>JASDDO010000001.1:81752144-91752144 GCA_030015575.1 Agapanthus africanus
AAGCCCGTAGGATATGCTTGACTACCAGCGTTGTGATGGCGGTCATACTTGTGAGGGCTGGGTAGTCTATATGCATATCCTTAAAAGTGTCCCCAGTTGTAGGAATATCGAGACAGGGTATCGATATTCGAGAGTAGACTGGTGTATACATTTCTAGACCCCGACGATGGGTGATAGTTAGTCTCACAACCATTGGTGTGTTTCACCCAAGATTGTATACATGTGCTCACTGTGGGTGGGTACACTGGACGGACTCGCTGAGAACTGCTGGATGGTATTATACCTAACCTCAGATGGCAGTTCTCATATGGCATGTGTAAAGGTAGTCTGTAGACCTAAATCATCATTTGTCTCGTGTGAGTTACCACTGTTCTTTGACTACTACCCTACCACGGCTCAAAGGAGTCGTGCAAATAGGTTTTAGTTAGGTACAGTCCCGAGCCACATGGAGGTAGTGAATGATTGTTAGGCATTCGTCTCTCCCGGTATAGGGAGTCGATATCGCACTGTATTTGGTTGGTCAACGCCATAAGCCCCTGGCCAGGGCAGTTAAGAATTACTGATAGTTAGATCTGTAATTTCTCGGATGGTATTGAGCCACATCAGCACGACTTATCAGGGTTAATAGGGGTCTGACGTTGACCGCCCTCTAGACCAAGTATGTGGTACTCTCAGATGAACAGACCGGAATGTACGGATATTGTCATGGTTAGGCTCGGTAGGGTTCAGATGAGTTTGCTCGACGACCTTCTTTTTTGGCAGATACTTGGGTAGCCGTTACGTACAGTTAGTACCGCTGACGTGCTTATGGTTAAACCCACTGCCAGGTACTATCAGGTCTTTAGAATCCCACACAGAAGGTTTCTCTGGTTCAGACGAAACGAGTGGAGGCCGTATGTTTATACGTTCAGGGTTCTGATTGATTGCGTGTACTAGTTGCGTGTAATTTAATCAGATGGTTTTTAATACTAGCGGGCTTAGGATTAAGCCGGTTCATTAAATCAGGTATTGATTTAATACTAGTATTATTTTTAGTGGTATTATTCTATCTCTTGGGTATTCATATTTTGATACGAATACGGGTATATATATACGGTAGAAAATATTTTGTATTTATACAAAATACATTTTAGAAAGGAACACCTCATTATGTATGATTTTCTATTTATTGATAAATAGAAAATGAGGTGTAAAGGAGGCATGAAATGAAGCATGGTTAGGGCATTTATTGCCATCACTATTGAAGTATGGCTATATTTTTTAAAAGAAAAGAAAATGCTTGATATTATGATGTAGTAGCCATTCTTCATGGTTGATAGTTTTTCTTGAGTTGCATCTTCTCTTGCTTCTTTGGTCTCTTCTCTTCACAAACAAAAATCCTATCACTCTCATGAGTAGAGAAATAAGGATTTTGAGATAGAAACTCACCGCTAATCTTCTCTTCTCGTCATTGACTAGCTAGATTAGCAATCTAGTTAGTTAAGTTTCTTTCATTGTGAAAGTTGAAGCTTGAACCTAGGACTTTCGGATGGATCATCTAGGATCCAAGAGAGTGGCAACCAAACTATACCGAAGACCCCAAAAGGAGCTCAAGAAGAGGATTCAAGACCCGAAAGACACGAATCCGATAGCTATAAAATTCTAACACAGTAGAATAAATACCTTTGTAGTATAGCTAGTTAGGGTTTTGTGGTAGATCTTGGTTAAAAGTCTTTCTTGCATGCTCATAAAATTCGGTTTTTGAAATTTCGCTTCTTTACAAAGCTTGTAGAGCTTGTAAAATAGACTTACACTTGCGCACTTAAACAGTGAGCTATATACGATCTAAAACACGTAAAGGCAGAGATTCCTGCTCTGGACTGCAGTCCAAAGTCATGAATCGCCTCGGTTTTCATTGTCATAACTTATTAAAATTCAGAGATTAACTATGAGGTACTGTAGTTTTATCTGTTATCTTTGATACGAGCCATGGAACGCTAAAATCCGATCTATAGATGATTTATTATGAATTTAACGGTCTAGCATGTCCGGAAAAATTTAGATTTCATAAAGGTTATCATGGTGTAAACTTCACTATTTTCAACCTAAATTCCTACATGATATTCGTTATCGGTAATCGGATCTATCTACAACAAGTTCTGCCATATTTGATTTAATTATCGTTTATAGTTCACATCAAACATCTAGGGAAGCATTCGGTAATCAATCGAAACACAAGTTTTCTTTAACCAATTGAATTTAAATGTTAGCCATATAACTTCTATGTAATACTAACACGGTAATATGCTCCAGTCGACCTCAAATCCATAAGACGACACTACGGTTCGCTATGCAATTTCAAAAATAGTTACGATCTAAATATAGTTATATATATCTAGTTATTATAAAATTGCTTCGGCTAACGTTTAAAAATAGCATGATAAATAAGTGAGAGATTTTACTTGCTTTCGGTCGCTGATATAGAAGCGACGAACGGTAGGCTTCACCTCGACGCACGAGACGGTGAAGTAGAGCTGGGCACGGTGCACGATGCGTGAGCGGTGCGGTGGCGACACGGTATTGGACACGGTGGTGATGCAGGTGTGGTACGGTACTGGGTGCTACTAAACACGGTGTTGGGAACGGTGCTGGGTCACGAAGCCGGCACAAGTCATGGCACGTCTGGGCATGCAGGTTACACCGGGCTGGGCACGGCAGTGGGCACGTCAATGGTGCAGTCGTGGCACGGCTCCGATGCGGTGGTGGGCACGCAGTTGGGCTCGAGCCGGGCACGAAGTGGTACTGGTGCAGGGCACGGTGGTCTAGGAAGGTGAGCATGGTGGTTTGGTCCAGTGGTGGTTGGACGGAGCTCAAGCGGTGGCACGACGAGGCGGTGGTTAGTGTCCCGGTCTAGGGGTGCTCGGTTGGGAGTGGGTGGTCGAAGGTGGTGCTGGGTGAGATCCGGTGATGGTCGTAGTGAGGTGGAATGCACCGGCGAAGTGAGGTTGCAGTGAGGGGATGGTGGCGTCGAGGTGCTGGTCGGCGGCGATGGCAATTCTAGGGTGTAACACCCTATCACGATCATACGTTATTTCGTTATATAAATAAATATGTTAGGCAGGGTAAATTGTCAGTGTTATTGGGTATAGTTGGTGTTTGGATGATTATGCAAATTGTTCATGTTTGTACATGATCCGCTTGCATGAAATCTGTTATGAGGTTAATATTTAGATAGAATACATTTCATTATTGGCCGTAAATATATTTATATCTTAAATAATATGTATACAATATTTTGACTAGAATATTTTTGTAACCATTACATTATTCTTTAATATACTGTTAAGATAATATGTACATATATTAGTTGTTTGATAATTCCCAATATATATTTTAGGATTTTTGTAGCAGTTTGACGGAGTTTTACGTTATCTGTTAAATGGTATTAATTTATCTAACAAATATTTATATAACTACACACACATAATACATCATACTTTTAATTAATAAAATAAAATATAAATTAAACCATCCTTTCTTCTTCCTAGGGCTCGCTCTGTTGGGGTCAAAAATTACATCCCAAGGTCGAGATCAATAAGTCAAAGTCAAGACCCAAAAAATGGGTCTGGGCCCAAGCCTGAATCCAAGTCAAGTGGGCCCATGCCCAAGTCGATCCCGAACATGAATAGGCCGCCCCTCCCCCCCATCACAAGAAGAAAATTATGTAATAAATAAGTTTGATATAATTTTCATGCATGAATGTAAAATAAATGGGCAAAAAACCAAATTTTTCTAAAGCCCATGGTTCATGTGCAAAAAGAAATAAGCACATGAGCTATGGGATGGACAAAATGTCATTTTGTAAGGCCTAAACGGCCATGTGTAAACTTGTAAGCCTATATAAGGCAACATGATAATGAAATGAAAAATAATATTCATTCCCCTAAAAAATTAGGATTTTGTGCCTCCTTCTCCTTCCTCATGGTTCTAAACCTTCTTTCCCCTTTTGAATTAAATTAAGGGTTTAACTCTTTCTTTTCCAAAAACGAATAGTTTTTCAAAAAAAAACCCTCGAAGGGGAGCTCAGATCTTCCATCAAATGCTCCATTAAATCTCTAAAATGGAGACTTTTAATTTCAACGCCCCTTTTCTCCAAGATCCAGCCAACAGAAAGGAGGAAGAAGGAAACTCATCTCTAAAAATCCTACTTTGGGAAGATCCAAGGCTTAAGAGAAGATCCAGAGCTCAAGCGAGAAGAAAGGGGTCCCCTTTCATCATCTCCGAAAATCTCTTAGGAGCTCCGAACAAGAATCTCTTTTTTATGAGTTTAACTCCAAATCAATTTTTGAGAAACTCAACTCTAAGATCCAAACTCTCGAAAGAGTTGAACCCCAAAAATTCAGATATTTTAAGAGTTTAACTCCACAAAAATACCCCTTTTTAGGAGTTTAACTCCAAAAGTCACTCGGCAGTTCAACTCCCAGTTCAGGGGGTAAGCTCATTTTTCCGTGTGTGTCCAGCGCCAACATGCACGGCGCGTGATCCGCTGGTGCCCAGCGCCCACGCGTCATGCACATGAACCACTGGCTCCCGGCGTCCGGCGCCCGCGTGTAAGGCACGCGGCCCGGTAGTGCCCAGCGCCCACGTGCAGGAGGCGTGCCATCTCACGCGTTTTTAGGACGCTCTTCACCCCTCTTTTCCCCACATGCTCCACACTCAAAACACATCTCTCGTTAGAAAAAATTTCTAACGGAATGCTGCCCCGCACCCTGCAAGGGGGCTGCTAGTCCCCTTGACACCCAGCCCGCTACCCGGGTAGCAAGACCCCCATAAACTCTGCGAGGTCCCCGATATGTGTAAGTCTCCTTCAAAACACAACATACCCACACTGCACATTGAGCTCGCATGACCAGATTTACCCATCAATCGGAGGTTCCCTCGCCCCAAAAGTGAAGGGTAATTAACGGCAGCTTAGTTCGCAGCTGCCGGAGATTCTGATCCTCACAATCAATAAACCCCAGCTTAGCCTAAACAGGAGGAATATGTACACGCCTGACAAAGCGCATGCATTTCTATCTCAATAGGATGGCAAAAAGCACCCTACACACTCTTCATCTCATACTCGCGCAGACCCCATCGCCTTCATCATTGTGAACTACACATCCTCGTTCTCTCCCTTCCATGACCGCATCACCTTCACTAAAACCCCCGAGCTCCTCATCTTCGCCATGGCCGCCTGCTTTATCTCCCTCGCATCCTCAACCTCGCCTCGCCTATCACCACCACCATCTTCATCGACTTCCTGATCCCGCGGCATCACCGTCATCGTTCTAGCTTTCGCTTAAAGCCGTCTCCTTCAGCTTTGAGAACCCATCACCAGAACCCCTCACACCCTCACACCCATCATCTCGCCAAACCCTACAACCCAGTTTTGACAGAGAACCCATCGCCGGAGCACTCAACTCCAACGGTTATCGCCTCTTTCATCCCTCATAATCTTCTTCGTTAAACATCGACACGACTCCATAACTGACTCCTTCTCCTTCCCTACACTGAGCAACTCATCATCGCCTCTAAATTCAACACTATAGCTACAATCTCGCTTTCACCCCGTCGTCGTCATCTTCCTCTCTTCACCAATGAAACCATAACCTAGATCCTAAACCCAACACCCTCAACTTCATTTTCCTTCTCAAACTAACCAACACCCGAAACACTAACCCATGACTCCATCTCCTTCGACCATCACCTCACCTGCATCTCGCCTGAGCACCATCCCCTTAATTCAAGATAAGGCTTGCATACCTATCACCGAGACCCAACCTGACAGAACCGCTCACTCTTCTTCTTCCTCGCGTTCCTTCTTTCTTCACCTTTTTCTTCGAGAGAAGATATCCCCTTAACCCTCCAAACCTGAGCACCTTTGCTCAGGAAACCCTCACTTGCAACTCTAACCGTCTCCTCCTCCAGCGAATCCCGCATCATCATCATCCCTCTTCCCTCAAACCGAGCTAGACCAAGACCCGAGCCCAAGTTCGAACCAAGACCTTTGCTACCCAAGTCTAGTTCAAGCCGATCCATGTTCCTTAGCCAAGATCAAATTTCGATCTTGCTCCCGTAGTGTTGGTTATGTGACCGTTGTCCCCAAGCAAGTTTTAACTTGCTATATGCTATAGTTATAGAATATATACACATATACTGCCGTAATAATATTATGCTATCATTTCACGCTAGCAAGTAATAGTATTATATTTATCGTATCATTTTTATGTACGGTTATTTAATAATAAGTTGGTTTTCACTAATCTATTTAGATACAGTCATGTAAATTATCATTTCATGCCATTAATTAAATTTAATCAATATAAGTTTAATTTAGAATATTTTGTAAATACATCTAATTAATAATATTACATAATTATAACAAAACTATTCTAATACGGTCAAATTGATAAATTGAACTTGTAGGAATTGGTATAGTTCTTTTCTTTATATCACATATCGCACCTAAATAACGGATACAACTATATTCATTATGACTTGTGTATGCGATGCTATTACGAGATAAACAATTCATTTGATTTAGTACACTATCCCTGATATGTTTGTAACCTGCCAGACAATTACTATTTTGTTATCACGTTAATATCTGTTGCCTGTAATAGTTATTGATGCCAAAAATCCTTACTTGTTGTCCTGATGAACGTGATATGTTGTCTAGATAGACATAATCTGTACCTGCCTGTTCCTGAGTTGGTATTTGGTAGATATTATCTTCATATCTGATTTGGAAAACAAAACCTGGGAAAATGGGGAAATCAAAAGTGTAACTGAAGTGTAAGTTAAAAAGATATTACTTGTTTCCGTAGTTCCGGAGGGTTAACGGAATAGAATCATTCTTGATTCATATATCTTGCATCCGTGGTCCCATGGGGTAACGGGATATATCTTGCGTCTGTGGTCCGGAGGGTGGGGGTTAACGGGATATATACTTTTGATTTACATGAAGGAATATATTCATTGGTTTCAAATTTCTGTAGGATAGATAACTTAGGGACATGGACTCATAAGATACACGTGACATGTTTGACTACCCATAGCTTGCTTGTTACTTCATATGTTACTGATATTGATTATTGTTTCTACCCATGATATCGAGTTTATTGCATATGGTATACTAGATTTTACACTGGTTATATTATTATTATGATATTTATGACACATTGACGTCTGGGTTTTCCATGGCCCATATCCTTTGACTTAGCTTAGGAGGATCATGATTATTTCGACAGGATTGTCGATCAGTGAGAAGTATCTCACTAATCTAGTTCTTATTGACTGTTTAGGTATTCTTTTATTTCCTTAGATCTTTATTGCTTCCGCTATCGTTTCCTATTATTGTTTATCGTGGCTACTGGACATGTTTAGAGATAGATATTTATATTATTGTTCTTGATTACTGATTGACAGCCTTAATGTGACTATGGAAGAAAGTTTATTTACCGCAGGTAGTATGGATGGTTGAGTTACGTCCCAAAATTTTGGTATCTTGAAAAGAGGGGCGTGACATAGGATGATGGGTTTGTGAAAAGGAGGAGAAGATGGTGACAAGGGTATGGTGATGAAAGCGAGGGGAGACGAAGAGGAAGGTGGCGGTAGCCGTGGATGCTCATCGGCGATGGGAGGAGGTTTATGGTGGTGGTAAGTTGCAGGGAGCTTGATGAAGGAGGTGGGTTCAGTAGTGACGTGGGCTCTGGAGGAGGAGGCGGTGGCGGTGGTCTTGGCGACGAGGTGAGGAGGAGTAATCACCAGAAGGTTCGTCGGTGAGAAGAGTTTATGAGGGGAGGGGGAGAGAGAGCTAAAGGGGTGAGAGATATTAAGAGAGAGAGAGAGTGAGCGGTGGAGAGGGAGAGGATTCGAAGGAGGGGATCTCGGGCGACGTTGGGGTAAGGACGAGGTCGCGGGGAGGAGCGGGTCGAGCGGAGGAAGTTGCGAGGGAGATGGAGGGTCGTGGGGAAAAGAAGGAGGGAAGAAAAAGAAAAAAGAAAGAGAAAGAAGGAGAAAGAGAGAAGAGAGAGGGGCCTGGGGGAGTGGGCCGGGCTGGGTCGAGTTGTGTTAGGGAACTGGCTTGGGATAGGGATTGGGTTTGAATTTAGGTTTAGGTTTTAAGAATTAGAAATTATTATTAGAAAAATATAGGAAAGTATTTATAGAAAATATTTAAATAGAAGAAAAAATAGGAAGCATTTATTTATAAATACGGAAAATATTTACAAAAAAATCGGGTATTACATCCATAGTGGCCAGTCGTCATGCAGATTTGGCATCGAGAAAGACCATGACAGCGGCCTCGGCCGCGACCCAGGCTATTGCGACCACCACGACTGCCGCGCTCAATGTTATAGCCACGCTGATAGGAATTTGAAGAGGAATCTCCATAGACCATGGTTGCATATGAAAAAAGAGCAGTATTAAGAGATTTATCTTGTTGCTAGTAAAGACTCTCGTATGCAAGCAGCGTGCCATGCAGATCTTCAAGAGATATATCGTCTATGCGGGTTATAATAGCAGGAACAAAGGAGTCATAGGCCGATCTCAGGCCGGCCAAAATATGCTTGACAAGATCGGCATCGGAAATTCTATGCCCCATGAACGCAAGATTGTCGGAGACAGTCTTGATGTTCGGAATATACTCTGTGATAGAGACGGATTCTCATTTGATATTCTGAGATTGTGTCTTCAGTTGAAGGATGCAAACATGAGAACACGATGCGAAGGTTTTGGCAAGTGTCTCCCATACCGCCTGTGCTATAATTTTACCAACCACTAAGGGAGTAAGGGATCCAATCAGAGACGCTAACATCCAACTCACGGCATATGCCGGATTATATGCTGTAACAATCGGATTTTGTTCATCAGAAGCAGTTATGGGCGGGTGACTTGAGGACGGTTTCAAACTGCATCTTCCAATCGAGGTAGCTGTCGCGGGTGAGTTTGAAATGGAGAAGTGATATGATATTCGGTCCATGTGTTGAAGAGGATGACGATATATTAAGGTTAAGAATTGGTGTTGAGGCGAGGAGAGAAATTGATGAGACGAAGGATTGATCTGGATTGGTTGTCATTGTAGTAGAAATATAGAGAGAAGAAATTTTTTAATGGCGTTAGCCTTTACGGCTTTGAAACCATTAAGAAATAGGAAGAGATAGAAAAGGAAGAAGTCTTGAGAGGATCCTCTCTATTTTAGCTTTTTTATATATATTATTAATCACTAAAATACTGTTACAATCAGATCAATCATACAATTTTTCAATCATATTTAGTTGTAACTAAATCTCTACAAAATCTCTCATAAAAATCTTTCCAAACAATTCAGAGTCGTGCAGGGCCAGACGTCTGACCCGCACAAGGGCAAACGTCTGTCTGCGCTCTATTAAAGCAGAAGCCAAATCAAGACGTATATCCCTTACAGGTGCAGACGTCTGGTTGCGCTCTGTCAGCGCGCTAGCCAATTCCAAACATCTGATCTTGAATGGACAAATGTCTGTCGTCAAGGTCATACGTTTAACCTGGTCTGATGACTTTGATCCAATATTATGATACATGTACCATATGATTAAGGTGGTGGATGTGGAAAGGAATTGATACTTGTAGCAGCCAAATGATAGTGATGGATATCTGGAACACCTTCAGATGTTATCTTTCGTTGATCTGCTACGAACGCTGATGGACGTCTGAGATTGAGTTGGAGAGTTGTCTCCTGGAGCGTGTAGATCTCAATGGGTTTTGTGTGGTTGAGGCCGAGCTACCTGCAAAGAAGTCTTGGGGTGGTTGTGCCACTGAGGACCCTCTGACGATCAAGTTAGACGGGGTATTTTGGCAGAGTAACGGCCTATTGGAGTGAAAATGGGTTACCTCGGTCGTCTGAGAGAGGGGTTTATATAGCGGCAGCAATGGGCAGGTGGGCACGAGAATCATGCCAGCCGTTATGCTCCTGGTGTCATGCCCACGTGATAGGCGGGGTCCCGCATTAATGACGAGACAGGCTCGTTAATGGGGGATCGTGATGGCGTGGAATGCTGGATCATGGGTGGCGGATATCTCGCGCATGGCAAGATTCGTGGAGCCATGGCGGAGGCGTCTGTGATCAGCGCTGGGGGTCGGTTGGTGAGACCGAGAAAAAAGAGCTCAGCAGGAGGCTCGTGCATGAGCGGGAGGCCGAGGCGTCTTGGTTCCTTGATAACTCGGAGGTGAGTCGAGGGGTGGTCTAGAAGGCTACCGAAGGTCGGGATACTCCTCGGGCCAAAGGCCCATGGTGTGATCCCAACTGAAGTTCTTGATCCTCTCTTGTAGGTTCTGGGACACGTTATCTGCAACGTGTCAGCATCTGGAGAGTCACTGATATCGAGCCTCATCATTAGCCTCCCACTCTTGTCTCGACCCGTTCCTGGGTCGGGTCGAGAGTGGTCTGACCGATCACCCGAAGTGAGCTCTCACTCGAAGATATCGTCGGCGCGGATTCCCGGGAAAAAAGTAGTATTTTCTTGATGACGTCAGCGGATCGGGGGAGAAATCTCGCATTTAAGGGGGAAGCGCCAGATCGTGTGGACGTTCATCGAAGCGACAGCCCACGTGTCTGGCACTGGTTGGCTGGCGAGATGTGCTGCAGGCGTTCCCACGCTCGAAGGGACGCGCCTAATGTGAGTGCGATAGGTGGAACGTTCTTGGCCGTTGGTTGCGAAACGTTGTTTTGGTGGGAGGCGATCGGAGCCGTAGGATGCGAACGCCGGCAGCTATAAATAGAGGTGAGATCGCCATCAGGGCTCATACCTTCTTATAATTTCCTCTTCCCTAGTCATGTTAGATCGTCGCTCTTCTCCTCAGGTCGGATTCTTTGCGTTTGATCTCCCGAGGACACCTCCCTTTGATCAGGTTAGATGTCTACTTCCGAGGAGTTTGTAGATGTAGTCCGGGTAGGGTCTAGGGAGTCTTCTGAAGCTTCCTCTTCTACTTCTTCCTCTTCCTCCTCTGAGTCGGAGTCCCCCCGTGGAGTTAGGGTTAGTAACACTCCCTGGGATCGTGCGACGGGGGCGGTCCCCAAAGCGCAGGTCGCGGGTGTTCTTGGCATGCGATCCACGCTAAGGCATGCGGATGAGCTCGACAACATCCGGACCCGTTTTCTCATTCCTCCCGGCTATTCGCTTCGTCTGGTCGAGGAGGGGGAGAGGGCAGACCAGGTACGGGGCAAGGAGATTGCCTCATACCTGGAAGTCTTTTGGGCTGGGATGCGTCTGCCCTTTTCCCCCGAGGTGAGTGCGGCGTTGAATTGTTTTAGGCTAGCCCCGGGTTAGCTAGTGCCGAACTCTTAGAGGATCCTCCTTAGGTTCCTGGTCTGGTTGAGATCGAGTCAGATCCCTTTCAGCCTGAGCCTTCTCGTTTCTTCTCTTTGCTACAAAAACCACCCTAGCGCTCGTAAGGGCGAGCCGAGCTAGGTATACATCTCTTTTAGAAAACAACGGGGGGACGTTGCCGGGTCGGGGATCGTCGTCGTACCTTCTTCCATTTACGAATAGAAGAAGAAGTTGTTCTTTATTGTGCCGCCCGAGGGTGAGGATTGGCCTGTGCCCATCCAGTGGCAGGGGGTCAGCTGTCCGCGGGTGAGTCGGTCGAATGATCCCGACGCGGTGGTGGTGTCGAAGTGGGAGCCCCTACCTCGGGTTTATGGGCGCTGTCTGAGCGGGCCCTCAGTTGGGCCGGGCTCAGCCCCGCCTATTACGCGGGTAAGTTAGGAGCTTTCAGGCGACCCGTTTAGACTTGTGCATTCTTTCATCTTTCCTGGTATTGATGACTCCTTGTATTTTTGTCTTATGCAGGACCCATGGACCTAAGCAAATTTTGGACGGCAGTTGTTGACGCAAAGAAGGGGAAGAAGGCCGGAGGTGCCGGCCCTTCTCGCCCGTCGTCGGCTTCTGCTCCACCGGCGGCCGCTCCATCTAGGCGCCCAAGCGCGTCCCGGGCCCCCGAGTCCAGTCGTGTGCCAAGCCGAAAGCGTGCTTGGGAACAAGTGCCTCGGGCTCCCGCGGTGGGAGGCGAAACTGGTTCTCTCGTGTCGCTCCTCAAGAGGTTTAACAGGATGACGCCTCACTCCCTGGCTTCCCCGATCCTCATGGACGATGGGGTGATTCACTTCGAGATGCCCTCGGGGATTTCCTTCACCGACAGCCTGCTCTCGGAGATGGAAAGGTCGGCCGGGGGCAGAATCCCTCGGGGGACCCTCCGGGCCCAAATGGCGGCCATAGCCCAAGAGGCCGTGCAGGTTTTTGTTCGCACCCCCACTTGGTTCTTCATTTAGTATTTTTTCGTGTGATTAAATGCCTCTCTTTTCTTTTCAACCCTCTTTCTTTTCTTCAGGTCCTCCAGCACGTCGCCCTCGTTGTCAATATGGAGGACGAGGAGATAGCCCCGGCGATACAGGCCACGGGCGAGTTCTCCTCGCGGGAGGAGAGTTCAAGGCTAGAACTGGAGGCGGCGATGGAAAGGGTTGCTGCCCTTGAAGACCAGTTGGCGGTCAGGAATCGGGAGGTCGCCAGGTGCCGAGAGGTCGTATGAGCCGCCGAGGCCCAGTTGGAAGACTCCCAGGTGCTCGTCACCACCTTGAAGAAGACGGCGAACACCCTTTGAAGGGAGAATGAGGCGGTGAAGGAGTGGACGAGGCGTGCCGAGCTTCGAGCGTCGAAGGACAAGCTTCTGGCGTCTAAGGCAGTGGAGAGCTATAAGAAGTCGGACCAGTTCTACGCTGACCTTGCTGGAGAGTTCGGCGTTATTTGGCACGACGCCCTCGATGCCGTCAAGGCCCAGATGCCGGAGTTCTCTGACTGCAAGCTCCGGGAGGAGTACCCTCGTGAGGATGACGCGTAGGGGAATGTCCCTGAAAACGATGCGGGGGAAGAGACCCCCGGCGGGAGAGTCGTGGAGAAGTCAATTCCCCTGGCTACCAGCGCCGAGGCTCCTGTGGTGGACGCCGATCCTGAAGATGCCGCCCCGGTGGTCGTAGTGGACGTGCAGCTCATCGGGGTTCTCCCTGGCCCCGAGGCCTGAACTTCCCCGCCTCTTTATTTTCTTTGCGCTAAAATTTTGTAAGCCTCCGGGCGTTTTTATAAGGATGGGGAGCCAAAATACCTCTGTAAAGACTTCTGATTTTTATGATTAGAAAATCCATTTTGCAGTGTTCTTTCGTTTATGGTAAACATTTTTATTTGCGCAGTACTTCTTTCATGTTAGGATGGTTTATCATCTAGCGATTGCACGTCGAGTTGAAGTCGACCATTTGCCATGTATCCAAAGGCCGGTGAAAGGTCGGTATCTCCATGGCCCCGAAGTCAAGGTGGAGATCACTTAGACTTGGATGGGCCGAGCAGGGTAGCTGCGCGGTGGCCTCTTGATGATGGCTTTTATCCTTGGCGTCGGTGGGTAAGAAATTACCAGCCAAGGATGGATTGAGCAGGGTAGCTGCTCGGTGACCTCTTGGTGAGGGCTTTGATCCTTAGCGCGGGAGGACATGGAGAGGCATACTAAGGATAGACCGAGAAGGGTAGCTGCTCGGTGGCCTCTTGGTGAGGGCTTTGATCCTTAGCGCGGGAGGGTATGGAGAGGCCTGCTAAGGATGGACCGAGCAGGGTAGCGGCTCGGTGGCCTCTTGGTGAAGGCTTTGATCCTTAGCGCGGGAGGGCATGGGGAGGCCTGCTAAGGATAGACTCAGCAGGGTTGCTGCTCGGTGGCCTCTTGGTGAGGGCTTTGATCCTTGGCGTCGTAGGGGGTAAGGAATTACCAGCCAGGGATAACCGAGCAGGGTCGCTGCCTGGTTATCTCTTGGTGAGGGCTTTGATCCTTAGCATGGGAGGGCATTGGGAGGCCTGCTAAGGATGGACCGAGCAGGGTTGTTGCTCGGTGGCCTCTTGGTGAAGGCTTTGATCCTTGGCGTCATGGTGTAAGGAATTACCAGTCAGGGATAGACCAAGCAGGGTCGCTGCCCGGTGGCCTTTTGGTGAGGGCTTTGATCCTAAGCGTAGGAGGGCATTGGGAGGCCTGCCAAGGATGGATCGAGCAGAGTTGCTGCTCGGTGGCCTCTTAATGAGGGCATTGATCCTTGGCGTCGTGGGGGTAAGAAATTACCAGCCAGGGATAACCGAGCAGGGTCGCTGCTCGGTTGTCTCTTGGTGAGGGCTTTAATCCTTAGCGCGGGAGGGTATTAGGAGGCCTGCTAAGGGTGGACTGAGCAGGGTAGCTGCTTGGTTGAATCGTGAGGTTCTGTCCAATCTTCCCCAGTGTTTGAATATCGGGATGAGTGACCGACACGGTCGACACGTGTTATGAACGCGCGCGCGGGGGGGGGGGGGGGGGGCGAAGCGTAAGAGCCGTGTCGTTCCGATTTTGCCGAGAAGGGCGGGATGTCCGCCACATGGCGGTACAGTTGTGGAAGAAATGAGTGACTGTTGGACTCTTAGGGTGTTGTGGGGATATAAAACAGAGGGAGCGTTGATCACTCCTTTCTTCACACCCAAAACGTAAGAATGGAGGACTTCCCTTTTACCATCCCCGACATCATAAACTTCGAGGACATGTACCTATATGACCAGTATTGCACCGAGGATACGGTGCAGGTAGTTATAGGCCGCATCGAGGATCATTTTGGCCGACTGCTTCCCCGGCGCTCACCCCTGCTCCAGCTGTTGATGTACTAAATCTGGAGGGCGTCGCTGGGGCTGCACAACCCCTTGTCCGAGTAGCTGAAGGACGAGGCGGTTGGCAAGCTGAGGTCTTTGTGCCGCTTTGGCCTGATCTCGACGGGTCGGCGGAATTTTTCGGTGGAACTCGTCCTCGAGTGTTACCAACTAAGGCATCATGCTGATGTTCGCGGACGGCATCAGAGGAAGAGGTCCAAGGCGGCGAAGGCTCGGTTGTTGGTAATATCCTCGGAGTACCATGAGCAATGTTTCCTGTACCCCCTTCCCCGCTACTGTAATTTTTCTTTTTTTTCCTTCTTCAATGTACGGCTGAGGAGCCTATAATACCGTTTTGAATGAATAAAATTCTTCTCTTTGCGATGCTCTTTCGTGTCCTTCTTGTTGTTTAAATGAAAAGAACTTAGGAGAATTTACATTGCTTTGTTGAAGAATCCCAGTAGTGGCCTGCTAAGGATGGATCGAGCATGATAGCTGCTCGGTGGATCTGTAGGTTCAGTCTGACCTTCTTTGGTTCATGAACATTGGGAAGGGCGACCGTTGCAGGAGGCACGTGCCAGGAAAGCTTAGGGGAGGCATAACCTTTCGGGGAGCCGCGTCACTCTTGCCACGTGGCGGCTTGGTACTGGAATAATCCTGGCAGATCCCAGGATTCCCGCGCGAATCTGGTCCTTTAAGAGGCTTGTTTGAGGTTATAAATAGAGAAGGAGATGGCAACCCCATCGGCATCGTTTCCCTTTTGAGATGACTGGGCGCATGTATTCGATCGATGAGATCATCACCTTTGGCGACGTCTCCTTGTATGACCAATCCCTGGCTGAGGATGGGTACCGGGAAGTGGTTCAGCGTCTCGAGGGTCACGTTGGCCGGCTTCTCCCTCGGGATCATCCCTGCTTCAGTTTCTAATGTACGCGATTTGGAGGAGGTCCCCGGGCTTGGACAACCCCTTCATCGAGGAGCTTCTAGACGAGGCGCTCGACAAGGTGCGTTCGATCTTCCTGCTTGGCCTCATCTCGAAAACCAGGCATGACCGATCCTTGGCCCTCATTTTGGAGTGCTTCATAATGAGGTACATCATGAGCCAAGGCTCAGAGGGCAGAGCGTCAGGTGCTTCTGTGGCATCCCGGGTTCACGTGCAGCATCGGCAGGAGCGGGCTGCAGAGGCTAGGGCTCGGCTAGCGGAAATCTACTCTGAGGATCACCGGAAGTACTTCCTCGATCCTGTTCCACCTCTGTTGTCACTTTTCCCTTTTTTTGCAAGGCTGAAGAGCCCGTAGTGCCTTTTAGATGAATAAAATCTTTTTGCAATGTTCCAGTGTTCCCTCTTATTATTTAAATAGAAAGAACTTTAGAAAGGTTTACATTGTTTTTGTGAAAGAAGAAATACACACTCGTAGATATTCTTTTCATTGGTACAGTTTGAGCTTCTCAGTATTGTAAGGCCGTGGAAACTTGCGCCCATCCGCGTCTTGCAACGGTAAGCTCCGCCGGGCAGGACCTCGGAGACGAGGAAAGGACCGTCCCATTTTAGGGAAAACTTATGCAGCCTGCCTTGGTCGACGAACTCGTTCCGCCTTAGGACTAAATCTCCAGTCTTGAAGAAGCGACACTTGACTCGCGCATTGTAGTAGCGGGCGGTTTGCTGTTGATAGGCGGCAGCTCTGATCTGAGCCCGATCTCATTTCTTTAACAAGATGTCCAGGTTAGTTCGTAGGGCTGAGGTGTTCGCTTCTTCGTCGAAATGCTCGACCTGGTGACGTAATCGCTCTCGAGTTTAACATCGGGAAGGCCGGCCGTACGCGCACCATGCCTGTGGAAATCATCGTAGCGAGAATCCCGTCGGCCTACAACATCCTCCTCGGCCGCCCTACACTGAACTCCTTCAGGGCCCAGATATCGACCTTCCACCCGGCGATGAAATTCCCGCTCGACCAAGGCGGGATAGGTCGGGCCTACGGAGACCAACAAACTGCAAAGGTTTATTTCACTGCCACCTCTACGTCTGAGCGGCCAAACAATGATGTTGAGGATGAAAGTGACATCAAAGGTTCTCTAGACACTCAAGAAGAGCAAAAAGAGCTATGAGGAACCCCAGTGGAGCCACTGACAGAGGTCCCCCTCGTAGAAGGGGACGGCGAACGAACCATTCAGAAAGGGTCGCTTTTAAAGGGGGCTCAGCGAAACGACCTGGTTGGCTTCCTTAGAAACAACTCTAACATGTTCGCCTGGGCACCTGCCGACATGCCTGGGATCGACCCCAAAATCATATCTCACAAGCTCGGGGAAGATCCTATAGCCCGACCCGTCAGGCAGAAAAAACATAGCTTCGCCCCGATCAAGCAAAAGGCAATAGAGGACGAGGTAGACAGGCTCCTCGCCGCCAACTTCATTCGGAATGTGCCTTACTCCGAATGGTTGGCAAACGTGGTCATGGTCAAAAATTCAAGAGGGAAGTGGCGAATGTGCATCGACTTCACTGACCTCAATAAGGCCTGCCCGTAAGACAACTATCCCCTCCCTCGGATAGATCAGCTCGTCGACAGCTCGACATGCCACGAGCTACTTAGCTTCATGGACGCTTTTTCCGGCTACAATTAGATCCATATGAATCCTGCAGACGAAGATCTCACCGCATTCACAAAGGACCCGGGGGGTGTACTGCTACATGGTGATGCCTTTCGGCCTCAAAAACACCGGAGCTACGTACCAACGCTTGGTCAATCACATATTCAAACCGCAGATCGGCAGGAACATGGAATTTTATGTCGACGACATGCTCGTTAATTCGTTCTCATCGGTCGACCACTCCAAGGATCTGGGCGTGGCCTTCGACGTCCTCCGCAAGTTCAAGTTGAAACTGAACCCCGCTAAGTGCGCATTTAGGGTCACCGGCGGAAAATTCCTTAGTTTCATGGTCACCCACCATGGAATCGAAGCTAACTCGGAGAAAATCAATGCCATCCTCAACATGGCCGCGCCTAAGGCTAACGTCGAGATCATACGGCTGATTGGGCGGGTAGCCGCTCTGAGCCGTTTCATGTCGAGGTCCGGGGAGAAGTGCCTCCCGTTCCTCAAGGCTCTAAGGATGATCCCAAGGTCCGAGTGATCGGAGGAGTGCCAGACCGCCTTTTACCAATTAAAGAGGCACCTTGCGACTCCACCGCTGCTCATCCGACCAGTTGAAGGGGACGAGCTATCGCTATATCTGGCGGTATCCGACCAAGCTGCGGGCCAGTGCTCGTCCGAGAGGTCGATGGAGTCCAGAAGCCAGTATACTATGTGAGTCACGTCTTCAAAGATGCGAAAACGAGGTACCCAGCAATAGAGAAGATCGTATTGGCACTCATCGTGGCCTCAAGGAAGCTACGGCACTACTTCCAGGCACACACCATCCTCGTTCTTACCGAGCGGCCCTTGGGGGCTATCCTCGCCTCCCCCGAGTCCTCTGGCCGCTTGGAGAAATGGAGGTGGTAGCTGTCCCAATTAGACATAAAATACCGTCCGAGGTAGGCTATCAAGGCACAAGCCCTGGTCGATTTTATGGTCGAGTGCACCATCCCCAGCAAAGAGCCAGAATCCACGCCGGCACCTGCAGCTCAAACCTTAGTCGATGGGAAGCCCGACTCCATCCCTGATTGGATCCTTTACGTCGACGGGTCCTCGACCGAGGAAGGCTGTGGTGCCAGCCTCATCATCCGGGGTTCGAACGAGGCAAAAGTGGGGTATTCCCTGAAGCTTGGGTTCAAGGTCTCAAATAACGCGGCGGAGTACGAGGCCTTGCTGGCCAGACTGCGCATAGCTTCTGGACTGGGGCTGAAACGATTCGGGTCCGCAGCGACTCCGCCCTAGTTGTTGGCCAAGTGACCAGCCGATTCGAGACACAGGAGCCTATGATGGTGAAGTATCTGGCCGAGGTAAGAAGACTGCGAAAGGACTTCGATGAAGTCCAGGTAGAGCAAATTCCCAGACAGCTCAACGCCCAAGCCGACGCCTTGAGTAAGCTGGCTTCATACGATTCGGCCAATAACAAGAGGAGCATCCTCTTCGATGTCTTGCCACGGCCCAGCATGGAAGATGGGGCAACAATACTTCAAGTGTATACAGCCCGGGAAGAAGACTGGGACTGGAGAAAGCCCCTCGTGAAATTCCTGAGGGAAGGCACGCTCCCAGAAAATCGGGGAGAAGCCCGCCGTCTCCAAGCCAAAGCTCGCCATTTCGTCTGGAGCAATAGGAACCTCTACAAGAAGTCCTTCACTCAACCCCTGCTCCAGTGCGTCGACTCGCACAAAGCCGACTATGTCCTCTGAGAGATCTACGAAGGGGTCGGCGGCGTGCACCAAAGGACCCGCACCTTAATCCAGAAGGCGCTGCTCCGGGGTACTACTGTCCGACAATTCATCAGGACGCCCAGAAGCTCGTCAGGAGATGCAAAAGCTGCCAACTCCATGGAAGCATACCTCGCCTTCCCGCTACCGAGCTAACCGCCCTAACCTTCCCGTGGCCATTTTCCTATTGGGGAATGGATATGATAGGCCAGTTCCCTACCGGTACGGGCGGGCATAAGTACGTCCTTGTCGCGGTGGACTACTTCACGAAGTGGATCGAGGCCATTCCAATCAAGAAACCAGACGCCACCACGACTATTAAGTTCCTGCAGAAAAACGTGATACTCCGATTTGGCATCCCGAGGTGCATCATCACCGACCACGAAACAAATTTTGAAAACGAAAAAGTTAAGGAATTTTGCAGCGAATATCATATCCTCATGAAATTTGCCGCGGTCGCACATCCCCAATGCAACGGGCAAGCCGAGGTCGCTAACTGGGACGTCCTCCGAGGTCTTCGGACACGCCTAGAAGGACGCCAAGGCAGTTGGGTCGAGGAATTACCCCGGTTCCTATGAGCCCTGCGCACGTCAAAGAAAACCCCCACCGGGGAGACCCTTTCAGCCTCTGCTATGATACAGAGGCAATGGTTCCAGCGGAGATCGGGCTTCCCAGTCACCGGGCCGACCATTTCGACGATGAAGCGAACACCTCAGCCCTATGAACTAACCTGGACATCTTGTTAGAGAAACGAGACCGGGCTCAGATTAGAGCTGCCGCCTATCAACAGCAAACCGCCCGCTACTACAACACGCGAGTCAAGCGTCGCTTCTTCAAGACAGGAGATTAAGTCATAAGGCGGAACGAGTTCGTCGACCAAGGCAGGCTACATAAGTTTTCTCCAAATGGGACGGTCCATTTCTCGTCTCCGAGGTCCTGCCCGGCAGAGCCTACCGCTTGCAAGACGCGGATGGGCGCAAGTTTTCACGGCCTTACAATGCTGAGAAGCTCAAACTGTACCAATGAAAAGAATATCTACGAGTGTGTATTTCTTCTTTCACAAAGACAATGTAAACCTTTCTAAAGTTCTTTCTATTTAAATAATATGAACTTTAGAAAGGTTTGCATTGTCTTTGTGAAAGAAGAAATACACACTCGTAGATATTCTTTTCATTGGTACAGTTTGAGCTTCTCAGCATTGTAAGGCCGTGGAAACTTGCGTCCATCCGTGTATTGCAAGCGGTAGGCTCCGCCGGGCAGGACCTCGGAGACGAGGAAAGGACCGTCCCATTTGGGGAAAACATATGCAGCCTGCCTTGGTCGATGAACTCATTCCGCCATAGGACTAAATCTCCGGTCTTGAAGAAGCGACGCTTGACTCGTGCGTTGTAGTAGCGGGCAGTTTGCTGTTGATAGGCGGCAGCTCTGATCTGAGCCCGATCTCATTTCTCTAACAAGATGTCCAGGTTAGTTCGTAGGGCTGAGGTGTTCGCTTCGTCGTCGAAATGCTCAACCCGGTGACTGGGGAGTCCGATCTCCGCTGGAACCATTGCCTCTATACCGTAGCAGAGTCTGAAAGGGGTCTCCCAGGTGGGGGTTTTCTTCGATGTGCGCAGGGCCCATAGGACCCGGGGTAATTTCTCAACCCAACTTCTTTGGCGTCCTTCTAGACCTGTCTGAAGACCTCGGAGGATGTCCCAGTTAGCGACCTCGGCTTTCCTGTTGCATTGGGGATGTGCGACCGCGGAAAATTTCATGAGGATATGATATTCGCTGCAAAATTCCTTAACTTTTTCGTTTTCGAAATTTGTTCCGTGGTCGGTGATGATGCACCTCAGGATGTCGAACCGGAGTATCACGTTGATCTGCAGGAACTTAATAGTTATGGTGGTGTCTGGTTTCCTGATGGGAATGGCCTCGATCCACTTCGTGAAGTACTCCACCGCGACAAGGACGTACTTGTGCCCGCTCGTACAGGTAGGGAATTGGCCTATCATGTCCATTCCCCACTGGGCAAATGGCCACGGAGAGGTTAGGGCGGTTAGCTTGGTAGCTGGAAGGCGAGGTATGCTTCCATGGAGTCGACAGCTTTTGCATCTCTTGACGAGCTTCTAAGCGTCTTGATGAATTGTCGGCCAGCAGTACCCCTGGAGTAGCGCTTTCTGGATTAAGGTGCGGGCCCCTTGGTGCGCGCCGCCGACCTCTTCGTAGATTTCTCGGAGGACATAGTCGGCTTCGTTGGAGTTGACGCACCAGAGCAGGGGTTGAGTGAAGGACTTCTTGTAGAGGTTCCCATTGCTCCAGACGAAATGGCGAGCTTTGGCTCTGAGACGGCGGGCTTCTCCCCGATCTTCTGGGAGCATGCCTTCCCTCAGGAATTCTATGAGGGGCTTTTTCCAGTCCCGGTCTTCTTCCCGGGCTGTATACACTTGAAGTATTGTTGCCCCGTCTTCCACGCTGGGCCGTGGTAAGACCTCGAAAAGGATGCTCCTCTTGTTGTTGGCCGAATAGGATGAAGCCAGCTTACTCAAGGCGTCGGCTTGGGCGTCGAGCTATCTGGGAATCTGCTCTAACTAGACTTCATCGAAGTCCTTTCACAGTCTTCTTACCTTGGCCAGATACTTAACGATCAAAGGCTCCCGTGCCTCAAATTGGCCGGTCACTTGGCCATCGACTAGGGCGGAGTCGCTGTGGACCCGAATCGTTTCAGCCCCAGTCCGGAGGCTATGCGCAGTCCGGCCAGCAAGGCCTCATACTCCACCGCGTTATTTGATGCCTTGAATCCGAGCTTCAGGGAATACCCTATTTCTGCCTCGTTCGGATCCCAGATTATGACGCCGGCACCACAGCCTTTCTTGGTCGAGGACCCATCGACGTAAAGGATTCAATCAAGGACGGAGTCGGGCTTCCCATCGACTGAGGTTTGAGCTGCGGGTGCCTGCGTGGATTCCGGCTCTTTGCTGGGGATGGTGCACTCGACCATAAAATCGACCAGGGCTTGTGCCTTGATAGCCTGCCTCGGACGGTATTTTATGTCGAATTGGGACAACTCCCACCTCCATTTCTCTAAGCGGCCAGAGGACTCGGGGGAGGCGAGGATAGCCCCCAAGGGTCGCTCAGTAAGAAGGAGGATGGTGTGTGCCTGGAAGCAGTGCCGTAGCTTCCTTGAGGCCACTATGAGTGGCAAGACAATCTTCTCTATAGCTGGGTACCACGTTTCCGCGTCCTTGAAGACGTGACTCACATAGTATACTGGCTTCTGGACTCCGTCGACCTCTCGGACGAGCACTGAGCCCACTGCTTGGTCGGATACCGCCAGATATAGCGATAGCTCGTCCCTTTCAACTGGTCGGGTGAGCAGCAGTGGAGCCGCAAGATACCTCTTTAATTGGTCAAAGGCGGTCCGGCACTCCTCCGACCATTCGAATCTTAGGATCTTCCTTAGAGCCTTGAAGAACGGGAGGCACTTCTCCCCGGATCTCGACATGAAATGGCTCAGAGCGGCAACCCGCCCTGTCAGTCCCATGATCTCGACGTTAGTCTTGGACGCGGCCATGTTGAGGATGGCGTTTATTTTCTCCGGGTTAGCTTCAATTCCACAGTGGGTAACCGTGAAACCGAGGAATTTTCCGCCGGTGACCCCAAATGCTCACTTGGCGGGGTTCAGTTTCATCTTGAACTTGCGGAGGACGTCGAAGGCCTCGCCCAGATCCTTGGAGTGGTCGACCGATGTAACCGACTTGACGAGCATGTCGTCGACATAAACTTCCATGTTCCTGCCGGTCTACGGTTTGAACATGCGATTGACCAAGCATTGGTACGTAGTTCCGGCATTTTTAGGCCGAAATGCATCACCTTGTAGCAGTATACCCCCCTCCCGTTATGCCCCTGGCGTTACGACCGTGTGATAGGCGGGATCCCGCATTAATAACGAGACAGGCTCATTAATAGGCGGGACCAGAAGCTGACCGTCGACCATCTCTTCACAATAAAGAGTGGGGACAAAGAAACCTTCAAAAGGTACATCACCTGCTTTTACAACGCCCTCCTTGAAGTCCCAGAACACCGGGACGAGACGGTAATTACGGCACTTAGGTTGGGTCTTAGGCACAAGAAGTGGTTACGCTACTTTTCATTAGCGCAACCTAAGACCATGGCCGAGGTAAATGCCTGGACCGAACGCGAGATCCAGCTCGAGTCCGAGGTGAACGCCAATCTGCCCCAGACAGAACAAGTTGATCAGAAGAAGAGGGCCCGGGAGGAGAAAAAGAAGATTGAGCGGCCGAAGCCCTACTCCCCAAAGTTTCAGGAGTACACCCCGCTCAACGTCTCCCAGACGGTACTGCTGGAGGAAGCTAAGGGCGAGAGGTTCTTCAAGCTCCCCCCAGTCTCGAACAGGGCGGCAAAGCGTACTCGGGTCCCCTACTGCGGCTTCTACCGGTCGCAGGGCCAATCCACGGAGAACTGCAAGCAGCTCCGAAACTACATCGAGGAGCTAATCCGCTCGGGACACCTGGCAACGTACTTGTGGGACAAGCGGCAAGCTGGCCGTGTGCATGAACAACGTCCCCCTCCCGGTGAATTTACAATTAGCCAAATCATGGTCATGTCAGCGGGAGGTACGTTGAATACCTACGAGGCTCAGCACCCCTCACCGATCGAGGGGATTGACGGCCACCGAGGAAGAGGGCCAGACCTAAGGCTGACCACCCACGTCCTGTCAGGATTCACCAACCACTCCATCCAGAGTCCCATACGCAGGAAGCAGTCATAAAATAGAATGTCTGCCAAGCTTCCAGAGTCGACCAGTATCATTTGCACCTCATAGCGGTGGACCCGAGTTGTGATCACCAGCGGGTCGTTGTGGGGCAGGAATATACTGTGGAGGTCCTCGTCGTTAAAAACGATCGGCTCGGCTGCCCTGGCCCTTTTCCTCAGGTGGCCGTCAGTCCCCTCGATCGGTGAGGGGTGCTGAGCCTCGTAGGTATCGACGTACCCCCCGGTGACATGACCATGATTTGGCCGATTGTTAATTCACCGAGAGGGGGATGTTGTTCATGCTCACGGTCAGCTTGCCGCTTGTCCCGCAAGTACGTTGCCAGGTGTCCCGAATGGATTAGCTCCTCGATATAGTCTCGGAGCTGCTTGCAGTTCTCCGTGGAGTGGCCGTGCGACTGGTGGAAACCGCAGTAGGGGCCCTGAGTGCGCTTGACCGCCCTGTTCGAGACTGGGGGGAGCTTGAAGAACCTCTCGCCCTTAGCCTCCTCCAGAAGTACCGTCTGGGAGACGTTGAGTGCGGCGTACTCTTGAAAATTTATGGAGTTGGGCTATCACGCCCCGCTTCCCAGAGTGCGCTAAGATCGGTACGTGACAGAGTCAACCATGCTACCTGTGGTTAGGAAACATCCCTCCACAGTCACATTACGGCTGTCTATAGATACCAAGAACAGAAAAATAAAAGAAACTATCCAGTACATGTCCATGAGCCAGAAATAACGAGTCAAGAAATAATATGCGGAAGCAATAAATTCAAGTAACAATAACAATCTGGAAAGTACGTCCCAAAAATACGGGCTCACATCAGGAATGAAAGTACGAAAATAAAACTAAACTAAACTAGCAACTAACATGATCTTCACTGCTCGGCCTGTTGGTCAAAATACTTTTGAACTGCCTGCGACAGAGATAGAGGATCTGGGCCATGCAAAACCCAGACGTCAGTGCGTCATGATATCAAACAATAATGTATGAACAGGATACACGAGATATGCAGGCATGAATCATAAACAGTAACATGAATGTAATAAGTAAACACGGATATAGAATGGTGAAGTGTATCAATATATGTGACGTGCGGTGATCAATCTAAACCGTGCTACTGGGTTATCTATTCTAATGTTTGTTTGAAATCAATTAATATAATCCTCCATGTAACTCAAAGAATATGTCCCGTTACCCCTCCCCCCGGACCACGGATCAGGAATATCCTTTTAAGTTACACTTTAGTTTACACTCTTGATTTCCCCATGCGCCCAAGGTTATGTGTTCAAGTCAGGTATTGATAAATCTGGAGCTAATGCCAACACAGGATCAAGCAGGTATAGGTTTGTCTAAATAGACAACAGGATATATCCGTAGGGACAACAGGTCAAGACTGTCGGCATTAGTAACAAGATCAGGTATCAAGTCAAGCAGTGGTATATTAAGTCATGACAGGTAGTCCACATGTGTTAAGCGGATGCTCATAATAAAACTGTAGCAAGTACGGATGCACGGTAAAATCATGGATGCACAAATATTTTGTCAGGGGTTACATCATGACTATGTAGGATGCACATTATCTAGTATGGGGTGTCACTATAATAATATGTAACAATATGACATGGTATGCGAATAGATATAAAATTAATGGTTTGGATGCACAAATATCGATTAGGGGTTATATTTACAGTTTCAATACTAAGTAGGATGCACATTATCTAGCATGGGGTGTTACTACAATAATAACATGAATAAATATAATCTATAGATGCAGTTATATATATGTTAAATGATATGAATGCAAACGGTTATCTGAAAACAGTAAAACTGTAAAATGGATGTATAACTAAACAATAAGTAATACTATTATTCAAATGGGTGCAGTATATTGTAGTATAGCATGTAGCAAGATTAACTTGCATGCAATTAGATATGAAATAAATTGTACGGATGCAAACGGACGTCGTAAAACAGTAAAATGATAACAGGGGATGTACAATACACTAAACATTAAATTGTCACGACCCGAAAGTACGGAACATGACCGGCACTTAAATTACGAACGTCTCGAGGCGTACGTAATCTAAGTAAACCGAAAACCCAGAAATCCAAACCAAGAAAAGATGTAGAGTGCAGGAAAAACCAACTTAAAGCAAGTAGTTTCAATTGCATAAGCCGAATTATGCGGTTTTTTTTAAAACATCAAAAATTTCCTGAAAATTTCGGCAGAGTCTCCTTTGTAAATACTGGCTCCCAAACGGGATACAACATGAATAGTATACGAAATCAATAAAAAGGCATCCCCAAACGGGAGCTAGCTCTTCGTCAATCGACGGTCACAACCACACAAGCAATATAATATACAACGCCAAGGGCGAGGATCAAAACTCAAAAGGAAACTCAAAAAAACAAGAAATCCACAGAAATACAACGCGCGACTCTAAGGTCGAAAGAATAACATCACTGGTCTCTATCTCAAAATAAATACATGTTTGGTTGATGGAACTTCTAGATACAACAGAATAATGATATACAAGATATATAATGGGGGTACGATACAAGTAAACCCACCTACTAGCAAATCACCCGAACGAAACTATGCCCGCAGAGCCGTAAAGAACCCTGTACGGCAAACCTGCAAGAAACTGGGGCACAACGGGGGTGAGTTGCCAACTCGTGAGTAGAAAAACATCTACACACAGAAATCGCATAAATAACGCAATCCTAGGTCAAAGATCATAATATATCCTCAAATAAATAACAAGCAACCCATAACAATGTTTAGGGCAAATATCTAACCCAAGTGTAAATCCATGTGCCGTGTCAGTGCCTCTGGTAGCAATGTATGAATGCATGAAACAGAATGCATGTACTGAAGAAAACTGCTTTCATAATTCAGTGAGATTTCTGTATTCTAAAAGTGAGGTACCATAAATGAAATCAGCATAAAACAGTGCCCAGCATCGACACAAAACAAGTGTCCAAATATCTCGATATCCCTGTATCACAATCTTTGTACCTCAATATCTCAAAATCTCAATCACAATATCTAGGGCGCCGTCAATCCAGACCGACCCCTACCATCTATCTCAAGACCACGACGGTATCCTCCGGATATCCGACGCGTCAGGTAATATCACCGGTCGGTAGTGCTCCCCTGCCGGGCTCAACGTCAACAACACATTCCTCTTGCCCCGGGGTACCGCACCGGGCCCACCATGTACCCGAAACGGTTCCTCCACTCCTCGAATCGGGTCTCGAAATCCATCAGCAAACTCATGGAGGACGACTCATACATCATGGGAAAACCGCACTTTTTATTTTAAAAGAGAGAAAAGGTTTATTTATGTTTTTTTTTTGCGGTTTTCCTCCAAATCCAAGAAATCTCATGAAATCCGAATCCAAGTCATCAATAGCATGTAAACAGTGAATATAGGCATGAGAATCCATGAATGCGACACAACAGTGAATAATAACATGCATGAAGTAGTAGGTAATAACTACAATGTCAACTAGCATATAATGCAAGTACACTAATATCATGTCTAAACTATAAGCTAACAACCTATGTCAAATGAAATAGTATTTTCTAAAGTGTTCGTGACATGGCAATTATCGATGAAGATGTGTGTGAGCCGGCAAGTAAGTGTACGTGGTACATACGCATCATCGGTAATGGTGCTGGTGTCCTAACAACATATCAATAATGGAGTATGAAACATAATATAAGCATGTGATGCGAAGCGAACCACAATAATGAGTGGGAGCTGAATACTAGACACAACTATAACTAATCTGCATTAATCTAATATAAGTCCTACAAATGGTGCCTTTTAAAATAACACGAATCATGGGGTTTTGAAAATAGGGGCTACGATGTTTTTATGAAAAGATACGTCTTTTGAAATATCCGTAGGATCCCTTGGACTGTCTTTTAAAATACCCACGATTCGTTAGTTTTTGAAATAGGTAAGAATCGACTCTAATCTAACAACTAAACTAAACTAAAGGGCTAAGCTAACAAGCTGGACTACAGGTAAAGAAACCGCCTAACATCTGAGTCGATACATATACATACCTGTATATATATTAGTCGGTGATCCCGCCTCAATAATATCATATCCGATACCATATCTAAAATCAGACATCCCAAGTCAAGAGTGCGGATCAATCATCAATATAGCTCGTACGTAAATCCGTCGTACGGCATCCCAAATCTGGGTACGGGTCAATATCACATTCATCATACTATTCACCTGGTATCCTCTTTATCAAATATCATGATCGGGGTACTGATCTACGTCTAGTACAATACTGATACCGCCTAAGTATGCAAGGACGTGTGTGAAACATTACGTCAAGGACCCGCTACAACGTCATGTCGTATCTCAAATACGAATCCTGCCATATCACCGAATTCACAACCTCAAAACAAATCTCATCGACTCATCTCAGACCCAAGTATCATCCTCAAATTCGTATGTGAACACATAGTCCCATACCCATGTAAACACATAACTATAAAGAATCCCATGAGCACATATAAATAGGGATGTATGCAAGTATGTATGTGTGTATGTGTAGTGCAACACTACCCTAGGGTTCGCAACACTAAAATAATCCAACACACCAATATCCATCCTAAACATCGTTATTAATCCCAAATAACATATAATAATTGTTGGTGTGTAAACGCATCCGTATACACCACCACGGACTGCAGGGGTGCTATACGCCATCCACCCGACTTCTCCCCGTAGATATAAATCTACTCACCTGGTCCTCGCTCGCCGGTGCCGACGTCGCCACGCGCTTGCTTGTCGTCTCGAAGTCCACATGGGGGTACCTACATATCACAACGTATCGTATCGCATAAAAACCAAATCCAAAATCGATACGGTATATGAAAACCAATTCGGCACGCGTAGCACGCAGAGGTCAAAACCTATCGGCTACGCATGCAAGATAGCTAAAGCAACCCTCGATGTCGATCTACAAGCGTCAAACCATCGAGAAAAACCCAAACACACCCATTTACGCATTCCCAAACACTAATTATAATATGAACTAAGTTGCAATTCACAAAAACCTCAAACTCACTTGAAAAGCCATTTTTCCGAAAATCAAGCAAGCAAAAATTAACCGTTTTAGTACAAAACTCGATATATAAACGAATCTAGCGGCCACAATATCCATTAAATATCATAAAAAAGTCATATAAACCATTCCTATAATTTAATCTCATTAAATTTCATTAACTCCAAAATTCTAGTTTGCAAACATATAAATTTTAACACTTTTTAAAGTAAAATTCACAATTCATCAATTAAGCTTAGTTTTGCATATACTATAGTATTAAACCAAAATTTATAATGTTAATAATGTCATGAAACCTTAATCATATTTTAATCTAAACCATTTAATAAATTTCCAAAAACCTAGTTAGCAAATTAGCATAATTTGAACAATTTTAAAAAAAACAATTAGTAACCTAGTAATTAACTTTGTTTTAGCATGCCCACTAGATAATAACCACACAATTAGATCATAATCAAATGACCTAAACCCTAACCTAGTATTCAAAACCCTTTCTTTAAATTTCAAACTTGAAATTTAAAACCCTAATTTAACACCTAATAGCTAGATTGAAGTAATCTAACAACAATTTAAGCATAAGGTTATGATTATACCTCACAAGCTTGAGATCAAACTTGCAAAAATCTTAGCCTCCAACAATGATTTCATGCTCCAAGATCCATGCTTGAATAGCTAAAGAATAATGGGTAAAGCTTGGATTTAGAATTAGCTTTGAATTTTTGAGAAAAAGGGTGGATTTTTGATAGAAATTTTGGGGATTTTGATGGAAAATGAGATGAAAAATTTGGGGGCTGTTGTGGGTTCAGATTTTGGCCAGAATTGGTGGGGATTGGGTGAGGGAGGAGAGAGAGTGAGGTGGGGAAAGTCCACTCTAGTCAAAGTCCACTCTAATTCTATCATTTTCTACTATATTCTTTTCTTTTCTTTGACAAAAGAAGTGATTGGAGAGAGGGAGAGGGGGAGGGCTGTCATGGTGGGGCCGGCCATATGGGGAGAGGGAGAGAGGGTGAGGTGTGGGTGTGTGGGTTAGGGAAAAAGATAAATGTATTACCCCAACTCCCGTTAACACTAAATTTCACCGAAAAAAGTCTTTTTCTTCGATATTTTCTAAACCGTTTTGGCAAACGATTTCATTTCAAAAACCACATGATAAAATTTTATTTAATGTGTCATGATGCACAAAATTTATTTCAACTGATTCCAATTTGTAATTTTCCCTAATTAAATGTATTAGTGACGGCTTAAAATAATAATAAAATAATTTTTTTTCAGAAAATTTGAAATTTCACCAGTGGCTCAATAAACACCAAATACTAGCAATTACATAGCTAGAATATGTATATTTAATTTTATAATAAAGATATTTGCATTTTGACTTTTTTACAGAAAACCCCCTTATTTTACCGATTTTTTCGAAATTTCACCGAAACGATTTTCAAAACGTTACAATCTTCCCCCCTTAAAGAAATTCGGTCCCCGAATTTAAATTCAAACTCCCCCCAAATACAAAAACATCTAAGCAAAACCATCAAGTCGTCGGGGCTCCGAAATCATAAGTACATAAAACGCATCATGGCGCAATGCATGCGCATGAGTAATGGGTAGATAACTCGAAATCAAAACTCCGTCATGCATCCCGCAATCATCGGAGTCAAGGTGAAGACACGAATGCCAAATCTCAAGCAAGACTGATATGCTATAAATCGGAACTATACATGCAACTATCAGGAGGAAATGCATGCCAAATCCTTTAAGTTGCTGTGCAATGCACATAACACTGCACAGTGGCGGACGTCTATCATAAGAAAATAACTATATAAATATATACCTTTGTTTGAAATGTACGTTCCGCCGTTTTGGGAAACAATTTAGAAGGTTTTCCTTGTTTTAAACGTTTCGCGTCACATCAGACACGTAGGTAGATACTGAGACTATAGCTCGCTTTTTGGAATTCCCTTCAATAGCTATCAATGCATGCAAAATACATTCAGGTACTGTCCTCTGACTAGTCCTGCTTAGTACGAAAACACATCGCAATTATCATAAAAAAAAACGTACTGCTCTATAAGAAATCAATCCCAAAATACGCGTATGAATACTACGTGCGTCTGGTGCGCACGATAATCAAAATCCATATACGTGCTATACAAGTGCACAGAAACAAGATCTAAGTGCATCGGGTGTGCACAAAGCATCTGTCGTAGGCAACGTGTGTGCCTGACAACAAAATCAGGTGCATCTGATATGCACGAAAAAATCTCGATTTAGTGCATCTGGTGTGCACCAAAATCGCATCTCAAGACATGCGCTCAACATGCGCGAAGACCCAAAACCAGGGGCATCCATCATGCACGAAATCATGAAATCCAATATCAAGCGACGAACATGCGCAAAATCAAATCAGGTGCACAAGGTGCACAAAACAAATATCGAGTATCACAATCGAAATCGAAGTCCAGTGCATCTAAGTGCACCAAAGCCGTATCACTGCACTGCAAGTATATATAAACTATACAGAGTGCAGGAACCAAATCGTGTGCGTGCATACGCACAAAATCAACTCAAATGTCTAAAACCGTAAAATCACAACCACGTGAAACCAAAGCACGAAAATGATATCAAGTGCAACACTGTGCAAAGATCGTAAATCCTCAATCATCAAAATCAAATCATGCGAATAAATCACCCAAAACATCGAAATCAATAATGGCGGAATAGTACCGCTCAAGTGCATCCTCTAAGAATCTCGGGCCAACTGTCGCGGTCACTAGAGGGACGTCTTGTCGATGATCATGAACTCTGGCCTGCTGGTGTGCGTAACAATGACCACTCCTGGGTCAAGGTCTTCACTGTGAATTACCAATCTCTCGGTCCATCGGCTGATCGGCCCTGTTAGGTGTGCTAACGGGGATGATTCCGTTCTGGCACTTCTCTGGTCATCTCTCGGTCAATCATCGCGACCACTCGTAAGACAGCATATCACTGGCGTCGGCCTCTGGCTCTCTGAATGTACGTGGCATATCTGATCCTGGGTGCAAGTATCATTGCAGCAGTGTCCTGGAAGGAATCCTGCTCACGGTCTCTTCCATGTCTCGTCTCTGCCAACTGTCCGGAAGTCATCGTCCTTTCCTATATCTGCATCTTTCTCTGGAAAGTCTGCATACTCATCGCGACTCCTTCTGGAAGGTAAATCCAAGTACCATGCCTCGGCATGCGCATCACATCTCTGATGTCGGCGGAGTGGAGCGTCATCTCATCTAGATCTGGTACGAACCTCTTACTTCACTTTTCTCTAATGTCGTCTGCTTTGGACTCGTCTCGTCGCGGCTACATGGACTGAGCTCCAACGGCTATCCTCGTATCGGGAGTCTCCCTAGAAATGCATCTCACCACCTAGCATCCGAATTAAGTCGAGCCATCCGATCGAGTCGTCAAAACCTCATAATCCCCCAAGAGCTCAACATCTTGGGCACAGTTTAATAGTATCGAGTACATACCACAGCATCGGTGGTCCAGCCGTAGAAGGGCAAACCCAAGCCTCACTAATGGCGCCGTAGAACTGCCGCAAACCCGAAGGTTCAAAGGCTTTCACACGGTCATTAAGTCGAGTTAGGGTTTCATTCTTCTAGAGGGACCATAGAATTGCCTGCATGTCTTTCCGACTACTTTAAACTTGGAATAATAGGTTTCTGACATTCGATCGTCTCTGTCGACTCCCAACGTCTCCGCGTGAAGTCGTCTCTAGCTGGAATCAATCTATCCGATGACCACGCATCGGGGTAGGCGAATGATTCACATGTCCTAGTCATTCATCCTCGATGACTAGCGACCTTCTATCATCTCTTAGTACAACTCATTCTGCACTAACTCCAGTATCTGGGGCAATATCTCGTCGTTCGCAGCAATAACTGGCTCGCTCGTCTGCACGCTGAACGGTGCCTCAATCATCAGGAGTAAGCAATACTTCAATGGTCATCAAAATCTGGCTGGCCTCTATCAGTGGATCAATCCTCTAGTGCAAATCGGCACGTCCGAGTAACCTCATAAAGGCGATCCGCCAAACGCTCGTGGCGCGGAAACACAGTAAAAAGACACATCTCCGCAATCGTGTGTCGCTGGAACTACGCCCTGGTCAGTCCTCGTTCGTGACGAGCTCGTGCTGACCGCAACTCTAGCTGTAGCTCTCCCTGCCCGTAATCGTGGCAGCAAAACCATAACTGGTACTGATGAGGCTAGATCGGAATGAATATAATACTGAGCAAAGAAATGTACATCCTAAGGCTTCTTAAGTGGAGTAGCGTATCGTAAATATGCCGCGGAACATACCTACGGTACGTCACTCTACTTTAGTCACCTATTCCATCAACCAAGGGACATCCTACGCTCCGAAGGTAAAACCTAACGCTCTGATACCAACTTTGTCACGACCCGAAAGTACGGAACATGACCGACACTTAAACTACGAACGTCTTGAGGCGTACGTAATCTAAGTAAACCGAAAACCCAGAAATCCAAACCAAGAAAAGATGTAGAGTGCAGGAAAAACCAACTTAAAGCAAGTAGTTTCAATAGCATAAGCCGAATTATGCGGGTTTTTTTTTAAAACATCAAAAATTTCCTGAAAATTTCGGCAGAGTCTCCTTTGTAAATACTGGCTCCCAAACGGGATACAACATGAATAGTATACGAAATCAATAAAAAGGCATTCCCAAGCGGGAGCTAGCTCTTCGTCAATCGACGGTCACAACTACACAAGCAATATAATATACAACGCCAAGGGCGAGGATCAAAACTCAAAAGGAAACTCAAAAAAACAAGAAATCCACAGAAATACAACGCGCGACTCTAAGGTCGAAAGAATAACATCACTGGTCTCTATCTCAAAATAAATACATGTTTGGTTGATGGAACTTCTAGATACAACAGAATAATGATATACAAGATATATAATGGGGGTACGATACAAGTAAACCCACCTACTAGCAAATCACCCGAACGAAACTATGCCCGCAGAGCCGTAAAGAACCCTGTACGGCAAACCTGCAAGAAACTGGGGCACAACGGGGGTGAGTTGCCAACTCGTGAGTAGAAAAACATCTACACAAAGAAATCGCATAAATAACGCAATCCTAGGTCAAAGATCATAATATATCCTCAAATAAATAACCAGCAACCCATAACAATGGTTAGGGCAAATATCTAACCCAAGTGTAAATCCATGTGCCGTGTCAGTGCCTCTGGTAGCAATGTATGAATGCATGAAACAGAATGCATGTACTGAAGAAAACTGCTTTCATAATTCAGTGAGATTTCTGTATTCTAAAAGTGAGGTACCATAAATGAAATCAGCATAAAACAGTGCCCAGCATCGACACAAAACAAGTGTCCAAATATCTCGATATCCCTGTATCACAATCTCTGTACCTCAATATCTCAAAATCTCAATCACAATATCTAGGGCGCCGTCAATCCAGACCGGCCCCTACCATCTATCTCAAGACCACGACGGTATCCTCCGGATATCCGACGCGTCGGGTAATATCACCGGTCGGTAGTGCTCTCCTGCCGGGCTCAACGTCAACAACACATTCCTCTTGCCCCGGGGTACCGCACCGGGCCCACCATGTACCCGAAACGGTTCCTCCACTCCTCGAATCGGGTCTCGAAATCCATTAGCAAACTCATGGTGGACGACTCATACATCATGGGAAAACCGCACTTTTTATTTTAAAAGAGAGAAAAGGTTTATTTATGTTTTTTTTTGCGGTTTTCCTCCAAATCCAAGAAATCTCATGAAATCCGAATCCAAGTCATCAATAACATGTAAACAGTGAATATAGGCATGAGAATCTATGAATGCGACACAACAGTGAATAATAACATGCATGAAGTAGTAGGCAATAACTACAATGTCAACTAGCATATAATGCAAGTACACTAATATCATGTCTAAACTATAAGCTAATAACCTATGTCAAATGAAATAGTATTTTCTAAAGTGTTCGTGACATGGCAATTACCGATGAAGATGTGTGTGAGCCGGCAAGTAAATGTACGTGGTACATACGCATCATCGGTAATGGTGCTGGTGTCCTAACAGCATATCAATAATGGAGTATGAAACATAATATAAGCATGCGATGCGAAGTGAACCACAATAATGAGTGGGAGCTGAATACTAGACGCAACTATAACTAATCTGCATTAATCTAATATAAGTCCTACAAATGGTGCCTTTTGAAATAACACGAATCATGGGGTTTTCAAAATAGGGGCTACGGTGTTTTTATGAAAAGATACGTCTTTTGAAATATCCGTAGGATCCCTTGGGCTGTCTTTTAAAATTCCCACGATTCGTTAGTTTTTGAAATAGGTAAGAATCGACTCTAATCTAACAACTAAACTAAACTAAAGGGCTAAGCTAACAAGCTGGACTACAGGTAAGGAAACCGCCTAACATCTGAGTCGATACATATACATACCTGTATATATATTAGTCGGTGATCCCGCCTCAATAATATCATATCCGATACCATATCTAAAATCAGACATCCCAAGTCAAGAGTGCGGATCAATCATCAATATAGCTCGTACGTAAATCCGTCGTACGGCATCCCAAATCTGGGTACGGGTCAATATCACATTCATCATACTATTCACCTGGTATCCTCTTTATCAAATATCATGATCGAGGTACTGATCTACGTCTAGTACAATACTGATACCGCCTAACTATGCAAGGACGTGTGTGAAACACTACGTCAAGGACCCGGTACAACGTCATGTCGTATCTCAAATACGAATCCTGCCATATCACCGAATTCACAACCTCAAAACAAATCTCATCGACTCATCTCAGACCCAAGTATCATCCTCAAATTCGTATGTGAACACATAGTCCCATACCCATGTAAACACATAACTATAAAGAATCCCATGAGCACATATAAATAGGGATGTATGCAAGTATGTATGTGTGTATGTGTAGTGCAACACTACCCTAGGGTTCGCAACACTAAAATAATCCAACACACCAATATCCATCCTAAACATCGTTATTAATCCCAAATAACATATAATAATTGTTGGTGTGTATACGCATCCGTATACACCACCACGGACTGCGGGGGTGCTATACGCCATCCACCCGACTTCTCCCCATAGATATAAATCTACTCACCTGGTCCTCGCTTGCCGGTGCCGACGTCGCCACGCGCTTGCTTGTCGTCTCGAAGTCCCCATGGGGGTACTTACATATCACAACGTATCGTATCGCATAAAAATCAAATCCAAAATCGATACGGTATATGAAAACCAATTCGGCACGCGTAGCACGCAGAGGTCAAAACCTATCGGCTACGCATGCAAGAATAGCTAAAGCAACCCTCGATGTCGATCTACAAGCGTCAAACCATCGAGAAAAACCCAAACACACCCATTTACGCATTCCCAAACACTAATTATAATATGAATTAGGTTGCAATTCACAAAAACCTCAAACTCACTTGAAAAGCCATTTTTCCGAAAATCAAGCAAGCAAAAATTAACCGTTTTAGTACAAAACTCGATATATAAACGAATCTAGCGGCCACAATATCCATTAAATATCATAACAAAGTCATATAAACCATTCCTATAATTTAATCTCATTAAATTTCATTAACTCCAAAATTCTAGTTTGCAAACATATAAATTTTAACACTTTTTAAAGTAAAATTCACAATTCATCAATTAAGCTTAGTTTTGCATATACTATAGTATTAAACCAAAATTTATAATGTTAATAATGTCATGAAACCTTAATCATATTTTAATCTAAACCATTTAATAAATTTCCAAAAACCTAGTTAGCAAATTAGCATAATTTGAACAATTTTAAAAAAAACAATTAGTAACCTAGTAATTAACTTTGTTTTAGCATGCCCACTAGATAATAACCACACAATTAGATCATAATCAAATGACCTAAACCCTAACCTAGTATTCAAAACCCTTTCTTTAAATTTCAAACTTGAAATTTAAAACCCTAATTTAACACCTAATAGCTAGATTGAAGTAATCTAACAACAATTTAAGCATAAGGTTATGATTATACCTCACAAGCTTGAGATCAAACTTGCAAAAATCTTAGCCTCCAACAATGATTTCATGCTCCAAGATCCATGCTTGAATAGCTAAAGAATAATGGGTAAAGCTTGGATTTAGAATTAGCTTTGAATTTTTGAGAAAAAGGGTGGATTTTTGATAGAAATTTTGGGGATTTTGATGGAAAATGAGATGAAAAATTTGGGGGCTGTTGTGGGTTCAGATTTTGGCCAGAATTAGTGGGGATTAGGTGAGGGAGGAGTGAGAGTGAGGTGGGGAAAGTCCACTCTAGTCAAAGACCACTCTAATTCTATCATTTTCTACTCTTTTCTTTTCTTTTCTTTGACAAAAGAAGTGATTGGAGAGAGGGAGAGGGGGAGGGCTGTCATGGTGGGGCTGGCCATATGGGGAGAGGGAGAGAGGGTGAGGTGTGGGTGTGTGGGTTAGAAAAAAAGATAAATGTATTACCCCAACTCCCGTTAACACTAAATTTCACCGAAAAAAACCTTTTTCTTCGATATTTTCTAAACCGTTTTGGCAAACGATTTCATTTCAAAAACCACATGATAAAATTTTATTTAATGTGTCATGATGCACAAAATTTATTTCAACTCATTCCAATTTGTAATTTTTCCCTAATTAAATGTATTAGTGACGGCTTAAAATAATAATAAAATAATTTTTTTTCAGAAAATTTGAAATTTCACCAGTGGTTCAATAAACACCAAATAATAGCAATTACATAGCTAGAATATGTATATTTAATTTTATAATAAAGATATTTGCATTTTGACTTTTTTTACAGAAAACCCCCTTATTTTACCGATTTTTTCGAAATTTCACCGAAACGATTTTCAAAACGTTACATAAATATTATTATTAATATAGATGTAAAATATATCATAGCATGTAGCAAGATAAACTTGCCTCGATCGGATCACACGACGGATACACACGGCACGTCCGACATCGGTAAATCGTCGCAACGCACACGCGGCACGCGGGACGGGTCCAGGCAAGGCAAGAGAGTGATCAGGCAGGCAAGGTACATTCACTGGATCGTCTGGATCGGCAGCGGCGATGCGACTCCGACGATCGCTGGAAATACAAGATTCAAGAAAAGAAAAAAGAAAAAGGAAAAGAAGAAGAGGAAGAAGAAGAGAGGGAAGTGGAGAGGAAAGAGAGGTGGTCGAGGGTGTGAAGGCGACGACGAGGAGATGGTGAGATCGGAGGTGATGGGTGCGAAGGTGGGTTCTTGGGTTATCTGGGATTGGTTTGTGTTCCCTGATAAAATATCAGGAAATACCCCAATGGGGTATCACGTGCTGACACGTGACCAAGAGTCACGTGTTGATACGTGATAGATTCCTGTGATCTCTACTTTATAGAATTAAATTCTAGTCAAACAAAAATGTAACAGAATAGTTAAAGAAAAACCTCAATGAAGCATCACGTTCTCACACGTGACCAAGGGTCACGTATTGACACGTGATGATTCCTTAGCTCTATTAAAAGGCAGAATTAAATTCTGAATAAAATGTTTAACCAAGAGGGTCACGTGCTAATATGTGACAGGTTCCTAAGCTCCTTAATTAATAGAATTAAATTCTAAAGAAATGATCAAACATTGGGATCACGTGCCAACACGTGATGGGCATTTAATCCTTCTGAACTAATAGAATTAAATTCTAATTAAGTGGGAATCCAGAACCTTAACTGGAAAAATATCTCTCTAAATCTTTCCAAACAAGAAGATGGTGCTCTGTGAAATAGAGCACCGTTGGATTAAAAATCCAATGGTGATTAAAAATCACCAATTTAGGGAAAGATTTTATACAAGGAAAGATTTTCCAAAAATTCACCAAGAATAACAGACAGAATATCTTTTGGATTAAAAATCCTGTGGTGAATAAAATTCACTGAGTGGTCTAAAAAATATGTTGGTTACAAAAACAACCAAAATCTTTCAATAAAAGATTCACTAAACAAATTGATTTTTTTTCTTCTCCTATAAATAGGAGCCAAGAAGAGGAGAGAAAGGAGGATTTTTGGATCTTAGAATTTTGATTTTCTGAGAAAAAACAACAGCAGAGAGAAAAGAAAGAAGAATTTAATTCTCAAGAAAAGAAACCCTAGATAAGAAAGGGGAAAAAGATCTAAGCTCCTTAAAACAATAAGAGAATTTAATTCTCAATCTAAGAATTTAACTCTTCTGCAAAAGAACTTAGTTCTTCCTCTGGTTAAAGATTTGCAGAAGCAAATCTCCCCACAAGTTGAGAATTTAATTCTCATCGGGGAGACTCTACCATGCAGATCCAAAACTTAGAGGGAGAATTGAGTTTAGAGAATTTAATTCTCCCAAATTCACTGGAATTTAATTCCTCCCAAATAAAACTAGGGTTCAACCCTGCATGAGAATTTAATTCTCCCAAATTCATAGGAATTTAATTCCTCCAAATAAAATTAGGGTTCAAACCTGCATGAGAATTCAATTCTCCCCAAATTCATAGGAATTTAATTCCTCCAAGACAGAACTAGGGTTTAACCCTATATGAGAATTTAATTCTTCCACATACATAGGAATTTAATTCCTCTAAAACATAATTAGGGTTTAACCCTACAAAGAACTTAATTCTTAAAATAAAGAAACTTGAAAGCTCTCCATGCACGTAAAGAGCTTGATCACGTGGTAACACGTGACCCCCATTCTCAATGAGCAGAGAAGAAAAAACAGAACTTGGTCACGTGGTGACACGTGACCCCCTATCCTCCATGATCAGAAAAGAAAGAACAAAACTAGGTCACGTGCCCCCACATGACCCCTAAGAAAGATCCCTTAAAATGAGAAAGAAAAACTTGGAGGCAATGCCTCACGTGCTCCCATGTGACCCTCAAAATAAAGGGAACAAAGCCAAAGATAGAACTATTTTTGGCGCCCTCACGTGTCCTCACGTGACCCCTTAATAAACACTTTAATAAGTAATACATGGTTACCCATCATGTGCCAACACGTGATAGCCTGAAGACTAAAAGTGTTTAACACTTATTTTGAATTTCTGATAATAAAATAAAGGAAGTCTGGCCCCATCTTTAAGCGCCTCACGTGACCCCACGTGACCCCTTACTTTCTAGTGTTTAACACTATTTCGAGTATTTTGTCTCCAGTGTTTAATACTGTTTCAAATACATCACGTGAGGACACGTGACCGCCAGATGTCTTCTAGTGTTTAACACTATTTTAAAACCAGCTTAACCCAAATTGGCTAAATTTTTCAGAGGCAAATACCCCCTTCAAATGAGCCTTAAAATCCAGAACTATAATGTTTAAATGCTTAGCCAAAGACAAAATGTTATCAGAGCCCTCAAACTCTTGTTTAGCATTGCTAAATAAGGAGGGGCTGAACCCAGACAAATGTTCAACAGGCCAACAAAGGGCCAATATTTCAAACTTAATTGTACTTAGCTCAAATTGGCCATAAGTTCTCAATTCAGATTTAACTGAGCCAATGTGCTCATAATCTAATTAATTGATCTTAGTTTCAAATTGGACTACAGATCTCCAAATCAACTTTGGTTCAAGGGTCATCTCTGAACTCCTATGATATTTGTCGTTGTAATCCTTCAACGTCTTCAGAGAGGTGACGGGTCCCGACAACCATACATTTCATAAAGTCTTTAAACTGGACTGTGGGGTCCTTAAACTCATGGACTATGATGTCCTTAACCTCGGACTGTGGGGTCCCTTTAAACCCACGGACTATGATGTCCTTAACCTTGGACCGAGATGTCCTTAAACTAATATTGGACCGTAATGTCCTTAAACTAACAATGGACCGCAAAGTCCCTAAACTAAACAACAGAGCCCAAATGCTCTCTTGTTGGATCTAAACGATCCCGTTAAGTTGATCTTAGCCTAAAAATTAGACTAACGTATTCTTAACAAATGTTTAAGTTGATCTTAATCTCAAATGAGACTAACGTATCCTTAAACCCAACCCCCAAACCCAAATCTAAGAAAATACAGATTTGGACTAATCCACGCCCTACGGGCGACGACATAAATTAGTCTCCGTATACAATCCATGGGCAACCAAAAACAAAACAAACACCCACGACACGAAGTGACCATCTGGAGAAGGAGAAAGTTGTTACCGCGGTGCGGTAGCGTAATTAACTGCAGGGGCTTGCGCCTGCAGGGAAGAGCGTCCCCATAATCACAAAACCCCTCAAATGAGGGGGAATCTGACAAAGTCTGCTACATCGGCCGCATCCGTTTAAACCTTCGATACACGGTGTCATAAATCAACTTGGTGTCTTCGGAGAGGTGGACGGACAACACCAATTAGTATCTGCCCCGAAATCCAAGCAGGACAGACCCGCGAGGTCGCGTCTCCGTGTTTCAGCGGGGGAACAGATTCTGGCACGCCTGGTGGGACCTCTTCCTCTTTCCACTCCACACTTCGTGTGTCGTGTTCGCGAACGAATCGCGGTTTGATATGGTTGCCCTTGGGTTCGAGGTACTAAGTTTGGTGTCTTGCTCCGTGCAGAAAATGAAAGATCAATGGCTTCTACCTGCATAAAATGCTCCAGCTGCAACTGCAACTCCTGTTCCGCCTCATCTGGAGGTGTAACCTACGGGCCCCAGGCGGCCTCCTGTTCACGATGCCGGTGGACCAAGTAACTCAGGCCACTACCGGGCTGTTCTTTGGGACTATGATCCCACCCATGAGCTTCAATGCCCCGATGCTGCCGCAAGAAGCCCCAAAGAAGTCGATCTTTGATCGACTTACCATTACCGCGGCCCCTCTCAACGGGTCGCCCAACTCCACTGCCTCAGATTTCGGCAGACTGGGCCAGAACGCTAACAAGCCCGCGATACCTGAAGCGGCCATCCCAAAGCAGACAGCCATCCCAGCCCAAGCGGACGAAATCATTGGATTGGCTTCTCCTGACAAGAAGTCAGTCTTCACAAGGCTGGCCACTCCGGCTCCCACTCTAGGCGAAGTCACCTCTGCCCAGAAATCTGTATTCGATAGGTTGGACATTACTTCTCGGCGAACCTCAGTCTTCAAAAGGATGGCACCGGCGACAACCCTCCGTCAAGACAGGGGGAATGACGAAGTCACCCCTATAGCTGAACCAACTCCATCCGCTCGACACGCTCGACGTCGCCACTGGCGCCGAGTAAGGAAGGCTGGGGCAACTCCCCCTCTGGGCTAACTCTACCAGCTCCCATGGTGGAAATCAATGCTGCTGTTCTAACTGGGAACAGCTTTGAACCGCATAGGAGGGTTCGTAAGAACGCTCCGACTGCCGTGCTGAAGAGATCTCCTCCACCTATGGAGATTACCACAGAAAAGAAGACAGAGCAGCCCCCTTAGCGGTTGTTCTCCAAAATTTATAAAGTCTAGCGACAGGTCTAGGAATCGGTGATTAATCAGGACTACTCTCGCCGGCCAAAGAAGCTCAAAGCTCAGCAAGAAAAGAGCCATCTCGTAGTACCACAGAAGACCTCATCCGTCTGGGTGCCTACTGCAACGTCCCCCTCGACGTCAACCGCTCACAAGAGAAGGAAGCCGGAGAAAGCCCCTGTGACCGCGGCAAACCGCAAGGACGTCGAATCTAAACGCCCCAAGTCCGGGGGCATGGTAATGCATGCTGTTTATATGGCTTACGGAAAAGAGGAAAGCCGTGCTTCTACGGGTTATCGACCGCTTACCCGATCGATAACGAAGGCTCAGGAACAACAGCAGCAGAAACTTCAGGAGATGCTGACTGCAATGGCCGCACTCACTGGGCCAAAAGAAAATCCAGAAACCTCGGAGCAGCGTCGGGAACAAGAAACTAATACCGAGTTCCTCCGAAGAATGCTCGAGAGGAAAGAAAAAGAGGCCGCGGAACAGGCAACCAATATAAAACGAATGGCTCTTTTGTTCCAAGACATGGCTGGGATGATGTTACAGCCAGAACCTCTAGCTGGAGACCCCCCGATCATCATTAAAGACGACAGAGGGGAGACATCGAACCCTCCTCCGACTCTTTCAGCAGCCAAAGAGGAAACCATCTCCAAGGCCGCTCTGGATGACTACATTGCTCAGCAAATACGAGCTCACTAGGAGAATGAAGCGGCCGGCCAAATTGTTAAAACTGGGCGACCATATCCAGGCTGGTATGACCAAATAAAGTACCCGCCGGGATATACGATCCCTAAATTTCATGTATATAAAGGGATGGGGAATCCACATCAGCATGTCGCTCAATTCAGAGCCTTGTGCGGCAACACCGGGGGTGATGATAAACTTCTGCTCGGCCAGTTTGTTGGTAGCTTGTCGGAGACGGCATTCGAGTGGTATTCTGAACTTCCAAATGACTCTGTCAAGACATTTGCGGAGATGGAACTGTTGTTTACGCAGAGATTCGCGAGCGCTAGCGAGCGTACCTCGATTACCGCATTAATTAACGCCAGGGTGAAGACAGGCAAAACTTGGGTACGATACGCAATACGGTGGCGAAATTTATGATCAAAATGTGAGCAGCGCATCGAGGAAGCTCCGGCAGTGGGCATGTTCGTGGGCACTCTGGACCCTCAGGCAACCATTTCCCAATTCATGATATTCTTCAAGCCGACCACGTTCCAGGCCTTGATCGACAAACTGACCCAAATGGACCAGATGAGTCATAGACCGTCTCCTCCAAAGCCGGAGCCACGGAACGAAAAGGGTAAAGGGAAGGCGACATTCATTGCGAATACTCAATAGCAGCCCAGTGGCCCAAAACTAACTGATCGCTTAGACGAGAGGCGGCAATTCTATAATGAGAAGATGAAGCGCCCTTACTCGTTCCCCCGAGACAAAACGAAGAGATTGTTCGAGCTAGCGGTGCGCAACAGGCTCATCAATCTGCCGAATCTAAAACGACCGTTGCAACCCGGCGAGGCTAATAGTCCTAATTATTGCCCCTACCATCAAACGGTAAGCCATCCAATTGAAAATTGCTTCGTCTTTAAGGGATGGATCGAGGACCAATACCAACAAGGAAAGTTTGCGCTATCCGAGAATTGGAAAGTGAACCCACCACAGTTACACGCTCCCAAGAAGACGGACACACCGGGAGCATCATGCTCTTTCATAGAAGAAGCTCCATGGGAGGTCGCTCTTTCAGCCAAGACGAAAAGAATGCTGAAGGATCTTCACACATGCCCGGCAATCAGGTGAAAGAATCCACTGGAATCCGTGATCATCGAGGGAATGCTGAAGCCGCGCCCAACTCCAAAAATTGGTGGTGATATTCAAAGCGCTCACACCCAGCCTTCAAAGTCTATGAAGAAGAAGAAGAAATCCAAGAAGCTCGTGAATCCTGGTGACAGGCGTACGGACCTGCAAAAGAAGATTGACGCGCTGGAAGATTATAACCAGAAGGCGTGGACTCCAGTCACACTCCAAGAATTTCTCAGTCACGTCCTTGAGGACGGAGATGATGGAGAAGACTTGTCGGATGAATCTAAAGATTACGTAGCAAGTTGCCATGTGATCTCTCACTTGTTGATAGACGATGAAGAAGCTCCTTACGCAGAGAAACTTGGGGCAAATCCTGAGCCGGAACTTCTAGGGTCATCAGACGAAATGATTGATGCATTCCTGGACGAGGCTCTTCTTAAAAGCAAAGCTGCTCGAGAGCGTAAGATCGCCATATTTGAAAAAGCCAAACGCCGGCGGCCGGACAAAAGGGTTGAAACACTCCTGCCAGATCAAAGTGCTTCCATCGCAAATAAAAGCAAGTTCAAGACGAGGAAGAGATTCACCAAAGCCATATCGATGGGAATGAAGCTGCCACCCTCCGAAGGGAACGCCCTTGGTGAAGTGGAAACACATCCTAGTTACTGCTTATATCATCGACAGATTGCGCACCCCACCGAAGAGTGCAACGCTTTTAAAAGATGGTGGCAGGGGTATGTTGTTCACCGACAACATTTCAAGCGGATGAAACGCAAAATTCGTCGGGTGCAAAGAAATACGACCGAGGAGCATAAAAGAACTGCTGGCAACTGTCACATGGTCGACGCTGAGGGATCGCAAATTCTCACCTTCGGGAGCGACTCTGACGAAGAAATGACACTTGGCCCTCTCTTTAAAGAATCCACCTCTGGAAAAGAGGAAGAACCGAAGAGCTGTGAGAATATTCAGCTGCGCAATCGTACGCTGCCCGAAAAGAATCTCGGACCCGTGAATAGTGGGTCAAATAGAAAAGATAAGGGAAAAGAAAAGGTCCCTGAGGATATCACCCTTGAAGATCAAGTCGTCAAAGAACTGACAACCAAGGACCCGCCAAAGAAAAACAAGGTGGACTACAACGTTCTGCCACACTTGAGGAAGATACCCTCGCAGCTCAGCATTCTCGACGCCCTTCTGCTATCAAAAGAAGCAAGAGATTCTTTGATCAAGGCACTGCAAGAGCTCGAGCAATTCCAAGCTTTCTTCACCGAAGAAAGGATGAAGGACGAGCTGGAAGAAGTGCACACAGCCGATATCATCTTTGGCGATGAATATCTCCTCCTTGGGACATGCGAGCATAACCGTCCCCTTTATGTCTCCGGATACTGTCATGATATCAAGATAGGCAAAATCCTGGGCGACAATGGGTCCTCCGTCAATCTCCTCAATGTGAGAGTGTTGAAGAAAATCTGCATGAGCGTTCAGCACCTCGCTCGTGATAAAATTACCATCTCCAGGTTTGACTCTCAGTCATCACGGACGCTCGGGTCTGTGATACTGACGCTGCGCTTTGGGCTGCTCATCACGGACATTATGTTTTATGTCATTGACGCCAAGACATGCTACAATGCTTTGATCGGTAGGCCTTCGTTACATGAGTACAACATCATCCCTTCTACACAATACCAGTGTATGAAGTATTTCAAGGATGGTCTCGAGTATACCATAACAGGGGAGCTGAACCCATTCTCCGTGAACGAAGTCCGAAAATACGAAGACGCAAAATACTTCTTACCAGATTTTGAGGACATGGAAAGATGTCACAAACCGAAGAACAAAGCCATCACTACCATTCCGGTCTTCGGGAGTGATACTGAGGAGGAAGAAGAAATAACTTATTCAAGTCCGCCCCAGTGCAAAAAGCCGGGACCGTCCACTCCTATGTTGATCTTCGGCAGCGACTCAGAAGATGAGGTCAATGCCGTATTCTCTGCTCGGCCATCAATACAAGCCTTCGCTGATGAAGATCAAAATTTGCAAGTTGCCATGGTTCCGCCAAAACATCATAAAGAGCTAGATGCGCTTGATACCTACAGTGTGCAAGAACTGCAAATATTCCACGTCCCTCCCAAGCGAAGAGATGAAAAGGCGATCCTCTTTTATCAATCCACGAAAACCAAAGTGGAGAAAGAAATTTGGCATGGTGCGGATTCTACACTTGACAGGCTCCAGCCCATCCGTCTGCCTAGATATTACACGAAAGGCTTGAAAAGGCTATTGAAGCGCCAAGGGGTACCCTTCAGACAAACTACTCAACAAGCTCGATTCTACAACAGGATTTGAGACGTCCCCAGAACTCAGCAAAAGTTGCCCAATGGGAAAATGGAAACGGTCGGGCTTGGATATGTCCAATCCAAGAAACTGGTACGAGTTTATGGTAGCTACGTCATACATGACTTCGATGAAGAAAGAGACGCCCTGTTAGAAGACGCTGACCCTGAACCAAAACGAGATCCTACCATCAAAATGCCGAGTCCATCGTTTGAAGAACGGATGGACAAGCTAATAAGGGAAGTGAGGCAAAAGGTCCGGGATGACCATAACCGTGAAATGGCCATTAACGAGAAAGCCAGGACGCAGCGCCTCCTTCAGCAGGCCGTGGAGAATGACAATGCTCCTCGTCGCCAGCCCGTCATACAGAAGACCCGGCGCAGAGGCAAAAATAAACCAAAGAACGGAAAAACTGTTCGACAGCAGCCCAGCGAACAAGGGGCGAGCAGCCGGGATCCGTCCCTTATAAAGAAGATGGGCCGGGAATATTCTTTTCCCCAAGATAAGACAAAGAAGATATTCAATCTCGTCGTAAAGCATCATATGATGACACTCCCGGAGTCCAAGCACCCCGAGCAAGCGGACGAGATCTCCCACCCAGACTATTGCTCTTATCACCGAGCAATAGGGCATCCTCTCGAAGACTACTTCACCTTCAAGAACTGGGTCGAAGACCAATATAAACAGGGCAGGTTCGCTCTATCCAGCAGTTGGAAGGTAAGCCCGCCACAGAAGCATGAACCGAAAGCGATGTGTATAACGAGAGTAGAACCAGATCAGCATCGATCTTGGAAACAATCTCGTACCTGCCACGTAATAACGCTGTCATAAGAAGAGCCCGAGAATATGGCTGATCTCCCCTGGTGCTTCGAAAACGACGATGGCGAGGTGATCTCAGAGTTTCCACCGGCGCCTAAAGAGCTGGAAGATGGTATACATACTACTGTAGATAACCTCAAGAAAATTGATTTGGGGACGGCAAGTGACCCGCGGCCGACATTTGTCAGTGAGCTGTTGTCTGAAGAAAGGGTGACTACGCTAAAGGACGTGCTCATGCAGCATAAATATTGCTTCGCATGGAACTATTCAGAGATGCCGGGACTCGATCCAGAGATTGTTGTCCACAGATTGGCGATTTCTCCATACGTCAAACCGATCAAACAAGCACCGAGAAGAATGCAGCTCAAGCTTGAGATGAGCATCAACGCCGAGGTCAAGAAACTAATCGACTCCGGTTTTATCCAAGAGGTTCAATATCCTGATTGGATCGCCAACATCGTCCCGGTGATGAAGAAAAATAGGACAGTGTGCATATGTGTGGACTTTCGGGATCTCAACAAAGCTTGCCCAAAGGACGACTTTCTAGTACCGATCACTGAGCTGATGATAGATAACACATCCACTCACGAAGTCTTCTCCTTCATGGACGGATCATCAGGATACAATCATATAAAGATGCATCCCGAGGACCAGAAGCACACTGCTTTTCGGACCCCTTTGGGCATATTTTGCTACAAGATGATACCTTTCGGTCTAAAGAACGCCGGTGCCACCTATCAGAGGGCCATGACGAAGATTTTCGATGACCTCATACATGAAATCGTCGAATGCTATATCGATGAACTCGTAGTTAAAAGCAAATCATACGAAGAACATTTAGAGCATCTGAAGATCGTGTTTCAGCGCCTTCGGCAATACAACTTGAAGATGAACCCTCTCAAATGCGCGTTCGGAGTGTCTTCGGGCAAATTCCTAGGATTCATCGTTCGACATCGAGACATCGAGATAGACCCGTCGAAGATCAAAGAGATCATGGAAATGCCCCCGCCGAGAACTCTCAAACAGCTGTGGTCTCTCCAAGGAAAGCTCGCGTATATCCGGCGATTTATAGCCAATCTCTCAGGCAAGTGCCGTCCTTACAGTCACCTAATGAAGAAGAGAACCCCATTCGTTTGGGATCGCAAATGCCAAAGCGCACTGGACGAAATCAAGCAATATCTGCAGAATCCACCAGTGTTGGCCGCTCCCGTTAAAGGAAAACCTTTCGTTCTGTACACAACAGCCCTCGAAGGTTCTTTAGGCGCGCTGTGGGTACAAGAAAATGACCAAGGGAAAGAGAGATCCCTTTATTATCTGAATCTAGTTCTCCTGGGGGCAGAAAGCAATTACTCTCCCATTGAAAAACACTGCCTGGCATTGATCTTCGCGATAACGAAGCTTAGACACTATGCATTGGCATATGAGGTCCATCTCGTATCAAAGGTAGATCCTCTCAAGTATTTAATGTCAAAGCCTATATTAACGGGACGACTCGCTAAATGGGCCCTGCTCTTGATGGAGTTCTCGATAACTTATCGGCCTCTTAAGGCAGTGAAAGTCCAGGCCATCGCCGACTTCCTCGCTGAGCATCCGATACCTGCCGACTCTCCCTTGAACTGCGAATTGCCAGACGAACACGCGTTTGACACGATCGATGGGGAGAGAAGAGAGAATGATACCCAATGAGAACTCTACTTCGATGGAGCATCTTACATGAAGAAGCGCAAACAAAGTACCCCCATAATCAAATCAGGGGCAGGCCTCATCTTCTTGACTCCGCAAGGAGGGATAATGCGTTTTGCCTTCTCCTTAACAGAACCGAGGATGAATAATGAAGCCGAATACGAAGCTTTGATAGCAGGTCTTGAGATCGCTATCGACATGGGAATTGAAAACCTCCTCATATACGGAGACTCCCAACTGGTCGTTAGTCAAGTAAACGGTGACTATCAAACGTGCAAGCCAGAGTTGGTGAAGTACGGCGAGAGAGTACAGCAACTACTAATTCAAATTCCTTCCTACACCTTGGAAAGTATACCGCGTGCGGAAAATAGCAAGGAGGATGCATTAGCCAAGCTCGCTAAAGAACTGGCTGACGAGAGCCTCGATGACGTGAGAATCATTGTGCAAAGCTGTCGGGTTCTTGCACCAGCAGAAATATCTTCGGAGTCGTCCGAAGAGAAGGGAGCGACCGAGCAAATGGCTATGCAAATAAAAGACCTGGAAAAGGCTGAGGATTGGAGAGAAGTCTTTATACACTACTTCAAATCCCGTCGAACACCTAAAGATGCGTCCTCAAGACATCAACTTATGAAACGAGCTCTGTCTTTCGCCTTCGTCAATGATACTCTGTATAAGAGATCATTTGATTCTCTATGACTAAGATGCCGGGGACCTGAAGAACCAAAAAGAGTCGTCCAAGAAACTCACGACGGACATTGCGGTTCTCACCAGGCCGGCCCGAAGATGAAGCTGAAGATCAAAAGGATGGGCTACTATTGGCCCACGATGATCCAGGATTGCTTCGAATACACGAAACAATGCCACTCGTGCCAAATTCATGGGGACTTTATCCATCAGCATCCAAATCTACTACATCCAACAGTGGCTAGCTGGCCGTTTGAAATGTGGGGAACTGACATAATCGGGCCCATCGAACCAACATCGTCTAGAGGACATCGGTTCATTTTGGCGACAATTGATTACTTCTCCAAGTGGGCAGAAGCAGTACCGCTAAGGGAAGTGAAGACGGAGAATATCCTCCATTTCTTCAAGACACACGTCATTTATCGGTTTAGTACTCCACGGCGGATTATCTCCGATAACGGGCCAGCCTACAGAAGCCACAAGATCAGCCGCTTCGCACAACAACATAATATAGACTGGAGATACTCTTCAGTCTATAATTCTCGAGCTAACGGTCTTGCTGAGGCTTTCAATAAGACCTTGACAAAGATCGTGAAAAAGACGGTGTCTCGAAATAAGAAGGACTGGCACGAGAGACTGCATGAAGCTCTATGGGCATATCGAACTACGTTTAAAACGGCCACGAACACAACGCCGTATGCGTTGCTATTCGGTACGGAAGCGGTACTCCCCCTCGAGATAGAGTTACCCTCTCTACGAGTGGTGGTTCGCTACGAGCTAACAGACGAAGAAAAAATGCTCACCTTCGGCTTGAGGAGCTCGACGCCCTTGATGAAACCCGGCTCATGGCGCAACAAAATCTGGAGGCTTATAAAGCAAAGATGACGCACTCATATGAAAAATTAACTAAGCCGAGAACGTTCCGCCAAGGAGAACTCATGCTAGTGGTCAAAAGACCTATGATCCCTAATCGTGCCAAGCGGGAAAATTCTAGCCGAACTATGAAGGCCCGTATATCATAAATAAAGTTTACCAGGGTGGAGCTTACCTACTCATGGACATGCATGGTGAAAGAACTTTCAGGCCAATAAACGGTCGCTTCCTAAAGAAACACTACGCCTAACGAGTCGCGGCCTAGGTCAACAATAGATGACGACGCCTATGTCCGCTCGCTATCTTCCTAAGCCTAAACTCTGTAAGTAGTAGCCGGCTTCCTTTTCGATGGACCTAAACGTCCTTACACTAACGTGGGACCGAAACGTCCTTAAACTAACGATGGACCACCATGTCTTAAAACTGGCGACGGACCGAAACGTTCTTAAACTAACAATGGACCACTATGTCCTAAAACTGGCTGTTGACCGAGACGTCGATAAACTACTGTGGACAGCAGCATCCCAAAGCTGATACAAAAATAATAATAATAATAATAATAATAATAAAAAGAGAAAGAAAAAGAAAACGGTATGTCCATAAGCAAAATGGGCACGGATGAAAACCCGAAAGGGCACAACCTCGTTAAAAGACACTTGCAAGGTTCTCTCGACCTTGTGAGGAGAAACCACCTGCGTGAGATCCTTACGACTCACAAGGGAGAAACACACTTAGGAATCCTCACGATTCCTAAGGAGAAATTACACTTGCGAGATCCTCACGACTCGTAAGGATATCCCTCTTATGAGACCCTCACGGCTCATAAGATTCAAAAGTCTTAAGCTACAGGGATTTGAACCTGTTCTTAAGCGGTCACCACAACCTCCAATGCTGCCCTACAAGCGGCTCAATGCTGACCCTTGTATACAATCCACTGGCGCGAATAAACATTTCCCTAACAAAGTCCCATCCGTGACTAGGGATATGTTTGCACAGTGAACCCCCCTTGTAAGCCCTCTCGATTTATAAGGAGAAAGCACTCTTGTAAGATCCTTACGACTTATAAGAGACCATGCACTTAGGAATCCTCACGATCCCTAAGGAGAATACGCACCTACGAGATCCTCACGACTCTTAGGGAGAAATACCTTTATGAGACCCTTACGGCTCATGAAGTCAAAAGCCTTAGTCGACAGGATCCTAACCCTGTCTACTAAGCCGCCTTTGTTCGACATCGACGATAGCAAATAATGATTCGCTCCTGGCAATATCCTAGTTGTAGCGGTGCTGATGCCGAAATCGGTGTCTAATTCTAAGCTTGCAGCAAAAAGCCAGCGAGCCACACATGCATAAGAAATAGCCGAAATGATGGGGCAACTTGCAACAAAATCAGTAAGTAAAAATGTATGCATTCAAAAATAGACGAAATGATTGGGAAACTCGCAATAAAAAGCAGCGAATAAAAATAAAACAAATAGCCGAAATGATTGGGCACCGTGAAAAATAGCCGAAATGATTGGGCAATCGCGACCTTCGCGATATAAAAAGCTGAAATGATAAAGCATCGAGGAAAGAAGGAATCACACCTTCCCTCCCCAGGCTCTATCAGAAGAAGAAGCCAAATCTCAATGGTTCACAGACAGCCTGGAAATAATCTCAATATCCGTCTCATTTCAACAGACACGACATCAACAAATCGGAGCTGCGGCAAAATCCCCAGTTCCATGACTCGACGATGAACAAACAACCGAGAGTCAACCTTTCCTGGTCACGTGGAACACGGCCTAGGTCAATCCTGACCCCGTAGGAAACATCTAGAGCGGATCCTGGTTCTCGCAGAACACGACTATGTCAACCGACCCCGTGGGAAGGATCCAGAGCAAATTCCTGGTCACGTAGAACACGGCTTATGTCAATCCTGACCCCGTGGGAAACGTCCATGGCGGAGCCTGGTCCTCGCAGAACACGGCTATGTCAATCAGACCCCGTGGGAAGCATCCAGAGCAAATTCCTGGTCACGTGGAACGAGGCTTATGTCAATCCTGACCCCGTGGGAAACGTCCAGAGCAGAGCCTGGAGGCTATGACCCCGTGGGAAGCATCCAGAGCAAATTCCTGGTTATGTGGAATGCGGCTTATGTCAATCTTGACCCCGTAGGAAACGTCCAGAGCGGAACCTGGTCCTCGCAGAACACGGCTATGTCAATCAGACCCCGTGGGAAGCATCTAGAGCAAATTCCTGGTCCTCGCTGAACACGGCCTATGTCAATCCTGACCCCATGGGAAGCATCCAGAGCGGAGCCTGGTCTTCGCAAAACACGGCTATGACCCCATGGGAAGCATCCAGAGCAAATTCCTGGTTACGTGGAACGCGGCCTATGTCAATCCTGACCTCATGGGAAACGTCCAGAGCGGATCCTGGTCCTCGTAGAACATGGCTATGACCCGGTGGGAAGCATCCAGAGCAAATTCCTGGTCACGTGACTACGGCCTATATCAATACTGACCCTGTGGGAAACGTCCAGAGCGGAGCCTGGTCCTCGCAGAACACGGCTATGTCAATCAGACCCCGTGGGAAGCATCCAGAGCAAATTCCTGGTCATTTGGAACACGGCTATGACCCCACGGGAAGCATCCAGAGCAAATTCCTAGTCACGTGGAACGCGGCTTATGTCAATGCTGACCCTGTGGGAAATGTCCAGAGCGGAGCCTGGTCCTCGCAGAACATGGCTATGACCCAGTGGGAAGCATCCAGAGTAAATTCCTGGTCACGTGGAACACGGCCTATGTCAATCCTGACCTCATGGGAAACGTCCAGAGCGGAGCCTGGTCCTCACAGAACACGGCTATGTCAATCAGACCCCGTGGGAAGTATCCAGAGCAAATTCCTGGTCACGTGGAACGCGGCTTATGTCAATCCTGACCCCGTGGGAAACGTACAGAGCGGAGCCTGGTCCTCGCAGAACACGGCTATGACCCCGTGGGAAGCATCCAGAGCAAATTCCTGGTCACGTGGAACGCGGCTTATGTCAATCCCGACCCCGTGGGAAACGTCCAGAGCGGAGCCTGGTCCTTGCAGAACACGGCTATGACCCCGTGGGAAGCATCCAGAGCAAATTCCTGGTCACGTGGAATGCGGCCTATGTCAATCCTGACCCCGTGGGAAACGTCCAGAGTGGATCCTGGTCCTCGCTGAACACGGCCTATGTTAATCCTGACCCCATGGGAAGCATCCAGAGCGGAGCCTGGTCCTCGCAGAACACGGCTATGACCCCGTAGGAAGCATCATGAGAAAATTCCTGGTCACGTGGAACGCGGCTTATGTCAATCCTGACCCCATAGGAAACGTCCAGAGTGGAGCCTGGTCCTCGCAGAACACGGCTATGACCCCGTGGAAGCATCCAGAGCAAATTCCTGGTCACGTGGAACATGGCCTATGTCAATCCTGACCCCATAGGAAACGTCCAGAGTGGAGCCTGGTCCTCGCAGAATACGGCTATATCAATCAGACCCCGTAGGAAGCATCCAGCGCAAAATCCTGGTTACGTGGAACACGGCCTATGTCAATCCTGACCCCGTGGGAAACGTCCAGAGCGGATCCTGGTCCTCGCAGAACACGGCTATGTCAATTCTGATCCCGTGGGAACCATCCAGAGCGGAACCTAGTCCTCACAGAACACGGCTATGGCCCCGTGGGAAACATCCAGAGAAAATTCCTGGTCACGTGGAACGCGGCTTATGTCAATCCTGACCCCGTGGGAAACGTCCAGAGCGGAGCCTGGTCCTCGCAGAACACGGCTATGACCCCGTGGGAAGCATCCAGAGCAAATTCCTGGTCACGTGGAACACGGCCTATGTCAATCCTGACCCCGTGGGAAACATCCAGAGTGGATCCTGGTTCTCGCTGAACACGGCCTATGTCAATTCTGACCCCGTGGGAAGCATCCAGAGCAAATCCTGGTCCCATAGAACACGGCTAAAGTCAATCTTGACCCCGTGGGAAATGGCCAGAGTAACCCCTGACTCCGTGAAATGCGGATAATGTCAATCTCGTCCATCACTTGCAGGTCCTCACGACTTGTAAGGGAGAAAACTCTTTTGGGAGATCCTTACGACTCTCAGAAGAAAACGCACTTAGGAATCCTCACGATTCCTAAGGAGAAATTACACCTACGAGATCCTCTCGACCTGTAGGGATAAAATTCTTTATGAGACCCTCACGGCTCATAAAGTTGAAAAGTCTTAGAAGGCAGATCTTAACCCTGAATCCTAAGCCATCGCTATCCTACAGAGAAATCAAAATAGATTATCCACAAAATGCATTTGCTAAAAGGGACACACCATCATGAAGCAAAATATGTCTTTTATTCATGAATCAAAATGAATACAAAGTACAATTTATGAAAGAATAAAAGAAAATATACTCTCATTCAGGAGTATGTACAAAAAAAGAATAAAAAATTATACAATTCTTCAAGCCGGCGGATGATTCAGTAGATTTGCCAGTTCACCCCTTTTCCGCTGGGCCTTGGCTTCATGATTTATTATCGTCAAAAGACGGGCCTCAGCTTGAGCCTGTTGGGCCTGGTATGAGGCAAGCCGGCCTTCAAGCACTTTTTCAGTAACCTTATGGGCTTCGACAATTTCACGAGTAAAAACGGCGGCCTTATAAATGGCTACCACCTCCTTGATAGCCTCTTGAAGCACTCGCCAAAGTTCATATGCTTTAGTGGTCTTGGCCGTAAGATTGGCTTGAAGCTCTCACAGCGCTTTGGAAGCCAGCTCCCTCTCCGAAAAATTGCGGCTGAACCTCTTCTCGCATGATATCATATTCGCAGCACACCGCTCAATAAGCCTCTGTAAGCTCGCCTTTGCGGCCACAACCTCTGAAGAAAGGCGTGTACATTCAAGAATATGCACCAATGTTTCACTATGGTAGGTGGAAAGAAAGGGAAGAGAACCGTTGGCTTCAGCGGCAAACGCTTCGGCCGTGATCAGACTGCCAGCACGAAGGTCTTCAATTAGGGCTGACAAAGAGTGGAGGCTTAGCTTTGCCATCCGTTTCGAGGCACGTAGAGCATAGGGGCCGAGTGGCATGACGATGCGAGACTCCAGCGTGGTAAGAACTGGCAAAGCTGTTAAGATTTATGAACAGTCAGCGAGACTTATAAGAAAAGAGCAGATGGGACAACGTTGAGACTTTACTTACCCACGGTTATGTAAGAAGGGTCTGAAGACTCCCCAGGCCCATCAAGAATCTCAACCTCGTCATCCGCTTCCAGAACTGTGGAAGACATCAATGTCGTTATATGAAATAATGATAATGTCGTGAGGAGAGGGCGAACGACACTGACCTTGCCCGGAAGAGAGGACAATGCGCTGAGGAGATATCGCCTGCGGAGCGGCCATCTCCAACAGGCGCTGAAAAGACTTCCTGGGAGACAGATCGGCAATAGACGCCGCCAAGCCACGCAATTCTGAAAAGACAGAAGGGTTCAGATAATGGAGAGATTATTAATGTAAAATATAGAAGGCTACCTTCGATACTTCTCCCATTCTGGGCTGGAGGGATAGCGGCTTCGGCGGCCTCCTCCGTGCCCCCAGGCACATCATCGGGGACGTGCGCCAGTGTAACGACTGTCGAGCGAGGAGCAGTGGCCACCACTGCAGGCTCCAGCGGAAGGATGGTAGTTTTGACTACCTGTCCCCTAATCTCCGGGCCGCCCCCAGAAAGATCCATTGAATCGGCACCAACAAAAATGCCTCTCCCGGGGGAGCAAGCGCTTGGGGAGAAGGAATCACCGAGGGAGGCTCCATCGCAGGAGCAACGGTTAGTGTTTCATTGGGGATATTAGCGGAGTCTACAGTCAAAGCGCGACTCGAATTTAGATCCTCCACCGCCGCCGAAGTCTCTGCAAAGTTTGTACGAGGATAAGGATATATATATATATATATATATATATATATACGAGCAATACAAAATATTACAAAGAGATACATGAACATACCGATGCGCAAAGGAGCCTCTAATATGGCTTGTTCAAGCCGACGCTCCATCCTGAGGAGATATGCTCGCCGAGGTTCGAGAGTAGACTCGTGGCCACCGGTCCACAATGAAAGTGCGTCTTCGGTGTCGGCTGAAACAGCCTGCTTAAGGGCCCTCTCACCCCATTCTTCCAAAGGGCCTATGAATAGCCGCCGTTTCGATGGAGGGTCTTCGTAAAAAATGACGGAAGGATAAGGCCACTTCGGGATCCTAACGTTCTCGGATTCATCTTGTGAACGTCTTATAGCCTCAGCCAATTATGCGGCTTCCTCGGCAGATGAACCCGGGAAAAGTAGACCACCATCCGATTCTTGCATGGCTAGTGGTTCATCTTGAAGAATAGACTCGGACTCCACTAAAGAGTCGAGCAGGTTGGTGACCATCTTCCTCCGCCTCTTGGACCCAGAACTAACCGCCGAAGACGATCGTTTCTTTCCCCATGGAGCTTTGGTACGGCGTTGACCCACTTCACCTTCAATGTCCTCGCTCGGCGGTGCTACCGATGACGACACGGCCATTGCTGACGCCGCAGCCGATGACACTGCTACTGGCGATTAAGCCCAGTACGCAGTAGCATACCAGCTGTGGGAGTTAAATCCACTTCCGCCCCCTCCGGAATAAGCACGACGCTGGTATCCCTCAAGGGAGGGCGAACCGTTACACGCGGTTGCGGCGGAACTGCCGTGGCTTGGATCGGAGTGGGAGCCCTATATCCGAGGAGCACCCTCCTCTCCTCGGCAATGATTGGACTGACTCGGTAGAGGTACCAGCCCGTGAATGACCCCACACATCGAGGAATATGATCAACTTCAGGAATCACGAAGCGGGAGCCAGTATTCAGTCGCATGAAGTGATGAGTGGCGTCACGAACAACTTCTGGCGACGGGCTAGGCTCCACTATAAATGCCTCAAAAGGGATGCCCTGGTCATATCCAAGTTGCCGAGCAAAGCGGTGTGGGTTGTACCGCATAAAAAGGGCCGCACCGTTCTGACGAAATACCAGATAACCTGGTCTAATCGAATATAGGTGCATGACTTCCCTGGGCTTCAGTGAAGGTACCCCCTCTTTCGACAAGTCGCAGAACCGTTGAACCGGTCCTGAAGGAGCAGAGAGAACTCGGTCGTTGAATACCATCCCGCCTGTATTGGCATAGGGATTGACCAGCACGCGAATAGCCCCATACTAAGTCGGGTCAGGAGCAGAAGCGTCCACCAGCCGCATGAGTCGCGGAAAAGTGTAAGCGTCATAAAAGCTGGGCCTTTGGTGTGCAGTAAATGCCCCCAGCACGTGCATCTCAATCCAGAACGTAAAGTAATGAAGAGAGAAATTTACCACATCTACGCCTGGAGTTGAGGTATTGGCCGCGGCGCTTAACCCATTATATAGATGCGCTAGCCCTGCAATGCCCACAGCTAGTCGCATTCCCTCAGCAATGCGATGAGCAGGGTAAATAACTGAGGCTCTCATGAAACGGCGATGCATGGGAATGGCGAACCAACTGAGCCAAACGCTGATGAAGCCCACAAAGAAAGTCTCCTCATCCATACCAGGAGCTGCAATCGACTCGAAAGATACCGCTGACATGATGGGAATGTAGAACTGCGGCAGGTCCTCTTCTTTAGTCGGCCGCTTATTTAAACCGAACCCAAAAGGGTCATTAATGTTCGCGAACTACGGAGCTGTCTTTGATAGGACATTTTCGCGAAGGAAGCAAGCGAGAAAGCTTTTAAAAGTGACGCCCTGCTCCTCTAACTCTGTGAATAGTTTTTCAAAAATACTCAGGGTCTTGATCAAACTTGAGCGCTTGTGGCGGACGGCATTCTCGGTCGACAGGCCGTTAAGCATGGCAGGCTCGGTTTCGAAGACATACTCATCGGGAGGCAGTAATTCTTCATAAAGTGTCCCCCTGACCGGCAACCCTGAGATCTCGCGAAATTCTTCCAGAGAAATTGAAACTTCGCGGTCCCCTAGAAGGAAGGTGTTGGTGGGAAGATTCCATTAGTTTAAGAAGGCCTTAACCCACCAGACATGGGGAGACTGTTAGTGGAAAAGAGACACATATATCGCCTGATAGAGTCCAACCCTCTGCAGTCGCGCGCGATGGGCGGACAGGATATAACGGGCCCAGAGAAGGTAGCCCGTGGGATGTCGAGGGGTAAGCCCTATCTTGTAAATCTGTCCCCATGGCTGGGCTTCGCCCTGGCAAATGTAGCGCCCTAAAATGTCTATAGCCGGCACAGGATGGTTCGGAATACCAGTTTTTGAAGGCTCAAGCTGTCCCATAGGGGTCCAATTCAGCATCTCCACAGCAAAGGCGGTCCGTGGAGGATCCATCGGCAGGAATGGATAGGTAGGCTCTATCGGTATCTCGCAAAGGAAACTGCGACGACCGCGAATGATGTGGCCGTACCAGGTCCCCCATAAAAGTAAATTGGTGCAATTCGGGTCATGAGCCCTGATCATCGCCATCACCTCTTTGTCAGACAGTGACTGAGGAAAGGCAGCCTCCGAGTGGGTGAAAGGGAAGTATGGAACAGAAATCATTGTGCCTGAAATAAAAGAAGGGGAAACTGTTAAACGAAGCCAATACGGGTATATATATATGTCTATAAATGTATATATATAAAAAGACAGTGGAAGAAAATGACATGGGACTTATTTTATGGGACCATTGGTTACAAAACACATGGGTCCCACAAAATCAAGATGGCGGCTCACTAATAATGAGGCCAAGCAATCATCATGAGAATAAAGAGAAGATTCTCAATGGATTTCAAACAACTCTGCACATTCCCCCAAAGAGAAAAACCCATTACAGAAGCTTTGTGCAAATCGAGAAGGATCTCTCTGGAAACTTTTTTTTGCAAAGAACAATTAAGGGCAAGAAAACCCCAAGAAGTTCTATGGATAAAACTGAGTTCTTTAGAGAAATTAAATTCTTTTTGAATAGAGGAATTAAATTCCCAGAAAATATTTTTCAGAGCCAAAGCTCTTTAGAATGGAATTAAATTTCAGAGAGGAGATAAGCATCACCATCAATCCCTGAAGAACAGAGAAGCCCTAAGAGGTTTATTATTTAAAGATTGAGCAGTTTTCTTTTTAAAAGAATTTAAAAAAAAATAGGTTCTTGTTAAAGGGAAAAACCCTTGGTGTGGATTTGAAATCCAAATTTCTACAAGGAGTTCCTCAGCCGTTCAAGATTCTCACCTAAAAAGAGGAAATCTTTGTTGACAGAGTTAAACTCTGGAAGTATTTTGAATCAAAGAACTAAGCTCTAGGAACGAGAATTAAATTCTCAGAGGAAAAACAAGTAAGGAAGAAGATGGAAAAAGTGGAGGCACTTCTGAAGGGACTCTTGCATTTATAGGATGTGATAGGGAACGGTTCATCTCCCCTATTCCCTAGACAGATCCAACAGTCACAAAGGTGACAGCATTGCACTTACGTGCAGACACATGAGAACAATGCTGCGGGGGCAATTGTTCCCTGATAAAATATCAGGAAATACCCCAATGGGGTATCACGTGCTCATACGTGACCAAGGGTCACGTGTTGACACGTGATAGGTTACTGTGATCTCTACTTTATAGAATTAAATTCTAGTCAAACAAAAATGTAACAAAACAGCTAAGAAAAACCTCAATGAGGCATCACGTGCTCACACGTGACCAAGGGTCACGTGTTGACACGTGATGATTCCTTAGCTCTGTTAAAAGGCAGAATTAAATTCTGAATAAAATGTTTAATCAAGAGGGTCACGTGCCAACATGTGATAGGTTCCTAAGCTCCTTAATTAATAGAATTAAATTCTACAGAAATGATCAAACATTAGGATCACGTGCCAACACGTGATGGGCTTTTAATCATTCTGAACTAATAGAATTAAATTCTAATTAAGTGGGAATTCAGAACCTTAATTGGAAAAAGATCTCTCTAAATCTTTCCAAATAAGAAGATGGTGCTCTGTGAAATAGAGCACCGTTGGATTAAAAATCCAATGGTGATTAAAAATCACCAATTTATGGAAAGATTTTCCTAAACTTCACCAAGAATAACAGACAGAATATCTTTTGGATTAAAAATCCAATGGTGAATAAAATTCACTGAGTGATCTAAAAGATCATATTGGTTACAAAAACAACCAAATCTTTCAATAAAAAATTCACTAAACAAATTGATTCTTTTCCTTCACCTATAAATAGGAGCCAAGAAGAGGAGAGAAAGAAGGATTTTTGGATCTTGTTATTTTGATTTTCTGAGGAAAAACAACAGCAGAGAGAAAAGAGAGGAGAATTTAATTCTCAAGAAAAGAAACCCTAGGTGAGAAAGGGGAAAGAGATCTAATCTCCATAAAACAGAAAGAGAATTTAATTCTCAATCTAAGAGTTTAACTTTTCTGCAAAAGAACTTAGTTCTTCCTTTGGTTGAAGATCTGCAGAAGCAAATCTCCCCATAAGTTGAGAATTTAATTTTTATCGGGGAGATTCTGCCATGCAGATCTAAAACTTAGAGGGAGAATTGAGTTTAGAGAATTTAATTCTTCCAAATTCACAGGAATTTAATTCCTCCCAAATAAAACTAGGGTTCAACCCTGCATGAGAATTTAATTCTCCCAAATTCATAGGAATTTAATTGCTCCAAATAAAACTAAGGTTTAACCCTATATGAGAATTTAATTCTCCCAATTTCGTAGGAATTTAATTCCTCCAAATAAAATTAGGGTTCAACCCTGCATGAGAATTCAATTCTCCCTAAATTCATAGGAATTTAATTCCTCCAAGACTGAACTAGGGTTTAACCCTATATGAGAATTTAATTCTTCCACATAATAGGAATTTAATTCCTCTAAAACATAATTAGGGTTTAACCCTACAGAGAACTTAATTCTTAAAATAAAGAAACTTGAAAGTTCTCCATGCACGTAAAGAGCTTGATCACGTGGTAACACGTGACCCCCATTCACAATGAGCAGAGAAGAAAAAACAGAGCTTGGTTACGTGGTGACACGTGACCCCCTATCCTCCATGATCAGAAAAGAAAGAACAAAACTAGGTCACGTACCCCCACGTGACCCCTAAGAAAGATCCCTTAAAATGAGAGAAAAACTTGGAGGAAATGCCTCACGTGCTCCCACGTGACCCTCAAAATAAAAGGAACAAAGCCAAAGGCAGAACTATTTTTGGGCGCCCTCACGTGACCCTTTAATAAACACTTTAATAAGTAATACATGGTTACCCATCACGTGCCAACACGTGATGGACTGAAGACTAAAAGTGTTTAACACTTATTTTGAATATTCTGATAATAAAATAAAGGAGGTCTGGCCCCCATCGTCAAGCGCCTCACGTGACCCCACGTGACCCCTTCCTTTCTAGTGTTTAACACTATTTCGAGTATTTTGTCTCCAGTGTTTAACACTGTTTCAAATACATCATGTGAGGACACGTGACCGCCAGATGTCCTCTAGTATTTAACACTATTTTAAAACCAGCTTAGCCCAATTTGGCTAAGTTTTCCAGAGGCAAATATCCCCTTCAAATGAGCCTTAAAATCCAGAACTATAATGTTTAAGTGCTCAGCCAAAGACAAAATATTATCAGAGCCCTCAAACTCTTGTTTAGCATTGCTAAATAATGAGGGGCTGAACCCAGACAAATGTTCAACAGGCCAACAAAGGGCCAACATTTCAAACTTAATTGGACTTAGCCCAAATTGGCCATAAGTCCTCAATTCAAATTTAACTGAGCCAAAGTGCTCATAATCTAATTAATTGATCTTAGTTCCAAATTGGACTACAGATCTCCCAATCAACTTTGGTTCAAGGGTACATCTTTGAACTCTTCTGATATTTGTCGTTGTAATCTTTCAACGTCTTCAGAGAGGTGACGGATCCCGACAACCATACATTTCATAGAGTCTTTAAACTGGACTGTGGGGTCCTTAAACTCATGGACTATGATGTCCTTAACCTCGGACTGTGGGGTCCCTTTAAACCCACGGACTATGATGTCCTTAACCTTGGACCGAGATGTCCTTAAACTAACATTAGACCGTAATGTCCTTAAACTAACAATGGACCGCAAAGTCCCTAAACTAAACAACAGAGCCCAAATGCTCTCTTGTTGGATCTAAACGATCCCGTTAAGTTGTTCTTAGCCTAAAAATTAAACTAACGTATTCTTAACAAATGTTTAAGTTTATCTTAGTCTCAAATGAGACTAACGTATCCTTAAACCCAACCCCCAAGCCTAAATCTAAGAAAATACGGATTTGGACTAATCCACGCCCTACGGGCGATGACATAAATTAGTCTCCGTATACAATCCACGGGCAACCAAAAACAAAACAAACACCCACGACACGAAGTGACCATCTGGAGAAGGAGAAAGTTGTTACCGCGATGCGGTAGCGTAATTAACTGCAGGGGCTTATGCCTGCAGGGAAGAGCGTCCCCACAATCAAAACCCCTCAAATGAGGGAGAATCTGACGAAGTTTGCGATATCGGCCGCTTCCGTTTAAACCTTCAATACAAGGTGTCATAAATCAACTTGGCATCTTCGGAGAGGTGGACGGATAGCACTAATTAGCATATGCCCCGAAATCCAGGCAAGACGGACCCGTGAGGTCGCGTCTCTGCGTTTCGGCGGGGGAACAGTTTGCAGTGGCGTTCGAGATCTTGGGGAAAAGGAAGTGAGCAAGGAGAGGAGTGAGGTGAGGTGAAGTGAAGGAGGAAGTGAGGTCGACGAGAAGAGGAGGCAACCGAGTAAGGGTTCTAGGGTTTCTGTGGGATCTCGTCGCGGCAGCAGGGGTTTTATAAAGAAGAAGAAAAGGAAATGAAGGAGGGTGAGCGTAGTGGTGAAGGGAGGTGACGGGATCTCGCTTACCGTGAGAGGAGAGAGAAAGGTGAGAGAGAGAGATAAAGAAAGAAAGAGAGAAAGAAAGGGGGGGAGAGAGAGATGTCAGAGAGAGAGATAAAGAGAGAAGGAGAGAGTGAGACCTGTGAGAATAAGATAGAAAAAGAGATAGAGAGAGATCGAGAGGAGAGAGAGGGGAGAGAGATAGAGACGGAGGGAGAGGAGAGAGAGTGCGAGAGGAGAGATAGATTTGGCAGTATCAGGTTAGGATTTTAATTTTAAAAAATATTTTAGGTAACTAAATTTGTTAAACTGTTATAATATTAAAATATAATATTAATAAAATATTTAATATTCTGGTTAATACAAACTAGTCCAAAACACGCCCGGGTCGGGTCTAAAAATCCGGTTTTAAAATACGAAAAAATATATGTGTCGACCAAAACTAAAATTGGATATCCGGGTAACGAAAAGGCATACCCTAAGAACGGATGTACGTATGTGCGCGTAGCCATCCAAACCAGTCCGTTTCACTGAACAGGACGAGAACAAGATGCGCGGATGCTACCACAGGGTTAGGTGTATCATGCATGCCATGCTATATATTTTTAAAATATTTTATGTGACATTAAATGTTATATTTAAAATGCAGATGCCAGATAAATGCGAGTATGCAATGTACAAATAAATGAAAGTGCACGAGTCCATATAACAGGTCAGGATAAATCATAAACATGAATCAAGACAGGTTTCAAGCAAGCGGGTCGGGTCGGATGCAAATACAGATGTCAAATATACTATTTGCACCCAAAACACAGTAAATTAGGAAAATACCATAAATAAAAAAAAATACTTGAAATAGAACTGGTATAAATGAACTAGGGTGTTACATTATACCCAACTACAAAAAGAATTTCGTCCTCGAAATTCCAGGAACAAGAAAAGATAAACAAACATGAATCTACAAGAATGGGTATGAAAATTTCTGTCGAATCTCGTCTTCTCGTTCCCAAGTCGATTCTCCGTGCGAGCGATTTCTACAAGAAACAAGTACGAGAGAGATAACCTTGTTCTTAAGGACCTTTTCTCATTGATCAACAATCGACATCGGTCGTTCCTCAAAGGTCAAATCCTCTCTTACAGTCAGCTCTGAATGATCCAGCACGTGTGTTTCATCTCGAACATACTTACAGAGTTGAGATACATGAAACACGTCATGAACATTCGCCAAAGATTGTGATAATGCCAATCGATGAGCCACTTCTCCAACACGCTCCATAATCTCGAAATGCCGCACGAATCGAGAACTAAGCTTGCCTCGCTCCCAAAACGAATCACTCCCCTAGTCGGTGATATCTTAAAAAATACCAGATCAACAACCGCGAACTCTAGAGGTCTTCTCGCTGTGTCGGCCCAACTTTTTGCCGATCTTGTGCTGCCTTCATGTGATTTCGGAAAGTATTAACTTTCTCCACGGTTTGCACGATCAAATCCGGTCCAAACAATCTTCGTTCTCCAACATCGTCCTAACAAACAGGTGAACGACACTTGCGACCATACAATGCTTCGAATGGAGCCATCTGAATAGTCGCCTGAAAACTGTTGTTGTACAAAAACTCCACCAAGTGTAGATGATCCTCCCACGAACCCTTGAAGTCCAATATGCAAGATCTCAACATATCTTCAAGAGTTTGGATCGTTCTCTTCGACTGGCCATCTGTCTGAGGATGATAAGCTATGCTAAACTTCAATCGAGTCCCCAAACTTTCCTGTAAACTCCTCCAGAAGTGTGATAAGAATCGGGTGTCACGGTCGGACACGATGCTCATAGGTACTCCATGCAATCTCACAATCTCCTGCATGTACAGTTCCGCCAATGCTTCCATTAATTGACCAACTCGAAATGGTATGAAATGAGCTGCCTTGGTCAATCGATCAACAATCACCCAAACTGCATTGTTGCCCTTTGGACTCTGCGGTAAAGCTATCACGAAATCTATGGTTATATGTTCCCACTTCCATTGAGGAATCGGAAGTGGTTGCAATAAACCAGCAACCCTTGATGTTCAGCCTTAACTTGCTGACATACCAAGCACTTCGCTACAAACCGAGCAATCTCCCTTTTCATGCCTTCCCACCAGAAATGTTGTCTTAGATCGCGGTACATCTTCGTGCCTCTTGGATGTACGGAATATGAGGAACTGTGCGCCTCCTTCATAACTTCTTCGCGAATATGTCCTTTGGGCACACACAAGCGGCTACCATATCGCAACGAACCATCTTCATGAATCAACAAGTCCGTTCGAAGTCCAGCTTCAACCTGTTCTCGAAACTTCTGCAATCTTGGGTCCTGTGACTGTGCTGCTTTAATATTATCGATCAATGACGACTGTACTTGCAGCTGCGTCAACTGTCCCGAAGAATGCGGTAGCACGATCTCCAACTCGAATCTCCGAAAATCTTCGATAAGCTCCTTCTCTGCAGTCAACATCTGAATTCCTGGCAACCGACTAAGCGCGTCCGGCACAACATTAATTTTCCCCGGATGGTACTTAAGATCAAGATCGTAGTCAGCCATCAGCTCCAACCATCTACGCTGCCTCATATTAAGCTCTTTCTGCGTGAACACATACTTTAGGATTTTGTGATCGGTGAATACTTCAACCCTTTCGTCCAGTAAATAGTATCTCCAAATGTTCAAAGCGAAAATCACTGCTGTAAGCTCCAAATCATGAGTTGGGTAATTCTTCTCATGGATCTTCAACTGTCTCGATGCGTAAGCTATAACTTTCCCATGCTGCATCAAAACACATCCCAAACCTTTCCCAGATGCGTCGTTGTGAATCACCAATCCTCCGAAACCATCTGGTATGGTCAAAATAGGAGCGGTTATCAATCTTTGCTTCAACGCCTCAAAAGGTGACGCACATTTTTCCGTCCACACGAACGGTACTTCCTTCCGCGTAAGCTTGGTCAAAGGCTCAGCTAAGCGAGCAAAATTCTCCACGAATCTTCTGTAATATCCGGCAAGTCCAAGAAAACTTCTGATCTCTGCTACGTTCTTCGAAATTGGCCAATCTTGAACTGCTGCTATCTTCTCAGGATCAACGGCGATTCTATCTCCAGATACGACATGCCCCAAAAACTTCACTTCTTCAAGCCAAAACTCGCACTTGCTCATCTTTGCATATAGTCTTTCATGCCTCAATGTCTGCAATGCGATCTTCAAGTGTTTTGCATGCTCTTCAAGGCTTCTCGAGTAGACCAGAATATCATCGATGAACACCACTATAAACTGGTCCAAGAATGGTGAAAAGATTCGTTTCATCAAGTTCATAAATATCGCTGGTGCATTCGTGACTCCAAATGGCATCACTAAATACTCGTAATGTCCATATCGAGTTTGGAACGCAGTCTTGCAAATATCCTCCGATTTAACTCAAACTTGATGATATCCGGATCGCAAATCCAGCTTCGAGAATACCTTCGCGCCACTAAGTTGCTCGAATAATTCGCCAATGCGAGGGATCGGGTACTTGTTCTTAATAGTCACCTGGTTTAATTCTCGATAATCGATGCACATCCTCCTTGTGCCATCCTTCTTCTTGACTAGAAGAACTGGAGCTCCCCAAGGTGAATTGCTGCTGCAAATCCAACCCTTCTCAAGTAATTCGGTAAACTGCTTCTTGACTTCTTCCAACTCCACTGGTGCCATCGGATAATATGCCTTTGAGATTGGCGCTGCACCAGGAACAAGATCGATCGCGAACTCTAAATCTCATTTTGGCGGTAAACCCGAGATGTCCTCGAAAACGTCCATAAACTCTCGAACTACAACTGGCACATCCTCCTTATCAACTTCCATTGACGAAAGAACATTACTTGTCGGCCTAACCCTAAACTCGACTGGCCCGACAGAACTGCTTCCTCCAGTGAAAACAAACTCCGGATGTTCGGGATTCTTGAAAATCACTTTCTTTGCTCTACAATCTATGTGAGCGTGGAAAGTGCCGAGAAAATCCATTCCCGAAACAACATCATAGCTGCCAGTATCGATCACCAAGAAATCTGCAAATAATTCCCATCCACAAACAACAACTGAACAATCCTTATATTCTCTACTAGCTATGATCTTCCCATTCCCAGTGTATATACCCCAACAACTAGACTGGGTTGTGCAAGAAATCGAGTGTGCAGCAATAAACTTGGACGACATAAAATAATGGGACGCACCGGAATCGAATAATACTAATGCGGGAAAATCATGAACAAGTAGGATACTTGAAACAACTTCCTATGAAGCCTTGGCCTCTTCAGCCGTCAGGGTAAAGGCTCGAGCTTGATTAGGTCCTTGAGTCAAATGCTTCTGCCCCTGAAACTGCTTCTGCGGTGGCTTCTGAACATCATCCTTCAAACGAAGCTTCGACGGGCCAACACTGATAGTATGATCAGCTGATCCGCAAACCAAACAAAGTCCAAGCTTCTTCCGACAATCCTTCTGCTGATGTCCAGATAGATGGCAAAAGTCACACATCATTCTTCCTCTCTGCTCGGGTACGATGGGTTTCTTCATCGGTACTACGCCACGTCGGTTCACCGGAATACCTCTGCGTATAGGCGCTCGGTTCGGCGCAAACGCTGGCTTCCGCACTGCAACTGCCTGCTGCTGCGTACCCCCAGTCTTCACTGATAAGCTCTGCTGCTCTCGAGCTGTTTTAAGAACTTGAGAGAAAGTGGTCAATCCCAGAGATATGATATGCCTCTGGATTTCCACGTCCAAACTGCGCATGAACCTCTTTTCCCTATCAGCATCGTTGGCAACCAAAGGTCCAGCGAATCGACTGAGCCGTGTCCATTCAGACGCATGTACATCCACGGGTACGCCGTTCTGCTTCAAACTGATAAACTTTTCTTCCATTTCCCCCCGTGCAGTCTGCGGGAAGAACTTCTCTAAGAAACTCTTCGAAAAATCTGCCCAACTGATCGGCTTGGGCAAGCGGGTCTCTTTCACAAGCCACAATTCACGGGCATAGTCTACCAATTGGATGCGTACAACATCCACTCTCTTGTCCTCTGGAATCTGTGCTGCAACGAGCAGATTCTCCGTATCAACCAGCCACTGCTCCGCTGGCAACGACTCAGTGAAAATGGACGGACCAAGTCTCCTGAAATCTGCCACGGTACCCACACGCTCAACTAGTTTGGCCGCAACACTGTTTACAGACTGCTGGACGGTCCGCAAACCTTCCTGAAAGGCTTCGGCTTGCCACTGGTTCAGCTCGGTCTGCTGCTTCTGGTTCTCCAGCATCCCACGAATTACTCCAAGCAAAGCGGCGTCATCAACACGCCTCTGGTACAATCGCAGACTTCTGTCCTCCATGATTCTGAAGCCAAAACACCGAAGAGGATTAGCAAGATAAACAAGATTCAACAGACAGGATACAAGAAGCAAGATAGTTATGGATTCAAGGATGGCAAAATAGCAATAAGGCAGGACATGCTCCTAGTTACGAGTATTCTGATTCGTGTATTGGGTCTAATACCCAACTACAAAAGAATCAAACCGGATTAACCTATAACATGGCTCTGATACCAAATAAACCCTGTCACACCCCGCTTCCCAGAGTGTGCTAAGATCGGCATGTGACAGAGCAAACCATACTACCTGTGGCTAGGAAACATCCCTCCACAGTCACATTACGGCTGTCTATAGATACCAAGAACAGGAAAATAAAAGAAACTATCCAGTACATGTCGAAATAACGAGTCAAGAAATAATATGCGGAAGCAATAAATTCAAGTAACAATAATAATCTGGAAAGTACGTCCCAAAAATACGGGATCACATCAGGAATGAAAGTACGAAAATAAAACTAAACTAACTAGCAACTAACATGATCTTCACTGCTCGGCCTGTTGGTCAAAATACTCCTGAACTGCCTGCGACAGAGATAGAGGATCTGGGCCATGCAAAACCCAGACGTCAGTGCGTCATAATATCAAACAATAATGTATGAACATGGTACACGAGATATGCAGGCATGAATCATAAACAGTAACATGAATGCAATAAGTAAACACGGATATAGAATGGTGAAGTGTATCAATATATGTGACGTGCAGTGATCAATCTAAACTGTGCTACTGGGTTATCTATTCTAAAGTTTGTTTGAAATCAATTAATGTAATCCTCCATGTAACTCAAAGAATATGTCCCGTTACCCCCCGGGACCACGGATCAGGAATACCCTTTTAAATTACACTTTAGTTTACACTCTTGATTTCCCTATACCCCCAAGGTTATGTGTTCAAGTCAGGTATTGATAAATCTGGAGCTAATGCCAACACAGGATCAAGCAGGTACATGTTTGTCTAAATAAACAACAGGATATGTCCGTAGGGACAACAGGTTAAGACTGTCGGCATTAGTAACAAGATCAGGTATCAAGTCAAGCAGTGGTATATCAGGTCATGACAGGTAGTGCACATGTGTCAAGCGGATGCTCATAATAAAACTGTAGCAAGTACGGATGCACGGTAAAAGCATGGATGCACAAATATTTTGTCAGGGGTTACATCATGACTATATAGGATGCACATTATCTAGCATGGGGTGTCACTATAATAATAATATGTAACAATGTGACATGGTATGCGAATAGATATAAAATTAATGGTATCGATGCACAAATATCGATTAGGGGTTACATTTACAGTTCCAATACTAAGTAGGATGCACATTATCTAGCATGGGGTGTTACTACAATAATAACATGAATGAATATGATCTATAGATGCAGTTATATATATGTTAAATGATATGGATGCAAACGAGTATCAGAAAACAGTAAAACTATAAAATGGATGCATAACTAAACAATAAGTAATACTATTATTCAAATGGGTGCAGTATATTATAGTATAGCATGTAGCAAGATTAACTTGCATGCAACTAGATATGAAATAAATTGTACGGATGCAAATGGACGTCGTAAAACAGTAAAATGATAACAGGGGATGTACAATACACTAAACATTAAATATTATTATTAATATGGATGTAAAATATATCATAGCATGTAGCAAGATAAACTTGCCTCGAACGGATCACACGACGGATACGCACGGCACGTCCGACGTCGGTAAATCGTCGCAACGCACACACGGCACGCGGGATGGGTCCAGGTAAGGCAAGAGGGTGATCACGCAGGCAAGGTACGTTCAATGGATCGTCTGGATTGGCAGCGGTGACGCGACTCCGACGGTCGCTTGAAATACAAGATTCAAGAAAAGTAAAAAGAAACAGAAAAAGGAAAAGAAGAAGATGAAGAAGAAGAGAAGGAAGTGGAGAGGAAAGAGAGGTGGTCGAGGGCATGAAGGCGACGACGAGGAGAATGTGAGATCGGAAGTGATGGGTGAGAAGGTGGGTTCTTGGGTTATCTGGGATCGGTTTGCAGTGGCGTTCGAGATCTTGGGGAAGAGGAAGTGAGCGAAGAGAGGAGTAAGGTAAGGTGAAGTGAAGGAGGATGTGAGGTCGACGAGAAGAGGAGGCGGCCGAGTAAGGGTTCTAGGGCTTCTGTGGGATCTCATCGCGGTAGCAGGGGTTTTATAAAGAAGAAGAAAAGGAAATGAAGGAGGGTGAGCGTAGTGGTGAAGGGAGGTAACGGGATCTCGCTTACCGCGAGAGGGGAGAGAGAGAGACAAAGAAAGGGAGAGAGAGAGATGTCAGAGAGAGAGATAGAAGGAGGAGAGAGAGAGAGAACTGTGAGAATGAAAGAGAAAGAGAGATCGAGAGGGGAGAGAGGGGAGAGAGATAGAGACAGAGAGAGAGGGGAGAGAGATAGAGACAGAGAGAGAGGAGAGAGAGTGTGAGAGGAGAGATAGATTTGGCAGTATTAGGTTAGGATTTTAATTTTAAAAAATATTTTAGTTAACTAAATTTTTTAAACTCTTAAAATATTAAAATATAATATTAATAAAATATTTAATATTCTGGTTAATACAAACTAGTCCAAAACACGCCCGGGTCGGGTCTAAAAATCTGATTTTAAAATACGATAAAATATATTTGTCGACCAAAACTAAAATTGGATATCCGGATAACAAAAAGGCATACCCCGAGAACGGATGTACGTACGTGCGCGTAGCCATCCAAATAAGTCCGTTTCACAGAACGGGACGAGAACAAGATACGCGGATGCTACCACAGGATTAGGGGTATCATGCAGGCCATGCTATATAGTTTAAAATATCTTATGTGACATTAAATGTTATATTTAAAATGCAGATCCAGATAAATGTGAGTATACACTGTACAAATAAATGAAAGTGCACGAGTCCATGTAACAGGTCAGGATAAATTATAAATATGAATCAAGACAGGTTTTGTCACGCCCCGCTTCCCAGAGTACGCTAAGATAGGCACGTGACAGAGCCAACCATGCTACCTGTGGATAAGAAATATCCTTCCACAGTCACATTACGGCTGTAGAGATATCAAGAACAATAATAATAACTATCTAATACATGTCCATGAGCCAGAATAACGAGTCAAGAATAAAATAATGCGGAAGCAAAAAGATCCAATACAAGAATAAACTGGAATGTACGTCCTATAATGCGGGCTCACATCAGGAATGAAAATGCATAAATAAAACCAAATACTAACAGGTCCTCACTGCTCGGCTTGTTGACTGAAATACTCCGGCTCGGCCTGCAGCAAAGGTAAAGAATCTGGGCCATGCAAAATCCAGACGTCAGTGCATCATAATATCAAGCAATAATATAAACAGGGGTAGCAAGACATGCAGGTATGAGTATGAACGGTAAAACAGGTATAACAGTAACATAAATAAGGACAGTGAAGGGTAAGGCATAGGTGATGTGCAGTGAGTAATCTAAACTGGTCTACTGGGTTAACTACTCTCAAGTCTTTGAAATCAATTTGATGAATTATCGATGTAACTCAATAGTATCCCGTGCGTGCCCGGGACCACGGTCAAGATTCTCGGGCTGAATCCGAGACGTGCCGCTAGGCAGTAAAAGGTAGTATGTAACAATGAATGATGTCAGCCGCATCATCCCGGGGCTGGCCTAGCCCGTAAAACTTATCAGTATAAGTATCGAACTGTCGAGTTAGAAGTCAGATTTCATCATTGATTTCCCCATACCCCAAGTTATGTGTTCAAGTCAGGTATTGATAAATCTGGAGTTAATGCCAACACAGAATCAGGCAAGTACAGGTTTGTCTGGATAGACAACAGGAAATGTCCGTAGGGACAACAGGTCAAGATTGTTGGCATTAGTAACAAGATCAGGTAACAGGTCAAGCTGTGGTACATCGGGTCATGTCAGCCAGTGAACAAGTATCAATCATGTCAAGAAGTGCACAGGTATCACGTCGTGTCAAGAAGTAGTGTATCAAGTCATGTCAGGGGGTGCACAAATATCACGTGGGTACTCATAATCAAACTATAATAAGCATGGGTACACAAAAACAAGTATGGGATACCAATGTAACAATAAAATGGAATAATGTGATGCGGTACGCAAAAAGATATAGATTCAAACATATGGATGCACAGTTATCGATTAGGGTTAAAATTATAGTTCCAACAATAATTAGGATGCACTTTATTAAACATGGAATGTTAATATCACATTATTATGTATTAATATGATCTATGGATGCAATTGTATATATATTAGACGAGATGGATGCAAATAGGTATCCGAAAGGTTATAAACTATAAAAAATGGTACTATGGGATGTACAAATAAGCACTATGTGATATAAATATTGGTATGGGTGCATTATATTGTAATCTAGTATGCAACAAGATAGGTTTTCCATGACCTACATCTAAAATGATATAAACAGATGCAAACGGAACACCGAAATGTTATAAAATTAAACATGGGGAACTAGATTTAAACTACAGGCATGAAATATATTTAAATAAGCATATAATGAATTATATAGCATGTAGCAAAATTAAGTTGCCTAGACGGATCAAGAACGGGTGTGTACGGAATGTCTCACGTCGGCGAAATGTCGCGACGTGCGCACGGTAAACGGAACGGTTCCAAATAACGCACAAAGGTGATCACACAAGTCAGGTACATTCGCTGGGTCGTCGGGATCGTCGACGTCACGTCCGGTTTCCGACGAACTAAACAACAGAGAACAGATAAAGAAAAGAAAGAAAAGAAAGAAGAAAAGGAGAGGAAGAAGGGATTGAGAAGAAGAGGAAGCTCACTGGGTTGCACAGAAGAGTCGTGAGGGTGTCAACGAGGTCGACGGAGCTCCGGAGAGGCGATCTACAGAGACAGAGAACAATTATTTTTAAAAACAGAATGAAGGAAAGAAAAGAAAGAAGGTGGAAGAAGGGGAAGAAGAAGGAGTGCAAGGCTCACTGGGGTGTACGGTGATCTGGGAGACGAGATGGTGGCGACCAGATCAACGGCGGCGATCAACTCCGGCGGTGAAGTGGTGTGCAGGGGGCTCGGGTTCTGCCTTTGGGTGTGTGCAGGTCTCGGGATGATGAGAGAGGAGGTAGAGGCGATGAGGGTGAGGAGGTGGCGACGAGATAGGCGATGGCGATGACGATGGCGACGAGGTAGGCGAAGGGGCGACGGCTAGGGTTCGTGGGTTAAAAGAAAATGAGAGATGAAGGAGGGAGTTATAAATATATAGGGGGAGAGAGAGAGAATAAAGCGAGAGGAGAGAGAGAATAAAGCGAGATCGAGAGGAGAGAGGGTGAGGTGAACAGTGAGGAGAAAGAGTTTTGGTTGGTAGCGGGAGAGAAAGAAAGAAAAGAAGAGAGAGAGAAAAAGAAAGAGAGGGGGAGAGTGGGGCCACGGCCAGGCTGGGGGTGAGCTGGGAGATTTAGGATTTAGATTTTTAAATAAAAAAAGATTATAGTTAGTTGTATAAATTTTAAGTCGTTGATTATATTTAATTAAAAATTGGATTTTCGGGTAAATACAAATCTAGTCCAAAATACGCCCGGGTCGGGTCTAAAAATTTAGATTTAAAATATGAAAATTATATGCGATTTTCAAAATTCAAAACGAATGCTCCGGTAACGAAAATGCATACCCCCAAGAACGGATGCACGTACGTGCGCGTAGCCATTCAAACACGCCCGTTTCACTGAACGGGACGAGAACAAGATGCGCAGATGCTACCACGGGGTTAAGGGTATCATGCAGGCTATGAAATGCAGTTTTAAATTATTTTACATGACCTAAAATGTTATATGGTAAAATATGCGATGCCAAGTAAAATGCCAGTATGCGGTATACATGAGATGCACGTGTCTATGTAACAAGTCAGGGTAATTTATAAATATGAATCAAACAGGTTCAAGTAAGCGGGTCGGGTCGAATACAAAGTAAAATGTAAAATACTATTCGCACCCAAAACACGATAAATCAAGAAAATACCACAATTAAGGAAATACGAGAACTGGAATTGGTATAAATGAACTAGGTTGTTACATTATACCCAACTACAAAAAGAATTTCGTCCTCGAAATTCCAAGAACAAGAAAGGACAAACAATCAAGAAACTACAAGAATAAATGTGGAAACTTCTGCCGGATTTCATCTTCTCGTTCCCAAGTTGATTCTCCATACGAGCGATTTCTCCAAGAAACAAGTACACGAGAGATAACCTTATTCTTAAGAACATTTTCCCTTCGATCCACGATCGACATCGGTCGCTCTTCAAATGTCAAATCTTCACGTACAGTCAGCTCCGAATGATCCAACACGTGTGTTTCATCTCGAACATACTTACGGAGTTGAGATACGTGAAACACGTCATGAACATTCGCAAAAAATTGCGGTAACGCCAATCGGTACGCCACTTCTCCAACACGCTCCAAAATCTCAAAAGGTCAAACGAATCGAGGACTAAGCTTTCCTCGACTTTCGAAACGAATCACCCCTCTAGTCGGTGATATCTTCAAGAATACCAAATCACCAACAGCGAACTCTAGAGGTCTTCTTGATGTACCTGCCCAACTCTTTTGTCGGTCTTGTGCTGCTTTCATATGATTCCGGATAGTATTAACTTTCTCCACTGTTTGCACGATCAAATCCGGTCCCAACGATCTTCGTTCTCCAACATCGTCCCAACAAACAGGTGAACGACACTTGCGACCATATAATGCTTCGAATGGAGCCATCTGAATAGTTGCCTGAAAACTGTTGTTGTAAGAAAACTCCACTAAATGTAGATGCTCCTCCCATGAGCCATTGAAGTCTAACATGCAAGCTCTCAACATGTCTTCAAGAGTTTGGATCGTTCTCTCCGACTGGCCATCTGTCTGAGGATGATAAGCTGTGCTAAACTTCAATCGAGTCCCCAAACTTTCCTGTAAGCTCCTTCAAAAGTATGATAAGAAACGGGTGTCACGGTCGCACACGATACATACCGGTACTCCATGCAATTTTACAATCTCCTGCATGTACCGTTCTGCCAAAGCTTCTGTTGATTGACCAACTCAAAATGGTATGAAATGAGATGCCTTGGTCAATCGATCCACAATCATCCAAACTGCATTGTTGCCCTTTAGCCTTCGCGGTAAAGCAGTCAAGAAGTCCATGGTTATATATTCCCACTTCCATTGAGAAATCGGAAGTGGTTGCAATAAACTAGCAACCCTTTGATGTTCAGCCTTAACTTGATGACTCACCAAGCACTTTGCTACAAAGCGAGCAATCTTCCTTTTCATGCCTTCCCACCAGAAGTGCTGTCGTAGATTACGGTACATCTTCGTGCCTCCTAGATGTACGGAATACACGGAACTGTGTGTCTCCTTCATAACTTCTTCGCGAATATCTCCTTTTGGCACACACAAACGGCTACCATATCGCAACGAACCATCTTCATGAATTAACAAGTCCGTTCGAAGTCCAGCTTCAACCTGTTCTTGAAACCTTTGCAATCTTGGGTCCTTCGACTGCGCTGCTTTAATACTCTTGATCAATGACGACTGTACTTGCAGCTGCGTCAACTGTCCCGAAGAATACGGTAGCACAACCTCCAAATCGAATCTCCGGAAGTCTTCAATAAGTTCCTTCTGTGCAGTCAACATCTGAATTGCTGGCAACCGACTAAGCGCATCCGGCACAACATTAACTTTCCCCGGATGGTACTTAAGATCAAGATCGTAGTTAGCCATCAGCTCCAACCATCTACGCTGCCTCATATTTAGCTCCTTCTGTGTGAACACATATTTCAGGCTTTTGTGATCGGTGAATACTTCGACTCTTTCGCCCAATAAGTAGTGTCTCCAAATCTTCAAAGCGAAAATCACAGCTGCTGGCTCCAAATCGTGAGTTGGGTAATTCTTCTCATGGGTCTTCAACTGTCTTGATGCGTAAGCTATAACCTTCCCATGCTGCATCAAAACACATCCCAATCCTTTCCCAGATGCGTCGCTGTGAATCACCAATCCTCCGGAACTGTCTGGCACAGTTAAAATAGGAGCGGTTATCAACCTCTGCTTCAACGCCTTAAAAGCTGACGCACACTTATCCGTCCACACAAATGGTACCTCCTTGCGCATAAGCATGGCCAAGGGCTCAGCCAAACAAGCACAATTCTCCACGAACCTTCTGTAATACCCGGAAAGTCCAAGGAAGCTTCTGATCTCAGCAACGTTCTTCGGAATCGGCCAATCTCGAACTGCTGCAATCTTCTAGGGATAAACGGCAATTCCATTTCCGGACACGACATGCCCCAAAACTTCACTTCTTCAAGCCAAAACTCGCACATCCTCCTTGTGTCATCTTTCTTCTTGACTAGAAGAACTGGAGCTCCCCAAGGTGAGTTACTGCTGCGAATCCAACCCTTCTCAAGTAATTCAGCAACCTACTTCTTAAATTCTTCCAACTCCATTGGTGCCATTGGATAATACGCTTTAGAAATTGGCGCTGCACCAGGAATAAGATCGATCTCAAACTCCACGTCCCGTTTCGGCGATAATCCCGAGATGTCCTCGAACACGTCCATGAAATCTCGAACTACAGCTGGCGCTTCTTCTTTATCAACTTCCATCGACGAAAGAACATTATTTGTCGGCCTAGCCCTACACTTGACTGGTCCGACAGAACTGCTAACTCCAAAAAAACCTCTGGATGTCCGGCAATCTGAAAATTCGCTTTCTTTGCTCTACAATCAATGTGAGCGTGAAAAGTGCCGAGAAAATCCATTCCCAAGACGACTTCATAGTTGCCTGTATCAATCACCAAGAAATCTGCAAATAGCTCCCGTCCGCAAACAACAACAGAACAATCCTTGCACCCTCTATTAGTTATGATTTTTCCATTCCCAGTGTGTATGTCCCAGCAACTAGTCAGGGTCGTGCAAGTAATCGAGTGTGTAGCAATAAACTTGGACGACATAAAACAATGGGATGCACCAGAATCGAATAACGCTAATGCGGGAAATCCATGAACAAGTAGAATACCTGAAACAACTTCTCCTGAAGCCTTAGCTTTCTCAGCCGTCAGGGTAAATGCTCGAGCTTGATTGGCTCCCGGAGTTAATTGCTCCTGCTCCTAAAACTGCTTTTGCGGTGGCTCCTGAGTATCTTCCTTCCATCTTAGCTTTGATGGACAAGTATCAATGGTATGATCAGTTGATCCACAAATAAGACAAAGTCTAAGTCACCTTCGACAATCTCTCCAGAAATGTCCCGGTCGTTGGCAGTAATCGCACAACACCCTTCCCTTTTGCCAGGGCAAAACTGGCCTCAGAACATTCTCTTTCTTATGAAGCTTCGACAGACAAGCATTGATAGTGTGATCCGCCGATCCACAATTTAAACAGAGTCCACGCTTCTTTCGACACTCCCTTTGCACATGTCCAGGTAAATGGCAGTAGTCACAAATCACGCTCCTTCTTTGATCAACAACGACAGGGTTCTTCATAGGTGTTATGCCGCGTCGGTTCACCGGAATACCTCTGCGTACATGCGCTCGGTTCGGTGCAAATGCCGGCTTCCGTACGGTCTGCTGCTTGTGGTCCTCTAGTAGGTCAAGAATTACTCCAATCAAAGTGGCGTCATCCATACGCCTCTGGTACGATCGTAGATTCCTGGCTTCCATGATCCTGCAACCAAGACACCAAAGAGGATTAGTATGATAACAGATTCAAATATAGATCAAGGATATGAATCAAAACTAGAACTCCAACTTACTCAAATAGAGTACCGCATTGTAATCATGCTGCAGTTCATAGTTACAATCACAAAACTCCACTCAAGTCACCCAAATTCAAGAGATAAACAATAGGGAACCAAAGTTTCAAGTCGAGATGCAAAGAAGTTTGCATATCGTTCAGGTAAGGATCAGGAGGGAGTTAAGATTAAAGAATGGCAAGATGGTAAAGTGGCAGGACATGTTCCTAATCTCGAGTATTCCGATTCATGTATTAGGTCTAATACCCAACTACAAAAAGAATCAAACCCGTTTAACCTAGATCCTATGGCTCTGATACCAAACAAACCCTGTCACGCTGTAACAACTCCATTTTAATATACAAAGAATTGATTTAAATTCAATGTATACTTGGAGTATTTATTGCAGCTGATATCTCTTTAAGTATTTATTTCACTCCATAATTACAAGAAGAAACTTGTAGCTCATTGGTAATACCTTTCACTGCTGAACCAAGCCACCAGAGTTCAAATCCCACGCCCCACATTATTTTTTATATTTATTTTGTTTTAAATTTTTGGAAAGTCAACAGTCAAACCGCCATAACTCACAAAACTTGAACTGAAGACAAAAGGTTAAATATACCATAAATCCCCCCAAGTGAAGCCCTACCCAACGGTACCCCGACTCGGCCGAGTCGGCCGGCGGACCGGCCGACTCGGTCGGATGGCTGAGTCGTCAACACGGAATTTTTCCGTGTTGACCTGGTCTTTCCCCCTACATACTTTAAAATTTTTGATCGGTTACTAGATTCTCAATAAATCACTTTTATTCCAAAATTTAATGATTTTCTTTAATGTTTTTATATATTTTTATATTTTTTTTAATTAAAACCTTAACCCTAGCCTAACTCTATATAAACCCCCATACCCTCTACCCTCTCACCCTACATTCCTAAGTCCACTCTCTAAAAATTTCAAGAGAACTCGGTACATTAGAAAACGAGCGAAAGGCGAAGCGCTGCCGAAATCGACGGCGAATCCCGGCGATCGTACTAAGACTCTTCACGACATTTTCGACGCACCGACCAACCCACTACATTCCTGGCACTCCCTAGCGTTGTCCAAACCCGTAAGTCCCTCTTTTCTACCTTTCTATTCTTTCATAAAATACGACTTTTTAAAACCCGACGGAAATCGGAACAAACCGATTTCCGATTTGGTTTTTCTATCAAAACTCACTTGCCACTAATTCCATAATGCTTAAACATATTCATGTTGACTACTAATCACTTAAAAATCAATTTGGATAAAGTTTCTCACATGAAATGATAACTTTTGCAAATACCGTATTTTCGCACTTAAATACCACCATGTTTAGTTTATCTCATTTAACCCTTTAACATTGCTATACCTTAAAATAGATCACGAGGTAATGACCTACCTCCACACACACGCAAATACAACCCTAATTGATATCATCAAAACTTAGAATACGATAATACAAAACTTTTCATTAAAATACCATTTTCTTTATAAACCTTTTCTGAAAGTTCTAAGTTGTATACAATTTTAAAACAAAATCTCTTAGTAGGAAAATACGATATGTCATAGACATCGATCGTTTATTTAAACCTGACTTTGTGGTGTCTAGGCTAGGCAAGTGAGCTTAGGTAACTTTAAAAGGCCCGTCTCATGATTCGTGAGCGGATCCCTCCTTTCTCACTTGTACTTACCTGGCCACAATTGGCGGTGAAGAGGCGATTTGAGGCTTCTAATGACGTGTCGTTTATACCATTTAGAAATAGGCTAGTTGGCTTAGGAAACCCTAGAATCTAAAATACGGAAATTTACTCCCTTTTACAAATAAATACCTTATTTTATAAAACCGTTTTCTAATTAATTAGTATTTATTAAATCTTTGCAGAGCGCCACTACAACCCACTTTTGGGGAACTCGTTAGGGATAGTACGGTTTATCGTGCACCCTCGGGCTTAGTAGTGCGAGATTCAGACCTCCACAAGGAGCATTCGGTCTCGAAAGGTTTAAAATACGATATTTAAGAAAAATGAGATTTTTGGAAAATAAAGTATTTATTAAAAATTATTCTTGTAAAAACATATGTATATTTATCATTTAAACACCTATTTTATTATAAGATAAAGTTTCCACCTTTTCCTAAAAAATTACAAGATTAAAAGTTACATTAAAATACCATGAATTTCAATATTACAAATTAATACCTTTATTTATGTAATTAGGATATTTTCACTAGAAATAAGACAAAATAAAATCACACCCATTATAACCATAAAGACGAATAATAAATACTTGAGGTGTATCTTGAAAACTATACAAAAGTACTTTTTACATAAAACCCCATCAAGTTTTATAATTTACAATAAGGACCCTAACAATTATAGAACTTCAAATTACATTTCTTTTAGTCTGACTCGGGTTTGAGTCTGATTATTTCTGACTTGAATATGATTCAAGTCAATCTATATTCTTTAATATTCCAACTCAATATGAATACATGAATCCCAGAATCCAGTTAACAATCTATACAACCTGACTGAACCAAACCATGGATATACATCCATTATCCCGTGATACCATTTACCTGATTATGCAGTTACAATATGTTTACTGATATCATGGTTTTGGTCAGTCATCCAACTTACACAATACAATACAACAATACAATCAAAACACTTCGGGGTTTAAAGGGTAGATTGGTACGGAAGGTGTTAAAGATGGCACGAGGTTGTCAGATTAAGACACCTAACCTATATTCCGTTGCTGTTGTACCGTGGCTTAACGGTTCCTTGTACATTCCGTTTGCCCTGGTCTTTAGCATATAGAGACCCCTCTCGTATACACTGGCATCCTTCTGTACCAAGCTACAAACAACAGCGTTAACACAATATTTTATAATCTCTTTAGAAAATATCTCTTATTCTGTCTTTTCTAATTCTTCTTAATCTTTGGGACTTACCGAGCGACCTGTTCGCTGACGACATTCTATTTCTTTCTTCTTTGAATGTCGTCAGGTACTTTGGACCCAGCAGAGATCGAGCCCACAGGTGAAGACTTGGAGCAGTTTCACGAAGACCCTGAGCTCTAGACATTGTACCTTGTTCTATTCAGTATTTTCATTTCCTGTTATGCCATTGTTTAGGCATCGCTTTTTCATTTCAATTGTATTTACTTTTCATGCATTGTACAAAAGAATGTTATTAATAAAGTTGCTGTTATTTCTATATCTCTTGTCTCTTGTGATTTACTTTATATTGCTTAGATACACTTAGCGTATATACTTCTAAGTATATACGTAGCGGACCTCGTCGCGTCCTCTTCGCCGTACACTGGAAAGCAGGGCGTGACAGGTTTTGTTGGTGGCCCATGCAGGTCTGAGCTGTATGAATCTATATCATGCAGTTCTGGTCTGCGTGAACAACCTAAGCAATATAAAGCAAGAACCAGCAACTAAAACATTCTTTACAATTCATGTTTCTTGAATCTTACAAATTTCTATTCCTTGAATCTTATCATTTCATGTATTTGAATCTGTTCTAACCCAAATTTTTCTTCAAGATTATGGATTCCCCAAACAACACCAGCACCAATGTCAACAACACACCACCAGCACTACCTCTCGCACCAGCTGTTCCTGCACCACCCACCGAGCAAACAGTGCTACTTGAGGCGATTCACAGCCTTCCTGAGGGACAGCAACAACTACTGAACCATCCTGAAACCGACGCACCAGGGGTAAAGCAATTCAGGGCTTTGCACCCCAAGCAGTTCTCTGGTAAAGGAAGCCTTCTTGAAGCTGAAGAATGGGCACAAAGCATCGAAGACGATCTGGCAGCAGCTCAAGTGCCAGACATCGCTTGGGTCCGTGTGGCGAAGCTACAGCTCACGGATAATGCTCGCAACTGGTGGCAGGCGGAAGAAAGCCGTCTGGTACAGCCGATTGAATGGAAGACGTTTCACGAGAAATTCGACGCGAAATATTTCCCTGTGACTGCCAGGTTTGCAATGGAGCAGCAGTTCATTCATCTACAACAGGGTTCAATATGGGACAAATCAGTAGATGAATACGACGCTGAATTCACCATGTTAAGCCGGTAAGATATATCACAATAGTTCATTTTTTTATAATCACATACTACACAGCTAACATAATCTTTAAACAGATTCGTGGCACACTTGATACCGACGGACGATATCAGAGCTTGTCGCTTCCAACAAGGACTGGACACAGAGATTCAGGCTGCTCTAGCCACGGGAAAAATTTTGACTCATGAGGGTGCTCTAGAAGCTGCCCGCAGCTATGAGGCAGTGATAAAAGCAAGGGGCAGACCTCAGTCTGCAGGCGTCAAGCGCCCTACCAACCAAATGGCAGGTGGAGCCTCGTCCAGGCACCTTTCGTGCTAAGGCGACCCGGAGTACCAACCCATCGTCCCAGCCCAGCCTTTTGCACCTACTGCAAAAGAACCGGACATATGATGAAGGATTGCTGTCGAGCCAACCGCCTTTGCTTAGTCTGCGGCTCAGCTACTCACGATATTGGGTCTTGTCCCCAAAGACATAACCCAGTTGCTGCACCCAGGCCAGCAATTACTTATCCGCAGCGACCAGCTCTTCAGGCACCTGCTCCCAGACCTGCACTACCTGCACCACCCAGAGGACCACAAGCTGCACCACCTCCTCATCAGTTCCATCAAGCTCAAAGGAACGTTCCGAGAAATGCTCCTCAGGCCAGGAGGAATGTACCAAGGCGTCAGGCTTTCACGATGTCCGTGGAAGAAGCTGAGGCCACTGGCCAAGTCATCACTGGTAAACTTTTCTTTTCAAACTTTGCTTTTCTATCCTACTACTTAGTTACATATTTTCTATACCTAAAACAAATCCCACATACCTTAGGTACAATCTTAGTATCCTCAATCCCTGCACTTGCACTGTTTGATACTGGAGCATCACATTGCTTTATGTCGAAACGGTTTGTCTGAACCCATGCGATTCCAGTTTCACCGCTTGTATCCAGCTGGAATGTCAGTTCAGGAAATGGCGTTCTAAAGGCAACTATGGGATACAGCTTGTGTCCAGTCATCGTCTGCAGTCGAGAGTTTTATGCTGACTTCAAAGTGCTGGACATACCGAACTTCGATGTGGTTCTAGGAATGGATTAGCTTGGAACTTTTTATGCTACCATCGACTGTCGTAAAAGAAGGGTTGTATTCGAGATCCCAGACCATCCGGTCTTCTATTTCAAAAGTGGAGACCGTACACTGGAGCCAAGTACCTACAAAGCGAAGCTAAGAGAAGCAGTAGTTGCAGCAGCTCAAGCGGAGGAAGAATCAAGACCAGATGTGGTTCGAGAGTTCGACGATGTATTTCCTGACGATATATCAGGTTTGCCTCCCGATCGAGCTCTTAAATTCAGTATTGATTTAGTACCAGGAGCACAACCGGTGATCAAAGCACCCTATCGTTTAAGTCCGGAAGGTTTGAAGGAAGTCCGAACACAGTTGGACGAATTACTGGCGAAAGGATGGATTCTTCCCAGCACTTCAAGTTGGGGATCACCTGTATTACTTGTGAAGAAGGAAGGTTCATACAGAATGTGCATCGATTATAGAGCCTTGAACGAAGTCACTATAAAGAACAAGTATCCACTCCCACGCATCGATGATTTATTCGATCAGCTAAGTGGATCTTGTGTTTTCTCTAAATTAGATCTTCGTTCAGGTTATCATCAAGTGAAGGTCAAGGAAGCTGATATTCACAAAACAGCTTTCAGAACTCGCTATGGACATTACGAATTTCTAGTGATGCCATTTGGAGTGACCAACGCACCCGCAATATTCATAAACCTTATGAATCAAGTTTTCCGGGAGTACTTAGACAGGTTTGTTGTCATCTTCATCGACGACATCCTGGTGTATTCTAAGAGTCGGAAAGAGTATGCAGAACATCTACGAATTGTCATGGAAACTCTTCAACAACATCAGCTTTAAGCCAAGTACAGCAAGTGCGAGTTTTGGCTAAATCAAGTTGGTTTTATTGGACATATCGTATCAGGAGAAGGAATCTCTGTAGATCCAGCGAAAGTTTCGGCAGTTAGCGAATGGCCTACACCAAAGTCAGTGAAAGATATTCGAAGTTTCTTGGGTTTAACTAGATATTACAGAAGGTTTATTGAAGGCTTTTCGAAGATAGCAATGCCCCTGACCAAGCTCACACATAAATATGAAGAATTTGTGTGGTCAGAAGCATGCGAACAAGCTTTCGTAGAACTCAAGTCAAGGTTGACATCAGCACCTATTCTCGTCATACCGGATCAATCTGGAGGATTCGAAGTGCATTGCGATGCATCCGGTAAGGGATTAGGATGTGTTCTACATCAGCACGGTAAGGTTGTGGCTTATGCTTCAAGACATCTGAAGATCCATGAGCGCAATTATCCGACGCATGACTTGGAGTTGGCAGCCGTCATCTTTTCTCTCAAGATTTGGCGTCATTATCTACTTGGTGAACGAGTGAACATCTACACAGATCATAAGAGCCTGAAGTACGTGTTTACTCAGAAGGAGTTGAATATGCGGCAGAGAAGATGGTTAGAACTCATGGCGGACTTTGACATCAACTTGCAATATCACCCAGGGAAGGTGAATGTAGTACCTGATGCTCTTAGTCGCCAACCATTAGCAATGAATCTCACCGCTCAATGGAAGCTTCAACAAGACTTGTATCAGATGGAGATTGAAGTAGTCATGCCAGGTAATGCTTCAAGTTTGATGAATTTACAAGTTCAATCAACCACTGTCAATCAGATCAAAGCAGCCCAAGCAAGTGATGCTAAGTTGCAAAAGATCAGAGAACAAGTACAGAATGGACTCAAAACAGACTTCATCATCCATGAAGATGGATCTTTGAGATACGGCAGCAGATTGTGTGTACCAAAAGGTCCTGTTTGGGAAGAGTTAATGAAAGAAGCTCACAGCTCTCCCTATTCAGTACACCCTGGAGCTACCAAAATGTACAAAGATCTACGTCAGAATTATTGGTGGCATGGAATGAAGCGTGAAGTAGCCAGAAGCGTCGCAAAATGCTTGGTGTGTCAGCAAGTAAAGGCTAAACATCACAAGACTGCTGGATTACTTCAACCGTTACCAATCCCAGAATGGAAGTGGCAACACATCACGATGGACTTTGTGACTGCTCTTCCTCGCAGCACAAAGGGTAACGATGCCATATGGGTCATTGTTGATCGACTCACAAGTCGGCTCACTTCATCCCATTTCGAGTTGGCCAATCTACTGAGACACCAGCAAAGAAGTACATGGAGGTAATAATCTAATTTAGATTTAAAACTCTTCATAATGTACTATCTCTGATACCCATGAACTCATACAGGAAATTGTGAGACTCCATGGAGTACCGGTCTGCATTGTCTCCGATCATGACACCAGGTTCCGATCGCAATTTTGGCAGAGTCTGTAAGCAAGCTTGGGAACAAGTCTGAACTTCAGCACGGCTTATCTTCCACAAACAGATGGTCAGTCGGAACGAACTATTCAGATCTTGGAGGATATGCTCAGAGCGTGTATGCTAGACTTCAAAGGATCGTGGGAAGATCACCTACATCTCGTGGGGTTTTCGTACAATAACAGCTACTAAGCAAGCTTAGGAATGGAACCTTTTGCAGAACTGTATGGAAGGAAGTGTCGATCGCCATTAAGTTGGGACGACATCGGAGATAGGAAACTTCTTGGACCGGAGATGATAGTAGAGACTGTTGATGTGGTCCGTACTATCAGGGAAAGGATGCGCATAGCCCAAGATCGACAGAAGCACTGGGCTGATGCAAAGAGACGACACTTGGAGTTCCAGCCAGGAGATCACGTATTCTTGAAAATATCTCCGAACCGCGGAGTGATCCGATTTGGAAGACGGGGTAAATTGAGTCCGAGATAAATTGGATCGTTCGACATACTCGAACGAGTCGGTGAAGTGGCATACCGTTTAGCGCTTCCACCTTCATTGGAAGGAGTGCATAATGTGTTCCATATATCCCAACTCAGAAAGTATGTAAGTGACCCCAGCCATGTTCTCGATCATTCTGAGCTCACTATACAGCCCGACTTGTCTTGTGAGCAACAGCCTGTGGAAATCCTGGACAGGAAAGTGAAGACACTTCGGAACAAGGAAGTTAACTTGGTTCGAGTGATGTGGAGGAAAGACACTCCAGGAGAGTCCACTTGGGAAAGGGAGGATGAAATGCGTACTAAATATCCACACCTCTTTGTAAACTAGTCCTCAAATAAAAGATGTAAATTTCGAGGACGAAATTTTTGTAAGGAGGGTAGACTGTAACAACTCCATTTTAATGTACAAAGAATTGATTTAAATTCAATGTATACTTGGAGTATTTATTGCAGCTGATATCTCTTTAAGTATTTATTTCACTCCATAATTATAAGAAGAAACTTGTAGCTCATTGGTAATACCTTTCACTGCTGAACCAAGCCACCAGAGTTCATATCCCACGCCCCACATTATTTTTTATATTTATTTTGTTTTAAATTTTTGGAAAGTCAACAGTCAAACCGCCATAACTCACAAAACTTGAACTGAAGACAAAAAGTTAAATATACCATAAATCCCCCCAAGTGAAGCCCTACCCAACGGTACCCCGACTCGGCCGGCGCCGCCGGCCAGACTCGGCCGGACGGCTGAGTCGTCAACACGGAATTTTTCCGTGTTGACCTGGTCTTTCCCCCTGCATACTTTAAACTTTTTGATCGGTTACCAGATTCTCAATAAATCACTTTTATTCCAAAATTTAATGATTTTCTTTAATGTTTTTATATATTTTTTTATTTTTTTAATTAAAACCCTAACCCTAGCCTAGCTCTATATAAACCCCCATACCCTCTACCCTCTCACCCTACATTCCTAAGTCCACTCTCTAAAAATTTCAAGAGAACTCGGTACAGTAGAAAACGAGCGAAAGGCGAAGCGCTGCCGAAATCGACGGCAAATCCCGGCGATCGTACTAAGACTCTTCACGACATTTTCGACGCACCGACCAACCCACTATATTCCTAGCACTCCCTAGCGTTGTCCAAACCCGTAAGTCCCTCTTTTCTACCTTTCTATTCTTTCATAAAATACGACTTTTTAAAACCCGACGGAAATCGGAACAAACCGATTTCCGATTCGGTTTTTCTATCAAAACTCACTTGCCACTAATTCCATAATGCTTAAACATATTCATGTTGACTACTAATCACTTAAAAATCAATTTGGATAAAATTTCTCACATGAAATGATAACTTTTGCAAATACCGTATTTTCGCACTTAAATACCACCATGTTTAGTTTATCTCATTTAACCCTTTAACATTGCTATACCTTAAAATAGATCACGAGGTAATGACCTACCTCCACACACACGCAAATACAACCCTAATTGATATCATCAAAACTTAGAATACGATAATACAAGACTTTTCATTAAAATACCATTTTCTTTATAAACCTTTTCTGAAAGTTCTAAGTTGTATAAAATTTTAAAACAAAATCTCTTAGTAGGAAAATACGATATGTCATGGATATCGATCGTTTATCTAAACCTGACTTTATGGTGTCTAGGCTAGGCAAGTGAGCTTAGGTAACTTTAAAAGGCCCGTCTCACGATTCGTGAGCGGATCCCTCCTTTCTCACTTGTACTTATCTGGCCACAATTGGCGGTGAAGAGGCGATTTGAGGCTTTTAATGACGTGTCGTTTAGATCATTTAGAAATAGGCTAGTTGGCTTAGGAAACCCTAGAATCTAAAATACGGAAATTTACACCCTTTTACAAATAAATACCTTATTTTATAAAACCGTTTTCTAAATAATTAGTATTTATTAAATTTTTGCAAAGCGCCACTACAACCCACTTTTGGGGAACTCGTTAGGGATAGTACAGTTTATCGTGCACCCACGGGCTTAGTAGTGCGAGATTCAGACCCCCACAAGGAGCATTCGGTCTCGAAAGGTTTAAAATACGATATTTAAGAAAAATGAGATTTTTGGAAAATAAAGTATTTATTAAAAATTATTCTTGTATAAACATATGTATATTTATCATTTAAACACCTATTTTATTATAAGATAAAGTTTCCACATTTTCCTAAAAAATTACAAGATTAAAAGTTACATTAAAATACCATGAATTTCAATATTACAAATTAATACCTTTATTTATGTAATTAGGATATTTTCACTAGAAATAAGACAAAATAAAATCACACTCATTATAACCATAAAGACGAATAATAAATACTTAAAATGTATCTTGAAAACTATACAAAAGTACTTTTTACATAAAACCCCCTCAAGTTTTATAATTTACAATAAGGACCCTAACAATTATAGAACTTCAAATTACATTTCTTTTAGTCTGACTCGGGTTTGAGTCTGATTATTTCTGACTTGAATATGATTCAAGTCAATCTATATTCTTTAATATTCCAACTCAATATGAATACATGAATCCCAGAATCCAGTTAACAATCTATACAACTTGACTGAACCAAACCATGGATATACATCCATTATTCCGTGATACCATTTACCTGATTATGCAGTTACAATCTGTTTACTGATATCATGGTTTTGGTTAGTCATCCAACTTACACAATACACTACAACAATACAATCAAAACACTACGGGGTTTAAGGGGTAGATTGGTACGGAAGGTGTTAAAGGTGGCACGAGGTGGTCAGATTAAGACACCTAACCTATATTCCGTTGCTGTTGTACCGTGGCTTAACGGTTCCTTGTACATTCCGTTTGCCCTGCTCTCTAGCATATAGAGACCCCTCTCGTATACACTGGCATCCTTCTGTACCAAGCTACAAACAACAGCGTTAACACAATATTTTACAATCTCTTTAGAAAATATCTCTTATTCTGTCTTTTCTAATTCTTCTTAATTTTTGGGACTTACCGAGCGACCTGTTCGCTGACGACATTCTATTTCTTTCTTCTTTGAATGTCGTCAGGTACTTTGGACCCAGCAGAGATCGAGCCCACAGGTGAAGACTTGGAGCAGTTTCACGAAGACCCTGAGCTCTAGACATTGTACCTTGTTCTATTCAGTATTTTCATTTCCTGTTATGCCATTGTTTAGGCATCGCTTTTTCATTTCAGTTGTATTTACTTTTCATGCATTGTACAAAAGAATGTTATTAATAAAGTTACTGTTATTTCTATATCTCTTGTCTCTTGTGATTTACTTTATATTGCTTAGATATGCTTAGCGTATAGATTTCTAAGTATATACGTAGCGGACCTCGTCACGTCCTCTTCGCCGTACACTGGGAAGCGGGACGTGACACACGCCCCGCTTCCCAAAGTACGCTAAGATAGGCACGTGACAGAGCCAACCATGCTACCTGTGGATAAGAAATATCCTTCCACAGTCACATTACGGCTGTAGAGATATCAAGAACAATAATAATAACTATTTAATACATGTCCATGAGCCAGAATAACGAGTCAAGAATAAAATAATGCGGAAGCAAAAAGATCCAATACAAGAATAAACTGGAATGTACGTCCCATAATGCGGGCTCACATCAGGAATGAAAATGCATAAATAAAACCAAATAGTAACAGGTCCTCACTGCTCGGCCTGCTGACTGAAATACTCATGCTCGGCCTGCAGCAAATGTAAAGAATCTGGGCCATGCAAAACCCAGACGTCAGTGCGTCATAATATCAAGCAATAATATAAATAGGGGTAGCAAGACATGCAGGTATGAGTATGAACGGTAAAACAGGTATAACAGTAACATAAATAAGGACAATGAAAGGTAAGGCATAAGTGATATGCAGTGAGTAATCTAAACTGGTCTACTGGGTTAACTACTCTCAAGTCTTTGAAATCAATTTGATGAATCATCGATATAACTCAATAGTATCCCGTGCGTGCCCGGGACCACGGTCAAGATTCTCAGGCTGAATCCGAGACGTGCCGCTAGGCAGTAAAAGGTAGTATATAATGATGAATGATGTCAGCCGCATCATCCCGGGGCTGGCCTAGCCCTTAAAACTGATCAGTATAAGTATCTAACTGTCGAGTTACAAGTCAGGTTTCATCATTGATTTCCCCATACCCCAAGTTATGTGTTCAAGTCAGGTATTGATAAATCTGGAGTTAATACCAACACAGAATCAGGCAAGTACAGGTTTGTCTGGATAGACAACAGGAAATGTCCGTAGGGACAACAGGTCAAGATTGTTGGCATTAGTAACAAGATCAGGTAACAGGTCAAGCTGTGGTACATCAGGTCATGTCAGGTAGTGAACAAGTATCAATCATGTCAAAAAGTGCACAGGTATCACGTCGTGTCAAGAAGTAGTGTATCAAGTCATGTCAGGGGGTGCACAAATATCACGTGGGTGCTCATAATCAAACTATAATAAGCATGGGTACACAAAAACAAGTATGGGGTATCAATGTAACAATAAAATGGAATAATGTGATGTGGTATGCAAAAAGGATAGATTCAAACATATGCATGCACAGTTATCGACTAGGGTTAAAGTTATAGTTCCAACACTAATTAGGATGCACTTTATTAAACATGGATTGTTAATATCACATTATTATGTATTAATATGATCTATGGATGCAATTGTATATATATTAGACGAGATGGATGCAAATAGGTATCCGAAAGGTTATAAACTATAAAAAATGGTACTATGGGATGTACAAATAAGCACTATGTGATATAAATATTGGTATAGGTGCATTATATTGTAATCTAGTATGCAACAAGATAGGTTTTCCATGACCTACATCTAAAATGATATAAACAGATGCAAACGGAACACCGAAATGTTATAAAATTAAACATGGGGAACTAGATTTAAACTACAGGCATGAAATATATTTAAATAGGCATATAATGAATTATATAGCATGTAGCAAGATTAACTTGCCTAGACGGATCAAGAACGGGTGTGTACGGAACGTCTCACGTCGGCGAAATGTCGCGACGCGCGCACGGTACACGGAACGGTTCCAAACAACGCACAAAGGTGATCACACAAGTCAGGTACGTTCGCTGGGTCATCGGGATAGTCGACGTCACGTCCGGTTTCCGGCGAACTAAACAACAGAGAACAGATAAAGAAAATAAAGAAAAGAAAGAAAGAAGAAAAGGAGAGGAAGAAGGGATTGAGAAGAAGAGGAAGCTCACTGGGTTGCACAGAAGAGTCGTGAAGGTGTCAACGAGGTTGACGGAGCTCCGGCGAGGCGATCTACAGAGATAGAGAACAATTATTTTTAAAAATAGAATGAAGGAAAGAAAAGAAAGAAGGAGGAAGAAGGGGATGAAGAAGGAGTGCAAGGCTCACTGGGGTGTACGGTGATCTGGGAGACGAGATGGTGGCGACGAGATCAACGGCGGCGATCAACTCCGGCGGTGAAGTGGTGTGCAGGGGGCTCGGGTTCTGCCTTTGGGTGTGTGCAGGTCTTGGGGTGATGAGAGAGGAAGTGGAGGCGATGAGGGTGAGGAGGTGGCAACGAGATAGGCGACGACGACGACGATGGCGACGAGGTAGGCGAGGGGGCGACGGCTAGGGTTCGTGGATTAAAAGAAAATGAGAGAGGAAGGAGGGAGTTATAAATATATAGGGGGAGAGAGAGAGAATAAAGCGAGAGGAGAGAGAAAACGAGATCGAGAGGAGAGAGAGAGGGTGAGGTGAACAGTGAGGAGAAAGAGTTTTGGTTGGTAGCGGGAGAGAGAGAAAGAGAGAAAGGAAGAAAAGAAGAGAGAGAGAAAGAGAAAGAGAGAGGGAGAGTGGGGCCACGGCCAGGCTGGGGGTAAGCTGGGTGATTTAGGATTTAGATTTTTAAATAAAAAAAGATTATAGTTAGTTGTATAAATTTTAAGTCGTTGATTATATTTAATTAAAATTTGGATTTTCGGGTAAATACAAATCTAGTCCAAAATACGCCCGGGTCGGGTCTAAAAATTCAGATTTAAAATACGAAAATTATATGCGATTTTCAAAATTCAAAACGAATGCTCCTATAACGAAAATGCATACCCCAAGAACGGATGCACGAACGTGCGCATAGCCATCCAAACACGTCCGTTTCACTGAACGGGACGAAAACAAGATGCGCGGATGCTACCACGTGGTTAAGGGTATCATGCAGGCTATGAGATGCAATTTTAAATTATTTTACATGACCTAAAATGTTATATGGTAAAATATGCGATGCCAAGTAAAATGCTAGTATGCGGTATACATGAGATGCACGTGCCTATGTAACAAGTCAGGGTAATTTATAAATATGAATCAAACAGGTTCAAGCAAGCGGGTCGGGTCGAATGCAAAGTAAAATGTAAAATACCATTCGCACCCAAAACACGATAAATCAAGAAAATACCACAATTAAGGAAATACGAGAACTGGAATTGGTATAAATAAACTAGGTTGTTATAGGTTTCAAGCAAACGGGTCGGGTCGGATGCAAATACAGATACCAAATATACTATTTGCACCCAAAACAGAGTAAATCCGGAAAATACCATAAATAAAGAAATACTTGAAATAGAACTAGTATAAATGAACTAGGGTGTTATAAGGGCTTCGGCCACTCAATCTTCTTTTTCTCCTCCCGGACCCTCTTCTTCTGATCAACTTGTTCTGTCCGGGGCAGATTGGCGTTCACCTCGGACTCGAGCTGGACCTCGCGTTTGGTCCAGGCTTTTACCTCGGCCATGGTCTTAGGTTGCGCTAATGCAAAAGAGCGTAACCACTCCTTGTGCCTAAGACCCGACCTAAGTACCGTAATTACCGTCTCGTCCCGGTGTTCTAGGACTTCGAGGAGGGCGTTGTAGAAGCGGGTGACGTACCCTTTGAAGGTTTCTTTATCCCCGCTCTTTATTGTGAAGAGATGGTCGACGGTCCGCTTTTGCCATCTGTTCCCGACGAAGTGTCCGAGGAATTGGGTGGACAGCTCATTGAAGGTTGAGATTGAGTATGGCACGAGTCCTCGGAACCCGTCTTGTCCTGAGTGGATGAGAGTGGCCGGGAAAGCACGGCATTGGGCTGCGTCGGAACAGTCCTGAAAACTCATCCCGGCTGTGAACGCGTCCAAATGGTCCTTCGGGTCGGACTTCCCGTCGAAGAGTGAGACCTTCGGGGCTTGTTCCGGGATGAGACATGGACGGCGAGTAGCTTTTCAGTGAAGGCCTTCGTGAGCGAGTCGGCGGCGTATTTAGCCCCGTTGCTCGAATGACGACCTTCCCGATGCATACCCTCGATTTTCTTTTCGAGGGTGTCGAGTCGGCCGTGGTATCCCGATGAGTCGGCATACTCCAATTTTTTGCCTCTACTGCCGGAGATCTCTGCCTGGCCATGGCCCCGATTCCGTTCGATGACGTTCCTCAGGTCTCCACGCGAGGTCGTTTTCGAGTTGCCGTGGCGAGTCCCCTGCACACGACCCCGTCGAGGGAGGGGGTGCCGGTCATGCCTGGGCACAGGAGATTGACCGACACCTCCTCGGGAGGGACGTGGGCGCTATAGGGCTTGGGGCGAGGCGCTTTGGCATAAGACCTCGGAGTTAAACTGTGCGACGCTCACCGGGTCATTGAATATGTCGGCCCGGGGGATCTGCGGCCGCTGGAGACAGCAAGGCGGTGATCGGTCGTGCCAACGCGGGCAGAGTCTTCTCTCCCTCTGTAAGGGTCCCGGTCCCGTGGAGGGGGAGTGATGACCTGGGAGCTTGCCCGGCCGCTTAGACACGGACCAGCGCATCCATGACGGACGTGAATCGATCTATCCGAGCGGATAGGGCATGAATGGCGTTCGGTGGAGGAGGGGATTCTCCCTCATCTCCACTGTGGGGAGGCCGACGGCTAGTGCTTGGATCGTCGCGGTGACCGCTTGCCATGTAGTCGAGATCGGAAGATGAACTTTTGGTTGAGTGGAACTATTTCCCACAGACGGCGCCAACTGATGGATCTCTGGATCTCCTTCAGATGTTATCTTCCGTTGATCTGCTGCGAACGCTGATGGACGGCTGAGATTGAGTTGGAGGGTTGTCTCCTGGAGCGTGTGGATCTCAATGGGTTTTGTGTGGTTGAGGCCGAGCTACCTGCAAAGAAGTCCCGGGGTGGTTGTGCCACCGAGGACCCTTCGATGATCAAGTTAGACGGGGTATTTTGGCAGAGTAACGGCCTATTGGAGTGAAAATGGCTTACCTCGATCGTCTGAGAGAGGGGTTTATATAGCGGCAACAATGGGCAAGTGGACGCGAGAATCACGCCGGCCGTTACGCCCCTGGCGTCACGCCCGCATGATAGACGGGATCCCGCATTAATGACGAGACAGGCTCGTTAATGGGGGATCGTGATGGCGTGGAACGCGGGATCATAGGCGGCGGATATCTCGCGCATGGGGAGATTCACGGAGCCGTAGCAGAGGCGTCTGTGATCAGCGCTGCGGATCGGTTGGTGAGACCGAGGAAGAAGAGCTCGACGGGAGGCTCGGGCACGAGCGGAAGGTTGAGGCGTCTTGGTTCTGTGATAGCTCGGAGGTGAGCCGGAGGGTGGTTTGGAAGGCCACCGAAGGTCGGGATTCTCTTGGGGCCAAAGGCCCGTGGTGTGATCCCAACTGAAGTTCTTGATCCTTTCTTGTAGGTTCTGGGACACGTCATCTATAACGTGTCAGCATCTGGAGAGTCACTGATATCGAGCCTCATCAGATAGAATTGGAAGTAGGGGTATTTTGGGAAGAAAAAGAGAGGGAGAGAGTTTGAACAAGTCTAAAGAAGAAGAAGAAGAAGAGCACAAACCTCGTAAGTTGTAGATAAAAAAAACCGGCAAAATGTCGGGGGTGGTGATGATTAATGTGTCCCCCCACGAGCGCATGCATGCTTTCCTGGCCCCACCTGTCTCCCCTCCCCCAATTATATATGTGCCCACTACCCAACAAAACTCACACATTAATCATTCATTGCATTTCATTTCATTTTAACCCCAAATTCCTTATCAAGCTTTTCGTTTATGTATATATACCACCTCTGAAAACTAAGAATTCTCAGATGTTAGAACTTTGATATTTTCATTCGCATCCATTCGCTTATTTTAGTACGACGGCACTTGATTGAATGAATACGTTAGTTAGTGCGCACAGTCTCTCTTGACGGATCAGAAGTGTTTTAAGGATGGAGAGAACAATCTTTCTGTGCATCTGACCTCTTAAATTGCATGGTTAAAATATGACACATACAAATATTTAAGGACAGTCATCTACCGCCAATATTTTATTAAAAAATTCGAGGGTTATAGTTACATAGGATTTGCTGAATTAAGACATACATATGACCCACAAACAAGATTAGACCTAAAGCTCGAGTGCAGATGCAGGATGGGACATCTGGATCGTCTGCATCACGAGCCTTAAGCCGAGTCATGGTTCGTTGCAATCACCGCTCGGCCCGCTTTTATTATTCGAGCGTAGGAGTGCACTTTCGAGTCGTTAGGTCGTTTGTTACCAGATCGAGTGATATCGAAAACATCACTCAGGCCAAGATCGGTTTTAAGACCTCAAAACGAGCACAGAGCTGGACATCTGAGTCACGCATGCCTACAACATTAAATTCGATCTGGTCTTGGGCAACCTCAGCCATGTCGTGATCGGGGCTACATAAAGTTGAGGATTCGTGAACTGAAGGGACGACAGAGGGTCGTTCCTTCATCTTATCATGTATGTTTTATAGATCTAAAGAAATGTAGAGACATTACCTCATTAAGAAGGACTGGACGTCTCAAGTCTCGTTAGTGCATGAGAACATTGACATTCATCGTCGGAAGCCTGCGTTGTCACATACCAAAAATAGCCTTAAGAGCCCTTAGGATAAAACTAGCTATATTTTGGATGTTTGCTTGAGTTCTTTTATTTAGCCGTATCATTCTCCATTTATATGACTCTAGGGGCCTGAAAACCCTAAAATCCTTTAGATTTATGCCTGTTTTTCTCTTGATCTTCGAAAATCCCCGAAGATTCTCATATCTTTCATGTGCATTTCCTTCACAATGAACACCACGGTATATCATAGGACAGCTTGTCTGAGCCTATACTCTATCTGACTCGGCCTTTATCTGCAATTGAGCTGCATTTTGCTTTCTGGGCTTCGCTGATGTTTGGCCCTCTAAGCCGAAACTTATAAAAAAAAATTCTGGTGTAAACATCATCTCTATCATTGGTTTGTTTGGTCGAAGATAAGAATAGGTTGTTTGTTTTGAAGTATTTGTTAGCAAACATGTAATTAGAACATTATGTTTATTACATAACTTGCCGTCGCAGCTATGCTAAGGGAAGAAGAAGAAGAAAACAGTGCTCACCAGAAAGTAATTATTAAGTAGTTGCAATTACAACAAAAGTCCCTTATTTTGCAAGATAAACATCATGGACTAAATAAATAAAGGGCCCTAGATGTAGTAATTGGATCTGCATCAATAAGTACTTGTGAGGGTCTTTTTTTTTATAAGTTGGGCAAACCAAGCACACCTTTATTTATTATAAATCACCACTTCAGGTTATTATGCAAGCCATGGATACAGAGAATATTCTTCTACTTATTACTATAAATATGGTCAGAGTAATGGTAAATATCCATTCCGTTTATTAACCGTAACAACTCATTAACCCATACCTTTTTCTACCCACTCAGATAAACAATAGATGATATATAAATATATCAGAATTTGAGGGTGATAAATGCAAAGAACCCTTATCATTACCAAGTGTCTAGAGAGAGATTGAAAGAGACACAAAACCATCCATTCCAACAAACCGTACGATGCTCCCCACGCATCCCCATGTGACCCGCACGTGGCATGGCCCCACCCCCTCATCATCCACCATGTGAGTCCTACGTGGTCTTCATAGGCCCACACGTGCGAGGCCCTACGGTCAAAAATCCCAAATCCAATCCCCCAAAAATTCGAGAGATGCACGGGTCAACTTACGTCCAATAATCGTCGAATTAAATTTCCCACCACCTTCCCCTTCTTTTTTAAAACAAAAAATAGGGTACATCGTCAAAAAGCCCCCGGCCCACTCCAGATCTGTCTAAAAACCTCTATAATTTCCGAAATTATTAGGAAGGGTCTAGTGTTAAAAATCTTTATGAAAAAATCTCTGAACAGTATTTTATTTAGGTATTATGTTCACTCAACTGCTTATATATTACAGGCAACTGTAACTAATTAGATATTACACGGATCTGGTATGAAGGGGTTTTGATTGGTATCAGAGTTTTTACACAAGTTTGAAGCGGTCCAGGGTCTTTTTACAATTTACCCAAAATAAACATTCATGCAAATTGCTGACCTGGAGACTCTTGGGATGTGGAGTCAAGTGTGCTTTCACGTGGAGGTGGGCCCCGCGCACGTGAAGTTGGGTTAGTTCGCACGTTGTCCGTACGATGAGGACAGAAGTGTCATTTTCTATGTCAGCGAAATTGAAGACAATAGGGTACGGTTGTAATCATTAGCCCTGAGAATCCTATGATTGACCCACAATCATCATACCATTAACCCTCAAAAAAATTTTATTAAGGAATCTAATTTCATAAAAAAAATTTGAAAAAATATGAACGAAAAAAACTGCTATTGGTTAAAAAAACCGTTGTCCGGAGCTTGTTTTGATGACCGACATCGTATATGTTGATCGGCATGGCTAAAACATATGTACACAAATTTTCATATGATTTTGATACTCTTGGACCATGAAAGTTGGTTATAGAAAATGTCCTATAATCGGTAAGCTCTTAAATTTGCATATTTCTAATGCAGGTACACAAATAAGTCAGTATGAAATATTGCTATTTAAAGAAATATTTTTCCTTTTATACACACACTTAGACTTTACAAGCATGATAATAATTGTAATCACATGTTGCTTACTGAAATGCTTATAGAGGTGCAAACTGCTCAATCATATAAAATTGTTATCCCAAACAAATTCTGATCCGAAAAAAGTCTATTCCAATTTCTTGACCGGGTTCGGGTTTGGATATTATACAAAGCTGATTCAAGTCATCGATCCACTAAAATTTTTATTTGAAGTTGGATGTTGGTTAGGTTTGATCCGATCGAATATGTACCAATTATTGAACCACTTGCTTGTCTAATTATGGTGAATCAATTAACATAAGTTTATTCCTTATTAAGTCCTTGCATACATGCTTGTTGAGGGAATATAATAAATTACGATGTTACATATATACAATTAAATCAAATGGCATGGGGAGAAGAATAAGGTATTAGTGGTAGTGATTATGCTTGCCTACAAGTTGCTTAAATATTATTCAAACAAGCATGTTGGAGTTTTTGAGTTCCCTATGATTAGCAGGGCTCATGGATCATGGATTCGCTTTCAATTCTTTTATATACAATGTGGGAATTTAATAGAACCTAATTGTACGTACCTTGCATTTCTAATTGTTTATAGGAAAGCAAATTTGTACCTTATCAAATCTTCACTTAGCAAGGGAATATTAATAGTTTAATCCTTGATTAATCCTCGGTCATCTCCATTCATCTCGTTATTTTTTGCGCCTCACCTGCTACCTCATTATCGACGATTTTTCAAGCGATCTTGTCGCGTTGGCTTACAACGAATAATATTTATTTATATACCTGATTTTGTGTGTGTGTGTGTGTATATCTCTAAAATATAAATAAAAATTATTCTGTGCAACAAGGGCGAAACTGCGGGGATGGGTCCCACAAACGTGGATGGGACCTCTTGTTCCGTCTCTATGGCATAGGAAACTTCTTATGTCATACTTAGTGGGGCCTCATTTGCATGCAAAATTCACGACTCCATAAAGTTTATGATTTGTTGAGATATTTAACCACGAGAAGCCTTTTCATTGGAAAGAAATGAAACGGTTTGAATGACGATTTCCCCCCTATTTTTGAAAAAGTGGAAGCTTCACAAAATAAGTCATTATAGCCTTTTTTTTTAAAAAACAAGAAAGCTATGCCGGTTGATAAATATTTTAGAGTCGCCGCAAATTAATTTTGTTGGAACATTGGAACGTTAGAGCAAATTTAATTTGTGCAATAATTTAAAAGATAAATTATACAATACTAACAATATAATTAAATGACTATGTTGAAATCCAAAGTCTGAAAAGGAAAACAAGCATGTAATTTTGTCGAGACGGGCAAAGCTTTTCCCTTGAGAAGAGATTCCCTTCCGTGCAGGGTATTTTGAATCCGCTTCTCAAGAATACAACGATCTCGAGTTGTTGGCACGACAAAATCTCATGTTGGCCTTCCGAATTAATCATCACACTTATTAGTTTTGATTTTTGATTTTTCTTTAATTAAAGGAAAGGATTATTTTGAGGATTTGTTAATATTTACTTTTTCTGTAAAGATTGAGAGGATTGTTTTCATTCATGTTTTGTTTCAACCTAAAACAACGTATTTATAGAAAAAAGACTGTTATAGAAAAGGACTGAAACTCTCCATTTAATAAATGGGGAGATCTTGTGGAAATCTTTAAGAAAGCTAGTTATAATAATTTCTAATTATATTTTTTATTAATTAAATAAATATATGTTTATTATTAAGCATATTGAATTATCCAACAGATAGATATAAAAAATAGTAACAATAATACGGTATAAAACAAAAACTTTGTTAGGCTTTCGAGGCCTGTGGTATACTGCAAGCTTTAAGGTGCTCATCGTATTCCCCTTGATCGAATTTGTTAATGGGTTACAGACCAATACAATCCAAACATACGACGGAATCTATGGTGACGTCAAGTAGCCAAATTTTAACTAAACTCCCAGGTCTAGAGATCTTTTGCAACTCTTTCGTAAATTGAAAATAACTTTGGAAAGATATACAGAAAGTTTTTCATTGTCCCTCGTACGGAGAATGACTTATCATGTACGAGATTATTTTTAGAAATTTTCAATTTAGTAAAAATTTTAATACTTACTGTTGTGACAAGTTTCTGCTTTTCAAAAAAGAAGCATCGCAAGATCCTTTGTCCAAAATTTTAAGGAAATGATTTTGTTTAGGGTAAATTGTTGAAATACCCACTCGGCCCATTCAAAACATGTAAAAAAAAAACTGGTATTCTCAAAATAAGATATAAGAGCCTACTATATAAAAACGTTGTGAAAAAACACCCCTCCTCTCTTTCTTCTCTTCTCTTTCTCTCTCGCTCTCGCAACCGTTTCTCTCTCGTCCTCGTAAACCCTAACCCTCTCCTCATTGTCGCTGCCATCCTCGCCGCCGGACCTTCGCCGCCATCTCCTTGACCATCTTGATCACCGCCCTAAGTGACATCCCCAAATTCGTTGCCCCTACTCGCCGCCCCCATCTCTCCGTCCAATCGACTGTCCATCGAATCTCTACATCGTGGCCGTCCCCATAGTCGGGCCATCTTTGCCATCCCATCGTCGCCACATCCTTACCGCCCCATCGATCTTCGTCCTGAGCAAACATGAACTGGATAGATGTTGAAGGCAACTGTCTAGATGTTACAGACAAATGAATACAACTTCTTAGATATTAAGACATGCAACTAGATAGATATTGCAGGCAACAGCTTAGATGTTGCAAGCAACTGTATAGATGTTGTGGATATTAAATGAAAAAGAAAAAAATATATAAATGAGAGAAAATAATGGATAATGTTGAAAATAAATTGAGATGATTGAAGTTCTAGTGGGAAAAGTAGTGAATTTGGAGGAGAAAAGGTTGGTAAGTATATTTAATGCTTAGTTTTCTAAGCCCAAAACATTTCAAAATAGATGTTGCAGGAAAACATCTAGATGTTGCATGCAACTATCAGGATTTTGCAGGCAAATCTTTAGACGCTCTTCTAAACATAAATCAAGTCAAATAACAGTAAAATAGAGGATTTGAAAGGAAATTGGGAGGTTTTGGCGAGAAAAGTAGTGAATTTGGAGGGAAAAAATATTGGTAGAAACATTTAATACTTAGTCTTTTAAGCAAAAAGAAACACAGAACAGATATTACAAGCAAACCCCTAGATGTTGCAAGCAAACCCTTAGATATTGCAGGCAACTAACCTGCTCCTAAACTGCCACGTATTTCCAGCTGTCCATTGTACCGTACGCACATAGGTAAGGACATGGGCATTTGGGGATATACTAAAATACAACCAGGATTTAGTATCTCAGGGATTTCTCATTGGGCCTAAGGGTTAACAAGAGGGATAAGCCCAGAGAGTTTTTGACAGATTTTTTAAAGGGCCTAAGGATTTTCAACAATTTTAAAACTAGCTCAATTTTTGATCAACTAGGGCTTTATTCTTAGATCGGAAATTATTCAGTGTGCTAGCCATATGTATCCGGTCATAAGAGAGAAAGAGATATGAATATGGCCATGCCAAGCTGTCCAAAAGTGCCCAAAATCCTCTATCTCTTTCTCTATCTTTTCTGGATGACTATACCCGAATAAAATTTGTTTATTTTAATTTGTTGATTTTTAAGGAAAAAAAACCGTAGTCCAGAGAATAAGCCCTAAAGACAACGGGGCGTGACAACACCGGATAATTTCTCCCTTAGGTCAATCCCAAGTCTCTAAAATAACCGTCAATCCACTTTCAATCATTCGATTTGGAGACTTCATGCCGTATAAGGCAGCTAGTTAAGGAATGGTTCTTTAATTCACGTTGAAGATGTTGAAATATTTTGGGTAGATGGATACAGAAAATAGTCAAATAAAAACAATTTAAATAAACAAAACTTATAGGTAATGAGTTGTGTGTTGTACGGTTATCTTTAAGATTCTTATTACCCTCATCCTCCACCCACTTGATTGAGTTTGCTAATGGGTTGCTAGACGATACACTTTTAGGATATACAACGAAACCTTATGGAGCAATCTCGAATAAATCCCCGATCTCAGTTTTTTTGCAATTCTTGTTTTATAATAGTATGAAAATAATTTGTTCTTGAGATAATAATTTGAGAAGAATTAGTTGTGTAGAAAACAATAGGTATTGCTGTATTGGAAGCAAACGTTTTGCGCCCTCTCGGTGAACCTAAAGAATTCTACTTATCCTTTTCATCTATTTGAATAATGGGCCCAACGTATACAGTCAAAGGCCCAATAAAGGAACTTTAAACCCACCATATATGCTTACATACACGTGACAGGTAGCGAGTTCGATCGTCGAAGATGATTGATTTCCAAAAATACAAAACAGAGAATAAAACAATTTATTATTATTTAATTTTAATATCGAATAGTAACATAAGAGACTACATAAAAGGACTCCTGCTCTATCGTCGTCAAGCAGAGAAAAATCGATCAATGTCTAAGAAGAAAGAATCATATGTTTTAAGCAATGGATATCAGCCGTATTGCGTGTATCTCTCTCTCTCTCCTCTCTCTCTCTCTCTATATATATATATATATAAAAGGAAACGGGTTATCAGCTAACCAGCTAATATTAAACTGTTAGCTAGCCTATTATATAGTCCAATCCAATCGTCAAATCGACGATCCGCTTCGGCCACCTTGTTCTACACATTGAGTGATATATGTGTATAAAACTTTAATCGCTTTGACAACATCTATGCCTTCGATCATGTGTTCCCAATATATGACATTTTTATTGTGTTTAACAACCATTCATTTTTTAAATGCTTGATCCATCACATGTAATGCATCATATTGATCAAAATTTCACACACAGATCACTCCATGTGTGGAAGGTGGCCAGAGCGGATCGTCGATTTGACGGTCGGATTGGACTGTGTAATATCTACCTGACGGTTTAATATTAGCGCACGCGCTCTCTCTGTTAGTTGTATATATGCCCTAAAGGCCATTGTTGTACATATGATGTATATTATAGTGGATGCTTGGATATATATAGTGAGGACTTTCTTGCTCGATATGATAGTATGCTATCTGGTTTCACTTTGTCTTAACATGTTGACTTATATTGGTTTACTGTCTTGCTCTCACATGTTGATAAAGCCCTTAGAATATGTACTTGACTACTGGGACTATGATGAGATCATATTGGTGGGGCCAGGGTAGTCAACGAGTACATCCTTTAACCGTTCCTAGTCGAGGGTGTATCGAGACAAGGTATCGATACACCAGAGTAGACTAGCGTATACACATCTTGACCCATATGATGGGCGATGGATGATCCTATATCCATCGGTGTTTGATATCAAAGATGGTGTACGGGTGCTCAGTGGAGACTGGGTATACTGAACGGACTCGCCGAGAACTCCTAGATGGTATTATACCTATCGTCAGATAGCAGTTCTCCGGTGACACTGGTACAGGTTAGTTTGTAGACCCGAGATCGTCATAAAGACTTGTGTGATTCCCACTGTGCTTTGATTTCCACCTTACCACGTCCAAGTGGGCATGCAAAACGGTGGCCTTTGGGTACAGTCCTGAATCACATGGAGACAATGAGCGATAGGAGGGGTTTCGTCTCTCCCGGTATTGGGGGTTGATGTTGCGCTGTGTTCAATTGGCTATAACTGGAAGTCCCTGACCAGGGCTGATATGGAGTGCTACTGGTAAGAGTTATCAGTAGTTTCTCGACCCGTTATGAGCTTCACATCGACACGACTTATCGATTACTGGGGTCTGACGTTTATCATCTCTAGACTTGATATGCGACATATGAGACGAAGAGACCGGACTGTACGGTAGTGTTACTGATTGGATTCACAGGAGAATGTACATGCTTGCTTGTTGATCTTCTGATCGCTCAATACCTGGGTGGCTGTTACGTTTAGCTGACCGCTTGCAGCTTGTGGGTGTTTGATATGATCATCACTTACTGCCGGCGTATTGACGATTCTTTAGAGTCCTACACAGAGCTTTCCTGGCTCAGGCAAAACGGAGTAGGAGCACATATGTAAATGTGCGGGACCGAGAATAATACGATATGAGATACCATATTCTATTCTCGCGATATGAGATATCGGCCGGGTATATGTGATATAGCCGGGTCATCGGATCAAGTGTTGATTCGATGAAATGGTACATGTTATATTAGTCGGTTATATGCAATATAGCCGGATTATCGGATCAAGTGTTGATTCGATAATTTAATGTATAATTATATATGAGATATATTACATTACGTTAATTAATATAAGCTCGCTTTATTGATTTATTTTCTCGTTGGATAATACATTGATATATATGCGATATATGTTAATTGTATTATTTTTTTTGTTACAAAATATATTGTATATGTGATATATAATATTGTAACAAGTTAGGGTTACAAATGCAACAAGGATTTAGAGTTTAAACCTAGTTAGGGTTTGAATTTGGGTTATGCTTTGGATGAGCTTTCATGAAGTTTCATGAAGGTTTGACTTTTTTCTTCATTCTTTGATATTTTGTGTTGATATTTGTTAACCCAACCCAAACCCTTAACCTATGGTTTATTCTCTATAAGGGTTAAGCCTTTCATTCTTAACCCATGATTGCAATTGTAACCACAACAATAATTCATTATTCATCACAAAAGGTTTAGCTTCTTCTTCTTCTTCTTGCTCTTAAAAAAAGCTTCACTAGGTTTTATGTTTGTGATGATTAAGTGTGAGAAATTGAAAATAAAAGAGAGAAAAATTCCTACTTTATCATTCTCATCTTTTCTAACCACTTAGATTTGGGTGTTCACTTCTCTAATAATTTCATTAGTGAAGTGTAAGCTTGGGTTAGAGATTCTTCAAGGTATATCATCTTAGATCAAGAAGACTTTAAGCAAGATGCATCATTTATCTCTTGGAGCCTCACGAGAGTCGGAGTTCTTGATGATCCAAGCGAAGGGACCTTAACACGGAGCTTATGAAGCGAAGGAATGGACTACAAAGGTTGGAATCCTAATCTCTTTAGTTCTTTGTATGTGATACAAACTTGTTACCCTAGAATTTCTAGTAAAGATTCATGGTTTGCTTGCTTTGCACCTTTCTAAATTTTAAAGTGGCATGAGTGATACTACCAAATCCTAGACTAAGTGCAAGGGAAGCCCAACAGTGGTATCAGAGCCAAACTAGAATTTTAGATACGGTGTTAAAACAATTACGAAAACGAAATCGACTCCGAAATACGGTATTTTGAAACCTCCATTTTGCTCTCTGGAAATTTTCCAAAAAGTCCTTTAAAATTTTTTCAAACAGGTGCAGAATGATATTTGGGACATTCTAAGAACATGGGAGAAATACGGAGGGAGGGGCTCGGATTTTGGCTGAGCCCCAGGCTTAAAATTCCTGCCAGGCCAGCCCCATGGGCTACTCTACCCCCTCGTATTCCCCCTGTGCTCTCATGTCTCCATTTTGGATTTCCTAGTATTGTTTATGTAGCCTAATTTTCATGTGATGATTAGTTTGACCTGGGGCTAATTCGTAGTACTTCGTAGTCGTATAATTTAACACTATATTGGTAACCTTGACTATTTTTAGCAGTTCGATCGAATTTCGCACACCACATTTTGTACCCCGCTGAAATTTCCAAATGTTGTAATTTTCCGAAATTGATTATATTCATAAAATTGTGAAAGTACCCCTATGGACCCCCTAGAAGACTATAATAACCTTAACTCGATTCTATGCCCACAGAACCGCGTTTGAACCTTCGGGTTTGCCGTAGTTCCGTGGTGTCATAGGTGAGACGTTGGTTAACTCCTTCTACGGCTGGACCATAGACACCGTGGCACGGTTTTTGAGTGTTTTGACTTTCCTCAAGTGTTGAGCTCACGGGGGTAATTTGTGAATGTATGTTGATTCAATCGAAATGTTAAACATCGTCATGATATTCTGTGATTATGATATAATATGTGGAATTCATATAGTTAGGCATGAAATCCGTAATATATGATATTTCGGGTTTACGATGTCTAAGGCGATTGTGGATTCCAAATGTTGTAGTTTTTCACTTTTCTTTTCTGCGACCGTAAGTGTAGTATGTGGGGTATTTCCGGCTTCGTTGCTATACATCAACGACAATCGGGATACACATACTTGCTTACGTTGATAATATGAGATATTATGTGTTGCTGTGATATGTTATATTGGATCGTCGTGTTCTGAATAGCCGGGGGTTTTATATGAGATGAGGGTTTTTATTTTCATTCATGTAAAATTCAAATGTATCTAATATTCATTTATTGGGGCACTTCCGGGATGAGGTTGATGTCACCATTGTATATTATTTACTTTTCCGCACTAGGATAGACCCGAGGAGGGGAGCACAAGTAACCGAGTTCTAGGGTTCAGTGGGAGGCCATCTCGAGGAGTCGAGACCGGGTCTCCTAACCCTAGAATTGACATCGTTACTTGCCGCTCTCGTAGGGGCATAGGGATGTGGGTTTGGCTATTCATCGCGACCGTGGAATCCATATTTTATATAGGCTCGATATAAAACACGGACCTCCTAGTATATCCAATATTTCATATGTTTCTTCTGCTGCTGATATACTGTGATGTGATCATATTATATGCGTGAGACGAATACTTTATTATTGTATATATGATATATAATAAACGTTGCTTATGTTTGCACCTGCGCTAGTCCCGTCCCGGTATGCTGTTAGTTAAGTAACCTGACGGTGCATAACGGAACATTGTGGCGAATGCGGATGGCATAAGCATACGTTGTATTTTCGTTTCTTCTGTGATGCTTAGGAAGCATAAATGATGGGATTTATTAATGAGATTAATAAAAGAAAAGAAACCTAAAAGATGTTGTAGAATCAAATTTTTAAAAAGGGTAGCTACAGTTTTTGCTTTGCATAGTGGTATATGTGATATACCCTGCACCTTATTCGATGAGGAAAGAACCGAGATCCATTCACCGGGAGTGACCTCTTTAGCAAAACTAGCTGATGCTATAAACTCATGGTTTAGTTTTTGACTGCTTCTATAGTTCTTGCTTTGCACCGCGGTATTTGTGAAATATCCTGCACCTTATTCGATAAGGAAAGAGCCGAGATCCCTTCACCGGGAGTGACCTCTTTAGCAAAACTAGAAAATCCTAAAAAACACTCCTTTTCAAAATCATTTGTTTCTACAACGATATCAAGTTCATTACGCTCATGGTTTTCTGAAAAACCTGCGTAGCCCTCCATCATTTCAGATAAGTATTAATTAGTATCCTTGCTACGGTAGTTTGGCATTCGTCAAGGCGTAGTGTACGGTAGCTATTTACTACTTATCTGCAGCATATGATGCGATTAGATTAGAGTATTCGTACGGCGTTGTTTGGCATTCGTCAAGGGTCGTGCGGGTGGGTTTAATTCAATCAAAAAAATGTACGGGTTGAACTTGACTAGCGGACTATGGGTTGTTTGGCATCCGTCAAGGTCATAGCACGTCAGGGGCCTAAGCATTATCGGGAATTTCAAGTGTTGAAATTTGCAATGAGATTGCATACCTTCTAGGAGATAGTTGGATCCTGATACCCACTGCGAGTAAAAGTTACTTCTGTGAGAATTTTACATAGGACAATTAGCCGATCAAGTAGGTGTCTAGAAAGGTGTTAACGGGGTTATGCCTCTGGGAAAACGAGGTTTATTCTAATTAGGCCCGTGCGAAAGCACGGGGAACCTCCCTCAAAGTACCAACACTAGCCTGACCGAAAGATTGGCGAACTTGTAAAGTGTAATTAATCCCGGCTAATCTTACCTTTTGGGGTTTTAAGGAAGATTTGATAAAAAGAAGTGGGAGCCATCCTGATTAGATAAGATAATAACCAATTTAATCTTGCAAAAGCATACGCTAAAGTGTTTTCTTCTCTCTCTCTCCAGGTAGCGACCATGTCACGCCTTAATCAAGATAATAATATGGATGTATTGACTGAACCCGCTTTTTATACTGAGCAGGGGAACGTTGGTCCCGCTCCAACTTATAATTGTTATAAGTCCGAGCAGGGAATAGGAGAATATCTGGATTCTCACGCCGCCCAGATGAAGAACAAGCATGCTGATGCATCTTCTTCGGGTGCGTTAGTTATCGAGAACTGTTTCTCAGTTCACTCTACGTCCTGGGTATTAGATACCGGATCGGGATCCCATATATGTAATATGTTACATGGGCTACGTAAAGGTAGGGAACTGGGAGAGGGTGATCATTCCGTAAGAGTTGTGAATGGTGCAAATGTTGCAGCCAAAGCAGTTGGCGAATATCACCTTATGTTGCCAAATGGTAATACACTGATTCTGAATGAATGCTATTACATTCCGAGCATGATATGCAATATTATATCAGTTTTTTTATTGAGTAAAAAAGGATGTAATCTTGTAGTACAGGATAATGTTATGAATATCTTTCTGAATCAAAAGTTGATTGGATCAGGTTCGTTATTTAATGGCATATACGTTCTTAATCAGACTACAATACTTAATGTACAAAACACACACAAGAGGAAAAGTTCAGAAATGAACGAATCCTTCTTATGGCATTGTAGACTTGGTCATATCAATGCGACACGACTAGCTAAGTTACATAAAGATGGATATTTGAATCCATTCGAATTTTCATCTTATGACACTTGCCAATCATGTCTCAAAGGAAAGATGACCAAAACTCCGTTTAGTGGACACGGAGAAAGAGTTACAGAACTCTTGGAACTGATACATAGTGATGTATGTGGTCCTATGTCTACACATGCCAGGAACGGTTCTTCCTACTTCATTACATTCACTGACGATCTCTCAAGATACGGACATGTGTTCCTGTTGAAACACAAGTCTGAAGCTTTTGAGAAATTCAGAGAATATAAGAACGAAGTAGAGAACCAAACGTGCAAAAGTATTAAGATCCTTCGATCTGATCGAGGAGGAGAATACTTGAGCAATGAGTTCCTAGATTATCTAAAAGAGAATGGGATTCTCTCTCAGCTTACTCCTCCTTATACACCACAGCACAACGGTGTATCGGAGTGGAGAAATCGCATCCTATTAGATATGGTGCGCTCTATGATGAGCACTGCTGAGTTGCCTATTTCCTTCTGGGGTATGCGCTTGAGACAGCCATACACCTGTTGAATATGGTTCCTACCAAATCAGTGCCTACAACTCCATATGAGATATGCAAAGGGAAGAGACCATCTCTTAATATATTAAGATATGGGGTTGTCCGGCCTATGTCAAAAGGCACAATCCGGACAAACTCGAGGCAAGGTCTGTCTTGTGCAAGTTTGTAGGATATCCCAAAAATTCACAAGGGTATATCTTCTAGGAACAAAAAGTGTTTATTTCTCGACATGCCACTTTCTTAGAAAATGGTTTTCTTATGAAACAAATTAGTGGTAATGAGGTAGAACTGGAAGAGCTTCCAGCGACATAAACTTACGACAGAAGATTTGATGGAACCAGAGGATTCAGTAGTTCCTGACGAACCCTAGCCTCTCCGCCGATCTAGTAGGGTTCCTCATCCACCTGAGAGATACTACGGTTTTCTCATAGACGGTAGGAGTAAGGATTGCATTATGGAAGATGATGACCCAACTAGTTTCGTGCAGGCCATCACGAGTGGGGACTCTGTGAAGTGGCTGGATGCAATGCGATCTGAGATGGAATCCATGTACACCAACAAAGTATGGACTTTGGAAGTTGCTCTTGATGGGGTAAAACCCATTGGGAGCAAATGTATCTTTAAGAAGAAATTTGGTGTAGATGGAAAAGTGGAGACTTTCAAAGCTAGACTTGTTGCAAAAAGTTTTCGTCAACGACCAGGTGTGGATTATGACGAAACCTTTTCTCCAATGGCTATGCTTAAGTCCATCCGGATCTTACTTGCCATTGCTGCATACCATGACTACGAAATCTGGCAAATGGATGTTAAGACCGCCTTTCTAAATGGTGATTTAGAGGAGTGCGTGTACATGACTCAGCCAGAGAGCTTCGTAGATAGTGGGAGCAGCGGAAAGGTGTGCAAGCTGCTTAAATCCATCTACGGGTTAAAGTAGGCATCGTGGAATTGGAACGTCTGTTTTGATATTGTAGTCAAAGAGTTTGACTTCATCAAAAACGTAGATGAACCTTGTATATACAAGAAGGTTGCAGAGAGTAAGGTTGTCTTCCTCGTATTGTACGTGGATGACATACTCTTGATAGGAAATGATGTTCCTATGCTGCACTCGGTTAAGCTCTTCTTATCACATAGATTCTCAATGAAAGATCTAGGTGATGCCTCCTGCATTTTGGGAATTAAGATCTATAGAGATAGATCTAAACGGATACTGAGATTGTCCCAATCCAGTTACACTGACACCATACTAAAGAGGTTTAGTATGGAAGAATCCAAGTGTGGAAACCAACCCACGATCTCTGGACTCACTCTCTCCAAAAAGATGTCTCCCAAGATTGATTTGGAAAGAACTCGCATGTAAGGGATACCCTATGCTTCGGCAATAGGCTCTATCATATACGCGATGCTATGTACCAGACTCGATGTAGCATACTCACTAAGTGTAGTGAGTAGGTATCAAGCAGATTCAGGAGAGAGTCACTGGATAGCTGTGAAGAATATTCTCAAGTACTTGAGAAGAACTAAGGAGATGTTCTTGATGTATGGTAACGGAGAACTCCAAGTGGAGTTCTTTATTGATTCGAGCTTCCAAAGTGATAAGGACGACTCAAAGTCGCACTCGGGATTTGTCTTTATCTTAAATGGAGGGGCGGTTTGTTGGAAGAGTTCCAAGTAAGAAACCGTGGCAGACTCGATGATGGAGGCTGAATACATCGCTGCCAACGATGCTGCCAAAGAGGCTGTCTAGATGAAGAAGTTCATCATTAAACTTGGTGTGGTTCCTTCCATTGAGCATCCAATACCTTTGTATTGTGATAACAATGGAGCTGTGGCTTTGGCCAAGGAACCCAGGTCCCATCAGAAGTCCAGACATATTCTGAGGCGGTATCACCTGATCCGGGAGATAGTTGATCACCGCGAGATCGAGGTCAGGAGAGTTGACACGAAGGACAACACTGCGGATCCACTCACTAAGGCTATTCCCAGATACGATTTGAAAGACTTTTCGGGATGTTGGGTATGAGATACTACAACAGCTGGCCTTAGTGCAAGTGGGAGATTGTTAGTTGTATATATGCCCTAGAGGCCATTGTTGTACATATGATGTATATTATAGTGGATGCTTGGATATATATAGTGAGTACTTTCTTTCTCGATATGATAGTATGCCATCTTGTTTCACTTTGTCTTAACATGTTGACTTGTATTGGTTTACTGTCTTGCTCTCACATGTTGATAAAGTCCTTAGGATATGTACTTGACTACTGGGACTATGATGAGATCATAGTAGTGGGGCCAGGGTAGTCAACGAGTACATCCTATAACCTTTTCTAATCGAGGGTGTATCGAGACAGGGCATCGATACACCAGAGTAGACTAGCATACACGCATCTTGACCCATATGATGGGCGATGGATGATCCCATATCCATCGGTGTTTGACATCAAAGATGGTGTACGGGTGCTCAGTGGAGACTGGGTACACTGAACGGACTCGCCGAGAACTCCTAGATGGTATTATACCTATCGTCAGATAGCGGTTCTCCGGTGACACTGGTACAGGTTAGTCTGTAGACCCGAGATCGTTATAGAGTCTTGTGTGATTCCCACTGTGCTTTGATTTCCACCTTACCACGTCCAAGAGGGCGTGCAAAACGGTGGCTTTTGGGTACAGTCCCGAATCACATGGAGGAAATGAGCGATAGGAAGAGTTTCATCTCTCCCGGTATTGGGGGTTGATGTTGCGCTGTGTTCGATTGGTTATAATTGGAAGTCCCTGGCCAAGGCTGATACGGAGTGCTACTGGTAAGAGTTATCAGTAGTTTCTCGACCCGTTATGAGCCTCACATCGACACGACTTATCGGTTATTGGGGTCTGACGTTTACCACCCCTAGACTTGATATGCGACATATGAGACGAAGAGACCGGACTGTACGGTAGTGTTACTGATTGGAATCACAGGAGAATGTACAGGCTTGCTTGTTGATCTTCTGATCGCTCAATAGTTTAGCTGACCGCTTGCAGCTTGTGCGTGTTTGATATGATCATCACCTACTGCCGGTGTATTGACGATTCTTTAGAGTCCTACACAGAGCTTTCCTGGCTCAGGAAAAACGGAGTAGGAGCACATATGTGATATGTGCGGGACCGAGAATAATACAATATGAGATACCGTATTCTATTCTCGCGATATGAGATATCGGCCGGGTATATGTGATATAGCCGGGTCATCGGATCAAGTGTTGATTCGATGAAATGGTACATGTTATATTAGTCGGTTATATGCAATATAGCCGGATTATCGGATCAAGTGTTGATTCGATAATTTAATGTATAATTATATATGAGATATATTACATTACGTTAACTAATATAAGCTCGCTTTATTGATTCATTTTCTCACTGGATAATACATTGATGTATATGCGATATATGTTAATTGTATTATTTTCTTTTGTTACAAAATATATTGTATATGTGATGTATATTATTGTAACAAGTTAGGGTTACAAATGCAACAAGGATTTATAGTTTAAACCTAGTTAGGGTTTGGATTAGGATTATGCTTTGGATGAGCTTTCATGAAGCTTCATGAAGGTTTGACTTTTGTCTTCATCCTTTGATATTTTGTGTTAATATTTGTTAATCCAACCCAAACCCTTAACCTATGGTTTATTCTCTACAAGGGTTAAGCCTTTCATTCTTAATCCATGGTTGCAATTATAACCACAACAATAATTCATTATTTATCACAAAAGGTTTAGCTTCTTCTTCTTCTTCTTGCTCTTGAAAAAAGCTTCACTAGGTTTTATGTTTGTGATGATTAAGTGTGAGAAATTGAAAACAAAAGAGAGCAAAATTCCTACTTCATCATCCTCATCTTTTCTAGCCATTTAGATTAGGGTGTTCACCTCTTTAATAAGTTCATTAGTGAAGTGTAAGTTTGGGTTAGAGATTCTTCAAGATAGATCATCTTAGATCAAGAAGATTTCAAGCAAGATGCATCATTCACCTCTTGGAGCCTCACGAGAGTCGGAGTTCTTGATGATCGCAGCGAAGGGACCTCAACACGGAGCTTATGAAGCGAAGGAACGGACTACAAAGGTTGTAATCCTAATCTCTTTAGTTCTTTGTATGTGATACAAACTTGTTACCCTAGAATTTCTAGTAAAGATTCATGGTTTGCTTTCTTTGCACCTCTCTAAATTTTAAAGTGGCATGAGTGATGCTACCAAACTCTAGACTAGGTGCAAGGGAAGCCCAACACACACACACACACACACTCTCTCTCTCTCTCTATATATATATATATATATATATATATATATTGAGAGAGAGAGGATAATGGATGAATGGTTCCTTAAAAGTTAATTTACTGCTATGACATCGAAAAAATACGCCCTCCTATATTTTTCTCAACGATCGGCACCCATCATCGTCTTCTATCTGCTAAGGTGTGGATACACCAAATTTCATGTGATTCTATCACCTTTTCACCATTGATTTAGCGGGTGCAAAATCAACGGTTTACTGACAATAGAACTTTTTACATTGCTAATTCAACGGTAGAAAAGAGATAGAATCACATGAATTTTGGTGTATCCACATTTTAGATGATAAAGATGATGATGATGGGTGCCGAACATCGAATAAAATATTCAAGGGTGTAGTTTTTTGACGCCACCTGACGAAAAAGCTTTCTAGGGTCTCTTTTATTTATTATTCACACACACACATGAGAACAATGAAGAAGAAAAGAGGCTCTAGGAGGGTTTTTCGTCAGTTGGCGTCGAAAAAATATACCTTCCAACATTTTATTTGACGATCTGCATCTATCATCATCATCTTTATCATCTAAGATGGGACACACCAAATTTCATTTGATCCTACCACTTTTTCACCATTGGATTAGCAATGTAAAAAGTTCTATTGTCGGTAAACCATTTATTTTGCACCCACTAAATTAACGGTGAAAAAGTAGAAGAATCATATGAAATTTGGTGTGTCCATATTCTAGATGATAAAGATGAAGATGATGGTTGCCAATCGTCGGAACAAATCATGGAGGTGTATTTTTTCGACGCCATAGGAGGAAATTGTCAAGACACGTGACGATGCCCGCAACATATTTACTATAAGAAGGTCATTTCCCTTAATAAATACGTTAAGCGTATGTAAGCAATATAACAATGTGCAAGAATAACAAGAGTAATAAAAATAAACAACAACTTTATTTACATTCAAATTCAAGTACAACTGTCTGAAATAAAAGATACAACGACTGAAAGGTGCCTAAAAAATGACATACAAAATGTAAGTGCAGAAAAGGGTACTAGCAGTTAGGCCGGGCTGTGAGCTGGTCCAAGTCCTCCTGGCTCGGTTCTATTTCCTCAGAATCTGGTCCTCCTGACGAACATTCTAAGGAAAAGAAATAGAGAGGAATGTCGTCAGCGAACTAGCGTTCGGTAAGTCGCCAAAAGAAGTAAATAAAGATGACTGAAGGTATGTAAAAATAAATAGAAACCAAATAAACGTGAACAAGTAAAGTTGTATATGAGAGTATCTAATCATATCATTTATATGTATAAGGTAGCTAGTCTAACGTAGTTGTTTGTAGTTTAATAAAGAAGGTATTCATGTACACAAGAGAAGTCCAACTTACCCCGTAGAATAAAGTAACAGGAAGTATAAGGCCCCGTTAAAACCCACGGGACAACTGCACAGAAATTCGGGTTAGGTGTCTTTTAAAGTGACCTCTCGTGTCACGATATACGTTCCGTATCAACCTACCTCTTATCCCCGCGTATTTTAGTGTATAGTTCAAGTTTACAGGTTTTGGCCGAATCCATGAATATAAAGAGTAAAAGTTCAGGTTCAAGTTGTAATCAGGTATTCAGGTATTCATATCAAGTTATATTCATGATTCAGTCAGGTTAAGTCAAGTGTTTAAGTTCAAGTTTGGATATTCAAGTTCAAGATTAAGTGTTTAAGTTCAAGATCAAGTTTAGGTTCGAGTTTGTATTCGGTTATAGTCTTTTCACATTATTGGAATTAAATCTTATGAATAGCTTTAATCGTAAATTCTTGAGTTTGGAAAATTATCGATAACCGCTGCATATAGACGGCAGAATTTATGTCTTTTTAAACACGATTCTCGTTTGATAATTTCCACCCTAAGATTACGATCTATATTGAAGGAGAGACAAGTGGTGAATTATTGTATCCTGCAATCCCAAGACAACTGATAAGAGAAGATACCACTCAAACCAATCTGTAAGCTAAATACGTAACCTGAACTAGTATATTGATTTTCTGGGGTATTTTAGTAAAAAAGTTATTTAAAATTATCGAGGGTTTTTAATTCGTCCTAAAATCTCGAATAAGTTTTTAATAAAAATATGCTGTTTTAAAAAGTAAAGATTTTTTTTGTAAGAAAACGTATTTTATATTTTTTGGTATTTTAGTGTAAAAATCTAACTTTAAAAATTTATGGTATTTTAATGAAAAATCTATCTTTTGGAAACTTGATTGTATTTTTGTGTAACTTTAATTTTTATTTAAAAATATAGTTTTCAAAATTTGTTTTCATAGAAAAATACGAATTTATGATTTATATAATTTTCAAATGATTTAATTTGTTTTAAAATGCCGTATTCTTTAAAATCGTATTTTTATTATTTTCGAGACTAAGTTCTCTGTGAGGAGTTCTGCATCTCGCTCTAGTATCCCAAGAACGTACGATAAACCGCACCATCCGTAAATGGGTCCCCTAACGAGAGTTGTAGAGGTGTAATTGCAAAGGTGTTAAAAATAATGATAAAAAAGTATTTTATAAGTGATGGTATTTTAATGAAATTGTTTTATTTAAGATAACACATTGTATCTAAAAATATCGTGCTATGAACCCATAGTGTATATGATGGGGTAGGTCGTTACCCCGTGAGTTTTCTAGAGTTATAGGTCATGATAACGTTAAAGAGTTATATGTAAAAGTCATGATATTTATGTGAAAATGTTCGATTTATATTTATTTCGCATGGAATTGTAAACACATTAAAAAGTACATGAGATGGATAATCTTTTCAAGTGGTGTTAGAAGTATTAGTGGGACTTATTTAATATAGCAAGGGTGATAAAAATTGTTTAAAAGAAAAGTTATTAAACTTAACCCCACTTTTGTCGATATTATTTTAAGAGTGTTGGAGATGAATCGAATCGAGAGAGAAAAAAGAGACTTACGGGATTTCGAGCTTGGAAAAGAGAGGAAAAAGAAATGAGGTCTTTGTGGAATCCTAGTAGCTATAGAGTGTTTTTTGTCACCATATTGAGATAGGAATACGCGTCGCTTGTCAGGCGTATTACAGATTCCCCCTGCCTAAGGTAGGCCAGGCTTTATTGAGTGTGGGATCTGAATTTTCGGCAGCCGCGGACTAAGCTGCCGTTAATTACCCCTCGCTTTTTGAGCGAGAGAACCTCTAATTGACGAGTAAAACTGGTCATGTGAACTCAATGTGCAGTGTACGTGTGTTGTGTTTTGAAGGGGTCTTGGACGTGTCAGGGGCCTCGTGGAGTTTTTACGGAGGTCTAGCTATTCGGATAGCGTGCTGGGGGTCAAAGGGGCTAGCAGTCCCCTTACGGGATGCGGGGCAGCGTTCCGTTAGAAATTTGTTTCTAACGGGATAGGTGATGTGTGTATATATGTCAAGTGCGCACGTGGTAAGGTGCGCATGTGACAAGTGCGCACCTGCCAAAACGCACACCTAGCAAGGTGCGCACCTTGCAAAGGGGCGTACATGACAAGTACGTATCACGCCTCGCTTCCCAAAAGACGGAAACATGTACGTGACGAGGCCCGCGATGTATTTATTTCGAAAAAGTCATTTCCCGGAATAAATACGTTAAGCGTAATTGAGCAATATGAAATGACAAGAAATTGACATGAGATTTAAACTTCAACAACTTTATTTACATTCAACATGATACATTTACAATACATGAGTTCAATTGAAAGAAAATACAAGAAAAGAAATGCCTAAACAGGTGGCATACATAAACTGAAAAAGAGGATAACTAGTCTAGACCTGAGTTGCGATCTGATCGTGCTACTCCTCGGTGGTGTCCACCTCCTCAGCCTCCAGAGTATCTGACGAACATTCCAAGAAACAAAGGTGGGTGGGATACCCGTTAGCGAACTTTCGCTCGGTAAGTCCTCAAGAAAAATGGTGTGAAATATAAAAGTAGAATGACAAGACAAAATGGATATCATGAAATAATGGATTAGGAGATATGGTGTTTAAATATGTCATTTAATGTAAGCATGGCAATTCTATTTAACATGCAGTTCTATATATATCATGGCAAAATAACATGAGCATAGTATAATATGGCCGTATAGTGTAGGTATAGTGAACATAAAGTGCATGTAAGTGTCCTAAAAAGTCTCTACATGGTTACACTAATTTAACGTAGGTTCAATGGTGAATGGCAACCAATCTCAAGAGTGTTTTCGAACCCAACATGCTGTAATCCAGGGATAAGGAACCACGGGCCCGAATCAAGTGTTAGTAACAGGACTTCAACCTAGTGTTGAAGTATTCCAAACTCAACATGCTATAATCCGGGAGTAAGAAAACACGGGCCCTCATAATAGATTACTTGTATTAGTAGACATGGATTCATGATCTAGGGGGACTCTTGAGATTTCGTTGGATTCGCACTTGAACTACCCCAACACCCTGTGTATTCTAGGTTACAGTTAAAATTACCAGGCTTGCTCGAATCCATTAATATATCAAGTTGCAAGATTGAGTTCATGTCAATGTCAAGTATTCATGTCAAGTGTTCATGTATTCATGTTAAGTTGTATTCATGGTTCGAGTCAAGTCAGTTTCAATAGCAGCCATTGTGTTCCGGTATTCATGTTAAGTTCATGTCAAGTCATAGTATTCTAGTATTTAAGTTTTGGGATATTCAAATTCAAGTGTTCTGGTTCATGATCAAGGGTTCAAGTTTATGTTAAAGTTTGGATCTTGGTTGAGTTTGTATTTTAGTTAAAGTAAGTATCTTATGAAAGGATTTAGCTTTTAAATTTCTTAAGTTCGGGAGTAATCGGGCAACTGCTGCACATGAACGGCAGGATTTGTGTCTTTTTCCAAGACAATTGCCATTGATAACTCCGTTAAGTTGTCTAACCTAAATAGGAAAGTACTCACTTTCTCCGGCTCCCCGAGGCTCAAGAGAATTGATCCCGCTTAAACCTATATTAATCTAAAGTTCTTAAGTATTGATTGCATATCTCGAGGGGTTTTTATGAAAAATACTTTAATATTGTTTAAAGTAAATCTCGAGGGTGATTTATAATATTTAGGGTTTTCATGAACATGTATTTTAATTATTGTGGTATTTTAGTGATAAAACCTAGTTTTTAGAAATTTACGGTATTTTTATGAAAATTAGCTCTTTTAGAAACTTGATGGTATTTTATTAAAATTGTAATCTTTCATTTTAAAAATATAGTTTCATAATATGTTTTTATTGAAAATACTGATTCATAGTTTTATATAATTTTCCAAAGTTTAGTTTTTATTTAGAAAAGTCGTATTTCTTAAAAACCGAATTTTTATTTCCTTTCGAGACTGAATACTCAGTGAGGAGTTATGCATCTTGCTCTACTATTCTAAGGATGTACGATAATCCGCACCATCAATTAACGGGTCCCCTAACGAGGGTTGTAGAGACGTAATTGCTAAGAATTTTAAAATACCGATTAAAAGAAACCCGTTTTGAAAAGGTGTGGTATTTTAATGAAAAGCTTTTACTTTGAATTACCTATATACTTAGAATACCATGCTATGAAGCCATAGTGTGCGTGTGGGGTAGGTCATTACCCTGTGAAGGTTCTAGGGTTTGGGTATACTAGATATCGAAAAGAGGTTACACTAAAGTTCATGGTATTTTAATGAAAAGTTCGTTATATGATTGTTTCACATGAAAATTTTAGTTAAACTAAAAACTAAAAGGTTGTAAACAAGGTTACAAGTAATGTGAGAAAGTTAGTTTGACATATTTTGCTTTAAATAGGGGAGTTCCAAGATTAAATAAACATGTATCGGAGATAACTCTACTTTACCGACATGTTTAAAAAAAAATTGAGATGAAGAAAAAGAGAGAAAGGGGGACTTGCTCATTGTGTAGCGTTGGGAAGAGACTAAAAAAGAGGGAGGGGGCTCCGTGGCGTTGCGGAAACTCCGGAAACGACTTCGATCTTCGTCAAAAAGAGCTTGGTTGCTAACTCCACTTGTACCTAGAACTTTTGGGATAATTTTTGCTCGAAATTTCAGAATAGAGGGGGCTAGGGTATGGGGTGGTATTTATGGTAGAGAATTAGGGTTTGGGATTAAAAATGTGGATTAAAAGAATTAAAATGATATTAAATGGTGAATTGAAGAGTCTCTGTTTGATTGCAGGAAAATTAAATAATGCAGAGGAGTTGAGGGGAGTTGAAGAGACGAGTGTGCAAAGCACGTAGGCGATTAGGGGAGATCCAATCGTCGGCGCCGGCCTAAAGCCAATAATGGGCAGTTGGATCTTGGTGACTAGTCTCGAGATTTGTGCCACGTGTCAAGTTGGGTGTTTACTCCTATTTGCGTATGTTTGATTTTTCTGAAACTTTTCGTTTCTTCGTGAATTGCACGCGCAACTCTTGGGCTTCCGAAAACTCAAAAAGAAAAATCTAAAAATAATTGGGTTTGATGGGAATCGAACGCACAGGCTATGTAGCAGCAGTGTAGAGGCTTTACCAGTGATCTACAAGTTACTTCTTGCTTTTATTTAACAAAAATAAGCTATAACTCTTACACATACTGTAATACTCTTTTCTGTATAATAACAAAAAAAATTTGTATAGGAATTTTAGAGTCGTTATAGTCTACCCTCCTTATAAAAATTTTGTCCTCGAAATTTATACAAGGGGGATGTTATAACAGATTTAAGAAAAATTTGGTTAAAGCAGTGGTGAAAGAACTACTAATTTCGTACAGAAAGTGTGTGAAAAAGTTTAGGTAGATGAAAGAGTAAAAGGATGCAAGAATTTGAAAAGGTTGAAAAAGATGGGAGGAGATTTACTAGTGTTATCTTGACCTATGGCTTCGGCCTCTGCGGTCGCCAAAGTGAAAACCTGACATCTCTGCATATTTCTCTGTGCACGCTGGTACATCGATGGCCGACGCGGTAAGGGTGGACCGACGGAGGTGGTGCAGGAAGGGCTAAACGAGTAGGTAGAGCTTGAATAGCTGGTCTAGGGGGCTGGGCCAGTTCGGTTGTGTGGGCAAGTTCCTACAGTGTGTGAGGGTGATCCACATATCAAACAAAGACCATTTGCTCACCGATAATCCTTGACCTGGTGTTCGGTCCTTTTGCAATAGATACAGAAGTTTGGTTCAGTCTTGGAAAAAGATCCTCCTGGCCTCATAGATAGTGCTGGGAGAGTTGGCCTAGAAGAGGCTCCTCCACTAATCTAGTTGGCGGGACGTTTCATACCGACCGACTGTGGCCTTCCCTTCTTCTTAATAACAGCTTCATAGTCATGGGCTGACTTCAAAACCGCTTCATGTATTAGGTATTCTCATGTGTTAGGTATTCTCGCGTTACTAGGGCAGCCTGAATCTCAGGGTCTAATCCTTGCTAGAAGCGTTTGGCTCTGATTTCGGCAGTAGGAATTAGATGGGCAGTGAATCTACCGAGCATGGTGAATTTGGTATCATGCTCATCTACCGACTTACGCCACATGGATCCTTGTTGCAAGTGAATGAACTTCTGTTCCATCTCGAAGTGTGCGGTTTCCGAAAAATACTTGGAGTCGAAGAGATCACGGAAAATCTTCCACTCGATCGAATGTTCAAGACGGCTCTCTTCGGCTTTCCACCAGACTCTGGCCTTGTCAGTAAGTTGGAGTTTTGCTATTTTGACCCACGCCATTTCTCGAACTTGGGCTGCTGCTAGGTCATCTTTTATGCTTTGAGCCCATTTCTCGACTTCAAGCGGTTTCTCATTCCCTGTGAAGTTTTTCGGGTGTAATGCTCAAAATTGTTTCGCTCCCGGTTCTTCTGCGTCAGAGCGGGTGAAACTTTATTGAAAGAGAGCAGTCTGCTCCTGCAAAATCGTGCTTTGAGCCTGCTGACTTTCAAGTAGGCTTTTGATAGCCTCCAGAAGTATCGTCTATTCTGTGAGTGGAGCGGCTATGGTAGGGGGAGGTGGTATAACGGTAAGGGTAGGTGGTGGTGGTGTACTTCCATGGACGTTAGTGCTAGTGTTGTTAGGAGAATCCATCACCTTAGACAGAGAAGAAAAATCAGGATAGATTCAACGGAAATTGAATTGTAAGGAATGTAAAGTTAAATTTCATCTTTTTTATGATATATTGCTTACGACTTCATGCAGAACAGACCTGTATGGGCCACCAACAAAATCTGTCACGCCCCGCTTCCCAAAGACGGAAACAGGTACGTGACGAGGCCCGCGACGTATTTATTTCGAGAAGATCATTTCCCGGAATAAATACGTTAAGTGTAATTGAGCAATATGAAATGACAAGAAATTGATATAAGATTTAAACTTTAACAACTTTATTTACATTCAACTTGATACATTTACAATACATGAGTTCAACTGAAAGAAAATACAAGAAGAGAAATGCCTAAACAGGTGGCATACATAAACTGAAAGAGAGGATAACTAGTCTAGGCCTGATTCGCGATCTAATCGTGTTACTCCTCGGCGGTGTCCACTTTCTCAGCCTCCAGAGTATCTGACGAACATTTCAAGAAATAAAGGTGGGTGGAATGCCCGTCAATAAACTTTCGCTCGGTAAGTCCCCAAGAAAAAAGGTATGAAGTATAAAAGTATAATGACAAGAAAAATGGATATCATGAAGTGATGGACTAGGAGATATGGTGTTTAAACATGTCATTTAATGTAAGCATGGCAATTCTATTTAACATGCAATTATATATATATCATGACAAAATAACATGAGCATAGTATAGCATGGCCGTATAATGTAGGTATAGTGAACATGAAGTGCATATAAGTGTCCTAAAAAGTCTCTACATGGTTACACTAATTTAACGTAAGTTCAAGGGTGAATGCCAACCAATCTCAAGAGTGTTCTCGAACCAACATGCTGTAATCTAGGGGTAAGGAACCATGGGCCTGAATCAAGTGTTAGTAACGGGACTTCAACCTAGTATTAAAGTATTCCAAACTCAACATGTTATAATCCAGGATCAAGAAAATATGGGCCCTTTTGATAGCTTGCTTGTGTTAGTAGACATGGATTCATGATCTAGGGGGACTCCTGAGATTTCGTTGGATTTGCATTTGAATTATCCCAACACCCCGTGTATTCTAGGTTACAGTTAAAATTTTTAGGCTTGCTCGTATCTATGAATACATCAAGTTGTAAGATTGAGTTCATGTCAATATCAAGCATTCGTGTCAAGTGTTCATGTATTCATATCAAGTTATATTCATGGTTCGAGTCAAGTCAGTTTCAATAGCGGCCATTGTGTTCTGGTATTCATGTTAAGTTCATGTCAAGTCATAGTATTCTAGTATTCAAGTTTTAGGATATTCAAATTCAGGTGTTCTGGTTCATGATCAAGGGTTCAAGTTTATATTAAAGTTTGGATCCTGGTTGAATTTGTATTCTGATTAGAGTAAATATCTTATGAAAGGATTTAGCTCTTGAATTTCTTAAGTTCGGAGTAATCAGGCAACTGCTGCACATGGATGGCAGGATTTGTGTCTTTTTTCAAGACAATTGCCATTGATAACTCCGTTAAGTTGTCTAACCTAAATAGGCAAGCACCCACTTTCTCCGGCTCCTCGAGACTCAAGAGAATTGATTCCGCTTAAACCTATATTAATCTAAAGTCCTTAAGTATTGTTTGCATATCTTGAGGGGTTTTTATGAAAAATACTTTAATATTGTTTAAAATAAAGCTCGAGGGTGATTTATAATATTTAGGGTTTTCATGAACATGTATTTTAATTGTTGTGCTATTTTAGTGATAAAACCTAGCTTTTAGAAATTTACGGTATTTTTATGAAAACTAGCTCTTTTGGAAACTTGATAGTATTTTATTAAAATTTTAATCATTCATTTTAAAAATATAGTTTCATAATACATTTTTATTGAAAATACCGATTCATAGTTTTATATAATTTTCCAAAGTTTAGTTTTTATTTAGAAAAACCGTATTTCTTAAAAATCGTATTTTTATTTCCTTTCGAGACCGAATACTCCGTGAAGAGTTCTGCATCTCGCTCTACTATCCTAAGGATGTGCGATAATCCGCACCATCTATTAGCGGGTCCCCTAACGAGGGTTATAGAGGCGTAATTACCAAGGATTTTAAAATACCGATTAAAAAAACTCGTTTTGAAAAGGTGTGGTATTTTAATGAAAAGCTTTTACTTTTAATTACCTATATACTTAGAATACCTTGCTATGAAACCATAGTGTGTGTGTGAGGTAGGTCATTACCCGTGAAGGTTCTAGGGTTTGGGTATACTAGATATCGAAAAGAGGTTACACTAAAGTTCATGGTATTTTAATGAAAAGTTCGTTATATGATTGTTTCACATGAAAATTTTGGTTAAACTAAAAACTAAAAGGTTGTAAACAAGGTTACAAGTAATGTGAGAAAGTTAGTTTGACTTATTTTGCTTTAAAGAGGGGAGTTCCAAGATTAAATAAACATGTATCGGAGATAACTCCACTTTACCGACATGTTTTAAAAAAAAAGATTCGAGATGAAGGAAAAGAGAGAAAGGGGGACTTGCTTGTTGTGTAGCGTTGGGAAGAGGTTAAAGAAGAGGGAGGGAGTTCCGTGGCGTTGCGGAAGCTCCGGAAACGACTTCAATCTTCGTCGAAAAGAGCTTGGTTGCTAACTTCACTTGTACCTAGAACTTTTGGGATAATTTTTGCTCGAAATTTCAGAATAGAGGGGTGCTAGGGCATGAGTGGTATTTATAGTTGAGAATTAGGGTTTAGGAATTAAAAATGTGGATTAAAAGAATTAAAATGATGTTAAATGGTGAATTGAAGAGTCTCTGTTTGATTGCAGGAAAATCAAATAGTGCAGCGGAGTTGAGAGGAGTTAAGAGACGAGCGTGTAAAGCACGGAGGCAATTGGGTGCAATCCAACCCTCGGCGTCGGTCCAAAGCCAATAACGTGCGGTCAGATCTTGGTGATCAGTCTCGGGATTTGTGCCACGTGTCAAGTTGGGTGCGTACTCCTATTTGCGTATGTTTGATTTTTCTGAAACTTTTCGTTTCTCCATGAATTGTACGTGCAACTCTTGAGCTTCCGAAAAATTAAAAAGAAAAATCTAAAAAATAATTGAGTATGATGGGAATCGAATGCACAGGCTATGTCGCTGCAGTGTAGAGATTTTACCAGTGAGCTACAAGTTGCTTCTTGCTTTTATTTAACAAAAATAACCTATAACTCTTACACATGCTGTAATACTCTTTTCTGTACAACAACAAGAAATTTATATACACGAATTTCAGAGTCGTTACAGTGCGCACCTACCGAGACGTGCGCCTTGCGAGGTACGCACTTGGCAATGCGCGAGGGAGTGAAGGAGGCCAAAGGGTCTCGAATGGGCTAAAAGGTCCAGCAAGTTGCGCACTTCGGGAAGTGCACACCTGGGCTGATGCGCACTTGGCTTAATGTACACCCAACGAGGTGCACACTTAACCAAATAGGCACCTAGTACGGTACAAGAAGGGTTGAAACCTAATAAAGCAACAGTCCAAAAACACCAAGATTTTAACTTTTGAAGATCAAAATGTGGTCTTTTTCCCTTTTATGACGCCCCTGACGTGCGCACTTAAAAAAAGAGAAAGGAAGAGAGAAAGAGAGATTTGCACACTAAAGAGCAGCTCAATACTCAAGATTTTTTTTGGGGATTCAAGATTAAGATCAAGATTTCTTATCAAATCATTATAGGGGGCCTTTTATAGGCTTACATATATTACATTTAGACTCATTGCTTGTACAAAATTGGCTTTTGCCTATTTAAAAAAAATAAAAATTATATTTAATCTTTTCGTTTTCTTCTTCTCTTTTGGCTGGTACCTTTTCATGCTTGGGCTTGGACTCAGGCCCACTTGGCTCAGGCTTTTTGACTTTGATTTTGGTTTTGATTTTGAACTTGAATTGATTTCTAATTTTGGCAATTGAGTGTAAATTTTGGCCCCAACAAAGTGCCCCCATCAATAAATACACACCACACATATAGGTTGTGTGCATGAAATTGATGGATCTTGTGCTATATGGAGATTGATTTGGTTTGGTTCCCTTTTGACTACGTGGAGGTCGATGCTGTCCTTTTAGCGACGTGGACGGTCTATACCGCCATTTTTGAGATTTTGATGGTCGGTACTGCCATTTTTGCGACTTGGGCGGTCAATGGTTGATTTGGTTTGGTTCTCTTTTGACGACGTGGAGGTCGATGCCGCCCTTTTAGCGACATGGACAGTCGATACTGCCTTTTTTGCGACTTAAATGGTCAATGTTGCTCTTTTTGCGACATGGATGGTCGATGCGGCCATTTTTGCTACTTGAGCAGTCGGTGCTACCCTTTTTAAGACTTAGACGGTTGATGGTTGATTTGACTTACTCCGCTTCTTGCGGTGTCAGGGATTAGATTTGACTTGCTCCGTTTCTTGCGGTGTCGGGATTGAAGTTGATTTGCACCGCTTTTTGCAATGTCAGGATTGGATTTGACTTACTCCGCTTCCTGCGGTGTCGGGATTGAAGTTGACTTGCTCCTATTCTGCGGTATCGAGATTTAACTTATTTCCGAGGTAGAGCTTGATTCTGCCAGGGAGGTCGTTGGTTGACTTGCTTTCAAGGTGGAACTTGATTCCGCCGAAGAGGTCATTGGTTGACTTGCTTCTAAGGTGGCGCTTGATTCCGCCGAGAAGGTCATCGGTTGACTTTCTTCCAAGGTGGAGCTTGGTTCCGCCGAGGAGGTCATTGGGTGAATCGGTTGATCTGAATGGTTTTGGAGTTCTTGTCCATTCCGCGGGCCCTTTTAAGCTTGAAACCACTGCCGGTGGGACTTTGATTTGATTTATTTGATTTCTGTCTTATTTGGCGGGACTTTTGAATTTGAGAGGAATTTGGAATTTAGAATTTGTTTGGAATCAGCATCGCTACACTGGAATAGTGTCAGGAGCGCCTCATCATTTGCCCAGGGAAGACTTGGGATTAGGGTTTTGGGTCGGCATCAGCACCGCTACACTGGAATAGCGCCAGGAGCGACTCATCATGTGGATTTAGGGATTTTGGTTTTGGTTTGGCATCAACATCGCTACATTGGAATATGGTATCATGAGTGAATCATCATTTGCCATGCCCATTGTTGAACGATGGCTTAGGAGACAGGTTTAGGCCCTTGTCAACTCAGGCTTTTCAATTTTATGAGCCGTAAGGGTCTTATAAAAGCATTTTCTCCCTACGAGTCGAAAGGATTTCGTAGGTGTATTTTCTCCTTAGGAGTTATGAGGACCCCTAGTGTGTTGCTCCTTTGTGAGTCGTAAGGATCTCATGCGGAAATATTCTACTCATAAGGTCGAGAGGACTATGCGAGTGTGGGATTTGGATTTTGGTTTGGCATCAGCATCGCTACACTGGGATGTGGTACTAGGGGCGAACCATCATTTTCTGTGAGAGAATTTCCTTCGTTCCCAGTTTAATGACTTAGGGGTCATCTGTTCCCAGTTTAATGACTTAGGGGTCTCTTGGATTTGAAAGCTTAGAATTTTGGGGTTGGGGCCGGCATCAGCGTTGCTAACACTGGAGCACAGGTGTCAGGAGTAATTCTTCATTTGCCTTGGAAAAATTTAGGATTTAGGATTTGGGTCGACATCGGCACCGCTAACACTGAAACGTAATGCTAGGAGCGACTCATCATTTGCCGTTGCCCATTGGGGAGTGATGGCTTAGAAGATAGGTTTAAATCTCCATCACTTAAGGTTTTTCGCTTTTATGAGCCGTAAGGGTCTCATAAAAGCATTTTCTCTCTACGAGTCAAGAGGATCTCGCAGGTGTATATTCTCCTTAAGAATCGTAAGGATTCCTAAGTGTGTTGCGCCTTTGTGAGTCGTATGGATCTCATGCGGGGATATTCTCCTCATAAGGTCGAGAGGACTTTGCGAGTGTATTTTCGTTTCCTTTTCACGAGTTTGCGCCCTTTCGGGTTTTCACAAACTCGCTGGCAGTCTTGCTATTTTTACATACAAAGCCCTTTCGGGTTTTCATCCGTGTCCGTTTTGCTTGTGAACATACCGTTTTTGTTTTTGTTTTTTTAGCTTCATTGCCAGTAGGACTTCAGATGTAGTCTCACCGGTAGGACTTGGGAGAGATATGGATCGTTTACACCAGTGGATTGTATACGGTTTTACTGGGAAAGATAGGGGTCGTTTACACCCGTAGATTATATACGGTTTTACAGAATGTATGATCCAGACCGTAGGGCCGGTATGCTCAATTCGTCTGCGACTTGGAGCATTCACGCGTAGTATTTCTTGAGGTATTGGCCATTGATGGGTGGCATAGGCCTTGCTCCATCGGCATTTATCAGCCGGTAGGATCCTCCATCAAACACTTTCTCAATGATTTATGGTTCTTCCCAATTTGGGTTGAATTTTCCCTTGGCATGTCAATTGGGGATGATCGGTCTTTTGAGGACCAACACCAATTCGCCTTTCTTAAAAGCGTGGGGACGGGTTATCTTATTATAGGTCCATGACATTTGGGCTCGGTACAACTCCAGATTTTGTTGTATGCGAGTCTCTTTTCTTCGAGAGTGTCAAGTTCTTCAAGCCGAATGAGAACGTTTTCTTCCTCCGTCAAACCATGCTGGACAGCCATCCTTAGGTTTGGAACTTCAAGTTTGAGAGGGAGAATTTTCCCTACTCCGAAGAGTAATGAGTATGGAGTGGACTGAGTTGGAGTGCGGTGCGTGGTACGATATGCCCACAATGCCTCGTGGAGCTTGAGATTCCAGTTTCTCTTATTGGCTGAAGTATTTTTTCTCAGGAGTTTGCATAGAGTTTTATTGAAGGCTTCAGCTAGCCCATTGGCCTTTGAATTATAGATGGAGGAATATCTCCAGTCTATCTTGTGCTGTGTAGCGAACCTTGAGACTTTGAAGCTCCTGAAAAAAGGCCTGTTGTCGGATATGATTCTTCTTGTGTACCGAAGCGGTATAGAATATTATGCCGGAAGAATGTCAGAATATCTTCTGTCTTGACTTCTTTTAGCGAGACAGTTTCGGCCCATTTAGAGAAATAGTCTGTTGCGGCCAATATGAACCTATGGCTTTTGGATGACGGAGGATCAATCGGGTCAACTATGTCGGTTCCCCAAACATCGAAGGGCTATGACGCTACCGTAGGATGCAACGGATTGGGATGCTTGTGAATGATGTCACCTTGAATTTGGCAGAGATGACATTTCTTCGTATGCTCTTCGCAATCCTTTATCATGGTGGGTCAGTAATACCCAAACCATTTGATTTGAAGCCACATTTTGGGGTCAGATTGGTGAGCTGCATAGACGCCTGAATGAACTTCTTTCATGACCTTTTTTGCTTCGACTGAGGACACACACCTGAGCCAGAGTTAGTCGTATGATCTGCGGTATAGCGTATTATTTACAAACACATATTGAAGGGTTCTCTTATTTAACTAAACCCTCACAGATTTCTCTTCGGGCAGCTTGTCGTATCGGAGGTACTCTATGAAGGGCTCTCTCTAATCGAGCTCATCTTGAATGATCAGAACTTCTTCGGCAGGATTGGTTTTTTGTTCCGCGCTTTCCTCTTCTCATAAAGAGACTGGAGGTAGAATTTGCTGGCTTCTGACTGTGATCAAAATTTCATCCATGTCGGGATCATCCAGCTCTTTGGCTAGTCGAGCGAGTACGTCGGCTTTTCCGTTCAACGCCCTAGGAACTTTTATTAGTTTAATATGAGTGAATTGTTTCATGAGTTCCATCACCCAGCTTCTGTATCAAGCTAACTCGGGCTTATATATCTTGTAGTCACCGCTTACTTGGTTGACGATAAACTGAGAATCACCGTAGACCTATAGGCAAAGGATTTCCATTTCTATGGCGAGCTCCAAACCAGCTATCAGAGCTTCATACTCAGTCTCGTTATTTGTGCGAGGCTCGATGAGAGCGAAAGAATGTCGTGGGTTCCTCCCGATGGCGTGATGAACACCAATCCTATCCCTACTTTTATCTGTGGGATGCTTGATTTGCCGTAGTTCCTTATTTATGAGGCTCCATCGAAGTAGAGCTCTCAGCATGGCTCGTCAACTTCGAGATGCAGCACTAGTTCATCGGGCAACTCGCAATTTAGCGGTGACCCTTCCGGTATGGGATGAGCAGCGAGGAAGTCGGCGAGGGCTTGTCTTTTTACTGCTTTATGTGGAATATACACTATGTTGTTCCCCTAATATTTAAACATAATAAAAAGAGCTAAGCTCTGTTAAAGTTTAATGAGGCAGCGCCTCATATGCTCCCTATAAGGGCGCCAACGTCAGCGCCAATCCCTTAGGATTAAATCCTATGGTGGCGCTGTACGTGAAGCTCACGTGGGCGCCAATATGCAAAGCACATGAGCGCCTATCATATATAAGAATTAAATTCTTAAGTGGCACCCACCTACACAATACTTGAGTGCCAGCGTCCAAGTAAAATCAAGTAGAGTTAAATTATACATGAGGATATTTCCCTAAAAATTGGGATACTCTCTGTTAAACAGAGCCGTTGGATCAAATATACAATGGTGATGATAAATTATCAAATAATAGAATACAATTCTATTAAGGGAAAATATTCCCCTAATCTTTCTAAATAAGAAGGATGTTTTCTGAACAGAAAATTGTTGGATCAAAGATCCAATAAGATGGGAAAATATTTTCCTATATCTTTCTAAACAAAGAAGGGCCGCTCTCTATAAAACAGAAACCCCTTGAATTAGAAATCCAATGGTGATTAAAAAATCACCGTTTGACAGAATAAGACTCTATATGGGAAAATATTTCCCCAATCTTGTTAGAAACAAGAAGACATATTCTGTGAAACAGAAACCACTGGATCAAAGATCCAACGGTGGGTAAAATCCCCCAAATAAATTTTGAGACCAATAAAATCAATTGGTATCTCTCAAATGAGAGATTTTCTCAGAACTAATTAACAAATTTGCCTCCACTATATAAAGGACCCAAGACTTCAAGTCTCATATAGAGAGAACCCCCCAAGCTTCTGAAAACAAAAAGATAAAGGCTGCAACCGAGAATTCAACTCTCCTTCAACGAAAATCCACTCGTTCTTTCAAACTCTAGGTAAAGAAAAAGAAGAAATCAAAATCTCTCCTTTACCTAGTATAAAAGAAAATAAGGGTTTAACCCTTCATAAAAAGAACTCAGTTCTTCCTTTGATATGAGATTTGCAAAGCAAATCTCCCTACAAGTTGAGAATTTAATTCTCATCAGGGCGATGTTGTTTTTCAAACTTAAAATTTAGGGGAAAAAACTAGATTAAAAAAAGAACCTATGTTCTAGGAATTTAATTTCTCTAAAAATAGGGTTTAATTCTAAAAAGAAATTTAGTTCTTATAAGAATAAAAAAAAACATAAGAACTTAGTTCTTAAAGGAAACTTAATCCCAGATCTTCAAAAACAAAGGTCTTGGTGATCATTAATGGTCAAAATGCCATTAACCGAGATTCAATCTCTAAAAATGAAAAAACATTAGCGTCGCCCGTGCTTCCCACGTGGACGCTTCCAACAGATTCCCAAAACAAAAGGAAATCAGCGCCTCACGTGAAAAACACGTGGGCGCCTAAAACAGAAGGCCAGCGCCTCACGTTAAATGCACATGAGCGCTGAGTAAAGTGCTTAGTATTTCATACGCAGCCAAAATGGATGAGTGTTTAGCACTGATTGGGCAGCACCCAGCGTCTCACGTGAAGCACATATGGGCGTCCAACAAAATAAATGAGATAGCGCCGCACGTGCTCCTCACGTGGACGCCATATAAAAAGTGCTTAGCACTCTATATAGTCAAAATAATTGAGTGCTTAGCACTGATTGGGTAGCGTCTATAACTGAAGGTCTCACATGATACCCATATGAGTGCCAGAGCTTCAAACAAGTGCTTAGCACTTTTGCATAAAAAAAGGGCGGCTGAACAAGTAGAGCCTAAATAAGTGCTTAACACTTTTGAACAATAAAAAGGACTGAGCTGACTAAATCCAAATTGGTTAAGTCTCTCTGAAAAGTTTTCTTACAACTGAGCCCAAATACTCTGTTGTTGGATCTTAAATAAAAACGATTCTTAAAATTTTGCTAAGTTGATCTTAGTCTCAAATAAGACTAACATATCTTTAGCTAAAATAAATTGAGCCCAAATGCTCATATATTTAAGTTGATCTTAATCTCAAACTAGATTAATGGTCCTTAAATAAAACAAACCAAAATCTAAAATATACGAATTTAGACTAATCCGCGCCCTACGGATGACGACATAAATTAGTCTCCGTATACAATCCACGGGCAAACAAAACAAACAAAAATACACACGACACGAAGTGAATTACTGGAGAAGGAGAAAGTGATTATTGCAACGCGGTAACATAATTAACTGCAGGGGCTTGCGCCTGCAGGGTAGAGCGTCCCCACAATTAAAAATCCCTCATAAATGAAGGGGAACTGATAAAGTCTGCTACAATGACCGCATCTATCCAAACCTCCGATATATGGTGCCATAAATCAACTTGGTATCTTCGGAGAGGTGGGTGGATGAGTCCAAATAGTATATGCTCCCAAATTCAGGAAAGGAGATCTACTATAGTTCGTCTATGTTTTTGGCGGTGAATAGATTCTGGCACATCCGGTGGGACCTTTTTCTCTTTCCACTCCACACTTCATGTGTCGTGTTTCGCGAACAAAATCGCGGTTCGCTATGTTTGCCCTTGGATTCAAGGTACTAAAACTTGGTGACTTGCTGCTGTGTAGAAAATCAATGGCTTCTCACTGCACTGCATGCAACAACAACTCTCACTCTACCCTAACTGGAGGAGTGACCTATAGGCCCAACGCGGCTATTTTCTCAATGCCAGCGGGGCAAGTCGTACAGGCCACTACTGGATTGTTCTTCGGGACCTTGCTCCCACCTATGAGTTTCGGTGCCTCAGCGCCGCAAGAAGAAGCTCCTAAAAGGTCGGTCTTCGATCGACTGGCAACTACAATGACCCCTCTCAACAGGCCGTCCAAATCTGGCGTCTCAGTCTTCAACAAGCTGAGCAAGAACTCAAACGGGCCCACAAAGAAGCTCATGATACCTGAAAAGGCGATCCCAAAACGGCTAGCCCTTCCTACTCCTGCTACAGGAGAAGCCGTCAAAAGTGCTTCCCCCATCAGAAAGTCAGTCTTCAAAAGATTGGCCGGCTCTCCTCAAACCTTAACAAGGACATCGGTCTTCAACAGGCTGACACCAATTATAGCTCCTCAGCAAAACTAGGGGCGTGATGAAGCCGCTTTCAAAACTAAGGCGGTCCTTTCAACAAGGCACGCTCGACGTCGCCGCTGGCATCGAGTGAGAGAAGCTAGGGGCAACTCCCCCTCTAGAGTCACCCCACCAGCTCCAATAGTGGAAGTCGACGAAGCTGTTTCAACCGGAAACAACTTTAATCTGCTTAAGAGGGTGCGAAAAAACTCTCCAACGGCGGTGCTAAAAAAATCACCCCCACCTGCAGAACTTACAGTGCAGGCAAAGCTGGAGCAGCCTCATCAGCGGCTCTCCTTGCAAATTCATAGGGTCTGGCGAAAAGTCCAGGACTCTGTGATTGACCAGAACTACTCTCGTCGACCAAAGAAATCGAAGGCTCGATAAGAAAAGGACTACTCCTCCGCTATACAATGGAGGACTTCCCCTAAGCAGGTGCCTGTCATAACGGCTCCTTCAACTCCAATCTCCTATAAAAGAACGAGGCTGGAAAAACTCTACCACCCACGGTAAATTCCAAAGGCGATGGATATAAACGCCCCAAGTCTGGGGGCATTATTGTCCATACAGTCTTTATGACCAATGGGCAAGAAGGGAGTCGTGCTTCGGTGAGTCACCGACCGTAAACTCGGTTGCTGACAAAGCCTCAGGAGCAACAACAAAAGCTCCAGAAAATACTGAACAAAATGACGGCACTCACTTAACAGAAAACAAGTCCGGGCAAAGAATCCGAACAGCGCCAAGAGCAAGAGACCGATACAGAGTTTCTGCGAAGGGTGCTCGAGAAAAAGGACAAAGAAGTCGCTGAACAAGCTGCTAACATGAAGCAAATGGCTCTCTCGTTCCAAGACATGGTTGGAATGATGATCCAGCCAGAACCCCCGGTCGAAGATCAACCGATAATCATCGAAAATGACGGAGGGGAAACATCAAACCCTCCTCCAGCCTTATTAGTGGCCAAAGAAGAAACAATCTCCAAGGCCGCCCTTGATGATTACATTGCTCAACAAATAAGATCTTATCATGCTAACTAAGCTGCTGGCCAAATCGTCAGAACTGGACGACCGTATCCAGGCTGGTATGACCAAATCAAATACCCGCTGGGATATACGATCCTCATGTTCTATGTATACAAAGGGAAAGGAAACCCTTACCAGCACGTCGCGCAGTTCAGAGCTCTGTGCGACAACACTGGAGGCGACGACAAACGTTTCTTCGCCAGTTCGTTGGCAGCCTGTCAGAAACAGCCTTTGAATGGTACTTGGAGCTCCCAAATGACTCTGTAAAAACATTCACAGAGATGGAACTGCTGTTCACACAGCGTTTCGCCAGTGCGAGCGAACGCACTCCAATTATGGCATTAATCATTGCCAGGGTAAAGCCGGGAGAAATGTGGGTCCAATACGCGATCCGGTGGCGGAATCTATGGTCTAAGTGTGAACAGCGCATTGAAGAATCTCCCGCCGTGGGCATGTTCATCGGAACCCTTGATCCTCAAATGACTGTGTCCCAGTCATGACATTCTTCAAACCAACCACCTTCTAGGCTCTGATAGATAAACTGGCCCAAATGGACCAGATAGGCCACGGACCTTCCTCCTTAAATAAGGACTCTCGAAATAATAAGGGTAAAGGGAAAGCGGCCTTCGTTACCAATACGCAATAACAACCGAGCGACCCAAAACCGGTTTCTCACCAAAACAACGCGCATCCGCGCCCATACTTGGAGGAAAGACTAGGACATGTGTTTCCCCAATCAGAGTAAAACTCTGTTCAAATTTTAAAGTATGAAATGAAGCAGCGCTTCATAGCAGCGCCAGCGCTGAGAGTCAAAGACTCTGAGGCAGCGCTCACGTGCAAAGCACGTGAGCGCTTGCGCTAAGAGCGCTGCACTCTAAGCAGCGCACCATATGCAAAGCACGTGAGCGCTAGCGATAGAACAAAATATTCTTGGCCCTTGGATCAAAGATCCAACGAACATGATTAAAAATCATCAATTGACCAGAATAAAATTCTGTTAAGGAAACATTTCTCAGAATCTTTCTAAACAGGAAAGATTATGCTCTGAAAATTAGTGCACTGTTGGATCAATGATCCAATGGCAATTAAAAATCACTAAAATACAGAATAAATTTTGTATGGGAAAAGATTTCCCAATCTTGTTAAAAACAAGTAGATTGCCTTCTGTAAAACAGAAGCCCTTGGATCAAACATCCAACGGTGGGGAAATCCTCAAATCAATTAGAGAAAAGATCTATTCAACCGATTCAACAAATCAGCTTGCCCTATATAAAGGCCCCAAGACTTTGAGTCAGATAGAGAGGAACCCCCCCCCCCACAAACTTTAAGAAAGTTCAGAGAGAAGAGTAAGCTCTTGACAGAAGAAGAATTTCTTCATTGTAAAATAAAGAGATCAAACTATCTCATCAGAAAAAAAACTTAGTTCTTATGCTAGATCATAGATCTATAAGGAAAATGTCTTTCACAAAGAGATCACAACATCTTATTATAAAAAGAGGGGGGGGGGAATAATTCAATTCTCTTAGGATCACAGATCCATAAAGGCAAAGCCTTTCACCAAAAACATAAGAGATTGAAATATTTCCTATAAAATAAGAACTTTGTTCTTAGATCCATGAGACAAAGTCTCTGTAACAACCTAGTTCATTATACCAATTCCAGTTTCCGTATTTTATTATCTATGGTATTTTCTTTATTTATCGTGTTTTGGGTGCGAATGGTATTTTACATTTTACATTGCATTCGACCCGACCCGCTTGCTTGGGCTTGTTTAATTTATATTTATGGATTATCCTGATTTGTTACGTAGACTGGTGCATTTTCATGTTTAGTACTTACTGGCATTTTATCTGGCATTGCATCTTTTATCATATAACATTTTAGGTCACGTAAGATAATTTAAAATTACCTAATATGGTCTGCATGATACCCCTAACCCTGTGGTAGTATCCACTTATCTTGTTCTCGTCCAGTTCAGTGAAACGGACGTGTTTGGATAGCTACGCGTACGTACGTGCATCCGTTCTTGGGGGTATGCTTTTTCGTTACCTAAGTATTCATTTTGAATTTTGAAAGTCGCATATATTTTTCATATTTTAAATTTGAATTTTTAGATCCGACCCGGGCGTGTTTTGGAGTAAATTTGTATTTGCCAAAATCTCAAAACGGACTAATAATATATTCCTTATAAACTATTATATACGTTGATTAACTAAAATATTCTTTTTAAAATTTACTGTTTAAAATATATATTTATACGATTATATATAAATCTTTTATAACTAATTTATATATTATAATCCTAACCCACTAAATTCCAAATTTCTCTCTCCTCCTCTTTCTCTCACTCCTCTCAATCTCTCTCCTCACTCTGTCTCTCTCTCTTCTCTCTCCCCCGTTTCTCTCTCTCTCTCAGCCTCTCTCCTCTATATTATATATATTTATATATATATTTTTTTATTTTTTAAAAACCCATTCTCAAAACTCACGTACTCTCTCTCTTCTCTCTCATCTTCTTCTTTCTTTCTCCTCGCCTCATCCTCGCGAGAACCCACGCCCGTGCCACTCGCCGTGTCGCCGATCTCCCTCGTCGGCCCCGTCACCACCCTCATCACCCTTCCTCCTTCTCCTCTTCCTCCCCGCTCCAAACCCCGCCGCGACAAACCCTAAAACCCTACACTGAACCCACGACCCACGCCTGCACCCCGCTTGCATCGCCATGGTCGGCACCCTCTCGCCACCATCCTCACCGTCGTTGTCTCTATCGCTTTACCCTCTTCTACCTCACCTCCTACTTTCTTCCTGACGTGAACCCATCTGCAAACCCTAGAACCTCCACTGCATACACCCCGACCCACCGCCGGCGACCATGTCGTCGTCGGCTCATCCTCACCCCGTTGCCACCACCTTCTCTCCCTTCGATGCGAACCATCACCACTTCCTCAAACCCCAGATCTTTTACCCGCACAGAACCCTAACCCAAGCCTTCGCTGCGGCCACTGCCATCGCCGCGGATCTCGCCGTCGACGGCCCATCATCGTCGTCATCGTCTCTCCCGCCTCATATCTGTCCACAACCACAGAGAACCCACTCCTCCTCTTCTTCTTCTTCTACTTCTTCTTCTCCTTCCTTCTTGTTTTTCCGACCATCGCCTGAAAACCCGCCTACACCTTGCTGTCGACTGCTCATTGTCGACGACACCCCCTCGCCTTCTTTTCTGCCCCAGGGAAACCGGAGAACCACAACCTTCTTCCTTTTCTTCTTCTTTTTCTCTCCTTCTCTTTTCTTTTCTTGATTCACGTTTTCTGGTGATCAACGGAGCCTTGTCCATCGCTGTTGATCCAGGTGATCCTGAGGACGTTCCCTGACAGAGCGGTCGTGTTCTTGCCTTACCTGGTTCTGTTCTGTGCTCGCGTAGACACATCACGACGTTTTCCCGACATCCGACGTGTTGCACGTACCGCTTTGAGATCCGATCAGGCAAGTTAATCTTGTTACATGCTACTTAAATTATTTTATACCTATTTAAATATAGATTATACCTGTAGCGTAAATCTTATACCACATGTTTCATTTTATCACGTTTCGATATTCCATTTGCATTCGCTTATATCATTTTTAGATCTAGATCATGAAAATAATCTTGTTACATAGTGGATTACATTACAATGCACCCATACCAATATTTATATCACATAGTGCTTATTTGTACATCTCACAGTACCTTTTTATGGTTTATAACCTTTCGGATACCTATTTGCATCCATTTCGTCTAGTATACATATAATTGCATCCATAGTTCATATAATACATAGCATGGTATTAACATTCTATATTTGATAAATTGTATTTTAATTAGTGTTGGAACTATAATCTTAACCCGAATCGATAACTGTGCATCCATGTGTTTGAATTTATACCTATTTGCATACCACATCACACTATTCCATTTTATTGTTACATTGGTACCCCATACTTGTTTTTGTGTACCCATGCATATTATGGTTTGATTATGAGCACCTACGTGACATTTGTGCACCCCGGACATGACTTGATACACTACTACTTGACACGACTTGATACCGTGCACTTCTTGACATGATTGGATTTATATACACTACCTGACTTGACCTGAAGTACCATAGCTTGACCTGTTACCTGATCTTGTTACTAATGCCAACAATCTTGACCTGTTGTCCCTACGGATATTTCCTGTTGTCTATTCAGACAAACCTGTACTTGCCTGATCATGTATTAGCATTAGCTCTATATTTATTAATACCTGACTTGAACACATAACTTGGGGGTATAGGGAAATCAATGATGAAGCCTGACTTGTAACTCGACAGTTCGATACCTTTTTTGATCAGTCTTACGGGCTAGGCCAGCCCCGGGGTGATGCTGCTGACATCACTCATCGTTACATACTACCCTTTTACTGCCTAGCGGCACGTCTCGGATTCAGCCCGAGAATCTTCACCGTGGTCCCGGGCACGCACGGGATACTATTGAGTTACATCGATGATTCATCAAATTAATTTCAAAGACTTGACAGTAGACAACCCAGTAGACTAGTTTAGATTACTCACTGTACATCACCTGTGCCTTACCCTTCACTGTCACTTTTACATTACTGTTATACCTGTTTTACTGTTTATACACCTACCTGTTTGCTTTGCTACCCTCTGTTTATATTATTGCTTGATGTTATGACGCACCGACGTCTGGGTTTTGCATGGCCCGGATCCTCTACCTTTGTCGCAGGCTAATCAGGAGTACTGCTGCTGTTAGACCGAGCAGTGAGGATCCTGTTGGTATCCAGTTTTACTTTCCAGGTGTTTTATTTATTAGATCTTTTGCTTCCGCATATTATATTATTTCTTGACTCATTTATTCTGGCTCATGGACATGTACTAGATAGTTTAGTTTACTTTCCAGTTCTTGATATCTCTACAGTCGTAATGTGACTGTGGAGGGATTTTTCCTATCCACAAGAAACATGGTTGGCTCTGTTACGTGTCTATCTTAGCCCACTCTGGGAAGCGGGGCGTGACAGGGTTTGTTTGGTATCAGAGCCATAGGATATAAGTTAATTGGGTTTGATTCTTTTGTAGTTGGGTATTGGACCCAATACACGAATCGTAAAACCCCTGATTAGGAACATGTCCTGCCACCTTGTTATCGTGATTCTTGAATCATATCTTTCTCTTGATTCTTGTCTTGACGATATGCAAACGACTTTGCATCTCGGCTTGAAACCTTTTTGGTTCCCTATTGTTTCTCCCTGTTCCTTGATTCTGATACTAGGATTTGGGCGACTTGAGTGGAGTTATGTGATTGTAACTATGAACTGCAGCATAGTTACAATGCGGTACTCTATTTAAGTAACTTGGAGTCCTGGTCTTGTTTCATTTCCTTGTTTCATGGTCGTTCTATTACCTTGGTTCTCTCCATTTCATTGCTTACCAGTTTATGTTTTGCAGATTTCTTGGTGACCGATACCGGCAGTTATGAAGTTGTCTTGGAAATTGATGGTCTCACTTTCCATGCTCACATTGATTGTAGGCCAAAGAAAGTGATTTTCCAGATTCCCGGACATCCGGAGTTTGTTTTGCTGGAGGTAGCAGTTCTGTCGGGCTAGTCGAATTTAGGGCCAGGCTGACAAGCAATGTTCTTTCGTCGATGGAAGTTGATAAGAAGGAAGCGCCAGCGGTAGTTTGAGATTTCATGGACATGTTCGAGGACATCTCGGATTTACCACCAAAACGAGAGATGGAGTTTGCGATCGATCTTATTCCTGGTGCAGCGCCAATATCAATGGCGTACTATCCGATGGCATCAGTGGAGTTGGAAGAAGTCAAGAAGCAGGTTACCGAATTACTTGAGAAGGGTTGGATTCACAGCAGTAATTCACCTTGGGGAGCTCCAGTTCTTCTTGTCAAGAAGAAAGATGGCACAAGGAGGATGTGCATCGATTATCGAGAATTAAACCGGGTGACTATTAAGAACAAGTACCCGATCCCTCACATTGGCGAGTTATTCAAGCAGCTTAGTGGCGCGAGAGTATTCTCGAAGCTGGATTTGCGATCTGGATACCATTAGGTCCGAGTTAAATCAGAAGATATTTGCAAGACGCCGTTCAGAACTCGATACGGACATTACAAGTATTTAGTGATGCCATTCGGAGTCACGAATGCGCTGGCAATATTTATGGACTTGATGAACCGAATCTTTTCACCGTTCTTGGACTAGTTTATTGTGATGTTTATTGATGATATTCTAGTGTACTCGAAGAGTATTGAAGGGCATGCAGAACACTTGAAGATTGCGCTGCAGACATTGAGGCAAGAAAAATTATATGCAAAGATGAGCAAGTGCAAGTTTGGCTTGAGGAAGTGAAGTTTTGGGGCATGTCGTATCCGGAGATGGAATCGCCATTGATTCCGAGAAGATTACAGCAGTTCGAGATTGGCCGATTCCAAAAAACATTGCAGAGATCAGAAGCTTTCTTGGACTTGCCGGGTATTACAGAAGGTTCGTAGAGAACTTTGCTTGTCTGGCGGAGCCTTTGACCAAGCTTACGCGCAAGGAGGTACCATTTGTGTGGACGGATAAGTATGAGTCATCTTTTGAGGTGTTGAAGCAGAGATTGATAACCGCTCCTATTTTAACCGTGCCAGACAGTCCGGAGGATTGGTGATTCACAGCGACGCATCTGGGAAAGGTTTGGGATGTGTTTTGATGCAGCATGGGAAGGTTATAACTTACACATCGAGACAGTTGAAGACCCATGAGAAGAATTACCTAACTCATGACTTAGAGCTAGCAGCTGTGATTTTGCTTTGAAGATTTAGAGACACTACTTACTGGGCGAAAGGGTCGAGGTATTCACCGATCACAAAAATCTGAAGTATGTGTTCACACAGAAGGAGCTTAATATGATGCATCGCAGAAGGAGCTTAATATGGTTGGAGCTGATGGATGACTACGACCTTGATCTTAAGTACCATCCGGGGAAAGTTAATGTTGTGCCGGATGCGCTTAGTCGGTTGCCAGCAATTCAGATGTTGACTGCACAGAAGGAACTTATTGATGATTTTCGAAGATTTGATTTGGAGGTTGTGCTACCGCATTCTTCGGGACAGTTGATGCAGCTGCAAGTACAGTCATCGTTGATCGAGAATATTAAAGCAGCGCAGTTACAGGACCCTAGATTGCAGAAGTTTCGAGAACAGGTTGAAGTCGGACTTCGAACGGACTTATTGATTCATGAAGATGGTTCGTTACGATATGGTAGTCGTTTGTGTGTGCCAAAGGGAGATATTCGCGAAGAAGTTATGAAGGAGGTGCACAGTTCAGCATATTCCGTACATCCAGGAGGCACGAAGATGTACCGTGATCTACGACAGCATTTCTGGTGGGAAGGCATGAAACGGGAGATTGCCCGCTTTGTAGCGAAGTGCTTGGTGTGTCAGCAAGTTAAGGCTGAACATCAAAGGGTTGCTGGTTTATTGCAACCACTTCCGATTCCTCAGTGGAAGTGGGAACATATAACCATGGATTTCGTGATGGCTTTACCGCGGAGTCCAAAGGGCAACAATGCAGTTTGGGTGATTGTTGATCAATTGACCAAGGCAGCTCATTTCATACCATTTCGAGTTGGTCAATCAACAAAAATTTTGGCAGAATGATACATGCAGGAGATTGTAAGATTGCATGGAGTACTGGTGAGCATCGTGTCCGACCGTGACACCCGTTTCTTATCACATTTCTGGAGAAGCTTACAGGAAAGTTCGGGGACTCGATTGAAGTTTAGAACAGCTTATCATCCTCAGACAGATGGCCAGTCGGAGAGAACGATCCAAACTCTTGAAGACATGTTGAGAGCTTGCATGTTAGATTTCAAGGGTTCTTGGGAGGATCATCTACACTTGGTGGAATTTTCTTACAATAACAGTTTTCAGGAGACTATTCAGATGGCTCCATTTGAAGCATTATATGGTCGCAAGTATTGTTCACCTGTTTGTTGGGATGATGTTGGAGAACGAAAATTGTTGGGACCGGATTTGATCGTGCAAACAGTTGAGAAGGTCAACACTATCCGGAATCATATGAAAGCAGCACAAGACCGAAAAAAGAGTTGGGCAGATATATCGAGAAGACCTCTAGAGTTCGCTGTTGGTGATTTGGTATTCTTGAAGCTATCACCGACTAGAGGGGTGATTCGTTTCGAAAGTCGAGAAAAGCTTAGTCCTCGATTCGTCGGACCTTTTGAGATTTTGGAGCGTTGGAGAAGTAGCATATCGATTGGCGTTACCGCAATCCTTGGAGAATGTTCACGCCTAAGAAAAATAAGATGGATTACAACGTCCTGGCACATCTGAGGAAAATACCCTCACAACTGAGCATATTGGATGCTCTCCTCCGGTCCAAAGAGGCACGAGATTCCCTGATCAAGGCATTACAAGTGACCGATCAGTTCCAAGGGTTCTTCGCAGAAGAGAAGATGAAAGATGAACTGGTAGAGGTCTACACGGCTAGCATTACATTCAGCGATGAAGACCTCCTCCTCAGTACATGCGAGCATAATCGCCTGTTATACGTCACCGGGTACTGCCACGACATCAAAATAGGGAAAATCCTTGTCGACAACGGATCCTCCGTTAACCTTCTCAATGTGAGAGTGCTGAAGGAGATTTGCATGAACGTTCAGCACCTAGCCCGAGATAAAATTACCATCTCCAGTTCAACTTACAGTCATCACAGACGCTTGGGTCCATAATACTGGCACTACGCTTCGGGCTGTTCATCACTGACATCAAATTTCATGTCATTGACGCCAAGACTTGCTATAACGCTTTGCTCGGCAGGCCTTGGTTACATGAGTACAACGTAATCCCTTCTACACAACATCAGTGTATGAAGTATTTCAAGGATGGCTCGGAGTACACCGTCACGGGAGAGATAAACCCGTTCTCCGTAAACGAAGTCTGGAAATATGAAGACGCAAAGTACTTCCTACCAAATTTCGAAGATACGGAAAGGTGTCATAAGCCGGAGGATAAACAGAAGTCCATCTCCATGATCCCGATCTTTGGGAGCGATACTGAGGAAGATGAAGAAATAGTCTACTCGGGGAAACCCCAGAAAGAAATCAATATGCCCGGAACATTTACTCCTACTTTGGTCTTCGGCAGTGACTCTGAGGACGAGGCCAACGCAGTGTTCTCCGTCCGCCCATCAATGCAAACCTTCGCCGGAACAGATCAGAGTCTACAAATTACAACGGTTCCGTCTTGGCATTATAAGGAACTTGATGCGCTCGATACATACAGCGTGCAAGAGCTACAAACTTTCTACGTGCCTCCTAGGCGAAGAGGTGAAAAGGCGATCCTCTTCTACCAATCTATGGAGACCAAATTAGAAAAAGAAGTCGGGCATGGTGCCGATTTTGCACTGGACAGGTTTCAACCAATCTGTCTGCCAAGATATTACGCGGAGGGATTGAAAAGGCTGTTAAGATGCCAGGGTGTGCCCCTCGAACAAACTGTTTGATAAGCCCAATTCTACAAAAAGATTTGGGATATTCTCGGAACGCAGCGAAAAATGTCCAGCGGAAAAATGGAGACAACCGGGCTCGGATATGTTCGTTCCAAGAAACAGGAGCAGATCTATAGTTGCCACGTCGTAAATAGCCCAAGTGAAGCGGAAAATGCTTTTCCAAGTAGCCGTGACGTCGAATCGGAGCGAGATCCCGCTTTGAAAATGTTAAGTCTGTCACTCGAAGAACAAATTGATAAGTTGATAAAAGAAACTTGTCAAACGAGCCGAGACAACCATAGCCGCAAAATGGCCATTTATGAAAAGGCCAAGACGCAGCGTCTCAGTCAGCAATCTGTAGAGAAGATAGACTATAATGCTCTTCATCCTCGGCCCACTGTATGTTCTCGCGAAAGGGGAAAATCCCGAAATAGAGACAAAAATAGGGCAAAGAACGCAAACAACGTTAGAAAACAACAAAGCGGATCCAAGACGCTGTGCAATCGAGAAGAACTCGATTGTAGCCCGTCCTTTATAAAGAAGATGGGTCGGGAATATTCTTTCCCTCAAGACAAGATAAGGAAAATATTCAACCTTGTCATGAAGCACCAAATGATAACGCTTCTGGAGTCTCGGCACCCCGAACAAATAAACGAGGTCCATCATCCGGATTATTGCTCCTATCACCGAGTAATAGGTCATCCCCTTGAAGAGTGCTTCACCTTCAAAGACTGGGTAGAAGACCAGTATCAACAGACAGGTTCGCTTTATTCGACAGCTGGAGGGTAATCCCGCCGTAAAAGCATGAGCCAAAGAGGACCTATATCGTGAGGATAGGACCAGCTCAACATCAAGAATGGAAGCAAACTCATACTTGCCATATAATAACACTCTCAAAAGAGGGAGGACACGAGACTATGAATAACCTTTACAGGTGCTTCGTAAATGAAGACGAGGACAAGGTGATCCCAAAGTTTCCACCGGCACCAAAATAGTTGGAAGATGGGATACATACCACGGCGGACAACCTAAGAAAAATTGACTTAGAGACGGAAAATGATCCGAGACCAACATTCGTTAGTGAAATGCTATCTGAAAAACAGGTGGCCATGTTAAAAGACGTGCTCATGCAGTATAAAGATTGCTTCGCCTGAAACTATTATGAAATGCCGGGTCTAGATCCAAAGGTGGTAGTACATAAAATGGCTATATCACCGGGTATAAAGCCAATTAAACAGGTGCCAAGAAGGATGCGACTCGAACTCGAGATGAGCATCAACGCCGAAGTCAAGAAACTAATCGACTCTGGTTTCATCCAAGAAGTTCAATATCCTAACTGGATCGCCAACATCGTTCCAGTGATGAAGAAAAATGGGACGGTGCGCATCTGCGTGGACTTTCGGGACCTCAATAAGGCTTGCCCGAAGGATGACTTCCCAGTGCCCGTTACCGAGCTTATGATTGATAACTCATCTACCCATGAGGTCTTCTCTTTCATGGATAGATCTTCAGGATACAACCAAATAAAAATGCATCCTGAAGACCAGAATCATACTGCCTTCCGAACGCCGCTGGGCCTATTCTGCTATAAGGTAATGCCCTTCGGTCTGAAGAACGCCGTCGCTACCTACCAGAGGGCCATGACAAATTTTTTCGATGACCTCATCTATAAGATTGTCGAATGCTATATCGACAACCTTGTGGTAAAGAGCAGATTTCATGAAGAACATTAGGAAAATCTAAAAATAGTGTTCCAATATCTTCGGAAGTATAATCTGAAGATGAACCCTCTAAAATGTGCGTTTGGAGTCTCCTCAGACAAATTCCCAGGATTCATCATACGTCATAGAGGTATTGAAATCGACCCCTCAAAGATCAAGACGATCTTGGAAATGACATCGCCAATAACTCTCAAATAGCTGCGGTCTCTCCAAGGGAAGCTCGCATATATCCGGCGGTTCATTGCCAACCTCTCCGGAAAATGCCGTCCATACAGTCATTTGATGAAGAAGGGGACCCCATTCGTTTGGGATAAAAAGTGCTAAAATGCACTGGACGAAATCAAGCAATACCTGCAAAATCCGCCGGTATTGACCGCTCAGGTTAAGAGAAAACCCCTAATCCTATATACAACGGCCCTTGAGGGTTCTTTACGCGCATTGTGGGCACAATAGAATGATCAGGGAAAGGAGAGAGCTCTATACTATTTAAGTCGAGTTCTCCTGGGGGCAGAAAACAACTATTCCCCCATCAAAAAGCATTCCCTGGCGCTGATCTTCATAATAACGAAGCTCAGACATTATGCCTTTGCACATAAAGTCCATCTCAGATTGAAGGTGGATCCTCTCAAATATCTAATGTCAAGGGCCATACTAATATGAAGGCTTGCCAAATGGGCCCTCCTCCCGATAGAATTCTCGATAACGTATCGACCCCTTAAAGCAGTGAAGGGTCAGGCCATAGCTGACTTTCTAGCGGAGCATCCGATACCAGTCGACTCCCCCTTAAATTGCGAGTTGCCAGATGAACATGCGTTCGATGCGATTTAAGAAGAAAATGATTCCCAACAGGAACTCCACTTCGATGGACCATTTTCCATGAAGCAGCGAAAGAAGAACACCCTTATAATCAAAGACGGGGTGTGCCTTATCTTCATGACTCCGCAAGGAGGGATATTGCGTATGCCCTCTCCTTAACAGAGACAAGGACTAATAACGAGACTGAATATGAAGCTTTGATAGCAGGTATAAAGATCGCTATCGACATGGGAATCAAAGACCTTCTCATCTATGGAGACTCCAAGCTGATCGATAGCCAAGTAAATGGAGACTATCAGACTTGCAAGCCAGAGGTGATAAAGTATGACGAAAGAGTGCAGCAACTGCTGACACAAATCCCTTCCTACATCCTGAAGAGTATACCGCGTGCAGAAAACGGCAAGGCGGATGCACTGGCCAAATTGGCTAAGGAATTGGCCGACGAAGACCTCAATGACGTGAGGATCATTGTACAAAGCCGCAGGATTCTCTCGCCAATGGATATATCTTCGGAAGACCTAATAGAGCCATCCGAAGGAAAAGAAGCGACCGAACAAGTAGCCCTTCAAATAGAGGACGAATAAAAGGTCAAGGACTAAAGGGAAGTCTTTATAGACTACTTTAAGTCCCAACGAACGCCCGAAGATGTGTCGTCTAGACATCAGCTCATGAAACGAGCTCTGTCTTTCGCCTTCGTTAATGATACTCTATATAAGAGATCATTTGATTGTTTATGGTTAAGATGCCTGGGGCCGGAGGAAGCAAAGAAAGTCATCCAAGAAATACACGATGGACTCTGTGGTTCACACCAAGCTGGACCAAAGATGAAACTAAAGATAAAAAGGATGGGTTATTATTGGCTCATAATGATTCAGGACTGGCTCGAATATGCGAAGCAGTGTCACTCGCGCCAAATTTACAGGACTTCATCCATCAACATCCAAATCCTCTATACCCGACAGTGGTCAGCTGGCCGTTCGAGATGTAGGGAACAGATATAATTAGCTCTATCGAACCAGTGTCCTCCAAAGGACATCGGCTTATATTCGTAATGACTGATTACTTCTCTAAGTGGGCAGAAGCCGTACTATTAAGGGAGGTGAAGATGGAGAATATCCTCCATTTCTTCAAAACCCATATCATTTATCGGTTGGGAACTCCGCGACGGATAATCTCGGACAATGGACCAGCTTAAAGAAGCCATAAAATAATCCGCTTCGCACAGCAATATAAAATTGATTGGAGATACTTTTCAGTATATAATTCTCGGGCCAACGGTCTAGCTGAAGCTTTCAATAAGACCTTGATAAAGATTATAAAGAAAATAGTGTCCAGAAACAAAAAAGGGACTGGCATGAAAGGATGCATGAAGCTCTCTAGGCATACCGAACAACGTTCAAGACAGCCACGAATACAACGCCATATGCATTAGTGTTTGGCACGGAAGCAGTGCTCCCGTTGGAAATAGAACCCCCTCTCTATGAGTAGCAGTTCGATACGAGCCGGCAGATGAAGAAAATGCTCATCTTAGGCTTGAGAAGCTCAACGCCTTCGACGAAACTCGCCTTATAGCAGAGCAAAATCTGGAGGCTTATAAGGCAAGAATGACGCGGTCATACGAGAAAATGACCATGCTGAGAACATTCCGCCAAGATGAACTTGTACTAGTCGTCAAAAGACCAATGATCCCCAATCGTGCAAAATGGGGGAAGTTCGAGCCGAACTATGAAGGCCCATACATCATAGACAAAGTCTATTAAAGTGGAGCCTACCTGCTCATGGATATGCATGGCGAAAGGCCCTTCCGGCCAATAAACGACCGATTCCTCAAAAAGCACTATACTTGAAGAGTCATGACTTAGGTCAATGATAGATGACGACGCTTGTGTCCTCTTGCTATCTTCCTGAGTCAGAACTCTGATAGTAGTATCCAAAAAGCTCCGTCACCTTAAAAACGGTGACATCGGTCCGAGATATCCCTAAACTAATAACGGACCGAGATGTCCCTAAACTAATATGGACCGAAATGTCCTTAAACTAACATTTGTCCCTAAAATGAGAATAATGGACCGAAACGTCTTTAAACTAATACTCATCCTGAAAACGGGAATGACAGACCGAAATGTCCTTAAACTAATACTCGCCTAAAAAATAGTGATTATAGACTGAAACGTCCCTAAACTAATAATGGACCGAGATGTCCCTAAACTAACATTCCGCCTCAAAAATGGTGATAATGGTCCGAAATATCCTTTTACTAATATTCGTCCCCAAAATGGGAATGCTGGACCGAAACGTCCCTAAACTAATCTTCGTCCCAAAAATGGGAATGTTGGATCGGAACGTCTTTAAACTAGCATTTCGCCTCAAAATATGGCGATAAAGGACCGTCATGTCCTTAAACTCATACGTTTAGCCTTATGATAAACCCCCATACTGGTTACCATATACAATCCACAGGTATAAACGATTCATAACTCTCCCGGGTTCCACGTGATGCAGTCCTTTGAATAAGGCCGGGACCTACAGCTAATGGTAAAAAAAAACAGTATGTCCACAAGCGAAATGGGCACAGATGAAAATATGGAAGGGTGCCATGAGTAAAAACAGCAGGACTACCGGCGAGCTTATGAAAACCCGAAAAGGTGCGGACTCGGAAAAAAAATGATATGTCCACAAGCGAAATGGGCACGGGTGAAAACCCGAAAGGACGCTGTGAGTAAAAACAACAGGACTACCAACGAGCTTATGAAAACCCGAAAGGACGCAATCTCATTAAAAAAACCTGCATGAGATCCTCACGACTCACAAAGGAACAACACACTTAGGAATCCCCATGATTCTTAAGGAAAAATTACACTTGTGAGATCCTTACGACTCGTAAGGAGAATTTCCCCCTATGAGACCCTCACGGCTCATAAAATTCAAAAGCCTTAAGCGACAGATCTAAACCTGTTTTCTAAGCCATCATTTCTCTACAGGTGGTCTAATATTAACCCTTGTACATAATTTATGGGCATAAATAAATATTCTCTCACCAAGTTCCACCAATGACGAGAAATGTCCCCATATGGTGAACGACACTTGTAAGTCCTCTCGACTTATAAGGAAAAAACACTCTTTGAAGATCCTTACAACTTACAAGAGAAAATATCACTTAGGAATCCCCACGATTCCTAAAGAAAAAAATACACCACGAGGTCCTCACGACTCGTAGAAAGAAACACTTTTATGAGATCCTTACGGCTCTTAAAGTCAAAAAGCCTTAGTCGACTGGATTCTAACCCTGTTTGCTAAGCCATCTTTGTTCAAATCGACAAAGGTAAATGATGATTTGCTCCTGGCAATATTCCAGTTGCAGCGATGCTAATGCTAAGATTGGATCAGATCTCAAGTTCCCAACTCGCGATAAAAAAATCAGCAACAAAAAAAAAATGCAAAAAAAAGCCTAAATGATAGGGCAACTCGCAATAAAAAGCAGCGAGTAAAAACTAAAAAAGCTGAAATAATAATGCAACTCGCAATAAAAAGAAGCGAGTAAAAACAAAAATAGCCGAAATGATTGGGCAATCGCAACTATCGCGACATAAAAGCTGAACGGATAAAGCATCGCAGAAAGAAAAAAAAGAAAAAAAATGAAAGAAAATGAAACTTTTCTGCCCTGCAAGTAGGTCCATATCGACTCTTGTATACGATCCATGGGCACAAATGAAAGAAAGGGACTTTATCTCCCACCACGCTTCGTCAAAAGGAAAACCAAGTCTAGACGGTTCATATACAGCCTAGAGACTATCCAGGCATTCCTTCTCATTCCGGAAGAATGCAGACGCAATATCACCATCAAACAAGAAAGACCTAAGGGTCGAAACAAAAATGGAGTAATGGAAAAATCATGTCACGCTCGCTTTCCGGTATACGGCGAAGGGGACGTAACGGGTCCGCTACGTATTTACTCAGAAGCAAATACGCTAAGCGTAACTAAGCAATATAAAAGTAAATACACAAGAGACAAGAGATATAAACTAAACAACAACTTTATTTATTAACATTCTTTTGTACAATGCATGAAAAGGAAATACAACTGAAATAAAGCAATGCCTAAACAATGGCATAACAGAAATGAAAAGTACTGAATGGAAAGTGTACAATGTCCAGAGCTCGGGGTCTTCACTGAACTGGTCTAAGTCTTCAGGAGTGGGCTTGTTCTCTGACGGGTCTAAAACACCCGACGACATTCAAAGAAGAAAGAAATAGAATGTCGTCAGCGAACAGGTCGCTCGGTATGTCCCAAAGATAAGGGAGGAATAGACAGAGAGTAAGAGAGAGAGAGAGAGTAGCTTTTAATGTTGAATTATATTGTTGTAATGTTGTATTAACGCTGTTATTTGTAGCCTGGTACAAAAGATACTAGTGTATACGAGGGGAGTCCCACTTATACCGGGGACTTTGGTAACCTGTAGTACAAGGCTCCGTCGATAATACCACGGAACAACGGCATGGATGTAATTACGTCTTAAGTGACCACCTCGTGCCACCTTTAACATATTTCGTACCAGTCTACCCCTTAAACCCCGTAGTGTTATCTTGATTGTATTGTATTGTAAACTGAATTGATTGTATAATTGGATGACTGACCGAAATCATGATATCAGTAAATGGAGGTGACTAAATAATCATGTAAATGGAATAACTGTAGAATCATGTAAATGGAATGTATATCCATAGTTCGGTTCAGTCAAGTTGTATAGATTGATAATTGGATTCATGGATTCATGTGTTCATATTGAATTGGAATATTGTAGATTGTAGATTGTACTTGAATCGTATTCAAGTCAGATTAATCAGACTCCAACCCGAATCAGACAATTAGAAGTGTAAATCGAAGTCTTGATTATTTCTTAAACTTATAATTACTAAGGTCCTTAGGGTAATTTATAAAACTTGAGGGGGTTTTATGTAAAAATACTTTTATATACTTTTCAAAATACAGCTCAAGTATTCATTATTCGTCTTTAGAGTTGTAATGAAAGTGAATTTTATATTGTGATATTTCTAGTGAAGATATCCTAGATTCCTAATTAAAGGTATTTATTTATAATATTGATTTATTTGGAATTCATGGTATTTTAGTGTAAAATTAATTCTTGTGATTTTTAGAAAAAGGTGGAATATTTATATCATAATAAAATAAGTATTTTAATGATAAATATACATATATTTATACAAAAATAATTATAATATATTTATTATATTCTAAAAATCTCATTTTCTTAAGATATCGTACTTTAAATCTTTCGAGACCGAATGCTCCTTGCGGAGATCTGAATCTCGCACTACTAAGCCCGAGGATGTGCGATAATCCGCACCATCCCGAACGGGTTCCCCAAAATGGGTTGCAGCGTCGCTTTACAAAGATTGTAAAATACTAAACCCTTTAGAAAATGGTTTTATAAAGTAAATGGTATTTATTTGTAAAAATGTCAATTTTCCGTATTTTAAGTTTTAGGGTCTCTTAAGTCAACTAGACTATTCCTAACTGGTCCAAACGACAAGTTGTTAGATGCCTCAAATCGCCTCTTCACCGCCAATTGTGGCCAGGTAAGTACAAGTGAGGAAAGGAGGGATCCGCTCATGAATCACCGTGAGACGGGCCTTTTAAAGTTACCTTTCTCACTTGCCTAGCCTAGACACCACAAAGTCAGGTTTAGATAAACGACCGATGTCCACAACTTATCGTATTTTCATAATAAGAGGTATTTATTTAGAAAGGTACCAACTCTAAATCTTTTAAAAATAGTTTTATTAAGTATATGGTATTTAAATGAAAATGTTGTTTTCTCTTATTCTAAGTTTTCAATGGTATCGTGTTAGGTTGTATGTAAGTGTGTGAGGAGGTAGGTCGTTACCTTGTGATCTACTTTAAATGTATAGCAAGTTTGATGGGGTTAAATGGAGGATTGAAAAAATGTGGTATTTAAGTGAAAAATACGATAAATTGAGAAAGCTATCATTTTATGTGATGAAACTTGTTCAAATTGCTTGATTAATATTTAATAGTCAATATGAGGAAGTTTAAAAATGATTGTATTAGTGAGAAGTGGAATTTTATAGAAAACCGAATCGGAAATCGGATTTGTTCCTATTCCGTCGGGTTTTGTAATTTCGTATTTTGAGAATGGAAAAAAGGGATAGAAGGGACTTACGGGTTTTAGGACACACAAGAGGGTGAGAGGGAACTAGAGAGATTGCCGATGTGTTGCGTCGTCGCCGGTAGTTTTTAAAACGATCGCCGGAAGTTCCGCCGGGAATTCGTCGGAGTTTCACCTCGAGCTTGTTTTCAAAGTGCACAAGATCTCTTGAAATTTTGAGAGAGTGGGCTCAGAATTTTAGGGTGAGAGGGTAGAGGGTAAGGGTGGTATCTATAGGGTTAGGCTAGGGTTAGGGTAGGTGAAAAGTTAAAATGAAAAATGTGATGAAATGTATTAAAAATGTATTAAAAGTGGAGTAATTAGGGTTTTAAAAGAGCTCTGGAAATGGTCTGAGGCTGAAATTTTGTAGGTGCATAGGGACTATGAAAAGACACAACTTTCATGTTGAGGCCGTCGCCGGAATCGGCCGACTCGGCCATGACTCGGCCGGAGGACTGATTCGGCCGAGTCAAGGCCGATTTGGCCGATTCTCGGCCGTGTCAGGCGGCCGGGATCCCTCCCGACGGTTCATTTAACTCCTGGAAATGTTACATTTTTGGGTGTAGTAGGGTTTTTTTGAGATATGCACGTGTAAACCCTTGGTATTCTAAACGTTTTAAAAAAATCAATATTAAAAATAATGTGGGGTATGGGATTTGAACTCTGGTGGCTTGGTTCAGCAGTGCAAGGTATTACCATTGAGCTACAAGCTATTTCTTGTAATTATGGAGCTAATTAATTACTTAAAGTAATGACAGTAAATGTAAATACCCCAAATATACATTAATTTTAAAGCAAATTTTTGTACACTAAAAATGGAGTTGTTACATTTTTTTAATTTGTAATTAAAAAGCAAAATAATTACTTATATCTTGTGCTCAGGCTAAAATACCCATTTATGGATTTTGAAAAAAATTGTATTGGAAATTTAGGGTTGTTACAAATCCTAACTCTAAGTCTTGACGGTTCATATATAACCTAGAGACTATCCCTGTGTCCTCTCCTCATTCCAGTAGGGGCAGACACAACAATCAATTAAAAATAAAGTGACGGAAAAATCCTAGCTTCAGGTTTTAGTGGCAACACCTAAAGCCTAGAGATCACCCCGACGCTCTTCTCATTACAGCAAGGTGCGGACACAACAATCAAATAAAAGTGGAGTAATGGCAAAATCCTAGCTCCAACTCGACGTGCTTCTCATGTCAACAAGATGCAGACGCAGCGTCAACAAAGACCCAAGGGTTAAATAGAAATGAAGTAACGGCAAAATCCTAGCTCCAAGTTGACGGTTCATATACAACCTAGAGACTATCTCGACGTTCCCATCATTTCAGTAGGATGCGGACGCGACTATCAAATGAAATTGGAGCAATGGCATATCCCTAATTCCAGATCTCAATTGCAATACATACCGCAAAGAGATCACACAAATGCTTCCCAACTTCAGCAAAAAATCGGCACAACACCGTCAAAGCAAAAAAAAAAAAAGTGACGGCATATTCCTAGCTTCAGGTCTTAACGGCAACTCATATAAATCCTAAAAGACTATTTGAGATCATCCCACCCCAGAAGGGTGCAGTTATGACTCATCGGGGCTCCAAATTGAGCCTAACCTCAAGTAAAAAGCGTCATAGAAAATTCCTAACGCTTTCTCTTCCGACGGTAATATGACCTAAGGAGATTACTTGAAGACGTCTTGTCCAGCCCCTGAAGGGATCAGAGACACGACAGTCGCGGGGCTACTCGAACATCAACTTAAAGACTGCATATCGAGAAATACATCAACCAACGCGACGGTACCACAGACTAAAACTCTAGTACCAAAAACCTAACGGACCCCTGTCGTAAAGAATAGGGGTTATCTACATACAACGTTATGACAAATTTACCTGTAAACCCAAGAGAGGTAAACTAAACAAACTCCGAAACGAGTGAATAAACTACAAACTCCGAAATGAGTACATAAACTGCAGACTCCGAAATGAGTGCATAAACTACTTCGCGCCAGATCAAGATATCAAACACAGAAGAGAGCATGCAAAAGAAAATAATATATATTCTTTACAACTCTAGCCTTTAAAAGGGCGGGGATTTCAATAAAGTGGTGACCCGTTCACTCTCTTCCCGCATAACCTTCTCACGCTCCATTATTGCGGCCGACATTGCTTCTACTTAAGCCCGTTGTTGCAAGCATGAAGAAAGCTTCTCAGAAATTTCCTGCTTAGCAACTTCGCAGTCTTGCATTCCTCACTCAGTAGAGTCAAGGTTCTGCCTCAGCGCTACTCCTTCAGAAATGCATTGTTGAAGATTTTCATAGATAACTTGGAGTTGTGCAGCATTCTCTTCGACCTGGGCACGCAATTGGCTTGATTCGCTAAAAGCCGTCTCATGCTCCTTCTGCTTCAGGACCAGCTTCTGCTCGAAGTATTGAATGGAAGCGACACTTTGCTCGATTCATGTGACCAATTGAGCCTTCGAGGATAATGCCTCAGGCGCAAGACGTTTGTGCTCGATCTCATGGAGGCAAGCTTCAATTCGCTTACAGTAGTCAACCCAGATGCCGACGAAATCTTCACTGTGGAAAGTCATAAGAGTCACCAGCATGGGGTTGACTTCGTCTGCAAAGTCCGCATCAGAAGTGAGAGCTTTGACATTAAGGTCTTCAATAAATTCACTTAGCATCTGCCTGCTATTTGCCGCACCTCTGGAAGTCTGAATTTTAACGAAGGGCCCCGTGGGCATAGAAATACGAGACTCGAAAGGAGCCAAAGCCGGTGTAGCTTCTACGGAATAAGACATGCGCAAAGAAGGTCAGATTTCAGCCTAAAGTAAAAAAAATGAGGAATGAGATCTAACCTACCAATAGTTGAAACGGGCAAATCAGGGAGCATAAAGGGCTCGGCTAGTTCTTCGTCCTCTCCTTCGAGCCGTAAGACTATGGTCAATACGGGAAAAGCTTATTAAAAATGGGTTATTTGTGGAAAGATGAAATATAAAATGAAAGATATACTGACCAACACCAGAAGGAGGGACATATCTTGATTGGAAAGCAAAGTGCAAGGTTAACATTTAGCATAATCGGTCGAAAAGCACTCTTACAGGATTGCAATAATATACGGTAAAGAAATTAATCCAAGAAGTAATTGTTCACTGCCGGAGACGGAGACGAATCGGGATGGATTGTCTTGCCTGAATCTGGGGGCAAATGCTATTTAGATTCATCCATCCACCTCTCCGAAGATACTAAGTTGATTTATGGCACCATATATCGAAGGTTTGGACGAATGTGGCCATTGTAGCGGAATTCGTCAGATTCCCCTCGTTTTATGAGGAGTTTTTGATTGTGGGGACACTCTTCCCTACAGGCGCAATATCCTGCAGTTAATTACGTTACCGCATTGCGATAACCACTTTCTCCTGCTCCGGCAGTTCACTTCATGTCGTGTGTATGTTTTGTTTTGGTTTTGGTTATCCGTGGATTGTACATGGAGACTAATTTATGTCATCGCCTGTAGGGCGCGGGTCAGTCCAAATCCATATATTTTAGATTTGGGCTTGGTTTCATTTAAGGACCGTTAATCTAGTTTGAGATTAAGATCAACTTAAATATATATGAGTATTTGTCGCTCAATTTGTTTTTGCCTAAGGATACGTTAGTCCAATTTGAGATTAAGATCAACTTAGCGAAATTTCAAGGATCATTTTTATTTCAGATCCAACAACAGAGCATTTGGGCTCAGCTGCAGAAAAAAAAACTTTAGAGACCTAGCCAATTTGGGGGCTTGGTCTACTTAGTCTTTTCTTTTATTCAAAATTGCTAGGCACTTATTTGGGCTCTGTTTGTTTAGTGCTGAGCACTTATTTGACCTTTGAAGCTCACATATATGACATGTGAACCATTCTGTTATGGGCGTCGTCCAATGAGCGTTGAGCACTCAGCCATTTTTGTTGTTTGTGGAGTGCTATGCACTTTTGTTCAGTGCTCACGTACTGAGCACGTGCGTCACTGGCCTTTTGTTTTGGGTGTCCGCGTGTCTTTCACGTGAGGCGCTGTTAAAAGGGGCACCCACATGGGAAGCACATGAGGTGCTGGTCTTTTTCTTTTTATCATTTTTAGAGATTTAAATCTCTATTAATATTTTCAGAGAGGTTAAACCTCTATCAATGGCGCTTTGACCATTAACGCTCGCTAAAATCACTATATTTGAGGATTTTAGGTCGAGTTTTTAAATAACTAAGTTCTCGATTTGAAGGAACTGAGTTCCTGGAGCATCATGGACTCGGTTTAAAATTTGTTCTTCCCTGAATCTTTGATTCTCAAGAACAAGATCTTCCCGATGAGAATTAAATTCTTAACTTATAGGCGATTTGCCTTTTGGATCTCAGATCCAGAGAAAGAACTAAGTTCTTTTAAAATGGTTAAACCCTTAGATGTGATAGAAATATTTTGATCTCTTTTATTTACCTAGGGTTTTGAGGAGGAAAGTCATTCTTCTTTCTCGAGAATTGAATTCTCTGTTGTTTTGGAAGCTTTCTGTGGTGTATCTGTATATGTCTCTGTATGTCTGTCTTTGTTTTTCTCCTTCTGCCTCTCTGTCCCTGCGAGACTTGAAGTCTCGGATCCTTTATATAGTGGAGGCAGCTTGTTACTTAGTTTTGAGAAAATCTCTCACTGAGAGATTCCAATTGATTTAATTGGACTCAAAAATGATTTGGGGAATTTTACCCACAATTGGATCTTTGATCTAAGAATTTCTATATTTATAGAATATGATTTCTGGTTTTTAACGAGATTGGGAAAATATTTTCCCTATACAGAATTTATTCTGTAAAACGGTGATTTTTAATCACCATTGGATTTTTTAATCCAACGGTTCTATATTTTACAGAGAGCAATCTTTCTTATTTAGAAAGATTGAGAGAATATATTCTAGAATAGAATTATATTCTACAATTGGATTTTTGATCCAACCGAGAGTTCCATTCTTATTTAGAAAGATATGGGAGATATTTTCTCCTAATAGAATTTGATTCTATATCTTGATGATTTATCATCTCTATTGGATCTTTAATTCAACGGCTCTATTTAACAGAGAGTATCGTAGAATTTAATTCTACCTGGGCGCTGGTGCTCACGTGTGTAGGGTTCCTAGGCAAGCTAATGAAGTCTCACAAGGCATCAACCATGCCAATTTCAAATTTTACGAGTGCCGAGAAACCCTAATACGGATCGTTAACTAGAATTTTAGGCGAAACAATAAACTAGTTAACATCTTAACTAAAAGTAGGAAGCTACAACCTTTGTAAATCCGGTTATCCACTTCCTTAGCTCTACATAGTCGCTCCGTCGCTGTCCATCTCGAATCCCGGACACTTGCTGTTAGTTATATGTATGCCCTAGAGGCCATTACTATACATAGGATGTATATTGTAGTGGATGCTGGGACATATATAGGGAGGATTTTCTTGCTCGACATGATAGTATGCTATCTGGTTAATCTTTACCTTAACGTGTACACTGATTGTCTCCCTGTTACATGTTGGTAAAGCCCTTGGGATCTGTACTTGACTACCTGGACTATGATGCGGATCATACTAGTGGGGACATGGTAGTCCATAAGTACATCCTTCAAAGTCCCTAGTCGTGGGTGTATCGAGACGGGGCATCGATATACCAGAGTAGACTAGCGTATACCTTCTCGACCCATACAGATGGGCGATGGATGATCCCATATCCATTGGTGTTTGACATCAGAGATGATATACGGGTGCTCAGTAGAGACTGGGTACACTGGACGGACTCGCCGAGAACTCCCAGATGGTATTATACCTTACGTCAGATGGCAGTTCTCTAGTGACACTGGTACAGAGTAGTCTGTTGACCCGAGATCGTCATAAGGTCTTGTGTGGTTCCCACTGTGCTTTGATTTCCATCTTACCACGTCCAAGAGGGCATGCAAAACGGTGGTTTTTGGGTACAGTCCCGAGTCACATGGAGGCAATTAGCGATAGGAGGGGATTCGTCTCTCCCGGTATAGGGGGTTGATGTTGCGCTGTGTTCGATTAGCTATAACAGGAAATCCCTGGCCAGGGTTGCTGAGATTTACTGGTAAGTGTTACCAGTAGTTTCTCGAATTGTTATAGACCTCATATCGACACGACTTATCGAGCTATTGGGGTCTGACGTTTACCACCCCTAGGCGAGATATACGACATATCAGACGATCAGACCGGACTGTACGGAAGTGTTACTGGTTGGATTCACAGGAGTGTGAGCGGGCTTGCTCGTCGATCTTCTGATCGCTCAATACCCGGGTGGCCGTTACGTTTAGCAGACCGCTTGCGACTTGTGGGTGCTTGATATGATCATCATCTGCTGCCGGCGTATTGACGAGTCTTTAGAGTCCTACACAGAGGTTTCCTGGTTCAAGCGAAACGAAATAGGAGCGCATATGAGATATGTGCGGGACCGAGAATAATGCGTGTATGTGATACCGTATTCCATTCTCGCGATGAATGTATCGATTAGGTTATATGCGGTATACCCTAGTTATCGAATCAAGGATTGATTCGATAAACCGATACATTGGATACTAGTCGGTTATATGTGATATGACCGGATCGTTAAATCAAGTGTTGATTTAATGATTTAATGTATAATTATATATTTGATATATTACTTTGCATTAACTAGTATCGGTTCACTTTAAATGGATATTCTCACTCGGGTGTGCGCATTGCATATGCGATATGATTTTGTGCACATGATTGTATCATGTTTGATGATACATGCTTTTTGGTTAAGTGTAAAGTATTAAACTATGGTTAAGTGGATGATTAGGGTTTTTACTTATTCATTTATTTGTTTATTTATTCATTTTTGGCAAAAGGAAAATGGTGGCTAATTTGGATATATGTTGAAGCTTCATGAAGCTTTGACTTAGTCACCATTTTTGTCTTCATACCTAACCTAACCATTCACTTAACTTGAGTTTAGTCTCTACACTTAACCATGGTTGATTATGATAAGTATTCTTTTATTTTCTATTTTCTAAATTAACTTATCATAACAATTTCTATCTTCTTCTTCATCTTGACACATGAAGAAACCTTACTTCATCAATGGTGATTGATGAAAACAAGTGAGAAATCCAATTCTAAAGTCTACCCACTTCCTATTTCTTCATCCTCTACCTCTTGCCAAGTAGTATAGGGTGTTTCCTTCACAAGTTTTCATGGCTTGGTGAAGGTGGAGCTTGATCTAGCGATGCTTCGACGTAGATCATCTTCGGCATGGACATCGACAACCTAGCTCGCCTATTCTCCGATGAAGCCGACGCTAGAGCCCGGGATTTGTTTTAGACAGCGAGAGGACTTCATTGCGGAGCTATGGAGGTGGAGCACCGGATCTACAAAGGTTGTATTTCCGATTCTTATAGTTAAGTGTTAACTAGTTACTTTGTTCGCCTAGACATCTAGCCAACGATCCGTAGTTTAGGGTTTCTCGGCACCGTAAAATTTTAAATTGGCATGGTTGATGCCTTGTGAGACCTCATTAGGGTGCCTAGGAACCCTACAGTGGTATCAGAGCCTAGCTAGAGCCTTAGGCGAAGTCCAGACGAAGTTTGAAACCCGAACGAACCCGAAACCCCAACTCAAAAGTGCTCTCTGGACTTTTTCTGAAAACGTGGATTTTTCCAAATTAAAAATTCGTAAAAAATTCAGCAGGAAAACCTAAGAGTTACGATACAAAATTTTTCCATTGAAGCTTCCAGAGCGCAGCGGAACCGCGGCATAAGCCCTGCTTATGCGGCGGTTCCGCGGCCTTATTATTGTATTGTCCTATAATTTTTGTACAGTAATTCATGGTTTCGGGTGCTGGATTTTCTGGGATTTTTTAATATTTATTCAAGAGTTGAATTTTCTGGGATTGTTTTGGAGATTCGGTGTTTCGATCGGAGTATCAAATTTTGTCTGTGTGGTTTTCCGGATAAATTTCAGAATATGTTAAAATATTCGACCGGATATAAATACCCAATTTTTTCCCTGTCGGGAAATTTCCAAGTGTTGGATTTTTCCGTAGTTTAACGACGTTCTAAGTAGTGCAAGTAACGCGATGGACCCTCTAGAAGACAACAAACCTTAACTCGATTATGTGACCGTCTTGAACTGCCCTTTGAACCTTCGGGTTTGGGGCAGTACGGCATGCCACATGTGAGGCGTTGGCTTGACCCTTCTACGGCTGGACCGTTGGTACTGAGGCACGAACTGAATGTTGTTAGACTTATTTCATGTGTTGATCTGTATCGGGAAAACTTGGGTGTTTGACTGTTCGATCGAAAAGTTTAACATTTTCTATTTATCTGGAATGGGATACAATAATTGGAATTCACAATGAGTTATGAGATAACTGAATGAATGTTATAAACATAGCAGTTTAGTCTCACTTGATCGGTTGCCACGGAATTTTGATGTGATCAAAAGTCCGTCGCAATCACGTAGCGTACGCGGATACTCACCGGGTAAACTTAATAGACAGCCTCACTCCATAGCCCCGACCAAGTGACTGTAGGAGAACCCCGTCGCCGAAAGCATCCGTTCGGGTGCTCACGGTAGCGGTGTTCCGCCTTGGTGCACTTCGTCGACGGTATCAGGGGTGCGGCCGCCTACTAAAGTTTGCGACGAGCATTCGATCAGTTTTTCGGGAATCTTGTTGAATTGCCCGACTTGATATTGAAAAGTGTTTTCGATAATGAGACTAAAATGCGGGGTTTATAATTGTTAGGCATGCGATGTCTAAGTAATTCATTTGGTCAGGCATGCGATGTCTGAGGTGGTTGCGGATTCCAACTGTTGTAGTTTTACACTTTCTTTTCTGTGACCGTAAGTGTAATATGTGATATCGCCGGTTTCGTTGCTATATGTCAACGACAATTAGGATGCGCATATTTACTTACGTTGATGACATGTGATGTTATGTGTTGCTGGATATATTATATTGGATCGTCGTGTTTGAATAGCCGGGGTTTTTTATGTGAGATGAGTGTTTTTCATTTTCATTCATGTAAAAACTTGTATGTAATATTCTTTTATTGGGGCACTTCCAGGTTGCGGAAGTTGTCACCTTTTGTATATTATTTACTTTTCTGCACTAGGATAGACCCAAGGAGGAGGGCACAAGTAACCGGGTTCTGGAGTCCAGTGGGAGACCAACTCGAGGAGTCGAGTCCGGGTCTCCTAACTCTAGAATTGGTAGGGTTGCTTGCCGCTCTCGTAGGGGTCTAGGGGTATGGGTTTTGCTATTCATCGAGACCGTGGAATCCGTGTTTTATACTGGCTCGTATTGAAAACACGGACGTCCTAGTATATCCAATATTTCATATGTTTCTTCTGCTGCGATATCTGTGATGTGATCATGTGATGTTCTGTGATAGATACAATATATAGTATATATGATATATTATATAGGCGTTACTTATGTTTTACACCCGCGCTAGCCCTGCCCCGCTCTGCCGTTAGTTACCTAACCTAACGGTGCACGAGGGGACATCGAGGCGAATGCGGATGGCATAAGTGTACGTCGTATTTATCTGTGATGTTTAGGTACATAAATGATGGGACTTCATTAATGTGATTAATGAAATAAAAGAAAGCTAAGATGTTGTAGAATCGAATTTCAAAATAAAACAGGTAGCTACAGTTTTTTCTTTGCACAGCGGTATATGTGATATATCCTGCACCTCATTCGATGAGGAAATGACCGAGATCCCTTCACCGGGAGTGACTCCTTTAGCAATAACTGGCAGATGCTACACACTCGGTTTGTCTTTTGATTGCTTTTAAGTGTTTTTGCTTTGCACAGTGATATATATGATATATCCCGCACCTCATTCGACGAGGAAAGGACCGACGATCCCTTCACCGGGAGTGACTCCTTTAGCAAAACTAAAAAAGCCTCAAAAACACTCCATTTCAAAATTCATTCGATCCTACGACGATATCAAGTTCATTACGCAATAGGTTTTCAGAAAAACCTGTCGTAGCCCTCCGTCATTTCAGATAAATGATAGTTAGTATTCGTGCTACGTTTGTTGGCCTGCGTCAAGGCGTAGTGTGCGGTAGCTAACTAGTATTTATCTGCTTATGCATATGATGCAGATTGGATTAGGGTAGTCGTGCGACTTTGTTGGCCTGCGTCAAGGGTCGTGCGGGTGGGTTTAATTCAATCAGGAAATGACGGGTTTAACTTGACTAGCGCACTATAGTTTGTTGGCCTGCGTCAAGCTCATAGGACGCTAGGGGCAAAATTATCGGGAATTTCAAGTGTTGAAATTTGCAATGAGATTGCATACCTTCTATGAGATAGTTGGATCCCGATACCCGCTGCGAGTAAGAGTTACTCCTGGGAGAGTTTTACACATTACAATTAGCCGATCAAGTAGGTGTCTAGAAAGGTGTTAATGAGGTTACGCCTCTGGGAAAACGAGGTTTACATTAATTAGGTTCGTGCAAAAGCACGGGGGACCTCCCTCAAAGTACCGACACTGGCCTGGCTGAAAGATTGGCGAACTTGTAGTGTGTAATTAATCCCGGCTAGTCTTTCCTTTTAGGGTTTGAAGGAAGATTTGATAAAAAGCAGTGGGAGCCATCCTGATTAGATAAAATAATAACCAATATATTTTTGCAAGAGCGCACGCTGAGTGTTTTCTTCTCTCTCTCTCTCCAGGTAGCGACCATATCACGCCTTAATCAAGATAATAATACGGATTATTGACCGAACCCGCTTGTTATACTGAGCTGGGGAACGTTGGTCCCGCTCCAACTTATAATTGTTATAAGACAGAGCAGGAAATTGGGGATTACCAGAATTCCCGTGCCGCCCAAACGAAGAGAGTGCATGCTGATGCATCATCTTCGGGTGTGTTCGTTACAAAGAACTGTTTCTCAGTATCCTTTACGTCCTGGGCATGTGATACCAGATCAGGATCCCAGATATGTAATATGTTACATAGGGCTACAGAAAGGTAGAGGACTGAGAACGGGTGATAAGTTTCATAAGGCAGGAAACGGAGCAAGAGTTGCAGCTAAGTCTGTTGGTCACTGTCACCCTGTATTACAAATACATTGATTCTGAACGAATGTTATTAGATACCGAACCTGATATACAAAATCATATCAGTCTCTTTATTAGTAAAGAAATGATAAAATTTTGTATTGTTGGATAATGTTTTGAACATTTCCTATATCAAAAGTTGATCGGTTCAGGCACGTTATCTAAAAGCATTGATGTTCTAAATCAAACTGCAGTTCTTAGTATATGGAACACACACATGAGGAAGAGTTCAGAATTGAACGATTCGTTCTTGAGGTATTGTAGACTAGGTCAGATCAATGTGACCCGACTAGCTAGAGTTACATAAAGATGCATATTTAAATTAGTTTGAATTTACATCTTGTGAAACTCGCCAGTCATGTCACAAAGATAAGATGACCATAGCCCTGTTTATTGGAAACAGAGAAAGAGTTAATGAACTCTTGGGACTGATACATGATGATGTATGTAATGTCCCCTGTCTATACATGCCAGGACTGGTTCTTTATACTTCATTACATTCTCTGATGATCTTTCGAGATTCAGACCTATGTTCCTGTTGAAACACAAGTCCGAACCTTTTGAGATATTCACAGAATATAAGTTAGAAGTAGAGAACCAATACGGGTATAAGTATTATGTCCTTTGATGAGATCAAGGAGGAGAATACTTGAGCACGGAAATACTGGACTATTCTAAAGGAGAATGAGATTCTCTCTCAGCATTACTCCTCTGTATACACCATAGCACGATGGTATATCAGGGCGGAGCAATCACACCCTATATGATAAGGTGTGCTCTATGATGAGTACTACTGAGTTACCTGTTTCCTTTTGGGGGTTATGCACTTATGAAGTTGCATACCTATTGAATAGGGTTCCAATCAAATCAGTTGCCTACCACTTCATATTTGATATGATAAGGGAAGAGCCCATCTCTCAAGTTAGTTGAGATTTGGGGTTGTCCAGCCTATGTCTGAAAAGCAAATTCCGGACAAGCTCGAGGCAAGGTCTGTAATGTAGAACTGGAAAGGTTCCAGCTATACAAACTACAGCAGATGATTTGATACAACCAAAAGATTCAGTAGATTCCAACGAACCTCAGCCTCTCCGCCGATTTAGTAGGGTTTCTCACCCACCTGAGAGTTACTTCGGTTTCTCTATGACAGTGGGAGAGAGGATTGCATCATGAGATGATGACCCAACTAACTTCGAGCTGGCCATCAGGAGTAAGACTCTGTAAGAATGGCTGGATGCTTAGCGATCTGAGATGGAATCCAAGTACACCAACAAAGTATGGACTTTGGTTGCTATATCTGAAGGGTTAAATCCCCATCAGGAGCAAGTATATCTTGAGAAGATTACTTGGTGTAGTTGGAAAGGTTGAGACTTTCAAAGCTAGACTTGTTAAAGGTTTTCGTCATCAACCAGGCGTGGATAATGATGAAACTTTTTCTAAGGAACTATGCTTAAGTCCATCCAGATCCTACTTGTCACGGCTACATACCATGACTACGATATCTGGTGGTTGGGTGTCATGACTGCTTTTCTAAATGATATTTTGGAAGAGAGCGTCTATAAGTACACAGCCAGAGGGCTTCGTAGACAGTGGGAGCAGCGGAAACGTGTGCAAGATGCTTTATAGGATAAAGCAGGCATCGCGGAGTTGGAACATCTGATTTGATGAATTAGTCAAAGAGTTTGACATCATCAAAATGGTAGATGAACCTTGTATAAACAAAAAGGTAGTAGGGAGTATGGTGACGATCCTCGTAGAGTACGTGGATGACATACACTTGATGGGGAAGGAGTTTCCTATGCTACGCTCGGTCAATCTCCGCTTATCACCATAATTCTCCATATAGGATCAAAGTGATACCTCCTAAATCCTGGATTTTGGATCTATGAGATAGATCTAAATGGATGTTAGGATACTCACTAGCTGTAGTGAGATGGTATCAATCGACCCTGGGGAGAATCACTGGAATGGTTCCAGAGTGATAAAGACGACTGAATGTCAGTCACAGGCATTGTCTTTACCCTCAGTAAAGGGACGGTATGTTGGAAGAGTTCCAAACAAGATACCGTGACACACTAGACGATAAAGGCTGGATACATCGCTACTCAAGATGCTAACAAGGAGGATGTTTGGGTGTATATTGGTTCATGAGATGAACTACGTTCCAACCATTGTGAGACAATGGAGTTGTGGCTTATGCCAAGGAACGTCCGTCCCATCAGTGATCCAGACATATTCTAAGGCAGTGTCACCTGATCATGGAGATGGTTGATCTCCAGGGAGATCGAGGTTAGGAGAGTAGACTCAGAAAACAACACAGCGGATCCACTCACAAAGGCCTGTTCCCAGAGAGAGACTTTTATGGGATGGTTGAGTATGAGATACTGCAACCACTGCTATCAGATGGCCCTAGTGCAATTGGGAGATTGTTAGTTATATGTATGCCCTAGAGGCCATTACTATACATAGGATGTATATTGTAGTGGATGCTGGGACATATATAGGGAGGATTTTCTTGCTCGACATGATAGTATGCTATCTGGTTAATCTTTACCTTAACGTGTACACTGATTGTCTCCCTGTTACATGTTGGTAAAGCCCTTAGGATCTGTACTTGACTACCTGGACTATGATGCGGATCATACTAGTGGGGACATGGTAGTCCATAAGTACATCCTTCAAAATCCCTAGTCGTGGGTGTATCGAGACGGGGCATCGATATACCAGAGTAGACTAGCGTATACCTTCTCGACCCATACAGATGGGCGATGGATGATCCCATATCCATTGGTGTTTGACATCAGAGATGATATACGGGTGCTCAGTAGAGACTGGGTATACTGGACAGACTCGCCGAGAACTCCTAGATGGTATTATACCTTACGTCAGATGGCAGTTCTCTGGTGACACTGGTACAGAGTAGTCTGTTGACCCGAGATCGTCATAGAGTCTTGTGTGGTTCCCACTGTGCTTTGATTTCCATCTTACCACGTCCAAGAGGGCTTGCAAAACAGTGGTTTTTGGGTACATTCCCGAGTCACATGGAGGCAATGAGCGATAGGAGGGGATTCGTCTCTCCCGGTATAGGGGGTTGATGTTGCGCTGTGTTCGATTGGCTATAACAGGAAATCCCTGGCCAGGGTTGCTGAGATTTACTGGTAAGTGTTACCAGTAGTTTCTCGAATTGTTATAGACCTCATATCGACACGACTTATCGAGCTATTGGGGTCTGACGTTTACCACCCCTAGGCGAGATATGCGACATATCAGACGATCAGACCGGACTGTACGGAAGTGTTACTGGTTGGATTCACAGGAGTGTGAGCGAGCTTGCTCGTCGATCTTCTGATCGCTCAATACCCGGGTGGCCGTTACGTTTAGCAGACCGCTTGCGGCTTGTGGGTGCTTGATATGATCATCATCTGCTGCCGGCGTATTGACGAGTCTTTAGAGTCCTACACAGAGGTTTCCTGGTTCAAGCGAAACGAAATAGGAGCGCATATGAGATATGTGCGGGACCGAGAATAATGCGTGTATGTGATACCGTATTCCATTCTCGCGATGAATGTATCGATTAGGTTATATGCGATATACCCTAGTTATCGAATCAAGGATTGATTCGATAAACCGATACATTGGATACTAGTCGGTTATATGTGATATGACCGGATCGTTAAATCAAGTGTTGATTTAATGATTTAATGTATAATTATATATTTGATATATTACTTTGCATTAACTAGTATCGGTTCACTTTAAATGGATATTCTCACTCGGGTGTGCGCATTGCATATGCGATATGATTTTGTGCACATGATTGTATCATGTTTGATGATACATGCTTTTTGGTTAAGTGTAAAGTATTAAACTATGGTTAAGTGGATGATTAGGGTTTTTACTTATTCATTTATTTGTTTATTTATTCATTTTTGGCAAAAGGAAAATGGTGGCTAATTTGGATATATGTTGAAGCTTCATGAAGCTTTGACTTAGTCACCATTTTTGTCTTCATACCTAACCTAACCATTCACTTAACTTGAGTTTAGTCTCTACACTTAACCATGGTTGATTATGATAAGTATTCTTTTATTTTCTATTTTCTAAATTAACTTATCATAACAATTTCTATCTTCTTCTTCATCTTGACACATGAAGAAACCTTACTTCATCAATGGTGATTGATGAAAACAAGTGAGAAATCCAATTCTAAAGTCTACCCACTTCCTATTTCTTCATCCTCTACCTCTTGCCAAGTAGTATAGGGTGTTTCCTTCACAAGTTTTCATGGCTTGGTGAAGGTGGAGCTTGATCTAGCGATGCTTCGACATAGATCATCTTCGGCATGGACATCGACGACCTAGCTCGTTTATTCTCCGATGAAGCCGACGCTAGAGCCCGGGATTTGTTTTGGACAGCGAGAGGACTTCATTGCGGAGCTATGGAGGTGGAGCACCGGATCTACAAAGGTTGTATTTCCGATTCTTATAGTTAAGTGTTAACTAGTTACTTTGTTCGCCTAGACATCTAGCCAACGATCCGTAGTTTAGGGTTTCTCGGCACCGTAAAATTTTAAATTGGCATGGTTGATGCCTTGTGAGACCTCATTAGGGTGCCTAGGAACCCTACACTTGCATCGGCTTCATCGGAGAAATGAGCGGAATAGTCGTCGGCTACGATGCCGAAGATGATCTACGTCGAGGCTTCACAAGATCAAGCTCCGACTTCACCAAGTTGTGAAACTTGTGAAGAAAACACCCAAAACCACTTGGCAAGAGGTAGAGGATGAAGAAATAGGAGGTGGGTTCACTTTAGAATTAGATTTCTCACTTTAGAACTCAAGATGCCATTAATGGAGTCTAGTTTTCTTTCTTGAAGAAGAAGGAGAAGATGAAGATAGAATATGATAAAAGTATTTTCATAATAGAAAAGAAATCAATACTTATCATATCCTAACTAAGGTCAAGTGTAGAGAATAGACCATGGTAAGTGGGAATGGTTAGGGTTAAGCATGAAGACAAAAAGGTCTCTTTAGTCAAAGCTTCATGAAGCTTCAACAAGCTTCATGACAAAAAGAAACCATTTTATTTTCATTTATCCATTTAAATAAATAAAGAATGGTTAAATAAATGAGTGAATAAATCAAAACCCTAACCATTATCATAACCATGGTACAATTCTTTACACAAAGCCAATATTCATGCATCATCAAACATGATACAATCAAGTGCACAAAAGTATATCACATATACAACTTGTGAACATCAAGTGAGAAAATCCATTTAAAGTGAACCAATACTAGTTAATGCAAAGTAATATATCAAATATATAATTATACATTTAATCATTAAATCAACATTTGATTCAATGATCCGGTCATGTCGCACATAACCGACTAGTATCCAATGTATCGATTTATCGAATCAATGATTCGATAACTAGGTTATATCGTATACAACCAATCGAAACATTCATCGCGAGAATGCAATGCGGTATCGCATACACGCATTATTCTCGGTCCCGCACATATCTCATATGCGCTCCTATTTCGTTTCGCTTGAGCCAGGAAACCTCTGTGTAGGACTCTAAAGACTCGTCAATACACCGGTAGCAGTTGATGATCATATCAAGCACCCACAAGCCGCAAGCGGTCTGCTAAACGTAACGGCCACCCGGGTATTGAGCGATCAGAAGATCGACGAGCTAGCCCGCTCACACTCCTGTGAATCCAACCAGTAACACTTACCGTACAGTCCGGTCTGTTCGTCTGATATGTCGCATATCAAGTCTAGGGGTGGTATACGTCAGACCCCAATAACCGATAAGTCGTGCCGATGTGAAGCTCATAACGGATCGAGAAACTACTGGTAACACTTACCAGCAAATCTCTGATCAGCCCTGGCCAGGGACTTCCCTGTTACGGCCAATCGAGCACAGTGCAACATCAACCCCCAATACCGGGAGAGACGAAACCCCTCCTATCGCTCATTGCCTCCATGTGACTCGGGACTGTACCCAAAGACCACCGTTTTGCACGCCCTCATGGATGTGGTAAGGTGGAGATCAAAGCACAGTGGGAATCACACAAGACTCTATGACGATCTCGGGTCTACAGACTAACCTGCACAAGTGTCACCTGAGAACTGCCATCTGACGTGAGGTATAATACCATCTGGGAGTTCTCGGCGAGTTCGTCCAGTGTACCCAGTCTCCACTGAGCACCCGTATACCATCTCTGATGTCAAACACCAATGGATATGGGATCATCCATCGCCCATCTCATGGGTCGAGAAGCGTATACGCTAGTCTACACTGGTATATCGATGCCCCGTCTCGATACACCCATGACTAGGGACCTTGAAGGATGTACCTATGGACTACCATGTCCCCACTAGTATGATCTGCATCATAGTCTAGGTAGTCAAGTACACATCCTAAGGGCTTTACCAACATGTAACTATAAGACAGTTTAAAGAGACAAGTGTACATGTTAAGATAAAGAGCAACCAGATAGCATACTATCATATCGAGCAACAAAGTCATCTCTATATATGTCCAAGCATCCAATATAATATACATCATCTGTACAATACTGGCCTCTAGGGCATACATACAACTGACAATCTCCCACTTGCACTAGGGCCAGCTGCTGTAGTATCGCATACCGAGCATCCCGAAGAGTCTCTCAAACTGTATCTGGAGAATGGCCTTCGAGAGTGGATCCGCTGTGTTGTTCTTCGTATCAACCCTCCTGACCTCGATCTCCCGACGATCAACTATCTCCCGGATCTGGTGATACCGCCTCAGAATATGCCTGGATCGCTGATGAGACCTAGGTTCCTTGGCCAAAGCCACCGCTCCATTGTTATCGCAATACAAAGGTATTGGATGCTCAATAGATGGAACCACTCCAAGTTCAATAATGAACTTCTTGATCCAGACAGCCTCTTTAGCAGCATCGTTGGCAGCGATGTATTCAGCGTCCATCGTCGAGTCTGCCACGGTTTCCTGCTTGGAACTCTTCCAGCTAACCGCCCCTCCGTAAAGGGTAAAGACAAATCCCGACTGCGACTTAGAGTCGTCCTTATCACTCTGGAAGCTCGAATCGGTAAAGGACTCCACTTGGAGTTCTCCGTTACCATACACCAAGAGCATCTCTTTAGTCCTTCGTAAGTACTTGAGAATGCTCTTCACAGCTGTCCAGTGACTCTCTCCAGGATCAGCTTGATACCTGCTCACTACACTTAGTGAGTATGCAACATCGGGTCTGGTACATAGCATCGCGTACATGATAGAGCCTACTGCCGAAGCATAGGGTATCCCTTGCATGCGAGCTCTTTCCAAATCAGTCTTGGGAGACATCTCTTTGGAGAGAGTGACTCCAGAGATCGTGGGCAAGTTCCCACGCTTGGATTCTTCCATACTAAACCTCTTTAGTATGGTGTCAATGTACCTGGATTGGGACAATCCCAATATCCGTTTGGATCTATCTCTATAGATCCTTATTCCCAATATGCAGGAGGCATCACCAAGATCTTTCATCGAGAATCTTTGTGATAAGAAGAGCTTGACTGATTGCAGCATAGGAATATCATTTCCTATCAAGAGTATGTCGTCCACGTACAATACGAGGAAGACCACCTTACTCTCTGCTACCTTCTTGTAGATACAAGGTTCATCTGGGTTTTTGATGAAATCAAACTCTTTGATAACGACGTCAAAGCAGATGTTCCAACTCCGCGATGCTTGCTTTAATCCATAAATGGATTTAAGCAGCTTGCACACCTTCCCGCTGCTCCCACTGTCTACGAAGCCCTCTGGCTGAGTCATGTACACACACTCTTCTAAATCACCATTTAGAAAGGCGGTCTTAACATCCATTTGCCAGATTTCGTAGTCATGATATGCAGCGATGGCAAGCATGATCCGGATGGATTCAAGCATAGCCACTGGAGAAAAGGTTTCGTCATAGTCCACACCTGGTCTTTGACGAAAACCCTTTGCTACAAGTCTAGCTTTGAAAGTCTCCACTTTCCCATCTACACCAAGTTTTTTCTTGAAGATCCACTTGCTCCCGATGGGTTTTACCCCTTCAGGAGCAACATCCAAAGTCCATACTTTGTTGGTGTACATGGATTCCATCTCGGACCGCATAGCATCCAGCCATTTCACTGAGTCCCTACTCGTGATGGCCTGCTCGAAACTAGTTGGGTCATCAACTTCCATGATGCAATCTTCGCTTCCACCGTCAATGAGAAAACCGTAGTATCTCTCAGGTGGACGAGAAACCCTGCTAGATCGGCGGAGAGGCTGGGGTTCGTCGGGTACTACTGAATCCTCTGGTTCTACTAAATCTTCAGTTATAATTTGTGTTGCTGGAACCTCTTCCAGTTCTACCTCAATGCCACTAATCTGTTTCATAAGAAACCTTTTTCTAAGAAAGTGGCATGTCGAGAAACAAACACCTTTTGTTCCTCGGGGTGGTAAAAGATATACCCTTGTGAATTTTTGGGATATCCTACAAACTTACATAAGACTGATCTTGCCTCGAGTTTGTCCGGATTTTGTCTTTTGACATAGGCTGGACAACCCCATATCTTAACATACTTAAGAGATGGTCTCTTCCCTTTCCATATCTCATATGGAGTGGTAGGCACTGATTTGGTAGGAACCATATTCAATAGGTGTATGGCTATCTCAAGCGCATACCCCCAGAAGGAAATAGGTAACTCAGCTGTACTCATCATTGAACGCACCATATCTAATAGGGTGCGATTCCTTCGTTCCGATACACCGTTGTGCTGTGGTGCATAAGGTGGAGTAAGCTGAGAGAGAATCCCATTCTCTTTTAGATAATCTTGGAACTCATTGCTCAAGTATTCTCCTCCTCGATCAGATCGAAGGATCTTAATACTTTTGCCCGTTTGGTTCTCTACTTCTTGCTTATATTCTCTGAATTTCTCAAAAGTTTCAGACTTGTGTTTCAATAGGAACACATGCCCGTATCTAGAGAGATCGTCTGTGAATGTAATGAAGTAGGAAGAACCGTTCCTGGCATGGGTAGACATGGGACCGCATACATCACTATGTACCAGTCCTAAGAGTTCAGTAACTCTTTCTCCGTGTCCACTAAACGGAGCTTTGGTCATTTTTCCTTTGAGACATGAATGGCAAGTATCATAAGATGATAATTCGAACGGATTCAAATAACCATCCTTATGTAACTTAGCCAGTCGTGTCGCATTGATATGACCAAGTCTACAATGCCACAAGTAGGATTCGTTCATTTCTGAATTTTTCCTCTTGTGTGTATTTTGTATATTGAGGACTGTATTTTGATTTAGAATGAATATGCCATTATATAACGAGCCTGATGCAATCAACTTTTGATCTAGGAATATGTTCATAACATTATCATGTACTACAAAATTATATCCTTCTTTACTCAATAAAGAAACTGATATAATGTTGCACATCATGTTCGGTATATAATAGCACTCATTCAGAATCATTGTATCACCACTTGGTAATACTAGGTGATATTCGCCAACTGCTTTGGCTGCAACATTTGCCCCATTCCCAACTTGAACGGAATGATCACCTTTTCCCAGTTCTCTACCTTTCCGCAGCCCATGTAACATCTTACATATGTGGGATCCTGATCCGGTATCTAATACCCAGGACGTAGGGTGAACTGAGAAACAGTTCTCAATGACAAACACACCCGAAGATGATGCATCAACATGCATGTTCTCCGTTTGGGCGGTGTGAGAATCCAGATATTCTCCTGTTTCCTGTTCATTCTTATAACACTTATAAGATAGAACGGGTTCAACGTTCCCCTGCTCAGTATAATAAGCGGGTTCAGTCAATACATCCATATTATTATCTTTGTTAGGGCATGAAATCGTCGCTACCTGGAGAGAGAGAGAAGAAAACACTTTAGCGTATGATCTTGCAAGATCAGATTGGTTATTATCTTATATAATCAGGATGGCTCCCACTGGTTTTTATCAAATCTTCCTTCAAACCCTAAAAGGAAAGACTAGCCGGGATTAATTACACACTACAAGTTCGCCAATCTTTCAGCCAGGCCAGTGTCGGTACTTTGAGGGAGGTCCCCGGTGCTTTCGCACGAACCTAATTAATGTAAATCTCGTTTTCCCAGAGGCGTAATCCCGTTGACACCTTTCTAGACACCTACTTGATTAGCTAATTGCAATGTGTAAAACTCTCCCAGGAGTAACTCTTACTCGCAGTGGGTATCGGGATCCAACTATCTCATAGAAGGTATGCAATCTCATTGCAAATTTCAACACCTGAAATTCCCAATAATATTTTGCCCCTAGTGTTCTATGACCTTGACGAATGCCAAACAACCCATAGTCCACTAGTCAAGTTCATCCCGTACATTTCTTGATTGAATTAAACCCACCCGCACGACCCTTGACGAATGCCAAACAACGCCGTACGAATACCCTAATCCAATCTGCATCATATGCATAAGTAGATAAATACTAGTTAGCTACCGTACACTACGCCTTGACGAATGCCAAACTACCATAGCACGAATACTAAGTAGTGCTTATCTGAAATGACGGAGGGCTACGCAGGTTTTCAGAAAACCATGAGCGTAATGAACTTGATATCGTTGTAGAATCAAATGAAGTTTTTGAAATGGAGCGATTTTGAGGCTTTTCTAGTTTTGCTAAAGGGGCCACTCCCGGTGAAGGGATCGTCGGCACTTTCCTCGTCGAATGAGGTGCGGGATATATCATATATATCACTGTGCAAAGTAGAAACTATAGAAGCAATAAAAAACAAACCGATTGTGTAGCATCTGTCAGTTATTGCTAAAGGAGTCACTCCCGGTGAAGGGATCTCGGTCCTTTCCTCATCGAATAAGGTGCAGGATATATCACATATACCACTGTGCAAAGCAAGAACTGTAGCTACCTGTTTTATTTAAAATTTGATTCTACAACATCTTAGGTTTCTCTTCTTTCATTAATCACATTAATGAAGTCCCATCATTTAATTCACCTAAACATCACAGATAAATACGACGTACACTTATGCCATCCGCATTCGCCTGGATGTCCCCTCGTGCACCGTTAGGTTAGGTAACTAACGACAGAGTAGGACAGGGCTAGTGCGGTTGCAAAACATAAGTAACGTCTATATAATATATCATATATACTATATACTGTATCTATCACAGAACATCACATGATCACATCACAGATATCGCAGCATATGAAACATTGGATATACTAGGACGTCCGTGTTTTCAATACGAGCCAGTATAAAACACGGATTCCACGGTCGTGATGAATAGCCAATCCCACACCCCTAGACCCCTACGAGAGCGGCAAGCAACCCTACCAATTCTAGGGTTAGGAGACCCGGACTCGACTCCTCGAGATGGTCTCCCACTGGACCCTAGAACCCGGTTACTTGTGTTCCCCTCCTTGGGTCTATCCTAATGCGGAAAAGTAAATAATATACAAAAGGTGACAACTTCCGCAACCTGGAAGTGCCCCAATAAAAGAATATTACATACAAGTTTTTACATGAATGAAAATAAAAACACTCATCTCACATAAAAACCCCCGGCTATTCAAACACGACGATCCAATATAACATATCCAGCAACATATAACATCACATGCCATCAACGTAAGTAAATATGCGCATCCCAATTGTCGTTGGCATATAGCAACGAAACCGGCGATATCACATATTACACTTACGGTCACAGAAAAGAAAGTGTAAAACTACAACAGTTGGAATCCGCAACTTCTTTAGACATCGCATGCCTAATCAAAGGAAATACTTAGACATCACATGCCTAACAATTATAAACCCCGCATTTTAGTCCCATTATCGAAAACTCTTTTCAATATCAAGTGAGACTAAACCGCTAGATTTATAACATTCATTCAGTTATCTCATAACTGTTTGTGAATTCCAATTATTGTATCCCATTCCGGATAAATAGAAAATATTAAACTTTCCGATCGAACATTCGAACACCCAAGTTTTCCCGAGACCGTTCAACACATGAAATAAGTTCAAAGACATTCACTTCATGCCTCAGTACCAACGGTCCAGCCATAGAAGGGTCAAGCCAACGCCTCACATGTGGCACGCCGTACTGCCCCAAACCCGAAGGTTCAAAGGGCAGTTCAAGACGGTCACATAATCGAGTTAAGGTTTGTTGTCTTCTAGAGGGACCATCGCGTTACTTGCACTACTCAGAACGTCCTTAAACCACAGAAAAATCCAACACTTGGAAATTTTCCGGCAGGTGAAAAGTTGGGTATTTATATCCGGTCGAACTTTTTAACATATTCTAAAATTATCCGGAAACCACATAGACAAAATCTGATAATCCGATCGAATCAGCGAACTCCCAAAACACCCCAGAAAATTCAACTCTTGAATAAATATTAAAAATTCCCATAAAACTCAGCACTGTAAAATAGGAGTTACTGTGCAAATTTGGAGGGCTTACGTCATCATGTAGCCGCGGTTCCGCCGCATGTTGGAGGCATCATTTCTCCAATTTTGCACCGTAATTCTTATATCTTCCTGCTGAATTTTTTAAGCATTTTAAATCTGGAAAAAACCCTGTTTTTAGAAAAATTCCAAAGAGTGTGGAAAATTTAGGGTTTCGGTTCGATCGGGTTTCAAACGTCGTCTAGACTTCGCCTAAGGCTCTAGCTAGGCTCTGATACCACCGTACGGTTCCTAGGCAAGCTAATGAAGTCTCACAAGGCATCAACCATGCCAATTTCAAATTTTACGAGTGCCGAGAAACCCTAATACGGATCGTTAACCAGAATTTTAGGCGAAACAATAAACTAGTTAACATCTTAACTAAAAGTAGGAAGCTACAACCTTTGTAGATCCGGTTATCCACTTCCTTAGCTCCACGTAGTCGCTCCCTCGCTGTCCATCTCGAATCCCGGACTCTCGCATCGGCTTCATCGGAGAAATGAGCGGAATAGTCGTCGGCTACGATGCCGAAGATGATCTACGTCGAGGCTTCACAAGATCAAGCTCCGACTTCACCAAGTTGTGAAACTTGTGAAGAAAACACCCAAAACCACTTGGCAAGAGGTAGAGGATGAAGAAATAGGAGGTGGGTTCACTTTAGAATTAGATTTCTCACTTTAGAACTCAAGATGCCATTAATGGAGTCTAGTTTTCTTTCTTGAAGAAGAAGGAGAAGATGAAGATAGAATATGATAAAAGTATTTTCATAATAGAAAAGAAATCAATAATTATCATATCCTAACTAAGGTCAAGTGTAGAGAATAGACCATGGTAAGTGGGAATGGTTAGGGTTAAGCATGAAGACAAAAAGGTCTCTTTAGTCAAAGCTTCATGAAGCTTCAACAAGCTTCATGATAAAAAGAAACCATTTTATTTTCATTTATCCATTTAAATAAATAAATAATGGTTAAATAAATGAGTGAATAAATCAAAACCCTAACCATTATCATAACCATGGTACAATTCTTTACACAAAGCCAATATTCATGCATCATCAAACATGATACAATCAAGTGCACAAAAGTATATCACATATACAACTTGTGAACATCAAGTGAGAAAATCCATTTAAAGTAAACCAATACTAGTTAATGCAAAGTAATATATAAAATATATAATTATACATTTAATCATTAAATCAACATTTGATTCAATGATCCGGTCATGTCGCACATAACCGACTAGTATCCAATGTATCGATTTATCGAATCAATGATTCGATAACTAGGTTATATCGTATACAACCAATCGAAACATTCATCGCGAGAATGCAATGCGTTATCGCATACACGCATTATTCTCGGTCCCGCACATATCTCATATGCGCTCCTATTTCGTTTCGCTTGAGCCAGGAAACCTCTGTGTAGGACTCTAAAGACTCGTCAATACGCCGGTAGCAGATGATGATCATATCAAGCACCCATAAGCCGCAAGCGGTCTGCTAAACGTAACGGCCATCCGGGTATTGAGCGATCAGAAGATCGACGAGCTAGCCCGCTCACACTCCTGTGAATCCAACCAGTAACACTTACCGTACAGTCCGGTCTGTTCGTCTGATATGTCGCATATCAAGTCTAGGGGTGGTATACGTCAGACCCCAATAACCGATAAGTCGTGCCGATGTGAGGCTCATAACGGGTCGAGAAACTACTGGTAACACTTACCAGCAAATCTCTGATCAGCCCTGGCCAGGGACTTCCCTGTTACGGCCAATCGAGTACAGTGCAACATCAACCCCCAATACCGGGAGAGACGAAACCCCTCCTATCGCTCATTGCCTCCATGTCGCTCGGGACTGTACCCAAAGACCACCGTTTTGCACGCCCTCATGGACGTGGTAAGTTGGAGATCAAAGCACAGTGGGAATCACACAAGACTCTATGACGATCTCGGGTCTACAGACTAACCTGCACAAGTGTCACCTGAGAACTGCCATCTGACGTGAGGTATAATACCATCGGGGAGTTCTCGGCGAGTTCGTCCAGTGTACCCAGTCTCCACTGAGCACCCGTATACCATCTCTGATGTCAAACACCAATGGATATGGGATCATCCATCGCCCATCTTATGGGTCGAGAAGCGTATACGCTAGTCTACACCGGTATATCGATGCCCCGTCTCGATACACCCATGACTAGGGACCTTGAAGGATGTACCTATGGACTACCATGTCCCCACTAGTATTATCTGCATCATAGTCTAGGTAGTCAAGTACACATCCTAAGGGCTTTACCAACATGTAACTATAAGACAGTTTAAAGAGACAAGTGTACATGTTAAGATAAAGAGCAACTAGATAGCATACTATCATATCGAGCAAGAAAGTCATCTCTATATATGTCCAAGCATCCAATATAATATACATCATCTGTACAATACTGGCCTCTAGGGCATACATACAACTAACAATCTCCCACTTGCACTAGGGCCAGCTGCTGTAGTATCGCATACCGAGCATCCCGAAGAGTTTCTCAAACTGTATCTGGGGAATGGCCTTCGTGAGTGGATCCGCTGTGTTGTTCTTCGTGTCAACCCTCCTGACCTCGATCTCCCGGCGATCAACTATCTCCTGGATCAGGTGATACCGCCTCAGAATATGCCCGGATCGCTGATGGGACCTAGGTTCCTTGGCCAAAGCCACCGCTCCATTGTTATCGCAATACAAAGATATTGGATGCTCAATGGATGGAACCACTCCAAGTTCAATAATGAACTTCAGCCTCTTTAGCAGCATCGTTGGCAGCGATGTATTCAGCCTCCATCGTCGAGTCTGCCACGGTTTCCTGCTTGGAACTCTTCCAGCTAACCGCCCCTCCGTAAAGGGTAAAGACAAATCCCGACTGCGACTTAGAGTCGTCCTTATCACTCTGGAAGCTCGAATCGGTAAAGGACTCCACTTGGAGTTCTCCGTTACCATACACCAAGAGCATCTCTTTAGTCCTTCGTAAGTACTTGAGAATGCTCTTCACAGCTGTCCAGTGACTCTCTCCAGGATCAGCTTGATACCTGCTCACTACACTTAGTGAGTATGCAACATCGGGTCTGGTACATAGCATCGCGTACATGATAGAGCCTACTGCCGAAGCATAGGGTATCCCTTGCATGCGAGCTCTCTCCAAATCAGTCTTGGGAGACATCTCTTTGGAGAGAGTGACTCCAAAGATCGTGGGCAAGTTCCCACGCTTGGATTCTTCCATACTAAACCTCTTTAGTATGGTGTCAATGTACCTGGATTGGGACAATTCCAATATCCGTTTGGATCTATCTCTATAGATCCTTATTCCCAATATGCAGGAGGCATCACCAAGATCTTTCATCGAGAATCTTTGTGATAAGAAGAGCTTGACTGATTGCAGCATAGGAATATCATTTCCTATCAAGAGTATGTCGTCCACGTACAATACGAGGAAGACCACCTTACTCTCTGCTACCTTCTTGTAGATACAAGGTTCATCTGGGTTTTTGACGAAATCAAACTCTTTGATAACGACGTCAAAGCAGATGTTCCAACTCCGCGATGCTTGCTTTAATCCATAAATGGATTTAAGCAGCTTGCACACCTTCCCGCTGCTCCCACTGTCTACGAAGCCCTCTGGCTGAGTCATGTACACACACTCTTCTAAATCACCATTTAGAAAGGCGGTCTTAACATCCATTTGCCAGATTTCGTAGTCATGATATGCAGCGATGGCAAGCATGATCCGGATGGATTTAAGCATAGCCACTGGAGAAAAGGTTTCGTCATAGTCCACACCTGGTCTTTGACGAAAACCCTTTGCTACAAGTCTAGCTTTGAAAGTCTCCACTTTCTTATCTACACCAAGTTTTTTCTTGAAGATCCACTTGCTCCCGATGGGTTTTACCCTTTCAGGAGCAACATCCAAAGTCCATACTTTGTTGGTGTACATGGATTCCATCTCGGACCGCATAGCATCCAGCCATTTTACTGAGTCCCTACTCGTGATGGCCTGCTCGAAACTAGTTGGGTCATCATCTTCCATGATGCAATCTTCGCTTCCACCGTCAATGAGAAAACCGTAGTATCTCTCAAGTGGACGAGAAACCCTGCTAGATCGTCGGAGAGGCTGGGGTTCGTCGGGTACTACTGAATCCTCTGGTTCTACTAAATCTTCAGTTATAGTTTGTGTTGCTGGAACCTCTTCCAGTTCTACCTCAATGCCACTAATCTGTTTCATAAGAAAACCTTTTTCTAAGAAAGTGGCATGTCGAGAAACAAACACCTTTTGTTCCTCGGGGTGGTAAAAGATATACCCTTGTGAATTTTTGGGATATCCTACAAACTTACATAAGACTGATCTTGCCTCGAGTTTGTCCGGATTTTGTCTTTTGACATAGGCTGGACAACCACATATCTTAACATACTTAAGAGATGGTCTCTTTCCTTTCCATATCTCATATGGAGTGGTAGGCACTGATTTGGTAGGAACCATATTCAATAGGTGTATGGCTATCTCAAGCGCATACCCCCAGAAGGAAATAGGTAACTCAGCTGTACTCATCATTGAACGCACCATATCTAATAGGGTGCGATTCCTTCGTTCTGATACACCGTTGTGTTGTGGTGCATAAGGTGGAGTAAGCTGAGAGAGAATCCCATTCTCTTTTAGATAATCTTGGAACTCATTGCTCAAGTATTCTCCTCCTCGATCAGATCGAAGGATCTTAATACTTTTGCCCGTTTAGTTCTCTACTTCTTGCTTATATTCTCTGAATTTCTCAAAAGCTTCAGACTTGTGTTTCAATAGGAACACATGCCCGTATCTAGAGAGATCGTCAGTGAATGTAATGAAGTAGGAAGAACCGTTCCTGGCATGGGTAGACATGGGACCGCATACATCACTATGTACCAGTCCTAAGAGTTCGGTAACTCTTTCTCCGTGTCCACTAAACGGAGCTTTGGTCATTTTTCCTTTGAGACATGAATGGCAAGTATCATAAGATGATAATTCGAACGGATTCAAATAACCATCCTTATGTAACTTAGCCAGTCGTGTCGCATTGATATGACCAAGTCTACAATGCCACAAGTAGGATTCGTTCATTTCTGAACTTTTCCTCTTGTGTGTGTTTTGTATATTGAGGACTGTATTTTGATTTAGAATGAATATGCCATTATGTAACGAGCCTGATGCAATCAACTTTTGATCTAGGAATATGTTCATAACATTATCATGTACTACAAAATTATATCCTTCTTTACTCAATAAAGAAACTGATATAATGTTGCACATCATGTTCGGTATATAATAGCACTCATTCAGAATCATTGTATCACCACTTGGTAATACTAGGTGATATTCGCCAACTGCTTTGGCTGCAACATTTGCCCCATTCCCAACTTGAACGGAATGATCACCTTTTCCCAGTTCTTTACCTTTCCGCAGCCTATGTAACATCTTACATATGTGGGATCCTGATCCGGTATCTAATACCCAGGACGTAGGGTGAACTGAGAAACAGTTCTTAATGATAAACACACCCGAAGATGATGCATCAACATGCATGTTCTTCGTTTGGGCGGTGTGAGAATCCAGATATTCTCCTGTTTCCTGTTCATTCTTATAACACTTATAAGATAGAACGGGTTCAACGTTCCCCTGCTCAGTATAATAAGCGGGTTCAGTCAAAACATCCATATTATTATCTTTGTTAGGGCATGAAATGGTCGCTACCTGGAGAGAGAGAGAAGAAAACACTTTAGCGTATGCTCTTGCAAGATCAGATTGGTTATTATCTTATCTAATCAGGATGGCTCCCACTGGTTTTTATCAAATCTTCCTTCAAACCCTAAAAGGAAAGATTAGCCGGGATTAATTACACACTACAAGTTCGCCAATCTTTCAGCCAGGCCAGTGTCGGTACTTTGAGAGAGGTCCCCCGTGCTTTCGCACGAACCTAATTAATGTAAACCTCGTTTTCCCAGAGGCGTAATCCCGTTGATACCTTTCTAGACACCTACTTGATTAGCTAATTGCAATGTGTAAAACTCTCCCAGGAGTAACTCTTACTCGCAGTGGGTATCGGGATCCAACTATCTCATAGAAGGTATGCAATCTCATTGCAAATTTCAACACTTGAAATTCCCAATAATATTTTGCCCCTAGTGTTCTATGACCTTGACGAATGCCAAACAACCCATAGTCCACTAGTCAAGTTCAACCCGTACATTTCTTGATTGAATTAAACCCACCCGCACGACCCTTGATGAATGCCAAACAACGCCGTACGAATACCCTAATCCAATCTGCATCATATGCATAAGCAGATAAATACTAGTTAGCTACCGTACACTACGCCTTGACAAATGCCAAACTACCGTAGCACGAATACTAAGTAGTGCTTATCTGAAATGACGGAGGGCTACGCAGGTTTTCAGAAAACCATGAGCGTAATGAACTTGATATCGTTGTAGAATCAAATGAAGTTTTTGAAATGGAGCGATTTTGAGGCTTTTTTAGTTTTGCTAAAGGGGTCACTCCCGGTGAAGGGATCGTCGGCCCTTTCCTCGTCGAATGAGGTGCGGGATATATCATATATATCACTGTGCAAAGCAGAAACTATAGAAGCAATCAAAAACAAACCGAGTGTGTAGCATCTGTCAGTTATTGCTAAAGGAGTCACTCCCGGTGAAGGGATCTCGGTCCTTTCCTCATCGAATAAGGTGCAGGATATATCACATATACCACTGTGCAAAGCAAGAACTGTAGCTACCTGTTTTATTTAAAATTTGATTCTACAACATCTTAGGTTTCTCTTCTTTCATTAATCACATTAATGAAGTCCCATCATTTAATTCACCTAAACATCACAGATAAATACGACGTACACTTATGCCATCCGCATTCGCCTGGATGTCCCCTCGTGCACCGTTAGGTTAGGTAACTAACGACAGAGTAGGACAGGGCTAGTGCGGTTGCAAAACATAAGTAACGTCTATATAATATATCATATATACTATATACTGTATCTATCACAGAACATCACATGATCACATCACAGATATCGCAGCATATGAAACATTGGATATACTAGGACGTCCGTGTTTTCAATACGAGCCAGTATAAAACACGGATTCCACGGTCGTGATGAATAGCCAATCCCACACCCCTAGACCCCTACGAGAGCGGCAAGAAACCCTACCAATTCTAGGGTTAGGAGACCCGGACTCGACTCCTCGAGATGGTCTCCCACTGGACCCTAGAACCCGGTTACTTATGCTCCCCTCCTTGGGTCTATCCTAATGCGGAAAAGTAAATAATATACAAAAGGTGACAACTTCCGCAACCTGGAAGTGCCCCAATAAAAGAATATTACATACAAGTTTTTACATGAATGAAAATAAAAACACTCATCTCACATAAAAACCCCCGGCTATTCAAACACGACGATCCAATATAACATATCCAGCAACATATAACATCACATGCCATCAACGTAAGTAAATATGCGCATCCCAATTGTCGTTGGCATATAGCAACGAAACCGGCGATATCATATATTACACTTACGGTCACAGAAAAGAAAGTGTAAAACTACAACAGTTGGAATCCGCAACTTCTTTAGACATCGCATGCCTAATCGAAGGAAATACTTAGACATCACATGCTTAACAATTATAAACCCCGCATTTTAGTCCCATTATCGAAAACTCTTTTCAATATCAAGTGAGACTAAACCGCTAGATTTATAACATTCATTCAGTTATCTCATAACTGTTTGTGAATTCCAATTATTGTATCCCATTCCGGATAAATAGAAAATATTAAACTTTCCGATCGAACATTCGAACACCCAAGTTTTCCCGAGACCGTTCAACACATGAAATAAGTTCAAAGACATTCACTTCATGCCTCAGTACCAACGGTCCAGCCGTAGAAGGGTCAAGCCAACGCCTCACATGTGGCACGCCGTACTGCCCTAAACCCGAAGGTTCAAAGGGCAGTTCAAGACGGTCACATAATCGAGTTAAGGTTTGTTGTCTTCTAGAGAGACCATCGCGTTACTTGCACTACTCAGAACGTCCTTAAACCACAGAAAAATCCAACACTTGGAAATTTTCCGGCAGGTGAAAAGTTGGGTATTTATATCCGGTCAAACTTTTTAACATATTCTAAAATTATCCGGAAACCACATAGACAAAATCTGATAATCCGATCGAATCAGCGAACTCCCAAAACACCCCAGAAAATTCAACTCTTGAATAAATATTAAAAATTCCCATAAAACTCAGCACTGTAAAATAGGAGTTACTGTGCAAATTTGGAGGGCTTACGTCATCATGTAGCCGCGGAACCGCCGCAGAAGCTAGGCTTCTGCCGCGGTTCCGCCGCATGTTGGAGGCATCATTTCTCCAATTTTGCACCGTAATTCTTATATCTTCCTGCTGAATTTTTTAAGCATTTTTAATCTGGAAAAAACCCAGTTTTTAGAAAAATTCCAGAGAGCGTGGAAAATTTAGGGTTTCGGTTCGATCGGGTTTCAAAGGTCGTCTAGACTTCGCCTAAGGCTCTAGCTAGGCTCTGATACCACTGTAGGGTTCCTAGGCAAGCTAATGAAGTCTCACAAGGCATCAACCATGCCAATTTCAAATTTTACGAGTGCCGAGAAACCCTAATACGGATCGTTAACCAGAATTTTAGGCGAAACAATAAACTAGTTTACATCTTAACTAAAAGTAGGAAGCTACAACCTTTGTAGATCCGGTTATCCACTTCCTTAGCTCCACGTAGTCGCTCCCTCGCTGTCCATCTTGAATCCCGGACTCTCGCATCGGCTTCATCGGAGAAATGAGCGGAATAGTCGTCGGCTACGATGCCGAAGATGATCTACGTCAAGGCTTCACAAGATCAAGCTCCGACTTCACCAAGTTGTGAAACTTATGAAGAAAATACCCAAAACCACTTGGCAAGAGGTAGAGGATGAAGAAATAGGAGGTGGGTTCACTTTAGAATTAGATTTCTCAATTTAGAACTCAAGATGCCATTAATGGAGTCTAGTTTTCTTTCTTGAAGAAGAAGGAGAAGATGAAGATAGAATATGATAAAAGTATTTTCATAATAGAAAAGAAATCAATACTTATCATATCCTAACTAAGGTCAAGTGTAGAGAATAGACCATGGTAAGTGGGAATGGTTAGGGTTAAGCATGAAGACAAAAAGGTCTCTTTAGTCAAAGCTTCATGAAGCTTGTTGACAAGCTTCATGATAAAAAGAAACCATTTTATTTTCATTTATCCATTTAAATAAATAAAGAATGGTTGAATAAATGAGTGAATAAATCAAAACCCTAACCATTATCATAACCATGGTACAATTCTTTACACAAAGCCAATATTCATGCATCATCAAACATGATACAATCAAGTGCACAAAAGTATATCATATATACAACTTGTGAACATCAAGTGAGAAAATCCATTTAAAGTGAACCAATACTAGTTAATGCAAAGTAATATATCAAATATATAATTATACATTTAATCATTAAATCAACATTTGATTCAATGATCCGGTCATGTCGCACATAACCGACTAGTATCCAATGTATCGATTTATCGAATCAATGATTCGATAACTAGGTTATATCGTATACAACCAATCGAAACATTCATCGCGAGAATGAAATGCGGTATCGCATACACGCCTTATTCTCGGTCCCGCACATATCTCATATGCGCTTCTATTTCGTTTCGCTTGAGCCAGGAAACCTCTGTGTAGGACACTAAAGACTCGTCAATACGCCGGTAGCAGATGATGATCATATCAAGCACCCATAAGCCGCAAGCGGTCTGCTAAACGTAACGGCCACCCGGGTATTAAGCGATCAGAAGATCGACGAGCTAGCCCGCTCACACTCCTGTGAATCCAACCAGTAACACTTAGCGTACAGTCCGGTCTGTTCGTCTGATATGTCGCATATCAAGTCTAGGGGTGGTATACGTCAGACCCCAATAACCGATAAGTCGTGCCGATGTGAGGCTCATAACGGGTCGAGAAACTACTGGTAACACTTACCAGCAAATCTCTGATCAGCCCTGGCCAGGGACTTCCCTGTTACGGCCAATCGAGCACAGTGCAACATCAACCCCCAATACCAGGAGAGACGAAACCCCTCCTATCGCTCATTGCCTCCATGTGACTCGGGACTGTACCCAAAGACCACCGTTTTGCACGCCCTCATGGACGTGGTAAGGTAGAGATCAAAGCACAGTGGGAATCACACAAGACTCTATGACGATCTCGGGTCTACAGACTAACCTGCACAAGTGTCACCTGAGAACTGCCATCTGACGTGAGGTATAATACCATCTGGGAGTTCTCAGCGAGTCCGTCCAGTGTACCCAGTCTCCACTGAGCACCCATATACCATCTCTGATGTCAAACACCAATGGATATGGGATCATCCATCGCCCATCTCATGGGTCGAGAAGCGTATACGCTAGTCTACACTGGTATATCGATGCCCCGTCTCGATACACCCACGACTAGGGACATTGAAGGACGTACCTATGGACTACCATGTCCCCACTAGTATGATCTGCATCATAGTCTAGGTAGTCAAGTACACATCCTAAGGGCTTTACCAACATGTAACTATAAGACAGTTTAAAGAGACAAGTGTACATGTTAAGATAAAAAGCAACCAGATAGCATACTATCATATCGAGCAAGAAAGTCATCTCTATATATGTCCAAGCATCCAATATAATATACATCATCTGTACAATACTGGCCTCTAGGGCATACATACAACTAACAACGTGTTGTTGTCACGACCCGCTTTCCAAAATACGGAATATAAGGGTGAAAAGGCCAGCCATGCTCCTACGATCAGGAAAAATCCTGCCGTAGTCACATTTCGGCTTCTAGCATTATATGGTAATCAGTAAAATACAATACGGATAAATAGAATGCAGTCACTAAAACTCTCGGATATAAAGGAAACTGAGCGTAATTGAAGTAACAAGAGGGCAACTAACCAGGGATATCAAGGGAAAGATACGACTGGTTCACTTGTCTGGATCTTCGTGATCTTCTCGAAATCAGACGGATCCACTTCTATCACTGAGCATGCATACTCAGGTCGTCAGGGTGACGCAATAGCAATATAATAATAATAATAATAATAATAATAATAATAAAAATAATAAGGCAAGAAAATAAAGTAATAACGGCGGAGATAATAAATGCAGGTAATCGATATGTCAATAAATAAGCAATGTATGATCTGTGTCTCTATCGGTCTCTAAGTCACTTTTGAAATCGAGTTGTGGAAAAGAATGATCATGTTTAACGAGGATTTCGTACGTACCCTAGACTACGGCCCACTGTTGCCCGGGACATAATCCTGTCATCCGGACCGCTAGGTCCAAACCTAATATATAAGAGTCGCTGTTCGAATGATCATCCTTTAAATCGCTGACCTCGCTAAATACAATTTTCTTTCCACTTCGATATTTCCTTTTTCCCCAGGTTTCATTATCTATGAGTATGGGTTAGTTGTATACAAGTACGCATCAATAACACTGTTTTATTCACTATTCACTGTATTGTTCTCTATCATGAATCATTCACTTTTACTGGCGTACTCGACACATCTAAACCGATACCATTCATGCTCGACAATGCATTATATACTGAGAATTATTAAGAGCGCTCATTATCGGTAGAGGTATCGCAGTTGGGTAAAATATGTGCATTTATGCTGGTAAACAAATCATGTGCAATGCAAGTTATTATGCATCTTATGAACTTAGAAATTCGCATTAAATCGTACGTTCAGAATTTAGAAAAATGATACAAAAGGAGTAAGAAGTAAACTTAATCAAAAAATCAATGAAATTGGTTTTAAGTCAACCGGGTTTCGGGTTTGCAAATTATGGTCATTTCTTTATAAGTGTTCTCTGCTGGAAATTCAGTTCCTGAACTGAAAGTCCATTTCGTAACACAATTTTCACCCTGTTGAGTTCATAACTAGGCGACGCTACAGCTGGATAATATTTAGTTTTATCGGTCAGGTTAACAACGCACCAGAAGGATTGAAAAAATCTGCTGTATGTTGGGAGTTATGAATTATTTAAGATCGGGATATACGTTCTGTCCTTACTTGGGACTGCAGTATGTACTGATAATTTAAAATATGATTAAAATAGCAAACGACGGTAAAAAAGAATGAAATCACTTCCAATAGTTAGCTAACAGATTTATATTTGCTATGGTATAGGGTTCCACATAATACCATTTTCTCACAGCGACGTAAAAGTATTTCAAATCAAGTATCGACAAGCAGTGCTGCTCTGGACTGCAGTCCAAAGCTGCACTCCTGAACAGTTTCTGCCACTGCTATAAAATAGAAACAAGATGTAAATTATATGGGGTTCTAGTTTGTCGAGTCAGCTTCGATATAAGCCCTTGAACACAACATTCCGGTGTGTATCCAATTTACTATAATTTTCATAATTTTCAGGTACGGAAAGTTTCAGACTTGATAGATCTAAATAGGGATGATATTTCACGGGGTTAAAGTCCGTATTTTCAACCCACTCTTCACACAGTATTTATTATCACTAAAGCAATCCGTTACACTTAAGTTCCGTCATTTTAAGCGGGTTTTTAGCCTTGGGTTTGCATCGAGCACCTAGGCTAAATATTCGATATCCAACAAAACACACGTTCTTTTTAACTACTCGAAACTAGTTGGTATCTCTAAAATTTTCAGGTAATGCTAGCCTGGTCATAAGTCCTAGTTGGGATTCATCAGTACCATTAGTTCGCTATTGAGTTCGAATTCACGATTTAATTATATCTATAACTAATCACAATACTAATCGTAGCATGATAAGCAAGTTGTGAAACTTGCCTGACGACGACGATCAGCGATATGACAGTAACGAACGGTGATGAACGGCACAGCACGTTGCATACATGGACTAGGCACGACACGACAACGCGAAAAGTTTGGCCTCGGCTCAAACTCGGTGCAGCTTCGGGGCTTAGACTCGGCTGGAAGCTTGGGTCGGCGATGGTGGAGCTCGGTTGATGGAAACGGGGCTGCAGCAGCAGGGGCCTCAGGGCCGGTGAACGATGGAGACGGTGGTTGGAGCTGTGGTGGGCACGGTGGGCGGGTGGCAAGTGATGATGAGGGAGCTGCGTCTGTTTGGGTTCTCGGGAGAAGTCGAGGTCGGGGATCTTCTCATCGGGAAGAAGGGGAGAGGAGGAAGAAGAGGCGGTGGCGAGGGCGCGGAGGCGACGGGGTCGGAGCTCCGGCGAGGTGATCGGCGGTGAGGGAAGAGGTGAGGTCGGGGCTGTGGGTTCGGGGTTGTGCAGTCTGGGTTTTCCTTGGTTGAATTCGGGAAAGAAGGAGTAGAGGTGAGGTAGTTGAAGACGACGAGGGTGGAGACGGCGACGGCGTCGCGCGGAGGGAAGGGCGGCGACGAGCGTGGGTTCGAAGGTAGGGGTTGGGTCATCGGGGATGAGGAAGATGAGGCGAGGTCGATGAGATGAGGAGGCGACGTTGTGAGGTGGCGAGGCAAAGGCAGGCGCCGCGTGGGTTCGGGTTTCGCGGAGGAGGGACGAAGGCGGGAAGATGAATTTGAGAACGACGAAGGGAGGTGAGAATAGGGAGGAAGGGAGGTGTTGGGATCCAAGGGAGAATATTTTATATGTATAATGAGAGGAGAGAGAGAGAGAGATTGAACAGAGTGGGAGAGAGAAATTGAACGTGGGTGAATAGAAGAGAGAGTGGAAAATTTTTAGGATTTAGAGAAATTTATTAGGATATAATGAGGAGATTGATTTTGATTAATGATGATATAATGAGGAATAAGTGAGAGTAATGGGGAAATCAATTTGGGGTTTAATAGGAGTAATTTTTGAATTAGAAAGGGTTGAAAGGAGCTATTGGGAAAAGGAAGTAGAGGGTTTGGGTTATTGTGCTTGGATTTAAGAAAGAGTGGGATTAAAGATGGACTTGGAATTTGGGTTAGGTTTGTTTAGTGAAAACTATTTGGGTAAAAATATAAATTAGGCTTTTGAAAAGAAATAAAATAAATAAAAATATAAATGAACAAATTTTATAAACAATACTTCATTTAAATACGGATATTGGCGTACAAAAGGAACTGGGTATTACATCATACCACCCTTACAAAAATTTCGTCCTCGAAATTAAAAGAACGAAAAAAAAAGCGGCGATACAAATGGCTACTCGAAGATATGTGGGAACCACGAACGGATATCCTCCTCATGTTTCCAGGTAGATTCCCCAGGTGAACGACCGCCCTAAGACACTCGGACTAACAGAATGACTTTATTCTTCAGCACCTTCTCTCTACGGTCGAGTATAGTAGTAGGTTGCTCCACACAAGTTAAATCGGTACCCAAAGTCAATTCAGAAAGATCGAGCACATGACTGTCATCTCGAACGTAGCGCCGCAACTGTGACACATGAAATGTGTCGTGTACGCCTGCTAACGAAGGGGTAAGGCAAGACGGTAAGCCACTTCTCCTACTCGTTCTAATACCTTGAATGGTCCGATGAATCGGGGACTGAGTTTCCCATGACTTCCAAACCTGATAACACCACGGGTAGGTGAAATCTTTAGAAACACATGACCACCGACTTCGAATTCTAGCGCTCTCTTGCTGGCATCCGCCCAACTCTTCTGTCAGTATTGAGCCGTTTTAATGTGCTGTCTGATCATCTGGACCTTGTCTACCTTCTGAACAATAAGTTCGGAGCCCAATAATCTTCGCTCACCCATGTCATCCTAACAGACAGGGGATCGACATTTCCGTCCGTAAAGTACTTCGAATGGAGCCATCTGGATGCTAGTTTGGAAACTGTTGTTATAAGAAAACTCCACCAGATGAAGGTGATCCTCCCAAGAACCCGGGAAGTCTAACATGCACGCCCTCAACATGTCCTCGAGTGTTTGAATAGTACGCTCGGACTGTCCGTCCGTCTGTGGATGGTAAGCCGTGTTGAACTTGAGACGTGTACCCAGACTCTCCTGTAAGCTCTTCCAAAAGTGCGAAACAAATCTGGGGTACACTATACTGACAAGAACTCCGTGAAGTCGCACTACCTCTTGCATGTATTTCTCCGCAAGCGATTCTGTCGTCTGTCCCACTCGGAAGGGTATAAAGTGTGCTGCTTTCGTAAGACGGTCGACGATAACCTAAACGACATTGTTGCCTCTTGGGCTCCGTGGTAAAGCAGTCATAAAATCCATAGTGATGTGCTCCCATTTCCATTCGGGTATCGGAAGTGGTTGCAACAATCCAGCTGTTCTCTGGTGTTCCGCATTTACTTGCTGGCATACTAAGCACTTAGACACAAACCGTGCAATCTCTCGCTTCATCCCATTCCACCAATAATGCTGCCTCAGATCTCGATACATTTTCATGCCTCTCGGATGCATAGAATAAGCTGAACTATGAGCCTCGGCTAGTCCTTCTTCTCGAACATCCTCCTTGGGAATGCAGAGTCTGCTACCGAATCTCAAAGAACTGTCTCGATGTATGAGTAATTCCGTTCTTAGTCCGGCTTCCACCTGCTCTCTGAACTTCTGCAATCGAGAATCATCAGCTTGTGCAGCCTTAATGCGATCTACAGTGAAGACTGCACCTGTAACTGCCAAAACTGGCTGATTGCACTCGGTGCAACAACCTCTTGTTCGAGTTTCTGAAAATACTCAATGATGCCCCTCTGACTGCTCAACATCATGGCCGTTGGCTTGCAACTAAGAGCGTCGGGTACGACATTTACTTTCCCCGAATGGTACTGTAAGTCCAAGTCATAGTCCGCCTAGCCATCGGCGTTGTCTCATATTCAATTCCCTCTAAGTGAACACGTATTTCAGACTCTTGTGATCCACGTACACTTCTACCTTTTCGCCTAATAAGTAATGTCTTTAGATCTTCAATATGAAAACCACTGCAGTTAACTCCAAGTCGTGTTGGGTAGTTCTTCTCGTGATTCTTCAGCTGCCGTGAGGTATAAGCAACTAGCCGACCGTGCTGCATCAGAACGCAGCCTAAACCTTTCCTTGAAGCATCGCTATGTATCACTAAACCACCTGAATTATCTGGCACTGTAAGAATAGGGGCCGCGGTCAATTTTTGTTCCAGTATCTCAAAATCCTGAGTACATTCCTGTGTCCATACGTAAGGTACTTCCTTCCGTGTCAGCTAAATTGGGGGTCAGGTGATTACAAGGTTCAAGGATGGGTTAAAGTAATTTCTTGCAATAAGGGAAAGAAATTTTGTAAGAAGGATCAATTAACGCCTCAAGCGGGCTTTAAAAGTACAATACTCTAGGAAAAATTTGATGGAACCAGAACTTTATTATTCAGAAAATCTTGACAGAGTACAATTGAGAGATAAACATGGCCCTAAACTATACATCGTTTTTATTTGGCCTTAAGTAAAGAAAATAAGTCGCGTCAGTCGCGATTGTGGATGTTCAACAAGTTGCGATAAGCTCTTGCACTAGGATAGGGGCGTTGATTCCCATAGTGCCCTGCCGGGATATCTGCTTGAGGTTCTTCAATCTCGAGTTCCTCTTCACTCGAGGTTTCATCCTCCGATTCCTCCTCAGCTGGAGCTTCATCTTCAGATTCCTCCCCTAAAGGGTTTTCTTCTCCTAACTCTTCCTCTTCGTCGTGAGCTTCCTCATTCGAATTCTCCTCCATATGCTCCGCTTCTTTCGGGTCCCTTTCTGGATCCTCTTCCATAGAGTCTTCCTCAGGATTCTCCTCTTCAGGATCCTCATCTGGGTCCTCCTCTACCGCATTTTCCTGTGGATCCTCTTCTATCGGGTCTTCTTCGGGGTCCCCTTCCACTGCATTTTCCTGTGGATCTCCTTCTATCGGGGTCCTCCTCCTCAGGGTCTTCTTCTGGGTCCTCCTCTTCATCGTCAGAATCATTAATCATATTGATCACTAGAACCGCGACATTGACTCCCTCATCCTCAGATTCGCTGTCATCGAAAATAATCTATGGGCCATCCTCAGATTCGCTGTCATCGAAAATAATCTATGGGCCATCGATCTCGTCGTCTGAACTCAATAATATACAGTCGAAAGAAATGCAGGACCAAGTGTCCTCGTCGATAAGCGGTGCTGCCTCATGGTTGGCCATGGCCTGAAAAGTAAGGGTCATGATTAGATAGTGGAACACGAAGGAAAATAATGACTCATGATCCAGAACACGATAAAAAGATAAAGTAGATAAGTTTTAAAACATGAACTTGAGTGGTAATGCACAAGTAGTATATAGAAGTGAAAGCAAGGAAACAAAGTATGATTCAAGGGACCCCTAAATTGAACTGCAATCTTATTCTAAACCCGAAACTCTGATACCAACAAATCCATGTCACGCCCCGCTTCCTAAAATATGGAATACAAGGATGATAAGGCCAGCCATGCTCTTACGATCAAGGAAAAATCCTGCCGTAGTCCTATTTCGGCTTCTAGCATTATATGGTAATCAGTAAAATACAACATGGATAAAGAGAATGCAGTCACTAAAACTATCGGATATAAAGGAAACTGAGCGCAATGGAAGTAAACAAGATGTCAACTAATCAGGGATATCAAGGGAAAGATACGACTGGTTCACTTGTCTGGATCTTCATGGTCTTCTCGAAATCAGACGGATCCACTTCTATCACTGAGCATGCATACTCAAGTAGTCAGGGCGACGCAATAACAATATAATAATAATAATAATAATAAGGCAAGAAAATAAAGTAATAACGGCGGAGACAATAAATGCAGGTAATCGATATGTCAATAAACAATGCAATGTATGATCTATGTCACTATCGGTCTCTAAGTCACTTTTGAAATCGAGTTGTGGAAAGGAATGATCATGTTTAACGAGGGACTCGTACGTACCCGAGACTACGGCCCACTTTTTCCCAGGACATAACCCTGTCAGCCGGACCGCTAGGTCCAAACCTAATATATAAGAGTCGCTGTTCGAATGATCATCCTTTAAATCACTGACCTCGCTAAATACAATTTTATTTCCACTTCGATTTCCCCCTTTTCCCCAGGTTTCACTATCTATGAGTATGGGTTAGTTGTATACAAGTACGCATCAATAACACTGTTTTATTCACTATTCACTGTATTGTTCTCTATCATGAATCATTCACTTTTGCTGGTGTACTCGACACATCTAAACCGATACCATTCATGCTCGACAATGCATTATACACTGAGAATTATTAAGAGCGCTCATTATCGCTAGAGGTATCGCAGTTGGGTAAAATATGTGCATTTATGCCGGTAAACAAATCATGTGCAATGCAAGTTATTATGCGTCTTATGAACTTAGAAATTCGCATTAAATCGTACGTTCAGAATTTAGAAAAATGATACAAAAGGAGTAAGAAGTAAACTTAATAAAAAAATCAACGAAATTGGTTTTAAGTCAATCGGGTTTCGGGTTTGCAAATTACGGTCATTTCTTTTTAAGTGTTCTCTGTTGGAAATTCAGTTCCTGAATCAAAAGTCCATTTCGTAACACAGTTTTCAGCCTGTTAGGTTCATAATTAGGCGACGCTAAAGTTAGATAATATTTAGGTTTATCGGTCAGGTTTCCAACAAACTAGAAGGATCGACAAAATCCACTATATGCTGGGAGTTATGCATTATTTAAGATCAGGATATACGTTCTGTCCTTGCTTGGGACTGCAGTATGTACTGATGATTTAAAATATGATTAAAATAGCAAACAATGGTAAAAACGAATGAAATAACTTCCAATAGTTATCTAACAGATTTATATTTGCTACGGTATAAGTTTCCACATAATACCATTTCCTCACAGAGATGTAAAAGCATTTCAAATCAAGTATCGATAAGCAGTGCTGCTCTGGACTACAGTCCAAACCCAAACCCCCAAACAGTTTCTGCCTTTTCTATAAAATAGAAACAAGATGTAAATTATATGGGGTTCTAGGTTGTCGAGTCGTATTCGATACGAGCCCTTGAACAAAACATTCCAGCGTGTATTCAATTTACTATGATTTTCAGGTACGGAAAGTTTCAGACTAGATGGATCTAAACGGGGATGATATTTCACGGGGTTAAAGTCCATATTTTCAACCCAACTCTTCACATAGTATTTATTATCACTAAAGCAATAAGTTACACCTAAGTTCCGTCATTTTAAGCGGGCTTTTAGCCTAGGGTTTGCTTCGAGCACCTAAGGTAAACATTCGATATCTAACAAAACACATGTTCTCCTTAACTATTCGAAACTAGTTGGTATCTCTAAAATTTTCATGTAATGCCAGCCTGGCCATAAGTCCTAGTTGTGCTTCATCAGCACCATTAGCAAAAATGTTCACTATTGAGTTCGAATTCACGATTTAATTATATTTATAAATAATCACAATACTAATCGTAGCATGATAAGCAAGTTGTGAAACTTGCTTAACGACGAAGATAGGCAACACGACAGCAGCGAACGGTGATGAACGGCACGACATGTTGCATGCACGGACTAGGCACGTCACGGCAACGTGAAAAGTTTAGCCTCGGCTCGAGCTCGGTGCGGCTTCAGGGATTGGACTCGGCTGGTAGCTCGGGTCGGCGATGTTGTAGCTCGGTTGATGGAAATGGGGCTGCGGAAGCAAGGGCCTCAGGGTCGGTGAACGATGGAGACAGTGGCCGGAGCTGTGGTGGGCACGGTGGGTGGGTTGCCGGTGATGATGAGGGAGCTGCGGCTATTGGGGTTCTCGGGTGAAGTCGAGGTTGGGGATCTTCTCGTCGGGAAGAAAGAGAGAGGAGGAAGAAGAGGTAGTGGCGAGGGCGTGGAGGCGACGGGGTCGGATCTCCGACGAGGTGATCGGCGGTGAGGGCAGAGGCGAGGTCAGGGCTGTGGGTTCGGGGTTGTGCAGTCGGGGTTTTCCTTGGTTGAATTCAGGAAAGAAGAAGGTGTGGAGGTGAGGTGGTCGACGACGACGAGGGTGGGGACGGCGAAGGCGTCGTGCGGAGGGAAGGGCGGCGATGAACGTGGGTTCGAAGGTAGGGGTTGGGTCGTCGGGGACGAGGTCGATGAGGAGAGGTGAGGTGAGGTGAGGTCGAGGAGATGAGGATGCGACGTTGTGAGGTGGCGAGGCAAAGGCAGGCGACGCGTGGGTTCGGGTTTCACGGAGGAGGGATGAAGGCGGGAAGAAGAATTTGAGAACGAGGAAGGGAGGTGAGAATAGGGAGGAAGGGTGGTGTTGGGATCAAAGGGAGAATATTTTATATGTATAATTAGAGGAGAGACTGAGAGATTGAACAGAGAGGGAGAGAGAAATTGAACGTGGGTGAATAGAATAGAGAGAGAGAGAGAGGATTATTTTTAGGATTTAAAGAAATTTATTAGGATATAATGAGGAGATTGATTTTTATTAATGTGCAATAAGTGAGAGTAATGGGGAAATCAATTTGGGGTTTAATGAGAGTAATTTTTGAATTAGAAAGGGTTGAAAGGAGCTGTTGGGAAAAGGATGTGGAGGGTTTGGGTTTTTGGGTTTTGGCTTAAGAAATAGTGGGATTAAAGATGGACTTGGGATTTGGGTTAGGTTTGTTTAGTGAAAACTATTTGGGTAAAAATATAGATTAGGGTTTTGAGAAGAAATAAAATAAATAAAATTATAAATGAACAAATTTTATAAACAACACTTCATTTAAATACGGATATTGGCGTATAAAAGGAACTGGGTATTACAGTTGTGCACGTGGGCGCTACTTATGAATTTAATTTTTAAGATGGGTATTCCTGTGCTTTGCACATCGGCGCCAGGGTGATGAGTACGTGCGGCGCCATATAAGAGTCTAACTCTTATTTAATAGATTTTTTGTGCTTTGCACGTTGGTGTCCGCGTTAGGAGCACGTGAGGCGCCACCATAGAATTTAATCATATAAGATTGGCTCTAGCGCTGGCGCCCTCGTGGAAAGCATGTGAGGTGCTTCTTAATTTAATTCAAACAGAGCTTTGCTCTTTTATTAGGTTAAATATTGGGAAAACAAATGCCCTCCACCATTGCTCTCACGTGGCTTTCACGTAGGTGCAACAGTGTCACATTTTATACCGTTCGATCTCCTGGGGAGTTGAACTGTCCTTTCATGTCTTATAAATAGGGCCTTTGACCCTTGAGATGACTGCCGTTTCATCATCCTCTTGCTTTTTCTTTCTTGAGAATTTAATTCTCTTTTCACAGCTTAGACCTCTGTTCAAAGAAACTCTCTCAAAGTTAAACTCTGTCAAAAATTTAGTAAGAATCATGACCATGATTTAACTCTTAAAGAAACTCTTAAAAGAATCTATTCTTGTTTTGGGTTTTTAACCCATTAACAAAACTTTGCTCTTCTCTTGGAACGATCTCTTAGAGATCTAAAAACTTTTGTTTGGGTAGACCATGGATCTTAGAGATCTTAGGGTTTTACCCTATTACTAATTTTGATCTTTGAAGGTTGTTTGCAATTTAACTCCATTTCACGAGCCGATTTCTGGGATTTTATCCCATTATTAGAGGAATTTAATTTCGGGTTGTTCTACAGAGCTTACCTTTGAGAAAATTTCTTCTTTTTTTTAAGAAATTCTTTTGGAAATTTTATTCCCCTTTTCTTATTTTCTTTTTAGGGTTCTTCTCGCAGATTTGAATCTGCTGCAGAACTCGTTTTGCAGGGGAGTTTAACTCTATAGTTCAATGAGATTTCTCACTAAATGGGAATCCTTTTGGATTCACACAACGAGTGTCTTCCTCATCATTGATGGGGGCATTAGAACTATTGTAATTTCTTTCTAGATTGTAATAATTTTGATATTTTGATTGTTAACCCCTTACTAGTTTTTTTCCAGATACTATGGCTTCTCATCTTTATGATCTTGAAGAGATTCGCATCCAAAACCACTATCAAAGCCATGAATTTACTGACGCCCAATGCACCGAGGTGATGCATCGTTTTGATGACTACAACAGTCGGTTACTCACCCGCCGTTCTGCTCTCTTGAAAATTATCGTTGGGTCGATTTGGGAAGCAATTCCTGGGCTTGACAAGGTTATGCCACTCGAGGCGCTTGATGATGCCGAAGACAATGTGCATTCAGTATATCTGATGAGCCTGATCTCAAAGAAGCGAAGAGATGATCTTGTCGATGTTTTGCATCGTGTCTTCCAACAGAAGGTGATAATATCCGCATACCAGAGGACGAATGACGTTAGTGAGGATCCCGATACTTGCATTCGTGAGAAAATGCATAAGAAAATGGCCAAAGAAGCCAAAAGCACTTTACTCAGACTAGCTTCCAAGTTCCTGAATCCGTGTCCGGAATTCAGTATTTTGCCATTGTAAACACTTTGATAATGTTTTTTTTTTGTTGTTGTTTTTATATCGCCATTGTATAAATTTCTTCGAAGTATGAATGACAAAATTCCCTTTTCTCTTCATGCCAATTCTCATATGTGTCTTACATGAAGTGTTGTTATACATATATAGAAACTGTTGCTGGCGCTCATGTGTCATGCGCGTGAGGCGTTGCTGAGGATTTTAATCCTGAACTAGTGCCGGCGCTCACACATTATGCGCGTGAGGCGCCCACACGTTATGCACGTGAGGCGCCGCTCGAGTCCCGGAAAGAATTAATGCGGGTGCTCACGTGAGGCGCTGCTGATGGAGTCGTTTCACCTCCTTGCTCTGATTCTTATGAGTCAACTCTTGCCTTTTCCATGCCCTTTTTTCCAGGCCTTGGAAATAGCTCCACTATGCACAATATTTTCTTGCCTTGATTTGAATGCTTTTCTTTATAATCTGAAGCTATGTTTCCCTCTTCTTTCACAAGGAGAGAACCTCCTTTTAACAAACCAAGAGTTATAGTTTGCAATTGTCCGCATGCACGTTGGCAACCGTGGGAGGTACCTATTGAGGGAATTGTCCCTCGTTTTGCTGCGCGTTTAGTGGATCCCGTTCTCACTGATGACCAGTGTGACACGGTGATTTACGAGCTTCTGGCTCGTAGGGGCTTTCCTCTTCCTGTCGGCTCCATTTGGCTTCGGACGATCTTCTCGTCTGTACTTGCTGACATCCCTCCTCATCCAGCGGAGATGACTCTAGCGATGCTCGACGCGGCGGAGGACAAGATCGAGTGCTTCCATGAGGCTTGTTTGATTACCCAGCCTCTGAGGGATTGTTCGGTTCATCTGTCAAGCCAGATACGGGCTCCGCGAGCCAACATGTCTGCCTTCGCCGATGAGCCCGGCGCTGACCGATGGGGAGCGACTCCTCGTGAAGATCGCCGCTTCGACATGGTGGAGAAGGCAGAGATGGAATTAGAGAATCTTATATATCATTTTGTTAAACCTTGTATCTCTGATCCTATATTTGGCGATCTTTTCTCTGTGTAATAAATAATAATAATAATGTTGACTACTGAACGTTTCATCCCCAGCGCATATTCATATGGGCATTTTGCCTCTGTACATGTATTTTGTATTTCAATCTTTAAAAGTTTCTGATGCATGCATCTAGACATAGGTGAATATTGGACCGAAGTGATGCATAGCATCTGGCTGGTTTCGAGCTGGCGTACATGACTTTCATTAGAATTTTGATCTGAGAAGATAGCGAGCGGATACAAGCGTCTTCTCAAATCTCGATTCTTAAGAAATGTAGTTCTGAACCCCGAGGCCCATGAGTTGCACTTTTCTATTTCTTGATGTCTTAATTTAGCACCCATTAGTTTATTCACTCGTCTCGGAGTCTCTAGTTTATTCACTCGTCTCGGAGTCTCTAGTTTATTCACTCGTCTCGGAGTCTCTAATTTATTCACTCGTCTCGGAGTCTCTAGTTTATTTACTCATTTCGGAGTCTCTAGTTTATTCACTCATTTCGGAGTTTTTTTGTTTACCTCCCTTGGGTTTACAGGTAAACTTGTCCTAACGTTGTATATAGATAACCCCCATTCTTTATGACAGAGGTCCGTTAGGTTTGTGGTACTAGCGTTTTAGACCCTGGTACCGTCGCGTTGGCTGATGTATTCCTCGATATGCAGTCCTTCAGCTGTTGTTCTAGTAGCCTTGCGACTGTTGTGTCTCTGATCCCTTCGGGGGCTGGACAAGACATCTTCAAGTAATCTCCTTAGGTCATATTACCGTCGGAAGAGCAAACGTTAGGAATTTGCCATGACGATTTTTACATGAGGTTAGGCTCAGTTTGGAGCCCCGATAAGTCATAACCACTCCGCACTGGTGTGAGATGATCTTCGATAGTCTTTTAGGCTTTATATGAGTTGCCCTTAAGACCCGAAGCCGGGAATATTCTGTTGCTTCATTTTTTGTTTTGACGATATCGTGCCGATTCTTTACTGAAGTAAGGTAGACATTTGTAAGACTTCTATGCTGTATGTACCGCAGTTGAAGTCCGGAGCTAGGAATATACCATAGCTCCAATTTCATTTGATAGCTGCATTCGTATCCTGTTGAAATGAGGGGGAACGTCGGGATGGTCTCTAGGTTGTATATACGCCATCGAGACTTGGAGTTAGTATTTTGCCGTTACTCCATTTTTTGGTTTCGACCCTTGGGTCTTTTGTTGACGTTGCGTCTGCATCCTATTGGCATGAGAAGCACGTCGGGCTGGAGTTCGGATTTTGCCGTCACTCTTTTTTGATTCGGCTCCTTGGAGCTTCTGTTGACGTTGCATCCGCATCCTGTTAGAATAAGAAGAACGTCGAGCTGATCTCTAGGCTGTAGATATTGCCGTCAAGATCCGGCTCTCTCTTTGACGGAGCCTGGTGGGAAAATATGGTTCCCTTTCTTTCATTTGTGCCCATGGATCGTATACAAGAGTCAATATGGACATACTTGCAGGGCAGAGGAAATTTTATTTTATTTTATTTTTTATTGCCGTGATACTCTATCTTTTCAGCTTTTCATATCGCGAAAGACGCGATTGCCCAATCATTTCGGCTATTTTTCATGGTGCCCAATCATTTCGGCTATATTTTTATATATTTTTGTTCGCTGCTTTTTATTGCGAGTTGCCCAAATATTTCGGCTGTTTTTATATGCATATAATTTTTTTACTCGCTGATTTTTATTACGAGTTGCCCCATCATTCTGGCTATTTTTATATGCATTTTCTTGCTACTCCCTACTGTTTCTATTGCGGGTTTGGAATCTGGTACCAACCATGGCGTCAGCATCGCTGCAACTGGGACATTGCCAGTAGCGAATTATCATTTTCCATGAAAGGACTTGAAGTTCAATACATTTTTAGGCATTAACATCGCTATGACTGGGATATTGGCAGGAGCGACTCATCATTTGCCTTTGTTGATTTGAACAAAGGTGGCTTAGAAAACAGGGTTAGGATCCTATCAACTAAGACTTTTTGACTTTATGAGCCGTAAGGGTCTCATAAAGGTATTTCTTTCTACGAGTCGTGAGGATCTCGTAGGTGTATTTTCTCCTTAGGAATCATGGGGATTCCTAAGTGATATTTTCTCTCGTAAGTCGTAAGGATCTTCCATGAGTGTTTTCTCCTTATAAGTCGAGAGGACTTACAAGTATCGTTCACTATATGAGGACATTTCTCACCATTGGTGGAACTTGGTGGAGGATATATTTATTTATGCCCGTGGATTGTATACAAGGGTCGATATAGAACCGCCTATAGGGCAACGGGGATATGACGGCTTAAGAACAGGTTCAGATTCCTGTAGCTTAAGGCTTTTGAATCTTATGAGCCGTGAGGGTATCATAAGAGGAATTCTTTTTATGAGTCGTGAGGATCCCGTAAGTGTAATTTCTCCTTAGGAATCGTGAGGACTCCTAAGTGCGTTCTTCCTTTGTGAGTCGTAAGGATCTCACGCATGTATTTTTTGCTCACAAGGTCAAGAGGACCTTGCAGGTGCACATGAGTTTTTTTTATGAGTTTGCGCCCTATTCGGGTTTTCACAAACTCGCTGGCAGTCCTGCTGTTTTTACTCATGGCGCCCTTTCGGGTTTCCATCCGTGCCCATTTTTCTTGTGGACATACCTTTTTTTGTGAACGATGGAACTCTCGAATGTAGTTTCACCGCAGGTGATCCATCTGTTTGCCGGTGGGACTTGGGGATAGCTTCATTGCTGGAGTAGCTGTGTTGCCAGTAGGACTTGAGTTGCAACCCTCGCCATTGAGACTTCGTTTGCAATATAGATCTCAAGGGAGTGTATCTCCGTATTTGGGGTGATGCACTAGTTTAAGGACGCTTCAGTCCTATATCGCCAAGTTTGAAGCGAAATCTTAGTTTAGGGAATTTTCGGTCGAATGTCGCCATATTAGAGACGAAGTTCTAGTTTAGGGACATCTTGGTCCTTTGTCACCGTTTTTTAGGCGACGGAGCTTATTGGGTACTACTTTTAGGGTTCTGACTTAGGAAGATAGCGAGTGGACACAAGCGTCATCATCTATCATTGACCTAGGACGTGACTCATTAGGCGTAGTATTTTTTGAGGAATCGGCCGTTTATTGGCTGGAAGGGTCTTTTGCCATGCATATCCATGAACAGTTAGGCTCTACCTTGGTAGACTTTGTCTATGATGTACGTGCCTTCATAGTTCGGCTCGAATTTCACCCGTTTTGCACGATTGGGGATCATCGGTCTTTCGACGACTAGCACGAGCTCGCCTTAGCGGAATGTTCTCGGCTTAGTCAGTCTTTCGTATGACCGTGTCATCCTTGCCTTATAAGCCTCCAGATTTTGCTGTGCTATAAGGTGAGTTTCGTCGAGGGCATCGAGCTCCTCAAGCTGAAGATGAGCATTTTCTTCATCTGTCAGCTCGTCTCGAACCGCTACTTGTAGAGAAGGGAGTTCTATTTCCAAGGGGAGCACTGCTTCCGTGCCGAATACCAACTCGTATGGTGTTGTATTCATGGCCGTTTTGAACGTTGTTTGGTACGCCAAGGGAGGTTCGTGCAACCTTTTGTGCTAGTCTCTTTTGTTTCTGGACACTATTTTCTTTATAATCTTTGTTAAGGTCTTGTTGAAAGCTTCAGCTAGACCGTTGGCATGCGGATTATAGACTGAAGAGTATCTCCAATCTATCTTATACTGTTGTGCCAAGCGATTGATTTTATGGCTTCTATAAGCTGGCCCATTATCCGAGATAATTCGTCGCGGAGTACTTAACCGATAGATGACATGTGTCCTGAAGAAATGGAGGATATTCTCCGTCTTCACCTCCCTTAGTGGTATTGCTTCTGCCCACTTAGAAAAATAATCGGTTTTTGCTAATATGAACCAATGTCCTTTGGACGATGCTGGTTTAATGGGGCCAACTATTTCGGTTCCCCACATTTCGAATGGCCAGCTAGCTACTGTTGTGTATAACGGGTTTTGATGCTGGTGGATGAAGTCCCCATGAATTTAGCACGAGTGACACTGCTTCGCATATTCGAGGCAGTCCTGAATCATTGTGGGCCAATAATAACCCATTCTTTTGATCTTCAGCTTCATTTTTGGCCCAGCTTGGTGAGAACCGCCGAGTCCGTCATAAGTTTCGTGAACGACTTTCTTTGCTTCTTCCGGCCTTAAGAATCTTAGCCACAGATAGTCGAACGATCTCTTATATAGAGTATCATTGATGAAGTTGAAAGACAAAGCTTGTTTCATGAGCTGATGTCAAGACGACGCGTTTTGGGCGTTCATTGGGATTTGAAGTAGTCTATGAAGACTTCCCTCCAGTCCTTGACCTTTTCTTAGTTTTCTATTTGAAGGGATGCTTGTTCGGTCGTTTCTTTTCTTTCAAATGACTCTATCAGATCTTCCGAAGATATATCTGTTGGCGTAAGAACCCTGCGGTTTTGCACAATGATCTTTACGTCATCGAGATTGTCGTTGGCTAATTCCTTAGTTAATTTGGCCAACGCATCCGCTTTACTGTTTTCTGCGCGCGGTATACTCTCCAGGATATAGGAGGGGATTTGTGTCAACAGTTGTTGCACTCTTTTGCCATACTTTATCAGCACTGGTTTGCACGTCTGATAGTCTCCATTTATTTGGCTAACGAACAGCTGAGAGTCTCCATATATAAGGAGGTCTTTAATTCCCATGTCGAAAGCGATCTCGAGACCTGCTATCAAAGCTTCATATTCAGCTTCGTTATTAGTCCTCGGCTCTGTTAAGAAAAAGGTGTAATGTAATATCTTTCCTTACGGAGTCACGAAGATAAGGCCCACCCGGGTTTGATTATGGGGGTGTTTTGCTTTTGCCTCTTCACAGAAGATGCTCCATCGAAGTAGAGTTCCCATCGGGAATCATTTTCTTCCTTGTCTCCTTCGATTGTGTCGAACGCATATTCATCCGGCAACTCGTAATTTAAGGGGGAGTCAGCTGGTATTGGATGCTCGGCGAGAAAGTCGGAGATGGCCTGGCCTTTCACTGCTTTGAGAGGTCGATACGTTATCGAGAACTCTACCAGGAGGAGGGCCTATTTGGCAAGCCTTCCTGTTAATATGGCCCTTGACATCAGATATTTGAGAGGATCCACCTTTGATATGAGATGGACCTCATGTGCCAAGGCGTAATGTCTGAGCTTCGTTATCGTGAAGATCAGTGCCAGGCAATGATTTTCGATGTGGGAATAGTTATTTTCTGCCCCCAGGAGAACTCGGCTCAAATATTACAAAGCTCGCTCCTTTCCCTGATCGTTCTCTTGTGCCCATAGCGTGCCTAGAGAACCCTTAAGGGTTGTTGTATATAGGATAAGGGGTTTTCTCTTAACCAGAGCGGTTAACACCGGCGGATTTTGCAGGTATTGCCTGATTTCGTCTAGTGCATTTTGGCATTTTTGATCCAAAATGAATGAGGTCCCTTTCTTCATCAGATGACTGTAGAGATGACATTTTCCGGAGAAGTTCGCTATGAACCGCCGGATATATGCGAGCTTCCCTTGAAGGGATCACAACTGTTTGAGGGTCCTTGGCATGGGCATTTCCGTAATCACCTTGATTTTTGAGGGATCGATTTCGATACCCCGGTGCCGTATGATGAATCCTAGGAATTTGCCCGAGGAGACTCCAAACGAGCATTTTAGAGGATTCATCTTCAGATTATACTTCCGAAGATGTTGGAACACTATGTTTAGATGTTCCCAATGTTCCTCGTAAGACTTGCTCTTCAGCACAAGGTCATCGATATAGCATTTGACAATCTTATAGATGAGGTCATCGAAGATCTTCGTCATGGCCCTTTGGTAGGTAGCGCCAGCGTTCTTTAAACCGAAAGGCATCACCTTATAGCAGAATATGCCCAGCGGAGTCCGGAAGGCGGTATGTTTTTGGTCTTCAGGATGTATTTTTATTTGGTTGTATCCTGAAGATCCATCCATGAAGGAGAAGACCTCATGGGTAGACGTATTATCGATCATGAGCTCAGTAACAGGTACCGTGAAATCATCTTTCGGACAAGCTTTGTTGAGGTCCCAAAAGTCCACGCAGATGCGCACCGTCCCATTTTTCTTCATCACCAGAACAATGTTAGCGATCCAGTCGGGATATTGAACTTCTTGAATGAACCTGGAGTTGATTAATTTCTTAACTCAGTGTTGATACTCATCTCAAGTTCGAGCCGCATTCTTCTTGGTGCCTGTTTGACTGGCTTTATGTCCGGCGATATGGCCAGTTTATGAACTGCCACCTTTGGATCTAAACTTGGCATCTCGGAATAGTTCCATGCGAAGCAGTCCTTATATTGCATGAGCACGTATTTTAACGTGGTTACCTGTTTTTTAGATAGCAGCTCACTGACGAACATTGGTTTCGGCTCATTTTCATCCCTAAGTCGATTTTCTTTAGGTTGTCTGCCGTAGTGTGTATCCCGCCTTCCAGCTTTTTTGGTGCTGGTGGAAACTCTGAGATCACCTCTTCCTCGTCTTCATTTAAGAAACACCTGAAAGGGTCATCTATCGTCACGTGCCCTCCCTCATTTGAGAGTGTTATCACGTGGCAGATACGGGTCTGCTTCCATCCTTGATGTTGAGATGGTCCTATCCTCAGGGTATAGGTCCTCTTTGGCTCATACTTTTGCGGTGGGGTTACCCTCCAGCTGTCGGATAAAGCGAACCTGCCTTGTTGATACTGGTCTTCGACCCAGTCTTTGAAGGTGAAGCAGTTTTCAAGGGGATGACCTATGGCTCGATGGTAAGAGCAATAATCCAGATGATGGACCTTGTTTATTTGTTCGGGGTGCCGAGACTCCGGAAGTGTCATCGTTTGGTGCTTCATGACAAGGTTGAATATTTTCCCTGTCTTGTCTTGGGGGAAGGAGTATTCCCGACCCATCTTCTTTATAAAGGACGGGTTCCAACCAAATTTTTCTTGATAGTGCAGCTTCTTAGATCTTCCTTGTTGTTTGCGAACGTTGTTTGTGCTCTTTGTCCTATTTTTGCCTCTATTTCGGGATTTTTCCTTTTTGCGAGGACGTACAGCGGGCTGGGGATAAAGGGCATTATAGTCTTCTTTCTCCGAAGATTGCTGATTGAGGCGCTGCGTCCTAGCCTTTTCATAAATGGCTATTTCGCGGCTATAATTGTCTCGGCTCCTTTGACAAGCCTCTTCTATTAGCTTGTCTATTTGTTCCTCAAGCGATGGGCTTACCATTCTTAGAGCGCGATTTCGCTCTATTTCAATGTCAGGGCCATTTGGAAGAGTGTTTTCCTCTTCGTTGAAACTGTTTATGACACCGCAGCTGTGGAACTGCTCCCGTTTCTTGGACCGAACGTATCCAAGCCCGGTTGTCTCCATCTTCTCGTTGGGCATCTTTTTCCGAGTCCCGGGAATAACCTATTTTTTTTGTAGAATTGGGCTTGTCGAAAAGTTTGTTCGAGGGGTACACCTTGGCGTCTTAATAGCCTTTTCAATCTCTCCGTGTAGTATCTTGGCAGACGGATTGGTTGAAACCTGTCCAGTGCAAAATTGGCACCATGCCAGACTTCTTTTTCTACTTTGGTCTCTATAGATTGGTAGAAGAGGATCGCCTTTTCACCTCTTTGCCTGGGAGGGACGTAGAAAGTCTGTAGTTCCTGTATGCTGTATGTATAGAGCGCATCAAGTTCCTTGTAATGCTGAGGCGGAGCCATTGTGATTTGCAGACTCTGATCTGTTTCGTCGAGGGTTTGCACTGACAGGCGGATGGAGAACACTGCGTTGGCCTCATCCTTAGAGTCGCTGCCAAAGACCAGAATAGGGGTAGATGGTCTGGGCCTGTTGTTTTCAAGTAGACTATTTCTCATCTCCCTTGGAATCGCTCCCAAAGATCGAGATTACGGCGATGGACTTCTGTTTATCTCCGGCTTATAACACCTTTCTGTATCTTCGAAGTTCGGTAGAAAGTACTTTACGTCTTCATATTTCCGGACCTCGTTTATGGAGAACAAATTCAGCTCCCCTGTGACAGTGGATTCTAAACCATCCTTGAAATACTTCATACACTGATGTTGTATAGAAGGGATGACGTTGTACTCATGCAGCCAGGGCCTGCCGAGCAAAGCGTTATAGCAAGTTTTGGCGTCAATAACGTGAAATTTGATGTCAGTGACGAGCCACCTGAGGCGTAACGTCAGTATTATGGACCCCAGCGTCCGTGATGACTGTGAGTCGAACTCGGAGATGGTAATTTTGTCTCGGGCTAAGTGCTGAACGGCATGCGAATATCCTTCAGCACTTTCACGTTGAGAAGGTTGGCGGAGGGTCCGTTGTCGACAAGGATTTTCCCTATCTTGATGTCGTGGAAGTACCTGGTGACGTATAACGGGGGGTTATGTTCGCACGTACCGAGGAGGAGATCTTCATCGCTGAATATAATGTTAGCTGTGTGAACCTCTGCCAGCTCGTCCTTCATCTTCTCTTCTGCAAGGAAAACTTGGAACTGGTTGGGCTCTTATAATGCCTTGATCAGAGACTCTCATGCTTCTTTGAACAAGGGGTGAGCATCCAATATACTCAGTTGTGAAGGTATTTTCCTCAAATATGCCAGGGCGTTGCAATCAGCTTTATTTTTCTTAGGCAGGTCTCTCACTGCGAGCTCTTTGACAACTCCCTCGTCAAGGGTGATTTCCTTAGGGATTTTTTCTTTCCCTTTGTCTTTTTTTCTCGAACCCTTGTTTGTAGTTCCAAGATTCTTTTCAGGCAGCGTGCGGCTCCGCAGCTGAATATTCTCACAGTTCTTCTCCTCATTTTCTTTTTCGGAGGTAGAGTCTTTGAAGAGAGGGCTGAGGGGTATTTCGTCTTCAGAATCGCTCCCGAAGGTAGGGACTTGGGGGTTTTCCCTTTCCGAACTGGTATCAACCATATGAAAGTTGCCAGTCATTTCTTCATGCGCGTTTGTCGCACTCTTTTGCTGTCAACGAGCTTCGTGCTTTATCCTCTTGAAGTGTTTTTGATGGGAAACATATCCTTGCCACCACTTCTTAAAGGTACTGCATTTCTCGGTGGGGTGGGTAACCCTTCGATGATATAGTTAGTAATTTAGATGTGAATCCTCTCCGTCGAAGCATATGACCCCAGGAGTATTTCCTGCGAGAGGTGGCAGCTTCATTACCATTTATGGGGCTTTGGCGAACCGCTTCTCTGCCTTGATCCTGCTCTTATTTGTGGCAGGTGTGCTTCGGTTTAGTTGGAGTACTTTACGACTCATCCTAGCCGCAGCTTCTTCATTCTAACGCTGACGCTTAGCCTTTTTGTATATGGCTGTTTCGCGTTCTCGGTCAGCTTTGCTTTTTCGAAAGGCTTCGTTTAGCAGCCTATCGATTGGGTCTTCTGGCAGTTCCGGGGATTTTAGCGTCAATCCTGCCCCCAGTTCCTCTGCGCTGTTTTCTGACGCTGAAGGAGCTTCTTATCCATTTAATGACGAATGGGAGACCATGTGGCAACTTTCTATATAGTTTTCAGTTTCTTCTGATGAGTCATTTTCCTTATCGTTGTCACTATCTTCGTTCTCTAGAATATGCTTGAGGAACTCTTCGAGGGTGACCGGTGTCTACGCCTTCTAGTTGTACTCCTCCAATGCGTCGATGTACTTTTATAGTTTTGTGCGCTTGTCGTCATACTCGGCAGGCTGCACAGGCTTCTTGGTCTTCTTCTTTTTCTTTGAAAACTTTGAAGGCTTGACTTGGGGATTTTGCCCTTTGTCAACAACTTTCGGTATGGGACACATTTTCAGCATCTCTTCGATGATTTCAGGTTCAAGTAGGCTTTTCCACCTGACTGCCGGACATGCCTGTAGATCTTTCAGCATTCTTTTGGTTTTAGCTGAAAGAACGAATTCGCATGGAGTTTCTTCCATGAGCGAGCATGATTCCCCCGACGCATCCACCTTTTTAGGAGTGTGCTTCTGTGGTGGGTTCACCCTCCAGTTTTCAAACAGCGCGAACTTCCCCTGTTGATACTGGTCTTCGACCCAATTCTTGAAGATGTAGCAATTCTCAATCGGGTGGCTCACCATTCTGTGATAGGAGCAGTAGTTGGGGTTGTTGACGTCGCCGAATTGCGGTGGACGCCGTGGATCTGGAAATGTGATGAGTTTGTTATGCATTGCCAACTCAAATAGTCTCCTCGTCTTATCACGGAGAAATAAGTAAGCGCGTCCTAACCTTTCTTCCAGGGATAGGCGTGGACGTGCATTGTTTTGGTGAGCAGTCGGTTTTGGGCAACTCGACTGTTGTTGAGTGTTAGCAACGAAGTCCACATTCCCTTTACCCTTGGCATTTCGAGGGTCCATATTTGAGGAGGAAGGCCCGTAGCCCATCTGGTCTATTTGGGCCAGTTTATTTATCAGAGCCTGGAAGGTTGTTGGTTTGAAGAATGTCATGAACTGGGACACAGTCGTTAGAGGATCAAGGGTCCCGATGAACATGCCCATGGCACGGGATTCTTTGATGCGCTGTTCGCACTTTGACCATAGGTTCCGCCACTAGATCGCGTATTGGACCCAGGTTTCTCCTGGCCTTACCCTGGCATTGATTAATGCCGTGATTGGAGTGCGCTCGCTCGTGCTGGCGAAACGCCGGGTGAAAAATAGCTCCAACTCTGTGAATGTCTTTACAGAGTCATTTGGGAGCTCCGAGTACCATTCGAAGGCCGTCTCTGACATGCTATCAACGAATTGGTGAAGCAACAATTTGTCGTCACCTCCAGTGTTACCGCACAGAGCTCTGAACTGCGCGACGTGCTGATGTGGGTTGCCTGTCCTTTTGTACACATGGAACTTGGAGATCGTATATCCCGACGGGTACTTGATTTGGTCATACCAGTCTGGATACGGTCGCCCGGTTCTGACGATTTGGCCAGCAGCTTTACTAGCTTGATGAGCTTGTATTTGTTGAGCTATATAATCATCAAGAGTAGCCTTGGAAATCGTTTCCTCCTTGGTTGCCGATAAAGCCGGAAGAGGGTTTGATGTTTCCCCTCTGTCATCCTCGATACTTATCGGCGGATCCTCGGCTAGGGGTTCTGGCTGGATCATCATTCCAACCATATTCTGAAATAAGAGAGCCATCTGCTTTATGTTAGCAGCCTGCTCAGCAGTTTCCTTATCCTTTCTTTTAAGCACCCTTCGCAGGAACTCTGTATCGGTCTCCTGCTCCTGGCGTTGTTCGGCAGTTGTGTCCGGGCTTTCTTTCTGCCCGGTAAGTGCTGCCATTGTGGTCAGCAACTCCTGGAGCTTTTGTTGTTGCTTCTGAGTTTTTGTCAGCGATCGAGTTTGCGGCTGGTGACCTACGGAAGCATGACTTTCCGCTTTCTCGGAAGCCATGTAGACCGTATGCACGATCATGCCCCCAGACTTGGGGTGTTTGGGTCCATCGACTTTGGAGTTTGCCACCAGTGGTGGGATTTTCTCCGGCCTGATCCTTTTGTGGGAAGTAGAAGTTGAAGGAGCCGTTGTAACAGGCACCTGTGCAGAAGAAGTCCCTCGCTGTATGACGGAGTAGTGGTCTTCCTCTTGTCGAGCCTTTAATTTTTTCGGTCGACGAGAGAAATTTTGATCAATCATGGAGTCCTGAACTTTTTGCCAGACCCTGTGAATTTATGATGAGATCCATTGATGGGGGAACTCCGTCTATGCTTGCACTGTGGTTTTTGCAGGCGGAGGAAATTTCTTTAGCACCGCCGTTAGAGAGTTCTTGCATACCCTCCTGAGTAGATCAAAGCTGTTTCCGGTTGGAACCGCAGCATCAACTTCCACCATTGGAGCTGGTGGGGTAAGTCCAGAGGAGGAGTTGCCCCCAGCTTTCCTCACTCGGCGTCAGTGACGACGTCGATCATGTCTTGCAAAAGGGGCCGCCACAGTTTTGGAAGCGGCTTCGTTGTGCCCCAGGCTTTGGTGAGGGGCTGCTGTTGGTGTCAGTCTGTTGAAGGCTGACGTCCTTGGCAGAGTTTAAGGAGGATCATCCAATCTTTCAAAAACCGACATTCTGGTAAGGGAAGTGTTCATACCAGAATATTGCATTTAATACCGCCCATTCTTCTACTCATTTGTTTATAGGCAGGTGCTTTTGATTCATGTTTGCTACATATTTACAGGTTACAGGTTTCTAGTCCAAAATAACGCAAATCATACAAAATCTCCAGAATTACGCCAAAATCCAATACATCTGCTACAAACAGATAAAAGCCGGGTTTCGGTTATCCGCATCCGTCCAGTGCTGCTTACCAGTTCAAGAGACAAGATGAAAAATAGTTGTCATTCGTGTCTTGGTCAAGCACAGAGCACGAGAGGGGGCAGCACGAGAATCAAGTTAATAACGTAGAGCTCGAGGGAGATAAAGGTCAAATGGATTAAAAGTGAAGCCATTTTGGACTGTTGAAAATATGAAGAAATATTGGAAGCATTTTGCAATTTAGGACCTGTATAACAGAAGAATAAAGCAACGTGGAGAAGCCCGAGAAAAATCACCCAATAATTCCTCCAAACGGCTGCGGAACCGCGGCCAAAACGGCGTTTTCGCGGCGGTTCCGCGGCGGTTCCGCGGCGCAATAATGTCGACACTTTGTCGTATTTTGTGGTTATTTCGGTAATTGTGTATAGACTTAGAATATGGGTCTAGGGTTTCAGTTCTCTGCCTATAAATACTCCAGTTTTGAGCCATGTGGGATGTCTTCTTCTTTGTTAGATTTTAGTGTAGATTAGTTTGTATTTCTTCTTCTTCTTCATCTATTCTCCATGAAAGTGCAGTAAGAGCTCTTGAGTGGAAAATCAATGAAGATGAGGGTTTTTATTATCTTGTATTTTTCATTTCTTGTATTGTAATTTTAATTCTTAGTGTGATTTTATTTATTATTGTTAAGTAGATGTTGTTATTTCTTGTTGCCTTTTTCTTTTCTTCTTATCCGTATTTTTTTCAAGCCATGATACTCTATGGAGTTTCTTACTTAGGTGAGGACCCAAGTTGTTAGCTTACTACCATTTGTAAAACTGTATTTTCCTTTTCTTTCTTTGCTTCCTTTTTTTTCCTTTTCCTTTTAAATGTGTGAATAATTTCACACTTGTTAGGGGCCAAGGAAGGTTAGTATAAGAGACGGAAAACTCCCTTATGCTTCTCTTCGCCAAACATCCTAAAACGAACCTAGACCAAACAAACACCCCCCTCACTTAAGCGCGCTATACGTGACATATAGCCGCGACCTAAGTCGAGAAGTCATTTGGGCGCACTACAACGTGACATGTAGTTGTGGTTTAATTGGATATATGGCTATAGGTGTTTGGCCTAGGGCTGGAAATAAGCACACGTAGCGGAAGGACAAGGGGCACTAGGAATGGATTTAGCGTTGGAAAGCTTGCTTAAACTCGCAAATCCCATTCTTATATCCTCCTAATCCGCGCTACTTTCTATTATTCCAACATTATTTTAAGAATGGCAAAAGAAAAGTACAAGACTAATTCTAACTCTACTAACCAACTTTAATCCCAATAAGTTTACTTGAACATAAAATACAAACACGTAGGATAGATTCGAACATACACATATACATTCTTTAATTGACTCGTCTAAGATAAGAACGAACATACAACCATCTCTCTGCGGACGACCCGTGCTCAACCGGCTAGCTGCAAAGTGACACCGTCTTGAATGCGGTAAGTAGAACAAATAGAACAAGAGGAACGTGAGTTTCTGCAATAATCAAATGGCGCCGTTGCCGGGGAGACGGTAACGAATTTCTTTTATGTTATTCGGGTTAATATTTTTTTTGTATATATATATATATATATATATATATATATATATTTATATATAAATAAATAAATATAATAAAAATCCTTTTGTTATTTTTGATATTTTTTGTGTGCAAGTGTGCAGGCGATCTAGAGCGAATACAGTAATCAAATAAAGATATAGAGCATTTTATTTTGGAGTAAAGAACAAAAGGAGTGCAGGGACCAAAGTAGAAGCCCTAACTCCACATTTTGACCGTGGAACCGCGGTCAAAGCTAGGATTTCACGGCGTTTCCGCGGTCGTATTGTGGCTTCTGAGCCCAAATTTTTTTACACCCCTACTCTTTCCTCTAAACCCTTCCGTGAACTCCGCTGAACTGTGTTTTCTTCAGGTTTATTTGCACAGATTGCGCCGCCGCTAAATAAATTTTTTGCTGTTTTAGATTTTGTTTTTTTTACCACTTTGCATATAAATACGGACATTAAGGGGCTATAACACCAATTAAGATTGGGTGGGGATTTCATCACCCTTCCTAAGACCCCACAAATCACAAAAAATATACGCATCATCTTGAGTTAATAAAAAATATCTAAACCAAACCTATAAGGACTTGTCGCGCTTATTTAGGACAAGTGAAGGTTGCGGGGAATCGGTCGTTTATCAAAACTTGACTTTGTGGTGCTTAGGCTAGACAAGTGAGGAGGTAATTTTAAAAGGCCCGTCTCACGGTGATTCGTGAGCGGAACCCTCCTTATCTCACTTGTTCTTACCTGGTCACAATTGGCAGTGAAAAGGCGATCTGAGAGTTATCTTGCAACTTGTCGCTTGAAAGTCTAAGAGCGGTCTAGTTGGACTTTTAAGATCCTAGCTTTAGGTGTTGTTTGTGCATATTGTGATTGTGCTTGTGCTTGTGTAAGGTTTAGTCCCATAGTTCCGTATTCTTTCAAAATCCAACAAACAATTTCGAAAACTGCAAAAACAAAAAAAGCAATAAAAAAAATTTCCTACCTTTTCATAATATGGCTACCCCAAAACGACCAACTCTTGCTGAAGTTTGGTACCCACAACCAGACATTTCTTCATATAGTTCTTTCTTTGGCTGAACTTCGAACGATCCATTCATGCCCAAAATTTCATTGAAAGATCGGATAGACGTGTCTAGGATAAACAATTGGACTCCGCAATCCACTTCGTATCAACTGTTTCAACCTCCCCCACCCTCTTACGTTGATACCCCTTTTGAGAGTCATGTTCCGACTCCATGACTTATGTCCATTGCCGACAGAATCGAACAATCTCGTAGCCGATCTTTCATTTCTTTCACCACTTCGAATTCTTTTGATTAATGATTCCAATCACCTTTTTATCATAATATTGATCCTAATCCTGTCCAGCCATTTGATTCCTATCAATCCTACCCGACTTGTATACCTTCTTTAGACATTTCTTCTGAACAACCATTTGAGAGTTTCACGTATCCAAACGATTTTGAATCATTTATTGAAACCTCTTCACAACCCATGTCTAGCCTTGAACAGTCATTAGAATAATTTCGGGTAGCATCATGCCAACAGATGATGGATTTGAATGCGTCCATGGCCGCCCTCATACAACCTAATGAACCAGCAGTTAGTTTCCAACTAGCTCCGAATTTTCCAATGTATGATGTGGCGATTGGACAGTTTGCGAATTTGCCTGGTGAGAGTGAGTAGTACACCCTTCCAAATCAAACCTACCCATTTCAAATTGAATTCCACAACTCCGGTTTCGAAAGTCTATCGAGTGTCCCAAATGATTCACCAATTGAAGATAGAATGTTTAATGAGTTGTGCGACTTTGTAGTGTTTGATTTGCCCGATTGTGAAGGGTCCATTTCAAGTGAAACCAATGCCAATCCCGTTGATCTCTATACGTCCACTCTAGAACCACAATTGATTGAAATCCATGCTTTTGATGAGGTGTCCCAGAAATTTAACTTTCACTTAATTGAGGATATCGACGCTGGAATATTTTGGATGATGAACCCGCAGTTTTGGATGAGTTTTTCTCACCAATTCATCATGTCATTTCACTTCCGTGTGGACATCATCCCGAACCATTAACTGATTTTCCCGAACCCCATATGCGTATGACAATTGATGATGAATGCATAGATGAGCTGAATTTTGAGGATAGCATTGAGGATGAAGTAGTTTTACTAGATGAGTCGGGTTTTCCAATTCATCCTGTCCCTTTCATTGACTGTGTACACCTTCCTTAACCTTTAACCGATACCATTTCTCAATCACTTCCCTCCATCCTTTCCAATGTTCCCACTTCATGAGCTACCGTATCATTTTCATTTTGATAGATTAATACAATCTTGTGAGGTTTGACCCCATTTCTCGACATGTTGATAGATTAATACAATCCATTTTCGATATAACCAGTTTATGCACCGCTATTTTTGAATCCAGTCCCGGCATCTCGGAATAGTTCCATGCGAAGCAGTCTTTATATTGCATAAGCACGTCCTTTAGTATGGCCACCTGTTTTTTAGACAACAGCTCACGGACGAACGTAAGTCTAGGCTCATTTTTCGTGCCTAAGTCGATTTTTCTCAGGTTGTCTGCCGTAGTGTGTATCCCATCTTCCAGCGCTTTTGGTACTGGTGGAAACTCTGAGATCACCTCATCCTCGTCTTCATTTGCGAAACACCTGAAGGAGTCATTTATAGCCTCGTGCCCTCCCTTCTTTGAGAGTGTTACCACATGGCAGGTGTGGGTTTGCTTCCATTCTTGATGTTGATCTGGTCCTATCCTCACGGTATAGGTCCTTTTTGGCTCATGTTTTTGCGGCGGGGTTACCCTCCAGCTGTCGGACAAAGCGAACTTGCCTTGTTGATATTGGTATTCGACCCGGTCTTTGAAGGTGAAGCAGTCTTCAAGGGAATGACCTATTGCTCGGTGATAGGAGCAATAATTCGGATGATGGACCTCGTTTATTTGTTCAAGATGCCGAGACTCCGTAAGCGTCATCATTTGATGCTTCATGACAAGGTTGAATATTTTTCGTGTCTTGTCTTGAGGGAAATAGTATTCCCGACCCATCTTCTTGATAAAGGACGGGTTCTAACCATGTTTTTCTTGATAGCGCGGCTTCTTAGATATACCCTGTTATTTGCGAACGTTGTTTGTGCTCTTTGTCCTATTTTTGCCACTATTTCGGGATTTTTCCTTCTTGCTAGGACATACAGCGAGCTGGGGATGGAGGGCGTTGCAGTCTTCTTTCTCTGCGGACTGCTGGTTAAAGCGTTGCGTTCTAGCCTTTTCATAAATAGCCATTTCACGACTGTAGTTATCCCGAATCTTTTGACAGGCTTCTTTTACTAGCTTGTTAACTTGTTCTTCGAACGATGGACTTAATGTTCTTAGAGCGTGATCTCGTTCTGTTTCAACGTCACGACTATTTGAAAGAGCGTTCACTTCTTTACCAGAGCTGTTTATGACGCGGCAGCCATGAAATCGCTCCCGTTTCTTTGACTGAACGTATCCGAGCCCTGTTGTCTCCATCTTCCCATTGGGCATCTTTCGCTGAGTCCTGGGAATGTCCCAAATCTTGTTATAGAACTGGGCTTGTCAAGCGGTTTGTTTGATGGGTACGCCTTGGTATCTTAATAGACTTTTCAATCCCTCTGCGTAATATCTGGGCAGCCGGATTGGTTGAAACCTGTCAAGCGAAAGATCAGCACCATGCCAGACTTCTTTCTCTACTTTAGTCTCCGTAGATTGGTAGAAGAGGATTGCCTTTTCACCTCTTCGCCTGGGAGGGAAGTAGAAAGTCCGCAGCTCTTACATGCTGTATGTATCAAGTGCATCAAGTGTTTTGCAATGCCGTGGTGGAACTATGGTGATTTGTAAACTCTGATCAGCTGTAGTAACGGTTTGTGCTGACAGGCAAGTGGAGAACACGGAGTTGGCCTCGTCCTCAGATTCACTGCCGAAGACCAAATTAGGAGAAGATGGGCCGGGCCTGTTGCCTTGGGGTTGCCCCCAGTAGACTATCTCTTCATCCTCCTCGGTATCGCTCCTAAAGATCGGGATAGAGGTGATGGCTTTTTGTTTATTCTCCGGCTTATGACATCTTTCTGTGTCTTTGAAGTCTGGTAGGAAGTACTTGGCGTCTTCATATTTTCGGACTTCATTTACGGAGAATGGATTTAGCTCCCCCATAACGGTGTACTCGAGGCCATCTTTGAAATACTTCATACATTGATGTTGTGTAGAATGGATTACGTTGTACTCGTGCAACCAAGGCTTGTCGAGCAAAGCGTTATAGCATATCTTGGCGTCGATGACATGAAATTTGATGTCAGTGACGAGAAACCCAAAGCGTATTGTCAATATTACAGACCCAAGCGTCCGCGATGACTGAGAGTCGAACCCGATGATGGTAATTTTATCCCGAGCCAGGTGCTGGACGTTCATGCAAATCTTCTTCAGCACCTTCACGTTGAGAAGGTTGACGGATGACCCGTTGTCGATCAGGATCTTTCCTATCTTGATGTCATGGCAGTACCTGGTGACATATAGTGAACGGTTGTGCTCGCATGTTCCGAGGAGGAGATCTTCATTGTTGAATGTAATGTCAGCTGTATGAACCTCTGCCAGCTCGTCCTTTATCTTTTCTTCTGCAAGGAATGCTTGAAACTCATCGGGCGCTTGTAATGCCCTGATCAGAGAATCTCTTGCTTCTTTAGACAGGAGGAGAGCATCCAGTATTCTCAGTTGTGAGGGTATCTTCCTCAGATGTTCCAGGATATTGTAACCCACCTTGTTTTTCTTAGGCGGGTCCTTGACTGCGAGCTCTTTGACGACTCTATCATCGAGGGCAATTTCCTTGGGACTTTTTCCTTCCCTTTGTCTCTTTTGATCGAACCTTTGTTTGTAGGCCCGAAGTTCTTTTCAGGTATCGTGTGGTTACGCAGCTGAATATTCTCACGGTTCTTCTCCTCTTCTTCTTTTCCGGAGGTGGATTCTTTGAAGAGAGGGCCGAGGGTTATTTCTTCCTCAGAATTGCTCCCGAATGTAAGAACTTAGTATTTTCCTTCTGTCGAACTGGTATCAACCATATGACAGTTGCCAGCCATTCCTTCACGCTCATCGGTTGTGCTTCTTTGCTGCCGACGAGCTTTGTGCTTCATCTGCTTGAAGTGTTGTCGGTGGACAATGTATCTTTGCCACCACTTCTTGAAGGCATTTCACTCTTCGGTGGGGTGGGTGACCCTCCGATGATATAGGCAGTAGTTCGGATGTGAAACCTCTCCATTGAGGCATGTTGCCCAAGGAGTATTTCCCTTGAGAGGTGGCAGCTTCATTCCTATTGACAGGGCTTTGGTGAACCACTTTTCCATCTTGGTCCTACTTTTGTTTTCCGCAGGTGTTCGTCGGTCTGGTCAGAGAACTTTACGACTCCTCCTTGCCACGTTTTTTTCATCCTGACGCCGACGCTTGGCCTTTTCGTATATGGATGTTTCACATTCTCGGTCAGCTTTACTCTTTTGAAAGGCTTCGTTTAGCAGCTTGTCAATTGGGTCTTCTGACAGTTCCAGGGATTTTGGCAACGGTCCTGCCCCCGGTTCCTCTGCGTTGTTTTCTAACGCCGAGGGAGCTTCTTCACCGTTTGACGATGAATAAGAAACCATGTGGCAACTTGCTACATAGTCTTGGGTTCCTCCTGATGAGTCATGTTCCTCATCATCGTCACTATCTTCGTTTTCAAGGATATGGTTGAGAAACTCTTCGAGAGTGACTGGTGTCCGCGCTTTCTGGTTGTATTCTTCCTGCGCGTCAATGTACTTTTGCAGGTCCGTACGCTTGTCGTCATACTAGGTAGGCTACACAAGCTTTTTGGTCTTCTTCTTTTTCTTCAATGACTTTGAAGGCTTGACCTGGCGGTTTTTCCCATCGTCAACAGTTTTCGGTGCGGAACGCGGTTTCAGCATCCCTTCAATAATCTCAGGCTCCAGTGGGCCTTTCCATCTGATTGCTGGATATGCTTGATGATCCTTCATCATTCTTTTAGTTTTATCTGAAAGGACGACTTCCCACGGAGCTTCTTCCACAAATGAGAATGATTCCCCTGGCGTATCCACCTTTTGAGGAGCGTGCTTTTGTGGTGGGTTCACTCTCCAGTTCTCGGAAAGCGCAAATTTCCCTTGGCGGTACTGGTCCTCGACCCAGTTCTTGAAGACATAGCAATACTCTATGGGGTGACTCACTATTCGGTGATAGGAGCAGTAATTGGGATTGTTAACGTCACCGGGCTGTGGTGGGCGTTTTGGGTCTGGCAGAGTGATGAGTTTGTTGCGCACTGCCAGCTTGAACAATCTCCTCGTTTTATCACGAGGAAACGAGTAAGCACGTCCTAACTTCTCTTCGAGGGATTGGCACGGGCGCGCGTTGTTTTGGCGAGCAACCGGTTTTGGGTCACTCAGTTATTGTTGAGTGTTGGCAAAGAATGCCGCTTTCCCTTTACCCTTTGCATTCCAAGGGTCCATTTTTTAAGAGGAAGGTCCGTGGCCCATCTGGTCCATTTGGACCAACTTGTTGATCAGAGCCTGGAAGGTGGTCGGCTTAAAGAACGTCATGAACTGGGACACAGTCACTGGAGGATCCAGAGTCCCTATGAACATGCCCACGGCAGGAGCTTCTTCGATGCGTTGTTCGTATTTTGACCATAGGTTCCGCCACCGGATTGCGTATTGAACCCAGGTCTCTCCTAGCTTCACCCTGGCATTGATTAATACCGTGATCGGGGTGCGCTCACTTGCGCTGGCAAACCGCTGTATGAACAGCAAATCCATTTCCGTGAATATTTTGACGGAGTCATTTGGGAGCTTCGAGGACCATTCAAACGCCGTTTCTGACAGGCTGCCAACGAGCTGGCGAAGCAGAAATTGGCGTCGCCTCCAGTATTGCCGCATAGAGCTCTGAACTAAGCAACGTGCTGATGAGGATTGCCTGTCCCTTTATACACATAGAACTTGGGGATCGTATATCCTAGCGGGTATTTTATTTGGTCATATCAGCTCGGATACGGTCGTCAAGTTCTGACGACTTGGCCAGCCGCTTCACTTTCCTGATGAGCTCGTATTCGTTGAGCTATGTAATCATCAAGGGTAGCTTTGGAGATCGTTTCCTCCCTGGCTGTTGATAAAACTGGAAGAGGATTTGATGTTTCCCCTCTGTCGTCCTCGATGATTATCGGCAGGTTTTCAGCTGGATGTTCTGGCTGGATCATCATTCCAACCATATCTTGGAACAAAAGTTCCATCTTTTTTATATTAGCAGCCTGTTCCGCGGCCTCCTCATCCTTTCTTTCCAGCACCCTTCGCAGGAACTCTGTATCGGTCTGCTGCTCCTGGCGCTGTTCAGACGCCGCTTCCGGACTTTCTTTCTGCCTGGTGAGTGCTGCCATTTTTGTCAGCATCTCCTGGAGCTTTTGTTGCTGCTCTTGAGCCTTTGTTAACGACCGAGTTTGCGGCAAATGACCCACGGAAGCACGGCTTTCCTCCTTTTGGAAGCCATGTAAATCGTGTGCTCTATCATGCCCCAAGACTTAGGACGTTTAGGTCCATTGCCTTTGGAATTTGCCGCCGGCGGTGGGAGATTATCCGGCCATCTCTTTTTGTTGGAGGTCGAAGTTGAAGGGGCTGTTGTAACGGGCACCCATGTGGACGAAGTCCCTCGCTATATGACGGATGGATGATCTTCCTCTTGTCGAACCTTCATTTTCTTCAGTTGACGAGGGTAGTTCTTGTTGATAACAGAATCTTGGACTTTCTGCCAGACCCTGTGGATTTGGAAAGAGAGCCGCTGAGGAGGCTGCTCCGGTTTTGCCTGCGTTGTGTTTTCAGCAGGTAGTGGAGATTTCTTCAGCATTGCGGTTGGAGAGTTCTTTTGCACTCTCCTAAGTAGATCGAAGCTGTTCCCGGTTGGAACAGCAGTGTCAACTTCCACCATTGGAGCTGGTAGGGTGAGTCCTGAGGGGGAGTTGCCTCCAGTTTTTCTCACTCGGCGCCAGTGGCTACGTCGAGCGTGCCTTGCAGACGTGACCATCTCAGTTATGGAAGCAGCTCTGTCATGCTCCCGGTTTTGATGATGGGCTACTGTTGGTTTCAGCCTGTCGAAGACTGACGTCCGTTGAGAGGGAACGACCAATCTTTCGAAGGCCGATTTTCTGGTAGGGGAAGCACCTTTGATAACTTCACCCGCAGCAAGAGTTGGGAGGACTATCCGTTTCGGGATATCCCCTTCAGGTATTGCGAGCCTCTTTGCGGGCCCACTTGAGTTTCGGCTCAGCCTATTGAAGACTGAGGTGGCGGGCTTAGATGACCCGTTGAGAGGGGCTGTGGTGGTTGCAAGTCGATCGAAGACCGACTTCTTGGGAGCTTCCTGTGGTGGCACTGGGGCGCTGAAACTCGCTGGCGGGAGCATGGTCCCGAAGAACAATCCAGTGGTGGCCTGCTCCACCGTTACTGAAAAGATGGAGGCCGCATTCGGCCCGTATGTCACTCATCCAGTTAGGGCGGAGCGAGAATTGCTGTTGCAGTTGCAGTTGGAAGCCATTGATTTCCTTCTTCTTTCAGAACAGGAACAAGACACCAAATCTTAGTACCTCGAATCTAAGAGAAACCATAGCAAACTACGTTTTTTGTTCGCGAAACACGACACACGAAGTGTGGAGTGGAAAGAGGAAAAGTCCCACCGGGCGTGCCAGAATTTGTTCACCGTCGAAAGACGCGACCGGGACGTTAGGACGTCTGGCCTGAATTTTGGGGGCAGATGCTATTTGGATTTATCCGTCCACCTCTCCGAAGATGCCAAGTTGATTTATGGCACCGTATATTAGAGGTTTGGACGGATGCGGCCGTTGTCGCAGATTTCGTCAGATTTCCCATCGTTTGCGAGGGGTTTTTGATTGTAGCGACGCTCTTCCCTGCAGGCGCAAGCCCTTCAGTTAATTACGTTACCGCGTAGCGATAACCACTTTCTCCTGCTTCGGAAGTTCACTTCGTGTCTTGTGTGTTTTTGTTTGTTTGGGTTGCCCGTGGATCTATATGGAGACTAATTTATGTTGTCGCCCGTAGGGCGCGATTTAGTCCAAATCCGTATATTGGAGATTTGGGTTTTTTATACAAACACTAGGGTTAGGATTTACCTCCATAATTTTAGAGATCTCCCATGCAAACTTGGCCTCCCAACTTGCTCTCTAGCTCCAAGATCCATGGTAGATAAAGCAAAGAAATAATGGGTAGAGATTGGATTTGGATTTAGCTTTGATTTTGTGTTGATTTTTGATGAAAATTGATGGATGTTTTTTGGCAAAAGGAGAATTTTGGGGGAGGGGCTGCTGTTGTGCAGGGAAGGGGGCTCGGCTGGAATTTTAGGGAGGGGAGAGAGATGAGGTGTGTGTGTTGAATCCCCCCAAAGTCAACAAAACCATACCTCAATTACTATATTATAATCTACACTTCAATTCTTTTTATTTCTTTTGCTTTGTGAGAAATGAAGTGGGCCAAAAGGGGTTTGGGGCAGCAAGGCTCGGCCAAGATGGCAAGTGGGGGTGTGTGAGTGTAGGTGTGTGTGTGGGGTGAGGGAAAATGATAAATACTATACCCCAAACTTCCATTTACACTAATTTCACTATTTAAGCCTTTTTCTTTGATATTTTCTAATACCGTTTGGCAGTTTCATTTCATTTCAAAAAACAAAATTTTACATGTTAGTTTAGTGTGTCATGATGCACAAAATTTATATTAACCCAGTCAAATTTGTAATTTTCCCTAATTAAATGTATTAGTGACGGCTTAAAATAATATTAAAATAATTAATTTCAAAAAAAATTTCAGAAAATTAGAAATTTTACCGGTGGCTCAATAAACACCAAACACTAGCAATTACATAGCTAGAATATGTATATTTAATTTTATATTAAAAGATATTTATATCTTTATTTTTATGGAAAACACTCGTTTTTTACCGATTTTCCGAAATTTCACCTAAACGATTTTCAAAACGTTACAATCTTCCTCCTTAAAAAAATTCGGTCCCCGAATTTAAATTAAAACTCCCCCAAATACTAAAACATTTCAGCCAAACCATCAAGTCGTTGGGGCTCCGAAATCATAAATACATAAAACACATCGTAGTGCAATACATGCGCATGAAAAAGAGTGTATAAATCAAAATCAAAACTCCGTCAAGCATCCCGCGATCAACGGAGTCATGGGAAAGATATCAATGTCAAGATCCAATATGAAAACCAACATAATATACATCATTAAAATATCTGGAAGCAATGCATACCAAACCTTTTTCAAATCGCTGTGCGATGTGTGTATCACTGCATAGCGGCGGACGTCCATTGTGAGAAAATAACTATATATATATATATTCTTTGTTTAACATACACGTCCCGCCATTTTGAAAACAGTTTAGAAGGGTTTCCCCTGTAAAAAGTTTCGTGTCATCACGGACACGTAGGTAAATACTGAGACTATAGCTCCTCTTTGGAAATCCCTTCAATAAGTATCAATGCATGCAAAAATACAGTTAGGTATTGTCCTCGAACTAGTCCTGCTCAGCTACTATACCAAAAGTAAGTATCAAAAATATACTATTCTAAAAGAAATCAATCCAGAAATGTGCATATGAATGCAACGTGCGTCTGGTGTGCACAGAAATCAAAATCCACGAATGTGCCATACATGTGCACAGAAACAACATTTAAGTGCAACGGGTGTGCACGAAACACCTGTCAGAGGCAACGGTGTACCTGACAGCAATACCAGGTGCATCTGATATGCACAAAAATCCCGATTTAGTCCATCTGGTGTGCACCTAAATCGCATCAAGCGCGTCAAGTATGAGCAAATTCCAAATCAAGTGCACAATGTGCATGAAAACAAATATCGAATATCACAATCGAAATAGACGGTATACAATACATTTCAATCAAAACCCCAATCAGGTATACCGTGGTATAAAACCTCACCATCCTATGTATTGGCATGCACAAAAGCAAATCAAATACTAAAAGTGCATGAAAACTATGCCGAAAGCACAAGTCAAATCATATGCATGCCCTAGGCATGAAATCAAATATCATGAAACTCGATCATCAAACTCAATCTTGAAATAAATCACCCAAAAATACTGAAATCCAATGTGACAGATACGTGATAGTCAATCACAAAATCACAAGTCATAAATACTTTCGTCGATATGTCCGTCCTTCAAAATCGAGAAGGTGTCGGTGCATCCAATACTAGCAGAACAAGATATCTACTTTCCTTCTGATCATGGCCTGTCGCATAGTGCCCTTAGGCTCTCTTCTTTCACTGCAGATTGCTAAGTACATAGCTCCTCGGCTCAACGGTCCAATATAGAAACGATAACAGAAGCAGTCCGCTCTAACCCATCCTCTAAAGATCTCTGGCCAACTATCATGGTTACTCATAACATGTCTCGTCGACGATGGTGAACTTTGGCCTGCTGGGCGTGTGCAATATGACTGATCCTGGGTCCAAGCCTTCTCGTATAGTATCCCAAAAAGGTCCTGTCAAGGTCTTTCCCCAAATCTCGTTTCTTCCGAACTGCCCGGAAGTCATCATCATTACTAAATCTATTTCTTGTTCCGGAACGACTGCATACTCATCACGACTCCTACTGGAAAATATATCATAGTCAACACTTTTGCTTGCTGTAACGTTTTAAAAATAAATAAATAAATAATTAAATAAATAAAATCCTTTAAGTGAATTTTCTGATTTTCGGTAAAATAAAACGTATTTTTTCGTAAAACTTAACCATAATTATTTTTCATCATAAATTTAAAAAGACCTATTTTAATTATGTAATTACTAGTAAATGGTGTTTATTTAGTGACTTATAAATTATTATTTTACTTAAATATTTTTCCTTAATTAGTTATTTTAAAATTATACATAAGCTTTTAAATATACATTAAATTGGTATAAATTACAAATTTGAAATGGGTTAATTTTATAAAATGAGCCATGACACATTAGAATCATGTGTATTTATGCAAAATTCTTTCTCAAATATTTTCATGGTTCTAGATTTTTCTAGGATAAATTTTTGAAGAGAAAATTATTAAATAAAGAAATGTTGAAAAGACATAAAACATGCATCTTTTAAAGAACTTTCTACACAACTCCTCACATATTTTTCTTTCTCTCTTTTTATCATTTCCTTGGCCGGCCCTCACCTCATGACAGCTCCCCCATTGTTCCAAGCTCATTTTCCTTCAAAAATCATCAAACAATTCAACAAAAATTCCAAAAATAAACCTCAAAATCAATATTCAATCTCTACCATTTTCCTTTGACTTATTTAGCATGGATTTTGGAGTTGGAAACCATTATTTTGGAAGCATATTTTCATTTTTGGATCTCATGTTTTGGAGGTATAATTTTTATTCCTATGATTATTTGTTGTTAAATGCTTTAATCTAGCATATTTAGATTTTCTTAATTAATTCTATTTGCAAGTTTAAAATTCAAGATAGGGTTTCTAAAATCAAGTTAGGGTTTTTATTAATTAAGTGGGGTTATAATAACTAGTTTAACATTTTTAGAAGTGGAAAATTTTGTATGGTTGATATATTATAAATTGTTCATTCAAAATTGTTTAAATTAAACAATTTTGCAAACTAGATTCTTATAAATTATATTTATTGGTGAGATAAATTCTAATTAATGTTTTTATCATTAGATTATGGTTTTAATGAGATTATTAACATGTTAAAGGAATGAAAAACCTAATTTGGTTATTAGTTTCAAATTGATAATGGAAAATTGTGATAAATATGTTATTTTTGCTAACTAGGTTTTAGAAATTTCTTAAATAATTGAGATTTAAATTCTAATTATGGTTTCATTACATTATTAACATCATAAATTGTAGTTTAATAAGTTAATTCATGCAAAATCAAGTTTAGTTGTGAAATTGTGAAATTTTTTCTTGCAAGATGTTGAAATTGATAAAATTGCAAACTAGAATTTCCAATTTAATACAAATTAGTGTGATAAAAAAATATAGTAATGGTTTCTATAATCTAGTTATGTTATTTAATGAATATTATGACTATTAGTTTCATTTAAACATCAAGTTTTGAAGTAAAACGGTAAATTGACGTTTTCTAGGTTTCTACGAAATCGGACGATTTGATCGATTTTTAGGTTTCGATTATTTAAACCATGTTTTATATTATAAATAATGAGTTTTGAAACTACGAGTTGTTTATTGGTGTTTTATCTCGATTAATCGGCGTTTGTACACCGATATCGAGTGATATTTGGTTCTTTTCCATGAGCGGGTCATACGTTTTAACCTATGCGCGTTTCGTGTGTCGTTTTGGTTTTGTCCGTGATTTAGTTTACGATATTATATATGTTTGCGTATAGGTACCCCTCACGTGGACTCCGAACGAGGAAGAAGAGGAGGGCGACATCGTCTTCGGCAGACAAGGACCAGGCGAGTAGATGTATATCTACAGGGGAAGTCGAGTGGATGGCGTTTAGCACCCCCGCAAACGTAGAATAGGAATACTACTTACTGTCATTAGGAAGTCGGACGTGACCTTAGATTCTTGGCGAGTAGGGACCCATCAAAGACTTTAGGTTGGACTAGACTGATTTAAATAGACTTTACCAGAGGATGAATGTCTTGGAGGATATTCGTAGGTTTCAGGTAGACACACACACAGGCACACACAGAAACTTGACTTGGTGTATATGTGTAGGTGTGTGTGTGTGTGTGTGTGTATAGGAATGTGCGTAGGTGTGTGTGTGTGTGTGTGTATATATATATTTATACATAACATGTATATGTGATATAAGGATGTTATATGATATATGGGGATGAGACGATATAACTGGGCTTGATGCCGTGATTTCTTGGCTATACAGTCGTATTATGATGTTGGCGGATCGTTGGGAAATGAGAGAATGAATATGTATACATAAACGATAATAGGTGATGATGACATTAAGATATACGAGACTATAGAATAGAACCCAGACTGTAATATGTGACTGAATCACGATATGATATATGTGTGACTTGATTACGATATGATATATATGTGACTTAATCACGACATGATATAGGTGACTTAATCACGATATGATATGTGTGACATGATATTTCTTAGGACCAATTGACGATGTATACTTACGCAGACAATGATATATGATTGATGATATTAGGATGTATGCGCTTACAGTACAGTATCCTTGATCCTGACATTATTTGATGATCATATTATACGAATGATGATGCACGTAGGTGATATTTGACCCGTACCCTGATATTGGGATGTCGTACGATGGATTTTATCGTACGAGATATAGATGTGATGATTGATCCGCACTCTTGATTCGAGGAAGTCGTACTACGTACGTGACGCTATTGAGGCTAGATCGCCGACTATTAGAAATATGGACTCAGACCTTAGGTGGATTCTTATTTCTTATCTACTAGTTTCTTTAGTTTAGTTCCTTAGGGGGTTAGTAGATACTAGTTTAGGCTCGAGTCATATAGTTGTAGTTAGACATGTATATTACAAATGAGTGGTTAATACACATCCATCTTTACATTCAGATCGTAATCATCATGTTGCATGTTCATACATATGTTTCTTTAGTCAGTATGAAACTCTGCATGTTAGGACACCAGCACCATTACCGATGATGCGCATATTCCACGTACACTTATTTGCCGGCTTCACACACATCATCAGCGGTAATTGCTATGTCACGTACACTTTAGAACATATTATCTTTTATTGGTAGAATCAGCTAAAGGCTAGATCAATATAATATTGTGATTACTCTTAGGTGTTAGTCTAGACATTGCATTTATTACTTAGTCATTTTTTGCATTCACATTTTCATGTTATCATGCAGTATTGTAGAGCTTATTCCGATACTTATTATTTACTTACTCATGATTTTGGGATTTTGGATTTCTACGAGATTTCTGGATTTTGGGGAAAACCGTAAGAATATATATAAAACTTTTCTCTCTCTCTCCCTCTCTTTTTAAAATATAAGTTGCGGTTTTCTCGTGATGTATGTGTCGTCCACCATGAGATTTCATATTTTCTGTTGGATTTCGAGACCCGATTCGAGGAGTGGATGAACCGTCTCGGGTACATGGTGGGCCCGGTATGGTACCCCGGGGCAAGAAGATCGAGTTGTAGACGATGAGCCTGGCAGGGGAAGACTACCTACCGGTGATGTCTGGCACGGCGGATATCCGGAGGATACTGACCGTTGTCGTGAGATTTGATGATATGGGCCGATCCGGACTGACGGAGCCCGAGATATTGAGACTATGAGATATTGAGACTTGAGATTTACATGTTTTGTGTCGATACTTGACACGGATTTCCATGGATTTCATCGATGATGTTTCAGATTTCTATACAAATTTTACTATGATGAAAGTTAAAGACTTCTTATACAGATATATCCAGATTTCAGGGTTGATTGTTTTACATTCATGGTGCATGCATACTCATTCACATGACATATTACTATTTGAGGCACTGACACGAGCATGGAGCATTTGCACTTACGCGTAGTTTATTACCCTGCACTACTAGATGACCAGTGATATATTAGTATATTATTATGACCTTGGACAGCGTCGTGCATTCGATTTCTTTTCTCAGATGTTTTCTACTCACGAGTTGGCAACTCACCCCTGTTGTGCCAAATTTTATTACAGATTCGATGTACGGGTTTCCTTGGCAGTTTGCTGGCACATCATTTCATTCAGGGTGATTTGCTTGGTAGGTTGGTTCACTTGTATCAGGACCGCCGTTGTGCTTTTATTATTCCATTGGTATCTAGTAAGCTCCATCAACCAGACTTATATTACTTGATAGTTTAAAGGACCAGTTATTTATTTCGACCTTGGAGTCGCGCTTGTATTATTATGGTATCTGGTGGATTTGTTTTCTTTTGAGTTTTGAGCCTCGCCCTTTGGCGTTGTATATTATTGTGCTTGGTGTGGTTGTATTCGCCTGTTGGCGTAGAGCTAGCACCCGCTTGGGGATACCTTTTTATTGTTTGTATATATATTATTCTTGTTTGTACCCGTTTGGGGCCAGTTTTTACAAAGGAGACTCTGCCGAAATTTTTGAGAAAATTGGATGTTGCTTTTAAACTTGTTTTTCTACATGTTTTCCTTTATTTCTTATTTTATATGGTTTAGATTTCTGGGCTTCGGCTTACTTAGATTACGTTGCGCCTCTAAACACTTCGTAATTTAAGTGCCGGTCACGTTCCGTACTTTCGGGTCGTGACACTTACGTATCACATCTCTAATGTCAGCGGAGTGGAACGTCATCTTATCAAGATCTCGTACGAAACTCTTGCTCCACTTTTCTCTAATGTAGACTGATTCGGACACGTCTCCTCATGGCTGCATGGACTACGCTCCAACGGCTATACTCATATCTGGAGTCTCCCAAGCAATGCATCTCATCTCTTGATATCCGAATGAAGTTGAACCATCCGATCGATTGTCAAAACCTCATAATCCTCCAAGAGCTCAACATCTTGGGTACAGTTTAATAGTATCGAATATATGCCACAGCACTTATGGACCAACCATAGAAGGGCAGACCCAAGCCTCACTAATGGCACCGCTGAACTACCGCAAACCCTAAGGTTCACTGGCGTTCCATGGTCATTAAGTCGAGTTAGGATTTCATTCTTCTAGAGGGTCCGTAGAATTGCTTGCATTGTTTTCCGAATACTTTAGACTTGGAAAATGGGTTCCTGACATTCGATCGTCTCTATCGACTCTCAACGTATCTGCGTGAAGTCATCTCTAGCTGAAATCAATTAATCTGATGACCTCGCATCGGGGTAGGCAATGAATCACATGTCCTAGTTTTTCATCTCTGGTGACTAGCGATCTTCTATCATATCTCGAAGTATAACTCGTGCGGCGTTAGTTTCAAACATCTGGGGCGATATTTCGTCATTCGCAGCAACGACTGGCTCATTTGTCTGCACGCTGAACAGAGCCTCAATCATCAAAATAGTTTATGCTCTGACGGTCATCACAATCTGGCTGGCCTCTTGAAGTGGCTCGATCCTCTGGTGTTCATCTGCACGTCCGAGAAATCTCGTAAAAGCGATCCATAAAATGCTCGTGGCGCGAAAACACAATAAAACAACGCCACTATGCAATCGTATGTCCCTGGAATCACGCTCTGGCCAGTCCTCGTCCATGATGAGCTCATGCTGACCGCAATTCTAGCCGTAGCTCTCCACGCCCGTACAACAGTGATAACAAAACCATAAGCTGGTACAGATGAGGCTAGATCATAGGAATGAATATAATGTTGTGCAAAGAAATGTACATCCTAAGGCTTCTTAAGTGGAGTATCGTATCGTAAATATGCCGCGGAACATACGTACGGTACGTCACTCTACTTAAGCTACCTACTCCATCAACCAAGGGTCGTCCTACACTCCGAAAGTAAAACCTAACGCTCTGATACCAACTTTGTCACGACCCGAAAAGTACGGAACATGACGACACTTAAATTACGAAACGTCTCAAGGCGTACGTAATCTAAGCAAGCCAAAAACACAGAATTCAAAACCAAGAAGCAGTAGAGTGAAGGAAAAATCAATTTAAAGCAAGTAGTTTTAACAACATAGGCCGAAGAATGTATTTTTTTAAAATCTCAAGTATTTTCTGAAAATTACGGCAGAGTCTCCTTTGTAATTACTGGCCCCAAACGAGATACAACATGAATAGTATACGAAATAAGTAAAAAGGCATCCCCAAGCGGGAGCTAGCTCTTCGTCAATTGGCAGTCACAACCACGCAAGCAATATAATATACAACGCCGAAGGGCGAGGATCAAGACCTAAAAAGAAACTCAAAACAGCAATGAAACCCAAAATACAACGCGCGACTCTAAGGTCAAAAGAATAAACATCACTGGTCTCTATCTCTGAATAAATATACAATCTGGTTGATGGAGTCACTAGATACGACTGAATAAAATAAGGGTACAATAGTGGTCACGATACAAGGGAACCCGCCTACCAAAGAAAATCACCCGGAATAGAAGCAGTGTGCCAGCAAAGCCGTAACGAAAACTGTACGGCAAAACCTGCAAGAAACTATAGCATAATGGGAGTGAGTTGCCAACTCATGAGTAGAAAACATCACAGAGCAGAAATCGCATGTATGACGCAATCCTAGGTCATACGATCAATATATAATCCTCAAATGATAAGGTATGAAGTATGAAAATGTGGCAAGGGTAAACATCTATACATAAGTGTAATCCCATATGTTCGTGTCAATACCTCAGGTAGCAACATATCATATGAATGAGGTATGAATGCAGGAAAACAGAATACAAGTAAATGAAGAAGCTGCTTTCATAACTTAGTGAGATTTCTGTATATTTAAAACGAGGTATCATCAATGAAATCAACATAAACGGTGTCTAGCATCGACACAAAACATAAATCCCAATATCTCAATATCTCAGGCTCCGGCTATCCGGACTGGCCTGTATCATCAAATCTCAATACCTCAATATCTCAAAATCTCAGTGTCTCAAATCTCACTTTCTAAGGCGCCGTCAGTCCGGATCGGCCCCTAATATCAATCACACAACCACGAACGGTATCCTCCAGATATCCGACGCGTCAGGTAAAATCACCGGTAAGCAGTCTGCCCCTGCCGGGCTCATCGTCCACTACTCGATATTCTTGCCCCGGGGCATCTTACCGGGTCCACCATGTACCCGCAGACGGTTCATCCAACTCCTCGAATCGGGTCTCAAAATCCATCTCATAACCGAGAAAACATCATGGTGGACGACTCATACATCATGAGAAAACCGCACTTTTCATTTTAAAAAGAGAGAAAAAGAAGTTTATATATATTCTTGCGGTTTTCTCCCAAATCCAGGAAATCTCATGAAAATACGAAATCCAGTCATCAATAGCACGTAAACAGAGAATATAAGCATAAAACTCCATAATACTGCATAACAGTGAATAATAATATGCATGAAGTAGCAAGTAATAACTGCAATATCTAAACTGGCATATAAGGCAAGTACACTAATATCATGTCGAAACTATCAGCTAACAAGCTATGTTAATGAAATAGTATTCTCTAAAGTGTACGTGACATAGCAATTACCGATGATGATGTGTGTGAGCCGGCAAGTAAGTATACATGGAACATACGCATCATCGGTAATGGTGCTGGGATCCTGACAGCATGATATCAATAATGATATATGAAATCACAATATAAGAAAACGATGCGAAGCGAACAACAATAATGTGCGGGAGCTGAATGATAAACACAATGATAACTAATCTGCATTTAATATAATATAAGTCATACAGTGTTGCCATTTGAAATAACACGAATCGTGGTGTTTTGTAAATAAGGGCAACGGTGTTTTTAAGAAAAGATACGTTCTTTTAAATATCCGTAGAATCCCTTGGCCTGTCTTTTAAAATACCCACGATTCGTTAGTTTTTGAAATAGGTAGGAATCGAATCTAGTCTATCAACTACACTAAACTATAGGGCTGAGCTAACAGGCTAAACGAAAGGTAAGGAAACCGCCTAACATCTGAGTCGATACATACATATACATATAATAGCCGGTGATCCCGCCTCAATAGTATCACATACGATACAATATCTATAATATGACATCCTTAAGTCAAGAGTGCGGATCTATCATCAATATATAGCTCGTACGTAAATCCGTCGTACGACATCCCAAATCTGGGTATGGGTCAAATATCACATTCATCACATTATTCATCTGGTATCCTCTTATTAAAATCATGATCCGGGGTACTGACCTACGTCTAGTACAAAACTGATACCATCTATGAAATGCATGCATGTGTATGAAAACACCACGCCTAAAGAATCCGCTAAAATATCATGTCGTATTACAAATACGGACCATATCCCATCACCGATCTCATGGCCTCAAGCCCAATCTCATCGACTCATCTCCAAATATCATACAACATCCTCAACATTCAAGCATGAAGCATGTGTATATGAATGTATATATGCATAGTCCCATACCCATGTGTATATACATATATACACATTCCCATATACGTACAAGAAAATGATATATGCAAGTGTATATGTGTGCGTGTATGCAAATCCTTACTCTAGGGTTTCGTGACTAAGAAATCCGCTAAAGTCATTCCTTCAATTCTCGCTAACCCTAAACCCGTAAGCTACTAAGGCTTCTCTTACTAGGTGTTCATATCTCATAATAACATATAAAAGTATATCGTTACCACATCACATCATTTCTCATAACTTTGCGGGGGTGGTATACGCCATCCACCCGACTTCTCCACGTAGATATAAATCTACTCACCTGATCTTCACTTGCCGATGCCAAAGTCGCCAAGCGCTTGCTTGTCATCTCGAAGCCCTCGTGAGGGTACCTACAAGTCACAACGTATCGTATCACATACAAACCCAATTCGAAATCGAAACGGCATACGAAAATCAAATCGGCACGCGTATCACGCATAGGTCAAAACCTATCGCCTATGCATGCAAAAATAGTCAAACCAACCCTCGATGTCGATGTACAAATGTCAAACTATTGAGAAAAACCCGACATACCAATCACGCGTTCATAATGCACTAGAATTTATTTGAAAATATGGTGCAATTCATAAAAACCTTAAATTTGCTCAAATCGATTTATTTCACAAAACCTAGAAAGCGCTATATTACCGTTTTAATTCAAAACTTGATGTTTTAACCCAACTAATGGCCATAATATTCACTAAGTATCATAACTAGGTCATATAAACCATTTCCATATTTTTAATCTCACTAATTATCAATAACCGAAAATTCAAGTTTGCAAAAATAACCAATTTTAACAATTTTTAAAGCAAAATTCACAATTTAACAATTAAGCTTGGTTTTGCATATTTTAAATGGTTAAACCACTCATGGAAACCTTAATGATGTGCTAAAAACCCTAACTTGATTTTAATCCCACATTTTAATTAAATTTCTGAAACCTAGTTAGCAATTTAGCATAATTATCACAATTTGGGCAAATTAAATATAACAATTTGCAAATTAGCTACTAGATTAGGTTTTGCATAACTTAAGATGCTAAAATATATCACACAACCATGAACAAATTATCACAACCCTAATTTTAATTTAACCCTTCTCTTGAATTTAAACTTGCAAATTTAAAACCTAAATTAAACACCTAATTAAGTTGATTTAAAGTATTTAACCTACAACTAAACATTAGGGTTAGGATTTACCTCCACAATTTTAGAGATCTCCCATGCAAACTTGGCCTCCTAACTTGCTCTTTAGCTCCAAGATCCATGGTAGATAAGGCAAAGAAATAATGGGTAGAGATTGGATTTGGATTTAGCTTTGATTTTGTGTTGATTTTTGATGAAAATTGATGGATTTTTTTGGCAAAAGGGGAATTTTGGGGGAGGGGCTGCTGCTGTGCAGGGAAGGAGGCTCGGCTGGAATTTTGGGGAGGGGAGAGAGATGAGGTGTGTGTGTTGAATCCCCCCCCCCCAAAGTCAACAAAACCATACCTCAATTACTATATCATAATCTACACTTCAATTCTTTTTATTTCTTTTGCTTTGTGAGAAATGAAGTGGGCCAAAAGGGGTTTGGGGCAGCAAGGCTCGGCCAAGATGGCAAGTGGGTGTGTGTAAGTGTGGGTGTGTGTGTGGGGTGAGGGAAAATGATAAATACAATACCCCTAACTTCCATTTACACTAATTTCACTATTTAAGCATTTTTCTTCGATATTTTCTAACACCGTTTGGCAGTTTCATTTCATTTCAAAAAACAAAATTTTACAAGTTAGTTTAGTGCGTCATGATGCACAAAATTTGTATTAACCCAGTCAAATTTGTAATTTTCCCTAATTAAATGTATTAGTGACGGCTTAAAATAATATTAAAATAATTAATTTCGGAAAAATTTTCAGAAAATTAAAAATTTTACCAGTGGCTCAATAAACACCAAATACTAGCAATTATATAGCTTGAATTTGTATATTTAAAGATATTTATATCTTGATTTTTAAGTAAAACACCCGTATTTTACTGATTTTTCGAAATTTCACCTAAACGATTTTCAAAACGTTACAATCTTCCCCCCTTAAAGAAATTTAGTCTCCGAATTTAAATTAAAACTCCTCCAAATAATAAAACATTTCAGCAAAACCATCAAGTCGTCGGGGCTCCGAAATCATAAATACATAAAACACATCATAGCGCAATGCATGCGCATGAAAAAGAGTGTATAACTCAAAATCAAAACTCCATCAAGCATCCTGCGATCATCGGAGTCATGGGGAAGACATCAATGTCATGATCCAATATGAAAACCAACATTATATACATCATTAAAATATCTGGAAGCAATGCATGCCAAACCTTTTTCAAATCGCTGTGCGATATGTGTATCACTGCACAGTGGCGGACATCCATTGTGAGAAAATAACTATATATATATATATATATATATATATATATATATCCTTTGTTTAATATACACGTCCCACCGTTTTGAAAACAATTTAGAAGGGTTTCCCCTGTAAAAAGTTTCGTGTCATTACGGACACGTAGGTAAATACTGAGACTATAGCTCCTCTTTGCAAATCCCTTCAAAAACTATCAATGCATGCAAAAATATAGTCAGGTACTGTCCTCGGACTAGTCCTGCTCAGCTACTATACCAAAAGTAAGTATCAAAAATATTCTATTCCAAAAGAAATGAATCCCGAAATGTGCATATGAATGCTACGTGCGTCTGGGGCGCACGGAAGTCAAAATCCACGAATGTGCCATACGTGTGCACAGAAACAACATTTAAGTGCAACGGGTGTGCACGAAACACCTGCCAGAGGCAACGGTGTACCTGACGGCAATAACAGGTGCATCTGATATGCACAAAAATCCCGATTTAGTGCATCTGGTGTGCACCTAAATCGCATCAAGCGTGTCAAGTATGCGCAAAATCCAAATCAAGTGCACAATGTGCATGAAAACAAATATCGAATATCACAATCGAAATCGACGGTTTACAACACATTTCAATTAAAACCCCAATCAGGTATACCGTGGTATAAAACCTCACCATCCTGTGCATTGGCATGCACAAAAGCAAATCAAATACTAAAAGTGCATGAAAACTATGCCGAAAGCATAAGTCAAATCATATGCATGCCCTAAGCATGAAATTAAATATCATGAAACTCGGTCATCAAAACTCAATCATGAAATAAATCACCCAAAAATACTGAAATCCAATGTGATGGATACGTGATAGTCAATCACAAAATCACAAGTCATAAATACTGTCGTCGACATATCCGTCCTTCAAAGTCGAGAAGGTGTCGATGCATCTAATGCTAACAGAGCAAGATATCTACTTGCTTTCTGATCATGGCCTATCGCCTAGTGCCTTTAGGCTCTCGTCTCTCACTGCAGATTGCTAAGTACATAGCTCCTCGGCTCAACGGTCCAATATAGAAACAATAACGGAAGCAGTCCGCTCTAACCCATCCTCTAAAGATCTCTGGCCAACTATCATGGCTACTCATAACATGTCTCGTCGACGATGGTGAACTTTGTCCTGCTGGGCGTGTGCAATATGACTGATCCTGGGTCCAAGCCTTCTCGTATAATATCCCAGAAAGGTCCTGTCAAGGTCTTTCCCCAAATCTCGTTTCTTCCGAACTGTCTGGAAGTCATCATTATTACTAAATCTATTTCTTGTTCCGGAACGGCTGCATACTCATCATGACTCCTCTTGGAAAATATATCCATAGTCAACACTCCTGCTTGCGTATCACATCTCTGATGTCAGCGGAGTGGAACATCATCTTATCAGGATCTCGTACGAAACTCTTGCTCCATTTTTCTCTAATGTCGACTGATTCAGACCCGTCTCCTTGTGGCTGCATGGACTGCGCTCCAACGGCTATACTCATATTTGGAGTCTCCCAAGCAATGCATCACATCACCTGATATCCGAATGAAATCGAACCATCCGATCGATTGTCAAAACCTCATAATCCCACAAGAGCTCAACATCTTGGGTACAGTTTAATAGTATCGAATATATGCCACAGCACCTATGGACCAACCGTAGAAGGGCAGATCCAAGCCTCACTAATGGCACCGCAGAACAGCCGCAAACCCTAAGGTTCACTGGCGTTCCATGATCATTAAGTCGAGTTAGGGTTTCTTTCTTCTAGAGGGTCCGTAGAATTGCTTGCATTGTTTTCCAAACACTTTAAACTTGGAAAATGCGTTCCTGACATTCGATCGTCTCTGTCGACTCTCAACGTATCCGCGTGAAGTCGTCTCTAGCTGAAATCAATCAATCTGATGACCTCGCATCGGGATAGGCAATGAATCACATGTCCTAGTCTTTCATCTCTGGTGATTAGCGATCTTCTATCATATCTCGAAGTATAACTCGTGCGGCGTTAGTTTCAAACATCTGGGGCGATATTTCGTCCTTCGCAGTAACAACTGGCTCATTTGTCTGCATGCTGAACAATGCCTCAATCATCAAAATAGTCTGTGCTCTGACGGTCATCACAATCTGGCTGGCCTTTTGAAGTGGCTCGATCCTCTGGTGTTGATCTGCACGTCCGATAAATCTCATAAAAGCGATCCATCAAATGCTCGTGGCGCGAAAACACAATAAAACAACGCCACTATACAATCGTATGTCCCTGGAATCACGCTCTGGCCAGTCTTCGTCCATGATGAGCTCATGCTGACTGCAATTCTAGCCGTAGCTCTCCACGCCCGTACAACCGTGATAACAAAACCATAAGCTGGTACAGATGAAGCTAGATCATAGGAATAAATATAATGCTGTGCAAAGAAATGTACATCCTATGGCTTCTTAAGTGGAGTATCGTATCGTAAATATGCCGCGGAACATACGTACGGTACGTCACTCTACTCAAGCTACCTACTCCATCAACCAAGGGTCGTCCTACACTCCGAAGGTAAAACCTAACGCTCTGATACCAACTAAGTCACGACCCGAAAAGTACGGAACATGACGGCGCTTAAATTATGAAACGTCTCAAGGCATACATAATCTAAGCAAGCTAAAAACCCAGAATTCAAAACCAAGAAGTAGTAGAGTGAAGGAAAAACCAATTTAAAGAAAGTAGTTTTAACAACATAGGCTGAAGTATGTATTTTTTTTTAAATCTCAAGTATTTTCTGAAAATTACAGCAGAGTCTCCTTTGTAATTACTGGCCCCAAACGGGATACAACATGAATAGTATACGAAATAAGTAAAAAAGGCATCCCCAAGCGGGAGCTAGCTCTTCGTCAATCGACGGTAACAACCACGCAAGCAATATAATATAAAACGCCGAAGGGCAAGGATCAAAACCCAAAAGGTAACTCAAAACACCAATGAAACCCAAAATACAACGCGCGACTCTAAGGTCGAAAAAATAAACATCACTAGTCTCTATCTCTGAATAAATATTCAATCTGGTTGATGGAGTCACTAGATACAACTGAATAAAATAAGGGTACAATAGTGGTCACAATACAAGTGAACCCACCTACTAAAGCAAATCACCTGGAATGGAAGCAGTATGCCAGCAAAGCCGTAACGAAATCTGTACGGCAAAACCTGCAAGAAACCGTGGCATAACGGGGGTGAGTTGCCAACTCGTGAGTAGAAAACATCACAGAGCAGAAATCGCATGTATGACGCAATCCTAGGTCATACGATCAATATATAATCCTCAAATGATAAGGCCTGAAGCATGAAAATGTGGCAAGGGTAAACATCTATACATAAGTGTAATCCCATGTGCTCGTGTCAATGCCTCAGGTAGCAACATATCATATGAATGAGGTATGAATGCATGAAAACATAATACAAGTAAATGAAGAAACTGCTTTCATAACTTAGTGAGATTTCTGTATATTTAAAACGAGATATCATCAATGTAATCAACATAAACGGTGTCTAGCATCGACACAAAACATAAATTCCAATATCTAAATATCTCAGGCTCTGGCTATCCGGACTGGCCTGTATCATCAAATCTCAATACCTCAATATCTCAAAATCTCAGTGTCTCAAATCTCACTATCTAGGGCGCCGTCAGTCCGGATCGGCCCCTAACATCAATCACACGACCACGAACGGTATCCTGCGGATATCCGACGCGTCAGGTAAAATCACCGGTAGGCAGTCTGCCCCTGCCGGGCTCATCGTCTACTACTCGATCTTCTTGCCCCGGGGTATCTTACCGGGTCTACCATGTACCCACAGACGGTTCATTCAACTCCTTGAATCGGGTCTCGAAATCCATCTCATAACCGAGAAAACATCATGGTGGATGACTCATACATCATGAGAAAACCGCACTTTTCATTTTAAAAAGAAAGAAAAAGAAGTTTATATATATATTCTTGCGGTTTTCTCCCAAATCCAGGAAATCTCATGAAAATCCGAAATCCAATCATCAATAGCACGTAAACAGTGAATATAGGCATAAAACTCCATAATACTACTTAACAGTGAATAATAATATGCATGAAATAGCAAGTAATAACTGCAATGTCTAAACTGGCATATAAAGCAAGTACACTAATATCATGTCGAAACTATCAGCTAACAAGCTATGTTAATGAAATAGTATTCTCTAAAGTGTACGTGACATGGCAATTACCGATGATGATGTGTGTGAGCCAGCAAGTAAGTGTACGTGGAACATACGCATCATCGATAATGGTGCTGGTGTCCTGATAGCATGATATCAATAATGGTATATGAAATCACAATATAAGCATGCGATGCGAAGCGAACAACAAAAATGTGCGGGAGCTGAATGATAAATACAATGATAACTAATCTGCATTTAATATAATATAAGTCATACAGTGGTGCCATCTGAAATAAAACGAATCGTTGTGTTTTGAAAATAAGGGCTACGGTGTTTTTAAGAAAAGATACGTCCTTTGAAATATCCGTAGAATCCCTTTGCCTGTCTTTTAAAATACCCATGATTCGTTAGTTTTTGAAATAGACAGGAATCGAATCTAGTCTATCAACTACACTAAACTATAGGGCTGAGCTAACAGGCTAAACGAAAAGTAAGGAAACCGCCTAACATCTGAGTCGATATATATATATATATATATATATATATATATATATATATATATATATATATATATATAATAGTCGGTGATCCCGCTTCAATAGTATCACATACGATAAAATATCTATAATATGGCATGCTCAAGTCAAGAGTGCGGATCTATCATCAATATATAGCTTGTACGTAAATCCGTCGTACAGCATCCCAAATATGGGTACGAGTCAAATATCACATTCATCACATTATTCATCCGGTATCCTCTTATTAAAATCTTGATCCGGGGTACTGACCTACGTCTAGTACAAAACTGGTACAATCTATGAAATGCATGCGTGTGTATGAAAACACCACGCCTAAGGAAATCGCTAAAATATCATGTCGTATCACAAATACGGACCATATCCCATCACCGATCTCATGGCCTCAAGTCCAATCTTATCGACTCATCTCCAAATATCATACAACATTCTTAACATTCAAGCATGTGTATATGAATGTATATATGCATAGTCCCATACCCATGCGTATATACATATATACACATTTCCATATACGCACAAGAAAATGATATATGCAAGTGTATATGTGTGCGTGTATACAAATCCTTGCTCTAGGGTTTCGTGACTAAGAAATCCGCTAAAATCCTTCCTTCAATTCTCGCTAACTCTAAACCCGTAAGCTCCTAAGGCTTCCCTTACCAGGTGTTCATATCTCATAATAACATATAAAAATATATCGTTACCACATTACATCATTTCTCATAACTTTGCGGGGGTGCTATACGCCATCCACCCGACTTCTCCCCGTAGATATAAATCTACCCACCTGATCTTCGCTTGCCGATGCCAAAGTCGCCAAGCGCTTGCTTATCATCTCGAAGTTCTCATGAGGGTACCTACATGTCACAACGTATCGTATCGCATAAAAACCCAATTCGAAATCGAAACGGCATACGAAAATCAAATCAGCACGCGTATCACGCATAGGTCAAAACGTATCGCCTACGCATGCAAAAATAGTCAAACCAACCATCGATGTCGATGTACAAACGTCAAACTATCGAGAAAAACCCGACGTACCAATCACGCGTTCATAACGCACTAGAATTTATTTGAAAATATAGTGCAATTCATAAAAATCTTAAATTTGCTCAAATCGATTTATTTCACAAAACCTAGAAAGCACTTAATTTCCGTTTAATTCGAAACTTGATGTTTTCACCCAACTAATGGCCATAATATTCACTAAGTATCATAACTAGGTCATGTAAATCATTTCCATATTTTTAATCTTACTAATTATCAATAACCCAAAATTCAAGTTTGCAAAAATAACCAATTTTAACAATTTTTAAAGCAAAATTCACAATTTAACAATTAAGCTTGGTTTTGCATATTTTAAATGGTTAAACCACTCATTGAAACCTTAATGATGTGCTAAAAACCTTAACTAGATTTTAATCCAACATTTTAATTAAATTTCTAAAACCTAGTTAGCAATTTAGCATAATTATTACAATTTGTGCAAATTAAATATAACAATTTGCAAATTAGCTACTAGATTAGGTTTTGCATAACTTAAGATGCTAAATACATCACACAACCATGAACAAATTATCGCAACCCTAACTTTAATTTAACCCTTCTCTTGAATTTAAACTTGCAAATTTAAAACCTAAATTAAACACCTAATTAAGTTGATTTAAAGTATTTAACCTACAACTAAACACTAGGGTTAGGATTTATCTCCACAATTTTAGAGATCTCCCATGCAAACTTGGTCTCCCAACTTGCTCTCTAGCTCCAAGATCCATGGTAGATAAGGCAAAGAAATAATGGGTAGAGATTGGATTTGGATTTATCTTTGATTTTGTGTTGATTTTTGATGAAAATTGATGGGGGTTTTTTGGCAAATGGGGAATTTTGGGGGAGGGACTGCTGCTGTGCAGGGAAGGGGGCTCGGCTGGAATTTTGGGGAGGGGAGAGAGATGAGGTGTGTGTGTGTTGAATCCCCTCCCCCAAAATCAACAAAACCATACCTCAATTACTATATTAGAATCTACACTTCAATTCTTTTTATTTCTTTTGCTTTGTGAGAAATGAAGTGGGCCAAAAGGGGTTTGGGGCAGCAAGGCTCGGCCAAGATGGAAAGTGGGGGTGTGTGAGTGTGGGTGTGTGTTTGGGATGAGGGAAAATGATAAATACTATATCCCAAATTTCCATTTACACTAATTTCACTATTTAAGCTTTTTTCTTCTATATTTTTCTAACACCGTTTGGCAGTTTCATTTCATTTCAAAAAACAAAATTTTACATGTTAGTTTAGTGTGTCATGATGCAAAAAATTTGTATTAACCCAGTCAAATTTATAATTTTCCCTAATTAAATGTATTAGTGACGGCTTAAAATAATATTAAAATAATTAATTTCGGAAAATTTTTCAGAAAATTAGAAATTTTACCGGTAGCTCAATAAACACCAAATACTAGAAATTACATAGATAGAATATATATATTTAATTTTATATTAAAAGATATTTATATCTTGATTTTTACGGAAAACACCCGTATTTAACCGATTTTCCGAAATTTCACCTAAACGATTTTCAAAACGCTACATTTTTATTTGAAAAAGTGTGCTAAGCAATTGTTTGGGCTCAGTCCCCCTTTTTTATGCAAAAAGAGCTGAGCACTTATGTAAGTTCAGACGCTCACACTTTATCCCTTTTGTCTTTATATGGATTGCTAAGCATTCTTTATGTCGCCCACGTAAGGCGTTGGGCGCCACCAACTGAGTGTCAAGCACTTTTTATTCTATGGTGCCTACGTAAGTGTCACGTGAGGCACTGGGCGCCGCTTACTGAGTGCTTAGCACTCCTTTCTTTTGTAGCGCCTACGTGAGAGGCATGTGTGGCGCTGAGCGCCACTCCCTGAGTTCTTTTTATTATGTGGCACCCACGTAAGAGACACGTGGAGCACTGGGTGCTGAGCGCCACTCAATAAGTGTTAAGCACTCCTTTTTTCTGTGGTGCCCACGTGAGGGGCACGTGAGGCACTGGACACGTAGTGCCGCTCAATGAGTGTTAGGCACTCCTTTTTTTCTTTGACACCCATGTGAGGGGAACGTGAGGCGCTAGGCGCTAGGTTTTTTTTTCCTTATATGCTTTGTTTTGAGGCGTTCGATTCCTAGTTCTTTTCTGAATCTTTGATTCTCAATAACAAGTTCTTCCCGATGAGAATTAAATTCTTAACTTGTGAGAAACTTGTCTTGTGGATCTCAGATCCAGAGAAAGAACTAAGTTCTTTAAAAAGGGTTAAACCCTTCAATAGGTAAATGAGATGCTTTGATCTCTCCTCTTTTTATTTAACTAGGGTTTTTTTTCTGAGAAGGGAGATCTTCTTCTTTCTTCCTTTTTGAATCTTTCTGCTTTGTTTTTAAAAGCTTATGGAGGGGGGCTCCTCTCTCTCAGACTTGAAGTCTTGGGTCCTTTATATAGTAGGGGTAGTTTGTTGATTAGCTCCGAGAAAATCTCTCATTAAGAGATCCCAAATGATTTGCGGATTTTACCTACCGTTGGATCTTTGATCCAAGGATTTCTATTTTACAGAAAGTATTTTCTTGTTTTTAACAAGATTAGGGAAATATTTACCCATATAGAATTTATTCTGTAGATTGGTGATTCTTTAATCACCATTGGATTTTCAATCCAACGGTACTCTGTTTTACAGAGGGCGATCTTTTTTGTTTAGAATGATTTGAGGAATATTTCCTCTAAACAGAATTTAATTCTGCATCCTGATGATTTATCATCTCCGTTGGATCTTTGATCCAACGGCTCTGTTTAACAGAGAGTAGAATTTAATTCTACTAGGCACCAGTGCTCACGTGTTGTGCACGTGGACGCTACTTAAGATTTTTGTGTGCTTTGCACATTGACGCCGCTTATATAAGAGTTTTAAACTTTGGCGCCGGTGCCCTCGTGGAAGGCACGTGAGGCGCTTGAGCGCTGGGCGCCGCCTCACAGAGCTTTGCACGTTTATTGGGGAAGCAAATGGCTGGACTGGTATCGACGCCATGGAAGGTTGGAGATGACCTCCCGCGATCCAATTGACCTCTTCTATATGATAAGCGACCTGCGGAGGGTCAGCATAATGAATTGAGGGGATCGGTTCTGATGGCACCGCACAAGTAAAACTGTGCCGACCCCGGATAATATAGCTATACCACGATCCCTATAAATGAAGAGATTTCTGTTCCGGATCGTAGTCTCGGATCAAAGGAAAGACTTCACGATCAGTAGGGACGTCAGCAAAAGTACTCTCTGAACGAACATAAGGAAAGAAAGAACCGGAAGCCATAGTACCTGGAAAGAAAAACCAGTGGAGAGTTAGCGATTAGCATATTAAATTCACTACAGTGGGTCCTACATTATCAAGGAGATAGCTCATCAATGATGAGATATGCGCCCTTTATGAGAATCCAAAAAGATTTTCATTAAATGAATAGTCCCATTAAGCAGTGGAGTTAAAAACTCCTAATGTCCTCGAAAAGCGAGTTATGTTAAAAATAACAACATATTCAAATTTGTAAAAAGGATATTAAAACCCTAAAATGGAATAGGAAGGGGAATAAAATTCACAAAAGTTCTTAAATTTCTCTGAGCTAAGCTCTGTAAGACAAAATGGAATTAAATTCCTCCAATAATGGGACTAAATCCCAAAAATCCCCCATACTGGGAAACAGATGGGAAATTTAATGGAATTGAAACCCTTTTAGATCAGGATCAATGATAGGGTAAAATCCTAAGCAGAGAACCAACGGTTCTCAAGAATGCCCATTGATTTAAGACCCATGGTCTACTCAAAAAAGGGGAAAAAAGTTCTTTTTGGAGATCTCTAAGAGATCATTTCAAGAAAAGAGCCAAGCTCTGTTAATGGGACAAAAATCCAAAATGAAAAAAGGGGTCTTTTGAGAGCTATGCTCTATCCATTATCCTTACCAATTTTTTTGGCAGAGTTTAATTCTGATCAGAATGAGTTCTGTGGGCAGAGATCTAAGCTCTGAAATGAGAATTGAATTTTCAAGGAAGAAAGAAACTTAAGAAAGATGATGAGACAGCAATCATCTCAAGGGCCAAAGACCCTATTTATAGGACATGGGGAGGACGGTTCAACTTCCTAGAAGATCCTACAGTGGTAAAACTGACACCGTTGCACTCACGTGTGAGCCACGTGAGAACAACGATGGGGGTATTTATTCCCCTAATATTTAAACATAATAAAAAGAGCTAAGCTCTGTTAAAATTTAATGAGGCAGCGCCTCACGTGCTCCCCATGAAGGCGCCAGCGTCAGTGCCAACCCCTTAAGATTAAATCCTATAGCGGCGCTGCACGTGAAGCTTACGTGGGCGCCAATGTGCAAAGCATAGGAGCGCCTATCATATGTAAGAATTAAATTCTTAAGTGGCGCCCACATGCACAACACGTGAGCGCCAGCGCCCAAGTAGAATTAAATTCTACATGAGGATATTTCCCTAAAAATTGGGATACTCTCTGTTAAACAGAGCCGTTGGATCAAAAATCTAATGGTGATGATAAATCATCAAATAATAGAATAAAATTCTATTAAAGGAAAATATTCCCCTAATCTTTCTAAATGAGAAGGATGTTTTCTGTTGAACAAAAAATTATTGGATCAAAGATCCAATGAGATGGGAAAATACTTCCCTATATCTTTCTTAATAAAGAAGGATCACTCTCTGTAAAACAGAAAGCCCTTGGATTAGAAATCCAATGGTGATTGAAATATCACCATTTAATAGAATAAGACTCTATATGGGAAAATATTTTCCTAATCTTGTTAAAAACAAAAAAAACATATTCTGTGAAACAGAAACCACTTGATCAAATAACCAACGGTGGGTAAAATCCCCCAAATAAATTCTGAGACCAATCAAATCAATTGGTATCTCTTAAGTGAGATGTTTTCTTAGAACTAATTAACAAATTTGCCTCCACTATATAAAGGACCCTAAACTTCAAGTCTCATATAGAGAGAACCCCCCTAAACTTCTGAAAACAAAAATATAGAGGCTGCAACTAAGAATTCAATTCTCCTTCAACGAAGATCCACTTGTTCTTTCAAATTCTAGGAAAAGAAAAAGAAGAAATCAAAATATCTCATTTACCTAGTATAAAGAAAATAAGGGTTTAACCCTTCATAAAAAGAACTCGGTTCTTCCTCTGATCTGAGATTTGTAAAGAAAATCTCCTCACAAGTTGAGAATTTAATTCTCATCGGGGCGATTTTGTCTTTCATATTCAAAATCTAGGGAAAAAACTAGATTAAAAGAAGAACCTATTTTCTAGGAATTTAATTCCTCTAAAAATATGGTTTAACCCTAAAAAGAAACTTAGTTCTTATAAAAATAAAAAATATAAGAACTTAGTTCTTAAAGGAAACTTGATCCCAGATCTTCAAAAACAAAGGTCTTGGTGATCATTAATGGTCAAAATGCCATTAATAGTGATTCGATCTCTAAAAAGGAAAAAATATTAGCGCCGTACGTGCTTCCCACGTGGGCGCCTCTAACAAATTCCCAAAACAAAAGGAAATCAGCGCCTCACGTGAAAAACATGTGGGCGCCCAAAACAGAAGGTCAACGCCTCGTGAAATACACGTGAGCGCCGAGTAAAGTGCTTAGCACTTCAAATGCAGCCAAAACGGCTGAGTTCTTAGCACTGATTGGGCAGCGCCCACCGCCACATGTGCTCCTCACGTGGATGCCATATAAAATTGCTTAGCACTATACATAGTCAAAATGACTAAGTGCTTAGCACTGATTGGGCAGCGCCCATAACTGAAAGTCTCACATGATACCCATGTGAGCGCCAGAGGTTCAAACAAGTGCTTAGCACTTTTGCATAAAAAAAGGGGCTGAACATGCAGAGCCCAAATAAATGCTTAGAACTTTTGAACAAAAAAAAGGACTAAGCACACTAAACCCAAATTGGTTAAGTCTCTCTGAAAAGTTTTCTTACAACTGAGCCCAAATGCTATGTTGTTGGATCTTAAATAAAAATAATTCTTAAAATTTTGCTAAGTTGATCTTAGTCTCAAATAAGACTAACGTATCCTTAGCTAAAATAAATTGAGCCCAAATGCTCATATATTTAAGTTGATCTTAATCTCAAACTAAATTAATGGTCCTTAAATAAAATAAAATATATGGATTTAGACTAATCCGCGCCCTACGGGCGGCGACATAAATTAGTCTCTGCATACAATCCACGGGCAACCAAAACAAACAAAAATACATACGACACGAAGTGAATTACTGGAGAAAGAGAAAATGATTATCGCAATGCGATAACGTAATTAACTGCAGGGGCTTGCGCCTGTAAGGAAGAGCATCCCCGCAATCAAAAACCCCTTATAAATGAGGGGGAATCTGATAAAGTCTGCTACAACAGTCGCATCTATCCAAACCTCCGATATACGGTGCCATAAATCAACTTGGTATCTTCGGAGAGGTGGGTGGATAAGTCCAAATAGCATCTGCCCCTAAATTCAGGCAAGACGATCTACCCCAGTTCGTCTCTATTTTCGGCGGTGAACATATACCAAACTCAAATAGCATAATAGCCCATCATGCCATTCTGCTGGCTAGGCTTGCTTTGGTCATTAAGTATTTAAGTGGGTTGACCTTGGAGATCAGCATAACCCGATGAGTGAGCAGATAGTGCATCAGCTTCTTCACAGCGAATATCAGGGCTAGGCATTGCTTTTCGATGGAGGAATATTTATGTTCCGCCCCGAATAACGTTCGAATAAGGTAGTAGAGGGCATTTTCTTTTCCCTCCTCATTGTTCTGGGCAAGGAGCACACCAAGTGACTCATCTAGCGTGGCAGTATAGAAAATCAGTGGTTTATTTAAAATGGGGGCAGCGAGCATTGAAGGGTGCAACAGCTACTGTTTGATGTTTTCAAATGCATCTTGACATTCGGCATCCTAGAGAAAAGGAGCTTTTTTCTTCATGAGCTTTGAGAAGGGCATGCATCTTCCCGATAGGTTCGAGATGAACCTTCATATGTAAGCGAGCTTGCCTTGGAAGGATCTCAGCTGCGTCAGATTCTTTGGAGGAGATATCTCTATGATTGCCTTTATATTCGATGGGTCAATCTCGATCCCTCAGTGCCGGACTATGAAGCCCAAGAATTTCCCCGATGATGCGCCAAAGGCGCACTTCAAAGGATTCATCTTCAGATTGTACTCTCTCAGTCTGATGAAGATAGTTCGAAGATCTTGGATGTGATTGGCTTTGGCTCTAGTCTTGATGACCAAATCATCGACATAGCATTTAACGACTTTATGGATTAAGTCGTCAAAGATCTTTGTCATCGCCCTTTGATATGTGGCGTCCGCACTCTTCAATCCGAACGGAAACACCTTGTAGCAATATATCCTAATCAGGGTTCGAAATACTGTGTTCTTCTCATTCTTGGGCGACATTTTTACCTGATTGTATCCAGACGAACCATCCCTGAAATCAACGCAAACTCGTCTCTAGGGCATGCCTTGTTAAGATCCCTGAAATCAACGCAAACTCGGATCTGCCCATTCTTCTTTTTCACTGGGACGATGCATGCGATCCAGTCCGCATATTTCTCTTCTCTGATGAAGCCGACATCGATGAGTTTCTTTGTTTCCTCGATGATCTTTTCTTCCAGCTCCCTTCTCATTCTTCGAGGAGCTTGTTTGAATGGCTTGGCATCAGGAGATATAATCAGCTTATGTACGACCACTTCAGGGGAGACACCAGGCATTTTTTTGTACGTCCACGTGAAGCAGTCGATGAACTCATGCAGCAGGACAATTATCGGTTCTTTCATTTCTTCTGACAAGAGTGAGCTGATATTGGTCAGCCTTAGATTATCGGGTATTCTCAAATCATTCTTGGTTAGTTCATCGAAAGTTCCTTGTCTACCATCTTCAAGATCTCGAGAGGCCTCTTCTGGCTCGGCTAGCTTGTCGTCGTCATTTGACTTTTCGTTGACTTTGCCAACATGGATCATATAGCATGTCTTGACATCAGGTTGAATGAAACCTATGCCTCGCCTATCTGGGATTCGTCCATCGATGAGTGCTTGGACCTGAGGCGGATGCCATAGCCCCTCATAAAACTTCTTTTTGGAGTCCGTTTGATGTAACCGACACCAGCACTTTTTAAAATATTCTCGCATCTTGGGCGCATAATATCTGGGATTGAGGATGGTTGTATGCCTCTCTCATAGGGAAGGCACGTTATGGACAAATCGTCCGGGTGCACGATAGGGTTTGACCATTAAAACAGGTGTTCCCTCAATATATTTAATCTAATAAAATAGCAAAGCTCTGTTGAATTTAATGAGGAAGCTCTTCATGTGCTCTCCATGAGGGCGCCAACGCCAGAGCCAATTTTATAGGATTAAGTCCTATGGTGGCACCTCACGTGCTCCTCACGCGGGCGCCAATGTGCAAAGCATAGAAGAGTTCATAAAAGTTAAATTCTTAGATGGCGTCGCACGTGCTCCTCACGCGGGTGCTAATGTGCAAAGCACAGAAGGGTTCATTATATAAGAGTTAAACTCTTAGATGGCACCGCACATGCTCCTCATGCGGGCGCCAATGTGCAAAGCACATAAATACCCATTATAAGAGTTAAATTCTTAAGTAGCGCCCACGTGCATAACACGTGAGCTCCGGCGCCCAGGTGGAATTAAAATTCTACAATACTCTCTGTTAAATAGAGCCGTTAGATCAAAGATCCAACGGAGACGATAAATCATCAAAATACAGAATTAAATTCTGTTGGGAGAAAACATTTATCAAATCTTTCTGAAATAAGAAAGGGACTCTCGGTTGGATCAAAGATCCAATTGTAGAATAAAATTCTATTATGAAATATATTCTCTCAATCTTTCTAAATAAAAAAGATTACTCTCTATAAAATAGAGAACCGTTGGATTAAAAATCCAATGGTGATTAAAAATTATCATTTTACAGAATAAATTCTGTATAGGAAAAATATTTCCCCAATCTCGTTAAAAACCCAAAATCATATTCTGTAAAAATTAGAAGTCCCCGGATCAAAAATCCAATGGTGGGTAAAATTCCCCAAATCAATTTTGAGACCAATTAAATCAATTGGAATCTCTCAATGAGAGATTTTCTCAAAACTAATCAACAATTTTCCTCCACTATATAAAGGCCCCGAGACTTCAAGTCTCACACACGAGACACACAGAGGGAAAAGGAGGAAGACATATCCTTTACCCAAAGAAGAAGAGCTCAATTCTCGAAACCCTAGGTAAAGAGAACATCGAGATCAAAACATCTTTTTTACCTAACATATCTAAGGGTTGAACCCTTATAAAAGAACTTAGTTCTTTCTCTAGATCTGAGATCCATAAGACAAGTCTTACACAAGTTGAGAATTTAATTCTCATCGGGAAAATCTTGTTCTAGAGAATAAAAGGTTCAGGAAAGAACAAATTTAAAAGAGGAAAAATATGGAGTCCATAATACTCCAGGAATTCAGTTCCTTCGAATCAAGAACTTAGTTCTTAAAAGAACATGATCCCAGATCCTCAAATAGTGATCATGGTGACGTTAATGGTCAAAATACCATTAACAGAGATTTAAGTTCTCTAAAAAACATCAACAGAGAGCTCTTCCCATGTGGGCGCCCCTCTTTAAGAGTGCCCAGTGCCTCACGTGCTCCTCACGTGGGCGCCACACAAAAAAGTGTTTGGCACTTCATATACAGCCAAAATGGCTAAGTGCTTAGCACTGATTAGGCATCGCTTCACGTGCTCCTTATGTGGGCGCCATCAAAAAATAAGAAGAGAGAAAAGTGCCCAGCACTCCATAAACAGCCAAAGTGGCAAGTGCTCAGCGCTCATTGGGCAGCGCACATAATCAAATACTTCACATGACACCCATGTGAGTGTCAGAGCGTTAAATAAGTGCTTAGCACTTTTTCATAAAAAGAAAAGGGCTAAACAGATAGAGCCCAGATGAGTGCTTAGCAATTTTTGAATAAGAGTAGGCAGACTAAGCCCAAATTGGCTAGGTCTCTGAAGTTTCTTACAGCTGATCCTAAATGCTCTTTTGATGGATCTTAGGTAAAAATGATCCTTAAAAACATTGATGATATTCAAAACGATATTCGTCCCATATCTCCTAAGGTAATCTTAGTCTCAAGTATGACTAACGATTCTTAGAACCATCACCCCTTTTCCCTCAAATACAAGATTTGGTTTAAGGGTACATCTCTTCACACCTCTGATACATGTCATTGTAATTTCTCAACGTCTTCAGAGTGGTGGCGGGTCCCAACGACCAACAACTTCTTTCGTCCCACACTGATGCACTTCCAAATTAACGTGCAGGTCTCAAATTGTCTCGTGCCCCAAATTGGGCACATTCCATATCACCATTGTTCACTTCGTCACGTAAGAAATACACATGCACGCAAGATGGATAATGGATCGAAATGTCCCTAAACTAATATTCGTCAATGGGAATGTTGGACCGAAACGTCCTTAAAATAATATCTGCCCTAAACACGGCAGTAATGGACCGCGATGTCCTTAAAATAAAATAACTGAGCCCCAAATGCTCATATGTTTAAGTCGATCTTAATCATAAACCAGATTAACGGTCCTTAAATAAACCAATCCCAAATCTAAAATATACGGATTTGGATTGATCCACACCTACGGGCGACGACAGAAACTAGTCTTCGTATACAATCCACGGGCAACCTAAATAAACAAAAACACACATGACACGAAGTGAACTTCCGGAGCAGGAGAATGTGGTTATCGCAATGAGGTAAAGTAATTAACTGTAGGGGCTTGTGCCTACAGGGAAGAGCGTCCCCACAATCAAAACCCCCTCACAAACGAGGGGGAATCTGATAAAGTCTGTTACAACAGCCGCATCCGTCCAAACTTCCGATATATGGTGCCATAAATCAACTTAGTATCTTCGGAGAGGCGGACGGATAAATTCAAATAGCATCTGCCCCCAGATTCAGGAAAGATGATCCATCCCAGTTCGTCTCCATTTCCGGCGGTGAACAGATTCTGGTACGCCCGGTGGGACATTTCCTCTTTCCACTCTACACTTCGTGTGTTGTGTTTCACGAACAAAGTCGCGGTTCGCTATGGTTTCCTTTGGATTCGAGATGCTAAAATTTGGTGTCTTTCTCCTGTGCAGAAGAAGAGAAAATCGATGGTTTCTAACTGCACAACTTGCAACAGAAATTCTCGCTCCACCCTAACTGGAGGAGTGACTAACGGGCCCAACGTGGCCTCCATCTTTTTGATGCCGGTGAGGCAAGTAATGCAATCCACTACTGGACTATTCTTCGGGACCATATTCGCACCAGTAGGTGTCGGTGCCTCAGCGCCGCAGGAAGAAGCTCCCAAGAGGGCGGTCTTCGATCGACTGGCGACCACAATGGCCCATCTCAATGGGTCGTCCAAAGCTAACGTCTCAGTTTTCAACAGGCTGGAAAAGAACCCAAACGGGCCCGCAAAGAACCCCGTGATGCCTGAAGAGGATACCCCAAAACGGTTAGCCATCTCAAGTCCTACTACGGGTGAAGTCGTCAAAGGTGCTTCCCCCACCAGAAAGTCAGTCTTTGAAAGATTGGCCAACCATCCTCAAACCCTGCCAAGAACGTCAGTCTTCAACAGGCTGACACCAACAACAGCCCCTCACCAAAGCAGGGGGCACGAAGAAGCCGCTTCTAAAACTGAGGCGGTCCCGTCTGCAAGACATGCTCGACGCCGTCACTGGCGCCAAGTAAGGAAAGCTGGGGGTAACTCCCCCTCTAGACTTATCCCACCAGCTCCAATGGTGGAAGTTGACGCTGCTGTTTCAACCAGGAACAGTTTTGAACTACTCAGGAAGGTACGCAAGAACTCTCCAACGGAAGTGGTAAAGAAATCGCCCCCTCCTGCAGAAACCACAATGCAGGCAAAGCCAGAGCATCCTTATTAGCGGCTCTCCTCACAAATTCATAGAGTCTGGCGGAAAGTCCAAGACTCGGTTCTTGATTAAGACCACTCTCGTCGACCTAAGAAATCGAAGGCTTAACAAGAGAAAGATTGTCCCTCCGTCATACAATAAGGGACTTCTTCTGCACAGGTGCCTGTTACAACGACTCCTTCAACTCCGACCTCCCATAAAAGGTTGAGGCCTAAGAAAATCCCACCGCCGGTGGCAAATTCCAAAGGCGATAGACCCAAACGCCCCAAGTCTGGGGGCATGATCTTACATACGGTCTACATGGCTTCCGAGAAAGAAGAAAGCCGTGCTTCCGTAGGTCACCGGCCGCAAACTCGGTCGCTGCAAAAGCTCAGGAGCAACAGCAAAAGCTCCAGGAGATGTTGACCAAAATGGCAGCACTTACCTGGCAGAAAGAAAGCCCAAGCGCAACAGCCGAACAACGCCAGGAGCAGGAGACCGATACAGAGTTCCTGCGAAGGGTGCTTGAAAGAAAGGACAAGCAAGCTGCTGAGCAGGCTGCTAACATAAAGCAAATGGCTCTCTTGTTCCAGGATATGGTTGGAATGATGATCCAGCCAGAACACCCAGCCGAGGATCCACCGATAATCATCGAGGATGACAGAGGGGAAATATCAAACCCTCTTCCGGCTTTATCGGCAGCCAAAGAGAAAACAATCTCCAAGGCTGCTCTTGATGATTATATAGCTCAACAAATACGAGCTCATCAAGAAAATGAAGCGGCAGGCCAAATCGTCAGAACTGACCGTATCCAGGCTGGTATGACCAAATTAAATACCCGCCGGGATATACGATCCTTAAGTTCCATGTGTACAAGGGGACGGGCAACCCACATCAGCATGTCGCGCAGTTCAGAGCTCTATGCGGTAACACTGGAGGTGACGACAAACTGTTGCTTCGCCAGTTCGTTGGTAGCTTGTCAGAGACAGTCTTTGAATGGTACTCGGAGCTCCCAAATGACTCCATAAGGACATTCACAGAGATGGAACTGCTGTTCACACAGTGGTTCTCCAGCGCAAGCGAGCGCACCCCGATCATGGCATTAATCAATGCCAGGGTAAAGTCGGGAGAAACATGGGTCCAATATGCGATCCGATGGCATAACCTATGGTCAAAGTGCGAACAACGCATCGAAGAATCCCTCACCATGGGCATGTTCATCGGGACCCTTGATCCTCAAACGACTGTATCCCAGTTCATGACGTTTTTCAAGCAAACCACCTTCCAGGCTCTGATCGAAAAACTGGCCCAAATGGACCAGATGGGCCATAGGCCTTCCTCCTCAAATAAAGACCCTCGAAACGCCAAGGGTAAAGGGAAAGAGGCCTTCGTCGCCAACACTCAACAACAACCGAGCGACCCAAAACTGGCTGTTCGCCAAAACAATGCACGGCCACGCTTATCACTGGAAGAAAGGCTAAGACGCGCTTTCTCATTTCCTCGCGATAAGACGAGGAGACTATTTGAGTTGGCAATGCATAAAAAACTTATCACATTGCCAGACCCCCGGCATCCACCGCAACCCGGCGACATCAACAACCCCAACTACTGTTCCTATCATAGAATGGTGAGCCGCCCATTTGAGGATTGCTATGTCTTCAAGAACTGGGTCGAAGACCGGTGTCAACAGGAGAAGTTTTTGTTGTTAACTAGAGGGTGAACCCACCACAGAAGCACACTCCCAAAAAAGTGGATGCGCTGGGGGCAACATGCTCGCTCATGGAAGAAACTCCATGGGAAGTCGTTCTTTCAGCAAAAACCAAAAGAATGCTAAAGGATCTACAGGCATATCCGGCAGTTAGGTGGAAAAGCCTACTTGACCCTGAAATTATCGAAGGGATGCTGAAACTGCGTCCCATACCGAAAGTTGTTGACAAAGTGAAAAATCCCCAAGTCAAGCCTTCAAAGTCTTCAAAGAAAAAGAAGAAGACCAAGAAGCCTATGCAGCCTGCCGAGTATGACGACAAGCGCACAAACCTACAAAAGTACATCGACGCGTTGGAAGAGTACAACTAGAAAGCGCGGACACCGGTCACCCTTGAAGAGTTTCTCAAGTATATTCTTGAAAACGAAGATAGTGACAACGATTAGGAAAATGACTCATCAAAAGAAACCAAATACTATGAAGCAAGTTTCCACATGGTCTCCCATTCGTCGTTAAATGGCGAAGAAACTCCCTTAGTGTCAAAAAACAGCGCAGAGGAACTGGGGGACGGATCGGTGCTAAATTCCCCGGAACTGCCAGAAGACCCGATCGATAGGCTATTAAATGAAGCCTTTCGAAAAAGCAAAGCTAACCAAGAACGCGAAAAAGCCATATACGAAAAGGCTAAGCGTTAGGTCAGGATGAAGAAGCTACGGCAAGGATGAGTCGTAAAGTACTCCAACCCAACCGAAGCACACCTGCCATAAATAAGAGCAGGATCAAGGCAGAGAAGCGATTCGCCAAAGCCCTGTCAATGGGAATGAAGCTGCCACCTCTTGTAGGAAACACTCCCGGGGTCATATGCCTCGACGGAGAGGATTCACATCCAAATTACTGCCTATATCATCGGAGGGTTACCCACCCTACTGAAGAATGCAATACCTTCAAGAAGTGGTGGCAAGGATATGTTGCCCATCAAAAACACTTCAAGAGGATGAAGCGCGAACCTCGTCGACAGCAAAAGAGTGCGACAGATGCGTGTAAGAAAACAACTGGCAACTGTCATATGGTTGATACCAATCCGTAAGGGTAAAATTCCCTGGTGCTTACCTTCGGGAGCGATTCTGAGGATGAAATAACCCTCAGCCCTCTCTTCAAGGACTCTACCTCCGAAAAAGAAGAGGAGGAGAAGAACTGCGAGAACATTCAGCTGCGTAACCGCACACTGCCTGAGAAGAATCTCGGACCTACAAACAAAGGTTTGAGCAAAAGAGACAAAGGGAAAGAAAAAATCCCCGAGGAAATCACCCTTGAAGATGGAGTTGTCAAAGAGCTCGCAGTGAGAGACCCGCCTAAGAAAAATAAGGTGGACTACAATGTCCTAGAACATTTGAGGAAAATAACCTCACAACTGAGCATACTGGATGCTCTCCTCTTGTCCAAAGAAGCACAAGAGTCTCTGATCAAGGCATTGCAAGAGCCCGATCAGTTCCAAACTTTCCTCATAGAAGAGAAGATGAAGGACGAGCTGGCAGAGGTCCACAGCTGACATTACATTCAGCGATGAAGACCTCCTCCTTGGTACGTGCGAGCATAACCATCCGTTATACATCACCGAGTACTGCCACGGCATCAAAATAGGGAAAATCCTTGTGGATTAGGGTTGTTTAGCATGACAAATTTTTGAAAACGGCATGGACGATGCCTCCCGAAACCTTGCTGTCGTGCTAGGGAACCTTACAGTGGTATCAAAGCCAAGGTAAAGATTTAGACAATGTTTGTTAGATTATGAAACCGAAACTGCTCCGAAACTTGAAACACTAAAACACAGTTTCTGTCAATTTTTAAAGTCGTCGAAATTTTTTTTAAACAACTGCAAAATGTTATATAAGATGTAACATGAACACTGAAGAAATACGAACACATTTGGCCGATTTTTGGCCGAGCACACAGCCCTAAAAATCGAGCAGGCCGGCCCAATGATGAGTTCTGGAGTTAGTATTTTTTTGGTGTTCTGGTCTCTGGGTTTTGGTGTTTCAGGTGTTGTTTGTTTTTGCTAAATTTGCATGTGATGTTATCTTTTTGTAAAGGCAATTCGGAGTGTTTTGTAGTCGTAATTCTAATTATATTTCTGGTTTATTAGACGGTGTTAAAAAGTTCGAACGGATATCAAATACCCACTTTAACCCTTGCCGGAAAATTTTCCAAGAGTTGGATTTTTTCCAAATTAAAGAACATTCAAATATCATGCAAGTGATTCGATAGACCCTCTAGAAGAACGAAACCCTAACTCGATTCTATGACTGTAAGAACCGCTGCCAAACCTTCGGGTTTGCGGTGGTTCCGCAGCGCTATAGGTGAGGCAAGGGTTAGCCCTTCTATGGTTGGTCTATAGGTATTGTGGCATGTTCTGAGTATTTTTAAACTGCGCTCAAGTGTTGAGCTTTTTGGGAAATTTTGGGTGTTTGTTGATTCGATCAGAATGTCTAACATCGTCTAGCTATTTGATGACATGTGATGTTATGTGTTGCTTGGATATATTATATTGGATCGTCGTGTTTTGAATAGCTGGGGGTTTTATGTGAGATGAGAGTTTTTATTTTCATTCATGTAAATATTCATTGTATGTAATATTCTTTTATTAGGGCACTTTTGGGTTGAGGATGATGTCACCATTGTTGTATATTATTTATTTTTCCGCATTAGGATAGACCCAAGGCGGGGAGCAAAAGTAACCGGGTTCTAGAGTCCAGTGGGAGACGATCTCGAAGAGTCGATTCCGGGTCTCCTAACTCTAGAATTGGTAGGGTTGCTTGCCGCTCTCATAGGGGTCTAGGGATATGGGTTTGGCTATTCATTCCGATCGTGGAATCCGTGTTTTACACTGGCTTAACTTAAAACACGGAATTCATAGTATATCCAATATTTCATATGTTATCTTCTGCTGCTGATATTCTGTGATGTGATCATTTTATATGCGTGAGACGAATGCTTTATTATTATATATGATTTATAATAAACGTTGCTTATGTTTTGCACCCGCGCTAATCCCGCCCCGCTATGCCGTTAGTTAAGTAACCTAACGGTGCATAACGGGACACTGTGGCGAATGCGGATGGCATAAGCGTACGTTGTATTTTCGTTTCTTCTGTGATGCTTAGGAAGCATAAATGATGGGATTTCATTAATGAGATTAATGAAAGAAAAGAAACCAAAATAATGTTGTAGAATCAAATTTTCAAAAATGGTAGCTCTAGTATTGCTTCCCTAGTTCTTGCTTTGCATAGCGGTATTCCTTATAGAATATCCAGCACCTTATTCGATAAGGAAAGAGCCGAGATCCCTTCACCGGGAGTGACCTCTTTAGCAAAACTAGTAAAAACCTAAAAAAACACTCCTTTTCAAAATCACTAGATTCTGCAACGATATCAAGTTCATTACGCTTATGGTTTTCATAAAAACCTGTCGTAGCCCTCCGTCATTTCAGATAAGTACTGCTTAGTATTCGTGTTACGTTTGTTGACCTTAGCCAAGGCGTAGTGTGCGGTAGCTAATTAGTACTTATCTGCTGCATATGATGCGATTGAGTTAGGGCAGTCGTATGACTTTGTTGACCTTGGCCAAGGATCGTACGGGTAGGTTTAATTCAATCAAGAAATGACGGGTTGAACTTGGATAGCTCTTATGATTTGTTGACCGTAGCCAAGGTCATAAGTTGCTAGGGGCAAAATATTATCAGGAATTTCAAGTGTTGAAATTTGCAATAAGATTGCATACCTTCTATGAGATAGTTGGATCCCGATACCCACTGCGAGTAAGAGTTACTCCTGGGAGAATTTTACACATCACAATTAGCCGATCAAGTAGGTGTCTAGAAAGGTGTTAATGGGGTTATGCCTCTGGGAAAATGAGGTTTATTTTAATTAGGTCCGTGCGAAAGCACGGGGAACCTCCCTCAAAGTACTGGCACTGGCCTGGCTGAAAGATTGGCGAACTTGTAAAGTGTAATTAATCCCGGCTAATCTTACCTTTTAGAGTTTAAAGGAAGATTTGATAAAAACAGTGGGAGCCATCCTGATTAGATAAGATAATAACCAATCTAATCTTGCAAAGAGCGCACGCTAACGCGTTTCCTTCTCTCTCTCTCCAGGAAGCAACCAATGTCACGCCTTAATCAAGATAATAATATGGATGTATTGACCGAACCCGCTTGTTATACTGAGCAGGGGAACGTTGGTTCCGTTCTTTCTTATAATTGTTATAAGACTGGGCAGAAAATAGGGAAATATCTGGATTTCCACGCCACCCAAACGAAGAAAAAGCATGTTGATGCATTTTCTTCGGGTGTGTTAGTTACCGAGTACTGTTTCTCAGTTCACTCTACGTCCTGGGTATTAGATACCGGATCAGGATCCCACATATGTAATATGTTACATGGGTTAAGAAAAGGTAGAGAACTGGGAATAGATGATCATTCCGTAAGAGTAAGGAATGGTGCAAATGTTGCAGCCAAAGCAGTTGGAAAATATCACCTTGTATCACCAAATGGTAATACATTGATTCTGAACGAATGCTATTATATACCGAATCTGATATGCAATCTTATATCAGTTTCTTTATTAAGTAAAGAAGGATATAATTTTGTAATACAGGATGATGTTATGAACATCTTCCTGAATCAAAAGTTAATTGGATCAGGCTCGTTAAATAATGGCATATACATTCTAAATCAAACCAAAGTTCTTAATGTGCAAAACACACACAAGAGAAAGAGTTCAGAAATGAACGAATTCTTCTTGTGGTATTGTAGACTAGGTCATATCAATACGACACGACTAGCAAAGTTACATAAAGATAAATATTTGAATCCGTTCGAATTTTCATCTTATGACACTTGCCAGTCATGTCTCAAAAGGAAGATGACCAAAACTCCGTTTAGTGGACACGGAGAAAGAGTTACGAAACTCTTAGGACTGATACATAGTGATGTATGTGGTCCCATGTTTACACATGCCAGGAATGGTCCCTCGTACTTCATTACATTCACTGACGATCTCTCAAGATACGGACATATATTCCTGTTGAAACACAAGTCTGAAACTTTTGAGAAATTCAAAGAATATAAGCACGAAGTCGAAAACCAAACGGGTAAAAGTATTAACATCCTTCGATCTGATCGAGGAGGAGAATACTTGAGCAATGAGTTCCTGGACTATCTAAAAGAGAATGAGATTCTCTCTCAGCTTACTCCTCAGTATACACCACAGCACAACGGTGTATTGGAGCGGAGGAATCGCACCCTATTAGATATGGTGCGCTCTATGATGAGCACCACTGAGTTACCTATTTCTTTTTAGGGTTATATGCTTGAGACAGCAGCATACCTATTGAATAGAGTTCCAACTAAATCGGTGCCTACCACTCCATATAAGATATGGAATGGGAAGAGACCATCTCTTAAACGAGTTAATATATGGGGTTGTCCGGCCTATGTTAAAAAGCAAAATCCGGACAAGCTCGAGGCAAGATCAGTTCTTTGCAAGTTTGTGGGATACCAAGCAATTCGTATAGATATCATTTCTACCTCAGTGAGGAACAAAAAGTGTTTGTTGCTCAACATGCCACCTTTTTAGAAAAGGAATTTCTTGCAAAATAGATTAGTGGCAAAGAGGTAGAGCTGGAAGAAGTTCCAACCACACAAACTACAGAAGAAGATTTGGTAGAACCGGAGGATTCGATAGTTCCCAACGAACCTCAGCCTCTCTGCCGATCTAGTAGGGTTGCTCATCTACCTGAGAGATACTACGGTTTTCTCATTGATGGTGGGAGCGAGGATTGCATCATGAAAGATGATGACCCGACTAGCTTCGAGAAGGCCATCACGAGTGGGGACTCTGTGAAATGGCTGGATGCAATGTGATCTGAGATGGAATCCATGTACACCAACAAAGTATGGACTTTGGAAGTTTCTCCCGAAGGGGTAAAACCCATTGGAAGCAAATGGATCTTTAAGAAAAAACTTGGTGTAGATGGAAAAGTTGAGACTTTCAAAGATAGACTTGTTGCAAAAGGTTTTCGTCAACGACCAGGTGTGGATTATAATGAGACCTTTTCTCCAGTGGCTATGCTTAAGTCCATCCGGATCCTACTTTCCATCGCTGCATACCATGACTACGAAATCTGGAAAATGGATGTTAAGACCGCCTTTTAAATGGTGATTTAGAAGAGAGCGTGTACATGACTCAGCCGGAGGGCTTCGTAGAAAGTGGGAGCAGCGGAAAGGTGTGCAAGCTGCTTAAATCCATCTACAGGTTGAAGCAGGTATCGCGGAGTTGGAACATCTGTTTTGATGAGGTAGTCAAAGAGTTTGACTTCATCAAAAACGTAGATGAACCTTGTATATACAAGAAGGTCGCAGAGAGTAAAGTCGTATTCCTCGTATTGTACATGGATGACAAACTCTTGATAAGAAATGATGTTCCTATGCTGCACTCGGTTAAGCTCTTCTTATTACAAAGATTCTCAATGAAAGATCTAGGTGATGCCTCCTACATCTTGGGGATTAAGATCTATAGAGATGGATCTAAATGGATACTGGGATTGTCCCAATCCAGGTACATTGACACCGTACTAAAGAGATTTAGTATGGAAGATTCCAAGCGTGGGAATATACCTACGATCTCAGGACTCACTCTCTCCAAAGAGATGTCTCCCAAGACTGATTTGGAGAGAGCTCGCATGCAAGGGATACCCTATACTTCGGCAGTAGGCTCTATCATGTACGCGATGTTATGTACCAGACCCGATGTAGCATGCTCACTAAGTGTAGTGAGTAGGTATCAAGCAGATCCAGGAGAGAATCACTGGACAGCTGTGAAGAACATTCTCAAGTACTTGAGAAGAACTAAAGAGATGTTCTTGGTGTACGGTAACGGCGAACTCCAAGTGGAGTCCTTTACCAACTCGAGCTTCCAGAGTGATAAGGACGACAGTAAGTTGGTCTCGGGTTTTATCTTTACCCTCCGGAGGGGCGGTGTGTTGGAAGAGTTCCGAACAAGACACCGTTGCAGACTCGGCGATGGAGGCTGAATACATCGCTGCCAATGATGCTGCCAAAGAAGCTGTATGGATAAAAAAGTTCATTGCTGAGCTTGGTGTGGTTCCATTCATTAAGCATATAATACCTATGTATTGTGATAACAATGGAGCGGTGGCTTTTTCCAAGGAACCCAGGTCCCATCAGAAATCCAAACATATTCTGAGGCGGTATCACCTGATCCGGGAGATAGTTGATCGCCGGGATATCGAGGTCAGGAGAGTTGACACGAAAGACAACGTAGCGGATCCACTCACAAAGGCCCTCCCCCAGACCCAATTTAAGAGACTTTTTGAGATGTTGGGTATGAGATACTACAACACATGGCCTTAGTGCAAGTGGGTGATTGTTAGTTATATGTATGCCCAAGAGGCCATTATTGTACATATGATGTATATTATAGTGGATTCTTGGATATATATAGAGAGGACTTTCTTGCTCGACATAATAGTATGCTATCTGGTTGTTCTTTGTCTTAACATGTAGACTTATATTGTGATATTGTCTTGCTCTCACATATTGATAAAGCCCTTAGGATATGTACTTGACTACCAGGACTATGATGAAGATCATACTAGTGGGGCTAGGGTTGTTCACAAGTACATCCTTTAGTTGTTCCTAGTCGAGAGAATATCGAGACAGGGCATCGATATTTCAGAGTAGACTAGCGTATACGCTTCTTGACCCATATGATGGGCGATGAATGATCCCACATCCATTAGTGTTTGACATCAAAGATGGTATACGGGCACTCAGTGGAGATTGGGTACACTGAACAGGACTCGCCGACGACTCTTATGTGGTAGTATACCTATCGTCAGATAGCAGTCCTCTGGTGACATTGGTACAGTTTAATCTGTAGATCCGAGATCGTCATAGAGTCTTGTACGGCTCGCACTGTGCTTTGATTTTCTCCCTACCACGCTCAAAGGAGACGTGCAAACAGGTGGATTTTGGGTACATTCCCGAGTCGCATGGAGGCAATGAGCGATAGGAGGGGTTTCGTCTCTCCCGGTATTGGGGGTTGATGTTGCGCTATGCTCGATTGGCTATAACTGGAAATCCCTGGCCAGGGCTGCTGCCGAGATTTACTGATAAGTGTTATCAGTGGTTTCTTGAACCGTTATAGGCCAGACATCGGCATGACTTATCACGTTATGGGGGCTGACGATTTCCACCCCTAGACATGATATGCGACATATCAAACGAAGAGGCTGGACTGTACGGTAGTGTTACTGATAGGCTTCATGGAGACTATGGACAGGCTTGCTTGTTGATCTTCATATCGCTCAACACCCGGGTAGCCGTTATGTCCAGCTAGTTCCGCTGACGACTTGTAGGTGACTGATGTGATCATCACTTACTGCTGGTGTTTTGACGAGTCTTTAGAGTCCCACACAGAAGTTCCCTGGTTCAAGCAAAATGAAGTATGCCACATATATGATATGTGTGTGGGCCTGATTAAATACGAGTATGTGATACCGTATTGTAATCTGGCAGTCATCTGTTATCAGTTCGTTTATATGCGATATAACTAGATTGTCGAATCAAGTGTTGATTTGATAATGTGATATACAGATAAATGATATTAGTCGGTCATATGTGATATAACCGGATTATTAGATCAAGTGTTGATTTAATAATGTGATATATATTATATGTGATATAATTATATCTTAACTAATATCTTTAGCTCACTAATTATTCTTCTTTATATATATATTAATATATATGATATATATATAATAATGAAGCATGGCATATATATTTCTATTTTGTGAAAATAGAAATGAGGTGGAAATTGTAAGCATGGTTGCAAGCATGGGATTTACTTTTTTTTATTCATCTTGACTCACTATTCAAGCATGGTTGCAATTTTATATTGCATAATTCCATACTTGAATGAGTGAGGGGTCAAGACTTCGCATTCATTCTAGCTCATTCTCAATACTTAGCCAATTTTCTTGAGTTGCTCCCATAGTTTCTCTCTAGCTTCTTCTTCCTCCTCTTATCATGCCTCAAGCTTCAACCCTCACATGTGATGTGAATCATGAAGCTTGAACACAAACTAGTGAGCTCTTAACATCCCATACTTCATCATCCTACACTTGACTAGCGATCAAAGTGTAGCGTGTTTCATACACTGAAGAGTTTAGTGTAAAGATAGATTTGGAGGGACTTCACGTGGATCATCTTCGGCACGAAGGTCATCGGAGGAAGCTCGTTCAAGGACTCAAGAGAAGCCTAGTGGAGTCGCGGGACTACTACACGGAGCAAGTGAAGAGAAGGACTGTCTACAAAGCTTGTATTCTTGTTCTCTAGAGGTAAAGTAGTTTACATTTGGTATTGTCTAAATCTCTGGTTAAAGATTCTAGGATTAGGATTGTTTAGCATGACAAATTTTTGAAAACGGCATGGACGATACCTCCCGAAACCTTGCTGTCGTGCTAGGAAACCTTACACACTCATACCAAATCCATGGGGACTTCTTCCACCAGCATCCAAATCCGCTACACCCAACAGTAGCTAGCTTGCTGTTCGAAATGTGGGGAACCAATATAATTGGCCCCATTGAACTAGCATCATCCAAAGAATATCGGTTCATACTGGCAGCGACCGACTACTTCTCTAAATGGGCAGAAGCAGTGCCAATAAGAGAGGTGAAAATGGAGAATAACCTCCATTTCTTCAAAACCCATGTCATCTACCGATTCGGCACCCCGCGATGGATAATCTCGGATAATGGACCAGCCTACAGGAGTCATAAAATCAGCCGATTCGTAGAACAACATAAAATAGATTGGAGATATTCTTCAGTCTATAATTCTCGTGCCAACGGTCTAACTGAGGCTTTCAATAAGACCTTGATGAAGATTATAAAGAAAACAGTATCCAGAAACAAGAGAGACTAGCACGAAAGGTTGCATGAAGCTCTCTGGGCGTACCGAATAACATTTAAAACAGTGACGAATACAACACCATACACGTTGGTATTCGGCATGGAAGTAGTGCTTCCGCTCGAAATGGAACTCCCTTCTTTACGAGTAGATGTTCGATATGAGCTGACAGACGAAGAAAATGCTCATCTTCGGCTTGAAGAGCTCGACGCCCTCGACGAAACTCACTTTATAGCACAGCAAAACCTGGAGGCTTATAAGGCAAGGATAACACGGTCATGCGAAAAACTGACCAGGCCGAGAACATTCCGCCAAGGCGAACTCATGCTAATTGTCAATAGACCTATGATCCCCAATCGTGATAAACGGGGGAAGTTCGAGCCAAACTATGAAGGCTCGTACATCATAGACAAAGTCTACCAAGGTGGAGCCTACCTGCTAATTGATATGCATGGCGAAAGACCCTTCCGGCCAATAAACGGCTGATTCCTCAAAAAATACTACGCCTAACGTGATACGACCTGGGTCAATGATAGATGACGACGCTTGTGTCCACTTGCTATCTTCCTGAGTCAGAACCCTAAAAGTAGTATCCAAAAGATCCGTCGCCTCGAAAATGGCGATAATGGACCGAGACGTCCCTAAACTAATACTCGTTTCTGAATGAAGGACCGAGATGTCTTTAAACTAAAACTTCGCCTCAAACGGCGAAAACGGACCGAAATGTCATTAAACTAAAATTTCGCCTCAAACACAGCACATTGTCCCAAATATGACGATATCCACCCTTGAGATCTATATTGCAATCGAAGGATCAACGACGAAGGTTGCAACTCAAGTCTTATCGGCTGCACAGCTACTCCAGCGGTGAAGTCACCCCCATGTCCCACCGGCAAACAGATGGGTCAAGTAAAATAAAAAAAAAGGGTACGTCCACAAGTAAAATGGGCATGGATGAAAACCCGAAAGGGCGCCGTGAGTAAAAATAGCAGGACTGCCGGCGAGCTTGTGAAAACCTGAAAGGACGCAATCTCGATAAAAAAAAGGTACATCCACAAGCAAAATGAACACGGATGAAAACCCAAAAGGGCACCGTGAATAAAAACAGCAGGACTACCGGCAAACTTGTGAAAACCCGAAAGGGCGCAATCTCGTTAAAATAAATAAACTTACGAGATCCTCACGACTCGTGAGGAGAACTTCCCCATGAGACCCTCACGGCTCACGGGATTCAAAAGCCTTAAGCTACAGGCACCTAAACCTGTTCTTAAGCCATCACATTCCCCAACTTACCCTACAGGCGGTCCAATATTGGCCCTTGTATACAATCAACGGGCACAAATAAACGATTTCCCCACCAAGTTCCACCAATGGCGAGAAATGTTCTCATATGGTGAACGACACTTGTACGTCCTCTCGACTTATAGGGAGAAAATACCCTTGTAAGATCCTTATGACTTATAAGAGAACACACACTTAGGAATCCCCATGATTTCTAGGGAGAAAATACACCTACGAGATCCTCACGACTCGTAGGGAGAATAACTTTCTGAGATCCTTACGGCTTATAAAGTCAAAAAGTCTTAGTTGACAGGATCCTAACCCTGTTTACTAAGCCATCTTTGTTCAAATCGACAAAGGCAAATGATAATTCGCTCTTGGCAATATCCCAGTTATAGCGATGTCGATGCCTAAAAAGGTATCAAACTTCAAGTCCTCTCAAGACAAATGATGATTCGCTCCTGGCAATATACCAGTTGCAGCGATGTTGATGCCTAAAAAGGTATCAAACATCAAGTCCTTTCACGACAAATGATGATTCGCTCCTGGCAATATTTCAGTCGTAGCGATGCTGATGCCAAGGTTGGTATCAGATTCCAAACTCGCAATAAAAATCAGCGAGCAAAAAATATGCATATAAAAACAGCCGAAATGATTGGGCAACTCGCAATAAAAATCAGCGAGCAAAAAAATATGCATATAAAAATAGCTGAAATGATGGGGCAACTCGCAATAAAAATCAAAGAGCAAAAATATGCATATAAAAACTGCCGAAATGATTGGGCAACTCGCAATAAAAAGCAGTGAGTAAAAAAAATAGCTGAAATGATTGGGCACCGTGGATAAAAAGCCGAAATGATTGGGCAATCGCGATTTTCGCGATATGAAAAGCTAAAAAGATAGGGCATCGCAGAAAGAAAAAAAATGGAAACAAAACTTTTGTGCCCTGTAGGTGAGTCTACACCGACCTCTGTATACAATCCATAGGTACAAATGAAAAAGGGAACTATATTTTCCCACCAGGCTCCGTCAAAGGGAGAGCCAGATCTTGATGGCAACATTAACAAAGACCCAAGGGTCAAATCAAAAATGGAACCATGGCAAATTCCTAGCTCCAAGTCTTGACAGTTCATATACAACCTAAAGACAATCCCGGCGTTCCTTCTCATTCCGACAGGATGTAGACACGACGTCAACAAAGACTCAAGGGTCAAATCAAAAATGGAGCCATGGCAAAATCCGAGCTCCAAGTCTTGACGGTTCATATACAACCTAAAGACAATCCCGGCGTTCCTTCTCATTTCGACAGGATGCAGACACGACGTCAATAAGGACTCAAGAGTCAAATCAAAAATGGAGCCATGGAAAAATCCTAGCTCCAAGTCTTGACAGTTCATATACAACTCAGAGACTACCCCGGCGTACCTTCTCATTCCATCAGAGTGCAGACGTGATGTCAACAAAGCTCCAACGAACCAAATCAAACAGGAGCAAAGGCATATTCCTAGCTCCGGACTTCAACTGCAATACTTAAAGCATTGAGGTCCTACAGATGTCTACCATATTTCAGCAAAGAAATGGTATGGCATCGTCAAAACAAAAATCGGGTCTCGACGGCAACTCATATAAAGCCTCAGAGACTATCGGAGATCATCCCACACCAGCGCGAAGTGGTTATGACTCATCGGGGCTCCAAATTGAGCTACCTCAAGTAAAAAGCGACATGGTAAATTCCAACACTTGCTCTTCCGAGGGTCATATAGCCTAAGGGGATTACTTGAAGACGTCTTCTCCAGCCCCCAAAGGGATCAGAGACACGACAGTCGTGGGGCTACACGAACAACGGCTTAAAGACTACATATCGAGGAATACATCAGCCAACGCGACGGTACCACGGACCAAAACCCTAGTACCACAAAACCTAACAGACCTCTGTCGTAAAGAATGGAGGTTATCTATATACAACGTTAGGACAAGTTTGCATGTAAACCCAAGGGAGGTAAACTAAACAAACTCTGAAATGAGTCCATAAACTAGAAACTCCGAAACGAGTGAATAAACTAAAAATTCTGAAATGAGTATATAAACTAGAAACTCCGAAACGAGTGAATAAACTACACACTCCGAAATGAGTACATAAACTAGAAACTCCGAAACGTGTGAGTAAACTACAAACTTCAAAATGAGTACATAAACTAGAGACTCCAAAATGAGTGAATAAACTACGGACTCCGAAACGAGTAAGTAAACTAATTAGCGTCACATTAAGACATCAAAACACAGATGAGCGCATGCAAAAAAACGTGTATATTCTTATTCACGAATCAAAGTGTTTAAGAGATACAATTAATACAAAAGCGGGGAATACAATTACAATTGTTAAGAAGGCGGGGCTTTCAACAAATTAGCAACCCGCTCACGCGCTCCATGCAGCTCTTCCTCGCATGCTACTACTGCGGCCATCCCCGCTTCAATTTGAGCCCATTGTTGCAAGCATGATGAAAGCTTCTCAGTGATTTCCTGCTTGGCAACTTCGCAATCTTGTATGCCCCGATCGGTAAAGTCGAGCTTCTACCTCAGCGCCAGCCCATCAGAAATACATTGTTGGAGGTTTTCGAAAATAACTTGCAGCTGCGTGGCACTCGCTTCGATTTGAGCGTGCAATTGGATGGATTCGCCAGAAGCCGTCTCATGCTCCTTTCGCTTCAGGGTCAACTTTTGTTTAAAATATTGAATGAAATCGGCACTTTGCTTGATCCACGCAACCCGCTGAGCCTTCAAGGTCAATACTTCAGGAGCGAGACGCTTGAGCTCGATCTCATACAGACAAGCCTCGATCCTCTTACAATAGTCAACCCAAAAGCTAACGAAATCTTCGTTGTGGAAATTCACAAGTATCGCCAACATAGAATTGACTTCGTCAGTGAAATCTGCAGCAGATATGAGAACCTCGGCATCAAGATCTTCGATATATTCGCTTAACATCCGCCTGCTAGTCACCGCGCCCCTAGAAAATTGACGCTTAGCAAAAGGTCCCGTAGGCATGGGAATGCGAGACTCAAAAAGGACCAAAGCTGGTATAGTTGCTACAAAACAAATCACGCACGAATAAGGGTCAGATTTCAACTTGAAAGATAAAGATGAAAGCTGATGGACGAGATCTGCTGTACCAGCTGTTGAAAGTGGCAAGACAGGGAGCACAGGAGGCTCGGCTATTCCTACGCTCCCTCCCTTGAACTGTGATATTGTGGTAAATACGAGGAATAGCAACAGAAAGCTTACTCATGGAAAGAAGAGACACTAAGCGACAATATACTAACCAATGCCGGAAGGGGGAACAGATTCCGATTGAATGGCAAAATGCGGGCTTAACACTTGTAAGTGATCAAAGAGCACTCCTACAGGATTGCAATAATATATGGTTAATGCAAGAAAATGGTATCTACACTGAAGCAAATAAATGAGAAATCTTTACCTTCCATGATTCGGGGAAACGCAGAAGAGAGGGGAGGAACCGTGACAGTCAGGGCAATGACCGGCGGTAATTCTTCGGTCAGTACAGCATCAGGGTTTACCGCGCCTATGCTCAGAATAAAATAGATATCATTAGAGATGTCTAGCGGGATTAAAACTCAAAGATAATAACCCAAGGAGTACCTAACAGGGTAGAAACCGAGACAGTGCCCGAAGCGTCCCCAGTTGTGACGGCTTCCTCGGTTTCCATTGGGAAAGTAGATTCAGCATCCACACCTTCATCCCCTGACTTGATAAAGGCCGTCGTAATGCTTGCATCACGCGCCGATATCAAGGATCCACAGGGAGAAGAAGCGGCAATCGGAACAATCCCAGATTCCAGAGAAAGGTTGGCCACTTCAGGCTCTTTAGTCACCGGCACTTCACCTGCCACGCCATCACCTAAATTTGGCCCTGTTAAAAAAATGTGTATGTTATGATGCAAGAAAAAGGCTGTTACTAAGAACCGTGGGTTGTTCTATCTTGAAGTAGTCTATGAGCAGTAGACAGGGCAGAAGGAACGTCCAATATAGGAATGCCAGAGGGTTGAGCATTACTTGAACCCGCGCTCGCAGCCAAAAGAGCCTGGCGTTCCCTCGCAGCGTGCTTTCTACGCTTCCTCTCAGCCTGGGCTGTATGAACCAACCGTCTCAAAACTTCTGATAAGGGGACATCATCGTCCAAATCGATCTCGGCCTCCAGATCCGCTGTGGCATCCATCATCGGCTGCTTTAGCAACGCCTCCTGCGGTGGCCTTGGAAAGACCTCAACCATAGTCGGTGGCTCTGAAGACTTTTCTGCATCACCACCCAGGGTTGGCATTTCAGTCAGAACAACCTGGGTTGTAGCGGTTCCTGTAATAGGATAAAGAAAAGGGTCAGATCATGAATTAAAAATATAAAGGTGTAGTAAAATGAACCATACCAAGGCCCAAGGGGACGCGGAGCCTCTCCTCCTCCTCAAACATCTTGAGGGAAGCCGAGAGAGCCTCTTCAGCAGAAATACCTATTAAGGAAGAGGGCGTTAGTAAAGTATAATAAATTCCAAAAAAAAAAGGGAGGGGATATATACATGAGAGTGTAAATGAAGTATACCGGACTCCGCGATAAAGTCTAATGCCGCCTGTTCACGGGCCAGTCGTTTGGAAGCTTCAATGGCAGCCTGAAGATCGGTATCAGTTACAGGCGCATCGAACAGACCGACATTGGTGCCATACTCGCACAAGCCCTCGCTATAGGGGCATGGGGCTCCTGGCCGAATACGACGTCAACAGAAAATAAGGATTTCTTTTTCCTCTGCCAAATGACACCAACAGCCGATGATAAAAGCTTTCGCTTAACAGGCTTCTTCGGACGGCGGGTCCCGATCTCCAAACCAATGCCTGATTCCGGAGACACTACGGTTACCGCTGTTGTAGGAACATCTGGTCGAGGCTTACTCGAAAAAGAATGCGGGGGTATAACAGTGGCGATCGCTCTCAAAGAAGGGAGCACAGCTGCCCGGTGCTTCAGTAGGACCGCTGGATTACTGGCTGGGACAGCATCCTTGTGGTCAAGCAGCAGCCGTCTCTCCTCCTTGATGACAGCACCCGTTGCATGCTGGTACCAAGCAAAGTAAGCATTCGAAGGCTTTAGAATATAACTCGGCTCGCTGATGAGGAAATGGGACCCCGTATATAACTGCATGAAATGATGCGCTGCACTGCGAATGCCCTCTTCCGTAGCAATCGGATCAATCAGGAACGCCTTGGTTGTAACTCGATTGTTGGGCAAAGCGATGCGGGTTATACCTCATAAACAGCACCGGGGCATTATTTCTAAATACCAGAAAACCTGGCCTGATAGAATACAGATGTACAACCTCTCGAGCCCTCAACACAGAAGCCCCGTCTTTGAAAACATCATGCAACAGTTGGATCACTTTGGAAGATTCTTTGCCGATAATCATGACTTTATCGACAAAGGTCATGCTGTCCCTAACCATGTGTGGGCAAAAGAGCAATCGCCGAGCCTCCCGCTGTGTTGGGTCTAGAGCAGAAGCGTTGACTAGGCGCATGACCCGGGGAAAATTATAGCCTTCGTAAAATAGGTGTCGTTTATGAACACCGAAAGCACCCAGCACGTGCATCTCGATCCATGAGGTGAAGTAGTGCAATAGGAGATTTACGGGATTTACTCCCGGCTGAGTAGTGTTAGCTGCTAAGCTCAGGCCATGATATAAATGAGCCAGTCCCGCAACCCCAATGGCCATGCACGACCCCGTGGCGATGCGATGAGCTGGATAAAAGATAGATGGTCTCATATAGCGGGGGTGTATCGGAAGCGCAAACCAACTCAGCCACAAGCCGATAAACCAAATGAAGAATGCCTCCTCTGAAGGGTTACCCAAGACGGCAGCAAGGTTTTCAGAGGCATCGTCCATGCCAAATTCAAATTTTTGCCGTTTTAGCTAACCCTAACCATGAATCGTTAAGTAGAAATATACAGACTCAAATGCAAACACTTAGCAATATGTAAAGAGAGCGGGAATACAACCCTTGTAGACCAGTACTTCACTTGTACAACTCCGTGTAGTAGTCCTCTTCACTGCGATCGTAAACTCCGGACTCTAGAGAGGCTCCACGAAGAAACGAACATGCTTGCTTCGATGACTTCGAGGCCGAAGATGATCTACGTTGAGTAAACACTAACCCAAGTTATTTCTTCACTAGGTCAAGAACTTTGTGATGAGAACATCCTATACTAAATGGCAAGTAGTAGAGGATGATGAAGTAGAAAGTGGGCTCAGTTTAGAATTGATTTTCTCACACTTTTTCCCATAACTCCATTAGAGCTAGAAAGCTTTTGAGGAGGAAGAAGAAGAAGAAGAACTAACTCATCAAAATGAATTATTGGTGAGTTTAATAATGCAACCAAGGGTTAAGCATGTCATGCTTAACCCTTGTAGAGAGTTAACCATATGCTATGGTTAAAGGTTAGGTCAAAAATATCTTAAGCAAGACAAAGAGAGAGAACAAAGTCAAAGATGCCTTGAAGCTTCTACAAGCTTTCAACAAATATCAACCATGACTAATTCCTCAATTTTGAATTACTTAGTGATAAATTTAAACCCTAATCTTAATCATAGCATGGTTTAACCCTCATTAACCTTAGTTGCATTTGTAACCTAGCATGATACATTTAACATATATCACATATACATCAATGTATCCATAGTGAGAAAAGAAATCATAAGTAAGCTTAATATTAGTTAATGTAATATAATATATCAAATATATAATTATACATTAAATTATTAAATCAACTCTTGATTTAATAATCCGGCTATATCACATATAACCGACTAATATCATAATGTAACATCTTATCGAATCAACACTTGATCCGATAACCCGGCTATATCACATATAACCTTTCATGTCACACATCGCGAGAATAGAATGTGGTATCACATATCGCATTAATCTCGGTCCCGCACATATCACATATGCGCACCTACTCCGTTTTGCTTGAGCCAGGAAACCCCTGTGTAGGACTCTAAAGACTCGTAAATACGCCGGCAGTAGGTGATGATCATATCAAACACCCACAAGCCGCAAGCGGTCTGCTAAACGTAACGGCCACCCGGGTATTGAGTGATCAGAAGATCAACAAGCAAGTCTGCTCACACTCCTGTGAATCCAATCAGTAACACTACAGTACAGTCCGGTCTCTTCGTCTGATATGTCGCATATCTCGTCTAGGGGTGGTAAACGTCAGACCCCAGTAACTCGATAAGTCGTTTCTATATGAGGCTCATAACGGGTCGAGAAACTACTGATAACACTTACCAATATATTTCTGAAGCAGCCTTGGCTAAGGACTTACTGTTATAGCCAATCGAGCACAGCGCGACATCAACTCCCAATACCGGGAGAGACGAAACCCCTCCTATCGCTTATTGCCTCCATGTGATTCGAGACTGTACCCAAAAACCACCGTTTTGCACGCCCTCTTGGACGTGGTAAGGTGAAAATCAAAGCACGGTGGGAATCACACAAGACTCTATGACGATCTCGGGTCTACAGACTAACCTGTACCAGTGTCACCAGAGAACTGCCATCTGACGTGAGATATAATACCATCTGGGAGTTCTCGGCGAGTCCTTCCAGTGTACCCAGTCTCCACTGAGCACCCGTATACTGTCTCTGATGTCAAACACCAATGGATATGGGATCATCCATCGCCCATCTACATAGGTCAAGAAGCTATACTCTAGTCTACTCTGGTATATCGATGCCCTGTCTCGATACACCCTCGACTAGGAACATTTGCAGAATGTACTTAACGACTACTCTGTCTCCACTAGTATGATCTGTATCATAGTCCTGATAGTCAAGTACTCATCCTAAGGGCTTTATCAATATGTAACATAGAGACAATCAGTGTACATGTTAAGATAAAGAGCAACCAGATAGCATACTATCATGTTGAGCAAGAAAGTCCTCCTTATATATGTCCAAGCATACACTAAAATATACATCGTATGTACAGTAATGGCCTCTAGGGCATACATATAACTAACAATCACCCACTTGCACTAGGGCCATCTGTGTAGTATCTCATACCCAACATCAGCAGTGGTTGAATTATCTCATACTCAACCATCCCATAAAAGTCTCTATTGGGAAATAGGCCTTTGTGAGTGGATCCGCGCCGTTCTCCTCTGTGTCTACTCTCATATCCTTGATCTCCCTGGAGATCAACCATCTTCATGATCAGGTGATACTGCCTAAGAATATGTCTGGATCTCTGATGGGACGGGGGTTCCTAGGCCTAAGCCACAACTCCATTGACACACAATGGTAGGAACGAAGTTCATCTCATGAACTAATATATATCTAGACTACCTCTTTGGTAGCATCCTTGGTAGCGATGTATCCAGCCTTATCATCTAGTATGTCATGGTATCTAGCTTGGAACTCTTCCAACATACCGTCCCTCCACTGAGGGTAAAGACAGTGCCTGTGACTGACATTCAGTCTTCCTTACCACCCTGGAAGTTATCCAGTGATTCTCCCTGGGATCGATTGACACCATCTCACTACACCTAGTGAGAATCCTAACATCCATTTAGATCTATCTCATAGATCCAAAAACAAGGATTTAGGAGGTATCACCTTGATCCTATATGGAGAATCCTGGTGATAAGAGGAGATTGACCGAGTGTAGCATAGGAAACTCCTTCCCTATCAGGAGTATGTCATCCACGTACAATACGAGGATCATCACCATATTCCCTACTACCTTTTTGTATATACAAGGTTCATCTATCATTTTGATGAAGTCAAACTCTTTGACTACCACATCAAAACAGATGTTCCAACTCCGCAATGCCTGCTTTAACCCATAAAGCAACTTGCACACGTTTCCTCTGCACCCACTGTCTACGAAGCCCTCTGGCTGTGTGCTTATAGACGTTCTCTTCAAAATCACCATTTAGAACAGTGGTCACAACACCCAACCGCCAGATATCGTACTCATGGTATGTAGCAGTGGCAAGTAGGATCCGGATGAACTTAAGCATAGGGACTAGAAAATGTTTCATCATTATCCACACCTGGTCGATGACGAGAATCTTTTGCAACAAGTCTAGCTTTGAAAGTCTCAACTTTTCCATGTACACCAAGTAATCTTCTCAAGATATACTTGCTCCTGATGGGGATTTAACCCTTCAGATAAAACAACCAAAGTCCATACTTTGTTGGTGTATATAGATTCCATCTCAGATCGCTTAGCATCCAGCCATTCTTACAGAGTCCCCACTCTTGATGGCCTGCTCGAAACTAGTGGGTAATCATCTCATGATGCAATCCTCGCTCCCACTGTCATAGAGAAAACCGAAGTATCTCTCAGGCGGGTGAGGAACCCTACTAGATCGGCGGAGAGGCTGAGGTTCGTTGGAAACCATTGAATCCTTCAATTCTACCAAATCATCAGCTGCAGTTTTGTATAGCTGGAACTCCTTCCAGTTCTACCTCATGACCACTAATTTCTTCATAAGAAATTCCCTTTCCTAAAGGTGACATGCTGAGAAACAAAACAACTTTTGCTCCTCAGTGTGGTAGAAGATATTCCCTTGCGAATGCTTGGGATATCCAACAAACTTCCACAGATCTGATCTTGCCTCGAGCTTGTCTGGATTTTGTTTTTAGACATAGGCCAGACTACCCCAAATCTTAACATCCTTAAGAGATGGGATCTTCCCATACCATATCGCATATGGAGTGGCAGGCACCTGATTTGATTGGAACCCTATTCAATAGGTATGCAACTTCTCAAGTGCATAACCCCCAAAAGGAAATAGGCAGTTCAGTAGCACTCATCATAGAGCACACCATATCACATAGGGTGCGATTGCTCCGTCCCTATATACCAACGAACTGTGGTGTATTCGGAGGAGTAATGCTGAGAGAGAATCTCATTCTCCTTTAGAATAGTCCAGGAATTCCATGCTCAAGTATTCTCCTCCCTGATCACATCAAAGGACATAATACTTATACCCATTATGGTTCTCTACTTCTAACTTATATTCTTTGAATTTTTCAAAAGGTTCAGACTTGTGTTTCAACAGGAACACGTGTGCGAATCTTGAGAGATCATCAGTGAATGTAATGAAGTACAAAGAACCGATCCTGACATGTGTAGACAGGGGACCTACATACATCATCATGTATCAATCCCAAGAGTTTACTAACTCTTTCTCTGTTTCCAATAAACGGAGCTATGGTCATCTTATCTTTGTGACATGACCGGCAAGTTTCATAAGATATAAATTCAAACTTATTTAAATATACATCTAAATGTAACTTAGCTAGTCGGGTCACATTGATATGACCTAGTCTACAATGCCACAAGATGGATTCGTTCATTTCTGAATTCTTCCTCTTGTGTGTGTTCTGTACTTTAAGAACTGTGGTTTGATTTAGAACGTATATGCTTTTAAATAACGTGACTGAACCGATCAACTCTTGATATAGGAAATGTTCAAAACATTATCCAACAATACAAAATTATATCCTTCTTTATCTCAATAAAGAGACTGATATGATGTTGTATATTAGCTTCGGTATCTAATAACATTCGTTCAGAATCAATGTATTTGGTAATACAGTGTGATAACTGCCAACAAACTTGGCTGCAACACATGCACCATTTCCAACTCTTGAAACTTATCACCCATTCTCAGTTCTCTACCTATCTGTAGCCCATGTAATATATTACATATGTGGGATCCTGATCCGGTATCTCATACCCAGGACGTAAAGGATACTGAGAAACAGTTCTCTGTAATGAACGCACCCGAAGAAGATGCATCATCATGTACTTTCTTCGTTTGGGCGGCACGGGAATCCTGGTAATCCCTTATTTCCTGCTCGGTCTTATAACAATTATAAATTGGAGCGGGACCAACGTTCCCCAGCTCAGTATAACAAGCGGATTCGGTCAATACATCCGTATTATTATCTTGATTAAGGCGTAACATGCTTGCTACCTGGAGAGAGAGAGAAGAAAACACTCAGCGCATGCTCTTGCAAAATTAGATTGGTTATTAATATATCTAATCAGGATGGCTCCCACTATTTTAGTCAAATCTTCTGTTCATACCAGAATATTGCATTTTATACCGCCCATTCTTACGCTCGTTTGTTTATAGGCAGGTGCTTTTAATCAGTGTTTGCTACATATTTACAGGATACTAGTTCTCAGCTCTGAACAGTGCAATTCATGGAAAAGTACGTAAAATTCCGGATTACTGCCAACAACAGATAAAACACGGGTCTCCGCTCTCTATCCGTATGTTGCCACACACCAGTTTAAGGGACAAAATGGCAAATCGATATCATTTTCGTGCACAGAGCACAATAGCAACACAAAATCCAACATATCTACGTGGAGCTCGAAGAAATCTTGGCAAAAGATCCACATCACATCACCTTTTGATCTACTAAAATTCTGGAAGAAATGGGAAGAGTTTCTGAGAAAAAGTCATATACCACACAGCAGACAACATAAAACCAGGGATCCCCACAAAATATGAACGCCTAACTCCTCTAAAGCACCGCGGTTCCGCGGCATAAGCGTGCTTAGGCCGCGGAACCGCGGCCATTTGGTCTCCTCGCTTTGTCGTTTTTTGTGGGCAGTTGGGTAATTTTATGTGGAGCCGGATTCTTGCCCTAGGTTTCCATTTCCCTACCTATAAATACCCCAGTTCTGAGCCAAACCAAGGGGGTGAAATTCTTAAGCCTCTTTTTGCTAGTTTTAGTTTTCTTCTTCTTCTTCTTCATCTTTCCTCCATGAAAATGTAGTGAGAGCATTGAGTGGATGTTAAATGAAGATGAGGGTTTTTGTATCATTCTTTTGTTTTAACTTCCCCTTGAGATTTTTGCTTTCTCTTGATCTTTCAACCTCTTCATTGAGCTTGAAAGTTTAAGGGTTTGTTATTGATCTCAAGGGTTGTATCTTCTTATGGAATTAGTGCTTCATTTCACATGAGTTCTTTACCCTTCTCTTGATCTTGCAATCTCTTGATTGAGCTTGCAAGTTTAAGGGTTGGCTATTGATCCCATACTTGTCTTGAGTTCTATGTTCTTGTAATTACTTTCTTGCTTATTTCTTTCTTGCTTTTTATTACCTTGCTTTACTTTCATGCACTTAAATTCTATGCAATTTTAATTACTTGCTTGTAATCTTTTCTTTTCTTTGTTTATCTTTTCTTTTGCTCTTTTTGGTTTGTTTTGTGAATGGTTGTAATTATTGTTGTTAAGAATAAATACGATATTGTAAGTTAATGTTTCTTTGCTCATTTCCTTTTCCCGTTATTTTCCTTTGAACTCCGCCCAAACGTTACGCAAGCGCTCCGTTAGGCACCCTACCCTACCAAGGTAACGGTGATTCCTAACCGCGACCGGTTGCGTTCGGTTTGGCCGGAGGCGAAAGCAAGAGACAAGAACGGACGGACAAGGGTCAATAAGCCGGATTCCACGAATACCGTGCTTAAGTATCCTAATCCACGTTGTTGCCAATTGCTCTAGCTTCAATTAGTCAAGACTCGGCTAAAAGGTTTTGAGTACGGATTTCTTTAGCTTACACTTTCATATCTTTTTCTTAACAACTTTATACTTGCATATAAAACACTTAGGATAGACTTGAACAAACATATACACATTCTTCATTGACTCGTCTAAAACTCGAACGGACATACAACCATCTCCCTGTGGATCGACCCGTGCTCAACCGGCTAGCTGCATAGCGACACCGTCCTGATCGCGGTTATATTTTAGAACTTTGAACATCCGACACGCCAAAAGCGTGCGATCATCTTCCTTCAAACCCTAAAAGGAAAAACTAGCCGGGATTAATTACACCCTACAAGTTCGCCAATCTTTCAGCCAGGCCTGTGCCGGTACTTTGAGGGAGGTTCCCCGTGCTTTTGCACGGACCTAATTAAAATAAACCTCATTTTCCCAGAGGCTTAACCCCGTTGACACCTTTCTAGACATCTACTTGATCGGCTAATTGTAATGTGTAAAACTCTCTCAGGAGTAACTCTTACTCGCAGTGGGTATCGGGATCCAACTATCTCATAGGAGGTATTCAACTCATTGCAAATTTCAACACTTGAAATTCCCAATAATATTTTACCCCTAACCTCCTATGACCTTGACAAAGGCCAATAAAGTATAGGATGCTAGTCAAGTTCAACCCGTCATTTTCTGATTGAATTAAACACACCCGCACGACCATTGACAAAGGCCAATAAGGTCGTACGACTATCCTAACTCAATCGCATCATATGCTTATGCAGATAAGCAGTAATTAGCTACCGCACACTACGCCTTGACAAAAGCCAACAAACGCAGCACGAATACTAACTATTACTTATCTGAAATGACGGAGGGCTACGACAGGTTTTTCAGAAAACCCTTTGCGTAATGAACTTGATATCGTTGTAGAATCGAGTGAATTTTAAAAGGAGTGTTTTTGAGGCTTTTACTAGTTTTGCTAAAGAGGTCACTCCCGGTGAAGGGATCGTCGGCTCTTTCCTTATCGAATAAGGTGCAGGATATTTCACAAATACCACTATGCAAAGAAAAAATTATAGAAGCAATCAAAAAACAAACCGAGGGTTGTAGCATCTGCCAGTTATTGGTAAAGAGGTCACTCCCGGTGAAGGGATCTCGGCTCTTTCCTTATCGAATAAGGTGCTGGATGTTCTACAAGGAACACCGCTATGCAAAACAACAACTAGAGCTACCTGTTTTTCAAAATTCGATTCCACAATATCTTTGGGTTTCTTTTATTTCATTAATCTCATTAATGAAGTCCCATCATTTCAAGTTACCTAAACATCACAGATAAATACAACGTACGCTTATGCCATCCGCATTCGCCTCGATGTCCCCTCGTACACCGTTAGGTTAGGTAACTAACGGCAGAGCGGGGCAGTGCTAGCGTGGGTATAAAACATAAGCAACGTCTATATAATATATCACATATAATATATCCTGTATCCATCTCAACATATCAAATGATCACATCACAGATATCCAATCAGAAAACAACATATGAAATATTGGATATACTAGGATTTCCGGGTTTTATTTTAAGCCTGTATAAAACATGGATTCCACGGTCGTGATGAATAGCCAATTCCACACCCCTAGACCCCTACGAGAGCGGCAAACAACCCTACCAATTCTAGAGTTAGGAGACCCGGTCTCGACTCTTCGAGATGGTCTCCCTCTGGACCCTAGAACCCGGTTACTTGTGCTCCCCGCCTTGGGTCTATCCTAATGCGGAAAAGTAAATAATATACAACGGTGACATTATCCTCAACCCGGAAGTGCCCAAATAAAAGAATATTACATATAATGAATTTTACATGAATGAAAATAAAAAACTCTCATCTTACATAAAACCCCCGGCTATTCAAACACGACGATCCAATATAACATATCGCAGCAACACATAACATCACATGTCATCAACGTAAGTAAATATGCGTATCCCAATTGTCGTTGACATATAGCACCGAAACCGGCGATACACCATATATTACACTTACGGTCGCAGAAAAGAAAGTGAAAAACTACAACAGTTGGAATCCGCAACCACCTTAGACATCATAAACCCAACGTATCACATACTTTGGATTTTATGCCTAACCAAATGAATTCCTTAGACATCACATGCCTAACAATTATAAACCCTGCATTTTAGTCTCGATACCGAAAACACTTTTCAATAACAAGTCGGGTAATTCAACAAGATTCCCGACATCCTGATCGAATGCTCGTCGGAAACTTTAGTAGACGGCCGCACCCCCGATACCGTCGACGAAGTGCACTAAGGCGGAACACCGCTGCCGCGAGCACCCGAATGGATGCTTTTGGCGATGGGGTTCTCCTACAATCACTTGGTCAGGGCTATAGGGCGTGGCTGTCTATTAAGTTTACCCGGCGAGTACCCGCGTACGCTACGTGATTGCGACGGACTTTTGATCTCATCAAAATCCCGTGGCAACCGATCAATTGAGACTGAACTGCTAGATTTATAACATTCAAATTAGTTATCTCATAACTACTTATGGATTCCAAATATTGTATCCCATCATATAATATCCGGACGACGATAACTCTTCGATCGATTCATCAAAGTCCCACAATTTCCTGATCACTCAACACTTGAGCACAGTTTTAGTAGTACCCAGAAGATGCCACAGTACCTATGAACCAGTCGTAGAAGGGTCAAACCAACGCCTCACATGTGACAACGCTAAACTACCACAAACCGTAGGGTTCAAGTGGCGGTTTTAACGGCCACATAATCGAGTTAAGGTTATGTTCTTCTAGAGGGTCCACAGAATCACTTGCATGTTTTTCCGAATACGTTAAACTTGGGAAAATGGGCTTTTGACATTCGATCGAACTTTTTAACTTCGCCTAGACAATACGTGAAAAACCCGAAACAATGTTAAAACTGCGAATACGAAACACTCCGATTTTCTTATAGTTTAAGATTACCTCACATGCAAAATTAGCAAAAATAAACAACACCTGAAACACCAAAACCCAGCAACTGGAACACCCCCCAAAAATTAACCCCAAAACCCTTAAGGAATCCGGCGACGCAGGAAAAAGCATGCTGGTCGCCGGCCATGGTCCGAGATATGGGGATAAAACTTGATGTGTGTTCATGTGGTATCACATACTACATTCTGCACATGTTTAAATAATTTTTTGACAACAACTTAAAATCGACAGAAACTAGGGTTTTCCGTTTCAAGTTTCAGAGTTGTTTCGGTTTCGTAATCCTAACAAATTCCGTATAAATTTCTAGCAAGGCTCTGATACCACTGCAGGGTTACCCAAGACGGCAGCAAGGTTTCGGGAGGCATCATCCATGCCAAATTCAAATTTTTGCCGTTTTAGCTAACCCTAACCATGAATCGTTAACTAGAAATATACAGAATCAAATGCAAACACTTTGCAATATGTAAAGAGAGCGGGAATACAACCTTTGTAGACCGGTACTTCACTTCTACAGCTCCGTGTAGTAGTCATCTTCGCTGCGATTGTAAACTCTGGACTCTAGAGAGGCTCCACGAAGAAACGAACATGCTTGCTTCGATGACTTCGAGGCCGAAGATGATCTACGTCGAGTAGACACTAACCCAAGTTATTTCTTCACTAGGTCAAGAACTTTGTGACGAGAACACCCTATACTAAATGGCAAGTAGTAGAGGATAATGACGTAGGAAGTGGGCTCAGTTTAGAATTGATTTTCTCACACGTTTTCTCATAACTCCATTAGAGCTAGAAAGCTTTTGAGGAGGAGGAAGAAGAAGAAGAACTAACTCATCCAAATGAATTATTGGTGAGGTTAATAATGCAACCAAGAGTTAAGCATGTCATGCTTAACCCTTGTAGAGAGTTAACCATATGCTATGGTTAAAGGTTAGGTCAAAAATATCTTAAGCAAGACAAAGAGAGAGAACAAAGTCAAAGATACCTTGAAGCTTCTACAAGCTTTCAACAAATATCAACCATGACTAATTCCTCAATTTTGAATTACTTAATGATAAATTTAAACCCTAATCTTAACCCTAGCATGGTTTAACCCTCATTAACCCTAGTTGCATTTGTAACCTAGCATGATACATTTAACATATATCACATATACATCAATGTATCCATAGTGAGAAAAGAAATCATAAGTGAGCTTAATATTAGTTAATGTAATATAATATATCAAATATGTAATTATACATTAAATTATTAAATCAACTCTTGATTTAATAATCCGGTTATATCACATATAACCGACTAATATCATAATGTAATATCTTATCGAATCAACACTTGATCCGATAACCCGGCTATATCACATATAACCTTTCATGTCACACATCGCGAGAATAGAATGTGGTATCACATATCGCATTAATCTCAGTCCCGCACATATCACATATGCGCACCTACTCCGTTTTGCTTGAGCCAGGAAACCCCTGTGTAGGACTCTAAAGACTCGTCAATACGCCGGCAGTAGGTGATGATCATATCAAACACCCACAAGCCGCAAGCGGTCTGCTAAACGTAACGGCCACCCGGGTATTGAGTGATCAGAAGATCAACAAGCAAGCATGCTCATACCCCTGTGAGTCTAATCAGTAACACTACCGTACAGTCCGGTCTCTTCGTCTGATATGTCGCATATCTCGTCTAGGGGTGGTAAACGTCAAACCCCTGTAACTCGATAAGTCGTGTCGATATGAGGCTCATAACGGGTCGAGAAACTACTGATAACACTTACCAGTATATCTCTGAAGCAGCCTTGGCCAAGGACTTACTGTTATAGCCAATCGAGCACAGCGCGACATCAACTCCTAATACTGGGAGAGACGAAACCCCTCCTATCGCTCATTGCCTCCATGTGATTCGGGACTGTACCCAAAAACCACCGTTTTGCACGCCCTCTTAGACGTGGTAAGGTGGAAATCAAAGCACAGTGGGAATCACACAAGACTCTATGACGATCTCGGGTCTACAGACTAACCTGTACCAGTGTCACCAGAGAACTGCCATCTGACGTGAGGTATAATACCATCTGGGAGTTCTCGGCGAGCCCGTCCAGTGTACCCAGTCTCCACTGAGCACACGTATACTGTCTCTGATGTCAAACACCAATGGATATGGGATCATCCATCGCCCATCTACATGGGTCGAGAAGCTATACGCTAGTCTACTCTGGTATATCGATGCCCTGTCTCGATACATACTCGACTAGGAACATTTGAAGGATGTACTTAACCACTACTCTGTCCCCACTAGTATGATCTGCATCATAGTCCTGGTAGTCAAGTACTCATCCTAAAGGTTTTATCAACATGTAATATAGAGACAATCGGTGTACATGTTAAGATAAAGAGCAACCAGATAGCATACTATCATGTCGAGCAAGAAAGTCCTCCCTATATATGTCCAAGCATCCACTATAATATACATCGTATGTACAGTAATGGCCTCTAGGGTATACATATAACTAACATCCTCGTCAATGTCTGGAGCGGCAATCTCTGCGAAGGGGACGACTGGAGTATCCGGAATAAAGAAGTTCTTCAGATTTGCCTCCGTGGTCGGTAAGTTGTCCGAACCAAATCCGAACGGGTCGTCGAGTTTGGCGAACTTCGTAGTTGTTTAGACAGAGCCTCCGGACGAAAAGAGCTGGTGATGAAATCGGTGAAGCTAACTCCGTGTCCACCAGACTTCAGGAATAAGCTCTCGTACACGTTCAACACCTTGATCAAGCTCGGAAACTGGTATTGAACGGCATTCTTCAGAGTAAGACCCATTACCACTGATTTGGTAGCAAAGTTATACTCATCAGGGGGAAGCATCTCTTCATAATGTTCCCTTCTGACGGGTAATCCAGATATCTCCGCAAACTCCTCCAATAAGATTGAAACCTCCCGATCCGATAAGAGAAACGTGTAGGTCAGGATGTTCCATCGTTCCAGAAAAGATTTGACCCACCACATATGAAGAGTGCGGTAGTGAAAGAGGGACGCATAGATCGCGGGATACAGCCCGGTCTTCAGTAGCAGCGATTTCTTGGCAGACAGGATATATCGAGCCCACTGCAGATAGCCGGCCGAATGATGGGGAGTCATTCCTATCATGTAAACTTGCCCCCAAGGACGCGACTCTCCTTGGCATATGCATAGCCCTAAAATGTCCAGGGCCATCGGCGGTTGCACTGGTATTGATGCCATGGAAGGCTGAAGATGACCCTACGAGGTCCAGTTGACCTCTTCTACTGCGTGAGTTACTAGCGGCGGGTTAGCATAATGGATCGCCGGGATCGGTTCCGATGGTTCTGCGCAAGTAAAATTACGCCGACTCTGGATAATTTGACTGTACCATGACCCCGACAGATGAAGAGATTTTTGCTCTGGGTCATAGTCCCGAATAAGTGCGAAGAATTCCCGATCTGTGGGTGCGTCGGCGAAAGCACTCTCCGAGCGAACGAAAAGAAAGAAGGAATCGGAAGCCATAGTACCTGCAAGAAACAGAATTAATTATCGATACAATGTTCAAGACTTTAACATTCTTTTACACCTAAAATTGTACTGCACCACAGTTCAAAGAAAAAGGGACAGGAGGCCCCACAAAATCAAGGTAACACCCCATCAATGATGAGTCAATCTCTTATTGAAAGAATCCAAAAGGATTCTCATTTAATGAGAAGATCTCATTGAACTACGGAGTTAAACTCCTTCGAGAAATGTGTTCTGCAAACAGATTTCAAATCTGCAAGAAAAATAAGAAAGGGAATAAAATTCCTAAAAGAATTTCTTTAAAAGAAATTTTTCTCAGAGCCAAGCTCTGTAGAACAATGGGATAAAATCCCAGAAATCCACTCAGGACAAGGAATTAAATTCCAAATAGCCTTCAAAAATCAAAGTTAGTAACATGGTAAAACCCTAAAAGAACTTTAAAACCTATGGTCTACTCAAGTAAAAGTTTTAGATTTCTAAGAAATCATTACAAGAGATGAGCAAAGCTCTGTTAATGGGCTAAAAACCCTAGAACACGAAAAGATTCTTTCAAGGGTTAATTCATGGTCATGATTCTTACCAATTTTGACAGAGTTTTAACTCTAAGGGGAGTTTCTTTGGACAGAGTTCTGAGCTCTGAAAAGGGAATTAAATTCTCAATGAAGGAAGAAGACTCAAGAAGATGAGAGAAATAACAGTCATCTCAAGAGCCAAAGGCCTCATTTATAAAACATAAGAAGACGGTTCAACTCCCCAGAAGATCAAACGGTGGAAAAGATGCCACCGCTGTACTTACGTGTGAGCCATGTGAGCGCAACGGTGGGGGGCATTTGTTTCCCCCAATAAAAGAGCAAAGCTCTGTTAGAACTTAATGAGGCAGCGCGTCACGTGCTCTCCACGAGGGTGCCAGCACCAGAGCCAGTCTTATAGGATTAAATCTTATGGTGGCGCCTCACGTGCTCCTCACATGGGTGCCGGTGTGCAAAGCACAAAAGAATCTATTAAATTAAATAAGAGTTAAAACTCTCATACAGCGCCGCACGTGCTCCTCACACGGGCGCTAGTGTGCAAAGCATAAAAAGAATCTATTAAATTAAATAAGAGTTAAAACTCTCATATAGCACTGCACGTGCTCCTCACGCGGGCGCCAGGTTCAAAGTACAAAAAGAATCTATTAAATTAAATAAGAGTTAAAACTCTTATATAGCGCCGCACGTGGTCCTCAAGCGGGCGCCAGTGTGCAAAGCACAAAAAAATCTATTAAATTAAATAAGAGTTAAAACTCTCATATAGCGCCGCACGTGCTCCTCACGCGGGTGCCAGTGTGCAAAACACAAAAGAACCTATTAAATTAAACAAGAGTTAAAACTCTCAGATGGCGCCCACGTACACAACACGTGAGCGTCGGCGCCTAAGTAGAATTAAATTCTACTTTCTGTTAAACAGAACCGTTGGATCTTTGATCAGACGGAGATGATAAATCATCAAGATACAGAATTAAATTCTGTTGGGAGAAAACATTCCCTAAATTGGATGATAGAATAAAATTCTATTTTGGGATATATTCCTTCAATCTTTCTAAATAAGAAAGATTGCCCTCTGTAAAACAGAGAACCCTTGTATTAAAAATCCAATGGTGATTAAAAATCACCATTTCACAGAATAAAACCCTGCATATGGAAAATATTTCCCCAATCTTGTTAAAAACAAGAAAATATGTTCTGTAAAACAGAAACCCTTGGATCAAAGATCCAATGGTGAGTAAAATTCCCTACATCAATTGGGATCTCTTAATGAGAGATTTCTTCAAAGCTAATTAACAAACTTGCCTCCACTATATAAAGGACTGAAGACTTCAAGTCTGATATAGAGGAATCCCCCCATAAGCTTTAAAAAAAGATACGGAAAGCTTCAAAAGGAACAGAGAATTATCAAGGAAGAAGATCTCCCTCCTTAAAAACTCTAGGTAAATAAAAAATAGAGATCAAAACATCTCATTTACCTATTGAAGGATTTAACCCTTTAAAAAGAACTTAGTTCTTTCTCTGGATCTGAGATCCGCGAGGCAAGTCTCCCACAAATCAAGAATTTAATTCTCATCGGGAAGAACTTGTTCTTGAGAGTCAAAGAATCAGAAAAGAACCAGAAATTGAGTTCCTAAAAAAACGCATACAAGAGAAACCTAGTTCTTACAAAAGAACTTAGTTCTTAAAAATGAAGCTTGATCCTAGATCTTCAAAACAAAGATCATATTGATCATTAATGGGCAAAAATTCTATCAGCAGAGGAGAAAAGCGCCCAGCGCCGCACGTGTTCCTTACGTGGGCGCCGCAGAAGAGTGCTTAGCACTCGCTAGGCATTGCCCAGCGCCCAGCGCCGCACGTGTTCCTCACGTGGGCGCCGCAGAAGAGTGCTTAGCACTCGCTAGGCATTACCCAGCGCCCAGCGCCGCACGTGTTCTTCAAGTGGGTGCCCCAGAAGAGTGCTTAGCACTTACTAGGCAGCGCCCAGTGCTGCACGTGTTCCTCATATAGGCACCACAGAAGAGAAGAGTGCTTAGCACTCACTAGGCAGCGTCCAGCACCTCACGTGCTCCCCACGTGCGCGCCCCAAAAGAGAAGAAAAAAGTACTTAGCACTCCCCAAGCAGCCCAAAACGGCTGAGTTTTCAGCACTCATTGGGCAGCGCCTAGCGCCTCACGTGCTCTCCACGTGGACGCCATAAAGAGTGTCTAGCACTCCATATAAAAACAAAAGGAGTAAAGTGTTCAAGACTTATTGGGAAATCCACATGACTGAAAGCTCCACATGATCATATATGGACGTCAGAACTCATATAAGTGCTCAGTACTTTTTGCATAAAAAAAGAACTGATTAAATATAGCCCAAACAAGTGCTTAGCACTTTTTCAAAAAAAAATGAGACTAAGTAGACTAAAACCCAAATTGGCTAAGTTGCTAAAGTCTTGCAACTGAGTCCAAATGCTCTGTTGCTAGGTCTTAAATAAAGAAGATCCTAAAATGTTGTTAAGTGGATCTTTGTCTCAAATTGGACTAGTGTATCCTTAACAAAGAAATCAATCGAGCCCATATGCTCTCGATTTCCAAGGTCTCAAATATGACCAAAAATTCCTAAGCCCACAACAAAACCTTTTCCCACAAATACGGGATTTGGTTCAAGGGTACATCCCTTCACATCTCTGACACATGTCGTTGTAATTCTCCAACGTCTTCAGACAGGTGGCGGGTCCGATGACCAATAACTTCTTCATGCATTGACGTGCATACCTCAAATTGGATTGTTCCCCAAATTAGGCGCATTCCATATCTCCATTGTTCACCCTGCCACGTAACAAATACACGTGCGCATAGAGTGAATGATGGACCGAAATGTCCCTAAAATAATATTCTCCTCTAAAATAGCGATAAAGGACCGAAACATCCTTAAAACTAACATTTCTCCTCAAACACGGCGATAATGGACCGCGGTGTCCTTAAACTAAAATAATCGAGCCCAAATGCTTATATATTTAAGTTGATCTTAATCTCAAAATAGATTAACAATCCTTAAATCAAACCAAACGACATAAATTAGTCTCCGTATACAATCCACGGGCAACCAAAATAAAACAAACATACACACGACATGAAGTGAACATCCGGAGCAGAAGAAAGTGGTTATCGTGATGTGGTAACGTAATTAACTGCAGGGACTTGCGCCTGCTGGGAAGAACGTCCCCACAATCAAAACCCCTCGTAAACGAGGGGGAATCTGACAAAGTCCGCTACAACGGCCGCATCCGTCCAAACCTCCGATACACGGTGCCATAAATCAACTTGGCATCTTCGGAAAGGTGGACGGATAAATCCAAATAGTGTTTGCCCCTAGGACTCAGGCAAGACGATCTATCCCAGTTCTTCTCTGTTTCCGACAATAAACAACGATCTCCTGCATGAGTTCATGGGTATCAGAGATAGTACACATTGAAGAGTTAAATCTTACTTAGATTCACACTTATCTCCTTGTACTTCTTTGCTAGTATCTCGGTAGATTGGCCGAATCGAAATGGGATGAAATGAGCCGACTTTGTGAGTCGATCCACAATAATCCATACTACATTGTTACCTTTTGTGCTGCGAGGAAGAGCAGTCACGAAGTCCATGGTGATGTATTGCACTTACATTCTGGAATAAGTAACGGTTGAAGTAAACCAGCAGTCATGTGATATTCAGATTTTACTTGCTGACACAACAAGCATTTGGCTACGCTTCTAGCTACTTCACACTTCATTTCATGCCACCAGTAATGTTGTCGTAGATCTTTGTACATCTTTGTACCACCAGGGTGTACTGAGTAGGGAGAGCTGTGAGCTTCTTTCATCAACTCTTCCCGAACAGGACCTTGTGGTACACACAATTTGCTTCCGTATCTCAAAGATCCGTCTTCATGGATGATAAAGTCTGTTCGAATTCCACTTTCTACTTGTTCTCTGGTCTTTTGCAACTTGGTATCACTTTCTTGAGCTGTTTTGATCTGATTGACAATAGTAGACTGAACTTGTAAGTTCATCAAACTTGAAGTGTTACCTGGCATACCCACTTCTATCTCCATCTGATGCAAATCTTAATGTAGCTTCCACTGTGCGGTGAGATTCATTGATATTGATTGAAGAATAAGTTCATTAGGTACTACATTCACCTTCCCTGGATGATATTGTAGGTTGATGTCAAAGTTCGCCATAAGTTTTAACTATCTTCTCTGCTGCATATTTAACTCTTTCGGAGTAAACTCATGCTTCAGAATTTTGTGGTCTGTGTAGATATCTATCCGTTCTCCAAGAAGATAATGGCGCTAAATCTTGAGTGTAAAGATAACGGCTGCCAACTACAGATCATGCGTCGAATAGTTGCGCTTATGAACTTTCAGCTGTCATGATGCATAAGCTATAAGTTTACCATGCTGGTGTAGAACACATCCTAATCCCTTACCGGATGCATCGTAATGCACTACGAAACCTCCAGATTGGTCCGGTATGACGAGAATAAGAACTGTTGTCAATCTTGACTTGAGTTCTACAAAAGCTTGTTCGCATGCCTCTGACCACACGAATTCTTCATCTTTACGTGTGAGCTTGGTCAGAGGTGTTGCAATTTTCGAAAAGCCTTCGATGAATCTTCGGTAATATCCTGCTAATTCCAAGAAACTTCGAATGTCCTTCACTGTCTTTGGTGTCAGCCATTCTCTTACCGCGGATACTTTAGCTGGATCCACAAAGATTCCTTCACCTGAAAAGATATTGTAGGGTGTTTTTCGTCACCCAATTGAGATGCGAATATGCGCGCGCCTGTCAGGCGCATTACAGATTCCCCCTGCCTAGGGTAGGCCGGGGTTTAATGATTGTGGAGATCCGAATCTCCGACAACCGCGGACTAAGCTGTCATTAATTATCCCTCGCCTTTGGAGCGAGGGAACCTCCGATTAACGGGTTAAACTGGTCATGCAAACTCAATGTGCAGTGTTGTGTTTTGAAGGGGTTTTGGATGTATCGGAGGCCCCGCAGAGTTTTTACGGGGTCCCGCTACCCGGATAGCGCCCCGTTAGAAATTTTTTTCTAACAGGGACAGTGTCGTGGAGTATGTGTGTGTGTGTATGTACATATATATAATAAAAAAAGGGAAAGGGCATCCAAAGGATGCGTGGGAAAAAGCGCCAGTGCTTTGGGTGCTAGCGCCTTGAGCGCAAGAGAGCTAGAGCGCTAGTGCTTTGAGCGCTAGCGCCCCATGTGTCAGCACGTGGGAGCTTGGGCGCTAGCGCTGTGGGCGCTTGGGCGCTAGCGCTGTGAGCGCAAGAGCGCTAGCGCCTTGAGCGCTAGCGCTCCACGTGTTAGCACATGGGCGTTCGGACGCTAGCGCTCTGAGCGCAAGAGCACTAGTGCACCATGTGTCAGCACGTGGGTGCTCGGGCGCTAGAGCTTTGGGCGCTAGCGCTCTGAGCGCAAGGGCGCTAGCGCTTTGAGTGCTAGCGCCCCACGTGTCAGCACGTGGGAGCTCGAGCGCTAGCGCCTAGCGCTTTTGGCGCTAGCGCTCTAAGCGCAAGGGCGCTAGCGCCCCACGTGTCAGCACGTGGGTGATCGGGCGCTAGCGCTTTGAGCGCAAGGACGGCAAAAGGGACTTGGTCCTTGCAATTTGGGAGTTATACTCCCAGAAAGGAGCACTTATTATTTTGTATATATGTATATATATGAGGAGTTAAACTCCTAGGATATTTTGAAGCTGATAAAGGGCTTCTCCCCTTGAGCCCTGGATCTTTCCCAAAGTGGGGTTCTTGGAGGTGGGTCTCCTTCTTCCTCCCCTGTTGGCAGGATCTTGGATGAACAAGAACTTATGAGATTTTTAAAAATCTCTTCTTTTTGAGATCTAATGGAAGATCTGAGTTCCCCTTTGTGGGTTTTATGGTGAAAAACTATTTAGTTTTGGAAAAGAAAGAGTAAAACTCTTGATTTAATTATAAAAAAAAAAGAGGAAGGTTTAGAACCTTAAGGAAGGAGAAGATCACAGATCTGGATTTTCTTTGGAGAGAGGAAAAGTTGTTGAGATATTTTCATTATCCTTGCCTTTATAGGCTATACACTTTACACATAGCCCCTTGGGCTTCACAAAATGGCATTTTGCCCATCCCATGGCTCATGTGCCATTTCTTTTTGCACATAAGCCATGGGCTTTACAAAAATTTGGCTTTATGCCCATTTTCTTACATTTATTCATAAAATAAAATAAAAGAAATACACTAAAATTATTTATCACAAAATTTCTATTTTGGCATGGGGGGAGGCCGGCCGCTTCATGTTCGGGCTCGACCCGGGCATGGGCCCACTTGATCTGGGCTTGGGCCCACTTGGCTTGGGGTTGACTTTGATTTTGACTTGGTCAACCGGGGTGTAAATTTTTACCCCAACAGATATGTCTGAGAAATCCGACTAGTTATAGCCAAAACTCGCACTTGTTGTACTTGGCATAGAGTTGATGCTGTCGCAAAGTCTTCAAGACAATTCATAAATGTTCAGCGTGCTCTTTACGATTCTTAGATTACACCAGGATGTCGTCGATGAATATGATAACGAACATGTCTAGGTACTCTCGGAAAACTTGGTTCATCAGATTCATGAATATGGCCGGTGCATTAGTCACTACAAATGGCATCACGAGAAACTCATAATGTCCATAGCGAGTCCTGAATGCCGTCTTCGGAATATCAGACTCTTTGACCTTCACCTGATGATAACCCGAACGAAAATCTAATTTTGAGAAAACACAAGATCCACTTAGCTGATCAAACAGATCGTCGATTCGCGGTAGTGGATACTTGTTCTTTATCGTGACTTCGTTCAAAGCGCTATAATCAATGCACATTCTGTATGAACCTTCCTTCTTCTTCACAAGCAACACTGGAGATCCCCAACTTGAAATACTAGGATGAATCCATCCTTTCTATAGAAGTTCGTCCAGCTGAGTACGGACCTCTTTCAAACCTTCTGGACTTAATCGGTATGGTGCTTTGATCACTGGTTGTGCTCCAGGTACTAAATCAATTCCAAATTCAAAAGCTCGATCAGGAGGCAAACCTGATATGTATTCAGGAAATACGTCATCGAATTCTCGAACTACCTCTTGCTTGTCTTCTTCCGTCCGTAAAGTTGCAATCACTGCCTTCTTCGGTTTTGCTTTGTGCTAGGCTCCAAGGTACGGTCTCAACTTTTGAAAAAACCAGATGCTCTGGAATCTCGAACACTACCCTCCTTTGACGACAGTCGATGGTAGCGTAGAAAGTTCCTAGCCAATCCATACCCAAAACTACATCGAAGTTCGGTATGTCCAGCACCTTGAAGTCAGCATAGAATTCTCTGCTGCAGACAACCACTGGACACAGGTCGTATCCCATTGTTGCCTTTAGAACATCGTTCCCTGAACTGACATTCCAGCTGGATACGAACAGTTTGACTGGAATCGCATGAGTTCGAATGAACCGTTGCGACATAAAGCAATGAGATGCTCCAGTATCGACGAGTGCTAGTGCAGGTAGTGAGGCTACTAAGATTGTACTTAAGTTGTGTGGAATATGTTTAGGTATAGGAAAAGATATTTTGCTTTGTATAAAGGTTGAAAGAAAGTTTGAAAGAAAGGGAGTTACCAGTGATGACGTGGCCAGTGGCTTCAGCTTCTTCCACAGTCATTGTGAAAGCCTGTTGCCTCGGTACATTCCTCCTTGCTGGGAGAGCATTCCTCTGTCCGTTCCTCTGTCCCTGAGGTAGGTTCCTTTGTGCATGATGGAACTGACGAGGAGGAGATGCAGTAGGTCCACGAAGAGGTGGAGCTGGGAGAGCAAGATGAGGAGCAGGTGCCTGGATAGCTGGCCGCTGCGGATAGGTGATTGCTAGTCTGGGTGCAGTGTTTGGATTGAGTCTACGAGGAAAAGATCCAATATCATGTGTGGATGAGCCACAGACTAAGCAAAGGCGATTAGCACACCTACAGTCCTTCGCCAGGTGTCCATTCCTTCTGTAGTAAGTGCAAAAGTCTAGACTGGGCCGGTTGAAAGGTACTCCCGGTCTCCTGGGTACAAAAGGTGGCCTGGAAGAAGCTCCTCCTGCTATCTGAGTAGCAGGGCGCTTCACACCGGTAGATTGAGATCCGCCCTTCATCTTCACTACTGCCTTGTATCGACAGATAGCCTTCATAGCTAGGTCATGGGTTGGGAAATCCCCTGTAGCTAGAGCAGCTTGGATATCCGGGACCAACTCTTGCTGAAATCGTCTGACCTTGATCTCAGCAGTCGGTATGAGGTGTGCCGCGAACCTGTTACGGTCTCGTGTTAGCTGTGTAGTATGTGATATTAGAAAATTTGAATATTTGAGACAAATCTTACCTGCTCATCATAGTGAACTCAGTATCATACTCATCCACTGATTTGCTTCATATAGAGCCATGTTGTAGGTGGATGAATTGTTGCTCCATGTCGAATCGGGCAGTCTCGGGAAAATACTTCGCGTCGAACATATCGCGAAAAGTCTTCCATTCGATCGGCTGAGTAAGACGGCTTTCTTCCGCCTTCCACCATACTCGGACGTTATCCATGAGTTGCAGCTTCGCAACCCTTACCTAAGCAATGTCTGGCACTTGTGCTGCTGCCAGATTGTCCTCAATGGATTGAGCCCATTCTTTAGCTTCCAGAGGGCTCTCTTTCCCAGAGAATTGCTTAGGATGCAGTGCCCGGAATTGTTTCACTCCAGGTGCCTCAGCTTCTGGGAGGTTCATTAGGATAGCAGTCTGCTGCTGCTGTCCCTATAAGAGGCTCTTTATTGTCTCGGGCAGTACCGTATGTTCGTTGATCGGAGCTACAATGGTATGCATAAGTGGAAGAGGTGGTGGTGTGGTGTTGTCGTTCACGTTGGTGTTAGTATTATTCGAAGAATCCATAACCTTGAAAGAAAAATAGGGTTAGGATAGATTCAAGGAATATGAAATATAAAGAATGTTTAGTTGCTGAGTCTTATAATTCTTATGTTATATTGCTTAGGTTTTCATGCAGAACTGACCTACATGGGCCACCAACAAAACCCGTCACGCCCTGCTTCCCGGTGTACGGATAAGGAGACGTGACTAGGCCCGCGACGTATTTACTCAGAAGTAAACACGTTAAGCGTAAATAAGCAATATAATATAAATGTACACAAGAAAGACATGAGATGTAAATGAACATCAACTTTTTATTTATAAAACATTCTTTACAATACAACTAAAAAGTAAATACAATGTGGAAAGCAATGCCTAAACAATGGGATGAACTGAAAGTAAAAGTATATATAAGCGACTAAAGCTCGGGGTCCTCGATGAACTGCTCCAAGTCTTCTGAGCTGGGCTCGATCTCCAGAGAGTCGAGTCCTCCTGACAGCATTCCAAAGAAAGAATAGAAAGGGAATGTTGTCAGCGAACAATCGCTCGGTAAGTCCCAAAGAGATAGAAATAGAATAGACAGATAAGAGAGAATATAACTGTATAATGTATGTTTGTTATACCAACGTAGTTGTTTGTAGCTTGGTACAGAATATGCCAGTGTATACGAGAGGAGTCCAACTATTCCATGGACTAAGGTATACGGAGCACACGGAACCATTAAGCCATGGAACAACAGCAACGGATATTCAGGTTAGATGTATTAAAGTGGCCATCATTGTGGCACTTTTAACACATTCCATACCAATCTATCCCATTAAAAACCCCGTGATGTTTATTGTATTGTTTTATAGATGTAAGACTTGCTGAAACTATGATATCAATTGTTCATATAAACGGATAAGGATGTAAACGGATAGTCATGTAATCAAGTCAGTGTATATCCATGGTTCGGTCAGTTCAAGTCATGTTGATATTTGATAGTATTCGGTATATATGGATTCATGTTGTATTGGAGTTATATTTGGATTGTATTCATGTATGGATTGTTTTCATATTAGACTGAGACTCCGTCTGAGTCAGACACTTAAACAGAATTTGATTCATGAATTAGATTTTGGAGTTATCGCTAAATGCTGCACATGGACGGCAGGATTTATGACTTTTTCCAAGCCAATTACCATTGATAACCCCGTTTTAGTTTTCTACCTTAAATAGACAAGAACCCACTTTCTCCGGCTCCCTGAGGCTTAAGAGAATTGGGCCTGCTTAAACCTATATTTACTAGGGTCCTTATTGTAAATTAATAAACTTGAGGGGGTTTTATGAAAAATAGTTTTGATATAATTTCAAAATAAACCTCAAGTATTTATTAGTCGTATTTAGTGTTTTCATGGATGTAATTTTTTAAAGTGAGTATTCTAATGATTATATACCTATATTGAATAGTATATGGTATTTTAGTGTAAATTAGAATTGTATGGATTTATGATGGTATATTCATGAAATTTGTGATTCCTTTGTTTAGAAAACATGGAATTTATTATATATATTTAAAATAGATATTTTGATAATATATATATATATATATATATAATTATTAAAAATAGAATTTATTTATTAAATAGAAAATCACATTATTCTTAAAAATTGTATTAAAAATTCCATCGAGATCGGATGCTACGTGAGGAGGTCTGCATCTCGCTCTACTGGTACCGAGAATGTGTGATAACCCATACCATCCAAATCGGGTTCTCCAAAATGGGTTGTAAAGCCTTAATTGTAAGGAATTTAATTAAAACAATTTTAAAGAATACGGTTTTATTAGTTTAAGGTATTTTATTGTAAAATTGTATTTATCCCACAAAACACTGTTCCAAAAGCCATCGTGCTATATCATGATGAGTGTTGTGATGAGGTAGGTCATTACCTCATGAGATTTCTAAAGGTAATATGAGCAAATATGATGAAAGATGTCGAATAGAAAGTTTGTGGTATTTAACTGTAAAAGTGAAATAAAAGTTGCATAGCATTGTATTTTGAATTGAAACTTACTCTAAATGTTTGTTTATGATTACTAAACAATTTGTAACAATATGGGTGTTTGGCTATTAAGATAAGTTATGTTTTTAATAAAATTAAAATCGGAAGTCAGAATAACTCCACTTCCGACGAGTTTTAAAAAGAGATCTTTTTAAAACAGGAAAAGAGGATAGGAGAGGGGACTTACTAGATTATATGAGAGAGGGAAGGTAGAGGAAGGGTTTGAGAGCTTCGTGGAGTCGCGGTGTCGCTGGATTTGTCTCGAGTCGTCGCTGGATGATGACCTTGGGCTAACTCCACTTGTACAACTAATTTGACTTGGAAAAATTTGAGAGTTTTAACGATAGATTTCAGAATGGAGATGGCTAGAATGTGAAGTTGTATTTATAGTAGAAATTAGGGTTTTGAGATTTGAAGAATGGAATTAAAATGCATTAAAATTTTGGATTAATGCCTCATTTTAATTTTCTGGATAATTGCAGAGAAAACAAACAGTACTGGGGTTAAGGGGGAGACCAAGAGACTAGGGTAAAAAGTTTGGAGGCATTTACATCGGGGGGCCGGCGGAGCCGGGCCAGAGGCAAATCTCACCGGCCATTAGGTAAGTGTGGGGCTCTGGATCGATGCCACGTATCAGGGTCTGTTCATATATTATATTCCACATGTTTGATTTCAATGACTTTTCATTTTTACGTGTATTTCACGTGTAAAATTTTGGGCTTACAAAAAGTTTAAAGAAAAATCATTAAAAATAATATGTGGCTGAGGGGATTTGATCACATGGGCTATGTCACAGCAGTGCAAGACTATACCAATGAGCTACAAATTGTTTCTTGCTATTGTAAAACAAATTAAATACTTATAGCATACTCGGGGTTGCAAATACTCCATTTAGTACTTTAACTTTAAAAAAAATTCTGTACATTATAAACAGAGTCGTTACGGTATTGCACCATCACTGTTTCGTCTCTACCAACCGAGACATAAACCCGATCGATTATGCCTCTTATCCCCCCACTTCTTCACATCTATGATCTTCTACCAACTATGTTGTTACCTCGATAAAATCTTCAAATGATTGGTGTTAACGTTTAGTCTTTATAAAGCTTTGCATAGACCAATAACTTTACCCCCCTTATAAGTTTAAATGCTTAATACTGTTTTACTCAAGTTTGGGGGGAGAAAAATATTTTGGCTCTTGAAAGAAAATTAAATTTTTACAATTGTGAGCCAAAAATAAGTTTGGAGGAGGATTTATCTGTCATTAATTCTTGTCTCTATTACTAAGTTTTCCTCCCAAATCTACAGGTTTTAAGGTTAAAAGATGATATCAGTGAGGAAACTGCTGCAAATAGATTTGGGGAAGTTTGTACTTATTCACGCATCATTTTTTGCATTATACTGAATAAAAGCACAAAAATAATTTGATAATGAAAGTTATAAAGTGAAAAATATATATGAAAGAAAGGAAGAGGTTTAAGAAAAGCAAGGAAATTAGATGTTTTATAACGAAGCTAGTAATAGGTAGTCATGAGCTGTTGTCCTAAGGGTTAGTAAGATGAAGGGAATCACTAATCTGAGAATAGAAATAAGTCTGAAAAATAGTCCATATTCTTGAGTCCAAACATCTGAACGTTGATACCCTACTATACGCACTTGCACACATCTTGAAATTTGGGATAGTAGAGAATACCTTGAAGTGCTCTTGTCTAAAAGCCTTAGTATGAAGGAAAATAAATATACAAACAAAAATATAAATGACATAAAAAATGGCAAAAAAAATGAAAACTGGTTTAGTAATTACTTAAGACAGCATAAAAAAATATAGTGAGGGTGCTTTATCACCTAGTGCCTTAGACCAACTGGTTTGGGAGACACTGCTAAGTCTTAAGTGTTGCAAGATGAGAATATTGCTAATTACGCCTTAACGAGTGAGCACATTTGGTAATCGATTGGTTAGTACCTCAAGAAGTATTAACGGTCGCATGAAAAATGTGTGAGCAATTCCATCTATAAAACATTCACCGACTAAAAAGTACTAAGGAAGATGGACAAGAGTGTGATAGCTTGAATTGAATTCTCTAAGTGTAGAGATGTCTTTTACACACACGTAGGGCTATATGATCGATGTTTGGAAGAAATGTAAGGAGGAAGACTAAAGGCGATGTTTTATTGAGCGATGATGTGATTTCTGACATATTTTCACAACAATTAAGATAGGACTCATGGCTGCTAAACTGGTAGTGTAGTTTGAAACTCTTATTTTTCAAGTTCTTTCTTTTATATGTTCCTTATCTTTGTATGTAACATTCATCTTCTTTCTTTTATTATAGGATTTTGTGGGTGTAATCCGCTGAAAACTCTCAGGAGACAACACTCCTCCTACTAGGGACACCTAGAAGTTTAAAGGCTTGTTGCACGTGCTCAGTGCAATCGTGTTGCCTACGAAAGTGTGCTGGGTTTTTCTTTTTATTTTTCTTCTTCTTCTCTTTTATAACTAGTTTACTCGGGACGATCAAAATTATGGGGGTATTTGATTAGTCTAAAATATTGCACATTTGAATGATTATTTTCCGTATTATTGTTAAGTACTAAAAGGTGTTTATTGTAATTATAGAACATATGAGAGTTTATGAGTAAAAAGTTTAATATTATATATTTCTACATTATAATTAACATAATGAGGGAAAATACATGCATATAATATTTATATGAAATATTAATAATTAAAATATGCATATCGTATCAAATATTTCTAATCAATATTCTTAACATTTAATATCATATAAAATGGTTAGGATAATATCTCAAAATACCAAATATTACTAACACTTTAATTTGAGATATTGTGCGGATTAGCTCAGGTCTGGAATCCAAGAGATCCGAGATAAATCAAGATGTCAGAATCAAATCTGCCGAAATATGGAAGCAAATCGTAAGATTTAGCAACGGCAGAGACTCGGTGCATTATTTTCAGAATCCAGATATCGAAGGGATCTCCAAATGTCAACAAAAGAGAGTAGAAAAAAATCCCCGAGGATGATTCCACCAAGAGCCGCGGTTGGGCGGCCAAAGACCATGATTTGCGGTGGATCCGCGGCATCTTTGGAGCCGTTGGATGAAAGATTTTTGGGATTGGATCCTATCTGCATATCCTCAAGTATAGAATCTAGGGTTTCTAGTTTCTGTGACTATATATAGGACCAAGAGCTTCACATCTAAAATCATCAAACCGAAGAGATTAAGAGGTCCAAAGCGATCCACGCATCCAGATGATCATCAGCTAGTCATCTACCTCCAACAAGAGAGAGGAAGAGAGCAAAAACTAGGGTTCTTTGTAATCTACTTTCAAAAATAAGAGTTGTATAAAATAGTTGATTAATAAAGGTAGATCCTAGTTTATTTCTTATCATATTTACTTTCTGCACTTACTTTCTACATCTTAATCTTGTTTTCACTCTTCTTCATCCTTTCTTCTACTTTAAACATGAGCGAGTAATTCCTAGCTTGCTAAGCTTCGTAGGCTAGGATAGATTAATGGATGATAAAATCATTTAACATCTTTTATACATTTTAAAGTCTATAAACTTTAGCAAAATAAATGTTAGCATTCTTATCGGGCGTGTGTTCATACCATAATATTGTATGATTATATTCCCCATTCTTACTCGTTTTATAAATAAACAGGTGCTTTTGACGCATGTCTGCTACATATTACAGGTTACAGATTCTTGGACAGAAAACAGTGAAAACGATGAAAAGACGATGCAAAAGTGGACTTTGACCAACAAAATAGAAGACTCTTGATCAAGCCTACATCAAAAATAAAATTCACAAAGTACAAGGCAATGCAAGGTCCAAGATTACAAAGCGAACGTTAAAAGACCACTACAAGTGTTCACCGAAAGATCTGGAGAAGACCCAGAAGCCAAATGAATAAAAGAACCAAAGAATCACAAAGCCCATAAAGCCCAAAAGCAGCTCAGAAAACCTCAAGAAATGAATCCTCCAATGGGCCGCGGAACCGCGGCCCAATCCCTACCCAAGCCGCGGTTCCGCGGTTGTATTGCTAGAAGAGAAGATCAATTTTTTACTATATTTTGTGGCGGCTTTGACTAGTCTACCTAGGGCTATTTTGGTAAATGTAGACATGCGGATCAATTGTAACCTAGGGTTTCCTATCCTCTATAAATAGGAACTCTAAAGATTGTATTTGTTTATGCCTCCCTCATGCCTCCTTTTAATAATAAATTCAGAATTCTTTATGGAGAGCATCGGTGCCTCTTTTCATTTCATGAATTCAGATCTGACAACCCTGCGTTGATGTTTGGAAAGAGCCATCTGTAAGTAGATTTATTTAATTGCTCTAGTTTAGATTTTAATTCCTTGCCCTAGATGTTAGCTTTGGGGAAGACTTTTGAGAGATGAGATCTCTCATCACTTTCTTACCCATCACATACAATCAATAGGACTCCATGCATACACGCACACACCGCGCCTTACGGCACCCTATCCCTCGAGGTAGCAGTGATACCGTAGTATAAAAGCCTGGTTGCGTGCGTTTTCCATAGAGATTAGGGTAAGGATCTCTAAAGGAAGGAAAAGAATCTAGAGGAAGGAACACCTTCCCAAATGGATCTAATCCCCTTTATTGATAATTACCATAACTCCTCATAGATCTTCATTTGGGTATAGAAAGCATAGAGATTTATTTATATTTCCAAACCATTCCTAAACCTAACCCTAGCAAGATTTAGATCTAGATTAATTTAGTATTTAGATAGATTTAGTTTTTTAGATTTAATAAATCAATCCGACTCCCTTCGGAATTAACTCGTTTGAGCGAATAGGAAATTCACAACATCCCTGTGGACCGACCCGTAATCACCGGCTAGCTGCAAAGCGACGCCGTTCTTGATTGCGGTAACAGATAGTTTTTGACATCAATCAAATGGCGCCGTTGCCGGGGAAGGCGTGTCATTTTCTTTTTGCAATTTCGGGTTAATATAAAATTAAAAAATCATAAAAATCAAAAAATATAAAAATTTATCATCTTTGTATTTTGTGAAGGGTATTTTTTTGTTTGAACTTTGCAGGATCTACAATCGAGACGGATCTGGAAAAATCCAGAGTTCGAAACAGAAAAAGATACATCAGAACAGAAAAAGGTTGGAAAATCAGAACAGCACAATTTTTTTGGAGACCTGAAGCCTCCGTACCGCCGCCATTCCGCCGCGTAAGCGCGCTCCCGCCGCTGAACCGCCGCGTCATGCTGACGTCATCGCGCGAAATTTTCACTGTTTGTTTCCTTTTTCCCCCTCTGCAACCTAAAATATGTCTTTTGTCAAATCTCCTGCAGGATTCTTTGCGCTTTAAAAATCTTCCCCCTTCCAAATAACAAATCTTGTGCAGGATTCTTTGCGCCGCGCATAAAATAAAAATCTTTGATTGCAAGTGATTTACTGTTTTTGCATATTTTTAATCGGACTTTAAAGGGCTTTTGACCAATTCAGATTGGGTGGGGATTTCATCACCCTTCCCAGGACCCCAAAAATCACATAAGGTATTTGCATTGACCAATCTTTAATTAAAAAATACTAGACTCTGCCCTAAGGACTTCGAGCTCAATAGGACAGAGGACTAGTTATAGGCATCGACCGTTTATCCTAACATGACTTTACGGTGTCTAGGCAAGTGTGTCAAAGGCTAGTGGTTATTAATTAGGCCCACTACTGTGGTTCCTTCCCACTTACCTGGCACTTACCTGGCCGTAATTGGCGGTGAAGAGGCGGTGAAGAAGTCCTATCTCCAGCCCTTTGGAACAGTTAGAAGCTGTCAGCTGACCTAGGTAACCCTAGATCTAGGCCTGATTGTGCATTTTTGGTTGATCGAAAGTGTGTCTTAGCCTTTTATCGAAAATCTTTTTTGCAAAAAATTCCAAACAAATAAAAAAAAAGGAAAAAGGAAAAATCTTTTATAAACAACTTGCAAATTTTTGCCGCTAAGAAATCCTTGCATCATCCAACCTTCTTTCTCTTCTCATTCTTCTATCATGGGTACCCCACATCATAAATCACTTTCCGAACTTTGTTATCCCGAACCTAACTTTGCCTCGTACGTCAATTGTTTCGGTCATTTTAAAGAAAATCCCTCCATGCCTAAAATTTCTTTGAAAGATCAAATAGAAGCGTCTAGGAGAAACAGTTCGACTTTGCAACCCACTTTATGTCAACCATGTCAACCTTCACCGCCTTCATATGTTGATACCACTTTTTCAAGTCCTGCTGTAACTCCTAAACCGATGTCCATTGCTGAGCATATTGCTCAATCTCGTAGCCGATCTTTCACCCCTCTCCACTCATCTAGTTCTAGGGATCCACAAGACTATTCACCTTTTTATCCACATGTTGACCCTACCCCTGTCCAACCACCCACTTCTTACCAGTCCTATCCGACTTTTCCACCGTCACTAGACACTGTTTCTACACAGCCTTTTGGGAGTTTCACATATCCAAACAATTTCGAATCTTTTATCGAAACCCCTCCACAACCCATGTCTAGTCTAGAACAGTCGTTGGAGGCGTACATCGCAGCAACAAACAAAATGATTAGGAATGTGGATGCGTCCGTGGCCGCCCTTATGCAACCTAGTGCACCGGTAGCTAGTTTCTCGCTAGCTCCAAATTTTTCAATGTATAATGAGGCGGTTGGACAGAGTTCGAATTTGAGAGGATTTCCAAATCAAGCCTACCCATACCCAATTGAATCCAACAACTGCAATTTTCAAACATGTGTCCAAAATGATGAGTTGTGCGACTTTGTAGTGCTTGATTTGCCAGATTATGAGAAACCCCTTTCGAGTGAAACCACACCTAATCCGTTTGACCTTTACACCTCCACTCTAGAACCTGAATTGATAAATATCCATGCTTTTGATGAGGTGTCAGAAAAAATTGATTTTCACTTGATTGAGGATATAGACACCGGGAATATTTCGGATGATGAACCTGTCGATTTGATTGAAATTTTATGTCCAATTCATCATCCCGAGTCATTAAATGTTTCTCCCGAACTTCATATGCGTCATGATTTTGATGATAATGGCATGGATGAGTTAAATATTGAGGAGAATTATGAGGATAGTATTGAAGAGAGTATTGAGGATAATATTGAGGTTGAACCATTTTTGTTTGATGTGTCGGATTTTCCAATTCATCCTCTTGCACCTTTGACTAAATCACCCTCCCTCCTTTCCATCGTTCCGACCACGCCTAATATCACGCTTGAAGACTGTGAGCTTGAAAATTTTTCCTTTGAATCTGACACAGTCCTCACTGCCGATAACACTTACGAGTGTTTCACTTTTTCGGACGATGTTGATGACTCACCGTCCGAGTTTGAGTCCTTTGAATTTTCAGATGAGTTAGTTGAACCATCAGACTCGGTTGCTTACAGTCGTTTCGAACCATTGTTGGAATCTTTCAAGTTCGATACAGTTTACTACGGTGAGAATGAGACTATCCCTAATTCACTCCCTTTCGTCCTTCCTATCGTTCCGACCGTACAAGAAACCGTTACGCTTTCATCTCCAATACCAAGTTCGGCGTACCCATGCTTTCTTGCGAATCTTGAGGGATTTGACCTCATTTCTCGACGGGTTGATAGGTTAGCACAATCGCTTTTAACACATCGGTCATCACAAATTGCGCTAATTTATTCACTCGATTTACACCCTCAAGATCGTACTCCATTTCTTTCTCCTTTCTGCCATTCTTCTCCTCCACCGAGACCATATTCTACCCTTCTTCCCACACGGTCTCGTGTGCTTCTCATCTCTTTTCTTTACACCCCATTTTTTCACCAACTCTATCATTACCACGATAAAATTTTTGAATGGTTGGTGCTAACATTTGGCTTGTGTAAGGCCTTGCTTAAGTTTGGAGGGAACCTTGTTGTATATATGTATATATATTTTTTATTTTCTATTTCTATAAAAATAAAAAAAATTCAAAACATTAAAAAATATAAAAAAATTTATAAATAAATAAACAGAGGAGTGCCGGCAATTTGACCCTCTTGGTGTAGCATGATAGTGAGGACACTGTCAAGTTTAAGTTTGGGGGTATGCTCGGTAAATCTTCTTCCTTCGCATTCATTTGTACATATTTTTGCATTTGCATACTTATTTTAAAAACCCATAAAAATTGAAAATTATAAAAATTAATGTATTCAATTTTGGCCGTATTTGACTTAAGTTTGACAAATAGGTTACTTAGTTAGGAACAACTAAATCTTAGACTTAGTAAATTAAAAACCCTAAAAATAACATTTCTTAAAGTTTAACGGTAGAAAGTATATGTCTTTATAGTTTATTTAGAAATAGGCAAATTTTGAGTTCACTTCTTGGGCTAAGTCGAAACGAAGGAAAAGAATTGATATTTTTATTAGAGTATAAGTTTGAAAAATAATTCCTAGCTTAAGTCTAGATTCTGAAAATATATACCCTACAAATTGCACAAACACGCACCTTGAAACTTGGAATAGTAGAGGAGACCTTGAAATGCTGTTGTCTAAAGTCCTTAGTACAATGAAAATAAAAGAAAAAAAAGTGAATAAAGGAAAAAAATGAACACTGGTTTTTGTGATTACTTAAGGCTGTAAAAATAGAAAAATATTTAGCGAGGATGCTTCATCACCTAGTGCCTTAGACCAACTGGTTTGGGAGTCACTGCTAAAGGCTTGGGTGTTGCAAGACTAGAAATTACGCTTTAAAGTGCAAACGCATTTTGTAATCGGTCGTTGGTACCTCAAGAAGTATTAACTATTGCATGAAGGATGTGTAAGCAAAATTCATTAAAAATTCACCTACTAATAAGTACTTTGGACAACGGACAAGGGTATGATTGCTTGATTTGAATTTCCAAGTGTAGGGATGATTTATACACACACGTAGGGATATGCGATTGGAGTTTAGATGAGAGAAAGGAGTGAAGAATAGAACTTGTATCCTTAATAGAGTTGATAAAAATTCCTAAGTGGAGATGGAACCCTAGAAGGAAAACTTAAGAAATGCCGAAAGCTAAGTAAGTCTATAGAACATGTATAATCTTAAGTTAGATAATAAGGAAGTGTGAAAAATATGAGTGGATAATTTGCAAGTCGAAGATAATAGAATTCCTTGTTAGAAAACCTAATTGGAAAACAAAAGTCGAAAAAGCCAAATTGATAGGATTTTGTGGGTAGTATCCGCTGAAAACCCTCAGGAGACAACACTCCTCCAACTAGGGACACCTAGAGGTTTAACGGCTTGTTGCACGAGCACATTGCAATCGCGTTTCCCTGCGAAAGTGAGGTTAGGTTTTTGTCGAGAATAAAAAAATAATAAGTTTGCTCGAGGACGAGCAAAAGATAAGTTTGGGGTATTTGTTCATACCATAATATTATATTATTATATTCCCCATTCTTACTCGTTTTATAAATAAACAGGTGCTTTTGACTCATGTCTGCTACATATTACAGGTTACAGGTTCTTGGACAGAAAACAGTGAAAACGATGAAAAGACGATACAAAAGTGGACTTTGACCAACAAAACAGAATACTCTTGATCAAGCCTACATCAAAGATAAAATTCATAAAGTACAAGGCAATGCAAGTTCCAAGATTACAAAGCGAACGTTAAAAGACCACTACAAGTGTTCACTGAAAGATCTGGAGAAGACCCAGAAGCCAAATGAAGAAAAGAACCAAAGAATCACAAAGCCCATAAAGCCTAAAAGCAGCTCAGAAAACCTCAGGAAATGAATCCTCCAATGGGCCGCGGAACCGCGGCCCAATCCCTACCCAAGCCGCGGTTCCGCGGCTGTATTGCTAGAAGAGAAGATCAATTTTTTACTATATTTTGTGGCGGCTTTGACTAGTCTACCTAGGGCTATTTTGGTAAATGTAGACATGCGGATCAATTGTAACCTGGGGTTTCCTATCCTCTATAAATAGGAACTCTAAAGATTGTATTTGTTTATGCCTCCCTCATGCCTCCTTTTAATAATAAATTCAGAATTCTTTATGGAGAGCATCGGTACCTCTTTTCATTTCATGAATTCAGATCTGACAACCCTGCGTTGATGTTTGGAGAGAGTCATCTGTAAGTAGTTTTATTTAATTGCTTTAGTTTAGATTTTAATTCCTTGCCCTAGATGTTAGCTTTGGGGAAGGCTTTTGAGAGATGAGATCTCTCATCCCTTTCTTACCCATCACATACAATCAATAGGACTCCATGCATACACGCACACACCGCGCCCTACGGCACCCTATCCCTCGAGGTAGCAGTGATACCGTAGTATAAAAGCCTGGTTGCGTGCGTTTTCCATGGAGGTTAGGGTAAGGATCTCTAAAGGAAGGAAAAGAATCTAGAGGAAGGAACACCTTCCCAAATGGATCTAATCCCCTTTATTGATAATTACCATAACTCATCATAGATCTTCATTTGGGTATAGAAAGCGTTGAGATTTATTTACATTTCCAAACCATTCCTAAACCTAACCCTAGCAAGATTTAGATCTAGATTAATTTAGTATTTAGATAGATTTAGTTTTTTTAGATTTAATAAATCAATCCGACTCCCTCCGGAATTAACTCGTTTGAGCGAATAGGAAATTCACAACATCCCTGTGGACCGACCCGTACTCACCGGCTAGCTGCAAAGCGACGCCGTTCTTGATTGCGGTAATAGATAGTTTTTGAGACCAATCAGCGCGCTACCAATCTATTGCTAGTCATGACCACGATTCGAGATCTGTTCAACACTTGTTTTGTTAAGGGCTAGACATGAATAGAGATCAATGCAAGGACAAGGGTTGAGAGTGGGAAAACCCTAGTTTCTTCCGAAAGAACCCTAATCTATATTCATCACTATTGATCTAGTTTCAAACTATTAAAAGATAAAATGAGTCATTTTTAATTATTCACCCATTACTACTAAGTCCTATGAACCCTACAAGCCTCTTCTTCATAAATCTTACATCTGTAGTATATCCGTAACTAGAACCAATCATCCTTCTTCAATCAACTCGTCTAAAGCAAGAAAAAGGTTCACGTTTCCCTGCGGACGGACCGTACTCATCGCGGCTAGCTACTAGCGATACCGTCTTGATTACGATTACTTTACAATACACTTTTCAGCATCACATCAATCAAGCATCGCCGGAGTCATCTCCGCTGGATGAGGGAGGATGTCAACGAGCACAGACGAGAAGATCATCCGGAGCCAGATGGAACCAACAGGAAGAGGAGAGCCCTTACGAGCCAGAAGCTCATGCATCACCGTGTCACATTGGTCATCAGTGAGAATGGGATCCACTAGTCACGCAGTGAAATGGGGAACAATTCCCTCGATAGGTACTTCCCACGGTTGCCGACGACCATGCGGACGATTGCAAGCCATAACTCTTGGTTTGTTAAAAATGACACTCTCCTTGTAAAGAAAAAGGAAAACATAGATTCAGATTATAAAGAGAAGCATTCAAGTCTAGGCACGGAAAATGTTGTGCATGGTGCAACTATTTCCAAGTCCTGACAAAAGGGCATGGGGAAAGAAAAGGTTGACTCATGGGAATCAGAGCAAGAAGCTGAAACGATCCCCTCAACGGTGCCTCACGTGCATGACACGTGAGCGTCAGCACCAATTCATTGCAGGTTTAGAACTTGTAATGGCGCCTCACGTGCGTAACGCGTGAGCGCCGGTGCTAGTTCAGGATTAAAATCCTCAGCAGCGCCTCACGCGCATGACACGTGGGCGCCGGCAACAATTTTTATATATGTATAACGACACTTCACGTGAGGCACATATAAGCAATTGGCATAAAGGGAAGGGGAAGTTTTGTCATTCATACTTCGAAAAAATTTATACATTGGTGATAAAAAAAAACATCATCAAAATGTTTACAACGGCAAGACGCTAAATTATGGACACGGATTCATGAACTTAGAAGCAAGTTTGAGCAAAGTGCTTCTGGCTTCTTTAACCATTTTCTTATGCATTTTCTCACGAATGCAAGCGTCGGGATCCCCACTAATGTCATCCGTCCTCTGGTACGCGGATATTATCTCCTTCTGTTGGAAGACGCGATGCAAAATATCGACAAGATCATCTCTCCGTTTCTTTGAGATCAGGCTCATCAGATCTACTGAATGCATATTTTCTTAAGCGTCGTCAAGCGCCTCGAGCGGCATAGCCTCGTCAAGCCCAGGGATTGCTTCCCAAATCGACCCAATGATAATTTTCAAAAGAGCAGAACGGTAGGGGAGTAATCGACCGTTGTAGTCGTCAAAACGACGCATCACCTCGGTACATTGGGCGTCAGTAAATTCCTGGCCTTGACAGTGGACTTGGATGCGAATATCTTTATAAGAGATAATCTCTTCAAGATCATAAAGACGGGACGCTATAGTATCTGCAAAGAAACACCAGTAAGGGATTTAGCAACCGAAATATCAAAATTATTACGATCTAGAAAGAAATTACAATGGTTCTAACGCCCCCATCAATGATGAGGAAGGCACTCATTGTAAGAATCCAAAAGGATTCTCATTTAATGAGAAATCTCATCAAACTGTGGAGTTAAATTCCAAATACCCTCGAAAAATGTGTTCTACAACAAATTTCAAATCTGCAAAAAGAACCCTAAAAAAGAAAATAGGAAAAGGGGAATAAAATTCCCAAAACAATTTCTTAAAAAGAAATTTTCTCAGAGCTAAGCTCTATAGAACAACTCGGAATTAAATTCCTCTAATAATGGTATAAAATCCAAGAAATCCGCTCGGGAAATAGAATTAAATTCCAAATAACCTTCAAAGATTAAAGTCACTAACATGGTAAAAACCCTAAGATCCCTAATACCCAAGGTCTACACAAATAAAGTTTTTCTTAGATCTCTAAGAGATCGTTCCAAGAGAAGAGCAAAGCTCTATTAATGGGTTACAAACCCAAAACAAGAAGAGGTTCTTTTAAGAGTTTCTTTAAGAGTTAAATCGTGGTCATGATTCTTACCAAATTTTGACAGAGTTTGACTGTGAGAAAGTTCTAGGAACAGAGATTTAAGCTCTGAAAAGAGAATTAAATTCTCAAGGAAGAAGAAAACTCAAGAGGATGATGAAACGACAGCCATCTTAAGGGCCAAAGGCTCTATTTATAGGACATGAAAGGATGGTTCAACTCCCCAGGAGATCGAACGGTGGAAAAGGAGACACCGTTGCACCCATATTAAGCCACGTAAGAGCAATAGTGGGGGGCATTTGTTCCCCCAATATATTTAACCTAATAAAAGAGCAAAACTCTGTTGAATTTAATGAGGCAGTGCCTCACGTGCTCTCCACGAGGGCGCCAGAGCCAATTTTTATGGATTAAGTCCTATGGTGGTGCCTCACGTGCTCCTCACGCGGGCGCCAATGTGCAAAGCACAGAAGAGTTCATAAGAGTTAAACTCTTGGATGGCGCCGCACGTACTCCTCACGCGGGGGCCAATGTGCAAAGCACAGAAGGGTTCATTATATAAAAGTTAAACTCTTAGATAGCGCCGCACGTGCTCCTCACGCGGGCGCCAATGTGCAAAGCACATAAATACCCATTATAAGAGTTAAATTCTTAAGTACCGCCCACGTGCATAATACGTAAGCGCTGGCGTCCAGGTGGAATTAAAATTCTACAATACTCTCTGTTAAACAGAGCCGTTGGATCAAAAATCCAATGGAGACGATAAATTATCAAAATATAGAATTAAATTCTGTTGAGAGAAAACATTTCCCAAATCTTTCTAAAATAAGAAAGGTACTCTCGGTTGGATTAAAGATCCAATTGTAGAATAAAATTCTATTATGGAATATATTCTCTCAATCTTTCTAAATAAGAAAGATTGCTCTCTGTAAAACAGAGAACGGTTGGATTAAAAATCTAATGGTGATTAGAAATCACCGTTTTACAGAATAAATTCTGTATAGGGAAAATATTTCCCCAATCTCGTTAAAACCCCAAAATCATATTCTGTTAAAAACAGAAGTCCTCGGATCAAAGATCCAATGATGGGTAAAATTCCCCAAATCAATTTTCAGACCAATTAAATCAATTGGAATCTCTCAATGAAAGATTTTCTCAAAACTAATCAGCAATTTTCCTCCACTATATAAAGGCTCCGAGATTTCAAGTCTCACACACGAAACACACAGACGGACGAGGAGGAAGACATATCCTTTACCCAAAGAAGAAGAGCTCCATTCTAGAAACCCTAGGTAAAGAGAACATCGAGATCAAAACATCTCATTTACCTAACATATCTAAGGGTTGAACCCTTCTAAAAGAACTTAGTTCTTTCTCTGGATCTGAGATCCATAAGACAAGTCTCCCACAAGTTAAGAATTTAATTCTCATTGGGAAGATCTTGTTCTTGAGAATCAAAGGTTCAGGGAAGAACAAATTTAAAAGAGGAAGAATATGGAGTCCATAATACTCCAAGAACTCAGTTCCTTCGGAGCAAGAACTTAGTTCTTAAAAGAACATGATCCCAGATCCTCAAAATAGCGATTTTGGTGATCGTTAATGGTCAAAGTACCATCAATAGAGATTTAAGATCTCTAAAAAACATCAACAGGGATTAAATCTCCATATAAAAGAAACTAGCGCCTCACATGCTTCCCACGTGGGCGCCCCTCTTTAACAGCGCCCAGCGCCTCATGTGCTCCTCACGCAGGCGCCACATGAAAAAATGCTTAGCACTTCACATACAGCCAAAATGGCTAAGTGCTTAGCACTAATTAGGCAGCGCCTCACATGCTCCTCACGTGGGCGCCATCAAAAAAGAAGAAGAGAGAAAAGTGCCCAGCATTCCATAAATAGCCAAAGTGGCAGAGTGCTCAACGCTCATTGAGCGGCGCCCATAATCAAATGATTCACATGACACTCATGTGAGTGTCAGAGTGTCAAATAAATGCTTGGCACTTTATCATAAAAAGAAAAGGGCTGAATAGACAGAGCCCAAATGAGTGCTTAGCACTATTTGAAAAAGAGTAAGCAGACTAAGCCCAAATTGGCTAAGTCTTTGAAGTTTCTTGCAGCTGAGCCCAAATGCTCTTTTGATGGATCTTAGGTAAAAATGATCCTTAAAAACATTGATGAGGTCCAAAACGATATTCATCCCATATCTCCTAAGGTAATTTTAGTCTCAAGTACGACTAGCGATTCTTAGGACCATCACCCTTTTTCCCTCAAATACGGGATTTGGTTTAAGGGTACATCTCTTCACACGTCTGATACATGTCATTGTAATTTCTCAACGTCTTCAGAGAGGTGGCGGGTCCCAACGACCAACAACTTCTTTCGTCCCATACGGATGCACTTCCAAATTGACGTGCAGGCCTCAAATCGTCCCGTGCCCCAAATTAGGCACATTTCATATCACCATTGTTCACTTCATCACGTAACAAATTGTCACGCCCCGCTTCCCAGAGTACGGGTAAGGAGACATGATGAGGCCCGCGACGTATTTACTCAGAAGTAAACACGTTAAGAGTAAATAAACAATATAATAAATGTACACAAGAAATGACAAAAGATATAAATCAATAGAAACTTTTAATTGATTAAATATTCTTTACAATATACTGGAAAGTAAATACAATACTGGAAAGCAATGCCTAAACAATGGAATGAACTGGAAGTAAAAGTATATACAAGTGAACTAGAGCTCTGGGTCCTCAATGAACTGCTCCAAATCGTCCTGGCTGGGCTCGATCTCCAGAAAGTCGGGTCCTCCTGACAACATTCTAAAGAAAGAAGGGAAAAGGAATTTCGTCAACGAACAATCGCTCGGTAAGTCCCAAAAGATAAAGAAGAATAAGCAGAAAATAGAACATGTAAAGTATATATGGTTATGTTTGTTATGTTATCGTAATTGTTTGTATCTTGGTACAGAATGTGCCAGTGTATACGAGAGGAGTCCAACTTGCTCCGTGGACTAAGGTATATGGAGTACAAGGCCCCGTCAAAACCCATGGGATAACGGCAACGGATGTTTAGGTTAGGTGTATTATAGTGACCATCATCGTGCCACTTTTAACACATTTCGTACTAGTCTATCCTTTAAAACCCCGTAATGCATATTGTATTGATTGTATTGATTTGTTGTATGAGACTTGCCGAAACCATGGTATCAATTGTTCATGTAAACGGATAAGGATATAAATGAATAGTCATATAGTCAAGTCAATATATATCTGTGGTTCGGTCCAGTCGAGTCATGTTGATATTTGATAGTATTCTGGTATTCATGTTCAAGTTCCAGTATATATGGATTCATGTTGTATTGGAGTTATATTTGAATTGTATTCATGTATGGATGGTATTCAGATTAGACTGAGACTCAGTCTGAGTCAGATACTTAATCTGAATTGGATTCCTGAATTAGGTTTTGGAGTTATCGGTAACTGCTGCATATGGACGGCAGGATTTGTGACTTTTTCCAAGCCAATTACCGTTGATAACCCCATTTTACTTTTCTACCTTAAATAGGTAAGCACCCACTTTCTTCGGCTCCCTGAGGCTCAAGAGAATTGGTCCCGCTTAAACCTATATTTACTAGGGTCCTTAATGTAAATTAATATAACTTGAGGGGGTTTTATGAAAAATAGTTTTAGTATAATTTCAAAATAAATCTCAAGTATTTATTTCTCGTATTTATAGTTTTCAGTAATGTAAATTTTTTAAAATGAGGTATTCTAGTGAATAAATACCTAGCATGAATAATACATGGTATTTTTGTGTAAATTTGACTTGTATGGATTCTTGATGGTATTTTCATGAAATTTGTGATTATTTTCTTTTGTTTGAAAAAAAACGTGGAATTTATTATATATTTAAAATAGATGATTTGATAATATTTATATATAATTAATAAAAATAAAATTTATTTATTAATAGAAAATCACGTTATTCTTAAAAATTGCATTAAAAATTTCATCGAGATCGGATGCTCCGTGAGGAGGTCTGCATCTCGCTCTACTAGTCCCGAGGATGTGCGATAATCCGCACCATCCCGATCGGGTTCCCCAAATTGGGTTGTAGAGGCTTAATTGCAAGAAATGTAAATAATACAAATTTAAAGAATACGGTTTTGAATAGTTTGTAGTATTTTAATGTAACAGTAGTATTGGTCCCAAAAATATTATTAAAAGGAAATCGTGTTATGTCAAGATGCGTGTTGTGAGAGGTAGGTCATTACCTCGTGAGATTTTCCTAATGGTAGTACAGGCAAATATGATAAAAGATGTCGTATGTAAAGTTTGTGGTATTTAAACGTAAAAGTGAAATAAAAGTTACATAACATCGTATTTTAGTATGAAACTTGTTCTCAAAGTTTGTTCTAAGATTATTAAACAAGATATAATGATTTGATCGATTTTTTATTCAGAAAAATGGTGTTTTTTAACAAATGTAGAATCGGATGTCGGAATAAGTCCACTTCCGACGAGTTTTGAAAAGAGAACTTTTTAAGTTAGGAAGAGAGAAGAAAATAGGGAACTTACGAGTTGGAATGAGAAAGGGGAGGTATAGGAAGGATTTGAGAGCTTCATAGAGTCGCGGGGTTGCCGGAATCTTCTTGAATCGTCGCCGGAATATGACCTTGGGCTAACTCCACTTGTACACTTCTTTGACTTGGAAAATTTTGAGAATTTTGATAATGGATTTCAGAATGGAGAGGGCTAGGATGTGATGTGGTATTTATAGGAGAAATTAGGGTTTTGAGGATTGAAGAAAGGAATTAAAAATGTATTTAAACTTGGATTAATGCTCATTTTTAATTCTCTATTTAATTTCAGGAAAAACAAACAAAAGAGGAGTAGTGGGGGTAGGCCAAATGACTAGGGTTCAAAATATGAAAGCATTCCCGACGGTTGGGCCCGGAGGCACCGGCCCTTATGCTCATCTCGCCGATCGTTTGGTTGAGGTGGGGTGTGGGATTCTTGCCACGTGTCGGAGTCTGTTCATATAACATTTTCCACATGTTTGTTTTCAGTGACTTTTCATTTTTACGTGTATTACACGTGTAAACTTTTGGGCTTCCAAAATATTTAAAAGAAAAATCATTAAAAATAATATATGGCTGATGGGATTCGAATACAGGGGCTACGTCACAGCAGTGCAAGGTTTTACCAATAAGCTACAAGTGTTTTTTTGTTGTTTTTCAAACAAAATAATACTCAAAGTATACTCAGGCTTGCAAATACTCCTTTCGGTACATTAACTTTAAGAATATTTTGTACATTAAAATAGAGTCGTTACACAAATACACGTGGGCACAAGATGGATAATGGACCGAAATGTCCCTAAACTAATATTCATCCCCAAAATGGGAATGTTGGACCGAAACGTCCTTAAACTAATATCTGCCCCAAACACTGCAGTAATGGACTGCGATGTCCTTACACTAAAATAACTGAGCCTCAAATGCTCATATGTTTAAGTTGATCTTAATCTCAAATTAGACTAACGGTTCTTAAATAAACCAAACCCAAATCTAAAATATATGGATTTTGACTGATCCGCGTCCTATGGGCCACGACAGAAACTAGTCTCTGTATACAATCCACGGGCAACCTAAACAAACAAAAACATACACGATACGAAGTGAACTTCCGGAGTAGGAGAAAGTTGTTATCGCAATATGGTAACGTAATTAACTGCAGGGGCTTACGCCTACAGGTAAGAGCGTCCCTTCAATAAAAAAAACCCTTACAAACGAGGGGGAATCTGATAAAGTCTGCTACAACGGCCGGATCCATCCAACCCGCCAATATATGATGCTATAAATCAATTTGGTATTTTCGGAGAGGTGGACGGATAAATTCAAATAGCATCTGCCCCCAAATTTAGGCAAGACGATCCATCCAGGTTCGTCTCCGTTTCCGACGGTGAACAACAGGATGCCCTTCTGTCCACTGTTTCTTCCGGGAACGTAAAAAGTTACCAGTTGGTCCACGGTTGTAACACCCTAGCACTGTTATACTATATATTTAAGATATTTCAAATCTTGCGGCAAAATTCTTGACTATTGTTGTTTTGGGTTGCGGATAATGCAATGCGTAGCTGTGGTTATTATCTGACCCGACCCGCATATTTGAAACCAAACATGGTTCGAGATTACATTAAATATCTGTTAGCACGGAGTATCCATGCAAATCTAGATTTTTATAAACATATATAATATATTTTTAGAATTCACATATCTTTTTAAAATACAATATAAAACCAAATAATATATTTCCTTATCTAACCCTGCATGTCATAGTACCCCATATCTTGTGGTTGTGGCCATATATCATGTTCATATCCTAAGTGTTGCACAGACTAGTATTTGATCGCTACGTATATTTACGTAGATTCGTATTTGGGGGTATATGTTTTTATTTATAGGATATCGCATCATGGTTTAAACTCTTACACATATTCTTCATATTTAAAAACTAGTTTTTTTTAGGGGTATAGGTAATATTCGGAGCAATCTGGTATTATCTGTAAAATCTTACAATATATATATATATATATATATAATATATATATTTTATAAAACTAATAATATAAACTGTTATATATAATATATATAATATATTAATTATTTTAAATAATAATAACTCTCTCTCTCTCTCATTCTCCCTCTCTCCAACAGACACACACACACACTATATAATAAACCCCACCCTCTCTCTCCTCCCTCATCTTCTTCTTTCTCTTCTTCTCGCACGCGAGCCCTAACCCATGCCCGTCGCCGCCCCTCACCATCACCGTCCCCCTCTCGTCCCCACCTCCTCTTCCTCACCTCCATCAACCCAGAGCACCAGTACCGCACCACTTCTCTCCTCTACTAATCCCGATCACACCAAGAACCCATCCCCCATCGCCGGAAACCCCTCACCACCGACCACCTCCATCACCTCCTTATCTCTCCATCAACTCCCGAACACCATACACTACCACCACCGACCCCTGATCATTCCCCGATCACACCCGAACCCACACCCACCTCATCGTCACCTCGCCGCCGATGACTATGTCTCATCGCCATCGTCTCGTCGCCACCATCTCCTCTGTCCTCGACAGAACACCAGTAACCCTAACAGCTAGTTCACTTCTTCTTCTTCTTCTTCTTTCTTTTCCTTCTCTTTTCTTGATCCCCGATTGTCTCGCCGGAGTTATGCACGTCGCCGACAATCCGGACGACCCAGCCACCGTCGTCGTCTAACCCAGTCACCACGTCACACAGCTGCTCAGCCAGGTCCAGTCCTACGTGCGTAAGTTTTTCGTCATGACGTTATTTCGACGTCGGAACGTGACATCCGTATCTCAACGTGAGATCCGATCAGGCAAGTTCTAAACTTGAAATATGCTATGTTATTATATCAATATCTATTTGACAAATTATAGTGCATGTGTTTTACTATTCAGCAGAAATTACCGATTTACAGTTTTATGGCATCCGTCTGTATCCGTACTGATAATAGTTTATCTAGTTGCATACCAGAACATCACGATATTATCATACTACTATATCAGTTCAATATGTTATCTAGATTGCATCATATATGGTAATGGACATATAACGGTTATTACAGATAGATACATATGCATCCTGGCATTAATTGTGTTTCGATATTGATTACAGTTTTACATTGGTATCTATTTTGGTTAAAATACAGTACATGGCATGTTCACGACACATTACCAGACTTTTTACATAGATCTTATTGCTAATGCAAACAACCCCGATTGCTGTCCTGATGGATGTAACTTGTTGCCTATATAGACAAGACCTGTACCTGCTTGATCCTGTGTTGGCATTAGATTTATATCGTCAATACCTGACTTGAACACAAAACCTTAGGGAAAAGGGGGAAATCAAGAATGTAACCGAAACGTAACTCAAGAGGATATTATTATTGTTTGCCGTGATTCTAAACGTGACAGAATAATCATTGTTTATTGTTTGCCGTGATTTCGGGCGTGACGGAATAATCATTGTTTATCGTTTGCCGTGATTCCGTGCGTTACAGAATAATGATTGTGCCGTAGTCCCGTGGGGGTTTGAACGGGATATATATACTGTTGAGTTACGATGAGAATTACATTAATTAATTTCAAAGACGTATAGAATAGATAACCTAGAAGCACAGACTTTAGGATATACATCACATACATACAGCTCACTGTTTTATACCTTTGCTATATATTTACATACATGTTTAATCATAGCATCATATCCTGGTTATCGCTATTATTTTGGTATTATGACGCACTGACGTCGGGGTTTTGTATGGCCCAGTTCCTCTAACTTTATCGCAGGCAGATCAGGAGTATTTTGGCAGGCAAGCCGAGCAGTGAGGAGCTAGACGTTTAGTTTGAGAGGCTTAGTTTCGTTTATTTCCGTAGTTTTATTTTATTGATGTGAGCCTTTATGGGACGTGATTCAGATACAATTGTTTATTGAATCTTGATTCGTTTCCGCTTTATGCATTTCTTGATATTATTTATTGTGGCAGATGAACACGTGTTAACTAGATTTTATTTTACTGTTCTTGATATCCAATTGACAGCCGTAATGTGACTGTGGAGGGATGATTCCTAGCCACAGGTAGCATGGTTGGCTCTGTCACGTGCCGTGTTTATGTATTTTGGGAAGCGGGGCGTGACAACGGTAGAGACCAACAATGCATCTAACTCCTTGCACATCTGCTCCAGCACCCTTATGATAGCTAGGGACCCTTCTGTAAGCTCGAAGGTTTCTCTTAGCTTCGCTTTCTGCATGAGAGCCTAATCTGCATAGCTGTTGCAAAGCAGATCCTCTTCCTCCGATTCTTCAGTGTTGCTGCCTAAACGAAGAAGAATTTTGCTACCGGATGGGCCTTCGATATCAGACTCATCCGTATCGCTACCAAGATGAGAACAGTTTTTACGGTAGGATGGACTTCCAGCGTCGGACTCATTAGTGTCACTTCCGAAACGTGGGCACACTTTGGGGGTTTTACTTTTGAAGGTGATAGCCGGCTCGGATTTGCTTTTGAGTTTCGGATCCGTTCTGCCTTTAGTCAGCTGTGGCTCAGCATTTTGGGGGTTCACAAAGTACCGAGAGTCTTCATATCGGACTTCATATACACCGAACGGCTGTATGGTCTCCATCAATGAGTCTTTCTTCACTATTTTTGGTATACTTCATGCACTGATAGAGTGTTAATGGAACGACGCCATAATTATGAAGCCATGGCCGCCCCAAGAGAATTTTATAAGACGTGTCGGCGTCAATCACATATATCTTAGCTTCGGTTTGTAGGTCCCCGAACCTGATCGGCAGAGCTATGGATCCAAAAATTTGCTGGCAATTTTGATTGAAGTCTTGAATGACAACTATTTCCCTTCACAGGTGTCGGATGTCCACTGACAAACTTTTCAGAGTCCGCAAGTTCATGATGTTCACTGAGGACTCCGGATCAATCAATATGCGATTAATCTGATCTCCTTTGCTGTACTCGGTCACGTAAAGCAGCTGGTTATGCTCAGATGTTCCCAGCAGTAGGTCTTTGTCCTTAAACGTGACCACGACTGCATGCAGAGTGTACTGGGCTTCTTTTATATTAATTTCCACGAAGCAAGCCTGATAGCACTCGGGGTTTTGCAAAGCATAAATGAGAACATCTCTAAGCTCCTTAGATAGGACCAGGATATCGTAGATGCTCAGGAGAGACGGAAGCTTCCGGAGATGAGTCAAGACATTATAGTCTACTGGGGAAGGACTCGAGTCTTCATGAGCCAGCTCTCCGCCATCTTCTTCATTAACGACTTGTTTTTCCTTCCCTTTTGGGGTGTTGCCTTGATTTGGCGGTAGAGCCTTACCGCTTCTGAGCTGGATTTGGTTGGCCTTTGTGCCAAGCTTTTTGTCCTCTTCGGAAAAACAGAGCTCCTCTTCAGAGTCGCTGCCAAGGTGGATGGCATAGCAGGTCATAATAGAGACCTCACCATCAGAGTCTTCTTCTAGCTTTTCTAGAATTTCAGCTGCTTCTACGGAAAAGAACTCCTTCAATTGAATTAGAGTCATTTCCTTTTGCTTGTAGTCTTCAAGGGAATCGATATACTTTTGAATGGTCAATTTCCCCGCAGACTCCTTTTCGCGTTGACCTACATTTTTCCCTTTCTTCTTTTTAAACTCTTTGGACTTTAAGCCTGATAGAGCCGAATTGGTAGTTGGAACGGTAAGCTCCTTCTGCCTCTCTCATTCAGGTTTGGGCTCCTTCTGAAGCAGCTTTAATATTTTCTTCGCCTTGTTAGATATATGCATGCTCCATGAATGTTGCAGCAAGTAAGATTCATTTTTCGGGGCAGCGGATTCAGCTGTTTGCTCTCAGAAAGCTTCATCTTCTGTCTGTATAAAGTTGGTGGTCGCAACTTGATTGTTCACCAACACATTTTTAGACAGTTCAATCTCTCCGGTCTTGTATTGCTTTTTTTACCCAGTCTTTGAAAATATAGTAATTCTCGATCGCATGGCTCACTACTCGGTGGTATGGGCAATACAAAAGGTTGTCGGTCATATTTGCTTCATGAGGCCTCTTCGACTCGGGCAATTATAGACCGTTGTTCAAAGAATCTTTGAATATCTTGTGGACTTCGTCTCTCTTAAAAGAGTAGACCTAGTTCTTTTTCTCTTCCAGAGAAGTCCTTTCTCCTTCCAGCATTAGCTTTCGAGAACAGTTTGTTTTGGATTCACGTGCCTTTCGCTTGTCTTCATTGTCAGACGCATTGAAGACATTGGTACTGCTAAAATTCCCGCTTCAACAGTTGTCGTCTCTCTTGCTCTTCCAAGGCTTGTCACTTGTTCACCGCCGAAAGACCGGACCGAGATGTTGGGACGTCTGGCTTGAATTTGGGGGCAGATACTATTTGGATTTGTCCGTTCACATCTCCGAAGATACCAAGTTGATTTATGGCACCATATATCGGAGGTTTGGACAGACGCGACCGTTGTAGCAGACTTTATCAGATTCCCCCTCATTTTTATGAGGGGTTTTTGATTGTGAGGACACTCTTCCCTGCAGGCGCAAGCTCCTGCAGTTAATTACGTTACTGCATTGCGATAACCACTTTTTCCTTCTCCAGCAGTTCACTTCGTGTCGTGTGTGTTTTTATTTGTTTAGGTTTCCTGTGGATTGTATACGGATGCTAGTTTATGTCATCGCCCGTAGGGCGCGGATTAATCTAAATCTGTATATTTTAGATTTGGGCATGAGTTTATTTAAGGACCGTTAATCTGGTTTGAGATTAAAATCAACTTAAATGTGTAAGCATTTGGGCTTAATTTGTTCTTGCTAAAAATGCGTTAGTCTAATTTAAGACTAAGATCAACTTATCAAAATTTCAAGAATCATTTTTATTTAAGATCCAGCAAAAGAGCATTTGGGCTCAGCTGCAAGAAAATTTCATAAACTTAGCCAATTTGGGCTAAGTCTACTTAATCTTTTTTTTTATTCAAAAGTGCTAAGCACTTATTTGGGCTCTGTTTGTTCAGCCCTTTTCTTTTTATGTAAAAGTGCTAAGCACTTATTTGAGCTCTGACGCTCACATGTATGTCATGTGAAGCATTCAGTCATGGGTGCTGCCCAATAAATGTTGAACACTTTTAGTCATTTTAACTAAATGTGAAGTACTAAGCACTTTTTATATGGCGTCCACGTGAGGTGCACATGTGGCACTGGGCGCTGCCCAATCAGTGCTAAGCACTCAGCCGTTTTGGCTATATACGAAGTGCTCGGCACTTTTTGTATGGCGCCCACGTGAGGAGCACGTGCGGAGCTGGATGCTGCCCAATTAGTGCTAAGCACTTAGCTGTCTTCGGCTGCATATGGACTGCTGAGCACTTTTATTCAGTGCCCACGTGTGTTTCACATGAGGCGATGGCCTTCTGTTTTGGGCGCCCGCGTGTTTTTCACGTGAGGCGCTAGGCGCTGTTAGAAGGGGGCGCCCATGTGAGAAGCACATGAGGCGCTAGTCTTTTTTCCTTTTTTAGAGATTAAATCTCTGTTAGTAGTATTTTGACCATTAATGATTACCAAGATCTTCGTTTTTTGAAGATTTGGGATCAGGTTTTTCTTTAAGAACTAAGTTCTTTTATAGGTTCTTTTTCCTTTTGTTTTTTCTTTTGGACCTAATTCTTTTCTGAATCTTTAATTCTCAAGAACAAGATCCTACCGATGAGAATTAAATTCTCAACTTATGGGAGACTTCTCTTGTGGATCTCTGATCCCGAGAAAGAACTAAGTTCTTTTAGAAGGGTTAAACCCTTAAAATAGGTAAAAAGGGATTTTTTGATCTCTAAATTTCTTTTATCTAGGTTTCTTTTGCAAGGGAAGTCTTCCTCTCTGAGGGTTGAATTCTCTATTATTTTTGGAAGCTTTTTGTATTTTTCAAAAGCTTATGGGGGGGTTTTTCTATATGAGACTTGAAGTCTTGGGTCCTTTATATAGTGGAGGCAAGTTTGTTACTTAATTATGAGAGAATCTCTCATTGAGAGAATCCAATTGATTTAATTGGACTCAAAATTGAGTTGGGGAATTTTACCCACCATTGGATCTTTGATCCAAGGAATTCTGTTTTTACAGAATATGATTTTTGTTTTTAACGAGATTGGGGAAATATTTTTCCGTGTACAGAAATTATTCTGTAAAAATGGTGATTTTTAATCACCATTGGATTTTTTCATCCAATGGTTCTCTGTTTTACAGAGAGCAATCTTTCTTATTTAGAAAGATTGAAAGAATATATTCCAAAATAGAATTTTATTCTATAATTGGATCTTTTATCCAACCGAAAGTATCTTTCTTATTTTAGAAAGATTTAGGAAATATTTTCTCCCAACAGAATTTAATTTTGTATTTTGATGATTTATCATCTCCATTGGATCATTGATCCAACGTCTCTGTTTAATAGAGAGTATTGTAGAATTTAATTCTACCTGGACGCTGGCGCTCATATGTAGTGCATGTGGGCGCCACTCAAGAATTTAATTCCTAAGATGGGTACTTATATGCTTTGTATATTTGCGCCCGTGTGAGGAGCACGTGCAGCGCCACCTAACAGTTTAACTCTTAAATAATGAACTCTTTTGTGCTTTGCACATTGGCGCCCGCGTGAGGAGCACATGCGACGCCATCTAAGAGTTTAACTCTATGTAATAAACTCTTCTGTGCTTTGCATATTGGCGCCCGCGTGAGGAGCACGTGCTGCACCATTTAAGAGTTTAACTCTATGTAATAAACTCTTCTATGCTTTGCACATTGGCGCCCTCGTGGAGAGCACGTGAGGCGCTGCCTCATTAAATTCAACAAAGCTTTTCTCTTTTATTAGGTTAAATATATTGGGGAAACAAATGCCCCCCACTGTTGCTCTCACGTGGCTTACACGTGGGTGCAACAGTGTCACCTTTTCCACCGTTCGATCTCCTAGGGAGTTGAACCGTCCTTTCATGTCTTATAAATAGGGCCTTTAGCCCTTAAGATGACTGTTGTTTCGTCATCCTCTTTCTTCTTCCTTGATAATTTAATTATCTTCTCAGAGCTTAGATCTCTGCCCAAAGAAACTCTTAGAGTTTAACTCTGTTTAAGAAAATTAGTAAGGATTATGACCATTTTTCTCTTAAAAAAGACTCTTTTTTATCTTGGATTTTTAACCCATTAATAGAGCTTGGCTCTTTTTCTTGAAATGATCTCTTAGAGATCTTTAAAAACTTTATTTTGGTAGACCGTTGGTCTCAGAGATCTTAGGGTTTTACCCTATTACTTTGATCTTTAAGAGTTCTCTGGAATTTAATTATAGTATATTTCCCATGGGGATTTCTAGGATTTAATCCCGTTATTAGAGGAATTTAATTCCGGATTGTTCTACAGAGCTTAGCTCTGAGAAAATTTCTTTTTAAGAAATTCTTTTGGGAATTTTATTCCCTTTTCTTATTTTCTTTTTAGGGTTCTTCTTGCAGATTTGAATCTGCTATAGAACTCGTTTTTCGAGAATATTGGAAGTCTAACTCCACAATTCAATGAGATTTTCCATTAAATGAGAATCCTTTTGGATTCTTACAATGATTTTGGTATTTTGATTGCTAACTCTTTACTGGTTTTTCTTTTCAGATACTATGGCTTCTCATCTGTATGATCTTGAAGAGATTATCTCTTATGAGGAGATTCGCATCCAAGGCCGCTACCAGGGCCAAGAGTTTACTGACGCACAGTGTGCGGAGGTGATGCGTCACTTCGACGATTACAATGGTCGATTGCTCTCTCGCCGTTCTGCTCTTTTGAAAATTGTCATTGGGTCGATTTGGGAAGCACTTCCTGAGCTTGATGAGTCTATGCCGCTCGAAGCATTTGATGATGCTGAAGACAAGATGCATTCAGTATATCTGATGGGCCTGATTTCAAAGAAGCGGAGAAATGATCTTGTCGCTGTTTTGCATCGCGTCTTCCAACAGAAGGCGATAATATCCGCGTACCAAAGGATGGATAACATCAGCGGGGATCCCGGCGCTTGCATTCGTGAGAATGCATAAGAAAATGGTCAACGAAGCCAGAAACACTTTACTCAAACTTGCCTCTAAGTTCATGAATCCGTCCGGAATTCAGCGTCTTGCCATTGTAAACATTTTGATGATGTCTCTTTTTTATCACCCTTATCACCAATGTATAAATTTCTTTGAAGTATGAATGATAAAGCTCTCCTTTTCTTTACGCCAATGCTCGTATGAGGTATTATTACATACATAAAAAAATATGCCGACGCCCACGTGTCACGCACGTGAGGCGCTATTGTAGGACTTAATCCCGAAAAGAACTAGCACCAACGCTCACATGTCATGCATATGAGGCGCCGCTCTAATCCCAGAAAGAATCAGCGTCGATGCTCACGTATCAGGCACGTTGGGCGCCGCTGAGGGAATCGTTTCACCTTCTTGCTCTGATTCCCATGAGTCAACTCTTTCTTTTCCCATGCCCTTTTTGCCAGGCCTTGGAAAGAGTTCCACCATGAACAACGTTTTCTGTGCCTAAATTTAAATGCTTCTCTTTATATTCTGGAGTGATGATCTTCTTCTTCACAAGAAGAAAGCCATTTTTTTACAGACTGTCACGCCCCGCTTCCCAGAGTATGCTAAGATAGGCATGTAACATAGCCAACCATGCTATCTATGGATAGGAAATATCTTTCCACAGTCACATTATGGCTGTAGAGATATCAAGAACAATAATAAACTATCTAATACATGTCCATAAGCCAGAATAAAATGAGTCAAGAATAAAATAATGCGGAAACAAAAGATCCAATACAAGAATAAACTGAAATGTACGTCCCATAATGCGGGCTCACATCAGGAATGAAAATATCGAAAGTAAAATGAACTAACTACTAGTAAGTCCTCACTGCTCAGCCTGCTGACTGAAATACTCCTGCTCGGCCTGCAGCAAAGGTAAGGAATCTGGGCCATGCAAAACCCAGACGTCAGTGCGTCATAATATCAAACAATACTTGTTCACACCATAATATTGTATTATTATATTCCCCATTCTTATTCGTTTTATAAATAAACAGGTGCTTTTGACGCATGTCTGCTTCATATTACAGGTTACAGGTTCTTGGACAGAAAACAGTGAAAACGATGAAAAAACGATGCAAAAGTGGACTTTGACCAACAAACAGAAGACTCTTGATCAAGCCTACATCAAAGATAAAATTCACAAAGTATAAGGCAATGTAAGGTCCAAGATTACAAAGCGAACGGTTAAAAGTCCACCGTAATTATTCACTGGAGACTTGGAAGAAACATAGAAGCTATTTTAATAAAAGAACCAAATAATAAGGAAGCCCAAAGACAGAAGAGCCCACAAAGGAAATTTCAGGGCCCAATACTTCCTTTTAAAGAGACAGACATAAAATTTTACCAAAGCTTGGAGTCTACTTTGATTAGGTCTTCCTAAGGATATTTTGGTAAATGTAGACGTGCAAATCAATTGTAATCTAGGGTTTCCTATCCTCTATAAATAGGAATTCTAAATCATTGTAAAGGCTATGCCTCCCTCATGCCACTTTTTATGAATAAAATTTAGAAATCTTTTGGAGAGCATCGATGCCTCTTTTCATATCATCTATTCAGATCTGACAACCCTGTGTAAATGTTTGGAGAGAGCTATCTGTAAAGTAAGTAGATTTATTTAATTGCCCTAGTTTAGATTTCAATTCTTGCCCTACGTAATTTTTCATTCTCTTCCCAAGATTAAATTTAATTCCTTACCCTAGTTAAATAGTTAGATTTTTAATTCAATTGCCCTAGATTAATTTAGTTTTTCTAGATTTAATTAATCCATTCACACCGTTTGGAATTAACTCGTAAGAGCGATTAGGAAATTCACAATATCGCTGTGGACCGACCCGTACTCACCGGCTAGCTACATGCGACGCCGTTCTTGATTGCGGTTATAGATAGTTTTTGAGATCAATCAAATGGCGCCGTTGCCAGGGATGGCGTGTCATTTGCTTTTTGCAATTTCGGGTTAATATAAAATTAAAAAATCATAAAAACTGAAAAATCAAAAAAATATAAAAATTTATCATCTTTGTATTTTGTGAAGGGTATTTTTTGTTTGAATTTCGCAGGATCTACAATCGAGAAGGATCTGGAAAAATCCAGAGTTCGAAACAGAAAAAGATATATCATAACAGAAAGAGGTTAGAAGATCAGAACAGCACAATTTTTTTGGAGACCTGAAGCCTCCGTACCGCCGCCATTCCGACACGCAAGCGCGCTCCCGCCGCTAAACCGCCGCGTCATGCTGACGTCATCGCGCGAAATTTTCACTGTTTGTTTCCTTTTCCCCCCTCTGCAACCTAAAATATATCTTTTGTCAAATCTCCTGCAGAATTCTTTGCGCTAAAAATCTTCTCCCTTCCAATAATTGATTTTGTGCAGGATTCTTTGCGCCGCGCATAAAATAAAAATAATTAATTGCAAGTGAATTTACTGTTTTGCATATTTTAATCGGACTTTAAGGGGCTATTGACCAAACTCAGATTGGGTGGGGATTTCATTACCCTTCCCAGGACCCCAGAAATCACATAAGGCATTTGCATTGACCAAATCTTAATTAAAAAATACTAGACTCAGCCCTAAGGACTTCGAGCTCAATAGGACAGAGGACTAGTTATAGGCATCAGCCGTTAATCCAAACCTGACTTTGCGGTGTCTAGGCAAGTGTGTCAAGGCAAGTGGTTACTTAATTAGGACCGCTACTTGTAGCGGGGAGCCTCCCACTTACCTAGCACTTACCTGGCCGCAATTGGCGGTGAAGAGGCGGTTTGAGGTCCTATTTCTAGCCCTTTGGAACAGTTAGGAGCTGTCTAGCTGACCTAGGTGACCCTAGATCTAGGTCTGATTGTGCATTTCTGGTTGATTGCATTTGTGTCTAAGCCCTTTATCGAAAATTTTTGCAAAACAAATAAAAAATAAGAGGAAAATTTTTATAAAAAAAAACTTGCAACTTTTGTCGCGAAGAAATCCTTGCACCCCACTTACACCCCAATCTTCTTTCTTTCTCTTCTCATCATGGGTACCCCACATCACAAATCTCTTGCCGAACTTTGGTATCCCGAACCTAACTTTGCCTCGTACGTCAATTGTTTCGGTCGATTTAAGGAAGACCTCTCCGTACCCAAAATATCTTTGAAAGATCAAATAGAAGCGTCTAGGAGAAACAGTTTGACGTTGCAATCCACTTTGTGTCAACCATGTCAACCTTCACCACCTTCGTACATTGACACCACTTTTCCAAGTCCTGTTGTAACTCCTAAGCCGATGTCCATTGCTGAGCATATTGCTCAATCTCGTAGCCGATCTTTCACCCCTCTCCATACATCTAGTTCTAGGGATCAACAAGTCCATTCACCTTTTATCCACATGTTGGCCCTAATCCTGTCCAACCATCCACTTCCTACCAGTCCTACCCGACTTTTCCACCGTCACTAGACACTGTTTCTACACAGCCTTTTGGGAGTTTCACATATCCAAACAATTTCGAATCTTTTACCGAAACCCCCTTACCACCCAAGTCTAGTTTGGAAGAGTCGTTGGAGGCTTATATCTTAGCAACAAACAAAATGACTAGGAATGTAGAAGCGTCCGTGGCTGCCCTTATGCAACCTAGTGAACCGGTTGCTAGTTTTCCACTAGCTTCAAATTTTTCAATGTATAAGGAGGCGGTTGAACAGAGTGAGAATGTGAGAGGATTTCCAAATCAAACCTACCCATACCCAATTGAATCCAACAACTCCAATTTTCAAACATGTGTCTAAAATGATGAGTTGTGCGACTTTGTAGTGTTTGATTTGCCAAATTGTGAAGAACCCCTTTCGAGTGAAACCACACTTAATCCTTTCGACCTTTACACCTCCAATCTAGAACCTAAATCGATAAATATCCATGCTTTTGATGAGGTGTCAGAAAAAATTGATTTTCACTTGATTGAGGATATAGACGCCGGGAATATTTAGGATGATGAAACAGTCGATTTGATTGAAATTTTTTGTCCAATTCATCATCCCGAGTCATTAAATGTTTCTCCCGAACCTCATATGCATCTTGATTTTGATGATAATGGCATGGATGAGCTAAATATTGAGGAGAATTATGAGGATAGTATTGAGGAGAGTATTGAGGATCATATTGAGGTTGAACCATTTTTGTTTGATGTGTCTGATTTTCCAATCCATCCTCCTGAACCTTTAACTGTTATCTCACCCTCCCTCCTTTCCATCGTTCCGACCACGCAAAAGATCACGCTTGAAGACTGTGAGCTTGAAAAATTTTCCTTTGAATCTGACACAGTTCTCACAGCCGATAACACTTACGAGTGTTTCACTTTTTCGGACGATGTGGAAGACTCACCGCCTGAGTTTGAATCCTTTACATTTTCAGATAAGTTAGTTGAACCATCAGACTCGGTTGCTTACAGTCAGTTCGAACCATTGATGGAATCCTTCAAGTTCGAGACAGATTACTTAGGTGAGATTACGACTATCCCTAAATCACTCCCTTTCGTCCTTCCTATCACTCCGACCGTACAAGAGACCGTTACGCATTCATCTCCTATACCAAGTTCGGCGTACCCATGTTTTCTTGCGAATCTTGAGGGATTTGACCCCATTTCTCGAAAGGTTGATAGGTTAGCACAATCGCTTTTAACACATCGGTCATCACAAATTGTGCTAATTTATTCACTCAATTTACACCCTCAAGATCGTGCTCCACTTCTTTCTCTTTTCCGCCATTCTTCTCCCCCACCGAGACCGTATCTCGTTTCTACCTTCACACGGTCTCGTGTGCTCCTCATCTCTTTTCTTTCCACTCCATTCTTTCACCAACTCGACCATTACCACGATAAGATTTTTGAATGGTTGGTGCTAACCTTTGGCTTGTGTAAGGCCAAGCTTAAGTTTGGGGGGAACCTTGTTGTATATATGTATATATATTTTTTGTTTTCTTTTTCTTTAAAAAAATAACAAAAAATTTCAAAACAATAAAATAAAAAAAATTATAAATAAATAAACAGGGGAGTGCCGGCATTTTGACCCTCTTGGTGTAGCATGACAGTGAGGACACTGTCAAGTTTAAGTTTGGGGGTATGCTCGGTACGTCTTCTTCCTTCGCATTCATATGTATACTTTTGCATTTGCATATTTATTTGAAAACCCATAAAAATTGAAAAAATTTCAAAAATTATAAAAATTAATATATTCAATTTTGGCTTATTTGACTTGAGTTTGACAAATAGGTTAACTGGTTAGGAACAACTAGATCTTAGACTTAGTAAATTAAAAACCCTAAAAATAACCTTCCTTAAAGTTTAACGGTAGAAAGTATATGTCTTTGTAGTTTATTTAGAAATAGGCAAATTTTGGGTTCACTTTTTGGGCTAACTTAAAACAAAGGAAAAGTATTGATATTTTTATTAGAGTATGAGTTTGAAAAATAATTCCTAGCTTAAGTCTAGATTCTAAAAATTTATACCCTACAAATTGCACAAACACGCACCTTGAAACTTGGAATAGTAGAGGAGACCTTGAAATGCTCTTGTCTAAAGTCCTTAGTATGATGAAAAATAAAAAAAAATACAAGTGTGAATAAAGAAAAAAATGAACACTGGTTTTTGTAATTACTTAAGGCTGCAAAAAATAGAAAAAATAATTAGCGAGGGTGCTTCATCACCTAGTGCCTTAGACCAACTGGTTTGGGAGTCACTGCTAAAAAGCCTTGGGTGTTGCAAGACTAGAAATTACGCTTTAATGTGCAAACACATCTTATAATCGGTTGTTGGTACCTCAAGAAGTATTAACAGTCGCATGAAGGATGTGTAAGCAAAATTCATTTAAAAATTCACCAATTAATATGTGCTTTGGACAACGGACAAGAGTATGATTGCTTGATTTGAATTTCCAAGTGTAGGGGTGATTTATACACACAAATAGGGGTATGTGATTGGAGTTTAGATGAGAGAAAGGAGTGAAGAATAAAACTTGTATCTTTAGTAAGAGTTGATAAAAATTCCTAAGTGGAGATGGAACCCTAGAATGAAAACTTAAGAGATGCTGAAAGCTAAGTAAATCTATAGAACATATATAATCTTAAGTTAAATAATAAGGAAGTGTGAAGAATATGGGTGGATAATTTACGAGTCGACGATAATAGAATTCCTTGTTAGAAGACCTAATTGGAGAATTAAAATTAATGGGCCGAATTGATAGGATTTTGTGGGTAGTATCCGCTGAAAACCCTCAGGAGACAACACTCCTCCTACTAGGGACACCTAGAGATTTAACGGCTTGTTGCACGAGCTCAGTGCAATCGCGTTTCCCTGCGAAAGTGCGGTTAGGTTTTTTGTAGAGAATAAAAATAAGTTTGCTCGAGGACGAGCAAGAGATAAGTTTGGGGGTATTTGTTCACACCATAATATTGTATTATTATATTCCCCATTCTTATTCGTTTTATAAATAAACAGGTGCTTTTGACGCATGTCTGCTATATATTACAGGTTACAGGTTCTTGGACAGAAAACAGTGAAAACGATGAAAAAACGATGCAAAAGTGGACTTTGACCAACAAACAGAAGACTCTTAATCAAGCCTACATCAAAGATAAAATTCACAAAGTATAAGGCAATGCAAGGTCCAAGATTACAAAGCGAACGGTTAAAAGTCCACCGTAATTATTCACTGGAGATCTGGACGAAACATAGAAGCTATTTTAATAAAAGAACCAAATAATAAGGAAGCCCAAAAACAGAAGAGCCCACAAAGGAAATTTCAGGGCCCAATACTTCCTTTTAAAGAGACAGACATAAAATTTTACCAAAGCTTGGAATCTACTTTGACTAGGTCTTCCTAAGGATATTTTGGTAAATGTAGACGTGCGAATCAATTGTAACCTAGGGTTTCCTATCCTCTATAAATAGGAACTCTAAATCATTGTAAAGGCTATGCCTCCCTCATGCCTCTTTTTATGAATAAAATTTAGAAATCTTTTGGAGAGCATCGATGCCTCTTTTCATATCATCTATTCAGATCTGACAACCCTGTGTAAATGTTTGGAGAGAGCCATCTGTAAAGTAAGTAGATTTATTTAATTGCCCTAGTTTAGATTTCAATTCTTGCCCTAGGTAATTTTTCATTCTCTGCCCTAGATTAAATTTAATTCCTTGTCCTAGTTAGATAGTTAGATCTTTAATTCAATTACCCTAGATTAATTTAGTTTTTTTAGATTTAATTAATCCATTCACACCGTTTGGAATTAACTCGTAAGAGCGATTAGGAAATTCACAACATCCCTGTGGACCGACCCGTACTCACCGGCTAGCTACATGCGACGCCGTTCTTGATTGCGGTTATAGATAGTTTTTGAGATCAATCAATAGTATAAACAGGGGTAGCAATACATGCAGGTATGAATATAAATAGTAAAACAGATATAACAGTGATATAAGTAAGGACAGCGAGGGTAATGTGTAGTGAGTAATGAGTAATCTAAACTGGTCTATTGGGTTAACTACTCTCAAGTCTTTGAAATCAATTTGATGAATCATCGATGTAACTCAATAGTATCCCGTGCGTGCCCGGGACCACGGTGAAGATTCTCGGGCTGAAGCCGAGACATGCCGCTAGGCACTAAAATAAGAAATATGTATAGATGAATGATGTCAGCAGTATCATCCCAAGGCTAGCCTAGCCTCTAAAACTGATCAGTAAAGGTATCGAACTGTCGACTTACAAGTCAGGTTTCATCATTGATTTCCCCATACCCCCAAGTTATGTATTCAAGTCAGGTATTGATAAATCTGGAGCTAATGCCAACGCAGGATCAGCAGGTAAAGATTTGTCAGGATAGACAACAGGAAATGTCCATAGGGACAACAGGTCAGGTTTGTTGTCATTAGTAACAAGATCAGGTAACAGGTAAATCCATGGTACATCAAGTCAAGTCAGGTAGTATATAGGTATCATGTCATGTCAAGAAGTGCACGGTATCATGTCATGTCAAGTAATGTATATCAAGTCATGTCGAGGGTGCACAAAATGTCACATGAATGCTTATAATCAAACCCTAATAAGTATGGGTATACAAAACAAGTATGGGGTACTAATGGAACAATAAAAATGGAACATTATGATGTGGTATGCAAAAGGTACAGATTAAAGCATATGGATGCACAGTTATCGATTTGGGTTAAGATTATAGTTCCAACACTAATTAAATACACTTTATCAAATATGGAATGTTAAAATCTCAATAATATGTATTAAATGATCTAGGGATGCAATTGAATATATATATTAGGCTAGATGTATACAAACGGGTGTCCGATAGGGTATAAACTATTAAAAGGGTACTATGGGCTATGCGACCAAGCACTATGTGATATAAATATGGACGTGGGTACTACGTATTGTAAACTAATATGCAACCGATATGTTTTCAAGTTCTAGATTTAAAATGATATAATGGAACATCGAAATGTTAAAATGGAACATGTGGCATTAAATTTAATCTACAGGTTTAATATGCAGTTAAATAATTATAAAATAATATAAAACATGTGGCATTAAATTTAATCCGTAGGCAAGTTTTACTTGCCTACGGATCAAGAAACCGGTATACGGAACGTCACACGTCGGCAGGAAAAGTCGCGACGCGTGCACGGTATACGGGACGGATCCAAACAACGCACAAAGTGATCACACGGGTCAGGTACGCTCGTTGGGTCGTCGGGATCGCCGACGTCGTCACGGCTCCGGCGATCTACAGAGATCAAGAATTATAGAATAGAAAAAGAAAAGAAAAGAAAGAAGAGGAGGAAGAAGAAGAAGAAGAAGAAAGGAGATAAGGGATTGGCTTACTGGGGTTTTAGATGATCTGTGGTTTCAGAAAGGAGGTGCTGGTGTTGCGGAGAGGTGGTCGTCGGCGGTGGAGGGAGTTTGAGAAGCTAGGGTTAGGTTAGGGTTTGGCTCGGGTGTTGTGTATGCTGGGGTTTGGGTGCAGGGATCTGGTGTACAGGGAGAAGAGAGAAGAAGGAGATAGAGAGGAGGAGATGGTGATGAAGGTGAAGGCGGGAGGAGGAGGTGATCGGTGGCGATGGGTTCTGTGGGTGTGCAGGGGTTGCAGGAGGTGCTCGGGAAGGAGGAAGAAGAAGAAGGAGATGGCGAGGAGGAGGAGGCTTGGTTGAGGGTAGAGAGGTGATGGAGTTTTAGTGTTAGGGTTTGAGGAAACAGGGAGTTTTAGGGTTAGGGTTTCGTAGCTGTGGGTTCATGCAGAGGAGTGCTCGAGTTTTAAATAGGAGAAGAGGGAGAAAAGAAGGAGGGAGGTGACCGCAAGCGAAGGAGAGAGGTGCTCGGATCCCTGGTGAACAGGGATCGCGAGAGGAGTGAGAGAGAGGGAAGAGAGAGAAAGAAAGAAAGAGATAGAGAGAAGAGAGAGATCGAGAGGAGAGAGAGAGAGGAAGGGAACAGTGATGAGAGATGAATTTGGATTTAGTGGGGAAAAGAGAGAGAAAGAGGTAGCGCGGGGGGAGGGGGAGAGAGAGAGAGAGAGACATGTGGGGCCCAGCGTAGGAAAGAATGATTTCATTGGCTCGTGGTGATTTTAGTTGTGTGATGAGTTAGGATTTGATTAGATTAAAAAAATTAAAAATATTTATATTGGTTTTGGAAATCAACTGAGTTGTTAAAAATATTATAATTAAATTTAAATTTAAATAATTGAATTTTAGCGGTAAAATATTTCAAAATGCGTCCGGGTCGGGTCTAACAATTTAGATTTAAAATACGAAAATTATATGCAACTTCCAAATTTTAAAATGAATGATTAGGTAACGAAAAAGCACACCCCCAAGAATAGATGCGCGTAGCCATCCAAACACGTCCGTTTCACTGAACGGGACGAGAACAAGATGCGCGGACGCTACCACGGGGTTAGGGGTATCATGCAGGATATGAAATGCAATTTTAATTTATTTTACTTGATCTAAAATGTTATATGATAAAGTATGCGATGCTAAAAGAAATGCCAATATGCAGTTCACAGTAAATGCACGTGTCTATTTAACAAGTCAGGGTAGTTTATAAACATGAATCAACAGGTTCAAGCAAGCGGGTCGGGTCGAATGCAAAGTAAATGTAAAATTACTATTCGCACCCAAACACGATAAATAAATAAAATATCACAGATAAACAAATACGGAAACAGAAATTGGTATAACTGAACTCAGTTATTACACAGACCAAGAGTTATGGCTTGCAATCGTCCCATGCTCGTCGGCACCCATGGGAAGTACCTATCGAGGGAATTGTTCCCTGTTTCGCTGCGCGATTAGTGGATCCCGTTCTCACTGATGACCAATGTGACACAGTGATGTACGAGCTTTTGGCTCATAGGGGCTCTCCTCTTCCTATCGGCTCCATTTGGCTCCGGATGATCTTCATGTCCGTTCTTACTGACATCCCCCCTCAGAGATGACTCCGGCGATGCTCGACGCAGTGGAGGACAAGATCAAGTGCTTTTATGAGGCGTATTTGATTTCCCAACCTCTGAAGGACCGTTCTGTTCAGTTGCTAAGTCAGATGCGGGCTCAGCGGGCCGTCATGTCGTCCTTCGCTAATGGGCATGGCGCTGACCGATGGGGAGCGACCCCTCGCAAAGATCACCTCTTTGACGTGGTAGAGAAGGCAGAAAGGGAGTTAGAGAATTTTGTTTATTGTTTTACTAATCCCTGTATCTCTGATCTCATATTTGATGATCATTTTTCTGTGGAATAAATAAATAAAAAATTTGTTGACCGCTGAACGTTTCATCCCCAGCACATATACATGTGGGCAACTTGCCTCTGCACGTATGCTTTGTATTTTAAACTTTAGAAGTTTTTGATGTATGCATCTAGATATAGGTGAGTACTGGAAGATGTGAACAAATTCTTCACCCTGTCACCTTGCTCACGGTGGTATACCCGTGCGTGAAGTATAATATATGGCTGGTTTCGGGCTGGCATGTCATTTAGAATTTTGAAACCGGATGGACACAAGCGTCATCATCCATGATTAACTCAGGTCTTGATCCTTAAGAAACGTAATTCCGAGCCCCGAGGTCTATTAGTTGCGCCTTTCTGTTTCTTGATGTCTTAATTTAGCGCCAATTAGTTTATTTACTCGTTTCGGAGTTTGTAGTTTATTCACTCGTTTTGGAATTTCTAGTTTATGTACTCATTTCAGAGTCTGTAGTTAATTCACTCGTTTCGGAGTTTCTAGTTTATGTACTCATTTCGGAGTTTGTAGTTTATTCACTCATTTCGGAGTCTCTAGTTTATATACTCATTTCGGAGTTTGTAGTTTACCTCCCTTGGGTATACAGGAAAACTTGTCCTAACGTTATATGCAGATAACCCCTATTCTTTACGACAGAGGTCCGTTAGGTTTATGGTACTAGGGTTTTAGTCTGTGGTACCGTCGCGTTGGCTGATTTATTCCTCGATATACAATCTTCAAGCTGTTGTTCGAGTAGCCCCGCGACTGTCGTGTCTCTGATCCCTTCGGGGGCTGGACAAGACGTCTTCAAGTAATCTCCTTAGGTCATATCACCGTCGGAAGAGCAAACGTTAGGAATTTTCCATGACGCTTTTCACCTGAGATTAGGCTCAATTTGGAGCCCCGATTAGTCATAACCACTCCGCTCTGGTGTGGGATGATCTCCGATAGTCTTTTAGGCTTTATATAAGTTGCCTTCAAGACCCGAAGCTGGGAATATGTCGTTGCTTCATTTTTTGTTTTAACGATGTTGCGCCAATTCTTTGCTGAAGTAGGGTAGACATCTGTAAGACTTCTATGCTATATGTATTGCAGTTGAAGTCCGGAGCTAGGAATATGCCATTGCTCCATTTTCATCTGATATCCGCATTCGCATCCTGCTGAAATGAGGGGGAACGGAAATGAGGGGGGACGTCGGGATGGTCTCTGCGTTGTATATGCGCCATCGAGACTTGGAGTTAGGATTTTGCCGTTACTCCATTTTTGGTTTCGACCTTTGGGTTTTTTGTTGACGTTGCGTCTGCACTAAGAAGAAACGTCGAGCTAGAGTTAGGGTTTTGCCATTACTCCATTTTGTTCGACCATTGGGTCTTTGTTGATGTTTGCGTCTGCAACCTGCTGGAATGAGAAGGAACGCCGAGTTGGAGCTAGGATTTTGCCATTACTCCGCTTTGATTTGGCTCCTTGGAGCTTTGTTGACGTCACGTCTGCACCCTGTTGAAATTAGAAAAACGTCGATTCGGAGTTAGGATTTTACCGTCATTCCTTTTTGTTTCGGCTCCTTGGATCTTTGTTGACGTTACGACTACATTCTGCTGGAATGAGATGGAACGCCGGGATGGTCTCTAGGTTGTATATGCACCATCAAGACTTGGAGTTAGGATTTTTCCATTACTCCATTTTTGTTTCGACCCTTGGGTCTTTTATTGACGTAGCGTCTGCATCCTGCTGGAATGAGAAGGAACGCCAAGTTGGAGCTAGGATTTTGCCATTACTCCGTTTTGATTTGGCTCCTTGGAGCTTTGTTGACGTCACGTCTGCACCCTGTTGAAATGAGAAGAACGTCGAGCTAATCACTAAGCTGTAGATATTGCTGTCAAGATCTGACTCTCCTTTTGACGGAGCTTGGTGGGAAAGTATGGCTCCCTTTTCATTTTTTTGTGCCCATGGATCATATACAAGAGTCAATATGGACATACTTGCAGGGCAGAAAAGTTTCATTTTCATTTTTTTTATTTCTTTCCGCGATGCTCTATCTTTTCAGATTTTATGTCGTGAAAGTCGCAATTGCCCGATCATTTCGGCTATTTATCGCGGTGCCCAATCATTTCAGCTATATCATTTTTTTTACTCACTATTTTTTATTGCGAGTTACCCAAACATCTCGGCTGTTTCATATGCATATAATTTTTACTCGCTGATTTTTATTGCTAGTTGCCCCATCATTTCGGCTGTTTCATATGCATTTTTTTTACTCCCTGATTTTGTTACGAGTCGGGGACTTAGGTCCTGATACCAATTTTGGCATCAATATCGCTACGACTGGATATTGCCAGGAGCGAATCATCATTTGTCGTGAGAGGACCTGAAGTTTGATACCTTTTTAAGCATCAGCATCGCTACGACTGGAATATTGCCAGGAGCGACTCATCATTTGCCTTTGTTGATTTGAACAAAGATGGCTTAGTAGAATGGGTTAGGATCTTGTCGACTAAGACTTTTGACTTTATAAGCCATAAGGGTCACATAAAGGTATTTCTCCCTATGAGTCGAGAAAATCTCGTAAGTGTATTCTCTCCTTAGGAATCGTGGGGATTCCTAAGTGATATTTTCTCTTGTAAGTCGTAAGGATCTTCCAAGAGTGTTTTCTCCTTATAAGTCGAGAGGACTTACAAGTATCGTTCACCTTATGGGGACATTTCTTGCCATTGGTAGAACTTGGTGAGGGAATATTTATTCGTGCCCGTGGATTGTATACATGGGTCAATATTGAACCGCCTGTAGGGCAACTTGGGGGATGTGGCGGCTTAAGAACAGGTTCAGATCCCTATAGCTTAAGACTTTTAAATCTTATGAGTCATGAGGGTCTCATAAGGGGAATTCTCCTTACGAGTCGTGAGAATCCCGTAAGTGTAATTTCTCCATAGGAATCATGAGGACTCCTAAGTATGTTTCTCCATTGTGAGTCATAAGGATCTCACGCAGGTATTTTCTCCTCACAAGGTCGCGAGGACCTTGCAAATGCATATGAATTTTTTTATTTTACGAGTTTGCACCATATTCGGGTTTTCACAAACTCACCGGCAGTCCTACTGCTTTTACTCATGGCGCCTTTTTAGGTTTTCATCCGTGCCCATTTTATTTGTGGACATTCCCGTTTTTTTAAATGAGATTGCGCCCTTTCGGGTTTTCACAAACTCGCCAGCAATCCTGCTGTTTTTACTCACGGCGCCCTTTCGAGTTTTCATCCGTGCCCATTTCGCTTTTGGATATACCTTTTTTTTTGTTTTTTTTTTAATGGCGAAACTTTTGAAAGTAGCTTCGTCGCAGGTGACCCACCTGTTTGCTGGTGGGTTTTGGGGGTGGCTTCATCGCTGGAGTAGCTATGTAGCCAGTGAGACTTGAGTTACAACTTTCACCGTTAGGACTTCGATTGCAATATAAATCTCAAGGGAGCATGTCACCATATTTGGGGGCGATGTACTGGTTTAGGGATATTCTGGTCCATTATCGCCATATTTGAGGCGAAATTTTAGTTTAGGGACATCCCGATCCATTATCGTCATGTTTGAGACGAAATTTTAGTTTAGGGACATCCCGATCCAATATCGCCATATTTGAGGCGAGGTTCTAGTTTAGGGACATCTCGATCCATTGTTAGTTTAGGGACTTCTCGGTCCATTGTTGCCATATTTGAGGCGGATAATTAGTTTAAGGACTTCTCGGTCCTAAGTCGCCATATTTGAGGTGGATAGTTAGTTTAAGGACTTCTCGGTCCGATGTCACCATGTTTGAGGTGAGGTTCTAGTTTAGGGACATCTCGGTCCATTATCACCATGTTTGAGGCGAATTTCTAGTTTAAGGACATCTCGGTCCTACACCGCCATGTTTGAGGCAAGTAATTAGTTTAAGGACCTTTCGGTCTTTCATCGCCATGTTTGAGGCAACGGAGCTTCTTTGCATACTACTCTCAAAGTTCTGACTCAGGAAGATAGCGAGCGGACACGAGCGTCATCATCTATCATTGACCCAAGTAGTGACTCATCAAGCGTAGTATTTTTTAAGGAATCGGCCGTTTATTGGACAGAAGGGTCTTTCGCCATGCATATCCATGAGCAGGTATGCTCCACCTTGATAGACTTTGTCTATGATGTACGGGCCTTCATAGTTCGGCTCCAATTTCCTTCATTTTGCACAATTGGGGATCATTATTCTTTTGACGACTAGCACGAGTTCGCCTTGGCGGAATGTTCTCAGCATGGTCAGTCTTTCGTATGACCGTGTCATCCTTGCCATATAAGCCTCCAGATTTTTCTGTGCTATAAGACGAGTTTCTTCGAGGGCGTCGAGCTTCTCAAGTCGAAGATAAGCATTTTCTTCTTCTGTCAGCTCATATCGAACCACTACTCGTAGAGAAGGGAGTTCTATTTCCAGGGGAAGCACTGCTTTCGTGCCTGTAACATTTCAGAAAAAATAAAATATTATTTTTGGGAATTTATATAATTAAAATAATAAATATTATGAATATTTTAATGATGTGGTATAATTAAATACCGATAGTTTAGAAAATGTTGGAGAATTGAATTGAATGGTGATTTTTGGAGGGATTTATGTGCTTTAGGCAAATTATAAATTTTTATAATTAATTATATACAATTTTATCCTAAACTTGATTAATGTTCACTAATCACGCATTGATTTGTTTTGTGCATGTGACATGCACCATATCATATTACACATTTGTTACATTTTTCTACCATGGCTTCTTTCATTTTTTCATGCATGGCTTTGTTTTAAATGAGATGAAAAGATAAAGAAAAAGATAAGAAAAGAAAAAGGAAATAGAATTAAAAAATGGGTATGGGCAAGAGAGAGAAGAGAGAGAGAGAGAGGTGAGGGGTCATTTGACCTTGGCTCCCATCTGTCCCCCTTCATTATTTCTTCATCATTTTCCCTCCTTCTCCTCACTTGGCTGCCCTCCTCCCTCTACCACCTCAACCTCCTCACAACTCCATCAAAAATACATCAAAACACTTCATCCCCTTCATTAAAAGTGTGCACAAGCTCACTACAAGCATGGGGAACCAAGAAAGTTGGGATTTTGAAGACTTGGGGGAACTCAAGAAAATTCTTGAGTTGCCAAATGAGATAATTCCTTCACCATTAGAGTAGTAATCCTTTTCCTTTAGCATCTATTTTAGTTTAGAAGTGTTTAAGTGTAGTTTAGTGAGGTTTGAAAATTCCAAGATGAGCTTTTGATGAATTCTTAAGTTGTGATGGTGTAAGTGATGTGTAATTGGTGATTAGAACCCCTTAGTGTTAAAAACCAGAGCCTAGGCCATGAAAGACTTGAACTTAGAAACCCCGATATCAGAAGATTGTGGGAATTGTGGCGATATTTGGAGTTCTGCTATGACCCGAGGCAACTGAAAAATATTTAGCGATTACTGAGATGTGTGCAGGTGATTTAGAGTGTACCCTAAAGACCCGAGGCCCTATCTCCCATTCATGGCCGCAAATATATCCCTTATGGCTGCAATTTGCGGCCTGGGTACTTCAGAGTGGATTCGTGCTTGTTCCATAGCTCCATTTTCAGTAAATTAGACCTACCCTATATGCAAAATTGGCTAATTCAACCTAGGGTAAAATCTAGAGGTGTTTTCTTATGTTGCTGTTTCGTTTTGCGACTTCGTTTTAACTTGGATTTTTGTATTTGGGTTTTGACTCGGTGGTGTGACGTTTGCACCTCAATCTCGAGGGTTGTTTGGTTGATTTGCGTGAGTAGACCATATGTTTTAATATATGTGTGATTCGCGTGTCGTTTTGGTCTTGAATTGGATGTTTTGATGCGATACGATATATGTGATATGTAGGTACCCTCACGTGGACTTCGGACGATGAAGAAGAGGATGGCAATATCGACTTCGGCAAGTAAGGATCAATGTGAGTAGATATATATCTACGGAGGAATCCGGATGGATGGCATGTAGCACCCCCGCGGTTCGTAGTGTAGCATATGATATGTTATATATTTATATGTGTTTTTGTGAAACGTGGATATTATCAAGATAGGCTTTAGGTGATCACGGATTAGTTTTAGTGTAATTTGAAAATAGCGCTTAGTGTATAGCTTCTTAGTCGCGAACCTTAGAGTATAGGTGTACACACACACACATGCACACACGGGATATGTTTGGGTGTATATGTTTATATGTATATATATATGTGTGTGTAGATTGCGTTGATACGTGTATATATATATATATATATATATATATATATACATAAACATATACACGGATGATGAGGACAGTATATGATACTTAGCGATGAGTCGATGTGATTGGCATGATGCCGTAAGATCGGTGATGTGTTTTGGGTCGTGTTATGAGATACGACATGTTATTATAACGGATCAAATGGGCGATGTGATTTTATTCACACACGGATATATGTTGGATGGTATCAGTATGTACTAGACTTTAGATCAGTACCCTAGTTTATGATATGATGATAATGATACCATATGAATAATATGTTATATGTGATATTGACCCGTACCCCGATTTGGGATGCCGTACGATGGATTTTTCCGTACGATGTATAAATATGATGATTGATCCGCACTCTCGACTCGAGGATGTCGTATTATATATTTTATCGTACGTGACGCTATTGAGACGGGATCACCGACTACTAGATATATGTATCGACTCGGACTTAGGTGGATTTCCTTACCCCTTTGATTAGTCTCTTAGCTTATCCTGTAGTTTACTCAGTATACGTTAGACTTGGGCTCGAATCATACTTATTTCCAAAACTAACGAATCGTAAGTATTTTAAAGACATGCCCTATTTTCTAAAAACAACGATTCGTGCTATTTCAAATGCCAAAATTGTATGACTCGTACTTAAAAATGTATATTCTCCAATGTTGCGTTTACTATTCATTTTCCGTTATATTCATGTTCTCATCGCATCGCATGCTTGTAAATGTGTTTTCTTTAGTTATTATGAACCCATGCTATCAGGACACCAGCGCCATTACCGATGATGCGTATGCTCTACGTACACTTACTTGCCGGCTCACACACCAGTTTGGGATTTGGATTTCAATGAGATTTCTGTATTTGGAGAAACCGTAAGGATTTTATAAACTGATTACCATTTCTAAAAATAGAAAATGCGGTTTTCTCGTGATATGATGTGAGATGTGTCCACCATGAGTTTTCTCGACTCTTGAGCGATATCATACACCCGATTCGAGGAGGAGGAGGAACCGTCTGCGGGTGCATGGTGGACCCGGTGCGGTACCCCGGGGCAATATGGTCGCAGATAATGGCGTTGAGCCTAGAAGGGGAGCACTACCGACCGGTTATTTGTGACGCGGCGGATATACAGAGGATACCAACGTAGTCGTGAGATTTGATGATTTGGGCCAGTCCGGATTGCCGGAGCCCGATATGTTGAGACATTGAGATATTGAGATTATATGATATGGGCCAGTCTGAATTGCCGGAGCCCGAGATATTGGATATTAGGATATATGTTTTGTGTCGATGCTTGACACGGATCCTATGTTGATTTCATTGATGATACCTCGATTTTTATACAGAGATCTCACTAAATCAAGAAAACAGTTTTCTCATTCATAACGTATTTTGTTTTCATTTTTAATGCATTCGTACATCATACATGTGATATGTTGCTACCTGAGGCACTGACACGAGCACTTGGTTTTACACTTATGATAGATGATTACCTTGGCCATTATCTGATGTTTCAGGTGATATATTATATGGATATTATTGTATGACCTAGGATAGAGTCATACATGCGATTTTTGCTCGGTGATATTTTCTACTCACGAGTTAGCAACTCACCCCCGTTATGCCACAGTTTCTTGCAAGTTTTGCCGTACAGGTTTCCTTGGCGGCTTGCTGGCACACTGCTTCCTTCTGGGTGATTGCTTTGGTAGGTGGGTTCACTTATATCGTGACCACCGTAGTATTTGTTTTTACATTCAGTTGTATCTAGTAAACTCTATCAACCAGACTTGTATATTTGTTAGACTTAGAAGACCAGTGTATATTCTTTCGACCTTAGAGTCATGCTTGTATTATTATTGATTTTCTTTCTGAGTTTTGATCCTCGCCCTTCGGCGTTGTATATTTTATTGTATTGCGTGGTTGTGTCCGCCAATTGGAGAAGAGCTAACTCCCGCTTGGGATGCCTTTATATTATGCATGTTTGTACCCGTTTGGGGCCAGTATTTACAATGGAAACTCTGCCGAAATTTTTGGAAAGGACTTGATGTTTTAAAAAAATGCTTACTACGGCTTATTTTGATAAAACACTTGCTTTAAAACTAAGTTTTTCCTTCACTTCTAAATTTAAAATGGTTTAGATTTCTGGGCTTTTGGCTTACTTGAATTAGATGGGGTCCTAGAGACTTCATATGATTCAAGTGCCAGTCACGTGCCATTTCGGGTCGTGACAAAGTTGGTATCAGAGAGCTAGGTTTAACCTTGGTTCGAGTCTAGATTTGACTATGCGGAGTCTAGGGAGTTTATATATATTCGGAAGCTAGGCTTGACCTTACAGAACATAGACTTGGTCGAAGGGGTATTAGACCCGAACTTTCGTCCCATAGGTTGACCTTGGTTGATAGAGTAGGTGACTTAAGTAGAGTGACGTACCGTGTGTATGTTCCGCGGCATACTTACGATATGCTACTCCGCGTAAGAAGCCTTAAAATGTACATTTCTTTGCACAGTATTCTATTCGTTCATATGATCTATCCTTATCGATATCGGTTGGTGGTTTTTGTTACCACGATTGCGTAGGCAGAGAGAGCTGCGGCTAGAGTTGCGGTCAGTATGAGCTCGTCTTGGACGAGGACTGACCAGGACGTAATTCCGGTAACACACAATTGCAAAGATGTGTCGTTTTATTGTGTTTTCGCGCCATGAGCATTTGATGGATTGCTTTTACAAATTTCTCGAATGTGCAGATCAGCACCAGAGGATTGGGCCACTGATAGAGGCCGGCTAGAATGTGATGACCTTCAATGCACCGTTATTCTTGATGATTGAGGCACCGTTTAGCATGCGTATGAATGAGCCAAATGTTGTTGCGACTGACAAGATACCGCCCCAGATGTTTGAAGCTATTGCAGCACGAGTTTATACTTAGAGGTATGATAGAAGATCGCTAGTCACCCATGGATGAATGGCTAGGACATGTGGTTCGTTTGCATACCCCGATGCGAAATCATCAGATTGATTGATTCTAGTTAGAGAAGACTTCACGCAGGTACGTTGAGAGTCGATACAAAACGATCGAATGTCAGATACCCATTTTTCCAAGTTTAAGGTATTCATAAAAACATGCAAGTAATTCTGTGGACTCTCTAGAAGAATGAAACCCTAACTCGACATAATGAACATGGGAACGCTTTTGAACCTTAGGGTTTGCGGCAATTCCGCGGTGCCATTAATGAGACTTATATTTGCCCTTCTACGGATGGTCCATAGGTACTGTGGCATATACTGGATATTATTAAACTGTGCACGAGTGTTGAGCACTCGGGGAATTATGGGACTTTGACGAATCGATCGAAAGGTTTAACGTCGTCCGGACATCATGTGATGGGATACATTACAGACTCTAGATATGAGTATAGCCGTGGTAGCGCAGTCCATACAGCTACAAAGAGACGAGTCCGAATCAGTAGACATTAGGAAAAAGTGGAGTAAGAGGTTCGTACGAAATTTTGATGAGATGACGTTCCACTCCGTTGACATCAGAGATATGATACGCATGCAGAGGCATTGAATATGGATATATCTTCCAGAAGGAGTCGTGATGAGTATGCAGCCGTTCTAGAACAAGAAATAAATTTAGTAAAGGGTGATAACTTCCAGACAGTTCAGCAGAAATGAGATTGGGAGAGACCCCTACAAGATCTTTCTGGAAATACTAAACGAGAAGACTTGGACCCAGGATCGGTCGTATTACGCACACCCAGTAGGCCAGAGTTCGGCATCGTCGACGAGACATGTTATGAGTGACCATGATAGTTGGCCAAAGATCTTTAGAGGATGTGCAAGAGCGGAACGGTTTCCGTCATCGTTCCATATTGGGCCGTTGAGCCGAGGAGCTATATAACTAGTAATTCGCAGTGAGAGACGAGAGCCTAAAGGCACCAGGCGCCAGGCCATGAACAGGAGGCAAGTGGATATCTTGCTCTGCTAGCTTTGGATGCACCGACACCTTCTTGAGTTTGAAGGAAGGACACATCGACGACAGTGTTTACGATTTGCGATTTGGTGATTCGAATATCACGTGTCCGTTATTTTGGATTTCGGTGTTTTTGGGCAATTTATTTGCATAATTGAGTTTTCATGCACCACAGTTGCACTAGATTTCGATTTGATGTCGTTCGAGATGTTTGATTTTGATTTCACGCATGTGATATGTAAGTGATTTGACTTGTGCCTTCGGTGTAGTTTTCATGTACTTTTAGTACTTTGATTCGATTTTGTGCACACTGATGCACGTAGTTATGAGATTTTATACCACGATATACTTGATTTGGATTGAGGTTCGTTGTATACCATCGATTTCGAGTATGATATTCGATATTTGTTTTCGTGCACCTTGTGCACTTGAGTTGGATTCTTGCGCATACTTGGCGCGTTTGATGCGATTTTGGTGCACACCAGATGCACTAAATCAGGATTCTTCGTGCATGTCAAATACACCTGATATTGTTGTCAGGCACACTCGTTGCCTTGACAGGTGTTTTCGTGCACACCGTTGCATTTAGATTTTGTTTCTGTGCACTTGCATGGCACATTCATTGATTTCGATTTCTGTGCGCACCAGACGGACGTGGCATTCTTTTACGCATTTTGGGATTGGTTTCTTTTGGAGCAGTATGTTTTATGATATTTACTATTTGGTATAGTAACTGAACAGGACTAGTCAGAGAACAGTACCTGAATATGTGTTTTTGCATGCATCGATAGTTATCGAAGGGATTTCCAAAAGGAGCTACAGTCTCAGTATTTTTCCTACGTGTCCGAGATGACACGAAACATTTTATAAAGGAAACCCTTCTAAATCATTTTCAAAACGGCGGGACGTGTGTGTTAAATAAGGATATATATATATATATATATATATATAGTTATTTTCTTACACTAAACATCCGCTACTTGTGCTGTGATACGCGCATCGCACAGCGACTTGAAAAAGGTTTGGTATGCATTTCTTTCAAATGTTTTGACAAGTTTACAACGGTGCGTACTATGTACATATTATAGTTTGGAGTATATATCATGTTGGTTTTCGTATTGGACTTTGACATTGATATTTTCACCATAACTCCGATGATTGCGTGATGCTTGACGGAGTTTTGATTTTTTGAGTTATACACTAGTTTTTCATGCGCATGCATTGCGCTACGATATGTTTTGTGTATGTATGATTTCGGAGCCCCGACGACTTGATTACTGAAATATTTTAATATTTGAGGGGTTTAAATTTAAATTCGGGGACCGAATTTATTTAAGGGGGGAAGACTGTAGCATTTCAGAAAAATAAAATATTATTTTTGGGAATTTATATAATTAAAATAATAAATATTATGAATATTTTAATGATGTGGTATAATTAAATACCGATAGTTTGGAAAATGTTGGAGAATTAAATTGAATGGTGAATTTTGGAGGGATTTATGTGATTTAGGCAAATTATAAATTTTTATAATTAATTATATACAATTTTATCCTAAACTTGATTAATGTTCACTAATCACGCATTGATTTGTTTTGTGCATGTGACATGCACCATATCATATTACACATTTGTTACATTTTTCTACCATGGCTTCTTTCATTTTTTCATGCATGGCTTTGTTTTAAATGAGATGAAAAGATAAAGAAAAAGATAAGAAAAGAAAAAGGAAATAGAATTAAAAAATGGGTATGGGCAAGAGAGAGAAGAGAGAGAGAGAGGTGAGGAGTCATTTGACCTTGGCTCCCATCTGTCCCCTTTCATGATTTCTTCATCATTTTCCCTCCTTCTGCTCACTTCGCTGCCCTCCTCCCTTCACCACCTCAACCTCCTCACAACTCCATCAAAAATACATCAAAACACTTCATCCCGTTCATTGAAAGTGTGCACAAGCTCACTACAAGCATGGGGAACCAAGAAAGTTGGGATTTTGAAGACTTGGGGCAACTCAAGAAAATTCTTGAGTTGCCAAATGAGATAATTCCTTCACCATTAGAGTAGTAATCATTTTCCTTTAGCATCTATTTTAGTTTAGAAGTGTTTAAGTGTAGTTTAGTGAGGTTTGAAAATTCCAAGATGAGCTTTTGAGGAATTCTTAAGGTGTGATGGTGTAAGTGATGTGTAATTGGTGATTAGAACCCCTTAGTGTTAAAAACCAGAGCCGAGGCCATGAAAGACTTGAACTTAGAAACCCCGATATCGGAAGATTGTGGGAATTGTGGCGATATTTGGAGTTCTGCTATGTCCGGGGAACCTGAAAAATATTTTGCGATTACTGAGATGTGTGCAGGTGATTTGGAGTGTACCCTAAAGACCCGAGGCCCCATCTCCCATTCATGGCCGCAAATATATCCCTTATGGCCGTAATTTGCGGGCTGGGTACTTCAGAGTGGGTTCGTGCTTGGTCCATAGCTCCATTTTCAGTAAATTAGACCTACCCTATTTGCAAAATTGGCTAATTCAACCTAGGGTAAAATCTGGAGGTGTTTTCTTATGTTGATGTTTCGTTTTGCCACTTCATTTTAACTTGGATTTTTGTATTTAGGTTTTGACTCGGTGGTGTGACGTTTGCACGTCAATCTCGAAGGTTGTTTGGTTGATTTGCGTGAGTAGACCATATTTTTTAACCTATGTGTGAGTCGCGTGTCGTTTTAGTCTTGAATTGGATGTTTTGATGCGATACGATATATGTGATATGTAGGTACCCATGTGGATTTCGGATGATGAAGAAGAGGATGGCGACATCGACTTTGGCAAGAAAGGATCAATGTGAGTAAATATATATCTATGGGGAAGTTGGGTGGATGGCGTATAGCACCCCCGCAGTTCGTAGTGTAGCATATGATATATTATATATTTATAAGTGTTTTTGTGAAACGTGAATGATTATCAAGATAGGCTTTAGGTGATCACGGGTTAGTTTTAGTGTAATTTGAAAATAGCGCTTAGTGTATAGCTTCTTAGTCGCGGACCCTAGAGTATAGGTGTACACACACACATGCACACACGGGATATGTTTGGGTGTATATGTTTATATGTGTGTGTGTGTGTGTGTGTGTGTGGATTGCGTTGGTACGTGTATGTGTGTGTGTATTCATATACGTATACACGGATGATGAGGATAGTATATGATACTTGGAGATGAGTCGATGTGATTGGCATGATGTCGTAAGATCGGTGATGTGTTTTGGGTCGTGTTATGAGATACGACATGTTATTATAGTGGATCGAATGGGCGATGTGATTTTATTCACATGCGGATATATGTTGGATGGTATCGGTATGTACTAGACTTTAGATCAGTACCCTAGTTTATGATATGATGATAATGATACCATATGAATAATGTGTTATATGTGATATTGACCTGTATCCCGATTTGGGATGCCGTACGATAGATTTTTCCGTACGATGTATAAATATGATGATTGATCCGCACTCTCGACTCGAGGATGTCGTATTATATATTTTATCGTACGTGACGCTATTGAGGCGGGATCACCGACTCCTAGATATATGTATCAACCCGGACTTAGGTGGATTTCCTTACCCCGTTGGTTAGTCTGTTAGCTTATCCTGTAGTTTACTTAGTAGATGTTAGACTCGGACTCGAGTCATACTTATTTTCAAAACTAACGAATCGTGAGTATTTTAAAGACAGGCCCTATTTTCTAAAAACCACGATTCATGCTATTTCAAATGCCAAAATTGTTTGACTCATACTTAGAAATGTATATTCTCCAATATTGCGTTTACTATTCATTTTCCGTTATATTCATGTTCTCATCGCATCGCATGTTTGTAAATGTGTTTTCTTTAGTTAGTATGAACCAATGCTGTCAGGACACCAGCACCATTACCGATGATGCGTATGCTCCACGTACACTTACTTGCCGGCTCACACACATCATCATCGGTAATTTTCATGTCACTTACAACATAGAAAACATTATTTTCGTAAGTATAAATTGCTAGCTGGTAGTTGCAATATAGTACTAGTACATTGCTTTCATATGCTAGTTTGACATCGCATTTCTTACTTAGACACTTCGTGCATGCATATGTATATTCATTGTTATGAAATATTATGGGCTTTACGCCGGTATTTCACTGCTATTACTTTGGAGTTTGGGATTTGGATTTTCCATGAGATTTCTGGATTTGGAGAAACCGCACGGATTTGATAAACTGATTATCATTTCTAAAAATAGAAAATGTGGTTTTCTCGTGATATGATGTGAGATGTGTCCACCATGAGTTTTCTCAGCTCTTGAGCGATATCATACACCCGATTCGAGGAGGAGGAGGAACCGTCTGCGGGTGCATGGTGGACCCAGTACGGTATCCCGGGGCAAGATGGTCGCAGATAATGGTGTTGAGCCTGGCAGGGGAGCACTACCGATCGGTTATTTATGACGCGGCGAATATCCGGAGGATACCGACGTAGTCGTGAGATTTGATGATTTGGGCCAGTCCGGATTGCCGGAGTCCGAGATGTTGAGATATTGAGATTATTGTAGGGTTCCCTGGCAGTCATACAAGGGTCTATAAGGCATCAAGCATACCCGATTTAAAATTTAAACGTGCCGAAACAACCCAAAGCCGGGATCTTTGTTAGATTATTAGGGTTAAACATGCAAGTAAATATCTTTACAACTACGAGTGAGGGATTACAACCTTTGTAGTCCGCTCCTTCGCTTCATAAGCTCCGAGTAGAAGTCCCTTCGCTGCGATCCATGATCTCCCGGACTCAAGAGAGGCTCCACAACCCGAATGATCCATGCTAGCTTGTAGTCTTCCTTTTCTCCGATAATCTACCTCGAAATTTCTTTAACTCGAGCTTTTTCTCACTAATGAGGTGAACACCCTAATCTAATTGGCTAGATTAAATGAGAATGATGAAGTAGGATTTATGCTCTCTTTTATTATCAAATTCTCACTTTACTTCATCATCTAAAGAAAACCTAAAAAGCTTTTTCAAAGCTCAAGCAAGAAGAAGAAGGAAATTCCTTTTGTGATGAATAATGAAATTAAAGTCATAATTACAAATGCAACCATGGTTGATAAAGAGAAGGCTAACCATTGTAGAGAGTTAACTAGGGTTAAGGGTTTGGGTTGGGTTAAAGAATGAGTCACTAAAATATCAACCATAATATCTTAGTTCAAAACAAAAGAAAACCTTCTAGAAGGTTCATGAAAGAACTAACCCAAATCAAACCCTAACCATGTTTGATCTCCACTAATCTTGTTGCATTAGTAATTATAACATGTTACAATATTATATATCACATATTTAATATATTTTGTAATAAAAGAAAATAATACAATTAACATATATCGCATATATATCAATATATTATCCGGCGAGAAAATGAATCAATAAAGCGAGCCAATATTAGATAATGTAAAGTAATACACCATCCTTGATGTCAAACACCAGAGAACTGCCATTTGACGTAAGGTATAATACCATCTGGAAGTTCTCGGCGAGTCCGTCCAGTGTACCCAGTCTCCACTGAGCACCCATACACCATCCTTGATGTCAAACACCGATGGATATGGGATCATCCATCGCCCATCATATGGGTCAAGATGCGTATACGCTAGTCTACTCTGGTGTATCGATGCCCTGTCTCGACACACCCTCGACTAGGAACAGTTATAGGATGTACTCATCGACTACCGTGGCCCCACTAGTATGATCTTATCATAGTACCAGTAGTCGAGTACATATCCTAAGGGCTTTATCAACATGTGAGAGTAATATAGTAAACTAATATAAGTCAACATGTTAAGATAAAGTGAAACCAAATAGCATACTATCATGACGAGCAAGAAAGTTCTATATATATCTATATATATATATATATATATATATATATATATATATATATATATATATATCCAATCATCCATTATAATATACATCATATGTACAACAATGGCCTCTAGGGCATATACATAACTAACAATCTCCCACTTGCACTAAGGTCGGCTGCTGTAGTATCTCATACCTAGCATCCCGAATAATCTCTCAAACTGTATCTGGGGAATGGCCTTTGTGAGTGGATCCGCAGTGTTTTCCTTCATATCAACTCTCCTGACCTTGATCTTCCGGCGATCAACTATCTCCCTGATCAGGTGATACCTCCTCAGAATATGTCTGGACTTCTGATAGGACCTGGGTTCCTTGGCCAAAGCCACAGCTCTATTGTTATCACAATTCAGAGGTATTGGATGTTCAATGGATGGAACCACATCAAGTTCAGTAATAAACTTCTTTATCCAGACAGCCTCTTTGGCAGCATTGTTGGCAGTGATGTATTCAGCCTCCATCGTCGAGTCTGCAACGGTATCCTGTTTGGAACTCTTCCAACACACCGCCCCTTCATTGAGGGTAAAGACAAATCCTGAGTGCGACTTAGAGTCGTCCTTATCACTTTAGAAGCTTGAATCGGTAAAGGACTCTACCTGGAGTTCTCCGTTACCATACACTAAGAACATCTCTTTAGTTCTTCTCAAGTACTTGAGAATGTTCTTCAAAGCTATCCAGTGACTCTCTTCAGGATCTGCTTGATACCTACTCACTACTTAGTGAGTATGCTACATCGAGTCTGGTACATAGCATCGCATACATGATAGATCCTACTGCCGAATCATAGGGTATCCCTTGCATGCGAGCTCTCTCCAAATCAGTCTTGGGAGACATCTCTTTGGAGAGAGTGAGTCCAGAGATCGTGGGCAGGTTCCCACGCTTGAATTCTTCCATACTAAATCTCTTTAGTATGGTGTCAATGTACCTGGATTGGGTCAATCCCAGTATCCATTTCGATCTATCTCTATAGATCATGATTCCCAATATGCAAGAGGCATCACCTAGATCTTTCATTGAGAATCTTTGTGATAAGAAGAGCTTGACTGATTGCAGCATAGGAACATCATTTCTTATCAAGAGTATGTCATCGACGTACAATACAAGGAAGACTATCTTACTCTCTGCAATCTTCTTATAGATACAAGGTTCATCTTCGTTTTTGATGAAGTCAAACTCTTTGACTACAACATCAAAGCAGATGTTCCAACTCCGCGATACTTGCTTTAACATATAAATGGATTTAAGCAGTTTGCACACCTTTCCGCTGCTCCCACTATCTACGAAGCCCTCTGGCTGAGTCATGTACACGCACTCTTCTAAATCACCGTTTAGAAAGGCGGTCTTAACATCCATTTGCCAGATTTCGTAGTCATGGTATGCAGCAATGGCAAGTAAGATCTGGATGGACTTAAGCATAGCCACTGGAGAAAAGGTTTCATCATAATCCACACCTGGTCGTTGACGAAAACCCTTTGCAACAAGTCTAGCTTTGAAAGTCTCAACTTTTCGATCTACACCAATTTTCCTTTTAAAAATCCATTTGCTCCCAATGGGTTTTACCCCTTCAGGAGCAACTTCCAAAGTCCATACTTTGTTGGTGTACATGGATTCCATCTCAGATCGCATTGCATCCAGCCATTTCACAGAGTCACCACTCGTGATGGCCTGCTCGAAACTAGTCGGGTCATCATCTTCCATGATACAATCCTCACTCCCACCATCAATAAGAAAACCGTAGTATCTCTCAGGTGGATGAGAAACCCTACTAAATCGGCGTAGAGGCTGGGGTTCGTCTGGAACTACTGAATCCTCTGGTTCTACCAAATCTTCTGCTGCAGTTTGTGTTGCTGGAACTTCTTCCGGTTCTACCTTATTGCCGCTAATTTCTTTCATTAGAAAACCCTCTTCTATGAAAGTGGCATGACGAGAAACAAACACCTTTTGTTCCTCGGAGTAGTAGAAGATATACCCTCGCGAATGTTTGGGATATCCAATAAACTTGCACAGGACAGACCTTGCCTCGAGCTTGTCCGGATTTTGTGTTTTTACATAGGCCGGACAACCCTATATCTGAATAAAATTAAGACATGGTCTCTTCCCATTCCATATCTCATATGGAGTGGTAGGCACTGATTTGGTTGGAACTCTATTCAATAGGTATGCAGCTGTTTCCGGTGCATGTCCCCAAAAGGAAACAGGCAACTCAGCATTGCTCATCATAGAGCGCACCATATCTAATAGGGTGCGATTCCTCCGCTCCGATACACCATTGTGCTGAGGTGTATAAGAAGGAGTAAGCTGAGTGAGAATCCCATTCTCTTTTAGATAGTCTAGGAACTCATTGCTCAAGTATTCTACTCCTCGATCAGATCGAAGGATCTTAATACTTTTGCCCGTTTGGTTCTCTACTTCGTTCTTATATTCTCTGAATTTCTCAAAAGTTTCAGACTTGTATTTCATCAGGAACACATGTCCGTATCTAGAGAGATCGTCAATGAATGTAATAAAGTAGGAAGAACCGTTCCTGGCATGTGTAGACATAGGACCGCATACATCACTATGTACCAGCCCTAAGAGTTCCTTAACTCTTTCTCCGTGTCCACTAAACGGAGTTTTGGTCATTTTACGTTTGAGACATGAATGGCAAGTATCATAAGATGATAATTCGAACGGATTCAAATATCTATCCTTATGTAACTTAGCTAGCCGTGTCGCATTGATATGACCAAGTCTACAATACCACAAGAAGGATCGTTCATTTCTGAACTCTTCCTCTTGTGTGTATTTTGTATAATAAGAACTGTATTTTGATTGAGAATGATTATGCCATTATGTAATGAGCCTGATCCAATCAACTTTTGATTTAGGAAGATATTCATAACATCATCCTGTATTACAAAATTATACCCTTCTTTACTTAATAAAGAAACTGATATAATATTGCACATCATGTTCGGTATATAATAGCACTCATTCAGAATCAATGTATTACTACTTGGTAATACTAGGTGATATTCGCCAACTGCTTTGGCTGCAATATTTGTACCATTCCCTACTTGTACAGAATGATCACCTTTTCCCAGTTCTCTACCTTTACGTAACCCACGTAACAATTTACATATGTGGGATCTCGATCTGGTATCCAATACCCAGGACGTAGGGTGAACTGAGAAACAGTTCTCAATAACTAACACACCCGAAGAAGATGCATCAACATACTTGTTCTTCGTTTGGACGGCGTGAGAATCCAGATATTGTCATATTCCCTGCTCAGTCTCATAACACTTATAAGAAAGAACGGGACCAACGTTCCCCTGCTCAGTATAATAAGCGGTTTCAGTCAATACATCCATATTATTATCTTGATTAAGTCCTGACATGGTCGCTACCTAGAGAGAGAGAGAAGGAAACACTTTAGCGTATGCTCTTGCAAAATTAAATTGGTTATTATTTTAACTAATCAGGATGTCTCCCACTGTTTTTATCAAATCTTCCTTTAAACCCTAAAAGGTAAGATTAGCCGGGATTAATTACACCCTACAATTTCGTCAATCTTTCAGCCAGATCAGTGTTGGTATTTGAGGGAGGTTCCCCGTGCTTTCGCACGGACCTAATTAAAATAAATCCCGTCTTCCCAGATGCATAACCCCGTTAACACCTTTCTAAACACCTACTTGATCAGCTAATTGTCTTGTGTAAAACTCTCTCAGGAGTAACTCTTACTCGTAGTGGGTATCAGGATCCATCTATCTTATAGAAGGTATGCAATCTCATTGCAAATTTCAACACTTGAAATTCCCGATAATACTTTTACCCCTAGTGTCCCATGACCTTAACGGAGGCCAAACTACCCATAGGGCGCTAGTCAAGTTCAACCCGTTCATTTCTTGATTGAATTAAACCCACCAGTACGACCCTTGATGAAGGCCAAACTACGCCGTATGAATACCCTAATCCAATCGCATCGTATGCTAGCAGATAAGCACTAATTAGCTACCGTACACTACGTCTTGACGGAGGCCAAACTACCGCAGCACGAATACTAAGTAGTACTTATCTGAAATGACGGAGGGCTACGCAGGTTTTTAAGAAAACCATGAGCGTAATGAACTTGATATCATCGTAGAATCGAGTGATTTTGAAAAGGAGTGTTTTTGAGACTTTTCTAGTTTCGCTAAAGAGGTCACTCCCGGTGAAGGGGTCTTGGCTCTTTCCTCATCGAATAAGGTGCAGGGTATATCATATATACCGCTGTGCAAAGCAAAAAACTATATAAGTTGTCAAAAACTAAACCGCGGGTTTGTAGCATCTGCCAGTTTAGCTAAAGAGGTCACTCCCGGTGAAAGGATTTCGGCTCTTTCCTCATCGAATAAGGTGCAAGGTATATCATATATACCGCTATGCAAAGCAAAACTGTAGCTACCCTTTTTATAAAGTTTTGATTCTACAATATCTTTTAGGTTTCTTTTCTTTTTATTAATCTCATTAATATATCCCATCAGCTTATGCTTCCTTATCATCACAGTAGAAACGAAAGTAGTAATATTTATATATCAGCATATATATATAGTATAAGCATTCGTCTCAGGCAGTAATATGATCTCATCACAGAACATTGCAGCAGAAGAACATATATGAAATACTGGATATACTAGGATGTCCGTGTTTTAATACGAGCCTGTATAAAACACGGATTCCACGGTCGCGATGAATAGCCAAACCCACATCCCTAGACCCCTACGAGAGCGGCAAGCAACACTGCCAATTCTAGGGTTAGGAGACCCGGTCTCGACTCCTCGAGATGGCCTCCCACTGGACCCTAGAACCCGGTTACTTGTGCTCCCCTCCTTGGGTCTACCTAATGCGGAAAAGTAAATAATATACACTGGTGACATCAACCTCATCCCGAAAGTGCCCCAATAAAAGAATATTACATACAAATGAATTTTACATGAATGAAAATAAAAACCCCCATCTCACATAAAACCCCCGGCTATTCAGAATACTACGATCCAATATAACATATCACAGCAACACATAATATCTCATATCATCAACGTAAGTAAGTATGCATTCACCGATTGTCGTTGATGTATAGCAACGAAAAACGGCGATACAACTACATACTACACTTACGGTCACAGAAAAGAAATTGTAAAACTACAACATTTGGAATCCACAATCTCTTTAGACATTGTAAATCAGAAATATCACATACTTCGCATTTCATTCCTAACTATATGAATTCCACATATTGTATCACATTCCAGATAAATAGACAGTATTAAACTTTTCGATCGAATAATCAAATGCCCAAGATTTCCTAAATAGCTCAACATTTGAGCGGAGTTCAAAAAATCCCAGAATATGTCACAATACCAATGGTCCAGCCGTAGAAGGGTCAAGCCAACGCCTCACATATGGCAACGCCGTACTGCCCAAACCCTGAGGTTCAGAGGCAGTTCAGACGGTCACATAATCGAGTTAAGGTTTGTGTTCTTCTAGAGGGTCTACCGCGTTACTTGCACGTTTTTCCGAAAGATTTAAACTCAAGAAAAATTCAACACTTGAAATTTTTTCGTGCCGGGAAAAAATGAGTTAATGATATCTGTTCGAACATTTTAACGGTTTCTAAATTATCCGAAAAACAGAACGAAATTAAACTTTCCGATCGAATCAACGAATTTAAAATAATCCCCAGAACACGCAACACTTGAGCCAGATTAAAAATACCCAGAAGAATGTACAAGTACCTACGGATATTACTGCACAAAACACTAACCCTAATTCTACTGTTCCGCCGCGGAACCGCCGCGCAAGCAAGGTATTGCCGTGGTTCCGCGGCTCTTTAGTGGAATTAGGATGTCGTGTTTTACAGTAACTCTTATAATTTCCTGCTGATTTTTTTGAGTATTCTTAATACAGAAAAAATCACATTTTTACAAAATTTCCAGAGAGGGGGTCGTTTTCGATGTTTCGGGGTTCGATCAGAGTTTTAACTTCGTATACACGTCGCCTAATGCTCTAGCTTGGCTCTGATACCACTGTAGGGTTCCTAGGCAGTCATACAAGGGTCTATAAGGTATCAACCATACCCGATTTAAAATTTAGACATGCCGAAACAACCCAAAGCCGGGATCTTTGCTAGATTATTAGGGTTAAACATGCAAGTAAATATTTTTACAACTATGAGTGAGGGATTACAACCTTTGTAGTCCGCTCCTTCGCTTCATAAGATCCGAGTAAAAGTCCCTTCGCCGCGATCCATGATCTCCCGGACTCAAGAGAGGCTCCACAAGCCGAATGATCCATGTTAGCTTGTAGTCTTCTTTTTCTCCGATGATCTACCTCGAAATTTCTTTTAACTCAAGATTTTCTCACTAATGAGGTGAACACCCTAATCTAATTGGCTATATTAGATGAGGATGATGAAGTAGGATTTATGCTCTCTTTTATTATCAAATTCTCACTTTAATTCATCATCTAAAGAAAACCTAGAAAGCTTTTTCAAAGCTCAAGCAAGAAGAAGAAGGAAATTCCTTTTGTGATGAATAATGAAATTAAAGTCATAATTACAAATGCAACCATGGTTGATAAAGAGAAGGCTAACCATTGTAGAGAGTTAACTAGGGTTAAGGGTTTGGGTTGGGTTAAAGAATGAGTCACTAAAATATCAACCATAATATCTTAGTTCAAAACAAAAGAAAACCTTCTAGAAGGTTCATGAAAGAACTAACCCAAATCAAACCCTAACCATGTTTGATCTCCACTAATCTTGTTGCATTAGTAATTATAACATGTTACAATATTATATATCACATATTTAATATATTTTGTAATAAAAGAAAATAATACAATTAACATATATCGCATATATATCAATATATTATCCGGCGAGAAAATGAATCAATAAAGCGAGCCAATATTAGATAATGTAAAGTAATATATCATATATATAATTATACATTAAATTATCGAATCAACACTTGATCCGACAATCCGGCTATATCGAATATAACCGACTAATATATCATGTACCGATTCATCGAATCAACACTTGATCCGATGACCCGGCTCATATTAAAATATCGCGAGAATATAATACGGTATCTCATATCGCATTATCCTCGGTCATGCACATATCACATATGTGCCCCTACTCCGTTTTGCCTGAGTCAAGAAACCTCTGTGTAGGACTCTAAAGAATCGTCAATACGCCGGCAGTAGGTGATGATCATATCAAACACCCACAAGCTGCAAGCGGTCAGCTAAACGTAACAGCCACCCAGGTATTGAGCAATCAGAAGATCAACAAGCAAGCCTGTACATTCTCCTGTGAATCCAAATCAGTAACACTCCCGTACAGTCCGGTCTCTTCGTCTAATATGTCGCATATCTAGTCTAGGGGTGGTATACGTCAGACCCCAGTAACCGATAATTCGTGTCGATGTGAGGCTCATAACAGGTCGAGAAACTACTGGTAACACTTACCAGTAAATCTCTATATCAACCCTGGTCAGGGACTTCCAGTTATAGCCAATCGAACACAGCACAACATCAACTCCCTATACCGGGAGAGACGAATCCCCTCCTATCGCTCATTGCCTCCATGTGATTCGGGACTGTACCCAAAAGCCACCGTTTTGCATGGCTTCTTGGATGTGGTAAGGTGGAAATCAAAGCACAGTGGGAATCATACAAGACTCTATGACGATCTCGGGTCTAAAGACTACCCTGTACCTGTGTCACCGGAGAACTGCCATCTGACGTGAGGTATAATACACTACTACAAATATGGGTTGCTCCTACGGATTTATCCGTAGGGGCAACCCACTGCCCCTACGGATATATCCGTAGGGGCTAAAAAATACCCCGTAGGTGCAAAGGCCGCAGGTGCAAGTTGAGGCCCCGAACGTGCCCCTACGGATAAATTTATGCCCCTACGGATAACTCAGTAGGTGCTATAGCCCCTACGCAGTACCCCGTAGGGGTAATAAAATCATATATTTAATTTTTTTTTTGAATATATTGTCTGTACCTACGGCTATATCTGTAGGTCCTATTAGTTCCCCTACGGCTACAGCCGTAGGGGATATAAAGTAGCCCCTACAAATATATCCGTAGGGGCCACTCCCAACACACTGCACTGAGATCGGGGGGAAAATATCAGGATAACCTGATATTTTGCCCCTACGGTTATATACGTAGGGGATAAACAGTGGCCCCTACGTACATATCCGTAGGGGCATCCCCAACACCCTGCACTGATATCAGGTGGGAAAATATCAGGTTTCCTGATAGTTTGCCCCTACGGCTAACGCCGTAGGGGCAACATATATACCTACGGATTAATCCGTAGGTACAGTTTGTCTGTATTTTTTTTTAAAAAAGGGCTGCTAGATTTTTTCCCGCCCTGTGCACAATACTATATACATCAATCAAATCATATATTGCAGTATTCATAATCACATCCCACGCATATATATAATATACAAAAGAAACCCAAAAACTGAATATGATATAAATTCAAACCAATATCAATATCGTTTCAAAATGTAGTACAATGTGATATAAATAAATACATGTTTCAAAAAATAAAAACCAAAAATCTACCCTAGTTCGGTCCAGCTCCACCTCCGAATAACGTTAAAATAACGCGCGCCTGCTCCTCGGTAAATACACTCTCCAATGCTACAGATAAGGGAGTCTGAGCGGCATGTGGAGCTGGCGTTGTGGTCTGCGCAGCCGCCGTCGAGGTAGTCGCTTGCGGAGCCGCGGCTGCGGGAGTCTGAGTGGGCGGTGGAGCTACAGGAGCTGTCTGCGGTACCGCAGCCGATGTAGTGGCTTGCGGAGCCGCAGCCGAAGGAGATGCATGTGGAGGCTCGGCCGATCTACCCTGTCGCGTCTGGACATAACGTGTGTAAGAAACGTGTAAGAACTGTGTATTATTCGAATTCGTTTCATTATTAAGTTATTTCGAAACCCTGTTTGGATATCTAGTTTGGAAAAGCGTTGTTTATTTTAATTACATATGTATGTATGATTAATCAAACTTAATTCTAAAACCAAATAAGCTCAAGCTACGTACTAATTATGGATATGTTGATATGTATATAATATGAAATGATATTTTACTATAAAGTAGTATACATACCAGCATCTCCTTCAACTCCTGAACGGTGGCCCTCAAGCTATCCAGTTCCTGATGGACATGCCGGCCACTGGAGACGGAGGAAGTAACCGCCGGGGTGGAGTCCAACCTCATATGGGCCCTGCTGGGGCCCAATCCCCGGCCTCTCTCCCAACCTCCGTGGTGCCCTCCGTGTGCGGCGTCCAGAACTGGGGTCAGCAGCCTCGGATCGTTCTGTCCGGTAAAATCGATCCCCGAGGCCTGGGCCTGCTCAACCACCCGCTCCTACACCCACATTAAGCAGTAAAGTATAAGTATAAAATTTAAACTTGAACCTTCCAAAACTAAAATTTCAAATTTGGGTAGAAAAAATATTAACACTTACGCAGTACTCCTGGGTAGCGACGTCGGGACATCGAAGCTCGCCCGTGGCGGGATCTGTCGAGGTGCCGTGGACGGCAAGATATGCGGACAGCACGCTCGGTGTACCACCTGACGCCACGGTCCGAGCTGTCTGCAATATTAGAAAGTAACTCTTAATATTAGAAATGTTAGAGAATAACTCTTAATATTGCAGAATATTAGAGAATAACTCTTAATTTACCGATAACTCCATGGCTCGAGTAATGTTCCTCGAGCCACCTGTGTAAGTGGGGCGACCCCTCTTCGCCGACTTCCTGTTCTCCGTATTCTGAGCGGCCTGTTTCTGCACAACGCATTAACATTTAGTTTTCTAATTAAGAAACACAAAGAAATAAATTATATCATAAATAATGAATTAAATTTAAAATACATACTCGTTTGCGTTCGGAGTCGAAATAAGCGCACAATATAGGCCATGTCTCTACGTCGACTCTCGCAAACGCCGGAGTAGATAGGAGGGCCGCTCTCTCTGCCTCGGGGGTCGCTATCCACAGGGAGTAGCAGTCGGCCTTCAGCTCATTCCTGTTGTATCGGATCTTGGCCTGCATGTTCTTCATCAGGCCATTGTACAGAGCATGAAGGTCGAGCACCCTCCCCGGGTGATCAGGGTCGGCTACAGGCTGAAAATCGTAATCCAACTGAAAATACAAAAAAACATTGTTATTAGATTGCAAGTGTTAATAATAAATATATTGGATAGATCAAATGAAAATATATATTAATACATACCTGAGCCTGTTCAAAGAAGAGGGCGAATGAGCGCTGGTGCTGCTCGCCCCACTCAACGTGAAGTGGATAGTTCTTCACGATCCGGCTCTCGTCCCCCAAATACCGGCCGAACCTCTCGGCATAAGGACCGGTATAGCGATAGTCAAGGGTAAAAAATAGGGGGAATGCTGCCTCCCCCCTAGCTCTATCAGGCCTCAGCCTATGGGACTGATTCGGGCCTCGAGTCCCCCTCTGGGGGTGGAGAGGCCCTGCGTCTGCACGAAATATCAAGACAATCAATAATAAGACAAAGTTGTATTAAGAATTCAAGTGTGATATATACCTCCGGTGAATAGCGCACGAGCCTGGGCCCGAGCAGCAGCACGAGCGGGACGATAGTTCCTCCGGTGAGGAACAACCGGGGTCCCGGACGCATCCCCTCCAACTGTAAAATAAACATCGACGCTAAATCTCCATGAAGTTCATATTTATTCTATAGAGCATATGTAAAATAAATAAATATTTTAAATTTATTCATACTAACCTGCAGACGATGCGGAGGGTATGGAAGCGGCAGGAGTGGCCCCTGTGGAAGGTGTGGACGCACCACCTATAATTAGACAATTAAAAATAGATTTTATAAGTAATTGCAAAAAGAATGTGTAGATCAATAATATAACGTTCTAAATCAATATGCATGCACTATAGGACATATAAACATACCCGCAGGTGCGGTGGTGTCACCACCTACAGCTAGACAATAATAAAAATTGCTAAGTAAGAGCAAAAGGAATGTGTATATTTATGATATAGCATTCTAAATCAATATACATACACTATATGATATATAAACATACCTGGAGGAGCGGGGGTGGCCTCTGTCCCAGATGTGGACGCATCACCAACAACTAGACAATCAAACATTGACAATATAAGTAATTTTTACATAAACATGCATGAATATCTGTAATATTACATTCAAAATGGATATGCGTGCAGTATACCTGGAGGTGTGGCCAAATCAACACGGAAGGAGGCATCCGAAGGGGTCTCCGATCTGGGTGCAAGACCGGCCCTCTGAAGCTCCCTACGGAGCTCTCCGGGCGGCAGAACCGCTCTGCCTCTGCCTCTGCCTCTGCCGCGGCTGGAGCTCCTGCCGCCCCTCGCTGCTCCCGACATCGTCATCAAATCTAGATAAACGGTTCGTGGACGCATTAGACAATCATTAAAAGTATTGACTATATATGATCTAGAGCGTAAAATGTGAAGTAATAATATAACATTACTGATAACCTTTTTCGTTTCGTGGGCGCATCATACATATCTACTTGGATTTCATCGTCGATGTCATTTCTAACCCACGTTACTTCATGATCGGTCGAAGACAACCCGTCCTTCGAAACAGACGGTCGGAGCACTTTAAGCCTTCTCTCTTCTTCGTCCTCATCGCTGTCCTCGTATTCTGGGACATCGTAGACATCTCTAGGTTTCCATCGACATACAACACTCCACCCCGGATGCTTCAAGCACTGTGAGTAGTATACTTGGAACGCTTGGTTCGGAAAGATAAACGGATCGTCCTGACCGTAAAATCGAAGTGTGTTCACACTTGTCAATCCATATTCATCTTTCCAGGTCCCAAGACTGCTTCTCCACTTGTCTGTATCGGTTCGCGGATCGTACCAAGTACAGTGGAATATATAAAAGGGTTCTGATCGTCCGGGATAGTGGATGCCGAGTATACAATTTAAGTACCCATAGTAAATCACACCGTCCGATCCTACCGTCGCAATCCCACTGTTCTGAGTGATTCTAGATGTTTCTATGTCCTTAACTTCGAATTTGTATCCAAGGACACCAAATCCTTTGTAATGTGCAACTTCCATACTAGGAAATTGAGCTAAACATCTTGAATCACTCTCAAATGATGCAGACAAGTTCGGATCGTGGATCTAACAAAACAAATTTTACGATAAATACAGAACGATACAAGTTTAGATTAAAACCGATAGCAATAAAATGTAATTCGAATAACTTACATGCTCTGTGACCCAATCACAAAAATTATCCTGATGGTATTTTTCCAAACGCTCTTCGTTCCAATCAGGATGCCCCTCACGTACCTCGATAAAATGAGTTCTGTTTTCGACAAATAATTGTGACATTAATATTATGTCATTTCATACACAAACACAGATATAACAATTAATCCAAAAAAACTTACTCTCTAATTTGTTCAAGACATACGCAATTAAGCAAGATAAACCGGTATATCTTGTTGATAAACATAGTGTCTACCCTCTTATACTCGGCTTTACCATATGGCCCGTCTTGAATTCTTCGTGGTCGGTTAAGCCTTGTCTCAATGTTCTCGTCCAGATAGCGGGAACAAAATGTGGTTGCTTCATCAAGAAGATAACCTTGCATGATAGAACCCTCTGGTCGATTTTTATTGCGTATATACTTCTTAAGAGTGTAAAGGTACCTAATGAGAATATGTTGAATAAATAAACACGGGCATACATGACAAAAATAAATTTATAAATTGCGCGAAACGAAAAATTTAACGTACCTCTCGACGGGATACATCCATCGATATTGTACCGGTCCGGCTAATTTCGCCTCAGTTGCAAGATGAACCGTCAAGTGTATTATGATATCGAAGAATGACGGTGGGAAAATACGCTCAAACTTGCAAAGTATCAACGCAATAGAATTTTCTAGTTTATCCAGCGTCGCAACCTCCAGCGTTTTAGCACACAACTCCCTGAAAAAACAACATAGGTCGTTGATTACCAGACCAACCGAGTCGGGGAGAGAAGTCCTGAGGGCTAATGGAAGAAGGTGCTCCACGATAACATGGTGGTCATGACTTTTCAGCCCATCGATCTTGCCCTTCACAATTTTTATTTTCTTGCTGAATGATCCTGAGAAGCCTGTGGGGACTTTCAAATCATGCAACACCTGCAGGAATCTTTTCTTCTCCAGTTGTGACATATGATAAGCGGCATTGGGAAGTACAAACTTGCCCGGTTTACCCGCTACCGGTTTAGGGTGCAGTTCACTTCTTATTCCCCACTCTTGTAGATCCATCCGGGCATTCATGTTGTCTTTCGATTTCCCGTCTTTACACAGAAGCAAGTTAAGTATGTGCTCTGATACTCCCTTCTCTATATGCATGACGTCCAGACAATGACGCACTGAATTTGTAGACCAGTACGGAAGCTCGAAGAAAATGCTTAACTTGTTCCAATATTGTGGTTTGACCTGTCTCGTCGGATCCATCCCGAAGGTCACGTTATTGTAACCATCCCATTTAGCAGTCACGTCCTCTCCGGACAATGGGGATGGAGGCCCAAGAAGCTCCTGATGACCATCAAAGTGAACCGTGTCTAACCTATAGGGATGGTCTGGAGGCAGAAAACGTCGATGGCCGCAATAACAAACCTTCCTGCTAAAATTCAAAAATTTTGATGTTGTGTGTTCATGGCAATGAGGACATGCTTTGTGACCATGTACGGACCAACCTGAAAGCATTCCATACGCAGGAAAGTCATTAATTGTCCACATTAAAGCCGCACGCAGTATGAAGGTTGTATTTGTGTTTGAATCATATGTCTCTACACCATCAATGAACAAAGTTTTCAGCTCCTCAATCAGAGGTCGGAGATAGACGTCGATATTGTTCCCCGGTGAGTTTGGTCCGTCGATAAGAAGAGGCATCATAAAGTATGATTGGTCCATAGCCAACCAAGGCGACAGATTATAAATTATCATTACAACGGGCCATGTACTGTGACTTCCAGCCATATAGTTGAATGGGCAGAAGCCATCGGCAGCCAGTCCGAGCCGAACATTGCGAGGATCGCTACTGAATATTGCGTGCCTCCTATCGAAATCCTTCCATGCCGGTGAATCTCTTGGATGGCTCATTTTTCCATTTTCGCTTGGAGGAGCACGGTGATGCCAAATCATTGCCTCGGCTGTTTTCTTGCACCTAAATAGCCTCTGTAGCCTCTGTGTTATGGGAAAATATCGTGCTATCTTCACAGGTATATCAGGCTTCTTATCAGAATCTTTCGGCTTATACCTGGCCTCTCCGCATGTTGGACACTCTTTCAAATCTGAATTCTCTTTCCGGTACAACACGCAATTTTTAGGACATGCTTGAATCTTCTCGCACTTTAGACCCAAATCAGACATCATTTTCTGGGCTTCGTACCAGCTTTCGGGCACATTATTTCCCGGAGGCATAGAATCTTTCAAGAACGAAAGAAGCATTGTGAATGACTTGTTGCTCCATCCATTTAGGCACTTAATTTGGAAAAGTTGGACGAACCATGATAGGGTGGAATACTTCGCATTCTCATAAATTGGTTTCCTAGCATCATTCATGAAATTTTCATATTTATCCGCACGCGGTCCTTGACCGGAAGGAATGTCATCTTCGGTACGAATAGATTCACCTAGGGCAGCCTCTACCATATCCTCCATTTCTTCTGATGGAAATAAATTTCCGTATCCTGCCGTATTACCGAATTCTTCTTCTTCTCCTGCCGCATTATCGTGTTCTCCTTCTTCTACCGCAGTACTGCATTCTTCTCCTTCCCCGTGATATTTCCAAATTGAATAAAGTCTAGTAAACCCATATTTTACAATATGAAGCTCTGCCAATTCTACCTTCCGCCAGTACTTATTGCCACATCTATCACACGGACAAAGAATCTTCTCTATTATGATCTTATTATGTGCTCGTGCAAATTCAAGGAAAGCAGCAACTCCTGCGACAAACTTAGATTGCATACGTTGTTTCCAATCCACATACATCCAGTCCTTAACTCTGACGTACTCATGGGCCATGTTAGACTGAATAACATATAAATTGTAGGTTATGCTGACTATATTGAGAAATATAAGAACGGGATAGTTACTGACAAAGAAGAAAATTCATGTATATGCTTTGTGTGTGCGTTTGTCGTTGAAAAGAATAAATTATCGCACGTTATGTTGACCGATAGACGGGGACTAAGTGGCGCTTTTAGTTTCATATATGGGTATCGATGGGAATATGAAGGTTTCATATTATCATATATTGGTTTTAACCCGAACATTTCGAGTCGCTCTCTGATTATGCGTTTGTATGTATGTGTTCCGGCTGTCGGGGGTAGGCTTCTATCCCATTAAGAATGTATAGAGCGAACGCCCATCACTTGTGCTTTCAACCGTTTCGAGTAAATTTCGGCAGCACCTCCCCGCTGTTCTCCGAATACACTGTAATAGAATAGATAATCATTTCAAAGCTGAGAAACAACGTTGAAATGAACATCTAATCTATCTTTGTACACGGAGAACCAGCGGAAAGGTACCGACGAAATATCTCGAAACGGATGAAAACACAAGTGAATGAAGGCGTTTGCTTTATACATTCTTAACTTGTCCACACGGGACAAATCTATGGGTTACCATACGATTGAATTTTCTCGTCGCGTAGACTATACGACGGTTGTTAGTATCGAGCTATACTGTCCGATATTTAACAACCTTCGTATAGTTCTAGGTCACGACGAGCATCGCACGTATGTTAACCGATAGACGGGGACTAAGTGGCGCTTTTAGTTTCATATACGGGTATCGATGGGAATATGAAGGTTTCATATCATCATCGAGTATCATATATTGGTTTTAACCCGAACATCTCGAGTCGCTCTCTGATTATGCGTTTGTATGTATGTGTTCCGGCTGTCGGGGGTAGGCTTCTATCCCATTAAGAGTGTATAGAGCGAACGCCCATCACTTGTGCTTTCAACCGTTTCGAGTAAATTTCGGCAGCACCTCCCCGCTGTTCTCCGAGTACACTGTAATAGAATAGATAATCATTTCAAAGCTGTGAAACAACGTTGAAATGAACATCTAATCTATCTTTGTACACGGAGAACCAGCGGAAAGGTACCGACGAAATATCTCGAAACGGATGAAAACACAAGTGAATGAAGGCGTTTACTTTATACATTCTTAACTTGTCCACACGGGACAAATCTATGGGTTACCATACGATTGAATTTTCTCGTCGCGTAGACTATACGACGGTTGTTAGTATCGAGCTATACTGTCCGATATTTAACAACCTTCGTATAGTTCTAGGTCACGACGAGCATCGCACGTATGTTAACCGATAGACGGGAACTAAGTGGCGCTTTTAGTTTCATATATGGGTATCGATGGGAATATGAAGGTTTCATATTATCATCGAGTATCATATATTGGTTATAACTTGAAAAACGTGCCGTTGAAACAAATTATTGTTCTCCACCTTGCACTCTCTTAACAATGGTACATGCATTAAACATGTAGAGCTATCTATAACAACTCTAAAGTTTCACCTGTTGGGTTCAACAGAAAGGTTTTTGATATAACAAACACAATCTTCCTCAATTTTTCCCTTGAATCGATGTGAAATTAATAGTGTCCATATGACACAATGGATATATTTTCTACACAAAAGGAAAAAGGCAAACAATAATAAAGCAATTATAATTCTATCAAGTATCCATACTGAAAAAGAATAAATAGCAAACTAAAAATTAATCACTAATGAAAAACAAACAAAAGTGCTTATTATTATACTTCAGAGGTTATAAGTGCTTGATCCCCATAGTACATAGGCTGTATCCGCAATTAACCCTTTTCTATATACTTGAGTGTATAGAATTTCTAAAAGTTACACACGGTTTTTCTAAATCCAATTCTTTCCTTTCACTACAAAACCCTTTATATTTTCTAATAGGTACCAAGAACTTTCAAAGTTTTTGGATATGCACAAAAAGAAAGTATCGCCAATAAGATTGACATAACCCAAATGACTTTGACCCATTACATATAAATGTCATGGTCTTTCAATATTTATCAAACAAATACCATAGACTTTGTTTGTTACAAATAAATACCATGAAGTTTTAACGTTTCACATAATTTTCATAGATTTTGTTGTTTACAAATACATACCATTGACCTCCAACGTTTTCCAGATAAATACCATGAATTTTGTTGTTTACAAATAAATACATGAACTTTCAGCGTTTTTTAGATAAATCCCATAGACTTTCATGGACCATTTTCTCATATAAAAATCATGGACTGTGTTATTCACAAATAAACAGTATCGACTTTCACTATTTTCCAGATCAATCCCCTAAAATTTCACCTTTTTAAGCCTAACCCAGCCCCAGCCGAACCCCAACCCAACACCAAACCCTAACCCGGCCTAACCCTAACCCCAACCCAGCCCCAGCCGAACCCCAACCCAACACCAAACCCTAACCCCAACCCAGCCGGAGCCGAACCCCAACCCAACACCAAACCCTAACCCCAACCCAGCCCCAGCCGAACCCCAACCCCAACACCAAACCCCAACCGAACCCTAACCCTAACCCTAACCCCAACACCAGTCGAACCCCAACCGATCGAACCCGTACCCTAACCCTAATCCTAACCCTAACCACAACCGATACCTAACCATAACCCTCATCGCTACCCTAACATCATTAAAATAATGTTTAACTAACCTGTAGGCTAGGCGGTGGAGGAGACGACGGAGACGCAATCGGCGACGACGAGGGCGGGTGGCGACGACGAGATCACTGCAGGCGGTGGCGACGACGATTCGGCCGGCGGTGGCGACGACGAGATCACTGCAGGCGGTTGCGACGACGATTCGGCCGGCGCTGGCGATGACGAGAACGGCGATCGGCGGGAACGTCAAGGTTTGGGGATTTGGGTTCGCGCGTAAATTAAAAGGAAATAAGAAATAATCAGCGTAGGGAACGATTACTTAAATCGCTATTTAGTTGTCCCTACGGATATACCCGTAGGTACTTGGTTTGCGCCACCGTAGGGGCAAAAAACACTTTAAGATTTAATAATTTTTAAATAAATATTGAACGACCGTAGGGGCAACCACTTTGCCCTACGTATTAATCCGTAGGGCCAAACTTTTATTGCCCCTACGGATGATATTATCCGTAGGGGCAACCCATTATTTTACTAGTGATACCATCTGGGAGTTCTCGGCGAGTCCGTCCAGTGTACCCAGTCTCCACTGAGCACCCATACACCATCCTTGATGTCAAACACCGATGGATATGGGATCATCCATCGCCCATCATATGGGTCAAGATGCGTATACGCTAGTCTACTCTGGTGTATCGATGCCCTATCTCGACACACCCTCGACTAAGAACAGTTATAGGATGTACTCATCGACTACCGTGGCCCCACTAGTATGATCTCATCATAGTCCCAGTAGTCGAGTACATATCCTAAGGGCTTTATCAACATGTGAGAGTAAGACAGTAAACTAATATAAGTCAACATGTTAAGATAAAGTGAAACCAAATAGCATACTATCATGACAAGCAAGAAAGTCCTCTCTATATATATCCAAGAATCCATTATAATATGCATCATATGTACAACAATGGCCTCTAGGGCATATACATAACTAACAATTATATGATATGGGCCGGTCCGGATTGCCGGAGCCCGAGAGATTGGATATTGGGATATATGTTTTGTATCGATGCTTGACACGGATCCTATGTTGATTTCATTGATGATACCTCGATTTTTATACAGAAATCTCACTAAATCAAGAAAACGGTTTTCTCATTCATGACGTATTCTGTTTTCATTTTTAATGCATTCGTACATCATACATGTGATATGTTGCTACCTGAGGCACTGACACGAGCACTTGGTTTTACACTTATGATAGATGATTACCTTGGCCATTATCTGATGTTTCAGGTTATATATTATATGGATATTATTGTATGACCTAGGATAGAGTCATACATGCGATTTCTGCTCGGTGATGTTTTCTACACACGAGTTGGCAACTTACCCCCGTTGTGTCACAGTTTCTTGCAGGTTTTACCGTACAGGTTTCCTTGGCGGCTTGCTGGCACACTGCTTCCTTCCGGGTGATTGCTTTGGTAGGTGGGTTCACTTGTATCGTGACCACCGTAGTATTTTTTACATTCAGTTGTATCTAGTAAACTCCATCAACAAGACTTGTATATTTGTTAGACTTAGAAAACCAGTGTATATTCTTTCGACCTTAGAGTCACGCTTGTATTATTATTGATTTTCTTTCTGAGTTTTGATCCTCGCCCTTCAGCGTTGTATATTATATTGCATTGCGTGGTTGTGTCCGCCAATTGGCGAATAGCTAACTCCCGCTTGGGGATGCCTTTATATTATGCATGTTTGTATCCGTTTGGGGCCAATATTTACAAAGGAAACTCTGCCGAAATTTTTGGAAAGGATTTAATGTTTTAAAAAAATTCTTACTACGGCTTATTTTGATAAAATACTTGCTTTAAAACTAAGTTTTTCCTTCACTTCTAAATTTAAAATGGTTTAGATTTCTGGGCTTTTGGCTTACTTGAATTAAATGGGGTCCTATAGATTTCATATGATTCAAGTGCCAGTCACGTGCCATTTCGGGTCATGACAGTGCCGAATACCAACGCGTTTGATGTTGTATTCGTGGCTGTTTTGAATGTTGTTTGCGTTCTTTACCCTGTTTTTGCCTTTATTTCGGGATTTTCCCCCTTCGCGAGGACATACAGTGGGCCGGGGATGAAGAACATTATAGTCTTCCTTTTCCGCAGATTACTGATTGAGGCGCTGCGTCATGGCCTTTTCATAAATGGCCATTTCGCGGCTGTGATCGTCTCAGCTCTTTCGACAAGCTTCTTTTATTAGCTTGTATTTGTTCTTCGAGCGACGGACTTAACGTTCTTAAAGCGGGATCACGCTATTTTTCAACATCGCTGCCATTCGGAAGAGCGTTTTCTCCATCGTTGTAGCTGTTTATAACGCGGCTGCTGTGGAACTGCTCCCGTTTTTTGGACCGAACATATCCGAGCCCGGTTGTCTCCATCTTACCGTTGGGCATCTTTCGCTGAGTCCCGGGAACATCCCAAATCTTTTTGTAGAATTGGGCTTGTCGAACAATTTGTTCGAGGGGTACACCTCGGCATCTTAACAGCCTTTTCAATCCCTCCGCGTAGTATCTTGGCAGACGGATTGGTTGAAGCCTGTCGAGTGCAAAATCGGATCCATGTTAGACTTCTTTTTGTACTTTGGTCTCCATAGATTGGTAGAAGAGGATCGCCTTTTCACCTCTTCGCTTGAGATGTACGTAGAAAGTCTGTAGTTCTTGTACGCTGTATGTATGGAGCGCATCAAGTTCCTTGTAATATCGAGACAGAGCCATTGTGATAGCAGACTCTGATCTACTTCGTCGAGGGTTTGCACTAATGGGCGGATAGAGAATGATGTGTTGGCCTCGTCCTCAGAGTTGCTGCCGAAGACCAGAATAGGGGTAGATGGTCCGGGCCTGTTGTTTTCTTTCTTCTTCATCTTCCTCGGAATCTCTCCCAAAGATCGGGATAGTGGCGACAGATTTCTGTTTATCCTCCGACTTATGACACCTCTCCGTGTCTTCGAAATCTGGTAGGAAGTATTTTGCGTCTTCATATTTACGGACCTCGTTTACGGAGAATGGATTTAGCTCCCCTGTGACGGTGCATTCCAAGCCATCCTTGAAATACTTCATACACTAATGTTGTGTAGAAGGGATGACGTTGTACTCATGCAACCAGGGCCTACCGAGCAAAGCGTTATAGCAAGTCGTGGCGTTAATGACGTGAAATTTGATGTCAGTGACAAGCAACCCGAAGCGTAATGTCAGTATTACGGACCCAAGCGTCCATGACGACTGTGAGTCGAACCCGGAGATGGTAATTTTTTCTCGGGCCAAGTGTTGAACGTTCATGCAAATTTCCTTCAGTACCCTCACGTTGAGAAGGTTGATGGAGAATCCGTTGTCGACAAGGATTTTCCCTATCTTGATGCCGTGGCAGTACCCGGTGACGTATAACAGGAGGTTATGTTCGCACGTACCGAGGAGGAGATCTTCATTGCTGAATATAATGTCATCTGTGTGAACCTCTGCTAGCTCGTCCTTCATCTTCTCATCTGCAAGGAAAGTTTGGAACTGATCGGGCTCTTGTAATGCCTTGATCAGAGACTCTCGTGCCTCTTTGGACAAGAGTAGAGCATCCAATATGCTCAACTGTGAGGGTATTTTCCTCAGATATGCTAGGACATTATAATCCACCTTATTTTACCTAGGCGGGTCCCTTACTGCGAGCTCTTTGACAACTCCATCGTCGAGGGAAATTTCCTCAAAGATTTTCTCTTTCCCTTTGTCTTTTTTGCTCGAACCTTTGTTTATAAGTCTGAGGTTCTTTTTAGGCAGCGTGCGGTTACACAGCTGAATATTCTCACAGTTCTTCTCCTACTCTTCTTTTTCGGAGGTGGAGTCTTTGAAGAGAGGGTTGTGGGGTATTTCGTTCTCAGAATCGCTCCCGAAAGTAAAAACTTGGGGGTTTTCCCCTTCTGAACTGGTACCAACCATATGACAGTTGCCAGTCGTTTTTTCACGCACATCTGTCGCACTCTTTTGCCGTCGACAAACTTCACGCTTCATCCTCTTGAAGTGTTTTTGATGAGCAACATATCATTACCACCACTTCTTGAAGGTACTGCATTCTTTGGTGGGGTGGGTAACCCTCCGATAATATAGGCAGTAATTTGGATGTTAATCCTCTCTATGGAGGCATATAACCCTGAGAGTGTTTCCTACGAGAGGTGGCGGCTTCATTCCCATTGGCAAGGCTTTGGCGAACCGCTTCTCTGCCTTGATCCTGCTCTTATTTGTCGCAGGTATACTTTGGTTTCGTTGGAGTACTTTACGACTCCACCTTGCCGCGGCTTCTTCATCCTGACGCTGACGCTTAGCCTTTTCGTACATGGTTGTTTCGCATTCTCGATCAGCTTTGCTTTTTCGAAAGACTTCATTTAACAGCCTATCGATCTGGTCTTCTGGCAGTTCCGAGGATTTTAGCGTCGATTCTGCCCCGAGTTCCTCTGCGTTGTTTTCTGACGCTGAGAGAGTTTCTTTGTCATTTAACAACGAATGGGAGACCATGTGGCAACTTGCTACGTGGTCTTCGGTTTCTTCTGATGAGTCATTTTCCTCATCGTTGTCACTATCTTTGTTCTTAAGAATATGCTTTAGGAACTCTTCGAGCGTGACTGGTTTCCGCACCTTCTGGTTGTACTCCTTCAGTGCGTCAATGTACTTTTGTAGGTCTTTGCGCTTGTCGTCATACTCGGCCGGCTCCACAGGCTTCTTGGTCTTTTTCTTTTTCTTCGAAAACTTTGAAGGCTTGACTTGGGGATTTTGCCCTTTGTCAACAATTTTCGGTACGGGACGCGGTTTCAGTATCTCTTCGATAATTTCAGGTTCAAGTGGGCTTTTCCACCTGACTGCCAGACATGCCTGTAGATCCTTCAGTATTCTTTTGGTTTTTGCTGAAAGAACGACTTCCCATGGAGTTTCTTCCACGAGCGAGCATGATGCCCCCGGTGCATCCACCTTTTTGGGAGTATGCTTCTATGGTGGGTTCACCCTCCAGTTCTCAGACAGCACGAACTTCCCCTGTTGATACTAGTCATCGACCCAGTTCTTGAAGACGTAGCAATCCTCAATTAGGTGGCTCACCATTCTATGATAGACGCGGTAGTTAGAGTTGTTGACGTCGCCGGGTTGCGGTGGACACCGTGGGTCTGGTAATATGATGAGTTTGTTACGCATTGCCAACTCAAATAGTATCCTCGTCTTATCGCGGGGAAACAAGTAAGCGCGTCCTAGCCTTTCTTCCAGGGATAGACGTGGATGTGCGTTGTTTTGGCGAGCAGCCGGTTTTGGACCACTCGGTTGTTGTTGAGCGTTCGCAACGAAAGCCGCTTTCCCTTTACCCTTGGCGTTTCGAGGGTCCTTACTTGAGGAGGAAGGCACGTGGCCCATCTGGTCTATTTGTACCAATTTATCGATCAGAGCTTAGAAAGTTGTTGGTTTGAAGAACGTCATGAACTGGGACACGGTCGTTTGAGGATCAAGGGTCCCGATGAACATGCCCATGGCGGGGGATTCTTCAATGCGTTGTTCGCATTTATACCATAGGTTCCGCCACCGGATCGCATATTGGACCCAGATTTCTCCTGGCTTTACCCTGGCATTGATTAATGCCATGATCAGGGTGCGCTCGCTTGCACTGGCAAATCGCTGTGTGAACAGCAGCTCCATTTCTGTGAATGTTCTCACGGAGTCATTTGGGATCTCCGAGTACCATTCAAAGGCCGTCTCTGACAGGCTGCCAACGAACTGGCGAAGCAACAGTTTGTCGTCGCCTCCAATGTTGCCGCACAGAGCTCTGAACTGCGCAACGTGTTGGTGAGGGTTGATGTCCCCTTATACACATGGAATTTTGGGATCGTATATCCCGGCGAGTATTTAATTTGGTCATACCAGGCTGGATACGGTCGCCCAGTTCTGACGATTTGGCCAGCCACTTCATTTGCTTGATGAGCTCTTATTTGTTGAGCTATATAATCATCAAGAGCAGCCTTGGGGATCGTTTCCTCCTTGGCTGTTAATAAATCCGGAAGAGGGCTTGATGTTTCCCCTCTGTCATCCTCGATAATTATCGGCAGATCCTCCGCTGGGGGTTCTGGATGGATCAACATTCCAACCATATTCTGGAATAAGAGAGCCATCTGATTTATATTAGCAGCCTGCTCAGCAGCTTCCTTGTCCTTTCTTTCAAGCACCCTTCACAAGAATTCTGTATCGGTATCCTGCTCCTGGCATTGTTCGACTGTTGTGTCCGGGCTTTCTTTTTGCCCGGTAAGTGCTGCCATTTTGGTCAGCATCTCCTGGAGCTTTTGTTGTTGCTCCTGAACTTTTGTCAGCGACCGAGTTTGCGGCCGATGTCCTACGGAAGCACGGCTTTCTTCTTTTTCGGAAGCCATGTAGACCGTATATACGATCATGCCCCCCAGACTTATGGCGTTTAAGTCCATCACCTTTGGAATTTGCCGCAGGCGGTGGGACTTTCTCCAGTCTCATCCTTTTGTAGGAGGTCAAAGTTGAAGGAGCCGTTGTAACAGACGCCTGTGTAGAAGAAGTCCCTCACTGTATGACAGAAGGATGATCTTTCTCTTACCGAGCCTTCGATTTCTTCGGTCGATGAGAATAGTTTTGATCAATCACAGAATCCTGGACTTTTCGCCAGACCCTGTGAATTTAGGAGGAGAGCCGTTGATGGGGGTACTCCAGCTTTGCCTGCGTCGTGGCCTCTGCAGGTGGGGGCGATTTCTTTAGCACCGTCGTTGGAGAGTTCTTGCGTACCCTCCTGAGCAGATCAAAGTTGTTTCCAGTTGGAACAGCAGCGTCAACTTCCACCATTCGAGCTGGTAGGGTAAGTCGAGAGGGGAAGTTGCCCCAGCTTTTCTCACTCGGTGCCAGTGACGATGTCGAGCATGTCTTGCAAATAGGACCGCCTTATATTTGGAAGCGGTTTCTTCATACCCCCGGTTTTGCTGAGGGGCCGTTGTTGGTGTCAGCCTGTTGAAGACTGAAGTCCTTGGCAGGGTTTGAGGATGGCCGGCCAATTTTTCAAAGACCGACTTTCTGGTAGGGGAATCACCTTTGAAAACTTCTCCCGTAGCAGGAGTTGGGAGGGCTATCCGTTTTGGGGTAGCCCCTTCAGGTGTCATAAGCCTCTTTGTGGGCCCGTTTGGGCTTTTAGCCAGCCTGTTGAAGACTGAGACATCAGCTTTGGACGGTCCATTGAGAGGGGCCATTGTGGTCGCTAGTCGATCGAAGACCGACCTCTTGAGAGCTTCCTGCGGCGCTGAGGCACCGACACCCACTGGTGGGAGCATGGTCCCGAAGAACAACCCAGTAGTGGCTTGCTTTACTTATCCTACCGGCATTGAAAAGATAGAGGTCGCGTTGGGCCCGTAAGTCACTCCTTCAGTTGGGGTGGAGCGAGAGTTGCTATTACATGATGTGCAGTAAGAAGCCATCGATTTTCTTCTTCTACAAAGGAGCAAGACACCAAATTTTAGTACCTTAAATCCAAGGGCAACCATTGCGAACCGCGATTTCGCTCGCGAAACACGACACACGAAATGTGGAGTGGAAAGAGGAAAAGGTCCCACCGGGAGTTCCAGAATCTGTTCACCGCTGAAAGACCGGACCGAGACATTAGGACGTCTGGCCTGAATTTGGGGGCAAATACTATTTGGATTTATCCGCCCACCTCTCCGAAGATATCAAGTTGATTTATGGCACCATATATTGGAGGTTTAGACAGACACGACCGTTGTAGCGGACTTTATCAGATTCCCCTCATTTTATGAGGGGGTTTTGATTGTGGGGACGCTCTTCCCTACAGGCGCAAACCCCTACAGTTAATTATGTTACCGCATAGCGATAACCACTTTCTCTTTCTCCAGCAGTTCACTTCGTGTCATGTATGTTTTTGTTTGTTTAGGTTGCCCGTGGGTTGTATACGAAGGCTAGTTTATGTCGTCGCCCATACGGTGCGGATCAGTCCAAATCCGTATATTTTAAATTTGGGCTTAGGTTTATTTAAGGACCGTTAATCTGGTTTGAGATTAAGATCAACTTAAATGTGTGAGCATTTTGGCTCAATTTGTTCTTGCTAAGGATGTGTTAGTCTAATTTAAGACTAAGATCAACTTAGCAAAATTTTAAGGATCATTTTTATTTAAGATCCAGCAAAAGAGTATTTGGGCTCAGCTGCAAGAAAATTTCAGAGACTTTAGCCAATTTGGGCTAAGTCTATTTAGCCTTTTTTTTATTCAAAAGTGCTAAGCACTTATTTGGGCTCTGTTTGTTCAGCCATTTTCTTTTCATGTAAAAGTGCTAAGCACTTATTTGAGCTCTGACGCTCACATGTATGTCATATGAAGCATTCAGTCATAGGAGCTGCCCAATAAATGTTGAACACTTTTAGTCATTTTGACTAAATGTGATGTACTAAACACTTTTTATATGGCGTCAACATGAGGTGCACGTGCGGCGCTGGGCGCTGCCCAATCAGTGCTAAGCACTCAGCCATTTTGGCTATATATAAAGTGCTCAACACTTTTTGTATGGCGCCCACGTGAGGAGCACGTGCGGCGCCGGGCGCTGCCCGATTAGTGCTAATCACTTAGCTGTTTTCGGCTGCATATGGAGTGATGAGCACTTTTATTCAGCGCCCACGTGTGTTTCACGTGAGGCGCCGGCCTTCTGTTTTGGGCGCCACGTGTTTTTCACATGAGGCACTAGGCACTGTTAAAAGGAGGCGCCCATGTGAGGAGCACGTGAGGCGCTAGTCTTTTTTCCTTTTTTTAGAGATTTAATCTCTGTTAATGGCATTTTGACCATTAATGATCACCAAGATCTTCATTTTTTGAAAATTTGGGATGAGGTTTTTCTTTAAGAACAAAGTTCTTTTATAGGTTCTTTTCCTTTTGTTTTTTCTTTTGGACCTAATTCTTTTCTGAATCTTTGATTCTCAAGAACAAGATCCTCCCAATGAGAATTAAATTCTCAACTTGTGGAAGACTTGTCTTGTGGATCTCTGATTCAGAGAAAAAACTAAGTTCTTTTATAAGGGTTAAACCCTTAAAATAGGTAAAAAGAGATATTTTGATCTCTGAATTTCTTTTACCTAGGTTTCTTTTGAAAGGGAAATCTTTCTCTCTGAAGGTTGAATTCTCTATTGTTTTTGGAAGTTTTTTGTATTTTTCAGAAGCTTATGGACGGTTTTTTCTATATGAAACTTGAAGTCTCGAGTCCTTTATATAGTGGAGGCAAGTTTGTTACTTAATTATGGGAAAATCTCTCATTGAGAGATTCCAATTGATTTAATTGGACTCAAAATTAAGTTAGGGAATTTAACCCACCATTGGATTTTTGATCCAAGGACTTCTGTTTTTACAGAATATGATTTTTGTTTTTAACGAGATTAGGAAAATATTTTTCCCTGTACATAATTTATTCTATAAAAATGGTGATTTTTAATGACCATTGGATTTTTTAATCCAATGATTCTCTATTTTACAGAGAGAAATCTTTCTTATTTAGAAAGATTGAAGGAATATATTCCAAAATAGAATTTTATTCTATAATTGGATTTTCGATCCAACCGAAAGTATCTTTCTTATTTTAGAAAGATTTGGGAAATGTTTTCTCCCAATAGAATTTAATTTTGTATTTTGATAATTTATCATCTCCGTTGGATTTTTAATTCAACGGCTCTGTTAACGGAGAGTATTGTAGAATTTAATTCTACCTGGGCGATGGCGCTCACGTGTCATGCACGTGGACGCCATTCAAGAATTTAATTCCTAAGATGGGTAGTTATATGCTTTGCACATTAGCGCCCGCGTGAGGAGCACGTACGGCGCCACCTAAAAGTTTAACTTTTATGTAATAAACTCTTCTGTGCTTTGCACATTGGCGCCCACGTGAGGACCACGTGCGACGCCATCCAAGAGTTTAACTCTATGTAATGAACTCTTCTGTGCTTTGCACATTGGCGCCCGCGTGAGGAGCACGTGCGGCGCTATCTAAGAGTTTAACTCTATGTAATGAACTCTTCTGTGCTTTGCATATTGGCGCCCGTGTGAGGAGCACGTGAGGCGTCACTATAGGATTTAATCTTATAAGATTGGCGCTGGCGTTGGCACCCTCGTGGAGAGCACATGAGGCGCTGCCTTATTAAATTCAACAGAGCTTTACTCTTTTATTAGGTTAAATATATTAGGAACATCACTCTGAGAGTCCAGGGTAGACTCTTGCTTCGAGCGTTCCAACATTTGAACTTTCTTGGTTAGCTCCTGAAACGTTTTAAGGCCCGCGGTACATAGGAATGGGACCATCCAATTGTTGAGGTTCTCGATGATGAGGCTGACAGATTGGTCCTGCTCCAACAGCGGTTTGCATTTTGACAGTGAGATTGCGCCATCGGGCGATAAAGTCCGTATTGCTTTCGTTCTTTCCCGGCTTGGTTCTCATAAGGTCAGTAATGGAAATTTTGTTGCTGACACTCATAAATCTTTGCCGAAGCAAAGACTCCATCTGAACGAAAATAGTGACAGAACCGTCTTGTATGCTCGTGTACCAGTCGAAAGCGACACCAGTTAGGCTGTTGACGAACTGACGGAGGAGGAGCGCATCATCGCCCCCTGTATTTCCGCACGACGCTAATGAGCAATATGTTGATTTGAGTTTCCCATCCCGTCGAATCTTCCGAACTTAGGGATGACATAATCGCTGGGGAACTCGATCAGGTCGTACTGTGCAGGATACGGCCCCTCACTACTGCCAATATCCTGTTGCGCCTCGGCTACGGCCACTAATGTTTTAATTTTGCTGGTGACCAAGTCCATTATCCGATCTTGTGTTAACGGAATGGTGCCATCTGGGGCCAAGGCATGCCCAGAAGTGGAATGTGGCCGGCTTTCGTGTGGTTCGCCTATACTTGGACCTAAAGAGACGGGCATAGGTTACTTTGGGTCATTATCACCCGACTCATGAGTGAAAACTTGTGCTTGATTGGATGGCATCCGGGCAATTTGAGCTGTAAACCGCATCACGACATTCGTCAAGTCGTCGATTTTAGAGTAAGGCTTGGCCATCTCTTTATCTTCGCTCCTGAGCTGTTTTCGGAGCTCTTGAAGCAGCTCTTGCTCTGCGGTCCTGGGGCAGAAAGTCGGCTCTTCCTCACTTTCCGAGCTTGACTCCGCATGGATTGAGGGGTCTTTCCGCCTATTGGCCTCATTAAGAGGGCTTTCATTGCCATGCGGAGATGGCTGATCTTAAGAAGTGGCAACCACATTCAAGTTAAGTTGGGCTTGGGATGTGGCGGCCGCATCTTTGCTTTTGCTGCGCAGGTTGTCGCTAGGACGCGTGCCCACCATGTAGACAGTGTGGATAACATATCCGGTCGTCTTTTCACCATTGGCAGCAGATTTCGCAGGCCGCTGTCGTGGCCCTTCTATTTCGGTAACGGACAATCGATTGAAGATGGCTGGCCTGACGTGCTGGCGCTTCTTTTCTGGCTTTGCCCCGCTGAATTCGCGCCGCACAGAGCACCGATAGATTCTTGAAGAGACGATGTCATGCGTTCTATGTTGGGACTGGGACACGTCTCTTTGTAGCATCGTTCTGGTTGCTGCCATCTTGATTCCGGAGGTCATGGCGTTTTTATGAACCCACTTCAGGGGTTCGAAGGAGTTGCTGACTTTTACTGTCGACTCAGCTGTCGTCGCGGGGTAACCCTGCTCTCGGAACCTCATAAAATTCAACTTGGCTGGAACCCTGGCCCTTTTGTTAGCTCTATATCTGAGCCGCTTCTGTCTCAACTTTTCGATTTTGAGCACTTGGTAGGCTTCGGCTCTTCGGGAAGCCACCGCAGAGCGATGGAGAACCTTGGAGATACGCCTGATTGTGCATTTGTCGGAGGCGTCGCCTGAGTTTGTCCGCAACGTTTGGTGATACCCATTGTTCCGACAGTCCTTCCCCCAGCTGGAGCACCAGAGAGTCGTTCGAACACCGTCTTAAGTTTGGCTTGTGGTGCCTTTGCAATCACAACGTTCAGCCTCTTACCTCTTGAGACCGGCTTGGCCACCTGGTTTGCCGGGATTTCCGCCAGATGAGCGCTTCCGGCAGGTTAGATGATGACGGAACCAAATTGGCGGGGCCGTTCCTCCCACTGCCGACTGAGGCTTGCGGGGAGAACCACACGAGCATTGATCTTGACCACGTATAGGATCAGGGCTGCGTCGGAAGCTGAATTCATCTTGGAAGATATCGTCGTTGAAAGTTTATTGCTGCATGAACAAGCATTATTTCAGTAAAAATATCGGTATATATGTTAAATAAGTTTACATGAATGCTTGAATTGAAATATGGGAGGAGAGAAGGGTCCCACCGAGCGTGCCAGAATCTGTAGAATGTTTTTCGTCACCCTATTAAGATAGGAATACACATCGCTTGTTGGGCATATTACAGATTCCCCTTGCGTAGGGTAGGCCGGAGTTTATTGATTGTGGGGATCCGAATCATCGGCAGCCGCGGACTAAGCAGCCGTTAATTACCCCTCGCTTTTGGAGCGAGGGAACCTCCGATTGATGAGTAAAACTAGTCATGCGAACTCAATGTGCAATGTACGTGTGTTGTGTTTGGAAGGGGTCTTGGACGTGTCGGGGGCCTCGCAGAGTTTTTACGGGGGCCCGCTACCCGGATAGCGGGTTTAGGGTCAAGGGGGCTAGCAACCCCCTTACGGGGTGCTGAGTGACGCCCTGTTAGAAATTTTTTTCTAACCGGAGAGATGATGAGTGTATATATGTCAAGTGCGCACATGGTAAGGTGCGCACGTGACAAGTGTGCACCTACCAAAACGCACACCTAACAAGGCGCGCACCTTGCAAAGGAGCGCACATGACAAGTGCTCACATGCCAAGACGCGCGCCTTGTTAAGTGCGCACTTGGAAAGGCGCGAGAGAGTAAAGGGGGCTAAAGTGTTCCGAATGGGCCAAAAGGTCCAGCAAAGTGCGGACTTAGGGAAGTGCGCACTGTGGCCGATGCACACTTGGCTTGATGTGCACCCAACGGGGTGCACACCTAACCAAATGGGCTCCTAACATGGTGCGCGCCTTGCATGGTGTAAGAAGGGTCGAAACCCAATGAAGCAACAGTCCAAAACACCAAGATTTTGACTTTTGAAGATCAAAATGGGCTCTGTTTCCTTTTTTTGACGCCTAGTGACGTGCACACTTAAAAAAGAGAAAGGAAGAGAGAAAGAGAGACTTGCGCGCTAAAGAACAGCTCAAAAGTCAAGATTTTTTTGGGGGGTTCAAGATTAAGATCAAAATTCCTTATCAAATCAACATAGGGGGACTTTTTATAGGCTTACATCTTTTACATTTAGCCCCACGGCTTGTACAAAATTGGCTTTTACCTATTTAGAAAAACAAAAATTACATTTAATCTTTTCTATTTCTTATTCTCTTTTAGCCGGTTCCTCTCCATGCTTGGGCTTGGGCTCGGGCCCAGTTGGCTCAGGATTTTTGACTTTGATTTTGGTTTTGATTTTGAACTTGAATTTGATTTCTGATTTTGGCAATTGGATGTAAATTTTGACCCAACAGTAGCGTCGAGAACGGCTCCAGTCTTCGAACTTGAATTTCTAACTCCACTTGACTAGCTTAACTCTTCTTGAATTTAGGAATTTTTTAGAGAATTTTTGCAATAGATTTCAGAATATAGGAGAGCTAGGAAAAGATGTGGTATTTATAGGGTAAAATGAGAGAGTGTGAATTTTTTTTAAAATGAATTAAATTGTGTTTAAGGGGTAGATGAAGGGGTGTGCTGCTCTTTGGTTTAATTCAGAGAAAACAAACAATAAAATGAAGTAAAGAGAAGTCAGAGGGTCGCACGGGATGACCACGGATAGATTTGGGACTGATCCAACCGCTGGTGGCGGGAAACAGGCGGCTAGGATTTGGCCTCGTGCCTCGATGTTTTGGCCACGTGTCTCGATGTTCGTGCCCTGTGCGTTAATTGCAATTAACTCCTCATTTATCCAGTTTGATTTCTCTAAAACCTTTCGTTGCTCTGTGTATTGCACGTGCAACTCTTGGGCTTCCGAAAAGTTAAAAAGAAAAAATATTAAAAATAATTAGGGCTGATGGGATTCGAACTTACAGGCTAAACCGTGTATTGCACGTGCAACTCTTAGGCTTCCGAAAAGTTAAAAAGAAAAATATTAAAAATAATTAGGACTGGTGAGATTCAAACTTGCAGGCTAAAGAATAGCAATGGAGAGCATTAACCAGCGAGCTACAAATTGTTTCTTGTTTTATTGAACAAATTTAACTTATAACTCCTGATCAGACTGAAATACACCTTTCTATATATTGAACAAGTTACAATTGTATAGGGATTTCAGGATCGTTGCAGAAATTCTCTTCTATGTCACCCTTCCTCCATTATCCTCTATATATATATATATATATATATATATATATATATATATATATATATATATATATATTGATCCGGTGAGAGTAATTCTTAGGTGAGACGTAATTCTTATGTGAGATACACCTGATCAGACTGTTTCTTGTTTCTTGTTTTTATTGAACAAATTTAACTTATAACTGCTGATCGGACTGAAATACACCTTTCTACATATTGAACAAGTTACAATTGTATAGGGATTTCAGGATCGTTGCAGAAATTCTCTTCTATGGCACCCTTCCTCCATTATCCTATATATATATATTGACCCGGTGAGACGTAATTCTTATGTGAGACAATGAGACAGCGGCTGTGAGTTCATTGGATTGAAAAGAAATTGATGAATGGTCACGATTGATAAATATCAAATCTAATTTATTTAATCACTTCCATATTTGTAGGGATATAATTGATTACATTTTCCCATATACATTTTATCTTTCTTTTCGGCTGTCTTCTTTCCTATTATTCCTCAATTAACCCATCCAAAAGAGCATCTCACGTATGAAAGAAACTCATTGTTAATTATTTCTTCAAAATATGCCCCTTTGTTAATGATTTTTAGAATTAACAAGTTATGTTGCTAAGCTTTGCTTTCAAGCTTTGAAACCAAAGCAACTCAAATAATACAAATCCATCGGTCTAGATCCAAAAATCATTTCAATTGAGAGCAGAGAAGTGACCTTTTTTTTTTTGAAGATTAACAATATTTTTGGTGATGAAAACTTTCTCTTTTTGTTTGATCTTAAGGGTTAATATTACCAAATTTAAATATTTTTATCCTTTGTTATTTATTTTTTTATAGATAAAATATGATTTAATCTGAAGTCCGGTTATTGGACTTTCCCGGGCTCGCCGGGCTCGCCGGAGAAATAGATAAAAAAAAAACGATCTCCCCTTCACTAGAGTTGTCCTCCCCTTCACAGAGAAGGGTTCCCCAGCCCTTGATCCGGGAAGCAATGCAAGTTCGCTCTGCAGCTCAAAACGAAGTCCTCCTCTGAAATGGGCAACCTTCTGGTACTCAGACTCAGAAAGCAGAGTTCCAGATTGTAATGATTAGATTCATATACTTCGTAGCTTACAAACCCATTGACTAAATCATAACTTGAGATACATGAATAATCTCATAAATGAAAATAGTCTAAATTAAAGATGTCATGCCCATTGTGAGAGATGAGATGAGTCAAAAATTGGAGAATAATTAGTGGCGGTAATTTAAGGATTCAGAAATTAATAATTATTAAATCGAAATTAATTACCTAAATCATCTAATAATCAGGATTGTTAGTTTCTCTATTCAAATCCAACGGACCAACGGCTGTCTCATTGTCTCACATAAGAATTGCTTTTCAGTCTCTCTCTCTCTCTCTCTCTCTCTCTCTCTATATATATATATATATATATATGAGAATAATGGAGGAAAGAGGCCATAGGAGGGAATTTCCTCCTATGGCGTCGAAAAATTCCAACCTTAGCTATTTTTTCCGACGATCGGCACCCATCATCATCATTGTTATCATCTAAGATGTACATATCCCAAATTTCATGTGATTCCACCACTTTTTCACCGTTAAATTAGCAATGTAAAAAGTTCTATTGTCGGTAAACCATTAATTTTGCATCAACTAAATCAACGGTGAAAAAAGGTATAATCACATGAAATTTGGTGTATCCACGTCTTAGATGATAAAGATGGAAGTGATGTATGCCGATCGTCGAAAAAAATCACGGAGCATGTATTTTTCCAACGCCATAGGAGGAAATTCCCTCCTATGACACCTTTCCTCCATTAACCTCTGTATGTATATATATATAACATGATTTCTTGATGAAATCCGCATCCAATAAACAATATATATTATCATTCAAAAGAAGAACAGATAAACCTCATATTATCTCGAATTACTTTCTATACAGGCCCCATTTGTTTGCAATAGCCGGCACAAAATATATACAATTCTTTTCTTACTCAAATAGTGCTTGAGTTGGTATTTCCAACAAAGTATATGCAGCTGAAGAAATTAGCCAAAGAAATGACACAAATATTCACAATGTATCTCTAAAATTTTCAATAAAGTACTGACCTCTGAAATCAAGAAGCACTCTCACTAGTACTGCACACCTCAACTCTATTCATATAATGTGAATGTTTGTCCCCACTACCTATATATACTTTTTACACTTATAAATTTAGTTTTGTACAAGACTTGTTTTCAAGGCCAAGAAATTATTGACTCTTAGACTTCCAATCCTTAATTGCAGAAAGAAGCGTGAGATTAGGTATGAGATCTTTGCTCGGTAGCTTCATATTCGTCAACGGAGACTTGTCGTTCATTCCAATCCATCTCTCGATTGCCTTTCTGTCGTAGGTATATCCATCCGAAGCAACACAAGGATCATCCATTATTTCCTGCGATAATAACAAAACATTCAAAGAAAATGTGGGATGCGTCGTATTCGTATTTGTTACGGGAAATAAGCTCTAGACATGGTTAGCTACAACAATATTTATTTTGCCAACATAATGCAATATTTATGATTCTAAAACGATTTAGCGATGGTTAAAAAATAACAACATATTCCGCAGTTTTTTTTTCTGGCTACAAGTTACCGTTTTTTCCCCCTTAATTCCGTGTGTACATACATGGCTCATAGATAATGCATAAACGAAATATTCTTACAGATGAGGTCAGCATCAAAAATTGATACTGATACTCTCTTAATTCCTTTGCCCCTGTAAGTTACTAATATTCTCATATCATGATCATCCTAGACTTGAGAAAATCTTCTTGATAGATAAAAGCACTTTGGATGCATAGATAAACAAATAAAATTTATTTTGTATTGAAAGCTGTAATTAAAAAAATCTCGAAAAGAAATTCTGAAAAATCAAGAGAAATTTACTGACCTGAAATATTGGACAAATAAAATGCCCAGGCGGCACCCAAGGCGCATAGTGCACGAAATCTTGAACCTTAGCAGCAAAATCTCTCAATTTCTCAAGTATCGGAAGAACCCCATCCTTCAACTCAGGCCGATCCTTTCGCTTCATTTCAACACAATTCAACCCAAGAAGAGCCAATTCATTCGTTTCCTCTCTCGGCCATCGCCCCGCTCGAGAATCCAAAACATCAACCAAGCAACCACTCTCCATTTTCATTTCCACGACATGAGCAAGTCCCATCGGTGGCTTCCCTGTAATTAATTGCAAAATAACCATTCCTAACGCATAGGTATCGGATTTTGTCGATAATAAGCCTGTTCTCTGATACTCTGGGTCCATGTAGAAGAATGTGCCAGCTGGCGCCGTGTCTTTATACATTGAAGTCATTGCAAAATTTGTAGCGGGTAATAATGTAGAGAGGCCAACGTCGCCTATCTTGCTTACGAAATTGCTATCGAGCAAAATGTTCGAAGGTTTTAGGTCGCGGTGGATTATTGCGTTGGGTTTCGAGTTGTGTAGAAAAACGAGAGCAGAAGCAATTTCCCAAGCTATTCTAAAGCGGTAATTCCACGGAAGTGGAGGCGTGTTGTTTTTGCGTAGTAATCGATCTTCGAGGCTTCCTTGTTCCATGAATTCGTAAACAAGGCAACCACGATTTGGACATGCGCCAAGAAGGAGAAGCAGGTGGGGGTGCCGAATTCTACTCAAGATTTCAAGCTGAAAAAAAAAAATTATGTTATTGTTGTAGTGAGTTGAAGCATATGTTTTGGACATAACATGATAATAACATTACTTAGTCGAAAAGGTTATGTTGCACGGATTCTTTCGTTGAGGACACATGTTTGTGACACATGTTTGTATCAGATTCATAAATGGTACTGGGATACTTGAATATACTCTTTTTGACGCATCCTAAAATTATGTGTCGGTGACTCGGCAACAGCGGCACTACTAATTTATGCGCCAATAGTTCACAGTTTAATATTATTTATAAATGCATTATATTGTTTTCCCATTTTCTAGACAGTCAACTCAAAAGACAATAATTATTTTAAAAGTCATTGTTTTACATAAACAAAATGGTTGGTTGGCGCCTTTCAAATTCTTCTAAATTGGGGAAGAGTCCAGCATAAAAGGAGGGAAAGGATAACCAGAAAAGGAGGAAGAAATCAAGAATTTAGGTTCTTAGAGTGGGATAATTATACGTATTCCGAGTTAAGATTGACACATTCCAACAAACTTCATCCTAGACATTTAGAAAATGTGAAGAGCCAAATCTCGCTCTTCTATCCTTTATCCATATCTGAATCTGACTACTTAGAGAGAAAAATACAGGATGGATATTTGCTAATAAGGATCATCAAGGAATAATGCCAGAGGCATTTTCCTCAAAAATAGGTGTACCCAAGATTTTGTAAACTAATAAAAGTTTACTTCTTTTTATTATTATTACTTTGTACCTCTTGCTTGAATTGCTTGGTCCCCCTACCCTCATTGGAGTGAAGAACTTTCACTGCTGCAATTGTGTGATTGAAGCTAGCCCTGTAAACCGTTCCATTTGCCCCCGATCCTACCTTAAGATCAACAGAAAACGACGAGGTGGCAGATTCAATCTCTTCCCATCTATACTTCTTGTATTTCTCATCATTGCACGCAAGAGCCCTCTCTAGCCTTTCTTTCTCATTGGCTTGACGAGCAGCATTGTCCTCGGCGTCCTTCCTATACAAAGCCTCGTTTTCAGTGCACTTCCTCACATATTCAGCCTCTCTTTCTGCTTCTTCTCGTATTTCCCTTCCTTTTTTGGCAATTTGTCTCGCCTTCTCTTCTCTGATTTTTATCTTGTTTAGTCTCAGTGCTTCCTCTTCATGTCGTGCTCTTAATTCATCCAACTATAATGAGTAGTTAATATTGTATGATGAATATGAATGGATTGAATCCAAGATAAGAGTAACAGAAAAAATAAAAATAAAAAACATAGAAACTTACTTGATGGGATGCATCTATAGATTCTTTCTGAGCTGTTCCATACATGCCCTGAAGATGCCTAAGTTCAATTCTCAGCCTTTCAAGCTCAATATCGACATTAACCTGCAAAAATACAAACTCTGGTAAGGTAAACATCAACGCACGTTACCGTAAAGTGGTAGAAAACAATTCTTGGTCTGCCACCCATAAGCTCAAGCTTTCAGATGAAGTAGTCGCCAATATAGTATTAAAACTACATATACTCAAATTCCAACGAATGCACATAAAAAACTTATGGAATAAAGAATATACCACTGTGCAAAAGCCTAGGTTTCAGCTTATTGCGTCCCAGATGCTCAACTTATGGGGTGTGTTAGAATATACTATTTAGGGGAAATTGTTTTTGGCCCCAGTTTTGAGAAGCGACTTATGTTTAAACCCACGTATTTTCAAAATTGTTTTAAAACCCCCAAATCCAATACCTGCACCTAGAGAATACGGTGTTTCAAGCCCATACATATTCTAATTGAGATATTTTTTATTCTTTCTCAAGCTAAGCTAGCTATATTTATTCAACCATAACATTATTTATCAAATTATAGCACTAATTATTAAGCCATAATATATTTAACCTATGAAGCACGGACGCTTCTATTTGTTTGTCGTGTCCATATCCGATACGTTTCGGACACTCGGACAATCGCCCTAACACTTGTCCGACACGCTTGAGCCATTTATGTTTATAGTGGACGTGCCAGACACTTTTATATAGCAAAGAAACTTGAAAAATAGAATTGTTAAATATATGTTTGGACAACTTTAATACATTTAAGAATACAAAATCTCAAATATTTCGATTATCTTTCATAAAGGACTACAATTTGAAGGAGTAAGCATCCAAATTAATGCAAATGATGAAGTACGGTCTATAACGGTTGGCTTTAATTTAAAAAATGTTAATATTTTATTTGCTTTCAAAAGTATACTAGTATTTTCTTGTAATTTATCATATTTTGTTTAATATATAAATAGTAATATAGATGTGTCCATGTGTCCTCCTTTTAACAAATTTGACGTGCCCCGTGTGTGTGTCCGTACACATCTCCGTGGCTGTGTCTGTGCTTCATAGTATTTAACCAATCATAACATTATTTATCTTTCTAAATTTATTTATCAAATCATAAAACATATTTTATGGAATGTTGAAAGGATATTATTGGCAATACATACATAAATACATATCAACATTTGGTTTTACAGAAATTCAATATATACCTTTGGGTTTTTGCATAATTTTGAAAATAAGTTAAGAAATCAGGCCTCAAAACAATTTTCCCTAAAATTTATCCCCCACACCACAAATTTAGAGTTCTAGTGTTGTAGACTTCAAGAAACGTTGTTGCTTTAGAGATGAATGCAATGGCAGATTATGGACTGAGACGCATTAAATCGTCTTCTTTCGTCTCCCTTGCATCCGGATCGAATGCATAGCGAATATGAGCATTACTATATGATTATTTGTTTTCTAGTGACTAATACGGGATACAGATATAGTTTGGTAATAAAAAGTCAAATATGTAATTAATGAAGTCAAATATGGATACAAAGTGGATATTAATAAGACGAATACGGATACGAATTAGATATGGGTATAAAAAGATTTAAAATAAATAAATATGGATATGGAGGAGTAATGTGTATATAATTGATATTATGCCTTGAATACTTATTTAATATGACTACTTAAAATGAATATATATGAATAAATAAATATATTAACAAATATACTATAAATATTACTAGCCTATTTTACATATTTTGAAACAAACATGATGAAATAATGTTAAAATATTCTTTTAAATTCATAACATATAAAATGAGTAAAAATTTTATGGTTCAAATAAGCATTAGTAACTAAAAAATGAACTTTAAATGATATATTTTTTGTATGTGTCTGCAGATATTTGTAAAAGGCTCGGTTGTTGTTGTTGTCTGCGGATATTTGTATACGTATCCTATCCGAAATCATCTAACAGGATAGCTATCTCTGTGTCTTGTTAAACCGTATCCGTATCCAGGAAAATATATAAATATATATCCATATCCGACATGATACGAAAATCATATCCATATCCGAAAAATATCCGGATCCCGATGCATCCGTACTTACAATGCAAGAGGGGTTTGTGTGAATTGCTTCCGGCCATACAACCATATGGTTTGAAATATCAGCCGATACCAACTTTAATAGGTTTACTATTTGATTGGTAAGGTTCTAGTATTAAGTTTTCTAATGGGATGGTGTTTATTAAATTTAATAGGTTGTTAAGTTACGGTTTATTTAACATCATCAAAGTACTAAAAATATTTTTAAAAATTATACTTCTTTTTACCAAATATTAAAATAACCATTTTAGACATAATTAATTGCTAAAGAATTTGCCATATAGTTTATAGTTTCCTTTTCTATTTATTTAAAGAATTTCGTGTTCTTAAAAAGTTTTTTTGTAAAACAATACAAAACATGATATTTCCGATCCGAGACATCCATGCGACCGAGATGGGCAATTCCGATCCCAAAATAACCATCTGATACTGATACTTTTAAAACTTGCATACAGCCCACACTTGTGTTCAAATCCCCACATTACAGACCTCGAAAACCTAATCCTATTTGAGTACCAAAACAAAAGGAAGAAGGTGTTGCACTCGCAGAAAGTTGACCCTGAAAACTTAATCCTATTTGAGTAACAAAACAAAAGGTGTAAGAGGGGGCGAGATGCTCAAAAGGATTTGCTTACCTCATTCTCAGATTGTGATGTTGAAGCCTGATCAGAATTTAAAGAGCAGTTATCTGTTAGAGATCTTCTGTAACTAGAAGGTGTGCTACTACCAAATGGCTTCTCTGATATATTAGAACTTGAACTCATAAAATCTTCATCTGTAGAAAAAGATCGGTTTCTACTATAAAGCTTGTCCCCAGAGTCTGACCTCAAACCAAGATAGCTCTGGTTTATTACTTTAAGAGCTAGGTTCCGCTGAATTGAAAGAGAAGGTGAACGAGAAATAGAGCAATTTGATGTTGTCTCTGAAGTCACGCATTCTGAAGACAGAATAAAATGGCATCAAATAGGAAGAAAATAGGGTTAAACACGAGAATCACACCATTTATATTATTGTAGAATATTATATTCCTTACGAAGCTCTGAATCTTAAATAGGATGTTTGGTTTGCCAAAACAACATAAATTATCGCATAGTTCATCCTTTAAAAAGTCAAGTAAATATCAAACATATTTTTAATTTAATCAACTCTCTGCTGCAACTTAACAGAATAGTCGAAAAAGCGATTGCAATAGCATTTTGCTCATAAGATGAATGAAAATTCATATTAGTATGTTGGTTTTTATTTCTCTAAGTTGATGCCACCTATATTAGAAGCAAAAATCACTTTATATAATTTGAGTGCCTTAGTTTTACCCATATCATTTCGTAGTCTTGAGTATTATGTTGCTGCATATACATAAACTTCTACTTCCAACTTGTTTAAGTTATATGCTAGAACCCCCATTTCTCTTAGTTGACCAAGCCAGAAATTTGGCTCCAAGGTGTAGATGGTAGATGTCATGTTGACAGCGGGTCATAACTTGTTAATATTTATTTAACACTTTCAATGGGCTTTTCTTGCGCCTAGAGTCTTGCTCCATAGCTGACACCATTTAAATATAAATAAGCTTTTCTTTTGTGAAACTATGCGTTGGTGTATGTATAAAAAAATAATGTAAGAAGTTGTAGGCCAACACACACACACACACACACACACAAATTCAAACTTTATTTCTTCTGAGAAAATTTGAAAGTTATTATAGGATTAGATTTGACAGCTTCAAGGCTTAAGCTTATCTGGAAGAAACGGATTTTTTTCTTTCTTTCCATAATGCTAATTCACTCATGTAAAGATGAAATACTAATGCTCTTCAAGGGTCGTGTAATACAAATAAGATATTTCAATGTAAAGAAAAATAAAATTTACTTCCTCAAGATTTCATCAGCATGAATCTGATAATGACAGTTTAAAACAAACCAGGATCTCCTCAAAATGTTATGTTTTCTTTCTTTCTGAGGAAAAAAATTACAGCCTACTGCTCCAAAAATTTTATATGGAGAATTCACTATAGGAATAATTTGTTACCTGATTGTCTGCTAGAATGGCTTAAACTGCTGCAAGAAGCAATGCTTGAAGTATTTTCACACACAGCACTCTCAGTCGTCTCTGATGTCGACGCGTGTACTGACGACAATTTTCCTTTTGAAACAACATATACTGTACAAAAGTTTGGGATGCACTCTGAGAGTTTAGAGGACAATTTGGTGCCTTTGAATTTCCTATAAATATATCTTGATCAGTAAAACATGCATCACGTCTACTGCTTATGAATCCACATAATAGAACACAAAGTATGAAAGAAAACAGGGTTTTCTTTCATTTTCTACTTTCGAACAGAAGGATTTCAGTGATCTTGAAGGAAAACATTACCATTAAGGGGAGAAAATGACAATTAAATTATTTAATGCGTCATAGCAAGAATGCAAGAAAATTAAGCAGGGAAAAAATATGAAGTTTTGCTACCTTGAAGTGTCAATCTAAAACATGCAAACGAGTATTTGCTCAGAATTAGGAATTAGGAAGCTAGATCTATCCGTATATGGCAAAAAGAGAAAAGTACTGTGACCATTAATAATAAAAACCAGAACACATCTTGTCACCTTTGTTGTTCTTTGCTTAATCATCCGTGTCTAGCCATTGATCTGGCATAGTATGATGGTAACGATTTCCTCACATCTGTACTTAGACAGTTCAAACTTATTTATGTCTATACATGTATCTGACTGCCTCAATAGTGTCCTCCTTTCAACAAAATTAAATCCAAATTTGCCCATAAGCTTATGAGAAAATCCACTAATTATTGGAGTGTATACTTTAATTGGCTTCTAAACTATAGGAGGAGAAGTAAGCTCTTGCCAATGACCTTTTTTTTTTTAACTCAAATTAAGTTTATAAGATTACATCTTCAATTTTTTAAACAGAATATATAAAAGAGACATAATGAGTTATGTTAATACCTGGTAAAAATATTTCTGGATGAAGCACCTATAGCAAGCTTGCTGACTGCAAATTTGTTAACTTCTGCTGATATGGCCTCTGCTACATCATCTGCTTCAATCACCACAGCTTCTGCTTCTACCTGCATGTCAATATTTATCTGATTCTTTCTTGATAAATTTCATTATGCAGACCAGGGGAAAAAGAGAGTCTACCTGTTTGTGGCTACACATTTTCTTGTAGGCTAGAAGCATGGAATTGGTTTGATGTTCTATGTCTTGCATGTATGCAGAGACGACATCATCTCGTACTTTTGAAATCGGAAGATAGTTCCCCACTGAAGTACAGTGATAACAAAAGAATTAAAAACAAACTCTTAATTGATTTCACCAAGCTTTTAAGAAGAACTAATGGACACAAAAAGGCAAGGGGCCTAAACTTGGTAAACACCATGGGCTAGCCCTACAACTACCGCGATTGACACCGCAGACAAACACCGCCTTAACTTGAGCATTTTAACCTAGACTAGGAATGCTATAAAGATTGTATTCCTTTATTAGGCAGATTTGAGAGGATGTGCAAGAGACCTCCCTAATATAATTGGAGAAATGACCCTTAATATCTCTTGATAAATTAGAATCAAGAACTGCTCATTTTTTTCCTACCAACGAGGTTAGGCATCTCCTAAAGAGGCTTTCAACATGCTTTACCAAAGAAAAAATCCCAAAATTTGGTATAACTAAGCAAGCTTATAAGCCTCTATATTAAATAAATAATCATTCAGCCTTAAACCTTCCAAGTATCGGATCAGAGTACTTCCACATTAGAGAGCAATTTTTAGTGAAGACCCATGCTTTTGTCAGAAAAAAAGGAATTCGCTCTCTATAATAACAACTCAGGTGAACAAATTGTATAAGAGGATACAAAATATAGAGTAGTAGTCTGAAAATTTTCCTAGCATGGCGGTCTGAAAAGACGACGTATGATTGAATTTTTTGGCCCCCGCTCTAGTAAAATTCATAGAGTTTCCGTATTCCATTTTCTCAATGTATAATATGCTAGGTCATTTTATTTCCTTTATTTTCTTGTGCTAATTTCGGTAAAACTTTCGTTTAATGAAACGCGGGGTACTAACCTTCGTTTGGATCCAAAAAAGATGGGAAAAAATGAAAATAAAAGGTCATATCAAACAAGAAGAAAAAGAATAGAGGATAACAATCAGATGATGAATACATTCTAACAAGAAGCTAACAATACTTTGAACATAAACATGACTTACTTGGTGTAGGAACCATTGTGATCTTCGGCCGGATATATAAAAGCCTGAAAAAAATCCTCCCCTCAGGAACAAATTTCTCCAATGCCCATCTAAGTGCATGCTTGCTGTTTTTATTTCCATTGACTGCAACAGCAACAGTTAATAACATTGAAGGAGGTAAGGATTCACCCCTTTCCTCGATTTCTTCAATCTCCATTCCTTTTCCTTCTGCCTTCCCTCAATATTAAATTCATTCAATTCAGTATTAAAATATTTTCTAAGACAAAAAAAAAACCTTTATTTACAATAAATTTCGCAAGTGGAAATATAGAACGTTAATCAATATTCTAGTATTGGATTTTTTTACGGATTAAATTTGAAGTGAAAGTTTTAGGTTTTAGAGGACCACCAATGAACCCATGAACTTCAAGCCCACAATGAATGAAACTATGCCAAAATAACATATTAAACCAAAGCACAATTGCTTCAAACCCAAGTTCTCTTTGTTCCAAAAACCCACAAAAAAAAGGAGGATGGAAGCAGGAGCATAGAAATGAAAACCCCAGAACATATACAAGCAAAAAAAAAAGGAGGATGATTTTTTTGAGCAAGAAATTACCTGAAACGCATAGAATCATGCCATGATGAGTTGAAGTCAACACCTTTGTGTCTCCAAAATGCTCTCGAAAGAGAATTTGATAGGATAAATACCCACAAGCAGTTGGTCAAAGAGATTGTGAAGAAAAGTATAAGTTTGTTTTCCATGAGAAAATTCATTCAAACATACATCACTATCACTGCCACTAGCTATCAGGGGGGCCCTTGGGTTCTTATTTTATCTCCTTGCTTGTATTTTTCTGTCGACTATTGTTTTGATGCTGGCTTTTATTAAAGGATTTTATGACCATAATAGAAAAAAATAAATTGATTGATAATAATTAGGCAGGTTTAATTTGGTAACTGACCTTGCACGTAGAGTTAGGCCTTGGATTCTCCCATTTGAATATTGTTAGAATTTTGATTATTTTAAAGGTGGAGGAGAGCGGGATGATTATATATTTTATTTATATGAGTGTACACGAGCTTTTTGATATAAATGGGTTCCAACAATAAAACTCAAACCTTGTTGAGATTTGTCTCATCTTATATCTTATATTCATATATCTCTCATAGTTTTTCCAATATGCGACTATTTTAATCTTTCATATCTCAACAAATATTAACTAGATATTGGTTTTATGTAGTAAGATCCATTTTTTTATGGGATCAACAAGTCAACAACAGCTTAGCATCATCAAGTTTCCTAAAAATGAACCAACCTATTAGAACATTTTAGGTCAGTCCTATGAACATGCAACTCATCTAAATAATATCTTAAAAAATATAAATATTTTAGTTAGTAAAAGTTTTGGATCCATACTGAAAATGTTTAGAAAGCGGAAAGACAATTGAAAGTGAAATGAATGAGAGCTGAGGTTGTTGAGGCCGGGCTGGGGAATGGATCACAGCCTTTGAGTTTCCCTTGAGACCCGACACAAGCATGATCCCCCTATTTTACACTAATATGGACCATCAAATTTGGCAAGCTGAAATCCGAATCTATATAAGAGTAGGTCGCTGCATAGAAATGCTATAATAAAACTTTATTGGATATCAGGTGCACCTCATATCCATTGAGTGAATTTATTTATTTTTTCCCTCCATCTACTAAGTATTTAAATGCAGAAACTTAATCTAATACTTAAATTAGGCACATTCATTTTATGTATAATGTTAAATTAAACACTAATACTTTAGGTACCCACCACTTTACTATACACCAATTAACATTTTTTTTTGCATGCCACAATTGTTAATGAATGCTTAGACTGCATGTTTAATATGTGTAAACAAAACACAACAAAAAGGCCAACATGTGAAAAAGTGCTTCAAAATACTGCGTAAAAAACTAACTGAAAATGATGTTTATCAGATTAAACGTCTTCAAAAAGAAAAAAAAAAACACATGGCAATGTAGAGCACACAACTTCTTGCGGTACAAAGCAGAGAAATCTAGCTGAAGATTGATCAAACCAAACTGCCAATTTTACTCTAAATGAATAATGAGCATCTCAAGGGTGTATAAGAGTAAGTTATGGTTCAAAAAAATTCTGGCGTTTCGAGCAAAAAGAAAAGTTACAGCCGTGGTTACACAAGATCTCTTGTAAATATATCTAATGTACAGTAGAATCAATATGTATGTTACAGAAGAAACGGAACAAGTGTGGAGTAGAATCGATCTGTATCGCCATGATACCATTTTCTTATATTGGATCATAGTCTTTATCTTGAACTTCTGAAGAGTGGCTTACATTCACAAAATTGGTCCTTTACTGAAGATATTTTGTGAGGCACAAGGATGGATAGCTACACGGATACAATTAAATATGGATTTTTGGAGGGAAAAAAATTTGGGGGGGGGGGGGGGGGGGGGGGTATCTGAATTATTCATCCAGCCTCCACCGTGTGTATAGAGCAACACCTGGGGGAATAAAGGTAGGTGTTATGAGTTTCCTTTTTGCCGTATTCTGGAACATTCAGTAAAAAAAACTGTATGCTGAACTTGTAAATAATAAAAACAAATGCATGTTCCTGTAATAAGTTGAAGTAAAGACTACCGACATATGGGATTTATCCACCTAATATTTTCAAAGATAAATAGTTTTAAGCTAAGCGCCAGGAAAAGCCCTTTACTTTGACTGAATAGCAGGCAAGACCTCTTAATTTCTTAAATCCTTCACTTTACTCCTCCGACCCTAATGGTGTTTTTTTCCAAAATTGCCTTTCAGCTTGTGTCATTTTTTCACAAACCGGTCGTAATTAATATTTTAACTGATGACCACGCTGGAAATTAAAAAAATTTACTAGAAACGGGAAAAGCTAACCGTAGTTGAAATGCAGGATTTTCCAACCAGGGGGTGGTCTGCTAATCAGGCAAAATTGCAGGGAGAGGGGTGCTACATGGCTTATGTGATATACTCCCAAGAATCAGATGAGTTGTGAGACATCATCACAAAATTATATGCAATTCAAGATTGATTTTTTGAGATAAACGGTGTTGAAACACCAAAGCTTCATGCAATTCAAGATATTGATTCGCTAAATTTTGTCAAATGGGACTTGGAGTTACCTTGATAAAGGTTAGGCTTCAGGCCCAGAAGCAAATAAGTTAATAAGACCTCTGCATGCTCTTACAGTGACATGGCATGCTTGAAAGAGTTCTCCATCCAAGTTCCACATACTTTCGTCATGATTTGCCTTGAACGTAAATGCACGAGTCTGTAGGAAACACAAAAATGTAGTAAATTTTGCAGGAATTCAAAAATCAAGCATAAAAGTGGTTTTAAACAAAACTAAACATACTTTGTGGTGTTCCACAAACTTGAAGTTTAGTGGGTTACCCCCTTTCCTTGTTAGCTGTGTAAGATGCCTGCATTAATTCAATTTATAGCTCAAATCAGTATGTAGAGGTGAGATGTATAAGTTAGTTTGAGAAATATGTTATAATTTGACGTGGGATTAAAGCATTATTCACTATATAATCAGAAATAGTGCGTAAGCTAATCGGAAAAGGACAATTTTGACTGAGATGGATCTTCTCAGTCTAAGGACCGATACAGATACGCCAACATTCACATAATATGCAGTGAAACACAACTAACTCAAAATTGGGGCATAAGACAATTGAACTGCTTCCGCTATATAGATGTCAATAACTTTTAACTGTTATTGTTTGTACTAAGCTACAGTATTATAGTACCACCAAATTGTGCTAACATCAAAGATACATATAATCTTTACGTGTGCCCTCAAGTGGAAAAATAACCAGAGTGGAAATCTTGATGCAACTTGAAGTTACCAGGTTACTAGGTTAGGTCTATCCTTGTACAGCTTTGGGTCATGATCCTGTCAATCCGAATAACCATCTAACAAATGGGTCATGTTCAGGTCCAATAATTTGATCCAAATGACCGTAATCAACCGATATCATTTAAAAATGAAATGACACTGTACAACAAACATTGTTGCTAGGCATCTTTATTTGTTTTCTTGCATCACATAGTTCCACTCTTCTATTACAAAAAAGCAAAGAAAAAGGAGTTACGGAACATGGTCCCATAAGATCAATATCTTAATTAAAGATGTCAATTCTGGACTTACATTGTACATTGTTTTCCATTTCTCTGATATTGTTTATCATACTAAATCATGTATTTAAATAAAATTTCCAATAACCAAATAGTAATCTAATTAAGTATACAACTATCAATCGGAAATATGGGCTATTGCAAGACACAGGATATACATAAGTAACATAACCTAGAAGATATGTGGAAGTTATAGCCAAAAAGGGTAATTGGGAAACTGGGAATCCCATAAATCATCAAATTTAAAAACAATTGATATAAAACAAAGATAAACATACTATAAGATCATAATATAAAACAAAAATAAAATAGAAACATAAGAAAACAAGAGTGAGAAAAATAAACACATTAGTCATCAAGTTCAACATAATATAAAACGGTCATAAGGTTATAACTAAAATGAAGCACAAAAATAAACTATTTTTGAACATAATGCACAATATAAAATACAGAAATAAATAAGAAATAAAAGAAGATGATTCGACAGGTCTCTTAGAGAATCTTCAGCACGAGAGTAACTCTGATCTTCAATAAAATAAACTAGAACATAAAAGGTAAAACATAGACTATAAAAGAAAAGGAAGCATCACTCCATCAAAGAGAAAAACAAAACTCAAAAATACGAAACGATATCATGACAACAAAAAGTTATTGTGCATACATACAAAGGGAAACACATCAAAGTCAGTATAGAGGTATAACCTAAAAGAAAAAAGGATGAATGCACCTTCGGGGTTGACTTCACTATAAACCAACAGCTTTTCCACATGGATTCCGGGTTTTTTTTGTTTGAAAAGCACGGATTTAGGATTTTCCAAGTTTGAAGTATAGGTTAAAGGCTTTGTTCTATTCTCAACATGGAGAGAGAAAAACAAACATGATGCATATTGACAACATTGAACTTAACTTAGACATTCGTTGTTAGAGTGGTTAATTTTGTAAACACGAAACTACATAAACCCAATCCATCTCATTCCAAACCAGGTAGGGGTCAGCGTCAGTCATCAGATACCATTACCTGACCATTTAATGGACAGGTCAAAGATACATGGGGGCCAATATGGCAGTACCTGACCTGATCCATGCCTGTGAACCGTGCCATTCTGAGGTCAGGTACAGGTCACCAATATATCGGTAAGATGGTTTCAGATGCAATTATGACTGTTTAATAGATGGGCCATAGATACAGTTGGGTCCATATCCGGCCCGAACCAATCCCGTGAAGATGGCCCATTTTAAGGTCAGTTACAGGGTAAAGTTGTAAACATAGACGGTGTGGAACTGAGGATCAGGTCAGGGTTGGGTTGGGTTCCCGGGGGGGGGGGGGCACTGATGCAAAAGACTAGCATGAATACAGAATAAGCTTTGCATCGAAGCACAATAAAGCACCTTTTATGGTATAACTGGAAGTTGCTACAAAAATTGTAATGTATGCAACACTCTTAGAAAACAGAAGATGCATGGAAGGCCTCTAAAAGATACCATAAATAGTAAGGACGAGGACAATCTTTGACGATTATAAGATGCAGGAAGCCATCAGCAAGGTGTGCATCAGCTACCAAACCATCGGGAGCTTTCTCGTTGCGGCACGAAATTATGGCCCCACCAACACTAATGAATCGCCCTTTAGATTGTAACCACCTTGAATCCTCGGAGTGAATGTTGGCATCACTCACAGATGTAGATGCAGTCTCATTACAAGTAACACAGTTCATTCGGCAAACTACTTTATCGGGATTCTTTCCGGAAATTAGTGACCGTTGTATTCCACTTTGAATTTTCTCAGTTTTGGGAGTTTGATCAACCATGTTATCTCCAAGATAAGTTACTTCTGCTTCATATGATCTGCAAACCAAAGGAGTTAATGGGACACTTCACTCAATTTACATAGAATACATGTTGAGAAAAATTCTGTAGAGACCTGTGTTCCAAAAACACTTTTGTTCCTACATAATCGTAGCGCTTAGGACCCATCCAACGATATTTTTCACTCTCCTTGATGACATCTCCATAAAAACCATACCTATCATATCCAAGAATAATATTAACAAGAAAAAAATTATCAATATTTGTAAACATCAAGCAATAAAGAGTATAATATTACTATATAATAGTAAAATTTGTAAATTTGGTAAGCAAATAGTTATTTTCGCTTAGTATTATATAGTGATACAAGGGAGTTAATAAAAAGAATATAATACTTTGATTGTAAGATGACCTCTTTAACTAAAACTATCTTCATGTTGTATTAATTGTCAAATATTTGCACCAACAAATGGCCCCTCCAATATATAGTTCTGACATTTAGCACTACATTAGGTCATTCAAACATAATATATTTAGCACGGTACCATTGGAGAAAATAAAAGGTTTAATGCATGTGGATGAAGAAATAAGATCTAAATTAAGAAAAGAAGTATGCTTAAGAAAATATGAACTAGTCAAGCTAGATAGCTCAAATCAAACTTGATCGGGCGATAAACAAATCTATCTCAATATGGATTCAATACTCTTACAATCTAACTTTTCTTGGCAAAACCCTATCACGTCTCAAAAGAGTGCATACAAGTGGATAATGTTATTTTCAGAACTTCGGGTATAGGAGTTTCAGTAATAACCACTGATCTGCATATCATGCATTAGAGATCAACATATTCAGAGGTCACAGACTCAAAATGATTATTAATTAGCAACTTGCTTCTTTAACTCAAGCTTTTAAATGAAGCTAATAGACCGGTAAGTCCTTAAATTGGATGAAAGTTATAATTAAGCTAGCCAATTGCTTCAAAGCTGAAGTAATTTGACATATTTTGATCCTCAATCCTTCAATACTATGGAATATGCAAGGGAGGTATATCAAAACAAAAAAAATGAACTCTATGGAAATTCTCATAACACCCCACTCTAGGAGGACCAGACAAATACCTTATGTTATAGGTAACTCTACAATTGGGGAACGAATGGAAATCAACGAGTGTAAGCTACAAATGAGAAGTGTGCTAACTTAGCCATGTTTAGCAAAACAGATGCATCTCAGCTCAGAAGCCCCACGTGGGAGCTTTGAATTGCTTGACTATATATTTGATTGAAGATTTTCCAATAAGAACTATTGGCATCTTCCACTTAAGCAAATCAGTTCAGCTTAAGTCACAAATGTAATCTGAAAGCAAATTCGTAATTTCATGCCATTTGCTGCAAAGAGCATATTAAACATCTGTACTGTATAAGATTGATTACCCTGCAAAAGAAGCCGCATAGCGTACAGAAGGCAAATCTACAGACGATGGGGTAGTTTTCCATCTCACCACTTGAGCTACATCAAGAGATACTTTTTTACCAAGGACAATTTGCAAAGCAGATGTAACAGAATCCCGTAGGCCGGTTGTGCTGGAGGGGCAAAATGATATCATGAGCTAAGCATTTATCGTAAATTACATACTGGTCCTCTTTAATATCATTCATAAAAAATTGATAACTTTTGATCTATAAGAGCATAATAACTGTTTGATTTTGCAAAAGGCCTGACAAACAATGGTTCAAAGACACAAACGCTTGCTTCTGAAAAGGTAGCCTTTAGTATAACAAAAATAATTTGTAACTAATAGATTAGTTTAAAACTGCAACATACCTAACAACAATGGCATCAGTTGAGCCGGCAGGAAGAATTCCAACCCTAAACCTATCATTCGGAAAGGAAAAGCCATTATCTTGATCTGCATCGAGCACAAAAAGGATTATTTTACAAGTTGCATAACAGGACACTGGTGTACAACAGAGACAAAGGCAAGCAAGAACATGCACAGGACACAGCAATTACCTACAATTTTATATACATGTATATATTTAGTATAAGCTAACCTGTAATACATGATCCGCTTTCAATTGCTGTGTTCAAGAAAACAAAAAATGAGTCAGGGACCCAGGTGAAACGTGATTACTGTAGTGTTTAGTAATAAATTTGCATTAGAAAATAAGGGGGGAAAGAAGCTTGAGAATGTTCTCGGGAAAGAAAAATTCCTAAAAATGGCTTGACAAATCAACACCAACCATATTTTTGGTGATCAACACCATTCAGCTTTATCTTCATGGCCTAATGCATATGTACACCAATTTTCATGCGCTCAAATTTTATTTTTTGTCCTTGTATTGGATAGTTGCGGAAATACAAGTTCTTCAACAACATAATATTTTATAACTTTAAATCAACGGGTACAAAGTATCCAAATCAAATGATAGTTGGTGTACCCATGCATGAAGAGAAAATGAATGGTGCTGATCCATGAAGAATGACTGAATATTGAATTTTTAATCCGTTGTCGGAAAATTTCTTTCAAAATGTTCTCAAGACCAAATTACTCAGAAAATATACGCTTTATATCATACTTGCTTTCCAGATGCCAATTCCATTTGATTCTGCGGTAGATAGAAGAGGTACATTGTCATCACTTTTACATAAAGATTCACAATGCATGCCATGTGGATCATCAATCGAGGCCCTGTTGTGACTTCCACCATTACGGCTACTCTGTTGACGATTTTCATCATTTCGGACAAAATCTAACTCTGGATGTGATGGTGGATAAGGGTCCTTATGCCTTGAAGATAAGAGTCCATTTAAAACTTCGTTAAAGATACCATCACCCCCCTGTCACCGCATCAGAGTGGCAAGAAAACCATAAATAACAGAAAAATTGAAGTAAATGACATAATAACTTGCAATGTTAAACATGACACCCAAATCTTTCTATCAAACACTTGCAAAAATTTTTAATGAATAGATTAATCTTCAAATTTTGGTAGTTAGTCAGGTAATGTATTTTTCCTTTGTCTGTTGATATGACTATTTAAAAAATGAATATTGAATATAACTTCAGATTGGATGAAACAATTACATAAATGGGTTGTATATGAGTATGAATTATATATTGATGAAAATGGTTTAAATGGAAAATTAGTTATACCTGTAATTTTAATCAACTTTTCCACGGAAAAGCAAGGCATGTGTAAATTTATATTCTATTTTTGTAATTGGTGATCTTATAAACTCTAATACATAATGGATTATGAGCAAGGTTCGAGGTTTCAGCCGAAACCACCGATATGTGGTGGTTTCGTATCGGTTTCGGTGGAGACCGATATGAAACCAACCATACAATATCATTTCGGCCAAAATCTTTAAAAACTTATTTTTTATACCATTTTTACTGTCATTGTGATCATTGTAGGCCTTCGTTGTTAGAAAACCGGCAAATGTGAACCCAAACCTTATATTAATACTTATCCAAATACACTTTTCAATATATTTTGCATCATGGCTAGATTTTTAAATACTAGGATCATTGTCTTGTAATATAGAAGCATATATTTAAGTATTTAATATATCTACACTTATGTATGTTGTATTACTGTCGAAACCGAAATCCGAACCGAGATTAGCGAAACTAGCCGAAACCCAGCGAAACTAATAAAATTATGAGAGACTGAAACCGAGTTCTCGAACCTTGTTTATGAGTCCAAGTAATTTGTATGCAGCAGAACAGTTTTCCATGTCCTAAAATAAAATGATTGAGAAGAATCTTGATTAAAAAAGCTCAATGATTTCTAAAAACCCAATTTTGGACTTGTCGGGTATGTAAATTGGTGGGGTACTGGAATCTGAAGACCAATATCTATATTTTAACTGGAGAAACATAAGGTACCCATATCTAACCACAATGAACATCGGATATCTAATTTTATTTAATACAATTACATAATCAGATTGGGAAGACGTATTTGAGTCCTGTTACGTCCCTTGAACCTATAAAGAAAGAATATTGATCTGGATATAGCTACAGGAGAACTTAAAATGTTGTTTGCAATGTGTGAGCCACTGAAGAAATAAGTTCCAAGCTAAGGGGCTGCAACAATTGTTGCATGCGACAAGAAAGAAACGCAACATTTGTCGCATGCAACATTTGCTGCAAATAAAAAGCTCCAAATCCATTGTCTGGTGTTTTCATTTTTTGTAGATGTATTTCCAAATCCAAATAACCTTTTGTAATTGGTCTAACAAAAACGCAAGGAAATGCCACATTCATTGCAAATTTGCTTGTGGCTTATGATAGGCTTATGTGGCACACAAATTAATGAATAATTACCATGGACGCATTTCTCAAAGTTGAAGCAAATGTTGCAAGAATTTGACTCCTTTTTTGCAACTCCATTTCCATTTCCAATTCAAATTGTTGCTAACCAAACATGGAAAATGGATATATCTTGCAACAAATGTTACATGCAACTCCATGTACAAGCACCAAACAACCCTCAAGTAACCACAAGCCACTTATTAAGCCATAAAAATTCACCTTAAAACCCTGAAAGAATGATTTCAAGCAATCCTTTAAGGTTGAACTGTTTTAAATAGGCATTTTGGCTGCAGAAAGATTTATATCTGAGATCTGATCAGCTAAGCAGAACATGATTATTATGTAAACTTGGTTGCATGTTATTATCGGTTCTTTTTAGCAGGTACATTGTTTAAAAATATCAACCTTATCATTACTGCTAACAGTGTACAGAGTAGTAGATAACAAACTTATTAAGCAATTTGAAGCACAGATAGATAAATTTAATCAAACAAATTTAAGCTAGTGGCTCACCACAGCTACAATGCCATCTAAAGAATTAAGCTCCCTGTTTGTAGAAGATCTTAACATATCATATGCATGCCCTGCCTTCTTTGTTATGATTACCTGAAAGGAATGAAGTTGCATAAAAACATTGAAGTTGAATAGAAAGGGAGCTTCAAAGACCTAATTTGTAGGACTATTCTTTGGTTTTCCAACACCACTTTCTTGAAATTATTGCATGCAACTCACCTTTGTTTTCACTTTAGCTCGGGCAAAAATAGGAGCAACAGAGTCCCAAGTTTTACGTCCATTTCCTTTCCCACACCGTGGATGAACAAAAACCTATGCAGTATCTTGGAAAGTTAGGAAGCGAGAAATTTTAGTTCCCCGAACATAGGGAGTTTAAGAAACAAAAAGTAAAATTCAGAAGCAGCATATTGGCAGTACCAAAAGACTCTTTGGTCTTCCAACTTCCATGTTAATGCAAGCATTTATACGTTCAACCCATATTTCACATGTTTGTAAATTCTCATGTCCAAAGGTGAAAGAAGAAAGAAGCCAAGGAGAATTATGATTCCTTTTCCTGCAGAAACTATGCACAACAAATCGGTTCATCTGCATGAGCAAAGAAACTGAATTAGTCAAGGCATATATACAAGCAATACATGTTTGGTATCAAGCTTTGTCCGAAGAATAATGCATGGTAGAGATCTTTACAAGGAAAAGATATAACCTCAGAGCTCTTGCCCAAAACCAGGCCACCGTTCCAAATAAAGTCATGAATTAAACCCCAACCAACGGACTCAACAGCATAAATATTGGCAAATTTAATTTCATCTTCAGTCTTCAAATGTAGCGCCATGCCTAAGCAAAAAGAGGCACTTGAGTCCTGATAATAAATAAAAGAGTCAAACAAATAGCAGTTCAAGGCATAAATATAGAAAATACATCTACATAGACCTAACAACTAAGCAGTGGGCATTTTAGAGGCGACAGCAGATTAGAACCTGAGTTAATAATCTACAGTATACTTAACTTCTTAGGATCATGTCCTTGGAACTATCCTCTGTATAATTTTGCAATCAATCAGGTGTCTATCAACCACCAAAAACTCAGACAAATAAGACATAAAAATGAGAAGATCGACAGTGTATCTCATATATAATATGCATCCCTAATATTCTTAAAAATCATTGCATGGAAAGACTGCGATAGGGGGAAAAAGTTTTATCAGGCAAAATAGAAGTCACTGTGAGCAGTACAAACAAGAAGACTAATAGAAAAATGCTACAAAATACATAGGAAAATGATGCAAAATACGCGAACAGGCGCTAATAAAGTTGGCGAAAATTTAGCTTAACAAGGAAACAATCTGACCTAGGTTCCTATTCACTGCCCAAAAAATGCAAGGAATAAACATAACATAACATGATGCTATATGCCAAGTCAAATTCACACCAACAACCAAGGCCAAAATAGCAAGGAATAACATCTATGTGGCGGAAACACATGTCACGATTAATCAAAATAAAGAACACGATATACTGGATGAGATGAGATCATGAAAGCAATAGTAAAATGCAAGATAAAGTTTTGATGTGGATGGTTGGTTTTGGTCTCACAAAGCGAAGAGGAAAGGGTGATAATGTAGAAATTTGATGCAAGGATTGGAAGGACATGGCAATCTGAGGATTTAATGTGCATATGACAGGCAAAGAGGGCAGCTTAGGGTTGTATGGTGCACCTATGCATTCAGCTACAAGTAAAGGGCACGGTCCAATGAGCTAAGAGATAAAAACTAGGGTTCATTTCAGGTCCAAGAAACAAAGGGATAAATTAAAAATCATGCCTTACAGATTTTTGGGCATCGTATCCATCCACATTATATGAATTTAATCCTTGAAATCACATCCATAGCCATCATCAAATATCATGAAAATAAACAATAGCAATCATTTATTGATCAAAATATTTTCATGCAAGAAAATAAATGTCATCATTGTTCATGACTAAATGCATGCAGATGGTTTAGTAGAGGGCCCGTTTATATCAACGTCCTAATTACGCGCTAGTGCTCTACTCAACATTAAAATAAGATGCAGTTAGAATCAAACAAACAGACTCAAACCACGATCTCAAGGTCTCCTCTAGAATACTCTAATTTGAAGTCTAGGTAATTCCCCGCCATTATGTCAACGCAACAAACAAGTTGCATTAGACAAGTTTTTCCTGAGTATTATGTGGCCGTTAGATTTCTATAAAATAGTTACATAGACCAAGGTTCAAAACGATGCAAGGTTAGGTGATTAAAAAAGTAATCAGAATATGAGTTTAGCTTAATTGGGATGTTTAGATCTATGATGACAAAATTATCAAAGATAAATAAGACAGAGAGCATTCATGCTAGGTTGAAGATAGGTCCAATCGAGGACAAAATATAAGTTGAGATGATTGGGCATGTTAAAGGGAAATTATGTTCCGATACAAGTGATAGATTCATAGTTGATGGAGCAACAAGGACTATGAAGCAGTTAAAGGTTAAAGGAAATTATACTTTATTTGTTTGTCTCTAATTATTTAAAGTAAATATCATTGAGCAACGCCTGCATATTATGTGTTCCTATTGAAAAAATTCGTTGGCCTAAATGGTTAAGCATTATGTAGCATTCATCCAATATATATGTAATATTGTAATCAAGCCAACTTCTTGACCTCCCTCTTGTCAAGTAAACAAATCATAGGTGCAGCCTGCCTCTAGAAATATGAATATTATAAGAAAATGATGTCCGATTGTTTGTGGAATGTCCTATCTAAACAAGTTGCATGCAAGAAACGAACTCGACATATAGATAAGGCAAAAGATTGTTTGGATTCACACTTTCAAGCATAGTCAGTCCCCTCACACTCTAATATGCAGAATTATCTGCTATAAATGATGGGAACTTACACGATTCGTACAAACCCTTGCTTTTGTAGGTTCTTTAGGAAAACAAGCAAGTACCAACTACTCATACATACAATTAATCGATAAAAAAAAACCTGAAAAGGCATCGCGAGCACACATTTGACAAAATGCTGCAGCATAACATTAAAATGGAATGGTTTTGTTTGCCTCTTGGCTTTATCAAACATGAGATTAGTTTCCTATATCAAAAATATCATCTTTGGCCCCCCTTCTTCTAGACCTTGTCCCTTAATTTAATTTTCATGTGCCTTGGATTGGTGAGTTTTGAAACAAGGAAGGATTTTTATATGATTATTTGATGTGAGATCTGATGATTAAAGGGGGAAACATAAGAAAGCGAGGAATTAGAAATTGGGGGAAAGAGGGGGCTCACATTATGAAGAGGTTTCCATGAGATGCCATCGGCGTTGGCGGTGAAGACAACCTCGCCGACGCGATCCAAGAGCAGCGTCGAGCTCATTGCCGCCATTAATTTTTACTTTTTGAGAAACAAAAGAAATAAGAAGACGACCCAATTACGAAAAGGTCCGAATTTAGAATGCAAGAGGGAGAAAGAACAGAAGAGAGACCGCCATTGTGGAAAATTTTGGTTTGATTGGGCCTCAAAGTCATATCCCACCCTTTTTGGGGGGCAAATTGTCAAAAAGAACCTTGGGATATTTTATCTTGTTGAACAGCCCTGGCCCAATTAAAAACCCCTTGTACCTTGCATGTAATATCTAAACAGTTGACTGTAATATCTAAATAGTTGCAGTCGTTTATAATATCCAAGCGGTTGAAGGAATGTAAGGCCTAAACGAAATACAGCTCAGGGGTTTTTTCACAAAGATTTTGAACAGTAGGCTCTTCCCAACAATTTCAAACTTTACGGGGCTTTTTAGACAACTCCCGAGCGGGCTGGGTGACTTTGTGACAATTTATCTTTTTCTATAAAAACTGTCCATTTTATATTTACTAATTAAAGATTTGATAATGATTTTTAAGGAAAAAAATCCTATTTTATATTTACTTAATTATCCTCGAAAAGTTTTTCTGATACTATCTTTAAAACCTTTTAATTTTGGATGTTTTTATCCGACATTTATACATAAGAACTAATGATAATGGAACGATAATAATTTTAGTGACTTTTGTACATTTTCTCTATACTTCTAGATATCTTACTTACTCCAAGTTCTATAAGTATAGCCCAAATTTAATGTGAAAGTCGGATCTATTTAGAATCAAATAAGTTCAAAACTAAGATGCACTGGACCCAATTTCTACCTCCAAACCAAAGTCATTTACTTTCTAAGATTGTAAGCTCGAAAGCATCAGACTACATTTTCTTTTTTTAACAGAAAAAACACTCACAGTGGGTTCCTTCATTAAACAGCGACCACAGAAGAGTCGGTGATGGAGGTTGTGATCTTCCTCAGATGTTGTCCTCCGTCGATCTGGCAGCGAGCGATTTTGAGCGGTTGAGATTTGTTTTGGAGGTTGTTGAGCGTGTAGATCTCAATGGGTTGTTAGATGTTATTGAGGCCGAGCTACCTGCAAGGAAGTCCCGGGGTGGGAAGCTTCCGTACGACCCTCCGACGATCAAGTTAGTATCAGAGAATTAGAGCAGTGTAGCGGCCTATTGGAATGGGTTCGAATTACCTGAGTCATCTGAAATAGGGGTTTATATAGTAGTCGCGTGGGGCGAGCCGGGACGAGATTCTCGCCATCAGTTACGCCCCCTCATTATGCCCGCATTGATGACGGGATCCGCTCATTAATGGGGGAACGCGCCCGCGTGGGAAGCGGAACGTGGGGCGACGGATATCTCGCTTTGGCGAGATACGCGGAGCCGTTGTGGGGGCGAACGGGCTCCGCGCTCTCGGTTGATCGGGAAAGCCGAGAAAGCTCGGCCTGTGAGATGGCTCGGAAACGAGCCGAGAGGCCGAAAAAGCTCGGCCTGTGAGATGGCTCGGAAACGAGCCGAGAGGCCGAAAAAGCTCGGCCTGTGAGATGGCTCAGAGACGAGCCGGGAGGCCGAGGAAGCCCGACCTTGCAACAGCACAAAGACGAGCAAGGAGGTTAAGGAAGCTCGCTGGACTGCTCGGAGGCGAGCTGTTGGCTGTTTGCTAGGTGAATATGGAAGGTACTCAGGGAGGTCTGCGAATGGTCGGATGCGTCCTCGGAGACGAGGGTTGAGGAACGTTTCCAATGCATCATACTTACTCCAGCTCCGTAGCCTTTGGGACACGTCATCCGCTACGTGTCGTGATCTGGGGAATTCCCACTTGTGAGCATCATCATTAGCCCCCCACTCTCGTTTCGACCTATTTATGGGTCGAGGGCGAGAGTGGTCTGCTCGGTATTCCCTGCTTAGTTCGGCGCCGAGATTTTTTCGTGGAGGATTGTCCAGAGACGATAGAGCGTTTGGTAGTTGCGTCTATTTGATCTTTGAGTCCACGTGGCGTCTCACCGTGCGCCTAATTTTTCGTGCATATCCCCGATGACGTCAGCAGATTGGTGAAATGATTACGCTTTAAAGAAGGGGCGCCATTTCACTCGATCGTCAATTAGGCTACGGGCCACGTGTCCAACGTCGGTTGGCGGGCACGGCAGGCTGTCTCTGACTCCTGCAACGAAGAGACGTCCCCAATGGTCAACCGCCACGTGAAGCCTCGACGGCCGCTAGGCGCGACGCTTCGTTTTGGCAGGAGTCGATCTGGGCCGTAGGATGTTCTCTTTGGGGTGTATAAATAGGAAGGGACCATCCTAAGGCCAACACTTTACCTTAATTCTCTTTCGTTGTTTGAAGATTGCTCGGCGGACCTCCGCTTAGGTCGGATCTTCCGTTGAATTTTCCTCGGCGGGTTCTCTTCTTTGAATTAGATTAGATGTTTTCTTCCGAGGTGTCTGTAGATGTAGTAGGGGTAGAGTCAGGCGATGAAGCTCCAGTTGCTGGGGCCGAGTCCAGTGGGTCTTCTTCCTCTTCGGCTTCAAATAGCCGAGAGGATTCTTCTTCTATTGTGTCTTCTGTGTCGGGCTCGACCCATAGAGTCAGGGCTGCCCTAGTCACTCGCTGTTGGGTGGCGATAAGGGCTCCCAAGGTGCGCATCGAGAATACCGGCGATGCGCCCTCCGTCTTGAATCGCATGGTCGAGCTTTCCGACATCCGGACTTGATTCCATATTCCCTCTAACTATTCACTCCGTTTGGCCAGATAGGGTGAGCAGGCAGACCAGGTGCGGGGCAAGGAGATTGCTCTGTATCTGGAAGCATTCCGGGCAGGAATGCATCTGCCCTTCTCATCCGAGGTTTGTGCAGTGCTCCATTGTTTTCGTCTTGCCCCGAGCCAGCTAGCGCCGAACTCGTAGAGGATCCTCCTCGAGTTTCTGGTCCGGTTGAAATTTGATCGGATCCCCTTCGATTTGAACCTCCTTCTGGCTTTTCCCTGTTATAAAAATCACCCTGATATAAGTAAAGAAGAGCCGAGTTGGGTGTACTTGTCGTTTAAAAAACGCAAGGGTAGGACGGCCGGGTCAGGGGTAGTGGTCGTCCCTTCTTCCATCCATGAATGGAAGGAGAAGTTTGTTTTCGCCGGGCACCGGAGGGCGAGGATTGGCTTGTGCCACAGGGCCGACTGCCCGAGGGTGAGGCAGTCGAACGCCTCCGAGGCAAAGGTGGTGTCCCAGTGCGAACCGATCCAGCGGGCTGATGTCCTGCTCTCCGAGCAAGTACTGAGCTGGGCTGGCGAGATACGCGGAGCCGTTGCGGAGGCGCTTGGGCTCCACGCTCTCGGTTGATCGGGTGGTCTCCAAGCTGAAGGAGTCCCGTCGGCTCTTAACCGAATCCAACCGGGCTATCCAGGCCCAGAAGGAGGAGTCGAACGGTCTTTTCAACACCATGAAAAGGTCGAGGGACGCCATCAAGAAGGATGTCCGGGCGACTTTAGATGCGGCGAAGCTCGCTGAGAGCTGGGTGGAGAGGGCCGTGAAGATCAGTTTTATCTCGATCTCACCGACTCCGCGGCCGTCGGGTGGCATAATGCCCTTGACGCCGTCAAAGAGGTTATGCCTGAGTTTGTCGACCGTGAGCTCCGAGCCAGGTTTCCTCTCACCGAGGAAGCGCCACAGGGCGGCGCCGAGTAGGTCGTGGAAGCCGCAGTGGCCGGAGGAAGCGCCGAGCCCGAGGTCGCCGCCGGCTTCCCCCGATGGAGGCACAGAGCCAGGAGAGGTGGTGGCCGAGCGGGCAGCCTGAGCTATTCCCCCTTCTTCTTTTTCTTTTTTAAGAATTTTTGTAAGCCTCCGGGCATTTTTGTAAGGCTGAGGAGCCCACAATATCTTGTATATAATTTTGATCATAAATAAAGTGCATACATTTTTCTTTGCTCAAGTGTCTTCATTCTGCAAGTGCTTTTAGCACGTCGGTCTTTCGTCTTGCAAGTAACCTTAGCTTAGCATATATTTTTCTTTGCTCAAGTATCTTCATTCTGCAAGTGCTTTTAGCTCATCAGTCTTTTCATCCTACAAATACTTTTAGTTTGTAAGTCTCTTTATCTTGCTAGTGTTAGGCTGGTGTCCACCCTTTCTAGGTGACGGTCGTTCATTGAATATGAGTCGAACGATAGCCAAGTGTAGGAAGGTCGGTATCCTCCCTTTCCCCGGAGTCGAGTTGGCGATTGCGCATCTAGTATGAGTCGAACGATAGCCAAGTGTAGGAAGGTCAGTATCCTCCCTTTCCCCGGAGTCGAGGTGGCGATCGTGCATCGAGTATGAATCGAACGATAGCCAAGTTTGAATAGGTCAGCGTCACTCGATTCTACCCAGTCGCCTCACGAGGAGAGTTTTGGATCCACAGCGTTTGTTGGACACGAAGCTACCCGCTGCGGATGGGCTGAGCAGGAATCTGCTCGGCGGCCTCGTGAGGAGGGTTTTAGATCTGCAGCGTTTGTTGGGCAGGAAGCTACTCGCTGTAGATGGGCCGAGCAGGAATCTTCTCGGCGGCCTCGTGAGGAGGGCTTTAGATCCACAGCGTTTGTTGGGCAGGAAGCTACCCGCTTGTGGATGAGCCAAGCAGGAAGCTACCCGGTCGCCTCGTGATGAAGGCTTTGGATCCACAGCGTTTGTTGGGCAGGAAGCTACCTGCTGCGAATGGACCGAGCAGGAATCTGCTTGGAGGTCTCGTGAGGAGGGCTTTAGATCCACAACATTTGTTGGGCAGGAAGCTACCCGCTGCGGATGAGCCGAGCAGGAATCTGCTCGGTGGCCTCATGAGGATGGCTTTAGATCCACAGCGTTTGTTAGACAAGAAGCTACTCGCTGCGGATGGGTCGAGCAGGAATCTGCTCGACAGCCTCGTGAGGAGGGCTTTAGATCCACAGCGTTTGTTGGGCAAGAAGCTACCCGCTTGTGGATGAGCCGAGCAGGAAGCTACGCGGTCGCCTCGTGATGAAGGTTTTGGATCCACAGCATTTGTTGGGCAGGAAGCTACCCGTTGCGGATGAGCCGAGCAGGAATCTTCTTGGCGGCCTCGTGAGGAGGGCTTTAGATCCACAGTGTTTGTTGGGTGGGAAGCTATCCGCTGCGGATGGACTGGGCAGGAATCTGCTCAGCGGCCTCATGAGGAGGGCTTTATTATCTCTCTAGTATCTCCTTTGGGTGTCGTTCAACCTTCCGTGACCCATATAGGCGGGAATGGTGACCGTCGTGGATGACACGTGGCTGCACTATATCAGGAAAGTGCGATATTCCATGATTTGTGTCGTTGTGTGAGTAAATCTCAGCCGTTAGAAGATTTTTGTTGAGGCTATAAATACCGAAGGCATATTGGTTTCATCCTAGTCTTGCATTCCCTAAAGATGACCGGTCGCGCGTATACCATCAGGGAGATCGTTTCTCGTGACGATGTATACTTTTATAACCTCGATCGTTCCGAGGAGACGTACGAGGCGGTGATAGGCCGCCTAGAGGGCCACCGTGGACGCCTGCTTCCCCGGCGATCTCCTCTCCTTCAGGTGCTAATTTATGCGATATGGAGGACTTCCCAGGGTCTGTACAGCACCCTATCTCCGTAGTTGATGAACGAGGCGTTCGACAAAATGCACACGGTCCACGGGCTTGGTATGATCTCAAAGAGTAAGCGGGATTGCTCGGTGGACCTCCTTCTTGAGAGTTTCCAGCAAAGGTTGGTCATCACATCTTGCTCGGTGGACGAGGTCCCCGGCGAGTCCGTGGCTTCTAGAGTCCACAAGTACCGTCAGAGGGAGCGGGCCGAGGTTGCTTGGGCTCGGCTGGAGGAGATTTCTTCTGAGTATCACTGGCAATGTGTTCTTAATCCTTGCCCTCCTCTCCGGCGGGGGATACCGAGGCGAGGCAAATCTTGGCGGTTTGCTGGTTCCCGTAGGCCCGGCCTATCTCCCTTGATCCAAAGGGAATTTGATCGCTAGGTGATAAGTCGAAATTTGAGCCCGGAGGGCGTTTAAGGTAGGGCGTCCCAGGAGAATGTTATCGGATGAAGGGACCTTAGCGACGAGGAAGTTCACCGGTATGGTTCGCGTATTGCCCGCTTCCCCAATATTGAGGAGGAGGGTGACCAACCCCTCGGCCGGGACGGAGTGGTTTATGAACCCAGAGAGGACATGGGAGGTCGACCGAAGGTCGGATGGCCCTAGCCCTATACGCTGGAAACAGTTGTGGAACAGGATATCCACCGAGCTCCTTGAATCGACCAAAATTCTCTGGACCTCGTAGCGGTGGACTCGGGCCGTTATCATGAGAGGGTCATTGTGAGGAAGCGATATACCGTGGAGGTCTTCATCCCTGAAGATAATCGGTTCGTTCTTCCTGCACCTCTTACGGGGTGGATCGCTTACACCCTCGACTGGGAGGAGGCGGTGGTTCCCCCCTTTTTCCCGAGCTTGATCCGAGATAACGACCATGATTTGTCCGATCGTTAATTCCCCGGAAGGAGTTTGGTCCTTTTGCTCCCGTTCCGCCTGCCGCTTGTCCCGTAAGTATTTCGCCAAGTGGCCGGAGCGGATCAACTCCTCGATGTAGTCACGGAGTTGTTTGCAGTTCTCATTCAGGTGACCCTGCGACCTGTGGAAGGCGCAGTACGGGTCGCGGAGTCGCTTGCCCGCTCTTTGGGTAACTGGCAGGAGCTTAAAGAACCTCTCGCCCTTAGCTTCCTCCAATAGCTCGGTCTGGGAAATGTTCAGAGGAGTGTACTCCTGAAACCTCAGGGAGTAAGGTTTCGGACGATCGACTTTCTTTTTCTCTTCCCTTTCCCTTTTCTTTCGGTCCGCTTGGTCGCCTCTGGGCAGGTTGGAGTTCACCTCTGACTCGAGTTGGATTTCACACTCGGTCCAGGCTTTTACTTCGGCCATGGTCTTAGGTTGCGCTAATGCAAAAGAGCGAAGCCACTCTTTGTGCCTAAGACCTGACCTCGGCGCGGTGATAACTGTTTCATCACGGTGCTCGGGAACCACCAGGAGGGCATTATAGAAGCAAGTGACATACCCCTTGAAGGATTCTTTGTCTCCGCTCTTGACAGTGAACAGGTAGTCGACCGTTCTTTTCTGTTGCCGGTTTCCGACGAAATGACCGAGAAATTAGGTAGCCAGCTCGTCAAAGGTCGAGATGGAGCGCGGCACGAGCCCTCGGAACCAGTCCCAGACAGCTCGGATTAGGGTGGTAGGAAAAGCTTGGCATTAAGCCGTTTCCGAATTATCTTAGAAGCTCATGCCTACCGTAAATGCGTCCAAGTGGTCCTTCGGGTCGGACTTCCCGTCGAAGAAGGCCATTTTGAGCGGCTTGTTCCTAGACGAGACGTGCTCGGCCAGCAGCTCTTCTGTAAAGGGCTTTGTGAGCGAATCGGCGGAATACCTGGCCCCTTCGCCGGACATATGGCTATCTTGTCGTATGCTTTCGATTTTATTTTCGAGGGCTTCGAGCCGGTGGCGGTACCCCAAGGATTCAGCACAGTCGGAGTGGTGGCTACCCCTGCTCCGGGGCTGGTGCGGCTTCGATTCCGCTCTATCAAATTTCTTAAATCCTCGGACGAGCACTTTCTTGAGTAGTCCCGACGTTCGCCGTTTGCACGGCCTCGGCGGGATTGGGTGTGTCAGTCATATCTGGAAGCAAGAGAACTGACCGACATCTCCTCAGGAGGTGTGAGCGCGCGGCGGGTGTTGGGGCAACGGCTTAATCTTCCCTGAGATCAGGGTGTGGAGCTATCCGGCGCCTAGTGGGTTATGGAATCATTCGTCGCATGCGGGTCATGGTAGCCGGAGTCGGCACGTCAGCGCTCGGTGACGCTGAGATGAGCGTGAGTGGGATCGAGGGCCTGAGCATGGCCATCCGTCCTTCTGCGGACGTCGTTATCCCGGGGAGGGGAAAACGCGGTCTTATGGGTAGGTCCCGCCGCTTGAATCCGGACGAGTGCATCCACCATCGATGTGAGCCTGTCGATCCGAGCGGATAAGGCGTTGATAACGTTAGGAGGGGAAGACGAGCCGCTCCTGCCTCCATTGTAGGGTGGCGGCGGCTCGTATTTGGATCGTTGCGGTCGTCGCTCGCCATTGGGTCGAGGGCGGAAGATCAACTTTATGGGTGGAGAAGCTTCTTGTACTTCCCACAGACAGCGCCAACTGATGGAGATTGTGATCTTCCACAGATGTTGTCCTCCGTAGCGAGCGGTTTTGAGCGGTTGAGATTTGTTTTGGGGGTTGTTGAGCGTGTGGATTTCAATGGGTTGTTGGATATTGTTGAGGCCGAGCTGCCTGCAAGGGAAGTCCTTGAGTGAGAAGCCACCGTAGGACCTTCCGACGATCAAGTTAGTACCGGGGAATTTGGGTAGCGTAGCGGCCCATTGGAATGAGTTCAAGTTATCTGAATCATCTAAAAGAGGGGTTTATATAGTGGTTGCGTGGGGCGAGCCGGGGCGAGATTCTCGCCGTCAGTTACGCCCTCTCGTTATGCCCGCGTTGATGGCAGGATCCACTCGTTAATAGGGGAACGCACCTGCGTGGGAAGCGGAACATGGGGCGGAGGATATCTCGCTTTGGCGAGATACGCAGAGCCGTTGCGGGGGCGTACGAGTTCCGCGCTCTCGGTTGATTGGGAAAGCCAAGAAGCTCGGCCTGTGAGATGGCTCGGAGACGAGCCGGGAGGTCGAGGAAGCTCGGCCTGTGAGATGGCTCAGAGACGAGCCGGGAGGCCGAGAAAGCTCGGCCTTGCAACAGCTCAGAGACGAGTAAGGAGGTTAAGGAAGCTCGCTGGACTGCTCGGAGGCGAGCCATTGGCCGTTTGCTATGTGAATATGGGAGTTACTCAGGGAGGTCTGCGAATGGTCGGATGCGTCCTCGGATACGAGGGTCGAGGAACGTCTCCAATGTATCATACTTACTCCAACTCTGTAACCTCCGGGATACGTCATCCGCTACGTGTCGTGATCTGGGGAATTCCCACTTGTGAGCATCATCAGTCGGACACTTTCAATATCTAATTTTTTTTCCTTTCTAGTGTGTCCCATCCAGTCTATTACAAGACGGCTCTTAATAACTAAAAGATCAAGAAATAATCAATACATTTCCTCAACAAGTTAACATGCATTTCGAACCGTTTGTTGCAAGGTCGTATGAAACGAGTGTTCTAATGTTTCGAAGCGTAAAGTTGATATGAATTTCTACTACGTCCAAGCAGCAATTACCAACTTCGTTGTTGTTCCGGTGTTCAAGGTGGTCGAACTTCCTTTCTGAAAACCCTTCTCATCTGAAGGTATCTAATCGTGTTCAACCTGATACCAATTTCGGCGGACAAGATTGCCAAAAACACCTTCCAACGATCACAATCCTGAAAAAGATGCCCCACCGTCTCTAGCATGTTCGTTTGACATAATTCACAATTCGGACCTATTTGAACATGTCCGCGGTTGAGGAAATCTCCGATTGGCAGTTTTTTGTTGAGTTGTCTCCAAATAAACCAATACATCCTTCTAGTGATTGACAGTTTTCTCGGGATCAGTACTTCCGGTGTGTGGGAAGTTGCATTGTCTGCTATCCGTTATAGAAATTCTTGCTGGACCCGAAAGGAAGAGTTATTGTCGTACTTATTCCACCGTAGACAGTCCTTACAAATGGTTATTGTTTTGTGACTTATCAATTGTATAACCTCATCTGGAATTCCAAGCAGCCTTTGTAAATTCCATCCATCTGTTGTCCGCCATTCTTTGATGCAAGAATTGTCAATGATGTTAATATTCGCCGTCCAAGGGAACCTGTCCAATAGTATATCAAGTATCCATGTGTCCTTTCAGAAACATATCGTCTCCCCATTTCCTAAATCCCAAACAGCTCTCATCCTCAGTATCTCCATTTGTGTCTGCATAAGCCTCCAGGTTGAGGTCATTGGCCCAACATCTTTCCACCGTTTGGTCCTGTTATTATAATACTTTGCCCTTACAAAGCCCACCCAGGCCGACTGATGATGCTCACAAATGGGAACTCCCCAGGTCATGACACGTGGCTGATGACGTATCCCGGGGCTCACGCAAACAGGGCAAACACCATGCGTTGGAGGCTCTCCCCGGGCAACCGTCCCGGGGTATAACCCGACCTCCTATGGATGCCTGAGCATTCCTATGCCCGCCTTACAAATAACCATCGGCTCGCCTCCGAGCCCTCTAACACGCTGAGCTTCCTCAGTCCTCCATGCTCGCCTCCAAGCTATCACAGAACCGATCTTCCTCGGCCTCCCACTCGTCTCTGAGCCACCCGCCGAGCTAAGCAGCCCCGGTTCTACCGAGCAACCAAGGACGCGGAGCCCAAGCGCCTCCACCATGGCTCCGCGTATCTCTCTAGAAGCGAGATCTCCGCCACCCAACATCCCACGTTCCACGCCGCCGTATCCCCCCATTAATAAGTGTATCTCGTCATTAATGTAGGGATCCCGTCATTTACACAGGCGTAACGCCAGGGGCATAACGGCCGGCGAAGATCTCGCGCCAGCTCGCTCCAAGCGACCACTATAAAAACCCCTCTCCCAGACGACTCAGGTAACGCAACCTTAATCCAATAAGCCGCTACTCTGCTCAAATACCTCGGCTAACTTGATCGTTGAAGGGTCCACGATGGTATAACCACCCCGGGACTTCTTTTGCAAATTGCTCGGCTTCGCCTCAAAACAAGCCCACTGAGATCCACACGCTCAAGGAGGTAACCCTCAACACCAATATCAACCGTTCACCAACGTTCGCGACAGATCGACGGAGGACAACATCTGAAGGAGATCCTAACCTCCATCAGTTAGCGCCGTCTGTGGGAAGAGAAAATTCCACTCATCGAAAGTTGATCTTCCGATCTCGAACTCATAGAGAATGAACACCGTGACGATCCAAACACAAGCCGCCGCCTTCCCCACAACGGAAGCGCGGACGGATCCGCTCCTCCCCCTAACTCCATTCATGCCCTCTCTGCACGGATCGACAGGCTCGCATCCATAGTGGATGCCCTTGTCCACGTCCAAACGGCGGGACAAGACCCTAGGTCACCGTTCCCCCTCCTCGGGATCACGACCTCCGCAGAGGGGGGGATAGCCAACCTATCGAAGGCAGACTTCCGAGCAGGGGAAGCAGCCTTGACGATTTTGCCTGGAACAGGAGCTGAAACAGTCAGTCTTGTGAAGACCGACCCTTTGGCAGGAGAAGCCGCCTTGACGACTTCAGGAGAAGGAATGGCTATCCGCTTAGGAATAGCACCTTCTGGTATTGCGGGCTTCTTCATAGGCCCGTTGGAGCTTTGGCCCAGTCTATTGAAAATCGAGGCACTGGATTTGGGCGACCCGTTGAGAGGGGCCGTAGTAGTTGCATGCCGATCAAAGATCGACTTCTTCGGAGCTTCTGACGATGGTATAAGAGCGCTGAAGCTTGTTGGCGGGATCATGGTCCCAAAGAATAGCCCAGTGGTGGCTTGGGTCACTTGTTCCACTGGCATTGTGAAAAGGGAGGCCGCTTGGGGCCCGTAGGTTACTCCTCCAGATGAGGCGAAACGGGAGTTGCAGTTGTAGTTGGAGCAGTTAGAGATCATCGATGTTCTTTTTTCTGCACGGAAGCAAAACCAAATCTTAATACCTCAAATCCAGGGGCAACCACATAAAATCGCGATTTGTTCGCGAACAAGACACACGAAGTGTGGAGTGGAAAGAGGAAAAGGTCCCACCGGGCGTGCCAGAATCTGTTCCCCGCCGGAAGACGCGACCGGGACGTTGGGACGTCAGGGCCTGAATTCCGAGGACAGATGCTATTTGGTGCTATCCGTCCACCTCTCCGAAGATGCCAAGTTGATTTATGGCACCATGTATCGAAGGTTTAAACAGATGCAGTCGATGTAGCAGACTTCGTCAGATTCCCCCTCGTTGAGGGGTTTTTGATTGTGGGGACGCTCTTCACTGCAGCTGCGAGCCCCTGCGGTTAATTACGCCACCACATCGCGGTAACCACTTTCTCCTTCTCCAGATGGTCACTTCGTGTCATGTGTGTTTGTTTTGTTTTTGGCTGCCCGTGGATTGTATACGGAGACTAATTTATGTTGTCGCCCGTAGGGCGTGGATTAGTCCAAATCCGTATTTTCTTAGATTTGGGTTTGGGGTTGGATTTAAGGATACGTTAGTCTCATTTGAGACTAAGATCAACTTCAACGTTTGTTAAGGATACGTTAATCTAATTTTAGACTAAGATCAATTTAACGGGATCGTTTAGATCCAACAAAAGAGCATTTGGGCTCTATTGTTTAGTTCAGGGACATTGCGGTCGATTAGTTTAAGGACATTACGGTCCAAGGTTAAGGACATCATAGTCCATGGGCTTAAGGACCCCACAGTCCGAGGTTAAGGACATCATAGTCCATGGGTTTAAGGACCCCACAGTCCGTAATTTAAAGACATCATAGTCTATAAAGTTTAAGGACATCATAGTCCATGAGTTTAAGGACCCCACAATCCGTGAAATGTTTGGTTGTCGGGACCCGTCACCTCTCTAAAGACGTTGAAAGATTACAACGACAGATATCATAGGAGTGAAGAGATGTACCCTTGAACCAGTATTGATTGAGAGATCTGTAGTCCAATTTGGGACTAAGATCAAAAGATTAATGAGCATATAGGCTCAGTTAATCTGAATTAAGGACTTATGGCCAATCTTGGGCTAAGTCCACTTAGGTTTAAAAATGTTGGACATTTGTTTGGGCTGCTAAACATTTGTCTGGGCTTGGCCCTTTTAACAATGCTGAGCATTGATTTGGGTTCTGACAGTATTTCTGTCTTTTATTGAGTGCTGAGCACTCATCATAGCTTTGGGGCTTATTAATGAACAATTTATGTTCTATTAGCGCACACGTGAGGAGCACGTTTTTCGCTTGGCGCCACTCAAAGGGCGCAGAGCGCTTCTGCTGGGTAGTGCACACGTGAGTAGCACGTGGCGCGCTTGGCGCTGAGCGCCAGTCTATAAGCACATTGCGCTAATTTATGAGCGCAAAAAGCTATCTATTCAGTGGCGCACACGTGAGGAGCACGTGGTGCGAGTGGCGCACACGTGAGGAGCACGTGGTGCGCTTGGCGCTGAGCGCCAGTCCATGAGCGTAAAGCGCTAGTCCAAGGGAGCAAAGCGCTATCTGTTAAGTGGCGCACACGCGAGGAGCACGTGGTGCGCTTGGCGCTTTGCGCCAGTCAAAGAGCGCAGAAGCGCATCTGATCAATTTTATGATCTGTGAAATAAATTCTCGTTTAGAAGAGACTTTGTCTCAAGGTCCCAAGAACGAAGTTCTTATTTTGTAGGAGATATTTCAATCTTTTATTTTGATGAAAGACTTTGCCTTTATGGATCTGTGATCCTAAAAGAATTGACTTATTCTCCCCCCCCCCTTTATTTTATAATGTGATGTTCATGATCTCCTTGTATAAAAGACCTTAGTCTTATAGATCTATGATCTGTGAGAAGAATTATGTTCTTCTTTTTATTTTATGATGAGGTCCTTTGATCTCTTTGTGAAAGACCTTAGTCTCGTAGATCTATGATCTTAAAGAAAGAAGTGAATTCTTCTTTTTTATATGAGACGATTTCGTCTTTCTGTTCTTTTTACCTTGAAGAAAAATTCTTCTTCTACCGAGAGCTTGGCTTTTCTTTCTGAGATTTCTCAAAGTATATGAGGGGCTTCCTTTCTATGATACTTCAAGTCTTGGGGCCTTTATATAGGGCTGTTCCCATCAAAAATTTCTGCGCAAAAGAGCCCAAGGTATCAAATGGCAGTGATACGCTTAAGAAAATGCGAACCAGTATTTTCCGGGCTGTATTTTGATAAACTCCCGAATGAGAAACAGCTAAATTCTGATGGTATTGAAAGTGTCTCGAAAAAACCTTCGATTTGATATATTATGAGCCTCATAATTCATCCGGGATCAAAAGTTACGAGGCAACACGTACACGTGACTGGGGATCACGTGCCCACACGTGACCGAGCATCACGTGCCCACACGTGACCATTTACAGACAAAGCATGTAGGCACTGAATAAAATAAATAATTAAATGGGGTCACGTGCCAACACGTGATGGGCCTTTAAACCCACTGAAAAGGATTAAAAGATATAATAAAAAAAACTAAGGGAAAAACCCAATGGGGCATCACGTGCTCACACGTGACTAAGGGTCACGTGCTCACACGTGATGATTCCTTAGTTCTTTAAAACAACATAATTGAATTCTGGTTAAAATGCTAATCAAGGAGGGTCACGTGTCAATACGTGATGGGCTCCTAAGCTTTTTAATCTATAGAATTAAATTCTGTTTAATAATCAAATAAAGGGATCACGTGCCAACACGTGATAGACTTTTAAAAGCCTTCTGAATTGATAGAATTAAATTCTAATTAAGGAAAATCAAAGACCCTAACAGGGAAAATATTTCTTTAAATCTTTCCAAACAAAAAGGATGGTGCTCTGTAAAATAGAGCACCGTTGGATTAAAAATCCAAAGGTGATTAAAAATCACCAATTTATGGAAAGATTTTATATAAGGAAAGATTTCCCTGAAATTCACCAAGAATAACAAACAGAATATCTTCTGGATTAAAAATCCAATGGTGAATAAAATTCACTGAGTGATCTAAAAGATCATGTTAGTTACAAAAACAACTAAAATCTTTCAATGAAAGATTCATTAAACAAATTGATTCTTTTCTTTCTCCTATAAATAGGAGCCAAGAAGAAAAGAGAAGGGATCTACTTTTTTTAAGAGAAGAACAGAGAGAAAAAAAAAGAGGGGAATTTAATTCTCAAGAGAGAAAAAAAGAGAGGAGAATTTAATTCTCAAGAGAGAGAAGAAAATTTCTTCAGAAGAGAAAAGAAACCCTAGGTGAGAAAGGGGAAAGAGATCTAAGCTCCATAAAACAAAAAGAGAATTTAATTCTCAATTTAAGAGTTTAACTCTTCTGAACAAGAACTTAATTCTTCCTTTGGTTGAAGATCTGCAGAAACAGATCTCTCTACAAATTGAGAATTTAATTCTTATCGGGGAGATTCTGCCATGCAGATCCAAAACTTAGAGGGAGAATTGAGTCTAAGGAATTTAATTCCCCCAAATTCATAGGAATTTAATTCCTCAAAATGAAGCTAGGGTTTAACCCTATATGAGAATTTAATTCTCCCAAACTCATAGGAATTTAATTCCTCCAAGACAGAACTAGGGTTTAACCCTATATGAGAATTTAATTCTTCCACATACATAGGAATTTAATTCCTCTAAAACATAATTAGGGTTTAACCCTACAGAGAATTTAATTCTTAAAACAAGGAGACTTGAAAGCTCTCCATGCACGTAAAGAACTTGGTCACGTGGTGACACGTGACCCCAAGCCTCAGTGAATAAACAAAGAAAGAATGAAATTAGGTCACGTGCCCCCACGTAACCCCTAAACAGATCCCCCAAAATGAGAAGGAAAAAAGCTCGGAGGCAACGCCTCACGTGCTCCCACGTGACTTCCAAAACAAAAGGAATAAAAGCAAAGGCAGAACTGGATTTAGGCGTCCTCACGTGTCTTCACATGACCCCTAATAAAACGCTTTAATAATCAATGCACGGGTACCTATTACGTGCCCACACGTGATGGCCTGAAGACCAAAAGTGTTTAACATTTATCTGAATATTCTGAGAACAAAGTAAACGAGGTCTGGCCCCACGTTTGGGTGCCCTCACGTGCCCCCACGTGACCCTTTCCTTTCTAATGTTTAACACTATTTTAAGTATTTTGTATCCAGTGTTTAACATTGTTTTAAATACATCACGTGAGGACACGTGACCACCAGACGTCCTCTAGTGTTTAACACTATTTTAAAGCCAGCTTAGCCCAAATTGGCTAAGTTTCTCCAGAGGCAAATTGCCCCTTCAAATAAATCTTAAAATCCAGAACTACAACGTTTAATGCTCAGCCAAAGACAAAAAAATGTTATCAGAGCCTTCAAACTCTTATTTAGCATTGCTAAATAATAAGGGGCTGAACCCAGACAAATGTTTAATGGTCCAACAAGGGGCCAACATTTTAAATTTAATTGGACTTAGCCCAAACTGGCCATAAGTCCTCAATTCAGATTTAATTGAGCCAATGTGCTCATAATCTAATTGATGGATCTTAGTTCCAAATTGGACTATAGATCACCCAATCCACTTCGATTCGAGGGTACATCTCTTCACTCCTTTGATATTTGTCGTTGTAATCCTTCAACGTCTTCAGAGAGGTGCCGGGTCCCGACAACCATACATTTCGCGGACTATGATGTCCTTAACCTTGACTGTGAGGTCTTTAGACTCACGGACTATGATGTTCTTAACCTTGACTGTGAGGTCTTTAACCTCATGGACTACGATGTCCTTAACCTCGGACCATGGGGTCCCTTTAAACCCATGGACCGAGATGTCCTTAAACTAACATTGGACCACCATGTCCTTAAACTGGTAATCGACCGCAATGTCCCTAAACTAAACAATAGAGTCCAAATTCTCTTTTGTTGGATCTAAACGATCCCGTTAAGTTGATCTTAGTCTAAAATTAGACTAACGTATCCTTAACAAACGTTTAAGTTGATCTTAGTCTCAAATGAGACTGACGTATACTTAAACCCAACTCCCAAACCCAAATCTAAGAAAATAAGGATTTGGACTAATCCACGCCCTACGGGCGACGGCATAAATTAGTCTCCGTATACAATCCACGGGCAACCAAAAACAAAACAAACACACATGACACGAAGTGACCATCTGGAGAAGGAGAAAGTGGTTACCGCGATGCGGTAGCGTAATTAACTGCAGGGGCTTACGCCTGCAGGGAAGAGCGTCCCCACAATCAAAAACCCCTCAACGAAGGGGAATCTGACGAAGTCTGCTATATCGGCCGCATCCGTTTAAATCTTTGATACATGGTGTCATAAATCAACTTGGTATCTTCGGAGAAGTGGACGGATAGCACCTATTAGCATCTGCCCCGAAATTCAGGCAAGACGGACCTATGCGGTCTCGTCCCTGTGTTCGGAGGAGAACAAGGGCAAGCTGATTTATTCAATCAGTTAAGGAGATCTTTTCTCCAATTGATTTGGGGATTTCCCCACCGTTGGATCTTTGATCCAAGTGCTTCTGATTTACAGAAGGTAATTTTCTTGTTTTTAACAAGATTGGGAAATCTTTTCCCATACAGAATTTATTCTGTATTTTGGTGATTTTTAATCACCTTTGGATCATTGATCCAACGGTGCTCTGATTTACAGAGCACAATCTTTTTATTTGGAAAGATTTTGAGGAATCTCTCCTTAACAGAATTTTATTCTGGTTAATTGATGATTTATCATCTTTATTAGATTTTCGATCTGACGGTGGGGAGTTTTTAGTTCCAGCACTAGCGCACCCGTGTTTTTCACGTGGTGCGCTGCTTAGAGTGCAGCGCACTTTGCGCTAGCGCACCCGTGCTTTGCACGTGGTGCGCTGCTTAGGGCGCAGCGCACTTGGCGCTAGCACACATGTGCTTTGCACGTGGTGCGCTGCTTAGGGCGCAGCGCACTTGGCGCTGCTATGAAGCGTTGCTTCATTTCAAAATTTGAATTTTGAACAGAGCTTTGCTCTGATTGGGGGAAACAGGCCCGACCCGTCAGGCAAAAGAAACGAAGTTTCGCTCCGATCAAATAAAAGGCGATAGAAGACGATGTCAATAGGTTGCTTGCAGCCAACTTCATTCGAAATGTGGTCTACTCGGAATGGATAGCGAATGTGGTTATGGTTAAAAAGGCAAGCGGGAAGTGGCGCATGTGCGTCGACTTCACAGATCTCAACAAGGCCTGCCTGAAAGACAACTATCCCCTCTCTCGGATAGATTATCTTGTCGACAGCTCGGCAGGCTACGAATTGCTCAGCTTCATGGATGCTTTCTCTGGCTACAACCAGATCCATATGAACCCGGCAGATGAAGAGCTTACCGCGTTCACAACGGACCGGGGGGTGTACTGCTGCAAAGTGATGCCTTTCGGCCTCAAAAACGCCGGAGCTACATACCAGCGCCTGGTCAACAGAATGTTCAAACCGCAGATTGGGAGGAACATGGAGGTTTACGTCGACGACATGCTCGTAAAATCGACCTCGTCGGACGAGTACGCCATAGATCTTGGCAAAACATTCGGCATCCTTCGCAAGTACAAAATGAAGCTGAATCTCGCCAAGTGCGCGTTCGGGGTCACGAGCGGGAAATTCCTCGGGTTCATGGTTACCCACCGAGGAATTGAGGCTAACCCGAAGAAAATCAGTGCCATCCTCAACATGGCCACGCTAAAGAGTAACGTGGAGATCATGCGACTCACGGGGAGAGTGGCCGCTCTTAGTCGCTTCATGTCGAGGTCCGGGGAAAAGTGTCTCCCGTTCTTTAAAGCCCTGAGGAAAATCCCAAAGTTCGAATGGTCGGAAGAGCGTCAGAATGCTTTCGAGCAACTCAAGGTGCACCTGGCAACTCCCCCGCTGCTTACCCGGCCTGCCGAAGGAGACGAGCTGCTGCTGTATCTTGCGGTTCCGATCATGCTGTCGGCTCGGTGCTCGTCCGAGAAGTCGAAGGAGCACAGAAGCTGGTCTACTACGTGAGCCATGTCTTTAAGGATGCGGAAAAAAGGTACCCGGCCATAGAGAAGATTGACATGGCGCTTATCTTCGCCTCAAGGAAGCCACGGCATTACTTCCAGGCACACACCATCCTCGTCCTCACCGAGCGGCCCATAGGGGCTTTTCTCGCCTCCCCCGAATCGTCTGGTCGTCTTGAGAAATGGAGGTAGGAGTTATCTCAATTCGACATCAAATACCGCCCAAGGCAAGCCATCAAAGCACAATTCCTGGCAGATTTCGTTGTCGAATGTACTATCCCCAACAAGGAGGCAGTGTCGGCACCCGTCCCCGGGTCCCGACCCTCAGTCGAGGAAGGGGCCCGACTCCGTCCCCAATTGGGTCCTCTACGTCGATGGATCCTCTACCGAGGAGGGAAGCGGTGCCGGTCTTATCATTCGAGGCCCGAACGAGGCAGAGATGGAGTACTCTTTGAAGCTCGGGTTCAGAGCTTTAAACAACACCGCGGAGTACGAGGCCTTGCTAGCTGGACTACGAATCGCCTGCGGAGTGGGGCTGAAGACGATCCAAATTCGCAGCGACTCTGCCCTAGTCATGGGCCAGGTGACTGGCCGCTTCGAGGCCCAGGAGCCGCTAATGGTAAAGTACTTAGCCAAGGTAAAGAGACTACGAAAAAATTTTGACGAAGTTCAAGTGGAGCAGATCCCTCCGCATCTAAACGCCCAGGACGACGCCCTGAGCAAGCTAGCATCCTCCTATACGGCTAACAATAAGAGGAATATCCTCTTCGAAGTCTTGCCACGGCCCAGTGTGGAAGACCAGAAGGCAGCACTTCAAGTGTACACTACTCAGAAGGAAGGCCGGGATTGGAGGAATCCTCTCGTAGAGTTCCTGAAGGAAGGTACACTCCCAGAAGATCGAGGGGAAGCGCGCCGCCTTCGAGCCAAAGCCCGCCATTTTGTCTGGAGCAATAGGAACCTCTACAAGAAGTCGTACACACAACCTCTGCTTCTGTGCGTCGACCCCCACGAAGCTGACTACGTCCGGCGTGAGATTCACGAAGGGGTCGGTGGAGCACATCAAGGGGCCCACACTTTAGTCCAGAAGACGCTACTCCAAGGATACTATTGGCCGACGATTCATCAAGACGCTCAGAAGATCGTCAGAAGATGCAAAAACTGTCAACTCCACGGCAGCATACCCCGTCTTCCGGCTACCAAGCTAACGGCCCTGACCCCCCTGGCCATTTGCCTAATGGGGGATGGACATGGAATGCCAACTCCCAACTGGTACGGGCGGGCACAAATACATCCTCGTTGCGGTGGACTATTTTACAAAAATGGATTGAGGCCGTCCCGATCAGAAAACCGGATGCCACCACGACCATCAAATTCCTGCAGAACAACATAATATCCCGATTTGGGATCCCGAGGTGTATCGTTACCGACCACGGGACGAATTTTGAAAACGACAAAGTCAAAGGATTTTGCAACGAATGCCACATACTAATGAAGTTTGCCGTGGTCGCGCATCCTCAATGCAACGGGCAGGCCGAGGTCGCTAACAGAGACGTCATTCGAGGTCTTCGAACTCGTCTAGATGGAAGACAGGGCAGCTGGGTCGAAGAACTACCCCGGGTTTTATGGGCCTTACGCATATCGAAGAAGACCCCCACTGGAGAGACCACCTTTAGCCTCTGCTACGGCACCGAGGCGATGGTTTCCAGCAGAGATTGGACTGCCCAGTTACAGAGTCGAACACTTCGACGACGAAACAAACACCTTGGCGCTCCGGACTAATCTGGACATCTTGCTAGAAAAGCGGGACCGGGCACAGATCAAAGCCGCCGCTTATCAACAACAAACTGCTCGCTACTACAACGCACGAGTCACGCATCGCGCCTTCAAGACGGGAGATTTGGTCCTAAGGCGGAGCGAATTCATAAACCAAGGCAAGCTACACAAGTTCTCTTCGAAGTGGGATGACCCATTTCTCGTCTCCGAAGTATTGCCCGGAGGAGCCTATCGCTTACAAGACGTGGGAGGACGCAAGTTTCTGCGGCCTTACAATGCCGAGAAGCTCAAATTGTACAAGTGAATATGTTTTCAAAATTTTGTATCAGTGAATATGTTTCCTTCTTTGTCGAAGCGATGTAATTTTTCTTTATTATTAAGTCTCCTGAATCAAAGGAAACTCCTTCGATATGTTTCCCTCTTCCTCGGTTCCAAGACCCCTAGGTTCATTTTTGTGAAAATACGCAAAAGCACAAAGAGGATAAAAAGGAGACAATAGCACGTCGCAAAAGAAGAATTTTATTCACCAAGGGTATTATGGGCTCCCCAGCCTTACACAAAAGAAAATATATACAAAAATATTACAATAGAGGGGGTAAGGGGTGAAGAAAACACTGTTGGTGGTACTCCGAGGAGATCGCCGCCAGCCGAGCCCTCGCTTTCTCAGCCCGCTCCCTCTGATGTTGCCCGCGGACCCGCGATGCCGCGGAAGGGCCAGAGACCGCACCTGCCGGGCAGCTATCGGCGATCTGCCTTTGTTGAAAGCATCCTGAACGAGTGCCACCGAGCGATCCCGCCTGCTTTTCGAGATCAGGCCGTGGTGGTGGAGCGAGTGCAGCTTGTCAACCGCCTCGTCCTTAAGCTCCTTGGACAGGGCGTTGTGCAGCCCCGACGACATCCTCCAAATTGCATACATGAGCAATTGAAAGACGGATGGTTGGCGGGGAAGTAGAGGGCCGAAGTGTTCCTCCACACGTTGGACCACTGCCCGGTACGTCTCCTCGGTGCTAGCCTGATCGTACAAGTAGACGACGTCACGAGAGATGATCTCTTGAATGGAGTAGATGAAACCTGCCATTTTTTTTGTGGACGCAAGGCTAAAAATAACCAACACGCCTTCACTATTTATTGCCCCAACGGAATCCCAAAAGGCCGAAGTTTGCGCGTGCGGCAGCACGATTCATAAGGTCTTTTCAAAATTCCCCACTCAGGGCTGCTGCGTGGCGACCATGCCCCCAAACAGCCAAATGGAAGTAGAAACGACGCGCACTATGGAGAGTCACGCCTTCCCACGCGTCTCTGCCACGTGTTGTCTTTGACGGTCTCTCTCCCCAGGTTTTACGGGTCAAGGGAGACGGACCGACACCAAAGAAGCCTCGTCAAGAGGCCACCGAGCAGCTTCCCCGCTCGGTCAATCCCTGGCCGGTAGTCCCCTACCCACCGACGCCAAGGATCGAAACCCTCATCAAGAGGCCACCGAGCAGCTTCCCTGCTCGGTCAATCCTTAGCGGGTAACTTCTGTAAGTCTATAGTAGCGCCCCGGCCGTCAATCCGAGGCCAAATGCGGAACAAAAACTTTTTCAAAACCGGCGCTAACGTAACCTTAAAACCCGGATCGTTCCATTAATCGTAAACTAGAAAACTGTAAAAGAGTTTGGAGAGATTATACCGAGTTGATCCGTGTCCTTCGGTCTTCATTCCAAGCCTCTAGCGGCTGCCCCGAACAAGCTCGCTCTCCAGTCTCCCTCGTCGAAGATGATCCACCTCGAGAATTCTTAATACGGGCTCCCGTCTCAAAACCGAGACAACTTGGACATGAAGTTTACTAGACGACATGTCCAATATTGAAGTAGAGAGAGTGTAGAATATTTTATCTTAAAGTATCCAAGCCTTTTTATGAAGGTAAAATGAAATTGCCAAGTGAAATGGTGAGCATGGAATTTTTGGGCAAGTGAAGAAGAAATCATGAGCTTGATGGAAACAATGGGCTCGGCCATCAGAACAAAAAAAAATGGTGAGTGTTCTCTGCCAATCTTTTAGAATGGGGCTGTGAATGTTAGTGTGGTGGTGAGGAAAATAATAATGTGGTGATTAAAAAAACAACTCAATTGAATAAATTAATCAAGGTATGATTCTCACACCCACAAAAAATTCACAGCCACCATTCCTCACCGTTTAATGCACATGATGAGTCATGATAAAGGCCATGCCCATTAATTGCACACCACGATGCTGCCCACGAAAATTTGCAGTGCACCAAACCAAATTTTAAAGTCAAGAAAAACATTACTCACAGTACTCTATTAAAATATTAAACTAAATATTTTAAACGGAAGGAAAAAAATTGGCAACTTTGAAAAGTAATCTTGTAATGAATTACAAGAATACCCCTCGTCCGTATTGTTAGTTATATGTATGCCCTAGAGGCCATTACTATACATAGGATGTATATTGTAGTGGATGCTTGGACATATATAGGGAGGACTTTCTTGCTCGACATGATAGTATGCTATCTGGTTGATCTTTACCTTAACGTGTACACTGATTGTCTCTTTGTTACATGTTGGTACAGCCCTTAGGATGTGTACTTGAGTACCTGGACTATGATGCAGATCATACTAGTGGGGACATGGTAGTCCATAAGTACATCCTTCAAGGTCCCTAGTCGTGGGTGTATCGAGATGGGGCATCGATATACCAGTGTAGACTAGCGTATACCTTCTCGACCCATACAGATGGGCGATGGATGATCCCATATCCATTGGTGTTTGACATCAGAGATGATATACGGGTGCTCAGTGGAGACTGGGTACACTGGACGGACTCGCCGAGAACTCCCAGATGGTATTATACCTTACGTCAGATGGCAGTTCTCTGGTGACACTGGTACAGAGTAGTCTGTTGACCCGAGATCGTCATAGAGTCTTGTGTGGTTCCCACTGTGCTTTGATTTCCACCTTACCACGTCCAAGAGGGCGTACAAAACGGTGGTTTTTGGGTACAGTCCCGAATCACATGGAGGCAAGGAGCGATAGGAGGGGATTCGTCTCTCCCGGTATAGGGAGTTGATGTTGCGCTGTGTTCGATTGGCTATAACAGGAAATCCCTGGCCAGGGTTGCTGAGATTTACTGGTAAGTGTTACCAGTAGTATCTCGAATTGTTATAGACCTCATATCGACACGACTTATCGAGCTATTGGGGTCTGACGTTTACCACCCCTAGGCGAGATATACGACATATCAGACGATCAGACCGGACTGTACGGTAAGTGTTACTGGTTGGATTCACAGGAGTGTGAGCGGGCTTGCTCGTCGATCTTCTGATCGCTCAATACCCGGGTGGCCGTTACGTTTAGCAGACCGCTTGCGGCTTGTGGGTGTTTGATATGATCATCACCTGCTGCCGGCGTATTGACGAATCTTTAGAGTCCTACACAGAGGTTTCCTGGCTCAAGCGAAACGAAATAGGAGCGCATATGAGATATGTGCGGGACCGAGAATAATGTGTGTATGTGATACCGTATTCCATTCTCGCGATGAATGTATCGATTGGTTGTATGCGATATAACCTAGTTATCGAATCAAGTATTGATTCGATAAGCCGATACATAGGATACTAGTCGGTTATATGCGATATGACCGGATCGTTAAATCAAGTGTTGATTTAATGATTTAATGTATAATTATATATTTGATATATTACTTTGTATTAACTAGTATTGGTTCACTTTAAATGGATTTTCTCACTTGGATGTACAAGTTGTATATGTGATATACTTTTTGTGCAAATGATTGTATCATGTTTGATGATGCATGTTTACTTGAGTTTGTGTAAAGATTGAACCATGGTTATTTAAATGGTTAGGGTTTTGGTTTTCTTATTTATTTATTTATTCTTTATGGAAAATAATAAGCATAAAGAAAAATTGTGGCTTTCTTTGGATGGATATTGAAGCTTCATGAAGTTTTGACTAAGTCACCATTTTTGTCTTCATGCTTAACCCTAACCATTCACTTAACCCTAGTTCATTCTCTACACTTGACCATGGTTGTATTATGATAAGTATTGTTTTTATTTTCTTTTTGAAAACAACTTATCAGAACATTATGATCTTCTTCTTCTTCTTCTTCACAAGAAGAAAAGCTTGCTTGATCAATGGTGATTTGAGCAAAAGTGTGAGAAATCCAATTCTAAAGTGCCTAGGAACCCTACAGTGGTATCAGAGCCTAGCTAGAGCCTTAGGCGATGCGTAGACGGAGTTTGAAGTCCGATCGAACCGAAAACCTACATCCAAAATGCTCTCTAGACTTTTTTGAAAAACTGGGTATTTTCCAGATTAAAAATGCTTAAAAAATTCAGAAGGAAAATCTAAGAATTACGGTGCAAAAATTATTACATGATTCCATAAAAGTGCGGCGGAACCGCGACATTAGCATGCTAATGCGGCGGTTCCGCGGCCCTTTTGTCTCTTCTGTCATTTATTCTTGCACAGTAATTCCTATATTTTAGTGCTGAATTTTATGGGAATTTTTAATTTGAATTCAAGAGTTGAAATTTCTGGAGTGTATTGGAAGTTCGTAGATTCGATCGGATTATCAAACTGTGTCTGTTCGTTTTCCGGATATTTTTGAACATGTTAAAAAAGTTCCGCCGGATATAAATGCCCACCTTTTCCCCTGTCGGGAAATTTCCAAGTGTTGGATTTTTCCGTGGTTTAAAGACGTTCTGAGTAGTGCAAGTAACGCGATGGTCCCTCTAGAAGACAACAAACCTTAACTCGATTATGTGACCGTCTTGAACTGCCCTTTGAACCTTAGGGTTTGGGGCAGTACGGCGTGCCACATGTGAGGCGTTGGCTTGACCCTTCTACGGCTGGACCGTTAGTACTGAGGCACGAACTGAATGTTTTTAGACTTATTTCATGTGTTGAGCTGTATCGGGAAAACTTGGGTGTTCGATTGTTCGATCGGAAAGTTTAACATTTTCTATCTTATCCGGAATGTAATACAATAATTGGAATTCACAAGTAGTTATGAGATAACTGAATGAATGTTATAAACATAGAACTTTAGTCTCACTTGATCGGTTGCCACGGAATTTTGATGTGATCAAAAGTCCGTCGCAATCACGTAGCGTACGCGGATACTCGCCGGATAAACTTATTAGACAGCTACATCCCTTAGCCCCGACCAAGTGACTGTAGGAGAACCCCGTCGCCGAAAGCATCCGTTCGGATGCTCGCGGCAGCGGTGTTCCGCCTTGGTGCACTTCGTCGACGATATCGGGGGTGCGGCCGCCTACTAAAGTTTGCGACGAGCATTCGATCAGGATGTCGGGAATCTTGCTGAATTGCCCGACTTGATATTGAAAAGAGTTTTCGATAATGAGACTAAAATGCGGGGTTTATAATAGTTAGGCATGCGATGTCTAAGGAATTCATTTGATTAGGCATGCGATGTCTATGGAGGTTGCGGATTCCAACTGTTGTAGTTTTACACTTTCTTTTCTGTGACCGTAAGTGTAATATGTGATATCGCCGGTTTCGTTGCTATATGTCAACGACAATTGGGATGCACATATTTACTTACGTTGATGACATGTGATATTATGTGTTGCTGGATATGTTATATTGGATCGTCGTGTTTGAATAGCCGGGGGTTTTTATGTGAGATGAGTGTTTTTCATTTTCATTCATGTAAAAACTTGTATGTAATATTCTTTTATTGGGGCACTTCCAGGTTGCGGAAGATGTCACCGTTTGTATATTATTTACTTTTCCGCACTAGGATAGACCCAAGGAGGGGAGCACAAGTAACCGGGTTCTGGAGTCCAGTGGGAGACCAACTCGAGGAGTCGAGTCCGGGTCTCCTAACTCTAGAATTGGTAGGGTTGCTTGCCGCTCTCGTAGGGGTCTAGGGGTGTGGGTTTGGCTATTCATCGCGACCGAGGAATCCGTGTTTTATACTGGCTCGTATTGAAAACACGGACGTCCTAGTATATCCAATATTTCATATGATTCTTCTGCTGCAATATCTGTGATGTGATCATGTGATATGTTCTGTGATAGATACTGTATATAGTATATATGATATATTATATAGGCGTTACTTATGTTTTACACCCGCGCTAGCCCTGCCCCGCTCTGCCGTTAGTTACCTAACCTAACGGTGCACGAGGAGACATCGAGGCGAATGCGGATGGCATAAGTATACGTCGTATTTATCTGTGATGTTTAGGTACTTAAATGATGGGACTTCATTAATGAGATTAATGAAATAAAAAGAAACCTAAGATGTTGTAGAATCGAATTTCAAAAATAAAACAGGTAGCTACAGTTCTTGCTTTGCACAGCGGTATATATGATATATCCTGCACCTTATTCGATGAGGAAAGGACCGAGATCCCTTCACATGGAGTAACTCCTTTAGCAATAACTGGCAGATGCTACAACCCTCGGTTTGTCTTTTGATTGCTTCTATAGTTTCTGCTTTGCACAGTGATATATATGATATATCCCGCACCTCATTCGACGAGGAAAGGACCGACGATCCCTTCACCGGGACTGACTCCTTTAGCAAAACTAGAAAAGCTTCAAAAACACTCCATTTTAAAATCATTTGATTCTACAACGATATCAAGTTCATTACGCAATAGGTTTTCAGAAAAACCTGTCATAGCCCTCCGTCATTTCAGATAAGTAGTAGTTAGTATTCGTGCTGCGTTTGTTGGCCTTTATCAAGGCGCAGTGTGCGGTAGCTAACTGGTGCTTATCTGCTATGCATATGATGCAGATTGGATTAGGGTAGTCGTGCGACCTTGTTGGCCTTTGTCAAGGGCCGTGCGGGTGGGTTTAATTCAATCACGAAATGACGGGTTGAACTTGACTAGCATCCTATGGTTTGTTGGCCTTTGTCAAGGTCATAGGAGGTTAGGGGCAAAATATTATCGGGAATTTCAAGTGTTGAAATTTGCAATGAGATTGCATACCTTCTATGAGATAGTTGGATCCCGATACCCGCTGCGAGTAATTGTTACTCCTGGGAGAGTTTTACACATTACAATTAGCAGATCAAGTAGGTGTCTAGAAAGGTGTCAACGGGATTACGCCTCTGGGAAAACGAGATTTACATTAATTAGGTTCGTGCGAAAGCACGGGGGACCTCCCTCAAAGTACCGACACTGGCCTGGCTGAAAGATTGGCGAACCTGTAGCGTGTAATTAATCCCGGCTAGTCTTTCCTTTTAGGGTTTGAAGGAAGATTTGATGAAAAGCAGTGGGAGCCATCCTGATTAGATAAAATAATAACCAATCTATTCTTTCAAGAGCGCACGCTGAGTGTCTTCTTCTCTCTCTCTCCAGGTAGCGACCATATCACGCCTTAATCAAGATAATAATACGGATATTTGACCGAACCCACTTGTTATACTGAGCTGGGGAACGTTGGTCCCGCTCCAACTTATAATTGTTATAAGACAGAGCAGGAAATTGGGGATTACCAGAATTCCCGTGCCGCCCAAACGAAGGGAGTGCATGCTGATGCATCATCTTCGGGTGTGTTCGTTACACAGAACTGTTTCTCAGTATCCTTTACGTCCTGGGTATGTGATACCGGATCAGGATCCCAGATATGTAATCAGTTACATAGGGATACAGAAAGGTGAAAAACTGAGAACGGGTGATAAGTTTCATGAGACAGAAAACGGGGCAAGTGTTGCAGCCAAGTCTGTTGGTCACTGTCACCCTGTATTCCAAATACATTGATTCTGAACGAATGTTATTAGATACCGAACCTGATATACAAAATCATATCAGTCTCTTTATTAGTAAAGAAAGGATATAATTTTGTATTGTTGGATAATGTTTTGAACATTTCCTATATCAAAAGTTGATCAGTTCAGGCACGTTATCTAAAAGCATTGATGTTCTAAATCAAACTACAGTTCTTTAGTATACGGAACACACACAAGAGGAAGAGTTCAGAAATGAACGAATCCTTCTTGAGGCATTGTAGACTAGGTCAGATCAATGTGACCCGACTAGCTAAAGTTACATTTAGATGCATATTTAAATCAGTTTGAATTTACATCTTGTGAAACTTGCCAGTCGTGTCACAAAGATAAGATGACCATAGCTCTGTTTATTGGAAACAGAGAAAGTGTTGGTGAACGCTTGGGATGATACATGTTGATGTATGTAAGGTCCCCTGTCTACATATGCCAGGACTGGTTCTTTGTACTTCGTTACATTCTCTGATAATCTCTCAAGTTTCAGGCATATGTTCCTGTTGAAACACAAGTCCGAACCTTTTGAGATATTCACAGAATATGATTTAGAAGTAGAAAACCATTACACGGGTATAAGTATTATGTCCTTTGATGAGATCAAGGAGAAGAATACTTGAGCACGGAATTCCTGGACTATTCTAAAGGAGAATGAGATTCTCTCTCAGCATTACTCCTCCGTATACACCATAGCACGATGGTATATCGGGGCGGAGCAATAACACCTTATGTGATAAGGTGTGCTCTATGATGAGTATTACTGAGTTACCTATTTCCTTTTGGGAGTTATGCACTTGAGAAGCTGCATACCAATTGAATTGGGTTCCAATCAAATCAGTTGCCTACCGCTTCATATGTGATATGGAAAGGGAAGAGCCCATATCTTAAGTTGGTTAAGATTTGGGGTTGTCCGGCCTATGTCTAAAAGCAAAATCCGGACAGGCTCGAGGCAAGGTCTGTTATATAGAACTGGAAATGTTCCAGCTATACAAACTGCAGCTGATGATTTGAAAGAACCAAAGGATTCAATAGTTACCAATGAACCTCAGCCTCTCCGCCGATCTAGTGAGGTTCCTCACCCGCTTGAGAGATACTTCGGTTACTCTATGACAGTGGGAGCAAGGATTGCATCATGAGATGATGACCCAACTAGTTTCGAGCTGGCCATCAGGAGTAGGACTCTGTAAGAATGGCTGGATGCTTAGCGATCTGAGATGGAATCCATGTACACCAACAAAGTATGGACTTTGGTTGCTATATCTGAAGGGTTAAATCCCCATCAGGAGCAAGTATATCTTGAGAAGATTACTTGGTGTAGATGGAAAAGTTGAGACTTTCAAAGCTAGACTTGTTAAAGCTTTTCGTCATCGACCAGGCGTGGATAATGATGAAACCTTTTCAAGTGGCTATGCTTAAGTCCATCCGGATCCTACTTGCCACGGCTACATACCATGACTACGATATCTGGCGGTTGGGTGCCATGACTGCTTTTCTAAAATGATGTTTTAGAAGAGAGAGTCTATAAGTACACAGCCAAAGGGCTTCGTAGACAGTGGGAGCAGCGGAAACGTGTACAAGATGCTTTATAGGATAAAGCAGGCATCGCGGAGTTGGAACATCTGTTTTGATGTAGTAGTCAAAGAGTTTGATATCATCAAAATGGTAGATGAACCTTGTATAAACAAAAAGGTAGTAGGGAGTATAGTGACGATCCTCGTAGAGTACGTGGATGACATGCTCTTGATAGGGAAGGAGTTTCCTATGCTACGCTCGGTCAATCTCCGCTTATCAAAATGATTCTCCATATAGGATCAAAGTTATACCTCCTAAATCCTGGGTTTTGGATCTATGAGATAGATCTAATTGGATGTTAGGATTCTCACTAGTTGTAGTGAGATTGTATCAATCGATCCTGGGGAGAATCACTGGAAGGGTTCCAGAGTGATAAGGACGACTGAGAGTCAGTAACAGGCATTGTCTTTACCCTCAGTAAAGGGACGGTATGTTGGAAGGGTTCCAAGCTAGATACCGTGGCATACTAGACGATTAAGGCTGGATACATCGCTACTTAAGATGCTACCAAGGAGGATGTTTGGGTGTATATTGGTTCATGAGATGAACTACGTTCCAACCATTGTGAGACAATGGAGTTGTGGCTTATGCCAAGGAACGCCGGTCCCATCAGTGATCCAGACATATTCTAAGGCAGTGTCACCTGATCATGGAGATGGCTGATCTCCAGGGTGATCAAGGTTAGGAGAGTAGACTCAGAGGACAACACGGCGGATCCACTCACAAAGTCCTTTTCCCAGAGAGAGACTTTTATGGGATGGTTGAGTATGAGATACTACAACCACTGCTATCAGATGGCCCTAGTGCAAGTGGGAGATTGTTAGTTATATGTATGCCCTAGAGGCCATTACTATACATAGGATGTATATTGTAGTGGATGCTTGGACATATATAGGGAGGACTTTCTTGCTCGACATGATAGTATGCTATCTGGTTGATCTTTACCTTAACGTGTACACTGATTGTCTCTCTGTTACATGTTGGTACAGCCCTTAGGATGTGTACTTGAGTACCTGGACTATGATGCAGATCATACTAGTGGGGACATGGTAGTCCATAAGTACATCCTTCAAGGTCCCTAGTCGTGGGTGTATCGAGATGGGGCATCGATATACCAGTGTAGACTAGCGTATACCTTCTTGACCCATACAGATGGGCGATGGATGATCCCATATCCATTGGTGTTTGACATCAGAGATGATATACGGGTGCTCAGTGGAGACTGGGTACACTGGACGGACTCGCCGAGAACTCCCAGATGGTATTATACTTTACGTCAGATGGCAGTTCTCTGGTGACACTGGTACAGAGTAGTCTGTTGACCCGAGATCGTCATAGAGTCTTGTGTGGTTCCCACTGTGCTTTGATTTCCACCTTACCACGTCCAAGAGGGCGTGCAAAACGGTGGTTTTTGGGTACAGTCCCGAATCACATGGAGGCAAGGAGCGATAGGAGGGGATTCGTCTCTCCCGGTATAGGGAGTTGATGTTGCGCTGTGTTCGATTGGCTATAACAGGAAATCCCTGGCCAGGGTTGCTGAGATTTACTGGTAAGTGTTACCAGTAGTATCTCGAATTGTTATAGACCTCATATCGACACGACTTATCGAGCTATTGGGGTCTGACGTTTACCACCCCTAGGCGAGATATGCGACATATCAGACGATCAGACCGGACTGTACGGTAAGTGTTACTGGTTGGATTCACAGGAGTGTGAGCGGGCTTGCTCGTCGATCTTCTGATCGCTCAATACCCGGGTGGCCGTTACGTTTAGCAGACCGCTTGCGGCTTGTGGGTGTTTGATATGATCATCACCTGCTGCCGGCGTATTGACGAGTCTTTAGAGTCCTACACAGAGGTTTCCTGGCTCAAGCGAAACGAAATAGGAGCGCATATGAGATATGTGCGGGACCGAGAATAATGCGTGTATGTGATACCGTATTCCATTCTCGGGATGAATGTATCGATTGGTTGTATGCGATATAACCTAGTTATCGAATCAAGTATTGATTCGATAAGCCGATACATAGGATACTAGTCGGTTATATGCGATATGACTGGATCGTTAAATCAAGTGTTGATTTAATGATTTAATGTATAATTATATATTTGATATATTACTTTGCATTAACTAGTATTGGTTCACTTTAAATGGATTTTCTCACTTGGATGTACAAGTTGTATATGTGATATACTTTTTGTGCAAATGATTGTATCATGTTTGATGATGCATGTTTACTTGAGTTTGTGTAAAGATTGAACCATGGTTATTTAAATGGTTAGAGTTTTGGTTTTCTTATTTATTTATTTATTCTTTATGGAAAATAATAAGCATAAAGAAAAATGGTGGCTTTCTTTGGATGGATATTGAAGCTTCATGAAGCTTTGACTAAGTCACCATTTTTGTCTTCATGCTTAACCCTAACCATTCACTAAACCCTAGTTCATTCTCTACACTTGACCATGGTTGTATTATGATAAGTATTGTTTTTATTTTCTTTTTGAAAACAACTTATCAGAACATTATGATCTTCTTCTTCTTCTTCTTCACAAGAAGAAAAGCTTGCTTGATCAATGGTGATTTGAGCAAAAGTGTGAGAAATCCAATTCTAAAGTGCCTAGGAACCCTACAGCCGTATATACATACCCGCATCCGTATTCCGACTGAATACGAATAGAACGAGACGAAAATATTCCAACAATATAATACTAAGATCCGGCTTAAACCAAAGCCCACTAGTATTATCCGTCTGATTATGATCCGTGCACAAGTGCACATATATGATCGAACCCTGCCATAAAACTATACGGCCTCTACAACGTTTCGTCCGAATCAGGGAAACTCTCTGTGTGGGACTCTAAAGACTCGTCAATACGCTGGCAGTGAGTTTAACCACAAGCATGTCAGTGGCACTAGCTGTACGTAATGGCTACCCAGGTATTGAGCGAAAGGGAGGCCGACGAGCGAACTCATCCAGAAACCCTATTGAGCCTGACAGTGACAATATCTGTACAGTCCGGTCTGTTCGTCTATGAGTATCACATATCGAGTTTAGGGGGTGGATAAAGTCAGACCCCTAACAACGTGATAATTCGTGTCGGTATGTAACCCATCACCACCTGAGAAACTATCGATTCTGGATCGGTAATTCTCATATACCCCGGCCGAGGATTTCTGGTGATGGCCACTCGTGCACTGCGCGACATCAACCCCCAATACCGGGAGAGACGAATCCCTGACGATCCGCTCACTGCCTCCATGTGGCTCGGGACTGTACCCAACTAAAACCTGTTTGCACGACTCCTTTGAGCCGTGGTAGGGTAGTAATTAAAGCACAGTGGGAACTCACACGAGACAAATGACGATCTCAAGTCGACAAACTAACATGTACACATGTTTCCAGGGAACTGCTATCTGACAATAGGTACAACACCAACTAGCATGTTCCCGGCGAGTCCGTCCAGTGTACTCATAACCTAATGAGCACATGTATACTACCTTAGGTGAACAACTGACACCAATGGCTTGTGAGACCGGCCACCGTCCCTCGTCAGGATTTAGATAAGTATACACCAGTCTACACTGGAGTATCGATGCCCAGTCTCGATACTCCTACGACTAGGAACATTTAAGGATGTGCTTATAGACCCCCAGCTCCTACTTATATGATCGCCATCATAATGCTGGTAGTCAAGCAAGAATCCTATGGGCTCTATCAACATGTACATGATGATAAAGACAGACCAGATAACATACTATCATCTCGAGTAAGACTGTTCTATCGGTATAGGTCCTCTCTCAATCATCATAATCACCTGCCTGTGACTATGATAATTGCCTTGAGGGCACTATAACCAACAACTTCCTATCCATCTACCCTAAGGATCGAATCCCTTATCAAGAGGCCACCGAGCAGCTTCCCTGCTCGGTCAATCCTTAGCGGGTAACTTCCTACCCATCTACGCTAAGGATCGAAGCCCTCATCAAGAGGCCACCATGCAGCTTCCCTGCCTGGTCAATCCTTAACGGGTAACACCCTATCCATCCACGCTAAGGATCAAAAGCCCTCATCAAGAGGCTACCGAGCAGCTTCACTGCTCGATCAATCCTTGGCTGGTAGTCCCCTACCCACCGACACCAAGGATCGAAGCCCTCATCAAGAGGCCATCGAGCAGCTTCCCTGCTTGATCAATCCTTAGCAGGTAACTTCCTACCCATCTACACTAAGGATCGAAGCCCTCATCAAGAGGCCACCGAGCAGCTTCCCTACTCGGTCGATCCTTGGCTGGTAGTCTCCTACCCACCGACGCCAAGGATCAAAAGCCCTCCTCAAGAGGCCACCGGGCAGCTTCCCTGCTCGGTCAATCCTTAGCGGGTAACTTCCTACCTATCTACGCTAAGGGTCGAAGCCCTCATCAAGAGGCCACCGAGCAGCTTCCCTGCCCGGTCGATCCTTAGCGGCTAACTTCCTACCCACCTACGCTAAGGATCCAAAGCCCCCATCCAGATTCCACCGAGCAGCTTCACTGCACTAAGGGAAGTGGTCGCCGATTAATTCTAACTTGGCTGTTATTTAACTTACGCTAAAGGAAGTGGTTGCCGGTCCGACTCAAAGGAATGGGCAAATCTCGACCTACCTACACTAAAGGATCTTCCGATGTATTCCAAGCGAACGATCGCCACCTCGACTCTGGGGGCGGGAGAGGACCGACCTTCCTGCACTTAGCGATTAACTGGCTTACACTCGACGGGCGATCGCCATCTAAAAGACCGGTCATCGATCTACGGCCTGACTCCTGGGACGAGGAAAACGCTAACAAGCTTAAGTGCTCGAACAAGAAAACATTGCCACGAAGAAAAATTAAAAACAATTTTATTTACGATCTGAGAGTCTTTACAAGGTATTATAGGCTCCTCAGCCGTACAAAAAGCACCCGGAGGCTTACAAAATTTATAAAAGAGAGAAAAAGGCAGGAAGGCTCAGGCCTCAGGACCGGGGAGGATCTCGGCCAGCTCAACACCGGCATCGGGAGCCGGGGTGACGGCTTTTGGGTCGATGCTCCCACCAGGAGCCTTATCTCCAGCACTCCCACCGGCAGCCTCTTCCCCGGCAGCACTCCCGACGGTCTCCCCCTGCGGCTCATCCTCGGAGAGGGGGTACTGGAGCCGAAGCTCGCCATCAGCAAACCCCGGCATCAACGCCTTGACAGTGTCGAGAGCCTGGTTCCAAACGATGGCCGAGGCGCCGGCAAGGTCGGCGTAGAACTGGTCCGACGTTTTGTACCTCTCCACCGACTTCACAGCCCGGAGGTCTGCAAGCTTCACCGCGTCAAGCGCCGCCTGGATTTCCCTCTTGCAGGCGTCCCGCGACTTCTTTATCTTTGCGTTAAGCACCTTAGCATCCTCCAACTTAGCCCGGATGGCCTTGTTGGATTCACTCAGAAGTCGGACGGACTCCTTGAATTTGGAGTTCGTCAACTCCTCGGTGATCACCCGGGTTTTGAGGGCGGCTATCCTCTCCTTCGCCTGCTGCAACTCCAGGCACTGGTCCTCCTCCCGCGAGGACGACTCGCCCGCCTTCGGCATCGCCGGGGCAATCTCCTCGGACTCCATGTTGACGATGAGGGCGCGGTGCTGGAGTACCTGAGGAAGGTAAAGGGCGAGGTTAAAAGTATCCGACCCGAGGAAAAAATACTTGACGAAAACCTCAACGGAAAGCAGATACTGACTCGGACGGCCTCCTGAGCGATGACGGCCACTTTGGCCTTAAGGGTCCCCCTGGGAATTTTGCACCCGGCCGATCGTTCCATATCCGAAAGCAAGCTATCGGTAACAGTGTAACACCCCACGCCCCAGTACAGATGGTATTGTCCGCTCTGGCCGAAACCGCACGGTTTTTCCCTTTAGAGCGAACCGGACCCGACCAGGGACCACTTCCCAGGAGGTCACCCATCCAAGACTTCCCTGGCCTGAGCACGCTTAACTACGGAGTTCTCAAGCTCCTGCAGTTCCGGTTCACTTAAAAGGCGCCTCTGTAATTGAGGGTGGTATCATTATATTTATAATGCAGTCCGGTCCTCTTTCGGAATGTGTTCCGAAAATTCCCCATTGTTCTACAGTGGGTCCCACGAACTCTAGAGGTGGCCCCCACAGATTCAAGAGGTGGCCCCCACCCTCTTGGTATGACAATTGGCGTGGCATTTTGTTCTGTGTGGCACTTTGCTCCGTGAACAAGAACACATCCCGACATTCTCCCCACCTTTGAACAATGGTTCGTCCTCGAACCACAGACCTACTACTGAGGGACCTGCATGGGCCACCAACAAAACCTGTCACGCCCCGCTTCCCGGTGTACGGTGAAGGGGACGCGACGAGGTCTGCTATGTATATACTTAGAAGTATATACGCTAAGCGTATCTAAGCAATATGAAAGTAAATCACAAGAGACAAGAGATATAGAAATAACAACAACTTTATTAATAACATTCTTTTGTACAATGCATGAAAAGTAAATATAACTGAAATGAAAAGCGATGCCTAAATAATGGTATAACAGGAAATGAAAATACTGAATAGAACAAGGTACAATGTCTAGAGCTCGGGGTCTTCGTGAAACTGATCCAAGTCTTCAACGGTGGGTTCGATTTCTGACGGGTTCAAAACACCTGACGACATTCAAAGAAGAAAGAAATAGAATGTCGTCAGCGAACAGGTCGCTCGGTAAGTTCCAAAGATAAGGAGGAATTAGAAAGACAGAATAAGAGGTTTCTTCTAAAGTTGTATACTATTTGTTGTAATGTTGTATTAACGCTGTTATTTGTAGCTTGGTACAGAAGAATGCCAGTGTATACGAGAGGGGTCTCTATATGCTAGAGACCAGGGCAAACGGAAAATAGAGTACAAGGCTCCGTTAGAAGGCCCGGAACAACGGCAATTGAATTCATGTTAGGTATCTTAAGTCTGACCGTCTCGTGCCACTTTTAACATCTTCCGTACCAATCTACCCCTTTACCCCGTAGTGTTTTGATAGTATTGTTGTATTGTATTGTGTAAGTTGGATGACTGACCAAAACCATAATATCAGTAAATAGATTGTAACTGCATAATCAGGTAAATGGAATAACGGAATAATGGATGTATATCCATGGTTTGATTCAGTCAAGTTATATAGATTGATAACTGGATTCTGGAATTCATGTGTTCATATTGAGTTGGAATATTAAAGAATGTAGATTGACTTGAATCATATTCAAGTCAGAAATAATCAGACTCAAAACCGAGTCAGACCAAAAGAAATGTAAGTCGAAGTTCTATAATTGTTAGGGTCCTTATTGTAATTTATAAAAGTTGAGGGGGTTTTATGTAAAAAATACTTTTGTATAGTTTTCAAGATATACCAAGTATTTATTATTCGTCTTTATAGTTATAATGAGTGTAAATTTTATTTGTGATATTTCTTAGTGAAAATATCCTAATTACATAAATAAAGGTATTTATCTGTAATATTGATTTATTTGAAATTCATGGTATTTTAATGTAACTTTTAATTTTGTAATTTTTAGAAAATGTGGAAAATTTATCTTATAATAAAATAGGTTTTTAAATGATAAATATACATATGTTTATACAAGAATAATTTTTAATAAATATTTTATTTTCCAAAAATCTCATTTTTCTTAAATGTCGTATTTTAAACCTTTCGAGACCGAATGTTCCTTGCGGAGGTCTGAATCTCGCACTACTAAGCCCGAGGGTGCACGATAAATCGTACTATCCCTAACGTGTTCCCCAAAGGTGGGTTGTAGTGGCGCTTTGCAAAGATTTAATAAATACTAATCATTTAGAAAACGGTTTTATAAAGATAAGGTATTTATTTGTAAAAGAGTGTAAATTTCCGTATTTTAGATTCTAGGGTTTCCTAAGCCAACTAGCCTATTTATAATTGGTCTAAATGACAAGTCATTAGAAGCCTCAAATCGCCTCTTCACCACCAATTGTGGCCAGGTAAGTACAAATGAGAAAAGGAGGGATCCGCTCACGAATCGTGAGACGGGCTTTTTAAAGTTACCTTTTCTCACTTGCCTAGCCTAGACACCACAAAGTCAGGTTTAGATAAACGATCGATGTCCACGACATATCGTATTTTCCTATTAAAAGATATTTGTTTTGAAAGTGTATCAAACCTAAAACTTTTAAAAAATGTTTTATAAGAAAAGGGTATTTAAATGTAAAATCTTGTATTATCGTATTCTAAGTTTTCAAGATAGCGTGTTATGATTACATATGAGTGTGTGTGGAGGTAGGTCATTACCTCGTGATCTACTTTAAGGTATAGCAATGTTAAGAGGTTAAATGTGAGAACTAAACATTGTGGTATTTAAGTGAAAGAAATACGATAAATAGAAACGTTATCATTTCATGTGAGAAAACTTATTCAAATTAGTTGTTAATTGATTAATAGTCAACATAGAGATGTTTAAACATTATGGAATTGGTGATAAGTGAGATTTGATAGAAAACCGAATCGGAAATCGGTTTGTTCCGATTTCCGTCGGGTTTATAAAGCCGTATTATTATGAAGGAAAAGAAAGGTAGAAAAGAGGACTTACGGGTTTGGATAACGTTAGAGAGTGAGAGGAAGGTAGAGGGTTTGCCAGTACGTCGAATCGTCGTTGAGAGGTCCTAACACGATCACCGGGATTCCGCCGTGGATTTCGTCAGCGCTTCGTGTTTCGCTCATTTTCTCATGTACCAAGTTCTCTTGGAATTTTGAGATAGTGGACTTAGAAATTTAGGATGAGAGGGTAGAGGGTATGGGGGTTTATATAGGGTTAGACTAGGCTTAGGGTTTTTAATAAAAAATATATAAAAATCATTAAACCTTTGAGTAAAAGAGATTTATTGGGCAATTGATAACCGATCCAAGCATTTAGAGTATGCAGGAGGGTGGACCAGGTCAAGGGGCATCTTTTCTCTGTTGACGACTCGGCCGTCCGGCCGAGTCCGGCCGGCGGCGCCGGACCGAGTCTGCCGGTTCGCCGGCCAGCGGTGCCGAGTCAGGCCGAGTCAGAGTCTCAGGGGCCGGGGGTTTTCCTGGGGAATAATTTGGTATATTTACTTTTTGGTCTTCAATTCAAGTTTTGTGAGTTATGGCGTTTTGACCGTTGACTTCCAAAAGAATTTAAAACAAAATAAATACAAAAATAATGTGGGGCATGGGATTTGAACTCTGGTGGCTTGGTTCAGCAGTGCACGGTATTACTAATGAGCTACAAGCTCCTTCTTGTAATTATTGTGGGAAAATAACTACTTAAAGTGGTAACAATAACATTAAATACCCCAAGTACACTTTAATTTTAAAACAATTTTATGTACACTAAAAATGGAATTATTTAAAAACAAAATAATTACTTATATATATATTGTACTCAGGTTAAAATACTTCTTTATGGATTTTTGAAAAAAAATTTGTATAGAAAAGTGTATAGAAAAATTAGGGTTGTTACAAACAGAAAGCCTCGAGGGCACCTCGAAACAGACGTCCCCCTCTTGCACGGGGATCGGGGAGGCCGGAGATCGAGAAACCGTCCTCTTGTACCTCTTGAGGGGGCTTCGGGGGGTCGGCTTCATCCTCCACCTCCCTCGCCTGGGGCTCCGCTTCCCGAGCGTGCTTATGGCTCTCCCCGTGGCTGGGTTCCGGAGCTCGGGGCGCGATGGAAGGCTTAGCCGGTGCGGCTGGCTTGGCCGAGCTCGAACCGGGGCGGGACAAGCTAGCGCCCCCGATCTTCCTCCACTTCTTTGCGGCTATAGCAGCTAAGAATTTCGATCGGTCCATTAGCTCTGCAGAAAGAAGAATACACAAAGGTGTTAGTTGTATGTATGCCATAGAGGCCATTATTGTACATATGATGTATATTATAGTGGATGCTTGGACATATATAAGGAGGACTTTCTTACTCGACATGATAGTATGCTATCCGGTTGCTCTTTATCTTAACATGTACACTTATTGTTTCTCTGTTACATGTTGATAAAGCCTTTAGGATGAGTACTTGACTACCAGGATTATGATGCAGATCATACTAGTGGGGCCAGGGCAGTCCCTAAGTATATTCTTTAATTGTTCATAGTCGTGGGAGTATCGAGACGGGACATCGATATTCCAGAGTAGACTAGCGTATACGTTTCTTGACCCATATGATGGGAGATGGATGATCCCACATTCATTGGTGTTTGACATCAAAGATTGTATACGGGTGCTCAGTGGAGACTGGGTACACTGAACAGGACTCGCCGAGAACTCCTAGATGGTATTATACCTCACGTCAGATAGCAGTTCTCTGGTAACACTGGTACGGGTTAGTTTGTAGACCCGAGATCGTCATAAAGTCTTGTGTGATTCCCACTGTGCTTTGGTTTCCACCTTACCACGTTCAAAAGAACGTGCAAAACGGTGGTTTTTGGGTACAGTCCCGAGTCACATGGAGGCAATGAGCGATAGGAGGAGATTTCGTCTCTCCCGGTATTGGGGTTTGATGTTGCGCTATGCTCGATTGGCCATAACAGGAAATCCCTGGCCAGGGTTGCTGAGATTTACTGGTAAGTGTTATCAGTAGTTTCTCAAACCGTTATGGGCCTTACATCGGCATGACTTATCAGGTTATTAGGGTCTGACGTTTACCACCCTCAGGATGGATAGGCTACATATCAGACGAAGAGACCGGACTGTACGGTAGTGTTACTTATTGGATTTGCAGGAGTATTAGTAGGCTTGCTTGTTGATCTTCTGATCGCTCAATACCCGGGTAGCCGTTACGTCCAGCTAGTACCACTGACGGCTTGTGGGTGACTGATATGATCATCACCTATTGCCGGCGTATTGACGAGTCTTTAGAGTCCTACACAGAGGTTTCCTGGCTCAGGAGAAATGAAGTAGGAGCACATATGTGATATGTGCGGGACCGAGATTAATACGCATATGTGATACCGTATTCTATTCTCGCGATATGTGATATCGGTCGGTTATATGTGATATAGCCGGGTTATCGAATCAAGTGTTGATTCGATAAGTTGATACAAATGATATTAGTCGGTTATATGTGATATAGCCGGATTATTAAATCAAGTTTTGATTTAATAATTTAATTTATCATTATATATTTGATATATTAATTTACATTAACTAATATTAGCTCACTTAAGCATTTCTTTTTCTCACTTGTGTACACTTAATATATATGTGATATATATTATTGTGTCATGCTTGTTGCTACATGCTACATGGGTGTATGGGACTCACACCATGCTTATCATAATGAAGGGTTTTATTTATTTAAAGTAAATCAAAATTAGTTGGAAATTAGTCACATGGTTTGAGTTTAGTGGAAGCTTGTAGAACCATTGACTTAGTCCACTAGTTTTGTTTTGCATTAGATATTTATTAACCCAACCATTACCTTAAGCCATGGTTAAGTCTCTACATGAGTTAATATAAGATATTATCTCACCCATGGTTGCTATTCTCACTCATGGATTTCATTCATTCCATTCTCATCTTCATCTTCTTCTTCATTCCAATTTTGCTTTCTAGCTTTTTGGAAAGTGAAGAAATATAGTGAGAAAAATTATTCTAAAGTGAGCAAAAATCCTACTTCATCAACCTATACTAGATTAGCCATTTAGTTTAGATTGTTTACTTCACTAATTCCCAATCAGGGAAAAGATAGCTTGAGTTGGAGATTTCTCGACGTAGATCATCTTCAGCCTCGAAGACTTCAAGCAAGCTTGTTCTTTTCGCCTTGTGAACTCTTACTAGAGTCCGGGAGATCACTACTTGGAGTGAAGGGACTACTTCACGGAGCTTTAGAAGTGAAGGACCAGTCTACAAAGGCTGGATTTCTCATTCACTTAGTATAATGGTTGATTACATGCAAGCTTAACTCCTAATTTTCTAGTTAGATCCTTGGCATGGGTTGCATAGCTTTCTAGGTTTTTTAAAAGTTCATACTTGATGCCCCATAAATCCCAGTTAGGGTGCTATGGAACCCAGCAGTGGTATCAGAGCCAAGCTAGAGCATTGGGAGTTGTTCTGACGATGTCAGATGAATTGCGAAACCGAAACAACTCCGAAACCCCGACACAACTAGCACTTGAATTCTAGCCGAAACCTATGTGATGGGTTTGGCTTCGATTTTTTTTTTTGTTTCGGGGCTCTGGAGTTTAGTATTTCGTAGTCGTAATTTTAACATCGTCTCGGGTAACTTTGACGACGCTAAAAAGTTCGAATGAATATCAAAAACCCATTTTTTTTACCCCTTTCTGGAAAATTTTCCAAAAGTTGGATTTTTCCATGTTAAAAATATTCAAAAAATCATGCAGGTAATTATATGGACCCTCTAGAAGAACGATATCCAATCTCGACTACATGACCGCGGAACCACGGCTAAATAGGGCTATTTGCGGCGGTTCCGCGGCGCCATGTATGAGACATGGGTCGGCCCTTCTACGGTTGATCCGTAGGTACTGTGGCATGTTTTGGGTATTTTTTAACATTGCTCAAGTGTTGAGCTCTCTTGGAAATTTTGGGTGTTTGTTGATTCGATCAAAATGTTTAATATCGTCTAGCTATCTGTGAAATGTGATACAATATTTGGAATCCACAATAATCAGTTTTGTGAAAACTGGTTTGAATTTTGTAAACCTAGAAATTTAGTCTCATTTGATCGGTTTTCACGGGGTTTTGATTCGGATCAAAACTCCGTCGCAATCTCGTATAGTACGCGAATGTTCGCCGGGTAACATTATTAGATAGCCACACCCCATAACCCGACCGAGTGACTGCAGGAGAACCCCGTTGCCTAAAGCATCTGTCCGGGTGCTCGCGGCCGCGGTGTTCCGCCTAAGTGCACTTTGTCAACGGCATCGGGGGTGCGGCCGTCTACTAAATTTTCCGACGAGCATTCGATCAACTTGTCAATGTTGGGGTCAAAATTTGCACCCCGGTTGACCAAGTCAAAGTCAGGGTCAACCCCAAGCCAGGTGGGCCCAAGCCCAGATCAAGTGGGCTCATGCCCGAGTCGAGCCCGAACATGAAGTGGCCGGCCTCCCCTATGGTGAAATAAAAAATAATGTAATAAATAATTTTCATGTAATTTTTTTATACATGAATGGGCATAAAGCCAAATTTTTGTAATCCCATGGCTTATGTGCAAAAAAAAATGGCACACGAGCTATGGGATGGGCAAAATGCCATTTGTAAAGCCCAAGGGGCTATGTGTAAATATGTAAGCCTATATAAGGCAACATGATGAAAATATCTAATATACTTTTTTCATTCCCCTCAAAATCTAGGGCTTGTGTCTCTTTATCCTTCTCCAAGGTTCTAAACCTTCTCATTTCTTTTGAATTAAATCAAGAGTTTTACTCTTTCTTTTCCAAAACTAAGAAGTTTTCCACCACAAAACCCACAAAGGGGAACTCAGATATTCCATCAGATCTCATAAAGGAGAGATTTTTAAAATCTCATATTTCTTTATCTTCAAGATCCGGCCAACAAAGGAAGAAGAAGGAGACCCATCTCCAGAAACCCCACTTTAGGGAAGAACTAGGGCTCAAGGGGAGAAGCCCTTCATCAGTTTCAAAACATCCTAGGAGTTTAACTCCTCATACACACACACACACAAAAAAAAATAAAAAAATAACAAGTGCTCCTTCCTGGGAGTACAACTCCCATTGCAGGGACTAAGTCCCTTTTGCCGCCCAGACGCCCACGTGCTGACACGTGGGGCACTTGCGCTCAAAGCGCTAGCGCCTGAGCTCCCACGTGTTGACACGTGGTGCGCTAGCGCCCAAAGCGCTAGCGCCCGAGCGCTAGCGCCCGAGCGCCCACGTGCTGACATGTGGTGCGCTAGCGCTCAAGGTGTAGGGTTTCTAGGCACTCTCAAGAGGTCTCACAAGGCATCAACCATGCCAATTTCAAAAATTATGGGTGCCGAGAAACCCTAATGCGGACCGTTGACTAGAATTCTAGGCGAAATACAAATCTAGTTAACACTTTAACTAAAGGAGAGAGACTACAACCTTTGTAGATCCGTTTCTCCACTTTCTAAGCTCCACGTAGGCGTCCTCTCGCTGTCCTAGTTTGATCTCGGACTCTCGCATCGGCTTCATCGAAGAAATGAGCGGAATAGGTCGTCGGCTTCGTGCCGAAGATGATCTACGTCGAGGTTGCACAAGTTCAAGCTCCAACTTCACCAAGTTGAGAAACTTGTGAATAAAACACCCAAAACAACTTGGCAAGAGGTAGAGGGTGAAGAAATAGGAGGTGGGTTCACTTTAGAATTGGATTTCTCACTTTGGAACTCAAGATGCCATTGATGGAATCAAGCTTTTTCTCTTGAAGATGAAGAAGAAGAAGTAGATAGAATATGATAAGTATTGTGTAAAAAGAATAATAAAATCAATACTTATCATATACTTACCATGGTCAAGTGTAGAGAGCAAACTAGGGTTAAGTGGATGGTTAGGTTAAGAGAAGAAAACAAAAATGGTCAATTATTCAACTCTTCATGAAGCTTCATGAAAGAAACAAATAATGCCACCATTTTTCTTTTCTTTTCCAAAATGAATAATCAATATAAATAAATGAATAAGTATATAAAACCCTAACCATTCATATAACCATGGTTTAATCTTTACACAAGCACAAGTCAACATGTATCATCGAACACGATACAAACATGTGCACAAAAGTATATCACATATACAACTTGCACATCAAGTGAGAAAATCCATTTAAAGTGAACCAATACTAGTTAATGCAAAGTAATATATCATATATATAATTATACATTAAATCATTAAATCAACACTTGATTCAATGATCCGGTCATGTCGCACATAACCGACTAGTATATAATGTATCGATTTATCGAATCAATGATTCGATAACTAGGTTATATCGCATACAACCAATCGAAACATTCATCGCGAGAATGAAATACGGTATCACATACACGCATTATTCTCGGTCCCGCACATATCTCATATGCGCTCCTATTTCGTTTCGCTGGAGCCAGGAAACCTCTGTGTAGGACTCTAAAGACTCGTCAATACGCCGGTAGCAGATGATGATCATATCAAGCACCCACAAGCCGCAAGCGGTCTGCTAAACGTAACGGCCATCCGGGTATTGAGCGATCAGAAGATCGACGAGCTAACCCGCTCACACTCCTGTGAATCCAACCAGTAACACTTACCGTACAGTCCGGTCTGTTCGTCTGATATGTCGCATATCAAGTCTAGGGGTGGTAAACGTCAGACCCCAATAACCGATAAGTCATGCCGATATGAGGCTCATAACGGGTCGAGAAACTACTGGTAACACTTACCAGCAAATCTCTGATCAGCCCTGGCCAGGGACTTCCCTGTTACGGCCAATCGAGCACAGCGCAACATCAACCCCAATACCGGGAGAGACGAAACCCCTCCTATCGCTCATTGCCTCCATGTGACTCGGGACTGTACCCAAAGACCACCGTTTTGCATGCCCTCATGGACGTGGTAAGGTGGAGATCAAAGCACAGTGGGAATCACACAAGACTCTATGACGATCTCGGGTCTACAGACTAACCTGTACAAGTGTCACTTGAGAACTGCCATCTGACGTGAGGTATAATACCATCTGGGAGTTCTCGGCGAGTCCGTCCAGTGTACCCAGTCTCCACTGAGCACCCGTATACCATCTCTGATGTCAAACACCAATGGATATAGGATCATCCATCGCCCATCTCATGGGTCGAGAAGCGTATACGCTAGTCTACACTGGTATATCGATGCCCTGTCTCGATATACCCACGACTAGGGACCTTGAAGGATGTACTTATAGACTACCATGTCCCCACTAGTATGATCTGCATCATAGTCCAGGTAGTCAAGTACACATCCTAAGGGCTTTATCAACATGTAACTATAAGACAGTTTAAAGAGACAAGTGTACATGTTAAGATAAAGAGCAACCAGATAGCATACTATCATATCGAGCAAGAAAGTCATCTCTATATATGTCCAAGCATCCAATATAATATACATCATCTGTACAATACTGGCCTCTAGGGCATACATACAACTAACAATCTCCCACTTGCACTAGGGCCAGCTGCTGTAGTATCGCATACCGAGCATCCCAAAGAGTCTCTCAAACTGTATCTGGGGAATGGCCTTCGTGAGTGGATCCGCCGTGTTGTTCTTCGTGTCAACCCTTCTGACCTCGATCTCCCGGCGATCAACTATCTCCCGGATCAGGTGATACCGCCTCAGAATATGCCTGGATCGCTGATGGGACCTGGGTTCCTTGGCCAAAGCCACCGCTCCATTGTTATCGCAATACAAAGGTATTGGATGCTCAATGGATGGAACCACTCCAAGTTCAGTAATGAACTTCTTGATCCAGACAGCCTCTTTGGCAGCATCGTTGGCAGCGATGTATTCAGCCTCCATCGTCGAGTCTGCCACGGTTTCCTGCTTGGAACTCTTCCAGCTAACCGCCCCTCCGTACAGGGTAAAGACAAATCCCGACTGCGACTTAGAGTCGTCCTTATCACTCTGGAAGCTCGAATCGGTAAAGGACTCCACTTAGAGTTCTCCGTTACCATACACCAAGAGCATCTCTTTAGTCCTTCGTAAGTACTTGAGAATGCTCTTCACAGCTGTCCAGGGACTCTCTCCAGGATCAGCTTGATACCTGCTCACTACACTTAGTGAGTATGCAACATCCGGTCTGGTACATAGCATCGCATACATGATAGAGCCTACAGCTGAAGCATAGGGTATCCCTTGCATGCGAGCTCTCTCCAAATCTGTCTTGGGAGACATCTCTTTGGAGAGAGTGACTCCAGAGATCGTGGGCAAGTTCCCACGCTTGGATTCATCCATACTAAACCTCTTTAGTATGGTGTCAATGTACCTGGATTGGGACAATCCCAATATCCGTTTGGATCTATCTCTATAGATCCTGATTCCCAATATGCAGGAGGCATCACCAAGATCTTTCATTGAGAATCTTTGTGATAAGAAGAGCTTGACCGATTGCAGCATAGGAATATCATTTCCTATCAAGAGTATGTCGTCCACGTACAATACGAGGAAGACAACCTTACTCCCTGCCACCTTCTTATAAATACAAGGTTCATCTGGGTTTTTGACGAAATCAAACTCTTTGATAACGACATCAAAGCAGATGTTCCAACTCCGCGATGCTTGCTTTAATCCATAAATGGATTTAAGCAGCTTGCACACCTTGCCGCTGCTCCCACTGTCTACGAAGCCTTCTGGCTGAGTCATGTACACGCACTCTTCTAAATCACCATTTAGAAAGGCGGTCTTAACATCCATTTGCCAGATTTCGTAATCATGATATGCAGCGATGGCAAGCATGATCCGGATGGATTTAAGCATAGCCACTGGAGAAAAGGTCTCGTCATAGTCCACACATGGTCTTTGACGAAAACCTTTTGCTACAAGTCTAGCTTTGAAAGTCTCCACTTTCCCATCTACACCAAGTTTTTTCTTGAAGATCCACTTGCTCCCAATGGGTTTTACCCTTTCAGGAGCAACTTTCAAAGTCCATACTTTGTTGGTGTACATGGATTCCATCTCGGACCGCATAGCATTCAGCCATTTCACTGAGTCCCTACTCGTGATGGCCTGCTCGAAGCTAGTTGGGTCATCATCCTCCATGATGCAATCCTCGCTTCCACCGTCCATGAGAAAATCGTAGTATCTTTCAGGTTGGCGAGGAACCCTACTAGATCGGCGGAGAGGCTGAGGTTCATTGGGAGCTACTGAATCTTCTGGTTCCACTAAATCTTCAGTTACGGTTTGTGTATCTGGAACCTCTTCCAGCTCTACCACTTTGTCACTAATTTCTTTTTCAAGGAATTCCTTTTCTAAAAAGGTGGCATGTTGAGCAACAAACACTTTTTGTTCCTCACTGTGGTAGAAAAAATACCCATATGAGTTCTTTGGATATCCCACAAACTTGCAAAGAACTGACCGTGCTTCGAGCTTGTCCGGATTTTGTCTTTTGACATAGGCTGGACAACCCCATATCTTAACTCGTTTAAGATATGGCCTCTTCCCACTCCATATCTCATATGGTGTGGTAGGTACAGATTTAGATGGAACTTGATTCAATAGGTATGCTGCTGTCTCCAGTGCATATCCCCAGAAGGAAATAGGTAACTCAGCTGTGCTCATCATAGAGCGCACCATATCCAATAGGGCGCGGTTCCTCCGTTCAGATACACCGTTGTGCTGTGGTGTATATGGAGGAGTCAGCTGAGAGAGAATCCCATTCTCTTTTAGAAAGTCCAGGAATTCATTGCTCAAGTATTCACCTCCTCGATCAGATCGAAGGATTTTAATACTTTTTCCGGTTTGGTTCTCGACTTCTTGTTTATATTCTCTAAATTTCTCAAAAGCTTCTGATTTGTGTTTCATCAGGAACACATATCCGAATCTAGAGAGATCGTCAGTGAATGTAATGAAGTACGAAGAACCATCCCTGGCATATGTAGACATGGGACCGCATACATCACTATGTATCAGTCCCAAGAGTTCGGTAACTCTTTATCCGTGTCCCGTAAACGGAGCTTTGGTCATCTTGCCTTTGAGACATGACTGGCAAGTGTCATAAGATGAAAATTCGAATGGTTTCAAATATCCATCCTTATGCAACTTAGCCAGTCGTGTCGCATTGATGTGACCCAATCTACAATGCCACAAGAAGGATTCGTTCAGTTCTGAACTCTTCCTCTTGTGTGTGTTTGTTATGCTCAGAACTGTTGATTGATTTAGAACATAAATGCCATTGCACAACGTGCCTGATCCAACCAACTTTTGGTTACGGAAAATGTTCATAACATTGTCCTGTAATTCAAAATTATATCCTTCTTTACTTAGCAAAGAAACTGATATAATGTTGCATATCAGGTTCGGCATGTAATAGCATTCGTTCAGAACCAATGTATTACCAGTTGGTAATACAAGGTGATATTCCCCGACAGTCTTAGCTGCAACAATTGCACCATTTCCAACTCTAATGTCTTTATCACCTTCTCCAAGTTCTCTACCTTTCCTGAGCCCATGTAACTGATTACATATATGGGATCCTGACCCGGTATCTAATACCCAGGACGTAGAGCAAATGGAGAAACAGTTCTCAGTAACGAACACACCCGAAGAAAATGCATCATCATGTACTTTCTTCATTCGGGTGGCATGGAAATCCTGATATTCCCCTATATCCTGTTCATTCCTATAACTCTTATAAGAAAGAACGGAACCAACGTTCCCCAGCACAGTATAACATGCGGGTTCGGTCAATACATCCATATTATTATGTTCATTAGGGCATGAAATGGTCGCTACCTGGAGAGAGAGAGAAGAAAACACTTTAGCGTATGCTCGTGCAAGATCAGATTGGTTATTATCTTATCTAATCAGGATGGCTCCTACTGCTTTTTATCAAATCTTCCTCCAAACCCTAAAAGGAAAGACTAGCCGGGATTAATTACACACTACAAGTTCGCCAATCTTTCAGCCAGGCCAGTGTCGGTACTTTGAGGGAGGTCCCCCGTGCTTTCGCACGAACCTAATTAATGTAAACCTCGTTTTCCCAGAGGCGTAACCTCGTTAACACCTTTCTAGACACCTACTTGATCGGCTAATTGTAATATGTAAAACTCTCCCAGGAGTAACTCTTACTCGCAGTGGGTATCGGGATCCAACTATCTCATAGAAGGTATGCAATCTCATTGCAAATTTCAACACTTGAAATTCCCGATAATATTTTGCCCCAAACGATCTATGACCTTGACAAGGTCAACAAACCATAGACCGTAAGTCAAGTTCAACCCGTCATTTCTTGATTGAATTAAACCCACCCGCACGACCCTTGACAAGGTCAACAAGGCCGTACGACTACCCAAACTCAATCTGCATCATATGCATAAGCAGATAAATACTGGTTAGCAACCGCACACTGCGCCTTGACAAGGTCAACAAACGCAGCACGAATACTAAACAGGACTTATCTGAAATGACGGAGGGCTACGACAGGTTTTTCTGAAAACCTATTGCGTAATGAACTTGATATCGTTGTAGAATCAAATGAAGTTTTGAAATGGAGTGATTTTGAGGCTTTTCCAGTTTTGCTAAAGGAGTCACTCCCGGTGAAGGGATCGTCGGTCCTTTTCTCGTCGAATGAGGTGTGGGATATATCATATATATCACTGTGCAAAGCAGAAACTATAGAAGCAATCAAAAGTCAAACCGAGTGTGTAGCATCTGCCAGTTATTGCTAAAGGAGTCACTCCCGGTGAAGGGATCTCGGTCCTTTCCTCATCGAATAAGGTGCAGGGTATATCATATATACCGCTATGCAAAGCAAAAAACTGTAGCTACCTGTTTTGTTTAAAATTTGATTCTACAACATCTTAGGTTTCTTTTCTTTCATTAATCACATTAATGAAGTCCCATCATTTAAATACCTAAACATCACAGATAAATACGACGTACACTTATGCCATCCGCATTCGCCTCGATGTCCCCTCGTGCACCGTTAGGTTAGGTAACTAACGACAGAGCAGGGCAGGGCTAGTGCGGGTGTAAAACATAAGTAACGTCTATATAATATATCATATATACTATATACTGTATCCATCACAGAACATCACATGATCACATCACAGATATTGCAGCAGAAGAAACATATGAAATATTGGATATACTAGGACGTCCGTGTTTTCAATACGAGCCAGTATAAAACACGGATTCCACGGTCGTGATGAATAGCCAATCCCACACCCCTAGACTCCTACGAGAGCGGCAAGCAACCCTGCCAATTCTAGGGTTAGGAGACCCGGACTCGACTCCTCGAGTTGGTCTCCCACTGGACCCCAGAACCCGGTTACTTGTGCTCCCCTCCTTGGGTCTATCCTAATGCGGAAAAGTAAATAATATACAAAAGGTGACAACTTCCGCAACCTGGAAGTGCCCCAAATAAAAAGAATATTACATACAAGATTTTACATGAATGAAAATGAAAAACACTCATCTCACATAAAAACCCCCGGCTATTCAAACACGACGATCCAATATAACATATCCAGCAACACATAACATCACATGTCATCAATGTAAGTAAGTATGCATACCCCAATTGTCGTTGACGTATAGCAACGAAACCGGCGATATGAACATACTACACTTACGGTCACAGAAAAGAAAGTGTAAAACTACAACAGTTGGAATCCGCAACTTCTTTAGACATCGCATGCCTAATCAAATGAAATACTTAGACATCACATGCCTAACAGATATAAATCCCGCATTTTAGTCTCATTATCGAAAACTCTTTTCAATATCATGTGGGACTAAAGTGCTAGATTTATAACATTCATTCAGTTATCTCATAACTGTTTGTGAATTCCAATTATTGTATCACATTCCAGATAAACAGAAAATGTTAAACTTTCCGATCGAACAGTCGAATACCCAAGTTTTCCCGATACAGCTCAACACATGAAATAAGTCTAACAACATTCAGTTCGTGCCTCAGTACCAACGGTCCAGTCGTAGAAGGGTCAAGCCAACGCCTCACATGTGGCACGCCGTACTGCCCCAAACCCGAAGGTTCAAAGGGCAGTTCAAGACGGTCACATAATCGAGTTAAGGTTTGTTGTCTTCTAGAGGGTCCATCGTGTTACTTGCACTACTTAGAACGTCGTTAAACTACGGAAAAATCCAACACTTGGAAATTTCCCGACAGGGGAAAAGTTGGGTATTTATATCCGGTCGAACCTTTTAATATATTCTAAAGTCATCCGGAAATACACAAAGACGAAATTTGATAATCCGGTCGAAACATCAAAACCCCAAAACACCCCAGAAAATAAAACTCTGGAATAAATATTAAAAATACCCATAAAACTCAGCTTCTGAAATAATTAATTACTGCGCAAAGTAGGAGTGCTGACGTCATCATCCTGCCGCGAAACCGCCGCCTAAGGAGGGTTATGCCGCGGTTCCGCCGCAGGTTGCACTGTTCACGACTCAAATTTTGTGCCGTAATTCTTAGAATTTCTTGCTAAGTTTTCTGCATATTTTTAATTTGGAAAAAACCCAATTTTTAAAAAATGTACAGAGAGCCGTTTTCGGGTTAGGGTTTTGGTTCGATCGGACTTCAAACGACGTCTGGACTTCGCCTAAGGCTCTAGCTAGGCTCTGATACCACTGTAGGGTTTCAAGGCACTCTCAAGAGGTCTCACAAGGCATCAACCATGCCAATTTCAAAAATTATGGGTACCGAGAAACCCTAATGCGGACCGTTGACTAGAATTCTAGGCGAAATACAAATCTAGTTAACACTTTAACTAAAGGAGAGAGACTACAACCTTTGTAGATCCGTTTCTCCACTTCCTAAGCTCCACGTAGGCGTCCTCTCGCTGTCCTAGTTTGATCTCGGACTCTCGCATCGGCTTCATCGAAGAAATGAGCGGAATAGGTCGTTGGCTTCGTGCCGAAGATGATCTACGTCGAGGTTGCACAAGTTCAAGCTCCAACTTCACCAAGTTGAGAAACTTGTGAATAAAACACCCAAAACAACTTGGCAAGAGGTAGAGGGTGAAGAAATAGGAGGTGGGTTCACTTTAGAATTGGATTTCTCACTTTGGAACTCAAGATGCCATTGATGGCATCAAGCTTTTTCTCTTGAAGATGAAGAAGAAGAAGTAGATAGAATATGATAAGTATTGTGTAAAAAGAATAATAAAATCAATACTTATCATATACTTACCATGGTCAAGTGTAGAGAGCAAACTAGGGTTAAGTGGATGGTTAGGTTAAGAGAAGAAAACAAAAATGGTCAATTATTCAACTCTTCATGAAGCTTCATGAAAGAAACAAATAATGCCACCATTTTTCTTTTCTTTTCCAAAATGAATAATCAATATAAATAAATGAATAAGTATATAAAACCCTAACCATTCATATAACCATGGTTTAATCTTTACACAAGCACAAGTCAACATGTATCATCGAACACGATACAAACATGTGCACAAAAGTATATCACATATACAACTTGCACATCAAGTGAGAAAATCCATTTAAAGTGAACCAATACTAGTTAATGCAAAGTAATATATCATATATATAATTATACATTAAATCATTAAATCAACACTTGATTCAATGATCCGGTCATGTCGCACATAACCGACTAGTATATAATGTATCGATTTATCGAATCAATGATTCGATAACTAGGTTATATCGCATACAACCAATCGAAACATTCATCGCGAGAATGAAATACGGTATCACATACACGCATTATTCTCGGTCCCGCACATATCTCATATGCGCTCCTATTTCATTTCGCTGGAGCCAGGAAACCTCTGTGTAGGACTCTAAAGACTCGTCAATACGCCGGTAGCAGATGATGATCATATCAAGCACCCACAAGCCGCAAGCGGTCTGCTAAACGTAACGGCCATCCGGGTATTGAGCGATCAGAAGATCGACGAGCTAACCCGCTCACACTCCTGTGAATCCAACCAGTAACACTTACCGTACAGTCCGGTCTGTTCGTCTGATATGTCGCATATCAAGTCTAGGGGTGGTAAACGTCAGACCCCAATAACCGATAAGTCGTGCCGATATGAGGCTCATAACGGGTCGAGAAACTACTGGTAACACTTACCAGCAAATCTCTGATCAGCCCTGGCCAGGGACTTCCCTGTTACGGCCAATCGAGCACAGCGCAACATCAACCCCCAATACCGGGAGAGACGAAACCCCTCCTATCGCTCATTGCCTCCATGTGACTCGGGACTGTACCCAAAGACCACCGTTTTGCATGCCCTCATGGACGTGGTAAGGTGGAGATCAAAGCACAGTTGGAATCACACAAGACTCTATGACGATCTCGGGTCTACAGACTAACATGTACAAGTGTCACTTGAGAACTGCCATCTGACGTGAGGTATAATACCATCTGGGAGTTCTCGGCGAGTCCGTCCAGTGTACCCAGTCTCCACTGAGCACCCGTATACCATCTCTGATGTCAAACACCAATGGATATGGGATCATCCATCGCCCATCTCATGGGTCGAGAAGCGTATACGCTAGTCTACACTGGTATATCGATGCCCTGTCTCGATATACCCACGACTAGGGACTTTGAAGGATGTACTTATAGACTACCATGTCCCCACTAGTATGATCTGCATCATAGGCCAGGTAGTCAAGTACACATCCTAAGGGCTTTATCAACATGTAACTATAAGACAGTTTAAAGAGACAAGTGTACATGTTAAGATAAAGAGCAACCAGATAGCATACTATCATATCGAGCAAGAAAGTCATCTCTATATATGTCCAAGCATCCAATATAATATACATCATCTGTACAATACTGGCCTCTAGGGCATACATACAACTAACACAAGGCGCTAGCGCCCTTGCGCTCAGAGCGCTAGCGCCTGAGCGCCCACGTGTTGACACGTGGAACGCTAGCGCTCAAAGCGCTAGCGCCCTTGTGCTCAGAGCGCTAGCGCCCGAGCGCCCATGTGTTGACACGTAGGGTGCTAGCGCCCAAGCTCTCACGTGCTGACACGTGGGGCGCTAGCGCTCTAGCGCTCTTGTGCTTTTTCCCACGCATCCTTTAGACGCCCTTTCCTTTTTTTTTATTATATATATATGTATATACACACACACACATACTCTACAACACCATCCCTTTCAAAAATTTTGGGCCGGGGCGCTGCCCCGCACCCTGCAAGGGGGCTGCTAGCCCCCTTGACCCCCAGCCCGCTATCCGGGTAGCGGAACCCCCGTAAAAACTCTGCGAGGCCCCCGATATATCCAAAACCCCCTTTTCAAAACACAAAACACGACACTGCACGTTGAGTTCGCATAACCAGTTTAACCCGTCAATCGAAGGTTCTCTCGCTCCAAAGGCGAGGGGTAATTAACGGCAGCTTAGTCCGCGGCTGCCGGAGATTCGGATCCTCACAATCAATAAACCTCAGCCTACCCTAGGCAGGGGGAATCTGTAATGCGCATGACAAGCGCGCGTGTATTCCCATCTCAATGGGGTGACGAAAAACACCCTACAGTCGGGATTCTTGTTAAATTGCCCGACTTGTTATTGAAAAGTGTTTTCAATATCGAGACTAAAATGCGGGGTTTATAATGTTAGGCATGAAATTCGGAATATGAGATATTCCGGGTTTATGATGTCTAAGGAATTCATGTGGTTAGGCATGAAATCCGAATTATGTGATATTTCGGGTTTATGATGTCTAAGGTGGTTGCGGATTCCAATTGTTGTAGTTTTCACTTTCTTTTCTGCGACCGTAAGTGTAATATGTGGTGTATCGCCGGTTTCGTTGCTATATGTCAATGACAATTGGGATACGCATATTTACTTACGTTGATGACATGTGATGTTATGTGTTGCTGTGATATGTTATATTGGATTGCCGTGTTTGAATAGCCCGGGGGTTTTGCGTGAGATGAGAGTTTTTCATTTTCATTCGTGTAAAAACTTGTATGTAATATTCTTTTATTGGGGCACTTCCGGGTTGAGTATATTGTCACCATTGATGTATATTATTTACTTTCCCGCATTAGGATAGACCCAAGATGAGGAGCAAAAGTAACCGGGTTCTAGAGTCCAGTGGGAGACCATCTCGAGGAGTCGAGACCAGGTCTCCTAACTCTAGAATTGGTAGGGTTGCTTACCGCTCTCATAGGGGTCTAGCGATGTGGGATTGGCTATTCATCACGACCGTGAAATCCGTGTTTTTCACTGGCTTAATTCAAAACCCGGAATTCCTAGTATATCCAATATTTCATATGTAGACTTCTGCTGCTGATATTCTGTGATGTGATTACTTTATATGATGAGATGAATGTTGTTATTATATATATGATATATAATAAACGTTGCTTATGTTTTGCACCCGCGCTAGTCCCGTCCCGCTATACCGTTAGTTAAGTAACCTAACGGTGCATAACGGGACACTGTGGCGAATGCGGATGGCATAAGCGTACATTCTACTTTCGTTTCTTTATCTGTGATGCTTAGGAAGCATAAATGATGGGACTTCATTAATGAGATTAGTGAAAGGAAAGAAACCTAAAGATGTTGTAGAATCAAATTTTCAAAAAGGGTAGCTCTAGTTTTTGCTTTGCATAGCGGTATTCCTTGTAGAATGTCCATCACCTCATTCGATGAGGAAAGAGCCGAGATCCCTTCACCGGGAGTAACCTCTTTAGTGAAACTAGCAGATGCTACAACCCACTCGGTTTTGTTTTTGATTGCTTCTCTAGTTCTTACTTTGCATAGTGGTATTCCTGAATATCCAGCACCTCATTCAATGAGGAAAGGGCTAAGATCTCTTCACCGGGAGTGAGCTCTTTAGCGAAACTAGTAAAAACCTCAAAAACACTTCTTTTCAAAATCACCTGATTCTACAAAGATAACAAGTTCATTACGCAAAAGGTTTTCTTAAAAACCTGTCGTAGCCCCCCGTCATTTCAGATAAGTGATTGTTTGAGATTCACGTATACGTTTTAAAAGATAGATCAAAAATTAAGTTTTACCGCAATCAAGACGGTGTCGCTTGGTAACTAGCCGGTTGAGTACGGGTCGGTCCACAGGGAGAAGGATTTCTTATCTTTGTGTTCTAACGAGTTAATTCCAATGTTGGTGTTTTTATTTTAAGATCTAAGAATGAGATTAAATCGATTAAAAGGCTTGCTAGGGTTAGGGTTAGGTTAATTTGGAAAATAAATTATTCTCACCGCTTTCTTTGCCCTAATTAAGAACTTTTAGGTGTTAAGGTAATTGTTAACAAAGGGGATTAGCACGATCGGGAAGAAACTAGGTTTCTTCCTCTAGGTCCTTGTCCGTCCTTTCTTAACTCTTACCCTAACCTCTATGGAAAACATGCACAACCGGTCTTTAACTATGGTATCACCGCTACCTCTTGGGATAGGGTGCCGTAGTGAGCGGTGTGTGTATGTATGCATAGAGTCCTATTTAAAATGTATGACGGGCAAGAAAGGTGTGAGAGATTTTCATCTCTCAAACCTTCTCCAAACCTAACCCTAACAAGTAAGGAACTGCTCACTCATTAGGGAATTGATAAACGAATTCATTTTTATGGTTTTCTTTTAATTAACCACGGCAGATAAGAAATTTATAACTACGGCAGAGAAATAAAAATGCTAGATAACTAGGGCAGAAAAGAATTAAAATAACTAAGGCAAGATAAAAAAAACCTTACTTCTTCATTGATGCACTCTTTGACAATTACACAGAATGAAAATTTTAGACTGGAGAGATAAAAAGAGGCATCTCAAAAGAGGCACCCAAAGGAGGCACCAGAATTGTTGGCCTTTTGCTCTCCTATTTATAGATACAGGAAACCCTAGGTTACATTCTGATCCATTCATAAATTTACAAATCTACCCTAAGAAGACCCGGTCAACGCACCGTCACATGCACTGCACGGCCGCGGTTCCGCGGCCATAAGCCTGGTTTGGCCTCGGATCCACGGCCAAATGGTGGGGTCTCTGTCTCATATTTTTAGGGCAGCTTCATGTTGCATTTTTCTTCTGGTTTCTTCACTTGGTTGTTCAGAATCTTTTCTATTTTCTTCTAGATTTCCACAGTGCAGAATGTTGTGAACTTTTACCGTTCGCTTCGTGTTGAAGTCTTGAATCTTGTGCTGCCTTCGTACTTTGTGCATTGAACTGTTCGCTGACTTTCTTTTGTCCCTCAAACTGTAGGCGGCATGACAAAGATTCTTCTATTTGTTGGTCGTAGTCTCACTTTTGTAGTGTCTTTTTACCATTTTCACTGTATTGTTCTGAGAACCTGTAACCTGCAACTATTTAGCAGACATGGATCAAAAGCACCTATTTATTTATAAAATGATTAAGAATAAGGAATATAATAATGCAAAATTATGATATGAACAAATACCCCAAACTTATTTTTTGCTCGTCCTCGAGCAAAACTAGTTTATTCTCGAAAAAGCCTAACCTCACTTTCGCAGGGAAACGCGATTGCACTGAGCTCGTGCAACAAGCCGTTAAACCTCTAGGTGTCCCTAGTAGGAGGAGTGTTGTCTCCTGAGGGTTTTCAGCGGATACTACCCACAAAATCCGATCAATTTGGCCTATTGACTTTTTTTCTTCAATTCGGTGTCCTAGCAAGAAATTCTATTATCTTCAACTCAGAAATTATCAACCCATATTTTTCACGCTTCCTTATCATTTAACTTAAGATTGTATATGTTCTATAAATTTATTTAGCTTTCAGTATCTTTTGAGTTTTCCTTCTAAGGTTCCATCTCAACTTAGGAATTTTTATCATCTCTACTAAAGATATAAGTCCTATTTTTCATTCCTATCTCTCATCCAAACCCCAATCATATACCCTACATGTGTGTATGTATCACCCCTATACTTGGAAATTCAATTCAAGCTCTTATACTCTTGTCCATTATCCAAAGTACTTTTAGTTGGTGAATTTTTATATGAAATTGCTCGCACATCCTTCATGCGACCGTTAATACTTCTTGATGTACTAATGACCGATTACAAAATATGTTTGCACATTAAGGCGTAATTCCTCGTCTTGTAATACCTAAGGCTTTAGCAGTGACTCCCAAACCAGTTGGTCTAAGGCACTAGGTGTTAAAGCACCCTCGCTATATATTTTTTATTTTACGCAGCCTTAAGTAATTACAAAACCAGTGTTCATTTTTTTTTATGTCTCTTTATTCACACTTATAATTTTATTTTCCTTCATACTAAGGATTTTAGACAAGAGCATTTCAAGGTATCCTTTATTATTCCAAGTTTCAAGGTTCGTGTTTGGGCAACTTGTAGGGTATATATTTTCAGAATTTAGACTTAAGATTCAGAATTATTTTTCAGACTTACACTTCAAATAAAAATTCAATACTTTTCCCTTATTTTGACTTAGCCCTAGAACTGAACTCAAAATTTGCCTATTTCTAAATAAACTACAAGAACATGTATTTGTTCCCCTCCGAAATACGGCGACGACGTGAGGACGTCTAGCCTGAGATTCGGGGCAGATGCTATATGGTTTTATCCGTCCACCTCTCCGAAGATGCCAAGTTGATTTATGGCACCGTGTATCGGAGGTTTAGACGGATGCGGCCGATGTAGCAGATTTCGTCAGATTCCCCCTCGCTTGAGGGGTTTTTTGATTGTGGGGACGCTCTTCCCTGCAAGCGCAAGCCCCTGCAGTTAATTACGCTACCGCATCGCGGTAACAACTTTCTCCTTCTCCAGAATTTCACTTCGTGTCGTTTGTGTTTGTTTTGTTTATGGTTGCCCGTGGATTGTATACGGAGACTAAGTTGAGCCGTCGTCCGTAGGACGTGGATTAGTCCAAATCCGTATTTACTTAGATTTGGGTTTGGTGTTTTTAGTTTAAGGATGCATTAGTTGCGTTGCGGCTAAGATCAACTCAAACGTTCGTTAAGGATACGATAGTCCTGTTTGAGACTAGGATCAACTTAACGTGATAATCCATTTAATATCTGGCCATCGGGACTCGTCACCTCTCTAACGTCATTGAAGGATTACAACGGCAGATGTCAGAGGAGTTCAGAGATGTACCCTTGAACCAAAGTCAATTTGGATTTTTACAGTCCATTTGAATGTTTAAGGATACGTTAACCGTGTTTGGGGTTAAGATTAACTTAAACGGGATCATTTAGATCCGGCAAAAGAGCATTTGGAGGCTCTATTGTTCCAGTTTAGGGATGTGGTGGTCCATCGCCAGTTTAGGGACATGTTGGTCTATATTCCAGTTTAGGGACGTGGAGGTCCATTATTAGTTTAAGGACGTTTCGGTCCATCGCCAATTTAAGGACGTAGTGGTCCATATTCCAATTTAGGGACGTGGAGGTCCATTATTAGTTTAAGGACGTTTCGGTCCATCGCCAGTTTAGGGACGTTTCGGTCCACTATTAGTTTAGGGACGTTTCGGTCCACTATTAGTTTAAGGACGTTTCGGTCCAACATTAGTTTAGGGACGTTTCGGTCTACGAGTTTAAGGACCCGCAGTCCATATCCATGTGTGGTCGTTAGGACCCTTCGCCTCTCTGACGTCGTTGAAGGATTACAACGAGAAGTGTCAGAGGAGTTCGGAGATGTACCCTCGAACCGGAGGTAAATTGATTTAAGAGAGCATTTGCGCTCAGTTCAATTTAACTTAAGGACTTACGGCCAGAATTGGGCTAAGTCCAGTTGAAAATGTTCAACATTTTATTTGCATTTGACCTGTTAGGCCTTTACTGGGGCTCTGCTCTTGTTTAATAATGCATGGCATTTTTGTTTGGTCTATTAGACCTTTATTAGGGCTCTGCCCTTTTATAAATGATGCGCAACATCTGTTTTTTATTTGGGCTCTGCCCTTTTTAAAGTAATGCATTGCATTTAATTTGGCCTGTTAGGCCCTTTTTAATTGGGCTTGGCCCTTCTGTAAATAATGCAGTGCATTAATCATCTGATAGTGGCTTGCCAGGCGCTTTGCGCCAATTATTGAGCGCAAGCGCTTATGATGAGGACACGTGTCCTGCTCTGGTGAGCGCAAGCGCAACAGCGCAGTGCGCTGCGCTGTTGCGCTGCTGACACCTGGCGCGCTCTGGTGAGTTGCGCCAATTCCAGAGAGCAAAACTCTATTTCAAGAGCGCGTAGTGCAAATTGTTCTGTAGCTGACACGTGGCGCTCTCCCAAGAGCGCAACAGCATAGTTTGGAAGTGCAAAGCACTAAGAATCTTTTAGATTCAAAAGCAGGAATGCAAAGCACTATTTGATTTCTTGATCTAATTTAGATCAAAGAAAAGATAAGTTTTTTCTTGTTTTTTCTTATCTCAAAGAACCAAAGGTTCATTAAAAGTGCAAAGCACTATTTTATTATATATATTTTTATTTTTATTAAAGATCCTTGATCTTGTTTTTAGATCTATGATCTGTTCATAAGAGAACTTTCTCTTCCTTCTAAAGGTTTTTACCTTTTTGTTCTTGAAGAGTTCTTCAGAGTTCTCTTTCTCTCTTTTTTTTTTTAGAAAATGTTTTCTCTTAGAAAAATGATCTTCTATTGAATTGATGCCTAGGGTCCTTTTTATAGTGCCCATAAATTAGTTAAATTTGTTAAAGAGATCTTTCTTTGAGTGATTTGGGGAATTTTCCCCACCGTTGGATCTTTGATCCAAGGGCTTCTGTTTTACAGAAGAAAATCTTCTTGTTTTATCAAGAACAGAAAAGATCTCTTAGAATTTTAATTCTGTTTAGCGCGCAAATGCCCCAGCGTGTGACACGTGTCGCGCAGCGCAACTGCGCTAGCGCATCTGCGCTGACACGTGTCGCGCAGCGCAGCGCTTGCACAACTGCGCTAACACGTGTCTCCCTGCGCTCAGTGCAGAGGATCCGAAGCGTTGCTTCATTTATTAAAACTTAAATTTTTGGGAAAATCAGAAGCGTCGCTTCGCCTGAGATATCTTTTCATCTCCTTTTTTCAAGTCAAACTTGTATTTCCAAAATTCTGATTTCCCGGGCCTTGGAAATGATTTCATTGTGCACAGGATTTTCTGTGCTTGGGTATATATATATATAATTCAAGGCTGAGCCTTTTTTTCATTTTCAGAGAACTTCTTCGATCATGGCTTGCAACCGTCCTCATGCCCGCCGGCAGCCATGGGAGGTGCCGATTCGGGACATTGTTCCCCATTTTGCGGCGTGCCTGGTGGACCCTTCCCTCTCGGACGAGCAGTGCGATGCTGCACTGCACGAGCTTTTGATTCGTGTGGGGTCTCCTCTCCCTCCGAATTCCATTTGGCTTCGGATGATCCTTGCCTCGGTGCTCGCCGACATTCTCCCTCCTCCAGCAGAGATGTCCTCGGAAATGCTGGATACCGCCGAGGACAAGATTGAGTGCTTTCTCGAAGCGCACTTGATCACCAAAGCCCTGAGGGACTGCTCTCTCCACTTGCTGAGCCAGATACGGGCTCGTCGGGTTGTCATCGCCACTTTTTCCCAGGAGTGCGGCGTCGACCGTTGGATGGCTACCCCTCGGGAGGATCGCCGTTTCGACATGATGGAGAAGACGGAGAGGGAGCTAAATAATCTTCTCTTTCTTTTTGTGAACCCTTGTCTTTCTGATCCCGTATTCGGTGATCTTTTTTAAATGTAATAATGACAATAATGAATAAGTATTTTTCTTTTTAATCAAGTATTTCATTATCTGTTAAGGGTTCTTTTACTTTAGTTCTCTGTTGCGCTTGTGCATCGTATAATTTTAATTTGTTATTATCAAGTGCATGTAATTTTGCAAGGGTAAATTGCCTTTAGCACTTAGCCTTTTCCCTTCTATGAAACGGTGCATCTGCGCTAGCGCATCTGTGCTGACACGTGTCGCGCAGCGTAAAGCGCAGCGCAACTGCGCTAGCGCGTCTGCGCTGACACGCGTCGCGCAGCGCAACGCTCGTGTAGCTGAAGCGTTGCTTCCTTTAACAGAGCTTTGCTCTGATTGAGCGCGCCTTTTTGGACGCCGTGCTAATGCATCTGCGCCAGACACGTGGCGCGTTGCGCGCAGCGCAAAGGATCTGAAGCGCTGCTTCATTTATTGAAGTTTAAATTTTCAAAGCAAAGCTTTGCTTCAGATTAGGGGAAGATGAATTGCTTCATCTTCCGCCTCGGAATTTGAACAGAGTTTTGCTCTGATTGGGGTAAACAAGTGCCCCCCACCGTTGCGCTTACGTGGCCCCGGAACGTGAGCGCAACGGTGACAGAATTCCAACCGTTGCAGTGACTGTTGGAAGTTGAAAGGGCATTTGATGCCTATAAATAGGACCTTTGGTCCTCAACAGATGATTATCATCTTTAAGATTTTTATTTTCAAAAAAAAACTTCAGAGCTTTGCTCTTGTTTTAAGAACTTTCAAAGTTCAAAACCCAGCACCCTTTTAGGTAAAATTTTAAATTAAATCATATTCAGCTTAATTAACAGAGCCTTGCTCTCATAGATTTTTTGATCTAAAGGAAATCCTTTTGGGGTTTCACCAAATAGAGCTTTGCTCTCATGAATCTGTTTCAGGGTTTCTCAACCCATGAACAGAAACTTGCATCTTTGGCAAAACATAGATCCCTTTAATCTAAAAGAACTCTTAAGAGTGTTTCATTGATCTTAGAGTTTGAAAGTGGCATTTTATTCATCATATCGTTTTGTTTAATCAGTCTTTCTGATAATTCTGTCGATCCTCTTTCACAGGAACAATGAACGCCCACATGTATACTCTCAACGAGATCATCTCTTACGGGGACATCCGCCGACTTGGCCGCTCTCAAAATCGAGAGTTCACAAACGAGGAGTGCGCTGAAATAATGAGTCGTTTCGACGCGTACAATGGTCCACTGCTCCCCCGACGTTCCTCCCTCCTTAAGCTTATCGTGGGAGCCATCTGGGAAGCGCTTCCCCTCTTCTGTTCTGGCGTGCCACTTAGGGCGTTGGATGCTGCTGAGGACAAGGTGCACTCGGTGTACTTGTTGAACTTTATCTCGAAGAGACGGCGAGACAGTCTTATCGATCTCTTGCACGAGGTCTTTCAACAGTCCGCCATACTTGCTGTTTATCGGAGGGTGGAAGACATCAGGGGGGACCCTGACGCTTGTGCTCATGAAAGAAAGCATACTAGGATGGTCCGCGAGGCCTGGAAAGTCATAGATAGAGTAGCTTTTGAGTTCCTCAATCCATGCCCTGGGTTCGAGGTTATTCCCTTGTAATAATGTTTTTAGTTTGTTGCTTTTATGATTGTAAGAATTTCTGGCGAAATTTTTGTTTTTCCTAGCCTGCCTTATCTTTTGTTCTGAATCTTTTGCATGAATGAATGTGTCTCGAACGCTTGATCAAATGCAGATCAGATGCTCTTTCCATCACTGTCTTATCATCAGCATGCTGTTACAAATAGCATATAATAGAGTAAGCATCTTGACTTTCTTAAGAAACAGCGATGGCTTAGGCCGCAGGTTCAGATCTGCTGCCTAAGACTTTTCAACTCTATGAGCCGTGAGGGTCTCATAGAGACTTTTCTCCCTACGGATCGAGAGGATCTCGTAGGTGGGTTTTTCTCCTTAGGAATCGTGAGGATTCCTAAGTGTGGTTTTCTCTTATAAGTCGTAAGGATCCTATAAGAGAATTTTTCCCTCTTATGAGTCGAGAGGACCCGTAAGCGGTTGTTTCCCTCCTTGTCGAAACTCGACTTTGGAGAGTGAGACCCGTGAATAGTATGCAAGAGATCTTTTTGGATCGACTTGTAGGGTCCCATTGTTCAGGAAGCAAGTTTTTCAGTCCCTGCTGCCTGAGGCTTCATCTTGCAAGTTGAGACGAATCGGGAATTTCCTGCGGAGGCACTAGTTTCTCTGCGAGCCGACGCGAATCAGGAGGCTCTCGTCAAGGAGTGTTTGTATCCGTGAGTCGAGGAGTTTGCTAGGGATTATTTGTTTCCCAAGCGCCAAGGATTATTTGTTTCCTTGGGGTTTGAAACGAGTCGAGGATTTCCCACGGAGGCACTGGTGGCTCTGCGAGTCGACGCGGATCAGGAGGCTCTCGTCAAGGAGTGTTTGTATCCGTGAGTCGAGGAGTTTGCTAGGGATTATTTGTTTCCCAAGCATCAAGGATTCTTTGTTTCCTTAGGGTTTGAAACGAGTCGAGGATTTCCCACGGAGGCACTGGTGGCTCTGCGAGTCGACGCGGATCAGGAGGCTCTCGTCAAGGAGTGTTTGTATCCGTGAGTCGAGGAGTTTGCTAGGGATTATTTATTTCCCAAGCGCCAAGGATTATTTGTTTCCTTGGGGTTTGAAACGAGTCGAGGATTTCCCACGGAGGCACTGGTGGCTCTGCGAGTCGACGCGGATCAGGAGGCTCTCGTCAAGAAGTGTTTGTATCCGTGAGTCGAGGAGTTTGCTAGGGATTATTTGTTTCCCAAGCGCCAAGGATTATTTGTTTCCTTGGGGTTTGAAACGAGTCGAGGATTTCCCACGGAGGCACTGGTGGCTCTGCGAGTCGACGCGGATCAGGAGGCTCTCGTCAAGGAGTGTTTGTATCCGCGAGTCGAGAAATTTGCTAGGGATTATTTGTTTCCCTAGCGCCAAGGATTATTTGTTTCCTTGGGGTTTGAAACGCGTCGAGGATTTCCCACGGAGGCACTGGTGGCTCTGCGAGTCGACGCGGATCAGGAGGCTCTCGTCAAGGAGTGTTTGTATCCGTGAGTCGAGGAGTTTGCTAGGAATTATTTGTTTCCCAAGCGCCAAGGATTATTTGTTTCCTTGGGGTTTGAAACGAGTCGAGGATTTCCCACGGAGGCACTGGTGGCTCTGCGAGTCGACGCGGATCAGGAGGCTCTCGTCAAGGAGTGTTTGTATCCGTGAGTCGAGGAGTTTGCTAGGAATTATTTGTTTCCCAAGCGCCAAGGATTATTTGTTTCCTTGGGGTTTGAAACGAGTTGAGGACTTCCCACGGAGGCACTGGTGGCTCTGCGAGTCGACGCGGATCAGGAGGTCCTCGTCAAGGAGTGTTTGTATCCGTGAGTTAAGGAATTTGCTGAAGACACTGGTTTCTTCGAAGTTGGACTGAACCGTCGAGATTCGGCCTCGTCTTCTGGCGGAACCTGTTGGGAAAGTATGGTTCCCTCTTGTTTGTTTACGCCCTTGGATTGTATACAGGGATCGATGTGATCTTAACTGTAGGGCCAAAGTTTTATCATTTTTTTGTTTTATCTCCGCGATGCTCTATCATTTCAGCTTTTATATCGCGAAAGTCGCGATTGCCCAATCATTTCGGCTATTTTTCGCGGTGCCCAATCATTTCGGCTATTTATTTTATTTTTACTCGCTGTTTTTTTTATTGCGAGTTGCCCAATCATTTCGGCTATTTTTTTTTTTTACTCGCTGCTTTTTTTTTTGCGAGTTGCCCCATCATTTCGGCTATTTTGCATGCATATATTTTTACTTGCTGCTTTTTATTGCAAGTTGCCCCATCATTTCGGCTATTTCATATGCATGTGCGGCCTACTGGCTTTTCGCCGTAAACCGATTTCGGCATCAGCACCGCTATAACTGGGATATTACCAGGAGCGAATCATCATCTGCCTTTGTCGATGTCGAACAAAGGTGGCTTAGCGACCAGGGTTAGGGTCCTGTCGACTAAGGCTTTTGACTTCATGAGCCGTAAGGGTTTCACGAAGTTATTTCTCCCTACAAGTCGTGAGGATCTTGTAGGTGTATTTTCTCCTTAGGACTCATGAGGATTCCTAAGTGTATGTTCCTTTGTAAGTCGTAAGGATCCTACAAGAGGGTTTTCTCCTTGTAAGTCGAGAGGACTTATAAGGGTTGTTCATCATGCGAACATATCCCCAGTCTCGGATGAGACTTGATTAGGGAAATATTTATTCGCGCCCGTGGATTGTATACAAGGGTTAGTATTGAGCCACTTGTAGGGCAATATCGAAAGTTGTGGGGGTTGCTTAAGCACAGGTTTAGGTCTCTGTAACTTAAGACTTTCAACTCTTATGAGCCGTGAGGGTCCCATAAGGGAGTTCTCCTTACGAGTCGTAAGGATCTCGCAAGTGTATTTTCTCCTTAGGAATCGTGGGGATCCCTAAGTGTGCTGCTCCCTTATGAGTCGTAAGGATCTCACGTGGGTGGTTTCTCCTTATAAGGTCGAGAGGACCCTATAAGTGTCCTTTAACGAGGTTGCGCCCTTTCAGGTTTTCACAAACACTCGCCGGTAGCCCTGCTGTTTTTACTCACGGAGCCCTTTCGGGTTTTCATCCGCGCCCATTATGCTTATGGACATACCATTTTTTTAATTCTTTTTATTTTCTTTTTCTCTTTTTTTTTACGAGGTCGCGCCCTTTCGGGTTTTCACGAACACTCGCCGGTAGCCCTGCTGTTTTTACTCACGGAGCCCTTTCGGGTTTTCATCCGTGCCCTTTTTGCTTATGGACATACCGTTTTTTTTATTCTTTTTATTTTCTTTTTCTCTTTTTTTTACGAGGTCGCGCCCTTTCGGGTTTTCATGAACACTCGCCGGTAGCCCTGCTGTTCTTACTCACGGAGCCCTTTCGGGTTTTCATCCGTGCCCTTTTTGCTTATGGACATACCGTTTTTATTTATTTATTATTATTATTATTTTTTTTATCTTGTCAGCCTAAGGATGCTGTGGTATTAGTTTAAAGACGTTTCGGTCTGCTATTAGTTTAAGGACATTTCGGTCCGACTTTGAGAAGGCTGGTTACTGCTGATAGAGTTTGAGCTTAGGAAGATAGCGAGCGGACATAGTCGTCGTCATCTATCATTGACCTAGGCTACGGCTCATTAAGCATAGTATTTCTTCAGGAAGTGACCATTTATTGGCCGGAAAGGCCTTTCACCGTGCATATCCATGAGCAGATAGGCTCCGCCCTGGTAGACCTTGTCTATGATGTACGGGCCTTCATAGTTCGGCTCGAATTTTCCCCGCTTGGCGCGATTGGGAATCATCGGCCTTTTGACCACTAGCACAAGTTCGCCTTGGCGGAATGTCCTCGGTCGGGTTAATCTTTCATATGAGCGCGTCATCTTTGCTTTATAAGCTTCCAGATTTTGTTGCGCTGTGAGCCGGGTTTCATCAAGAGCATCAAGCTCCTCAAGCCAAAGATTAGCATTTTCTTCATCTGTTAGCTCGTAGTGGACTGCCACTCGCAAAGAGGGTAACTCTATCTCGAGGGGGAGTACTTCTTCTGTACCGAACACCAACGCGTACGGCGTTGTGTTCGTGGCCGTCTTGAACGTAGTTCGATACGCCCAAAGAGCTTCTTGCAGTCTTTCATGCCAGTCTTTCTTATTTCGGGATACCGTTTTCTTTATGATCTTTGTCAAAGTCTTGTTGAAGGCCTCGGCAAGACCGTTGGCTCGCGGATTATAAACCGAGGAATATCTCCAGTCTATGTTATGCTGTTGCGCGAAGCGGCTGATCTTATGACTTCTGTAGGCTGGCCCGTTATCGGAGATGATCCGTCGCGGAGTTCCAAATCGATATATGACATGCGTCTTGAAGAAATGGAGGATATTCTCCGTCTTCACTTCCCTCAGTGGTATTGCTTCCGCCCACTTGGAGAAGTAGTCAGTTGTCGCCAGGATGAAACGATGTCCCCTAGACGATGCTGGTTCGATGGGGCCGACTATGTCAGTTCCCCACATTTCGAACGGCCAGCTAGCCACCGTTGGATGTAATGGATTTGGATGTCGGTGGATGAAGTCCCCATGGATTTGGCATGAGTGACATTGCTTCGCATATTCGAGGCAATCTTGAATCATCGTGGGCCAGTAGTAGCCCATCCGTTTGATCTTCAACTTCATCTTTGGGCCCGCTTGGTGAGAACCGCAGAGTCCGTCATGAACTTCTTGAACGACTCTTTTCGCTTCGTCAGGTCCGAGACATCTTAGCCATAGAGAATTAAACGACCTTTTGTACAGAGTATCGTTGACGAAAGCAAAAGACAGAGCTCGTTTCGTGAGCTGATGTCTTGTAGACGCTTCTTCAGGCATTCGGTGGGATTTAAAGTAGTCTATGAAGACTTCTCTCCAATCCTCGGTATTTTCCCAATCTTTTACTTGCAGGGTCGTCTGCTCGCTCGCTCCGTTTTCTTCGGATGATTCCGGAGATATTTCTGTTGGGGCAAGCACCCGACGGCTTTGTACCACGATTCTAACGTCATCGAGGTCCTCGTCAGCCAGTTCTTTAGCAAGTTTGGCCAACGCGTCTGCTTTGCTGTTTTCCGCGCGCGGTATGCTTTCCAAAGTATAGGAGGGAATTTGGGTCAACAGTTGTTGCACCTTTTCACCGTATTTTACCAATTCCGGTTTGCACGTTTGGTAGTTGCCGTTTACTTGACTAACGACGAGTTAAGAATCTCTGTATATGAGGATGTTTTCAATTCCCATGTCGATGGCGATCTCAAGGCCTGCTATCAGAGCTTCGTATTCGGCTTCATTATTTATCCTCGGCTCTGTTAAGGAGAAAGTGAAGCGCATTATCCCTCCTTGTGGAGTCATGAAGATGAGGCCTACCCTTGATTTGATTATGGGGGTACTTTGTTTGCGTTTTTTCATGGAAGATGCTCCATCGAAATAAAGTTCCCATTGGGTATCACCACCTTCGATCGCGTCAAACGCATGTTCGTCTAGCAAATCGCAATTCAGAGGAGAATCAGCCGATATCGGATGCTCAGCGAGGAAATCGGCGATGGCCTGGCCTTTCACTGCCTTGAGAGGTTGATACGTTATCGAGAACTCCATCAAGAGCAGAGCCCATTTAGCGAGTCGACCTGTCAATATGGCCCTTGACATTAGATATTTGAGAGGGTACACCTTTGAAATGAGACGGACTTCATGTGCTAATGCGTAATGTCTGAACTTTGTTATCGCAAAGATTAGCGCCAGGCAGTGCTTCTCAATGGGAGAGTAATTGCTTTCTGCTCCCAGCAGAACTCGACTTAAGTAATAGAGTGCTCTTTCCTTCCCTTGATCGTTCTCTTGTGCCCATAATGCGCCTAAGGAACCTTCGAGGGCGGTCGTGTAAAGAATGAGGGGCTTTCCCTTAACTGGAGCAGCCAATACTGGAGGGTTCTGCAGGTACTGCTTGATCTCGTCCAGTGCGCCTTGGCATTTGTGATCCCAGACAAATGGGGTTCCCTTCTTCATCAGGTGGCTATAGGGACGGCACTTGCCTGAAAGGTTGGCTATAAATCGCCGTATGTATGCGAGCTTCCCTTGGAGAGATCGCAACTGTTTGAGAGTTCTCGGTGGAGGCATTTCCATGATCGCTTTGATCTTTGACGGATCTATTTCAATACCTCGGTGTCGAACAATGAATCCCAGGAATTTGCCTGAGGAAACTCCGAATGCACACTTGAGCGGGTTCATCTTCAAGATGTATTGCCGAAGGCGTTGAAATACGGTCTTCAAATGCTCGAGGTGTTCCTTGTATGATTTGCTTTTAACCACGAGATCGTCGATATAGCATTCGACGATTTCGTGTATAAGGTCATCGAAGATCTTTTTCATGGCCCTTTGATAAGTGGCACTGGCATTCTTTAAACCGAAGGGCATTACTTTATAACAGAATATACTTAGAGGGGTCCTGAAGGCGGTGTGCTTCTGGTCTTCGGGATGCATTTTTATCTGATTATACCCTGACGAGCCATCCTTGAAGGAGAAAACCTCGTGAGTAGACGTATTGTCTATCATCAGTTCGGTGACTGGCACTGGGAAATCATCCTTCGGGCAAGCCTTATTGAGATCCCGAAAGTCCATGCATATGCGCACCGTCCCATTTTTCTTCATCACCGGGACGATGTTAGCGATCCATTCAGGATATTGAACCTCCTGGATAAAGCCAGAATCGATCAGCTTCTTGACCTCGGCGTTGATACTCATCTCGAGCTCGAGCCGCATTCTCCTCGGCACCTGTTTGACTGGCTTGATGTCCGGGGATATCGCCAATTTGTGTACAGCAATTTCTGGATCTAGTCCCGGCATTTCGGAATAGTTCCACGCGAAGCAATCTCTATGCCGCAGAAGCACATCCTTTAACGCAGCTACCCTTTCTTCAGATAGTAACTCGCTGATGAATGTCGGTCGTGGATCGTTTGCCGTCCCCAACTCAATCTTCTTGAGGTTATCTACAGTGGTATGGATTCCATCCTCCAGCTCTTTTGGCGCTGGTGGGAATTATGAGATTATCTCGTCGCTGCTGTTTTCGAAGCACCAAGGGAGCTCATCTATGTCCTCGGGCTCTTCTTTTAATATTGTTATCATGTGACAAGTGCGAATCCGCTTCCAATCCCAATGTGGAGTTGGTTCTGTTCTTGTGGCTTTGGGTTCGTGCTTCTGTGGTGGCGCTACCCTCCAGTTGTCGGACAGAGCGAATTTTCCGAGCTGATACTGATCTTCAACCCAATTCTTGAAGGTGAAGCAGTCTTCGAGAGGGTGCCCTATTACTCGATGGTAAGAGCAATAATTTGGGTCAGAGACTTCGCCCTCTCGTTCGGGATGTTTAGACTCCAGCAATGTAAGCATTTGATGTTTTAGAGCAAGATCAAGTATCTTCTTCGTCTTATCCCGAGGAAACGAGTACGCTTGACCCATTTTCTTCATAAGGGATAGATCAATAACGCTCAACTCCCGTTTGCGTGGCTTCTTAGCCCTGCTTTGTTGTTGTTGAGCGCCTTTTTGGCCTTTCGACTTATTTTTGCTTTTGCGCCGAACCTTCTTTATAACAGGTTGACAAGGAGCGGCATTTTCATCCTTTACGGCCTGTTGGAGAAGGAGTTGCGTATTGGCTTTCTCGTAGATGGCCGTCTCGCGGTTGTGATCATCTCGGACTTTTTGACCAGCTTTCTTTATAAGTTTGTCCATTTGTTTCTCGAACGACGGACTGGGCTCCTTTGCATCTGGAACTTTCACTGGCTTAGGATTAGCGTCCTCCCATTGAGCATCCGCTTCTTCATCAAGGTCATACACGACGTAGCAGCCGGGTAGTAACTCTCTTTTCTTTGACCGGATGTATCCAAGCCCTTTTGTTTCCATTCTCCCGTTAGGCAGTTTGCGTTGAGTCCCGGGGACGTTCCAGACCCTGTCATAGAATTTGGCCTTTCTAACGGTCTGTTTGAAGGGCATCCCCTGGCGTTTCAGCAGCTTTTTCAAACCTTCCGTATAATATCTGGGGAGACGGATAGGCTGAAACCTGTCGAGCGTAGAATCTGCGCCATGCCAGATTTCTTTTTCTACCTTGGTTTCTTCAGAGCGGTAAAACAGAATTGCTTTCTCGCTCTCTCTCCTGGGAGGGATATAGAATGTCTGCAACTCTTCTACACTGTAGATATTAAGTGCATCCAGTTCTTTGTGGTGTTTAAGCGGCACTATGGCGACTTGTAGGCTTTGCTCTTCGTCAGCGGACGTTTGTATTGAAGGTCGAGCAGAGAATACGGCATGGACTTCATCTTCCGAGTCGCTGCCAAAGATCAATGTAGGAGCCGATGGTCCCGGCTTGTTGTGTTGGGGCGGACCCGAATAAACTATCTCCTCTTCCTCCTCAGTATCACTACCGAAGACAGGGATGGTAGCGTTAGTTTTATTCTCCGGCTTGTGACACCTTTCCGTGTCTTCAAAACTCGACAAGAAGTATTTGGCATCTTCATATTTGTGAACTTCATTCACGGAAAACGGATTCAGTTCTCCCGTTACGGTATACTCGAGACCATCCCTAAAATATTTCATACACTGATGCTGTGTAGAAGGGATGATGTTGTACTCGTGTAACCATGGTCGGCCGAGCAGAGCGTTGTAGCATGTCTTGGCATCTATGACGTGGAATTTAATGTCCGTGACGAGCAGCCCGAAACGTAGCGTCAGTATCACAGATCCAAGAGTCTTTGACGATTGGGAGTCGAACCCGGAGATGGTGATCTTGTCACGAGCAAGGTGCTGGACGCTCATGCAGATTTCTTTTAAGACCCGTACATTGAGGAGGTTAACGGAGGATCCATTGTCGATCAGGATTTTGCCTATCTTTATATCATGACAGTATCCTGAGACATAGAGGGGCGATTGTGTTCGCACGTCCCAAGGAGAAGGTCCTCATCGCCGAAAGTGACATCGGCCGTGTGCACTTCCTCCAATTCATCCTTCATCTTTTCCTCAGCCAGGCATGCTTGGAATTGTTCCGGATCTTGGAGTGCCTTAATTAACGAATCTCTCGCCTCCTTTGATAGCAAAAGAGCGTCAAGAATGCTGAGCTGTGAGGGTAGCTTCCTCAGATGCGCTAAGACGTTGTAATCCACATTATTCTTCTTTGGCGGGTCTTTGGCAGCTAGCTCTTCCACCACTTGGTCATCTAAGACGATATCTTCAGTGGCCTTTTCTTTCCCTTTATCTTTTTTGTTCGAGGATCCGAGGTTCTTTTCAGGCAGCGTCCGATTCCGCAGCCGGATATTTTCGCAGACCTTCGGTTCTTCTTCTTTTCCCCAAGCGGACTCTTTAAAGAGAGGGGCAAGTTCTAGCTCTTCATCAGAATCACTCCCGAATGTAGGCACTTGTGATCCACTGGTGTTAACCATGCAACAATCGCCAGCCATTCTTTTAATCCCTTCGGTCGTATTTCTTTGCCCCCGACGAGTTTTGCGTTTCTCTCGCTTAAAGTGTTGTCGATGAGCAACATATCTTTGCCACCATCTATCGAAAGCTTTGCACTCTTGTGTGGGGTGCGAAATCTTTTGATGATATAAGCAATAGGAGGGGTGCGTTTCCACTTCACCGGTAATTTTTCCTTCGGAGGATGGTAGCTTCATGCCCATTGATATGGCCTTAGCAAACCTTTTCCTCATCTTGAATTGGCTTTTATCCGCAGTGGGTGTACTTTGCTCCAGTGGGATCATCTCAGCTCTTTCATCAAGTCGCTGGCGCTTGGCCCTTTCAAATATTATCGCCTCACGTTCTCGATCAACTTTACTTTTCAACCGAGCTTCATTAAGGAATGCGTCAATTACTTCATCTGATGGCCCCCGAAATTTTGATTCGGTATCTGCCCCCAGCTTTTCGGTGCAAGGAGTCTCCTCATCGTTCGTGATCGAATGGGAAATCATATGACAGCTCGCCACATATTTCTCGGATTCATCCGATGAACTTTCTCTCTCATCTTCTTCTTGAAAGACGTGATTGAGGAACTCTTGGAGCGTAATGGGAGTCCGTGCCTTTTGGTTGTATTCATCCAGCGCATCAATTTGCTTTTGTAAGTCCGATCGCTTATCGCCAGGCTTCAAGGGCTTCTTTGACTTCTTCTTCTTCTTTTTCGAAGATTTTGACGACTGGTTGCGAGTGCTTGAGCCACCACCATCGGTCTTTGGAGTTGGACGTGGCTTCAACATCCCCTCAATGACCTGCGGTTCTAACGGGTTCTTCCACCTAATCACTGGACATGTCTGAAGGTCGTTCAGCATCCTCTTTGTCTTGGCTGATAATACAACCTTCCAAGGAGCTTCTTCAACGACGGAGCATGTTGCCCCCGGCGTATTCGTCCCCTTAGAGGTGTGGGGCTGCGGGGGATTCACCTTCCATTTGTCAGATAACGCGAACTTGCCCTGTCGGTATTGGTTTTCAAGCCAATTTTTGAAAACGTAGCAATCTTCGATCGGATGGCCTAGTACTCGATGATAAGGACAGTAGTTGGGTTCGTTGACGTCACTTGGTTGCAACGGACGTTTTGGATCCGGTAGATTTATGAGTCTGTTGCGTAATGCCAGCTCGAATAACCTTTTTGTTTTATCGCGGGGAAACGAGTAAGGACGCCCCAGTCTCTCCTCAAGGTCTACGTACGGACGCATATTATTTTGACGCACAACCGGCTTCGAGTTGCTCGGTTGTTGTTGAGCATTAGCGACGACGATCGCTTTTCCTTTCCCTTTGTCATTTCGGGAGTCCGGCTTTGGAAGAGGGGGTTTATGGCCCATCTGATCCATCTGCGCTAGCTTGTCAATCAAAGCCTGGAAGGTAGTCGGCTTGAAAAATATCATAAATTGTGAGATGGTTGCTTGTGGATCAAGGGTTCCTATAAACATACCCACCGCGGGAGCTTCTTCAATGCGCTGCTCGCACTTCGACCATAAGTTCCGCCATCGTATAGCGTACTGAACCCACGTCTCGCCGGGTTTTACCCTGGTGTTAATCAGTGCCGTCATCGGGGTATGTTCCCTGGCGTTTGCAAAACGCTGAGTAAACAATAGCTCCATTTCCGCGAAGGTTTTGATAGAGTCGTTCGGGAGCTCAGAGTACCACTCGAACGCCGTATCCGATAAACTTCCAACAAACTGGCGAAGTAAAAGCTTGTCATCACCACCGGTGTTGCAGCAGAGTGCTCTGAACTGGGCAACATGCTGGTGAGGATTGCCCGTCCCCTTGTAGACATGGAACTTGGGAATTGTGTAACCTGGCGGGTACTTGATTTGGTCGTACCAACTTGGATATGGCCGCCCCGTTTTTACGACCTGGCCGGCTGCTTCGGTCGCATGATGAACCCGTATTTGTTGGGCTATGTACTCGTCCAAATCAGATTTATAGATTGTATCCTCCTTAGCTGTTGATAGGGCTGGCGGAGGATTTGATGTCTCTCCCCTATCATCTCCAAGGAGGATCGGGGGCTCTTCGGTCGGAGGATCTTGCTGTATCATCATCCCTATCATGTCTTGGAAGAGGAGGCCCATACGCTGTATGTTGGCTGCTTGTTCAGCAGCCTCTTTGTCCTTCTTTTCCAATATCCGACGAAGGAATTCGGCGTCGGTTTCTTCCTCTTGGCTTTCATCCGAGGACATTTCAGGGTTTTCTTTTGGCCCTGTAAGTGCGGCCATAACGTTCATCATTTCTTGGAGCTTCTGCTGCTGCTCCTGAGCCTTGGTTACTGACCTCGTGTGCGGTCTATGACCTGTTGATATGCGGCTATCCTCCTTTCCCGATGCCATATAAACTGTATGAACTATCATGCCCCCGGACTTAGGGCGTTTAGGCTCACCACCTTTGGCATTTGCCGCGAGCGTGAGGGTTTTCTCTGGCCTTCTTCTTTTGTGGGCCGTTGAAGTTGAAGGGGCCGTTGCAGTGGGCATCTTGGTGATCGTTGTCCTCTGCTGCTTACTAGGACGGTCCTTTTCTTTTTGCACCTTCATCTTCTTTCGTTGACAAGAGTGATCCGTGTCGATCACGGAGTCTTGAACTCTCCGCCAAACTTTATAAATTTTTGAGGACAACCGTTGAGGGGGCTGTTCTTGCTTCGTTTCCGGAACTCTCTCCGCGGGTGGAGGAGATCTTTTCAATGTAGCGGTTGGAGAGTTCTTCCGTACCCTTCTCAGCAGTTCAAAGCAGTTCCCAGTTAGAACAGCAGCGTTGACTTCCACCACTGGAGCCGGTGGAGTTAGCCCTGAGGGGGAGTTGCCCCCTGCCTTCCTTACTCGTTGCCAGTGGCGACGTCGAGCACGACGAGCCGTTGGGACTGGCTCGGAGATAGAGGTTGCTTCTTTTTGCCCCCTGTTTGAATGAGGCGCGGCTGGTGTTAATCTCTTAAAGACTGAGGTTGTCTTTTGAGGGGTGATATTTAACCTGTCGAAGACAGATCCTCGGGCAAGGGCAGGAGCAGGAATCGTCAGTCTTGAAAAGACTGACTCTTTGACAGGGGAAGCCGCCTTGACGACTTCTGGAGCAACAGTTATTGCTTTCCTTGGGACAGCCAATTTAGAGTTCTGATTTAGCCTGGTGAAAACAGAGGCTGTCGGTTTGGTAGTGGGCGACCCGTTGACAGGGGTCGTCGTAGCTATAAGCCGGCCGAAGACTGACTTCTTGTTCACTTTCGATGCAGGTATTGGCTCAGAGAAGCTTGTAGGTGGGATCATGGTCCCGAAGAACAGGCCAGTGGTGGCCTGGGTCACCTGGTCTACTGGCAGAGTGAGGAAGGAAGCCGCTTGGGGCCCATATGCTACACCTCCTAGTGAGGTGGAGCGTCCGTTGCAGTGGCACTTCGAGCAGTTGGTGCAATTAGAGGCCATTGAATCTTGAGTTCTGCGCCGGGCAAAGGACCAAATCTTAGTAACTTGAAATCCGAAGGCAACCATTAACAAACCGCGACTGGTTCGCGAAGACGACACACGAAGTGTGGAGTGGAAAGAAGAAAAGGTCCCATCGGGCGTGCCGGAATCTGTTCCCCTCCGAAAGACGGCGACGACGTGAGGACATCTAGCCTGAGATTCGGGGCAGATGCTATATGGTTTTATTCGTCCACCTCTCCGAAGATGCCAAGTTGATTTATGGCACCGTGTATCGGAGGTTTAGACGGATGCGGCCGATGTAGCAGACTTCGTCAAATTCCCCCTCGCTTGAGGGGTTTTTTGATTGTGGGGACGCTCTTCCCTGCAGGCGCAAGCCCTTGCAGTTAATTACGCTACCGCATCGCGGTAACAACTTTCTCCTTCTCCAGAATTTCACTTTGTGTCGTGTGTGTTTGTTTTGTTTATGGTTGCCCGTAGATTGTATACGGAGACTAAGTTGAGCCGTCGTCCGTAGGACGTGGATTAGTCCAAATCCGTATTTACTTAGATTTGGGTTTGGTGTTTTTAGTTTAAGGATGCATTAGTCGCGTTGCGGCTAAAATCAACTTAAACGTTCGTTAAGGATACGATAGTCCTGTTTGAGACTAGGATCAACTTAACGTGATAATCCATTTAATATCTGGCCATCGGGACTCGTCACCTCTCTAACGTCATTGAAGGATTATAACGGCAGATGTCAGAGGAGTTCAGAGATGTACCCTTGAACCAAAGTCAATTTGGATTTTTACAGTCCATTTGAATGTTTAAGGATACGTTAGCCGTGTTTGGGGCTAAGATCAACTTAAACGGGATCATTTAGATCCGGCAAAAGAGCATTTGGAGGCTCTATTGTTCCAATTTAGGGACGTGGTGGTCCATCGCCAGTTTAGGGACATGTTGGTCCATATTCCAGTTTAGGGACGTGGAGATCAATTATTAGCTTAAGGACGTTTCGGTCCATCGCCAGTTTAAGGACGTAGTGGTCCATATTCCAGTTTAGGGACGTGGAGGTCCATTATTAGTTTAAGGACGTTTCGGTCCATCGCCAGTTTAAGGACGTAGTGGTCCAAAATTAGTTTAGGGACGTTTCGGTCCACTATTAGTTTAAGGACGTTTCGGTCCAACATTAGTTTAGGGACGTTTCGGTCCACCATTAGTTTAGGGACGTTTCGGTCCGCGAGTTTAAGGACCCCGCAGTCCATATCCATGTGTGGTCGTTGGGACCCGTCGCCTCTCTGACGTCGTTGAAGGATTACAACGAGAAGTGTCAGAGGAGTTCGAAGATGTACCCTCGAACCGGAGGTAAATTGATTTAAAAGAGCCTTTGCGCTCAGTTCAATTTAACTTAAGGACTTACGGCCAGAATTGGGCTAAGTCCAGTTGAAAATGTTCAACATTTTATTTGCATTTGACCTGTTAGGCCTTTACTGGGGCTCTGCTCTTGTTTAATAATGCATGGCATTTTTGTTTGGTCTATTAGACCTTTATTTGGGCTCTGCCCTTTTATAAATGATGCGCAACATCTGTTTTTTATTTGGGCTCTGCCCTTTTTAAAATAATGCATTACATTTAATTTGGCCTGTTAGGCCCTTTTTAATTGGGCTTGGCCCTTCTGTAAATAATACAGTGCATTAATCATCTGATAGTGGCTTGCCAGGCGCTTTGCGCCAATTATTGAGCGCAAGCGCTTATGATGAGGACACGTGTCCTGCTCTGGTGAGCGCAAGCGCAACAGCGCATTGCGCTGCGCTAGTGCGCTGCGCTGTTGCGCTGCTGACACCTGGCGCGCTCTGGTGAGTTGCGCCAATTCCAGAGAGCAAAGCTCTATTTCAAGAGCGCGTAGTGCAAATTGTTCTGTAGCTGACACATGGCGCTCTCCCAAGAGCGCAACAGCGCAGTTTGGAAGTGCAAAGCACTAAGAATCTTTTAGATTCAAAAGCAGGAGTGCAAAGCACTATTTGATTTCTTGATCTAATTTAGATCAAAGAAAAGATAAGTTTTTTCTTGTTTTTTCTTATCTCAAAGAACCAAAGGTTCATAAAAAGTGCAAAGCATTATTTTATTATATATTTTTTTATTTTTATTAAAGATCCTTGATCTTGTTTTTAGATCTATGATCTGTTCATAAGAGAACTTTCTCTTCCTTCTAAAGGTTTTTACCTTTTTGTTCTTGAAGAGAGAGTTCTCTTTCTCTCTCTTTTTTTTTTTAGAAAATGTTTTCTCTTAGAAAAATGTTCCTCTATTGAATTGAGGCCTAGGGTCCTTTTTATAGTGCCCATAAATTAGTTAAATTTGTTAAGGAGATCTTTCTCTAAGTGATTTGGGGAATTTTCCCCACCGTTGGATCTTTGATCCAAGGGCTTCTGTTTTACAGAAGAAAATCTTCTTGTTTTATCAAGAACAGAAAAGATCTCTTAGAATTTTAATTCTGTTTAGCGCGCAAATGCCCCAGCGTCTGACACGTGTTGCGCAGCCACAACGCAGCGCAACTGCGCTGACACGTGTCGCGCGGCACAAAGCGCAGCGCAACTGCGCTAGCGCATCTGTGCTGACACGTGTCACGCAGCGTAGCGCTTGCGCAACTGCGCTGACACGTGTCGCCCTGCGCTCAGCGCAGAGGATCTGAAGCGTTGCTTCATTTATTAAAGCTTAGATTTTTGGGAAAATCAGAAGCGTCGCTTCGCCTGAGATATCTTTTCATCTCCTTTTTTCAAGTCAAACTTGTATTTCCAAAATTCTGATTTCCCGGGCCTTGGAAATGATTTCATTGTGCACAGGATTTTCTGTGCTTGGGTATATATATATATAATTCAAGGCTGAGCCTTTTCTTCATTTTCAGAGAACTTCTTCGATCATGGCTTGCAACCGTCCTCATGCCCGCCGACAGCCATGGGAGGTGTTGATTCGGGACATTGTTCCCCATTTTGCTGCGCGCCTGGTGGACCCTTCCCTCTCGGACGAGCAGTGCGATGCTGCACTGCACGAGCTTTTGATTCGTGTGGGGTCTCCTCTCCCTCCGAATTCCATTTGGCTTCGGATGATCCTTGGCTCGGTGCTCGCCGACATTCTCCCTACTTCAGCAGAGATGTCCTCGACAATGCTAGATACCGCCGAGGACAAGATTGAGTGCTTTCTCGAAGCGCACTTGATCACCAAAGCCCTGAGGGACTGCTCTCTCCACTTGCTGAGCCAAATACGGGCTCGTCGGGTTGTCATCGCCACTTTTTCCCAGGAGTGCGGCGTCGACCGTTGGATGGCTACCCCTCGGGAGGATCGCCGTTTCGACATGATGGAGAAGACGGAGAGAGTGCTGAATAATCTTCTCTTTCTTTTTGTGAACCCTTGTCTTTCTGATCCCGTATTCGGTGATCTTTTTTAAATGTAATAATGACAATAATGAATAAGTATTTTTCTTTTTAATCAAGTATTTCATTATCTGTTAAGGGTTCTTTTACTTTAGTTCTCTGTTGCGCTTGTGCATCGTATAATTTTAATTTGTTATTATCAAGTGCATGTAATTTTGCAAGGGTAAATTGCCTTTAGCACTTAGCCTTTTTCCTTCTATGAAACGGTGCATCTGACACGTGTCGCACGGCGCAAAGCGCAGCGCAACTGCGCTAGCGCGTCTGTGCTGACACGTGTCGCGCGGCGCAAAGCGCAGCGCAACTGCGCTAGCGCGTCTGCGCTGACACGCGTCGCGTAGCGCTACGCTCGTGTAGCTGAAGCGTTGCTTCCTTTAACAGAGCTTTGCTCTGATTGAGCGTGCCTTTTTGGACGCCGCGCTAATACATCTGCGCCAGACACGTGGCGCGTTGCATGCAGCGCAAAGGATCTGAAGCGCTGCTTTATTTATTGAAGTTTAAATTTTCAAAGCAAAGCTTTGCTTCTGATTGGGGGAAGATGATGCTTCATGTTCCGCCTCGAAATTTGAACAGAGCTTTGCTCTGATTGGGGTAAACAGTATTTTCTACCGTTAAACTTTAAGAAAGGTTATTTTTAGGGTTTTAAATTTGCCAAGTTTAGGATCTAGTTTTTCCTAACTATTCAACCGTCATGTTGAACTTAAGTCAAATATGGCCAAAATTGAACTTTTCAATTTTTATAATTTTTAAAATTTTTCAATTTTTATGGGTTTTAAAATAAGTATGCAAATGCAAAAATATACATATGAATGCGAAGGAAGAAAGCTTACCGAGCATACCCCCAAACTTAAACTTGACAGTGTCCTCACTGTCAGGCTACCCAAGAGGGTCAAAATTGTTTGTGCTCCCCTGTTTATTTTATTTTTTTAATATTTGAAAAAAAAAACAAAATATATATACAAAAAGGTCCCCCCAAACTTAAGTAAGACAGTGTTTCCACTGTTTAAGCGTTAAAGTTCAGAGTTAGGAAGGAGAAAAACACAGTATCAAGCTATACAAGGCCTTACACAGGCCAAAAGTTAGCACCAACCATTCAAAAAATTTATCATTATAATGGTAAGGTTGGTGAAAGAATGGAGTGATGAGAAGCACACGAGACCGTGTGGAGATAGAAGCAGTACACGGTCTCGGTGGAGGGGAAGAATGGCGTAAGGGAAGAAGAAATGGTGGTGGTGGTTCGACTTCTTCGGGTGGAGGTTGATTAATCACAGAATCCGTGTTGTTTAAGAACGCGAGTTCGTCGGCGAAAATATCTTCGAAACTTTCATCGAAGGTCCGATTGAACGTTTCAATGTCAATAAGTGTGACACCAGAACTCAACACACTTGATTTGTCAAAAATTACGGAGGTAGGAGACTCGTAAAGCTCATCTACCTTATTTTCAAAAGAGTTTAGATCAAGTTGTTTTTCTAAAATTATCAAACTCAAAATATCGGATTGTAATTCATTAACACTCGGTATCATTAAAGGAAGATTAGAAGAAGAACCAAAGAAAGTGAGAATACGAACTTGAGGGCTGAGATGGAGTGTATAAATTAGCACAATTTGTAATGACTGATGTGTAAAAAGCGATTGTGCTAATGTATCAACCCACGGAGAAATGAGATCAAATCCCTCAAGATTCGTGAGAAAACATGGGTATGTCAAACTTGGTAAACCAGACATTGAAAATGAAAGGGATACGGTCTCTTGCAAGGTCGGAACGAGGATGGAGGGAAGTGAGTGAGGAAAGGCATCGGTTAAAGATTCAGGAGGGTGTACACAATCAGTAGAAGGGACATGATGAATTGGAAAATCCGACTCATCAAACAAAACTGGTTCATCCTCAATAATTTCCTCAATATTCTCCTCAAAATTTAGCTTATCCATGCCATTCTCATCAAGACGCATATTCGGGAAAAGCATTTAATGGCTTGGGATGATGAATTGGAGAAAAAAATTCAGTCAAATCTGCGGATTCATCATCCAAAATATTCCCAGCGTCGATATCCTCAATCAAGTGAAAATCATTTTTTTCAGACACCTCATAAAAAGCATGGATATTATTCAATTCAGGTTCTAGAGTGGAGGTGTAAAGGTCAAAAGGATTGGTGACAGTTTCGCTCGAAAGGGGCTCTTCACAATCAGGTAAATCAAACATTACAAAGTCGCACAACTCATTACACATTTTATTTGGGACACTTGATTGAAAACTGGAGTTGTGGGATTCAATTGGGGATGGGTAGGTTTGATTTGGAAGTGTGTACCGCTCACTTTCACCACTCAAATTCTCACTCTGTCCAACCGCCTCATCATACATTGGAATTTTTGGAGCTAGTTGGAAACTAGCTACCGGGTCATTAGGTTGTAATAGGGCGGCTATAGACGCATCCAAATCCCTCATCTGTTGGTTTGTCGCTACTATATAAGCTTCTAACGACTGTTCCAGACTAGACATGGGTTGTGAAGGGGTTTCAGTAAATGATTCAAAGTTGTTTGGATACTGGAAACTCCCAAATGACTGTATAGAAGCAATGTCCAGGGAAGGTGCAAAAGTCGGGTATGACTGGTAGGAATTGAATGGTTGGACAGAATTAGGATCAACATTTAGATAAAAAGGTGAATGGAATTGTTGATCCCAAGAACTGGATGTGTTGAAAGGAGTGAAAGATCGTCTACGAGATTGTTCAATATGTTCAGCAATAAACATGGTGTCGGAGTTACCTCCGGACTCTCAAAAGGGGTATCAACGTAAGAAGCTGGTGAAGGTTGAAACGGTTGAAACGGTTGAAACAAAGTGGATTTCGTAGTCCAACTGCTTCTCCTAGACGCGTTTATTCGATCTTTCAAAGAAATTTTGGGTATGGAGGGGTCGTCCGTAATTCGACCAAAACAATTCGCATAGGAAGCAATGTTTGGTTGAGGGTACCAAAGTTCGGCAAGAGTTTTGGGAGGTGGGGTACCCATGATGTGAGAAAGTAGAAGAAAAAGAATGTGATGATTTTTTTATTTTTAATTAATTTATAATTTTAATTTTTTTAAAAAAATTGTTTGTTTTGTGGAGTTTTGAAAGTGTTTTTTTTAGAAAGTGTTTTGCAAAAATTTGTACGGAACTATGGCACAATTTCAAACAACCACAGTTTAAACATGCACAATCAAACCTAGAGCTAAGGTCTCCTAAGTCAACTAGACTGCTCCTAACTGATCCGAAGGACAAGTTGTGAGATCCTCAAATCGCCTCTTTACCGCCAATTGTGGCCAGGTAAGCACAAATAAAGAAAGGAGGGATCCGCTCACGAATCACTGTGAGACGGGCCTTTTAAAATTACCTTTCCCACTTGTCTATCTTAGGCACCACAAAATCTGGTTTAGATAAACGACCGATACCTACAACTATTTCTTTGTCCTAATGAGCACGACAGTCCTTGTAGGCTGAGTCTAATCTTTTTTTTAATTAACTCGAAGGTTGATGCAGATGTTTTTTGTGATTTTTGGGGTCCTAGGAAGGGTAATGAAATCCCCACCCAATCTGGATTGGTGTTATAGCCCCTTAAAAGTCCGTTTTAAAAATGCAAAGCAGTTAACACACAAAAAATCTAAAACACTTTCAATTTTTTTTATATTTTGCAGCGCAAAGAATCCTGCACAAAAACAATTTATTGGAGAGGGAGAAGAATTTTGCGCAAAGAACCGTGCAGGAAAATTTTTCAGTGGAGTTCAGAGGGCAGAAGAGGGGACAAAAATACTTACAGAAAATTTTGGGGTGCTGACGTCAGCAGTTGACCGCGGTTCCGCGGTGGTTAAGTTGGTTTGGATCCTCAATAATTTTTCTGTTGCCTGTTGTGATTCTCCTCTGTCTGGTCAGATCTTCTGTTTCTTGATTTGTTCACTGGGTTTTTCCAGATCTGAATCTGTCCGTCTTCTTTTCCTGCGCAATTCACATAATACCTCTCAAAAAGAACAAGATGAATTTTTTTATTTTTATTTTTTGTATTTTTTCAATTTTTATAATTTTAAAATTTTTCAATTTTTTTTATTAGCCCGAAATTACATAAAGAAAGAGACTACCGTCTCCCCGGCAACGGCGCCATTTGATTGTTAGAGAAATTTTTGTGTGCTTGTGTTTTAAAAGATAAATCAAAGAATATTAACCGCAATCAAGACGGTGTCGCTTGATAGCTAGCCGGTTGAGTACGGGTCGGTCCACAGGGAGAAGGATTCCTTATCTTTGTGTTCTAACGAGTTAATTCCAATGGTGGTGTTTTTATTTTAAGATCTAAGAATGAGATTAAATCGATTAAAAGGCTTGCTAGGGTTAGGGTTAGGTTAGTTTGGAAAATCAATTATTCTCACCGCTTTCTTTGCTCTAATTAAGAACTTTTAGGTGTTAACGTAATTGTTAACAAAGGGGATTAGCACGATCGGGAAGAAACTAGGTTTCTTCCTCTAGGTCCTTATCCGTCCTTTCTTAACTCTTACCCTAACCTCCATGGAAAACATGCACAACCGGTCTTTAACCATGGTATCACCGCTACCTCTTGGGATAGGGTGCCGCAGTGAGCGGTGTGTATGTATGCATAGAGTTCTATTTAAAATGTATGACGGGCAAGAAAGGGGTGAGAGTTTTTCATCTCTCAAACCTTCCCCAAACCTAACACTAACAAGTGAGGAACCACTCACTCATTAGGGAATTAATAAACGAATTCATTTTATGGGTTTTTTTAATTAATTACGGCAGATAAGAAATTTATAACTACGGCAGAGAAATAAAATTGCTAGATAAATAGGGCAGAAAAGAATTAAAATAACTAAGGCAAGATAAAAAAAACTTACTTCTTCATTGATGTACTCTTTGACAATTACACAGAATGAAAATTTTAGACTGGAGAAATAAAAAGAGGCATCTCAAAAGAGGCACCTAAAGGAGGCACCAGAATTGTTGGCCTTTTGCTCTCCTATTTGTAGATATAGGAAACCCTAGGTTACATTCTGATCTATTCATAAATTTACAAATCTATCCTAAGAAGACCCGGTCAACGCACCGTCACCCCACCGTCACGTACACTGCACGGCCGCGGTTCCGCGGCCATAAGCCTGGTTTGGCCGCGGATCCGCGACCAAATGGTGGGGTCTCTGTCTCATATTTTAGGGCTGCTTCATGTTGCATTTTTCTTCTGGTTTCTTCACTTGGTTCTTCAGAATCTTTTCTATTTTCTTCTAGATTTCTACAGTGCAGAATGTTGTGGACTTTTACCGTTCGCTTCGTGTTGAAGTCTTGAATCTTGTCCTGCCTTCGTACTTTGTGCATTGAACTGTTCGCTGATTTTCGTTTGTCCCTCAAACTGTAGGCGGCATTACAAACATTCTTCTATTTGTTGGTCGTAGTCTCACTTTTGTAGCGTCTTTTTACCATTTTCACTGTATTGTTCTGAGAACCTGTAACCTACAACTATTTAGCAGACATGGATCAAAAGTACCTATTTATTTGTAAAATAATTAAGAATGGGGAATATAATAATGCAAAATTATGATATGAACAATAAGTACTACTTAGTATTCGTGCTACGTTTGTTGGCCTCCGTCAAGGCGTAGTGTGCGGCAACTAATTAGTGCTTATCTGCAACATAAGATGAGATTGGATTAGGGTAGTCGTGCGACTTTGTTGGCCTCCGTCAAGGGTCGTGCGGGTGGGTTCAATTTAATCATGAAATGTACGGGTTGAACTTGACTAGCAGCCTATGGTTTGTTGGACTCCGTCAAGGTCATAGGACGCTAGGGGTAAAATATTATCGGGAATTTCAAGTGTTGAAATTTGCAATGACATTGCATATCTTCTATGAGATAGTTGGATCCCGATACCCACTGCGAGTAAGAGTTACTCCTGGGAGAGTTTTGCACATTACAATTAGCCGATCAAGTAGGTGTCTAGAAAGGCGTTAACGGGGTTACGCCCCTGGGAAAACGAGGTTTATTTTAATTAGGTCCGTGCGAAAGCACGGGGAACCTCCCTCAAAGTGCCGACACTGGCCTGGCCGAAAGATTAGCGAACTTATAGGGTGTAATTAATCCCGGCTAGTCTTACCTTTTAGGGTTTGAAGGAAGATTTGATAAAAACGGTGGGAGCCATCCTGATTAGATAAAATAATAACTAATCTAATCCCGCAAGAGCATACGCTGAGTGTTTTCTTCTCTCTCTCTCTCTCCTGGTAGCGACCGTGACATGCCTTAATCAAGATAATAATATGGATGTATTGACCGAACCTGCTTATTATGCTAAGCTGGGGAACGTTGATTCCGCTCTATCTTATAATTATTATAAGTCTGAGCATGAAATAAGGGAATATCCGGATTCCTACGCGACCCAATCGAGAAATAAGCATGTTGATGTATATTCTTCGGGTGTGTTCGCTACCGAGAACTGTTTCTCAGTATTCTCTACGTCCTGGGTATGAGATACCAGAACAGGATCCCACATATGTAAAATATTACGTGGGCTAAAGAAAGGTAGACAACTGAGAAAAAGTGATCATTCTCTAGAGTAGGGAATGGTGCAAATGTTGTAGCCAAAGCAGTTGGCGAATATCACCTTGTATTACCAAATGGTAAATACATTTGATTCTGAACAAATGTTATTACATGCTGAACCTGATATACAACATTACATCAGTTTCTTTATTAAGTTAAAGAAGGATATAATTTTGTATTGAAGGATAACGTTGTAAACATTTTCCTTAATTAAGAGTTGATTGGATCAAGCACGTTACGTAATGGCATATACGTTCTAAATCAAACCACAGTTCAAAGTATATAGAACACACACAAGAGGAGTGGTTCAAAATGAACGAATCCTTCTTGTGGCATTATAGACTAGGTCATATCAATGCGACACAACTAGCTAAGTTACATAAGGATGAATATTAGAATGTGTTCGAATTTTCATCTTATGATACTTGCCAGTCTTGTCTCAAAGGTAAAATAACCAATACTCCGTTTACTAGAAATAGAGAAAGAGTTACGGAACTCTTGGGACTGATACATGGTGATGTATACGGTCCTATGTATACTAATGCCAATATTGGTTCCTCGTACTTCATTATATTCACTGACTATCTCTCAAGATTCGGACATATGTTCTTGCTAAAACACAAGTCTGAAACTTTTGAGAAATTCAAAAAATATAAGCATGGAGTAGAGAACAAAACAGGTAGAAGTATTAAGTCCTTCGATGTGATCGGGGAGGAGAATACTTGAGCACGGAGTTCCTGGATTATTTAAAAGAGAATAGAATTCTCTCTCAGCTTACTCCTCCGAATACACCACAGAACAACGGTGTATCGGGGCGGAGGTATCGCACCCTATTAGATATGGTGCGCTCTATGATGAGTACTGCTGAGTTGCCTATTTCCTTTTGGAGTTATGCACTTGAGAAGCTGCATGCCTATTGAATGGGGTTCCATCCAAATCTGTACCTACCACTCTATATGAGATATAGAATAGGAAGAGACCATCTCTTAAATGAGTTAAGGTATGGGGTTGTCCAGCCTATGTTGAAAAGCAAAATCCGGACAAGCTCGAGGCAAGGTCGGTTCTGTATAAGTTTGTTGGATATCCCAAACATTCGTGAGGGAATATCTTCTACCACACTGAGGAGAAAAAGGTGTTTTCTTTCTCAGCATTCCACCTTTTTAGAAAAGGAATTTCTTATGAAAGATATTAGTGGTCATGAGGTAGAACTGGAAGGAGCTCCAGCTAAACAAACTAACAGCTGATGATTTAGTGAAACCAAAGGATTCAATAGTCTCCAACGAACCTCAGCCTCTCCGCGAATCTGGTAGGGTTCCTCATCCGCCTGAGAGATACTACAGTTTTCTCGATGACAGTGGGAGCGAGGATTGCATCATGGAGATGATGACCCAACTAGGTTCAGGCAGGCCATCACGAGTAGGGACTCTGTGAAATGGCTGGATGCAATGCGATAAATCCTCTAATCATGTTATCTTAAGTTCGTAGCATATCCTTTATCAACAATAAAATTATAAAATGATCTTCCATATCAATGGTTACGGGGGTGCTATACGCCATCCACCCGACTTCTCCCGTAGATATAAATCTCCTCACCCGCTAAACTCCTCGCTTAGCCGAAGTCGATATGCTTCGTCGTCTCGGAAGTCCACGCGAAGGTACCTACAATCAATACACAATCGCAATACTATCAAATCCAATATCTGAAAACCGATACGGCACACGAATTGCTCATAGGTTAGAACCTATTGCTTACGCATGAAAGATCAACTAAATAACCATCGTCCGTTGACGTACAAACGTCCAACGACGGAATCAAATCCAAATACCAAAACCACAAATTCAAGTATCTTAAAAACATAGCCAAAACACTCGCAAACAACTCCCAGATTTTGGCGCACGTAATTTGGGTATAAACAAGCAAGTACAGGGGATAGGTTGTAGGGTAAGTGAGCTACAGGCAAAACCACAACACTATAGGAGATAGGGGGTCCGGCGACATCATGCAAAAATACGGCCTCGCCGGTCAAAGTAGGGTAGAATGGGTTCGTACTTCTGTGGTGGTCTTCTAGTGGTTTATCTAGGTCAATGGACTTGCTTAATTTTCTTAGAAATACCCCATATAGCTCCAGATACTCTGTAGGCCAACAAACTCCACAAAACCGACACGGGACAAATTCTAAGTTCGTGTATCAGGTTCTAAACTCATTTACAGGCCATGAAATCAATCTCTAAGGTCTTGTAAACACTCACTACATCTCAATTAACCACTTAACAACAACTTGGAATTTTCTAAGATCATATATCCTAATTATATCAATTTCTAGCTAAACCAGGATATTTAAACATAGATACTAATTTAAAAGTGAAAGGATGACCTCATTTGGCAACTAAAAAAAATTCTTGAGTTTCCCATAGTCTTCAAAATCCAAACTTGGATGGTTCAAAGGGTTTAGAATAGGTTTGTGCATGTTTTATGTGAAGGGGGCATGAGATTTTGAAAAGGAAATTGAGATGATGCATGGAGGTAGTGAGATGAATGAAGGAGATAAAGAAAACATGAAGAAAACAATGGGAAATGAAGAATGGGGCAGCCAGGTCTCTCTCTCCTTCTCTTATGCTCATTCTCTCACTCACAAATATCCCCCTATACTCACTCTCTCACAAATATCTCTTTTGTTTCTTTTCTTTTTTAACCATGGCATCTATTCTATTCTTTTCACACTCAAAACTCTTCGCTTTTCTTTTCTTTTCTTTTCCTTTCTCTTTTCTTTTCTCATTCACACCACCCACAAATACACAAGTCACAAACACAATGCATAACATGCACACGACATGGTGCACTAGCCATGACAAAATGTAAAAATACGGATTTGACCAAAATCCGATAAATATATTTTTAATGAATAAATCATTTTAATCTCCGATTATTTTCCAAATATTGGTATATACTTATACAATTTTACGAAAAATCCCTATTCGCAAATCGAATAGTTTTCGGGAAATATATTATTTTAATATTAAATTTCCAAAAATAATATTTTATATTTCTGAAATGTTACAAAGACGCAAATCCTGCTGTCCATGTGCAACAGTTGCCGATTTCTCCCGAACATAAAATTCTATCAATTTATATCAATTCATATGAAAAGACACGAACTCAAATCCAAACTCAAATCTAAACTTGAATTCGAACTCGAATACAAACTCGAACTCTAACCTAACTCGAATCTAAACTCGAATCCAATCTACTTGAACCAACTTAACTCGAACCCAGATTGCAATTGTCCTGACTCGCACATTACTCGACTCACTCGAATACAATCTACACCTTTTGCAATCTAGGGTTTCGATCAAGACATGTAAATCAATCAATCAAATCAATTAAGTAATATTAACCGGCTATAATTATATTATACACGGGGTGCTTAGGATAGTTTCTTGTGTGAATCCAACGAAGTTTCAAGAGTCCCGTATTAATCTCTTTTTTATTTTACTCGAATATAAATCGGGTTGACTCATCCACAGCCTAGGGCCTCGATGCTAACACATGAAATGGACCCGTGTTTCCTTGCTCCTGGGGCCCCACTCTTGAGCTCGTGAATACTGTTGGAGATAGTGCCCTCAGAGTCAATTATCGGATCACAGGCACGTGATTGCAATGATTGAGAGAGGACCTATACCGTTAGAACAGTCTTACTTAAGATGATAGTATGCTATCTGGTTTATCTTTATCATCGTGTACTGTTTCAGGTGACCTTACAGGTCACTATTGCACGTTGATAGAGCCCTTAGGATTCTTGCTTGACGGCCAGCAGTATGATGGCGATCATATACGTGGGAGCTGGGGTCTATAAGCACATCCTTAAAAGGTCCCTAGTCGTGAGAGTTTTCGAGACAGGGCATCGATACTCCAGAGTAGACTAGTGTATACAGTCGAGACCCCGAAGAGGGGCGGTGGCCGGTCTCACAAGCCACTGGTGTCAGTTGGTTCACCTAAGATGTATACAGGTGCTCATTGGGTTATGAGTACACCGGACAGGACTCACCGGGAACATGCTAGTTGGTCTTATACCAGACATCAGATAGCAGTTCCCTGGTGACATGTGTACAGATTAGTTCATCGACCTGAGATCGTCATTTGTCTCGTGTGAGTTCCCACTGTGCTTTGATTACTACCCTACCACGGCTCAAAGGAGTCGTGCAAACAGGTTTTAGTTGGGTACAGTCTCGAGCCACATGGAGGCAGTGAGTGGATCGGCAGGGGTTCGTCTCTCCCGGTATTGGGGGTGAGGTCGCGCTGTGTCTAGGAGAGCCATTACATGAAGCCCTCGGCCGAGGCAGGAGATTTACTGGTAGGTATTCCAGTAGTATCTTAGGGTGTTCTGGGCTACACTCCGACACGACTTATACCGCTTTTGGAGGTCTGACTTTTACCAACCCCCTAGGCCCGCCATGCGATGCTCATAGACGAACGGACCGGACTGTACGGATATTGTCACTGACAGGCTCAGTAGGGTGTCAGGATGAGTTCGCTCATCGACCTCCCTTTTGGTCAATACCTGGTAGCTCGTTACGTACGGCTAATACCTCTGACGTGCTAGTAGTTAAATCCACAGCCAAAGTATTGACGAGTCTTTAGAGTCCCCCACAGACAGTTTCTCAAGTTTCGGGCGAAACGTTGTAGAGGCCGTATGATATATGGCAGGGTCCGATCATATACGTGCAGTAGTGCACGGATCATGATCGGACGGATCATACTAGTGGGCTTTGGTTTAAGCCGGATCCTAGTATTAGATTTGTTGGATTACTTTAGTCTCATCGCATTCGTATTCAGTCGGAATGCGGATACAGGTATGTATATACAGGTGAGGGGTATCCTTGTGATCCGTCACGAGTTTACTTTAGATGTTGCCGTATTTTTTTATTGTTGCAAACATTTGGATTAATGTTTGTTAATGGAAATAATGAGCTAGAAATTCATCATGCAATGCATTAAATGTGACATAAACATGTATCATGACTCATGGTCTCTTTTTTTAGCAAATATGTCACATTTGATGTTTGATTTGAGTGTTGAAATGAGATGAAGAGAGAGAGGGGCTGCCATGGTTGGTTTTATTGGTCTTGAATTTTCATAATCTCACTCTTTCACTCTCATTCCAACAAAAGAAAAGAAAAGAAAAGAAAAACTCTTGTTCTTCTTCTTCTTCCTCTAGCTCATTACTTTCATCAATGGCAACACTTTAACCTCCATCCAAAGCCATGGATGCAAGAGACAAAGTGATCACAACATTCTCTACTTCACCTTGGGCACGTCGGCTAGCACACTTCGTGCCCGAGTTGTTTTGGATGAAGCGGGAGCCCGTAAAAAGACTTCTCGATGTGGTGCCCTTTCCGACGAGGAGATGAAGACCAGAGATGCCGCGAGGAGCTTGGGATGGTGGCCGAAGACCGAAGGACACGGATCGATCGGTATAGCCCTCTATCCCTTCTCTTGATAGCTGGTAATAGGTTAATGGTTCGATCCGAGTTTTAAGCGTACGATAGCGCCAGTTTTAAAGTCAAGAAAAAATTTCGTTTCCGCATTTTGGTCTTGGATAGACGGCCGGGGCACTACCGTAGTCTTACATGGTATCAGAGCCAGGCCATTAACCTAGTCTAGCTTGCTCCAACGTGTTTACAAGTTCGATCGAACGGATTTTCCGAAAACCCGATTTCTAAAGTACAGTTTCTGTCGAATTTTTCCAGTGCTCTAAAAATTATTTGGTACATTGTAAAAATACGGGCAGTGTAAAAATTTTTAAGCATTCTGTGAAAATTTGGTCGCGTGACGTCACTGTTCCACCGCGGAACCGCGGCCAAACCCACGCATTGGCCGCGGTTCCGCCGCCATTTTAACTCTTCACAGCACCAAATTTTTACAGTGGGCTTCTGACTTGGAAATAGGGGTTTTGGTATATACTGTTTGGGCCCAGATTTTCTTTGAGTGCTACAGTTGTGCTTGGGGCCCACTTCGGTAAATTTAGTCGATCAAAATTTTTAAACATGTTAGTTCACAGTATTTACATTATATCTGCGACAGTGAATGTCACTTGATCGGTAAATCCTGTCTAACTGCTATAGCCCTTTTAGACGGATTTGCGAACGTAACATTCACGTTGATGTTCTGTGTTGTGCTGTGATGTTGCGGATTTGTCGTGGTGGATAGTCTGGATGCAATGGTAGTACAGTTTCATTTTATATGTACATTTGATGTTGCGGGGTGAGCGTCCGACGTATGGACTGTCGTCACTGCCTGTTTGTATATTATTCTTTTGGGGCACGACCGGGCTGAGGTCGATGTACCCGTTGTATGTATATTTTACTTTCTGTACTAGGATTACCCCACGGTGGGGTGCACGGATAGCCGGGTTCTAGAGGGCAACGGGCCCGCATCTCATGGCGTTGAGACGGAGGGGGCTTCACTCTAGAATTGGCGGGCTATTCGCCGCACTCGTAGAGGGTACAGGTTGACCCAAGGAGAGGTGCCCAAGTTACCGGATTCCGTGAAGTGCTGGGTGGTCCATTCACGTTGCTGAAGGGGGCTGCCTCGCTTCAGGTTTTGGCGGGTAACTTGCCGCGCCCGTAGAGGTCTAGGATTTCATTGCACAGGCTATCCACACGACCAGGGGAACGTCGGGTTTCAGTAGCGGCTCTATGAAACCCGGAGATCCCAGATATCTGTATTGTTCTGTGATGCTGGTTACATTTCTGTGATGTTGCATTTTATCACGCCTTGAGCGAATATTATATATTGATATATATACTAGTAGATGTTGTATATGTTTTGCATTCGCGCTAGTCCAGTCCCCGCTCTGTCGTTAGTTAAGTAACCTAACGGGTGATGACGGGACCCAGTGGCGAATGCGGATGGCATATACGTACATCATTATTTTCGTTCTTTATGGTGTGATCAATTGATGGGACTGCGTTGATTCGGATCAATGCAAGCTAAACAAACCAATTTTGATGTTGTTGGAACAATTTTTCAAAAAAGCTGTTATTGCAAGAACGTTCTCTTTTGTTTTGCACAGTGGTATTCGGTTATGAATATCCAGCACCTCAGTCAACGAGGCAAGGGCCGAGATCCCTTCACCGGGAGTGACCTCTTGGACAGAAGTTTGCGTCAGGGTAATAACTTCACTATAGCCGATTACTTTATGCTTTGCATTGTGGTATTCAGTTGGAATATCCTGCACCTCATTCTATGGGGAAAGAGTCGAGATCCCTTCACCGGGAGTGACCTCTTTAGCAAAGGGTTTTCTCCACTATATTTTTATAAAAAGTTATGCAGTTCCTTCGACGATATCAAGTTCATTACGCTAAAGGTTTTCGCCAAAAACCAGCCGTAGCCCTTCGTCATTTCTTACGGGTATTATTTAGTATTCGTGCTGCGTTTGTTGACCTAGTCAAGACGTAGTGTTCGGTAGCTAAGTGGTGCTTGTTTGTTGCATAAATGGGATTGGTTAGGACAGTCGTGCGGCCTTGTTGACCTAGTCAAGGGCACGTACGGTTGGGTTTAAAGCAATCCGGAATAATGACGGGTTGAACTTGACTAGAGGTTTATGGTTTGTTGACCTAGTTAAGGTCATAAGCCGCTTGGGGTAAAAACGCACATCGGGAGTTTCTAAAGAAACTGAAACTTGCCAGGCATGCGCATACCTTCTGGAGTGTGATAACGTGAGTGGATTCCGTCACGTTATCATGCGATGATAGTTGGATCCCGATTCCCACTGATGAGTTGGTTTACTTCTCGGGTGATCCCGACTAATTCTTCTTTCAGGTTTGGAGGAGAATTTGAGGATACAGTGAGAGGTTTCCTGATTAGATAAATTGATAACCATTCTGATCTAGCTTAGAGTGCACGCTGAGTGTTTCTTTTCTCTCACTCTTTGGCAGCGACCATGACCCGACTCTTGACTATGACTCAGTAACCAAGTTAACCGAACCTTCTTAACACTGGCTTTTGGATTGTCTGAGTTGCAAACCTCTTTGCCACTCCTACTTTTACCCTTTTCTCCAGAACACCCCGTATTACTACGAACGTCCACTTCCATTGGATAAAACCATCGTATGGTTATATACGAACTTGAAGGAATTTATTCGAGGATGGTTTCTGGTTCTGGAGAAAACGAATAGGACTATTCAGTTGTCTTTTCCTTTTTACCTTCTCTCAGGTTGGAGTGCTCCTTGGATTAGGGCAGTACACCCATTACGCAAATTGGATAGTCTTCTTCCAAACCATAGGCTGGTGCCGAATGGTAGGGAATGAAGAAAACCATTTAGCCTAACGATGGTGTACAGAAGGTAATAAGTTAAGACAAATAAAGGGATTAGTAAGAGGGCAAAGTAAATTGCGACTGCTATTCACGACCAAACCAAGTATTTCATTACCACTCCCATTTCACCTTTGTGTTTCTCCAGAACACTCCGTATCACTACGAAGATCCACAGTTATTTGGATACTCCATCGTATGGTTATATACGAACTCGAAAGGAACTTGTTCCAGTTCGAGGATGGATTCTGATTCAGGAGAAATAGGAATAAGGTTTATTCGGTTGTCTTTTATCTTCACATTCTCTCGCATTGCGAGTGCTCTTAGGATTAGGACAGTACAACCATTATGCTTATTGGATAGTTTTCTTCCAAACCATAGGCTGGTGCCGAGCGGTAGGGAAGGAAGAAAACCATTTGGCCTAAAGGGGTGTACAGAAGGTAATGACTAAAGACATATGAAGGGATTTGGAGAGATGGCAAAGAAATATACGGTTACAGTTGTGAATCTGGATAATGGAAGAGGCATTACTAGGAATACTCGGATACCCCTTCGAAACATTTCAATGTTTCAGTTTCACTGTGTATTGTTAAAAGAAAACTGATTTCCCAATTAGACACTTGCTCCAGGGTATGTATTTACCAGATATGATTCTCACATCTGTATGGATTTTACAGATGATGAGTGGGAGTAAGTTATTGGGAATTAGGTGATCATCCTCATTATATCGGAATTCGTTGTAATTGGTGATATTTGAGGAAATCACCTGGGTAATTTGCCGGACGGCAAATATTTGGTTTTGAATATCCGTTGTTATGCACCAATTTCAAATTGATATATCTGTACGTCTATTTTTATAGAGTGAGATACACCTTTTTGAAATTATGTCCATGACATTTACCTATATCAGTGGATGGTTAGGTAAGGAGGATTAAACAACGGTGTAATTCTTCTTAACCATAAGTACAGTTTTCAACCTACGACACACAGGGAATGAGTCATTAGACTCAAGGGAGTTATACAGAGTATTGTATGTTGTCCAGTGTCCATTAGGACAGAGGGGTTGGTACTCGTACTAGATTCTGTTTACTTGTGACTTCTATGGGTCTTAGACACGTGTTTCGTAGAAACACAAGGTCCAAGTTTTGAGAAGTTATAGGTATAAGAATAGAGCAGAGAACCAGGTGTTGCAAGTATCGGGATTTTTCAAGGTGATCGAAGATGTAGATACTTGTGTATAGTGTTCAGTTAATAGTAATGATTATGAGAACTTGCTTCTTTTTCAGGTTACTCATAATTGGAAGTGCTCCTAAGTTGAGTAATACTGATCGACCTCTTTCCATTTAGTTAACATGCACTGGAGACAGCTGCATGATTTGAATCTAGTTCCAATTAAATCAGTGCCTCTGTTTCTATATTGGATATAGAATAGTTCATATCTTAACATTGTTAAGGTACGGGGAGTTGTCCGGCTTATGCTTAAAACCGGACTCTGGATAACTCAAGGCATGTTTCTGTAATGGCTGTTTGTGGGTTGACCCGGTCTATGACGAGGGTTGATTTTCTACCATCTGGAAGATCAATAGTGATACTGTTCTTGACTTGCCACAGTTTTAATAAAAATGGATTTTTTCAGAAAACAGCAGTGGGAGTATGGTAGAACTGGAAGTGATTCCAGAACCGCAAACGATTACTGAAAATTTGATAAGAACCTAAAGATTCAATCTGGTTTGACATTCCATTGGCCACTCCGCAGATATGGTGGGTAACCTCAGGCACCCGAGAGGTACTCCGGTAGCCTCAAGGACGGTGACAGGGAGGTTCTTGTTTACCCAGATTTGATACTACTGTTGTTCCAGGCTATGAGACCCGGCAGGAGGATGAGTATAGCGTCGTTCTAAACTAGCTTTAGAAGTGCACGTGTATATGACTCTGCCAGAGGGTTGTCGTAGTCAGTGGGAGCAGCGGAAGCATAGTGGACAAGGGGCTTATGTCTATTTATAGACTAAAGCAGATATAGCGGAGATAGATCATCTATTTCTGATGTGACAGTCATAGGTTTGACTTCATCAGAATAGGGGATGGATCTGTTCAGAAAATAGTAGGGTGTGATGTCCTGGTATTTGGATGACATACACAGAGTAGGAAGTGAAGTTCCTATACTACGATCGGTTATACTTTGGTTGTCACACAGTGGTTTCTCCACATAGGATATGGATATTATATCAGACATTCTGGTTACTAGATCTATGGTTTTAGATCTAGATTTGGGTAGTTTCCCAATCTGGGTACTTAGACAGCATTCTAAAAGTGTTTTAGAATGGACGACTCCTGGCATGGTGGTGTATCTGCAGGTGATGGAGTCACCCTCTCTGAAGGTGTCTTACAGACTAAAGGGGAGAGGGATGTGCATGATTGGCAGATCACTTGCTTAGGCAATTGAGTCAATCACGAGATGTCAAGTACCACACCAGATGTTGTTTTTGCATTAGATGCAATATGTTGATATTAATCCAGTCCTGGAGAAACGATCGGAAGCAGTTTTAGAACACAAGTGGATGTTCTAGGGATATGATAACGGCATCCTCCTTCGGGAGACAGTTATCACTCCAGGCTTCTAAGGTGACCTGGATGACAGAGTGTCTGTCAGAGTTATAGTTTTCCCTCTGACGAGGGGCAGTATTTTGGACAGGTGGTCCAAGCGGATACTGAGGGAGGCATGGTGCAGGATACTGATTAAGTTCAGTTGACGATACAGTCTAAGAAGTTTGGATTTGGAGTTCATTTATGAACTAGGTGTTCCCCTCCGAATGGCGGCCGAGACATTAGGACGTCTTGCCTGAGATTCGGGGCAGATGCTATTTGGTTTTATCCGTCCACCTCTCCGAAGATACCAAGTTGATTTATGGCACCGTGTATCGGAGGTTTAGACGGATGCGGCCGATGTAGCAGACTTCGTCAGATTCTCCCTCGCTTGAGGGGTTTTTGATTGTGGGGACGCTCTTCCTTGCAGGCGCAAGCCCCTGCAGTTAATTACGCTACCGCATCGCGGTAACAACTTTCTCCTTCTCCAGAATTTCACTTCGTGTCGTGGGTGTTTGTTTTGTTTGTGGATGTCCGTGGATTGTATACGGAGACTAAGTTATGCCATCGCCCGTAGGACGTGGATTAGTCCAAATCCGTATTTACTTAGATTTGTGTTTGGGGTTTTTTGTTTAAAGATACGTTAGCCCTATTTAAGGCTAAGATCAACTTAAATGTTCGTTAAGGATACGTTAGTCTGATTTGAGACTAAGATCGACTTAACGAAAAGAGCGTTTGGGGGCTCTATTGTTCCAGTTTAGGGAGGTAGTGGTCCATTTAATGTGTATGGCTATCGGGACTCGTCACCTCTCTGACGACGTTGAAGGATTACAACGACAGGTGTCAGAGGAGTTCGGAGATGTACCCTCGAACCGGATGTAAATTGATTTTTAAGAGAGCAGCTGTGCTCCGTCAATTTAGTTTGAGGACTTACGACCATGATTGGGCTAAGTCCAGTTGAGAATATTCAACGTTATTTCTTATTTTTGGCCTATTAGACCTGTGCTAGGGCTTTGCCCCTGTTTGATAATGCACAGCATTAATCTTTGTCTCTGTTGGACCTTTATTTGGGCTCTGCCCTTTCTAAATGATGCACAGCATCTGCTTTGTTTGGGCTCTGCCCTTGCATAGCATTTTATTCGACCTGTTGGGCCTTTTTTAATTGGGCTTGGCCCTTCAGTAAATAATGCAATGCATTTGTCAGGCGCTTTGCGCCAATCATTGAGCGCAAGCGCATGTGGAGGTGACACGTGTCATGCTCGATGAGCGCAACCGCAACAGCGCAGTGCGCTACGCTGTTGTGTTGCTGACACGTGGCGCGCTCAGGTGAGGTGTGCCAATCTCAGAGAGCAATGCTCTATCTTAAAAACGCAGAGCGCAAGTGGTTCTGGTGCTGACACGTGGCGCTCTCTGGTGGCTTGTGCCAACCTAAGAGCGCAACAGTGCAGTTTTGCAAGTGCAAGGCACTATTAACTTGAGAATCTTTTAGATTCCAGAACCAATGGTTCATAAAAAAGTGCAAAGCACTATTTGATTTCTTGATCTAATTTAGATCAAAGAAAACAAGTATTTCTTGATCTTAGAGAACCAATGGTTCATAAGTGCAAAGCACTATTTTTATTTTGTTTTTTATTTAAAATCATTGATCTTGTTCTTAGATCAATGATCTATCAGAAGAAATTCTTCTATCTTAAAGGTTTTTACCTTTTTTTTTTCTTCTTGAAATTTCTTCAGAGTTCTCTCTGTTTGAAGTTCTTGATTTCTCACAATGTTGATGCCTTTGATTTGGGGTCTAGGGGCCCTTATATAGTGCCCATAAATTTGTTAAAATTTGTTAGAGAGATATTTCTCTGAGTGATTTGGGGAATTTTCCCCACCGTTGGATCTTTGATCCAAGAGCTTCTGTTTTACAGAAGAAAATTTTCTTGTTTTAACAAGAACAGAAAGATTTCTTTAAAATTTTAATTCTGTTTGGCGCAAATGCCCCAGCGCGTGACACATGTCACTCAGCACAACTGCGCTTGCGCAACTGCGCTGCCACGTGTCGCGCAGCGCATAGCGTAGCGCAACTGCGCGGCCATGTGGCGCGCAGCGCATAGCGCAGCGCAACTGCGCTGCCACGTGTCGCGCAGCGCAGAGCGCAGATCATCTGAATTGTTGCTTCGTTTAATTTTGTTTTAAATAGAGCTTTGCTCTGATTGGGCGCGCTGCCTTGGGCGTTGCGCTCCCTGCGCCGGCGTGTCTGATTTTGACACGTGGCGCTCTGCGCGTAGCGCAGGGGATCTGAAGTATTGCTTCATTTATTTTAACTTTAATTTTCTCTTCAATTTCAAAACAGAGCTATGCTCTGATTGGGGGAAACAGAAGCGTTGCTTCGTCTCCCGCCTTGGAATTTGAACAGAGCTTTGCTCTGATTGGGGTAAACAAATGCCCCCCCACCGTTGCGCTTACGTAGCCCCAAACGCGAGCGCAACAGTGGCAGAATCCAACCGTTGCGGCCACTTTTGGAAGTTGAAAGGGCATTTGATGCCTATAAATAGGACCTTTGGTCCTCAACAGATGATTATCATCTTCAACATTCTTTACTTTCAGAATCTCAGAGCTCTGCTCTTTATTTTTAAGAACTCCAAGAGTTAAACTCTTAAATTTTCTTCGGTAGAAAATTAAATTAAATTAAATTAATTCTCATTGACAGAGCCTTGCTCTTAATAGATCCCTGATCTAAAGAAAACCCATCTAGGGTTTCACTTAGCAGAGCTTTGCTCTAAAGGGGTCTAAAAAGGACTAAGGAGAACCCTATTAGGGCTCCATTAATAGAGCTCTGTTCTCTAAAAGATTTTCCTTGGATTTTCTCATTTCATTAGTGGAGCTTTGCTCCTTCCAAATCATACAAAAGAACTCTTAGGATTTTTTCATGGATCTTGGAGTTTAAAGATAACATTTTATTGCTCGATGCATTATATCGTTTTGCTTAATCAGTCTTTCTGATAATTTTGTTGATTCTCTTTCACAGAAACAATGGACGCCCACATGTATGATCTTGACGAGATCATCTCTTACGGGGACATCCGCCGACTTGGCCGTTCTCAAAATCGAGAGTTCACAAACGCGGAGTGTGCTGAAATCATGAGCCGCTTCGACGCATATAACGGTCAACTGCTTCCCCGACGTTCCTCCCTCCTGAAGCTTATCGTGGGAGCCATCTGGGAAGCGCTTCCCCTATTCTGTTCCGGTGTGCCGCTTAGGACGTTGGATGCCGCCGAGGATAAGGTGCACTCGGTGTACCTGATGAACTTAATCTCGAAGAGACGGCGAGACAATCTTGTCGATCTCCTGCACCAGGCCTTCCAACAGTCCGCCATACCCGCTGCTTATTGGAGGGAGGAGGACATCCGTGGGGACCCCGACGCTTGTGCTCGCGAAAGAAAGCACACTAGGATGGTTCGTCAGGCTTAGAAAATCTTAGATAAAGTTACTTTCGAGTACCTTAATCCATGTCCTGGGTCCGAGGTTATACCGTTATAAACATTTCAATAATGTTGTTATTTATCTCTTTATGATTGTAAAAGCCCTTTGAAATATAAATGGAAAATTTTTATTTGAGCTTGTCTTATTTCTCATTCTGAGTCTTTTGCACACGCATGAATGGATGTGTCTCGAACGCTTGATCAAATGCAAATCGAATGTCCTTTCTGTCGCTTCCTTCTTTCTTTTATTATCAGTATACTGCTTTAGTAAATATGGTTGACAGGTGATAGAGCGAGCATCCTGTATTGGCTTCTTCAAAAGGCAGCGATGGCTTAGGCTGCAGGTTCAAATCCGCTGCCTAAGACTTTTCAACTTTATGAGTCGTGAGGGTCTCATAAAGACTTTTCTCCCTACGGATCGAGAGGATCTCATAGGTGTATTTTCTCCTTAGGAATCGTGAGGATTCCTAAGTGCGTTTTCTCTTATAAGTCTTAAGGATCTTATAAGAGAATTTTCCCTCTTACGAGTCGAGAGGACTCGTAAGCGGTTGTTTCTCTCTTTGTCGAGATTCGACTTTGGAGAGTGAGACCCGTGAATAGTATACAAGAGACCGTTTTAGGCCGACTTGCAGGGTCCCAGTGCTTAGGAAACAAGTTTTTTTTTAATCCCTGCTGCCTAAGGCTTTATCTTACGAGTCGAGCCGCATCGAGAATTTCTCGCAAAGACATCAATTTCCTCACAAGTCGAGACGAATCGAGCATTTCTCGCAAGAATATCCTAACGTCACAGTTAACCTCTGCTCTTTACGACAGAAGTCCGTTAGGGTCCGTGGTACTTAGGGTTTTGGCCGTCGTACCGTCGCATCAGCTGATATATTCCTCGATAAGCAATCGTGCTGTTCGAGTAGCCCTGCGACTGCCGTGTCTCTAATCCCTTCGGGGGCTGGACAAGACGTCTTCAAGCAATCCTCCTTGGCAGTTTGACCGTCGGAAGAGAAAGCGTTAGGAATTTTGCCATGCCGCTTTTTACTTGAGGTCAGGCTCATTTTGGACAGCCCCGATGAGTCATAACCACTCCGTGCTGGTGTGGGATGATCTCCGATAGTCTTTCAGGTTTTATGTGAGTTGCCGTCAAGACCCTGAAGCTAGGAATTTGGCCTTTGCTTCGTTTGCTGGTATCGCGTCTGCTGTATTGAGACGAATGTCGCGGTTGTCTCTAGGTTGGTGGTGAACCGTCGAGGTTTGGAACTAGGGATTTTACTGTGGCTCCGTTAGTTTGATTGTCGCGTCTGAACCCTGCTTGAGGAAGAACGCTGGGGTGACATCTCGTCTGCTGTATCGAGACGAACGGCGCGGTTGTCTCTAGGTTGTCTATGAACCGTCGAGATTTGGCTTCGCTTTCTGGTGGAGCCTGTTGGGAAGGTATGGTTCCCTCTTTGTTTGTGCCCTTGGATTGTATACAGGGATCGACGTGATCTCACCTGTAGGGCAGCAGTTTCATTCATTTTTTAAAAAAAAAATTCTGCGATACTCTATCATTTCAGCTTTTTATATTGCGAAAATCGCGATTGCCCAATCATTTCGGCTATTTTTCGTGGTGCCCAATCATTTCGGCTATTTTTCTTTTTACTCGCTGTTTTTTTATTGCGAGTTGCCCAATCATTTCGGCTATTTTGTGTGCATACGTTTTTACTTGCTGCTTTTTATTGTAAGTTGCCCCATCATTTCGGCTATTTCGTATGCATGTGCGGCCTACTGGCTTTTCTCCGTAAACCTGAAATTAGACACCGATTTCAGCATCAGCACCGCTACAACTGGGATATTGCCAGGAGCGAATCATCATTTGCCTCTGTCGATGTCAAACAAAGGTGGCTTAGTGAACAGGGTTAAGGTCCTGTCGACTAAGGATTTTGACTTCATGAGCCGTAAGGGTCTCATAAAGGTATTTCTCCCTACAAGTCGTGAGGATCTCATAAGTGCGTTTTCTCCTTAGGAGTCATGAGGATTCCTAAGTGCATGGTCTCTTATAAGTCGTAAGGATCTTATAAGAGTGATTTCTCCTTATAAGTCGAGAGGACTTATAAGGGCTGTTCACCGTGTAAACATATCTCTAGTCACGGATGGGACTTTGTTAGGGAAATGTTTATTCGCGCCCGTGAATTGTATACAAGGGTCAATACTGAACCGCTTGTAGGGCAGTATCGGAGGGTTGTGGGAGTTGCTTAAGAACAGGTTCAGGTCTCTGTAGCTTTAGACTTTCAAATCTTATGAGCCGTGAGGGTCCAATAAGAGGGTTCTCCTTACGAGTCGTGAGGATCTCGCAAGTGTAATTTCTTCTTAGGAATCGTGAGGATCCCTAAGTGTGTTGCTCCCTTGTGAGTCGTAAGGATCTCACGCGGGTGGTTTCTCCTTACCAGGTCGAGAGGACCTTGTAAGTGTCTTTTTTAACGAGGTTGCGCCCTTTCAGGTTTTCACAAACACTCGCCGGTAGTCCTGCTGTTTTTACTCACGGAGCCCTTTCGGGTTTTCATCCGTGCCCCTTTTGCTTATGGACATACCGTTTTTTATTCTTTTTATTTTCTTCTTCTTCTTTTTTTTTACGAGGTCGTGCCCTTTCGGGTTTTCACGAACACTCGCTGGTAGTCCTACTGTTTTTACTCACGGAGCCCTTTCGGGTTTTCATCCGTGCCCTTTTTTCTTATGGACATACCCCTTTTTTTTATTCTTTTTATATTTTTTTTACGAGGTCGCACCCTTTCGGGTTTTCACAAACGCTCGCCGGTAGCCCTGCTGTTTTTACTCACGGAGCCCTTTCGGGTTTTCATCCGTGCCCATTTCGCTTATGGACATACCGTCTCTTTTTTTTATTATTCTTTTTTTTGTCAGCCTGAGGATACTGCTGTAGTAGTTTAAAAACGTTTTGGTCTTTTGCAAGTTTTAGGACATCGCGGTCCGCCGTTAGTTTAAGGACGTTTCGGTCCACTGTTAGTTTAGGGACATTTCGGTCCACCGTCGCCGTATTTGAGGCGAATCTCTAGTTTACTGACTTTTCGGTCTATGGGGCTTTCTCTATTATTGAGCATGATGCCCCCGTCGTGTCCACTTTTCTCAGAGCATGTGGTTGTGGCGGGCTCACCTTCCAGTTTTCGGATATGACGAACTTGTCATGTTGGTATTGGTCTTCAACCCAGTTTTTGAAGACGTAGCAATCCTCGATCAGGTGACTTACCGTTTGGTGGTAAGGGTAATAATTGGGATTATTGAGATCGCCTGGCTGCAACAAACGTTTTGGACTCGGCAGATTGATGAGTCTGTCGCGCACTGCCAGCTCGAACAGTCTCCTTGTTTTATCTTGAGGAAACGAGTAAAGACGTTTCAACTTTTCATGGAGGGGTTTCCGCTTATTGTTTCGGCAAACAACCGGTCTAGGGCCACTCGATTGCTGTTGAGTGTTGGCTACGAGGGCTGTTTTTCCCTTCCCTTTATCCTTTTTGCTCGATCCTTTATTTGCGGGGCCGAGACTTTTTCCGAGTAGCGTGCGTTTGCACGGCTGAACGTTCTCGCAACTCCTCAATTCCTTCATTTTTGAAATGGATTCCTTGGGGAGAGGGTTGAGGGAAGCTTCTTCGTCAAAGTCGCTTCCGAAGGTGATAATTTGCGATCCCTTGGAGTCGGCTCTATGACAGTCGGCGGCGGCTCTCTTGCGCTCATCTATCGCATTTTTCTGATGTCTATGAGCTTCACACTTTGTCCTGTTGAAGTATTGCTTTTGAGCGACATATCCTTGCCACCAACAGTTAAAGGATTCGCAGTCTTCGGTAGGATGTATGATCTTCTGATGATATAAGCAGAAGTTAGGGTGCATCTCTACCTCAGCGAGAGTATTTTCTTCAGAGGGCGGTAGCTTCATTCCTACTGATAGAGCTTTGGCGAACCTTTTCCTCGTCTTGAATTTTTTTTTTATCCGCAGTGGATGGCTTTTGATTTGACGGAAATGCCTTGGCTCTTTCCAGTATGGCCATCTCACGCTCTTGATTGGCTTTGACTTTCAGACGAATCTCATTCAGGAAGGCGTCGATCGACTCGTCTAACGGCTGCGGAATTTCTGGTTCAGGGTCCGCCCTTGGTTTCTCGGCGCAAGGAGCCTCCTCATCATCCTCCAATGAGTGAGAAATCACATGACAAGTCATTATGTAATCTTCGGATTCACCTGATGAGTCTTCTCTATTGTTTTCGTCCTCGACAAAAGAACAAGTTGCCCCCGGTGTGTACGTCTTCTTTCGCGTATGCGGCTGTGGTGGGTTTACCTTCCACTTTTCAGACAGCGCAAACTTGCCTTGTAGGTAATGATCCTCGATCCATCCCTTAAAGACGAAACAATCCTCGATCGGGTGACTTACCGTTTGGTGGTAAGGGCAATAATTGGGATTATTGAGATCGCCTGGCTGCAGCAGACGTTTTGGACTCGGAAGATTGATGAGTCTGTTGCGCACTGCCAGCTCGAACAGTCTTCTTGTCTTATTCTGAGGGAACGAGTAAGGACGTCCCAGTCTCTCCTCGAGGGATGGGCGCGGGCGCACGTTGTTTTGGCGAACGACCGGTTTCGAGTTGCTCGACTGTTGTTGAGCATTGGCGACGACGATCGCTTTTCCTTTTCCTTTCTCATTTCGAGAGTCTGGTTTTGGAGGAGACGGTCCATGGCCCATCAGGTCCATTTGGGCTAATTTGTCGATCAAGGCCTGGAAGGTGGTCGGCCTGAAGAACATCATGAATTGCGAGATGGTCGCTTGCGGATCAAGAGTGCCCATAAACATGCCTACCGCAGGTGCCTCTTCTATGCGTTGTTCGCATTTTGACCATAGGTTCTGCCATCGTGTTGCGTATTGGACCCACGTTTCGCCGGGCCTTATCCTGGCGTTAATCAATGTCGTCATCGGGGTGCGTTCGCTGGCGCTTGCAAAACGCTGGGTAAACAGCAGCTCCATCTCCGCAAAGGTCTTGATAGAATCGTTTGGGAGCTCAGAATACCATTCGAATGCTGTATCTGACAAGCTACCGACGAACTGGCGAAGCAACAATTTGTCATCGCCTCCAGTATTGCCGCATAAGGCCCTGAATTGAGCGACATGCTGATGCGGATTCCCTGTCTGTCACGCCCCGCTTCCCAGTGTACGGCGAAGTAGACGCGACGAGGCCCGCTACGTATATACTCAGAAGTACATACGCTAAGCGTAACTAAGCAATATAAAGTAATACACAAGAGACAAGAATATAAAAGAACAGCAGCTTTTTATTTATTAACATTCTTTGTACAATACATGGAAAGGAAAATACAACAGAAATAAAGATGCCTAAACAGTGGCATAACAGGAAAAGAAAAGTACTGAAAAGAAAAGTGTACAATGAAATTATACTGCTGGGTCTTCGGCAAATTGCTCCAAGTCTTCTTGGGTTGGTCCAACTTCTGCCGGGTCCAGGTCACCTGACGACATTCAAAGAAGAGAGAAACAGAATGTCGTCAGCGAACAGATCGCTCGGTAAGTCCCAAGGGTAAGAGGGAAGTAGAGAAGACAGAATAAGAAGAAACATTTTTTAAAGTGTAAACTATTGTTGTAATATTATGTTAACGCTGTTGTTTGTAGCTTGGTACAGAAGAATGCCAATGTATACGAGGGGAGTCTCACTTGCCAGAGACTAGGGCACGTGTAGTACAAGGAACCGTTATGCCACGGTACAACAGCAATAGGATTCAGATTAGGTGTATTAATCTGACCACCTCGTGCCACCTTTAACACCTTCTGTATCAATCTACCCTTTAAACCCCGCGATATCTTGTTTGTATTGTTCTCTTGTAAAATTGTATTGATTGTAAGATTGATTAACTGACTGCCCGAAACCATGATATCTGGGAACGGTTATAACCGTAGAGTCATGTAAATGGAATACTGGAATCATGTAAAAGGAGTATCCATGGTTCGGTTCAGTCAAGTTATATAGATTGTTAACTGGATTCCGGGATTCGTGTATTCATCTTGAGTTGGAATATTAAAGAATATAGATTGACTTGAATCATATTAAAGTCAGAAATAGTCAGACTCTAACCCAATTCAGACTAAAAGAAGGTAAATAGAAGTTCTATATTTGTTAGGGGCCTTATTGTAATTTATAAAACTTGAGAGGGTTTTATGTAAAAAGTACTATTGTATAGTTTTCAAGATACACCTCAAGTATCCATTATTCGTCTTTATGGTTATAATGAGTGTGAGTTTTTATTTGTGTTATTTTAGTGGATATATCCTAATAAAAGTATTAATTGTTTTATTTGAAATTCATGGTATTTTAATGTAACTTTTAATCTTGTAATTTTAGAAAAAGTGGAAACTTTATCTTATAATGAAATAGGTGTTTAAATGATAATTATATATATATTAATACAAGAATAATTTTAAATAATTATTTTATTTTCCAAAATCTCATTTTTCTTAAATGTCGTATTTTAAACCTTTCGAGACCGAATGCTCCTTGCGGAGGTCTGAATCTCGCACTACTAGCCCGCGGGTGCACGATGAACCGTACTATCCCTAACGGGTTCCCCAAAGGTGGGTTGTAGCGGCGCTTTACTTAGGTTTAATAAATACTATTCATTTAGAAAAACGGTTTTATAAATATAAGGTATTTATTTGTAAAGGATGTAATTTCCGTATTTTAGTTTCTAGGGGTTCCTAAGCCAACTAGCGTATTTCTAAGGTCTAAACGATAAGTCATTAGAAACCTCAAATCGCCTCTTCACCGTCAATTGCGGCCAGGTAAGTGCCAGGTAAGTGGGAAGGAACCACAGTCGTGGGCCTAATTAAAAACCACTAGCCTAGACACACTTGCCTAGACACCACAAGACAGTTTAGATAAACGATCGATGTCCATGAAATATCGTGCTTTTATTTTAAAAGATTTTATTTAGAATTGTGTACAACTTAAAGCTTTTTGAAAAGGTTTATAAAGAATGTAGTATTTTAGTGAAAAGTCCTGTATTTTCGTATTCTATGTTTTGACGTTTATCAATTAGGGGTATATTTATGTGTGTGTAGAGGTAGGTCATTACCTCGTGACTTATTTTAGGGTTTAATGAAATTTTAGAGGTTAAATATGATGTATTAAACTTGAAGGTATTAAAGCGCAAGAATACGGTATTTGAAAACGTTATCATTTCATGTGTGAAAATTCATTCAAATTGACTTCTACAAGTTTAGTGATCAAGATAAACGTATTTAGGAGTGAGGGAATTAATTAGAACAAGAAAAATAAACTCTATGGTATTTTTATGAAAAGAATACGGTTTTACAAGAAAACTATCATTTCATGTGAGAAACTTTGTTTAAATTGGTTTCTATGTGATTAATAGTCATCATAGATAGGTTTAGGTATTATGTATTAGGTGACAAGTGGAATTTTATTGAAAAACCGAATCGGAAATCGGTTTGTTCCGATTTCCATCGGGGTTCGTAGTTTCGTATTTTTAAGAAATAGGAAAGAAAGAGGGATGGGACTTACAGGTTTAAACTCTTCTAAAGAGTAAAGAGAACTAGAGAGAAAGGCCGAGAGGTGGTTTCGTCGCCGGTTGCTTCAAAACACGTCGCCGGAATTCGTCAGGGCTTCGCCGGGAACTCGAATTCAAAGCACACTTCTTGTGGAAATTTCAAGAGAGTTTTTCTAGGGTTTTGGAATGAAAAGGTAGGGAGTAGAGGTCTATTTATAGGGTAGCTAGGTAGGGTAGGTGAAGGGTCTTCTTTTATTAAAAAAAATTATAAAAATTAGATAAAAAGCATTAAAATTGACATTAAAATGGTTGTATTTAAAATTCAGAAACTGATCAAATAAATTGGAGTAAACCATGAGTTTCAGAAGACCAAAAGCCAACTTTTTCATGTTGGGACCCCGGCCGTCGGCGCAACTCCGGCCGGCCGAGTTGGCCGATTCCGGCCGGCGTTGGGTCCGGGGTCTCCTGACTAGGCTTTTGGCATGGTTCAAATTTTGGGTTCAGTTCACTATTTGGGTGTTATGGCCTGTGGACTTTTGGACTTCTAGGAATTTTTAAAGAAAAATGTGCTAAAAATAATGTGGGATGTGGGATTCGAACTCTGGTGACTTGGTTCAGCAGTGCAAGGTGTTACCAATGAGCTATAAGCTCCTTCTTGTAATTATTGTAAAGAGATAGATACTTAAAGTGTTAGCAGCAACATTAATACTCCAAGTATACTTTAAATTTAATTCAAATTTAGGTATACAAAAATTGGAGTTGTTACAATCTACCCTCCTTACAAAAATTTCGTCCTAGAAATTTACAACTTTTATTTGAGGACTAGTTTACAAAAAGGTGTGGATATCTTGCACGCATCTCATCTTCCCTTTCCCACGTGGATTCTCCCGGAGTGTCTTTTCTCCACATTACCCGGACCAAATTAACTTCCTTGTTCCGAAGTGTCTTCACTTTTCTATCCAGGATCTCCACAGGTTGTTGCTCACAAGACAAATCGGGCTGTATAGTGAGCTCGGAATGATCAAGTCCATGGCTGGGGTCACTCACATACCTTCTGAGTTGAGATATGTGGAACACGTTATGCACTCCTTCCAATGATGGTGGAAGCGCTAAACGGTACGCCACTTCACCGACTCGTTCGAGTATGTCGAACGGTCCAATGTATCTCGGACTCAACTTTTCCCGTCTTCCAAATCGGATCACTCCGCGGTTCGGAGATATCTTCAAGAATACATGGTCTCCTGGCTGGAACTCCAAGTGTCGTCTCTTCGCATCAGCCCAGTGTTTCTGTCTATCTTGGGCTATGCGCATTCTTTCCCTGATAGTACGAACCACATCAACGGTCGCTACTATCATCTCTGGTCCCAGAATTTCCCTATCTCCGATGTCGTCCTAACTTAATGGTGATCGACACTTCCTTCCATATAATGCTGCAAAAGATGTCATTCCTATACTTACTTGGTAGCTGTTGTTGTATGCGAACTCCACAAGGTGCAGGTGATCTTCCCACGATCCTTTGAAGTCGAGCATACATGCTCTGAGCATATCCTCCAAGATCTGAATAGTTCATTCCGACTGACCATCTGTTTGTGGATGATAAGCCGTACTGAAGTTCAGACTTGTTCCCAAGCTAGCTTGCAGACTCTGCCAAAATTGCGATCGGAACCTGGTGTCACGATCGGAGACAATGCAGACCGGTACTCCATGAAGTCTCACAATTTCCTGTATGAGTTCATGGGTATCAGAGATAGTACATTATGAAGAGTTTAATTCTTAATTTAGATTATTACCTCCATGTACTTCTTCGCTAGTGTCTCAGTTGATTGGCCAACTCGGAATGGGATGAAGTGAGCCGACTTTGTGAGTCGATCCACAATGATCCAAATCGCATCGTTACCCTTTGTGCTGCGAGGAAGAGCAGTTACAAAGTCCACGTGATGTGCTGCCACTTCCATTCTGGGATTGGTAACGGTTGAAGTAGTCCAGCTGTCCTGTGATGTTCAGCCTTTACTTGCTGACACACCAAACATTTTGCGACGCTTCTGGCTACTTCACGCTTCATTCCATGCCACCAATAATTCTGACGTAGATCTTTGTACATTTTGGTACCTCCAGGATGTACTGAATAGGGAGAGCTGTGAGCTTCTTTCATTAACTCTTCCCGAACAGGACCCTTTGGTACACACAATCTGCTGCCGTATCTCAAAGATCCGTCTTCATGAATGATGAAATCTGTTCTGAGTCCATTCTCCACTTGTTCTCTGATCTTTTGCAACTTAGCATCACTTGCTTGAGCCGCTTTTATCTGATTGACAATGGTTGATTGAACTTGTAGATTCATCAAACTCGAAACATCACCTGGCATGACTAGTTTGATCTCCATCTGATGTAGGTCTTGCTGAAGCTTCCACTGGACGGTGAGATTCGTTGCTAATGGTTAGCGACTAAGAGCATCAGGTACTACGTTCACCTTCCCTGGGTGATATTGTAAGTTGATGTCAAAGTCCGCCATGAGTTCTAACCATCTTCTCTGCCGCATATTCAACTCCTTCTGAGTAAACACATACTTCAGACTTTTATGATCTGTGTAGATGTTCACTCGTTCACCAAGTAAGTAGTGGCGCCAAATCTTGAGAGCAAAAATGACGGCTACCAACTCCAGATCATGTGTCGGATAATTGCACTCATGAGTCTTCAATTGTCTTGAAGCATAAGCCACAACCTTACCGTGCTGATGTAGAACACATCCTAATCCCTTACCGGATGCATCACAATGTACTTCGAATCCTCCAGATTGATCCGGTATTACGAGAATAGGTGCGGATGTCAGTCTTGACTTGAGTTTTACGAAAGCTTGCTCGCATGTTTCTGACCATACAAATTCTTCATCTTTTCGTGTGAGCTTGGTCAGGGGTGTTGCTATCTTCGAAAAGCCTTCAATAAACCTTCTGTAATATCCAGCTAAGCCTAAGAAACTCCGAATATCCTTCACTGATTTTGGTGTAAGCCATTCTCTAACTGCCGAAACTTTTGCTGGATCCACAGAAATTCCTTCTCCTGATACGATGTGTCCAAGAAAACCAACTTGATTTAGCCAAAACTCGCATTTGCTGTACTTGGCATAAAGCTTATGTTGTCGAAGAGTTTCCAGGACAATTCGTAGGTGTTCCGCATGTTCTTTCCGATTCTTAGAATATACCAGGATGTCATCGATGAAGATGACAACGAACCTGTCTAAATATTCCCGGAAAACTTGGTTCATAAGATTCATGAAGATTGCGGGTGCATTGGTCACTCCAAATGGCATTACTAGAAATTCGTAATATCCATAGCGAGTTCTGAAAGCTGTTTTGTGAATATCAGCTTCCTTGACCTTCACTTGATGATAACCCGAACGAAGATCTAGTTTAGAGAAGACACAAGATCCACTTAGCTGATCGAATAAATCGTCGATGCGCTAGAGTGGATACTTGTTCTTTATAGTAACTTCGTTCAAGGCCCTATAATCGATGCACATTCTGTATGAACCTTCATTCTTCTTCACCAATAGTACAGGTGCTCCCCAACTTGAAGTGCTGGGACGAATCCATCCTTTCGCCAGTAATTCGTCCAACTGTATTCGAACTTCCTTCAATCCTTCCGGACTTAGTCTATACGGTGCTTTGATCACTGGTTGTGCTCCTGGTACTAAGTCAATACTGAATTCAAGAGCTCGATCGGGAGACAAACCTGATATATCGTCAGGAAATACATCATCGAATTCTCGAACTACCTCCGGTCTTGATTCTTCTTCTGCTTGAGCTGCTTCAACTATTGCTTCTCTTGGCTTTGCTTTGTAGGTACTTGGTTCCAGTGTACGATCTCCACTCTTGAAATAGAAGACCGGATGATCTGGAATCTCAAATACTACCCTCCTTTGACGACAGTCGATGGTAGCATAAAAGGTTCCAAGCCAGTCCATTCCTAGAACCACATCGAAGTTCGGTATGTCCAGTACCTTGAAGTCAACATAAAACTCTCGACTGCAAACGACGACTGGACACATGCTGTATCCCATTGTTGCCTTTAGAACACCATTTCCGGAACTGACGTTCCAGCTGGATACAAGCGGTGAGACTGGAATCGCATGGGTTCGGACAAACCGTTGCGACATAAAGCAGTGGGATGCTCCAGTATCAAACAGTGCAAGTACAGGTAGTGAAGCTACTAGGATTGTACCTAAGGTATATGGGATAGGTTTTAGGTATAGGAAAAGTGTGTGGATAAACAAGACCAAAAGATAAGTTTGAGAAGGAAGTTTACCAGTAATGACTTGGCCAGTGGCCTCAGCTTCTTCCACAGACATCATGAAAGCCTGGCGCTTTGGCACATTCCTCCTGGCCTGAGGAGCATTCCTCGGAACGTTCCTTTGAGCTTGATGGAACTGTCGAGGAGGTGGTGCAGCTTGAGGTCCCCTGGGTGGTGCAGGCAGTGCAAGTCTGGGAGCAGGTGCCTGAAGAGCTGGTCGCTGCTGATAAGTATTTGCTGGCCTGGGTGAAGCAACTGGGTTCTGTCTTTGGGGACAAGACCCAATACCGTGAGTAGCTGAACCACAGATTAAGCAAAGGCGGTTGGCTCGACGGCAGTCCTTCATTATATGTCCAGTTCTCTTGCAGTAGGTGCAAAAGGCTGGGCTAGGACGATGGGTTGGTACTCCGGGTCGCCTTGGCACGAAAGATGGTCTGGACGTGGCTCCACCTGCCATTTGGTTGGCAGGGCGTTTGACTCCAGCAGACTGAGGTCTGCCCCTCTCTTTTATCACTGCCTCATAACTGCGGGCAGCTTCTAGTGCATCCTCATGAGTCAAAAACTTTCCTGTGGCTAGAGCAGCCTTAATCTCTGTGTCCAAACCTTGCTGAAAGCGACGGGCTCTGATATCGTCCGTCGGTATCAAGTGTGCCGCGAATCGGCTCAACATGGTGAACTCAGCGTCGTATTCATCTACCGATTTGTCCCATATTGATCCTTGCTGTAGATGAATAAACTGCTGCTCCATAGCAAACCTGGCAGTCACAGGGAAATATTTCGCGTCGAACTTCTCGCGAAATGTCTTCCATTCAATCGGCTGCGCTAGACGGGTTTCTTCCGCCTTCCGCCAATTGCGAGCATTATCCGTGAGCTGTAGCTTCGCTACACGGACCCAAGCGTGGTCTGGCACTTGAGCTGCTGCCAGATCGTCCTCGATGCTTTGTGCCCATTCTTCCGCTTCAAGAGGGCTTCCTTTACCAGAGAACTGCTTTGGGTGCAAAGCTCTGAATTGCTTTACTCCCGGTGCATCGGCTTCAGGACGGTTCAAAAGTTGTTGCTGTCCCTCGAGAAGGCTGCGGATCGCCTCAAATAGCATCGTTTGCTCAGTGGGTGGTGCAGGAACAACTGGTGTGAGAGGTAGTGCTGGAGGGGTGTTGTTGACGTTGGTGCTGGTGTTGTTCGGGGAATTCATGACCTTGAAGAAAAATTTGGGTTAGGACAGATTCAAATACATGAAATGATAAGATTCAAGGAATAGAAATTTGCAAGATTCAAAGGACATGAATTGTAAAGAATGTTTTAGTTGCTGGTTCTTGTGTTATATTGCTTAGGTTGTTCATACAGACCAGAACTGCATGACAGGGATTCATACAGCTCTGACATGCATGGGCCACCAACAAAACCTGTCACGCCCCGCTTCCCAGTGTACGGCGAAGTAGACGCGACGAGACCCGCTACGTATATACTCAGAAGTACATACGCTAAGTGTAACGAAGCAATATAAAGTAATACACAAGAGAGAAGAATATAAAAGAACAGCAGCTTTTTATTTATTAACATTCTTTGTACAATACATGGAAAGGAAAATACAACTGAAATAAAGATGCCTAAACAGTGGCATAACAGGAAAAGGAAAGTACTGAAAAGAAAAGTGTACAATGAAATTATACTACTGGGTCTTCGGAAAATTGCTCCAAGTCTTCTTGGGTTGGTCCAACTTCTGCCGGGTCCAGGTCACCTGACGACATTCAAAGAAGAGAGAAACAGAATGTCGTCAGCGAACAGATCGCTCGGTAAGTCCCAAGGGTAAGAGGGAAGTAGAGAAGACAGAATAAGAAGAAACATTTTTTAAAGTGTAAACTATTGTTGTAATATTATGTTAACGCTGTTGTTTGTAGCTTGGTACAGAAGAATGCCGATGTATACGAGGGGAGTCTCACTTGCCAGAGACTAGGGCACGTGTAGTACAAGGAACCGTTATGCCACGGTACAACAGCAATAGGATTCAGGTTAGGTGTATTAATCTGACCACCTCGTGCCACCTTTAACACCTTCCGTACCAATCTACCCCTTAAACCCCGCGATGTCTTGTTTGTATTGTTCTCTTGTAAAATTGTATTGATTGTAAGATTGATTAACTGACTGCCCGAAACCATGATATCTGGGAACGGTTATAACCGTAGAGTCATGTAAATGGAATACTGGAATCATGTAAAAGGAGTATCCATGGTTCGGTTCAGTCAAGTTATATAGATTGTTAACTGGATTCAGGGATTCGTGTATCCATCTTGAGTTGGAATATTAAAGAATATAGATTGACTTGAATCATATTCAAGTCAGAAATAGTCAGACTCTAACCCGAGTCAGACTAAAAGAAGGTAAATAGAAGTTCTATATTTGTTAGGGGCCTTATTGTAATTTATAAAACTTGAGGGGGTTTTATGTAAAAAGTACTATTGTATAGTTTTCAAGATACACCTCAAGTATCCATTATTCGTCTTTATGGTTATAATGAGTGTGAGTTTTTATTTGTGTTATTCTAGTGGATATATCCTAATAAAAGTATTAATTGTTTTATTTGAAATTCATGGTATTTTAATGTAACTTTTAATCTTGTAATTTTAGAAAAAGTGGAAACTTTATCTTATAATGAAATAGGTGTTTAAATGATAATTATATATATTTTAATACAAGAATAATTTTAAATAATTATTTTATTTTCCAAAATCTCATTTTTCTTAAATGTCGTATTTTGAACCTTTCGAGACCGAATGCTCCATGCGGAGGTCTGAATCTCGCACTACTAGCCCGCGGGTGCACGATGAACCGTACTATCCCTAACGGGTTTCCCAAAGGTGGGTTGTAGCGGCGCTTTGCTTAGGTTTAATAAATACTATTCATTTAGAAAAACGGTTTTATAAATATAAGGTATTTATTTGTAAAGGATGTAATTTCCGTATTTTAGTTTCTAGGGGTTCCTAAGCCAACTAGCCTATTTCTAAGGTCTAAACGATAAGTCATTAGAAGCCTCAAATCGCCTCTTCACCGTCAATTGCGGCCAGATAAGTGCCAGGTAAGTGGGAAGGAATCACAGTCGTGGGCCTAATTAAAAACCACTAGCCTAGACACACTTGCCTAGACACCATAAGACAGTTTAGATAAACGATCGATGTCCATGAAATATCGTGCTTTTATTTTAAAAGATTTTATTTAGAATTGTGTACAACTTAAAGCTTTTAGAAAAGGTTTATAAAGAATGTGGTATTTTAGTGAAAAGTCCTGTATTTTCGTATTCTATGTTTTGACGTTTATCAATTAGGGGTATATTTGTGTGTGTGTGTAGAGGTAGGTCATTATCTCGTGACTTATTTTAGGGTTTAATGAAATTTTAGAGGTTAAATATGATGTATTAAACTTGAAGTAATTAAAGCGCAAGAATACGGTATTTGAAAACGTTATCATTTCATGTGTGAAAATTCATTCAAATTGACTTCTACAAGTTTAGTGATCAAGATAAACGTATTTAGGAGTGAGGGAATTAATTAGAACAAGAAAAATAAACTCTATGGTATTTTTATGAAAAGAATACGGTTTTACAAGAAAGCTATCATTTCATGTGAGAAACTTTATTTAAATTGGTTTCTATGTGATTAATAGTCATCATAGATAGGTTTAGGTATTATGTATTAGGTGACAAGTGGAATTTTGTAGAAAAACCGAATCGGAAATCGGTTTGTTCCGATTTCCGTCGGGGTTCGTAGTTTCGTATTTTTAAGAAATAGGAAAGAAAGAGGGATGGGACTTACAGGTTTAAACTCTTCTAAAGAGTAAAGAGAACTAGAGAGAAAGGCCGAGAGGTGGTTTCGTTGCCGGTTGCTTCAAAACACGTCGCCGGAATTCGTCAGGGCTTCGCCGGGAACTCGAATTCAAAGCACACTTCTTGTGGAAATTTCAAGAGAGTTTTTCTAGGGTTTTGGAATGAAAAGGCAGGGAGTAGGGGTCTATTTATAGGGTAGCTAGGTAGGGTAGGTGAAGGGTCTTCTTTTATTAAAAAAAATTATAAAAATTAGATAAAAAGCATTAAAATTGACATTAAAATGGTTGTATTTAAAATTCAGAAACTGATCAAATAAATTGGAGTAAACCATGAGTTTCAGAAGACCAAAAGCCAACTTTTTCATGTTGGGACCCCGGCCGTCGGCGCAACTCCGGCCGGCGGCGCCGGCTCGATTATTCCAAAGTATTGTATTTACCGTAATCAGAAACGGCGTCACTTTGCAGCTAGCCGGTGAGTACGGGTCGATCCACAGAGATGTGTAAATTTCTTTAATATGTTTTAACGAGTTGATTCAAGGTGTTGTTTTGGTTGGTTTATGAAAATCTAGATCTATCAATCAATTAAATTAATCTAATTTAAAGTCTTACTAGGGTTAGGTTTAGGGGAAGTTTTGGAGATTAACGTTTTCCTCACCGCTTTCAATGCCTTCTTTTTTAGATCTATTAGATATTACGGTAATTATCAATAAAGTGGATCCAAATCTTTTGGGAAGATGTTTCTTCCTCTAGATTTGTATCCTTCCTTTGTTGATAATTACCCTAACCCCTATGGAAAACGCGCGCAACCGGCCCTTTATACTACGGTTCACCGTTACCTCGAGGGGTAGGGTACCGTAGGGAGCGGTTGTGTGCGTATACAAGGAGTTCTAATTCATTAGGTGAATGTGGCATTGAAAGGGGTGAGAGATCTCATCTCTCAACCCTTTCCCTAAGGCTAACCCTAACAAGCGAGGAGATTACTCGCTCATTAGGGGATGAGAAAACATTTTAATTAAAGGAACAGAAATAAAATTACTTACTAATTCGATGGCTCCCTTCATTAATAAATTTTAGAATTCTTTTGTAGAGCATCGATGCCTCTTGGCCGAGTTGGCCGATTCCGGCCGATTTCGGCCGGCGTTGGGTCCGGGGTCTCCTGACTAGGCTTTTGGCATGGTTCAAATTTTGGGTTCAGTTCACTATTTGGGTGTTATGGCCTGTGGACTTTTGGACTTCCAGGAATTTTTAAAGAAAAATGTGCTAAAAATAATGTGGGATGTGGGATTCGAACTCTGGTGGCTTGGTTCAGTAGTGCAAGGTGTTACCAATGAGCTACAAGCTCCTTCTTGTAATTATTGTAAAGAGATAGATACTTAAAGTGTTAGCAGCAACATTAATACTCCATGTATACTTCAAATTTAATTCAAATTTAGGTATACAAAAATTGGAGTTGTTACACTGTCCCCTTGTACACATGGAATTTAGGGATCGTATATCCCGGCGGGTAACTAATTTGGTCATACCAGCCCGGATAGGGTTGTCCAGTTCTAATAATTTATGCAGCCGCTTCATTCGCTTGATGAGCTCATATTTGCTGAGCTATGTAGTCATCCAGCGCGGCTTTGGAAATGGTTTCATCTTTGGCTGCTGAAAGAGTCGGAGGAGGATTAGATGTCTCCCCTCTATCGTCTTCAATAATGATCGGAGGGTCATCAGCTGGAGGGTCTGGCTGTAACATCATCCCTACCATATCTTGGAAGAAGAGCGCCATCTGTTTTATGTTAGCCGCTTGCTCTGCGGCTTCTTTGTCCTTCTTTTCGAGGACTCTACGCAGGAAGTCAGCGTCAGTTTCTTGTTCGTGACACTGTTCTGATGACAACTCCGAGCTTTCTTTTGGCCCGGTAAGTGCAGCCATTGCATTCATCATCTCCTGAAGATTCTGCTGCTGTTCTTGAGCCTTCGTCACGGATCGGGTGAGCGGTCGGTGACCCGTCAAAGCGCGGCTTTCCTCCTTTCCGGAGGCCATATAAACAGTGTGCACCACCATGCCCCCAGACTTGGGGCGTTTAGATTCAGTGTATTTGTGATTTGCCAAAGACACAGGGATCCTCCCTGACCTCCTTCCTTTTTGAATGGTCGAAGTTAAGGGGGCCGTTGTAGTGGGCACCCAAGTAGCTTTTGCTTTTCGTGGCTTGACGGAGTAATCCTTCTCCTGCCGAACCTTCATCTTTTTCTGTCGGCGGGGATAGCCTTGATCGATCACTGACTCTTGGACTTGACGCCAGACCTTGTAAATTTTAGAGGACAACCATTGAGAGGGCTGCTCAAGCTTCTTCTCTGGAGTATTCTCTACAGGTGAAGGAGTTCGTTTCAACACCGCAGTAGGAGAGTTTCTGTGCACCGCGTTCAGCAATTCAAAGCTGTTCCCGGTTGGAACAGCAGCATCGATCCCCACCGTTGGAGCTGGTGGAGTAAATCTAGAGGGGGAGTTGCCCACAGCCTTCCTCACTTGGCGCCAATAGCGACGTCGAGCGTGTCTTGCGGATGGAGTTGTTTCAGCCGTAGGGGCGACCTCCTCATGCCCCCTGCTTTGAGGAGAGACCGTTATTGGTGCTAGCCTGTCGAAGACTGACACCCGTTGAGAAGCAATGTCTAATCTGTCAAAGACAGACCTCTGGACAGAGGAAGCGGCTTTGAGGACCTCGCCTGGAGCAGAAGCCGGAATGGCCATCCTTATAAAAACTGACTTTTTGGAAGGAGAAGCCTTTCCAATGATTTCGTCCGCTTGAGCCGGGATGGCTATCCGCTTTGGGATAGAAACTTCGGGTATCGCGGGCTTGTAGACGCTCTGGTCCAGTCTGTTGAAAACTAAGGTATTGAAGTTGGGCGACCCGTTGAGAGGGGCCGCGGCAGTAGTAAGTCGATCAAAGACCGACTTCTTTGGGGCTTCTTGCAATGCCATTGGGGTATTGAAGCTCATCGGTGGGAGCATGGTCCCGAAGAATAGCCCGGTGGTGGCTTGAGTTACCTGCTCCACTGGCATCTTGAAAAGGGAGGCCGGTTGGGACCCATAAGTCACTCCTCCAGCAGGGACGGAGCGAGAGTTGCAGTTTGAAGCCATTGATCTTCTGTTTTCTGCACGGAGCAAGACACCAAATCTAAGTATTTCGAATCCACAGGCAACCACAGCAAACCGCGATTTGTTCGTGAACACGACATACGAAGTGTGGAGTGGAAAGAGAAAAAGGTCCCACCGGGCGTGCCAGAATCTGTTCCCCTCCGAATGGCGGCCGAGACATTAGGACGTCTTGCCTGAGATTCGGGGCAGATGCTATTTGGTTTTATCCGTCCACCTCTCCGAAGATGCCAAGTTGATTTATGGCACCGTGTATCGGAGGTTTAGACGGATGCGGCCGATGTAGCAGACTTCGTCAGATTCCCCCTCGCTTGAGGGGTTTTTGATTGTGGGGACGCTCTTCCCTGCAGGCGCAAGCCCCTGCAGTTAATTACGCTACTGCATCGCGGTAACAACTTTCTCCTTCTCCAAAATTTCACTTCGTGTCGTGGGTGTTTGTTTTGTTTGTAGATGCCCGTGGATTGTATACGGAGACTAAGTTATGCCGTCGCCCGTAGGACGTGGATTAGTCTAAATCCGTATTTACTTAGATTTGGGTTTGGGGTTTTTTTTAAGGATACGTTAGCCCTATTTAAGGCTAAGATCAACTTAAATGTTCGTTAAGGATACGTTAGTCTGATTTGAGACTAAGATCGACTTAACGGAAAGAGCGTTTGGAGGCTCTATTGTTCCAGTTTAGGGAGGTAGTGGTCCATTTAATATGTATGGCCATCGGGACCCGTCACCTCTCTGACGACGTTGAAGGATTACAACGATAGGTGTCAGAGGAGTTCGGAGATGTACCCTCGAACCGGATGTAAATTGATTTTTAAGAGAGCAGCTGTGCTCCGTCAATTTAGTTTGAGGACTTACGGCCATGATTGGGCTAAGTCCAGTTGAGAATATTCAACGTTATTTCTTATTTTTGGCCTATTAGACCTGTGCTAGGGCTTTGCCCCTGTTTGATAATGCACAGCATTAATCTTTGTCTCTGTTGGACCTTTATTTGGGCTCTGCCCCTTCTAAATGATGCACAGCATCTGCTTTGTTTGGGCTCTGCCCTTGCATAGCATTTTATTCGGCCTGTTAGGCCTTTTTAAATTGGGCTTGGCCCTTCAGTAAATAATGCAATGCATTTGTCAGGCGCTTTGCGCCAATCATTGAGCGCAAGCGCATGTGGAGGTGACACGTGTCATGCTCGATGAGCGCAAGCGCAACAGCGCAGTGCGCTGCGCTGTTGCGCTGCTGACACGTGGCGCGCTCAGGTGAGGTGCGCCAATCTCAGAGAGCAATGCTCTATCTTAAAAACGCAGAGCACAAGTGGTTCTGGTGCTGACACGTGGCGCTCTCTGGTGGCTTGCGCCAACCTAAGAGCGCAACAGTGCAGTTTTGCAAGTGCAAGGTACTATTAACTTGAGAATCTTTTAGATTCCAGAACCAATGGTTCATAAAAAAGTGCAAAGCACTATTTGATTTCTTGATCTAATTTAGATCAAAGAAAACAAGTATTTCTTGATCTCAGAGAACCAATGGTTCATAAGTGCAAAACACTATTTTTATTTTGTTTTTTATTGAAAATCATTGATCTTATTCTTAGATCAATGATCTATTAGAAGAAATTCTTCTATCTTAAAGGTTTTTACCTTTTTTTTCTTCTTGAAATTTCTTCAGAGTTCTCTCTGTTTGAAGTTCTTGATTTCTCACAATGTTGATGCCTTTGATTTGGGGTCTAGGGGCCCTTATATAGTGCCCATAAATTTATTAAAATTTGTTAGAGAGATCTTTCTCTGAGTGATTTGGGGAATTTTCCCCACCGTTGGATCTTTGATCCAAGGGTTTCTGTTTTACAGAAGAAAATCTTCTTGTTTTAACAAGAACAGAAAGATTTCTTTAAAATTTTAATTCTGTTTGGCGCAAATGCCCCAGCGTGTGACACGTGTCACGCAGCGCACAGCTCAGCGCAACTGCGCTGCCACGTGTCGCGCAGCGCAGAGCGCAGCGTAACTGCGCGGCCATGTGGCGCGCAGCGCAACTGCGCTGCCACGTGTCGCGCAGCGCAGAGCGCAGATCATCTGAAGCGTTGCTTCATTTAATTTTGTTTTAAATAAAGCTTTGCTCTGATTGGGCGCGCTGCCTTGGGCGTTGCGCTCCCTGCGCTGGCGTGTCTGATTTTGACATGTGGCGCTCTGCGCGCAGCGCAGGGGATCTGAAGCATTGCTTCATTTATTTTAACTTTAATTTTCTCTTCAATTTCAAAACAGAGTTTTGCACTGATTGGGGGGAAACAGAAGCGTTGCTTCATCTCCCGCCTTGGAATTTGAACAGAGCTTTGCTCTGATTGGGGTAAACACTAGGTCCCATCAGATATCCAGACACATTCTAAGACAGGTATTGCTCATTTCGGGAGATGGCTTTTTCCACGAACCTGAGATAAAGAGAGACATAGAAAGAAACATTTGAGCGGATCCACTCACTGAGGCTATTCCTCGAACGCATTAGTTTCGCAAACAGTTTTTGTGAGACTGATTAGTAGAGGAGTTGGGTGTTCGGTATCACACGGGCTGTGAGTATGCGACATCGCAATAATTAGCCTTGAGTGCAAGTGGGAGATTGTTGGAGATAGTGCCCTTAGAGTCAATTATTGGATCACAGGCACGTGATTGCAATGATTGAGAGAGGACCTATACCGTTAGAACAGTCTTACTCAAGATGATAGTATGCTATCTGGTTTATCTTTATCATTGTGTACTGTTTCAGGTGACCTTACAGGTCACTATTGCACGTTGATAGAGCCCTTAGGATTCTTACTTGACGGCCAGCAATATGATGGTGATCATTTACATGGGAGCTGGGGTCTATAAGCACATCCTTAAAAGGTCCTTAGTCGTGGGAGTTTTCGAGACAGGGCATCGATACTCCAGAGTAGACTAGTGTATACAGTCGAGACCCCGATGAGAGGCGGTGGTCGGTCTCACAAGCCACTGGTGTCGGTTGGTTCACCTAAGATGTATACAGGTGCTCATTGGGTTATGAGTACTCCGGACAGGACTCGCCGGGAACATGCTAGTTGGTCTTATACCAGACGTCAGATAGCAGTTCCCTGGTGACATGTGTACAGGTTAGTTCATCGACCTGAGATCGTCATTTGTCTCGTGTGAGTTCCCACTGTGCTTTGATTACTACCCTACCACGGCTCAAAGGAGTCGTGCAAACAGGTTTTAGTTGGGTACAGTCCCGAGCCACATGAAGGCAGTGAGCGGATCGGCAGGGGTTCGTCTCTCCCGGTATTGGGGGTGAGGTCGCACTGTGTCTAGGAGAGCCATTACACAAAACCCTCGGCCGAGGCAGGAGATTTACTGGTAGGTATTCCAGTAGTATCTCAGGGTGTTCTGGGCTAAACTCCGACACGACTTGTACCGCTTTTGGGGGTCTGACTTTTACCAACCCCCTAGGCCCGCCATGCGATGCTCATAGGCGAACGGACCGGACTGTACGGATATTGTCACTGACAGGCTCAGTAGGGTGTCAGGATGAGTTCGCTCATCGACCTCCCTTTTGGTCAATACCTGGTAGCTCGTTACGTACGGCTAATACCTCTGACGTGCTAGTGGTTAAATCCACAGCCAAAGTATTGACGAGTCTTTAGAGTCCCCCACAGACAGTTTCTCAAGTTTCGGGCGAAACGTTGTAGAGGCCGTATGATATATGATAGGGTCCGATCATATACGTGCAGTAGTGCACGGATCATGATCGGACGGATCATACTAGTGGGCTTTGGTTTAAGCCGGATCCTAGTATTAGATTTGTTGGATTACTTTAGTCTCATCGCATTCGCATTCAGTCGGAATACGGATGCAGGTATGTATATACAGGTGAGGGGTATCCTTGTGATCCGTCACGAGTTTACTTTAGATATTGCCGTATCTTTTTATTGTTGCAAACATTTGGATTAATGTTTATTAATGGAAATAATGAGCTAGAAATTCATCATGCAATGCATTAAATGTGACATAGACATGTATCATGACTCATGGTCTCTTTTTTAGCAAATATGTCACATTTGATGTTTGATTTGAGTGTTGAAATGAGATGGAGAGAGAGAGAGGGGCTGCCATGGTTGGTTTTTTTGGTCTTGTATTTTCATAATCCCACTCTCTCACTCTCATTCCAACAAAAGAAAAGAAAAGAAAAGAAAAGCTCTTGTTCTTCTTATTCTTCCTCTAGCTCATTGCTTTCATCAATGGCAACACTTTAACCTCCATCCAAAGCCATGGATGCAAGAGACAAAGTGATCACAACATTCTCTACTTCACCTTGGGCACGTCGGCTAGCACACTTCGCGCCCGAGTTGCTTCGGATGAAGCGGGAGCCCGTAAAAAGACTTCTCGATGTGGTGCCCTTTCCGACGAGGAGATGAAGACCGGAGATGTCGCGAGGAGCTTGGGATGGTGGCCGAAGACCGAAGGACACGGATCGATCGGTATAGCCCTCTATCCCTTCTCTTGATAGCTAGTAGTAGGTTAATGGTTCGATCCGGGTTTTAAGCGTACGATAGCGCCGGTTTTAAAGTCAAGAAAAATTTTCGTTTCCGCATTTTGGCTTCAGATAGACGGCCGGGGCGCTACCGTAGTCTTACAAATACTTCTACGGTTGTGTTGATATTCAAACTTAAAACTTAACGTTAACATAGTGACCATCTAGAGACCTATAGTATATTTTTACCCATGATCATATACTCTTACTCGTTATATATATATTCTACACTCGTCATTTTTCTTTACTCTTACCCATCTTTGGGACTTACCGAGCACTAGTTTGGTGACGGGCATTCCATCCACTTTTCTTCTCTTGGAATGTTCGTCAGATACGGTCGAAACGGAGGAGGTTGAAGCCACAGAGTAGGACCATACCCAGATCGCTACTCAGGGTTAGATCAGCTTCATTTTTTTCTTCAGTTTATATATGCCACTTGTTTAGGTATTTTCCTTATTGTATTTACTTTCCGGCTTAAACTTTTGTACTTGTACATATTGGAAGTTGAATATAAATAAAGATATTTGTTGAAAATTTTACAGCCTCAATTTATTCTTGCATTATGTATTATTGTTTCAATACGTTTAATATATTTATTTAGGAAATGACCTTCATTGGATAAATATACCGCGGGCTTGCCACGTCGCTGTTGTAGGGTTCCTAGGCACTCACAAGAGGTCTCACAAGGCATCAACCATGCCAATTTCAAATTTTACGGTGCCGAGAAACCCTAACAAGATCGTTGGCTAGATTTTTAGGCGACAAAGTAAACTGGTTAACACTTAACTACAAGAATACGGAAATACAACCTTTGTAGATCCGGTCCACCACCTCCTAAGCTCCGCGATGAAGTCCTCTCCGCTGACCAAATCGAACCATGACTCTCACGGTGGTTTCATCGGAGAAATAGACGGGCTAGGTCGTCGACAACGTGCCGAAGATGATCTACGTCGAGGCATCACTAGATCAAGCTCCACCTTCACCAAGCCATGAAAACTTGTGAAGGAAACACCCTATACTACTTGGCAAGAGGTAGAGGATGAAGAAATAGGAAGTGGGTTCACTTTAGAATTGGATTTCTCACACTTTTCATCAATCCACCATTAATGAAGTGAAGCTTTCTTCATTGAAGAAGATGAAGAAGAAGAAGAAAGAATATCATAAGTATTATCCAAAATGAATAATAAAATGAATACTTATCATATCCTAACCTTGGTTAGGTGTAGAGAATAGACTAGGGTTAAATGGAGTGGTTAGGGTTAAGCATGAGACAAAATGGTCACTTTGGTCAAATGTTCAAGAAGCTTCAACTAGAAAACAAATTAAGCCACCATTTTCCCTTTATGCTTATCATTTTCAAAATGAATAACTAAATAAGATAAATCAAAAAGAAAACAAAACCCTAACCATTCATATAACTATGGTTTAGTCTTTACACAAACCCAAGTTAGCATGCATCATCAAACATGATACAAACTTGTGTACAAAAGTATATCACATATACAATGTGCACAAACCAAGTGAGAAAATCCATTTAAAGTGAACCAATACTAGTTAATGCAAAGTAGTATATCAAATATATTATTATGCATTAAATCATTAAATCAACACTTGATTTAACGATCCGGTTATATCGCATATAACCGACTAGTATCCAATGTATCGGCTTATCGAATCAACCCTTGATTCGATAACTAGGTTATATCGCATACAACCAATCGATACATTCATCGCGAGAATGAAATACGGTATCACATACACGCATTATTCTCGGTCCCGCACATATCTCATATGCGCTCCTATTTCGTTTCGCTTGAGCCAGGAAACCTCTGTGTAGGACTCTAAAGACTCGTCAATACGCCGGCAGCAGGTGATGATCATATCAAACACCCACAAGCCGCAAGCGGTCTGCTAAACGTAACGGCCACCCGGGTATTGAGCGATCAGAAGATCGACGAGCAAGCCCGCTCACCCTCCTGTGAATCCAACCAGTAACACTTACCATACAGTCCGGTCTGATCGTCTGATATGTCGCATATCTCGCCTAGGGGTGGTAAACGTCAGACCCCAATAGCTTGATAAGTCGTGTCGATATGAGGTCTATAACAATTCGAGAAACTACTGGTAACACTTACCAGTAAATCTCAGCAACCCTGGCCAGGGATTTCCGGTTATAGCCAATCGAACACAGCGCAACATCAACTCCCTATACCGGGAGAGACGAATCCCCTCCTATCGCTCATTGCCTCCATGTGACTCGGGACTGTACCCAAAAACCACCGTTTTGCACGCTCTCTTGGACGTGGTAAGATGGAAATCAAAGCACAGTGGGAACCACACAAGACTCTATGACGATCTCGGGTCAACAGACTATTCTGTACCAGTGTCACCAGAGAACTGCCATCTGACGTAAGGTATAATACCATCTGGGAGTTCTCGGCGAGTCCGTCCAGTGTACCCAGTCTCCACTGAGCACCCGTATATCATCTCCGATGTCAAACACCAATGGATATGGGATCATCCATCGCCCATCTGTATGGGTCGAGAAGGTATACGTTAGTCTACTCTGGTATATCGATGCCCCGTCTCGACATACCCACGACTAGGGACTTTGAAGGATGTACTTATGGACTACCATGTCCCCACTAGTATGATCCGCATCATAGTCCAGATAGTCAAGTACACATCCTAAGGGCTTTACCAACATGTAACAGAGAGACAATCAATGTACACGCTAAGGTAAAGAGTAACCAGATAGCATACTATCATGTCGAGCAAGAAAGTCCTCCCTATATATGTCCCAGCATCCACTACAATATACATCCAATGTACAGTAATGGCCTCTAGGGCATACATATAACTAACAACTGTTTCCGTCTATTGGGAAGCGGGGCGTGACAGTGATTGTTCTTTACTGAATTGTAAGTAGGACTATGCAGATGAGTAGGGGTCGATATTGAGGATATTGTCGAAATTAAGTATGGGTGGTGGTTTGCGTTTTTTTTTAAATTTAGATTATCTATTTCATTTTACTTTTTAGGTTTTTCTTATTTTTCTTTAAAAAAAGTTTTTAATCAAGCCAGTGAATAAATTGACTTGAATTTGAAATCCGAAAGTTAAGTGAGATGAAAGAAAATTATTGAATCTGAGAATAGGATCGAGTTCTATTGAGAGAAAATAGAAATTCTGGATTTGAAACGATACTTGAGGATGATAATTCTTGAAAACCAAAAAACTAACAAGATTCTACATTTTCTTATTTTCATTTTTCTTTGTTTTTGGTTTTTAGTTTCCCTTTTTCTTTTTTTTCTTTTTATTTTCGTTGTTAGGATTTTGTGGGTAGTATCCGCTAAAAACCCTCACGAGACATTACTCGTCCACTTGGGTAACCTTGAGGTTTAACCATAGTCACATAATTCGCGAATTATTCGCCGAATTCGCGAATAATTCGCGAATTTTTGATCAAACGAATTAATCTCCGAATTAATCGCCATTGCCGAACTGGCCGAATTATTCGCGAGTTATTGGCGAATAATTCGCGAATTATTCCCGAATTATGTGAAAAAACAACGAATAATTCAAAAAACAGCAAATAATTCACAAAATCAAAACCTAGCGTCTCATATATTAATTTATTGCTCGAAATCCTTCCCGAACATTTCCCGAACACTTACCGAATCTTTCCCGAATACCTGCCGATTTTTTCCGAATAGTTCTCCGAATCCGAATTTTCGACCTCGCCGAATTATTCCCGAACGACGAATTTGTGACTATAGGTTTAACGGCTTGTTATACGTGGTAAGTGCAATCGCAACGCCTACGAAAAAGAGTTATGTAGTTTTTTATTTTTCTTAGGATTTTTATCTTTTTAGATTCTAGATTTTGCTCGAGTACTAGCAAAAGATAAGTGTGAGGGTATTTAATTGATATATTTTAATGTATATTTTATATCCATATTTAGCTTTATTTCTTCACAATTAATGATGTGCAAAGGTATTTTATGATATTTGCAAGTGGCAGGGGCTTAATTGCAAAAGGAGAATAAAAGAAACCAACATATGCGGTTCACGTCGATAAAATGAGTTAAAGCGAGAACAGAAGAGCATGGAAAAGATTTGAAGTAATCTAAGTAGCCAAAAACAATCAATTCAGCGCAAGAAAGCCAGAGACCAAAGTGGGGCCCACTTGAACAACCCCGCGTTTAGTTGACCCCTTTAGGAAATTAAATCAAATTTTGTTCTGGAGATTCTTATTTCATTGTAATCCTGTTGGTACCCTGTATTCGATGAAAAGGATATAAAATGGTATCGGATACAAAGGGCTAAAATCATATTCTCTTATATTCTAAGAGACTAGGATTTGAGAGCGAGATCAATATAGGTTGTAAGATATTTTTACTTTTTATTTAATTATTTAGTAATGTTCTTCTTTTATTGTTTTGCTTTTTTTTCTATGCATAACTAATTCTTTTATCGAGGGTTAAATGATACTTAATCTATGATTAGTGTATACTCTTAATGGTCTTGTTTTTCTTTTTCGTTCTTAACGACTATTTCTTAAATTATAGAAATTAACCTTTGTAAAACATCACTGATAAACCAGATGGATCTCATGATTGACAACCATGAGATCTCATCAAGGGAAGAGATGTCAAAGAGGGATTTCTATGGTTTGGAGTTGATTTAATTAATCTAGGATTAATATTGACCAGCCGATAAAACTATGAAGATCTATGATTGACAACCATTAGATTTATCAAGTGGAAGGTTTATATCAATTTAATTCTAAGTTAATTAGTATTTAATCCTTAAAACAATTATGTTCCTCGTTTTTAATTGATAGAGTATGCGAGATTCGTATAGATTATGCTTGCTACTTGTTTGATAGTTTATTACGATCGACATATGTTTTATACTTTTAATAATTGATAGGTAATTGATTTAAGGGTAGAAATCAAGAGAATGAAAACAACTCAATTTAAAACGCTAAGAATAGATTAAGTGGATTTAAAATCCTAGATATTTTCCTTTATTCAAATCTTTATTAATTTTGCATTTATTTATTTAAATTTTCTTTAATTTAAACAGTTAATATAATTTCCAAAACTAAAAGATTTTCTTGATTCTACTTAATTTAATTAGGATTATCCTTTTTCTGTGGATCGACCTACAATTGCAAATCGTAGACTTATGGTATAATTAGAACTTTAAAATAACCCAAAACTTTCCTCGCCTTCCAACTAATGACCCATCCACCTGAGCTCGCCGTGCCCATCCTTGCTGAAATTATGCCGGCTGCATCATTTTTGTTCGCGATCATCATGTTGTCGTCGTCGTCTCCCTCCACATCCGCCGGGGCATTCAGATCAACACAGATGCCCATGCTTCGATATTGCCCTGCTTCTCTTGCCTGCTTGCGCTGTCGCATTATTTCGACTTTCGATTGTTCTCAGAAAATAAATATTCTGGAATTGGTTATATGATACAATAAGAGGTAACAAAATTAATGTTGGCTGGTTTCAGACCAAAAAGGAGGGAAACATATAAAGCAATGGAAGTAAATGATATCGCCTACGAGGGAAGGTACCCGTGGTACCGAAGGATACTGATTTCTTTTTTGCGAGAATAAAACTTGTATTTTTCTTTTTAATTCTCGTTTCGTTGTTTTTTTTATGGCCAACTTTTGATGTAGTTTCATTAAATCGTTGTTTAATGAAACGCAGGGGCATTTAGTCTTTGTTTTATTCAAAAAAAAAATCATACATGTTTGTGTATGTGTGTGTTGTGTCTGCTTTCAACATAATACCTTACATTTTCGAGATCAAGAGTCTCTGCTATTATGAAGGAATAGTATGGTGTTATTATACCGATCGAACGGCTCTAATTAGGGGGAAACAGGGAGATCCATAAGATTAAGTTGTTGTTGATGTATTATGGAGGGCTAGGATATCATAGCATGGAAATAATAGTTCTAAATCCCAGCTCACATTTTTGAAGTTACTTCAAGTCTTATTTTTTATCCTTATTATAGTTAGCATGAGACAAACGGTTGTTTAATGAGGTTAAAAGCGAGGCACCAAATGTGAGGCTAATGAGGTGAAGAGTGAGCTTACCGCTCTATGATTTCTTAAATAAAAAAATAATTTTTCTAAGTAATAAAAGATAGAGAAACAAAAGCTGGTGACCATGAACCCAAAAAAATGAGCGAGTCAATGCCCAAGGCATGTATTAAAAATATTGATTGAATTTGCTCTTTTTCCTTGCGTTTTTCTTATATGTGCTGATGTCACACAAGCTAAATCTTCATTAAATAATTCCTAAAATGATACTGGCTCCAAAATAATTCCCAGAATAGAGCTCCATACATTATTTTTAATGAAAACGCTATTGGCAATAGCGTTTTCCTTAAAGTGAAAATGTTATTGCCAATTGCGTTTTTCTTTTGTTGATATTTATTTTGTCATATGTCTAGTAAGATATTGATTTTGATTTTATTAAAGTTGTTTTAGATTTTAATTTTGATTTTATTGAACCTGCAACAAAATCGACAGAGAAAAGATGAAAAGATCTCATAGTTTTTTGAAAATAGACTAAATTTAGTTGGTATATAGAAATCTATTATGATTTTTTTTTTATAGAAATCTATATTGGATTTGGAAAATATATAGAAAAAAGCATAACAGAAATCTATTTTCCTAACTAAATTTATTCTTTTCTCAAAAACCTATGAGATTTTTTCATCCACTCTCTCAATTTTGTTACAATTTCAACAAAATCAAAATCAAAATCTAAAACAAATAAACAAAAGAAAGCGTTATTGTGAGAAAAACGCTGTCACCAAAAGTGTATTCATCAGCATGTAATCCAAAGTTACCTGCCATCGAAAGGATGTGAGAGAAAATGATATCCACACAAATTTTGGATAGAGGAAAAAAAATTAAAATCAAATTCAAAAGAAGCAGAACAGAAGAAGAAAAAACTAAACTAAAGCTTATACAGTCCATACTCCTCTTGTTCAATGGGCATCCTTCAATTTCATAGTTATCCCGGCCTCTCTTCCACCGTTCTAACTCCATCCCAAAGTTCAAAACACAACTCTAAGCACATCAAATTCCTTCACACAAGAAGAAGACGACGACTAAGCGCGGTCGAAATAACCACAGGAAGCAGCGGAGAGGAGACTGCAGCTGCAGAAGAAGAACCACCATCCATCGATTATGCATTCGTCCGCGTAAGCAAGCTGATTTACCTTCTTATTTCTTAGCAACTCTTATAAGGACTGTATTCAAATGGTTGTTTGCCGTCGTTGCAGTCGAGGCTGCTTCCTGATGGAACACCCGACATATCGATCCGATCAGCATGTGGTGGACAGAAGCTGAGGGACATAATGCTTGACTGCCACATCGATCTTTACGGCCCTTATGTAACCATTAATTCAACTCTCTTTATATACTCATTCACCTCTAGATGTGACTGAATGAATTGCTGATGTATATGATGAAACCGTAGGAGAAGCCGCTGCTCAACTGCAACGTGTCTTGTTGAGGTATTCATATGTATGCTTCTTTCGATGGCCGAACATCTACAAATGCAACCGCTATAACTAGTTTCTCATTTGCTTTATAAATTGGCAGGTCGTCAAGGGAAAGGAACTCTTGAGCCCGCGAACCGATATTGGGAAGGAGAAGCTCAAGAGGGTGAGATATATGATGCTCAATGTTGTGTTCTCTGTTGGCTAACATTATATTTCACTGTATAATTAATATGCTTGTTTATTGCTTTCTGTAAATTGCAGAAACCAAAGACATGGAGACTGGCATGCCAAACTATGGTTGGTAAACAAGACATTGCAGGCCAGGTATGTATACAATTTTGTATTGTTGAAAATAATTTCAGGTAACTGAATACACAATGTTTAAGGCAGCAAAGAAATTTCAATATTTCTGTTGAATTAATCTGCATTTGATAACAGGAGAGTAACTTTTAGTTGTTCTTTCACAATTGCAGGTTGTGATCCAACAACTTCCAGAATGGAAGGCACATGAATGGGAGTAGATAATATGGCCAATGCAAAAACTCAATTGTAATAAGCTCTGTATGCAAAACCAAAAAAGAGTAGCATAATCGGTACTTGAGTTTGACCACTCGCATCTGATGATTTTTGTCCCAGATATCAGTTTCAGCTTGATCCAAAACCCAACTTGTAAATGGTTTTTCTCTTTACTGTATGGACATATCAAACCCATTATGAAAATTGAAGCCGACATATGATAAAGAGAGAATAACTTCACGACATACAGAAATAAATCTACCAAGAAAATTTTAATCTCCTAAATCGGAGGATATAACGATCAAGTTACTATCAAGGGTTGAGATCCTTGGCATGAAGGGAACTTCAAACATCAGATATATAATCAATCAAGTTCAATCAAAGCGAGAAATTTGGAATAACATGATAATAGCGTACACTTCCTTACAACTGATATTGGTTTATGTACTAATTTAGTTCCCCATCATCAACTCAATTGCTGATAAACTACAACCCTGAAAGAAAAGGGTCAAAATACAATAGCACAAAAAACTTTCTTCCAAGAGACATGCCAGATGCTCCAGAGATTACAACCCAATATCCCAACATCTGTACTTTTCACTCTAGAAAATAGATGTTCCCCGTCTCTTCATTTCCTTCTTTTCTAAAGAGATGCCAGATGCATGCATATGCTTCTGTTGGTCAAAACCCTAAAAGGGATTTTGCGGGGGTAATTGAGAAAGTATATAGTTGTCAACCATCATTTTCGCCAGCGAAACCTGGAGAAAAGTTTAAGCATATGATTTACAGAAAGGTCCTTCGGATCCAAGGTGCAGATGATGAACTGGAATTCCTCAAAGCAGGAAAAGAAAAGAAGTTGGGAAAGAAGCAAAAAGAATCAAGCAGATAGTTTACCTGGAAAGTGCTGCCGCTAAACTGAACTAACCTCTGCTCCCCTTCGCCCTTCACGCCACTTACCTTCAAAAACATGAATGATTTGTGATAGGCATGGGGGAAAAAGGGGGAGGGTGGTGCTATTTTAATGCAAAAAGGTAACAAGTGTGAGAGATTGAAACTAATTTTGAAATCACAAAACTGAACAAGCCATGAGGCAAACTCAGGGTTAAGAACTACTTAAAACTAAATAAATAAACAAATAAAACCATCCTGTAGAATTATAGAAACTGATGGATTTGCAACTAGGGGGTACAAATAAAACCATAATGTAGAATTATAGAAACTGGAAGAAATAGATCAATGTACTTGTTAACACAACACAAGCATGTTCCAGATTACTGGTGAGAACATAACTGGGGCACCTCACATTCATGAAGCAAAGGGGCAATTTCAACCACAGCTTTATCACTATAACATTGTTTGTTAGTGTGCAGTAGTGGATGTATTACACTTCAGCCATAATAAGAGGAATAGAGGATGCCAACTACGAATGCCAAGATGTCAAGGCCAATAATGGATCTATGTCAAAATCCAATACAAAGGCACTCAGAAATAAAAATCTCCAACAAAGTTGTAAAATGCGTATTCGTTCTCTATTCAATCTGCCACGGCATAATGCATAAACGGATTACATGCCACATATGCGCACACACGAACACGCACGCGCAAGCATGCATGAGTGTGTGAGTATGCGTATGTATAGAAAATTCATTAAAAGGTAAATAAGAGGAGAAAATGTGTCGAGGGGAAGAAAAATGAAAGGATTGAACATTCATTAAGTTGTATTTAGTTTGGATATCATGATATCAATATCTTGTAAGTTATGCATATCGTGTATATGCCTGATTAAATATCCCTTTATTGGCATATTTCGCAGAGGACTAATTATGTAATCATCAGCCGTTTAATCCTATTTGATGCAGTTGCTAGCTAAAACCATTTAAATGGCAATTAATTGGCTTTTCAACCTTGTTTTACAACACAGTTCTTCAGCAAACCCAATATATTGTCTCATTGTTAAGCCTGGGTTTGCAATCAGGCCTATTTTTGAAGTTATATCAATAAGGGGTAGTTATTGCTTCTATGAATGCAATTATTCCCTTAACAATCAGATCTTTCTTACCATAGAAACATTTACAAGTTTATTGTAAGAGAACAGTTTCTTTAGGGCACATGAGCAAACAGATATCAAAGGGATATTCAACTCTTTCCCCACCATGTGCACGTGGATTCCAAGAAGACAATAATATTATATCGACACTATTTATTAATATCCAGGGGAGCTACTGGGAGTCACAACACTTGTCATTGGCTATCTAGATATTCTTGATTATAACATGGATCCAAAATTGGAACTCAGATGGTTGAGACATGACACCTACCTTAATAGTCGCCCCAGACTCGTTACGGATCTTTGAGATATTGTATCCGTTTTTGCCAATCAATCCACCAACCAGCTTCTCCAAAATCATCATCTCAGCGGTCACATGATCAACTGCAAGAGCGGGTGTCCTATAGCTGATTTTACTATGACAGTGATTGCTATAATCAGGTGCAGCACTATGTAGAAAATGCTGGCACTTGATGAAAAGGTTGGTATGCATTAATGGTTTGACTCACCTAAGGCTGGTGGAGCATAAGGTAGCGGATAAGGTGGCAGATAAGTTGGCGGATAAGTTGGCGGAAAAGGATGTGGTTTTGAAATAGCCAACCCATATGCGTGCCTTGGTTTGATTGATATGACCTCTTTCGAGGGATTTTCCCTGCGAATCAGTAACGGAGTTATCTTAAACAAAGAACAATGGGTTCAAGAACTTAAAGAAAAGAAACGAGTGTAACTAGGACATACCTCAATATACGGCCAATTTTAGCCAAGGCATCTAACACTTCAGAGACATTGCCTGATACCTGACAAGGACATAATTAATATCAGCTTTGACCAAATTTTCTGAACAACCTCCACAATCTCAAATTATAATGAATGTTGATTCTGAATATTAAAAAAAAAAAGGCTACTACACTACAACTAGTAAATGACGAGTACTTAAGAGCTGGAAAATCTCAAATGGGGACAGGTCTGGGGCTATTACACAATCCGTATTTGTGGGCCAAATCGTCGATTATATCTAGGGACCTCAACAAAGATTCGCTTAGTTTACAATATTATTCTGATGTGATAAGTCATGTTGCTATGTAACAGTCAAGTTGGGCACAATTAAATAAAATAAAGCAAGCTCTAACACCCACACACAAAAAAGCCCAACCATATTACAGTTCAAGGATAAGTTGGTTGCTGCCAAGATACATTTCAGGCCAACACTAACATTTTAATAATTTTTGGAAAGCCATTTTGACTGCTAGCAGCGCTCTGTAACTAGGCTATCTAATTCAAACGATGGTGATAATAATTCCATGTAGTTTTCCAGTTTTACTTTCAAAAATACTTTTCCTACAAGCCTGAATGTATTGTTCTTTTACTCTCTTTTTTTGGGGTGCGGGGGGGGGGGGGAGCCCAATTGAAGAAGGTTACATTGACCAAGGTAAGTATATCCAATAAGAGCTACACTATATTAATATATGAGCCAAGGTGAAGAAGGCTGTGTCTGTGTAGCACATATTCAGAGACAGGTACAGGACACGATATGAGTCCGGTTCAAGGAATTGCAGTATTCCAAAAGTCTAGGATACAATTCGCAGGATACATTAATTTTTGCTTACATCCACGCACGCATGCACAGAAGTACATACACACATCGATAAAAAATTATCAATTTAGCAAATTTAAAGTAACATTACAAATATTTGGTATTATTCATGCACAGGTGGTTGGCGTCTTAGGTATTATCACATGTTCAACACATCTACCACTATAAAATAAATAAATGTTAAATGTAAAAAAAAAAGTTTGACAGGTTAGACATGCAAAATCTAATATTGATACGAGTCAGACATGAATCTGATATGGACACATCTGCTAGACGATGAATCTATCCGATATAGGGCCGCATTCCAAGGAATAACATACAACTAATGCAAGAACAAAGGTGATACTTTCCCTCATATCCTGTGCAATAATATACCACAGGTGTTGCTTGAGCCTTTTCTCATCGAAATGAGCCTCGCTATGGTGCAGGGAAAAAAATTGACATGGAGTTATGTGCATTGCTGTCAAAGGCGCAAGATGCGCATCACCTAAAGGCGCAAGACGCTGGAATGCGCTTCGTGAAGCTTCGAGGCACGGAGTATGCGAGAGGCGCACAGATAGGCGCTCGAGGTGCAAGTGAGGCGCGCGTCGAACTGTAAATTTTTGTTATTGGTTTTTAAAAGGGAATTGGATCGAATAGGGGTATTTTAATAAACCTGACCACCAAACCCAAAACTTAGAGCCTTTTGTCAACCCGAGAGCAGAGAAGTTTTCTTAAAACTTCTCGTGTTCGTGGTTGTGGGTGCACTGCTAAGGTTTTCAGCAGCTGCACCCAAGTTCATCGGCGGTGGAGGTGCTCTGCTCCTTGTCGACTAGGGCTTCTCTATCTTCTCCTCCTCGGCTTGTTGGTTCGTCGACTCCAAAACATAATATTGAAACTTAAGGTATTGCTTCTCCTCTTTCTTTTATCCACTTCTCCCTCTTTTCTTCTTCCTTTTAGTATTTTCTATTTCATTATTTTAAGATCAAGTTACTAAGATCGGTGTTGTATTTATATATTAAAATTAAGCCATTGATGTTGGATTTTAGAACATGAAATTGATCCACTAATGTTATAGATATGAGCAATGCTAAATTAAAGTATTAAGCGTTATAAGAAAAATTATACAGCCCACACACTCGGGCGCACGCCTCGGGCGAGCGCCTTGCGCCTTGGGTGCATTACACCTTTTGTGCCTCGCACTACGTCTTGCACATTGAAAACCTTATATCAACCTTCTCTCGATCACAGCAATGTTCCTAGCCAAGGAAATTATTGAACAATAACGCTAATACCAGTTGGTGTGTTTTGAAATCTCCTACACTGGAAAAAGCGTAGGCAATGAGAAAAGTTTATAGTTTTGTTATAAGGGATTTACATTTAACCATACACACAAACAATGAAACAAATCAAGAACCCAACAAGGGAAAATGAAATCATATACAGAATTTGAAACAAAACAATATTACCAATCGGTATAATCTCATATACAACTGTCAAAATGGTTAATAGATAAAGAAACTAATGATTCACAGGAAATAAAAAGAGGTATCAAATTAACATAATCTATTATTCTCAAAGATACAAAAAAATCTTGAGCATACCAAATGAGATGTAAAGCACAAACTAACAAAGATTAATAACAAACCTCTGATGTGTCCCCGCCTTGCATTTTATGACAAAATTATTGTAAGGAACACGTAGGGCAAGAAAAACTATGAAGCTGAACTTTTCACCTAAGAATCAGTAATGCATGGGCAAGCTCACCTGCGCTACACGATCAGATTCTTGACCAGCACACAAGGGCAACTGGTTTTGAGCAAGAACACTGACTGAAGCACCTGAAGAATTCCTTATATTTTCAATGTTCTGACCTGAAGTTCCGATCAGACCACCAGTCTGAGATCCAGCAATCAAAAGTTGGATTGTGTTGGTGGTCTCGTGACCATCAGCAGCCTCTGTACCTTTATCCTTCTCCTGCTCAGCAGGATAAAGGAATTGTTGGTGTCTCAAAATATGAAATTGAATTGACTTTAACCATATGAAAAGTTACCATTTGTGTTTGAAAATAGTATTTGATGTCAGAACTTCCTAATAACCCTGTGTAGATTTTAGATTTTGGTGCTATGCAGTAATATCATCCTATGTCTTTAAGGAGAATGATACGAGGAAGAATATTGTATATCCATTATCTACACAATTGATCATATCTTGCACTGCTCCATTCTTTGAAATTCATAGCATGGTATGAAACTGATATCCAAATTCTTCATGTTGAAAACTCTCGGATAGACTAATTTAAAAATTAGATTTTTCATTTTTTGTATAACAAATAATGTAGTTTAGCCTTACATGTTCGACAAACTGTTAATACCGAACGTTGAAAACTTCAACCCTCCTAATTAGTTCGTGATTGATTTGAAGCAGTCATGCATAAAAACGAAATTTCATCTCCGCTAGATTAAATGATAATCAATCTAACAATCATCATTTCTCTTTTTGTACATACTACATAACTTGAATTGCCCGGCTCCCTCACTTAACACCAATTTTTGAGAGATTGTCATGTTACACCATTTGCTTCAACTAAGTGCTTCGACAATTTAAAGCCGGTGGTGTTTGATTGGGCGACAAAGGGAGCGTTTTTAAGAATTGGGGTACTTAGGGTTTGTGATTGTAAAAAAAAGAAGCTATTTCTTCCTGTAATTAGTAGATTGCTATCAAAATCTTAGACAAGAGACAGCACATACCGTGAGAATAAGTCTCGCGATCTCAACTAAAGCACTCTCTGCACTGGAAATTCCACTGGCAGCATCTTTCGAGCTAATAACAATAACTCGATCTTCGCTCCGCTGAAGGAAACAATTTCGCCCAAAATTAACCAAAAATTCGACATCAAACTATGTAAAGAAATCAGCTTACAGAGTTAGTAACGGCGTCGGCGATCTTGATGGTTGCTCCAGTGCTAGCCCTAACTTGTTGGATTCGGGTCCCTTGCTTGCCGATCACTCTCCCCATTTGCCTATGTGGAACCACAACCCTAAATATGACGTCGACGGCGAGGGAGGCGAGCTTCGACGGCGGTTCTCCGGCTGCGTCGGCGGCGGGATCGCGGCCGCGCTTGAGGGTGGCGTCGGGATTCGAGGGGACGGGGAGAGTCGCCATGTGAGAGAAGAAATGGATACGGAAATGAATCGGGTTGATTTGGTATCGAGGAAATCCGAGATGGTCTCCTTTTAACGCTAAATTGCATATAAATAACCAAGTCTGGACGCATTTGATAAATAGATACCTAAATTTCTATGAATAGCATGTAAATACCCAACGTTTTGCTCCGTTGACAATTAACTACATACTAGTTAGGAAACCGTCAAAATATTATACTTTTGATCCCCACCACATTATATGTGGGTTTTTTTGACAACTTTGCCCATCTTCTGTTTCCCCCTCTTCTTCTTCAATTGAACCAAATCGATGAACTTTTTCCCTTCTCCTCCTTACTCTTCTCTAATTGAACCAAAACCCATAACCTCCTCCTCGATCTTCTTCTTCTTGAATCCTACCCCTTTTCCTCTTTTCATCTTCTCAGATTGAACCCAGCATTTGCCCTCTTTCCTCTGTCTTCTTCTTCTTCAATTAAACCCTAGTCTAGCCCTCTTCCTCCCTTCCTCTCCTCGTTCTCAAATAAGTTATAATTGAATCAAAAGAATTATAAATTGGTCTAGTTAATGAAAGTTCTTTGAGGTTGGAGTTAGAGTCGACGGCGGCGATATTAGAGTCGACTGGTTTGAGATGGATATGACGGCGAGGTTAGAGTTGACGCCAACGAGATTGCGGAAGAAGAAGATGGGAAGAGGGATAAGTTATTTGACTGGATGTATAACGGCAATTTTGCAATTTCCGTTGACACCGTTAGTCATCAAACAGCCAATATCAAAGATCGGAATTTTTACAGACAACTCACAGAAACTTGGGTATTTATCTATCAAACACACCTTGTGTATTTATGTGCAATTTAGCCCTCCTTTAATTAATATCTTGATGAGTTAAATGACATTAAAATATCAAAGCTTTTTAACACTGGCAGGTAAATACTGAAAATTTAGAATTGGGTATATAAACACTCAAAGTTTTATTTTGGCACTCCGGTGACCGGCTAATCCAAGAAGTCGTAAATCTCTAATATTTTTTACCGTTGGAAAGAAAAATTGCTCATCTGCCATTATACTAATAATTTTTAATAGATACAGTGTATCTATTACAAAATACTTTTTTGCTTTCTTGGTATACAGAACCAAGACTAGGAGGGGATTTTTGAATGACTAATTGGCTTAGGGTTGATATATTGGGGGCTATATATAGAAATAATTAAGTTTCTAGGTTACAAAAGAGTTCATGTTTATGCTTATTTGGGTTGTCGGATTTCAAGAGCAGGGAAAACAATGCGGGATCTAGATTTAACAAATAGGGCTTGGATTGGCTCAATAAAAGCCCGTTTAAGCTTGTTTGATAGATAAACAAGTTGAGCTTGAGCACAGATTTTAGCTCGGAAAAAATAAACGAACAAACATGATCATAGCCCGATCGAGCTCGGCTCATGTTCGGGCTCGACTTGTTTAGGGATCATGAGGGCTCAGATAGTTTATGGCTCAACCAATATTAAGAAATAGTTACCCGTTTTTAAATTCAGGTAATATTTATTGGCTCGTCAATATTATCTTGAAAGTTAGATTATAATAAATATTTACATAAGCAGTGTAAACTGTTTACCCCAAGGTTCTTTGACTAATTATCATATCTTGAAAAGGGTTTCTATTGGTGCGATATAATCCATTATCGGGAATCAATCCTGAATCCACCGTATCATCCCTTTTTCCAAAACCTTCCAAATCCCGCCTCATGGCATACAAGTTGAAAAAGATAAATTGAACAAGTATGGATAAGAATCTAGACACCGGCATGGTTTTAAACAAGCACCGGGGTCTTCATCTTATAACAACAATAATATTAATTTCGTCATTGTTCAATATGTCAGAAACAATGTCGAACACACACACGCGCGCGCGCGTCTGTTTTTCATATACTTTTGTAATTATTTGCAGCTATCTATATAGATCTTAAATAGGCTCGATAGAGCTTGAGACCTGGTTCTGCCTCAATGAAAACTCGTTCAAGTTCGTTTGACAAATAAACAAGCTAAGGGGCTGTTTGGTTGCAAGATTGTAAAATTTGGATTGTGGAATCCTGGATTCATGAATTTTGTGTTTGGTTGCAAGATTTGGATTTGTAAGATTCTCTTATTTTTAGTGCGGGTTCCACTCCAAAACCATGATCCATGAATCCTAAAAAAAAGAGGATTCAGCTTGGATTTGTACCGTTCATTGTATTTATTTGGTAGGGCCCGTGTACTTTTATGCATAAAAAATCATCTCTCTGTCTATTTTTAATCCTAAAATCCAAATCTTACTTTCTTTTTCCCAATCAAACAAGGATTACAACGGTTTGCAAATCCAATACTAGGAATCCAATACTAACTAATTGTTAGTGATATATGCCCTAGATGCCATTATTGTATCATACTGGTTTGTATATTACATTTTGGAAGCTTGAGATATACACAGATATAATAACAGTCTTGCTCAAAATGGTAGTATGCTACTTGGTTTGATTCTACCTCAATATGTGCATGTGTTTCTTTTAGCATATCGCTTATACATATTGGCAGAGCCCTTAGGATGTTTGCTTAACTACCAGCGTTGTGATAGCAGTCACACTAGTGGGGGCTAGGTAGTCTATAAGCACATTCTTATACAAGTCCCTAGTCGTAGGATTATCGAGACGGTGCATCGATACTCCAGAGTAGACTAGTGTATACGCTTCTCATCCCAGCAGGGGAGATGATCTGCCCCACAGCCATCAGTACGTCGTGCTGGAGATAGTATGCATGTGCTCATTAGGTTATGAGTACACTAGACATGACCCGTGGGGAACTTCTAGTTGGTATTATACCTATCGCCGGGTAGCAGTTCCCAGGTGACATGAGTACAGCTTGGTCCGTTGACTTGACATCGCTACTTTGTCTCGAGTGTATTCTCACTATTCTTAGATTACTACCCTACCACGGCTCAAAAGATTCATGCAAACAGGTAGTAATTGGGCATAGTCCCGAAACACTTGGAGGCAGTAGCGGTTAGATAGGATTCGTCTCTCCCGGTATTGGGGGTTGATATCACGCTGTGTTCCATAAAGTCCCTGGCCAGGGCAAGCGAGATTTACTTGTAGGTACTTCAGTAGTTTCTCAAGGTGTTTTGGGCTCTACCCCGACATGACTTATTGCGCTATTAAGGGTCTGACGTCTACTGTCCCCCTAGGCTCGATATGCGATACTCTTAGACGAACAGACCGGACTGTACGGAGATTGTCACAGATAGGCTCAGTATGGGTTCGGATGAATTTGCTCATCGGCCTTCTTATCGACAGATACCTGGGCAGCTGTTACATGCATCTAGTACCGCTAACGTGCTTGTGGTTAAACCCACTGCCAGCGTACTGTTGAGTCTTTAGAGTCCCACACAGAGGGTTTCCCTGCTTCGGGCAAAAGATGTAGATGCCGTACGGTTTACGGCAGGGTTTCGATCACATACGTATACTTGTGCACGTATGATATTCGGGCGGATAATACTAGTGGGTTTTGGTTTAATCCAGATCCTAGTATTATATTCTTGGATTATTTTCGTCTCTTTGTTTTCGTATTTTTCGGAATACGGATACGGGTATGTATATACGGTGAGGGGTATTCTTGTAATTTACTCAATAGTGCTTCTAGAAGAAGACACCTCATTTCTTGTATAACCATTTAGATTAAATGGTTAATGAGGTGGAGGTATGGGGTGTGGTTTTTCATTAAATGAAACATGGCTACTTGGGGTGACTCATCTAGTGACTGTAGGGTGTTTTTCGTCACCGTATTGAGATGGGAGTACGCTTCGCTTGTCAGGCGCATTACAGATTCCCCCTGCCTAGAATAGGTTGGGGTTTATTGATTATGGGGATTCGAATCTCCGACAGCTACGGACTAAGCTGCCGTTAATTACCCCTCGCCTTTGAAGCTAGGGAACCTCTAATTGACGGGTCAAACTGGTCATGTGAACTCAATGTGCAGTGTGCGTATATGTGTCTTGAGGGGTTTTGGATATATCGGGGGCCTTACAGAGTTTACGGGGGTCCATCTATCCGGATAGCGGGCTGGGGGTCAAGGGGGCTAGCAGCCCTCTTGCAGGGTGCGGAGCAGCGCCCCGTTAGAATTTTTTTCTAACGGGGAAGGTTTTTTAGTGTGGAGTGTGTAAAGAAAAGTGAGGGGGTGTCCTAAAGACGCGTAGGCGCCGGGCGCCTCACGTGCCGGGCACCTCACGTGCCGGGCGTGTGGGCACTGGGCGCCAGCGCCTCACGTACCTGGCGCGTGGGCACCGGGCGCCCGCAGAGAAAAGGGGACTTAGTCCCTGCACTGGAAGCTGTGCTCCCGATTTGACTTTTGGAGTTAAACTCCTAAAAAAAGGATAAGGGGGCTTAGCCCCTATACTGGGAGTTGTACCCCTAATTGACTTTTGGAGTTAAACTCCTAAAAAAGAGATTTTTTTTGTTTTATTTTATTATTTTTTTTGTGTGGAGTTAAACTCCAATAGATCTTGAATGGAGTTAAACTCCCAGAAATATTTGGAGGTGATAAAATGGGTCCCCTTTCTCCCCCTTTTGGCCATGGATCTTCTTCTGAGCCTTGGATTTTTCTAAGGTGGGATTTTTGGAGATGGGTCTCCTTCTTCCTCCTCTTCTGTTGGCCGGATCTCGGAGAAAAGGGAGGTGAGATTTAAAAATCTCCCTTTTTTGAGATCTGATGGAAGATCTGAGTTCCCCTTTAAGGGTTTGATGGTGAAAAACTGTTTATTTTTAGAAAAGGAAGAGTGAAACTCTTGATTTAATTCAAAAAGGGAAAGAAAGTTTAGAATCTTAAGGAAAAAGAAGGAGACATGGAACCCTAATTTTTGTGAGAGAGAGAAAAAAGTTATCATTGATTTTTTCATCATGTTGCCTTTATAGGCTACACATTTTACATATAGTCCCTTGGGCTTTACCAAATGGCACTTGTGCCACCCCATGCCTTATGTGCTTATTTCTTATTTTGCACATAAGCCATGAGGTTTACAAAATTTTGGCTTTCTGTCCATTTTCTTATATTCATGCATAAAAAATTACATCAAAATTATTTATCACATGATTTTCATTTTGGCAGGGGGGGCTGGCCGCGGGGCTTGACTTAGGCATGGGCCCACTTGGCCTGGACTTGGGCCCACCTAGCCTAGGGTTGACTTTAACTTTGACTTGGTCAACCAGGGTATAATTTTTGACCCCAACAGTGATTATTGAAGCATGCTTGATATTTCCATATGTGAATTACTGTATGCTTCATTCATCACAAGACTTATCCATATTCATTTCATTATCATCTTCAACACTCTCTACCCTCCAAGCTCTCTTTTTCTTCCTCGAACCCTAAAAGTTTCATGTGTTGAGAAAACTAGGGTATTTTGAGACTAATCAATCCATCATTACTCTCCACATCCTCTAGGCTACTTAGATTAGCGAACTAGGTACCCTAGTTACCTCGGTATTGAGGTTGGAGCTCTAACTATAGATTCTCGGGTGGATCGTCTTTGACTTGAGGAGGTCGACGATCAAGCGTGATCCGTACACTCTTCAAGGAGCTCAAGAAGAGGAGGAGGAGTACAAGAACCGAAGGACTTGATACTATGAGGTATAACTTTCTTCCGAGTAGTTAAACCTCATAGTAGTTGTGCTAGCTAGGGTTTATGGTCAATCATGGGTCCAAGTCGGTGTTGCGAAGCCCGTAAAAATCTTTTTTTTTTGCGTATTCCGCCTTCCTGCGAACCCGCGGGGTGCGCAACATCGACTTACAGTGTTATCAAAGCCTCTCCATAAGCCTTAGATAGCTTGTAGGGACGTTTAAAATCGACCGTTTTTGTCGCGCACGAACTGCCGATAAAACAGTACCGAAAAAGTTGTTTGCACACCCCGCGGGCTCATGGTTTGAAGCAAGAAGCCGCGGGGTGGAGCATGGGCACCCTGGGGATACACCAGGGGGGACCCAAGGCTGGGCCCACCCCCCAAGGCCACCACAAGGTGGCCTTGGGGGGTGGTGACCCGAGAGCACCCTAAATGGGTGCTCTTGGGTTTGCCTTCCCTTAGGGGCCACCTCGTGGTGGCCCCCGGGGGTGGGTACCCCCCGATGCCCGCGGATCGATACTTAATTTTTTCCCCTTTGTCTCCGCGAAGGTTCGGACGGGTTTCGTCTTCGTTTCGACTCCCGGATTGGATTAAAACGATTTTTTTGGTGACTTTAGTGGACAGTTTTTCATGGTCTTGAAAAATTAGTTTCGTTCGCTAAATGTGCGCGGATTTTATTACTTCGTGGATTACTTTACAAGCTTTGTGATGGATATATGTGTTCGTAAACTTCCGCTAATTGCTATACGTCGATTAGTTGGGGGTTGCACAAATTTGTGATATTGGTTTATGTATATTGTAACAACCCTAAACTTTCTGTACAGAATTTTTTCAAAAATACAGAAAGGAACGCCTAAGGCTGAGCACAAGTTATAAATTTAATTTGCTTTTGAACAGCAAGAAAGCAATTGTAGCTCAATGGTAAAACCTTGCACTGCTGTGACGTAGCCCCGGTGATCGAATCCCCCCAGCCACATATATTTTTTGTTGATTTTCTTTTAAACTTTTAGAAGCTTAAAAGTTTACACGTGCAAAACACGTAAAATGAAAAGTCACGACAAAATCAAACATGTGCACTGAAGTATACCAAGCGACTTGGACACGTGGCAAAGATCCGAGCCTAAGCCACTGGATTTGGACCGGCGAGATCCTCTTGGGGCCGGCACCGCCGGTTTTGACCGTAGGTAATGCTTTGAATTTTAACCCTAGCACCTTTTGGGCCCCCCACTAACCCTAGCCTGTTTGATTTTTTTGCATTATCCAGAGAGTGATAATTCCTTTCTTAAAACCATTTTAATGCACATTTTAATTCCATTCTTCATTACCCTAAACCCTAATCCTACCCTATAAATACAACCCTACACTTTGGCCATCCTCACACTACTGCAATAAGAGGTTGCCCCTACGGCTAACGTTATCCGTAGGGGCAATAAAATGTTTCCCCTACGGATTAATCCGTAGGTCCCTGTAGTTGTCCCTACGGTACTATACGAATTAATTTAAAAATATTAAAACGTAATTTGTTATTTGGCCCTACGGAGCCGCAAAAGAAGTACATATGGTTTAATCCGTAGGGGCATATATATGGGTTATTAATAAAAAATAAAGAACAGAAAACGTAATTTCTTATTTGGCCCTATGGAGCCTCAAAAGAAGGACCTACGGTTTAATCCGTAGGGGCAGATAAAGGGTTATTAATAAAAAATAAAGCACAGAAAAGTCCTCGTTCCCAAAAAAATCACCCTCATCCCTCTCCCGCGCGCGCCTCTCGTCGCCACCGCCCGTGCCTCGTCGCCACCGCCCTCCAACGCACGCCTCTTCGTCCCCGACATCACCGTCGACTTCCTCTTCGCCACCGCCCGCGCCTCATTGCCATCGCCTCGTCTTCGCTACAGGTTAGTAAATTTCTTATTTTTACTTCTAATTATTCGTTTGTTTCTGTTTTTGTTGATTAAGGTGAGGGTCAGGGTTAGGGTTAGTGTTACGGTTCGGTTTAATGTTTAGGGTTCGGGTCAGTTAGTGTTAGGGTTAGGGTTTGGATTAGGGTTAATTAGGGTTCGGGTCAGGGTTCGGGTCAGTTAGTGTTAGTGTTAGGGTTAGGGTGGGTTAGTTGCGGTTAGGGTTAGGGTTAGGGTAAGACTTGGGCTAGGGTTAGGGTTAGGCCTTCATTATATGGTTAGGGTTAGGTTAGAGTTTGGTTCAGGTTTAGGGTGGCTAGGGTTAATTTGGGTTAATTAGAGCCTAGGATTAATTTGGATTAATTAGTGATAATTTGAAAGGGTTAGGATGTTGATTAGGGTTAATTAGGTTAATTTGGGTAAATTGGGTTAAGTTTAGGTTAATTAGGGATAATTTGTGTTAGGGTAACGATTATGGTTAATTGTGGTTAATTAGGTTTGTTTATGTTTTCCCATAATGTTTTGCAAAGAAGAGTCGCTCTGCTAGGTAAATCCAAAAATTTTACTGTATGTTAGGTGTTTCAGTATTTGCAACTGCTCTTGTTTGTTTGCTCATTAAGCTTGACATATAGTAGTGTATTGAAAGTTGGGACTTGAATGTAATCTCTCATATGAACTCTATCATATTTTCCAGTATTCTATAGATTTATTTTTAATATAAGAGAATTTGGAATACGGCAACATGCTTCTTAGAATTGTTCTCTCGCCTTTTACCTTCAATTGCTTGTCAATTTGCATTTGAGAATGAGTTAGGTTGTGATGAATTTCTAACCATTTGTCACGCCCCGCTTCCCAAAATACGGAATACGAGGGGTTGACAAGGCCAGCCATGCTCCTACGGTCAAGAAAATATCCTGCCGTAGTCACACTTCGGCTTCTAGCTTTACGTGGTAACCAGTAATACAATGCACAGGTAATGAGAAATGCAGTAAAAAAATCAAAACAAATACAAAGAACTAACCAGATGGGATTCAAGAGAGTATAGTTCCGGGTAGCTGATCAAAATGTCCGCGATGTCCTCAAGGTACGTCTGGTCCTGGTCCTGGTCCAAGCTAAGTCCACTTCTCACTCTGAGCATGCATACTCAGGTCGTCAGAGCGACACGATAGCAATATAAACATAGGTGCAAGTGGTAACTCGAGCAATGACAATAGATATATAACAGTAAATCGAGACAGTAAAGATATGGACATGGAGTAACCAATGCAGTGTCTAATAGATCAGGTGAACAGTAAAGCAGTAAAATAATATGTCAGGTGTGTCAATACAGTAAGTAGTGCATGTCAATGTCACTATCCCTATCAGTCTCTAAGTCTCACTGTACAGGTCACTAAGCCTATCGTCAGTCCAAGTGTGAGAGTCAACCACTCATGAGTGTCCTCCACCCAAGGGTAAGGGACCACGGGCCCAAACTATAACTCACGGTAATAATCATGTACCCTGTAAATCTCCATATATCTCCATATATATATGCCGGCATGGGACTCCCGAGATTCTGTTGAACTCACACTCAAACTACCCCACACCCCGTGGTCTACATCAAACGCCAACCATAACCCCAAATACCGGTCGGTCCATGACAAGTCTGCGCGAGAACTGGAGACAGGATCTCCATCAAGCACGTCCCGACTGATACCCGAGATAGATGGACAGTGTCTGGTGCCTTACCTGTGGCACCCATACAAGTGCTTCCATAAGTGTCCCACACCACTTATAGTCACACTTATACACGTCCCACAGACGTCGACAATGCAATAAAATAATAGGGTCCACTGATTGTGTACAAGTATGCGTCACTTTCACGTATCCACTCATTGCACGAACACTAACGTACTTACCACAATCACCACTAATACCTAACATTGGATAATGCACATGATCACTAGGTTACCAATACAGTGACATATATATGATGTGATGAGAAAACAGTATTTAAGGCATGGTTAAGATGTCATCAAACGATATTCTACCACTTGCATAATTCATCATAAATCATACGTGTACAATTTAGCGAAATAATGAACATGGGATAAGTAGTATGTTTGATTTTCTATCCAGCAAATTTGGTTTCACGTCAATCGGGCTTCAGGATCTCTAGATATGGCCATTTCATTTTAAGCGTGCACTGCTGGAAATCCGGTTCCAGAATCGGAAGTCCGTTTCGCAACGCATTTTAATCCCAGTTGGGATCAGATTTAGGCGATGCTACAGTTGAACTATATTTAGGATTTCCAGTTAGGTTTCCACCGCAATTGGCGGATCAGTATTTTCTTATCCCAACAGAGATTTATGGCCCGATTAGGTTAAGGGTGTAAAATCTGCTTCTGCAGAATTCAGCAAGACATGTCGATAGGATAAAATGAATTAAAAATATCAAACGGTGGAGGAAACCAGTGAAACCAGTCGGGTAAGGAAGATAACCCAATTTCCTACATAACGATATAGGATTCCGCGCATTCTCTTACATGAGCAGTGATAAACAGGGGTTTAACAACAGGGGTTAATCTGGATTTCCATTCTGGACTGCAGTCTAGAATCATAACCCACCGCAGGTATCTCTATCATAATGTACTACAGTTCAGTGATCAATAATATTTTACAGTAGGTTAACCAGTTAGCTTCGTTACGAGCCATCAAACGCTAAAATCCTGTTCATACTTAATTTAATATAAATTTTATAGTTTGGGATAGATGAAGGTTTTCAGATTTTACAACAGAAACCGAGACCACATTTTACGTGACTGAACGCCATAGTTTTGGAACCAAAGTCTCAAGGAGCATTCCTAACTACTCGGGCCAGCTCATTATATATTTTGCCGTCAAATTAACTGGAGTTTCCCATTCGGTCCGTACAACGAATACTTGAATTATACGGTTCACAAAAAAGGGTGTGCGACAATTATTAGTAGTTAGAAATGTAACATATACAAGTAGCATGCAGCAATTATTAAACTTGCCTGGTGATGAGTCGACAAAAATACTGCAGTGGCAACAGCACGATCGCGTCACGAACGCAGCACCGGTTCAGCCCTTTGGAATCCGACAATTGTACTCGATCCAGTTACTCTCCGTGCCCTCCCCCTTTTTTTTCACTGTTCCAAGTTGTTCCTCGTTTGATGCGGGGGAGGTAGAGATGATGATAAAGAGAGAGAGAAATTTTATTTTATTTTTAGAGAGAGGGAAAGAGAAAGAGATTTAAAGAGATAGAGAGAGAGTTATACAGAGTGAGAGGGACAGAGAGAGAGGCAGAGATTGAGAGAGAGAGGGAGAGAATTAGAGAGAGAGAGACTGAGGGAGAGAATTAGGGAAAACTGAGAGAGAGTGAGAGGGAGAGAGAAACAGAGAGAGAGAGAAACAGAGAGGTAGAGAGAGGGAGTCTTACGTAGGGTCGATGGAGTGGTTCAGGGCAGTGGGGCTTGCCGGCGTCGAGTGCAGGGGAGTGAGCTCGGTGGTCGAGACGGGCTGCTGTGACAGCGACGGGAACTAGCGGCGACGGAGACAACGACGAAGGAGGGAGCTCGGTTTGATGGTGATTGACAGGAGTGATGGAGTTGTTGGCGACGAAGGCAAAGGTGACGGCGACTGTGACTGTGGCGGTGACGGTACGGTGACGTCATTGGACGGCGATGGTGGCTGTTTGGAGAAGAGGAGGGTGAGGCTTGGCGTTGCGCAGAGGGGAGCTCGGAGTCGGCGATGGTGTAGTGGGGGCTCGGGTCGCCGGAGATGGTCGCTGCAGGGGAGCTCGGGTCGCCGGAGATGGTCGCTGCAGGGGAGCTCGGGTGGCCGGAGATGGATGATGATAGGTGTTGTGAGGGAGGAAGTGAGGGCGTTCGGTTGTGGAGAGAAGAGAGTGAGGGAGTCGACGAGGTGGTTACGGTGGTCGTTCTCGTCATCGGCAGGGACTCGAGGGGGTGCTGTGGGTTTCTGGAGAGGTTGTGTGTTCTGCAGAGAGAAAAGGAGGAGTTGAGACGAGGATGTGAGGGAGAGAGAGGAGTGAGCCATTGGGGGAGCGGGTCGTAGGGGGCGCGCGCATCGTGGGCGCGAGGAGCGGGGCACGGCGCGAGACGAGCGGCGATGTGGGTGCAACGGGGAACGAAAAGGGCGGGAGAAGGAGTTAACGTTGGGGAAGGGGGAGTTAAAGAAGCGGGTCGGGTTACTGCGGAAATCTGGGCTTGGGCCAGGGAGCTGTTAATTTAAATTGTTTAATTTTAGTTCCCTTTGGGCTGGGTTTGGATGGCTGGGCTGGGGGTTTTGGGCTGGAAGGGAATTTATTTAAGGGGAAAAAGGAGTAGGCTTGGGTTGGATGGGTGTGAGTGAAGTGGAGGAATGGGCCAGGCTCGGGCTTGCCAATAAATGGAATTTTATCTTGGGCTGAGATTAGTTAAAGGTTTATTTCCTCTGGGAAAAGAAGTGTTGGGCTGAGGAATGGCCTTGAAAGGAAAAGAGCTGGGAAAGGAGTTTAATTGGGAAATTATATAATTGGGCTTGGAGAAATATATATATTATTGGTCTTAATTCATTGTTTTGTTTTGTTGGGCTTGGTTTGGAAGCTTGGGGAAAAATAAGATTGATTTAGTTATTCATTTGGGCTTTAGGGAAAGGGCCGGCTAAGTTAAATTAGTTAAGTTAATTTGTTGGACTGGGTTAAGGAAATTGGGGTTGGCCGGCTGAGAAATTTTTTAGTGGTTTAATTTAATGGTAAGGGAATGAATTGGCAGTGGGCCGGCCAAAGATTTAGGGATGAAAAATATAAGAGAAATAGATAATGGGGTTTTGGGTTAGTCCAGGGGAAAGAAAAGGGTTTAGGTATTAGAATTAGTTTTAGAGAAAAATGGATTTAAGAAGGGGAAAGCAGAATAAAGGAGTTAGGATGTTTAAGTACTTAAAATACTTATAAATACACATAGGTAAATTTGTAAGTGACCCCTATTTAATAAAATACGGCTATTGGCCCATAAAAGAACCGGGTATTACACCATTTGTTGTCATCCTGTTTTCTTTTTAAAGATTTTGATGTTCTGTAGCCGTATTCTGGCAGGTTTCTTAATGATAACTTGAAGGTCGAAACCTTGTCTGTGGATTTGCAATCCTGAGAAGTATTTTATTTTAAGTTTCTTTCTCATATGATATCAGATTTTTCATGCATGTCTTGTTGCTGTAAACAAATCTTGCAAGTAAAATTCTGCATGTTTTACTTGGATGATATACTTGCTTTATTTTCAAGGTATTGTCGCTGAGGAGCGAGTATGTTTGTGTTCAGGATTTTAATGACTTATTCAACACCCATTAAAAAAATTAATCATTCTGGTTAATTTTTTTAGCTGCAAATGTTTTTTCATGATTTTTTTAATCATTTATCACTTGCTGCTAAATACTGTAATGATGTTTCGTTGTTTGAAATCTTCATCGTGTTGATCTTCTGCTACCCTATGATGGTTACAAAGTGGAGCTAGTCCAAGTTATTTTCTTCACATTTTTTTTATAAATACCTGGATTTGATAGCGTGCATATGTAATGATTGTCTAATGCGTCCACGAACCGTTTTATCTAGATTTGATGATGATGACGGGAGCAGCGAGGGGCGGCAAGAGCTCCAACCGCGGCACCGGCAAAGGCAGAGGCAGAGCGGTTCTGCCGCCCGGAGAGTTGCGTAGGGAGCTTCAGAGGGCCGGTCTTGCACCCCGATCGGAGACCCCTTCAGATGCCTCCTTCCGTGTGGACTTCGCCACACCTCCAGGTATATTGCAAGGATATTCATTTTGAATGTAATAATATAGATATACATGCATATTCATGTCAAAATTACTTATATTGTCAATGTTTGATTGCCTAACTGTTGATGATGTGTCCACATCAGGGACAGAGGCCACTCCCGCACTTCCAGATATGTTTATATATCATATAGTGCATGTATATTGATTTAGAATGCTATATCATAAATATACATACATTCTTTTTGCTCTTACGTACTTACATCTCAGGCTGTAGGTGGTGCCTCCACATCTCCGGCAGAGCCCACTACCGCACCTGCGGGTATGTTTATATATCCTATAGTGTATACATGTTGATTTAGAATGTTATATTATTGATATACACATTCTTTTTTCAATTACTTATATAGTCAATGTTTGATTGTCTAATTATAGGTGGTGCGTCCACGTCTGGTGCAGGGGTCGCTCCCGTCACTTCCATACCCTCCGCTCAGTCTGCAGGTTTGTAAGAATAAATATAAAATATTTATTCATTTTACATATCCTTTAAGAATAAACATGAACTTCATTTAATTTTATCGATATTTATTTTCTAGTTGGAGATACGTCCACGTCCGGGTCACCGGTTGTTCCTTACCGGAGGAACTAGCGTCCCGCTCGTGCTGCTGTCCGGACCCAGGCTCGTGCTTCTGTCGCTGGAGGTATATATCACACTTCAATTTTCGTTAAACCTTGATTTCTTAATACCACTTTGTCTTAATATTGATTGTATTGATATTTCCTGTAGATGCAGGGCATCCTCATCCCGAGAGGGGGACTCGAGGCCCGAATCAGTCCCACAGGCTGAGGCCCGACAGAGTTAGGAGGGAGATAGCATTCCCCCTATTCTTTACCCCTGATTATCACTATACCAGCGATTATGCCGAGAGGTTCGGCCGGTATATGGGGGATGGGAGCCGCCTCGTGAAGAAGTATCCACTTCACGTTGAGTGGGGCAACCAGCACTGGCGCTCATTCGCTCTCTTCTGGGATTAGGCTCGGGTATTAATATATATTTTCATTTGATTTATCCAATATATTTATTATTAACACTTGCAATTTAATAACATTGTTTTTTTTGTATTTGCAGTTGGATTACGATTTTCAGCGTCTACCCGACCCTGATCACCCTGAGAGGGTGTTCGATTTTCACGCTTTGTACCATGGTCTGATGAAGAACATGCAATTAAAGGTCCGATACAATAGGAACGAGCTGAAAATCGACTGCTATTCCCTGTGGACGGCGATCCCCGAGGCAGAGAGAGCGTCTCTCCTACATACTCCGGGCTTTGCGAGAGTCGACGTAGATACATGGCCTCTCTTATGCCAATATTTCGACTCTCAGCGCAAACAGGTTTGTATTTTAAATGTAATTCATTTTTTAGTACATAACTTTTTTTGTGTTTCTTAATTAGAAAACTAAATCTGAATGTGTTGTGCAGAAACAGGCGGATCAAAATAAAGAGAATAGAAAGTCGGTGAAGAGGGGTCACCCCACTTATACAGGTGGCTCGAGGAATATTACTCGTGTCATGGAGGTATCGGTAAATTACAATAGATCTATTGTGATATAATGTAATATTAAGAGTTATTTATAATATATGTAAATTTTTTGTGAATTGCAGAGATCTCAGACCCTGGCGCAGGGTGGTACACCGAGTGTGCTGACAGCGTATCTTGCCGTCCACGGCACCTCGACAGATCCCGCCACGGACGAGCTTCGATACCCCGACACCACTACCCAGGAGTATTGCGTAAGTGTTAATATTTATTCAACCCCTATTTGAAATTTTTGTTTTGAAAAGTTCAAATTTAAATGATATACTTATATTTTACTAGTTAATGTGGGTGTAGGAGCGGGTGGTTGAACAGGCGGAGGCATCGGGGATCGATTTTACTAGACAGAACGATCTGATGCTGCTGACCCCAGTCCTAGACGCTGCACACGGAGGGCACCATGGAGGTTGGAAGAGAGGCCGGGGATTGCGTCCTAGTAGGGCCCATATGAGGTTGGACTCCACTCCGGCGGTTACTTCCTCTATCTCCTGTGAGCGACGTCTAGAGCAAGATGTTGCCACCTTGAAGGCCACCGTCCAGGAGTTGAAGGTGATGATGGTATGTATACTACTCAATGGTAAAATATTATATCATATTATAGATAACAACATATCCAATATTAGTACGCAGCTTGAGCTTATTTGGTTGTAGATTTAGCTTTGATTAATCATACATACATAAAAACTGTCTAATTAAAATAAACTACAGTTTTCCAAACTAGATATCCAAACGAGGCCTAAGTCCCTAAGTATTCATAGATTGGGGTTTCCTAATAACCTGATAATGATACGAATTCGACTAATACATAGTTCTTACTCGTTTATTACACACAAAACTGAACAGATGCAACAGGATACTTCGGCTGAGGCTCCACATGCATCTCCTTCGGCTGCGGCTCCGCAAGCCACTACCTCGGCTGCGGTTATGCAGACCACTCCTACAGCTCCACAGCCCGCTCAGACTCCCGCACAGTCCGCATCGGTCGAGTTGTTGACTCAGGGTTTATCCGAGGAGCAGATGCGCCAGATTACGATGATTATCAGATTGGAGCTGGACCGAACTAAGGTAGCTTTTTGATTTTTATATTTTAAGCATGTATCTACTTATATGATACATATTGTATATATTTTGGACGATATTGGTGGTATTTGCGTGTTCACAATAATTTAGATTGATATCGTATTCTGTTTGTTGATTTCTTTTATATATTATGCGTGAGATGCGTAGGATTTAGATTGGTATCGTATTTTGTTTGTTGGTTATATGATGTATATATTATTGTGCACAGGGAGAGAAAAAAACAGACAACCCTTTTTTAAAAAAACTGATAATTTGTCCATACGGATTAATCCGTAGGGCCAACAGTTACACCTACAGATTAATCTGTAGGGACAAACTTTGTCCCTACATATTTATCCGTAGGGACAAAATATCAGGATACATGATATTTTGCCCCTATAGACTCAGTAAAAGGTGTTAGTCTTGCCCCTACGGATTAATTCGTAGGGGCATAAGAATGGACCTACGGAGGCATAAATCTGGCCCTACGTATTACTCCGTAGGGGCATGTATTTGCCTCTACGGCGTAATACGTAGGGCAACTATTTTATTTTATAAACCGGTAAATTAAATAAATATTTTGGCCCTACGAATTACACCGTAGGGATATATGGACCTACTCATTAAGCCGTAGGGGCAATTATTCAACCATAGGGACGTGTTTTAGGCAAAGACTTGCACCTGCGGTGTTTGCACCTACAGTCACTTTTTAGGGGCATGTATTTGACCCTACGGCGTAATACGTAGGGGCATGTATTTTCCCCTACGGCGTAATATGTAGGGGTAAATAGTTGCCCCTACGGAGATATAAATCTGGCCTTACGTATTACTCCGTAGGGGCATGTATTTGCCCCTACGGCGTAATACGTAGGGGCAACTATTTTATTTTATAAACCGGTAAATTAAATAAATATTTTGGCCCTACGGATTACACCGTAGGGACATATGGACCTACTCATTAAGCCGTAGGGGCAATTATTCAATCGTAGGGGTATGTTTAAGGTAAAGACTTGCACCTGCGACGTTTGCACCTACGGTCACTTTTTGTGCCCCTACGAATATATCCGTAGGGGCAGTGGTTTACTCCTACGGTTTTATCCGTAGGGTCAAACCCTATTTGTAGTAGTGTAATTCTGAAATCTAGTATCAAAACTCTCTAAAATTTTCAAGTCCAAAAGGTTGTACAAGTGGAGTTAGCAAAGGTCAAAGTTCCGGCGACGTTTCGGAAAGAATCCGGCGACGAAACGACTTCCCGACGATCCCAAAATCTCCCCCTACCTCTTCTCTCTAATTCCAACCTGTAAGTTCCCTCTTTCCCCTTCTCTTCTATTAAAACAAATTCATTTTCAAAACTAGTCGGAAGCAGAGTTAATCCGACTTCCGATTCTATTTTAACTAAAAACACAATTTTACTTTAGAACAAATTCATCATCTTTTTGTATATTGTTTAGCAATCATAAAAAAACACATTAGAACAAGTTTCATCTCAAAATAATATGTATTGCAACTTCTATTTCAATTTTACGGTAAAATACCATCATATTTATATATGACATTACTTATTCATTTTACCCATATTACTATTAGAAAACTCACGAGCTAATGATCTACCTCATCACAATACACATTTTTGACATAGCATGATGACTTTGGGAACATTAGCTTGTGGGAAAATACGAGTTTACATTTAAATACAATAAACATTCAAAAACCATTTTTTTTAAAAGTGTATTATTTAATTCCTTGCAAATGCGCCTCTACAAACCATTTTGGGGAACCCCGATCAGGATGGTGCGGGTTATCTCACATCCTTGGGCCTAGAAGAGCGAGATGCAGACCTCCAAACGGAGCATCCGATCTTGATGGAATTTTTAATGCAATTTTTAAGAAAAATGTGATTTCTATTTAATAAATAAGTTCTATTATATATATATATATATATTGTTTACCGCCGAAAACAGAGACGAATCGCATAGGTCGTCTTGCCTGAATTTGGGGGCAGATACTATTTGGATTTATCCGTCCACTATTCCGAAGATGCCAAGTTGATTTATGGCACCGTGTATCAGAGGTTTGGACGGATGCGGCCGTTGTAGCAGACTTCGTCAGATTCCTCATCATTTTAGTTTTTTGATTGTGGGGATGCTCTACCCTGCAGGCACAAGCCCCTGCAATTAATTACGTTACCGCATCGCGATAACCACTTTCTCATGTTTCGGAAGTTCACTTCGTGTCGTGTGTGTTTGTTTTATTTTTTGGTTGCCCGTGGATTGTATACGGAGACTAATTTATGTTGTCACCCGTAGGACGTGGATTAGTCCAAATCCGTATATCTTAGATTTGGGTTTGGGTTGATTTAAGGATCGTTGATCTGTTTTGAGATCAAGATCGACTTAAATATTTACGAGCAATTGGGGGTTCGATTGGTTTTTTTGTTAAGGATACGTTAGCCCAATTTGATACTAAGATCTACTTAACACGGTTTTAGGATCATTTTTGTTTCATATCCAGCAAGAGAGCACTTGGGCTATGTTGTTTTAGTTTAAGAACGTTTCGTCCCCTTATCGCCATTTTGGAGGCCAAGTTATAGTTTGAGAACATTTCGGTCTGTAGATCACCATTTTTGAGGTGAGGGTTTAGTTTAAGGATGTTACGGTCCGTTGTCGCCATTTTGGAGGCAACGTCGTAGTTTGAGAACGTTTCGGTCTGTTGATCACCATTTTTGAGGTGTGGGTTTAGTTTAAGGACGTTACGGTCCGTTGTCTCCATTTTTTAGGCAACGTTGTAGTTTGAGGACATTTCGGTTTGTTGATTACCATTTTTGAGTTGAGGGTTTAGTTTAAGGACCTTAAGGTCCGTTGTTGCCATTTTGGAGGCAACGTTGTAGTTTGAGGACGTTTTGGTCTGTAAATCACCATTTTTTAGGTGAGGGTTTAGTTTAAGGACGTTACGGTCCGTTGTCGCCATTTTGGAGGCAACGTTGTAGTTTGAGAACATTTCGGTATGTTGATCACCATTTTTGAGGTGAGCGTTTAGTTTAAGGACGTTACTGTTGGGGTTGAAAATTACACCCTGGTTGACCAAGTCAAAGTCAAAGTCAACCCCAAATAAGTGGGCCTAAGCCCAGCTCAAGTGGGCCCATGCCCAAGTCGAGCCCAGCGGCCGACCTCCCCTATGCCAAAATAAAACTCATGTAATAAATAATTTTGATGTAATTTTTTATGCATGAATGTAAGCAAAATGGGCATAAAGCTAAATTTTTGTAAGCCCATGGCTCATGTGCAAAAGAAATGAGCACATGAGACATGGAATGGGCAAAATGCCATTTTGAAAAGCCCAAGGGGCTATATGTAAATGTGTAAGCCTATATAAGACAACATGATGATGAAATAAAAGGAAAGAACCTTTCCATTCTCTAAAATTTTAGGGTTTGTGCCTCCTTCTCCTTTCTCAAGGTTCTAAAACCTTCTCCCTTTTTAAATTAAATCAAGAGTTTAACTCTTCCCTTTTGCAGAAAGAAATAGTTTTTCGCCACAAAACCCTCAAAGGGGAACTCAGATCTTCCATCAGATCTCAAAAAGGGAAGATTTTTTAAATCTCATCCCTTTTTCTCTAAGATCCGGCCAATAGAGAGGAGGAAGAAAGAGACCCATCTCTAAAGACTCCATTTTGGGAAAGATCCAAGGCCCAGGGGAGAAGAAAGGGGTCCCCTTGAGCATTTACAAAGATTTCTTGGAGTTTAACTCCATAAATCAAAGCTTATGGGAGTTTAACTCCATATAAAAAAGTCTTTCTTTCTAGGAGTTCAACTCCAAAAGTCAATCGGGAGTACAACTCCCTATGCAGGGGATAAGCCCCTTTTTCCCGCTGGCGTCCAGCGCCCGCGTACTAGGCACGAGACGCGCTGGCGCCCACTGCCACGCATGTGAGGCGCCCAGCGCCCGTGTGCCACGTATGTGAGGCGCCCAGCGCCCGCGTTCCAGGCACGTGAGGCGCTGGCACCTGGCGCCCAGTGCCCGCGTGCCAGGCACGTGAGGCGCTGGTGCCTGGCGCCCACCGCCCGCGTGCCAGACACGTGAGGCACTGGCGCCCAGCACCCGCGTGCCACGCACGTGAGGCGCTGGCGCCTACCGCCCGCGTGTCACACATGTAAGGCGCTGGCCCCCACGCGTCCTTTGGACGCTTTTTCCATTTTTTATATATACATGTATATGTATATATATAGACACACACACTCCATGACACTGTCTCTGTTAGAAAAAAAAATTTAATGGGGCGCTGCCCCGCACCCCGCAAGGGGGCTGCTCGCCCCCTTGACCCCCAGCCCGCTATCCGGGTAGCGGGACCTCCGTAAACTCTGCGAGGCTCCCGATATATCCAAGCCCCCCCAAAAAACACAACACACGCATACTGCATATTGAGTTCGCATGACCAGTTTATCCCGTCAATCGGAGGTTCCCTCGCTTCAAAGGCGAGGGGTAATTAACGACAGCTTAGTCCGTGGCTGCCGGAGATTCGGATCCCCACAATCAATAAACCTCGGCCTACCCTAGGCAGGGGGAATCTGTAATGCGCCTGACAAGCGCGTGCGTATTCCTGTCTCAATGGGGTGACGAAAAATACCCTGCAGATTCTGGCACGCCCAGTGGGACTTATCTCTCCTCCCATATTTTGGGTTAAACGTTCATGCGAACACAATCAATATACATATCGATTGCCTGTACTAAAATCATGCTTCTTTGTGCAGGTTAACAAATTTCCAATTGCAATCTTCGGACGCAGCAAAATGTCTCTAAGGACCAGCTCTGCTCTCGACACAGCTCCCATCTCCTACACGATGAAGATGGATGTCAGGACAGTCCTCCCGGCCAATCTTGGGTGACAATGGGAGGAGCCATTGCTACCATTCGTCTCTATTCTGTTCGTGCCAGCTAGCACCATCCCAGTTCCTCAAGCTCCGTTAACCGACAAACCGGCCTCAAAAGGCAAGAGGCCAAATGTGGTGGTCTTGAGGGCGTCTCGAGTCACGCCCCGCTTCCCAGAGTAGCTAAGATGGGCACGTGACATAGCCAACCATGCTACCTGTGGGTAGGTAATATCCATCCACAGTCACATTACGGCTGTAGAGATATCAAGAACAATAATAAACTATCTAACACATGTCCATAAGCCAGAATAAAACGAGTCAAGAATAAAATAATGCGGAAGCAAAAGATCCAATACAAGAATAACTGGAATGTATGTCCCATAATGCGGGCTCACATCAGAAATGAAATATTACTGAAAGTAAATGAACTAACTACTAGCGAGTCCTCACTACTCAGCCTGCTGACTGAAGTACTCCTGCTCGGACTGCAGCAAAGGTAAGGAATCTGGGCCATGCAAAACCCAGACGTCAGCACGTCATAACATCAAGCAATAATATATAAACAGGGTAGCAAGACATGCAAGTATGATCATAAATGGTAAAGCAGGTGTAACAGCAATATAAATCAGGGCAGTGAAAGGTAGTGTATAGTGAGTAATCTAAACTGGTCTATTGGGTTAACTACTCCCAAGTCTTTGAAATCAATTTGATGAATCATCGATGTAACTCAATAGTATCCCGTGCGTGCCCGGGATCACGATGAAGATTCTCGGGCTGAAACCGAGACATACCGCTAGGCACTAAAAGGAATAAGGGTAACGATGAATGATGTCAATAGCATCATCCCAAGGCTGGCCTAGCCTCTAAAGGTAGTGGGTAACGATGGATGATGTCAGCAGCATCATCCTAAGGCTGGCCTAGCCTCTAAAACTGATCAGTAAAGGTAGCGAACTGTCGAGTTATAAGTCAGGTTTCATCATTGATTTCCCCATACCCCCAGGTTATATGTATTCAAGTCAGGTATTAAATAATCTGGAGCTAATGCCAACACAGGATCAGGCAGGTACAGGTTTGTCTGGATAGACAACAGGAAATGTCCGTAGGGACAACAGGTAAAGTTTGTTGGCATTAGTAACAAGATCAGGTAACAGGTAAAGCCATGGTAGATCAGGTCAAGTCAAGTAATGTATATAGGTGTCATGTCATGTCAAGAGTTGCACGGTACCATGTCATGTCAAGTAATGGGTGTGACAAGTCATGTCAGGGGTGCACACAATGTCATGTGGGTGCTCACAATCAAACTAACATAAGCATGGGTATACAAAACAAGCATGAAGTACTAATGGAACAATAAAAATGGAACATTGTAATGTGATATGCAATCAGGTACAGATTAAGGCATACAGACGCACAGTTATGATTAGAGTTAGGGTTATGGTTCCAACATTAGTAAAATACACTTTAACAAATATGGATTGTTAAAATCTCGTTATTATGGGTTAAAAGATCTAGGGATGCAAATGTATTTAAAACAGGTTAAAGATGCAAACGGGTATCCAATAAGGTAGAAACTATAAAAAGGTACTATGGACTATGTAAATAATTATTATGTGATTTAAAATACGGATGTGGGTACTAGATATAGTAAATCAAAATGCAACATGATAGGTTCCAAGTTATGAATCTAAAATGATAAATGGACATCGAATGTTAAAATGTAACATGAGACGTTGGATTAAATCTATGGGTTTAATATGTAGTATAATAAGTATAAAATATTATGAATAGCATGTAGCAAGTTTCACTTACCTAGACGGATCGCGATATGGGTATACGGAATGTCACACGTCGGCGGAAAAAGTCGCTACGCGCGCACGGTACACGGAACGAATCCACACGACGTACAATGGGATCACACGAGTCAGATATCCTCGCTGGGTCGTCGGGATCGTCGCCGGCACGGTCGGATTCCGGCAAGCCAGAAACAACAGTGAACAAAACATTAAAAAGAAAAGAAAAAATATAGAAAGAAAGAAGAAATAAAGAATGGAAAGGGAGAAGAAGGATGAGACAGGAAGAGTTGCTCACTGGGTATTCAGAGGAGTGATGGCGTCGACGGTGATGATCGGAGGAACTCCGGCGATGAGGTTTGGCTGCTAGGGGTTCTGTCAGGGTGTGGGTTTTGTTTGCTGGGGTTTCTCGGTTGGTTTTTGGGTGCAGGGTTGGTGCTCGGGGAAACGCAGAGGAGAGGAAGAGAAGAAGAGGAAGGAGGCGGCGACGAGATGAGGTGGTCGGTGGCGATGAGGTGGTGGTGCTGGGTTCTCAGGTGCAGTGGGGTTGCTCGGGAATGAATGGAGAAGGCAGGGGAGAATGAAGGAGATGATGGAGATGGGGGTGAAGGCGAGATCGAGAGAATGGAGGCACGGGAGTCAGGGTTAGGGTTTGAGGAGGAGTGAGGAGCGATGGGTTCTCGTGGCGAGGCTGTGGGGTTTTAAAAGAAAAATGGAGGAGGGAATTAGAAGGGAGGTGACGGGATCCAGAGGGGGGTGATGGGAGTCGAGAAGCGAACAGTGTTCGCGAGAGGAGAGAGAGGGCGCGAGAGGAGAGAGAAAGGGAAGAGAGAGAGAGAGAGCTGCGGAGAAAGAGAGAGAAGGAGAAAGGAAAAGAAGAGAGAGGGATTATGTGGGACCCAGCGCAATGAAATGAGGGAATTTCATTGGTTTTGAAGGAGAGAGAGGTGGAGCCCGGTGAAAGGAGAAGGGGGATTTTGATTGGTTCGTGGGGAAAGGTAAAGAGAAAAAAGAGAATCTGTTTTAGTTAAAAGAAATTTTAAAAGATTTAAAATAGTTTTAGGGAAATCTTCTGAACTGAAAATATTAGAAATTAAATTTAAAATTCAAATAATTGAATTTTAGCGGGATATAAAATATTTCAGAAATGCGCCCGGTTCGGGTCCAAAATTTTGGATTTGAAATACGAAAATTTTATGCAAGTTCCAAAATTTAAAATGAAAGATTATGTAACGAAAAAGCATACCTCCAAGATCGAACACACGTACGTGCGCGTAGCCATCCAAACACGTCCGTTTCACTAAACGGGACGAAAACGAGATGCACGGACGCTACCACAGGGTTAGGGGTATCATGCAGGCTATGTTATGTACTTTTAAATTATTTTACGTGACTTAAATTGTTATATGCAAAATACGCGATGCTTGGGTATTCTATAACTATGAAACAACAAGCTCAAGCAGGCGGGTCGAAAGTAAAGTAAACTACCATTCGCATCCAAACACGGTAAACACCACAAACAACACATACGGCAACAGAAATCGGTATAACTGAACTCGGTTATTACACCCCGACCTAAGCGCAAGTCGGTGTTCGAACGGCTCTCCATGGCCCTAGCTGGGGGCAAAGCCGTCAGAACAAAAGAAGTTGCCAGACGTCGAGGGCAAGCCCAGGCGATACCTTCAACCGACAAGAGAGCGGATTTCTTCTCAAGACTCCCCATCACTCGGCCTATGGCGGCTTCCCGAAGAGCAGAAGCCTGCCAAGCGCTCAAAACAGAGAAGCTGAAGCAGAAGCGGCTCAGATACAAAGCGAACAAAAGGGCTAGGGCTCTGTCCATGTTAAAATTTGTGAATTTCCAAAGTTTGGACCGCTCTACAAAATCAGCCGCCAAAGATAAAGAGTGGCTGTATATGTGGTCCACACTGTCTATATGGTCGGACATGAAGAAACGAACCTTCCTATGCTTCACAGCCATGGTGATGATATGGTTGACGCTACCCAACATCGACTCGGTCTAAATAATGAAGAGGCCGCTCAGGCCGATAAACCAAAGGAGCCCATGGTTCTCGCCAGATCAAGCTCAGGCAGTAAAGATGACCCCGTTGTCACGTCCGGAACTACAGAACAAGTGTTATTCCTATGGCTTCAAAGGCAGCTTCAGGATAGGGACGAGAAGTTGGCCAAGGTCCATTCCAAAGTCAACGAGCTGGCAAATGTCGTGGCAGATCTCACAACTCAAATCGTCCGATTGAAATTGCATCAAAATCAAATTTTAGTTCATGAGCCAGGGATTGATACCCGGAGGCAGCCAATTGATACCCTATTCTGCCCAAGAGTGGAGCGCCTTCGCGAAAAACGGCCGCGACCAGCCTCCAGTCCCTCCGATACGTACACCGAACGTCGTAAGCGGACAACAGACGAACCTAATACCGACCAACCTCGAAAACCGGTGTTCGGAGAGGGAGGAGAATCTCCACTGAAAGAGAAGCTGGATAAGATCGATTCCTTCAGAAGGGATAAAGTCCATAAAATATTCAAAGACGCCCTAAGAAACGGTCTACAATTGCCAGAATCAAAAAGACCTCAAGAAGCGAATATGACTGACAACCCCAAATATTGCCCCTATTACAGAGTGATAGGTCATGCCATCGAGGACTGCTTTGTCTTCAAAGATTGGGTCGAAAAACAATACAAGGCAGGAGAGATAGAACCGTCTAAAGGCGTGTTAATAAATAGTCAAGCTGCGACCGCCAATTTCATACAATCGGAGACCGAAGTCCTTCGTAAAACTGATTCTCTCAGACATCTGCCTTTCTCTGAAAACAGATGACCTCTAAGTCGTTAAACTGGAAACAGTTGACCACCACGTCGTTAAACTGGGAACAGTCGACCTCTAAGTCGTTAAACTGGGGATGTAAAAATGTGTAAATAAAACAAAAATAAATAAAAACAAATAAAAAATAAATAAAACGCCAAAATGATGGGGCAACTCGCAATAAAAATCAGCGAGTAAAAATAAAGATGAAAATAAAGCCGAAATGATGGGGGCAACTCTCAATAAAAAACAGCGAGTAAAAATAAAGATGAAAATAAAGCCAATATGATAGGGCAACCGCGAATAAATAGCCGAAATGATAGGGCAATCGCGACCTTCGTGATAAGAAAAACTGAAATGATAAAGCAATCGCGGTAAAAAAAATGGCGAATGATGAGTCGCTCCCGTTACCATATTCCAGTGCAGTAATGCAGACGTCGTCCAAAACTCAAATCTCCAACGGCGAATGATGAGCCGCTCCTGGTACCATATTCCAGTGCAGCGATGCAGACGCCATCCAAAACTCAAATCCCCAACGGCGAATGATGGGTCGCTCTTGATACCATATTCCAGTGCAGCGATGCAGACGCCAACCAAACTCTGAATGTCTGAAAGGCGAATGATGAGTCGCTCCTGGTACCATATTCCAGTGCAGCGATGTAGACGCCAACCAAAATCCAAATTCTCAAACGGAGAATGATGAGTCGCTCCTGGTACCATGTTCCAGTGCAGCAATACAAACGCCAACCAAAATCCAATTTCCCAAAATTCTTCCGGCCCTACGGTTGGTCCTCAAGTTGACTACCGTATACAATCCACGGGCTCAAATAATTCTCATCATACCCATACCCCACTGCAATCACCCGTCCAGCGGCCAGTCTCCGCCCTTGGAATTATGCTCCATTTGGGAAGACCCACTTATGCGTCCTCATGATATGAGGAGAACAAACCTTATGGGATCCTCACGACTCGTAAGAAAACACCTTCGTGGGATCCTTACGACTTACAAAGGAAAAACGCACTTGGGAGTCCCCACGACTCCTAAGGAGAAAATACACCTGCGGGATCCTTTCAACTCGTAGGGAGAAAATGCTTTTATGGGACCCTTATGGCCCATAAAATTGAAAAGCCTTAAGTGATAGGGACCTAAACCTGTCTCCTAAGCCATCACTCCCCAACGGGTAAAGGCAAATGATGAATTGCTCCTGGCACCTGTGCTTCAGTGTTAGTAACGCTGATGCCGACCCTTACCCCAAAATTCTAAATTCCAATCCAATAGACCCCTAAGTCTTTAAACTGGGAACAGATGACCGTTAAGTCATTAAACTAGGAACATATGACCTCTAAGTCGTTAAACTGGGAACAAATGACCTCTAAGTCGTTAAACTGGGCATAATAGACCCCTAAGTCTTTAAACTGGAAACAGATGACCCCTAAGTCATTAAACTGGGAACGAGGGAAATCCACTCATGTGTCCTCACGATGCATGAGAAGAAAAAAACTTGCGAGATCCTTACGACTCGTAAGAAAACGCCTTCGTGGGATTCTTACAACTCACAAAGGAAAATCACACTTAGGGGTCCTCACGACTCCTAAGGAGAAAATGCACCTATATGATCCTTACGACTCATAGGGAGAAAATGCTTTTATGGGAACCTTACGGCCCATGAAATTGAAAAGCCTTAGGTGATAGGGACCTAAACCAGTCTTCTAAGCCATCGCTTCCCAATAAACAAAGGCAAATGATGAGTTGCTCCTGGCATTATTCCAGTGCAGCAATGCAGATGCCGACCAAAACCAAAATCCCCAAATCCTCTTATGGTAAATGATGATTCGCTTCTGGTACCATATTTCAGTGTAGTGATGCTGATGTAAACCCAAATCAACAATCTCTGTGTCGGAATCATGCTTTGTCTCAGAGTGTACCCCGTGTCGAAATCATGCTTCGCCTCGGTGTATCTGCCTTCCATGTCGAAATTATGCTTCGACTCGGAATCAACTAGCGACACTTCGTGCCGTCGACCATCCATGTAGTAAAAAGGGCAGTGCCAGCTTCCCACGAAGCGGGAACCAAATCACTCTGTGCCGGAAAAACGTCTACCACGGACACTCCATTTTGGAGACGCGTCAAGCGTCGACCGTCCATGTCGTAAAAAGGGCAGTGCCATCTTCCCACAAAGCGGGAACCAAATCACTCCATGCCGGGAAAACGTCTACCATGGACATTCCGTCTCGGAGACGCGTCAAGCGTCGACTATCCATGTCGTAAAAAGGGCAGTGCCAGCTTCCCACAAAGCGGGAACCAAATCATTCCATGCCGGGAAAACGTCTACCACGGACACTCCGTCTCGGAAACCCGTCAAGCGTCGACCGTCCATGTCGTAAAAAGGGCAGTGCCAGCTTCCCACAAAGGGGGAACCAAATCACTCCGTGTCGGGGAAACGTCTACCACGGACACTCCGTCTCAGAGACGCGTCAAGCGTCGACCATCCATGTCGTAAAAAGGGCAGTGCCAGCTTCCCACAAAGCGGGAACCAAATCACTCCGTGTCGGGGAAACGTCTACCACGGACACTCCGTCTCGGAGACGAGTCAAGCGTCGACCGTCCATGTCATAAAAAGGGCAGTGCCAGCTTCGAAGCAAATCACTCCATGCCGGGGAAACGTCTACCACGGACACTCCTTCTCGGAGATGTGTCAAGCGTTGACCATCCATGTCGTTAAAAGGGTAGTGCCGGTTTCCCACAAAGTGGGAACCAAATCACTCCATACCGGGGAAACGTCTACCATGGACACTCCGTCTCGGAAACGCGTCAAGCGCCGACCGTCCATGTCATAAAAAGGGCAGTGTCAGCTTCCCAAAAAGCGGGAACCAAATCAAGTCGCCTCCACGTGAAAGAAGATCGATCAATTTCATGCACACGACCCACATATGCGGTATGCATTTATTGATGGGGGGCACTTTGTTGGGGTCGAAAATTACACCACGGTTGACCAAGTCAAAGTCAAAGTCAACCCAAGTAAGCGGGCCCAAGCCCAGCTCAAGTGGGTCTATGCCCAAGTCGAGCCCAGCGGCCGGCCTCCCCCATGCCAAAATAAAACTCATATAATAAATAATTTTGAGGTAATTTTTTTATGCCTGAATGTAAGCAAAATGGGCATAAAGCCAAATTTTTGTAAGCTCATGGCTCATGTGCAAAAGAAATGAGCACATGAGACATAGGATGGGCAAAATGCCATTTTGTAAAGCCCAAGGGGCTATATGTAAATATGTAAGCCTATATAAGGCAACATGATGATGAAATAAAAAGAAAGAACCTTTCCATTCTCTAAAATTCTAGGGTTTGTGTCTCCTTCTCCTTTCTCAAGGTTCTAAAACCTTCCCCCTTTTTAAATTAAATCAAGAGTTTAACTCTTCCCTTTTGCAGAAAGAAATAGTTTTTCACCACAAAACCCTCAAAGAGGAACTCAGATCTTCCATTAGATCTAAAAAAATGGGAGATTTTTTAAATCCCATCCCCTTTTCTCCAAGATCCGGCCAATAGAGAGGAGGAAGAAGGAGACTCATCTCCAAAGACCCCATTTTGGGAAAGATCCAGGGCTCATGGGAGAAGAAAGGGATCCTCTTGAGCTTTTACAAAGATTTCTTGAAGTTTAACTCCACAAATCAAAGCTTCCGGGAGTTTAACTCCATATAAAAAGGTCTTTCTTTCTGGGAGTTCAACTCCAAAAGTCAATCGAGAGTACAACTCCCTATGCAGGGGATAAGCCCCTTTTTTCCCGCTGGTGTCCAGCGCCCGCGTGCCACGCATGGCCGGCGCCTGGAGCCCGCGTGCCAGGCACGTGGGCGCCCGGCGCCCACGTGCTACACACGTGAGGCGCTGGCCCCCACGTGTCCTTTGCACGCTTTTTCCCTTTTTATATATACATGTATGTATATATATATATAGACACACACACCCTCCACGACACTGTCTCTGTTAGAAAAAATTTTCTAATTGGGCGCTGCCCCGCACCCCGCACCCCGCAAGGGGGCTGCTAGCCTCCTTGACCTCCAGCTCGTTATCCGGGTAGCGGGACCCCCGTAAACTCTGCGAGACTCCCGATATATCCAAGCCCCCCCAAAACACAACACACGCATACTGCACATTGAGTTCGCATGACCAGTTTGACCCATCAATCGGAGGTTCCCTCGCTCCAAAGGCGAGGGGCAATTAACGGCAGCTTAGTCCGCGGCTGTCGGAGATTCGGATCCCCACAATCAATAAACCACGGCCTACTCTAGGCAGGGAGAATGTGTAATGCACCTGAAAAGCGCGTGCGTATTCCCATCTCAATGGGGTGACGAAAAACACCCTACAGTTACGGTCCGTTATCGCCATTTTGGAGGCAATGTTGTAGTTTGAGGACATTTCGGTCTGTTGTAGTTTAAGGACGTTTCGTTCCGTAAATCACATTGCGCGCACGTGTATTTATTACGTATCGGGGTGAGCAACGATGATATGGGATACATCCAGTTTGGGATGTAGTTTGATTTAGGGTGTACACATCAGTTTGGGTAGTGCACCAAAGAGCTATTGGTTGTCGGGACCCGCCACCTCTCTGAAGACGTTGAAGAATTACAACGACATGTATTAGAGGTGTAACGAGATGTACCCTTGATCCAATTCCTGTATTTGAGGAAAAATGATTAATGGTAAACCTAGAAATCATTAGTCGTATTTGGAGACTAAGATTTCCTCGGGGGAATGTGGGACAAATATCGTTTTGGGATATCATCAGTTGGAGGATCGATAGTCGTTTTTGGGACTAAGATCAATTTTGAAAGTAGTGAGCACATAGGCTTGGTTGATCTGGAGATCCACGAGGTTTTGACCCCAGGAAGACTTAGCCCATTTGAGGCTGGAGTCTGAGTCTCATATTGCTCATCATTGGTGTATGTTCAGCACTCATGTGTTCCCATATGAGGCTCTGAATCAGTGTTAAACACTGCACTTTGGAGGCGCTCATGTGTGGGCACGTGAGGCGCCCCAAAGTGGGAGCTGTTCTCTGGGTTCTATTCCCCGTTTTTTTTATAAGTGCTGAGCACTTGGTTATTGTAGCGCTCACATGTGAGCACGTGAGGCGCCCCAAAGTGAGAGCTGTTCTCTGGGTTCCATTCCCCCTTTCTTTTTATAAGTGCTAAGCACTTGATCATTATGGTGCTCACGTGTGAGCACGTGAGGCACCCCAAAGTGGGAGCTGTTCTCTGGGTTTCATTCCCCCTTTCTTTTTATAAGTGCTAAGCACTTGATCATTGTGGTGCTTACATGCGAGTACGTGAGGCGGTTTGCGTCTTTCCCTTTTTATTCATTAGAGACGCTCACGTGGAGCATGTGAGATCTTATTGTAGTATTACCTATCTTACCTTCTGAATGTTTGGAGATTTTAATCTCATGCTATGATTTTAGAGGATCTCATGCCTCTTGTTTTTGTAAGAATCAATTTCTTATTGTAGGGTTAAACTTTGATTTTCAGAGGAATTAAATTCCCATATATTTCTGTAAGAATTAAATTCTTTGAATTCAGTTCTTTCTCCTAGGTTTTTTTTGAATCTGCATGACAGAATTTCCCCGATGAGAATTAAATTCTCAACTTATAGGGAGATCTGTTTCTACAGATCTCAACCAGAGGAAGAACTAAGTTCTTGTGTGACGGATTAAACCCTTAGAAAGGTCAAGAAAAGATTGAACAATCTTTGTGTATTTCACTTTTACCTAGAATGTTATGATGAAACAAGTCTTTTCTGAGACTTAAATTCGCTTCTTCCCTTTTTTTCCTTCTCCCTCCTTTTTCTTTCGTCCCCTCTCCTTACTCTTATTTATATGAGAAGAAAAAGAATCAATTTGTTAAGAAAATCTCTCTTTGAGAGATCATGATTGATTTCATAATCAATCCAATTGATCTGATGAATTTTATTCACCATTGGATTTTTAATCCAAAGGCTCTATGCTTAACAGAGAAGATTTCTTATTTGTCTTTAACCAGATTAGGAAATATTTTCCTAATATAGAATTTTATTCTATCATATAAATATCTTGTTAGTTTAACAAGATTAGAATTTTATTCTATCATAGAAAATATGAATATTTTTTATAGAATTTTATTCTATCAGACGATCACCGTTGGATCTTTGATCCAAAGGTCCTTTGCGTAACAAAGAAGTTTTTTTCTAGTTTAAGGAAGATGAGGGAAATATTTCCCACATATATAGAATTTAATTCTATCAGATAGTTCATCCAAGATTGTTTGTTAGGGAAGGATCTTTCCATATTAGAAAGATTTAAGGAAATATTTTCCAAATATAGTTTTAATCCTGTTGTTTAGAATTTAATTCTATTAGCTTCGAAGGTTTTAAGAGCACTCACGTGTAGCACGTGATCTCAATGGGATTAAACTTGTTTGCTTATATACAACAGCAGATGATGTATCACGTGTTAACACGTGAGCTTTTTTGACTTACCATATGTTTGAATACATCGCTTATATGCTTTTCATATAGGCGCTCACATGCTTACACGTGAGGCTCAATTTTAGCCTATCAATTGCTTAAACGCGGTGCCTATAAGCTTTGCATATAGGTGCTCATGTGTGGTCACGTGAGACTCCATTAGCCTAGCAGTTGTTTTAACTGCGGTGCCAATATACGTTGCATAAAGGCATTCACGTGTTAAACACGTGGGGTTGTTTGAGTGGGGAATTTTCCCCCACCCCTTTTTTGTAAGGGAACATAAATATTATCAAAATATCTACTTTAAATATACAATATATATATATATATATATATATATATATATTCCATGTTTTCTAAATCAAAGGAATCGCAAATTTCATGAAACTACCATTACAAATCAATAAAATTCCAATATTACATTAAAATACCATATACAATGTAATCTAGGTTCTATTCACTAGAAAACTTCATCTTTATAAAAATTACAATTATGAAAACCCTAAAGACGATAATTAAATACTTGAGGTGTATTTTGAAAATATATCAAAATTATTTTTTATAAAACCCTCTCAAGATATATTAATTTACAATAAGGACCCTAGTTTACATAGGTTTAAGCGAGACCAATTCTCTTGAGCCTCAGGGAGCCGGAGAATATGGGTGCTTGCTTATCTAAGGTAGGCAACCTAAAAATGGTGTTATCAATACGGTAATTGTCTTAGAAAAGATACAAATCCTGCCGTCCATGTGCAGTAGTTACCGATAACTCCAAAACATGAATCATGACTTCAATTCTGTTTAAAAGTCTGACTCAGTTTGATTCACGGTCAAATCTGAAAATAATCTATCTTGAATTCAATTTAAGTATAACTCCATTTCAACATGAATCCATTTATACCAGAATTCAATCTATATCAACATGACTCGACTGAACCGAACCATGGATATACTCTGATTACATGACTATCCATTTATATCCATTCCGTTTACATGATATCATGGTTTCGGCAAGTTTACTTTAGAACAAATTCATCATCTTTTTGTATATTGTTTAGCAATCATAAACAAACACATTAGAACAAGTTTCATCTCAAAATAATATGTATTGCAACTTCTATTTCAATTTTACGGTAAAATACGATCATGTTTATATACGACATTCCTTATTCATTTTACCCATATTACCTTTAGAAAACTCATGAGGTAATGACCTACCTCATCACAACACACATTTTTGACATAGCACGATGACTTTTGGAACATTAGTTTGTGGGAAAATACGAGTTTACATTTAAATATCATAAACATTCAAAAACCTTTTTCTTTAAAAGTGTATTATATAATTCTTGCAAATGCGTCTTTACAACCCATTTTGGGAAACCCCGATCGGGATGGTGCAGGTTATCGCACATTCTCGGGCCTAGCAGAGCGAGATGCAGACCTCCTCATGAAGCATCCGATCTCGATGGAATTTTTAATGCAATTTTTAAGAAAAATGCGATTTCTATTTAATAAATAAGTTATATTTTTTATAAATATATATATATATATATATTATCAAAATATCTACTTTAAATATACAATATATATATTCCATATTTTCTAAATCAAAGGAATCACAAATTTCATAAAACTATCACTACAAATCAATACAATTCCAATATTACATTAAAATACCATATACAATGTAATCTAGGTTCTATTCACTAGAAAACTTCATATTTATAAAAATTATAATTATGAAAACCCTAAAGACGATAATTAAATACTTGAGGTGTATTTTGAAAATATATCAAAATTATTTTTCATAAAACCTTCTCAAGTTATATTAATTTACAATAAGGACCCTAGTAAATATAGGTTTAAGCGGGACCAATTCTCTTGAGCCTTAGGGAGCCGGAGAATATGGGTGCTTGCCTATTTAAGATAGAAAACCTAAAAACGGTGATATAAATACGATAATTGTCTTGGAAAAAGACACAAATCCTGCCGTCCATGTGCAGCAGTTACCGATAACTCCAAAACATGAATCAGGACTTCAATTCTATTTAAAAGTCTGACTCAGTTCGAGTCACGGTCAAATCCGAAAATAATCTATCTTGAATTCAATTTAAGTATAACTCCATTTCAACATGAATCCATTTATACCAGAATTCAATCTATATCAACATGCCTCGACTGAACCGAACCATGGATATACTCTAATTATATGACTATCCATTTTTATCCATTCTATTTACATGATATTATGGTTTCGGCAAGTTTTCCATTTATTAAACAAAATAATACAATCAATACAAAAGATATTACGGAGTTTTAAAGGGGTAGACTGGTACAGAACATGTTAAAGGTGGCACGGGGTGGTCACTAAAATACGTAACTATACATTCATGCCATTGTTCCATGGTTTTATCAACGGAGCCTTATACTACAGGTTACCAAAGTCCACGATGTAAGTTGGACTCCTCTCGTATACACTGGTATCTTCTGTACGAAGCTACAAACAACTGCGTTAACAATATAATCAAACACTACTGGTTATACTCTCTTATTTTTCCCTCTATTTCTATCTCTCATTAGGACTTACCGAGTGATTGTTCGCTGACGACATTTCTTCTCTCTTCTTTCTTTGGAATGTTGTCAGGAGGACCCGACTCTTAGGATTTCGAGACCAGCAAGGAGCACTTGGAGCAGACCACTGAGCAGCACAACCATTAGGCTTTACTTGTACTCACTTTAATTTCATGTTCATGCTATTGTTTAGGCATTGCTTTCCATTCCTGTATTTACATTTTCAGTTGTACTTGTAAAGAAATGTTTAATAAATAAAAGTTGCTGTTCATTTACACTTCACGTCTTCTTGTGTATATTTACATTATATTTCTTAGTTACGCTTAGCGTGTTTATTTCTGAGTAAATACGTAGCGGGCATCGTCGCGTCTCCTTACTCGTACACTGGGAGGCGGGGCGTGACAGGTTTTGTTGGCGGTCCATGCGGGTCAGTTCTGCATAGAACCCTACCATGCAGGTCAGTTCTGCATGGACATGCAGGTCAATTCTGCATGAAGTCCTAAGCAATATAACATAAGAATCAGTAACTAAAAACATTCTTTACATTTCATATTCCTTGAATCTTACAATTTCATATATTTTGAATCTATCCTAACCCTATTTTTTCTTTCAAGGTTATGGATTCTCCAAATAATAACAGCACCAACTTCAACAACACACCACCACCTTTACCGCTTACGCCTACCGTTGCTGCTCCGATCAATGAGCCGACGGTACTGCTTGAGGCAATCTGAAGCCTCTTGGAAGAACAGCAGCAACAAACTACTATATTACTGAACCTTCTAGAAGCGGAAGCCCCCGGAGTGAAGTAATTTCGGGCATTGCACCCAAAGCAATTTTCAGGAAAAGAGAGCCCTCTGGAAGCTGAAGAATGGGCTCAGAGCATGGAGGATGATCTGGCAGTAGCACAAGTGCCAGAGATCGCTTGGGCATGGGTTGCCAAGCTGCAACTCACCGACAACGCCCGAGTTTGGTGGAAGGCCGAAGAAAGCCGTCTTGACCAACCGATCGAATGGAAAACTTTTCGCGATATGTTCGACGCGAAGTACTTTTCAGAGACTGCCTGATTTGACATAGAGCAGCAATTCATCCACCTACAACAGGGTTCGATGTGGACCAAATCTGTGGATGAGTATGATACTGAGTTTACCATGCTCGATAGGTAAGATATGTCTCAATATTCGATTTTCAAATATCACATACTACACAGCTAACACAAGACCTTAACAGGTTTGCGGCACACTTGATACCGACTACTGAGATCGGGTCCAGACGATTTCAGCAAGGGTTAGATCCGAAGATCCAAGCTGCCTGAGCTACAGGGGATTTCCCAATCCATGAACTGGCTCTTAAAGCTGCCCGCCGATATGAGGCGGTAGTGAAGAAGAAGGACGGACCTCAATCTGTCGGTATGAAGCGCCCTGCCACTCAGATGGCAGGAGTAACCTCTTCAATGCCAACTTTTGAACCCAGAAGACCGGAAGAAATAAATAACCGGCCTGTTTCCCCAAATCAGAGCAAAGCTCTGTTCAAAATTTGAACTGAGGCAGCGCCTCACGTGCAAAGCACGAGAGCGCCAAGCGCTAAGAGTCAAAGACTCTGAGGCAGCACCTCATGTGCAAAGCACGAGACCACCCAGCGCCAAGAGTCAAAGACTCTGAGGCAACGCCTCACGTGCAAAGCATGAGAGCGCTAGCGCCAAGAGCGCCGGCGCCAAGAGTCAAAGACTCTGAGGTAGCGCCTCACGTGCAAAGCACGAGAGCGCCAAGCTATAGAACTAAATGTTCTCCACCATTGGATCAAAGATCCAACTGAGATGAATGAATCATCAAATTACAAAATCAAATTCTGTTGAGGAAATACCCCTCAAATCTTTCCAAACAAGATAGATTGTGCTCTGTAAATCAGAGCACCGTTGGATCAAAGATCCAATGGTGATTAAAAATCACCAGGATACAGAACAATCTATGTATGGGAAAATATTTTTCCAATCTTGTTAAATAACAAGAAAGATGTCTTCTGTAAAACAGAAGCGCTTGGATCAAAGATCCAATGGTGGGAAACACCCCCAAATCAATTAGAAATCTCTCAATGAGAGATTTCCTTAACTGATTCAACAAATTAGCCTCCCCTATATAAAGGACCCAAGACTTCAAGTCTTGCAGAGAGAAACCTCCCCATAAGTTTCAAATTAAAAAAAGAAAAAAGAGAGAAAGCTCTCCATAAGTTTCAAATTAAAAGAAGAAAAAAGAGAGGAACCCCCCCTAAACTTGAAGAAACTTCAAAAACGAGAGCAAGCTCTAAGAAGAAGAATCTTCTTCAAAATAAATAAAAAGAACAGAGATCATAGCATCTCTTGATAAAAAAATAAGAACTTAGTTCTTTTTCTAGATCACAGATCTATAAGACAAAGTCATTCACAAAAACAGAAGAGATCATAGCATCTGTTCATAAAAAGAAGAACTTAGTTCTTAGATCCATGAGACAAAGTCTCTCAAAAAGAAAAACAAAAGAGATCATAGAAGAACTTAGTTCTTAGATCCATGAGACAAAGTCTCTTATAAATGAGAATTTAATTCTCAGAGCACAGAACTGACCAGAACTGCCAAAGAAGCGCTTCAACGCTCCAAGTCTGGTGCTTAGCGCCAAGCACACCGCGTGCTCCTCACGTGTGCGCTATTTCATAAGAAGCGCTTCAGCGCTCCAGGTCTGATGCTCAGCGCCAAGCGCACCACGTGCTCCTCACGTGTGCGCTATTTCATAAGAAGCGCCTTAGTACTCCAGGTCTAGAGCTCAGTGCCAAGCGCACCACGTACTCCTCACGTGTGCGCTATTTCATAAGAAGCGCCTTAGCGCCCCAGGTCTGGCTCTCAGCGCCAAGCGCACCACGTGCTCCTCACGTATGCGCTATTTCACAAGAAGCGCCTTAGAGTTCTAGGTCTGGCGCTCAGCGCCAAACGCACCACGTGCTCCTCACGTGTGCGCTGAGGGAACACAAAGTCTTTCTTTAAATAAAGCCCAGCGCCATAAAAAGTGTTCAACACTCAGTAAAAGATAAAAGAAAAAGGGGTGTCAGAACCCAAATCAATACTCAACATTGTTAAATAAAAAATGACTGAGCCCAAATAAATGTTCAACATTTTATTCAAAACTGAGTGGTCTGAGCCCAAGTTGGCTAAAAGTCCCTAATTCAGACCAAACGAGCCCATGTGCTTACAATTTCCCTAATTGGTCTTAGTCTCAAAACTGACTATAGATCTCCCAACCAACATTGGTTCGAGGGTACATCTTTTCATACCTCTGATACATGTCGTTATAATTCTTCAACGTCTTCAGAGAGATGGAGAGTCAGAATAACCAATAACTTTTGGTGCATCCCTAAATGGTTAAACCAAAACTTTACAGACTACGATGTTTTTAAACCGGACTATGATGTCCTTAAACTTTACGGACTATGATGTCCTTAAACTCATAGACTATGATGTCTTTAAACCTTACGGACTATGAGGTCCTTAAACTCATGGACTATGATGTCCTTAAATCCAATGGACCGCAATGTCCCTAAACTAAAACGATGAAGTCCAAATACTCTTTCGTTGGATCTAAATGATCCCAAAATCCTATTGAGTAGATCTTAGTCTAAAATTAGACTAACGTGTCCTTAACAAGCATTTGAGTTGACCTTAGTCTAAAACAAGACTAACGGTCCTCAAACCAACCCAAACCCAAATCTAGGAAAATATGGATTTGGACTAATCCCCGCCCTACGGGCGACAACATAAATTAGTCTCCGTATACAATACACGGGAAACCAAAAATAAAACAAACACACACAACACGAAGTGACCTTCTGGAGCAGGAGAAAGTGGTTACCGCGATGCGGTAACGTAATTAACTGCAGGGGCTTGCGCCTGCAGGGAAGAGCGTCCCTACAATCAAAAAACCCCTCACAATGAGGGGGAATCTGACGAAGTCTGCTACAACGGCCGCATCTGTCTAAACCTCCGATACACGGTGCCATAAATCAACTTGGCATCTTCGGAGAGGTGGACGGATAAAACCAAATAGCATCTTCCCCCAAGTTCCGCCAAGACGTTTGTCTTCCCGGTACTCGGCGGTAAACAGATTCTGGCACGCCCGGTGGGACCTTTTCCTCTTTCCACTCCACACTTCGTGTGTCGTGTTTCATGAACAAATCGCGGTTTGCTATGGTTACCTGTGGATTCGAGATACTAAGATTTGGTGTCTTGCTCCCGTGCAGAGAAAAGAAGATCAATGGCTTCCAGCTGGACCAACTGCAACAACAACTCCCGCTACGCCCCGTCTGGAGGAGTGACTTATGGGCCCCAAGTGGCCTCTATCTTCGTAATGCCAGTGGAACAGGTGACACAGGCTACCACTAGATTGTTCTTCGGGACCATGCTCCCGCCAATGAGCTTCAACGCTCCAGTACCGTTGCAAGAAGCTCCAAAGAAGTCAGTCTTCAATCGGTTTACAACTACCACGGCCCCTCTCAACGGGTTGTCCAATTCCAACACCTCAGTCTTCGATAGGCTGAGCCGAAGCTCAAGTGGGCCCGCGAAGAAGCATGCAATACCTGAAGGGGTTATCCCGAAGTGGATAGCCATTCCATCTCCGGTAGATGAAATCGTCAAAGCGGCTTCTCCCTTTAAAGGATCTGTCTTCACAAGACTGTCCGTTCCAACTCCCGCTTCAGGCGAAGTCACCAAGACTGCTTCCCTGCTCAAAAGTCAGCCTTCGATAAGTTGGACGTTTCTTCTCAGCGGACGTCAGTCTTCGATAGGCTGGCACCAACAACAACCCTTCACCAGAACATAGGGTATGATGAAACCACCCCCATAACTGAGCCAGTACCATCCGCTCGACACTCTCGACGTCACCACTGGCGCCGAGTGAGGAAAGCTGGGGGCATTTCCCCTTCTGTACTGACTCCATCAGCTCCGATGGTGTAAATTGACGCTGCTGTTTCAACTGGGAACAACTTTGAGCCGCTTAGGAGGGTGCGCAAGAACTCTCCAACTGCCGTGTTGAAAAGGTCTCCTCCACCAACTGTAAATATCACAAAGGCGAAGCTGGAGCAGCCCCCTCAGCGGCTGTCCTCCAAATCCACAGGGTCTGGCGAAGAGTCCAAGACTCTGTAGTTGACCAAGATTACCCCCGCCGACAGAAGAAAATGAAGAGTCGACAGGAGGGAGACCATCTCGCCGCCATGCCACGGAAGGTATCGTCTATACGGATGCCCACTGCAGCGGCCCCCCCAACTTCGACCGCCCATAAAAGGAGAAGGCTGGAGAAGATCTCTGTGTCTGTGATAAATCTCAAGGGTGCTGAATCCAAATGCCCCAAGTCTGGGGGCATGGTAGTGCACACCATCTACATGGGCTCCGGGAAAGAGGATAGCCGTATCTTCACGGGTCATTGATCACTCACCCGGTCTATGACAAAGGCTCAAGAGCAATAGCAAAAGCTCCAGGAGATGCTAACGAAGATGGCCATGCTCACTGGGCCAAAAGAAAGCCCGGAGACATCGTCAGAGTAGCGCCGGGAGCAGGAAACCAACGCCGAGTTCCTCCGAAGAATGCTCGAGAAGAAAGACAAAGAGGTCACAGAACAAGCGGTCAATATAAAACAAATGGTGCTCCTATTCCAAGATATGGTCGGGATGATGATACAGCCAGATCCCCCAGCTGAAGACCCTCTAATAATCCTTGAAGACGATAGAGGGGAGACGTCAAACCCTCTTCCGGCTTTATCAGCAGCCAAAGAGGAGACCATCTACAAAGCCGCCCTTGACGACTATATAGCTCAACAGATACGAGCTCATCAGGCGATCGAAGCGGCTGGCCAAATCGTCAATACTGGACGACCCTATCCGGGCTGGTACGATCAAATAAAGTACCCGCCGGGATATACGACCCCCAAATTCCATGTGTATAAGGGGGCAGGCAATCCACACCAGCACGTTGCTCAATTCAGGGCTCTGTGCGGTAATACTAGGGGTGATGACAAACTGCTTCTTCGCCAGTTTGTTGGCAGCTTGTCGGACACAGCATTCGAATGGTACTCTGAGCTCCCGAACGACTCTGTCAAGAAATTTGCAGAAATGGACCTACTGTTTACACAGAGATTCGCAAGCGCTAGCGAGCACACCCCGATCACCGCACTAATTAATGCTAGAGTGAAGCCGAGAGAAACCTGGGTTCAGTACGCCATTCGGTGGCGGAACTTATGGTCAAAGTGTGAACAGCGCATAGAGGAAGCTCCAATCGTGGGCATGTTCGTAGGGACCCTCGACCCTCAGGCGACCATTTCTCAATTCATGATGTTCTTCAAGCCGACCACTTTTCAGGCCTTGATCGACAAGCTAGCTCAAATGGACCAGATGGGCCATAGACCATCCTCCTCGAAAACGGAGCTTTGAAATGAAAAGGACAAAGGGAAAGCGACCTTCGTCGCCAACGCTCAACAACAACTGAGTGACCCGAGACCGGTTGTTCGCTAAAGCAGCAAGCCGCGATCCCTTGATGAGAAGTTGAGACGTCCTTACTCGTTCCCCCGGGATAAAACAAGGAGACTGTTCGAACTGGCAGTGCGCAATGGGCACATCACTCTGCTAGAGCCGAGACACCCACCACAACTAAGTGACGTCAACCATCTTAACTATTGTCCCTACCACAGAGTAGTGGGTCACTCAATCGAAGATTGATACATCTTCAAAAACTGGGTTGAAGACCAGTACCAGCAATGCAAATTCGCGTTGTCTGAAAACTGGAGGGTAAACCCATCACAACCGCACGCTTCTAAAAAGACGGATACGCCGGAGGCATCATGCTCGTTTATAGAGGAAGCTCCATGGGAAGTTGTCCTCTCGGCAAAAACTAAGAGAATCCTGAAGGATTTTCAAGCATGCCCGACAATCAGATGGAGAAGCCCGCTAGAGCCAGAAATCATTGAGGGGATGCTGAAACCGCGCCCAACACCGACAAATGGTAACGATGGGAAAAATACCCAGGCCCAGCTGTCAAAGTCTTTAAAGAAAAAGAAGAAGACCAAGAAGCCCGCGCAGTCTGACGACAAGCGCACAGACCTGCAAAAGCATATTGACGCGCTGGAGGAATACAACCAGAGGGCGCGAACCCCGGTCACACTTCAAAAGTTTCTCAACCATATCCTTGAAAGTGAAGATAACGACAATGATGAGAGAGACGACTCATCAGTGGAACTCGAAGATTATGTGGCAAGTTGCCACATGATCTCTCATTCGTCGCTAAATAACGAAGAAGCTCACTCGGCGTTAGAAAATAACATAGAGGAGCTGGGGGCAGGAGCAGTGCCAAAATCCTTGGATTATGTGACAAAGTCAACCAAGGTGGGGCTTACTTGCTCATGGATATGCATTGGCGAAAGTCCCTTCAGGCCAATAAATGGCCGATTCCTGAAAAAATACTACGCCTGACGAGTCACGGCCCGGGTCAACGATAGATGACGACGCCTATGTCCGCTCGCTATCTTCCCAAGCCCAAACTCTATAAGTAGTATCCAGCGAAACCGTTGTCTCCAAAATGGTAACTATGGACCGCAATGTCCTTAAACTAACAATGGACCGAAACGTCCCTAAACTAACAACGGACTGCAATGTTCTGAAACTAGCTACAAACCGAAACATCTTTAAACTACTACAGACCGCAGCATTATTGGGCTGACGCAAAAAAAAACGGTACGTCCACAAGCAGAATGGGCATGGATGAAAACCCGAAAGGGCTCCGTGAGTAAAAACAGCAGGACTGCCGGTGAGTTTGTGAAAACCCGAAAGGGTGCAATCTTGTAAAAAAATGGTCATGAACACTCGTATGGGCCTCTAGACCTCATGAGGAGAAAATACCTGAGTGAGATCCTTGCGACTTACGAAGGAGTAACACACATAAGAATCCTTATGATTCCTATGGAGAAAATACACTTACGAGATTCCCATGACTCGTAAGGAGAATTGTCACGTCCCGCTTCCTAGTGTACGGCGAAGGGGACGCGACCGGCCGCTATGTAATTACTGTGAAGTAAATACGCTAAGTGTATCTAAGCAATATAAATGCACAAAAGACAAGATATAATAAAACATCAACTTTATTTATTCACATTCTTTTTAAAATACATGGAAAAGTAAATACAACTGAATGAAAGCAATGCCTAAACAGTGGCATAACAGAAATGAAAAGTATTGAAATAAAAATGTGTACAATGAAGCTAGAGCTCTGGGTCGTAGGAAAGCTGGTCCAAGTCCTCACTAGTAGGCTCGATCTCCTGAGTGTCCAGATCACCTGACAACATTCCAAAGAAGAAAGAGAAGGAATATCGTCAGCGAACAAATCGTTCGGTAAGTCCCAAAAATAAGGGAGAAGTAGAATAGACAGAGAGAGAAAGAGAGAGTATAGCTTTTAAAGTTGTATTATTTTGTTATACTGTTGTATTTAGTGTTAACGTTGTTGTTTGTAGCTTAGTACAGAAAGGAGTCTCTATATGCCAGAGACTAGAGGCAAATGGAAGTACAAGGCTCCGTTAGAAAGCACGGAACAACGGCGTGGTATTGAGGTTAGGTGTCTTAAATCTTACAGTCTCGTGCCACTTCTAACACCTTCCGTACCAATCTACCACTTAAACCCCGCAATGTCTTTATTGTATTGTTTGTATTGTATTGTTTGTATTGTATTGCAACTTGTATTGTCTTGTAATATAGATTGTATAATTGGATGACTTGCTAAAACCATGATATCAGTAAATGGATGAAACTGGAGAATCATGGATGTAACTGGAGAATCGTGTAAATGAAAATATATCCATGGTTCGGTTCGGTCAATATAGATTGAATAGATTGAATATATGGATTCATGGATTCATGTTGAATTGTAGTTTGTAGATTGTACTTGAATCATATTCAAGTCAGGTTAATTATAATGAGACTCAGTCTGAGTCAGAATAATTATAAAAGAAATTAAATTCCTGAATTATGTTTTGGTGTTATCGGTAACCACTGCACATGGGCGGCAGGATTTGTGTCTTTTTCAATGACGATTACCGTGTTGATAATGTTGGGTTTCCCTTGCACCTAGTCTAGGGTTTGGTAGCATCACTCATGCCACTTTAAAAATTAGAGAGGTGCAAAGCAAACAAACCATGAATCTATACTAGAATATTTAGGGTAATAAGTTTGTATCACATACAATGAAGTATCTATCACATAGAGTTTAGGATTACAACCTTTGTAGTCCGTTCCTTCGCTTCATAAGCTCCGTATTGAGGTCCCTTCGCTGCGATCATCAAGAACTACGACTCTCGAGAGGCTCCATGAGGTGAATGATGTATCTTGCTTGAAGTCTTCTTGATCTAAGATGATCTATCTTGAAGAATCTCTAACCCAAGCTTACACTTCACTAATGAAGTAATTAGAGAAGTGAACACCCTAATCTAAATGGTTAGAATAGATGAGGATGATGAAGTAGGAATTTTATACTCTTTTGTTTTCAATTTCTCACTTAGAATCATCACACAACAAAAAGCTAGTGAAGCTTTTCAAGAGGAGGAAGAAGAACAAAAGCTTTTGTGATGAATAATGAATTATTGTTATGGTTGCAATTGCAACCATGGGTTAAGAATTAGATCCTTAACCCTTGCAGAGAATAAACCATGGGTTGAGGGTTTAGGTTGGGTTAACAAATATCTTCACAAAATATCAAAGAAAGATGACAAAAGTCAAACCTTCATGAAGTTTCATGAAAGCTCATCCAAATACTTAACCCTAATCTAAACCCTAACTTGGTTAAACCTCTAAATCTTTGTTGCATTTGTAACCCTAACATGTTACAATAATATATATCACATATATAATATATAATGTAACAAAAAAAAATAATACAATTAACATATATCGTATATACATCAATGTAAATCCAGTGAGAAAAAGAATCAATAAAGCGAGCTTATAATAGTTAATGTAATGTAATATATCTTATATATAATTATACATTAAATTATCGAATCAACACTTGATCCGATAATCCGGCTATATTATATATAACCGACTAATATAACATGTACCAATTCATCGAATCAACACTTGATCCAATGACCCGGCTATATCACATATACCCGGCCGATATCATATATCGCGAGAATAGAATACGGTATCTCATATCGTATTATTCTCGGTCCCGCACATATCACATATGTGCTCCTACTCCGTTTTGCCTGAGTCAGGAAACCTCTATGTAGGACTCTAAAGAACCGTCAATACGCCGGCAGTAGGCGATGATCATATCAAACACCCACAAGCTGCAAGCGGTCGGCTAAACGTAACAGCCACCCAGGTATTGAGCGATCAGAAGATCAACAAGCAAGCCTGTACATTCTTTTGTGAATCCAATCAGTAACACTACCGTACAGTCCGGTCTCTTCGTCTGATATGTCGCATATCCAGTCTAGGGGTGGTGAACGTCAGACCCCAGTAACCGATAAGTCGTGTCGATGTGAGGCTCATAACAGGTCGAGAAACTACTGATAACTCTTACCAGCAGCACTCCATATCAGCCCTGGCCAGGGACTTCCAGTTATAGCCAATCGAACACAGCACAACTCAACTCCCTATATCGGGAGAGACGAAACCCCTCCTATCACTCATTGCCTCCATGTGATTCAGGACTGTACCCAAAAGCCACCGTTTTGCACGCCCTCTTGGACGTGGTAAGGTGGAAATCAAAGCACAGTGGGAATCACACAAGACTCTATAATGATCTCGGGTCTACAGACTAACCTATACCAGTGTCACCGGAGAACTGCTATTTGACGATAGGTATAATACCATCTAGGAGTTCTCGGCAAGTCCGTTCAGTGTACCCAGTCTCCACTGAGCACCCGTACACCGTCTTTGATGTCAAACGCCAATGGATATGGGATCATTCATCGCCCATCATATGGGTCAAGATGCGTATACGCTAGTCTACTCTGGAGTATCGATATCCTGTCTCAATACTCACTCGACTAGGAACAGTTATAGGATGTACACTTTGACTACCCTGGCCCCACTAGTATGATCTGCATCATAGTCCTAGTAGTCGAGTACATATCCTAAGGGCTTTATCAACATGTGAGAGCAAGACAGTAAACCAATACAAGTCAACATGTTAAGATAAAGTGAAACCAAATAACATACTATCATGTCAAGCAAGAAAATCCTCTCTATATATATCCAAGCATCCACTATTATATACATCATATGTACAACAATGGCCTCTAGGGTATATATACAACTAACAGATAACACCGTTTATTAAGTTGTCTAACTTAAATAGGCAAGCACCCATATCTCCGGCTCCCCGAAGCTCAAGAGATTGGTCCCGCTTAAACCTAAATTTACTAGGGTCCTTAGAGTAATTTATAAAACTTGAGGGGGTTATATGTAAAAATAATTTTTGTATACTTTTCAAAATACACCCCAAGTATATTTATCGTCTTTAAAGTTGTCATAGATGTAGATTTTATATTTGTGATATTTCTAGTGAAAATAACCTAATTTCATAATATAGGGTATTTAATTGTAATATTGAACTTGAATGGAATTGCATGGTATTTTCATGTAAAGTGATTCTTGTGATTTAGAAAAGTTGGAATATTGATATTATAACAAAAATAGATATTTTGATAATACATATATATATTTATATATATTAATAAAAAATAATTTTAATTTATTATTTTCTAGACATCTCATTTTCTTAAGATATTTGTATTTTAAATCTCTCGAGAGCGAATGCTCCTTGCGGAGGTCTGCATTTCGCACTACTAAGCCCGAGGATGTGCAATAATTCGCACCATCCCGAACGGGTTCCCCAAATGGGTTGTAGCGGTGCTTTACAAAGATTTGTAAAAATACGCAATCTTGTAGAAAACGGTTTTTATAAGTTAAAGGTGGTTTTGTGTAAACGGTATTTTCCCGAATCTATATTTCCCAAAAGGTATTGTGCTATATTGCATATGAGTGTTGTGAAGAGCTAGGTCATTACCTCGTTATCTATCTAAAGGTATAGCAATATTAATGATGTTTTGTGTCGAAACTAAACTACATAGTATTTTACTGAAAAAGAGCGGTAAAAGTTACAAAATGAAATGTTTTGCTATGAAACTTGTTCAACATGTTTTGTTAGTGATTAATAGTCAAGATGTAAGGGTTTAACATGATTGTGTTAAGGAAAATTGAAATTTATAAGAAAACTGAATCGGAAGTCGGATTTAACTCCGCTTCCGTCGGGTTTTAGAAATATGAGTTTTAAGAATAGAAAAGAGGAGAGGGAGGAGGGACTTACGAGATTAGATTCAAGAGAAGAGGGAGAGGAATCGGTAGGAGTTGTCGGTGCATCCTTTCGTCGCCGGGAGCTCCTAGGGTTGTCGTCGGAATTTCGCCAAAGCTTTCGTCTTTTGCTAACTTCAATTGCACACTAAAATTCTCTAGAGTTTTCTTGAGAGTTTGGACAGAATTGTGAGTGGGGGGATGTGTCTAGGGGTTGTATTTATAGGTTAAGGCTAGGGTTTAGGGTAGGTGAAAGGGTGAAATGAAAATTGTATTAAAATGTATTAAAAATAGGGTTTAATGGGATTTAAGAGGGCTCGGGAACCGATCCAAAGAAATAAAGTGTGCATGAGTGATGGGGAGGTGAATAGGCACAACTTTCATGTTGGCCGATTCAGCATTGGAGCCGACTCGGCCGCCTCCGCCCCGCCACCGGCCCGATCCGGCCGAGTCAGGCAGGGTCGGGGGTCCCCTGGGTCGGCCGTCGGTTGGTCTATCTCCTGGTTCAGTTTGTTTTTAGGGTGTAGTGGGGTTTTTACGAGTTATGCACGTGTAGACCCTTGGACCTCTAAAAATTCAAAATAAAACAATATTAAAAATAATGTGGGGGATGGGGTTTGAACTCTGGTGGCTTGGTTCAACAGTGCAAGATCTTACCAATGAGCTACAAGCTCTTGCTTGCTATTAAAAAGCAAAACAAACTTATAACTTGTGCTCAGACAAAAATACCCCTTTCTGTATTTTTGAATTTTTTTTACAGAAAGTTGTGTTTCCCCAATCAGAGCAAAGCTCTGTTGAAATTCAAAATTCAAATTTTGAAGCAACGCTTCAAATCTCGGGCGTAACGCGCCACATGTCAGGCGCTGATACGTCAGAACAGCGCCCAAGAAGACGCGTCCAATCAGAGCAAAGCTCTATTTTATGCAAAATTAAAGGAAGCAACGCTTCAGTTGCGCAAGCACCGCGCTGCGCGACACGTGTCAGCGCAGATGCGCTAGCGCAGTTGCGCTGCGCTGCGCTTTGCGACACGTGTCAGCGCAGATGCGCTAGCGCAGTTACGCTGTGTTGTGCGCTGCGTGACACGTGTCACGTGCTGGGGCATTTGCGCCAAACAGAATTAAGATTTTAAAGAAATCTTTCTGTTCTTGTTAAAACAAGAAGATTTTCTTCTGTAAAACAGAAGCCCTTGGATCAAAAATCCAACGGTGGGGAAAATTCCCCAAATCACTCAGAGAAAAATCTCTTTAACAAATTTAACTAATTTATGGGCACTATAAAAAGGACCCTAGACCTCAATTCAAAGGCATCAACATCTTAAAAGAAATTAAACAGAGAGAGCTCTGAAGAATTGGAGAGAAATCCTCAAGAACAGAAAAAAGGTAAAAAGCCTTTAGAAAAAGAGAAAATTCTCTTATGAACAGATCATGGATCTAAAAACAAGATCAATGATCTTCAATAAAAAACAAATAAAAACAGTGCTTTGCACTTTTTATGAACCATTGGTTCTCTGAGATAAGAAAAACAAGAGAAACTTGTTTTCTTTGATCTAAATTAGATCAAGAAAGCAAACAGTGCTTTGCACTTCTTTTATGAACCTTTGGTTCTTGAATCTAAAAGATTCTCAAATTTAGAGTGCCTTGCACTTGCAAACTGCGCTGTTGCGCTCTTGGGAGAGCGCCACGTGTCAGCGTCTGAACCATTTGCGCTATGCGCTTTTGAAATAGAGTTTTGCTCTCTGAAATCGGCGCAACTCACCAGAGCGCGCCACGTGTCAGCAGCGCAAGCGCAGCGCACTAGCGCGGCGCACTGCGCTTGCATGACACGTGTCGTCACCACAAGCGCTTGCGCTCTTTGATTGGCGCAAAGCGCCTGAAATGCAATGCATTATTTAAAAAAATGGGCCAAGCCCAAGTCAAAAAGACCTAACAGGCCAAATTAAATTGCAAAGCAATAAAGGGCAGAGCCCAAGTAAAATTGATGCTGCGCATCATTTATAAATGGGCAGAGCCCAAAATAAATTGATGCTCTGCATCCTTCATGGGTAGAGCCCAAATAAAAATAAAAATAAATGCAATGCAAAAGCAGATAAAATGCTGAACATCTTCAATTGGACTTAGCCCAATCGTGGCCGTAAGTCCTCAAATTAAATTGATTGAGCACGGCTGCTCCCTAAATCAATTTACGACCGGTTCTAGGGTACATCTCCGAACTCCTCTGACACTCATCGTTGTAATCCTTCAACGACGTCAGAGAGGTGACGGGTCCCGACGACCACATATGAATACGGACTGCGGGGTCCTTAAACTCGTGGACCGAAACATCCTTAAACTAATATCGGACCGAAACGTCTTTAAACTAATATTCATCCCAAAATGGGAACGTTGGACCGAAATGTCCTTAAACTAATGATGGACCGAAACGTCCTTAAATTAATGATGGACCACCACGTCCCTAAACTGGCGATGGACCGAAATGTCCTTAAACTAATGACGGACCACCACGTCCCTAAACTGGAATACAGACCACCACATCTCTAAACTGGCAATGGACCACCACGTCCCTAAACTGGAACACGGACCACTACTGGAACAATAGAGCCTCCAAACGCTCTTCTATCGGATCTAAATGATCCCGTTTAAGTTGATCTTGGCCCCAAACACGGCTAACGTATCCTTAAACATTCAAAAAGACTACATATTCCCTAATCAACTTCGGTTCAAGGGTACATCTCCGAACTCCTCTGACACCTATCGTTGTAATCCTTCAACAACGTCAGAGAGGTGACGAGTCCCGACGGCCATATATTAAATGGATCACCACGTTAAGTTGATCTTAGTCTCAAACAGGATTAACGTATCCTTAACGAACGTTTAAGTTGATCTTAGCCTCAATACGGCTAACGTATCCTTAAACTAAAAACACCAAACCCAAATCTAAGTTTATACGGATTTGGACTAATCCACGTTCTACGGGCGACGGCATTACTCAGTCTCCGTATACAATCCACGGGCAACCACAAACAAAACAAACACCCACGACACGAAGTGAAATTCTGGAGAAGGAGAAAGTTGTTACCGCGATGCGGTAGCGTAATTAACTGCATGGGCTTGCTCCTGCAGGGAAGAGCGTCCCCACAATCAAACCCCCCTCAAACGAGGGGGAATCTGACGAAGTCTGCTATATCGGCCGCATCCGTCTAAACCGCCGATACACGGTGCCATAAATCAACTTGGAATCTTCGGAGAGGTAGACGGATAAAACCATATAGCATCTTCCCCGAATCTTAGGCTAGACGTCCTCATGTCGTCGCCGCCATTCGGAGGGGAACAGTGGCACGCCCGGTAGGACATTTTCCCCTTTCCACTCCACACTTCGTGTGTCGTCTTCGCGAACCAATCGCGGTTTGTTAATGGTTGCCTTTGGATTTCAAGTTACTAAGATTTGGTCTTTTTCCTGGCGCAGAAATCAAGCATCAATGGCCTCAAATTGCTCGAACTGCTCGAAGTGCCACTGCAACGGACGCTCCACCTCACCTGGAGGTGTAGCATATGGGCCTCAAGCGGCCTCCTTCCTCGCTCTGTCGGTAGAATAGGTGACCCAGGCCACCACCGGCCTGTCTTTCGGGACCATGATCCCACCTGCAAGCTTCTCTATGCCAATACCTGCACCAGAAGCAAACAAGAAGTCGGTCTTCGACCGGCTCACTGCTACGACGGCCCCTGTCAACGAGTCGTCCACTGCCAAACCAACAGCCTCCATCTTCTCCAGGCTGGATCAGAACTATGAGGGGCCCGCTAGGAAGCCCATGAACTCCAAGGTGGCTGTTCCAAGGAAGGCAATAACCGCTGCTCCAGAAGTCGTCAAGGCGGCTTCCCCTGTCAAAGAGTCAGTCTTTTCAAGACTGACTATTCCTGCTCCTGCCCCTGCTCGAGAATCTGTCTTCGACAGGTTGAATATCACCCCTCAAAGGGCAACCTCAGTCTTTAAGAGGTTAACACCAGCGGCGCCTCATTCAGACAGGGGGCAAAAAGAAGCTGTCTCTATCTCCGAGCCAGTCCCAACGGCTCGTCATGCTCGACGTCGCCACTGGCGCCGAGTGAGGAAGGCTGGGGGAGTTTGAAGGCTGGGGGCAACTCCCCCTCTGGGATAACTCTGCCAGCTCCAACGGTGGGGATCGATGCTGCTGTTCCAACCAGGAACAGCTTTGAATTGCTGAACACAGTGCGCAGAAACTCTCCTGTTGCGGTGCTGAAGCGAACTCCTTCACCTGTGGAGAACACTCCAGAGAAGAAGCTAGAGCAGCCCCCTCACCGGCTGTCCTCTAAAATTTACAAAGTCTGGCGACAGGTCCAAGAGTTGGTGATTGATGAAAACTGTCTCCGCCGACAGAAAAAGACGAAGGTTCGGCAGGAGGAAGACTACTCTGTCAGAACGAAAGAAGCGACGGTTACTCGAGTGTCCACTACAACGACACCCTCAACGTCAATCACTCAAAAGAAAAGGAGGCCGCAAAAAGCCCCTGTGATCAAGGTGAAACGTAAAAGCGATGGACACAAACGCCCCAAGTCTGGGGGCATGGTGGTGCACACTGTTTATATGGCTTCTGGAAAGGAGGAAAGCCGTGCTTCGACGGGTCACCGACCACTCACCCGATCCTTGACCAAAGCCCCGATAGCAGCATTGATTAATGCCAGGGTAAGGCCGGGCGAGACGTGGGTTCAGTACGCTATACGCTGGCGAAACTTGTGGTCGAAATGCGAACAACGCATTGAAGAAGCGCCCGCGGTGGGTATGTTCGTGGGTACCCTAGACCCTCATGCCACTATCTCACAGTTCATGATGTTCTTTAAGCCGACCACATTCCAGGCTTTGATCGACAAGCTGGCCCAAATGGATCAAATGGGTCACAGACCTTCTCCCCTGAAGCCAGAACCGCGGAACGACAAGGGTAAAGGGAAGGCAACCTTCGTCGCGAATGCTCAGCAGCAACCCAACACCCCAAAGCTAGCGGATCAATCGGGAGAGAGACGACGGTTCTATATTGAGAAAATGAGGCGCCCCTACTCATTCCCGCGGGATAAGACGAAGAGGCTGTTCGAGCTGGCTATGCGCAACAGGCTTATCAACCTGCCGAATCCAAGGCAACCGCCACAACCCAACGAGATGAATAACCCCAATTATTGCCCTTATCATCAAACGGCAAGCCATCCGATTGAGGATTGCTTCGTCTTCAAGGGATGGATTGAAGATCAATACCTACAAGGCAAGTTTGCCCTATCTGAAAAGTGGAAGGTAAATCCACCCCAGCCGCACATTCCGAAGAAGACGGACACGATGGGGGCAGCTTGTTCTTTTGTCAAGGATGAAAATGATGGGGAAAACTCATCATACGAATCCGAAGACTACGTAGCGAGTTGTCATGTGATCTCTCATTCACTGGCGGATCATGAAGAGGCTCCTTGCGCCGAGAAACCAAGGGCGAACCCTGAGCCGGAAGTTCTACGGCCGTCAGACGAGTTGATCGATATCTTCCTAAATGAAATTCGTCTGAAAGCAAAAGCCAATCAAGAGTGTGAGATGGTCATACTGGAAAGAGCCAAGACACTCCCGTCAAATCAAAAGCCATTCACTGCAGATAAAAACAAATTCAAGACGAGGAAAAGGTTCGCCAAAGCCCTATCAGCGGGAATGAAGCTACCGCCCTCTGAAGAAAATACTTTCGGTGGAGTAGAGATGCATCCTAACTTCTGCTTATATCATCAGAAGATCATACATCCTACTGAAGACTGCGAATCCTTTAACTGTTGGTGGCAAGGGTATGTCACTCAAAAGCAACACTTCGACAGGACAAAATGTGAAGCTCGTAGACGTCGAAAAAGTGCGATAGATGAGCGCAAAAGAGCCGCCGACGACTGTCATATAGCTGACTCCAAAGGATTGCAAATTATCACCTTTGGAAGCGACTCTGACGAAGAGGCTGCCCTCAACCCTCTCCTCAAGGAATTCATTTCAAAGATGAAAGAATTGAGAAGTTGTGAGGACGTTCAGCTATGCAATCGCACGCTACTTGAAAAAAATCTCGGCTCCGCAAACAAAGGATCGAGTAAAAAGGATAAAGGGAAGGGAAAAACAGCCCTCGTAGCCAATGCTCAACAGCAATCGAGTGGCCCTATACCGGTTGTTTGCCGAAACAACAAGCAGCAACCCCTCCAAGAAAAGTTGAAACGTCCTTACTCGTTTCCGCAAGATAAAACAAGGGGACTGTTCGAGCTGGCGTTGCGCAACCGACTCATAAATCTACCGGAGCCAAAACGTCCGTCACAACCAAATGACGTCAATGAGCCCAACTACTGTCCCTATCACCGAGTACTGGGTCACCTGATTGAGGATTGCTACGTCTTCAAAAACTGGGTTGAAGATCAATACCAACAAGGCAAGTTCGTCATCCCCGAAAACTGGAAGGTAAGCCCGCCACAACCGCACGCATCGGGAAAGATGGAGACGCCGGGGGCATCATGCTCATTAATAGGGAAGGCCCCAGGGACCGAAAAGTCAATAAACTAGATGTTCGCCTCAAATACGGCGACGACGGACCGAAACGTCCTTAAACTAACGGCGGACCGAAACGTCCTTAAACTAATGATGGACCGCAATGTCCTAAAACTTGCAAGCGGACCGAAACGTCCTTAAAACTAGGCATCCTCATGATTCCAGAGGAACATACACCTAGGCATCCTCATGATTCCTAAGGAGAAAATACACTTACAAGATCCTCACGACTTGTAGGGAGAAATACCTTTGTTAGACCCTTACGGCTCATGAAGTTAAAAGCCTTAGTTGACAGGACCCTAACCCTGTTCGCTAAGCCACCTTTGTTCGACATCGACAAAGGCAGATGATGATTCGCTCCTGGCAATATCCCAGTAGTAGCGGTGCTGATGCCGAAATCGGTGTCTAATTTCAGATTTACGGCAAAAAACCAGCGAGCCGCACATGCATACGAAATAGCCGAAATGATGGGGTAACTTGCAATACAAATCAGCAAGTAAGAATGTATACATGAAAATAGCCGAAATGATGGGGTAACTCACAATAGAAAGCAGCGAGTAAAAATAAAATAAATAGCCGAAATGATAGGGCACCGCGAAAGATAGCTGAAATGATAGGGCAATCGCGACCTTCGCGATATAAAAGCTGAAATGATAGAGCATCACGGAAAAAGAAACAAAATGAAAAATGAAATTTATGCCCTACAGGTGATGTTACATCAAACCCTGTATACAGTCCAAGGGCGTAAACAAAGAAGGGATCATACTCCTCTCCCAGGTTTCATCATAAGAAGAAGCCAAATCTCGACGGGTCGCAAATGACCTAGAGGTCATCTCAACACTCGTCTCGTAACAACGGATACAACTTCAAGCGAAGCGGAACAGCGGCAACTCCCAGTTCCATAGCTCGGCGATATACAAATCACCCAGAGTCAAACCTTCATTCCATTAGATACGGATACAATAAAAAGAATTCCTGGCTACGTGGAACGCGGCTTATGTCAATCCTGACCCCATGGAAAACGTCCAGAGCGGATCCTGGTCCTCGCAGAGCACGGCAGTGAACCCGTGCGAAGCATCCAGAGCGGAACCTAGTCCTCACCGAACACGGCATTGAACCCGTGGGAAGCATCTAGAGCAAAAATTCATGGCTACGTGGAACGCGGCTTATGTCAATCCTGACCCCGTGTGAAACATCCAGAGCAAAAATTCCTGGCAACGTGGAACGCGGCTTATGTCAATCCTGACCCCATGTGAAACATCCAGAGCAAAAATTCCTGGCTACGTGGAAAGAGGCTTATGTCAATCCTGACCCCGTGGAAAACGTCCAGAGCGGATCCTGGTCCTCGCAGAGCACGGCAGTGAACCCGTGCGAAGCATCCAAAGCGGAACCTAGTCCTTGCCGAACACGGCATTGAACCCGTGGGAAGCATCTAGAGCAAAAATTCCTGGCTACGTGGAACGCGGCTTATGTCAATCCTGACCCCGTGTGAAACATCCAGAGCAAAAATTCCTGGCTACGTGGAAAGCGGCTTATGTCAATCCTGACCCCGTGGAAAACGTCCAGAGCGGATCCTGGTCCTCGCAGAGCACAGCAGTGAACCCGTGCGAAGCATCCAGAGCGGAACCTAGTCCTCGCCGAACACGGCATTGAACCCGTGTGAATCATCCAGAGAAAAAATTCCTGGCTACGTGGAACGCGGCTTATGTCAATCCTGACCCCGTGTGAAACATCCAGAGCAAAAATTCCTGGCTACGTGGAAAGCGGCTTATGTCAATCCTGACCCCGTGGAAAACGTCCAGAGCGGATCCTGGTCCTCGTAGAGCACGGCAGTGAACCCGTGCGAAGCATCCAGAGCGGAACCTAGTCCTCGCCGAACACGGCATTGAACCCGTGTGAAACATCCAGAGCAAAAATTCCTGGCTACGTGGAACGCGGCTTATGTCAATCCTGACCCCGTGTGAAACATCCAGAGCAAAAATTCCTGGCTACGTGGAAAGCGTCTTATGTCAATCCTGACCCCGTGGAAAACGTCCAGAGCGGATCTTGGTCCTCGCAGAGCACGGCAGTGAACCCGTGCGAAGCATCCAGAGCGGAACCTAGTCCTCGCCGAACACGGCATTGAACCCGTGGGAAGCATCTAGAGCAAAAATTCCTGGCTACGTGGAACGCGGCTTATGTCAATCCTGACCCCGTGTGAAACATCCAGAGCAAAAATTCCGCTCTGGATGCTTCGCCCGGGTTCACTGCCGTACTCGGCGAGGACCAGGATCCGCTCTGGACGTTTTCCACGGGGTCAGGATTGACATAAGCCGCTTTCCACGTAGCCGAACACGGCATTGAACCCGTAGGAAGCATCTAGAGCAAAAATTCCTGGCTACGTGGAACGCGGCTTATGTCAATCCTGACCCCGTGTGAAACATCCAGAGCAAAAATTCCTGGCTACGTGGAAAGCGGCTGTCAATCCTGACCCCGTGGAAAACGTCCAGAGCGGATCCTGGTCCTCGCAGAGCACGGCAGTGAACCCGTGCGAAGCATCCAGAGCGGAGCCTAGTCCTCGCCAAACACGGCAGTGAACCCGTGGGAAGTATCCAGAGCAACTCCTGACTCCGTGAAATGCGGATAAGGACAACTTCACCCATCACTTGCGGGTCCTCACGACTCGCAAGGGAATAAATTCTCTTGTAAGATCCTTACGACTTTCAAGAGAACACACTTAGGAATCCTCACGCTTCCTAAGGAGAAAACCCACCTACGAGATCCTCTCGATCCGTAGGGAGAAAAGTCTCTATGAGACCCTCACGGCTCATAGAGTTGAAAAGTCTTAGGCGGCAGATCTGAACCTGCGGCCTAAGCCATCGCTATCTCGTGAAGAATCTAGATGCTTACTCTATTATCGGTCAAATGTGTTTATCAAGACAGTATGCTGATAATAAGAGGAAAGAAAAGGCGGAGAAATGACACAAGACATTACAAAAAACGTGTATCTTTTATTCATAAACTTGATTGGGTACAAGATACATTGTGTTAAAGAATAAAGAAAATATATATATGTACATTGTTTTTATTTACAAGTACAAACGATACAAAGAGGGATAGCTACTGAGGAGGAAGTGTCTTTAACAAATCCGCAAGCTGCTCTCGCACTTCCTTCAGCGCCTCCTCCTGAGTGGCTGCCGCGGTCACCTCCGCTTCCACCTGGGCTCGCTGCTGCAAGAAGGATGAAAGTTGCTCCTCCGCCGCCTTCTGTGCTGCTTCCTGGCTGGGTGCATCTCGCTCGACAACGTCAAGCTGTTGCCTCAATGATAACCCTTCGGAAAGACATTGCGGAAGGCCCTCAAAGACAACTTTCAGCCGTGCAGCATTGGCCTCCACCCGAGCATGCAGTTGGGCAGACTTGCTCGAAGTCTCACCGCGCTCCTTACGCTTTGAAATGACTTCTTGTTCGAGATGGCGGAAGTAAGAAGCGCTCTGCTCAATCCACGCTGCTCTTTGATTGCTGGCGGCCAAGGTCTCGGGAGCGGGACGCAGCGACTCCAACTGATGCAGGCGGGCCTCGATCTCCCTGCAATGGTTAACCCAAGATGCGATGATACCCTCGTCATGAAAGTTCACGAGTATCACCAGCATCGGGTTAACCGCCGTAGCGAAGTCAGCGGCAGATGTAGGAGTTTCAACGTCGAGTTCCTCGACGTAGTCACTCAATATGCGCAGACTATTCGCGGCGCCTTTCGAAGACGGACGTCTCAGATAAGGACTCGCCGGCATTGTAATGCGAGGCTCGAAGGGCGCCGAGACCGGAACAACAGCTGAAAAGAAACAAGATGTGATCAGATAACAGTACAAAAAATAAAAAGGGGAGAGTTATCGATGTGATAGTCGCCGTACCAGCTGAGACAGGTGGCAGGGCCGGAAGGGCCGGTGGCGCAGCCGATCTTTTATCCCCTCCTTCAATCTGTAGCACTGCAGTCAAGATGAGAAAAAAGGGGTTAGAAATAACTCCATCAATGAAAAAAGAAAGATATCAATGGAAATCATGCTCACCAGCGCCACCAGAGGAAGAAGCGAGTTTGGATGGGAAGGAGAAGTGTGGGAGCAACACTTGATATAGACGATCAAAGAGCACTCCTGAAAAGACATAACAGTGCGACTTTAGTACACAAATTATGCGTTTGGAAGATAAGATTAATAAATTGCACACCCATACCTTCCAACATCTTCGACGGTATGAGAGAGGGTTGAGAAGTGACCACCGCCAAGGCAGTCGTTGAAGGCGCTCCCTCGAGCAGTGGGGCATCAGCGCTGGCTGCACCTGCGTTACAAAAAAAAAAGGTGAACTTGTCAGAAATGATTGTAAGGTAAAGAAAGACAGCAACTTGGGATTTACCTGATGAGCTGCCGGCTGAAACGGAGGCGACTCCCTCCTCCATGGACATGAGGCCACCGCCCGTGGCCTCATCACCCGACTCGATAGGGACCGTTGTCGTACTCGCAAGACCTGGAGACGGCGGAAGATCGTACACGAGGAGGGCAATGATTGGAGCGTTGCCGGACTCTTGGGAGAGAGTGGCTAACTCCTCCCCAAGAGTCATACCCATATCACCCGCTACTTCTGCGGGCTCCGCGATCTCCATCGGCTCATCCGCCGTCACTGATCAGTCGAAAATATTGCATATTTTAACAGGCAATTTCCATATCATCTGCATCCATATAGAAGTGTACAGTATTCATATTCTACATATTAGCAAATCGGTCGCAAAATATCAGATGACATGTATTCGACCTTAAAACCAGCATTTCTAGGGAAATTGACTGCATTGCATTACATAGCATATTTTCCATATCTTGCAACCCCTGTTTTTGAAGTATGTGCAGGAAAAGAGAAGCTTGCTCGATCATTACAGTGCTCGACCATTACAATTGCTCGTAAACTCACTTAACTCAAATCTGGTATCAACACAGAAGAGGAAATACAAATATAAACATCAAAGGAAGCTTAAAAAAGCAGTCCAAGACCACAGAAGAAAGTCCAAGGCCCAAGCCCATCAATGCGCGGCGGAAGAGCGGCATATGTAGGGTAAACACGGCGGTTGCGCGGCGGGTCCAAGTGTTCAGGCTCTCAAATTTCACCAAAACTCCTGTTTCAGTGGCTACAGCTCAATAATACACACAAACTTCCAGAATATCCCAGATACTTTCTCCAGATCAGCAAACACCTAAACTAGCCTAATACTTCTAGAACTTTCCCTAAACCCTAGCTTAAACCCTAAGCTAACTCCTAACAAACTCCTTCTAGAAACTCTTCAACAAACTTTGGGAGGGAAAGTTCTAATTCAAACCTAAACCTAGGGTTTGGGAGTCTATAAATAAGACCCTAGGCTCATCATTTGGAAAGGATTCAACCTTGGGAAAGCTTAGAAAAATCAATCCCATTCTTCATCTTCCTCTTCCTCAAGTTTAGTGAGAGAGCTTGTAGGAAACCTTAACCCTAAATCCAACCACAATTCAAGATCTTGAGTGCAAGCCAAGCAAGATGCCTTCAACCCTTTTATGAGCCGAGCCGATCTTCAATCGGGCAAGAGATCAAAGTAGATCCACGATCCACGGAGACGAGCGAAGCCGAGTCAACGATCGATTTCTTCTTCTTGTAGATTCTTGAGAGAATGTATTGAAATTGTTGATTAAATAAAAGGTGATATTCTTTTATCTTGTTTTCTTTAAATTCCGCATCATGTTATCATTACTATTCTTGAATATTGTCTTTGTGGTGATGTGTGAATAAAACTCCGCTCGTCGGGGAGTCGAAACGATCTTTAGTATGATGATGTAAAAATTTGTAATCGATTCTTGAATCCCACGAGTTTGTAAACCCTAGCAAGTTCAAGAATCGACGACCCAATTCGTTGCGATGCTTTCTTGATCAACATCGCTCGAGATTGGGGAGTTCCGATCGTTTCTTGAAATTGCTAGAGGCTAGAATATAAATGGTATCCTCGAAAGAACAAGGGTTAAGAGATGAAACCCTAATTTCATCAAGAAAACCCTAACTCTCGTCGATCACCATTGATCTAGTATCAATTCTTCAAAGGACAAGAACACGAAACCCTTTAGATTGCATCACGTCTAAAGATCCGATCGATTCCTACGAGCCTCTCTTATATTCTTGATTGTTGATTGGAAATATTATCAAAACAACCGATTCTTGATTGTTTATAGTTTCTTGATTCTTGAGTAAAGATTAGTGACACTCGAATACAAATCACATCTTGAATCATGTTTTCGTTTATTGTTGCTTAACATTTCATTTCAAACATATCAAAATACAATTGAATTGCACAATCCCTGTGGACGATCCGCACTCATTCATTAACTACATCCGACACCGTGGTTTGATTGCGGTCAATATAATTTTTTGATTGTCGTTACTTTTTACATATACACGTCAGAAAATGGTTCAATCAAAATGGCGCCGTTGCCGGGGATCGCGCTAATTCATTTGCATTTATAGTTTGAAGTGAAAGAATTATTACGTTCTACGTCTTGAATTCAAAATTCGTACAAACTCTTACACGTGTGTTGTGATTTGATTGCAAGGTGATCTGGAGCATTCTGTTCTGTGGAAAAATTTATTTGAATATACCAGAGAGCTGGAGATAGCAACAGAAGCTCGCTGGTGAAATTGTGTACAGTGAACCCACAATAGGACCGCGTAAGGGCGGCACAAAGCCACAATACGCGGCGGAAGCGCCGCAGCTTTGAGGGATCTCTGGAAAATTTTCCAGCAGGTGATTTCTATCTCTCTCCCCTCTCCCATTTTAGCTCCAATTAACCCTTTTCTGCAGGATTCTTTGCAAATAAATCGCAGCGCGCAAAAGCAAAATTAAAATTGTGTGTGATTTTGTTTTCTTGGTTGTTTTGCATATTAAATACGGAAATTTAAGGGGCACGACCAAATCCAAATTAGGTGGGGATTTCATTACCCTTCCTAGGCCCCGAAAATCGCAAAACTTGCATCCGCATTACCTCCATTAACTAAAAGAAATCTAGAGAAGACTCTAAGGACTGTCGCGCTCAATAGGACAAGAGAAGGTCGTGGGTAATTCATTGCTTATCCGCGTTTTCTTGTGGTGCCTAAGGCGAGTGTGTCTAAGGCTAGTGGTTATTAATTAGGTCCACTGTAGTGGTGGTTCCTTCCCACTTACCTGGCACTTATCCGGCCACAGGGGGACAAAGAGGCAGTGGAGGATTCTATCCTGCGGCTTGTCTTTTGGCAGTTAGGAGCAGTCTAGAGATCGGACCTAGGTGACCATCAGATTCTAGAGTTTGTGTGCTGCATTTGTTTTGTCGCATCATTTTTTCAAAATCCGTCCCTTTTTCAAAGCAAGCACCGCATTCATTCATCCCTAATTATAAGTCAACGCTGCCACTTGTACTAACCCTTTTTAGTACAAGATAGGCTGGACACGGGATTCTAGTGCCCGTTTAGTCCGCGTACCTTTTATCGACTCCGAAGTCGATAATTCTCCATTTACCTTTTCTTTACCCACTACCACACCCACACCGATGGATCCGAATCCATCAAATTTCTTTAACCCTAATCTGCCACCGTCCGTAGGTGCGCAGAATCCTACTCCACCCCACATTTCTCTCCAGGAAAGATGCTATCCACATAGAGGTCCTCTTTCGACCTGCTTATCCACACCACCAGCCAATGGGGATAACTTTGAGATAAAGCCCCAGTATATCAATCTTTTACCCAAATACCACGGACTCGAGACCGAGGACGCTTACGTTTTCATTACCAAATTTGAAAACGTATGCGCAATGATGGGTACGTCTCAACTTTCAGTGGATGCTATGCGTCTACGACTTCTTCCATTTACTTTGTGCGATATAGCCGAGAAGTGGCTATACAACACCACCGCACACTCTATTACAAATTGGGAAGAATTCGTCGCTGCATTCCTTAAGAAATTTTACCCAGTCCAAAAGACGGCTCGAATCCGTAGCGAACTGAACCAATTTGCCCAGCTCCCTGCCGAACCATTTTCAAAATACTTTGAACGTTTCAAGGATCTATTGGTTCAATGTCCTCATCACGGCATCCCGAGATGGGAGCTTTGCCGAATCATATATGAGGGCAGTAACCCTAGCACTAAACAGAGCCTTGAAAACATGTGTCAAGGTACTTTTATGACCAAAGATGACGGGGAAGCCTGGCGATACTTAGAAGAGTTCGCTGAGAAATCACTAATTTGGGAGAGTGGAACACAACCATTGAATAGGGGTGGCGTACACCAAATAGATGTGTCCATAGGTGTCCGAGCTGAAATGGCAGCAATGCAAAAGAAGCTCGACGCTATGGAACACAAATTTGCAGCAGCCTCCCTAAACCCAATGTCGCTCCCCAAAACTGTTTGTGGGTGCTGTTCTGATCCGTCACATTTAACGGAAGAATGTCCATTAAACTCTGTGTTTCAAGGTCACGAGCATTCTAATGCCGCATTTCAAAGACCTCGAAACGATCCATATTCTTCCAGTTACAATCAGGGTTGGAGGAACCACCCGAATTTTGCTTGGAACCAAAACCAATCTCAAAACACGGTTCCAAACACTAATCAATTTCAACGGGCTCTTCCTCCACCACAACAGCAACCCCTACAACTCACTCAGCACCCCTACCCGTCACAAAATTTCCAAAATCAGGGCAACACTCCTGCACAGTCTAATCCTATGCAGCCCTGTTCTGACGAGTTCTCTCAATTCACTCAAACCATGAAATCACTTTTATCAAATTTCATGGATGTTTCGACTGAGGTTAGATCTTCCGTCAGTGAAATAAAGAAAAACTCAGCGTCCCAAGCTGAGAGTATTCGCATGATGGAAGCTGAAATCGCACGCTTAAAAGCCGAAATGAGTGCGAGAGAAAAAGGGAAACTTCCCTCTCAACCCCTACAGAATCCTGGGCATTACAATGTAAATGCCATTACAACGTTGAGATCGGGAAGAGTGCTGAACAATCATGTCGGGGAAGATATTGATAATACTGAAAATCATATCAACACCCCGGCTGAGTCTTTCCCACATACACACACTTCACCTTCTGATCCTTCTTCTTCTACCAAACCACCTTCGCACGAGCCTATTCTCCATTTCCCTTTAGGCTCAACACCTTCACCCAACCCTTATAGTTCTCCACAGACGGTCCCCACACCTCCTTTGGGACCTCGTCTACCCCCCTTTCCTTCTCCTGTGATGGACCCTGCGCTTATTGCGAAAGCACCTTACCCGAATCGGCTAAGGGCTAATAGAACGAGTCCTCATATGGAGAAAATTTTAGAGATGTTCAAACAGGTTAACATCAATATCCCTCTCCTAGATGCGATTCAGCAAGTCCCCGCTTATGCGAAAATTCTAAAGGACTTGTGCACTAGGAAGAGGAAGACCCAAGTGCCGAAGAAGGTCTTTATGTCTAATAATATCAGCACTGCTTTTATACCCCAGCTTCCAAAGAAAAGAAAGGACCCAGGTTGTCCTACAATTTCGATTTCGATTGGGGGTAAAAACATAAATCGTGCTCTTTTAGACCTTGGCGCGAGTGTTAACCTGTTACCTTATTCTGTCTATGAGCAATTAGGGATTGGAGAGCTGAAACCTGCTCATTGTACTCTCCAGATGGCAGACCGATCTATCACCAAACCAAGGGGTGAATTAGAGGATGTATTGATAAAGGTCGGGGAATTTGTTTTCCCTGTAGACTTCATTGTGCTCGACACACATCCTGTAGCAAACCCCCGGGGCCAAATTCCGGTGATTCTAGGTCGTCCTTTCCTTGCCACTTCCAACGCTGTTATAAACTGTAGAAATGGTTCAATGAATTTATCATTTGGAAATATGACCATTGAACTAAATATCTATAAAGTTGGAAGTCAGCCGTCAGAACCCTCTGCTCATATTTTAGATGTGTGCTCTGTCCATGAGATCGCTCCCGATAGTTGTGGAGCTGAGGATATTTGCTTTACTGATCTCGATGACATTAGCACATCTCTGTTTGACTTAGCACAAGATCTTAGTGAGGACACTTTAGCTACACATGAGTCCTGCACTTCTGACTTTTCTCCACCCGAGTCTGTATCTTTCACAGGCTCTGAGCTTCTTTGTAGATCCAAAAATCAATCTATGACCCTTCCTTCTATCATTTCTCCGCCTGAGTTAGATCTCAAAATTTTACCTTCTCACCTGAAATATGCATATCTTGGTGAGAACGAGTCATTACCGGTTATCATTTCCGCTTCTCTTGCATCAGAGCAAGAGAATGCCCTTTTATCGGTATTGAGATCTAACAAAGAGGCGTTTGGTTGGAGTACGGCGGACATCAAAGGGATTAGTCCCTTGATAGTTGAACATCATATACATGTGATGGATGATGCCAGACCAACCCGAGAACCACAGAGACGGTTGAATCCCGTCATGAAGGAAGCTGTCATGAAAGAAATCGTCAAGTGTTTAGATAATGGTATTATCTACCCCATCTCCGATAGCCAGTGGGTGAGTCCTATACATGTCGTTCCTAAGAAATCCGGCATCACAGTTATCACAAATGAAGCGAATGAGTTGATTCAAACACGCACCCAAACTGGGTGGCGTGTATGCATCGATTATAGAAAACTCAACGCTGCTACGAGGAAAGACCATTTTCCTCTACCATTTATTGATCAAATGCTGGAACGCTTAGCGGGACGAGAGTTTTATTGTTTTATGGACGGATACTCAGGCTACAATCAGGTCCCCATCGCCAAAAAGGATCAAGATAAAACCACTTTTACTTGTCCTTTTGGTACCTTTGCTTACAGTCGCATGCCCTTTGGGTTATGCAATGCTCCCGCTACCTTTCAGCGGTGTATGATGGGGATATTCTCTGATATGGTAGAGAATTTTCTGGAGATCTTTATGGACAACTTCTCGATTTTTGGAGACTCTTTTTCTGATTGCCTAGCGAATCTAGACGCTGTTCTTACTCGTTGCAAAGAGAAGAACTTGACTTTGAACTGGGAAAAATGCCACTTTATGGTCCAAGAAGGAATAGTCCTTGGACATGTCATTTTACAGAAAGGCATTGAGGTTGACAGAGCTAAAGTAGATGTCATTCAAAACCTGCCTCATCCCAAAAGCGTCAAAGATATTCGCTCTTTCCTTGGCCATACGGGCTTTTATAGGAGATTCATAAAGGACTTTAGCAAAATTGCTAGACCTTTAACACTACTCCTGGCCAAGGATACGACCTTCCATTTTGACTCGGATTGCGAGACAGCTTTCGACTCACTTAAACACTCACTCACCACAGCCCCCGTTTTATCATCACCAAATTGGGACTACCCCTTTGAGCTGATGTGTGACGCATCTGATTTTGCAGTAGGTGCAGTCTTAGGACAGCACATCGAAAAGATGCCACACGTGATTTACTATGCCAGTAAGACCCTGAATGATGCGCAAATCAATTATACAACCACCGAGAAAGAGCTTTTAGCGGTTGTATTTGCGTTAGAAAAATTCAGGCCTTACTTAATCGGCTCACCTATAGTTGTGTATACTGACCATTCCGCTTTGAAACATCTTCTGGCGAAGAAAGATGCAAAAGGTCGACTAATACGTTGGATCCTTCTTTTACAAGAATTCGATCTTGTTATCAAAGATAAGAAAGGATGTGAAAACGTAGTAGCTGACCACCTTTCACGCATTATTTCTTCCCCTGTGACCCTGCCGATCAATGATTCATTCCCTGATGAACAACTCTTGAGCATATCCGCTGAACCATGGTTCAGGGATATTGTGAACTATCATGCCACAGGACTTATACCGAGCGATTGGTCAAAACAGGACAAATATCGTTTTCTTTCCCAAGTAAAACACTATTACTGGGACGAGCCCTATTTGTTTAAATATTGTCCTGATCAGATCATTCGCCGGTGCGTCCCGAATGAAGAGTTCAAGAGTGTTCTTTCATTTTGTCATGATCAGGCTTGTGGGGGTCACTTTGGTCCTAGAAAGACAGCGGAAAAGGTTTTGCAATGTGGATTTTATTGGCCGACCTTATTCAAGGACGCATTTGAGTATTGCAAAACCTGTACACAATGTCAGTATACGGGTAGAATATCCCAGAGGAATGAAATGCCTCAGCAACCCATTCTGGTTGTTGAAATGTTTGATGTTTGGGGCATTGATTTTATGGGTCCTTTTCCCAACTCCTTTGGGAATCTGTACATTTTGCTGGCGATTGATTATGTCTCAAAGTGGGTAGAAGCCATTCCATGTCGCACTAATGACAGGAAAGTTGTCATTAAGTTCTTAAAAGAGAATATCTTTTCGCGATTTGGACACCCACGCGCTATCATTAGCGATAATGGGACGCATTTCTGCAACAGGTCTTTCGAGACTCTGATGCGAAAATACTCAATCAACCACCGCCTTTCTACACCCTATCACCCCCAAACAAGCGGGCAGGCTGAGATCTCAAACAGACAAATCAAACTTATCCTGGAGAAAACTGTTGCTAAGAATAGAAAAGATTGGTCGACCAAATTGACGGATGCTCTTTGGGCATTCAGAACTGCATATAAGACCGACCTAGGAATGTCTCCATATAGGATAGTTTTTGGTAAAGCATGTCATCTACCTGTTGAGATAGAACATAAAGCATTGTGGGCTATAAAGGAAATAAATTTTGATCTAAACCTTGCTTGCAACTTTCGGAAGCTGCAACTTAACGAGCTAAGCGAACTCCGCGATGAAGCTTATGATAATGCTGTAATCACAAAGAATAGGACTAAGGTTTTTCACGATAAAAGCATTTTAAGGAAAACATTTTTACCTGGTCAACAAGTCCTTCTTTATGATTCACGTTTACACCTTCATGCGGGTAAGCTCCGATCTCGTTGGAAGGGACCTTTTGTTGTGCGGTCTGTATTCCCGCACGGGGCAGTAGAAGTTGAAAATGTTAAAAACGGCACCTTTTTCAAAGTAAATGGACATAGATTAAAGCCGTATTTTTCCACTGACCCCACGGAGGAGCTCTTGTTCTTACAAGAGCCAGTTTATTTGGATTAAAATTCCTCCGTCTCACCTTCATATCCTGTATATCATTGCATCATCTTTTGAATGAAGGTGAGTGAAAGATAAGTTTGGGGGAAGTTCTTCACTTATATATTTTGCCCCCACTAATAATTCCCCCCAGATTTACAGGTTTTGTAGATATAACTGTCGGCAACAGTGAGGACACTGTTGAAAACAAGTTTGGGGGAGGTTTGTGCTTATTTTTGCATCATTTGCATATCATCTGCATAAGCACAAAACATTTCTTTTAAAAATCTATAAAAATTGAAAAATTTTCAAAACCCATAAAAATTTAAAAATTTTCAAATATAAAAATAATTTTAATATTTACACCTTTTTGTATATAAATAAGATAATGAAAGTTTAGATAGTGAAAAATTACATCCATGAGATTGGAAAATTTTTAGAAAACTAAGAAAATTAGAAGTTTTCTTATACGAACTAGTAATAAGTAGTTATGAGCCGTTGTCCCAAGGGTTAGTAAGATGAAGGACGTCACTAATCTGAGGATAAAAATAAGTCTGAAAAATAGTTTCTATTCTGGAAGCCAAACATTTTGAACGTGGCTACCCTGCTATTCGCACTTACACACGTCTTGAAGCCTGGGATAGTAGAGGATACCTTGAAATGCTCTTGTCTTAAAGCCAAAAGTATGAAAAAAAAAATATGGTGAGAAAAATGGACACTGGTTTTGTTATCACCAAGGGAATAAAAAAATATATAGCGAGGGTGCTTTTTCATCTAGTGCCCTAAGGCCAACTGGTCTGGGAGTCACTGCTATACCTAAGGTGGTGCAAGACTAGGAAAATACACCAAATAAGCAAGCACATGAGTAATCGGTCGGTTAGTACCTCAAGAAGTATTAACGGTCGCATGAAAGTGTGTGAGCTCATCGAAAAAAAAAAAAAAAGAAAAAAAAAGAGTACTGAGGTTGATGGGCAAGAGTATGATAGCTTGAATTGAATTCTCCGGGTGTAGGGATGTCTTTACACACACGCAGGGTGATATGATCGATGTTTGGAAGAAAGATAGGAATGAAGAATAAGATGATGTTTTATTGAGGGAGGACGTGATTTCTGACATCTTTTCATGACCATTAAGATAGGGCTCATGACAACCGAAAAGCTAGCTTAGTTGGAAACCCTAATTTTCAAAGCTTTTCTTTTACGATTCTCTTCTTTAAATGTAATATTCATGGTCTTGCTTTTATTATTGGATTTTGTGGGTGCAATCCGCTGAAAACCCTCAGGAGACAACACTCCTCCTACTAGGGACACCTAGAGGTTTAAAGGCTTGTTGCACATGCTCAGTGCAATCGTGTTGCCTACGAAAGTGTGCTAGTTAGTTTTTTCTCTTTCTTTATTTTCTCCTTCTCTCTTTTTAATAAAACATTCTCTCGAGACGATCGAAATTAAGTTTGGGGGTATTTGATCAGTCGAAAATATTGCATATTTTAACAGGCAATTTCCATATCATCTGCATCCATATAGAAGTGTACAGTATTCATATTCTACATATTAGCAAATCGGTCGCAAAATATCAGATTACATGTATTCGACCTTAAAACCGGCATTTCTAGGGAAATTGACTGCATTGCATTACATAGCATATTTTCCATATCTTGCAACCCCTGTTTTTGAAGTATGTGCAGGAAAAGAGAAGCTTGCTCGATCATTACAGTGCTCGACCATTACAATTGCTCGTAAACTCACTTAACTCAAATCTGGTATCAACACAGAAGAGGAAATACAAATATAAACATCAAAGGAAGCTTAAAAAAGCAGTCCAAGACCACATAAGAAAGTCCAAGGCCCAAGCCCATCAATGCGCGGCGGAAGAGCGGCATATGTAGGGTAAACGCGGCGGTTGCGCGGCGGGTCCAAGTGTTCAGGCTCTCAAATTTCACCAAAACTCCTGTTTCAGTGGCTACAGCTCAATAATACACACAAACTTCCAGAATATCCCAGATACTTTCTCCAGATCAGCAAACACCTAAACTAGCCTAATACTTCTAGAACTTTCCCTAAACCCTAGCTTAAACCCTAAGCTAACTCCTAACAAACTCCTTCTAGAAACTCTTCAACAAACTTTGGGAGGGAAAGTTCTAATTCAAACCTAAACCTAGGGTTTGGGAGTCTATAAATAAGACCCTAGGCTCATCATTTGGAAAGGATTCAACCTTGGGAAAGCTTAGAAAAATCAATCCCATTCTTCATCTTCCTCTTCCTCAAGTTTAGTGAGAGAGCTTGTAGGAAACCCTAACCCTAAATCCAACCACAATTCAAGATCTTGAGTGCAAGCCAAGCAAGATGCCTTCAACCCTTTTATGAGCCGAGCCGATCTTCAATCGGGCAAGAGATCAAAGTAGATCCACGATCCACGGAGACGAGCGAAGCCGAGTCAACGATCGATTTCTTCTTCTTGTAGATTCTTGAGAGAATGTATTGAAATTGTTGATTAAATAAAAGGTGATATTCTTTTATCTTGTTTTCTTTAAATTCCGCATCATGTTATCATTACTATTCTTGAATATTGTCTTTGTGGTGATGTGTGAATAAAACTCCGCTCGTCGGGGAGTCGAAACGATCTTTAGTATGATGATGTAACAAATTTGTAATCTATTCTTGAATCCCACGAGTTTGTAAACCCTAGCAAGTTCAAGAATCGACGACCCAATTCGTTGCGATGCTTTCTTGATCAACATCGCTCGAGATTGGGGAGTTCCGATCGTTTCTTGAAATTGCTAGAGGCTAGAATATAAATGGTATCCTCGAAAGAACAAGGGTTAAGAGATGAAACCCTAATTTCATCAAGAAAACCCTAACTCTCGTCGATCACCATTGATCTAGTATCAATTCTTCAAAGGACAAGAACACGAAACCCTTTAGATTGCATCACGTCTAAAGATCCGATCGATTCCTACGAGCCTCTCTTATATTCTTGATTGTTGATTGGAAATATTATCAAAACAACCGATTCTTGATTGTTTATAGTTTCTTGATTCTTGAGTAAAGATTAGTGACACTCGAATACAAATCACATCTTGAATCATGTTTTCGTTTATTGTTGCTTAACATTTCATTTCAAACATATCAAAATACAATTGAATTGCACAATCCCTGTGGACGATCCGCACTCATTCATTAACTACATCCGACACCGTGGTTTGATTGCGGTCAATATAATTTTTTGATTGTCGTTACTTTTTACATATACACGTCAGAAAATGGTTCAATCAGTCACCACGAGGTCGCCGGCCTCAAGCGCCTCGTTCGCCACCACCCTGGGCTCAATTGTAATGATCATTTCATCTGCCACCACTTCAGGCTCGGCATCAATGACGTTCTCGACTGCAGACCCCCCAACCTCCATCTCAGGCTCCGAAGCCTCAGCGACGTTGCCCACCGTCGGCTCAGGTTCGGCAGGTGCCGCCTTCTCTATTTCCTTGGGTTCAACGGTCTCCGCCTCCCCCTCGGTCGGACTTGGCCCTGCAAGATAAAATATATAAGAACCGACAGCTTTATGAGTCTTATAACGAAATTCCGAAAGAAGTATTACCTGAGGTAGATTTGTCGTTAGCCTCTCTATTGGCGCGGATCGCCTGTCTATGAGCTGTAGACAGGGCGACCGGGGACTCTTCTGACGGAGTGTCAGCTCGAGGAACGGTGCTGGGGCCCGCTCCAATGGCCAAAGTAGCCCTGCGTGCCTTTTCTTCGCGCCTCGACCGCTTCCTTTCCTCCCGGGCCGTCACGATGGACCTCTTTGACGCTTCCTTTATCGAAGCATCGTCGTCCTCATTTAAAGATGCCTCCAAAGCCTTTAATGCATCTCTCATCGGCTCTTCAAGACGAACCTCCTGCGGTGGCCCAGAGGAAGCGGGAACATCGGCAACTGGCAGAACATTTGCGTCGCTTGGCGGGAACGGCATTGAGGTTTCTGCAATAAAAAGGGAGAGATTAGATTGACCATAACACAAGGAGAATAAAAACTTGATGAATCGAAGCTTACTGAGGCCTAAAGACGCTCTAAGGCGTTCCTCCTCTTGGAAGGTCTTGAGTGAAGCGGCAATGGCTTCCTCATCAGTGATGCCTGTTGGAAGAAAAGAAAGAAAAACGTTAGTCAAAGGCAATGAGAAGAATATGATACAATAAATGCGACTAGTAGTTACCTGATTACGCAAGCTCAGCTAGCCACGTGTCACGCTTTGCCAACCACGCTGAAGTTTCGAGAGCGGCTTCCAAGTCTGTATCATCCGGCGGCGGCATGACTAATCCCTCGTTAGTCCCATATTCGATCAGGCCCTCGGCATAGGGAGCATGGGGTTCCTGACCGAACGCGACATCGGCAGCGAAGGGCGACTTCTTTTTCTTCTGCCCTCCGATCCTAGGATCACGTGGGATTGACTTACGCTTAGCAGCCACCTTGGGACGGCGGGTCCCGATGTCTGCACCCACGCCAGACTCCGGTGAGGCTATAACCACTGTCTCCACTGGAGCACAGGGCGCTGTGGGTGCATCCGCAATATCAGGGAGTGGCAATCCGCGTGGAGGACTCTGCGCACGCGAAGGTCCGGCTCTGGCATCTTTTAAAGGGGGGATTACCGGGGTCCTTGGCACCAAAGGAGCATTGCGATCGCTACCTGGAGGTGCACCCTTACGGTCGATCAGCAACCGCCTTTCCTCCTTTATGACCGCTCCCGTAGAATGACTGTACCATTCTGTATATACCCTGAGAAGTCGTGGGGCGCAAGCCGGCTCACTGATAAAGAAGTGGGAGCCCGTGTTTAGACGCATGAAATGATGCAGCGCTCTCTCCATCCCTTCTTCGGTCGCAGCAGGTTCCGATAAGAAAGCCTCCAGCGGTACCCCTTGATTATAGCTCAGTTGTTGGGCGAAATGATGCGGGTTATATCTCATGAAGATCGCTGCCCCGTTCTGCCTAAACACCAAGAAGCCCGGTCTGATGGAATATAAGTGAAGGGTCTCCCGGGCCGTTAAAAATGAAGCTCCATCCTTGAAAGTGTCTTGCAATGGCCGCACTGCAGTGGTAGACGCTTTTCCAATAGTCAACACCTTGTCAACGAAAGACACACCGGCTCCAACGGTGTGGGAGCGAAGGAGTAAACCCCTGGCATTTCGTGGCGATGGATTTACAATTGATGTGCCGATCAGCTGTATAATGCGAGGAAAGCTGCATCTGTCGTAGAACGAGGGCCTTTTATGCATGCCGAAAACACCCGATGTACGTAGCTCGAACCACGACATAAAGTAGTGCATCGGGAAGACCACGTGCAATACCCCGGGCTCGTTAGCATCCGCTGCTCGGCTGAGGCCATGATATAGGTGTGCCAAGCCAGCGATCCCAACGGCCACCTTTACCCCGATGGCCATCCGATGAGCAGGGTAAAAGACGGAGGGCCGCATACGGTGAGAGTGCATTGGAATCGCAAACCAACTCAACCATAACCCGAGAAATCCTAAGAAAAAGGCCTCCTCATCCATTCCAGGGGCCGCAATTTCTGCAAAAGACATAGTCGGGAATTCCGGAAGGAAAAAACCCTTTTGATCTATCTCCTTTTCCGGTAGATTATCCACACCTAGACCGAAAGGGTCATCCAGGGTAGCGAACTTAGCAGCCTCTGATGAGAGGACGCTTGGGCGAAGAAACCGAGCAATGAAATCCTCAAAGTTAACTCCTCGACTCCCATGTTCGATAAAAAGAGACTCATATATGTTCAACACTTTAATCAAGCTTGGGAACTGGTGTTGAACAGTATTCTCCGGCGTGAGCCCCCTTATCACCAGCTTAGAACCAAAGACATACTCATCCGTCGGGAGCAACTCCTCATAATGTTCCCCCATGACCGGTAAACCGGATACCTCCGCAAACTCTTCCAAAGAGATTGACACTTTCCGATCCATGGCGAGGAAAGTGTGGGTAGGAATGTTCCACTGCTCCAGGAAGGCCTTGAACCAGGTGGGGAACGTGGGATATTGGAACAGAGAGACGTACACTGCGGTGTACAATCCTAACTTTATCAACTGCGACTTCTTCGTCGACAGGATATACCGGGCCCACGGCAGATAGCCGATTGGGTGGCGGGGGATCAGACCGATATTATATGATTGCCCCCAAGGTCGCGCCTCGCCTTGACAGATACGGCGTCCTAGGATATCCAAAACCATGGGACGCTGGACCGGGATTGCATCTATGGCCGGATGAAGGAAACCCTTCGATGTCCAATCCACCATCTCCACGGCGTACTGCACCGAGGGTGGGGTAGCATGGTGAATCGTCGTGATGGGTTCTGACGGCACCGCGCATGTGAAGCTCCGTCGGCCCATGATGATCTGATTATACCACGACCCCCAAAGGTGGAGACTCTTGTATTCCGGGTCGTATTCCTTAATTATGGCCAGGACCTCACGGTCCAAGGGCGCCTCGGGAAATCCCTCCTCTGAACGAACAAACGGGAACGAGGTGTCGAGAGACATGATCGCTGCAAAAGAACAAAATAGCCGTCAGTGCTACAATTCCAACGCTTGGCGTTTAAAAAAAATTCTTCAATTAAATGAATTTAAAAATTAATTAGATTAAAATTAATCACACTGCAGTGCAGTGGGTAGGGGACCAAATGGGGACCCACAAAATCTGGATGAAAATGCCTCTTTTAATAAGACAGCCTCATCATTGGGTGAGACTGTCAATTAAAGAAAAGATCCCCAAGAGAATATTATCATCAGTAGGGAATCCCTAGAGACAAGGAGGAAATCTCCTCTTTCAGAGCAAAGCTCTTTTACAGAATGACACTTGTCAAATTCTGGTCTCAAAGGAATAAAATTCCTTAAAGGAGCATAGCTCTGTGGTAATAATGGAAAAGGTCCATCAGAAAAAAATTTACACTTAAAAGAATTAAAAAAAATTTGGAATCTTGAAAGATTCATGAAAAACTTATAAAAATATTCTTCATTTTTCAAATCTAAAAGATCTACAGTTAATTCAAGAGCAAAGCTCTGTTCATGGGTTAGAACCCATGAACAAGATCTCTGCAGATCTATAAGTTCTTAAGAGCAAAGCTCTGTTTATGAAACCCCAATGGGGATCTCTTTAGATCAAAAGATCTGTGAGAGCAAAACTCTTTGATTGAGATTAAGTTAAATTAATTTGATTTAAATTAATTTTTACCTAAAGTTTTTGACTTTAGAAATGAGCAAATCTCTGAAGTTCTTGAGTGTGAACAAAGCTCTGGAAAATCAAAATCTTGAAACGGTGAAGATTTTCTAAGGGCCATAGGTCCTATTTATAAGGCGCTTGCGCCCCTTCAGCTCACCCCTTGATCCAACGGTCAAGAGTTTGCCACCGCTGCACTCACGTGCGTGCCACGTGAGCGCAACGGTGGGGGGGCATTTGTTTCCCCAATCAGAGCAAATCTCTGTTGAAATTCAAAATTCAAATTTTGAAGCAACGCTTCAAATCTCGGGCGCTGATACGTCAGCACAGGGCCCAAGAAGGCGCGCCCAATCAGAGCAAAGCTCTATTTTATGCAAAATTAAAGGAAGCAACGCTTCAGTTGCGCAAGCACTGCGCTGCGCGACACGTGTCAGCGCAGATGCGCTAGCGCAGGTGCGCTGCGCTTCGCGCTGCGCGACACGTGTCAGCGCAGATGCGCTAGCGCAGTTGCGCTGCGCTTCGCGCTGCGCGACACGTGTCACGCGCTGGGGCATTTGCGCCAAACAGAATTAAGATTTTAAAGAAATCTTTCTGTTCTTCTTAAAACAAGAAGATTTTCTTCTGTAAAACAGAAGCCCTTGGATCAAAGATCCAACGGTGGGGAAAATTCCCCAAATCACTCAGAGAAAGATCTCTTTAACAAATTTAACTAATTTATGGGCACTATAAAAAGGACCTTAGAGCTCAATTCAAAGGCATCAACATCTTGAAAGAAATTAAACAGAGAGAGCTTTGAAGAATTGGAGAGAAATCCTCAAGAACAAAAAAAGGTAAAAAGCCTTTAGAAAAAGAGAAAATTCTCTTATGAACAGATCATGGATCTAAAAACAAGATCAATGATCTTCAATAAAAAACAAATAAAAACAGTGCTTTGCACTTTTTATGAACCTTTGGTTCTCTGAGATAAGAAAAACAAGAGAAACTTGTTTTCTTTGATCTAAATTAGATCAAGAAAGCAAACAGTGCTTTGCACTTCTTTTATAAACCTTTGGTTCTTGAATCTAAAAGATTCTCAAATTTAGAGTGCCTTGCACTTGCAAACTGCGCTGTTGCGCTCTTGGGAGAGCGCCACGTGTCAGCGTCTGAACCATTTGCGCTATGCGCTTTTGAAATAGAGCTTTGCTCTCTAAAATCGGCGCAACTCACCAGAGCGCGCCACGTGTCAGCAGCGCAAGCGCAGCGCACTGCGGTTGCATGACACGTGTCGTCACCACAAGCGCTTGCGCTCTTTGATTGGCGCAAAGCGCCTGAAATGCAATGCATTATTTTAAAAAATGGGCCAAGCCCAAGTCAAAAAGACCTAACAGACCAAATTAAATTGCAAAGCAATAAAGGGCAGAGCCCAAGTAAAATTAATGCTGCGCATCATTTATAAATGGGCAGAGCCCAAAACAAATTGATGCTCTGCATCCTTCATGGGTAGAGCCCAAATAAAAATAAAAAGAAATGCAATGCAAAAGCAGATAAAATGCTGAACATCTTCAATTGGACTTAGCCCAATCGTGGCCGTAAGTCCTCAAATTAAATTGATTGAGCACGGCTGCTCCCTAAATCAATTTACGACCGGTTCTAGGGTACATCTCCGAACTTTTCTGACACCCATCGTTGTAATCCTTCAACGACGTCAGAGAGATGACGGGTCCCGACGACCATATATGAATACGGACTGAGGGGTCCTTAAACTCGTGGACCGAAACGTCCTTAAACTAATATCGGACCGAAACGTCTTTAAACTAATATTCATCCCAAAATGGGAACGTTGGACCGAAATGTTCTTAAACTAATGATGGACCGAAACGTCCTTAAACTAATGATGGACCACCACGTCCCTAAACTGGCGATGGACCAAAATGTCCTTAAACTAATGACGGACCACCACGTCCCTAAACTGGAATACAGACCACCACGTCCCTAAACTGGCAATGGACCACCACGTCCCTAAACTGGAACACGGACCACTACTGGAACAATAGAGCCTCCAAACGCTCTTCTATCGGATCTAAACGATCCCGTTTAAGTTGATCTTGGCCCCAAACACGGCTAACGTATCGTTAAACATTCAAACAGACTACATATTTCCTAATCAACTTCGGTTCAAGGGTACATCTCCGAACTCCTCTGACACCTATCGTTGTAATCCTTCAACGACGTCAGAGAGGTGACGAGTCCCGACGGCCATATATTAAATGGATCACCACGTTAAGTTGATCTTAGTCTCAAACAGGATTAACGTATCCTTAACGAACGTTTAAGTTGATCTTAGCCTCAATACGGCTAACGTATCCTTAAACTAAAAACACCAAATCCAAATCTAAGTAAATACGGATTTGGACTAATCCACGTCCTACGGGCGACGGCATTACTCAGTCTCCGTATACAATCCACGGGCAACCACAAACAAAACAAACACCCACGACACGAAGTGAAATTCTGGAGAAGGAGAAAGTTGTTACCGCGATGCGGTAGCGTAATTAACTGCAGGGGCTTGCGCCTGCAGGGAAGAGCGTCCCCACAATCAAAAACCCCACAAGCGAGGGGGAATCTGACGAAGTCTGCTACATCTGCCACATCCGTCTAAACCTCCGATACACGGTGTCATAAATCAACTTGGCATCTTCGGAGAGGTAGACGGATAAAACCATATAGCATCTGCCCTGAATCTCAGGCTAGACGTCCTCATGTCGTCGCCGCCATTCGGAGGGGAACAGGTTGTACAGGAAATTTGGAGTTGTTACAAGAATTCCCCTATGAGACCCTCACGGCTCATAAGATTTGAAAAGCCTTAAGCTACAGGGATCTAAACCTGTTCTTAAGCCATCATACGCCCTAATTTTCCCTACAGGCGGTCAATATTGACCCTTATATACAATCCACGGGCACAAATAAACGTCTCCCCCACCATGTTCCGCCAATGGCACGAAAAGTTCTCACATGGTGAGTGACACTTGTAAATCCTCTCGACTTATAAGGAGAAAACAATCTTATAAGATCCTTACGACTTATAGGAGATCATACACTTGAGAATCCTCACGATTCCTAAGGAGAAAACGCACCTGCGAGACCCTCACGACTCGTAGGGAGAAACGCCTTTATAAGACCCTTACGGCTCGTGAAGTCAAAAGCCTTAGTCAACAGGATCCTGACCCTGTTTGCTAAGCCACCTTTGTTCAAATCGACAGAGGCAAGAGATGATTGACTCCTGGCAATATTCCAGTCGCAGCAACGCTGATGCTACAATTGGCACTAGATCCCAAGTTCCATACTCACGGCGAAAAGTCAGCGAGCCATAAATGCATACAGAAATAGCCGAAATGATAGGGCAACTTGCAACAAAATCAGCAAGTAAAATATATGCATACAAATAGCCGAAATGATTGGGCAACTTGCAATAAAAAGCAGTGAGTAAAAAGAAAAATAGCCAAAATGATTGTGCACCGCGAAAAATAGCTGAAATGATTGGGCAATCACGACTTTCGCGATATAAAAAGCTGAAATGATAGAGTATCGCGGAAAGAAATAAAAAAAATGAAAGAATGAAACTTTTGCCCTACAAGCGAGTTCATACTGACCCCTGTATACAATCCATGGGCATAAACAAAAAGGGAACCACATTTTCCCACCAGACTCTGTCAAAGGGAGAGTCAGATCTCGACGGCAACATCTGCGTCCCGGAAGATCAACACGGCGTTCATTCTCAACTCCAACAGGATGCAGACGTAACGTCAACAACCGACCTTAGGGTCGCAACGAAGTGGAGCCATAGCAAAGTCCCTAGTTCCAAAAGCTCAATGGCCACACCTATAGCCTAGAGACCAACAACGGCATTCCTCCTCATTCCAGCAGGATACGGACGCGACATCACCAATCAGAGCCACGACAAAGTCCCCATTTTCAAGACTCTACGGTTCACAGACAACCTAACGTCAGCAAATGACCTCCGTCTCGGAAATACGTCAGCCAGTGACCTCCGTCTCGGAAATACGTCAGCCAACGATCTCCGTCTCGAAAATACGTCATCCAATGACCCCATCTCGGAAATACATCAGGAAATGACCCCGTCTCGGAAATACATCATCCAATGACCCTGACACCGTAGAAAACGGAGAAAGTCAACCCTGACACTGCAGAAAGCGGAGAAAGTCAACCTTGACACCGTAGAAAACATAGAAAGTCAACCCCGACACCGTAGAAAACGGAGCAAGTCAACCTTGACACCGTAGAAAATGGAGAAAGTCAACCCCAACACCGCAGAAAGCGGAGCAAGTCAACTAACGACCTCCCCGCCGGATCAATGCTTCGTCCCGGAACCAAGTCAACTCACAAATATCTCGATTCATGGAAATCAGCGTCCTTGACGAGAACCTCTCGATCCGCGTCGACCCGCAAGGAAATCAGCGTCTTTGCAGGAATCTCTCGATTCGTCTCAACCCCAAGAAAATTAGTGTCCTTGGTAAAATATCTCGATTCAAGGAAATCAGCGTCCTTGACGAGAACCTCTCGATTCGCGTCGACCCGCAAAGAAATCAGTGTCTTTGCAGGAATCTCTCGATTCGTCTCAACCCCAGGGAAATCAGTGTCGTTGGTAAAATATCTCGATTCAGGGAAATCAGCGTCCTTGACGAGAACCTCTCGATTCGCGTCGACCCGTAAGGAAATCAGTGTCTTTGCAGGAATCTCTCGATTCGTCTCAACCCCAGGGAAATCAGTGTCCTTGGCAAAATATCTCGATTCAGGGAAATCAGCGTCCTTGACGAGAACCTCTCGATTCGCGTCGACCCGCAAGGAAATCAGTGTCTTTGCAGGAATCTCTCGATTCGTCTCAACCCCAGGGAAATCAGTGTCCTTGGCAAAATATCTCGATTCAGGGAAATCAGCGTCCTTGACGAGAACCTCTCGATTCGCGTCGACCCGCAAGGAAATCAGTGTCTTTGCAGGAATCTCTCGATTCGTCTCAACCCCAGAGAAATCAGTGTCCTTGTCAAAATATCTCGATTCAGGGAAATCAGCGTCCTTGACTAGAACCTCTCGATTCGTGTTGACCCGCAAGGAAATCAATGTCTTTGCAGGAATCTCTCGATTCGTCTCAACCTCAGGGAAATCAGTGTCCTTGTCAAAATATCTCGATTCAGGGAAATTAGCGTCCTTGACGAGAACCTCTCAATTCGCGTCGACCCGCAAGGAAATCAGTGTCTTTGCAGGAATCTCTCGATTCGTCTCAACCCCAGGGAAATCAGGGTCCTTGTCAAAATATCTCGATTCAGGGAAATCAGCGTCCTTGACGAGAACCTCTCGATTCGCGTTAGCCCGCAAGGAAATCAGTGTCTTTGCAGGAATCTCTTGATTCGTCTCAACCCAAGGGAAATCAGTGTCCTTGGCAAAATATCTCGATTTAGGGAAATCAGCATCCTTGACGAGAACCTCTCGATTCACGTCGACCCGCAAGGAAATCCGTGTCTTTGCAGGAATCTCTCGATTTGTCTCAACCCCAGGGAAATCAGTGTCCTTGGCAAAATATCTCGATTCAGGGAAATCAACGTCCTTGACGAGAACCTCTCGATTCGCGTCGATCCGCAAGGAAATCAGTGTCTTTGCAGGAATCTCTCGATTCGTCTCAACCCCAGGGAAATCAGTGTCCTTGGCGAAATATCTCGATTCAGGGAAATCAGTGTCCTTGGAGAGAATCTCTCGATCCATTTCGACCCGCAAGGAAATCAGTGTTTTTGCGAGAATCTCTCGATTCGTCTCGACCGGCAGGGAAATTAGTGTCCCCGCGCATGAAAAGAAAATTCTCTTGTGAGATTCTTATGATTTTCAAGAGAAAACGCACTTAGGAGTCCTCACGGCCCCTAAGGAGAAAATACACATACGGGATCCTTTCGACCTGTTGGGAGAAAAGTCTTTATAAGACCCTCATGGCTCATAAAGTTGCAAAAGTCTTAGGTGGCAGATCCTAACCCTGTTTCCTAAGCCATCACTGCCCTGCAAGGAGGTCAAGATGGACTATCCACGGACCATACTCTCCCAAGTCGAATATCGATAATGAGGGAAACAACCACTTACGAGTTCTCTCGACTTGTAAAGAGGAAAAATTCTCTTGTGAGATCCTTACGAATCTCAAGAGAAAACGCACTTAGGAGTCCTCACGACCCCTAAGGAGAAATTACACCTACGAGATCCTCTCGAATCGTAGGGAGAAAAGTCTTTATGAGACCCTCACGGCTCATAAAGTTGAAAAGTCTTGGGCAGCAGACTTGAACCTGTTTCCTAAGCCATCGCTACCCTGTAAGGAAGCTAAGATGGACTGCTATCTACTATCTACAGGCCACTCTTGCCAAAGTTACATGACACTAAAATGGAAATGCTATTCAAGAGTACGTAGACTACTTTACGCCAAGTCAAAACCAAAAGGCATAACCCGTGGACATCAACCACATACTATGCAAGGCAGTAAAGAGAACATTTGATTCGCATCTAATTAAGCGTTCGAAGCGTACTCACTCATGTATGTACGAAAAGGCTTAATGCATAAAATAAATGCATAGAAAGGAAAGATTTGCCATTCATACCTCGGAAAATTCTTATATTGATGAAAACAGTAAAACAAAAACATCATTAAAATGTTTACAATGGTAAAACATTAAATCCGGGACATGGATTGAGAAATTCAGAAGTAAGGCCGTCTAAAATGCTTCTGGCCTCTCTGACCATTTTCGTGTGCATCCTCTCATGAATGAAAGCATCAGGATCCTCGCTGATGTCGTCTGTCCTTTGATAGGCAGCGATTATCGTCGTCTGTTAGAAAATTTGATGCAAGATATCAACAAGATTATCTCGCCGCCTTTTCGAGATCAGGCCCATCAGATATACTGAGTGCACCTTGTCTTCAGCATCATCCAGTGCCTTAAGCGGTATGGCTTCATAAAATCCAGGAAGTGTGTTCCAAATCGCTCTCACGACGATCTTCAAAATAGCGGAGCGACGAGCAAGTAGTCGACCGTTGTATTCATTAAAGCGACTCATGATCTCAGCGCATTGGGCATTCATGAACTCCTGGTTCTGGAAACGGCCTTGTGCGCGAATGTCTCCATAAGAAATAATTTCGTTAAGATCATACAGATGAGCAGCCATAGTGTCTGAAAAGAAAAAAAATCAGTGAGAGTTTAGTGGTCAAACTGATCAAGAAAATGCTTAGTGGAGCAGACATGGGAATTTAAACAACTCTTGACATCCTCACAGAGAAAACAAGTTCTGACAAGACACCCAACAAATTCAAATTTGTAAGAATAAAAAATGGAATCATAAAAGGATCCCTATTTAATGAGAGACCCCTCGGGCCAAGGAGTAAAACTCCCTTAAGAGCAGCGCTCTGCAGACAAGAGTGACATCTGTCAACTCTAATCATGAGAGGAATAAAGTTCCCTAAAAATTTTAAGAGCTATGCTCTGTGAAGACGATGGAATCATCCATCAAAACCCTAAAAAAGCAAAGCCTTTCCAGAGTAAAAAAAACTTCAAGATCTTCAAGATCTGTGAACAAACTCAAATAGTTCTTCATGGAAGACGAACAGTGTTCTGGGTTAAGATCACCCTAGAAAGATTATATCTTGAAGATCTATGATCTAAAGATAAGCACGGCTCTGTTAATGGGTAAAGCCCTAAAATATTTTTTATGATCTACGATCTGAGAAGAGCAAAGCTCTGTTAATAAGTTCAATTCTTACCAAATTTGGGCAGAGTTTTGACTCTGAGAAATTTCTTAAGACAGGGAGCTTGGCTCTGAAAGAGAATTAAATTCTTAAGAAACAAGAAAACAAGAAGATGAACAGAGGTCATCTCAAGGGGCAAAAGCCATATTTATGGGCAAGGGAAGTCGATCCAACTTCCAAGTTGATTTAATCTAACGGTGGAAAGGCTGCCACCGCTGCACTTACGTGTGAGCCACATGAGCGCAACGGTGGGGGATGGGGCATTTGTTACCCCTAATTAGAGCAAAGCTCTATTCAAAATTTGAACTGAGGCAGCGCCTCACGTGCAAAGCACGAGAGCGCCAAGCGCTAAGAGTCAAAGATTCTGAGCCAGCGCCTCACATGCAAAGCACGAGAGCGCCCAGCACTAAGAGTCAAAGACTCTGAGGCAGCACCTCACGTGCAAAGCACGAGAGCGCCAGCGCCAAGAGTGCCTGCGCCAAGAGTCAAAGACTCTGAGGCAGCGCCTCACGTGCAAAGCATGAGTGCGCCAAGTGCTAGAATTAAATGTTCTCCACCATTGGATCAAAGATCCAACTGAGATGAATGAATCATCAAATTATAGAATCAAATTCTGTTGAGAAAATACTCCTCAAGTCTTTCAAAACAAGAAAGATTGTGCTCTGTAAATCATAGCACCGTTGGATCAAAGATCCAATGGTGATTAAAAATCACCAGGATACAGAACAATCTCTGTATGGGAAAATATTTTCCCAATTTTGTTAAATAACAAGAAAGATGTCTTCTGTAAAACAGAATCCCTTGGATCAAAAATCCAATGGTGGGAAACACCCCCAAATCAATTAGAAATCTCTCAATGAGAGATTTCCTTAACTGATTCAACAAATTAGCCTCCCCTATATAAAGGACCCAAGACTTCAAGTCTCGCAGAGAGAAACCTCCCCATAAGTTTCAAATTAAAAAAAGAAAAAAGAGAGAAACCTTCCCATAAGTTTCAAATTAAAAGAAGAAAAAAGAGAGGAACCCTCTCCATAAACTTGAAGAAACTTCAAAAACGAGAGCAAGCTCTTAGAAGAAGAACCTTTTTCAAGGTAAATAAAAAGAAGAGAGATCAAAGCATCTCTTGATAAAAAAATAAGAACTTAGTTCTTTTTCTAGATCACAGATCTATAAGACAAAGTCTTTCACAAAAACAGAAGAGATCATAGCATCTCTTCATAAAAAGAAGAACTTAGTTCTTAGATCCATGAGACAAAGTTTCTCATAAAGAAAAACAAAAGAGATCATAGAAGAACTTAGTTCTTAGATCCATCAGACAAAGTCTCTTATAAACGAGAATTTAATTCTCAAAGCACAGAACTGACCGGAACTGCCAAAGAAGCGCTTCAACGCTCCAGGTCTGGCACTCAGCGCCAAGCGCACCACGTGCTCCTCATGTGTGCGCTATTTCATAAGAAGCACTTCAGCGCTCCAGGTCTGGCGCTCAGCGCCAAGCGCACCATGTGCTCCTCACGTGTGTGCTATTTCATAAGAAGCGCTTCAGCGCTCCAAGTCTAGTACTCAGCGCCAAGCGCACCACGTGCTCCTCACGTATATACTATTTCATAAGGAGCGCCTTAGCGCTCATCGCCAAGCGCACCACGTGCTCCTCACGTGTGCGCTATTTCACAAGAAGTGCCTTAGCGCTCCAGATCTGGCGCTCAGCGCCAAGCGCACCACGTGCTCCTCACGTGTGCGCTGAGGGAACACAAAGTGTTTCTTTAAATAAAGCCCAGCGCCATAAAAAGTGTTCAACACTCAGTAAAAGACAAAAGAAAAAGGGGTGTCAGAACCCAAATCAATACTCAGCATTGTTAAATAAAAAGGGACTGAGCCCAAATAAATGTTCAATATTTTATTCAAAACTGAGTGGTCTGAACCCAAGTTGGCTATAAGTCCCTAATTCAGACCAACCGAGCCCATGTGCTCACAATTTCCCTAATTGGTCTTAGTCTCAAAACTGACTATAGATCTCCCAACCAACATTGGTTCGAGGGTACATCTCTTCATACCTCTGATAAATGTCGTTGTAATTCTTCAACGTCTTCAGAGAGATGGAGGGTCCCAATAACCAATAACTTTTGGTGCATCCCTAAACAGTTAAACTAAAACTTTACAGACTACGATATCTTTAAATCGGACTATGATGTCCTTAAACTTTACGGACTATGAGATCCTTAAACTCATAAACTATGATGTCTTTAAACCTTACGGATTATGAGGTCCTTAAACTCATGGACTATGATGTCCTTAAACCCAATGGACCGCAATGTCCCTAAACTAAAACGATGGAATCCAAATACTCTTTCGTTGGATCTAAATGATCCCAAAATCCTGTTGAGTAGATCTTAGTCTAATATTAGACTAACGTGTCCTCAACAAACGTTTGAGTTGGCCTTAGTCTAAAACAAGACTAACGGTCCTCAAACTAACCCAAACCTAAATCTGGGAAAATACGGATTTGGACTAATTCCCGCCCTACGGGCGACAACATAAATTAGTCTCCGTATACAATCCATGGGCAACCAAAAATAAAACAAACATACATGACACGAAGTGACCTTCTGGAGCAGGAGAAAGTGGTTACCATGATGCGTTAACGTAATTAACTGTAGAGGCTTGTGCCTGCAGGGTAGAGCGTCCCTACAATCAAAAAATCCCTCACAATGAGGGGGAATCTGATGAAGTCTGCTACAACGGCCGCATCCGTCTAAACCTCCGATACACGGTGCCATAAATCAACTTGGCATCTTCGGAGAGGTGGACGGATAAAACCAAATAGCATCTGCCCCCAAGTTCCGCCAAGACATTTGTCTTCCCACTATTCGGCGGTAAATAGATTCTGGCACGCCCGGTGGGACATTTTCCTCTTTCCACTCCACACTTTGTGTGTCGTGTTTTGCGAATTTCATCAGATTTTAATTCCATTATTCATTACCCTAAAGCCTAATCCTACCCTATAAATACAACCCTAGACTTTGTCCATCCTTATTCTGAAATCTAGTATCAAAACTCTCTAAAATTTTCAAGTCCAAAAAGTTGTTCAAGTGGAGTTAGCAAAGGTCAAAGTTCCGGCGACGCGGGAAGAATCCAGCGACGAAACGACTCCCCAACGATCCTAAAATCTCCCCTACCTCATCTCTCTAATTCCAACCTGTAAGTTCCCTCTTTCCCCCTTCTCTTCTATTAAAACGAATTCATTTTTCAAAATTAGTCGGAAGCGGAGTTAATCTAACTTCCGATTCTATTTTAACTAAAAACACAATTTTACTTTAGAACAAATTCAACATCCTTTTGTATATTGTTTAGCAATCATAAACAAACATATTAGAACAAGTTTCATCTCAAAATAATATGTATTGCAAATACTATTTCAATTTTACAGTAAAATACCATCATATTTATATACGACATTCCTTATTCATTTTACCCATATTACCTTTAGAAAACTCACAAGGTAATGACCTACCTCATCACAACACACATCTTTGATATAGCACGATGACTTTTGGAACATTAGTTTGCGGGAAGATACGAGATTACATTTAAATACCATAAACATTCAAAAACCTTTTTCTTTAAAAGTGTATTATTTAATTCGTTGCAAATGCGCCTCTACAATCCATTTTGGGGAACCCCGATCGGGATGGTGCGGGTTATCGCACATTCTTGGGCCTAGTAGAGCAAGATGCAGACCTCCTCACGAAGCATCCGATCTCGATGGAATTTTTAATGCAATTTTTAAGAAAAATGAGATTTCTATTTAATAAATAAGTTCTATTTTTATAAATATATATATATATATATATGTATATATATTATCAAAATATCTACTTTAAATATACAATATATATATTCCATGTTTTCTAAATCAAAGGAATCGCAAATTTCATGAAGCTGCCATTACAAATCAATACAATTCCAATATTATATTAAAATACCATATACAATGTAATCTAGGTTCTATTCACTAGAAAACTTCATCTTTATAAAAATTACAATTATGAAAACCCTAAAGACGATAATTAAATACTTGAGGTGTATTTTGAAAATATATCAAAATTATTTTTCATAAAACCCTCTCAAGTTATATTAATTTACAATAAGGACCCTGGTAAACATAGGTTTAAGCGGGACCAGTTCTCTTGAGCCTCAGGAAGCCGGAGAATATGGGTGCTTGTCTATCTAAGGTAGACAACCTAAAAACGGTGTTATCAATATGGTAATTGGCTTAGAAAAAGACACAAATCTTGCCTTCCATGTGCGACAGTTACCGATAACTTCAAAACATGAATCAGGACTTCAATTCTGTTTAAAAGTCCGACTCAGTTCGAGTCACGGTCAAATTTGAAAATAATCTATCTTGAATTCAATTCAAGTATAACTCCATTTCAACATGAATCCATTTATACCAGAATTCAATCTATATCAACATGACTCGACCGAACCGAACCATGGATATACTCTGATTACATGACTATCCATTTATATCCATTCCGTTTACATGATATCATGGTTTCAGCAAGTCTTCCATTTATTAAACAAAACAATACAATCAATACTAAAGACATTACGGGGTTTTAAAGGGGTAGACTGGTACGGAACATGTTAAAGGTGGCACGAGGTGGTCACTAAAAGACGTAACTATACATCCATGCCGTCGTTCCGTGATTTTATCGACGGAGCATTGTACTACGGGTTACCAAAGTCCACGGTGTAAGTTGGACTCCTCTCGTATACACTGGCATCTTCTGTACCAAGCTACAAACAACTGCGTTAACATTATAATCAAACACTACTAGCTATACTCTCTTATCTGTCCACTCTATTTCTATCTCTCTTTGGGACTTACCAAGCGATTGTTCGCTGACACATTCCTTCTCTCTTCTTTCTTTGGAATGTTGTCAGGAGGACCCGATTCTGAGGATTTCGAGACCAGCAAGGAGCACTTGGAGCAGACCACTGAGCAGCACGACCATTAGGCTTTACTTGTACTCATTTTACTTTCATGTTCATGCCATTGTTTAGGCATTGCTTTCCATTCTTGTATTTACATTTTCAATTGTACTTGTAAAGAAATGTTTAATAAATAAAATTTGTTGTTCATTTACACTTCACGTCTTCTTGTGTATATTTACATTATATTGCTTAGCTACGGTTAGCGTGTTTACTTCTGAGTAAATACGTAGCGGGCCTTGTCGCGTCTCCTTACCCATACACTGGGAGGCGGGGCGTGACTGGATTGGCTTAAAACGAATTTTTTGGTGACTTTAGTGGACAGTTTTTCATGGTCTTGAAAAATTAATTTCGTTCGCTAATTGTGCGCGGATTTTATAATATCGTGGGTTACTTTACAAGCTTTGTGATGGATATATGTGTTCGAACTTTCGCTAATTGCTATACGTCGATTAGTTGGGGGTTGAACAAATCTGTGATGTTGGTTTGTGTATATGGAATATTGGATCGTCGTAGATGAATTGCCGGGGATGTGAGAAGAGAGTTTTCTTTCTTTAATTCGATGTAAATTTGTAAAGTGATATAATATTCTTTTGCAGGGCACATCCGGGTTGAGGTTGTAGCCACTGTTGTATTATTTCTTTTTCTGTTTTTGCTCCTAGGATAGACCCAAGGAGGGGTGCACAAACTACCGGGTTCTTGAAGTGCCGAGTGGCCTACTCATTTTATTGAGAGAGGTTGCTTCACTTTGGGAATTTGGCGGGTAGTTTGCCGCACCCGTAGGGGTTTAGGGTAGGGTTTGGTTATTCATCACGACCGTAGAATCCGTCTTTCGTTATACGCTGAAACGAAACGCGGAATTCCTAGTATATCCAATATATTCATCTGTGATCTGGAATGCCTATTATTGTGTGAGACGAATGGATATATATATATATATATGATATATAATAGACGTTGCTTATGTTTTGCACCCGCGCTAGTCCAGCCCCTGCTCTGCTGATTGATGTGTAAAAGTGTTTGTTTGTAATTAACCGCAATCAATAACGGTGTCGCGTATAGCTAGACCGAGATGAGTACGGGTCGTCCTCAGGGAAACGTTGAACCTTTTATTTTTACTTTAGATGTGTTGAGAAAGAGAGAAGGGATAAAGAATTTTTTTGAATGGTTTCTAGATCTACGTTAAACAAGAATGTAAAATATAGATCCAGATTATTTTAAAGATGTAGTTAATATAATAAGGGGGCTTGTAGGGTTCGTTAGGATTTAGTAGTTATGGACGATTAATTAAAAGTTACCCTTTTTATCCATTAGTAGATTTAGAGCTAGAGCGACGGTGATGCGTGTAGATTAGGGTTTCTGGAGGGAAAAGGAATCCCACTCTTAACCCTTATCTCGACACGGAACTCCGTTCATATCTAGCCTTTACCAAAACAATCATTAATCTAATCTCTAATCGCGGTCGGAACAAGCAAAGAATTTCTAGCGCGCCCGATTAGGATGTTAATGATTCTTTTGATAAAGTTCCTAAACTTTATAGGACTTAAAAAGGGTTTAATTATTTTCATCGTCTATTAGCCTACCCTAATCCTACGAATCCTAACAAGCGGAGAATTACTCGCGCATGTTGGGAGAAGAAGAGATGGAAAGAAATTGCATCATAAAACTACGAAGAAATAGAATAAGAAGAAGAAAGCTACCTTTATTAATCAACAATATCAAGTACACTTTGATTCCTTAGAAAATGATTACAAAGACTAGTTTGCTTCTCGATCTCTTCTAAGGAGGTAGATGAACCGTTGATGATCAGCCTGGATGCGTGAGCCGTCTTGGACTTCGTAATCTCGTCGGCTTGATAGCTTTTCCAAAAGGCTCTCGGTGCCTTTTTATAGTGCAAAGCCAGAATCTTTTGCTTCAAAAGTTGGTAAAATATAGCAGAGAATTATGCCCCAAAATCTTTCCTTCCAACTCCATAATATTACGGCAGATCCGTGGCCAAAAGGGGGGGTATGGCCGCGGATCCGCGGCCAATGGGTGAGATCTCTCGATCAAATTTCTTGGGCTTTCTTCTCGTGTTTAGAATTCAGAAATCTTCTCTCGGTTGCTTCCAGACTTGGTCTCCAAGTTTTGCTTCTTAATTTGGCAAGTTTTCTTCAACAAATTGATTTGTTTGATAAATTCTGCATAACAACTTGGAAAATTCTGCACCATAATCTCAAATAATATTTAGTAGACTTAGTTCTACTAGGATTTGGTCAATAGATTTATTTGCATACATTTTCCTACCAAATGATAATAAAAATATATTAACACATGGAAAATAATGTTTTTACACATAAACCCTCATATGTATAATATATCATATTAAAGTCCTTTTTTAATATAAAAATGGTAGGAAAAATGTAATACAAATGTGCAGTTTTATCAACTGAACAAATACCCCCAAACTTATCTTTGATCGTCCCGAGCAAACTAGTTTATTTAAGAGGAGAAAAAGAAAGGAGAAAACTAAGCACACTTTCGTAGGCAGACACGATTGCACTGAGCACGTGCAACAAGCCGTTAAACCTCTAGGTGTCCCTAGTAGGAGGAGTGTTGTCTCCTGAGGGTTTTCAGCGGATTACACCCACAAAATCCAATAACAAAAGAGAGATGGTGAAATTTACATATAAAGATAAGAACCATAAAAGAAAGTCCTTGAAAAGAAGAGTTTCCAACTATACTAGCTTTTCAGTTGTCATGAGCCCTATCTTAATAGTCATGAAAAAATGTTAGAAATCACATCATCCCTCAATAAAACATCGTCTTTATTCTTCATTCCTACCTTTCATCCAAACATTGATCATATAACCCCACGTGTGTGAAATGGACATCCCTACACTCGGAGAATTCAATTCAAGCTATCATACTCTTGTCCATCTACCTTAGTACTTTTTATTTTGATGAATATTAAGATTTGCTCACACATTTTCATGCGGCCGTTAATACTTCTTGAGGTACTAACCAACCGATTACTCATGTGCTTGCTGATTAGGTGATAATATTTTTCTCGTCTTGCACCACCTAAGGCTTAGCAGTGACTCCCAGACCAGTTGGCCTTAGGGCACTAGGTGAAGAGGCACCCTTGCTATATTTTTTTATTGCTGCCTTGGCGATAACAAAACCAGTGTTCATTTTTTTCTTTTCACCATTTTTATATTTTCTTCATTTTTTTTTCATACTTTGGCTTTTAGACAAGAGCATTTCAAGGTATCTTCTACTATCCCGAGTTTCAAGACGTGTGTAAGTGCATATAGTAGGGTATCAACATTCAAATGTTTGGCTTCCAGAATAGAAACTATTTTTCAGACTTATTTTTATCCTCAGATTAGTGACTTCCTTCATCTTACTAACCCTTGGGACAACAGCTCATAACTACTTATTACTAGTTCATTTAAGAAAACTTCTAATTTTCTTGGTTTTCTTAAATTATTCCTATCTTTTGGATGTAATTTTTCACTTTCTACTCTTTTGTTATAAAAGAATTTTTTTTAAAATTTTTTGAAAATGTTGTGCTTATTCAAAATATGATGCAAATTGATATGTAAATAAGCACAAACCTCCCCCAAACCTGTTTACAGCAGTGTCCTCACTGATGTCATCCATTAAGCACAAAAACCTGTAGACTTGGGAGGAAATTATTAATGGGGGCAAAAATATATGAAAGTGAAAATCCTCCCCCAAACTTATTTTTGGCTCACCAATTTGAGGACAAAAGTTATGTTCAAGAGCCAAAAATATACCCCCCCCTCAAACATGAGTTAGACAATACGAGCATTTTAAGAGGGGGTGAGTCATTTGGTCAAAGTAAGGCTTTACAAAGACCAAAAGTTAACACCAACCATTCAAAGATTTTATCAGTATAGCGTATAGGTTGGTGGAAGAATGTGTTGTATAGAGTCAAGAAAAAATGGGGAAGGCATAAGAGGTGGTCTGGAAAGGGTTTGAAATTAGAGAAAAGAAAGAATGATGATGAATGTGAATGATTAGAAAGAAGGAATGGTGATGGTTCAACCTCTAGAGGTGGAGATTGATCAATCACAAAATCCATAATGTTTAAAAATTCAAGTTCGTCAGCAAAAAGTTCTTCAAAACTTTTATCGATGGTGTGATTGAACATTTTGCTGTCAAAGAGTTTTGTGCCAGAGTTTATTCTACTTGATTTATCAAAAATCATTGAGGTAGAGGACTCAAAAAACTCATAGACCTCATTTTCAAAAATATCTAAATCAAGTTGAATTTCTGGTATTATAGAACTTGAATTAACGGATTGTGATTTATCAAAACACACTGAAACTATAGGAACAGAAGAAGAACCGGAGAGAATAGAAGGTGAAATGGGTAAACAAATTGGTGTGTCGAGTGTTGCTGAACCAGATGTGGAAGATGGAGGTTGTATTTCGGTCTGATCTTCGGGTATACCATTATCATCAACTTCAAGACATATTTGGGGTTCGGGAAGAATTAAAGGCTCAAGATGATGACCACAAGGAAGTGAAAGGATTTGATGAATTGGTGGGACAAAATCATCCAAAATTTCGGGTTCATCAATTAATGTATCCCCAATGTCAATCACCTCATTCAAGTGAAGGTTAAAATTCTCAAACACCTCATCAAAAGTATGGCTTTCAATCAGTTTTGGTTCAAGAGTGGAGGTGTAGAGATCACAAGGGTTGGGTATGGTTTTACTTGAAATGGACCCTTCACGGTTGGGTAAATCAAACACTACAAAGTCACACAACTTATCAGACATTGTACTTGATGAATCTATGAAACTGGAGTTGTGGATTTCAGTTTGGAATGGGGAGGTTTGATTAGGAAGGGTGTACAGTTCTGTCTTACTACCCAAATCCTTCATAATTTGATTCGTCAGTTCCATAAAATTTTCTAATGTCTTCTCCAGACTAGTCTTGGGTTGATAAGGGGTTTCAGTATAAGATTGAAATTCCTGTGGATAATTAAAACTCCCAAATGACTGATTAGAAGAACTGTCTAGAGTAGGTGAAAAAGTCGGATTGGATGGATAGGAACAGAATGGTTGCGGAACTTGGGTAGGAGTAGGATCAATATTATGATAAGAAGAATATTGATATGGGTTGGTTGGTTGGCTATATACAAACCGCATATCAAACTCTTCTCCGGACAGTGGTGGTGATGGTTGATATTGGTCCGTGTTGAAACTTTGGCCTCTAGACCTAGCTATGTGCTCAGCAATGGACATTCGTCTAGGGGCTTCCTCACTCTGGGTATCAACTGAAACAGGTGTAGGATTAGGATACGGTTGATAAGACCTAGACTGAGGTGGCCAACTGTTTCTTCCTGCTTGTTCTATATGATCTCTTAAGGACATGGAAGAGCCGGACGGTATACCGAAGGGATTTCGAAAACAAGAGATATCTGATTGTGGACAGCAAAGCTCGGCAAATGTTCTTCTGTTTAGGTTACCCATTATAAGAATAGAAGAAGGGGGAAAGGGTAAAAAGGGGAGAAAATAATTGGTTTGTTTTTGAAAAAGTGGACTCAAGACAAATCACCCTAAGATGCACAAGCAACCCTAGAACTAAGGTCACCTAGGTCCAGTCTCTAGACCGCTCCTAGACTTCCAAAGGACAAGCCGCAGGATCAATCCTCTATCGCCTCTGTACAACCCTTGTAGCCAGGTAAGTGCCAGGTAAGTGGGAAGGAACCACGTCGTGGGCCTAATTAAAAACCACTAGCCTTTGACACACTTGCCTAGGCAATACAAAAGTAATGCGGATAAACGATTGATTACCCACGACCTTCCTCTGTCTTTATTGAGCGCGACAGTCCTTAGAGTCTGGTCTAGATATTTTTTAAATTAATGAAGGCTTGATCTATATGCTCAGTTTGTGATTTGTGGGGCTTAGGAAGGGTGATGAAATCCCCACCTAATCTTGATTTGGTCTTTGCCCCTTAAAAATCCGTATTAAAATATGAAAAAACAAACTGCAAAACAAAACTTCGCAAAAAGATTTTTGAGCGGCGATATTTTGCAAAGAATCCTGCAGAAAATAGATTTCATTGGATTTGAGAGGAGAAAGAAGGAGTTAAGAACAATACCAGAGAAGTGTGAAACCCTAGATCTCCTGTTTCCTCAAGTCCGTGACTCCAGATTCCCTCGCAAAATTCACACACAAATCGTTAAATATGCAATTTACAGTTTTGTTTTAATAATGATATGGCTCGTCTAAGAATTCAACACAAATAGTAAAAATAAAAAATTACGCACGTATCCCCGGCAACGGCGCCATTTGATTGATGTGTAAAAGTGTTTGTTTGTAATTAACCGCAATCAATAACGGTGTCGCGTATAGCTAGACCGAGATGAGTACGGGTCGTCCTCAGGGAAATGTTGAACCTTTTATTTTTACTTTAGATGTGTTGAGAAAGAGAGGAGGGATAAAGAATTTTTTTGAATGGTTTCTAGATCTACGTTAAACAAGAATGTAAAATATAGATCTAGATTATTTTAAAGATGTAGTTAATATAATAAGGGGGCTTGTAGGGTTCGTTAGGATTTAGTAGTTATGGACGATTAATTAAAAGTTACCCTTTTTATCCATTAATAGATTTAGAGCTAGAGCGACGGTGATGCGTGTAGATTAGGGTTTCTGGAGGGAAAATGAATCCCACTCTTAACCCTTATCTCGACACGGAACTCCGTTCATATCTAGCCTTTACCAAAACAATCATTAATCTAATCTCTAATCGCGGTCGGAACAAGCAAAGAATTTCTAGCGCGCCCGATTAGGATGTTAATGATTCTTTTGATAAAGTTCCTAAACTTTATAGGACTTAAAAAGGGTTTAATTATTTTCATCGTCCATTAGCCTACCCTAATCCTACGAATCCTAACAAACGGAGAATTACTCGCGCATGTTGGGAGAAGAAGAGATGGAAAGAAATTGCATCATAAAACTACGAAGAAATAGAATAAGAAGAAGAAAGCTACCTTTATTAATCAACAATATCAAGTACACTTTGATTCCTTAGAAAATGATTACAAAGACTAGTTTGCTTCTCGATCTCTTCTAAGGAGGTAGATGAATCGTTGATGATCAGCCTGGATGCGTGAGCCGTCTTGGACTTCGTGATCTCGTCGGCTTGATAGCTTTTCCAAGAGGCTCTCGGTGCCTTTTTATAGTGCAAAGCCAGAATCTTTTGCTTCAAAAGTTGGTAAAATATAGCAGAGAATCATGCCCCAAAATCTTTCCTTCCAACTCCATAATATTGCGGCAGATTCGTGGCCAAAAGGGGGGGTATGGCCGCGGATCCGCGGCCAATAGGTGAGATCTCTCGATCAAATTTCTTGGGCTTTTTTCTCGTGTTTAGAATTCAGAAATCTTCTCTCGGTTGCTTCCAGACTTGGTCTCCAAGTTTTACTTCTTCATTTGGCAAGTTTTCTTCAACAAATTGATTTGTTTGATAAATTCTGCATAACAACTTGGAAAATTCTGCACCATAATCTCAAATAATATTTAGTAGACTTAGTTCTACTAGGATTTGGTCAATAGATTTATTTGCATACATTTTCCTACCAAATGATAATAAAAATATATTAACACATGGAAAATAATGTTTTTACACATAAACCCTCATATGTATAATATATCATATTAAAGTCCTTTTTTAATATAAAAATGGTAGGAAAAATGTAATACAAATGTGCAGTTTTATCAACTGAACATCTGCCGTTAGTTAAGTAACCTAACGGTGTATGATGGGACCCCGTGGCGAATGCGGATGGTATAAGCGTACATTGTATTTTCGTTTCTTTCTGCAATGATAGGTGTAAATGATGGGACTGTATTAATTGATTATTGCAAAGCAAACAAACCAAAACTGAATTGTTGAAACAGTTTCAAAAACCACTCGGTTTTTCTCAAAAAGCAACTTTTAAATATGGAGCCTAAACCACTCCTTTAAAAGCTATCATGGTTCCTTTAACTAAATCAAGTTCATTAAGTTCACGGTTTCGCCAAAACCATTCGTAGCCCTCCGTCATTTTAGATGGGTGTTCAGTAGTACTTAAGCTATGTATTTTGACCTTCGCCAAGGCATAGTGATTGGTAGCTGCTGGGTATTCATCTGTAGCATAGATAGATGCGTTGGTTTGGGACATTCGTACTACTATTTTGGCCTTCGTTAAGGGTATGTGTAGGGTGTTTTTCGTCACCCCATTGAGATGGGAATACGCGCGCGCTTGTCAGGCGTACTACAGATTCCCCCTGCCTAGGGTAGGCCGGGGTTTAATGATTGTGGGGATCCGAATCTCCGGCAGCCGCGGACTAAGCTGCCGTTAATTACCCCTCGCCTTTGGGGCGAGGGAACCTCCGATTAACGGGTTAAACTGGTCATGCGAACTCAATGTGCAGTGTACGTGTGTGTTGTTTTGAAAGGGGGTTTTGGATATATCGGGAGCCACGCAGAGTTTTTACGGAGGTCCCGCTACCCGGATAGCGGGCTGGGGGTCAAGGGGGCTAGCAGCCCCCTTGCGGGGTTCGGGGCAGCACCCCGGCCCAAAATTTTTTTGGAGGGGGAGAATGTTGCGGAGTATGTGTATGTGTACATTTGTATACATATGTATATATATACATGTATATATAAACAAAATGGGGGAAAAGACATCCAAAGGATGCATGGGGCCAGCGCCTTGAGCGTTGTGCGCTCAGGCGCAAGCGCGCCACGTGTCGGCACGTGGGCGCTTTGCGCTCGGGCGCAAGGCGCTGGAGCGCAAGCGCGCGCGCCACGTGTCGGCACGTGGGCGCTTTGCGCTCGGGCGCAGTGCGCCGGAGCGCAAGCGTGCCACGTGTCGGCACGTGGGCGCTTTGCGCTCGGGCGCAGTGCGCTGGAGCGCAAGCGCGCGCGCCACGTGTCGGCACGTGGGCGCGTTGCGCTCGGGCGCACTGCGCCCGAGCGCAAGCGCGCGCGCCACGTGTCGGCACGTGGGCGCTTTGCGCTCGGGCGCAGTGCGCTGGAGCGCAAGCGCGTGCGCCACGTGGGCGCTTTGCGCTCGCGCGCAGTGCGCTGGAGCGCAAACGCGCCACGTGTCGGCACGTAGGTGCTTTGTGCTCGAGCGCTAGCGCGCCGGCGAGGAAAAGAGGGCTTTTAGCCCCAGAAACTCCCGGAAGAGAAATTAGTGGAGTTAAATTCCTAAAAATATATATATATATATATATATATTTTTGGTTGAGGAAATGGGTTCTTCTTCTTCCTCCTGTTGCTTGGCCGGATCTTGAAGATCAAGAAGTAGGAGATTTTAAAAATTACTCCTTTTTGAGATCTGATGGGAGATCTGAGTTCCCCTTTGTGGGTTTTGTGGTGGAAAACTACTTAGTTTTGGAAAAGAAAGAGTAAAACTCTTAATTTAATTCAAAAGAAATGAGAAGGTTTAGAACCTTGGAGAAGGAGCAGGAGGCACAAAGAACCCTAGTTTTGGGGGGAATGAAAAGTGTTGTTTTTTTATTCATCATGTTGCCTTTTATAGGCTTACATATTTGCATATAGCCCCTTGGGCTTTACAAAAATGGCATTTTAGCCATCCCATGGCTCATGTGCCATTTCATTTTTGCACATAAGCCATGGGCTTACAAAATATTGGCTTTATGCCCATTTTGTTTACATTCATGCATAAAAAATTACATAAAAATTATTTATGACATGATTTTGTTGTTGGCATGGAAAGGCTGGCCGCGGGCTCGACTTGGGCATGTGCCCGCTTGACCTGGGCTTGGGCCCACCTAGCTTGGGGGTTGACCTTGACTTTGACTCGGTCAACCGGGGTGTAAATTTTTACCCCAACAAATTGCCCCCCATCAATAAATGCACACCGCACATGTGGGTCGTGTGCATGAAATTGATGGATCTTCTTTCACGTGGAGGCGACTTGCTTTGGTTCCCACTTTTTGGGATGCACTGCCCTTTTTATGACGTGGACGGTCGATGCTTGACGCGTCTCCGAGACGGAGTGTCCGTGGTAGACGTTTCCCTGGCCCGGAGCGATCTGGTTCCTGCTTTGTAGGAAGCCTGCACTGCCCTTTTTACGACGTGGACGGTCGACGCTTGACGCGTCTCCGAGACGGAGTGTCCGTGGTAGACGTTTCCCTGGCCCGGAGCGATCTGGTTCCTGCTTTGTAGGAAGCCTGCACTGCCCGTTTTGCGACATGGACGGTCGACGCTTGACGCGTCTCCGAGACGGAGTGTCCGTGGTAGACGTTTCCCTGGCCCGGAGCGATCTGGTTCCTGCTTTGTAGGAAGCCTGCACCGCCCTTTTTACGACGTGGACGGTCGACGCTTGACGCGTCTCCGAGACGGAGTGTCCGTGGTAGATGTTTCCCTGGCCCGGAGCGATCTGGTTCCTGCTTTGTAGGAAGCCTGCACTGCCCGTTTTGCGATATGGACGGTCGACGCTCTGATCCGGAGCGATTTGGTTGACGTGTCCCTGGCACGGAGTGTCGCTGGCCGACGTTTCCTCGAGGCAGAGTGTCGTTGTTGGACGTATCCCTGATGCGGAGTGTCTATGTTGGACGTTTCCCCGATGCAGAGTGTCGCTTGCTGACGTATCCCCGGCACGGAGTGTCTACTTGACGTCTCCCCGGCACGGAGTGTCGTTGTTTGACTTTTCCCCGGTACGGAGTGTCGCTGATCGACTTTTCCCCCGGCGCGGAGTGTCGGGTTGGCTTTTCCCCGGCACGGAGTGTCGCTGATGGACTTTTCCCCGGCGCGGAGTGTCGGGTTGACTTTTCCCCGGCACGGAGTGTCGCTGATCGACTTTTCCCCGGCGCGGAGTGTCGGTGGTTGACTTTTCCCCGGCACGGAGTGTCGCTGATGGACTTTTCCCCGGCGCGGAGTGTCACTGATCGACTTTTCCCCGGCGCGGAGTGTCGGTGGTTGACTTTTCCCCGGCACGGAGTGTCGCTGATGGACTTTTCCCCGGCGCGGAGTGTCGGGTTGACTTTTCCCCGGCACGGAGTGTCGCTGATGGACTTTTCCCCGGCGCCGAGTGTCGGGTTGACTTTTCCCCGGTACGGAGTGTCGCTGATCGACTTTTCCCCGGCGCGAAGTGTCGGGTTGACTTTTCCCCGGTACGGAGTGTCGCTGATCGACTTTTCCCCGGCGCGGAGTGTCGGGTTGTTGACTTTTCCCCGGCACGGAGTGTCGGGTTGACTTTTCCCCGGCACGGAGTGTCGCTGATCGACTTTTCCCCGGCGCGGAGTGTCGGTGGTTGACTTTTTCCCGGCACGGAGTGACGCTGATGGACTTTTCCCCGGCGCGGAGTGTCGGGTTGACTTTTCCCCGGCACGGAGTGTCGCTGATCGACTTTTCCCCGGCGCGGAGTGTCGGTGGTTGACTTTTCCCCGGCACGGAGTGTCGCTGATCGACTTTTCCCCGGCGCGGAGTGTCGGTGGTTGACTTTTCCCCGGCACGGAGTGTCGCTGATCGACTTTTCCCTGGCACGGAGTGTCGCTGATCGACTTTTCCTCGGCACGGAGTGTCGGTGGTTGACTTTTTCCCGGCACGGAGTGTCGCTGATCGACTTTTCCCCGGCGCGGAGTGTCGGTGGTTGACTTTTCCCCGGCACGGAGTGTCGCTGATCGACTTTTCCCCAGCGCGGAGTGTCGGTGGTTGACTTTTTCCCGGCGCGGAGTGCCGGGTTGTTGACTTTTCCCCGGCACGGAGTGTCGCTGATCGACTTTTCCCCGGCACGGAGTGTCGCTGGTCGACTTTTCCCCGGCGCGGAGTGTCGGGTTGACTTTTCCCCGGCACGGAGTGTCGCTGATCGACTTTTCCCCGGCGCGGAGTGTCGCGGGTTGACTTGATTCCGAGGCGGAGCATAATTCCGGCAGGGAAGGTAGATATCCCGAGGCGAAGCATGATTTCGACACGGGGTAAATTCTGGGACGGAGCATGATTTCGCCATTGAGGTTGGTTTGATTTAATTTGGGTTGACATCAGCATCGCTACACTGGAATATGGTACCAGGAGCGAATCATCATCTGTCTTGAGAGGATTTGGGAATTGGTTTTCTGTCGGCATCTGCATTGCTGCACTGGAATAATGCCAGGAGCAACTCATCATGTGCCCCGGGAGGATTTGGATTTGGTTTTTTTTGTTTGGCATCTGCATTGCTGCACTGGAATAATGCCAGGAGCAACTCATCATGTGCCCCGGGAGGATTTGGATTTGGTTTTTTTTGTTTGGCATCTGCATTGCTGCACTGGAATAATGCCAGGAGCAACTCATCATTTGCCCCGGGAGGATGGGATTTGGAATTTGGTTGGCGTCTGCATCGCTGCACTGGAATATGGTACTAGGAGCGACTCATCATTCGCCACTTGGGGGTTGGGAAGCGAAGGCTTAGGAGACAGGTTTGGATCCCTATCACCTAAGGCTTTTCAATTTTATGGGCCGTGAGGGTCCCATAAAACCATTTTCTCCCTACGAGTCGTGATTGTTATAAATTTCCGATTGTGTGTATCAAATCAAATAGTCCCCGGCAACGGCGCCATTTTGATTGATCGTTTTTCCCGTTGTGTAGTATGAAGAGAAATTTGTAAAGAACTTCACAACCAAAAACTATTTTGACCGCAATCAAACTAAGGTGTCGGATGTAGTTAATGAATGGGTGCGGATCGTCCACAGGGATTGCACAATTCAATTGTATTTTGATACGTTTGAAATGAAAAGTTAAGCAACAATAAAAGAAAACATGATTCAAGAATGATTCGTATTCGAGTGTCACTATTCTTTTTGCAAGAATCAAGAAACTATAAACAATCAAGAATCGGTGTTTTGATAATATTTCCAATCAACAATCAAGAATATAAGAGAGGCTCGTAGGAATCGATAGGATCGATAGACGTGATGTAATCTAAAGATATCGTGTTCTTGTCCTTCGAAGGATTGATACTAGATCGATGATCATCGACGAGAGTTGGGGCTTTCTCGTGAAACTAGGGTTTCATCCTATAACCCTTGTTCTTTCGTCGATATCATTCCTTTTCTAGCCTCTACCAAATTCAAGAAATGATCGTAACTCCCCAATTTCGATCGATGTCAATCAAGAAAGCATCGAAACGAAATGGGTCGTCGTTTCTTGAACTTGCTAGGGTTTACAAAACTCGTAGGACTTAAGAATCGATTAAAGCTATGTTACATCATCATTCTATTATCCGTCTCGACTCCTCGACGAGCGGAGTTTTATTCACACATCACCACACAGATAATATTCAAGAATTGTAAAGATAACATGATGCGGAATTTAAAGAAAACAAGATAAAAGAATATCACCTTTTATTTAATCAACAATTTCAATACATTCTTTCAAGATCTACAAGAAGAAGAAATCGATCGTTGACTCGGCTTCACTCGTCTCCGTGGATCGTGGATCTACTTTGATCTCTTGCCCGATTGAAGATCGGCTCGGCTCATAAAAGGGTTGAAGGCATCTTGCTTGGCTTGCACTCAAGATCTTGAATTGTGGTTGGATTTAGGGTTAGGGTTTCCTACAAGCTCTCTCACTAAACTTGAGGAAGAGGGGATGAAGAAAGAGATTGATTTTTCTAAGCTTTCCCAAGGTTGAATTCCTCTTGGATCATGAGCCTAGGGTCTTATTTATAGAACTCCCAAACCCTAGGTTTAAGTTTGAATTTCCCTTTCCCTCCAAAAGTTTGTTGAAGAGTTTCTAGAAGGAGTTTGTTAGGAGCTAGCTTAGGGTTTAAGCTAGGGTTTAGGGAAAGTTCTAGAAGTATTAGGCTAGTTTAGGTGTTTGCTGATCTGGTGGAAGTATCTGGAATATTCTGGAAAATGTCATGCATTTTTGAACAGTGGACCCTAGTACAGGAGTTATGCACTGAAACTGAGGAGCTGGGTCTCTGGCCCCACCGCGGATCCTCCGCAATTATAAGGTAATAGCCGCGCTTCCGCGCTATGCTGGTGTGCTTGGGCTCTGTGGCTTCTTCTGTGGTCTTGGGCTGCTGTTTTTAGCTTCCTTTGATGTTTAGATTTGTATTTCCTCTTCTGTGTTGATACTAGATTTGAGTTAAGTGAGTTTACGAGCAATTGTAATGGTCGAGCAAGCTTCTCTTTTCCTGCACAGACTTCGAAACAAGGGTTGCGATATATAGAAAATATGCTATGTAATGCAATGCAGTCAATTTCCCTAGAAATGCCGGTTTTAAGGTCGAATACATGTAATCTGATATTTTGCGACCAATTTGCTAATATGTAGAATATGAATGTCGAACACTTCTAATTGTATGCAGATGATATGGAAATTGCCGGTTAAAATATGCAGTATTTTCGACTGATCAAGTCGTAAGGATCCCGCAGGTGTATTTTCTCCTTAGGAGTCGTGGGGAATCCTAAGTGTGTTGCTCTTTTGTGAGTCGTAAGGATCTCACGCGGGAATTTTCTCCTCACAAAGTCGAGAGGACTTCGCGAGTGCATTTTTTTTTTGAGGGATCGAGATTGTTTTACGCCCGTGGATTGTATACGGTTTTGTAGGATGTATGATCCAGACCTTAGGGCCGGAAAAATTTCAGGACCTTGTTGGCGTCTACATCGTTGCACTGGAATGTGGTACCAGGAGCGACTCATCATTCGCCGTTGGGGTATGGGAGATGGAATTTGGTTGGCGTCTGCATCGCTGCACTAGAATATGGTACCATAAGCGACTCATCATTCGCCATCGGGGTATGGGATTTGGAATTTGGTTGGCGTCTGCATCGCTGCACTGGAATATGGTACCAGGAGCGACTCATCATTCGCCACTTGGGGGTTGGGGAGCGATGGCTTAGGAGAAAGGTTTAGATCCCTGTCACCTAAGACTTTTCAATTTTATGGGCCGTGAGGGTCCCATAAAAGCATTTTCTCCCTACGAGTCGTAAGGATCTCGCAGGTGTATGTTCTCCTTAGGAGTCGTGAGGACTCCCAAGTGTCTTTTTCCTTCGTGAGTCGTAAGGATCCCACGAAGGTTTGTTCTTCCTCATGTATCGTGAGGACACATGAGTGGATTTCCCTCGTTCCCAGTTTAATGACTTAGAGGTCGTCTGTTTCCAGTTTAACGACTTAGAGGTCATCTGTTTCCAGTTTAATGACGTGGTGGTCATCTGTTTCTAGTTTAACGACTTATAGGTCTACTGTTTCCAGTTTAACGACTTAGAGGTCTGTTGTTTCCAGTTAAAAGACTTAGAGGTCTGCTGTTTCCAGTTTAACGACGTAGAGGTCTGCTGTTTCCAGTTTAACGACTTAGAGGTCATCTGTTTCCAGTTTAAAGACTTAGGGGTCGTCTGTTTCCAGTTTAAAGACTTAGGGGTCGTCTGTTTCCAGTTTAAAGACTTAGGGGTCGTCTGTTTCCAGTTTAAAGACTTGGTGGTCATCTGTTTCCAGTTTAACGACGTAGAGGTCGTCTGTTTCCAGTTTAACGACTTGGAGGTCATCTGTTTCCAGTTTAACGACGTGGTGGTCATCTGTTTCCAGTTTAACGACTTGGAGGTCATCTGTTCCCAGTTTAACGACTTAGCGGTCCTCTGTTTCCAGTTTTAAAGACATGGAGGTCATTTGTTTCCAGTTTAACGACTTAGAGGTCATCTGTTTCTAGTTTAAAGACTTAGAGGTCTACTGTTTCCAGTTTAAAGACTTGGAGGTCATCTGTTTCCAGTTTAATGACTTAGAGGTCTGCTGTTTCCAGTTTAGCGACTTGAAGGTCATCTGTTTCCAGTTTAACGACGTAGAGGTCATCTGTTTCCAGTTTAAAGACTTAGAGGTCTACGGATGGCGAGCTTGGAATTTTGGGGTAGGGGCCGGCATCAGCGTTGCTAACACTGAAGCAGAGGTGCCAGGAGCAATTCATCATTTGCCTACTCTTGTTGGCGGAGCGATGGCTTAGGAGACGGGTTTAGGTCCCAGTCGCCTAAGGCTTTTCAATTTTATGGGCCGTGAGGGTCCCATAAAAGCATTTTCTCCCTGCGAGTCATGAGGATCCCACAGGTGTATTTTCTCCTTAGGAGTCGTGAGGACTCCTAAGTGTGTTTTTTCTTTGTGAGTCGTAAGGATCCCACAAAGGTTTGTTCTCCTCATGTATCGTGAGGACACATGAGTGAGTCTTCTCAATGGAGCATAATTCCAAAGGCAGAGACCAGCCGCGTAACTGGTGGTTGCGCTGGGGCATAGGTATGATGAAAATTATTTGAGCCCGTGGATTGTATACGGTAGTCGATTTGGGGACTAACCGTAGGGCCGAGGGAATTTTGAAAAATTGGATTTTTGTTTGTGTTTTTTTTTTGTTTTACCGCGATTGCTCTATCCTTTCAGCTTTTCTTATCGCGAAGGTCACGATTGCCCTATCATTTCGGCTTTTATTCACGGTTGCCCCATCATTTCGGCTTTTATTTTTATTTTTATTTTACTCGCTGATTTTTATTGCGAGTTGCCCCATCATTTCGGCTTTTATTTTTTTCTTTTATTTACACATTTTTTTTTACATTTCCAGTTTAACGACTTAGAGGTCGATTATTCCCAGTTTAATGACGTGGTGGTCGATTGTTCCCAGTTTAATGACGTGGTGGTCATCTTTGCTTATCCCAGCTCCTTGAACTTTGATCTTGGCGGAGCTGTGTTAATGACCTAGCTCCGCGGCTTGCCGATACATCCGAGAATTGCGAGGTTTTTCCAAGCTTTTATTGGTCCTCTGCCCAATCTTTGAAAATATAGCAGTCTTCGATGGTATGACCCACCACTCTATGATATGGGCAGTATACGGGATTGCCGGTTATGTTCATTTCCTGTGGCCTCTTTGGAACAGGCAGTTGCAGACCGTTGTTCAAGGCGTCCATGAATATTTTGCGGACTTCATCCCTCCTGAAGGAGTATACCTTCTTCTTTCTCTCCATTGGAGTAGGTGCCTTTACTGATGCTGGTCCTCGAGGCCGATCGGTCTTTGGTTCGCCCTTTTCAGATAATGGCACATGTTTGGGAGGATTAGGTTCCCGAAAGGCTCCGGTCTCCATTTGCATGAAATCGGCGGTCGTAGCTTGACTGTTTGCTAACGCGCCTTTAGACAGTTCTATCTCTCCCGTCTTGTATTGCCTTTCGACCCAATCTTTGAAGACGAAGCAGTCCTCAATGGCATGACCTATCACCCTGTGATAGGGGCAATATTCTGGGTCGTCGATCATATTCGCTTCTTGCGGTCTCTTTGATTCCGGCAGTTGTAGACCGTTTCTTAGGACGTCCCTGAATATCTTGTGGACCTTTTCCCTCTTGAAGGAATAGACCTTTTCCAGCTTCTCTTTCAGAGGCGATTCCCTCCCGGTGTATGTATTGGAGGGACTGGAGGCTGATTGTGGTCGTTTTTCGCTAAGGCGCTCCGCTTTTAGGTTGAAAGGGATATCAGTTGGCTGCCCCCGGGTATCAATCCCTGGCTCATGAGCCAAAATTTGATTCTGCTGTAATTGCAATCGGGCGACTTGGGTCGCGAGATCTGCCACGACATTTGCCAGCTCGTCGACTTTGGAATAGACCTCGGCAATCTTCTCATCCCTGTCCTGAAATCGCCTTTGAAGCCATTGGAATAATGCTTGTTCTGTAGTTCCGGCTATGACAACCGGGTAATCTTTATTCCCTGAGCTCAATTCCGTAGGAACCACGGGCTCCTCTGGCTTATCGGCCTAAGCGGGCTCTTCATCATTTAGATCGAGCCGATGCTGGGTAGCGTCAACCATATCATCACCATGGCTGTGAAGAAGAGGAGGGTTCGTTTCTTCATGTCCGGCCATGTAGACAGTGTGGATAACACACTCAGCCATTCTTTCATCACTGGCAGCTGGTTTCGCGGAGCGGTCCGGGCTTTGGAAATTCATAAATTTAATCATAGCCAGAGCCCTAGCCCTTTTGTTGGCTCTATATCTGAGCCGCTTCTGCCTCAGCTTCTCTGCCTTGAGCGTCTGGCAGGCTTCTGCTCTTCGGGAAGCCGCCACAGGCCGAGTGATGGGGAGGCTTGAGAAGACACCCAATCGAGCAGTGGTCAAGGGCACCGCTGGAGCTTGCTCGGGATGCCTTGTTTCTTTGCTGGTGCTGATGGCCTTGCCCCCAGCTGGGGTCATGGAGAGTCGTTCAAACGCCGACTTGTGTTTGAGTTGGGGCGCCTTCGAGACCACCACATTCGGCCTCTTGCCTTTCGAGACTGGTTTGTCTGTTGCTGGAGCTTGAGGAGCTGGGATGGCGCCAACTGGTATGAACATAATAGAGCCGAATGGTAGCAGCGGCTCCTCCCATTGTCGCCCGAGACTGGCCGGGAGGACCGTCCTAGAGTCTATCCTCATCGTGTAGGAGACAGGAGCCGTGCTGAGAGCTGAGTTCATCTTTGGGGACATTGTTGAAAAGTGATTGCTTGAAGACCTGCATGAAAGAGCATTATTTTAGTATAAATACAGATATGTACATTGATTGAGTTCGCATGAATGCTTAACCCGAAATATGGGAGAAGAGATTGGTCCCACCGGGCGTGCCAGAATCTGAAGGGTGTTTTTCGTCACCCCATTGAGATGGGAATACGCGCGCGCTTGTCAGGCGTACTACAGATTCCCCCTGCCTAGGGTAGGCCGGGGTTTAATGATTGTGGGGATCCGAATCTCCGGCAGCCGCGGACTAAGCTGCCGTTAATTACCCCTCGCCTTTGGGGCGAGGGAACCTCCGATTAATGGGTTAAACTGGTCATGCGAACTCAATGTGCAGTGTACGTGTGTGTTGTTTTGAAAGGGGGTTTTGGATATATCGGGAGCCACGCAGAGTTTTTACGGGGGTCCCGCTACCTGGATAGCGGGCTGGGGTCAAGGGGGCTAGCAGCCCCCTTGCGGGGTTCGGGGCAGCGCCCCGGCCCAAAATTTTTTTGGAGGGGGAGAGTGTTGCGGAGTATGTGTATGTGTACATATGTATATATATACATGTATATATAAACAAAATGGGGGAAAAGACATCCAAAGGATGCGTGGGGCCAGCGCCATGAGCGCTGTGCGCTTAGGTGCTGTATGCTCAGGCGCAAGCGCGCCACGTGTCGGCACGTGGGCGCTTTGCGCTCGGGCGCAAGGCGCTGGAGCGCAAGCAAGCGCGCCACGTGTCGGCACGTGGGCGCTTTGCGCTCGGGCGCAGTGCGCTGGAGCGCAAGCGCGCGCGCCACGTGTCGGCACGTGGGCGCTTTGCGCTCGCGCGCAGTGCGCTGGAGCGCAAACGCGCCACGTGTCGGCACGTAGGTGCTTTGCGCTCGAGCGCTAGCGCGCCGGCGAGGAAAAGAGGGCTTTTAGCCCCAGAAACTCCCGAAAGAGAAATTAGTGGAGTTAAACTCCTAAAAAATATATATATATATATATTGGTTGAGGAAATGGGTTCTTCTTCTTCCTCTTGTTGCTTGGCCGGATCTTGAAGATCAAGAAGTATGAGATTTTAAAAATCACTCCTTTTTGAGATCTGATGGGAGATCTGAGTTCCCCTTTGTGGGTTTTGTGGTGGAAAACTACTTAGTTTTGGAAAAGAAAGGGTAAAACTCTTGATTTAATTCAAAAGAAATGAGAAGGTTTAGAATCTTGGAAAAGGAGCAGGAGGCACAAAGAACCCTGGTTTTGGGGGGAATGAAAAGTGTTGTTTTTCTATTCATCATGTTGCCTTTTATAGGCTTACATATTTGCATATAGCCCCTTGGGCTTTACAAAAATGGCATTTTAGCCATCCCATGGCTCATGTGCCATTTCATTTTTGCACATAAGCCATGGGCTTACAAAATATTGGCTTTATGCCCATTTTGTTTACATTCATGTATAAAAAATTACATAAAAATTATTTATGACATGATTTTGTTGTTGGCATGGAAAGGCTGGCCGCGGGCTCGACTTGGGAATGGGCCCGCTTGACCTGGGCTTGGGCCCACCTAGCTTGGGGGTTGACCTTGACTTTGACTCGGTCAACCGGGGTGTAAATTTTTACCCCAACAGTATGTACGGGTGGGTTCAAATTAACCTGGACAATGACGGGTAGAACTTGACTTGCGACTTATAATATGTTGGCCTTCGTCAAGGTCATAAGAGCTTGGGGCAAAAATCCACATCGGGAGTTTCTAAGGAAATTGAAACTTGTTAGTGTTGCATACCATTTAGATTGTAATAATTTTGGTAGGATTCCTTTAAGATTGTCATACGATGATATTTGGATCTCGATCCTACTGTGAGTATCCGCTACTCCTTAGAAGATTTTTTCACTAAACAATCAATGCTATAAACCAAGTAGGTGTCTAGAACGGTGTTAGCGGGGCTACGCCTCCAGGGAAAAGAGGTTATGTAATTAAGGAACTTCGCGAAAGTATTGGAAAACCTCCCACGATGTACCAACACCAACCTGGCCGAAAGGTTAAGCAAGTATTGTAAGAGTGATATTAATCCTGACTAATTCTTCTTTTATAGTTTGAGGAAGGATTCGAGATACAGTAGGAGCCATCCTGTTTAGATAAACCAATAACCAATCTAAATTTGCAAGAGTATCATGCTGAGTGTTTCCTCCTCTCTCTCTTGACTGCAGCGACGATAATGATTGGGCTTAGGTCACTGCTAGATAATAAATTGACTGGGCTAAATTATTATGATAAGAAATGTCCAGATGGCCATTACCTATGACAAGCTGGGCTACCTTCTTACTACCAAATCCCCCGCCGTCTCAGGTCTAGATTCCACCGCCGCGGATGTTGATATCCGTAAGACATGGAAAAAAGACAGTGCAAGAGCCAAGCGCCTCGTGTTAGCCTCAATAGATTATGAACACCAAAGGCAGCATGAGAAGATGGACTTAGCTTCCATCTTCCTCCATACCAAAGTTTTATATGGAGAGTAATATTGTATCGCAAGATATGAGACCACGAAGATATTGCTTCAGAAGAGGTTGGCTGTCGGATCATCTGTAGAGGACCACGTCTTTACGATGATTAGCTATATTGAATAGCTCACGGACCATGGGACCACATTGGAGAACGAGTTATGTATTGACTTGATTCTACAGTCCCTCCCCTATACTTACATCCAGTTTATCTTGAATTTAAACATTCAAAGAAAGGAAGTTAAACTTCCAGAACTCCTCAACATATTGAGGAGCTCAGAGGGCACCCTGAAGGAATCCAGGAAGATACCCGCTCTGCTCATTGGAAAATCTTCCTCTTCTAGATCTAAGGCGAAAGCCAAGGGAGAGAAGAAGAAGGCCTCCACCAAGCCGATAGGTGGTGTCAGTAAGGTAGAGGGAAAGGGCAGGGCAAAAGTTTCGGGGCTAACAGTAGGGAATGAGGAATGTTTTTATTGTCACGGGAAACGCCATTGGCAAAAAGACTGCAGGGCTTGGAAAGCCAGGATTCGAAGCACGCTGTGGCTTCGGTTTCGGGTGCGTTTATGATTGAAAACTGTATGCCAATTAACTCTACTTCCTGGGTACTAGATACCAGATCAGGATCTCATATCTATAATTTATTACAGGCTTTAAGAAACCGTAGAGTTATCAAAGCAGGTGATATGACTCTCAGGGTTGCTAACGGAATGAGCGTGGACGCTGTATTCATATGGGAATATCACCTAGGATTGATAAGTGGGAAGATTCTGATTTTACGTAACTGTTTGTGTGTATCTAGTTTGACATGTAATATCATTTCTGTATCTTTACTTTCTAAAGAAGGTTATGATTTTACATTTGTAAGCGATATTGTAAATATCCACCTAAATCAAGTTTTGATTGGGTCGGGTACACTAGATAATAGTATACACGTATTAAATCAAGCTCAGATTTTCAACGTTTAGAACACACTTAAAAGAAAGTATCCAGAATTAAATCAGGCTTTCTTATGGCATTGTAGACTAGGTCACATCAATGAAATACGGTTGACGAAGTTATATAAAGAGGAATATTTGGATCCGTTCGAATATCGGTCTTATGCAACCTGTCAATCATGTCTTAAAGGAAAGATGATAAAGATTCCGTTCACTGGACACGGAGTAAGAGCGAGCGAGCTCTTGGAACTCATACACAGCGACGTGTGTGGTCCAATGTATACACATGTAAGAAGTGGTTATTCCTATTTTATTACTTTTACGGATGATTTCTCTTAGTATAGACATGTATTCTTGATGAAATATAAATTTGAGGCCTTTGAAAAATTCCGGGAATATAAGAATGAAGTGGAAAAACAACCAGGCAAAATTATCAAGACACTTAGATCTGATCGAGGTGGTGAATACTTAAGTGCCGAGTTCCTGGGTTATTTAAAAGAGAATGGAATTCTCTCTCAGCTTACTCCTCCATACACACCTCAACACAACGGTGTATCGGAAAGGCGGAATCGAACCTTATTGGATATGGTACGTACCATGATGAGTAACGCTGAGTTGTCGCGATCCTTCTGGGGTTATGCACTAGAATCAGCTATATATCTTTTGAACAAGGTTCCTACCAAGACTGTGCCTACCACACAATATCAGATGTGGAGTGGGAAGAAACCCTATCTTCAGTATTTGAAGATATGGAGATGTCCAGCTTTTGTAAAAAAATCAGCATGCGGATAAGCTCGAAGCACGCTCAATACTGTGTAAGTTTGTGGGATACCCAAAGAACTCCACGGGGTATCTTTTCTATTACGCAGAGGAACAAAAGGTTTTTGTTTCTCGTCATACCCACTTTTTGGAAAATCAATTTTTTGAAAAAGAGATTAGTGAGAGCGTAATAGAACTGGAAGAAATTCCAGAACCACAAGCTATGACTAAAAGCATGGTGGAACCAGAAGTTTCGAAAGAACCGGAAATCCCCGCGCCACTCCGCAGACTAGTAGGTAGTCTCATCCGTCCGAGAGATACTACGGTTTTCTTATAGATGGGGATAGAGAGGATTGCATCATCGACGATGATGAGCCAACTAGCTTCCGGTAAGACATTCAGAGCAGAGGCTCGGTAAAATGGCTGGATACAATGCGGACCGGAATGGAGTTCATATACACCAACAAAGTATGGACTTTAGACATTGATCCAGAAGGGGTGAAACCTGTAGGCTTCAAATGGATCTTCAGAAAGAAGATTGGTGTAGATGGACAGGTTGAAACTTATAAGGTTAAACTTGTTGCAAAAGGTTTTCGTCAATGACCTGGTTTGGACTATGATGAAACCTTTTCTCCAGTGGCTATACTCAAATCCATTCGGATCTTTCTTGCCATTGCTGCATTCCACGATTATGAAATTTGGCAGATGGACGTAAAGGCTGCTTTTCTGAATGGAAATTTGAAAGAGTGCGTCTATATGGATCAGCCGGAGGGTTTCATTCAGAGTGGAAGCAGCAGAAAAGTGTGCAAGTTGCTTAAGTCCATTTATGGACTAAAGCAGGCATCGCGGAGTTGGAACATCTGTTTTGATGAGACGGTAAAAAAATTCGACTTTATCAAAAATCCAGATGAACCATACATTTATAGTAAGATTGTAGCGAGAACTATGGTATTCCTCGTCTTGTACGTGTATGACATTCTCTTGATAGAAAATAGCATTCCTATGCTACAATCAGTCAAAGAATTCTTGTCACAAAAGTTCTCCATGAAGGACCTGGGTGATGCCTCCTACATTCTGGGGTCCAGATCTATCGTGATAGATCTAAACGGATGTTGGGACTTTCACAGTCAAGATACATCAACACCATACTGAAAAAGATTTAGTATGGAAGATTCAAAGCGCGGTAATCTACCGGCTTGTCACGGAATCACCTTCTCCAAAGAGATGTCTCCCAAGACTTATTTGGAAAGGGATCGCATGTTATGTACCCTACGCTTCTGTGGTAGGCTCTATAATGTATGCGATGTTATGTACCAGACCAGATGTAGGTTACGCTCTGAGCGTTGTAAGCAGGTATCAGTCAAACCCAGGGGAGAAGCACTGGATAGCAGTGAAGAACATTCTCAAGTACTTGAGAAGAACTAAGAAGATGTTCTTAGTGTATGGTGGAAAAGACCTCCAGATCGAGGCCTTTGTTGACTCCAGCTTCTAGAGTGACAAGGATGACTCCAAGTCCATGTCAGGTTATGTCTTTACGCTCAATGGAGGGGTGGTCTGTTGGAAGAGCTCCAAGCATGACACCATTGCTGACTCGACGATGGAAGTGGAGTATATCGCTGCATGTGACGCCGCGAAAGAAGCCATCTGGATGAGGAAGTTCGTGACAGAACTTCAGGTGGTTCCGTCCATTGTTGATCCAATACCGCTGTATTGTGACAACAACGGGGTTATAGCTTTAGCGAAGGAACCCAGGTCCTATCAGAAGTCCAGACACATCTTGAGGCGGTACCACCTGATCAGGAAGATCGTTGATCACCGGGAGCTCGAGGTGCGGAGAGTAGATACGGAGAACAACACTGCAGATCCACTCACAAAGGTCATCTCTCGAATGCAGTTCGAGAGGCTATTTGAGATGATAGGTCTACGATATGCCAATACATGGCCTCAGTGCAAGTGGGAGATTGTTAGTGATATATGCCCTAGAGGCCATTATTATATCATACTGGTTTGTATATTATATTTTGGAAGCTTAGGATATACACAGATATAATAACAGTCTTACTCAAAATGGCAGTATGCTACTTGGTTTGATTCTACCTCAATATGTGCATGTGTTTCTTTTAGCATATCGCTTATACAAATTGGTAGAGCTCTTAGATTCTTTGCTTGACTACCAGCGTTGTGATGGCAGTCACACTAGTGGGGGTTATGTAATCTATAAGCATATCCTTATACAGATCCCTAGTCGTAGGATTATCGAGATGGGGCATCGATACTCCAGAGTAGACTAGTGTATACGCTTTTCATCCCAGCATGGGAGATGGTCTGTCCCACAGCCATTAGTACGTCATACTGGAGATAGTATGCAGGTGCTCATTAGGTTATGAGTACACTGGACGTGACTCTTGGGGAACTGCTGGTTGGTATTATACCTATCGTCAGGTAGCAGTTCCCAGGTGACATGAGTACAGCTTAGTCCGTTGACTTGACATCACTACTTCGTCTCGAGTGTGTTCTCACTGTTCTTAGATTACTACCCTACCACTACTCAAAGGATTCGTGCAAACAGGTAGTAGTTGGGTGCAGTCCCGAAGCACTTGAAGGCAGTAGCGGTCAGATATAATTCGTCTCTCCTGATATTGGGGGTTGATATCGCGCTGTATTAGGAAAGCCGGTACACAAAGTCCCTGGCCAGGGCAAGCGAGATTTACTGGTAGGTACTCCAGTAGTTTCTCAAGGTGTTTTGGGCTCTACCCCGACACGACTTATTGCGCTATTAGGGGTCTGACGGCTACCACCCCTAGGCCCGATATGCGATACTCTTAGGCGAACAGACCAGACTGTACGGAGATTGTCACAGATAGGCTCAATAGGGGTTCGGATGAGTTTGCTCATCGGCTTTCTTATCGACAGATACCTGGGTAGCCGTTATGTGCAGCTAGTACCGCTGACGTGCTTGTAGTTAAACCCACTGTCAGCGTACCGTCGAGTCTTTAGAGTCCCACACAGAGGGTTTCCCTACTTCGGGCAAAAGATGTAGATGCCGTATGGTTTTACGGCAGGGTTTCAATCACATACGTGTACTTGTGCACGTATGATGTTCGGATGAATAATACTAGTGGGCTTTGGTTTAAGCCAGATCCTAGTATTATATTCTTGGATTATTTTCGTCTCTTTGTATTCGTATTTTTCGGAATACGGATACATGTATGTTTATACGGTGAGGGGTATTATTGTAATTTACTCAAGAGTGCTTCTAGAAGAAGACACCTCATTTCTTGTATAACCATTTAGATTAAATGGTTAATGAGGTGGAGGTATGGAGTGCGGTTATTCATTAAATGAAGTATGGCTACTTGGGGTGACTCATCTAGTGACTATTGAAGCATGCTTGATATTTCCGTTTATGAATTATTGTATGCTTCATTCATCACAAGACTTGGCCATATTCATTTCATTATCATCTTCAACATTCTCTCTCCTTCAAGCTCTTTTCTTCTTTTTCAAATCCTAAAAGTCTCTGTGTTGAGAAACCTAGGGTATTTTGAGACAAATCAATCCATCATTACTCTTTACATTCTCTAGGTTACTTAGATTAGCGAACCAGGTACCTTAGTTACCTCGGTATTGAGATTGGAGCTCGAATTATAGACTCTCGGGTGGATCATCTTCGACTTGAGGAGGCTGACGATCAAGCGCGATCCGTACACTCTTCAAGGAGCTTAAGAAGAGAAGGAGTACAAGAACCGAAAAACTTGATACTAGGAGGCATAACTTTCTTCCGGGTAGTTAAACCTCATAGTAGTTGTGCTAGCTAGGGTTTATGGTCGATCCTGGGTTTAAGTCGGTGTTGCGAAGCCCGTAAAAATCGTTTTTTTTGCGTATTCCGCCTCCCCGCGACCCCGCGGGGTGCGCGACATCGACTTACACAAAATACAAAATCAGATAATCCAAAAATTTTCAATTATAAAATTTGGAAATCCAAATTTCCCAATCGTCCAACCTAACAGCCCCTGAACTTTAACATAGTGAGAAAGCTAGTTTAAATAAGGGCCTGTTTGGTTGCAGGATTTAGAAATTTGGATTCCAAATTAGTACGGTTGAAAATTTCTGGATTTGGTAATTTGTTGTTTGGTTGGTTTTGGATTCATAGTATTGGATTTGTAGATTCTTATAATCTTTGTTTATTTGGTAAAAAAAAGTGGGATTTAGATTTGAGGATTTTAGAGAGAGATAGATAGAAAGAGGATTATTAAATAAATAAATTACATGGGTCCCATCTAAAAGTACAATGCATAGTGTCAAATCCTTGCAAATTCTTAAAATTTTTTAGGATTCAAGAATCCTTGTTTTGTGGTGGGTCCCCCATAAAAAGCAAAAGAATCCTAGAAATCCAAATCCCCCAACCAAACACAAAATTATAGAATCCTTGGATTTCACAATCCAAATCCATAATAATCCAGCAATCAAACTGGCCTTAAATGAACATATCACAGGGATTTTTTTCTAAAATAGTTTTTTCAAAGAAAAGAAAAACAGGGAATACCTAGGCGTGCCAGGTAAGAAAGATCTCAATCGCATTTCCCATTTCCCCGCAAACCCTTACTAACACCCTGGCAACCCTCATCTCTCCCTCCCCCCTAAATCGCCATGCACCATTGCCCCATCTCACTCCTCCTCCTCCTCCTCCGCCGCCACCTCTCCTCAACCCCCTCTCCTCTCAAGCTCAAACACATCCCGCGCCCTCGCCGCCCCCGCGCTGGCCTCACCGAGTACCTCCACTCGACCTGCTCCCTCCCTGATATGCTCGATATCGGTGATCTCCCAGATCATGACACGTGGTAGATGACGTGTCCCGGAGCATGCAAGAAAGGACCTACAGTGGCCGACCAGACCACTCCTATGCCCGTCCTACAACAAAGCTGACTCGCCTCCGAGCCCCCAGCACAATTGGCCTCCTCGGCCTCACAGCTCATCTCCGGGCTATCGCAGAACCAAGATACCTCGGCTCTCCCGCTCGTCCGCGATCTCTCCCACCGAGGTCATCTTCCTCGGTCTCATCGACCGACCAATGCACCGCTCACAGGCAGAACCTCCATCCCGCGAATCCCGCCATGCGCGAGATTTCTGCCGGCCACATCCCATGTTCCACGCCATCACGATCCCCATTAACGAGCCTGTCTTGCCATTAATGGGAAATCCCGCTCATCACGCGGGCGTGACGTCGGGAGCATAACTGCCAGCGTGATTCTCACGCCTGCCTTGCCTGCTGCCACCGCTATTTAAACCCCTTCTTCAGACGGTTCAAGTAAGCCATTTTTTACTCCACTAAGCCGTTACTCTGCTCGGACTTCCTCTCTAACATGACCGTCGGAGGGTCCTCGGTGGTACAACCACCCCGGGGCTTCCTTGCAGGTAGCTCGGTGGCAACCAACCTTAAACCCATTGAGATCCATAAGCTTCAGGAGTCTGCCTCCAGATCCAATCTCAGCCATCCATTGCTGCCATCAGCAGATCAACGGAAAGTAACATCTTAGCGCGATACAGGTCGTGTCACTCCCCTTCGCCGTCGTCGACGCCATCGTCTCCAACGCTCCCTCCTCCCTCCACATCCTCCTCTCCTCCGTCCGCCACCTCCACTCCCCCCTCTTCCCCGACCTCCTCCGCCGCCACCTCTCTTACCGCCCGGTTGACGAACTCGAATTCTTCTCTGAGTCCATCGGCCTTCACCCCCTATCCCCTCCCCCTTCCCCCTTCCTCCTCGACCACCCCCGCATTCTTGACTCCGTCTCCGCCCTCTCCGCCTTCGGCTATCCCTGGACCAGGCTCAGCCTTCTCTCGTCCGCATTCTCCCTTGAGGCTTCTGACATCGCCTCAAAGTTGCATAAATTCGAGAGCTTTGGGCTTACAAGGGTGTCTCGCATCGAAATCTGCCTTGCGTTTCCGTGGGTTTTGGACGGGAGCGTGGAGGAAGAGGAGGTGGAGATGATCTTTAGGGACTTGAAGGCGGTGTTTGTGGATAATAGATTGGAGGAGTGCGCCGAGGAGGATGTGGAGAGGGTTTACAGTATTTGTAGGAGGATTCAGGTGTTTTACGATGTTGGGATGGAGATAGGAACGACCGGGGAGTTGGTGGGGAGGAACAGAAAGGTGTTTCTTGAGGAAAAAGATGAGGCTTTGAAGGAAAAGTTGGGGGTTTTCTTGAGGTCGGGGGTGAGGAAAGAGGAGTTCGGGGGGTCTGTGTCGAGGAATGGGGAGATTTTTGAGCTTCATCTGGAGAGTTGGTGCATTTTGATGCCGGGGTATTTGGTGAGTTTAGGCTTGAGCGAGGAGGGAGCGGGTAAGATTTTATCCGTATGTGACGGGAAGAATAAGTTAGGAAATTTGCCGAGAGTTTTGAAGGCTATCGATATGCGTGAATGATTTCTCGACAAAGGTGTGAATGGGGATGCGATTTGATGCCGAGATATACTTCCTTTAATGTTGAATCATGTAGTAATGAGGAGAAGATACTAAGAAGAGTAAGACTGTAGAAGATAAGTTGAAATTTTTCTTTGGACAAATTTTTAGATTAAACCATATTAAAATAATATTATTAAAAACAAACCACTTTCAAAACATATTAAAAAACATGTCACTTTCTGCCACGTAAGCGTTATGTCAGCGCTAGCTTGGCGCTGGCGTCAATAAATTTTTTTAATGGGCGTGGTTTGAAACTGCGCCCATTATAAATGTAAGGGACACGGTTTCAAACTGCGCCTATTAAATGTAGCAAAATAATATAAATCATTAAGTACTAATTAATTTTATCAATGAGCGTACTTTGAAAGTGCGTCCATTGATTTTCATTCGGCGCACTTCTGAATTGTGCCTAATTCACCATTTTTCATTTTTAGGACTTTAGTTTTTTTTGGCGCAGCTGCAAACTGCGCCCCAAAAAGAAATATACCCATTCATGAGTTTGTGTTTTTTTATGCCACGGTTCGCAGGTGCGCCCTAAAAAAACCACAATCATTCACGGGTATGTGTTTTTCTGGGACGCGGTTGCCAACTGCGCCTTAAAAAATACATACCCCTGAACTATTGTGTTCTTTATATGAAGAGTTCAATCTCCTCCTCTTTCTCTCAAATCTCACTTTCTGTGCCGAGCCTCTCTCTCAGATCTCATCGCTCGCACCATCTCTATATTTTTCCTCATCAGTTCTCAGTCTCGCTCTCTCTCATATAAAAATCATAGTTTCTAGGATGACAAATTTTATTGTCAACTACTGTCACCACCTACAGCTAGACAATAATAAAAATTACTATCTAAGTAAGAGCAAAAAGAATGCGTGTATATTTATGATATAGCATTCTAAATCAATATACATGCACTATATGATATATAAACATACCTGGAGGAACGGGAGTGGCCTCTGTCCCTGATATGGACGCATCACCAACAACTAGACAATCAAATATTGAAAATATAAGTAATTTTGACATAAACAGGCATGAATATCTATAATATTACATTCAAAATGGATATTAGAGAGCGCACCTGCAGTGAGAAATGGTAAAAGTATCACCCAACAAGGGTGTAATTTACAGAATCAGTTGAAACTCTTGAAAGTCATAGAAGAACCTGACCTGCACAAATCTGATGTATGCTTTCCATTGGACACTAAGAAGTCTCTAAAGGGAAAAGCCAATGTGAAAGCCATCATTAGTTCATATCAGAAGATTGATGCTGAAACAGAGAACAAGAAATGTCATTTTCTTCTTCTTCTGCCACATTACTAGCTTCTCCTTCTTCTTCTGCCACATTACTGTCTTCTCCTTCTTATTATGTGCGCGTGCAAATTCAATGAAAGCAGAAACTCCAGTGACAAACTTAGGTTGCATACGTTGTTGCCAATTCACATACATCCAGTACTTAACCCTGACGTACTCATGGGCCATGTTAGACTGTATCATATAAATTATAGGTTATGATGACTATATTGAGAATATGGATTAATAGTGGGTAGGAAAAGTATTTCTCAAATGGATTTTGCATCTAAAAACCATAAACTACTAAGTAATAGCATATATAATTTTTTTAGTATAAAGGTTGTTATTTTAAGTTTTCCCTTATTAAATCAAATTTGTTTCACGTATCGAGGAATATACCAAAACGTGCACAGGCATGCAATGTCTTGGTTTTCTAGTGTGTGATCCACCATACACAATAGAACACAATACAATATTTCGTATAGTGATATGATCTAACTGCCTTTATAAACTACAAGTGTACAGAAAATTATGATAAGAAACCATAAGAAAGGGTCGTAGCCATGCATAACCTTGAATCTACATACCAAATCATGCACAAGCATGCAATTATTGTCACCTTGCCTTGGAATATAAAATATCTTGGAAGACTATAAGCGGAGCATTTAAATCTTGATAACTTTTGACTTCAACATATATTTTTCTCAAGTACCATGAAATATACTTCTTCCGTATAAACCATTTTCAGGAAGATGGATTAACAATGACAAATTATCCATATTAGAAAAACACGGTATTACCCTTCTTAAGATAATACATTGTATAAGCACACCATAACCCAGAACATGTCCTTCTATCTACGCAAAATATAAATATCATATAGCAATAAAAGGAAAAGAACCACCATATCGGAAATGAAAGATAGAGAATTCAAGCATTATTTCATACCTTTAGAGCACGCTGCCAAAAGAAACAGAAAGACAATAGAACAGATTATCACATAGGAATTGATAGATAAATAAACAATTAACTTATGCTGTTTATAGAAGATGTGGCATGTTATTATAATTTCTTTTGGGATAACCTGAAAATATGAAATGGAGGGGAAGACATAGAAGTAAAAGGGTTTTCTTTTAGGGGAAGGAGATGAGAAATAGCCCATAAAAGATGAAAGTTGATTGCCTTAAACCTTAGATATAAATCTATCGAAATACAATATTAGAGTTCTGAGAACCTTGCCTTGAAATTTATGCTTTATTACTAACAACTATCATATCAAGTATCATGGTTCATGGAAAAAATATTATTAAAATAGAAAAATTCATAAAGAAAAAAGTGCTTCGAAAGAACTTATACCTCATAGCACTTCTGAGCCTGCTCAAGTTTTCGCTGGACAAGGTAAAATTGCCCTAGGTTGTGTAAACCAGCCCCTACTCTGCAAAAACAAGAAACCTTAAAGAATGACAAATGTGTCCATCATCCAATTTAGGTGACTAAAAAGGTAAAAATACATAAAATCATATATTAAAAAACAGAATTACTATATATGTTCTACACATATAATGTAAGTATATATCATTAAAAAAAAGTCAAAAAGGCTTAAAGACCCTTCACTGAAGTTCATTAATAACTATTTATACGTACAAATTATTAGATTTAACATTAGTTACTTACTAAGCATACATGTCTACAAGGTTAGAAAATAAAATAAATTTCAACTGAAATAATATACACACCGTACGTCATCAGAACCAAACACTTCCTCCAGAATAGTTATAGCTTCTAAATATAATGGCTCAGCTTTATCAAATGCTTTCCTTACCCTGTAAAGTTCTGCCTACAATACCAAGCATACATCAATAGATAAGCTTAAAACAATTAAGAAAGTTAAATTTCTTGACAAGACACTGGCTTCTCTTGTTTAAAGAACATTTTATTGCTAAAATCAGTTAAAGGTTATAACGAAAAAAGAGAAAGAATGTCATAATCCTATGTTCAAATTTATTTCCAAAATCATATGATAAAAGTAGATAAAGCAACTTAAGTTGCATCATCCTAGGGTTACAATGTGTCGTGCCAAAGAAGCCATTATTGAAGGGAGAGACAATACCAAGACAATATTAGGTGGAAGCGGCCCCCTTAATTACATGTGGTTAGGGTATTGGAGGAGGCAAACAATTAACAGCCGGGGGGGGGGGATGGTCCCAAACTCGAAACCTAAGCCTTTGAAGAAAGTAGAAGCTTAAGGATACATAGGTCCATCTCTATTGGTGGATAGCGATGATTACAACAATCTAATAATGTTTGTCGCGGCTAAGTTTTGAATCAGTCCGGGAAGCACCGTTCTGTTGGCTATGCATGCAATATTTGTTAAAAAAAATCTCATTTTTTATATCTGGCTACCAGACTGTGATATTACAAAAAAAAAGCTGCAACAAGTATTAGAAAAATAAGAACATAGGACCATGTCATTATTGTCAAATTAAAACCCGTTGATATCTTTTTTTGAGAAAATTCATTGAGCAGAGAAGTGTTGAATGCAAATGACATTTGACTTTTCTATGCATCACATGTGATCCAACGTCACCTAACGGAGGTTTGTGATGACCATAATAACCATCTTTAGCAACAAAAAAGATAATGCAGATATATAAATATTAGGAACAAAATAGATATATAATGCAGTGATGATAGATTCAACCATATTCATTTTGGTTAACAGGAAGTAATTAGGGAGAAGTTAGAAATAGATGAGAGAGAGACCGAGCGAGCGATCGTGTGTGTCATGAGTGTAAATAGGAGTGAAAGCGGAGAGCACTAAACAGAAGGAAGCACGGATCTCGTTTTGTCGTTTTGGCGGGTCTTGCCGACTCCTACGCTTACGGCTGTCTTCATATAAGAGGATGTCATTAGGCACGTTTATGAATATCAAAAACACATTTAACTTTAATTTCTATATATTAGCTTGGATTACAATATAAAAATACGAGGAAAAAAACAAAAAAAAACCCATACCTTAATGCTAGCTGATCCCACTCTTAATCTTGACTATACTAGTCCATACATTCATCAGCTAGGATAACATAATAGGTTTCTTAATTTTGTCATCAAACCAACCCCAATCCTAACCCTAACCATACCACCAGCCCCAGCCCCAACCCCAGCCCCAACCTCTGCCGAACCCCAACCCCAACCGCAGCCCCAGCCCCAGCCCGAGCCACAGCCCCAACCCTAACACCAACCGCAGCCCTAGCCGCAGCCCCAACCGCAGCTTTAGCCGTAGCCCGAGCCCGAGCCCCAACCCCAGCCCTAGCCCAAGCCCCAGCCCCAGCCCGCAGCCGCAGCCGTAGCCCCAATAAAAAATTTGAGTAATTGAAGATTTCGTTACCTGTGCAGAGGCGACGACGAGAACGGAGATGAGCCGGCGCTGGCGACGACGAAAGCAGGCGGTGGGTACGACGAATCGGCGGCGCTGGCGACGACGAGAACGACGATCGATCGGCGGGAACGAGGGTTTGAGAATTTGGGTTCGCGCGAGAATTAGGAATAATGAGCGTAGGGATCGATCTGAGCTTTTAACTTAAATCCCTATTTAGATGCCCCTGCAGATAAGTCCGTAGGTTCTTGGTTTGCGGCTCTGTAGGGGCAAACAACAATTTAAGATTTAATAATTGGACCGTAGGGACAACCTTTTGGCCCTACGGATTAATCCGTAGGGCCAAACTAAAATTGCCCCTACGGAAGTCGTTATCTGTAGGGGCAACCCCCTATTTTAGTAGTGAGAAAACGGTTTTATAAAAATAAGGTATTTATTTGAAAAAGGGTGTAAATTTCCGTATTTTAGATTCTAGGGTTTTCTAAGCCAACTAGCCTATTTCTAAATGGTCTAAACGACACGTCATTAGAAGCCTCAAATCGCCTCTGCACCGCCAATTGTGGCCAGGTAAGTACAAGTGAGGAAGGAGGGATCCGCTCACGAATCGTGAGACGGGCCTTTTAAAGTTACCTAAACTCACTTTCCTAGCCTAGACACCACAAAATCAGGTTTAGATAAACGATCGATGTCCATGACATATCGTATTTTCCTCTTAAAAGATTTTGTTTTAAAATTGTATACAACTTAGAACTTTCAGAAAAAGTTTATAAAGAAAATGGTATTTTAATGTAAAGTCTTGTATTATCATATTCTAAGTTTTGATGATATCAATTAGGGTTGTATTTGCGTGTGTGTAGAGGTAGGTCATTACCTCGTGATCTATTTTAAGGTATAGCAATATTAAAAGGTTAAATAAGATAAACTAAACATGGTGGTATTTAAGTGCGAAAATACGGTATTTGCAAAAGTTATCATTTTATATGAGAAACTTTATCCAAATTGATTTTTAAGTAATTAGTAGTCAACATGAATATATTTAAGCATTATGGAATTAGTGACAAGTGAGTTTTGATAGAAAAACCGAATCGGAAATCGGTTTGTTCCGATTTCCGTCGGGTTTTAAAAAGTCGTATTTTATGAAAGAATAGAAAGGTAGAAAAGAGGGACTTACGAGTTTGGACAAGCTAGAGAGTGCTAGGAAGGTAGTGGGTTGGTCGGTGCATCGAAACGTCGTGAAGAGTCCTAGTACGATCGCCGGGATTTGCCGTCGATTTCGGCAGCGCTTCGCCTTTCGCTCGTTTTCTAACGTACCGAGTTCTCTTGAAATTTTTAGAGAGTGGACTTAGGAATGTAGGGTGAGAGGGTAGAGGGTATGGGGGTTTATATAGGGTTAGGCTAGGCTTAGGGTTTTAATTAAAAAAAATATAAAAATATATAAAAAACATTAAAAAATCATTAAATTTTGGAGTAAAAGAGGTTTAATGGGCATTTGATAACCGATATGGGAATTTAGTGTATGCAGGTGAGAAGACCAGGTCAACACGGACTTTTTCCGTGTTGACGACTCGGCCGTCTGGCCGAGTCCAGCCGGCGGCGCCGGCCGACTCGGCCGAGTCGGGCCGAGTCGAAGGCTCGCCGGGTGGGGGTTTTCCTGAGGGGAATTTTGGTGTATTTAATTTTTTGTGTTCAGTATAAATTTTGTGAGTTATGGCGGTTTGACTGTTGACTTTCCAAAAAATTTTAAAACAAAATAATATAAAAATAATGCGGGGCATGAGATTTGAACTCTGGTGGCTTGGTTCAACAGTGCAAGGTATTACCAATGAGCTACAAGCTCCTTCTTGTAATTATGGTGTTATTTAATTACTTAAAATGATAGCAGCAAGAGTAAATACTCCAAGTATACATTAAATTTAAAGTAATTTCTTGTACACTAAAAATGGAGTTATTACATTCTTGTAACTTATAATTAAAAACAAAATAATTACCTATATCTTGTGCTCAGGCTAAAATACCCCTTTATGGATTTCAAAAAATTTAAAAAAAATTGTATAGAAAAGTGTATAGGAAAATTAGGGTTGTTACAGTGAAGAAGAAATGTATTAAATTGTATTAAAAATAGGGTTTAATGGGATTTTAAAGAGCTCTGTTAAATTGCAGGAAATTTAAAGTGTACAAGGGTAATGGGGAGGCCAAAAGACACATCTTTCATGTAGGGGACTCGGCGATTTTCCCGAGTTCAGCCGCCGGCGGTGGCCGAGTCGGTCGAGTCGCCGGCCGATTCAGGCCAACACAGGGCAGGGTCGGTCGCCATGTGTCCGTCGTCGTTTGGTCTTCCCTTTGGTCCAGTTTGTTTTATATGTGTAGTGGGGTTTTTACGAGTTATGCATGTGTAGACCCTTGGACTTCTAAAAATTTAAAAGAAAACAATATTAAAAATAATGTGGGGGATGATATTTGAACTCTGATGCTTTGGTTCAGCAATGCAAGGTCTTACCAATGAGCTACAAGCTTTTGCTTGCTATTAAAAAGCAAAACAAATTTATAACTTGTGCTCAGGCAAAAGTACCCCTTTCTGTATTTTTGAAAAAATTATACAGAAAATTGTACAAAAAGTTTAGGGTTGTTACACCGGCTGTGCCCGTCTAAGTCTTGTTTGTGCATATGTGATAGAAATGGCTGGTGTAGACACAGGTGGTGGAGGTACGGGTGGTGCAGGAATGGCTGGTGCAGGGATAAGTGGTGCAGGCATGGCCAATCGACGTGTGAATCTGTACCTCGTCATCACACTCTAGATGAGAGACTTGATATTCATAAAGTAGCTCGCTGAGTATTTGGTGCCTCTAATCCCCTCATCAGCTATATCGTCTAACGCGTAAATGGTTTGGACCTATATTGATGGTAAATAAAATAATGAATTTTATAAAAATAAGATTTTAGTTTTATAAGGTTTTATATAAAGTTACCAAATCTCTCTCTATCGGTCCTCAAGGCGTATATGAGGTGGGCGGAGGGGCGGCTGTGATGACGAATCTGCGGGTAATCATTCAATACCAGGCAAGTTGCTGGTCTATCGGTATATCTGGCTGTATCTCATCGGCTATGTAGTTTATCCGACCATACCATCGACCCACTCAAATATGATACTCCACGAGCCAACCATCTCCAGTTAGCGCTCTATCTTGACGCGGTGTCCGCTCCACCGCGTCTGATATGTGCTGCCTCAAGCTGAACTAACGAAAGGCACGGTCTGGCACATGCATTTGAATAAGATCGTTGCAGATGATCGGTGACGGTGCATGCCAGAAGCTGGTGCCTGCCAAACATAATGGATGCAGAGTGTCCAACAGGTCAGGTGTGTATGGTGTCCACGTAACTGATGACTCCTTCATGACATCGAACTCGTTGTGGTAGAAGCAGAGGCTGCGATCCGGTGTCACATCGCATGACCTCGGCACATTCTACCAGCATAGAGATTACACACAAGTTAATATTCAAAGAAAACTTTAAATTTGAAATATGCGCATAGGTTCAATTACTTACTGGCAACCATATGACCTTTAACCATCTAAAGCGAACTGTGTCGTAATGGTCGGGCGACCAATAGAGAGATATGTCGATGACCATATCTAAAATAAAATATTATTTACATTGAATATCAATTTAATTACGCAAAATTAGTAGAATGCGGCTTTAAGTATTTTATATCTGAAGAAGCGTCACACGGACTTAAGTATTTCTTCGAGATATATGCATGAAGGCCCCACGGGTAGTTCGCGTCTGTTTTACAAACAACGATTTACTTGGTCGTGGTAGTCTTGATTAGTTTAAAAGAAACTCTGTGTTTAATTGATCAAACGCTGACTATCTGAATTAATTTCTTCTTATTCTCGAACAAATCGCCAACCTTCAACCCATTTTTGATATCGACCGCCGAAAGCCTATCAGCACAAAAGTTGATATTCTCCATTACCGCTATAGATAACATGTGAGTATCTGTCATATTATCGGCAAGTGGATTTTCAAACGTAACGAAGTCATTATTAACATATGAATTAGTAATCCACTGCCTATCATTCTCATAGTCAAGGACATGTGCAATTTGCATGCTATCTTGTGCTTGAATTTCGTCCTCATCACTCGCATCATCATCATCACTTTCATCTCTATTATATTTCAACACCGCTGGATCCGTAGCAGGTATATCGGTTGGATGTGCGGAACCAACATTAGGGACTTGCATGGTACTTGATATTTTGGTTTCATACCGATGAAATCCCGATCTATCGTCTGCAAACGGTGTCCATCCCGTATTGTATGACTGCATGTGCTCGGTATTTTGGGGCAGAATATTGAAGCCGAAACTTGGCGTTGGCAAGCAATTAACACCGAAGTTTGGCGATGACATGCATTATAATCGATCGGCGGTATATAAGAACTGCACACAAATTTATGAATACTTAGTAACTATAGCATACGTTCACTTTCAATAAACAGTGTTCCGCTAAATGTACATGCGGTATAAAAATATGCAATGCAATATTTCGTAAACTGCCAATTCACCGGCGTCCCGTTTGATGCGCCTTCACCTACGTAACTTTGATTTATATACCGTTCATCATTAGTGGTAGACAAAGCCGGTAGAATCAACATTCATATTGAGCATGCGTGTCATTTCTCCTTACGGATAATGCTCGGATGCTCGAAAAGAAAGATCATGCACTTCAGAATAAGGTTCGGACAGTTGAGCGGACGTCAATTTCTCCTTCTTCACAATCAGCCCGATCAATTCAATTCCGATGTAAGCAAGACTTATGTCTCCTCATCATCGAATACTTCAATGGCGGTATATTCATGCTCCGTCGGCCATTTACATATTAAGGAGATTTTGAACTCTAACAGATTGATTTTGATAGTTTTGTACACTACTTGACACAACTCGTTATATGTACTAGATTTCTTGACTCTAGTCATCTTAGTTTTTCCTCCGATATATGCAGAAATATTATTTTTCCAATCGATAATTGGCCACCGAAATAACAAACGAGATAAATTTAATTATCTGTCATTTTTCCACCCGCCAGATAAGTTGACGCATGCTTTGAGAGTTCTCATCAAACAACCTACTTATTCATCTTCATATTTATACTCATCTAATTACATAAATTTACAAAAAAATCCATATTTTTAGCATGTAACAAGTTGCAAAAATTTGTATCCTAGTCATTGATCCGTTACAAGCAAAATCGGGGAAAATCCCTAATACGTACCCATTTTTTCGAATTGCTTTCCCAATACCAAATTTGAACCAAATATTTTAATGCATTATTTTAAAAGAAAATTAGGGTTTTGCTAACTTTCTTGATGCTCACGGTGGTGATAACGATGGCGAGCATGAAAGTGATTGTTCGCCGATGAATTTCCATGCGGTATAAAAATATGCAATGTAATATTTCGTTAACTTCCAATTCACTGGCGTCCCGTTTGATGCGCCTTCACCTACGTAACTTTGATTTATATACTGTTCATCATTGGTGGGAGATAAAGCCGTTAGAATCAACATTCATATTGAGCGTGCGTGTCATTTCTCCTTGCGGATAATGCTCGGATGCTCGAAAAGAAAGATCATGCACTTCAGAATAAGGTTCGGACAGTTGAGCGGACGTCAATTTCTCCTTCTTCACAAACATACCGATCAATTGAATTCCGATATAAGCATGACTTATGTCTCCTCATCATCGGATACTTCAATGGCGGTATATTCATGCTCCGTCGGCCATTTGCATATTAAGGAGATATTGAACTCTAACGGATTGATTTTGATAGTTTTGTACACTACTTGACACAACTCGTTATATGTGCTAGATTTCTTGACTCTAGTCATCTTAGTTTTTCCTCCACTATATGCAGGAATATTATTTTTCCAATCGATAATTGGCCACCGAAATAACAAACGAGATAAATTTACATTTTTCCACCTGCCAGATAAATTGACGCATGTTTTGAGAGTTCTCATCAAACAACCTATAACATCTTCATATTTATACTCACCTAATTACATAAATTTACAATAAAATCCATATTTTTAGCATGTAACAAGTTGCAAAAATTTGTATCCTAGTCATTGATCCGTTACAAGCAAAATCGGGGGAATCCATAAATTTACAATAAAATCCATATTTTTAGCATGTAACAAGTTGCAAAAATTTGTATCCTAGTCATTAATCTGTTACAAGCAAAATCGGGGAAAATCCCTAATACGTACCCAATTTTTTCGAATTGCTTTCCCAATACCAAATTTGAACCAAATATTTTAATGCATTATTTTTAAAGAAAATTAGGGTTTTGCTAACCTTCTTGATGCTCACGGTGGTGATAACGATGGCGAGCATGAAAGTGATTGTTCGCCGATGAATTTCCACCTAAACCTGCAAGATAGAGAAAGAATGTGAGATCCGGACCGAGGAAGAGATAGATGAGAGAGAGAGAGGGAGAGAGATGAGAGAGAGAGAGATCGCCGGGGGGAAGAGAGGTCGGGGGAGGGGGAAGAGAGATCGATGAGAGATGAGAGAGGGAGAGGGATCGAGAGAGAGAGTACCTGAGAGAGAGAGAGAGAGCGAGTACATGAGAGAGACGAGACAGATAATAGAGAGGAATGAGGAAAAATAAATAGATCGTATTTATTTAAGTTGGGAAATGAGGCGCACTTCCTAATGTATCCCATTGTTTTCAGTAAAATATATGGGCGTACTTTTGGTGCGCCCCATTGTTTTCAGTAAAATATATAGGCGTATTTTGGTACGCCCCATTGTTTTTCAGTAAAATATATGGGCGTAATTTTAATGTGCGCTCATTGATGAAATAACTAAATGTAAGGGGTACAGTTTGAAACTGCGAGCATTGCATTTGTAAGGGGCAGTTAAACTGCGCCCTTTAAAAAAAATATTGACGTCTGCGCCAGCGCTGAGCTAGTGCTGACGTGGCGTCTACGTGACAGAAAGTGGCATGATTTTGTAATATGTTTTGAAAGTGGTTTGTTTTTAATAATATCATTTTAATATGGTTTAATAAAAAAAATTGTCATTTTTCTTTAGCATGAGTTTGGGAAGAATGAATTGACATTTAAGGCCAAAGCGGCCGTACCAGTCTTCCATTTACAGGCTACACTATTTAAAATATCACTTTGAAACGGAAATTGTTGTCGCATTAATGTATCTGTAGTGCTGTCTAGCACCACCCCCAGTCATTGCAAAGCTTTCAACTAATAACTAATCTGATTACTTTGAATTTATGGTTGGGCTTACTTTGAATTCATGATAATCCGACTTGCCCCTTTTTTCTTTGCTCTTTTTATTAAAACCGCATTAGACCAAGGGGCACAGAAAATGGACTATTCGAGGGCTCGGACAGGCCAAGCACCGAGTCTTCCGTATAAAATATCGATAAATTGGATTTGGTCCATTAGGATCATTTCACAACTCTATCAATATACTGTTTTGTGATCTTGTGCATTACAAACAGGGCAACCCCCAAGAATGACAAAAAGCGGGGTTTCCTTCAATTTGGCCTAAAAAACGAACATGAGGAATTTATAATTATAACAAACTGCCTATTTCTGCCTGTGATCGGTAACTTGCTATAAAACAATTTACAAGATAATAATTACAAAAAGCAATCAAATAGTCCATCAAACATGTTAACCCTGTAGGATTTGGCTCCCTTGTCTGCCGATGCCCCCCCCCCCCCCCCCATTTGCCTATGTGGAACCACAACGTTAAATACGACGTCGCTGGAGAGGGGGATGAACTTCGTGTGTGGCTCTATGGCGTCGGGGTTCGAAGAGATGAGAAGAGTCGCCGCTGCTGGCATAGTCTAATAATATGCATTATTCAAAATCCTAAATTTCACCTAAATACCATGAACTAGGATGTTTTACATATTGGTATCATCACCTTATAAGCTGCAAATAAATACTAAGAATGTAGTAAAATTGCAATAATACTACCGACTTTCATCGTTTTAAAACTTATTACTAAATAGTATTGTTTTTCAATGCACCCGTCATTTAAATACTAGACAAACCATTGAAATTAAAAACGGGGTATGGTTTACGAGCAATACTTGTCACATACTGTATGTTCTGTATAGATAACTGATCTTCTCATTAGGTACGAGGCGAGATAGTTATTGCAATTCACAATTTAATGGACCTCACTAAGCTATAACTTGAAAAACCTAGGCATTGTCTTCTTCCCCTAATTTCTCCCATAAACCATAGAACTACTTTCATTTTATTTCAGAAACTTCTCTCTCTCATTTGAATGTTGCATATCTCTGCCTCCCTTCACTTCCTCTTCTTCTTCTTCTCGATTTAAGAGATAAGAAGTAATTTGGAAACCTTGTCTCATCAATGAGGTAATTTAATGCTTAATACAACAAATTGACTTCCTCTTTTTGTATCTTTAGTTTGTGTATATTTGTTTAGCTTAATGAGATTTATCTACATCGGCTAGCTATTGATCATCGTTGTATTATTTTTTGTTGAATTGGATGCTAAAAAGCAACTTTGTTTATTCATTTCTTGTATTATTTTTTGTTGAATTGGATGCTAAAAGGCAACTTTGTTTATTCATCATGTTTAAGATGGAATTTTTTGTACTTTAAATTATTAATATTGTGTGTGCGTGCACGTGCACGCGTCTGTGTGCCGGATGCCCCCCATCTATTTGTTCGATTTATTATAGAGAATTGTGCAGGACAAAGACCATATGAGGGAATCCCTCCGGCTATGGTTAAAAGTCAACCCTCCATTTCTTCACTCTCGGCATTGATCATCTTGATCTTTGTTGTCTAAAATGTAAGTACAACAAATTTCATGTGTGATCCAAATGCATTACAGCAGTTGATTTAGTGGAGTGAAAATGTTTTATTATCAGAAAACCTCAAATTTTTTACCTGTTGAATTAACTGTTAAAATGAATCATAATCACATGAAAATTGTTCTATCCACATCTTAGGAAATGTAGAACAAAATGGCCCGATGGTCGCAAAAATGGTGTAGGATTGATTTTTGACCAATCCAGAGTATTTTCCTCATAGGGACTTGGTCCTTCATTATCCTCTGTTTTATATTAAGATCAGATCTTATCCTCTGTTTTATATTAAGATCAGACCTGATTCTTACTGACTAGTTTAAACTTCCTGGATACTAACTAATCCACATTACCCTCCTTATTCATTTTTTCTTCAATTACCTAGATGCCCATCACCTGTTAAATTTACTATATGAATACAACACCCATTCCTTAACAACTATTTGAACTTGTCCAGTGCTAATAATTAAGAGATGGTCAAGTTTATGACACCCTTCAGCCATTTTGAGGTTTGATTTGATTTTTCTTCCCATGCCCATATACCAGGTGATGTTGATAATGCCTAATCCATGCTAAGTTGTGATTCATTATAAGTAGCCATTCTTTTTGGATTCGATCAAAGCGAGGAGCCGATTTTCTTGTTGGCTGGATCCAGTGTAATTAATTCTGAGATCATGTAGATGACGAAGGAAGCACATAAAAGATGCTACATCTAGGAAAGCATTTTCATAGGTCAAGAGTTTATCTTTTATTTGGTGAGCTTGGATGCGGATTTTATTGTGAATTTTAAGAAGTTCAAATGTTCTTTTGTTTATTCTAACAAAAATAATAATTAAAAAACAAATTCTTTTACAATTTAAGTGCAAAACATAGACTTGAAACGTATCGTATACATAAAAGTGCATATGGTATCACGGCCATTGCTATAGAGAACATGTTCATGTTAAGCATGATAACAGTTTGCTGCATGTTTCTTAAAGCCAAGATTAAACTCCGCAGACGCAAATGTTTTTAGGTCCAAACACATTTGGTTCCCGTGAGTACAGCCACAAGGAGCCGGGATTTGCAAGGATGGTTTTGGAGGAGCATTTGGTTCTGTGAGTATCCCAAGTATTGTCAATGGTGACTAGTGGAGGTAACTGCAGTACAAGAAACAGTTATTCAAGGACCACAAGCAAGTAAATGCCTCAAGACTCATCGGGCGACCCAAGTAAATACCGACATTCAACGATCATAATTTCTGATGGGGAGGTTTGGGTTGAGGTCTTGCGATTTTTTGCCCCCTTATTTTCTAGGCAATGCTTAAGTTAGGATCATGTTATGAAAATTGATCGGCTAGGGAGTGTTGTTTAGGTCGTGTGTTTGAGATGTGTTTCATTGAGTCTGCAGTGCGCTGCTTGTGAACAACAGAACAATGGGATATGTTCTGCCGACTCTGTGTATTTTTTGTATTGCTGAAGCAATGAACAAGATCAAGCGTATCGATAAAATGAACATGTGCACAAATAAAGGGGTGTATTTTTTCAGAGTTTGTGGTAATCAGAACTAAATATTGTGGTATTTTTGGTCTGCTCTGACCGATCTTTTGTATCTTCCTGTATTGCTAAATGCTGTGGTGCTTTTATGCAATGAACTCAATGATGGTGTACTATGATCTGGTAATTTATGTAATCTAAGCTAAATGTGGGAGTATTTATTGTTGTGATGTTCTGTACTATATATGAGCTCAAATATTGTGGTATTTGTGTGTAATCTCAGCTCAATGTATTGGTTTTTAATGTTGTGGTATTTTTTTTTCTGTACTAATATTCGAGCACAATAGCGCAGTATTGTTCTGCACAAGCTGATGTTTGTGGTATTTTGGTGTACCGAGTTTGCATCCAATTCTTGACCTTGTTCATCTCGTAATCAAGTAGTATTCATTGCCAAATTATGATGAGACCATTTTTAACAAATTATTGAAATTATTTGTATAATAATCATGAAGATTTTAAGTTCACATTTCTTCACCATATCTGAATCACCGTTATGGACCCATAACTTGCCATTAGGGATGATGAAAGCTGTTTGGGTTGAGGAACTGAGATGTAGAAGATAATATTAGTTTTTCTCTCTTCTCTTTTATTTATTTACTTTTTCAGATTTTTGAAGAGAAAATATAAAAATAAATTAGGATTAAGTTTTGATAAAAAGTAAGTGGTTATCAAAATTAGCCAGATGCCCCTTTTGTAGAAATTTAAAGGACCTCAGAGTAAACAGTAATATTTCAAGTACTAATATAGAGTTCGGCAAACTCTAAAAGATTCATAAAAAAACACATTATTCACAACCATGTAATTAAATCCAATATTTTAGGAGTACTTCGCTGCAAATTATTTAATTCATAAAAGCAATACCAGATATGGAGTCATTTGAAAAATATATCACTTTTCTCATCTCTTAAGAAAAGGAAAGAAATGAAAATGAAATTTTTGAGTGCGAGAAAACCTCAAACCCTAGCACACACAATCGCCATGCTCGATGCGCCATAGCCCCATCCCCTTCCTCCACCTCCTCCGCCACCTCTCAACCTCCTCCTCCTCAGCCCCCTCCCCTCTCAAGCTCAAGAACATCTGCTACCGCCACCGCCACCGCGCCCTCGCCGCCGCCCGCTCCGCCCTCGTCGAGTACCTCCACTCGACCCGCTCCCTCCCCTTCGCAGTCGCCGACGCCATCGCCTCCAACTCCCCCTCCTCCCTCCACCTCCTCCTCTCCTCCGTCGCCGACCTCGACTCCCCCTCCCTCTTCCCCCTCCTCCTCCGCCGCCACCTCTCCTACCGCCCCGTCAACGAGCTCGACTTCTTCTCCGAGTCCATCGGCCTCCACTCCACTCTCCCCTCCCCATCCCTCTTCCTCTCCGACCACCCCCGCCTCCTCTCCTCCGTTTCCGCCCTCTCCGCCTTCGGCTTCCCCTGGAGAAACCTCGGCCTCGTCTCTTCCGCATTCGCCCTCGACGCCGACTACATCGCCACCAAACTGCATAAATTCGAGAGCTTTGGGTTTCGGAGGGTGTCTGTCATCGGAATCTGCCTCGCATTTCCGTGGACTTTGAATGGGGACGTGGAAGAAAAGGTGGATTTGTTGTTTAGGGATTTGAGGGAGGTGTTCTTGGAGTATGGGATGGAAAATTGTGCAGGGGAGGATGTGGAGGGGGTTCACGAGATTTGTAGACGGATTCGGGTTTTTTATGATGTCAGGACGGAGATGGGGACGGTTGGGGAGCTGATGGGGAAGAATAAGAGAGTGTTTCTTGAGTTCAAAGAAGAGGCTTTGATGGAAAAGTTGGGGTTTTTCTTGAGTTTGGGGATGAAGGAGGAGGAGGTGGGGGAGTTTGTGTTGAGGAATGTTGAAATTTTTGACCACCTTGATTTGGAGAGCCATAGTGTCGCAATGCCGGAGTATTTGGTGAGTGTAGGGTTGAGTGAAGAGGCAGTGGGTAAGCTTTGTGAGAAGTACCCGTATGTGATGGGGAAGAACAAGTTAGGGAATTTGCCGGGGATTTTGAGGGCTATGAATATGCGTGAGTGGTTTCTTGACAAAGTTGTGAATGAGGGTATTTACTATTTAACAGCAACATATACTTCCTGTAATGATGAATCATGTGGTGATGATGATGAGAAGATTGAAAATGATTCATTAGAAAACATGGAGATGATAAACGCTAGGAAAATAAAGGTGCTGGATGATAAGCTGGAATTTTTGTTGAGCATTGGGTTTGGGATGAATAAGTTAACATCTAAGGCCACATCGGTGATACATGGCACACCGAATCAGTTGCAGGAGAGATTTGATTGCCTTGTTGAATTGGGGATTGAATACAGTACGCTTTGTAGAATGATAAATGCGACCCCAAAACTGCTTAACCAGGGCACAGAATCGATTCAAGAGAAGGTGAATTACCTACTCTATGAATTGGGTTATCCTTTGGAGTATCTCAATAATTTTCCGGCCTTTCTATGTTTTGATTTGGAGAATAGGATCAAACCCAGATATAAAATCATGAATCGGCTTAAAGAGCATGGTTTCCTGAAGAAGCATTTTTCTCCTGCAACCATACTTGCAAACGCTGAGAGGAGGTTTATAATTAACTTGTATGGTATCCACCCTGCAGCTCCTAAGCAATGGTTGGAGACCTTTTCATCGAGGGGTGACCATCACGGTAATCAAAGAAATTTATTTGCACCTCAGCCCTAGTTGACAATTGGATACAGAGGAAAACTTTGGTTTTCAATATAGAGTATGTTATTCTCTTTGGTTTCAGTTCCAGGTTACAAGAGTTATTAATTATCACTTTGCAACAGAAATTCTTGTCACATTAATATATCTATAGTGCTGATTTACTATCCTCCTTTCATCGCCAAGTTTTCAACTATTGTAGTAACAACAGATTCAATGAAAGATATGTTGACTGTACACTGTAGAGTGCATCTTTTTTTTTTTCCTTGACGACAGAAGCCTGTCCCATGAACTTTATTAAAACAAACTGTAGAGTGCATCTAGATCTGCTATTTGTCATTGCTGCCGGCTCTTGTAGAGGGGTCATACCAATTTCTGGAACTACTTGTTTCCTATTCTTAATTCATGTCTTTATTCCCTTAGAATTATGTGATCACACACTAGTACTGGTGCATTGGAGGTTTTGCCTAAATGTATGAGAGCATTGCACTTGATTGCCATAAATCTATGTAGAACGGATTATTAAAAGAACATGTATATTTTTGTCTTTTGTTGGTCATCGTTAATGTTCGGTTTTTCGGCTATAATATGAATGCATGCTCATTAGTCCAGGTGATTTACGTAAATTGGATTATATGAGGATCCCTCATCATACCCATACACATGGACATTTGGGAAAGGTGACACCTAGACTTGTGTGCATTCATTCATACACAGACACATGCCACATGCATATGACCTATGTATGTATGTATGCATGTATGTATGTATGTATTATAGTGTCACTATTATGGCTAGCGACACTACCAACCGGTGATGTTAACCAGTATCACTAGATGATCCAGCGAAGAAAGACCAGAGCCCAAAAATGCTTACTGAAAATTGGCACGAAGGCCATTTGGTGCTCAGCTTGATGTGAGACTCGACCGCACGATTTCTGCCTTGGTACCATGACAAGTCCCCCCCCCCCCCCCCCCCCCCCAATTTGAACTTATGATTATTGTTTACGTTTCAACCACTTGCCCGTTGGCAGTTATTTTCTTGTTTCAGCGCTTTGCTGTATTCTACATAATCTCTAAGAAGAGGTACTCTTACCTTGTGTTAGCACTCTCTTCAACATGTTTTGCTTTCATCAATCTCTCACTCGTATATTATATATTATTAATAATCATACAAAATTTGGTCATATCGAATTTCCTTGTGTTTAGTACTGAAATTAGAGAACTAAACATGGAAATGGAATGTCATGCTGGTGATATTCTTTACTTCTGGGAGTAAGATTTTATGGTTTTGTTGGTTACTAGAAAATTAACCATTCATGTGAAGTTTGCAATTATTCTTTTTCGCACCTTCTAAAATATTCGCAAGTGCATCGCACATGCAAAAACCTAGTGTATCTACTTAGAACCTGTGCAAGATCTGAAGGCGACCACTGGATGTCTTGAGGATGATCCCCCAATCTCAGCAACCATAAGATTGCATCAAACACAGATTAGAACCCGGCCTACTTCATGGGGAATGCCATGAGATGTTTCAGTATAATGATGGACAAATAAGCTTGTAAGAGACCCTGGCACATTCTCCTGAGGTCATACTCATACATTTCTCCAAATCAATATAAGACCTAGAAACACTACCGACCAAACCAATGTCAACATTATAGTTAATACCTAGGAATTTAACCTAGATTTTTGTTGATTCGTAGTGAAAGTTTGAGTAGAAACAACAGTAGATGATATTTTAGGACTTTATCATGAACCTTGTGTGTGTGCGCGCAGATCTAATTTGCAGACGACAAATTTACCGATGACACCACTCACGATCCAATCGTCGTTGATGGAGCTCCTTTTCAGGCCTCCGTCAGATGTTGTCTTCCGTTGATCTCACGGTGAACTTAGTGGGTTATCCTCCGTTACGTGTGGGTCTCAATGGGTTTTTGGAGGAAGAGGTGAAGCGTGGGAGTTGGTGCCGAGTACCTGCAAAGAAGTCCCGGGTGGTTTGGTACCACCGAGGACCCTCCGACGCTCAAGTTAGTGAAGAGATCCGAACAGAGTAACGGCTTAAAAGAGTAAAAAATGGCTTACTTGACCCCTCTGTGACGGGGGTTTATATAGCGGCGGAGCACGCAGCAGCGGGCGCGAGAATCTCGCCTGCGGTTACGCCCCTCGACGTCACGCCCGCGCAGAAAGCGGATCGCCCATTAATGGGGATTGATGGCGTGGAACGTGGGATGTTGCTGGCATAGAATCAGCGCATGGCGAGATTCGCGGAGCGGCGGTTACGCCTGTGAGCGACGGCCTTGGTCGGAGGACCGAGGAAGACGGCCTTGGGCTGGAGCTCGGGACGAGCGAGAAGGCCGAGGAGTTCTGGCCTTGTGACAGCTCGGCACGAGCCACGGGCCGAGGAGGCCAATCTGCAGGGGGTCCTGAGGAGGGCCAGCTTGTGCTTGCAGGTCGGGTACATGGTGGCTTGGTTGGCCCCCGTGGGTCCTTTTTTCTGAGTTCTGGGGCACGTCACCTGCCACGTGTCATGATCTTGTGGACCGCCAACATCGAGCACTACCATTAGCCCCCCACTCTTATCTTGATCAGCTGACGGGTCGGGTCAGGAGTGGACTGCCGGGCCTCCCGAGGTGAGATCCCTTCTGGGGTTTCATCGGGACGAGTCCTCAGGCCGTCGGTTGTCTCTCCTGCTTGCGAACCAAGGCGAGATCTCCGCACCTTAAAGAGGGTGTGCCGGTTCGCGCACCCTGTAACTGAAGCAATGGTCCATGTGTCAAGCGACGATTAGCCGGCATGACGTGTGCGGGTCTGTGGCGTCCGATGGGACGCGGTTCGGTGCAGGACCGACACGTGGAGCGATCAGAGCCGCTGGGCGCGAGTAGTCGTTTCGGCGGGAGATGACGGGCGCCGTTGGATGCGGTCGTATACAGTGATAAAACGGTGGTGGGGTTCCCATCAGGGCCCCCAATCTGTCATTTCCCTTCTCCCTCGCGTCGTCGCTGTTCAGCGTTCTTCTTCCTTTGGAATACATGGTTCGCTCCCATTCTCCGGGCGGCCCACGCCAGAAAGAAGCTAGGGGCGTGGCCGAACCTCCGGCTAGCTCGTGCCCCCCGCCGGATCCTTTGCCGACGGTAGGGCCGTCCGCTTCGTCGACGGCATCTGGCGGTTTCTTTGGCAGCGGCCAGAGTCATTCACAGTTACCCGAGTCCCAGACGGGGGACAGAGGGAAGGGCGAGGGCAGGCCCCATCTCAAGAGGAAGAGGACGGTTTCTCACGCGCCGTCGTCGAGGGTCCCTGAGGGAATTCCTGTGCGGGAGGGGGCGCCGTCTTCACGGTTCCGTCTGGACTTCCTGTAGCCGCTGGCCTGCTTGCCGGGATGGAGGAGTCGGCTGGGGGGAAGCTCCCGTACGGCTCCTTGAGGGATCAATTGGAGGCCATGGCCCAGGGGGCGGTCCAGGTATTAATCCCTTCGCGTGTATTTGCTTTGGTACACCTTCCCTTGGCTTGGGGGCCTCCTGGTTTCTCATCGGCTTTCCGTCAGGTCCTACAACACTGCGCCCTTGCCACCCGCATGGATGCCGAGGGGGCGTTCCATGCCCCGAGGCCAGTGGAGGCGTTCCCTTCGGAGGTCGAGATTTTGCAATGCGACCTGCGCCAGGAGAGGGTAAGGGCTGACTTTGTGGGGCGGGGGGGGGGCGGGTGGAGGCTGCGGAACTTGCCAACTCGGCGATTCGGGGTGCCCTCCGTCGTCTGAATGCGTCTCTCCGGGTTGCCGATAGGAAGCTGGCAGACATGGCCGAACGCTTCGCGGCCCTGGAAAAGGAGAGGGATGCAGCAGAAGAGATGCCGAGGCGGCCCTTATGGCGGCCCGGGTTGCCGAGGTTCGGGCTAAGAAAGCTGTGGCCGATTATAAGACGTTGGAGCAGTTCTACGCCGAGCTCGGGGAGTATTCTGTAGTCGCATGGAACAATGCCCTGGACGCGGTGAAGGAACGGCTTCCTGAGTTCAATGATGGTGAGCTCCGCGCTCGGGCTCCGCTTCCAGTGGCCAGGCCTCTGGTGGGAGATGGCGAGGGGAGTGTCCCGGGCAGCAAGATCTCCGGCGGTAGAGCCCCCGGTGGGCCGAGATGCCAGCGATGAAGGGACCGGAGTAAGCCTCCGGGCAGTTTGTAGGGCAGGGGAGGCCCAGCCTATCCCTTTGTAATAACTTTGCTTTGGTGATAAGAGAATTTTTTTTAAATTTTTTGTTTCGTTGGTCTGCATTTCATCTTCTGTGTGTGAAGGACGTTCGCAGGATATCTTTGCTTGTATTGCCGTGTTTTTGTGTCAGGTCGGCCATTTGTCTGGCGATCTCCTGTCGAGTTGACTTCAATCACTAGCCGGCGAGTGTGCCGAGCGCTGCCGCGGAGGTATCCTCATGGCCCCCGAGGTCTATGGGAGATCGTTCATACTTGGATGAACTTGACGTCCTTCCCGGGTGTCTTGAATCCTCTGCTGGCCTTAGGGCACCTTTGAGTATTGATTCCCCGATGTTGGGGGTTGGTGTAGGTGCTTCTTGCGCGGCCTTATCGATCGCTGGCGTTGGGATAGGGAGCTACAAGCCGGGCTTGACCGAGGAGGGTGGCTATTTGGTTGCCTCTTGCGAGGGCTTTGATCCCTGTCGGTGTTGGTAGGAAGCTACCAGCCGGGGATAGCCGAGCAAGGGCTCGACCACCTCTGTGAGGACTTTGGGCCTTGTCGCGGGAAGGGCTGCGGAAGGCCATCAAGAATGACCGGGCAGTGAAGCTGCGCGGTTGCCTCTTGGCGAGGGCTTTGACCTTTGGCGTCGTGGGTAAGCAACTACCAGCCTGGGATGAATGAGCGGGGTATCCGCTCTGGTGCCTCTTGTAAGGGCCTTCGATCCCTGGCGTCGAGGGTAGGGAGCTACCAGCCGGGGTAGACCGAGCAGGGTAGCTGTTCGGTTGCCTCTTGCGAGGACTTTGATCCTTCAGGACGGGGACCGAGCAGGGTTACTGCCCAGTGCCTCTTGGCGAGGACTTTGATCCCTGTCGGTTGTGGTAGGGAGCTATCAGCCGGGGATAGCCGAGCAAGGACCCGACTGCCTCTGGGAGGACTTTGGTCCTCGGCGCGGGAAGAGCTATAAGGCTGTAAGAAGCCTACTAAGGACCCTTGGCCGGGTAGGGTTGCCGTCTGGTGCCTCTTGGCGAGGGCTTTTGTCCTGAAAGATAGCCGAGCGAGGGAACCTCGGGCTCGACTGCCTTTGAGAGGGCTTCTTGATCCCCGGCGTCGTGGCAGGGAACCTACCCGCAGGGGATAGCCGAGCGAGGGAACCTCGGGCTCGACCGCCTCTGTGAGGGCTTTTTCGTTGTAAAGGGGGAACTCTACCGGGGAAAATGATTCGATATTTCTTTATTCGTATAGGTAGGAATTTTAGACAACGCTTTACACCGTTTTGTTAAAGGGAAATCTCGAGAGGTGGCTGGGGTGCGACACTTCGCTAGCTTTGACCTCCTTGGTATAGCTTGAGTTTTTCGGCGTTGTAAGGCCGCGGGAGCTTCCGTCCGTCCGCGTCCTGTAGGCGGTAGGCTCCGCCGGGGAGCGCTTCAGAGACGAGGAAAGGACCTTCCCACTTTAGGGATAGCTTGTGAAGCCTGCCTTGGTCGATGAATTCGTTCCGCCGCAGGACTAGGTCTCCGGTCTTGAAGGAGCGGTGTTTCACCTGTGCGTTGTAGTATCGGGCCATCTGCTGTTGATAGACGGCGGCCCTGATCTGGGCCCGATCCCTTTTCTCCAGCAGTATGTCGAGATTGGTTCGTAGTGCCATGGTGTTTGCGTCATCGTCGAAATGCTCGACCCGGTGATTGGGTAGGCCGATCTCCGCTGGGACCATCGCTTCGGTCCCGTAGCAGAGGCTGAAAGGGGTCTCCCCGGTGGGAGTCTTTTTTGACGTGCGCAGGGCCCATAAGACCCGGGGTAGCTCTTCGACCCAACTGCCTTGTCTCCCTTCCAGGCGGGTTCGGAGACCCCGGAGGACGTCTCCGTTAGCGATCTCGGCCTGCCCGTTACATTGGGGATGCGCGACCGCGGCGAACTTCATGAGGATACGGTATTCTTTGCAGAAGTCTCTTGCTTTCTCGTTCTCGAAGTTCGTCCTATGGTCGGTGATGATGCACCTCGGGATTCCAAACCGGAGTATCAGGTTGTTTTGCAGGAACTTGATGGTTGTGGCGGCGTCCGGTTTCCTGATGGGGACGGTCTCGATCCACTTGGTGAAGTAGTCCACCGCGACGAGGACGTATTTATGCCCGCAAGTTCCGGTAGGGAACTGACCGATCATATCTAATCCCCATTGGGCGAACGGCCATGGGGACGTCAGGGCGGTTAGATCGGTAGCCGGGAGGCGGGGGATACTGCCGTGGAGTTGGCAGCTCTTGCACCTCCTGACCAGCTTCAGGGCGTTCTCGTGCATGGTGGGCCAGTAGTACCCTTGGAATAGTGCCTTTTGGATCAAGGTTCGAGCCCCCTGGTGTGCGCTGCCCACCCCTTCATGGATTAACCGCAGGATGTAGTCGGCTTCGTGGGAGTCAACGCACCGGAGTAGGGGCTGGGTGAAGGCCTTCTTGTAGAGGTTCCCGTTGCTCCAGACGAAGTGGGTGGCTTTGGCCCGGAGGCGGCGGGCGGCCGCCCTGTCCTCCGGGAGCATGCCGTCCTTTAGGAATCCCACGAGGGGCTTCCTCCAATCCTGGTCGCTCTCCTGCGCCGTGTACACGTTGAGTGTCTCCGCCTCGTCTCCCACGCTGGGTCGGGTCAAGGTTTCAAAGAGTATTGACCGCCTGTTGTTGGCCGAGTACGATGAAGCCAGCTTGCTCAGGGTGTCTGCTTGAGCATTCAGTTGCCTGGGTATTTGTTCTACCTGGACTTCGTCGAAGTTTTTTCAGAGCTTCTTCACTTCGTCCAGGTACTTCATCATTAGAGGCTCTGGAGCCTCGAAGCGGCCAGTCACTTGGCCGACAACTAGGGCCGAGTCGCTGCGGATTCGAATAGTCTTCAGCCCCAGCCCGACGGCCATGCGCAGTCCGGCCAGGAGGGCTTCGTATTCTGCCGCGTTGTTCGACGCTTTGAAACCGAGCCTCAAGGAATACTCCATCTCAGCTTCGTTCGGGCCCCGGATGATGAGGCCGGCACCGCAGCCTTCCTCGGTAGAAGACCCGTCGACGTAGATGGTCTACTCCGGAGCTGAGCTAGGGCCTTCCTGGACGGGATGTCGGGCTGTGTAGGGCGGCGTGGAATCCGTCTTCCTACTAGGGATGTTGCATTCAATGATGAAATCGGCCAGGGCCTGCGCCTTGATGGCTTGCCTCGGGCGATACCTTATGTCGAATTGAGATAACTCCCATCTCCATTTCTCTAGACGGCCTGAGGATTCCGGTGATGCCAGGATAGCCCCCAACGGGGGCTAGGTGAGGACGACGATGGTGTGTGCTTGGAAGTAGTGCCGTAGTTTTCGCGAGATTACCACGAGGGCCAGGACAATCTTCTCTACGACGGGGTACCTCGTCTCCGCGTCCTTGAACACATGGCTCACATAGTACACCGGCTTCTGTGCTCCCTCGGCCTCTCTGATAAGTACTGAGCCGGCTGCTTGGTCGGACACTGCCAGGTACAGCGACAGTTCGTTCCCTTCCACCGGCTGGGTGAGCAGGGGCGGTGTTGCGAGGTGCTTCTTCAATTGGTCGAAGGCGGCTTGGCGGTCCTCCGACCACTCGAACCTCGGAATCTTTCTCAGCGCTTTGAAGAACGGAAGGCACTTCTCCCCCGACCTGGACATGAAACGGCTCAGAGCGGAGATCCGTCCCGTGAGCCGCATGATCTCAACGTTGGTCTTGGGTGCGGCCATGCTCAGGATGGCGTCGATCTTATCTGGGTTGGCTTTGATTCCGCGGTAAGTGACCATGAACCCGAGGAATTTCCCTCCGGTGACTCCGAATGCACACTTGGCGGGGTTCAGCTTCATGTTGAATTTGCGGAGCACTCCAAACGCCTCGCCCAGGTCCTTGGCATGGTCGGCCGACGAGACGGACTTGACGATCTTGTCGTCAACGTAGATTTCCATGTTCCTGCCGATCTGTGGCTTGAACATGCGATTGACCAGCCTCTGGTATGTGGCCCCGGCATTCTTGAGGCCGAATGGCATCACCTTATAGCAGTACACTCCTCGGTCTGTTGTGAATGCGGTCATATCTTCGTCGTCAGGATTCATGCGGATTTGGTTATAGCCGGAGAAAGCGTTCATGAAGCTGAGAAGCTCATGCCCGGCCGAGCTGTCGACGAGCTGGTCTATGCGGGGAGCGGGAAGTTGTCCTTGGGGCAGGCCTTGTTGAGGTCGGTGAAGTCGACGCACATACGCCACTTCCCGCTTGACTTCTTGACCAGAACCACGTTTGCCAGCCACTCCGAGTAGGGCACATTCCTGATGAAGTTGGCGGTGAGGAGTCGATCAACTTCCTCTTCGATAGCCTTCTGTTTGACCGGGGCGAAGCTTCTTTTCTTCTGCTTGACGGGTCGGCCCATAGGATCAACTCCGAGCTTATCGGAGATGATTTTGGGGTCGATCCCAGGCATGTCAGCCGACGCCCAGGCGAAGACGTCGGAGTTGCTTCTGAGGAACTCGATCAGGTCATCCCGCTGAATTCTCGTCAGGAGTGACCCAATCTGGACGGTCTTTCCTTGGTCTCCTTCCGTTAAGGGCACCTCGGTCAGAGGTTCGACCGGTGGACCACGGACCTCCTTCCGCTCGTCCCGGGTGTCCAGGGACCCTTTGATGTCGCCGCATGCCTCGGTGCTATCAGCGTGCTGCTCGGGAGAGGATGCCTCCATCAGGCCTATCTCCGCGACCCGCTGGCTCCCGTATGCCCGACCTACCCTATCCTGATCGAGGGGGAATTTTATCGTCAGGTGGTATGTCGAGATCTGGGCCTGGAGGGAGTTCAGCGTCGGCCGGCCGAGGAGGATGTTGTAGGCCGATGGGACCCTCGCCACAATGAAGTCCACAGGCAGTGTGCGCGTGCGGTCGGGCTCCCCGATCGTGAACTGCAGAGTGACCACCCCTTGTGCAGGGATGGAGTGGTTGGTGAACAACGAGAGGACGTGGGAGGTCGGTCTCAAGTCTGCTGGGGCAAGCCCCATACGCAAAAAGCAGTTGTGGAAGAGGATGTCCGCCGAGCTGCCCGAATCGATGAGTATTCGGTGGACTTCGTATCGGTGAATTTGTGCTACGATCACCAGCGGGTCGCTATGGGGCACAGATATGCCGTGGAGATCCTCGTCGCCAAAGGTGATGGGCTCTCGGCCCCTAGCCCTTTTGCTCGGGCGGTCACCGGAGCCTGTGAGACGGCAGCCAGGGGGGAGATCGACGACCTTAGGTGAGGGTTTGCCCACGTCTCCGCTGCGAGGGAGGCGACAATGGGCGTTTGGATCTTTTGGGGAATCGGTTGTCATGGGGGCGGAGATCGGAAGACCAACTTTTGTTTTTGTGGAGTCGTTTCCCACAGATGGCGCCAATTGATAGAGCTCCTTTTCAGGCCTCCATCAGATGTTGTCTTCCGTTGATCTCGCGGTGGACTTAGTGGGTTATCCTCCGTTACGTGTGTGTCTCAATGGGTTTTTGGAGGAAGAGGTGAAGCGTGGGAGTTGGTGCCGAGTACCTGCAAAGAAGTTCCGGGATGGTTTGGTACCACCAAGGACCCTCCAACGCTCAAGTTAGTGAAGAGATTCGAGCAGAGTAACGGCTTAAAAGAGTAAAAAATGGCTTACTTGACCCCACTGTGACGGGGGTTTATATAGCGGCGGAGCACGCAGCAGCGGGCGCGAGAATCTCGCCGGCGGTTACGCCCTCGATGTTACATCCACGCAGAAAGCGGATCGCCCATTAATGGGGATTGATGGCGTGGAACGTGGGATGTTGCTGGCGTAGAATCAGCGCATGGCGAGACTCGCGGAGCGGCGGTTACGCCTGTGAGCGACGGCCTTGGTCGGAGGGCCGAGGAAGACAGCCTCGGGCTGGAGCTCGGGACGTGCGAGGAGGCCGAGGAGTCCTGGCCTTGTGACAACTCGGCGCGAGCCACGGGCCGAGGAGGCCAATTTGCAGGGGTCCTGAGGAGGGCCAGCTTGTGCTTGCAGGTCGGGTACATGGTGGCTTGGTTGGCCCCCGTGGGTCCCTTCTTCTGAGTTCTGGGGCACGTCACCTGCCACGTGTCATGATCTTGTGGACCGCCAATATCGAGCACAACCAGTCGTCTTTTTCCCCGCCATGCTTGCGGATCCGAGCTCCAAAAGAATCATCTTCTGATTTTATTTTGGGTAAAAATCTAAAGCCTTGTCTAGTCCTTCTCTTTGTAATCCTTAGAAAATATTCTTTTCCGATTAAAAGAATGCTTTCGTTTAGTATTGCGTAGTTACTTTCTTTATACCGTGTGAGTTGTTTTATTCTTGCAAATCCACAAATTTGTGTCGATTTACATCTTCCATCCAAGCGCTTTCATACAAGGAAGCTTCAGGACCTCCTTGCTTATCCTCTTTTACATCCATCTGGCGGTAGCTTGATCCGTCTCCTTACGGCGTACATGTTTACATGTATTAAATGTTCTAAATGTTTGCCGATATCCGATATATGTCGCCGAAATTTCGGTTATAGATAGTAAACGACAGAAATTACCAAATTATTTTTTAACAAAATCCAAGATTTATCGGCTGGAATTTTTGTATATATGTTAGAATTTTGGTATATCGGCAGAAATATTGCTATATTTGCTAAAAAACTTGTTATTGGTATTTTGAGTTTCGGGATACCCGACCCACATTTAGCCCCGTTTACTTAATAAAATGATTTCTTGCTTTTAGGAAATAGATCATTCTAATCCAACCGAGACCTCTCTGACTCGTAGATCTCTCTCTCCCGAGACCTTTCACTTGCAGATCTCTCACTCTTATGGCTCGCAGACCAACTGACGACGAGCTCGCAGATCTCCCTCTTGCTCTTGTTCGCAGATCAGTCATAACTAATCAACAACGAAGCCTTCTCTCTATCCCTCGTTGATTAGCGATAGTCAACAACAACCAAGGATGACCTCATGAATCGATCTCTCTCAATCAACGACGGCCAATCGGTATTGCCCCCTCTTTTCTCTCTCTATCGTTTGCTTTGATGTTAAAATTCAGAATTAAGTAAGAATCAAACTTACAACCATTCGCTTAATAGGCGACCTCTCTATCACTGAACTATTGAGGAAAAAAATCATATAATAAAACCAATAATTTATAGTAAGTCATAACTACGACGTTATTATCAAAAACATAAGTTATATAAATAGCATTTATAATATAAAACTGTAGAATCTAATGTTTATGAAATATCACATAAATTTCTCCGAGACCCGATCAAAATTTTCGGACCGACACGACACCGATATATGATATTTAAAACATTGCATGTTACCGACTAGAGACCGGGCCTTTTCTACCCCAAGATTTGTTTCTTGTATGTGTACTAGTTGTTGTGGTGCTGCTTGTGAGTAATAGTTGACTTGGTTGGTGTGTTGAAAGCATTGCTAGTTATTTGGTTGTCGATCATGTTCCCGTTCCATGGCTGTTGATTCTATCTGTTAGCTTGTTCTGCAAGTTGGTATGGAGACAAATAAATAAAATAAAATTATAGATAGATTCAAGATGTTTCCTTAGCTGATTACCCATAAGTTGAACCACAATAATTACCTGCAATGGCAATAGTTGATCAAAATGTCGCTGATTGGTCTTGGGAAATAACGCAACCTGAAAAATGTATTTTCTAGTTTATACCGTGAAAAGGATATATCGATTACAAGAAAATGCATAGCTTATGATGATGTGGAATTTCATAGAGGTAAATTACAAAAAAGTTCCCTCAACTGTGGCTTTTCCACTAAAAGTAAATACTTAAACTACCATCAATTTTCACTAAAATACCTATCTTTATGTTCTTTCCAGTGAGTTGATCTTTTTATGACATAGCTTTCTTAAGGACAAAATACCCTAAGTGATGATTTCACATTTCACTTCTTTCCTCCCCTTTATCCTCCACTGCCTCCTTCGCTTTCTTTATCCCTTCTTTCCTCCTCCATCCCTGATCTTGTCCACCGCTTCCGCCTCGTTTTCTTCTCAACCTCCACCTTTGCTCAACCGTGAGCACATCCTCCTATACCACTTACTCTGTCTTGCCTTTTATTTTCAAACTCCTCGATGCTGCGGTTTTCTCTAAAGGCAACTTGCGCTATCTTGTCTCCTAATTCGTACATCGATAGTTGAAGGTATTTTTGTGTAATTTACACTTCATAGAACCTAAATTTGCTTACTGTGTATCAAGGTTTAATTCCTATAAGTATTGGGTTGTAATTTTCGGAATCATAATCAGCCATTTTGTCCATACTTGTTGATTTGTCGCGAATGTGTAGGTTTGTTTAGTCTCAGCCGGCTTAAATAATTGTAAAATAAGTAAAATTTATATAAAAAAGGTAAGAATGATTGAAAGTGATTTAACATATTTTTGATTTTTTTACTTAATGCATATATAGGCTGGTCTGTATACTCTTATAATTTAACTTAAATTTATATTATGGTTATGTTTTTTGACTTGAAAAATATTAAATAAATTTATGATTAAATATTAACTAATTCAGCATTATACACAAGTTTGAAATGCAAGACCAACATTTTGTTATTATATTTGCAATACGTTCGCTGTAGTTAAAGCTAACTATGTTGATAAGAACAACCAAAAATCCAAAAACTATTGAATTTGGCAGTCTAATAACTATTTAAATTAAAACTTAAGATTAAGCATAACATATGAGATCCATCTATGAATTTATCTTCATTAAACATAGGTTTGGTATGATAGCCTACCTAATGATTTCTAATCCATTTGACTTGGTAAATCTAAATCCATATCCAAATCTATCTAACCTAACTTGTATTAAAATAATTCAAACTTAATAATTAGCTTAAACCCAAACACAATGTATGTCTATCTTAAACCTACACCCAACATATAAGTTAGCCATCGTATATTCATGTTTTCCAAAATAAAAAACTAAACCTAAAATAATTCTATATATGCCTTTGTTGTTTGCGACTGCCTCCTCCCAATGCCAGTAATGTCTCCTCTTGATCTTGTTGTTGCCTCCATCTGATCTTGGTGCTGCCTTCTGTCGATCTTGCCTCCGTCTCTCGATCTCGTCTCCGTCATGTCTTATGTCTTAATGTTGTTGCAATCGTCGTTTCCTACCTTCGTATGGTCGCTTGAATTAGCCTAGATCGGGATGATCCATCCCGATCTAAACAATGATTAGATGATCTTACCTTACATCGGTCGGACCTGCAATATTATTAGGGTCCTAATCCAGCCGACTTTGGTTGGGTTCAACCTAATTTGAATTACCAATCCTGACACAAATAAATAAGTAAATTTGGTATCATGTGCGATTAATTTTATGAGTTGATCATTTAAACTCATATATATCTTTAGAGTTCTTTCAACCCAAACAAGAAGATAAGTTCACTGTAATTATTCTGACGACTTTCATATATTGTACAAATAGTTAAACGTTCTTATGCTTATCTTTTAAGTGCATAGATGAATTTATTCTTGAGTTGGAGCCCTTCAAAAGCCTATATTATAGTATGAAACGAGCTTCCTCCAGTTGTCGATGCTTATTCTCGAGTCACCATGTCAACTGGATAAGGTAGCAAAGTTGTTGATGATGATATGAGAGGATGCAGAAGAACCAGGAATTCATTGCGGTTAAACAAAATTATGTTCCTTTGTATGCATAAGCCAATAGTAGGCAAGGTAAGGATTTCTTGCATTGCTCGAGGTAGAAAGCACAGTTTATTATCAAACAGGAAAGCGGTAACTTGCCTATGGGAAAGACCAATAGATTAAAGAAAAAAATCTAAACGACTGATATTATGACATAATAATAAAGTAGAGAAGATGGAAAGGAGTAGGTTTTGTAATAATATTGCTATAGATGAACACCTATGTATACATGTGTGTAAAATCATCAAAGAAAGAAAAATAATTCTTGATCATAAAATATTTGTATATATCTATAAAAGAAAAAACATTAGGATTTTTAAAATTATAAATCTCAACTATTATGCGAAGCATATAAGCGTTGATCATATCACATAAATATCATGTCATACGCATAGGCATTTATAAAGTCACGGATTATATATATATATATATATATATATATATATATATATATAGAGAGAGAGAGAGAGAGAGAGAGAGAGAGAGAGAGAGAGCGCCCATAAGAGGGAATTTCCTCCTATGGCGTCGAAAAAACACTCTCCTTTATTTTTTCCGACGATTGACATCCACCATCTTCATCGTTATCATCTAAAATGTTGGTACACCAAATTTCATGTGATTCTACAATCTTTTCACCGTTGACTTAGTGGGTTCAAAATTGATGGTTTACCGACAATAGAACTTTTCACATTGCTAAATCAACGGTGAAAAGGTTGTAGAATCACATGAAATTTGGTGTACCCACATCTTAGATGATAACAATGAAGATGGTGGGCGCCGATCGTCGGAAAAAATGAGCGAGGGTGTATTTTTTCGACGCCATATGAGAAAATTCCCTCCTATGGCATCTTTCCTCCATTATCCTCATATATATATATATATATTATATTAATAATTTCTAGGCTTAATTTTAAAGAATTATCAAAAGCTATAGGCGTCATTGGAAATAACAAATGACTTTTCAATGTTTATTCTTCTACTTATACTATTTCATCTTCATCTCAAATCTAGCCACAAAATCTATGGCCGTGAGATGCAAATCATTTGAATCATTATTCATGCTTCACCATCCTCTCACCACCACCACTACCCTTCCTCTTTCCGCTGCCACCCCCTCCTAATACTTTCTTAGCACATTACAAATAATGTTTCTCATTTTCTAAAAATTCACATCAAAATTTAGTAATAGAAATTATAATTCTAACATCAATATTATCCAAATCAGTTACTATTTCTAACTTAGAGATTGATGCTTATGTTCCAAGCAGAAAAATAATTAAAAAAAGAAATTCTCATTCCATAGACTACAAAAGAAAAATCCACCTCCTTGAGTCGATTATACAATCTAAAAAACCAACAATCACAACATTTGAAACCAAATGGTAAATAACCGAGAAAGGGAGTGTCGATCAGGGTAGAAGGAGATGTATCATGCGATAGAAAATGACGAGCTCGAAAGAGATCGAGGTAGTGGTGGATTCATTCCGAGGACCGAGTTTTATAGGGCCATCGATCATTTCACCAAGTGACCGATCGATTATATTGTATTTTTGTTGATTTTCTTGAAAATGTGCTCCGATTAAGGGGCTAGGATAAGGAGGGGGAGGGGGGTGAGAGTTCTGGGGATTTTTGGTCAAATTCTATATAGGTGCTGGAAAATAATTAATAGCGTTTGGTAGTTAATCAAACACTTATACTTTTTGGTAATTTTCTGAAATTAAGAATAATCCATTATTCACCAACCAAGCTTATGATGCCATTACTACAACTGCATCTTCTCACTAGGCGATTTTAACTCCAGGTAATAATTTGCAAGTATGGCGGTATACTGTTGCATATCAATTGAATATACTCTTTCCACTGTGCACTTGCAGAGAGAAAACAAAAGAGGAAGAAGAAAGAGAAATGTCGAGTGGGAAGTGAGAGAGGGGTGGGGTTTCAGTTCTTATAGTTGCTGGGAGGGTACATGGAGCCTAAATTCTTACATGAAGCCATGGCACAACAAATAGAGGATGAGAGGGAGGAGGATTATAAAAGAGGCGATGGGTCAAAAGTTCCATAGTGTTCATCAGTCAATGCTGCAGTACTTCAGTTAATGTATAACAAATTGTTAGGATTCTACTGTACTCATCTAATTAGGCAATATTTTATCAATTCGAACATAAAATCTATTGAAGATTTGAGCTAAAGTCTATTGCTCATCTAATTGCGGTCGAATTCAGTCATTCTCTTATGATTTTTGTTGCAATCTTACAGTGAAGAAATAAATCTCTCTTTGAAACCAGGGTTCTTGTCACATTTTTGTTTTATCTTAACCGCTGATCCAGTACTCTGCTTCTGTCAATGTGCATTATTCAACAGATTCTTAGTCTGATTCAGGAACGGTGATGTGATCCTAGTTGGTAACAACATAATCAATGAAGATATGTACTTTTTCTTCTATCAAACATTCTTATAGATTACTAAGTTATGGAATTACTTGTTTTGTTTTTCTCATGTTGGTCCCCATATCTGACAACATAAATCTGTTTTCGTTGTGGTTGCATGGGAAGTTTTCTATCTTGAGGTATAGTAGTGTTCAACTTCAAACATTTATACTCTCGGCTTCTTTCTCTCTTATCAATTTTTTGACCGAAGCTTTTTATCTGCCATAAGAGCTAATGCTTAGTTAGTCCAGTTGATCGATTCAATTAACTAAATTTTTGAGGTTTAAATGCTGAATCCTTTATCTACTTGCAAAGTTTCCTATTACCTGAAGTTGACAGACCGTTAATTATGGACTCTGAAGAGTTGTTTAGATTTTATGAGAGCTTCTATCTTAATTGCGGAAATGTGTTTTTGATCTGAAAAATTTCAGGTTAAATTTATATGATTTACAGCTTACTTAAAAACCTTTCACCCTTGACAGTTATATTCTTGTTTCAGCGCTTGCCGTATCCTACAGGATATGTAAGAGCAGCTATTCGTAATCTGCACTTAAAACTTTGTTGATCTTAGCTCTGGAAAGAATTTAACATTTTCTGTCCTCACTTGGAGATTTTTAAAAAGGAAATGTCTTGTCTTGTCTTAGTAATTGCTGTAAGATGGTTTTTATGCTTGAATAACATGGTATCCCTTGCCTCCAATGTTTCAAATATTGATAATGATGTATTGGATGTAACCGATCAGTATTTAATTACCCGGTCCTAGCCACATGATATTCTGAAGCTTCGTCTGCTAGTTAACGGCATTAGCCAGTTTCGCCATGAGCCTAGCTGCCACTAACCATTTAAAGAATTGAAGTTGGCAAAGAGGGAAAAAAGAAAAATAGAAAATCCATGGCTCTCAGCTAGACTGAAACAATCTGATGTTATTATGACTTTCGAGATACTATTCCAAAAGCAGTAAGATTGGCATGCATAACTATTGACGTCGTAGATGTGATGATAATAAACTCTTCCTAATAAAAACGACGAATTCAAAAACTGCTGGTGATGAGGGAGGTAGTAGATTCAAGTCAGGTGGTCTGCATGTTTAGAGGAATTTTCCTCCCCACATCTGATGCTAGGGAAGTTAATCCTAATTCCATTCAAATTATACATTATGCCTGCATAGAAGTTTGTTAATTCCAAAATTCAAATGATCTTACTTCACATCATTGGGGTATTCATGCTGGAAGTGGTTGGAATATGAAGAGTAGTTGAAAGCAACAGATTAGTTATACATCAACCGACGGAATGTCGAGCTTGGTACTGATTTAAGACTTGTACATGTTACTGGTTCTTTGTTAGCTGATATGTATTCTTGGAATTACGTCTTTCTCTTCTTTTCTAATTCCATTATACATTGTGCAAATTATATTGTTAGTATTTCTACCATTCTGTCATAAAATACATATATATATTTAGCAATAAAGGAACATCATGTTGTGGTTGCTTCTATGATATAGGATGAGTGTTAGACTGGAATGTAGTTTGCGATGAGTATGACATGAAGTTTCTGAATCCTTTAGGTGAATGCAGTTGCGGTTATTTTGATAGTTATCGGTTCTTTTCTTGGTTTGATAAATGATGAAGCGTAAAGGACCGTCTCAGTGAACTGCTACTCTTATTCTGTCTTAGCAATAATCTCTCTCTCTCTCTCTCTCTCTCTCTCTCACACACACACACACAGGACCCATCTTATCTTGGAGTGACTTTTTTCCCCGAATCTGTTTTGCAGTTAACTTCATAGTGCCATGCGCAGGAAGAACAAAATTTCAAAACTTCCCAACATGTAGAGTAATGGAGCGAGCATTAAAGGTAGGCCATTTACTCATTGGTATTGGAGTATAGTTTTGGATGTAAATGATGTTTGTGCAATTTTTTTCCTTATTAAATGTTTAGTGCTTCTTATCTTCTTGTTCTGGACCCCACCCATTTTTTCGAGGTTATGCTCTTATTGCTTGATCATCTGTAGCATTAACTATAAGTCTAACCTTTATGTGCTTTAAAATTTTAATCATGCTAGAGCCATCTTTTTATATTTAAATTCCTGCTTCATTAGGCTTCCTAAAATACCTATATTAATTTTCATAGCGCTTGAAATTGAAGGCAACGGTCTTATGCTAACATAAAGGCCAATAATTGACTGGTTACTCTTTTAGTGGCCCCCCAATCCCCCCACTACCCCACCCCCAAAAAAAAACCCTACCACAATTTTTTTAAACAAACGATGTCCAACGGCATTAAAGTGTAAAATCCGAATTATTTTGAGAACAATTATTTGGAAATAATCTTTTTCATAATTATGGACAGAATAATCTAAGAAATGGTGAACATAAAAGATTTAATTTTTAAAACTCAAATTTGCTATATTTGAAATGAAATCATGATATTATTTTGATTGAAATTTTCAACTATCTTACCATTTTTTTTTAATAAGGAAGGTATCTATTTTAACCTACACACACAAAACCCTAATTTTTTGCCTTAGCAATACGAAAAAATTAAATAAACGAAAACACAAAGAGAAGGAGGCGACGTAAATTCGAGATTTGAGACATTGAGAAGGTGACTTACCTGGTTGTTGCGCCTCATCTTCTGCAAAAGCCCGCGAGTTCCTTTTTGAATCTCGGTTTAGAATCATCTATTGATAACGAAGGAGAAACGTTGGAGTTTAGCAAAATCAATTTGGATTGTTCGGTAGCCGTAAGTAGATATATTTCTTTTAGCTAGTTCATATGTTATTGCTTGCTAATTGATGACGTGCTTATTCGATACTTGATATGCAATCTAAATAATATGTTTATTGTCTTTACCATATATATTAAATAAATCGGCATGCTTTTCATATAGTATTAAGATACATACGACTTGGTGATTCTAATCATAATTTGTACCTTGAGCACGTGATTGGCTATATTTAAAGAATATATATATATATATATATATATATATATATATATATATATATATATATATATATATTTTATTTTGGAAATAAAAGTTGTATGCGTTTCGTAGGTTAATACCGGTATGAGTTGGGAAAACAAAGTAGATTACATTCGGGCTAGTAGTATAGTTCCAGTGGGATTATAGCGCGTACCGTAAGGCAACCCCACTGCGGGTCATAACATACGGTTCTTCTTACCACGAGCTATCTATGGTGGCGTTTTCTTATGTCAACCGAGATAGAGGTGTCGATCGTACTTAGTTGTCATCTGCTGGTTTTTCCATACATGAAAATTATATTTTCTCAAATATTGCATTTTTATACACGACTTATGCGCAATGTAATCACCATTGTTTGTACAATCGATTGCTTCATTTTTTGTTCTCTAATTTATTATAAATGCATTTGACATGTATCAATTTCTTTACTGAGCGTTATAGCTCATCCACTTTTGTATATGACTGTTAATCCTAATGTAGGGTAGCCATCTGAAAAAAATTTAGTAGTGGATGCACATCGTTTTGGCAGCTTGTGGAGTTTTGCGGTCTTAGTATGAATAAATAATTTAGTAGTCTTTCTATGGAGTGGGTGGAATAAACTTTATTCGAATAAAATATGTCATTTAAATGCCATGTAATAAGTCAACTCTTGACTTGGAGTTCTTATTGTGGAATTTAAAACCATCATTTATGTTATTTTAGGGATGTTTTTTTTTATCTTATAGAGATCTTGTCAGTTGCGCTTTGCGGTCTTATTGTCGAGATCGCGATATGCCACGCATTTGTTGGTTGTATTTATATATATGGATTTAGGGCGTGACAGAAATGGTATCAGAGCTTAGGTTATAGATCAAAAGGAACTTGATGATGTCTAAGATATATTGGCTTGCTCCGATTTCTAATTTCAAGAATTTGTTAATGACTAGAATACAAATTTTAAGGATTGGTCGAGTATTGATTTTGAAATAATTTTGCATCTTATAATATTTGATGTTTAGAGTTAACTTTCTATGACAGTCATTATGTAATATGAAGATCATGAGAGAATTTGATGACTGATTAGAAGCTGAAAGGAAAATTATTAGATTATATATTGACCATTGAGGATATGCTCTATGGAAATTTGAAGTGTTTCGTGATATATTTGTGAAGGATTATTGATGTATGGTTTAATATAAATTATTATGCTGAATAGTTTAAGGATGTTTAGGATAAGATTTCTTAGGATCTTTTTGGGGATATAAGGGAACCCTATAACCTATATAACATGGTTAAACTTAGGTAATGAATATTTTAAACAATTTTCAAACAGTTATTCCTGTGACACCCATATGTTATAGGAATGAATGAGCTTGCTCAGGGTATGGAACCTGAGTAAGACTACTGAAGGTATGGGATTTCAGATTTAGAGATTGGTTAAAATATTTCATAAGCCGAGGAATAGTCATGAATTAGGGATTAGGGATGCGAAGTGTATATCAGATATGAATGATTGCCGTATGATTTTTGTGTTGTAGCAACCTAGATTTATATCATAATAATGGAGAATATAAGATTTACTGTAACTTAGAATGCGGGCAAGAATTGTTTTATTGTAGAATTGATATGAGTTGATATCTTTGTTAGCTATAGTGCTCTCAAAGCAATTATTGTAATTGCAGGTAGACGATTATGATAAATGAAGGACCTATACAGGTAAAACAGTCTTGATCGAGATGATAGTATGCTATCTGGTTTGTCTTTATCATGTATGTATATACGTTTTATTATATGTCGCTAATACATAATGATAAAGCCCGTAGGCTCTTTACTTGACTACCAAAGTTATGATGACGATTATACTTGTGAGAGCTGGGTATTCCATAAGCACATCCTTAAATATCCTTAGTCGTGGGGGTTCGAGGTTGGGCATCGATATTCCAGAGTAGACTAGTGTATACGTTTCTAGACCCCGACAAGGAGCGGTGGCAGGTCTCATAGCCATTAGTGTGTTGCGCTTAAGATTGTATACATGTGCTCACTGGAGGTGAGTACACTGGACGGACTCACCGAGAACTTCTAGATGGCACTATACCTATCTTCAGATAGCAGTTCTCTAGTGACATGAGTATAGGTAGTCTGTTGACATGAGATCATCATTTGTCTCGTGTGAGTTCCTATTGTACTTAGATTATCACCCTACCACGTCTCTACTGAGTCGTGCAAATAGGTTTTAGTTGGGTACAGCCCCGAGCCACATGAAGGAAGTCAGGGATTCGTCTCTCCCAGTATAGGGAGCCGATGTCGCGCTGTGTTTGGTTGGCTATCACCATAAATTCTTGGCCAAGGTGGATGAGATTTACTGATAGAAGATCAGTAGTTTCTCGATGGGTGATGAGCTTGACACCGACACGACTTATCGGGTTATTAGGGGTCTGACGTTATCTACCCCTTAGACCCGGTATGCGATACTCTTAAACGAAGAGACCGGACTGTACGAAGATTGTCAATTACATGCTCAATAGGGATACGGATGGGTTTACTTGTCAACCTTTCTTTCGTTTAATACTCGAGTAACCGTTACGTACAGCTAGTGCCACTGACGTGCTTGTGGTTAAACCCATCGCTAACTTATTGTCGAGTCTTCAGAGTCCCATACAGAGTTTTTTGGTTTAGGCGAATAATGCAGTGTGCTTATTTTGATACATATTGGAGTTCGATTAAACACGTGCTTTAATCGAGCATTTTGATAATATTAGCAGGTTTGAAAGATAGCCAGGTTGATCATATATGTGATATGTGAGCTAGTATTATATCTCTCATATTCTCTTTTTTGATATTTGTATTTTGACATGAATACGGGTATTTTTATCTTGATATGAATACCGGTATTTTTTATTTCGATAGGAATACGGTATTCCGTATTTCGGTAGGAATACGGTATTCATATTTTGGTAGGAATATGTTATTCATATTTTGATACGAATACGGGTATATATATTTGTTGCATATACGGTTGTATATATATGTGTGTGTGTATTTAATACACATACTTATCTTCTCATTTAGAAGCTTGTAGTTGTGTGTGGGCTCATGACTCATGAGATGAGTCACGAGGTGAGTCATAAGATGATTCACCACTTCGCACTTGGCTAAGATCAAAGAAAGAGAGGATTTTGCATTGAGGATTTTTTCTACACTCATATCCTTATCCACTCTTCTCTTCTCTTTATGTTACCTTTCAAATGAATTTGGAGAAAAACTAAGAGAGAAATCAAGAGATAAATCCACTACATCACACACAAAACCCTAATTTCTTTGCACTAGCAATACAAAAAAATTAAATAAAAGAAAACACAAAAAGGAGGTGACGTAAATTCGAGATTTGAGACATCAAAGAGGTGACTTACCTGGTTGTCACGTCTTATCTTTTGTAAAATCCCCCGAGTTCCTTTTTAGATCTCGGTTTAGAGCCATCTATTGAGAACTAAGGAGAGATGTTGGAGTTTAGCAAAATCAATTTGGATTGTTCGGTAGCTGTAAGTGGATACATTTCTTTTGGCTAGTTCATATGTTATTACTTGCTAATTGATGACGTGTTTATTCGATACTTGATATGCAATCTAGATAGTATGTTTATTGTCTTTACCATATATATTAAATAAATCGGCATACTTTTCATATAATGTTAAGATGCATACTGTTCACCGCCGGAAGACCGGACAGAGACGTTGTGACGTCTGGCTTACATTTGGGGGCATATACTATTTGGACTCCATCCATCTTTCCGAAAATACCAAGTTGATTTATGGTACCATATACTGGAGGTTTGGACAGTTGCGACCGTTGTAGCAGACTTTATCAGACCCCCTTGTAACAACTCCATTTTTAGTGTACAAAAATTTGCTTAAAAATTAATGTATACTTAGGGTATTTACTTTTGCTGTGACTACTTTAAATATTTAATTAGCTCTTTAATTATAAGAAGGAGCTTGTAGCTCATTGGTAATACCTTGCACTGCTGAACCAAGCCACCAGAGTTCAAATCCCATACCCCATATTATTTTTAATATTATTTTGTTTTGAATTTTTAGAATACCAAGAGTTTACACGTGCATATCTCACAAAAACCCTACTATCCATGAAAAGTTAAATACACCAGTGAATAGATGGACCGTCGGGGGACCCAACGGTGACCTGACTCGGCCGGCGCCGCCGGCCCGACTCGCCCGGACCGCCGAGTCCCCAACAGCAAAGTGGTGCCTCTTGGCCTCCCCTACCCCCCTGCACACTTCAATTATCCAGATCAGTTCCAGAGACACAATAAAACCCCATTTACTCCACTTTTAATACATTTTAATATATTTTATTACATTTTTTTTTCAATTAAACTTTTCATCTACCCTAATCCTAGCCTAACCTTATAAATACCACCCCTAAACACTACCCGTCACCCAAAATTCTGAGCCAACTCTCAAGAAATTCCTAGAAACCCTAGTGTATTTTGGAAGAAATAAAAAGACGAAGCCCCGATAAATTTTCCGGCGACAACCCTAGGAATTCCCGGCGACGAAACGACGCACCGTCGACTCCTCTCGTCTTCCCTTCCTCTCCTTTAAGTTTGAAACCCGTAAGTCCCAATTTCCCTTCTCTAATCTTTTCTAAAAATACGAAATTCCAAAATCCGACGGAAACGGAGTAAATCCGATTTCCGATTCGGTTCTTTCTCAAAATCCAACATTTTCTTAATACAATCTTGTTAAACCACTTCATGTTGACTATTAAACACTAACTAATCATATTGAACACGTTCTATATCAAAAGAAATTGCTATTTCTATTTTACCGTATTTTTTTCACTAAAATACCATGTAGTTTCATTTCGGCATTTAAACCATTAAAATTGCTATACCTTTAAGTAGATCACGAGGTAATGACCTATCTCCTCACACACTCATATGCAACATAGCACAATACCCTCGGGAACATAGAATATGGGAAAACGACACCTTTTCAAATAAATACCATTACTAATAAAACCATTTTTCTTAATGATTAGCATTTTACACAAACCTTTGCAAAGCGCTGCTACAACCCATTTGGGGAACCCATTCGGGATGGTGCGGGTTATCGAACATCCTCGGGCTTAGTAGTGTGAGATGCAAACCTCCGCATGGAGCATTCGGTCTCGAAAGGTTTAAAATACGACATCTTAAGAAAATGAGATTTTTAGAAATATAAAATATATATTATTTTTATATAATATGTAACATTAAAATATCTATTTTGAGATAATATAAATATTACAACTCTTTTCAAAAATCACAAGAATCATTTTACGTTAAAATACCATGAATTCCATACAAAGTCAATATTACAAATAAATACCTTTTATTATGAATTTAGGATATTTTCACCAAAAATATCACAATTATAAAATCCACACCTATGATAACTCTAAAGACGATAACTAATACTTGGGGTGTATTTTGAAAACTATACAAAAGTATTTTTACATAAACCCCCTCAAGTTCTATAAATTAGCCTAAGGACCCTAGTAAACATATGTTTAAGCGGGACTAATCTCTTGAGCCTCAGGGAGCCGGAGAAGTGGGTGCTTGCTTATTTAAGGTAGATAACTTAACAACGGTGTTATCAATACGGTAATCGTCTTTGAAAAAGATACAAATCCTGCCGTCCATGTGCAGCGGTTACCAATAACATCAAAACAATCAGGACTTCAATTTACTTTTCTAATTGTCTGACTCAGACCGAGTCGTATTAATAATCTGACTTGAATATGATTCAAGTACAATCTACAATCTACAATTCAACATGAATACATTCAATCTATATTGACTGAACCGAACCATGGATATACTTCCATTTACATGATTCTACAGTTACATCCATAATCTTACAGTTACATCCGTTCACTGATATCATGGTTTCGGTAAGTCATCCAATTATACAATCTATACAGTTTACAATACAATACAATACAACAATACAATCAAAACACTACGGGGTTTAAGGGGTAGATTGGTACGGAAGGTGTTAGTAGTGGCACGAGACAATAAGATTAAGACACCTAACCTATATTCCGTTTTTGTTGTACCATGGCCCAACGGTTCCTTGTACATTCCGTTTGCCCTGGTCTCTAGCATATAGAGACCCCTCTCGTATACACTGGCATCCTTCTGTACCAACCTACAAATAACAGCGTTAATACAACATTACAACAATATAATACAACTTTAAAAGCTACCTCCTTATTCTGTCTATTCTATTTCCCTCTTATCTTTGGGACTTACCGAGCGATTTGTTCTCCGACGACATTCTCTTTCTTTCTTCTTTGAATGTCGTTAGGTGATCTGGACATCCCTGAGATAGAGCCCACTGCTGAAGACTTGGACCACTTCGTTGAAGACCCAGAGCTTTAGTTCACTGTACATTTTCATTTCAGTAATTTTCCTTTTCTGTTATGCCATTGTTTAGGCATTGCTTTCATTCAGATGTATTTACTTTTCCATGTATTGTAAAAGAATGTTAATAAATAAAGTTGTTGTTCAATTATACCTTTTGTCTTTGTCTCTTGTGCATTTTTATTTATATTGCTTAGATACTCTTAGCGTATTTATTTCAGAGTAAATACGTAGCGGCCAGTCGCGCCCCCTTCGCCGTACACCAGGAAGCGGGACGTGACAGGTTTTGTTGGTGGCCCATGCAGGTCAGAGCTGTATGGACTACCATGCAGTTCTGTTCTGCGTGAACAACCTAAGCAATATAACACAAGAACCAACAACTAAAACATTCTTTACAATTCATGTTCCTTGAATCTTATCATTTCAAATACTTTGAATCTGTCATAACCTAAATTTTTCTTCAAGGTTATGGATTCACGAAACAACACAAGCACCAATTTCAACAACACTCCACCACCACTACAATCATACCTACTGTTCCTGCTCCACCCACCGAGCAAACGGTTCTGCTTGAAGAGATCTGCAGCCTCCTTGAGGGACAGCAACAGCTCTTGGATCGTCCCGAGACTGAAGCACCTGGGGAGGGCTTTACACCCCAAACAGTTCTCCGGAAAGGGAATCCCACTAGAAGCCGAAGAATGGGCACAAAGTATAGAGGATGATCTGGCCGCGGCACAAGTGCCAGATATAGCTTGGATTCGTATGGCAAAATTACAGCTCACGGACAATGCACGGAACTGGTGGAAGGCGGAAGAAAGCCGTCTTGATCAGCCCATAGAATGGAAGACTTTTCGTGATAAGTTCGACGCGAAGTACTTCCCTATGACTGCCAGGTTCGACATGGAACAACAGTTTATTCATCTGCAACAAGGTTCGATGTGGATCAAGTCGGTAGATGAGTATGACGCTGAGTTCACCATGCTCAGTCGGTAAGATATGTCATAATATTTCAAATTTTTTAAATATGACATACTACACAGCTAATACAATCCTTTAAACAAACTCGCGACACACTTGATACCGACGGACGAGATCAGAGCCCGTCGATTTCAACAAGGCTTGGACACGGAAATCCAGGCTGCACTAGCCACAGGGAAATTTCCAACTCATGAAGAGGCTCTGACAGCTGCCCACAGTTATGAGGCAGTGATAAAGGCGAGGGGCAGACCTCAGTCTGCAGGAGTTAAACGCCCTGTCAACCAGATGACAGGAGGAGCCTTGTCCAGGCCACCTTTTGTGCCAAGGCGACCGGGAGTACCGAACCATCGTCCCAGCCCAGTCTTTTTTACTTACTGCGAGAGATCTGGACATATGATGCAAGACTGCCGGCGAGCCAACCGTCTTTTCTTAGTCTGTGGCTCAGCGGCTCATGATATTGGGTCTTGTCCGCATAGACAAAATCCAATTGCTGCACCCAGGCCAGTAAACACTTACCCAAAGCGCCCAACCATCCAAGCACCTGCCCCAAGACTTGCACTACCTGCACCACCAGCTAGAGGACCACAAGCTGCACCACCTCCTCGCCAGTTCCATCAAGCTCAAAGGAACGTTCCGAGGAATGCTCCTCAGGCCATGAGGAATGTACCAAGGAGTCAGGCTTTCACGATGACCGTGGAAGAAGCTGAGGCCACTGGCCAAGTTATCACTGGTAAACTTTCTTCTCAAACCTTTCTTTCAGTATTGCTACTTGTCTACATACATTTCCCTATACCTAAAACATATCCCACATACCTTAGGTACAATCTTAGTATCCTTAGTACCTGCACTAGCATTGTTCGATACTGGAGCATCTCACTGCTTTATGTCGCAACGGTTTGTCCGAACTCATGCCATTCCAGTCACACCGCTTGTATCCAGTTGGAATGTTAGTTCAGGAAATGGCGTTCTAAAGGCAACAATGGGATACAGTTTGTGTCCAGTAGTCGTCTGCAGCAGAGAGTTTTATGCTGACTTCAAAGTGCTGGACATATCGAACTTCGATGTGGCTCTAGGTATGGATTGGCTTGGAACTTTTATGCTACCATTGACTATCGTCAAAGGAGGGTAGTATTTGAGATTCTAGACTATCCGATCTTCTATTTCAAAAGCGGAGACCGTACCCTGGAGCCAAGTACATACAAAGTGAAGCCAAGGGAAGCAGTAGTTGCAGCAGCTCAAGCGGAGGAAGAATCAAGGCCGGATGTGGTTCGAGAGTTCGACGATGTGTTTCCTGACGATATATCAGATTTTCCTCCCGATCGAGCTCTTGAATTCAGCATTGATTTAGTACCAGGAGCACAACCGGTGATCAAAGCACCTTATCGTTTAAGTTCGGAAGGTTTGAAGGAAGTCCGAACACAGTTGGACGAATTACTGGCGAAAGGATGGATTCGTCCCAGCACTTCAAGTTGGGGATCACCTGTACTACTTGTGAAGAAGAAGGAAGGTTCATACAGAATATGCATCGATTACAGAGCCTTGAACGAAGTCACTATACAGAACAAGTATCCACTCCCGCGCATCGACGATTTATTCGATCAGCTAAGTGGATTTTGCGTTTTCTCTAAATTAGACCTTCGTTCAGGTTATCATCAGGTGAAGGTCAAGGAAGCTGATATTCATAAAACAGCTTTCAGAACTCGCTATGGACATTACGAATTTCTAGTGATGCCATTTGGAGTGACCAATGCACCAGCAATATTCATGAACCTAATGAATCAAGTTTTCCGGGAGTACTTAGACAGGTTTGTTGTCATCTTCATCGACGACATCCTGGTGTATTCTAAGAGTCGGAAAGAGCATGCCGAGCACCTACGAATTGTCCTGGAAACTCTTCGTCAACATCAGTTATATGCCAAGTACAACAAGTGAGAGTTTTGGCTAAATCAAGTTAGTTTTCTTGGACATATCGTATTAGGTGAAGGAATCTTTGTGGATCCAGCAAAAGTTTCAGCAGTAAGCGACTGGCCGACACCAAAGTCAGTGAAGGACATTCGAAGTTTCTTGGGTCTAGCTGGATATTACAGAAGGTTCATTGAAGGATTTTCAAAGATAGCAACACCCCTGACCAAGCTCACACGTAAAGATGAAGATTTTGTGTGGTCAGAAGCATACGAACAAGCTTTCGTAGAACTCAAGTCAAGGTTGACATCAGCGCCTATTCTGATTATACCGAACCAATATGGAGGATTCGAAGTGCATTACGATACATCCGGTAAGGGGTTAGGATGTGTTCTACATCAGCACGGTAAGGTTGTGGCTTATGCTTCAAGACAGCTGAAGACTCATGAGCGCAATTATCCGACGCATGATCTGGAGTTGGCAGCCGTCATCTTTGCTCTCAAGATTTGGCGCCATTATCTACTTGGTGAACGAGTGAACATATACACCGATCACAAGAGCCTGAAATATGTGTTTACTTAGAAAGAGTTGAATATGCGGCAGGGAAGATGGTTAGAACTCATGGCGGACTTTGACATCAACTTGCAATATCACCCAGGGAAGGTGAATGTGGTTCCAGATGCTCTTAGTCGCCAACCTTTATCGATGAATCTCACGGCTCAGTGGAAGCTTCAACAAGACTTGCATCAGACGGAGATTGAAGTAGTCATGCCAGGTAATGCTTCAAGTTTGATGAATTTACAAGTTCAATCAACCATTGTCAATTAGATCAAAGCAGCTCAAGTAAGTGATGCTAAGTTGCAAAAGATCAGAGAACAAGTAGAGAATGGAATCAGAACAGACTTCATCATCCATGAAGACGGATCTTTGAGATACGGCAGTAGATTGTGTGTACCAAAAGGTCCTATTCGGGAACAGTTAATGAAAGAAGCTCACAGCTCTCCCTACTCAGTACACCCTGGAGGTACCAAGATGTACAAAGATCTACGTCAGAATTATTGGTGGCATGGAATGAAGCGTGAAGTAGCCATAACCGTCGCAAAATGCTTGGTGTGTCAGCAAGTAAAGGCTGAACATCACAGGACTGCTGGATTACTTCAACCGTTACCAATCCCAGAATGGAAGTGGCAACACATCACGATGGATTTTGTGACTGCTCTTCCTCGCAGCACAAAGGGTAACAATGCTGTATGGGTCATTGTGGATCGACTCACAAAGTCGACTCACTTCATCCCATTTCGAGTTGGCCAATCAACTGAGACACTAGCAAAGAAGTATATGGAGATAATAATCTACTTAAGATTTAAACTCTTCATAATGTACTATTTCTGATACCCATGAACTCATACAAGAAATTGTGAGACTTCATGGAGTACCGGTCTGCATTGTCTCCGATCGTGACACGAGGTTCCGATCGCAATTTTGGCAGAGTCTGCAAGCAAGCTTGGGAACAAGTCTGAACTTCAGCACGGCTTATCATCCACAAACAGATGGTCAATCTGAGCAAACTATTCAGATCTTGGAGGATATGCTCAGAGCATGTATGTTAGACTTCAAAGGATCGTGGGAAGATCACCTACACCTTGTGGAGTTTGCGTACAACAACAGCTACCAAGCAAGTATAGGAATGTCACCTTTTGCAGCATTGTATGGAAGGAAGTGTCGATCGCCATTAAGTTGGGATGACATCGGAGATAGGGAACTTCTTGGACCGGAGATGATAATAGCGACTGTTGATGTGGTTCGAACTATCAGAGAAAGGATGCACATAGCCCAAGATCGACAGAAGCACTGGGCTGATGCAAAGAGACGTCACTTGGAGTTCCAGCCAGCAGATCATGTATTCTTGAAGATATCTCCGAACCGTGGAGTGATCCGATTTGGAAGACGGGGTAAGCTAAGTCCGAGATACGTTGGACCGTTCGACATACTCGAACGAGTCGGTGAAGTGTCATACCGCTTAGCATTTCCACCTTCATTGGAAGGAGTGCATAATGTGTTCTACATATCCCAACTCAGAAGGTATGTAAGTGACCCTAGCCATGTTCTTGATCATTCCGAGCTCACTATACAGCCCGACTTATCTTGTGAGCAACAACCTGTGGAGATCCTGGACAGGAAAGTGAAGACACTTCGGAACAAGGAAGTTAACTTGGTTCGAGTAATGTGGAGAAAAGACACTCCAGGAGAGTCCACTTAGGAAAGGGAAGATGAAATGCGTGTAAGATATCCACACTTCTTTGTAAACTAGTCCTCAAATAAAAGTTGTAAACTTCGAGGACGAAATTTTTGTAAGAAGAGTAGACTGTAACAACTCCATTTTTAGTGTACAAAAATTTGCTTAAAAATTAATGTATACTTGGGGTATTTACTTTTGCTGTGACTACTTTAAGTATTTAATTAGCTCTTTAATTACAAGAAGGAGCTTGTAGCTCATTGGTAATACCTTACACTGTTGAACCAAGCTACCGGATTTCAAATCCCATACCCTACATTATTTTTAATATTATTTTGTTTTGAATTTTTAGAATACCAAGAGTTTACACATGCATATCTCACAAAAACCCCACTACCCATGAAAAGTTAAATACACGAGTGAGTAGATGGACCGTCGGGGGACCTAACGGTGGCCTGACTCGGCCGGACTCGCTCGGACCGCCGAGTCCCCAACACCAAAGTGGTGCCTCTTGGCCTCCCTACCCCCCTGCACACTTCAATTACCCAGATCGGTTCCAGAGACACAATAAAACCCCATTTACTCCACTTTTAATACATTTTTATATATTTTATTACATTTTTTTTCCAATTAAACTCTTCATCTACCCTAACCCTAGCCTAACCCTATAAATACCACCCCTAAACACTACCCCCTCACCCAAAATTCTGAGCCAACTCTCAAGAAATTCCTAGAAACCCTAGTGTACTTTGGAAGAAGTAAAGAGGAGAAGCCCCGGCAAATTTTCCGGCGACAACCCTAGGAGATCCCGGCGACGAAACGACGCACCGTCGACTCCTATTATATTCCCTTCCTCTTCTTTAAGTTTGAAACCCGTAAGTCCCAATTTACCTTCTTTAATCTTTTCTAAAAATACGAAATTCCAAAACCCGACGGAAACGGAGTAAATCCGATTTCCGATGCGGTTCTTTCTCAAAATCCAACATTTTCTTAATACAATCTTGTTAAACTACTTCATGTTGACTATTAAACACTAACTAATCATATTGAACAAGTTATATATCAAAAGAAATTGCTATTTCCATTTTACCGTATTTTTTCACTAAAATACCATGTAGTTTCATTTCGGCATTTAAACCATTAAAATTGCTATACCTTTAAGTAGATCACGAAGTAATGACCTACCTCCTCACACACTCATATGCAACATAGCACAATACCCTCGGGAACATAGAATACGGGAAAACGATATCTTTTCAAATAAATACCATTACTAATAAAACCATTTTTCTTAATGATTAGTATTTTACACAAATCTTTGCAAAGCGCTGCTACAACCCATTTCGGGAACCCGTTCGGGATGGTGTGGGTTATCGCACATCCTCGGGCTTAGTAGTGCGAGATGCAGACCTCCGCAAGGAGCATTCGGTCTCGAAAGGTTTAAAATACGACATCTTAAGAAAATGAGATTTGTAGAAATATAAAATATATATTATTTTTATATAATATGTAACATTAAAATATCAATTTTGAAATAATATAAATATTACAACTCTTTTCAAAAATCACAAGAATCATTTTACGTTAAAGTACCATGAATTCCATATAAAGTCAATATTACAAATAAATACCTTTTATTATGAATTTAGGATATTTTCACTAAAAATATCACAATTGTAAAATCCACACCTATGATAACTCTAAATACGATAACTAATACTTGGGGTGTATTTTGAAAACTATACAAAAGTATTTTTACATAAACCCCCTCAAGTTCTATAAATTAGCCTAAGGACCCTAGTAAACATAGGTTTAAGCGGGACCAATCTCTTGAGCCTCAGGGAGCCGGAGAAGTGGGTGCTTGTCTATTTAAGGTAGACAACCTAACAACGGTGTTATCAATACGGTAATCGTCTTTGAAAAAGACACAAATCCTGCCGTCCATGTGCAGCGGTTACCGATAACATCAAAACAATCAGGACTTCAATTTACTTTTCTAATTGTCTGACTCAGACTGAGTCTTATTAATAATCTGACTTGAATATGATTCAAGTACAATCTACAATCTACAATTCAATATAAATACATCAATCTATATTGACCGAACCGAACCATGGATATACTTTCATTTACATGATTCTACAGTTACATCCATAATCTTATAGTTACATCCGTTTACTGATATCATGGTTTCGGTAAGTCATCCAATTATACAATCTATACAGTTTACAATACAATACAATACAATACAATAATACAATCAAAACACTACGGGGTTTAAGGGGTAGATTGGTACGGAAGGTGTTAGAGGTGGCACGAGACAGTAAGATTAAGACACCTAACCTATATTCCGTTGCTGTTGTACCATGGTCCAACGGTTCCTTGTACATTCCGTTTGCCCTGGTCTCTAGGATATAGAGACCCCTCTCGTATACACTGGTATCCTTCTATACCAAGCTATAAATAACAGCGTTAACACAATATTACAACAATATAATACAACTTTAAAAGCTATCTCCTTATTCTGTCTATTCTATTTCCCTCTTATCTTTGGGACTTACCGAGCGATTTGTTCGCTGACGACATTCTCTTTCTTTCTTCTTTGAATATCGTCAGGTGATCTGGACATCCCTAAGATAGAGCCCACTGCTGAAGACTTGGACCACTTTGTTGAAGACCCAGAGCTTTAGTTCACACTTTCATTTCAGTATTTTCTTTTTTTGTTATGCCACCGTTTAGGCATTGCTTTCATCCAGATGTATTTACTTTTCCATGTACTGTAAAATAATGTTAATAAATAAAGTTGCTGTTCAATTATACATTTTGTTTTTGTCTCTTGTGCATTTTTATTTATATTGCTTAGATACGCTTAGCGTATTTACTTCAGAGTAAATACGTAGCGGCCAGTCGCGTCCCCTTCACCGTACACCGGGAAGCGGGGCGTGACACCCCTCGTTTGTTAAGGGTTTTTGATTGTGGGGACGCTCTTCTCTGCAGGCGCAAGCCTCTGCAGTTAACCACTTTCTTCTGCTCCAGCAGTTCACTTCGTATTGTGTGTTATTTTGTTTGTTAAGATTGCCCATGGATTGTATACGGTGACTAATTTATGTCGTCGCCCGTAGGGCGCGGATTAGACCAAATCCGTATATTTTAGATTTGGGATTTTGAATTTAAGTTATATTTTCCTTTAGTTCAAACATATTTTGTTTGGTTTAAGAACTGTTAATCTAGTTTGAGATTAAGATCAACTTAAATATATGCGCATTTGAGCCCAATTTATTTTAACTAAGGAGTCGTTAGTCTTATTTGGGACTAAGGTCATCTTAACAATATTTTCAGAATTCTTAAATTTTATTAAGGTCCAACAACAGAGCATTTGGGCTCAACTGCAAGAGACTTAGCCAATTTGGGCTTACTTTGCTAAGTCTTTTTTTTTGTTCAAAAGTGCTAAGCTTTTATTCAGGTTCTGTTTGTTCAGCCCCCTTTTTTTTATGCAAAAGTGCTAACCACTTGTTTGAAGCTTTGGCGCTCTCATGGGTATCATATGAAGCCTTCAGTTATCGGTGCTGCCCAATCAGTGCTAAGCACTCAGTTATTTTGACTATATATATAGTGCTAAGCACTTTTTATAAGGCCTCCACGTGAGGAGCACGTGAGGCACCGGGCGCTGCCCAATCAGTGCTAAGCACTCAGCCGTTTTGGCTGTATATGAAGTGCTAAACACTTTTATTCAGTGCTCACGTATATTTCACGCAAGGCGCTGGCTTTCTGCTTTGGACGCCCGCGTGTTTTTCACTTGAGGCGCTGGGCGCTGGCGGGAGAGCGCCCACGTAGGAAGCACGTGAGGCGCCAAGCTCTTTTCTTTTTTAGAGATTGAATCTCTGTTAATGGTATTTTGACCATTAGTGATCACCAAGATCTTTGTTTTGAAGATCCGGGATCAGGTTTTCTTTAAGAACTAAGTTCTTTTATAAGAACTGAGTTTCTTTTAGGGTTAAACCTTATTTTCCGAGGAATTAAATTCCTATAGGATAGGTTCTTTTCCTTTTTTCTTTCTTTTTAACCCAATTCTTTTCTGAATCTTTGATTCTCAAAAACAAGTTCTTCCCGATGAGAATTAAATTCTCAACTTGTGGAAGACTTGTCTTGTAGATCTATGATCCAGAGAAAGAACTAAGTTCTTAAGAAGGGTTAAATCCTTAGATATACTATGATAGGTAAAGAAGATGTTTTGCTCTCTATGGTTTCTTTACCTAAGATTTGAGAGGAAAAAATCTTCTTCTCTATTGAGTATTAAATTCTCTGTTGTTTTTGAGAGCCTTCTATATTTTTTGCAGAAGCTTATGGGGGTTCTCTCTATATGAGACTTGAAATCTCGGGTCCTTTATATAGAAGAGACAAGTTTGTTAATTAATTTTAGAAGATCTCGCATTAAGAGACTCCAATTGATTTTATTGGTCTCAAAGATTATTTGGGAAATTTTTTCCACCGTTGGATCTTTGATCCAAGAATCTCTGTTTTATAGAATATGTTTTCTTGTTTTTAATAAAATTGGGGAAACATTTTTCCATGTATAGCATTTTATTCTGTAAAATGGTGATTTTTAATCACTATTGGATATTTGATCCAAGGGATCTCTGTTATATAGAACACATCTTTCTTTGTTTAGACAGATATAGGGAGATATTTTCTCATAACAGAATTTTTATTCTATTATTTGATGATTTATCATCACCATTGGATGTTTTATCCAACGACTCTGTTTAACAGAGAGTATCCCAATTATTAGGGAAATATCCCCATGTGGAATTTAATTCTATTTGATTTTGCTTGGGAGCCGGCGCTCATGTGTTGTGCACGTGGGCGTCATTTAAGAATTTAATTCTTATATATGATAGGCTCTCCTGTGCTTTGCATATTGGCGCTCACGTGAGCTTCACGTGCGGCACCATCATAGAATTCAATCCGAAAGGGTTGGCGGTGGCGCCCTCGTGGGGAGCACGTGAGACGTCGCATCATTAAATTTTAACAGAGCTTAGCTCTTTGGTTACGTTTAAACATTAGGGGAACAAATGCCCCCCACCGTTCTTACGTGGCTCACACGTGAGTGCAATAGTGTCACTTTTACCACCGTTTGATCTTCTAGTGTGTTGAACCGTCCCTTCACATCCTATAAATAGGCCTTTTGGTCCTTAAGATGGCTGTTGTCTCATCATCTTTCTTAAGTTTTCTTCTTCCTTGAGAATTTAATTCTCATCACAGAGTTTAGATCTCTACCCACAGAACTCTTTCTGATCAGAGTTAAACTCCGCCACACAAAAAAATTGGTAAGGATTATGAACAGAGTTTAACTCTTAAAAGAACCTCCTTTTTTGTTTTGGATTTTTAACCCATTAATAGAGCTCGGCTCTTTTTTTTGAAATGATCTCTCAGAGATCTTAAAAAGAACTTTCTCCCCTTTTTTGGGTTAGACCGTGGGTCTCAAATCAATGGGCATTCTTGAGAATCGTTAGTTCTCTTCTTAGGGGTTTACCCTATCATTGATCTTGATCTTTGAAGGTTTCTGGAATTCAATTCCATTATATTTCCCATCTGTCTCCCAACATAGGGGATTTTTGGGATTTAATCCTATTATCTGAGGAATTTAATTCCATTTTGTCTTACAGAGCTTAGCTCCGAGAAATTTTGGAACTTTTGGGAATTTTATTCCCTTCCCTATTACCTCTTTTTTATAGGGTTCTAATACCCTTTTTTACAGATTTGAATCTGTTGCAGAACTCGGGTTTTGAGAACATTAGGAGTTTTAAACTCCACTGCTCAATGGGATTATTCATTCAATGAGAATCCTTTTGGATCCTCACAATGGGCGCATGTCTCATCATTGATGAGCCATCATCTTGATTTTGTGGGGCCCAGTGTTTTTTTCTTTAGATTGTAGTAATTTTAATATGCTAATCACTGACTCTCCACTGGTTTTTCTTTTTAGGGACTATGGCTTCCGATTTCTTTTTTCCTTATGTTCGTTCGGAGAGTCCTTTCGCCGACGCGCTTACTGATCGTGAAGTCAACGCTTTAATGCAGGACTACGATCCGAGCAGAAATCTCTTCATCTATGGGGATCATGGTACAGCTATATTATCCGGGGTCGACGCAGCTTTACTTGTGCGGTGCCATCAGAATCGATCCCGTAAATTCATTATGCTGGCCCTCCGCAGGCCGTTTATGCTGTGGAAGAGGTCAATTGGACCGCGGAAGGTGGTCTCCATCCTTCCATTGTGTCGATACCAGTCTAGCCGCCGATAGTCCTAAATATTTTGGGGCGTCGCATGTGTCAAGGAGAGGCGCATCCTTGATGTCAGGTTTACACAATAGGAATGATCCCTCGACATCCGGCTGGTTATCTCCAATGGGACCATTATATTTTATCGGTCAAGAAATCGCTACTGCTGAAAACCGGTTTATACCCAGCGGTCTACGCGTCTCTCTTCTATTACCACACTTCTCATGTATGGTGGGTTAAATCCTTCCTGGAGAAGTGGAATATTCTGACCCACACGTTTCTTCTGTCGGACCGTGAGGTATCGATTTCGTTGGAAGAATTTGCAGAAATTTCCGGGTTACCCGTTAGAGGGGAGCATTATGAGGAGATACTTCCTCCTGATGAGTATGTCTTCACTACCGAATCGGTAGTCATGGGCCTTACCCCGGAAAATTCTATTCGCCACAAGTTCCTGAGTTTGATCAAAGTGTTAAACATCTATGAGAGCTTGTTTTTGGAGTCCAAGGGGCATGGAGTCAGTTTTACAGACTTTATTGCCCGTTTCCTTCGTTCGGAGGTTTTATCAAAGAAGGCTGCGAAGTTCGCTAAGCTTGATGATCCATTCGGGTTTGGCTTTAGACAAATTGCCGACTGCAGATGCGAACTTAAAGCAGTTCTTTATTCCGGACACCCCTATCGTCCCTTTTACAGAGATTGCCGCTCCGAATATTGATGAGGAAACGTTTTTCATGGGCTTCATTGGTTTGTGGCTGAGCCGATTTGCACTCCTAATGCACCCTCGCTACATGAGACCGTCTGTTTTCTATCCGGCTCATCGCGTTGCGGCGGGGACGTGTTTGGCTGTTGGGATTGCAGGAATGGCTCACTTGTTTCATGGTCTAAGTATAGCGGCTGACACCACCCAGCCGGGTTTGAAGCCCGTAAATCTCCCTTTGCATTACTTTACCTCATGGATCGAGATGCACGTGTTGGGTGCCTTTGGTGTACACAAAAGACCTAGATTTTATGAAGGGCACAATTTCCTTCGGGTCATGCAATTGGTTGACGCTTCTTCTCCGGATCCAACACAGCGAGAGGCTCGGCGATTGCTCCTGTTTCCGCGCATAGTTGGGGACATCATGACCTTTGTTGATAGGGTTCTGACCATTGGTAAAGAATCCTCCAAAGTGGTCCAGCCGCTTCACGATGTCTTTAAGGATGGAGCTTCTGCTTTGAGGGCCCGGGAGATCGCGCATTTGTATTCCATCAGGCCGGGCTTCCTAGTATTCAGGCAAAATGCCTCGGTGTTATTCATGAGGTATAACCTGCATTGTTTTGCTTAGCAATCTAGCTATAACCAAGGCATTCCCCATGAAGTATTTCTCATCGATCCGGTTGCTACTGAGGAGAGCGTTCTCAATGCGGCGCACCATTTTATGCGGCTGAATACGAGGTTTCATTTTCTGATTGCTGAGCCGAGTTATATCCCGAAGGCCTCTAATGCTTCCATTGCCTGGTATCAGCATGCAACAGGTGCCGTTATCAAGGAAGAAAGGCGGATACTTCTTGATCATAAGGATTCTGTTCTGGCCAGCAATCCCGCGGTTCCGCTGAAGCGACATGCAGTTGTCCGTCCTTCTTTGAGGGAGAGCGACGCGGTTGTAGTTCCGCGAGCCTTTCTAATAGTGTCGACGGCTAAGCCACGACCGGATGCAAGTGCTCTTGGAAAAGTGATGGCTACGGCGTTCCCTGAGTCGGGTATTGGCTTGGAAATCAGGACTCGCCGTCCTAAGAAGTCCGTAAAGCGCATGCTTTTACCATCAAGTATTGCTGCCGACTCTCAGAAGAATAAAAAGTCCCTATTTTTGGCTGACGTATTTGGTTATGAGCCTTATGCTCCTTATAGTGAAGGTTTGTCCGAATACGGAACCAACGACAGCCTCTTTGAAGCTTCTACTGATGAGAATGTCGTAACTAATCTTCAAGCTGCTATTGAGGCTTCTGAGAGATTAACCCGCGAGCAAGCAGCGTTTGCTTCTCTTGCGGCGTCAGGTATATCTCATTTATACTCTTTTGTATATTTTAGAGTTTATAGCGTTTTATTAACGTTCTTTTCTTAACAGGCATCCCTACTGAAGAGACTCTTTTGGCGTCCCTCAAAACATTTGAGGAAGAAGAGAGGCTTTGCGCTTCTATGGGCCTTGGTATAATTCGTTTTGTGACACCTTTGAATACACATATTTAGCTCATTTTGTTCACGCCCTGACTCTCATCTTTTTTTTTATTATAGGAAGCACCACAACTTGTGTTATTCCGAGTGCGGAAGATATCCCCCTTCGATGGCACCTATGGAGCCTTCAGAGCTATTGGCTACCGTTAAGGTTACCCTAGGACCGCTACGGGAAGCATCACTAAAGCAGCCGATGATGGACATTGTAGCTGATCCGGATGCTGAGCCTGATTCGGATAAAGACGTTCCCCTGTCTGTTGCTCTGAAGAGATCTCTCCGTATGGCTAAAACCGAGAGGAAGCGTCGGAAGCACGCAGCGAGGGAGTGTCATGCTAGCTTGGCCACAGGTGCGGGTTCAAGTGATATACGATCCCCTGATGTTCCCATAGAGGAAATTCCTTCTGCCTTGTTGATCGCTCATAGGCAGATTGCACACGCAGCTCGTGAAGAGGCTGAGCGATTATTTCAAGATAAGACAGTGAACGATATCTTAGGACTTATTTACTTTTTCAGGTTTCTTTCCACAACAGTTTTTCTTGAATTATAACACATTTTTCTTTAAATAGTACAGCAGGGCCGAGTTCAGGCGTTAGCGCTGCGGGTGAGGTGCCAGCATCTGGGGATTTCGGGACCCGAGCCTTCATTTTGAATCTGAGATTGTTCCAGCAGCCACTTCTTCTCCTTGTGGATCCCCGATATCAGCAGGTGACGCTAGCGTAACGACGACCCTTATTGATTCGGAAGACGAAGGTGGAGACATTGAGTCCGTCTTCCCGGTGATGATGGAAATCGAGGAAGCTGTCATATCTAGTGACGCTCCAGATACCGCTATGGTTTCTGTCCCGTCAGGTATTTCTCGTGTTATCATTTTTGGGTTCTCAGTCTTGCTAGACACATTTGCTAATATCTCCTTTATATAGGTGCCATGAACCCTGGCGCTGTGATGATTGAAGAATCCCTGTCAGCCGTCACTATGACTTTAACGGTTCCACCTATCTCTTTCGCACCCCCCGAGTTCTCTCGGGCTCAGCGATGGAAGGTAAAGATCTTTTACTTTTTTCAGTATTGATATTACTTCTTGGATTAATTTCTTTACCGTATATTGTTGCAATCCTGTAGGTGTGCTTTTCGACTGTTTATGCCAAATGTTAATCTCGCATTTTGCTTCCTAATTAGTATCTATCCTTCCTTCTAGCGTTGGTCAGTATATCTTTACTTTCGTATTTCATCTTTCCACAAGTAACCCCCTTTTTAATAGGCTTTTCCCGTATTGACCACACTCTTACGGCTCGAAGAAGAGGACGAAGAAATAGCCGGGCCCTTTACGCTCCCTGATTTGCCCGTTTCAACTATTGGTAGGTTAGATCTTATTTCTTATTTTTTATTTTAGGTTGAAATCTGACCCTTTCTTGTTTGTGTCTTATTCCGTAGCAGCTACACCGGCTTTGGCTCCTTTTGAGTTGTATTTCTATGCCCGCGGGGCCTTTCGCTAAACGTCAGTCTTCCAGAGGTGCGGCAAATAACAGACGAATGCTAAGTGAATTTATTGAAGACCTTAATGTCGAAGCTCTCACTTCTGCTGCGGACTTTGCGGATGAAGTCAACCCCATACTGGCGACTCTTATGATTTTCCACAATGAAGATTTCGTCGGCCTCTGGGTTGACTACTGTAAGCGAATTGAGGTTTGCCTCCATGAGTTCGAGCACAAATGTCTTGCACCCGAGGCATTATCCTCGAAGGCTCAACTGGTCGTATGGATCGAGCAAAGTGTCGCTTCAATTCAATACTTCGAGCAGAAGCTAGTCCTGAAGCAGATGGAGCATGCGACGGCTTTCGGCGAATCAAGCCAATTGTGTGTCCAGGTCGAAGCGAATGCTGCGCAATTTCAAGTTATCTTTGAAAATCTTCAACAATGAATTTTTGAAGGAGTGGCGCTGAGGCAGAACCTTGACTCTTCTGAGCAAGAAATGCGAGACTGCGAAGTTGCTAAGCAGGAAATTTCTGAGAAACTTTCTTCGTGCTTGCAACAACGGGCTCAAGTCGAAGCAATACTGGCCGCAATAGTGGAGCGTGAGAAGGAGCTGCGGAAAGAGAGTGAACGGGTTGCCACTTTATTGAAAGCCCCGCCCTCTTAAAGCTAGAATTGTATCCTTTTTTTTATATATAAATTATATCTTTCAAACATTTCGATTCATGAATAAAGAATATATATTCTTTTCTTTTGCATGCACTCCTCTGTGTTTGATGTCTTGATCTAGTGCGAAGTAGTTTATGTACTCATTTCGGAGTTTGTAGCTTATTCACTCATTTCGGAGTCTCTAGTTTATGTACTCATTTCGGAGTGTTCTTAGTTTATGTACTCATTTCAGAGTGTTTTAGTTTATATACTCATTTCGGAGTGTTTTTAGTTTACCTCCCTCGGATTTACAGGCAAACTTGTCCTAACGTTGTATGTAGATAACCCTCATTCTTTACGACAGGGGTCCGTTAGGTTTGTGGTACTAGGGTTTTAGTCCGTGGTACCATCGTATTGGATGATGTATTCCTCGATATGCAGTCTTTAAGCCGCTGTTCGAGTAGCCCCGCAATTGTCTTTGATAGTTGTATCCGCACCCTGCTGAAATGAGGGGGAACTCCGGGATAGTCTCTAGGTTGTGTATGTACTGTCAAGACTTGGAGCTAGGATTTTGCCATTACTCCATTTTTTGTTTTGACCCTTGGTCTTTCTTTTTTGATGATAACGTTACGTCTGCATCCTGTTGGAATTTTAAGAAACGTCGGGATAGTCTCTAGGTTGTATATGAACCGTCAAGACTTGGAGATCCTTTTGACGAAGGGTGGTGGGAAAATATAGTTCCCTTTCCTTCATTTGTGCTCATGGATCGTATACAAGAGTCAATATGGACATACTTGCAGGGCGGAAAAGTTTCGTTTTCATTTCATCATCATTTTTTTATTTCTTTCCGCGATGCTCTATCTTTTCAGCTTTTATATCGCGAAAGTCGCGATTGCCCAATCATTTCGGCTATTTATCGTGGTTCCCAATCATTTCGGCTATTTTTGTTTCTACTCTCTGCTTTTTATTGCGAGTTGCCCTATCATTTCATTTTTTTTGCATATTTTTTTGCTTGCTGTTTTTTATCGTGAGTTGGGGACTTTGTCCTGCTACCTATTGTGGCATCAGCATCGCTGCAACTGGAATATTACCAGGAGCGAATCATCATTTGCCGTAAGAGGACTTAGAGTTTGACAACTGTTTAGGCATCAACATCGTTACAATTGGAATGCTGCCAGGATCGAATCGTCATTTGCTTTTGTTGATTTGAACAAAGATGGCTTAGTAAACATAGTTAGGATCTTGTCGACTGAGGCTTTTGACTTCATGAGCCGTAAGGGTCTCATAAAGGTATTTCTCTCTATGAGTCGTGAGGATTTCGTAGGTGTATTTTCTCCTTAGGAATCGTGGCGGATTTCTAAGTGCGTTTTCTCTTGTAAGTCGTAAGAATCTTCCAAGTGTGTTTTCTTCTCATAAGGTCGAGAGAACCTTGCAAGTGCACATGAATTTTTTTTATGTCTTTGCGCCCTTTTCGGGTTTTCACAACTCGCCGACAGTCCTGCTGTTTTTACTCACGGCGCCCTTTCGGGTTTTCATCCATGCCTATTTTGCTTTCGAACATACCGTTTTTTAACACGGTGAAACTCTCGAGAATAGTTTCGTCACAGGTGACCCATCTGTTTGCTGGTGGGACTTGGGGGTAACTTCATTGCCAGAGTAGCTGTACAGCCAATGGTACTTGAGTTGCAACCTTTGCTACTAGGACGTCGATTGCAGTATAGATCTTAAGGGAGCATATCGCCATATTTGGGGCTGTGCGCTAGTTTAAGGACGTTGTTGGATATAGTGCCCTCAGAGTCAATTATTGGATCACAGGCACGTGATTGCAATGATTGAGGGATGACCTATACCGGTAGGACAGTCTTACTCAAGATGATAGTATGCTATCTGGTTTATCTGTATCATCGTGTACATGCTTTAGGTGACCTTGCAGATCACTATTACATGTTGATGTAGCCCTTAGGATTCTTGCTTGACTACCAGCAGTATGATGGCGATCATATACGTGAGAGTTGGGTAGTCTATAAGCACATCCTTAAAGTGGTCCCTAGTCGTGGGAGTTTTCGAGACCGGGCATCGATACTCCATTAGTAGACTAGTGTATACAGTCGAGATCCCGACGAGGGGCGGTGGTCGGTCTCACAAGCCATTGGTGTTAGTTGGTTCACCTCAGATGTATACAGGTGCTCATTGGGTTATGAGTACACTGGACAGGACTCGCCGGGAACATGCTAGTTGGTATTATACCTGACGTCAGATAGCAGTTTCGTGGTGACAAGTGTACAGGTTAGTTCATCGACCTGAGATCGTCATTTGTCTCGTGTGAGTTCCCACTGTGCTTTGATTACTACCCTACCACGGCTCAAAGGAGTCGTGCAAACAGGTTTTAGTTGGGTACAGTCCCGAACCACATGGAGGCAGTGAGCGGATCGGCAGGGGTTTCGTCTCTCCCGGTATTGGGGGTGAGATCGCGCTGTGTCTAGGAGAGCCATTACACGAATTCCTTGGCCAAGGCAGGAGATTTACTGGTAGGTATTCCAGTAGTATCTCAGGGTGTTCTGGGCTACACTCCGACACGACTTGTACTGCTTTTGGGGGTCTGACTTTTACCAACCCCCTAGGCCCGACATGCGATACTCATAGACGAACGGACCAGACTGTACGGATATTGTCACTGACAGGCGCAGTAGGGTGTCAGGATGAGTTAGCTCATCGAACTCCCTTTTGGTTAAATACCTGGTAGCCCGTTACGTACAGTTAGTACCACTGATGTGCTAGTGGTTAAATCCACAGCCAAAGTATTGACGAGTCTTTAGAGTTCCCCACAGGCAGTTTCTCAAGTTTCGGGCGAAACGTTGTAGAGGCCGTATGGGTTTATGGCAGGGTTCGAACATACGCGTGCATTTGTGCACGTGTCGTGTTTCGGACGGATAATACTAGCGGGCTTTGGTTTAAGCCGGATCGTAGTATTACACTGTGTAGATTTTGTCTCATTGCATTTGTATTCGGTCAGAACACAAATGCAGGTATGTATATACAGTTGAGGGGTTATCTTGTAATTTTTTACCGGATGCTTTTTGAAGTTGCTAGCTTGCTTTCTCTTTTTGGCCAAATTCCTTTTCTATTGTTCTTTGGCTGAATTTTCCTTGGAGAGGCTTATTTGCAAATGTGCAATTAGCAAAGGAGGGTTTTTTTTGTGGTGGCTGGGGCCCCAGAAGAATTCTGGAGTATTCTTGATTGATTGGGTGCTTCTTGTGCCATCTTGTAGCATTTATTGGATTGGATATTGGGGTTGATGTTGGTGTGACTTTTTTCCCTCATTATCACCACACATTTGCTATGCTCACCCTCTCTCCTCTTCATTTCTTTCCATGGCCGAGAGCACAAATTGGGCAGCCCCAATTTGGTGTGTGAGGATTTTTGTTTCATTTTCATTGCAAAGAAAAAATCTTCAAGCTCATTCCATCTCACTTCCTCATTGTGGAAACTTCGATTAACTCTCGAGACAAAGCGTTCTACACTTATTCTACAGCAACCTTGGACACGTCGGCTAGCAAACTTCGTGTCTGAGTTGCCTCAGTTCAGAGGTAGGAGCCCGTAAAAAGACTCGAAGATGTGGTGCCCTTTCCGAAGAGGAGACCGGAGATCGGAGATGCCGCGAGGAGCTAGGGATGGTGGCTAAAGACCGAAGGACAGGGATCGATCGGTATAGCTTTTCTAACCTTTCTCTAGTTGCTAGTTATAAGTTAATGGTTCGATTCGGGATTAAAGTCTGCGATAGCGCCGGTTTCAAGTTAAGAAAAAGTTTTCGTTTCCGTATTTTGGCCTCGGACAGACGGCCGGGGCGCTACCGTAGACTTACAGACGTTCCGGTGCATTATTGCCATGTTTGAGGTGAATTTTTAGTTTAAGGACTTTTCGGTCCAATATCGCCATGTTTGACGCGGATTGTTAGTTTAGGGACTTCTCAGTCCAATATCGCCATCTTTAGGTGAGTATTAGTTTAAGAACGTTTCGGTCCAACGTTCCTGTTTTTGGGACGAATATTAGTTTAAGAACGTTTCGGTCCATTATTAGTTTAGGGACGTTTCGGTCCAATATCGCCATGTTTGAGGCAAATTTTTAGTTTAGGGACTTCTCAGTCCAATATCGCCATTTTTGAGGCGAGTATTAGTTCAAGGAAGTTTCGGTCCAACGTTCCTGTTTATGGGACGAATATTAGTTTAAGAACATTTCGGTATATTGTCGCCATGTTTAAGGCGACGGAGCTTTTGGATACTACTTTCAGGGTTCTGACACAAGCATCGTTATCTATCATTGACCTAAGTCGTGACTCGTCAAACGTAGTATTTTTTGAGGAATCATCCGTTTATTAGCCGGAAGGGTCTTTCACCATGTATATTCATGAGCAGGTAGGCTCCAACTTGGTAGATTTTGTCTATGATGTACGGGCCTTCATAGTTTGGCTCGAACTTCCCCCGTTTTGCACGATTGGGGATCATTGGTCTTTTGACGACTAGCACGAGCTCGCCCTGGCGGAATGTTCTCGGCCTGGTCAGTTTTTCATTTGACCGTGTTATCCAGGCCTCCAGATTTTGCTGTACTATAAGGCGTGTTTCTTCGAGGGTATTGAGCTTCTCAAGCCGAAGATGAGCATTTTCTTCATCTGTCAGCTCGTATCGAACCGCACTCGTAGAAAGGGGAGTTATATCTCCAGTGGGAGCACTGCTTCCGTGCCGAATACGAATGTGTATGGTGTCGTATTCGTTGCTGTCTTGAACGTTGTTCGGTACGCCTAGAGAGCTTCATGCAACCTTTTGTGCCAGTCCTTTTTGTTTCTGGACACCGTCTTTTTTATAATCTTTATCAAGGTCTTGTTGAAAGCTTCAGCTAGATCGTTGACCAGAGGATTATAGACTGAAGAGTGTCTCCAATCTATTTTATGTTGCTGTGTGAAGAGACTGATTTTATAACTTCTATAAGCTGGCCCATTATCCGAGATTATCCGTTGCGGAGTGCCGAACCCATAGTTGACATGGGTTCTGAAGAAATGGTGGATATTCTCCATCCTCACCTCCCTTAATGGTACTGCTTTTGCCCACTTAGAGAAGTAATCGGTCGCTGCCAATATAAACCGATGTCCTTTGGAGGACGCTGATTCGACAGGGCCAATTATATCGGTTCTCCACATTTCGAACGGCCAGCTAGCCACTGTCGGGTGTAAAGGATTTGGATGTTGATGGATAAAGTCCCCGTGAATTTGGTATGAGTGACATTGCTTCGCATATTCGAGACATTCCTGAATCATCGTGGGCCAAAGTAACCCATTCTTTTTATCTTCAGCTTCATCTTTCGTCCAGCTTGGTGAGAACCGCAGAGTCCGTCGTGTATTTCTTGGACGACTTTCTTTGCTTCCTCTGGCCCCAGGCATCATAGCCATAGACAGTCGAACGATCTCATATATAAAGTATCATTAACGAAGGTGAAAGACAAATCTCTTTTCATGATCTGATGTCTAAATGACGCATTTTCGGGCGTTCGTTGGGACTTAAAGTAGTCTATGAAGACTTCCCTCCAGTCCTTGACCTTTTCTTCGCCCTCTATTTGAAGGATTACTTGTTCGGTTGTTTCTTTTCCTTCGAATGGCTTTATTAGATTTTCCGAAGATATTACTGTTGGCGCGAGAACCCTGCGGCTTTGCATAATGATCCTCACGTCATCAAGATCTTCATCGGCCAATTCCTTAGCCAATTTGGCCAATGCATCTCCTTATTGTTTTCCGCATGTGGTATACTCTCCAGGATGTAGGAAGGGATTTGTGTCAGCAGTTGCTGCACTCTTTCGCCATACTTTATCATCTCTGGCTTGCATGTCTGATAATCGCCATTTACTTGGCTAACGATCAGCTGGGAGTCTCCATACATGAGGAAGTCTTTGATTTCCATGTCAATAGTGATCTCTAGACATGATATCAAAACTTTGTATTCAGCTTCGTTATTAGTCCTTGGCTCTGTTAAGGAGAGGGCATAATGCAATATCCCTCCTTGCGGAGTCACGAGGATAAGGCCCGCCCTGGCTTTGATTATGGGGGTGTTTTGCTTTCGCCGCTTCGTGGATGATGCTCCATCGAAGTGGAGTTCTCATTGGGAATCGTTTTCTTTGATTGTATCGAACGCATGTTCATCTGTCAATTCGCAATTTAATGGTGAGTCAGCTGTTATCGGATGCTCCACAAGAAAGTCGGCAATGGCCTGTCCTTTCACCGCTTTAAGGGGACGATATGTTATTGAGAACTCCATCAGGAGGAGGGCCTATTTGGCAAGCCTTCCTGTTAGTATGACCCTTGACATTAGATATTTGAGAGGATCCACTTTCTATATGAGATGGACTTCGTGTGCTAAGGCGTAATATCTGAGCTTCGTTTTTGCGAAGATCAGTGCCAGGCAATATTTTTCGATAAGGGAATAGTTGTTTTCTGCCCCCAGAAGAACTCGACTCAAATAGTACAGAGCTTTCTCTTTTCCCTGATCGTTCTCTTGTGCCCATAGTGCGCCTAGAGAACCCTCAAGGTCCGTTGTATATAGGTTAAGGGGTTTTCTCTTAACCGGAGCGGTCAATATTGGCAGATTTTGCAGGTATTGCTTGATTTTGTCCAGTGCATTTTGACACTTTTGATCCCAGACGAACGAGGTCCCCTTCTTCATCAAATGACTGTAGAGACGGCATTTTCTGGAAAGGTTGGCTATGAACCGCCGGATATACGCGAGCTTTCCTTAGAGAGACCGCAGTTGTTTGAGGGTTCTTGGCGTTGGCGTGGGCATCTCCATGATCTCTTTGATCTTTAAAGGGTCAATTTCGATACCTCGGTGGCGCATTTTAGAGGATTCATCTTCAGATTATAATTTCGAAGACATTGGAACACTATTTTTAGATGTTTCCAATGTTTCTCGTGAGATTTGCTCTTCACCACAAGGTCGTCGATGTAGCATTCGACGAACTCGTATATGAGGTCATAAAAAATCTTTGCATTGGCCCTCTGGTAGGTAGCGCCTGCGTTTTTTAGACCGAAGGGTATCACCTTATAACAGAATATGCCCAATGGGGTCCGGAAGGCGGTATGCTTTTGGTCTTCTGGATGCATTTTTATTTGGTTGTATCCTGAAGATCCATCCATGAAGGTGAAGACCTCGTGGGTAGACGTGTTATCGATCATCAGCTCGGTAACAGGTACTGGGAAGTTATCCTTCGGGCAAGCTTTGTTAAGGTCCCGAAAGTCCATGCAGATGCGGACTGTTCCATTTTTCTTCATCACCGGAATGATGTTAGCGATCCATTCGGGATATTGAAGTTCTTGAATGAAGCCGGAGTCAATTAGTTTCTTGAGTTCAACGTTGATACCCATCTCAAGTTCGAGTCGCATCCTTCTTGCCGCCTGTTTGACTGGTTTTATGTCTGGCGATATGGTCAATTTATGTACCGTTACTTTTGGATCTATACCCGGCATTTCAGAATAATTCCACGCAAAGCAGTTTTTATATTGCATGAGCACGTCTTTTAACGTGGCTACCTGTTTTTTAGATAGCAGTTCACTGACGAACGTTGGCCTCGGATCATTTTCTGTCCCTAAGTCAATTTTTCTTAGGTTGTCCACCATGGTGTGTATCCCATCTTCCAGCTCTTTTGGTGCTGGTGGGAACCCCGAGATCATCTCATCCTCGTCTTCATTTGATAAGCACTTGTAGAGCTTATTCATAATCTCGTGCCCTTCCTCTTTTGAGAGTGTTATCATATGTCAGGTATGACTTCGCTTTCATTCTTGATGTTGAGCTGGTCCTATCCTGACAGTATAGATCTTTTTTGGTTCGTGCTTTTGCGGTGGGGTTACCCTCCAGCTGCCGGATAATATAAACCTGCTTTATTGATACTGTTCTTCTACGCAGTCTTTGAAAGTGAAGCAGTCTTCAAGGGGATGACCTATTGCTCGGTGATAGGAGCAATAATCCGGATGATGAGTCTCATTTATTTGTTCGGGGTGCCGAGACTCTGGAAGTGTTATCATTTGGTGCTTCATGACAAGGTTGAATATTTTTCTTTTCTTGTCTTGAGGGAAAGAGTATTCCCGTCTCTTCTTCTTTATAAAGGACGGGCTCCAATCGAGTTTTTCTCGACTGTACGGCGTCTTGGATCCGCTTTGTTGTTTTCGAACGTTGTTTGCGTTCTTTGCCTCCATTTCGGGATTTTCCCCTTTCGCGAGAACATACAGTGGGCCGGGGATGAAAAGCATTTTAGTCTATCTTCTCTGCAGATTGCTGACTAAGACGCTATGTCCTGGCCTTTTCATAAATGGATATTTCGCGGCTGTGATTGTCCTGGCTTGTTTGACAAGCTTCTTTTATTAAACTGTCAATTTGTTCTTCCAGCGACGGACTTAACGTTTTTAGAGCGGGATCTCACTTCAATTTGATGTCACGACTACTTGGAAGAGCGTTTTCCGCTTCACTAGAGCTGTTTATGACGCGGCAAATGTGGATCTGCTCCCGTTTCTTGGACCGAACATATCTAAGCCCGGTTGTCTCCATCTTCCCGTTAGGCATCTTTTGCCGAGTTCCGGGAATATCCTAACTTTTTTTGTAGAATTGGATTTGTTGAACAGTTTGTTTGAGGGGTACACCTTGGTATCTTAACAGCCTTTTCAATCCTTCCGCTTAGTATCTTGGCAGACAGATTGGTTGAAGCCTTTCGAGTGCAAAATCAGCACCATGATAGACTTCTTTTTTTACTTTGGTCTCCGTAAATTGGTAGAAAAAGATCGTATTTTCACCTCTTCGTCTAAGAGGCACGTAGAAAGTTTGTAGCTCTTGTACGCTGTATGTCTTGAGCGCATCAAGTTCCTTGTAATGCCGAGGCAGAACCATTGTAATTTGTAGACTCTGTGTTCCGGCAAAAGTTTAAATGGACGGGCAGACAAAGAATACTGTGTTTGCCTCATCCTCTGAGTCGCTGCCAAAGACCAATGTTCTCCGCCGAAAACAGAGACGAAACCGCGTAGGTCGTCTTGCCTGAATTTGGGGGCAGATGCATTTGGTTTTATCCGTCCACCTCTCCGAAGATGCCAAGTTGATTTATGGCACCGTGTATTGGAAGTTTGGATGGATGCGTCCGTTGTAGTAGACTTCGTCAGATTCCCCCTCATTTGAGGGGTTTTTGATTGTGGGAACGCTCTTCTCTGCAGGCGCAAGCCCCTGCAGTTAATTATGCTACTGCATCGCGGTAACCACTTTCTCCTTCTCGAGATGGTCACTTCGTGTCGTGTGTGTTTGTTTTGTTTTTTGTTGCCTGTGGATTGTATACGGAGACTAATTTATGTTGTCACCCGTAGGTCGTGGATTAGTCCAAATCCGTATTTTCTTAGATTTGGGTTTTGGGTTGGGTTTAAGGATCGTTAATCTCATTTGAGACTAAGATCAACTTAAACATTTGTTAAGGATACATTAGTCTAATTTTTAGACTAAGATCAACTTAACGTTTGTTAAGGACATGTTAGTCTAATTTTAGACTAAGATCAACTTAACAGGATCATTTAGATCCAACAAAAGAGCATTTGGGCTCTATTGTTTTAGTTCAGGGACATTGCGGTCCAGTTTAAACACGTCATAGTCTATAAGGTTTAAAGACATCATAGTCTATGAGTTTAAGGACCCCACAGTCCGTGGAATGTCTGGTTGTCGGGACCCGTCACCTCTCTGAAGACGTTGAAGGATTACAACGACAAATATCAGAGGAGTGAAGAGATGTACCCTTGAACCAATATTGGTTGGGAGATCTGTAGTCCAATTTGGGACTAAGATCAAAGATTTATGAGCATATGGGCTCGATTAATCTGAATTGGGGATCTGTGGCCAGCTTGGGCTCGGCCCATTCATTTAAAATGTTAGACATTTAGTAATGCTGAGCATTGGTTTGAGTTCTGACAAACCTTTTGTCTTTATTGAGTGTTGAGCACTCATTATAGCTCTGGGGCTTTATCATTTAAAGAACAATTTATGTTCCTCAGCGCACGCATGAGGAGCACGTGGCGCGCTTGGCGTTGAACGCCAGTCAATGTGCGCAGAGCGCTTATTTTAAGTAGCGCACACGTGAGGAGCACGTGGCGTGCTTAGCGCTGAGCACCAGACAATGAGTGCAGAGTGCTTCTGTTAAGTAGCGCACCCGTGAGGAGCACGTGGCGTGCTTGGCGCTGTGCGCCAGATTTGGAGCGCTGAGGGCTTCTGTGAAATAACGCACACGTGAGGAGCACGTGGCGCACTTTGCGCTGTGTACCAGACTTTGGAGCGCAGAGCGCTTCTTGTGAATTTGGAGCGCTAAGGCTCTGCAGCGCTATGCGTTGGATTTGGAGCGCTGAAGCACTTCTTTAAACTTGGAGCGCTAGGGCTCTGCAGCGCTTTGCGCTAGATTTGGAGCACTGAGGCGCTTCTTTATACTTGGAGCGCTAGGGCTCTGCAGTGCTGTGCGCTAGATTTGGAGCGCTGAGGCGCTTCTTTTAATTAGAGCGCTAAGGCTTTTTTTAGGCAGATTTGCGCTCTGAGAATTAAATTTTCTCATATAAGAGATTTTGTCTCATGGATCTAAGAACAAAATTCTTATTTTATAGGAGATATTTCAATCTCTTATGTTTTTGATGAAAGGCTTTGCCTTTATGGATCTGTGATCCTAAGAGAATTGAATTATTCTCCCTCCTTTTAAAATGAGCTGTTATGATCTCTTTTATGAAAGACAATTTGTCTTAAAGATCTATGATCTGGCCAAAGAATTAAGTTCTTTTCTAATGAGATGCTTTGATCTCTTTATTTTACCTTGAAGAAATTCTTCTTCTGCTGAGGGCTTGCTCTTCTATCTGAACTTTCTCAAAGTTTGGGGAGGGGGGTTCCTCTATATCAGACTTGAAGTCTTAGGCCCTTTATATAGTGAAGGCTGATTTGTTGAATCGGTTGAAGAGATCTTTTTCTCTAATTGATTTGGGGATTTCCCCACCGTTGGATTTTTGATCCTAGGGCTTCTGTTTTACATAAGATAATCTTCTTGTTTTTAACAAGATTGGGAAATTTTTTCCCATACAGAATTTATTCTGTATCTTGGTGATTTTTAATCACCATTGGATCATTGATCCAACGGTGCTCTGATTTACAGAGCACAATCTTTCTTGTTTGGAAAGATTCTGAGGAGTTTTTCCTTAACAGAATTTTATTCTGTTAATTTGATGATTTATCATCATTGTTGGATCTTTGATCCAACGGTGGAGAACATTTAGTTCTAGCGCTTAGCGCTCTTGTGCTTTGCACGTGAGCGCTGCTTCAGAGCGCTGGCATTTTTGGCGCGAGCGCACTCGTTCTTTGCACATGAGTGCTGCTACAGAGCGCTGGCGCTCTTGGCGCAAGCGCACTCGTGCTTTGTACGTGAGCGCTACTATAGAGCGCGGGTGCACTTGGCGCTAGCGCACTCGTTCTTTTCACGTGAGTGCTGCCTCAGAGCGCTGGCGCTCTTGGCGCGAGCGCTTTTATGAAGCGCTGCTTCATTTCAAATTTCAAAATTTGAACAGAGCTTTGCTCTGATTGGTGGAAACAAATGCCTCCCCCACCATTGCGCTCACGTGGCTCACACGTGAGTGCAGCGGTGGCAGCATCTCCACCATTGGATTGTTCTTGGTAGTCGGATCGACTTTCCTTGCTTATAAATAGGACCTTTGGCCTCATTGAGATGACTCCTGTTCATCTTTTTGTTTTCTTGTTTCTTGAGAATTTTAATTCTCTGCTAGAACCAAGCTCTCTGCTTCAGAAAACTCTTTTTGAGTTAATACTTTGTCAAATTTCTGGTAAGATTTGAACCCACTAACAGAGCTTTGCTCTACTTAGATCATAGATCTAAAGAAATTTTAGGATTTTATTATCAGTGCTTTGTTCTCTTGAAATCATAGATCTTAAGAGATCTTTCTGAGGGTTTCTTGACCCATTAACAAAGCTTTGCTCTTTTCAAAACATATAGATTTGTTAATCTTTCATAAAGAACTCTTAAGTGTTTGTTCATGGATCTTGAAGATCACAGGGTTTTTAATTCATTAAAAGCTTTGCTTTTAGGGTTTCTGATGGGTTACTCCATCATCTTCACAGAGCATAGCTCTCCAAAAATTTTCCCTGGGGAATTTTTATTTTTATTCTCTTCATCATAAGAGTTGACAGATGTCACTCTGTCATAGAGCACTGCTCTAAAGGGAGTTTTACTCCTTGGCCCGAGGGGCTCTCAATCAATGAGAATCCTTTTAGGATACTCTATTTAATGATAGTCTCATCAATGATGAGATTTTCTCATGATGATCCGTCATCTAGATCGTGTAGGTCCGCTTTGGACCCTTTCCACTGCATTGCAGTGCAGTACTCATTTAAAGTACCAAGTACTAGGACTTAAACTATAGCATTGACGACTAATATTTTTTTCTTTTTCGTGCAGGTATTATGTCTTTCGACACTTCTTTCCCGTTTGTCCGTTCGGAGGGCGGATTCCCCGAAGCGCCTGTGGATAGGGAAGTCTTCGCGTTGATCAAAGATCATGACCCGAAGCGAAAGAATCTTCATCTATGGGGCAGATGGTACAGTCAAATCATCAAAGGTCGATGGAGCTTTTCTTGCGCGACACCTTCGGAGCCTATTTCGGCGATTCCTTATGCAGATACACCCCCGATAAACTATGCTGTGGAGGAGGTCAATTGGATTTCAGAGGGTCTCCTTCAGCCTTCTATGGCTGCAATACCCGTACAGCCGGCGGCGGCTTTGGATACTCTAGGACGGCTCATTTGCCAGGGTGAGTCACGTCCTTGGGGACAGCCGTATATGATAGGCCTAATCCCTCGTCATCCAGCTGGGTATTTACAATGGGCCCGCTACATTTTGTCGGCCAAGAAGTTGCAGCTGCTGAAACTCGGGTTGTATCCCGCGATTTACGCTTCTCTCTTTCAATATTCTACGCCTCCTGCATGGTGGGTTAAGGCATTTCTGGAGCAATGGAATATTCCGACCCACACCATCCTTCTGTTGGATCGAGAAGTCTCAATTTCTTTAGAGGAGTTTGCAGAGGTCTCTGGTTTACCTGTTAGGGGAGAACACTACGAGGAGCTTCCTCCAGATGAGTACATCTATGCCACCAAACCAGTGGTAATGGGTATTACCCCAGAGAACGCTATCCAACACCAATTCCCGAGTTTGATAAAGGTGTTGAATATCTATGAGAGCCTTTTTCTCGAATCCGGAGGCCGTGGGGTTAATTTCACAGATTTCATCTCCCATTTTCTCCGCTCAGAAGTCATGTCGAAGGAAGCCGTGAAATTTTCCAAAATTGACGATCCTTTCTATTTTGGTTTGGACAACCAGCCGGCAGCGGAGGCGGATCAGAGGGATTTCTTTCTCCCCAACACCTCGGTCGTCTCTTTTACAGAGCTTGCAGCTCCTGGGATCGACGAAGAAGCGTTCTTTTTGGGGTTCCTCGTGCTATGGCTAAACTGGTTTGTGCTTCCAATACATCCTCGCCATATGAGGCCATCCGTTTTTTTATCCAGCTCACAGAATGGTTGCTGGGATGCAAGTGGCCGTCGGGGTTGCCGGGTTAGCCCATTTGTATCATGGCCTCAGCTTGGCGGCAGACACTACTGAACCAGGAGTGCAGCACGTGAACTTCTCGATGCATTATTTTATGTCATGGATTGAGCTACATGTACTTGGCGTTTTCGATGCCTACAAAAGGCATTGCTTCTACGACAAGTATAACTTCCCTCAGATCATGCGGCTAGTTGATGCGTCCATTGTAAATCCGACACAGCGGGAAGCTAGGGGTTTACTCCTTCGTCCGCGCACGGTTGGAGATGGCATGATCTTTACCGATAAGGTTCTAACCATTGGTAAAGAATCCGCAAAAACGGTGCAGCCATTACGGGACGTTTTTAAAGACGGGGCTTCTATCTTAAAAGCTCGGGAGATACTTCATTTATACTCCATCAGTCCGGGCTTTTTCGTGTTTAGGCAGAATGATTCGGCGTTGTTCATGAGGTATAACCTGCATCGTTTCTCCCAGCAATTAAGCTATAATCAGGGCGTCCCTCTTGAGGCTTCTTAGCGACTGAACACCGGCTCCAATTTCTTTATTAGTGAGCCGAGTTGCATTCCAAAAGCCTTGAACGTATATGTGGCATGGTACCAGCATTCGATGGATGCCGTTATTAGAGAAGAAAAGCGATTGCTGCTTGATCGCAAAGGCACCGCCTCGGCTGGTAATCCCGCTGTTTCTTTGAAGCGATGGACCATCGTCTGTCCTCCTTTAAGGGAAGCTGCTGTAGTTGCGATACCACGTGTTATGCCTAAGCTGCCCCTACCCCGTGTGCCTGAAAAAGCGGTAGCTGCGACGTCCCTTGAGTCGGGTGTGGGTACGGAAATTGGGACTCGTCGCCTAAAGTTGCCCGCCAGACGTAAGCTCTTGTTGTCGGCTGCTGGCGCTCGCTCGCAGAAGAAAAAGAAATCGATACTTTCTGCAGACATCGTATTCGGCCAGGAGCCCCATACTCCTTACAGCGAGGGCTTGAGCGAATACGGGACCAATGAAGGCTTATTCATGACGCCGGATGATACTGATCTAGAGGCTGCTATTGCAGCTTCCGAGCGATTAGCTAGCAACAAAGCAGGACCGATCACCCTTGCACAGTCAGGTAGACTTCAGTTGTATCTTTTCACTGTTACCTTTTTATTATCATACTTTGACTGACACTTCTTCTTCAACAGGCATCTCCACTGAAGAGGCTATCGCGGCTTCTCTCAAGACTTTTGAAGAGGAGGAAAGGCTTCGTGCTTCCTTGGGCATTGGTACACTTCGGCTCACTTTGCCTTCATTCCCGTTTTTATGGGTAAACTAACTCTTCTTTCATCTTATTGTAGGGACTATCTTGACTCAGGTTATCCCGAGTGCAGTGCCAATCCTGCTAGGCGGCGCTGCAGCGCTTCCAGGGCCGACTGCCTAAGTCCCAGTTCCTTCAGTATTGCCGAAAGAAACTTCACTTAAACAACCGATGACGGACGCCGTAGAGGTTCCAGAGGCAGAACTTGGTTCAGAAAATGACGTTTCCTTGACGTAGGTCTTGAGGAGGTCAGCTCTGGCGGCTCAGGCTGAAAGGAAGCGCAAGAGGCGTGTAGCGAAAGAACGTGATGTCGCCTTGGCTGTTGGTGCAGGCTCGAGCACTGCTTCCCCTGTCCCTATTTCTTCAGAGGGTGGTCCGACTGCCCTGTCTACCGCTCATAGACAGGCGGTACGCGCGGCTCGGGAAGCAATTGAAAAGCCGTCCCAAGGTAACGTAACACTGGATTTTTTTATTAGAGTTTGATCTTCAGATTGTCATATATCATACCCTGCAGGGCCAAGTCCTAGTGAGGAGGTGGTAGGTGAGATGACGGCAATCACCGAGCTGACGGTCGCTGTCCCTTTGTCTCCTCTTATATCCTCTCAAATGCTGGAAGGTATAGGTTTGCGATTAATTCGGATCGGGGATAAAATCTTTCGTGTACTGACCATGTATCATCGTAATCTTGCAGGAGTTCTCTTTGATCATCTGTATCAAGTTTTGAACCCGCACTTCTCCTTCCAGTCGGAAGTCGCTTTGCCTACTGGTGCCGGTGAGTATCTTCTCTAACCGACGTCTTTTCGTTTCTTTAATGGGTGACCCTACCGTTGTTAACTTTAAGTTGATTACAGCACTACAAATTGAAGGAGGGGACAAGAGAATCATCGCGCCACCAGTATTCCCAGCTCTGCCACCTGCCGTAGCCAGTATAGTAGCCTTCATCGCTCTTGCATCTTCTTTGTTTCTTAAGCCAATATCTGACTATGATTTGTTTTGCAGTAATCACACTGACTCCAGCTCCCTTCGAGTCTCGCATCTTAATGCCGGCAGGGCCCTTTTCCAGACGTCCATCTTCTAAGGGCGCTGTGACCAGCCTGTGCATGTTAAGGGAGTACATCGAGGAGCTTAACGCAGAGGTCCCTGCATTTGCTGTAGATTTTGCTGCCGAGGTTAATCCCATGCTGGTGATGCTCGTGAACTTCCATAGCAAAGGTGTCGCTGAGTCTTGGGTTAATCACTGCAGGAAGATTGAGGCCTGCCTTCATGAGCTTGAGCTTAGGCGTCCTGCTCCGGAGGTGTTGGCTTTGAACTCCCAGCGGGCTGCATGGGTTGAGCAGAGCGTTCCCTTCCTCCGCCATTTTGAATAAGAAGTGACCTTAATGCGGAAGGAACGCGAGGAAGCCTCAGGTGAATCCTCCCGGTTGCGCGCCCAGGTTGAAGCAAAGACTGCGCAACTGAGAGCCGTCTTCGACAATTTACAACGATGTATTTCGGACGGGCTAGCGCTAAGGCAGAAACTTGACTTCTTAGAGCGGGTTACGCAGAATCGTGAAGTTGCTCAACGGGTAATCGACGAGAAACTTTCGTCTTGCTTGCAGCAACGGGCTCTAGTCGAAGCAGAGCTGGCCACGGCAGCTGATCACGAAAAGGAGCTGAGAGGAGTGCGCGAGCAGCTGGCTGATTTACTGAAAACGCCTCCTTCTCAATAGCTGCCTTTGTATTGATTAAACATTTGTAATCTTTGAATAACAAGTATCCATTTTTTATTCTTTTACATGATTCGTCCTGTACTCAATTGAATTCATGAATGAAAGGTACACATTTTTTTTATCTCCCAATGTTGCTTTCTTTTCTTTGCTGTGTTTTCGCCATGTGATTTTTGCAAGTGTGGCCTGTAGATAGTAGGAAGCTGTCCATCTTAGACTCTTTACAGGGTAGCAATGGCTTAGGAAACAGGGTTAGGATCTGTCGCCTAAGACTTTTCAACTTTATGAGCCATGGGGGTCTCATAAAGATTTTTCTCCCTACGAGTCGAAAGGATCTCGTAGGTGTATTTTCTCCTTAAGAATCGTGAGGATTCCTAAGTGTGTTTTTCTCTTGAGAGTCGTAAGGATCTCCCAAGAGAATTTTCCCGCTTACAAGTCGAGAGGACTCGTAAGTGGTTGTTTCCCTCCTTGTCGATGTTCGGCTTCGGAGAGTGTGGCCCGTGAATAGTATGCAAGCGCCTATCTTAGAATGAATTGCAGGGCCCCAGTGCTTAGGAAACAAGTCCTTATCCCTATTGCCTAAGGCTTTTCCCTACGAGTCAAGACGAATTGAGAGGTTCTCGCAAGGACACTAATTTCCTCACAAGTCGAGATGAATCGAGAAGTTCTCGCAAGAATATCCTAACGTCACAGCTAACCTCTGCTCTTTACGACAATGGTCCGTTAGGGTCTGTGGTACTAAGGTTTTGTCCGTCGTACCGTCGCGTTGGCTGATGTATTCCTCGATAGGCAATCTTGCTGTTCGAGCAGCCTTGCGACTGTCGTGTCTCTGATCCCTTCGGGGGCTGGACAAGACGTCTTCAAGCAATCTTCCTAGGCAGTTTGACTGTCGGAAGAGCAAGCGTTAGGAATTTTGCCATGCTGTTTTTACTTGAGATTAGGCTCAGTTTGGGGAGCCCCGATGAGTCATAACCACTCCGCGCTGGTGTGGGATAATCTCCGATAGTCTTTCAGGTTTTACTTGAGTTGCCGTCAAGACCCTGAAGCTAGGAATTTAGCCTTTGCTTCGTTTGCTGGCATTGCGTCTACTGTATCGAGACGAATTTCGTAGTTGTCTCTAGGTTGCCTGTGAACCGTCGAGGCTTGGAACTAGGGATTTTGCCGTGGCTCCACTTTGCTGACGTTGCGTCTGCTGTAACGAGACGAATGTCAAGGTGGTCTCTAGGTTGTCTGTGAACCATTGAGATTTGGAACTAGGGACTTTGCCGTGGCTCCGTTTTTCTGACGTTGCGTCTGCTGTAACAAGATGAATGTCGAGGTGGTCTCTAGGTTGTTTGTGAACCGTCGAGATTTGGAACTAGGGACTTTGCCGTGGCTCCGTTTTGCTGACGTTGCGTCTGCTGTAACGAGACGAATGTCGAGGTGGTCTCTAGGTTGTCTGTGAACCATCGAGATTTGGAACTAGGGACTTTACCGTGGCTCCGCTTTGCTGACGTCGTATCTGCTTCTGGTTGGAACGAGAAAGAACGCCATCGTTGATCTCTTGAGATGCAGATGTTGCCATCAAGATTTGGCTCTCTTTCTGATGAAGCCTGGTGGGATGATATGGTTCCTTCTTTGTTTGTGCCCCTGGATTGTATACAGTGATCGATGTAATCTCATCTGTAGGGAAAAAGTTTCATGTTATATGTATTATTATTTTTTTTGTTTTCTTTCCGCGATGCTCTATTATTTCAGCTTTTTGTATCGTGAAAGTCGCGATTGCCCAATCATTTTGGCTATTTTTCGCGGTGCCCAATCATTTCGGCTATTTTTTCTTTTTTACTCGTTGCTTTTTATTGCGAGTTGCCCAATCATTTCGGCTATTTTGTATGCATATATTTTACTTACTGATTTTATTGCAAGTTGCCCCATCATTTCGGCTATTTCATATGCATTTATGGTTCGCTGACTTTTGCCGCGAGTATTGAGTTTGGAATCTGATGCCAATCTCAGTATCAACATCGCTACGATTGGAATATTGCCAGGAGCGAATCATCATTTGCCGCGAAAGGACTTGGGATTTGATACCGGTTTAGGCATCAACATCGCTACAACTGAGACGTTGCCAGGAGCGAATCATCATTTGCCTTTGTCGGTTCGAACAAAGGTGGCTTAGCAATCAGGGTTAGGATCCTGTCGACTAAGGTTTTTAACTTCATGAGCCGTAAGGGTCTCATAAAGGTGTTTCTCCCTACGAGTCGTGAGGATCTCGTAAGTGCGTTTTCTCCTTAAAAATCGTGAGGATTCTTAAGTGTATGTTCTCTTATAACTCTTAAGGATCTTACAAGAGTGTTTTTTTCCTTATAAGTCGAGAGGACTTACAAGGGTTGTCCATCGTGTCACCATATCCCTAGTCGCTGGTGGGACTTTGTTAGGGAAATGTTTATTGTGCCCGTGGATTGTATACAAGGGTCAATATTGAAACGCTTGTAGGGCAGTCTGGGAAATGTGATGGCTTAAGAATAGGTTCGGATCCCTGTTAAGGCTTTTGAATCCTATGAGCCGTGAGGGTCTCAAAGGGTAATTCTCCTTACGAGTCATGAGGATCTCGTAAGTGTAATTTCTCCTTAGGAATCGTGAGGATTCTTTAAGTGTATTGCTCTCTTGCGAGTTATAAGGGTCTCACGCAGGTATTTTATCCTTACAGGGTCTAGAGGACCTTGTAAGTGTCTTTTAACGAGATTGCGCCCTTTCGGATTTTCACAAACTCGCCGGTTGTCCTGCTGTTTTTACTTACGGAGCCCTTTCGGGTTTTCATCCGTGCCCATTTCGCTTATGGACGTACCCCCCTTTTTTTTGCGCCAGCCTTGGGATGCTGCGGTCCGTAGTAGTTTATAGACGTCTCGGTCAAGCGTAGTATTTCTTCAAGAAACGGCCGTTTATTGGCCTGAAGGGTATTTCGCCATGCATATCCATGAGCAAGCAAGCCCCACCCTGGTAGACTTTGTCTATGATGTACGGGCTTTCATAGTTCGGCTCGAATTTCCTCCGTTTGGCACGATTGGGGATCATAGGTCTCTTGACCACAAGCATGAGTTCGCCTTGGCGGAATGTTCTTAGCCTAGTCAATCTCTCGTATGAGCGCGTCATTTTTGCTTTGTAAGCTTCCAAGTTTTGCTGTGCCATGAGCCGGGTTTCGTCGAGGGCATCAAGTTCCTCAAGCCGAAGATGAGCATTCTCTTCGTCTGTTAGCTCGTAATGGACAGCCGCTCGTAAGGAGGGTAGCTCTATCTCCAAGGTGAGCATTGCTTCAGCGCCGAATACCAATGCATAAGGCGTTGTGTTTGTGGCCGTTTTGAACGTAGTTCGATACGCCCAGAGAGTTTCATGCAGTCTCTCGTGCCTGTCCTTTTTATTTTTGGACACCGTCTTTTTCACGATCTTCGTCAAGGTCTTGTTGAAAGCCTCGGCTAGACCATTAGCTCGAGGATTATAGACCGAAGAGTATCACCAGTCTATATTATGTTGCTGCGCGAAGCGACTGATTTTGTGACTTTTGTAGGCCAACCCGTTATCGGAGATAATCCGTCGTGGAGTGCCGAACCGATAGATGACGTGTGTCTTGAAGAAATGGAGGATATTCTCTGTCTTCACTTCTCTTAGTGGTACTGCTTCTGCCCACTTGGAGAAGTAATCAGTTGTCGCCAGTATGAACCGATGTCCTCTGGACGATGCTGGTTCAATGGGACTGATTATGTCAGCTCCCCACGTTTCGAACGGCCAGCTAGCCGGGTGTAGCGGATTTGGATGCTGATGGATAAAGTCTCCTTGAATTTGGCACGAGTGGCACTGCTTCGCGTATTCGAGACAGTCTTGGATCATCGTGGGCCAATAGTAGCCCATCCTTTTGATCTTCAGTTTCATCTTCGGCCCGTCTTGGTGAGAACCGCAGAGTCCGTCGTGAGTTTCTTGAACGACTCTCCTTGCTTCTTCAGGTCTCAGGCATCTTAGCCATAGAGAATCAAATGATCTCTTATATAGAGTGTCATTGACGAAGGCGAAAGACAGAGCTCTTTTCATGAGCTGATGTCTCGAGGACGCATCTTCAGGTGTTTGACGGGACTTGAAGTAGTCTATAAAGACTTCTCTCCAATCTTTGACCTTTCCCTGGTCTTCTATCTGTAGGGCCGCTTTCTTGGTCGCTTCCTTTTCTTCAAACAACTTCGGAGATGTTTCTGCCGGTGCGAGAACTCGACAGCTTTGCACAACGATCCTTGCGTCATCGAGGTTCTCGTCGACCAGTTCTTTAGCGAGCTTGGCTAGTGCATCAGCTTTGCTATTTTCCGTGCGTGGTATGCTTTCCAGCATGTAGGAGGGGATTTGGGTCAGCAGTTGCTGCTCTCTCTCACCGTACTTTACCAACTCCGGTTTGCACGTTTGATAATCGCCGTTTACTTGGCTAACGACCAGCTGAGAGTCTCTGTATATGAGGAGGTTTTCGATCCCCATGTCGACAGCGATCTCAAGTCCTGCTATCAACGCTTCATATTCGGCTCTGTTAGGGAAAAGGCAAATCGCATTATCCCTCTTTATGGAGTCACGAAGATGAGGCCTACCCCAGACTTGATTATAGGGGAGCTGTGCTTTCGCTTCTTCATGGAAGATGCCCCGTATAATCCCACCGGGTGTTACTCTCTCCTTTCTCCACGTCGATTGTGTCAAACGCATGCTCGTCTGGCAATTCACAATTTAGGGGTGAATCGGCAGGTATAGAATGCTCGGTGAGGAAGTCGGCGATGGCCTGGCATTTTACTGCCTTGAGAGGTCGATAAGTTATCGAGAATTCCATTAAGAGTAGGGCCCATTTAGCGAGCCGCCCTGTTAGTATGGCTCTTGACGTCAAATATTTGAGAGGATCCACCTTTGATATGAGATGGACCTCATGCGCCAACGCATAGTGCCTGAGCTTCGTTATCGTGAAGATCAATGCCAGACTGTGTTTTTCGATAGGGGAGTAATTTTTTTCTGCCCCTAGGAGAACTCGACTTAAATAGTAGAGGGCTCTCTCCTTCCCTTGGTCGTTTTCTTGTGCCCATAGCGCGCCTAAGGAACCCTCAAGGGAGGTTGTGTATAGAATGAAGGGCTTTCCTTTGACCGGAGTGGTCAGTACTGGCGGATTCTGCAGGTATTGCTTGATTTCGTCCAGTGCGCTTTGGCATTTGCGATTCCAAACGAATGGGATTCCCTTCTTCATCAAGTGACTGTAGGGACGACATTTGCCGGAAAGATTGGCTATGAACCGCCGAATATATGCGAGCTTCCCTTGGAGAGACCGCAGTTGCTTGAGAGTTCTTGGCGGGAGCATTTCCATGATCGCCTTTGTAGGGTTCCTAGGCACACTAATGAGGTCTCACAAGGCATCAACCATGCTAAAATCAAATTTTTCATGTGCTTACAAACCCTAATACGGATCGTTAACTAGAGGATAGGCGAGACATATGCGAGCAAACGACTTTACTCTAAAAGTGAACGGAAATACAACCTTTGTAGATCCGGTCCTCCACCTCCATAGCTCCGTGATGAAGTCCCCTCGCTGCAATCATCGGATCCCGGGCTCTAGCGTCGGCTTCATCGGAGAAATGGGCGGGCTAGGTCGTCGACTTCGATGCCGAAGATGATCTACGTCGAGGCAACACAAGATCAAGCTCCAACTTCACCAAGCCATGAAACTTGTGAAGAAAACACCCTATACTACTTGGCAAGTGGTAGAGGATGAAGAAATAGGAAGTGGGTTCACTTTAGAATTGGATTTCTCACTCTTTTTCTCAAGTCACCATTGAAGCTTGCAAGCTTTGATAAAGCTTGATGAAGATGATGAAAAATGAAAGAATAAAAAGAATTATCTTCAAAAGAAAATCCCATTCATTCTTATCATAATACAACCATGGTAGAGTGTAGAGAATAAACTAGGGTTAAGTTGAATGGTTAGGTTAAAGGAAAGAAACAAAATGGTCAAGCTTTCAAACCTTCATGAAGTTTCAACAAAAGAACAAAATAAGCCACCATTTCATTTATCTTTCCAAAAGAATAAATAAATAAATAAATAAATAAAAACCTAACCATTTACTTAAACATGGTTTAATCAACACAAACCCAAGTTTGCATGTATCATCAAATATGATACAAACAAGTACACAAAAATATATCACATATACAATGTGCACATCAAGTGAGAAAATCCATTTAAAGTGAACCAATATTAGTTAATGTAAAGTGATATATCAAATATATAATTATACATTAAATCATTAAATCAACACTTGACTTAATGATCCGGTCATATCACATATAACCGACTAATATCAATAGTAACAACTTATCGAATCAATACTTGATCCGATAACCCGGCTATATCGCATATAACCGATCAATGTCACAAATCGCGAGAATCGAATACAGTATCACATACTGGTATTATTCTCGGTCCCGCACATATCTCATATGCGCTCCTATTTCGTTTCGTTTGAGCCAGAAAACCTCTGTGTAGGACTCTAAAGACTCGTCAATACGCCGGCAGCAGGTGATGATCATATCAAACACCCACAAGCCGCAAACGGTCTGCTAAACGTAATGACCACCCGGGTATTGAGCGATCAGAAGATCGACGAGCAAGCCCGCTCATACTCCTGTGAATCCAACCAGTAACACTTACCGTACAGTCCGGTCTCGTCGTCTGATATGTCGCATATCTCGCCTAGGGGTGGTAAACGTCAGACCCCAATAGCTCGATAAGTCGTGTCGATATGAGGTCTATAACAGTTCGAGAAACTACTGGTAACACTTACCAGTAAATCTCAGCAACCCTGGCCAGGGATTTCCGGTTATAGCCAATCGAACACAGCGCAACATCAACTCCCTATACCGGGAGAGACGAATCCCCTCCTATCGCTCATTGCCTCCATGTGATTCGGGACTGTACCCAAAAACCACCGTTTTGCACGCCCTCTTGGACGTGGTAAGGTGGAAATCAAAGCACAGTGGGAACCACACAAGACTCTATGACGATCTCGGGTCAACAGACTACTCTGTACCAGTGTCACCAGAGAACTGCCATCTGACGTAAGGTATAATACCATCTGGGAGTTCTCGACGAGTCCGTCCAGTGTACCCAGTCTCCACTGAGCACCCGTATATCATCTCTGATGTCAAACACCAATGGATATGGGATCATCCATCACCCATCTGTATGGGTCGAGAAGGTATATGCTAGTCTACTCTGGTATATCGATGCCCCGTCTCGATACACCCACGACTAGAGACTTTGAAGGATGTACTTATGAACTACCATGTCCCCACTAGTATGATCCGCATCATAGTCCAGGTAGTCAAGTACACATCCTAAGGGCTTTACCAACATGTAACAGAGAGACAATCAGTATACACGTTAAGGTAAAGAGTAACCAGATAGCATACTATCATGTCGAGCAAGAAAGTCCTCCCTATATATGTCCCAGCATCCACTACAATATACATCCTATGTACAGTAATGGCCTCTAGGGCATACATATAACTAACAATCTCCCACTTGCACTAGGGCCATCTGTAGCAGTGGTTGTAGTATCTCATACTCAACCATCCCATAAAAGTCTCTCTCTGGGAATAGGCCTTCGTGAGTGGATCCGCCGTGTTATCCTCTGAGTCTGCTCTCCTAACCTCGATCTCCTTGGAGATCAACCATCTCCATGATCAGGTGATACTGCCTTAGAATATGTCTGGATCACTGATGGGACGGACGTTCCTTGGCATAAGCCACAACTCCATTGTCACACAATGGGAGGAACTAAGTTCATCTCATGAACTGATATACACCCAGACAGCCTCTTTGGTAGCATCTTAAGTAGCGATGTATCCAGCCTTTATCGTCTAGTATGCCACGGTATCTAGCTTGGAACTCTTCCAACATACCGTCCTTTTACTGAGGGTAAAGACAATGCCTGTGACTGACATTCAGTCGTCTTTATCACCCTGGAACCCTTCTAGTGATTCTCCCCAGGATCGATTGATACCATCTCACTATATTTAGTGAGTATCCTAACATCCAATTACATCTATCTCATAGATGAAAACTCAGGATTTAGGAGGTATCACTTTGATCCTATATGGTGAATCCTTGTGATAAGCGGAGATTGACTGAGCGTAGCATAGGAAACTCTTTCCCTATCAAGAGTATGTCATCCACATACTCTACGAGGATCACCACCATACTCCCTACTACCTTTTTGTATATACAAGGTTCATCTACCATTTTGATGAAGTCAAACTCTTTGACTACCAAATCAAAACAGACGTTCCAACTCCGCGATGCCTGCTTTATTCTATAAAACATCTTGCACACGTTTCCGCTGCTCCCACTGTCTACGAGGCCCTCTGGCTGTGTACTTATAGACGCTCTCTTCTAAAACACCATCTAGAAAAGCAGTCATGGCACCCAACCGCCAGATATCGTAGTCATGGTATGTAGCCGTGGCAAGTAGGATCTGGATGGACTTAATCATAGATCCTTAGAAAAGGTTTCAATATAATCCATACCTGGTCAATGATGCAAACCTTTTAACAAGTCTAACTTTGAAAGTCTCAACTTTTCCATCTCAGATCACTAAGCATCCAGCCATTCTTACAGAGTCTCACTCCTGATGGCCAGCTCGAAACTAGTTGGGTTATCATCTCATGATTCAATCTGCACTCCTACTGTCATAGAGAAACCGAAGCAACTCTCAGGTGGGTGAGAAACCCTACTAGATCGGCGGAGAGGCCGAGGTTCGTTGGTAACTATTGAATCCTTTGGTTCTTTCAAATCATCAGCTGCAATTTGTATAGCTGGAACATTTCCAGTTCTACATAACAGACCCTGCCTCGAGCTTGTCCGGATTTTGTTTTTAGACATAGGCCGGACAACCCCAAATCTTAACTAACTTAAGAGATGGGCTCTTCCCTTATCATATCAAATATGAAGTGGTAGGCAACTGATTTGATTTGAACCCTATTCAATAGGTATGCAGCTTCTCAAGTGCATAACTCCCAAAAAGGAAATAGGTAACTCAGTAGTACTCATCATAGAGCACACCTTATCATATAGGGTGTGATTGCTCCGCCCTGATATACCATCGTGCTATGGTGTATACGGAGGAGTAATGCTGAGAGAGAATCTCATTCTCCTTTAGAAAAGTCCAAGAATTCCGTGCTCAAGTATTCTCCTCCTTGATCTCATCAAAGGACATAATACTTATACCCGTATTGGTTCTCTACTTCTAACTTATATTCTGTGAATACCTCAAAAGGTTTTGACTTGTGTTTCAACAGGAACATATGTCTGAATCTTGAGAGATCATCAGAGAATGTAATGAAGTACAAAGAACTGGCCTTGGCATGTGTAGACAGGGGACCTTTATACATCAACATGTATCATCCCAAGAGTTCACTAACTCTTTCTCTGTTTCCATTAAACAGAGCTGGTGTCATTATATCTTTGTGACATGACTGGCAAGTTTCACAAGATGTAAATTCAAACTGATTTAAATATGCATCTACATGTAACTTCAGCTAGTCGGGTCGCATTGATATGACCTAGTCTACAATGCCTCAAGAAGGATTCGTTTATTTCTGAACTCTTCCTCTTGTGTGTGTTCTGTATACTAAAAACTGTAGTTTGATTTAGAACATCAATTCTTTTAGATAACGTGCCTGAACCGATCAACTTTTGATATAGGAAATGTTCAAAACATTATCCAACAATACAAAATTTTATCATTTCTTTACTAATAAAGAGACTGATATGATTTTGTATATCAGGTTCGGTATCTAATAACATTCGTTCAGAATCAATGTATTGGTAATACAAGGTGACAGTGACCAACAGACTTGGCTGCAACACTTGCCCCGTTTTCTGTCTCATGAAACTTATCATCCGTTCTCAGTTCTTTACCTATCTGTAGCCCATGTAACAAATTACATATGCGGGATCCTGATCCGGTATCTCATATCCAGGACGTAAAGAATACTGAGAAACAGTTCTGTATAATGAACACATCCGAAGATGATGCATCAGTATGCACTTTCTTCGTTTGGGCGGCACGGGAATTCTGGTAATCCCCAATTTCCTGCTCTGTCTTATAACAATTATAAGTTGGAGCGGGACCAACGTTCCCCAGCTTAGTATAACAAGCGGGTTCGGTCAAATATCCGTATTTTTATCTTGATTAAGGCGTGATATGGTCGCTACCTGGAGAGAGAGAGAAGAAAACACTCAGCGTGCGCTCTTGCAAGATCAGATTGGTTATTATTTTATCTAATCAGGATGGCTCCCACTGTTTTTATCAAATCTTCCTTCAAACCCTAAAAGGAAAGACTAGCCGGGATTAATTACACACTACAAGTTCGCCAATCTTTCAGCCAGGCCAGTGTCGGTACTTTGAGGGAGGTTCCCCGTGCTTTTGCACGAACCTAATTAATGTAAACCTCGTTTTCCCAGAGGCGTAACCTCGTTAACACCTTTCTAGACACCTACTTGATCGGCTAATTGTAATGTGTAAAACTCTCCCAGGAGTAACTCTTACTCGCAGCGGGTATCGGGATCCAACTATCTCATAGAAGGTATGCAATCTCATTGCAAATTTCAACACTTGAAATTCCCGATAATTTTGCCCCAAACGATCTATGACCTTGACAAGGTCAACAAACCATAGACCGTAAGTCAAGTTCAACCCGTCATTTCTTAATTGAATCAAACCCACCCGCACGACCCTTGACAAGGTCAACAAGGCCGTACGACTACCCTAACCCAATCTGCATCATATGCATAAGCAGATAAATACTGGTTAGCTACCGCACACTGCGCCTTGATAAGGTCAACAAACGCAGCACGAATACTAAACAGGACTTATCTGAAATGACGGAGGGCTACGACAGGTTTTTCTGAAAACCTATTGCGTAATGAACTTGATATCGTTGTAGGATCGAATGAATTTTGAAATGGAGTGTTTTTGAGGCTTTTCTAGTTTTGCTAAAGGGATCACTCCCGGTGAAGGGATCGTCGGCCCTTTCCTCGTTGAATGAGGTGCGGGATATATCATATTTATCACTGTGCAAAGCAGAAACTATAGAAGCTATCAAAAGACAAACCGAGTGTGTAGCATCTGCCAGTTATTGCTAAAGGGGCCACTCCCGGTGAAGGGATCGTCGGCCCTTTCCTCGTCGAATGAGGTGCGGGATATATCATATATATCACTGTGCAAAGCAGAAACTGTAGCTACCTATTTTATTTTTGAAATTTGATTCTACAACATCTTAGGTTTCTTTTATTTTATTAATCTCATTAATGAAGTCCCATCATTTAAGTCACCTAAACATCACAGATAAATATGACGTACACTTATGCCATCCGTGTTCGCCTCGATGTCCTCTCGTGCACCGTTAGGTTAGGTGACTAACGGCAGAGCGGGGCAGGGCTAGCGCGGGTTTAAAACATAAGTAACGTCTATATAATATATCGTATATACTATATACAGTATTTATCACAGAACATATCACATGATCACATCACAGATAACGCAGCAGAAAATATCATATGAAATATTGGATATACTAGGACGTCCGTGTTTTTAATACGAGCCAGTACGTCCGTGTTTTTAATACGAGCCAGTATAAAACACGGATTCCACGGTCGCGATGAATAGCCAAACCCACACCCCTAGATCCCTACGAGAGCGGCAAGCAACCCTACCAATTCTAGGGTTAGGAGACCCGGACTCGACTCCTCGAGATGGGAGACCACTGGACCCTAGAACCCGGTTACTTGTGCTCCCCTCCTTGGGTCTATCCTAGTGCGGAAAAGTAAATAATATACAAAAGGTGACAGCTTCCGCAACCTGGAAGTGCCCCAATAAAAGAATATTACATACAAGTTTTTACATGAATGAAAATGAAAAACACTCATCTCACATAAAAAAAACCCGGCTATTCAAACACGACGATCCAATATAACATATCCAGCAACACATAACATCACATGTCATCAACGTAAGTAAATTTGCGCATCCCAATTGTCGTTGACATATAGCAACGAAACCGGCGATATCACATATTACACTTACGGTCACAGAAAAGAAAGTGTAAAACTACAACAGTTGGAATCCGCAACCTGCATAGACATCACATGCCTAATCAAATGAATTCCTTAGACATCGCATGCCTAACAATTATAAACCCCGCATTTTAGTCTCATTATCGAAAACACTTTTCAATATTAAGTCGGGCAATTCAATAAGATTCCCGACATCCTGATCGAATGCTCGTCGCAAACTTTAGTAGGCGGCCGCACCCCCGACGCCGTCGACGAAGTGCACCAAGGCGGAACACCGCTGCCGCGAGCACCCGAACGGATGCTTTCGGCGACGGGGTTCTCTTACAGTCACTTGGTCGGGGCTATGGGGCGTGACTGTCTATTAAGTTTACCGACGAGTATCCGCGTACGCTACGTGATTGCGACGAACTTTTGATCACATCAAAATTCCGTGGCAACCGATCAAGTGAGACTAAACCGCTAGATTTATAACATTCATTCAGTTATCTCATAACTACTTGTGAATTCCAATTATTGTATCACATTCCAGATAAATAGAAAATGTTAAACTTTCCGATCGAACAGTCAAACACCCAAGTTTTACCGAAACAGCTCAACACATGAAATAGGTTTAAAAACATCCAGTTCATGCCTCAGTACCAACGGTCCAGCCGTAGAAGGGTCAAGCTAACGCCTCACATGTGGCACGCCGTACTGCCCCAAACCCGAAGGTTCAAAGGGCAGTTCAAGACGGTCACATAATCGAGTTAAGGTTTGTTGTCTTCTAGAGGGTCCATCGCATTACTTGCACTACTTAGAACGTCTTTAAACCATGGAAAAATCCAACACTTGGAAATTTTCCGGCAGGGGAAAAAGTGGGTATTTTTATCCGGTCGAACTTTTCAAGATTTTCTAAAATTATCCGGAAAGACACAGACGAAGTTAAACATCCTGATCGAAACACCGAGTCCCCAATACAACCCAGAAAACTCAACTCTTGAGTGCAGATTAAAACTTCCCAGAGAACAGAGGAAACAGATACGGGCATTACTGTATCAAAACGAATCCCTAATCAGTACAAACGGCTGCGGAACCGCCGCAAAATGAGGCTATTGCCGTGGTTCCGCGGCGCTACAGTGGAATTAGGGTTTCATTTTCTGCATTAACTCTTAGAATTTCCTGCTCTATTTTCTGAGCATTTTTAATTGACAAAAATCCACAGTTTGAAAAATTGTACAGAGAGGGTTGAAATCGGGGAATATTGGGTTCGATCGGACTTCTAGCTTCGTCTACACATCGCCTAAAGCTCTAGCTAGTCTCTGATACCACTGTAGGGTTCCTAGGCACACTAATGAGGTCTCACAAGGCATCAACCATGCCAAAATCAAAATTTTCATGTGCTTACAAACCCTAATACGGATCGTTAATTAGAGGATAGGCGAAACATATGCGAGCAAACGACTTTACTCTAAAAGTGAACGGAAATACAATCTTTATAGATCCGGTCCTCCACCTCCATAGCTCCGTGATGAAGTCCCCTCGCTGCAATCATCGGATCCCGAGCTCTAGCGTCGGCTTCATCGGAGAAATGGACGGGCTAGGTCGTCGACTTCGATGCCGAAGATGATCTACGTCGAGGCAACACAAGATCAAGCTCCAACTTCACCAAGCCATGAAACTTATGAAGAAAACACCCAATACTACTTGGCAAGTAGTAGAGGATGAAGAAATAGGAAGTGGGTTCACTTTAGAATTGGATTTCTCACTCTTTTTCTCAAGTCACCATTGAAGCTTGCAAGCTTTGATAAAGCTTGATGAAGATGATGAAAAATGAAAGAATAAAAAGAATTATCTTCAAAAGAAAATCCCATTCATTCTTATCATAATACAACCATGGTAGAGTGTAGAGAATAAACTAGGGTTAAGTTGAATGGTTAGGTTAAAGGAAAGAAACAAAATGGTCAAGCTTTCAAACCTTCATGAAGTTTCAACAAAAGAACAAAATAAGCCACCATTTCATTTATCTTTCCAAAAGAATAAATAAATAAATAAATAAAAACCTAACCATTTACTTAAACATGGTTTAATCAACACAAACCTAAGTTTGCATGTATCATCAAACATGATACAAACAAGTGCACAAAAATATATCACATATACAATGTGCACATCAAGTGAGAAAATCCATTTAAAGTGAACCAATATTAGTTAATGTAAAGTGATATATCAAATATATAATTATACATTAAATCATTAAATCAACACTTGACTTAATGATCCGGTCATATCACATATAACCAACTAATATCAATAGTAACAACTTATCGAATCAACACTTGATCCGATAACTCGGCTATATCGCATATAACCGATCAATGTCACAAATCGCGAGAATCGAATACAGTATCACATACTGGTATTATTCTCGGTCCCGAACATATCTCATATGCGCTCCTATTTCGTTTCGCTTGAGCCAGGAAACCTCTGTGTAGGACTCTAAAGACTCGTCAATACGCCGGCAGCAGGTGATGATCATATCAAACACCCACAAGCCGCAAGCGGTCTGCTAAACGTAACGGCCACCCGGGTATTGAGCGATCAGAAAATCGACGAGCAAGCCCGCTCATACTCCTGTGAATCCAACCAGTAACACTTACCGTACAGTCCAGTCTCATCGTCTGATATGTCGCATATCTCGCCTAGGGGTGGTAAACGTCAGACCCCAATAGCTCGATAAGTCGTGTCAATATGAGGTCTATAACAGTTCGAGAAACTACTGGTAACACTTACCAGTAAATCTCAGCAACCCTGGCCAGGGATTTCCGGTTATAGCCAATCGAACACAGCGCAACATCAACTCCCTATACCGGGAGAGACGAATCCCCTCCTATCGCTCATTGCCTCCATGTGATTCGGGACTGTACCCAAAAACCACCGTTTTACATGCCCTCTTGGACGTGGTAAGGTGGAAATCAAAGAACAGTGGGAACCACACAAGACTCTATGACGATCTCGGGTCAACAGACTACTCTGTACCAGTGTCACCAGAGAACTGCCATCTGACGTAAGGTATAATACCATCTGGGAGTTCTCGGCGAGTCCGTCCAGTGTACCCAGTCTCCACTGAGCACCCGTATATCATCTCTAATGTCAAACACCAATGGATATAGGATCATCCATCGCCCATCTGTATGGGTCGAGAAGGTATACGCTAGTCTACTCTGGTATATCGATGCCCCGTCTCGATACACCCACGACTAGGGACTTTGAAGGATGTACTTATGGACTACCATGTCCCCACTAGTATGATCCGCATCATAGTCCAGGTAGTCAAGTACACATCCTAAGGGCTTTACCAACATGTAACAGAGAGACAATCAGTATACACGTTAAGGTAAAGAGTAACCAGATAGCATACTATCATGTCGAACAAGAAAGTCCTCCCTATATATGTCCTAGCATCCACTACAATATACATCCTATGTACAGTAATGGCCTCTAGGGAATACATATAACTAACAGCCTTGATCTTCGACGGGTCTATTTCGATGCCTCGATGTCGTACGATGAATCCTAGGAATTTGCCCGTGGAAACTCCGAACGCGCATTTCAGAGGGTTCATCTTCAAGTTGTATTTCCGAAGACGTTGGAACACTATTTTTAGATGCTCCCAATACTTCTCATGCGATTTGCTTTTCACCACAAGGTCGTCGATATAACATTCGACGACTTCATGTATGAGGTCATCAAAAATCTTCGTCATGGCCCTCTGATAGGTAGCGCCGGCGTTCTTCAGACCGAAAGGGATCACTTTGTAGCAGAATTTGCCCAAAGGGGTTCGGAAAGCGGTATACTTCTGGTCTTCGGGATGCATCTTTATTTGATTGTACCCCGATGAGCTGTCCATGAAGGAGAAAACTTCGTGAGTGGACGTGTTGTCTATCATCAGCTCGGTGACCGGTACGGGAAAGTCATCCTTTGGGCAGGCTTTGTTAAGGTCTCGAAAGTCCACGCAGATGCGCACTGTCCCATATTTCTTCATCACTGGGACGATGTTGGCAATCCAGTTAGGGTACTGAACCTCTTGGATAAATCCGGAGTCGATTAACTTCTTGACCTCGGCGTTGATGCTCATTTCAAGTTTGAGCCGCATTCTTCTCGGCGCTTGTTTGACTGGCTTGATGTCCGGAGATATCGCCAATTTATGGACGGCTATTTCTGGATCTAATCCTGGCATTTCGGAATAGTTCCATGCGAAGCAGTCTTTATACTACATGAGCACGTCTTTGAGTGTAGCCACCTGTTTCTCAGACAGCAGCTCACTGACGAACGTTGGCCTTAGGTCGTTTGCCGTCCCCAAGTCGATTTTTCTTAGGTTATCTGTCGTAGTATGTATCCCATCTTCCAGTTTTTTTGGTGCCGGTGGAAACTCTGAGATCACTTCGTCATCATCGTTTTCAAAGCACAAAGAGAGGTCATCCATATTCTCGGGCACACTTTCTTTTGTCAGTGTTATTACGTGACAGGTGTGAGATCGCTTTCAAGACCGACGTTGATCCGGCTCTACTCTCGCTGTATATATGGCTTTCGGTTCACGCTTCTGTGGCGGGGTTACCCTCCAACCGCTGGATAAAGCAAACCTGCCTTGCTGATACTGGTCTTCTACCCAGTCTTTGAATGTGAAGCAGTCTTCGAGAGGATGTCCTATCGCTCGGTGATAGGAGCAATAATCCGGGTGAGAGACCTCGCCTGCTTGTTCAGGGTGTTTGGACTCCGGGAGCGTAATCATTTGATATTTCATGACAAGATCGAATATCTTCCTTGTCTTGTCTTGGAGAAAAGAGTATGCTCGACCCATCTTCTTTATAAGAGACGAATCCCGGCTGCTCAATTTTTGATCGCGAGGCTTCTTGGACCCGCTTTACTGTTGTCGAACATTTTTTTCGTTCTTCAGTTTATTTTTGCCTCCGCGTCGAGTCTTCCATATGACGGGCTGGCGACGAAGGGCATCGTCATTTTTCGTAGCCTGCTGAAGGAGGTGCTGCGTTCTGGCTTTTTCATAGATGGCCATTTCGCGGCTATGGTCATCCTGGACCTTTTGACCCGCTTCCCTTATTAGCTTATCCATCTGTTCTTCGAACGACGGACTTAGCACTTTCATGGCGAGACCTTGTTTTGGTTCAGGGTTAGCGTCTTCTAACAGAGCATCTCCCTTTTCATCGAAATCATGTATAACGTAGTAGCTATGGAATCACTCCCGTTTCTTGGATTGAACATATCTGAGCCCGATCGTTTCCATTCTCCCGTTGGGCAATTTTCGCTGAGTTCCAGGGATGTTCCAGATCCTGTTGTAGAACTGGGCTTGTCGCGCGGTCTGCTTCAAGGGTACGCCTTGGCGCCACAACAGCCTTTTTAATCTTTCTGTGTAGTATCTGGGCAAACGGATGGGTTGGAGCCTGTCAAGCGTAGAATCGGCACCATGCCAGATCTCTTTTGCCACTTTGATTTCCGTGGATCGATAGAAGAGGATCGCCTTTTCATCTTTTCGCCTGGGAGGGACATAAAACGTCTGCAGTTCTTGCACATTGTAGGTGTCAAGTGCGTCGAGCTCTTTGTAATATTCTTGCGGAACCATGGCAATCTGCAAACTCTGATCATCTCCAATGAAGTCTTGCACCGATGGACGAGCCGAGAATACTGCGTTGACTTTGTCTTCAGAGTCACTGCCAAAGACCAGAATAGGGGTAGACGGTCCTGGTTTGTTGTATCAGGGATGTCCCGAATAGACTCTCTTCTTCCTCCTTAGTATCGCTCCCGAAGACTGGAATGGTGGTGATAGATTTTTGCTTATACTCAGGTTTACGGCATCTTTCCGTGTTTTCAAAGTCTTGTAAGAAGTACTTTGCATTTTCGTACTTTCGGACTTCGTTTACGGAGAATGGGTTCAGCTCCCTTGTCACAGTGTATTCAAGCCCATCTTTGAAGTACTTCATACACTGATGTTGTGTAGAAGGGATAATGTTGTACTCGTGTAACCAAGGCCGGCCGAGCAAAGCATTGTAGTAAGTCTTGGCGTCAATGACATGAAACTTGATGTCAGTGACGAGCATCCCAAAGCGTAATGTTAGTATCACAGACCCGAGCGTCCGTGATGACTGGGAGTCGAAACCGGAAATGGTGATTTTATCTCGAGCGAGGTGTTAAATGCCCATGCGGATTTCTTTTAGCACCCTCACATTTAGAAGGTTGACAAAGGACCCATTATCAACTAGGATCTTCCTTATCTTGATGTATGGCAGTATCCGGAGACATATAGGGGACGGTTTTGTTCGCATGTTCTGAGGAGGAGATTTTCATCGTCGAAAGTGATGTCAGCTGTGTGAATTTCTTCCAGCTCGCCCTTCGTCTTTTCTTCGGCGAGGAAAGCTTGAAACTGGTCAGGCTCTTGTAATGCCTTGATCAGAGAATCTCTCGCCTCTTTGGATAGTAGAAGGGCATCGAGAATGCTTAGTTGCGAGGGTATCTTCTTCAGATGTGCCAGAACGTTGTAATCCACCTTGTTTTTCTTTGGTGAGTCCTTGGCTGTCAGCTCTTTGACGAATTGATCATCGAGGGCGATATCTTCAGGGACTTTTCCTTCCCTTTATCTTTTTTACTCGACCCCTTGTTTGTGGGCCCAAGATTCTTTTCAAGTAGCGTGTGATTAAGCAGCTGAATGTTCTCACAGGTTTTTATCTCTTTCGTTTCGGAGATGGATTCCTTGAAGAGAGGGCCGAAGGATATTTCTTCATCAGAATCGCTCCCGAAGGTAAGAACTTGCGATCTCCCGGAATCAACCATGTGACAGTTGCCGGCAGTTCTTTTGCGCTCATCTGTCGTGCTCTTCTGCTCTCGACGCGTTTTGCGCTTCATCTGCTTGAAATGTTGTTGGTGAGCAACATATCCTTACCACCAGTTTTTAAAGGCCATGCATTCCTCAGTAGGTCGTGTGATCCTCTGATGGTAGAAGCAGTAGTTTGGATGTGCATCCTCTTCGTTAAGGTGTATCCTATCAGCAGTGTTTCCTTCGGAGGGTGGCAACTTCATTCCCATCGATATGGCTTTGGCGAACCTTTTTCTTGTCTTGAACCTACTTTTGCTAGCGGCCGAAGTGCTTCAATCTGGCTGGAGTGCCTCAACCTTTTCATTCAGTCGCCGGCATTTGGCTTTTTCGAATATAGCCAGTTCACGCTCTCGATTGACTTTGCTTCTCCGACGGGCTTCATTCAGGAATACGTCAATCATCTCGTCTGACGGTCCTAGGAGTCCCGGTTCAAGATCTGCCCCCAGTTTCTCTGCATCAGGAGATTCTTCACCATCTAACGGCGAGTGAGAGATCACATGGCAGCTTGCCACATAGTCTTCAGGCCCTTCTGAAGAATCGTCTCCTTCATCAGCGTCATCGTCTTCATTCTCAAGAACATGCTTAAAGAATACGTCCAACGTGATTGGGGTCCGTGCCTTCTGGTTATATTCTTCCAGTGCATCGATGTATTTTTACAGACCTGTACGGCTGTCTTCAGGTTGGACGGGCATTTTGGTCTTCTTCTTCTTTTTCGAAGACTTTGACGGTTAGGCCTGAGCGTTTTGATTATCGCTACCAACTCTTGTCGTTGGACACGGCTTCAACATTCCCTCAATGACCTCGGGTTCCAGCGGACTTTTTCACCTGATCGCCGGGCATGTTTGAACATCCTTCAGCATTCTTTTTGTTTTAGCTGAAAGAGCAATCTCCCATGGAGCTTCTTCTATAAATGAGCATGATGCCCCCGGCGTGTCTACCCTTTTAGGAGCGTGTGGTTGTGGCGGGCTTACTTTCCAATTTTCGGACAGTGCGAATTTGCCTTGTTGGTATTGGTCCTCAATCCAGCCCTTGAAAATGAAGCAATCTTCGATTGGATGGCTTACTGCTCGGTGGTAGGGGCAGTAATTAGGATTATTGGCATCACCTGGCTACAACGGACGTCTTGGCTCTGGCAGATTGATGAGTCTATTGCGTACTGCCAGCTCGAACAGTCTCCTTGTTTTATCCCGGGGAAACGAGTAAGGATGTCCCAGTCTCTCCTTGAGGGATTGGCGTGAACGCACGTTGCTTTGGCGAACAAAAGGTTTTAAGTCGCTCGGCTGTTGTTGAGCATTGGCGACAAAGGTGGCTTTCCTTTTGCCCTTTTCATTTCGCGGTTCTGTCTTTGAAAAGGAAGGCTTATGGCCCATCTGGTTCATCTGGGACAGCTTGTCAATCAAGGCCTGGAAAGTAGTTGGCTTGAAAAACATCATGAACTAGGATACTGTCGCCTGCGGATCAAGAGTACCCACGAACATGCCTGCCGCAGGAGCTTCTTCGATGCGTTGTTCGCACTTCGACCATAAATTCCGCCACCGTATCGCGTACTGTACCCACGTTTCGCCCGGCTTCACCATGGCGTTAGTTAATGCTGTGATGGGAGTGCGCTCGATAGCGCTTGCAAACCTTAGTATGAACAGTAACTCCATTTCTGCAAATGTCTTAACAGAGTCGTTCGGGAGCTCGGAGTACCGTTCAAACGCTGTCTCCGAAAGGTTGCCAACAAATTGGCGAAGCAACAGTTTGTCGTCACCTCCGGTGTTGCCGCACAAGGCTCTGAATTGAGCAACGTGCTGGTGTGGATTCCCCATCCCCTTATATACATGGAATTTAGGGATCGTATATCCCGGCGGATACTTTATTTAGTCGTACCAACCCGAATAGGGTCGTCCAGTCTTAACAATTTGACCGGTCGCTTCGCTCGCCTGATGAGCTCGTATCTGTTGAGCGATATAGTCATCCAGGGCGGCTTTGGAGATGGTCTCCTCTTTGGCTGCTGAACAAGCAGGGAGGGGGTTTGACGTCTCCCCTCGGTCACCTTCGATGATAATCGGAGGGTCTTCAGCTGGAGCGTCCGGCTATAACATCATCCCGACCATGTCTTGGAATAAAAGCGCCATTCGTTTTATGTTGGCAGCTTGTTCTGCTGCCTCTTTGTCGTTCTTCTCGAGGATTCTGCGAAGGAACTCAGCATCAGTTTCTTGTTCATGACGCTGCTTTGACGACGTTTCCGGGCTTTCTTTTGGCCCAGTGAGTACAACCATCTGTGTTAACATTTCCTGGAGCTTCTGTTGTTGCTCCTGAGCTTTTGTTACGGATCTGGTAAGTGGTCGATGACCCATAGAGATACGGCTATCCTCTTTTTCGGATGCCATATAAACAGTGTGCACCACCATGCCCCCAGACTTAAGGCGTTTAGGTTCAGTGCCTCTCGTCGTAGACACGGGGATTTTCTCCGGCCTTCTTCTTTTGTGAGCGGTCAAAGTTGAGGGAACCATTGCAGCGAGCACCCAAATAGATGGCATCTTCTGTGGTGCGACAGGGTGGTCCTTCTCTTTCCAAACTTTCATCTTCTTCGGTCGGCGGGAGTAGCCTTGGTTGATCACCGAGTCTTGGACCTGTCGCCAGACCTTATGGATTTTGGAGGAACGTCGCTGAGGGGGCTGCTCTGGCTTCGCCCTTGTGATATTTTCAACAGGCGGAGGAGACTTTTTTAGCATGGCAGTTAGCGAATTCCTGCGCACCATGTTAAGTAGTTCAAAGCTGTTCCCAGTTGGAACAGCAGCATCAATTTCCACCATCGGAGCTGGCGGAGTCAGTCCGGAAGGGGAATTGCCCCCAGCTTTCCTCACTCGACGCCAGTGGCGACGTCGAGCATGCCTTGAAGACGGTATTGACTCAGCTACGGGGGTGGCTTCATCATGCCCCCTGTTCTAGTGAAGGGTTGTCATTGGTGTCAGCCTATTGAAAATTGACGTCCGTTGAGTAGGGATGGCCAACACGTCGAAGGCAGACTTCCGAGCAGGGGAAGCAGCCTTGGTGAGTTCGCCTGAAGCGGGAGTTGGAGCGGCCAGTCTTGCAAAGACTGATCTTTTAGGAGAAGAAGCCGCTTTGACGACTTCAGGAGCAGGAATGGCTATCCGTTTCGGGATAACCCCTTCAGGTATCGCAGGTTTCTTCGCGGGCCCATTAGAGTTTTAGCCCAATCTGTTGAAAACTGAGGCGTTGGATTTGGGAAACCCGTTGAGAGGGGCCGCGGTAGTGGTAAGCTGATCAAAGACCGACTTTTTTAGATCCTCCTGCATCGACAATGGGGCGTTGAAGCTCATGGATGGGAGCATGGTCCCAAAGAACAGCCCAGTGGTGGATTGCGTCACCTGTTCCACCGGCATCTTGAAAATAGAGGCCGCCTGAGGCCCGTAAGTCACTCCTCTAGCGAGGACAGAGTGAGAGTTGTTGCAGCTGTTGCAGTTTGTGCAGTTGGAAGCCATTGATCTTCTATTTTCTGCATGGAGCAAGACACCAAATCTTAGTACCTCGAACCCAAGGGCAACCATAGCAAACCGCGATTCGTTCGCGAAACACGACACACGAAGTGTGGAGTGGAAAGAGGAAAAGGTCCCACCGGGCGTGCCAGAATCTATTCTCCGCCGAAAACAGAGACGAAACCGCGTAGCTTGTCTTGCCTGAATTTGGAGGCAGTTGCTATTTGGTTTTATCCGTTCACCTCTTCGAAGATACCAAGTTGATTTATGGTACCGTGTATCGGAGGTTTGGATGGATGCGGCCGTTGTAGCAGACTTCATCAGATTCCCCCTTATTTGAGGGGTTTTTGATTATCGGGACGCTCTTCCCTGCAGGCGCAAGCCCCTGCAGTTAATTATGCTACCGCATCGCGGTAACCACTTTCTCCTTCTCCAAATGGTCACATCGTGTCGTGTGTGTTTGTTTTGTTTTTGGTTGCCTGTAGATTGTATACGAAGACTAATTTATGTTGTCGCCCGTAGGGCATGGATTAGTCCAAATCCGTATTTTATTATATTTGGGTTTTGGGTTGGGTTTAAGGATCGTTAATCTCATTTGTAGGGGTGGTAATTGAACGAGCCGGCTCGGGTTTGATTAGGGTTCAGCTCGGTATCAGCTCGTTCAAGCTCGGTTCATTTATTAATGAGCCGAACATGAGCCTGAAAGCCTGGCTGGTTTATTAAATGAGCCGAACTCGAGCTCAGCCAAGCTCGTTCGGTATTGACTCGAGTTCGGCTCGGTTACACTGTTTGAATAATATGTAATATAGAACAGATTTTATATAACTCTCGGGACACTTAATTCAATTAAGAGACGGTATATGAAGTGCAACTGAAATGAATATAAAATCCAGCACTTAGACTTATTGCATGCTCTAAATGTTAATTTTTTTTAACCTTTTCATATCTTAAAGCCCTGGATCTTAGGCTCTATGATTGTTGTCCCCTGCCACGCCTTTTACAATATACTTTTATGTTTTTTTTCCTGAAACACCTGTAATGGCCATTGACCTATCCTCAGCCTCCACCAAACGCCTCTTTGTCATTTTCCTTTCAGAGATCGCCTAATAGAATATGCATCCGAGCTCGACTTTGGCTCGTTTAAAGCTCGGTAAGCTAACGAGCTGAACACGAGCCGGAACTCCTCAGCTCGAGACAAAATCGAGACGAACTCGAGCTAGCATAAACTAAGACGAGCCGAGCTTGGACAGGGGTCGGCTCGTTCAAGCTCGGATCGGTTACACCCCTACTCATTTGAGACTGAGATCAACTTAAACATTTGTTAAGGATACATTAGTCTAATTTTTAGACTAAGATCAACTTAATGTTTGTTAAGGACACGTTAGTCTAATTTTAGACTAAGATCAACTTAACAGGATCATTTAGATCCAACAAAAGAGCATTTGGGCTCTATTGTTTTAGTTCAGGGACATTGCGGTCCAGTTTAAACACGTCATAGTCTATAAGGTTTAAAGACATCATAGTCTATGAGTTTAAGGACCCTACAGTCCGTGGAATGTCTGGTTGTCGAGACCCGTCACCTCTCTGAAGATGTTGAAGGATTACAACGACAAATATCAGAGGAGTGAAGAGATGTACCCTTGAACCAATATTGGTTGGGAGATCTGTAGTCCAATTTGGGACTAAAATCAAAGATTTATGAGCATATAGGCTTAATTAATCTGAATTGGGGATCTGTGGCCAGCTTGGTCTCGGCCCATTCATTTAAAATGTTAGACATTTAGCAATGCTGAGCATTGGTTTGAGTTCTGACAAACTTTTTGTCTTTATTGAGTGTTGAGCACTCATTATAGCTCTGGGGCTTTGTCATTTAAAGAACAATTTATGTTCTCTCAGCGCACGCGTGAGGAGCACGTGGCGCGCTTGGCGCTGAGCGCCAGTCAATGAGCGCAGAGCGCTTATTTTAAGTAGCGCACACGTGAGGAGCACATGGAACGCTTGGCGCTGAGCGCCAGACAATGAGCGCATAGCGTTTTTGTTAAGTAGCGCACACGTGAGGAGTACGTGGCGCGCTTGGCGCTGTGCGCCAGACTTAGAGCGCTGAGGGCTTATGTGAAATAGCGCACACGTGAGGAGCACGTGGCACCCTTTGCACTGTGTACCAGACTTTGGAGAGCGCTAAGGCTCTGCAGCGCTGTGTGCTGGATTTGGAGCACTGAGGCGCTTCTTTAAATTTGGAGCGCTAGGGCTCTGCAGCGCTGTGCGCTAGATTTGGAGCGCTGAGGCACTTCTTTTAATTAGAGCGCTAAGGCTTTTTTTAGACAGATTTGCGTTCTGAGAATTAAATTTTCTCATATAAGAGATTTTGTCTCATGGATCTAAGAACAAAATTCTTATTTTGTAGGAGATATTTCAATCTCTTATGTTTTTTATGAAAGGCTTTGCCTTTATGGATCTGTGATCGTAAGAGAATTGAATTATTCTCCCCTACTTTTATAATGAGATGTTATGATCTCTTTTGTGAAAGACAATTTGTCTTAAAGATCTATGATCTAACCAAAGAATTAAGTTCTTTTATAATGAGATGCTTTGATCTCTTTATTTTACCTTGAAGAAATTCTTCTTCTGCCGAGAGCTTGGTCTTCTCTCTGAACTTTCTCAAAATTTGTGGGGGGTTCCTCTATATCAGACTTGAAGTCTTGGGTTCTTTATATAGTGAAGGCTGATTTGTTGAATCGGTTGAAGAGATCTTTTTCTCTAATTGATTTGGGGATTTCTCCACCGTTGGATCTTTGATCCTAGGGCTTCTGTTTTAAAGAAGACAATCTTCTTGTTTTTAACAAGGTTGGAAAATCTTTTCCCATACATAATTTATTCTGTATCTTGGTGATTTTTAATCACCATTGGATCATTGATCCAACAGTGCTCTGATTTACAGAGCACAATTTTTCTTGTTTGGAAAGATTCTGAGGAGTTTTTCCTTAACAGAATTTTATTCTGTTAATTTGATGATTTATCATCTTCGTTGGATCTTTGATCCATCGGTGGAGAATATTTAGTTCTAGCGCTTAGTGCTCTTGTGCCTTGCATGTGAGCGCTGCTTCAGAGCGCCGGCGCTATTGGCGCCAGCGCACTCGTGCTTTGCACATGAGCGCTGCTACAGAGCGCTGGTGCACTTGGCGCTAGCGTACTCGTGCTTTGCACGTGAGCCCTGCCTCAAAGCACTGGCGCTCTTGGCGCGAGCGCTTTTATGAAGCGCTGCTTCATTTCAAATTTCAAAATTTAAACAGAGCTTTGCTCTGATTGGTGGAAACAACCAAAATAGGAGTAGATTGTCCGGGTTTATTGTTTTCTTTATGGGTTGCCCCGAGTAGATTATTTCTTCATCTTCCTCGGTATCGCTCCCAAAGATCGGAATAGTGGAAACGGATTTATGTTTATACTCCGTCTTATGACACATTTCCGTATCTTCGAAGTCCGGTAGGAAGTACTTTGTGTCTTCATATTTCTGGACTTCGTTTACCGAGAATGGGTTTAGCTCTCCTGTGACGGTGTACTCCGAGCCATCCTTGAACTACTTCATACACTGATGTTGTATAGAAGGGATGACGTTGTACTCGTGTAACCAAGGTCTGCCGAGCAAAGCGCTATAGCAAGTCTTGGCGTCAATGACATGAAATTTGACGTCAGTGATGAGCAACCCGAAGCGTAGCGTCAGTATTACGGACCCAAGCGTCCATGACGATTGTGAGTCGAACCTGGAGGTGATAATTTTATCTCGGGCAAGGTGTTGAACGTTCATGCAAATCTTTTTCAGCACTCTTACATTGAGCAGGTTAATGGAGGATCCGTTGTCGACAAGAATTTTCCCTATCTTGATATCGTGGCAGTACCCAGTGACGTATAACGGGCGATTATGCTCGCACGTACCAAGAAGGAGATCCTCATCACTGAATGTAATGCCAGCCGTGTGGACCTCTGTCAGTTCATCTTTCATCTTCTCCTCTGCGAGGAAACCTTGGAACTGATCGGGCTCTTGTAATGTCTTGTTCAGGGAATCTCTTGCCTCTTTAGACAGGAGGAGAGCATCCAATATACTCAGTTGTGAGGGTATTTTTCTCAGATATGCTAGGACATTGTAATCCACCTTATTTTTCTTAGGCGGGTCCTTTGTGGTGAGCTCTTTGACTGTTGTTTCATCAAGGGCAATTTTCTCAGGTATTTTCCCTTTCCCTTTGTCTTTTTTGTTCGAACCTTTGTTCACAGGTCCGAAGTTCTTCTCAGGCAGCGTGCGGTTATACAACTGGATGTTTTCACATTTCTTCTCCTCCTCTTCTTTTCTCGAGGTGAAGTCTTCAAAGAGAGGGCTGAGGGGTATTTCGTCCTCAGAATCATTCCCAAAGGTAAGAACTTGGGGTCTTTCCCTTTCTGAACTAGTACCAACCATATAACAATTGTCAGTCGTTTCTTCATGCGCTTTTGTCGCACTATTTTGCTGCTGACGGGCATGAGCTTTGCGCTTCATCCGCTTAAAGTGTTTTTGATGGGCAATGTATCCTTGCCATTATTTCTTGAAGGTACTGCATTCCTTGGTGGGGTGAGTGACCTTTCGATGATATAGGTAGTAGTCTGAATGTGCTTCTTCTCCATCGAGGCATATGATCCCAGGAGTGTTCCTCACGAGAGGTGGCGGTTTCATCCCCATTGACAGGGCTTTGGCGAACCGCTTCTCTGTTTTGATCCTGCTCTTATTTGTGGCAGGTGTGCTTTGGTTTGGTCGGAGTACTTTACGAATCGTCCTCACCGCAGCTTTTTTATCATGATGCTGATGCTTAGCCTTTTCATATATGGTTGTCTCGCGTTCTCGGTCAACTTTGCTTTTTTGAAAGGCTTCATTTAACAGCCTCTCAATCGGGTCTTCTAGCAGTTCCACGGATTTTAGCGCCAGTTCTGCCCCCGGTTCCTCCGCGTTGTTTTCTGATGCTGACAGAGCTCCTTCGTCATATAACGACGAATGGGAGACCATGTGGCAACTTGTTACACGGTCTTCAGTGTCTTCTGATGAGTCATTTTCCTTATCATTGTCACTATTTTAATTCTCAAGAATATGCTTGAGGAATTTTTCGAGCGTGACTAGTGTCCGCGCCTTCTAGTTGTACTCCTCCAGAACGTCAATTTATTTTTGTAGATCTGTGCGCTTGTCGTCATACTCAGCAGGCTGCACAGGCTTATTGGTCTTCTTCTTTTTATTCGAAGACTTCGAAAGCTTGACCTGGGGTTTTTTTCCTTCGTCAACAATTTTCGGTGCGGGACGTGGTTTCAGCATCTCTTCGATGATTTCGGGTTCAAGTGTGCTTTTCCACCTGACTGCCAGACATGCTTGTAGATCTTTCAATATTCTTTTGGTTTTTGCTGAAAGAACGTCTTCCCATAGAGTTTCTTCCATGTGTGAGCATGATGCCCTCTGCGCATCTACCTTTTTTGGAGTGTGCTTTTGGGGTGGGTTTACCCTCCAGTTTTCAGATAGCGTGAATTTCCTCTGTTGATACTGGTCTTTGACCCGGTTTTTGAAGACGTAGCAATCTTCAATTGGGTGGCTCACCATTCTGTGGTAAGAGCAGTAGTTAGGATTGTTGACGTCGCGGGGTTGTGGTGGACGCCTCGTGTCTGGCAATATGATGAGTTTATTGCGCATTGCTAATTCGAACAGTCTTCTCGTCTTGTCGCGGGAAACGAGTAAGCGCGTCATAATCTTTCCTTCAAGAATGGGCGCGGACGTGCGTTGTTTTGGCGAGCAGCCGGTTTTGGGCCATTCGGTTGTTGTTGAGTATTGGCAACAAAGGCCGCTTTCCTTTTACCCTTGTTATTTTGAGGGTTCTTATTTGCGGAGGAAGGCCCGTGGCCCATTTGGGCCAGTTTATCTATTAGAGCCTGGAAGGTAGTTGGTTTGAAGAATGTCATGAACTGGGACACAGTCGTCTGAGGATCAAGGGTCCCGATGAACATGCCCACGGCGGGAGATTCTTCAATGCGCTGTTCGCACTTAGACCACAGGTTCCACCACCGGATCTCGTATTGGACCCCTGTTTCCCCCGGCCTTACCCTGGCATTAGTTAATGCCGTGATCGGAGTGCGTTCGCTCACGCTGGTGAACCGCTGTGTGAATAGCAGTTCTATTTCTGCGAATGTTTTCACGGAGTCATTTGGGAGCTCCGAGTACCATTCGAAGGCTGTTTCTGACAAGCTGCCGACGAACTGGCGAAGAAACAATTTTTCGTCGCCTCCGGTGTTGTCGCACAGAGCTCTGAATTGTGTGACGTGTTGGTGAGGGTTGTCTGTCCCTTTGTCTACATGGAACTTGGGGATCGTATACCCCGGCGGGTACTTGATTTGATCATACCAGCTTGGATATGGTCGTCCGGTTCTGACAATTTGGCCAGCAACTTCATTAGCTTGATGGGCTCTTATTTGTTGAGCAATGTAATCATCAAGGGTGACCTTGGAGATCGTTTCCTCTTTGGCTTCCGATAAGGCCAGAGGAGGGGTTGATGTTTCCCCCTTGTCATCCTCGATGACTATCGGCGGAACTTCGGTCGGGGGTTCTGCTTGGATCATCATTCTAACCATATCTGGGAACAAGAGAGCTATCTGCTTTATGTTAGCAGCTTGCTCAGCAGCCTCTTTGTCCTTCCTCTCTAGCACCCTTCACAGAAACTCTGTATCAGTCTCCTGCTCTTGGCGCTGTTCGGCCTCTTTATTTGGACTTTCTTTCTATCCGGTAAGTACTGCCATTTAGGTCATCATTTCCTGGAGTTTTTGTTGTTGCTCTTGAGCCTTTGTCAGCGACCGAGTTTGCGGTCGGTGACTTACCGAAGTACGACTTTCTTCTTTACCTGAAGCCATGTAAAACGTATGTACGATCATGCCCCCAGACTTAAGGCGTTTAAGTCCATCGCCTTTGGAATTTGCCGCGGACGGTAGAGTTTTCTCCAGCCTCGTTCTTTTATGAGAGATTGGAGTTGAAGGAGCCATTGTGACAGGCACCTGTTTAGAAGAAGTCTCCCGTTGTATGGCGGAGGAGTGGTCTTTTTCTTGTCGACCCTTGGATTTCTCAAGTCGACGAGAGTAATCTTTGTTAATCACAGACTCTTGGACTTTCCGCCAGACTCTATGAATTTGTGAGGAAAGCCGCTGATGAGGCCGCTCCGGGTTTGCCTGCACATGGTCCTTTACTGGCAGAGGTGATTTCTTTAGCACCGCCGTCGGGGAGTTCTTACGTACCTTTCTGAGAGGATCAAAGCTATTACCGATTGGAACAACGGCGTCGACTTCCACCACTGGAGCTGGTGGGGTGAGTCCAGAAGGGGAATTGCCCCCAGCTTCTCTCACTCGGCGCCAGTAGCGACGTCGAGCGTGCCATGTTGAAGGGACCGCCTTAATTTTGGAAGCGGCTTCATCGTGCCCCTGGTTTTGCTGAGGAGCTTCGATCGGTGTTAGCCTGTTGAAGACCGATGTCCTTATTAAAGTTTGAGGAGAAGCGGCCAGCCTTTTGAAAACTGATCGTCTGGTGGGGGAAGCGCCTTTGACGGCTTCACCCGTAGGAGGAGTTGGGAGGACTATTCATTTTGGGGTAGCCCCTTCAGGTATCACGAGCTTTTTTATGGGCTCGTTCGAGTTCTTGCTCAGCCTGTTGAAGACTAAGACGCCAGATTTGGACGGCCCGTTGAGAGGGGCCGTTGTGGTTGCCAGTCGATCGAAAACCGACCTTTTAGGAGCTTCTCCTTGCGGCGCTTAGGCACTGAAACTCACAGGTGGGAGCATGGTCTTAAAGAACAATCCAGTAGTGGCTTGTGTGACTTGCCCTACTCGTATTGAGAAGATAGAGGCCGTATTGGGCCCATAAGTCACTCCTCCCATTGGGGCAAAGCGAGAGTTGCTGTTGCATGCAGTGCATTGAGAAGCCATTGATTTTCTGCACAGGAGCAAGACACCAAATTTTAGTACCTCGAATCCAAAAGCAACTATAGCGAACCGTGATTTTGTTCACGAAACACGACACACGAAGTGTGGAGTGGAAAGAGAAAAAAGTTCCACCGGGTGTGCCAGAATCTGTTCACCGCCGAAAGACCGAACCGAGACGTTGGGATGTCTGGCCTGCATTTGGAGGCAGATGCTATTTGGACTTCTCCATCCACCTCTTCGAAAATACCAAGTTGATTTATGGTACCATATATCGGAGGTTTGGACAAATGTGACCGTTGTAGCAGACTTTATCAGATTCCCCTTGTTTGTGATAGGTTTTTGATTGTGGGGACGCTCTTCCCTGTAAGCGCAAGCCCCTGCAGTTAATTACATTATCACATTGCGATAACTACTTTCTTCTGCTCCAGTAGTTCACTTCGTATCGTGTGTTATTTTATTTGTTAAGCTTGCCCGTGGATTGTATACAGTGACTAATTTATGTCGTCACCTGTAGGACGTGGATTAGTCCAAATCCGTATATTTTAGATTTGGGTTTTTGATCTTAAGTTATATTTTACTGTAGTTCAAACATATTTTTTTTAGTTTAAGAACCGTTAATCTAGTTTGAGATTAAGATCAACTTAAACATATGAGCATTTTGGCCCAATTTATTTTAACTAAGGAGAAGTTAGTCTTATTTGGGACTAAGGTCATCTTAGCAATATTTTCAGGATCCTTAAATTTTATTAAGGTCTAAAAATAAAGCATTTGAGCTCAACTGCAAGAGACTTGGCTAATTTGGGCTTAGTCTGCTCAGTTTTTTTTTTGTTCAAAAGTGCTAAGCACTTATTTGGGTTCTGTTTGTTCAGCCTCTTTTTTATGAAAAAGTGCTAAGCATTTGTTCGAAGCTTTGGCTCTTTCATGGGCATCATGTGAAGCCTTCAGTTATGGGCGCTGCCAAATCAGTGCTAAGCACTCAGATATTTTGACTATATATATAGTGCTAAGCACTTTTTATATGGCGTCCACGTGAGGAGCATATGAGGCACTGGGCGCTGCCCAATCAGTGCTAAGCACGCAGCCGTTTTGGCTGTATATAAAGTGCTAAACACTTTTATTCAGTGCTCACGTGTATTTCATGTGAGGCGTTGTCCTTCTGCTTTGGGCGCCCGCGTGTTTTTCACATGAGACGCTGGGCGCTGTCAGGAGGGTGCCTACATAGGAAGCACATGAGGCTCTAAGCTCTTTTCTTTTTTAAAGATTGAATCTCTGTTAATGGTATTTTGACCGTTAATAATCTCCAAGATCTTTGTTTTGAAGATCTGGGATCAGGTTTTCTTTAAGAACTAAGTTCTTTTATAAGAACCGAGTTTCTTTTAGGGTTAAACCCTATTTTCCGAGGAATTAATTTCCCATAGGATAGGTTCTTTTCCTTTTTTCTTTCTTTTTAACCTAGTTCTTTTCTGAATTTTTGATTCTCAAGAATAAGATATTCCCGATGAGAATTAAATTCTCAACTTGTAGGAGAGTTGTCTTGTGGATCTATGATCCAGAGAAAGAACTAAGTTCTTGAGAAGAGTTAAACTCTTAGATATGCTATGATAGGTAAATGGGATGTTTTTCTCTCTGTGGTTTCTTTACCTAGGGTTTGAGAGGAAAAATATATTCTTCTCTATTGAGAATTAAATTTTCTATTGTTTTTGAGAGCCTTCTGTATTTTTTGCAGAAGTTTATGGGGGTTCTCTCTATATGAGACTTGAAGTCTCGGGTCCTTTATCTAGGAAAAGCAAGTTTGTTAATTAATTTTAGAAGATCTCTCATTGAGAGACTCCAATTGATTTTATTAGTCTCAAAGATCACTTGGGAAATTTTATCCACCGTTGTATCTTTGATCCAAGAATCTCTGTTTTACAGAATATGTTTTCTTGTTTTTAACAAGATTGGGGAAATATTTTCCTATGTACAGTATTTTATTCTGTAAAATGGTGACTTTTAATCATCATTGGATTTTTGATCCAAGGGCTCTCTGTTATACAGAGCACATCTTTCTTTGTTTAGAAAGATATAGGGAGATATTTTCCCATAACAGAATTTTTATTCTATTATTTGATGATTTATTATCACCATTGGATTTTTGATCTAACGGCTCTGTTTAACAGAGAGTATCCTAATTATTAGGGAAATATCCCCATGTGGAATTTAAATATACTTGATTTTTCTTGGGCGCCGACGCTCACGTGTTTTGCACGTGGGCGCTACTTACGAATTTAATTTTTATATGATAGGCGCTCCTGTGCTTTGCACATTGGCGCTCATGTGAGCTTCACGTGCGGCGCCATCATAGGATTCAATCCTAAGGGGTTGGCGCTGGCGCTGGCGCCCTCGTGGGGAACACGTGAAGCGCTGCCTTATGAAATTTTAACAGAGCTTAGCTTTTCAGTTACGTTCAAATATTAGGGAAATATATACGACTTGGTGATTTTAATCATAATTTGTGCCTTTAGCATGTGGTTGGCTATGTTTAAAGAGAATATATATATATATATATATATATATATATATATTCTATTTTGGAAATAAAAGTTGTCGCGTGTGCCTAAGTTGTCGCGTGTGTCTTGTAGGTTAATAGCGGTATTGTTATGACCCGAAAACGACACGTGATCGGCACTTAGATTACACGAAACTAATTGAGTAATAACGTAATCTAAGTAAATCTAAGCCAGGATCAAAACCTATAAGTGGAAAGAAAAATAGAGGCAAAGTTTTAAGAAAAGATATATAAAATGAAGTAATGTTTGTTTTGTAAAGAGTTAACGCTTGAAAAACATACATCACTTCCTTTGTAAATTTTGAATAAAATTCCAATACAACAGTAGTAAAATAAACACATTTCTACACGAGAACTAACTTAACGCCCACGCGGCGGATACACAATCCATGCAAAATATACAATGCCTAAAGACGAAGAACAAGGGGAAAGCGATAAACATTATATATAAATAAAGTTAAGCCGATCTCACACGAGTTCGACTACAACAACAATACAACATCTAAGGTCTCGGGCAAATACACCCGACTTGGTTGATGGAGTACTTTTAGGTACAAAATAGATACAAGGCAAATGCCGAAACGAATTCTAACCCACCTAGCTAAAAATAAATATGCAACCGCGCCCAAAATAAGCTCTCTCACTATCGCTATCGATTCAAGCGGTCAAACCTGCAAGAAACTATAGCACAACAAGGGTGAGTTGCCAACACATGAGCAGAATTCGCAAAACAAGATAGAAATCGCATGCATAAGCGGTGAAACAACTAAGGTATGGGTAAACATGTACATTGCGGAAGGTAAATAAGCATGCATCGAAACTAGAATTCAAACGATGGACAAAAATTATAATAATCCATTATGTACAACTCGTATACCGCTATCTTAGCATGCGTAGTATACTAATATATGTGATTATCATGGTATCATATAATAAATCTACATCTTGCCCGATACGGGGCATAGCCAAACCACTAAATCATATGAAAGTATGCGAGTCACGAAAGTAATATGCATATCTTAAACTTGAATTTAAGCGCAATGAAATGATAACAATAATCATTCGTGAACAACTCAACCATATATGTGTGTGTGTGTGTGTGTGTACAATCGCTATCATTCTTTTAAATCTCATCATATAACTCTGGTCGGTATCCTTCGGATATCCGCTGTGTTCCATTATGTATCCGTAATCGGTTTCTCGTCTCTACCTCGATATGTGATACCACCAAACCAGTCCACCACGTATCCGAAAGCGGTTTCTCCCCTACCTCGATATCGGATACCACCAAATCAGTCCACTATGTATCTGTAATCGGTTCTCCCCCACCTCGATATCAGATATCAACAAACCAGACCAACATGTATCTATAATCGGTTCTCCCCCATCTCGATATCGGATAGAAAACTCATGGTGTATGTATCATCATTTCAAGAGAAATAATCATAGCACGAATGGACGACATAAACCTAGCACAAACAAAGAACATAATTATAGCGCGAACGGATAACATAAACGTAGCACAAACAAATAACATAATCATAGTGCGAATGGATAACATAAACGTAGCACAAACTAATAACATAATCATAACGCGAACGAATAATGAGTAAAGCAAGCGTAGCGTGAACGGGCATTGTAAATGGATAAATACTTCCAATTAATCTAATTATATTTTAAAATAGAACGAAACGTTTGGAAATAAGGAGGCTGCGATATTTTAAAATTAGACATCCCTTTGAAATTCAAACAGCACATCCTTTGCATTATTGTTTAAAACATGAAATGAATCGTTATTTAGAAATGAGTACAACCTTTGTATTTTCATAATCTCCAATCGGGATAAATCGCAAGACTCAGCGACTCAATAATAAAATGTCGTATTCGGCAAACCATCACCACCTCATCCAGTACGGAATTTCATCACATATGATGACAAAAAAATATTATATTGAATCAAATCATAAATTCATTTAGTCTGGAAACAATATAATGCACTCAATAACAGCTAGTAAGGACATCTAGTCTATGTATGTAAACACACAGTTCAAATAGTACGGACCGCTAGTCTATGTACACACACAGCAATAGTATGAATATCTAGTCACGTACACGCACAACGACTGGTACGGACATCTCGTCGACGTACTCGCCCAATGATTAGTATGGACACAATTCACGTATACACACATAACATTGATCATACTATAACATGTAAAGCATGAAAAGTTCTACCGTGGCATGGCAATTACTAGTAATGTGTACGTGTTGCAAGTGTTCTAGTCTATATGTGTCATGACAGTTACTGATGATATGTACGTGTAGCATGTGAGTCTCTGTTGATGCCGCATGATAATCATTAGTAATCGTGCAAGTGTCTTAGCAAGTGTGTTCGCTCAAGTATAGCAAAGGAAAAGAAACATAGTTTTGGTAAACTGAGAATATAAGACGTGAATTATAATAAAAGAAGTGTTCATAATAAATTTAGTTGTTGGGGGTGCTATACGCTATCCACTCGGTTCCCCATCTGTAGATGCTAAATCTACTCATCGACTGTGGTAATAGTTAGTCGAATCTCACGACTGATGCACTTCTTCTCATCGCCTCGAGATCACTCGCACTCGATCCTATAACCAATAATAATTATAAACATGCAAGGAAACCCCATCAATATCGATATAAACCCAAGTAAACAAAACACAACGCAAAACTCAAGTTATTCAGGCAAATAAAATAGCATCGGACGTCTGAAGCTCAAAAGCTCAGACGTCTGAAGAAGACGTCTCGTCGAGACAGAGGTGTGGCAAAGGTCTGAAGCTCAAACTCAGAGGTCTGGAAAACAACATGAAATATTACAGAGAAGTCGCAGATGTCTGAAGGACAAGTGTCAGACGTCTGACCTAAAAAACACAGAGACCCCAGAGAAAGAGCAGACGTCTAAAGAACATAATCTTAAGCATATGAAGAAGAAAACTGCTGCTCGAAAATTGAGATTTGTAAAATACTTTTAAAACCAAAACTTTTGCTTAAAACTACCCTCTACAATCCAAAACAAGTTGTAACAACAACAAATAGCTACACTAAACATACCACAACAACAATAATCAATAAAACTCCATTTGTGCAAGATTTAAACCATAAAAACATGATTTTTAAGTAGAAGACATAGTTTTGATGGCAAATAAAACTTAAAACTTGAAAAGTAAGAGTTACATTTTGAAGGAGATGAATTGAAAAGAAGATCAAAGCTTGTATGAAGATCTTGAAGAATTGATGATGGCTTTAATTTGAAGAGATATGTTTGGCGTTGAGGAGATGAAGAAATTTAAGGTTTGTTTGGAGTCGGGTTTGAGAAATTTGAAGAGAGAGAGAAAGAGCTATGGTTAATTGTGAGAGTGAGAGAATTGGAGAAGAAGGAAAAAATGTAAAGGAATGGGTGTACATATAACATGTAGATCCCATGCCTCTTCCATGTCCATGCCTTAACCATGATGTAAATTCCAATTAAAAAAATTTAAGGAAAAAATGTTTAATATTGTATTATGCATACCATGCCATAATAGATATTAAAAACTGACAAATGTGCTGTTTTAAAAACCAAAGCCCAAATAATCAACGTTTTGTTATCATTTTAATAAAACTCATAATATTATTATTAAATTCTAAAATAAACTTTAATTTTTTTTGAAATGTTACAGGTATAAGTTGGGAAAACAAAGTAGGTTACATCCAGATTAGTAGTGTAGTCCCAGTAGGATTATAGCACGCTGTAAGGCAATCTTACCGCTGGTTATAACATGCGGTTCTCTCTAACACGGGCTATCTATAGTGGTGTTTTTTTGTGTTAACCGAGATAGAGGTGTTGACCGTACTTAGTCGTAATCTGCTAGTTTTTCGTACATGAAAATTATATTTTCTCAGATATTGCATTTTTATAGAAGACTTATGCGCAAAGTAATATCACCATTGCTTGTACAATTGATTGCTTCATGTTTTGTTGTTTTCTAATTTATTTTAAATGCCTTTGACATGTATCTATTTCTTTACTGAGCGTTATAGCTCATCCACTTTGTATGTGGCTGCTAATTCCAATGCAGGTTAGCTTTCTGAAGGAGTTTTAGTAGTGAGGTTAGGATGCATATCATCTTGGCTGTTTGTGGAGTTTTGCGGTCTTGTTATGAATAAATAATTTAGTAGTCTTCCTATGGAGTGGCTGGAATAAACTTTATTTGAATAAAATATGTCATTTAAATGCTTTGTAATAAGTTCATTTTATGACTTGGAGTTATTACTGTGGAATTTAAAACAACCATTTATGTTATTTTGGTATGATTTTTTTATCTTAAAGAAATCCTGTTAGTTGTGACTTGCGGTCATATTGTTGAGATCGCGGCATGCCATGCATTTGTTGGTTGTATTTATATATTTGTATTTAGTGCCCAACCCTCCCACCCAAAAAAAACCCACCACAAATTTTTTAAACAGACAATGTCCTGCGGCATTAAAGTATAGATAAAGAATACACATCACTCTCAAGGAGGGGGAAAAAAGATTGGATATGATAATGCTCCTGCAACTGAAACTGAACAATGGGAAATATTTTTGATTTAGATACTTAAAATTCTCTAGATGGGGAATTTCCAAAAAAAACTGTGAACAAATTGTCTGGTTATTTTCGGAATGAATAGCAGTAGTGATGGGATGAAATTCTTGCTGGGTATCCATATAAAGTTGTTCATTTTAGTACTTAAACTCACTCCATTAACCATTAATGAAGGAAATCAAAATGTTTTAATATACTCTGTTTTCTTTTTGGGAACAGGTGTAGAAACCCCTCTGAAAAATTGGTTCGTGCAGTTGAAGGCTCGTTAAGAGAAGCTTCACCAGTGCTTCAATATTTTATGCCTAGATTCCGACATTATAAACAGCCATAGTCTCGAAACACCTCTGGATGAAAAACTTCTCTCTGTTTTTTGGCATATTAAGAATTCGAGATGCTAGAGGTAGCTTCAGAAAGATATGAGCAAGGGTAAAAAGTTTGCCTCCCTCTGTTTGTTAACATAGAATTGCTGTCTGGTTTGATTTTTTGAGCAATACAAACCTGTAGAACAGGGGGAAAAAATTACTCCATCAAGAAACCACTGCCAAACAGTCGAGCAATGTGGTTAGGGGCTGTTTGGTTGCAAGATTATGAAATTTGGATTCCGAAATAGTACGGTTGAAAATTTCTGGATTTGGTAATTTGTTGTTTGATTGGTATTGGATTCCCAGTATTGGATTTGTAGATCCTTGTAATATTTGTTTGGTTGATGAAAAGAAAGTGAAATTTGGATTTGAGGATTTGAGAGAGAGATAGAGAGATGAGGAATTTTTTAATAACTAAAGTACATGTGAGGGCCACCAATAGTGAGAAATCCTTAAGAATCCATTCATTTTTCAAGGATTTTTGAATCCATCTTTTTTGTGGGCCCCATCACACAATCCATACAAATCCATGTTTGTAATCCAAGCCAGCCAAACACAAAATTTGTGAATCCTAGCATCCACAAATCCAAAACTCAAGAACCCTATAAAATCCTTCAAACCAAACAGGCCCTTACAGAGTCATTTATTATAGAAGAACTACATCAGTTACAATCAGCAAGCATAAATTTTGCAACTCACATATAAGATTAGCCCACCACAGAAGATAAAGGCTTAGAAATACAAACCTGTGAGATCTACAACCAGCAGAATTAGAAAATCTTTATAGCACATATGTCATAGTTTCAAGCCTTGCCAAGCGAGTCGAAATATCCTGGGTCGTGAATATCGATGTCATAAATCTTTCATGGAGCTTCTGAAGATTGGAAACTAGAAGCACGAGTCGTCTCCATGGAGCAACAGCCAGAGTGAAAGGAATTAGCCAGATCCCCAGCTCAAGTATCACCATTCTCTCTCTCTCTCTCTCTGTGTGTGTGTGTGTGTGTGTGTGTGTCATCTTATAGTTGTATACAGAGTTTGTAATTGGTTCTACTAATCTTTGCTGATGTGAATGACACCAGTAACCGAATGCTAAACTTTGTGAATATACCTTTATTCCTTTACTATTACAATTATAGATACTTGCTATTCACCAACAGTTTATTGGCTTTCAATCTTAAGTGAGCTCGTATTCCATTCTAGTCCCAGGCAATAATTGGGCACTTTGTATGTTTTGAATATCAAATTCAATGTTTTGATTGCTGAATTACATCCTGGCAAAAAAATTGTATGTGAAGGCAAAACTTAATGTTGTGTCCCTTGTCCCTCGGTACATATTGGAGTTCTAGCAGCCAAAAGTCTCAATTTAGTTTCTGTGGTTTGGTGGTGGGAGCTCTCAAGTGGCAACTTGATTTTTAAGGGTCTACATCAAAGCTGGGACCTTGGAGTCCTGATATGCCTTCTAGTTTGCGTGTGGGCATTTTGTTTCTTTGCTTTAGTCATGCTCAGTGAGACTTCACAGTTTAATTGTTCGTTTTGTGCTTTGCCAAGCAACAAGGACAGCAAAGCGAAAGCAGCTTTAATTTAACTAGTGCTAGAGCACTAGAAGTCTAGAACTTGCAAAGTTCAAAATTGTGAGTTGGGGTGAGTGAAATATTATATTTCTCACATGTTGAGCGAAAATTGAAAATTGTATCTTCATAGAAAAAAGAATTTCTCCACTTTTTTTGTCAATTTTTCCATAGACCAGCTGAGATTCTGATGAGTTCGGAACTTACGTTAGTTTCAGTTTTAATGCTTATATATAGACCTTTGTTCAGTTTGCTATATTTTAGAGAAACTACCTTTTCTAATTGAACATATTTTCTGCTGAGAAGGTGTCTTGTATATCGAGATTGCACACCATCAAGTTTCAGGTATTGAGCCGACTCATGCTTGAAATGAGCTGTATCATACATCCAGAGAAAAAATATGATTTCCAGACAAGTTTATGAACCGTCTCAACAATGGGAGTGTTGAGCCGTCTCTTAGAGATAGAGAACTCGGCAAATTTTAAGCCGGCTCAAGAAGATGTTGAGCCGTCTCTTAGAGATAGAGAACTCGGCAAATTTTAAGCCGGCTCAAGAAGATATTGAGCCGGCACAAGAAGTCTGTTGACGGTTCATTGCGCATATCAAGCTTTTGAGTTTATCTTGAATATTCAGTTTTGGTTGGCAGTTTCGTAATTATTGTATTCCTATTTTATATCAGATTTGTAATGGTGTATAAATATGATGTTAGGGTTAAAATTTAAAGTGTGCAATCTTGATCATAAGATTTAAGAGAGACGAAACGGCGGTTCTATAAGAGATCAATGGAGTAGTAAGGAGGACTTGGAGAGAGGAGATATTGTTGGAGATATATAAGAAGAGGGTTTCTAAATCTTGTAAGGTTTTTTTCTCTAAATTCTAATTAAAATATTCTCCCCCTTTTCCTAAATCTCTTCTTGTGTTATTTTATTTTGCATTTGTTCTAGTTATCCGTTTAAGAGGATCTTAGTTTAGATGCATTAAGGTTGGTGTTGTCTCCACTGCACGCCAACAACTGGTATCAAAGCCGCGTTCTTTAGTTTTTCGATCTAAATTTACGGTGGGTGATGACGCTCGTGTCCGCTCCCCATCTTCTTAGATTGTGATTCTATTGAATTGGTTCATAAGGATTTGAGAGAAAGGTTTTTGCTTCGGAATTAAGGATGACGGATAACAAGGTCAATAGCACCAAGTTCGAGATGGAGAAATTTAATAGGAAACAAAACGTCTCGACGTGGCAGAAAAAGGTTAAGGCACTTCTTGTAAAAGAAGGGTTGCTTAAACCTTTTGGCGGTGAGAAATCTACCGACATGACAGATGATGCATGGTAAGACACGGATCAGAGGGCACAGTCCACAATAGTGATTTGTCTGACGGATAACGTGATGTACAACGTCATGAAAGAAACTTCTGCGATAAGTTTATAATTGAAACTAGAGGGCTTGTATATGATAAAGTCTTTGTCTAACAAACTGTATTTAAAGAAGCAACTTTACGGTCTACATGTGAAGGAAGGTACTCCAATTCACTACTTAAATAGCTTCAATAAGATGATCAGCGATCTTTTATGTTTTAAAGTAAAGTTAAAGGAGGAGGACTAAACGCCTTTGCTCCTTTTTTCGTCTCCAAATTCGTATAAAAACTTGGTGACAACAATTCTCTATGGGAAGAAGACTCGCGAGATGGAGGAGGTTACAACTACGCTTCTCAACAATAAGATCATGAAGAAATCAAATCCACCAGAGAAGTTATCAGGGTTGTTTGCTGGTGAAAGGGGAAGGTCGAAGACTAGAGACAAAGGCAAGAGTATAAGGAGGGAATCCAAATCATTCGGGGGAGAGGGCGAACCAAACTTCTTTTGCAAACAGCCACGGCATATGAAGAAGTAATGCCAAAAGTACAGACAGTGGTTGGAGAAGAGGGGTAAAGGTGCCAGTACAAAGAGTTCGGATCAAGCCAGTGTTGCGACTGAAGCAGAAGAAGATCTGTGTGATGCACTCACAGTACATACCGGGAAGAAAGAAAATTATGATTCTTGAATACTTGACTCTAGACGTTCTTATCATATGTGTCCCCAAAAGGAGTTGTTCGACACTTATAAGGAGTTCAATGGTATTAGTGTTTTCATGGGGAACAATGCAGCGTGCAAGACTATTGGCATAGGGAATATCAAAGTCTGCATGTTTGATGGTGTGGTGCGAACACTTGTGAACATGCGACACGTTCCAGAATTAAAGAAGAATTTGATTTCTCTAGGAGTATTGGATACGGCAGAATTCAAGTTCATTGGTCAAGATGGAGTGCTAAAGGTTGTCAAGGATGTCCTAGTGGTCATGAAGGGAAAACGACTGAAGAATTTGTATCGTTTGGATGCCAACACAGTGACCGGTGGTGCAATCATGGGTACAGAGAAACAGGTGGAGGATACCACAAAGCTGTGGCATATGTGTCTTAGCCACATGAGTGAAGGGGGGCTTCGTGGGTTGCATAGAAGGGAATTGCTAAAGGTATTATCTCGTGCAAGTTGGACTTCTGCAAATATTGCACGATGGGGAAGCAACATGAGGCCGACTTTAAGCAAGTGATGCACAAGACCGAAAGACTTCTCGATTATATACACTTGGATGTATGGGGGCCATCACTGGTTCCATCAAAAGGAGGTGTCATATACTATGTCACTTTCATTGATGACTTCTCACGGAAGTTATTGATCTATTTCCTCAAACACAATTCAGAGGTGTTTGCCAGATTTAAGGAATGGAAAGCGGCCGTGGAGAAGCAAAATGGGCGATCGATGAAATATTTGCGGATAGATAATGGAGGTGAATACAGCTCGAAAGAGTTTACAGACTACTGTAAGGAACATGGCATACAGAGGCAATGGAAAGTTTCAGGACTTCCAGAGCAAAATAGGATAGCGGAGGACATGAATATGACATTATTAGAGAGCCAAAAGTATGCGGTTGCAATCTGTACTTTCGGAGGACTTCTGGGCATAGGCGGTAAGTCATTCGTGCTATTTGGTTAACATGTCTCCATTTACAACCATAAATCTTTAGATCTCAGAAGAAGTATAGAGAGGAAAGTCAGTCAGTTATGATTCATTACGAGTGTTTGGATGTTCTGTATACTCACTCGTGAATCAGAATGATAGGACCAAGCTGGATTCAAAGTCAAAAAGGTGTGTTTTCATGGGATTCAAACTTGAAGTTAAAGGTTACAAGTTATGAGATCTGGAAAACATAAGGGCGTTCACTAGCCGAGATGTGATCTTTGATGAGAAATCCATGTTGAAATACGTAGCTGAAGACAATAAGGCGTCAGATGGAGCATCCGGTGGCAATGATCCGGTGGAGGTAGAGTGTTTCCGCCAAAATTTTGGCTCAAAACATGCTCCCTTAAAAAAATATAATAATAACAATAAAATAAAAATAAAGGAAAAACTCCACATACAAAGCATGTAGGTACTGCCTCGGATAGAATTAAATCCTATGATGGCGCCTCTCGTGCTCTTCACGCGGGCGCCAATGTGCAAAACACAAAATGAAATCTATTAAATGAGAGTTAAAGACTCTGAGGCAGCACATCACGTGCAAAGCACGAGAGCGCTGAGCACTAGTGCTGAAGAGTCAAAGACTCTGAGGCAGCGCCTCACGTGCAAAGCATGAGAGCGCTGAGAGCGTCAACGCTAAAGAGTCAAAGACTCTGAAGCAGTGCATCATGTGCAAAGCACGAGAGCGCTGAGAGCCAAGCGTTAAGAGTCAAAGGCTCTGTGATAGCACATCACGTGCAAAGCACGAGAGCGCTGGCGCCAGAACTAAATGTTCTCCACCGTTGGATCAAAGATCCAACGAAGATGATAAATCATCAAAATTCAAAATAAAATTCTGTTGAGGAAATACTCCTCAAATCTTTCTAAATAAGAAAGATTGTGCTCTGTAAATCAGAGTACCGTTGGATTAAAGATCCAATGGTGATTAAAAATCACCAAGCTACAGAATAAGCTCTGTAGGGGAAAATATTTTCCCATTCTTTCTAAACAAGAAAGATTGTGCTCTGTAAATCATAGCACCGTTGGATCAAAAGATCCAATGGTGATTAAAAATCACCAAGTTACAGAATAAGCTCTGTAGGGGAAAATATCTTCCCAATTTTTCTAAACAAGAAAGATTGTGCTCTGTAAATCAGAGCACCGTTGGATCAAAAATCCAATGGTGATTAAAAATCACCAAGATAAAGAATAAGCTCTGTATGGGAAAATATTCTTCCAATCTTGTTAAAAACAAGAAGATTGTCTTCTGTAAATCAGAAGCCTTAGGATCAAAGATCCAATGGTGGGGAAACATCCCTAAATCAATCAAAGAAAGATTTCCTTAACTGATTCAACAAATCAGCCCCCCTATATAAAGGACCCAAGACTTTAAGTCTTGAAAGGGAGAACCCCCCATAAGTTTCAAGTTCTCAGAAAAGAAAAAAAAGAAGAGCAAGCTCTAAAAAAAAGAATTTCTTCAAGGTAAATAAAACAGAGAGATTAAAGTATCTCATCAAAAAAGAAGAATTTAGTTCTTTTTCTAGATCATAGATCTACAAAGACAGAAGTTTTTCATAAGAGTAGAACAGATTGGAGCGTCTCGTCATAAAAAAAATAGAGGGAGAAGAACTTAGTTCTCTTTAGATCACAGATCTATAAGACAAAGACAAAGCCTTTCACAAAAACAGAAGAGATCATAACATCTCCTATTAAAATATGAACTTAGTTCTTGGATCCACGAGACAAAGTCTCTTAATTCTCCGAGCACAGAATTGATCAAGAGCGCTTTGCACTCATTTGCTAGCTCTCAGCGCCAAGCGCACCATGTGCTTCTTACGTGGGCACTACTTAATAAAGAGCGCTCTGTACTCATTGGCTGGTGCTCAGCGCCAAGCATGCCACGTGTTCCTCACGTGTGCGCCATTTTTATAAGAAGCGTCTCGGCGCTCCAAGTCTAGCGCTTAACACCAAGCGCGCCACGTGTTCCTTACGTGTGCGCCATTTTCATAAGAAGCGCCTTAGCGTTCCAGGTCTGGTGCTAAGCGCCAAGCGCGCCACGTGCTTCTCACGTGTGCGCTATTTCATAAGAAGCGCCTCAGTGCTCCAGGTCTGGCGCTCAGCGCCAAGTGCTCTGTACATAAAGCGCTTTGCGCTATAAAGAGTGTTCAACACTCAATAAAAGACAAAAGAAAAGGGGTGTCAGAACCCAAATTAATGCTCAACATTATTGAACAAAAGAGGCTAATCCCAAAAAAATGTTTAACACCCAAACAAATGTTCAACGTAAAAATAAATGTTCAACAGTTTAATCAGAACTGAATGGGCTGAGCCCAAGTTAGCCACAAGTCCCTGGCTCAGATCAGCTGAGCCCATAAGCTCACAATTGGTCTTGGTCCCAAGTCTGACTACAGATCTCCCAATCAACCTTGGTTCAAGGGTACATCTCTTCATTCCTATGATATATGTCGTTGTAATTCTTCAACGTCTTCAGAGAGGTGACGGGTCCCGACAACCAGACACTCCATGGACTATGTTGTCCTTAAACTTATGGACCACAACGTCCCTAAACTAAACTCTACGGACTATGATGTTCTTAAACTTATGGACCGCAACGTCCCTAAACTAAACCCCACAGACTATGACGTCTTTAAACTCCATGGATTATGATGTCCTTAAACTCTATGGACTATGACGTCCTTAAACTTATGGATCGCAACGTCTCTAAACTAAAACGATAGAGCCCAAATGCCCTGTCATCGGATCTAAATGATTCCGAACCCCCGTTGAGTAGATCTTAGTCTAAAATTAGACTAACGTATCCTTAACAAACGTTTAAGTTGATCTTAATCTCAATGAGATTAACGATCTTTAAACCCAACCCAAACCCAAATCTAATAAAATACGGATTTGGACTAATTCACTCCCTACGGGCGACAACATAAATTAGTCTCCGTATACAATCCACGGGCAACCAAAAATAAAATAAACACACACGACACGAAGTGACCATCTGGAAAAGGAAAAAGTTGTTACCGCGATGCGGTAGTGTAATTAACTGCAGGGGTTTGCGCCTGCAGGGAAGAGCGTCCCCACAATAAAACCCCCCTCAAATGAGAGGGAAGCTGACGAAGTTTGCTACAACGGCCACATCCGTCTAAACCTCCGATACACGGTACCATAAATCAACTTGGCATCTTCAGAGAGATGGACGGATAAAACCAAATAGCATCTGCCCCGAAAATTCAGGCTGGACGTCCCAACGTCCCGGTCGTGTCTTTCGGCGGAGAACAGATTCCGGCACACCCGATGGGACCTTTTCCTCTTTCCACTCCACATTTCTTATGTCGTGTTCGCGAACGAATCGCGGTTTGCTATGGTTGCCCCTGGATTCAAGGTACTATGATTTGGTGTCTTGCTTCTTCAAGAAGAGAAGATGGCGTAAGTGGCTTCTACTTGCACCAATTGCAACAACTGCAACAATTCCCACTCCGTCCTCGCTGAAGGAGTGACCTATGGGCCTCAAGCGGCCTCCATTTTCGTGATGCCAGTGGAACAGGTGATGCAAGCCACCACTGGACTGTTCTTTGATTGGCTTGCAACTACCGTGTCCCCTCTCAACGGGTCGCCCAAATCCAACGCCTCGGTCTTTAACAGACTGGGCCAAAGCTCTAATAGGCCCTGTTCCCCGCCGAACACAGAGACACGACCGCGCAGGTCCGTCTTGCCTGAAATTCGGGGCAGATGCTAATTGGTGCTATCCGTACACCTATCCGAAGATGCCAAGTTGATTTATGGCACCATGTATCGAAAGTTTAAACGGATGCGGCCGATGTAGCGGACTTCGTCAGATTCCTCCTCGTTTGAGGGGGTTTTGGTTGTGGGGACGCTCTTCCCTGCAGACGCAAACCCCTGCAGTTAATTACGCTACCGCATCGCGGTAACAACTTTCTCCTTCTCCAGATGGCCACTTCGTGTCGTGGGTGTTTTTTTTGTGTTGTGGTTGCCCGTGGATTGTATACGGAGACTAATTTATGTTGTCGCCCGTAGGACGTGGATTAGTCCAAATCCGTATCTTCTTAGATTTTGGTTTTTGATGGGGTTTAAGGATACGTTAGCCTCATTTGAGACTAAGATCAACTTAAACGTTTGTTAATGATACGTTAGTCTGATTTTAGAATAAGATCAACTTAACGGGATCGTTTAGATCCAAAAAGAAAGCATTTGGCCTCTATTGTTTACTTCAGGGACATTGCGGTCGATTACCAGTTTAAGGACGTGGTGGTCCAATGTTAGCTTAAGGACGTCTCGGTCCATCAGTAGTTTAAGGACATTTCGGTCCAGGTTAAGGACATCGTAGTCTGTGGGTTTAAAGGGACCCTACAGTCCAGGTTAAGGACATCGTAGTCCATGGGCTTAAGGACCCCACAGTCTGGTTTAAAGACATCGTAGTCTATAAAATTTAAGGACATCGTAGTCCATGAGTTTAAAGACCCCACAATCCGTAAGATGTGTGTTTGTTGGGACCCGTCACCTCTCTGAAGATGTTGAAGGATTACAACGACAAATATCAGAGGAGTAAAGAGATGTGCCCTTGAACCGGTGTGACTTTGTTGAAAGATCAGTAGCCCATTTTAGGACTAAGATCTGTTGAATATTCGTGAGCAGATGGGCTCAGTTCAATATAAGTTGAGGACTTATGTCCAGAATTGGGCTAAGTCTAATTAAAATGTTTAACATTTTTAATTCTGGCTATTGAGCCTTTACTTGGGCTTGGCCCTTTTAGTAATGCTGAGCATTAGGTCCTGACAATTTTTGTCTTGTATTGAATGCATAGCATTCATCAGAACAAAGTGTGTTCTGACAGTGCACCACGTGGCGCGTCAGGCGCTTTGCGCCAATTAAAGATCACATTGCGCTTCTGTCAGGTAGCGCACACGAAGGTGACACGTGTCGCGCTTAGCGCTAGTTTATTAGCGCATTGCGCTTTCCATTTATGAGCGCTTTGTGCTGATTTAGGGGCGCGCCAGTGAGTGACACGTGGCGCGCTTGGCGTCAAGCGCCAACCCATGAGCGCAGTGCACTATTTCAGAAGCGCAAAGCGCAAGTTGTTTCTGTGATTGACACGTGGCACGTTTTGGCGCTGAGCGCCGGTCTAAGGAGCGCAAAAGCGCAGTTCATGAGTGCAAGGCACTGTTCAGTAGCGTAAAGCGCATCTGATCAAATTTATGATCAGAGAACAAGTTTATGTTTTTCTTTTAAAGGAGGCTTTGCTTCAAGAACAAAAGTTCTTGTTTATAAAAGGGTTCTGCCTTTATAGATCAAGGATCTATGAATGAAGTAAATACTTCTTTTATTTTTATGATTAGATCTTTTGATCTTTTTCTTTTTATCAAAGACCTTGGTCTTTAGTAGATCTGTGATCCTTTAAGAAGATAGTTCTTCTTTTTTTTAATGAGATGATTTCATCTCTGTTGTTCAAGAATTAATTCTTTATCTTGAAGAAATGATCTTCTTTTTCTAAGAGCTTGCTCTTCTTTCTCATTGAGTTTTTCTCAAACTTTGCAGGGTTTTTTTTCTATATGAGACTTGAAGTCTTGGGGCCTTTATATAGGGCCAATTGATTTCTTAAATCAGTTTTAAGAGATCTTTCTCTGATTGATTTGGGAATATTTCCCACCGTTGGATCTTTGATCCTAAGGCTTCTGTTTCGCAGAAGATAATCTTCTTGTTTTAATAAGATTGGAAATATCTTTCCATAACAGAATTTTAATTCTGATTAATTAATAATTTATTATTATTAGATTTTTTGATCTAACGGTGGAGAATTTTTAATTCCAGCGCTGGCGCACCTTGCGCGAGCGCACCTACGTTCGACACGTGGCGCGCAGCGCAGAGAGCAGCGCAACTGCGCTAGCGCACCCGTGTTTGACACGTAGCGCGCAGCGCAGAGCGCTGGATCTGAAGCGTTGCTTCAACTTTTGAGTTTTGAAATTTTAAAACTGAGTTTTGCTCTGATTAGGGTGCGCTGCCTAGGGTGCAGCGCACCTGGCGCTAGCGCGTCTGTGTCTGACACGTGGCGCGCAGCGCGCCTAGCGCTGAATTTGAAGCGTTGCTTCAATTTTCAAATTTTGAATTTTAAAACAGAGTTTTGCTCTGATTGGGGGAAACAAATGCCCCCCACCGTTGCGCTCATGTGGCGCACACGTGAGTGCAGCGGTGGCAACATCTGAGCCCTTGGATCAACTCAGAAGTTGAAAAGCAGGTTTAATGCCTATAAATAGGACCTTTGGTCTCTTAGATGATTATCATCTTCTTTCTTGAGAATTTTTATTCAGAGCCTTGCTCTTCAGTTTAAGAACTTTTCAAGAGTCAGAACTCTACCAAAACTTAAGTAAAGTTTAAAATTTTAATAAATTAGGGTTTTCACCCATTAACTGAGCCCTGCTCTTCATAGATGTTTGATCTAAAGAAAACCCTTTTAGGGTTTCATTAATAGAGCCTTGCTCTCATGAACCCATAGATCTAAACAGATCTTTTCTTGGGGTTTCTTAGCCCATGAACAGAGCTCTGCTCTTTGATAATATGTAGATCTCTTGATCTTTGATGAAGAACTCTTAAGAGTTTTTCAAGGATCTTGAAGATCCCAGAATTTTTAATTCACAAAAATTAATTTTAATTAATCCTTGATGGATTTTTCCATCATCATTACAGAGTCAGGCTCTTACCATTCTCGGGGAATTTCTCTTAAATTCCTTTCATAATTGACTCTGACAGACGTCATTCCTGTTTGTAGAGCATTGCTCTCAAGGAGTTAAACTCTTCAACTCTAGAGGTCGCTTATCAAATGAGATTCCCTTTTCAGGATTTCTCACAAATTCGAACTTATTAGGTGTCATAATTAAGATTTGTTGCCTGTTTTAAGAATTTGCTTAATCAGTCTGTCCGCTAATTCTTGTTGATTTTCCTTTTCAGGAGTCATGGATGCTCATATGTATGACCTTGATGAGATCATTTCTTACGGAGACATTTGCTGACTCGGCCGTTCTCAAAATCGAGAATTCACAAACGCCCAGTGTGCCGAAATCATGAGTCGCTTTGACGCATACGATGGTCGACTGCTTCCTCGACGTTCCTCTCTCCTGAAGCTTATCGTGGGAGCGATCTGGGAAGCGCTTCCTTTATTCTGTACCAGCGTCCCACTTAAGGCATTGGATGCTGCCGAGGATAAGGTGCACTCGGTGTATCTGATGGGCCTAATCTCAAAGAAACGGCGAGACAACCTTATCGCTCTTCTGCATCAAGCTTTTCAATAGTCGGCAATACTTGCTGCCTATCGGAGGGTGGAGGACATCCGTGAGGATCCCGACGCTTGTGATCGTGAAAGAAAGCATACTAGGATGGTTCGAAAGGCCTGGAAGATTCTGGACAAAGTCACTTTTGAATTCCTCAATCCGTGCCCTGGATCTGAGGTTTTGCCATTGTAATCATCTTGATAATGTTTTTTGTTTACTGCTTTCGTAATTGTAAGAACCTTTTCACAGTATGAATGGCAAATTTCTCATTTCAGCGTGTTTTATCTTATGTACTAAATCTCTTGCACATGCATGCTTCGAACGCTTAATTAAATGCAAATCAGATGTTCTTTCTGTCGCTTTCTTCTCTTTTCTTTGTTGCCAGCATGTTATCTTGGTAAGCGTAGCCTGTAGACGGTATATAGCTATTCATCTTGGATTCTTTGTAGGGTGGTGATGGCTCAGGAAACAGGATTAGGACCTGTCACCTAAGACTTTTCAATCTTATGAGCCGTGAGGGTCTCATAAAGATTTTTCTCCCTACGAGTCGTGAGGATCTCGTGGGAGTATTTTCTCCTTAGGAATCGTGAGGATTCCTAAGTGCGTTTTCCCTTATAAGTCGTAAGGATCTTATAAGAGAGTTTTTCTTCCTTACGAGTCGAGAGGACCCGCAAGTGTTTAGTGGGATAGACATGTAGATGACGTATTTCCGAAACGGGGTCATATGGATGACGTATTTCCGTGACGGGGTCATATGGATGACGTATTTCCGAACGGGGTCATGTGGATGACGTATTTCCGAACGGGGTCATGTGGATGACGTATTTCCGAACGGGGTCATACGGATGACGTATTTCCGAACGGGGTCATGCGGATGACGTATTTCCGAGCGGGGTCATGCGGATGACGTATTTCCGAGCGGGGTCATGCGGATGACGTATTTCCGAGCGGGGTCATGCGGATGATGTATTTCCGAGCGGGGTCATGCGGATGACGTATTTCCGAACGGGGTCATGCGGATGACGTATTTCTGAACGGGGTCATGTGGATGACGTATTTCCGAGCGGGGTCATGTGGATGACGTATTTCCGAACGGGGTCATGTGGATGACGTATTTCCGAACGGGGTCATGTGGATGACGTATTTCCGAGCGGGGTCATGCTGATGACGTATTTCCGAGCGGGGTCATGCGGATGACGTATTTCCGAGCGGGGTCATGCGGATGACGTATTTCCGAGCGGGGTCATGTTGATGACGTATTTCCGAACGGGGTAATGTGGATGACGTATTTCCGAACGGGGTCATGTGGATGACGTATTTCCGAGCGGGGTCATGTGGATGACGTATCGTCTGTTGTAATGAGACGAATATCGGAGTGGTCTCCAGGTTATCTATGAGTCGTTGAGATATGACTTCTTCTTCTGATGGAGCCTGGGGAGGGAAGGCATGATTCCTTCTTTGTTTGCTCCCCTGGATTGTGTACATGGATTGATGTGATATCACCTGTAGGGCATAAATTTCATTTTATTTTATTTCTTTCCGCGATGCTCTATCATTTCAGCTTTTATATCGCGAAGGTCGCGATTGCCCAATCATTTCGGCTATTTATTTTATTTTATTTTATTTTTTACTCACTGCTTTTTATTGCGAGTTGCCCAATCATTTCGGCTATTTTGCATGCATAAATTTTTTACTTGCTGATTTTGTTGCAAGTTGCCCCATCATTTCGGCTATTTCGTATGCATGTGTGGCTCGCTAGCTTCTTGCTGCAAGTTTGGAATTAGACACCGATTTTGGCATCAGAATCGCTACAACTGGAATATTGCCAGGAGCGAATCATCATTTGCCTCTGTCGATGTCAAACAAAGCTAGCTTAGCGAACAGGGTTAGGATCCTATCGACTAAGGCTTTCGACTTCATGAGCCGTAAGGGTCTCATAAAGGTATTTCTCCCTGCGAGTCGTGAGGATCTCGTAGGTGTGTTTTCTCCTTAGGAATCGTGAGGATTCCTAAGTGCATGTTCTCTTATAAGTCGTAAGGATCTTACAAGAGTGTTTTCTCCTTATGAGTCGAGAGGATTTACAAGGGTTGTTCACCGTGCAAACATATCCCTAGTCACGGATGGGACTTTGTTAGGGAAATGTTTATTCGCGCCCGTGGATTGTATACAAGGGTCAGCATTGAGCCGCTTGTAGGGCAATATCGGAGGTTGTGGTGGTTGCTTAAGAACAGGTTTAGATCCCTGTAGCTTAAGACTTTCAAATCTTATGAGCCGTGAGGGTCCCATAAGAGGGTTCTCCTTACGAGTCGTGAGGATCTCGCAAGTGTAATTTCTCCTTAGAAATCGTGGGGATCCCTAAGTGTGCTGCTCCCTTGTGAATCGTAAGGATCTCACGCAGGTGGTTTCTCCTTACGAAGTCGAGAGGACCTTGCAAGTGTCTTTTAACGAGATTGCGCCCTTTCGGGTTTTCACAAAACTCGCCAGTAGCCCTGCTGTTTTTACTCACGGAGCCCTTTCGGGTTTTCATCCGTGCCCATTTTGCTTATGGACATACCGTTTTCTCTTTTTCTTTTCTCTTTTTTTTTTATTTTAACGAGGATGAGCCCTTTCGGGTTTTCACAAAACTCGCCGGTAGCCCTGCTGTTTTTACTCACAGAGCCCTTTCGGGGTTTCATCCATGCCCATTTTGCTTATGGACATACCGTTTTCTTTTTTTTTTATTCCCTTTTTTTTGTGTCAGCCTTGGGATGCTGCAGTCTACAGTAGTTTATCGACATCTCGGTCAACGGCTAGTTTTAGGACATAGTGGTCCATCGTTAGTTTAAGAACGTTCCGGTCCGTTGTTAGTTTAAGGACGTTTCGGTCCGTTAGCTGGCTACCACATATAGAGTTTGGGCTTAGGAAGATAGCGAGCGGACATAGTCGTCGTCATCTATCATTGACCTAGGACGTGACTCGTCAGGCATAGTACTTTTTTAGGAAGCGACCATTTATTGGTCTGAAGGGCCTTCGCCATGCATATCGATGAGTAAATAGGCTCTACCCTGGTAGACTTTGTCTATGATATACGGGCCTTCATAGTTCTGCTCGAATTTCCCCCGCTTGGCGCGATTAGGGATCATAGGTCTTTTGACCACTAGCACGAGTTCGCCTTGGCGGAATGTCCTCGGCCTAGTCAATCTTTCGTATGAGCACGTCATCTTTGCTTTATAAGCCTCTAGATTTTGTTGCGCTATGAGCCGGGTTTCATCAAGGGCATCGAGCTCCTCAAGCCGAAGGTGAGCATTCTCTTCGTCCGTTAGCTCGTAATGAACTGCCACTCGTAGAAAGGGTAACTCTATCTCGAGGGGGAGTACCGCCTCTGTACCGAATACCAATGCGTACGGCGTTGTGTTCGTGGCCGTTTTGAACATAGTTCGATATGCCCAGAGAGCTTCATGCAGTCTCTCATGCCAGTCCTTCTTATTTCGAGACACTGTCTTTTTCACGATCTTCGTTAAGGTCTTGTTAAAAGCCTCAGTTAGAACGTTAGCTCGGGGATTATAGACTGAGGAGTATCTCCAGTCTATGTTATGCTGTTGTGCAAAGCGGCTGATCTTGTGGCTTCTATAGGCTGGCCCGTTATCGGAAATGATCCGTCGCGGAGTTCTAAACCGATAAATGATGTGTGTCTTGAAGAAATAGAGGATATTCTCCATCTTCACTTCCCTCAGCGGCACTGCTTCTGCCCATTTGGAGAAGTAATCAGTTGTCGCCAAAATGAATCGATGTCCTCTGGACGACACTGGTTCGATGGGGCCGATTATGTCAGTCCCCCACATTTCAAACGGCCAGCTAGCCACCGTTGGATGTAGTGGATTTGGATGTTGATGGATAAAGTCTCCATGAATCTGGCATGAATGGCACTGCTTCGCGTATTCGGGGTAGTCTTGGATCATCGTGGGCCAATAATAACCTATTCGTTTGATCTTCAGCTTCATCTTCGGCCCGGCTTGGTGAGAACCGCAAAGTCTGTCGTGAGTTTCTTGGACGACTCTCTTTGCCTCTTCAGGTCCCAAGCATCTTAACCACAGAGAATCAAATGATCTCTTATACAGAGTATTGTTGACGAAAGCGAAAGACAGAGCTCGTTTCATAAGTTGATGTCTTGAGGACGCATCTTCAGGTGTTCGACGGGATTTGAAGTAGTCTATAAAAACTTCTCTCCAATCCGTAACCTTTTCCTTGTCTTTTATCTGTAGAGTCATTCGCTCGGTCGCTCCCTTTTCTTCGGACGACTCCGGAGATATTTCTGCCAGCGCGAGAACCCGACGGCTTTGTACAACGATCCTCACGTCATCGAGGTTCTCGTTGGCTAGTTCTTTAGCGAGCTTGGCTAATGCATCCGCTTTGCTATTTTCCGCACGCGGTATGCTTTCTAGGGTGTAGGAAGGAATTTGAGTCAGCAGTTGCTGTACTCTCTCGCCGTACTTCACCAACTCTGGCTTGCACGTTTGGTAGTCACTGTTTATTTGACTAACGACCAGCTGGGAGTCTCCGTATATGAGGAGGTTTTCAATTCCCATATCGATGGCGATCTCGAGACCCGCTATCAAAGCTTCGTATTCTTCTTCGTTATTCGTCCTCGGCTCTGTTAAGGAGAAGGCAAAGCGCATTATCCCTTTGTGTGGAGTCATGAAGATGAGGCCTACCCCTGATTTGATTATAGGGGTGCTTTGTTTGCGCTTCTTCATGGAAGACGCCCCATCAAAATAGAGTTCCCATTGGATATCATTCTCTCTTCTCTCTGTGTCGATTGTATCAAACGCATGTTCGTCTGGCAATTCGCAATTCAAGGGAGAATCGGCAGGTATTGGATGCTCAGCGAGGAAGTTGGCGATGGCCTGGCCTTTCACTGTCTTAAGAGATCGATAAGTTATCGAGAACTCCATCAAGAGCAGGGCCCATTTAGCGAGTCGTCCCGTTAATATAGCCTTTGACATTAAATATTTGAGAGGATCCACCTTCGATATGAGATGGACCTCATGTGCCAACGCATAGTGTCTGAGCTTCGTTATCGCGAAGATCAACGCCAGGCAGTGTTTTTCGATGGGGGAGTAATTGCTTTCTGCCCCCAGTAGAACTCGACTCAGATAGTAGAGGGCTTTCTCCTTCCCTTGGTGTTTTCTTGTGCCCATAGTGCACCTAAAGAACCTTCGAGGGCTGTTGTGTATAGGATGAGAGGTTTTCCTTTGACCGGAGCAGTCAGCACCGGCGGATTCTGTAGATATTGTTTGATTTCGTCTAGTGCGCTTTGGCATTTGTGATCCCAAACGAACGGGGTTTCCTTCTTCATTAGGTGAATGTAGGGACGGTACTTGCCTGAGAGATTGGCTATAAATCGCCGGATGTACGCGAGCTTTCCATAGAGAGACCGCAACTGCTTGAGGGTCTTTGGCGGAGGCATTTCCATGATCGCCTTGATCTTCGACGGGTCTATCTCGATACCTCGGTGTCGGACGATGAATCCCAGGAATTTGCCCGAGGAGACTCCGAATGCGCATTTGAGAGGGTTCATCTTCAAGTTGTATTTTCGAAGGCGTTGAAATACGGTCTTCAGATGCTCTAAATGTTCCTTGTATGATTTGCTCTTAACCACGAGGTCGTCGATATAGCATTCGACGACTTCATGTATGAGGTCATCGAAGATCTTCGTCATGGCCCTCTGATAGGTGGCGTCGGCATTCTTTAGGCCGAAGGGCAGCACCTTGTAGCAGAATATACCCAAAGGGGTCCGGAAGGCGGTATGCTTCTGGGCTTCGGGATGCATCTTTATCTGATTGTATCCAGAAGAGCCGTCCATGAAGGAGAAAACTTCATGAGTGGACGTATTGTCTATCATCAACTCGGTAACTGGCACTGGGAAGTCGTCTTTTGGGCAGGCTTTGTTGAGATCCCGAAAGTCCACATATATGCGCACCGTCCCATTCTTCTTCATTACTGGAACAATGTTAGCGATCCAGTCAGGATATTGAACCTCTTGGATGAAGCCAGAGTCGATTAGCTTCTTGACCTCGGCGTTGATGCTCATCTCAAGCTCGAGCCGCATTCTTCTCGGTGCTTGTTTGATCGGCTTGACGTCCGGAGATATTGCCAATTTGTGGACAGCAATTTCTAGATCGAGTCCCGGCATCTCCAAATAGTTCCATGCGAAGCAGTCTCTATGCTGCATGAGCACGTCCTATAACGAAGCCCGCCTTTCTTCAGACAATAGCTCGCTGACGAATGTTGGCCGCGGGTCACTTGCCGTCGCCAAGTCAATCTTTCTGAGGTTGTCTACAGTAGTATGTATTCCATCTTCCAGCTCTTTTGGCACCGGTGGAAACTCTGAGATTACCTCGTCATCATCGTTTTCGAAGCACCAGGGGAGTTTATCCATATCTTTGGGTTCTTCTTCCGACAGCGTTATAACGTGACAGGTACGGGATCGCTTCCAGGACCGATGTTGATCCGGTTCTACTCTCGTGGTTTTGGGTTCATGCTTCTGCGGCGGGGTTACCCTCCAACTGCTGGATAAAGCGAACTTGCCTTGCTGATACCGGTCTTCAACCCAGTTCTTGAAGGCGAAGCAGTCTTCGAGAGGATGCCCTATTGCTTGGTGATAAGAGCAATAGTCTGGGTGAGAGACCTCGGCTGCTTGCTCGGGGTGCTTGGACTCCGGGAGGGTAATCATCTGGTGTTTCATGACAAGATCGAATATCTTCTTTGTCTTGTCTTGAGGAAAAGAATATGCTCGACCCATCTTCTTTATAAGAGATGAATCTAGACTGCTCGATTCCTGATCGCGTGGCTTCTTAGACCCGCTTTGTTGCTATCGAATGCCTTTCCCTTTCTTTGATTTATTTCTTCCTCTGCGTCGGGCCTTTTGTACAACGGGTTGACAAGGAGGAGCATTTTCATTTTTCACAGCCTGCTGAAGGAGGCGTTGTGTCCTGGCTTTCTCGTAGATGGCCATTTCACGATTATGGTCGTCTCGAACCTTTTGACCGGCTTCCTTTATAAGCTTGTCCATTTGTTCTTCGAACGATGGGCTTGGCATTTTTACGGCGGGAGCTCGTTCTGGTTCAGGGTTAGCATCTTCCCACAGAGCATTTCCTTCTTCATCAAAGTCATGTATGGCGTAGCAGTCGCGGAATAACTCCCGTTTCTTGGATTGAACATACCCATGCCCGGTCATTTCTATTCTCCCGTTGGGCAACTTTCGTTGAGTTCCGGGAACGTTCCAGATCCTGTTATAGAACCGTGCTTGTTGCGCAGTTTGCTTAAGGGGTACACTTTGGCATCTCAAGAGTCTCTTTAGTCCGTTCGTGTAATATCTGGGCAAACGGATGGGCTGGAACCTGTCAAGTGTAGAATCTGCGCCATGCCAGATTTCTTTCTCCACTTTGGTTTCCCCGGATCGGTAGAATAGGATTGCTTTTTCACCTTTTCGCGTGGGAGGGACGTAGAATGTCTGCAGTTCTTCCACACTGTAGGTATCAAGCGCGTCTAGTTCTTTATGATGCTTGGGCGGAACCATGGCAACTTGCAAACTTTGATCTTCATCAGCAAAGGTTTGTATTGATGGCCGAGCAGAGAATGCGACATTGACCTCATCTTCCGAGTCGCTGCCGAAGATCAACATAGGAGCGGACGGTCCCGGCTTGTTGCACTGGGGCGGACCTGAGTAAACTATCTCTTCTTCCTCTTCAGTATCATTCCCGAAGACTGGAATAGTGGTGATAGCTTTGTTCTTCGATTTGTGACATCTTTCCGTGTCCTCAAAATCTGGTAAGAAGTATTTTGCATCTTCATACTTTCGGACTTCGTTCATGGAGAATGGGATTAGCTCTCCTGTTACGGTATACTCGAGACCATCCTTGAAATACTTCATACACTGATGTTCTGTAGAAGGGATGATATTGTACTCGTGTAACCAAGGCCGGCCGAGCAAAGCGTTATAGCAGGTCTTAGCGTCAATGACGTGAAATTTAATGTCTGTGACGAGCAACCCAAAGCGCAGTGTCAGTATTACAGATCCGAGCGTTCGCGATGAATGGGAGTCAAATACGGATATGGTGATTTTATCACGAGCGAGGTATTGAACGCTCATGCAGATTTCCTTTAACACCCTTACGTTAAGGAGATTGACGGAGGACCCATTGTCGACCAGGATTTTACCTATCTTGATGTCATGACAGTATCCGGAGACATATAGGGGACGGTTGTGCTCGCATGTCCCAAGGAGGAGATCTTCATCGCCGAAGGTGATATCGGCTGTGTGTACTTCTTCCAGCTCGTCCTTCATATTTTCTTCGATGAGGAAAGCTTGGAATTGCTCGGGCTCTTGTAATGCCTTGATCAAAGAATCTCTTGCTTCTTTGGATAACAGAAGGGCGTTGAGAATGCTTAGCTGCGAGGGTATCTTCCTCAAGTGTGCCAGAATGTTGTAGTCCACCTTACTTTTCTTTGGCGGGTCCTTGGCTGTCAGTTTTTCGACGGCTTGGTCATCGAGGATGATATCCTCAGGGACCTTTTCTTTCCACTTATCTTTTCTATTTGACCCACTGTTCAGTTGATAAAACTGCACATTTGTTATTACATTTTTCCTACTATTTCTATATTAAAAAGGTCTTTATTATAATATATCATACATATGAGGGTTTATCTGTAAAAATACTATTTTCCATGTGTTGATATATTATAATTGACATTTGGTAGGAAAATGTATGCAAATAATAGCATTGACCAAATCCTAGTAGAACAAAGTCTACTAAATATTATTTGTTGAGTTGTTGTGCAGAATTTTCAGATCTAAAATCAAGGAAATCAAGTTGTTAAAGAAAACCTGCCTAATTAAGAAAGCAAAACATAGAAATCAAGTCTGGCAGTAAATACGAGAAGATTTTCAGATTCTGAGATTCAAAAGATCACCAAGTACCAATACAGAACAAGCTAAAGAAGACCAAAGCAGAGATCCTACTGTTTGGCCGCGGATCCGCGGCCAAACCCCCCTGTTGGCCGCGGTTCCGCGGCAATGTTGAAGATTTAGATGCTGAAATTTTGTAGGGTGAATCTCTACTGTTATCTTCCTAATTTGGAAGCTAAGTTTCTGGCTTTGGGGATATAAATAAAGACCGAGAGCCTCTTTGAAAAATTATCAAGCCGACGAGATCATGAAGTCCAAGACGGCTCATGCATCCAGGCTGATCATCAACTGTTCGTCTACCTCCTTAGAAGAGATCGAGAAGCAACTAGAAATTGTAATCATTTTCTAAGGGATCAAAGTATAATGAATATTGTTGATTAATAAAGGTAGCTTTCTTTTTCTTATTCTATTTCTTCGTAGTTTAATTATGCATTTTCTCTCCACCTCTCTTTCTCCTAACATGCGCGAGTAATTCTCCGCTTGTTAGGGTTTGTAGGATTAGGGTAGGCTAATGGATGATGAACATCCCTAAACCCTTTTTAAGTCCTATAAAGTTTATAAACTTTATCAAAAGAATCATTAACATCCTAATCGGGCACGCTAACAATTCTTTGTTAGTTCCGACCGCGATTAGAGATTAGATTAATGATTGTTTTGGTAAAGGCTAGATATGAACGGAGTTCCGTGTTGAGATAAGGGTTAAGAGTGGGATTCCTTTTCCCTCCAGAGACCCTAATCTACATGCATCACCGTCGTTCTAGTTTTAAATCTATTAAAGGATAAAAATGATAACTTTTAATTAATCGTCCATAACTACTAAATCCTAACGAACCATACAAGTCCCCTTATTATATTAACTACATCCCTAAAATAATCTAGATGTATATTTGCATTCTTGCTTAACGTAGATCTAGAAACCATTCTTCAAAATTCTTTATCCCTCCTCTCTTTTTCAACACATCTAAAGTAAGGATAAAAGGTTCAACGTTTCCCTGAGGACGACCCGTACTCACCTCGGTCTAGCTACACGCGACACCGTTCTGATTGCGGTAAACTACAAACACACTTTTTCGAAACAATCAAATGGCACCGTTGCCGGGGACACGTGCGTAATTTTTTATTCTTACAATTTTTGTTGAATTCTTAGACGATTCATATCATTATTAAAACAAAACTGCAAATTGCATATTTAACGATTTGTGCGTGAATTTTTGCAAGGAAATCTGGAGTCACAGACTTGAGGAAACAAGAGATCTAGGGTTTCACACTTCTCTGGTATCTCTCTCAACTCCTTCTCTCTCCTCTCAAATCCAATAAAATCTATTTTCTGCAGGATTCTTTACAAAATAGCACCGCCCAAAAATCTTTTTGCAAAAGTTTTGTGATTGGTTTTGTTTTGCATATTTTAATACGGACTTTAAGGGGCAAAGACCAAATCAAGATTAGGTGGGGATTTCATCACCCTTCCTAAGCCCCACAAATCACAAACCGAGCATCTAGATCAACCCTTCATTAATTTAAAAAATATCTAGACCAGACTCTAAGGACTGTCGCGCTCAATAAGGACAGAGGAAGGTCGTGGGTAATCTATCGCTTATCCGCATTACTTTTGTGGTGTCTAGGCAAGTGTGTCTAAGGCGAGTGGTTACTTAATCAGGACCACTACTTTCGTAGTGGGGAGCCTCCCACTTACCTGGCACTTACCTGGCTACAAGGGTAGTAAAGAGGCGGTAGAGGATTGATCCTGCGGCTTGTCCTTTGAAAGTCTAGGAGTGGTCTAGAGACTGGACCTAGGTGACCTTAGTTCTAGGGTTGCTTGTGCATTTTAGAGTGATTTATCTTGAGTCCCACTTTTTTCAAAACAAGCCAATTTTAAATCATACACACGCTGCCACTTGCACTAAACCCGCTTAGTGCATGCTCGGATGGACACGGGATCCTAGTGCCCGTCTTGTCCGCGTTCCTGCTATCAACGCCGAAGTCGGTACTTCTTCATCTTCTTTTCCCCCACCACCACACACCACGACCGAGATGGACGGTACTCCATCAGATTATAACACCACGCTGCCACCGCCCGTAGGTGCGCAGAATCTACCGCGCATCTCTCTCCAAGAGAGATGCTATCCTATCCGTGGTCCCCTTCCTACTTGTCTATCTCTTCCACCACCTAACGGGGATAATTTCGAAATTAAACCCCACTACATCAATCTGCTGCCCAAATTTCACGGGCTTGAATCGGAAGACGCATACGTTTTCATTACCAAATTCGAAAACGTATGCGCAATGATGGGTACTTCACAATTGACTTTAGATGCTATGCGCTTACGTCTTCTCCCATTCACACTGTGCGACTTGGCAGAAAAATGGCTTTACAATACTGCCGCACACTCTATCACTAATTGGGATGAATTCGTCATAGTATTTCTTAAGAAGTTTTACCCAAACCATAAGACTGCCCGTGTTAGAAGCGAGATCAACCAGTTCACCCAGCTTCCCAATGAACCATTTTGGAAGTGCTTTGAACGTTTCAAGGATCTGCTTGTCCAATGTCCTCATCATGGAATCAATAGATGGGATTTATGTCGGATTATATATGAGGGCATTAATCCAGCGACAAAGCAGATGCTTGAAACAATGTGTCAATGCAATTTCATGTCTAAAGATGACGGTGAAGCTTGGAAGTATCTGGAAGATCTCGCTAAACACACTTTGCAGTGGGAAAGCGTAAGACCACCTTCATCTAGGGGAGGTGTTCACCAGCTCGATGTTTCTATCACAGTAAAAGCCGAAATGGCAGCGATACAGAAGAAACTCGACGCTATTGAGAACAAATTCTCATCATTCTCCCTAAATCAGGTCACGCTTCCTAAGACCGTCTGTGGTTGCTGTTCGGATCCTTCACACTTAACGGAAGAATGTCCTATGAATGCACCGTTTCAAGGTCACGAGCAAACTAATGCTGCTTTTCAGCAGCGACCTAGAAACGATCCTTATTCTTCCACGTACAATCAAGGATGGAGGAATCATCCTAACTTTGCTTAGAATCAAAACCAACAAAGCAATTATCAAAGACCTCCTCCACAGCAACCACAAAAACAGAATCAGCCCCCCTTTCAGTCACAAAATTTCCAAAATCCGGCCAATACATCTACACCACAAGTGGCCGGAACTGACAACTCTTCACTCGCACAAACATTGGATATGTTCATGAAACATTCCATGCAATTGTCGGCTGAAATGAAGTCTTCTATTGACACCCTAACGAAAAATTCCGCCTCCCATGGTGAGAGTATTAAATCAATAGAAAACTAAATTGCCTATCTAAGGTAAACAACTTAATAACAGTGTTATCAACACGGTAATCGTCTTTGAAAAAGACACTAATCCTGCCGCCCATATGCAGTGGTTACCAATAACATCAAAACAATCAGGACTTCAATTTCTATTCTAATTGCCTGACTAAGACTGAGTCTCATTAATAATCTGACTTGAATATGATTCAAGTACAATCTACAATCTACAATTCAACATGAATCCATGAATACACATATTCAATCTATTAATCTGTATTGACTGAACCGAACCATGTATATACTTCCATTTACATGATTCTCCAGTTACATCCATAATTCTCCAGTTACATCCATTTACGGATATCATGGTTTCGGCAAGTCATCCAATTATACAATCTATATTACAATTCAATTACAAGTTGCAATACAATTCAAACAATACTACAATACAAAACAATACTTCGCGGGGTTTAAGGGGTACATTGGTACGGAAGGTGTTAGAAGTGGCACGAGACTGCAAGATTTAAGACACCTAACCTGAATACCATGCCGTTTTTCCGGGCTTTCTAATGGAGCCTTGTACTTCCATTTGTCCTAGTCTCTAGCATATAGAGACTCCTCTCGTATACACTGGCATTCTTCTGTACCAAGCTATAAACAACAGCGTTAATACTAAATACAACATTATAACAATATATACAACTTTAAAAGCTACACTCTCTCTCTTACTCTCTGTCTTTTCTACTTTTCCCTTATCTTTGGGACTTACCGAGCGATTGTTCGCTGACGACATTCTTTCTCTTTCTTCTTTGGAATGTTGTCGATGATCTGGACACTCAGGAGATCGAGCCTACCAGCGAGGACTTTGATCAGCTTGCCTACGACCCAGAGCTCTAGCTTCATTGTACACATTTATATTTCAGTACTTTACATTTCTGTTATGCCACTATTTAGGCATTGCTTTCTTTCAGATGTATTTACTTTTCCATGCATTGTACAAATAATGTGAATAAATAAAGTTGTTGTTTTATTACAATTGTCTCTTGTGTACATTTCTTTTATATTGCGTAGATACGCTTAGCGTATTTATTTCAGAGTAAATACGTAATGGCCTCGTCACGTCCCCTCTGCCCGTACACCGGGAAGTAGGGCGTGACAGGTTTTGTTGGCGGCCCATACAGATCAGAGCTGTATGGAACCCTACCATGCAGTTCTGTTCTGCGTGAACAAATTAAGCAATATGACATAAGAACCAGCAACTAAAATATTCTTTACAACTCATACCTCTTGAATCTTATTATTTCATAAACTTTGAATTTGTTCTAACCCAAAATTCTCTCACTTCTTTTACAATCTTACCAAAACCTTCGCATTTTTTCATTTCTTCACACATTTTCATACACTACCAATAGTTCTATCACCAAATTTTTCTTGAATCTGTTACACTTTCTTTTTACAAATTTCGAGGATGAAATTTTTATAAGGGGGGTAGAATGTAACAACCCTAAACCTCCTGTACAACCTTCTGTATAAATTTTTCAAAAAAAATACAGAAAGGGGTATTTTTTCCTGAGCACAAGATGTCACGCCCCGCTTCCCAGAGTACGCTAGATTGGGCACGTGACATAACCAACCATGCTACCTGTGGGTAGGAAGTATCCATCCACAGTCACATTATGGCTATAGAGATATCAAGAACAAGATAAAACTATCTAAAAATATGTCCATAATCCAGAATAACAAGAGTCAATAATAAATAAATGCGGAAGCAAATGATCCAATACAAATAACTGAAAGGTATGTCCCATAATGCGGGCTCACATCAGGAAATGAATGCAGGAAATAAAACTAACTACTACTGAACTCACAGCTCAGCCTGCTGGCTGAAGTACTCCTGCTCGGACTGCGAAAGCGGTACAGAATCTGAGCCATGCAAAACCCAGACGTCAGCGCGTCATGTCAACCAGTAATATAATACGAACAATGTAACAGGCAATGGAAAATAAACATGAATAAAGCAATAATGTGAAACAAGCAGTACAGGGTAGTGTGCAGTGGGTAACTAAACTGTTCTATCAGGTTTTCTAGTCTAGAGTCTTTGAAATCAATTGATGAATCGTCGATGTAACTCAATAGTATCCTGTACATACCCGGGACCACGGCCACAATATTCTCGGCTGCAGCCGAGGCATGCCGCTAGGCACAAAACAGGAATGTGTACACTCGATAGTATCCCGTACATACCCGGGACCACGGCCACAATATTCTCGGCTAAAACCGAGACATGCCGCTAGGCACAAAACAGGAATGTGTACACTCAGGGCAGGTAGTGAACTGTCGAGTTACAAGTCAGGTTTCACCTTTGATTTCCCCATACCCCCAAGTTATAAGTGCAAGTCAAGTAAGGTATTCAGTAATCAAGAACTAATGCCAACACAGGATCAGGTACAAGCAGGTTTGTCTGGATAGACAACAGGAACGGTCCATGAGGACTACATGTCAGGTTTGTTGGCATTAGGCACGAGATCAGGTAACAGGTCGGGTCATGGTACATCAGGTCAAGTCAATAGTAAACGGTACCATGTCAGGTGTATCATATATATACCATGTATGACAATGTCAAGTCAAGATGTAACAATATCGTGGGTGTGCTCACAAACAGATATATAATCGAACAGGGTATTAACAACAGGAAAAAAGTAATGAGTTAAACAACAATCAGCAGTTTCATTCAATCATAAGAGTGCAGTAATACAGTGCAGCCGTTTTATTATATTAACAGGTTAGAGCACCCTTAGCGGTGCAATTGTTTAGATATTGATGCAATACAGTCATATCAAGCCTTGAATACGAATGTCCGAATGTAATAGAACTACATGGGTAAGTGCTACCATCTATTAAACAGTAAAATGTGATTAACAAGTAAACTTGGTTATTAGGTTTAAATTAGCAAACTGTAGATTTTATGTTAACTGTAAAATGATATAATGTCATATTGCAACCAAATGAGAAACGACTATACCAAGTTAAGTTTTACAGGTTTAATGTGTCAAAACATATATAAATATATAGTATAGAATATAGCAAGTGATACTTGCCTCGACGGGTCGCGAACCGGAAAAACGGAACGTAACGTCGGCGGGGAAACACGCGACGGACGCACGGTTCACGGACTGAACCCAAACAACGAACCAAGGGACCCCACGGGTCAGAGCACTCCGCTGGATCGTCGGGACACGTCACCGGCACGGCCGGATTCCGGCGAACAGCGACAACAAAATCCAGAAATTTAATGCACAGCCAAAGGATAAACCGGGGGGAAAATGGAAGGAGGAAGAGGAGAGAAGGCTTACTGGTGTTGCAGAGGGTGTGACGGCGATGAGATCGACGGCGGTGAGGCGCCGGCAAGGAGGTTGCAGCCGTTAGGGTTAGGGCTCGGGTATGGACTTCTGTGCAGGGAAAAGAAAACGGAGAGGGATAGGAGGTGGTCGAGGTGCTGGAGTGCGCAGGTGGTGAAGAGGTGCTGGTGGTGGCGCGGATGGCGACGACGAGGGCCGCCGGCGAGCAGGCGACTGTATGGGAAACTGCAGCGATCGCGGCTGCGCAGAGGGCGCGGGGTGGAAGGAAGAAGGTTGAGGTTGAGGCGAGGAGGCGGAGGTGAGGGCGACGGTGACGTTGGCGCCGGCGTCGGGGCTGTGGCGGCGACGGTGAAGGCGGCTAGGGTTAGGTTGCCGGTGGGTTTCTCTGCTCGTGGTTGCGTTCTGGAAAAAAATAAAATAGGGAGGGAGAAATAAATAGGGAAGAGAGAGAGAGAGTTAGAGAGAAAGAGAGAGATAGGGAAAGATAGAGAGAGAGAGAGAGAGATACGAGGGAGAGAGAGAACGGAATAGAGAGAGAGCGAGAGAAGGAGAAATTGGATGAGGGGCCCACGGGGGTTTAAATCCCTCGTGATTGGCTGGGGCAAGGATTGCAAAGGTTTAAAAGATTAATTAAAAGATTTTAGGAAATTAAATTAACAGTAAAGATTTTATGGTTAAAGAAATATTATATGGTTTAAATATTATATTAATTTGGGATTTTGGCGCTAAATGAAACATTTCCAAATCGCGCCCGGGTTGGGTCCAAAAATTCGAAATTTAAATAATAGGATTTTAAGCGGGTTCCATATTTTGAAATTGAGTGTTTTATGATTAAAAAGCATACCCCCAAGTCGGACACCTGTACGCGCGCGTAGCTGTCCAAACTCGCCCGTTTCACCGAACGGGACGAGAACACGATGCACGGACGCTACCACAAGGCTAGGGGTGTCGAGTAGGCCAAGATAGATATTTTTAATTTTATTTTAGGTGCTAAAATTTGTTATATGCAGAAATGACTTTTCCAGATAAAAATTTACAGTAAGACCCAAACAAGCATGATAAAAGAAATGAGTACTACTTAATGCTCAAACAGTAACAGAAAATAGTAGTATTGGGCTCGGGTGTTACATTATACCCAACTACAAAAGAATTTCGTCCTCGAAATTCCAAGAATACAAGATAGAAATTACATAAAAAGGTGAGGAAACTTCTGCCGGATCTCATCTTCTCGCTCCCAAGTGGACTCTCCATGCGATCGATTACCCCAAGAAATAAGCATAAGGGGGATAACCTTGTTCTTAAGAACCTTTTCCCTTCGATCCACGATTTCAACCGGTCGCTCCTCAAAAGTCAGATCCTCCCGTACTGTTAACTCCGAATGATCCAAAACGTGTGTTTCATCTCGAACATACCTTCGTAGTTGAGATACGTGAAACACATCGTGCACACCTGCCAAGGACTGCGGTAACGCCAGACGGTACGCTACCTCTCCAACACGCTCCAATATCTCAAAGGGTCCAACAAATCGAGAACTAAGCTTTCCTCGACTCCCAAAACGAATCACCCCTCTAGTCGGTGATATCTTCAAGAAAACCAAATCTCCCACGGCGAACTCTAGAGGTCTTCTTGACGTGTCAGCCCAACTCTTCTGTCGGTCTTGAGCTGCCTTCATATGCTTTCTGATTGTGTTAACCTTCTCAACTGTCTGCACCACCAAATCTGGTCCCAATAATCTTCGTTCACCAACATCATCCCAACAAACAGGTGAACGTCACTTACGACCATACAAAGCTTCAAACGGAGCCATCTGGATAGTTGCTTGGAAACTGTTGTTGTAAGAAAACTCCACCAAGTGTAGATGATCCTCCCACGAACCCTTGAAGTCCAACATGCATGCTTTCAACATGTCTTCAGGAGTTTGGATCGTTCTCTCCGACTGACCATCGGTTTAAGGATGATAAGCTGTGCTAAACTTCAATCAAGTCCCCAAACTTTCCTGTAAACTCCTCCAGAAGTGTGATAAGAACCGAGTGTCCCGATCGGACACGATGCTCACCGGTACTCCATGCAATCTTACAATCTCCTGCATGTACCGCTCTGCCAAAGTCTCCGTTGATTGACCAATCCAGAAAGGAATAAAGCGAGCTGCCTTGGTCAACCAATCAACAATCACCCATACTGCATTGTTGCCCTTTGGACTCCGCGGTAAAGCCGTCACGAAATCCATGGTTATATGTTCCCACTTCCACTGAGGAATCGGAAGTGGCTGCAATAAACCAGCAACCCGTTGATTTTCAGCCTTAACTTGCTGACACACCAAGCACTTAGCCACAAAGCGAGCAATCTCCCGTTTCATGCCTTCCCACCAGAAATGCTGTCGAATATTACGGTACATCTTTGTGCCTCCTGGATGAACAGAGTAAGCTGAACTGTGTGCCTCCTTCATAAGCTCTTCACGAACATCTCCCTTTGGCACACACAAACGGCTACCATACCTCAACGAACCATCTTTGTGGACCAGTAAATCTGTTCGTACTCCGGCTTCAACTTGCTCCCGAAACTTTTGCAGTCTAGGATCCTGCGATTGTGCTGCTTTAATTTTCTCAATTAAAGACGACTGTACTTGCAACTGCATCAACTGTCCTGTAGAACGTGGTAGCACAACCTCCAATTCGAATCTTCGAAAATCTGCAATGATCTCCCTCTGCGTAGTTAACACCTGAATTGCTGGTAACCGACTAAGCGCATCCGGCACGACGTTAACCTTCCCCGGATGGTACTTAAGATCAAGATCGTAGTCGGCCATCAGCTCCAACCATCTACGCTGCCTCATATTCAACTCCTTCTGAGTGAACACATACTTCAAACTCTTGTGATCTGTAAAAACTTCGACTCTCTCGCCCAAAAGGTAGTGTCTCCAAATCTTCAAAGCGAAGATCACAGCCGCAAGCTCCAAGTCATGAGTCGGATAATTCTTCTCATGGGTCTTCAATTGTCTCGATGCGTATGCTACAACCTTCCCATGCTGCATCAATACACATCCCAATCCTTTCCCAGATGCGTCGCTGTGAATCACCAATCCTCCGGAATTGTCTGGCACGGTCAGAATTGGGGCGGTTATCAACTTCTGCTTCAACGTCTCAAAAGCTAACACACACTTATCCGTCCATATAAAAGGTACCTCCTTGCGCGTAAGCTTGGTCAACGGCTCTGCCAGACGAGGGAAGTTCTCCACGAATCTCCTGTAGTATCCGGCTAATCCAAGGAAACTTCTTATCTCAGCAACATTCTTTAGAATCGGCCAATCTCGAACTGCTGCAATCTTTTCGGGATCGACGGCGATTCCATCGCCAGACACAACATGCCCCAAAAACTTCACTTCCTCCAGCCAAAACTCGCACTTACTCATCTTCGCATACAATTTCTCCTGTCTCAACGTCTGCAGTGCGATCTTCAAATGCTCAGCATGCTCCTCAAAGCTCTTTGAGTAAACCAGAATATCGTCAATGAACACCACAATAAACTGGTCCAAGAACGGTGAAAAGATTCGGTTCATCAAGTCCATGAATACTGCCGGCGCATTCGTTACTCCGAAGGGCATCACTAAGTACTCATAATGTCCATACCGAGTTCGAAACGCCGTCTTACAAATATCTTCTGTTTTCACTCGAACCTGATGATACCCGGATCGCAAATCCAGCTTCGAGAATACCCTCGCGCCACTAAGCTGCTCAAAAAGTTCTCCAATGCGAGGGATCGGGTACTTGTTCTTAATAGTCACCCGGTTAATTCTCGGTAGTCGATGCACATTCTTCTTGTGCCATCCTTCTTCTTTACTAGAAGAACTGGAGCTCCCCAAGGCGAGTTACTGCTTCGAATCCAACCCTTCTCAAGCAATTCAGCAACCTGTTTCTTAACTTCTTCCAACTCTACTAGTGCCATTGGATAATACGCTTTAGATACTGGCGCTGCACCAGGAATAAGATCAATTGCGAACTCCACGTCTCGCTTCGGCGGTAAACCCGATATATCTTCAAATACGTCCATAAAATCGCGAACAACCGCCGGCTCTCCACCACTATCAACTTCCATTGCTGCAAGAATATTGTTTGTCGGCCTAGCCCTAAACTCGACTGGCCCGACAGAACTGCTTCCTCCAGTGAAGGTAAACTCGGGATGTCCGGGAATCTAGAAAATTACTTTGTTTGCCCTACAGTCAATGTGAGCGTGGAAAGTGCCAAGAAAATCCATTCTCAAGACAACTTCATAGCTGCCCGTATCAATCACCAAGAAATCTGCAAAGAGTTCCCGACCGCACACAACAACTGTATAATTTCTACACTCCCTACTAGATATGATTTTCCCATTCCCAGTGTGTATGTCCCAGAAACTAGACAGGGTCGTGTAGGTAATCGAGTGTGTAGTTATAAATTTGGATGACATAAAACAGTGGGATGCACCAGAATCAAATAATGCCAATGCGGGAAAACCATGAACGAGTAAAGTACCAGAAAAAACTTCTCCTGATGCCTTGGCCTCCTCAGCTGTCAAGGTAAAAGCTCGAGCCTGATTAGGTCCTTGAGTCAGCTGTTTCTGCCCTTGGAACGGTCCCTGCGGAGGCTTCTGTATATCATCTCTCGTTCGAAGCTTCGACGGACAGGCACCAACTGCGTGATCAGCCGCTCCACAAACCAAACAAAGTCCCAGCCTCCTTCGACAATCCTTTTGCATGTGGCCAGGTAAATTGCAGTAGTTACAATTCATGCTCTTTCTTCGATCAACAATCACAGGCTTCTTCATTGGTGCTACACCACGACGGTCCACTGGAATACCTTTGCGACCATGAGCTCGGTTAGGTACAAATGCGGGCTTCCTGGCCGCAACTGCTGTCTGCTGCAAGCTCCCTTTCATCCCAGATAAACTTTGTTGTTCCCGAGCTGCCGTAAGAACCTGTGAGAAAGTGGTCAAACCCAGGGAGACAATCTGCCTCTGGATGTCCACATCCAAGCTGCGCATGAACCTTCGTGCCCTGTCTGCATCGTTGGCGACTAAAGTTCTAGCGAATCTGCTGAGTCTCGTCCACTCTGCTGCATGCACGTCCACGGGTGCTCCATTCTGCCTTAACCCAATAAACTTCTCTTCCATTTCCTCCCGTGCAGTCCGCGGGAATAACTTCTCCAGGAAACTCTTAGAAAAATCCGCCCACTTGATCGACTTGGGCAAGCGGGTCTCTTCCACAAGCCACCACTCTCGGGCGTAGTCCACTAACTGAATGCGTACCACGTCAACTCTTTTGTCATCTGGAATCTGTGCCGCAATCATCAAATTCTCCGTGTCCACTAGCTACTGCTCGGCTGGCAACGGCTCCTCCAAACCAGTGAATGTAGACGGACCCAAACGTCTGAAATCTGCCACGGTCCCTACTCGGTCAACTGGTTTAGCTCCAACGTTGTTTACAGACTGCTGAACGATCTGCAAACCTTCCTGAAACGAATCTGCTTACTGCTGGATCAGCTCAGTCTGCCTCTTCTGATTTTCCAGCATTCCTCTTATTACTCCCAGCATGGCGGCTTCGTCCACACGCCTCTGGTACGTCTTGAAATTCTTATCTGCCATATTCCTGAAATCAAGAACACCCAACATTAGCATGATGATAGATTCAATATATAGATCAAGGCTAGAACTCCAAGATACTTAAATAGAGTACCGCATTGTAACTATGCCGCGGTATCATATCCACAATTACTTAACTCCACCCAAGTCGCCTAAGTCCTAGAGATAACAAGAAATCAGGTTTTTCAAGTCGACTTGCAAAGTAAGTTTGCACGTCGTAAAAGATATAATCAGGAAGGATGTGATTCAAGAATGGTAAACGGCAAAGTGGCAGGACATGTTTCCTAACACGGGTATTCTGATTCGCGTATTGGGTACAATACCCAACTACAAAGAATCAACACAACTAACCTATGGCTCTGATACCAAAAGAACCATGTCACGCCCCGCTTCCCAGAGTACGCTAGATTGGGCACGTGACATAGCCAACCATGCTACCTGTGGGTAGGAAGTATCCACCCACAGTCATATTACGGCTGTAGAGATATAAAGAACAAGATAAAACTATCTAAAAACATGTCCATAATCCAGAATAACAAGAGTCAATAATAAATAAATGCGGAAGCAAATGATCCAATACAAATAACTGAAAGGTATGTCCCATATTGCGGGCTCACATCAGGAAATGAATGCAGGAAAAAAAACTAACTACTACTGAACTCACAGCTCAGCCTGCTGGCTGAAGTACTCCTGCTCGGACTGCGACAGCGGTACAGAATCTGGGCCATGCAAAACCCAGACGTCAGCGCGTCATGTCAACCAGTAATATAATACGAACAATGTAACAGGCAATGCAAAATAAACATGAATAAAGCAATAATGTGAAACAAGCAGTACATGGTAGTGTGCAGTGGGAAACTAAACTGTTCTATCAGGTTTTCTAGTCTAGAGTCTTTGAAATCAATTGATGAATCATCGATGCAACTCAATAGTATCCCGTACATACCCGGGACCACGGCCACAATATTCTCGGCTGCAGCCGAGACATGTCGCTAGGCACAAAACAGGAATGTGTACACTCGATAGTATCACGTACATACCCGGGACCACGGCCACAATATTCTAGGCTAAAACCGAGACATGCCGCTAGGCACAAAACAGGAATGTGTACACTCATGGCAGGTAGTGAACTGTCGAGTTACAAGTCAGGTTTCACCTTTGATTTCCCCATACCCCCAAGTTATAAGTGCAAGTCAAGTCAGGTATTCAGTAATCAAGAACTAATGCCAACACAGGATCAGGTACAAGCAGGTTTGTCTGGATAGACAACAGGAACGGTCCATGAGGACTACATGTCAGGTTTGTTGGCATTAGGCACGAGATCAGGTAACAGGTCGGGTCATGGTACATCAGGTCAAGTCAATAGTAAACGGTACCATGTCAGGTGTATCATATATATACCATGTGTGACAATGTCAAGTCAAGATGTAACAATATCGTGGGTGTGCTCACAAACAGATATATAATCGAACAGGGTATTAACAACAGGAAAAAAGTAATGAGTTAAACAACAATCAGCAGTTTCATTCAATCACAAGAGTGCAGTAATACAGTGCAGCCGTTTTATTATATTAACAGGTTTGAGCACCCTTAGCGGTGCAATTGTTTAGATATTGATGCAATACAGTCATATCAAGCCTTGAATACGAATGTCCGAATGTAATAGAACTATATGGGTAAGTGCTACCATCTATTAAACAGTAAAATATGATTAACAAGTAAACTTGGTTATTAGGTTTAAATTAGCAAACTGTAGATTTTATGTTAACTGTAAAATGATATAATGTCATATTGCAACCAAATGAGAAACGACTGTACTAAGTTAAGTTTTACAGGTTTAATGTGTCAAAACATATATAAATATATAGTATAGCATGTAGCAAGTGATACTTGCCTCGACGGGTCGCGAACCGGGAAAACGGAACGTAACGTCGGCGGGGAAACACGCGACGGACGCACGGTTCACGGACTGAACCCAAACAACGAACCAAGGGACCCCACGGGTCAGAGCACTCCGCTGGATCGTCGGGACACGTCACCGGCACGGCCGGATTCCGGCGAACAGCGACAACAAAATCCAGAAATTTAATGCACAGCCAAAGGATAAACCGGGGGAAAAATGGAAGGAGGAAGAGGAGAGAAGGCTTACTGGTGTTTCAGAGGGTGTGACGGCGATGAGATCGACGGCGGTGAGGCGCCGGCGAGGATGTTGCAGCCGTTAGGGTTAGGGCTCGGGTATGGACTTCTGTGCAGGGAAAAGAAAACGGAGAGGGAGAGGAGGTGGTCGAGGTGCTGGAGTGCGCAGGTGGTGAGGAGGTGCTGGTGGTGGCGCGGATGGCGACGACGAGGGCCGCCGGCGAGCAGGCGACTGCAGGGGAAACTGCAGCGATCGCGGCTGCGCAGGGGGCGCGGGGTGGAAGGAAGAAGGTTGAGGTTGAGGCGAGGAGGCGGAGGCGAGGAGGCGGAGGCGAGGGCGACGGTGACGTTGGCGCCGGCGTCGGGGCTGTGGCGGCGACGGTGAAGGCGGCTAGGGTTAGGTTGCCGGTGGGTTTCTCTGCTCGTAGTTGCGTTCTGGAAAAAAATAAAATAGGGAGGGAGAAATATATAGGGAAGAGAGAGAGAGAGAGAGTTAGAGAGAGAGAGAGAGATAGGGAAAGATAGAGAGAGAGAGAAAGAGATACGAGGGAGAGAGAGAACGGAATAGAGAGAGAGAGAGAGAAGGAGAAATTGGATGAGGGGCCCACGGGGGTTTAAATCCCTCGTGATTGGCTGGGGCAAGGATTGCAAAGGTTTAAAAGATTAATTAAAAGATTTTAGGAAATTAAATTAACACTAAAGATTGTATGGTTAAAGAAATATTATATGGTTTAAATATTATATTAATTTGGGATTTTGGCGCTAAATGAAACATTTCCAAATCGCGCCGGGTTGGGTCCAAAAATTCGAAATTTAAATAATAGGATTTTAAGCGGGTTCCATATTTTGAAATTGAGTGTTTTATGATTAAAAAGCATACCCCCAAGTCGGACACCTGTACGCGCGCGTAGCCGTCCAAACTCGCCCGTTTTACCGAACGGGACGAGAACACGATGCACGGACGCTACCACAAGGCTAGAGGTGTCGAGTAGGCCAAGATAGATATTTTTAATTTTATTTAGGTGCTAAAATTTGTTATATGCAGAAATGACTTTTCCAGATAAAAATTTACAGTAAGACCCAAACAAGCAAGATAAAAGAAATGAGTACTATTTAATGCTCAAACAGTAACAGAAAATAGTAGTATTGGGCTCGGGTGTTATATTATACCCAACTACAAAAGAATTTCGTCCTCGAAATTCCAAGAATACAAGATAGAAATTACATAAAAAGGTGAGGAAACTTCTGCCGGATCTCATCTTCTCGCTCCCTAGTGGACTCTCCATGCGATCGATTACCCCAAGAAATAAGCACAAGGGGGATAACCTTGTTCTTAAGAACCTTTTCCCTTCGATCCACGATTTCAACCGGTCGCTCCTCAAAAGTCAGATCCTCCCGTACTGTTAACTCCGAATGATCCAAAACGTGTGTTTCATCTCGAACATACCTTCGTAGTTGAGATACGTGAAACACATCGTGCACACCTGCCAAGGACTGCGGTAACGCCAGACGGTACGCTACCTCTCCAACACGCTCCAATATCTCAAAGGGTCCAACAAATCGAGAACTAAGCTTTCCTCGACTCCCAAAACGAATCACCCCTCTAGTCGGTGAAATCTTCAAGAAAACCAAATCTCCCACGGCGAACTCTAGAGGTCTTCTTGACGTGTCAGCCCAATTCTTCTGTCGGTCTTGAGCTGCCTTCATATGCTTTCTAATTGTGTTAACCTTCTCAACTGTCTGCACCACCAAATCTGGTCCCAATAATCTTCGTTCACCAACATCATCCCAACAAACAGGTGAACGGCACTTACGACCATACAAAGCTTCAAACGGAGCCATCTGGATAGTTGCTTGGAAACTGTTGTTGTAAGAAAACTCCACCAAGTGTAGATGATCCTCCCACGAACCCTTGAAATCCAACATGCATGCTCTCAACATGTCTTCAAGAGTTTGGATCGTTCTCTCCGACTGACCATCAGTTTAAGGATGATAAGCTATTGACCGAACCGAACCATAGATATACTTTCATTTACATGATTCTCCAGTTACATCCATGATTCTCTAGTTACATCCATTTACTGATATCGTTGTTTCGGTAAGTCATCCAATTATACAATCTATATTACAATTCAATTACAATTTGCAATATAATTCAAACAATACTACAATACAAAACAATACTTCGCGGGGTTTAAGGGGTAGATTGGTACGGAAGGTATTAGAAGTGGCACGGGACTGCAAGATTTAATACACCTAACTTGAATACCACGCCGTTGTTTCGGGCTTTCTAACGGAGCCTTTTACTTCCATTTACCCTAGTATCTAGCATATAGAGACTTCTCTCGTATACACTGGTATCCTTCTGTACCAAACTACAAACAACAGCGTTAACACTAAATACAACATTATAACAATATATACAACTTTAAAAGCTACACTCTCTCTCTTACTCTCTGTCTTTTCTACTTCTCCCTTATTTTTGGGACTTACCGAGCGATTGTTCGCTGACGACATTCCTTCTCTTTCTTCTTTGGAATGTTGTCAGATGATCTGGACACTCAGGAGATCGAGCCTACCAGCAAAGACTTGGATCAGCTTGTCTACGACCTAGAACTCTAGCTTCATTGTACACATTTTTATTTCAGTACTTTTCATTTCTGTTATGCCACTGTTTAGGCATTGCTTTCTTTCAGATGTATTTACTTTTCCATGCATTGAACAAAGAATGTGAATAAATAAAGTTGTTGTTTCATTACAATCGTCTCTTGTGTACATTTCTTTTATATTACTTAGATATGCTTAGCGTATTTACTTCAGAATAAATATATAGCGGCTTCGTCGTGTCCCCTCTGCCCGTACACTGGGAAGCGGGGGGCGACATTTTTCTGGCACTCATAAGGATACGGACACTGAAGAACAATTTCAGCCTATTGATGTTAAGATGGATGGACGGAATACAGAGAAATACGGTGAGAACCAGGACCCACAGAAAATGACGTTAAGGAGATCAGCACGTACACATAAGGCACCAATCGGCTATAGTTTTAAAGATATAGTGGCATTTACTCTAGTCACCGAAAACAGAGATCCCAGCGCTTATCAGGAGGTCGTTGGGCAAAAGAATAGGGATCAATGGTTTTTTGCGATGACAGAAGAGATGAATTCACTTCGAAAGAACGGAACATGAAAGCTATTTGAGATACCGAAAGGAAAAAGGGTTCTTAGATGCATGTGGGTATTCAGGAAAAAGGATGAGCAATACAAGGCACGGTTAGCTATGAAAGGTTTTTCTCAAAAGGAGAGAGTTGACTACAACGAGATTTTCTCGCTTGTAGTCAAGCATGCATTTATTCGAGTTTTGTTGGCAAAGGTTGCTGCTCAGGATTTAGAGTTGCAGCAAATGGACGTGAAAACGGCCTTTTTACATGGCAAGTTGGAAGAGAAAATTTTCATGAGATAACATGAAGGATTTGTAGAGCTCGACAAGGAGTATCACGTATGTGAACTCAAGTGGTCTCTATATGGGTTGAACCTGTCTCCCAAGCAGTGGTACAAGCGCTACGATTGTTTTATGAAGACCAATTACTTTCGATATGAGTATGCCAGCTGCGTGTACTTGAATCCTTTTAAGGATGGCTCGTCGATATATCTATTCTTATATGTCTATGACATGTTAATTGCTTCTAAGAGCATGGCGGGAATAAAGACGTTCAAAGCTTCATTGAGTGCATAATTTGACATGAAGCATTTAGGTGAAGCAAAGAAGATCCTTGGGATGGAGATTTTTCGAGACAGGAAAGCCGGAAAGTTTTGGCTATCCCAAAGATGGTATATTGAGAAGGTATTGAAGAGATTCAATATAAAGGACTCAAGACAGGTGAGTACCTTTATCGTCTGTCATTTCAAGCTATCCTCCAAGGAATGTCCGAAATTAGCGGAGGAGAAGAAAAAGATTCTCGAGTACCATATACGAGTGCGGTGGGATCGCTGATGTATGCTATGGTATGCACACGTCTAGACATATCCTATGCGGTAAGTCTGGTTAGCCAATACATGTCAAATCCAGGAAAGCTCTATTAGGAAGCTGTAAAGTGGATAATTCGGTATCTAAAAGGAACTAAAAATCTTGGTTTACTCTTTCACAAGTCAGAAAATAAATCGAGCTAGCTGTAAGGATACGTAGATGCGGATTACGCTGGTGACTTGAACAAAGGAAGATCAACTATGAGCTATATATATACAGTTGCAGAATCTCCAATTAGTTGGAAGTCGACACTTCAGGATACCATGGCGCTATCAACGATGGAGGCAGAATACATGGAAGCAATAGAAGTATAGAAGGAAGCCTTGTAGTTAAAAAGTTTAGTTGGTGAGTTCGGATTCGATAAGGGTCGATTCCTTTATTTTGTAACAGTCAAAGCGCCATTCAGCTGGTGAAGAATCAGGTATACCACAGTCGAACGAAGCACATCGACGTGTGGTATCACAAGATAAGAGAGTGGACCGAAAAATAGATCAATTTGATTAAAATCGATACTAAGATGAATCCGGCGGACATACTAACGAAGGTTACTCCTACGGAGAAATTCAAGTCAACCTTGGATTCTATTCAGGTACTCAAATGTGAGGAAGGCGCGCGACCTCGGTAGAAGAGTCGTAACAGTTTCGAAGTTAAGGTGAAAAACTGTGACAGTATCAGTTTCACAGTTCTAAGGAAAAACTGTGACAGTTTCGTGATTTCAAGGTTTGGAGCTGTGCTTGCAGGGGAAACGGGAAGAACTAAGGCAACCCTAAAGAATACAAGACAAAAGTAACAAATTTTCAAGATGGCTATAAGGATATATAAGACAAGATGAAGATTGTTGTGAAGGTATCTTATATATCGAGACTGCACACTATCAAGTTTCAGGCATTGAGACGGCTCATGATTGACATAAGCCATCCATACATCCAGAGAATAAATATGATTTTCAGGCACTTTATGAGCCGTCTTAACGAAGTGTTGAGCCGTCTCTAAGAGACAGAGAACTCGGAAAGTTTTGAGCCGGGTCAAGAAAATATTGAGCCGGCTCAAGAAGTCTGTTGACGGTTCGTTGCGTATATCAAGGTTTCGAGTTTATCTCGAATATTCAGTTTTGGGCAGCAGTTTCGTAATTATTGTATTTCTATTTTATATCAGATTTGTAATAGGGTATTAATAGGATACCAGGGTTAAAATTTAAAGTGTGTAATCTTGATCATAAAGTTTAAGAGAGACAAAATGACGGCTCCATAAGGGATCAAGGCACCATTAATAAGAACTTCGAGAGAGAAGAAGATCTCGTTGGAGATCTATAAGGAGAGCATTTGTAACTCTTGTAAGATTTTTCTCTAAATTCTAATAAAGATATTCTCCCATTTTCTCTCAATTTCTTCTTGTGTAATTTGATTTTGCGTTTGTTCTAGTTGTCATCCGTTAAAGGGAATCTTAATTTGGATCCATCAAGATTGGTATTGTCTCCACTGTGCACCAACAATTTTCTTCATTGACCCAATGCATAACTTGAACATTTAGAGGAAAGTTTGAATTTGATTGAAGAATTAGTAGGAGCTACCTTGACATGTGACACGACTTGAGTATCTAAAACAATGAAACATTTGAGAGATTTAATTTTCTCTTCTTTTTCTTTCCCCTAATGAAAGGAAAGTTTGCACTCTAGTTTTCATTATTGAAATTTGCATTGCAAAACAAGCATAGCTTTGATGGCTGAAGAAACATTCTTGATGGTTGCTGAGCCATTGTTTTCATTCTGAAAATATTTAAGGAAATCTTGCCGACAACTTTAGTGTCCATTATGATTCTCTAAACATAAATATGCAAGTGGTCCTGATGGAGGTCTTGTTCTCCTTCAGATGTTATTTTCCGTTGATCTGCTGCGAGCACTGATGGACGGCTGGGATTGAGTTGGAGGGTTGACTCTTAGAGCGTGTGGATCTCAATGGGCTTTGTATGGTTGAGTCCGAGCTACCTGCAAAGAAGTCCCGGGGTGTTTGTACCACCGAGGATTCTCCGACGATCAAGTTAGATAGAGTATTTTGGCAGAGTAACAGCCTAGTGGAGTCAAAATGGCTTACCTCAATCGTTTGAGAGAGGGGTTTAAATAGCGGCTGCAATGCGCAGGCAGGCGCGAGAATCACGTCGGCCGTTACGCCCTGGCGTCATGCCCGCGTGTTAGGTGGGATCCCGCATTAATGATGAGATAGGCTCGTTAATGGGGGATCGAGATGGCGTGGAACGCGGGATGTGGACGGCGGATATCTCACGTATGGCGAGATTCACGGAGCCGTGGCGGAGGCGCTTGTGATCAGTGTTGCGGGTCGGCCGGTGAGACCGAGGAATATGAGCTTGGCGGGAGGCTCGGGAACGAGTGGGAGGCCGAGGCATCTTTGTTCTGCGACAGCTCGGAAGTGAGCTGTGGGTGGTCTGGAAAGCCCCGGAAGGTCGGGAAACTCTAACCAAGGTTCCGGATCCTTGCTTGTAGGTTTTGTGACACGTCATCTGCAACGTGTCAGCATCTGGAGAGTCACCGACACCGAGCCTCATCATTATCCCCAACTCTCATCTCGACCCGCTCCTGGGTCGGGTCGAGAGTGGTCTGACCGATCACTCGAGGTGAGCTCTCATTCGAAGATATCGTCAGCACGCATTCCCGGGCAAAGAGTAGTATTTTCTTAATGGCGTCAGCGGATCACGGGAGAGATCTCGCATTAAAGGGAAGTGCTGGATCGTGTGTACGTTCGTCGAAGCGACAGCTCATGCGTCTGGCGTTGGTTGGCTCACGAGACGTGTCCCAGGAGTTCCCGCACCCGAAGGGGCGCCCCCAACGTGAGTGCGACATGTGGAACGTTGTCGGCCGTTGGTTGCAAAACGTCGTTTTGGCGGGAGGCGATCGGAGCCGTAGGATGGGTATGCCAGCGGCTATAAATAGAGGTGGGATCCCTATCAGGGCCCATACCTCTTCATAATTTCCTCGTCCCTAGTCGTGTAAGCTCGGTGCTCTTCTCCTCAGGTTGGATTCCTTACGTTTGATTTCCCGAGGACACCCCCCTTTGATCAGGTTAGATGTCTTCTTCTGAGAAGTCTGTAGATGTAGTCCGGGTAGAGTCTAGAAAGTCTTCGGCAGCTTCCTCTTCTACTTCTCTGCTTCTTCCTCATCTGGGTCGGAGTCCCCCTGTGGAGTTTGGGTTAGTCATGTTCCCCGGGGTCGCACAATGGGGGAGGTCCCCACAGCGCAGGTCACGGATGCTCTTGGGGCGTCATCTATGCTGAAGCACACGGATGAGCTCGCTACCATCCGAACTCGTTTCCACATTCCTCCCGGCTATTCGCTTCGTCTGGCCGAGGAGGGGGAGAGGGCAGACCAGGTAAGGGGCAAGGAAATTGCCTTGTACCTAGAAGCCTTTTGGGCTGGGATGTGCCTTCCTTTCTCCCCTGAGGTGAGTGCGGCATTGAACTGTTTCGAGTTAGCCACGGGCCAGCTAGTGCCGAACTCTTGGAGGATTCTCCTTGGATTCCTGGTCCGGTTGAAGATGCATATGATCCCTTTCCGCAGAGCCTTCTCGTGTCTTCCCTTTGCTACAAAACCCACCCCGGCGCTCGTAGGGGCGAGCCGAGCTGCATATACCTCTCCTTTAGGAAGCACAGAGGGAGTGCTACCGGATCGGGGGTTGTCGTAGCACCTTCTTCCATTCATGACTGGAAGAAGAAGTTTTTGTTTGTTGAGCCGCCCGAGGGTGAGGATTGGCCGGTGCCCACCCAGTGGCAAGGGGCCAGCTGCCCGCGGGTGAGTCGGTCGATGGATCCCGACGAGTTGGCGGTGTCGGAGTGGGAGCCCCTCCCCGGGGCCGATGTGTTGTTGTCTGAGCGGGCCCTCAGTTGGGCCGGGCTTAGCCCCGCCCAGTTCGCGGGTAAGTTAGGAATTTTCGGTCGACTTGTTTTGGACTTGAGCACTCTTTTACTTTTCTAATGTTGCTGACTCCTCTGTATTTTGTCTTTTGCAGAACTCATGGACCTAAGCAAGTTCTGGGCGGCAGTGTTCGACGTGAAAAAGGGAAAGAAGGCCGGAGGCGCCGGCCCTTCTCGCCCGTCGTCAGCTCCGGTCCTGCCGGCAGCCCTACCGGCGGAAGCTTCATCCAGACGCCCAAGCGTACCCCAGGCCCCCGAGTCCATCCGTGCACCGGCCCAAAAAAGTGCTCGGGAGCAAGAGCCCCGGGCTTCCGAGGTGGGGGCCGAGACTGGTTTTCCCGCGTCGCTCCTTAAGAGGTTCCATAGGACGTCCCCCTCCACCCCGACTTCTCCGATCCTCGTGGACGATGGGGAGCCCCGTTTCGAGGTGCCCTCGGGACTTTCCATTGCCGACAGCTTGCTCTCGGAGATGGAGAGGTCGGCCGGGGGAAGAATCCCTCGGGGGACCCTCCGGGCCTAAATAGCGGCCATAGCTCAGTTGGCCGTACAGGTTAGTGTGCGCATCCCACTTGGTTCTTTATTCAACGCTTTTGTTCGCGTGATCGGGTGCCTCCCTTTTCTTTTTAACCCTATTTCTTTCCTTCAGGTCCTCCAGCACATCGTCCTCGTCGTCAACATGGAGGACGAGGAGATAGCCCCGGCGATATAGGCCGCACGCTGCGAGGAGAGCTCAAGGCAGGAGCTAGAGGCGGCGATGGAGAGGATCGCTGCCCTTGAAGACCGGGTGGCGGTCGGAAGTCGGGAGGTCGCCCGATGCCGAGAGGCTGCCCAAGTTGCCGAGGATAAGTGGGAAGACTCCCATGTGCTCATCGCCACCTTGAAGAAGACGGCGAACTCTCTCCGAGGGGAGAACGAGGCGGCGAAGGAGGGGATCAGGCGAGTTGAGGTTCGGGCGTCGAAGGAGGGGATCAGGCGCGTTGAGGTTCGGGCGTCGAAGGCGGTGGAAAGCTATAAGCAGTCGGACCAGTTTTATACTGACCTTGCTGAAGCTGTCGGCATTATTTGGCACGACGCCCTCGACGCTGTCAAGGCCCAGATGCCGGAGTTTCCTGACGGCGAGCTCTAAGCTGTGTACCCCCATGGGGAAAAGGGGCAGGGGGACGATCCCGGCGGTGTTGCAAGGGAAGAGGCCCCTGGTGGGCCCGTCGGGGATCATTCGGTCGACCCGGCTACCGGCACCGGGGTTCCCACCGTGGGCGTCGTCCCCGAGGATGCCACCCCGGTGGTCGCAGTGGACGCGAAGCTCATCGGGGTTCTCCCCGGCCCTCAGGCCTGAACTTCCTCGCCTCCTTTCTTTTTTGCGCTAAATTTTGTAAGCCTCCGGGCATTTTGTTAGGCTGGGGAGCCCATAATACCTTGTAAAGACTTCTGATTTTTTTATGAATAAATAAAAATCTCCTTACAGCTTCTTTGCGTGCGCATTTTCCTTTTGTTTGTGGTAAACATTTGTACTTGCACAATACTGCTTTCATCTTTAGGTCGGTATTTCATTTAGCGATCACACGTCGAGTTGAATTCTATCGCTTGCCAAGCGTGCAGGATTGGTGAAAGGTCGTCATCTCTATGGCCTCGAAGTCGAGGTGGAGATCGTTTAGACGTGGATGGAACAAGCGGGGTAGCTGCTCGGTGGCCTCTTTGTGAGGGCTTGGGTCCTTGGCGTCGTGGGGTAAGAAGTTACCAGCCGTGGATAACCGAGCAGGGTAACTGCCGGGTTGCCTCTTGGCGAGGGCTTCAATCCTCAGCGCGGTAGGGGCCGTAAGGGGCCTTCTAAGGACAGACCGAGCAGGGTTGCTTCCCGGTGCCTCTTGGCGAGGGCTTTGATCCTTAGCGCGGGAGGGGCCGTAAGAGGCCTGCTAAGGACGTGCCGAGCAGAGTTGCTTCCCGGTGCCTCTTGGTGAGGGCTTCGATCCCTGACGTCGTGGGGTATGAAATTACCAGCCAGGGATAACTGAGTGGGGTAGCCGCTCGGTTGCCTCTTGGTGAGGGCTTTGATCCTTAGCGCGGCAGGGGTTGTAAGAGGCCTGCTAAGGACGGGCTGAGCAGGGTTGCTGCCAGGTGCCTCTTGGCGAGGGCTTTGATCTCTGGCGTCGTGGGGTAAGAAATTACCAGGCAGGGATAACCGAGCGGGGTAGCCGCTCGGTTGACTTTTGGTGAGAGCTTTGATCCTTAGCGCGGGAGGGGCCGTAAAAGGCCTGCTAAGGACGGACCGAGCAGGATTGCTGCCCGGTGCCTCTTGGCGAGGGCTTTGATCCCTGGTGTCGTAGGGTAAGAAATTACCAGCCAGGGATAACCGAGCGGGGTGGTCGCTCGGTTGCCTCTTGGTAAGGGCTTCGATCTCTGGCGTCGTAGGGTAAGAAATTAGCAGCTAGGGATAACCAAGCGGGGTAGCCGCTTAGTTTTCTCTTGGTGAGGGCTTTGATCCTTAGCACGGGAGGGGTCGTAAGAGGCCTGCTAAGGACGGGCCGAACATGGTTGCTTCCCGGTGCCTCTTGGCGAGGGCTTTGATCACTGGCGTTGTGGGGTAAGAAATTACCAGCCAGGGATAACCGAGTGGGGTAGCCGCTCTGTTGCCTTTTGGAGGTCTTGATCTCCTTCAGATGTTATCTTCCGTTGATCAGCCGCGAGCACTAATGGACGGCTGGAATTGAGTTGGAGGGTTGACTTCTAGAGCGTGTGGATCTCAATAGGCTTTGTATGGTTGAGGCTGAGCTACCTGCAAAGAAGTCCCGGGGTGGTTGTACCATCGAGGACCCTCCGACGATCAAGTTAGATGGAGTATTTTGGCAGTGTAACGGCCTAGTGGAGTCAAAATGGCTTATCTCGATCGTCTGAGAGAGGGGTTTAAATAGCGGCAGCAATGCGCAGGCAGGCACGAGAATCACGCCGGCCGTTACGCCCCTGGCGTCATGCCCGCGTGATAGGCGGGATCCCGTATTAATGATGAGACAGGCTCGTTAATGGGGGATCGTGATGGCGTGGAACGCGGGATGTGGGCGGCGGATATCTCGCGTATGGCGAGATTTGCGGAGCCGTGGCGGAGACGCCTTTGATCAGTGCTGCGGGTCGGCCGGTGAGACCGAGAAATATAGGCTCAGCGGGAGGCTCAGTGGGAGGCCGAGGCATCTTTGTTCTGCGACAGCTCGGAGATGAGCCTTGGGTGGTCTGGAAAGCCCCGGAAGGTCGGGAAACTCTAACCGAGGTTCCGGATCCTTTCTTATAGGTTCTGGGACACGTCATCTGCAACGTGTCAGCATCTGGAGAGTCACCGACACCGAGCCTCATCAGGTCCATTACCCATATCTTCTTGGTCTCAATAGGACACAGGAAATGGACACCAAAGCTGCATCAGATTCTTTTACAGCTGAGATTCCACATGTGCAAAAGATAGCAAAAGGTCAGTGTTTCTGATGGCTTGTTTTGCATTGCAAGGAATAAATGGTTTGTCGCGGAATCAGTTGTCTTTTCTGGAATCATTATCAGCCCAATAAATAGTATTGAAAAACCATTAAAATAATAATGCATATGATATAAATTTAGTTGATAGTTATTCTGGGTATCGCAGATATATATATCAAGAGATGATCACTTTATTTGTGATCTTCGGTTCACCAAAACTGATGCAAATTTCTTTACATATACTCTGCAAGGCTCTACCTTATTTCCTCAATAACATGAGTTGCTTCTGTTAGCAGTAATTAAACAAAATCCTAAAGTAATTTTATTCATGGACGGCTCTACCTTATTTCCTTAATAAAAGTAGTTGTTTCTATATATTAAATGAATCCTAAAGAAGTAGATTGCATCATCTGAGAGATATATTGACATATCTATCAACTTTTGAACAGGTCTAAAATGTAAAAACCTCACTCAGGCTTGGGAACAAAAGCTTGATCAGTGCTTTAATCTTTTATGCACAGCAACTGACATTAAAAACGAGCAAAGGTAAAATTGTTGCTTCCCTCGCTGTTCGGATTTCACCTTTTTCGTATTTTTATCAAATCTCTACATTCTCGGTTTCATCGTACGCTATGGAAGGAAACTAAACTACTCAGTGTATGTGGTCTGCTTTAATTCTTGAAGATCATGGTTGTAGGAACTGGAAAATGAATAAAGAATAAAATTGAGCACGTACTTTCATCTCCACAAGCATTTGATTTACAAAATCACTCACTTAAGAAGAAAGAACTACATCAGTTACAACGAGCAAAGTATGAATGTACATCTCTCATAATATGACCACAACTCGCACAGCCAATTCTATTCAAACCTGTAGAAGAAGCAAGCATAATTTTATATCACAAATGTCATAGCTTGAAGCCTCACTAGCCGGGTTGAAATGGCTTGGGTTTCGGATATCGCTCTCATAAAGCTTTGATGAAGCTGCTGAAGATTGGAAACTAGTAGCACGAATCGTCTCCATGGCGCAACAACAAGTGTGAAAGGAATTACCCAGATGGCTAACTCAAGGATCACCATTTCCTCTCTCACCCTTCGATTCTTTATAGCCTCTTTATGTCTTGGTAGTTGCTGGCTTCTTATATATAAATATAGAGAATTTGTTCTGTGGTATCCACTAATCTTTGCTTATGTGGATGGCAACACTAATCTTTGTTAAAACTTTTTTGATATAACTTTATTCCTTATGTCAACTTTTTTTATATACTACTTTATTCCTTTACCATATTAATCATGTATTCCTGCTATTTATCAACGGTCATAATTTTCTACTTGCATCTTCTTACTTGGCCAATAATTCAAAAATATATCGGTATGTTGCTGTGTATCAATTTGATATTTACCCATGACCAAATTTTGCATTAAATCAAAACTTATTATAATGTGTGCCTGCTAAATGTAAATTTCGTATAACAAATATACCATCTTTCTTCGTGTTGATATTACGTCTGGATGGTTGACAGTTGGCTATAAAATCTTGTGAAGAATGCAGATATTTTCTTTTTCTCCTTGGCGACCATGTGTGAGTTTCTGGCTGTCCTAGATCAAATACAGCAGACATGGATGTCTGGCGTGGGGAAATCATACTGGCAGCCCCCGCAAGCAACATCATCTCTGCATCTGTTGCTTAAAGGAATAGCACAAAATGAAATTATTGCTGAGCTGTCATTAGCATATTCTGTATAATTTGTTTTGTTGTTTGATTATTTATGATTTTAATTTGGAACGGTGTGATAAGAACAAGCTGTAGGCCCATGCTCTTGCATTAATCACCAAGAACAAGATTATTTTCTGTTGAGCTTGCTCCGTATTCTTGATCCTTATAAGTTTCCCAATTCAATTCGGCGTTTCACAAAGGATATTAAGTTGAGCCGGCTCAATGTCTTTATGAGCCGGCTCATAAGCCGTCCAGTATTGTCATCAGTTCTCTGTTTGCAAGAAACGACTCATCATTTGTAAGTTCCTTGTGCTTGCGCTGCAATACTCACGGCCAAGACGGAATGAAAAACAATAAATTTTATGCAAGCACAAGTAATCATAACCCAAAAAAAACATCCAAACACTAAAACCGGCACAACTAGAGAGCTATCTACGAGCATACAAACTTTGATGCATGTCTACCCAAGCGTAGAAGACCTCTTCTATGCTTCTAGGACACCGGGAACAAGCTTGAACACCGATCCTCCTTGTCGAAAATGATCCACGCGAAAGAATCCGATCCAAGTTTTAGCTCCACTCAAGTGAACCTTTGTGAAGCAACTAACAATCAATACTTGCTAAGTAAAGAGAGTTAGAGATGTAGTAGTGATCATTTTCTTTTTCCTTTCTCTTTTCCACTCTTGGTTAATCTCAAGAGAGCTCAGGGATGAAGAAGGAGGAAGAGAGGACAAAGAGCGGAGATGAGAGAATGTATTAGTGGAGAGAGAATCAAGCAACTCCAACAGTATTTACAAATCTTTTTCTATTAAAATAATTAATACCCATCCCTCTCCACCATATCAATCATCCACCCCACCCTCCACCTCATTTCTTTTTTAATAAAAGAAAATAGGATATGAGATGTCCTCTTTCTAGAAGTATTTTGTATAAATATAAAAAACAACTTCCGTATATGTATCATATACACCTACGCGTATTCGTAAATAAATACGAATAGCAAGAGAGAGAGAGAGAAATAGAAAATGAATATAATACTAGAATATATATTATTAAATCAATACTTGATTTAAAAAGCCGGCTAGTATTATCAAACGTCCGATTAAAGTCTGTGTATTCAATACACGTATTTAATCAGGCTCCTGTACGTATCAATCATACGGTCTCTACATCGTTTCGCCTGAATCGGGAAACCCTTTGTGTGGGATTCTAAAAACTCGACAATACGCTGGCAGTGAGTTACTGGATCAAATCCATAACCACAAGCACGTCAGTAGCACTGGCTGTACGTAACGGCTATCCATGTATCTGTCGAAATGAAGGTCGACAAATAAGCTCATCTGTACACTTACTGAGCCCATAAGTGACAATCTCCGTACAACCCGGTCTCTTCTTTTGAGAGTGTCGCATACTGGGTCTGGGGGTGGAATCCGTCATACCCCTAATAATCCAATAAGGCATACCGATGTCAAGCTCATAATCAACTGAGAAACTACCGATAACACTTATCAGTAAATCTCAACTGCCATGACCAGAGACTTATGCTTATAGCTAATCGTGCACAGCGTGACATTAACTCCATATACCAGGAGAGACGAATCCCTTCCAATCGCTCACTGCCTCTATATGGCTCTGGACTGTACCTAACTAAAACCTGCTTATAAGGCTCTTTAAAGCTGTGGTGGGATAGTAATCAAAGAACTGTGGGAACCACACAAGATATTATGATGATCTCAGGCCTACATACTACCTTATACTTATGTCACCAGAGAACCGCTATCTAACAATAGGTATAATACCATCTAGGAGTTTTGGGCGAGTCTGTTTAGTGTACTTATTCCCCAATGAGCACCTGTATACAATCTTTGGTGTCAAACACCAATGGCTGTGGGATCATCGCCCCTGTCGGGGTCAAGAAACGTATATACTAGTCTACTCTGGAATATCAATGCACAGTCTCGATACTCCCATGATTAGGAACATTTAAGGATGTGCTTATGGACTACGCAAGAACCATTAGTATTGTTGGATATAGTGCTCTCAAGGCAATTATTATGATTGCAAGTAGGAAATTATGATAATTGAACGAGGACCTATACAAGTGGAATAATCTTACTCGAAATGATAGTATGCTATCTAGTTTGTCTTCATCGTTAATGAAGCCCATAGGATTCTTGCTTGACGACCAGTATTATGATGGCGATCATATACGTGGGAGCTGGGTTGTCCATAAGCATATCCTTAAAGGTCTCTAGTCATGGGAGTATCAAGACTGGGCATCGATATTCCGGAGTAGACTAGTGTATATGTTTCGAGACCCCGACGAGGAGCGGTGGCCGGTTTCACAAGCCACTGGTGTTGTGTCACCTAAGATAGTATACAGGTGCTCACTAGAGGTGAGTACACTGGACGGACTCGCCGAGAACTTCTAGATGGTATTATATTTATCGTCAGATGGAAGTTCTCAGGTGGCATGAGTACAAGTTAGTCTCTTGAACCGAGAATGTCATTTGTCTCCTGTGAGTTCCTGTAGGGTTCCTAGGCACTCTAATGGAGTCTCACAAGTGATCAAACATGCCAATTTCTAAAAATTACGGTGCCGAGAAACCCTAATACGGATCGTTAACTAGATAAATAGGCGAAGCGAGTAAGTAAACGGAAATGTATCTAAAGGAAAGGGGGCTACAACCTTTGTAGATCCGGTCCACCACTTCCTAAGCTCCGCGATGATCTCCCTCCGCTGTCCAAATCGAACCCTTGACTCTAGCATTGGCATCATCGAAGAATGGGCGGGCTTGATCGTCGGTTCGATGCCGAAGATGATCTACGTCGAGGCATCACAAGAACAAGCTCCAACTTCACCAAGCTTTGAAAACTTGTGAAGTAAACACCCTATACAACTTGGCAAGAGGTAGAGGATGAAAAAATAGGAAGTGGGTAGACTTTAGAATTGGATTTCTCACTTGATTTCTCAAGTTGCCATTGGTGTAGAAAGCTTTTTTTTTTCTTCTTGCTCATGAAGAAGAAGATGAAAAAGATATGATAAGTTATTTTAGAATAGAAAAGAAATATAATACTTATCATAATCTAACCTTAGTTAAGTGTAGAGAATGAATTAGGGTTAGTTTAAATGGTTAGGGTTAAGTATAAGACAAGAATGGAGACTAAGTCAAAACTTCAAGAATCTTCAACTAAAAATAAAACAAGTAACCATTCATTTATCTTTTTCATTTTCCAAAATGGATATAAATAAATAAGATAAATGAATAAGTAATTAAGTTAACAAAACCCTAATCATTAACTTAACCATAGTTTAATTCTTTACACTTAACCAAATAAGCATGTATCATCAAACATGATACAATCATGTGCACAAAAGTATATCACATATACAACTTGCACAATTCAAGTGAGAAAATCCATTTAAAGTGAACTAATACTAGTTAATGCAAAGTAATATATCAAATATATAATTATACAATAAATCATTAAATCAACACTTGATTCAATGATCCGGTCATATCGCATATAACCGGCTAGTATCCAATGTATCGGCTTCTCGAATCAATCCTTGATTCGATAACCAGGTTATATCGCATATAACCAATCGATACATCCGTCGCGAGAATGGAATACGGTATCACATACACGCATTATTCTCGGTCCCGCACATATCTCATATGCGCTCCTATTTCGTTTCGCTTGAGCCAGGAAACCTCTGTGTAGGACTCTAAAGACTCGTCAATACGCCGGCAGCAGATGATGATCATATCAAACACCCACAAGCCGCAAGCGGTCTGCTAAACGTAACGGCCACCCGGGTATTGAGCGATCAGAAGATCGACGAGCAAGCCCGCTCACACTCATGTGAATCCAACCAGTAACACTTACCGTATAATCCGGTCTGTTCGTCTGATATGTCGCATATCTCGCCTAGGGGTGGTAAACGTCAGACCCCAATAGCTCGATAAGTCATGCCGACTTGAGGTCCATAACATTCGTGAAACTACTGATAACTCTTACCAGTATATCACTGCAACCCTGGCCAGGGATTTTCTGTTATGGCCAGTCGAGCATAGCACAATATCAACCCCCAATACCGGGAGAGACGAATCCCCTCCTATCGCTCATTGCCTCCATGTGAATCGGGACTGTACCCAAAAAACCACCTGTTTGCACGACTCAGTAGAGCCGTGGTAGGGTGGAAATCAAAGCACAGTGGGAGACACACAAGACTCTATGACGATCTCGGGTCAACAGACTAAGCTGTACCAGTGTCACCAGAGAACTGCCATCTGACGTGAGGTATAATACCATCTGGGAGTTCTCGGCAAGTCCGTTCAGTGTACCCAGTCTCCACTGAGCACCCGCATACCATCTCCGATGTCAAACACCAATGGATATGGGATCATCCATCGCCCATCACATGGGTCGAGAAGATATACGCTAGTCTACTCTGGAATATCGATGCCCCGTCTCGATATTCCCACGACTAGGAACATTGAAGGATGTACTCATGGACTATCCAGGCCCCACTAGTATGATCTGCATCATAGTCCTGGAAGTCGAGTACACATCCTAAGGGGTTTATCAACATGTAATCAGAGAGACAGAAAGTATACATGTTAAGATAAAGAGCAACCAGATAGCGTACTATCATGTCGAGCAAGAAAGTCCTACCTATATATGTCCCAGCATCCACTACAATATACATCCAATGTACAGTAATGGCCTCTAGGGCATACATATAACTAACAATCTCCCACTTGCACTAGGGCCATCTGTAGCAGTGGTTGTAGTATCTAATACTCAACCATCCCATAAAGTCTCTCTTTGGGAAAAGGCCTTCGTGAGTGGATCCGCCGTGTTGTCCTCTGAGTCTACTCTCCTAACCTGGATCACCCTGGAGATCAACTATCTCCATGATCAGGTGATGCTGCCTCAGAATATGTCTGGGTCACTGATGGGACCAGGGTTCCAGGGCCAAAGCCACAGTTCCATTGTCACACAATGGTAGGAACCTAGTTCATCCTATGAACCAATATACACCCAAACTGCCTCTTTGGCAGTATCTTTAATAGCGATGTTACCAGCCTTTATCGTCTAGTTTGCCACGGTATCTAGCTTGGAACTCTTCCAACATACCGTCCCTTTACTGAGGGTAAAGACAACGCCTGTGACTGACATTCAGTCGTCTTTATCATCCTGTAACTCTTCCAGTGATTCTCCCCAGAATCGATTGATACCATCTCACTTCATCTAGTGAGAATCCTAGCATCCTCTTACATCTATCTCATAGATGAAAACTCAGGATTTAGGAGGTATCACTTTGATCCTATTTGGGGAATCCTTGTGATAATAGGAGATCGACCGATCGTAGTATAGGAAACTCTTTTCCTATCAAGAGTATGTCATCCACGTACTCTACGAGGATCAACACCATACTCCCTACTACCTTTTTGTACATACAAGGTTCATCTTCCATTTTGATGATGTCAAACTCTTTGACTACTTCATCAAAACAGATATTCCAACTCCGCGATGCCTGCTTTATCCTATAAAGCATCTTGCACACGTTCCCGCTGCTCCCACTGTCTACGAGGCCCTCTGGCTGTGTTCTTATAGACATTCTCTTCTAAATCATTATTTAGGAAAGTAGTCATGGTACCCATCCACCAGATATCGTAGTCATGGTGTGTAGCCGTAGCAAGTAGGATCTGGATGGACTTAAACATAGTCCCTGGAAAAGGTTTCATCATTATCCGTGCCTGGTTGATGACGAAAACCTTTAACAAGTCTAGCTTTGAAAGTCTCAACTTTTCCATCTACACCTAGTAATCTTCTCAAGATATACTTGCTCCTGATGGGGATTTAACCCTTCAGATATAGCAGCTAAAGTCCATACTTTGCTGGTGTATGTGGATTCCATCTCAGATCGCTAAGCATCCAGCCATTCTTACAGAGTCCCTACTCTTGATGGCCTGCTCGAATCTAGTTGGGTCATCATCTCATGATGCAATCCTCGCTCCCACTGTCATCGAGAAATCGAGGTATCTCTCAGGTGGGTGAGGAACCCTACTAGATCGGCGGAGAGGCTGAGGTTCGTCGGAAACTATTGAATCATTTGGTTCTGTCAAATCATTAGCAGTTTTGTACAGCTGGAACCTTTCCAGTTCTACAGAACTGATCTTGCCTCGATCTTGTCCGGATTTTGCTTTTGACATAGGACGGACAATCCCAAATCTTAACTAACTTAAGATATGGGCTCTTCCCTTTCCATATCACATATGAAGTGGTAGGCAGTGATTTGATTCGAACCCTATTCAATAGGTATGCAGCTTCTCAAGCGCATAACTCCCAAAAAGGAAACAGGTAACTCAGTAATACTCATCACAGAGCACACCATATCTAATATTGTGTGATTGCTCCGCCCTGATGCACCGCTGTGCTGTGGTGTATTCAGAGGAGTAATACGGAGAGAGAATCTCATTCTCCTTTAGAATGGTCCAGGAATGCCATGCACAAGTATTCTCCTCCTTGATCTCATCAAAGGACATAATACTTATACCCGGTTATTGGTTCTCTACTTCTAACTTATATTCTGTGAATACCTCAAAAGGTTCGGACTTATGTTTCAACAGGAACATATGACTGAATCTTGAGAGATTATCAGAGAATATAATGAAGTAAAAAGAACCCGTCCTGGCATGTGTAGACAGGAGACCTTACATACATCATCATGTATCAGTCCCAAGAGTTTACCAACTCTTCCTCTGTTTCCAGTAAACAGAGCTGGTGTCATTATATCTTTGTGACATGACTGGCAAGTTTCACAAGATGTAAATTCAAACTGATTTAAATATGCATCTAAATGTAACTTCAGCTAGTCGGGTCGCATTGATATGACCTAGTCTACAATACCTCAAGAAGAATTCGTTCATTTCTGAACTCTTCCTCTTGTGTGTGTTCTGTATACGAGGAACTGTAGTTTGATTTAGAACGTCAATGCTTTTAGATAACGTGCCTGAACCGATCAACTTTTGATATAGGAAATGTTCAAAACATTATCCATCAATACAAAATTATATCCTTTCTTTACTAATAAAGAGACTGATATGATTTTGTATATCAGGTTCGGTATCTAATAGTATTTGTTCAGAATCAATGTATTCGTAATACAGGGTGACAGTGACCAACAGACTTGGCTGCAACACTTGCCCCGTTTTCTGCCTCATGAAACTTATCACCCATTCTCAGTTTTTCTACCCTCTTGTAGCCCTATGTAACAGATTACATATCTGGGATCCTGATCCAGTATTATATACCCAGGATGCAGAGGATACTGAGAAACAGTTCTTTGTAATGAACACACCCGAAGGAGATGCATCATATGCACTTTCTTCGTTTGGGCGGCATAGGAATTCTGGTATTCCCCAATTTCCTGCTCTGTCTTATAACAATTATAAGTTGGAGCGGGACCAACGTTCCCCAGCTCAGTATAACAAGCGGGTTCGGTCAAAATTCCGTATTATTATCTTAATTAAGGCGTGATATGGTCGCTACCAGGAGAGAGAGAGAAGAAAACACTCTGCGTGCGCTCTTGCAAGATTAGATTGGTTATGTATTTTATCTAATCAGGATGTCTCCCACTGTTTTTATCAAATCTTCCTTCAAACCCTAAAAGGAAAGACTAGCCGGGATTAATTACACTCTACAAGTTCGTCAATCTTTCAGCCAGGCCAGTGTCGGTACTTTGAGGGAGGTTTCCCGTGCTTTCGCACAGACCTAATTACAGTAAACCTCGTTTTCCCAGAGGCGTAACCCCGTTGACACCTTTCTAGACACCTACTTGATCGGCTAATTGCAAAGTGCAAAACTCTCCCAGGAGTAACAATTACTCGCAGTGGGTATCGGGATCCAACTATCACATAGAAGATATGCAATTTCATTGCAAATTTCAACACTTGAAACTCCCGATAAAGGTTTTTACCCCTAGCACCTATGACCTTAACTATGGTCAACAAATCATAAGTACTAGTCAAGTTCTACCCGTCATTTCGTGATTAATTAGACCCACCCACATGACCCTTAACTAAGGTCAACAAAGTCACGCGACTGTCCTAACTAATCGCATCATATGCGGTGTAGGAAGACATCACTTAGCTACCGTACACTGTGCCTTGACTATGGTCAACAAACACAGCACGAATACTAAGTACTCTACTTCCTAAAATGACGGAGGGTTGCGAATGGTTTTTATGAAAACCTTTAACGCTTTGAACTTGATCTCATTGTGGAATCAAATGGTTTTTAAATGGAATGTTTTTGAGGCTTTTCTAGTTTTGCTAAAGGGGTCACTCCCGGTGAAAGGATCGTCGGCCCTTTCCTCGTCGAATGAGGTGCGGGATATATCATATATATCACTGTGCAAAGCAGAAACTATAGAAGCAATCAAAGGACAAACCGAGTGTGTAGCATCTGCCAGTTATTGCTAAAGGAGTCACTCCCGGTGAAGGGATCTCGGTCCTTTCCTCATCGAATAAGGTGCAGGATGTTCTATAATGAACACCGCGATGCAAAGCAAGAACTGTAGCTACCTGTTTTTATTTTGAAATTCGATTCCACAACATCAATTAGGTTTATTTTCTTTCATTAATCTCATTAATGAATATCCCATCATTTAAGTCCACCTAAACATCACAGATAAATATAACGTACGCTTATGCCATCCGCATTCGCCTCGATGTCCTGTCTGCACCGTTAGGTTAGGTAACTAACGGCAGAGCGGGGCAGGGCTAGCGCGGGTGTAAAACATATGCAACGTTTATATAATATATCATATATACTATAATATCTATCACAGAACATCACATGATCACATCACAGATAAATCACAGCAGAAGAAACATATGAAATATTGGATATACTAGGACGTCCGTGTTTTCAATACGAGCCAGTATAAAACACGGATTCCACGGTCGTGATGAATAGCCAATCCCACACCCCTAGACCCCAACGAGAGCGGCAAGCAACCCTACCAATTCTAGGGTTAGGAGACCCGGACTCGACTCCTCGAGTTGGTCTCCCACTGGACCCCAGAACCCGGTTACTTGTGCTCCCCTCCTTGGGTCTATCCTAGTGCAGAAAAGTAAATAATATACATCAACGGTGACAACTTCCGCAACCTGGAAGTGCCCCAATAAAAGAATATTACATACAAGTTTTTACATGAATGAAAATGAAAAACACTCATCTCACATAAAAAAACCCCCGGCTATTCAAACACGACGATCCAATATAACATATCCAGCAACACATAACATCACATGTCATCAACGTAAGTAAATATACGCATCCCAATTGTCGTTGACATATAGCAACGAAACCGGCGATATCACATATTACACTTACGGTCACAGAAAAGAAAGTATAAAACTACAACAGTTGGAATCCGCAACCACATCAGACATCGCATGCCTGACCAAATGAATTACTTAAACATCGCATGCCTAACAATTATAAACCCCGCATTTTAGTCTCATTATCGAAAACACTTTTCAATATCAAGTCGGGCAATTCAACAGGATTCCCGACATTCTGATCGAATGCTCGTCGCAAACTTTAGTAGGCGGCCTCACCCCCGACGCCGTCGACAAAGTGCACCAAGGCGGAACACCGCTGCCGCGAGCACCCGAACGGATGCTTTCGGCGACGGGGTTCTCCTACAGTCACTTGGTCGGGGCAATGGAGTGAGGCTGTCTATTAAGTTTACCCGGCGAGTATCCGCGTACGCTACGTGATTGCGACGGACTTTTGATCACATCAAAATTCCGTGGCAACCGATCAAGTGAGACTAAACTGCTACGTTTATAATATTCATTCCGTTATCTCATAACTATTTGCGAATTCCAATTATTGTATCACATTCCGGATAAATGGAAAATGTTAAACTTTCCGATCGAACAATCGAACACCCAAGTTTTCCCGAAATAGCTCAACACATGAAATAAGTCTAACAACATTCAGTTCGTGCCTCAGTACCAACGGTCCAGCCGTAGAAGGGTCAAGCCAACGCCTCACATGTGGCACGCCGTACTGCCCCAAACCCGAAGGTTCAAAGGGCAGTTCAAGACGGTCACATAATCGAGTTAAGGTTTGTTGTCTTCTAGAGGGTCCATCGCGTTACTTGCACTACTTAGAACGTCGTTAAACTACGGAAAAATCCAACAATTGGAAATTTCCCGGCAGGGGAAAAAGTGGGTATTTATATCCGGTCGAACTTTTTAACATATTCTAAAAATACCCGGAAAAGCACACCGACAAAATTAGACAGTCCTATCGAATACACCGAGTCCCCAATACAACTCAGAAAATACAACTCTGGAATAAATATTAAAAATTCCCAGGAAAACCAGAACAGAAAACTGAGAATTACTGTGAAAAATTAAATACACAAAACGACAAAATGGCCGCGGAACCGCCGCACGAGCCATGCTCGTGCCGCGGATCCGCGGCTCATTGATGGAATTAGTCCATCGAAATTCACAGTAACTCTTAGATTATCCTGCTGATTTTTCTGAATATTTTTAATCTACAAAAAACCACGTTTTTCAAAAAAGTCCAGAGAGCATTTTTCAAGTCGGGTTTTGGGTCGATCGGACTTCTGATTCCGTCGGGACTTCGCCTAAGGCTCTAGCTAGGCTCTGATACCACTGTAGGGTTCCAAGGCACTCTAATGGAGTCTCACAAGTGATCAAACATGCCAATTTCTAAAAATTACGGTGCCGAGAAACCCTAATACGGATCGTTAACTAGATAAATAGGCGAAGCGAGTAAGTAAACGGAAATGTATCTAAAGGAAAGGGGGCTACAACCTTTGTAGATCCGGTCCACCACTTCCTAAGCTCTGCGATGATCTCCCTACGCTGTCCAAATCGAACCCTTGACTCTAGCATTGGCATCATCGAAGAATGGGCGGGCTTGATCGTCGGTTCGATGCCGAAGATGATCTACGTCGAGGCATCACAAGAACAAGCTCCAACTTCACCAAGCTTTGAAAACTTGTGAAGTAAACACCCTATACAACTTGGCAAGAGGTAGAGGATGAAGAAATAGGAAGTGGGTAGACTTTAGAATTGGATTTCTCACTTGATTTCTCAAGTTGCCATTGGTGTAGAAAGTTTTTTTTTTTCCTTCTTGCTCATGAAGAAGAAGATGAAAAAGATATGATAAGTTATTTTAGAATAGAAAAGAAATATAATACTTATCATAATCTAACCTTAGTTAAGTGTAGAGAATGAATTAGGGTTAGTTTAAATGGTTAGGGTTAAGTATAAGACAAGAATGGAGACTAAGTCAAAACTTCAAGAATCTTCAACTAAAAACAAAACAAGTAACCATTCATTTATCTTTTTCATTTTCCAAAATGGATATAAATAAATAAGATAAATGAATAAGTAATTAAGTTAACAAAACCCTAATCATTAACTTAACCATAGTTTAATTCTTTACACTTAACCAAATAAGCATGTATCATCAAACATGATACAATCATGTGCACAAAAGTATATCACATATACAACTTGCACAATTCAAGTGAGAAAATACATTTAAAGTGAACCAATACTAGTTAATGCAAAGTAATATATCAAATATATAATTATACAATAAATCATTAAATCAACACTTGATTCAATGATCCGGTCATATCGCATATAACCGGCTAGTATCCAATGTATCGGCTTCTCGAATCAATCCTTGATTCGATAACCAGGTTATATCGCATATAACCAATCGATACATCCGTCGCGAGAATGGAATACGGTATCACATACACGCATTATTCTCGGTCCCGCACATATCTCATATGCGCTCCTATTTCGTTTCGCTTGAGCCAGGAAACCTCTGTGTAGAACTCTAAAGACTCGTCAATACGCCGGCAGCAGATGATGATCATATCAAACACCCACAAGCCGCAAGTGGTCTGCTAAACGTAACGGCCACCCGGGTATTGAGCGATCAGAAGATCGACGAGCAAGCCCGCTCACACTCCTGTGAATCCAACCAGTAACACTTACCGTATAGTCCGGTCTGTTCGTCTGATATGTCGCATATCTCGCCTAGGGGTGGTAAACGTTAGACCCCAATAGCTCGATAAGTCATGCCGACTTGAGGTCCATAACATTCGTGAAACTACTGATAACTCTTACCAGTATATCACTGCAACCCTGGCCAGGGATTTCCTGTTATGGCCAGTCGAGCATAGCACAACATCAACCCCCAATACCGGGAGAGACGAATCCCCTCCTATCGCTCATTGCCTCCATGTGAATCGGGACTGTACCCAAAAAACCACCTGTTTGCACGACTCAGTAGAGCCGTGGTAGGGTGGAAATCAAAGCACAGTGGGAGACACACAAGACTCTATGACGATCTCGGGTCAACAGACTAAGCTGTACCAGTGTCACCAGAGAACTGCCATCTGACGTGAGGTATAATACCATCTGGGAGTTCTCGGCGAGTCCGTTCAGTGTACCCAGTCTCCACTGAGCACCCGCATACCATCTCCGATGTCAAACACCAATGGATATGGGATCATCCATCGCCCATCACATGGGTCGAGAAGATATACGCTAGTCTATTCTGGAATATCGATGCCCCGTCTCGATATTCCCACGACTAGGAACATTGAAGGATGTACTCATGGACTATCCAGGCCCCACTAGTATGATCTGCATCATAGTCCTGGAAGTCGAGTACACATCCTAAGGGGTTTATCAACATGTAATCAGAGAGACAGAAAGTATACATGTTAAGATAAAGAGCAACCAGATAGCGTACTATCATGTCGAGCAAGAAAGTCCTACTTATATATGTCCCAGCATCCACTACAATATACATCCAATGTACAGTAATGGCCTCTAGGGCATACATATAACTAACAATCTCCCACTTGCACTAGGGCCATCTGTAGCAGTGGTTGTAGTATCTAATACTCAACCATCCCATAAAGTCTCTCTTTGGGAAAAGGCCTTCGTGAGTGGATCCGCCGTGTTGTCCTCTGAGTCTACTCTCCTAACCTGGATCACCCTGGAGATCAACTATCTCCATGATCAGGTGATGCTGCCTCAGAATATGTCTGGGTCACTGATGGGACCAGGGTTCCAGGGCCAAAGCCACAGTTCCATTGTCACATAATGGTAGGAACCTAGTTCATCCTATGAACCAATATACACCCAAACTGCCTCTTTGGCAGTATCTTTAATAGCGATGTTACCAGCCTTTATCGTCTAGTTTGCCACGGTATCTAGCTTGGAACTCTTCCAACATACCGTCCCTTTACTGAGGGTAAAGACAACGCCTGTGACTGACATTCAGTCGTCTTTATCACCCTGTAACTCTTCCAGCGATTCTCCCCAGAATCGATTGATACCATCTCACTTCCTGTGTTTAACAACTGATTGTCTTCTAGTGTTTAATATTAAATTGAGAATCTTATTTCTAGTGTTTAACACTACTTTGAGAATTTTATTTCCAGTGTTTAACACTGTTATCTTCTAGTGTTTATCACTAATTTGAGAGATTTATTCTCGGTGTTTAACACTGCTGTTCCCTAGTGTTTAACACTATTTTTTAAAGCCAAATTGGCTAATTTTCCAGATGCAAAAGCCTCCCCTTCAACTAAGTCTCAAAATTGAGTAAAACTCACAACTACAATATTAATGCTCAGTCAAAGATAAAAATGTTATCAGAGACCTCAAACTCTTGTTTAGCATTGCTAAATAATGTGGACTTGAACCCAGACGAGTGTCTAATGGTCCAACAAAGGGCCAACACTTCAGATATAATTGGACTTAGCCCAAATTGGCCATAAGTCATCAATTCAGATTTAACGGAGCCAATGTGCTCATAATCTAATTATTTGATCTTAGTTCCAAATTGGACTACAGATCCCCAAGCAACCTTGGTTCAAGGGTACATCTCTTCACTCCTCTGATATTTGGCGTTGTAATCCTTCAACGTCTTCAGAGAGGTGACGGGTCCCGACAACCACACATTTCATGGACTGTGGGGTCTTTAAACTCAAGGACTATGATGTCCTTAACCTCGACCGTGATGTCTTAAAACTAACATTGGACTGTGGGGTCCTTAAACCCATGGACTATAATGTCCTTAACCTCGACCGTGATGTCTTTAAACTAACATTGGACTGTGGGGTTCTTAAACTCACGGACTATGATGTCCTTAACCTCGACTGTAATGTCTTTAAACTAACATTGGACTGTGGGGTCCTTAAACCCATGGACTATGATGTCCTTAACCTCGACCACGATGTCTTTAAACTAACAATGGACCTAGATGTCCTTAAACTAACATTGGACCGTAATGTCCTTAAACTAATTATTGACCGCAATGTCATTAAACTAAACAATAGAGCCCAATTGCTCTCTTGTTGGATCTAAACGATCCCGTTAAGTTGATCTTAGTCTAAAATTAGACTAACGTATCCTTAACAAACGTTTAAGTTGATCTTAGTTTCAAATGAGGCTAACGTATCCTTAAATCCAAACCCCCAAATCCAAATCTAAGAAAGATGCGGATTTGGACTAGTCCATGCCCTACGGGCGACAACATAAATTAGTCTCCGTATACAATCCACAGGCAACCAAACACAAAACAAACACCCACGACATGAAGTGACCATCTGGAGAAGGAGAAAGTTGTTACCGTGATGCGGTAGCGTAATTAACTGCAGGGGCTTGCGCCTGTAGGGAAGAGCGTCCCCACAATTAAAAACCCCTCAAACGAGGGGGAATCTGATGAAGTCTGCTACATCGGCCGCATCCGTTTAAAACTTCAATACATAGTGCCATAAATCAACTTGGCATCTTTGGAGAGGTGAACGGATAGCACCAATTAGCATCTGCCCCGAAATTCAGGCAAGACGTTTATCGCGTCTTTGCCGCGTCTTTCGGAGGGGAACAGATTCTGGCACGCCCGGTGGGACCTTTTCCTCTTTCCACTCCACACTTCGTGTGTCGTGTTCGCGAACGAATCGCGGTTTGATATGGTTGCCTTTGGGTTCGAGATACTAAGATTTGGCGTTTTGCTTGGTGCAAAAAGCGAGGGATCAATGGCGTCCACTTGCGCAAAGTGTTCCAACTGCAATTGCAACCCGCGCTCCGCCTCATCTGGAGGCATAGCTTATGGGCCTCAAGCGGCTTCCTTGTTCACGATGCCGGTGGAACAGGCCACTTAGGCCACCACAGGATTGTTTTTCGGGACCATGCTCCCACCGATGAGTTTCAGCGCCCATGTGCCATCATAAGAAGCTCCCAAGAAGTCGGTCTTTGATCGGCTCACAACTACTGCGCCCCCCTCAACGGGTCGTCCAACTCCAGCGCCTCGGTCTTCGCCAGATTGGGCCAAAGTTCCTGTGGGCCCATAATGAAGCCTGCAATTCAAGAAAAGGTTACTCCGAAGAGAGTAACCATCCCTGCTCCCGAAATCATCAAGGCGGCTTCTCCTGCTAAAGGGTCGGTCTTTACGAGACTGACTGTTCCGGCTCCAACTCCAGCCCTCGTTCCTGCTCAAAAGTCCGTCTTTGACAGATTGGATACCGTTACTCAACGAATGTCGGTCTTCAAGAGGCTGGTACCAGCAGAGCCTCACCAGAACAGGGGGCATAACAAAGCCATCCCCATCACCGAACCAACACCAACAGCTCGACAAGCTCGACGTCGCCACTGGCGCCGAGTAAGGAAGGCTGGGGGCAACTCCCCCTCTGGGCTAGCTCCACCAGCCCAACGGTGGAAGTCAATGCTGCTGTTCCAACCGGGAACAGCTTTGAATTGCTGAACAAGGTGCGCAGGAACTCTCCTACCGCCATATTGAAAAGATCTCCTCCACCCATGGAGAATGTTACAGAAACAAAGCCGGAGCAGCCCCCTCAGCGGCTGTCCTCCAAGGTTTACAAAGTCTGGCGACGGGTCCAGGAATCAGTGATTGATCAAGACTATGCCCGCCGACAGAAGAAGCTGAAGGTTCAGCAGGAAGAGAACCGTCCTGGCAAGCCACGAAGGACGACAACTTCCTGGATGCCCGCTGCAATGGCCCCCTCAATGTCAACTGCTCAAAAGAAAAGGAGGCCAGAGAAAGCCCCTATGACCAGGGCAAAATGCAAAGACGTTGAGCCTAGACGCCCCAAGTCTGGGGGCATAGCGGTACATACGGTTAACATGGCTTCCGGAAAAGAGGAAAGCCGTGCTTCCACAGGTCATCGACCACTCACCCGATCAATAACAAGGGCTCAGGAACAACAACAACAACAGAAGCTTCAGAAGATGCTAACTGCAATGGCCGCACTCACCGGACCAAAAGAAAGCCCGGAGGCGTCATCGGAGGAGCGTCGTGAACAGGAAACCGATGCTGACTTCCTACGCAGAGTCCTCGAGAAGAAGGACAGAGAAGCTGCAGAACAAGCCGCCAACATAAAACGAATGGTGCTTCTCTTCCAAGACATGGTCGGGATGATGTTACAACCGGATCCCCCAGCTGAAGACCCCCTTATCGTTATTGAAGACGACAGAGGGGAGACGTCGAATCCTCCTTCGGCTCTTTCAGCAGCCAAAGAGGAAACTATTTCCAAGGCCGCTCTGGATGACTATATTGCTCAGCAAATACGAGCTCACCAGGCAAATGAAGCGACTGGCCAAATCGTTAAAACTGGGCGACCGTATCCAGGCTGGTATGACCAAATAAAGTACCCGCCGGGATACACAATCCCTAAATTCCATGTGTATAAGGGGACAGGCAATCCCCATCAACATGTCTTTCAGTTTAGGGCTCTTTGCGGCAACACGGGGGGTGATGATAAGCTTTTGCTCCGCCAATTCGTCGGAAGCTTGTCGGAGACGGCATTTGAGTGGTACCCCGAACTTCCAAACGACTCCGTCAAGACTTTCGCAGAAATGGAGGTATTGTTCACCCAGCGATTCGCGAGTGCTAGTGAACGCACCCTAATAACGGCACTGATCAATGCCAAGGTGAAGCCAGGAGAGACGTGGGTCCACTACGCAATCCGATGGCGGAATCTATGGTATAAATGCGAACATCGCATCGAAGAAGCACCAGCGGTGGGCATGTTCGTGGGCACCCTAGACCCTCATGCAACTATTTCACAATTCATGATGTTCTTCAAACCGACCACGTTCCAAGCTTTAATCGACAAGCTGGGCCAGATGGACCAGATGGGTCATAGACCGTCTCCTCCGAAGCCGGAGCTGCGGAACGAAAAAAGGTAAAGGGAAAGCGACCTTCGTTGCGAATACCCAACAACAGCCCAGTGCCCCAAAACTAACAGATCAACTGGAAGAGAGACGGCGATACTACAATGAGAAAATGAAGCGTCCCTATTCGTTCCCTCGGGACAAAACGAAGAGACTGTTCGAACTGGCGACGCACAACAGGCTCATAAATCTGCCAAATCCTAAGCGACCACTGCAGCCCGGCGAGGCTAATAATCCCAATTATTGCCCTTACCACCAAACGGTATGCCATCCAATCGAAGATTGCTTCGTATTTAAGGGATGGATCGAGGATCAGTACCAACAAAGCAAGTTTGTGCTGTCTGAGAAGTGGAAAGTAAGCCCACCACAACCGCAAACTCCTAAGAAGACGGACACACCGGGGGCATCGTGCTCTTTTGTTGAAGAAGCTCCATTGGAGGTCGCTCTTTCAGCCAAAACTAAAAGAATGCTGAACGATCTCCAGACATGCCCGACGATCAAGTGGAAGAATCCGTTGGAACCTGAGATCATCGAAGGGATGCTGAAGCCGCGCCCAACTCCAAAGATTGGTGGTGATAGCCAAAGCACTCACACCCAGCCGTCAAAGTCTTCGAAGAAGAAGAAGAAAGTCAAAAAGCACGTGAAGCCCGGTGACAAGCGCACGAACCTGCAAAAGCAAATTGACACGCTGGAAGAGTATAACCAGAAAGCGCGAACTCCAGTCACACTTCAAGAATTTCTTAGCCACGTCCTTGAGGACGGAGATGATGGAGAAGATTCGTCGGATGAATCTGAGGGTTACGTAGCAAGCTGCCATGTGATCTCTCACTCGCCGACAGACGATGAAGAAGCTCCTTGCACCGAAAGACTGGGGGCAGGTCCTGAACCGGAACTTCCAGGGCCATCAGACGAAATGATCGACGCATTCCTAAATGAAGCTCTTCTGAAAAGTAAAGCTGACCAGGAGCGTGAGACGGCCATGTTTGAAAAAGACAAGCGCCGGCGACTGGATGAAAGGGTCGAGACATTCCCGCCAGATCAAAGTACGTCCACCGCGAATAAAAGCAGGTTCAGGACAAGGAAAAGGTTCGCTAAAGCCATATCAATGGGGATGAATCTACCACCCTCCAAAGGAAACATTCTCGGTGAAGCAATGTAACATTTTGAAAATTTGGAAATAAATAAAATTATTTAATTAAATAATAAAGTGTTAAATTAAAAAGTTATTAAAACCAAATAAGACAATATCATAAGTTTTATATAAAACAAATTAAATTTTATTTTTAGTATGGAATATAAATAAATTATAAGGGTTTAAGTGTGAATTTTAGCTTCATTTTAATAAAAAGAGTGTTTTATAATAACATAAGTTGTGAAGGGTTTTTATGTAAAGTTTAGGATATTGCGCAAATGGGAAATTGTTAAGAGTGTAAGTAGAAAAAGGGGTTAGATAAAGTTAGTTCAGAATTTTATCAAGATAATTCATTTTAGAAATGATAAAGTATTGCCACCACCTCCTCACATGTATAACACACTCCCCACACCTCCTCCTTGCATGAAACCATCACCTCTTACTTGGTGACACCTCCTCCTTCACCTTATCCTTCCTTTTTATCACATATCTTCTGTGATCAGATCATTCATCTTGTTTGAAATCTAAAAATTTAAAAGATAGAAAAAAAAAGAAAACAAAGAAGAACCAAAGAAAAAAAAAGAAGAGATGAACTAAGCCTAGGATTTCCTCACCATCAAGCAAAGAGCTAGGAGCTAAGGGTTTTGGTGTCTTGGAGGAAGCTTTTCAATCATCCTCAGTTGGTAAATTCCTAACTCAGTAGAATAGATTCTGGATTTTGTTTAAGTTTGAAATCATAGTGTCCATAATATCGTATTTCAAGAAAAATTGGACCCTGTAGTAATCTGCTGTAAGTTAGATAAATTTTAACATAACAAAACAGTGCCAGAATGATGTATGTGGGACCTAGAACAACCCATAGAAACACGAACCAAGGGGATCGGTTTTTGGCCGGCGACATAAGGGCATATTCCGGCGTCGCCGGATTTATAGGAGGCTCGAGTGTTTTGGCTTTTTGGGTAGGTCTCTGTGTAGAATTATGGTTAATCTGGTATTGTTTAATCAATTTAGTTTAACTTTATATAAAATCTGGGAGTAAATATCGGAAATAGGTATCTAAAACCCATAATACGACACGGGAAATTCGTAACGTGTTCTGTTTCTGTTACGAAACAGCGTTAGGTTAATTTCCAGATTGAGTGTTAGATCATATGCAATAGTCGGATGTGGTATAACTAGAACGTACAACTTGTGTTTTCATGATTTTGTCGTGTCGGAATAGTCGTTTCCTTATGCAAGTTATTGCTATGTTAGATTCAAATACGGAGACTTTGGAGGCTGCGAGGAAAAGAAAAAGGATTGGTGATTCCTGAGTAGATACGACGTATTTACGGTGAGTAGATTTACATCTACGGGGGAAGTCGGGTGGATGGCGTATAGCACCCCCGCAACCTTATAACTATTATTGTAATTTCTACTTAAGATTTGTTGTTCGTTAAAGCATTGACTTGGTATTGCAGTTTATATACCCTCCATTTGCATAAAGTTTCACATGTAGTTTTAAATGAGATATACGTGATATTTGATCCGTATGATATGGGTGTGATTTGATGAGTTTGTACGAGGGATTATGCCGTACTTAAGATGATATGGATATAGCGATATGATGAGCTATAATACAAGGATTTATACGTATCGTAAATGATGAACGTTGTATGCCGAATAACGGCCAATTTATTCTATGACTCATAGAGATAGAATAGGTTCTGTTTTAGGATATAATACTGGTATGAGCCTATATTATTTTAAAAACCCTAGTTCGTTGTCTTTTAAATAAACTACTAGGATGCGTGCCAATTTCTAAAACAAACATCTCTTTTAAATTTTAGGCAGCTTCCTTATTTTAAACTTAACGTTCCGATCATTTCTAAAGATAATGGTATAGCTCATAACAAGTAACTACAATAAGTACGTTTAGACTTCTTATAGGGTTGTATTATGTATTCGATATTATATGTTTCCGCGTTACGCACACTCTGGTAGAACACTGCACAAATACCAATGAGTACTATGCTGCACAAGCACTTAACTATATGTTACACTACACCTCATTGGTATTGCCATGTCACTATAGAATCGTTCTGTTACATATGTGTTAATATGTAGACTGTTACACCGTAGAACACTTACACAAATACTAATGATTTCCATATTGCACGAGCACAGATGCGTATGCTACACTACACATCATTAGTAGTGCCATGACACATTAGAATTGAAATCATTATGTTATGTAATATGATTACGTAGTCTTTTCCTATTTATGTTGTAGTACTATGGATGATGTATTTGAATTCTTGAGATTTCTGAGTATTTTACTTTTGATGATATATATATTGGTGGTATGGGACACTGTTATATATATACACATATAGTATATCATTAATACAATCTATGCAAGTTTCTTATTCCTCACTTGATATTTTTATATGATGAATAAACGTCCACCATGAGATTTGTGTTTTCTGATTTTAATATCCGGACCGAGTCTGTAGGTATACGGTTACGGATTTACAGTTTTATCCAGACTGAGTCGGTGGGGAAACAGTTGGATACATGGTGGACTCGGTCGAGAACGAGGGGCAGGATAGCCGCATTATAGGCGGGAAGCCAAACGAGGTGACTCGATTCCGGAGATAAAATGAACACGGCAGATATCCAGGGGATACTGACCGGGGTTCGACTTGGTACGACAGATATCCAGGGGATACTGATCGTAGCCTGGATATCGGGTGGCGATCATCTGTTGAGATGGTGTCGACGGTATCTGTATTTACGTGTCTATGCCGGACACGAGAGATTTCGGATTTCGATGTCGATGCTGGACATCCATATGTATACTGATGTGATCATTATCTTGAGGTACACAGTTGGATATGTTTTATTGGATTCCACCAGGACTGATCCGGGGGACAGTACCTGCATATATATTGTACAGATATTCATAGACCAAAAGGGAATACCAATACGGATAATAGATTCATGATGTTGATTCATATAACATTGAGATATTATACTTATTGCATGATAGTTAGTATTGCACCTTTATATATCATATGGTATATCGATACAGATTATGATAGTACTATACTTATGACCTAGGTATCGTCATGCATTCCGATTTCTACTTTTAGATGTACTTTTATTCACTGATTTGGCAACTCATCCCCGTTGTGCCACAGTTTCTTGCAGGTTTTACCGCTTGGATTATCAGCGGTTTGGGCACACATTCTTTTGGGGATTGATTGGTAAGTGAGTTGTTATTGTATCCTACTCACTCTTGATTATTCATATATGCTTGTATCTAGCGGAAACTCCATCAACTTAGAAATGATATATTATGGACTTAGAAGCGAGGATTAGAGTAATATCTTGAGTTGTCACACTCTTTGGAGTCGACTTCTGTTTTAGATTGTTTGGTTGCTCCATTGTTTGGACGTGGAGACTAGTTTCCGTTAGGATGCTATTTTATTATACTGTATCGGGTTTTTATAAAAATGCAAAGGAGGTGATGACAAGTTTCAAAACATCATAAGGGCTTTTCAACATACTTAGTTAAATTTAGATGTTATTTAAATTGATATTATCGGCTGATTATTTAAACCCCACCTGCAATATTTTTCAAAAAGGGTTTAGATTCCGGGTTTTGGCTTACTTAAACCGCGTCGATGTCTTCAGATGTCACGTGATTTAAGTGCCGGTCACGTTGTTGGAGATAGTGCCCTCAGAGTCAATTATTGGATCACAGGCACGTGATTGCAGTGATTGAGGGAGGACCTATCCCGGTAGGACAGTCTTACTCGAGATGATAGTATGCTATCTGGTTTATCTTTATCATCGTGTACTGCTTTAGGTGACCAGACAGGTTGCTATTACACGTTGATAGAGCCTCTAGGATTCTTGCTTGACTGCCAGCAGTATGAGGGCGATCATATACGTGGGAGCTGGTAGTCTATAAGCACATCCTTAAAAAGTCCCTAGTCGTGGGAGTTTCGAGACAGGGCATCGATACTCCAGAGTAGACTAGTGTATACAGTCGAGACCCCGACGAGGGGCGGTGGCCGGTCTCACAAGCCACTGGTGTCAGTTGCTTCACCTAAGATGTATACAGGTGCTCATTGGGTTATGAGTACACCGGACAGGACTCGCCAGGAACATGCTAGTTGGTCTTATACCTGACGTCAGATGGCAGTTCCCGGGTGACATGTGTACAGGTTAGTTCATCGACCTGAGGATCGTCATTTGTCTCGTGTGAGTTCCCACTGTACTTTGATTACTACCCTACCATGCTCAAAGGAGACGCGCAAACAGGTTTTAGTTGGGTACAGTCCCGAGCCACATGGAGGCAGTGAGCGGATCTTCAGGGGTTCGTCTCTCCCGGTATTGGGGGTGAGGTCGCGCTGTGTCTAGGAGAGCCATTACACAAAGCCCTCGGCCGAGGCAAGAGATTTACTGGTAGGTATTCCAGTAGTATCTCAGGATGTTCTGGGCTATACTCCGACACGACTTGTACCGCTTTTGGGGGTCTGAGTTTTACCAACCCCCTAGGCCCGCCATGCGATGCTCATAGATGAACGGACCGGACTGTACGGATATTGTCACTGACAGGCTCAGTAGGGTGTCAGGATGAGTTCGCTCATCGACGTCCCTTTTGGTCAATAGCTGGTAGCCCGTCACGTATGGCTAATACCTCTGACGTGCTAGTGGTTAAATCCACAGCCATAGTATTGATGAGTCTTTAGAGTCCCCCACAGACAGTTGCTCAAGTTTTCGGGCGAAACGCTGTAGAGGCCGTATGGAGATATGGCAGGGTTCGATCAGATACGTGCGGTATTGCACGGATCATGATCGGACGGAAAATACTAGCGGGCTTTGGTTTAAGCCGGATCCTATTATTGCACAGTGTAGATTTTGTCTCAGTGCATTTGTATTCGGTCGGAATACAAATGCGGGTGTGTATACACAGTAGCGGGGTTTTTCCTGTAATTTATTACGGGATCAGTTTTCTGGAGTTTCCAGTTTGTTTTCCGTTTTGACCATATTTCCTTGTATCTTTCATTGGCCGAAGATTGATGGAGGAGGGCTAATTTGCACCTGTGCAAATTGGCAATTTGGAGGGTTGTTTTTGCAAGATGTAATGTCATGATAATTACACCATACCTTGACTTTCTTGAGTTCATGATTGCTTGACTTTTTGAAGCAATCATGGTTGTTGATTGGTTGGTGGAGTGTGGTTTTGATTGTGATCATGTTTCATGATAACATTTTTCTTCTCCCTTGCATTATTATTGGTCTCCCTCATTTTTGATACCCCCCACTCTCATTCCCAATTGCATGGCCGGCCAAGAAAGAGAGGGGCTGCCCATTTTTATTTGGTGTGGGATTTTTGTATCTTTGGCTTGGTAAAATCCCCACAATTCCAACTCCAAAAGCTCATATCATTCCTCCACCAAATGGCAACTCCTACAAACCCCAATTGAGACATAGAACACTACATATATTCTACAGCAACTCTTGGGCACGTCGACTCGCCAACTTCGTGCCCGAGTTGCCTCGGACCAGAGGCGGGAGCCCGTAAAAGAAGCCGGCGACGTGGTGCCCTTCCGGCGACGAGGTGGAGACCGGATATTCTGCGGGAGATCGGGACGACGATGAGAAGACTGGAGGACACGGATCGCTCGGTATATCTCTCTAACCCCTCTCTAGATAGCTAGGACTAGATTAATGGCCCGATCTGGGTTTATAGTGCGCGGTGGTGCCGGTTTATAAAGTTTAAACTAAATCATTGCTTCCGCATTCCGGCGTCGGATTGACGGCCGGGGCGCCGCCGTGCACTTACAGTGGTATCAGAGCCTAGCCATTAACCTAGTCGAGCTTTGTCTAATGCGTTTACATTTCCGATCGAACAAAAAAATTCCAAAATCCGCGTTTTCAATAGCATCAGTTTCTGTCGAATTTTTTTTTGGCTCCAAAAATTTTTCAGGTAGTTTCAGAATGATGTTCAGGGAAGTATAAGCCTCTTGTAAAAATTTGGTCGCACGATCTCATTATCTCACCGCGGAACCGCGGCCAAACCTATGCTTGGGCCGCGGTTCCACCGCTGCTTAAACTGTTCAGTGCACCAATTTTTTATAGATGCCTCCTGACTTGAAAATATGGTTTTTGGAACATTCTTTTTGGGCGCAGAATTTCTTTATGTGCTACAGTAGTGCTTTGGGGCCCACTTGGTAAATTTGATCGATCGGAAAATTTTAAACACATTAGTTCACAGTATTTACATTATATCTGCGACCGTGAATGTCACTTGATCGGTAAATCCAGTCTAACTGCTATAGCCCGGTTAGACGGATTTGCGAACGTGACATTCACGTTGATGTTCTGTGTATTGCTGTGATGTTGCGGATTGGTCGTGGGGGATAGCCTGGATGCAATGCTAGTACAGTTTTTGTTGTATTATGTACATTTGATATTGCGGGGCGAGCGTCCGACATGTGGACTGCCGTCACTGCCTGTTTGTATTATTATTTTGGGGCACGACCAGGTTGCGGTCGATGTACCCGTTGTATGTATATTTTACTTTCTGTACTAGGATTGCCCCGCGGAGGGGTGCACGGATAGCCGGGTTCTAGAGGGCAACGAGCCCGCATCTCATGGCATTGAGACGGAGGGGGCTTCACTCTAGAATTGGCGGGCTATTCGCCGCACTCGTAGGGGGTACAGGTTGACCCAGGAGGGGTGCCCAAGTTACCGGATTCCGTGAAGTGCTGGGTGGTCCATTCACGTTGCTGAAGGGGGCTGCCTCGCTTCAGGTTTTGGCGGGTAACTTGCCGCGCCCGTAGAGGTCTAGGATTTCATTGCACAGGCTATCCACACGACCAGGGGAACGTCGGGTTTCAGTAGCGGCTCTGTGAAACCCGGGGATCCCAGATATCTGTATTGTTCTGTGATGCTGTACATTTCTGTGATGTTGCATTTTATCACGCCTTGAGCGAAATATTATATATTGATATATAAATATACTAGTAGATGTTGTATATGTTTTGCATCCGCGCTAGTCCAGTCCCCACTCTGTCGTTAGTTAGCTAACCTAACGAGTAATGACGGGACCCAGTGGCGAATGCGGATGGCATATACGTACATCAGTATATTTTCGTTCTTTGTGGTATGATTAATTGATGGGACTGCGTTGATTCGGATCAATGCAAGTTGAAAACAAACCTAATCTGATGTTGTTGGAACTTTTTTTTCAAAAAGCTGTTATTGCAAGGACCTTCTCTTTTGTTTAGCATCGTAGTATTCAGTTGGAATATCCTGCTCCTCAGTCGACGAGGCAAGGGCCGAGATCCCTTCACCGGGAGTGACCCCTTGGACAAAAAGTTTGCGTTAGGGCAATAACTTCACTATAGCCGATTACTTTTGCTTTACATCGTGGTATTCAGTTGGAATATCCTGCACCTCATTCTACGGGGAAAGAGCCGAGATCCCTTCACCGGGAGTGACCTCTTTAGCAAAGGTTTTCGTCACTATATTTTCATAAAAGCTATCCGTTCCTTCAACGATATCAAGTTCATTACGTTAAAGGTTTTCGCCAGAAACCATTCGTAGCCCTCCGTCGTTTCATATGGGTGGTCAATAGTATTCAAGCTGTGTATGTTGGCCAAAGTCAAGGCACGGTGATTGGTAGCTATTGGGTATTCATATGCAGCATAGATATATGCGTTGGTTTGGGGCAGTCGTACTACTATTTTGGCCAAAGTCAAGGGTATGTACGGGTGGGCTCAAATTAACCTGGAGAATGACGGGTAGAACTTGACATGTGACTTATGATATGTTGGCCAAAGTCAAGGTCATAAGAGCATGGGGCAAAAATCACATCGGGAGTTTCTAAAGAAACTGAAACTTGCCAGATATGCGCATACCTTCTAGAGTGTGATAGCGTGAGCGGATTCCATCACGTTATCATGCGATGATAGTTGGATCCCGATTCCCACTGATGAGTTGGTTTACTCCTCGGGTGATCCCGACTAATTCTTCTTTCGGGTTTGGAGAAGAATTTGAGGTTACAGTGGGAGGTTTCCAGATTAGATAAATTGGTAACCATTCTGATCTAGGTTAGAGTGCACGCTGGGTGTTTCTTTTCTCTCTCTCTCTTTGGCAGCGACCCTTGACCCGACCCTAGACTATGACTCAGTGACCAAGTTGACCGAACCTTCTTAAACACTGGCTTTTGGATTGTCAGAGTTGCAAACCTCATTGCCACTCCTACTTTTACCCTTTTCTTCAGGACACCCCGTACTACTACGAACGTCCACTTCCATTGGACAAAACCATCGTATAGTTATATACGAACTCGAAGGAATTTATTCGAGGATGGTTTCTGGTTCTGGAGAAAACGAATAGGACTATTCAGTTGTCTTTTCCTTTTACCTTCTCTCAGGTTGCGAGTACCCCTTAGATTAGGGGATAGTACACCTATTACGCAAATTGGATAGTCTTCTTCCAAACCTTAGGCTGGTGCCGACCGGTAGGGAATGATGAAAACCAATTAGCCTAACGATGGTGTACAGAAGGTATTATGTAAAGACAAAGAAAGGGATTAGAAGGAGGGCAAAGTAAATTGCGACTGCTATTCACGACCAAACCAAATATTTCATTACCACTCCTACATCACCTTTGTATTTCTCCAGGACACTCCGTATCACTGCGAAGATCCACAGTTTATTGGATATTCCATCGTATGGTTATATACGAACTCGAAAGGAACTTGTTCCAGTTCGGGGATTGATTCTGGTTCAGGAGAAATAGGAATAAGGTTTATTCGGTTGTCTTTTATCCTCACCTTCTCTCGCATTGTGAGTGCTCCTAGGATTAGGACAGTACACCCATTATGCTTATTGGATAGTCTTCTTCCAAACCATAGGCCGGTGCCGAACGGTAGGGAAGGAAGAAAACCATTTGGCCTAAAGGGGTGTGCAGAAGGTAATGACTAAAGACATATGAAGGGATGTGGAGAGGTGGCAAAGAATTACACGGTTACAGTTGTGAGTTTGAATAATAGAAGAGACATTACTAGGAATACCCGGATACCCCATCGAAACATTTCAATGTTTCAGTTTCACTGTGTAGTGTTAAAGGAAAACTGATTTCCCGATTAGATACTTACTCCAGGGTATGCATTTACTAGGTATGATTCTCACATCTGTATGGTTTTACAGATGATGAGTGGGAGTGAGTTATTGGGAATTAGGTGATTATCCTCATTATATCGGAATTCGTTGTAATTAGTGATATTTGAGGAAATCGCCTGGGCTGTTTGCCGGTCGGCAAATATTTGGTTTTGAATATCCGCTGTCATGCACCAATTTCAAGTTGATATATCTGTACGTTTATTTTTATAGAGTGAGATATACCTTTTTGAAATTATGTCGGTGAAATTTACCTATATCAGTGGATGGTTAGGTAAGGAGCATTAAACAGCGGTGTAATTCTTCTTAACCATAAGTACAGTTTTCAACCTACGACACACAGGGAATGAGTTATTAGACTCAAGGGACTTATACAGAGTATTGTATGTTGTCCAGTGTCCATTAGGACAAAGGGGTTGGTCCTCGTACTATATTCGGTTTACTTATGACTTCTCTAGTTTTTAGACAGGTGTTTCGTAGAAACACAGGGTTTGAATTTTGAGAAGTTATAGGTATATGAATAAAGTAGAGAACCAGGTGTTGCAAGTATCGGGATTCTTCAAGGTGATCGAAGATGTAGATACTTGTGTATGATATTCAGTTGATAGTAATGATTAAGAGAACTTGCTTCTCTTTCAGGTTGCTCATAAGTGGAAGTATTCCTAAATTGAGTAACGCTGATCGGCCTCTTTCCATTTAGTTGACATGCACTGGAGACAGCTGCATGATTTGAATCTGGTTCAATTAAATCAGTGCCTCTGGTTCTATATTGGATATAGAACAGTTCATATCTTAACATTGTTAAGGTACGGGGAGTTGTCCGGCTTATGATTAAAACCAGACTCTGGATAACTCAAGGCACGTTTCTGTAATGGCTGTTTGTGGGTTGACCCAGGCTATGACGAGGGTTGACTTTCTACCATCTGGAAGATCAATAGTAATATTGTTCTAGACTCGCCACAGTTTTAATAAAAATGTTTTTTTTTCAGAAAACAGTAGTGGGAGTATGGTAGAACTGGAAGTGTTTCCAGAACCACAAACGATTACTGAAGATTTGATAGGAACCTAAAAATTCAATCTGATTTGACATTCCATTGGCCACTCCGCAGATAAGGTGGGTAACTTCAGGCACCCGAGAGGTACTCCGGTAGCCTCAAGGACGGTGACAGGGAAGTTCTTGTTTACCCACACTTGCCATTGCGTTTGTTCCAGACTGTGAGACCCAGCTGGAGGATGAGTATAGCATCGTTCTAAACTGGCTTTAGAAGTGTACGTCTATATGACTCTGCCAGAGGGTTGTCGTAGTCAGTGGGAGCAGCGGAAGCATTGGTGGACAGGTGGCATATGTCTATTTATAGACTAAAGCAGATATAGCGGAGATCATCAATTTCTGATGTGACAATCATAGGTTTGACTTCATCAGAATAGGGGATGGATCTGTTGAGAAAGTAGTAGGGTGTGATGTCATGGTATTTAGATGACATACACAGAGTAGGAAGTGATATTCCTATACTACAATCGGTTATACTTTGGTCGTCACACAGTGGTTTCTCCAGATGGGACTTGGACATTATATCAGACATACTGGTTACTAGATCTATGGTTTTAGATCTAGATTTGGGTGGTTTCCCAATTAAGGGTACTTAGACAGCATTCTAAGAGTATTTAGAATGGACGACTCCTGGCACGGTAGTGTACCTACAGGTGATGGAGTCACCCTCTCTAAAGGTGTCTTACAGACTAAAGGGGAGAGGGATGTGCATGATTGGCAGATCACTTACTTAGGCAATTGAGTCAATCATGAAATGTCAAGTACCACACCAGATGTTGTTCTTGCAGTAGGTGGAATAAGTTGATATTCATCCAATCCTGGAGAAACAATCGGAAGCAGTTCTAGAACATAAGTGGATGTTCTAGGGATATGATAAGAACAGCCTTATTCGGGAGATAGTTATCATTCCAAGCTTCCAAGGTGACCTGGACGATAAGGAGGTTGTCAGAGTTATAGTTTTCCTTCTGACGAGGGGCAGTATTTTGGACAGGTGGTCCAAGGAAATACTAAGGGAGGCATGGCGCATGATACTGATTAAGTTCAGTTGACGATACAGTCTAAGAAGTTTGGATTTGGAGTTCATTTATGAATTAGGTCCCATCAGACATCCAGACACATTCTAAGACAGATATTGCTCATTTCGGGAGATGGCTTTCTCCGCGAACTTGTGATATAGAGAGACATAGAAAGAAACATCACAGCGGATCCACTCACTGAGGCTATTCCTCGAACGCAATAGTTTCGCAAACGAGCTTTGTGAGACTGACTAGTAGAGGAGTTGGGTGTTCGGTATCACACGGGCTGTGAGTATGCGACATCGCAATAATTAGCCTTGAGTGCAAGTGGGAGATTGTTGGAGATAGTGCCCTCAGAGTCAATTATTGGATCACAGGCACGTGATTGCAGTGATTGAGGGAGAACCTATCCCGGTAGGACAGTCTTACTCGAGATGATAGTATGCTATCTGGTTTATCTTTATCATCGTGTACTGCTTTAGATGACCAGACAGGTCTCTATTACACGTTGATAGAGCCCCTAGGATTCTTGCTTGACTGCCAGCAGTATGAGGGCGATCATATACGTGGGAGCTGGTAGTCTATAAGCACATCCTTAAAAGGTCCCTAGCCGTAGGAGTTTCGAGGCAGGGCATCGATACTCAAGAGTATACTAGTATATACAGTCGAGACCCCGACGAGGGGCGGTGGCCGGTCTCACAAGCCACTGGTGTCAGTTGGTTCACCTAAGATGTATACAGGTGCTCATTGGGTTATGAGTACACCGGACAGGACTCGCCGGGAACATGCTAGTTGGTCTTATACCTGACGTCAGATGGCAGTTCCCTGGTGACATGTGTACAGGTTAGTTCATCAACCTGAGGATCGTCATTTGTCTCGTGTGAGTTCCCACTGTACTTTGATTACTACCCTACCACGCTCAAAGGAAACGTGCAAACAGGTTTTAGTTGGGTACAGTCCCGAGCCATATGGAGGCAGTGAGCGGATCTTCAGGAGTTCGTCTCTCCCGGTATTGGGGGTGAGGTCGCGCTGTGTCTAGGAGAGCCATTACACAAAGCCCTCGGCCAAGGCAGGAGATTTACTGGTTGGTATTCCAGTAGTATCTCAGGGTGTTATGGGCTACACTCCGACACGACTTGTACCGCTTTTGGGGGTCTGACTTTTACCAACCCCCTAGGCCCGCCATGCGATGCTCATAGACGAACGGACCGGACTGTACGGATATTGTCACTGACAGGCTCAGTAGGGTGTCAGGATGAGTTCGCTCATCGACGTCCCTTTTGGTCAATAGCTGGTAGCCCGTCACGTATGGCTAATACCTCTGACGTGCTAGTGGTTAAATCCACAGCCATAGTATTGACGAGTCTTTAGAGTCCCCCACAGACAGTTGCTCAAGTTTTCGGGCGAAACGCTGTAGAGGCCGTATAGAGATATGGCAGGGTTCGATCAGATACGTGCGGTATTGTACGGATCATGATCGGACGGAAAATACTAGCGGGCTTTGGTTTAAACCGGACCCTAGTATTGCACAGTGTAGATTTTGTCTCAGTGCATTTGTATTCGGTCGGAATTCAAATGCGGGTGTGTATACACAGTAGCGGGGTTTTTCCTGTAATTTATTACGGGATCAGTTTTCTGGAGTTGCCAGTTTGTTTTCCGTTTCAACCATATTTCCTTGTATCTTTCATTAGCCAAAGATTGGTGGAGGAGGGCTAATTTGCACTTGTGCAAATTGGCAATTTAGAGGGTTGTTTTTGCAAGATGTAATTGTTTCCTGATTTAAAATCAGAAAAGCTTATGGAAAAAGCTTCAGAAGAGGATCACATGCTTACACGTGACCAGCAGTCACGTGTTGGCACGTGACATCTAAAAGCATCATCAAGGCAGATTCAGCTTCCTGACTACATCAAAGAAAAGGGCTTCAGAAAGGGTAACATGCTCTCACGTGACCAGGGTCACGTGTTGGCACGTGACATTTTAAAGCGGATTCAAAGGCACATCGGTTCCCTGATCAAATCAAGGAAAAAGCTTCAAAAGAGGTCACGTGCTCCCACGTGACCAGGGGTCACGTGTTGGCACGTGACGCTCAAAACATCAGAATTGTTCTCCAGTTAAATCAAGAAAAAGAGTCCAGACAAGGGTCACGTGCTCACACGTGACCAGGGGTCACGTGGTGGCACGTGACGGTTAAGCAGCAACCAGAAGACAGAGCGCAAAAAGAAAGAGGAAGGCTCGTTCCAAGGGGGTCACGTGCCCACACGTGACCATGGGTCACGTGGTCACATGTGACCGGCTTTCAAAGCCCATTTTGTTAACAGAATTAAATTCTGAAGGAGATTCAAATCTTTCCAAAGGAAAGCGATTATCTGGAACCAATCGAATTAAAGATGATTAAATATCATCTATCCATGGGAAAATCTCGGGTTTGGAAAGATTTCCCCTTTAAATCTAACCGAAATAACAAAAGAGAATCCCTGGATTTGAAATCCAATGGTGAATAAAATTCACCTAATAATCCAAAGGTCAAAAACGAATGATGGATGCAAATCAAATCTCTCAATGAAGATTCGTCAAAAAACTAATTGATTCGGCTGCTTCTCCTATAAATAGGAGCCAAGAGACACAGGGAGAGAGATAGATACGCAGAGGGAAGAAAAGGGAGAGAGCCTTGATATTTTGAGGAATTTGGATCTTCTGCAAAAGAAAACCCTAGGAAAGAAAGGGAAGGCTTTTTGAAAGAAAGAGAATTTAATTCTCAACAGAGTTTAACTCTGATATATAAAACAGAAGAACATATTTCTTCTCTCTTTGATAGAGGATCTGCAAAGTGCACATCTCCCCTTGAAGTTGAGAATTTAATTCTCAATGGGTCGAGATCCTGCCATGCAGATCCAAAACATAGAGAGGGAACGGAAGCACGAGAATTTAATTCTCACAGAACTATAGGAATTTAATTCCTTTAAAATAAAATTAGGGTTTGACCCTGTGTCATGGGAATTTAATTCCTTCAGAACAAAGAGAAACAGGGTTTAACCCTAATTAAGAACCTAGTTCTGTGGAAACAGCGGGAATTTAATTCCCTTAATCATAATTTAACAGAGAATGGGAGTTTAATTCTTTAAAAGCTTTTATTAGGGTTTAACCCTATTCAGTTCTTCACATATATGAATAATTTAATTCCTACAAAAATTCAGAGTCCAACTTTACTCCAGAATATAAATCTTCGAAAGGAAGTAGGAATTCAATTCCTCTGAAATTATTGTCAGGGTTCAACTTTACAAGGAATTTAATTCCTGGAAAAGATTAACAGATCCTCTAAACAACATACATAGAGGCAGGGTCACGTGCCACCACGTGACCCCCCCAAAAGACCTACAGAAAGCCCCTTTGAGGCAGTGCCCCACGTGACCCACGTGACCCTTGACAGAAGCTTTAACACACAAGCATTTGAATGCCCGTCACGTGATGGCACGTGATGCTCTGAAAGATGCGATAATCTCCGCAGAATAAATGAAGGGAGGGCGATCTCACGTGTCGCCACGTGACCCCTCTTGCCTTAGTGTTTAACACTAAATTGAAACTCCCGAACCCAGTGTTAAAACACTGTTGGGCCTTAGTGTTCAACACTAATCAAAAAACTTTATTTGCAGTGTTCAACACTGACTACCTTAGTGTTTAACACTAATTTGAAATATCTGTTGCCAGTGTTTAACACTGATCTGTTTTAGTGTTTAACACTAATTTGAAAGCCCTGTTGCTGGTGTTTAACACCAATTATCTTTTAGTGTTAAACACTAACTTTTCAATTTCATTCCCAGTGTTCAACACTGATTGGTCTGTAGTGTTTAACACTAGACTTTGGCCCAATTGGCTAAATGGTCAGAGACAAAGTCTCTCCTTCAATGGACCAACAGGAAGCCAATATTCCAGACATGATTGGACTTAGCCCAAGCTGTTTATAAGTCCTCAATTCGTAATTAACTGGGCTAATGGGCTCATAACATAATTAATTGGTCTTGATCCCAAATTGGGCCAAGGACTATTTAATCCACTCCGGTTCCAGGGTACATCTCTTCATTCCTTTGATACTTGGCGTTGTAATCCCTCAACGTCTTCAAAGAGGTGACGGGTCCCGATGACCACACATTGATATGGACCGTGGGATCCTTAAACCCATGGACTACGACGTCCTTAACCTCGACCGAGATGTCTTTAAACTAACAATGGACCGTGGGGTCCTTAAACCCATGGACTACGACGTCCTTAACCTCGACCGAGATGTCTTTAAACTAACAATGGACTGTGGGGTCCTTAAACCCATGGACTACGACGTCCTTAACCTTGACCGAGATGTCTTAAAACTAACAATGGACCGCAATGTCCTTAAACTACCCATGGACCGCAATGTCCTTAAACTAGCGATGGACCACTATGTCCTTAAATTGGAACAATAGAGCCCAAACGCTCTTTTGTCGGATCTAAACGATCCCGTTTAAGTTGATCTTAGCCTCAAATATGGCTAACGTATCCTTAAACCTTCAAACAGACTGGACTATGAATCCCCCCAAATCAACTTCGGTTCAAGGGTACATCTCTGAACTCCTCTGATATCTGTCATTGTAATCCTTCAACGTCGTCAGAGAGGTGACAGGTCCCGACGGCTACATATTCAATGGACCACTATGTCCCTAAACTGGAACAATAGAGCCCAAATGCTCTTTTGTCGGATCTAAACGATCCCGTTAAGCTGATCTTAGTCTCAAGTTAGACTAACGTATCCTTAACAAACGTTCGAGTTGATCTTAGCCTCAAATATGGCTAACGTATCCTCAAACCAAACCCCCAAACCCAAATCTAAGATAAGTACGGATTTGGACTAGTCCACGTCCTACGGGCGACGATATAACTCAGTCTCCGTATACAATCCACAGGCAACCACAAATAAAACAAACACCCACGACACGAAGTGACCATCTGGAGAAGGAGAAAGTTGTTACCGCAATGCGGTAGCGTAATTAACTGCAGGGGCTTGCGCCTGCAGGGAAGAGCGTCCCCACAATCAAAAACCCCTCAAACGAGGGGGAATCTGACGAAGTCTGCTACATCGGCCGCATCTGTTTAAACCTTCGATATATGGTGCCATAAATCAACTTGGCATCTTCGGAGAGGTGAACGGATAGCACCAACTAGCATCTGCCCCGAATCTTAGCGCCAAGACATCGCAGTCCTGTGCGCCGCCGTTCGGAGGGGAACAGATTCTGGCACGCCCGGTGGGACCTTTTCCTCTTTCCACTCCACACTTCGTGTGTCGTGATTCGCGAACCAATCGCAGTTCGCTAATGGTGGCCCTTGGGTTTCAAGATACTAAGAATTGGCGTCTCGCTTATTGCAGAAAGCAAAGGATCGATGGCTTCTACTTCCGTGAAATTCTCCAACTGCTCAGACTGCAATTGCGACCAACGCTTTGCCTCGCCAGGAGGTATAGCCTACGGGCCCCAAGCTACTTCGTTATTCACAATGCCGGTGGACCAGGTGACTCAGGCCACTACCGGATTGTTCTTCGGGACTATACTCCCACCAACAAGCTTCACGGCGCCGGTGCTGACAAAGGAAGCTCCCAAGAAGTCGGTCTTTGATCGTCTTACCCCTGCCGCGGCTCATCTCAACGGGTCGCCCAACATCAGCGCCTCGGTCTTCTCTAGATTGGGCCAGAAATCCGGTAGACCCATCATGAGGTCTACAATCCCAGAGAAGGCTGCTTCTAAGAAAGTGGCTGCTCCTGCTCCCGAAATCGCCAAGGCGGCTTCTCTGGCCAAAAAGTCGGTCTTTACAAGATTGACGGCTTCAGCTCCCGCCCCCTGCTACCCAAAAGACGTCGGTCTTTGACAGGCTAACACCAACAGCAACCCCCCACCCACACAGGGGGCAAGACGAAACCATTCTTACCGCTGACCCTACGCCGTCCGCTCGACACGCTCGACGTCGTCATTGGCGCCGAGTAAGGAAGGCTGGGGAAACTCCCCCTCCGGGTTAACTCCATCAGCCCCGATGGCAGAGGTTAATGCCGCTGTTCCAACCGGGAACAGCTTCGAGATGCTAAATAAGGTGCGAAGGAATTCTCCTACTGCAGTGCTAAAGAGGTCTCCTCCCCCATTAAAAAAGGTTGTGGAAATAAAATCAGAACAGCCCCGATCCCCTCAACGGCTGTCTTCCAGAATCTATAAGGTTTGGCGGCAGGCCCGAGACTCGATCATCGATCCAAACTTCTCCCGCCAGCACAAGAAGCTGAAAATCCAACCGGAAGCTGGTCACCAGGCTAAACCCCGAAAGGATGTCTGGACGCCCACCTCAACGGCCCCCTCAACCTCCATGGCTCATGAAAGGAGGAAGCCAGAGAAGATCCCCCAGCCTGCAACGACAGCTAATAGCACTAAGCCCAGACGCCCTAAGTCTGGGGGCATGATGGTCCACACCGTATACATGGCGTCAGGAAAAGAAGACAGCCGCGCGTCCACGGGTCATAGACCGCTTACACGGTCGGTGACCAAAGCCCAGGAGCAGCAGCAAAAGCTCCAAGAAATGATGAATGCTATGGCCGCACTTACCGGGCCAAAAGAAAACCCAGAAACGTCCTCAGACGCACGCCAGGAGGAAGAAACCGACGCTGAATTCCTTCGCCGGATACTGGAGAAAAAGGACAAAGAGGCTGCTGAACAAGCGGCCAACATACAACGTATGGGCCTTCTCTTCCAAGATATGATAGGAATGATGATCCAGCAGGACTTACCCGCCGAGGATCCCCCAATCGTTCTTGAAGACGACCGAGGAGAAACGTCAAATACACCACCAGCCCTCTCAACGGCCAAGGAGGAGGCAATCTCTAAGGCTGACTTGGTTGACTACATAGCCCAGCAAATCCGGGTTCATCATGCGACTGAGGCAGCTGGTCAAGTCGTAAAGACGGGACGGCCGTATCCAAGCTGGTACGACCAAATCAAATACCCGCCAGGCTATACGATACCAAAATTCCACGTGTATAAGGGGACCGGCAATCCCCATCAACATGTCGCCCAGTTCCGGGCCCTCTGCGGTAACACCGGTGGTGATGATAAACTGTTGCTTCGCCAGTTCGTGGGCAGCTTATCAGAAACAGCGTTCGAATGGTATTCAGAACTCCCGAACGATTCTATCAAGACGTTCGCTGAAATGGAGTTGTTATTCACTCAGCGATTCGCAAGTGCCAGCGAACGCACTCCAATAACAGCACTGATTAACGCCAGGGTAAAACCAGGCGAAACCTGGGTCCAGTATGCTATACGCTGGCGGAATTTGTGGTCGAGATGCGAACAACGCATTGAGGAGGAACCCGCAGTGGGCATGTTCGTGGGAACCCTAGACCCCCACGCAACTATCTCCCAGTTTATGATGTTTTTTAAGCCAACCACATTCCAGGCTTTAATCGACAAGTTGGCTCAGATGGACCAGATGGGTCATAGACCACCTCCCCCGAAATCGGAACCTCGGAATGACAAGGGTAAAGGAAGGGCAACCTTTGTCGCGAATGCCCAACAACAACCTAACGCCCCGAAACCGGCAGATCAACTGGAAGAAAGACGCCGGTATTATAATGAAAAGATGAAACGTCCTTACTCGTTCCCACGAGACAAGACGAAACGGTTATTCGAGCTGGCAATACGCAACAGACTTATAAACCTACCAAATCCAAGGAGACCGCCGCAACCCACGGAGGTGAATAACCCTAACTATTGCCCTTACCATCAAACGGTAAGTCATCCGATTGAAGATTGCTTTGTCTTCAAAGGATGGATTGAAGATCAATACCTCCAGGGGAAGTTTGTACTGTCCGAAAAGTGGAAGGTGAACCCACCACAACCGCATACTCCCAAGAAAGCAGATACACCGGGGGCAACCTGTTCCTTTATTGAAGAAGCTCCATGGGAGGTCGTGCTATCAACTAAAACCAAAAGAATGCTGAGAGACCTTCATGCGTGCCCTGCGATCGAATGGAAGGACCCTCTTGAACCTCAAATTATCGAAGGAATGTTGAAGCCTCGCCCAACTACGAAGACTCGCGATAAGGGCCCAAATACTCATGCCCAACCGTCAAAATCTTCGAAGAAAAAGAAGAAGAAATCCAAGAAGTCCATGAAGCTTGGAAACGAGCACACGAACTTGCAGAAGAAAATCGACGCGCTGGAAGAGTATAATCAAAAGGCGCGAACTCCTGTCACACTGCAAGAGTTCCTCAACCACATCTTTCAAGAGAGAGATGATGGAGAGAGCTCGCCGGATGAATCCGAAGGGTATGTGGCGAGTTGTAACGTAATCTCCCACTCGTTTACCGATGATGAGAAAACTCCTGGCACTAAGAAGCTGGAAGCAGAGCCTGAACCAGAGCGTGCATGGCCAACAGACGAAATGATCGACGCTTTTCTAGACAAGATTCGCCTAAAAAGTAAAACGGATCAGGAGCATGAGATGGCCGTGTCAGAAGGAACCAAATGCAGGCGACTGAACGAAAGAGTTGAACTACCCCTGCCAGAGCGAAAGGCATCCGAAGTAGACAAGAAGATATTCAAGACGAGGAAAAGGTTTGTCAAAGCCATGTCAATGGGAATGAAGCTACCACCCTCGGAAGGAAACACGCACGATGGGGTGGAGAGGCACCCTGATTATTGCGCATATCATCGGAAAATCTCACACCCCACGGAGGAGTGCGACGCCTTTAAGATATGGTGGCAAGGATATGTTGCTCATCGGCAACATTTTAAGCGCATGAAACGCAAGATCCGTCGGGAGCAAAGAAGTACCGTCGATGGGCACAACAGAACTACTGGTAACTGTTATATGGCTCACGCCGGGGGGTCACAAGTTCTCACCTTTGGGAGCGACTCTGATGAAGAAATGGCTCTAGGCCCTCTCTTTAAAGAATCCGTTTTAGGGAAAGAGGAGAAATCGGAGGCCTGCGAGAACATTCAGCTGCGCAATCGCACACTCCCAGAAAAGAATCTCGGGCCCGTGAGTAGAAAAGATAAGGGAAAGGAAAAGGTCACTGAAGATATCACTTTAGATGACCAAGTCATGAGAGAGCTGGCTGCCAAAGACCCTCCTAGAAAGGGTAAGGTGGACTATAACATCCTAGCGCACCTAAGGAAGCTACCTTCTCAGCTTAGCATTCTCGATGCCCTCCTATTATCAAAAGAAGCGCGAGACTCACTAATTAAGGCGTTACAAGAACCTGAGCAATTTCAAGCCTTCCTCGCCACTGAAAGGATGAAGGATGAACTGGAGGAAGTGCATACGGCCGACATCACTTTCGGTGACGAAGACCTCCTTCTCGGGACGTGCGACCACAACCGTCCCCTATATGTATCCGGATACTGCCATGATATCAAGATAGGCAAGATCCTGGTGGATAATGGATCCTCCGTCAATCTCCTTAATGTTCGGGTGTTGAAGGAAATCTGCATGAGTGTGCAACACCTCGCTCGTGACAAAATTACTATCTCCGGTTTCGATTCACAATCGTCACGGACTCTCGGGTCTGTGATACTAACATTACGCTTCGGACTTCTCGTCACAGACATCAAATTCCATGTCATTGACGCCAAGACCTGCTACAACGCCTTGCTCGGTCGTCCTTGGTTACACGAATACAACATCATCCCTTCTACACAACATCAGTGTATGAAGTACTTTAAGGATGGTTTTGAGTATACCGTAACAGGTGAGTTAAACCCATTTTCCGTGAACGAAGTCCGCAAATACGAAGATGCGAAGTACTTTTTGCCAGATTTCGAGGATACAGAAAGGTGTCGCAACCCGGAGAACAAAACCCCCGCCACCATCCCTGTTTTCGGGAGCGATACCGAAGAAGAAGAAGAGATAGTTTATGCAGGGCCATCTCAACGCAACAACCTGGGAACGCCCGTCCCCATGTTGGTCTTCGGAAGTGATTCAGAAGATGAAGTTAATGCCGTGTTCTCCAATCGGCTGTCAATACAAACACCCCCTGGCGATGACCATAGTTTGTGAATCACCATGGTACCGCGAGAACACTACAAGGATCTCGACACACTTCAAGCTCACAATGTGCAGGACCTGCGAACATTTTACGTCCCTCCCAGGTAAAGGGGTGAGAAGGCGATCCTATTCTACCGATCCTCAGAGTCGAAAGTAGAGAAAGAGATCTGGCATAGCGCAGATGCTACACTTGACAGGCTCCAACCCATCCGTCTGCCCAGATACTATACAAATGGTTTAAAGAAGCTATTGAAGCGCCAAGGAGTACCCTTAAAACAGACTGTCCGGCAGGCTCGGTTCTACAACAAGATTTGGGATGTCCCTGGAACTCAACGCAAATTGCCCAATGGGAAAATAGAAACACTTGGGCTTGGATACGCGAGAACCGGAAAATGGGAACGGGCTCACAGCAGCTACGCTATATATACCTTTGATGAAGAGGAGGACGCCCTGTCAGGAGATGCCAACCCCCCATCAAAACTAGACCCCGCGATTGAAGCGCCGAGTCCGTCATTTGAAGAACGAATGGGCAAGCCCATCAGGAAAGTGGGTCAGAAAGCTCGGGAAGACCACAACCGCGAAATGGACATCTACAAGAAGGCCAGGACGCAACGTCTATTTCAACTAGCTGCAAAAGACAAGGATGTTCGCCTTTGTCAACCCGTTGTACGAAAGGCCCGATGCGGAGACGGAAATAAATCAAGAAGCGGAAAGAGGAGCCGACAACAACGACGCAGGATTAGAGAGTTACGTGATCAGGTATTGCACAGCTCGGATTTGTCCCTCATGAAGAAGATGAGTCGAGCGTACTCCTTCCCCCGAGACAAGACGGAGAGGTTACTCAAGCTCGCTATAAAACATCAAATGATCGCGCTTCCAGGATCTAGACACCCTGAACAAGCTAACAAGGCTTCTCTTCTGAGCTATTGCTCTTATCACCGAGCCATAGGACATCCTACCGAAGACTGCTTCACCTTCAAGAACTGGGTCGAGGACCAGTACCAACAGGCAGATTCGCTTTATCCGACGGCTGGAGGGTAACGCCACCACAAAAGCATGAACCCAAGGCCGCAAGAGCAGGACCGGATCCACCTCAGTCCTGGGAGCGGATTCGCACCTGTTATACGATTACGATATTAAAAGAAGAGCCCGAGAACATGGATGACCTTCCCCGGTGTTTTGAGAACAGCGATGATGAGGTAATCTCAGAATTTCCGCCCGCTCCGAAAGAACTGGAAGATGGTATACATACTACTGCAGATAACCTCAAGAAGATTGAGTTGGGATCGGCAGATGACCCGCGATCGACATTTATCAGCGAGCTACTATCTGAAGAAAGGGTGGCTGCGTTAAAGAACGTGCTTCTACGACATAAAGACTGCTTCGCGTGGAACTACTCCGAGATGCCAGGATTAGATCCAGAGATTGCTGTGCATAAGTTAGCAATATCCCCAGATATCAAGCCAGTCAAGCAGGCGCTAAGAAGGATGCGACTCGAGCTTGAAATGAGCATCAACGCCGAAGTCAAGAAGCTGATCGATTCTGGATTTATCCAAGAAGTCCAATATCCCGACTGGATCGCCAATATCGTCCCGGTAATGAAGAAGAATGGGACGGTACGCATATGCGTGGATTTCAGGGATCTCAATAAAGCCTGTCCAAAGGACGATTTCCCGGTGCCGGTAACCGAGCTAATGATAGATAACACGTCCACTCACGAGGTTTTCTCCTTTATGGACGGTTCATCAGGATACAATCAGATAAAAATGCATCCCGAAGACCAGAAGCACACCGCTTTCCGGACCCCTTTGGGTATATTCTGCTACAGGGTTATGCCCTTTGGTCTAAAGAACGCTGGCGCTACCTATCAAAGGGCCATGACAAAAATCTTCGATGACCTTATACATGACATCGTCGAGTGCTATATCGATGACCTCGTAGTAAAGAGCATGTCATACGATGATCATTTAAAGCATCTGGAGACTGTATTTCGAAGCCTTCGGCAATATAATTTGAAAATGAATCCCCTCAAATGCGCGTTTGGAGTCTCCTCGGGCAAATTCCTGGGATTCATCGTTCGACACCGAGGTATTGAAATAGATCCGTCAAAGATTAAAGCGATCATGGAAATGCCTCCACCGAGAACCCTCAAACAGTTGCGGTCTCTCCAAGGGAAGCTCGCATACGTCCGGCGATTTATTGCCAATCTTTCAGGCAAATGCCGTCCTTACAGCCACCTGATGAAGAAGGGAACTCCATTCGTTTGGGATCAAAAATGCCAAAGCGTGCTAGACGAGATCAAGCAATACCTGCAGAACCCGCCGGTATTGGCTTCTCCGGTCAAGGGAAAACCCCTCATTCTTTATACAACCGCCCTCAAAGGTTCTTTAGGCGCATTATGGGCACAAGAGAACGATCAGGGGAAAGAGAGAGCACTCTACTACTTAAGTCGAGTTTTACTGGGGGCAGAAAGCAACTACTCTCCCATTGAAAAACATTGCTTGGCGTTAATCTTCGCGATAACAAAGCTCAGGCACTATGCGTTGGCACATGAAGTCCGTCTCATTTCAAAAGTGGATCCCCTTAAGTATTTGATGTCAAAAGCCATATTGACAGGACGACTCGCTAAATGGGCCCTGCTCTTGATGGAGTTCTCGATAACGTATCAACTTCTTAAGGCAGTGAAAGGCCAGGCCATTGCCGACTTCCTCGCTGAGCACCCGATACCGGCCGATTCTCCTCTGAACTGTGATTTGCCGGACGAGCATGCATTTGATGCGATTAGCGGCGGAAGCACCCGATGGGAACTCTATTTCGATGGAGCGTCCTTCGTAAAGAAACAGAAACAAGGTATCCCAATGATCAAATCGGGGATAGGCCTCGTCTTTGCAACTCCACAAGGAGGGATAATGCGCTTCGCCTTCTCTTTAACAGAGCCGAGGACAAACAATGAAGCTGAATACGAAGCTCTGATAGCAGGCCTCGAAATCGCCATCGACATGGGAATTGAAGACCTCCTTATATACGGGGATTCTCAGCTGGTCGTTAGTCAAGTAAATGGTGACTACCAAACGTGCAAGCCGGAGTTGGTGAAGTACGGCGAAAAGGTGCAACAACTGTTGACCCAAATTCCCTCCTATATTTTGGAGAACATACCGCGCGCGGAAAACAGCAAAGCAGACGCGTTGGCCAAACTTGCTAAAGAACTGGCTGACGAGAACCTCGATGATGTCAGAATCGTGGTACAAAGCCGTCGAGTGCTCGCACCGGCAGAAATACCTCCGGAATTATATAAAGAAAAGGGGGCGACTGAGCGGACGACCCTACAAATAAAGGACCATGAGAAGGCCGAGGACTGGAGGGAAGTCTTCATAAATTACTTTAAGTCCCACCGAATGCCCAAAGAAGCGTCCTCAAGACATCAGCTCATGAAACGAGCTCTATCTTTCGCTTTCGTAAACGATACTCTATACAAGAGATCGTTTGATTCTCTATGGCTGAGATGCTTGGGACCTGACGAAGCAGAAAGAGTTATTCAGGAAGTTCACGATGGACTTTGCGGTTCTCACCAAGCAGGCCCAAAGATGAAGTTAAAAATTAAACGGATGGGTTACTACTGGCCCACGATGATCCAGGACTGCCTCGAGTATGCGAAGCAATGCCACTCGTGCCAGATTCATGGAGACTTTATCCACCAACATCCGAATCCACTACACCCAACGGTGGCTAGCTGGCCATTCGAAATGTGGGGGACTGACATAGTCGGCCCCATCGAGCCAGCATCATCCCGGGGACATCGTTTTATCCTGGCGACAACTGATTACTTCTCCAAATGGGCAGAAGTAGTACCACTGAGGGAAGTGAAGACGGAGAATATCCTCCATTTCTTCAAGACACACGTCATCTATCGGTTTGGAACCCCACGGCGGATTATCTCCGATAATGGGCCGGCCTACAGAAGCCATAAGATTAGCCGCTTCGCGCAGCAGCACAATATAGACTGCAGATATTCTTCAGTTTACAACCCACGAGCTAACGGTCTGGCCGAGGCCTTCAATAAGACCTTGATGAAGATCATAAAAAAGACCGTTTCCCGGAATAAGAGAGACTGGCACGAAAGGCTGCAAGAAGCCCTTTGGGCTTATCGAACTACGTTCAAGACGGCCACAAACACAACGCCGTACGCGTTGGTATTTGGGACGGAAGCAGTGCTCCCCCTCGAGATAGAGTTACCCTCTCTACGAGTGGCAGTCCACCACGAGCTGACAGACGAAGAGAATGCTCACCTTCGGCTTGAGGAGCTTGATGCCCTCGATGAAACCAGGCTCATAGCGCAACAACATCTAGAAGCCTACAAAGCAAAGATGACGCGCTCATACGAACGATTGACCAGGCCGAGGACATTCCGCCAAGGCGAACTCGTACTAGTGGTCAAAAGACCTATGATCCCCAATCGTGCCAAGCGGGAAAAATTTGAGCCAAACTATGAAGGCCCGTACATCATAGACAAGGTCTACCAGGGTGGAGCCTATCTACTCGTGGACATGCACGGTGAAAGGCCTTTCAGGCCAATAAACGGCCGCTTCTTAAAGAAATACTATGCTTAATGAGCCACAGCCTAGGTCAATGATAGATGACGACGACTATGTCCGCTCGCTATCTTTCTAGGCTCAGACTTTACAAGCAGCAGCCGGCCTTCCCATAACAATGGACCGAAACGTCCTTAAACTAACGATGGACCGAAACGTCCTTAAACTAACAACGGACCGAAACGTCCTTAAAACTATCGACGGACCGAAACGTCCTTAAATTAACGACGGACCGAAACGTCCCTAAAACTACTACCGCAGCATCTTTAGGCCGACGAGATAAAAAAAAAGAGAGAAAGAGAAAGAAAAAATAAAAAAATATATGAAAAAGAATTTAAAAAAAAACGGTATGTCCATAAGCAAAATGGGCACGGATGAAAACCCGAAAGGGCTCCGTGAGTAAAAACAGCAGGACTACCGGCGAGTGTTTGTGAAAACCCGAAAGGGCGCAACCTCGTTAAAAGACACTTGTAGGGTCCTCTCGACCTTGTAAGGAGAAACCACCTGCGTGAGATCCTTACGACTCACAAAGGAGCAACACACTTAGGGATCCTCACGATTCCTAAGGAGAAAATGCACTTGCGAGATCCTTACGACTCGTAAGGAGAATTCTCTTGTGAGACCCTCACGGCTCATGAGATTTGAAAGTCTTAAGTTACAGAAACCTAAACCTGTTCTTAAGCAAATCCTCCACAAACTTCGATATTGCCCTATAAGGGACTCAATACTGACCCTTGTATACAATCCACGGGCGCGAATAAACATTTCCCCAGCAAAGTCCAACCCTTGTAGGTCCTCTCGATCCATAAGGAGAAAGCCCTCTTGTAGGATCCTTACGACTCACAGAGGAGCACACACTTAGGAATCCTCACGATCCCTAAGGAGAAAATACACCTGCAAGATCCTCACGACTTGTAGGGAGAAATACCTTTGTGAGACCCTTACGGCTCATGAAGTCAAAAGCCTTGGTCGACAGGACCCTTAACCCTGTTTACTAAGCCACCTTTGTTCGACATCGACAGAGGCAAATGATGATTCGCTCCTGGCAACATCCCAGTTGCAGCGGTGCTGATGCCGAAATCGGTGTCTAAAATCCAAGCTTGCGGCGAAAAAGCTAGCAAGCCACACATGCCTACAAAATAGCCGAAATGATGGGGCAACTTGCAATAAAAAGCAGCAAGTAAAAATGTATGCATATAAAATAGCCGAAATGATTGGGCAACTCGCAATAAAAAGCAGCGAGTAAAAATAAAACAAATAGCCGAAATGATTGGGCACCGCGAAAAATAGCCGAAATGATTGGGCAATCGCGACCTTCGCGATATAAAAAGCTGAAATGATAGAGCATCGCGGAAAGAATAAAAGAAATGATGGAAAAATGAAACCTTTTTGCCCTACAGGTGATGTTACATCTATCCCTGTATACAATCCAGGGGCGCAAACAAAGAAGGGATCATACTCCTCCCACAGGTTTCATCATAACAAGAAGCCAAATCTCGACGGTTCACAGATAGCCTAGAGATCATCTCGACGTTCGTCTCATGGCAGCAGACACAATATCAAGCGAAACGGAACAGCGGTAACCCCCAGTTCCATGGCTCGGCGATATACATATCACCAAGAGTCAAACCTCCATTCCGTGAAATGCGGATATATTCAGCAAAACTCCTGGTTACGTGGAACGCGGATAACGTCACTCTTTGACCCCGTGGAAAACGTCCAGAGCGGATCCTGGTCCTCGCAGAGCACGGCAGTGAACCCGTGTGAAGCATCCAGAGCGGAGCCTAGTCCTCGCCGAGCACGGCAGTGAACCCGTGTGAAGCATCTAGTGCAAAATTCCTGGTTACGTGGAACGCGGATAACGTCACTCTTTGACCCCGTGGAAAACGTCCAGAGCGGAGCCTAGTCCTCGCCAAGCACGGCAGTGAACCCGTGTGAAGCATCTAGTGCAAAATTCCTGGTTACGTGGAACGCGGATAACGTCACTCTTTGACCCTGTGGAAAACGTCCAGAGCGGATCCTGGTCCTCGCAGAGCACGGCAGTGAACCCGTGTGAAACATCCAGAGCGGAGCTTAGTCCTCGCCGAGCACGGCAGTGAACCCATGTGAAGTATCTAGTGCAAAATTCCTGGTTACGTGGAACGCGGATAACGTCACTCTTTGACCCTGTGGAAAACGTCCAGAGCGGATCCTGGTCCTCGCAGAGCACGGCAGTGAACCCGTGTGAAGCATCCAGAGCGGAGCCTAGTCCTCGCCGAGTACGGCAGTGAACCCGTGTGAAGCATCTAGTGCAAAATTCCTGGTTACGTGGAACGCGGATAACGTCACTCTTTGACCCCATGGAAAACGTCCAGAGCGGAGCCTAGTCCTCGCCGAGCACGGCAGTGAACCCGTGTGAAGCATCTAGTGCAAAATTCCTGGTTACGTGGAACGCGGATAACGTCATTCTTTGACCCCGCGGAAAACGCCCAGAGCGGAGCCTGGTCCTCGCCGAGCACGGCAGTAAACCCGTGTGAAGCATCCAGAGCAAATACCGGACTGTGGAGTCCTTAAAATCCACGGACTATGACGTCCTTAACCTCGACCGTGATGTCTTAAAACTAACGATCAACCACCCCGATTCCTTACAGATTTTGCCTTGGTTTAATGGTACATCTCTTCACTCCTTTGATGCCTGGCGTTGTAATTCCTCAACGTCTTCAAAGAGGTGACGGGTCCCTGCAACCACACATCGGACTGTGGAGTCCCTAAATCCACGGACTATGAGGTCCTTAACCTTGACCGTGATGTCTTAAAACTAACATCGGACTGTGGAGTCCCTAAATCCACGGACTATGAGGTCCTTAACCTTGACCGCTACGTCTTTAAACTACAATACCTGGAGAGACCCCTGACTCCGTGAAACACGGATAAGGATGATCACATCCGACACTTGCAGGTCCTCACGACCTGTAAGGAAGAAAAACTCTCTTGTGAGATCCTTACGACTCTCAAGGGAAAACCCGCTTAAGGTTCCTCACGATCTTTAAGAAGAACTCACATCTATGAGATCCTCTCGACCTGTAGGGAGAAAAACTCTTTATGAGATCCTCGTGGCTCGTAAAATGCAAAAGTCTTAGGAAGCAGATCTTAACCCTGAATCCTAAGCCATCACTGTCCTGCAAGGAGATCGAGGTAGAATATCCGCAGAATACATTCAATAAAAAGGGGGACACACCATTGAGAAGATAAATGTATCTTTTATTCATAAACCAAAATGGATACAAAGTACAATTCATGAAAGAAACACAAAAAAAAGATACTCTCATCCATGAGTATGTACAAAAAAGGGAAAAAAGATACAAGCCCTTAAGCCGGCGGGCGGTGCAATAATTTTACCATGAGAAGGTCTGATGAACATTCATAATGCCTAAAAAAGGTCTGATGCGCAGGAAAGTGGTGGTAGCATTTGCAATTAAAGAAAGTTCTCATGAGAAGAATACAAATTTATTTATGCAAGCGGAAACATACATACTAGCACCAAGCCTACATGGAATTTCGGCATAAAGCGTAAAAAAGGAGGGACTAATTTAAAAATGTTCTACGCTAACGGAAAAGGTCACCAAACATGGGATCAACGGCATAAGGGTTAATGAAGCAGAGGACAAAATTTTCCATCTCTCTCTCTGCTTTCTCCAGCACGTCAAAGCGACGGTTCTCACGAGGAGTCGCTCCCCATCGATTGGCGCCGTGTTCGTCCGCGAAAGCAGACATAATAGCTCACCGGGCCTTGATCTGGCTCAGCAGATGAATTGAGCAATCCTTCAAAGCCTGAGTAATCAGGCACGCTTCATGAAAACCCTCGAGCTTTTCTTCTGCCGCGTCGAGCATCGCCAGGGTCATCTCCGCCGGGTGAGGAGGGATGTCGGCAAGCACGGCCGTAAGAATCATCCGGAGCCAGAGAGAACCCATTGGGAGGGGGGACCCCCTACGGATCGAGAGTTCATGCATGGCTGAGTCGCATTCGTTGTCGGTAAGGAGGGGATCCACCAACCGAGCAGCAAAGCGGGGGACCATCTCCTCAATAGGAACTTCCCATGGCTGTCGACGAGCATGAGGGCGATTGCAGGCCATGGCGCTCGTTTGTTTCTCAAGACAAGTTACTCCAAGATAAAAAAAAATAATAATAATAAAAATCTCTTTGTGAGGGGAAAAGGAAGCTATAGCCTCATATATAAAGAAATGCATTAAGTGCTGTGCGCGGAAAATCTTGCATGGTGAAGCTATTTCCAAGGCCCAAAAAAGGAAAGGCATCGAAAATCAAGGAGATGAAACTATTTCCAAGGCCCTTTTTCTGCGTCTGATATTGTGCACTGAAAATAGGGCATGGGAAGATTTTGTGAACAGCCACATCAAGGGACCCCACGTGCAGACTACGTGAGGCCTAAACCTGATGTACGCTAAAAAAAAATGGAGTAGCACCCTGCATATTGAAAGCACCAACAACAACAGTAGCAAAATGATAAAATCCCAGAGAAAAGCATGCAGACATACAAAGACATAATAGAGCTTATCATTCATACTTCAAGAAGGTCATACAAAATAAAAAGAAAACTTTTACAATGGTAAGATTTCAGACGCGGGGCACGGATTGAGAAACTCAAGCTTAACCTTGTCCAAGATCCTCCAAGCATTTCGAACCTCCCGAGTATGTTTTCTCTCACGATCGCAAGCGTCGGGGTCCTCGCGGATGTCCTCCACCCTCCGGTAGGCGGCAAGTATGGCCGACTGCTGAAACGCCTGGTGCAAAAGATCGATGAGGTTGTCACGCCTTCTTTTCGAGATCAGACTCATCAGATACACCGAATGTATCTTATCCCCGGCAACGTCCAATGCCCTGAGTGGCACACCGGCACAGAAGAGAGGAAGCGCCTCCCAAATCGCCAGCACGATGAGCCTCAGAAGAGAAGAGCGACGGGGGAGTAGCCGATGGTTGTACTCGTCAAAGCGGCTCATAATCTCAGCACACTGAGCGTTGGTGAACTCCTGATTCTGACTACGGCCCAGGGCATGAATATTCCCATAGGAAATGATCTCGTCAAGACCATACAGATGGGCATCCATAATACCTGAAATAAAGGTCATGAGAATCATTAGAAAGTTCCTGTTTCATCAATTGCAGAAGGACAACCTCGGGCCAAGAGACCTCAAGAAGGCTCCATGTGAAGAAACTGAGTTCTTCACAGGAATTAAATTCCTTTTAGAAAAGGGAATTAAATTCCCATAAAACATTTTGTTGAAACGGAATTGAATTCTACAGATTGTCATCACCACTTCCCTAAGGATCATCTAAACCCTAAGAGATCTACAGTTTGAAGGTTAAGTGGTTTCATGTTCTTATGGAAAAACATGAAGAAAAAAGGGTAAAAACCCTTGTTTTGGATTTAAAATCCAGAGGAATGTGAAGGTCCATCGTTGTCCAAGAACATTACCTGAGGAAAAGAATTCTTTTCGAACAGAGTTAAACTCTGAAAATTGTTTCAAGACAGAGAACTAAGCTCTGGAAGCGAGAATTAAATTCTCAAGGAAAAAGTTCTCAGAAGAAGAAGATGAGCAAAGTGAAGGCTCCTATGAAGAGACAGAGGTATTTATAGAAGGCAATGGAAACGTTTCATCTCCCCAGATCCCTAGAGGAATCCAACGGTCGCAAGAGGTGACAGCGTTGCACTCACGTGCAGACACGTGAGAACAACGCTGTGGGGGCATTTATTTCCTGATTTAAAATCAGAAAAGCTTATGGAAAAAGCTTCAGAAGAGGGTCACATGCTTACACGTGACCAGCAGTCACGTGTTGGCACGTGACATCTAAAAGAATCATCAAGGCAGATTCAGCTTCCTGACTACATCAAAGAAAAGGGCTTCAGAAAGGGTCACGTGCTCCCACGTGACCAGGGTCACGTGTTAGCACGTGACATTTTAAAGCGGATTCAAAGGCACATCGGTTCCCTGATCAAATCAAGGAAAAAGCTTCAAAAGAGGTCACGTGCTCCCACGTGACCAGGGGTCACGTGTTGGCACGTGACGCTCAAAACATCAGAATTGTTCTCCAGTTAAATCAAGAAAAAGAGTCCAGACAAGGGTCACGTGCTCACACGTGACCAGGGGTCACGTGGTGGCACGTGACGGTTAAGCAGCAACCAGAAGACAGAGCGCAAAAAGAAAGAGGAAGGCTCGTTCCAAGGGGGTCACGTGCCCACACGTGACCATGGGTCACGTGGTCACACGTGACCGGCTTTCAAAGCCCATTTTGTTAACAGAATTAAATTCTGAAGGAGATTCAAATCTTTCCAAAGGAAAGCGATTATCTGGAACCAATCGAATTAAAGATGATTAAATATCATCTATCCATAGGAAAATCTCGGGTTTGGAAAGATTTCTCCTTTAAATCTAACCGAAATAACAAAAGAGAATCCCTGGATTTGAAATCCAATGGTGAATAAAATTCACCTAATAATCCAAAGGTCAAAAACGAATGATGGATGCAAATCAAATCTCTCAATGAAGATTCGTCAAAAAACTGATTGATTCGGCTGCTTCTCCTATAAATAGGAGCCAAGAGACACAGGGAGAGAGATAGATACGCAGAGGGAAGAAAAGGGAGAGAGCCTTGATATTTTGAGGAATTTGGATCTTCTGCAAAAGAAAACCCTAGGTAAGAAAGGGAAGGCTTTTTGAAAGAAAGAGAATTTAATTCTCAACAGAGTTTAACTCTGATATATAAAACAGAAGAACATATTTCTTCTCTCTTTGATAGAGGATCTGCAAAGTGCACATCTCCCCTTGAAGTTGAGAATTTAATTCTCAATGGGTCGAGATCCTGCCATGCAGATCCAAAACATAGAGAGGGAACGGAAGCACGAGAATTTAATTCTCACAGAACTATAGGAATTTAATTCCTTTAAAATAAAATTAGGGTTTGACCCTGTGTCATGGGAATTTAATTCCTTCAGAACAAAGAGAAACAGGGTTTAACCCTAATTAAGAACCTAGTTCTGTGGAAACAGCGGGAATTTAATTCCCTTAATCATAATTTAACAGAGAATGGGAGTTTAATTCTTTAAAAGCTTTTATTAAGGTTTAACCCTATTCAGTTCTTCACATATATGAAGAATTTAATTCCTACAGAAAATTCAGAGTCCAACTTTACTCCAGAATATAAATCTTCGAAAGAAAGTAGGAATTCAATTCCTCTAAAATTATTGTCAGGGTTCAACTTTACAAGGAATTTAATTCCTGGAAAAGATTAACAGATCCTCTAAACAACATACATAGAGGCAGGGTCACGTGCCACCACGTAACCCCTCCAAAAGACCTACAGAAAGCCCCTTTGAGGCAGTGCCCCACGTGACCCACGTGACCCTTGACAGAAGCTTTAACACACAAGCATTTGAATGCCCGTCACGTGATGGCACGTGATGCTCTGAAAGATGCGATAATCTCCGCAGAAAAAATGAAGGGAGGGCGATCTCACGTGTCGCCACGTGACCCCTCTTACCTTAGTGTTTAACACTAAATTGAAACTCCCGAACCCAGTGTTAAAACACTGTTGGGCCTTAGTGTTCAACACTAATCAAAAAACTTTATTTGCAGTGTTCAACACTGACTACCTTAGTGTTTAACACTAATTTGAAATCTCTGTTGCCAGTGTTTAACACTGATCTGTTTTAGTGTTTAACACTAATTTGAAAGCCCTGTTGCTGGTGTTTAACACCAATTATCTTTTAGTGTTAAACACTAACTTGTCAATTTCATTCCCAGTGTTCAACACTGATTGGTCTGTAGTGTTTAACACTAGACTTTGGCCCAATTGGCTAAATGGTCAGAGACAAAGTCTCTCCTTCAATGGACCAACAGGAAGCCAATATTCCAGACATGATTGGACTTAGCCCAAGCTGGCCATAAGTCCTCAATTCGTAATTAACTGGGCTAATGGGCTCATAACATAATTAATTGGTCTTGATCCCAAATTGGGCCAAGGACTATTTAATCCACTCCGGTTCCAGGGTACATCTCTTCATTCCTTTGATACTTGGCGTTGTAATCCCTCAACGTCTTCAAAGAGGTGACGGGTCCCGATGACCACACATTGATATGGACCGTGGGGTCCTTAAACCCATGGACTACGACGTCCTTAACCTCGACCGAGATGTCTTTAAACTAACAATGGACCGTGGGGTCCTTAAACCCATGGACTACGACGTCCTTAACCTCGACCGAGATGTCTTTAAACTAACAATGGACTGTGGGGTCCTTAAACCCATGGACTACGACGTCCTTAACCTTGACCGAGATGTCTTAAAACTAACAATGGACCGCAATGTCCTTAAACTACCCATGGACCGCAATGTCCTTAAACTAGCGATGGACCACTATGTCCCTAAACTGGAACAATAAAGCCTAAACGCTCTTTTGTCGGATCTAAACGATCCCGTTTAAGTTGATCTTAGCCTCAAATATGGCTAACGTATCCTTAAACCTTCAAACAGACTGGACTATGAATCCCCCCAAATCAACTTCGGTTCAAGGGTACATCTCTGAACTCCTCTGATATCTGTCGTTGTAATCCTTCAACGTCGTCAGAGAGGTGACGGGTCCCGACGGCCACATATTCAATGGACCACTATGTCCCTAAACTGGAATAATAGAGCCCAAATGCTCTTTTGTCGGATCTAAACGATCCCGTTAAGCTGATCTTAGTCTCAAGTTAGACTAACGTATCCTTAACAAACATTCGAGTTGATCTTAGCCTCAAATATGGCTAACGTATCCTCAAACCAAACCCCCAAACCCAAATCTAAGATAAGTACGGATTTGGACTAGTCCACGTCCTACGGGCGACGACATAACTCAGTCTCCGTATACAATCCACGGGCAACCACAAATAAAACAAACACCCACGACACGAAGTGACCATCTGGAGAAGGAGAAAGTTGTTACCGCAATGCGGTAGCGTAATTAACTGCAGGGGCTTGCGCCTGCAGGGAAGAGCGTCCCCACAATCAAAAACCCCTCAAACGAGGGGGAATCTGACGAAGTCTGCTATATCGGCCGCATCTGTTTAAACCTTCGATATATGGTGCCATAAATCAACTTGGCATCTTCGGAGAGGTGAACGGATAGCACCAATTAGCATCTGCCCCGAATCTCAGCGCCAAGACATCGCAGTCCTGTGCGCCGCCATTCGGAGGGGAACAGTAATGTCATGATAATTGCACCATACCTTGACTTTCTTGAGTTCATGATTGCTTGACTTTTTGAAGCAATCATGGTTGTTGATTGGTTGGTGGAGTGTGGGTTTTGATTGTGATCATGTTTCATGATAACATTTTTCCTCTCCCTTGCATTATTATTGGTCTCCCTCATTTTTGATACCCCCCACTCTCATTCCCAACTGCATGGCCGGCCAAGAAAGAGAGGGGCTGACCATTTTTATTTGGTGTGGGATTTTTGTATCTTTGGCTTGGTAAAATCCCCACAATTCCAACTCCAAAAGCTCATATCATTCCTCCACCAAATGGCAACGCCTACAAACCCCAAATGAGACATAGAACACTACATATATTCTACAGCAAATCTTGGGCACGTCGACTCGCCAACTTCGTGCCCGAGTTGCCTCGGACCAGAGGCGGGAGCCCATAAAAGAAGCCGGCGACGTGGTGCCCTTCCGGCGACGAGGTGAAGACCGGACATTCCGCGGGAGATCGGGACGACGACGAGAAGACCGGAGGACACGGATCGCTCGGTATATCTCTCTAACCCCTCTCTAGATAGCTAAGACTAGATTAATGGCCCGATCCGGGTTTATAGTGCGCGGTGGTGCCGGTTTATAAAGTTTAAAGTAAATCATCGCTTCCGCATTCCGGTGTCGGATTGACGGCCGGGGCGCCGCCGTGCACTTACACGTGCCACATTTGGGTCGTGAAAAAGTTGGTATCAGAGCGTTTGGTTTAACCTTTGTTCGAGTCTAGGTTGACTATATGGAGTCTGGGGATACATTTTTACCTAGGCTTGACCTTATAGGACTTGGACTTAACTTTGGGGGTCTTATACCCGAACTTTCGTTATATAGGATGATCTTTGTTGATGGAGTAGGTACTAAGTAGAGTAACGTACCGTACATATGTTCCGCGGCATATTTGCGATATGATACTCCACCTAAGATACCTTAGGATTTATATCTTGAGATTCTCTTTCTGTTCCTTCCGTTGATCTATCTTCGTCAGTGCATGGTTGGTTGTTCGATCACCATGTTATGAGGGCCGAGAAGGCTACGGTTAGAGATATGGTCAGCGCAGACTTATCCGGGACAAGGACTGACTGGGGTGACTTTTTGATGATATAGAGATACACCGTTCATTCATATATGGTCGTGTTTAAATGGTGGGGCAAGTTCTTCAGGATCCGCACCAGATGGTAGAGTCATTGTTAGAGATCAGACAGACTTAAGACGTGATGTTTTTCTTCTCTCTGAAAATCGTGGTGTCACGTATTGTTAGAAATGGTAACAATCATTGCTGAGGTTAGCGAGATGTGCTTCCCGAGTCCATGAAGTTAAATGGCTGACGACGTTACAAGTGTAGATGGACCAACAGGATTCATAGACGTTCAGAGGTGAGATGGTTGGGAATTTAAATCCGTTGTGGCATATCGATACAAGATCGGTGAAATTGATGTATTTCTTCCGATGGATTTTGTTCAGACCAGATGCAACTGGTTCGAGAAGGAGATCGTGTAGTAAGCTTTTCTCCAATAAATTGGGACGAGTCTTCGAAGGTGAGATTAGCCAGACTTCTCTACAGGGTATCAAAAGTAACGGATTCTCTAAATTCTTCAAGTGTGCTTTCTGGCTGGATATTGTAGAATTCTAGGGTCACGTAGTTGCAAGAGATGAGATACGTAGGGACCCCAAAGAAGATAGAAGCGGTATAGCACTGGCCCAGACCTGTGTCAGTTATAGAGGTCCGAAGTTTCTTGGGTCTGGCCGGTTATTACAGACGTTTTATGCAGGATTTTTCTTGAATCGCTGCACCGTTGACCGGTTTGACTAGGAAAGAAGTCCTATTTCTTTGGACAGATGCATGTGAACAGAGTTTCCAGCAGTTAGAGACTCGATTGACGAATGCACCTGTCTTATCGTTATCGTATGGGTCAGATGGTTTTGTTGTGTAGCGTGATGCATCTCGAGTGAGTTTAGGCTGTGTATTGATGCAGCACGACTGGGTTTTAGCTTATGCTTCTCGACAGTTGAAGAGGAACGAGCAGAACTACCTCACTCATGATTTGAAGATAGCCGCTGTAGTATTCGCGCTGAAAATTTGGAGGCATTACTTGTACGGTGAGTCGTGTCAAATCCTCACAGGTCATAAGAGCTTAAAGTATATTTTTCAGCAGAGGGATATGAATCTAAGGCAGCGTAGATGGAGGGACTAGTGAAGGATTACGATTGTGAGATCTTCTATCATCCAGGCAAAGCAAATGTTGTGGCAGATGCCTTGAGTCGGAGGCCTAGAGGTAGCTTATCTCATCTACGCACATTACAGAGGCAGTCTTCTACAGACTGGTAGATTTTATGTGATAGTCGTGTACAGTTCGAGTTCACATCGACAGGAGGACAGTTAGCACATGTTCGCACCGTCCTCAGTTATTGGATCGTATTCTGGAGACACAGCCGTAGAGGCCCGTATGTCAGAGATTATGGCTTAGGTTAGGCAGGGTAGAGAGTTGGAGTTTGTGATTGATGACAGTGTGGTATTACGTTTTGGGAATCGTCTTTGTGTGACAGATTCGATTGGACGGAGATGTGAGATCTTAGAGGAGGCCCATAGATCAGCATATAGTATTCATCCTGATTCCACCAAGATGTATCTTGACTGGAGGGATGTTTATTGGTGGAAAGGAATGAAGATGGACGTTGCAGAGTTTGTTTCAAGATGCTTGACTTGTCAGCAAGTCAAGGCAGAGCACTAGAGGCCGGCTGGAGAATTGCAGCTCTTACCCATTCCGGAGTGGAAATGGGAACAGATTTCCATGGATTTCCTTGTGGGTCTACCCAAGACTAGCAGAGGGTATGATTCCATTTGGGTGATTGTAGATAGATTGATAAAGGCAGCTCACCTTCTTCCGGTGAAGACGACGTATGGGTTACGCAATATGCTCAGATGTATATCGACGAGATGGTACGATTGCATAGAGTTCCGACATGCATGGTGTCAGATAGGGGTACCCAGTTTACTAACAGGCTATGGCAGAACTTCAAGAAGATCTTGGTACATGATTGAGTCTTAGTACAACTTTTCACTCACAGACGGATGGTCAGTCAGAGCAGACCATTCAGACATTAAAGGATATGCTTCGAGCTTGCAGCCTTGATTTCGGTGGTAGTTGGGATCGTCACTTACCTTTGATAAAATTTTTGTATAACTATAGTTTTCAGGAGATGATTCAGATGGCTCCCTTTGAAGCTTGTTATGGAAGGAAATTTCGATTGATTGTTTGCTGGACGTAACTGAGCGAGAGTAGCATTTTGGGACCGCAGGTAATATAAGAGACTACGGAAAAGATTCAACTGATACGAGACAGAATGAGAGCGGCCCAGTGCAGACAGAAATCATATTCAGACCATCGACGTCGTAAACTCAAGTTTGATGTGGGAGACCACGTGTTCCTTTGTGTATCTCCGATAAAAGGTGTGATGCATTTCGGGAAGAAGGGGAAGCTCATCCCAAATGTGTCGGACCTTACGAGGTTCTAAAGAGAGTGAGTGCTGTAGCTTATCGTTTAGCACTTCCACCAAGTTTTCCCGATGTGCATCCTGTGTTTCACATTTTGATGCTTCGCAAGTATCTTCACGATCTTTCTCACGCGATCTAGCATCAGACCTTACAGTTTGAGCCGGATTTATCCTACGCAGTGCAGCCTGTAGCTATTCTAGACAGGCAGGAAAAGCAAATAAGATCAAGGGTGTTTCCATCTGTAAGGGTTCTTTGGCAAGGAAGGAATCGCGAGGAGATTACTTGGGAAACCGAGGATGCGATGCGAAATGAGTTTTCCATATATTTAGAGGGTATGTCTAGTTAATTTTAAATTCGGGGACCGAATTTTCTTAAGGGGGGAATATTGTAATATTTTGAAAATTTGGAAATAAATAAAATTATTTAATTAAATAATAAAGTTTTAAATTAAAAAGTTATTAAAACCAAATAAGACAATATCATAAGTTTTATGTAAAACAAATTATATTTTATTTTTAGTATGGAATATAAATAAATTATAAGGGTTTAAGTGTGAATTTTAACTTCATTTTAATAAAAAGAGTGTTTTATAATAACATAAGTTGTGAAGGGTTCTTATGCAAAGTTTAGGATATTGCGCACATGGGAAATTGTTAAGGATGTAAGTAGAAAAAGGGGTTAGATAAAGTTAGTTCAGAATTTTATCAAGATAATTCATTTTAGAAATGATAAAGCATTACCACCACCTCCTCACATGCATAACACACTCCCCACACCTCCTCCTTGCATGAAACCATCACCTCTTGCTTGGTGACTGTAACACTTCCAAAATAATAAAATATTATTTTCGGGAATTTTTATAATTTAATATTATTTTAATGAATATTTTAATATTCGGGTGTAATTAAATACAAATAAATGGGGAAAAATTTTGGAAAATTCTAAAATAGGGTATTTTATGGAATTATGCCATTTTAAAGTATTTAAGACTAGTTATATGCTAAATTAGTGTTAATCGCGATTAAAAATCGCTAATTGGATTTTTAGCATTTTTGTGCAAAAATGTGCACATATCATTTTTTTCACTTGTTACACTTGTGTTACATTCTTTTGCCATGGTTATTCTTTTGGGTCTACTATTCAAGTGAGAAGAGTTTAGTGAAGAAAAGAAAAGGAAAAAAGGTAGGTAATGAGTGAGAGAGAGACCAAGTCAACCTTCACCTTTTTGAACCATACCCCATCATTTCCCTTCTCATTTTCTCTCCCCTCTTCTCTTGAGCTGCTGCTCCTCCCTCTCCCTCACTCTCCCTCTTCATGAAACCCTAGATCCACCATGAAAACAAAGCCAAAACCCCATTCCCACTTCACAAAACTTACTCCCAAGCTCACTAGCTACACATTGAACCTAGCAAGATTGGATTTGGAGGACTTTGAGCAACTCAAGAATTTTCTTGAGTTGCCAAAGGAGGTAATTTCTGCACCTATTAGAGTAGTATTTCATTTCCTTGTGCATCTATTCTAGTTTCATATCGATATTGTGTTGTTTGTGGACTTTGGAGAATTCAAGTTAGGGTTTAGGGTAAAAAACTGAAATCAAGATGAGATTGAGGCTTATTGTGACCTTAGAACCCATGGTGTAATGCAAAATTGGACCCAAACCTGGAATTGAAACCAAAATACGAAATTACGGAACCGATATCGGAAAAACTGGAAATCTGTTACTGTTTTGTGTAATCTGCTATCACCCCGGGACCCCAAAAATAAAACTGAGTTGACAGTGAGATGTGCAGGCACCATGGAACCACCACACCAAACCCTAGCCCCCAACTCCAAACTGAGGCCGCCAATTAATTCCATCTGGCCGCAAATTGCGGCCAGAGCTGGAGGGATCTGTCTCGATTTTTGTGCATGGCCCTATTTCCTCTAGTTTTGACCCTGGGTATGTCTAGTTTTGACTGATTCCATCTAGGGTGAAATCTGGGTTGATTTTCCTATGTTGGTGCATGATTTGAGACTTGTTTTAGCATGGATTTTGGTATTTGGTGTTTTGTTCCTGTCGGGTGGCGTTTGGACGTCAACGACAGGTGGATATTGATCGTGTTTGCATGCGAGGTTATAGGTTTTTACCTATAGGCGTAGCGTGTGCCGTTTTGGTTTCCGATGTGATTTTCATGTGCTTTAGCGTTGTGATATACTTGTAGATACCCTACGAGATGTGAGGCAAAGAAGATGAAGATGGCGACATCGACACCGACACATGAGAAGCAAGGTGAGTAGATTTATATCTACGGGGAGAAGTCGGGTGGATGGCGTATAGCACCCCCGCAGTCCGTGGTGGTGTATACGAATACGTATACACACATATATTTATTATGTGTTGTTGGGATTATTGATGGTGATAATGGTATTATTGGTGATAAGAATGTATTGGTTTAGTATAGTGCGAAACCCTAGAGTAGGGGTTGCACACATACACATACACATACACACATACTTGCATACATCCTTTCATATATCTGTGCGCGTATGATGGTGTGTATATCTACACATGGGTATGGGACTATGTGTTTATATACGGGTTTTGAGGATGATACGTGGGATTGAGATGAGTCGATGAGATTCGATTGAGGCCGTGGGATTTGGCGACATGACAGAGTTCGTATTGGAGATGTGATTTGATGGTAGTGATGCCTGTCATGTGATGAGATATTGTGATATCGACTCAGATTTAGGTGGTTTCCATACCCCTCTCTATCGGCTTGATTGTCGGGTTCGTAGTTCGCATAGTAGGCGTTAGGCTAGACCCGAGTCATACCTATTTCAAAACTAACGAATCGGGGATATTTTAAAGATATGCAGAAGGGTTTATACGGGTATTTTCAAATGATGTATTTTTTCTTAAAACACCGTAGCCCTTGTTTTACCAAAAGCCCTGATTCGTCTTATTTCAAATGGCACCACTGCATGACATGTACAGATTGGTGTAGATTCTTTACCTTTGCGTTGATTATTCGATTCCGCATATTCATGCTATTTGCATTGCATCGCTTGTACTGTGGTTATATTTCAGTCATGCTGCTAGGACACCAGCACCATTATCGATGATGCATATGTTCCACGTACACTTGTTGCCGGCTCACACACTCATCATCGATAATTGCCATATCACTACACTGTAGTACTATTGCATTCAGTATATGATCCTTGCATGACTTGATGACGTGCATACCTTCCTTTACATGTCGCATACTTCATGCTTTTGATTATACGCATTGAGATATGTTGTTTCTATGATATTTCTGGATTTGGGAACCGAGGGTGTTTCAAAAGAGAATATGTCATTGCTTTAAAAACCCGGTTACCCTTGATATGATATTTCAGTGCGTCCACCATGTGTTTTCTCGGTGCTGAGAGCGACATGTGAAACCCGAATCGAGGAGTGGACGAGCCGATTGCGGGTACATGGTGGACCCGGTATGGTTCCCCTCGGCAAGATGATCGATGAGCGTTGCCGATTGAGCCTGGAGGCGGGCGAGTACCTACCGGTGATTGGTTGGACCTGGCGGTTATCCGGAGGATACTGACCAGTGTCGATATATGGATATGGGCATACTGCCGGGGCCGAGGGCCGATACCGCAGACAGAGCCCGCGGGCCGATCCGGACTGACGGAGCCCGATATATGAGGATTTACGTGCCGATGCTGGGCACAGTTTTCATGATGTTTTCGAGTGTCGATGCTGGGCATTCCGGTTCCATGATTTTGACGTGTCGCGAGGGACACAGATGGTTTATATCCTCATATTATTTCCCATGCACATTATTTATGATATTTACATGCATGGTGGTTATTGTCAGTGGGTGACGAGTGGACGGGATCCACGTGTGTGCAGATTTGATTACTTTGATCATACCTCATATTCATGACATGCTATTACTTGAGGCACTAGCACGAGCACTTGGCACTACACTCATGTATAGAGATTAGATTGCCAGTTTAGCATGCTTCAGCTTTATTCATATTGAGATTTATTTATATCTGATCGTGTTGACCTAGGATGGGTCATGCATTCGATCTCTGCTTGTAGATATTTTTCTATTCACGAGTTAGCAACTCACCCCCGTTGTGCCCCAGTTCTTGCAGGTTGCCGTACAGATTCCATAGCGGCATTTCTGGCACACTGCTTCCTTAGGGGTGACTTGCTTGGTTAGGTGGGTTCTTTTGTATCAGAACCGCCATTGTTCATGTATTATTTATTGTATCTAGAATTTCCATCAACCAAAACTTGTATATTGTTTCTGACTTAGAAAACAGTGTTGTATTATTTCGACCTTAGAGTCGCGCTTGTAGTATTACGGTTTTCTGGCTGTTTTGAGTTTCTTTTTGGGTTTTGATCCTCGCCCTTTGGCGTTGTATATTATTATTGCTTGCGTGGTTGTGACCGTCGATTGACGAAGAGCTAGCTCCCGCTTGGGGATGCCTTTTATCATTTTATATATATTATTCTTGTTGTACCCCGTTCGGGGCCATTTTTATAAAGGAAACTCTGCCGAAATTTTCAAGAAAGGTTACACATTTTAAAAATACATATTCGGCTTAGTTATTTAAAAACTTGGATTTTTGAAACACGATTTCTTTACTTCTTAAAAACCAGTTTTCCTTATTCACTCTTTAAATGGTTTTAGATTTCTGGGCTTTTGGCTTACTTGGATCAGATGGAGTCCTATAGACTTCATAGGATTCAAGGGCCAGTCACGTGCTCTTTCGGGTCGTGACAAAGTTGGTATCAGAGCGCTAGGTTGACCTTGGTTCGAGTCTAAGTTTGACTATGTGGAGCCTAGGGCGTTATCTATATACGGAACATAGGCTTGACCTTACGGAACTTAGACTTAGTCGAGGGGGTATTAGACCCGAACTTTCGTCGTGTAGGATGACCCTTGGTTGATGGAATAGGTGACTAAAGTAGAGTGACGTACCGTGGGTATGTTCCGCGGCATACTTACGACACGCCACTCCGCTTAAGAAACCTTAGGATGTACATTTCCTTGCACCGTATTATATTCCTTCCTATAATCTACCTTCATCGATACTGGTTATGGTTTTGCTGCCGCGATTGCACGGGCAGAGTGAGCTACGGCTCGAGTTGTGTCAGCATGAGCTCGTCGGGGACGAGGGCTGACCAGGGCGTGATTCCCGAGGCATACGATTGCATATTGAGGCGTCGTCTTATTGTGTTTCCGCACTTTGGGCGTTTGACAGATCGCTGTTGCGAGATTTTTTTTCGGATGTACCGGTTGGTACCACAGGATTGAGCCACTGATAGAGGCCAGCCAGGTTATGATGACCGTTGATATTATCGCTTATCCAGGATGGTTGAGGCGCTGCTAAGCGTACCGACGAATGAGCCAGTTGTTGCTGCGAATGATGAGATATCGCCCAGATGATTGGAGCTACTGCAGCATGAGCATGTTCTTAGAGATATGATGGTGAGTCGCTAGTCACCGAGTATGAATGACTAGGACATGTGGTTCGTTCTCTTACCCCGATGCGAGGTCATCAGGTAGATTGATTCCAGCTAGAGGCGACTTCACGCAGGTTCGTTGAGAGTCGATTGAGACGATCGAATGTCAGGAACCCCTTTTCCAAGTTTAAAGTATACGGAAAGACATGCAGGTGACTCTATGGACCCTCTAGAAGAATGAAACACTAACTCGACTTAATGACCGTGTGAAAGCCTTTGAACCTTAGGGTTTGCGGCGGTTCCGCGGCGCCATTAGTGAGGCTTGGGTTTGCCCTTCTACGGCTGGACCACCGACGCTGTGGCATGTACTCGATACTATTAAACTGTACCCGAGATGTTGAGCTCTTGGGGATTATGAGGTTCTGACGAGCCGATCGGACGATTCGACATCATTCGGATATCATGTGATGGGACACTGCTTGGGAGACTCCAGATACGAGCATAGCCGTTGGAGCGCAGTCTGTGTAGCCACGATGAGATGAGTCCGAATCAGTCGATATTGGAGCAAGGTGGAGTAAAGAGTTTACACGAGATTTCGACGAGATGATGTTTCACTCCGCTGACATCAGAGATGTGATATGCACGCTGAGGGCATGTTCGGCTAGATATCTTCTACTGAGTAAGGAAGATACCGTGTTCGTGATTTTAAGTCCGTATGAGGGACTTCGGATGGACCGTAGCCGAAGGCATTGCAGTGCGCAGATAGAGACGCGATGTCGAAATGGACGATGATACAGACAAGCGGGACAAGAGGTTCGTACGAGACGCTGATGAGCTGTCATTACTCCCCGTCGAGACCAGAGGCCTGATATGCTTACAGAGGCGTTGGGATGCGACCAATTTCGGAGGAAATGCCGTGCTGAGGACACAGATGTCCATGGAACGAGAAAAGACTAAGCAAGAGTACCAGCCTCCGTACAGATCGACATAAGCAAGATCGGCAGAGACCTTGAGCAGGATTCCTTCCAGGACACCGCTGCAATGGTGTTTGCACCCAGGATCAGATGTGTGATGTGCATTTAGAGAGCCGGAGGCCGACGCCAGTGACATATTGCTTTACGAGCAGTCGTGAGGATTGACCGAGAGATTACCAAGGAAGTGCCAGAATGGAATCGTTCCTGTCAGCGCTCCTGACCGGGACGATGAGCCGGTGGATTGCGAGGTTGGTAATCTACAGGAAAGATCAGGAACCAGAGGCAGAGGACGCCAGCCGCGAGCAAGAGGCAAGTAGATATCTTGCGCCGCTAGCATTGGATGTACCGGCACCTTCTCGACTTTGAAGGAGGATATACCGACGACGGTATTTATGAATTGTGATTTTGTGATTCGACTATCACGTATCCGTCACTTTGGGATTTCGGTATTTTGGCGATCTATTTGCATGATTTAGTCTTGATGACTGAGTTCCATGATATTTGATTTTGTGCACCATGGTTGCACCTACTGGGTATTTATACCTTGCACATAGTTATTACTCTTGAGGTATTGATTGTGATTTCATGCCTATTTTATGCCGGTGATTTGATTTACGCTTCCAGCATAGTTTCATGTACTCTTAGTGTTTTGATTTGTGCACGCTGATGCACGCGGTTGTGAGTTTTTCCATCGCGGTACACCTGATTTTGATTGAGCCGCGTTGTATATCGTTTCGTGCCTTGGCTGCACCTGCTTATGATTTTATGGATTTCATACGGTTGATTTGATGTTGTGCATATGTTACGCACACGATTTGATTTTTGCACTCGGTATAGCTTATATGTGCTTGTAGTGCATTGATATGTGTTTTGTGCACGCAATTGTGCACGTTTATGATTTCCTTTATATCTGGGTACACTTAGTGTTGCTGCTTACGCATTTGAGTTATTGCTGGTATTTGTGCATGGGATGCACCAGTTCTATACTTCGTGCGTTAGTCGCACCAGTTTTATATTTCTTGCATTTATCGCATCAGATTTATATTTCGTGCCTTTGTTGCACCGGATTTACATTTTGTGCATTACGGTTGCACCTGACTTCGATTTGATGTCTTTCGATATGTCGATTTTGATTGTGATATTGATGTGGATTCTTGCACTCCGTGCTTTTGACTGGATTTACGCATGTTCGGCGTTGTTATTGGATTTTGTGATTCCGTGCATGTTGAGTGCGCAGGGTCTAGATTTTCATTCGTGCACGATGGATGCACCGATTTGGATTTTCGCGCATGTTGGGCGCAGGCTTTGAGATACGATTTTGGTGCACACCCGATGCACTAAATCGAGATTTCTTCGTGCATATCAGATGCACCGGAGTTTGGGCTGTCAGGCACACACGTTGCCTATGACAGATGTTTCGTGCACACCCGTTGCACCTAGATGTTGTTTTGTGCACCTGTATGGCACATATATGGATTTTGATTTCCGTGCGCACCAGACGCACAGGGTGATGTTATGTGCATTTTTGGGATTTATTCCTTTTGGAGCAGTACATTTCTATGATATTTGATATTCGTTTTGTACCGAGCAGGACTAGTCAGAGGACAGTACCTGGATATATTTTGCATGCATTGATAGTTCGAAGGGATTTCCAAAGAGCGAGCTATAGTCTCGGTATATATATACCTACGTGTCCGATATGACACGGAACGTTTTAAAAACAAGGAACCCTTCAAAATTGTTTTCAAAACGGCGGAACGTACCTATTAAACAAAGGATATATATACACGTATATAGTTATTTTCTTATGAAAAACGTCCACCACTGTGCAGTGTTACGCGCATCGCACAGCGACTTAAAAAGATTTGGCATGCATTTACATCAGCTATTTACATGTATAGACTGGATTCTACATGTATAGTTCTGATCTATATCATATTGGTTTTGTATTGGATTTGACATTTGTGTCTTTACCATGACTACGATGATTGCGGGATGCTTGATGGAGTGTTGCTTTTGAGTTATCTGCTCAGTACTCATGCGCATGCATTGCGCTATGATATGTTTTATGTATTGCAGATTTCGGAGCCCCGATGACTTGGAATTGGTATTGAAATATTTTAGTATTTGGGGATTTTAAATTTAAATTCGGGGACCGAATTTCTTTAAGGGGGGTAGATTGTAACACTTCCAAAATAATAAAATATTATTTTCGGGAATTTTTATAATTTAATATTATTTTAATGAATATTTTAATATTCGGGTGTAATTAAATACAAATAAATGGGGAAAAATTTTGGAAAATTTTGGAAAATTCTAAAATAGGGTATTTTATGGAATTATGCCATTTTAAAGTATTTAAGACTAGTTATATGCTAAATTAGTGTTAATCGCGATTAAAAATCGCTAATTGGATTTTTAGCATTTTTGTGCAAAAATGTGCACATATCATTTTTTTCACTTGTTACACTTGTGTTACATTCTTTTGCCATGGTTATTCTTTTGGGTCTACTATTCAAGTGAGAAGAGTTTAGTGAAGAAAAGAAAAGGAAAAAGGGTAGGTAATGAGTGAGAGAGAGACCAAGTCAACCTTCACCTTTTTGAACCATACCCCATCATTTCCCTTCTCATTTTCTCTCCCCTCTTCTCTTGAGCTGCTGCTCTTCCCTCTCCCTCACTCTCCCTCTTCATGAAACCCTAGATCCACCATGAAAACAAAGCCAAAACCCCATTCCCACTTCACAAAACTTACTCCCAAGCTCACTAGCTACACATTGAACCTAGCAAGATTGGATTTGGAGGACTTTGAGCAACTCAAGAATTTTCTTGAGTTGCCAAAGGAGATAATTTCTGCACCTATTAGAGTAGTATTTCATTTCCTTGTGCATCTATTCTAGTTTCATATCGATATTGTGTTGTTTGTGGACTTTGGAGAATTCAAGTTAGGGTTTAGGGTAAAAAACTGAAATCAAGATGAGATTGAGGCTTATTGTGACCTTAGAACCCCTGGTGTAATGCAAAATTGGACCCAAACCTGGAATTGAAACCAAAATACGAAATTACGGAACCGATATCGGAAAAACTGGAAATCTGTCACTGTTTTGTGTAATCTGCTATCACCCCGGGACCCCAAAAATAAAACTGAGTTGACAGTGAGATGTGCAGGCACCATGGAAACACCACACCAAACCCTAGCCCCCAACTCCAAACTGAGGCCGCCAATTAATTCCATCTGGCCGCAAATTGCGGCCAGAGCAGGAGGGATCTGTCTCGATTTTTATGCATGGGCCTATTTCCTCTAGTTTTGACCCTGGGTATGTCTAGTTTTGACTGATTCCATCTAGGGTGAAATCTGGGTTGATTTTCCTATGTTGGTGCATGATTTGAGACTTGTTTTAGCATGGATTTTGGTATTTGGTGTTTTGTTCCTGTCGGGTGGCGTTTGGACGTCAACGACAGGTGGATATTGATCGTGTTTGCCTGCGAGGTTATAGGTTTTTACCTATTGGCGTAGCGTGTGCCGTTTTGGTTTCCGATGTGATTTTCATGTGCTTTAGCATTGTGATATACTTGTAAGTACCCTACGAGATGTGAGGCAAAGAAGATGAAGATGGCGACATTGACACCGACACATGAGAAGCAAGGTGAGTAGATTTATATCTACGGGGAGAAGTCGGGTGGATGGCGTATAGCACCCCCGCAGTCCGTGGTGATGTATACGAATACGTATACACACATATATTTATTATGTGTTGTTGGGATTACTGATGGTGATAATGGTATTATTGGTGATAAGAATGTATTGGTTTAGTATAGTGCGAAACCCTAGAGTAGGGGTTGCACACATACACATACACATACACACATACTTGCATACATCCTTTCATATATCTGTGCGCGTATGATGGTGTGTATATCTACACATGGGTATGGGACTATGTGTTTATATACGGGTTTTGAGGATGATACGTGGGATTGAGATGAGTCGATGAGATTCGATTGAGGCCGTGGGATTTGGCGACATGACAGAGTTCGTATTGGAGATGTGATTTGATGGTAGTGATGCCTGTCATGTGATAAGATATTGTGATATCGACTCAGATTTAGGTGGTTTCTATACCCCTCTCTATCGGCTTGATTGTCGGGTTCGTAGTTCGCATAGTAGGCGTTAGGCTAGACCCGAGTCATACCTATTTCAAAACTAACGAATCGGGGATATTTTAAAGATATGCAGAAGGGTTTATACGGGTATTTTCAAATGATGTATCTTTTCTTAAAACACCGTAGCCCTTGTTTTACCAAAAGCCCTGATTCGTCTTATTTCAAATGGCACCACTGCATGACATGTACAGATTGGTGTAGATTCTTTAGCTTTGCGTTGATTATTCGATTCCGCATATTCATGCTATTTGCATTGCATCGCTTGTACTGTGGTTATATTTCAGTCATACTGCTAGGACACCAGCACCATTATCGATGATGCATATGTTCCACGTACACTTGTTGCCGGCTCACACACTCATCATCGATAATTGCCATGTCACTACACTATAGTACTATTGCATTCAGTATATGATCCTTGCATGACTTGATGACGTGCATACCTTCCTTTACATGTCGCATACTTCATGCTTTTGATTATACGCATTGAGATATGTTGTTTCTATGATATTTCTGGATTTGGGAACCGAGGGTGTTTCAAAAGAGAATATGTCATTGCTTTAAAAACCCGGTTACCCTTGATATGATATTTCAGTGCGTCCACCATGTGTTTTCTCGGTGCTGAGAGCGACATGTGAAACCCGAATCGAGGAGTGGACGAGCCGATTGCGGGTACATGGTGGACCCGGTATGGTTCCCCTCGGCAAGATGATCGATGAGCGTTGCCGATTGAGCCTGGAGGCGGGCGAGTACCTACCGGTGATTGGTTGGACCTGGCGGTTATCCGGAGGATACTGACCAGTGTCGATATATGGATATGGGCATACTGCCGGGGCCGAGGGCCGATACCGCAGACAGAGCCCGCGGGCCGATCCGGACTGACGGAGCCCGATATATGAGGATTTACGTGCCGATGCTGGGCACAGTTTTCATGATGTTTTCGAGTGTCGATGCTGGGCACTCCGGTTCCATGATTTTGACGTGTCGCGAGGGACACAGATGGTTTATATCCTCATATTATTTCCCATGCACATGATTTATGATATTTACATGCATGGTGGTTATTGTCAGTGGGTGACGAGTGGACGGGATCCACGTGTGTGCAGATTTGATTACTTTGATCATACCTCATATTCATGACATGCTATTACCTGAGGCACTAGCACGAGCACTTGGCACTACACTCATGTATAGAGATTAGATTGCCAGTTTAGCATGCTTCAGCTTTATTCATATTGAGGTTTATTTATATCTGATCGTATTGACCTAGGATGGGTCATGCATTCGATCTCTGCTTGTAGATATTTTTCTATTCACGAGTTGGCAACTCACCCCCGTTGTGCCCCAGTTCTTGCAGGTTGCCGTACAGATTCCATAGCGGCATTTCTGGCACACTGCTTCCTTAGGGGTGACTTGCTTGGTTAGGTGGGTTCTTTTGTATCAGAACCGCCATTGTTCATGTATTATTTATTGTATCTAGAATTTCCATCAACCAAAACTTGTATATTGTTTCTGACTTAGAAAACAGTGTTGTATTATTTCGACCTTAGAGTCGCGCTTGTAGTATTACGGTTTTCTGGCTGTTTTGAGTTTCTTTTTGGGTTTTGATCCTCGCCCTTTGGCGTTGTATATTATTATTGCTTGCGTGGTTGTGACCGTCGATTGACGAAGAGCTAGCTCCCGCTTGGGGATGCCTTTTATCATTTTATATATATTATTCTTGTTGTACCCCGTTCGGGGCCAGTTTTATAAAGGAAACTCTGCCGAAATTTTCAAGAAAGGTTACACATTTTAAAAATACATATTCGGCTTAGTTATTTAAAAACTTGGATTTTTGAAACATGATTTCTTTACTTCTTAAAAACCAGTTTTCCTTATTCACTCTTTAAATGGTTTTAGATTTCTGGGCTTTTGGCTTACTTGGATCAGATGGAGTCCTATAGACTTCATAGGATTCAAGGGCCAGTCACGTGCTCTTTCGGGTCGTGACAGTGACACCTCCTCCTTCACCTCCTCCTTCCTTTTTATCACATATCTCCTGTGATCAGATCATTCATCTTGTTTAAAATCTAAAAATTTAAAAGATAGAAAAAAAAAAGAAAACAAAGAAGAACCAAAGAAAAAAAGAAGAAGAGATGAACTAAGCCTAGGATTTCCTCACCATCAAGCTAAGAGCTAGAAGCAAAGGGTTTTGGTGTTTTAGAGGAAGCTTTTCAATCATCTTCAGTTGGTAAATTCCTAACTCAGTAGAATAGATTCTGGATTTTGTTTAAATTTGAAATCATAGTGTCCATAATATCGTATTTCAAGCAAAATTGGACCCTGTAGTAATCTGCTGTAAGTTAGATAAATTTTAACTTAACAAAACAGTGCCAGAATGATGTATGTGGGACCTAGAACAACCCATAGAAACACGAACCAAGGGGATCGGTTTTTGGCCGGCGACATAAGGGCATATTCCGGCGTCGCCGAATTTGTAGGAGGCTTGAGTGTTTTGGCTTTTTGGGTAGGTCTCTGTGTAGAATTATGGTTAATCTGGTATTTTTTAATCAATTTAGTTTAACTTTATATAAAATCTGGGAGCAAATATCGGAAATAGGTATCTAAAACCCATAATACGACACGGGAAATTCGTAACGCGTTCTGTTTCTGTTACGAAACAGCATTAGGTTAATTTCCAGTAAAATTGAGTGTTAGATCATATGCAATAGTCGGATGTGGTATAACTAGAACGTACAGCTTGTGTTTTCATGATTTTTTCGTGTCGGAATAGCCGTTTCCTTATACAAGTTATTGCTATGTTAGATTCAAATACGGAGACTTTGGAGGCTGCGAGGAAAGGAAAAAGGATTGGTGATTCTTGAGTAGATACGACGTATTTACGGTGAGTAGATTTACATCTACGGGGGAAGTCGGGTGGATGGCGTATAGCACCCCCGCAACCTTATAACTATTATTGTAATTTCTACTTAAGATTTGCTGTTCGTTAAAGCATTGACTTGGTATTGCATTTTATATACCCTCCATTTGCATAAAGTTTCACATGTAGTTTTAAATGAGATATACGTGATATTTGATCCGTATGATATGGGTGTGATTTGATGAGTTTGTACGAGGGATTATGCCGTACTTAAGATGATATGGATATAGCGATATGATGAGCTATAATACAAGGATTTATACGTATCGTAAATGATGAACGTTGTATGTCGAATAACGGCCAATTTATTCTATGACTCGTAGAGATAGATTAGGTTCTGTTTTAGGATATAATACTGGTATGAGCTATATTATTTTAAAAACCCTGGTTCGTTGTCTTTTAAATAAACTACCAGGATGCGTGCCAATTTCTAAAATAAACATCTTTTTTAAATCTTAGGCAGCTTCCTTATTTTAAACTTAACGTTCCGATCATTTCTAAAGATAATGGTATAGCTCATAACAAGTAACTACAAAAAGTACGTTTAGACTTCTTATAGGGTTGTATTATGTATTCGATATTATATGTTTCCGCGTTACACACACTCTGGTAGAACACTGCACAAATACCAATGAGTACTATGCTGCACAAGCACTTAACTATATGTTACACTACATCTCATTGGTATTGCCATGTCACTGTAGAATCGTTCTGTTACATATGTGTTAATATGTAGACTGTTACACCGTAGAACACTTGCACAAATACTAATGATTTCCATGTTGCACGAGCACAGACACGTATGCTACACTACACATCATTAGTAGTGCCAGGACACATTAGAATTGAAATCATTATGTTATGTAATATGATTACGTAGTCTTTTCCTATTTATGTTGTAGTACTATGGATGATGTATTTGAATTCTTGAGATTTCTGAGTATTTTACTTCTGATGATATATATATATCGGTGGTATAGGACACTGTTATATATATACACATATAGTATATCATTAATACAATCTATGCAAGTTTTTTATTCCAAACTTGATATTTTTATATGATGAATAAACGTCCACCATGAGATTTGTGTTTTCTAATTTTAATATCCGGACCGAGTCTGTGGGTATACGGTTATGGATTTACAGTTTTATCCAGATTGAGTCGGTGGGGAAACAGTTGGATACATGGTGGACCCGGTCGAGACCGAGGGGCAGGATAGCCGCATTATAGGCGGGGAGCCTAACGAGATGACTCGATTCCGGAGATAAAATGAACACGACAGTTAATCCAGGGGATACTGACCGGGGTTCGACTTGGTACGACAGATATCCTGGGGATACTGATCGTAGCCAGGATATCGGGTGGCGATCATCTGTTGAGATGGTGTCGACGGTATCTGTATTTACGTATCGATGCTGGACACGAGAGATTTCGGATTTCGATGTCGATGCTGGACATCCATATGTATACTGATGTGATCATTATCTTGAGGTACACAGTTGGATATGTTTTATTGGATTCCACCAGGACTGATCCGGGGGACAGTACCTGCATATATATTGTACAGATATTCATAGACCAAAAGGGAATACCAATACGGATAATAGATTCATGATGTTGATTTATATGACATTGAGATATTATACTTATTGCATGATAGTTAGTATTGCACCTTTGCATATCATATGGTATATCGATACAGATTATGATAGTACTATACTTATGACCTAGGAATCGTCATGCATTCCGATTTCTACTTTTAGATGTACTTTTATTCACTGAGTTGGCAACGCATCCCCGTTGTGCCACAGTTTCTTGCAAATTTTACCGCTTGGATTATCAGCGGTTTGGGCACACATTCTTTTGGGGATTGATGGGTAAGTGAGTTGTTATTGTATCCTACTCACTCTTGATTATTCATATATGCTTGTATCTAGCGGAAACTCCATCAACTTAGAAATGATATATTATGGACTTAGAAGCGAGGATTAGAGTAATATCTTGAGTTGTCGCACTCTTTGGAGTCGACTTCTGTTTTAGATTGTTTGGTTGCTCCATTGTTTGGACGTGGAGACTAGTTTCCTTTAGGATACTATTTTATTATACCGTATCGGGTTTTTATAAAAATGCAAAGGAGGTGATGACAAGTTTCAAAACATCATAAGGGCTTTTCAACATATTTAGTTAAATTTAGATGTTATTTAAATTGATATTATCGGCTGATTATTTAAATCTCACCTCCAATATTTTTCAAAAAGGATTTAGATTCCGGGTTTCAGCTTACTTAAACCGCGTCGATGTCTTGAGATGTCACGTGATTTAAGTGCTGGTTATGTGCCATATTTGGGTCGTGACAAGCAGAAATGCATCCTAGCTACTGCTTATATCATCGAAAGATTGCGCACCCTACTGAAGGGTGCAACGCTTTTAAAAGATGGTGGCAGAGATATGTTGCCCACCGGCAACATTTTAAGCGGATGAAACGCAAAACTCGTCGGGAGAGAAAAAGTACGACCGAGGGGCTTAGAAGAACTACCGGCAACTGTCACATGATTAACGCCGGGGGATCGCAAGTTCTCACCTTCGGGAGTGACTCTGACGAAGAAATGACTCTTGGCCCTCTCTTCAAAGAATCCAACTTAGGAAAAGAGGAAGAACCAAAGACCTGTGAAAATATTCAGCTGCGCAATCGTACGCTGTCCGAAAAGAATCTCGGACCCACGAACAAAAAAGATAAGGGAAAAGAAAAGGTCTCTGAATATATCGCCCTAGATGACCAAGTCATCAAAGAGCTGACCGCCAAAGATCCGCCGAAGAAAAATAAGGTGGATTACAACGTTCTGGCATACTTGAGGAAGCTACCATCGCAGCTCAGCATTCTCAACGCCCTTATGTTATCCAAAGAGGCAAGAGATTCATTGATCAAGGCGCTACAAGAGCCAGGGCAATTCCAAGCTTTCCTCGCCGAAGAAAATATGAAGGACGAGCTGGAAGAAGTACATACGGCCGATATCACTTTCGGTGACGAAGATCTCCTCCTCGGGACGTGCGAGCACAACCGTCCCCTTTATGTCTCCGGATACTGTCACGATATCAAGATAGGCAAAATCCTGATTGACAATGGGTCTTTCGTCAATCTCCTCAACGTGCGAGTGTTGAAGGAAATCTGCATGAGCGTTCAACACCTCGCTCATAATAAAATCACCATCTCCGGTTTTGACTCCCAGTCATCACGGACTCTCGGGTCTGTGTTACTGACGCTGCGCTTCGGGCTACTTGTCACGGATATTAAATTTCACGTCATTGACGCCAAGACCTGCTATAACGCTTTGCTCGGCCGGCCTTGGTTACACGAGTACAACATCATCCCTTCTATACAACATCAGTGTATGAAGTATTTCAAGGATGGTCTCGAGTACACTGTGACGGGGGAGTTGAACCCATTCTCCGTGAACGAAGTCCGAAAGTACGAAGATGCAAAATACTTCTTACCAGATTTTGAGGACACGGAAAGATGTCACAGACCGAAGAACAAAGCTATCACCACTATTCCAGTCTTCGAGAGTGATACCGAGGAGGAAGAAGAGATAGTTTATTCAGGGCCGCCCCAACGAAACAACCCGGGACCGTCCGCCCCCATGTTGATCTTCGGCAGCGACTCGGAAAACGAGATTAACGCTATATTTTCCGCTCGGCCACCAATACAAGCCTTCGCTAGCAATAATCAAAGTTTGCAAATTACCATGGTTCCAAAAGAACATTACAAAGATCTCGATGCACTTAAAACTTATAGCGTGCAAGAACTGCAGACATTTTATGTCCCTCCCAGGCGAAAGGGTGAAGAGGCGATCCTATTCTACCGATCTGGGGAAACTAAAGTGGATAAAGAAATCTGGCACGGTGCCGATTCTACGCTCGACAGGCTCGAACCCATCCATCTGCCTAGATATTACACGGAAGGCTTGAAAAGGCTATTGAAGCGTTAATGGGTACTGTCACGCCCCGCTTCCTAAAATACGGAATACAAGGGGTAGACAAGGCCAGCCATGCTCCTACGGTCAAAGAAATGTTCTGCCGTAGTCACACTTCGGCTTCTAGTTTATCATGGTAAACAGTAAGTGATGCGCAGGTAATGAGAAATGCAGTAACTGGAAGAAACAATAATATAAACTGACCTGAAGTGGAACAAACGAAAGTAACTCGGAATGGCGAGTCAAGAAGTCTGTGATGCACGTCTAGTTCCGATCCAGGCTAAATCTTCTCCTCACACTGAGCATGCATACTCAGGTCGTCAGAGCGACACAATAGCAATATAATATATATATAAAATCAAGTGACAGTTCTAACAGTGGTAATAGATATGAACAACAGTAAATCAATGACAGCATGAATATGAATGTACAGTAATCAATGCAGCGGAACAGTAAAGCAGTATAACGATATGTCACGTTTGCCAACACAGTATGTAAGGAATATAAATGCCAGTATCCCTATCAGTCTCTAAGTCTCACTGTACAGGTCACTAAGCCTATCGTCAGTCCAAGTGTGAGAGTCAACCACTCGCGAGTGTCCTCCACCCAAGGGTAGAACCCAAGGGCAAGGGACCACGGGCCCAATATGTAACAAGAATATCACGGTGTATATATCACATACCCTGTAAATCTCCATATAACTCCCTAAATATATAAGCCGGCATGGGACTCCCGAGATTCTGTTGAACTCACACTTAAACTACCCCACACCCCGTGGTCTACATCAAACGCGAACCATCAACCTAAATACTAATCGATCCGTGACAAGTCTGCGCGAGAACTGGAGGCAGGACCTCCATCAAGCACGTCCCGACTAATACCTAAGATAAACGGCAGTGTCTGGTGTCTTATCTGTGACATCCGTGCAACGCTTCCATAAATGTCCCATTCCACTTATAGTCACACATACACGCATCCCACAGACGTCGACAATGCAATAGAACAATAGGGTCACTGATTGTGTACAAGTACGTATCACTTTCACTTATTCACGGATACACGAACACAGACGTACTTTCCACAATCATCGCTAGAAACTAACACTGGGTAAATGCACGATATCACTAGGTTATCACTACAATGATCTAGGTATGATATGATGCATGAACAGTATATAAGCATGATTAGGATGTTATGAAACAGTATTTTATCACTTGCACGATTTATCATGAAACGTACCTATATAATTTAGCGAAACGATAAACAGGTAGTAATTAGTATGTTCAGTTATCTATCCATAGAATTTTGTTTCAAACCAATCGGGTTCCAGAATAACTAGTTATAACCATTTCATTTTAAGCGCTCGCGGCTGGAAATCCGGTTTCAGAATCAGAAATCCATTTCGCAACGCATTTTAATCCCAGTTGGGATCGGACTTTAGCGACGCTACAGTTGGATGAATTCTAGGGTTTTAAGTAAGGTTTTCAACGTAACAGACGGATCTTCAATCGCGTCTGTAGTTAGGAGTTATAATCTGTTTAATATTAACATGTCAATTCTGAATCTGCTGGGACTGTTATGTGTCCCGATCTATTAAATTACAGATTAAATATCAAACGGTCACGAAACAGAACGAAACCAATTGTGTTGTCTAGATAACAGATTTGTATATAATAAACAGCGGAGTTCCGCAACCTACGAGTTAAGGAAATCCTGTGGTATCCAATACGGAACAGCAAGCAATGACTGGAGTCGCTCTGGACTGCAGTCCAGAGTCGCACTCCGATCCGAATATCATCACAGTTTAAATACAGAAATGTCTGGAAACTGGTGGGTTAAAGTTCATCGAGTCAGCTTCGATTTGAGCCCTCGAACGCACCATTCTACTATGTACATAATTTATGGTGAATTTAACGGTTTTCAGGTGCAACAGAATTACAGTTTTACGGTTAATCTTGGGGGCAGTTGTTTTAGTCGTAAATGATCAAATTATCCAACGAAATTCATACACTAGGTTCAAAGCCATACGGGCCAATCAAAACTATTTAGTTCCGCCAAATTTGATAATGATTTCCTAAGGGAACAAGCATCGAACAGTTACGACACATAATTTATCTAAACTTGCAACTTTATGATATATGTAATTAAAGATCGTAACTTAGGTAAATAGCATGTAAGCAAGTAGAAAACTTGCCTGGGAACGCCTCGGTGTCGCACGGTAGCAGCGGCGTCACGAACGCGCGACGAACGGCGTGAATTGGCTTGCACGACTTTGGCTCGAGTTTCAGTTTCGTCGTCGGATTTGTCCGGGGACGACTCGTGAATGTTGGAAGCGGGGAGGTGCTCTGTGGATCTCTTGGGTGTGCTGGGATCGTTGACAGTCGGTGGCGCTCCGATGATGGCAGCAGTGGCTCGCAGTTTGGTGGTCGGTGCTTGACTGTGGAGCTTGGGCCTTGCACTCCAATGGGTTCGACGATGGGTGATCAAAGGTGGCGCTGGGGTATCGCTGGTGAGGGATTTGCAGAGGAATAGATATATTGAGAGAGAGCGTTAGCGAGAGAGAAAAAGGATTTGAATAGATGAGAGAGAGGGGTGACAGATTTTCAGAGAGAGAGAGAGGGAACAGGGGGTTGCGGGAGAGAGAGAAATCTGAGATGAGAGACGAGAGAGAGAGAGAGAGCACAGAGGAAGAGAGAGTTGAGAGAGAGAGAGAGAGAGAGAGCACAGAGAGAGTGGGAGAGAGAGTTGAGAGAGAGAGAGATCACAGAGTGAGAGATGCAAGGAAGAGAGGGCAGTGAGAGAGGGAGAGAGAGACGATGGCGATGGAGATGATGTTGATGAGGAGGGTGAAGGGTGTCGACGAGATGCTGGTGCGTCGACGACAAGACGAGGAGCTCGCCGGCGTCGGGGCAGGGGAGTGGGTGCTGGTGAAGGCGCTCGGGGCAGTGGAGGAAGAGGGGAGGAGGAGTGAGCGAGGTCGACGGTGCTGTTGTCGTGGGTCGCGAGGGATGCAGTGGGTGAGATGGCTGCCATCGTCGTCGAAGATAGTTGCAACGGGAGTGGGTTGAGAGCGAAGGAGGGAGAAGGGAACGTGGGAGAGAGAGTTGAGATCAGGAGAAGGGGCGCGTTGAGTTGACGACGTAGGGGCGCGTCGTGGGGAAAAACGGCGCGCGAGCGTGGGCGTCGCGGTCGCGAACGTTGGCGACGGAAGCGGCGGGGATCGCGGATCGCTGTGCGCGGTAAAAAGGGAAAGAGTCGTTGGGGACGGAGGCACTGTTGGTGCGGGTCGGGTGCGTGAGTGAGGATGAAGCGGGCTGCAGGGGGAAAGCGTGGGCCGGGCCAGACTTAAAAGAAAAAGAATTAAATTAAAAAGGAATGGCTGATGGGCTGGCGGGCCGGAGCTGTTGGGTTGGGAGAAATTAATTAGGGAAAAAGAATAGAAATGGGCCAGGGCTGAGTTGGGCTAAATAAAATAAAAGCAAATTGGTTGAAGAAAAGGGACTGGGTTGGTCTGAAGAATAGAGTGGAAAAATAAATGGGCTCAGGGATTAGGTTTGAGCTAATTAAGAATTTAAAGAAAGTAGAAGAAGAGGGCCGGGATAAAACAATAATTTGAATGATTAAGTTTTGGGGAAAGGTGTGGGCTCGGGTTGGGCTGGGGGAATGAAAATAAGAGAAAATAATGGGGCCGGCTTGATGGAAATAACTTGGGACAATTTTGGATACTAAGGGATTTGGGTTTTATTAAAATAATAAAATTTTGGTTTAAAAAGGAAAGTACGGATTTTAGGCGTACAAAAGAACCGGGTCTTACATCTTACCACCCTTACAAAAATTTCGTCCTCGAAATTTAAAATAAACTATAAGTTATACAAACATAGGCAGAAAGCTATCATATTGTAAACTAACACATAAAGATTTACTAGAAATATGTGGACGGAGAAATTTGAAATATATATAAGTAAAAACCACATACCGAAAGATAGGTCTACATAGGTATACGGCCAGTATAACCATAAGGGCAACTACGAGTATACGAGAATATAGGTATTAGTAACGAACAATAATAATCAAAATGTGTTTGATAAAAGTCGAAACTCAAGTATGCACATCTAAGCCTATCAAAAGCAAGCAGAAAAAAAAATATAGGTGTAGGTTCAACCATTTATAATAGTAAACATAGGCATAACACCCGAAAATATAGTAACGACAATGAGGTAGTGAAAACTTAGTCGATAGGTTAAAACATTTTAAGGTAATTTATCGATCGAAAAGTTTTAAATCAACTTAGAAAACTCACATAACGAAAACGGGGAACATGGAACAATATATGCGCAGTGTAAGTTTGCGCTACTGAAAACGAGATTAATAATAGCGTACTTAAAATATATGAAAATAGAGTAATCAATAACACACTCTCTTTGATAAATTCAAAGTACTGAAAACTAAATTTTTGAATAACAGTGTCCCTATATATAATTAGGGTAATAGGAAGAACACACATAGGTATAGGGCTAGATAGGGTAATGATTATAAGGAAGTGTGGCTCAAACAGAAGGTTGAAGTGTGTCGGCTTTAGGCTGAATGTTAAGGAGATTGGGATAGGGTCAGCACAGGAAGTAAGGATGAGCAACAAAGGAATACCAAAAGAAAAGTGTGGGGGAAAACAACAGTCGGTACAACCCACGAAATCAGAATTTGAAGATTTAGTGAACTCGGAAGTTTCACAGGAACTGTTCTCCTCCCAGAAGGATCTCAACGGGGCACAGACGAGGGATGGAGGGTGGCTCATTCCAAGGATCAGGGTGCGGTACTTTCAAATCGAAACGAGTGTGAAAGCTATACCATGAGTAGGGGTGGACAGTCAGGGAACTCAGCAGAAGAACAAATAGATATGGGCAATAATCAAGTATCAAGCGAACCAATAATCAAAAGGTTTACGAATTCAGAAGATTTATTTCATTCAAGAAAATTTGAAACAAGGCATTCTCAAAGACAGAAAGTGGCCCTAAACTATACACATTTTATTTGGCCAGAAAGGCAACATCAAAAGAAATTCCGTCAGTCGCGGTTGTGGAGATTCAGTAGGTTGTGGTAGGCTCGCGCACTCAGGTAAGAGCGTCCATTTCCATATCGTCTTGCAGGCATTGCCACTGGAACTTCTTCCACAGAAGGTTCTTGAATTTCTGGTCCTTCTTCCTCGGATGGAGCTTCTTCATCGAGGTCCGATTCCATGTGATTCTCTTCTTCTGGATTCTCTTCCATGGGGTTTTCCTCCACTGGATTTTCTTCTATCGGCTCTTCCTCGGGATCTTCTTCTATTGGGTTTTCTTCAAGGTCTTCTTCCTCTTCGTCGGAATCGCCTATCATGTCAAACTCTGGGGCGGCTACTCCTTCGTCCTCTGAATCGTTGTTTCCGAAGTTGACCTGGGGACCGTTGACCTCATCATCAGAACTCGTCAGTGTGTGATCTAAGGAAACGCATGACTGTGTATCCTCATCTAGATGCGGCGCTGCTCCAGGGTGGGCCATGGTCTGAAAGAAAAGAGTCATGATTAGACAATGGAATGAATAAGGAAAATGACTAAGTGTGCAAAGTATAGAAAGACATGCGGTGGCAGGAATTGAAAAATCAAGATTAAAAGGTTATGCTACTGAATAGTATGAACAAGGGAAATGGCAAGAGAATGATACATATATTACGATTCAAATTTTATTGCATTCAACTAAAAGTTCAAAGGATACAAGATTTCAAACGGAAAGAAATATTCATAAAAGATGACAACATTATTACTGAAATTGGAAATCATAGAATTCTTCTTCGATTGCCAGAACGCTGCATCATCGTTACGCGAGTTGAATCCTGCGTTAGATCCGCCTTATGGTCGAAGTTCAAACTACGCGATGATCCTCACTTGGTAGAAGTGGGGAGTGTGGACGAGTTTCCTCCTTGTAGTTCTTTCCTTTCTGGGCAACCGTTGATGAGATGTTTGTCGGAACCGCATATCAGACATTTCCCTTGGGCGCGGCGACAATCCTTCTGAAGATGTCCTGGCCTCTTACAATATCCACAGCAAGGGTTCTTCTGATGCTTCGGTTGACGCTTCATCTTCTTCTCCTTCCTTCGTCCAATAGGGATCCCTTTATGATAGGAGACTCCCGCTGGGGTCTGATTCACCTGCCTTCTCAGCCCTTCAGCTAATAAGTCGTTTGTTCGCTCCTGGGCTTCCTTTAAACCTTGCAGTGCACTAAGGATCTCGATGGTCTGATTCCGAGGAGTGGATATGGATGAAGAGTCGTTAGAAGACATGATCCTGAGACAACAGTTTTGCGAAAGATATAAGTCACAAGCTAAACGAGTCAAAATGTAACATGGATAGGACAAAGATTCAACAATATCAGAGATGCTGAATTTATTATGAGTGGAGAATCAACTGTATGACTTTAAGTCACTTGATTAGAGTACGATAGTGTAATTGCAACCATGTAACCTTGTCAAGTCACCCGAAACCATAGCGAATGGATAGCTAAACACACGACGTGAATATGGATCAAGGATATCAAGTTTACAATCTAGACTGAGGGATGTCATAGATTGTCAAGCTATACACGGAAGACTGCAATCCCAATTTATGCAAAACCTGGGCTCTGATACCAACTAAACCATGTCACGCCCCGCTTCCCAAAATACGGAATACAAGGGGTAGACAAGGCCAGCCATGCTCCTACGGTCAAAGAAATGTCCTGCCGTAGTCACACTTCGGCTTCTAGTTTATCATGGTAAACAGTAAGTGATGCGCAGGTAATGAGAAATGCAGTAACTGGAAGAAACAATAATATAAACTGACCTGAAGTGGAACAAACGAAAGTAACTCGGAATGGCGAGTCAAGAAGTCTGTGATGCACGTCTAGTTCCGATCCAGGCTAAATCTTCTCCTCACACTGAGCATGCATACTCAGGTCGTCAGAGCGACACAATAGCAATATAATATATATATAAAATCAAGTGACAGTTCTAACAGTGGTAATAGATATGAACAACAGTAAATCAATGACAGCATGAAAATGAATGTACAGTAATCAATGCAGCGGAACAGTAAAGCAGTATAACGATATGTCACGTTTGCCAACACAGTATGTAAGGAATATAAATGCCAGTATCCCTATCAGTCTCTAAGTCTCACTGTACAGGTCACTAAGCCTATCGTCAGTCCAAGTGTGAGAGTCAACCACTCGCGAGTGTCCTCCACCCAAGGGTAGAACCCAAGGGCAAGGGACCACGGGCCCAATATGTAACAAGAATATCACGGTGTATATATCACATACCCTGTAAATCTCCATATAACTCCCTAAATATATAAGCCGGCATGGGACTCCCGAGATTCTGTTGAACTCACACTTAAACTACCCCACACCCCGTGGTCTACATCAAACGCTAACCATCAACCTAAATACTAATCGATCCGTGACAAGTCTGCGCGAGAACTGGAGGCAGGACCTCCATCAAGCACGTCCCGACTAATACCTAAGATAAACGGCAGTGTCTGGTGTCTTATCTGTGACATCCGTGCAACGCTTCCATAAATGTCCCATTCCACTTATAGTCACACGTACACGCATCCCACAGACGTCGACAATGCAATAGAACAATAGGGTCACTGATTGTGTACAAGTACGTATCACTTTCACTTATTCACGGATACACGAACACAGACGTACTTGCCACAATCATCGCTAGAAACTAACACTGGGTAAATACACGATATCACTAGGTTATCACTACAATGATCTAGGTATGATATGATGCATGAACAGTATATAAGCATGATTAGGATGTTATGAAACAGTATTTTATCACTTGCACGATTTATCATGAAACGTACCTATATAATTTAGCGAAACGCTAAACAGGTAGTAATTAGTATGTTCAGTTATCTATCCATAGAATTTTGTTTCAAACCAATCGGGTTCCAGAATAACTAGTTATAACCATTTCATTTTAAGCGCTCGCGGCTGGAAATCCGGTTTCAGAATCAGAAATCCATTTCGCAACGCATTTTAATCCCAGTTGGGATCGGACTTTAGCGACACTACAGTTGGATGAATTCTAGGGTTTTCAGTAAGGTTTTCAACGTAATAGACGGATCTTCAATCGTGTCTGTACGTTAGGAGTTATAATCTGTTTAATATTAACATGTCAATTCTGAATCTGCTGGGACTGTTATGTGTCCCGATCTATTAAATTACAGATTAAATAACAAACGGTCACGAAACCAATTGTGTTGTCTAGCTAACAGATTTTTCTATAATAAAAAGCGGAGTTCCGCAACCTACGAGTTAAGGAAATCCTGTGGTATCCAATACGGAACAGCAAGCAATGACTGGAGTCGCTCTGGACTGCAGTCCAGAGTCGCACTCCGATCCGAATATCATCACAGTTTAAATACAGAAATGTCTGGAAACTGGTGGGTTAAAGTTCATCGAGTCAGCTTCGATTTGAGCCCTCGAACGCACCATTCTACTATGTACATAATTTATGGTGAATTTAACGGTTTTCAGGTGCAACAGAATTACAGTTTTACGGTTAAACTTGGGGGCAGTTGTTTTAGTCGTAAATGATCAAATTATCCAACGAAATTCATACACTAGGTTCAAAGCCATACGGGCCAATCAAAACTATTTAGTTCCGCCAAATTTGATAATGATTTCCTAAGGGAACAAGCATCGAACAGTTACGACACATAATTTATCTAAACTTGCAACTTTATGATATATGTAATTAAAGATCGTAACTTAGGTAAATAGCATGTAAGCAAGTAGAAAACTTGCCTGGGAACGCCTCGGTGTCGCACGGTAGCAGCGGCGTCACGAACGCGCGACGAACGGCGTGAATTGGCTTGCACGACTTTGGCTCGAGTTTCAGTTTCGTCGTCGGATTTGTCCGGGGACGACTCGTGAATGTTGGAAGCGGGGAGGTGCTCTGTGGATCTCTTGGGTGTGCTGGAATCGTTGACAGTCGGTGGCGCTCCGATGATGGCAGCAGTGGCTCGCAGTTTGGTGGTCGGTGCTTGACTGTGGAGCTTGGGCCTTGCACTCCAATGGGTTCGACGATGGGTGATCGAAGGTGGCGCTGGGGTATCGCTGGTGAGGGATTTGCAGAGGAATAGATATATTGAGAGAGAGCGTTAGCGAGAGAGAAAAAGGATTTGAATAGATGAGAGAGAGGGGTGACAGATTTTCAGAGAGAGAGAGAGGGAACAGGGGGTTGCGGGAGAGAGAGAGATCTGAGATGAGAGACGAGAGAGAGAGAGCACAGAGGAAGAGAGAGTTGAGAGAGAGAGAGAGCACAGAGAGAGTGGGAGAGAGAGTTGAGAGAGAGAGAGAGATCACAGAGTGAGAGATGCAGGGAAGAGAGGGCAGTGAGAGAGGGAGAGAGAGACGATGGCGATGGAGATGATGTTGATGAGGAGGGTGAAGGGTGTCGACGAGATGCAGGTGTGTCGACGACAAGACAAGGAGCTCGTCGGCGTCGGGGCAGGGGAGTGGGTGCAGGTGAAGGCGCTCGGGACAGTGGAGGAAGAGGGGAGGAGGAGTGAGCGAGGTCGACGGTGCTGTTGTCGTGGGTCGCGAGGGATGCAGTGGGTGAGATGGCTGCCGTCGTCGTCGAAGATGGTTGCAACGGGAGTGGGTTGAGAGCGAAGGAGGGAGAAGGGAACGTGGGAGAGAGAGTTGAGATCAGGAGAAGGGGCGCGTTGAGTTGACGACGTAGGGGCGCGTCGTGGGGAAAAACGGCGCGCGAGCATGGGCGTCGCGGTCGCGAACGTTGGCGACGGAAGCGGCGGGGATCGCGGATCACGTGCGCGGGAAAAAGGGAAAGATTCGTTGGGGACGGAGGCACTGTTGGTGCGGGTCGGGTGCGTGAGTGAGGATGAAGCGGGCTGCAGGGGGAAAGCGTGGGCCGGGCCAGACTTAAAAGAAAAAGAATTAAATTAAAAAGGAATGGCTGATGGGCTGGCGGGCCGGAGCTGTTGGGTTGGGAGAAATTAATTAGGGAAAAAGAATAGAAACGGGCCAGGGCTGAGTTGGGCTAAATAAAATAAAAGCAAATTGGTTGAAGAAAAGGGACTGGGCTGGTCTGAAGAATAGAGTGGAAAAATAAATGGGCTCAGGGATTAGGTTTGAGCTAATTAAGAATTTAAAGAAAGGAGAAGAAGAGGGCCGGGATAAAACAATAATTTGAATGATTAAGTTTTGGGGAAAGGTGTGGGCTCGGGTTGGGCTGGGGGAATGAAAATAGGAGAAAATAATGGGGCCGGCTTGATGGAAATAACTTGGGACAATTTTGGATACTAAGGGATTTGGGTTTTATTAAAATAATAAAATTTTGGTTTAAAAAGGAAAGTACGGATTTTAGGCGTACAAAAGAACCGGGTCTTACAGGTACCCTTCAGACAGACTACTCGACAAGCTCGATTCTACAACAGGATTTGGGATGTCCCTGGAACTCAGCGCAAGTTACCCAACGGGAGAATGGAAACGATCGGGCCTGGATATGTTCAATCCAAAAAGCGAGAGCGAGTCTATGGCAGTTACGTTATACATGACTTCAATGAAGAAGAAGACATTCTGTTAAGAGAGACCGATCCTGAACCAAAACAAGGTCCTATCATCAAAATGCCGAGCCCGTCATTTGAAGAACGAATGGATAAGCTAGTAAGGGAAGTGGGTCAAAAGATCCGAGATGACCATAACCGCGAGATGGCCATTTACGAAAAATCCAGGACACAGCGCCTCCTTCAACAGGCCGCGGGGAATGGCAATGCTCTTCCTTATCAACCCGTCGTACAAAAAGCCCGACGCAGAGGCAAAAACAAATCAAAGAGTGGGAAAAGCATTCAAGAGCGACAAAGCAGGATCAAGAAGCCACGCGATCGGGAATCGAGCAATCCGGAGTCATCTTTTATAAAAAAGATGGGTCGAGCATACTCTTTTCCTCAGAACAAAACACGGAAGATACTTGATCTCACCATAAGACATCAGATGATTACACTTCCGAGGCCTAAACACCCCGAGCAAGCCAACGAGGTCTCTCACCCAGACTATTGCTCTTATCAACGAGCAATAGGACATCCTCTCGAAGATTGCTTCACCTTCAAGAACTGGGTCGAAGACCAATATCAGGTCGGCAAGTTCGCTCTATCCAGCAGTTGGAGGATAAATCCGCCACAGAAGCACGAATCAAAAGCCGCACATACAGCAAGAGTAGAACCAGATCAACACCAATCTTGGAAGCGAGCTCGTACCTGTCACGTGATTACGCTATCAAAAGAAGAGCCCAAGAATATGGATGACCTCCCCTGGTGCTTCGAAAACAATGATGACGAGGTGATCTCAGAATTTCCACCGGCCCCGAAAGAGCTGGAAGATGGAATACATACCACTGCAGATGATCTCAAGAAAATTGATTTGGGGATGGCAAGTGACCCGCGACCGACATTCGTCAGTGAGCTGCTGTTTTAAGAAAGGGTGGCTACACTAAAGGACGTGCTTATGCAGCATAAAGATTGCTTCGCATGGAACTATTCCGAGATGCCAGGACTAGATCCAGAGATTGCTGTCCACAAATTGGCAATATCCCTGGACGCCAAGCCAATCAAACGAGCACCAAGGAGAATGCGGCTCGAGCTTGATATGAGCATCAACGCCGAGGTCAAGAAGCTGATCAACTTTGGCTTCATCCAAGAGGTGCAGTATCCTGATTGGATCGCCAACATCGTCCCGGTGATGAAGAAAAATGGGACGGTGCGCATCTGTGTAGACTTTCGGGATCTTAATAAAGCCTGCCCGAAAGACGACTTCCCAGTACTGGTCACCGAGCTAATGATAGAGAAGACGTCCACTCACGAAGTTTTCTCCTTCATGGACGGCTCGTCAGGATGCAATCAGATAAATATGCATCCCGAGGACCAGAAGCACACCGCTTTCCGGAGCCCTTTAGGTATATTTTGCTACAAGGTGATGCCTTTCGGTCTAAAGAACGCCGGTGCCACCTATCAGAGGGCCATGACGAAAATCTTCGATGACCTCATACATGAAATCGTCGAACGCTATATCGACGACCTTGTGGTGAAAAGCAAATCATACAAGGAACATCTAGAGCATCAAAAGATCGTATTTCAGCGCCTCCAGCAATACAACTTGAAGATGAACCCTCTCAACTGCGCGTTCGGAGTTTCCTCGGGCAAATTCCTAGGATTCATCGTCCGACACCGAGGCATCGAGATAGATCTGTTAAAAATTAAGGCGATTATAGAAATGCCCCCGCAAAGGACTCTCAAGCAATTGCGATCTCTCCAAGGGAAGCTCGCGTATATTCGGCGATTTATAGCCAATCTCTCAGGCAAGTGCCGTCCTTACAGCCACCTGATGAAGAAAGGAACCCCTTTCGTCTGGGATCGCAAATGCCAAAATGCACTGGACAAAATCAAGCAATACCTGCAGAACCCGCCAGTGCTGGCTGCTCCGGTCAAAGGAAAGCCTCTCATTCTGTATACAACCACCGTTGAAGGTTCCTTAGGCGCATTATGGGCACAAGAGAACGACCAAGGGAAGGAGAGAGCCCTCTACTATTTGAGTCGAGTTCTACTGGGAACAGAAAGCAATTACTCGCTCATCGAAAAACACTGTCTGGAATTAATCTTCACGATAACAAAGCTCAGGCATTATGCATTGGCGCATGAAGTCCGTCTCATATCGAAGGTGGATCCTCTCAAGTATTTGATGTCAAAGGACATATTGACGGGGAGACTCGCTAAATGGGCCCTGCTCTTAATGGAGTTCTCAATAACCTATCAGCCTCTTAAGGCAGTGAAAGGCCAGGCCATCGCCGACTTCCTCTCCGAGCATCTGATACCTGACGATTCCCTCTTGAATTGCGAACTGCCAGAAGAACATGCGTTTGACATGATCGACGGAAGTGCTACCCGGTGGGAACTTTACTTCGATGGAGCATCTTCGATGAAGAAGCGCAAACAAAACACCCCCATAATAAAATCAGGGGTAGGCCTCATCTTCGTAACTCCACAAGGAGGGATAATGCGCTTTGCCTTCTCCTTAACAGAGCCGAGGACAAACAATGAAGCCGAGTATGAAGCTTTGATAGCAGGTCTCGATATCACCATCGACATGGGGATTGAGAACTTCCGCATATACGGAGACTCCCAACTGGTCGTTAGTCAAGTAAACGGCGACTATCAAACGTGCAAACCAGAACTGGTGAAGTACGGCGAGAGGGTACAGCAACTGCTGACCCAAATACCTTCCTACACCTTGGAAAGCATACCGCGTGCGAAAAATAGTAAAGCGGATGCATTAGCCAAGCTTGCTAAAGAATTGGCCGATAAGAACCTCGATGACGTAAGAATCGTGGTACAAAGCCGTCGGGTTCTTGCACCGGCAGAAATATCTCCGGAGCCGTCCGAGGAAAAGGGAGCGACCGAGAAAATGACTCTACAAATAAAAGACCAAGAAACGGTTGAGGATTGGAGAGAAGTCTTTATAGACTACTTCAAATCCCGTCGTACGCCTGAAGATGCGTCCTCAAAACATCAGCTCATGAAGCGAGCTCTATCTTTTGCCTTCGTCAATGATACTCTGTACAAGAGGTCATTTGATTCTCTGTGGTTAAGATGCCTGGGACCTGAAGAAGCAAAAAGAGACGTCAAAGAAACTCATGACGGACTTTGCGGTTCTCATTAAGCCGGCCTGAGAATGAAGCTGAAGATTAAAAGGATGGGCTACTATTGGCCCACGATGATCCAGGACTGCCTCGAATACGCGAAGCAATGCCACTCGTGCCAAATTCACGGGGATTTTATCCATCAGCATTCGAATCCACTACATCCGACGATAGCTAGCCGGCCGTTCGAAATGTGGGGAACTGACATAATCGACCCCATCGAACTAGCATCGTCCAGAGGACATCGATTCATTTTGGCGACAACTGATTATTTCTCCAAATGGCAGAAGCAGTACCGCTGAGGGAAGTGAAGACGGAGAATATCCTCCATTTCTTCAAGACACAAGTCATTTATCGGTTTGGAACTCCACGACGAATCATTTCCGATAACGGGCCAGCCTACAGAAGCCACAAGATCAGCCGCTTCGCACAACAACACAACATAGACTGGAGATACTCCTCAGTTTATAATCCCCGAGCTAACGGTCTAGCTGCGGCTTTCAACAAGACCTTGACGAAGATCGTGAAAAAGACGGTGTCCCGAAATAAGAAGGACTGGCACGAGAGACTACATGAAGCTCTCTGGGCATATCAGACTACGTTCAAAACGGCCACGAACACAACGCCGTACGCATTGCTATTCGGTACAGAAGCAGTACTTCCCCTCGAAATAGAGCTACCCTCTTTATGAGTAGCAATTCATTACGAGCTAACGAGCGAAGAGAATGCTCACCTTCGGCTCAAGGAGCCCGATGCCCTTGATGAAAACCGGCTCATAGCGCAACAAAATCTGGAGGCTTATAAAGAAAAGATGACACGCTCATACGAAAGATTGACTAGGCCGAGGACATTCCGCCAAGGCGAACTTGTGCTAGTGGTCAAAAGACCTATGATCCCTAATCGTGCTAAACGAGGGAAATTCGAGCCGAATTATGAAGGCCCGTATATTATAGACAAAGTCTACCAGGGTGGAGCCTATCTACTCATGAACATGCATGGTGACCTTTCAGGCAAATAAACGGTCGCTTCCTGAAGAAATACTACGCTTGACGAGTGACGGCCTAGGTCAATGATAGATGATGACGACTATGTCCGCTCGCTATCTTCCTAAGCCTCAACTCTGTAAGTAGTAACCGGCTTCCTTTACAACGGACCGAAACGTCCTTAAACTAACGACGGACCGAAAACGTCCCTAAACTAACAGCGGACCGAAACGTCCTTAAACTAACAGCGGACAGAAACGTCCTTAAACTAACAGCGGACAGAAACGTCCTTAAACTAACGACGGATCGAAACGTCCTTAAACTAACAACGGACCACTATGTCCTAAAACTAGCCGTTGACCGAGATGTCGATAAACTACGGTGGATTGCAGCATCCCAAATCTGATACAAAAAAAAGAAAAAAAAAAGAAAGAAAAACGGTATGTCAATAAGCAAAACGGGCACGGATGAAAACCCGAAAGGGCTCCGTAAGTAAAAACAGCAGGGCTACCGGCGAGTCTTGTGAAAACCCGAAAGGGCGCAACCTTGTTAGAATAAAAAAAAGAGAAAAAAGAGAACGGTATGTCCATAAACAAAATGGGCATGGAAGAAAACCCGAAAGGGCTCCATGAGTAAAAACAGCAGGGCTACCGGCGAGTTTTGTGAAAACCCGAAAGGGCGCAAACTCGTTAAGAGACACTTTCAAGGTCCTCTCGACTTTTTAAGGAGAATCCACCTGCGTGAGATCCTTACGACTCACAAGGGAGCAACATACTTAGGGATCCCCACGATTCCTAAGGAGAAATTACACTTGCGAGATCCTCACGACTCGTAAGGAGAACCCTCTTATGGGACCCTCACGGCTCATAAGATTCAAAAGTCTTAAGCTACAGAGATCTGAACCTGTTCTTAAGCAGCCCCCACAACCTCTAATACTGCCCTACAAGTGGCTCAATGCCGACCCTTGTATACAATCCACGGGCGCGAATAAACATTTCCCTAACAAAGTCCCATCCGTGACTAGATATATGTTTACACGGTAAACAGCCCTTGTAAGTCCTTGTTTACCTCCGAATCATAGAGACGGGACCGCGTAGGTCCGTCTTGCCTGAAATTCAGGGTAGATGCTAATTTGTGCTATCCGTCCACCTCTCCGAAGACGCCAAGTTGATTTATGGCACCATGTATCGAAGGTTTAAACGGATGCGGCCGATGTAGCAGACTTCGTCAGATTCCCCCTCACAGTGAGGGGTTTTTTATTGTGGGGATGCTCTTCCCTGCAGGCGCAAGCCCCTGCAGTTAATTACACTACCGTATCACGGTAGCAACTTTCTCCTTCTCCATTTGGTCACTTCGTGTCGTGGGTGTTTGTTTTATTTTTGGCTGCCCGTGGATTGTATACGGAGACTAACTTATATTGTCGCCCATAGGGTGTGGACTAGTCCAAATCCGTATCTTTCTTAGATTTTGGTTTGGGGGGTTTGGGTTTAAGGATACGTTAGTCTCATTTGAGACTGTGATCAACTTAAACGTTTGTTAAGGATACGTTAGTCTAATTTTAGACTAAGATCAACTTAACGGGATCGTTTAGATCCAACAAAAGAGCAATTGGGCTCAATTGTTTAGTTTAGTGACATTGCGGTCGATAATTAGTTTAAGGACATTACGGTCCATTGTTAGTTTAAGGACATCTCGGTCCACTGTTAGTTTAAAGACATCTCGGTCGAGGTTAAGGACATCATAGTCCGCGGATTTAAGGACTCCACAGTCCGTTGTTAGTTTTAAGACATCACGGTCGAGGTTAAGGACATCATAGTCCGTGGATTTAAGGACTCCACAGTCCAATGTTAGTTTTAAGACATCATGGTCAAGGTTAAAGACATCATAGTCCATGAGTTTAAGGACCTCACAGTCCGATGTTAGTTTTAAGACATCACGGTCGAGGTTAAGGACATCATAGTCTATGAGTTTAAGGACCCCACAGTCCGATGTAATGTGTGGTTGTCGGGACCCGTCACCTCTATGACGACGTTGAAGGATTACAACGACAGATATCAGAGGAGTAAAGAGATGTACCCTCGAACCGATGTGAATTGGTTGAAAGAGCAGATGGGCTCAGTTCAATATAAGTTGAGAACTTATGGCCAGAATTGGGCTAAGTCCAATTAAAAATGTTTAACATTTTTAGTTGCTCTGGCTATCAAGCCTTTATTTAGGCTCAGCCCTTTTAATAATGCTAGGCATTGGGCTCTGACATTTTTGTCTTATATTGAATGCATAGCATTCATCAGAACAAAGTGTGCTCTGACAGTGCGCCACGTTGCGCGTCAGGCGATTTGCACCAGTCAAAGAGCGCATTGCGCTTCAGTCGGGTAGCGCACACGAAGAGGACACGTGTCGCGCTTAGCGCTAAGCGCTAGCTTGTTAGTGCATTGCGCTTTTAATTTATGAGCGCGCTGCGCTAGTCTTTTGGCATGTCAACGAGCGACACGTGGTGCGCTTGGCGCTGAGTGCCAGCCCATGAGCGCAGTACTCTGTTTTAAAAGCGCAAAGCGCAGATTGTGTATATGGTTGACACGTGGCGTGTTTTGGCGCTGAGCGCCGGTCCAAGAAGCGCAAAAGCGCAATTCATGAGTGCAAGGCACTTTTCAATAGCGCAAGGCGCATCTGATCAATTTTAAGATCAAAGAACAAATTTATGTTCTTCAAAGGAGGCTTTTTCCTCAAGATCCAAGAACAAAAGTTCTTGTTTTTATAAAAGGCTCTGCCTTTGTAGATCAAAAGATCTGTGAATGAAGTAAAATACTTCTTTTAGTATTTTATGATTAGATCTTTTGATCTTTTCCTTTTTATTAAAGACCTTGGTCTTTTTTCAGATCTATGATCTTTTTAGAAGATGGTTCTTCTTTTTACGAGATGGTTCCATCTCTATTATTCAAGAACATAGTTCTTTTTTTACCTTGAAGATGAAGAAAAATCTTCTTTTTTCTAAGAGCTTTCTCTTCTTTTGCAGAGGGGTTTTCTCTCTCTTTTCTATATTCTGTATATTTTAGACTTGAAATCTAGGGTCCTTTATATAGGGCTAAATGATTTGTTAAATCAGTTTTGAGAGATCTTTCTCTAAGTTGATTTGGGAATATTTCCCACCGTTGGATCTTTGATCCTAAGGTTTCTGTTTTACAGAAGATAATCTTCTTGTTTCAATAATGATTGAAAAATCTTTCCATAACAGAATTTTAGTTCTGATTAATTAATAATTTATTATTAGTAGATCTTTTGATCTGACGGTGGGGGAATTTTTAATTCCAGCGCTGGCGCACCTACGTTTGACACGTGGCGCGCAGCGCAACTGCGCTAGCGCATATGTGTTTGACACGTGACGCGCAGCGCAACTGCGCTAGCGTACCTGTGTTTGACACGTCGCGCGCAGCGCAGAGCGTAGCGCAACTGCGCTAGCGCACCTATGTTTGACACGTGGCGCGCACCGCAGAGCGCTGGATCTGAAGCGTTGCTTCAAATTTTAAATTTTGAATTTTGAAACAGAGTTTTGCTCTGATTGGGGGTGCGCTGCCTAGGGCGCAGCGCACCTGGTGCCAGCGCGTCTACGTTTGACACGTGGCGAGCAGTGCGCAGCGCGCAGAATCTGAAGCGTTGCTTCAATTTTTGAATTTTGAAATTCAAAACAGAGCTTTGCTCTGATTGGGGGAAACAAATGCCCCTACCGTTGCACTCATGTGGCGCACACGTGAGTGCAGCGGTGGCAACATCTGAGCCTTTGGATCAACTCAGAAGTTGAAGAGGCAGTTCAGAGCCTATAAATAGGACCTTTGGTCCTTTAGATAATTATCATCTTCTTCTTGAGAATTTTTTCTCAGAGCCTTGCTCTTTTGTTAAGAACTTTCAAGAGTCAGAACTCTTAGGTAAAATTAAAAATTTTAATTTTAATAAATTAGGGTTTTTACGCATTGACAAAGCCTTGCTCTTCATAGATCTTTGATCTAAAGAAAACCCTTTTAGGGTTTCATTAATAGAGCCTTGCTCTCATGAACCCATAGATCTAAACAAATCATTTCTTGGGGTTTCTTATCCCATGAATCAGAGCTTTGCTCTTTGATAGTATATGTGGATCTTTTGATCTTTGATGAAGAACTCTTAAGAGTTTTTTCATGGATCTTGAAGATCCTAAAATTTTTAATTCACAAAAATTAATTAATTTTAATTAATCTTTAATGGATTTTCCATCATCATTACAGAGCCAGACCCTTTAAGGAATTTTATTCCTTCATGACCAGAGTTTGACAAGTGTCACTCTGTTATAGAGCTTTGCTCTCAAAGGGAGATTTTCTCCTTTTCCCGAGGGATTTCTCATTCAATGAGAAAATTATTTGAGGATCTCCTCATTAATTAACAGTCTCATCCAATGATGAGGCTGTTCTATTAATTGATGCATTATCATCTGGATTTTGTGGGTCCCCCTTTGGTCCCCTTTCCACTGCATTGCAGTGTGGTACAAACTTTAAAGTGCCGAGTGTCAGAATTAAATTATAGTACTGACAATCGAATTCTGTTCTTTATCACAGGCGACATGTCTTCCGATCTCTCTTTCCCATTTTTCCGTTCAGAGGGAGGATTCCCTGAGGCACCAGTGGACTGGGAGGTTCTCGCGCTTATCAGAGACTATGACCCGGAACACAAAAACCTTCACCTATGGGGTAGGTGGTATGACCAGATCATCAAAGGTCGTCAAAGCTTCTCCTGTGCGATGCCGTCGGATCCGATCTTGTTGATTTCATATGCAGATGCATCCCCGGTGAACTATGCCGTGGAGCTTGTCAATTGGACTTCGGAGGGTCTTCTTCAACCTTCGATTGCCGCCATACCCATGCAGCTGCCGGCGGCTTTGAATACTTTGGGGCGGCACATATGCCAGGGTGAGTCGTGCCCTTGGGGACAACCCTACAACATTGGGTTGACCCCCCGACATTCGGCCGGGTATTTGCAGTGGGCCAGGTACGTTTTGTCAGTGAAGAAGGTGCACCTGCTGAAGATCGGTCTATACCCTGCGGTTTATGCCTCGCTGTTCCAATATTCTGCTCCTCCGACATGGTGGATTAAGGCGTTCCTGGAGCAATGGAACATCCCAACCCATACCTTTCTTCTGCTGGACAGAGAAGCCTCTATCCCCTTAGAAGAATTTGCTGAGATTTCCGGTCTGCCGGTGAAGGGGGAGCACTATGAGGAGCTGCTTCCTCCGGATGAATACGGTTTTGCCACCAAGCCGGTGGTGATGGGCCTAACGCTGGAGAACGCTATTCAGCACTAGTTTCCTAGTCTGATAAAGGTGCTGAACATGTACGAGAGCCTCTTCTTGGAATCCGGAGGCCGGGGGGTCAGCTTCGCAGACTTCATTGCCCGGTTTCTTCGCCCGGAGATTCTATCGCAACGAGGCGAAAAATTTTCCAAGCTCGACGACCCTTTAGGCTTTGGCTTGGACCGTTGACTAGTGCTAGAAAATGATCAGAAAGGCTTTTATCTTCCCGATGCCGCGATCATTCCTCTGTCAGAGATCGCCGCTCCGGGCATTGACGAAGAGGCTTTCTTTCTTGGGTTTCTGGGGCTGTGGTTGTGCTGGTTCGCGCTCCCCATGCACCCTCGCTATATAAGGTCGTTTGTCTTCTATCCAGCACATAGAATGGTGGCTGGAATACAAGTGGCCATTGGGATTGCCGGGCTAGCCCACCTGTACCATGGTCTCAGCGTGGTGGCGGATACAACTGAACCGGGGGTGCAAGTCGCCAACTTCCCGATGCACTACTTTACTTCGTGGATGGAAATGCACGTGCTCGGGGTATTTGGCATTCATAAAAGACCCTCGTTTTTCGAGAAATACAGATTCCCAAGAATTATGCGGCTGGTCGATGCTTCTATCGTGAATCCATCTCAGCGGGAGGCTAGGGGGTTACTTCTTCGTCCGCGCACGGTCGGGGCTGGTATGTCTTTTACGGACAAAGTCCTGACAATCGGCCAGGAAACTTCCAAGACGGTGCTGGCATTGCGCGACAATTTTAAGGACGGGGCCTCCGTGTTGAAAGCCCGGGAGATTTTACATCTATACTCCATCAGGCCGGGCTTCCTCGTATTCAGGCAAAATGATGCGGCGCTTTTTATGAGGTACAACCCCCATCATTTTGCCCAGCAGCTGAGTGATAACCAGGGGGTTCCAATGGAGGCATTTTTGGAAGAACCTGCTGCCACCAGAGAGGGAATACGGGGTGTGCTACATCACTTCATGTGCTTGAATACGGGCTCCCACTTCTTCATTAGCGAACCAAGTTGCATCCCGAGGGCCCTTAACGTATACGGGGCCTGGTATCAACACGCGATGTGTGCTGTCATCAGGGAAGAGAGGCAGCTGCTGCTCGATCGCAAGAGTGCGCCCCCTGCCAGCGATCGCAACATCCCTTTAAGGCGACGGATCGCTGTGCCCCCTCCGCTAAGAGAGGTTGCTGCAGCTGAGCCTCCATGTCTGCTAAGCCACATGCGTGGATTGCCCCATGATCCTGTGGACGTGCCATCGGTGCCCTGTGCTCCCGTAGAGACGGTAAACGTAGTTTCACCTGAGTCTGGTATGGGCTCGGATATCAGGACTCGCCGTCCCAAAGTGCCCACGAAACGCAAGCTGGTGCTGGCTGCAACCGGAGCTCGCTCACAGAAGAAGAAAAAGAAGTCGCTTTTCTCTGCCGATGTCGTATTTGGTCAGGAGCCTCATGCTCCTTATAGTGAAGGCTTGAGCGAGTATGGGACAAATGAGGGCTTATTCATGCCGCCAGATGATACTGATCTGGCGGCTGCCATCGCAGCTTCCGAGCGATTGGCAAGACGCGAAGAGGGGTTGGCTAACCTCGCGCGATCAAGTAATCATTAGTTGTATATTTTGCCATTGCATCATACTTCTATCATTGTTTTTCGACTAACGCTTTTCCTTCTTTAATAGGCATTTCTACCGAAGAAGCTCTCGCCGCCTCTCTTAAGACTTTTGAGGAAGAGGAATGACTTCGGGCATCCTTGGGCCTCGGTAGATTTCGGTTTGCCATGTTTCCGCCTTTGTTTCTTATGAGTGATCTGACCCTTTCTTTGTCTTATCGCAGGGACCACGATGCCGATCCCGCAAGCTGATGCGGAAATTCTTCTCGGGCCAGCTATCGAAGTCCCGGCCTCTTCGGTACTGCTGAAAGAGGCCTTACTTAAACAACCGATGATGGAGGCCTTGATGGCTCCTGAGGTAACCCTGGATGTGGACGATGACGTCCTGTTGAAAAAGGCTTCTAGGAGGTCTGCTTTGACGGCCCGGGAGGAAAGGAAGCGCCAGAGGCGCGCGGCAAGGGAGCGTAGTGATGCTTTAGCTGCGGGAGCAGGTTCAAGCGCCGTTACCCCTGCTGCTGCTCCTTCAGAGGAGTCTCTGGTTGCCTTGTCTACTGCTCACAGACGGACGGCACGCGTGGCTCGGGAAGCCAACGATAAATCAACTCCAGGTAATGTGCCTTAAGGCTCTGTTGTCAAAGTTTTAAGCTATCAGTTCTCATATATCTTATCTTAGCATAGCCGAATCTTCCCGAAGAAGTGGTAGCGACCGCTGAGCCTGAGGGGGCGGTGGAGGTGGTAGCTGCTGAACCCGGGGCAACGGTAGGCGATGTGGCCGTAATTGCTGGGTCCAAGGTAGTGGCTGACGAGACAGTCACGATTGCTATGCCCGAGACAGCTACCATTGCCGAGCCCGAGGCGGCGGCGGGTGAGACGGTTACCACGGCCGAACCTGAGGCAGCGGTGGATGAGAGGCTGCCATTACTGAGCTTGAGGTGGTGGCGAGCGAAACGGGTACAATTGCTAGGTCCGAGGTGGCCGCTCTTTCCCAAGAGTCGGGCACCGCTCCGATCATCGCTCTTCCTGCCTATGGTTCTTTGTCGTCTCCCGGCGTTGCAAGCATGACGACGGCTCCCGTGGAGTCAGGGGACGAGGCGACGAGAGGTGAGACCACCCCGATGGAAGAGGGAGACGCCGTTGTTGTATCAAGTGATGCCCTTGTCATGGCTCCAGCTGGCGACTCATTAGGTAGATTTTAGGTTACCGCCCTTCTTTTTATTCTGCAATCTTTCCTGACAAGGTTTATCTTGTTTCTAATGCAGGTGCGACTAGTGCTGATGTCGAGCTACCCGAGGCAGCGTTGTCAGTTACCGCCCTGATGGTGACCACCTCTCTACCTTCTCTCGCACCGTCGCAAATGCTGGAAGGTATGGATTTGTGACCATCAGTCTTATCTCTCGGCTGTATAATTCATGTACTGACGTTATGTTATCGCGTTTTTGCAGAAGTCCTTTTTGACCGCTTGTACCAGGTGTTGCATCCCCACTTCTCCTTCCCGTCGGAGATTGCTTCATCCAGTGGCGCTGGTGAATACAGCTTTCAATTAATGCTCTTTCTTTTTCCGTCAATGAAATCATTTCTGATTCTTCTTTTCCTTGATTGCAGTACTACAGATTGAAGGAGGATATGAGAGGCCAGTTGCGCCACTAGTCCTCCCGGCTTTGCCACCCGCCGCAGCTGGTATAATAGTAAATCCCATTTTTCATGAATCTCTTATATTTCTTGATCCGTCATCTGATTGTGATTTCTTTTGCAGCAGTCGTTTCAACTCCGGCCTCTTTCGAATCTCGCATTATGATGCCGGCAGGTCCCTTCTCCAGACGTCCATCCTCAAAGGGTGCTGTAACGAGTCTGCGTATGCTGAACGAATACGTCGAGGAGCTTGATGCGGAGGCTCCTGCATATGCCGTAGATTTCACTGCTGAGGTCAATCCGATGCTGGCGATGCTTGTAAATTTCCATAATGAAGGCATCGTCGAGTCTTGGGTCAATCATTGCAGGAAGATCGAGAACTGTCTGCATCAGCTTGAACTTATGCGTCTTGCCTTTGTGACTCAAGCTTTGAACTCCCAGCGGGCCGCATGGGTCGAGCAGAGTGTGTCCTTCCTCCGCCATTTCAAACAAGAAGCGACCTTGAGGCGGAAGGAATGTGCGGAGGCTTCCGCTGAGTCTGTCCAATTGCGTGCCCAGGTCGAAGCGAACGCCGCACAACTGAGAGCTGTCTTTGACACCTTGCAGAGATGCATCTCGGACGGGCTTGTATTGAGACAGAAGCTCGACTCTATCGAGCGGGTTACGCAGAGTCGCGAAGCTGCCCAACGGGAAATCGATAAGAAGATTTCATCCTGCTTGCAACAAAGGACTCGAATCGAAGCGGAGCTGGCCGCGGCGGCTGATCATGAGAAGGCACTGAAAGAAGTGCGAGAGCAGCTTACGGACTTGTTGAAAACGCTTCCTTCTCAGTAGCTACCTTTGTATCAATTATACACTTATAATCTTTGAATAATATGTATCCATTTTTTATTCTTTTATATGATGTATCTTGTATTCAATTGAGTTCATGAATAAAGACACATTTTTTTATTATACTGTTGCTTTCTTCTCCTTGCTGTGTTGTTGCCATGTGATTTTAGTAAGTGCGGTCTGTAGATAGCATATAGCTGTCAATCTTGGACTCTTTGTAAGGTGGTGATGGCTTAGAAAACAGGGTTAGGATCTGTCACCTAAGACTTTTCAACTTTATGAGCCGTGAGGGTCTCATAAAGAATTTTCTCCCTACCGGTCAAGAGGATCCTATAGGCGTAATTTCTCCTTAAGAATCGTGAGGATTCCTAAGTGTGTTTTCTCTTGAAAGTCGTAAGGATATCACAAGAGAATTTACTCCCTTACGAGTCGTGAGGACCCACAAGTGATGGATGAAGTTGTCCTTATCCGCATTTCACGGAGTCAGGGGTTGCTCTGGATGCTTCCCACGGGTTCACTGCCGTATTTTGCGAGGATAAGACTCCGCTCTGGACGTTTTCCAGGATACCGTAGTTTAAAGACATCGCGGTCGAGGTTAAGGACATCATAGTCCATGGATTTAAGGACTCCAAAGTCCGTTGTTAGTTTTAAGACATCACGGTCGAGGTTAAGGACATCATAGTCCATGGGTTTAAGGACCCCACAGTTCGATGTTAGTTTAAAGACATCACGGTCGAGGTTAAGGACATCATAGTCCATGGGTTTAAGGACCCCACAGTCCGATGTTAGTTTAAAGACATCACGGTCGAGGTTAAGGACATCATAGTCCATGGGTTTAAGGACCCCACAGTCCAATGTTAGTTTTAAGACATCACGGTCGAGGTTAAGGACATCATAGTCCGTGAGTTTAAGGACCTCATAGTCCAATTTTTGCTCTGGATGCTTCCCATGGGTTCACTGCCGTGTTCGGCGAGGACCAGGCTCCGCTCTGGATGCTTCACACGGGTTCACTACCGTGCTCTGCGAGGACCGGGATCCGCTCTGGACGTTTTCCACGGGGTCAGGAGTGACATAATCCGCGTTCCACATAGCCAGGAATTTTGCTCCGGATGCTTCCCACGGGTTCACTGCCGTGTTCGGCGAGGACCAGGCTCCGCTCTGGATTCTTCACACGGGTTCATTGCCGTGCTCTGTGAGGACCAGGATCCGCTCTGGACGTTTTCCATATGGTCAGGAGTGACATAATCCGCGTTCCACGTAGCCAGGAATTTTGCTCTGGATGCTTCCCTTGGGTTCACTGCCGTGTTCGGCGAGGACCAGGCTCCGCTCTGGATGCTTCACACGGGGTCATTGCCGTGCTCTGCGAGGACCAGGATCCGCTCTGGACGTTTCCCACGGGGTCAGGAGTGACATAATCCGGGTTTCACGTAGCCAGGAATTTTGCTCTGGATGATTCCCACGGGTTCACTGCCGTGTTCGGCGAGGACCAGGCTCCGCTCTGGATGCTTCACACGGGGTCATTGCCACGCTCTGCGAGGACCAGAATCTGCTATGGACGTTTTCCACGGGGTCAGGAGTGACATAATCCGCGTTCCACGTAGCCAGGAATTTTGCTCTGGATGCTTCCCACGGGTTCACTGCCATGTTCGGCGAGGACCGGGCTCCGCTCTGGATGCTTCACATGGGGTCATTGCCGTGCTCTGCGAGGACCAGGATCTGCTCTGGACGTTTCCCACGGGGTCAGGAGTGACATAATCCGCGTTTCACGTAGTCAGGAATTTTGCTCTTTATCCGGATTTCACGGAGTCGGGGTTTGACTCTCGATCATCTGTGCACCGACGAGTCATGGAACTGGGGGTTGCCGTTGTTCCGCTTTGCTTGATGTTGTGTCCGTTGTAATAAGATGAATATCGAGATGATCTCTAGGCTGTCTATGAACCATTGAGATTTGGCATCTCCTTCTGATGAAGCTTAGGGAGGAAGGGTGTGATTCCTTCTTTGTTTGCGCCCCTGGATTGTATACAGGGATTGACATGATATCACCTGTAGGGCAAAGATTTCATTTTTTTTATTTCTTTCCGCAATGCTCTATTATTTCATCTTTTATATCGCGAAGGTCGCGATTGCCCAATCATTTCGGCTATTTTTTTTTATTTTTACTCGCTTCTTTTTATTGCGAGTTGCCCAATCATTTCGGCTATTTTGCATGCATATATTTTTACTTGCTGAATTTGTCTTCAAGTTGCTCCATCATTTCGGCTATTTCGTATGTGTCACGTCCCGCTTCCCAGAGTACGCTAAGATGGGCACGTGACATAGCCAACCATGCTACCTGTGGGTAGGAAGTATCCATCCACAGTCACATTACGGCTGTAGAGATATCAAGAACAAAATATAACTATCTAATACATGTCCATAAGCCAAGATAAATGAGTCAAGAATAATAAAAATGCGGAAGCAAAAGATCCAATATAAAATAACTGGAATGTATGTCCCATAATGCGGGCTCACATCAGGAATAAAAATGCAGAAAAGTAAAAGAACTAACTACTACTGAATCCTCACTGCTCAGCCTGCTGGCTGAAGTACTCCTACTCGGACTGCAGCAAAGGTACGGAATCTGGGCCATGCAAAACCCAGACGTCAGCGCGTCATGTCATCAAGCAATAAAATATAAACAGGGTAATAAGGAATGCAAATATAATCATGAATGGTAAAGCAGGTATAGCAGCAATATAAATCAGGGCAGTGCAGGGTAGTGTGCAGTGAGTAACCTAAACTGGTCTATTGGGTTAACTACTCTCAAGTCTTGAAATCAATTTAATGAATCATCGATGTAACTCAATAGTATCCCGTGCGTGCCCGGGACCACGGTCAAGATTCTCGGGCTGAATCCGAGACGTGCCGCTAGGCAGTAAAAGGTAGCATGTACAGATGAGTGATGTCAGCATCATCACTCCGGGGCTGGCCTAGCCCGTAAGACTGATTAGAAAAGGTATGGAACTGTCGAGTTACAAGTCAGGTTTCATCATTGATTTCCCCATACCCCAAGTTATATGTGTTCAAGTCAGGTATTTAAGTAATCAAGAACTAATGCCAACACAGGAGCAGGTAGGTACAGGTTTGTCTGGATAGACAACAGGAACGGTACGTAAGGATTACATGTCAGGTTTGTTGGCATTAGGCACAAGATCAGGTAACAGGTCAAGCCATGATACATCAGGTCAAGTCAAGTAGTGTACGGTACCATGTCGGGTCAAGTAATATGTGTGTAGCAAGTCATGTCAGGGTGTAAAAGATATCATGTGGGTGCTCATAATCAACTAACATAATAATGGTTATAAATAAACAAACGGTATCAACAACCCAATAAATTAGCACATGTAATAGGTTAAGCAATATGCGCAGATTAAACTACTTAGCTGTACGGTTACCCGTTTGTGTTTAAGAGATGGTTCCAACATTATATGAATGCAGTATGGCAGATATGAATGTTAAAAAAATCAGGTTAATAAGTATTAAGTAATCTAGGGATGCGATGACATGTAATAATATGTTCAATGGATGCAAATGTAACTAAAACCGGTTAAAAATGCACACGGATGTCCGATAGGTTAATACTAGAGAAAAGGGTATCATGGCTATAAAACAATTGTGATCATGTGATCTAACATATACATGTGATTACTAGGTATAGTCAACTAGATACAACAATTAGGTTTCAAGTTCTAGATCAGAAAATATGTAAACGGAACGTTATGCGGTTAACTTGAAATTCAAGACTTTAGATTCTATCTAGAGATTTAATAGGAAAATAGATAAATTAATATAGGAATAGTTTGAATAGCATGTAGCAAGTTTCACTTGCCTCGACGGATCGCGATACGGAAAACGGAATGTCTCGCGTCGGCGGAAAAAGCCGCGACGCGCGCACGGTACACGGAAAGAGTCCAAACGACGAACAGTGGAATCACACGGGTCAGAGGTCCTCGCTGGATCGTCGGGGATTGTCGCCGGCACGGTCGGATTCTGGCGAACCAGAAAACAGTAAACATTACAATAGACAAGAGATGCATGGAAAAAGAAGCCAGAAGAATGAAAGAGAACAGAGGGGATTGATGAAAGAACTTACTCACTGGACTGCAAGGGGTGACAGCGTCGTCAATGAGTCGTCGACGGAGCTCCGATGATCAACAGAAGCACCCTTTATTTTTTTAACAGAAAAGAAAATTTAAATAAAGAAGAAGAGAAAGAAGATGAAGAGAAGGATGAGGGAGAGAAAGGTTGCTCGCTGGGTTTGGGAGACGGCTGTGGTTGCAAAGGTGGCAGTCGTCGGCAAGGATCTCCGGGAAGAACGACGGCAATGCAGTGCGCGTTTCTAGGTTACAGGGAAGCCTCGGGTGCTAGGGTTTGGTGTAGGTTGGGGTTTAGATGTAGGGTTCTGGCGTTGGAGGGAGAGCAGAGGAGAGGGAGGAGATGGTGATGGTGATAGGAGATGGCCGGCAGCAAAGGAACGATGGGTTCCTGAGTTCGCTGAAGGGTGTGTGTGCAGGGGAAAGAGACTCTGGACGAAGAACGAGAATAAGAAGATGCAAAGGAGGAGAAGAGGAGATGCTGAGTCTCGGTTTGGGTTTGATGCAGTTAGGGTTAGGGTTTACACGAGGCGGTGGGTTTCTTTAAAGGAGAGGAGAAACTGCGGGGGGTTTTAAAGGAGGGAGAAGGAGAAAACATGAAGGGAGATGACCAGATCTGCGAGCGGTGATGGGAATCGAGGAATACACAGTATTCAAGAGAGGTAAGAGAGTGGGCGCGAGAGGAGAGAGAAAGAGAAAGGAGAGAGAGAGAGAGCTGCGTCGCTGGAGAGAGAGAAAGAAAAGGAGAAAGAAAAAGAGAGAGATCTGCGCTCGTGGGCCAGGGGAAAAACAGAAAAGGATTTGATTGGCTGAAACAAAGAGAGAGAGAAGTTTAGTGCTGGGGTCCACGTGCACGCAGAGGGAAAACTTGATTGGCTAGAGAAAGAATTTGTTTTGGGAAACATTTATTAAAGATTTTATTAGTATTCTAAAAGAATCATTCTAGGCTGGGGAAAGGAAAATAGAGATGGGGCCCAGCACAAAACAAGAGCTCTGATTGGCTCGTGGGAAAAGATATGGGGAAAAGGGTTTCGAAATAATCAAAAGAATTTTTATTTGTTACCAAGATCTGAGGTTAGCCTTAAAATAAATATTGTAGTCTTTAAAATATTTTTGAACTGATTTAGGAAAATGTTAAAATTAAATAGGATTTGGCGGCATACAAAATATTTCAGAATTGCGCCCGGGTCGGGTCCAAAATTTTGAATTTGAAATATTAAAATTATTAGCAAGTTCCAAAAATCAAAATGAAGGATTTTGTAAATAAAAGGCATACCCCCAAGAACGGACGCACGTACGTGCGCGTAGCCATCCAAACACGTCCGTTTCACTGAACGGGACGAGAACACGATGCAAGGACGCTACCACAGGGTTAGGGGTAACAAGCAGGCCATAACATGTATTTTAAATTATTTTAAATGAATTAAATTGTTATATGCAAAAGTGTAAGGTTAGGGTATTCCATAATTAAGAAACAACAAGCTCACGCAAGCGGTCGAACATAAAGAATCTACCACACATCCACTAAGTAAAAGAATTAAACACTACAAACCACACATACGGCAATAGAAATTGGTATAACAAAACTCGGTTGTTACAGTATGCATGTGTGGCTTGCTAGCTTTTCGCTGCAAGCTCGGAATTAGACACCGATTTCAGCATCAGCACTGCTACTACTGGGATATTGCCAGGAGCGAATCATCATTTGCCTCTGTCGATGTCGAACAAAGGTGGCTTAATAAACAGGGTTAGGATCCTGTCGACTAAGGCTTTTGACTTCATGAGCCGTAAGGGTCTCATGAAGGTATTTCTCCCTACAAGTCGTGAGGGTCTCGTAGGTGCGTTTTCTCCTTTGGAATCGTGAGGACTCCTAAGTGCATGTTCTCCTATAAGTCGTAAGGATCTTACAAGAGGGTTTTCTCCTTATAAATCGAGAAGACTTACAAGGGTTGTTCACCATATAGACATATCCCTAGTCACGGATGGGACTTCATTAGGGAAATGTTTATTCGCGCCCGTGGATTGTATACAAGGGTCAGCGTCGAGCCGCTTGTAGGGCAGTATTGGAGGTTGTGGGGGCTGCTTAAGAACAGGTTCAGATCCCTGTAGCTTAAGACTTTTGAATCTTATGAGCCTTGAGGGTCCCATAAGAAGATTCTCTTTACGAGTCGTGAGGATCTCGCAAGTGTAATTTCTCCTTAGGAATCGTGGGGATCCCTAAGTGTGTTTCTCTCTTGTGAGTCGTAAGGATCTCACGCAGGTGGTTTCTCCTTACAAAGTCGAGAGGACCTTGCAAGTGTCTTTTAACGAGATTGCGCCCTTTCGGGTTTTCACAAAACTCGCCGGTAGCCCTGCTGTTTTTACTCACGGAGCCCTTTCGGGTTTTCATCCGTGCCCTTTTTGCTTGCGGACATACGTTTTTTTTTTCTTTTTTTTATTCTAACGAGGTTGCGCCCTTTCGGGTTTTCACAAAACTCGCCGGTAACCCTGCTGTTTTTACTCACGGAGCCCTTTCGGGTTTTCATCCGTGCCCATTTTGCTTATGGACATACCATTTTTTTTTCTTTCTTTTTTTTTTGTATCAGCTTTGGGATGCTGCAATCCACCATAGTTTATCGACATCTCGGTCAACGGCTAGTTTTAGGACATAGTGGTCCGTTGGTAGTTTAAGGACGTTTCGGTCCATTGTTAGTTTAAGGACTTTTCGGTCCGTCGTTAGTTTAAGGACGTTTCGGTCCGCCGTTAGTTTAAGAACGTTTCGGTCCACTGTTAGTTTAAGGACGTTTCGGTCCGCCGTTAGTTTAAGGACGTTCCGGTCCGCCGTTAGTTTAAGGACGTTCCGGTCCGTCGTTAGTTTAAGGATGTTCCGGTCCGCTGTAAAGGAAGCCGGTTACTACTTATAGAGTTTGGGCTTAGGAAGATAGCGAGCGGACATAGTCGTCGTCATCTATCATTGACCTTGGCTATGACTCGTTAAGCATAATATTTCTTCAGGAAGCGACCGTTTATTGGCCTGAAAGGTCTTTCACCATGCATGTCCATGAGTAGATAGGCCCCACCCTGGTAGACCTTGTCTATAATATACGGGCCTTCATAATTCGGCTCGAATTTCCCTCGTTTAGCACGATTGGGGATCATAGGTCTTTTAACCACTAGCACGATTTCGCCTTGGCGGAATGTCCTCGGCCCAGTCAATCTTTCATATGAGCGCGTTATCTTTGCCTTATAAGCCTCCAGATTCTGTTGCGCTATGAGCCGGGTTTCATCAAGGGCATCGAGCTCCTCAAGCCGAAGGTGAGCGTTCTCTTCATCCGTTAGCTTGTAATGAACTGCCATTCGTAGAGAGGGTAGCTCTATCTCGAGAGGAAGTACCGCCTTTGTACCGAATACTAATGCTTACGGTGTTGTATTCATGGCTGTTTTGAACGTAGTCCAATATGCCCAGAGAGCTTCATGTAGTCTCTCGTGCCAGTCCTTCTTATTTCGTGACACCGTCTTTTTTACGATCTTTGTCAAGGTCTTGTTAAAAGCCTTAGCTAGACCATTAGCTCGAGGATTGTAGACTGAGGAGTATCTCCAGTCTATGTTATGCTGTTGTGCGAAGCGGCTGATCTTGTGGCTTCTGTAGGCTGACCCGTTATCGGAGATAATCCGTCGCGGAGTTCCAAACCGATAAATGACGTGCGTCTTGAAGAAATGGAGGATATTCTCCGTCTTCACTTCCCTCAGCGGTACTACTTCTGTCCATCTGGAGAAGTAATCAGTTGTCGCCAAAATGAACCGATGTCCTCTGGATGATGCTGGTTTGATGGGGCCGATTATGTCAGTCTCCCACATTTCGAACGGCCAGCTAGCCACCGTTGGATGTAGTGGATTTGGATGCTGATGGATAAAGTCCCTATGGATCCGGCATGAGTGGCATTGCTTCACATACTCGAGGCAGTCCTGGATCATCGTGGGCCAATAATAACCCATCCGTTTGATCTTCAACTTCATCTTTGGCCCGGCTTGGTGAGAACCGCAGAGTCCGTCAAGAGTTTCTTGGATGACCCTTTTTGCTTCTTCAGGTCCCAGGCATCTTAACCATAAAGAATCAAATGACCTCTTGTACAGAGTATCATTGACGAAAGCGAAAGATAGGGCTCGCTTCATGAGCTGATGTTTTGAGGACGCATCTTCGAGCGTTCGACGGGATTTGAAGTAGTCTATAAAGACTTCTCTCCAATCCTCAACCGTTTCTTGATCTTTTATTTGTAGGGCCGTTTGCTTGATCGCTACCTTTTCCTCGGACGACTCCGGAGATATTTCTACCGGTGCAAGAACCCGACGGCTTTGCACAACGATCCTCACGTCATCGAGGTTTTCGTCAGTCAGTTCTTTAGCGAGCTTGGCTAATGCATCCGCCTTGCTATTTTCCACACATGGTATGCTTTCCAAGGTGTAGGAAGAAATTTAGGTCAGCAGTTGTTGTACTTTCTCGTCGTACTTCACCTACTCATGCTTGCACGTTTGATAGTCGCCGTTTACTTGACTAACGACCAATTGGGAGTCTCCATATATGAGGAGGTTTTTAATTCCCATGTCGATGGCGATCTCGAGATCTGCTATTAAGGCTTCATACTCGGCTTCGTTGTTCGTCCTCGGCTCTGTTAAGGAGAAGGCAAAGCGCATTATCCCTCCTTGTGGAGTTACGAAAATGAGGCCTACCCCTGATTTGATTATGGGGGTGCTTTGCTTATGCTTCTTCATGGAAGACGCTCCATCGAAGTAAAGTTCCCATCGGGTATCACTTCCGTCGATCGTGTCAAACGCATGCTCGTCTGGTAATTCGCAGTTCAAGGGAGAATCGGCAGGTATCGGATGCTCAGCGAGGAAGTCGGCAATGGCCTGTCCCATCACTGCCTTAAGAGGCTGATACGTTATTGAGAATTCCATCAAGAGCAAGGCCTATTTAGTGAGCCGCCCCGTCAATATGGCCTTTGACATCAAATATTTGAGATGATCCACCTTCGATATGAGACGGACTTCATGCGCCAACGCATAGTGCCTGAGCTTCGTTATCGCGAAGATCAATGCCAGGCAGTGTTTTTCGATGGGAGAATAATTGCTTTCTGCCCCCAGCAGAACTCGACTCAAATAGTAGAGCGCTCTCTCTTTCCCTTGGTCGTTCATTTGTGCCTATAATGCGCCTAAGGAACCTTCAAGGGCGGTTGTATACAGAATGAGAGGCTTTCCCTTGACCGGAGCGGCCAGTACTGGCGGATTCTACAGGTATTGCTTGGTTTCGTCCAGCGCGCTTTGGTATTTGTGATCCCAGACGAACGGAGTTCCCTTCTTCATCAGGTGACTGTAAGGACGGCACTTGCCTGAGAGATTGGCTATAAATCGCCGAATATACTCAAGCTTCCCTTGGAGAGACCACAATTGCTTGAGAGTCCTTGGCGGGGGCATCTCCATAACTGCCTTGATCTTTGACGGATCTATCTCGATGCCTCGGTTTCGGACGATGAATCCTAGGAACTTGCCCAAGGAAACTCTGAACGCGCATTTGATAGGGTTCATCTTCAAGTTGTATTGCCGAAGGCGTTGAAACACGGTCTTCAGATGCTCTAAATGTTCCTTATATGATTTGCTTTTCACTACGAGTTCGTCGATATAGCATTCGACGATTTCATGTATGAGAACATTGAAGATCTTCGTCATGGCTCTCTGATAGGTGGCGCGAGCGTTCTTTAGACCGAAGGGCATCACCTTGTAGCAGAATATACCGAAAGGGGTCCGGAAAGCGGTGTGCTTCTGGTCCTCGGGATGCATCTTTATCTGATTGTATCCTGACGAGCCATCCATGAAGGAGAAAACCTCGTGGGTGGACGTATTGTCTATCATTAGCTCGGTGACCGGTACTGGGAAGTCATCTTTCGGGCATGCTTTATTGAGATCCCGAAAATCTACACATATGCGCACTGTCCCATTTTTTTCATTACCGGGACGATGTTGGCGATCCAGTCAGGATACTGAACCTCTTGGATGAAGCCAGAGTCGATCAGCTTCTTGACTTCGGCGTTGATACTCATCTAAAGCTCGAGCCGCATTCTTCTCGGTGCTTGTTTGATTGGCTTGACGTCCGGGGGTATGGCCAGTTTATAGACAGCAATCTCTAGATCTAGTCCTGGCATCTCGGAATAGTTCCATGCGAAGCAATCTTTATGCTGCATAAGCACGTCTTTTAGTGTAGCCACCTTTTCTTCAGACAGCAGCTCACTGACGAATGTCGGTAGCGGGTCACTTGCCGTCCCCAAATCAATTTTCTTGAGGTTATCTGCAGTAGTATGTATTCCATCTTCCAGCTCTTTTGGCGCCGGTGGAAACTCTGAGATCACTTCATCATCATTGTTTTCGAAGCACCAGGGGAGATTATCCATACCGTCGGAGTCTTCTTCTGATAACGTTATCACGTGACAAGTACGAGCTCGTTTCCAAGACCGACGTTGATCTGGTTCTACCCTCGTGGATTTGGGTTCATGCCTTTGCGGTGGGGTTACCCTCCAGCTGTTGGATACAGCGAACCTGCCTTGCTGATATTGATCTTCGACCCAGTTCTTGAAGGTGAAGTAGTCTTCGATAGGATGTTCTATTGCCCTATGATAGGAGCAATAGTCCGGATGAGAGACTTCGCCTGCTTGCTCGGGGTGCTTGGACTCCGGGAGTGTAATCAGTTGATGTTTTATGGCAAGATCAAGTATTTTCTTCGTCTTCTCTTGGGCAAAAGAGTATGCTCGACCCATCTTCTTTATAAGAGATGAATCTGGATTTCCTGGCTCCTGATCGCGTGGCTTCTTGGACCCGCTTTGTCATTGTCGAACGCCTTTCCTGTTCTTTGGTTTATTTCTGCCTCTGCGTCGTGCCTTTTGTACAACGGGTTGACAGGGAGGGGCACTTTCATCTTTCGCAGCCTGTTGAAGAAGGCTTTGCGTCCTGGCTTTCTAGTAGATGGCCATTTCGCGATTGTGGTCGTCTCGGACCTTTTGACCGGCTTCCCTTATAAGCTTGTCCATTTGTTCTTCGAACGATGGACTGGGCATTTTCACGTCGGGAGCCTTTTCTGGTTCAGGGTTAGAATCTTCCCACTGAGCCCCCTTCTTCATCAAAGTCATATACGACGTAGCAGTTGCGTAGTAGTTCCCGTCTCTTGGGTTGAACATACCCAAGCCCGGTCGTTTCCATTTTCCCATTGGGCAATTTCCGCTGAGTTTCAGGAACGTTCCAGATCCTGTTATAGAACCGTGCTTGTCGAGCAGTTTGCTTAAGGGGTACATCTTGGCATCTCAAGAGTCTCTTTAGTCCGTCCGTGTAATATCTGGGCAAACAGATAGGCTGGAGCCTATCAAGTGTAGAGTCTGCGCCATGCCAGATTTCTTTCTCTACTTTGGTTTCCCCGGATCGGTAGAATAGGATCGCCTTTTCGCCTTTTCGCGTGGGAGGGACGTAGAATGTCTGCAATTCTTCCACACTGTAGGTATGAGGCGTGTCTAGTTCTTTATGATGCTTGGACGGAACCATGGCAACTTGCAAACGTTGCTCTTCATCAGCGAATGTTTGAATTGAAGGCCGAGCAGAGAATATGGCGTTGACCCCATCTTCTGAGTCGCTGCCGAAGATAAGCATAGGAGCGGACGGTCCCGGCTTGTTGTACTGGGGTGGCCCTGAATAAACTATCTCTTCCTCGGTATCACTCCCGAAGACCGGAATGGTAGTGATAGCTTTGTTCTCCGGTTTATGACATCTCTCTGTGTCTTCAAAGTCTGGTAAGAAGTATTTTGCATCTTCGTACTTTCGGACTTCGTTTACGGAGAATGGGTTCGGCTCTCCTGTTACAGTATACTCGAGACCATCCTTGAAGTATTTCATACACTGATGCTGTGTAGAAGGGATGATGTTGTACTCGTGTAACCAAGGCCGACCAAGCAAAGCATTGTAGCATGTCTTGGCATCGATGACGTGAAATTTAATATCTGTGACGAGTAGTCCGAAGCACAGCGTCAGTATCACAGACCCGAGGGTCCGTGATGACTGGAAATTGAAGCCGGAGATGGTGATTTTATCACGAGCGAGGTGCTGAACGCTTATGCAGATTTCCTTCAACACTCGCACGTTGAGAAGATTGACGGAAGACCCATTGTCGACCAGGATTTTGCCTATCTTGATATCGTGACAATATCCGGAGACATATAGGGGACGGTTGTGCTTGCACATCCCAAGGAGGAGATCTTCATCGCCGAAGGTAATATCGGCTGTGTGTACTTCTTCCAGTTCGTCCTTCATCTTTTCTTCGGGGAGAAAAGCATGGAATTGCTCTGGCTCTTGTAGCGCCTTGATCAACGAATCTCTTGCTTCTTTTGATAGTAAAAGGGCGTCGAGAATGCTGAGCTGCGAGGGTAACTTCCTCAAGTGCGTCAGAATGTTGTAGTCCACCTTACTTTTCTTTGGCGGGTCCTTGGCGGTCAGCTCTCTCATGACTTTGTTATCTAAGACAATATCCTCAGAGACCTTTTCTTTTCCCTTATCTTTTCTGTTTGCGGGTCCAAGATTCTTTTCGGGAAGCATACGATTACACAGCTGGATATTTTCACAGGTCTTCGATTCTCCCTCCTTTCCCGAGATGGATTCCTTGAATAGAGGGCCAAGAGTCATCTCTTCATCGGAGTCGCTCCCGAACGTGAGAACTTGCGATCCCCCAGCGTTCACCATGCGACAGTTGCCGGTAATTCCTTTACGCTCCTCGGTCGTATTTCTTTGCTCCCGACGAGTTTTACGTTTCATTCGCTTAAAATGTTGTCGGTGAGCAACATATCCCTGCCACCATCTTTTAAAAGCGTTGCACTCTTCGGTGGGGTGTGCGATCTTTCGATGATAAAGGCAGTAGCTAGAATGCATCTCTGCTTCACCGACAGTGTTTCCTTCGGAGGGTGGTAGCTTTATTTCCGTTGATATGGCTTTAGCAAACCTTTTCCTCATCTTGAACTTGTTTTTATTCACGATGGATGTCCCTTGATTCGGCGGGAGTGTCTCGACTCTTTCATCCAGCCACTGGCGTTTGGCTTTCTCGAATATGGCCATCTCACGCTCTCGATCAGCTTTGCTTTTCGAAAGAGCTTCGTTTAGGAATGCGTCGATCATTTCATCTGATGGCCCTGGAAGCTCCGGTTTGGGACCTGCCCCCAGTCTCTTGGTGCAAGGAGCCTCTTCATCGTCTATCAATGAGTGAGAGATCACATGACAACTTGCTACGCAACCCTCAGATTCATCCGACGAGTCTTCTCCATCATCTCCATCTTCAAGGACGTGGCCGAGAAACTCTTGGAGCGTGATTGGAGTCCGTGCCTTCTGATTATACTCTTCCAGCGCGTCAATCTGTTTTTGCAGGTCCGTGCGCTTGTCGCCAAGCTTCATGGGCTTTTTGGATTTCTTCATCCTTTTTGCAGATTTCGACGGCTGGGTGTGAACACTTTGGCTATCGCCACCAATTTTTAGAGCTGGGCGCGGCTTCAGCATCCCTTCGATGATCTGGGGCTCCAGCGGATTCTTCCACCGGATTGCCGGGCATGTCTGGAGATCATCCAGCATTCTTTTGGTTCTGGCTGAAAGAATGACCTCCCATGGAGCTTCTTCAACAAAAGAGCGCGTTGCCCCCGGTGTATCTGTCTTCTTAGGAGTGTGCGGTTGTGGTGGGTTTAATTTCCACTTTTCCGACAGCGCAAACTTACCTTGTAGGTACTGATTCTCGATCCATCCCTTAAAGACGAAGAAATCTTCAATTGGATGGCTTACCGTTTGGCGGTAAGGGTAATAATTGGGATTATTCACTTCACCGGGTTGCGATGGTCGCCTTGGATTCGGCAAATTGATAAGCCTATTGCGCATCGCCAACTTTAATAGTCTCTTCATTTTATCCCGTGGGAACGAGTAAGGACGCTTCATCTTCTCATTATAATAGCGTCGCCTCTCTTCCAATTGATCCGTTAGCTTTGGGGCACTGGGCTGCTGTTGGGTGTTCGCAACAAAGATCGCCTTCTCTTTACCCTTTTCGTTCCGCGGTTCCAGCTTCGGGGGAGATGGTCTATAACCCATCTGGTCCATCTGGGCTAGCTTGTCGATTAGAGCCTGGAACATGGTCGGTTTGAAGAACATCATGAACTGTGAAATAGTCATAGGAGGGTCTAGGGTGCCCACAAACATGCCCACCGTTGGTGCTTTTTCGATGCGTTGTTCGCACTTCGACCATAGGTTCCACCATCGGATTGCGTACTGAACCCACGTCTCGCCCGGCTTCATCCTGGCATCGATCAATACCATTATTGGGGTGCGTTCACTAGCACTTACGAATCGCTGGGTGAACAACAACTCCATTTCTGCGAAAGTTTTGATGGAGTCGTTTGGGAGTTCGGAGTACCACTCAAACGCCGTTTCCGATAAGCTGCCGACAAATTGGCGGAGCAAAAGCTTGTCATCGCTACCGGTGTTGCCACAAAGAGCCCTGAACTGAGCGACATGTTGATGGGGATTGCCTGTCCCCTTGTACACATGGAATTTCGGGATCGTGTAGCCCGACGGGTACTTTATTTGATCATACCAGCCTGGATACGGTCGCCCAGTTCTAACAACTTGGCCGGCTGCTTCATTTGCCTGGTGAACTCTTATTTGCTGAGCAATATAGTCATCCAGTGCAGCTTTGGAGATGGTCTCTTCCTTGGCTGCTGATAGAGCCGGCAGAGGGTTTGATGTTTCTCCTTTCTCATCTTCAATTATCATTGGAGGATCTTCGGCTGGGGGATCCGGCTGGATCATCATGCCCACCATATCTTGGAATAGAAGGGCCATTCATTTTATATTGGCTGCTTGTTCCGCAGCCTCTTTGTCCTTCTTCTCAAGTATTCTCCGAAGAAATTCGGCATCAGTTTCTTGCTCATGGCGTTGCTCCGAGGATGCCTCTGGGCTTTCTTTTGGCCCGGTGAGTGCCGCCATTGCAGTCATCATCTCCTGAAGCTTCTACTGCTGATCTTGAGCTTTTGTCACGGATCGCGTAAGCGGTCGATGACCTGTGGAGATACGGCTATCCTCTTTTCCAGATGCCATGTAGACGGTATGCACCACCATGCCCCCAGACTTATGGCGTTTAGGCCCAGTGCCTTTGACATTTGTCGAAGGCATGGGGATTTTCTCCGGCCTTCTTCTCTTATAAGCGGTTGAAGTTGAGGGGGCCGCTGAAGTAGGCACCTAAGTAGCCGTCGTCTTTTGTGGCTTAACAAGACGGTTTTCCTCCTGTCGGACCTTCAACTTCTTCTGCCGACGGGGATAGTCTTGATCAACCACCGACTCTCGGACTTGTCGCCAGATTTTGTAAACTTTAGAAGACAGTCATTGAGGGGACTGTTCCGACTCCATTTCTGCGACAGTTTCCACCGGCGGCGGAGATCTTTTTAGTACGGCGGTAGGAGAATTCCTGTGCACCTTATTCAGCAGCTCAAAGCTGTTCCCGGTTGGAACAGCAGCATTAATTTCTACCGTTGAAGCCGGTGGAGTTAACCCAGAAGGGGAGTTGCCCCGGGCCTTCCTTACTCGGCGTCAGTGGCGACGTCGAGCGTGTCGAGCTGTTGGTGCTGGTTCGGCGATGGGGATGGCTTTGTCTTGCCCCTGTTCAGATGAGGCGCCGTTGGTGCCAGCCTCTTGAAGACTGACGTCTTTTGAGTAGCGGTATCCAATCTGTCAAAGACAGACCTTCGAGCAGGAACGGGAGCCGGAATAGTCAGTCTTGTAAAGACCGGCTCTTTGGCAGGAAAAGCCGCCTTGACGACTTCAGGAGAAAAGATGGCTATTTTCTTTGGGATGGCCACTTCAGGTGTTATGGGCTTCTTGGCAGGCCCATCGAAGTTCAGGCTCAGTCTGGCGAAGACCGAGGAGTTGGAGCTGGACGACCCGTTGAGAAGGGCCGCGGTAGTAGTAAGCCGATCGAAGACCGACTTCTTGGGAACTTCCGACGTTGGCACAGGAACGTTGAAGCTCGTTGGCAGAAGCATGGTCCTGAAAAACAATCCTGTGGTGGCTTGGGTGACCTGTTCCACCGGCATCGTGAACAGGGAAGCCGCCTGGGGCCCGTAAGCTATGCCCCCAGTTGAGGCAGAACGTGGGTTGCAGTTGCATGTGGAACACTTCAAGCAGGTGAATGCCATTGATCTTTGCTTTCTGCACCAAGCAAAATGCCAAATCTCAGTATCTCGAACCCAAGGGCAACCATTAGCAAACCACGATTCGTTCGCGAAACACGACACACGAAGTGTGGAGTGGAAAGAGGAAGAGGTCCCACCGGACGTGCCAGAATCTGTTCACCTCCAAATCACAGAGATGGGACCGCGTAGGTCCGTCTTGCCTAAAATTCGGGACAGATGCTAATTGGTGCTATCCGTCCACCTCTCCAAAGACGCCAAGTTGATTTATGGCACCATGTATCGAAGGTTTAAACGGATGCAGCCGATGTAACAGACTTCATCAGATTCCCCCTTACAGTGAGGGGTTTTTGATTGCGGGGACGCTCTTCCCTGCAGGCGCAAGCCCCTGCAGTTAATTACGCTACCGCATCGCGGTAGCAACTTTCTCCTTCTCCATGTGGTCACTTCGTGTCGTGGGTGTTTGTTTTATGTTTGGCTGCCCGTGGATTATATACAGAGACTAAGTTATATTGTCGCCCGTAGCGCGTGGACTAGACCAAATCCGTATCTTTCTTAGATTTGGGTTTGGGGGGTTTGGGTTTAAGGATACGTTAGTCTCATTTGAGAATAAGATCAACTTAAACGTTTGTTAAGGGTACATTAGTCTAATTTTAGACTAAGATCAATTTAACGGGATCGTTTAGATCCAACAAAAGAGCAATTGGGCTCAATTGTTTAGTTTAGTGACATTGCGGTCGATAATTAGTTTAAGGACATTACGGTCCATTGTTAGTTTAAGTACATCTCGGTCCACTGTTAGTTTAAAGACATCGCGGTCGAGGTTAAGGACATCATAGTCCGTGGATTTAAGGACTCCACAGTCCGTTGTTAGTTTTAAGACATCACGGTCGAGGTTAAGGACATCATAGTTCGTGGATTTAAGGACTCCAAAACCCAATATTAGTTTTAAAACATCACGGTCGAGGTTAAGGACATCATAGTCCATGAGTTTAAGGACCTCACAGTCCGATGTTAGTTTTAAGACATCACGATCGAGGTTAGGGACATCATAGTCCATGAGTTTAAGGACCCCACAGTCCGATGTAATGTGTGGTTGTCGGGACCCGTCACCTTTCTGACGACGTTGAAGGATTACAACGACAGATATCAGAGGAGTAAAGAGATGTACCCTCGAACCGATGTAAATTGGTTGAAAGAGCAAATGGGCTCAGTTCAATATAAGTTGAGGACTTATGGCCAGAATTGGGCTAAGTCCAAATAAAAATGTTTAACATTTTTAGTTGCTCTGGCTATCAAGCCTTTATTTGGGCTCAGCCCTTTTAATAATGCTAGGCATTGGGCTCTGACATTTTTGTCTTATATTGAATGCATAGCAAAAGTGTGTTCTGACAGTGCGCCGTGTGGCGCGTCAGGCGCTTTGCGCCAGTCAAAGAGCGCATTGCGCTTCAGTCGGGTAGCGCACACGAAGAGGACACGTGTCACGCTTAGCGCTAAGCGCTAGTTTGTTAGCGCATTGCGCTTTTAATTTATGAGCGCGTTATGCTAGTCTTTTGGCACTTCAACGAGCGACACGTGGTGCGCTTGGCGCTGAGCGCCAGCCCATGAGCGCAATACTCTGTTTTAAAAGCGCAGATTGTGTCTATGGTTGACACGTGGCGTGTTTTGGCGCTGAGCGCCGGTCTAAGAAGCGCAAAAGCGCAATTCATGAGTGCAAGGCACTTTTCAATAGCGCAAGGCGCATCTGATCAATTTTAAGATCAAAGAACAAATTTATGTTCTTCAAAGGAGGCTTTTTCCTCAAGATCCAAGAACAAAAGTTCTTGTTTTTATAAAAGGCTCTACCTTTGTAGATCAAAAGATCTGTGAATGAAGTAAAATACTTCTTTTAGTATTTTATGATTAGATCTTTTGATCTTTTCCTTTTTATTAAAGACCTTGGTCTTTTTTCAGATCTATGAACTTTTTAGAAGATGGTTCTTCTTTTTACGAGATGGTTTCATCTCTATTATTCAAGAACAAAGTTCTTTTTTTATCTTGAAGATGAAGAAAAATCTTCTTTTTTCTAAGAGCTTTCTCTTCTTTTGCAGAGGGTTTTTCTCTCTTTTCTGTATTCTGTATATTTTAGAATTGAAGTCTAGGGTCCTTTATATAGGGCCAAATGATTTGTTAAATCATTTTTGAGAGATCTTTCTCTGATTGATTTGGGAATATTTCCCACCGTTGGATCTTTGATCCTAAGGCTTCTGTTTTACAGAAGATAATCTTCTTATTTCAATAATGATTGAAAAAACTTTCCATAACGGAATTTTAGTTCTGATTAATTAATAATTTATTATTAGTATATCTTTTGATCTGACGGTGGGGGAATTTTTAATTGCAGCGCTGGCGCACCTTGCGCTGGCACACCTACGTTTGACACGTGGCGCGCAGCGCAACTGCGCTGGCGCACCTGTGTTTGACACGTGGCGCGCAGCGCAGAGTGCTGGATCTGAAGCGTTGCTTCAACTTTTAAATTTTGAATTTTGAAACAGAGCTTTGCTCTGATTGGGGTGCGCTGCCTAGGGCGCAGCACACCTGGCGCCAGCGCGTCTGCGTTTGACACATGGCGAGCAGCGCGCAGAATCTGAAGCGTTGCTTCAATTTTTGAATTTTGAAATTCAAAACAGAGCTTTGCTCTGATTGGGGGAAACAGTCCTCTCGACTTATAAGGAGAAAACACTCTTGTAAGATCCTTATGACTTATAGGAGAACACGCATATAGGGATCCTCATGATTCTTAAGGAGAAAACGCACCTACGAGATCCTCACGACTCGCAGGGAGAAATACCTTTATGAGACCCTTACGGCTCATGAAGTCAAAAGCCTTAGTCGACAGGATCTTAACCCTGATTACTAAGCCACCTTTGTTCGTCATCGACAGAGACAAATGATGATTCGCTCCTGGCAATATCCCAGTTGTAGCGGTGCTGATGCCGAAATCGGTGTCTAAATCCAAGCTTGCGGCAAAAAGCCAGCAAGCCACACATGCATACGAAATAGCCGAAATGATGGGGCAACTTGCAAACAAAATCAGCATGTAAAAATGTATGCATACAAAAACAGCCGAAATGATTGGGCAACTCGCAATAAAAAGCAGCGAGTAAATAAAATAAATAGCCGAAATGATTGGGCACCGCGAAAAAAAGCCGAAATGAAGGGGCAATCGCGACCTTCGCGATATAAAAGCTGAAATGATAGAGCATCGCAGAAAGAAATAAAAAAAATGAAATTTTTTTGCCCTACAGGTGGTATCACATCAATCCCTGTATACAATCCAGGGGCGCAAACAAAGAAGGAATCATACCTATCCTCCCCAGGTTTCATCAGAAGAAGCCAAATCTCAACGATTCACAGACAGCCTAGAGATCATCTCAACATCCGTCTCATTACAACAGACACAACATCAAGCAAAGCGGAACAGCGGCAACTCCCAGTTCCATGACTCGGCGGTGCGCAGATGACCGAGAGTCAAACCCTGACTCCGTGAAATGCGGATAAAAGTCAACCCTTCCTGGCTACGTGGAATGCGGCTTATATCAATCCTGACCCCGTAGGAAACGTACAGAGCGGAGCCTGGTCCTCGCAGAACACGGCAGTGAATCCGTGGGAAGCATCCATAGCAAAATTCCTGGTTATGTGGAACACGGCTTATGTCAATCCTGACCCCATGGGAAACGTCCAGAACAGATCATCGTCCCGCAGAACACGGCAATGACCCCGTGTGAAGCATCCAGAGCAGAGCCTGGTCCTCGCCGAACACGGCAGTGAACCCGTGGAAAGCATCCATAGAAAAATTCCTGGCTACGTGGAACGCGGCTTATGTCAATCTTGACCCCGTGGGAGACGTCCAGAGCGGATACTGGTCCTCGCAGAACACGGCAATGACCCCGTGTGAAGCATCCAGAGCGGAGCCTGGTCCTCGCCGAACACGGCAGTGAACCCGTGGGAAGCATCCAGAGCAAAATTCCCGGTCACGTGGAACACGGATAATGTCAACTCTGACCCCGTGTGAAGCATCTAGAGCGGATCCTGGTCCTCGTAGAACACGGCAATGACCTCGTGTGAAGCATCCAGAGCGGAGCCTGGTCCTCGCCGAACACGGCAGTGAACCCGTGGGAAGCATCCAGAGCAAAATTCCTGATTATGTGGAACGCGGCTTACGTCAATCATGACCCCGTGGGAAACGTCCAGAGCGGATCCTGGTTCTCGCAGAGCACGGCAGTGAACCCGTGTGAAGCATCCAGAGCAGAGCCTTGTCCTCGCCGAACACGGCAGTGAACCCGTGGGAAGCATCCAGAGCAAAATTCCTGGTTACGCGGAACGCGGCTTATGTCAATCCTGACCCCATAGAAAACTTCCAGAGCGAATCCTGGTCCTCGCAGAACACGGCAATGACCCCATGTGAAGCTTCCAGAGCGGAGCCTAGTCCTCGCCGAAAAACGGCAGTGAACCCGTGGAAAGCATCCAGAGCAAAATTCCTGGCTACGTGGAACGCGGCTTATGTCAATCCTGACCCCGTGGGAGACGTCCAGAGCGGATCCTGGTCCTCGCAGAACACGGCAATGACCCCGTGTGAAGCATCCAGAGTGGAGCCTGGTCCTCGCCGAACACGGCAGTGAACCCGTGGGAAGCATCCAGAGCAAAATTCCTGGTTACGTGGAACGTGGCTTACGTCAATCCAGACCCCGTGGGTAACGTCCAGAGCGGATCCTGGTCCTCGCAGAGCATGGGAATGACCCCGTGTGAAGCATCCAGAGCGGAGCCTGGTCCTCGCCGAACACGGCAGTGAACCCATGGGAAGCATCCAGAGCAAAATTCCTGGTTACGTGGAACGCGGCTTATGTCAATCCTGACCCCGTGGGAAACGTCCAGAGCGGATCCTGGTCCTCGCAGAACACAGCAATGACCCCGTGTGAAGCATCCAGAGCGGAGCCTGGTCCTCACGGAACACGGCAGTGAACCCGTGGAAAGCATCCAGAGAAAAATTCTTGGCTACATGGAACGCGGCTTATGTCAATCCTGACCCCGTAGGAGACGTCCAGAGTGGATCCTGGTCCTCGCAGAACACGGCAATGACCCCGTGTGAAGCATCCAGAGCGGAGCCTGGTCCTCGCCGAACATGGCAGTGAACCCGTGGGAAGCATCCAGAGCAAAATTCCTGGTTACGTGGAACGCGGCTTACGTCAATCCTGACCCAGTGGGAAATGTTCAGAGCGGATCCTGGTCCTTGCAGAGTACGGCAGTGAACCCGTGTGAAGCATCCAGAGTGGAGCCTGGTCCTCGCCGAACACGTCAGTGAACCCGTGGGAAGCATCCAGAGTAAAATTCCTGATTACGTGGAACGCGGCTTATGTCAATCCTAACCCCGTGGGAAACGTCTAGGGCGGATCCTGGTCTTCGCAGAACACGGCAATGACCCCGTGTGAAGCATCCAGAGCAGAGCCTGGTCCTCGCCGAATACGGCAGTGAACCCGTGGAAAGCATCCAGAGCAAAATTCCTGGCTACGTGGAATGCGGCTTATGTCAATCCTGACCCCGTAGGAGACGTCCAGAGTGGATCCTGGTCCTCGTAAAATACGGCAATGACCCCGTGTAAAGCATCCAGAGCGGAGCCTGGTCCTCGCCGAACACGGCAGTGAACCCATGGGAAGCATCCAGAGCAAAATTCCTGGTTTCATAGAACGCGGCTTACGTCAATCCTGACCCCATGGGAAACGTCCAGAGCGGATCCTGGTCCTCGCAAAGCACGGAAATGACCCCGTGTGAAGCATCCAGAGCGGAGCCTGGTCCTCGCCGAACACGGCAGTGAACTCATGGGAAGCATCCAGAGCAAAATTCATGGTTACGTGGAACGCAGCTTATGTCAATCCTGACCCGTGGGAAACGTCCAGAGCGGATCCTGGTCCTCACAGAACACGGCAATGACCCCGTGTGAAGCATCCAGAGCAGAGCCTGCTCCTCACCGAACACGGCAGTGAACCTGTGGAAAGCATCCAGAGCAAAATTCCTGGCTACGTGGAACGCGGCTTACGTCAATCCTGACCCAGTGGGAAACGTCCAGAGCGGATCCTGGTCCTCGCAGAGCACGGCAATGACCCCATGTGAAGTATCCAGAGCGGAGCCTGGTCCTCGCCGAACACGGCAGTGAACCCGTGGGAAGCATCCAGAGCAAAATTCCTGGTTACGTGGAACGCGGCTTATGTCAATCCTGACCCCGTTGGAAACGTCCAGAGCGGATCCTGGTCCTCGCAGAACACGGCAATGACCCCGTGTGAAGCATCCAGAGCGGAGCCTGGTCCTCGCCGAACACGGCAGTGAACCCATGGAAAGCATCCAGAGAAAAATTCGTGGCTACGTAGAACGCGACTTTTGTTAATCCTGACCCCGTGGGAGACGTCCAGAGCGAATCCTGGTCCTCGCAGAACACGGCAATGACCCCGTGTGAAGCATCCAGAGCGGAGCCTGGTCCACGCCGAACACGGCAGTGAACCCGTGGGAAGCATCCCGAGCAAAATTCCTGGTCATGTGGAACGCGGATAATGTCAACTCTGACCCCGTGTGAAGCATCCAGAGCGGACCCTGGTCCTCGCCGAACTCGGCAGTGAACCCGTGGGAAGCATCCAGAGTAAAATTCCTGGTCACGTGGAACGTGGATAATGTCAACTCTGACCCCGTGGGAAATATCCAGAGCGGAGCCTGGTCCTCGTAGAACACGGCAGTGAACCCGTGGGAAGCATCCAGAGCAACTCCCGACTTCGTGAAATGCGGATAAGGGCAACTTCACCCATCACTTGCGGGTCCTCACGACTCGTAAGAGAGCAAATTCTCTTGTGAGATCCTTACGACTTTCAAGAGAAAACACACTTAGGAATTCTCACGATTCTTAAGCAGAAATTACACCTACGGGATCCTCTCGACCGGTAGGGAGAAAATTCTTTTTGAGACCCTCACGGCTCATAAACTTGAAAAGTCTTAGGAGGCAGATCTTAACCCTGAATCCTAAGCCATCGTTGTCCTACAAAGAGATCGAGATGGACTATCCACAGAATACATTCAATAAAAAGGGACACACCATTGTGAAGAAAAATATGTCTTTTATTCATGAATCAAAATGAATACAAAGTACAATTCGTGAAAGAACAAAAAATATACCTTATTCAGGAGTATGTACAAAGGAAGAATGAAAAAATATATCTACAATTCTTCAAGTCGGCGGGCGATTCAGTAGATTTTTCAGTTCATCCCTTTTTCGCTGAGCCTCGCCTTCGTGATTTAGTATCGCCAAAAGACGGGCCTTCGCCTGAGCTTGCTGGGCCTGGAATGAGGCGAGCCGGCCTTCAAGCTCTTTCTCAGTAGCCTTATGAGCCTCAACACTTTCAAGAGTGAACACGGCGGCTTTGTCGATGGCTACCACCTCCTTGATGGCCTTTTGAAGCACTCGCCAAAGTTCATACGCTTTATTGGCCTTGGCCGTAAGGTTGGCTTGAAGCTCCCTCAGTGCTTTAGAAGCCAGCTCCCTCTCTGAAAACTTGCAGCCGAGCCTCTTCTCGCATGACACCATATTCGCCGCACACCGCTCAATTAGGCCCCGTAAGCTTGCCTTTGCAGCCACAGCCTCCGAAGAAAGGCGGGTACACTCAAGCAAATGCAAGCAAGCCTCCACCTGCCGACAAAACTCAACCCAGACTTGCACCACTGCTTCACTATGATAGGTGGCAAGAAAAGGAAAAGAGCCGTTAGCTTCAGCAGCAAACGCTTCGGCCGTGATTACACTGCCAGCATGAAGTTCCTCGATCAGTGATGACAGAGAGGCGAGGCTTAATTTTGCCATACGGTCCGAGGCACGTAGAGCATAGGGGCTGGGTGGCATAGCGATGTGTGACTCCAGCGCGGTAAGGACCGAAAAAGCTGTTCAGATTTATAAACAGTCAGCTGAATATGTAAGCAAAAGAACAAATGGAACAACGTTGGGACTTTACTTACCCACAGTCATGCAAGAAGGAGCTGAAGGCTCCCCTGGCCCTTCAAGAATCTCAACCTCGTCGTCGGCCTCCAGAACTGTAAAATACATCAATGTCATTTTATGGAATAGTAACAATGCTATGAAAAGGGGGTAAACAACACTAACCTTGCCCGGAAGAGAGGACGATGCACTGAGGAGATATCGCTTGCGGAGCGGCCATCTCCAACAGACGCTGAAAGGACTGCCGGGGAGACAGATCAGCAATAGAGGCCGCCAATCCGCGCAACTCTGAAAAGACAGAAAAGTTCAGATGATGGAAAGATTACTAATCTAAAATATAGAAAGTTACCTTCGACGCTCCTCCCATTCTGAGCCGGAGAGATAGCAGCTTCAACGGCATCCGCCGTGGCCTCGGGCACATCATCAAGGACGTGGGCTGGTGTAGCGGCCTCTGAGGAAGGAGCAGCGGCTGCCACTGCAGGCTCCAACAAAAGGACGGTAGCCTCAACTACCTCTACCCTAGCCTCTGGGTCGCCCTCAGGGAGATCCATTGGGACGGCGACTGCCAAAGGTGCCTCCCCCGATGGAGAAAGTACTTCGGAAGCAGGAACCACCGCAGGAGACTCTATCGCAAGAGCAACAGTTTCATCAACCCCCTCCACACTGATGGGTGCTTCACTGGGGATATCAGCACGCTCTATGGCCAAAACACGACTTAGAGCCTCTGCCGCCGCCGAAGTCCTTACAAAGTTTGTAGCAGGATAAGGATACATATATGTGCATACAAGTAATATGAAATATTACAAAGAAATACAGAAACATACCGATGCGCAAGGGAGCTTCCAGTATGGCTTGTTCAAGCTGGCGCTCCTTCATAAGGAGATATGCTCACCGAGGTCCGAGGGTGGACTCGTGGCCGCCGGTCCACAGGGAAAGCGCGTCCTCGGCGTCGGCCGAAACAGCCTATTTAAGGGCCCTTTCGCCCCATTCTTCCAAAAGGCCGATGAATCATCGCCGGATCCACGGAGGGTCTTTGTAAAAGATTACGGCGGGATAGGGCTTCTTCGGAATCCTTACGTTCTCCGACTCGTCTTGCGAACGTCTTATAGCCTCAGCCAATTGTGCGGCTTCCTCGGCAGTTGAACTCGGAAAAAGTAAGCCAGCATCCGATTCTTGCAGAGCCAATGGTTCGTCCTGAAGAATGGGCTCAGACTCTACTAAAGAGTCGAGCAGATTGGTAGCCGTCCTCCTCCGTAGTTTGGATCCAGAACCGACCGCCGAAGATGATCGTTTCCTCCCTCGTGGAACTTTGGCACGGCGCCGACCCACCTCACCTTCAACACCCTCGCTTCCAGCGCCCTTGCTTGGCGGTGCTACCGAGGACGACACAGCCATTGTCGACGCCACGGGCGATGGTACTGCTACCGGAGCCCGATTAGCCCGCAATCGGGTACCCAATGGCATACCAACTGTAGAAATGAGGTCCACCTCCGATGCCCCCGGAATAAGCGCAACACTGGTGTCCCTCAGGGGAAAGCGGACCGGTGGCGCGCGGTCGCGGCAGAACTTCTGTGGCCTGAACCGAAATAGGAGCACCGTATCCAAGAAACACCCTCTTCTCCTCAGCAATAATTGGGCTAAACCGATGAAGGTACCAGCCCGTGAAGAACCCCACACATCGGGGAATATGGTCAGCTTCAGGAATCATGAAGCGAGAACAAGTGTTCAGGCTCACGAAGTGATGAGCAGCATCACGAACAGCTTCAGGTGAAGGGACAGGCACAACTGTAAATGCCTCAAAGGGGACGCCTTGGTCATACCCAAGTTGCCAGGCAAAGCGGTGTGGGTTGTACCGCATGAAAAGGGCCGCACTGTTCTGACGAAAGACCAGATACCCTGGTCTGATCGCGTACAGGTGCGTAGCTTCCCTAAGCTTCAAATAAGGCACCTCATCTTTCGACAGGTCGCAGAGTTGTTGAATTAGACCTGAAGGAGAAGATAGGGCCCGGTCAATGAACACCAGTCCGCCCGTGCTAGCGTAAGGAGCGATCAACACGCGAATGGCCCCAAATTGAGTCGGGTCAGGGGCAGAAGCATCCATTAGCCGCATGAGTCGCGGAAAAGTGTAGGCATCATAAAATTCGGGTCTCTAGTGCACAGCAAAGGCCCCCAACACGTGCATCTCAATCCAAGACGTGAAATAATGAAGAGAGAAATTTACCACATCCACACCTGGAGTTGAGGTATTAGCCGCGACGCCTAACCCATGATAAAGATGCGCTAGCGCTGGGATGCCTACGGCTAGCCGTGTCCCCTCAGCGATACAATGAGCAGGGTAGATAACCGAGGCTCTCTTGAAGCGGCGATGCATGGGGATGATGAACCAGCTGAGCCAGACGCTGATAAAACCCACAAAGAAAGTCTCCTCATCTATGCCGGGAGCTGCAATCGATTCGAAAGATACCGCCGACATGATAGGGATGTAATACTGCGGCAGATCCTCTTCCTTTGTCAGCCGCCGGTTCAAACCAAACCCAAAGGGGTCATTAATGTTCACAAACTTCGGAGCCGTCTTCGATAGGACACCCTCGCGAAGGAAGCAAGCAATAAAACTCTTAAAAGTGACGCCCTACTCTTCTGATTATGTGAACAGTTTGTCAAAGATGCCCAGGGCCTTGATCAAACTCGGGCGCTTATGGCGGACGGCATTCTCGGTAGATAGGTCGTCGAGCAATGCAAGCTCAGTTTCAAAGACGTACTCGTCGGGAGGCAGCAATTCCTCATAGAGGGTCTCCCTGATTGGCAGCCCCGAGATCTCGCGAAATTCTTCCAAGGAAATCGAAACTTCGCGGTCCTCTAGGAGGAAAGTGTTGGTAGGGAGATTCCACTGGTTCAAGAAAGCCTTAACCCACCAGACGTGGGGAGATTGGTAGTGGAAGAGAGACGCATATATCGCTTGATAAAGCCCAACCCACTGCAGTCGCACGTGATGGGCGGACAAGATGTAGCGAGCCCAAGGAAGGTATCCCGTGGGGTGTCGAGGGGTAAGCCCTATTTTGTAAATCTGCCTCCATGGTTGGGCCTCGCCCTGGAAAATGCGGCGTCCCAGAATATCTATGGCCGGGATCGGATAGTTTAGGATGCCGGCCATCGAAGGCTTAAGCCGTCCCATCATGGTCCAATTCGGCATCTCCACAGTGAAGACAGTCCTTGGAGGATCCATCGGCAAGAATGGATAAGTAGGCTCCGTCGGTATTTCGCAAAGGAAACTTCGGCGACCACGGATGATGTGACCATACCAGGTCCCCCACAAAAGCAAGTTGGTGCAGTTCGGATCATGAGCCCTGATCATCGCCATCACTTCCTCGTCAGATGGCAACTGAGGAAAAGCGGCCTCCGAACGAGTGAAAGGAAAGTACGGAACGGAAGTCATTGTGCCTGAAATAAAATAAGGGGAAACTTTTAAAACGAAGCCAACAGTGTATATATATATGATTATAAATATATGTATATATAAAAAGACAGCGACAGAGGACTCATTTTATGGGACCATTGGTTACAAAACACATGGGTCCCACAAAATCAAGATGACGGCTTGCTAATGATGAGGCAAAGCAATTACAATGAGACAAAAGGAAGATTCTCATTAAATAAGCAATGGATTTCAAATAACCCTACACATTCCTCTATGAGAAATCTATCTTGGACTCTGTAACAAATCAAACAGAATCAAGGGAATTAAATTCCCAGAAAACACCACTGCAAACTTCTTCTTCTTGGTTGCAGAGAGACAACTCAGGACAAGAAAAACCCAAGGAGTTCTCTGGGAAGAACTAAGTTCTTCATAGGAATTAAATTCCTTTTGGAAAAGGGGAATTAAATTCCCAGAGACAATTTTCAGAGCCAAAGCTCTTTGAAGATGGAATTAAATTTCATGGAAAAGACAAGCACCATCAACCCCCTGAAGATCAGAGAAACCCTAAAGGGCCTGTTGATTAAAGAATGAGTGGTTTTCTTTTTAAAGAACTTAAAGAAAAAATGGGTTCTTGATTAAAGGGAAAAACCCTTGGTGTGGATTTAAAATCCAAAGAATTCATAGGAATGGAAGTTCTTCGATCGTTCAAAGATCATTACCTGAAGAAAGGGTCTTTCTTGAACAGAGTTAAACTCTGAAGATATTCGAAGCAAAGAACTAAGCTCTGAGAAAAGAAAATTAAATTCTCAAAGGGAAAAGTTAGCAAGAAAGAAGATGAAAGAGTGGAGACGCTTCTGAAGAGACTCCTGCATTTATAGGATGTGATGGAAAACGTTTCATCTCCCCTATTCCCTAGACAGATCCAACGGTCACAAAAGTGACAGCGTTGCACTCACGTGCAGACACGTGAGAGCAACGTTGTGGGGGCATTTGTTCCCTGATTAAAAATCAGGAATTACCTTAATGAGGTATTACGTGCTCACACGTGACCAATGGTCACGTGTTGACACGTGATAGTTAAAGCAGAAACGAAAACAAGCGGCTGAGAAAAGACCCCAATTGGGGGTCACGTGCTCACACGTAACAAAGGGTCACATGCTTACACGTGACAAAGGGTTACGTGCTCACACGTGACTAAGAGTCACGTGCCAGCACGTGACAGGCTTTGAAAGCCTTGTAACTTAACAGAATTAAATCCTAAATTTCTCTAAATCTTTCCAAACGAAAAAAGGATTATGAGGAACCGTTGGATTAAAAATCTAAGGGTGATTAAAAAATCAATAATTTATGGAAAGATTTTAGACAAGGAAAGATTTCCCTAAATCTCACAAAAAATAACAAACAGAATATCTTTTGGATTTAAAATCCAACGGTGAATAAAATTCACTGAGTGATCTAAAGGATCATATTAATTATGAAAACAAACAAAATCTTTCAATAAAAGATTTACTAAACAAATTGATTCTTTTCCTTCTCCTATAAATAGGAGCCAAGAAGAGAATTTTGGAGATAGAATTTTGGGATCTGGAGATTTTCTAAAAAAAAGAAAATAGCAGAGAGAAAAGAAAGGAGAATTCAATTCTCAAGAAAGAAACCCTAGGTGAGAAAAGGGAAAAAGATCAAACTTCAAAAAAAGAATTTAATTCTCAAATCTAAGAGTTTAACTCTTCTGCAAAAAGAACTTAGTTCTTCCTCTGGTTGAAGATCCGCAGAAGCAAATTTCCCCATAGGTTGAGAATTTAATTCTCATCGGGTTGAGATTTTGCCATGCAGATCCAAGACTTAGGGGGAGAATTGAGTTTCAAGAATTTAATTCTCCTAAATTTACAGGAATTCAATTCCTTCATGATAAAACCAGGGTTTAACCCTATATGAGAATTTAATTCTCCTAAAATTATAGGAATTTAATTCCTTCAAGATGGACAGAACTAGGGTTTAACCCTAATTGAGAATTTAATTCTCTCAAATTCACAGGAATTTAATTCCTCCTAAATGAAATTAAGGTTTCACCCTATATAAGAATTTAATTCTTTTACATATATGGGAATTTAATTCCTCCAAAAAGAGATTATGGTTTAACCCTATATAAGAATTTAATTCTTGCACAATAGGAATTTAATTCCTCTAAAATCATAATTAGGATTTAACCCTACAGAGAAATTAATTCTAAAAAAATAAAGATACTTAAAAGATCTCCATATATGCAAAGAACTAAGGTCACGTGTCCCCACGTGACCCCTAAAAAGATCCCCAAAAATGAGAAGGAAAAAGCTTTGAGGCAATGCCTCACGTGCTCCCACGTGACCTCCAAACCAAAGAGAATAAAAGCAAAGGAAATGTTGGCTCTGGGCGCTCTCACGTGTTACCATGTGACCCCTAATAACTGCCTTAACAAATCAGTGCATGAGTGCCTATCACGTGCCCACACGTGATGGCCAAAAAATTAAAAAGTGTTTTAACACTTATTTGCATAACAAAGTGAGGAGATCTGCCCCCACATTTGGGCGCCTTCATGTGTCCCTACATGACCCCTCTTTCTTTAGTGTTTAACACTAATTCGAGAGCTTTATTTCCACTGTTTAACAACTGATTGTCTTCTAGTGTTTAACATTAAATTGAGAATCTTATTTCTAGTATTTAACACTACTTTGAGAATTTTATTTCCAGTGTTTAACACTGTTATCTTCTAGTGTTTAACACTAATTTGAGAGCTTTATTCCCAGTGTTTAACACTGTTGTTCCTTAGTGTTTAACACTATTTTTTTAGCCAAATTGGCTAATTTTCTAGAGGAAAAGCCTCCCCTTCAACTGAGTCTCAAAATTGAGTAAAACTCACAACTACAATATTAATGCTCGGTCAAAGATAAAAATGTTATCAGAGACCTCAAACTCTTGTTTAGCATTGCTAAATAATATGGGCATGAATCCAGACAAGTGTCTAATGGTCCAACAAAGGGCCAACACTTCAGATCTAATTGGACTTAGCCCAAATTGGCCATAAGTCCTCAATTCAGATTTAACTGAGCCAATGTGCTCATAATCTAATTATTTGATCTTAGTTCCAAATTGGACTACAGATCTCCAAGCAACCTTGGTTCAAGGGTACACCTCTTCACTCCTGTGATATTTGGCGTTGTAATCCTTCAACATCTTCAGAGTGGTGACGGGCCCCGACAACCACACATTTCATGGACTGTGGGGTTTTTAAACTCATGGACTATGATGTCCTTAACCTCGACCGTGATGTCTTAAAACTAACATTGGACTGTGGGGTCCTTAAACCCATGGACTATGATGTCCTTAACCTCGACCGTGATGTCTTTAAACTAACATTGGATTGTGGGGTCCTTAAACTCACGGACTATGATATCCTTAACCTCGACCATGATGTCTTTAAACTAACATTGGACTGTGGGTCCTTAAACCCATGGACTATGATGTCCTTAACCTTGACCGTGATGTCTTTAAACTAACAATGGACCGAGATGTCCTTAAACTAACATTAGACCGTAATGTCCTTAAACTAACATTGGACCGTAATGTCCTTAAACTAATTATTGACCGCAATGTCATTAAACTAAACAATAGAGCCCAATTGCTCTCTTGTTGGATCTAAACGATCCCTTTAAGTTGATCTTAGTCTAAAATTAGACTAACGTATCCTTAACAAACGTTTAAGTTGATCTTAGTTTCAAATGAGGCTAACGTATCCTTAAACCCAAACCCCCAAACCCAAATCTAAGAAAGATACGGATTTGGACTAGTCCACGCCCTACGGGCGGCAACATAAATTAGTCTCCGTATACGATCCACGGGCAACCAAACACAAAACAAATACCCACGACACGAAGTGACCATCTGCAGAAGGAGAAAGCTGTTACCGCGATGCGGTAGCGTAATTAACTGCAGGGGCTTGCGCCTGCAGGGAAGAGCCTCCCCACAATCAAAAACCCCTCAAATGATGGGGAATCTGACGAAGTCTGCTATATCGGCCACATCCGTTTAAACCTTCGATACATGGTGCCATAAATCAACTTGGCATCTTCGGAGAGGTGAACGGATAGCACCAATTATCATCTGCCTCGAAATTCAGGCAAGACGTTTATCGCGTCTTCGCCGTGTCTTTCGGAGGGGAACACGTATTTTTATACGGATTTGCGTATATGTAGCGATATATATACCGGGTGAAATATTCTGTATTTATACGGGAATGCTTTTAGAAGAAGGACACCTTATATTTGTTTTTCTTTTTAGAAAAATAAATGGGAAATGAAGTGGAAATGAGGTGGCATGAGGCATGATTGTGCATGTAGAAGGAATGGCTTTGGTTTTAATGTGCATTTATCGATCATTTATGGTTGCACTATTTGAACCGTGGTGAATAAAAGCAAAGCCATTCATATTTTCTACACTTGATGATTTTCTTAAGTTGCTTTATGCTTTATGGTTGAGACTAAGCCATCCCTTACCGCCTTCTTCTTCTTCTTGCTCTCTAGCGAGCATGGTTTATGAGAGAAAATGTTTAGTGGAAAATTCCTATATCACCCACCATCCATCCATAGCAAAGTTTAGATAGTCGGTCGGAACCTCTTTCAGTTTCTCTCGGGGGGATCTTCTTCGGTGAGAGTGGTCGTCTTTCAAGCATGATCCCGGCGTCTACAAGCTTGGAGGGGTCTTCCACAATTAGGTGGACACGCGTCGAAAATTGTAATTTCATACCCTTACATTTCTAGTTTGCTAGTTTAGGGTTTTGGATCGATTTCTTGGGTTAGCGTGTTTCACACTCGCAAAAAGATTTTGTTATCGCTTCCGTCTCGGTCGTAGCCTCTACAGCGCGAGCGCCGAACACCAACATGGTATCAGAGCCACTACATAAATCTTAACTAGCTTGTTAGCACTCATTTAGAGTTTTGATTGACGGAATTTTCCGATTCACATTTCAAATATACTGCTTGCTGTTCGAATTTTAAAGTTGTTCAAAAAATTGTTCAGGTTGCATTAAAATTATGTGCAGGCAAAACTAAGGACCGGAAAGAAATTTGGGCACCTAAGCCCAAAATTTGACCGCTAAACTGCCGCTGGTTCCGTGGACCAATTTTGGCCACAGTGCCCCAAATTTTTTCTGGTGCTCTAATTCATGGAAATGTGATTTTTGGAATATTTGGTTTTGGTCCAGTATTATTTGAGTATTGGTTTGTATTTGGGGCCAATGCAGAAACTTTTAATCGATCGAAATTTTAAATTCATGGTTTTCAATGCATTTTTTTGTTTCTGTGACCGTGAATATCATAGCACGGTATAATCCGACTGGTTGCTATATATACAATCAGACGGGTTTATGAATATGATATTTGCGTTGATGTTCTGTGTTGCACTGATCTTTTGGATGGATTGTCGTGATGGATAGCCTTGTGTGCAATGTTAGATGTACAGTTTAGATTCATTTGTATATTCATTACTTCGGGACGAGCGTCCGACATGTGAACTGCCGTTTCTGCCAGTTTGTATATTCTTTTATTGGGGCACGACCGGGTTGAGGTCGATGTCACCATTCTATATATTTTTCTTTTCTGTACTAGGATTACCCCGTGGAGGAGTGCTCAAATAGCCGGGTTCTATAGGACAATATGCCCGCATCTCATGGCGTTGAGACCGGGGGGCTCACTCTAGAATTGGCAGGCTATTCGCCGCACTCGTAGGGGGTATAGGTTGACCCACGGAGGGGTGTTCAAGTTACCAAATTCTATGAAGTGTTGGGTGGCCCATTCACTTTGATGATTGGGGTTGCCTTACTTCCGAGATTGGCGGGTAACTTGCCACACTAGTAGGGGTCTAGGTTTTTCATTGCACTGGCTATCCACATGACCGAGGAACGTCACGTCTCATTTATGGCTCAAATGAAACGCGGGGCTCCTAGTTTATCCGCTATTTCATATTGTTGTTCACATGCCTGTGATGATTTTTATCTGCCTGTGATGACTATTATCTGCCTGTGATGTTGATATATATATATATATATATATATATATATATATATATATATATATATATATTTAGTATATGCTTCTATATGTTTTGCATCCGCGCTAGTCCTTCCCCCGCTTTGCCGTTAGCTAAGTAACCTAACGGTGTATGACGGGGCCCCGTAGTGAATACGGATGGCATATAAAAGCATGCTATTTTGGTTGTTTCTTCTGTGGCTTAGAAACTTAAAATGATAGGAATGCATTATCTGAATAATGCAAGAAAAATAAACCTAAATGATGTTGTCGGAACCAATTTTAAAACTACTCGGTTTTCTTCAAAACTCTTAGTCGTATTCTTTTGCTTTGCATAGAGGTATTCGGTTAGGAATATCCCACACCTCATTCTATGAGGGAAGGGCCTTAATCCCTTCGCGTGGAGTTCGCTCTTAAGCAAAGATTTATGTTACTAGTTTTAAAAAGCGAAGCCTATACCACTCCATTTCAAAGCTACTCGAGTTCCTTCAATGATATCAAGTTCATTACATTAAAGGTTTTTCGCCAAAAACCAGCCGTAACCCTCGATTATTTCTTACGAGTAGTACTTAGTATTTGTGATGTGCTTGTTGACTGTGTCAAGGTGTAGTGTACGGTAGCTAAGTGGTGCTTGTTTGTAGCAAGTAGTGTGATTGGTTAAGACAGTCGTGCGACCTTGTTGACTGTGTCAAGGACTCGTGTGGACGGATTTAACGCAATCAAGATAATGACGGGTTGAACTTAACTAAGACCTTTTGATTTGTTGATTGTGTCAAGCTCACTTGGGTCCCAGGGGAAAAAACCATATTGGAAGTTTCAAATATACGGGAAACTTGCAGGCATATGCATACCTTCTGGAGTGTGGTGACTTGAGTGGATTCTGTCAAGTTGTCATATGATGATAGTTGGGTCCCGATTCTCACTGATGAGTTTGTATTACTTCTTGGGAGATTTTTCACTTCACAACTAGCTAACCTATTAGGTGTTTAGAAAATGTTAACGAGGTTACACCTCTACGGAAACGGGGTTATTAATTGGATCCGTGCGAAAGCACGGGGGACCTTCCTCGGAGTACCATCACTGTCCTAGCTGAACGGTTAGCGAACTTGTAAAGTGTAAATGATCCCGACTAGTTTTCTTTTTAGGGTTTGAAGGAGAATTTGAGGAAACAGTGGGAGCCATCCTGATTAGATAAAGTGAAAAGCAATCTAATCTTGATAGAGTACAGGCTGAGTGTTTCTTTTCTCTCTCTCTCTCTGGTACAGTGACCCATGACTTACCTTAAACTTTAAAAACTCATGAACCAAGTTAACCAAACCTTCTTACACGCTTGAGCTTTGGATTGTCATGATTCACGACAAAGTCACATATATCGTTGTCACCCGACTTTACCCTTTGCATTTCTTCAGAACACGTCGTATCACTACGATGATCCATAATGCTTGGAATAGCCATCGTATAGTTACATACGAACTCGAAGAAGTTACTTCAGTCGAGAATGGCCACAGATTCTGGAGAAATTGAATAGGATTATTCGGTTGTCTCTTTCTTTTACCTTCCCTCAGGTTGTGAGAGCTCCTTATATTAGGAGAGTACACCTATTACGCTTATTGGTTAGTCTCTCCCAAACCTTAGGCTGGTGCCAAAAGATAGGGAAAGAAGAAAATCAATTAGCCTAACTGTGATGTACAGAAGGTAAGATGTAGAGACATATAAAGGGATTAAAGCGAGGACAAAGGAAATTACAACTAATGTCATGAATCTGAATAATGGAAAAGGCATTACTAAGAATACCTATCCACCCCCTATGAAACATTTTCATATTTCAGTATTTTTGTGTACTTATAAAAGAGAATTGTTTTCCAAATTAATTCTGACTTCAGGGTTTGTATTTACTGGATTTGGATCTCATATCTGTACGGTATTACAGATGCTGAGTAAGAGTAGAATATTAGGAAATGGGCGATTTGATTCTCAATATCGGAATTCATTGTAATTGGTGATATTGGATTAAATCGCCTGGTTTTGCCTAACGGCAAATGTTTTGTTTTGAATAACCGTTGTTATGCGCCAAATTTTAAAATGAAATATCTGTACCTTTATTTTATAAAGTGAGATATACATTTTGAAAATTGTGTTACAAACATTTACCTTTATCAGTTGAGGATAAGGTAAGATGTATTGAATAACAGTGTAAGATATTCTCGACCAAATTATAGTTTTCAATTTACAAAATATAGAATTTGAGTTAGTATACTCTTGGGAGTCATACATGAAAATGTATATTGTCCAGTGTCACTACTAGAAATTGTGTATATTAGGGACGGTATATTAGAGACCGTTAAAATATATACGGTCTCTAATAAAGTATTAGAGACAGTATATATTATACGGTCTCTAATAAACGGTCGCCAAAACATTGGCGACCATTCAGAGAGTATTAAAGACCGTATAATTCCCTAATACCCTATGTAATATCTAGCAGCCAAACCACTTCTCTCTCTCCATTCTCCCTAAAAATTTCCCCGCGAATTCCCCAAATCTTCCTCCAAATCCATCATCCCTACAGTCAAAATCATCGCCGACCCTGCCCTGCCGTCACCGCTGCCGAGCATGACCCCATCACTTCCGCAGAGCGCGACCCCCTGCCCTCGAGAGCAACCGCGCCTCTGCCAACCTCGCCCCGGGCGCCCCCATGCCGACCGAACGCCCCTGGCCCCGCCCCGACCCTGCCCCTCCCGCCGAGCGTAACCCCCTGCCGTCGAGCGCGTCCCTTCCCCTGCCAATAAGCATGACCCTGCCCCTAGCCCTAAGCGCGACCCTCTTTCCCCCTCTCTGTCATTTTCACACCTGTTCATCCTCAAGGCGTGAAAATTTTGCCCCAAATCCATTCCAATTTTTGTTCTTTCTATTTTTTTCTGTATTTTTTTCCAGTTTGTTATTGTTTGTTGTTCCTGCTGCTGCCGCCATATCTTCTCACTAAACAAGATTAGTGTTTTTCCTCCCAATATTATTATTTATTTTTAATAAAATCGTGAAATTATGAAATTAGGTTATGAAATTTATTACGATTTTGGGGTTGATGGGTTTTAGAATTGAAATGTAATTGAAGAAAATTGTTTTAGATGGGTTGAATTTGAAAATAAATGAAAATTTGAAATAGAAATTTGGTATTTAGGGTTAGAGTTGGATTATAGGTAATTGACGGTCAATTGTTAGACGAATTTTGAGAAGGGTTCCTATCGAAATTTCTAAGAAATTTGAAAATTTCTATGCATGGATGACATTCATAGTGTTTCAAACATCAAGTTTGAGACATTATAATGAATTGATGATATACAATGTTGTAAAATACATATTCATTCTCTATTATGTCGGTCATTGCATATATTGCCTATAGACAAATTATACATTGCATAATCGGGTTACATGTTATTACAAAAAACACTGAATATATATATATATATATATATATATATATATATAGAGAGAGAGAGAGAGAGAGAGAGAGTCCCCCAAGAAAAAGATAGAAGAAAATATATCAATAGGAAAAAGAAAGAAAGAAAAATTAGCATTTATAAAGTGGATAATAAGTTTTGTTTTCTGTTTTTCTTTTTCTTTTTTTCCTTTTTTTGTTTGTTTGTTTGCTTCGCAAAGGATATTACTTTTGTGCTTCAAAGTTTGGGTATCAAGTATTCAAGTGGGTTATGTGCATCATCATCCACGTTTTTTGAATAAGGTCAATTATGACATCATCTAACCTTTTAATCTTGTTCAATGCAGTTGGTAGCCGTGAACATCTAGCCACTGATTAATGGCCTTTTAAACCTTGTTTTAAAATACTGGTGATTTATTGGTTGTCATTTTTCACTGTTGGAGTTGTCAAACAAGATGTAATCCACAAGATACAGCGACAAACAATGACGTGAAATTTTAACGGCAATTATACTGAAAATGTCTCGAGAGAGTGATTTTGGCAACATCAATGGGCATGTTCATGACAGAAGTAGCAACAACGACCATGAAAACGATGCTAATAGAGATGGAAAAGTCAGGTCACTGCGGTGATGGCTGGATCAAAAGCAACAATGATGGATAACGACAGCAATAGTAAAGGCAACAAAGTGAAGGGGAGTATCATAGAAAGCATTATCAAAAGCATAATGAATCACCATACTTTGTTACAAGAACGGAACAAGCAAAACAGAATGTAGCACATCAAATTGTTGCACTCAGCGTTTTGATACATGGTTTCAGAAACCATAAAGACATTAAACACAATTGAAATGCAATCAAAAGCTTAAATTATAAATGAACAGATAAAAGAACTCCAACATAACTAGATTAAGAAGCTCGATAATTGAACTTCAATGATAACTACTTCAATTTCAGATATGAATTTTATCAAGTCTAGCATGAATATAACACATTTAACCGAATGAAGAATAAAAGGAAAGGAAGTCTTATACAAAAAATTTTGGAACCAGAGAGATTTGGTGACATCCAGTTTAAAACAAACATGACAAATAAGAGAAAATAACAAACCAAAACTAAAGTTCATTCACAAAAATTGAAATTATGCAGTAATCCAACAGTCTCAGCTATAATCTAGATTACTAATAACGGCTGATTTCCCAGACTCTGATTGTTCTATCGGTGTATCCAGTGAACATGGTGCTTCCATCAAAGCTCCAGCCCAAGCTTGTGCAATAAAGAATTTTCCGCAATGAAAATAAATACATAATTAAAACTTTGATCAAAAGAAATACTAAAAGGGGAACACCATAAAAGAGAATAGCTAATACTCAAATTCTTTTAATTTTAAATTCGAAGATTATGATTTGAGTTCATGTATTTATTTATTTGTTTGGATTTGCAGGGTTCCGACGCTCGATGACATAAAATCTTAAGTTTGCATCTGTTAACTTCGCAAAAGTATCTTTAGAGTCACCAACAGCACTCGCCGAGCCATACTTTCATCTCAATTCCAATTTGGGAAATGCCTGCCGATGTAGCACTGGCCGGTAAGAAGATAAGAACCGTCATGATTAGGAGTGAAGTGAACTGGCAGATACTCCTCTCTCTCACAGTAAAACTTTGAATTACAGGTTCTGTAGAATCTTCCGGTCCACTTCATTAATTTCAACTTGAATTTACTGAAGTGGACCAGAAGTTTCTGCAGACCCTGTAGTTCAAACTTTTACTAAGAGAGCGAGGAGTATCTGTCGGTTCACTTCTTTACTCCTAGTCGCGATGGTTCTTGTCTTCTTACCGGCTAGTTTTATATCGGCAAGCATTTCCTAAATTGGAATTGACGTGAAAGTATGTCTCGGCAAATGCTGTTGGTGTACTCTAAAAATGCTTTTGTGGTGTTAACTGAAGTAGACTTAAGATTTTTAACGATGGGAGTCAGTGAGGTACGCATATACATGTTTTAGTAGTAGCTAGCGCGATATTTAATTTCAAAGATTATGATTTAAGTTCGTGTATTTATTTATTTGTTTGGATTTGCAGGGTCACATGGGTTGAGTAATATGGGATTGCGCGCGATTTGGAGGCTTTTTCCGTATTGTTGGACATATAGTGTATGTACTTTATAGGTTTGTAACCAAAACACTATTTATTTATGTGTTTGAGTTATATTGTGTTTATATGTTAATTGGTTTGTTCGTTTGAATTGATATTGTTGGATATATTGTGCGTAGGGTGTTTATATGTTAATTGGTTTGTTTTGAGTTGATATTATTAGATATATCGTGTGTATCGTGATTATATGTTGATTTGTATGCGAAACGCGATTGTTGCGTAATATATTAATTGTGATTTTTGTGTATTATAGTATGGAATATTGATTTTTTTAGTAATTTTTTTCAAATTAAAAGGGTATTAGCGACCGTTCATGCTACAGGAACGGTCTCTAATACCCTCATTAGCGACCGTTCACTGATATGTGAAACGGTTAAGAACTCTGTGCATGTCCACATGGCGTTTCATTTGAGATCGTGACAAACGGTCGCAAATATATTATTAGCGAATGGAGCGGTCGCTCATACACGTATCAGCGACCAACCCTTTTGCGACTGTGTATTAGCGACTGTTTTATTTATAAACGGTCGCTAATATTTATTAGCGACCGTTAACCTGAGATTAGTGACCATATTAAACGGTCTCTAATCTTTACAATATGTACTAGTGTGTCCTTCGGGACAAGGGGTTAGTACTCTTCATTCAGATTTACCTATAAGTTCTCTGGTTTTAAACACGCATTCGTTGTAATACAAGGTCCAAAATTTTTGAGAAGTTTATAGGTATAAGAACAAAGTAGAGAACCATACGTTGAAAGTATTATGATTCTTCGAGGTGATCGAAGATATAAATACTTATGCTAGGTATTCCGTCATAGTAATATTGAGAACTTGATTCTCTCGCAGGTTGCTCATCCGAAGGTGCACTCCTTGATAAGTAATGTTGTATTGGCCTTTTTCCATTAGGTGATATACACTGGAAACAGTTGCATGATATTTGAATCTGGTTCCATCTAAATTAGTGCATTGGTTCTATATCGATATATAACGATTGTATATCTTGAGATTGTTGAGATATGGAGTTATCCATTTTTTGGTTAAAAGAAGAATCCGAACAAACTTGAGGCACGCTTCGGTAATGGCGGTTTGTGGATTATCTCAAGCATTCGCTAGGATTTTGTTTCTACCCTTTTTAAGATCAATAGTTACATTGTTATTGACTCGGCACCATTTTATAAAGGAATCTTTTTGCAAAAAAAACTAGTGGGGGTATGGTAGAATTGGAAGTGATTTCAGAATCACAAACGGTTACCGAAAATTTAATAGAACCTAAGAATTCAATTGGACTTGATAAACCATTAGCCACTCCGCAGATTTAGTAGGTGAGCTCAGCCACCCGAGAGGTGCTTCTATTTTCATATAGACGGTGACAGGGAGGTCATCATCATGATTATGATGGCCATATTAGTTATCAACGGGTCATAGGAAGTGGTAATTTGCAGGTGGTCAGATGCTTCATATCCAAGATGGACTCCACGCACTTCAGCAAATCATGGATTTTGGACTTTGCTGGATGCTCCTGAATGGGTAAAACCCATTAGGAGTAAGTAGATCTTTCAAGATCTGTGCAGGTGAAAATGAATTAACCTAATAATACTAGACTTGTTGTAAAGATTTTTCATCAAATACCCGTTGTGGATTGTGATGAGACTTTTACTTCAGTATCTATACTGAAGCTCATACGGATATGACTTGGCACTGTTGTTCCCCCTACTTGTTATCAACAGTTCATAAGAAGTGGTAACTTCCAGGTGACCAGATGTTTCATATCCAAGACGGACTCCATGCACTTCAACAAATCATGGATTTTGGACTTTGCTAGGTGCTCCTGAGTTGGTAAAACCCATTAGGAGCAAGTAGATCTTTCGAGACCTGTGCAGATGGAAATGTACCAACCTAATAAGTCTAGATTTGTTGTAAACGGTTTTCATCAGATACCCGTTGTGGATTGTGATGTGACTTCTACTTCAGTGTCTACGCTGAAGTCCATATGGATATAACTTGACGCTGATGATATTCTTGGTTATGATATCTGGAAGATGGATGATTATAATGTCATTCCAAATGGGATTTGGAAGTGTACGTGTATATGACTCTGCCAAAGGGTTATCGTAGTCAGTAGGAGCAGCGGAAGGTGTGCGAGTTTCTTATATCTATTCGTTGACTAAAGCATGGGTAGCGGAGATGGATCATCTGTTTTGATATGACAGTCAAGGTGATTGACTTCATCAAAACAATAGATGAACTTAGTAAGAAGGATGTAGGGAGTATTGTCCTGAGATTTGGATGACATACTCTAGAAAGTGATGTTCCTATACTACAATCGATCAAACTTTGGTTGTCATATAATATTTTCTCCACGTTGGATATGGATAATATATCAGGAATTCTTGTGACTAGATATAGTTTTAGATCAAGATTTGGAAAGTTCCCCAATCAGGTACTTAGACAGCATTCTAAACATAATTTAGAATGGACAACTCTTGGCGTGGTAGTGTACCCGCAGGTGATGGAGTCATCCATTCTAAAGAGATGTCTTCTGGACTGATGAGGAGAGGGACCAGCATGAATAACATATCATTTGCTTAGGCAATTGAGTCAATCATGCAATTCTTGTATAAAACCTGATAGATAATGTATCAAGGATTCTGGTTTTAGATCTAGATTTGGGATGTTTCCCAATCAGGTATTTAGACAACATTCTTAAAGTATTTTAGAATGGAAGACTCCTGACGCGGTGGTGTACCCGCAGGTGATAGAGTCACCCTCTCTAAAAGAGATATCTTCTAAACTGATAAGGAGAGGGACATACATGAATGCCATATCATTTTCTTAGGTAATTAAGTCAATCATGCAATAACTTGTATAACACCAGATATTGTTTTTGCACTAGTTGCAATAAGCATATATTAATCCAATTCTGGAGAAACAAAAGGATGCTACTATGAACATAAGTGGATGTTCTTGATATAAGATAACAACAACCTCCTTTGGGAGGCAGTTATCGGTTCAGGCTTCCAAGATGACCTGGATGACAGAGATGCTGTTAAAGTTTTGGGTTTAGTCTCTTCTGAGAATCAGTGTATTGGATAGTGTTCCAATAGGAATACTGAGGTAATCATAGTGCAGGATACTGGTTATGATTCAACCAAAGATACAGCCCAAGAAATTTGTTGGATATAGTTGTTCATTTATGAACTTGGTCCCATCAAGTATCCAGACAAATTCTTGAGGTAGGGTATTGTTCAGTTTGGGAGATTGTTGATCTCCGCAAAATTGAGATATAAAGAGAAGAAGTTGGAACATTGTAACGGATCCTCTTATTGAAGCTATTTCTCGAACACAATGAGTTTCACAAACATAGTTTGCGAAACTTATTAGTAGAGAAGTTAGGTATTCAGTAGCACACGAGCTGTGGGTATGCGATACCAAAATAATTATCCTTAAGTGTAAGTGGGAGATTGTTGGATATAGTACCCTCAAAGCAATTAATGTGATTGCAAGTAGACAATTATGATAATTGAACGAGGATCTATACAGGTGGAACAGTCTTACTCGAAATGATAGTATGCTATCTGGTTTGTCTTCATCGTTGATGAAGCCCATAGGATTCTTGCTTGACGACCAGCATTATGATGGAGATCATATACATAGGAGCTGGGTTATCCATAAGCACATTCTTAAAGGTCCCTAGTCATGGGAGTATCGAGGCTGGGTATCGATATTCCGGAGTAGACTAGTGTATATGTTTCGAGACCTCGATAAGGGGCGGTGTCCGGTCTCATAAGCCACTGGTGTTGTGTCACCTAAGATAGTATACATGTTCTCACTGGAGGTGAGTACACACTGGCTTTTGGATTGTCAGAGTTGCAAACCTCATTGCCACTCCTACTTTTACCCTTTTCTCCAGGACACCCCGTATTACTACGAACGTCCACTTCCATTGGACAAAACCATCGTATGGTTAGATAGGAACTCGAAGGAATTTATTCGAGGATGGTTTCAGGTTCTGGAGAAAACGGATAGAATTATTCAGTTGTCTTTTCCTTTTACCTTCTCTCAGATTGCGAGTACCCCTTAGATTAGGGGGTAGTACACCTATTACGCAAATTGGATAGTCTTCTTCCAAACCATAGGCAGGTGCCGACCGGTAGGGAATGAAGAAAACCAATTAGCATAACGATGGTGTGCAGAAGGTATTAAGTTCAGACAAAGCAAGGGATTAGTAAAAGGGCATAGTAAATTGCGACTGCTATTCACGACCAAACCAAGTATTCCTTCGCCAATCCTAAATCACCTTTGTATTTCTCCAGGACACTCCGTATCACTACGAAGATCCACAGTTTATTTGGATACTCCATCGTATGGTTATATACGAACTCGAAAGGAACTTGTTCCAGTTCGGGGATGGATTATGGTTCAGGAGAAATAGGAATAAGGTTTATTCAGGTGTCTTTTATCTTCACCTTCTCTCGCATTGCGAGTGTTCCTAGGATTAGGACAGTACACCCATTATGCTTATTGGATAGTCTTCTTCCGAACCATAGGCTGGTGCCGAACGGTAGGGAAGGAAGAAAACCAATTGGCCTAAAGGGGCGTGCAGAAGGTAATGACTAAAGACATATGAAGGGATTTGGAGAGGTGGCAAAGAACTATACGGTTAAAGTCGTGAATCTGGAAGAGGCATTACTAGGAATACCAGGATACCCCATCGGAACATTTCAATGTTTCAGTCTCACTGTGTACTGTTAAAAGAAAACTGATTTCCCGATTAGATACTTACTCCAGGGTATGTATTTACCAGGTACGATTCTCACATCTGTATGGTTTTACAGATGATGAGTGGGAGTAAGTTATTGGGAATTGGGTGATCGTCCTCATTATATCGGGATTCGTTGTAATCGGTGATATTTGAGGAAATCACCTGGGTTGTTTGCCGGTCGGCAAATATTTGGTTTTGAATATCCGCTGTTATGCACCAATTTCAAATTGATATATCTGTACGTCTATTTTCATAGAGTGAGATATACCTTTTGATATTATGTCGATAACATTTACCTATATCAGTGGATGGTTAGGTAAGGAGCATTAAACAGCGGTGTAATTCTTCTTAACCATAAGTACAGTTTTCAACCTACGACACACAGTGAATGAGTTATCAGACTCAAGGGACTTATACAGAGTATTGTATGTTGTCCAGGGTCCATCAGGACAGAGGGGTTGGTCCTCGTACTATATTCGGTTTACTTATGACTTCTCTAGTTTTTAGACAAGTGTTTCGCGGAAACACAGGGTCCGAATTTTGAGAAGTTATAGGTATTTGAATAGAGTAGAGAACCAGGTGTAGCAAGTATCGGGATTCTTCAAAGAGATCGAAGATGTAGATACTTGTGTATGGTATTAAGTTGATAGTAATGACTAAGAGAACTTGCTTCTTTTTCAGGTTACTCATAATTGGAAGCATTCCTAAGTTGAGTAACGCTGATCGGCCTCCTTCCATTTAGTTGACATGCACTGGAGACAGTTGCATGATTTGAATCTGGTTCAATTAAATCAGTGCCTCTGGTCCTATATGGGATATAGAACAGTTCATATCTTAACGATGTTAAGGTACGGGGAGTTGTCCGGCTTATGCTTAAAACCAGACACTGGACAACTCAAGGCACGTTTCTGTAATGGCTGTTTGTGGGTTGACCCAGGCTATGACGCGGGTTGACTTTCTACCATCTGGATGAACAATAGAAATATTGTTCTAGACTCGCCACAGTTTTAATAAAAATGGATTTTTTCAGAAAACAGTAAGTGGGAGTATGGTAGAACTGGAAGTGATTCCAGAACCACAAACGATTACTGAAGATTTGATAAGGAACCTAAAGATTCAATCTGGATTGACATTCCATTGGCCACTCCGCAGATAAGGTGGGTAACTTCAGGCACCCGAGAGGTACTACGGTAGCCTCAAGGACGGTGACAGGGAAGTTCTTGTTTACCCATAATTACCATTGCTGTTGTTCCAGGCTGCGAGACCCGGCGGGAGGATGAGTATAGCGTTGTTCTAAACTAGTTTTAGAAGTGGACGTCTATATGACTCTGCCAGAGGGTTGTCGTAGTCAGTGGGAGCAGCGGAAGCATTGGTGGACAGGTAGCTTATGTCTATTTATAGACTAAAGCAGATATAGCGGAGATAGATCATCTATTTCTGACGTGACAGTCATAGGTTTGACTTCATCAGAATAGGGGATGGATCTGTTGAGAAGGTAGTAGGGTGTGATGTCCTGGTATCTGGATGACATACACAGAGTAGGAAAAGAAACTCCTATACTACAGTCGGTTATACTTTGGTCGTCACACAGTGGTTTCTCCACATGGGACTTGGATTTTATATCTGACATACTGGTTACTAGATCTATGGTTTTAGATCTAGATTTGGGTAGTCTCCCAATCAGGGTACTTGACAGCATTCTAAGAGTATTTAGGATGGACGACTCCTGGCACGGTAATGTACCTGCAGGTAATGGAGTCACCCTCTCTAAAGGTGTCTTACAGACTAAAGTAGAGAGGGATGTGCATGATTGGCAGATCACTTGCTTAGGCAATTGAGTCAATCATGAGATGTCAAGTACCACACCAGATGTTGTTCTTGCACTAGATGCAATAAGTTGACATTGATCCAATCCTGGAGAAACAGTCGGAAGCAGTTTTAGAACATAAGTGGATGTTCTAGGGATATGATAACGACAGCCTCATGCAGGAGACAGTTATCATTCCAGGCTTCCAAGGTGACATGGACGACAAGGAGGTTGTCAGAGTTATAGTTTTTCCTTCTGACGAGGGGCAGTATTTTGGACAGGTGGTCCAAGGCAATACTGAGGGAGGCATGGCGCAGGATACTGATTAAGTTCAGTTGACGATACAGTCTAAGAAGTTTGGATTTGGAGTTCATTTATGAGCTAGGTCCCATCAGACATCCAGACATTCTAAGACAGGTGTTGCTCATTTCGGGAGATAGTTTTCTCCGCGAACTTGAGATATAGAGAGACATAGAAAGAAACATCAAAGCGGATCCACTCACTGAGGCTATTTCTCGAACGCAATAGTTTCGCAAATGAGCTTTGTGAGACTGACTAGTAGAGGAGTTGGGTGTTCGGTATCACACGGGCTGTGAGTATGCGACATCGCAATAATTAGCCTTGAGTGCAAGTGGGAGATTGGTAGAGATAGTGCCCTCAGAGTCAATTATTGGATCACAGGTACGTGATTGCAATGATTGAGGGAGGACCTATCCCGGTAGGACAGTCTTACTCGAGATGATAGTATGCTATCTGGTTTACCTTTATCATCGTGTACTGTTTTAAGTGACCTGACACGTCGCTATTACACGTTGGTAGAGCCCCTAGGATTCTTGCTTGACCACCAGCAGTATGAGGGCGATCATATAAGTGGGAGCTGGGGTCTATAAGCATATCCTTAAATGGTCCCTAATCGTGTGAGTTTCGAGACAGGGCATCGATACTCCAGAGTAGACTAGTGTATACAGTCGAGACCCCGACGAGGGGCGGTGGCCGGTCTCACAAGCCATTGGTGTCAGTTGGATCACCTAAGATGTATACAGGTGCTCATTGGGTTATGAGTACACCGGACAGGACTCGCCGGGAACATGCTAGTTGGTCATATACCAGACGTCAGATGGCAGTTCCCTGGTGACATGTGTGCAGGTTAGTTCATCGACCTGGGGATCGTCATTTGTCTCGTGTGAGTTCCCACTGTACTTTGATTACTACCCTACCACGGCTCAAAGGAGTCGTGCAAACAGGTTTTAGTTGGGTACAGTCCCGAGCCACATGGAGGCAGTGAGCGTATCTTCAGGGGTTCGTCTCTCCCGGTATTGGGGGTGAGGTCGTGCTGTGTCTAGGAGAGCCATTACACGAAGCCCTCGGCCGAGGCAAGGAGATTTACTGGTAGGTATTCCAGTAGTATCTCAGGGTGTTCTGGGCTACACTCCGACACGACTTGTACCGCTTTTGGGGGTCTGACTTTTACCAACCCCCTAGGCCCGCCATGCGATGCTCATAGACGAACGGACCGGACTGTACGGATATTGTCACTGACAGGCTCAGTAGGGAGTCAGGCTGAGTTCGCTCACAGACGTCCCTTTTGGTCAATACCTGGTAGCCCGTTATGTATTGGCTTATACCTCTAAACGTGCTAGTGGTTAAATCCACAACCAAGGTGTTGACGAGTCTTTAGAGTCCCCCACATTCTGTTACTCAGCTTTCGGGCGAAAAGTTGTAGAGGCCGTATGGAGATATGGCAAGGTCCGATCAGATACGTGCGGTATTGCACGGATCAGGATCGGACAGTTTGTACTACGGGCCGTATGGTTATATGGCAGGGTTCGATCAGATACGTGCGGTATTGCACGGATCAGGATCGAACGGATATTACTGGCCGGCTTTGGTTTAAGCCGGATCCTAGTATAGTACAGTGTAGATTTTGTCTCATTGCATTTGTATTTCGGTCGGAATACAAATGCGGGTGTGTATGCACAGTATCGGGGTTTTCCTGTAATTTATTACGGGACCAGTTTTCTGGAGTTGCCAGTTTGCTTTCCGTTTCGGCCGATTTCCTTTGTATCGTTCATTGGCCGAAGTTTGGTGGAGGAAGGCTTATTTGCATTGTTGCAAATAAGCTTTTGTGGAAGGGGGTCTTTGCATGTTTCCTTGTATCATGATGGTGCACCATTCTTTTGACCTTGACTTCTATCTTCATGATGGCATGACTTTTGGAAGTGATCATTAGCTTGTTGGAGTGTTGGATTTGGTGCTATCATGGTTGTTGGTGAGTAGTTGAGAGTGGGTGTGATTGTGACCATATTCTTTTCATGATTTCTTTTTGCATGATAGTCTTCCCACTCTCTCCTTTTTGGATGGCTCTCTCATTCTTTCCCCTCCCTCACCTCTCATGGCCGGCCCAAGCATTGTGGGGCTGTCCCAAAATTTTGGTGGGGATGTTTGGCTCATTTCATGTTGCAAAAATCCCATAAGTTCAATCCAAAAAGCTCCAAGTATCATTCCTCCACCAAATGGCAATTCCACAACCCCAAAGTGAGACTTGAGGACTACATATTCTACAGCGAATCTTGGACACGTCGAGTAGCCGGTTTCGTGCCCGAGTTGCCTCGGCATTGAGGTGGGAGCCCGTAAAAGAAGTAGGCGATGTGGTGCACTTCCGGCGATGAGGAGGAGACGGGACATTCCGCAGGAGATCAGGACGATGATGAGAAGACCGGAGGACTTGGATCGTCGGTATATCTCTCTTTCCTTTCTTGTTGATAGCTAGGACTAGTTAATGGTTCGATCCGGGTATTAGTGCGCGGCGGTTTGCCAGTTCAAGTAAAATTAAAGTTTATCACCGCTTCCGCATTTGGCCGTCTGATTGACGGCCGGGGCGCCGCCGTGCACTTACACTATCTGTATAGGTCCTCCTTCAATTACCATAATTGCTTTACTGCAATTACAATAATGAATTTTGTCACGCCCCGCTTCCCGGTGTACGGCGAAGGGGGCGCGACGAGGCCGCTACGTATTTACTATGAAGTAAATACGCTAAGCGTATCTAAGCATTATAAAAGTAAATACACAAGAGACAAGATATAATAAAACATCAACTTTATTTATTCACATTCTTTTTGTACAATGCATGGAAAAGTAAATACATCTGGAAGAAAGTAATGCCTAAACAATGGCATAACAGAAAAGGAAAGATACTGAAATAAAAGTGTACAATGAACTAAAGCTCTGGATCTTCAACGAAGTGGTCCAAGTCTTCAGCAGTGGGTTCGATCTCTGACGTGTCCAGATCACCTGACGACATTCAAAGAAGAAAGAAAGAGAATGTCGTCAGCGAACAGATCGGTCGGTAAGTCCCAATGATAAGGGAGAAATAGAATAGACAAAATAAGAAGGTAGCTTTTAAAGTTGTAGTATATTGTTATAATATTGTGTTAACGCTGTTGTTTGTAGCTTGGTACAGAAGGATGCCAGTGTATACGAGAGGGGTCTCTATATGCTAGAGACTAGGGCAAACAGAATATAGAGTACAAGGCTCCGTTAGAAAGCCCGGAACAACGGCAATTGGATACGGTTATGTGTCTTAAATCTTGCAGTCTCATGCCACTTTTAACACCTTCCGTACCAGTCTACCCCTTAAACCCCGTGTTATCTTGGTTGTATTGTTGTATTGTATTGAAACTTGAATTGTCTTGTAATATAGATTGTATAATTGGATGATTTGCCGAAACCATGATATCAGTAAACGGATGTAACTGTATAATCATGTAAATGGATGTAACTGGAGAATCATGTAAATGGAATGTATATCCATGGTTTGGTTTGGTCAAGTTGTATAGATTGATAGATTGAATATATGGAATAATGGATTCATGGATTCATGTTGAATTGTAATATTGTAGATTGTAGATTGTCGATTGTACTTGAATCATATACAAGTCAGATTATTAATAAGACTCATTCTGAGTCAAACAATTAGAAAAGTAAATTGAAGTCCTGATTGTTTTGATATTATCAGTAACCGCTGCACATGGGCGGCAGGATTTGTATCTTTTTCAAAGACGATTACCGTGTTGATAACACCATTGTTAAGTTGTCTACCTTAAATAGGCAAGCACCCACTTCTCCGGCTCTCTGAGGCTCAAGAGATTGGTCCCGCTTAAACCTATGTTTATTAGGGTCCTTAGTGTAATTTACAGAACTTGAGGGGGGTTTTATGTAAAAATACTTTTGTATAGTTTTCAAAATACACCCCAAGTATTTATTAATCGTCTTTAGAGTTGTAATGAATGTAGATTTTATGTTGTGATATTTCTAGTGAAAATATCCTAATTTCATAATAAAGGGTATTTATTTGTAATATTGACTTGTATGGATTTCATGGTATTTTAGTGTAAAATGATTTTTGTGATTTTTGAAAAGAGTTAGAATATTTATATTATTACAGATAGATATTTTAATGTTATATATACATATATTTATATGAAAATAAATTTAATATATATATTATATTCTAGAAATCTCGTTTTTCTTAAGATGTCGTATTTTAAATCTTTCGAGACCGAATGCTCCTTGCGGAGGTCTGCATCTCGCACTACTAAGCCCGAGGATATGCGATAATCCGCACCATCCCGAATGGGTTCCCCAAATAGGTTGTAGTGGCGCTTTGTAAAGATTTGTATAAATACTAAATCATTAAGAAAAATATTTTTATAAGTAATGGTATTTATTTGACAAGATGTCGTTTTCCCGTATTCTATATTTCCGAGGGTATTGTGCTATATTGCATATGAGTGTGTGAGGAGGTAGGTCATTATCTCGTGATCTACTTAAAAGTATAGCAAGGGTTTTGATGGTTTAAATGTAGAAATAAAACTATATGGTATTTTAATGAAAGAAATACAGTAAAATGAAAATAGCAATTACTTTTGATATGAAACTTATTCAATATGATTAGTTAGTGTTTAATAGTCAACATGAATTGGTTCTAGTATAATTGTATTAAAGAAAAGTGAGGTTTTAGGAAGAAACCGAATCGGACATCGGATTTGTTCCGATTCTGTCGGGTTTTGCAATTCCGTATTTTTAGAAAAAGAATAGAGAAGAGGGATGGGGACTTATGGGTTTCGAACTAGACAAGAGGAAAGATGGAATGAACGTAGCTTCCGGTGCGTCGTTTCGTCGCCGAAAGCTCCTAGAGTCGTCGTCAGAAAATCGGCCGAAACTTCGCCTTTCGCTCACTTCGATTGCACACTAAGGTTTTTAAAGATTCCTTGAGAGTTGGCTCAGGGTTTTGGGGCGAGGGGGTAGAGTGTAGGGGTGGTATTTATAGGGTTAGGCTAGGGTTAGGGTAGATGGAGAATTTAAATAATAAAAATGTAATAAAATGTGATAAATTGTAACAAAATGGAGTAAATAGGGCTTTCTGACTTCTCTGGAACCAATCTGGAAAAAAGAAGTGTGCAGGGGGGTTCAGAATAGGAAAAGACACAACATTGATGAAGGGGACTCGGCGGTCCGGCCGAGTCCGGCCCCGGTGCCGGCCCGAGTCGGCCGGTCCGCCAGCCGATTCGAAGGGTCGGGGGGTGGCTGGTCGGTTGGGGTGCTCACTGGTATATTTAGTTTTGTGGGTGTAGTGGGGTTTTTGTGAGAAATGCACGTATAACTGTTGGTATTCTAAAAATTTCAAAACAAAATAATATTAAAAATAATGTGGGGTATGGTATTTGAACTCTGGTGGCTTGGTTCAGCAATGCAAGGTATTACCAATGAGCTACAAGCTCTTTCTTGTAATTATGGAGCTAATTAATTACTTATCTTGTGCTCAGGCAATAAATACCCATTTATGGATTTTTTTTTGAAAAATAATATTTTGAAAAAATTTGTTTAGGAAATTTAGGGTTGTTAATGCTTTGAAGGCACCTATATCTAAGATCATTAGCTTGAGCCGGCTCTTGAGCGGATTAGGCCGAATATTTGCAGTTTCGAGAAATTTGAGAAATTAGTTATTTAGTCATATCTCTAGCATACTATATATATTATAGTATTTTGTAACCCTAGAGATTGATAGCTTTTAAGATAATTTGAACCTATTGTATTTGTGAGAGTTGAATAAGGTTATTGGAGAGAGATTCATCCACCGTTTGTAATCCTCCATATTTATTCAATCAGTAAAGTTTCTCGTTTTCCCATTGTTTTTCCCGTAAGGGTTTTCCACGTAAATCTTATGTCTTTTGGTTTGTGCTTTATTTATATCGCTTTGGATTATTTTTTTCTTCTCTTTATCGTTTGTTTATTGTTTCGTGATCGTATTTGCCGTAACAAACTGATATTAAAGCTACGTTGTGTTTAGGAGATTTGGTGTTTTGTTTGAACTGTTTGGTTTTCGATCTTATGATCTAAGTTTACGGTGGCAAACGACGCTTGTATCCTCTTCTCCATCTTCTTAGATTGTAATTTTGAAATTTTTTGGGTTCTTTTGATCCTGCAACATGTCTCCAACAATTATGAAGTTCAATATTGAAAAAATTGATGGAAATATGAGTTTTGGTCTATGGAAAGTTCGTATGATTGCCGTATTGACACAAAATAATTTAAATAAGGTGATTTTTAGGAAGAATTCAAAGCCTTCCACTATGATGGAAGAAGCATGAGAGGAGTTGGATGAAAAGGCCTCACGGCTATCCAATTGTGTTTGACAAACAAAGTTTTGCAAGAAGTTTTAGCGAAGAAGATGGCGGCTAGTTTGTGGTTGAAATTAGAGAAGTTATATTTGAAGGAGTCTCTCACAAATCGACTCCTGTTGAAACAGTGTCTCTTCACACTTCGTATGTCAGAAGGCTCTCTTATCAAATCTCATATCGGTGGATTTAATTTGATCATTACAGATCTAGGTAAGATCGATATTAAGATTGATGATGAAGATCAAGTACTTTTATTGTTATGTTCTTTGCCACGCTCTTTTAAGCATTTTCGTAACACCGTGGTCTATGGACGAGATATTATCTCGATCAACGATGTCAAAGAAAATTTAATGAATAAGAAGAAGATCGTCAAAGAGTTAACTTCTAACGAAGGTGATGGTCAATATTCAGGCTTATTTGTTCGAGGGCGAGTGGAGAAGAGAGATCCGGAAGGTAGCAAGAAGATGTCAAGGTCGAAGTCCAAGAATAAGAACTTGACCTGCAACTATTATAAGAAGAAGGGGCACATCAAAATCGATTGTTTCAAATTGCAGAACAAGCAGAAGTATGAAAACAATCAGAAGGAGTTTTCAGCTAAAACTAGTATTGCGGAAGAAGATAAAGAACTACCTATGGTTCTTGACAATATACATCGATCCAAGGACGAATGGATTATGGATCCGAGTTGTTCATACCATATGTGTCCTAATAGGGATTTGTTCATCACCTATGAGTCTGTTAATGGTGGAGTGGTTTTGATGGGCAACAATAGTTGTGTCGAACTATTAGCAAGGGGATGATCCAAATCAAGATGTTTGACGATGTTGTGATAATATTAGCGGAAGTTAGGCATGTATCTGACTTGAAGAAGAATCTTATCTCATTGGGCACATTCGATGTTAAGGGTTATAAGTTTTCTGCTGAAGGTGAAGTTTTGAAAGTAACCAAAAGTGCTTTCGCCGTTATAAAGGGCTTGAAAATTGGGTCCTTATATGTGTTGCAGCGTTCAACAACTATCTGGTCGGCTGCAGTTTCATTATCTAAATCCAAGTCGGATTCAGATATTACCAGATTATAGCACATGAGGCTAGGGCATATATGTGAGAGAGGTATGGCCGAGTTATCGAAGCAGGGTCTACTTTGTGGTCAAAGTACATTAAAAATGGAGTTTTGTGAGAATTGCATTGTTTAGAAGCAGAAACGAGTTAGTTTAAGTTCGGCGGTGCATAACACAAAATGTACTCTTGACTATATTCATTCGGATCTATGGGTAGCCTCTCAAGTTGCTTCTAAAGGAAGCGGTGAAAAATATATGCTTACTTTCATCGACGATTTTCCGAGAAAGGTTTGGGTCTACTTCTTGAAGAACGAGAGTGATGTGTTTCTTACATTCAAGCAATGGAAGATGTTGATTAAGAAGTAGACAGGCAAGAAAATCAAGAAACTAAGGACAAACAATGGATTTGAATTTGCGGTAGAGATTTCAATAAGTTTTGTAAAAACGAAGGCACCGTTTGGCATCATAGCATTGTCCGCACACCACAGCAAAACGGAGTCACAGAGCGCATGAATCGGACTCTTTTAGAGAAAGCTCAGTGTATATTATCGAATGCAGGGCTCGATAAAGAGTTTTAGGCAGAAGCGGTGAACACGACATGCTACATGGTGAATCGATCACCTCATACATCACTTGTTAGTAAAACGCCAGAGAAGATATGGTCTGAGAAGTACATCGATTATTCTACACTTAAAGTGTTTGGTTGTCCCGTATATGCACATTGTCGTGAAGGCAAGTTAGACCCTCGAGCAAAGAAATACGTTTTTCTTGGATATGCTACCCGGGTCAAAGGTTATACATTGTGGTGTTCAGTTCCTAAGTCGCTAAAGTTTATGATTAGCAGAGATATCACTTTTGACGAGTCTACTATGTTCAATCCGAGAATACGGAATCTCCAATTGCAGACGATACAAGGAAGGACGAACCGAGCGTTGAATTTAAGGTCAGTGAAAGCTCGGGTTCGCAGGGGATCTTTCCTTCACCATCGTCTAATAAAGATCAGTCCCAAGATGAGCAGTATCTATTCGCTCGAGACCGACAACGAAGTGACATGGCTATGATGATCTAGTAGCATATGCGCTGTCTGTTGGAGAGACAGTTGATAGTAGCGAGCCTATGAGTTATCAAGAAGCTACCTCATTCGATGAGTCGGCTCGTTAGCTTGTCGCTATGAATGAAGAGATTGAGTCTCTTCACATAACCAAATATGGAAGCTCATTAAGTCCGAATGAGGCAAGAAAGTAATTGGCTGCAAGTGGGTTTTCAAATAGAAGGAAGGAGATTAAGGGATTGCAGATACTCTATACAAGGTACAATTGGTAGCTAAAGGCTATTCGCTGGTTTGGGGATTGGACTTCAATGAAGTATTTTCTCCGGTTGTAAAATACGCCTCTATTCATGTCTTGCTCGGTTTGGTAGCTATGCAATATTTGGAGCTCGAGCAGCTCGATATTAAGACAGCTTTCTTGCACGGTGATGTGGTAGAGAAGATCTACATGCAACAATCCGAAGGTTTCAAAATTGAAGGCAGGAAAGACCATGTTTTTTTTGTTAGAGAAGTCTCTTTACGGTTTGAAGTACTCGCTTAGACATTAGTACAAGAAATTTGGCTCCTTCATTAGAGATATTGGGTTTACGAGAAGCAAGAGTGAAAATTGCGTTTATTGCAAGAAGCTCGCCGATGGTTCTTTCATATACTTGTTGTTTTATATTGATGATATACTGATAGCATTAAGGTATATGGTTGATATTCAGAAGCTTAAGGAACAGTTGAAAATCAAGTTCAAGACCAAAAATTTAGGAGTGGCCAAGAAAATTCTCGATATGGAAATTAGGTACGATCAGGAGGGAAGTAAACTTTATTTGTCTCAATAGCGATATATTGAGAAAGTTTTGAAGCGTTTTGGCATGACAGATGCTAAATTAATTAGTACCCCTCTAGCTGCTCATTTCAAACTTTCAACTCGTTTATCACCGTAAACTGAGAAAGAAATTCAGTATATGTCGCGTGTTCCTTATTCGAGTGTGGTAGGTAGCATTATGTATGCCATGGTTTGTACCCGACCCGACATTTCACATGTAGTTAGTGTTATTAGTCGCTATATGGAAATTCCTGGTTAAGGCCATTAGTAAGTAGTGAAATGGATTTTACGATACCTATGAGATATGTCTGATGTGGGTTGGAGTTTGGAAGGAACGGTGATAGTTTGGTTGGTTTCAGCAATTCTGACTATGCAGGTGATCTCGACAGGCGAAAGTCGATCACCGACTATGTATTCTCTTTAGGAAGATGTGTCATTAGTTAGCGTGCTTCGTTATAGCCTACAGTAGCGTTGTCTATAACGGAGGCAGAGTATATAGCTGTTGTTGAAGCTGTTAAGGAAGCAATCTGGTTGAAGTGACTATTTTCGGAACTTGGTATCCAAAAAGATATCATAATAGTCTATTGTGATAGCTAAAGCATGATTCATTTGACAAAGAAACAGATACATCATGACAGAGTGAAGCACATCGACGTTCGGTATTGGTTTGTTCAGGATATCGTTGAAGAGAAAGAGATAATCGTAAAGAAGGTTGTCACAACGGATAATCCAGCCGACATATTGACTAAGTCTCTTTTATTTGTTAAGTTTGAGTATTGCTTGAACTTAATTGGAGTACGTCGCACTCATTAAGCCCTTTAAGGATTTTGTATAGAAGGTGGAGCTACTACTAATATTATAGAGGAGTTTTGTGGTGAATTCTAGATAAGATGGAGATTTGTTGAGTTTGTTCCGTATCTTGATCTCTAAAAGTTTCCCAATTCAATTCGGCGTTTCACAGAGGATATTAAGTTGAGCCGGCTCAATACCTCTATGAGCCGGCTCACAAGTCGTCCAGTATTGTCATCAGTTCTCTGTTTGCAAGAGACGGCTCAATACCTCTCTTGAGACGTCTTACGGGGCGTCTGTAATCAATGATTGTTCTCTGTTTGTATGAGCCGGTCCATCATTAGCTTGAGCCGGCTCTCAAGCGGATTAGGCCGAATATTTGCAGTTTCGAGAAATTTAGAAAATTGGTTATTTACTCATATTTCTAGCATACTATATATATTGTAGTATTTTGTAACCCTAAAAATTGATAGCTTTTGACATAATTTGAACCCTTTGTATTTGTTAGAGTTGTATAGGGTTATTGAAGAGATTCATTCAGCGTTTGTAATCCTCCATATTTGTTCAATTAGTAAACCTTCTCCTTCGCTCATGGTTTTTCCCGTAAGGGTTTTCCACGGAAATCTTGTGTCTTTTGGTTTGTGTTCTATTTCTATCGCTTTTGATTATTTGTTTTTTCTTTTTGTCGTTTATTTATTTCTTCGTGATCGTATTTGCCGCAACATTTTCTGTAGACGATTGCAGGAAACCTTATCATGCACAGATATAATCCTGTCCATGTATCTCATGGTTAATACTTAGTTTTGTTGTAATCTCAAATGTACTTGGTTTTGCTTTCTTTTTTATTTTGTGTGATTGGACTCATGTAAGCATTTCTTGTATTGTAAATAACATGAGTCGGGCAAATCCTTGCCCTACTTTTCTTTCCAAGACAAGAAAGGGGATCTTGGTCGTGTTTAGTTATATGATACAAATATCGATATGGTATTTGCATGCAATGATCAATTATTGATGTATCAAAAGTCTGGATTTTAGTTTCTACAGTTTGGTGGTGGTAATGAGTCCAGTGTCAAGAAGAGTGATGAGTGAGGGGCTACATATCCAGCAAAGACCTTTGGAGTCCTTGAATACTTTTGTGTTGCTTGTGGGCATCCTTTTTCTTTACCTTGAAGTCATGTTTAATGAGGCTTCACTCTTTAATTGTGATTTGTACTCAGCCAAGCAACAAGGACCACAGCAAGAAGCAGCTTTATCAAGGGCATGTTTGTTTCAGCTCATGCTAATTAGCCAAGCAGGCTAAAAAAAGTAGACGGATTTGGATTTCTAGTGTTTGTTTAGAGGTAAATGTACTTTAGGCATAGTGAAAGGTCGGAGTTGGGAGTTTGATTTTGTTTTGACGGTAGAAAAAATAGTCGGGCGATGGAAAGCGTAAATACAGAAAGTTAAGAGAGATAGGTTAATAGAGAGAACAAAAATACAGAAAGCATGAATGACTTGATGTGCCCATGCCCAGCCGAATTCCTATGGAAAAAACCCTACGAGGATTAGTTTTTTTTCTTTTCCTTTTAATAGGATTTTAGGATTAGAAAAACTAGTACTTTGTCACTGATGGAGGTCCTTTTCAGATCTCCTCCAGATGTTGTCTTCCGTCGATCTCTCGGCAGATTCTGAAGGGGATCCCCTGTTGTGTGTGGGTCTCAATGGATTTTGAGGAGATTTGATGATTGGAGGAGTTAGACGCCAAGTACCTGTAAAGAAGTTCCGGGGTGGTTTGACGCCATCGAGGATCCTCCGACGATCAAGTTAGTACTAGATCCGAGCAGCGTAATGGCTAAATGGAGTCAAAAATGGCTTACTTGACTCCTCTGTGATGAGGGTTTATATAGCGGTGATGGCACGCAGCAGCAGGCGTGAGAATCTCGCCGGCAGTCATACTCCCGACGTCACACCCGCGTAGAGAGCGGATCGTCCATTAATGGGGATCGCGGAGGCGTGGAACGTGGGATGTTGCTGGCGGAGAATCCACGCATGGCGAGATTTGCGGAGCGGCGGTTACGCCTGTGAGCGGTGGAGCTGGTCGGAGGACCGAGGAAGACGGCCTCGGCCGGGTGGCTCGGAGACGAGCGAGAAGGCTGAGGAGACTTAGTCTGGTGGCAGCTCTGGGCGAGCTGAGGGGCCGAGGAGGCCAATCTGCAGGGAGCCCCGAGGAGGGCTAGCTTGTGATTGCAGGTCGGATACAGGGGAGGCCTGGTCGGCCTCTGTGGGCCTTTTCTTCCGAGTTATGGGCCATGTCATCCGCCACGTGTCCTGATCCTAGGGGTCGCCAATATTGAGAATCATCATTAGCCCCCCACTCTTGCCCGACCAGCCAGCAGGTCGGGTCAGGATGGACCGCCGGGCCGCCCAGGGTGAGCTCCTTCCTAAGGTTTCGTCGGGACGTGTCCCCGGGCCACGAGCTGTCTTTTCTGCCAGCGAATCAGGGCGAGATCTCCACATTTAAGGAGGGTGCACCGGTTCGTGTATCTTGCCTTTGAAGTGACGGCCCATGTGTCGAGCGTCGGTTGGCTGACGCGACGTGTGCAGACTTGTGACGCCTGAAAGGGTGCGGTCCAATGTGGGGACGACAAGTGGAGCAATCGGGGCCGTCAGATGCGAGGAGGCGTCTTGGCGGGAGATGAACGGCACTGTTGGATGAGGTCGCTTATGGCGATAAATTAGGGGTGGGGCCCGTTCCGGGGCCCCTACTCCTTCATATTTCCCGTTCCAAGTCTCGGTTGCTCGGTGCTCGTCTTCTTCCTTCCATTTTCGTTCCCCGAGGATCATTCTTCCCAAGGTTAGATGTCTTCTCTTGTCGAGTCGGTAGATGTCGTTGGGGTAGGTTCTAGGAACCCTTTAGGTGAGCCTGAGTCCTCCCGGGGGGCAGGGGTTGGCCCCTCTTCCCGGGATCATGTGGCGGGGGCAGCCCCCAGGGAGGAGGAAGTAGATGCTGCCCCCAGTGCCTTGTGTTGGATAAGGCATGAGGTCGAGCTTGCCAACGCGCGGTCTCGCTTCCACATCCCCTCACGCTATACGCTCCGTCTGGCCAAGGAGGGTGAGAGGGCAGACCAAATACGGGGCAGGGAGATCGCCCTCTATTTGGAAGCATTTTGGGGTGGAATGCGTCTGCCCTTCTCTCCTGAGGTTATTGAGCGTTGAACTTCTTCGGGTTAGCCCCCGGTCAGTTGGTGGCAAACTCTTGGAGGATTCTCCTCGGGTTCCTTGTCCGCCTGAAGTTACAGGTGATCCCCTTCAGCCTTTCCCTCCTTGATTCTTCTCTCGTCTTCAAAAATCATCCCGGTGGTCGAGCGGGCGACCCGAGGTGGGTTTATCTCTCTTTCAGAAAGCGACCAGGGGGCGCCGCCGGGATGGGGATTGTGGCCCTGCCTTCTTCCATTCATGACTGGAAGAAGAAGTTCTTCTTCGTTTCCCCTCCCAAGGGCGAGGACTGGCCCGTGCCTACAGAGTGGTCGAAGGAGAAGCACTTGCCGGGGAACCAGTCCAGTGACCCCGTTGCGGTGAGAGTACCGTCGTGGGAGCCCATCCCCCGTTTCGACGTGCTGTTGTCTGAGAGGGTTCTGAGTTGGGCCGGACTCAGCCTCGTTGAGTTCGTCGGTAAGTTTAGGTTTTCCTTTGTGGTTCGTATATTGCCCGTATCGCTGGCTCCCTCTACATTTGGTTCTGTGCAGGACCCATGGACATAGACTCGCTCCGGGCTTCAATGCACCAGCCGAGGCCAGCTGCGAAGGTTGGGGGCGCCGACTCTTCCCGTTCATAGCCTGCCCGGCTCCTTCTCCCCCGGCGGTAGTGCCCCGCGAGCGCTCGGAAGCGAATCTTGCCCCGAGGCCTAGCAGAACATCAGGTCGGAGGCGGGCTCGGATTCTGGAGGACCCGGCCTCGGAGGAGGAGACCGGCTCTCCCTCGACGCTGCTCAAGAGAAGATCTACCCGGGGACCGTCTTCACCGATCACGGTGGAGGAAGGCGGTCTCCAGTTCGCCATGCCTTCGGGGCTATCCGTCGCGAATAGCCTGCTGCATGAGATAGAAGCATCGGCCAGGGGTAAAGTCCCCGGGGGGACCTTCAGGGCTCAGCTGGCATCCATCGCCCAGGAGTCCGTGAAGGTAAGTCGCTTGTCTTTCATTATTATTATTCTTTGAGGTTCTGTACCTCTCTCATCTTCCTGATCTCTCTTCTTCCTTTCAGGTCCTTCAGCACGTCGCCCTCGCCTTGCGCATGGAGGCCGAGGTGGTAGCCCCAGCGATGAAAGCTGCGGGCCAGCTCGCCTCGCTGGAAGAGAGCTCCAAGCGGGAGTTGGAGGCGATGAAGGCGAGGGTCGTCGCCCTGGAGGGTGAGGCGGAAGCCGGGAAGCAGGAGGTTGCCCGGCACCGCGAGGCCGCCACGGTCGCTGAGGCCAAGCTTGAGGACGCTCAGGTGCTGGCCGGCAATCTGAAGAAGACAGTGAAAACCCTTCGGAAGGAGCTAGGGGCGGCGGCCGAGTGGGCGAAGTCGGCCAACCTGAGGACGGCCAAGTTGGCCGACCTCTCGGCGGCGAAGGAGGTGGAGGGCTACAAGAAGTCGAAAGACTTCTATGATGACTTAGCCGTCGCCACGACCCTCATCTGGCACGAAGCCCTCGACGCTGTTAAGGCCCGAGTGCTGGGGTTCACCGATGAAGAGCTCCGGGCCCAGTACCCCCTCATGGACACCAACGGGCAGGGGCAGGAGAATAATGACGAGGGCATCGCCGAGGACCCAGCTCGCCTCGTGGTGGATGTCGAGGGCCCGGAGGTCGCTCCTGGCCCCGAGGCCTAAAGCCCCCGTCTTCCTTCTCTTTTTATTTTGCTGTGTCTAGAACTTTGTAAGCCTCCGGGCATTTTGTTAGGCTAGGGAGACAAAATACCCTCTGTAAAGACCGCCTTTTAGTAATAAAACTTTTTCTTTCTTTGGTTTCCTTGATTTGCGCTTTTGTCTTTTGTTCATGAAGAATGCTTGTAAAATTTTTCTTCTTGCGCTGTTGGGCCTCCATGTCAGGTCGGCTATCTGCCTAGCGATCGTCCGTCGAGTTGATTCAAGCGCTGCTGAGGAGAAGGCGTCTCCATGCGTCTCCATGGCCCCGAATTCGAGGGGAGATCGCTCGAAACTTGGATAGACCTGATGCCCCTAGTTGGCAGCTTGGGCCGTCTGCGTGTGGTGGGCGGGGGGCTGTCCGCCTTATTTGGACCGAGTAGGGTAGCTGTCCGATTGCCTCTTGCGAGGGCTTTTGATCCTTCAGGATGGGGACCGAGCAGGGTTACTGCCCAGTGCCTCTTGGCGAGGACTTTGATCCTTGTCGGTTGTAGTAGGAAGCTACCAGCCAGAGATAGCCGAGCAAGAACTCGACTGCCTCTGGGAGGACTTTGGTCCTTGGCGCGGGAGGGGCTGTAGAAGCCTACCAAGGACCCTTAGCCGGGCAGGGTTACTGCCCGGTGCCTCTTGGCGAGGGCTTTTGTCCTGAAGGATATCCGAGCGAGAGATCCTCGGGCTTGACTTCCTCTGGGAGGGCTTTCTGATCCTTGGCGTTGAGGTAGGGGAGCTGCCCGCCGGGGACGACAGAGCAGGGGAGCTGCTAGGTTGCCTCTTAGTGAGGGATTTGGTCCCCGGCGTTGCGGCAGGGAGGCTACCCGCCAGGGATAACTGAGCAGGGCAGCTGCTGGGTTGCCTCTTGGTGAGGGCTTTGACCCCTGGCGTTGTGGTAGGGGAGCTACCCGCCGGTGATGACCGAGCAGGGCAGCTGCTAAGTTGCCTCTGGGAGGACTTTCCGATCCTTGGCATTGCGGTAGGGAAGCTACCCGCCAGGGATAACCGAGCAGGGCGGCTGCTGGGTTGCCACTTGGTGAGGGCTTTGACCTTTAGCGCTAGGGGGCCCTGAGGAAGCCAGCTGAGGATAACCGGGCAGGGCAGCTGCTCGGTCGAATCTTCAAGAGGTTTCGCCCGACCACACACCTGGGGAACATGAACGGTTCGGTTCCGTCGGAGGAGGCTTAATGATCGCCGCGTGGCAGCAACTCCTTGGACGAGAGTGGGTGACTGTTGTCACGCCCCGCTTCTCGGTGTACGGCGAAGGGGACGCGACGAGGCCCGCTACGTATATACTCAGAAGTACATACGCTAAGTGTATCTAAACAATATAAAATAAATACACAAGAGACAAGAAATAAAAAGAACAGCAACTTTTATTTATTAACATTCTTTGTATAATGCATGAAAGGAAATACAACTGGAATAAAAGATGCCTAAACAGTGGCATAACAGGAAATGAAAAGTACTAAAAAGAAAAGTGTACAATGAAACTACTGTGCAGAGTCTTCAGTAAACTGCTCTAAGTCTTCTTGTGATGGCTCGATCTCTGCCGGGTCCAAACCACCTGACGACATTCAAAGAAGAAAGAAATAGAATGTCGTCAGCGAACAGGTCGCTCGGTAAGTCCCAAAGATAAGAGGAGAATAAATAGAGAGTAAGAGAGAGAGAGAGGGTGGATTTTTACAGTTGTATTATATTGTTATATTATTGTAGTATTGTGTTAACGCTGTTGTTTGTAGCTTGGTACAGAAGGATGCCAGTGTATACGAGGGGGGTCTCTATATGCTAGAGACCATGGCAAACGGATTATAGAGTACAAGGCTCTGTTATACAACTCGGAACAATGGCAACTGGATTCATGTTAGGTGTCTTAATCTGACCGCCTCGTGCCACCTTTAACACCTTCCGTACCAATCTACCCCATAAACCCCGTAGTGGTTTAACATTATTGTTGTATTGTATTGTGTAAGTTGGATGACTGACCAAAACCATGATATCAGTAAACATGTTGTAACTGCATAATCAGGTAAATGGAATAACAGGATAATGGATGTATATCCATGGTTTGATTCAGTCAAGTTATATAGGTTGTTAACTGGATTCAGGGATTCATGTCTTCATATTGAGTTGGAATATTAAAGAATATAGATTGACTTGAATCATATTCAAGTCAGAAATAGTCAGACTCTAACCCGAGTCAGACTAAAAGAAAGGTAATTGAAGTTCTATAATTATTAGGGTCCTTATTGTAAATTATAAAACTTGAGGGGGTTTTATGTAAAAAGTACTATTGTATAGTTTTCAAGATACATCCTCAAGTATTTATTATTCGTCTTTATAGTTATAATGAGTGTGAATTTTGTTTGTGTTATTCTAGTGAATATATCCTAATAAAAGTATTAATTGATATATTTGAAATTTCATGGTATTTTAATGTAACTTTTAATCTTGTAATTTTTAGAAAAAGTGGAAACTTTATCTTATAATAAAATGAGTGTTTAAATGATAAATATAAATTTGTTAATACAAGAATAATTTTATATAAATATTTTATTTTCCAAAAATTTCATTTCTCTTAAATGTCGTACTTTAAACCTTTCGAGACCGAATGCTCCTTGCGGAGGTCTGAATCTCGCACTACTAGCTCGCGGATGCACGATAAACCGTACTATCCCTAACGGGTTCCCCAAAGGTGGGTTGTAATGGCGCTTTGCAAAAATTTAATAAATACTATTCATTTAGAAAAACGGTTTTATAAATATAAGGTATTTATTTGTAAAAGAATGTAAATTTCCGTATTTTAGTTTCTAGGGTTTCCTAAGCCAACTAGCCTATTTCTAAAGGTCTAAACGACAAGTCATTAGAAGCCTCAAATCGTCTCTTCACCGCCAATTGTGGCCAGGTAAGTATAAGTGAGGAGGGAGGGATCCGCTCACGAATCGTGAGGCAGGCCTTTTAAAGTTACCCAAGCTCACTTGCCTAGCCTAGACACCACAAAGTCAGTTTAGATAAACGATCGATGTCCACAACTTATCGTATTTTCATTTTAAAAGATTTGTTTTAAAATTGTATTCAACTTAGAATTTCCAGAAAGGTTTATAAAGAAAATGGTATTTTAGTGAAAAGTCTTGTATTTTCGTATTCTAAGTTTTGATGATATCAATTAGGGTTGTAATTGTGTGTGTGTAGAGGTAGGTCATTACCTCGTGACTTATTTTAAGGTATTGTGAAGTTTAGGGGTTAAACATGATAAATTAAACATGAGAGTATTTAAGTGTAAGAATACAGTATTTGTAAAAGTTATCATTTCATATGTGGAAACTCATTCAAATTGATTTTTACAAGTTTAGTGGTCAAGATGAACATGTTTAGGAATGAGGGAATTGATTAGTAGAAGAAAAATAAACCTTATGGTATTAATGTGAAAAGAATACGATATTACACAAAAGCTATCATTTCATGTGAGAAACTTTGTCCAAATTCATTGTTATGTGATTAATAGTCATCATGAATATGTTTAGGTATTATGGAATTGGTGACAAGTGAGATTTTGTAGAAAAACCGAATCGGAAATCGGTTTGTTCCGATTTCCGTCGGATTTCATAATTCCGTATTTTAAGAAGTAGAAAAGAGAGAAAAATGGGACTTACGGGTTTCAAACTCTTCTAAAGAGTATAGAGGAACAAGGGAAATGGCCGAGGTGTTGATTCGTCGCCGGTTGCTTCAAAGAACGTCGTCGGAAATCCGTTAGCGCTTCGCCGTGAACTCGGTTTCAAAGCACACCTTTCTTGTAGAAATTTTGAGAGAATAAACCTAGGGTTTTGGGATGAGAGGGTAGAGGGTAGGGGGTCTATTTATAGGGTAGCTAGGGTAGGGTAGGTGAAAGGTTTTCTTTATTAAAAAAAATTATAAAAATTAAATAAAAAGCATTAAAATTTGTATTAAATTGGTTATATTTATCACTCAGAAACTGATATAATAAAATGGAGTAAACAGGGGGGTTGGAAATACAAAAAGGCAACTTTTTTGTCTTGGGACCTCGACCGTCCGACCGAGTCCGGCGACCAAAATGTAGGGGATCTTCTGGTGGGGCTTATGGCATGCTCCGTTTTTAGGTTTCAGTTCATCATTTAGGAGATATGGCCTGTGGACTGTTGGGCTTCCAAGAATTTTAAAAGAAAAATAAACTAAAAATAATGTGGGGCATGGGATTCGAACTCTGGTGGCTTGCTTCAGCAGTGCAAGGTATTACCAATGAGCTACAAGCTCTTGCTTGTAATTATTGTGTTATTTAATTACTTAAAATGATAGCAGCAAGAGTAAATACTCCAAGTATACATTAAATTTTAAAGTAATTTCTTGTACACTAAAAATGGAGTTATTTCATTCTTGTAGCTTGTAATTAAAAACAAAAATAATTACCTAAATCTTGTGCTCAGGCTAAAATACCCCTTTGTGGATTTTTGAAAAATATTTTGAAAAAATTTTGTATAGGAAATTTAGGGTTATTACAACTGTCGAGTTCCTCTGGGGGCGCAGCGGGCTATATAAGGCTGAAGGAGTACTAGACCTTCCTTCCCTTGCAAACAGAGCGTTGAGAATGCAGGACTTCCCCTTTACCATCCCCGACATCATCAATTTCGAAGATGTGTACCTGTATGACCAGAATTGTACCGAGGACACGGTGTAGTTGGTGTACGGGAGCATCGAGGACCACTTTGGTCGGTTGCTCCCCGGACGTTCTTCCCTATTGCAGCTGCTGATGTACTCCATCTGGAGGGCGTCGTCGGGGCTTTACAACCCTCTGTCCGAGCAGCTCTACGACGAGGCCGTGGGCAAGCTGCGGTCTTTGAGGAACTTCGGCCTCATCTCCGCGAACTGGCTGGCTCGCTCGGAGGCGCTCGTCCGCGAGTGCTATGAGTTGAGGCTCAGGATCAACGCGCGCGCGGGGAACCGAGGGGAGAGGTTGGATCTCGCGAGGCCTCGGCTGGCGGAGATCTTCACCGAGTATCACGAGCAGCGCTCTCTGCACCCCCTTCCCCCGTTGTTGTAATAATAATTTTTTTCTTTTTGTATGTACGGCTGAGGAGCTCATAATACACCCCCCTTTTGAATAAATAGGAACTTTTCTACTTTCTTCGCAATGTTCTGCTGATCTTTATTAAATTGACAATAGGCCTTAGGGAGAGTTTACATTGCCTCGAAAGAAAAGTACAGGCTAATAGATGACCCTATCAACGTGGCCCGAGCTTCCTGGAGGCTTGCTGGTCTCCGCGCCTGGTGCCGGGTACGGGGCACTTTGGGTGCCGGACTGGTCCTCCGCGGAAGCAAGCATGATCTGGCCGATGGTCAGCTCGGCGGGAGGAGGAGGCTGCTCCTGCGCGCGGTCGGCCTGCCGTTTATCCCTTAAGTAGGCGGCGAGGTGTCCCGATCGGATGAGTTCCTCGATGTAATCCCGGAGTTGCTTGCAATCCTCGGTGGCGTGCCCCAGCGTCCGGTGGAAGGCGCAGTAAGGGCCTCGGGTCCGCTTCTAGGCCTGACGCGGGATTGGACGGAACTTGAAGAACCCCTCGCTTTGAGCCTCCTCTAGTAACACTGTGAGGGAGACGTTGAGCGGGGTGTACTCCTTGAACTTTGGGTGATAGGGCTGCTGACACTCCAGCCTCTCCTCCTGAGCCCTTTTCTTCTGGTCGGATCGTTCTACTCGGGGGAGGTTCGCGTTCACCTCGGACTCCAGCTGAACCTCGCGCTCGGTCCACGCCTTGACCTCGGCCATGGTCTTAGGTTGTGCCAACGCAAAGGAGCGCAGCGACTCTTTATGCCTCAGGCCAGATCTGAGCGCTGTGATGAGGGTCTCGTCCCGGTGCTCGGGAACCTCGAGGAGGGCATTGTAAAAGCGAGTGATGTAAGCCTTGAGCGTCTCCTTATCTCCACTCTTAATTGTGAAGAGGTGGTCGACCGTGCGCTTCTGCCGACTGTTCCCAACGAAGTGGCCGAGGAACTGAGTAGCCAACTCGTCGAAGGTCGAGATCGAGCGAGGCTCGAGTCCTCGGAAGCAGTCCCGACCAGAACGGATGAGGGTGGCAGGGAAGGCCCTGCACTGGGCGGCGTCAGAATGGTCCTGGAAGCTCATTCCTGCGGTGAAAGCATCCAAATGGTCTTTGGGGTCGGTTTTCCCATCGGACAGAGAGACCTTCGGGGGTTTGTTGCGTGACGAGACGTGGACAGCGAGCAGTTTCTCGGTGAACGGTTTAGTGAGCAAGTCGGCGGTGTACTCGGCCCCGTCGGCCGAGAGGTGACCTTCCCGGCGTATGCCCTCGATCTTCTTCTCGAGGGCGTCAAGTCGGCCGTGGTACCCCGAGGACTCGGCGCCTCGGGATCCCAGGCCTGTGCCATGGGAGACCTGCGTATGGGCACGGCTCCAGTTCCTCTCGATGATGTTCCTCAGATCCCCGAGTGCGGTGTCTCCCGAGCCGTCGTAGCGAGCCCCTTCTGTGCGACCCCGTCGGGGGAGTGGGTGTCGGTCATGCCTGTGAGCAGGCGAAGTGACCGATATCTCCTCAGAGGGGCAAGGGTCACGAAAAGGCTCGAGGCGTGGTGCTCCGGCGGCGGGCTTGGGGGTGGAGCCGTTAGGCGCCCAACGGGCCTCAGGGAGTAAGGGTCGGTAGGATCCGTGGCCGGGAGTCGCAGCCCGCCGGTGGTCGGCCGTGCCGATGGGGGCAGAGCATTCTGGAGGCGGAGGAGCGGCGATCTGGGGCCCAGGCCCAGCCGTTTGGGCGCGGACGAGCGCCTCCACAAGGGACTGTAGCCGATCTATTCGGTTGGCGAGGGTGTGGATGATGGTCGCCGGAGGGGGTTCATCCGCGCCTCCGGTGAGGGGGAGGCATACCCGAATCTTCAGGATGATCGCTTGCCATGTGGACGGAGATCGGAAGGCCAACTTTGTTTTTGTGGAGTTTGCATTTCCCACAGACAGCGCCAACTGATGGAGGTCCTTTTCAGATCTCCTTCAGATGTTGTCTTCCGTCGATCTCCCGGCGGATTCTGGAGGGGATCCCCTGTTGTGTGTGGGTCTCAATGGGTTTTGAGGAGATTTGGTGATTGGAGGAGTTAGACGCCAAGTACCTGCAAAGAAGTCCCGGGGTGGTTTGACGCCACCGAGGACCCTCCGACGATCAAGTTAGTACTAGATCCGAGCAGCGTAATGGCTAAGTGGAGTCAAAAATGGCTTGCTTGACCCCTCTGTGATGGGGTTTATATAGTGGTGATGGCACGCAGCAGCAGGCGCGAGAATCTCGCCGGCAGTTACGCTCCCGACGTCACGTCCGCGTAGAGAGCGGATCGCTCATTAATGGGGATCGCAGAGGCGTGGAACGTGGGATGTTACTGGCGAAGAATCCGCGCATGGCGAGATTCGCGGAACGGTGGTTACGCCTGTGAACGGTGGAGCTGGTCGGAGGACCGAGGAAGACGGCCTCGGCCGGGGGGCTCGGAGACGAGCGAGAAGGCCGAGGAGACTTAGTCTGGTGGCAGCTCAGGGCGAGCTGAGGGGCCGAGAAGGCCAATCTGCAGGGAGCCCCGAGGATGGCTTGCTTGTGATTGCAGGTTGGGTACAGGGGAGGCATGGTCGGTCTCTGTGGGCCCTTTCTTCCGAGTTATGGGACATTCCATCCGCCACGTGTCCTGATCCTAAGGATCGCCAATATTGAGCATCATCAGTCACCATAACAAACATTTGAAATTCAAGTTCGTGGTAAAAAGGTTAGAATTTTAACTCCATTGCATTTTGTCGTGCAAGTTCGGCTAACTAGACACGCCCTGAGTGCCTGACATTGACAAGTTCAAAGCTGTGGCAATGTTTGAGGGGATATTTAATTTTAAACTCATAATTGATAATCTTTATTTATTATCATTATTTTTTTTTTAATTTTAATTTTAATTTTAATTTTTTTGGTCAATAGCCCTGTGGTGACTCCATTGAGGTTGGACATAATTTAGCTTTATCTTAAGCTTACTTATAAAGGCCCTTGCTCTAGTTCAAAGTAATCTAGTTCAAAATAAACTACAATTTCTACTGTGTCCTCTCCTTGAATATAAAAATATCTATTTCATGACGCATGCATCAGGGCATCACTAGTAGTCGTTAGAGAATTTTTGTATTTTATGATGCATCAATAGGGAGGAGCTACCTCAACATGTCACACAACAATTGGATCACCAAAGCAAAATGAAATATCTTACAATTTCAAGTTTTCAGCATATATATATATATATATATATATATATCAACATGTCACACAACAATTGGATCACCAAAGCAAAATGAAATATCTTACAATTTCAAGTTTTCAGCATATATATATATATATATATATGAGATTAATGGAGGAAATAGGCCATAGGAGGGGATTTCCTCCTATGGCGTGGAAAAAATACAACCTCCACCATTTTTTCCAACGATCGGCACCCATCATCATCATCGTTATCATCTAAGATGTGCGTACACCAAATTTCATGTGATTCCACAACTTTTTCACCGTTGATTTAGTGGGTTCAAAATTAACGGTTTACCGACAATAGAACATTTTACATTGCTAAATCAACGGTGAAAAAGTTGTAGAATCACATGAAATTTGGTATACCCACATCTTAGATGATAACGATGAAGATGATGGGGGCCGATCGTCGAAAAAATTGATGGAGATTGTATTTTTTCCACGCTATAGGAGGAAATTTCCTCCTATGGCCTCTTTTCTCCATTATTCTCTATATATATATGAGATTAATGGAGGAAAGAGGCCATAGGAGGGGATTTCCTCCTATGGCGTGAAAAAAATACAACCTCCACCATTTTTTTCCGACGATCGGCACCCATCATCATCATCATTATCATCTAAAATGTGCGAACACCAAATTTCATGTGATTCCACAACTTTTTCACCGTTGATTTAGTGGGTTCAAAATTAACGGTTTACCGACAATAGAACTTTTTACATTGTTAAATCAACGGTGAAAAAGTTGTAGAATCACATTAAATTTGATGTACCCACATCTTAGATGATAACGATGAAGATGATGAGGGCCGATCATCGAAAAAATTGGTGGAGTTTGTATTTTTTCCACGCCATAGGAGCAAATCCCTCCTATGGCATCTTTTCTCCATTATTCTATATATAGAGAGAGAGAGAGAGACTAATAGAGGAAAGATGGCATACGGGGGAATTTTCTCCTATGGCGTCGATAAAACACACCATCCATCGTGTTTTTCGACGATCGGAATGCATCATCTTCATCGTTATCATCTAAGATATGGGTACACCAAATTTTATGTGATTCTACAACCTTTTCACCGTTGATTTAGTGGGTTCAAAATTAACGGTTTACCGATAATAGAACTTTTTACATTGCTAAATCAACGTTGAAAACGTTCTAGAATCACATGAAATTTGGTGTGCCCACGTCTTAGATGATATCTATATATATATATATATAAGGTTAATGGAGGGAATTTCGACGATCGGCACCCATCATCTTTCGACGCCATAGGAGGAAATTTCGTCCTATGGTATCTTTCCTCCATTATTCTCTCTCTCTATATATATAGAGAGAGAGAATAATGGATAGGATGGAATTTCCTCTTATGGCGTCGAAAAAACACATGCTCCCTCGTTTTTTCCGACGATCGGCACCCATATCTTAAAATTTTAAAGGAAAATTCTCGACGGTAAACAAATTTCATCTGGTTCTACAACTTTTTCACCGTTGATTTAGCAAAACAAAAGGTTATGTTGTCGGTAAACCGTTAATCTTGAACCCACTAAATCAACGGTGAAAAAATTATAGGATCACATGAAATTTGGTGTATCCACATCTTAGATGATAACAATGAAGATGATCGGTGCCGATCAATGGAAAAAACGTGGGAGGGTGTATTTTTTTGACGCCATAGGAGGAAATTCCCTCCTATGGCGTCTTTCCTCCATTATTTTCATATATATATATAGAGAGAGAGAGAGAGAGAGAATAATGGAGAAAAGAGGCCATAGGAGGGGATTTCCTCCTATGGCGTGGAAAAAATACAACTTCCGTCATTTTTTCCGACGATCGGTCCCCATCATCTTCATCGTTATCATCTAAGATGTGCGTACACCAAATTTCTAGTGATTCCACAACTTTTTCACCGTTGATTTACCAATGTAAAAAGTTCTATTGTCGGTAAACCGTTAATTTTGAACCCACTAAATCAACGGTGAAAAAGTTATGGAATCACATGAAATTTGGTGTACACACATCTTAGATGATAACGATGATGATGATGGGTGCCGATCGTCGGAAAAAATGGCGGAGTTTGTATTTTATCCACGCCATAGGAGGAAATCCTCTCCTATGGCCCCTTTCCTCCATTAATCTCATATATATATATATATATAAGGTAAGCTCCAGGGCTAATTTTTAGCCTTGAAAGATTGTGCTTCTAAATAAAGAAGCTAGAGAAATGTTCTTGATGTTAGTTGAGCCATGACTTTTATTGTTTTGAATAAACTTTGCTGATGACTCTTGTTTCCATATTTTATACTTCATCCAGAAAGATGAGCGCATGCATGTGGTCCATTGCTGAGATTTGCTTGATATATATGTATATATAGTATAAGTTCAGTTTCAACCAAGTTGTGTTAACAACTGAGATTGCAAATGCGGGGAAAGGAAACAAAAGAATAGCATCACCTCATATCTCATAAGATATATGGTTGGTACTTTAGTGGAAAAATTGTTGTCTAGCTTTCATATAGTTCTCTTAATACATTTGGGTCATGAGTATTTTTTTATTAGCTCCTTACTCAATTATGTATCACTGTTTTGTCTCATCAACTCGGCTTATATGGTAGAACATTCAGATAGACACTCTTCTTTAGAACTTCTTTCTATTTTCGCCACTTAGGTTTTATTGGAAAAATATTGAAACATTTCACGATTTTTGCATGCAATATTATAATATGTTGAATATTGAAAAATCGAATAAAGTTGAATTTTTTTCGAGTTAAAAACTTCACAATTTTTCGATTAATAATGCAATATATATATAGATAGAGAGAGAGAGTGAGAGAGAGAGAGAATAAAGAAAACGGAAATACAATTTTGAAAAATTCGCTATTTTAATGTGCTATGTAAAATATTAAAATTTTAAAGGAAAACAGAAAATTTGAGATTTTTGAAAATTTTATAATTTTCGTGTGCTACATAGCATGCATAATATTGAAAAACAAAAGAAAACATAAATTTTTTAATATTTGTGAAAATTCTCTATTTTCATGTGCTTGTAAAATATTAAAATTTTGAAGGAAACGGAAAATTTGAGATTTTTGAAAATTTACGAAGACTGAAATGCAAGTTATACAACACAAGCAAGCTTAGTCCTTTCTCTCTAAAATGTGGAATAGAATAATCCAGTTGAAGCATAATGATCATACATATGTAATACATTGTACGTCCCATAATATGTCTTATTCTTCTACCCTTTCTCGGGAGTTAATGATTATTCATAGCTATTATCTTGACATCAAAGAAAAGTTTGACCCAATACTTTATTTTTGTCCTAATTGATTCATATTCGACATTAGGAATATATTGAATGTTCCGCAATAACCGAATATTTCTTTCTATAATATGCTATAGTATGCTTAATATTGAAAAAAAACAAAAGAAACCAGAATTTTTTAACATTTTTTTAAAACTCACGATTTTTTTGTGCCATATAACATGCATAACAATGAAAAAACGAAAGAAAACAATTTTTTTTTGACATTTCTGGAAAAAATTCGCTATTTACATATTCTACAACATGTAAAATGTTAAAATTCTGAAGGAAACAGAAAATATGAGATTTTTGAAAAATTTCTCGACTTTTGTGTACATAGTAATGAAAAAACGAAACAGGAAATTTTTTGTAATTTTTGAAAACTTCACTATTTCCATGTGCTATATAACATGTAAAATGCTAAAATTTTGAAGAAAACAAAAAATTTGATATTTTTAAAAATTTTGTGATTTTCTTGTTCTATAGGATGAATAATATTGAAACAACAAAAGAAAATAGATTTTTTTTGACATTTTAAAAAAATTCGCTATTTTTATATTCTACACGTAAAATGTTAAAAATTTGAAGGAAAAAGAAAATATGGGATTTTTGAAAATTTTCGCGATTTTCATGTACTATACAACATGTAAAATGTTTAAATTTTAAAGAAAACAGAAAATTTGAGATTTTTGAAAATTTCGCGCTTTTCGTGTGCATAAAATTGGAAAAATTCGGAATTTTTGTGTGCTGTATAGCTTGCATAATATTAAAAAACGAAAGAAAATGGGATTTTTCTGTTATTTTAAATTCACTATTTTCATGAGCTATACAGCATGTAAAATGTTTAAATTTTAAAGAAAATAAAAAATTTGAGAATTTGAAAAATTTGCGCTTTTCGTGTGCATAAAATTGGAAAAATTTGCTATCTCATGTGTTATATGTTAAAATTTTGAAGAAATGGAAAATTTGAGATTTTTGAAAATTTCGTGATTTCATGTGCTAATATGTGCGCATAATATTGAAAAAAGAAAGAAAATAGATAATTTTTGACATTTTAAAAAGAATTACGCTTTTCATGTACAAATTTTGAAGAAAATAGTAAGTTTGGGATTTTTGAAAATTTATGATTTTCATACGTTACAGCATGCATAATTATGAAAAACGAAAGAATACAATTTTTTGTTGTTGATATTTTTGGAGAAGTTTGTTATCTTCGTGTGCTAACAGCATCTAAAATGCTAATATTTTTAAGGAAACGGAAAATTTTATATTTTTGAAAATTTCGCGATTTTCGTATACTATATATAGCATATAGCATGCATAATATTAAAAAGGCGAAAGAAAACCGAAAAATTTAGACAGTTTTGAAAAATTTGCTATTGTCATGTGCTAAGGATGTAAAATGTTAAATTTGGAAGGAAACTGAAAAAAAAATTGAGATTTCTGAAAATTCTGTGCGCTCTTATTGAAAAAAAGAAAGAAAACAGGAAAGTTTTGATATTTTCGAAAAAGTCGCTATTTTCCGTAGCATGAAAAATGTTAAAATTTTGGGGGGAAAATCAGAAAATGTGAGATGTTTGAAAATTTTGCAATTTTCGTGTGCTATAGAATGCAAGTTATTGAAAAAACGAAAGCAAGAAGAAAAATTTTGCGTTTTTGAAAAGATCGCTATTTTCATGTGCTATATACCATGTAAAATATTAAAATTTTGCGACATATAGAAAATCTATGACTTTTGAAAATTTCGAGATTTTCGTGTGTTGTAACATGCATAATATTGAAAAATATGAAAAAAAAACAGAAATTTTTTGATCATTTTGAAAATTCACTATTTTCCTGTGTTATACAATGTAAAATATTAAAATTTTGAAGGAAATAGAAAATTTGAGATTTTTGAACATTTCGGGATTTTTGTGTGCTGTATAGCTTGAATAATATAGAAAAACGAATCGAATAGAAATTTGTTCGATATTTTTGAAAAATTAGCTATTTTTATGTTTTATATAACAAGTAAAATATTAAAATTTTGAACGAAACGAAAAATTTGAGATTATTGAAAATTCGGTAGTTTTGATCACCGGTTGTGCTCCAGGTACTAAATCAATTCCATATTCAAGAGCTCGATCAGGAGGCAAACCTGATATGTCTTCAGGAAATACATCATCGAACTCTCAAACTACCTCTGGCTTATCTTCTCCCGCCTTCAGAGTTGCAATCACTGCCTTCTTCGGTTTTGCTTTGTATATGCTAGGCTCCAGGGTACGGTCTCCACTTTTGAAATAAAAGACCGGATGCTCTGGAATCTCTAACACTACCCTCCTTTGACGACAGTCAATGGTAGCATAGAAAGTTCCTAGCCAATCCATACCCAAAACTATATCGAAGTTCGGTATGTCCAGCACCTTGAATCAGCATAAAATTCTCTGCTGCAGACGACCACTGGACACAGGTCGTATCCCATTGTTGCCTTTAGAACGTCGTTCCCTAAACTGACATTCCAGCTGGATACGAGTGGTTTGACTGGAATCGCATGAGTTCGAATGAACCGTTGCGACATAAAGCAATGAGATACTCCAGTATCGAAGAGTGCTAGTGCAGGAAGTGAGGCTACTAAGATTGTACTTAAGTTATGTGGGATACGTTTTAGGTATAGGAAAAGATATTTGATATGTATATGGATTGAAAGAAAGCTTGAAATAAAAGAGTTACCAGTGATGACTTGGCCAGTGGCTTCAGCTTCTTCCACAGTCATTGTGAAAGCTTGTCTCCTCGGTACATTCCTCCTTGTTGGAGTAGCATTCCTCTGTCCTTGAGGTAGGTTCCTTTATGCTTGATGGAACTGACGAAGAGGAGGTGCAGTAGGTCTACGAGGAGGTGTAGTAGGGAAAGCAAGACGTGATGCAGGTGCCTGGATAGCTGGCCATTGTGGATAGGTGATTGCTGGTCTGGGTGCAGGATTTGGATTGAGTCTAAGAGGACAGGATCCAATATCATGTATGGATGAGCCATAGACTAAGAAAAGGCGATTAGCACACCTGCAGTTCTTTGCCAGGTGTCCATTCCTCCTGCAGTAGGTGCAAAAGTCTGGACCGGTCCGGTTGAATGGTACTCCCAGTCTCCTGGGTACAAACGGTGGCCTGGAAGAGGATCCTCCTGCTATCTGAGTAGCAGGGCGCTTCATACCGGTAGATTAAGGTCTGCCCTTCTTCTTCACTACTACCTCATATCGACGGACAGCCTTCAAAGCTAAGTCCTGGGTTGAGAAATCCCCTGTAGCTAATGCAGCTTGGATCTCCTGGTCCATCCCTGTTCCCCTCCGAACGGCGGCCAAGACATAGGGTGTCTTTCCTGTGATTCGGGGCAGATGCTAATTGGTTTTATCCGTCTACCTCTCCGAAGATGCCAAGTTGATTTATGGCACCGTGTATCGGAGGTTTAGACGGATGCGGCCGATATAGCAGATTTCGTCAGATTCCCCCTTGCTCGAGGGGTTTTTGATTGTGGGGACGCTCTTCCCTGCAGGCGCAAGCCCCTGCAGTTAATTACGCTACCGCATCGCGGTAACAACTTTCTCCTTCTCCAGAATTTCACTTCGTGTCGTGAGTGTTTGTTTTGTTTGTGGTTGCCCGTGGATTGTATACGGAGACTAATTTGTTTCGTCGCCCGTAGGACGTGGATTAGTCCGAATCCGTATTTACTTAGATTTGGGTTTGGTGTTTTAGTTTAAGGATATGTTAGCCATATTTGAGGCTAAAATCAACTTAAACGTTTGTTAAGGATACGTTAGTCCAGTTTGAGACTAAGATCAACTTAACGGGATCGTTTAGATCCGACAAAAGAGCATTTGGGCTCTATTGTTCCAGTTTAGGGACGTAGTGGTCCATTGCCAGTTTAGGGACATGGTGGTCCATAGGTAGTTTAAGTACATTGCGGTCCATTTGATTTGTGGTCGTGGGGACCCGTCACCTCTCTGACGTCGTTGAAGGATTACAACGATAGGTGTCAGAGGAGTTCGGAGATGTACCCTTGGACTGGATGTAAATTGATTTAAGAGAGCAACCGTGCTCAATCAATTTAATTTGAGGACTTACGACCATGATTGGGCTAAGTCCAGTTGAGAATATGTTCAACGTTTTTGTTTATCTTTGGCCTATTAGGCCTGTGCTAGGGCTTTGTCCCTATTTGATAATGCACTGCATTTTATTTTGGCCTGCTAGGCCTTTCTGATTTGGGCTCTGTCCCTTTATAAATGATGCAGAGCATCTGTTTGGGCTCTGCCCTTCTTTAAAATAATGCATTGCATTTAATTTGGCCTGTTAGGCCTTTTTTAATTGGGCTTGGCCCTTCTGTTAATAATGCAGTGCATTAATTACTTGACAGTGGTTTTTCAGGCACTTTGCGCCAATTATTGAGCGCAAGCGCTTATGGTGGTGACACGTGTCACGCTCTGATGAGCGCAAGCGCAACAGCGCAGTGCGCTGCGCTGTTGCGCTACTGACACGTGGTGCGCTCTGGTGAGTTGCGCCAACTTCAGAGAGCAATGCTCTATCTTAAAAACGCACAGCGCAAGTGGTCTTGGAGCTGACACGTAGCGCTCTCTGGTGGCTTGCGCCAACCCAGGAGCGCAACAGTGCAGATTTTGCAAGTGCAAGGCACTGTTCAATAACTTGATCCAATTTTGGATTCAAGAAAAGAATCTTTAAGATTTCAGAACCATTGGTTCATAAAAAAATGCAAGGCACTGTTATTATTATATATATATTTTTTATTGAAGATCATTGATCTTGTTCTTAGATCAATGATCTATTCAGAAGAAATTCTTCTTTTTTATAAAGGTTTTTACCTTCTTTCTTTTCTTGAGTTCTTCTCACAATTCTTCAGAGTTCTCTCTGTTTCTGAGTTTTTTTGTTTTCTCTCTTGATCTTGACGTTGATGATTTTTGAATTGGGGTCTAGGGGCCTTTATATAGTGCCCATTAATTTGTTAAATTTGTTAAAGAGATATTTTTCTGAGTGATTTGGGGAATTTCCCCACCGTTGGATTTTTGATCCAAAGGCTTCTGTTTTACAGAAGACAATCTTCTTGTTTTAACAAGAACAGAAAAGATCTTACTGGAATTTTAATTCTGTTTGGCGCAAACGCACCAGCGCTTGACACGTGTCGCGCAGCGCAGAGCGCAGCGCAACTGCGCGAGCGCAACTGTGCTGCCACGTGGCGCGCAGCGCAACTGCGCTGACACGTGTCGCGCAGCGCACAGCGCAGCGCAACTGTGCTTGCGCCACTGCGCTGACACGTGTCGCGCAGCGCAGTGCCTGCGCAACTGTAGCGTTGCTTCCTTTAATTTTGTTTTAAAATAGTGCCTTGCTCTGATTGTGCGCTGCCTTGGGCGCTGTGCTCTCTGCGCTGGCGTGTCTGATTTTGACATGTGGGGCCCTGCGCGCAGCGCAGAGAATCTGAAGCGTTGCTTCATTTATTAAAATTTTAAATTTTCAAAGTAGAGCTTTGCTCTGATTGGGGGAATCGGAAGCGTTGCTTCATTTCCTGCCTTGGAATTTGTACAGAACTTTGCTCTGATTGGGGTAACAAATGCCCCCCCCCACCGTCGTGCTTACATGGCCCCAAACGCGAGCGCAACGGTGGCAGAATTCCAACTGTTGCGGCAACTTTTGGAAGTTGAAAGGGCATTTGATGCCTATAAATAGGACCTTTGGTCCTCAATAGGTGATTTTCATCTCTTCATAAGAATTTTTATTCAGAGCCTTGCTCTCTTGTTTAAGCATTTTTTTAAAAGTTCAAACTCGAGAGAATTTTAGGTAAAAGTTTAGATTAAATTAAATCAATTTTAAGAGCCTTGCTCTCAATAGATCCCTGATCTAAAGAAGACCCATTTAGGGTTTCATTTAGCAGAGCTTTGCTCTAAAGGGGTCTAAAGAGAACTAAGGGGAACTCTATTAGAGTTCCGTTAATAAAGGTCTGTTCTTCTGAAAGGATTTTATTTGTAACTTCTTGATTCATTGATGGAGCTTTGCTCTTTTTTAAATCATATAGCAAAACTCTTACGAGTTGCTAATTTTGTCGATCTTCTTTTATAGGAGTGATGGACGCCCACATGTACGATCTCGACGAGATTATCTCCTATGAGGACATCCGCCGACTCGGCCGTTCCCAAAATCAAGAATTTACCAATGCCGAATGTGCAGAGATCATGAGTCGCTTCGACACGTACAACGGTCAACTGCTTCCTCGGCGCTCCCCTCTGTTGAAGCTTATTGTAGGAGCCATCTGGGAAGCGCTTCCCCTATTCTTTACCGGCGTGCCGCTTAGAGCATTGGACGCCGCCGAGGACAAGGTGCACTCAGTGTACCTGATGAATTTAATCTCGAAGAGACGGCGTGACAATCTTATCGATCTCTTGCACGAAGCCTTTCAACAGTCCGCCATTCTTGCTGCCTATCGGAGGGTGGAGGACATCAGTGGGGATCCCGACGCCCGTGCTTGCGAAAGGAAGCACACCAGGATGGTTCGCCAAGCTTGGAAAGTCTTGGATAAGGTCACTTTCGAGTTCCTCAATCCCTGTCCAGGATCTGAGGTTTTGCCATTGTAATCATTTGGCCAATGTCTCTATTTATTTCTTTATGATTGTAAGAACCCTTTGCAATATGAATGGAAATTTTTTGTCTTAGCTTGTCTTATTTCTCGCTCTGAGTCTTTTGCACATGCATGAATGAATGTGTCTCAAATGCTCGATCAAATGCACATCAGGTATCCTTTCTGTCGCTTTCTTCTTTCTTTTATTATCAGTATACTGCCTTAATAAACATGGTTGACAGATAATAGAGTAAGCATCTTGGTTTCTTCAAGAGATAGCGATGGCTTAGGCCGCAGGTTCAGATCTGCTGCCTAAGACTTTTCAACTCTATGAGCCGTGAGGGTCTCATAGAGACTTTTCTCCCTACGGATCGAGAGGATCTCGTAGGTGGATTTTCTCCTTAGGAATCGTGAGGATTCCTAAGTGCGTTTTCTCTTATAAGTCGTAAGGATCCTATAAGAGAATTTTCCCCTTTACGAGTCGAGAGGACCCGTAAGCGGTTGTTTCCCTCCTTGTCGAAATTCGAGTTTGGAGAGTGAAACCCGTGGATAGTATGCAAGAGACCGTTTTGGGCCAACTCGCAGGGTCCCAGTGCTTAGGGAATAAGTTTTTTAATTCTTACTGCCTAAGGCTTTATCTTACGAGTCGAGCCGCATCGAGAAGTTCTCGCAAAGACATCAATTTCTTCACAAGTCGAGACGAATCGAGCATTTCTCGCAAGAATATCCTAACGTCGCAGTTAACCTCTGCTCTTTACGACAAAAGTCCGTTAGGGTCTGTGGTACTTAGGGTTTTGGCCGTCGTACCGTCGCATCAGCTGATATATTCCTCGATAGGCAATCGTGCTGTTCGAGTAGCCCTGCGACTGCCGTGTCTCTGATCCCTTCGGGGCTGGACAAGACGTTTTCAAGCAATCCTCCTTGGCAGTTTGACCGTCGGAAGAGCAAGCGTTAGGAATTTTGCCATGCCGCTTTTTACTTGAGGTTAGGCTCATTTTGGAGAGCCCGATGAGTCATAACCACTCCGCGCTGGTGTGGGATGATCTCTAATAGTCTTTCAGGTTTTATGTGAGTTGCCGTCAAGAACCTGAAGCTAGGAATTTGGCCTTTGCTTCATTTGCTGGCATCGCGTCTGCTGTATCGAGACGAATGTCGCGGTGGGAACTAAGGATTTTGCCGTGGCTCCGTTTGTTTGATTGTCGCGTCTGAACCCTGCTGGAGGAAGAACGCTGGGGTGACATCTCGTCTGCTATATCGAGACGAACGTCACGGTTGTCTCTAGGTTGCTGGTGAACCGTCGAGGTTTGGAACTAGGGATTTTGCCGTGGCTCCGTTATTTGATGATGTTGCGTCTGCTGTGTCGAGACGAACGTCGAAGTGGTGACCATTCCGCACTGGTGCGGGATGATCTCCAATTGTCTTTCAGGCTTTATATGACTCGCCGTTAAGACCTTGAAGCTAGGAATTTGGCCTTCGCTTCGTTTGCTTTGTCACGTCCGAACCCTGTTGGAGGAAGAACGCTGGGGTGACATCTCGTCTGCTGTATCGAGACGAACGTCACGGTTGTTTCTAGGTTGCTGGTGAACCGTCGAGATTTGCAACTAGGGATTTTGCCGTGGCTCCGTTATTTGATGATGTTGCGTCTGCTGTGTCGAGACGAACGTCGAAGTAGTGACCATTCCGCACTGGTGCGGGATGATCTCCACTTGTCTTTCAGGCTTTATATGACTTGCCGTTAAGACCTTGAAGCTAGGAATTTGGCCTTCGCTTCGTCTACTGACATTGCGTCCTCTATATCGAGACGAATGTCGCGGTTGTCTCTAGGTTGCTAGTGAACCGTCGAGGTTTGGAACTAGGGACTTTGCCGTGGCTCCGCTGTTTGATTGTCGCGTCTGGATCCTTTTGGAAGAAGAACGCTGGGGTGACATCTCGTCTGCTGTATCGAGCCGATTGTCGAGGTGGTGACCATTTCGCACTGGTGTGAGATGATCTCCGGTTGTCTTTTAGGCATTATATGACTTGCCGTTAAGACCTTGAAGCTAGGAATTTGGCCTTCGCTTCATTTGCTTTAGCGTGTCCGAATCCTGTTGGGGGAAGGACGCTGTAGTGACATCTCGTCTGCTGTATCGAGACGAATGCCGAGGTGGAGCTGGGATTTTGCCGTTAATCCGCTTGTTTGACCATGGGGTCTTTTGTTGCCGTTGCATCTGCATCTTGCTGGACTGCGAAGGAACGCTTTTGTTGACATTGCGTCTGCTGTAACGCGACGAATGCTGAGGTGGAGCTGGGATTTTGCCGTCACTCCGCTTTACTGATCATGGAGTCTTTTGTTGACGTTGCATCTGCATCCTGCTGGACTGCGAAGGAACGCTGTTGTTGACATTGCGTCTGCTGTAACGAGACGAATGCTAAGGTGGAGTTGGGATTTTGTCGTCACTCCGCTTTGCTGACCATGGGGTCTTTTGTTGACGTTGCATCTGTATCCTGCTGGGCTGCGAAGGAACGCCTTTGTTGATTCATTAGGCTGTAGACATTGCCGTTAAGATTTGGAACTAGGGACTATGCTGTGGCTCCGTTTCATTGCGATTCTGAGGTCGTCATGTCTGCGTTTGGTTGGAGTGAGGAGAAACACCGTCAGCGATCTCTAAGTTGTCGATACCGATGTCGAGACCCTGAAGCTAGGGATCTTCTTTTGCTCCGTTTGTTGACATCGTGTCTGCAATATTGCGACAAATATCGAGGTTGTCTCTAGGTTGACTATGAACCGTCGAGATTTGGCTTCGCTTTCTGGTGGATCCTGTTGAGAAGGTATGGTTCTCTCTTTGTTCGTGCCCCTGGATTGTATACAGGGATCGATGTAATCTCACTTGTAGGGCAGCAGTTTCATTCATTTCTTTTTTTTCTTTATTATTATTATTATTATTATTATTTATTTTCTTTCCGCAATGCTCTATCATTTCAGCTTTATATCGCGAAAGTCGCGATTGCCCCATCATTTCGGCTATTTTTCGCGGTGCCCAATCATTTCGGCTGTTTTTTCTTTATGTTCACTCGCTGCTTTTTATTGCGAGTTGCCCCATCATTTCGGCTATTTATTTTATTTTCACTCGCTGCTTTTTATTGCGAGTTGCCCAATCATTTCGGCTATTTTGCATGCATACATTTTTACTTGCTGTTTTTTATTGCAAGTTGCCCCATCATTTCGGCTATTTCGTATGCATGTATGGATCGCTGATTTTTTTTTATCGCGAGTGTGGAACTTGGAATCTGACACCAATCTCAGTATCAGCATCGCTACAACTGGAATATTGCCAAGAGCGAATCATCATTTGCCATGAAAGGGCTTGGAATTTAATATCGGTTTTAGGCATCAGCATCACTACAACTGGGATATTGCCAAGAGCGAATCATCATTTGCCTCTGTTGATGTCGAACAAAGGCGGTTTAGCGAACAGGGTTGGGATCCTGTCGACTAAGGCTTTTGACTTCATGAGCCGTAAGGGTCTCACAAAGGTATTTTTCCCTACAAGTCGTGAGGATCTCGTAGGTGTGTTTTCTCCTTAGGGATCATGAGGATCCCTAAGTGTATGTTCCCCTGTAAGTCGTAAGGATCTTACAAAAGGGTTTTCTCCTTATTAGTCGAGAAGACTTATAAGGGTTGTTCACCATATGGACATATCCCTAGCCACGGGTGGGACTTGGTTAGGAAAATGTTTATTCGCGCCCGTGGATTATATACAAGGGTCAGCATTGAGCCACTTATAAGGCACTATTGAAGGTTGTGAGGGTTGCTTAAGAACAGGTTCAGGTCTCTGTAACTTAAGACTTTCAAATCTTATGAGCCGTGAGGGTCCCATAAGAGAGTTCTCCTTACGAGTCGTGAGGATCTCGCAAGTGTAATTTCTCCTTAGGAATCGAGAGGATTCCTAAGTGTGTTGCTCCCTTGTGAGTCGTAAGGATCTCACGCAGGTGGTTTCTCCTTACAAGGTCGAGAGGACCCTGTAAGCGTCTTTTAACGAGATTGCGCCCTTTCGGGTTTTCACAAACACTCGCCGGTAGCCCTGCTGTTTTTACTCACGGAGCCTTTTCGAGTTTTCATCCGTGCCCATTTTGTTTATGGACATACCGTCTTCTCTTTTTTTTATTCTTTTTATTCCTTTTTCTAACGAAGTTGCGCCCTTTCGGGTTTTCACAAACACTCGCCGGTAGCCCTGCTGTTTTTACTCACGGAGCCTTTTCGGGTTTTCATCCGTGCCCATTTTGCTTATGGACATACCGTTTTTATTATTTTTTTTATTATATTTTTTTTATTCTCTCTTTTTTTTATCTCGTCAGCCTGAGGATGCTGCGGTAGTAGTTTAAAGACGTTTCGGTCATTTGCAAGTTTTAGGACATTACGGTCCATCATTAGTTTAAGGACGTTTCGGTCCGCAGCCAGTTTTAGGACATAGTGGTCCATCGTTAGTTTAACGATGTTTCGGTCTACTGTTAGTTTAGGGATGTTTCGGTCCACCGTCGCCGTATTTGAGGTGAATCTCTAGTTTACTGACTTTTCGGTCTATGGGGCTTTCTCTATGACTGAGCATGATGCCCCCGGTGTATCCATCTTTCTCGGAGCGTACGGTTGTGGCGGGCTCACCTTCCAGTTTTCGGAGATGACGAACTTGCCTTGTTGGTATTGATCTTCAACCCAGTTTTTGAAGACGTAGCAATTCTCGATCAGGTGACCTACCGTTTGGTGGTAAGGGCAATAATCGAGATCGTTAACATCACCTGGCTGCAACGGACGTTTTGGACTCGGCAGATTGATGAGTCTGTCGTGCACTGCCAGCTCGAACAGTTTCCTTGTTTTATCTTGAGGAAACGAGTAATGACGTTTCAACTTTTCCTGGAGGGGTTGCCGCTTGTTGTTTCGGCAAACAACCAGTCTAAGGCCACTTGATTGCTGTTGAGTATTGGCTACGAGGGCTGTTTTTCCCTTCTTTTTATCCTTTTTGCTCAATCCTTTGCTTGCGAGGCTGAGATTTTTTTCGAGTAGCGTGCGATTGCACGGCTGAACGTTCTTGCAACTCCTCAATTCTTTCATTTTTGAAATGGATTCCTTGAGGAGAGGGTTGAGGGCAGCTTCTTCGTCAGAGTCGCTTCCGAAAGTGATAATTTGCGATCCCTTAGAGTCGGCTATGTGACAGTCGTCAGCGGCTCTTTTGCGCTCATCTATCGCATTCTTCTGATGTCTACGAGCTTCACGTTTTGTCCTGTTGAAGCGTTGCTTTTGAGCGACATACCCTTGCCACCAACACTTAAAGGAGTTGCAGTCTTCGGTAGGATGTATGATCTTCTGATGTTATAAGCAGAAGTTAGGATGCATCTCTACTCCACCAAGAGTATTTTCTTCAGAGGGTGGTATCTTCATTCCTACTGACAGGGCTTCAGCAAACCTTTTCCTCGTCTTGAATTTGTTTTTATCCGCAGCGGATGACTTTTGATTTGACGGGAGTGCCTCGACTCTTTGGTCTAGTCGTCGGTGTTTGGCTCCTTCCAGTATGGCCATCTCACACTCTTGATTGGCTTTAACTTTCAGACGAATCTCATTCAGGAAGGCGTCGATCAACTCGTCTGACGGCCGCGGAATTTCTGGTTCAGGGTCCGCCCTCGGTTTCTCGGCGCAAGGAGCCTCTTTATCATCCGCCAATGGGTGAGAGATCACATGACAAGTTGCCCCCGATGCGTCCGTCTTCTTTGGAGTGTGCGGCTGTGGTGGGTTTACCTTCCACTTTTCAGACAGCGCAAATTTGCCTTATAGGTACTGATCCTCGATCCATCCCTTAAAGACGAAACAATCCTCGATCGGGTGACTTACCGTTTGGTGATAAGGGCAATAATTGGGATTATTGAGATCTCCTGGCTGCAACAGACGTTTTGGACTCGGAAGATTGATGAGTCTGTTGCGCACTGCCAGCTCAAACAGTCTTCTTGTCTTAATCTGAGGAAACGAGTAAGGACGTCCTAGTCTCTTCTCGAGGGATGGGCATGGACGCACGTCGTTTTGGCGAACGACCGGCTTTGAGTTGCTCGTCTGCTGTTGAGTATTGGCGACGATGATCACTTTCCCTTTTCCTTTCTCATTTCGGGAGTCTGGTTTTGGAGGAGACGGTCCATGGCCCATCTGGTCCATTTGGCCTAATTTGTCGATCAAGGCCTGGAAGGTGATCGGCCTGAAGAACATCATGAATTGCGAGATGGTCGCTTGCGGATCAAGAGTGCCCACGAACATGCCTACCGCAGGTGCTTCTTCGATGCGTTGTTCGCATTTCGACCATAGGTTCCGCCATCGTGTTGCGTATTAGACCCGCGTTTCGCCTGGCCTTATCCTGGCATTGATCAGTGCTGTTATCTGTTAGTGTATATACCCTAGAGGCCATTACTGTATCATACTAGTTTGTATATTACTTGATGGAAGCTTGGGATATTCATAGTTGTATATACAATCTTGCTCGAAATGGTAGTATGCTACTTGGTTTGTCTCTGCTTTAATATGTGCATGTGTTTCTTTTAGCATATTGCTGATATACATATTAGTAGAGCCCTTAGGATCTTTGCTTGATTACCAGCGTTATGATGGCGCTCACACTCGTGGGAGCTGGGTGATCTATAAGCACATCCTTATACAGGTCCCTAGTCGTTGGACTATCGAGACAGGGCATCGATACTCCGGAGTAGACTAGCGTATGCGCTTCTCATCCCAGCGTGGGAGACGGTTTGTCCCACAGCCGTCAGTACGTCGTACTTGAGATAGTATGCGGGTGCTCGTTAGGTTACGAGTACACTGGACAGGACTCGTCGGGAACCGTTGGTTGGTATTATACCTATCGTCAGTTATCAGTTCCCAGGTGACAAGAGTACAGCTTAGTCCGCTGACTTGACACTGTCACTTCGCCTCGAGTGTGTTCCCACTGCATTTTGATTACTACCCTACCACGGCTCAAAGGAGGCGTGCAAACAGGTAGTTTTTGGGTGCAGTCCCGAAGCACTTAGAGGCAGTGACGGTTAGACAGGATTCGTCTCTCCCGGTATTGGGGGTTGACATCGTGCTGTGTCCAGGAGAGCCATTACACGAGTAGTCCCTGGCCAGGGCAAGCGAGCTATACTGGTAGGTTTCCAGTGTTATCTCAGGGTGTTCTGGGCTACACTCCGACACGACTTGTACCGCTATTAGGGGACTGACATTCACCGCCCCCCTAGGCCCGCCATGCGATGTATCAGACGAACAGACCGGATTGTACGGAGATTGTCACATACAGGCTCAGTAGGAGTTCAGATGGGGTTCACCTCGTCGGTCTTCTTATCGACATCTACCTGGGGACCGTTACGTACAGCTAGTTCCGCTTGCGGTCTGTGGATAAACCCATTGCCAGCGTAGTGTCGAGTCTTTAGAGTCCCACACAGAGAGCTATTCGCCTTTAGGCAAAATGAGTAGAGGTCGCATGGTTTTGCGACAGGGTTCGTTCACATTCGCGCACTTGTGCACGTTTGCTGTCCGGACAGTTTATACTAGCGGGCTTTAGTTTAAGCCGGATCCTAGTATATGATTTGGGATTGGTTTTTCTCATTGTATTCGTGTTTCTCGGATCACGAATACAGGTGCGTATCCACAGTTGCTTGAGAATGAGGGAGAGGACTTTGATTAGGGTTAATGACTATTGTCATTTTATTAACCCTAATGCTTATGTGTGTATTATTGTTAATTGATATTAGTTTAATAATTGTGCATGGTTATGGTTGTTGACCATTTGACCCACCTTGACTTGTTGACCTTGTTGACACTTTGACCATCATCATTTCATTTAGAAGATGCTCTTTGATCCTTGCAATTTGCATTAAAAATGAAATGATAATGGTCATGTCTTGATTTAGCCATGACAATTATCTCACTAATTATCTAATTACAATAATTCACATATATGAGAGAATGCTTCATATTATTCTCTCATTCTATCATATCTTTTCTCTCTCTTGTTCTTCCTCTCCCTCAAGCTCTCTCCCTCTCATGTGTTGAGAAACACTTGAGCTTGAGAAAAACCCTCTCTTGATCATCTTTACTCTTATCTAGGGTTCAAGGACTAGCACTTCTTGCACCCTAGTTACTTCTAACTTGGAGTTGAAGCCAAAAGTTGAGGCTTTCGGGTGGATCTTTCTTCGACGTGAGAAGATGACCAAGGTGACCTCCTTCCACCACTCCAAGGAGCAAGGAGAGAAGGACTTAAAGCCGAAGGTATAACCTTTCTAGCACTTAGCTAGTTACTAGTTAGCTTTAGCAAGTTTTTGTTTAGCAAAGATCCTTCTAGCTCTAGTCCATGTTGCCTAAGCTCATAAAAATCCGTTTTTTATTCCGTTTTCCGCCTCCCCGCAAGCACCGGGATGGGCAACGTGGACTTACAGTGGTATCAGAGCCTAATTAAACATAAACTAGCTAGGTAGTGAAGTGTAACGAAGTTCGAAACCGAAAAATCCAAAAACCGAGTTTTCAAAAACCCTAGTTTCTGTTAAAAAATTTTCTGGTCAAAACAAAATTTGTTAAACTCCAAAAATCGTCTCAAGGTTTTTTAAAGATAACCACCAAACCCGGTCTAGTGACTCGACCAAGGAGCCGCGGTTCCGCGGCAATAGCATGCTATTGCCGCGCAACCGCGGCCAAGTTGGCTCTTCACTGGGTCGAGTTTGGTGCAGTGTATCTCTGACTTGGTTTTAGGATTTTTAAGATATGTTATATGTGCCCAGATTTTCCAGAATAGAAATTTATTTTTGGGGGCCTATAAATCCGTATTTTTTTCGGAACTTCACTACACTTTGACTATGAAGGTTATATCTGTGATGTTTGAATGTATTGAACGTCGGCTAATCGCTATATGTCGATTAGTCGGGGTTATACATATCTGTGATCTGTGATTGATACTGGTATGTGTATATGAATGGGTTGGATTGTCGCGGATGAATAGCCGGGGTGGATGTGAGATGAGTGTTGCTTTTTCTTTCATTCATTGTAATATGTAAATTGATGTAATATTGTTATTTGTTTGGACGCACAACCGGGTCGGGGTTGTAGCCGTCATTGTATAATTCTTTTTACTGTTTTTGCTCCTAGGATAGACCCATGGAGGGGGTGCACAAACTACCGGGTATCTCGAAGTGCCGAGTGGCCTACTCACGGTGGTGAGGGAGGTTGCTTCGCTTCGGGTACTTGGCGGGTAGTTTGCCGCACCCGTAGGGGTCTTGGGTGGGGTATTGGCTATTCACCGCGACCGTGTAATCCGCTTTTCGTTGCAGGCTCGAACGGATTGCGGATTCCTAGTATATCCAATGTATTCATCTGTGATCTGTAATGTCTATCATTGCTATATATTTATATATGATAACTATTTAGACGTTGCTTATGTTTTACAGCCGCGCTAGCCCAGCCCCCGCTCTGTCGTTAGTTAAGTAACCTAACGGGTGATGACGGGGCCCCATGGAGAATGCGAATGACACAAGCGTACGTCATATTTTGGTTGTTTTCTGCAATGGTAGGATTAAATGATGGGACGCATTAAAAGAACTAATGCAAGAAAATAAACCAAGTAAAAGTCGATTGGAACACTTTGAAAACCACTCGGTTCTTTTCAAAACTAAACTTTTAAACGCGGAGCTTGAACCACTCCTTTTAAAAGCTATCTCGTTCCATCGATTATATCAAGTTCACTACGTTCACGGTTTCGCCAAAACCATCCGTAGCCCTCCATCATTTCAGTTAAATATTCGGTAGTATTCAAGCTATGTATTTTGACCTCACGCCAAGGCATAGTGATTGGTAGCTGCCGGATATTTATCTGTTGCATAGATAGAATGCGTTGGTTTGAGACAGTCGTACTGCCATTTTGGCCTACGTCAAGGGTAGGTACGGGTGGGTTCAAATTAACCAGGATAATGATGGGAAGAACTTGACATGTGACTTATGACATTTTGACCTCACGCCAAGGTCATAAGAGCATGGGGCAAAAATCCACATCGGGAGTTTCATAAGTACTGAAACTTGCTAGCGCTGCATACCATTTGGAGTGTGATAATTCTGGTAGGATTCCTTCAGTTTTTTCACGCGATGATATTTGGATCCCGATCCTACTGTGAGTATATGCTACTCCTCGGGAAAACTCTCACTTAACGATCAATGCTATAAACTTAGTAGGTGTCTAGAAAGGTGTTAGCGGGGCTACGCCCACAGGGAAAAGAGGTTACTTAATTAAGGAACTTCGCGAAAGCGTTGGAAAACCTCCCTCGAAGTACCGACACTGGCCTGGCTGAACGGTTAAGCAAGTATTGTACGGTGAGATTGATCCTGACTAATCCTTTCTTTACGGTTTGAGAAGGGATTCGAGAGACAGTGGGAGCCATCCAGTTTAGACAAATTAAAAACCACTCTAAACTTGCAAGAGCATCATGCTAAAGTGTTTCTTTTCTCTCTCCTAATTGCAGCGACCATTCAACATGACCGGACTTAAGTTATTACTAGATAAAAACATATTGACAGGGCCAAACTACAAAGATTGGCTCAGGAATGTCAAGATGGCAATCACTTACGACAAATTGGGGTATGTCCTTACCACCAAAGCTCCCCCTGTCTCAGGTCCCAAAACCAGTGTCGTAGATAGGGAAATCTACAAGACCTGGGAAATAGATTGCGCGAAGGCCAGATGCCTCGTACTTGCCTCGATGGACAACGAACATCAGAGGAGGCACGAGAATATGGACCTAGAGTCTATATTTCTTCATACAAAAGAACTGTATGGAGAGCAGTCTCGTATCGCAAGATACGAAGTGTCGAAGAAGTTGTTTTCGGCAAGGTTGGCCGTTGGATCATCGGTAGCGGAACACGTGCTTAAGATGATTGTCTACATAGAGGAGCTCGCAGACCTTGGGACCACGTTGGAGAATGAACTCTATACTGATTTGATTCTCCAGTCCCTTCCTTCCACTTACGCCCAGTTTATTCTTAACTTCAACATGCAAGGAAAGGAGGTTGAACTTTCCGAGCTTCTGAACATGTTGAGGAGTGCTGAGGGCACCCTACAGAAGGGTAGAGAGACATCCACTTTGTTTGTAGGAGGATCTTCCTCTTCTAGGTCCAGGGCGAAAGCCAAGGGCAAGAAGAAGAAAGCCCCCGCCAAACCAAGAGGCGGTGTCAGTAAAGTGGATACGAAGGGAAAAGGAAAAGCAACAAAGGTAGCGGGAAAGCTGGTGGGGAAGGAAGAATGCTTTTATTGTCACAAAAGTGGTCACTGGAAACAGGATTGCAAGGCTTGGAAGGCCAGAACACAGGATTTGAAGCGAGTTGCAGCTTCAGCTTCAGGTGTGTATGTTATTGAAAACTGTCTATCAATAAACTCTACATCCTGGGTATTGGATACCGGATCAGGATCTCATATCTGTAATTCTTTGCAGGCGTTGAGAAAGCGTAGAGTTTTGAAGGCAGGTGACATGACCCTCAGAGTTGCTAACGGTGCTAGCATGGATGCTGAGGCCGTGGGGGACTATCACCTGGGATTGTCTGATGGACACTTTTTGGTTTTACGTAGTTGTTATTATGTACCAAATGCAACCTGTAATATCATTTCTGTATCTTTATTATCTAAAGAAGGTTATGAATTTGCATTTGTAAGTAATGTAGTGAACATTCACCTTAATCAAGTTTTGATTGGGTCAGGTACATTGAACAACGGTATATACGTATTAAACCAGCCACAGATTTTCAATGTCCAGAATGCACACAAAAGAAAGTCTCCAGAAATAAATAAAACTTTCTTATGGCATTGTAGACTGGGTCACATTAATGAGAGAAGGTTGACCAAGTTACACACAGAAGGATATTTGGATCCGTTCGAATATCAATCGTATGCAACTTGTCAATCCTGTCTCAAAGGAAAGATGACAAAGACTCCGTTCACTGGACACGGAGTAAGAGCGAGCGAGCTCTTGGGACTCATACACAGCGACGTGTGCGGTCCAATGTCTACACATGCACGAAGCGGTTATTCATACTTCCTTACTTTTACGGATGATTTCTCAAGGTTCGGACATGTCTTCTTAATGAAGCATAAATCCGAAGCTTTTGATAAGTTCCAGGAATATAAGAATGAAGTAGAAAAACAAACAGGCAAAAGTATCAAGGCACTGAGATCTGATCGAGGTGGTGAATACTTGAGTGCCGAGTTCCTGGGTTACTTAAAAGAGAATGGAATTCTCTCTCAGCTTACTCCTCCATACACTCCGCAACATAACGGTGTATCGGAGAGACGGAACCGAACCCTATTGGATATGGTACGGTCCATGATGAGTAACGCTGAGTTGCCGCGATCGTTCTGGGGATATGCGCTAGAAACAGCTGCATACCTTTTGAACCGTGTTCCCACTAAGACTGTGCCTACCACACCATATGAGTTATGGAGTGGGAAGAAACCATATCTTCAATACTTGAAGATTTGGGGATGTCCAGCTTATGTCAAAAAGCAGCATGCGGACAAACTAGAGGCACGCTCAGTACTGTGCAAGTTTCTGGGATACCCAAAGGACTCCAGGGGGTATCTTTTCTATTACGCAGAGGAACAAAAAGTCCTTGTTTCTCGTAATGCCCATTTTCTGGAACATCAGTTCTTAGAAAAAGAAATAAGTGGGAGCGCAATAGAACTGGAAGAAATTCCAGAACCACAAGCTATTACTGAAAGCTTAGTAGAACCAGAGGGTTCGAAAGATCAGGACATTCCCCCGCCACTCCGCAGGAGTAGTAGGCAGTCTCATCCGCCCGAGAGATACTACGGTTTTCTTATTGACGGGGATAGAGAGGATTGCATCATAGACTTTGATGAGCCTACTAGCTTCCAGCAAGCCATTCAGAGCGTCGACTCGGTAAAATGGCTGGATGCAATGCGGACCGAAATGGAGTCCATGTACACCAACAAAGTATGGACGTTGGACATTGCTCCAGATGGGGTAAAACCCGTAGGATGCAAGTGGATCTTCAAAAGGAAGATTGGTGTAGATGGACAGGTTGAGACCTATAAAGCTAGACTGGTAGCAAAGGGTTTTCGTCAGCGACCTGGTTTGGACTATGACGAAACCTTTTCTCCAGTAGCTATGCTGAAATCCATTCGGATCCTTCTTGCCATTGCTGCCTTCCACGATTATAAGATTTGGCAGATGGACGTAAAGACAGCTTTTCTAAATGGACATTTAGAGGAGTGTGTCTATATGGATCAGCCATAGGGTTTCATTCAGAGTGGGAGCAGCGGAAAGGTGTGCAAGTTGCTTAAGTCCATTTATGGACTAAAGCAGGCATCGCGGAGTTGGAACATCTGTTTTGATGAGACGGTTAAGGAATTTGGCTTTATCAAAAATCCAGATGAACCATGCATCTATTGTAGATTTGTGGCGAGAACTGTAGTATTCCTCGTTTTATACGTGGATGACATTCTCTTAATAGGAAATGACATTCCTATGCTACAATCTGTCAAGGGGTTCTTGTCACACAGGTTCTCTATGAAAGACCTGGGTGATGCCTCATACATTCTGGGTATCCGGATCTACCGTGACAGATCCAAGAGGATATTAGGACTTTCACAGTCCAGGTACATCGACACCATACTGAAGAGATTCAGTATGGAAGATTCCAAGCGCGGTAATCTACCGGCTTGTCACGGGATCACCCTCTCCAAAGAGATGTCTCCCAAGACTGATTTGGAGAGGGATCGCATGTCTATTATACCCTACGCTTCTGCGGTAGGCTCTATAATGTATGCGATGTTGTGTACCAGACCGGATGTGGCTTATGCACTGAGTGTGGTAAGCAGGTATCAGTCAAACCCTGGGGAGAAACATTGGATAGCAGTAAAGAACATTCTCAAGTACCTGAGAAGGACTAAGGAGATGTTCTTGGTGTATGGAGGAAAAGACCTGCAGATTGAGGCCTTTGCTGACTCCAGCTTCCAGAGTGACAAGGATGATTCCAAGTCCATGTCGGGTTTTGTCTTTACTCTCAATGGAGGGGCGGTGTGTTGGAAGAGCTCCAAACAGGAAACCGTTGCTGACTCGACTATGGAAGCGGAATACATCGCTGCATCTGATGCCGCAAAAGAAGCTGTCTGGATGAGGAAGTTCTTGAGAGAACTTCAGGTGGTTCTGTCCATTGTTGACCCAATACCTCTGTATTGCGATAACAACGGAGCTATAGCTTTAGCGAAGGAACCCAGGTCCCATCAGAAATCCAGACACATCTTAAGGCGGTATCACCTGATCAGGGAGATCGTGGATCGCCAGGAGATCGAGGTTCGGAGGGTTGCTTCAGAAGATAACACAGCAGATCCATTCACCAAGGCCTTGCCCCAGACTCAGTTCGAGCGGCTGATCGAGATGATAGGTCTTCGATACGCCAGTACATGGCCTTAGTGCAAGTGGGAGATTGTTAGTGTATATGCCCTAGAGGCCATTACTGTATCATACTAGTTTGTATATTACTTGATGGAAGCTTGGGATATTCACAGTTGTATATACAATCTTGCTCGAAATGGTAGTATGCTACTTGGTTTGTCTCTGCTTTAATATGTGCATGTGTTTCTTTTAGCATATTGCTGATATACATATTAGTAGAGCCCTTAGGATCTTTTCTTGATTACCAGCGTTGTGATGGCGCTCACACTCGTGGGAGCTGGGTGATCTATAAGCACATTCTTATACAGGTCCCTAGTCGTTGGACTATCGAGACAGGGCATCGATACTCCGGAGTAGACTAGCGTATGCGCTTCTCATCCCAGCGTGGGAGACGGTCTGTCCCACAGCCGTCAGTACGTCGTACTTGAGATAGTATGCGGGTGCTCGTTAGGTTACGAGTATACTGGACAGGACTCGTCGGGAACTGTTGGTTGGTATTATACCTATCGTCAGTTATCAGTTCCCAGGTGACATGAGTACAGCTTAGTCCGCTGACTTGACACTGTCACTTCGCCTCGAGTGTGTTCCCACTGCACTTTGATTACTACCCTACCACGGCTCAAAGGAGTCGTGCAAACAGGTAGTTTTTGGGTGCAGTCCCGAAGCACTTGGAGGCAGTGACGGTTAGACAGGATTCTTCTCTCCCGGTATTGGGGGTTGACATCGCGCTGTGTCCAGGAGAGCCATTACATGAGTAGTCCCTGGCCAGGGCAAGCGAGATATACTGGTAGGTTTCCAGTGTTATCTCAGGGTGTTCTGGGCTACACTCCGACACGACTTGTACCGCTATTAGGGGACTGACGTTCACCGCCCCCTAGGCCCGCCATGCGATGTATCAGACGAACAGACCGGACTGTATGGAGATTGTCACATACAGGCTCAGTAGGAGTTCAGATGGGGTTCACCTCGTCAGTCTTCTTATCGACATCTACCTGGGGACCGTTACGTACAGCTAGTGCCGCTTGCGGTCTGTGGTTAAACCCACTGCCAGCGTAGTGTCGAGTCTTTAGAGTCCCACACAGAGAGCTATTCGCCTTTAGGCAAAATGAGTAGAGGTCGCATGGTTTTGCGACAGGGTTCGTTCACATTCGCGCACTTGTGCACGTTTGCTGTCCGGACAGTTTATACTAGCGGGCTTTAGTTTAAGCCGGATCCTAGTATATGGTTTGGGATTGGTTTTTCTCATTGTATTCGTATTCCTCGGATCACGAATACAGGTGCGTATGCACAGTTGCTTGAGAATGAGGGAGAGGACTTTGATTAGGGTTAATGACTATTGTCATTTTATTAACCCTAATGCTTATGTGTGTATTATTGTTAATTGATATTAGTTTAATAATTGTGCATGGTTATGGTTGTTGACCATTTGACCCACCTTGACTTGTTGACCTTGTTGACACTTTGACCATCATCATTTCATTTGGAAGATGCTCTTTGATCCTTGCAATTTGCATTAAAAATGAAATGATAATGGTCATGTCTTGATTTAGCCATGAAAATTATCTCACTAATTATCTAATTACAATAATTCACATATATGAGAGAATGCTTCATATTATTCTCTCATTCTATCATATCTTTTCTCTCTCTTGTTCTTCCTCTCCCTCAAGCTCGCTCCCTCTCATGTGTTGAGAAACACTTGAGCTTGAGAAAAACCCTCTCTTGATCATCTTTACTCTCATCTAGGGTTCAAGGACTAGCACTTCTTGCACCCTAGTTACTTCTAGCTTGGAGTTGAAGCCAAAGGTTGAGGCTTTCGGGTGGATCTTTCTTCGACGTGAGAAGACGACCAAGGTGACCTCCTTCCACCACTCCAAGGAGCAAGGAGAGAAGGACTTAAAACCCAAGGTATAACCTTTCTAGCACTTAGCTAGTTACTAGTTAGCTTTAGCAAGTTTTTGTTTAGCAAAGATCCTTCTGGCTCTAGTCCATGTTGCCTAAGCTCATAAAAATCCATTTTTTATTCCGTTTTCCGCCTCCCCGCAAGCACCGGGATGGGCAACGTGGACTTACATTATCGGGGTGCGTTCACTAGCACTCGCGAATCTTTGTGTAAACAGTAGCCCTATCTACGCAAATGTTTTGATAGAGTCGTTAGGTAGCTCTAAATACCATTCAAAGGTTGTTTCCACTAAGCTGCCGACGAATTGGCGAAGCAACCGTTTGTCATCGCCTCCAGTGTTGCCGCATAAGGCCCTAAATTGAGCGACATGCTGATGTGGATTCCCTGTCCCCTTATACACATGGAATTTATGGATCGTATATCCCGGCGGGTAACTGATTTGGTCATACCCGCCCAGATAGGGTCGTCCGGTTCTAACAATTTGCCCAGCAGCTTCATTCGCCTGGTGAGCTTGTATTTGCTGAGCTATATAGTCGTCTAATGCAGCTTTGGAAATGGTTTCCTCCTTGGCTGCTGAGAGGGCCGGAGGAGGATTAGATGTCTCCCCTCTATCGTCTTCAACAATTATCGGAGGGTCTTCAGCTGGAGGGTCTGGCTGTAACATCATCCCTACCATATCTTGGAAGAGGAGCGCCATTTGTTTTATGTTAGCCGTTTGCTCTACGGCTTCTTTGTCCTTCTTTTCGAGGACTCTGCATAAGAAGTCAGCATGGTTTCTTGTTCATGACGCTGCTCTGATGATGCCTCCGGGCTTTCTTTTGGCCCGGTAAGTGCGGCCATTGCAGTCATCATTTCCTGAAGCTTCTGCTGTTGCTCCTGGGCTTTTGTCATGGATCGGGTAAGCAGTCGGTGACCCGTCGAAGCGCGGCTTTCCTCTTTTCCGGAAGCCATATAAACAGTGTGCACCACCATGCCCCCAGACTTGGGGTGTTTAGATTCAGTGGTCTTGCGATTCGCCAAAGACACAGGGATCTTCTCCGACCTCCTTCTTTTGTGGGCGGTCGAAGTTCAAGGAGCCGTTGCAGTGGGCACCCAGCCAGCTGTTGCTTTTTCCGGCTTGACAGAGTAGTCCTTCTCCTGCCGAACCTTCATCTTTTTCTGTTGGCAGAGATAGTCTTGATCCATTACGGAGTCTTGGACTTAACGCCAGACCTTGTAAATTTTAGAGGACAGCCGTTGAGGAGGTTGCTCCGGCTTCTTCTCTGTATCATTCTCCACAGGTGAAGGAGTTCTCTTCAGCACTGCAGTAGGAGAGTTTCTGCGCACCTTGTTGAGCAGTTCAAAGCTGTTCTCGGTTGGAACAGCAGCATCGACCCCCATCATCGGAGCTGGCGGAGTTATCCCAGAGGGGGAGTTGCCCCCAGCCTTCCTTACTCGGCGCCAGTAGCAACGTCGAGCGTGTCGTGCGGATGGAGTTGTTTTAGCTATAAGGATAACTTCATCATGCCCCCTGCTTTGAGGAGAGACTGTTATTGGTGCTAGCCTGTCGAAGACTGACACCCGTTGAGAAGCAATGTCTAATCTGTCAAAGACAGACCTCTGGGCAGGGGAAGCAGCTTTGAGGACCTCGCCTGGAGCAGAAACAGGAATGGACATCCTTGTAAAAACTGACTTCTTGGAAGGAGAAGCCTTTCCAACGATTTCGTCCGCTTGAGCCGGGATGGCTATCCGCTTTGGGATGGCAACTTCGGGTATCGCGGGCTTGTAGACGTTCTGGCCCAGTCTGTTAAAAACTGAGGTATTGAAGTTGGGAGACCCGTTGAGAGGGGCCACGGCAGTGGTAAGTCGATTAAAGACCGACTTCTTTGGGGCTTCTTGCACCGTCATTGGGGCATTGAAGCTCATCGGTGGGAGCATGGTCCCGAAGAATAGTCCAGTGGTGGCTTGAGTTACCTGCTCCACTGGCATCTTGAAAAGGGAGGCCGCTTGGGGCCCGTAAGTCACTCCTCCAGCAGGGATGGAGCGAGAGTTGCAGTTGCAGGTAGTGCAGTTGGAAGCCATTGATCTTCTGTTTTCTGCATGGAGCAAGACACCAAATCTAAGTACCTCGAATCCACAGGCAACCACAGCAAACCGCGATTCGTTCGCGAACACGACACACGAAATGTGGAGTGGAAAGAGGAAAAGGTCCCACCGGGCGTGCCAGAATCTGTTCCCCTCCGAACGGCGGCCAAGACATGGGGCGTCTTGCCTGTGATTCGGGGCAGATGCTAATTGGTTTTATCCGTCCACCTCTCCGAAGATGCCAAGTTGATTTATGGCACCGTGTATCGGAGGTTTAGACGGATGCAGCCGATGTAGCAGACTTCGTCAGATTCCCCCTTGCTCGAGGGGTTTTTGATTGTGGGGACGCTCTTCCCTGCAGGCGCAAGCCCCTGCAGTTAATTACGCTACCGCATCGCGGTAACAACTTTCTCCTTCTCCAGAATTTCACTTCGTGTCGTGGGTGTTTGTTTTGTTTGTGGTTGCCCATGGATTGTATACGGAGACTAATTTGTTTCGTCGCCCGTAGGACGTGGATTAGTCCAAATCTGTATTTACTTAGATTTGGGTTTGGTGTTTTAGTTTAAGGATACGTTAGCCATATTTGAGGCTAAGATCAACTTAAACGTTTGTTAAGGATACGTTAGTCCAGTTTGAGACTAAGATCAACTTAACGGGATCGTTTAGATCCGACAAAAGAGCATTTGGGCTCTATTGTTCCAATTTAAGAACGTAGTGGTCCATTGCCAGTTTAGGGACATGGTGGTCTATAGGTAGTTTAAGGACATTGCGGTCCATTTGATTTGTGGTCGTGGGGACCCGTCACCTCTCTGACGTCGTTGAAGGATTACAACGATAGGTGTCAGAGGAGTTCAGAGATGTACCCTTGGACCGGATGTAAATTGATTTAAAAGAGCAGCCGTGCTCGGTCAATTTAATTTGAGGACTTATGGCCATGATTGGGCTAAGTCCAGTTGAGAATATGTTCAACGTTTTTGTTTATCTTTGGCATATTAGGCCTGTGCTAGGGCTTTGTCCCTATTTGATAATGCACTGCATTTTATTTTGGCCTGCTAGGCCTTTCTGATTTGGGCTCTGTCCCTTTATAAATGATGCAGAGCATCTGTTTGGGCTGTGCCCTTCTTTAAAATAATGCATTGCATTTGGCCTGTTAGGCCTTTTTTTAATTGGGCTTGGCCTTTCTGTTAATAATGCAGTGCATTAATTACTTAACAGTGGTTTTTCAGGCGCTTTGCGCCAATTATTGAGCGCAAGCGCTTGTGGTGGTGACACGTGTCACGCTCTGATGAGCGCAAGCGCAACAGCGCAAAGCGCAACAGTGTGCTGCGCTGTTGCGCTACTGACACGTGGCGCGCTCTGGTGAGTTGCTCCAACTTCAGAAAGCAATGCTCTATCTTAAAAGCGCACAGCGCAAGTGGTCTTGGAGCTGACACGTGGGGCTCTCTGGTGGCTTGCGCCAACCCAGGAGCGCAACAGTGCAGATTTTGCAAATGCAAGACACTGTTCAATAACTTGATCCAATTTTGGATTCAAGAAAAGAATCTTTAAGATTTCAGAACCATTGGTTCATAAAAAAGTGCAAGGCACTGTTATTATTATATATATATTTTTTATTGAAGATCATTGATCTTGTTCTTAGATCAATGATCTATTCAGAAGAAATTCTTCTTTTTTATAAAGGTTTTTACCTTCTTTCTTTTCTTGAGTTCTTCTCACAATTTTTCAGAGTTCTCTCTGTTTCTGAGTTTTTTTGTTTTCTCTCTTGATCTTGATGTTGATGATTTTTGAATTGGGGTCTAGGGGCCTTTATATAGTGCCCATTAATTTGTTAAATTTGTTAAAGAGATTTTTCTCTGAGTGATTTGGGGAATTTTCCCCACCGTTGGATTTTTTATCCAAGGGCTTCTGTTTTACAGAAGACAATCTTCTTGTTTTAACAAGAACAGAAAAGATCTTACTGGAATTTTAATTCTGTTTGGCGCAAACGCGCCAGCGCTTGACACGTGTCGCACAGCGCAGAGCGCAGCGAAACTGCGCGAGCGCAACTGCGCGAGCGCAACTGCGCTGCCACGTGTCGCGCAGCGCAGAGCGCAGCGCAAGTGCACAAGCGCAACTGCGCTGCCACATGGCGCGCAGCGCAACTACGCTGACACGTGTCACGCAGCGCAACTACGCTTGCACCACTGCGCTGACACGTGTCGCGCAGCGCAGTGCCTGCGCAACTGAAGCGTTGCTTCCTTTAATTTTGTTTTAAATAGAGTCTTGCTCTGATTGGGCGCGCTGCCTTGGGCGCTGCGCTCTCTGCGCTGGCGTGTCTGATTTTGACACGTGGCGCCCTGCGCGCAGCGCAGAGGATCTGAAGCGTTGCTTCATTTATTAAAATTTTAAATTTTCAAAGTAGTGTTTTGCTCTGATTGGGGGAATCGGAAGCATTGCTTCATTTCCCGTCTTGGAATTTGAACAGAGCTTTGCTCTGATTGGGGTAAACAATCCCCTGCTGAAATCTTCTGACCCTGATCTCAGCAGTCGATATGAGATATGCTGCGAACCTATTACAGTTGTGTTAGTTGTATAGTATGTGATATTAGAAAATTCGAATATTTGAGACATATTTTACCTGCTCAACATAGTGAACTCAGTATCATACTCATCCACGAATTTGCTCCGCATAGAGCCTTGCTGTAGGTGGATGAATTGCCTCTCCATGTCAAATCGGGCAGTCTCGGGAAAATACTTCGCGTCGAACATGTCGCGAAAAGTCTTCCATTCGATCGGCTGGGTAAGACGGCTTTCTTCTGCCTTCCACTATACTCGGGCGTTATCGATAAGTTGCATCTTCGCAACCCATACCCAAGCAATGTCTGGCACTTGTGCTGCTGCCAGATCATCTTCGATCGACTAAACCCATTCTTCAGCTTCCAAGGGGCTCTCATTTCCAGAGAATTGCTTAGGATGCAGTGCCCGGGATTGCTTCACTCCAGGTGCTTGCGTGTCTAGACGATTCAGTAGGATAGCGGTCTGGTGCTGCTGTCCCTCCAGGAGGCTCTTTATTGTCTCGAGCAGTACCGTCTGCTCATTGATCGAAGCTACAATGGTAGGCGTAAGTGGAAGAGGTGGTGGTGTGGTGTTGCCGTTCACTTTGGTGCTAGTATTGTTCGGAGAATCCATAACCTTGAAAGAAAAATTGGGTTAGGATAGATTCAAGGAATAGGAAATATAAAGAATGTTTTAGTTGCTGATTCTTATGATATATTGCATAGGTTTCCATGCAGAACTGACCTGCATGAGCCGCCAACAAAACCTGTCATGCCTCGCTTCCCAGTGTACGGATAAGGAGACGTGACTAGGCCCGCGACGTATTTACTCAGAAGTAAACACGTTAAGCGTAAATAATCAATATAATATAAATGTACACAAGAAAGACATGAGATGTAAATGAACATCGACTTTTTTTTATTTATTAAACATTCTTTACAATACAACTGAAAAGTAAATACAATGTAGAAAGCAATGCCTAAACAATAGCATGAACTGAAAGTAAAAGTATATACAAGTGACTAGAGCTCCGGGTCCTCGATGAACTGCTCCAAGTCTTCTGAGCTGGGCTCAATCTCTAGAGAGTTGGGTCCTCCTGACAACATTCCAAAAAAAGAATAGAAAAGGATTGTCGTCAGCGAACAATCGCTCGGTAAGTCCCAAAGAGAGATAGAAATAAAATAGACAGATAAGAGAATATACTGGTATAATGTATGATTGTTATGTTAACGCAGTTGTTTATAATTTGGTATAGAATATGCCAGTGTATACGAGAGGAGTCTAACTATTCCATGGACTATGGTATACGGAGCACAAGGACCCATCAAACCACGGGACAACAGCAACGGATATTCAGGTTAGGTGTATTAATGTGACCATTATCGTGCCACTTTTAACACATTCGGTACCAATCTACCCCTTTAAAACCTCGTAATGTTTATTGTATTGTTTATAGCTGAAAAACTTACCGAAACCATGATATCAATTGTTCATGTAAACAGATAAGGATGTAAACGGATAGTCATGTAATGAAGTCAATGTATGTCCATGGTTCGGTCAGTTCAAGTCATGTTGATATTTGATAGTATTCAGTATATATGGATTCATGATGTATTGGAGTTATATTTGAATTGTATATAGATTGGAATTGTATTCAGATTAGACTAAGACTATATTTGAGTCGGACACTTAAACAGAATTGGATTGCTGAATTAGGTTTTGGAGTTATCGGTAACTGCTGCACATGGACGGCAGTATTTGTGACTTTTTCCAAGCCAATTACCATTGATAACCCCGTTTTAGTTTCCTACCTTAAATAGGCAAGCACCCACTTTCTCCAGCTCCCTGAGACTCAAGAGAATTGGTCTCGCTTAAACCTATATTTACTAGGGTCCTTATTGTAAATTAATAAACCTGAGGGGGTTTTATGAAAAATAGTTTTGATAAATTTTCAAAATAAATCTCAAGAATTTATTTATCGTATTTAGGCTTTTCATGGATGTAATTTTTAAAAGTGCGGTATTCTAATAATTATAAATCAAGATTGAATAGTATATGATATTTTAGTGTAAATTGGAATTGTATGGGTTTGTGATGGTATATTCATGAAATTTGTGATTCTTGTGTTTAGAAAACATGGAATTTATTATAAATATAAAATAGCTGTTCTGATAATATTTATATATATTAAAAATAGAATTTATTTATTAAATAGAAAATCACGTTTTCTTAAAAATTGTATTAAAAATTCCATCGAGATCAGATGCTCCGTGAGGAGGTCTGCATCTCGCTCTACTAGTTCTGAGGATGTGTGATAACCCGCACCATTCAAATCGGGTTCTCCAAAAGTGGGTTGTAAAGACATAATCGTATGGAATTTAATTTAAAACAATTTAAAGAATACATATTTTAATAGTTTATGGTATTTAAATGTAAAATTGTATTAGCCACAAAAATATGGTTTTCAAGAAATCGTGCTATGTCATGATGTGTATTGTGAGAGGTAGGTCATTACCTTATGAGGTTTTTCTAAAGGTAATATGAGCAATTATGATAAAAGAATGTCGTAGGTAAACTTTGTGGTATTTAACTGTAAAAGTGTAATACAAGTTGCATAGCATAGTATTTTAAATTGAAACTTGTTCTCAATATTGGTTTATGATTGCTAAACAATATCTAAAGAGATGATTGATTTGTTATTAAGAAAAGTTGATTTTTTTAACAAATTTAGAATCGGATGTCGGATTAACTCCACTTCCGGTGAGTTTTGAAAAGAGAACAATTTAGAATAGGAAGAGAGAGGAGGAAAGGGGACTTACTGGATGAAAAGAGAGAGATGAGATATAGAAACAATTTGATGGCTTCGTGGAGTCGCGGTGTCACCGGAATTGTTCCGGATTGTCACTGGAACTTGACCTTGGGCTAACTCCACTTGTACACTTCTTTGACTTGGAAAAATTTGAGAGTTTCGACAATGAATTTCAGAATAAAGAGGGTTAGGTATAGGATGGTATTTATAGGATAGAATTAGGGTTTAAGGAATTAAAAATGAGAATTAAAATACATTAAAACATTGGTTTAATGTTGATTTTTAATCCTCTGGTTAATTGCAGGAAAAACAAACAGAAGAGGAGTAGTGGGGGAGGCCAAGGGTTTAGGGGTCAAAATTTGGAAGCATTTGCGATGGGGGGGCCCAGCGTTGCTGGCCTTCTAATGATCTTCGCCGGTCGATTTGGGTGGGTTGGGGCTTGGATTGGTGACACGTGTTCTTGGCTGTTCATATAACATTTTCCACATGTTTGATCTCTGAGACTTTTCATTTTTACGTGTATTGCACGTGTAAACTTTTGGGCTTCCAAAAAGTTTAAAGAAAAATCATTAAAAATAATATGTGGCTGGGGGAATTTGAACACGGGGTCTATGTCACAGCAGTGCAAGGCTTTACTAATGAGCTACAAGTGCTTTCTTGTTGTTCTTAAACAAATTAAATACTTATAACATACTCAGGGTTGCAAATACTCCATTTAGTACTTTAACTTTAAAAAAATTTCTATACATAAAAAACAGAGTCGTTACAAACTTGCTAGCTGGTATTATACCTATTGTCAGATAGCAGTTCTCAGGTGACATGAGTACAGATTAGTCCTTCGACTTGAGATCGTCATTTGTCTCATGTGAGTTCCCACTGTGCTTTGATTACTATCCTACCATGGCTCAAAGGTGTCGTGCAAACATGTTTTAGTTGGGTACAGTTCCGAGCCACATGGAGGCAGCGAGCGGATCGTTGGGGATTCATCTCTCCAGTATTGGGGGTTGATGTCGCTCCGTGCACGGGTGGCCATCACCAGAAATCCTTGGTCAAGGTGGACGAGAATTACTGATTTGGATCAACAGTTTCTCAGTGGGTGATGGGCTTCACACCGACACGAAATATCGCGTTATTAGGGGTCTGAATTTATCCACCCCCTAGACCCGATATGTGATACTCTTAGACGAAGAGACCGGACTATACGGAGACTGTCACAGATAGGCTCAGTAGGAATCTAGATAAGTTTGCTCGTCGGCCTTCCTTTTCGACAGGTACCCGGGTAGCCGTTACGTACAGCTAGTACCGCTGATGCGCTTGTGCTTATGGATTTATCTAGTAACTCACTGCCAGCATCCTGTCGAGTCTTTAAAGTCCTACACAGAGGATTACCCTGGTTCAGGCGAAATGATATAGTATCTATATTTTGATACGTGCAGGGTTCCGATCGAATGATTGTACTAGTTACCCAGACTTTCGATCGGACGGTTGATAATACTAGCCGGATTATTAAATCAGGTATTGATTTAATAATTTACGTATATATATTTCGAAATGTATATTCTAGTATTATGTTCTTTGTGTTATTCTATCTTTTTGGGTATTCGTATTTTGATACGAATACGGGTATATATATACAGTTGAGTGTATTTCATATTTATACGGAAAATATTCTAGAAGGTGGACATCTCATTTTGGTTTATCCATTTATTAATTTAAATGGAAATGAGGTGTAAAAGTAGTGAGGTGAGAATGGTGAGAACCTTGCTTGAATAGTGTTGACAAATGAATTGTAAATTCATTTGTGCAAACTATTCAAGTATGGTTGCTATTGTTTATTTAAAAAAAATGTTTATTCAAAACCATGCTTCATGGTTTTCTCTCACTTGGGTGTTTTTGGATGGAAAATCATTCTCACCATTTTTTGCCCATTTCTCCTCACTAGACTTTCTTGAGCTCCTCCTCCTTCTTCTTGATTATCCACCATACTATCTCATGTGTTGAGAATCAAGGATGAATGAGAGATATAAATACACTAAGAACAACTCACTAAATCACTAGACACTCTAGATTAGCATCCTATAGTCCCTAGTTGCTCCACTGGATTTTTAGTGTAGAGCTAGAGCCATGAACCACATCTCTCGGATGGATCATCTTCGATGGAGGAAGACCGGAAGTCAAGCTCGATCAAGGAGACCTCAATGAGCTAAGGAAGAGGGTAGAAGACCGAAGGACACGGATTTTTTGGTATAACACTTCTATCTCAGTAGTTAACCTCCTTTAAATTGCCAGTTTCATGTTTGGTTTCGATTCTAGATAGTTGTTTCTGTTGGGTTACACCGGCGTCCCGGCCATCAATCTGTGGCTAAATACGGAACAAAAACTTTTAAAAACCGGCGCTAACAGAACCCGATTCCCGGATCGTACCATTAACCCTATACTAGTTGTATGTAAAGGAGTTTAAAGAGGTTATACCAAATGATCCGAGTCCTTCGGTCTTCAACCTCTGTCCCAAGCTCCTCGCGGCTTTCTCGATCAAGTTTGCTCTCCGGTCTCCCCACATCGAAGAATATCCAGGTCGAGGGTTAGTAATACGGGCTCCCGCCTCAAAACTGAAGCAACTCGGGTATCCAGTTTGCTAACCTAGATAGCCAAGATGAAGTAGAAAGAGTTTGTGATTAATTTGTCTCAATACACCTAAGAATTCTCAACTCATTAGAGGGTTTGGATGGAGGTTGAAGAAGAAGCCATGGGAGAAAAGTGTGAGCTCAAGAAAAAACAAAGAGCAAGTAAAGAAAATGAGTTGGATGCATTTTTCTTTTGTTGTGTGTTATGGATATTTGTTGTAAGCAATATATAATCTAGTATGCAAGCAACTAAAGAAAAAAACTCAAGAAAAAATATCTCCTTTGCTCATAACAAATATCCCACACCACAAACAAAACAACATCATGCCACCACGACCCACCACCATGAGTCACCAAGTGCATGCATGAACCATGCCAAAACTCACACTCACACTTTCCACCTCATAAACATTTAAAGTAATTGTTTAATAGAAAAAGAAAAAGAATCTTCTAAAGTAAACTTTTAACGAATTACAAGAATACCCTCATTTGTATATACATACCCGCATCCGTATTCCGACTGAATACGAATACAACGAGACGAAAATAATCTAACAATATAATACTAGGATCCAGCTTAAACCAAAGCCCACTATCCGTCCGATCATGATCCGTGCACAAGTGCACGTATATGATCGAACCCTGCCATAAAACCATATAGTCTCTACAACGTTTCACCCGAACCAAGCAAATCCTCTGTGTCGGACTCTAAAGACTCGTCAATACGCTGGCAGTGAGTTTAACCACAAGCACGTCAGTGGCACTAGCTGTACGTAACGGTTACCCAGGTATTGAACGAAAGGGAGGCCGACGAGCAAACTCATCCTGAAACCCCTAATGAGCTTGACAGTGACAATATCTGTACAGTCCGGTCCGTTCGTCTCTGAGTATCGCATATCGAGTCTAGGGGTGGATAAATTCGGACCCCTAATAACTTGACATTCAGTGTCGGTATGAAGCCCATCACCATGTGAGAAACTACTGATCCGAATCAGTAATTCTCGACTACCTTGGCCAAGAATTTCTGGTGATGTCCACCGTGCACACTGCGACATCAACCCCCAATACCGGGAGAGACGAATCCTCTGACAATCCGCTCACTGCCTCCATGTGGCTTGGGACTGTACCCAACTAAAACCTGTTTGCACGACTCCTTTAAGCCGTGGTAGGGTAGTAATCAAAGCACAGTGGGAACTCACATGAGACAAATGACGATCTTAGGTCGATAGACTAACCTGTACACATGTCACCAGGGAACTGCTATCTGACAATAGGTATAATATCAACTAGCATGTTCCCGGCGAGTCCGTCCGGTGTACTCATAACCCAATGAGCACATGTATACATCTTAGGTGAACAAACAGACACCAATGGCTTGTAAGACCGACCACCGCCCCTCGTCGGGGTCTCGATTAGTATACACTAGTCTACTCTTGGAGTATCGATGCCCAGTCTCGAAACTCCCACGACTAGGGACATTTTAAGTATGTGCTTATAGACCACCCAACTCCCACGTATATGATCGCCATCATACTGCTAGTAGTCAAGCAAGAATCCTATGGGCTCTATCAACATGTAATAATGATCTGTAATGTCATCTAAAGTATGTACAAGATGATAAAGACAAACCAGATAGCATATTACTATCTCGAGTAAGACTGTTCTACCGGTATAGGTCCTCCCTCAATCATTGAAATCTCATTCCTGCGATCCAATAATTGACTTGAGGGAACTATAGCCAACAATCCCCCACTTGCACTTAAGGCCAATTATTGCGGTGTCGCATACTCACAGCCCTTGTGATACCGAATACCCAACTTCTCTACTAATCAATTTCACAAAGCTCATTTGTAAAACTATTGCGTTCGACAAATTGACTCAGTGAGTGGATCCGCTCTAATGTTTCTTTCTATGTCTATCTTTATCTTAAGTTCACGGAGAAAGCCATCTTCCAAAATGAACAATACCCGTCTTAGAATATATCTGGATATCTGATGGGACCTAGTTTACAAATGAACTCCAAATCCAGCAAATTTCTTAGACCGTATCGTCCACTAAATTTAATCAGTATCCTGCGTCATGCCTCCCTCAGTATTCGCTTGGACCATCTATCCAAACTACTGCCCCTCAAAAGAGGGAAAACTATAACTCTGACAGTCACTCTGTCATCCATGTCACCTTGGAAGCCTGGAATGATAACCGTCTCCCGAAGGAGGCTGCCGTTACCAAATCCCTAAAACATCCTCTTATGTTCATAAACTGCTTCCGAACGTTTCTCCAGGATTGGATAAATATATAAACTTATCGCAGGCAGTGCGAAAACAACATCTGGTGTGGTACTTGACATCTCATGATTGACTCAATTGCCTAAGCAAGTGATATGCCAATCATGCACATCCCTCTCCCTTTTAGTCTGTAAGACACCTTTAGAGAGGCTGACTCCATCACCCGCAGGTACACCACCATGCCAGGAGTTGTCCATTCTAAAACACCTTTAGAATACTGTCTAAGTACCCAGATTGGAAAACTGCCCAAATCTAGATCTAAAACCATAGATCTAGTAACCAGAATGCCTAATATTATATCCATATCCTATGTGGAGAAACCACTGTGTGACAACCACAGTATAACCGACTGTAGTATAGGAATTTCACTTCCTACAAAATGTATGTCATAAAAATACCAGGACATCACACCCGACTACCTTCTTAACAGATCCATCTCCTATTCTGATGAAGTCAAATCCTATGACTGTTACATCAAAAATAGATGATCTACCTCCGCTATATCTACTTTAATCTATAAATAGACATAAGCTACTTGTCCACTATACTTCCGCTGCTCCCACTGACTACAACAACCCTCTGGTAGAGTCATATACACGTGCACTTCTAAAACTAGTTTAGAACGACGCTATACTCATCCTGCCGGGTCTCATAGTCTAGAACAGCAGTAATGGCAAGTCTGGGTAAACAAGAACCTCCCTGTCACCGTCTTTGAGGATACCGAAGTACTTCTCGGGTGCCTGAGCTTACCCACCATATCTGCGGAGTGGCTAATGGAATGTCAAATCCGATTGAATCTTTAGGATCTATTAAATTTTCAGTAATCGTTTGTGGTTCTGGAATCAGTTCCAGTTCTACCATACTCCCACTACTGTTTTATGAAAAAATCCATTTTACTGAAACTGTGGCAAGTCAAGAATAATATCACTATTGATATTCCAGATGGTAGAAAATTACCCTTCATCATGGTCCGGAATAACCCACAAACTGCCATTACTGAAACGTGCCTTGAGTTATCCAGAGTCTGGTTTTAAGCATAAGCCGGACAACTCCATATACCTTAACATCGTTAAGATATGAACCATTCTATATACAATATAGAAACAGAGACACTGATTTAATTAGAACCCGATTCAAATCATGCAGCTGTCTCCAGTGCATGTCAACTAAATAGAAAGAGGCTGATCAGCATTACTCAACTAGGAGTGCATCCAAATATGAGTAACCTGAAAGAGAAGCAAGTTCTCAAAACCATTACTATCAACTTAATACCAAACACAAGTATCTATATTTTCGATCACCTTGAAGAATCCTGATAATTGCAATAGATGGTTCTCTACTTTATTCTTTTAGCTATAACTTCTCAAAACTTGGACCTTGTATTTCTATGAAATACTTGTCTAAAACTGGAGAAGTCACAAGTAAACAGAATATAGTATGAGCACCAACCCCTCTGTCCTAATGGACACTGGACAACATACAATACTTTGTATAAGTCCCTTGAGTTGAATAACTCAAACTCTGTGCATCGTAGGTTGAAAACTGTACTATGGTTAAGAAGAATTACACCGCTGTTTAATGCTCCTTACCTAACCATCAACTGATATAGGTAATTGTCATGGACATAATTTCAAAAAGATAGATCTCACTTTATAAAATAAACGTACAGATATATCAGTTTGAAATTGGTGCATAACAACGGATATTCAAAACCAAATATTTGCCGTCACGCAAAACCCCAGGCGATTTCCTAAAATATCACCAATTACAATGAATTCCGATATAATGAGGATATAATCACCTAATTCCCAATAACTTACTCCCACTCATCATCTGTAAAACCATACAGACGTGAGAATCAAACCTGGTAAATACATACCCTGAAGTAAGGATCTAATTGGGAAATCAGTTTTCAATTAATAACGCATAGTGAAACTGAAACATGAAAATGTTTCGAAGGGGTATCCGGGCATTCCTGGTAATGTCGCTTTCACTATCTAGATTTATGACTGTTCTAACGTTTTAAAAATAAATAAATAAATAATTAGATAAATAAAATCCATTAGGTGAATTTTCTGATAATCGGTAAAATAAACCGTATTTTCCGTAAAACTCAACTACAATTATTTTTCAATATAAACTTAAATACGCCTATTTTAACTATGTAATTGCTAGTATTTGGTATTTATTTGGTCACTTATAAATTATTAGTTTACTTAAATATTTTTCCTTAATTAATTATTTCTAATATTAATATAAGCTTTTAATTATACATTAAATTAGTGCAAATTATAAATTGGAGTGGGTTAATTTTACAAAGTGAACCATGACATATTAGAGTCTGTTTGTAGCATGCTCTTCTCTTCTTGAATTGTCTTCAAAATTCTAGAGATTTCTAGGAAAAGGTTAATTTGGAAAAAATTAAATAATTAAGGGTTTAAGTGAAAAGATGCAATTATTAATGAAGTTTTCTACACAATTCCACCCATTCACACCTCACTCTCTCTCCTTCCCTCATTTGGCCGAGCCTCTCTTATGCTGCCCTCATTTTTCCCCATCTCATTTTCTCTCAAAAATTCATCATTTTTGCCTCAAAAATCCATCATTTTTGCCTCAAAAATCCATATAAAAACCTCATTAATCTCCTAATCTAAATCCTACCCATTATTCCTTGACCAATATAGCTTGGATTCATGAAGCAAGAAGCCATTTTGGAGGCCAAGACTTTCATACTAGATCTCTAATTTTGTGAGGTATAAATCTTAAATCTATAATGAAATTGTTGTATAAGTTGCTTAAATCTAGCATATTTAAGTGTTAATTTGGTGCTAGTTGTTAATTTGAAAATTCAAGATTAGGGTTTGTGATCAAGTGAGGATTTTTATCAATTATTCATGGTTTTAATGAGTGGATTAACATGTTAATGGAATGCAAAACCTAATCTAGTTACTAGTTGCTAATTTTTTAGTTCAAAATTGTGATAATTATGCTATTTTGCAAACTAGGTTTTTAGAAATTGATTAAATAATTATGATTAAAATCTAATTATGGTTTTCATGACATTATTAACATTTTAATTTGTTGTTTAGTAACTTAGATCATGCAAAACTTAGTTTAGTTGATGATTTGTGAATTTTTGTTTTAAAATTGTTAAAATTGGATAATTTTGCAAACTAGAATTTTGGGTTTAATGGAAATTGATGAGATTAAATTTAAGTAATGGTTTGTATGACTTAGTTATGATATTTAGTAAATATTATAGCCATTAGTTTCATTAAAATATCAAGTTTCGAATTAAAACGGTTATTTGAGACTTTCTAGGTTTTCGGAAATAAATCGAATTGATTTATTTTGAGGTTTTTATGAGTTACAACTTATTTCATATTATAATTAGTGATTTGTGAAACCACGATTGGTGTGTTTGGGTTTTTCTCGAACAATCGGCGTTTGTACGCCGATGTTGAGGGTTATTTGGTTCTTTTGCATGAGCGGGTCATAGGTTTTAACCTATGCGCGTTTCGTGCGCCGTTTTAGTTTTGTCCGCGATTTCGGTTTACGATATTATATATATTTGCGTATAGGTACCCCTCACGTGGATTTCGGACGATGAAGAAGAGGATGGCGGCATCGACTTCGGCAAGTGAGGACCAGGTGAGTAGATGTATATCTACGGGGGAAGTCGGGTTGATAGCGTATAGCATCCCTGCAACTTCGTAGGATATAGCATGGTATTGAGATAGTAATATATAGATATGTTATTGGGAGATATGAATATGGAGCAAGAAAGGTTTTTAGGAGACCACGAATAGGAAATTATGTAAGTGGGATGATAGTGTTTTAGTCTAGTTCTTAGTCGCGAGACCCTAGAGTATAGGTTGACACACACACACGCACACACATACACTTGGCTTGGTGTATGTGTGTGTGTGTGTGTATGTGTATGAATGTGTGTAGTTTTCTATGTGTGTGTGTGTGTGTGTACATACACACAACATATACGCGTAACATGAGAATGTTATCTGATTTTTGGAGATGAGTCGATATGAGCAAGCATGATGCCGTGAGAAATTTGATATGTGACCGAGTTATGATATGAGATATGTTATGATATTACAGCGGATCGTTGGACGATGATACCATGTGATTGATGATATATATATAATAGTTGACGTATGATTGAGATATGATATGATGTATGTTATGATATTTATAATGGATCACTTGTGCAATATATACTCATATATGATAATATGTGTTGATGATATCGGATTGCACGAGACTTTAAGTCGGTTATGTGTTAATGATATCAGATTGCACGATACTTTAAGTCGGTAACCAGATCATGATATTGTTTGATAATGATACCTTATGAATGATGATGTATAGATATGATAGTTGACCCGTACCCCGATTCTGGGATGCCGTACGATAGATTTTACCGTATGAGGTATAGATGTGATGATTGATCCGCACTCTTGACTTGAGGAAGTCGTACTATGTACGTGACGCTATTGAGGCCGGATCGCCGACTACTAGAGATATCGACTCGGACTTTAGGTGGATTCTTATTACCTATCGGCTAGTTTCTTTAGTTTAGTTCCTTAGTGGGTTAGATAGATACTAGCTTAGGCTCGAGTCATATTTATTTTCAAAACTAACGAATCGTGCACATTTTCAAAGACAGCCTGAGAGATACGACGGATTTTTTTCAAGGGTCGTATTTTTTTCTCAAAAACACCGCAGCCCCTATTTTTCAAAAAAATCATGATTCGTGCTTTTCAAACACCAAAACGGTATGACTCGTATTGTAGAAATGTATATTCTTCGGTATTGCGGTTATTACTCTTTCTCTGTTATATTCATGTTATTCTCATTTCACTGCATGTTTATGCATATGCTTCCTTCACTGTTATAATTCCATCTGTTAGGACACCAGCACCATTACCGATGATGCGCATGTCCACGTACACTTATTTTCCGGCTCACACACATCATCATCGGTAATTGCCATGTCACGTATACTTTAGAACATATTATCTCATTGATATAATCAGATAAATGCTAGTTACCACACAATACTTGTGTGATTGCTCTCATGTGTTAACTTAGAGATTGCATTCGTTACATAGATACTTTATGCATTAATATATTCATTCATATACTATTCTGGGGTTTTATGCCGATATTCACTGGTTATTTACTCTTGATTCTTGGATTTCGGATTTCCATGAGATTTCTGGATTTGGAGGAAAACCGCAAGAATTTATAATAACTTCTCTCTCTCTTTTTAAAATGCAAGTTGCGGTTTTCTCGTGATGTATGGGTCGTCCACCATGTGTTTTCATGTTTTTTGTTGGATTTCGAGACCCGATTCGAGGAGTGGAGGAACCGTCTCGGGTACATGGTGGGCCCGGTAGGTACCCCGGAGCAAGAAAGATATTTCATGGGGATGACGATGAGCCTGGAAGGGGCACGGACTATCTACCGGTGATGTCTGGCGTGGCGGATATCCGGAGGATACCGACCGTTGTCGTGAGATTTGATGATTTGGGCCGATCCGGACCGACGGAGCCCGAGATATTGAGATATTGAGATTTTGAGATTTTGTGTCAATGCTTGACACAGACTTTCTGTCGATTTCACTGATGATGTTTCAGTTTCATTATACGAGATTCATTGATGATTTTCTTATATCAGATTATTCAGAATTCGTGGTGGATTTTCTTATTCATGATGCATTCATATATCAGATATATGACTTGTTACTGTTGTGACACTGACACGAGCACTGAGTATTGCACTTATGCATAGGTTCTTACCCTGTCACTACTTGATGTCTAGTGTTATGTTAAGTATATTATTATGACATAGGAGATCGTCGTGCATGCGATTTCTACTCGCAGATGTCTTCTACTCACGAGTTGGCAACTCACCCCCGTTGCGCCAAATTTTCTTTCAGGTTCGGATGTACAAGTTTCCTTGGCGGCTTGTTGGCATACCATTTCATTCAGGGTAATTGCTTGGTAGGTTGGTTCACTTGTATCGTGACCACCGTTGTACTTTTATTTATTTCAGTTGTATGTAGTAAGCTCCATCAACCAGACTTGTATTATTCGGTAGATTTAGTAGACCAGTTGTTTTTCTTTCAACATTAGAGTTGCGCTTGTATTATTATGGTTTTCTGGTAGATTTTAGTTTTTCTCTGAGTTTTGTTCCTCGCCCTTCGGCGTTGTATATTATTTTGTATTGTGTGGTTGTTTCCGCCATTTGGCATAGAGCTAGCTCCCGCTTGGGGTATTGCTTGTATATATATTTCTTGTTTGTACCCATTTGGGGCCAGTTTTTACAAAGGAGACTCTGGCGAAATTTTTGAGAAAATTTGATGTTGCTTTTAAATTTGTTTTCCTACATTTCTTCTTTAAAATGGTTTAGATTTCTGGGCTTCGGCTTATTTAGATTACGTTACGCCTTTAGACGTTTCGTAATGTAAGTGCCGGTCACGTTCCGTACCTTCGGGTCGTGACAACTGTAACCGTATATTTCCTTGCCATCTCTCCAAATCTCTTTATTTGTCTTTACTCATTACGTTATGTGCACCACCCTTAGGCTAAATGTTTTTCTTTCTTCTCTACCGTTCGGCACCAGCCTATAGTTTGGAAGAAGACTATCCAATAAGCGTAATAGGTGTACTCTCCTAATCCGAGGAGCCCTCGCAATCTGAGAAGGTAAAGATAAAAGACAACTGAATAAACCTTTTTCTATTTCTCCTGAACCAGAATCCTTTCTCGAACTGGAACAAGTTCCTTCGAGTTCGTATATAACTATACGATGGATTATCCAATAAATATGGATCTTCTTAGTGATACGGGGTGTTCTAGAGAAATTCAAAGGTGAAGTAGGAGAGGCGATGATATATGTGGTTTCGTCATGAATGATAGCAGTCGCAATTTACTTTGTGCTCTTTCTAATCCCTTTATTTGTCTTTACTTATTATCTTCTGTACACCACACTTAAGCTAATTGGTTTTCTTCCTTCCCCACCTTTCGGCACCTGCCAATGGTTTGGAAGAAGACTATTCAATAAGCGTAATAACCCTCTCCTTATCCTAAGAGCCCTCACAACCTGAGAAAAGGTAAAAGGAAAAGACAACTGAATTGTCCTATTCAATTTCTCCAGAACCGGAAACCATTCTCGAATCTGAAACAAGTTTCTTCGAGTTCGTATATAACTATACGATGGTCATATCCAATAAATGTGGATCTTCGTAGTGATACGGAATGTTCCGGAGAAAAGCAAAGGGTAAAAGTAGGAGTGGCAATGAAGTATGCAACTCTGATAATCCAAAAGCCAGTGTGTTTTAAGAAAGTTTGGTTAACTTGGTTTATGAGTTGTAGTCTAGGGTCGGGACATGGTCGCTGCTAAAGAGAGAGAGAGAAAAGAAAAACTCAGTGTGCACTCTAACCTAGATCAGAATAGTTAATCACTTTATCTAATCAGGATGTCTCCCACTATATCCTCAAATTCTTCTCTAAACCCAAAGGAATAATTAGTCGGGATCATTTAAAATCACCCGAGGAGTAAACCAACTCATCAATGGGAATCGGGATCCAACTATCATCACATGATAACCTGATGGAATCCACTCAAGTTATCACACTCCAGAAGGTATGCGCATGCCTGGAAAGTTTCAGTTTCTTTAGAAACTCCCGATGTGATTTACCCTATGCTCTTATAACCTTGACTAAGGCCAACAAATCATAAGTCACACGTCAAGTTCTACCCGTCATTGTCCAGGTTAATTTTAACCCACCCGTACTCGCCCTTGACTAAGGCCAACAAGACTGTACGACTGTCCCAAACCAATGCATCTATCTATGCAACAGAAAAGTAACAAACAGCTACCATACACTATTTCTTGACTAAGGCCAACAAACATAGCATGAATATTAAGTGCTACCTGTCTGAAATGACAGAGCGCTACGAATGGTTTTTGGCGAAAAAACATTTAACGTAATGAACTTAATATCGTTGAAGGAATCAGATAGCTTTACAAATATATAGTGGCGAAAACTTTTGCTAAAGAGGTCACTCCCGGTGAAGGGATCTCGGCTCTTTCCTCATGGAATGAGGTGCAGGATATTCCAAACTGAATACCGCGATGCAAAGCAAAAAGTAATCAACTATAGTAAAGTTATTACCCTGACGCAAACTTCTGCCCAAGGGATCACTCTCGGTGAAGGGATCTCGGCCCTTGCCTCGTCGAAGGAGGTGCTGGATATTCATAACCGAATACCTCTATGCAAAACAAAAGAAAACATCCTTATAATAACAGCTTTTGAAAATTTGTTCCAACAACATCAAATAGGTCTGTTTTCCTTGTATTGATCAGAATCAACGCAGTCTCATCAATTAATCACATCAAAAAAGAATGAAAATATGATGTACATATATGCCATCTACATTCGCCACTGGTCTCGTCATCACCCGTTAGGTTACTTAACTAACGACAGAGCGGGGAATGGACTAGTGCTGATGCAAAACATATACAACATCTACTAGTATATATATATATATAATAATATATAATAATCGCTCTAGGCATGATATATGCAGCATCACAGAATAGCGATAAGCATCACAGAACAATACTGATAATCTGGGAGCCCCGGGTTTCCTTTGAGCCGCAACTGAAACCCGACGTTCCCCTGGTCGTATGGATAGCCTGTGAAATGAAAACCTAGACCCCTACGAGCGCGACAAGTTACCCGATAAAACCAGAAGTGAGGCAGCCCCCTTCATCAAAGTGAATGGGCCACCCGGCACTTCACGGAATCCGGTAACTTGAGCACTCCTCCTTGGGTCAACCTGTATCCCCTACGAGTGCGGAGAATAGCCGTCAATTCTAGAGTAAGGTCCACTTCGTCATAACGCCATGAGATGCGGACTCATTGCCCTCTATAACCCGGCTATCCGTGCACTCCACCGCGAAGTAATCCTACTACAGAAAAGAAAAATATATACAACGGTGACATCGACCTCAACCCGGTCGTTCCCCAAATAAATAATATACAAACTGGCAGTGACGACAGTCCACATGTTGGACGGTTGCCCCGCGATATCAAATATACAAATAAATCTAAACCGTACTAACATTGCACCCAAGCTATCCACCACGATGATTCCGCAACAACCACAGCACAACACAGAACATCAACGTGAATGTCACATTCGCAAACCCGTCTAAAAGACATATAGCAATTAGAAAAGTTGTACCGATCTAATGATATTCACGGTCACAGATAGTAATGCATGTACTGAAAACTACGACATTAGAATTCCACACGCAATTAGCAAACCAAACCAATTTCCAAAACCATGAAAAAACAGTGAGCTAAAGTTCCAAAAACCGACCGTTTAAAGTCAATTCGGAAGTCCGAATCAAAACGAAATGCGCCTGAACCTTCGTGGGGAGTTAGAGCACGAAATTAACTTCGATTCGGAGGGCCTAGAAGGGGTACCCCACCCTCGAGGCCACCACGAGATGGCCACGGGGTGAGGCAGACCCGAAACTGCCCAAGATGGGGCAGTTTCGGGTCCCCACCGCCAAGACCACCTTGTGGTGGTCTTGGGGAGTAGGCCCAGCCGTTCGGCCCCCCAGGGTTCCCCAGGGTGCCTATTCACCACCCTGCGGCTTCTCATATCAAGTCGTGAGCCCGCGGGGTGTGCAAACATCTCAAACTTTCAGTTTTTGGAACTGTTTTTGTCGGCAGTTTTTGCACGACAAAAACGGCAGATTTCTAATGTCACAATGAGTTATTATGGGGTTAATGGGTTGGCTCTGATACCATATTGGGTTACGCCAGCACCCCGGCCATCAATCCTTGGATAAATGCGGAACAAAAACTTTTAAAAACCGGTGCTAACGAAATCCGATTCCTGGATCGTACCATTAACCCTATACTAGTTGTATATAAAGGAGTTTAGAGAGGTTATACCAAATGATCCGAGTCCTTCGGTCTTCAACCTCTGTCCCAAGCTCCTCGCGGCTTCCTCGATCAAGTTTTCTCTCCGGTCTCCCCACATCGAAGAAGATCCATGTCGAGGGTTAGTAATACGGGCTCCCGTCTCAAAACCAAAGCAACTCGGGTATCTAGTTTGCTACCCTAGATAGCCAAGATGAAGTAGAGAGAGTTTGTGATTACTTTGTCTCAATACACCCAAGAATTCTCAACTCATGAGAGGGTTTGGGTGGAAGTTGAAGAAGAAGCCATGGGAGAAAAGTATAAGCTCAAGGAAAAACAAAAAGCAAGTAAAGAAAATGAGTTGGCTGCCTTTTTCTTTTGTTGTGTGTTGTGGGTATTTGTTGTGAGCAATATATAATCTAGTATGTAAGCAACTATAGAAAAAAACTCAAGAAAAAATATCTCCTTTACTCATAACAAATATCCCACACCACAAACAAAACAACATCATGCCACCATGACCCACCACCATGAGTCACTAAGTGCATGGATGAACCATGACAAAACTCACACTCACACATTCCACCTCATAAACATTTAAAGTAAATGTTTAATAGAAAAAGAAAAAGCATCTTCTAAAGTAAACTTGTAACGAATTACAAGAATACCCCTCATCTGTATATACATACCCGCATCCGTATTCCGACTGAATACGAATACAACGAGACAAAAATAATCCAACAATATAATACTAGGATCCGGCTTAAACCAAAGCCCACTACTATTATCCGTCGGATCATGATCCATGCACAAGTGCTCGTATATGATCGAACCCTGCCATAAAACCATACGGCCTCTACAACGTTTCGCCCGAACCAGGGAAACCCTCTGTGTGGGACTCTAAAGACTCGTCAATACGCTGGCAGTGGATTTAACCATAAGCACGCCAGTGGCACTAGCTGTACGTAATGGCTACCCAGGTATTGAGCGAAAGGGAGGCCGACAAGCAAACTCATCCTGAAACCCCTACTGAGGCTGACAGTGACAATATCCGTACAGTTCAGTCCGTTCCTCTATGAGTATCGCATATCGAGTCTAGGGGGTGGATAAAGTCAGACTCCTGATAACTTGACATTCAGTATCGGTATGAAGCTCATCACTACCTGAGAAACTACTGATCCGAATAATTAATTCTCGACTACCTTGGCCAAGGATTTCTGGTGATGGCCACCCGTGCACACTACGACATCAACCCCCAATACCAGGAGAGACGAATCCCTTGACAATCCACTCACTGCTTCTATATGGCTTGGAAATGTACCCAACTAAAACCTGTTTGCACGACTCCTTTAAGCCGTGGTAGGGTAGTAATCAAAGCACAGTGGGAACTCACACGAGACAAATGATGATCTTAGGTCGATATACTAACCTGTACACATGTCACTAGGGAACTGCTATCTGACAATAGGTATAATACCAACTAGCATGTTCCCGGCGCGTTCGTCCGGTGTACTCATAACCTAATGAGCACATGTATACATCTTAGGTGAACAAATAGACACCAATGGCTTGTGAGACCGGCCACCGCCCCTCGTCGGGATCTCGATCAGTATACACTAATATACTCTTGGAGTATCGATGCCCAGTCTCGAAACTCCCACGATTAGGGACATTTTAAGGATGTGCTTATAGACCACCCAACTCCCATGTATATGATCGCCATCATACTGCTGGTAGTCAAGCAAGAATCCTATAAGCTCTATCAACATGTAATAGTGATCTGTAATGTCACCTAAAGCATGTACACGATGATAAAGACAAACCAGATAGCATACTATCATCTCAAGTAAGACTATTCTACCGGTATAGGTTATCTCTTAATCATTGCAATCACGTGCCTGCGATCCAATAATTGACTTAAGGGCACTATAGCCAACAGTTTCTAGCACCAAGTTTTTAAACACCAAAAATTTTCGTTCCGCAACAGCCATGGTCGACGGCCAGGGCACTAGGAACCCCAACAAAATATAGCATTTTAAATTAAATTTCTAATGTTTTTATACTTAGTTAATTAATACTTTTATAGTAAAATTAAAATTAAATAATATATTAGTTTGTGTTGGATATAGTACTCTCAAGTTAATTATTATAATCGCAGGCAGACGATTAAGATGATTGAGAGAGGACATATACGGGTAGATCAGTCTTACTCGAGATGATAGTATCTGGTTTGATTTTATTATCATGTACATGCATTATGTGGTATTATAGATCACTATTATATATTGATAGAGCTCATATGATTCTTGCTAGACTACCAGCATTATGATGGCGATCATATATGTGGGAGTTGGATGGTCCATAAGCACATCCTTAAATGTCCCTAGTCGAGAGAGTATCGAGACTAAGTATCGATTCTCCGGAGTAGACTAGTGTATGCTTTTCGAGACCCCGACAAAGGGCAATATCCGGTCTCATAAGCCATTGGTGTCAGTTGGTCACCTAAGATAGTATACAGGTGCTCACTGGAGGTGAGTACACTGGACGGACTCGCCGGGAATATGATAGATGGTATTATACTTGTTGTCAGATATCAGTTCTCATGTGACATGAGTAAAGGTTAGTCTGTCGACCTGAGATCGTCATTTGTCTCGTGTGAGTTCCCACTGTGCTTTAATTACTACCCTACCACGGCTCAAAGGAGTCGTACAAACAGGTTTTAGTTGGGTACAATCCCGAGCCACATGGAGGCAGTGAGCGGATCGTCGGGGATTCGTCTCTCCCGATATTGGAAGTAGATGTCGCGTTGTACAAAGGTGGCTATTGTAAGTCGATGTCGCACATCCCATGCACTTGTGGAGAGGCGGAATTTACAAAAAACGATTTTCTTACTTTACAACACCGACCTAAACTCCAGGATCTTTCAGAAACCTTAACTAGCTAAACTACATAGAGTTCTAAACTACTATGTAAGTGTTTTATACCTTGATGATTCTAGTCTTTCGGGTCTTCTTCTCCTTTTCTTGAGCTCCTAAGAAGTGTGGATGTAGCTCGGTCGTCGGCCTTCTCGTGTCGAAGATGATCCACCCGAGAGTCTATGGTTCAAGCTCCAACCTCTAAACCGAAGTAACTAAGATACCTAGTTCTCTAATCTAGGTAGCTTAGGAGATGTAGAGTTTTTATTAGAGTGTTTTATCTCAAGTGACCCTATGGTTCACAACTCATGTGAGGGTTTAGGGTCTTGAGGAAGAGGGATAGGAAAAATGGAGAGAGAAAGGAAAATCGCAAATGAACTAAGTCTTGTGCTAGTGAAGGATGGCTCATTCTCATCTCACATGAAGCATGGATTATTTTCCAATAGAAAATATCAACCATGCTTCAATAGTAAACCCAAACAAATAAACAAATGAAATAATCCATGCTTCACCATGCCACAAATATCTCCATTTTCCACCTCTTTAATCTATTTCCAAAAATAGATAAATCCAATAATGAGGTGTCCCCTTCTAGAAGCATCTCTTGTGAAATTACAAGAATGCCCTCACCGTATATACATACCCGTATTCATACTGCAAAAATACGAATACAATGAGATAATAATAATCCAATAATATAATACTAGAATTCGGCTTAAACCAAAGCCCACTAGTATAATCCGTCCAAACAACATCCGTGCAACTAGTACACGTATATGATCGGAACCCTGCACGTAAAACCATACGGCATCTATATCGTTTCGCCTAAACCAGGGAAACCCTCTGTGTGGGACTCTAAAGACTCGACAGTACGCAGGCAGTAGGTTTAACCACAAGTCCGTTAGTGGTAGTAGCTGTACGTAACGGCTACTCAGGTATCTATCGATAAGAAGGCCGACGAGCAAACTCATCCAAACTCCTACTGAGCTTATCTGTGACAATCTCCGTACAGTCCGGTCAGTTCGTCTAAGAGTATTGCATATCGGGCCTAGGCGGTGGTAACCGTCAGACCCCTAATAGCGCAATAAGTCGTGCTGGTGTCGAGCCCTATACACCCTGAGAAACTACTGGTGTACCTACCAGTAAATCTCGCTTGCACTGGACAGGGACTTAGTGTAATGGCTATCCGAACACAGCACGATATCAACTCCCAATACCGAGAGAGACGAATCCTTTCTAACCCCTACTGCCTCCAAGTGCTTCAGGACTGCACCCAACCACTACCTGTTTGCATGACTCATTTGAACCGTGGTAGAGTAGTAATCTAAGTACAGTGGGAACACACTCGAGACGAATAATGATGTCAAGTCAACGGACTAACCTGTACTCATGTCACCCGGGGACTGCTAACTGATGATAGGTATAATAACAACCAGCAGTTCCCATCGAGTCCGTCCAGTATAACTCATAACCCAATGAGCACATGTATACTATCTCCGGTATCACATACCAATGGCTACGGGATAGGTCATCTCCCTGACTGGGATGAGAAGCGTATACACTAGTCTACTCTGGAGTATTGATACCCTGTCTCGATAATCCTACGACTAGGGATAAATATAAGGATGTGCTTATAGACTACCCAGCCCCCACTAGTGTGACAAACATCACAACGTTGGCTGTCAAGTAAAGATCCTAAGGTCTCTATCAATATATATTAGCGATATGTTAAAAGAAACATATACACATATTAAGATAGAATCAAACCAGATAGCATACTATCATTTTGAGCAAGACTGTTATTATATCTGTGTATATCCCAAGCTTCCAAAATGTAATATACAATCCAGTACTATATAATAATGGCCTCTAGGGTATATATCACTAACGATCTTCCACTTGCACTAAGGCCATGTATTGGCATATCACAGACCTATCATCTCGAATAGCCTCTCGAACTGCGTTTGAGGGATGGCCTTTATGAGTGGATCTACAGTGTTGTTCTCCGTATCTACTCACCTCACCTCGATCTCCCTGATCAGGTGATACTGCCTCAAGATATGTATGGACTTCTGATGGGACCTTGGTTCCTTCGCTAAACCTATAGCCCCGTTGTTATCAAATACAAAGGTATTAGATCAACAATGGATGGAACCACCTGAAGTTCTGTTATGAACTTCCTCATCCATACTGCTTCTTTTGCGGCATTATATGCAGCGATATACTCCGCTTCCATCGTCGAGCCAGCAACGGTGTCCTGCTTGAAGCTCTTCCAACAAACCGCCCCTCCATTGAGGGTAATGACATAACCCGACATGGACTTGGAGTCATCCTTATCACACTGGAAGTTGGAGTCAGCGAAGGCCTCGATCTGGAGGTCTTTACTACCGTACACCAAGAATATCTCCTTAGTCCTTCTTAGGTACTTGAAAATGTTTTTAACTGCTATCCAGTGCTTCTCCCCAGGGTTTGACTGATACCTGCTTACCATGCTCAGTGCATAAGCAACATCTGGTCTGATACACAATATCGCATACATTATAGAGCCTACCACAGAAGCGTAGGGTATAATACTTATATGATCCCTTTCCAAATCATTCTTGGGAGACATCTCTTTGGAGAGGGTGATCCCGTGACAAGCCGGTAGATTACCGTGCTTGGAATCTTCCATACTAAATCTTTTCAGTATGGTGTCAATATATCTGGACTGTGAAAGTCCCAACATTCTCTTAGATCTATCACTATCGATCTAGATCCTCAGAATGTAGGAGGCATCACCCAGGTCTTTCATGGAGAACTTTTGTGATAAGAACCCTTTGACTGATTGTAGCATATGAATGTCATTTTCTATCAGGAGAATTTCATCCACGTACAAAACGAAGAATACTACAGTTCTCACTACAATCTTACTATAAATGCATGGTTCATCTGGATTTTTGATAAAGTTGAATTCTTTGACCGTCTCATCAAAGCAGACGTTCCAACTCCGCGATACCTACTTTAATTCATAAATGGATTTAATCAACTTTCACACTTTTCCGCTGCTCCCACTCTCTATGAAACCTTCTGACTGATCCATATAAACACACTCTTCCAAATTTCCACTCAAAAAAGCGGTCTTTACGTCCATCTGCCAAATTTCATAATCTTGGAAGGCAGCAATGGCAAATAGGATCTGAATGGATTTAAGCTTAGCCACTACAGAAAAGGTTTCATCATAGTCCAAACCAGGTTTTTGACGAAAACCTTTTGCAACAAATCTAGCCTTATAGGTTTCAACCTGTCCATCTGCACCAATCTTCTTTCTGAACATCCATTTGCAGCCTACGGGTTTTACCCCTTGAGGTGCAATGTCTAAAGTCCATACTTTGTTGGTGTACATGGATTCCATTTCGGTCCGCATTGCATCCAGCCATTTTACCGAGTCTCTGCTCCTAATGGCTTGCTGGAAACTAGTTGGCTCATCATCGTCGATGATGCAATCCTCTCTTTCCTCGTCTATGAGAAAACCGTAGTATCTCTCGGGCGGATGAGACTGCCTACTAGATCTGTGGAGTGGCGCAGGGACGTCCGGTTCCTTTGAAACTTCTGGTTCCACCATGCTTTCAGTAATAGTTTGTGGTTCTGAAATTTCTTCCAGTTCTATTGCACTCCCACTTATTTCTTTTTCAAGAAATTGAATCTCCAGAAAGTGGGCATGCCGAGAAACAAAGACCTTTTGTTCCTCCACGTAATAGAAAAAATACCCCCTGGAGTTCCTTGGGTATCCCATAAACTTATACAGTACTAATCATGCCTCGAGCTTGTCCGCATGTTGCTTTTTGACAAAAGCTGGACATCCCCATATCTTGAGATACTTAAGATAAGGTTTCTTCCCACTCCACATTTCATATGGTGTGGTAGGCATAGACTTAGTAGGAACCTTGTTCAAAAGGTATGCAGCTGATTCTAGTGCATAACCACAGAAGGATCGCGGTAACTCAGCGTTACTCATCATGAAACGTACCATATCCAATAAGGTGTGGTTCCGCCTTTTCGATATACCATTGTGTTGAGGTGTGTATGGAGGAGTAAGATGAGAGAGAATTCCATTCTCTTTTAAATAATTCAGGAACTCGGCGCTTAAATATTTACCACTTCGATCAGATCTGAGTGTCTTGATATTTTTTCCTGTTTGTTTTTCCACTTCATTCTTGTATTCCTGAAATTTCTCAAAGGCCTCAGATTTATGTTTCATCAAGAATACATATCCATACCTTGAGAAATCATCCGTAAAAGTAATGAAGTAGGAATAACCACTTCTTGCATATGTAGACATTGGACCACACATGTCGCTGTGTATGAGAGTCCCAAGAGCTCATCGGATTTTACCCCGTGTCCGGTGAACAGAGTCTTTGTCATCTTTCTTTTAAGACATGATTGACAGGTTGCATAAGACGGATATTCAAACAGATCCAAATATCTCTCTTTATATAACTTCGTCAACCGTGTTTCATTGATGTGACCCGGTCTACAATACCATAAGAAAGCTTGATTTAATTCTGGAGACTTTCTTTTAAGTGTGTTCTGGACATTGAAAACATGGTGTTGGTTTAATACGTATATATCGTTGTCTAGTGTACCTGACCCAATCAAATCATGATTAAGGTGGATGTTTACGACATCACTTACAAATGTAAAATCATAACCATTTTTAGATAGTAAAGATACAGAGATGATATTACATGTCAAATTAAGTACACAAAAACAGTTACGTAAAACCAAAATGTGTCCACTTGTCAATTCTAAGTGATATTCCTCTACGGACACAGCATCCACGCTCGCTCAGTTAGCAGCCCTGAGGGTCATATCACCTGTATTGATAACTCTACGGTTTCTCAGAGCCTGCAATGAATTACAGATATGAGATCCTGATTCGGTAACCAGTACCCTGAAAGTAGAGTTAATTGACAGACAGTTTTCAATCATAAATACACCTGAAGCCGAAGTCATAACGTGCTTCGAATCCTGGTTTCTGGCTCTCCAAGCCCTGCAGTCCTTCTTCTAATGGCATTTCCTGTGACAATAGAAACATTCCTCCTTCCCTACTGTCGGCCCCGAAACTTTTGCCTTGCCCTTTTCCCTCTACTTTACTGACACCGCCTTTCGGCTTGGTGTGGGCCTTCTTCTTCTTCCCCTTGGCTTTCGCCTTGGATCTAAAGGAGTAAGGTTCCCTAATAAGCAGAGCAGGTGTCTCCTTGGTATTCCTTAGGGTGCCCTCTGCACTCCTCAATATGTTGAGGAGTTCTGGAAGTGTAACTTCCTTCCCTTGAATATTGAAATTCAAGATAAACTGGGCATAGGTAGAGGGGAGGGACTGTAGAATCAAGTCTGTATATAACTCGTTTTTCAACATGGTCCCAAGGTCCGCGAGCTCTTCAATATAGCTGATTATCTTAAGGACATGATCCCATACAGATGATCCGACAGCCATCCTCGCCCGAAACAATTTCTTCGAGGTCTTGTATCTTGCGATATGAGATTGCTCTCCATATAAATCCTTGGTATGGAGGAAAATGGAAGCTAAGTCCATCTTCTCGTGCCGCCTCTAGTGTTCAACATCCATTGAGGCCAGCACGAACCACTTGGCTCTCGCACAGTCTATTTCCCATGTCTTACGGATTTCAACATCCACGATGGTGGAATCTGGACTTGGGACGGCGAAGGCTTTGGTAGTAAGGATGTAGCCCGACTTGTCATTAGTAATGGTCATCTGGACATTCCTTAACCAAGTTTTATAGTTTGGCCCCGTCAATTATTTTTATCTAGCAGTAACTTAAGCCCGGTCATTTTGGTCGCTGCTATTAGGAGAGAGAGAAGAAAACACTCAGCATGATACTCTTACAAGTTTAGATTTTTTATTAGTTTATCTAAATAGGATGGCTCCCACTGTTTCCTCAAATCTTCCTTCAAACCATAAAAGAAGAATTAGTCAGGATTAATCTCACCCTACGATTCTTGCTTAACCTTTCGGCCAGGCTAGTCTCGGTACTTCGAGGGAGGTTTTCCAACGTTTTCGCGAAGTTCCTTAATTACATAACCTCTTTTCGCTGGAGGCGTAGCCCCGCTAACACCGTTCTAGGCACCTACTTGGTTTATAGTATTGATTGTTTAAGTGAAAAACTCTCCCGATGAGTAATAAAATTCATGGTGGGATTGGGATCCAACTATCATTGTGTGACAACTTTGAAGGAATCCTACAAAAATCATCACACTCCAGATGGTATGCAAAACTAACAAGTTTCCTTTTCTTTTGAAACTCCCAATGTGGATTTTTTCCCCAGACTCTTATGACCTTGACGAAGACCAACATATCATAAGACGCAAGTCAAGTTCTTCACGTCATTGTTTAGGTTAATTTGAACCCATTCGTACAAACTCTTGACGAATGCCAAAATAGCTGTATGCCTGTCCCAAATTAACGCATCTATCTATGCTACAGATGAATACCCAGCAGTTACCAATCACCATGCCTTGGCGAAGGTCAAAATACATAGCTTGAATACTACTGAATACACATCTGAAATGTACGGCTGGTTTTGGCGAAAACCGTGAACGTAATGAACTTGATATAGTCGAAGGAACCATGATAGCTTTTAAAAGGAGTGATTTAGGCTCCGCATTTAAAAGTTATTTTTCAAGAAAACCGAGTGGTTTTGAAATTGTTCCAACGATTTAAGTTTGGTTTGTTTTCTTTGCATTAATCAATATTGCCCCATCATTTAACCCTATCATTACAGAAAGAAACGAAAATAGAACGTACGTTTATGCCATCCGCATTCGCCACGGGGCCCGTCATGCACCGTTAGGTTACTTAATTAACGGGAGAGCGGGGGCTGGACTAGCGCGGGTGCAAAACATAAGCAATGTTTATTATATACAATATATATATATATATATATCCATTCATGTCACGCAATAATAGGTATTCCAGATCACAGATCACAACAACACAGATGAATATATAGGATATACTAGGATATCCGTGTTTCGTTTTAGCCTGGAACAAAACGGATTCCACAGTCGTGATGAATAGTTAAACCCCACCCTAGACCCCTACGGGTGCAGAAAACTACCCACCAAATTTCCGAAGTAAAGCAACCTCCCTCAATAAAATGAGTAGGCATCTCGGCACTTCAAGAACCTGGTAGTTTGTGCACCCCATCTTGGGTCTATCCTATGTGCAAGAAAAAGTAAATGAAATAATACAACGGTGGCTACAATCTTAACCCGGATGTACCCTGCAAAAGAATATTATATCAATATACAAATATACATGAATGAAAGAAAAGAACACTCTTCTCACATCCCCCCGGCTATTCATTCACGGTGATCCAATACTTCATATCCACAAACCATCATCAAGATACTAAATATATGCAACCCCCACTAATCGGCATATAGCAATTAGTAGATGTTTAGCAACACATATACAAACATAAAACACAGTTAATCAAGAACTTAGAATTTCGATCGATAAAAACTTTCCTTGTTTACCCCATGCACAGACCAGTACACAAACAAATCTGGGTAAAAGCCAAATATGCCAAAAATCATATTTCCAAGTAACTGAACCCTAGAAAAAAAATTAGAAGCACTATGGCCATAACTCGGCCGCGGATTCGCGGCCAAATGACCTATTTGGTCGCGGTTCCGCAGTCTAGTTGATGAGTCATATGCTATAAATTTTTCTTTGGTCCTAGAAAAGCCTGCATGTATTTTTAAGGTCACTAAAATGATTTTTTGAACAACTTTGAAAATCCGACAGCAGGCATTATTTGGAAATGTGATTTCGCGCAATTTTCCGTCGACCGAAGTTCTAACTATTTGCTAACTAGCAAGTTAAGATTTAAGTAGGATCTGATACCACTGTAAGTCGATGTCGCACACCCCACGCACTTGTAGGGAGGCAGAATTTACAAAAAACGATTTTCTTACTTTACAACACCGACCAAAACTCCAGGATCTTTCAGATTCCATAACTAGCTGAACTATATAGAGTTCTAAACTACTATGTAAGTGTTTTATACCTTGATGATTCTAGTCTTTCGGGTCTTCTTCTCCTTTGCTTGAGATCCTAAGAAGTGTGGATGTAGCTCGGTCGTCGGCCTCCTCGTTTCGAAGATGATCCACCCGAGAGTCTATGGTTCAAGCTCCAAGCTCTAAACCGAGGTAACTAAGATACCCAGTTCGCTAATCTAGGTAGCTTGGAAGATTTAAAGTGTTTATTGGAGTGTTTTATCTCAAGCGACCCTATGGTTCATAACTCATGTGAAGGTTTAAGGTCTTGAGGAAGAAGGAGAGGGAAAATGGAGAGAGAAAGGAAAATTGCAAATGAACTAAGTCTTGTGCTAGTGAAGGATGGCTCATTCTCATCTCACATGAAGTATGGATTATTTTCCAATAGAAAATATCAACCATGATTCAATAGTAAACCCAAACAAATAAACAAATGAAATAAGCCATGCTTCACCATGCCACAAATATCTCCATTTTCCACCTCATTGATCTATTTCTAAAAATAGATAAATCCAATAATGAGGTGTCTCTTTCTAGAAGTATCTCTTATGAAATTACAAGAATACCCTCACCGTATATACATACCCATATTCGTACTGCAAAAATACGAATACAATGAGATAATAATAATCCAATAATATAATACTAGAATCCGGCTTAAACCAAAGCCCACCAGTATTATCCGTCCGAACAACATCCGTGCAACTAATACACGTATATGATCGGAACCCTGCACGTAAAACCATACGGCCTCTACATCGTTTCGCCTGAACCAGGGAAACGCTCTGTGTGGGACTCTAAAGACTCAACAGTATGCTGGCAGTGGGTTTAACCACAAGTCCGTCAGTGGCACTAGCTGTACGTAACGGCTCCCAGGTATCTGTCGATAAGAAGGCCGAAGAGCAAACTTATCTGAACTCCTACTGAGCCTATCTGTGACAATCACCGTATAGTCCGGTATATTCATTTAAGAGTATCGCATATCGGGTCTAGGGGGTGGTAACCGTCAGACCCCTAATAGCGCAATAAGTCATGCCGATGTCGAGCCCAATACACCCTGAGAAACTACCGGTGTACCTACCAGTAAATCTCGCTTGCCCTGGCCAAGGACTTAGTGTAATTGCTATCCGAACACAGCGCGATATCAACTCCCAATACCGGGAGAGACGAATCCTTTCTAACCCCTACTGCCTCCAAGTGCTTCGGGACTGCACCCAACCACTACCTGTTTGCACGATTCATTTGAGCTGTGGTAGGGTAGTAATCTAAGTACAGTGGGAACACACTCGAGATGAATAGTGATGTCAAGTCAACGGACTAACCTTTACTCATGTTGCCTAGGGACTGCTAACTGATGATAGGTATAATACCAACCAGCAGTTCCCATCGAGTCCGTCCAGTGTAACTCATAACCTAATGAGCACCTGTATACTATCTCCGGTATCGCATACCAATGGCTGCGGGGCATGCCATCTCCCTGACTGGGATGAGAAGCGTATATACTAGTCTTCTCTGGAGTATCGATGCTCTGTCTCAATAATCCTACGAGTAAGGACAAGTATAAGGATGTGCTTATAAACCACCCAGCCCCCACTAGTGTGACTGCCATCACAATACTGGTAGTTAAGCAAAGATCCTAAAGGCTCTATCAATATGTATTAGCGATATGCTAAAAGAAACATATACACATATTAAGATAGAATCAAACCAGATAGCATACTATCATTTTGAGCAAGACTGTTATTATATTTGTGTATATCTCAAGCTTCCAAAATGTAATATACAATCCAGTACTATACAATAATGGCCTCTAGGCATATATCACTAACAGCCAGCACCAGAAATCCTTAGCTAAGGTGGACGAGAATTACTGATTTGGATCAGTAGTTTCTCAGTGGGTGATGGGCTTCACACCGACATGAAATATCGTGTTATTAGGGGCCTGATTTTATCCACCTCCTAGACCCAGTATGCGACATTCTTAGACGAACAGACCGGACTGTATGGAGATTATCACAGGCAGGCTTAGTAGGGGTACGGATGAGTTTATTCGTCGGTCTTCCTTTCGTTCAATATCTGGGTAGCCGTTACGTACAGCTAGTGCCGCTGACATGCTTGTGTTAAACCCACTGCCAGCGTATTGATGAGTTTTTAGAGTCCCACACAGAGCATTTTCCCGGTTCAGGAGATATGATGTGGATGACGTATATTGGTATATACAGGTGTCCGATTAAATATATGTACATGCTACATGAACTTTAATCGGATGGTTGATAATACTAGCGGTTTAGGATTAAGCCGGATTATTAAATCAAGTTTTGATTTAATCGTTTATATATATATATATATATATATATATATATATATATATATGAGAATAATGGAGAAAAGAGGCCATGGGAGGAAATTTCCTCCTATGGCGTGGAAATAATACAGCCTCCACCAATTTTTTCGGTGATCGGCCCCCATCATCTTCATCGTTATCATCTAAGATGTGGGTACACCAAATTTCATGTGATTCTACAACTTTTCACCGTTGATTTAGCAATGTAAAAAGTTCTATTGTCGGTAAACCGTTAATTTTGAACCCACTAAATCAACGGTGAAAAAGTTGTGGAATCACATGAAATTTGGTGTACGCACATCTTAGATGATAACGATGATGATGATAGGTGCCGATCGTCGAAAAAAATGGTGGAGATTGTATTTTTTCCACGCCATAGGAGGAAATCCCCTCCTATGGCCTCTTTTCTCCATTAATCTCTCTCTATATATATAATATATGTATTCTGGTATTCTGGTTCACTATTCATTTTTTCTCTTGGCTATTCGTATTTTTATACGGATACGTGTATATATATTTCGATACGTATCCTGGGTTGTATTCTATATTTATACGGAATTTGTTCTAGAAGATGGACATCTCATTATATGATTTTCTTTTTAGAAAATTATTTGCAAATGAGGTGGACGGTGAAGTGGCATTGAGCCTTGTTGGAGGTATGCAGAGAGGAATGGGGTTCGTTTGTTTATTGAAAATTTTGTGATCATTTTTTCCATGGTTGTAAAATTGGAAGCCATTCTTTATTCTACACTTGATTCTTTTCTACCCTTCATTCATTCATGCTCTCATTATGCCTTCAAGACCTGCTCATGGATACCTTTTTCTCACTTCCTCCTCCTTCTTCTACACCTGCACTCTTGAACTTAGATTTGAGAGAGAGAAATAGTGAAAAATTCTTACATCCCCACTCTCCATTTCTATTGAGCTTGAAGCGTCGATTGCTTTACTAGGCGAAACTGGAGCTTGAATCGTTCCCTTAGGTAGATCATTTTCGGTAAAGGAGAACCGGTTTGCAAGCGCGATCTGGAGCTCTTGAAGAAAGCTTGAGGATGTGGGTATCCTACACAGTAGAATAGTTTAACTTGCTAGTTTTTGTTAGCAAGTTCTAGCTCTTTAGTTCGATTCATGGTTTTGGAACTTTAGCAAACTAGAAATTTTTGAAATTTTTTAAATTCATGTTGCCATCTTCTAAAATTAGTTTGTTATTGTGACTAAGTTTCCAACAGTTTGTCTATTTTATATGTATTATAAATTATGCATTAAAAATATTAGTTTATTATTTTTATTTTAAAATATACATAATAGGACAATATACATGTATAATAATAATTAATATATTCTATTATGTGCATATTTATTCGTTTCTAATATTTTACGCACTTGGATTAGTATGTATCGGTTCCATGCATTTTTTTCACTTCACATTCACTTATTTTATGTTTTAAATATTTATTTATCAATATCATATTCCATCCGTATCCGTTTATCTCATATTCGATCCGTATCCGTATCCGATTTTGTCAAATATGGATATGAATATTTTTCTACCGAATTATATTCGTATTCTTATCCGTATCCGAAAGCAGAAAACGAATATGGATACAGTAATGCTCATATCCAATCTGTATCCGCTCCGAATGCAACCATATATATTATGCATAATATTGAAAAAAGAATGAAAATAGGATATTGATATTTTTTAAAATATTTTGATTTTCGTATGCTATGCCATGAAAAATCGAAGAAAACAAAAAATATTATATTTTTGAAAATTTCATTATTTTCTTTTACTATAGCAAGCAAAAATATTGAAAAACTGAAGACAACAGAAAGTTTGAGATTTTAAAAATTTCATCATATTCGTGTGTTATATAGCGTGTAAGATGTTGAAAATTGGAAAAATATTTAAAAATTGGGAATTTTATATATCATGTAGTTCTCTTGTGTCATAAGAAGCAAAATATTGAAAAACTTAAAAAGAAAGAAAATTTTATGGTTTTTAAAAATTTCGTGACTTTCATATGTTACATTGAAAATCTAAAGAAAAATGCCGAAGTATTTTACAAGTTAATCCTTCATAAATTTTACATATAACGTTAAAAAAATATAAGATATTACAACTTACCAAAAGGGCTTGCTAGATCGTTCAAATTCAGGATATTTCTCTTCCTCATATCAGATTAAAATAATTGATAAATTACACTAAAATGCCCTAAACTATCGAGTTTTGCTATTAAAATACTTTGAAGTTCTTTTCTTACGGTAATACCTTATGTGCTACTTTTTAAGTGTATTTTAATGAAAAGAATCACTTAAAAACCATACTTAAAGTTATTTTCCTGTAAGCTTCAAGATATTACAGTGTAACAATATTTGAGGGTAATTTACCCTCCAAATTAAAACAAAACAAAACCAAGCAAATCTTGCAGTTACATATATCACACCTTCTCGCAATAATTACATTACCATCTGGTTTCCTGTAGCATTATCATGATAATCAACAAATTTATACCTAAAAATCGCCAAAAATTCATTGTTTTTCTCGTCACTTACCAGCTGCCCATAGTTATTGCACTCTATCCGTTACAAGCATTTTTCCTAAACGAAACCTGAACCAACCTCTCTCTTTCTGTTCTGAATATCAGCAGCAGTATGAATCAGGGCTTCACTGTGAAGACCCACACATCATCCATTGCTTTTGTTCTGACTGAATACTGAAATGTCCACCCACGACAAGCTCCAGCATGCACTCCTTTCTTGTTGAGTGCGAAAACAGCTCCCACAAAGTTTGGATATCTGCGTGCAATTCGTGATATTGCATCAGCCGCAGCATGCTTCGGCTCCATTCCTTGCCGCATGCTCTCCACAACTTGATAACTGCAAGAAGTATTTTATATTAAGGGACAAGCTCTTGACCATTTGATCCAACAAGTATTATTAAGTCCATGAATGCCATCATAACCAGCTTCCTAGCTTTCTTTTGTTTTATATCAAACATTTACATAGGGATTTAGTGAACGGGGAATGTTGATACAAATGAATGAAAATGCTTGAGAGATGTAAAAAGAAATGAGTGCATCGGAAAAAAGATAGATAAAGATGGCTCCCACAAACAATACAGGTCTGTGAATGTACAAGAAATTCACTAGTTGGAGAGTAACAAAATTTCAGTAATAAAGCAACAAGAACTATAAGTAGAAAACTAAATGAACATGGACACAAGTAAACATGGTATCATAGTTGTTAATTTAATAGAGTAAATGGCCCTTACCCGTATGAGTGGAAGAATATGATCAGGTATGCAACCCCAAATTTGGAATATAGGTCATTGGTAATTTTCTTCTCGTCTCTTTTCTTTTTCCTGGCTATAAGGTGTGACTCATGTGGCCCTCTTTTATAAATCAGGGCGGTCTCTTCTCTTCTTGTGTTGATTGCATGTCTCAAATTTATGGCGTCCTTGCCACACAATCAAATAGTCCCACCTCTTGAGGCTTGGGCCCTTCGTTGTCAATGTTGTAATTTTAGTGTCCGTGTAATGGGGAGGCAACTATTAGCAATAAGCCATGCCATCAAGGCTTGAGGCCGTCCACTAAAAGATGAAGTCAAGTGACGAGGAAGATAACAGAGTTGAAATCACATTGATCTCTAAGGCAAGATACCAGACAACCAGTTGGATTGGAAAGAATCAACACAAAATCCAACCAACAAAAAATGCAATTGGTAAATCAACAATGATCTAGACGAAGTCATGCAACGTTCAGAGGAAAAGGAAAATGATTGGAAATATATTCCATATGCATATATATCATATATATACATAAAGCATGAACAATTTAGAAGAACCAAAGCCCAAGCCAATTAATATGAGTTGACCATGATTAAAGACGCCATGCCAATATGGAATGGATGACTCACTTGACATAATATGCAACACTGGCAATACACTTCTATCAAGGCTGATGAACCAAAGGGACATCTGTTTCCTAGAATATTACTCCCTTGTTAAGTAAATTAGGCGTGGGAAACTATATGCGGAATTTCAGACATGAACCAAAGAAGATGAACCCACCAAGCACGACAGTAACTTATTCATCAAAATGTACACATTGAAAAGGAAGATTGAAATTAGAACATATAACATTACCATGGAAGAAAGCGCATCATGATATCGCCGTCTCCAGTTGCACCACAGGCACCGACCTCATCATCAGCATATGCTGAAGAACCAGCTATTGGTCCATCACCAACCCTGAAAAATCAATAAAGAACATAAACAGCTCAAGAACCAAAAAAAAAAAAAAACCCATATACTAGTGATTATCATCTTCTATTGCATTGATTGAGAACTAATCAAATAAGCATCTTATCAGTGACATAAAGAGGCGGCAGAATTCAGACCTTAGAGATTATTTCAAGGTGCTGCAAAGTTAAAGATAAGTCAATAGGCTGCAAAAGAGAAGAAATCCATCGAAAACTAGAATTACATGTTGGTACTTACCTACCAGGGACTTTAAATGTGGCGCCATTTGTTGATGTCCCAACTGCTATTCGTCCAGCCTATACAAACAGCAATAAGAGTTAGAAAAACAATATACAGATCTCAAGGGAATCAAGCAGGGAAGCTTACTTTATCAATTACAGCCATGGAGATTGTGTCATGATTTTCACGGTCAATACAACAGATATCTGATTTGACAATAGTCGATTGAAAGCCTTGATCCCATGTCGCCTCGCTATTCCCATATGTGAAGTTCCCACAAACATTCTCATCAACAGTTGACGCCGCATTATGTAGATGATATGGGCCACATCCATTCATGGGAATTACATTCTTCCGAAAGTTAGGCTGACAAGAACTCTCTTTCCACTTGGTCCATTTCTCAATAGACTCAGCCTAACTAAGGTTTGAAGGTCCTGGAAGACCCGTTGATAAAACAAATACTGAGGCCTGTTCACCCACAATCAAAGTATGCTCTGTGTGTTTCATAACCAATTTTGCAGCTTTAATCCCATCATTCACATATCTCATAGCAGCGACAGCCCCAACCTCCATCGTTGTCTACCATCGCCTTAGACAAATAAGTTCAATACCATTATTTTCCGTATTGCTAAAAGCAAGCAATTTTTTTTCAGTTGACCATATACAAAAGATTTAAATGGCGGTGATAGTTACCCCATCCATAACAAGAGCATCTATTGTAGTTTCTCCATTCTCATCAGGACTGCCACCAGGTCCAACTATTCAAAATGCAAACTTAATCATAAAGTGGACAATGCAACAGTAATACATAACATGCTAACTATTAGATGAATAACAACCTTGATCTAGGATGTTGAAGACAATTATGAAATGACACATAGCAGTCTAACTTTCTAAACACACGGTAGAATGGATGCTTAACTAGGCACCTTTTATACGCATCATATATGACATGCTTCAGAAAATCTCGTTTTTTCGAAAAAAAAGTGGCAGGTAATTATAGAAGAGATTTAGATGATTAAATTTATCAGATTTATCAGTCAAACTCCTACAGATATATTCAATTGACCAAATTAGGAAATAAGAAATCCTGTGACTTGATTCAATAGTGTTGATAGTAGTCACAAATGAAGAAAGAATTCTAGTTTGGACAATGTGGATATTGACAAGCATGAATGTTCCAGGCTTCCAGCATCTTAAATGGTCAACGTGATCTAACTATCGGCCAACTAATAGTCAAATTTGGCTTCATGGTTTTTACAGATATCCTGTTGATGCTCTTATATTTGTTCGGAACTTCATGCACGATCGACAACTATGTCCCAATTTCTGTTTGACAAACATAATGATGGATTATTTTTATGGTTTTTTTGATATACACCCCCAAAAATATGGTATTTCTAAAAAACACCCTAAAATAGAATATTAAAAAATCGCCCCTTAAAGTCATAGGGCATCCAAAAATACCCCTAATTAGTTTAACCGGGCATCTTTTGGGAATATCCTTTAAGTTGGCTATGGGTTGTTTGGGAGGGTTAGTAAAAGACGATTTTGCTCTCAAGAGTCCTCTTCTTCCTCCTTAGAATAGCATATAAGTATTAGGGTTTCTAATTTTGCCCCCAAATTAAAAAAAATGGGTTTCTCTTTGCATCTAAAATTAGGGGGTTTTCTCATAATTCAATTTGCATAGCCATTTCTTTTATGCAAGTAAGATTTCATGGTTTATCGTGGCAATTATTTCAACTCCAAGCAAAATGATGAATTTTGAGCATCCAAACAAATTTGTTTTAGGGTTTTCTTGACAATGGAAATGCATCCTTCACATGATTAAGGCCTTCCTTGAAATTCGAAACCAAAAAGGAATAGGATTTTAAGCCATTTTTCAAGAACAAGGAGGTGTAGAGAGGGTTAGCAAATTTGGGAGAGCAAAATGACGAAGAACTTGAGAGACACGAAGGGAACATGAGTTTTTTTCCATGAAATTAACCCTGGGTAAGCTTAACCAATCCTGGTTAAAAGTTTGACGGAAAAGTATAACGAAGGATGTTTTTTAAGTAACAGCGAACTTTTAGGGGTGATATATAGAATTTTGAATTTTTTGAGGCGATTTTTGGAAATACCATATTTTTGGGGTGATATTAAAAAACCCTAGTTTTATTTGTTGGGTTGGGGTTATGGCACCACTTAAAGACACATTTCCTTCACCCATCCAGCTCTTACTTGATCCACACATAATTTGTTTATTTATTGAAGTCCATGAATTACAATGCAGGGATAACTGGATTTCAAATCTTTTGAAGTTTACATTTTATTATTTTAATGAAAAGAATGCTTCCTTGGTCATTCTGATTGAATATCGTCTTTAGAGGGCAATTGCCTCGATAAACCTGACCCGAGAGCTCCAGACCAGATCCAATAACAAATGCGGCCTTTAAATACTATATTGTTCATCTCATATATCGTATTGTATCGTATGTCGTACGATACGATAGTTTTTCCGATACAAAGAAACGATATGTATCAAAAACCAATCATATTGTATCGGTAAGCTATTAACAACTATGTCCATAGTCTAGAAATCAGAGGTCGAAGGATCTACATGTTCTTTGTAAGAACGTACATTGAATCCACCAGTTTCACATTCAAAGGAGCTACATTGAGTTAAAACACGAAGACTCCGCCTAGATTTCAAGTAGGCATTCAAATGGATTGAATTCATACATCATCAGATAATAGTAGAAGCGGAAAAAAAATTCAAGAAAACTAAAAACGATGAGGATAACTTAAAACCCTAACCTGTACCGTCGCAACGCAGCACCTCGCAGGCGGAGCAACCCTCGACGACGGCGTCGACGGACCTTCACGCTGCCCTGACCGCCTCCACGAACGTCAACGTGCCCACCACAATCGGATACGACCCTGAGTTGGGTCCACCATCGTCCCCATTCCCCAATACCTAAAACAAACCACACAAATAAAGAACCCTAATTGAATAAAAAATTAACTGAAAAGATTGGAACTTTGGTAGTACCATTTGACCGTTGACTAAAATGAGGAGGAGGAGGAGGAGGAGCAAGAAGAGCTTGAGAGCCATGGCGACGAAAAGAGGCAACTTTTGCTGCCAAAATTTCAGCGATCAGCTACAAAATGGGGATTAATTGGGATTTTAGGGGCAAAAAGGAGATGGGCTTTGGGCTTTGGGCCTGGCCACTCTTTAGAGGATGGAAAGTTAAAAACACAGTAGTCATAAGCTGCGGATTCAAATACTGATATAAATAGTTAACATAAAACGAAAAATATTTTCCGTATTTAATATAAGTTGGGTATGAATCAATATGGATATGAAATGAATATTGAAAAAATTTAACCGATACAGTAAAATATTACTACTTTTGTTAACGGACAAGGATACTAGGTGTTATCATATCTATATCCTATCCGGTGGTTATTAACAAATGCGGATATAAATTCAGATTCGGACACACATGTACATCCATATCCCATAAACAATTTATTTAAGTATTGAACAATTTGAGAATTTGGATGTAAAACAATATAATATTATTTATCGGAAACAAATATACCAAAAATATCCCCTGTGTTTGTGTGTGAGAGAGAGTGAGAACGTGGGTTAGTGCAGGGAATTAAGCGGGCTGTTTCAAACTTTTTCAAACTTAAAAACACAAAAATGAATAAAAATTCAAAATAACAAATTAAATTCAAAATACAAATTCCTACATCCACTCTCCCCTAAATACTCTGGAAGTGGCCATAGTGGGGTCTCTCCTTCCTCAATCCAAGGAATCCCTCCAAAATATAAACCCCCATAACACAAATGGAAACAACTTTACTTCATTAAATTCTTCAAACCTTAACGGAAAAGGCCATGCAAGGAGTAGGAAAAGGTCCTCGTAGCAGCAGCAATCGTCGAAACGACGAATATAATGGTGTTTTGATGAGGAAAGGGCCATGGATGGCCGACGAAGACGAGATTCTGTTGGAGTATGTGAGGAAACATGGCCCAAGAGATTGGAGCTCCATTCGATCCAAAGGTCTCCTTCCGCGGACCGGGAAGTCTTGCCGCCTTCGCTGGGTTAATAAACTCAAGCCCGATTTGAAAACGTAAGTTTTTCCGTCTTTCTGGGTTCTCGGCAATTCTTACTTAATTTTGATTTATGGGTATTTGGAATCCTCTGAAGTGATATTAAGTTTGCTGCAATTTATAATATTTACCATTCTGTTTCAAATGTTGTGTCAAATTCTGACCATTTACTCATGTTATGTAATTTTGTATCATATGGTGACATCGGTGTTATTTTCTTGTTATAGGTATTCCCTGGTTCATTTCTACTTAATTACTTCAATTTTCCTTTTCTCCGTTCTTATATATATCATCTTTGCAACGAATGTGCATGTCTTCGAGCAGTAGCAAATGATGAAATAGTGGCTGAATGAAGGTGGATGTATATTGCGATGTCCATCAATCAATTTTTAACCTGTTTGATGTTTTGCTATTTTGGCTATATAGTGCATTGCGATTCTGATTTTTCATCGGATTTTTTTTCTTTTGTGGTTTATCATATTTTATTGCAGATAATGGACTTCAAATACCCGTGTCCTTCAAAAATTTCAAAAAATCTTGCCTTAATTGTCATCAAGTTATACTTTGTGTTTCCTCACTCAAATTTTAGGCAAGTATGTGTGTTTGAGTTGTTCAAATCCATAACTAAAAGGTGGTCGCTGATTTTCTACAAGTTGAATCTTGTGTCCTTCCTCTTCTTACATGAATGATTCTTCCCAATTTATTTTTTCCCCATTTTATAAATCATCTATATTTATAACCCTGTTTTTCACTGTGTATGATCATTGAGAAGTGGATGCAAGTTTTCACCGGAAGAAGAGAGAACAGTGATCACGCTGCAAGAGACTTATGGAAACAAGTGGGCCAGGATCGCCACTTTTTTGCCTGGGAGAACCGACAACGACGTGAAGAATTTCTGGAGCACAAGGCAGAAGAGACTTGCTAGGATTCTGCAAACGCCCTTGTCTTCGAAATCTACCAAGAACCACGGCAAAGTGCCTGTTTCTGCTGAAACACCAATGTTTGAGGTAGGCTGATGTTGATCTTATTATTACAAACCTGAAATTTGATGAGGTTAATTTATAGTATTACAAATCTGAAATTTGAGGTAGGCCGATGTTGCATTGCATATAAACTCTCATCTCAGTATGTTTCTGTTATTAATAAGACGCTTTGTGTAATTAACACAGTTCAGAAATATTTCATTTTTTATGGGGATTTACTGTCAGGTATTTCCTAACATAAACAAACTGGCAGTTCCCTGAAAATATTAGTGTTCAGGTTTTTATCAATAATTTCCTGTGTCGCTGATTCACTGAAAACATTAGTAAGCACAAAATTCGAACAGATTCTGTTTTTAGCTCCTGCTATTTCCAATGTGGGGGTCTGAATTTCGAAATTGGATGAAGTTATTAGTATAAGCTTATATTTGGTTGCAAATATGATTCTCTAAGGTTTTCTTTACATATAACCTCTTATCGAGATACCATTACATCAAAAATAAGACACATGAGAAATGACATGCATCTCTTTATCACACTTACTACATATCTTCTTAATTTTTGGGTAATTATTCTTTTAGATATACCTTAACATTTCCTTAAAAATATTAGAACTCAAGCTCTGCAATTTCTGAAGTTGTACTTTCATCGGATCATTAGCATCCACAAAATTTTCGACATAATACGTACTAATCATTCTCCTCATCAGGTTGCCTGCATGGATCTCATTCCATTTGGCAAGGAATCCTGTACCGGCCAATGCAACCATACTGCCTACATCGAAAATCGCAGCACAATGATGATGAGCCAAACTCTAGCCCACCCGCAAGACCCGACTCTGCCTCTTCTCAAACCACCTCTAAACTGGGACCCGCCTCAGGTGCACTTTGATCACCTCCCAAATGCGGAACTGGACTTCCCAGCGATGCTCGAAACCCCCGATCTCATCCCAGGATTTGGGGACGATAGTTTTCAGGTAAACACAACTTCAATGATGCCCGTGATTCCTGAAGCTTTACCATTCTTTGGTAAGTGTGGTGTTAAGAATGAAGAGCATTCGGAGACTCCTGATAGTTTTTTTGATGATTTCCCTTCGGATATGTTTGATTACCTTGAACAGCCGCTGCCTCCATCTTCGTCTGCTGCGTGGTAGTGGATCCTATGGTGTTTGGATTTTTTATTATTATTATTTGGAATTTGTCTAATTTGTGTTGTGTATCTCTACAGCCGTAATGTGACTGTGGATGGATACTTCCTACCCACAGGTAGCATGGTTGGCTATGTCACGTGCCCAATCTTGCGTACTCTGGGAAGCGGGGCGTGACATGGTTCTTTTACTTTCATGTTTGTGTTGTGTGGTGATTGGATTTTAACTTTCATGTTTGTGTCGAAAATTCATGTTGCAATTGATATTAAACGGATCACGTCTGCAGCTTAATAGCTGCAATGATCTTGCTCTCCTTTGGAATTGGTTGGTTGTTTCAGGATAATTTTTCATTTTCTTATCCCTATTATTTAATTATATATTTATTTTTGGTAAATTTAAAAGCGTGCAAATAATAGTATTAAATACCTCAATAGAATGACTTAATAAGTAATAACACTATGGAACTCACAAATTTTCCGGAATTTAAGTCACAACTCAGCACTCCATATGTTAAATTTGATCCATAACATGTCAGATTTTTACTGTTTTTCAATTTTCTGGAATGAATAAAGTAGATTCACTCACTAGTATGCAAAAAATTGTCGAATAATAATGAGTATACAGTTCAACAGTACGAAATGCAATGATTTACTTATTAAGATTGTCATTATCCAACATCAAGTTTCAACTGGCAAAAATAACTCCACAACCATACAGTATCTACCGAAAACCACAAATTGCAAGAAATTTATATACCTCCAAAAATTATAAGAATTTTTTTTATTGGTATCTGAAACTTGAACACCGCCTATGTTCACATGGGAGCTGCAATTCTAGCATCGATTACTTTCTTCGCAAAAGGAAATCATTTCTGTAGTTGCAAAGAACTGCCTTCCTAGAAGTTCATTCATTTATGTACGCAGAGCAAAATTCATCTCCATATAGTTTCATTCGCATCTGTGAAAATGGCATTGTGATGTTCAATGAGGCACTGAATAACTTCAATGGCACCATAATCAGTAGGCAAACCGTCATCCAGAGGAATTTGAGAGGAAGCATCAAAACTGTCATCTTCATCTACAATATAAAAATTACGACGTCGCCTTCAATTAAATTTTTTTAGTATAAGCAACAATTGATGGTGCAGCATGATAAAAATGCTACTCCATGCAGCAAAAGAAAACAATAAGTCATTAGATTTTCTTTTTCTCCATGCGTAGATAGTCTCTTTTAAAACGCCTGTGTTTAGGATATGACTACATTGCCTACAAACAAAATTAATTAATTGACATGAATGCTCTTATTGATAACATTAAACCATAGTCACCATTGTCGTTTTTTTGTACCTAACAATTTCTTTAGATAAAATAAATCAAATTATCAAAAACTTCACCAAGTTCCTACCTTTTTGAGGTGCACAAGGCATGAACATATATATTCACAGAATTATGGTTAATAAAGGACATATGCATCATTTTATAATAAAGATATAGCATAAACATCATCTATTATGAATGCTGTATTTTTTTGCAAGCAATTATATATTTTTCAAAAGACATAAAGCTAACTTACCCAATAGGTAGTTGCTGACGTTATAGTTTGATGACAACCCTTCGGCCTTGGTGGGACCTTTTGATGTATAATAAATGTGGCTACATGAATCTGCCCTTGTATCGCCTTTCTGCCTCATTATAATTGGTGCCAGTTCCACAGCAAGACTGGACGCATCCATCTGCATTATCAACAATTTTCCAATGAGAGCCTGATTCCTACAAGGATAATATATTTGCATATGTGATGGTAAAAGAGTACAAGCATGGCCACCATTAATACCAAGTCTGCTCTACTTCGTTAACACCATGTATTCTATTCTCCACAAAAAGAGGAGAGAAAGACACACACACACACACACACACACACACACACACAGAGAGAGAGAGAGAGAGAGAGAGAGAGCATCCATTTATTTCCCATCATCCCAATAGGCTTCAGGAATAACAATAAAAAGTTGATAGATTAATAATTAGAATTTACATAGAACCAAGATTCTGCTGATGCTGACAATGGGACATGGCAGAAGCAAAACACATAAGCAGAAAATATAAAATAGAATGCTTTGATTTTTTAGTAAATAAAAGATTCTTATGCTGCAAGCTAACTCTGAGATACAAAATACAAATAGGCCTAAAATGCATCACAACATGTATTCAGATTATACCGGAACCGTGAATTACATTGACCTTGTCCAGAACAAAACATGTGACTAAAGAAGGGCGTGCATCGTGGAATCGTATGATAGTGAACTAGCACTTGACTAGCAATAATCCCAAAACAAGCTAATCCAATATAACACCTGTGCTTATAATAATTAAGAAATGCTAAAGATCGCCATTTTCTTCTTCGACGACAAGCATAATAAGTTAATTGTCATGTTTGCACCTTTTAGTTTAAATGAAATATTAGTTCAGGCATCACAATGAGTCTTTATAGCACAATAATACACATAAGCAGATTTTAGGATGGAAAAAAATTCATATATAGTTATATTAAAATTTTACATCCATCCTATCTTCCTGCATTGCATATTTTTATCAGATGTTTGTTAGCTCTATAACATTAGGAGGGTTGGCAAAGCTGTGACTTATGACAGGGAGCAAAACTAACATAGTAAGAGGAGTTTGCTCTGCTATATTGGGAGGCGTGGAAATTGAAAGAGCCAACCTTACATTCAAAACAAAAAAAGCAAACAATAATCAAGTACTTAACACTTTGAATCATGCCAGGATGATTTTTTGGCGAGAATTTCAAATTCAAGCTGGTGAACACCTAATTACCCTCTTCATCAATTTACATGCCCATGTCCAAAATCTATGTATCGATGCACTTGAATATTGGATACTTACAGAGCAGGCAATAAAATTACAATTTTGTAGAAAGATGAGTATCACAGCCATGTAGAGGTGAGTATACAGCATGTAGAACATATATCTGGCTATCCAAATAGGATGCCAGATTATTTACCTTGTTTACAGATGACTTCTGGCTCACCCGGAGTAAAAGAGCAGTAACAAACTCCAGCGTCATGTAACTCGCATTTGGCAGCTTCTTCAAAATATTTGTCATGTCATGAATACTAGTTCTGGCATCTCTAATTTCATGATAAAGAGCGAAAGTTGTCAGTGGCTCAGGAAGACTAGCAAGATAGCATTTTATTAGAGCTGCCACGTTAACAGCGCTCGCACCCTCTGGCAAAGGTGCATTCCAGTCTGTAAAAAATAAACAAGATTAATCAAATCCCCTCTTATTATAATCCCAAAGTTTGATAGAAACCTATGAGTTACCTTGGTTGTAAATTGAAATCAACTGCTGCATAACCTTTTTGTCCCCTTCGGCTTTAAACAAATACTCGGAATGCAGGCCTAGCATAACCAATTCTGATATTAGAAGTTTTAACATTCAACATTTGTTTGTCAATGTGACTTCTATAATTTATAATGTTGACCAGTGAATAACCAATTTCATTACTAAATGTCTACTTTTACCTGTTATTACAAGATGATCTGCACATTGTACTAATACTTGTGGAACAAGCCTGGTAGAATGTTGCCGTTGTACAGTAACCTCAAGCGGGGCACCAAATACTGCAAAACGTATATATGATGCAAATCTTTTATTTACATCCAGACATTAATAGAACATAACCAGTGAATTATTTTACTGCAATTCCTTGCAGAACACATCAAACTATGGTAAACAAATAAGAGAGCTTGAGAACAGATTGCCATAATTATTTGAACTCTACAAATGAAGGGAGCCACTGACTTTCCTACTTACAACAACCAATCAAGTATTTACTCCAAACCTTTATAATTGCTTGTTTACATATACTTTACACTTCTAACTGCATTGCTTGTAACCAGCACCACAGCTGGTTTTCATCACCACCAAAATTGGATTATATTCTATATTGAGCATTCAGTTAGACTCTAGCCTATCCCATTATGATAAAGTCAGCTAATATTACACCTGTGACTGATAAGCCATTTCATAAGTCTAAGAATTCTGCTAAAGAAGTCTGTACAATATCTTTTCCTTTGTTGTTTTCTTTCTTTTTTTGTGGATAAAGTGGAATGTCATGTATATGTTAGCAAAATTAAATTAGAAGATGATTCTGCACCAAGCCTTGCCATAAAAAGGGATCAATAGGAAAACTGGATGAAAACCATAAGGAGAAAGGTCCAAAGATATTTTGACAAAAGTTGCAAGCAGATGTCGACTTACTGTCAACCCCAGCTAATTCTTGTGAAACCATCAACAAGACAAGATATGACTATAACCTAGTAGGTCAGATCACATGCAGGAACACATATATTCCTATTTTAAGCCAAGCAGCGCACTCTTAAGTTCTTCTAGACAGAATGTTCAAAGAAGGGAGAAAGATTGTAAAACTGACTCGAGGGAATTGCAAGAAACAGACACTGATCAGTTTTCTTATCTACATACAACTTTAATACTATTCAAGGAGAGACGAGGGCCAAGGAGATTTAAGGGCGCACACACGTGCCCGCACGCATGCGCGCACACACAAGAAGTACACAACACGACGCCATTACTTATGTGGAGACTAGAAACAGCGTATGAAAGCATCAACAAAAAGTAACCATCCCTTTTCATATATATGGATCCACAATCAATAATGCACAGAAGTGGAAGCTAATGAAGAGTTAGGTTTATATCAGTCCATAACATACCGTCATTGCTTGCTACTCCCTGCAAAAAGACAAATGAACATAAGAACCAGAAGAACTTGATGGAAACCGAAAATTTCTACTTCACCAGGACAAGCAACACACCTTCTGCCATCGTTCAATATTGATCAAGATGCTTTTACTTTTATCTGCTGTTTTTTTGGCTGCCTGATAAAAGAAGTTACTAGGGTGAATTTCAGAGAGAATAAAAGGCAGGTAACATAAAGAAAATTTCTGCGTTTGGACCGGATCTGACGGAAAAGAAAAAGAATAATACTACATCCGTTCCATTTTAAGTGTCCATTTTTTGTTTTATTTTTGTTCCATTATAAGTGTTCATATACAATATCAATGCTAATTTTTGTGTTATCAATACAAATTTAAATTTTGATTCCTATAGTAACCCTCATTAATTTTTGCGTTATCAATACAACCGCTAGTACTATAATTAAATGAAGAACATTAAATATGGTTAATATAGGAATTTAACATCAACAATATCATCAGTTTATAGATTTTTCAAAGTTTTCTTAATGAAAATGCAAAACAAAAAATGAACACTTAAAATGGAAAGGAGGTAGTACATAGTAACATTAAAAAATATAGGTCAAATTAGTGTTGGCTACTTCTCGAGAGAAGAGAGTTCTATGAAAACAACCTTGCACATAATCAAAGTATCATAAAGAAAAACTTCTATTTTTCAACACCAAAAATAATTAGAATCCATAGATTTATACAGGTTTCACCCAACATCAAACCTTGAAACAAAGTAAAAACATCTAGAGTACAGATAAAATAAACAAGCACAAAAAAGAAGAAAGACAGTAAATCTCACGATAACTTCTTTTTCCGCATGGTGGCAACAAATCAGATATATCAATTTGATCAGGACTTAAGGTTGGAATTGAATGAGCTTAATCACGCTTAATCTTAGTCGCTATATCAAATTATATCATAAACATACACGAGCAGGCACAACACAAAGCAGAAGGAGAAAGGGGATGAATTGATTCGAGTCTTTTGGGCCAATATAATCTCCAACTTTGAGTTTATATATTAATTTATTGTGTTATTTTGGTCAATGGTCCCTATGGGAGTGACTGCATGATAAGTTATAACTATTTGTTTGGAAGATCAATAAGTCTGATATTTTCGCAGATCATTATTATCAGTCTATACCTTACATCATTGTTTGATGTAGGGAATATTATTTCTCCGTTCTCATACGAACACACTTTCTTGCATGTGCACATGCATTCATTCCAAAAGCAGGAATTTGGCCGTGTTTGGATAGTTAGGGTTAAAGTCCATAGGGATGACTTTAGGATTAAAATATTTTGGAATGCACATGCATTCCAAAAGTAAATTTCCAATGGATTTTTTTTACAACGCATGTTTGGATGGTTGCGATAAGGATAGCATTAAAGTGAGAGAGAGAAAGAAAAAGATAGATTGATGTGTCATTGAGAGAGAGAGAGAGAGAGAGAGAGAATTGGATTAGAAAAATTGAGTCATCGCCAATTTTTAAAATCCAATGGATGAGGGATATTTTCGGGTCTTTCTCTATTGGAATTGTTCATTATAAATTTACCCAAACAACAAAATTTTTGGATTGGCCTAGTACAATGGAAAAAAGGAATCTACGTTTTTTTTCAATTGAACTATGGGTATCCAAACATGGCCGAAGGATGCAAGGTTTCCAATTCAACCAAAAATTATTGTCTGTTATTCTTCAACTATAGTTATTGTTTATATTAGAAGAAATATTTTTGATCGGTTTATTAGAAGATAAATTGATGAAGATAATGATATACTCAGGAAATTAATAAAAATATGGTCCATACTAAATTATCTTATCCTGAGACCCACTTGTATGTCCCTACCTTAAGTTGGTCTACCTAGCTTTATCAAGTTGCATTGAGGAAAAAGAGCTTACCCCTAGGTGTTGTTAATTATAGACAATTGTTTCATCCCAATATGGCTAACACTGCCTTCTTAATCGTGTTGGTTGGCCTTTCATAGTAATATCAACTTGAAATGGATATTTCTTTCACATCAGGGCTCATTTAAGGATTTCTACATGCAGTGCTCGTTGTCGATTTTGTGTAATCATTTACAAGCAGTATGCTTAGAATGTATCCTAATGCTTGTGCCAATTTCTCCATAAGATATTACCCCTTCTTTGAGATAGTTCACCCATCAATTCTCCTTTAGATCTCCAATCTAGGTTTCTTAAACTCCATCTAGGATTCCGACTTATGCTAATCGTAGTAGTAGATGTTCCATGCCTATTGTCAATATTTCTTTTAAATTCATAAACCATATTATCTGGAAAACAATGTATTAGTGAATTGACTACTCATGGTAAAATTTTGTAATGGATATGTGGATCTTTATTTATTATTAAATATATCTCAGCTATTTTAAACGAGAATGCCAAGTATGATGATGAGTAGCCTTTTTGAGGGGATGGTATAAAATGGGGGTAGGATGTGGACTGGTGGAGGAGCTAGATAGAAGGTTGAGCTTCCTCCTTTAACACCAAATTAAGCGAGCAACAAAAATCCCCCCTCCCCACCACAACACACACACACAAAATCCAGCCTAGGATTTGACATATATTATTTCATTCCAGCAAATACAATCCATGATGATTGTCCATATCACTTTGCTATCCTAAGATATTATTAAATTTTATGGGGCTGGTCTAAACACGAAAACCATTGCATTCAAAGCATTAGTACAGTCGTACTCCAGATTTATTCATGCTCGTAAATTTCTGTTTGATACTTTAATTGAATTCAAATCATAAAACATGTATTGCCACAGCATTGCTTGCATTTTATGAACTTGCCTTCCCTTCAAATATATTTTGTATTAATAGATTTCAAGTAAGCACGTTGCTTGGAGCTTCCCTTAAAAATCATATGATTAAGTTAACAAACCAGTTAATAGACATCCAATTTGACGAATTATACTATAATCACAGTTGGAAAAAAGTACATTAATAATATAAAGTACAAATTGAAACAGAAACCAACAAATCCATGTTATAGATTATATTTACAGAGTAATATCCAGCCGAAGGCATTCAAAAAAAATAACAACACTATAACATATAATAGTTCTACTTCAACATTGTCACTCCTCTCGTGCACAAAACCAAGTTCCGCCTTGTATTATTTTTCAAGGGAATAACCATCAAGCAATTGTAGTCCAGACAACTAAGTTTTAATTGAAATCTAGATCAATACAGAACCCTTTAAGATAAATTTTATTCCCCAAAAGGAGTCATCTGGTTCACACTTTGCTAGTGTCAAACGAGGAGATTCTCCCATGTAAGTCTAGGTCGGTGTTTACAGTGAACTTATTTACCACATCACAAGCATCCACTGCTACATAAATCATCATCATTCCATAAAAAACGAGGTAAAATTATATAGCAAAGTTTCATGAAATCAAAGTTATATGACCAGTTATCGACCTGAGATCGACTCTGTCTTAATTACTGCCAAATTCCTGCCTAAGGAAGCTATGAACAAAAGATGGGTATTTCATGATCCTAAAGACCAGTTGGCATCCACCAAATTCTCCTAGAATAACTATTTGCTATAGATAAATATTCAAGAGCATAACAGAACACATTCCGAAATAAATAGTTAATTGTAAATGTTAACAAATCCATTTTACCTCTTCAACTTTCAATTTCCCGACGACAACCTTCTCCTTCGTCTCCGACACCCCCTTCCTCAGGAACAAACCCGTAGTCGCAGCAGCCGACAGGAACCGCTCCTGCACTGTATCCGTACTCGGCGGCGCCGGCGGCCTCGGCTGCCTCGATTCCTTAATGAGGGCCCATCTGTTCTTCATCAAAGACCCCACCTTTTCTGCTACTTCCGCAACATTCTCGCCTGCAGACTGCCCTGCTTGCTTCAGCTTCACTCCTGAACACCGAAATCTCACAATCTCTAATTGAAATTTGTAATACATGAAGAAAAATGGGACTTAGATTCAAATTACCAGAGGTCGAGAAGAATCCATTCGCCTTCTCACGCCAGCGAGGCGAGATCTCAGTAGGCATCGCGAAAAGCAATCGATTCGATTGAAAAGGGGGGGAAACCTAATTAAAAGAACAAAATTGAATGGATGTTGATTCAAAAGAAAGGGAAATAAATGAAACCCTAGAATTGAACGAGTTTCGAAAAATTACCTGTTTCTTGATTTCTTGTTTTTGCGCCTCTGTTCGAAACGAGAGAGAGAGAGAGAGAGAATTCAAGGAAGAATTCTACGGGGTTTCTAGAAGAATAAGGCGGCTAAGTCTGAAGGCGCCAATGAATGGCCGCCACGTGTAGGGCCCTCCACTAGAGTTCACGCCGGCGGAATTTTTATGGTGAGTGGTATCATGAGCCTTTTGTTCAATTGGCTACAGCCTCCCTCATTTAGTTGGGCCCCACTTTGATTTTGACGAGCAATGCCGTTAAAAGTAACGGAACTAGCTTTTGGACTATTGTTTAGGAGTATAGATTTTGAATGATGCCGTCGGTCTCGATCTTCATGAGCTGTATTATAAAGACACACAGTTTGATTTCTTTTTATCTGATTTTATCTGTGATTGATCAACCACAAAACCACTGCAAAACCTTAAGATATGAATCCTCTTTTTTTTCAATCGATCTTATTCAACGATATTTCACTATTTAAGTTAACGGCAAGCGAATTTCTTAACCTCCACTGCTAGTACTTGTTTAGCCATTTCATTAACCAACATTGCACAAATAAGTACAATTTGTACTTTCGCTAGATGTACATAGACAACCTTTGTTATGCTTGTCCAAGCTACTCCAATTGGGCTTTTCTGTTTTATTATTATTATCCCCACTGTCATTATCAAGGAGAGAGGTGCTTGGGATATGTCCTTACTCTCACAATTAATTTAAATAAAATATTTAGAAAAACAAAAAATATTTGAATCTACAAGAATCGATGTCATCGGCTTTTTGCACATGCAATATGTATTGCATGGATATATGTCAGCATAGCCAAAAAAATTGGAAAGAATCTTAAACACATGGTAATAAATTTTTTAGAAGATTTTCCGTTAAGATGATAAAGATAAATGAAATCTTTCTTTTAATACACATGCATCACGCTTGCAAAAGTTAAGTTGGAATTTAACTCTGGCCTAATGTGGCAACACAGTTGCAGTTTCTGAAACCGTGATTTCGTAGGGTTCCGAGACTAAATTCCAAAATTCGTAACCGATACCCGTTTGGCAACCTAAATGAAGTTTCTCAAACTGTGGTTTCAAAATGTTTCAAAACCTCGAAACCCAATTTTTCTAAACTCAAAAAGCAGTAGAATTTCAGAAAGTTTTGTGCCGTATCTCTTTATTCTCTCTCTCCCTCTAACCCTTAATGATAGTGCTCAATATTGGCGATCCCCAAGATCATGACACGTGGCAGGTGACGTGTCCCAGAACTCAGAAGAAAGATCCCACAGGGGCCGGCTAGGCCACCCTTTGTACCCGACCTGCAAGCGCAAGCTTGCCCTCCTCGGGGCCCCCTGCGAATTGGCCTCCTCGGCCCCTAAGCTTGCCCTGAGCTGCCACAGGACCAAGACTCCTCGGCCCTCTCGGCCCTCTTGCTCGTCTCCGAGCTCCCCGGCCGAGGCCGTCTTCCTCGGTCCCTCCGACCGACCAACTCCACCACTCACGGGCGTAACCGTCACTCCGCAAACCTCGCCACGCGCAGATTCTCCGCCAGCAACGTCCCACGTTCCACGCCATCACGATCCCCATTAATGGGCGATCCGCTCTTTACGCGGGCGTGACGTCGGGAACATAACTGCCGGCGAGATTCTCACGCCTGCTGCCGCGTGCTGCCGCCGCTATATAAACCCCCATCACAGAGGGATCAAGTAAGCCCTTTTTTACACTTTTACGCCGTTACTCTGCTCGGATCTCATTACTAACTTGAGCGTCGGAGGGTCCTTGGTGGTACCAAACCATCCAGGGACTTCTTTGCAGGTACTCGGCAACAACTTTCTCACCTCACCTCTTCCTCCAAAAACCCATTGAGACCCACACGCACCGAAGGATAATCAGCTAAATTCACCGCGAGATCAACGGAAGACGATATCTGACGGAGGCCCGAAAAGGAGCTCCATCACTTAATAAGTTCAATTAAATGAAGCCTTGGTTTTCTTAAACCGTGTTCCCAAATGATTCTAAAATTTTTGAAACCCCAATTTTCTGACACTAGATTAATTTTGTTTTATAAGTTAGCGGCTGATATAATCTTCACCATTAACACTAATCAAAAGGACTAATCTTCTCTTTTTTCTCCTAATTATTCCGCACCATGATGTTTTTATCTTTTATTTTTGGTGATTTTGGGGAGGTGGCACCTCCCTAAGCAATGAAGCACCACACAAGCAAAGTGTAACCAATGGAGGAGCGCCCCCCCACCCACCCGGCAAGAAGTTTGAATTTTGTAAAATTTCAATTTCAAACTTTACTAAAATGATTGGGAATAAGAAGAAGTTGATATGTAATTTGGCTTACAAGCAGCATCATGTATACACAATTTAGCTCTTACTAATGCATTGAGTTTTATCTTTCATAATTGTTAATTTCTATCTATCCTAATATTCTATCAAGCATTAGTTTGCCAAATTGGGTTCAAACAGACAGCTATCATGCCGAAGAGGAATAGATATAGGTAAAGTAATATTTCTCGATTTCCTTGTTCTTGCCGAAATGATATATAGTGGCCATTGCAATCGCAATTAATTGGAATTTAATTTCATATTCATTGTCTACCGAAAAGAGGGATATAAAAGCTATTGGAAAAGATATTGGTAGAAAAGGTTGTGCATTCTATCGTGTGTTTCTCACTCTCACCTGATAGAAAATAGAGCCACATGTAAATGACATGTTTAGCATCGATGGAAACTCAATTCATGAGGATGAGCTTGGGTCTAAATTGAACCCAAAGCAGAACAGGATACCGAGCCCTTTTCATCCTTAATTATCTACAAGGGATTGAATTTCTTGATACACATATATACCTTGAGGAGGATCCCGGCAAAAAATTAACCGAACGAACCCAACTGTATTACACACGTGGCTTTCATCGCTCTTACTAAAATTGTCTATAAATCTATGTTAGTGCAGGTGGTGCATGCCTTTTGAAGACGACGGAACTTCTGGAGGAGAAGCATTCACCACCGAATTCCAACCTGCCCAATGCATTGCCTTCCTCCTTGCTAGCCTCATCAATTTGGTCGGTCAAAAGACCGAGGAGGCCATGGCGGGATACTAATCAATTATAGCAGCAGTCTCAACATCCTTTCTAATTCTCGGTGACTTCTTCCTTTATGAAACGCCCTCTATCTCCATTCAAAGCGGTTTCATCATCCAGTGAAGGTAAATGTCGGATCTTGTAATGATTCAACTATTTCATCTCAAAGATGAAAAGAGAATTTCAACCCTTTTCTTATCTACAGACATAAAAGAATGGTAATAGGCTCAACCACTTACCACTAAGCTAGAGCAATACGAATGAAAGATGACAGCCTTACACTACTACAACGAGAGGTTGCCTCTATGGATGTAGGAATTCGTAGGGGCAACTTTTTATTGCCCCTACGGATTAATCCGTAAGGCCATCGGTTTGCCCCTACGGTGCCTACCGTAGGGGCATAAATTAAAAAAAAATATTAAAATGTAATTTTTTATTTGTCCCTACGGTGCCGCAAAAGAAAATCCTATGGATTAATCTGTAGGGATAATAAAGGGTTATTTATAAAAAAAAATAAAGCTAAGTTATTTCCCACTGATCAAAATTTCCCACCAATTTCCCGTCGTCGTCGTCGCCACCACATCCATCGTCGTCGACTTCCTCGTCGCCACCACACCCGCCATCGTCGACTTCCTCGTCGCCACCACACTCTTGCCGCGAGCACCTCTTCGAGCTCCATCCCTGGCCTTCTCCACCTCGTCGAGCTCTTTGCCGTCGGCCGGTGACTACTGTGGTGAGTTAATTTCGATTTTAATTTATAATTATACTGCTTTTTGTGTTATTGTTGTTGATTTTAAGGTTAGGGTTAGGGTTATAGCTAGGGCCGGGTTAATTGGGGGTTAATTTAGGTTAGGGTTAATTAGGTAAGGTTAGGATTAGGGTTAGGGTTCGGTTGATGTGGGTTAGGGTTAGGGTTCATTACGTAGGGTTAGGGTTAGTTTGGGTTAATTAGGTAAAATAGGGTTGATGATGATTAGGGTTAGGGTTAATTAGGGTTAATTTTGGTTTGGGCTAGGTTTAATTTGGGTTAGAGTTTGGGTGATGATTAGGATTAGATTAATTTGGGTTAATTAAGTAAAATAGAGTGTATTTATGTTAGGGTGTTGATTAGGGTTAATTTGGTTTAATTAGCTTAATTTTCGGTTAATTAGGGACAATTTGAGTTAGGGTGAAGATTAGGGTTAATTTGGGTTAATAAGATTAATTTGGTTTAATTAGCTTAATTTTGGGTTAATTAGGGATAATTTGAGTTAGGGTGATGATTAGGCTTAATTTGGGTTAATTAGGTTAATTTGGGTTAATTAAGTTAGGGTTTAGGGTGTACTAGTTCATGCGGTAGGATACCTGATGATAACATAAACGTACAACTTTACCGTAAATATAAGAAAACTTTACCCTAAACTAAAAACTTCGAACCCTTAAAAACAAAACGTAAACGTAAAAGCTATTCAAGTTAAATGTTCAAGTTAAAACCAATATATGATATGCGATGATAAAATGAAACTTTCATATTCTCATCGATACTCATATGTGAAAATCAAAGCGCAACTTAGTCCCCGTCTATCGTGTAACATACGTTCGATGTTCATTGTGACATAGAACTATACAAAGATTGTTAAATATTGGACGGTATAGTTCGGTGCTAACAACCGTCGTGTAGTTTATGTGATGAGAAGATTCAATTGTATGATAACCGATAGATTTGTCCAGTGTGGTCAAGTTAGGAATGTATAAAGCAAACACCTGCATCCACTTGTGTTTTTATTTGTTTCGAGTTATTTCGTAGGTACTTTTCCGCTGGTTCTCCGTGTACAAAGATAGATTAGATATTCATTTCAACATTATTTCACAGCATTGAAATGATTATCTATTCTATTATAGTGTACTCGGAGAACAGCAGGGAGGTGCTGCCGAAATTTACTCGAAACGGATGAAAACACAAGCGAATGAGTGTCTGCTCTATACATTCCTAATAGCATAGAAGTTTTACCCCCGACAGCCGAAACACACACATACAATACGAATACATAACAAACGCACACACAAAGCACTTACACACTAACAACCCTACATCTAAGCGACATCATAAATTGAAACACACATACACAGAATACAACTCATACTTGGGTATCTTCAAATCTAACTTTATTCTTTTCAACGACAAACTTGCCTCTACGAATTTTTTTCTTTATCAGTAACCATCTCGTTATTAGATTTCTCAATAGAGTCACCATAACCTACAATTTATATGTTATACAGTTTAACATGGCCTATGAGTCATCAGAGTTAAGGATTGGATATACGTGGATTAGCAACAACGCATGCAATCTAAGTTCGTTGCAGGAGTTGCTTCTTTCATTGCATTTTCACGGGCACATAATAAGATCGTGTTAGTGAAGATTCTCTATCCGTGCGATAAATGTGGGAATAAATTCTGGTAGAAGGTAGAAATCGTAGAGTTTTGCATAGTTAAACATGTTTTTACTAGACTATATATAACTTGTGTAACGACCCTGAATTTTCAGTACAAAATTTTTCTTCTTAAAATATAGAAAAGAGTTTGCAAGCCTGAGTATATTTTAAATGTTGTTTTTATTTAAGAACAGCAAGAAAGTACTTGTAACTCATTGGTAAAAACCTTGCACTGCTGTGATATAGCCCATGTGTTCGAATCCCATCAGCCACATATATTTTTTCTGATTTTGATTTTAAATTTTTTGGAAGCCCAAAAGTTTACACGTGCAATACACGTAAGAAATGAAAAGACAGAAAAATAAACATGTGTACAATGTTGTATGAACTGAGATGGACACGTGGCGATCCAACACCCTAACGTGGACAGTGGACCGGCGAGATTGCCCTTAGTGCCAGCGACGCCGTGCCATCCGTAGGGGATGAGGCCCGGGCTTTGCATACTAAACCCTTGGCCTACCCCCATTACCCCCATACTGTTTATTTTCCTGCAATTATCCAAAGAATTGATTTTCATCATAAATCTCATTTTAATGTATTTTTAATTCACTCTTCGATTCCAAAATCCTAATTTTACCCTATAAATACAATCTCATACCCTAGCCCTCTTTATTCTGAAATTTCTTGTCAAAAATTCTCAAATTTTTTAAGTCAAAGATGAGTACAAGTGGAGTTAGCCCTAGTTCCATTCCCGGCGAGAATTCGAGACGTTTCCGGCGACCCCGCGACTCCATGAAACTACCAACTTCTTCCTATACCTCCCCCCTCTATTCTAGCTAGTAAGTCCCACTTCTTATTCTATTCTTTCACCTTAAAAAGTTCTCTTTTCAAAATCTTGTCGGAAGTGGAGTTATCCCGACATTCGTTTCTAAAATCCTTAAAATCAGAATCACTCATCCATATCATTATATCTTGCTTAGTAATCATGAAACAAATATTGAGAACAATTTTCATCTTAAAATATCATGTTATGTAACTTTAATTAGCGTTTTCCGTTTAAATACCACAAACTTTACATATGACATCTTTTAAGTATTTAGCTTAACACACCTTTATAATATCTCAAGAGGTAATGACTTACCTCTCACATTCACACATCTTGATATAGCATGATTCTCTTGAACAATGTTCTTGTGGCAAAATATGACTTTTCAAAAAAATATCTCGAACTATAAAAAAACATTTTCTTGTAAATAGTATTATTTAAATTCCTTGCGATTATGCCTCTACAACCCATTTTGGGGAATCCGGTCGGGATGGTGCGGATTATCGCACATCTTCGGGACTAGTAGAGTGAGATGCAGACCTCCTCATGGAGCATACGATCTCGATGGAATTTTAATACAATTTTAAAGAAAAACGAGAATTTCTATTTAATAATATAAAAAAATTAATTTTAATAATTATATAAATATTATCAAACCATCTATTTTAAATATATAATAAAATTCTATGTTTTCTAGAATATAAAAGAATAACAAGTTTCATGAAAATACCATCAAAAATTAATACAAGTCTAACCTTACACTAAAATATCTTGAACTATTCAAGCTAGGTATATATTCACTAGAATACCTTGTTAGTGTTATATGCCCTAGAGGCCATTATTGTATCATACTGGTTTGTATATTACTTAATGAAAGCTTGGGATATACATGATATAGTAACAGTCTTGCTCGATATGGTAGTATGCTACATGGTTTGTTTCTACCTCAATATGTGCATGTGTTTCTTTTAGCATATCGCCCATACATATTGGTAGAACCCTTAGGATTTTTGCTTGATTACCAGCGTTGTGATGGCAGTCACATTAGTGGGGGCTGGATAGTCTATAAGCACATCCTATACATGTCTCTAGTCGTAGGATTATCAAGACAGGGTATCGATACTCCAGAGTAGACTAGTGTATACGTTTCTCATCCCAGTAGGGGAGATGGTCTGTCCCACAGCCATCAGTATGTCGTACTGGAGATAGTATGCAGGTTCTCATTGGGTTATGAGTACACTGGACAGACTCATAGGGAATTGCTGGTGGGTACTATACCTATTGTCGGGTGGCAGTTCCCAGGTGACATGAGTACAGCTTAGTCCGTCGACTTGAAACTGATACTTCGCCTCGAGTGTGTTCCCACTGTTCTTAGATTACTACCCTACCACGGCTCAAAAAAGTCATGCAAACAGGTAGTAATTGGGTGCAGTCCCGAAGCACTTAGAGGCAATAGCGGTTAGATAGGATTCGTCTCTCCCGGTATTGGGGGTTGATATCGCGTTGTGTTCGGAAAGCCATTACATAAAGTGCTTGGCCAAGGCAAGCGAGATTTACTGGTAGGTACTCCAGTAGTTTCTCAGGGTGTTTTGGGCCACACTTCGACATAATTTATTGCGCTATTAAGGGTCTGACGATTACCGCCCCTAAACCCGATATACGATACTCTTAGAAGAACAGACCGGACTGTACGGAGATTGTCACAAATAGGCTCAGTAGGAGTTCGGATGAGTTTTCTCATCAGCCTTCTTATCGAAAGATACCTGGATAGCCATTACGTATAGCTAGTACCGCTTGCGGCTTGTGGTTAAACCCACTGCCATCGTAATGTCGAGTCTTCAAAGTCCCACACAGAGGGTTTCTCTGCATCGGGCAAAAGATGTAGATGCCGTATGGTTTTACGGCAGGGCTTCGATCACATACGTATGCTTGTGCACGTATGATGATTCAGACAGATAATACTAGTGGGCTTTGGTTTAAGCCGGATCCTAGTATTATATCGATGGATTATTTTCTTCTCATTGTATTCGTATTCTTCGGAATACTGATACGGGTATGTATATACGGATGAGGGGCATTCTTGTAATTTCCTCAGGATTGCTTCTAGAAAGAGACACCTCATTAGGGTTTTTAATCTTTTGATTAAAGATTGATGAGGTGGAGGAAATAAGGTGGAGGATTGCATTAAGTGAGACATGGCTACTTGGTAACTCATAGCATGACTCACCATGAGATATTATGAAGCATACTTGATATTTTGGTGAGATATTTTCTCACTTGAATTATTAGTATGCTTCATTAGCCTCACACTTAGCCATCTTATTTAACTTGCTCATTTTCTCCACTAGCTTTTCCTCAAGCACCTTCTTCTTCCTCTAACCTTAAATCTCTCATGTGTTGAGAATCCTGGGGTACTTAGAGATATATTAATCCATCTACACTCTCTATATCATCTGGGACATCTAGTTTAGCAAACTAGATGCCGTAGTTACATCGGATTTGAGGTTGGAGCTCGGACTATAGACTCTCGGGTGGATCGTCTTTGACTCGAGGAGGCCGACGTGGAGGCATCGATCCGTTATGATCCTCGGAGCTTATGACGAGGAGGAGGACAGCAGTAAGAAGACCCAAAGGACATGGTATCGTGAGGTATAACTTTTATACGAGTAGTTAAAACCTCACACAAGTTTGGTTACCTAGGGTTTAGTATCGATCCTGGAGTTCAAGTCGGTGTTGAGACACCTGTAAAAAATCGTTTTTTACGTATTCCGCCTCCCCGCGAACCCGCAGAGTGCGCGACATCGACTTACAGTGGTATCAAAACCTACTAAACCTTAGCTAACAGTTTAGACAACGTGTAAAACTACGAAACCGAAATAACTCCAAAACATCGAAACCAAAATTCAAGTTTCTGTCAATTTTTTCCGAGGCTTTAAATTTTTTTGAAACAATTGCAGAGTGCTCTATTTCTTATGAGATGAACACACACCAAAAACGAGGCATTACCATCAGTTTTGGACCGGCCACATAGGCAAATAATCCGCCTCACCAGTTTTATTTTGGTGGAATGCATCGAGTTTTGTTCTGTGTTCTAGTTGCTTAGATTTAGGGTTTCAGGTGGTGTTTGATTTTGCCAATTTTGATTATACTGTTATCTTTCTTCTGTGGCAATACGGAGTATTTCGAAGTCGCAGTTTTATCGTAGTTTAACATGTTCAGTTGTTGTTTATATGTGTTTCGAAACGTCCTCTAATCGCTATACGTCGATTAGTGGGGGTTGCACATATCTGTGTTGCTGTTCTTGTTGGTTTGTGTATATGAACTTTGTTTGATCGTCGTGGATGAATAGCCGGGGATGTGAGAAGAGGGTTTTCTTTCATTCGATATAAATTGTAAAGTGATGTAATATTCTTTTGCGGGGCACATCCGGGTTGAGGTTGTAGCCACCGTTGTATTATTTCTTTTACTGTTTTCTGCTCCTAGGATATACCCAAGGTGGGGTGTATAAACTACCGGGTACTTTGAAGTGCCGAGTGGCCTACTCATTTTACTAAGGGAGGTTGCTTCACTTTGGATACTTAGCGGGTAGTTTGCCGCACCCGTAGGGGTCTGGGGTGGGGTTTGGCTATTCATCACGACCGTGGAATCCGTCTTTCATTACAGGCTTAAATGAAACACGGAATTCCTAGTATATCCAATATGTTCATCTGTGATCTGGAATGCCTATTATTGCGTGAGACGAATGGTTATTATATATGCTATATAGTAGATGCTGCTTATGTTTTTCATCCGCGCTAGTCCAGCCACCGCTCTGGCATTAGTTAAGTAACCTGACGGTGTTAGACAGGGCCCAATGGCGAATGCGGATGGCATAAGCGTATGCCATATTTTCGTTTCTCTCTGTAATGAGAGGTGTAAATGATGGGACTGCATTAGATTAATGCAAAGCAAACAAACCAAAGCTGAATCGTTGGAACAATTTTAAAAACACTCGGTTTTTTTCAAAACAGAAACTTTTAAATGCGGAGCTTAAACCACTCCTTTAAATGCTATCAGGTTCCTTCGATTAAATCAAGTTCATTACGTTCACGGTTTCTCCAAAACCAGTCATAGCCCTCCGTAATTTCAGTTGAATATTCAGTAGTATTTAAGTTATGTATTTTGACCTTCGCTAAAGCATAGTGATTGGTAGCTGCTGGATATTCATCTGTAGCATAGATAGATGCATAGGTTTGGGACAGTCGTACTACTATTTTGGCATTCGTCAAGGGTATGTACGGGTGGGTTCAAATTAATCTGGACAATAATAGGTAGAACTTGATATGTGACTTATGATATGTTGGCCTTCGTCAAGATCATAAGAGCATGGGGCAAAAATCCACATCGGGAGTTTCTAAAGACACTGAAACCTGATAGTGCTGCATACCATTTGGAGTGTGATAATGTTGGTAGAATTCCTTCAGGATTATCACACAATGATATTTGGATCCCGATCCTACTGTGAGTATCCGCTACTCCTTGGGAGATTTTTCACTAACACAATCAATGCTATAAACCAAGTAAGTGTTTAGAATGGTGTTAGCGGGGCTACGCCTCTAGGAAAAATATGTTATGTAATTAAGGAACTTTAGGAAAGCGTTGGAAAACCTTCCTCGAAGTACCAACACCGCCCTGCCTGAAAGGTTAAGCAAGTATTGTAGGATGAGATTAATCCTGACTAATTCTTCTTTTATGGTTTGAGGAAGGATTCGAGATACGGTGGGAGTCATCCTGTTTAGATAAACTAAAAAACCAATCTAAACTTGCAAGAGCATCACGTTGGGTGTTTTCTTCTCTCTCTCCTAATTGCAGCGACCAGGTGACCAAGATTAGGTTACAGCTAGATAATAAAATGGCTGAGTTATACTATATTGACTGGCAAAGCTTTGTCCAGATGTCCATTATATATGACAAGCTGGACCACCTCACCACTACTCAAGCCCCGCCGTCCCAAGTCCAGATTCCACCATTGCGGATAATGATATCCGTAAGACATCGGAAAAAGACAGTACGAGTGCCAAGTACCTCGTGTTGGCCTCAGTAGATGGTGTAAACCAGAGGTAGCACGAGAAGATAGACTTAGTTTCCATCTTCCTCCATAACAAAGATTTATATGGAAAGCAATCTCGTATCATAAGGTATGAGACCTCGAAGGGATTGCTTCAAGCGTGGTTAGCTATCGGGTCATCTGTAGGGGACCACATCCATACAATGATCAACTATATTAAACAGCCCACGGACCTGGAGACCACGTTGGAGAACGAGTTATGTACTAACTTGATTTTACAGTCCCTACCTTCTACTTACGTCCAGGAGAAGAAAGTTATACTTCCAGTTGAGAGCACCCTGAAGGAAATCAGGGAGACACCCGCTCTGCTTATTGGGGAATCTTTCTCTTCTGGATCCAAGGCGAAAGACAAGGGTGAGAAGACGAAGACCTCCACAAAGCCGATAGGAGGTATCAGTAAGGTAGAAGGAAAGGGCAGGGCAAAAGTTTCGAGGCTAACAGTAGGGAAGGAGGGATGTTCCTATTGTCACGGGAAAAGGGTATTGGCAGAAAGAATGCAGGGCTTGGAAAGCCAGAATTCAGGATCCAAAGCACGTTGTGGTTTCGACTTCGGGTGTGTTTGTAATTGAAAACTGTCTGTCAATTAACTCTACTTCCTGAGTACTAGATACCGGATTAGGATCTCATATCTGTAATTCATTACAGGCTTTGAAAAACCGTAAAGTTATCAGGGCAAGTGATATGACTCTCAGGGTTGCTAACAGAATGAGCGTGGACGCTGTATTCGTAGGGGAATATCACTTAGGATTGACAAATGGGCAGATATTGATTTTATGTAAATGTTTGTGTATACTTAGGCTAGCTTGTAATATCATATCTGTATCTTTATTTTCTAAAGAATGATATGATTTTACATTTGTAAGCGATGTGGTCCACATCCACCTTAATTAAAGTTTCATTGGGTCAGATACACTAGAGGACGAAATATACGTGTTAAATCAAGCTCAGGTTTTCAATGTCCAGAACACATATAAAAGAAAGTCTCCAGAATTAAATAAGCCTTTCTTATGGCATTATAGACTGGGTCATATCAATGAAACACGGTTGACGAAGTTACATAGAGAGGAATATTTGGATCCGTTCGAATATCAGTTTTATGCAACTTGTCAATCTTGTCTTATAGGAAAGATGACAAAGACTCGGTTCAGTGGACATGGAGTAAGAGCGAGCGAGCTCTTGGGACTCATACACAGCAACGTGTGTGGTCCATTGTCTGCAGATGCATGAAGTGGTTATTCCTATTTCATTACTTTTATGGATGATTTCTCTAAGTATGGACATGTCTTCTTGATAAAATATAAATTCGAGGCCTTTGAGAAATTCCGAGAATATAAGAATGAAGTGGAAAAACAAACCAGCAAAAGTATCAAGACACTAAGATCTGATCGAGATGGTGAACACTTAAGTGCCGAGTTCCTGGGTTACTTAAAAGAGAATGGAGTTCTCTCTCAGTTTACTCCTCTATACACACCTTAACACAACGGTGTATCGGAAAGGCGGGACATAACCCTATTGGATATGGTACGTTCCATGATGAGTAACGCTGAATTACCGCGATCCTTCTGGGATTATGCACTAGAATCAGCTGCATATCTTTTGAACAAGGTTCCTACCAAGACTGTGCCTATCACACTATATCAGATATAGAGTGGGAAGAAACCCTATCTTCAGTATCTGAAGATATGGGGATGTCCAGCTTTTGTTAAAAGGCAGCATGCGGACAAGCTCGAGACACGCTCAGTACTGTGTAAGTTTGTGGGATAGCCAAAGAACTCCATGGGGTATTTTTTCTATTACGCAGAAGAACAAAAGGTTTTTGTTTCTCGTCATGCCCACTTTTTGGAAAATCAATTTTTGGAAAAAGGAACTAGTGGAAGCGCAATAGAACTGTAAGAAATTCCAGAACCACAAACTATTACTGAAAGTATGGTAGAACCAGATGTTTCGAAAGAACGGGACATCCCCACGCAACTCCGCAGGACTAGTAGGCAGTCTCATCCACCCGAGAGATACTACGGTTTTCTCATAGACGGGGATAGAGAGGATTGCATTATTGACAATGATGAGCCAACTAGCTTCCAGCAAGCCATTCAGAGCGGTGACTCGGTAAAATGGCTGGATGCAATGCGGACCGAGATGGAGTCCATATACACCAACAAAGTATGAACTTTGAACATTGCTCCAGAAGGGGTACAACCCGTAGGCTGTAAATGGATCTTCAGAAAGAAGATCGGTGTAAATGGACAGGTTGAAACTTATAAGGCTAGACTTGTTACGAAAGGATTTCATCAAAGACCTGGTTTGGACTATGATGAAACATTTTCTCCAGTGGTTATGCTCAAATCCATTCGGATACTTTTATCATTGATGAATTCCACGATTATGAGATTTGGCAGATGGACATAAAAACTGCTTTTCTAAATGGTAATTTGGAAGAGTGCATCTATATGGATCAGCCATGAAGGGTTGCCTAGCACGGCAATAAGGTTTCGGGAGGTATTGTCCATACCAAATTCAAAAATTTGCCGTTCTAGCTAACCCTAAACATAGATCGTTTACTAGAAATAATACAGAAAACATATGCAAACACTTTGCAAGTTTTAGTGAGCAAGGAATACAACCTTTGTAGACCGGTCCTTCACTTCAAATAGCTCCATGTAGTAGTCCCCTTCGCTGCGATTGCAAACTCCGGACTCAAGAGAGGACCCCTTGAAGAAACGAACATGCTTGCTTCGATGTCTTCGAGGCCGAAAATGATCTATGTCGAGGAGACACTAACCCAAGCTATTTCTTCACTAATCATATAATCAGTGAAGCAAACACACTCTACTAAATGGCAAGTAGTAGAGGATGATGAAGTAGGAAGTGGGCTCACTTTAGATTTCCTTTTCTCACACTTTTTCTCAAAACTCCATTGAAGCTAGAAGCTTTTGATGAAGAAGAAGAAGATGAAGAAAATATCTCATCAATCATTCATCCAAATGAATTATTGCAACTATGGGTGAGTTAAAGCCATCATGCTTAACTCATGTAGAGAATAAACCACACACTATGGTTAAGGGTTGGGTTTGATAAATATCTTTAACTAGATAAAAGAGTCGACTTTGTCAAAACTTATCCAAAAGCTTTTGTCCAAGCTTTACCATGACAAACTCAATCTCTTTTGAATTAGCTTAACATAAATAGAAACCCTAACTTAACCCTAGCATGGTAGTAATATCATACACCCATCTTGTATGTATCATCAAACATGACACAATACATGTACACAAATATACATATCACATATATACAATGTGCACATCTAGTGAGAAAAGAAATCATAAGTGAGCTTAATATTAGTTAATATAATATAATATATCAAATATATATAATTATACATTAAATTATCAAATCAACTCTTGATTTAATAATCCGGCTATATCATATACAACCGACTAATACTATATGAATCAACTTATCGAATCAACACTTGATCCGATAACCCGGCTATATCATATATAACCGACCGATATCACATATCGCGAGAATAGAATACGGTATCTCATATCGTATCAACCTCGGTCCTGCACATATCACATATGTGCTCCTACTCCGTTTCGCTTGAGCCAGGAAACCTCTGTGTAGGCCTCTAAAGACTCGTCAATACGCCGGCAGTAGATGATGATCATATCAAACACCCACAAGTCGCAAGCGGTCTGCTAAACGTAACGGCCACCCGGGTATTGAGCAATCAGAAGATCAACAAGCAAGCCTGTTCGTACTCCTGCGAATCCAATCAGTAACACTACCGTACAGTCCGGTCTCTTCGTTTGATATGTCGTATATCACAGCCTGGGTGTGGTATAATGTCATACCCCAATAGCCTGATAAGTCATCCGATGCAAGGTCCATAAAGGTTCGAGAAACTACTGATAACACTTACCAGTAGATCTCAGCAACCCTGGCCAGGGATTTCATATTATGGCCAATCGAGCATAGCACAACATCAACTCCCTATACCGGGAGAGACGAAACCCCTCCTATCGCTCATTGCCTCCATGTGACTCGGGACTGTACCTAAAAGCCACCGTTTTGCACATTATCTTGAACGTGGTAAGGTGGAAATCAAAGCACAGTGGGAATCACACAAACGATCTCGGGTCTACAGACTAACCTGTACCAGTGTCACCAGAGAACTGCTATCCGACGATAGGTACAATACCATCTAGGAGTTCTCGGCGAGTTCGTCCAGTGTACCCAGTCTCCACTGAGCACACGCATACCTTCTCTGATGTCAAACACCAATGGATATGGGATCATCCATCGCCCATCATATGGGTCGAGAAGCCTATACGCTAGTCTACTCTGGTATATCGATGCCCTGTCTCGATACACCCTCGACTAGGAACATTTGAAGAATGTACTTAACGACTACTCTGTCCCCACTAGTATGATCTGCATCATAGTCCTGGTAGTCAAGTACTCATCCTAAGGGCTTTATCAACATGTATTATAGAGACAATCGGTGTACATGTTAAGATAAAGAGCAACCAGATAGCATACTATCATGTCGAGCAAGAAAGTCCTCCCTATATATGTCCAAGCATCCACTACAATATACATCGTATGTACAGTAATGGCCTCTAGGGCATATATATTACTAATAATCTTCCACTTGCACTAGGGCCATCTGTTGTAGTATCTCATACCCAACAATCAGTAGTGGTTGAAGTATCTCATACTCAACCATCCCATAAAAGTCTCTCCTGGGAATAGGCCTTTGTGAGTGGATTCGCCGTATTGTCCTCTGTGTCTACTCTCCTGAACCTGGATCTCCCTGGAGATCAACCATCTCCATGATCAGGTGATACTGCCTAAGAATATGTCTGAATTACTGATGGGACGGGTGTTCCTTGGCCAAAGCCACAACTCTATTGTCACACAATGGTAGGAACGAAGTTCATCTGATAAACTAATGTGCATCCAGACTACTTCTTTGGTAGCATCCTTGGTAGCAATGTATCCAGCCTTTATCGTCTAGTATGTCACGGTATCTAGCTTGGAACTCTTCCAACATACCGTCCCTCCACTGAGGGTAAAGACAATGCCTGCGATTGACATTCAGTCGACCTTACCACCCTGGAAGCTATCCAGTGATTCTCCCCAGGATCGATTGATACCATCTCACTACTCCTAGTGAGAATCGTAACATCCATTTAGATCTATCGCATGGATCCAAAACCAGGATTTATGAGGTATCACCTTGATCCTATATGGAGAATCTTTGTGATAAGAGGAGATTGACCGAGTGTAGCATATGAAACTCCTTTTCTACCAAGAGTATGTCATCCACGTACAATACGGGGATCACCACCATACTTCCTACTACCTTTTTTGTATATACAAGGTTCATCTATCATTTTGATGAAGTCAAACTCTTTGACTACTATATCAAAACAGATGTTCCAACTCCGCGATGCCTGTTTTATCCCATAAAGCAACTTGCACACGTTTCTGCTGCTCCCACTGTCTACGAAGCCCTCTGGCTGTATACTTATAGACGCTCTCTTCTAAATCACTATTTAGAAAATCAGTCATGACACCCAACCGCCAGATATCGTAGTCATGGTATGTAGCAATGGCAAGTAGGATCCGGATGGACTTAAGCATAGCTTTGAAAGTCTCAACTTTTCCATGTACACCAAGTAATCTTCTCAAGATATACTTGCTCATGATGGAGATTTAACCCTTCAGATAAAGCAACCAAAGTCTATATTTTGTTGGTGTATATGGATTCCATCTCAGATCGTTTAGCATCCAGCCATTCTTACAGAGTCCCCACTCGAAACTAGTTGGGTCATCATCTCATGATGCAATCCTCGCTCCCGCTGTCACAGAGAAAACCGAAGTATCTCTCAGATGGATGAGAACCCCTACTAGATTGGCGGAGAGGCTGAGCTTCGTCGGGAACTATTGAATCCTACGGTTCTACCAAATCGTCAGTTGTAGTTTATATAGATAGAACTCCTTCCAGTTCTACCTCATGACCACTAAAAAGGTGGCATGCTGAGAAACAAAACACCTTTTGTTCCTCGGTGTAGTAGAAGATGTTCCCATGCAAATGCTTGGGATATCCAACAAACTTCCACAGAACTGACCTTGCCTCGAGCTTGTCCGGATTTTGCTTTTAGATATAGGCCGGACAACCCCAAATCTTAACATCTTTAAGAGATGGGCTCTTCCTATACCATATCACATATGGAGTGGTAGGCATCTAATTTGATTGGAACCCTATTCAATAGGTATGCAGCTTCTCAAGTGCATAACCCCATAAGGAAATAGGCAACTCAGTAGTACTCATCATAGAGCACACCTTATCACATAGGGTGCGATTGCTCCGCCCCGATACACCGACGTGCTGTGGTGTATGCGGAGGAGTAATGCTGAAAGAGAATCTCATTCTCCTTTAGAATAGTCCAGGAATTCCGTGCTCAAGTATTCTCCTTCCTGATCTCATCATAGGACATAATACTTATACCCATTTTGGTTATCTACTTCTAACTTATATTCTTTGAATATCTCAAAAGGTTCATACTTGTGTTTCAACAGGAAGAAATGTCCGAATCTTGAGAGATGATCAGTGAATGTAATGAAGTACAAAGAACCGGTCCTGGTATGTGTAGACAGGGGAATTTCATACATCAACATGTATCAATCCCAAGAGTTTAGTAACTCTTTCTCTGTTCCAATAAACGGTGCTATGGTCATCTTATCTTTGAGACATGACTGGCAAGTTTCACAAGATGTAAATTCAAACTGATTTAAATATGCATCTTAATGTAACTTAGCTAGTCGAGTCGCAGTAATATGACCTAGTCTACAATGCCTCAAGAAGGATTCGTTCATTTCTGAACTCTTCCTCTTGTGTGTGTTCTGTACGTCAAGAACTGTAGTTTGATTTAGAACGTATATGCTTTTAGATAACGTGCCTGAACCGATCAACTCTTGATATAGGAAATGTTCAAAACATTATCCATCAATACAAAATTATATCCTTCTTTACTAAATAAAGAGACTGATATGATGTTGTATATCAGGTTCGGTATCTAATAACATTCGTTCAGAATCAATGTATTTGGTAATACAGGGTAATAATTGCTAACTGCTTGGCTTGCAACAATTGCACCGTTTCCAACTCTTGAAAATGATCACATGTTCTCAGTTCTCTACTTATCTGCAGCCCATGTAATAGATTACATATATGGGATCCTGATCCGGTATTTCCTACCCAGGACGTAAAGGATACTGAGAAACAGTTCTCTGTAATGAACACACCCGAAAAAGATGCATCAGCATGCACTTTCTTTGTTTGGGCAGCACGGGAATACTGGTAATCCCCAATTTCCTGCTCGGTCTTATAACAATTATAAGTTGGAGCGGGACCAACGTTTCCCAGCTCAGTATAACAAGCGGGTTCGGTCAATATATCCATATTATTATCTTGATTAAGGCGTGACATGGTCGCTACGTGGAGAGAGAGAGAAGAAAACATTCAGCGTATGCTCTTATAAGATTGGATTGGTTATTAATTTTTCTAATCAAGATGGCTCCCACTGTTTTAGTCAAATTTTCCTTCAAACCCTAAAAAGAAAGACTGGCCGGGATTAATTACACCCTACAATTTCGCCAATTTTTCAGCCATGCCAGTGTCGGTACTTTGAGGGAGGTTCCCCGTTCTTTCGCACGGACCTAATTAAAAAAAACCTCGTTTTTCCAGGGGCGTAACCCCGTTAACACCTTTCTAGACACCTACTTGATCGGCTAATTGTAATGTGTAAAACTCTCCCAGGAGTACCTCTTACTCGCAGTGGGTATCGGGATCCAACTATCTCATAGAAAGTATGCAATCTCATTGCAAATTTCAACACTCGAAACTCCCGATAACTGTTTTTACCCCTAGTACGTATGACCTTAACTATGGTCAACATATCATAAGCACTAGTTAAGTTCTACCCGTCATTTCATGATTAATTAGACCCACCTACATGACCCTCAACTATGGTCGACATAATCACATGACTGTCCTAATTAATCGCAACATATGCTGTGTAGGAAGACATCACTTAGCTACCGTACACTACGCCTCAACTATGGTCGACATACACAGTACGAATACTAAGTACTCTACTTCCTAAAATGACAGAGGGCTACGCAGGTTTTTAAGAAAACCTTTTGCGTAATGAACTTGATATTGTCGTAGAATCGAATGGTTTTAAATGGAGTGTTTTTTAGGCTTTTACTAGTTTTGCTAAAGAGGTCATTCCTGGTGAAGGGATCGTCGGCTCTTTCCTTATCGAATAAGGTGCAGGATATTTCACAAATACCACTATACAAAGCAAAAACTATAGAAGCAATCAAAAGACAAACCGAGTGTGTAGTATCTGCTAGTTTCGCTAAAGAGGTCACTCCCGGTGAAGGGATCTCGGCTCTTTCCTTATCGAATAAGGTACTGGATATTCTACAAGGAATACCGCTATGCAAAGCAAGAACTAGAGCTACCAGTTTTTAAAACAAGTTTCTACAACATCTTTAGGTTTCATTTATTTCATTAATCTCATTAATGAAGTCCCATTATAATATGCTTCCCAAGCATCACATATGAAACGAAAACAGCAATTTAATTATATCTCATATATATAATATAGGCATTCGTCTTAGAATATAATCAATGATCACATCACAGAATATCACAGCAGAATACAGCATATGAAATATTGGATATACTAGGATTTCCGGGTTTTATTTTAAGCCTGTATAAAACACGGATTCTATGGTCGTGATGAATAGCCAATCTCACACCCCTAGACCCCTACGAGAGTGGCAACAACCCTACCAATTCTAGAGTTAGGAGACCTGGTCTCGACTTTTCGATATGGTCTCCCACTGGACCCTAGAACCCGGTTACTTGTGCTCCTCGCCTTGGGTCTATCCTAATGTGGAAAAGTAAATAATATACAATGGTGACATCATGATCAACCCGGAAGTGCCCCAATAAAAGAATATTACATACAATGAATTTTATAAGAATGAAAATGAAAAACTCCCATCTCACATAAAACCCCCGGCTATTCAAACATGACGATCCAATATAACATATCATAGCAACACATAACATCACATGTCATCAACGTAAGTAAATATGCGTATCCCAATTGTCGTTGACATATAGCACCGAAACCGGCGATACACCACATATTACACTTACGGTCGCAGAAAAGAAAGTGAAAAACTACAACAGTTGGAATCCGCAACCACCTTAGATATCACATGCCTAACCAAATGAATTCCTTAGACATCGCATGCCTAACAATTATAAACCCCGCCTTTTAGTCTCAATATCGAAAACACTTTTCAATATCTAGTCGGGCAATTCAATAAGATTCCCGACATCCTGATCGAATGATCATCGGAAACTTTAGTAGACGGCCGCACCCCCCGATACCGTCGACGAAGTGCACTAAGGCGAAACATCGCTGCCGCGAGCACCCGAACAGATGCTTTTGGCGACGGGGTTCTCCTACAGTCACTTGGTCGGGGTAATGGGGTGTGGCTATCTATTAAGTTTACCCGGCAAGTATCCGCGTACGCTACGTGATTGCGACGGACTTTTGATCACATCAAAATCCCGTGGCAACCGATCACCTGAGACTAAATTACTAGATTTATAACATTCAAATTAGTTATCTCATAACTACATGTGAATTCCAAATATTGTATCCCATCACATAATATCCGGATGACGTTAAACTCTTCGATCGATTCATCAAAGTTCCACAATTTCCCGACAGCTCAACACTTGAGTACAGTTCAATAATACCTAGAATATGCCATAGTACTTATGCACCAGCTGTAGAAGGGCAAACCCAAGCCTTACTCAAGTCACCACGGAACTACGGCAAACCCTAGGGTTTCACCGTGGTTCCGCGATCTAAAAAGTCGAGTTAGGGTTTCATTCTTCTAGAGGGTTCATAGGATTACTTGCATGTTTTTCCGAATATGTTAAATTTGGAAAAATGGGTTTTTGACATTCGATCGAACTTTTTAACTTCGTCTAGATAACATGCGAATAACCCGAAACAATGTTAAAAATACGAATATGAAACACTCCAAATTGTTTATAGTGTAAGATTACATCACATGCAAAATTAGCAAAAACAAACAACACCTGAAACATCAAAACCAAGCCACTGGAACACAGACAAAAATTCAGGTGGGGGTGCTCGGATTTGGCCGAGATCATATAGGTGGTGGTCGGTCAAAATTTTTGGGAGTGCCATGAAATTTTGTGTGTGTTCATGATATATCCCATACATCACTCTGTACTTGTTTGCAAATTTTTTTTGACAACATTTAAAAATCGACAGCAAGCAGGTTTTGGTGATGCAGGTTTCGGAGTATTTCGGTTTCGTAATTCTAACAAAATCCGTATAAATTTCTAGCATGGCTCTGATACCACTGAAGGGTTGCCTAGCACAGCAGCAAGGTTTCGGGAGGTATCGTCCATACCAAATTCAAAAATTTGCCGTTCTAACTAACCCTAAACATAGATCGTTTACTAGAAATAATGCGGAAAACATATGCAAACGCTTTGCAAGTTTTAGTGAGCAAGGAATACAACCATTGTAGACCTATCCTTCACTTCAAATAGCTCCATGTAGTAGTCTCCTTCGCTGCGATTGCAAACTCCGGACTCAAGAGAGGATCCCTTGAAGAAACGAACGTGCTTGCTTCGATGTCTTCGAGGCCGAAGATGATCTACGTCGAGGAGACACTAACCCAAGCTATTTCTTCACTAATCATATAATTAGTGAAGCAAACACACTCTACTAAATGGCAAGTAGTAGAGGATGATGAAGTATAAAGTGGGCTCACTTTATATTTCATTTTCTCACACTTTTTCTCAAAACTCCATTGAAGCTAGAAGCTTTTGATGAAGAAGAAGAAGACGAAGAAAATATCTCATCAATCATTCATCCAAATGAATTATTGCAACCATTGGTGAGTTAAAGCCATCATGCTTAACTCATGTAGAGAATAAACCACACACTATGGTTAAGGGTTGGGTTTGATAAATATCTTTAACTAGACAAAAGAGTCGACTTTGTCAAAACTTATCCAAAAGCTTTTGTCCAAGCTTTACCATGACAAACTCAATCTCTTTTGAATTAGCTTAACATAAATAGAAACCCTAACTTAACCCTAGCATGGTAGTAATCTCATACACCCATCTTGTATGTATCATCAAACATGACACAATACATGTACACAAATATACATATCACATATATACAATGTGCACATCTAGTGAGAAAAGAAATCATAAGTGAGCTTAATATTAGTTAATGTAATATAATATATCAAATATATATAATTATACATTAAATTATCAAATCAACTCTTGATTTGATAATCCGGCTATATCATATACAACCGACTAATACTATATGAATCAACTTATCGAATCAACACTTGATCCGATAACCCGGCTATATCATATATAACCGACCGATATCACATATCGCGAGAATAGAATACGGTATCTCATATCGTATCAACCTCGGTCCTGCACATATCACATATGTGCTCCTACTCCGTTTCGCTTGAGCCAGGAAAACTCTGTGTAGGACTCTAAAGACTCGTCAATACGCCGGTAGTAGGTGATGATCATATCAAACATCAACAAGCCGCAAGCGGTTTGCTAAACGTAACGGCCACCCGGGTATTGAGCGATCAGAAGATCAACAAGCAAACCTATTCGTATTCCTGCGAATCCAAGCAGTAACACTACCGTACAGTCTGGTCTCTTCGTCTGATATGTCGCATATCACAGCCTGGGGGTGGTATAACGTCATACCCCAATAGCCTGATAAGTCGTGCCGATGCAAGGTCCATAACGGTTCGAGAAACTACTGATAACACTTACTAGTAGATCTCAGCAACCCTGGCCAGGGATTTCATGTTATGTCCAATCGAGTATAGCGCAACATCAACTCCCTATACCGGGAGAGACGAAACCCTTCCTATCGCTCATTGCCTCCATGTGACTCGGGACTGTACCCAAAAGCCACCGTTTTGCACGTTCTCTTGAACGTGGTAAGGTGGAAATCAAAGCACAGTGGGAATCACACAATACTCTATGACGATCTCGGGTTTACAGACTAACCTGTACCAGTGTCACCAGAGAACTGCTATCCGACGATAGGTACAATACTATCTAGAAGTTCTCGGCGAGTCCGTCCAGTGTACCCAGTCTCCACTGAGCACCCGCATACCTTCTCTGATGTCAAACACCAATGAATATGGGATCATCCATCGCCCATCATATGGGTCGAGAAGCGTATACGCTAGTCTACTCTGGTATATCGATGTCCTGTCTCGATACACTCTCGACTAGGAACATTTGAAGGATGTACTTAACGACTACTCTGTCCCCATTAGTATGATCTGCATCATAGTCTTGGTAGTCAAATACTCATTCTAAGGGTTTTATCAACATGTATTATAGAGACAATCGGTGTATATGTTAAGATAAAGAGCAACCAGATAGCATACTATCATGTCGAGCGAGAAAATCCTCCCTATATATGTCCAAGCATCAACTACAATATACACCGTATGTACAGTAATGGCCTCTAGAGCATACATATTACTAACAAGCCAGAGGGTTTCATTCAGAGTGGGAGCAGCGGGAAAGTGTGCAAGTTGCTTAAGTCCATTTATGGACTAAAGCAGGCATCGCGGAGTTAGAACATCTGTTTTGATAAGACGGTCAAAGAATTTGACTTTATCAAAAATCCAGATGAACCATGCATTTATAGTAAGATTGTAGCAAGAACTGTGGTATTTCTCGTCTTGTACGTGGATAACATTCTCTTGATAGGAAATGGCATTCCTATATTACAATCAATCAAAGGATTCTTGTCACAGAGGTTTTCCATGAAAGACCTGGGTGATGCCAACTGCATTCTGGGGATCCAGATCTATCGTGATAGATCTAAGAGGATGTTGAGACTTTCACAGTCAAGGTACATCAACACCATACTGAAAGGATTTAGTATGGAAGATTCAAAGAGCGGTAGGGTCACGTTCCGTACCTTTCGGGTCGTGACCAGGTAGTCTACCGGTTTATCACGGAATCACCATCTCCAAAGAGATATCTCCCAAGACTGATTTGGAAAGGGCTCGCATCACATCTATACCCTACGCTTTTGCGGTAGGCTCTATAATGTATGCGATGTTGTGTACCAGACCAGATATTGCTTATGCACTAAGCGTGGTAAGCCGGTATCAGTCAAACCAGGGGAGAAGCACTGGGAAGCAGTAAAGAACATTCTCAAGTACCTGAAAAGGACCAAGGAGATTTTCTTGGTGTATGGCGGAAAAGACCTCCAGATCGAGACCTTTGCTGACTCCGGCTTCCAGAGTGATAAGGATGACTCCAAGTCCATGTCGGGTTATGTCTTTACCCTCAATAGAGGGGCGGTCTGTTGGAAGAGCTCCAAGCAGGACACCGTTGCTGACTCGACGATGGAAGTGGAGTATATCGCTGCTTGTGACGCCGCAAAAGAGACAGTCTAGATAAGGAAGTTCTTAACTTAATTTCAGGTGGTTCCAACCATTGTTGATCCAATACCGCTGTATTGCGATAACAACGGTACTATAGCTTTAGCGAAATAACCCGGTCCCATCAGAGATCCAGATATATCTTGAGGCAGTACCGCCTGATCTGGGAGATCGTTGATCACCGGGAGATCGAGGTGAGGAGAGTAGATACGGAGAAAAACACTGCAGATCCACTCACCAAGGCCATCCCTCAGACACAGTTCGAGAGGCTATTCGAGATGATATGTCTCCGATATGCCAATATATGGCCTTAGTGCAAGTAGGAGATTGTTAGTGTTATATGCTCTAGAGGCCATTATTGTATCATACTGGTTTGTATATTACTTAATGGAAGCTTGGGATATACACGGATATAGTAACAGTCTTGCTCGATATGGTAGTATGCTACCTGGTTTGTTTCTACCTCAGTATGTGCATGCGTTTGTAACAACTCCAATTTCAATGTACAGAATTTTTTTTAAAAGTTAATGTACAAATGGAGTATTTGAAATCCTGTGTACAATATAAGTATTTGTTTTACCTTTGAACAGCAAGAAAGTACTTGTAGCACATTGGTAAACCCTTGCACTGCTGTGACGTAGCCCCTATGATCGAATCCCTCCAGCCACATTATCTTTTTACTTAATTTTCTTTTAATCTTTTAGAAGCCCAAGAGTTTGCACGTGTACTACACGTAATATGATAACTTACAGAATAAATAAACACATGCACTGGGGAAAACTAAGCGACGACAACACGTGGAACAAATCCCACCGTCCACTATCGGTTTTGGACCGGCGACGCAAGCAAGGAAGACCGGCACCGCAGGGCCCCCGCAGGGGATGCTCCTCATATTTTCACCCGAGCACCCCTTGGCCTACCACACTTCTCCCATGTTGTTTGAATACTCTGCATTCATCCAGAGAACAATAAAATACCCTTTAATCCAATTTTTAATGGAAATTTTAATGCATTCTTTAACCCTCTAAATTCTAATTTTCTCTATAAATACCATACTCTATTTCACCCACCCTCACTCAGAAATTCCCTGCCAAAACTCTCAAAAAATTCTCAAGTCCTTATAGTGTGCAAGTGGAGTTAGCAAATGGTGAAGTTCCGGCGAAGTTCCGAGAAGATTTCGGCGACGAAACGACTCCCCGACACCTTCCTTAATTTCCTCTATCTATTCTCTTGTTCTCTAGCCTATAAGTCCCCTCTCCCCCTCTCTTTTTCTATTCTGAAAACTTTCATTTCTAAAACCCGACGGAAGCGGAGTTAATCCGACTTCCGATTCGGTTTTTCTTTAAAAATTCTATTTTTTCTTAATCAATAAAATACCATACTCTCATATAATGTTTAACAAATATTAAAAAACCCAATAAAACAAGTTTCATTTCAAAAGATATTTTTATGCAATTTTTATTGTATTTTTATGGTAAAATACTATATACTTTACATTCGCCATAATTCACATAATACTTGTATTACCTTTAGATAACTCATGAGATAATGACTTATCTCATCACAACACACATCTTTCACATAGCACGATGAAGTTTTGGGAATATAGTTATGGGATATTACGACATTACAAATAAATACATCAAACTTGTAAAACCATTTCTTTAAAAAGTGTGTTAATAAATTCCTTACAATTGCGCCTCTACAACCCATTTTTGGGGACCCCGTTCGGGATGGTACAGATTATCACACATCCTCCGGCCTAATAGAGCGAGATGCAGACCTCCGAAAGGAGCATTCGATCTCAATGGAATTTTAATGCATTTTTCTTTAGAAAATGTGATTTCTACAAAAAAATAAATAAAATTTATTTTTATTGAATATATATATAACTATTATCAAAATATATTTTTTAATTATATTATATAAATATTCTAAGTTTTCTAAATCAAAGGAATCACCATTACAGGAAAATACCATTCCAATTCAATGCAAAATTCTAATATTTCAATAAAATACCATATACTATGAAAACTAGGTTCTACTCACTAGAAATTTCACTTTTATAAAATATATATCTATGAAAACCCTAAAGACGATAATTAAATACTTGAGATATATTTTGAAATTATACCAAAATTATTTTTACATAAAACCCCTCAAGTTATACTAAATTACAATAAGGACCCTAGTAAATATAGGTTTAAGCGGGACCAATTCTCTTGAGCCTCAGGGAGCCGGAGAATGTGGGTGCTTGCTTATCTAAGATAGACAATCTAACAAACAGTGTTATCAATACGGTAATTGTCTTGGAAAAAGACACAAATCCTGCCGTCCATGTGCAGCTGTTACCGATAACATCAAAACTAATTCAGTATTTCAATTTCTTTTCAAAGTGTCTGACTCAGACTAAGTCTCAATCTAATCAATCTGACTTGAATATGATTCAAGTATAAACTACAATACAACATGAATTCATGAATCCGTCTATTCAATCTATATCAATCTATATTGACCGAACCGAACCATGGATATACTCCGTCTACACGACTCTCCATTTATATCCATTCTATTTACTGATATAATGGTTTCAGCAAGTCATTTATCTATATAACAACACAATACAATCAATACAAATGACATCGCGGGGTTTATAAGGGGTAGATTGGTACGGAATGTATTAGAAGTGGCACAAAACTGTAACCTTAATACACCTAACCTGAATATTCATTGCCGTTGTACCGTGGATGAACGGTTCCTTGTGCTCCGTATACCTTAGTCTTCAGAATAGTGGGACTCCTCACGTATACACTGGCATATTCTGTACCAAACTACAAACAACAGCGTTAACAATATAATCAAACATTATAAATTATATTCTCTTATGTCTATTCTATCTCTACTCTTCTTTGGGACTTACCGAGCGATTGTTCGCTGACGACATTCATTTTCTTCTTTCTTTGGAATATTGTCAGGTGATTTGGACGCCCTAGAGATCGAGCCCTGTACTGAATATTTGGAGCAACTAGCCTTTGACCCAGAGCTGTAGGCACTTGTACATACTTTTCATTTCAGTTATTCCATTGTTTAAGCATAGTTTTCTACTCATGTATTTATATTTCAGTTGTACCTGTAAAAGAATGTTTAATAAATAAAGTTGATGTTCATTTATATTCATGTCTTTTGTGTACATTTGCTTTATATTGCTTAGATACGCTTAGCGTGTTTACTTCTGAGTAAATACATAGCGGGCATCGCCGCGTCCTCACTCCGTACACCGGGAAACGGGGCGTGACAGGTTTTATTGGTGGCCCATGTAGATCAGCTCTGTATGGACATGCTGGTCAGCTCTGTATAGACATGCAGGTCAGTTTTGCATGGAGATGCGGGTTAAGTCTGCATGAAGTCCTAAGCAATATAATATAAGAATCAACAACTAAAAACATTCTTTACATATTTCTTGAATCTTATAATTTCATATACATTGAATCTGTCCTAACCCAAATTTTTATTTCAAGGTTATAGATTCCCCAAACAACACCAGCACCAACTTCAACAACACTCCACCACCTCTATCGCTTACACCTACCGTCACTGCTCCAATCAATGAGCAGACAGTACTGCTTGAGGCGATCCGCAGCCTCCTGGAAGGACAGCAGCAACAGACTGCTATTTTGATGAACCGTCCAGAAGCGGAAGCACCTGGGGTAAAGCAATTCCGGGCTTTGCACCCCAAGCAATTCTCGGGAAAAGAGAGCCCTCTAGAAGTTGAGGAGTGGGCTCAGAGTATTGAAGATGATCTGGCAGCGACACAAGTGCTAGAGATCGCTTGGGGTTCGAGTTGTGAAGCTGCAGCTCACTGACAATGCACGAGTTTGGTGGAAGGCGGAAGAAAGCTGTCTTGACCAACCTATCGAATGGAGGATTTTTCGCGACATCTTCGACGCGAAATACTTCCCAGAGACTACCCGGTTTGACATGGAGCAGCAGTTCATTCATCTACAATAGGGTTCAATGTGGACCAAGTCCGCGGATGAATATGACACTGAGTTTACCATGCTCAGTAGGTAAGATATGTCTCAATGTTCGATATTTAAATATCACATACTACATAGCTAACATAATAGCTTAACAGGTTCGTGGCACATTGATACCGACTGCTGAGATCAGGTCCCGAAGATTTCAGCAAGGGTTAGATTCAGAAATCCAAGCTGCTTTAGTACAAGGGATTTCCCAACTCACGAGATGGCCCTGAAAGCTGCCCGCCGATACGAGGCAGTAGTGAAGATGATGGGCAGACCTCAATCTGCCGGAATGAAGCTCCCTGCCACTCAGATGGCAGGAGGAGCCTCTTCAAGGCCACTATTTATGCCCAGGAGACTGGGAGTACCGAACAACCGGCCCAACCCAGCCTTTTGTACCTACTGCAGGAGAGATGGACATTTGGCGAAAGACTGCCGGCGTGCAAATCGCCTTTACTTAGTCTGCGGCTCAGCTACTCATGACATCGGGTCTTGTCCTCGTAGACACAACCCAAATACTGCACCTAGGCCATCAATCACTTATCAGCAGCGCCCAGCTATCTAGGCACCTGCTCCATGACTTGCACTACCTGCCCCACCTCCTCATGGATCGACTGCACCTCCTCTTCGTTAGTTCCATCAAGCTCATGGAATGTACCTCAAGTACAAAGGAACGGGCAGAGGAATGCTCCTCCAGAAAGAAGGAATGTGCCAAGGCGACAGGCTTTCACAATGACTGTGGAAGAGGCTGAAACCACCGGCCAAGTCATTACTAGTAACACTTTCCTTTCAAACATTCCTTCAGTCTATATACATATCTATAAATCTTTTTATTATACCTAAAACCTATCCCACATAACTTAGGCACAATCTTAGTAGCCTCACTTCCTGCACTAGCACTCTTCAATACTGGAGCATCTCATTACTTTATGTCGCAATGGTTTGTCCGAACTCATGCGATTCCAGTCAAACCTCTCGTATCCAGCTGGAATGTCAGTTCAGGGAATGGCGTTCTAAAGACAGTAATGGGATACGATCTGTGTCCAGTGGTCGTCTGCAGCAGAGAATTCTATGCTGATTTAAGGTGCTGGATATACCGAACTTCGATGTCGTTTTGGGTATGGATTGGCTTGGAATATTTTATGCTAGCATTAACTGTCGTCAAAGGAGGGTAGTTTTCGAGATTCCAGAGCATCCGGTCTTTTATTTCAAAAGTGGAGACCGTACCCTGGAGCCAAGCACATACAAGGCAAAACCAAAGAAGGCAGTGATTGCAACACTTCAAGCGGAGGAAGGATCGAAACCAGAGATAGTTCGAGAGTTCGACGATGTATTTCCTGAAAACATATCAGGTTTGCTTCCCGATCGAGCTCTTGAATTCATCATTGATTTAGTACCTGGAGCTCAACCGGTGATCAAAGCACCGTATCGGTTAAATCCGGAAGGTTTGAAGGAAGTCCGAACTCAGTTGGATGAATTATTGGCGAAATGATGGATTCATCCCAGCACTTCAAGTTGGGGATCGCCAGTTCTGCTTGTAAAGAAGAAGGAAGGTTCATATCGAATGTGCATTGATTATAGAGCTCTGAACGATGTAACTATAAAGAACAAGTATCCACTCCCGCGTATCGACGATCTGTTCCATCAGCTAAGTGGATCTTGTGTTTTCTCTAAATTAGATCTTCATTCGGGTTATCATCAGGTGAAGGTCAAAGAATCTGATATCCATAAAACGACATTCAGAACTCGCTATGGTCATTACAAATTTCTTGTGATGTTATTTGGAGTGACCAACGTACCAGCTATATTCATGAACCTAATGAATCAAGTTTTCCGAGAGTACCTAGATAGGTTTGTTGTCATCTTCATCGACGACATCCTGGTGTATTCTAAGAGTCGGAAGGAATATGCCGAGCACCTACGAATTGTTCTGGAAACTTTACGACAACGTCAACTCTATGCCAAGTACAACAAATGCGAGTTTTGGCTAGATCAAGTCGGTTTTCTCGGACATATTGTATCAGGCGATGGAATCTCTGTAGATCTAGCTAAAGTATTAGCAGTAAGTGAATGGCCGACACCGAAGTCAGTGAAAGACATTCGAAGTTTCTTGGTTCTAGCAGGATATTACAGAAGGTTCATTGAAGGATTTTCAAAGATTGCAACACCCCTGACCAAGCTCACATGTAAAGATGAAGAATTCGTGTGGTCAGAAGCATGCGAATAAGCTTTCGTAGAACTCTAGTCAAGATTGACATCCGCACCTATTCTCATCATACCGGACCGATATGGAGGTTTTGAAGTGCATCGCGATGCATCCGGTAAGGGATTAGGATGCGTTCTACATCAGCACGGAAAAGTTGTAGCTTATGCTTCAAAACTGCTAAAGATTCATGAGTGCAATTATCCGACGCATGATTTGGAGTTGGCGGCCGTAATCTTTGCTCTCAAAATTTGGCGCCATTGATTATCTTCTTGGTGAACGAGTGGACATATACACAGATCACAAGAGTCTGAAATATGTGTTTACTCAGAAAGAGTTGAATATGCGGCAGAGAAGATGGTTAGAACTCATGGCGGACTACGACATCAACCTACAATATCATCTGGGGAAGGTGAATGTAGTACCTGATGCTCTTAGTTGCCAACCATTAGCACTGAATCTCACCGCACAGTGGAAACTTCAAGAAGACTTGCATCAAATGGAGATTGAAGTAGTCATGTTAGGTAACGCTTCATGTTTGATGAACTTACAAGTTCAATATACCATTGTCAATTAGATCAAAGCAGCTCAAACAAGTGATGCTAAGTTGCAAAAGATCATAGAACAAGTAGAAAGTGGACTTCGAACAGACTTCATCATCCATGAAGACGGATCTTTGAGATACGGCAGTAGATTGTGTGTACCAAAAGGTTATGTGCGAGAAGAGTTGATAAAAGAAGCTCACGGCTCTCCTTATTCAGTACACCCTGGAGGTACAAAGATATACAAAGATCTGCGTCAAAATTACCGGTGGCATGGAATGAAGCGTGAAGTAGCTAGAAGCGTTGCTAAATGCTTGGTGTGCCAGCAAGTAAAGGTTGAACATTACAGGACAGCTGGTTTACTTTAACCGTTACCTATCCCATAATGGAAGTGGCAACACATCACAATGGATTTCATGACTGCACTTCCTCGCAGCACGAAAGGTAACGATGTGGTATGGGTTATTGTGGATCGACTCACAAAGTCGGCTCACTTTATTCCATTTCGAGTTGGCTAATCTACTGAGACACTAGCAAAGAAGTACATGGAGGTAAGAATCTAAGTAAGATTTAAACTCTTCATATATGTACTATCTCTGATACCCATGAACTCATGCAGGAAATCGTGAGATTACATGGAGTACCGGTCTGCATTGTTTCCGATCGTGACACTAGATTCCGATCGCAATTTTGGCAAAGTCTGCAAGCTAGCTTGGTAACAAGTCTGAACTTCAGCACAGATTATCATCCACAAACAGATGGTCAGTCTGAGCAAACTATTCAGATCTTAAAAGATATGCTAAGAGCATGTATGCTAGACTTCGGAGAATCGTGGGAAGATCACCTACATCTTGTGGAGTTTTTATACAACAACAGCTACCAAGCAAGTATAGGAATGACACCCTTTGCAGCACTTTATGGAAGGAAGTGTCGATCGCCATTAAGTTGGGACGACATCGAAGATAGAAAACTCCTTGGACCTGAGATGATAGTAGCAACTGTTGACACAGTTCGTACTATCAGGGAAACAATGCGCATAGCCTAAGATCGACAGAAGCACTGGGCTGATTCAAAGCACCGTTACTTGGAGTTTCAACCGGGAGAACATGTATTCCTGAAGATATCTCCGAACTATGGAGTGATTCATTTTGGAAGACGGGGTAAGCTTAGTCTGAGGTATATTGGACCGTTTGATATAATCGAACGAGTCAATGAAGTAGCATATCGCTTGGCACTTCCACCTTCATTGGAAGGAGCGCACAACGTGTTCCACATATCCTAACTCAGAAGGTATGTGAGTGACCCTAGCCATATTCTTGATCACTCTGAGCTCACTGTATAGCCAGATTTATCTTCTGAGCAATAACCTGTTGAGATCCTGGATAGAAAGGTGTAGTCACTTCGGAACAAGGAAGTCAACTTGGTTCAAGTGATATAGAGAAAGGACACACCAGGAGAATCAACATGGGAAAGGGAAGATGAGATGCGTGCAAGATACCTTCATTTATTTGTAAACTAGTCCTTAAAATAATTGTAAATTTCGAGAACGAAATTTTTGTAAGGAGGATAGGTTGTAACAACTCCAATTTCAATGTACTGAAAATTGTTTAAAAGTTAATGTATAAATGGAGTATTTGAAATCCTGTGTACAATATAAGTATTTGTTTTACTTTTGAACAGCAAGAAAGTACTTGTAGCATATTGGTAAAGCCTTGCACTGCTGTGACGTAGCCCCTGTGATCGAATCCCCCCAGCCACATTATTTTTTTATTTAATTTTCTTTTAATCTTTTAGAAGCCCAAGAGTTTTCACGTGCACTACACGTAATATGATAAGTTACAGAATAAATAAACACATGTACTGGGGAAAACCAAGCGACGACAACACGTGGAGCAAATCCCACCGTCCACCACCGGTTTTGGATCGGCAACGCAAGCAAGGAAGACCGGCACCGCCGGGCCGCCCGTAGGGGATGCTCCTCATATTTTCACAGGAGCACCCCTTGGCCTATCCCACATCTCCCATATTGTTTGAATACTCTGCATTCATACAAAGAACAATAAAATACCCTTTAATCCAATTTTTAATGCAAATTTTAATGCATTCTTTAACCCTCTAAACCCTAATTTTCCTTATAAATACCACACTCCATTTCACCCATCCTCACTCAGAAATTCCCTGTCAAAACTCTCAAAAATTCTCAAGTCCTTATAGTGTGCAAGTGGAGCTAGCAAAGGGTGAAGTTCTGACGAAGTTCCGAGAAGATTCCAGCGACAAAACGACGCCCCAACACCTTCCTTAGTTTCCTCTCTCTCTTCTCTTGTTCTCTAACCTGTAAGTCCCCTCCTCCCCTCTTTTCTTCTATTCTAAAGCATTCATTTCTAAAACCCGACGGAAGCGGAGTTAATCCGACTTCCGATTCGGTTTTTCTTTAAAAATTCTATTTTTGTTTATCAATAAAATACCATACTCTCATATAATGTTTAAAAAATATTAACGAACACAATAAAATAAGTTTCATCTTAAAAGAATCTTTTATGCAATTTTTATTTTATTTTTACGGTAAAATACCATATACTTTACATTTCGCCATAATTCACATCATACTTGTATTACCTTTAGATAACTCACGAGGTAATGACCTACCTCATCACAATACACATCTTTGATATAGCACGATGAATTTTTGGGAATATAGTTATGGGATAATACGACATTACAAATAAATACCATCAAACTTGCAAAAACAGTTCTTTAAAAAGTGTGTTAATAAATTCCTAGCAATTGCGTCTCTACAACCCACTTTTGGGGACCCCGTTAGGGATGATGCGGATTATCGCACATCCTTGGGCCTAGTAGAGCGAGATGCAGACCTCCGAAAGGAGCATTCGATCTCGATGGAATTTTAATGCATTTCTCTTTAGAAAATGAGATTTCTATAAAAAAAATTATTTTTATTGAATATATATATATATAGCTATTATCAAAATATCTATTTTAATTATATTATATAAATATTCCAAGTCTTCTAAATCAAAGGAATCACTATTACAGTAAAATACCATTCCAATTCAATGCAAAATTCCAATATTTCAATAAAATACCATATACTATGAAAACTAGGTTCTACTCACTAGAAATTTCACTTTTATAAAATATACATCTATGAAAACCCTAAATACGATAATTAAATGCTTGAGGTGTATTTTGAAATTATACCAAAATTATTTTTACATAAAACCCGCTCAAGTTATACTAAATTACAATAACGACCCTAGTAAATATAGGTTTAAGCGGGACCAATTCTCTTGAGCCTCAGGGAGCCGGGGAATGTGGGTGCTTGACTATCTAAGGTGGACAATCTAACAAACAGTGTTATCAATATGGTAATTGTCTTGGAAAAAGACACAAATCCTGTCGTCCATGTGCAGCTGTTACCGATAATATCAAAACTAATTCTGGATTTCAATTTCTTTTCAAAGTGTCTGACTCAGACTGAATCTCAATCTAATCAATCTAACTTGAATATGATTCAAGTATAAACTACAATACAACATGAATCCATGAATCCGTCTATTCAATTTATATCAATCTATATTGACCGAACCGAACCATGGATATACTCCGTCTACATGACTCTCCATTTATATCCATTCCGTTTATTGATATCATGGTTTCGGCAAGTCATCCATCTATATAACAAAACAATACAATCAATACAAAAGACATCGCAGGGTTTATAAAGGGTAGATTGGTACAGAATGTGTTAGAAGTGGCACGAGACTGTAACCTTAATACACCTAACCTGAATATCCATTGCCGTTGTACCGTGGCTGAACGGTTTCTTGTGCTCCGTATACCTTAGTCTCCGGAATAGTAGGACTCCTCTCGTATACACTGGCATATTCTATACCAAACTACAAACAACAATGTTAACAATATAACCAAACATTATAAGTTATATTCTCTTCTGTCTATTCTATCTCTACTCTTCTTTGGGACTTACCGAGCGATTGTTCGCTGACGACATTCCTTTTCTTCTTTCTTTGGAATGTTGTCAGGTAATTTGGATGCCCTAGAGACCAAGCCCAGTACTGAAGATTTGGAGCAACTAGCCTTTGACCCAGAGATGTAGGCACTTGTACATACTTTTCATTTCAGTTATTCCATTGTTTAGACATCGCTTTCTACACATGTATATACATTTCAGTTGTACCTGTAAAGAATGTTTAATAAATAAAGTTGCTGTTCATTTATATTCCTGTCTCTTGTGTACATTTGCTTTATATTGCTTAGATACGCTTAGCGTGTTTACTTCTGAGTAAATACGTAGCGGGCCTCGCCACGTCCTCTCCCCGTACACCGGGAAGCGGGGAGTGACAGTGTTTCTTCTAGCATATCGCTTATACATATTGGTAGAGCCCTTAAGATCTTTACTTGATTACCAGCGTTGTGATGGCAGTCACACTAGTGGGGGCTGGATAGTCTATAAGCACATCCTATACAGGGCCCTAGTCGTAGGATTATCGAGATGGGGTATCAATACTCCAGAGTAGACTAGTGTATATGCTTCTCATCCCAGCAGGGGAGATGGTCTGTTCCACATCCATTAGTACGTCGTACTGGAGATAGTATGTAGGTGTTCATTGGGTTATGAGTACACTGGACAGGACTCATAGGGAACTGCTGGTGGATACTATACCTATCGTCGGGTGGCAGTTCCCAGGTGACATGAGTACAGCTTAGTCTGTCGACTTAACACTGCTGCTTCGTCTCGAGTGTGTTCCCACTGTTCTTAGATTACTATCCTACCACGGCTCAAGGGAGTCGTGCAAACATGTAGTAGTTGGGTGCAGTCCCGAAGAACTTGGAGGCAGTGGCGGTTAGATAGAATTCGTCTCTCCCGGTATTGGGGGTTGATATCGCGCTGTGTTCGGAAAGCCATTACACAAAGTCCTTGGCCAAGGCAAGCGAGATTTACTGGTAGATACTCCAGTAGTTTCTCAGAGTGTTTTGGGCTACACTCCGACATGACTTATTGAGCTATTATGGGTTTGACGATTACCGCCACCCTAGGCCCGATATGCAATACTCTCAGAAGAACAAACCGAACTGTATGGAGATTGTCACAGATAGGCTCAGTAGGAGTTCAGATGAGTTTGCTCATCGGCCTTCTTATCAACAGATACTTGGGTAGCCTTTACGTGTAGCTAGTACCGCTTACGGCTTGTAGTTAAACCCATTGCCAGCATAGTGTCGAGTCTTTAGAGTCCCACACAGAGGGTTTCCCTGCATCGGGCAAAAGATGTAGAGGTCGTATGATTTTACGGCAGGGCTTCGATCACATACGTGTACTTGTGCACGAATGATGATTCGGAAAGATAATACTAGTGGACTTTGGTTTAAGCCGGATGCTACTATTATATCGATGGATTATTTTCGTCTCATTATATTCGTATTCTTCGGAATACTGATACGGGTATGTATATATGAATGAGGGGTATTATCGTAATTTCCTCAGGATTGCTTCTAGAAGGAGACACCTCATTAGGGTTTTTAATCTTTTGATTAAAGATTAATAAGGTGGAGGAAATGAGGTGGAGGCTTGCATTAAGTGAGACATGGATACTTGGTGACTCATAGCATGACTCACCATGAGATATTATAAAGCATGCTTGATATTTTGGTGAGATATTTTCTCACTTGAATTATTAGTATGGTTCATTAGTCTCACACTTAGCCATCTCATTTAACTTGCTCATTTTCTCCACTAGCTTTTCCTCAACCACCTTCTTCTTCCTCTAACCCTAAATTTCTCATGTGTTGAGAATCTTAGGGTACTTAGATGTCGTAGTTCTGCGGATACCGCTACCGTTGTGCCACAGTGTTTTGCAGGCTTGACCATCAATGTAGTAGCCGCAGGGCTCCTTATTGCATCTACTTCTGCGGATACCGCTACTGTTGGTCGTGATTTTAGTGTAGGTGGGTTTTGCGGGTATCCGTATGATTCCATTGTATATCTTATTTTGTATCTAGTACTCTCGATCTATCACTTACATGTATTTGACTTAGAGACGAGATTGTGAGGATCGATATTGTATTATTTGTGCTTCTGGTGTCATGCTCGTGTGAGCCGGCTTTTATTTATGTTGCGATATTGTTTTCACTTCTTATTTGCTCATTTCTTCGCTACGGCGTTGTATATATACATGTTGTGGTTGTGTTCCATCTTTTGGCATGAGTTGCTCCCGTTTGGGGATGCCTTTTATATATTCTATACTTGTACCCGTTTGGGGCTAGTTTTTACAAAGGAGATACTGCCGAAATTTTTAAGAAAATAAATTTAAGTTGAGATTTTATAAATTGAGATTTTTAAATGTTTTTAACTACTGTTTTATCACTTTACTTCTTTTCTTGGTTTAGATTTCTGGGTTTTCAGCTTACTTGAATTGCGTTACACCTTTTGACGTCGCGTGATTTAAGTGCCGGTCGCGTTCCTAAATTGGGTCGTGACAAAGTTGGTATCAAAGCGCTAGGTTTTACCTTTCGGAGTGTAGGATGACACTTGGTATAATAGAGTAGGTAGCTTAAGCAGAGTGACATATCGTGTGTATGTTCCGCGGCATACTTACGACATGGTACTCTGCCTAAGTGACCTTAGAACATATTTTCTTTTAATTCCTTCCTTGATTCCATATATCCTTATGATTCGATTTCTATGTTCTTATCGAATCCTGTTTTCTTATTCCAGCCACTATGCCACCAAAGACTACGAGGGCACAGAAAGCTGCCGCTAGAGCGGAGGTCGGGGCAGACTCGTCTGAGACGAGGACTGACCAGGACGGTACGCCTAATCTTCAGGAGCAGATTGATCCACCTTCTCTAGGACGTATTGCTAGGCTAGAGGTCAGTATTCAAGATTTGCGTCAGATGGTGGGATCGTTGGTTGAGACCAGTCGAGCACAGAGATCGGAGGTTGTTCCACCTATTATGGGGACTGTTATGGTACCTACTGCTCAGACAGTCGTATCTAACGCTACCGAGATTATCGCCGTATCCTTATCAGAGTTTATGAGGCTAAAGCCTCCGGTTTTTACCAGCACCAACGCAGCTGAGGATCTACAGTCATTCCTCGACCGGATGGCCAGGATCCGTCGTTCGTTTAAATGCTCCGATGCGAGATCGGTGTAGTTCGCTACTTTTTGTCTGGAGGGTCTTGCCGAGACTTGGTGTGAATCTTTGGAGAGAGGTCGAGCCGCATGTCTTCTTCCTATGACATGGGTTGAGTTCGCGACGGTTTTTCTTGCTCGTTTTCACCCGCAGAGTGTAAGAGATGCTCGAGCTCACAGCTTTGAGTCTTTGTGCCAGACTCCTAGTATGAAAGTGGCGGAGTATGATATTCAGTTCACCCAGCTATCCGTTTATGCTTCATATTTGGTGGATACTGAAGAGAAGCGCGTCAAGAGATTTGTACGAGGCCTTGTTACCCAGTTGTTCCTCTCTATAGGCGCCCAGCACTTTGATATGTATGCAGCCATGGTGGACGCATCCCTACTGTTAGAGGAGCGTATTTCCGAGACTTCGGTTATTCCGGGACCGAAGAGGATTCATACTGATGTATCAGCCAGAGGCGGATAGGTAGACGCCGCGGTAGACCCCCTCCAGGTCGTAGTGATAGCAGAGGCTTGAGACGAGGCCGGTTATATAGCTCTTACCTACAGGGTCAGCAGCCATCGTCTGAATGTTTCTGGTATGGGAGTCAGTATCATCGCGTCATAGATTGTACTGAGGCGCGTCAGGGCGAGGCAGCAGTTGCACATGTTACCTTACCACCTTCTCCACCTCAGAGAGCATTGCCCCTCACGCCCGTTGTTGCTTCACACTAGACCTATGCTCAGAGAGGCCATGGTCGCGGTGGTTTTGTTCAGAGGGGACGCAGTGGCAGAGGCAGAGGACAGCCAGATGCCGGTAGAAGGCAGGCCCGAGTTTTTGCGTTGACTCCTCAGGATGCGCAGGCGTCGAATGCAGTAGTGACAGGTACTCTTCCAGTGTATTCCTTCGATGTGTGCATATTGTTCGACCCAGGATATACGTACTCGTATGTTTCCACACACTTCGTACCGAGATTGGGCCAAGAGTCGTCCTTGTTAGATCGGCCGTTTGTCGTGATTACTCCCGTTGGTGAGTCTTTTGTTGCGCGACATGTGTTTCGTTCGTGTGCCGTTCGTATTGGAGATAGAGATTCGTCCGTCGGTTTGATCCTTCTTGATATGTTGGATTTTGACGTTCTCCTTGGCATGGACTGGTTAGCTACTTGCTATGCGTCTGTGGACTACCGTGAGAAAGTAGTCAGGTTTTTTTCCGGGCGAGTCAGTTCATGTTGTGCATGGGGACCGTAGTGCTGCCCCTCACAGTTTGATTTCCGCCCTTTGCGCTAGTCGGCCCTTGAGGAAAGGATGTCGGGGATTCTAAGCCTTTATTCATGATACTGGAGCCACAGCAGATTCATTGGACCAAGTTCCTATTGTGAAAGAGTTTCCCAAAGTATTTCCTGATGCGTTACCTGGATTGCCGCCAGAGCGTGATCGAGTTTTGCATTGATTTGATTCCCAGCACGGGGCTTATTTCTATACCGCCTTATCGGATGGCCCCAACGGAGCTTAAAGAGCTTAAGGATCAGTTGCAAGAGTTGCTTGACAGGGGACTTGTTTGTCCGAGTGTTTTGCCTTGGGGAGCTCCTGTTCTGTTCGTCAAGAAGAAGGATGGCAGTATGAGACTGTGCATTGATTATCGTCAATTGAACCGAGTTACGGTGCGGAATAGGTATCCTTTACCTCGGATTGACGATTTATTTGATCAGCTCAAGGGTGCGAGACATTTTTCGAAGATTGATTTGAGGTCGGGTTATCTTCAGTTGCGGGTTCAGAATGATGACATTCCGAAAACTTCTTTTCGTACGCGCTACGGGCATTATGAGTTTTTGGTGATGTCGTTCGGACTCACCAATGCCCCAGTAGCGTTCATGGATTTGATGAACCGTATTTTCAGGCCGTTCCTCAACCAATTCATTATTGTGTTTATTGATGACATTCTGGTGTACTCCAGAAGTCGAGAGGAGCATGAGCAGCACTTGAGGATTACCTTACAGACATTGAGAGAGCACCAACTATTTGCTAAATTCTTGAAGTGTGCATTCTGGCTTGATAGTGTTGAATTCTTGGGTCATGTGGTTACAGGAGACGGTATACAAGTGGACCCGAAGAAGATCGAGGCCGTACAGCTTTGGCCCAGACCTGTATCAGTGACAAAGGTCCGCAGCTTCTTTGGCTTAGCCGGTTATTACCGCCGTTTCGTGCAGAATTTTTCGAGTATTGCTGCACCTTTGACCGGACTGAGCCGGAAGGGTGTTCCTTTTCTTTTGACTGAGGCATGTGAGCAGAGTTTCCAGCAGTTGAAAACTCGTTTGACTACTGCACTAGTTCTATCTTTGCCTTCAGGATCAGGCGGCTATGTCGTTTATTGTGATGCTACTCGAGTGGGGCTAGGTTGTGTGTTGATGCAACATGACAGAGTTATTGCTTATGTTTCTTGGCAGTTGAAGAAGTACGAGCATAACTATCCTACTAATGATCTTGAGATAGCCGTGGTGGTCTTTGCGCTCAAGATTTGGAGACACTACTTGTACGGAGAGTCGTGTCAGATCTTCATGGACCACAAGAGCTTGAAGTACATCTTCCAGTAGCAGGATTTGAATTTGAGGCAGTGCCGTTGGATGGAGCTTGTGAAGGATTATGATTGTGAAATCCTTTATCACCCGGGCAAGACGAATGTGGTAGCTGATGCTTTGGGTCGTAGGTCCGGAGGTAGCTTGTTCCATTTTGGCGCAGTTCAGAGACAGTCTTCTATATATTGGTAGATCTTGTGTGATAATAGTGTACAGTTTGAGTTCACTTCCGCTGGAGGGCGGCTTGCTCATGTCCGCACCCGTACACTTCTACTTGATCATACCCGTGAGGCGTAGCTCGACGATACTTGTTTGTCTGAGATTTTAGAGCATGTTTGGCAGGGTAGAGATTCGGAGTTTGTGATTGATGACCAGGGTGTGCTACGTTTTGGGACTCGTCTGTGTGTACCAGATTTCGAGGGGCTGAGACGCGAGATCCTGGAGCAGGCACATCAGTCAACATACAGTGTTCATCCAGGTTCCACCAAGATGTATCGTGATTTGAGAGATATCTACTGGTGGGAAGGGATGAAGAGATATGTTTCGGATTTCATTTTGAGGTGTCTGACTTGTCAGCAAGTCAAGGCTGAGCATCAGAGACCGGCAGGAGAGTTACGGCCTTTACCTGTTCCGGAGTATATATGGGAGCAGATCTCCATGGATTTCGTTGTGGGTCTACCCATGTCCAGTCGAGATTATGACTCCATTTGGGTGATTATTGACCGGTTGACGAAAGTGGCTCACTTCTTCTATTGAAGACCACTTTCGGATTTGCTCAGTATGCTTAGCTAGACATTGATGAGATTGTGCTTTTGCACGGAGTTCCTTTATGCATTGTATCCGACAGAGGCACCCAGTTTACCAGCCGTCTTTGGCAGAAACTTCAGGAAGTTTTGGGTACCCGTTTGAGTTCTAGCACCGCTTTCTATCCGCAGACCGATGGTCCGTCAGAGTGGACTATACAGACTTTTGAGGATATGCTTCGGGCATGCGTGCTTGATTTGGTGGCAGTTGGGATCGTCACTTGCCCTTGATAGAATTTTCCTACAACAACAGTTTTCAGGAGACGATTCAGATAGAACCTTTTGAGACTTTATATGGGAGAAAGTGTCGATCGCCAGTCTGTTGGACCGAACTCAGCGAGGCAGGATTTTGGGACCACGGCTAGTTCAAGAGACTACGGAGAAGATCCAGTTGATTTAGGACAGAATGAGAGCTGCCTAGTGCAGGCAGAAGTCTTATGCCGACCGTCGTCGTCGCAGACTTGAGTTCACAGTGGGTGATCATGTATTCGGACGGATTTTTCCGATGAAAGGCGTGATGAGATTTGGAAAGAAAGGGAAGCTTATTCCTATATTTGTAGGTCCTTTTGAGATCCTTGAGCGAGTTGATACTGTTTCCTATCGTTTGGCACTTCCGTCCAGTTTTCCGGATGTTCCCCCGTATTTCATGTATCGATGCTTCGCAAGTACCTTCATGACCCTTCTCACATGATTCAGCACCAGACCATCTAGCTGGAGCGCGATCTTTGTTTCGCCGAGCAGCGCATAGTTATATTGGATCGGCAGGTGAAGAAACTGTTCCCTTTGGAAAAATAAATAATAAATGAAAAAGCAATGGGAAAATTCCCCAAAGAGAGCATCACGTGCCCACACGTGATGCGCCTTGGAGCCAAAATTACAAGCATTACACTTAACAAATGGGACTGAAGTTGGGCCTCACGTGCCACACGTGAGCACCTATATATGAAGTATATAGGCGCCTTTATAAAACAAATAGCAGACCAGAAGGCGTATCACGTGCCAACACGTGATGCTCTTCTCTGGGACTGCTGCATATAGGCAAACCGGCCTAGTGCTACTGGGTCACGTGCTACATGTGATGATTTCTAATATCTTCTGACCCAATAGAATTAAATTCTATATAAAAGGGATCAGAACCCTATTTTGAAATATTTTCCCCAATCTTTATAAACAAGAAAGATTGTGCTCAGTAAATCAGAGCACCGTTGGATCAAAGATCCAATGGTGATTAAAAATCACCAAAATACAGAATAAGTTCTGTATGGGAAAGTATTTTTCCAATCTTGTTAAAAATAAGAGAAATGTCATCTGTAAAACAGAAGTCTTTGGATCAAAGATCCAACGGTGGATAAATTCCCCAAATCAATTAAGAAATCTCTCAATGAGATATTTTCTCAACTAAATCAACAAATCAGCCTCCACTATATAAAAGACCCAAGACTTCAAGTCTTGTACAGAAGAACCCCTCTATAAACTTCAAGTTCAAAAGAGAAAACAGAGAGAAAAACTCCCTGATAAGCTAAAAAGAAAAGAGAATTTAATTCTTTAGAGAAAAGAAGATCTCCTCAAAAAAGAAAGAAAGAGAAACCCTATGTAAGAGAAAAAAAGAAACACAGAGAACATCTTCGCCTCCACAAGAGTTTAACTCTTCCAAAAGAACTTAGTTCTTCCTCTGGTTGGGATCTGCAGAATCAGATCTCCCCACAAGTTGAGAATTTAATTCTCATCGGGGAGATTCTGTTATGTAGATTCAAACCTAGGGGAAAGAACTAAATTCAAAGAATTTAATTCTTACCAAAAAATATAGGAATTTAATTTCTCTGGTAAAACTAGGGTTTAACCCTATAAAAGAATTTAATTCTTATAAAAATAAGAGACTTAAAATTCACAAAACTCAGATTAAGAGCTCCATGCATATTAGTGTTCAATGCTACCCAATAAAAGCTCACGTGTTCCCACGTGAGCACCTTTGAGGAAAAAAAAGGAAAGACTGAGATCTAACCACGTGACCCCACATGACCCCTGAGAAGTGCTCAGCGCTTATAAAAGAGAAAAGGGAATAAACCTTATTTTTGGGGCGTCTCACGTGACCCCACGTGACCCCTGAGTAGTGCTCAGCACTTATAAAAGAGAAAAGGGAATAAACCCTATTTTTGGGGTGCCTCACGTGACCCCCTAACAGTGCTTAGCACTAGAATAAGAGAATAAAGGAGGCAGCGCCCAACTTTAAGCGCCTCACGTGAGAGCCCCAACTTTCTGTGTTTAACACTGCTATGGCACCTCACGTGCCACATGTGAGCATCTCAGATCTCAGTGTTTAACACTGCCTTAGAATATCACGTGGGAGCACGTGGGCAGTGAGCATACACTAGTATTTAACATTATAAGAGGCCAACTTCAACCCCAGATTGGCTAAGTCTTTCTTGAGATTAAATCTCTAAATAAACCGAGCCTCCATGCTCATGACTGATGATTCCTCAATCTGAAATTTGGTTCAAGGGTACATCTCTCTACACCTCTTATACATATCGTTGTAATTATTCAACGTCTTCAGAGAGGTGGTGGGTCCCGACAACCAACAAGCTATGGACCGTAATGTCCTTAAACTAAACCCTCACCTCAAAAATGGTGATCTGTGGACCGCAACGTCCCTAAACTAAATTCTATGGACTATGATGTCCTTAAACTCTACGGACTATAATGTCCATAAACTTAATGGACCGCAACGTCCCTAAAATAAACTCTTTGGACCATGATGTCCTTAAACCCAATGGACCGTAATGTCCTGAAACTAAAGCCCCACCTCAAAAATGGTGATCTATGGACCGTAACGTCCCTAAACTAAATTCTATGGACTATGATGTCCTTAAACTCCATGGACTATGATGTTCTTAAACTTAATGGACCGCAACGTACCTAAACTAAACTCTATGGACCATGATGTCCTTAAACCCAATGGACCGCAATGTACCTAAACTAAACTTTACGGACTATGATGTCCTTAAACCCAATGGACCGTGGCGTCCATAAACTAAAACGATAGAGCCCAAATACTCTTTTGTTGGATCAAAAATGATCCTGAACCCCCGTTGAGTAGATTTTAGTCTAAAATTAGACCAACGTATCCTCAACAACCATTTAAGTTGATCTTAATCTTAAACGAGATTAACGATCCTTAAACCAACCCAAACCCAAATCTAAGAGAATACGGATTTGGACTAATCCATGTCCTACGGGCGACAACATAAATTAGTCTATGTATACAATGCACGGGCAACCAAAAATAAAACAAACACACACGACACGAAGTGAACATCTGGAGCAGGAGAAAGTTGTTACCGCGATACGGTAACGTAATTAACTGCAGGGGCTTACGTCTGCAGGGAAGAGCGTTGTTCCCCTCCGAACACAGAGACGCGACCGCGTAGGCTCTTCTTGCCTGAGCTTCGGGGCAGATGCTATTTGGTTTTATCCGTCCACCTCTCCGAAGATGTCAAGTTGATTTATGGCACCGTGTATCGGAGGTTTGGGCGGATGCGGCCGATGTAGCAAACTTCGTCAGATTCCCCCTCACTCGAGGGGTTTTTGATTGTGGGGACGCTCTTCCCTGCAGACGCAAGCCCCTGCAGTTAATTACGCTACCGCATCGCGGTAACAACTTTCTCCTTCTCCAGAATTTCACTTCGTGTCGTGGGTGTTTGTTTTGTTTGTGGTTGCCCGTGGATTGTATACGGAGACTAATTTATGTCGTCGCCCGTAGGACGTGAATTAGTCCAAATCCGTATTTCCTTAGATTTGGGTTTGGTGTTTTGGTTTAAGGATACGTTAGCCGTATTTGAGGCTGAGATCAACTTAAACGTTTGTTAAGGATACGTTAGCCTAATTTCCAGGCTAAGATCAACTTAACAGGATCATTTAGATCCATTTCCAGTTTAGGGACATGGTGGTCCATTACATGTATGGCCGTCGGGACCCATCACCTCTTTGACGACGTTGAAGGATTACAACGACAGATGTCAAAGGAGTTCAGAGATGTACCCTTGAACCAAAGTTGATTGGAGGGATCTATAGTCCAATTTGGGACTAAAGTCTGTTTGAGGGTTTAAGGATACGTTAGCCATATTTGAGGCTAAGATCAACTTAAACGGGATCGTTTAGATCCAACAAAAGAGCATTTGGGGGCTCTATTGTTCCAGTTTAGGGACGTAGTGGTCCATGTTCCAGTTTAGGGACATGGGGGTCCATGTTCCAGTTTAAGGACATGGGGGTCCACTGTATGTATGGCCGTTGGGACCCATCACCTCTCTGATGACGTTGAAGGATTACAACGACAGGTGTCAGAGGAGTTCAGAGATGTACCCTTGAGCCAAGTGTAAATTGATTTAAGAGAGCAGCCATGCTCAGTCAATTTAATTTGAGGACTTACGGCCATGATTGGGTTAAGTCCAGTTGAAAATGTTCAACATTTTTATTTGTCTTTGGCCTATTAGGCCTGTGCTAGGGCTTTGCTCCTGTTTAATAATGCACTGCATTTTATTCTGGCCTGTTAGGCCTTTTTGATTTGGGCCCTGTCCCTTTTAATAGTGCATAAACTGTTGTTTGGTCTGATAGGCCTTTCTATTGGGCTCTGCCTTTTAATAATGCGCTGCATTAATTAGTCTGACAGAGCGCCACGTGGCTTGTCAGGCGCTTTGCGCCAATTGAGGAGTGCAAGGCGCAAGTCCATATGGAGGTGACACGTGTCACGCTCTGGTGAGCGCAAGCGCAGTGCGTTGCGCTGCTGACACGTGGCGCGCTCTGGTGAGTTGCGCCAATTCATAAGAGCAGTGCTCTGTTTTAAAAGCGCATAGCGCAAGCTGTTCTGGAGCTGACACGTGGCGCTCTCTGGTGAGTTGCGCCAATTTCAGAGAGCAATGCTCTATTTCAAAAGCGCATAGCGCAAGCTGTTCTGGAGCTGACACGTGGCGCGCTCTGGTGAGTTGCGCCAATTTCAGAGAGCAATGCTCTATTTTAAAAGCGCATAGCGCAAGTTGTTCTGGAGCTGACACGTGGCGCTCTCTGGTGGCTTGTGCCAACTCAAGAGCCCAACAGTGCAGATTTTTCAAGTGCTGGGCACTGTTTTATTATCTTGATCCAATTTTGGATTCAAGAAAGGAATCTTTTAAGATTCCAGAACCAGTGGTTCATCAAAAGGCAATGCCTTTGTTATTATTATATTTTTTTTTATTGAAGATCCTTGATCTTGTTCTTAGATCAATGATTTTTTTAGAAGAAATTATTCTTTTTTTCAAAGGTTTTTACCTTTCTTTTTTCTTTCTGAATTCTTCTCAAACTTTTTAAGAGTTCTGTGAATTCTCTCTGCTTTCTGTGTGTTTTAGACTTGGGGTTTAGGGGCCTTTATATAGTGCCAATTAGTTTGTTAAATTAGTTAAAGAGATCTTTCTCTGAGTGAATTGGGAATTTTTTCCCACCATTGGATCTTTGATCAAAGGGCTTCTGTTTTACAGAAGGCAATTTTCTTGTTTTTAACAAGATTGAGAAAGATCTTTCAGAATTTTTCTGTTTGGCGCAAGCGCACCTACGCCTGACACGTGTCGAGCAGCGCAACTGCGCTGGCGCATCTGCGCTGCCACGTGTCGCACAGCACAGAGCGCAGTGCAACTGCGCTGACACGTGTCGCGCAGCGCAGAGCGCGAGTCAGCTGAAGCGTTGCTTCTTTCATAGAGCTTTACTCTGATTGAGTGCGCTGCCTTGGGCGCTGCACTCCCTGCGCCGGCGTGTCTGATTTTGACACGTGGCGCTCTGCGCGCACCGCAGGGAATCTAAAGCGTTGCTTCATTTATTTTAATTTTAATTTCCACTTTAATTTTCAAAACAGAGCTTGACTCTGATTGGGGGAAAACAGAAGCGTTTCTTTGTTTCCCGCCTTGGAATTTGAAAAAAGCATTGCTCTGATTGGGGTAAACAAATGCCCCCCCACCGTTACGCTTACATGGCCCTCCAAACGTGAGCGCAACGGTGGCAGAATTCCAACAGTCGTGGCAACTCTTGGAAGTTGAAAGGGCATTTGATGCCTATAAACAGGACCTTTGGTCCTCGACAGACGATTATCATCTTTTAAGATTTTTATTTTCAAATCTTCAGAGCCTTGCTCTTACCTTCAAGAATTCCAAGAGTTAGCATTTCTTTAGAAAACACTTTTTAGGTAAAATTTTTAATTAAATTAAATTAATTTTTATTGACAGAGCCCTGCTCTCAATAGATCCCTGATCTAAAGAAAACCCATTTAGGGTTTCACTTAGTAGAGCTTTGCTCTAAAAGGATCTAAAGAGAACTAAAGAGAACTCTGTTAGGATTCCATCAATAGAGTTCTGCTCTCTGAAAGATTTCATTTATAATTTCTTGATTCATTAATGGATCTTTGCTCCTTTTAAATCATATAGCAGAACTCTTAAGAGTTGCTGATTTTTGTCGATCTTCTTTTATAGGAGTGATGGACGCCCACATGTACGATCTCGACGAGATTATCTCTTACGGAGACATCTGCCGACTCGGCCGTTCTCAGAACCGAGAATTTACCAACGCCGAGTGTGCCGAAATCATGAGCCGTTTCGACGCATACAACGGTCAACTGCTTCCTCGGCGCTCCCTTCTCCTGAAGCTTATTGTGGGAGCAATTTGGGAAGCGCTTCCTCTATTCTGTACTGGTGTGCCACTTGGGGAATTGGATGCCGCCGAGGATAAGGTGCACTCGGTGTATCTGATGAGCCTAATCTTAAAGAGGAGGCGAGATAACCTTATCGATCTTCTGCACCAAGCTTTTCAACAGTCTGCAATACTTGCTACATATCGGAGGGAGGAGGACATCAGTGGGGATCCCGACGCTCGTGCTCGCGAAAGGAAGCACACTAGGATGGTTCGCCAGGCTTGGAAAGTCTTAGATAAGGTTACTTTTGAGTTCCTCAATCCATGTCCTGGATTTGAGGTTTTGCCATTGTAATCATTTGGATAATGTCTTTGTTTATTGTCTTTATTGATGTAAAAGATTTCCAAGTATGAATGACAAATCTTTTGCCTCCTTCCTTTTATTTTCTGCTTTATTACTGGCACATTCTTTAAATAAGCATAGCCTGTAAGTGACATAGAACATTATGTCTTGAACATCTTGGGGAGTAGTGATGGCTTAGGCAGTAGGTTCAGGTCTGCTACCTAAGGCTTTTCAACTTCATGAGCCGTGAGGGTCTCATAAAGACTTTTCTCCCTACGAGTCGAGAGGATCTCGTAGGTGTATTTTCTCCTTAGGAATCGTGAGGATTCCTAAGTGCGTTTCCTCTTATAAGTCGTAAGGATCTTATAAGAGAATTTTCCCTCTTATGAGTCAAGAGGACCCGTAAGCGGTTGTTTCCCTCCTTGTCGAGATTCGACTTCGGAGAACGAGACCCGTGGATAGTATGCAAGAGACCGTTTTGGGCCGACTTGCAGGATCCTATTGCTTAGGAAACAAGTTTTTTAATCCTTGCTGCCTAAGGCTTTTCCTCACGAGTCGAGACGAATCGAGCAGTTCTCGCAAAGACATCAATTTCCTCACGAGTCGAGACGCATCGAGCATTTCTCGCAAGAATGTCCTAACGTCACAGTTAAGCTCTGCTTTTTACGACAGAGGTCCGTTAGGGTCTGTGGTACTTAGGGTTTTGGCCGTCATACCGTCGCGTTGGCTGATATATTCCTCGATATGCAATCTTGCTGTTCGAGTAGCCTTGCGATTGTCGTGTCTCTGATCCCTTTGGGGGCTGGACAAGACGTCTTCAAGTAATCTTCCAGGTAGTATTACCATCGAAAGAGCAAGCGTAGGGATATTCCATGTCACTTTTTACTTGAGGTTAGGCTCATTTTGGAGAGCCCCGATGAGTCATAACCACTCCGCACTGGTATAGGATGATCTCCGATAGTCCTTCAGGCTTTATATGACTTGACGTCAAGACCCTGAAGCTAGGAATTTGGCCTTCGCTTCGTTTGCTGGCATTGCGTCCTCTATATCGAGACGAATGTCGCGGTTGCCTCTAGGTTGTTGGTGAACCGTCAAGGTTTGGAACTAGGGACTTTGCCGTGGCTCCGCTATTTGATGATGTCGCGTCTGCTGTGTCGAGACGAACGTCGAAGTGGTGACCATTCCGCACTGGTGTGAGATGATCTCCGGTTGTCTTTCAGGCTTTATATGACTTGCCGTTAAGATCTTGAAGCTAGGAATTTGGCCTTTGCTTCGTTTGCTGACATTGCGTCCTCTATATCGAGACGAATGTCGCGGTTGTCTCTAGGTTGTTGGTGAACCATCGAGATTTGGAACTAGGGCCTTTTCCATGGCTCCGTTTGTTTGATTGTCACGTCTGAACCCTGCTGGAGGAAGAACGCTGGGGCGACATCTCGTCTGCTGTATCGAGACGAACGTTAAGGTGGTGAACATTTCGCACTGGTGTGAGATGATCTCCGGTTGTCTTTCAGGCTTTATATGACTTGCCGTTAAGACCTTGAAGCTAGGAATTTGGCCTTTGCTTCGTTTGCTGACATTGCGTCCTCTATATCGAGACGAATGTCGCGGTTGTCTCTAGGTTGTTGGTGAACCGTCGAGATTTGGAACTAGGGACTTTTCCGTGGCTCCGTTTGTTTGATTGTCGCGTCTGAACCCTGCTGGAGGAAGAACGCTGGGGCGACATATCATCTGCTGTATCGAGACGAACGTTAAGGTGGTGACCATTTCGCACTGGTGTGAGGCGATCTCCGGTTGTCCTTCAGGCTTTATATGACTTGCCGTTAAGACCTTGAAGCTAGGAATTTGGCCATTGCTTCATTTGCTTTGGCGTGTCCGAATCCTGTTGGGGGAAGGACGCTGTAGTGACATCTCGTCTGCTGTATCGAAACGAACGTCAAGGTGGTGACCATTCCGCGCTGGTGCGAGATGATCTCCGATTGTCTTTCAGGCTTTATATGACTTGCCGTCAAGACCCTGAAGCTAGGAATTTGGCCTTTTGCTTCACTTGCTTTGGCGCGTCCGAATCCTGCTGGGGGAAGGACGTTGTAGTGACATCTCGTCTACTGTATCGATACGAACGTTAAGGTGGTGACCATTTCGCACTGGTGTGAGACGATCTCCGGTTGTCTTTCAGGCTTTATATGACTTTCCGTTAAGACCTTGAAGCTAGGAATTTGGCCATTGCTTCATTTGCTTTGGCGTGTCCGAATCCTGTTGGGGAAAGGACGCTGTAGTGACATCTCGTCTGCTGTATCGATACGAACGTCAAGGTGGTGACCATTCCGCGTTGGTGCGAGATGATCTCCGATTGTCTTTCAGGCTTTATATGACTTGCCGTCAAGACCCTGAAGTTAGGAATTTGGCCTTTTGCTTCACTTGCTTTGGCGCAACCGAATCCTGCTGGGGGAAGGATGCTGTAGTGACATCTCGTCTACTGTATCGAGACGAACGTCAAGGTGGTGACCATTCCGCGCTGGTGCGAGATGATCTCCGATTGTCTTTCAGGCTTTATATGACTTGCCGTCAAGACCCTGAAGCTAGGAATTTGGCCTTTTGCTTCACTTGCTTTGGCGCGTCCGAATCCTGCTGGGGGAAGGACGCTGTAGTGACATATCTTCTGTTGTATCGAGACGAACGTCGAGGTGGAGCTGGGATTTTGCCATCACTCCGCTTTACTGACCATGGGGTCTTTTTGCTGACGTTGCATTTATATCCTGCTAGACTGCGAAGGAACGCCGTTGTTGACATTGCGTCTGCTGTAACGAGACGAATACTGAGGGGGAGCTGGGATTTTGTCGTCACTCCGCTTAGCTGACCATGGGGTCTTTCGTTGACGTTGCATCTACATCCTGCTGGACTGCGAAGGAACGCCGTTGTTGACATCGCGTCTGCTGTATCGAGACGAATGCTGAGGTGGAGCTGGGTTTTGCCGTCACTCCGCTTTACTGACCATGGGGTCTTTTGTTGACGTTATATCTGCATCTTGCTGGACTGCGAAGGAACGCCTTTGTTGATTCTTTGGGCTGTAGATATTTCTGTTAAGATTTGGAACTAGGGACTATGCCGTGGCTCCGTTTCATTGCGACTCTGAGGTTGGTTGTTGACGTCATGTCTGCATCTGGTTGGAGTGAGGAGAAACACCGTTAGCGATCTCTAAGTTGTCGATATCGACGTCGAGACCCTGAAGCTAGGGATCTTCTTTTGCTTCGTTTGTTGACATCGTATCTGCAATATTGTGACAAATGTCGAGGTTGTCTCTAAGTTGTCTATGAACCGTCGAGATTTGGCTTTGCTTTTTGGTGGAGCCTGTTGGGAAGGTATGCTTCCCTCTTTGTTTGTGCCCCTGGATTGTATACAGGGATCGATGTGATCTCACCTGTAGGGCAGCAGTTTCATTCATTTTTTTTATTATTTTATTTCCGCGATGCTCTATCATTTCAGCTTTTATATCGCGAAGGTCGCGATTGCCCAATCATTTCGGCTATTTTCGCGGTGCCCAATCATTTCGGCTATTTATTTTATTTTTACTCGCTGTTTTTTATTGCGAGTTGCCCAATCATTTCGGCTATTTCGTATGCATACATTTCTACTTGCTGATTTTTATTGCAAGTTGCCCCATCCTTTCGGCTATTTCGTATGCATGTATGGCTCGCTGTTTTTTTTATCACGAGTGTGGAACTTGGAATCTGACGCCAATCTCAGCATCAACATCGCTACAACTGGAATATTACCAGGAGCGAATCATCATTTGCCATAAAAGGGCTTAGAATTTGATACCGGTTTAGGCATCAGTATCGCTACAAGTGGGATATTGCCAGGAGTGAATCATCACTTGCCTCTGTCGATGTTGAACAAAAGTGGCTTAGCGAACAGGGTTAGGATCCCGTCGACGAAGGCTTTTGACTTCATGAGCCGTAAGGGTCTCACAAAGGTATTTCTCCCTACAAGTCGTGAGGATCTCGTAGGTGTGTTTTCTCTTTAGGGATCGTGAGGATTCCTGAGTGTATGTTCCCCAGTAAGTCGTAAGGATTTTATAAAAGGGTTTTCTTCTTATAAGTCGAGAGGACTTACAAGGGTTGTTCACCGTATGGACATATCCCCAATCACGGGTAGGACTTGGTTAGGAAAATGTTTATTCACGCCCGTGGATTGTATACAAGGGTCAGCATTGAGCCACTTGTAGGGCAATATCGAAGGTTGTGGGGGTTGCTTAAGAACAGGTTCAGGTCTCTGTAACTTAAGACTTTCAAATCTTATGAGCTGTGAGCGTCCCATAAGAGAGTTCTCCTTACGAGTTGTGAGGATCTCGCAAGTGTAATTTCTCCTTAGGAATCGTGAGGATCCCTAAGTGTGTTGCTCCCTTGTGGGTCGTAAGGATCTCATGCGGGTGGTTTCTCCTTATAAGATCGAAAGGACCCTGTAAGTGTCTTTTAACGAGGTTGCACCCTTTCGGGTTTTCACAAACACTCGCCGGTAGCCCTGCTGTTTTTACTCACGGAGCCCTTTCGGGTTTTCATCCGTGCCCATTTTGCTTATGGACATACCGTCTTCTTTTTTTTATTCTTTTTAACGAGGTTGCGCCCTTTCGGGTTTTCACAAAACTCGCTGGTAGCCCTGCTGTTTTTACTCACGGAGCCCTTTCGGGTTTTCATCCGTGCCCATTTTGCTTATGGACATACCGTTCTTTTTATTTTTATTTATTTTTTTATTCCTTTCTCTTTTTTTTAACGAGGTCACGCCCTTTCGGGTTTTCACGAACACTCACCGGTAGCCCTGCTGTTTTTACTCACGGAGCCCCTTCGGGTTTTCATCCGTGCCCATTTTTCTTATGGACATACCGTTCTTTTTTTTTTCTATATTTTTTTTATCTCGTCAGCCTGAGAATGCTGCGGTAGTAGTTTAATGACGTTTCGGTCATTTGCAAGTTTTAGGACATTGTGGTCCATCGTTAGTTTAAGGACGTTTCGGTCCGCTGTTAGTTTAGGGACGTTTCGGTCCACGGCTATTTTTAGGACGTAGTGGTCCGTCGTTAGTTTAAGGACCTTTCGGTCCACCGTCGTCGTATTTGAGGTGAATCTCTAGTTTACTGACTTTTCGGTCTATGGGGCTTTCCCTATGAATGAGCATGATGCCCCCGACATGTCCATCTTTTTCGGAGCATGTGGTTGTGGCGGGCTCACCTTCCAGTTTTCGGACAGCGCGAACTTGCCCTGCTGGTATTAGTCTTCAACCCAGTTTTCGAAGACGTAGCAATCCTCGATCGGGTGACTTACCGTTTGGTGGTAAGGGCAATAATTGGGATCGTTGACATCGCCTGGCTGCAACAGACGTTTTGGACTCGGAAAATTGATGAGTCTGTCGCGCACTGCCAGCTCGAACAGTCTCTTTGTTTTATCCTGAGGAAACGAGTAAGGACGTAGCCTCTCCTCGAGGGATATGCGTGGACTCATATTGTTTTGACGAACAACCGGTCTAGAGCCACTCGATTGTTGTTGAGTGTTGGCAACAAAGGCCATTTTTCCCTTTTCCTTTCTCATTTCATTTGCTCCGTCGTTTGCGGGTCCGAGATTCATTCCGGGTAGTATGCCTTTGCACTGATGAATGTTCTCAAAATTCTTCAATTCTTCAGAGATGGATTCCTTGAATAGAGGGTTGAAGGCTGTTTCTTCGTCGGGGTCGTTCCCAAAGATGAGAACTCGTGATCCCCCGGGCTCGTCCCTGTGACAATTGCCGGCGACTCTTTTATGCTTATCTGTCGTATTTTTCCACTGTCTATGAGCTTCCCGCTTTATTTTGTTGACGTGGTGTCTATGAGCAACATACCCTTGCCACCAATACTTAAAGGAGTCGCAGTCTTCAGTGGGATGTGCGATCTTCTGATGATACAAGCAATAATTAGGATGCATCTCTACTCCATCGAGAGTGTTTTCTTCAGAGGGCGGTAGCTTCATTCCCATTGATATGGCTTTAGCAAACCTTTTTCTCGTCTTGAATTTGTTTTTATCGGCAGTGGATGTCTTTTGATTTGACGAGAGTGCCTCGATTCTTTCGTCTAGTCGGCGATGTTTGGCTCCTTCCAATATGGCCATCTCACGCCCTTGATTGGCTTTAACTTTCAGACGAATCTCATTCAGGAAGGCATCGATCATCTCATCTGACGGCCGCAGAATTTCTGGTTCAGGGTCCGCCTTCGGTTTCTCGGCGCAAGGAGCCTCTTTATCATCTATCAATGAGTGAGAGATCACATGACAACTCGCTACATAGTCTTCGGATTCGTATGATGAGTCTTCTCTATCGTTTTCATCCTCAACAAAAGAACAAGCTGCCCTCGGCGTGTCCGTCTTCTTTGAAGTGTGCGGCTGTGGTGGGTTTACTTTCTACTTTTCAGACAGCGCGAACTTGCCTTGTAGGTACTGATCCTCGATCCATCCTTTAAAGACGAAACAATCCTCGATCGGGTGGCTTACCGTTTGGTGGTAAGGGCGATAATTGGGATTATTGAGATCGCCTGGTTGCAACAGACGTTTTGGACTCGGCAGATTGATGAGTCCGTTGCACGTGGCCAGCTCGAACAGTTTTCTTGTTTTATTCTGAGGAAACGAGTAAGGACGTCCCAGTCTCTCCTCGAGGGATGGGCGTGGACGCACGTTGTTTTGGCGAGCAACCGGCTTTGATTTGCTCGGCTGTTGTTGAGTATTGGCAACAATGATTGCTTTTCCTTTCTTCTCATTTCGAGAGTCCAGTTTTGGAGGAGACGGTCTATGACCCATCTGGTCCATTTGGGCTAATTTGTCGATCAAGGCCTGGAAGGTGGTCGGCCTGAAGAACATCATGAATTACGAGATGGTCGCTTGCGGATTAAGTGTGCCCACGAACATGCCCACCGCTGGCGCTTCTTCGATACGTTGTTCGCATTTCGACCATAGGTTCCGCCATCGTGTTGCATATTGGACCCACGTTTCACCTGGCCTTATCCTGGCATTGATCAGTGCTGTTATCGGGGTGCGTCCACTAGCACTCGCGAATCTTTGTGTAAATAGTAGCTCCATCTCAGCAAATGTTTTGACAGAGTCGTTAGGTAGCTCCGAATACCACTCAAAGGCTATTTCTGCTAAACTGCCGACGAATTGGCGGAGCAGCAGTTTGTCGTCACCTCCAGTGTTACCACAAAGAGCCCTGAATTGAGCGAAATGCTGATGTGGATTCCCTGTCCCCTTGTACACATGGAATTTAGGGATCGTATATCCTGGTGGGTAACTGATTTGGTCATACCAGCCCGGATAGGGTCGTCCGGTTCTAACAATTTGTCCAGCCGCTTCATTCGCCTGATGAACTCGTATCTGCTGAGCTATATAGTCATCGAGTGCGGCTTTGGAAATGGTTTCCTCTTTGGCTGCTGAAAGAGCTGGAGGTGGATTAGATGTCTCTCCTTTATCGTCTTCAACAATGATTGGAGGGTCATCAGCTGGAGGGTCCGGCTGTAACATCATCCCTACCATATCTTGGCAGAGAAGCGCCATTTGTTTTATGTTAGCCGTTTGTTCTGCGGCTTCTTTGTCCTTCTTTTCGAGGACTCTGCGTAAGAAGTCAGCGTCGGTTTCTTGTTCATGACGCTGTTCTGACGATGCCTCTGAGCTTTCTTTTGGAGCCATATAAACAGTGTGTACCACCATGCCCCCAGACTTGGGGCGTTTGTGTTCAGCGCTTTTACGGCTCGCCTTGTTCACAGGGGCTTTTTGCGGCCTCCTTTTCTTTTGAGTGATTAACGTTGAGGGTGTCGTTGCAGTGGGCACCCAAGTAGCCGTTGCTTTTTCTGGCTTGACAGAGTAATTTTTCTCCTGCTGAACCTTCATCTTTTTCTGTTGGCGGAGATAGTTTTTATCCATCACTGACTCCTGGACCTGTCGCCAAACCTTGTAAATTTCAGAGGATAGCCGTTGAGGAGGTTGCTCCGGCTTCTTCTCTGTAGCATTCTTCACAGGTGAAGGAGTTCGCTTCAGCACCGCAGTAGGAGAGTTTCTGCGCACCGTGTTCAGCAATTCAAAGCTGTTCCCGGTTGGAACAGCAGCATCGATCCCTACCGTTGGAACTGGCGGAGTTATCCCAGAGGGGGGGTTGCCCCCAGCCTTCTTAACTCGGCGCCAGTGGCGACGTCGAGCATGTCGTGCGGATGAGATCACCTCCGTTGTTGGATAAGCTTCTTCATGCCCCCTCTGGGCAGCTTTGATGACCTCGCCTGGAGAAGCAACCGGAATGGTCAGCCTTGTAAAAACTGACTTCTTGGAAGGAGGAGCCTTTCCAATGATTTCGTCCGCTTGAGCCGGGATGGCTATCCGCTTTGGGATGGCAGCTTCGGGTATCGCGGGCTTGTAGACGTTCTGGCCCAGTCTGTTGAAAACTGAGGTATTGACGTTGGGCGACCCGTTGAGAGGGGCCGCGGCAGTGGTAAGTCGATTAAAGAACGACTTCTTTGGAGCTTCTTGCAACGTCATTGGGGCATCGAAGCTCATCGGTGGGAGCATGGTCCCGAAGAATAGTCCAGTGGTGGCTCGAGTTACCTGCTCCACTGGCATTTTGAAAAGGGAGGCTGCTTGGGGCCCATAAGTCACTCCTCCAGCAGGGACGGAGCGAGAGTTGCAGTTGCAGGTAGTGTAGTTTGAAGCCATTGATCTTCTGTTTTCTGCACGGAGCAAGACACCAAATCTTAGTACCTCGAATCCACAGGCAACCACAGCAAACCGTGATTGGTTCGCGAACACGACACACGAAGTGTGGAGTGGAAAGAGGAAGAGGTCCCACCGGGCGTACCAGAATCTGTTCCCCTCCGAACACAGAGACGCGACCGCGTAGGCTCGTCTTGCCTGAGGTTCGGGGCAGATGCTATTTGGTTTTATCCGTCCACCTCTCCGAAGATGTCAAGTTGCTTTATGGCACCGTGTATCGGAGGTTTGGGTGGATGCGGCCGATGTAGCAGACTTCGTTAGATTCCCCCTCGCTCGAGGGGTTTTTGATTGTGGGGACGCTCTTCCCTGCAGGCGCAAGCCCCTGCAATTAATTACGCTACCGCATCGCGGTAACAACTTTCTCCTTCTCCAGAATTTCACTTCATGTCGTGGGTGTTTGTTTTGTTTGTGGTTGCCCGTGGATTGTATACGGAGACTAATTTATGTCGTCGCCCGTAGGACGTGGATTAGTCCAAATCCGTATTTCCTTAGATTTGGATTTGGTATTTTGGTTTAAGGATACGTTAGCCGTATTTGAGGCTGAGATCAACTTAAACGTTTGTTAAGGATACGTTAGCCTAATTTCCAGGCTAAGACAACTTAACAGGATCATTTAGATCCATTTCCAGTTTAGGGACATGGTGGTCCATTACATGTATGGCCGTCGGGACCCATCACCTCTCTGACGACGTTGAAAGATTACAACGATAGATGTCAAAGGAGTTCAGAGATGTACCCTTGAACCAAAGTTGATTGGAGGGATCTATAGTCCAATTTGGGACTAATGTCTGTTTGAGGGTTTAAGGATACGTTAGCCATATTTGAGGCTAAGATCAACTTAAACGGGATCGTTTAGATCCAACAAAAGAGCATTTGGGGGCTCTATTGTTCCAGTTTAGGGACGTAGTGGTCCATGTTCCAGTTTAGGGACATGGGGGTCCATGTTCCAGTTTAGGGACATGGGGGTCCACTGTATGTATGGCCGTCGGGACCCATCATCTCTCTGACGACGTTGAAGGATTACAACGACAGGTGTCAGAGGAGTTCAGAGATGTACCCTTGAGCCAAGTGTAAATTGATTTAAGAGAGCAGCCATGCTCAGTCAATTTAATTTGAGGACTTACGGCCATGATTGGGCTAAGTCCAGTTGAAAATGTTCAACGTTTTTATTTGTCTTTGGCCTATTAGGCCTGTGCTAGGGCTTTGCCCCTGTTTAATAAAGCACTGCATTTTATTCTGGCCTGTTAGGCCTTTTTGATTTGGGCCCTGTCCCTTTTAATAGTGCATAACACTCTTGTTTGGTCTGATAGGCCTTTCTATTGGGCTCTGCCCTTTAATAATGCGCTGCATTAATTAGTCTGACAGAGCGCCACGTGGCTTGTCGGGCGCTTTGCGCCAATTGAAGAGCGTAAGGCGCAAGTCCATATGGAGGTGACACGTGTCACGCTCCGGTGAGCGCAAGCGCAGTGCGCTGCGCTGCTGATACGTGGCGCGCTCTGGTGAGTTGCGCCAATTCATGAGAGCAGTGCTCTGTTTTAAAAGCGCATAGCGCAAGCTGTTCTGGAGCTGACACGTGGCGCTCTCTGGTGAGTTGCGCCTATTTCAGAGAGCAATGCTCTATTTCAAAAGCGCATAGTGCAAGCTGTTCTGGAGCTGACACGTGGCGCGCTCTGGTGAGTTGCGCCAATTTCAGAGAGCAATACTCTATTTTAAAAGCGCATAACGCAAGTTGTTCTGGAGCTGACACGTGGCGCTCTCTGGTGGTTTGCGCCAACCCAAGAGCGCAACAGTGCAGATTTTTCAAGTGCTGGGCACTGTTTTATTATCTTGATCCAATTTTGGATTCAAGAAAGGAATCTTTTAAGATTCCATAACCAGTGGTTCATCAAAAGACAATGCCTTTGTTATTATTATTTTTTTTTTATTGAAGATCCTTGATCTTGTTCTTAGATCAATGATCTTTTTAGAAGAAATTCTTCTTTTTTTCAAAGGTTTTTACCTTTCTTTTTTCTTTCTGAATTCTTCTCAAACTTTTTAAGAGTTCTGTGAATTCTCTCTGCTTTCTGTGTGTTTTAGACTTGGGGTCTAGGGGCCTTTATATAATGCCAATTAGTTTGTTAAATTAGTTAAAGAGATCTTTCTCTGAGTGATTTGGGGATTTTTCCCCACCATTGGATCTTTGATCCAAGGGATTTTGTTTTGCAGAAGGCAATCTTCTTGTTTTTAACAAGATTGAGAAAGATTTTTCAGAATTTTTCTGTTTGGCGCAAGCGCACCTACGCCTGACACGTGTCGCGCAGCGCAACTGCGCTGCCACGTGTCGCGCAGCGCAGAACGCAGCGCAACTGCGCTGACACGTGTCGCGCAGCGCAGAGCGCGAGTCAGCTGAAGCGTTGCTTCTTTCATAGAGCCTTGCTCTGATTGAGTGCGCTGCCTTGGGCGCTGCACTCCCTGCGCTGGCGTGTCTGATTTTGACACGTGGCGCTCTGCGCGCAGCGCAGGGAATCTGAAGCGTTGCTTCATTTATTTTAATTTTAATTTCCACTTTAATTTTCAAAACAGAGCTTGGCTCTGATTGGGGGAAAACAGAAGCGTTTCTTTGTTTCCCGTCTTGGAATTTGAACAGAGCATTGCTCTGATTGGGGTAAACAAGCATTCCCACAATCAAAAACCCTTCACAACGAGGAGAAATCTGACGAAATCCGCTACAACGGCCGCATCTGTTTAAATCTTCGATACAGGGTGCAATAAATTAACTTGGCATCTTCGAAGAGGTAGACAGATAAAACCAAATAGCATCTGCCCCCAAAATTCAGGCCAGATGTCCCCAATGTCCCGGTCGCGTCTTTCGGCGGTAAATAGATTCTGGCACGTTCGGTTGGACCTTTTCCTCTTTCCACACCACACTTCGTGTGTCGTGTTTCGCGAGTAAATCGCAGTCTGCTATGGTTGCCTGTGGATCCGAGGTACTAAGATTTGGTGTCTTTCTCCATGCAGAAGAGAAAAGAAGATCAATGGCTTCTAGCTGCACTAACTGCAACAACAACTCCCGCTCTGCTCTGTCAGGAAGAGTAACTTATGGGCCCCAAGCGGCCTCCATCTTCACAATGTCGGTGGAATAGGTGACACAGGCCACCACTAGATTGTTCTTCGGGATCATGCTCCCACCAATGAGCTTGAATGCCCCAGTACCATCGCAGGAAGCTCCAAAGAAGGCGGTCTTTGATTGGCTTGCAACTACCACAGCCCCTCTCAACGGGTCGTCCAAGTCTACTGCCTCAGTCTTCGACAGGCTGAGCCTAAGCTCAAATGGGCCCACGAAGAGGCTCGCAATACCGGAGAAGGCTATCCCAACTCCTGCTGCAGGTGAAGTCGTCCAAACGACTTCACCTACTCGAATGTCGGCCTTCGACAGGTTGACTATTCCTTCCCAACGGATGTCAATTTTTGACAAGCTGGCGCCAATAATAGCCTCTCCTCAAAGCAGGGGGTATGACGAAGCAACTCCGATGATAAAAGTGATCCCGGCTACACGACATGCTCGACGTCGTCACTGGCGCCAAGTGAGGACAGCTGGGGGCAGTTCCCCTTCTAGACTACACCCACCAGCTCCAATGGTGGAAGTTGATGCTGCTGTTCCAACTGGGAACAGCTTTGAGCCGCTCAGGAGGGTGCGCAAGAACTCTCCAACTGCCGTGTTGAAAAAGTCTCATCCACCTGTGGAGAACGTTACAAAGGCAAATCCGGAACAGCCCTCTCAGCAGCTGTCCTCCAAAATCCACAGGGTCTGGCGAAGAGTCCAAGACTCTGTAATCAACAAAGATTACTCCCGCCGATCGAAGAAAATGAAGGTCCGGCAAGAGGAGAATCATTCCGCCGTCGTACCACGGAAAATATCGTCTGCGACAGCTCCCTCAGCTTCGACCGCCCATAAAAGGAGAAGGACAGAGAAGATCTCCGTGTCTGTGACAAATCTCAAGGGCACTGAATCCAAACACCCTAAGTCTGGGGGCATGATAGTGCACACCGTCTACATGTCTTTCGGAAAAGAGGAAAGCCGTGCTTCTGGGGGTCATCGACCACTTACACGATCGGTAACTAAGGCTCAAGAGCAACAGCAGAAACTTCAGGAGATGCTAACAAAGATGGCCGTGCTTATTGGGCAGAAAGAAAGCCTGGAAGTATCGCCGGATCAACGCCAAGAGCAGGAAACCGACACCGAGTTCCTCCGAAGAATGCTCGAAAAGAAAGATAAAGAAGCGTGGAACAAGTGGCTAATATAAAACAAATGGCGCTCCTGTTCCAAGATATGGTGGGGATGATGATCCAGCCGGACCCTCCAGATGAAGACTCCTAATAATCATTGAAGACGACAGAGGGGAGACATCAAACCCTCTTCCGGCTTTATCAGCAGCCAGGGGGGAAACGATCTCAAAAGCTGCGCTTGATGACTACATAGCTCAACAAATACGAGCTCATCAGGCAAGCGAAGTCACTGGCCAAGTCGTCAGAACCGGGCGACCCTATCCAAGATGGTACGATCAAATTAAGTACCCGCCAGGATACACGATTCCTAAATTTCACGTGTATAAGGAGACAAGCAACCCACATCAGCATGTCGCTCAGTTCAGGGCTCTCTGCGGCAATACTGGAGGTGGCGACAAACTGCTACTTTGCCAATTCGTAGGCAGCTTAGCGGAGACGGCCTTTGAATGGTACTCGAAGTTTAAAAATGACTCCATCAGAACGTTAACAGAGATAGAGTTGCTATTCATCCAGCGTTTCGCAAGCGCCAGCGAACACACCCTGATCACGGCGTTGATCAATGCAGGGTGAAGCCAAGAGAGACATGGGTTCAATATGCAATCCGGTGGTGAAACCTATGGTTGAAATGCGAACAATACATAGAAGAAGCTCCTGCCGTAGGCATGTTCGTGGGGACCCTTGATCCGCAGGCAACTATATCCCAATTTATGATGTTTTTCAAGCCGACCACCTTCCAGGCCTTGATTGACAAGCTGGCCCAAATGGACTAGATGGGCCATAGGACTTCCTCTTCGAAAATGGAGCTTCGAAATGAAAAGGGTAAAGGGAAAGCGACCCTCATCGCAAACGCTCAACAACAGCCGAGTGATCCAAAACCAGCTGCTCGCCAAAACGATAAACTGCGATCACTCAGAGAAAAGTTGAGACGCCCTTACTCATTCCATCGGGATAAAACGAGAAGACTGTTCGAACTGGCGGTGCGCAACAGGCTTATCACTCTACCAGATCCGAGACACCCACTGTAATCGGGCGACGTCAACAATCCCAATTACTATCCCTACCATCGAATATTGGGCTACCCAATCGAAGATTGTTACGTCTTTAAAAACTGGATTGAGGACCAGTACCAGCAAGGCAAATTCGCGCTGTCTGAAAACTGGAAGGTAAACCCGCCACAACCGCACGCTCCTAAAAAGATGGACACGCCAGGGACATCATGCTCATTTATAGAGGAAGCTCCATGGGAAGTTGTTCTTTCGGCAAAAACTAAAAGAATGCTGAAAGATCTTTAAGCATGTCCGGCGATTAGATGGAAAAGCCCGCTAAGGCTAGAAATCATTGCGAGGATGCTGAAACCGCGCCCAACATCAGAAGTTGGTAGCGATGGGTAAAATACCCAGGCCCAGCCGTCGAAGTCTTCGAAGAAGAAAAAGAAGACCAAAAAGCCCACGCAATCTGATGACAAACGTACGGATTTGCAAAGGCATATTGACGCACTGGAGGAATATAATCAGAAGGTGCGAACCCCGGTCACGCTCCAAGAGTTTCTCAACCATATCCTTAAAAGTGGAGATAACGACAATGATGAGGGAGATGACTCGTCAGAAGAACTCGAAGATTATGTGGAAAGTTGCCACACGATCTCTTATTCGTCGCTAAATAATGAAGAATTTCACTCGGCGTTAGAAGATAACATAGAGGAGCTGGAGGTAGGAGCAGTGAAAAAATCCTTAGATTATGTGACAAGATCTATCTTGGAGGAGCCTACTTGCTCACGTATACGCATGGCGAAAGGCCCTTCCGGCCCATAAACAGCTGATTCCCTAAGAAATACTATGCCTGACGAGTCACAGCCCAGGTTAATAATAGATGACGACGCTTGTGTCCGATCGCTATCTTCCTGAGTACCAAACTCTATAAGTGCTATCCGACAAAACTCCGCCGTGGTAAACTAACGGACTGAAATGTCTCTAAACTAATGACGGACCGAAATGTCCCTAAACTAACAACGGACCGAAACGTCCTGAAACTAACTACGGACCGTAACGTCCTTACACTACTGCGAATTGCAGCATCCTTAGGCAGCGCGGTTAAAAAAAAGGTATGTCCATAAGCGAAACAGGCACGGATGAAAACCTGAAAGGGCTCCGGGAGTAAAAACAGCAGGGCTACCGGCGAGTTTGTGAAAACCCGAAAGGGCGCAGACTCATTAAAAAAAAGGTATGCCCATAAGCAAAACGGGCACAGATGAAAACCCGAAAAGGCTCTGTGAGTAAAAACAGCAGGGTTACCGGCGAGTTTGTGAAAACCCAAAAGGGCGCAGATTTGTAAAAAAAATTCTGTACACTTACAGGATCCTTTCGATCTTGTAAGGAGAAAATACCCGCGTGAGATCCTTACGACTCACAAGGGAGCAAAACACTTAGGAATCCTCACGATCCCTAAGGAGAAATTACACTTACGAGATCCTCACGATTTGTAAGGAGATTGTCCCCTCTATGAGATCCTCACGGCTTACAGGATTCAAAAGTCTTAAGATACAGGGACCTGAACCTATTCTTAAGCCATCATATTCCCCAAACTGCCCTACAAACGGTTCAATATTGACCCTTGTATACAATCCACGGGCACAAATAAATGTCTCCCCCACCAAGTTCCACCAATGACGCGAAATGTTCTCATGTGGTGAACGACACTTGTAAGTCCTCTCGACTTATAAGGAGAAAATACTCTTGTAAGATCCTTACGACTTATAAGAGAACATACACTTAGGAATCCTCATGACTCCTAAGGAGAAAACACATCTATGAAATTCTCTTGACTCGTAGGGAGAAACACCTTCATAAGACCCTTACAGCTCATAAAGTCAAAAGCCTTAATCGACAGGATCCTAACCCTGTTTACTAAGTCACCTTTGTTCAAGTTAACAAAGGCAAATGATGATTCGCTCCTTGCAATCTCCCAGTTGTAGTGATGCTGATGCCTAAACCGATAGCAAATTCTAAGTCCTTTCACGGCAAGTGATGATTCGCTCCTGGCAACATTCCAGTCGTAGCGATGCTGATGCTGAAATGGGTATCAGATCTCAGGACCATACTCGCAACAAAATCAGCAAGCCAAAAATAAAAAAAAATATAAATAGCCGAAATGATTAGGCAACTCGCAATAAAAAGCAGCGGGTAAAAAAAATAGCCGAAATGATTGGGCGCCGCGAAAAATAGCCGAAATGATTGGGCAATCATGACTTTCGCGATATAAAAAGCTAAAATGATAGGGCATCACGGAAGAAAACAAAAAAAAGAGATGAAACTTTTTCCCTACAGGTGACTCCATACTAACCCCTGTATACAATCCATGGGCATAAACGAAAAGGGAACCACATTTTCCCACCAGACTCTGTCAAAGGGAGAGTCAGATCTTGATGGCAACATCTACATCCTAGAAGATCAACACTGTCACGCCCCGCTTCCCAGAGTACACTAAATTGGGCACGTGACATAGCCAACCATGCTACCTGTGGGTAGGAAGTATCCATCCACAGTCACATTACGGCTGTAAAGATATTAAGAACAAAATAAAACTATCTAAAACATGTCCATAAGCCAAGATAACACGAGTCAAGAATAATAAAAGTGCGGAAGCAAAAGATCCAATACAAATAACTGGAATGTATGTCCCATAATGCGGGCTCACATCAGGAATAAAATGCATGAAATAAGAACTAACTACTACCGACACCTCACAGCTCAGCCTGCTGGCTGAAGTACTCCTGCTCGGACTGCAGCAAAGGTATGGAATCTGGGCCATGCAAAACCCAGACGTCAGCGCGTCATGTCATCAAGTAATAAAATATAAAACAGGGTAACAGGCAATGCAAATATAAACATGAATGAAAAGCAGGTGCAACAGTAATATAGTCAGGCCAGTGAAGGGTAGTGTGCAGTGAGTAAACTAAACTTTTCTATTGTTTTTCTATTCTAAAGTCTTTGAAATCAATTTGATGAATCATCGATGTAACTCAATAGTATTGTTAGTTATATGTATGCCCTAGAGGCCATTACTATACATAGGATGTATATTGTAGTGGATGCTTGGACATATATAGGGATGACTTTCTTGCTCGATATGATAGTATGCTATCTGGTTATTCTTTAGCTTAACGTGTACACTGATTGTCTCTCTGTTACATGTTGGTAAAGCCCTTAGGATGTGTACTTAACTACCTTGACTATGATGAGGATCATACTAGTGGGGACATGATAGTCTATAAGTACATCCTTCAAAGTCCCTAGTCATGGGTGTATCGAGACGGGGCATCGATATACCAGAGTAGACTAGCGTATACCTTCTCGACCCATATAGATGGGCGATGGATGATCCCATATCCATTGGTGTATGACATCAGAGATGATATACGGGTGCTCAGTGGAGACTGGGTACACTGGACGGACTCGCCGAGAACTCCCAGATGGTATTATACCATACGTCAGATGGCAGTTCTCTGGTGACACTGGTGCAGGTTAGTCTGTAGACCCGAGATCGTCATAGAGTCTTGTGTGATTCCCACTGTGCTTTGATTTCCACCTTACCACGTCCAAGAGGGCGTGCAAAACGGTGGTTTTTGGGTACAGTCCCGAGTCGCATGGAGGCAATGAGCGATAGGAGGGGTTTCGTCTCTCTCGGTATAGGGAGTTGATGTTGCGCTGTGCTCGATTGGCTATAACAGGAAGTCCTTGGCCAAGGCTGCTTTAGGGATTTACTGGTAAGTGTTACCAGTAGTTTCTCGACCCGTTATGAGACTCATATCGACATGACTTATCGAGTTATTGGGGTCTGACATTTACCACCCCTAGACGAGATATGCGACATATCAGACGAACAGACCGGACTGTACGATAGTGTTACTGGTTGGATTCACAGGAGTGTGAGCGGGCTTGCTCGTTGATCTTCTGATCGCTCAATACCCGGGTGGCCGTTATGTTTAGCAGACCGCTTGCGGCTTGTGGGTGTTTGATATGATCATCACCTACTGCCGGCGTATTGACGAGTCTTTAGAGTCCTACACAGGGGTTTCCTGGCTCAAGCGAAACGAAATAGGAGCGCATATGAGATATGTGCGGGACCGAGAATAATACGAATATGTGATACTGTATTCTATTCTCGCGATTTGTGACATTGATCGGTTGTATGCGATATAGCCGGGTTATCGGATCAAGTGTTGATTCGATAAGTTGTTACTATTGATATTAGTCGGTTATATGCATATGACCGGATCGTTAAATCAAGTGTTGATTTAACGATTTAATGTATAATTATATATTTGATATATTAATTTACATTAACTAGTATTGGTTCACTTAAGATTGATTTTCTCACTTGATTGTGCACATTGTTTATATGTGGTATATGCAAGTGTACATGTTTGTATCATGCTTGATGATACAAACAAGTTGTGTGTATGAGACTTGAACCAAATCAAGGTTAAATTAGGGTTTACTATTTTCCTAGCATATAACAAAAGAGTGTGACTTTGGTCAAAGTTATCAAGCTTCATGAAGCTTGATAAACATTGACAAAGTCAACTCTTTTGTCATTTGTATAAGATATTAGTTAACCCAACCCTTAACCCAAGTCTTTGGTTAATTCTCTACACAAGTTAAGCATGAGGGCTTAAATTAACCATGGTACCATAATTAAAAGGATAAGTTTCATATTATTCTTTCAATTCTTTTCTTCTTCTTCTCCTTCATCAAGCTCACAAAAGCTTGCTAGCTCCAATGGTGCCATGAGAAAAAGAGTGAGAAATCCAATTCTAAAGTGAACCCACTTCCTATTTTTTCATCCTCTACCACTTGCCATGTAGTATAGGGTGTTCTCTTCACAAAGTTTTTGACCAAGTGAAGGAATAGCTTGAGTTTGAGCCTCCCCGACGTAGATCATCTTCGGCCTCGAAGTCAACGACCTAGCCCGCTCATTTCTCCGACGAGACCATCGCTAGAGTTCGGGATCCCGATGATCGCAGCGGAGGGACATCAACACGGAGCTAAAGAAGTGGAGGACCGGATCTACAAAGGTTGTATTTCCATTCACTTGTTAGCAAAGTAGTTTGCTTGCTTTTCTTTTCGCCTTAACATCTAGTTAACGATCTAGTTTAGGGTTTCTCGGCACCGAAAAATTTGAATTTGGCATGGTTGATGCCTTGTGGAACCTCTTGAGTGTACCTAGTAACCCTACAGTGGTATCAGAGCCTAGCTAGAGCTTTAGGCGAAGTGTAGACGATATTAGAAGTCCGATCGAACCCGAAACCCTAATTCAAAACCCTTCTCTGTACAATTTTTCAAAACTGTGAATTTTGTGAATTAAAAATATCCAAAAAATTCAGCAGGGTTTTCTAGGGTTTACTGTGAAGCACGTGTCCCTGAATCGACTAAAGCGCCGCGGAACCGCGGCCTTACCCTGGCATTTACGGCGGTTCCGCGGCTATAAAGAAGCTTCTTGTCACGTTCTTTGCACAGTAATCCCCGTATATAATGCCTGTATTTTTCTGGGTAATTTTAATTACTGCTCAAGAGTTGAGTTTTCTGGGTTGTATTGGGAGTTCGTAGATTCGATCGGATTGTCAAACTTTGTCTATGTGTTTTTCCAGGTAATTTTAGAATATGTTAAAAAGTTCGACCGGATATAAATACCCACTTTTTCCCCTGCCGGGAAATTTCCATGTGTTGGATTTTTCCGAAGTTTAAGAACGTCTAAGTAGTGCAAGTAATTCGATGGACCCTCTAGAAGACAACAAACCTTAACTCGATTATGTGACCGTCTTGAACTGCCCTTTGAACCTTAGGGTTTGGGGCAGTACGGCGTGCCACATGTGAGGCGTTGGCTTGACCCTTCTACGGCTGGACCGTTGGTACTGTGGCATGAAATGGATGTTTTTGAACTTATTTCAAGAGTTGAGCTGTTTCGGGAAAACTTGGGTGTTTGTTTGTTCGATTGGAAAGTTTAACATTTTCTATTTATCTAGAATGTGATACAATATTTGGAATCCACAAGTAGTTATGAGATAACTGTATGAATGTTATAAACGTAGCAGTTTAGTCTCGATTGATTGGTTGCCACGGAATTTTGATGCAATCAAAAGTCCGTCGCAATCACGTAGCGTACGCGGATACTCGCCGGGTAAACTTAATAGACAGCCATGCCCCATAGCCCTGACCAAGTGACTATAGGAGAACCCCGTAGCCAAAAGCATTCGTTTGGGTGCTCGCGGCAGCGGAGTTCCGCCTTAGTGCACTTCGTCGACGGCATCCGGGGGTGCGGCCGTCTACTAAAGTTTGCGACGAGCATTCGATCAGTATATCGGGAATCTTGTTGAATTGCCCGACTAGATATTGAAAAGTGTTTTCGATATAGAGACTAAAATGCGGGGTTTATAACTGTTAGGCATGCGATGTCTAAGGAATTCATTTGGTTAGGCATGTGATGTCTAAAAGGGTTGCGGATTCCAACTGTTGTAGTTTTACACTTTCTTTTCTGTGACCGTAAGTGTAATATGTGATATCGCCGGTTTCGTTGCTATATGTCAACGACAATTGGGATGCGCACATTTACTTACGTTGATGACATGTGATGTTATGTGTTGCTGGATATGTTATGTTGGATCGTCGCGTTTTGAATAGCCGGGGGTTTTATGTGAGATGAGAGTTTTTATTTTCATTCATGTAAAATTAAATTGTATGTAATATTCTTTTATTGGGGCACTTCCAGGTTGCGGAAGATGTCACCCATTGTATATTATTTTCTTTTCCGCACTAGGATAGACCCAAGGAGGAGGGCACAAGTAACCGGGTTCTGGAGTCCAGTGGGAGACCAACTCGAGGAGTCGAGTCCGGGTCTCCTAACTCTAGAACTGGTAGGGTTGCTTGCCGCTCTCGTAGGGGTCTAGGGGTGTGGGTTTGGCTATTCATCACGACCGTGGAATCCGTGTTTTATACTGGCTCGTATTGAAAACACGAACGTCCTAGTATATCCAATGTTTCATATGATTCTTCTGCTGCGATATCTGTGATGTGATCATTTGATGTTCTTTGATAAATACTGTATATAGTATATATGATATATTATATAGACGTTACTTATGTTTTACACTCGCGCTAGCCCTGCCCCGCTCTGCCGTTAGTTACCTAACCTAACGGTGTACGAGGGGACATCGAGGCGAATGCGGATGGCATAAGTGTACGTCGTATTTATCTGTGATGTTTAGGTGCTTAAATGATGGGAATTCATTAATATGATTAATGAAAGAAAAAGAAACCTAAAAGATGCTGTAGAATCGAATTTTCAAAAACAGGTAGCTACAGTTCTTGCTTTGAATCGCGGTGTTCCTTATAGAACATCCTGCACCTTATTCGATAAGGAAAGGGCCGAGATCCCTTCACCGGGAGTGACCCCTTTAGCAATGACCAGCAGATGCTACACCACTCGGTTTGTCTTTTGGTACCTTCTATAGTTTCTGCTTTGCACAGTGATATATATGATATATCCCGCACCTCATTCGACGAGGAAAGGGCCGATGATCCCTTCACCGGGAGTGACCCCTTTAGCAAAACTAGAAAAGCCTAAAAAACACTCCATTTTAAAATCATTTGATTCTACAATGATATCAAGTTCATTACGCAAAGGGTTTTCTTAAAAACCTGTCGTAGCCCTCCGTCATTTCAGATAAGTAGTATTTAGTATTCGTGCTGCGTTTGTTGACCTCTGTCAAGGCGTAGTGTGCGGTAGTTGATTAGTGTTTATCTGTATAAACATATGATGTGATTGATTTAGGGTAGTCGTGCGACCTTGTTGACCTCTGTCAAGGGTCGTGCGGGTGGGTTTACTTCAATCAGGAAATGACGGGTTGAACTTGACTGACAGCCTATGGTTTGTTGACCTCTGTCAAGGTCATAGGACGCTAGGGGTAAAATATTATTGGGAATTTCAAGTGTTGAAATTTGCAATGAGATTGCATACCTTCTATGAGATAGTTGGATCCCGATACCCACTTCCTGGGAGAGTTTTACACATTACAATTAGTCGATCAAGTAGGTGTCTAGAAAGGTGTCAACGGGGTTACGCCTCTGGGAAAACGAGGTTTACATTAATTAGGTCCGTGCGAAAGCACGAGAAATCTCCCTCAAAGTACCGACACTGGCCTGGCTGAAAGATTGGCGAACTTGTAGCGTGTAATTAATCCCGGCTAGTCTTTCCTTTTAGGGTTTGAAGGAAGATTTGATAAAAACAGTGGGAGCCATCCTGATTAGATAAAATAATAACCAATCTGATCTTGCAAGAGTGCACGCAGAGTGTTTTCTTCTCTCTCTCTCCAGGTAGCGACCATGTCACGCCTTAATCAAGATAATAAAACGGATATATTGACCGAACCCGCTTGTTATACTGAGCTAGGGAACGTTGGTCCCGCTCCAACTTATAATTGTTATAAGACAGAGCAGGAAATTGGGGATTACCAGAATTCCCGTGCCGCCCAAACGAAGAAAGTGCATACCGATGCATCATCTTCGGGTGTGTTCATTACAGAGAACTGTTTCTCAATGTCCTTTACGTCCTGGGTATATGATACCGGATCAGGATCCCACATATGTAATATATTACATGGGCTACAGAAAGGTAGAGAACTGAGGACGGGTGATAAGTTTCATGAGACAGAAAACGGTGCAAGTGTTGCAGCCAGGTCTGTTGGTCACTGTCATCCTGTATTACCTGAATACATTGATTCTGAACAAATGTCATTAGATACCGAACCTGATATACAAAATCATATCAGTCTCTTTATTAGTAAAGATGGATATAATTTTGTATTGTTGGATAATGTTTTGAACATTTCCTATATCAAGAGTTGATCGGTTCAGGCACGTTATCTAAAAGCATTAACGTTCTAAATCAAACCACAGTTCTTAGTATATAGAACACACACAAGAGGAAGAGTTCAGAAATGAACGAATCCTTCTTGAGGTATTGTTGACTAGGTCATATCAATACGACCCGACTAGCTGAAGTTATATATAGACGCATATTTAAATTAGTTTGAATTTACATCTTATGAAACTTGCTAGTCATGTCACAGAGATAAGATGACCATAACTCTGTTTATTGGAAACAGAGAAAGAGTTAGTGAACTCTTGGGATGATACATATTGATGTATGAAGGTCCCCTGTCTACAAATGCCAAGACCGGTTCTTTGTACTTCATTACCTTCTCTGATGATCTCTCAAGATTCAGACATATGTTCCTGTTGAAACACAAGTCCGAACCTTTTGAGATATTCACACAATATAAGTTAGAAGTAGAGAACCAAAAACGGGTATAAGTATTATGTCCTTTGATGTGATCAAGGAGGAGAATACTTGAGCACGGGATTCCTGGACTATTCTAAGAATAAGATTCTCTCTCAGCATTACTCCTCCGTATACACCATAGCACGATGGTATATCGGGGCGGAGCAATATCACACTATTGGATATGGTGTGCTCTATGATGAGTACTACTGAGTTTCCTATTTCCTTTTAGGGAGTTATGCACTTATGAAGTTGCATACCTATTGAATAGGGTTCCGATCAAATCAGCTGCCTACCACTTCATATGAGATATGGAAAGGGAAGAGCCCATCTCTTAAGACAGTTAAGATTTGGGGTTGTCCGGCCTATGTCTAAAAAGCAAAATCCGGACAAGCTCGAGGCAAAGTCAACTCTGTAGAAGTTTGTTGGATATCCCAAGCATTCGCAAGGGAATATCTTCTACCTAACCGAGGAACAAAAGATGTTTTGTTACTCAGCATGCCACCTTTGTGAAAGGGAATTTCTTGTGAAGAAATAATTGCACATGAGGTAGAACTGGAAAGAGTTCCAGCTATACAAACTGCAGCTGATGATTTGGTAGAACCAAAGGATTCAATAGAAACCAACGAACCTCAGTCTCTCCGCCGATCTAGTAGGTTTCCTCACCCACCTGAGAGATACCTCGATTTCTCTATGACAGTGGGAGCAAGGATTGCATCATGGGATGATGACCTAACTAGTTTCGAGCTGGCCATCAGGAGTGGGACTCTGTAAGAATGGCTGGATGCTTATCGATCTGAGATGGAATCCTTATACACCAACAAAGTATGGACTATGGTTGCTTTATCTGAAGGGTTAAATCCCCATCAGGAGCAAGTATATCTTGAGAAGATTACTTGGTGTACATGGAAAAGTTGAGACTTTCAAAAATAGACTTGTTAAAGGTTTGCATTATTGACCAGGTATGGATTATAATGAAACTTTTTCTAAGTAACTATGCGTAAGTCCATCCAGATCCTACTTGCCACGGCTACATACCATGACTACGATATCTGGCGGTTGGGTGTCATCACTGCTTTTCTAAATGATGTTTTAGAAGAGAGAGTCTGTAAGTACACAGTCAGAGGGCTTCGTAGACAGTGGGAGCAGCGGAAACGTGTGCAAGATGTTTTATGTGATAAACCAGGCATCGCGGAGATGGAACATCTGTTTTGATGAGTTAGTCAAAGAGTTTGACATCATCAAAATGGTAGATGAACCTTGTATATACAAAAAGGTAGTAGGGAGTATGCTGGTGATCCTCGTAGAGTACGTGGATGACATACTCTTGATAGGGAAGGAGTTTCCTATGCTACGCTCGGTCAATTCCGCTTATCATAAGGATTCTCCATATAGGATCAAAGTGATACCTACTAAATCCTGGGTTTTGGATCTATGAGATAGATCTAACTGGATGTTAGGACACTCACTAGTTGTAGTGAGATGGTATCAATTGATCCTGGGGAGAATCACTGGAAAGGTTCCAGGGTGATAAGGACGACTGAATGTCAGTCGCATGCATTATCTTTACCCTCAGTAAAGGGACGGTATGTTGGAAGAGTTCCAAGCTAGATACCGTGGCATACTAGACGATTAAAGGCAAGATACATCGTTACCAAAGATGCTACCAAAGAGGAAGTCTGGGTGTATATTAGTTCATGAGATGAACTTCGTTCCTCCCAATGTGTGATAATGGAGTTGTGGCTTATGCCTAGGAACGCCAGTCCCATCAGTGATCCAGACATATTCTTAGGCAGTATTACCTGATCGTAGAGATGGTTGATCTCCAGGGGATCGAGGTTAGGAGAGTAGACTCAGAGGACAACACGGCGGATCCACTCACAAAGGCCTTTTCCCAGAGAGAGACTTTTATGGGATGGTTGAGTATGAGATACTACAATCACTGCTATCAGATGGCCCTAGTGCAAGTGGGAGATTGTTAGTTATATGTATGCTCTAGAGGCCATTACTATACATAGGATGTATATTGTAGTGGATGCTTGGACATATATAGGGATGAATTTCTTGCTCGATATGATAGTATGCTATCTGGTTACTCTTTACCTTAACGTGTACACTGATTGTCTCTCTGTTACATGTTGGTAAAGCCCTTAGGATGTGTACTTGACTACCTTGACTATGATGAGGATCATACTAGTGGGGACATGATAGTCTATAAGTACATCCTTCAAAGTCCCTAGTCGTGGGTGTATCGAGACGGGGCATCGATATACCAGAGTAGACTAGCGTATACCTTCTCGACCCATATAGATGGGCGATGGATGATCCCATATCCATTGGTGTTTGACATCAGAGATGATATACGGGTGCTCAGTGGAGACTGGGTACACTGTACGGACTCGCCGAGAACTCCCAGATGGTATTATACCTTACGTCAGATGGCAGTTCTCTGGCGACACTGGTGCAGGTTAGTCTGTAGACCCGAGATCGTCATAGAGTCTTGTGTGATTCCCACTGTGCTTTGATTTCCACCTTACCACATCCAAGAGGGCGTGCAAAACGGTGGTTTTTGAGTACAGTCCCGAGTCGCATGGAGGCAATGAGCGATAGGAGGGGTTTCGTCTCTCCCGGTATAGGGAGTTGATGTTGCGCTGTGCTCGATTGGCTATAACAGGAAGTCCTTGGCCAAGGCTGCTTTAGGGATTTACTGGTAAGTGTTACCAGTAGTATCTCGACCCGTTATAAGCCTCATATCGACACGACTTATCGAGTTATTGGGGTCTGACGTTTACCACCCCTAGACGAGATATGCGACATATCAGACGAACAGACTGGACTGTACGGTAGTGTTACTGGTTGGATTCACAGGAGTGTGAGCGGGCTTGCTCGTTGATCTTCTGATCGCTCAATACCCGGGTGGCCGTTACGTTTAGCAAACTGCTTGCGGCTTGTGGGTGTTTGATATGATCATCACCTACTGCCGGCGTATTGACGAGTCTTTAGAGTCCTACACAGGGGTTTCCTGGCTCAAGCGAAACGAAATAGGAGCGCATATGAGATATGTGCGGGACCGAGAATAATACGAGTATGTGATACTGTATTCTATTCTCGCGATTTGTGACATTGATCGGTTGTATGCGATATAGCCGGGTTATCGGATCAAGTGTTGATTCGATAAGTTGTTACTATTGATATTAGTCGGTTATATGCATATGACCGGATCGTTAAATCAAGTGTTGATTTAACGATTTAATGTATAATTATATATTTGATATATTACTTTACATTAACTAGTATTGGTTCACTTAAGATTGATTTTCTCACTTGATTGTGCACATTGTTTATATGTGATATATGCAAGTGTTCATGTTTGTATCATGCTTGATGATACAAACAAGTTGTGTGTATGAGACTTGAACCAAATCAAGGTTAAATTAGGGTTTACTATTTTCCTAGCATATAACAAAAGAGTGTGACTTTGGTCAAAGTTATCAAGCTTCATGAAGCTTGATAAACATTGACAAAGTCAACTCTTTTGTCATTTGTATAAGATATTAGTTAACCCAACCCTTAACCCAAGTCTTTGGTTAATTCTCTACACAAGTTAAGCATGAGGGCTTAACTTAACCATGGTACCATAATTAAAAGGATAAATTTCATATTATTCTTTCAATTCTTTTTTTCTTCTTCTCGTTCATCAAGCTCACAAAAGCTTGCTAGCTCCAATGGTGCCATGAGAAAAAGAGTGAGAAATCCAATTCTAAAGTGAACCCACTTCCTATTTCTTCATCCTCTACCACTTGCCATGTAGTATAGGATGTTCTCTTCACAAAGTTTTTGACCAAGTGAAGGAATAGCTTGAGTTTGAGTCTCCCCGACGTAGATCATCTTCGGCCTCGAAGTCAACGACCTAGCCCGCTCATTTCTCCGACGAGACCATCGCTAGAGTCCGGGATCCCGATGATCGCAGCGGAGGGACGTCAACACGGAGCTAAAGAATTGGAGGACCGGATCTACAAAGGTTGTATTTCCATTCACTTGTTAGCAAAGTAGTTTGCTTGCTTTTCTTTTCGCCTTAACATCTAATTAACGATCTAGTTTAGGGTTTCTCGGCACCGAAAAATTTGAATTTGGCATGGTTGATGCCTTGTGGAACCTCTTGAGTGTGCCTAGTAACCCTACAAGTATCCCGTGCATGCCCGGGACCACGGTCTACAGACTCTCGGGCTGAAACCGAGACGTGCCGCTAGGCAGTAAAAGGTAGCAGGTACAGACGAGTGATGTCAGCATCATCACTCCGGAGCTGGCCTAGCCCATAAGACTGATCAGAACAGGTATTGAACTGTTGAGTTACAAGTCAGGTTTCACCATTGATTTCCCCATACCCCCAAGTTATGTATGTCAAGTCAGGTATTCAGTAATCATGAACTAATGCCAACACAGGATCAGGTAAGAGCAGGTTTGTCTGGATAGACAGCAGGAACGGTCCGTGAGGACTACATATCAGGTTTGTTGGCATTAAACACAAGATCAGGTAACGGGTCAAGCCATGGTACATCAGGTCAAGTCAAGTAGTGTACGGTACCATGTCGGGTCAATCAATATGTATGTAGCAAGTCATGTCAAGGTGTAAACGATATCATGGGCGTGCTCATAATCAGCTAGCATAATCAGGGTTGTAATAATCAAGCATGGTTATCAACGACATGATCTAAGCAACGAGTTAAGCAATAAAGCAGATTTTATTTATTTAGCTGTACAGTTATCAATTGTGTTTAACATACAGTGTCAGCATAATGTGAATACAGTATGATAGATGTAAATGTTGAAAACAGGTTAATAAATATTGAGTGATCCATAGATGCGACGACATGTATAATCTGTTTAATGAATGCAGTTGTAATCAGACCGATTAAAGTTGCACATGGATGCCTGACAGGGTAAACTGGAAAAAGGGTATAATAGCAATAAACAAATGTGATCTATCATGTACAGGTGATTGTTAGATGTAAAGAATCAGATGCAAGATTAAGTTTCACGTTCGGAATCATAAAAAAGTGTAACGGAACTTTATACGGTTAACTTGAAATCCATTTCTTTCGATTCTAATTTGAGATTTAACAGGAAATAAGTAATTTAGCATATGAATAGTTTATTATAGAATGTAGCAAGTTTCACTTGCCTCGACGGGTCGCGAAACGGAAAACAGAACGTTACGCGTCGGCGGGGAAAAATCGCGACGCGCGCACGGTCCACGGAATGAACCCAAACGACGAACAGTGGAGTCACACGGGTCAGGGTTCCTCGCTGGATCGTCGGGAGACGTTTTCGGCATCGCCGGATTCCGACAAGACAGAAAACGGTGAGAACAAGAAAAGTAACAAATTTAATCAAGAAAGAAAGGCAAGCACAAACAGAATGGGTGAGGAATGAGAGTTACAATGGCGTACTGGGTTAGCAGAGGAGTGTTGTGGTAGCGGCGAGACCGACCGTGATGAGGTCGACGGAACTCCGACGATCACCAGAGGCTATTCTACAGCCAAACACAAAAACTTTTAACAGAAGAAGAAAACAACAAGGGAAGAAGAAGAGAAGAAGAAGAAAGGATAGTAAAGCTCACTGGGGTTGCACGAAGGCCGGGGCACGGAGACGAGGCCACTGGCGGCGACAAATCCGGCGGTGTAAACGTGCAGGGGCGCGGCTGCCAGATCCAAGGTGCTCGGGGAGAGAAGGAGGGAGGAAGAAGAGGAGTTAGATGTGATGAGGGCGAGGAGGCGACGAGGTCTGCGACGATGGCGTCGGCTCTGGGGCAACGGCGAGGGAAGATGAGGCGGCTAGGGCTCCTTCGGGGATGGGTTCTGTTGAAAAAAAACTGAAGAAGGAGAAAGAAATATAAAGGGGAGAGGAGAGAGAGAGAGAGACGCGGGGGGAGAGAGAGAGATCGAGAGGAGAGAGAAGATGAGAGAGATAGAGAGGAAGAGAGAGATCGAGAGGAGAGAGAAAGATTTGAGGAGAAAGAAATTCGTCCTCTAGCGCCCGCGAGAGAGAGAGAGAGAAGAGAGAGAAAGAGAAGGAGAAAGGAGAGAGGGAGAGTGAGACGGTGGGGCCCGGGGTAAATTGAAGGATTGTGATTGGCTGGCGGGTTTAAAAATGGTTAGGGAATAAATTTTACAAAAGATTTTTCCAATTTTCCTTAGCTGGAACAGTAGGGCAGAGATCTTTAGCGTAACATATTTATTTGAATAACTTTTATTGGTTTTTAAAAAATTGATAATAGTCTAAATAAACATTGTGGCTGATTTTTAAAAATTAGAAAAATAGGATTTGGTGAAAATACAAAATATTTCAGAATTGCGCCTGGGTCGGGTTCAAAAATTTGAATTCGAAAAAGAAAATTATTGGCGGGTTCCAAAAATTAAAATGAAGGATTTTTCAATTAAAAAGCATACCCCCAAGAACGGACGCACGCACGTGCGCGTAGCTGTCCAAACACATCCGTTACAATTAACGGGACGAGAACACGATGCAAGGATGCTACCGCAGGGTTAGGGGTGTCAAGCAGGCCATATCAATTATTTTTAATTTAATTTTAGATGACTTTAAATTGTAATATGCAGAGTATGGCATGTCGGTGCAAACTATAACTGGTAACAGTTAAAGCAGTATAAATGAAATAAATACCACACACTACACATACGGAAACAGAAACTTGTAGAATTGAACTCGGTTGTTACATTATACCCAACTACAAAAAGAATTTCGTCCTCGAAATTCCAAGAATAAAAGATAGACGGAAAACAAACTACAAGAAAAGATGAGGAAACTTCTGCCAGATTTCATCTTCTCGTTCCCAAGTGGACTCTCCATGCGAGCGATTACCCCAAGAAACAAGTACAAGAGGGATAACCTTGTTCTTAATGACCTTTTCCCTTCGATCCACAATTTCAACCTGTCGCTCCTCAAAAGTCAAGTCTTCTCGTACCGTCAGCTCCGAATGATCCAATACATGCGTTTCATCCCGAACATACTTACGGAGCTGAGATACGTGAAACACATCGTGCACATTCGCCTAGGACTGCGGTAACGCCAACCAATACGCTACCTCACCAACACCTCCAAGATCTCAAAGTGTCCAACAAATCGAGGATTGAGCTTTCCCCGACTTCCAAAATGAATCACCCCTCTAGTCGGTGATATCTTTAAGAATACCAAATCACCCACGGCGAACTCTAGAGGTCTCCTCGACATATCAGCCCAACTCTTCTGTCGGTCTTGTGCTGCTTTCATATGATTTCTGATAGTGTTAACTTTTTCAACTATCTGCACAACCAAATCTGGTCCCAACAATTTTCGTTCGCCGACGTCGTCCCAACAAACAGGTGAACGACACTTGCGACCATACAAAGCTTCGAATGGAGCCATCTGAATAGTTGCCTGGAAACTGTTGTTGTAAGAAAATTCCACCAAATGTAGATGATCCTCCCAAGAACCCTTGAAGTCCAACATGCACGCTCTCAACATATCTTCAAGAGTTTGGATCGTTCTCTCCGACTGACCATCAGTTTGAGGGTGATAAGCCGTGCTAAACTTCAATCGAGTCCCCAAACTTTCCTGTAAACTCCTCCAGAAGTGTGATAAGAATCGAGTGTCCCGATCGGACACGATGCTCACCGGTACTCCATGCAATCTTACAATCTCCTGCATGTACCGCTCCGCCAAAGTTTCTGTTGATTGACCAACCCGAAAAGGAATAAAATGAGCTTCCTTGGTCAAACGATCAACAATCACCCATACTGCATTGTTGCCTTTTGGACTCCGCGGTAGTGCTGTCACGAAATCCATGGTTATATGTTCCCACTTCCACTGAGGAATCGGAAGTGGTTGCAATAAACCAGCAACCCTTTGATGTTCAGCCTTAACTTGCTGACACACCAAGCACTTTGCCACAAAGCGAGCAATCTCCCGTTTCATGCCTTCCCACCAGAAATGCTGTCGTATATCTCGGTACATCTTCGTGCCTTCTGGATGTACGGAATACGCTGAACTGTGTGCCTCCTTCATAAGTTCTTCACGAATATCTCCCTTTGGCACACACAAACGGCTACCATACCTCAATGAACCATCTTCATGGATCAATAAATCTGTTCGTAGTCCGGCTTCGGCCTGTTCTCGAAACTTTTGCAATCTAGGGTCCTGCGATTGCGCTGCTTTAATACTCTCGATCAGCGACGAATGTACCTGCAGCTGCATCAACTGTCCCGAAGAATGCGGTAGCACAACCTCCAAATCAAATCTTTGAAAGTCTTCAATGAGATTCTTCTGTGCAGTCAACATCTGAATTGCTGGTAACCGACTGAGTGCATCCGGCACGACATTAACTTTCCCCGGATGGTACTTAAGATCAAGATCATAGTTAGCCATCAGCTCCAACCATCCGTGTTGCCTCGTATTAAGCTCCTTCTGCATGAACACATACTTCAAGCTCTTATGATCCGTAAAAACTTCGACCCTTTCGCCCAAAAGGTAGTGTCTCTAAATCATGAGTTGGGTAATTCTTCTCATGGGTCTTCAACTGTCTTGATGCGTACGCTACAACCTTCCTATGCTGCATCAAAACGCATCCCAATCCTTTCCCAGATGCGTCGCTGTGAATCACCAATCCTCCGGAATTGTCTGGCACGGTCAGAATAGGGACGGTTATCAATTTCTGCTTCAACGTCTCAAAAGCTGACGCACATCTATCCGTCCACACAAAAGGTATCTCCTTGCGCGTAAGCTTGGTCAACGGCTCCGCCAGACGAGCAAAGTTCTCCACAAATCTTCTGTAATGCCCGGCGAGTCCAAGAAAACTTCTTATCTCCGCGACATTCTTTGGAATCGGCCAATCTTGAACTGCTGCAATCTTTTCTGGATCGACGGCGATCCCATCGCCAGACACGACATGCCCCAAAAACTTTACTTCTTCTAGCCAAAACTCGCACTTGCTCATCTTCGCATATAACTTCTCCTGTCTCAACGTCTGCAGTGCGATCTTCAAATGTTCTGCATGATCTTCAAAACTCTTCGAATAGACCAGAATATCGTCAATGAACACCACAATAAACTGGTCCAAGAACGGTGAAAAGATTCGGTTCATCAAGTCCATGAATATCGCCGGTGCATTCGTTACTCCGAAGGGCATCACTAAGTACTCGTAATGTCCATACCGAGTTCGGAACGCCGTCTTGCAAATATCTTCTGCTTTCACTCGGACCTGATGATATCCGAATCGCAAATCCAGCTTCGAGAATACCCTCGCGCCACTAAGCTGCTCAAAAAGTTCACCAATGCGAGGGATCGGGTACTTGTTCTTAATAGTCACCCGGTTTAATTCTCGATAGTCGATGCACATGTTAGTGTATATGCCCTAGAGGCCATTACTGTATCATACTAGTTTGTATATTACTTGATGGAAGCTTGGGATATTCACAGTTGTATATACAATCTTGCTCGAAATGGTAGTATGCTACTTGGTTTGTCTCTGCTTTAATATGTGCACGTGTTTCTTTTAGCATATCGCTGATATACATATTAGTAGAGCCCTTAGGATCTTTGCTTGATTACCAGCGTTGTGATGGCGCTCACACTCGTGGGAGCTGGGTGATCTATAAGCACATCCTTATACAGGTCCCTAGTCGTTGGACTATCGAGACAGGGTATCGGTACTCCGGAGTAGACTAGCGTATGCGCTTCTCATCCCAGTGTGGGAGACGGTCTGTCCCACAGTCGTCAGTACGTCGTACTTGAGATAGTATGCGGGTGCTCGTTAGGTTACGAGTACACTGGACAGGACTCGTCGGGAACTGTTGGTTGGTATTATACCTATCGTCAGTTATCAGTTCCCAGGTGACATGAGTACAGCATAGTCCGCTGACTTGACACTGTCACTTCGCCTCGAGTGTGTTCCTACTGCACTTTGATTACTACCCTACCACGGCTCAAAGGAGTCGTGCAAACAGGTAGTTTTTGGGTGCAGTCCCGAAGCACTTGGAGGCAGTGACGGTTAGACAGGATTCGTCTCTCCCGGTATTGGGGGTTGACATCACGCTGTGTCCAGGAGAGCCATTACACGAGTAGTCCCTGGCCAGGGCAAGTGGGATATACAGGTAGGTTTCCAGTGTTATCTCAGGGTGTTCTGGGCTACACTCCGACACGACTTGTACCGCTATTAGGGGACTGACGTTCACCGCCCCCCTAGGCCCGCCATGCGATGTATCAGACGAACAGACCGGACTGTACGGAGACTGTCACATACAGGCTCAGTAGGAGTTCAGATGGGGTTCACCTCGTCAGTCTTCTTATCGACATCTACCTGGGGACCGTTACGTACAGCTAGTGCCGCTTGTGGTCTGTGGTTAAACCCACTACCAGCGTAGTGTCGAGTCTTTAGAGTCCCACACAGAGAGCTATTCGTCTTTAGGCAAAATGAGTAGAGGTCGCATGGTTTTGCGACAGGGTTCGTTCACATCCGCGCACTTGTACACGTTTGCTGTCCGGACAGCTTATACTAGAGGGCTTTGGTTTAAGCCAGATCCTAGTATATGATTTGGGATTGGTTTTTCTCATTGTATTCGTGTTCCTCGGATCACGAATACGGGTGCGTATGCACAGTTGCTTGAGACAGAGGGAGAGGACTTTGATTAGGGTTAATGACCGTTGTCATTTTATTAACCCTAATGCTTATGTGTGTATTATGGATAATTGATATTAGTTTAAATAATTGTGCATGGTTATGGTTGTTGACCATTTGACTTTCTTGACTTGTTGACCTAGGTTGACACTTTGACCATCATCATTTCATTTGGAAGATGCTCTTTGATCCTTGCAAATTGCATTAAAAATGAAATGATAATGGTCATGTCTTGATTAACCATGATAATTATCTAGCTAATTATCTAATTACAATAATTCACACATATATGAGAGAATGCTTCATATTTTCTCTCATTCTATCATTTCACTTTCTCTCTCTTGTTCTTCCTCTCCCTCAAGCTCTCCCCTCTCATGTGTTGAGAAACACTTGAGCTTAAGAAAAACCTCTTCTTGATAATCTCTACTCTCATCTAGGGTTCTAGAATTAGCACTTCTTGCACCCTAGTTACTTCTAGCTTGGAGTTGAAGCCAAAGGTTGAGGCTTTCGGGTGGATATTTCTTCGACGTGAGAAGACGACAAAGGTGACCTCTTTCTGTTAGTTATATGTATGCCCTAGAGGCCATTACTATACATAGGATGTATATTGTACTGGATGCTGGGACATATATAGGGAGGACTTTCTTGCTCGACATGATAGTATGCTATTTGGTTGATCTTTACCTTAACGTGTATACTGTTTGTCTCTCTGTTACATGTTGGTAAAGCCCTTAGGATGTGTACTTGACTACCTGGACTATGATGCGGATCATACTAGTGGGGACATGGTAGTTCATAAGTACATCCTTCAAAGTCCCTAGTCGTGGGTGTATCGAGACGGGGCATCGATATACCAGAGTAGATTAGCGTATACCTTCTCGACCCATACAGATGGGCGATGGATGATCCCATATCCATTGGTGTTTGACATCAGAGATGATATACGGGTGCTCAGTGGAGACTGGGTACACTGGACGGACTCGCCGAGAACTCCCAGATGGTATTATACCTCACGTCAGATGGCAGTTCTCTGGTGACACTGGTACAGAGTAGTCTGTTGACCCGAGATCGTCATAGAGTCTTGTGTGGTTCCCACTGTGCTTTGATTTCCATCTTACCACGTCCAAGAGGGCGTGCAAAACGGTGGTTTTTGGGTACAGTCCCGAGTCACATGGAGGCAATGAGCGATAGGAGGGGATTCGTCTCTCCCGGTATAGGGGGTTGATGTTGCGCTGTGTTCGATTGGCTATAACAGGAAATCCCTGGCCAGGGTTGCTGAGATTTACTGGTAAGTGTTACCAGTAGTTTCTCAAAATGTTATAGACCTCATATCGACACGACTTATTGAGCTATTGGGGTCTGACGTTTACCACCCCTAGGCGAGATATGCGACATATCAGAAGATCAGACCGGACTGTACGGTAGTGTTGCTGGTTGGATTCACTGGAGTGTGAGCGGGCTTGCTCGTCGATCTTCAGATCGCTCAATACCCGGGTGGCCGTTACGTTTAGCAGACCGCTTGCGGCTTGTGGGTGTTTGATATGATCATCACCTGCTGCCGGCGTATTGACGAGTCTTTAGAGTCCTACACAGAGGTTTCCTGGATCAAGCGAAACGAAATAGGAGCGCATATGAGATATGTGCGGGACCGAGAATGATACCAGTATGTGATACTGTATTTGATTCTCGCGATATGTGACATCGATCGGTTATATGCGATATAGCCGGGTTATCGGATCAAGTGTTGATTCGATAAGTTGTTACTGTTGATATTAGTCGGTTATATGCGATATGACCGGATCGTTAAATCAAGTGTTGATTTAATGATTTAATGCATAATTATATATTTGATATATTACTTTGCATTAACTAGTATCGGTTCACTTTAAATGGATTTTCTCACTCGGATGTGCGCATTGTATATGCGATATACTTTTGTGCACTTGTTTGTATCATGTTTGATGATACATGATAGTTTGGTTAAGTGTAAAGAATTAATCTTTGGTTAAGTAAATGTTTAGGGTTTTATTTATTTATTCATTCTTTTATCTATTTCTTTTTGGATGAAAAGAATGAGAAAAGAAAAACAAATGGTTGCTTTCTTAGAAGCTTCTTCAAGCTTCATGCTACTTTGACCAAAGCAACCATTCTTGTCTTCTTCTCTAACCCTAACCATTCCACCTAACTAAAGTTAATTATCTACACTTTACCATGGTTCTAATATGATAAGTATTCATTTTCTTTTCTAATTTTAATTAACTTATCATAACAATGAGCTTCTTCTTCTTCATCTTCCTTCATGAAGAAAGCAAGCTTCATCAATGGTGATTGATGGAAATGTGTGAGAAATCCAATTCTAAAGTTAACCCACTTCCTATTTCTTCATCCTCTACCTCTTGCCAAGTAGTAGAGTGTGTTTTCTTCACAAGTTTCTTGACTTGGTGAAGTTGGAGCTTGATCTAGCGATGCCTCGACGTAGATCATCTTCGGCATGGACATCGACGACCTAGCTCGCTTATTCTCCGATGAAGCCGACGCTAGAGCCCGGAATTTATTTTGGACAGCGAGAGGACTTCATTGCGGAGTTATGGAGGTGGAGCACCGGATCTACAAAGGTTGTATTTCCGTTAAACTTTTAGTTAAGTGTTAACTAATTTAATGTTTCGCCTAAATTTCTAGCCAACGATCCGTAGTCGGGTCTCTCGGCACCTAGAATTTTTGAAATTAGCATGGTTGATGCCTTGTAAGACCTCATTAGGGTACCTAGGAACCCTACAGTGGTATCAGAGCCTAGCTAGAGCCTTAGGCGAAGTCCAGACGGAATTTGAATTCCGAACGAACCCGAAACCCCAATACAAATTGCTCTCTGTACTTTTTCTGAAAACATGGATTTTTCCAGATTAAAAATTACCAAAAAATTCAGCAGGTAATTGCATGAGTTACTGTGAAGCACGTGATAATAACTCGACTACAGAGGCGCGGAACCGCGGCCCCACCATGGGATTCGCGGCGGTTCCGCGGCCACTGTGTTGAGTTACACCACGTGGCTTGCACAGTAATTCATGTTTTGTAATGCTGAGTCTTCTGGAAATTTTTAGTATTTATTCAAGAGTTGAATTTTCTGGGGTAGTGTTGGGACTTCGTATATTCGATCGGAGTATCAAATTTTGTCTGTGTGGCTTTCCGGATAAATTTTAGAATATGTTAAAAAGTTCGACCGGATATAAATACCCAATTTTTCCCCTGTCGGGAAATTTCCAAGTGTTGGATTTTTCCGTAGTTTAACGACGTTCTAAGTAGTGCAAGTAACGCGATGGTCCCTCTAGAAGACAACAAACCTTAACTCGATTATGTGACCGTCTTGAACTGCCCTTTGAACCTTCGGGTTTGGGGCAGTACGGCGTGCCACATGTGAGGCGTTGGCTTGACCCTTCTACGGCTGGACCGTTGGTACTGAGGCACGAACTGAATGTTGTTAGACTTGTTTCATGTGATGAGCTGTTTCGGGAAAACTTGGGTGTTCGATTGTTCGATCGGAAAGTTTGACATTTTCTATTTATCCGGAATGGGATACAATAATTGGAATTCACAAGTAGTTATGTGATAACTGAATGAATGTTATAAACATAGCAGTTTAGTCTCACTTGATCGGTTGCCACGGAATTTTGATGCGATCAAAAGTCCGTCGCAATCACGTAGCGTACGCGGATACTCGCCGGGTAAACTTAATAGATAGCCTCACTCCATAGCCCCGACCAAGTGACTGTAGGAGAACCCCGTCGCCGAAAGCATCCGTTCGGGTGCTCGCGGTGGCGGTGTTCCGCCTTGGTACACTTCGTCGACGGTATCGGGGGTGCGGCCGCCTACTGAAGTTTGCGACGAGCATTCGATCAGGATGTCGGGAATCTTGTTGAATTGCCCGACTTGATATTGAAAAGTGTTTTCGATGATGAGACTAAAATGCGGGGTTTATAATTGTTAGGCATGCGATGTCTAAGTAATTCATTTGGTCAGGCATGCGATGTCTGAGGTGGTTGCGGATTCCAACTGTTGTAGTTTTACACTTTCTTTTCTGTGACCGTAAGTGTAATATGTGATATCGCCGGTTTCGTTGCTATATGTCAACGACAATTGGGATGCGCATATTTACTTACGTTGATGACATGTGATGTTATGTGTTGCTGGATATGTTATATTGGATCGTCGTGTTTGAATAGCCGGGTTTTTTTTATGTGAGATGAGTGTTTTTCATTTTCATTCATGTAAAAACTTGTATGTAATATTCTTTTATTGGGGCGCTTCCAGGTTGCGGAAGTTGTCACCGTTTGTATATTATTTACTTTTCTGCACTAGGATAGACCCAAGGAGGGGAGCACAAGTAACCGGGTTCTGGAGTCCAGTGGGAGACCAACTCGAGGAGTCGAGTCCGGGTCTCCTAACTTTAGAATTGGTAGGGTTGCTTGCCGCTCTCGTAGGGGTCTAGGGGTGTGGGTTTGGCTATTCATCATGACCGTGGAATCCGTGTTTTATACTGGCTCGTATTGAAAACACGGACGTCCTAGTATATCCAATATTTCATATGATTCTTCTGCTGCGATATCTGTGATGTGATCATGTGATGTTCTGATGATAGATACAGTATATAGTATATATGATATATTATATAGGCGTTACTTATGTTTTACACCCGCGCTAGCCCTGCCCTGCTCTGCCGTTAGTTACCTAACCTAACAGTGCACGAGGGGACATCGAGGCGAATGCGGATGGCATAAGTGTACGTCGTATTTATCTGTGATGTTTAGGTACTTAAATGATGGGACTTCATTAATGTGATTAATGAAATAAAAGAAACCTAAGATGTTGTAGAATCGAATTTCAAAATAAAACAGGTAGCTACAGTTCTTGCTTTGCACAGCGGTATATGTGATATATCCTGCACCTTATTCGATGAGGAAAGGACCGAGATCCCTTCACCGGGAGTGACTCCTTTAGCAATAACGGGCAGATGCTACACACTCGGTTTGTCTTTTGATTGCTTTTAAGAGTTTTTGCTTTGCACAGCGATATATATGATATATCCCGCACCTCATTCGACGAGGAAAGGACCGACGATCCCTTCACCGGGAGTGACTCCTTTAGCAAAACTAGAAAAGCCTCAAAAGCACTCCATTTCAAAAATCATTTGATTCTACAACGATATCAAGTTCATTATGCAATAGGTTTTCAGAAAAACCTGTCGTAGCCCTCCGTCATTTCAGATAAGTACTAGTTAGTATTCGTGCTACGTTTGTTGACCTCTGTCAAGGCGTAGTGTGCGGTAGCTGATTAGTGCTTATCTGCATAAGCATATGATGTGATTGATTTAGGGTAGTCGTGCGACCTTGTTGATCTCTGTCAAGGGTCGTGCGGGTGGGTTTACTTCAATCAGGAAATGACGGGTTGAACTTGACTAGCAGCCTATGGTTTGTTGACCTCTGTCAAGGTCATAGGACGCTAGGGGCAAAATATTATCGGGAATTTCAAGTGTTGAAATTTGCAATGAGATTGCATACCTTCTATGAGATAGTTGGATCCCGATACCCGCTGCGAGTAAGAGTTACTCCTCGGAGAGTTTTATACATTACAATTAACCGATCAAGTAGGTGTCTAGAAAGGTGTCAACGAGGTTACGCCTCTGGGAAAACGAGGTTTACATTAATTAGGTCGTGCGAAAGCACGGGGGACCTCCCTCAAAGTACCGACACTGGCCTGGCTGAAAGATTGGCGAACTTATAGTGTATAATTAATCCCGGCTAGTCTTTCCTTTTAGGGTTTGAAGGAAGATTTGATAAAAAGCAGTGGGAGCCATCCTGATTAAATAAAATAAAAACCAATCTATTCTTGACAGAGCGCACGCTGAGTGTTTTCTTCTCTCTCTCTCCAGGTAGCGACCATATCACGCCTTAATCAAGATAATAATACGGAATATTGACCGAACCCGCTTGTTATACTGAGCTGGGGAACGTTGGTCCCGCTCCAACTTATAATTGTTATAAGACAGAGCAGGAAATTGGGGATTACCAGAATTCCCGTGCCACCCAAACGAAGAGAGTGCATGCTGATGCATCATCTTCGGGTGTGTTCATTATACAGAACTGTTTCTCAGTATCCTTTACGTCCTGGGTATGTGATACCAGATCGGGATCCCAGATATGTAATCTGTTACATAGGGCTACAGACAGGTAGAGAACTGAGAACGGGTGATAAGTTTCATGAGGCAGAAAACGGGGCAAGTGTTGCAGCCAAGTCTGTTGGTCACTGTCACCCTGTATTACCAATACATTGATTCTGAATGAATGTTATTAGATACCGAACCTGATATACAAAATCATATCAGTCTCTTTATCAGTAAAGAAATGATAAAATTTTGTATTGTTGGATAATGTTTTGAACATTTCCTATATCAAAAGTTGATCGTATCAGGCACGTTATCTAAAAGCGTTGATGTTCTAAATCAAACTACAGTTCTAAGTATATGGAACACACACAAGAGGAAGAGTTCAGAAATGAACGAATCCTTCTTGAGGCATTGTAGACTAGGTCATATCAATGTGACCCGACTAGCTAGAGTTACATATAGATGCATATTTAAATCAGTTTGAATTTACATCTTGTGAAACTTGCCTGTCATGTCACAGAGATGAGATGACCATAGCTCCGTTTATTAGAAACAGAGAAAGAGTTAGTAAACTCTTGGGATGATACATGTTGATGTATGTAAGGTCCCCAGTCTACACATGCCAAGACCGGTTCTTTGTACTTCATTACATTCTCTGATGATCTCTTTAGATTCAGACATATGTTCCTGTTGAAACACAAGTCCGAACCTTTTGAGATATTCACAGAATATAAGCTAGAAGTAGAGAACCAATACGGGTATAAATATTATGTCCTATGATGAGATCAGGGAGGGGAATACTTGTGCACGGAAATCCTGGATTATTCTAATGGAGAATGAGATTCTCTCTCAGCATTACTCCTCCGTATACACCATAGCACGATGGTATATCGGGGTGGAGCAATTACACCCTATGTGATAAGGTGTGCTCTATGATGAGTAATACTGAGTTACCTATTTCCTTTTGGGTGTTATGCGCTTGAGAAGCTGCATACCTATTGAATAGGGTTCAAATCAAATCAGTTGCCTACCACTTCATATGTGATATGGAAAGGGAAGAGCCCATATCTTAGGTTAGTTAAGATTTGGGGTTGTCCGGGCTTTGTCTAAAAGCATAATCCGGACAAGCTCGAGACAAGGTCAGTTATGTAGAACTGGAAAGGTTCCAGCTATACAAACTGCAGCTGAAGATTTGGTAGAACCAGTGGATTCAATAGTAACCAACGAATCTCAGCCTCTCCGCCGATCTAGTAGGGTTCCTCACCCACCTGAGAGCTACTTCGGTTTCTCTATGACAGTGGGAGCGAGGATTGCATCATGAGATGATGACCCAACTAGTTTCGAACTGGCCATCAGGAGTAGGACTCTGTAAGAATGGCTGGATGCTTAGCGATCTTAGATGGAATCCTTATACACCAACAAAGTATGGACTTTGGTTGCAATATCTGAAGGGTTAAATCCCCATCAGGAGCAAGTATATCTTGAGAAGATTACTTGGTGTAGATCGAAAAGTTGAGACTTTCAAAGCTAGACTTGTTAAAGCTTTTCGTCATTGACCAGGCGTGGATAATGATGAAACCTTTTCAAGTGGCTATGCTTAAGTCCATCCAGATCCTACTTGCCACGGCTACATACCATGACTACGATATCTGGCGGTTGGGTGTCATGACTGCTTTTCTAAATGATATTTTAGAAGAGTGCGTCTATAAGTACACAGCCAGAGGGCCTCGTAGACAGTGGGAGCAGCAGAAACGTATGCAAGATGCTTTATAGGATAAAGCAGGCATCGCGGAGTTGGAACATCTGTTTTGATGGATTAGTCAAAGAAGTTGACATCATCAAAATGGTAGATAAACCTTGTATAAATAAGAAGGTAGTAGGGAGTATGGTGACGATCCTCGTAGAGTACATGGATGACATACTCTTGATAGGGAAGGAGTTTCCTATGCTACGCTCGATCAATCTCCGCTTATCACAATGATTCTCCATATAGGATCAAAGTGATACCTCCTAAATCCTGGGTTTTTGGATCTATGAGATAGATCTAATTGGATGTTAGGACTCTCACTAGTTGTAGTGAGACGGTATCAACCGATCCTGGGGAGAATCACTGGAAGGGTTCCAGGGTGATAAAGACGACTGAATGTCAGTCACAGGCATTGTCTTTACCCTCAGTGGAGGGACGGTATGTTGGAAGAGTTCCAAGCTAGATACCGTGACACACTAGACGATAAAGGCTGGATACATCGCTACTCAAGATGCTACCAAGGAGGATGTTTGGGTGTATATTGGTTCATGAGATGAACTACGTTCCAACCATTGTGAGACAATGGAGTTGTGGCTTATGCCAAGGAACGTCCGTCCCATCAGTGATCCAGACATATTCTAAGGCAGTATCACCTGATCATGGAGATGGTTGATCTCCAGGGAGATCGAGGTTAGGAGAGTAGACTCAGAGGACAACACAGCGGATCCACTCACAAAGGCCTGTTCCCAGAGAGAGATTTTTATGGGATGGTTGAGTATGAGATACTACAACCACTGCTATCAGATGGCCCTAGTGCAAGTGGGAGATTGTTAGTTATATGTATGCCCTAGAGGCCATTACTATACATAGGATGTATATTGTAGTGGATGCTGGGACATATATAGGGAGGACTTTCTTGCTCGACATGATAGTATGCTATCCGGTTGATCTTTACCTTAACGTGTATACTGTTTGTCTCTCTGTTACATGTTGGTAAAGCCCTTAGGATGTGTACTTGACTACCTGGACTATGATGCGGATCATACTAGTGGGGACATGGTAGTCCATAAGTACATCCTTCAAAGTCCCTAGTCGTGGGTGTATCGAGACGGGGCATCGATATACCAGAGTAGACTAGCGCATACCTTCTCGACCCATACAGATGGGCGATGGATGATCCCATATCCATTGGTGTTTGACATCAGAGATGATATACGGGTGCTCAGTGGAGACTGGGTACACTGGACGGACTCGCCGAGAACTCCCAGATGGTATTATACCTCACGTCAGATGGCAGTTCTCTGGTGACACTGGTACAGAGTAGTCTGTTGACCCGAGATCGTCATAGAGTCTTGTGTGGTTCCCACTGTGCTTTGATTTCCATCTTACCACGTCCAAGAGGGCGTGCAAAACGGTGGTTTTTGGGTACAGTCCCGAGTCACATGGAGGCAATGAGCGATAGGAGGGGATTCGTCTCTCCCGGTATAGGGGGTTGATGTTGCGCTGTGTTCGATTGGCTATAACAGGAAATCCCTGGCCAGGGTTGCTGAGATTTACTGGTAAGTGTTACCAGTAGTTTCTCGAAATGTTATAGACCTCATATCGACACGACTTATTGAGCTATTGGGGTCTGACGTTTACCACCCCTAGGCGAGATATGCGACATATCAGACGATCAGACCGGACTGTACGGTAGTGTTGCTGGTTGGATTCACTGGAGTGTGAGCGGGCTTGCTCGTCGATCTTCAGATCGCTCAATACCCGGGTGGCCGTTACGTTTAGCAGACCGCTTGCGGCTTGTGGGTGTTTGATATGATCATCACCTGCTGCCGGCGTATTGACGAGTCATTAGAGTCCTACACAGAGGTTTCCTGGCTCAAGCGAAACGAAATAGGAGCGCATATGAGATATGTGCGGGACCGAGAATGATACCAGTATGTGATACTGTATTTGATTCTCGCGATATGTGACATCGATCGGTTATATGCGATATAGCCGGGTTATCGGATCAAGTGTTGATTCGATAAGTTGTTACTGTTGATATTAGTCGGTTATATGCGATATAGCCGGGTTATCGGATCAAGTGTTGATTCGATAAGTTGTTACTGTTGATATTAGTCGGTTATATGCGATATGTTAAATCAAGTGTTGATTTAATGATTTAATGCATAATTATATATTTGATATATTACTTTGCATTAACTAGTATCGGTTCACTTTAAATGGATTTTCTCACTCGGATGTGCGCATTGTATATGCGATATACTTTTGTGCACTTGTTTGTATCATGTTTGATGATACATGATAGTTTGGTTAAGTGTAAAGAATTAATCTTTGGTTAAGTAAATGGTTAGGGTTTTATTTATTTATTCATTCTTTTATCTATTTCTTTTTGGATGAAAAGAATGAGAAAAGAAAAACAAATGGTTGCTTTCTTAGAAGCTTCTTCAAGCTTCATGCTACTTTGACCAAAGCAACCATTCTTGTCTTCTTCTCTAACCCTAACCATTCCACCTAACTAAAGTTAATTCTCTACACTTTACCATGGTTCTAATATGATAAGTATTCATTTTCTTTTCTAATTTTAATTAACTTATCATAACAATGAGCTTCTTCTTCTTCATCTTCCTTCATGAAGAAAGCAAGCTTCATCAATGGTGATTGATGGAAATGAGTGAGAAGTCCAATTCTAAAGTTAACCCACTTCCTATTTCTTCATCCTCTACCTCTTGCCAAGTAGTAGAGTGTGTTTTCTTCACAAGTTTCTTGACTTGGTGAAGTTGGAGCTTGATCTAGCGATGCCTCGATGTAGATCATCTTCGGCATGGACATCGATGACCTAGCTCGCCTATTCTTCGATGAAGCCGACGCTAGAGCCCGGAATTTGTTTTGGACAGCGAGAGGACTTCATTGCGGAGCTATGAAGGTGGAGCACCGGATCTACAAAGGTTGTATTTCCGTTAAACTTTTAGTTAAGTGTTAACTAATTTAATGTTTCGCCTAAATTTCTAGCCAACGATCCGTAGTCGGGTCTCTCGGCACCTAGAATTTTTGAAATTGGCATGGTTGATGCCTTGTGAGACCTCATTAGGGTGCCTAGGAACCCTACACTTTCCACTACTCCAAGGAGAAAGGAGAGAAGGACATAAAGCCCAAGGTATAACCTTTCTAACACTTAGCTAGTTTCTAGTTAGCTTTAGCTTGTTTTTGTTTAGCAAAGATCCTTCTTTGTCTAGTCCATGTTGCCTAAGTTGCATAAAATTTGATTTTTATTCCGTTTTCCTCCTCCCCGTAAGTACCGGGATGGGCAACGTGGACTTACAACACATCCTTCTTGTGCCATCTTTCTTTTTAACTAGAAGAACTGGAGCTCCCCAAGGCGAGTTACTGCTTCGAATCCAACCCTTCTCAAGAAATTCAGCAACCTGTTTCTTGACTTCTTCCAACTCCACTGGGTAGTAGAGTGTATCGAAGTTCGAATCGGAAAAATCGAAAAACCGAGTTTTCAAAACCCTAAGTTTCTGTTAAAATTTTTTCTGTTCAAAACAAAATAAATCATACTCCAAAAATTATCTCAGGGTTTTGTGAAGAAAGCCACCAAAAACGATCCAGTGATTCGACCAAATAGCCGCGGTTCCGCGGCAATAGCAAGCTATTGCCACGCAACCGCGGCCGTCTTGGTTCGTCTCTGGGTCGAGTTTGGTGCAGTGTATTTCTGGCTTGGTTTTGGGATTTTTAAGATGGTTTATATGTGCCCAGATTTTCCAGAATAGAAATTTGTTTTTGGGGGCCTATAAATCCGTATTTTTTTTTCCGAACTTCAATACACTTTGACTAAAAGGTTATATCTGTGATGTTTATATGTATTGAACGTCGGCTAATCGCTATATGTCGATTAGTCGGGGTTATACATATCTGTGATCTGTGTTTGATGATGGTATGTGTATATGAATGCGTTGGATTGTCGCGGGTGAATAGCCGGGGTGGATGTGAGATGAGTGTTTCTTTTTCTTTCATTCATTGTAACATGTAAATTGATGTAATATTATTTGTATGGCCGCGCAACCGGGTCGGGGTTGTAGCCGTCATTGTATAATTCTTTTTACTGTTTTTGCTCCTAGGATAGACCCATGGAGGGGGTGAACAAACTACCGGGTATCTCGAAGTGCCGAGTGGCCTACTCACGGTGGTGAGGGAGGTTGCTTCGGTTCGGGTACTTGGCGGGTAGTTTGCCGCACCCGTAGGGGTCTTGGGTGGGGTAATTGGCTATTCACCGCGACCGTGTAATCCGCTTTTCGTTGCAGACTCGAACGTATTGCGGATTCCTAGTATATCCAATGTATTCATCTGTGATCTGTAATGTCTCTCATTGCTATATATTTATATATGATAATTATTTAGGCGTTGCTTATGTTTTACAGCCGCGCTAGCCCAGCCCCCGCTCTGTCGTTAGTTAAGTAACCTAACGGGTGATGACGGGGCCCCGTGGCGAATGCGAATGGCATAAGCTTACGTCATATTTTGGTTGTTTTCTGCAATGGTAGGATTAAATGATGGGACGCATTAAAAGAACTAATGCAAGAAAATAAACCATGAAAAAGTCGTTGGAACACTTTGAAAACCACTCGGTTCTTTTCAAAAATAAGCATTTTAAACGCGGAGCTTGAACCACTCTTTTTAAAAGCTATCTCGTTCCATCGACTATATCAAGTTCACTACGTTCACGGTTTCGCCAAAACCATCCGTAGCCCTCCGTCGTTTCATATGAATATTCAACAGTATTCAAGCTGTGTTTGTTGGCCTTAGTCAAGGCACAGTGTTTGGTAGCTGGTGGGTATTCATATGTTGCATAGATAGAATGCGTTGGTTTGGGACAGTCGTATTGCTTTGTTGGCCATAGTCAAGGGTATATACGGGTGGGTTCAAATTAACCTGGATAACGACGGGTAGAACTTGACATGTGACTTATGATTTGTTGGCCTTAGTCAAGGTTATAAGAGCATGGGGCAAAAATCTACATCGGGAGTTTCAAAAGTACTGAAACTTGCTAGCGCTGCATACCATTTGGAGTGCGATGATTCTGGTAGGATTCCTTCGGTTTTATCACGCGATGATATTTGGATCCCGATCCTACTGTGAGTATATGCTACTCCTCAGGAAAACTCTCACTTAACGATCAATGCTATAAACCTAGTAGGTGTCTAGAAAGGTGTTAGCGGGGCTACGCCCACAGGGAAAAGAGGTTACTTAATTAAGGAACTTCGCGAAAGCGTTGGAAAACCTCCCTCGAAGTACCGACACTGGCCTGGCTGAACGGTTAAGCAAGTATTGTACGGTGAGAAAGATCCCGACTAATTCTTCCTTTGTGGTTTGAGGAGGGATTCGAGAGACAGTGGGAGCCATCCTGTTTAGATAAATTAAAAACCAATCTAAACTTGCAAGAGCATCATGCTAAGTGTTTTCTTCTCTCTCTCTTAATTGCAGCGACCCAGTGACCGCACCTAGGTTACATCTAGATAATAAAATGACTGAATCTGACTGTTATGACTGGCAAAGGTCTGTCCAGATGTCCATTGCCCAGGACAAGCTGGAACACCTCTTGACTGATCCAACCCCTGCCGTCTCAGGTCCAGTTTCCCTTGTCACGGATATTGATATTCGTAGGACATCGGAAGAAGACTGTGCGAAAGCCAAGTGCCTCGTGTTAGCCTCAATTGATGGTATATACCAGAGGCAGCACGAGAAGATGGACTCAGCTTCTATCTTCCTCCATAACAAAGTTTTATATGGAGAGCAATCTCGTATCGCAAGATATGAGACCTCGAACGAATTGCTTCCAGCGAGGTTGGCTATCGGGTCATCTGTAGGGGGCAACGTCCTTACAGAGACCAGCTCTTTTAAGCTCTCGGACCTGAAGACCACGTTGAAGAACGGGTCAGATGCTGACTCAGTTCAACAGTCTCTACCTACTACCCTAAAGGAAACTAGGGAAGTAGAAAGAATGGGAAGGGCAGAAGTTTCAGGAACAGATGTAGTAAAAGAAGGATGTTCCTATTGTTACGGGAATGAACATGGGCAGAAGGATTGCAGGGCTTGTAAAGCCAGTAGCCAGAATTCGAAGCATGTTGTGGCTTCGGCTTCGGGTGTGTTTGTGATAGAGAACTGTATGTCAGTTAACCCTACTTCCTGGGTATTGGATACCGGATCAGGATCTCATATCTGTAATTCGTTACAGGCTTTGAGAAACCGTAGGGTTATCAGGAAAGGTGATATGACTCTCAGGGTTGCTAACGGAATGAGCATGTATGCTGAATCCGTAGGGGAATATCATCTAGGACTGACAACTGGGCAGATATTGATTCTGCGTGACTGTTTTTATGTGCCAGGTGCGACTTGTAACATCATATCTGTATCCTTACTTTCTAAGGAAGGATATGATTTTACTTTTGTAAGCGATGTAGTAAACATCCACCTAAATCAAGTATTGATTGGGTCAGGTACATTGAAATACGGTATATACATTTTGAATCAAGCTCAGGTCTTCAGTGTCCAGAACACACTTAAAAGAAAGTCTCCGGAATTAAATCAGGCTTTCTTATGGCATTGTAGATTGGGTCACATTAATGAGACACGGTTGACAAAGTTACATAAAGAAGGATACTTGGATCCGTTCGAGTACCAGTCTTATGCCACTTGTGAATCATGTCTCATGGGAAAGATGACAAAGACTCCGTTCACTGGACACGGAGAAAGAGCGAGCGAGCTCTTGGGACTCATACACAGTGATGTGTGTGGTCCAATGTCTACACATGCGCGAAGTGGTTATTCATACTTCATTACTTTCACAGATGATTTCTCTAGGTATGGGCGTGTCTTCTTAATGAAGCACAAATCCGAGGCCTTTGAGAAATTTTAGGAATACAAGAATGAAGTTGAAAAACAAACAGGCAAAAGTATCAAGACATTGAGATCTGATCGAGGTGGCGAATACTTGAGTGCCGAGTTTCTGGGCTTCTTAAAAGAGAATGGAATTCTCTCTCAACTTACTCCTCTATACACACCACAACACAACGGTGTATCGGAAAGAAGGAATCGAACCCTATTGGATATGGTTCGTTCCATGATGAGTAAGGCTGAGTTGCCGTGATCCTTCTGGAGTTATGCACTAGAAACAGCTGCATATCTTTTGAACCAAGTTCCTACTAAGTCAGTGCCTACCACACCATATCAGATGTGGAGTGGGAAGAAACCCAGTCTTAAACACTTTAAGACATGGGGGTGTCCAGCTTTTGTAAAAAGGCAGCATGCGGACAAGCTCGAGGCACGTTCGGTACAGTGTAAGTTTGTGGGATACCCAAAGAACTCCAAGGGGTATCTTTTCTATTACGCAGAGGAACAAAAGGTTTTTGTTTCTCGTCATGCCCGCTTCTTGGAAACTGAGTTTTTGGAAAATCAGATAAGTGGGAGCGCAATAGAACTGGAAGAAATTCCAGAACCACAAGCTATTACTGAAAGATTGGTAGAACCAGAGGGTTCGAAAGAACAGGACATCCAAGCGCCACTCCGCAGGAGTAGTAGGCAGTCTCATCCGCCCGAGAGATACTACAGTTTTCTCATTGACGGGGATAGAGAGGATTGCACTATGGATTATGGTGAGCCTACTAGCTTCCAGCAAGCCATTCAGAGCGGTGACTCGGTAAAATGGCTGGATGCAATGCGGGCCGAGATGGAGTCTATGTACACCAACAAAGTTTAGACTTTGGACTTTGCTCCAGAAGGGGTAAAACCCGTAGGCTGCAAATGGATCTTCAGAAAGAAGATTGGTGTAGATGGGCAGGTTGAGACCTATAAAGCTAGACTTGTTGCAAAGGGTTTTCGTCAAAGACCTGGTTTGGACTATGACGAGACCTTTTCTCCAGTGGCTATGCTGAAATCCATTCGGATCCTTCTTGCCATTGCTGCCTTCCACGATTATGAAATCTGGCAGATGGACGTAAAGACGGCTTTCCTAAATGGAAATTTGGAAGAGTGCGTCTATATGGATCAGCCAGAGGGATTCAATCAGAGTGGGAGCAGCGGTAGAGTGTGCAAGTTGCTCAAGTCCATTTATGGACTTAAGCAGGCATCGCGGAGTTGGAACATCTGCTTTGATGATACTGTCAAAGAATTCGACTTTATCAAAAATCCAGATGAACCATGCATTTACAGTAAGATTGTAGGGAGAACTGTGGTATTCCTCGTCTTGTACGTGGATGACATTCTCCTAATAGGAAATGATATTCCTATGCTACAGTCAGTCAAAGGATTCTTGTCGCAGAGATTCTCCATGAAGGACCTGGGCGATGCCAACTACATTCTGGGGATCCAGATCTATCGTGATAGATCTAAGAGGATGTTGGGACTTTCACAGTCAAGGTACATTGACACCATACTGAAAAGGTTCAGTATGGAAGATTCCAAGCACGGTAATTTACCGGCTTGTCATGGGATCACCCTCTCCAAAGAGATGTCTCCCAAGACTGATTTGGAAAGGGGTCGCATGTCTATCATACCCTACGCTTCTGCGGTAGGCTCTATAATGTATGCGATGTTGTGTACCAGACCAGATGTAGCATACGCATTGAGCGTTGTAAGCCGGTATCAGTCGAACCCAGGGGAGAAACACTGGATAGCGGTAAAGAACATTCTCAAGTACCTGAGAAGGACTAAGGAGATGTTCTTGGTGTATGGCGGAAAAGACCTCCAGCTCGAGGCCTTTGCTGACTCCAGCTTCCAAAGTGACAAGGATGACTCCAAGTCCATGTCGGGTTATGTCTTTACCCTCAATGGAGGGGCGGTTTGCTGGAAAAGTTCCAAGCAGGAGACCGTTGCTGACTCAACTATGGAAGCGGAGTACATAGCTGCTTGCGATGCCGCAAAGGAAGCTGTCTGGATGAAGAAGTTCCTCACGGAGCTTCAGGTGGTTCCTACCATTGTTGATCCAATACCGCTGTATTGTGACAACAACGGCGCTATAGCTTTAGCGAAGGAACCCAGGTCCCATCAGAAGTCCAGGTACATTTTGAGGCGGTACCACCTGATCAGGGAGATCGTAGATCGCCGGGAGATCGAGGTGAAGAGAGTAAATACGGAGAACAACACTGCAGATCTACTCACGAAGGCCCTACCCCAGACTCAGTTTGAGCGGCTGATCGAGATGATAGGTCTTCGATACGCCAGTACATGGCCTTAGTGCAAGTGGGAGATTGTTAGTGTATATGCCCTAGAGGCCATTACTGTATCATACTAGTTTGTATATTACTTGATGGAAGCTTGGGATATTCACAGTTGTATATACAATCTTGCTCGAAATGGTAGTATGCTACTTGGTTTGTCTCTGCTTTAATATGTGCATGTGTTTCTTTTAGCATATCGCTAATATACATATTAGTAGAGCCCTTAGGATCTTTGCTTGATTACCAGCGTTGTGATGGCGCTCACACTCGTGGGAGCTGGGTGATCTATAAGCACATCCTTATACAGGTCCCTAGTCGTTGGACTATCGAGACAGGGCATCGATACTCCGGAGTAGACTAGCGTATGCGCTTCTCATCCCAGTGTGGGAGACGGTCTGTCCCACAGCCGTCAGTACGTCGTACTTGAGATAGTATGCGGGTGCTCGTTAGGTTACGAGTACACTGGATAGGACTCGTCGGGAACTGTTGGTTGGTATTATACCTATCGTCAGTTATCAGTTCCCAGGTGACATGAGTACAGCATAGTCCGCTGACTTGACACTGTCACTTCGCCTCGAGTGTGTTCCCACTGCACTTTGATTACTACCCTACCACGGCTCAAAGGAGTCGTGCAAACAGGTAGTTTTTGGGTGCAGTCCCGAAGCACTTGGAGGCAGTGACGGTTAGACAGGATTCGTCTCTCCCGGTATTGGGGGTTGACATCGCGCTGTGTCCAGGAGAGCCATTACACGAGTAGTCCCTGGCCAGGGCAAGTGGGATATACTGGTAGGTTTCCAGTGTTATCTCAGGGTGTTCTGGGCTACACTCCGACACGACTTGTACCGCTATTAGGGGACTGACGTTCACCGCCCCCCTAGGCCCGCCATGCGATGTATCAGACGAACAGACCGGACTGTACGGAGACTGTCACATACAGGCTCAGTAGGAGTTCAGATGGGGTTCACCTCGTCAGTCTTCTTATCGACATCTACCTGGGGACCGTTACGTACAGCTAGTGCCGCTTGCGGTCTGTGGTTAAACCCACTGCCAGCGTAGTGTCGAGTCTTTAGAGTCCCACACAGAGAGCTATTCGTCTTTAGGCAAAATGAGTAGAGGTCGCATGATTTTGCGACAGGGTTCGTTCACATCCGCGCACTTGTGCATGTTTGCTGTCCGGACAGCTTATACTAGCGGGCTTTGGTTTAAGCCAGATCCTAGTATATGATTTGGGATTGGTTTTTCTCATTGTATTCGTGTTCCTCGGATCACGAATACGGGTGCGTATGCACAGTTGCTTGAGACAGAGGGAGAGGACTTTGATTAGGGTTAATGACTGTTGTCATTTTATTAACCCTAATGCTTATGTGTGTATTATGGATAATTGATATTAGTTTAAATAATTGTGCATGGTTATGGTTGTTGACCATTTGACCTCCTTGACTTGTTGACCTAGGTTGACACTTTGACCATCATCATTTCATTTGGAAGATGCTCTTTGATCCTTGCAAATTGCATTAAAAATGAAATGATAATGGTCATGTCTTGATTAACCATGACAATTATCTAGCTAATTATCTAATTACAATAATTCACACATATATGAGAGAATGCTTCATATTTTCTCTCATTCTATCATTTCACTTTCTCTCTCTTGTTCTTCCTCTCCCTCAAGCTCTCCCCTCTCATGTATTGAGAAACACTTGAGCTTGAGAAAAACCTCTTCTTGATAATCTCTACTCTCATCTAGGGTTCTAGAATTAGCACTTCTTGCACCCTAGTTACTTCTAGCTTGGAGTTGAAGCCAAAGGTTGAGGCTTTCGGGTGGATCTTTCTTCGACGTGAGAAGACGACAAAGGTGACCTCTTTCCACTACTCCAAGGAGCAAGGAGAGAAGGACATAAAGCCCAAGGTATAACCTTTCTAACACTTAGCTAGTTTCTAGTTAGCTTTAGCTTGTTTTTGTTTAGCAAAGATCCTTCTTTGTCTAGTCCATGTTGCCTAAGTTGCATAAAATTTGATTTTTATTCCGTTTTCCTCCTCCCCGTAAGTACCGGGGTGGGCAACGTGGACTTACAGCACATCCTTCTTGTGCCATCTTTCTTCTTAACTAGAAGAACTGGAGCTCCCCAAGACGAGTTACTGCTTCGAATCCAACCCTTCTTAAGCAATTCAGCAACCTGTTTCTTGACTTCTTCCAACTCCACTGGTGCCATTGGATAATACGCTTTAGACACTGGCGCTGCACCAGGAATAAGATCAATTGCGAACTCCACGTCTCGCTTCGGCGGTAATCCCGATATATCTTCAAACACGTCCATAAAATCGCAAACAACAGCTGGCTCTTCACTTCCATCAACCTCCATTGATGCAAGAATATTATTTGTCGGCCTAGCCCTAAACTCGACTGGCCCGACAGAGCTGCTTCCTCCAGTGAAGGTAAACTAGGGATGTCCGGGAATCTGGAAAATCACTTTCTTTGCTCTACAATCAATGTGAGCGTGGAAAGTGCCAAGAAAATCCATTCCCAAGACGACTTCGTAGCTGCCCGTATCAATCACCAAGAAATTTGCAAGAAGCTCCCGTCCGCAAACAACAACTGCACAATCTTTATATTCCCTACTAGATATGATTTTCCCATTCCCAGTGTGTATGTCCCAGAAACTAGACAGGGTCATGTAGGTAATCGAGTGTGTAGCTATAAACTTGGATGACATAAAACAATGGGATGCACCAGAATCAAATAACGCTAATGCCAGAAAACTATGAACGAGTAGAATACCTGAAACTACTTCTCCTGACGCCTTAGCTTCCTCAGCCGTCAAGGTAAAAGCTCGAGCCTGATTAGGTCCTTGAGTCAGCTGCTTCTGTCCCTGAAATGGTCTCTGCGGAGGCTTCTGAATATCATCCCTTGTACAAAGCTTCGACGGACAAGCGCTGACAGTGTGATCTGCCGCTCCACAAACTAAACAGAGTCCCTACCTCCTTCGACACTCCTTTTGCACGTGTCCAGGTAAATGGCAGTAGTCACAAATCACGCTCCCTCTTCGATCAACAACAACAGGCTTCTTCATCGGCGTTACACCACGACGGTCCACTGGAATACCTCTGCGACCATGAGCTCGATTTGGTACAAATGCCGGCTTCCCGTTCCCGCTGTCTGCTGTGAACTCCCAGTCTTCCCTGATAGGCTCTGTTGTTCTCGGGCTGCCGTGAGTACCTGTGAGAAAGTGGTCAAACCCAGGGAGACAATCTGCCTCTGGATGTCCACATCCAAGCTGCGTATGAACCTCCTTGCCCTGTCTGCATCGTTGGCAACTAAAGGTCCAGCGAAACTACTGAGCCGTGTCCACTATGCCGCATGTACATCTACGGGTGCACCATTCTGCTTCAAACCGATGAACTTCTCTTCCATTTCCTCCCGTGCAGTCCGCGAGAAGAACTTCTCTAGGAAACTCTTCGAAAAATCCGCCCACTTGATCGGCTTGGGCAAGCGGGTCTCCTCCACAAGCCACCATTCACGGGCATAATCCACTAACTGAATGCGTACCACATCAACCCTTTTATCATCTGGAATCTGTGCCGCAATAAGTAAGTTCTCCGTGTCAACTAGCCACTGCTCCGCTGGCAATAGCTCCTCCAAACCAGTAAATACAGACGGACCCAAACGCCTGAAGTCTGCTTCGGTCCCCACACGGTCAACTGGCTTAGCTCCAACACTGTTCACGGATTGCTGAACGGTCCGCAAACCTTCCTGAAACGATTCAGCCTGCTGCTGGATCAGCTCAGTCTGTCTGTTTTGATTCTCCAGCATTCCCCGTATCACCCCAAGCATGGCGGCTTCGTCAACACGCCTTTGGTACGTCTTCAGATTCTTGTCTGCCATGTTCCTAAAATCAAAACACCTAAGATTAGCATGATAACAGATTCAAAATATAGATCAAGGCTAGAACTCCAAGTTACTTAAATAGAGTACCGCATTGTAACTATGCCGCGGTATCATAGCTACAATTACATAACTCTACCCAAGTCGCCTAAGTCCAAGAGATAACAAGGAATCAGGTTTTCGAGTCGATATGCAAAGGAAGTTTGCACATCATAAAAGATATAATCAGGAAGGACTTGATTCAAGAACGGTAAAATGGCAAGATGGCAGGACATGTTTCCTAAACATGGATATTCTGATTCGTGTATTGGGTACAATACCCAACTACAAAAGAATCAACCCGACTAACCTATGTCTCTGATACCAAAAGAACCATGTCACGCCCCGCTTCCCAGAGTACGCTAAATTAGGCACGTGACATAGCCAACCATGCTACCTGTGGGTAGGAAGTATCCATCTACAGTCACATTACGGCTGTAAAGATATCAAGAACAAAATAAAACTATCTAAAACATGTCCATAAGCCAAGATAACACGAGTCAAGAATAATAAAAGTGCGAAAGCAAAAGATCCAATACAAATAACTGGAATGTATGTCCCATAATGCGGGCTCACATCAGGAATAAAATGCATGAAATAAGAACTAACTACTACCGACACCTTACAGCTCAGCCTGCTGGCTGAAGTACTCCTGCTCGGACTGCAGCAAAGGTACGGAATCTGGGCCATGCAAAACCCAGACGTCAGCGCGTCATGTCATCAAGTAATAAAATATAAAACAGGGTAACAGGCAATGCAAATTTAAACATAAATGAAAAGCAGGTGCAACAATAATATAGTCAGGGCAGTGAAGGGTAGTGTGCAGTGAGTAAACTAAACTATTCTATTGTTTTTCTATTCTAAAGTCTTTGAAATCAATTTGATGAATCATCGATGTAACTCAATAGTATCCCGTGCATGCCCAGGACCATGGTCTACAGACTCTCGGGCTGAAATCGAGACGTGCCGCTAGGCAGTAAAAGGTAGCAGGTACAGACGAGTGACGTCAGCATCATCACTCCGGGGCTGGCCTAGCCCGTAAGACCGATCAGAACAGGTATCGAACTGTTGAGTTACAAGTCAGGTTTCACCATTGATTTCCCCATACCCCCAAGTTATGTATGTCAAATCAGGTATTCAGTAATCATGAACTAATGCCAACACAGGATCAGGTAAGAGCAGGTTTGTCTGGATAGACAGCAGGAACGGTCCGTGAGGACTACATGTCAGGTTTGTTGGCATTAAACACAAGATCAGGTAACGGGTCAAGCCATGGTACATCAGGTCAAGTAGTGTACGGTACCATATCGGGTCAATCAATATGTATGTAGCAAGTCATGTCAAGGTGTAAACGATATCATAAGCGTGCTCATAATCAGCTAGCATAATCAGGGTTATAATAATCAAGCATGGTTATCAACGACATGATCTAAGCAATGAGTTAAGCAATAAAGCAGATTTTATTTATTTAGCTGTACAGTTATCAATTGTATTTAACATACAGTGTCAGCATAATGTGAATACAGTATGATAGATGTAAATGCTGAAAACAGGTAAATAAATATTGAGTGATCCATAGATGCGACGACATGTATAATCTGTTTAATGAATGCAGTTGTAATTAGACCGATTAAAGTTGCACATGGATGTCTGATAGGCTAAACTGGAAAAAGGGTATCATAACAATAAACAAATGTGATCTATCATGTACAGGTGATTGTTAGATGTAAAGAATCAGATGCAAGATTAAGTTTCACGTTCGGAATCATAAAAAGTGTAACGGAACTTTATACGGTTAACTTGAAATCCATTTCTTTCGATTCTAATTAGAGATTTAACAGGAAATATGTAATTTAGCATATGAATAGTTTATTATAGCATGTAGCAAGTTTCACTTGCCTCGACGGGTCGCGAAACGGAAAACGGAACGTTACGCGTCGGCGGGGAAAAATCGCGACGCGCGCACGGTTCACGGAATGAACCCAAACGACGAACAGTGGAGTCACACGGGTCAGGGTTCCTCGCTCGATCGTTGGGAGACATTGTCGGCATCGCCGGATTCCGGCAAGACAGAAAACGGTGAGAACAAGAAAAGTAACAAATTTAATCAAGAAAGAAAGGCAAGCACGAACAGAATGGGTGAGGAATGAGAGTTACAATGGCGTACTGGGTTAGCAGAGGAGTGTTGTGGTAGCGGCGGGACCGACCGTGATGAGGTCGACGGAACTCCGACGATCACCAGAGGCTATTCTACAGCCAAACACAAAAACTTTTAACAGAAGAAGAAAACAACAAGGGAAGAAGAAGAAGAGAAGAAGAAGAAAGGATAGGTAAAGCTCGCTGGGGTTGCACGAAGGCCGGGGCACGGAGACGAGGCCACTGGCGGCGACAAATCCGGCGGTGTAAACGTGCAGGGGCGCGGCTGCCAGATCCAAGGTGCTCGGGGAGAGAAGGAGGGAGGAAGAAGAGGAGTTGGATGTGACGAGTGCGAGGAGGCGACGAGGTCTGCGACGATGGCGTCGGCGCTGAGGCAACGGCGAGGGAAGACGAGGCGGCTAGGGCTCCTTCGGGGATGGGTTCTGTTGAAAAAAAAACTAAAGAAGGAGAAAGAAATATAAAGGGGAGAGGAGAGAGAGAGAGAGAGAGACGCGGGGGAGAGAGAGAGAGAGATCGAGAGGAGAGAGAAGAGGAGAGAGATAGAGAGGAAGAGAGAGATCGAGAGGAGAGAGAAAGATTTGAGGAGAAAGAAATTCGTCCTCTAGCACCCGCGAGAGAGAGAGAGAAGAAAGAGAAAGATAAGGAGAAAGGAGAGAGGGAGAGTGAGACGGTGGGGCCCAGGGTAAATTGAAGGATTGTGATTGGCCGGCGGGTTTAAAAATGGTTAGGGAATAAATTTTATAAAAGATTTTTCCAATTTTCCTTAGCTGGAACAGTAGGGCAGAGATCTTTAGCGTAACATATTTATTTGAATAATTTTTATTGGTTTTTAAAAAATTGATAATAGTCTAAATAAACATTGTGGCTGATTTTTAAAAATTAGAAAAATAGGATTTGGTGAAAATACAAAATATTTCAGAATTGCGCCCGGGTCGGGTTCAAAAATTTGAATTCGAAAAAGAAAATTATTGGCGGGTTCCAAAAATTAAAATGAAGGATTTTACAATTAAAAAGCATACCCCCAAGAACGGACGCACGCACGTGCGCGTAGCCGTCCAAACACGTCCGTTACACTGAACGGGACGAGAACACGATGCAAGGATGCTACCGCAGGGTTAGGGGTGTCAAGCAGGTCATGTCAATTATTTTTAATTTAATTTTAGATGACTTTAAATTGTAATATGCAGTGTATGGCATGTCGGTGCAAACTATAACTGGTAACAGTTAAAGCGGTATAAATGAAATAAATACCACACACTACACATACGGAAACAGAAACTTGTAGAATTGGACTCGGTTGTTACAAACACGGCGTTCCTTCTCAACTCCAGCAGGATGCAGACGTAACGTCAACAACCGACCTCAGGGTCGTAACGAAGCGGAGCCATGGCAATGTTTCTAGTTCCAATTCTCGACGACCACATCTGCAGCCTAGAGACTAACAACGGCGTTCCTCCTTATTCCAGCAGGATACGGACGCAACACCACCAGTCGAAGCCACAGCAAAGTCCCTAGTTCTAAGAATCCACGGTTCACAGACAACCTAGAGTCAACCCCGACACCGCAGAAAGCAGAGCAAATCAACCCTGACACCGCAGAAAGCGGAGCAAATCAACCCTGACACCGCAGGAAGGGAAAAAGTCAACCCTGACACCGCAGAAAGCGGAGCAAGTCAACCCTGACACCGCAGAAAGCGGATCAAGTCAACCAATGACCTCCCTGCCGGATCAAAGCTCCGACCCGAAAACAAGTCAGCCAATGACCTCTCCGTCGGAACAACGCTCCGACCCGGAAACAAGTCAGACAATGACCTCCCCGTCAGAACAATGCTACGACCCGGAAATAAGTCAGCCAATGACCTCCCTGCCTGTAACAACCCCAAATTTCCAATACAAGTTTTTACAAAAAAATTTCAAAAAATCCATAAAGGGGTATTTTAGCCTGAGCACAAGTTATAAGTAATTATTTTCCTTTTTAATTACAAGTTAAAAGAATGTAACAACTCCATTTTTAGTGTACAAAAATTTGCTTTAAAATTAATGTATACTTGGGGTATTTACATTTATTGTTATTACTTTAAGTAATTAATTAGCTCCATAATTACAAGAAGGAGCTTGTAGCTCATTGGTAATACCTTGCACTGCTGAACCAAGCCACCAGAGTTCAATCCCATACCCCACATTATTTTTAATATTGATTTTTTAAAATCTTTAGAATACCAAGAGTTTACACATGCATATCTCACAAAAACCCCACTACACCCAAAAATGTAACATTTTCAGGAGTTAGATGAACCGTCGAGGGGGATCCCGGCCGCCTGACTTGGCCGGGAATCGGCCAAATCGTCCTTGACTCGGTTTGACTTAGTCCTCAGACCGAGTCATGGCCGAGTCGGCCGATTCCGGCGACGACCCCAACATGAAAGTTGTGTCTTTTCATATTCCCTATGCACCTGCAAAATTTCAGCTTCAGACCACTTCCAGAGCTCTTTAAAAACCCCAATTACTCCACTTTTAATACATTTTTATTACATTTTATCACATTTTTATTTTAAACTTTTCATCTACCCTAACCCTAGCCTAACCCTATAAATACCAACCCTTCACACTACCCTCTCACCCCAAAATCCTGAGCCCACTCTCTCAAAATTTTTCCAAAGATCGTGTACTTTGAAAACAAGCTCAAGGCGAAGCTCCGACGAAATTCCGGCGGAACTTCCGGTGATCATCTTAGGAACTATCGGCGACAACGCAACACACCGACGATCCCTCTAGTTCCCTCTCACTCTCTTGAGTAATCTAAAACCCGTAAGTCCCTTTTCTGTCTCTCCTTTCCATTCTCAAAATACGAAATTACAAAACCTGACGGAATCGGAACAAATCCGATTTTCGATTCGGTTTTCTATAAAATCCCACTTCTCACTAATACAATCATACCTAAACTTTCTCATGTTGACTATTAAATACTAATCAAACAATTTGATCAAGTTTCTTCACATGAAATGATAGTTTTTTCAATTTATCGTATTTTTCACTTAAATACCACATTATTTCAATCCTTCATTTAACCCCATCAAACTTGCTATATATTTAAAGTAGATCACGAGGTAATGACCTACCTCCTCAGACACTCATATGCAACACCCGAGAACCTAGAATACGAGAAAACAAACAATTTCATTTAAATACCATATTCTTAATAAAACTATTTCTAAAAGATTTATTTTTGATACACTTTTTAAAAAAAAGTACCACTTATTATGAAAATACGATAAGTTGTGGACATTGGTCGTTTATCTAAACCTGACTTTGTGGTGTCTAGGCTAGGCAAGTGAGAAAGGTAACTTTAAAAGGCCCGACTCACGGTGATTCGTGAGCGGATCCCTCCTTTCCTCACTTGTACTTACCTGGCCACAATTGGCGGTGAAGAGGCGATTTGAGGTATCTCACAACTTATCGTCTGGACCAGTTAGGAATAGACTAGTTAACTTAGGAGAAACTAGAACATACAATACGGAAAATATACATCTTTACAAATAAATACCAATTACTTCATAAAACCGTTTTCTAAAAGATTTAGAATTTTACAATCTTTGCATAGCGCCGCTACAACTCATTTTGGGGAATCCGTTCGAGATGGTGCGGATTATCGCACATCCTCGGGCTTAGTAGTGCGAGATTCAGACCTCTGCAAGGAGTATTCGGTCTCGAAAGATTTAAAATACGACATCTTAAGAAAATGAGATTTTTAGAATATAAAATATTTATTTAAATTATTTTTGTATAAATATATGTATATTTATCATTAAAATATCTATTTTGTTATGATATAAATATTCCACCTTTTTCTAAAAATCACAAAAGTAAATTTTACACTAAAATATCATAAATTCCACATAAATCAATATTACAAATAAAATACCTTTATTTCTGAAACTAGGATATTTTCACTAGAAATATCACAATATAAAACCCACTTTTATTACAACTCTAAAGACGAATAATGAATACTTGAAGTGTATTTTGAAAAGTATATAAAAGTATTTTTTTACATAAAACCCCATCAAGTTTTATAAATTACCCTAAGGACCCTAGGAATTATAGGTTTAAGAAATAATCAAGACTTCGATTTACATTTCTAATTGTCTGACTCGGGTTTGAGTCTGATTAATCTGACTTGAATATGATTCAAGTCAATCTGCAATTTACAATCTTCAATATGAATCTATGAATCCAATTATCAATCTATACAATTTGACTGAACCGAACCATGGATATACATTCCATTTACATGGTTCTCCAGTTATTCCATTTACATGATTCTATGGTTACATCCGTTTACTGAAGTCATGGTTTCGGTCAGTCTTTCAATTATACATTCAATTCAATTTACAGTACAAAACAATACAAATAAAACACTACGGGGTTTAAGGGGTAGATTGGTACGGAAGGTGTTAAAGATGGCACGAGACGGTAAGATTAAGACACCAAACATGAATCTAATTGCCGTTGTTCCGGGTTGTATAACGGAACCTTGTACTTCCATTTGCCCTGATCTCTAGCATACTGAGACTCCTCTCGTATACACTGGCATTCTTCTGTACCAAGCCACAAACAACAACGTTAATATAACATTACAACAATATAATACAACATTAAAAGCTACCCTCTCTCTCTTTCTTCTTTTCTACTTCTCCCTTATCTTTGGGACTTACCGAGCGATCTGTTCGTCGACGACATTCTATTTCTTTCTTCTTTGAATGTCGTCAAGTGGTTTGGACCCGACAGAGGTCGAGCCATCTGCAGAAGACTTGGATCAGCTTGCTGAAGAACCAGAGCTCTAGTTTCTTTGTACATTTTCCATTCAGTACTATTCATTTCCTGTCATACCATTGTTTAGGCATCATTTTTATTTTAGTTATATTTCCTTTTCATGCATTGTACAAAAGAATGTTAATAAATAAACGTTGCTGTTTTTATTATACCTTACCTCTTGTGTATTTTCTTTTATATTGCTTAGTTACGCTTAGCATATTTGCTTCTGAGTAAATACGTAGCAGGCCAGTCGCGTCCCCTTCGCCGTAGAATGGGAAGCGGGGCGTGACAGGTTTTGTTGGTGGCCCATGCAGGTCAGAGCTGTATGGAACCCTAAGCAATATAAAACACAAGAATCAGCAACTAAAACATTCTTTACAATCATGTTTTTTGAATCCCATCATTTCTTATTCTTTGAATCATATACTTTGAATCTGTCCTAACCCAAATTTTTCTTCAAGGTTATGGATTCCCCGAACAACACCAGCACCAATGTCAACAACACACTTCCACCACTACCTCTCACACCTGCTGTTCCTGCGCCACCCACCGAGCAAACAGTGCTACTTGAGGCGATCTGCAGCCTTCTTGAGGGACAGCAACAACTCCTGAACCGTCCCGAGACTAACGCACCTGGGGTAAAGCAATTCAGGGCTTTACATCCCAAGCAGTTCTCCGGAAAGGGAAGCCCACTTGAAGCTGAGGAATGGGCACAAAGTATAGAGGATGATCTGGCGGCAGCACAAGTGCCAGACATAGCTTGGGTCCGTGTGGCGAAACTGCAGCTCACGGACAATGCTCACAACTGGTGAAAGGCGGAAGAAAGCCGTCTTGTACAGCCTATTGAATGGAAGACTTTTCGCAAGAAGTTCGACGCGAAGTACTTCCCTGTGACTGCCAGGTTTGCCATGGAGTAGCAGTTCATTCATCTACAACAAGGTTCGATGCGGGATAAGTCAGTAGATGAGTACGACGCTGAATTCACCATGCTAAGCCGATTCGCGGCACACTTGATACCGACGGACGAGATCAGAGCTCATCGCTTTCAACAAGGTTTGGACACGGAAATTCAGGCTGCACTAGCCACAGGGAAATTTCTGACTCATGAGGATGCTTTGGAAGCTGCCCGCAGTTATGAGGCAGTAATAAAGGCGAGGGGCAGACCTCAATCTGCCGGTTTGAAATGCCCTGCCAATCAAATGGCAGGAGGAGCACCTTCCAGGCCATCGTTTGAACCCGGGAGAACTGAAGAAATTTGCCACTACTGCCATAGAAAGGGACTCTTGTAGAAGGACTGTAGACGCGCAAAAGGCCTGTGTCTAATTTGTGGCGCATCCAATCACAGAATTGAGACCTGTCCATATAGATACAACTCAGCTCACACACCTACCAACTACCCGCAGCGGCCAGCTATCCAGGCTCCTGCAACTCGTCCTGCACTACCTACTCCACCACCTGCACAACCTACTCGTCAATTCCAACAAGCAATGAGGGACATGCGTAGAGGGCAGAGAAACATGACCCAAAAGCAGAATGTGCCTCCAGCTAGAAGGAATGTATCACAGCGACAGACATTCACATTAGAAGCCGTAGAAGCCGAGACTGTAGGTCAAGGTAACACCGGTAAGCCTTTTTCACCCTTGTATCACTTTGTTATTTTTATACACTATCCATACTCCAGTCACCAAACTTTCCTTGAAACTGTTACACTTTCCTTTTACAAATTTCGATGACGAAATTTTTATAAGAAAGGTAGAATGTAACAACCCCAAATTTCCAATACAATTTTTTACAAAAAATTTTCAAAAAATCCATAAAGGGGTATTTTAGCCTGAGCACAAGTTATAAGTAATTATTTTGCATTTTAATTACAAGTTAAAAGAATGTAACAACTCCATTTTTAGTATACAAAAATTTGCTTTAAAATTAATGTATACTTGGGGTATTTACATTTACTGTTATTACTTTAAGTAATTAATTAGCTCCATAATTATAAGAAGGATCTTGTAGCTCATTGGTAATACCTTGCACTGCTGAACCAAGCCACCAGAGTTTAAATCCCATACCCCACATTATTTTTAATATTGATTTTTTAAAATCTTTAGAATACTAAGAGTTTACATGTGCATATCTCACAAAAACCCCACTACACCCAAAGATGTAGCATTTCCAGGAGTTAGATGAACCATCGGGGGGGATCCCGGCCGCCTGACTCTGCCAGGAATCGGCCAAATCGGCCTTGACTCGGTCTGACCGAGTCCTCAGACCGAGTCACGGCCGAGTCGGCCGATTCCGGCGACGACCCCAACATGAAAGTTGTGTCTTTTCATATTCCCTATGCACCTGCAAAATTTCAGCCTCAGACCACTTCCAGAGCACTTTAAAAACCCCAATTACTCCACTTTTAATACATTTTTATTACATTTTATCACATTTTTATTTTAAACTTTTCATCTAACCTAATCCTATCCTAACCCTATAAATACCAACCCTACACACTACCCTCTCACCCCAAAATCCTGAGCCCACTCTCTCAAAAATTTTCCAAAGATCGTGTACTTTGAAAACAAGCTCAAGACGAAGCTCCGACAAAATTCCGGCGGAACTTCCGGCGATCATCTTAGGAACTATCGGCGACGACGCAACACACCGACGATCCCTCTAGTTCCCTCTCACTCTCTCGAGTAATCTAAAACCTGTAAGTCCCTTTTCTATCTCTCTTTTCCATTCTCAAAATACGAAATTACAAAACCCGACGGAATCGGAACAAATCCGATTTCCGATTCGGTTTTCTATAAAATTCCACTTCTCACTAATACAATCATACTTAAACTTCCTCATGTTGACTATTAAACACTAATCAAACAATTTGATCAAGTTTTGTCATATGAAATGATAGTTTTTTCAATTTATCTTATTTTTCACTTAAATACCACATTGTTTCAATCCTTCATTTAACCCCATCAAACTTGCTATACATTTAAAGTAGATCATGAGGTAACGACCTACCTCCTCACACACTCATATGCAACACCCCGAGAACCTAGAATACGAGAAAACAAACAATTTCATTTAAATACCATATACTTAATAAAACCATTTCTAAAAGATTTAGTTTTGATACACTTTTTAAAAAAAGTACCACTTATTATGAAAATACGATAAGTTGTGGACATCGGTCGTTTATCTAAACCTGACTTTGTGGTGTCTAGGCTAGGCAAGTGAAAAAAGTAACTTTAAAAGGCCCGACTCACTGTGATTCGTGAGCGGATCCCTCCTTTCCTCGCTTGTACTTACCTGGCCACAATTGGCGGTGAAGAGGCGATTTGAGGCATCTCACAACTTATCGTCTGGACCAGTTAGGAATAGACTAGTTAATTTAGGAGAAACTAGAACATACAATACGGAAAATATACATCTTTACAAATAAATACCAATTACTTCATAAAACCGATTTTTAAAAGATTTAGAATTTTACAATCTTTGCAAAGCGCCGCTACAACCCATTTTGGAGAACCCGTTCGGGATGGTGCGGATTATCGCACATCCTCGGGCTTAGTAATGCGAGATTCAGACCTCCGCAAGAAGCATTCGGTCTCGAAAGATTTAAAATACGACATCTTAAGAAAATGAGATTTTTAGAATATAAAATATTTATTAAAATTATTTTTGTATAAATATATGTATATTTATCATTAAAATATCTATTTTGTTATGATATAAATATTCCACCTTTTTCTAAAAATCACAATAATAAATTTTACACTAAAATACCATAAATTCCACATAAATCAATATTACAAATAAAATACTTTTATTTCTGAAACTAGGATATTTTCATTAGAAATATCACAATATAAAACCCACTTTCATTACAACTCTAAAGACGAATAATGAATACTTGAAGTGTATTTTGAAAAGTATATAAACGTATTTTGTACGTAAAACCCCCTCAAGTTTTATAAATTACCCTAAGGACCCTAGGAATTATAGGTTTAAGAAATAATCAAGACTTCGATTTACATTTCTAATTGTCTGACTCGGGTTTGAGTCTGATTAATCTGACTTGAATATAATTCAAGTCAATCTACAATTTACAATCTTCAACATGAATCCATGAATCCAATTATCAATCTATATAACTTGACTGAACCGAACCATGGATATACATTCCATTTACATGGTTCTCCAGTTATTCCATTTACATGATTCTACGGTTACATCCGTTTACTGATGTCATGGTTTCGGTCAGTCTTTCAATTATACATTCAATACAATTTACAGTACAAAACAATACAAATAAAACACTACGGGGTTTAAGGGGTAGATTGGTATGGAAGGTGTTAAAGATGGCACGAGACGGTAAGATTAAGACACCTAACATGAATCCAATTGCGTTGTTCCGGGTTGTATAACGGAGCCTTGTACTTCCATTTGCCCTGGTCTCTAGCATACTGAGACCCCTCTCGTATACACTGGTATTCTTCTGTACCAAGCTACAAACAACAGCGTTAATACAACATTACAATAATAATACAACATTAAAAGCCACCCTCTCTCTCTTTCTTCTTTTCTACTTCTCCCTTATCTTTGGGACTTACCGAGCGATCTGTTCGCTGACGACATTTTATTTCTTTCTTCTTTGAATGTCGTCAGGTGGTTTGGACCCGACAGAGATCGAGCCATCTGCAGAAGACTTGGATCAGCTTGCTGAAGAACCAGAGCTCTAGTTTCATTGTACATTTTCTATTCAGTCCTTTTCATTTCCTGTCATGCCATTGTTTAGGCATCATTTTTATTTCAGTTGTATTTCCTTTCCATGCATTGTACAAAAGAATGTTAATAAATAAAAGTTGTTGTTTTTATTATACCTTGCCTCTTGTGTATTTTCTTTTATATTGCTTAGTTACGCTTAGTGTATTTGCTTCTGAGTAAATACGTAGCGGGCCAGTCGCGTCCCCTTCGCCGTAGAATGGGAAGCGGGGCGTGACACTGCCGGAACAACGCTCCAACCCGGGAACAAGTCAATCCCAACACCGCAGAAAGCGGAACAAGTCGGCCAATGCCTTCCTGCCGGAACAACGCTCCAACCCGGAAGCAAGTCAGCCAATGACCTCCCCGCTGGAACAACGCTCCGTCTCGGAAACCAGTCAGCCAATGACCTCCCCGCTGGAACAACGCTCCGACCCGAAAACAAGTCAGCCAATGAGCTCCCCGCAGGAACAATGCTCCGTCTCGGAAACAAGTCAGCCAATGACCTCCCCTCCAGAACAATGCTCCATCTCGGAAACAAGTCAGCCAATGACCTCCCCGCCGGAATAACTCTCCGTCTCGGAAACAAGTCAGCTAATGACCTCCCCACCGGAACATCGCTCCGACCCGGAAATAAGCTAGCCAATGACCTCTTCGCCGGAACAACGCTCCGTCTCGGAAACAAGTCAGCCAATGACCTCCCCGCCGGATCAATGCTCCGTCTTGGAATCAAGTCAACTCACAAACCTCTCGATTCAGGAAAATCAGCATTCTTGGAGAGAACCTCTTGATTCACGTCGACCCGCAAGGAAATCAGTGTCTTTGCAGAAATCTCTCGATTCGTCTCGATTCCAGGGAAATCAGTGTCCTTGGCAAAACCTCTCGATTCAGGGAAATCAGCGTCCTTGGCAAGAACCTCTCGATTCGCGTCAACCCGCAAGGAAATCAGCGTCTTTATAGGAATCTCTCGATCCGTCTCGACCCCAGGGAAATCAGTGTCCTTGGCAAAACTTCTCGATTCAGGGAAATTACCGTCCTTGGCAAGAACCTCTCGATTCGCATCGACCCGCAAAGAAATCAATGTCTTTGCAGGAATCTCTCGATTCGTCTCGACTCCAGGGAAATCAGTGTCCTTGGCAAAAACCTCTCGATTCAGGGAAATCAGCGTCCTTGGCGAGAACCTCTCGACTCGCGTCGACCCGCAAGGAAATCAATGTCTTTGCAGAAATCTCTCGATTCGTCTCGACTCCAGGGAAATCAGTGTCCTTGGCAAAAACCTCTCGATTCACGGAAATCGGCTTCCTTGGAGAGAACCTGTCGATTCGTTTTGATCCGCAAGGAAATAAGTGTCTTTGCAGGAATCTCTCGATTCATCTCGACCCCAGGGAAATCAGTGTCCTTGGCAAAACCTCTCGATTCACGGAAATCGGCGTCCTTGGCGAGAACCTGTCGATTCGTTTTGATCCGCAAGGAAATAAGTGTCTTTGCAGGAATCTCTCGATTCGTCTCGACCCCAGGGAAATCAGTGTCCTTGGCAAAACCTCTCGATTCAGGGAAATCAGCGTCCTTGGCGAGAACCTCTCGATTCAGGGAAATCAGCATCCTTGGCGAGAACCACTCAATTCGTTTCGACCCGCAAGGAAATCAGTTTCTTTGTAGGAATCTCTCGATTTGTCATGACCCAGGGAAATCAATGTCCTTGGCAAAACCTCTCGATTCAGGGAAGTCAGCGTCCTTGGCGAGAACCACTCGATTCAGGGAAATCTGCATCCTTGGCGAGAACCTCTTGATTCGTTTCGACCCGCAAGGAAATCAGTGTCTTTGCAGGAATCTCTCGATTCGTCTCAACCCCAGGGAAATCAGTGTCCTTGGAAAAACCTCTCGATTCAGGGAAATCAGCATCCTTGGCGAGAACCTCCCGATTCAGGGAAGTCAGCATCCTTGGCGAGAACCTCTCGATTCAGGGAAATCAGCGTCCTTGGCGAGAACCTCTCGATTCGTTTTGACCCGCAGGGAAATCGGTGTCTTTGTAGGAATCTCTCGATTCGTCTCGACCCTAGGGAAATCAGTGTCCTTAGCAAAACCTCTCGATTCAGGGAAATCAGCATCCTTGGCGAGAACCTCTCGATTCAGGGAAATTAGCATCCTTGGCGAGAACCTCTCGATTCGTTTCGACCCGTAAGGAAATCAGTGTCTTTGCAGGAATCTCTCGATTCGTCTCGACCCCAGGGAAATCAGTGTCCTTTGCAAAACCTCTCGATTCAGGGAAATCAGCGTCCTTGGCGAGAACCTCTTGATTCAGGGAAATCAGCGTCCTTGGAGAGAACCTCTCGATTCATTTCGACCCGCAAGAAAATCAGTATCTTTGAAGGAATCTCTCGATTCATGTCGACCCCAGGGAAATCAGTGTCCTTGGCAAAACCTCTCGATTCAGGGAAGTCAGCGTCCGTGGCGAGAACCTTTCGATTCAGGAAAACCAGCGTCCTGGGCGAGAACCTCTCGATTCAGAGAAATCAGCATCCTTGGCGAGAACCTCTCGATTCGCTTCGACCCGCAAGGAAATCAGTATCTTTTGTTAGTGTTTATGCCCTAGAAGGCCATTACTGTATCATACTAGCTTGTATATTACTCAATGGAAGCTTGGGATATTCACATGTATATAACAGTCTTGCTAAACATGGTAGTATGCTACTTGGTTTTTCTATCTTAATATGTGAGTGTACGTATTGATAGAGCTCTTAGGATCTTGCTTGTCTACCAGCGTTGTGATGGCAGTCACACTAGTGGGGGCTGGGTAGTCTACAAGCACATCCTTATTCAGGTCCCTGGTCGTTGGATTATCGAGACAGAGCATCGATACTCCGGAGTAGACTGGTGTGTACGCTTCTCATCCCAGTTGGGGAGATGGCATGTCCCACAGCCATCAGTACGTCGTACTGGAGATAGTATACAGGTGCTCGTTAGGTTACGGGTACACCGGACAGGACTCACAGGGAACTGTTGGTTGGTTTGATACCAGTCGTCAGTGAACAGTTCCCAGGTGACATGAGTACAGCGTAGTCCGCAGACTTGACACTGCTACTTCGCCTCGAGTGTGTCCCACTGTTCTTAGATTGCTACCCTACCACGGCTCAAAGGAGTCGTGCAAACAGGTAGCAGTTGGGTGCAGTCCCGAGCACTTGGAGGCAGTGGCGGTTAGACAGGATTCGTCCCTCCCGGTATTGGGAGTAGATATCGTGCTGTGTCAGAGAGCCATTACGCAAAGTCCCTGGCCAGGGCAAGCGAGATTTGCTGGTAGGTTCCAGTAGTTTCTCAGGGTGTAATGGGCTTCACTCCGACACGACTTATACCGCTATTAGGGGACTGACGCTTGCCGCCCCCCTAGGCCCGATATGCGATAGTCTTGGACGAACGGACCGGACTGTATGGAGATTGTCACATCAGACTCAGTAGGAGTTCGGATGGGTTTTCTCATCGGCCTTCTTATCGACAACTACCTGGGGACCGTTACGTACAGCTAGTGCCGCTTGCGGTCTGTGGTTAAACCCACTGCCAGCGTAGTAGTCGAGTCTCTAGAGTCCCACACAGAGAGTTTCCTACTCCAGGCGAAACGATATAGAGGTTGCATGGTTTTGCGACAAAGGGTTCGGACGCATACGTGCGTTTACGCACGTACGACTTTCGGACAGTTTTTACCAGTCGGCTTTGGTTTAAGCCAGTTACTGGTATCCGGTTATTGGATTTTTACAGTCTAAAGTTTTTCCGTATTTTTTCGGATCGGAGGGGCGTTCTCGTAATTACTCGAGAAGCTTCTAGAAGATGTGACTAAGGAGGTTTCTTTTGGATAAGAGAGTGAGTCATGGTGGTGATTCATTCACTTCATTAATGCACATTTATTGCTTAATGACTCATGCTAATGAATCATCACAAGATATTTTATGAAGCATGCTTATTCATTTCTTTTATTCATTTGTTGAAAATAAGAATGCTTCATAATATTATGATACACTCTCTCTCTTCTCTCATTATCTTATCTCATACTCTCTCTCCTCAAGCTCTCATCTTCAAGATACTAACCTTACACCTCATGAGTTGAGATCAAAGGGTTAGTTAGACTAAACAATCCATAACCATCACTCTTTATCATCCTTTCATCTTTGATTAGCAATCAAAGTTGATTAGTTACCTCAAGTTAGAGGTTTAGCTTGGAGTTTCGCTCTCGGGTGGATCGTCTACTACCTAGAGAAGGTCGAGGAGAACAAAGGAGGACGTAAAGAAGAAGGACCGGTTTCATTAGGTATAATCCCTAATCACTTGTGAAATGAAACTCATAGAATACGGTTATTTAGAGTTTAGCTTCGATTTAAGCGGTTAGTCGATGTTCGTTCCTTAAACTTGATCGTTTTTGTAAAATCCGCCTCCCCACAAGTACTGGGGTGTACTACATCGACTTACAGTGGTATCAGAGCCTCGCTAAACACTAAATAACTTAATCGCAAATTTGTACGAATTTCGAACGGATAAACGAAACCGGAAAACCCTAAAAAATGCTAGTTTCTGTCGAATTTAAAACGATGTCAGAAAATTTTTCAGGTGAGTTCAGAGAGCTTAGCATGACACCAGTAGACTACACAAGAAAAACAGTCAGCTAGCTCGTTCAACTCAGCGCGGAACCGCGGCCACAGCCTACTGAGGCGCGGCGCTTCCGCGGCCGAGTCAACGAGTTAGCGGCCGAGTTTTCTTGTGTTGTCTCTGTATAACATTTGGGGTTTTCTGGAATGTTTAATTATTGCTCAGGTTACTGTTTAACAGAGCAGATTTTGGAGCAATATTGATGTTGTTTATTCGATCGAATTGTACAGTATTTGCGTATTGGATTATATCTGTGATTGTTTGATGTGTTCGTAAACCTTCCCCAACTGCTAGTATGTCGGTTGGCAGGGGGTTGCACATTTCTGAAATGGTTATATCTGTTTGTGCATATAAACTGTATTGGACTGTTGTGGTGTATAGCCGGGGTTAGCAATGGGTTATTGATTAATTCATTTGTTGTAAATGTAATTTGTTGTAATATTATTTTTGCGGGGCACTTCCAGGTTGCGGTCGTAGCCACCGTTGTATTATTTCATTTTACTGTTTTTGCTCCTAGGACTGACCCAAGGTGGGGTACACAGACTGCCGGGTGGGTAGTTTGCCGTACCCGTAGGGGTCGAGGGTGGGGTAACGGCTATTCATCACAACTGTGTAATCTGTCTTTTCTTGCAGGCTCAAAAGAAATACAGATTGCTTGCATATCCAATATTGTTTATCTGTGTTCTGGAATGAATATCATTGCGTCAGACGAATGTAAAATATCTATATTTATTGTAGCTATTTAGACGTCACTTATGTTTTACACCCGCGCTAGCCCAGCCCCCGCTCTGTCGTTAGTTAAGTAACCTAACGGGTGATGACGGGACCCCGTGGCGAATGCGGATGGCATAAGAGGACGTTGTATTTTCGTTGTTTTCTGCAATGATAGGTTAATGATGGGACGCATTATCTGTAATGCAAAGAAAACAAACCAAAGTTTAAATCGTTGGAACAATTTAAAAGAAACCACTCGGTTATTTTTAAAACAGATATTTTTAAAATGCGGAGACTTAACCACTCCTTTTAAAAGCTATCAGGTTCCTTCGGTTATATCAAGTTCACTACGTTCACGGTTTCGCCAAAACCAGTCGTAGCCCTCCGTCATTTCTTATGAATGGTCAGTAGTATTCAAGCTATGTTTGTTTGGCCCTTAGTCAAGACATAGTGATTGGTAGCTGCTGGGGTATTCATTTGTTACATAGATAGATGTGTTGGTTTGGGACAGTCGTATTATTTTGTTTGGCCCTTAGTCAAGAGTATATACGGATGGGTTCAAATCAACAGGATAATGATGGGCAGAACTTGACATGTAACTTATGATTTGTTGGCCCTTAGTCAAGATCATAAGAACATGGGGCAAAAAAATATATATCGGGAATTTCTAAAGAAACTGAAATTTGCAAAGAGATGCATACCATTTGGAGTTTGATGAATGTTGGTAGGATTCCTTCAACATTATCATACGATGATATTTGGATCCCGATCCTACTGTGAGTATATGCTACTTATCAGGATATTCGTCACTTAACGATCAATGCTATAAACCTAGTAGGTGTCCAGAAAAGTGTCAGCGGGGTTACGCCCTCAGAGAAAAGAGGTTATTTAATTAAGGAACTTCGCGAAAGCGTTGGAAAACCTCCCTCGAAGTATCGACACCGGCCTGGCTGAACGGTTAAGCAAGTATTGTACGGTGAGAATAGTCCTGGCTAATTCTTCTTTTATGGTTTGAGGAATGATTCGAGAAACAGTGGGAGCCATCCAGTTTAGATAAACTAAAAACCACTCTAAACTTGCAAGAGCATCGTGCTAAAGTGTTTTCTTCTCTCTCTCCTAATTGCAGCGACCCTGAAAATGACTGGACTTAAGTTACTTTTAGAAAAGAATATACTGACGGGGCCAAACTATAAAGATTGGCTGCGGAATGTCAAGATGGCCTTGACCTATGACAAATTGGGGTACGTCCTCACCGCTACGGCACCTGCTGTCCCTGGTCCCAAATCCAGCAATGCGGATAAGGAAATCCGCAAAACCTGGGATTTAGATTGCGCGAGAGCCAAGTGCATCGTGCTTGCCTCGATGAACAATGAACATCAGAGGAGGCACGAGGATATGTCCCTAGATGGCATATTTCTCCATACAAAGGAACTTTATGGAGAGCAATCTCGTATTGCAAGATACGAGACCTCGAAGAAATTATTTCGAGCGAGGTTGGCTGTCGGGTCATCGGTAGGTGAACATGTCCTACAGATGATCGGCTATATTGAGGAGCTCGCAGACCTTGGGACGACTTTGGATAATGAGCTCTATACAGACCTTATTCTCCAGTCCCTTCCTCCCACCTACGCCCAGTTTATCCTCAACTTCAACCTTCAAGGAAAAGAAGTTGAACTTGCGGAACTCCTGAACATGTTAAGGAGTGCAGAGGGCACCTTACAGAAGGTAAGGGAAACACCCGCTATGTTTGTTGGCGGTTCATCTTCTTCAGGGTCCAAGGCTAGGGCCAAAGGAAGGAAGAAGAAGGCCGCACCCAAACCTAGAGGAGGTGTTAGTAAGGTGAGAGGGAAGGGAAAGATAAAGAAAGCAGTACCGATAGTTGGTCAGGATGAGTGCTTTCATTGTCACAGGAAAGGGCACTGGAAGAAGGATTGCAAGGCGTGGAACGCCAAGAACCAGGAACCGAAGCAAGCTGTGGCTTCGACTTCAGGTGTGTTTGTAATTGAGAATTGTCTGTCGATCAACTCTACTTCCTGGGTATTGGATACCGGATCAGGATCTCATATTTGCAATTCATTGCAGGCACTGAGAAACCGTAGAGTGCTGAAGGAAGGTGATATGATCCTCAGGGTTGCTAACGGAGCTAGCGTGGGAGCTGCGTCCGTCGGGGATTATCACCTAGGATTGACGAGTGGACATATTTTGGTTTTGCATAACTGTTATTTTGTACCCAGCTTAACGTGTAATATCATATCAGTTTCCTTGTTATCAAATAAAGGTTATGATTTCACGTTTATAAGAGATGTTGTCAACATCCACCTTAATCATGGTTTGATTGGGTCCGGTACTCTAAATAACGGCATATATGTTTTAAACCAACTCCAAATTTTCAATGTCCAGAACACACTAAAAAGAAAGTCTCCAGAATTAAATAAAGCTTTCTTATGGCATTGTAGACTGGGTCACATCAATGAGAGAAGGTTGACTAAGTTGCATAGAGAAGGATATTTAGACACGTTCGAATATCAATCTTATGACACTTGTCAATCCTGTCTCAAAGGAAAGATGACAAAAACTCCATTTACTGGACAAGGAGTAAGAGCGAGCGAGCTCTTAGGACTCATACACAGTGATGTATGTGGTCCAATGTCTACACATGCGAGAGGTGGTTATTCCTACTTCATTACTTTTACAGATGATTTCTCTAGGTTTGGACATGTCTTCTTGATGAAGCATAAATCCGAAGCCTTTGAGAAATTCAAGGAATATAAGAGTGAAGCGGAAAACCAAACAGGCAAAAGTATTAAGACACTAAGATCTGATCGAGGTGGAGAATACTTAAGTGCCGAGTTCCTAGGTTACCTAAAAGAGAAAGGAATTCTCTCTCAACTTACTCCTCCATACACTCCACAGCATAACGGTGTATCGGAGAGACGGAATCGAACCCTATTGGATATGGTACGATCCATGATGAGTAATGCTGAGTTACCACGATCTTTCTGGGGTTATGCGCTAGAATCAGCAGCATATCTTTTGAACCAGGTTCCAACCAAGACTGTGCCTACCACACCATATCAGATGTGGAGTGGGAAGAAACCCTGCCTAAAACATTTTAGGACATGGGGGTGTCCAGCTTTTGTAAAAAAGCAGCATGTGGACAAGCTCGAGGCACGCTCAGTACTGTGTAAGCTTGTGGGATATCCAAAGAACTCCAAGGGATATTATTTCTATTACGCAGAGGAACAAAAGGTTTTTGTTTCTCGTCATGCCCACTTCTTAGAAACTGAATTTTTAGAAAATCAGAAGAGTGGGAGCGAAGTAGAACTGGAAGAAATTCCAGAACCACAAGCTGTTACTGAAAGTTTGGTAGAACCAGAGGTTCAAGAAGAACAGAACATTCCCGCACCCCTCCGCAGGAGTAGTAGGCCGTCTCATCCACCTGAGAGATACTACGGTTTTCTCATAGATGGGGATAGAGAGGATTGCATCATAGATGATGATGAACCTACTGACTTCCAGCAGGCCATCCAGAGCGGCGACTCGGTACGATGGCTAGATGCAATGCGGACCGAGATGGAGTCCATGTACACCAACAAAGTATGGACTTTGGACTTTGCTCCAGATGGGGTAAAACCCATAGGATGCAAATGGATCTTCAAGAAAAAGATTGGTGTAGATGGACAGGTGGAAACCTATAAGGCTAGACTTGTTGCAAAGGGTTTTCGTCAAAGACCTGGTTTGGACTATGACGAAACTTTTTCTCCAGTGGCTATGCTCAAATCCATTCGGGTCCTTCTTGCTATTGCTGCCTTCCATGATTATGAAATCTGGCAGATGGACGTAAAGACGGCTTTTCTGAATGGAAATTTAGAAGAGAGCGTCTATATGGATCAGCCAGAGGGTTTCAATCAGAGTGGGAGCAGCGGGAAAGTATGCAAGCTGCTTAAGTCTATTTATGGACTAAAGCAGGCATCGCGGAGTTGGAACATCTGTTTTGATGAGACAGTCAAAGAATATGACTTTATCAAAAATCCAGATGAACCGTGCATATATAGTAAAGCTGTAGCCAGAAGTGTCGTATTCCTCGTCTTGTACGTGGATGACATTCTATTGATAGGAAATGACATTCCTATGCTACAATCTGTCAAAGGATTCTTGTCACACAGGTTCTCCATGAAAGACCTGGGTGATGCCTCGTACATTCTGGGGATCCGGATCTATCGTGATAGATCCAAGAGGATGTTGGGACTTTCACAGTCCAGGTATATCGACACTATACTGAAAAGATTCAGTATGGAAGATTCTAAGCGCGGTAATCTACCGGCTTGTCACGGAATCACCCTCTCCAAAGAGATGTCTCCCAAGACTGATTTGGAAAGGGAACGCATGTCCATTATACCCTACGCTTCTGCGGTAGGCTCTATAATGTATGCGATGTTGTGTACCAGACCAGATGTAGCTTACGCACTGAGCGTGGTAAGCCGGTATCAATCAGACCCAGGGGAGAAACACTGGATAGCAGTAAAGAACATTCTCAAGTACCTGAGGAGGACTAAGGAGATGTTCTTGGTTTACGGCGCTAAAGACCTCAGGTTGGAGGCCTTTGCTGATTCCGGCTTCCAGAGTGATAAGGACGATTCCAAGTCCATGTCGGGTTATGTCTTTACCCTCAATGGAGGGGCGGTGTGCTGGAAGAGCTCCAAGCAGGACACCGTTGCTGACTCGACGATGGAAGCGGAGTATATTGCTGCTTGCGATGCCGCAAAAGAAGCAGTCTGGATGAAGAAGTTCCTAACAGAACTTCAGGTGGTTCCTACCATAGTTGATCCAATACCTCTGTATTGCGACAACAACGGAGCTATAGCTTTAGCGAAGGAACCAAGGTCCCATCAGAAGTCCAGACACATCTTGAGGCGGTATCACCTGATCAGGGAGATCATTGATCGTCAGGAGATCGAGGTTCGGAGAGTTGCTTCAGAAGAGAACATTGCTGATCCATTCACGAAGGCCCTTCCTCAGATTCAGTTCGAGAGGCTGCTCGAGATCATTGGTCTACGATATGCCAGTACATGGCCCTAGTGCAAGTGGGAGATTGTTAGTGTTTATGCCCTAGAAGGCCATTACTGTATCATACTAGCTTGTATATTACTCAATGGAAGCTTGGGATATTCACATGTATATAACAGTCTTGCTAAACATGGTAGTATGCTACTTGGTTTTTCTATCTTAATATGTGAGTGTACGTATTGATAGAGCTCTTAGGATCTTGCTTGTCTACCAGCGTTGTGATGGCAGTCACACTAGTGGGGGCTGGGTAGTCTACAAGCACATCCTTATTCAGGTCCCTGGTCGTTGGATTATCGAGACAGAGCATCGATACTCCGGAGTAGACTGGTGTGTACGCTTCTCATCCCAGTTGGGGAGATGGCATGTCCCACAGCCATCAGTACGTCGTACTGGAGATAGTATACAGGTGCTCGTTAGGTTACGGGTACACCGGACAGGACTCACAGGGAACTGTTGGTTGGTTTGATACCAGTCGTCAGTGAACAGTTCCCAGGTGACATGAGTACAGCGTAGTCCGCAGACTTGACACTGCTACTTCGCCTCGAGTGTGTCCCACTGTTCTTAGATTGCTACCCTACCACGGCTCAAAGGAGTCGTGCAAACAGGTAGCAGTTGGGTGCAGTCCCGAGCACTTGGAGGCAGTGGCGGTTAGACAGGATTCGTCCCTCCCGGTATTGGGAGTAGATATCGTGCTGTGTCAGAGAGCCATTACGCAAAGTCCCTGGCCAGGGCAAGCGAGATTTGCTGGTAGGTTCCAGTAGTTTCTCAGGGTGTAATGGGCTTCACTCCGACACGACTTATACCGCTATTAGGGGACTGACGCTTGCCGCCCCCCTAGGCCCGATATGCGATAGTCTTGGACGAACGGACCGGACTGTATGGAGATTGTCACATCAGACTCAGTAGGAGTTCGGATGGGTTTTCTCATCGGCCTTCTTATCGACAACTACCTGGGGACCGTTACGTACAGCTAGTGCCGCTTGCGGTCTGTGGTTAAACCCACTGCCAGCGTAGTAGTCGAGTCTCTAGAGTCCCACACAGAGAGTTTCCTACTCCAGGCGAAACGATATAGAGGTTGCATGGTTTTGCGACAAAGGGTTCGGACGCATACGTGCGTTTACGCACGTACGACTTTCGGACAGTTTTTACCAGTCGGCTTTGGTTTAAGCCAGTTACTGGTATCCGGTTATTGGATTTTTACAGTCTAAAGTTTTTCCGTATTTTTTCGGATCGGAGGGGCGTTCTCGTAATTACTCGAGAAGCTTCTAGAAGATGTGACTAAGGAGGTTTCTTTTGGATAAGAGAGTGAGTCATGGTGGTGATTCATTCACTTCATTAATGCACATTTATTGCTTAATGACTCATGCTAATGAATCATCACAAGATATTTTATGAAGCATGCTTATTCATTTCTTTTATTCATTTGTTGAAAATAAGAATGCTTCATAATATTATGATACACTCTCTCTCTTCTCTCATTATCTTATCTCATACTCTCTCTCCTCAAGCTCTCATCTTCAAGATACTAACCTTACACCTCATGAGTTGAGATCAAAGGGTTAGTTAGACTAAACAATCCATAACCATCACTCTTTATCATCCTTTCATCTTTGATTAGCAATCAAAGTTGATTAGTTACCTCAAGTTAGAGGTTTAGCTTGGAGTTTCGCTCTCGGGTGGATCGTCTACTACCTAGAGAAGGTCGAGGAGAACAAAGGAGGACGTAAAGAAGAAGGACCGGTTTCATTAGGTATAATCCCTAATCACTTGTGAAATGAAACTCATAGAATACGGTTATTTAGAGTTTAGCTTCGATTTAAGCGGTTAGTCGATGTTCGTTCCTTAAACTTGATCGTTTTTGTAAAATCCGCCTCCCCACAAGTACTGGGGTGTACTACATCGACTTACAGGCAGGAACCGCTCGATTCGTCTCGACCCTAGGAAAATCAGTGTCTTTGGCAAAACCTTTCGATTTAGGGAAATCAGCATCCTTGGCAAGAACCACTCGATTCGTTTTGGCCCCCAAGAAAATCAGTGTCTTTGCGAGAATCTTTCGATTCGTCTCGACCTACGGGGAAATTAGTGTTCCTGCGCATAAAAAAATTCTCTTGTGGGTTCCTTATGATTCTCAAGAGAAAACTCACTTAAGAGTCCTCACGACCCCTAAGGAGAAAATACACCTACGAGATTCTCTCGACTCGTAGGGAGAAAAGTCTTTGTGAGACCCTCACGGCTCATAAAGTTGAAAAGTCTTAGGCAGCAGACCTAAACTTGTTTTCTAAGCCATCGCTACCCTACAAGAATATCAAGATAAACTACATATAGGCCACATTCACCAGAGTTACACGCAAACATGATATTATATATATATATATATATATAGATACACACACACACACACACACATATAGACACACACACACACACACATATATGTCTTTTATTCATGAATTCAAAATGAATAAAAGATACATGTCATAAAAAAATCAAAATGGATACAAAATATTCTCTCACTCAGGAGTGAATACAAGAAAAGGAGAACATACAAAAAATCTTTCAGCCGGCGGACGGTGTAATAAGTTTGTCAGTTCATCCTTCTTCCGTTGGGTCTCGGCTTCAAGTTTTGTTATTGCCACGAGACGGGTCTCCGCCTGAGACTGTTGAGCCTGATACGAGGCGAGCCGACTCTCAAGCTCCTTTTCAGCAACTTTATCAGCTTCAACCATCTTGAGGGTAAAGATAACGACTTTATCAATAGCTACCACTTCCGTGATAGTTCTTTGAAGCACCCGCCAAAGTTCGTACGAACGGGTGGTCTTAGCAGTGAGTTGAGCTTGAAGTTCTGATTGAAACGATTTCGGATTGTGTAGTATGAAAATTGTAAAGAAATAACAACCAAAAATATTTTGACCGCAATCAATAACGGTGTCGAATGTAGCGCGTTAGTAAGTGCGGATCGTCCACAGGGAAAGTGTAATCGTTCGTCTTTTGAATTAGGTGAATTGAAACTTTAAAGAAAAGAAACAAAAACAATTCATGATTTATAGTTGAAGTTCAAGAATTAGAAAATCTAGATTTAATAACAAGAAAAAGATAGAATCAAGAATTGATAGTTTGATGATTTTTCCAACGAAATATCAAGAATCGAAATGAGGCTCGTAGGAATCGATCGGATCTATAGATGTGATGTAATCTTACAATGACGTATTCTTATCCTTCGATGAATTGATACTAGATCGATGATGATCGATCGAGAATTAGGGATTTCTTATGAAACTAGGGTTTCATCTTATCTCTTGTTCTTTCGTCGATATCATTCACATTCTAGTCTCCAGTAAATTCAAGAAACGATCGTAGATCCCTAATTTCAAGCGATCACAATCAAGAAAGCATCGCAACGAAACTAGGTCATCGATTCTTGAACTTGCTAGGGTTTACAAGACTCGTAGGACTCAAGAATCGTATTAAGATTTGTTACATCATCATTCTATTGATCGTCTCGACTCCTTTACGAGTGGAGTTTTACTCGAACATCACAACAAGAACTACAATCACAAATTGAGATCTAATCATGATGCAAGAATTAAAAGAAAGCAAGATTAAAGAATTTCACCTTTTATTTATATCAACAATTTCATTACATTCGCTCAAGAACTACAAGAGGAAGAACTCGATCGTCGATTTGGCTTCGCTCGTCTCCTTGAGTCGTGGATCGGCTTGGATCACTTGCCCGATTGAAGATCGGCTAGGCTCATAAAAGGTTGAAGGCTTCTCACTTGATTTGGTACTCGGGATCTTGAATTTGGATTGGAATTAGGGTTAGGGTTTTGCACAAGTCGTGTCACTCAACTTGTGGATGGAATGGGGGGGTTGAAGAATTAATGAACAACTAAGATTGATTAACCCCAAAGATTAGCCTTTAACCCTAGGTCTAGGCTTCTATTTATAGACTTCCCTAACCCTAGATCTAGGATTAGAATTTGAATTTCCCTCCAAAAGTTTGTTAGATGAAATTTGAATTTCCCTCCAAAAGGTTGTTGAAAAGAAGCTTCTAGATGTGATTAGTTAGGAGCTTAATCAAGATTAGCATGCTTAATGATCTTTGCTAATCTGGCAGAAGACTCTGGAGAATTATGGAATTTGACATATGTGAAATGACTGTGGGCCTTGAGAGAAAAGTTTTGCAGCAAAAATGGGGAGCTAAAGCCTTGGAACCGCCGCGGATCCGCGGCCCAAGCAGGCTCCTGCCGCGGATCCGCGGCTCTTTGTGGGCCTTGGGCTTCCATATTTTCTGGTAATTCCCTATATAATATTTGGGCCTTGTTTTAATGTGTTGAATTTTGTATTTCCTTTTGAATTACTACCAGATCTGAAATCATTGAGTTGGCGTATTTTTGATCAGCTCTTTTGGCTTTGCTCCTGCAATTTCCTGCACAAATCTCGACACAAGTGTTGCGCAAATACAGAGATGATGCGATGCCATGAAATACGGTCAATTTCCTTTATAGTGCCGGTTTTATAGTCTAACACATGCAATCTGATATTTTATGACTGATCTGCTAATATGTGAAATATGAATGCCGAACTCTTCTAGATGAGTACAAATGATAGGGAAATTGCCGTGTTAAGAATGCAATATTTTCGACTGATCAAATTCCCCCAAACTTATTTTCGATCGTCTCGAACAAATTGTTTTATTAAAAAGAAAAGGAGAAAATAAAGAAAGAGAACAACTAACTAGCACACTTTCGTAGGCAACACGATTGCACTGAGCATGTGCAACAAGCCTTTAAACCTCTAGGTGTCCCTAGTAGGAGGAGTGTTGTCTCCTGAGGGTTTTCAGCGGATTGCACCCACAAAATCCAATAATAAAAGAAAGATCATGAATATTACATTTAAAGACAAGAATTGTAAAATAAAAGCCTTGAAAATTAGGGTTTTCAACTAAGCTAGCTTTTCGGTTGTCATGAGCCCTATCTTAATGGTCATGAAAAGATGTCAGAATCACGTCCTCCTTCAATAAAACATCGTCTTATTCTTTATTCCTATCTTTCTTCCAAACATCGATCATATAACCCTACGTGTGTGTAAAAGACATCCCTACACCCGGAGAATTCAATTCAAGCTATCATACTCTTGCCCTTGTGCCTCAGTACTTTTTAATTAATGAATATTTAGCTGAATTTGCTCACACACTTTCATGCGACCGTTAATACTTCTTGAGGTACTAACCGACCGATTACTCATGTGCTTGCTTATTTGGTGTATTTTCCTCGTCTTGCACCACCTCAGGCATAGCCGTGACTCCCAGACCAGTTGGCCTTAAGGCACTAGGTGAAGAGGCATCCTCGCTATACATTTTTTATTGCCCTTGGTGATAACAAAACCAGTGTTCATTTTTCTCACCACTTTATATTTTCTTCATTTTTTTATTTTTTTTATTTCCTTCATACTTTTGGCTTTAAGACAAGAGCATTTCAAGGTATCCTCTACTATCTCAGGCTTTAAGACGTGTGTAAGTGCGAATAGCAGGGTATCAACGTTCAAAATGTTTGGCTTCCAGAATAGAAACTATTTTTCAGACTTATTTTTATCCTCAGATTAGTGACGTCTTTCATCTTACTAACCCTTGGGACAACGGCTCATAACTACTTATTACTGGTTCGTATAAGAAAACTTCTAATTTTCTTAGTTTTCTTAAATTTTTCTAATCTCATGGATGTAATTTTTCACTATCTAAACTTTCATTATCTTATTTATATACAAAAATATTTTTTTATCTTTTTGAAATTTTTTAAATTTTTATAGGTTTTTAAAAATGTTTTGTGCTTATGCAAATGATATGCAAATGATGCGAAAATAAGCACAAACCTCCCCCAAACTTGTTTTCAACAGTATCCTCACTGTTGCCATCTGCTAAATCTCGAAAAAACCTGTAAGCTTGGGAGGAATTTATTAGTGGGGGCAAAATATTTAAGTGAAGAACTTCCCAAAACTTATTTTTGGCTCATCATTTTGTAAAAATTTTCTTTTCAGGAGCCAGAAAAAATACCTCCCCTAAACTTGAGTTATGCAATATTAATCTTTTGAAAATCACATGAGGGGGTCAAGAATTATTGGTCGATACCAAGCTTTGCAAAGACCGAATATCAACACCAACCATTCGAAAATTTTATCAATGCAGTGCTCTGGTTGGTGGAAGAAGAAATGTGGAAAGGGAAAGGGGTGGAAAAGAATGTGTGTGCGTTTCATTTTGGAGAAACGATGCAGTGAGTGTGATGGATTACTCACATCTTCTTACAAGTCATATGAAGGGGTGGAGGTTCAATTTCATTGATTTGGACATGATTCATCTCAACACCCGTGCTTTTCAGAAATGCGAGTTCATCAGCGAAGATCTCCTCAAAAGTTTCATCTATACCCCGAAGAATAATGTCATCACAAGGTGCGGGGTGATCTTCAGACTCTAAAAACAGTTCATAATCAGTGTTGGTTGTTGACCCGGACATTTTGGTGGAAGAGTCCGTATGTGTAAGATATATAGTTGGGTCAAACAACAACATATGAAAAGAGTCTAGATCAGTATCATGAGGATCATCAAATTCGCTGCTGTCGACATCCATTAAGTCGACAGAACAGACCTGAGCAGTAGGTTCGGAGGGTACACTTCTCAACTTGTAAATGTTCAGCTCTATTGACCTATTCCCGAAGGATAGGGTCATAGAACCATTACGACAGTTGATGATAGCGTTGGAAGTGGCCAAAAAGGGCCGACCTAAAATCACCGGAATTTGATTCCGTGGGTTCACTACAGCTTGTGTATCAATTACAATAAAATCCACAGGGAATATAAATTCCCTAATTTTTATTAACACATCCTCCAGTTCACCCCTAGGTTTGGTGATTGATCGGTCAGCCATCTGGAGAGTGCAATGGGTTGGCTTCAACTCTCCGATACCTAGTTGCTCGTAAACCGAGTAAGGAAGCAAGTTAACACTAGCGCCAAGGTCTAGTAGAGCACGGTTAATGTGTTTTTCCCCGATAGAAATGGAAATAGTAGGATATCCAGGATCCTTACGTTTCCTCGGTAATTGCCGGGGGAAAGCCGTGTCTACTGTTTTTGCCATGAATATCTTCTTGGGCACTTAAGTCTTCCTCTTCCTAGTGCACAAGTTCTTAAGAGTTTTCGCATAGGACGGAACTTGTTGGATGGCATCTAGGAGAGGGATGTTGATGTTAACTTGCTTAAAAATGCCTATAATCTTCTCCATATGTGGACTCGATGTGTTAGCCCTTAACCGATTAGGATAAGGTGCTTTAGCAATAAGCGTTGGGTCCATCATAGGAGAAGGAAGTGGGGGTAGACATGATCCCAAAAGAGGAGTGGGGATCGTCTGTGGAGAACTAGAAGAGATGGGCTGAGGTGGCGAGCCTTTTGGGAAACGAAGAATAGGATCGCAAGAAGGTGGTGGGGTAGAAGAACTGGGGTCAGAAGTGGAAGTAGAAGTGGAAGGAAAGATCTCAGCCGGGGTGTTATTGATTGATTTATTAGTATCATCAAACTCTTCCCCAACGTGATTGTCAAGCACTCTTCCAGATCTCAACGTGGTTGCATTCACAAGATGTGAATAGCCAGGATTGGGTAAAGGTTGAGTTGGAAGTTTCCCTTTCTCTCTTGCACTCATTTCGGCTTTTAGTTGTGCAATTTGTATTTCCATCGATTTGATATTCTCATTTTGAGAGATAATGATCTTCATTACATTCTCGACGGAAGATTGCAAACTTGCCGTCCCTTGGATGGATTGTTTCATAAAAGTATCCAAGGTTTGTGCTAGTGCAGAGGTGTTATCTGTACCGGTCAATTGCAAAGGAATAGACGGTGAAAAAGTGTTGGCCGGATTTTGGAAGTTTTGTGATTGAAAGGGGTGCTGACTCAATTGAAGTGGTGGTTGCTGTTGTGGTGGAGGGAACCTTTGGAAATTGTGTTGGGTTGGAACCGTTTTTTGAGATTGTGATTGGTTCCAAGCAAAGTTAGGGTGGTTCCTCCAACCCTGATCATATGTGGAGGAAGATGGATCGTTTCTAGGTCTTTGAAATGCGGCATTGGTATGCTCATGACCTTGAAACGGACATTCTTCCGTCAAGTGAGACGGGTCAGAACAGCAGCCACAAACAGTTTTGGAGAGTGATATTTGACTTAGGGCGGCAGCTAAAAATTTATTTTCCATAGCGTCGAATTTCTTGTGTAAAGCTGAAATTTCGGCTCTAATTCCTATGGAAATATCATTGCCATCCCTAACCGATTGACCCACACCCTCCCACTGGAAAGATCTTTCAGCGAAATCTTTTAGGAATTTCCAGGCTTCCCCATCATCTTTGGTCATGAAGTTGCCTTGACACATGGATTCAAGGGTCTGTCTTGTGTAAGGAGTAATGCCCTCATAAATGATTCGGCACAATTCCCATCTTGGGATGCCGTGATGTGGACATTGGACTAACAGATCCTTGAAACGTTCAAGACACTTTGAAAATGTTTCAATCGGAAGCTGGGTGAATTGATAGATTTCGCTACGGACTCGAGCTGTCTTTTGATGTGGGTAGAATTTCTTAAGGAATGCTTTGACGAATTCGTCCCAATTTGAAATGGAATGTGCGGTAGTGTTATATAGCCACTTCTCGGCTAAATCGCACAAGGTAAATGGGAGAAGACGAAGACGCAAAGCATCCACAGAAAGCTGTGAAGTACCCATCATTGCGCATACATTTTCAAATTTGGTGATAAAGGCATATGCGTCTTCAGACCCGAGACCGTGAAATTTTGGTAGAAGGTTGATGTATTGGGGTTTTATTTGAAAATTTTCCCCGTTGGCTGGTGGAATGGAAAGACAAGTGGAAAGGGGACCTCGTGTAGGATAGCACCTCTCTTGGAGAGAGATGCGAGGTGGATTCTGCGCACCAACGGACGGCGGCAGGGTAGTGGAAAAGAAGTTCGATAGAGACGGATCCATCGATGTGGGTGTGGTGGTGGGTAAAGAAAGGTAAGTGTAGAAATACCGACTTTTGGGTCGATCGGGGGACGCGGACTGAACAGGCACTAAAATCCCGTTGTCCAGTCTATCTTGTACTAAAAAGGGTTAGTACAAGTGGCAGCGTGTATTTATAATTAGGGGAGAGAATGAATGTGATTGGTGCTTGCTTTGAAAAATTGGACGGATCTTTTGAAAAAATGATGCAACACAACAAATGCAACACACAAAACCCTAATTCTATTAGTCACCTAGGTCAGGCTCTAGACCGCTCCTAACTGCCAAAAGACAAGTCACAGGATAGAATCCTCCACTGCCTCTTTGTCTCCCTGTGGCCAGGTAAGTGCCAGGTAAGTGGGAAGGTACTCCACTACGTAAGTAGTGGGCCTAATTAATAACCACTAGCCTTCGACACACTTGCCTTAGACACCACAAAAAAACGCGGATAAGCAATGAATTACCCACGGCCTTCTTCTGTCCTAAGTGAGCACGACGGTCCTTAGAGTCATCTCTAGATTTCTTTTAATTAATGAGGGTAAATGCGGATGCAAGTTTGTGATTTTTGGGGCTTAGGAAGGATAATGAACTCCCCACCTAATCTGGATTTGGTCTTTGCCCCATAATTTTCCGTATTAATTATGCAAACAACTACAAAGATCAAAACAAGCACAATTTAATTTTGCTTTTTGCGCGACGCTGCGATTATTTGCAAAGAAACCTGCACAAAATGTTAATTGGAGCAGATTTTAGAGAAGATAAGAAAGTGTGGAAGTATACCTGAAAGTTTGGTACAGTGAAACAGCAAGATAGCCGCGGAACCGCCGCAGTTGGTAGGTGTTTGCCGTGGAATCGCCGCACTGTAGCAAGATCACTGCACTACTTTTCTTGAGGCTGTTACTATTCAGCCCCTGAACTCTCTGGATTTTTCAGAAATTCTTTTATCCAGCTCCAATGATCCCAGATTTCCTCGCAACCAAATCACAAAACACGTATTAGGGTTTGTGCGAGTTTAGATCTAAAAATTATAATGGAATAAAATTTTCAACTCAAATTTCAAAATACGAACAATTAGCGCACAATCCCCGGCAATGGCGCCATTTGATTGAAACGATGATTCTTGATGTGTATGTTTGTAAAAATTGTATAGAAATCACAACCAAAAATTATTTGACCGTAATCAACTACGGTGTCGGATGTAGATTGTTAGTGAGTGCGGATCGTCCACAGGGAAAGTGTAATCGTTCGTCTTTTGAATTAGATGAGTCGAAACTTTAAAGAAAAGAAACGAAAACAATTCATGATTTATAGTTGAAGTTCAAGAATTAGAAAATCTAAATCTAATAACAAGAAAAAGATAGAATCAAGAATTGATAGTTTGATGATTTTTCCAACCAAATATCAAGAATCGAAATGAGGCTCGTAGGAATCGATCGGATCTATAGATGTGATGTAATCTTACAATGACGTATTCTTATCCTTCAATGAATTGATACTAGATCGATGATGATCGATCGAGAATTAGGGATTTCTTATGAAACTAGGGTTTCATCTTATCCCTTGTTCTTTCGTCGATATCATTCACATTCTAGTCTCTAGTAAATTCAAGAAACGATCGTAGACCCCTAATTTCGAGCGATCACAATCAAGAAAGTATCGCAACGAAATTAGGTCATCGATTCTTGAACTTGCTAGGGTTTACAAGACTCGTAGGACTCAAGAATCGTATTAAGATTTGTTACATCATCATTCTATTGATCGTCTCGACTCCTTTACGAGCGGAGTTTTACTCGAACATCACAATAAGAACTACAATCACAAATTGAGATCTAATCATGATGCAAGAATTAAAAGAAAGCAAGATTAAAGAATTTCACCTTTTATTTATATCAACAATTTCGTTACATTCGCTCAAGAACTACAAGAGGAAGAACTCGATCGTCGATTTGGCTTCGCTCGTCTCCTTGAGTCGCGGATCGGCTTGGATCACTTGCCCGATTGAAGATCCGCTAGGCTCATAAAAGGTTGAAGGTTTCTCACTTGATTTGGTACTCGGGATCTTGAATTTGGATTGGAATTAGGGTTAGGGTTTCGCACAAGTCGTGTCATTCAACTTGTGGATGGAATGGGGGGGTTGAAGAATTAATGAACAACTAAGATTGATTAACCCCAAAGATTAGCCTTTAACCCTAGGTCTAGGCTTCTATTTATAGACTTCCCTAACCCTAGATCTAGGATTAGAATTTGAATTTCCCTCCAAAAGTTTGTTAGTTGAAATTTGAATTTCCCTCCAAAAGGTTGTTGAGGAGAAGCTTCTAGATGTAATTAGTTAGGAGCTTAATCAAGATTAGCATGCTTAATGATCTTTGCTGATCTGGCAGAAGACTCTGGAGAATTATGGAATTTGACATATGTGAAATGACTGTGGGCCTTGAGAGAAAAGTTTTGCAGCAAAAATGGGGAGCTAAAGCCTTGGAACCGCCGCGGATCCGCGGCCCAAGCAGGCTCCTGCCGCGGATCCGCGGCACTTTGTGGGCCTTGGGCTTCCATATTTTCTGGTAATTCCCTATATAATATTTGGGCCTTGTTTTGATGTGTTGAATTTTGTATTTCCTTTTGAATTACTACCAGATCTGAAATCATTGAGTTGGTGTATTTTTGATCAGCTCTTTTGGCTTTGCTCCTGCAATTTCCTGCACAAATCTCGACACAAGTGTTGCGCAAATACAGAGATGATGCAATGCCATGAAATGCGGTCAATTTCCTTTATAGTGCCGGTTTTAGAGTCTAACACATGCAATCTGATATTTTATGACTGATCTGCTAATATGTGAAATATGAATGCCGAACACTTCTAGATGAGTACAAATGATAGGGAAATTGCCGTGTTAAGAATGCAATATTTTCGACTGATCAAGTTCCCTTAAAGCATTTGAAGCTAGCTCCCTCTCCGAAAATTTCCGATTGAGCCTCTTTTCGCAAGACTGAAGATTAGCGGCGCACTGCTCAATCCACCCCTGTAGGCTCATCTTGGCAGTTAAGAGCTCGTAAGGAAGGCATATACACTCGAGATTATGTAAGCAAGCCTCCACCCTGAGACAATACTCAACCAAAACATGCACCAACGCTTCATCATGATAAGTAGCAAGGAAGAGCAAAGAAGTATTGGGTTCGGCAGCAAATTCTTCGGCCGTAACAGAATTTCCAGTACGAAGATCTTCAATACGGGCCAACAAGGAGTGAATGCTTTGTCTCGCCATCTTTTCAGACGCACGTCGGGCATATAGTCCCGGTGGCATAGAGATTCTGGATTCCAATGGAGTCGGAGCTGGAAAAGCTGTCAAAGTTTATGACTAGTCAGCGAGACTAGCAAACATGGAACAAATAAAATAATACCAAGGGTAGAGTTTTACTTACCCACAGCCATGCAAGAGGGGTTTGAAAGATCCCCAGGCCCATCAAGGATCTCCACTTCATCATCAGCTTCCAGAATTGCAGAGGACATGTTAGCATCATCATAAAAAAAGCGATAATAAAGCAAAAGGGTCAAAGAACACAGACCTTGCCCAAAAGAAAGGACGATGCTTTGCGGGGATATCGCCCGTAAGGCAGCTATGTCAAGTAAGTGCTGGAAGGACTTCCTGGGAGACAGGTCCACAATAGAAGCCGCCAATTCCCGTAGTTCTGAAAGGAAGGAAAGGTTCAGATAATTGAAAGACTATTAAAACAAAGTATAGAAGACTGCCTTCGATGCTCTTCCCGCCTTGAACCGGAGGGATAGTAGCCTCGGCAGCCTCTTCCATACCCTCAGGAACATCACCGGAGACATTTGCTGATGTGACAGCTTCCAATTGAGAGGCAACAGCCACCGCTTCAGGCTCCAATGAAGGGACGGCGGTCTCAACTACCCTTTCCACAACCTCCAGGCCGTCACCAGAAAGATCCATTAGATCTACGGCTGATAAAGGCACCTCTTCTGGAAGAACAGGCGCCGGGGGAATGGAGGCTACCAGTGGAAGTTCCACAGCAGGAATAGCCGCTATAACAATCTCCTTCGCACCTACCAGTGCCTCATCGGAGACATTTATAGAATCACAGTCAGGACGCGACTTGAGCTCAAATCCTCTGTCGTTGTTGAAGTCCCTGCAAAGTTTTTGCAAAGATAAGAAGATATAAGAAGCGAGATAACTACTTGCCAAAAGGAAGATAAGGAAAATATGCATACCGATACGCCAGGACGCTTCTATTATAGCTTTTTCTAGCCGTCGTTCCATCCTGAGGAGATGTGCTCGCCGAGGTTCAAAAGAAGATTCATGGCCACCGGTCTTCAGTGCCAGCTCATCTTCAGAAGCGGCTGAGATAGGCTGCTTGAGGGCTATCTCGTCTTCCTGTCGCAGAGGACCCATATGTACTCTCTGTAGTGATGGGGGATCTTTGTAGAAGATAACTGGAGGGTAGGGCCTCTTCGGGATGTGCATATTCTCAGTCTCATCCTGTGAACGCCTTAAAGTTTCAGCCAATTGCGCGGCTTCTTCTGCAGATGAGCCAGGGTAAATTAGACCATCATCCAGCTCTTGCATCGATATTAGCTCGTCTTGAACAATAGGCTCGGATTCCAGTAAAAGGTCAAGCAAGCCAGCAAATGTTTTCTTCCTCCTTTTTGAACTGGAGCTAACACTGGAAGATGATCGCTTCCTCCCCTTTGGTGCTTTGATACGGCGCTGCCCAACCTCGCCTCCAATATCCTCTTTTGGCGGTACTACCGGTAATAACACCGCCATTGATGACGCCGCAACTGATGAAATTACTGCTGGCGCCTTATCGGAAGCCTTTGTCTGGGCTCTAGTGCGCATTGGCATACCAACTGTAGGAGGAGTCGATTCCGCATGTGCCTCAGGGATAAGTAAGGCACCATTACCCCCTCAATGGAGGGCAAACCATTGTCCGCGGTCGCGGCGGAACACCCGTGTCTTGGGTTGGGACGGGAGCTCTATATCCGAAGAGTATCTGCTTCTCCTCGGCAATGATAGGACAACTCGATGACGGTACCAACCCGTAAAAGACCCTACACCCATTGGAATATAGTCGGCCTCGGGGATCACGAAATGAGAGCCGGTGTTCAGCCGCATGCAGTGATGGATGATGTCACGAACAACTCCCAGAAACGAGCTGGGCTCCACTAAAAATGCCTCGAAGGGATCACCCTGGTTATAACCCAATTGCCGAGCAAAGCGGTGCGGATTATACCGCATGAAAAGAGCCATATCATTTTGACGGAACACCAAATAACCCGGCCTAATCGAATACAAGTGCATAATTTCCTTTAGCTTTAAGGATGGTACTCCCCATTTTGATAGATCGAATAGCTGTTGAACATGTCCCGAAGGAGCAGAGAGGACTCGGTCGTTGAATACCATCCTACCTTCATTAGCATACGGGTTAAGCAACACACGAAGGGCCCCTAGCTGAGTTGGACCAGGAGCAGAAGCATCCACCAACCTCATGAGCCTCAGAAAGGTGTAAGCATCATAGAAATCTGGCCTCTGATGCGCTGCGAACGCCCCCAATACATGCATCTCAATCCACGACGTAAAGTAGTGGAGGGAGAAACTCACAACATCTACACCCGGGGTCAAAGTATTGGCCGCAGCGCTCAGCCCATGGTATAAGTGCGATAGCCCTGCGATACCTACGGCCAGTCTTATCCCTTCAGCCATGCGATGAGCAGGATAGATGACCGAAGCTCTCATGAAGCGACGATGCGTTGGAATGGCGAACCAGCTAAGACAAAGGCTGATAAAACCGACAAAGAAGGTCTCTTCTTCCATGCCAGGAGCCACAATCGAATCAAAGGACACAGTCGACAAGATCGGGATGTAAAACTGCGGTAAATCTTCTTCTTTGGCCGACAGTTTATTTAGCCCAAACCCAAAAGGGTCATTAATGTTCGCAAACTTTGGAGCCGTCTTGGACAAAACGTCTTTGCGGATAAAGCAAGCAATGAAGCTTTCAAAAGTGATGCCATGACCATCCGACGCAGCGAACAGTTTCTCAAAATAACCAAAACCTTGATTAAGCTGGGGTGCTTATGGCAGACGTCGTCGTCAAGTCGTCAAGTGAAGCCGGTATTATCTCGAACACATACTCATCGGGAGGCGTCAACTCTTCATAATGCTCTCCCCGATTGGTAGTCCCGAAACCTCACGAAACTCTTCCAATGAAATAAAGACCCCGCGATCCCCTAGCAAGAAGGTGTTGGTGGGAAGATTCCACTAGTTCACAAAAGCCTTAACCCACCAGACATGAGGGGACTGATAATGAAAAAGGGACGCATACAACACCTGATAGAGCCCTACCTTCTGCAATCGCGCACAATGGGCGGACAGAATATATCGAGCCCAGGGAAGATAGCCCGTTGGGTGGCGAGGGGTAAGCCCTATCTTATAAATTTGTTCCCAGGTTTGGGCTTCACCCTGACAAATGCGACGCCCCAAAATGTCTATGGCCGGCAAAGGCTGGTTGGGTATCCCAGCTGTCGACGGCTCAAGCCGGTCTATAGGAGTCCAATCAACCGCCTCCACCACAAAACCAGTCTGCAGACGCTCCATTGGCGAAATTGGGAGAAGAGGCTCTGTTGGCACTTCGCAAATAAAGCTGCGGCGGCCCCGGATGATATGCACATACTAAGTTCCCCACAAGAGCAAACTGGTACAATCCCTGTCATGGGCCCTGATCATCGCCATTGCTTCTTCGTCCGACGGCGATTGGGAAAAGCAGCGTCTGAGCGAGTAAAAGGAAAGTATGGAAGAGAAGCCATTATTCCTGAAATAAAGGGAGGAAAAACTATTAATGCAACCTATACGCGCGCGCGCGCGTGTGTAAACAGCAGAATAAAACGACAAGAAGTTTATTCCATAGGACCATTGATTGCAAAAAAAATAATGGACCCCACAAAATCAGTATGACGGCTTACCAATCACGAGGCAGGGTAATCATTGTGAGAATAAAAAAGATTCTCAATAAATGCACATTGGAGTTTAAACAACTTAAGACATCTTCACAAAAGAACACCCATTACAAACTCTGTCAAATGGGTAAAAATAAAGGAAAAATCCCTTGAAAAGATTTTCAGGAGCATAGGGGAATCGAATTCCCGAAGGGCCCTCTTGATCTGTAACAACCTTAAACTTTCTGTACAACTTTCTGTACAATGTTTTTCAAAATTACATAAAGGGGTATTTTTGCCTGATCACAAGATATAAGTTTGTTTTGCTTTTTAATAGCAAGCAAGAGCTTGTGGCTCATTGGTAAGACTTTGCACTGCTGAACCAAGCCACCAGAATTCAAAACCCACACCCCACATTATTTTTAATATTGTTTTATTTTGAATTTTTAGAATACCAAGGGTTTACACGTGCATAACTCACAAAAACCCCACTACACATGGAAAACAAACTAGACCAGAGGGATAATGAAACGACGAGGAGCCCCGACCACCCCCGACTCGGCCGGGATCGTCCGAATCGGCCGGCGACGCGGCCAACTCCGGCCGGCGCCGCCGGCCGAACTCGACCGGACCGCCGAGTCATCAACATGGAAGTTGTGACTTTTGGGATCCCCTGCACACCTACATAGTTTAAATCTCTAGACCAGTAACAGAACTCTTTTAAAACACCAATTACTCCACTTTTAATACATTTTAATACATTTTATCATATTTTTTCAATTAAACCTTTCACCTACCCTAAACCCTAGCCTTACCTTATAAATACAACCCCTAAACACACCCCCTCACTCCAAAATTCTAAGCAAAACTCTCAAGAAATTTCCTAGAATCTTAGTGTACTTTTGAAGTGGCGAAAGGCGAAGCTCCGGCGATTTTTCCAGCGACAACCCTAGGAGTTCCCGGCTAAGAAACGACGCACCGGTGAAGTCTACCATTCCCTCTTCCTCTCCTCTAAGTTTGAAACCCGTAAGTCCCCCTCCCTCTTCTCTAATCTTGTTCTAAAAATACGAAATTTCAAAACCCGACGGAATCGGAGTTAAACCGATTTCCGATTCGGTTCTTTCTAAAAATCCAACATTTTCTTAAATACATTCACACAAAACTCTTACATGTTGACTATTAAACATTAATAAACATGTTGATCAAGTTTCACGACAATCTAATTCATTTTGTAAATTTTACCGTACTTTTTCACTAAAATACCATATAGTTTCATTTCGATATTTAAAACATCACAAACCTGCTATACTTTTAAGTAGATCATGAGGTAATAACTTACCTCCTCACAACACTCATATGCAATATAGCGCAATACCTTTCGGGAACATAGAATACGGGAAAACGAAACATTTCAAATAAATACCATGAATTAATAAAACCGTTTTCTAAAGGATTAAGTATTTTTATAAATCTTTGCAAAGTGCCGCTACAACCCATTTTGAGGAACCCGACTGGGATGGTACGGATTATCGCAAATCCCTAGGCGTAGAAGTGCGAGATGCAGACTTCCGCAAGGAGCATTCGGTCTCGAGAGATTTAAATACGAAAATCTTAAGAAAATGAGATTTCTAGAAATATAAAATATATTAAAATTATTTTTATATAAACATATATATATGTATCATTAAAATATCTATTTTGTGATAATATAAATATTCTAACTTTTTTCTAAAAATCACAAGAATCACTTTATATTAAAATACCATGAAATCCATACAAGTTCAATATTACAATTAAATACCATGTATTATGAAAAATATGTTATTTTCACTAGAAATACCACAAGTATAAAATCTACATCTATGATAACTCTAAAGACGATAATTAAATACTTGGGGTGTATTTTGAAAATTATACAAAAGTATTTTTACATAAAACCCCCTCAAGTTCTATAAATTACCCTAAGGACCCTAGTAAATATAGATTTAAGCGGGACCAATCTCTTGAGCCTTAGGGAGCCAGAGAAGTGGGTGCTTGCCTATTTAAGGTAGACAACTTAAAAACGGTGTTATCAACACGATAATCGTCTTTGAAAAAGACACAGATTCTGCCGCCTATGTGCAGCGGTTACCGTTAACATCAAAACAATCAGGACTTCAATTTACTTTTCTAATTGTCTGACTCAGACTGAGTCTTATTAATAATCTGACTTGAATATGATTCAAGTATAATCTACAATCTACAATTCAACATGAATCCCTGAATACATATATTCAATCTATTCAATCCATATTGACTGAACCGAACCATGGATATACTTCCATTTACATGATTCTCTAATTACATCCATGATTCTCCAGTTACATCCATTTACTGATATCATGGTTTCGGCAAGTCATCCAATTATACAATCTATATATTATAAGACAATACAAGTTACAATACAACACAAACAATACAATACAATACTTCGCAGGGTTTAAGGGGTAGATTGGTACGGAAGGTGTTAGAAGTGGAACGAGACTGCAAAATTAACACACCTAACCTGAATCCAATTGCCGTTGTTCCGAGTTGTTTAACGGATCCTTGTATTTCCATTTGCCTTAATCTCTAGCATATAGAGACTCCTCTCGTATAGACTGACATTCTTCTGTACCAAGCTACAAACAACAGCGTTAACACTAATACAATATAATACAACTTTAAAAGCTACTCTCTCCCTCTGTCTATTCTATTTCTCCCTTATCTTTGGAACTTACCAAGCGATTGTTTGCTGACGACATTCCTTTTCTTTCTTCTTTGGAATATTGTCAGGTGATCTGGACACTCAGGAGATCGAGCCTACCAGCGACGACTTGGACCATCTTGCATACAATCCAGAGCTCTAGCTACATTGTACACTTTTAATTCAGTATTTTTCCTTTTCTGTTATGCCACTGTTTTAGGCATCGCTTTATTCCATGTATTTACTTTTCCGTGCATTGTACAAAAATAATGTGAATAAATAAAGTTGTTGTTTCATTACATTTGTCTCTTGTGTACATCTCTTTTATATTGCTTAGATACGCTTAGCGTATTTACTTTAGAGTAAATACGTAGCGGCCTCATCGCGTCCCCTTCGCCGTACACCGAGAAGCGGGGCGTGACATGATCTTTCAGAGCTAAGCCCTTCGGTGAGGAATTAAATTTCTTTTATGCAATGGAATTAAATTCCAGAAACTCCATAAAGAGGAAATGAAAAATCAAATGCCATAAAGGTCAGAGGAGGAATGCCCAAAACATGGAGAGTTGTCACTCAAAAATCATATCTTTGCATCTCTAAGAGATGGGTTTTAGAGGAGAGCAAAGCTCTCATAATAGATTTAAAATCCAGAAGTTTTCTTTAAAGAAAAGGGTTTCTCTAAATGTTCAAGATCTTTACCTAAAAGGGTTTCTTTTTCCAAAAGAGTTTAACTCTGGAATTGCAGTGGCAGAGAACTAAGCTCTGAAGAGGAGAATTAAATTCTCAAAGAAAACAAAGAAGGAAGAAGATGAAAGCACAGTGTCTGCCTAAAGACCAAACCCTTGCATTTATAAGACATGACAAGGACGGTTCATCTCCCCGTTCTCCTAGGTAATCCAACGGCTGTAAAGGTGACAGTGTTGCACTCACGTGCAAGCCACGTGAGAACAACACTGTGGGGGCATTTGTTCCCTTTGGAAAAATAAATAATAAATGAAAAAGCAATGGGAAAATTCCCCAAAGAGAGCATCACGTGCCCACACGTGATGCGTCTTGGAGCCAAAATTACAAGCATTACGCTTAACAAATGGGACTGAAGTTGGGCCTCACATGCCACACGTGAGCACTTATATACGAAGTATATAGGCACCTTTATAAAAAAAATAGCAGACCAGAAGGCGCATCGTGTGCCAACACGTGATGCTCTTCTCTGAGACTGCTACATATAGGCAAACCGGCCTAGTGCCACTGGGTCACGTGCTACACGTGAGGATTTCTAATATTTTCTGACCCAATAGAATTAAATTCTATATAAAAGGGATCAGAACCCTATTTTGAAATATTTTCCCCAATGTTACTAAGCAAGAAAGATTGTGCTCGGTAAATCTGTCACGACCCAAATGTGGCACGTGACCGGCACTTAAATCACGTGACATCTAAAGACGTCGACGCGGTTCAAGTAAGCCGAAACCCGGAATCTAAACCCTTTTGAAAATATTAGAGGTGAGTTTAAAATAGTCATCAGATGGAATCATTTTAAATAACATTTAATTTTAACTAAGTATGTTTGAAAAGTATCTATGACGTTTTGAAATTTGACAGCACCTCCCTTGCATTTTTTCATAACCCGATACAACATAATAAAATAAATAGCAACCCAACGAGAGCTATCCTCCACGTCCAAACGACGGAGCAACCAATAATCTATATCAGAAGTCGACTCCAAAGAGTATGACATCATCACATACAAACTCTAAGTCTCGCTTCTAAGTCACAATATACCATTTCTAAGTTGATGGAGTTTCCACTAGATACAAGAATATAAGAATAATCAAGAGTGAGTACGATACAGTAATAACCCACTTACCAATCAATCACCGAAAAGAATGTGTGCCCAAGCCGCTGATAATCCAAGCGGTAAAACCTGCAAGAAACTGTGGCACAACGGTGTAGGGTGTTTTTCGTCACCCCATTGAGATGGGAATACGCGCGCGCTTGTCAGGCGTACTACAGATTCCCTCTGCCTAGGGTAGGCCAGGGTTTATTGATTGTGGGGATCCGAATCTCCGGCAACCGCGGACTAAGCTGCCGTTAATTACCCCTCAAATTTGGAGCGAGGGAACCTCCGATTGACGGGTTAAACTGGCCATGCGAACTAAATGTGCAGTGTACGTATGTTTTGTTTTGGAGGGGGCTTGTATATATCGGGAGCCACGCAGAGTTTTTACGGGGGTCCCGCTACCCGGATAGCGGGCTGGGGGTCAAGGGGGCTAGCAGCTTCCTTGCGGGGTGCGGGGCAGCGCCCCGGCCCAAATTTTTTTTTGAGAGGGACAGTGTTGTAGAGTATGTGTGTGTGTGTGTGTGTGTATGTGTGCGTGTGTGTGCATGTGTATGAAAAAGGGAAAGGGCATCCAAAGGATGCGTGGGAAAAAACGCCGGCGCTTTTGGGCGCTAGCGCTTTGAGCGCAACAGTACTAGAGCGCTAGCACCCCACATGCCAGGCACGTAGGGGCTCGGGCACTAGCGCTTTGGACGCTAGCACTTTGGGCGCTAGCGCTCTGAGTACAAGAGCGCTAGCACCCCACGTGTCAGCATGTGGACGCTCGGGCGCCAGCGCTTTGGGCGCTAGCGCTCTGAGCGCAAGTGCGCTAGCGCTTTGAGCGCTAGCGCCCCACGTGTCAGCATGTGGGCGCTTGGGCGCTAGCGCTCTGAGCGCTAGTGCCCCACGTGTCAGCACGTGGGCGCTAGCGCCCCACGTGTCAGCACGTGGGCGCTTGTGCGCTAGCGCTCTGAGCGCAAGAGCGCTAGCGCTTTGAGCGCTAGCACTCCACGTGTCAGTACATGGATGCTCGGGCGCTAGCGCCCCACGTGTCAGCACATGGGCGCTCGGGCGGCAAAAGGGACTTGGTCCCTGCAATGGGAGTTGTACTCCCAGAAAGGAGCACTTATTATTGTTATTTTTTTTTGTGTGTGTGTATGAGGAGTTAAACTCCTAGGATATTCTGAAGCTGATGAAAGGGCTTCTCCCCTTGAGCCCTAGTTCTTCCCCAAAGTGGAGTTTCTGGAGATAGGTCTCCTTCTTCCTCCTCTGTTGGTCGGATCTTGAAGATCAAGAGATGTGAGATTTTAAAAATCTTTTCTTTTCGAGATCTGATGGCAGATTTGAGTTTCCCTTTGTGGGTTTTGTGGTGAAAAACTATTTAGTTTTATAAAAGGAAGAGTAAAACTCTTGATTTAATTCAAAAAGAAAAGAAGGTTTTTAGAACCTTGAGGAAGGAGAAAGAGGTACAGGCCCTTTTTACGACATGGATGGTCGACGCTTCGTGTTCGGGCTCGACACGGGCATTGGCCCACTTGCTTGGGCTTGGGCCCACCTGGCTTGGGGTTGACCTTGATTTTGACTTGGTCAACCGGGATGCAGATTAACAAAATGCTCCCCATCAATAAATGCACACCACATATGTGAGTCGTGTGCATGAAATTTATGGATCTTCTTTCGCGTGGAGGTGACTTGCTTTGGTTCCCACTTTTTGGGATGCACTGCCCTTTTTACGACATGGACGGTCGACGCTTGACGCGTCTCCGAGACGGAGTGTCCGTGGTAGACTTTTCCCTGACCCGGAGTGATCTGGTTCCTGCTTTGTAGGAAGCCCGCACTGCCCTTTTTGCGACATGGACGGTCGACGCTCTGATCCGGAGAGATTTGGTTCCCGATTTGTGGGAAGCCTGCACTGCCCTTTTTGTGACATGGACGGTCGACGCTCTGATCCGGAGCGATTTGGTACCCGATTTGTAGGAAGCCTGCACTGCCTTTTTTGTGACATGGACGGTCGACGCTCTGATCCGGAGCGATTTGGTTCCTGATTTGCGGGAAGCCTGCACTGCCCTTTTTACGACATGGATGGTCGACGCTTGACACGTCTCCGAGACGGAGTGTCCGTGTTAGACTTTTCCCTGGCCCGGAGTGATCTGGTTCCTACTTTGAAGGAAGCCCGTACTGCCCTTTTTGCGACATAGACGGTCGACGCTTGACGTGTCCCCAAGACGGAGTGTCCGTGGTAGACGTTTCCTTGGCCCAGAGTGATCCGGTTCCTGCTTTGTAGGAATCTTGCACTGCCATTTTTGCGACATGGACGGTCGACGCTCTAATCCGGAGCGATTTGGTTCCCGATTTGTGGGAAGCCTGCACTGCCCTTTTTGCGATATGGACGGTCGACGCTTAACGCGTCTCCAAGACGGAGTGTCTGTGGTAGACTTTTCTCTGGCCCGGAGTGATCTGGTTCCTGCTTTGTAGGAAGCCTGCACTGCCATTTTTGCGACATGCACGGTCGACGCTCTGATCCGGACCGATTTGGTTCCCAATTTGTGGGAAGCCTGCACTGCCCTTTTTGCGACATGGACGGTCGACGCTCTGATATGGAGCGATTTGGTTCCCGATTTGTGGGAAGCGTGTACTGCCCTTTTTATGACATGGACGGTCGACGCTCTGATCCAGAGCGATTTGGTTCCCGATTTGTGGGAAGCATGTACTGCCCTTTTTGCGACATGGACGGTCGACGCTTAACGCGTCTCCGAGACGGAGTGTCCGTGGTAGACTTTTTCCTGGCCCAGAGTGATTTGGTTCCCGCTTTGTAAGAAGCCTGCACTGCCCTTTTTGCGACATGGACGGTCGACGCTCTGATCCGGACCGATTTGGCTCCCGATTTGTGGGAAGCCTGCACTGCCCTTTTTGCGACATGGACGGTCGACACACTGATCCAGAGCGATTTGGTTCCCGATTTATGGAAGCCTGCACTGCCCTTTTTATGACATGGACGGTAGACGCTCTGATCCGGAGCGATTTGGTTCCCGCTTTGTAGGAAGCCTGCGCTGACCTTTTTGCGACATGGACGGTGGACGCTCTGATCCAGAGCGATTTGGCTCCCGATTTGTGGGAAGCCTGCACTGCCCTTTTTACGACATGAACGGTCGACGCTCTGATCCGGAGCGATTTGGTTCCCGTTTTGTAGGAAGCCTGCGCTGCCCTTTTTGCGACATGGATGGTCGACGCTCTGATCTGGAGTGATTTGGTTCCCGATTTGTGGGAAGCCCGCACTGCCCTTTTTGCGACATTGACGGTCGACGCTTGACGCGTCTCCGAGACGGAGTGTCCGTGGTAGACTTTTCCCTGGCCCGGAGTGATCTGGTTCCTGCTTTGTAGAAAGCCTGCACTGCCCTTTTTGCTACATGGACGGTCGACGCTCTGGTCCAGAGCAATTTGGTTCCCGATTTGTGGGAAGCTTGCACTGCCCTTTGCGACATGGACGGTCGACGCTCTGATCCGGAGCGATTTGGTTCCCGATTTGTGGGAAGCCTGCACTGCCCTTTTTGCGACATGGACGGTCGACGCTTGACGCGTCTCCGAGACGGAGTGTCCGTGGTAGACTTTTCTCTGGCCCGGAGTGATCTGGTTCCTGCTTTGTAGGAAGCCTGCACTGCCAATTTTGCAATATGGACGGTCGACGCTCTGATCCGGAGCGATTTGGTTCCCAATTTGTGGGAAGCCTGCACTACCCTTTTTGCGACATGGACGGTCGACGCACTGATCCGGAGCGATTTGGTTTTCGATTTGTGGGAAGCCTGTACTGCCCTTTTTGCGACATGGACGGTCGACGCTCTGATCCGGAGCGATTTGGTTTCCGATTTGTGGGAAGCCTGTACTGCCCTTTTTCGACATGGACGGTCGACGCTTGACGCGTCTCCGAGACGGAGTGTCCGTGGTAGACTTTTTCCTAGCCAGGAGTGATTTGGTTCCCGCTTTGTAGGAAGCCTGCACTGCCCTTTTTGCGACATGGACGGTCGACGCTCTGATCCGGAGCGATTTGGTTCCCCATTTATGGGAAGCCTGCACTGCCCTTTTTGCGACATGGACGGTCGATGCTCTGATCCGGAGCGATTCGGTTCCCGATTTGTGGGAAGACTGCACTGCCCTTTTGCGACATATACAGTCGACGCTCTGATCCGGAGCGATTTGGTTCCCGCTTTGTAGGAAGCCTCCGCTGCCCTTTTTGCGACATGGACGGTCGACGCTCTGATTCGGAGCGATTTGGTTCCCGATTTGTAGGAAGCCTGCACTGCCCTTTTTGCAACATGGACGGTCGACGCTCTGATACGGAGCGATTTGGTTCCCGCTTTGTAGGAAGCCTGCGCTGCCCTTTTTGCGACATGGACGGTCGACGCTCTGATCCGGAGCGATTTGGTTCCCGATTTGTAGGAAGCCTGCACTGCCCTTTTTACGACATGGACGATCGACGTTTGACGCGTCTCCGAGATGGAGTGTCCGTGGTAGACTTTTCCCTAGCCCGGAGTGATCTGGTTCCTGCTTTGTAGGAAGCCTGCACTGCCCTTTTTATGACATGGACGGTCGACGCTCTTGTCTAGAGCGATTTGGTTCCCGATTTGTGGGAAGCCTGCACTGCCATTTTTGCGACGACATGGACGGTCGACGCTTGACGCGTCTCCGAGACGGAGTGTCCGTGGTAGAGTTTTTCCTGGCCCGGAGTGATTTGGTTCCCGCTTTGTAGGAAGCCTGTACTGCCCTTTTTGCGACATGGACGGTCGACGCTCTGATCCGGAGCGATTTGGTTCCCCATTTATGGGAAGCCTGCACTGCCCTTTTTATGACATGGACGGTCGACGCTCTGATCCGGAGCGATTTGGTTCCCGATTTATGGGAAGCCTGCACTGCCTTTTTTGCGACATATACAGTCGACGCTCTGATCCGGAGCGATTTGGTTCCCACTTTGTAGGAAGCCTGCGCTGCCCTTTTTGCGACATGGACGGTCGACGCTCTGATCCGGAGCGATTTGGTTCCCGATTTGTAGGAAGCCTGCACTGCCCTTTTTCGACATGGATGGTCGACGCTCTGATACAGAGCGATTTGGTTCCCACTTTGTAGGAAGCCTGCGCTGCCCTTTTTGCGACATGGACGGTCGACGCTCTGATCCGGAGCGATTTGGTTCCCGATTTGTGGGAAGCCTGCACTACCCTTTTTGCGAGATGGACGGTCGACGTTTGACGCGTCTCCGAGATGGAGTGTCCGTGGTAGACTTTTCCCTAGCCCGGAGTTATCTGGTTCCTGCTTTGTAGGAAGCCTGCACTGCCCTTTTTACGACATGGACGGTCGACGCTCTGGTCCAGAGCGATTTGGTTCCCGATTTGTGGGAAGCCTGCACTGCCATTTTTGCGACGACATGGACGGTCGACACTTGACTCGTCTCCGAGACGGAGTGTCCGTGGTAGACTTTTCCCTGGCCCGGAGTGATTTGGTTCCCGCTTTGTAGGAAGCCTGCACTGTCCTTTTTGCGACATGGACGGTCGACGCTCTGATCCGGAGCGATTTGGTTCCCGATTTGTAGGAAGCCTGCACTGCCCTTTTTCCAATATGGACGGTCGACGCTCTGATCCAGAGCGATTTGGTTCCCGATTTGTGGGAAGCTTGCACTGCCCTTTTTGCGACATGTACGGTCGACGCTCTGATCCGGAGCGATTTGGTTCCCGCTTTGTAGGAAGCATGCGCTACCCTTTTTGCGACATGAACATTCGACGCTCTGATCCGGAGCGGTTTGCTTCCCGATTTGGGGGAAGCCTGCACTGCCCTTTTTACGACATGGACGGTCGACGCTCTGATACGAAGCGATTTGGTTCCCGCTTTGTAGGAAGCCTGCGCTGCCCTTTTTGCGACATGGACAGTCGACGCTCTGATCCGGAGTGATTTGGTTCCCGATTTGTGGGAAGCCTGCACTGCCCTTTTTGCGACATGGACGGTCGACGTTTGACGCGTCTCTGAGACGGAGTGTCCGTGGTAGACTTTTCCCTGGCCCGGAGTGATCTGGTTCCTGCTTTGTAGGAACCCTGCACTGCCCTTTTTGCGACATTGACGGTAGACGCTCTGGTCCAGAGCGATTTGGTTCCCAATTTGTTGGAAGCCTGCACTGTCCTTTTTGCGACATAGACGGTCGACGCTCTGATCCGGAGCGATTTGGTTCCCGATTTGTGGGAAGCCTGCACTGCCCTTTTTGCAACATGGACGGTCGACGCTTGACGCGTCTCCGAGACGGAGTGTCCGTGGTAGACTTTTTTCTGGCCCGGAATGATCTAGTTCATGCTTTGTAGGAAGCATGCACTGCCATTTTTGCGACATGGATGGTCGACGCTCTGATCCGGAGCGATTTGGTTCCCAATTTGTGGGAAGCCTGCACTGCCCTTTTTGCGACATGGGCGGTCGATTCTATGATCCGGAGCGATTTGGTTCCCAATTTGTTGGAAGCATGTACTGCCCTTTTTGCGACATGGACGGTCGACGCTCTGATCCGGAGCGATTTGGTTCCCGATTTATGGGAAGCCTGTACTGCCCTTTTTGCGACATGGATGGTCGACGCTTAACGCGCCTCCGAGACGGAGTGTACGTGGTAGACTTTTCCCTGGCCCGGAGTGATCTGGTTCCTGCTTTGTAGGAAGCCTGCACTGCCCTTTTTGTGACATGGACGGTCGACGCTCTGATCCGAAGCGATTTGGTTCCCGATTTGTGGGAAGCCTGCACTGCCCTTTTTGCGACATGGACGGTCGACGCTTTATTTGACTTGCTCTGCTTCCTGCAGTGTCAGGGGTGAACTTGACTTGCTCCGCTTCTTGCGGTGTCGAGATTGGATTCTGCATTGCTCCGCTTTCTGCGCTGTCGGAGTTGAAGTTGACTTGTTGATTGTGATTTGGGTTGACATCAGCATTGCTTTACTGGAATATGGTACCAGAAGCGAATCATCATTTTCTATGAGTGGATTTGGGGATTTAGGTTTTTGTTTGGCATCTGCATTACTGCACTGGAATAATACCAGGAGCAACTCATCATTTGCCCCGGAAGGATTTGGGAATTGATGGCTTGGGAGACAGGTTTGGATCTCTATCACCTAAGGCTTTTCAATTTTATGGGCCGTAAGGGTCCCATAAAAGCATTTTCTCCCTACGAGTTGAAAGGATCTCGTAGGTATATTTTTTCCTTAGGAGTCGTGGGGACTCCTAAGTGTGTTGCTCCTTTGTAAGTCGTAAGGATCTCACGCGGGAATTTTCTCCTCACAAAGTCGAGAGGACTTTGCGAGTGCATTTCATCTTTTTTTTCGAGTTTGCGCCCTTTCGGGTTTTCACAAACTCGCCGACAGTCCTGCTATTTTTACTCACGGAGCCCTTTCGGGTTTTCATCCGTGTCCATTTTGCTTGTGGATATACCCTTTTTTTCTTTTTTTCTTTTTTTGGTAGGACTTTGAATGTGGTCCCACCGGTAAGACTTGGGAGAGATTGGGATTGTTTTACGTCCGTGGATTGTATACGGTTTTGCAGGATGTATGATCCAGACCGTAGGGTCGGAAAAATTTCAGGACTTTGTTAGCGTCTGCATCGCGGCACTGGAATATGGTACCAGGAGCGACTCATCATTCGCCGTTGGGGTATGGGATTTGGAATTTGGTTGGCATCTGCATCGCTGCACTGGAATATGGTACCAAGAGCGACTCATCATTCGCCGTTGGGGTATGGGATTTGGAATTTGGTTGGCGTCTGCATCGCTGCACTGGAATATGGTACCAGGAGCGACTCATCATTCGCCATTGGGGTATGGGATTTGGAATTTGGTTGGCGTCTGCATCACTGCACTGGAATATGGTACCAGGAGCGACTCATCATTCGCCATTGGGGTATGGGATTTGGAATTTGGTTGGCGTCTGCATCGCTGTACTAGAATATAGTACCAGGAGCGACTCATCATTCACCACTTGGGATATTGGATTTTGGTTGGCGTCTGCATCGCTGCACTGGAATATGGTACCAGGAGCGACTCATCATTCGCCACTTGGGGTATTGGATTTTGGCTGGCATCTGCATTGCTGCACTGGAATATGGTACCAGGAGCGACTCATCATTCGCCATTGTCTATTAGGAAGCGATGGCTTAAGAGACAGGTTTAGATCCCTATCACCTAAGGCTTTTCAATTTTATGGGCCGTAAGGGTCCCATAAAAGCATTTTCTCCCTACAAGTCATAAGGATCCCGTAGGTACATTTTCTCCTCAGGAGTCGTTAGGACCCCCAAATGTGTTTTTCCTTTGTGAGTCATAAGGATCTCACGCGGGGATTTTCTCCTCACGTATCGTGAGGACACATGAGTGGGTCTTCCCAATGGAGCATAATTCCAAGGGCGGAGACCGGCCGCGTAACTGGTGATTACGATAGGCCATGGGTATGATGAGAATTATTTGAGCCCGTGGATTGTATACGGTAGTCAATTTGGGGACTGGCCGTAGGGCCGGGAGAATTTTGAGAAATTGGATTTTGGTTGACGTCTGCATCGCTGAACTGGAATATGATACCAGGAGCGACTCATCATTCGCCGATGTTTGTTTTTTTTGTTTTACCACGATTGCTCTATCATTTCAGCTTTTCTTATCGCGAAGATCGCGATTTCCCCATCATTTCGGCTTTTATTCGTGGTTGCCCCATCATTTCGGCTTTATTTTCATCTTTATTTTACTCGTTGATTTTTATTGCGAGTTGCCCCATCATTTCGGCTTTTCTTTATTTTTCTTTTATTTACACATTTTTTTGTTTATTTACACACACACACACACATATTTTACATTCCCAGTTTAACAACTTAGAGGTCGATTGTTCCCAGTTTAACGACGTGGTGGTCATTTTTGCTCATCCCAGCTCCTTGGATTTTGATCTTGGCGGAGCTGTGTTGATGACCGTAGCTCTGTAGATTACCGATACATCCGAGGACTGTGAGGTTTTTCCAAGCTTGTATTGGTCCTCTGCCCAATCTTTAAAAACACAGCAGTCTTCAATGGCATGACTCACCACCCTATGGTATGGGCAGTATACGGGATTGCCGGTCATATTCATTTCATGTGGCCTCTTCAGAATAGGCAATTGCAGACCGTTGTTCAAGGCTTCCTCGAATATATTGCGGACCTCATCCCTCCTGAAGGAGTACACTTTCTTCTTTCTCTCCATTAGAGTAGGTACCCTTACTGATGCTGGTCCTTGAGGCTGATCAGTATTTGGTTCGCCCTTTTCAGATAATGGCACATGTCTGGGAGGATTAGGTTCCCAAAAGGCTTCGATCTCCATTTGTATGAAATCGGCGGTCGTAGCTTGACTGTTTGCTAGCACGCCTTTAGACAGTTCTATCTCTCCCATCTTGTATTGCCTTTCGACCCAATCTTTGAAGACGAAGCAGTCTTCAATGGCATGACCTATCACCCTGTGATAGGGGCAATATTTTGGGTCGTCGGTCATATTCGCTTCTTGCGGTCTCTTTGATTCTGGAAGTTGTAGACCGTTTCTTAGGGCGTCCCTGAATATCTTGTGGACTTTTTCTCTTTTGAAGGAATAGATTTTTTCCAGTTTCTCTTTCAGAGGCGATTCCCCTCCGGCGTATGTATCGGAAGGACTGGAGGCCGATCGCGGCCGTTTTTCGCGAAGGCGCTCCGCTCTTAGGTTGAAGGGGGTATCAGTTGGCTGCCTCCGGGTATCAATCCCTGGCTCATGAACTAAGATTTGATTCTGCTGTAATTGCAATTGGGCGACTTGGGTCGCGAGATCTGCCACAACATTTGCCAATTCGTCGACCTTAGACTGTACCTTGGCTAACTTCTCATCCCTGTCCTGAAGCTGCCTCTGAAGCCAGCGGAATAATGCTTGTTCTCTAGTTCCGGTTATGACAACCGGGTCATTCTTATTTCCTGAGCTCAATTCCGCAGGAACCCCAGGCTCCTTTGGCTTATCAGCCTGAGCGAGCTCTTCGTCATTTAGATCGAGTTGACGTTGGGTAGCGTCCACCGTATCATCTCCCTGGCTGTGAAGCATAGGAGGGTTTGTTTCCTCATGTCCGACCATGTAGACAGTGTGGACCGCATACCCAGCCATCTCTTTATCTTTGGCGGCTGATTTCGAGGAACGGTCCGGGCTTTGAAAATTCATAAACTTTAACATGGCCAGAGCCCTAGCCCTTTTGTTGGCTCTGTATCTGAACCGCTTCTGCCCCAACTTCTCAGCCTTGAGCGCTTGGCAGGCTTCTGCTCTTCGGGAAGCCGCCATAGGCTGAGTGATAGGGAGGCTTGAGAAGACACCCAATTGAGCAGTTGTCAGAGGTGCCACTGGAGCTTGCCCAAGATGCTTTGTTGCTTTGCTGGAGTTGATGGCCTTGCCCCCAGCTGGGGCCATGGAAAGTCGCTCAAACACCGACTTGCGTTTGAGTTAGGGCGCCTTCGAGACCAACACATTTGGCCTCTTGCCTTTCGAGACCCGTTTGTCTGTCACCGGGGCTTGAGAAGCTGGGATGGCGCTGGCTGATACGAACAGAATAGAGCCAAATGGTAACGGCGACTCTTCCCATTGCCGTCCGAGCCTTGCCGGGAGGACTGTCCTGGCGTCCATCTTCATCGTGTAGGAGATGGGAGCTGTGCTGAGAGCCGAGATTATCTTTAGAGACATTGTTGAAAAGTGGTTGCTTGAAAACTTGCATGAAAGAGCATTATTTTAGTATTAATATAGACATGTATATTGATTGAGTTCGCATGAACGTTTAACCCGAAATATGGGAGGAGAGATAGGTCCCACCGGGCATGCCAGAATCTATAGGATGTTTTTCGTCACCCCATTGAGATGGGAATACAGGCGCGCTAGTCAGGCGTACTAAAGATTCCCCCTGCCTAGGGTAGGCCGGGGTTTATTGATTATGGGGATCCGAATCTCCGGCAGCCGCGGACTAAGCTGCCGTTAATTAACCCTCGCCTTTGGAGCGAGGGAACCTCCGATTGACGGGTTAAACTGGCCATGCGAACTCAATATGCAGTGTATATGTGTTTTGTTTTGGAAGGGGCTTGGATATATCGGGAGCCACGCAGAGTTTTTACGGGGGTCCTGCTACCCGGATAGCGGGCTGGGGGTCAACTGGGCTAGCAGCCCCCTTGCGGGGTGCGGGGCAGTGCCCCGGCCCAAATTTTTTTTGAGAGGGACAGTGTTGTAGAGTATGTGTGTGTGTGTGTGTGTGTGTGTGTGTGTGTATGTGTGTGTATATATATGTAAAGGAGAAAGGGCATCCAAAGGATGCGTGGGAAAAAGCGCCGGCGCTTTTGGGTGCTAGCGCTTTGAGCGCAACGGCGCTATAGCGCTAGCGCCCCATGTGCCAGGCACGTGGACGCTCGGGCGCTAGAGCTTTGGGGCTAGCACTCTGAGCGCAAGAGCTCTAGCGCCCCACGTGTCAGCACGTGGGCGCTCGGGCGCTAGCGTTTTGGGCGCTAGCGCCCCACGTGTCAGCACGTGGGCGCTCGGGCGCTAGCGCTCTGAGCGCAAGCACCCCACGTGTCAGTACGTGGGCGCTCGGGCGCTAGCGTTTTGCCCCACGTGTCAGCACTTATGCGCTCGGGCGGCAAAAGGGACTTGGTCCCTGCAATGGGAGTTGTACTCCTAGAAAAGAGCACTTATTATTTTGTGTGTGTGTGTGTGTGTGTATGAGGAGTTAAACTCCTAGGATATTCTGAAGTTGATGAAGGGGCTTCTCCCCTTGAGCCCTAGTTTTTTCCCAAAGTGGGGTTTCTGTAGATGGGTCTCCTTCTTCCTCCTCTGTTGGCCGGATCTTAAAGATCAAAAGATATGAGATTTTAAAAATCTCTTCTTTTCGAGATCTGATGGCAGATCTGAGTTCCCCTTTGTGGGTTTTGTGGTGAAAAACTATTTAGTTTTATAAAAGGAAGAGTAAAACTCTTGATTTAATTCAAAAAGAGAAGAAGGTTTTTAGAACCTTGAGGAAGGAGAAAGAGGAACAGGCCCTTTTTAGGACATGGACGGTCGATGCTTCGTGTTCGGGCTCGATCCGTGCATTGGCCCACTTGCTTGGGCTTGGGCCCACCTGGCTTGGGGTTGACCGTGACTTTGACTTGGTCAATCGGGGTGCAAATTATGACCTCAACAAACAGGGATGAGTTGCCAACTCAGTGAATAAAAGTACATCTAAAGGTAGAAATCGAAATGCACGACGATACCTAGGTCATATGTAAGGTTCCTAGGCACCCTAATGAGGTCTCACAAGGCATCAACCATGCCAATTTCAAAATTTAACGGTGCCGAGAAACCCTAACAAGATCGTTGGCTAGATATTTAGGCGACAAAACGAGCTAGTTAACATCTTAACTAAAAGTAAACGAACATACAACCTTTGTAGATCCGTTTTTCCACCTCCATAGCTCCGCAATGAAGTCTCCTCGCTGTCCATATCAAATCCCGGGCTCTAGCGTCGGCTTCATCGGAGAAAGAGCGGGCTAGGTCATCGACGACGTGCCGAAGATGATCTACATCGAGGCATCGCAAGATCAAGCTCCCACTTCACCAAGTCATGAAACTTGTGAAGAAAACACACTCTACTACTTGGCAAGAGGTAGAGGATGAAGAAATAGGAAGTGGGTAGACTTTAGAATTGGATTTCTCACTCTTTTTCATCAATCACCATTGATGAAGCAAGCTTTCTTCTTTGAAGATGAAGAAGAAGAAGAAGATAATGAATATGATAAGTTAATTTTTATCCAAAAGAAAATGAATACTTATCATATTCAAACCATGGTAATGTGTAGAGAGTTAATCATGGTTAAATGGAATGGTTAGGGTTAAGCATGAGACAAAATGGTCACTTGGTCAAAGTCTTCAAGAAGCTTCAACAACAAACAAAGTTAGCCACCATTTTCTCTTTATGCTTATCATTTCAAAAAATGAATAAACAAATAAATAAATGAATAAGAAAATGAAAAACAAAACCCTAACCATTTAAATAACCATGGTTCAATCTTTACACAAACTCAAGTAAGCATGTATCATCAAACATGATACAATCAAGTGCACAAAAGTATATCACATATACAACTTGTGAACTTCAAGTGAGAAAATCAATTTAAAGTGAACCAATACTAGTTAATGCAAAGTAATATATCAAATATATAATTATACATTAAATCATTAAATCAACACTTGATTCAATGATCCGGTCATATCGCATATAACCAACTAGTATCCAATGTATCGGCTTATCGAATCAATCCTTGAATCGATAACTAGGTTATATCGCATACAACCAGTCGATACATTCATCGCGAGAATGGAATACGGTATCACATACACGCATTATTCTCAGTCCCGCACATATCTCATATGCGCTCCTATTTCGTTTCGCTTGAGCCAGGAAACCTCTGTGTAGGACTCTAAAGACTCGTCAATACGCCGGCAGCAGATGATGATCATATCAAGCACCCACAAGCCGCAAGCGGTCTGCTAAACGTAACGGCCACCCGGGTATTGAGCGATCAGAAGATCGACGAGCAAGCCCGCTCACACTCGTGTGAATCCAACCAGTAACACTACCGTACAGTCCGGTCTGATCGTCTGATATGTCGCATATCTCGCCTAGGGGTGGTAAACGTCAGACCCCAATAGCTCGATAAGTCGTGTCGATATGAGATCTATAACAATTCGAGAAACTACAGGTAACACTTACCAGTAAATCTCAGCAACCCTGGCCAGGGATTTCCTGTTATAGCCAATCGAACACAGCGCAACATCAACCCCCTATACCGGGAGAGACGAATCCCCTCCTATCGCTCATTGCCTCCATGTGATTCGGGACTGTACCCAAAAACCACCGTTTTGCACGCCCTCTTGGACGTGGTAAGATGGAAATCAAAGCACAGTGGGAACCACACAAGACTCTATGACGATCTCGGGTCAACAGACTACTCTGTACCAGTGTCACCAGAGAACTGCCATCTGACGTAAGGTATAATACCATCTGGGAGTTCTCGGCGAGTCCGTCCAGTGTACCCAGTCTCCACTGAGCACCCGTATATCATCTCTGATGTCAAACACCAATGGATATGGGATCATCCATCGCCCATCTGTATGGGTCGAGAAGGTATACGCTAGTCTACACTGGTATATCGATGCCCCGTCTCGATACACCCACGACTAGGGACTTTGAAGGATGTACTTATGGACTACCATGTCCCCACTAGTATGATCCGCATCATAGTCCAGGTAGTCAAGTACTCATCCTAAGGGCTTTACCAACATATAACAGAGAGACAATCAGTATACACGTTAAGGTAAAGAGTAACCAGATAGCATACTATCATGTCGAGCAAGAAAGTCATCCCTATATATGTCCAAGCATCCACTACAATATACATCCTATGTACAGTAATGGCCTCTAGGGCATACATATAACTAACAATCTCCCACTTGCACTAGGGCCATCTGTAGCAGTGGTTGCAGTATCTCATACTCAACCATCCCATAAAAGTCTTTCTCTGGGAATAGGCCTTCGTGAATGGATCCGCTGTGTTGCCCTCTGAGTCTACTCTCCAAACCTCGATCACCCTGGAGATCAACCATCTCCATGATCAGGTGACACTGCCTTAGAACATGTCTGGATCACTGATGGGACCGGCGTTCCTTGGCATAAGCCACAACTCCATTGTCACACAATGGGAGGAACATAGTTCATCTCATGAACCAATATACACCCAAACAGCCTCTTTGGTAGCATCTTAAGTAGCGATGTATCCTGCCTTTATCGTCTAGTATGCCACGGTATCTAGCTTGGAACTCTTCCAAGATACCGTCCCTTTACTGAGGGTTAAGACAATGCCTGTGACTGACACTCAGTCGTCTTTATCACCCTGGAACCCTTCCAGTGATTCTCCCCAGGATCGATTGATACCATCTCACTACAACTAGTGAGAATCCTAACATCCAATTAAATCTATCTCATAGATCCAAAACTCAGGATTTAGGAGGTATCATTTTGATCCTATGTGGAGAATCATTGTGATAAGCGGAGATTGATCGAGCGTAGCATAGGAAACTCCTTCCCTATCAAGAGTATGTCATCCACGTACTCTACGAGGATCATCACCATACTCCCTACTACCTTTTTGTTTATACAAGGTTCATCTACCATTTTGATGATGTCAAACTCTTTGACTACCACATCAAAACAGATGTTCTAACTCCGCGATGCCTGCTTTATCCTATAAAACATCTTGCACACGTTTCCGCTGCTCCCACTGTCTACGAGGCCCTCTGGCTGTGTACTTATAGACTCCCTCTTCTAAAACATCATTTAGAAAAGCTGTCATGACACCCAACCACCAGATATCGTAGTCATGGTATGTAGCCGTGGTAAGTAGGATCTGGATGGACTTAAGCATAGATACTTGAAAAGGTTTCATCATTATCCACGCCTGGTTGATGACGAAAACCTTTAACAAGTCTAGCTTTGAAAGTCTCAACTTTTTCATCTACACCAAGTAATCTTCTCAAGATATACTTGCTCCTGATGGGGATTTAACCCTTCAGATATAGCAACCAAAGTCCATACTTTGTTGGTGTATAAGGATTCCATCTCAGATCACTAAGCATCCAGCCATTCTTATAGAGTCACACTCCTGATAGCCAGCTCGAAACTAGTTGGGTCATCATCTCATGATGCAATCCCCGCTCCCACTGTCATAGAGAAACCGAAGTATCTCTCAGGTGGGTGAGGAACCGTACTAGATCGGCGGAGAGGCTGAGGTTCGTTGGTAACTATTGAATCCTTTGGTTCTTTCAAATCATCAGCTGCAGTTTGTATAGCTGGAACATTTCCAGTTCTACATAACAGATCTTGCCTCGAGCTTGTCCGGAATTTGCTTTTCAGACATAGGCTGGACAACCCCAAATCTCAACTAACTTGAGAGATGGGCTTTTCCCTTATCATATCAAATATGAAGTGGTAGGCAACTGATTTGATTTGAACCCTATTCAATAGGTATGCAGCTTCTCAAGTGCATAACTCCCAAAAGGAAAAAGGTAACTCAGTAGTACTCATCATAGAGCACACCTTATCATATAGGGTGTGATTGCTCCACCCCGATATACCATCTTGCTATGGTGTATACGGAGGAGTAATGCTGAGAGAGAATCTCATTCTCCTTTAGAAAAGTCCAAGAATTTCGTGCCCAAGTATTCTCCTCCTTGATCTCATCAAAGGACATAATACTTATACCCGTGTTTTGGTTCTCTACTTCTAACTTATATTCTGTGAATATCTCAAAAGGTTCGGACTTGTGTTTCAACAAGAACATATGACTGAATCTTGAGAGATTATCAGAGAATATAATGAAGTATAAAGAATCAGTCTTGGCATGTGTAGACAGGGGACCTTCATACATCAACATGTATCATCCCAAGAGTTTGCTAACTCTTTCTCTGTTTCCAATAAACAGAGCTGGTGTCATTATATCTTTGTGACATGACTGGCAAGTTTCACAAGATGTAGATTCAAACTGATTTAAATATGCATCTACATGTAACTTCAGCTAGTCGGGTCACATTGATATGACCTAGTCTACAATGCCTCAAGAAGGATTCGTTCATTTCTGAACTCTTCCTCTTGTGTGTGTTCCGTATACTAAAGAACTGTAGTTTGATTTAGAACATCAACGCTTTTAGATAACGTGCCTGAACCGATCAACTTTTGATATAGGAAATGTTCAAAACATTATCCAACAATACAGAATTTTATCATTTCTTTACTAATAAAGAGATTGATATGATTTTGTATATCAGGTTCGGTATCTAATAACATTTTTTCAGAATCAATGTATTCGTAATACAGGGTGACAGTGACCAACAGACTTGGCTGCAACACTTGCCCCGTTTTCTGCCTCATGAAACTTATCACCCGTTCTCAGTTCTCTACCTTTCTGTAGCCCTATGTAACATATTACATATCTGGGATCCTGATCTGGTATCACATACCCAGGACGTAAAGGATACTGAGAAACAGTTCTCTGTAATGAACACACCCGAAGATGATGCATCAACATGCACTCTCTTCGTTTGGGCGGCACGGGAATTCTGGTAATCCCCAATTTCCTGCTCTGTCTTATAACAATTATAAGTTGGAGCGGGACCAACGTTCCCCAGCTCAGTATAACAAGCGGGTTCGGTCAATATTCCGTATTATTATCTTGATTAAGGCGTGATGTGGTCGCTACCTGGAGAGAGAGAGAAGAAAACACTCAGCGTGCGCTCTTGCAAGAATATATTGGTTATTATTTTATCTAATCAGGATGGCTCCCACTGCTTTTTATCAAATCTTCCTTCAAACCCTAAAAGGAAAGACTAGCCGGGATTAATTACACACTACAAGTTCGCCAATCTTTCAGCCAGGCCAGTGTCGGTACTTTGAGGGAGGTCCCCCGTGCTTTCGCACGAACCTAATTAATGTAAACCTCGTTTTCCCAGAGGCGTAACCTCGTTGACACCTTTCTAGACACCTACTTGATCGGCTAATTGTAATGTGTAAAACTCTCCCAGGAGTAACTCTTACTCGCAGCGGGTATCGGGATCCAACTATCTCATAGAAGGTATGCAATCTCATTGCAAATTTCAACATTTGAAATTCCCGATAATATTTTGCCCCTAGCGTCCTATGACCTTGACGGAGGCCAAACAACCCATAGTCCGCTAGTCAAGTTCAACCCGTCATTTCCTGATTGAATTAAACCCACCCGCACGACCCTTGACGGAGGCCAAACAACGCCGTACGAATACCCTAATCCAATCGCATTATATGCTAGCAGATAAGCACTAGTTAGCTACCGTACACTACGCCTTGACGGAGGCCAAACAACCGCAGCACGAATACTAACTAGTACGTATCTGAAATGACGGAGGGCTACGACAGGTTTTTCTGAAAACCTATTGCGTAATGAACTTGATATCGTTGTAGAATCAAATAATTTTAAAATGGAGTACTTTTGAGGCTTTTCTAGTTTTGCTAAAGGAGTCATTCCCGGTGAAGGGATCGTCGGTCCTTTCCTCGTCGATTGAGGTGTGGGATATATCATATATATCACTGTGCAAAGCAAAAACACTTAAAAGCAATCAAAAGACAAACCGAGTGTGTAGCATCAGCCAGTTATTGCTAAAGGAGTCACTCCCGGTGAAGGGATCTCGGTCCTTTCCTCATCGAATAAGGTGCAGGATATATCATATATACCGCTGTGCAAAGCAAGAACTGTAGCTACCTGTTTTATTTTGAAATTCGATTCTACAACATCTTAGGTTTCTTTTATTTCATTAATCACATTAATGAAGTCCCATCATTTAAGTACCTAAACATCACAGATAAATACGACGTACACTTATGCCATCCGCATTCGCCTCGATGTCCCCTCGTGCACCGTTAGGTTAGGTAACTAACGGCAGAGCGGGGCAGGGGTAGCGCGGGTGTAAAACATAAGTAATGTCTATATAATATATAATATATCATATATACTGTATCTATCACAGAACATCACATGATCACATCACAGATATCGCAGCAGAAGATTATCATATGAAATATTGGATATACTAGGACGTCCGTGTTTTCAATACGAGCCAGTATAAAACACGGATTCCACGGTCGCGATGAATAGCCAAACCCACACCCCTAGACCCCTACGAGAGCGGCAAGCAACCCTACCAATTCTAGAGTTAGGAGACCCGGACTCGACTCCTCGAGTTGGTCTCCCACTGGACCCTAGAACCCGGTTACTTGTGCTCCCCTCCTTGGGTCTATCCTAGTGCGGAAAAGTAAATAATATACAAAGGGTGACAACTTCCGCTACCTGGAAGTGCCCCAAATAAAAGAATATTATATACAAGTTTTTACATGAATGAAAATGAAAAACACTCATCTTACATAAAACCCCCGGCTATTCAAACACGACGATCCAATATAACATATCCAGCAACACATAACATCACATGTCATCAACGTAAGTAAATATGCGCATCCCAATTGTCGTTGACATATAGCAACGAAACCGGCGATATCACATATTACACTTACGGTCACAGAAAAGAAAGTGTAAAACTACAACGGTTGGAATCCGCAACCACCTCAGACATCACATGCCTGACCAAATGAATTCTTTAGACATCGCATGCCTAACAATTATAAACCCCGCATTTTAGTCTCAAAATCGAAAACTCTTTTCAATATCAAGTCGGGCAATTCAATAAGATTCCCGACATCCTGATCGAATGCTCGTCGCAAACTTCAGTAGACGGCCGCACCCCCGACGCCGTCGACGAAGTGCACCAAGGCGGAACACCGCTGCCGCGAGCACCCGAACGGATGCTTTCGGCGACGGGGTTCTCCTACAGTCACTTAGTCGGGGCTATGGAGCGAGGCTGTCTATTAAGTTTACCCGGCGAGTATCCGCGTACGCTACGTGATTGCAACGGACTTTTGATCACATCAAAATTCCGTGGCAACCGATCAAGTGAGACTAAAGTGCTATGTTTATAACATTCATTCAGTTATCTCATAACTCATTGTGAATTCCAATTATTGTATCACATTCCAGATAATTAGAAAATGTTAAACTTTCCGATCGAACATTCAAACACCCAAGTTTTCCCGATACTGATCAACGCATGAAACAAGTCCAAAAAACATTCAGTTCGTGCCTCAGTACCAACGGTCCAGCCGTAGAAGGGTCAAGCCAACGCCTCACATGTGGCACGCCGTACTGCCCCAAACCCGAAGGTTCAAAGGGCAGTTCAAGACGGTCACATAATCGAGTTAAGGTTTGTTGTCTTCTAGAGGGACCATCACGTTACTTGCACTACTTAGAACGTCTTTAAACTACGGAAAAATCCAACACTTGGAAATTTCCCGACAGGGGAAAAGTTGGGTATTTATATCCGGTCGAACTTTTTAACATATTCAAAAAATTATCCGGAAAGCCACACAGACAAAATTTGATAATCCGATCGAACATTCGAATCCCCAAAACAACCCCAGAAAATTCAACTCTTGAATAAATATTAAAAATTCCCAGAAAATCCAGCATAATAAAATAAGAGTTACTGTGCAAACAAGGAATGATGATGTCACCATATGGCCGCGGAACCGCCGCAGAAGCCAAGCTTCCGCCGCGGTTCCGCCGCACGTTGTACTGTTCATGAGAAACTTTTTGCGCCGTAATTCTTAGATTTCCCTGCTGAATTTTTTAGCAATTTTTAATTTGGAAAAATCCACGTTTTCAGAAAAAGTCCAGAGAGCGTGGAAAAGTGGGGTTTCGGGTTTGATCGGATTTCAAACTCCGTCTAGACTTCGCCTAAGGCTCTAGCTAGGCTCTGATACCACTGTAGGGTTCCTAGGCACCCTAATGAGGTCTCACAAGGCATCAACCATGCCAATTTCAAAATTTAACGGTGCCGAGAAACCCTAACAAGATCGTTGGCTAGATAATTAGGCGACAAAACGAGCTAGTTAACATCTTAACTAAAAGTAAACGAACATACAACCTTTGTAGATCCGTTTTTCCACCTCCATAGCTCCGCAATGAAGTCTCCTCGCTGTCCATATCAAATCCCGGGCTCTAGCGTCGGCTTCATCGGAGAAAGAGCGGGCTAGGTCATCGACGACGTGCCGAAGATGATCTACGTCGAGGCATCGCAAGATCAAGCTCCCACTTCACCAAGTCATGAAACTTGTGAAGAAAACACACTCTACTACTTGGCAAGAGGTAGAGGATGAAGAAATAGGAAGTGGGTAGACTTTAGATTGGATTTCTCACTCTTTTTCATCAATCACCATTGATGAAGCAAGCTTTCTTCTTTGAAGATGAAGAAGAAGAAGAAGATAATGAATATGATAAGTTAATTTTTATCCAAAAGAAAATGAATACTTATCATATTCAAACCATGGTAATGTGTAGAGAGTTAATCATGGTTAAATGGAATGTTTAGGGTTAAGCATGAGACAAAATGGTCACTTGGTCAAAGTCTTCAAGAAGCTTCAACAACAAACAAAGTTAGCCACCATTTTCTCTTTATGCTTATCATTTCCAAAAATGAATAAACAAATAAATAAATGAATAAGAAAATGAAAAACAAAACCCTAACCATTTAAATAACCATGGTTCAATCTTTACACAAACTCAAGTAAGCATGTATCATCAAACATGATACAATCAAGTGCACAAAAGTATATCACATATACAACTTGTGAACTTCAAGTGAGAAAATCAATTTAAAGTGAACCAATACTAGTTAATACAAAGTAATATATCAAATATATAATTATACATTAAATCATTAAATCAACACTTGATTCAATGATCCGGTCATATCGCATATAACCAACTAGTATCCAATGTATCGGCTTATCGAATCAATCCTTGAATCGATAACTAGGTTATATCGCATACAACCAGTCGATACATTCATCGCGAGAATGGAATACGGTATCACATACACGCATTATTCTCAGTCCCGCACATATCTCATATGCGCTCCTATTTCGTTTCGCTTGAGCCAGGAAACCTCTGTGTAGGACTCTAAAGACTCGTCAATACGCCGGCAGCAGATGATGATCATATCAAGCACCCACAAGCCGCAAGCGGTCTGCTAAACGTAACGGCCACCCGGGTATTGAGCGATCAGAAGATCGACGAGCAAGCCCGCTCACACTCCTGTGAATCCAACCAGTAACACTACCGTACAGTCCGGTCTGATCGTCTGATATGTCACATATCTCGCCTAGGGGTGGTAAACGTCAGACCCCAATAGCTCGATAAGTCGTGTCGATATGAGGTCTATAACAATTCGAGAAACTACAGGTAACACTTACCAGTAAATCTCAGCAACCCTGGCCAGGGATTTCCTGTTATAGCCAATCGAACACAGCGCAACATCAACCCCCTATACCGGGAGAGACGAATCCCCTCCTATCGCTCATTGCCTCCATGTGATTCGGGACTGTACCCAAAAACCACCGTTTTGCATGCCCTCTTGGACGTGGTAAGATGGAAATCAAAGCACAGTGGGAACCACACAAGACTCTATGACGATCTCGGGTCAACAGACTACTCTGTACCAGTGTCACCAGAGAACTGCCATCTGACGTAAGGTATAATACCATCTGGGAGTTCTCGGCGAGTCCGTCCAGTGTACCCAGTCTCCACTGAGCACCCGTATATCATCTCTGATGTCAAACACCAATGGATATGGGATCATCCATCGCCCATCTGTATGGGTCGAGAAGGTATACGCTAGTCTACACTGGTATATCGATGCCCCGTCTCGATACACCCACGACTAGGGACTTTGAAGGATGTACTTATGGACTACCATGTCCCCACTAGTATGATCCGCATCATAGTCCAGGTAGTCAAGTACTCATCCTAAGGGCTTTACCAACATGTAACAGAGAGACAATCAGTATACACGTTAAGGTAAAGAGTAACCAGATAGCATACTATCATGTCGAGCAAGAAAGTCATCCCTATATATGTCCAAGCATCCACTACAATATACATCCTATGTACAGTAATGGCCTCTAGGGCATACATTTAACTAACATCATAAATATAGTACTACCATAATCTATACTAATATAATATGATATGCGTATGTATCATAATGCAACACTAACTGTTATGCCACCCCAAGCAGAATATATATATATATATATAGGTACTGTCTCCCGGATCAGTCCTAGTCTAATCCAATAAATGAAATCTAACTGTGTACCTCATGATAACAATCATATCAATATACATATGGATTTCCAGCATCGACAACGAAATCAGAAATCTATCGTGTCCAGCATCAACACGTAAATGCAGATACCGTCGACACCATCTCAACAGATGATCGCCACCCGATATCCCTGACCCCGGTCGGTATCCCCTGAATATCCGCCGTGCCCAATCGAACCCCGGTCAGTATCCCCTGGATATCTGCCGTGCTCATCTCTATCTCCGGTATCGAGTATCCTCGTTAGGCTCCTCGCCTATAATGCGGCTATCCTGCTCCTTGGCCTCGAACCGGGTCCACCATGTATCCCACTGTAAAGCTACCCCACTCAGTATGGATACGTCACAAGTCTGAAACCGTATAGCTACCCCACTCGGTTCGGAATAAAACAGTCAAAAAACATCAAAACTCATGGTGGACGTTAAATCATCATCTTCAGAAAACATCAAGTAAAGAAAGAGAATATTTGTATAGATTATCCTGATGATATATTATATATATACATATATAACAGCGTCCCAAACCACTGATATATATCATCAAAAGTAAAACGTCCAGAAAACTCATAAAATCAAATATAACATTCATAATACTGGTATTCACAATGCTTAACAGATAATAAGGTAAAGTGCATAAATAAATCATACAAGCAAATAAACTTATCAATCCTACTGTGTCATGGCAATACTAATGATATGTAGTGTAACATACGCGTCTGTGCTCGTGCCGCATGGCAATCATTAGTATTTGTGTAAGTGTTCTAAAGGTGTAATAGCCTACTTATATCAACATCTATATACGTATTACGGAGTATAACAGTTCTACAGTGACATGGCAGTACCAATGAGATGTGTTGTAACATACATGTACGTGCTTGTGCAGCATAGTACTCATTGGTATTTGTACAGTGTTCTATCAGAGTGTTAGTATTACAGAAACGTATACTATCGATAAATATAATGCGAACATGTAAGTAAATCTAAGCATAACTAATAACTGTAATTACCTGCTATGAGCTATATCATTATCTTTGAAAAGGAAACAAAATGTTGGTTTTGAGATTAGGAAGCTGCCTTAGATTAAAATAGATATTCGTTTTGGAAATTGGCACCGCATCCTTGTATTTTATCATTAAAAGGGAAACGAATTGTAGTTTTTAAAAGAATATAGCTCACACAAGTATTACATCCTAAAATGGAAAATAATCTAACTCTACGAGTCTAAAGGAACACTTGGCCGTTATTCGACATATAAATCTCATCATTTCCAATACATATAATTCCTCATATAATGTCTCATAGTACCACTATATCTCAAATCCTCTCTAGTACGGCATGATCCTTCGTACCAACTTACCAAACCATCCATAAACTATATGCACATGAGTATCATACTAGATGCAATTTAATTCAAATATCCATATCTTAATAAATTTCTAAAACTGCTATATATCATAATATTATTTACAAGGTTGTGGGGGTGCTATACGCCATCCACCCAACTTCCCCCGTAGATGTAAATCTACTCACCAACTTGATGAGCTTGCTGAAATCCACGTTGCTAAGTTTGTCAACTCCGTCTCGAAATCCATCACGATCACACCTATAATCGTATTTAAAATCACATCGATGTAAATATCATATTGAAAACCAAAATAACGAGCTAAGCACCCGTAAATTAGAACCTACAGCTCACTTACTCCAAAGACGATCAAATACCCCTGAACTTAACGTACGAACGTCAACGTTTCAGTTGCAGTACAGAAATACGGAAAATCATATCGAAACGTCGGAAACTTTAATAAAACTCAACTAAACATTCCCAGATTTCTCAGTATGAATATTGGGACAAGTCAAACAATACCGTAGCTTATAACATAACCTATTAGAGCTACAGAAGAAAACACAATCCCAAAGCTCACCACAAATCCGGCGGGCTCGGATATTGGGCTTATGTCGCCAGCCAAAACATGGGGTTGGGGTCTTGGGCTTTGAGTGAAGTTCTTTAGTAATCTTATTATAGTTTTGGTCTAATTAGTTTTTCTAGTAGTTATACCTAGTGTTTCCAGATTCAAGTTCAGTATGTTAAATATCATAATTTTTCCTTGTTTCCTAACTTTGCACACTAAAAACAGATATTTGCTACAAGATTTTATATACTGAAATAATAACATAAACAAACAATACCAAACAACCCAAAATATACACAGAGAGCTATCCTGAAAACCCCAATACTTAACTCCATTACAAAACCGACGAGCTCGGATTTCAATAGGATGTCGCCGGCCAAAACTGAGGTAAAGGGTTCATATTCCTATGGGTTATTCTTGGTCCAAATTACAAGTTTAAGGCACTGTTTGGTTTTTCTAATTTACATCTAAACTATAGCAGATTCTAAACAGGGCTATAATTATCCAAATACGATATATACCGATATCATACCTCTAAACAAAAACAGTATTGAACTAAGAACTGCAGGATTGAACTTATACCTATTGAATGATTTACAAGAGAACACCAGCCCAAGAATCCTATGATCGAATCATCTAAGAGTTGTAGTGTATTGAGTTTGATGAAGGGTACACTTGATGAAGGAAGTCATTGCTCTCTCTCTCTCTCTCTCTTTTGGTATGAACACTTAGGAATTTTCTTAGTTTGGGGCTGAAGAAGTATTGTGTTCAGGTTGAGGAGGCTAAAGAGATTACTAAGGAATTTCCTAAGTGTTGTTTGGTGTAGAGAAAGCATGATGTGGAGGTTAAGAGGTGGAGGTGGCATGGAAGAAAGAGGAGGTGTCATCAAGAGGAAGTATGATACCTTCATACAAGGAGGAGGTGTTAAAATTGAAGAAGGAGGTGTAAAGCTATGAAGGAGGAGGTGGAGAATTGTGAATATGGGTGAGGTGAGTTGTATGTGAGGATTTAGTCTAGATTATGATATGTCAACCACTTCCAAAATAATTAAAACAACAAAAGAAAGAAAACCCTTTTCATGTAACATCTACATCCATGCTTAAAATGAAATACTTGTAATGACACTTAAATATTCTTATCTTAATATGAAATCTTATATCATATTACAATTTAAATCCATATGAAACAAAAGATATGAAATGATTTAATCTATCGCTTAAATGTCATTAGCTTAATGTCAAATTCAATATCATGTTAAAATAATTAAAATATCATTTTTATGACATCACACACCTTTATTCACATTCTACCAAAATAATCACATTTTTACGGATATAATTCCGATACCAAAAGCTGTATGTGATATCACTTTTATAAACTCATTATTTTTATATTTAAAATAATAATTTAATATTTATAATTTTCCAAAATGTTACAGTCTCTCCCCCTTAAAGAAATTCGGTCCCCGAATTTAAATTAAACCCCTTTCTTAAAACATTTTTCTCAATCCAATCGACTCATTTCAACACAATTTTCCGGGGTCCAAATTTTAAAACACATCGTTTGCTCGATACAACGGAGCTCTGAAGTCCCACACGAGCTAAGATGTAACATATCGCAACAATGTGCGTGAAACATTAAAATATATAAAACTCATATAACTGTAACTCTAGCTGGTGCTATGAGAATTACTTCAGTTATGATGCAATTTGCCAAATACGAAAACCGTTGTGTATCTTAAGTACACAATAATTGTCATAATCGTAGTACAATATCAATGCACACGATCAAGCGAAAATTCCTTTATATAAATCAATCTATAATATATCCTATCAAGTGCAAAGCACGAAAACAAAATCAACCCTAATGGGTTTGTATTTAAATCTCAAACCACACGTCACGGTGTGCATGAAAACAAAACAGCGTTAAGTGCAATAAGTGTGCACGAAACGATATCCATTGCATCTATTGTGCATGAAACAAAAGTATATAAAATAGTATCAAGTGTATCGGGGTGCACAAAATAAATCTCAAGTGCATCGGAATGCACAAATTCAACATCAAGTGCATCAGAGTGCACAAAATCAAAATCAAGTATACCTAGGGTATATATATATATAATCTTTTAACCATGTGTATCTGATGTGCACGGAAATATCTATGTAGTGTATCCGGTGTACGTAACACTCCAATCGAGTGTAGTCACCTCGCATGAAAATCTCAACAAGTGCACCTGGTGCGCACAAAACATAAATCAAAGTGATATCACTGTATATGGAAATCTCATCAAGTGCACCTGGTGTGCACAAAACATCATGTGACCCACAAATCCTCAAAAAAAATACATACTTCAAATAACGAACGTTGAGTTTTCCTTTCTTCAATGTTGGAAACAAAATATTTGGATCATAAAACAGCAATTCGAACTCAAATGACAATCGAAGCATGTTCTCTTCAATGTCGAAAGGTGTTTATACCACCAAAATTGGCATAGCAAGGATTACTACTTGTCGTCTACCACGTTCTAACGTTCTCTGTCTCTGAATTCTGGTTCTTCTTGCGGATCCCTAATACTCTGGCTTCTGTATGTAATCGTCCAGTGAGGTGCAACGACACCATTCTTCTTATTGTTGATACATCCCATCACATCTTCTTAGCCAGTAGTCCCGTCTCTCGTAACGCAACATGTTGATGATGGAAATCTCTATCCTCTTCTTGTGTGCTAACAACTGATTCCCGGGTCCCATCTTACTTATTATCAACTTTCAGAAAGAACCCCTTCAAGTCTCCTGCCGATCTCAGCTATCCAGCCTGTCCGGAACTAACACTCATTTCTGAATCCACTTTCTCTTTAGTAACGACTGTCATTTCCTTAAGATTTTCCCTAAAAGTATGATCGTACTCGCTTATGCATTTGCTTTGAATCTTCAACATTAGTGGTGAAGAACAACAGTCCACCAAAACTCTGCATCAATCTCTTATTTCATAAATTTCCAATATCAACCATTTAAAGAGCGTATCTCGACTATCCGGCGAGTTGCAAGTCATACTCGATCATGACCATGCCTGGAGCCTTACAAGATTTCCATAAACACGAATCCGGCATCTCTGATACTCTGTAGAAGAATCTGACTAAGCTCACCTTCGAAAACTCATCCCAATTTGTCGGAGGAACACGATCTCTTTCTTGAGCGACTTGTATCTGGTCTGAGCAAGACCCATCGGAAGAAACAAATCAATTTCACCGATCTCGTAACTGGAGCACCACAACGGATTAAAAGTCTTAACCATCCCACATCTAATCGGCTACGAATCCTTCTGATCCATTTACTCTTGTAAATACCGTCAACCTTTAACTTCGTGAACTCTAGAAACAACATCTTGATAACTTCAGCAATGGTTGTTATTGCTATCTGTACAGAACGCAACACCACGATCTTCGGAGAGGGGAAAAACATCACGCCTCAAGTCCTGCTGATCTCTAGCAATGACTCTACCATTTGGTGCGGATCCCGAAGAAACTCGCTTCAATATTAGAACTCGATCAATATCAATAAACGGCGTGTCTCCATATCATCGGAATGTCATCCTGGTCAGTCCTTGTCCCAGACAAGTCTGCTCTGACCGTAACTCTAACTGCAGCCCTCTCGGCTTCCATAAACATGGTGACCGAAACAATCATCACGCACTGACAAGGATAGATCAACGGAATGAATAGAAGGAAGATCTCCAGATATAAATCCTAAGGTAACTTAGACGGAGTATCATATCGTAAATATGCCATGGAACATATGTACGGTACGTCACTCTACTTAGTACTTACTCCATCAACCAAGGTCATCCTACATAACGAAAGTTCGGGTACAAGACCCCCAAAGTCAATTCTAAGTCCTATAAGGTAAATCCAGGTAACAAAAGTGCATGCCTAGATCCCATATAGCCAACCTAGACTCGAACAAAGATTAAACCAAACGCTCTGATATCAACTTTGTCACGACCCAAATGTGGCACATGACCGGCACTTAAATCATGTGACATCTAAAGACGTCGATGCGGTTCAAGTAAGCCAAAACCCGGAATCTAAACCCTTTTAAAAATATGGAGGTGAGTTTAAAATAGTCATTAGATGGAATCAGTTTAAATAACATTTAATTTTAACTAAGTATGTTTGAAAAGCATTTATGACGTTTTGAAATTTGACAGCACCTCCCTTGCATTTTTGCATAACCCGATACAACATAATAAAATAAATAGCCTCCACGTCCAAACGACGGAGCAACCAATAATCTATATAAGAAGTCGACTCCAAAGAGTGCGGCATCACCACATGCAAACTCTAAGTCTCGCTTCTAAGTCCACAATATACCATTTCTAAGTTTATAGAGTTTCCACTAGATACAAGAATGTAAGAATAATCAAGAGTGAGTACGATACAATAATAACCGACTTACCAATCAATCACTGAAAGGAATGTGCGCCCAAGTCGCTGATAATCCAAGCGGTAAAACCTGCAAGAAACTGTGGCACAACGGGGATGAGTTGCCAACTCAGTGAATAAAAGTACATCTAAAGGTAGAAATCGAAATGTACGACGATACCTAGGTCATAAATATAGCACTACCGTAATCTGTACTAATATAATATGATGTGCGTATGTATCATAATGCAACACTAACTGTCATGCCATCCCAAGCAGAATATATATATAGGTACTGTCCTCCGGATCAATCCTAGTCGAATCCAATAAATGAAATCTAACTGTGTACCTCATGATAACAATCATATCAATATAAATATGGATGTCCAGCATCGACATCGAAATCAGAAATCTCTCGTGTCCAGCATCGATACGTAAATGCAGATACCGTCGACACCATCTCAACAGATGATCGCCACCCGATATCCCTAGCCCCGGTCGGTATCCCCTGGATATCCGCCATGCCCAATCGAACCCCGGTCAGTATCCCCTGGATATCTGCCGTGCTCATCTCTATCTCCGGTATCGAGTTTTCTCGTTAGGCTCCCCGTCTATAATGCGGCTATCCTATCCCTCGGCCTCGAACCGGGTCCACCATGTAGCCCGCTGTATAGCTACCCCACTCAGTACGGATACGTCACAAGTCCGAAACCGTATAGCTACCCTACTCGGTTCGGAATAAAATAGTCAGAAAACATCAAAACTCATGGTGGACGTTAAATCATCATCTTCAGAAAACATCAAGTAAAGAAAGAGAATATTTGTATAGATTATCCTGATGATATATTATATATATACATATATAATAGCGTCCCATACCACGGATATATATCATCAAAAGTAAAACGTCCAGAAAACTCCTAAAATCAAATATAACATCCATAGTACTGGTATTCACAATGCTTAACAGATAATAAGGTAAAGTGCGTAAATAAATCATACAAGCAAATAAACTTATCAATCCTACTGTGTCATGGCAATACTAATGATGTGTAGTGTAATATACGCGTCTGTGCTCGTGCCGTATGGCAATCATTAGTATTTGTGCAAGTGCTCTAAAGGTGTAATAGCCAACTTATATCAACATCTATATACGTATTACGGAGTATAACAGTTCTACAGTGACATGGCGGTACCAATGAGATGTGGTGTAACATACATGTACGTGCTTGTGCAGTATAGTACTCATTGGAATTTGTGCAGTGTTCTATAAGAGTGTTAGTATTACAGAAATGTATACTATCGATAAATATAATGCGAACATGTAAAATAAATCTAAGCATAACTAATAACTGTAATTACCTGCAATGAGCTACATCATTATCTTTGAAAAGGAAACGAAACGTTGGTTTTGAGATAAGGAAGCTGCCTTAGATTAAAATAGATATTCGTTTTGGAAATTGGCACCGCATCCTTGTATTTTATCATTAAAAGGGAAACGAATCGTAGTTTTTAAAAAAAATATAGCTCACACAAGTATTACATCCTAAAACGGAAAATAATCTAATTCTACGAGTCTAAAGGAACACTTGGCCGTTATTCGACATATAAATCTCATTATTTCCAATACATATAATTCATCGTATAATGCCTCATATTACCACTATATCTCAAATCCTCTCTAGTACGGCATGATCTTTCGTACCAACTTACCAAACCATCCGTAAACTATATCCACATGAGTTTCATACTAGATGCAATTTAATTCAAATATCCATATCTTAATAAATTTCTAAAACTGCTATATATCATAATACTATTTATAAGGTTGCAGGGATGCTATACGCCATCCACCCGACTTCCCCGTAGATGTAAATCTACTCACCAACTTGATGAGTTTGCTGAAATCCACGTTGCTAAGTTTGTCAACTCCGTCTTGGAATCCTTCGCGATCGCACCTATAATCGTATTTAAAATCATATCGATGTAAATATCATATTGAAAACCAAAACAACAAGCTAAGCACCCGTAGATTAGAACCTGCAGCTCACTTACTCTAAAGACGATCAAATACCCCTGAACTTAACGTACGAACGTCAACTTTTCAGTTGCAGTACGGAAATACGGAAAATCATATCGAAATGTCGGAAACTTTAATAAACTCAACTAAGCATTCCCAGATTTCTCAGTATGAATATTGGGACAAGTCAAACAATACCATAGCTTATAACATAACCTATTAGAGCTACAGAAGAAAACACAATCCCAAAGCTCACCACAAATCCGGCGAGCTCGGATATTGGGCTTATGTCGCCGGCTAAAACATAGGGTTGGGGTCTTGGGCTTTGAGTGAAGTTCTTTAGTGATCTCATTATAGTTTTGGTCTTATTAGTTTTTCTAGTAGTTATACCTAGTGTTTCTAGATTCAAGTTCAGTATGTTAAATATCATAATTTTTCCTTGTTTCCTAACTTTGCACACTAAAAACAGATATTTGCTACATGATTTTATATACTGAAATAATAACATAAACAAACAATACCAAACAACCCAAAATATACACAGAGAGCTATCCTGAAAACCCCAATACCTAACTCCATTACAAAACCGACGAGCTCGGATTTCAATAGGATGTCGCCGGCCAAAACTGAGGTAAAGGGTTCGTATTCCTATGGGTTATTCTAGGTCCAAATTACAAGTTTAAGGCACTGTTTGGTTTTTCTAATTTACATCTAAACTATAGCAGATTCTAAACAGAGCTATAATTATCCAAATACGATATATACCGATATCATACCTCTAAACAAAAATAGTATTGAACTAAGAACTGCAGGATTGAATTTATACCTATTGAATGATTCACAAGAGAACACCAGCTCAAGAATCCTATGATGGAATCATCTAAGAGCTGTAGTGTTTTGAGTTTGATGAAGGATACACTTGATGAAGGAAGTCATTGCTCTCTCTCTTTCTTGGTATGAACACTTAGGAATTTTCTTAGTTTGGGGCTGAAGAAGTATTGTGTTCAGGCTGAGGAGGCTAAAGAGATTACTAAGGAATTCCCTAAGTGTTGTTTGGTGTAGAGAAAGCATGATGTAGAGGTTAAGAGGTGGAGGTGGCATGGAGGAAAGAGGAGGTTTCATCAAGAGGAAGTATGATACCTTCATGCAAGGAGGAGGTGTTAAAATTGAAGAAGGAGGTGTAAAGCAATGAAGGAGGGGGTGGAGGATTGTGAATATGGGTGAGGTGAGTTGTATGTGAGGGTTTAATCTAGATTATGATATGTCAACCACTTCCAAAATAATTAAAACAACAAAAGAAAGAAAACCATTTTCATGTAACATCTGCATCCATGCTTAAAATAAAATACTTGTCATGACACTTAAATATTCTTATCTTAATATGAAATCTTATATCATGTTACAATTTAAATCCATATGAAACAAAAGATATGAAATGATTTAATCTATCGCTTAAATGTCATTAGCTTAATGTAAAATTCAATATCATGTTAAAATAATTAAAATATCATTTTTATGACATCACACACCTTTATTCACATTCTACTAAAATAATCACATTTTTACGGATATAATTCCGATACCAAAATCTGTATGTGATATCACTTTTATAAACTCATTATTTTTATATTTAAAATTATAATTTAATATCTATAATTTTCCAAAATGTTACAAAATCATAGCACCGTTGGATCAAAGATCCAATGGTGATTAAAAATCACCAAGATACAGAATAAGTTCTGTATGGGAAAATATTTTCCCAATCTTGTTAAAAACAAGAGAAATGTCTTCTGTAAAACAGAAGTCCTTGGATTAAAGATCCAACGGTGGATAAATTCCCCAAATCAATTAGGAAATCTCTTAATTAAGAAATCTCTCAATGAGAGATTTCCTCAACTAAATCAACAAACCAGCCTCCACTATATAAAGGACCCAAGACTTCATGTCTTATACAGAAGAACCCCCGCCATAAACTTTAAGTTCAAGAGAGAAAACCAAGAGAAAAACTCCCTGATAAGTTAAAAAGAAAAGAGAATTTAATTCTCTACAGAAAAGAAGATCTCCTCAAAAAATAAAGAAAGAGAAACCCTGGGTAAGAGAAAAAAAGAAACACAGAGAACATCTTCGCCTCCACAAGAGTTTAACTCTTCCAAAATAACTTAGTTCTTCCTCTGGTTGGGATCTGCATAAGCAGATCTCCCCACAAGTTGAGAATTTAATTCTCATCGGAGAGATTCTGTTATGTAGATTCAAACTTAGGGGAAAGAACTAAGTTCAAAGAATTTAATTCTTACCAAAAGATATAGGAATTTAATTCCTCTGATAAAACTAGGATTTAACCCTATAAAAGAATTTAATTCTTATAAAATTAAGTTACTTGAAATTCACAAAATTCAGATCAAGAGCTCCATGCATATTAGTGTTCAATGCTACACAATAAAAACTCACGTGTTCCCACGTGAGCACCTTTGAGGAACAAAAAAGGAAAGACTGAGATCTAGCCACGTGACCCCTGAGAAGTGCTCAGCACTTATAAAAGACAAAAGGGAATAAACCCTATTTTTAGGGCGCCTCACATGACCCCACGTGACCCCTGAGAAGTGCTCAGCACTTATAAAAGAGAAAATGGAGTAAACCCTATTTTTAGGGCGCCTCACGTGACCCCCTAACAGTGTTTAGCACTAGAATAAGAGAATAAAGGAGGCAGCGCCCAACTCTAAGTGCCTCACGTGCCACACATGAGAGCCCTAACTTTCTGTGTTTAACACTGCTATGGCGCCTCACATGCTACACGTGAGCATCTCAGATCTCAGTATTTAACACTGCCTTAGAATACCACGTGGGAGCACGTGGGCACTAAGCATACACTAGTGTTTAACATTATAAGAGGCCAACTTCAACCCCAGATTGGCTAAGTCTTTCCTGAGATTAAATCTCTAAATAAACCAAGCCTCTATGCTCATGACTGATGATTCCTCAATCTGAAATTTGGTTCAAGGGTATATCTCTCCACATGTCATGACCCGAAGGTACGGAATATGACCGGCACTTAAATTACGGAGCGTCTAGAGGTGCAACGTAATCTAAGTAAGCTGAAGCCCAGAAATCTAAACCATTTAAAAGAAGAAATAAAGGAAAACATGTTTAAAAGCAACATCAAATTTCTCAAAAATTTCGGCAGAGTCTCCTTTGTAAAAACTGGCCCCAAACAGGTACAAACAAGAATAATATATACAAGCAATAAGAAGGCATCCCCAAGCGGGAGCTAGCTCTACGCCAAAAGGTGGAAACAACCACACAATGCATTAAAATATACAACGCCGAAGGGCGGGGCTCAAAACTCAAAAGAAAACCAAATCCACCAAAACTATAATAGTACAAGCGCGACTCTAAGGTCGAAATAAAAACAACTGGTCTTCTAAATATATCAGTAATCCAAGTCTGGTTGATGGAGCTTACTAGATACAAATGAAATAATAAAAGTACAACGGCGGTCCTGATACAAGTGAACCAACCTACCAAGCAAATCACCATGAATGAAATGGTGTGCCAACAAACTGCCAAGGAAACCTGTACATCAGAATCTGAAAGAAAATTTGGCACAAGAGGATGAGTTGCCAACTCGTGAGTAGAAGACATCTGCGAGTGGAAATCGCATGCACGACGATCTCCTAGGTCGTAATAATATACCTAATATAACACTAGTTATCTAGTAGTGGCAAGGTAATAATCTATACGTAAGTGCAATGCTCAGTGCTTGTGTCAGTGCTTCAAGTAGTAACATGTCATGTGTATGAGTATGCATGCATCATGAATGTAAAACAATCAACCATGAAATCTGGATATATCTGTATAAGAAATCTTTAACTTGTATCATAGTAAAATTTGTACGGTAATCTGAAACATCATCAATGAAATCCATGGAAATTCGTGTCAAGCATCGACACAAAACATGTAAATCTCAAAGTCTCAATACCTCATAGTCTCAATATCTCATAGTCTCAATATCTCGGGCTCCGTCAGTCCGGACCGGCCCATATCATCAAATCTCACGACAACGGTCGGTATCCTCTGGATATCCGCCGCGCCAGACATCACCGGTAGGTAGTCTTCCCCTGCCAGGCTCATCGTCTACAACTCGATCTTCTTGCCCCGGGGTACCATACCGGGCCTACCATGTACCCGAGACGGTTCATCCACTCCTCGAATCGGGTCTCGAAATCCAACAGAAAACATGAAATCTCATGGTGGACGACACATACATCACGAGAAAACCGCAACTTGTATTTTAAAATGAGAGGGAGAGAGAGAGAAGTTTATATGTAATCTTGCGGTTTTCCCCAAAATCCAGAAATCTCATAGAAATCCAAAATCCCAAAATCATGAGTAAGTAAATAATGAGTATCGGCATAAGCCCCACAATACTGCATGATAATATGAAAATGTGAATACATGAAGTGTCTAAGTAATAAATGCAATGTCTAAACTAGCATATGAGAGTAATCACACAATATTATATTGGTCTAGCATTTAGCTGATTATATCAATAAAAGATAATATGTTCTAAAGTGTACGTGACATGGCAATTACCGATGATGATGTGTGTGAACCGGCAAATAAGTGTACGTAGAACATGCGCATCATCGGTAATGGTGCCGGTGTCCTAACAGGCAGAGTTTCATATTAGCTAAAGAAACATATGTATGAATATGCAATGCCATGAATACAACATGAATATAACGATGCATGTGTAGTAAACGCACAACTAGAAGATACATACTAATTACGAGTCATACAGTTTGTTGTTTGAAAAAGCACGATTCATTAGTTTGAAAATAAGTATGACTCGAGCCTAAACTAAGATCTATCTAACCAACTAAGGAACTAACTAAGATACTAATCGAAAGGTAAGAAGAATCCTCCTAAAGTCTGAGTCGATATCTCAAGTAGTCAGCGATCCAGCCTCAATAGCGTTACGTACGTAGTACGACTTCCGCGAGTCAAGAGGGCGGATCAATCATCACATCTATACCTCGTACGGTAAAATCCATCGTACGACATCCCAAAATCGGGGTACGGGTCAACTATCACATATATACATCATCGTTCGTATAATATCATCATCAAACAATATCATGATCAAGGGTACTGTACTATAATCGCATACATCCCAATATCATCAAACATGTATCATCGTCTATATAAATATACATCGTCAAATGATCCACTAAAATATTATGTCATATATCATGTCGTGATTAAGTCACATATTACAATCCAGGTTCTATTCTAGAATCTCGTTCATTCCAATATCATCAACACATATTATCGTTTATATAAATATATTTTATATAATCTCATTGCCCAACGATCCGCTACCATCTTAATACATCTCATGTCATAACTCTATCATATATCCAATAAATCACGGCATCAAGCCTAGTCATATCGACTCATCCCTATGTATCCTAACCTCCTCATATCACATGTATATGTTATATATATATATATACCTACACACATCCCTATACACACACACACACACACACACATATACACCAAGTCAAGTTTATGTGTGTGCGTGTGTGCGTGTGTCTACATGAAACCTACGAATTCCCTCCAAGGCAGTCATCCTCATGGTTAAGTCTTTCTAAATCAGTCTAGTCCAACCTAAAGTTTTCAATAGGACCCTACTCGCCAAGAATCTAAGGTCACATCCGACTACCTAATAACAGTACGTAATATCGCTATTCTACGTTTGCGGGGGTGCTATATGCTATCCACCCGACTTCCCCCGTAGATATACATCTACTCACCTGGTCCATGTCCGCCGAAGTCGATGTTGCCCTCCTCTTCTTCCTCGTCCGAAGTCTATGTGAGGGGTACCTATACGCAAACATATATAATATCGTAAACCGAATCACGGACAAAACCAAAACGGCGCACGAAACACGCATAGGTTAAAACCTATGACCCGCTCATGCAAAAGAACAGAAAAACCCTCGACGTCGGCATACAAACGCCGATTGATCGAGATAAAACACGAACGTACAAGTCGTAGTTCCAAAACCCACTAATTATAATATAAAATAGGGTTTACATCATCAAAACATTAAAATTAATCAAATCGTTTTATTTCCCGAAACCCTAGAAAGCGTCAATTAACCGTTTTACTTCAAAACTTGATATTTAAACGAAACTAATGGCCATAATATTCACTAAATATTATAACTAGGTTATATAAACCATTTCTATAATTTATTCTCTTCAATTTGTATTGAATTGAAAATTCTAATTTGCAAAAATATCAAATTTTAACACTTTTTAAAGCAAAATTCACAATTCCACAACTAAACTTGGTTTTGAATGAACTAAATTATTAAAATACAATTTAAAATGTTAATAATGTCATGAAAACCATAATTAGATTTTAATCTCAATTATTTAATGAATTTCCAAAATCCTAGTTTGCAAAAACTAGCATAATTAGCATAATTTCCAACTAATAATTTGAAACTAGTAACTAGATTATGTTTAGCATTCCTTTAATATGCTAAACTACTCATTAAAATCATAACCTAATGATAAAAACCCTAATTAGAATTTTATCTCACCAATATATATATATTATAAAAACCTAGTTTGCAAAAATCCTAATTAGGACAATTTAAATGCAATAATTAACAAATTTGTTACTAGATTAGGTTTTGCATTCTATAACATATTAAACTACACCATGTAATCATAAACAATTTATAAAAAACCTAACTTGATTTACAAACCCTTTTCTTGAATTTTAAATCTACAATTTAAACCATATTAAACACCAAATTGAACTAGATTAAAGTAATTAGCAACAAATTAAACATGGGGTTAGGATTTATACCTCCATAAATATGAGATCAAATATGCAAACTTGTCTCCAAAATGCTAACTTTACTCCAAGATCCTTGCTTGTTTCGAAAAAAAATGAAGGGTAGAGATTTAATTAGGAATTAGTGGTGTTTTATTGTGGATTTTTGATGGATTTTTGAACATTTTTGAGGTAAAATGAAGTGAAGAAATAGGGGGGGCTGCCCAAGGTGAGGCCGGCCATTTCATTGAGGAGAGGGAGAGAAAGAGAAATGTGTGGTAAAGTGTAAAAACTTCTCAAATAATTAAACCCTTTTAAGTCTTATCACTAATTATCACATTTTTATTTATTTTCTACTTAAATTTTCCTATAGAAAACTTTAGAATTATGAAGACACATTGCAACAAAATAAACATGTTACAAACTAAATTCTAATATGTCATGACTCATTTTGTAAAATTAACCCATTTCTAATTTTTTAATTTGCACTAATTTAATGTATAATTAAAGCTTATGTTAATATTTTAATTTAATTAATTTAGGAAAAATATTTTAGTAAACTAGAAATTTACAAGTCACTAAATAAACACCATTTACTAGTAGTTACATAGTTAAAATAGGTGTATTTAAATTTATATTGAAAAATAATTGTATTTGAGTTTTATGGAAAATACGGTTTATTTTACCGATTATCAGAAAATTCACCTAAAAGGTTTTATTTATTTATTTATTTTTAAAATGTTACAATCTTCCCCCCTTAAAAAAATTCGGCCCCCAAATTTAAATTAAAGCTCCCCCCAAATACTAAAACATTTAGCAAAACACTTAAATCGTCGGGGCTCCGAAATCATCAATACATAAAACACATCTTAGCGCAATGTATGCGCATGAAAAACAAGTACATAACTCAAAATCAAAACTCCGTCAAGCGTAACGCAATCATCGGAGTTATGGTGAGAATGCAATGTCAAAGTCCGATACGAAAACCAACATGATATACATCAGAACTATAACTTATATATAGTGTGCATCGTAGTAAAACCGTCCAAACATCTGAATAAAGAAGCATGCAAAAACACCTAGGTACTGATCTCAGGACAGTCCTGCTCGATTATTAAACCAAAGTAAATATCATAAAAACGTACTGCTCAAGATGAAATCAGCCTTAAATACAGCATACAAAAACACCACGTGCGTTCGGTGCGCACGAAAATCGAAACCAAATACAGAAGACACGAATATGCACAGGAACAAAACTGAATGCAACGGGTGTGCACCAAAAACATCTGTCAAGTGCAACGGGCGTGCACGACAATAATATCAAGTGCATTTAATCTGCACAAAACCCCGATTTAGTGTATCTGGTGTGCACAAAATCGCATCAAGTGCGCCAAGTGTGCGCAAGAATCTCAATCAAGTGCACATGGTGCACGAAAACATATATCGAATATCGAAATCGAAATCACAGTACGAAATGTGCATGAAAACTATGTCGAAGCATACGTCAAAATCATATGCAACCCATATGCACGAAATCAAATCAATATCTCAAAATGTATAAAACCAAATCGAGTGCACTGGTATGCACAAAACAACATCAATACCACTGATATATGAAACACGAATAGAGTGTAATGAATGTATACATAGGAAATACCAATTACAGAACAAAATCCTCAAAGTACCAAAATCTAAACAATGGAAATATGAAATTCAAATCACCAAATCGCAATCGTAAACACTATCATCAATGTGCACCTTTTCTAATGTTGACTGATTCAGACTCGTCTCCTCCTAGCTGTATGAACTGTGCTACGAACGGATATACTCATATTTAGAGTCTCCACGTAATCTATCCCTTCACCTGATATCTGGACTACGTTAAACTTTTCGATCGATTTATCAAAGTCCCAAAATCCCCCGAGAGCTCAACACTTAAGTATAGTTTAAAAATATCCAGTACATACCCCAGCATCTGCCGACTAGTCGTAGAAGGGCAAACCCAAGCCTCACTAATGGCACCGCGGAACTGTCGTAAACCCTAAGGTTCAAAGGCGTTCGCATGGTCATTATGTCGAGTTAGGGTTTCATTCTTCTCGAGGGTCCATAGAAATACCTGCATGTTCTTTTGAATACCTTAAACTTGGGGAAATGGGTTTCTGACATTCGTTCGAACCTTTTAATTTCGTCTGGATGACATGTGAATACCCTTCGTCCGCACGCTAAACAATGCTTCAATCCTCAAGAATAGACGAAACCCTAATGGTCATCGCATTCGAGCCACAGCTCTCTTTGCCCGTGTGACCATGGTAACGGAAACCACCATCCGATATTAACGAAGATAGATCAAAGGAACGAATAGAATATGGTGCAAAGAAATTTACATCCTAAGGTTTCTTAAGCAGAGTAGTGTATTGTAAATATGCCGCGGATCATACCCATGATACGTCACTCTACCTAAGTCACCTACCCCATCAACCAAAGTCAATCTAGACTCAGACAAAGGTTAAACCTAGCGCTCTGATACTAACTTTTTCACGACCCGAAGTTACGGAACATGACCGCACTTAAACTACGAAGCGTCTAGAGGCACAACGTAATCTAAGTAAGCCGAAGCCCAGAAATCTAAACTATTTAAAAGAAGAAGTAAAGGAAAACATGTTTAAAAGCAATATCAAATTTCTCAAAAATTTCGGCAGAGTCTCCTTTGTAAAAACTGGCCCTAAACAGGTATAAACAAGAATAATATATACAAGCAATAAGAAGGCATTCCCAAGCGAGAGCTAGCTCTACGCCAAAAGGCGGAAACAACCACACAATGCACTAAAATATACAACGCTGAAAGGCGAGGCTCAAAACTCAAAAGAAAACCAAATCCACCAAAACCATAATAGTACAAGCGCGACTCTAAGGTCGAAATAAAAACAACTGGTCTTCTAAATCTATCAGTAATATAAGTCTGGTTGATGGAGCTTACTAGATACAAATGAAATAATAAAAGTACAACGGCGGTCCTGATACAAGTGAACCAACTTACCAAGCAAATCACCCTGAATGAAATGGTGTGCCAACAAGCTGCCAAGGAAACCTGTACATCAGAACCTGAAAGAAAATTTGGCACAATAGGGGTGAGTTGCCAACTCGTGAGTAGAAGACATCTGCGAGTGGAAATCGCATGCACGACGATCTCCTAGGTCGTAATAATATACCTAATATAACACTAGTCATCTAGTAGTGGCAGAGTAATAATCTATGCGTAAGTGCAATGCTCAGTGCTTGTGTCAGTGCTTCAAGTAGTAACATGTCATGTGTATGAGTATGCATGCACCATGAATGTAAAACAATCAACCATGAAATCTGGATATATCTGTATAAGAAATCTTTAACTTGTATCATAGTAAATTTTTACGGTAATCTGAAACATCATCAATGAAATCCATAGAATTCGTGTCAAGTATCGACACAAAACATGTAAATCTCAAAGTCTCAATATCTCATAGTCTCAATATCTCGGGCTCCGTCAGTCCAGACCGGTCCATATCATCAAATCTCACGACAACGGCCGGTATCCTCCGGATATCCGCGCGCCAGACATCACCGGTAGCTAGTCTTCCCCTGCCAGGCTTATCGTCTACAACTCGATCTTCTTGCCCTGGGAAACCATACCGGGACCACCATGTACCCGAGACGGTTCATCCACTCCTCGAATCGGGTCTCGAAATCCAATAGAAAACATGAAATCTCATAGTGGACGACACATACATCACGAGAAAACCGCAACTTGTATTTTAAAATGAGAGGGAGAGAGAGAGACGTTTATATGTAATCTTGCGGTTTTCCCCAAAATTCAGAAATCTCATAGAAATCCAAAATCCCAAAATTATGAGTAAGTAAATAATGAGTATCGGCATAAGCCCCACAATACTGTATGATAACATGAAAATATAAATGCATGAAGTTTCTAAGTAATAAATGCAATATCTAAACTAGCACATGAGAGTAATCACATAATATTATATTGGTCTAGCATTTATCTGATTATATCAATAAAAGATATATGTTCTAAAGTGTACGTGACATGGCAATTACCGATGATGATGTGTGTGAGCCGGCAAATAAGTGTACGTGGAACATGCGCATCATCGGTAATGGTGCTGGTGTCCTAACAGGCAGAGTTTCATATTAGCTAATGAAACATATGTATGAATATGCAATGCGATGAATACAACATGAATATAACGATGCATGTGTAATAAACGCACAACTAGAAGATACATACTAATTACGAGTCATACAGTTTGTTGTTTGAAAAATCACGATTCATTAGTTTGAAAATAAGTATGACTCGAGCCTAAACTAAGATCTACCTAACCAACTAAGGAACTAACTAAGATACTAGTCGAAAGGTAAGAAGAATCCTCCTAAAGTCTGAGTCGATATCTCAAGTAGTCGGCGATCCAGCCTCAATAGCGTCATGTACGTAGTACGACTTCCGTGAGTCAAGAGGGTGGATCAATCATCACATCTATGCCTCGTACGGTAAAATCTATCGTACGGTATCCTAAAATCGGGGTACGGGTCAACTATCACATATATACATCATCGTTCGTATAATATCATCATCAAACAATATCATGATCAAGGGTACTGTACTATAATCGCATACATCCCAATATCATCAAACATTTATCATCGTCTGTGTAAATATACATCATCAAATGATCCACTAAAATATCATGTCATATATCATGTCGTGATTAAGTCATATATTACAATCCGGGTTCTATTCTAGAGTCTCGATCATTCCAATGTCATCAACACATATTATCGTTTATATAAATATATTTTATATAATCTCATTGCCCAATGATCCGCTACCATCATAATACATCTCATGTCATAACTCGATCATATATCCAATAAATCACGGCATCAAGCCTAGTCATATCGACTCATCCTCATGTATCCTAACCTCCCCGTATCACATGTATATGCTGTGTGTGTGTGTGTGTATACACATATACCTACACACATCCCTATATATATATATATATATATATATATATATATATATATATATATATATATATATAAACACACACACATATACACCAAGTCAAGTATATGTGTGTGCATGTGTCTACATGAAATCTACGAATTCCCTTCAAGGCAGTCATCCTCATGGTTAAGTCTTTCTAAATCAGTCTAGTCCAACCTAAAGTCTTCAATAGGACCCTACTCGCCAAGAATCTAAGGCCACGTCCAACTTCCTAATAACAGTACGTAATATCCCTATTCTATGTTTGCGGGGGTGCTATACGCCATCCACCCGACTTCCCCCGTAGATATACATCTACTCACCTAGTCCATGTCTGCCGAAGTCGATGTCGCCCTCCTCTTCTTCCTCGTCCGAAGTCCACGTGAGGGGTACCTATACGCAAACATATATAATATCATAAACCGAATCACGGACAAAACCAAAACGGCGCACGAAACGCGCATAAGTTAAAACCTATGACCCACTCATGCAAAACAACCGAAAAACCCTCGATATCGGCGTACAAACGCCGATTGATCGAGATAAAACATGAACGTACAAGTCATAGTTCCAAAACCCACTAATTATAATATAAAATAGGGTTTAAATCATCAAAACTTTAAAATTAATTAAATCGTTTTATTTTGCAAAACCCTAGAAAGCGTCAATTAACCGTTTTACTTCAAAACTTGATGTTTAAACGAAACTAATGGCTATAATATTCACTAAATATCATAACTAGGTTATATAAACCATTTCTATAATTTATTCTCATCAATTTGTATTGAATTAAAAATTCTAGTTTGCAAAAATATCAAATTTTAACACTTTTTAAAGCAAAATTCATAATTCCACAACTAAACTTGGTTTTGCATGAACTAAATTATTAAACTACAGTTTAAAATGTTAATAATGTCATGAAAACCATAATTAGATTTTAATCTCAATTATTTAATGAATTTCCAAAAACCTAGTTTGTAAAAACTAGCATAATTAGCATAATTTCCAACTAACAATTTGAAACTAGTAACTAGATTATGTTTAGCATTCCTTTAACATGTTACACTACTCATTAAAACCATAACCTAATGATAAAAACTCTAATTAGAATTTTATCTCACCAATATATATATATATATATATATATGTGTGTGTGTGTTACTAGATTAGGTTTTGCATTCTATAACATGTTAAACTACACCATGTAATCATAAACAATTTATAAAAACCCTAACTTGATTTACAAACCCTTTTCTTGAATTTTAAATCTACAATTTAAACCATATTAAACACCAAATTGAACTAGATTAAAGTAATTAGCAACAAATTAAACATGGGGTTAGGATTTATACCTCCATAAACATGAGATCAAACATGCAAACCTATCTCCAAAATGCTAACTTTACTCCAAGATCCTTGCTTATTTGGAAAAAGAATGAAGGGTAGAGATTTAATTAGTAATTGGTGGTGTTTTATTGTGGATTTTTGATGGATTTTTGAACATTTTTGAGGTAAAATGAAGTGAAGAAATGGGGGGGGCTGCCCAAGGTGAGGCCGACCATTTCATTGAGGAGAGGGAGAGAAAGAGAAATGTGTGGTAAAGTGTAGAAATTTCTCAAATAATTAAACCTTTTTAAGTCTTATCACTAATTATCACATTTTTATTTATTTTCTACTTAAATTTTCCTATAGAAAACTCTAGAATTATGAAGATATATTGCAACAAAATAAACATGTTACAAACTAAATTCTAATATGTCATGGCTCATTTTGTAAAATTAACCCATTTCTAATTTGTAATTTGCACTAATTTAATGTATAATTAAAGCTTATGTTAATATTTTAATTTAATTAATTTAGGAAAAATATTTTAGTAAACTAGAAATTGACAAGTCACTAAATTAACACCATTTACTAGTAGTTACATAGTTAAAATAGGCGTATTTAAATTTATATTAAAAAATAATTGTAGTTGAGTTTTACGGAAAACACGGTTTATTTTACTGATTATCAGAAAATTCACCTAAAAGGTTTTATTTATTTAATTATTTATTTATTTATTTTTAAAACATTACACCACACCTCTGATACATGTCGTTGTAATTATTCAACGCCTTCAGAGAGGTGGTGGGTCCCAACAGCCAACAAGCTATGGACCGTAATGTCCTTAAACTAAATCCCCACTTAAAAAATGGTGATCTGTGGAACGCAACGTCCCTAAACTAAATTCTATGGACTATGATGTCCTTAAACTCCACGGACTATGATGTCCTTAAACATAATAGACCGCAACATCCCTAAACTAAACTCTATGGACCGTAATGTCCTTAAATTAAACCCTCACCTAAAAAATGGTGATCTGTGGACCGCAACGTCCCTAAACTAAATTCTATGGATTATGATGTCCTTCAACTCCACAGACTATGATATCCTTAAACTTAATGGACCGCAACGTCCCTAAACTAAACTCTATGGACCATGATGTCCTTAAACCCAATGGACCGTAATGTCCCTAAACTAAACTTTACGGACTATGATGTCCTTAAACCCAATAGACCGTGGCGTCCTTAAACTAAAATGATAAAGTCTAAATGCTATTTTGTTGGATCAAAAATGATCCTGAACCCCCGTTGAGTAGATCTTAGTCTAAAATTAGACTAACGTATTCTCAACAACCATTTAAGTTGATCTTAATCTCAAACAAGATTAACGATCCTTAAACCAACCCAAACCCAAATCTAAGAGAAGACGGATTTGGACTAATCCCCGCCCTACAGGTGACAACATAAATTAGTCTCTGTATACAATCCACGGGTAACCAAAAATAAAACAAACATACACGACACGAAGTGAACATCTGGAGCAGGAAAAAGTTGTTACCGCGATGCGGTAACGTAATTAACTGTAGGGGCTTGCGCCTGCAAGGAAGAGCGTCACCACAATCAAAAACTCTTCATAACGAGGGGGAATCTGACGAAGTCTACTATAATGGCCGCATCTGTTTAAACCTTCGATACAGGATGCCATAAATTAACTTGGCATCTTCGGGAAGATAGACAGATAAAACCAAGTAGCATCTGCCCCTAAAATTCAGGCCAGACGTCCCCGACGTCCCGATCGCGTCTTTTGGCGGTAAACAGATTCTTCGGTCAAAGGTCTTACCATCAATGAAAGCTCTTTGGTGTAGCCTGAATAGCGAGTGGTCACATGGGAAGCCGAGAGCGAGATGCAGAAGAAATTCCCTCATCTCTTCGAAGGTACGCATAGTAAGATTTTTAAATTCGGGGACCGAATTTCTTTAAGGGGGGAAGATTGTAACACCTTAGAATGCGATTAGAGTTAATTAAACGATATAATGCGGGTTTTAATAAAATTTAACCAATAATTGTTTTCACATATTTATTTATTATTTATTAATATTTTATTTAATTATTTTCGTACTTGCACACACATGTGCATGTTAATCCTAGGGTTAAGGATGGGTTAACCATGTTTTGTTAGAATGGCACCTTAATCATTATTATGATATGTCATGTATTTATATATTTAGTTTCTTTTTAAGTAAAGCGTTTTAATTGTTTTGAAAATGTTATGATGCGAAAGTTGAATGTTGAAGGAATGATGAGACATGGGGCAAGCATGGTGAGCAATTAATGAAGAGAGAGACAGGGAGAGATAGCATGGCTCATTCTCACCCCACCCTCTCACCCTCTCATTTTCTTCACCTCACTCCCTCTCATTTCTCCACAAACACTCACAACTCTTTCATTTTCTTCTTCTTCTCCTCTTCTCTACTAAAATTCTTCGCTTGATCCATATTTTCCCACAAACCTTAAGCCTAAGCCTTCTTCAAACCTTACTAGACCCTTCACAACTCATGCTAAAGTCTTCTTGTGATGACTTGGAGCTTGATGGCTAGGGTTTCATTCAAGTTGTGATGAGGTAATGATCTCAAACTGTTAACTAGGCTCTAAGGAAGTTCTTTTGATAATTAGTTTCAGTTTAAAACCTTGTAGTTATAGTTTTGTGAAAAATATCGTATTTTTGCTAGTTTTGTGTCTCTGTTGAATGTGCTGTTGTTAGGGAGGTCCACAATTTAATCTAACAATACAGTAGCATGATGATAAAGCCCTGAGTGTACCCTAGAAACCCGGACCCCACCCTTCATTGTTGACCCAGCGAGAATCAAGTTTGGCCCAGCGCCGCCGGTTTTTGTGTAGGCTTAGGTGATGGCTTTTGGTGGGTAGCTCTCTGTTGGGTATTTATGGTATTTTGTACACTTTGTTTTTCCTATATTATCTGTATGTAAAATCTGGAACCGTTTAGCTAGTTTTAGCGTTTCGATATCGTGCGATACGGATTATCCGATTTTGTTTAAGTGCTTCGTGTAGCTTGCAGTCATTGGTTTGGTTTAGGGTGTCGCTGTACGCGTTAGCCCACTAAGCTAACACTTGGTAGCTTGTGAGAGTCGATTCGTTAGTTGCCAGTGTTTCCGTGTGTTATCAGAAAGTTTGCTAATTACACTTGTTATAATTTTTTGTTATATTAGGATCGATTGCGGGGACTTCGGACGCTGCTAGAAAGGGGAAAGAGGTGATTGGATTCACCTAACTCGAGATCGTATCCGGTGAGTAGATTTAACATCTACAGGGGAATCGCTTGTATGGCGTTATGCGTCGAAGACTAGATTCAATGATATAACCATATGCTTATATGTGTGTGTGTGTGTATTGATCGTGCATGAGTACCATTTTGCACATCTTATTACCTGTTGTACATGGGCATAGTATTATTGGACACTGCACCATTACTAACGGTTCATGTTGCACGAGCACCGAAAATTATGCCACACACACCGTTGGTAATTGTCATGACATGCACACTATAGAAATTGCCATGAATAATATATTGTACTGCTTCCATTATTATTAACAGTTAGACATTGATTATTGTTCTATTGCACATTATGAATTGCATCATACCACATACATACATGCATGCATACATACATTGCTATAGTCACATATATACTCTCATATGATGTTGCATTTCGATTTCGTGGATTTGGAAAACCGCAAGATACCTTTGAAACTTGATATATTTAAAAAGAGCTGGTTTCCTTTGATATACTCACATTACTGTTCTATGTTTGCATACATCGTATTTCATGGATATATGCATTGAGATATTGATTTCATGCGATTTCTGGATTTGAGAACCGCAGATATATTTCAAAGGAAATTATAAATTGTTTTCAAAACGCGGTTTCTCGTGATGTGATTTCGAGGCGTCCACCATGAGTTTTCTCGGTTCTAAGCTTGTTTTCGAGACCCGATTCGAGGAGTTGGACGAACTGTTTGTGGGTACATGGTGGACCCGGTAAGGTACCCCGGGGCAAGAAGATCGTGGGGATGACGATAAGCCTGGAAGGAGGGAGAACTACCTACCGGTGATAGGTTGGGTCCGACGGTTATCCGGAAGATACCGGTCGGAGTCGTGAGATTGATATGAGGGCCGATCAGAGTATCCGGTGCCTGAGATATGAGTATTTACTGGTCGATGCTGGACACAGGTTTCATGATGTTTCGAGTGTCGATGTTGGACACTCAGGTTCCATGATGTGATGGATATGAGAGCCGATCAGAGTGACGGTGCCTGAGATATTGGGATTTAGGGTGTCGTTGATGGACACCGGATTTTTATGATGATGATTCATTGATGAGGATTATGTTTTATCCCACACTCATGATTTTTTATAACATGCATTGTTTCATGTAATTCTTGTACCCTGGTGGTGTACCTTGATTATGATTTGTTTTATATCTGTATTGTTATACTTATGCCATCAGATTGCATATTTCAGATTATCGCTTTCGTGCATGCTTGCGATTATCTGTACGATGCTATTTACTATTCATGAGTTGGCAACTCACACCCATTGTTCCACAGTGTTTTGCAGGCTTGACTCTTAGTGTGGTCGCGGCAGGGCTCCTTATTGCATCTACTTCTACGGATATCGCTACTATTGGTCGTGATTTTAGTGTAGGTGGGTTTTGCGGGTATCCGTATGATTCCATTGTATATATTATTTTGTATCTGGTACTATCCATCAACTACTTACATGTATTTGACTTAGAGATAAGATTTTGAGGATCGATATTGTATTATTTGTGCTTCTGGTGTCGTGCTCGTGTGAGCCGGCTTTTATTTATGTTGCGATGCTGTTTTCACTTCTTATTTGCTCATTTCTTCGCTACGGCGTCGTATATATATTTGTTGTGGTTGTGTTCCACCTTTTGGCGTGAATTGCTCCCGTTTGGAGATGCCTTTTATATATTCTATGCTTGTACCCGTTTGGGGCTAGTTTTTACAAAGGAGATGCTGCCGAAATTTTTAAGAAAATAAATTTAAGTTGAGATTTTATAACTTAAGATTTTTAAATGTTTATAACTACTGTTTTATCACTTTACTTCTTTTCTTGGTTTAGATTTCTGGGTTTTCGGTTTACTTAAATTGCGTTACGCCTTTTGACGTCGCGTGATTTAAGTGTTGGTCGCGTTCCTAAATTGGGTCGTGGCAAAGTTGGTATCAAAGCGCTAGGTTTTAACTTTCGGAGTGTAGGATGACCCTTGGTATGATGGAGTAGTTAGCTTAAGCAGAGTGACGTAGCGTGTCTATGTTCTGCGGCATACTTACGACACTGTACTCTGCCTAAGTGACCTTAAGACATATTTTCTTTTAATTCCTTCCTTGATTCCATATATCCTTATGATTCGATTTCTATGTTCTTATCGAATCTTGTTTTCTTATTCCAGCCACTATGCCGCCAAAGACTATGAGGGCACTGGGAGCTGCCGCTAGAGCCGAGGTTAGGACAGGCTCGTCTTAGATGAGGACTGACCATAGCGGTACGCCTATTCTTCAGGAGAAGATTGATCCACCTTCTCCAGGACGTATTGCTAGGCTAGAGGCCAGTATTCAGGATTTGCGTCAGATGGTGGGATCGTTGGTTAAGACCAGTCGAGCACAGAGATCGGAGGTTGTTCCACCTATTACGGGGACCGTGATGGTACCTACTGCTCAGACAGTCGTACCTACCGCTACCGAGATTATCGTCGTACCTTATCAGAGTTTATGAGGCTGAAGCCTCCGGTTTTCACCGGCACCGACGCAGCTGAGGATCCATAGTCGTTCCTCGACCGGATGGCCAGGATCTGTCGTTCGTTGAAATGCTCCGATGCGAGATCGGTAGAGTTCGCTAGTTTTCGACTGGAGGGTCTTGTCCAGACTTGGTGTGCATCTTTGAAGAGAGGTCGAGCCGCAGGTCTTCTTCTTATGACCTGGGTTGAGTTCGCGACGGTTTTTCTTGCTCGTTTTCTCCCGCAGAGCGTCAGAGATGCTTGAGCTCACAGCTTTGAGTCTTTGCACCAGACTCCTGGTATGACAGTGGCGGAGTATGATATTCAGTTCACCCAGCTATCTGTTTATGCTCCATATTTGGTGGATACTGAAGAGAAGCGTGTCAAGAGATTTGTACGAGGCCTTGTTACCCAGTTGTTCCTCTCTATAGGTGCCCAGCACTTTGATATGTATGCAGCCGCGGTGGACGCAGCCCTACTGTTAGAGGAGCATATTTCCGAGACGGTCGTTCCGGGACCGAAGCGGATTCGTATTGATGTATCATCCCAGAGGCAGATAGGTAGACGCCGCTGCAGGTCCCCTTCAGTCTGTGGTGATAGCAGAGGCTTGAGACGAGGCCAGTTATATAGCTCTTACCCACAAGGTTAGCAGCCGTCGTCTGGATGTTTCCGGTATGGGAGTCAGTATCATCACGTCAGAGATTGTACTGGGGCACGTCAGGGCAAGGCAGCAGTTCCACATGTTACCTTACCACCTTCTCCACCTTAGAGAGCATTGGTCCTTACGCCCGTTGTTGCTTCGTGCCAGACCTATGCTCAGAGAGGTCATGGTCGCGGTGGTTTTTTTCAGAGGGGACGCGGTGGCAGAGGCGGAGGACAGCCTAATGCCGGTAGAGGGCAGGCCTGAGTTTTTGCGTTGACTCCTCAGGATGCGCAGGTGTCGAATGCAGTAGTGACATGTACTCTTCTAGTGTGTTCCTTCGATGCGTGCATATTGTTCGACCCAGGATCTACGCACTCGTATGTTTCCACACACTTCGTACCAAGATTGGGTCGAGAGTCATTCTTGTTAGATCAGCCGCTTGTCGTGATTACTCCCGTTAGTGAGTCTTTTATTGCGTGACATGTGTTTTGGTCGTGTGCCGTTCGTATTGGAGATAGAGATTCGTCCGTCGATTTGATCCTTCTTGATATGTTGGACTTTGACGTTCTCCTTAGCATAGACTGGTTAGCTACTTTCTATCCGTCTGTGGACTGCCGTGAGAAAGCAGTCAGGTTTTGTTTTCCAGGCGAGTTAGTTCTTTTTGTGCAGGGGGCCGTAGTGCCGCTCCTCACCGTTTGATTTCTGCCCTTTGCGCTAGTCGGATCTTGAGGAAAGGATTTTGGGGATTCTTAGCCTTTATTCGTGATACTGGAGCCACCATAGATCCTTTGGACCAGGTTCCTATTGTGAGAGAGTTTCCCGACCTATTTCCTGATGAGTTACTTGGATTGCCGCCAGAGCGCGATATCGAGTTTTGCATTGATTTGATTCCCGGCATGGGGCCTGTTTTTATACAGCCTTATCAGATAGCCCCGACGGAGCTTAAAGAGCTTAAGGATAAGTTGCAAGAGTTTCTTGATAGGGGACTTGTTTGTCCGAGTGTTTCGCCTTGGGGAGCTCCTGTTCTGTTCGTCAAGAAGAAGGACGACAGTATGAGACTGTGCATTGATTATCGTCAATTGAACCAAGTTACAGTGCGGAATAGGTATCCTTTATCTCGCATTGATGATTTGTTCGATCAGCTCCAGGGCGCGGGACATTTTTCGAAGATTGATTTGAGGTCGGGTTATCATCAGTTGCGGGTTCGGAATGATGACATTCCGAAGACTGCTTTTCGTACACGCTATGGGCATTATGAGTTTTTGGTGATGTCGTTCGAACTCACCAATGCCTCAGCAACGTTGACGGATTTGGTGAACCGGATTTTCAGGTCGTTCCTCAACCAGTTCATTATTGTGTTTATTGATGACATTCTGGTCTACTCCAAAAGTTGAGAGAAGCATGAGCAGCATTTGAGGATTATCTTGCAGACATTGAGAGAGCACCAGCTATTTGCTAAATTCTCGAAGTGTGCATTCTGGCTTGATAGTGTTGACTTCTTAGGTCATGTGGTTATGGGAGAAGGTATACAAGTGGACCCGAAGAAGATCGAGGCCGTACAGCTTTGGCCCAGACCTGTATCAGTGACATAGGTCCGCAGCTTCTTGGGCTTAGCCGGTTATTACTGCCGTTTCGTGCAGAATTTATCGAGTATCGCTGCACCGCTGACCGGACTGACCTGGAAAAGAGTTCTTTTTCTTTGGACTGAGACATGTGAGCAGAGTTTCCAGCAGTTGAAGACTCGTTTGACGACTGCACCAGTTCTAACTTTGCCATCAAGATCAGGCGGCTATGTCGTTTATTGTGATGCTTCTTGAGTGGGGCTAGGTTGTGTGTTGATGCTACATGATAGAATTATCGCTTATACTTCTCGGCAGTTGAAGAAGCACGAGCAGAACTATCCCACTCATGATCTTGAGATGGCCACGATGGTATTTGCGCTCAAGATTTAGAGACACTACTTGTACGGAGAGTCGTGTCAGATCTTCATGGACCACAAGAGATTGAAGTACATTTTCCAGCAGCAGGATCTGAATTTGAGGCAGCACCGTTGGATGGAGCTTGTGAAGGATTATGATTGTGAAATCCTTTATCACCCGGGCAAGACGAATGTGGTAGATGATGCTTTGAGTCGTAGGCCCGGAGGTAGCTTGTTCCATTTTAGCGCAGTTCAAAGATAGACTTCTACAGATTGATAGATCTTGTGCGATAGTAGTGTACAGTTCGAGTTCACTTCCGCTGGAGGGCAGATTTCTCATGTCCGCGCCCGTCCACTTTTACTTGATCATATCTGTGAGGCGCAGCCCGACGATACTCGTTTGTCTGAGATTTTAGAGCATGTTCGGCAGGGTAGAGATTTGGAGTTTGTGTTTGATGGCTAGGGTGTGCTACGTTTTGGGACTCGTCTATATGTGCCAGATTCCGAAGGGCTAAGACGCGAGATCCTAGAGCAGGTACATCAGTCAACATACAGTGTTCATCCAGGTTCTACCAAGATGTATCGTGATTTGAGAGATATCTACTGGTGGGAATGGATGAAGAGATATGTTTCGGATTTTGTTTTGATGTGCCTGACTTGTCAGCAAGTCAAGGCTGAGCATCAGAGACTGGCAGGAGAGTTGCGGCCTTTACCTGTTCCGGATTGGAAATAGGAGCAGATCTCCCTGGATTTCGTTGTGGGTCTACCCAGGTCCAGTCGAAGGTATGACTCCATTTGGGTGATTGTTAACCGGTTGACCAAAGCGGCTCACTTCCTTCCAGTGAAGACCACTTTCGGATTTGCTCAGTATGCTCAGCTGTATATTGATGAGATTGTGTGTTTGCACGGCGTTCCTTCATGCATTATATCCGACAGAAGCACCCAGTTTACCAGCCATCTTTGGCAGAAATTTCAGGAAGCTTTGGGTACCCGGTTGAGTTTTAGCACCGCTTTCCATCCGTAGACCGATGGTCAGTCAGAGCGGACTATACAGACTTTTGAGGATATTCTTCGAGCATGCGTGCTTGATTTTGGTGGCAGTTGGGACCGTCACTTGTCTTTGATAAAGTTCTCCTACAACAACAGTTTTCAGGAGACGATTCAGATGGCACCTTTTGAGGCTTTGTATGGGAGAAAGTGTCGATCGCCAATCTGTTGGACCGAACTCAGCGAAAGCAGGATTTTGGGACCACAGCTAGTTTAAGAGACTACGGAGAAGATCCAGTTGATTCAGGACAGAATGAGAGAAGCCCAGTGCAGGCAGAAGTCTTATGCCGACCGTCATCATCACAGACTTGAGTTCGCAGCGGGTGATCATGTATTCCTACGGATTTCTCTGATGAAAGGAGTGATGAGATTTAGGAAGAACGGGAAGCTTGGTCCCAGATTTGTAGATCCTTTTGAGACACTTGAGCGAGTTAGTACTGTTGTCTATCGTTTGGCACTTCCGACCAGTTTTCCGGATGTTCACCCCGTATTTCATGTATCGATACTTCGCAAGTACCTTCATGACCCTTCTCACATGATTCAACCCCAGACCATTCAGCTGAAGCGCGATCTTTCTTTCACCGAGCAGCCCATAGTTATATTGGATCAGCAGGTGAAGAAACTTCGGTCAAAGGTCTTACCATCAGTGAAAGTTTTTTGGCGTGGCCCGAATAGTGAAGTGGTCACATAGGAAGCCGAGAGCGAGATGTGGAAGAAATTCCCTCATCTTTTCGAAGGTACGCATAGTAAGATTTTTAAATTCGGGGACCGAATTCCCTCATCTTTTTGATGGCTAGGGTTTCATTCATGTTGTGGTGAGGTAATGATCTCAAACTGTTAACTAAGCTCTAAGAAAGTTGTTTTGATAATTAGTTTCAGTTTAAAACCTTGTGGTTATAGTTTTGTGCAAAATATCGTATTTTTGCTAGTTTTGTGTCTCTGTTGAATCTGCTGTTGTTAGGGTGATCCATAATTTAATCTAACAATACAGTAGCATGATGATAGAGCCCTGAGTGTACCCTAGAAACCCGGACCCCACTCTTCATTGTTGGCCCGGCGAGAATCAAGTTTGGCTCGGCGCCGCCGGATTTTGTGTAGGCTTAGGTGATGGTTTTTGATGGGTAGCTCTCTGTTGGGTATTTATGGTATTTGGTACACTTTGTTTTTCCTATATTATCTGTATGTAAAATCTGGAACCGTTTAGCTAATTTAAGCATTTCAATATCATGCGATATAGATTATTCGATTTTGTTTAAGTGCTTCGTGTAGCCTGCAGCCATAGGTTTGGTTTAGGGTGTCGCTGCACGCGTTAGCTTGCTAAGCTAACACTTGGTAGCTTGTGAGAGTCGATTCGTTAGTTGCTGTTGTTTCCGTGTGTTATCAGAAAGTTTGCTAATTACACTTGTTATGATTTTGTGTTATATTAGGATCGATTGCGGGGACTTCGGATGCTGCTAGGAAGGGGAAAGAGGTGATTGGATTCACCTAGCTCGAGATCGTCCGGTGAGTAGATTTAATATCTACGGGGGAATCGCCTGTATGGCGTTATGCGACAAAAGCTAGATTCAGTGATATAACCATATGCTTATATGTATATATATATATATATATATATATATATATATATATATTAATTGTGCATGAGTACCATTTTACACATCCTATTACCTGTTGTACATGGGCATAATATTATTGGACACTGCACCATTACTAACGGTTCATATTGCACGAGCACCGAATTGTATGCCACACACACAAACCATTGGTAATTGCCATGACACGCACACTATAGAAATTTTCATGGATAATATATTGTACCGCTTCTATTACATTGATTCTTGTTCTATTGCGCATTATGAATTGCATCATACATACATACATGCATACATACATACATTGCTATAGTCACATATATACTCTCATATGATGTTGCATTTCGATTTCGTGGCTTTGGGAAACCGCAAGATACCTTTGAAACTTGATATATTTAAAAAGAGTTGTTTTCCCTTGATATGCTCACATTACTGTTCTATGTTTGCATATATCGTATTTCATGGATATATGCATTGAGATACTGATTTCATGCAATTTCTGGATTTGAGAACCGCGGATATATTTCAAAGAAAATTATAAATTGTTTTAAAAACGCAGTTTCTCGTGATATGATTTCGAGGCGTCCACCATGAGTTTTCTCGGTTCTGGGCTTGTTTTCGAGACCCGATTCGTGGAGTTGGACGAACCGTCTGTGGGTACATGGTGGATCCGGTAAGGTACCCCGAGGAAAGAAGATCGTAGGGATGACGATGAGCCTGGCAGGAGGGAGCACTACCTACCGGTGATAGGTTGGGCCCAGCGGTTATCCGGAGGATACCGGCTGGAGTCGTAAGATTGATATGAGGGCCGATCAGAGTATGCGGCACCTGAGATATGAGTATTTACGTGTCGATACTGGACACGGGTTTCATGATGTTTCGAGTGTCGATGTTGGACACTCAGGTTCCTTGATGTGACGGATATGAGGGCCGATCAGAATGACGGCGCCTGAGATATTAGGATTTGGGGTGTCGTTGGTGGACACCAGATTTTTATGATGATGATTCATTGATGAGGATTATGTTTTATCCCACACTCAGGATTTTTTATGACATGCATTGTTTCATGTAATTCTTGTACCCTGGTGGTGTACCTTGATTATGATCTGTTGCATATCCGTATTGTTATACTTATGCCATCAGATTGCATAATTCAGATTATCTCTTTCGTGCATGCTTGCGATTATCTGTACGATGCTATTTACTATTCATGAGTTGGCAACTCACACCCGTTGTGCCATAGTGTTTTGCAGGCTTGACTCTCAGTGTGGTCGCGGCAGGGCTCCTTATTGCATATACTTCTGCGGATACCGCTACTGTGGGTCGTGATTTTCGTGTAGGTGGGTTTTGCGGGTATCTGTATGATTCCATTGTATATCTTATTTTGTATCTAGTACTCTCCATCTACCACTTACATGTATTTGACTTAGAGACGAGATTGTGAGGATCAATATTGTATTATTTGTGCTTCTGGTGTCGTGCTCGTGTGAGCCGGCTTTTATTTATGTTGCGATGATGTTTTCACTTCTTATTTTCTCATTTCTTTGCTACGGCGTCATATATATACCTGTTGTGGTTGTGTTCCACCTTTTGGCGTGAATTGCTCCCGTTTGGAGATGCCTTTTATATATTCTATGCTTGTACCCGTTTGGGGCTAGTTTTTACAAAGGAGATGCTGCCGAAATTTTTAAGAAAATAAATTTAAGTTGAGATTTTATAACTTGAGATTTTTAAATGTTTTTAACTACTGTTTTATCACTTTACTTCTTTTTTTGGTTTAGATTTCTGGGTTTTCGGCTTACTTGAATTGCGTTACGCCTTTTGACATCGCGTGATTTAAGTACCGGTCGCGTTCCTAAATTAGGTCGTGAAAAAAACTAAAACGGGGTTATCAATGGTAATTATCTTGGAAAAAAGACACAAATCCCGTCGTCCATGTGCAATAGTTACCGACAACACCAAAACCTAATTCAGGATCCAAATCTGTTTAAGTGTATGACTCAATCTGAGTCTCAGTCTAATCTGAATACAATCCAAATATAAATCCAATCATAACTCCAATCCAATATATACTTGAACCTAAACATGAATACCGAACAATACGACTTGACTTGACCGAACCATGGCTATAATTTGAACTTGACTACATGACTATCCGTTTACATGAACAACTTATATCATAGTCTCGGCAAGTCTGATAATTACAAATCAATACAATTAATACAGTATACATTACGGGGTTTTAACGAGGTAGACTGGTACGGAATGTGTTTAAAGTGGCATGATGATGGACACTAAAAGACACCTACATGAATATACGTGTCGTTGTCCCGTGAGTTTTGACGGGGCCTTATACTTTCCATTTCCCATAGTCCACGGGATAGTTGGACTCCTCTCGTATACACTGATACATTCTGTACCAAAATACAAACAATCACGTTAGCATAACAAACATATAATTTACTTGTTTGATTCTTTATCTATTCCATTCTATCTTTTGGGACTTACCGAGCGCTAGTTCGCTGACGACATTCCTTTCTCTTCTATCTTTGGAATGTTGTCAGGAGGACCTGACTCCTAGGAGATCAAGCCCAGCCAGGAAGATTTGGAGCAGTTTACAAAGGAGTCAGAGTTCTTGTTCCTACTTGTACTTACTTTTCTTACAGTTCATATGCCATTGTTTAGGCATCGTTTTCTTTCATTGTATTTTACTTTTCAGTTATATGTAAAGAATGGTTATCAATAAAAAGTTATTGTTTTATTACATCTCTTATCATTCTTGTGTTATTTATTTATATTGCTCATTTACGCTTAGTGTGTTTACTTCTGAGTAAATACGTCGCGCGCCTCGTCACTCCTCCTTCCTTGTACACCGAAAAGCGAGGCGTGACAACTTGGCTATATCACGGGAAAGGACAAGAAGAAGACGGTAATGCGACAGAAGAAGAAAGAGAAAAAGGTAATGCGGCAGAAGAATAAGAAGACGATAACTTCTTTCCAGGAGAAGAAATGGAGGATATATTAGAGGCTGCCTTCGGTGATAGTATTCCTACCGAAGATGACATTCCTTCTGGTCAAGGACCGCGTGCGGATAAGTACGAAAAGTTCATGAATGATACTAGAAGACCAATTTATGAGAATGCAAAGTATTCCACCCTATCATGGTTTGTCCAAATTTTCCAGATTAAGTGCCTAAATGGATGGAGCAACAAGTCATTCATGATACTTCTGAAGTTCCTGAAAAATTCTATACCCCCGGAAATAACGTGCCTGATAGCTGGTACGAAGCCAAGAAGATGAAGTATGAGAAGATTCATGCATGTCCCCAAAATTGCGTGTTGTACCGAAAAGAAAATTCAGATTTAAAAGAGTGTCCAACATGCGAAGATGCCAGGTATAGGCCGAAAGAATCTGATAAGAAGTCCGATATACCTGTCAAAATAGCATGATACTTTCCCATAACAAAGAGGCTGCAAAGGCTATTCAGGTGCAAGAAAACAGCCGGGGCAATGATTTGGCATCACCGTGCTGCTCCAAGCGAAGATGGAAAAATGATTTATCCAAGAGATTCACCAGCATGGAAGGATTTCGATAGGAGGCACAAAATATTCAGTAGTGATCCTCGCAATATCAGGCTTGGACTCACTAGTGATGGTTTCTACCCATTCAACTATATGGCTGGAAGCCACATCACATGGTCCGTTGTAATGATAGTTTATAATCTGTCGTCTTGGTTGGTTATGGATCAATCCTATTTTATGATGCATCTTCTTATTGATGGACCAAACTCACCGGGAAATAATATCAACGTCTATCTCCGACCTCTGATCGATGAGTTAAAATCTTTATTCATTTATGGGGTAGAGACTTACGATGTAAATACAGATACAACCTTCACAATGCGTGCGGCTTTAATGTGGACAATTAATGAATTCCCTGCGTATGGAATGCTATCAGGTTGGTCCATACATGGTCACAAAGCATGCCCTTATTGCCATCAATATACAACATCGAAATGATTGAATTTTAGCAAGAATGTTTGTTATTGCGGTCATCGGTATTTCCTACCACTAGACCATCCCTACAAGTTAGACGCTACTCATTTTAATGGTCATCAGGAGCTTCTTGAGCCTCCAGCCTCATTGTCCGGAAAGAACGTGACTGCTCGGTGGGATGATTACAAAAATGTAACAACTCCAATTTTAGTGTACAAAAAATTCATTTAAAATTAATGTATACTTGGGGTATTTACAATTCCTGTGAGTACTATAAATATTTGTTTTGCTTTTTAATAGCAAGAAAGAGCTTGTAGCTCATTAGTAAGACCTTGCACTGCTGAACCAAAGCACCAGAGTTGAAATCCTATCAGCCACATATTATTTTTGATTAAAATATTTTTAATCTTTTAGAATCCCAAGAGTTTATACGTGCGAAACACGTAAAACCGAGAGTCACACTAAAAACAAACTGGACCACGAGAAAGACCAAACGACGAGGGACGCGTGGCGTCGAGGGGCCTGACTCGGCCTAACTCGGACGGCGGTTCGGCCTAACTCGGCCGGCAACTCGGCCGAATCGACCGGCGCTGCCGGCCGAGTCAGCATAAAATTGGATTTTGTCTTCTAGAATTCTGTGCCTTTTAGTATTCGTGAAACCCCTATATAGTTTAAATCCTTTGCACAGTAACAGAGACATTAAAACCCCCATTAATCCAATTTTTTAATACAAATTTTCATACAACCTTTCATCTACCCTAAATCCTAATCTTTTCTTATAAATACCACTCCATCTCACACCCCCTCACTCACAAACTCTGTCCAAACTCTTAAGAAAAATTTCAAGAACTTTTGTATACAAATGGAGTTAGCGAAGGGCGAAGCGCCGACAAACTTCCGACGACGACCCTAGGAGTTCCCGGCGACGAAACGACGCACCGGCACCTCCTACCACTCCCTCTTCCTCTTATCTACACTAAAATATAGTAAGTCTTTCCTCCCTCTTCTCTTTTCTATTCTAAAATCTTGTATTTCTAAAACGCGACGGAAGCGGAGTTAATCCGACTTCCGATTCGGTTTTCTTTAAAAAGTTCCAATTTTCTTAAATACAACAATACCAAACTTGCACATCATGACCATTAAACATTAACAAAACATATTGAACAAGTTTCATAGCAAAAGAATGTATATTGTAAATTTTATCACATTTTTCAGAAAAATACCATGTAATTTAGCTTCGACATAAAAACATTATTACCCTTGCTATACCTTTAGATAGTTCACGAGATAATGACCTACCTCTTCACAACACTCATATGCAATATAGCACGATGAAATTTGGGGAACATAGATTTTGGAAAATATGATTTACACAAAACTATCTCAAACTTATAAAAACCCTTTTTTACAAGATTATGTATTTTTACAAATCGTTGCAAAGCGCGGCTACAACCCATTTTGGGGAACCCGTTCAGGATGGGGCGGATTATCGCGCATCCTCGGGATTAGTAGTGCGAGATGCAGACCTCCGCAAGGAGCATACGGTCTCGAAAGATTTAAAAATACAAATATCTTAAGAAAATGGGATTTCTAGAAAAAAATAATAAATTAAATTTTTTTTATATAAATAAATACACACACACACACATATGTATCATCAAAATATCTAATTTCTGATATAATATAAATATTCCAACTTTTCTAAATCAAAAGAATCACTTTATATGAAAATACCATGCAATTCCATACAAGTTCAATACTTTACAATTAAATACCATATATTATGAAATTATGTTTTATTCACTAGAAATGTCACATATATAAAATCTACATCTATGAAAACTCTAAAGACGATAATTAAATACTTGAGGTGTATTTTGAAAATTATACAAAATTATTTTTACATAAAACCCCCTCAAGTTTTATAAATTACAATAAGGACCCTAGTAAATATAGGTTTAAGTGGGACCGGTCTCTTGAGCCTCAGGGAGCCAGAGATATGGGTGCTTGCCTATTTAAGGTAGACAACTTAATAAACGGTGTTACCAACACGGTAATTGTTTTTGAAAAAGACACAAATCCTGCCGTCCGGTTACCGATAACACCAAAACCTAATTCAGGATTCAATTTCTTTTCTAATTGTTCTGACTCAGACTGAGTCTCATTATAAATAATCTGACTTGAATATGATTCAAGTACAAACTATAATTCAGTATGAATCCATGAATCTATATATTCAATCTATTCAATCTGTATTGACTGAACCGAACCATGGATATACTCCCATTTACATGATTCTCCAGTTACATCCATTTACTGATATCATGGTTTCGGCAAGTTATCCATCTATACAATTCAAATTACAAGACAATACAATACAAACAATACAATCAAGATGTCGCTGGGTTTAAGGGGTAGATTGGTACGGAAGGTGTTAGAAGTGGCACGAGATTGCAACATTTAAGACACCTAACCTGTATTTCATTGTTGTTGTACCATGGCATAAATGGTTCCTTGTACATTCTGTTCAGCTTAGTCTCTGGTCTATTGAGACTCCTCTCGTATACACTAGCATCCTTCTGTACCAACCTACAAACAACGGCGTTAACAATATAATACAACTTTAAAAGCTGCATTCTCTCTCTGTCTATTCTACTTCCCCCTTATTTTTGGGACTTACCGAGTGATTGTTCGCTGACGACATTCCCTTTCTTTCTTCTTTGGAATGTTGTCAGGTGATTCGAATCTTCAGGAGATCGAGCCCACCAGTAAGGATTTGGATCAACTAGATTACGACCCAGAGCTTTAGATTTCCTTGTACACATTTACATTATGTATTTTCATTTCTGTTATGCCACTGTTTAAGCATTGTTTTCCATTCCATGTATTTACTTTTTAGATGCATTGTACAAAAGAATGTTAATAAATAAAGTTGTTGTTCATTACATTTGTCTCTTGTGTATATTGCTTAGTTACGCTTAGCGTATTTATTTCAGTGTAAATACGTAGCGGCCAGTCGCGTCCTCTGCCCATACACTGGGAAGCGGGGCGTGACAGGTTTTGTTAGTGGCCCATGCAGGTCAGAACTGTATGCAACCCTACCATGCAGTTCAGTTCTGCGTGGACAACCTAAGCAATATAACACAAGAACCAGCAGCTAAAACATTCTTTACACTTCATATTCCTTGAATCTTATCATTTCATATACTTTGAATCTGTCCTAACCCAAAAAAATTTCATTCAAGGTTATGGATTCCCCAAACAACACCAGCACCAATATTAACAACACACCTCCACCACTACCACCCACACCTGTCGTCCCTGCTCCGATCAACGAGCATACAGTTCTACTTGAGGCAATCCGTAGCCTCCTATAAGGACAGCAGCAGCAAACTGCTCTTTTAATGAACCGTCCAAAGGCAGAAACACCTGGGGTGAAGTAATTCAGGGCTTTGCACCCCCAAACAGTTTGCAGGAAAGAAAAGCCCTCTGGAAGCGGAGGAATGGGCTCAAAGCATCGAAGACGATCTGGTAGCGGCTCAAGTGCCAGTGATAGCTTAGGTCCGTGTTACGAAACTGCAGCTCACGGACAATGTACGGGTTTGGTGGAAGGCGGAAGAAAGCCGTCTTGATAAACCCATCGAATGGAAGACTTTCAGAGACATGTTCGACGCAAAGTACTTTCTTGAGACTGCCAGGTTCGAAATGGAACATCAGTTCATCCATCTGCAACAAGGTTCAATGTGGACCAAGTTAGTAGATGAATATGACCTGAGTTCACCATGCTTAATCGGTAAGATATGTCTCAATAATTCGATTTTTTAATATATCACATACTACACAGCTAACACAATACTTTAACAGATTTGCGGCACACCTGATACCGACGGATGAGATCAGAGCCCGTCGATTCCAACAAGGTTTAGATTCGGAGATCCAGGCTGCACTGGCCACAGGAGATTTTCCGACTCATGAATCAGCTCTGAAAGCTGCCCGCCGTTATAAGGCAGTGGTAAAGATGAGAGGCAAATCTCAATCTGCTGGAGTTAAACGCCCTGCCAACTAGATAGCAGGAGGAGCTTCATCAAGGCCACTTTTTGTGCCAAGGAGACCGGGAGTAGCGAATAACAGGCCCAGCTTAGCCATTTGTACCTACTGCAAGAGTGCTGGACATATGATGAAAGACTGTCGGCGAGCCAACCGTCTTTGCTTAGTCTGCGGCTCAGCTACTCACGATATTGGGTCTTGTCCTCATAGACAAAATCCAATTGTTGGACCAAGGCCAGCAATCACTTACCCGCAGCGGCCAGCCACCCAAGCACCTGCTCTAAGACTCGCTTTCCCTGCTCCATCACCTAGAGGACCACCGACTGCATCTCCTCCTCGCCAGTTCCATCAAGCTCAACGGAACATTCCGAGGAATGCTCCTCAGGCTAGGAGGAATGTACCACGGCGACAGGCTTTCACGATGACCTTGGAAGAAGCTGAGGCCACTGGCCAAGTTATCACTGGTAACCCGTTCTTCTCAAGCTTTTCCTTTCAGTCGTAATACCTATCCATATATTTTCCTATACCTAAAACATATCCCACATATACCTTAGGTACAATCTTAGTAGCCTCACTCCCTGCACTAGCAATCTTCGATATTGGAGCATCTCACTGCTTTATGTCGCAACGGTTCGTCCGAACTCATACGATTCCAGTCATACCACTCGTATCCAGTTGGAATGTCAGTTCAGGAAATGGCGTTCTAAAGGTAACAATGGGATACAGCTTGTGTCCAGTAGTCGTCTGCAGCAGAGAATTCTATGCTGACTTCAAGGTGTTGAACATATCGAACTTCGATGTGGTTTTAGGAATGGATTAGCTAGAAAGCTTCTACGCTACAATCGACTGTCGTCAAAGGAGGGTAGTGTTCGAGATTCCAGACCATCCAGTCTTTTATTTCAAAAGTGGAGACCGTACTTTAGAGCCAAGTACATACAAGGCGAAACCAAGGAAGGCAATGATTACAACAATTCTAGCAGAGGAAGAATCAAAGCCAGAAGTGGTTCGAGAGTTCGACGATGTGTTTCCTGACGATATATCAGGTTTGCCTCCCGATCGAGCTCTTGAATTCAGCATTGATTTAGTACCAGGAGCACAACCGGTGATCAAAGCACCTTATCGATTAAGTCCAGAAGGTTTGAACGAAGTCCGAACTCAGTTGGACGAATTATTGGCGAAAGGATGGATTCGTCCCAGCACTTCAAGTTGTGGATCACCAGTATTACTTGTGAAGAAGAAGGAAGGTTCATACAGAATGTGCATCGATTATAGAGCCTTGAACTAAGTAACGATAAAGAACAAGTATCCACTCCCACGCATCGACGATTTATTCGATCAGCTAAGTGGATCTTGTGTTTTCTCCAAATTATATCTTCGTTCAGGTTATCCTCAGGTGAAGGTCAAGGAAGCTGATATTCATAAAATGGCTTTCAGAACTCGCTATGGACATTACGAATTTCTTATGATGCCATTTGGAGTGACCAACGCACCAGCAATATTCATGAACCTAATGAATCAAGTTTTCTAGGAGTAGTTAGACAGGTTCGTTGTCATTTTCATCGACGACATCCTGGTGTATTCTAAGAGTCAGAAAGAACACGCCGAACAACTACGAATTGTCCTGGAAACTGTACGACAACATCAACTCTACGCCAAGTACAGCAAGTACGAGTTTTGGCTAGATCAAGTTGGTTTTCTCGGACATATTGTATCAGGCGAAGGAATCTCTGTGGATCCAGCGAAAGTTTCAGCAGTAAGCGAATGGCCGACACCAAAGTCAATGAAGGACATTCGAAGTTTCTTGGGTCTAGCTGGATATTACAGAAGGTTCATTGAAGGTTTTTCTAAGATAGCAACACCCCTGACCAAGCTCACACGTAAAGATGAAGAATTCGTGTGGTCAGAAGCATGCGAACAAGTTTTCGTAGAACTCAAGTCAAGGTTGACATCAGCGCCTATTCTCGTTATACCAAACCAATATGGAGGTTTCGAAGTGCATTGCGATACATCCGGTAAGGGATTAGGATGTGTTCTACATCAGCACGGTAAGGTTGTGGCTTATGCTTCAAGACAGCTGAAGATTCATGGGTGCAATTATCCGACGCATGATTTGGAATTAGCAGCCGTAATCTTTGCTCTCAAGATTTGGCGCCATTATCTTCTTGGTGAACGAGTGAATATATACACAGATCACAAGAGTCTGAAATATGTGTTTACTTAGAAGGAGCTTAATATGCAGCAGAGACGATGGTCAGAACTCATGGCGAACTTTGACATCAACCTGCAATATAACCCAAGGAAGGTGAATGTGATACCTGATGCCTTTAGTCGCCAACCATTAGCAATGAATCTCACCGCCCAGTGAAAGCTTCAACAAGACTTGCATCATATAGAGATTGAAGTAGTCATGCCAGGTAACGCTTCAAGTTTGATGAATTTACAAGTTCAATCTACCATTGTCAATCAGATCAAAGCAGCTCAAGCAAGTGATGCTAAGTTGCAAAAGATCAGAGAACAAGTAGAAAATGGACTCAGAACAGACTTCATCATCCATGAAGATGGATCTTTGAGATACGGCAGCAGATTGTGTGTACCAAAAGGTTCTGTGCGGGAAGAGTTAATGAAAGAAGCTCACAGCTCTCCCTACTCAGTACACCCTGGAGGTACAAAGATGTACAAAGATCTATGTCAGAATTACTGTTGGCATGGAATGAAGCGTGAAGTAGCCAGAAGCATCGCTAAATGCTTGGTGTGTCAGCAAGTAAAGGCTGAACATCACAGGACTGCTGGATTACTTCAGCCGTTACCTATCCCTGAATGGAAGTGGCAACACATCACGATAGATTTTGTGACTGCACTTCCTCGCAGCACAAGGGGTAACGATGCGGTATGGGTCATTGTGGATTCACTCACAAAGTCGGCTCACTTCATCCCATTTTGAGTTGGCCAATCAACTGAGACATTAGCAAAGAAGTACACGGAGGTAAAAATCTAAGTAAAATTTAAACTCTTCAAATATGTACTATCTCTGGTACCCATGAACTCATACAGAAAATTGTGCGACTTCATGGAGTACCGGTCTGCATTGTCTTCGATCGTGACACCAGGTTCCGATCGCAATTTTGGCAAAGTCTGCAAGCGAGCTTGGGAACAAGTATGAACTTCGGCACGGCTTATCATCCACAAACAGATGGTCAGTCTAAGTGAACTATTCAGATCTTGGAAGATATGCTCAGAGCGTGTATGTTAGACTTCGGAGGATCATGGGAAGATCACCTACATCTTGTGGAGTTTTCATACAACAACAGCTACCAAGTAAGCATTGGAATGGCACCTTTTGCAGTGCTATATAGAAGGAAGTGTCGATTGCCATTAAGTTGGGATGACATCGGAGATAGAGAACTTCTTGGACCTAAGATAATAGTAGCAACTGTTGATGTGGTTCGTACTATCAAAAAAAAGATGCGCATAGGCCAAGATCGACAGAGCACTGGGCTGATGCAAAGCAACGTCACTTGGAGTTCCAGCCAGGAGATCATGTATTTCTGAAGATATCTCCGAACCGTGGAGTGATTCGATTTGCAAGACGGGGTAAGCTAAGTTTGAGATACATTGGACCGTTCGACATACTCAAACGAGTCGGTGAAGTGGCATACCGCTTGGCACTTCCACCTTCATTGGAAGGAGTGCATAATGTGTTCCACATATCCCAACTCAGAAGGTATGTGAGTGACCCCAGCCATATTCTCGATCATTCCGAGCTCACTATACAACCCGACTTATCTTGTGAGCAACAACCTGTTGAGATCCTGGACAGGAAAGTGAAGTCACTTCGGAATAAGGAAGTCAACTTGGTTCGAGTGATGTGGAGAAAAGACACTCTAGGAGAATCGACATGGGAAAGAAAAGATGAGATGCGTGCAATATATCCTCACCTATTTGTAAATCAGTCCTTAAAACAAATTGTAAATTTCGAGAACGAAATTTTTGTAAGGAGGGTAGACTGTAACAACTCCAATTTTAGTGTACATAAATTCATTTAAAATTAATGTATACTTGGGGTATTTACAATTCCTGTGAGTACTATAAGTAATTCTTTTTCTTTTTAATAGCAAGAAGGAGTTTGTAGCTCATTGGTAAGACCTTGCACTGCTGAACCAAAGCACCAGAGTTCAAATCCTATCGGCCACATATTATTTTTGATTAAAATATTTTTAATTTTTTAGAATCCCAAGAGTCTACACGTGCAAAACACGTAAAACCAAGAGCCACACCAAAAACAAACTGGAACACGAGAAAGACCAAACGACAAGGGACACGTGGCGTCGGGGGGGCTTGACTCGGCCGAATTAGCCGGCGCTGTCGGCCGAGTCAGCACAAAATCGGATTTTGTCTTCTGGAGTTATGTGCCTTTTAGTATTCTTGAAACCCCTGTATAGTTTAAATCCTCTGCACAGTAAAAGAGACATTAAAAACCCCATTAATCCAATTTTTTAATACAAATTTTCATACAACCTTTCATCTACCCTAAACCTTAATCTTTTTCTATAAATACCACTCCATCTCACACACCCCTCACTCACAAACTCTGTCCAAACTCTCAAGAAAAATTTCAAGAATTTTTGTGTACAAGTGGAGTTAGCGAAGGGCGAAGCGCCGACGAACTTCCGACGACGACCCTAGGAGCTTCCGGCAATCAAACGACGCACCGTCACCTCCTACCACTCACTCTTCCTATTATCTACACTAAAATCCAGTAATTATCTCCTCCCTCTTATCTTTTATATTCTAAAATCTAGTATTTCTAAAACCCGACGGAAGCGGAGTTAATCCAACTTCCGCTTCGGTTTTCTTTAAAAAGTTCCAATTTTCTTAAATACAAAAATACCAAACTTGCACATCATGACCATTAAATATTAACAAAACATATTGAACAAGTTTCATAGCAAAAGAATGTATATTGTAAATTTTATCGCATTTTTCAAAAAAATACCATGTAGTTTAGCTTCGACATAAAAAAATCATTACCCTTGCTATACCTTTAGATAGTTCACGAGGTAATGACCTACCTCTTCACAACACTCATATGCAATATAGCACGATGACATTTGGGGAACATAGATTTTGGAAAATACGATTTACACAAAACTACCTCAAACTTATAAAAACCCCTTTCTACAAACTTATGTATTTTTACAAATCTTTGCAGAGCGCCGCTACAACCCATTTTGGGGAACCCGTTCGGGATGGTGCGGATTATCGCACATCCTCGGGCTTAGTAGTGCAAGATGCAGATCTCCGCAAGGAGCATACGGTCTCGAAAGATTTAAAAATACAAATATCTTAAGAAAATGAGATTTCTAGAAAAAATAATAAATTAAAATTATTTTATATAAATATATATATATATCATCAAAATATCTAATTTATGATATAATATAAATATTCCAACTTTTCTAAATCAAAAAAATCACTTTACATGAAAATACCATGCAATTCCATACAAGTTCAACACTTTACAATTAAATACCATATATTATGAAATTATGTTTTATTCACTAGAAATGTCACATATATAAAATCTACATCTATGAAAACTCTAAAGACGATAATTAAATACTTGAGATGTATTTTGAAAATTATACAAAATTATTTTTACATAAAATCCCCTCAAGTTTTATAAATTACAATAAGGACCCTAGTAAATATAGGATTAAGCGGGACCAGTCTCTTAAACCTCAGGGAGCCGGAGATATGAGTGCTTGACTATTTAAGGTAGACAATTTAACAAATGGTGTTATCAACACGGTAATCGTCTTTGAAAAAGACACAAATCCTGCCGTCCATGTGCAGCGATTACCAATAGCACTAAAACCTAATTCAGGATTCAATTTCTTTTCTAATTATTCTGACTCAGACTGAGTTTCATTATAAATAATCTGACTTGAATATGATTCAAGTACAAACTACAATTCAATATGAATTCATATACTCAATCTATTCAATCTGTATTGACTGAACCGAACCATGAATAGACTCCCATTTACATGATTCTCCAGTTACATCCATTTACTGATATCATGGTTTCGGCAAGTCATCCATCTATACAATTCAAATTACAAGACAATACAATACAAACAATACAATCAAGACATCACGGGGTTTAAGGGGTAGATTGGTATGGAAGGTGTTAGAAGTGGCACAAGACTGCAACATTTAAGAGACCTAACCTGTATTCCATTGCTATTGTACCGTGGCATAAACGGTTCCTTGTATATTCCGTTCACCTTAGTCTCTGGTCTACTGAGACTACTCTCGTATACACTGGCATCCTTCTGTACCAAGCTACAAACAACAGTGTTAACAATATAATACAACTTTAAAAGCTGCATTCTCTCTCTGTCTATTCTACTTTCCCCTTATCTTTAGGACTTAGCGAGCGATTGTTCGCTGACGACATTCATTTTCTTTCTTTTTTGGAATGTTGTCAGGTGATTCGGATCTTCAGGAGATCGAGCCCACCAGTGAGGATTTGGATCAGCTAGATTACGACCCAGGGCTTTAGATTTCCTTATACACATTTACATTCTGTATTTTCATTTCTATTATGCCACTGTTTAGGCATTGTTTTCCATTCCATATATTTACTTTTTAGATGCATTGTACAAAACAATGTTAATAAATAAAGTTGATGTTCATTACATTTGTCTCTTGTGTATATTTCTTTTATATTGCTTAGTTACTCTTAGCGTATTTATTTTAGAGTAAATACGTAGCGGCCAGTCGCGTCCTCTGCCCGTACACTGGGAAGCGGAGTGTGACAGGTTTTGTGTCATGTGATATTCATGGTTCGGATCAAGTCAAATCAAACATGTAATAAGGTGTTCATACAATTCATGCACATAAGTAATGTCATGAGACGTGTTAAATATAGAAAATAGGTTATACTTGTACATTAATATGATATAAACCACTCACTACTCAAAATTAATAAGATTATGGTCATATAAGCCAAAGTTGTTAGTTTGATCAGATGTTTAAGTGAGGAAAATAATATAGTTGGTGTTCAAGTGTAGTAGAATCTATTTATTTGAGTGTCATTTGTGTATGCTTCACTTCTCTAATTATAGGAGCTTGTGGGTGGTTGTATATTCAGATCGGATTTGTTGAGTGACACTAGTTTGGACCTTTGATTTCAATTGTCACGTCCCGCTTTCTAGTAGATGGAAACGATAACGTGGCAAGACCGCGACGTATTTATTCCGAAAAGGCCATTTCTCGAAATAAATACGCTAAGCGTCTATAAGCAACATAAAGTAACAAGAACAAACAAAAAAATGAAATCCAACTCTGATTTATTACATTCATGATTTATAGTAGACAAAATATCTGAATACAAGATATATAACATGATAAGCCTTAATAAGGATGTATACATAAATAAGGTGAAATAAAATGAAAAGATGAATGAAACTATATGTCTGTTTGTGATACGAACTGGTTGTACTCTTTTTCGACCACTTCTATCTTCTCTGTATCAATGTCATCTGACGAACATTCCAAGAAAGAAAGAAAGATGGGTGGAATTCCCGTCAGCGAACTTGCGCTCGGTAAGTCCCCAAGAAAGGTAGGATGTGAATGTATATAAATGAATATGCAATGTGACATGTGATATAATATGAAGGGAGATAAAACATGAACAAGTATAAATGGTGATATTAATGACAATTATGTAAGCATGATAATGTGATATGAGCATAGTAAATAAGTATAGTATGACCGTGGAGTATAGGTATAGTGAACATGAAGTGAATGTAAGTGTCCTAAAAGATCTCTGAAAGGGTAAAATTAATTAACGTGAGTTCAAGTGTGAATGTCAACCAATCTCAAGAGTATTCTCAAACCCAAGGCTATCGTCCAGGGGTAAGGAATCACGGGCCCAAAATAGCGGGACTTCAATTGTTATTGAAGTATTCCAAACCCAACAGGCTATCATCCAGGGGATTGGAAACACGAGCCCTCATTCGTGAATTTGTGATTTGTACCGTTTCAGCCCGGTACCACAGCAACATGATTTGTACTGTTTCAGCCCGGTACCACAGCAACATGATTTGTATTAATGTGACTCATGAGATTCCATTGGATTCATACTCAAACTACCTCAACACCATGTGTATATAAGTCTATGATTAATATTATGAGTCTTGATCGAATCCATGAATACAAAAGGTGATGTATGATATCAAGTTTTCAAGATTGAGTTCATATAGTCATGTCCAGTGCAAGTCATGCCAATTATATTCATGGTTCGATGTCAAGTTGGTTCAAGTGTACATGCTGGGTTCGAGTATTCATGATTGAGTCGTGTCAAGATCAAGTCAATTCTAACATATAATGATTTAATCACAAGTCATATAAATAAAAATAAATAAGTAATTACAGAACATGATATGAGATAAGTATACAAGTAACGTCCAAAACAATGTTGTAAATATGTGATATGTTTGACTAGTTAATAAAGCCATTTGAAATCAGAATATAAACGAAAACATAGCCTTAAGTGTTATGCACATGTGAGTTCCAGTCTCGCCTAAATATGACTATCGGTTTAGGAATTATATCGTTTTTATTCACTGTTCGTAAAAACAATAACTGTATTTATTGCTCAACTTCTTATACATATAATTTGGTCTACCGATATCCAAATTGAGCAAATTCAGGTGTTTTGGATATTTATATAGAAAGATCTAGATTTAATGTAATGACACTAAAATTTCTATATAGTCGTATTATCTTTAATAAAATACTATAATTATTTTCTATTATCATCTATTCCCGAGTCTTCCAATAGGATAATCAGCAGCCACATGAGTTTTTAAAATTACTCATATTTATTTTTCAATATGAACTTGTCGTCCCTTCATTATCCATGACATAACCAACAGTCCAGACCCATTTTCTCGTACTTTAATCCTACATGCACAATTAAACCCCACCTTCATATTCTAAACCCAATTAAACCCCCATTCCAAATAAATACCCATGTTCTTTTTCCCCTTCTGCTTCTTCCCTTTAATTCAAACAAAACCCACTACCCTCACACCCTCTCACCCGTAACCTCCATTCTCTCCCCTATGCACAGAACCTTCTCTTATTTCGTCCTCTTATTCTTAACTTCTCTCTCTCTCTCTCTCTCTCTCTCTCTATCTATCTATCTACCCCACACACACATATAAAAAGCGCATGCAAAAGAGAAGGAATTCAACGTAGAACCTCTATCATCCTCCCTATTGTTCTCCTTGTTCTCGTCACCAAGAGATTGTCATCCACTGTCGTTTCCGTCGTCAACATCAACAGCTGCAACTGCTGTGGTGACAACATCGGCCCCTGACCTTCAATAGCCTGTTTGACACGACCTGGGCCGAGAAACGAGGCTCCATGGCTGGGCCCGAGACAGCATGAACGCCATGACCATTTCGTCTCCTCCAGATCCCCGTTCTGCCGCTGTTTTGATTTTCACGGGGTGGTGTTCAACGAAATGCCTCAATGATAACTTCCGTCGTTTCCTTACGTTCTAGCCACATGTAAGTCCTCTTCCTCTTTCTATCTCTCTCGATCTTTCCCACTTTCATTTCCTTATCATGCTCCTCCTAGATATCGCTGCCCTCACCTTGTTATAGATTCCAATAAGACACAATTCTTAAATGCGTTACATACTACCTTATCTCTAACATCTTACCAATTTTTCTTGTTAATACTATTGGCATTGCATTCTATAGTTAATTAACATTTTATGAACCATAAAAAGTTTGCGTGTGTAAATCATTGTTTATTTGTAGTTATTCATTTATTTAGTATTAATTACTTTTTTTTGTTGCAGCGGTAATGGTTATTATTCACATACTTATAGCAATCACATTAAGTAGCGGTATACATGTTTATATTAGTTTCGTATAAAGTTAAGTGTATAGTTTGTTGTTGGTTTGTGTAGATAAAGTATTCAGACTTTACAATTATAATACAATTGTTTTTTTTAAATCTATTTATAACTTATAAATAATGGTTCTAAGCCGACTAATTTAATTTTTATAATCTTTACATTTATTTTAATATATTAGAAATTATTTTAAGATTCGATTTTCTTTCCTTCAAGACAGCGTTCCGTGAAGAGTTCTGCATTTTACTCCACAAAATCTCAGGATGTGCTATAACCAGCATCATCTGAAAATAGGGTTCCTCTAAATAGGGTTGTAAAGGTGAAAATCGCAAAGGAAAAGAATAGAGGTTAAATTATATTTAAAACCCGAGGGTGTTTTAATGAAATTCGATTTCTTTAGAAAAAAAGCTTCAAACATGTGATCGTGTTATGATTCAAAGATATGTGTGCGGGGTACAAAGTGCCACACGGAACAAAATGCCATGCTAAGTGTCATGTTAAGCGGGCGGAGGCCGCCTCTTGAATCCATGGGGACCACCTCTTGAATCCGTGGGACCCACTGTAGAACAATAGGGAATGTTCGGAATACATTCCGAAAGAGGACAGATCTATACTATAAATGGAATGACACCACTCTTCAATACAGAGGCGCCTTTTAAGTGAACCGGCACTACAGGAGCTTGAGAACTCCATAGTTAAGCGTGCTCGAGCCAGGGAAGTTCTGGGATGGGTGACCTCCTGGGAAGTGGCCCCTGGTCGGGTCCGGTTCGTCCTAAAGAACAAAACCGTGTGGTTTCGGCCAGAGCGGACAATACTCTCTGTAATGGAGGCGGGGCGTGACAAATAATATGACCTTCAGGATAGATCCGACAAAACAGGTCAAACCATCCTACTGGAATAAGTTAAGCATTTTCTACGAGCTTCCGTACCGGTCAACAAATTTAGTGCGTCATTGTCTGGACGTCATGTACATAAAGAAAGGAGTACCCGAGCACGCACTCAACTTGCTTCTTTGTGAAGATGGAAAATCGAAAGACAACCTCCGTGTTCAGATGGATCTTCAAGACTGGAAAATTAGAAGTGAATTGCATCCTAAACCAATAGCGGGTAAACCAGACAAGTTGGTACTTCTCAATACCATGTATCATATGTCACAACCGGAGAAGAAAAGATTCCTGCAGGTGTTGCATGATTTGAAAGTTCCCACAGGTTTCTCAGGATCATTTAGCAAGAAGATAAAAATTGTGAAATGCAAGATCGATGGGCTGAAAAGTCATGATTACCATGTTATTATGGAGCATCTTCTCCCATTAGCCCTCAGGACTTCCCTTCCCGAACCGGTTGGTCTATTAATCAATGACCTTTGTTGCTTTTTTAGAAAATTGTGCACTAAAACCTTGGATGTTATGACGCTGGAGAATTTAGAAAATTCTATTTCATTGATACTTTGCAAGCTTGAGCATATTTTCCCACCGTCATTCTTCGATCATAATATATTCGACGGTTCATCTTGCAACCGAGCCTAAGTTTGCTGGACCGGTACAATATCGATAGATGTATCATGTTGAAATGTGCATGGAATTTTTCATTTCGCACATTTTGTAAAATTATTGTTGCCCTATATGCCCGTATTTATTTAATTAACATATTTTTCTTTAGGTACCTCTACACTCTAAAAAAGTATATACGCAATAGAAATCGACCAAATGGTTCTATCATGCAAGGTTATTTTTTATATGAAGTAACCACATTTTGTTCCCGCTATCTGGACGAGAATATTGAGACGAAACTTAACCGGTCTCGGAGAATTCAGGACGGGCCATATGGTAAAGCTGATTATAAGAGAGTAGACACTATGTTTATCAACAAGATATATCGGTTTATCCTCTTCAATAGCGTATGTCTTGAAAAAATTAGAGAGTAAGTTTTTTTTGGATTAATTGTTATATTTGTGTTTGTATGTGTATGAAATGATATAATATTAATGTCATAATTTATCGTTGAGAATAGAATTCATATTGATGAGGTATGTGAGGGGCATCCTGATTAGAATGATGAACGAATGGAAAAATATCATCAGGATAATTTTTGCGATTGGATTGCAGGTCATGTAAGTTGTTCGAATAACATGTTATTGCTACCAGTATTAATCTAAATTTATATCGTTATGTATTTGCCGTAAAATTTGTTTTGTCAGATCCACGATTCGAACTTTTTTGCATCATTAAAGAGATTCAAAATGTTTAGCTCAGTTTCCTAGCATGGAGGTTGCATATTATAAAGGATTCGGTGTCCTTGGATACAAATTTGAAATTAAGAACATAGAAACATCTCAAACCACTCAGAATAGTAGGATTGCGATGGTAAGATCGGATGGTGCGATTTATTATGGATACTTAAATTGCATACTTGGCATCCAATATCCCGGACGATCAGAACCGTTCTATATATTTCAGTGTACTTGGTACGATACACGAACCAATACAGATAAGTGAAGAAACAATCTCGGGACTTGGAAAGATGAATATGGATTGACTAGTGTGAACACACTTTGATTTTACGGTCAGGACGATCCATTTATCTTTCCGAACCAAGCGTTCCAAGTATACTACTCACAGTGCTTGAAGCATCCGGGATGGAATGTCGTATGCCATTAGAAACCTAGGAATGTTTACGATGTCCCAGAATTAGAGGATCGTATGGAGGATAGCGATGAGGAAGAAGAAGAGAGAAGACTTAGAGTGCTCCGACTGTCTGTTTCAAAAGACGCGTTGTCTTCGATTGATCGTGAAGTTACGTGGGTTAGAAATAATATCGATGATGAAATCCAAGTAGATATGTCTAATGCGTCCACGAAACGAAAAAACTTATCAGTAATGTTATATTATTACTTCACATTTCTACGATCTATACATATATTGCATACATATGTAATGATTGTACTCTTATCTAGGTTTGATGACGACGCCCGGAGCAGCGAGGGGCAGCAGGAACACCGGCCGCGGTAGAGGCAGAGGCAGAGCGGTTCTGCCGTCCGGGGACCTGCGTAGGGAGCTTCAGAGGGTTGGTTTTGCACCCCGATCGGTATCCCTTTCGGATGACTCATTCCGTGTGGACTTTACCACACCTCCAGGTATATTGCACGCATATTCATTTTGAATGCAATATTATAGATATACACTCATATTTATTTCAAAATTACTTATATAATCAATGTTTAATTGTCTAGCTAATGGTGGTGCGTCCACATCAGAGGCAGAGGTCACTACCACACCTGTAGATATGTTTATATATCCTATAATGCATGCATATTGATTTAGAATGTTATATCATAAATATACACACATTCTTTTTGCTCTTACTTAGATAATCATTTTTTGATTGTCTAGCTGTAGGTGGTGCCTCCACATCTTATGTGTGTGTATGTCTGTGTGTACACGCGTGCATATACATACACACACATACACACAATCAGACACACACACACACACACACACACACACAAGCATACACACATAGACACACATATACAAATAAGGCCAAATCTTAATTGATCATCATTCTCCTTTACATTCAACTCTTGTTAAATCCCATTCTAACCCTAACCCTAAATCCAAAATCTTAAACTTGATTACGAAAACCCTTAACTTTAAAAAATTTTATCCTAAACTAAAAATTTCAAAACCTTGAAATTGAAACGTAAAACTAATTCAAATTAAATCTTAAACTAAACATATGATACTCGATAATATGAAATTTTTGTAGGGATCGGTGCTAGGGTCCCAACAATTACGAATGTTATATCATAAATATACACACATTCTTTTTGCTCTTACTTAGATAAACATTTTTTGATTGTCTAGCTGTAGATGGTGCCTCCACATCTCGGGCAGAGGCCACCACTGCACCTGCGGGTATGTTTATATATCCTATATTGCATGCATATTGATTTAGAATGTTATATCATTGATATACACATTCTTTTTGCAATTACTTATATAATCTATTTTTAATTGTCTAATTATAGGTGGTGCATTCACATCTGGTGCAGAGGCCACTCCCACCACTTCCGTACCCTCCGCTCAGTCTGCAGATTAGTATGAATAAATATAAAATATTTATTCATTTTACGTATCCTCTAAGAATAAACATGAACTTCATGTAATTTTATAGTCAATGTTTATTTTCTAGTTGGAGGGGATGCGTCTACGTCTGGGTCACCGGCTGTTCCTCACCGGAGGAACTATCGTCCCGCTCGTACTGCTGTCCGGGCCCACGCTCGTGCTGTTGTCGCCGGAGGTATATATCACACTTTAATTTTCGTTAATGCTTAATTTCTTAATACCATTTTGTCTTAATATTTCTTGTCTTGATATTTCTTGTAGATGCAGGGCAGCCCCATCCTGAGAGGGGGACTTGAGGGCCGAATCAGTCCCACGGGCTAAGGCCCGATAGAGCTAGGGGGGAGACATCATTCCCCATATTCTTTACCCCCGATTATCGTTATACTGGCGATTATTCTGATAGGTTCGGCCGATGTATGGAGGATGAGAACCACATCCAAAAGAAGTAACCATTTCACGTTGAGTGGGGCGATCAGCACCGACGCTTATTTGCCCTCTTCTGGGATTAGGCTCGGGTATTAATATATATTTTCATTTGACTTATCTAATATATTTATTATTATTTAACACTTGCAATTTAAATACATTATTTTTTTGTATTTGTAGTTGGATTACGACTTTCAGCCTGTACCCGACCCTGATCACCCTGAGAGAGTGCTCGATCTTCACACTCTGTACCTGGGCCTGATAAAGAATATGCAATCAAAGGTCCGATACAATAGGAACGAGCTGAAGATCGACTGCTATTTGGTATGGCTGGCGACCCCCGAGGCAGAGAGAGCGGCTCTCCTACATAGTCCGACCTTTGCGAGAGTCGACGTAGATACACGGTCTCTCTTGTGCCAATATTATGACTCTCAGCGCAAACAGGCTTGTAATTTAAATGTAATTCATTGTTTAGTATATAATTTATTTTTTGTGTTCCTTAATTAGAAAACTAAATCTGAATGTGTTGTGCAGAAACTGGCCGATCAAAATAAGGAGAATAGGAAGTCGGCGAAGAGGGGTTGCCCCACTTATACAGGTGGCTCGAGAAACATTACTCGTGCCATAAAGGCATCGGTAAATTACAATAGATCTATTTTGATATAATGTAATATTAAGAGTTATTTTATAATATATATAAATTTTTAGTGAATTGCAGAGAGCTCAGACCCTGACGCAGAGTGGTACACCGAGCATGCTGACCGCATATCTTGCCGTCCACGGAACCACGACAGATCCCGCCACGGGCGAGCTTCGATTCCCTGACACCGCTACCCAGGAGTATTACGTAAATGTTAATATTTATTCTAATTCGAATGAAATTTTTTTTGATAAGTTCAAATTAAAATGATATACTTATATTTTAATGGTTAATGTGGGTGTAGGAGCGGGTGGTGGAGCAGGCAGAGGCATCGGGGATTGATTTTAGTGGACAGACCGATCCGATACTACTGACCCCAGTCCCAGACGCCGTGCATGGAGGGTACCATGGAGGTTGGGAGAGAGGCCGGGGACTAGGTCCTAGTAGGGCCCATATGAGGTTGGTCTCCACTATGGCGGTTACTTCCCTAACCCCCGTGAGCGACGTTTGGAGCATGATGTTGCCGTCTTGAAGACCACCGTCGAGGAGTTGAAGGAGATGTTAGTACGTATATTACTTAATAGTAAAATATTATATCACATTATAGATAGTAACATATGCAATATTAGTAGCCTGAGCTTATTTTGTTGTAGACTTAGCTTTGATTAATCATACTTACATAAAACTATATAATTAAAATAAACTACGGTTTTCCATACTAGATACCCAAACGAGGCCTGTAACAACCCTAACTTTCTATACGAATTTTTTTCAAAATAAAGAAAAGGTCATCTAAGCCTGAGCACGAGTTATAAGTTTGTTTTGCATTTGAATAGCAAGAAGGAGCTTGTAGCTCATTGGTAAGACCTTACACTGCTGAGACAAAACACCAGAGTTCAAATCTCATCAGCCACATATTCTTTTTATTTTAAATTCTTTTAATCTTTTTAGAAGCCCAAGAGTCTACACGTGCCCTGCACGTAAACTGAAGAGTCACCGTTTAAATAAACATATGCACTGAAGAAGCCAAAGCGACAAGGACACGTGGCCCAAACCCTAGCCCCAACTGTCGGTGAAGACCCGGCGACATGTACACAATGAACCGGCACCGCCGGTCAAATCCTCCTGTAATGCCTTGATCTTTTCACACCTGCAACCTTTCAACTACCCCACTCCTTTCACACTACTTGTTTTCTCTGCATTCACACAGAGAATTTAAATCACCCATTTAAATCCCATTTTAATGCAAAATTTTAATGCATTATTCATTCCCCCTAAACCCTAGATTGTCTTATAAATACCCAACCCATCTTACACCCCTCTTACTCAGAATTTTCCTACAAAAACTATACAAAAATCCTAAGTATTTTAGTGTACAAGTGGAGTTAGTGAAGGGCGAAGTTCCGGCGACGATACGAGGAGTTTCCGACGACGAAACGACGCATCGGCACTTCCCCACTCTTCCACTTTCTCCCCTCTACCTTATAAGCCAGTCGGTCCCATTTCCCCCTCTCATCTTCATCTTTAAAAAGTTTCACTTCTAAAACCCGACGGAAGAGGAGTTAATACAACTTCCGATTCGGTTTTCTTTAAAAACTATATTTTTCTTAATCAAGATAACTTCATATTCTCACATATTGCTTAACAAACATTAACAAACTCAAAAAAACAAGTTTCACATCAAGATAATCATTTTTGGGACAATTATCGCATTTTCACATAAAAATTCCACATACTATTCATTTCGACATTAAAACTTTTATTCATTGCTATACCTATAGATAGTTCACGAGGTAACGACCTACCTCATCATAACACACATCTTTATCATAGCACGATTGATTTTGGGACAATAGAATACGGGAAATACGACTTTACAAATAAATACCTTAACTTATAAAACCGTTTTCTTTAAAAAGATGTATTTACAATTTTCATGCAATTGTGCCTCTACAACCCATTTTTGGGGGACCCGTTCGGGATGGTGTGGATTATCGCATATTCTCGGGCTTAGTCGAGCGAGATGCAGACCTCCGCAGGAAGCATTCGATATCTATAGAATTTTTATACATTTTTCTTTAAAAAATGAGATTTCTACAAGAAAATAAATAAATTATTTTTATTAAATATATATATATATATTATCAAAATACATATCTTAATTATATAAATATTCCAAGTTTTCTAAATCAAAAGGAATCACTATTACATGAAAATACCATCCAAATACAACACAGGTACATTATTTTAAGAAAATACCATATACTTCGAAAATTATGTTCTACTCACTAGAAATTTCACATATATAAAATATACATCTATGAAAACCCTAAAGATGATAATTAAATACTTGAGGAGTATTTTGAAATTATGCTAAAACTATTTTTACATAAAACCCCCTCATGTTATACTAAATTACATTAAGGACCCTAGTAAACATAGGTTTAAGCAGGACCAGTCTCTTGAGCCTCAAGGAGCTGGAGATATAGGTGCTTGCCTATCTAAGATAGACAAGCTAACAAACGGTGTTATCAATACGGTAATTGTCTTGGAAAAAGACACAAATCCTGCCATCCATGTGCTGCAGTTACCGATAACATCAAAACAATCAGGATTTCAAGTTCTTCTTAAAAGTGTCTGACTTAGACCGAGTCTAAATATAATAAATCTGACTTGAATGTGATTCAAGTATAACTTACAATACAACAATTCAATATGAATCCATTTGTACAATCTATTTCAATATATAACTTGACCGAACCGAACCATGGATATACATCCAACTATATGATTCTCCAATTACATCCATTTACTGATATCATGGTTTCGGCAAGTCATCCATCTATATAACAGACAATACAATCAATACATAAACACTACGGAGTTATAAAGGGGTAGACTGGTACAGAACATGTTAAAGGTGGCACGAGGTGGTCACTTAAGACGTAATTACATCCATACCGTTGTTCCGTGGTATTATCGATGAAGCCTTGTACTACGGGTTACCAAAATCTCCAGTGTAAGTGGGACTCCTCTCGTATACACTTGCATTTTCAGTACCAAACTACAAACAACTGCGCTAAAATTATAATAAAACATTATAAACTATACTCTCTCTCTCTCTGTTTATTCTACTTCTCCCTCATCTTTGGGACTTACCGAGCGATTGTTCACTGACGACATTCATGTTTCTCTTCTTCTTTGAAATGTTGTCAAGAGGACCCGATGTTGAGGAGTACGAGACCAGTCAGGAGCATTTGGAGTAGGCCCCTGAGCAGTACACCGACGACCCAGAGCTGTAGCCACTTGTACTTATTCCATTTTCATTTCTGTTATGCCACTGTTTAAACATTGCTTCCATTCCATGTATTTACTTTTCATTGTATTGTAAAAGGAATGTTAATAAATAAAGTTGCTGTTCATTTACATCTTGTCTCTGTTAGTTGTATGTATGCCCTAGAGGCCATTATTGTACATGAGATGTATATTATAGTGGATGCTTAGACATATATAGGGAGGACTTTCTTGCTCGACATGATAGTACGCTATCTGGTTGCTCTTTATCTTAACATGTACACTTACTGTCTCTCTGTTAGATGTTGATAAAGCCCTTAGGATGTGTACTTGACTACCAGAATTATGATGCAGATCATACTAATGGGGCCTGTGTAATCCATGAGTTCATCCTTCAATGTTCCTAGTCATGGGAGTATCGAGACAGGGTATCGATATTCCAGAGTAGACTAGCGCATATCTTCTCGACCCATGTGATGGGCGATGGATGATCACATATCCATTGGTGTTTGACATCAGAGATTCTCTATGTAGGATCAAGGTGATACCTCCTAAATCCTGGTTTTTAGATCTATGGGATAGATCTAAGTGGATGTTAGGATTCTTACTAGGTGTAGTGAGATGGTATCAAATGATCCTGGGGAGAATCGCTGGACAGCTTTGGAGAACCTACTTAAGTACTTAAGAAGCACTAAAGAATTGTTCTTGGAGTTTGGTAACGGTGAACTCCAGTAGAAGTCCTTTGCTAACTCGAGCTTCCAGGGTGGTAAGGATTGACTAAAAGTCAGTCACAGGCACTGTCTTTACCCTCAGTGGAGGGATGGTATGTTGTAAGAGTTCTAAGCTAGATACCGGGGCAGACTAGACGATAAAGGCTGGATACATCGCTATCAAAGACACTACCAAAGAGACAGTCTGGGTGTATATATGTTTATGAGTTGAACTAGGTTCCTACCATTGTGTGACAATGGAGATGTGTCTTTGGCCTAGGAACCCCGGTCCCATCAGTGACCCAGACAAATTCTAAGGTAGTATCACCTGATCATGAAGATGGTTGATCTCCAAGAGATCGAGGTTAGGAGAGTAGACTCAGAGGTTAACATGGCGGATCCGCTCACTGAGGCCTTTCCTACGAGAGACTTTTATAAGACGTTGGGTATTCTATACTACAACAACTGGCCTTAGTGCAACTGGGAGATTGTTAGTTGTATGTATGCCCTAGAGGCCATTATTGTACATGAGATGTCTATTATAGTGGATGCTTGGACATATATAGGGAGGACTTTCTTGCTCGACATGATAGTACGCTATCTGTTTGCTCTTTATCTTAACATGTACATTTACTGTCTCTCTATTACATGTTGATAAAGCCCTTAGGATGTGTACTTGACTACCAGGATTATGATGCAGATCATACGAGTGGGGCCTGTGTAGTCCATGAGGTCATCCTTCAATGTTCCTAGTCGTGGGAGTATCGAGACAGGGTATCGATATTCCAGAGTAGACTAGCGCATATCTTCTCGACCCATGTGATGGGCGATGGATGATCGCATATCCATTGGTGTTTGACATCAGAGATGGTATACGGGTACTCTGTGGAGACTGGGTACACTGAACGGACTCGCCGAGAACTCCTAGATAGTATTATATCTTACGTCAGATAGCAGTTCTCTGGTGACACTGGTACAGGTTAGTCTGTCGACCGGAGATTGTCATAAAGTCTTGTGTGTCTCCAACTGTACTTTGATTTCCACCCTACCACGGCTCTACTGAGTCATGCAAACAGGTGGTTTTTGGGTACAGTCCCGAGTCACATGGAGGCAATGAGCGATAGGAGGGGATTCGTCTCTCCCGGTATTGGGGGTTGATGTTGCGCTGTGCCCGATTGGCTATAACTGGAAATCCCTGGCCAGGGTATATGAGATTTACTGGTAAGTGTTATCAGTAATTTCTCTACCCGTTATGGACCTTACATCGGCATGACTTATCAAGCTATTGGGGTCTGACGTTTACCACCCCTAGGCGAGATATGCGACATATCAGACGAAAAGACCGGACTGTACGGTAATGTTACTGATTGGATTCGCAGGAGTATGAGCAGGCTTGCTTGTTGATCTTCTGATCGCTCAATACCCGGGTGGCCGTTACGTTTAGCAGGCCTCTTGCGGCTTGTGGGTGTTTGATATGATCATCACCTACTGCCGGCGTATTAACGAGTCTTTAGAGTCCTACACAGAGGTTTCCTGGCTCAGGCGAAACGGAGTAGGAGCACATATAAGATATGTTCGGGACCGAGATTCATACGAGTATGTGATACCGTATTCTATTCTCGCGATTTATGTTATCGGTCGGTTATATGTGATATAGCCGGGTTATCGAATCAAGTGTTGATTTGATAAATTGATACACATGATATTAGTCGGTTATATGTGATATAGCCGGATTATTAAATCAAGTGTTGATTTGATAATCTAATGTATAATTATATATTTTATATATTAATTTACATTGACTAGTATTAGCTCACTCAAGATTGTTTTTCTCACTTCATTGTGCCCAAAGTATATATGTAATATGTATTTGTGTACATTAGTTTGCATCATGCTTGATGATACATGCAACATGGTTGTGTGTGTGACTTACACCATGCTTGTAATAATATGAGGGTTTTAATTATCTTAGTAATTCAAAATTGGTGAGAATTTGTCATGCTTGGAAGCTTGGAGAAGCTTGAAGCATCTTTGACAAAGTCCACTTGTTTTGTTTTACATAAGATATTTATTAACCAAACCATTATAATTAGCCATGTTTTAGTCTCTACAATGGTTAGTATATGATACTAACTCACCCATGGTTGCCATTCACCACTTGATTTTATTCTTGAATTGTTTTCTTCATCTCCTTCCTCTAGCTCTCTAGCTTCATGAAAAATGGTGAAAATGAGTGAGAAAATAAAATCTAAAGTGAACCCATTTTCTACTTCATCATCCTCTACTACTTTCCATTTAGTTTTGGGTGTTCTCTTCACAAAATTCATCACCTAGTGAAGAGGTAGCTTGGGTTTGAGTCTCCTCGACGTAGATCATCTTCGGCCTCGAAGACTTCGAGCAAGGTTGTTCATTTCTTCAAGGGAACCCATACTAGAGTTTGGGAGATCTACACTTGCAGTGAAAGGACTTCTACATGGAGCTTTAGAAGTGAAGAACCGATCTACAAAGGTTGTATTCCTTGTTCACTACTTGTAATGTTTGATTACATGTTCGTTTCGTCTATTCACTCTAGCTAGATCCTAGGTTAGGGTTCTTTAGCACCCATGAATTTTTGAAATTGGCATGGTAGATGCATTAAAAACCCAGTAGGGTGCTGAGGAATCCCAATAGTAGTATCAGAGCCGGGCTAGAGTATTAGACGGTGTTTGTTAGATTACGAAACCGAAACGACTCCGAAACTTGAAACATCGAACCCTAGTTTCTGTCGAATTTTAAATGGCTTCTAAAATTTTTTTAAACAATTGCAGAATAATGTATGAGATAGATCATGAACACTACCAAAATTTGGACCCCTTTGCTCGGTTTTTGGCCAGCCAGAGTAGTAAAAAATCCGGTGTGCTCGGCCATATTTTGGAGTTTTTGCTTCAAATTTTGGTGGTGTTCCAGTCTCTGGGTTTTAATGTTCCAGGTGTTGTTTGTTTTTCCTAAGATTTCATGTGATGCAGTCTTACTGTATAGGCAACTCGGAGTGTTTCGTATTCGTAGTTTAACATTAGTTTTGGGTTTTCACATGTTGTTTAGGAGAAGTTAAAAAGTTTGATCGAATGTCAAAAACCGATTTTTCCAAATATAAGGTATTCGGAAAATCATGCAAGTCATTCTGTAGACCCTCTAGAAGAATGAAACCCTAACTCGATATAATGACCATGGAACCATTTTCGAACCTTAGGGTTTGCGGCAGTTCCGCGGTGCCATTAATGAGGCTTGGGTTTGCCCTTCTACGGTTGGTCCATAAGTGTTGTGACATGTTCTGGGTATTTTTGAATTGTGCTCAAGAGTTGAGCTCTCAGAGAATTGTGGGACTTTGATTGATCGATCGAAAAGTTTAACGTCGTCCGGATATTAGTGATGGGATACAATACATGGAATTAACAATATTTGAATTTTATAAATCTAGCAATTTAGTCTCATTTGATCGGTTGCCACGGGATTTTGATGTGATCAAAAGCCCGTCGCAATCACATAGTTTACGCGAATACTCGTCGGGTAACCTTACTAGATAGCCACGCCCCATAGCCCCGACCAAGTATGTCACAACCCGAAGGTACGAAACGTAACCGGCACTTAAATTACGAAACGTCTAAAGGCGTAACATATTCTAAGCAAGCCGAAGCCAAGAAATCTAAACCATTTAAAAGAGGAAGTGTACGAAAACAAGTTTAAAAGCAACATCAAATTTTCTCAAAAATTTCGGCAGAGTCTCCTTTGTAAAAACTGGCCCCAAACGGGTACAAACAAGAATATATACATAAGCAACAAAAAAAAGGCATCCCCAAGCGGGAGCTAGCTCTTCGCCAATTGGCGGTCACAACCACGCAAGAAATATAATATACAACGCCGAAGGGCGGTGATCAAAACTCAAAGAAAACCATCAAAACCACCAGAAAACCATAATAATACAAGCGCGACTCTAAGGTCGAAAGAATAAACAACTGGTCTTCTAAATCTATCAAGTAATACAAGTCTGGTTGATGGAGTTTACTAGATACAACTGAAATAATATAAAAGTACAACGGCGGTCACGATATAAGTGATCCAACCTACCAAGCAATCACCCTGAATGAAATAGTGTGCCAGCAAGCCGCCAAGGAAACCTGTACATCTAAACCTATAAGAAAAGTTTGGCACAACGGGGGTGAGTTGCCAACTCATGAGTAGAAGACATCTGCGAGTAGAAATCGCATGCACGACGATCTCCTAAGTCATAATAATATACATATGTAACACTAGACATCTAGTAGTGACAGGGTAATAATCTATGCATAAGTGCAGTAATCAGTGCATCGTGTCAGCATCACTAAACAGTAATATGCCACATATCTGAAGTATGAATGTATCATGAATGAGAAAATCAACAATGAAATCTGAATAATCTGATATAAGAAAAACATCAATGAGTCTTGTATAATAAAACTGAAACCTCATCAGTGAAATCGACAGAAATCCGTGTCAAGCATCGACACAAAATAGGTATATCTCAAAATCTCATATCTCTGTATCTCAAATCTCAATATCTCTGTATCTCAAGCTCAATATCTCTGTATCACAATCTCAATATCTCTGTATCTCAGGCTCCGGCAGTCCAGATCGGCCCATATCATCCAATCTCACGACCACGGTCGGTATCCTCCAGATATCCGCCGCGTCAAAAATAACAACAATAACCGATCGGTAGTGCTCCCCTGCCGCGCTCAACGCCATCATCTGCGATCTTCTTGTCCTGGGATACGGCACCGGGTCCACCATGTACCCGCAGACGGTGCATCCCCTCCTCGAATCGGGTATATGATATAGCTCAAGAACCGAGAAAACTCATGGTGGACGCCACACACATCATATCACGAGAAAACCGCAAATTTCTATTTTTAAGTAATGATAAAAGTTTTATAAAATTCTTGCGGTTTTCCCCAAAATCCAGAAATCTCATGAAAATCCTAAATCCAAGAATCAAGAATGAGTAAACTGTGAATAACGGCATAAAGCCCCAGAATAGTACATGAATGAATATATGAATGCATAAAGTATCGATGTAACGAATGCAATCTCTAAGTTAACACATGAGGGCAATCACATAAATATTATGTTGTAACTAGAATTTAGCCGATTATATCAATGAAGTAATATGTTCTAAAGTGTACGTGACATGACAATCACCGATGATGATGTGTGTGAGCCGGCAAGTAAGTGTATGTGGAACATACGCATCATCGGTAATGGTGCTGGTGTCCTAATATATGGAATCATAACAGTTAGGAACATATGTATAAACATGCAGTATAATGAGAATAACATGAATATAACAGAGAAGGAGTAATAACCACAATACCGAAAAATATACACTTCTACAATACGAGTCATACCGTTTTGATGTTTGAAAATGCACGAATCGTGGTTTTTTGAAAAATAGGGGCTATGGTGTTTTTGAGAAAAAATACGACCTTTGAAAAATCCGTACTGTCTCTCAGGTTGTTTTTAAAAATGTGCACGATTCGTTAGTTTTGAAAAAGAAGTATGACTTGAGCCTAAACTAACATCTACCTAACCAACTAAGGGACTAAACTAAAGAACTAGTCGATAAGTAAGAAGAATCCACCTACAGTCTGAGTCGATATCTCTAGTAGTCGGCAATCCAGCCTCAATAGCGTCACGTACATCGTACGACTTCCTCGAGTCAAGAGTGCGGATCAATCATCACATCTATACCTCGTACGGTAAAATCCATTGTACAACATCCCAAAATCAGGGTACGGGTCAACTATCATATCTATATATCATCATTCATATAGTATCATCGTCAAACAATATCATGATCTGGTTACCGATCTAAAATCTCGTGCAATCCGATATCATCAATACATATTATCATATATGAATTCACATTGCCCAAACGATCCATTATAAATATCATAACATATCTCATATCACAATTCGATCACATATCAAATATCTCATGGCAACCATGCCTGATCATATCGACTCATCTCCAAGTATCATATAATATTCTCATATCACACGTATATGTTGTGTGTGTGTGTGTGTAAAAACCTACACACATTCATATATATACACACACACACACATATACCTCTAAGTCAGGTGTGTGCGTGCGTGTGTGTATGTCTATGTGAAACCTATGAATTGCCTTCATGGTAATCATCCTCTGGTTAAATCTTTCTAAATCAACCTAATCCTACTTAAGGTCTTCAATAGTACCCTACTCGCCAAAATCCAAGGTCACATCCGACTCAAAATAATAAAACACAATAACCTTACTCTACGTTTGCGGGGGTGCTATATGCCATCCACCCGACTTCCCCCGTAGATATATATCTACTCACCTCGATTCTCGCTTGCCGAAGTCGATGACGCCACGCTCTTCCTTGTCATCCGAAATCCATATGAAGGTACCTCTTAAGATTTTCTAAAGAGAATCACCGAAGTATGGAGCCTGAAGTTCTAAGCATTTATCTTGACTGTAGCAGATTTGATGATGTCCATAAATTCTGGCTTTAAAGAAGCTCCACCAATAAGGAATCCATCAACATCAGGTTGTGCTGCAAGTTCTTTGCAGTTTCCTCCATTTACGGAACCTCCATAGATATCCTGGTTGATGCAGCAACTTCAACACTCACATTTTTTTGAAGCAACATCCTTAGTCCATCATGCACATGCATCCACAAGCTAATCTATGAAACATTTTACAAAGTTTATTACTGGTGATGGACTAATTGGTGAAGAATTTTAATTAGCACCAATTATCTGAGCATGACATGCTTGCAATAATCCTAAATGATCAATCTACTACTCCGAAGCACCAATTATCTGAGCATGACATGCTTGTAATAATCCTAAATGATCAATCTACTATTCCGAATTCGCTTCATAAATAAGTCTTATACCGATAGATAAGCTCATACATACCTCTTGCCATTCAACAAAGCTAAATAAATATTGTATTCACCAGCTCATCACCGTCTCCAGGATCAGTCATTGCAAATAATCGTGCATTTTCACTTACCACAGCCAAACTCACGGCCTCATCCCCAACCTTCAGAAGCTCAACCGCACAATCGCAATAGTGCTTCCTAAGGGGCACATCACTCCAAATCCCCATCACTCATCAACAACTCAGCAAGCCCAACAACCACGACTCTCATCATCAACGGACAAATATCACTCGAGATCCCCAGCAACACCTCCAAGCATAAGCTCAGGCCTCAAAACATCCACATTACTCCCTAAACCATCAACAATCCTCGATCTCACCGACACGGCCGCACTCGAAGCGAGCGAGGTCACAAGCTCCTCGTCCAACACTGGAATCTAAACACAGCAACTGCGGCATATGCCAAGAAAACATGAAGTATACCTGCGAGAAGACGGCATCGCCGGCAGCAGCAGAGACGCCAACCCCGCGTCGTTCGACTCGAGCACCTCGTTCCCGACGACGACGACTGAGATCCTCGATGCAGGGACGAAAGGCGCAACGTTGGTGGCGACCCACTGGAACACGGCCGAGGGGGGAAACGCTGCGAGGTTCGCGATGTCGTCGTTGGTGGCGCCGATGATGATTGGGAGCTTGTAGAGGAGATAAAGAAGGCGTGAGCTGCGATGATTAGGAGCAGGCGATGAAATCGGAGACAGAGGAGAAGTCGTCGGCGGCGGCGTGGTTGCACGTCTCGAGATCGCCGATCCCAGGGCTCTCTCGAAGATGAGATGGGGAAACCCCCTTTTTTGTGATGGAATTGTCCAGAGTGGTGTGGTGGGGGTGGGGGGGAAAGGAAATGGGCAACTAAGGAATATATATGGGAAACAAGGGAAACAGGAAAAGAAGAAAAACTCCGTTGCTACAACAATATTTTTAAGGAATATATACACACAATGGTGTAAGGAATACACACACACACACACATGCTACAACAATACCATTTGTGACAAACTCCTCAAGCACAAATATTTTTAGGCCAACCACTGAAGATATTTTTTTTATTTTATTGTTTTACACAAACTCATTATTTTATTATTTTAAATTCTCACAAATAATATTTTATTTTCTGGAAAGTTACAAAGTGACTGAGGAGAACTCTGTTGCTAAAAGCATTCGTCCAGGTGCTCGCGGCCACGGTGTTCCGCCTAAGCGCACTTCGTCGTCGGTATCGGGGGTGCGGCCGTCTACTAAAGTTTCCGATGAGCATTCGATCGGGATATCGGGAATCTTGTTGAATTGCCCGACTTGTTATTGAAAAGTGTTTTCAATATCGAGACTAAAATGCGGGGTTTATAATTGTTAGGCATGCGATATCTAAGGAATTCATATTGTTAGGCATGGAATCCGAAATATGAGATATTTCGGGTTTATGATGTCTAAGAAGGTTGCGGATTCCAATTGTTGTAGTTTTCACTTTCTTTTGTGCGACCGTAAGTGTAATATGTGGTATATCGCCGGTTTCGTTGCTATATGTCAACAACAATTGGGATACGCATATTTACTTACGTTGATGACATGTGATGTTATGTGTTGCTGTGATGTGTTATATTGGATCTTCGTGTTTGAATAGCCGGGTTTTTTTTTATGTGAGATTAGAGTTTTTCATTTTCATTCTTGTAAAAACTTGTATGTAATATTCTTTTATTGGGGCACTTCCGGGTTGAGGAAGATATCACCGTTGATGTATATTATTTACTTTTCCGCATTAGGATAGACCCAAGGAGGGGAGCACAAGTAACCGGGTTCTAGAGTCCGGTGGGAGGCCATCTCGAGGAGTCGAGTCCGGGTCTCCTAACTTTAGAATTGATAGGATTGCTTGCCGCTCTCGTAGGGGTCTTGGGATGTAGGTTTTGGCTATTCATCATGACCGTGGAATCTGTCTTTTATACAGGCTTAAATTAAAACCTGGAAATTCTAGTATATCCAATATTTCATATGTTGTCTTCTGCTGCCGATATTCTATGATGTGATCACTTTATATTCTGATATGGATACATTATAATATATATGATATATTATAGACGTTGCTTATATTTTTCACCCGTGCTATCCCTGCCCCGCTCTACCGTTAGTTACCTAACCTAACGGTGCACGACGGGACTTCATGGCGAATGCGGATGGCATAAGCGTATGTTGTATTTATCTGTGATGCTTAGATAACTTAAATAATGGGACATTCATTAATGAGATTAATGAAGGAAAATAAACCTAATGATGTTGTGGAATCGAATTTTCAAAAATAGGTAGCTCTAGTTGTTGCTTTGCATAGCGGTATTCCTTGTAGAATATCCTGCACCTTATTCGATGAGGAAAGAGCCGAGATCCCTTCACCGGGAGTGACCTCTTTAGCAATAACTAGCAGATGCTACAATCCTTGATTTTTTCTTTTGATTGCTTTTCTAGTTCTTGCTTTGCATAGTGGTATTGTGAATATCCTGCACCTCATTCGACGAAGAAAGAGCCGAGATCCCTTCACCGGGAGTGACCTCTTTAGCGAAACTAGCAAAACCCTCAAAAACACTCCATTTCAAATCATTTGATTCTGCAACGAGATCAAGTTCAAAATGTTAAAGGTTTTCTTAAAAACCATCCGCAACCCTCTGTCATTTTAGGAAGTAAAGTACTTAGTATTCGTGTTGTGTTTGTTGACCATAGTTAAGGCACAGTGTACGGTAGCTAAGTGATGTCTTCCTACACAGCATATGATGCAATTAATTAGGACAGTCATGTGACTTTGTTGACCATAGTTAAGGGTCATATGGGTGGGTCTAATTAATCATGAAATGACAGGTAGAACTTGACTAGTGCTTATGATTTATTGACCATAGTTAAGGTCATGAGTCACTAGGGGTAAAAACCATTATCGGGAGTTTCAAGTGTTGAAATTTGCAATGAGATTGCATACCTTCTATGAGATAGTTGGATCCTGAAACCCACTACGAGTAATAGCTACTCCTGGGAGAGTTTTGCACTTTACAATTAGCCGATCAAGTAGGTGTCTAGAAAGGTGTCAACGGGGTTACGTCCCTGGGAAAATGAGGTTTATTTTCTTTAGGTCCGTGCGAAAGCACTGGGAACCTCCCTCAAAGTACCGGCACTGGCCTGGCTGAAAGATTGGCGAACTTGTAGGGTGTAATTAATCCCGGCTAGTCTTTCCTTTTAAGGTTTGAAGGAAGATTTGATAAAAACAGTGGGAGCCATCCTGATTAGATAAAATATATAACCATTCTAATCTTGCAAGAGCGCACGCAGAGTGTTTTCTTCTCTCTCTCTCTCCAGGTAGCGACTATGTCACGTCTTAATCAAGATAATAATATGGATGTATTGACCGAACCTGCTTGTTATACTGAGATCGGGAACGTTGGTCCCGCTCCAACTTATAATTGTTATAAGACCGAGCAGGAAATAGGGGAATACCAAGATTCCCATGCCGCCCAAACGAAAAAGGTGCATGATTGATGCATCTTCTTCGGGTATGTTCGTTATAGAGAACTCGTTTTTCAGTATCCTCTACATCCTGGGTATATGATACCGGATCAGGATCCCGCATATGTAATCTGTTATATGGGCTACAGAAAGGTGAAGAACTGGGAATAGATGATATGTCTCTAAGTATAGAGAATGGTGCAATTGTTGCAGCCAAATCAGTTGGCAAATATCACCTTATATTACCAAATATATTGATTCTGAACGAATGTTATTAGATACCAAACCTGATATGCAACATTATATCAGTCTCTTTATTTACTAAAGAAGGATATATTTTTGTATTGTTGAATAATGTTTTAAACATTTCCTATATCAAGAGTTGATTAGTTCAGGCACGTTATCTAATAGCATATACGTTCTAAATCAAACCACGGTTCTTAATGTATAGAACACACACAAGAGGACGAGTTCATAAATGAATGAATCTTACTTATGGCATTGTAGACTAGGTCATATCAATGCGACCCGACTAGCTAAGTTACATAAGATGCATATTTAAATCAGTTTGAATTTACATCTTGTGAAACTTGCCAGTCATGTCACAAAGATAAAATGACCATAGCTCCGTTTACTGGAAACAGAGAAAGAGTTAGTGAACTCTTAGGACTGATACATGATGATGTATGTGGTCTCCTGTCTACACATGCCAGGACTGGTTCTTTGTACTTCATTACATTCACTGATGATCTCTCAAGATTCGGACACATGTTCCTGTTGAAATACAAATCTGAAACTTTTGAGAAATTCAAAGAATATAAGTCAGAAGTAGAGAACCAAAACGGGTATAAGTATTATGTCCTTTGATGGGATCAGGGAGGAGAATGCTTGTGCATGGAATTCTTGGACTATTCTAAAGGAGAATGAGATTCTCTCTCAGCATTACTCCTCCGTATACACTACAGCGCAACGATGTATCGGGACGGAGCAATCGCACCCTCTTAGATATGGTGCGCTCTATGATGAGTACTACTGAGTTTCCTGTTTCCTTTTGGGGTTATGTGCTTGAAGAAGAAGCATACCTACTGAATTGGGTTACAATCAAATCAGTGCCTACCATTGCATATGAGATATGGTATGGGAAGAGCCCATCTCTTAAGCACGTTAAGATTTGGGTTGTCCGGCCTATGTCTAAAAGTAAAATCCGGACAAGCTCGAGGCAAGATCAGTTCTATGGAAGTTTGTTGGATATCCTAAGCATTTGTAAGGGAATATCTTCTACCACACCGAGAAACAGAAAGTGTTTTGTTTCTCGGCATGCCACCTTTTTTAGGAAAATGAATTTTTTAAGGAAGAAATTTGTGGTCATAGGGTAGAACTGGAAGAAGTTCCAGCTATACAAACTACAGCTGATGATTTAATAGAACCGGAGGATTCAATAGTTCCCGACAAACCTCAGCCTCTCTGTCGATCTAGTAGGGTTCCTCATCCGCCTGAGAGATACTTCAGTTTTCTTGATGACAGTGGGAGCAAGGGTTGCATCATAAAGATGATGACCCAAGTAGCTTCGAGCAGGCCATCATAAGTGGGGACTCTGTAAGAATGGCTGGATGCTAAGCGATCTGAGATGGAATCCATATACACCAACAAAGTATGGACTTTGGTTGCTATATCTGAAGGGTTAAATCCCCATCAGGAGAAAGTATATCTTGAGAAGATTACTTAGTGTAGATGGAAAAGTTGAGACTTTCAAAGCTAGACATGTTGCAAAAGGTTCTCGTTATCGACCAGGCATCGATAATGATGAAACCTTTTCTCCGGTGGCTATGCTTAAGTCCATCCGGATCCTACTTGCCATTGCTACATACCATGACTACGATATCTGGTGGTTGGGTGTCATGACTGCTTTTCTGAATATTGATTTAGAAAAGAGCATCTATAAGTATACAGCCAGAGTGCTTCGTAGACAGTGGGAGCAGCGGAAATGTGTGCAAGTTGCTTTATGCGTTAAAGCGGGCATCGCGGAGTTGGAACATATGTTTTGATGTGATAGTCAAAGATTTTGACTTCATCAAAATGGTAGATGAACCTTGTATATACAATACGGTAGTAAAGAGTAAGGTGGTCTTCCTCGTATTGTACGTGGACGGCATACTCTTGATAGGAAAAGAGTTTACTATGCTAAACTCGTTCAATCTCCTCTTATCACATTGATTCTCCATGTAGGATCAAGGTGATACCTCCTAAATCCTGGTTTTTAGATCTATGGGATAGATCTAAGTGGATATTAGGATTCTCACTGGGTGTAGTGAGATGGTATCAAATGATCCTGGGGAGAATCGCTGGACAGCTTTGGAGAACCTACTTAAGTACTTAAGAAGCACTAAAGAATTGTTCTCGGAGTTTGGTAACGGTGAACTCCAGTAGAAGTCCTTTGCTAACTCGAGCTTCCAGGGTGGTAAGGATTGACTGAAAGTCGGTCACAGGCACTGTCTTTACCCTCAGTGGAGGGACGGTATGTTGGAAGAGTTCTAAACTAGATACCGGGGCAGACTAGACGATAAAGGCTGGATACATCGCTATCAAAGATACTACCAAAGAGGCAGTCTAGGTGTATATATGTTCATGAGTTGAACTAGGTTCCTACCATTGTGCGACAATGGAGCTGTGGCTTTGGCCTAGGAACCCCGGTCCCATCAGTGACCCAGACAAATTCTAAGGTAGTATCACCTGATCATGGAGATGGTTGATCACTAAGAGATCGAGGTTAGGAGAGTAGACTCAGATGTTAACATGGTGGATCCGCTCACTGAGGCCTTTCCTGTGAGAGAATTTTATAGGACGTTGGGTATGCTATACTACAACAACTGGCCTTAGTGCAAGTGGGAGATTGTTAGTTGTATGTATGCCCTAGAGGCCATTATTGTACATGAGATGTCTATTATAGTGGATGCTTGGACATATAGGGAGGACTTTCTTGCTCGACATGATAGTACGCTATCTGGTTGCTCTTTATCTTAACATGTACACTTACTGTCTCTCTGTTACATGTTGATAAAGCCCTTAGGATGTGTACTTGACTACCAGGATTATGATGCAGATCGTACTAGTGGGGCCTGTGTAGTCCATGAGGTCATCCTTCAATGTTCCTAGTCGTGGGAGTATCAAGACAGGGTATCAATATTCCAGAGTAGACTAGCGCATATCTTCTCGACCCATGTGATGGGCGATGGATGATCGCATATACATTGGTGTTTGACATCAGAGATGGTATACGGATGCTCTGTGGAGACTGGGTACACTGAACGGATTCGCCAAGAACTCCTAGATAGTATTATACCTCACGTCAGATAGCAGTTCTCTGGTGACACTGGTACAGGTTAGTCTTTCGACCCGAGATCGTCATAAAGTCTTGTGTGTCTCCCACTGTACTTTGATTTCCACCCTACCACGGCTCTACTGAGTCATGCAAACAGGTGGTTTATGGGTACAGTCCCGAGTCACGTGGAGGCAATGAGCGATAGGAAGGGATTCGTCTCTCCCGGTATTGGGGGTTGATGTTGCACTATGCCCGATTGGCCATAACTGGAAATCCCTGGCCAGGGTATATGAGATTTACTGGTAAGTGTTATCAGTAGTTTCTTGACCCGTTATGAACCCTACATCGGCATGACTTATCAAGCTATTGGGGTATGACGTTTACCACCCCTAGGCGAGATATGCGACATATCAGACGAAGACCGGACTGTACGGTAGTGTTACTGATTGGATTCGTAGGAGTATGAGCAGGTTTGCTTGTTGATCTTCTTATCGCTCAATACTCGGGTGGCCGTTACGTTTAGCAGGCCTCTTGCGGTTTGTGGGTGTTTGATATGATCATCACCTACTGCCGGCGTATTGACGAGTCTTTAGAGTCCTACACAGAGGTTTCCTGGCTCAGGCGAAACGGAGTAGGAGCACATATAAGATATGTTCGGGACCGAGATTCATACGAGTATGTGATACCGTATTCTATTCTCGCGATTTATGTTATCGGTCGGTTATATGTGATATAGCCGGGTTATCGAATCAAGTGTTGATTCGATAAATTGATACACATGATATTAGTCGGTTATATGTGATATAGCCGGATTATTAAATCAAGTGTTGATTTGATAATCTAATGTATAATTATATATTTGATATATTAATTTACATTGACTAGTATTAGCTCACTCAAGATTGTTTTTCTCACTTCATTGTGCCCAAAGTATATATGTGATATGTATTTGTGTACATTAGTTTGCATCATGCTTGATGATACATGCAACATGGTTGTGTGTGTGACTTACACCATACTTGTAATAATATGAGGGTTTTAATTATCTCAGTAATTCAAAATTGGTGAGAATTTGTCATGCTTGGAAGCTTGGAGAAGCTTGAAGCATCTTTGACAAAGTCCACTTGTTTTGTTTTACATAAGATATTTATTAACCAAACCATTATAATTAGCCATAGTTTAGTCTCTACAATGGTTAGTATATGATACTAACTCACCCATGGTTGCCATTCACCACTTGATTTTATTCTTGAGTTGTTTTCTTCATCTCCTTCCTCTAGCTCTCTAGCTTCATGAAAAATGGTGAAAATGAGTGAGAAAATAAAATCTAAAGTGAGCCCATTTCCTACTTCATCATCCTATACTACTTTCCATTTAGTTTAGGGTGTTCTCTTCATAAAGTTCATCACCTAGTGAAGAGGTATCTTGGGTTTGAGTCTCCTCGACGTAGATCATCTTCGGCCTCGAAGACTTCGTAAAAGGTTGTTCGTTTCTCCAAGGGAACCCATATTAGAGTTCGGGAGATTTACACTTGCAGTGAAGAACTTCTACACGGAGCTTTAGAAATGAAGGACCGTTCTACAAAGGTTGTATTCTTTGTTCACTACTTGTAATGTTTGATTACATGTTCGTTTTGTCTATTCACTCTAGCTAGATCCTAGGTTAGGGTTTTTTAGCACCCATGAATTTTTAGAAATGGAATGGTAGTTGCTGTGAAAACCCAGTAGGGTGCTGAGAAATCCCAACAGTCTCTCGTATTTTATTTTATATTGCTTAGATACGCTTAACGTGTTTAATTCTGAGTAAATGCGTAGCGGGCCCATCGCGTCCTCTGCCCGTACACTGGGAAGCGAGGCGTGACAGGTTTTGTTGGTGGCCCATGCAGGTCCACTCTGCGTGGACAACCTAAGCAATATAACATAAGAACCGCAACTGAAAATATTCTTTATAATTCATATTCCTTGAATCTTATCATTTCATATATTTTGAATCTGTCCTAACCCAAATTTTTCTTTTAAGATTATGGATTCCCCAAACAACACCAGTACCAACTTCAACGACACTCCACCTCCCCTAGCAATTACACCTGCCGTAGATGCTCCGATCAATGAGCAGACAGTACTACTTGAGGAGATCTGCAGTCTCCTGGAGGGACAGCAGCAACAGACTGCTATCTTGATGAATCGACCAGAGGCAGAAGCACCTGGGGTGAAGCAATTCAGGGCCTTGCACCCCAAACAGTTCGCAGAAAAGGAGAGCCCTCTAGAAGCTGAGGAATGGGCTCAAAATATTGAAGACGGCCTGGCAGCAGCACAAGTGCCTGTAAGTCCATGCTACCTCTCCCGGTACTTTCGGGCATGCGGAATTAGATGAAAAACAATTTTCTAGAGGCGGTAACATGGACTCAAAACCGGATCTTTGTTAAACATCTAACTAACAACCTAACTAGGAGTCGTTAACTACTCGGTTAGGGGTTATACCTTTCTTTCTTGAACTCCTTCGTCTTCAAGCCTCGATGGTTGTCCGGATCGGCTTCACCCCGTCGTCTCCTTGCACCGAAGATCGATCCACTTGAAAGCTTCTACCTTTGGCTTCTTCTTCAAGCTTTGAAGAAACTAGTTCACTCGGTTTGCTAAACCTTGTGAACTAGAGTGAGTAGAGGAGAGTGTGTTGGGATTTTCTCTATGGTTCTTGGTTCTCAACACATGAGACAAGTGAACCATAGACTAAAGAGAAGGAGAGCAAGAGGAAGGAGATGAGAGCTCAAGAACACAAGAGAGAGAATGAAAAATGATAGAATGAGCACGACTTTTCTCACTTGGCTCTCATAATCCAAAACCATCATCACAAAAATAGTAATCAAGTATTGTGTAAATGGTTTAAGTCAAAATGGCTATATGATTTCATGCACTCATATTGCACAAGAGAACAAGCAAGTAAAAAGTCTTTGCCATGAAATGATAGCCATTGTCATCATGATGGTCAACTAGTCCAACCTAGTCAACCGGTCAACAAAGTCAACCCCTCAACAACCATATCACCACAATACTTAATTAATATTATTGTTAATTACATATCATATTCTCATTAGGGTTGAGCAAAAAGTCAATAGTTAACAGTCAACGGTCAACAACCCTAATGAGAATCCTCTGCCTCTGTCTCTCCGTCAACTGTGCATACACACCCGCATTCGCGTTCCGAGGAACACGAATACATACTGGATAAAACCAATCCCAAAACGTACACTAGGATCTGGCTTAAACCAAAGCCCGCTAGTGTTAACTGTCCTGACACTGTACGTGCACAAGTGCACGGATGTGACCGGACCCTGTCGCAAAACCATGCGACCTCTACTCTTTTGCCAAAAGGCGAATAGCTTTCTGTGTGGGACTCTAAAGACTCGACACTACGCTGGCAGTGGGTTTAACCACAGACCGCAAGCGGCACTAGCTGTGCGTAACGGTCCCCAGGTAGATGCCGACAAGAAGACTGACGAGGTGAAACCCATCTGAACTCCTACTGAGTCTGACTGTGATAATCTCCGTACAGTCCGGTCTGTTCGTCTGATACATCGCATGGCGGGCCTAGGGGGCGGTAAACGTCAGTCCCCTAATAGCGGTACAAGTCGTGTCGGAGTGAAGCCCAATACACCCTGAGATAACACTGGAAGCCTACCAGTATATCCCGCTTGCCCTGGCCAGGGACTACTCGTGTAATGGCTCTCCTAGACACAGCGCGATGTCAACCCCCAATACCGGGAGAGACGAATCCTGTCTAACCGTCACTGCCTCCAAGTGCTTTGGGACTGCACCCAACCACTACCTGTTTGCACGACTCCTTTGAGCCGTGGTAGGGTAGTAATCAAAGTACAGTGGGAACACACTCGAGGCGAAGTGACAGTGTCAAGTCAGCGGACTAAGCTGTACTCATGTCACCTGGGAACTGATAACTGACGATAGGTATAATACCAACCGGTCAGTTCCCGATGAGTCCTATCCAGTGTACTCGTAACCCAACGAGCACCCGCATACTATCTCCAGTACGACGTACTGATGGCTGTGGGACAGACCATCTCCCACACTGGGATGAGAAGCGCATGCGCTAGTCTACTCCGGAGTATCGATGCCCTGTCTCGATAGTCCTGTGACTAGGGACCTGCATAAGGATGTGCTTATAGATTACCCAGCCCCCACTAGTGTGACTGCCATCACAACGCTGGTAATCAAGCAAAGATCCTAAGGGCTCCACTAATGTGTATAGGTGATATACTAAAATAAACACAAGTACACATTAAAGTAGAAACAAACCAAGTAGCATACTACTATTTTGAGCAAGATTGTATATACAAGGTGAATATCCCAAGCTTCCATTAAGTAATATACAAACTAGTATGATACAGTAATGGCCTCTAGGGCATATACACTAACAATCTCCCACTTGCACTAAGGCCATGTACTGGCGTATCGAAGACCTATCATCTTGATCAGCCGCTCGAACTGAGTCTGGGGTAAGGCCTTGGTGAATGGATCTGCAGTGTTATCTTCTGAAGCAACCCTCCGAACCTCGATCTCCTGGCGATCCACGATCTCCCTGATGAGGTGATACCGCCTCAAGATGTGTCTGGATCTCTGATGGGACCTGGGTTCCTTCGCTAAAGGTATAGCCCCGTTGTTGTCGCAATACAGAGGTATCGGATCAACAATGGACGGAACCACCTGAAGTTCTTTCAAGAACTTCCTCATCCAGACAGCTTCTTTTGCAGCATCAGATGCAGCGATGTATTCCGCTTCCATAGTCGAGTCAGCAACGGTTTCCTGTTTGGAACTCTTCCAACACACCACCCCTCCATTGAGGGTAAAGACAAAACCCGACATGAACTTGGAATCATCCTTGTCACTCTGGAAGCTGGAGTCAGCAAAGGCCTCGATCTGGAGGTCTTTTCCACCATACACCAAGAACATCTCCTTAGTCCTTCTCAGGTACTTGAGAATGTTCTTTACCGCTATCCAGTGTTTCTCCCCAGGGTTTGACTGATACCGGCTTACTACACTCAGTGCATAAGCTACATCCGGTCTGGTACACAACATCGCATACATTATAGAGCCTACCGCAGAAGCGTAGGGTATAATAGACATGCGATCCCTCTCCAAATCAGTCTTGGAAGACATCTCTTTAGAGAGGGTGATCCCGTGACAAGCCGGTAGGTTACCGCGCTTGGAATCTTCCATACTGAATCTTTTCAGTATGGTGTCGATGTACCTGGACTGTGAAAGTCCTAATATCCTCTTGGATCTATCACGATGGATCCGGATCCCCAGGATGTATGAGGCATCACCCAGGTCTTTCATGGAGAACCTGTGTGACAAGAACCCCTTGACAGATTGTAGCATAGGAATGTCATTTCCTATTAAGAGAATGTCATCCACGTATAAACGAGGAATACTACAGTTCTCGCTACAAATCTACTATAGATGCATGGTTCATCTGGATTTTTGATAAAGCCAAATTCCTTGACCGTCTCATCAAAACAGATGTTCCAACTCCGCGATGCCTGCTTTAGTCCATAGATGGACTTAAGCAACTTGCACACCTTTCCGCTGCTCTCACTCTGAATGAAACCCTCTGGTTGGTCCATATAGACACACTCCTCTAAATTTCCATTTAGAAAAGCGGTCTTTACGTCCATTTGCCAGATCTCATAATCGTGGAAGGCAGCAATAGCAAGTAGGATCCGAATGGATTTCAGCATAGCCACTGGAGAAAAGGTTTCGTTATAGTCCAAACCAGGTCTTTGACGAAAACCCTTTGCAACAAGTCTAGCTTTATAGGTCTCAACCTGTCCATCTACACCAATCTTCCTTTTGAAGATCCACTTGCATCCTACGGGTTTTACCCCGTCTGGAGCAATGTCCAACGTCCATACCTTGTTGGTGTACATGGACTCCATTTCGGTCCGCATTGCATCCAGCCATTTTACCGAGTCAACGCTCTGAACGGCCCGCTGGAAGCTAGTAGGCTCATCATAATCCATGATGCAATCCTCTCTATCCCCGTCTATGAGAAAACCGCAGTATCTCTCGGGCGGATGAGACTGCCTACTACTCCTGCGGAGCGGCGTAGGAATGTCCTGTTCTTTTGAACCCTCTGGTTCCACTAAGCTTTCAGTAATAGTCTGTGGTTCTGGAATTTCTTCCAGTTCTACTGCGCTCCCACTAATTTCCTTTTCCAAGAACTGGTGTTCTAGAAAGTGGGCATTACGAGAAACAAGGACTTTTTGTTCCTCTGCGTGGTAGAAAAGATACCCCCTGGTGTTCTTTGGGTATCCCACAAACTTGCACAGTACTGAGCGTGCCTCGAGTTTGTCCGCATGCTGCTTTTTGACAAAAGCTGGACATCCCCAGATCTTCAGATATTGAAGATAGGGTTTCTTCCCACTCCATAACTCATATGGTGTGGTAGGCACAGTCTTAGTGGGAACTCGGTTCAAAAGGTATGCGGCTGATTCTAGCGCATACCCCCAGAATGATCGCGGTAACTCAGCGTTACTCATCATGGATCGTACCATATCCAATAGGGTTCGGTTCCGTCTCTCCGATACACCGTTATGTTGCGGAGTGTATGGAGGACTAAGCTGAGAGAGAATTCCGTTCTCTTTTAAATAGTCCAGGAACTCGGCACTCAAGTATTCACCACCTCGATCCGATCTTAGGATCTTGATACTTTTGCCGGTTTGTTTTTCTACTTCATTCTTATATTCCTGGAATTTTCCAAAGGCTTCGGACTTATGTTTCATTAAGAAGACATAACCGTACCTTGAAAAGTCATCCGTAAAAGTAATGAAGTAAGAATAACCGCTTCGCGCATGTGTAGACATTGGACCGCACACGTCGCTGTGTACGAGTCTCAAGAGCTCGCTCGCTCTTACTCCGTGTCCAGTGAACGGAGTCTTTGTCATCTTTCCCTTGAGACAGGATTGACAAGTGGCATACGATTGATATTCGAACGGATTCAAATATCCTTCTGTATGTAACTTCATCAACCTTCTCTCATTGATGTGACCCATTCTACAATGCCACAAGAAAGTCTGATTTATTTCCGGAGACTTTCTTTTGTGTGTATTCTGGACATTGAAAATCTGTGGTTGGTTTAATATGTATATACCATTGCTCAATGTACCTGACCCAATCAGAACTTGATTAAGGTGAATGTTAACAACATTGCTTACAGACGCAAATTCATAACCTTCTTTAGAAACCAAAGATACAGAAATGATATTACAAGTTGCGTTGGGTACAAAAAAGCAATTACGCAAAACCAAAACATGTCCATCTGACATTCCCAGGTGATAGTCCCCACGGCCTTAGCATCCATGCTAGCTCCGTTTGCAACTTTGAGGTCATGTCACCTGCCTTCAAAACCCTACGGTTTCTCAACGCCTGCAAAGAATTACAGATATGAGATTCTGATCCGGTATCCAATACCCAGGAAGTAGAGTTTATTGAAAGACGGTTTTCAATAACATACACACCTGAAGCTGAAGACGCAACCTGCTTCAGTTCCTGTGTTCTGGCCTTCCAAGCCCTGCAATCATTCTTCCAGTGTCCCTTCTTATGAAAATAGAAGCATTCTTCCTTATCCACAAGCTTTCCCACTTTCTTTGTTGCTTTTGCCTTTCCCTTCGTATCCACTTTACTAACACCGCCCCTTAGTTTGGCGGGGGCTTTCTTCTTCTTTCCCTTGGCTTTCGCCTTGGACCTAGAAGAGGAAGATCCTCCTACAAACAAAGTGGATGTTTCCCTACCTTTCTGTAGGGTGCTCTCTGCGCTCCTCAGCATGTTGAGGAGTTCTGAAAGTTCAACTTCTTTTTCTTGTAAGTTGAAGTTCAGGATAAACTGGGCGTAAGTGGAAGGAAGGGACTGGAGAATCAAGTCCGTATAGAGCTCATTCTCCAACGTGGTCCCGAGGTCCGCGAGCTCTTCTATGTAGCCAATCATCTTAAGCACGTGTTCCGCTACCGATGATCCGACGGCCAACCTTGCCGAAAATAACTTCTTCAACACTTCGTATCTTGCGATACGAGACTGCTCTCCATACAGTTCTTTTGTATGGAGAAATATGGATTCGAGGTCCATATTCTCGTGCCTCCTCTGATGTTCGTTGTCCATAGAGGCAAGCACGAGGCACTTGGCCTTCGCGCAATCTATTTCCCAGGTCTTACGGATTTCCTTATCCGCGACGCTGGTTTTGGGACCTGGGACAGGGGGAGCTTTGGTGGTAAGAAGATACCCCAGCTTGTCGTAAGTGATTGCCATCTTGACATTCCTGAGCCAATCTTTGTAGTTTGGCCCTGTCAGTATATTTTTATCTAGGAGTAACTTAAGTCCAGTCATGTCGATTGGTCGCTGCAATTAGAAGAGAGAAGAAACACTCAGCATGATGCTCTTGCAAGTTTCGAATGGTTTTTAGTTTGTCTAAACAGGATGGCTCCCACTGTTTCTCGAATCCCTCCTCAAACCAAAAAAGGAAGAATTAGTCAGGATCAATCTCACCGTACAATACTTGCTTAACCGTTCAGTCAGGCCAGTGTCGGTACTTCGAGGGAGGTTTTCCAACGCTTTCGCGAAGTTCCTTAATTAAATAACCTCTTTTCCCTGGGGGCGTAGCCCCGCTAACACCTTTCTAGACACCTACTTGGTTTATAGCATTGATCGTTAAGTGAGAAATTTCCCGAGGAGTAGCATATACTCACAGTAGGATCGGGATCCAAATATCATCGCATGACAAAACTGAAGGAATCCTACCAGAATCATCACACTCCAAATGGTATGCAACACTAGCAAGTTTCAGTTCTTTTGAAACTCCCGATGTGGATTTTTGCCCCATGCTCTTATGACCTTGGCGTGAGGTCAAAATGTCATAAGTCACATGTCAAGTTCTTCCCATCATTATCCAGGTTAATTTGAACCCACCCGTACCTACCCTTGACGTAGGCCAAAATGGCAGTACGGCTGTCCCAAACCAACGCATTCTATCTATGCAACAGATAAATATCCGGCAGCTACCAATCACTATGCCTTGGCGTGAGGTCAAAATACATAGCTTGAATACTACCGAATATTTAACTGAAATGATGGAGGGCTATGAATGGTTTTGGCAAAACCGTGAACGTAGTGAACTTGATATAATCGATGGAACGAGATAGCTTTTAAAAGGGGTGGCTCAAGCTCCGCATTTAAAAGTTAGTTTTGAAAAGAACCGAGTGGTTTTTCGAAAGTGTTCCAACGACTTTAACTTGGTTTATTTTCTTGCATTAGTTCTTTTAATGCGTGATATTCTTGCATTAGTTCTTTTAATGCGTCCCATCATTTAATCCTACCATTGCAGAAAACAACCAAAATATGACGTACGCTTATGCCATTCGCATTAGCCACGGGGCCCGTCATTACCCGTTAGGTTACTTAACTAACGACAGAGCGGGGGCTGGGCTAGCGCGGCTGTAAAACATAAGCAACGCCTAAATAATATCATATATAGATATATTGCAATGATAGCCATTTCAGATCACAGATGAACACATTGGATATACTAGGAACCCGCAATTCGTACGAGCCTGTAACGAAAAGCAGATTACACGGTCACGGTGAATAGCCAATACCCCACCCAAGACCCCTACGGGTGCGGCAAACTACCCGCCAAGTACCCGAAGCGAAGCAACCTCCCTCAACTCCGTGAGTAGGCTACTCGGCACTTCGGCATACCCGGTAGTTTGTGCACCCCCTCCATGGGTCTATCCTAGGAGCAAAAACAGTAAAAAGAAATTATACAATGACGGCTACAACCTCGACCCGGTTGTGCGGCCATACAAATAATTATTACATCAATTTACAAATTTACATGAATTGAAAGAAAAGAAAACTCTCATCTCACAACCCCCGGCTATTCACCCGCGACAATCCAATGAATTCATATACACATTCCAATAACATTACAGATCACAGATTTGTATAACCCCCACTAATCGACATATAGCGATTAGCAGACGTTCAATACAAATATCACATCACAGATAAAAACCCGTCAGCTCAAGTCTTTAGAAGTTCGATCAAAAATACGGATTTTTAGGCCCCAAACACAAAATTTTCGTTCTGGAAAATCTGGGCTGAAAAGACATATTTCAAAAATCCCAAAACAACCCCATAAAAACACTGCACAAAATTTGGACCTCGGCCGAGTCAACTCGGCCGCGGAACCGCGGCGGGAGCGTGCTCCCGCCGCGTTTCCGCGGCGCTTTGACCGGTTCGTGGGACCAAATTTCGTGGGTGTTTAATAAAAACCCTGAGCCGATTTTTAAGATGAAATTTATCAATTTTACAGAACTTTAAAAATCGACAGCAACTTTGAATTTCGGGTTTATTTCGGGACTTTTTCTCCGATCGAATTTCTAGCTACCATTCTAACATGTTAGATAGAGTTTAACTAGGCTCTGATACCACTGTAAGTCCATGCTACCTCTCCCGGTACTTTCGGGCATGCGGAATTAGATGAAAAACAATTTTCTAGAGGCGGTAACATGGACTCAAAACCGGATCTTTGTTAAACATCTAACTAACAACCTAACTAGGAGTCGTTAACTACTCGGTTAGGGGGTTATACCTTTCTTTCTTGAACTCCTTCGTCTTCAAGCCTCGATGGTTGTCCGGATCGGCTTCACCCCGTCGTCTCCTTGCGCCGAAGATCGATCCACTTGAAAGCTTCTACCTTTGGCTTCTTCTTCAAGCTTTGAAGAAACTAGTTCACTCGGTTTGCTAAACCTTGTGAACTAGAGTGAGTAGAGGAGAGTGTGTTGGGATTTTCTCTATGGTTCTTGGTTCTCAACACATGAGACAAGTGAACCATAGACTAAAGAGAGGGAGAGCAAGAGGAAGGAGATGAGAGCTTAAGAACACAAGAGAGAGAATGAAAAATGATAGAATGAGCAAGACTTTTCTCACTTGGCTCTCATAATCCAAAACCATCATCACAAAAATAGTAATCAAGTATTGTGTAAATGGTTTAAGTCAAAATGGCTATATCATTTCATGCACTCATATTGCACAAGAGAACAAGCAAGTAAAAAGTCTTTGCCATGAAATGATAGCCATTGTCATCATGATGGTCAACTAGTCCAACCTAGTCAACCGGTCAACAAAGTCAACAAGTCAACAAAGTCAATCCCTCAACAACCATGTCACCACAATACTTAATTAATATTATTGTTAATTACATATCATATTCTCATTAGGGTTGAGCAAAAAGTCAATAGTCAACAGTCAACGGTCAACAACCCTAATGAGAATCATCTGCCTCTGTTTCTCCGTCAACTGTGCATACACACCCGCATTCGCGTTCCGAGGAATATGAATACATACTGGATAAAACCAATCCCAAAACGTACACTAGGATCTGGCTTAAACCAAAGCCCGCTAGTGTTAACTGTCCGGACACTGTACGTGCACAAGTGCACGGATGTGACCGGACCCTGTCGCAAAACCATGCGACCTCTACTCTTTTGCCAAAAGGCGAATAGCTTTCTGTGTGGGACTCTAAAGACTCGACACTACGCTGGCAGTGGGTTTAACCACAGACCGCAAGCGGCACTAGCTGTGCGTAACGGTCCCCAGGTAGATGCCGACAAGAAGACTGACGAGGTGAAACCCATCTGAACTCCTACTGAGTCTGACTGTGATAATCTCCGTACAGTCCGGTCTGTTCGTCTGATACATCGCATGGCGGGCCTAGGGGGGCGGTAAACGTCAGCCCCCTAATAGCGGTACAAGTCGTGTCGGAGTGAAGCCCAATATACCCTGAGATAACACTGGAAGCCTACCAGTATATCCCGCTTGCCCTAGCCAGGGACTACTCGTGTAATGGCTCTCCTAGACACAGCGCGATGTCAACCCCCAATACCGGGAGAGACGAATCCTGTCTAACCGTCACTGCCTCCAAGTGCTTCGGGACTGCAACCAACCACTACCTGTTTGCACGACTCCTTTGAGCCGTGGTAGGGTAGTAATCAAAGTACAGTGGGAACATACTCGAGGCGAAGTGACAGTGTCAAGTCAGCGGACTAAGCTGTACTCATGTCACCTGGGAACTGATAACTGACGATAGGTATAATACCAACCGGTCAGTTCCCGACGAGTCCTGTCCAGTGTACTCGTAACCCAACGAGCACCCTCATACTATCTCCAGTACGACGTACTGATGGCTGTGGGACAGACCATCTCCCACACTGGGATGAGAAGCGCATGCTCTAGTCTACTTCGGAGTATCGATGTCCTGTCTCGATAGTCCTGCGACTAGGGACGTGCATAAGGATGTGCTTATAGATTACCCAGCCCCCACTAGTGTGACTGCCATCACAACGCTGGTAATCAAGCAAAGATCCTAAGGGCTCCACTAATGTGTATAGGTGATATACTAAAATAAACACAAGTACACATTGAAGTAGAAACAAACCAAGTAGCATACTACTATTTTGAGCAAGATTGTATATACAAGGTGAATATCCCAAGCTTCCATTAAGTAATATACAAACTAGTATGATACAGTAATGGCCTCTAGGGCATATACACTAACAGTGCCAGAGGTCGCTTGGGTCCAAGTTGCAAAGCTGCATCTCACGGACAATGCACGGGTCTGGTGGAAGGCGGAAGAAAGCCGTCTTGACCAACCTACCAAATGGAAGACTTTCCGTGACATGTTCGACGCGAAGTACTTCCCTGAGACTGCTCGCTTTGATATGGAGCAGCGGTTCATCCATCTACAACAGGGTTCAATATGGACCAAATCAGTAGATGAGTACGATGCTGAGTTTACTATGCTCAGTCGATTTGCGGCACACCTGATACCGACAGATGAGATCAGAGACCGTCGATTTCAACAAGGGTTGGATTCGGAGATCCAAGCTGCCTTAGCTACAGGGGATTTCCCAACCCATGATTTGGCTTTGAAGGCTACCCGAAGATATGAGGCAGTAGTAAAGAGAAAGGGCAGACCTCAATCTGCCGGAGTGAAGCGCCATGCCAACCAGATGGCAGGAGGAGCCTTTTCAGGGCCAATTGTGGAACCCAAGAGACCGGAAGAAACCAATAACCATCCAAGTCCAGATTTTTTCTTCTATTGCAAGAGTGAAGGACACTTGTGGAAGGACTGTAGGCGCGCAGAAGGCATGTGCTTAGTTTATGGTGCATCCAATCACGGAATTGGGACCTGTCCTTATAGACGCAACCCAGCTCACACACCCACCAACTACTCGCAGCGGCCAGGTATCCAGGCTCCTGCACCTCGTCTGGCACTCCCAGCTCCACCCCCTGCACAATCTCCACGCCAATTCCATCAGGCAATGAGGAACATGCCTCGAAAGCATAGGAACATGCCCCAAGGACAGAGGAATGTGCCTCCAACTAGGAGGAATATACCACGGCGTCAGGCTTTCACATTAGCAACCGTAGAAACCGAGACTGTAGACCAAGGTAACCGTGGTAACTCCCTCACATCCCTTTCAACCTTACCAAAACTTTTTGCAATCTTTCATCCTTCTAAATATTTTTCTTACACTATCATCAGTTCTATCACCAACACCAACACTAAACTGTTACACTTTCTTTCTACAAATTTCGAGGACGAAATTTTTATAAGAAGGGTAGAATGTAATAACCCTAACTTTCTGTACGAATTTTTTTCAAAATACAGAAAGGGTTACCTATACCTTTGTTTTGCTTTCGAACAGCAAGAAAGAGCTTGTAGCTCATTGGTAAGACCTTGCACTGCTGAGACAAAACACCAGAGTTCAAATCCCATTAGCCACATATTCTTTTTATTTTAAATTCTTTTAATCTTTTTAAAAGCCCAAGAGTCTACACGTGCCCTGCACGTAAACTGAAGAGGCACAGTTTAAATAAACATATGCACTGAAGAAGCCAAAGCAACAAGAACACGTAGCCCAAACCCTAGCCCCAACCGTCGGTGAAGACCCGGAGACATGTACACAATGAACCGGCACCGCCGGTTAAATCCGCCTGTAATGCCTTGATATTTTCACACCTGCAACCTTTCATCTACCCCGCTCCTTTCACACTGCTTGTTTTCTCTGTATTCACACAGAGAATTTAAATCACCCATTTAAATCCCATTTTAATGCAATATTTTAATGCATTATTCATTCCCTCTAAATTGTCTTATAAATACCCAACCCATCTTACACTCCTCTCACTCAGAATTTTCCTATAAAAACTATACCAAAATCTCAAGTCTTTTAGTGTACAAGTGGAGTTAGTGAAGGGCGAAGCTCCGACGAAGTTCTGGCGACGATACGAGGAGTTTCCAGTGAAGAAATGATGCATTGGCGCTTCCCCACTCTTCCTTTTTCTCCCCTCTACCTTATAAGCCAGTAAGTCTCATTTCCCCCTCTCATCTTCATCTTTAAAAAGTTTCATTTCTAAAACCCGACGGAAGCGGAGTTAATCCGACTTCCGATTAGGTTTTCTTTAAAAACTATATTTTTCTTAATCAAGATAACTTCATATTCTCACATATTGCTTAACAAACATTAAAAAACTCAACAAAACAAGTTTCACATCAAGATAATCATTTTTGGGATAATTGTCGCATTTTCACATAAAAATACCACATACTATTCATTTCGACATTAAAACCTTTATTCCTTACTATACCTATAGATAGTTCACGAGGTAATGACCTACCTCATCACAACACACATCTCTATCATAGCACGATTGATTTTGGGACAATAGAATATGGAAAATATGACTTTACAAATAAATACCTTAACTTATAAAACCGTTTTCTTTAAAAAGATGTATTTACAATTTCCATGCAATTGCGCCTCTACAACCCATTTTTAGGGGACCCGTTTGGGATGGTGCAGATTATCGCACATTTTCGGGCTTAGTAGAGCGAGATGTAGACCTCCGCAAAGAGCATTCGATCTGGATGGAATTTTTATACATTTTTCTTTAGAACATGAGATTTCTACAAGAAAATAAATAAATAATTTTCATTAAATATATATATATATATGTATATTATCAAAATATCTATTTTAATTATATAAATATTCCAAGTTTTCTAAATCAAAAGGAATCACTATTACATGAAAATACCATCCAAAACAACACAAGTACATTATTTCAAGAAAATACCATATACTTTGAAAATTAGGTTCTACTCACTAGAAATTTCACATCTATAAAATATACATATATGAAAACCCTAAAGACGATAATTAAATACTTAAGGAGTATTTTGAAATTATGCCAAAACTATTTTTACATAAAACCCCCTCAAGTTATACTAAATTACATTAAGGACCCTAATAAACATATGTTTAAGCGGGACCAGTCTCTTGAGCCTCAAGGAGCCGGAGATATGGGTGCTTGTCTATTTAAGGTAGACAACCTAACAAACGGTGTTATCAATATGGTAATTGTCTTGGAAAAAGACACAAATCCTGCCGTCCATATGCAGCAGTTACCGATAATATCAAAACAATCAGAATTTCAAGTTCTTCTTAAAAGTGTCTGACTCAGACTGAGTCTAAATATAATAAATCTGATTTGAATATGATTCAAGTATAACTTACAATACAACAATTCAATATGTATACGTCTGTACAATCTATTTCAATATATAACTTGACTGAACCGAACCATGGATATACATCCATCTATATGATTCTCCAGTTACATCCATTTACTGATATCATGGTTTCGGCAAATCATCCATCTATATAACAGACAATACAATCTATACAATCAATACATAAACACTACGGGCTTATAAAGGGATAGACTGGTACGGAACATGTTAAAGGTGGCACGAAGTGGTCACTTAAGACGTAATTACATCTATACCGTTGTTCCGTGGTATTATCGACGGAGCCTTGTATTACGGGTTACCAAATGCTCTGGTGTAAGTGGGACTTCTCTCATATACACTGGCATTTTCTGTACCAAGTTACAAACAACCGCGCTAACATTATAATAAAATATTATAGACTATACACTCTCACTCTCTCTCTGTCTATTCTACTTCTCCCTCATCTTTGGGACTTACCGAGCGATTGTTCGCTGATGACGTTCCTATTTATCTTCTTCTTTGGAATGTTGTCAGGAGGACCCGACGCTGAGGAGTACGAGACAAGTTAGAAGCATTTGGAGCAAGCCCCTTAGCAGTACACCGACGACCCAGAGCTGTAGCCACTTGTACTTATTCCATTTTCATTTCTATTATGCCACTGTTTAGGCATTGCTTCCATTTCATATATTTACTTTTCATTGTATTGTAAAAAGAATGTTAATAAATAAAGTTGCTGTTCATTTACATCTTGTCTCTCGTATTTTATTTTATATTGCTTAGATACGCTTAGCGTGTTTACTTCTGAGTAAATGCGTAGCGGGCCCATCGCGTTCTCTGCCCGTACACTGGGAAGCGGGGCGTGACAAAGCCTAAGTCCCTAAGTATTCTTAGATTGGGGTTTCGCAATAACCTGATAATGATATGAATTCAAATAAAATCTAATACACCGTTCTTACTCGTTTATTACACACAAAATTTAACAGATGTGATAGGCTACTTCGGCTGCGGCTTCGCAAGCAACTACCTCGGCTGCCTCGGCTGTAGTTGTGCGGACCACTCCTGCAGCTCCACAGCCCGCTCAGACTCCCGCACAGTCCGCTCCTTCATTAGTCGAGTTTTTGATGACTCGGGGCTGTACCGAGAAGCAGATGCGCCAGATTACGGCGTTTATCAGAGGTGGAGGAGATGGACCGAGCTAGGGTAGCTTTTTTTTATATTTTTGAAGATGTATATACTTATCTCATATATATTGTATATATTTTGGACGATATTGGTGGTTGTTTGCTTGTTCATGATGATTTAGATTGATATCGTATTCTATTTGTTTATTTCTTTTATATATTATATGTGAGATGTTGATTATGAATATTTATGTATTTGGTTATATGATGTATATATTATTGTGCACAGGGCGGGGAAAAAACATGAAGCCCTTTTTATAAAAAAAACATGATATTTTGTCCTTACGGATTAATTCGTAAGACCATATGTTGCACCTACGGATTAATCCGTAGGTGCGATGTTTGTCCCTACACAGTTCGCTGTAAGGACAAAATATCAGGATACCTGATATTTTGTTCCTATGAACTCAGTAACATAGGTAAAACTTGCCCCTACAAATTAATCCGTAGGGGCATTTATCTGGACCTACAGATAAATCCGTAGGGGAATTTATCAGGCCCTGCGGATAAATCCGTAGGGTTAAGTATTTTATTTTATAAACCAATAAATTAAATAAAGATTATGTCCATATGGAGTACTCTGTAGGGATAAATGTCCCTACGGAGTACGGCGTAGGGGCAATTATTACCGTAGGGGCATATTCAGGACGAAAACTTGCACCTGTGGCCTTTGGACATATGGAGGAATTTTATATCCGTAGGGACAACCCATTATTGTAGTAGTGTTAGTCATTCTATCATGCATGGTTGCAAGTGTGGGAGATGTCAATCTTCATGTATAGAAAGCTATACACAGTGTCCAGATCTCCCGGACAGAAGATTTGCGGTGCCTGGGAGGAGGGTTTACCATAGGGCTCAACGTGTGGAGTATCCCACGTATTTGGCATAGGGGCCTTTGCTACTAAATATGAACCAGTGAACGTTTGATATACATTTATCGGCTACAATCACATCATCCACTTACATCGCATGGGCGTTTGGTTCGCTAATTGTGGCGCTTTTTACGCAAACTATGGGCACAAAGATGATAATGATCGGAGTAGCAATATCATTGGCTGGTCAAGCATTGAGAAGGGTTGAAGGATCACATATTGATATTCCTTCTGGGTCAAATGTTCGATTAGGGTATGAGTCGGCTTTGTAAATAATGTTAGCTATTTGGATTTCTATACAGCTCCCTAAATTCTTCTGTATATTTAGAGAACACATTTTAATTGGACATTATTTATCCTTACATTTATTAGATATCAAGAAAATGCATTCCAAAATTAGTAGTTAGATCTACACCCTCATATATCTAGAATAATAGAAATATCTAATGAGTCTAAACTGGGGAAAATTCTTCTATGCATCCCATCATGAGAGAGAGAGAAATGGGATCATGGGCCCTAAAAAGCAGTCTACAGGGTCCTCGAAATACCTTTCTCTCTCTCTCTTTCTGGTGCATTGCACCTATCTCTCTGCATGACATGGAGAATTCTCTGATTCTTGAGCAAGCTCAAGGGTATATGATTGCATTTGTAACCCTATGATGTAGCTCACCTTAATGCGTACATCACGTACGAGTGCGGCTGGTCCGAGATCGAGCAGTTGGAAGTCAAATCAGGGATTTTTCAATCAATTATGATTTATCTATTTAGATAGATCATAATTAAATTTTTCAATCAATTATGATTTATCCATATTTCCATATTTGGATAGATCATAATTGATTGTTTGATTTACTTTTATTATGCTAGATTTGTTTCTGAATCTTTTCCTTACTATATTAGGATTGATTTTATTCCTAATTATCTCTTAACATTTAAACCGACTTGCTTCTCAAGACGGTATTTAGCTATAAATAAAACCTATGGTCTCTTGTAAAGGTTATCTTGAAAATTAATAAAAATTTAAGTTTCTTTCTTTCCCATGGATTCAGCACGGTCGTGGATTCGATCAAACTCTACGGTCCCGTCGTATTGCCCTTAGCAGCGGCCCGACCAGTTATCCGGGTTTGCGGAACATAACAGCTCTCTGCATCCCAATACGTAGTTCGGTACTTGTCACAACCCACCCCCAAAACAGAGAGTATTGTCCGCTCTGACCGAAGTCGCACGGTTTTGTCCTTCGGGGCGAACCGGACCCGACCGGGGGCCACTTCCCAGGAGGTCACCCATCCCAGAACTTCCCTGGCTCGAGCACGCTTAACTACGGAGTTCTCAAGCTCCTGTAGTGCCGGTTCATTTAAAAGGCGCCTCTGTATTAAAGAGTGGTATCATTCCATTTATAGTACAGATCTGTCCTCTTTCGGAATATATTCCGAAAATTCCCCATTGTTTTACAGTGGGTCCTCATGCTTATCTGGTATATATGGGTATACCGGATAATACATGGGGCATTACAGTACTTTTCGGATACCTTGTCTGCACCAGCACTGCACCTTCGCTGCACCAGCACCTCGACTTCCGCAACAACGTTTCTTCTTCCCCTTTTCACCGATCTTCATATTTCATCATGATGGGAGCCCGCAACGTAACGCGTAAGGAGCACGACGCCCTTAGTGGCAAAGTAGACGTCCTCGATAACAAAGTTGAGACTCTTAGTGTCGATATGCAAGATGTGAAGACGCAATTGGCAGAGATTATGGCGCTTATGAAGGGCAACCAAGCGACTACGCCAATAACTCCTCGTCAACTAGTCCCTAATGTTTGTGAACTCCCTCCTCACCACAATGAAGAAGAACCCAACCATGAGGTTCAGCACAACTACCAAGAAGGCCGCTACGAGCACTACCCCAACCGCAACAACGAATATCAGATCAAAAACGAGATTTCTCTTTTTGATAGAAGTCTCGAAATTGAAGATTTGTTGGATTGGTTCGCCAAGGTCGATACCTTCTTCCACACCGCCGAAGTTTTCCCTCGTCGACAAATACTATGGTGGAAACACAGTTTGAAAGAGGAGCCCTCGCATGGTGGACAAAATACAAGAAAAACGACGAAAATATCGACTATCCCGATGTGGCTACATGGCAAGAGACAGTGACTGCCATCCGTCGAAAATTTCTTCCGGAAGATTGGCGGCACGACGTGTTCCAAAAATTTCAGCGTTGCACACAAAGGAAACGTTCGGTGCATAAGTATTGGATGGAGTTTAGCGTGCTCCAAGCCCGTCTCAACTTCCAAGAAGATAACGAGCTACTATGTTTGCGGTTTGTTGGCGAATTACAATCGGAGGTAGCGAGAGCCATCCGATATGGATGTATTACCTCCCTTGTGAAAGCCCATACGGTTGCGAAGAAAGCCGAAGAAGACCTTCGAACACCGATATGGAGAGGATATTGCCCCAACTTCAAAAGCCCCCAAAACAAGACAACGCAAGAGAAGCAACCCATGATAAGCTAAGCCCTTCCAGCAAGCAGGAAGCCGGCGGCTCAAAGAATCAACTTCCCCAATCGCCGGTCAAAGTAGGACCATCAGAGGTGCAAAGAAACCCATATAAGAAGCCGAGTGGACCTAAATGCTACCGATACTACGGGTTCGGACATAGATCCAATGTATGTCTCGGTCGACAAACAGTGGGCCTAATTGAAGGCGGAAACCTAGATGAAGATAATGGACAACAGGAAGAAGTCGAAGGATACGGCAACTTCGAGCTTCAAGACAACGACGAACGACTCTCCTTCGTCCTCCATTGTATCATCTTGTGCCCCAGAAAGAAACGCAAATTCGGCGGTACATCTTTCGTACCCAATGCACCGTGTAAGAAAAGACTTGCATCGTCGTCATCGACAACGGGTGCACCGAAAATGTCGTCATGGTGAAAAAACTCCAACTACCTACTCAAGAGAAGGTGAATCCATGCAATATTGGGCGGATCAAGTGCGACAATAGCCAAGTCATCTCCAAGACGTGCATGATCATTTTCTCCTTAGCAACCTCTACTCCGATGAAGTCATCTTCGACACGGTCGATATGGATATGTGCCACCTTATTTTTGGGAGACCGTGGCAATATGGCAACAACATTATATATCGTGGAAGAGACAACGTTGTGGAGATAAAGAAAGGATGCCAAATCATTGCTTTGAAGCCATTGAAGTGAGATCCTATGCCAAGAGGCTCAAAATTTGAAAGCAATTCCTTTGTAGTACTTTGCAAAAAAGAATTTGAAGGGGAAGCATCTAAAGTCGAGCAGATGATAGTTATCATGGAAAAAGGTGAAGACTCGACACCGATATCCCCGCTTCCCGATACTGTGAAGACCCTGTTGGAAGAGTTCAAAGGAGTGCTACCCGACGACCTACCTAAAGAACTCCCATCAATACGGAATATTCAACACGAGATTGATCTCATGCTTGGCTTAAGACTCCCCAATCTTCCCCACTACCTCATGAGCCCTAAAAAGAATGAAATTCTATAAGCGCAAGTAGAAGATCTCTTCAAGAAAGGTTTCGTTCATGGGTGCCTTAGTCCATGTGTCGTTCCTACGCCACTCATACCCAAGAAGGACGGAACATGGAAGATATGCGTCGATAGCCGAGCAATCAACAAAATCACTATAAAGTATCGGTTTCCCATCTCTCGGCTAAAAGACATACTGGATACATTGGCGGGGTGCGCGTGTCTTCTCGAAGATCGATCCCAAGAGCGGCTACCACCAAATTCGCATACGGCCTGAACATGAATGGAAGACTGCCTTCAAGACAGTGGCTCGTCATGATGTTCGGGCTCTCCAACGCACCAAGCACCTTTATGAGGCTTATGAACCAAGTCCTAAAGCCCTTTATCGGTAAATTCATAGTTGTTTACTTTGATGACATTTTAATTTTCAGCCATAACGAAGATCATATGATGCACTTGAGAAAGGTTTTGCTAGTGCTGCATGAAAATAAATTGTATATCCAACTCAAGTAGTACTGTTTTATGACGAACCGTTTGATCTTTCTCGGATTCGTCGTAAACGCGGAAGGTATCACCGTCGAAGAGGTAAAGGTTTATACGATCCATGATTTGCCTACACCGACTACCGTGACCAAGGTTCACAGTTTCCACGGTCTTGCCACCTTCTACTGTCGATTTGTTAAAAATTTCAATAGCACCAGTCACCCGCAAACCGATGAGCAAACAGAGGTCGTGAATCGTACTCTTGAAAATATCCTTTACATCCTTACAGGGACTTGACCGAAGCAGTGGATGTCGTTTCAGCGCAAGTAGCGTTCTCTTATAACTCCATGGAAAACCGGTCAACGGGAAGGTCTCTGTTTTCCATCGTCTACGTCTAACCTCCTCGACATTTCTTCGAACTTGCTCCCTTACCAAAACCCCCGGCCAAAACATCTCGGCTAACAACATGGTGGAGCGCGGCCAATTAATTCATAAAGAAGTTCGCCAAAATCTCCATGAGTCAAATACCAAGTACAAGGAGAATGCGAACAAACACCGACAGCAACATATCTTCCAAGTTGGCGACTTCATTATGGTGCATCTATGCAAAGACCGCTTCTCGGTCAGTACGTATCACAAGCTCACCAACCACAAAATTGGCCCTTACTGTGTGCTTAGGAAAATCAACAACAACGCCTACACCATCGACCTTTCAGAAAAGTTCAACATCTCAAGGACGTTCGACGTGGCAAATTTTTTTAACTACGACCCACCGGAAGAGGAATTAGAGCTTCTTATGCACATCATTACTAACTGGAGGACGAGTTTTTCTGAAGCCGGGAAGTCTGATGTAGCGCATCTTAATGCGTACATCACGTACGAGCACAACCGGCCTGAGATCGAGCAGCTGCAAGGCAAATCAGGAATTTTTTTAATCAATTAGGATTTATCTATATTTGGATAGATCATAATTAGATTTTTCAATCAATTAGGATTTATCTATATTTCCATATTTAGATAGATCATAATTGATTGGTTAGATTTACTTTTATCAGACCAGATTTGTTTTTGAATCTTTTCCTTACTAGATTAGGATTAATTTTATTCCTAATTACCTCTTAGCTTTTAAATCGACTTATTTCTCAAGACTGTATTTAGCTATAAATAAAGCCTATGGGCTCTTATAAAGGTTATCTTGAAAATTAATAAAATTTTGAGTTTCTCTCTTTCCCGTGTATTCGGCACGGCCGTGGATTCGATCAAACTCTACGGTTCCATCGTCTCGGCCTTAGCAACGGCGCGTCAAGCTATCCATGCTTACGAAACTTAACAGATCTTCGCATCCCAATATGTGATTAGGTACTCTTCGGATACCTTGCCACGTCACCCTACATGAATTCACCATCAGATTATTTCGACACGGTAGATAACAAAAATTGAAGCAATTAAAACAAGCAGTCGATAGACAATTCAGAGAAGAAACCAATTTAAATGCATGAGGAATGACACCTCAATCTATTAATTCAATATTCCTTTACCTTGCAAGCAACACTACTCAGACTCAGAACAAGAACAAAGCAATCACACCTGTATGACAAATAGAATACGGCAGAAGAACGCGAGATGTGCAATGGATTGATATCAGCAGAAATATTAGAATCCATGGACTCACATTCTCATCCACGGTGAGAGGTGCAATGGATTGATATCAGGCGATCCTGAATCTTTACCGTTCATGGGAAAGTATGCAGCCTGTGAAAGATAAAAGAAACATCAATTATGATGATGCGATTATGATTGTAAGGTGAACTGTAATCTTGTTATAAAGATGCCAAAATTGAATGAAAACTGTTCCTCCTTAGAATGCAGACACTTCAATGAATTACTGGAAAAGGAAACTTCCTCATGGCTGCGCCATTGTTTATTAAATCTGCCATTTCAGTGGTACCGAGCTTTCTACTCAGTATTTGTAAAGTGCTTTTCGTAATCATTGAAGCATATAAGAGAAAATGAGCGTCTTCTATAAGCAACAATGCTCGAGGAAATACTACACATTAAACGGAACCCCTTCTACAAGGAGGAGGAATGAAGAGAGGAGGGAGGGGGGCATTATGCCAGCAATTCATAGTACATGCACAATTACAGATCTTTTTAAAGGACTATATAAATAACTATTTACTATAAATAAGTTTACTCTTACCAGACTAATATCATGCTACTCAAAATTCAAGCTGTATGTTTTGAATGTTTCTATTCTGTTCATTTTATCCAGTGATAAAATACATAGACGGTCTTTTTAGTATGCGGAGCACTCCAAGACTGACCTGCTTGCATCCCTGAATTCTGATTTCACAAAAACCCGAACCTATGATATATTCCTGATTCAATTAGAATATGTATCTCAACTTATTTTAAACTCTCAGCTAAAAGAAGATGGAGGTCCGCACAATAAATGGCTTGTTAATGTAAACCCAATCCATGTGTGTAAGCTTCGGGTCTAAATTAAGCCCAAATCAGATTCAGGTCGCAAGCCACTTCCATACCTGTCCATGAGAGATTATACAAAGCTGACATTCGAGATGCACGAAAATCGAGGAGGATACTGCCAGAAACTAAACACCCAACTCCTTTCACATTCGAATCTCACACACGCCTTTCAACAAAAAATCTCTTCGTTCCTGTTCCACCCTCCCATTAATGCCGTTAGTAATAAACTATCGTTATAAACATTGCTCCCTTCGTGCAGGCATTCAAATCTCACGCATGCAACCACATACTGTTATATTTTTATTAAGAATCCCTGTGCCCAAATTAAAGCCAAGGAGTTGGCCCAAGTCAGACCTGGCCCATGTCCATGAAGCCCACGAAGTAAGGAGGTGCGGCAACCTGCGTCCTCTTTTGATCATTAGGGACGCGTGTCACGTTGCGATTCGAGGGCATGTTGAGGCGATGAGGTGGCGCTCGTGAGCTGTGCGAGATGAATTGGGTGCGGCTGTTACATGAATTAATCTGGTGTTTAAATCTATTTATTTAAAATATAAATCCCCAATTCCACAAATATTACATAACTGTCTTTTTCTGCCATTCACTTTAATTACGAAACTGTTATTTTCTACTGTTCACCTTAACTACGAATCTGTCACTTAAAACTGATGAAGGCGTAGATCTCCTTCAAATGTTGCTTTCCGTTGATCTGCTGATGGCGGCGACAGGTGGCTGAGATTGGATCTGCAGGCTGTCGCTCCTGAAGCGTATGGATCTCAATGGGTTTGAGGTTGCGGTCGCTGAGCTACCTGCAAGGAAGTCCCGGGATGGTTGTAGCACCGAGGACCCTTCGACGATCAAGTTAGACTAGAGATCCGAGCAGAGTAACAGCTTAGTGGAGTAAAAATGGCTTACTTGAACCGTCTGAAGAAGGGGTTTATATAGCGGTGGCAGCAGGCAGGGCAGGCGCGAGAATCACACCGGCCGTTACGCTCCCAACGCCACGCCCGCGTGATGAGCGAGACTTCCCATTAATGGCGAGACAGGCTCGTTAATGGGGGATCGTGGTGGCGTGGAACGTGGGATGTGGCCGGCGGAGATCTCGCGCATGGCGAGATTCACGGGATGGCGGTTACGTCTGCAAGCGGTGCCGTTGGTCGGTCGATGAGACCGAGGAAGATAACCTCGGCGGGAGAGCTCGCAGACGAGCGGGAGAGCCGAGGTATCTTGGTTCTGCTCGAGCCCGGAAGCGAGCTGAGAAGGCCGAGGAGGCTCGGGCCTGTGATAGCTTGGAGTAGAGCAAAGAGACAATTAGCTTGCTGCTGAGGTGTTCGGGGGCAAGGAGTGGGGTGCATCCTCGAAGGTAGGGTTTGAGGGAAACCCCCCACTGTATCATACTGGTTCTCCCTCCGTGGCCCTCAGGGGCCTGATTGGCTTACACATATGACATGTCATCCGCCACGTGTCATGATCTAAGGAATTACCGTTATCGAGCATCATCATTAGCCCCCACTCTTGCTCCGATCTATTCGTGGGTCGGGGCGAGAGTGGACTGCTTGGTTTTTTCTATGCGGCTTGGTGCTGGTAATTCCTCGTAGTGGATTGTTCGGGGACGACATGGCATTTTTGTCGTCGCGCATCGAGTATAAGTCGAACGAAGGACGAGTGTGGGAAGGTCGGTATCCTCCCTTTGCCGGAGTTGAGGCGCTGATCGCGCGTTGAGTATGAGTTTATTCGGCGGGCCTTGGATCCGTGTCTTCGTAGGGTAGGAAGCTACCCGCTGTGGATGCGCCAAGCAGGAAGCTACTCAGCGGCCTTGCGAGGAGGGCTTTGGACCCACCGCGTTGATGGGCAGGAGGATGCCCGCTGGGGATGCGTCGAGCAGAAAGGAACTCGGCGGCCTCACGATGAGGGCTTCAAATCATCAGCATCTGATGGCAGGAGGATTCCCGCTGGGGTTGCGCCGAGCAGGAAGAAACTCGGCGGCCTCGCGATGACCCTCAGTGTCTGATGGGCAGGAGGATGCCCGCTGGGGATGCACCGAGCAGAAAGAGACTCGGTGGCCTCGCGATGAGGGCTTCAGATCCTCAGCGTCTGATGGGCAGAAGATGCCCGCTGGGGATGCGCCGAGCAGGAAGGGACTCAGCGGCCTCACGATGAGGGCTTCAGATCCTCAGCGTCCGATGGGCAGGAGGATGCCCGCTGGGGATGCGCTGAGCAGAAAGGGACTCGGCGGCCTCACGATGAGGGCTTCAGATCCTCAGCGTCCGATGGGCAGGAGGATGCCCGCTGGGGATGCGCCGAGCAGGAAGAAACTCGGCAGCCTCATGATGAAGGCTTCAGATCCTCAACGTCTGATGGGCAGGAGGCTGCCCGTTGGGGATGCGCCGAGCAGGGTAGCTGCTCGGTGGCCTCTTGGCGAGGGCTTTGATCCTTAGCGCGGGAGGAGCCGTAAGAGGCCTACTAAGGACGGTGCCGAGCAGGGTAGCTGCTCGGTGCCTCTTGGCAAGGGCTTTTGATCCTTAGCACGGGAGGGGCCGTGAGTGGCCTATTAAGAATGGCCGAGCAGGGTTACCGCCCGGTGCCTTTTGGCGAGGGCTTTGATTCTTAAGGACTGGCCGAGCAGGGTTACTGCCCGATGCCTCTTGGCGAGGGCTTTGATCCCTGGTTTGGTAGGGAGCTACCAGCCAGGGATAACCGAGCAAGGGCGGGCCCGGTTGCCTCTTGGCGAGGGCTTCGATCCCTGATTTGTTGGGGTAGGAAGCTACCATCCAGGGATAACCGAGCAAGGGCGGGCCCGGTTGCCTCTTTTCGAGGGCTTTTCATCCTTAACAGGGGAGGGGCCGTAAGTGGCCTACTAAGGATGGCCGAGCAGGGTTTCTTCCCGGTGCCTCTTGGCGAGGGCTTTTTGTTCTTAAGGATGGCCGAGCAGGGTTGCTACCCGGTGCCTCTTGGCAAGGGCTTTGATCCCTGGCGCTGCGGGTAGCAAAGTACCAGTCAGGGATAGCCGAGAAGGATAACCGCTCGGCTGCCTCTTGGTGAGGGCTTTGATCCCCGGCGCTTTGGGTAGCAAAGTACCAGCCAGGGATAGCCGAGCAGGATAGCCGCTCGGCTGCCTCTTGGTGAGGGCTTAGATCCCCAGCGCTGCGGATAGCAAAGTACCAGCCAGGGATTTCCAAGCAGGTAGCCACTCGGCTGCCTCTTGGTGAGGGCTTAGATCCCTGGCGCTGCGGGTAGCAAAGTACCGGCCAGGGGTTGCCGAGCAGGGTAGCCACTCGGCTGCCTCTTGGTGAGGGCTTAGATCCTTGGCGCTGTGGGTAGCAAAGTACCGGCCAGGGGTAGCCGAGCAGGGTAGCCGCTCGGCTGCCTCTTGGTGAGGGCTTAGATCCCTGGCGCTGCGGGTAGCAAAGTACCGGCCAGGGATAGCCGAGCAGGGTAGCTGCTCAGCTGCCTCTTTGTGAGGGCTTTGATCCCTGGCGCTGCGGGTAGCAAAGTACCAGCCAGGGATAGCCGAGCAGGGTTGCTGCCCGGTGCTTCTTAGCGAGGGCTTTGATCCCTAGCGCTGCGGGTAACAAAGTACCAGCCAGGGATAGCCGAGCAGGGTTGCTGCCCGGTGACTCTTGGCGAGGGCTTTGATCCCTAGCGCTGCGGATAGCAAAGTACCAACCAGGGATAGCCGAGCAGGGTAGCTGCTCGGCTGTCTCTTGGTGAGGGCTTAGATCCGTGACACTGCGGATGGCAAAGTACCAGCCAGGGATAGCCGAGCAGGATAGCCGCTCGGCTGCCTCTTGGTGAGGGCCTAGATCTCTGGCGCTGCGGGTAGCAAAGTACCAGCCAGGGATAGCCGAGCAGGGTAGCCACTCGGCTGCCTCTTGGTGAAGGCTTTGATCCTTGGCGCTGTGGGTAGCAGAGTACCAGCACAGGATAACCGAGCAGGGTAGCCGCTCAGCTACCTCTTGGTGAGAGCTTAGATCCCTGGCGCTGCGAGTAGCAAAGTACCAGCCAGGGATAGCCGAGCAGGGTAGCCGCTCGGCTGCCTTTTGGTGAGGTCTTAGATCCCTGACGCCGCGGGTAGCAAAGTACCAGCCAGGGATAGACGAGCAGGGTAGCCGCTCGGCTGCCTCTTGGTGAGGGCTTAGATCCCTGGCGCTGCGGGTAGCAAAGTACCAGCCAGGGATGGCCGAGCAGGGTAGCCGCTCGACTGCCTCTTGGTAAGGGATTAAATCCCTGGCGCTACGGGTAGCAAAGTACCAGTTAGGGATGGCCGAGCAGGGTAGCCGCTCGGCTGCCTTTTGGTGAGGGCTTAGATCCCTGGCGCTGCGGGTAGCAAAGTACCAGCCAGGGATGACCGAGCGGAGTAGCCGCTCAGCTGCCTCTTGGTGAGGGCTTAGATCCCTGGCGCTACGGGTAGCAAAGTACCAGCCAGGGATGGCCGAGCAGGGTAGCCGCTCGACTGCCTCTTCATGAGGGCTTAGATCCTTAGCGCTGGAAGGGCCATGGGAGGCCTGCTAAGGATTGACCGAGCAGTGAAGCTGCTCGGTTGCCTCTTGGCGAGGGCTTTGATCCCTGGCGTTGCGTGGTAGGGGAGCTACCAGCCAAGGATAGCCGAGCAGTGAAGCTGCTCGGCTGCCTCTTCGTGAGGGCTTAGATCCTTAGCGCTGGAGGGGCCGTAGGAGGCCTGCTAAGAATTGAGCGAGCAGTGAAACTGCTCGGTTGCCTCTTGGCGAGGGCTTTGATCCTTGGCCTCTGCTCTTGGAGACATATGTTTGACCGCGGCCCCGGTTCCTTAGGTCCTCTTGCGAGATAGTCGTCGAGCTGCCATGACGAGTCCCGTCCGTGCGACCTCGTCGAGGGAGGGGGTGTTGGTCATGCCTAGGAGCAGATGAACCGACCGACATCTCCTCGGACGGGACGGGAGCACGTAGGGGCTTGTGGTGAGGCACTCGGGCGACAGACCTCGGCGTTGACGTGGGTTGCAGAATGTATTGGCCTAGGAGATCTGCGGCCGTGAGACATAGCGAGGCGGTGGTCGGCGGTGCCGACGCGTGCAGAGTCTTCTTTTCCCCTGTAGGGGTCCCGGTCCCAAGGCGGGGGAGCGGCTACCTGGGCATCTTGCCCTACCGTTTGGACGCGGATGAGCGCCTCCACGAAGGACGCGAGTCGGTCTATTCGGCCGGCGAGGGCGCTAATGGCATTCGGCGGAGGAGGTTCGTCCGGGCCTCCGTTGAGGGTGACACGGCGGCTAGTGCTTGGATTGTCGTGATGATCGCTCGCCATTAGGTTGAGACCGGAAGGCGAACTTTTGTTTTTATGGAATCAAGGATTTCCCATAGAAGGCGCCAGCTGACGCGACTGGGTATCGCGCCAAGATGTTACCTTCCGTTGCTCTGACGATGGCGGCGATGGGTGGCTGAGATTGGATCTGGAGGCTGTCGCTCCTGAAGCATGTGGATCTCAATGGACTTGAGGTTGTGGTTGCCGAGCTACCTGCAAGGAAGTCCCGGGATGATTGTACCACCGAGGGCCCTCCAACGATCAAGTTAGATTAGAGATCCGAGCAGAGTAACGGCTTAATGGAGTCAAAATGGCTTACTTGAACCGTCTGAAGAAGGGGTTTATATAGCGGTGGCAGCAGGCAGGGCAGGCGCGAGAATCAAGCCGGCCGTTACGCTCTCGACGTCACGCCCGCGTGATGAGAGGACCTCCCATTAATGGCGAGACACGCTCGTTAATGAGGGATCGTGGTGGCGTGGAACGTGGGATGTGGCCTGCGGAGATCTCGCGCATGGCGAGATTCGCGGGATGGCGGTTACGCCTACAAGCGATGCCGTTGGTCGGTCGATGAGACCGAGGAAGATGACCTCGGCGGGAGAGCTCGCAGACGAGCGGGAGAGCCGATGTATCTTAGTTCTGCTCGAGCCCGGAGGCGAGCTGAGAGGGCCGAGGAGGCTCGGGCCTGTGATAGCTCGGAGTAGAGCAAAGGGAAACTTGGCTTGGCTGCTGAGGTGCTCGGGGGCAAGGAGTAGGGTGCATCCTCGGAGACAGGGTTTGAGGGAAGCCCTCCACTGTAGCATACCGGTTCTCCCTCCGTGGCCTTCAGGGGCCTAACTGGGTTACGCATGTGACATGTCATCCGCCACGTGTCATGATCTAAGGAATTACCGTTATCGAGCATCATCACTTACTTACATATGCATATCATTTATTTAGTTAATAAAATGATTTACAAATTATGCTTTGTATATTCTTAAGGAAATTGAGCATGTGAACAAAAAGGGTGGGACTCCTAGCACTGCGAAATCCACAAATAAGAGAAAGTTGGGGATTTCTAGGAACGTAGATGGTGACGAAGATACACCGGTCTTAGTTCTAACCTATGCAAAGAAGATCAAGAAGGAACGTGTAAGTATAAAACATTTTTTATTATCATATAACCATAATAAACTTTATCACAGTGTTTAATATAACTTCAATTTCTTGATTCAGAATTCTTGAAGTGATGTTCAAATGACTGTGGACATATCAGTTACTGAGACATATTACAGATATTTCTATTTTAGAGTCTGTGGACTAATAGTTGAAAGCATACACTTTTGGTGTATTTTGGAACTCTGTCTGTATATATATCAATCGACCGTTGACGAATTCCAGAGAGACGTTGGTGGATTATTTTTTGCCTATATATATATATATATATATATATATATAGAAAGAGAGAGAGAGAGAGAGGTTAATGGAGGAAAGAGGCCATAGGAGGGAATTTTCTCCTATGGCGTCGAAAAAATACGGCATCCCTCATTTTTTCCGACGATCGGCACCCACCATCTTCATTCTTATCATTTAAGACGTGGGCACACCAAATTTCATATGATTCTACAACTTTTTCACCGTTGATTTAGTGGGTTCAAAATTAACGGTTACCGACAATAGAACTTTTTACATTGCTAAATCAACGGTGAAAAGGTTGTAGAATCACATGAAATTTGGTGTACCCACATCTTAGATGATAACGATGAAGATGGTGGGTGTCGATCGGCGGAAAAAATGAGGGAGATCGTATTTTTTCGACGCCATAAGCGGAAATTCCCTCCTATGGTATCTTTCCTCCATTATTCTCATATATATATGTGTGTGTGTGTGTGTGTGTGTGTGTGTGATATGTTCGTGTTAATTGTGTAAATTAGCAATCTCTTTTCTCAACCAATATTCATGATTATACATGATTATACCTTTTGATTCAAGATACTCTTATATTATCTTGTATTTCTTGTATTCGGTTTGTGCTCTCTAGATTATGCCGCCGAAGGGGGCCGCTGGAAGGCATTCGTTTTGCTTGCTCGGATGCAATGTACGGGCAACACACTTGTTAATTTAAACTCTAAGACTTATCTCTAAATAAAGTCTACCCTATATATATATATATATAGATAGATAGATAGATAGATAGATATAGATATAGGTTAATTAATACTCTTGGTATGAATTAATCCATCAAGTATTTGTTCTCTGCTTGCGGCAAATTGCAGAGAAAAGCAAATAGAGAGAGAAAGAGATGTTTGAGCGAGAGAGATTGTATCTGATCCGAGAGCAAATTTCTCTTGTAATTCTTCATTGAATAGTGGAAGCGACTCGTCGTCGGTTTACAAGACTAGGTGCGAGTTTGCACCGAACCTGGGTAATATCATGCTCCTTTGTTGCTCAGTGTGTTTCTTTTTTACTTATTACTTTTGCGTAGTTGCTGCGTTTGATCTTTTTCAATAGTTCCAATTCATACGTATCGATCATCCGCTGCGTATTTTGATGCTATTTTTACAACACATACGGCACAAACACACGCATGCAGAGTCAGATTAAATAGGCAACTTGAAACAAATAGGAAAAAGTAGCAGAATATCACATTTCCTTGTGTAATTAAGATCGACAGCAGTTAAAAAAAACCTGCAACCAAAATCTGAAATAATTAAACCACTGAACTCTAAGATCACAAGGTAAGAATTGAGATAAATACCATTTTAGACTCGATAGTGTCTGCGTCAGCCGCATAAAATGGCCGGTTGATTGTTAGCTTCTGTACCGCTTAATGGTATCTGACGGCAATTGTATGCCTGCAAAATTTACAATGAAAATTTTATAAAACAGAAATTAAAGAAAGCACTCTCATTTATGAATGCAAAACTCGTTTACCTAATCTGGCAACATCATTTAAATTTTTGCACATGCAGTCAGGTCGACAACGAGAAAAGAAATTTGCACCACTATGAGAAAAATCCACGAAATAACAGTACCTGCATACAAAGAAGATGAGATATTCTCCTATTATCAAGATGTTGTTTCCACATTTAACACTATTCATCAGACGTCAAGTTCAGGTTTATCAGCAATTGTTTCTCCCCTCCTATTCTCTATCCCAACAATAAAATTTTCTTAAGATTTCAATAGCACATGCAATCATCCTGTTTACGAGCCGTAACATGAATCATTTCTATAATTATTGAATTTGCTAATAAAAAATAAAATCTTTTAAATGGTTATAAAAGAATTCTCGATCTGGATATTTTGACATATGCCTATGTCCAAGTCTTCTTATTAGGTAAGGACACATGTTGAGCATACTCTATTTGTTTTTAAGATATACCTTCTATTTGGAAAAAGAGTAGTCGTGTCGGTCTTCATCCGACATAATGCGACAAAAAGAGAAATTGATAATAAATTTCAATCAGCAAACGGTAAGGACACGCGTGGAACATGGCTTGCGTTTAATATATACAATCTTATGGGGAAAAGCATATCTATGTAGTTTTATACATAATGCGACAAAAATTAATTACAAAATTTAAGCAAAAAATGATCCGAAAATCTTGAACCTGACTCAATTTATAGGTTCTGATTCTTATTTTCTGCAGTTTGATAAGGATTCCTCTTCTTTAATCACCATCGTTAACTTGAGAATAACCTGTATAAATTCTATCATCTTCGTACCCATGGTGAAAGGAACCTACGACGACACGAGGGATGGTCACAAATAGGTGTTCGATTTCCCGGTCTCCTTGTTAGTAACTGTTCCAGATTGGAGATAAACTTTTGCATTGGAGCATCTTTTTACGTCCAATCGAAGAGCAAAACCTACCAAAAAAATTACTGACACTATTAACTTACTTAATTAATGATTGCACTATTTAATCCTAAACCTCACCCCTCGTTCATAACAAGGGAAGGGAAAAAGATTTAGAACTCCGCTCTTCTCTTTACAGTCTTTGTTAAAAAAAAATGGCTATAGGCATGACCACCCCAACAATTGAAATAGATCAATACAATGGAAGGATGACATCCTTGGTCATTCTATCTTGCATGGTGGTAAGTGTAGGAGGTTTCCTCTTTGGCTATGATGTTGGCATTTCAGGTATAGCTTCTCACATATTCAAGAACTGTCACAGTAATATACCCTGTAATCATTAATCAATTTCTTTTAGGTGGTCTGCCATCTATGGATCCATTACTTGAGAAGTTTTTCCCATGTATATTGGAAAAAAAGAAGAGAGCAACAGAGTCTAGAAGTCATAACTATTGCAGGTTTAATAGCCATCTATTGACTGCGTTCACATCATCCTTGTATGTTGCGGGGATGTTTGCTTCCCTAATTGCGGCACCTATAACTCAAAAACACGGGCGAAGGCTGACATTGATGATCGGAGGTGCGGCATTCTTGGCAGGTGCAGGAGTGGAAGGAGCAGCAGTCAATACATGGATGCTCTTTTTTGGCCGTGTATTGCTAGGTATCGGAGTCGGGTTTGTTAGCCAGGTTAGTTATTGTTTCCTGAATCATCTGCCTGTTTATAAACATCATGTGGTTCATGCATGTACTGGAAAGAATCCAAGTTTGGTCATACAATGCATTCGAATTAACAGGTAGATGCATCGGGCGTCACATAGTGCTAGAAAATTATTCCTGAAAGAGAGATCGGTGCACTACTTTTTACCCTGCAATATTTTTTGAGGAAATCGATGGGTTTAATATAACCCCCCAAGCCAAAAATTTCTTCTTTCCCTTTGTCGTGTTAATGGCGTGCCTGAAACCTGCAACCTTCTTGTCACTATTCTCAAACCTTACCAACTGTTCCATCATCTTAGCATCTTTCTCACTGTGAAATGGAACTTCGAAAGAACTAATATTGAGGTAACTTATCCACGTGGAGAGAGACAGATGACGCCCCTAAAGTGGAATGGAACTTTGGAAGAGCCAATTTCTTAAATTGCGATAACCGATACAAACACAAAGTTGCTATTTGGGATCACATTTCTTTATAGGATGGTTTATCAACTATTATTTACCCAAAATAATGTAATGCTAGTTCTGCTTAACAAGCTAAAGTGTGCCACTCTAATAAATAATCTAACTAGTGAAAAATAAACGATCGTTAGTTTGTGACCCAAGCCGAGCTTGACGTATTTGCGACCTAAATTTAAAATTTACAGGTCAAAAATCTACATGAAGTTCCTGACTCAATTGGGATTGGAATCTTAATCTACTCCTTGTTTAGCTCGCTTACATTCTCATATTAGGCCCCCGGGTCTAAACTTCAGGTTAAGGCAAACCAGATCAGATCGATTCAGGTCAGAACTTGAGCCATTTCGATGCCTATCCATGAGAGATTGCGCAAATTTGACTTTTTTCATGCACAAGCATAGAGAAAGAACCTGCCAAAATGAGTAGAAAAACTCCATTTAAACCTCATACGTGCCTTCCAACAAACAACTTCTTTGTCCCTCTCCTCCTTCCAATTAATGCTCTAACTCATAAACTTTTGCTATAAATTATGATTCACTGCAGGCAGTCCCCATGTACCTCTCAGAGATGGCCCCTCCAAACCACAGAGGAGCTTTCATCATAGGCTTCCGATTTACCCAAAGCATTGGTTCCATCCTTGCTAACCTCATCAACTTCGTCAGTCGAAAAATCAAAGGCGGACACAGCTGGCGACTGCCTCTATCCACAGCAGCAGTTCCAGCATCATTCCTGATGATCGGAGCCTTCTTCCTCCCCGAAACCCCCTCCGGCATCATCCAACGCGGCCTCAACCCACAAACTTCTATAGGAGTTCTCCAAAGAATCCGCGGCACCACCGACATCATCACCGAGCTCAACGATATTGTCACTGCTTCTACCCAACATTCCATGTATCGAGCAATCGGTCAGCGAGATATTCCCTCTAGAGGTTCGATCAGCAGGGCAGAGCATTTTCGTGGGCGTGAGCTTTCTGACTGCTTCTGCGGTTGCTCAGACTTTTCAAGGAATGTTCTGTGTATTTGAGGCCGGCATATTCTTCTTCTTCGCGCTATGGATCGCAGTGATGACTGTATTTTTATATTTTATGTTGCCGGAGACGAAGAAGGTGCCAGTTGAGCAGATGGAGGTTGTGTGGCGGGCACATTGGTTTTGGAAGAGGGTGGCTGCTGATGATGCCAGTGGAGCAGTGCAAAATTGACGCTATGCTGCTATATAAACCGACTTTTCCTACCTTGTAATTAGGTATTCGTTCTATTTGACCGTGTAACAAATGCATAGAAAGCACAGATCATAGGCCTTGTAAAAGCTATAGCAATTTGATTAATTTGTTCGTTGAGAAGAAAAAGACTGCAGATTATTATATTTATATATTTATAATCAGATTGATCATGCAGATAGTAAAAACTTAAAGAGGCAAATTGAGCACATTAGTCAAATTACCTTGTGAAATTCAAATCTACGCCGGATTTAAACTCTGAATAAGAATTCCGAATATGCATATATGAATGCAGCATTCCTTTAGCACTGCTAGCACATCGCTCGATTTTTAGCAAAGCAAGGTCCATTACGAGAACCAGAACAAGAAGCTTGCAACTGTATGAGAGTATAAACCCAATGTAAAAAGTTCTATTGTCGGTAAACCGTTAATTTTGAACCCACTAAATCAACGGTGAAAAAGTTGTGGAATCACATGAAATTTGGTGTACGCACATCTTAGATGATAACGATGATGATGATAGGTGTCGATCGTCGGAAAAAATGATGGAGGTTGTATTTTTTCCACGCCATAGGAGGAAATCCCCTCCTATGGCCTCTTTCCTCCATTAATCTCTAAAGATAAGAGAATAATGGAGAAAAGAGGCCATAGGAGGGGATTTCCTCCTATGGAGTGGAAAAAATACAACCTCCGCCATTTTTTCCGACGATCGGCCCCCATCATCTTCATCGTTATCATCTAAGATGTGCGTACACCAAATTTCATGTGATTCCACAACTTTTTCACCGTTGATTTAGCAATGTAAAAAGTTCTATTGTCGGTAAACCGTTAATTTTGAACCCACTAAATCAACGGTGAAAAAGTTGTGGAATCACATGAAATTTGGTGTACGCACATCTTAGATGATAACGATGATGATGATAGGTGTCGATCGTCGGAAAAAATGGTGGAGGTTGTATTTTTTCCACGCCATAGGAGGAAATCCCCTTCTATGGCCTCTTTCCTCCATTAATCTCTAAAGATAAACAACAGTCAAATAAAACCTGGAAACAACATCTGTAAATAATTAAACCACTGAAGCTCTGAGATTAAGGGAAGAATACCAATTTAGACTCAATAATGTCTGCTTCAGCTGCATGAAAATAGCCTGTTGATTGTTTGATTCTGTAGCGCTTAATGGTATCTGACTGCATCTGTATGCCTGCAAAAATTCACAATCAAAATTTTTAAAAACAGAAATTAAAGAAAGCATTCACATTTATGAATGCAGTATTCGTTTAACTAATCTGATAACTTCATTCAAATTTTTGCACATGCAGTCAAGTTGACAACAAGAAAAGAACTTACACCGCTATGAGAAAAATCCACAATATAACAATCCATACGTATATAGAAGATGTGCTATTACCAGGATGAAGTTCACATTTAACACTACACATCAAACCTAAAGTTTAATTGTTTCTCCTCGGCTATTCTACATCTCAACATGCCCTAAACTTCATACACATTTATAGGCGTGTAAGACTGTACAAGTGTCCGCATAACAACTTGCTGTGTATGCTTCTCTCTAGCTTCTATACTGTAACTTACCCAAAGACGCCAGATGAAGTTTCCGGGTTCAGACCACCCACTCACATTCCGCATCCACGGAACAGGCGCAGGCAAGGGATTTTTCTGAATCTTGATTGTTGAACGAACTGCAGCCCAGCAGCCTACAATATATGAAAGACACATCAGTCATGATCCATGCTATCACATAAGGTTGAATTGTATACTTGCCATATATACTTGCCATAAAGGCACTATTGAAGAAGTTATGTTTCGACCTGAGTATGGCATCAGTAACGCAGTTACATGTGTCATTGCTTTGAAAGTGTTATTTAACCCTATAAGCACCCAGATTTCTTGTTCAAGCACTTTAAATACTTTATCCAGCCAGCAATCCATAGTTCATGCATAATAACAACTCTTCAGATTCTTATTCTTGTTATTATATTCTGATTGCTTATCTGTCTTCTTTTTCAATGTAAATATGGTTTGTAACTAAAGTGCAGTTACTTTGCTTTAATTATGTAGCGAATGTAATCCTTAAATGATCTTGTAGATAATCACCGCTACCAATTAGTGGAAACCTAAAATGTATATTGTCAAATACAAACTAAGAAAGTCATAGCATATTTACCGTTATATTTATAGACCGAATTAATTTCTTTAAGTTCTATAGAGTTCAGGAGGGCTTACGACACGCACGCAGTTGGGCTGGCCCACAACCAAATGCCAACAGTTAATTTTCTTTAAGATTTCAATAGCGCATGTAATCATTCTTTTTTCGAGCCGTGCCATGCATCATTTCTATAATTAATGAATTACTAATAAAATATAACATCTATTAACAGTTATAAAAGAATTCTCTTATGATCTGGATAAATTGACATATGCTTATGTCCAACTCTTCTTATTAGGTAACGACACGCGTTGAGCATACTCTATTTGTTTTTAAGATATACTATCTAACTGGAAAAAGGCAGTCTTATAGGTGTTCCTCCGACATAATGCGACAAAAAGATAAATTAATAATAAATTTCAATAGGCAAAAATGATAAGGTAAAGACACGGCTTGCGTTAAATACCCATGGAAATACCCCTTTATCAGTGAAAAATAGACACGCATCGAAGATGGCTTGCTTTAAGATATACAATCTTATGAGAAAAGCATATCTATGTAGTTGTTCCTCAGACATAATGCGACAAAAATTAATTACAAAATTTAACATGATCCAAAATACTTGAACCTGACTCAAAATTTATAGGTTCTGATCCTAATTTGCAGTTTGATAAGGATTACACTTCTTTAATGACCATTGTTAACTTAGGAATAACCTGAACAAATCCAATCATCTTCGTAAATATGGTGAAAGGAACCTACGCACGAGGGATGGTCAGAAATAGGTGTTCAATTTCAAGGTCTCCTTGTTGGTAACTGTTCAAAATTGGAGATAAACTTTTGCATTGGAGCATCGATCTTCTTACATCCAATTGAAGAGCCAAAACTGCCAAAAAAAATGCTGACACTATTAACTTGATTAAAGATTGAACTATTTAATCCCAATCCTCACCCCTCCTCATTCATAACAAGGACATAAAAAATTTTCGGAACTCCTCTCTTTTCTTTACAGTTTTTTTTTAAAAAAAAAGGTGCTTTCCGTTATCATTGAAGCATAGAAGAGAAAATGAGCCGTCTTCTATAAGCAAAGCTCAAGGAAATACCTCATATTAAAAGAAACCCCTTCTAGAAAGGGGAAAAAGTATTATGCCAGTAATTAATAGTACATGCACAATTACAGATCTTTGTAAGGACTATGTAAATAAATATTTATTATAAATAACATAAAATTTGTTCACACTTACCATACTAAAATCATGCTACTCAAAATTCAAGCTTTCATTTTATCCAGTGATAAAGATACATAAATGGTCTTTTTAGTATGTGACCCACTCCGAGACTGACCTACTTGCATCCCTGAATTCCGATGTCACAAAAACCTGAACCTATGATACTTACCTGATTCAATTAGAGACGGAATCTCAATTTATTCTAAACTCTCATCGAAAAGAAAATGGAGGTCCACACAATACATGGCCCGTTAACCATTGATGTAAACCTAATCTATGGGTGTAAACTTGCCTAAATCAGATTCAGGTCGCAATCGACTTCCATACCTATCCACGAGAGATTGTATAAAGTTGACATTCATGATGCATGAAAATAGAGGAAGATAGTGCCAAAAACTAACAGAAACACCCAACTCCATTCACATTCAAATCTCACACGCTCCTTTCAACAAACAACTTCTTTGTCCTGTTCCTCCATCCCATTAATGCCATAAGTAATAAGCTATTGGTATAAACATTACTCCCTCACTGCAGGCATTCAAATCTCACGCACCCAAGCACGCACGCACACAGAGTGCTAGGTTAAATAGGCAACATGATACAAACAAGAAAAGGTAGCAGAATATCATATTTCCTTGTGAAATTAAGATCGACAACAGTTTTAAAAACCTGGAACCAAAATCTGAAATAATTAAACCACTGAAGCTCTGAGGTTAAGGTAAGAATTGAGTGAAATACCATTTTAGACTCAATAGTGTCTGCTTCAGCTGCATGAAAATGGTCTGTTGACTGTTTGATTCTGCAGCACTTAATTGGTACCGAGTACTGACTGCATATATATGCCTGCAACAATTCTCAATCAAAATTGCTAAAAACAGAAAATAAAGAAAGCACTCTCATTTATGAATGCAGTATTTGTATACCTAATCTGGCAACATCATTCAAATTTTTGCACATGCAGTTAAGTTGACAATGACAAAAGAAACTTGCACCAGTATGGGAAAAATCTACAATATAACAATACAAACATATAAAGAAGATGAGATATTCTCCTATTGCCAGGATGAAGTTTCATATTTAACACTACTCATCAGACCTGAAGTATAGGTTTCTTAACAATTGTTTCCCCCCTCCTATTCTCAATCTCAACAGGCCGAAAACTTCGCACACATTTATAGGTGTGTAAAACTGTACAGGTGTCCTAACAACCGTAGCGACCCTAAAATTCGTGTACCCTTTTGTATTATTTCTCATTAATAAAATGCCGTTTTCTTTTCGAGTACTAAATTATATCTATATTCTTGAGAACTTAGTCTGAGACGGCTCATAAAAGTGTGAGCCCTTATGAGCCGGCTCATGGATCATTTCAAAGATCATTTGTTTTGAGACGGCTCAGGGGTATCTTGAGCCGTCTCAACCCACTCCTGGGGAGTTGTTTTATTCTGTCCTTCTGAGATGGCTCAACGTAATCTTGAGCCGTCTCATGCCCTCGCTCGATCCAAAAACCGTTCCATGTAGGGCCCACTCGTGCTCCGCCCGTGAGCATGAGTTCGTCTGGTCTCGTAACTATTCGTTTCATCTCCTAAACCGCCAATTCATTTCAGAAACCCCCCACCCTTGAATTCCCCATTAATTTTCTCTTAATGACTTTTATTCTCTCTTAATCCATCATTACTTTAAGTTGCTTTCTTCCTCAATCCAAGGCTGTCAAAACACATCTTCTTCTCTGAAAATTCTACTCTAAGAATCTCCCAACCCAAGCGAAGCTCTCATTACTTTTAGACATCGAAGCCCTGATTAAATCCTTCTTCCCTTAAATAGCGATACGATCGTTATATCGTATTGCATCACGAGTAAGTCCTCTCTCTCCTTTCTTCTTCCCTCTTATTACTCTTTCTTCTCTTACTATGTCATCATCCATGTCGATTCTTGCAGTACTCCGGTTAACCACAAATTTAATAACTTATACTAAAATTGATCAATTTTTTTACCTAGGTTGTGTATGTTGTTTCCATACTCTTTTGAAACATGTTAAATTGTAGGATCTGTTCCCTTAATGTAATTTGAAATAATCTAAGTTGGTGCTAAGCTCCTTTGCTATTATGGCTTCTGCAACCCTTAGGGGGAACCCAGTTGTGGATTTTGATAATTACATCGAAGCCTATTCATGAGTCTAGCAGAGATGATAGAGAACCCGTCACAGGGAATTCGATCATCAAGGAACAAATAGGAACCCATGCTGGCTATATTAGAATAAAGAACTGTGATTTATGTGCTGATTATGTGTATGGTTATTTGCCTTGTTTTCAAAACCTTAACCTGATCGTCTGAACAATAAGGTTTTGAGCCGGCTCAACAGAACCATGAAGTGTCTCATATAAACAGAAAGGAAAATTCACATCATAAACAAGTCATATGTCGGCTTAAATTTGGATTTGAGCCGTCTCAAGTAGGTCAAGCCGTCTCAACATAACGTGAGCCGTCTCATGGACACCGTGAGAAAATTTGGCGTTCCAGGCATAGTAAAGCCGTCTCAAAATATATTGAGCCGATTCAAGCCAGGAGTCGAGCCGTCTCAAGAACTTTTGAGCCGTCTCTTGCAACCTGAGATCAAATTATAATTGAAGATGACTTGTGAGCTGGCTCGAGAATACATGAGCCATCTCAACTGTTATGAAAACTAATATATTGCTTGATATGTAATTTGATCTGATTCTGATATAATACTTGACTCATTATGTGACTGCTTATTTATTATATCTACATGACTTACATGAAAAAACCTATTGCATGCTTGACTCGACTTGACTCGAACCATGAATACATAAGGACTTGACATGAATACTTGAACTTGACATGAATACTTAAATTCGATTTGAAACTTGTACATCTTATGTATTCATAGGTTCGGGCAAGGCTTATGACATTATCTATAATTTAGAATACGCGGGGTGTTGAGCTAGTTTGAGTTGTGAGTTCAACGGAATCTCAGGAGCCCCCTAGTACATGAATTCTTGAATACTAACACATGAATACTCTTGAGGACCCGTGTTTCCTTACCCCTAGATTATAGCCTTGGGTTTGTGAATACTCCAACGACGGTTGGAGTCCCGTTATTAACACTCTCTTGATTCGGGCCCGTGTTTCCTTGCTCCTGGATTACAGCCTTGGGTTTGAGAATACTCTTGAAATTGGTTGACACCCATACTTGAACTGACATTAGGTTAGTTACCCTCATAGTGACCTCTTAGAACACATTGTCAATCAGTTCATGCTCACCAATTATACTTATCATAGGCTTATGTTAACCGACACCATGCTTATACTAAACTGCCATGTTATGTAAATCTGTTATGCTTAACTGTCACCTCTTACTTGTTCGCTGCTTCATGATATTAGTTTCTAGATATACGCTTGTCATTATTGTTTCTACATACATATCTTTATTGGGGACTTATCGAGCGCAAGTTCGCTGACGGACATTCCGTATCTTATTTCTTTTTTTGGAATGTTCGTCAGGTGACTTAAAGACATAGAAAATAGAGCAGACAGAAGAGTACTCTCAGTTTTCATCACAGGCCGACTACTAGTTTTCCGTCCAGCTTTTATTTTCAGTATACCTTTTTGTTAAGGCTTATCATGTTATTGTATCGTATTTCAGATATCTTGTCACTGTTTTGAACTATGTGGAAATTAAATTTTAATAATCAGTAGTTGGGTTTTTAATCGCTTGTTTATTCTTGTTATATTTTTTAATTCTTATAAAACGCTTAACGTATTTGTTGCGAGAAAGACCCTTCTCGGAATAAACACGTCGCGGGTCTCATCACGTATCCACTACCGCCTTCTGGGAAGCGAGGCGTGACAACTTCCTGTGTATTCATCTTTCTGTAGAGTGTTTGTCGTCACCCTATTGAGATAGGAATACGCGCGTTTGTCAGACGTGTATATATTCCCCAGGCCTAAGGTAGGCTAGGGTTTATTAATTGTGGGGATCCAAATCTCCGGCAGCCGCGGACAAAACTGTCGTTAATTACCCCTCGTTTGTGAAGCGAGGGAACCTCCGATTAACGGATCAAACAGATCATGCGAACTCAATGTGCAGCATGTGATGCGTGTGTTGTGTTTTAAAAAGAATGCAAAAAGGCATGTTTGTCACGCCTCGTTTCCCAAAATACATAAATACGGTACATGATAAAACCAACCATGCTACCTATGGATAGGAAAAATCCTCCCATAGTCACATTACGGCCATCGATCGGATATTAAGAACAATAAATAAAATCTAACCAACACATGTTCATCTGCCACAATAGATAAAAATTAAGAAATGTATATAGCGAAACGAATAAAGATCCAATAACGAAATAATATCCTAATCACGTCCCTTATGGGATCACATCGATAAATTTAAACTATAGAAATAAAATAACTAAGCATCTCTAAACCTAATTATCAAGCTCCTCGCTGCTCAGCTTGCTTGTTAAAATACTCTTGATCTTTCTACGACAAGGTCAAAAGAACTGGGTCATGCAAAATCCAAACGTCGGTGCATCACAAATGTCAGTAACAATAATAATAACCAAATAAAAAGTTATGATGAAACATGATTATAAATATTCATCGCAGGTGTAAAACAGTGAGCTATAGGCATGTCACGTGTATCCTAAAATCTGTGCTTCTAGGTTATCTATTCTACGAGTCTTTAAAATCAATTAATATAATTCTTATCGTAACTCAACAGTATATATCCCGTTCATAACCCCACGGGACCACGACACAATATATCCCGTTCATACCCCCACGGGACCACGGAACAATAAACAATAGTTATTCCGTTCACGCCCGGAATCACGACAAACAATAATAATATTCTCTTGAGTTACGTTTCAGTTACATTCTTGATTTCCCCTTTTCTCCAGGTTTTGTGTTCAAGTCAGATATTAATAGAATGTCTACTTAATACCAACACATGAATAATCGTGTACTGGTCTTGTCTAGTAAGACAACAAGTCAGGTCAACCAGGATAACAAGTCAAGATTGTTGACATCGGTAAGTATTACAGGCAACAGATATTAACATGATAACAAAAATAGTACAGTCTGGCAGGTTACAAATATGTCAAGAATAATATAATCATATCATGTACAAGACCAAGATAATAGCATTAACAGGGATAACATATTCAATTTGATTAATAACTATAAAAGTGGTATTGATTAACCATGCATAAGAAAGTTCCGTACAGAAATTCAGCGTTATCCTGATTTGTAAAATATCTTAAAAATAACAAACGTCCTCTAAAAAGGACGTGTCATATACCAAAACAAAGATAATTCAATAAAGTTTTCATTTTTATAAGTTAAAGTATTTCAGATTGTTCCTAAAAAGGTTATGAACGTCTGAAATTGAAAGTTTTCTGCTGGAATTTCTCTGGACAACAGTTCAGAGGTACTTTCATTTACAGTTTACGTTATTTAAAAAATTTATTTTGCAAGTGAATATTTCACAGGGTTATATTATTCTTAATTATCTTCGTAACGAACTAAAAAACATGTGCTAATGATTTTTCTATGATTTATAATGAATTTTATAAGGTAAGGTGTACAGTAAATTTCAGATTTGCTGTATCCACTTGGAGACAGCGTTTCATGTGTAAACTATAATATTTTCAAACTATATTTTGCATAACGTTATAAAATACAGATTATAAACTAATTAATAATATACGGATTATATAAATATAAATGGTATAATGATAATAATAAGAAATATTACGACGATATATATATTTATAGATATAATTATAGTATGTCGCAAGTTGTAAACTTGCATACACTGTATATTATAAAACTGATTAACGTTAAATAATTATGGTGTATAAATTATATAGATATAGCTGTATGATAATAATAATAATAATAGTACGACAGCATATAAGTAAATTACGTAAAACATAGTATGTAGCAAGTTATAAACTTGTCTCGAAACAAACGCGATGAACGGAAGCAACACGACACTATACAAATCAACACCAAGTTTTGATGGCTCGGTTAAGGTTCTAGAATGCGGCTGGAGTTGCGTCGGTGAGAATGGATGTAGGCTTGAAGAACGAAGAAAGAGAATATATAAATTGATGGAGGGAAAATTTAGTTAGAGGAGAGAGAGACAGAGAAAGAGAGATTTTGTGTTTAATATAAAAATATATAGTATAGTTTAAATTAGGTTATAAATATATATTGGTTTTAATGTATATAGATAATACAAATTACATCAATCTCCACCAAAATCTCATCAAAAATATATTTTGGAAAATAATTCACATACGTAACTTCTCAACCATAATGCAAGAATATATTTTAAATAACCGATATCCCTAATTTAAGATTTAAAAGAATTCTAAAAATATATCTAGATTTAGTAAATATTTGATACTAGATATCTTGAGATTTAAACGTAAAAAATAAAAGCAAAATAAGATATGGGATGACAATCATATGATGACAGTTCACAAAATATAACTTATTCTTAATTTGTGGCTACTAAAAGATATATAATGATATAGATATATGATATATGATATATATATATATCATATATATATTATACTAGATTCATATAGGTTCAGTTTACTGATAAATATCAGATATAATTTAGCACCATACTAAGTTTCACACATGCGGGCCGGGTCGAATAACTACTACTACTATTCGAATCACTCACAACCCAAAAGAATAAAATAGAAGAAATATAAAGTAAGTGTTAAAATACCAATTAATATCGTATAACCGTACTAGGGTGTGATAATGTTCATTTCATTTTTTTGTTTATTCTGTGAATATTTACAAGAAAGACTTTAAAAATAAAATTTTAGTAAACATTTTTCTATTTTTTCACTTTTTCTTTATTTTTCTTTTTAAAAAAAGTGTGGAAGTGAAGCGCAAACGCACCGTTGCGGTAGCATGCGTGCTAAACAACCCTAATTAGATAGACTTGCTTCACAGCTGCGGTAGCATACGCAGCTAGCTACAGTGCGCAGTGTAACACCCTAGCATTATCGTACATTATTTAATTATATTAAATAACTGTGTGGGCAGTTTAATTATTATTGAAATTGGATTATGATTGGCGTTTGGATGGTTATTCATAATAGCCGTATTTTATCTTGTCTTGGTCACTAATTCAAATTGCTTTAAGATTTGGGTAAATACCCGACCCCCATGCGTGTTTAAACTAGAATATTTTATTAGCATTTAAGTTTGGTTGCTAGTCTAAAAGTATTTTTATATGCATATGATTTATTTGCCTAACATTATTTTTGTAACCGAATATAATTATGGTTATCTAGTTTGTTAAGTAAATGATAATTAAGTTTTGTTGCTAATTGTTTAATATCTTATTTGTATGCATACGATATTTTATCCAACCTTAGTTGTAACTATATCTATATTTTAGAATTATAGTTCAACAATGGATATATTTTGTTTGATGGCTTAAAAAAGACACATGGTAGTTTAAAGTTTGATAGATAATAGAGAAATCCCTTGTACATCTTTTAAGCATATATTTAAGGGCTGGTGCAAGTTAACTTTAAGTTTATATATATATATATATATATATATATATATATATATATATATATGAGAATAATGGAGGAAAGAGGCGCTAGAAGGCTTTTTGCGTTAGGTGTCGGCAAAAAGTACGCCCTCCACCATTTTATTCGACGATCGGCACCTTCTAACTTAATTTCCATCCTCCAATTTGTCGATACATCAAATTCATATGGTTACAACACCATTTCTCCATTGATTTAGCAATGTAAAAAGTTATATTGTCGGTAAACCGTTAATTTTGCACCACTAAATCAACGGTGAAAAGGTGTTGGAATCACATGAAATTTAGTGTATCGACTTGTTAGACGATGAAGATCAAAATGGCTGGTGCCGATCGTCGAATAAAATGATGGAGAACGTGATTTGTGCCGTCTTCTAACGCAAAAGACCTCCTAGAGCCTCTTTCCTCCATTATTCTTTCTATTGTTGGATATGTATGCCCTAAAGGCCTTCATTGTATAGGATACTAGGGATATGTATGTACATGACAATCTTGCTCGATATGATAGTATACTATTTGGTTTGTCTTTATCTTAACATGTGATGTGTTTTACATTTTCTATTTCATAACTTGTATACATGTTGATAAAACCCGTAGGATCCTTACTTGACTACCAGCGTTGTGATGACAATCATACTTGTGGGAGCTGGATAGTCGATAAGCACATCCTTAAAATGTCCTTAGTCGTGAGAGTGTCAAGACCGGGCATCGATACTCCAGAGTAGACTAGTGTATACATATCTAGACCCTGACGAGGGGCGATGGATTGGTCCCGCGGTTATTGGTGTGGTGCACCTAAGATTGCATACAGGTGCTTACTGGGGGTGAGTACACTGGACGGACTCGCCGAGAACTGGCTAGATGGTATTATATCTAACGTCAGATAGCAGTTCTCTGGTGACATGAGTGCAGGTAGTCTGTCGACCTGAGGTCGTCATTTGTCTTACGTGAGTTCCTACTGTACTTTGATTACTACCCTACAAGGGTCTACTGTGTCATGCAAATAGGTTTTAGTTGGGTACAGTCCCGAGCCACATGGAGGCAGTGAGCGACTGTTGGGGATTCGTCTCTCCCGGTATAGGGAGTCGATATCGCGCTGTGATCAGTTGGCCAACACCATAAGTTTCTAGCCATGGCGGATTGAGAATTACTGGTAGTTAGCCCAGTAGATTCTCGGATGGTCTTGAGCCATACCGACACGACACGACTTGTCAGATTATTAGAGGTCTGACGTTTTCCACCCCCTGGACCCGGCATGCGATACTCTCAGACGAACAGACCGGACTGCATGGAGATTGTCATGGACAGGCTCAGTAGGGATTCAGATGAGTTCGCTCATCGGCCTTCTTTTCGACAGGTACCTGGGTAGCCGTTACGTACAGCTAGTGTCACTGACGGACTTGTAGTTAAACACACTGCCAGCGTAATGTCGAGTCTTTAGAGTCCCACACATAGGGTTTCCCTGGTTCAGACGAAATGATGTAAAGGCCGTATGGTTTTACGTGCAGGGTTCCGATCATATACGTGTATTAGCTGCACGGATGTTGTTCAGGCGGATAATACTAGTGGACTTAGGATTAAGCCGCATTCTAGTATTATATTACTAGATTATTTTTATCTCTTTGTATTCGTTTTTTTACAGTATGAATACAGGTATGTATATACGGTGAAGGCATTCTTGTAATTTTACAAGAGATGCTTCTAGAAGGGAACACCTCATTATTGGTTTTATCTATTTTTGGAAAATAGATTAATGAGGTGGAAATGGAGATATTTGTGGCATGGTAGAAGCATGGCTAAGTCTCATTATTTATTCATTTGACTTTACTATTCAAGCATGATTGTATTTTTTTATGGAGAAATATTGTATGCTTGATTATTGAGAAAGACTTAGTCATTCTTCACTTCTCCTACACTTGCTCATTTGGGTTTTTTCTTTCTCTCTCCATTTTTGCTCTCCTCCTTCCTCAAATCCTAACCCTTGTGAACCCTAGGGTTCCTTGAGATAAAATACTCCAATTAACTCTCTACATTTTCTAAACTACCTAGATTAGCAAACTAGGTAGTTTAGTTACCTCATTCTTGAGGTTGGAACTTGAATCATAGATTCTCGGGTGGATCATCTTCGACACGAGGAGGCCGACAACTGAGCTTGATCCAAACCCTCTAGGAGCTCAAGAAGAGGAGAAGAAGACTCGAAGGACAAGTATCAAGGAGGTATAAAACACTATCTTAGTAGTTTAGAACATCTTTGTAGTTTAGCTAGTTAGGGTTTCTGAAAGATCTTGGTTGTTTGGTCAATGTTGCAAGTCTAAAAATCGTTTTTTGTGAATTCCGCCTCCCTACAAACCACGTGGAGTGTGCGACATCGACTTACACTAGTATCAGAGTCTACTTAAACCTTAACTACCTAGTTAGCACGTATTTAGAATTTCGATTGACAGAAATCATCTGAAATTGCATCTCCATTATATGTTTGCTGTTCGAATTTTAAACTTATTCAAAAAATATTTTCAATGACCTTAAAATTATATGCAAGAATTTATAGGACCAAGAAATTTTTTTGAGCACATAAGCTCACAATTCGACCGCTAATCCGCAGCCAAATAGGTCATTTGGCCGCGGATCCGCGGCATAATTGTGTCCAAAGTGCTCCAAAGTTTTTCTGGGGTTCAGGTTTAAGGAAATATGATTTTTGGTACTTTTGGTTTTTTCCCAGATTTGTTTGTGTACTGGTTTGTACATGGGATAAATGCGAAAAGTGTTAATCAATCGAAATTCTAAATTCTTGCTTAACTGTGTATTTTTTTTTGTATACGTGTTGCTAAGCGTCTGCTAATTGCTATATGTCGATTAGTGGGAGTTGCACATATCTTGTATTTTGTTGATGGTTTGTGGATATGAAGTATTGGATCATCATGAATGAATAGCCGGGGGATATGAGAAGAGTGTTCTTTTCTTTCATTTATATAAATTTGTAAAATTGATGTAATATTCTTTTGCGGGGCACATCCGGATTGAGGTCGTAGCCACCGTTGAATTATTTCATTTACTTTTTATTGCACCTAAGATAGATCCAAGGAGGGGTGCACAAACTACCGGGTTCTTGAAGTGCCGAGTGGCCTACTCATTTCATTGAGGGAGATTGCTTCACTTCGGGAATTTGGCGGATAGTTTGCCGCACCCGTAAGGATCTAGGATGAGGGTTTGGCTATTCATCACGACCGTGGAATCCGTTTTTCGTTATAGGCTAAAACGAAACACGGAAATCCTAGTATATCCAATATATTCATCTGTGTTGCTTTTGCTGTGATCTGTGATCTGGAATGGATATTATTGCGTGAGATGAATGACTATATATATTATATATATAATAAACGTTGCTTATGTTTTGCACCCACGCTAGTCCAACCCCCACTCTGCCGTTAGTTAAGTAACCTAACGGTGCATGATGGGCCCCGTAGCGAATACGGATGGCATAAGCGTATGTTCTATTTTCGTTTCTTTCTGCAATAATAAAGTTAATTGATGAGACCGCATTAATATTGATTAATGCAAAGTAATAAACCTAATATCTGACGTCGTTGGAATAATTACAAAACCGCTCTGTTTTCTTCAAAAAACAACTTTTAAAAGCGGAGCTTAAACCACTCCTTTTCAAAAGCTATTCGGTTCCTTCGACTATATCAAGTCCATTACGTTAACGGTTTTCGCCAAAAGCAGCCGTAGCCTTCCGTCATTTCAGATAGGTATCTACTAGTATTCATGCTATGTGTTTTGATCTTCGCCAAGGTATAGTGTTTGGTAGCTAGTGGATACTTATCTGTAGCATAGATAGAAGTATTAATTTAGGACAAGCATACAGCTGTTTTGACCTTCGTCAAGGGCTTGTACAAATGGGTCTAGATTAATCTGAACAATGACGGGTTGAACTTGACTTGTGACTTATGATGTTTTGATCTTCGTCAAGGTTATAAGCGCTCGGGGCAAAACTAACATCGGGAGTTTCAAATATAGATGAAACTTACTAGTGTTGCATACCTTCTGAAGTGTGGTATTTTTGGTAGGGTTCCTTCAAAATTATCACACAATGAAAGTTGGGTCCTGATCCTACTGTGAGTATCTGCTACTCTTCGGGAGAATTTTTCACTTTGCAATTAGCTAATCAAGCAGGTGTCTAGAAAGGTGTTATCGAGGCTACGCCACTGGAAAAACGAGGTTACTTAATTAGGTCCGTGCGAAAGCATGGGGAACCTCCCTCCGAAGTACCAACACTAGCCTGGCCGAAAGATAAGCGAACTTGTAGGGTGCGATTAATCCTGACTAATTCTTCTTTTAGGGTTTGAAGAAGAATTCGAGAAAACGGTGGGAGCCATCTTATTTAGATAAACTAATAACCAATCTAAAATTGCAAGAGCGTAAGCTGAAAGTTTCTTTTCTCTCTCTCCTAATTGTAGCAACCATGATGGGACTTAAGCTAATACTAGATAAAAATAAACTCTATGGGGCAAATTATAAAGACTGGCTGAGGAATGTCCATATGGCCCTTACATATGATAAGGTCGCATACGTCCTCACGGCGAAGGCCCCCCGGTTCCCGGTCCAGAATCCTCGGTCGCGGACATTGAGGTTCGTAAGACCTGGGATCTGGATTGCGCGAAAACCAAGTGTCTCGTGCTGGCCTCTATGGATAATGAACATCAGAGGCAGTACGAGAAGATGGACCTTACTTTCATCTTCCTCCATACCAAACATTTATATGGAGAGCAATCTCGTATCGCAAGATATGAGAGCTCGAAGAAATTGTTTCAAGCGAGATTGGCTATCGAATCATCTGTTGAGGACCATGTCCTAAAGATGATTTCTCTCATGAAAGAGCTCGCGGACCTAGGAACTACGTTGGAGAATGATAATCCAATTCTCTCTCGATACGTTCCTCAAAAAATACATACATCAACTTGATTCTACAGTCCCTTTCCTCCACCTATGCCCAATTCATATTGAACTTCAATATGCAAAAGCTGGAAGTTTCACTTCCTGGGCTCCTCAACATGCTGAGGGTGGCAGAGGGCATCTTGAAGAAAACTAAGGAAACACCCGCTCTGTTTATTGGGGAATCTTCTTCTGCTAAATCCAAGACTAAGGTCAAGGGGAAGAAGAAGGATCCCACCAAACCGAGGGGAGGTGTGCAGAAGGTGCAAGGAAAGAGAAAGGAAAAGAATGGGGGGCAGCCACAAAAGAAGAATGCTTCTATTGTCGGAAAAAGGGACATTGGAAGGATTGTCGGGCCCTAAAAGCCAAGAATCAGGATACGAAGCAAGTTGTGGTTTCGCTTTCAGGTGTGTTCGTGATTGAAAACGGTTTCTCTATTAACTCTACTTCCTGGGTATTGGATACCGGATTAGGATCTCACATCTGTAATTCATTGCAGGCGTTGAGAAGCCATAGAGTTTTGAGGAAAGGTGATATGACCCTCAGGGTTGGCAATGGAACAGTATAGATGCTGTTGCGGTAGGAGAATATCATTTAGGATTGGCGAGTGGACATATTTTGTTATCGCGTAACTGCTTTTGTGTACCCAGTATGATGTGTAATATTATATCTGTATCTTTGTTATCTAATGAAGGGTATAATTTTGCACTTGAAAGCAATAGCATAAACATTCACCTAAATCATGAAATGGTTGGGTCGGGTACACTTAATAACGGAATATACATTCTCAATCAATATCAAGTTTTCAACGTCCAAAACACACTAAAAAGAAAGACTTCAGAATCAAACCAAGCTTTCTTATGGCATTGTAAACTTGGTCATATTAATGAAACACGGTTGACCAAGTTATATAAAGATGGATACTTAGATCCGTTTGAATATCAATCATATGCAACTTGTCAATCATGTATCAGAGGAAAGATGACAAAAACTCCGTTCACTGGACACGGAGAAAGAGCTACAGAGCTCCTGGGACTCATACACAGCGACGTGTGTGGGCCAATGTCTATGCATGCAAGAAGTGGCTATTCCTACTTCATTATTTTCACCGATGATTTCTCAAGGTATGAACATGTATTTCTTAATGAAACATAAATCCGAGGCCTTTGAGAAATTCCAAGAGTATAAGAATGAAGCAGAAAAGCAAACCGGCAAAAGTATCAAGATGCTCCGATCTGATCGGGGTGGTGAATACTTAAGTGCTGAATTCCTGGAATATCTAAAAGAGAATGGAATTCTCTCTCAGCTTACTCCTCCATACACACCATAACACAACGGTGTATCAGAAAGACAGAATCACACCTTACTTGATATGGTGCATTCCATGATGAGTAATACTGAGTTGCCGTCCTCCTGCTGGGGTTATGCACTAGAATCTGCTGCATACCTATTGAATAAGGTTCCAACTAAGTCTGTGCCTACCACTCCATATGAAATGTGGAGTGGGAAGAAACCCTGTCTTAAGTATCTTAAGATATAGGGTTGTCCTGCTTTTATCAAAAAGGTTCATCCGGACAAACTCGAGACGCGTTCAATATTGTGTAAGTTTGTGGGATACCCCAAAAACTCTAGGGGTAATTATTTCTATTACGTTGAGGAACAAAAGGTCTTTGTTTCTCATCATGCCCGCTTCATGGAAACTCAATTTCTTGAAAAGAAGATAAGTGGGAGCGCAATAGAGCTGAAAGAAATTCCAGAACCATAAACTATTACTGAAAACTTAGTAGAACCTGAGATTTCAATGGAACCGGACGTACCTATGCCACTCCGCAGATCTAGTAGGCAGTCTCATCCGTCCGAGAGATACTACGGTTTTCTCGTAGACGAGGATCGAGAGGATTGCATCATAGATAATGATGAGCTAACTAGTTTTCAGCAAACCATCACGAGTAGAGACTCGGTAAAGTGGTTGGATGCTATGCGATCCGAGATGGAATCTATGTACACAAACCAAGTATGGACTTTAGATTTTGCTCCCACTGGGGTAAAACCCGTAGGATGCAAATGGATCTTCAAAAAGAAGATTGGTGTAGATGGTCAGGTAGAAACCTACAAAACTAAACTTATTGCTAAAGGTTTTCGTCAAAGACCAGATTGAACTATGACGAAACCTTTTCACCAGTGGCTATGCTTAAATCCATTCGGATCCTACTTGTCGTTGTTGCCTTCCATGACTATGACATCTAGCAGATGGATCCATTTATGGATTAAAACAGGCATCACTGAGTTGGAACATCTGCTTTGATGAGACGGTCAAGGAATTTGACTTTATCAAAAATGTAGATGAACCTTGTATTTATAAAAAGATTGTAGGGAGAACTGTGGTATTCCTCGTTTTATACGTGGATGGCATTCTCCTGATAGGAAATGATATTCCTATGCTACAATCGAACAACCTGTTCTTATCACAGAAGTTCTCTATGAAAGACCTGGGTGATGCCTCGTACATTCTGAGGATTAAGATCTATCGTGACAGATTAAAAAATGTTAGGACTTTCACAGTCAAGGTACATAGACACTGTACTAAAGAGATTTAGTATGTAAGATTCTGAACGCGTAATTTACCCGCTTGTCACGGAATCACTCTCTCCAAAAAGATGTCTCCCAAAACTGATGAGGAGAGGGCTTGCATGAGCATAACACCCTACGATTCGGCGGTAGGGTCGATAATGTATGTGATATTATATACCATACCAGATATGGCTTACGCACTTAGCGTCGTAAGCAGGTATCAGTCTAACCCAGGTGAGAAACATTGGATAGCAGTAAAGAACATTCTTAAGTACCTGAGAAGAACTAAGGAGATGTTCTTGGTGTACGGTAATGGGGACCTCCAGATCGAGGCTTTTACCGACTCTGGCTTCCAAAGTGACAAGGATGACTCTAAATCTGTCTCGTGTTATGTGTTTACCCTCAACGGAAGGACGGTCTGTTGGAAGAGTTCCAAACAGGACACCGTGGCAGACTCGACGATGGAGACTGAGTACATCGCTGCTAACGATACTGCAAAAGAGGCAGTCTAGATGAAGAAGTTCGTTTCTGAACTTTAGGTGGTTCCATCCATTGCTAATCCAATATCTTTGTATTGTGATAACAATGGAGCTAAGGATTTGGCAAAGAAACCACGGTCCCATCAGAAATCCAGGCATATCTTGAGGCGGTATCACCTGATCAGGAAGATCGAGGTGCGGAGAGTAGATACAAAGGACAACACGGCAGATCCATTCATCAAGGTCATCCCTCAAGTCTAGTTCAAGAAACTGTTCGAGATGTTGGGTATGCGGTACGCCAGCAATTAGCTCTAGTGCAGACGTTGGGTACTTAATACGCTAATTACAGGCCTTAGTGCAAGTGGGAGATTGTTGGATATGTATGACCTAGAGGCCTTCATTGTATAGGATGCTAGGGATATGTATATACAAGACAATCTTGCTCGATATGATAGTATGCTATTTGGTTTGTCTTTATCTTAATATGTGATATGTTTTACTTAGTATTTCATATCTTGTATACATGTTGATAAAGCCTGTAGGATTCTTGCTTGACTACCAGCGTTGTGATAGCAATCATACTTGTGCGAGCTAGGTAGTCGATAAGCACATCCTTAAAATGGTCCTAGTCATGGGAGTATCGAGACTGGGCATCGATACTCCAGTGTAGACTAGTGTATACATATCTAGACCCTGACGAGAGGAGATGGATTGGTCTCGCATCCATTGGTGTGGTGCACCTAAGATTGTATGCAGGTGCTCACTGGGGGTGAGTACACTGGACGGACTCGCCGAGGACTGGCTAGATGGTATTATACCTAATGTCAGATAGCAATTCTTTGGTGACATGAATGCAGGTAGTCTATCGACCTGAGGTCGTTATTTTTCTCGTGTGAGTTCCCACTGTACTTTAATTACTACCCTACCACGGCTCTACTGAGTCGTGCAAACAGGTTTTAGTTGGATACAGTTCTGAACCACAGGGAGGCAGTGAGCGACTGTTGGGGATTCGTCTCTCCCGGTATAAGAAGTCGATATCGCGCTGTGATCGGTTGGCCAACACCATAAGTCCCTGGCCAGAGAGGATTGAGAATTACTGGTAGTTGGACCAGTAGATTCTCGAATGGTCTTGAGCCACACCAGCACGGCTTGTCAGGTTATTAGGGGTCTCACGTTTTCCATCCCCCTAGACCCAGCTTGCGATACTCTTAGACGAACAGACCGGACTGCATGGTGATTGTCACGGACAGGCTCAGTAGGGGTTCAGATGAGTTCGCTCGTCGGCCTTCTTTTCAACAGGTACCTGAGTAGCCGTTACGTACAGCTAGTGCCACTGACGGACTTATGGTTAAACCCAATGTCAGCGTACTGTCAAGTCTTTAGAGTCCCACACAGAGGGTTTCCCTAGTTCATGCGAAAGGATGTAGAGGTCGTATGGTTTTACGTGCAGAGTTCCGATCATATACGTGTACTATTTGCACGGATGTTGTTTGGACGGATAATACTAGTGGGCTTAGGATTAAGCCGCATTCTAGTATTATATTACTGGATTATTTTTATCTCTTTTTATTCGTATTTTTTGCAGTACGAATACAGGTATGTATATACGGTGAGAGCATTCTTGTAATTTTGCAAGAGATGCTTCTAGAAGGGGACACCTCATTATTGGTTTTATCTATTTTTGGAAAATAGATTAATGAGGTGGAAATGGAGATATTTGTGGCATGGTAGAAGCATGGCTAAGTCTCATTATTTATTCATTTGACTTTACTATTCAAGCAAGATTGTATTTTTCTATGGAGAAATATTGTATGCTTGATTATTGAGAAAGACTTAGCCATTCTTCACTTGCTTCTATACTTGCTCATTTGGGTTTTTTCTTTCTCTCTCCATTTTGCTCTCCTCCTTCTTTCACAAACCATAACCCTCACATGTGTTGTGAATCCTAGGGTTTCTTGAGATAAAATATTCCAATTAACTCTCTACATCTTCTAAGCAACCTAGATTAGCAAATTGGATACTTTAGTTACCTCATTCTTGAGGTTGGAACTTGAACCATAGACTCTCGGGTGGATCATCTTCGACACGAGGTGGCCGACGACCGAGCTTGATTCAAACCCTCTAGGAGCTCAAGAAGAGGAGAAGACCCGAAGGACAAGTATCAAGGAGGTATAAAACACTATCGTAGTAGTTTAGAACCTCTTTGTAGTTTAGCTAGTTAGGGTTTCTAAAGGATCTTGGTTGTTTGGTCGATATTGCAAGTCTAAAAATCGTTTTTTGTGAATTCCGCCTCACCAAAAACCACGTGGGATGTGCGACATCGACTTACATCTATCCACACACACAATCTACCCTCTCTCCTCCAACTAACATTGTTTTTCTCTTTCCCCTAAACATTCAGCCGGTCCTATTCATCTTTCTCTCCAATCAACATCATCTCTCTCCCCATATATTTTATCCCATATTCCTATCTCTTTAACAACTCAACTAAACCCATCACCAGCAGCCCATCTTCTCCCCAAGTGTTACCCGAGCAGCCCCCTTCGACCATTCTCGCCACCACCTAACTCAACACCCTAACCCAAAGAAACCATAGCCTCCTTCAAACAACCAAGCAGAACCATACCTGAGAACCCATCTCATCTCCATCATTGCCGACATATTCTTCTTTCCCAAAGCACCAAGCAACCCAACACCATCGTTTCACCCTCGTTGGCGACTCCCAAGACCTGAAGCCGAACTCCAAACTCAACCCTCGACTTCATCCCTTAACCAAGAACTCCGGCCACATTGTCGCCGTCGGTCGAGCCCACCAAGCCAAGCAAGTCGAGCATCTTGGAGCCGGGCCTAACATACCAAAGTTCAAACCAAGCCGTGATCTTTAGACGAGATCAAGTTTCGATCTTGCTCCGTTTCGTGGTTGCGTGTAGTCATGTCCGCGTTTGTCTCAAGGCAAGTATTTTACTTGCTATATGCTAGTTACAGCAAATTTATATCGTGTCGTAATATTTAATATTACTATCATATCATTTTATGTTACCAAATAGATTAATAGTTTAGTTGATAATAATTTTTGTATATTAATTAACATTATTTGATAATCATAACAAAAGATTATTTTAATACGGTTAAGTTCACTACTACATACAATCACTATTAGAGACCGTATGGAACGGTCCCCAAAAAATAATAACGGTCGCTAATGTATATTAGCGACCGTTTATATTTTAAAGGTCGCTAAAACACGGTTGCTGATTGGATGGTCGCTGATACATATATTAGCGACCGTTCATGCACGGTCTCTAATAAGAACGGTCGCTCATATATGTATCAGCGATCGTTTCCTCTAGTCACTAATAAGGAGACACGTGGACGTCCCAAAAAATTTAACTGTTTCCTAATATCAGCGAACGGTCGCTGATAAGGTATTGGCGACCGTTCCTGAAGCTAATACGGTCTCTAATACCAATTTTTCTGAAAATTTTTTACAGAAAAATGCTATATTCAATAGAATAATACACAAAATCACAATATATTTGTCATGACCCGCTTCCCAATAGACGGAAACGATAACGTGGCAAGCCCACGGCATATATATTCAGAGAAGATCATTCCCTAAATAAATATACCAAGCGTATTGAAACAATAATACACAATGCAAGAATAAATGGAGATTGTACAATTTTCAACAAATATCTTTATTTACATTCAAACTTGAAATATTTAAAGATACATGAGTTCAATTGAAAAAGTAAATAAAAGAAATGCTTAAACAGGTGGCATACATAAGCAGAAGAAAAAATGTACTTAGTCTAAAACCCGAGCCATGATCTGGTCGTACTCCTCCTATGTAGCGTCCACCTTCTCGGTATCTGACAAACATTCTAAGAAAACAAAAATGGGTGGAATGCTCGTCAGCGAACTAGCGCTCGATAAGTCTCAAAGGTAAAAGTGAAAAGTGACAAGTATAGAATAATCATGAAATAATGTATATGACGAGTAAAAGTATATGTAAATGAATATGGTATATGTACTATAGGTCTCTATATGGTCATTATATTAACGTTAAATTCTAAGTGTGAATGTCAACGCAGCCGTAGAAGTATTCACGAGCTCAAGAGTGGAGCCCCAGGAACAAGAAAACACGGGCTCATATCATGTGTTAGAATCGGGACTCCAAGCTGTGGAGGAGTCGACCCAATTGAGATTCGGGTAAATAGAAAAATAGGTTAATACGAGACTCCTGAACCTCCGTTGGATTCACACAAAAAACTATCCCAAACACCCCGAGTATAATATATATTATAACTGTAAGATATCCTTAGATAATTTGATTGGTTGATTATAACATTCCTTGATCGAGACCATATATTGCAAAATTTGAAAAATGAAGTCGAATAAGTCAAATAGAATGCGAGTTATGACAGTTGCAATCCTGGGTCGAGTCAAGTTAGTTCGAGTAGATTGAGTTCGTATTAGTGTTCAAGCTTGGGTTTGAGTTGGATTAGAGTTTGAGTTTAAATTCAAGTTTGTATTCGAGTTATAGAAAGTTCTTGTGAATGTTGAATTCTTAAGTTCGGGAGTAATCTGATAACTGCTGCATATGGACGGCAGGATTTGTGTCTTTTTTCAAGACAATTGACGTTGATAACTCCGTTAATTTGCAGTATTGTTTAACCTGAATAAGCAAGCACTCACTTTCTCCGGCTGTCTAAGGCTCAAGAGAAATGATGCCGCTTAAACCTATATTAATCTAGAGTCCTTAAATATTTATTATTATTGTTTACATTATATTTATATTATTTGCATTTCTCGAGGGGTTTTATGAAAAATATTTTAATATTATTTAAATATAAATCTCGAAAGTGCTTTATAATATTTAGAGTTTTTATGAACATGTATTTTAATTTTAGTGGTATTTTGGTGGTAAAACCTAACTTTTAAAAGTTTATGGTATTTTAATGAAAACTACTTCTTTTGTAAACTTGGTGGTATTTTATTAAAAATTTAATCTTTCATTTAAAAATATATTTTTTTACAATTTGTTTTTATTGAAAATATGGTCTCATAATTTTATATAATTTTCTAAAGTTTCATTTGTTTTAGTATTTTCATTATTTTCGAGACTGAATTCTCCGTGAGGAGCTCTGCATCTCGCTCTAATAGCCCAAGGACGTACGATAATCCGCATCATCCACAAGCGGGTCCTCTAAAGAGGGTTGTAGAGATGTAATGCAAAAGGTCTAAAAATATCGATAAAAACCTTTTTGTAAAAAACAATGGTATTTTATTGTGAAATGTATTCTTTAAATTAACAATACATCTAAAATATCGTGCTATGAAACCATAGTATATGTGATGGGATAGATCGTTATCCCGTGAATTTCCTAGAGATATATATGCTAGTTATCGAATAAAGGATTATTTTAATGTTCATGGTATTTCTCTGAAATTGTTCAATTTTTGTTTAATTCGCATGAAATTTTAACTACATAAAATGTAAATAATGTGAACAATATTTTGAAGTGATGTTAGAGGATTGGTATAATTTATTTGATATATTCAAATTGATAAAAGTGTTTAAAAGATAAGATTTTAAGCTTAACTCCACTTCGTCGATATGATTTTAGAATGCGATGTGAGTCGAAATGAAAGGAAAGAATAGAGACTTCTGGGTTGTGTAGCGTTGAGAATAGAGTAGGGAAAGGAAAGAGAGACTTACGGTTTTGAAGTGTAAACATGGTAGGACAAAAAGGGAGAAGCCTTCAGCGATCGTGATATCCTCGGAAAAATGCTCCGGTCTTCAACGGAATAAAGTCGATTGCTAACTCCATTTGACTAGTCTTAACTCTTCTTTAACTTAGAGAATTTTGAGAATATAGAGATTTTCAGTATGTGAAAAGTTAGGGGATGGGGTGTATTTATAGTGTAGAAGTGTGAGTGTGTGAGTAAAAGTATTTGAATTAAAAAAGGATTAATGAGGGAAATGAAAGGTTTCTGGTTTAATTCAAAGAAATCAAACATCACAGAGAAGTAGAGGGGAGTCTAAGGGATGTATGAGCGAAGCATGTAAGCATTTGGAGTCATCTTGGCCGCCAGTAGCGGTTTTTGGGACGATTTGGGCTGTCAGATTTGTAGGGTTGCTAGGCACGCGCACAAGGGTCTACGAGGCATCAACCATGCCCGATTAAAATTTTAGCCGTGCCGAACAACCCGAAGCCGGATCTTTAAACTAGGGTTTAGGCGAAAACTAACATGTTAAACACTTTAACACTAAGTGAGAGGGATTACAACCTTTGTAGATCCGGTCCTTCACTTCAATAGCTCCGTGTAGATGTCCCCTTCACTACGATCGTGAACTCCGGACTCTAGAGAAGCTCCACAATAAGAACGAACGTGCTTGCTTCGATGACTTCGAGGCCGAAGATGATCTACGTCGGGGAGACACTAACTCAAGCTATTCCTTCACTAGGTCATGAACTTTGTGAAGAGAACACACTCTACTACATGGCAAGTGGTAGAGGATGATGAAGTAGAAGGTGGGCTCACTTTAGAATTGATTTTCTCACACTTTTTCTCATGGCACCATTAGAGCTAGCAAGCTTTTCATGGAGCTTGATGAAGAAGAAGAAGAAGTGAATAATTCATCCAAATGAAAACTTATCCTTTGAATTATTTCACCATGGTTGAGTTAAGCCCTCATGCTTAACTCATGTAGAGAATTAACCATAGTATAAGGTTAAGGATTGGGTTAACTAATATCCTAAGGAATGACAAAAGAGTTGACTTTGTCAATGTTGCATACAAGCTTCTACAAGCTTGATAACATTGACTAAAGTCTCCTCTCTTTTGTTATTCTTAAGGAAATAAGTAAACCCTAATTTAACCTAAACTTGATATAATTCTCATACACCCATCTTGTATGTATCATCAAGCATGATACAAACATGTACACTTGCATATATCACATATAAACAATGTGCACAATCTAGTGAGAAAATAAATCATAAGTGAGCTAATACTAGTTAATGTAATGTAATATATCAAATATATAATTATACATTAAATTATTAAATCAACTCTTGATTTAATAACCCGGCTATAGCCGACTAATATCATGTGTAACAACTTATCGAATCAACACTTGATCCGATAACCCGGCTATATCGCATACAACCGATCAATGTCACGAACCGCGAGAATAGAATACGGTATCTCATATCGTATTAATCTCGGTCCCGCACATATCACATATGTGCTCCTACTCCGTTTCGCTTGAGCCAGGAAACCCCTGTGTAGGACTCTAAAGACTCGTCAATACGCCGGCAGTAGGTGATGATCATATCAAACACCCACAAGCCGCAAGCGGTCTGCTAAACATAATGGCCACCCGGGTATAGAGCGATCAGAAGATCAACAAGCAAGCCTGTACATTCTCCTGTGAATCCAATCAGTAACACTCCCGTACAGTCCGGTCTCGTCGTCTGATATGTCGCATATCTCGCCTAGGGGTGGTAAACGTCAGACCCCAATAGCTCGATAAGTCGTGTCGATATGAGGTCTATAACAGTTCGAGAAACTACTGATAACACTTACCAGTAAATCTCAGCAACCCTGGCCAGGGATTTCTGGTTATAGCCAATCGAACACAGCACAACATCAACTCCCTATACCGGGAGAGACGAATCCCCTCCTATCGCTCATTGCCTCCATGTGATTCGGGACTGTACCCAAGAGCCACCTTTTTGCACGCCCTCTTGGACGTAGTATGATGGAAATCAAAGCACAGTGGGAATCACACAAGACTCTATGACGATCTAGGGTCAACAGACTACTCTGTACCAGTGTCACCAGAGAACTGCCATCTGACGTGTGGTATAATACCATCTGGGAGTTCTCGGCGAGTCCGTCCAGTGTACCCAGTCTCCACTGAGCACCCGTACACCATCCTTGATGTCAAACACCGATGGATATGGGATCATCCATCGCCCATCATATGGGTCAAGATGCGTATATGCTAGTCTACTCTGGTGTATCGATGCCCTGTCTCGATACACCCTCGACTAGGAACAGTTATAGGATGTACTCGTCGACTACCGTGGCCCCACTAGTATGATCTCATCATAGTCCCAGTAGTCGAGTACATATCCTAAGGGCTTTATCAACATGTAACATAGAGACAATCAGAGTACATGTTAAGATAAAGAGCAACCAGATAGCGTACTATCATGTCGAGCAAGAAAGTCCTCCCTATATATGTCCTAGCATCCACTACAATATACATCGTATGTACAGTAATGGCCTCTAGGGCATACATATAACTAACAGGATTTGCTCCATCTGTCTCAAGATTCGTGCCACATGTTATATTCTGTGTTAACTCCTCATTTATCCCGTTTGATTTTTCTGAAACTTTTTGATTCTTCGTGTATTGTACCTACAACTCTTGGGCTTCCGAAAAGTTAAAAAGAAAAATATTAAAAATAATTAGGACTGGTGGGAATCGAACACACAAGTTATGTCACAGCAGTGTAAAGGCTTTACCAGTGAGCTACAAGTTGCTTTTTGTTTTTATTGAACAAAAATAACTTATAACTCCTAATCAGACCGAAATACCTTTTCTATACATTAAACAAGTTAATTTTGTACAGGGGTTTCAAAGTCGTTACATTCTACCCTTCTTATAAAAATTTCTTCCTTGAAATTTACAATGAAACTAATTTTCAAAAAGGTGAGAGTATTATGCATGGATATCAGCTTCTCGTTCCTATATTGATTCTTCTGATGAATCATTTCTCCATATCATTCGGACCAAGTTCACCTCCTTGTTTCGTAGTGTCTTCACCTTCCGATCTTAGATATCGACTGGTTGCTGCTCGTAAATCAGATCGGTCTGTACAGTAAGCTCTGAGTGATCAAGTATGTGGCTGGAGTTGCTCACGTATCGTCGTAGCTTTGATATGTGGAACACATTATGCACTCCTTCCAATGAGGATGGTAGTGCCAAACGGTATGCCACTTCTCCAACTCGTTCGAGTATGTCGAATGTTCCAATATACCTTGGACTGAGTTTACCCCCCTTGGAAAAACGTATCACTCCTCTGTTCAGAGAGATCTTCAGGAACACATGCTCTCCAGGTTGGAACTCCAGGTGTCGACGATTTGCATCTGCCCAATGTTTCTGTCGGTCCTGAGCTATGCGCTTTTTTTCCTGATCATGCAAACTACAACTACGGTTGCCATGATCATCTCTGGCCCAAGGAGTTCACGATCTCCAATGCCATCCCAACTCAGCGAGGAACGACACTTTCGTCCATACAGTGCTGCGAATGATGCCATCCCAATGCTTGCTTCGTAGCTGTTGTTATATGAAAACTCCACAAGGTGTAGGTGATCTTCCCACGAACCTCCGAAGTCTAGCGTACAGGCTCCCAGCATGTCTTCAAGGATATGAATAGTTCACTTGGACTGTCCATCTGTTTGTGGATGATACGCTGTGATGAAATTCAGACTCGTTCCCAGCCTAGTTTAAAGAGCCAAAATTGAGATTGGAATCTAGTATCACGGTCAGAGACGATGCAGACAGGTACCCCATGTAATCTCACGATCTCTTGCATGAGTTTATGGGTATCAAGACAAGTATGGTATATCTTAAAGGTTTAAATCTTACTTTAGATTTCTACTCACCTCCATGTACTTCCTTACCAACGTCTCGGTTGACTGGCCACCTCTGAATGGAATAAAATGAGCCGACTTAATGAGTTGATCCATAATAACCCAGATTGTGTCGTTACCCTTCGTGCTGAGGGAGAGCAGTCACGAAGTCCATGGTAATGTGCTGCCATTTCCATTCTGGGATTGGTAACGGTTGAAATAGACTAGCAGTTCTGTGATGTTCAGCCTTCACTTGCTGACATACTAAACACTTTGCTACGCTCATTATGACTTCACGCTTCATTCTATACCACCAGTAGTGTTGTTGTAGATCCTTATACATCTTCATGCCGTCGGGGTATACAGAATAAGGAGAGCTGTGAGCTTCTTTCATCAACTCTTCTTGAATAGGGCCGACTGGCACGCATAAACGGCTCCCATACCGCAAGGATCCATCTTCGTGGATGATGAAGTCAATTCGAAGACCACTTTCTACTTGTTCTCAGATCTTTTGTAACTTGGCATCATTTGCTTGAGCTGTCTTGATCTGATTGACAAGAGTGGACCGGACTTGTAATTTCATCAATGATGAAGCGTTACGTGGCACGACTACTTCAATCTTCAATCCATGCAGTTCTCGCTGTAGTCTCCACTGAGCGGTGAGGTTCATTACTAAAAACTGACGACTAAGTGCATCGGGAACTACGTTCAGACTTTTGTGGTCGGTGTATATATCCACTCGTTCTTCCAAAAGATAGTGACGCCGGATCTTGAGTACGAAAACCACGGTTGCCAATTCCAGGTCATGTGTTGGATAGTTGCGCTCATGAACCTTTAACTGTCTTGATGCAAAAGCCACAACTTTTCCATGCTGATGTAGAACACATCCTAATCTCTTACCGGACGCATCACAATATATATCAAATCCGCCAGATTGATCCGGTATTACGAGAATAGGTGCAAAGGTTAATCTCGACTTGAGTTCTGCGAAAGCCTTCTCACATGCTTTTGATCAAACGAATACTTCATCTTTACATGTAAGCTTGGTCAGGGGTACTGCGATCTTTGAAAATCCTTCGATGAAGCATCTGTAGTATCCTACTAAGCCTAAGAAGCTTCTTATATCTTTCACCGTTTTTGGTGTCGACCACTCACTAATAGCTGACACCTTAGCTAGATCCACAGAGATTTTTCGCCTGAAACGATGTGTCCGAGAAATCCGACTTGATCTAGCCAAAATTCATACTTGCTGTACTTGGCGTGGAGCTGATGTTGCCGTTATGTCTTCAATACAATGCGTAAGTTCTCGGCGTGCTCTTTCCGATTCTTTGAATACACCAGGATGTCTTCGATGAAGATAACAACAAACCTGTCTAAGTACACTCGGAAAACTTGGTTCATCGGGTTCATAAAAATGGATGGTGCATTGGTCACTCCAAATGATATTACGAGATATTCATAATGACCATAACGAGTCCTAAACGCTGTCTTCGGAATGTCGGACTCCTTGACCTTCACCTGATAATATCCTGAACGAAGATCTAACTTTGAAAAGACACGAGATCTACTTAATTGATCGAAAAGGTCATCGATGCTAGGTAGTGGATACTTGTTCTTAATCATTACTATGTTCAGAGCTCGATAATCCACACACATCCTGCAGGTACCTTCCTTCTTCTTTACCAGCAGCACCGGAGATCCCCAACTTGAGGTACTGGGTCTGATCTAACCTTTCTTCAGGAGTGTTTCCCCAATCAGAGCAAAGCTCTGTTCAAAATTCAAATTTTGAAATGAAGCAACGCTTCAGAAGCAGCGCCAAGTGCGCTGCGCCCTAAGCAGCGCACCACGTGCAAAGCATATGTGCGCTAGCGCTAAGTGCACTGCGCTCTAAGCAGCGCACCACGTGCAAAGCACGGGTGCGCTAGCGCTGGAACTAAAACCTCCCCACCATCAGATCAAAGATCCAATAATAATAATAAATTATTAATTAAGCAGAATTAAATTCTGTTAAGGAAAGATTCCTCAAAATCTTTCCAAACAACAAAATTGTGCTCTGTAAATCAGAGCACCGTTGGATCAATGATCCAGTGGTGATTAAAAATCACCAAAATACAGAATAAATTCTGTATGGAAAAGATTTCCCAATCTTGTTAAAAACAAGAAGATTGCCTTCTATAAATCAGAAGCCCTTGGATCAAAGATCCAACGGTGGGGAAATCCCCAAATCAATTGGAGAAAAGATCTCCTTAACTGATTGAACAAATCAGCTTTCCCTATAAAAAGGCTCCCAGACTTCAAGTCTCAAAGGACAGAAGCATAGAGAGGAACCCCCCCAGAAACTTTGAGAAAATCTCAGAAAGAAGAGCCAAGCTCTCGATAGAAGAACTTCTTTTCTTCAAGGTAAAAGAACAGAGAGATGAAATCATCTCATAATTAAAAAGAAGAATTTACTTCTTTCTTTAAGATCATAGATCTATAAGACAAAGGCCTTTTACAAAGAGATCAAAAGATCTCATCATAAATAAAAGAAGAATTTACTTCTTTCTCACAGATCATAAATCTATAAGACTGAAGTCTTTCTCAAAGAGATCATGAACATCTCACTATAAAAAAAGGAAGGGAGAATAATTCAATTCTCTTATAGATCACAGATCCATAAAGGCAAAACCTTTCATCAATATAAGAGATTAAAACATCTCCTGTGAAGCTAAGAACTTTATTCTTAGATCTATGAGACAAAGACTCTTAAAGAGGATTTAATTCTTAGTGCATAGCGCTGCATAAAAAAGCCTTAGCGCTCCGTATTAAAAAGCGCTTCAGCGCACCGGAACTAGCGCACAGCGCTGTATAAAAAGAGCCTTAGCGCTCCATATTAAAAAGAAGTATCTCAGCGCACCTGATCTGGCGCAAAGCGCCAAGCGCACCATGTGCTGCGCTGATAGAACATAAATTGTTCTTTAATAAAGCCCAGAGCTATGATGAATGCTCAGCATTCAGTAAAAGACAAAAACATTGTCAGAATCCAAATCAATGCTCGGCATTGTTAAAAGGGCCAAGCCCAAATAAATGCTTAACTGCCCAAAATAAATGTTAAACATTTTAACTTGACTGGACTTAGCCCAAGATTAGCCATAAGACCTTAATTCAGATTAATTGAGCCCATATGCTCACAAATCTTTTGATCTTAGTCTCAAATTGGACTACAGATCTCTCAACCAAAATTGGTTCAAGGGTACATCTCTTCACTCCTCTGATATTTGTCGTTGTAATCCTTCAACGTCTTCAGAGAGGTGACGGGTCCCGACAACCATACATTTCATAGACTATGACGTCTTTAAACTGGACTGTGGGGTCCTTAAACCCACGGACTATGATGTCCTTAACCTCGGACTGTGGGGTCCTTAAACCCATGGACTATGACGTCCTTAACCTCGGACTGTGGGGTCCTTAAGCCCATGGACTATGATGTCCTTAACCTTGGACTGTAATGTCCTTAAACTAATGGACCGCAATGTCCATAAACTAAACAATAGAGCCCAAATGCTCTTTTGTTGGATCTAAACGATCCCGTTAAGTTGATCTTAGTCTAAAATTAGACTAACGTATTCTTAACAAACGTTTAAGTTGATCTTATGATCAAATGAGACTAACATATCCTTAAACCCAACCCCAAACCCAAATGTAAGAAGATACGGATTTGGACTAATCTACGCCCTACGGGCGATAACATAAATTAGTCTCCGTATACAATCCATGGACAACCAAAAACAAAACAAACACCCACGACACGAAGTGACCATCTGGAAAAAGAGAAAATGGTTACCGCGATGCGATAGCGTAATTAACTGCAGGGGCTTGCACCTGCAGGGAAGAGCGTCCCTACAATCAAAAACCCTTCAAATGAGGGGGAATCTGACGAAGTCTGGTACATCGGCCGCATCCGTTTAAACCTTCGATGTACGGTGTCATAAATCAACTTGACATCTTCAGAGAGGTGGACGGATAGCACCAATTAGCATCTGCCCTCGAAATTCAGGCAAGACGGACCTACGCGGTCGCGTCTCCGTGTTTCAGCGGCAAACAGATTCTGGCATGCCCGGTGGGACCTTTTCCTCTTTCCACTCCACACTTCGTGTGTCGTGTTCACGAACGAATCGCGGTTTGATATGGTTGCCCTTGGGTTCGAGGTACTAAGATTTGGTTTTACTCTCGTGCAGAAAAAAGAATATCAATGGCCTCCAACTGCTCCAGCTGCAACTCCCGTTCCGCCTCATCTGGAGGAGTAACCTACGGGCCCCAAGCGGCCTCCCTCTTCACAATGCCAGTGGAACAGGTGACTCAGGCCACCACTGGATTGTTCTTCGGGACCATCCTCCTGCCAACGAGCTTCAGCGCCCCTATACCATCGCAAGAAGCTCCCAAGAAGTCGGTCTTTAATCGGCTCATAACTACTGCGGCCCCTCTCAACGGGTCGCCCAACTCTACTGCCTCAGTTTTCAACAGACTGGGCCAAAGCTCATTTGGGCCCATGAAGAAGCCCGCGATACCAGAAAGGGTTATCCTTAAGAGGATAGCTATTCCTGCTCATGAAGTCGTCAAGGCGGCTTCTCCTGCCAAGGGTCGGTTTTCACAAGACTGACTGTTTCAGCTCCCGTTTCAGGCGAAATCGTCAAGGCTGCTTCACCTGCTCGGAAGTCTGCTTTCGATAGGTTAGCCATCCTCACTCAGCGGACGTTAGTCTTCAACAGGTTGACAGCGATAACTTCTGATCAAGACAGGGGACACGAAGAAACCACCCCCGTAGCTGAGATAATCCGGGCCGCACAACATGTTCGACATCGCCACTGGCACCGAGTGAGGAAGGATGGGGGCAATTCCCCTTCTGGACTGACTCCGCCGGCTCCAATGGTGGAAGTTGATGCTGCTGTTCCAACCAGGAACAGTTTTGAACCGCTAAGGAGAGTGCGCAAAAACTCTCCAACTGCCGTGCTGAAAAGGTCTCCTCCACCTGTGAGGAATGCTACAGAAAAGAAACCGGAGCAGCCCCCTCAGCGGCTGTCCTCCAAAATTTACAAAGTCTGGCGACAGGTCCAGGAATCGTTGATTGACCAGGACTACTCTCACCGACCAAAGAAGATTAAAGCTCGGAAAGAAAAGATCCATCTCATGGTACCACAGAAGATGTCATCCGTCTAGGTGCCCACTGCAACGGCTCCCTCAACTTCAACCGCTCACAAGAGAAGGAGGCTGGAGAAAGCCCCTGTGACCGCGGCGAACCGCAAGGACGCTGAATCTAAACGCCCCAAGTCTGGGGGCATGGTAACACACACCATTTATATGGCATCCGAAAAAGAGGAAAGTCGTGCTTCTACGGGTCATCGATTGCCTACACGATCGGTAACAAAGGCTCAGGAGCAACAGCAGCAAAAACTTCAGGAGATGCTGAATGCAATGGCCGCACTCACTGGGCCGAAAAAAAACCCAGAGACCTCAGAGCAGCGTCAGGAACAAGAAACTGATGCTGAATTCCTTCCGAGAATGCTTGAGAAGAAGGACAAAGAGGCCGCAGAACAAGCTGCCAACATAAAACAAATGGCCCTTCTATTCCAAGACATGGTGGGCATGATGATCCAGCCGGACCCTCCAGCTGAAGATCCTTCGATTATCCTCGAAGATGACCGAGCGGAGACGTCAAATCCTCTGCCGGCTCTGTCAGCAGCCAAGGAGGAAACCATCTCAAAAGCTGCCCTGGATGATTATATAGCTCAGCAAATACGGGCTCATCAAGCAAATGAAGCAACTGGCCAAGTCGTCAGAACTAGGCGACCATATCCAGGATGGTACGATCAGATCAAGTATCCGCCAGGATACACGATTCCTAAGTTTCATGCATACAAGGGGACAGGCAATCCCCATCAACATGTCGCTCAGTTCAGGGCTCTTTGCGGCAATACCGGAGGTGATGACAAATTGTTACTTCGTCAGTTTGTCGGCAACTTGGCCGAAACGGTCTTTGAATGGTATTCGGAGCTGCCCAACGACTCCGTCAAAACTTTTACAGAGATGGAATTACTGTTCACCCAACGTTTTGCGAGCGCTAGTGAACGTACCCCAATCACAGCACTGATCAATGCCAGGGTAAAGCCTGGAGAGACATGGGTGCAGTATACGATACGGTGGCAGAATTTGTGGTCAAAGTGCGTGCAGCGCATCGAAGAGGCGCCTGCAGTAGGCATGTTCGTGGGTACTCTTGACCCTCAAGCGACTATTTCCCAATTTATGATGTTTTTCAAGCCGACCACTTTCCAGGCCCTGATTGACAAGCTGGCCCAAATGGACCAGATGGGCCACAGGCCTTCCTCTTCAAAGCTGGAATCTCGAAATGAAAAAGGGAAAGGGAAAGCAACCTTCATCGCCAATACTCAACAACAGCCGAGCAACTTAAAACCGGTTGTTCACCAAAACAATGTGCGTCCATGCCCATCCCTCGAGGAGAGACTGGGACGTCCTTACTCGTTTCCCCGGGATAAAACGAGGAGACTGTTCGAGCTGGCAGTACGCAACAGACTCATCAATCTGCCGGATCCAAAACGTTCGTTGCAGCCAGGTGATATCAACAATCCTAATTACTGCCCTTACCACCAAGTAGTAAGCCATCCAATCGAAGATTACTTCATCTTCAAAGGCTGGGTTGAAGACCAATACCAACTAGGTAAATTCGCGCTGTCTGAAAACTGGAAGATGAACCCGCCACAACCACATGATCCGAAAAAGATAGACATGCCGGGGGCATCGTGATCATTCATAGAGAAAGCCCCATAGACCGAAAAGGCCATAAACTAGAAATTTGCCTCAAATACGGCAATGATGGACCGAGATGTCCTTAAACTAACGACAGACCGGAACGTCGTTAAACAAACAATGGACCACTATGTCCTAAAACTGGCTGTTGACCGGAACGTCGATAAACTACTACGGACCGCAGCATCCCAAGGCTGACACACACAAAAAAAAACGGTATGTCCATAAGAAAAATGGGCACGGATGAAAACCCGAAAGGGCTCCATGAGTAAAAACAACAAGACTACTGGCGAGTTTTGTGAAAACCCGAAAGGGCGCAATCTCGTTAAAAGACACTTGCAAGGTCCTCTCGACCTTATAAGGAGAAAATACCTGCGTGAGATCCTTACGACTCACAAGGGAGCAACACACTTAGGGATCCCCACGATTCCTAAGGAGAAGTTACACTTACGAGATCCTCACGACTCGTAAGGAGAACCCTCTTATGAGACCCTCACGGCTCATAAGATTCAAAAGCCTTAAGCTACAGGGATCTGAACCTATTCTTAAGCCATCACAACCCATAGATTGTCCTACAAGCGGTTCAATATTAACCCTTGTATACAATCCACTGGTGCGAATAAATATTTCCCTAACAAAGTCCCACCAGAGACTGGGGATATGCTCATATGTCAAAAGACACTTGTAAGTACTCTCGACTTATAAGGAGAAAACACTCTTGTAAGATCCTTACGACTTATAAGAGACCATACACTTAGGAATCCTCACGATCCCTAAGGAGAAAATGCACCTACGAGATCCTCACGACTCGTAGGGAGAAATACCTTTATGAGACCCTTACGGCTCATAAAGTCAAAAGCCTTAGTCAACAGGATCCTAACCCTGTTTACTAAGCCACCTTTGTTCGACATTGACAGAGGCAAATGATGATTCGCTCCTGGTAATATCCCAGTTGTAGCGATGCTGATGCCTAAATCGGTGTCCAATCCCAAACTCCCAGTGAAAAGCCAGCGAGCCACAAATGCATACGAAATAGCCGAAATGATGAGGCAACTTGCAACGAAATCAGCAAGTAAAAATGTATGCATACAAAATAGACAAAATGATGAGGCAACTTGCAACGAAATCAGCAAGTAAAAATGTATGCATACAAAATAGTTGAAATAGTTGGGCAACTCGCAATAAAAAGCAGCGAGTAAATAAAACAAATAGCCGAAATGATTGGGCACCGCGAAAAATAGCCGAAATGATTGGGCAATCGTTACTTTCGCGATATAAAAGCTGAAATGATAGAGCATCGCGGAAAGAAAACAAAAAAAATATATACATATAAAATGAAGCTTTTTGCCCTACAGGTGAGATCACATCGATCCCTGTATACAATCCAAGGGCGCAAACAAAGAGAGAACCATATCATCCCACTAGGCTCCGTCAGAAGAAGAGCCAGGTCTTGACGGCCACATCTACAGCCTGAAGACCCACAACGGCGTTCCTTCGCAGTCCAGCAGGATGCAGATGCAACGTCAACGAAAGACCTCACGGTCGAAACAAAGCGGAGTGACGGCAAAATCCCAACTCCATCCCAGCATTCGTCTCGTTACACCAGACGCAATGTCAACAACGGCATTCCTTCGTAGTCCAGCAGGATGCAGATGCAACGTCAACGAAAGACCTCATGGTCGAAACAAAGCGGAGTGACAGCAAAATCCCAACTCCACCTCAGCATTCGTCTCGTTACACCAGACGCAATGTCAATGACGGCGTTCCTTCGCAGTCCAACAGGATGCAGATGCAACGTCAACGAAAGACCTCACGGTCGAAACAAAGCGGAGTGACGGCAAAATCCCAACTCCATCCCAGCATTCGTCTCGTTACACCATACGCAATGTCAACAACGGCGTTCCTTCGTAGCCCAGCAGGATGCAGATGCAATGTCAACGAAAGACCTCATGGTCGAAACAAAGCGAAGTGACGGCAAAATCCCAACTCCACCTCAGCATTCGTCTCATTACACCAGATGCAATATCAACAACGGCATTCCTTCGCAGTACAGTAGGATGCAGATGCAACGTCAACGAAAGACCTCACGGTCGAAACAAAACGGAGTGACGGTAAAATCCCAACTCCATCTCAGCATTCGTCTCGTTACACCAGACGCAATGTCAACGACGGCGTTTCTTCGCAGTCCAACAAGATGCAGATGCAACGTCAACGAAAGACCTCACGGTCGAAACAAAGCAGAATGACGGCAAAATCCCAACTCCATCCCAGCATTCGTCTCGTTACACCAGACGCAATGTCAACAACGGCGTTCCTTCGTAGTCCAGCAGGATGCAGATGCAACATCAACGAAAGACCTCATGGTCGAAACAAAGCAGAGTGACGGCAAAATCCCAACTCCACCTCAGCATTCGTCTCGTTACACCAGACGCAATGTCAACAACAGCATTCCTTCGCAGTCCAGCAGGATGCAAATGCAACGTCAACGAAAGACCTCACGGTTGAAACAAAACGGAGTGACGGCAAAATTCCAACTCCACCTCAGCATTCGTCTCGTTACACCAGACGCAATGTCAACGACGACGTTCCTTCGCAGTCCAGCAGGATGCAGATGCAACGTCAAAGAAAGACCTCACGGTCGAAACAAAATGGAATGACGGCAAAATCCCAACTCCACATCAGCATTCGTCTCGTTACACCAGACGCAATGTCAACAACGGCGTTCCTTCGCAGTTCGGCAGGATGCAGATGCAATGTCAACGAAAGACCTCACCATCGAAACAAAGCGGAGTGATGGCAAAATCCCAGCTCCATCTCAGCATTCGTCTCGTTACAGCAGACGCAATGTCACCCCAGGGTCAAAACAACGGAGCCATGGAAAAGTCCCTAGTTCCAAATCTTGACAGTTCACCAACAACCTAGAGACAACCGCGACATTCGTCTCGATACAGCAGACGCAATACCAGCAAACGAAGCAAAGGCCAAATTCCTAGCTTCAGGGTCTTGACGGCAACTCATATAAAACCTGAAAGACTATCGGAGATCACTCCACACCAGCGCGGAGTGGTCACCACCTCGACGTTCATCTCGATACAACAGACGAGATGTCACTAAAGCGTCCTTCCTCCAACAGGATTCGGACACGCCAAAGCAAACGAAGCAAAGGACAAATTTCTAGCTTCAGGGTTGTTCTCCTCCGAATGACGGCGCGACAGGGACGTCTTGCCTGAGATTCGGGGCAGATGCTAATTTGTGCTATCCGTCTACCTCTCTAAAGATGCCAAGTTGATTTATGGCACCGTATATCGAAGGTTTAAACGGATGCGTCCGATGTAGCAGATTTCATCAGATTCCCCCTCGCTTGAGGGATTTTTGATTGTGGGTACGCTCTTCCCTGCAGGCGCAAGCCCCTGCAGTTAATTACGCTACTGCATCGCGGTAACCACTTTCTCCTTCTCCAGATGGTCACTTCGTGTCGTATGTGTTTGTTTTGTTTGTGGTTGCCCGTGGATTGTATACGGAGACTGAGTAATGTCGTCGCCCGTAGGACGTGGATTAGTCCAAATCCGTATTTACTTAGACTTGGGTTTGGTGTTTTAGTTTAAGGATACGTTAGCCGTGTTGAGGCGAAGATCAACTTAAACGTTCGTTAAGGATACGTTAGTCCTGTTTAAGACTAAGATCTACTTAACGTGGTGATCCATTTAATATATGGCCGTCGGGACTCGTCACCTCTCTAACGTCGTTGAAGGATTACAACGATAGGTGTCAAAGGAGTTCAGAGATGTACCCTTGAACCGAAGTTGATCAGGGAATATGGAGTCTGTTGAAATGCTTAAGGATACGTTAGCCTTGTTTGGGGTTAAGATCTACTTAAGCGGGATCGTTTAGATCCGACAGAAGAGCGTTTGGAGGCTCTATTATTCCAGTTTAGGGACGTGGTGGTCCATGTTCCAGTTTAGGAACGTGGTGGTCCATCGCCAGTTTAGGGACGTGGTGGTCCGTTGCCAGTTTAGGGACGTGGTGGACCATCGCCAGTTTAGGGACGTGGTGGTCCGTTGCCAGTTTAGGGACGTGGTGGTCCAATATTATTTTAAGGACGCCTCAGTCCAACATTAGTTTAAGGACGTTTCAGTCCACGAGTTTAAGGACCCCGCAGTCCATATTGATGTGTGGTCGTCGGGACCTGTCACCTCTCTGACGTCGTTGAAGGATTACAACGATAGGTGTCAGAGAAGCTCGGAGATGTACCCTTGAACCGGCTGTAAATTGATTTAAGAGAGCGGCTGTGCTCGGTCAATTTAGTTTGAGGACTTACGGCCACGATTGGGCTAAGTCCAGTTGAAAAATTTCAACGCCTTTATTTATCTTCGGCCTACTAGGCCTGCCCACATTTAAATAATGCATTGCATTACTTTTTATTTTTGTTTGGGCTCTGCCCATAAAGGATGCAAAGCACTGATTTGTATTTTACTTGGGCTCTGCCCATTTATAAATGATGCAGAGCATCAATTTTACTTGGGTTCTGCCCATTTATTGCTTTGCAATTTAATTAGGCCTACTAGGTCTTTTTGATTTGGGCGTGGCCCTTTAGGAAATGCATTGCATTTGTCCGGCGCTTTGCGCCAATCAGAGAGCGCAAGCGCTTGTGGTGTTGACACGTGTCGCGCTCTGGTGAGTTGCGCCAATTCCAGAGAGCAAGGCTCTATCTTAAAGCGCATAGCGCAAGTGGTTCAGATATTGACACGTGGCGCTCTCTGGTGGCTTGCGCCAACCCAAGAGCGCGACAGTGCAGATTTTCAAGTGCAGAGCACTATTAATTTGAGAATCTTTTAGATTCAAGAACCAATGGTTCATAAAGGAAGTGCAAAGCACTATTTGATTTCTTGATCTAATTTAGATCAAAGAAAAAACAAGTGTTTCTTATTTATTTTTTTTCGATCTCAGAGAACCAATGGTTCATAAGCAAAGTGCAAAGCACTATTATTACTTATTTTTCTTTTTTATCATTGATCTTCTTCTCAGATTAATGATCTGTTTTTAAGAGAATTTTCTCTTTTTTCTAAAGGTTTTTACCTTTTTTGTTCTTGAGGAATTCTCTCCAATTCTTCAGAGTTCTCAATGATAATGTTGATGCCTTTGATTTGAGGTCTAGGGGTCTTTATATAGTGCCCATCAGTTTGTTGAATTTGTTAACGAGATCTTTCTCTGAGTGATTTGGGGAATTTTCCCCACCGTTAGATCTTTGATCCAAGGGCTTCTGTTTTACAGAAGAAAATCTTCTTGTTTTAACAAGAACAGAAAGATTTCTTTAAAATTTCAATTCTGTTTGGCGCAAATGCCCCAGCGCATGACACGTGTCAAGCAGCACACAGCGCAGCGCAACTGCGCTAGCGCATCTGCGCTGCCACGTGTCGCACAATGCAAAGCACAGCGCAACTGCGCTGACATGTGTCAAGCAGCGCACAGCGCAGTGCCACTGCGCTAGCGCATCTGCGCTGACACGTGTCGCGCAGCGCAAAACGCAGCGCAACTGCGCTGACACGTGTCGCGCAGCGCAAAGCGCAGCGCAACTGCGCTAGCGCATCTGCGCAGACACGTGTCGCGCAGCGCAGTGCTTGCGCAACTGAAGCGTTGCTTCCTTTTGTTTTTTAGTAGAGCTTTGCTCTAATTGGGTGCGCTGCCTTGGGCGCTGCGCTCTCTGCACTGGCGTGCCTGATTTTGACACGTGGCGCCCTGCGCGCAGCGCAGAGGATCTGAAGCGTTGCTTCATTTATTAAAGTTTAAATTTTCAAAGTAGAGCTTTGCTCTGATTGGGGGAAACAAAAACATTGCTTCGTCTCCCGCCTTGGAATTTGAACAGAGCTTTGCTCTGATTGGGATAAACAAAATGCCCCCCCACCGTTGCGCTTACGTGGCCCCAAACGTGAGCGCAACGGTGGCAGAATTCTAAGCGTTGCAGCAGCTTTTGGAAGTTGAAAGGGCATTTGATGCCTATAAATAGGACCTTTGGTCCTCAAGAGATGATTATCATCTTCAAAAAATTTTATCTTCAGAGCTTTGCTCTTGTCTTTAAGAACTCTAAGAATTAGAATTTCTTAGAACTTTTGAGGTAATTAATTTAAATTAAATTAAGTTAACTTTAGTTAACAGAGCCTTGCTCTTAATAGATCTCTGGTCTAAAGAAAACCCATCAGGGATTTCACTTGGCAGAGCTTTGCTCTGTAGGTCTGAAAGGATCTAAAGAGAACTAGAAGGAATCTTATTAGGGTTCCATTAATAGAGCTTTGCTCTCTAAAAGATTGTCCTTGTGTTTTCTTAATTCATTAATGGAGCTTTGCTCCTTCGAAATCATACAGAAGAACTCTTAAGAATTCTTCACGGATCCTGGAAGTTAAAGATGACATTTGATATTATTATTATTATTATATCATCTTCTTAGAGCAAAGCTCTCGATGTTCTTAAGGGATTTTCTTCAAATTCTCCTCATAACTGATTTTGACCGAAGTCACTCCTGTCTGCAAAGCATTACTTTCAAGGAGTTTAACTTTTAACTTTCTGTATCTTATTATTTGCTAATCTCCCTGTACTATTTTCTTCAGGTATCATGACGGTGCGTCTATATAGCCTGCACGAGTTCATCACTTATGAAGACATCCGTGTACAGGGTCGTCAACAAAACCAGGAGTTTACAGATGCCCAGTGTGCGGAGGTTATGGGTCGCCTTCACACAAGCGTTGGTTGGCTGCTTCCTCGTCGTTCAGCTCTCTTGAAAGTCGTACTGGGAGCTATTTGGAGAGCACTCCCAGGGTTCCACGAGGCCATGCCGCTCGATGCGCTGGATGACGCCGAAGACAAGGTGCATTCAGTGCACCTGTCGGGGCTAATCTCGAAGAATCGACGGGACAGCCTCGTCGACATTCTTCATCAAGTCTTCCAGCAGACAACGATAATCGCTGCTTATCGAAGGCTGGGGAGGCTTGCCGAGGATCTTGACACCCAGGAGCGCGAGAGGCTGCGCACAAGGATAATCAGAAAGGCCATAAGAACTCTGGATGGCCTTACTTTTGACTTCCTCAATCCGTGCCCCGGATCTGAGGTTATTCGATTGTAATAATATTTCTTGTTTACTGCTTTATGATTGTAAGAATTATTTTTGGCAATATTAATGAAGAAGTTTTATCCCAGTTTGTCTTATTTCTCGCTCTGAGTCTTTTGCACACGCACGAATGAGTGTGTCTCGAGTGCTTGATCAAATGCCAATCAGATGTTCTTTCTGTCGCTTTCTTCTTTCTTTTATTATCAGCATGTTGACTTGCTAATCATAATTGGCAGATAACTTAGTTTTTCCAAGAGATAGCGATGGCTTAGGCCGCAGGTTCAGATCTGCCGCCTAAGACTTTTCCACTCTATGAGCCGTGAGGGTCTCATAGAGACTTTTCTCTATACGGATCAAGAGGATCTCGTAGGTGTATTTTCTCCTTAGGAATCGTGAAGATTCCTGAGCGCGATCTCTTGAAAGTCGTAAGGATCTTACAAGAGAATTTATTCCCTTACGGGTCGTGAGGACCCGCAAGTGATGGGTGAAGTTGTCCTTATCCGCATTTCACGGAGTCAGGAGTTTTTGCTCTGGATGTTTCACACGGGGTCAGGAGTGACATAAGCCGCGTTCCACGTAGCCAGGAATTTTTGCTCTAGCTGCTTCCCACGGGTTCACTACCGTGTTCGGCGAGGACTAGGCTCCACTGTGGATGTTTCGCACGGGTTCACTGCCGTGCTCTGCGAGGACCAGGATCCGCTCTGGACGTTTTCCACGGGGTCAGGATTGACATAAGCTACTTTCCACGTAGCCAGGGATTTTTGCTCTAGATGTTTCACACGGGGTCAGGATTGACATAAGCCGCGTTCCACGTAGCCAGGAATTTTTTGCTCTAGATGCTTACCACGGGTTCACTGCCGTGTTCGGCGAGGACTAGGCTCCGCTCTGGGTGCTTCGCACGGGTTCACTGCCGTGCTCTGCGAGGACCAGGATCCGCTCTGGACGTTTTCCATGGGGTCAGGATTGACATAAGCCGCGTTCCACGTAGCCAGGAATTTTTTGCTCTAGATGCTTCCCACGGGTTCACTGTCGTGTTTGGCGAGGACTAGGTTCCGCTCTGGATGCTTCGTACGGGTTCACTGCCGTGCTCTGCGAGGACCAGGATCCGCTCTGGACGTTTTCCACGGGCCCAGGATTGACATAAGCCGCTTTCCACGTAACCAGGAATTTTTGCTCTGGATGCTTCACACGGGGTCAGGATTGACATAAGCCGCGTTCCACGTAGCCAGGAATTTTTTTGCTCTAGATGCTTCCCACGGGTTTACTGCCGTGTTCGGCGAGGACTAAGCTCCGCTCTGGGTGCCTCGCACGGGTTCACTGCCGTGCTCTGCAAGGACCAGGATCCGCTCTGAACGTTTTCCACGGGGTAAGGATTGACATAAGCCGCTTTCTACGTAGCCAGGAATTTTTGCTCTGGATCCTTCACACGGGGTCAGGATTGACATAAGCCGCGTTCCACGTAGCCAGGATTTTTTTTGCTCTAGATGCTTCCCACGGGTTCACTGCCGTGTTTGGCGAGGACTAGGTTCCGCTCTGGATGCTTCGCACGGGTTCACTGCCATGCTCTGCGAGGACCAGGATCCGCTCTGGACATTTTCCACGGGGTTAGGATTGACATAAGCCGCTTTCCACGTAACCAGGAATTTTTGCTCTGGATGCTTCACACGAGGTCAGGATTGACATAAGCCGTGTTCCACGTAGCCAGGAATTTTTTGCTCTAGATACTTCCCACGGGTTCACTGCCGTGTTCGGCGAGGACTAGGCTCCGCTCTGGGTGCTTCGCACGGGTTCACTGCCATGCTCTGCGAGGACCAGGATCCGCTCTGGACGTTTTCCACGGGTTGACATAAGCCGATTTCCACGTAGCCAGGAAATTTTGCTCTGGATGCTTCACACGGGGTCAGGATTGACATAAGCCGCGTTCCACGTAGCCAGGAATTTTTTTGCTCTAGATGCTTCCCACGGGTTCACTGCCGTGTTCGGCGAGGACTAGGCTCCGCTCTGGGTGCTTCGTACGGGTTCACTGCCGTGCTCTGCAAGGACCAGGATCCGCTCTGGACGTTTTCCACGGGGTCAGGATTGACATAAGCCGCTTTCCACGTAACCAGGAATTTTTGGTCTGGATGCTTCACACGGGGTCAGGATTGACATAAGCCGCGTTCTACGTAACCAGGAATTTTTTTGCTCTAGATGCTTTTCACGGGTTCACAGCCGTGTTCGGCGAGGACTAGGATCCGCTCTGGGTGCTTCGCACGGGTTCACTGCCGTGCACTGTGAGGACCAGGATCCGCTCTGGACATTTTCCACGGGGTCAGGATTGACATAAGCCGCTTTCCACGTAGCCAGGAATTTTTGCTCTGGACGCTTCACACGGGGTCAGGATTGACATAAGCCGCGTTCCACGTAGCCAGGAATTTTTTTGCTCTAGATGCCTCCCACGGGTTCACTGTCGTGTTTGGCGAGGACTAGGTTCCGCTCTGGATGCTTCGCACGGGTTCACTGCCGTGCTCTGCGAGGACCAGGATCCGCTCTAGACGTTTTCCACGGAGTCAGGATTGACATAAGCCGCTTTCCACGTAACCAGGAATTTTTGCTCTGGATGCTTCACACGGGGTCAGGATTGACATAAGCCGCGTTCCACGTAGCCAGGAATTTTTTACTCTAGATGCTTCCCACGGGTTCACTGCCGTGTTCGGCGAGGACTAGGCTCCGCTCTGGGTACTTCGCACGGGTTCACTGCCGTGCTCTGCGAGGACCGGGATCCTCTCTGGACGTTTTCCACGGGGTCAGGATTGACATAAGCCGCTTTCCACGTAGCCAGGAATTTTTGCTCTGGATGCTTCACACGGTGTCAGGATTGACATAAGCCACGTTCCACGTAGCCAGGAATTTTTTTGCTCTAGATGCTTCCCACGGGTTCACTACCGTGTTCGGGGAGGACCAGGCTCCGCTCTGGGTGCTTCGCACGGGTTCACTGCCGTGCTCTGCGAGGACCAGGATCCGCTATGGACGTTTTCCACGGGGTCAGGATTGACATAAGCCGCTTTCCACATAGCCAGGAATTTTTGCTTTGGATGCTTCACACGGGGTCAGGATTGACATAAGCCGCGTTCCACGTAGCCAGGAATTTTTTTGCTCTAGATGCTTCCCACGGGTTCACTGCCGTGTTTGGCGAGGACTAGGTTCCGCTCTGGATGCTTCGCACGGGTTCACTGCCGTGCTCTGCGAGGACCAGGATCCGCTCTGGACGTTTTCCACGGGGTCAGGATTGACATAAGCCGCTTTCCACGTAACCAGGAATTTTTGCTCTGGATGCTTCACACGGGGTCAGGATTGACATAAGCCGCGTTCCACGTAGCCAGGAATTTTTTGCTCTAGATGCTTCCCACGGGTTCACTGCCGTGTTCGGCGAGGACTAGGCTCCGCTCTGGGTGCTTCGCACGGGTTCACTGCCGTGCTCTGCGAGGACCAGGATCCGCTCTGGACGTTTTCCACGGGGTCAGGATTGATATAAGCCGCTTTCCACGTAGCCAGGAATTCTTGCTCTGGATGCTTCACACGGGGTCAGGATTGACATAAGCCGCGTTCCACGTAGCCAGGAATTTTTTTGCTCTAGATGCTTCCCACGGGTTCACTGCCGTGTTCGGCGAAGACTAGGCTCCGCTCTGGGTGCTTCGCACAGGTTCACTGCCGTGCTCTGCGAGGACCAGGATCCGCCTTGGACGTTTTCCACGGGGTCGGGATTGACATAAGCCGCTTTCCAAGTAACCAGGAATTTTTGCTCTAGATGCTTCACATGGGGTCAGGATTGACATAAGCCGCGTTCCACGTAGCCAGGAATTTTTGCTCTAGATGCTTCCCACGGGTTCATTGCCGTGTTCGGCGAGGACTAGGTTCTGCTCTGGATGCTTCGCATGGGTTCACTGCCGTGCTCTGCGAGGACCAGGATCCGCTCTGGAAGTTTTCCACGGGGTCAGGATTGACATAAGCCGCTTTCCACGTAGCCAGGAATTTTTGCTCTGCGAGGACCAGGATCCGCTGTGGACGTTTTCCACGGGGTCAGGATTGACATAAGCCGCTTTCCACGTAACCAGGAATTTTTGCTCTGGATGCTTCACACGGGGTCAGGATTGACATAAGCCGCGTTCCACGTAGCCAGGAATTTTTTTGCTCTAGATGCTTCCCACGGGTTCACAGCCGTGTTCGGCGAGGACTAGGCTCCGCTCTGGGTGCTTCGCACGGGTTCACTGCCGTACTCTGTGAGGACCAGGATCCGCTCTGGACGTTTTCCACGGGGTCAGGATTGACATAAGCCGCTTTCCACGTAGCCAGGAATTTTTGGTCTGGATGCTTCACACGGGGTCAGGATTGACATAAGCCGCGTTCCACGTAGCCAGGAATTTTTATGCCCTAGATGCTTCTCACGGGTTCACTGCCGTGTTTGGCGAGGACTAGGTTCCGCTCTGGATGCTTCGCACGGGTTCACTGCTGTGCTCTACGAGGACCAGGATCCGCTCTGGACGTTTTCCACGGGGTCAGGATTGACATAAGCCGCTTTCCACGTAACCAGGAATTTTTGCTCTGGATGCTTCACACGGGGTCAGGATTGACATAAGCCGCGTTCCACGTAGCCAGGAATTTTTTGCTCTAGATGCTTCCCACAGGTTCACTGCCGTGTTCGGCGAGGACGAGACTCCACTCTGGGTACTTCGCACGGGTTCACTGCCGTGCTCTGCGAGGACCAGGATCCGCTCTGGACGTTTTCTACGGGGTCAGGATTGACATAAGCCGCTTTCCACGTAGCCAGGAATTTTTGCTCTGGATGCTTCACACGGGGTCAGGATTGACATAAGCCGCGTTCCATGTAGCTAGGAATTTTTTTGCTCTAGATGATTCCCACGGGTTCACTGCCGTGTTCGGCGAGGACCAGGCTCCGCTCTGGGTGCTTCGCACGGGTTCACTGCCGTGCTCTGCGAGGACCAGGATCCGCTCTGGACGTTTTCCACGGGGTCAGGATTGACATAAGCCGCTTTCAACGTAGCCAGGAATTTTTGCTCTGGATGCTTCACACGGGGTCAGGATTGACATAAGCCGCGTTCCGCATAGCCAGGAATTTTTTTGCTCTAGATGCTTCCCACGGGTTCACTGCCGTGTTTGGCGAGGACTAGGTTCCGCTCTGGATGCTTCGCACGGGTTCACTGCCGTGCTCTGCGAGGCCCAGGATCCGCTCTGGACGTTTTCCATGGGGTCAGAATTGACATAAGCCGCTTTCCACGTAACCAGGAATTTTTGCTTTGGATGCTTCACACAGGGTCAGGATTGACATAAGCCGCGTTACACGTAGCCAGGAATTTTTTGCTCTAGATGCTTCCCACGGGTTCACTGCCGTGTTCGGCGAGGACTAGGCACCGCTCTGGGTGCTTCGCACGGGTTCACTGCCGTGCTCTGTGAGGACCAGGATCCGCTCTGGACGTCTTCCACGGGGTCAGGATTGACATAAGCCGCTTTCCACGTAGCCAGGAATTTTTGCGCTGGATGCTTCACACGGGGTCAGGATTGACATAAGCCGCGTTTCACGTAGCCAGGAATTTTTTTGCTCTAGATGCTTCCCACGGGTTCACTGCCGTGTTCGGCGAGGACTAGGCTCCGCTCTGGGTGCTTCGCACGGGTTCACTGCCGTGCTCTGCGAGGACCAGGATCCGCTCTGGACATTTTCCACGGGGTCAGGATTGACATAAGCCGCTTTCCACGTAACCAGGAATTTTTGCTCTGGATGCTTCACACGGGGTCAGGATTGACATAAGCCGCGTTCCACGTAGCCAGGAATTTTTGCTCTAAATGCTTCCCACGGGTTCACTGCCGGGTTTGGCGAGGACTAGGTTCTGCTCTGGATGCTTCGCACGGGTTCACCGCCGTGCTCTGCGAGGACCAGGATCCGCTCTGGACGTTTTCCACGTGGTCAGGATTGACATATGCCACTTTCCACGTAGCCAGGAATTTTTGCTCTGGATGCTTCCCATGGGTGCACTGCCGTGTTCGGCGAGGACTAGGTTCCGCTCTGGATGCTTCGCACGGGTTCACTGCCGTGCTCTGCGAGGACTAGGATCCGCTCTGGACGTTTTCCACGGGGTCAGGATTGACATAAGCCGCTTTCCACGTAGCCAGGAATTTTTTCTCTGGATGCTTCATACGGGGTCAGGATTGACATAAGCCGCGTTCCACGTAGCCAGGAATTTTTTTCCTCTAGATGCTTCCTACGGGTTCACTGCCGTGTTCGACGAGGACTTGGCTCCGATCTGGATGCTTCGCACGGGTTCACTGCCGTGCTCTGCGAGGACCAGGATTCGCTCTGGACGTTTTCCACGGGGTCAGGATTGACATAAGCCGCTTTCCGCGTAGCCAGGAATTTTTGCTCTGGATGCTTCACACGGGGTCAGGATTGACATAAGCCGCGTTCCACGTAGCCAGGAATTTTTTTGCTCTAGATGCTTCCCACGGGTTCACTGCCGTGTTCGGCGAGGACTAGGCTCCGCTCTGGGTGCTTCGCACGGGTTCACTGCCGTGCTCTGCGAGGACCAGGATCCGCTCTGGACTTTTTCCATGGGGTCAGGATTGACATAAGCCTCTTTCCACGTAGCTAGGAATTTTTTCTCTGGATGCTTCACACGGGGTCAGGATTGACATAAGCCGTGTTCCACGTAGCCAGGAATTTTTTTGCTTTAGATGCTTCCCACGGGTTCACTGCCGTGTTCGGAGAGGAGTAGGCTCCGCTCTGGGTGCTTTGCACGGGTTCACTGCCGTGCTCTACGAGGACCAGGATCCGCTCTGGACGTTTTCCACGGGGTCAGGATTGACATAAGCCGCTTTCCACGTAACCAGGAATTTTTGCTATGGATGCTTCACACAGGGTCAGGATTGACATAAGCCGCGTTCCACGTAGCCAGGAATTTTTGCTCTAGATGCTTCCTATGGGTTCACTGCCGTGTTCGGCGAGGACTAGGTTCCGCTCTGGATGCTTCGCACGGGTTCACTGCCGTGCTCTGCGAGGACCAGGATCCGCTCTGGACGTTTTCCACGGGGTCAGGTTTGACATAAGCCGCTTTCCACGTAGCCAAGAATTTTTGCTCTGGATGCTTCACACGGGGTCAGGATTGACATAAGCCGCATTCCACGTAGCCAGGAATTTTTTTGCTCTAGATGCTTCCCACGGGTTCACTGCCGTGTTCGGCGAGGACTAGGTTCCACTCTGGGTGCTTCGCACGGGTTCACTGCCGTGCTCTGCGAGGACCAGGATCCGCTCTGGACGTTTTCCACGGGGTCAGGATTGACATAACCCGCTTTCCACGTAACCAGGAATTTTGCTGATTGTACCCGCATTTCACGGAATGGAGGTTTGGCTGTTGGTGACATGTATATCGTCGAGCCATGGAACTAGGGGTTGCCGCTGTTCCGCTTCGCTTGAAGTTGTATCCGTTGTTACGAGACGAGTGTTGAGATAACTTCTACGTCGCTTGCGACCCATCGAGACTTAGCTTCTTTCTTTGATGAAACCTGGGGGGAAGTATGATCACTTCTTTGTTTATGCCCTTGGATTGTATACAGGGTGTGATGGAACATCACCTGTAGGGCATAAATTAAAACCCTTCTTTTTTATTTTATTTCTTTTTCCGTGATGCTCTATCATTTCAGCTTTTATATCGCGGAGGTCGCGATTGCCCTATCATTTCGGCTATTTTTCGCGGTGCCCAATCATTTCAGCTATTTATTTCATTTTTACTCGCTGCTTTTTATTGCGAGTTGCCCCATCATTTCGGCTATTTTGCGTGCATACATTTTTACTTGCTGCTTTTTATTGCAAGTTGCCCCATCATTTCGGCTATCTCGTATGCACGTGCGGCCTACTGGCTTTTCGCCATAAACCTGAAATTAGACACCGATTTCGGCATCAACACCGCTACAACTGGGATATGGCCAGGAGCGAATCATCATCTGCCTCTGTCGATGTTGAACAAAGGTGGCTTAGCAAACAGGGTTAGGGTCCTGTCGACTAAGGCTTTTAACTTGATGAGCCGTAAGGGTCTCACGAAGGTATTTCTCCCTACAAGTCGTGAGGATCTCGTAGGTGTATTTTCTCCCTAGGAATCGTGAGGATTTCTAAGTGTATGTTCCTCTGTAATTCGTAAGGATCTTACAAGAGGGCTTTCTCCTTATAAGTCGAGAGGACTTATAAGGGTTGTTCACCATATGGACATACCCCTAGTCACGGATGGGACTTGGTTAGGGAAATGTTTATTCGTGCCCGTGGATTGTATACAAGGGCCAGTATCGGACCACTTGTAGGGCGATATCGGAAGTTGTGGGGGTTGCTTAAGCACAGGTTTAGGTCTCTGTAACTTAAGACTTTCAAATCTTATGAGCCATGAGGGTCTCATAAAAGAGTTCTCCTTACGAGTCGTGAGAATCTCGCAAGTGTATTTTCTCCTTAGGAATCGTGGGGATCCCTAAGTGTGTTGCTCCCTTGTGAGTCGTAAGGATCTCACGCGGGTGGTTTCTCCTTACAAGGTCAAGAGGACCCTATAAGTGTTTTTTAACGAGGTTGCGCCCTTCCGGGTTTTCACAAACACTCGCCGGTAGTGCTGTTGTTTTTACTCACGGAGCCTGAGGATTTTGTTTAAAGACGTTTTGGTCGTTTGCAAGTTTTAGGACATTGTGGTCCACCGTTAGTTTAAAGACGTTTCGGTCCACTGTTAATTTAAGGACGTTGCGGTCCGCCGTTAGTTTAAGGACGTTGCGGTCCGCCGTTAGTTTAAGGACGTTGCGGTCCGTAATTAGTTTAAGGACATTACGGTCCAATGTTAGTTTAAGGACGTTGCGGTCCGCCGTTGCCGTATTTGCGGCGAACATCTAGTTTATTGACTTTTCGGTCTAAGGGGCTTTCTCTATGAATGAGCATGATGCCCACAGCGTATCCACCTTTTTAGGAGCATGAGGCTGTGGTGGGCTCACCTTACAGTCTTCAAACAGCGCGAAGATTCCCTGCTGGTGTTTGTCTTCAACCCAGTTTTTGAAGGTGTAGCAATCCTCGATCAGATGACCTACCGTTTGGTGGTAAGGGTAATAATTGAGAGCGTTAACATCTTCTGGCCGTAACGGACATTTTGGACTCGGCAGATTGATGAGTCTGTCACGTACCGCCAGCTCGAATAGTCCCCTTGTTTTATCTTGCGGAAACGAGTAAGGACGTTTCAACTTTTGCTGGAGAGGTTGCCGCTTGTTGTTTCGGCAAACGACTGGTCTTGGGCCACTCGATTATTGTTGAGTGTTGGCGATGAGGGTCATTTTCCCCTTCCCTTTATCCTTTTTGCTCGACCCTTTGTTTACGGGGCCGAGATTTTATCCGAATAGCGTGCGATTGCACGGCTGATCGTTCTCGCAGCTCCTCAATTCCTTCATTTTTGAAATAGACTTCCCGAGGTAGGGGTTGGGGGTAGCTTCTTTGTCAGAGTCGCTTCCAAAGGTGATAATTTGTGATCCCTTGGAGTCGGTTATATGACAATCGTCGGCGGCTCTTTTGCGCTCATCTATCGCATTTTTTCGACGTCTATGAGCTTCACATTTTGTTCTGTCAAAGTTTTGCTTTTGAGCGACATACCCTTGCCACCAACAGTTAAAGGATTCGCAGTCTTCGGTAGGATGTATGATCTTCTGATGATATAAACAGAAGTTAGGGTGCATCTCTACCTCAGCGAGAGTATTTTCTTCAGAGGGCGGTAGCTTCATTCCTACTGATAGAGATTTGGCGAACCTTTTCCTCGTCTTGAATTTGTTTTTATCCGCATTGGATGGCTTTTGATTTGACGGGAATGCCTTGGCTTTTTCTAGTATGGCCATCTCACGCTCTTGATTGGCTTTTGCTTTCATACGAATTTCATTTAGGAAGACATCGATCAACTCGTCTGATGGCTGTAGAATCTCCGGCTTAGGGTTCGCCATTGGTTTCTCAGCGCAAGGAGCCTCCTCATCCTCCGTCAGTGAATAAGAAATCACATGACAAGTCGCTATGTAGTCTTCGGATTCGTCTGATGAGTTTTCTCCATCGTTTTCGTCCTTGATAAAAGAACAAGCTGCCCCCATCATGCCCGTCTTCTTTGGAGTGTGCGGCTGTGGTGGATTTACCTTCCACTTTTCAGATAGGGCAAGCTTGCCTTGTAAGTATCGATCTTCAATCCATCCCTTGAAGACGAAGCAATCCTCAATCGGATGGCTTGCCGTTTGATGATAAGGGTAATAATTGGGGTTATTCGCCTCGTTGGGTTGTGGCGGTTGCCTTGGATTCGGCAAGTTGATAAGCCTGTTGCGCACAGCCAGCTCGAACAGCCTCTTCGTCTTATCCCGCGGGAATGAGTAGGGGCGTCTCATTTTCTCAATATAGAACCGCCGTCTCTCTCCCGATTGATCCGCTAGCTTTAGGGTGCTGGGTTGCTGTTGAGCATTCGCAACAAAGGTTGCCTTCCCTTTATCCTTGTCATTCCGCGGTTCTGGCTTCGGGAGAGAAGGTCTGTGACCCATTTGATTCATCTGGGCCAGCTTGTCGATCAAAGCCTGGAATGTGGTCGGCTTAAAGAACATCATGAACTGTGAGATAGAGGCATGAGGGTCTAGGGTACCCATGAACATGCCCACCGCGGGCGCTTCTTCAATGCGTTGTTCGCATTTCGACCACAAGTTTCGCCAGCGTATAGCGTACTGAACCCACGTCTCACCCGGCCTTATCCTGGCATTAATCAACGCTGCTATCGGAGCCCGTTCGCTAGCGCTCGCGAATCGCTGAGTGAATAGCAACTCCATTTCAGCGAACGTCTTGACAGAATCGTTCGGGAGTTCGGAATACCATTCGAACGCTGTTTCTGACAAGCTGCCGACGAATTGGCGAAGCATCAATTTATCATCGTCTCCAGTATTGCCGCATAAGGCCCTGAATTGAGCGACATGCTGATGCGGATTCCCTGTCCCTTTATATATGTGGAACTTAGGTATTGTATAGCCCGGCGGGTACTGTACCTGATCATACCAGCCCGGATATGGTCGTCCTGTTTTGACGATCTGACCGGCTGCCTCAGTCGCATGATGAACCCGTATCTGCTGGGCTATATATTCGTCCAGGTCAGCTTTGGAGATTGCCTCCTGCTTGGCTGTTGACAAAGCTAGTGGAGGATTTGGCGTTTCTCCCCTGTCGTCTTCAAGGACAACCGGAGGATCTTCAGCAGGAGGGTTCCGCTGAATCATCATCCCTACCATATCTTGGAAGAGAAGCGCCATTTGTTTTATATTAGCCGCTTGCTCTGCAGCTTCTTTGTCCTTCTTTTCGAGGACTCTGCGTAGGTAATCAGCGTCAGTTTCTTGTTCATGACGCTGCTCCGATGATGCCTCTGAGCTTTCTTTTAGCTCGGTAAGTGCGGCCATTGCAGTCATCATCTCTTGAAGCTTTTGCTGCTGCTCCTGAGCTTTGGTCACGGATCGAGTGAGTGGTCGGTGACCCGTCGAAGCATGGCTTTCCTCCTTTCCAGAAGCCATATAAACAGTGTGCACCACCATGCCCCCAGACTTGGGGCGTTTGTGCCCATCGCTTTTACGTTTCGCCTTGTTCACAGGGGTTTTTTGCGGCCTCCTTTTCTTTTGAGTGATTGACGTTGAGGGTGTCGTTGTAGTGGACACCCGAGTAACCGTTGCTTCTTTCGACCTGACAAAGTAGTCTTCCTCCTGCCGAACCTTCGTCTTTTTCTGTCGGCGGAGATAGTTTTCATCAATCACCGACTCTTGGACCTGTCGCCAGACTTTGTAAATTTTAGAGGACAGCCGGTGAGGGGGCTGCTCTAGCTTCTTCTCTGGAGTGTTCTCCACAGGTGAAGGAGTTCGCTTCAGCACCGCAACAGGAGAGTTTCTGCGCACCGTGTTCAGCAATTCAAAGCTGTTCCCAGTTGGAACAGCAGCATCGATCCCCACCGTTGGAGCTGGCAGAGTTATCCCGGAGGGGGAGTTGCCCCCAGCCTTCCTCACTCGGCGCCTGATCAGTCGAAAATACCGCATTTCAAACACGGCAATTTCCCTACCTTTTGCATTCAGGTATAGGTATCTGGTATTCATATCGCACATATTTGCAAAACACATGTAAAAAACTGGATTACTTGTACTGTATACTAAAACCGGCACTTTTAGGGAAATTGTGTGTTTTTCATGGCATTGCATCACCCTTGTATTGCGCAACTCTTATCTTGGGGTCTAATGCAGGAAATTCAAGAAGCAAGGCCCAAAATTTGGAAAAGAGCTGATAAAATATACGCCAACTCCAAGATGCAAGATCTGGTAGTGATACAAAAGGACAAATAAAATTTAACATATCAGAAACAGGCCCAAAACTCAGCCCAAGACCACACCAGAAGACTCAAACCCAGAGGCTTCCAAACCGCCGCGGTTCCGCGGCGGGAGCTGGCTTGAGCCGCGGAACCGCGGCGCTTTGATGGCTTCAGATGCCCAGATTTTCTCCATGTGTCGTAGCTAACGGCCTAAGCTTCCAGAACATTGTAGAATGTCCACGTGGCACATCTAGAAGGCTCGGCTTAACAAACTCTTGGAGGGAAATTCAAATTTTGGGCTTAACTAACTTTTGGAGGGAAATTTAAATCTTTTGGCTAACAAACTTGTGGAGGGAATTCAAATTTCAATCCTAGATCTAGAATTTGGAGGTCTATAAAAGAGAGCCTAGAGCTAGGGTGAGAGTTGTTCAAGAATTCATTCATCTTCTTCCTCCCACAAGTTTAGTGACAAAACTTGTGCCAAACCCTTACCCCAATTCCAATTCAACTTCAAGATCAAGATCCCGAGAGCAATTCAAGCAAGAGAGCCTTCAACCTTTAGCAAGCGACGCCGGATTTCAACGGAGCAAGAGATCCACGCCGATCCGCGACTCAAGGAGCCGAGCGAAGCCGAAATCGACGATCTAGTTCCTTCCTTTTGTAAATTCAAGAGAGTTGTAACGAAATTTGTCGATAAATAAAGGTGAATTTTCTATATTCTTGCTTATCTTCTAATTCAAGCATAATGATTAGATCTCAATTTGTGATTGTGTTTGTGATCATGATGTTTGAGTAATCTCCGCTCGTGTAGGAGTTGTGACGATCTTTAGATGATGATGATTTAAATATTTTTACAATTCTTAAATCCTATAATGTTTGGAAATTCTAGTGAATCAAATGATTAATGACCTAGTTTCGAGATGATGCTTTCTTGATCGTGTTCACTCGAAACTAGGGAACAACTATTGACCATTTGATTAACTAGAAGCTAGAATTTGAATGCGATCCATCGAAAGGACAAAGGATGAGCTGCGAAATCCCTAATTTCCTCGCAAGATCCTTAAACCTCGATGAATTTGCATCGATCTAGTATCAATTCGTTAATGGATAAGAATGAGTAATCATTAGATCTCATCATATCTATAGATCCGATCTACTCCTACGAGCCATACTTCTAATCTTGATTGTTGGTTGGAAATTATCACACATCTCAATTCTTGTTTTTAATGTTTCTTTTAGATCTAGTTTTTTCTTATTCTTGATCTTCAATTACAAATCATGAATTGTTTTCTTTTCTTTGCCTTAAATTTTCAACTCATCTAATTCGGAAATTGAACGGATTACACTTTCCCTGTGGACGATCCGCACTAGCTAACGATCTACATCCGACACCGTTATTGATTGCGGTCAAAATATTTTTGGTTGTGATTTCTAAATACAATTTTCCATACTATACACATCCTAAAAATCATTCAATCAAATGGCGCCGCTGCCGGGGATCGTGTGCTATTTGTTCATTTTTTGAAATTTGAGTTGAAAAGTTTATTCTATCAATATTTTTTTTAGATCAAAACTCGCACAAAACACTAAACGAGTTGTTGTGGTTAATTGCAAGGAGATCTGGAACTTGCTGTGAAATTGGAAAATTATTTGGAGAATTCCAGAGAGCTCAGGAGCTGAACAGGAGCAGTACCAAATTTTTCAGTGCAGAGAGGAGCTCAAGGTGCGGCGGAACCGCGGCATTAGGGGCTAATCGCGGCGGAATCGCGGCGGTTTTAGGGGATCTCTGTACAATTTTTATCTGGTAACCTCTAACTTTCTTATCTCCTTCCTAAAATCTGCTCCAATTAACAATTTGTTGCAGGCTTCTTTGCAAAAATCGCAGCGCCGCAAAAAACAAAATAAATTGTGCTTGTTTTTGATTTTGTGGTTGTTTGCATAATTAATATGGACATTAAGGGGCACGACCAAATCCAGATTAGGTGGGGTGTTCATTACCCTTCCTAAGCCCTAAAAATCACAAACTTGCATCCGCATTACCCTCATTAATTAAAAAATATCTAGAGATGACTCTAAGGACCGTCGCGCTCACTTAGGACAGAAAAAGGCCGTGGGTAATTCATTGCTTATCCGCGTTTCTTTTTGTGGTGTCTAAGGAAAGTGTGTCGAAGGCTAGTGGTTACTTAATTAGGCCCACTACTTACGTAGTGGAGAACCTCCCACTTACCTGGCACTTACCTGGCCACAGGAGAAACAAAGAGGCAGTGGAGGATTTTATCCTGCGACTTGTCTTTTGGCAGTTAGGAGCGGTCTAGAGCTTTGACCTAGGCGACCATAGATTTTAGGGTTGCTTGTTGCATTTGTTGTGATCGCATCATATTTTCAAAATCCGTATCATTTTTCAAAACAAACACTGCATTCACTTCATTTCCCCTAATTATAAATCACGCTGCCACTTGTACTAACCCCTTTTAGTGCAAGATAGGCTGGACATGGGATTCTAGTGCCCGACTTGTCCGCGAACCCTCGATCGACTCCGAAGTCGGTATTTCTCCATTTACCTTTCTTTTACCCACCACCACACCCACACCGATGGATCCGTCTCCATCGAACCTCTTTACCGCTGCTCTGCCGCCGTCCGTTGGTGCGCAGAATCCTCCCCGCATCTCTCTCCAAGAGAGGTGCTACCCTTTGCGAGGTCCTCTCTCGACCTGCTTATCCATTCCACCAGCCAACAGGGATAACTTTGAGATTAAGCCCCAGTACATCAACCTTCTACCCAAATTCCACGGTCTCGAGACTGAAGACGCATACGTTTTTATCACCAAATTTGAAAACGTATGCGCAATGATGGGTACATCACAACTTTCTGTGGATGCCATGCGTCTACGACTTCTTCCATTTACCTTGTGCGATACAGCCGAGAAGTGGCTGTATAACACCACCGCACACTCCATCACGAATTGGGAAGAATTCGCTGCGGCATTCCTTAAGAAATTCTACCCTATGCAAAAGACAGCTCGAATCCGTAGCGAATATATCAATTCTCCCAGCTTCCAGCTGAACCATTCTCAAAATAATTTGACCGATTTAAGGATCTTTTGGTTCAATGCCCACATCACGGCATCCCGAGATGGGATCTTTGCCGAATCATATATGAGGGCAGTAACCCTACCACTAAACAAAACCTTGAAAACATGTGTCAAGGCACCTTTATGACCAAGGATGATGGGGAAGCATGGAAATTTTTAAAAGAGTTCGCTGAAAAGTCACTACAGTGGGAGACTGGAACCCAGCCATCGAGTAGGGGTGGCGTACACCAAATAGACGTGTCCATAGGTGTTCGAGCTGAGATGGCAGCAATGCAAAAGAAGCTCGACGCTATGGAACACAAATTCTTAGCAGCCTCCCTAAACCCAATGTCGCTCCCCAAAACTGTTTATGGGTGCTGTTCTGATCCTTCTCACTTGACGGAAGAATGTCCATTAAACTCTCAGTTTCGAGGTCTCGAGCATACCAATGCCGCATTTCAAAGACCTGGAAACGACCCTTTTTCTTCCACATATAATCAGGGTTGGAGGAATCACCCGAATTTTGCCTGGAACCAATCCCAAAACACGGTTCCAAACCCGAATCATTTCCAAAGGGTCCTACCTCCACAACAGCAACCACTTCATCTCACTCAGCACCCCTACCAGTCATAAAATTTCCAAAACCAGGTCAACACTCCTTCACCTTCTAATCCTATGCAGTCGACCTGTTCTGACGAGTTCTCTCAAGTCGCTCAAACCATGAAATCACTCCTGTCAAATTTCATGGAAGTGTCGGCCGAGGTTAGGTCTTCCGTTGGTGAGATAAAGAAAAACTCAGCGTCCCAAGCTGAGAGTATCAAAACGATGGAAGCTGAGATTGCACGACTTAAGGCCGAGTTGAGTGCGAGAGAAAAAGGGAAACTCCCAGCTCAACCTTTGCCCAATCCTGGCTATTCACATCATGTGAATGCAATCACCACGTTGAGATCTGGAAGAGTGCTGGATAACCATGTTGGGGAAGAAGTTGATGATACTGAAAATCCTATCAACACCCCGGCTGAGACCTTTCCTCACACTCACACTTCTACGTCTGATTCTTGTTCTCCTACCCCACCGCCTTCTTGCGAGCCTATTCTCCATTTCCCTCTAGGCTCGACACCTCAGCCCACCTCTTCTACTCCTCCACAGACGATCCCCACTTCTATTTCGGGATCAGGTCCGCACACACTTCCTTCTCCTATGATGGACCCAGCACTTATTGCTAAAGCACATTATCCTAATCGGTTAAGGGCTAACACATCGAGTCCACATATGGAGAAGATTATGGACATGTTTAAGCAAGTTAACATCAACATCCCTCTCCTAGATGCTATCCAACAAGTTCCGTCTTATGCGAAAACTCTTAAGAACTTGTGCACTAGGAAGAGGAAGACTCAAGTGCCCAAGAAAATATTCATGGCAAAGACGGTAGATACGGCTTTCCCCCAACAATTACCGAGGAAACGTAAGGATCCTGGATATCCTACTATTTCCATTTCTATTGGGGAAAAACACATTAACCGTGCTCTACTAGATCTGGGCGCTAGTGTTAACTTGCTTCCATACTCAGTCTATGAGCAATTAGGGATCGGAGAGTTGAAACCAGCCCATTGCACTCTCCAGATGGATGACCGATCAAGCACCAAACCTAGGGGTGAACTGGAGGATGTGTTAATAAAAATCGGGGAATTCGTATTCCCTGTGGATTTTATTGTACTTGATACACAGCCTGTAGCGAACCCACGGAATCAAATTCCGGTGATTTTAGGTCGCCCCTTTTTGGCCACTTCCAACGCTATCATCAACTGTCGTAATGGTTCTATGACCCTATCCTTCGGGAATAGGTCAATAGAGCTGAACATTTACAAGTTGGGAAGTGTACCCTCCGAACCTACTGCTCATGTCTGTTCTGTCGACTTAATGGATGTCGACAGCAGCGAATTTGATGATCCTCCTGATACCGATCTTGACTCTTTTCATACGTTGTTGTTTGACCCAACTATGTATCATATACATACGGACTCTTCCATTGAGATGTCCGGGTCAACAATTAACACGGATTATGAACTGTTCTTAGAGTCTGAAGATCACCCCGCACTTTATGATGACATTATTCTTCGGGGTATTGATGAAACTTTTGAGGAGATCTTCGCTGATGAACTCGCATTTCTGAATAACACGGGTGTTGAGATGAATCATGTCCCAATCATTGAAATTGAACCTCCACCCCTTCTTCTGAACTGTAAAAAGAATGCGAACAATCCATCACATTCACTGCATCGTCTCTCCAGAATGAGACGCACACACATTCTATTCCACCACTTAACCTTTCCCCACTTCTTCTTCCACCAATCCGAGCACTGCATTGATAAAAATTTTGAATGGTTGGTGTTAACGTTCGGTCTTTGCAAAGCTTGGCATCGACCACTGATTTTTGACCCCCTCATGTGATTTTCAAAAGATTAACATTGCATAACTCAAGTTTGGGGGGGGCAATTTTTCTAGCTCTTGAAAAGAAAATTTTTACAAAAAAATTTTAAGTGAAAAGAATAAGTTTGGGGGAGGATCTTCACTTATATATTTTTCCCCCACTAATAAATTCCTCCCAGGCTTATAGGTTTTGTAGATATAGCGGTTGGTAACAGTGAGGACACTGTTGAAAACAAGTTTGGGGGAGGTTTGTGCTTAGTTTTGCATCATGTGCATATCATTTGCATAAGCACAAAACATTTCTTATAAAACCATAAAAATTTAAAAAATTTCAAAACCCATAAAAAATTTTGTGTAAATATTTTTGGCTCATCATTTTTTGTAAATAGTTTTTCAAAACCCATAAAAACCTATAAAAATTTAAAAATTTTCAAAATCCATAAAAATTCAAAAATTTTCAAACTCATAAAAATTTTAAAAATCTTCAAAATATAAAAATATTTAATATTTATGATAATAAAAGATTAGATAGTGAACAATTACATCCATGAGATTAGAAAAATTTAAGAAAATCAAGAAAATTAGAAGTTTTCTTATACGAACTAGTAATAAGTAGTTATGAGCCGTTGTCCCAAGGTTAGTAAGATGGAGGAAGTCACTAATCTGAAGATAAAAATAAGTCTAAAAAATAGTTTCTATTCTGGAAAGCCAAACATTTTGAACGTTGATACCCTGTTATTCGCACTTACACACGTCTTAAAGCCTGGGATAGTAGAGGATACCTTGAAATGCTCTTGTCTTAAAGCCAAAAGTATGAAGGAAAAAAAATGAATAAAATATAAAGTGGTGAGAAAAATGGACACTGGTTTTGTTATCACCGAGGGCAATAAAAAATATATAGCGAGGGTGCCTCTCCACCTAGTGCCCTAAGGCCAACTGGTCTGGGAGTCACTGCTATGCCTGAGGTGGTGCAAGACGAGGAAAATACACCAAATAAGAAAACATATGAATAATCGGTCGATTAGTACCTCAAGAAGTATTAACGGTCGCATGAAAGTGTGTAAGCAAATTCGTCTAAATATTCATTAATTAAAAAGTACTGAGGCTGATGGGCAAGAGTATGATAACTTGAATTGAATTCTCCGAGTGTAGGGATGTCTTTACACACACGCAGGGTGATATGATCGATGTTTGGAAGAAAGATAGGAATGAAGAATAAAACGATGTTTTATTGAGGGAGGACGTGATTTCTGACATCTTTTCATGACCATTAAGATAGGGCTCATGACAACCGAAAAGCTAGCTTAGTTGGAAACCCTAATTTTCAAGGCTTTTCTTTTACAATTCTTTTCTTTAAATGTAATATTCATGATCTTCCTTTTATTATTGGATTTTGTGGGTGCAATCCGCTGAAAACCCTCAGGAGACAACACTCCTCCTATTAGGGACACCTAGAGGTTTAAAGGCTTGTTGCACGTGCTCAGTGCAATCGTGTTGCCTACGAAAGTGTGCTAGTTAGTTTTTCTCTTTCTTTATTTTCTCCTTCTCTTTTTTAATAAAACAGTTCGATCGAGACGATCGAAAATAAGTTTGGGGGAATTTGATCAGTCGAAAATACTGCATTTCTAACACGGCAATTTCCCTACCTTTTGCATTCAGGTATAGGTATCCGGTATTCATATCGCACATATTTGCAAAACACATGTAAAAAACTGGATTACTTGTACTGTATACTAAAACCGGCACTTTTAGGGAAATTGTGTGTTTTTCATGGCATTGCATCACCCTTGTATTGCGCAACTCTTGTCTTGGGGTCTAATGCAGGAAATTCAAGAAGTAAGGCCCAAAATTTGGAAAAGAGCTGATAAAAGATACGCCAACTCCAAGATGCAAGATCTGGTAGTGATACAAAAGGCCAAATAAAATTTAACATATCAGAAACAGGCCCAAAACTCAGCCTAAGACCACACCAGAAGACTCAAGCCCAGAGGCTTCCAAACCACCGCGGTTCCGCGGCGGGAGCTGGCTTGAGCCGCGGAACCGCGGCGCTTTGATAGCTTCAGATGCCCAGATTTTCTCCACGTGTCGCAGCTAACGGCCTAAGCTTCCAGAACATTGTAGAATGTCCACGTGGCACATCTAGAAGGCTCGGCTTAACAAACTCTTGGAGGGAAATTCAAATTTTGGGCTTAACTAACTTTTGGAGGGAAATTTAAATCTTTTGGCTAACAAACTTGTGGAGGGAATTCAAATTTCAATCCTAGATCTAGAATTTGGAGGTCTATAAAAGAGAGCCTAGAGCTAGGGTGAGAGTTGTTCAAGAATTCATTCATCTTCTTCCTCCCACAAGTTTAGTGACAAAACTTGTGCCAAACCCTTACCCCAATTCCAATTCAACTTCAAGATCAAGATCCCGAGAGCAATTCAAGCAAGAGAGCCTTCAACCTTTAGCAAGCGACACCGGATTTCAACGGAGCAAGAGATCCACGCCGATCCGCGACTCAAGGAGCCGAGCGAAGCCGAAATCGACGATCTAGTTCCTTCCTTTTGTAAATTCAAGAGAGTTGTAACGAAATTTGTCGATAAATAAAGGTGAATTTTCTATATTCTTGCTTATCTTCTAATTCAAGCATAATGATTAGATCTCAATTTGTGATTGTGTTTGTGATCATGATGTTTGAGTAATCTCCGCTCGTGTAGGAGTTGTGACGATCTTTAGATGGTGATGATTTAAATATTTTTACAATTCTTAAATCCTATAATATTTGGAAATTCTAGTGAATCAAATGATTAATGACCTAGTTTCGAGATGATGCTTTCTTGATCGTGTTCACTCGAAACTAGGGAACAACTATTGACCATTTGATTAACTAGAAGCTAGAATTTGAATGCGATCCATCGAAAGGACAAAGGATGAGCTGCGAAATCCCTAATTTCCTCGCAAGATCCTTAAACCTCGATGAATTTGCATCGATCTAGTATCAATTCGTTAATGGATAAGAATGAGTAATCATTAGATCTCATCACATCTATAGATCTGATCTACTCCTACGAGCCATACTTCTAATCTTGATTGTTGGTTGGAAATTATCACACATCTCAATTCTTGTTTTTAATGTTTCTTTTAGATCTAGTTTTTTTCTTATTCTTGATCTTCAATTACAAATCATGAATTGTTTTCTTTTCTTTGCCTTAAATTTTCAACTCATCTAATTCGGAAATTGAACGGATTACACTTTCCCTGTGGACGATCCGCACTCGCTAACGATCTACATCCGACACCGTTATTGATTGCGGTCAAAATATTTTTGGTTGTGATTTCTAAATACAATTTTCCATACTACACACATCCTAAAAATCATTCAATCAGCGCCAATGGCGACGTCGAGCATGATGAGCCGTTGGGACTGGCTCGGAGATAGAGACAGCTTCTTTTTGCCCCCTGTCTGAATGAGGCGTCGCTGGTGTTAACCTCTTAAAGACTGAGGTTGTCCTTTGAGGGGTGATATTCAACCTGTCGAAGACAGATCCTCGAGCAGGGGCAGGAGCAGGAATAGTCAGTCTTGAAAAGACTGACTCTTTGACAGGGGAAGCCGCCTTGACGACTTCTAGAGCAGTGGTTATTGCCTTCCTTGGAACAGCCACCTTAGAGTTCATGGGCTTCCTAGCGGGCCCCTCATAGTTCTGATCCAGCCTGGCAAAGACAGAGGCTGTTGGCTTGGTAATGGACGACCCGTTGACAGGGGCCGTCGTAGCGGTGAGCCGGTCGAAGACCGACTTCTTGTTCACTTCCGGTGCAGGTATTGGCATAGAGAAGCATGAAGGCGGGATCATGGTCCCGAAAAACAGGCCGGTGGTGGCCTGGGCCACCTGTTCTACCGGCAGAGCGAGGAAGGAAGCCGCTTGGGGCCCATATGCTACACCTCTAGGTGAGGTGGAGCGTCCGTTGCAGTGGCACTTCGAGCAGTTGGTGCAGTTAAAGGCCATTGATGCTTGATTTCTGCGCCAGGCAAAAGACCAAATCTTAGTAACTTGAAATCCAAAGGCAACCATTAACAAACCACGACTCGTTCGCGAAGACGACACACGAAGTGTGGAGTGGAAAGAGGAATAGGTCCCACCGGGCGTGCCAGAATCTGTTCCCCTCTGAATGACGGCGCGACAGGGACGTCTTGCCTGAGATTCGGGGCAGATGCTAATTGGTGTTATCCTTCTACCTCTCCGAAGATGCCAAGTTGATTTATGGCACCGTATATCGAAGGTTTAAACGGATGCGTCCGATGTAGCAGATTTCATCAAATTCCCCCTCGTTTGAGGGGTTTTTGATTGTGGGGACGCTCTTCCCTGCTGGCGCAAGCCCCTGCAGTTAATTACGCTACTGCATCGCGGTAACCACTTTCTCCTTCTCCAGATGGTCACTTCGTGTCGTGTGTGTTTGTTTTGTTTATGGTTGCCCGTGGATTGTATACGGAGACTGAGTAATGTCGTCGCCCGTAGGACGTGGATTAGTCCAAATCCGTATTTACTTAGACTTGGGTTTGGTGTTTTAGTTTAAGGATACGTTAGCCGTGTTGAGGCTAAGATCAACTTAAACGTTCGTTAAGGATACGTTAGTCCTGTTTAAGACTAAGATCTACTTAACGGGGTGATCTATTTAATATATGGCCGTCGGGACTCGTCACCTCTCTAACGTCGTTGAAGGATTACAACGATAGGTGTCAAAGGAGTTCAGAGATGTACCCTTAAACCGAAGTTGATTAGGGAATATGGAGTCTGTTGAAATGCTTAAGGATACGTTAGCCTTGTTTGGGGTTAAGATCTACTTAAGCGGGATCGTTTAGATTCTACAGAAGAGCGTTTGGAGGCTCTATTATTCCAGTTTAGGGACGTGGTGGTCCATGTTCCAGTTTAGGAACGTGGTGGTCCATCGCCAGTTTAGGGACGTGGTGGTCCATCGCCAGTTTAGGGACGTGGTGGTCCGTTGCCAGTTTAGGGACGTGGTGGTCCAATATTAGTTTAAGGACGTCTCGGTCCAACATTAGTTTAAAGACGTTTCAGTCCACGAGTTTAAGGACCCCGCGGTCCATATTGATGTGTGGTCGTCGGGACCCGTCACCTCTCTGACGTCGTTGAAGGATTACAACGATAGGTGTCATAGGAGCTCGGAGATGTACCCTTGAACCGGTTGTAAATTGATTTAGGAGAGCGGCTGTGCTCGGTTAATTTAGTTTGAGGACTTACGGCCACGATTGGGCTAAGTCCAGTTGAAAAAAGTTCAACGCCTTTATTTATCTTCGGCCTACTAGGCCTGCCCATATTTAAATAATGCATTGCATTACTTTTTATTTTTGTTTGGGCTCTGCCCATAAAGGATGCAGAGCACTGGTTTGTATTTTACTTGGGCTCTGCCCATTTATAAATGATGCAGAGCATCAATTTTACTTGGGCTCTGCCCATTTATTGCTTTGCAATTTAATTAGGCCTACTAGGTCTTTTTGATTTGGGCCTGGCCCTTTAGGAAATGCATTGCATTTGTCAGGCGCTTTGCGCAAATCAGAGAGCGCAAGCGCTTGTGGTGTTGACACGTGTCGCGCTCTGGTGAGTTGCGCCAATTCCAGAGAGTAAGGCTCTATCTTAAAGCGCATAGCGCAAGTGGTTCAGATATTGACACGTGGCGCTCTCTGGTGGCTTGCGCCAACCCAAGAGCGCGACAGTGCAGATTTTCAAGTGCAGAGCACTATTAATTTGAGAATCTTTTAGATTCAAGAACCAATGGTTCATAAAGGAAGTGCAAAGCACTATTTGATTTCTTGATCTAATTTAGATTAAAGAAAACAAGTGTTTCTTATTTTTATTTTTTTTCGATCTCAAAGAACCAATGGTTCATAAGCAAAGTGCAAAGCACTATTATTACTTATTTTTCTTTTTTATCATTGATCTTCTTCTCAGATTAATGATCTGTTTTTAAGAGAATTTTCTCTTTTTTCTAAAGGTTTTTACCTTTTTTGTTCTTGAGGAATTCTCTCCAATTCTTCAGAGTTCTCAATGATAATGTTGATGCCTTTGATTTGAGGTCTATGGGTCTTTATATAGTGCCCATCAGTTTGTTGAATTTGTTAACGAGATCTTTCTCTGAGTGATTTGGGGAATTTTCCCCACCGTTGGATCTTTGATCTAAGGGCTTCTGTTTTACAGAAGAAAATCTTCTTGTTTTAACAAGAAAAGAAAGATTTCTTTAAAATTTCAATTCTGTTTGGCGCAAATGCCCCAGCGCGTGACACGTGTCAAGCAGCGCACAGCGCAGCGCAACTGCGCTAGCACATCTGCGCTGCCACGTGTCGCACAGCGCAAAGCGTAGCGCAACTGCGCTGACACGTGTCAAGCAGCGCACAGCGCAGCGCCACTGCGCTAGCGCATCTGCGCTGAAACATGTCGCACAGCGCAAAGCGCAGCGCAAAGCGCAGCGCAACTGCGCTAGCGCAACTGCGCTGACACGTGTCGTGCAGCGCAAAGCGCAGCGTAACTGCGCTGACACGTGTCGCGCAGCGCTGTGCTTGCGCAACTGAAGCGTTGCTTCCTTTTGTTTTTTAGTAGAGCTTTGCTCTAATTGGGCGCGCTGCCTTGGGCGCTGCGCTCTCTGCACTGGCGTGCCTGATTTTGACACATGGCGCCCTGCGCGCAGCGCAGAGGATCTGAAGCGTTGCTTCATTTATTAAAGTTTAAATTTTCAATGTAGAGCTTTGCTCTGATTAGGGGAAACAAAAGCGTTGCTTCGTCTCCCGCCTTGGAATTTGAACAGAGCTTTGCTCTGATTTGGATAAACAAGGGTCTTGACGGCAACTCATATAAAACCTGAAAGACTATCGGAGATCATCCCATACTAGCGCGGAGTGGTCACCACCTCGACGTTCGTCTCGATACAGCGGACGAGATGTCACCACAGCGTTCTTCCTCCAGCAGGATTCAGACGCGACAATCAAACAACGGAGCCACGGAAAAATCCCTAGTTCCAAACCTCGACGGTTCACCAGCAACCTAGAGACAACCACTACATTCGTCTCGTTACAGCAGACGCAATACCAGCAAACGAAGCAAAAGCCAAATTCCTAGCTTCAGGGTCTTGACGGCAACTCAAATAAAACCTGAAAGACTATCAGAGATCATCCCACACCAGCGCGGAGTGGTTATGACTCATCAGGGCTCCCCTAACGGAGCCTAATCTCAAGTAAAAAGCGGCATGGCAAAATTCCTAACGCTTGCTCTTCTGACGGTCAAAACTGCCTAGGAAGATTGCTTGAAGACGTTTTGTCCAGCCCCCGAAGGGATCAGAGATACGACAGTTGCAAGGCTACTCGAACAGCAAGATTGCCTATCGAGGGATACGTCAGTCAACGCGACGGTACGACAGGCAAAACCCTAGTACCACAGACCCTAACGGACCTATGTCGTAAAGAGCAGAGGTTAACTGTGACGTTAAGACATTCTTGCAAGAACTTCTCGATTCGTCTCGACTCGTGAGGAAATTAGTGTCCTTGCGAGAACTTCTCGATTCGTCTCGACTCGTGAGGAAAAGTCTTAGGCAATGGGGATAAGGACCTGTTTCCTAAGCACTGGGGCCCTGCAAATCGGTCCAAAATGGACTCTTGCATACTATCCATGGGCCACACTCTCCAAAGTCGAATCTCGACAAGGAGGGAAACAACCACTTACGAGTCCTCTCGACTTGTAAGAGGGAAAGTTCTCTTGTGAGATCCTTACGACTCTCAAGAGAAAGCACACTTAGGAATCCTCATGATTCCTAAGGAAAAAAAAATACACCTACGGGATCCTCTCGACCTGTAGGGAGAAAATTCTTTATAAGACTCTCACGGCTCATAAAGTTGAAAAGCCTTAGGCAGCAGATCTTAACCTGCTTCCTAAGCCATCACTATCTCTCGAAGAGTTCAAGATGGAATGCTCTCTATTATCTACAGGCTACGCTTACTAAGGTAACATGCCGGCAATAAAGAAAAGAGAAGAAAGCAGTAATAGAACAAAAAAAATATGTATTTTTTATTCATGAATTCAATAGAGTACAAGTTGAATCGTATGAAAGAACAAAAAATGGATACATATTATTCAAAGATTACAAGCAAAACAACTACTGAGAAGGAAGTGTTTTCAACAAGTCTGCAAGCTGCTCTCGCACTCCTTTCAGCGCCTTCTCGTGATCAACCGCCACGGCCAGCTCCGCATCAATTCGAGCCCTTTGCTGCAAGCATGATGAAATCTTCTCATTGATTTCCCGTTGGGCAACTTCGCGACCCTGCGTAGCCCACTCAATAGAGTCGAGCTTCCGCCTCAATACAAGCCCGTCCGAGATACATTGCTGCAAGGTATCAAAAGCAGCTCTCAGTTGCGTGGCGTTCGTTTTAACTTGGGCACGCAGCCGGGCAGATTCACCCGAAGCCTCCTCGTGTTCCTTCCACCTCAAGGTCGCTTCTTGTTCGAAATGGCGGAGGAAGGACACACTCTGCTCGACCCATGCAGCCCGCTGGAAGTTCAAAGCCTGAATCTCAGGAGCAGGACGCATAAGCTCAAGCTCATGCAGGAAGGCCTCAATCTTCCTGCAGTGGTTAACCTAAGACTCAACGACGCCTTCGTTATGGAAGTTCACAAGCGTCGCCAGCATTGGATTAACTTCGGTAACAAAATCTACAGCAAACATAGGGGCCTCCGCGTCAAGCTCCTCGATATAATCGCTCAACATACGTAGACTGGTCACAGCGCCTTTTGAAGATGGACGTCTGGAAAAGGGCCCTACCGGCATTATAACGCGGGACTCGAACGGGGCTGGAGTCGATGTGACCGCTGCAAAACAAATCACAATCAGATGTCGGATTAAGAAATAAAGAAAAATACATGAACAAAAGAGTCTATTATACCGGCTGCAACAGAGGGCAGAGCTGGGAGATCCAGTGGCGCGGCGATACCCTTGACCCCTCCTTCAATTTGTAAGGCTACGAGCAATGCAAAGAGGAATTAGCAATAACGTGACTGCCCGTTAAAGAAAAGAAAGGACGTCGGTTAGAAAAGACACTCACCGACACCAGCGGGCGGACTAATCTCCGACTGGAAAGAGAAGTGCAGGTTCAGCACCTGATACAAATGATCAAAAAGAACTCTTGCGAGATCACGATGATACATGGTCAGTACACGAAAGATGCTGTCCCCGATTTAAATTTATCACAAACCCATACCTTCCAGCATTTGAGAAGATATAAGAGAAGACGGAGGGGCAACGACCGTCAAAGCAGCAACTGGTGGTGCTTCTTCAGGTATCGCAACCTCAGTGCTTGCCACACCTACATTCGAAAGGAAAGGAATGTCATCAGAAAGGATTGCCAAACGAAAAGAATGCAGCGGCCCGAGACCTACCAGACAGGTCATCAACCAGAACCGCGACAGGAGCATCGCCAAGCATCACGACTTCTTCAATCTCATTTGCGAGGATGGTTTCACCGCCCGTAGCTTCATCCGCCGATTCCACGAGAGCTGTCGTGACACTCGCGACGCCAGGAGATGGTAGGGAATCGTAGGCGGAAAGAGCGGCAATTGGAGCAGTCCCGGACTCCTGGGAAAGAGTAGCCGCTTTGGGCTCAATAGTTACCGTCATCTCACTCGCCACCTTCTCACCAGGACTTGGCACCGCAGATAAGATATATGAGAATCTAAAGATTAAAGCTTTGACAAAAAGGCTCAGTATTACGTTACCTTGGGTCGGCTTTTCAATTACTTCCCGAGCCGCATGTGCCGCATGTCTGTAAGCGGTAGACAGGGTACCCAGAGCACCCTCTGAAGAAGCAGGGACAAGAGAAGCAGCGCTCGAGCCTGCACCCACGGCCAAGGCCGCATGTGCCGCATGTCTGTAAGCGGTAGACAGGGTACCCGGAGCACCCTCTAAAGAAGCAGGGACAAGAGAAGCAGCGCTCGAGCCTGCACCCATGGCCAAGGCAGCGTTGCGTTCTTTTGCTGCACGCCTCCTGCGCTTCCTTTCCGCCCGAGCCGCCAGAGCCGACCTTCTCAAGACCTCCGTCAAGGAGACGTCATCGTCCGCAACAGGAGCTACCTCTGGAGCCGTTATGGCATCCGTCATCGGTTGCTTAAGTGAAGCTTCTTTCGGCAATACCGGCGGAACTGGGACTTCGGTGGCCGGCCCTGGAAGCGTCTCTGCACCACCCTGCAAAGTCGGTACCACACCTAGAATAACCTGAGCAGAGGTAGTCCCTATAATAAGATGAAAAGGAGGGGTCAGATTAACCATAAGAAACGGGAGTAGAGACGCGGCGAACCAAAATGTACCGATGCCTAAAGATGCTCGAATCCTTTCCTCCTCCTCAAAAGTCTTGAAGGAAGCCGTGAGAGCCTCTTCAGTGGAAATGCCTGTTGAAGGAAAAGTGTCAGTCAAAACATGATAATAAAAATGTAATGTAATGATAAAAGATACGGCTGAAGTTTACTTGATTGAGAGAGGATGACCAGTCCTGCTTTGCGGCTTGCTAATCGCTCCGAAGCTGCAATAGCAGCTTCGAGGTCGGTATCATCCAGCGCCATAAATAGACCTTCGTTGGTCCCATATTTGCCTAGGCCCTCGCTATAAAGAGCATGAGGCTCCTGGCCGAGTACAACGTCGGCAGAGAGAATCGACTTCTTCGTCCTCTTCTGCGAGCGAGCACCGGTCGCCGCTAGCACAAGCTTACGCTTGGTAGGCACCTTGGGACGAAGAGTCCCGATATCTGAACCCACGCCAGACTCGGGAAACTCTACAGTCACCTCTTTCACAGGAGCACGGGGTATCGGTAGCTCAGGCCTATCACGCGGTACCACAGCCGCAGCAGCTTCCCTCAAGGGAGGATGAACGAGGGTCCGTCGCTTCAGAGGAACGTCTGGATTACTCGCCAGGGCGGTGCCTTTACGATCGAGCAATAATCACTTCTCTTCTCTGATAACGGCGCCCATCGAATGCTGGTACCACGCCACATATACATTCAGGGCTTTTGGAACGCAACCCGACTCACTAATAAATAAATTGGAGCCGGTGTTCAATCGCATAAAATGGTGCATTGCGTTCCGAATACCCTCTTCAGTCACAGGTGGTTCTGATAGGAAGGCCTCAAGCGAGACACCTTGATTGTAGCTTAACTGCTGGACAAAACGATGCGAGTTGTACCTCATGAACAACGTCTCGTCATTCTGCCTAAACACGAGAAAGCCAGGCTTGATAGAGTATAGATGGAGAATTTCCCAAGCTTTCAAGACAGATACCCCGTCTTTAAAAATGTCCCGCAATGGCTGTACCGTTGTTGCGGACTCTTTGCTGATAGTTAGAACCTTATCGGTAAAGGTCATGCCATCTCCAACCGTGCGCGGACGAAGGAGCAAACCCCTAGCTTCCCGTGGTGTCGGATTTACAATGGATGCGTCAACTAGCCGCATGATCCGGGGGAAGCCACACCTGTCGTAGAAGGAAGCCCTTTTATGGATACCGAAAACACCAAATGCATGTAGCTCGAGCCATGACATAAAGTAATGCATCGAGAAGTTCACATGCTGCACTCCTGGTTCAGTAGTATCCACCGCTTGGCTGAGGCTGTAATACAAATAAGCTAAACTAGCGACCCCGACAGCCATTTTCACCCTAATAACCATTCGGTGAGCTGGGTAGAAGACAGACGGCCTTATACGGCGAGGGTGCATCGGAAGCGCAAACCAGCTCAGCCATAACCTGAGAAACCCCAAAAAGAATGTTTCCTCGTCGATCCCAGAAACTGCAAGCTCTACAAAAGAGACGACCGGGGTGTTGGGGAGGAAGAAACTCTTCTGATCTGCCTCCGCCGTTGGCAGGTTATCTAAACCTAAGATAAAAGGATCGTCAAGTTTGGCAAATTTAGCGGCCTCCTTCGAAAAGACTTCCGGGTGGAGAAAATGAGCGATGAAATCCGTGAAATTAACCCTATGGCTCCCAGATTCGAGGAAAAGGTCCTCATAAATATTCAGCACTTTAATCAAACTAGGAAATTGGTGTTGAATGGCATTCTTTGGAGTAAGGCCTGTCATCACTGACTTGGCACTAAAAACGTATTCATCCATAGGAAGCAGTTCCTCATAATGCTCCCCTATAACCGGTAAGCCAGAAACTTCTGCAAACTCCACTAAAGAGATTGATACTTCTCGATCCAGCATAAGGAAGGTGTGAGCCAGAATATTCCACTGCTCCAGAAAGGCCTTAACCCACCAGGCAGGAAGCGTAGGATACTGAAAAAGAGAAGCATAAACCGCGGGATACAACCCAAGCCTCAGCAGCTGCGACTTCTTCGCTAACAGAATATAGCGGGCCCATTACAGATACCCAACTGGATGACGGGGAGTTAGGCCAATCATATATGATTGTCCCCACGGGCGCGACTCGCCTTGACAAATACATCGCCCCAGGGTATCCAAAGCCATTGGAGGCTGAATGGGTATCGAAGCCATAGCAGGCTAAAGAAGACCTCCTGAAGTCCAGTTGACTTCTTCCACGGTGTAGTTCACCGGGGGTGAGTCGGCGTAGTGGATCGCCATGATGGGCTCTTAGGGTACCGTTCACGAAAAGATCTGACGACCCTTAACGATTTGATTATACCATGTTCCCCACAGATGAAGATTCTTATGTTCCGGGTCATGATCTCTGATCAATGCTAAGACTTCCCTGTCCACAGGCGCTCCAGGGAATACTCCCTCTGAACGAACAAATGGGAAAGAACTATCGAAAGACATGTCACCTACACGAAAAAGAACAAAAGTCAACCGTCAGTGCTATAATTTAAATTCTGACACTTAGTACTTTAAAATTCGTACCGCACTGCAATGCAGTAGAAAGGGACCAAAGGGGACCCACATAATCTAGATGACAGTTCATCATTAATAAAAACAGTCTCATCATTTGATGAGACTGTCATTAAATGAGGAAATCCTCAATCAATTTTCATTTAATGAGAACCCTTCGGGCTAAGGAGTAAATCTCCCCTTGAGAGCAGTGCTCTATGGCAGAATGACACCTGTCAGATCCTAATGATGAAGGAGTAAAATTCCTCAAGAAAATTCTAAGAGCCTCGTTCTGTAAAAATGACGGAATAACCCATCAGAGAACTTAAAGTAAAGTTTTAATGGAATAAAATTCCATGATCTTTAAGATCCATGAACAAACTCTTGAGAGTTCTTTATGAAATATTAATAAATCTATGTGATTTGAAAAGAGCAAAGCTCTGTTAATGGGTTAATGAACCCTAAGAAAGATCTCTTTGGATCTATGGGTCCAAGAGAGCAAAGCCCTGTCAACAAAACCCTAAAAAAAGGTTTTCTTTAGATCGAAGATCTATGAAGAGCAAAGCTCTGTTAATGGATGAAACCCTAGATTATTAAATGATCTACTCAAAGATTTAATCTTTACCTAAGAATTTGACAGAGTTCTGTCCTTAAGAAAATTCTTAAGATGAAGAGCTTTGTTTTAAAAAGAGAATTAATTCTCAGGAAAAGAAAGAAGAAAGATGAACAGAAATCATCCTAAGGGCCAAAGGTCCTATTTATAGGCACTGAGTGCCGTTTCAAATTCTAAGTTGATCTAAGGGCGCAGATGCTGCCACCGCTGCACTCACGTGTGGGCCACGTGAGCGCAACGGTGGGGGGACATTTGTTTCCCCAATCAGAGCAAAGCTCTGTTCAAAATTCAAATTTTGAAATGAAGCAACGCTTCAAAAGCAGCGCCAAGTGCGCTGCGCTCTAAGCAGCGCACCACGTGCAAAGCACGTGTGCGCTAGCGCTAAATGCGCTGCGCTCTAAGCAGCGCACCACGTGCAAAGCACGGTGCGCTGCACTCCAAGCAGCGCACCACGTGCAAAGCACGGGTGCGCTAGCGCTGGAACTAAAAGCTCCCCACCGTCAGATCAAAGATCCAATAATAATGATAAATCATTAATTAAGCAGAATTAAATTCTGTTAGGGAAAGATTCCTCAAAATCTTTCCAAACAACAAGATTGTGCTTTGTAAATCAGAGAACCGTTGGATCAATGATCCAGTGGTGATTAAAAATCACCAAAATACAGAATAAATTCTGTATGGAAAAGATTTCCCAATCTTGTTAAAAATAAGAAGATTGCCTTCTGTAAATCAGAAGCCCTTGGATCAAAGATCCAACGGTGGGGAAATCCCCAAATCAATTGGAGAAAAGATCTCCTTAACTGATTAAACAAATCAGCTTGCCCTATAAAAAGGCTCCCAGACTTCAAGTCTCAAAGGACAGAAGCATAGAGAGGAACCCCCCAGAAGCTTTGAGAAAATCTCAGAAAGAAGATCCAAGCTCTCGATAGAAGAACTTCTTCTCTTCAAGGTAAAAGAACAGAGAGATGATATCATCTCATAATTAAAAAGAAGAATTCACTTCTTTCTTTAAGATCATAGATCTATAAGAGCAAGGCCTTTTACAAAGAGATCAAAAGATCTCATCATAAAATAAAAGAAGAATATACTTCTTTCTCACAGATCATAGATCTATAAGACTAAAGTCTTTCTCAAAGAGATCATGAACATCTCACTATAAAAAAGGGAGGAGAATAATTCAATTCTCTTAAGGATCACAGATCCACAAAGGCAAAACCTTTCATCAATATAAGAGATTAAAACATCTCCTGTGAAGCTAAGAACTTTATTCTTAGATATATGAGACAAAGTCTCTTAAAGAGGATTTAATTCTCAGTGCATAGTGCTGCATAAAAGAGCCTTAGCGCTCCGTATTAAAAAGCGCTTCAGCGCACCGGAACTAGCGCACAGCGCTGTATAAAAAGAGCCTTAGCGCTCCATATTAAAAAGAAGCATCTCAGCGCTCCTGATCTGGCACAAAGCGCCAAGCGCACCATGTGCTGCGCTGATAGAACATAAATTGTTCTTTAATAAAGCCCAGAGCTATGATGAATGCTCAGCATTCAGTAAAAGACAAAAACATTGTCAGAATCCAAATGAATGCTCGGCATTGTTAAAAGGGCCAAGCCCAAATGAATGCTCAACTGCCCAAAATAAATATTAAACATTTTAACTTGACTGGACTTAGCCCAAGATTAGCCATAAGTCCTCAATTCAGATTAATTGAGCCCATATGCTCACAAATCTTTTGATATTAGTCTCAAATTGGACTACAGATCTCTCAACCAAAATTGGTTCAAGGGTACATCTCTTCACTCCTCTGATATTTGTCGTTGTAATCCTTCAACATCTTCAGAGAGGTGACGGGTCCCGACAACCATACATTTCATAGACTATGACGTCTTTAAACTGGACTGTGGGGTCCTTAAACCCACGGACTATGATGTCCTTAACCTCGGACTGTGTGGTCCTTAAACCCGTGGACTATGATGTCCTTAACCTTGGACTATAGGGTCCTTAAACCCATGGACGATGATGTCCTTAACCTTGGACCATAATGTCCTTAAACTAATGGACCGCAATGTCCATAAACTAAACAATAGAGCCCAAATGCTCTTTTGTTGGATCTAAACGATCCCGTTAAGTTGATCTTAGTCTAAAATTAGACTAACGTATTCTTAACAAACGTTTAAGTTGATCTTAGTCTCAAATGAGACTAACATATCCTTAAACCCAACCCCAAACCCAAATCTAAGAAGATACGGATTTGGACGAATCCACGCCCTACGAGCGACAACATAAATTAGTCTCCGTATACAATCCACGGGCAACCAAAAACAAAACAAACACCCACGACACGAAGTGACCATCTGGAGAAGGAGAAAATGGTTACTGCGATGCGGTAGCGTAATTAACTGCAGGGGCTTACGCCTGCAGGGAAGAGCGTCCCCACAATCAAAACCCCCTCAAATGAGGGGGAATCTGACGAAGTCTGCTACATCGGCCGCATCCGTTTAAACCTTCGATATACGGTGTCATAAATCAACTTGGCATCTTCGGAGAGGTGGACGGATAGCACCAATTAGCATCTGCCCTCGAAATTCAGGCAAGACGGACCTACGCGGTCGTGTCTCCGTGTTTTGGCGGCGAACAAGGAGTTCATCCAACTGAATACGGATCTCCTTCTATCCCTCCGGACTTAATCGGTATGGAGCTGTTTCCTGATTTAAAATCAGGAAAGCTTATGGAAAAAGCCTCAGAAGAGGGTCACGTGCTTACATGTGACCAGCAGTCACGTGTTGGCACGTGACACCCAAAAGTACCGGCAAAGCAAGTTCAGTTTCCCAACTACATCAAAGAGAGGGGCTTCAGTAAGGGTCACGTGCTCCCATGTGACCTGGGTCACGTGTCGGCATGTGACATTTAAAAGCCAGCAGCAAAGACCCAACGCTTCCTGATCAAATCAAGGAAAAAGCTTCAGAAGAGGTCACGTGCTCCCACGTGACCAGGGTCACGTGTTGGCACGTGATGATCAAAACATCAGAATTGTTCTCCAGTTAAATCAAGAATAAGAGTTCAGACAAGGGTCACGTGCTCGCACGTGACCAGGGGTCACGTGGTTGCACGTGACGGTTAAGCAGCAACCAGAAGACAGAGCGCAGAAAGAAAGAAGAAGGCTCATTCCAAAGGGGGTCACTTGCCCACACGTGACCATGGGTCACGTGGTCACACGTGACCGGCTTTCAAAGCCCATTTCGTTGACAGAATTAAATTCTGAAGGAGATTCAAATCTTTCCAAAGGAAAGCGATTATCTGGAACCAATCGAATTAAAGATTTAAAGATGATTGAATATCATTTATCTATGGGAAAATCTCGGGTTTGGAAAGATTTCCCCTCTAAATCTAACCGAAATAACAAAGGGGAACCCCGGGACTTGAAATCCAATGGTGAATAAAATTCACCCAATAATCCAAAGGTCAAAAACGAATGATGGATGCAAATCAAATCTCTCAATGAAGATTCGTCAAAAACTAATTGACTCGGCTGCTTCTCCTATAAATAGGAGCCAAGAGACACAGGGATGGAGAGATATAGAGACAGATATACGCAGAGGGAAGAAAAAGGAGAGACCCTTGATACTTTGAGGAATTTGGATCTTCTGCAAAAGAAAACCCTAGGTAAGAAAGGGAAGGCTCCTTGAAGGAAAAGAGAATTTAATTCTCAACAGAGTTTAACTCTGATATATAAAACAGAAGAACATATTTCGTCTCTCTTTGATAGAGGATCTGCAAAGTGCACATCTCCCCTTGAGGTTGAGAATTTAATTCTCAATGGGTCGAGATCCTGCCATGCAGATCCAAAACATAGAGAGGGAATGGAAGCACGAGAATTTAATTCTCACAGAACTATAGGAATTTAATTCCTTTGAAATAAAACTAGGGCTTGACCCTGTGTTATGGGAATTTAATTCCTTCAGAACAAAAAGAAACAGGGTTTAACCCTAATTAAGAACCTAGTTCTGTTGGAACAGCGGGGATTTAATTCCCTTGATCATAACTTAACAGAAAGTGGGAATTTAATTCCTTAAAAGCTTTTATTAGGGTTTAACCCTATTTAGTTCTTCACATGTATGAGGAATTTAATTCCTACAGAAAATTCGGAGTCCAACTCTATTCAGAATATAAATCTTCAAAAGGAAGTAGGAATTTAATTCCTCTGAAATTACTGTCAGGGTTTAACCCTACGAGGAATTTAATTCCTGGAAAAGATTAACAGATCCTCTAAACAACATACATAGAGGCAGGGTCACGTGTCACCACGTGACCCCCCCAAAAGATCTACAGAAAGCCCCTTGAAGCAGTGCCCCACATGACCCACGTGACCCTAGGCAGAAGCTTTAACGTATAAGCATTTGAATGCCCGTCACGTGATGGCACGTGATGCTCTAAAAGATGCAATAGTCTCCAAAGAACAAATGAAGGGAGGGCGCTCTCACGTGTCGCCACGTGACCCCTCTTGCCTTAGTGTTTAACACTAAATTGAAACTCTCGAACCCAGTGTTAAAACACTGTTGGGCCTTAGTGTTCAGCACTAATCAAAAAACTTTATTTGCAGTGTTCAACACCGACTACCTTAGTGTTTAACACTAATTTGAGATCTCTGTTGCCAGTGTTTGATACTGATCTGTTTTAGTGTTTAACACTAATTTGAAAAGCCTTGTTGCTGGTGTTTAACACCAATTATCTTTTAGTGTTAAACACTAACTTGTCAACCTCATTCCTAGTGTTCAACACTGATTGCTATGTAGTGTTTAACACTAGGCTTTGGGCCAATTGGCTAAATGGATAGAGGCAAAGCCTCTCCTGATTGGACTTAGCCCAAGCTGGCCATAAGTCCTCAATTCGTAATCAACTGGGCTAATGGGCTCATAATATAATTAATTGGTCTTGATCCCAAATTGGGCCAAGGATTATTTAATCCACTCCGGTTCTAGGGTACATCTCTTCACTCCTTTGATATTTGGCATTGTAATCCCTCAATGTCTTCAAAGAGGTGATGGGTCCCGACGACCACACATCGATATGGACTGCGGGGTCCTTAAACCCGTGTCTAATGCAAAATTCCTGGTTACGTGGAATGCGGATAACGTCACTCTTTGACCCCGCGGAAAACGTCCAGAGCGGAGCCTGGTCCTCGCCAAGCACGGCAGTGAACCCGTGTGAAGCATCCAGAGCACATACCGGACTGTGGGGTCCTTAAACCCATGGACTACGACGTCCTTAACCTTGACCGAGATGTCTTAAAACTACCAATGGACCGCAACGTCCTTAAACTACCCATGGACCGCAATGTCCTTAAACTAGAACAATAGAGCCCCGCATGCTCTTTTGTCGGATCTAAACGGTCCCGTTTAAGTTGATCTTAGCCTCAAAGATGGCTAACGTATCCTTAAACCTTCAAACAGAGTGGACTATAAATCCCCCCAATTAACTCTGGCTTGAGGGTACATCTCTGAACTCCTCTGACATCCGTCGTTGTAATCCTTCAACGTCGTTAGAGAGGTGACGGGTCCCAACGGCCATACATACGATGGACCACTATGTCCCTAAACTGGAACAATAGAGCCCAAACGCTCCTTTGTCGGATCTAAACGATCCCATTAAGTTGATCTTAGTCTCAAAGTAAGACTAACGTATCCTTAACAAACGTTTGAGTTGATCTTAGCCTCAAGTATGGCTGACGTATCCTCAAACCAAACCCCCAAACCCAAATCTAAGATAATACGGATTTGGACTAGTCCACGCCCTACGGGCGATAACATAACTCAGTCTCCGTAAACAATCCACGGGCAACAAAATACAAAATAAACACCCACGACACGAAGTGACCATCTGGAGAAGGAGAAAGTTGTTACCGCAATGCGGTAGCGTAATTAACTGCAGGGGCTTGCGCCTGCAGGGAAGAGCGTCCCCACAATCAAAAACCCCTCAAACGAGGGGGAATCTGACGAAGTCTGCTACATCGGACGCATCCGTCTAAACCTTCGATACATGGTGCCATAAATCAACTTGGCATCTTCGGAGAGGTGGACGGATAGCACCAATTAGCATCTGCCCCGAATCTCAGCGCCAGGACATCGCAGTCCTGCGCGCCGCCGTTCGGAGGGGAACAGGAGCTTTTATTACTGGTTGTGCGCCGAGTTGCAAATCAATACTGAATTCAAGAGCTCGATCGGGAGGCAAACCTGATATATCTTCAGGGAAAACATTCTCGAACTCTCTAACGACCTCTAGCTTCGATCCTCCTACTGCAACGCTGTAATCTCCGCCTTCTTTGGTTTTTCTCGGTAGATGCTAGGCTCCAAAGTCCAGTCTCCGCTTTTGAAATAGAACACTGGGTGGTCTCGTATTTCAAACGCTGCCCTCCTTTGGCAACAGTTGATAGTAGCGAAGAAAGTTCCTAGCCAGTCCATTTACAAGACTACGTCAAAATTCGGTATGTCCAGTACCTTGAAGTCCGCATAGAATTCTCGACTGCAGACGACTCCCAAGGTTGCTTTTAGAACGTCGTTCCTTGAACTGACATTCCAGCTGGATACGAGCGGCTTAACAGGGATCGCATGAGTTCTTATGAACCATTGCGACATGAAGCAATGTGATGCCCAGTGTCGAAGAGCGTGAGTGCAAGTAGGGTGGCTACTAAGATTGTACCTAAGTCACGTGGGATAAGTTTAGGTATAACAAATATAAGATGGTCAGGAATTGAAATGATTTGAAAGGAAGGAAAGAAGAGATTTACTAGTGATAATCTGACCCGTAGCTTCAGCCTCTTTGACTGATATGGTGAATGCTTGGCATCGCGGCACCTTCCTCTGGGCCTGGTTAAATACTCGGCGTTAAGGTTGAGCGGTCTGGATGCGGGGAGCTAGTGTTGATAGAGCTAACCGAGTATGAAGAGCTTGGATTGCCGGTATAGCAGGAGGGTTATTAGTTGCTCGGTTCTGGGGGCATGCTCTGATAGTATGAGTAGAAGACCCACAGATCAGGCATAAGTTGTTCGCTCTTCGACAATTCTTCACTAGATGCCTTGTTCTTTTGCAGTAGCTTCAAAAATCTAGCCTATTGTTGGCGAATGAACCTCCTGACCTCCGAGATGGTTCGTTGAAAACTGTCTTGGAAGAAGCCTTTCCTGCGATCTGGTGCAAAGGGCGTTTTACACCGGTCGACTGCGACTTGCCCTTCTTCTTCACAACTGCCTCATAACGTCGGGCAGCCTTCAAAGTAAGCTCGTGGGTTAGGAAATCCCCTGTAGCGAGTGCAGCTTGGATTTCAGGGTCCAAGAAATCGTCGTGCCCGGATCTCAACAGTGGGAATGAGATGCGCAGCGAACCTGTTACGACCTTGTATTAACAGTGTTTAAGTGAGACAGGAAAATTCAACTTAAGACTATAACTTACCTACCGAGCATGGTAAACTCAGTATCATATTCATCCACAGACTTGACCCATATCGAGCCTTGTTGTTGATGGATGAATTATTGCTCCATGTCAAAACGGACAGTCTCCAAAAAGTACTTCGTATCGAAGAGATCTCGAAATGTTTTCCATTCTATTGGTTGCGCAAGACGGTGTTCCCCTCCGGAAGACGGCGCACAAGACTGCGGTGTCTTGGCACTGAGATTCGGGGCAGATGCTAATTGGTGCTATCTGTTCACCTCTCCGAAGATGCCAAGTTGATTTATGGCACCATGTATCGAAGGTTTAAACGGATGCGTCCGATGTAGCAGACTTCGTCAGATTCCCCCTCGCTTGAGGGATTTTTGATTGTGGGGACGCTCTTCCCTGCAGGCGCAAGCCCCTGCAGTTAATTACGCTACCGCATTGCGGTAACAACTTTCTCCTTCTCCAGCTGGTCACTTCGTGTCGTGGGTGTTTGTTTTGTGTTTTGTTGCCCGTGGATTGTTTACGGAGACTGAGTTATGTCGTCGCCCGTAGGGCGTGGACTAGTCCAAATCCGTATTATCTTAGATTTGGGTTTGGGGGTTTGGTTTGAGGATACGTCAGCCATACTTGAGGCTAAGATCAACTCAAACGTTTGTTAAGGATGCGTTAGTCTAACTTTGTGACTAAGATCAACTTAACGGGATCGTTTAGATCCGATAAAGGAGTGTTTGAACTCCATTGTTCCAGTTTAGGGACCTAGAGGTCCAACGTATGTATGGCCGTCAGGACCCGTCACCTCTCTGACGACGTTGAAGAATTACAACGACGGATGTCAGAGGAGTTCAGAGATGTACCCTTGAGCCAGAGTTAATTGGGGGGATTTATAGCCCACTCTGTTTGAAGGTTTAAGGATACGTTAGCCATCTTTGAGGCTAAGATCAACTTAAACTGGACCGTTTAGATCCGACAAAAGAGCATGCGGGGCTCTATTGTTCTAGTTTAAGGACATTGCGGTCCATGGGTAGTTTAAGGACATTGCGGTCCATGGGTAGTTTAAGGACATTGCGGTCCACTGTTAGTTTTAAGACATCTCGGTCAAGGTTAAGGACGTCGTAGTCCATGGGTTTAAGGACCCCACAGTCCGTTGTTAGTTTTAAGACATCCCGGTCAAGGTTAAGGACGTCGTAGTCCATGGGTTTAAGGACCCCATAGTCCGTTATGTGCTCTGGATGCTTCACACGGGTTCACTGCCATGTTCTGTGAGGACCAGGCTCCGCTCTGGACGTTTTCCACGGGGTCAAAGAGTGACATTATCCGCGTTCCACGTAACCAGGAATTTGCATTAAACACGGGTTTAAGGACCCCGCAGTCCGTATCAATGTGTGGTCGTCGGGACCCGTCACCTCTTTGAAGACATTGAGGGATTACAATGCCAAGTATCAAAGGAGTGAAGAGATGTACCCTAGAACCGGAGCGGATTAAATAGTCCTTGGCCCAATTTGGGGTCAAGACGAATTAATTGTGTTATGAGTCTATTGGCCCAGTTAATCACAAATTGAGGACTTATGGCCATCTTGGGCTAAGTCCAATCAGGAGAGGCTTTGCCTCCATCCATTTAGTCAATTGGGTCAAAGCCTAGTGTTAAACACTACAGAGCAATCAGTGTTGAACACTGGGAATGAAGTTGACAAGTTAGTGTTTAACACTAAGAGATAATTGGTGTTAAACACCAGCAACAAGGCTTTTCAAATTAGTGTTAAACACTAAAACAGATCAGTGTTGAACACTGCAAATGAAGATCTCAGATTAGTGTTAAACACTAAGGCAATCAGTGTTGAACACTGCAGATAAAGCTTTTTAATTAGTGTTGAACACTAAGGTCCAACAGTATTTTAACACTGGGTTCGAGAGTTTCAATTTAGTGTTAAACACTAAGACAAGAGGGGTCACGTGGCAGCACGTGAGAGCGCCCTCCCTTCATTTATTCTGAGATTATCGTGTCTTTCAGAGCGTCACGTGCCATCACGTGATGGGCATTCAAATGCCTATGTATTAGAGCTTCTGCCAAGGATCACGTGGATCACGTGGGGTGCTGCCTCAAAGGGGCTTTCTGTAGACCTTTTGGGGGGTCACGTGATGACACGTGACCCTGCCTCTATGTATTTTATTTAGAGGCTTTGTTAATCTTTTTTTTCAGGAATTAAATTCCTCGAGCTATAAATTTCAGAGGAATTAAATTCCTACTTCCTTTCGAGGACTTATATTCTGGAATAGAGTTTAACTCTGAATTTTCTGTAGGAATTACATTCCTCATATATGTGAAGGGCTGAATAGGGTTAAACCCTAACAAAAGTTTTTAAGGAATTGAATTCCCATTCCCTGTTAAATGATGATTAAGGGAATTAAATTCCCGTTGTTTCAACAGAACTAAGTTCTTAATTAGGGTTAAACCCTGTTTCTTTTTATTCTGAAGGAATTAAATTCCCATGATACAGGGTCAAGCCCTAATTTTATTTTAAAGGAATTAAATTCCTATAGTTCTGTGAGAATTAAATTCTCATGCTTGCATTCCCTCTCTATGTTTTGGATCTGCATGGCAGGATCTCGACCCATTGAGAATTAAATTCTCAACCTTAAGGGGAGATGTGCACTTTGCAGATCCTCTATCAAAGAGAGAAGAAATATATTCTTCTATTTTTATGTATCAGAGTTAAACTCTGTTGAGAATTAAATTCTCTTCTTCTTTCAAGGAGCTTTTCCCTTTCTTACCTAGGGTTTTTGCAGAAGATCCAAGTTCTCCAAGTATCGAAGCTCTCTTTCTTTTCTCTTTTTTTTTCTCTGCGTATGTATATGTATGTATGTCTCTTGGCTCCTATTTATAGGAGAAGCAGCCGAATCAATCAGTTTTTGACGAATCTTCGTGAAAGATTTGATTTGCATCCATCATTCATTTTGGACCTTTGGATTATTAGGTGAATTTTATTCACCATTGGATTTTAAATCCAGAGATTCTCCTTTGTTATTTTGGTTAGATTTAAAGGGGAAATCTTTCCAAACCCGAGATTTTCCCATAGATAGATCACCTCTGAATCTTTAATTCGATTGGTTCCAGATAGTTGCTTTCCTTTGGAAAGATTTGAATTTCTCTCAGAATTTAATTCTGTTAACACAGTGGGCTTTGAAAGCCGGTCACGTGTGGGCACGTGACCCCCTTTGGAATGAGCCTTTTCCTTTCTTTTGCGCTCTGTCTTCTTATTGCTGCTTAAACGTCACGTGCTGCCACGTGACCCCTGGTCACGTGTGAGTACGTGACCCTTGTTTGAACTCTCTCTTTCCTTGGTTCAACTGGAGAACGAGTCTGCTGTCTTGAACGTCACGTGGCAACACGTGACCCTGGTTACGTGGAAGCACGTGACCTCTTCTGAAGCCTTTTCCTTGACTTGATCAGGGAACTGGTGTGCCTTTTGACTCTTGCATTTAAATGTCACGTGTCGCCACGTGACCAGGGTCACGTGGGAGCACGTGACTCTTTCTGAAGCCCCCTTTTCTTCAACGTAGTCAGGAAACTGAACTTGCCTTGATGATGTTTTTAGGTGTCACGTGCCAACACGTGACCGCTAGTCACGTGTAAGCACGTGACCCTCTTCTGAAGCTTTTCCCAGAAGCTTTCCTGATTTTAAATCAGGAAACAAATGCCCCCACAGCGTTGTTCTCACGTATCTGCACGTGAGTGCAACGCTGTCACCTCTTGTGACCGTTGGATTCCTCTAGGGATCTGGGGAGACGAAACGTTTTCATTGTCTTCTATAAATACCTCTGTCTCTTCATAGGAGCCTTCACTTTGTTCATCTTCTTCTTCTGAGAACTTCTTCTTTGAGAATTTAATTCTCGCTTTTAGAGCTTAGTTCTCTGTCTTGAAACAATCTTCAGAGTTTAACTCTGTTCGAAAGGAATCCTTTTTCCTCAGGTAATGGTAATCGAAGCACCTTCGTTTTGACAAAACTCTCTGGATTTTAAATCCAGATCGAGGGTTTCACAAAGAAACCATTTTTCTTCAAGTACTTTAACCAAAATATGAGACCACTCAACTTCCCGCAGTAGATCACTTAGGGTTCAGATGATCCCTTAGGGAGATGATGATGGCGTCTCAACTCCATGGAATTTAATTCCATTCAAAATGTTTCTGGGAATTTAATTCCCTTTTCTTAATAAGGAATTTTAATTCCAATGAAGAACTCGCTTCCTTCACACAGAGGCTTCCCGAGGTCTCTTGGCCCGAGGTTGTTCTTCTGCAATTAATGCGATGGGGGTTTTGTAATGAATCTCACGACCTTTATTTCAGGTATCATGGATGCCCATCTGTATGATCTTGACGAGATCATTTCCTATGGGAATATTCGTGCGCTGGGCCGCAGTCAGAACCAGGAGTTCACCGATGCTCAATGTGCCGAGATTATGAGCCGCTTTGATGAGTACAACCATCGGCTACTCCCCCGTCGCTCTTCTCTTCTGAGGCTGATCGTGTTGGCGATCAGGGAGGCTCTCCCTCTATTCTGTGCTGGTGTGCCGCTTGGGGCATTGGACGCCGCCGAGGATAAAGTACACTCGGTGTATCTGATGCACTTGATCTCAAAGAGAAGGCGGGATAATCTCATTGATCTCCTGCATCAGATGTTCCAGCAGTCGGCCATACTTGCCGCCTATCGGAGGGTGGAGGACATTCGTGAGGACCCCGATGCTTGTGATCGTGAGAGGAAACATACTCGGGAGGTTCGAAATGCTTGGAAAATCTTGGATAAAGTTAATTTTGAGTTTCTCAACCCATGTCCCGCATCTGAAGCTTTACCGTTGTAAATGCGTCCTCTGTGTTTTGTATGAACCTCTTGAAGTATGAGTGACAATTGTTATTATGTCTTTCTATGTTTGCATCTGGGATTTTATCATTTTTGCTATTGTTGTCGTTTGTGCTTTTAATATGCAGGGTACTACTCCATATATTTCCTTTTAAGCGCGCATCAGGTTTAGGCCTCACGTGTTCTGCACGTGGGTCTCTTGATGGGGCGGTTCACAAAATTTTCTCATGCCGTATTTTCAGTGCATAATATTGGATGCAGAGAAAGGGCCTTGGAAATAGTTTCATTTCCTTGATTTTAGATGCCCTTCCTTTTTTGGGCCTTGGAAATAGCCTTACCATGCAAGATTTTCCGCGCACAGCACTTAATGCACTTCTTTATATATGAAGCTATAGCTTTCTTTTCCTTTCACAGAGAGCTTCATATTATTTTTTTTTTTTGGAGTAACTTATCTTGAGAAACAAACGAGCGTCATGGCCTGCAATCGTCCTCATGCTCGCCGACAGCCGTGGGAAGTTCCTATTGAAAAGATGATCCCCCGCTTTGCTGCTCGGTTGGTGGATCCCCTCCTTACCGACAACGAATGCGACTCAGCCATGCACGAACTCTCGATCCGTAGGGGGTCTCCCCTCCCGATGGGTTCTCTCTGGCTCCGGATGATCCTCATGGCCGTGCTTGCCGACATTCCTCCTCACCCGGCAGAGATGACCCTGGCAATGCTTGATGCGGCGGAAGAAAAGCTCGAGGGCTTTCATGAAGCATGCCTGATTACTCAGGCTTTGAAGGACTGCTCAATTCATCTGCTGAGCGAGATAAAGGCCCGGCGAGCTATTATGTTTGCATTCGCGGACGAACATGGCACCAACCGATGGGGAGCGACTTCTCGCGAGAATCGTCGCTTCGATGTGCTGGAGAAAGCGGAGAGAGAGATGGAGAATTTTATCCTTTGCTTCATCAACCCCTGTGTCGTTGATCCTGTGTTTGGTGACCTTTTCCGTTAGTGTAGAACCTCTTTAAATTAGTCCCTCCTTTTTGTATGCTTTATGTTGAACCTCCATGTAGGCTCGGTACTCGTATGTATGTTTCCGCTTGCATGAATAAATTTTGTGTTCCTTTTATGAAAATTTTCTTCAATTATCAATACTGTTGTCATGTCGCGTGCACATTACAGCTTCGAATTTTATTTCCTTTTTCGGATGTTCACATGATTGCGAGCACATGCTTGATAGGATAATCGTCGGAAAAAAAAATTTTGTTGCTTTTCATACCGGGTTGTGTGAGCGCGTTTTGGATCGATTATTGCTGTCGATCGGAAGCCCATTTATATGGTCTTGTAAATGTCTTGTTTCCAAGGCCGCTGTCACGAAAGCGAGCTTACGTGGCTTGATAGAGCGACACGTAGCGAACATATTGTTGTGCGAGAAAAGGGCTCAGCCGTAAATTTTCGGAAAGGGCATTGGCTTCTAAGGCGCTGAGCGAGCTTCAGGCCAGCCTTACAGCCAAGACCAACAAAGCATACGAATTCTGGCGGATGCTGCAGGAGTCCACAAAAGAGGTGGTGGCTCTTGATAAAGTTGCCATGTTCACTCGTGAGAGGGTCGAGGTTCATAAAGCCACCGAGAAAGAGCTCGAAGCTCGGCTCGCTTCGTATCAGGCTCAGCAAGCTCAAGCGGAGGCTCGTCTTCTGGAGATCTTGCGTCATGAAGCCGTGGCTCAGCAAAAGCAGGATGAGCTGACCAAGCTGCTGAATCGCCCGCCGGCCCGAAACATTTGTATCTTTTTCTTCCCTTTTGTACATACTCATGGATGAGAGTATTTTCTTTTTGTTTCTTTCATGAATTGTACTTTGCACCCATTTTGGTTTATGAATAAAAGATACATTTTTCTTCTCAATGGTGTGTCTCCTTTTCATCGAATGTGTTCTGCGGATATTCTATCTCGATTTCCTTGCAGGACAGCAATGGCTCAGGACTCAGGGTTAAGATCTGCTTCCTAAGACTTTTGCATTTCACGAGCCACGAGGGTCTTATAAAGAGTTTTTCTCCCCACAGGTCGAAAGGATCCCATAGGTGTAAGTTCTTCTTAAAGATCATGAGGATCCTTAAGCGGGTCTTCCCTTGAGAGTCGTAAAGATCTCGCAAGAGAGTTTTTTCTTCCTTACAGGTCGTGAGGGCCTGCAAGTGTTGGATGCGGTCACCCTTGTCCGTGTTTTACGGAGTCGGGAGTTTCTCAAGGTATCGTAGTTTAAAGACGTCACGGTCAAGGTTAAGGACCTCATAGTCCGTGGATTTAAGGACTCCACAGTCCGATGTTAGTTTTAAGACATCACGGTCAAGGTTAAGGACCTCATAGTCCGTGGATTTAGGGACTCCACAGTCCGCTATTAGTTTTAAGACATCACGGTCAAGGTTAAGGACCTCATAGTCCGTGGATTTAGGGACTCCACAGTCCGGTGTTTGGTTGCAGGGACCCGTCACCTCTTTGAAGACGTTGAGGAATTACAACGCCGGGCATCAAAGGAGTGAAGAGATGTACCCTTAAACCAAGGCAAAATCTGTAGGGAATCGGGGTGGTTGATCGTTAGTTTTAAGACATCACGGTCAAGGTTAAGGACGTCATAGTCCGTGGATTTTAAGGACTCCACAATCCGGTATTTGCTCTGGATGCTTCACACGGGTTCACTGCCGTGATTGGCGAGGACCAGGCTCCGCTCTGGACGTTTTCCACGGGGTCAAAGAGTGACATTATCCGCGTTCCACGTAACCAGGAATTTTGCACTAGGTGCCTCACACGGGTTCACTGCCGCGTTAGGCGAGGACTAGGCTCCGCTCTGGATGCTTCGCATGGGTTCACTGCCATGCTCTGCGAGGACCAGGATCCGCTCTGGACGTTTTCCACGGGGTCAAAGAGTGACATTATCCACGTTCCACGTGACCAGGAATTTTGCACTAGATGCTTCACACGGGTTCACTGCCGCGTTAGGCGAGGACTAGGCTCCGCTCTGGATGCTTTGCACGGGTTCACTGCCATGCTCTGCGAGGACCAGGATCCGCTCTGGACGTTTTCCACGGGGTCAAAGAGTGACATTATCCGCGTTCCACGTAACCAGGAATTTTGCACTAGATGCTTCACACGGGTTCACTGCCGCGTTAGGCGAGGACTAGGCTCCGCTCTGGATGCTTTGCACGGGTTCACTGCCATGCTCTACGAGGACCAGGATCCGCTCTGGACATTTTCCACGGGGTCAAAGAGTGACATTATCCGCGTTCCACGTAACCAGGAATTTTGCACTAGATGCTTCACACGGGTTCACTGCCGCGTTAGGCAAGGACTAGGCTCCGCTCTGGATGCTTCGCACGGGTTCACTGCCATGCTCTGCGAGGACCAGGATCCGCTCTGGACGTTTTCCACGGGGTCAAAGAGTGACATTATCCGCGTTCCACGTGACCAGGAATTTTGCACTAGATGCTTCACACGGGTTCACTGCCGCGTTAGGCGAGGACTAGACTCCGCTCTGGATGCTTCGCACGGGTTCACTGCCATGCTCTGCGAGGACCAGGATCCGCTCTGGACGTTTTCCACGGGGTCAAAGAGTGACATTATCCGCGTTCCACGTGACCAGGAATTTTATCGATTGTATCCGCATTTCACGGAATGGAGGTTTGACTGTTGGCGATATGTGTACCACCGAGCCATGGAACTGGGAGTTGCCGCTGTTCCGCTTAGCTTGAAGTTGTGTCTGCTGCGTCGAGATGATCTCCAGGTTATTTGCGAACCGTCAAGATTTGGCTTCCTCTCATGATGAAACCTGGGGGAGGAGTACGACTCCTTCTTTGTTTGCGCCCCTGGATTGTATACAGGGATAGATGTAACATTACCTGTAGGGCGAAGATTTCATTCTTTCGTCATTTTTTTTTATTCTCTCCGCGATGCTCTATCATTTCAGCTTTTTATATCACGAAAATCGCGATTGCCCAATCATTTCGGCTATTTTTCGCGGTACCCAATCATTTCGGCTGTTTTTTTTTTTTACTCGCTGCTTTTTATTGCGAGCTGCCCAATCATTTCGGCTGTTTTTTATGCCTTCATTCTCACTTGCTGCTTTTTATTGCAAGTTGCCCCATCATTTCGGCTATTTTGTAGGCATGTGTGGCTTGCTAGCTTTTTCGCCGCAAGCTCGGATTTTGGACACCGATTTCGGCATCAGCATCGCTGCAACTGGGATGTTGCCAGGAGCGAATCATCATTTGCCATGAAAGAACTTGGGATTTGATACCGGTTTAGGCATCAGCATCGCTGCAACTGGAATATTGCCAGGAGCGAATCATCATTTGCCTCTGTCGATGTTGAACAAAGGTGGCTTAGCAAACAGGGTTAAGGTCCTGTCGACTAAGGCTTTCGACTTCATGAGCCGTAAGGGTCTCACAAAGGTATTTCTCCCTACAAGTCGTGAGGATCTTGCAGGTGTATTTTCTCCTTAGGGATCGTGAGGATTCCTAAGTGTATGTTCCTCTGTAAGTCGTAAGGATCCTACAAGAGGGTTTTCTCCTTATGGGTCGAGAGGACCTACAAGGGTTGGACTTTGCTGGGGAAATGTTTATTCGCGCCCGTGGATTGTATACAAGGGTCAGTATTGAGCCTCTTGTAGGGCAATATCGAAGGTTGTGGAGGATTTGCTTAAGAACAGGTTCAGGTTTCTGTATCTTAAGACTTTCAAATCTCATGAGCCGTAAGGGTCCCATAAGAGAATTCTCCTTACGAGTCGTGAGGATCTCGTAAGTGTATTTTCTCCTTAGGAATCGTGAGGATCCCTAAGTGTGTTGCTCCTTTATGAGTCGTAAGGATCTCACGCAGGTGGTTTCTCCTTACAAGGTCGAGAGGACCCTACAAGTGTCTTTTAACGAGGTTGCGCCCTTTCGGGTTTTCACAAACACTCGCCGGTAGTCCTGCTGTTTTTACTCACGGAGCCCTTTCGGGTTTTCATCCGTGCCCATTTTGCTTACGGACATACCCCCCCTTTTTTTTTTACTTTTTCACCTTTTTTTACAAGGTCGCGCCCTTTCGGGTTTTCACGAACGCTTGCCGGCAGCCCTGCTGTTTTTACTCACGGAGCCCTTTCGGGTTTTCATCCGTGCCCATTTTGCTTATGGACGTACCGTTTTTTTTAATTCTTTTTCATATATTTTTATTTTTTCCTCTCCTCTTTTTTATCTCGTCAGCCTAAAGATGCTGCGGTAGTAGTTTTAGGGACGTTTCGGTCCGTCGTTAGTTTAAGGACGTTTCGGTCCGTTGATAGTTTAAGGACGTTTCGGTCCGTCGTTAGTTTAAGGACGTTTCGGTCCACTGTTAGTTTAAGGACGTTTCGGTCCGTCGTTAGTTTAAGGACGTTTCGGTCCGTCGTTATGGGAAGGCCGGCTGCTGCTTGTAAAGTCTGAGCCTAGGAAGATAGTGAGCGGACATAGTCGTCGTCATCTATCATTGACCCCGGCTGCGGCTCATTAAGCATAGTACTTCTTTAAGAAGCGGCCGTTTATTGGCCTGAAAGGCCTTTCACCGTGCATGTCCATGAGTAGGTAGGCTCCACCCTGGTAGACCTTGTCTATGATGTACGGGCCTTCATAGTTTGGCTCAAATTTTCCTCGCTTGGCACGATTGGGGATCATAGGTCTTTTGACCACTAGTGCAAGTTCGCCTTGGCGGAATGTCCTCGGCCTGGTCAATCTTTCGTATGAGCGCGTCATCTTTGCTTTGTAGGCCTCTAGATGTTGTTGCGCTATGAGCCGGGTTTCGTCGAGAGCATCAAGCTCCTCAAGACGAAGGTGAGCATTTTCTTCATTCGTCAGCTCGTGGTGGACTGCTACTCGTAGAGAGGGTAACTCTATCTCGAGGGGGAGCACTGCTTCAGTCCCAAATACCAACGCGTACGGCGTTGTGTTCGTGGCCGTCTTGAATGTGGTTCGATAAGCCCAAAGGGCTTCTTGCAGCCTTTCGTGCCAGTCTCTCTTATTCCTGGAAACGGTCTTTTTTATGATCTTCGTCAAGGTCTTATTGAAAGCCTCGGCTAGACCGTTAGCTCGTGGATTGTAAACCGAAGAATATCTCCAGTCTATATTGTGCTGCTGTGCGAAGCGGCTAATCTTATGGCTTCGGTAGGCCGGCCCGTTATCGGAGATAATCCGCCGTGGAGTCCCGAACCGATAGATGACGTGCGTCTTGAAGAAATGGAGGATATTCTCCGTCTTTACTTCCCTCAGTGGTACTGCTTCTGCCCATTTGGAGAAGTAATCAGTTGTTGCCAGAATAAAACGGTGTCCCCGGGATGATGCTGGCTCAATGGGGCCTACTATGTCAGTCCCCCACATTTCGAATGGCCAACTAGCCACCGTTGGATGCAGTGGATTCGGATGTTGGTGGATGAAGTCTCCATGAATCTGGCATGAGTGGCATTGCTTCGCATACTCGAGGCAGTCCTGGATCATCGTGGGCCAGTAGTAACCCATCCGTTTAATTTTTAACTTCATCTTTGGGCCTGCTTGGTGAGAACCGCAAAGTCCGTCATGAACTTCTTGAATGACTCTTTCTGCTTCGTCAGGTCCTAAGCATCTCAGCCATAGAGAATCAAATGATCTCTTGTATAGAATATCGTTGACGAAAGCGAAAGATAGAGCTCGTTTCATGAGCTGATGTCTTGAGGACGCTTCTTCGGGCATTCGGTGGGACTTAAAGTAGTCTATGAAGACTTCCCTCCAGTCTTCGGCCTTCTCATGGTCTTTTATTTGTAGGGTCGTCTGCTCAGTCGTTCCCTTTTCTTCGCATGATTCCGGAGATATTTCTGCCGGGGCGAGCACTCGGCGGCTTTGTACCACGATTCTGATGTCGTCGAGGTTCTCGTCAGCCAGTTCTTTAGCAAGTTTAGCCAACGCGTCTGCTTTGCTGTTTTCCGCGCGCGGTATGTTCTCCAAAGTATAGGAGGGAATTTGGGTCAATAGTTGTTGCACCTTTTCGCCGTACTTCACCAACTCCGGTTTGCACGTTTGGTAGTCACCATTTACTTGACTAACGACCAGCTGAGAATCCCCGTATATAAGGAGGTCTTCAATTCCCATGTCGATGGCGATTTCGAGGCCTGCTATCAGAGCTTCGTATTCGGCTTCATTGTTTGTCCTCGGTTCTATTAAGGAGAAGGCGAAGCGCATTATCCCTCCTTGTGGAGTTGCAAAGATGAGGCCTATCCCTGATTTGACCATTGGGACACCTTGTTTCTGTTTCTTTATGGAGGATGCTCCATCAAAATAGAGTTCCCATCGGGCGCTTCCGCCGCTAATCGCATCAAATGCATGCTCGTCCGGCAAATCACAGTTCAGAGGAGAATCGGCCGGTATCGGGTGCTCGGCGAGGAAGTCGGCAATGGCCTGGCCTTTCACTGCCTTGAGAGGTTGATATGTTATCGAGAACTCCATCAAGAGCAGGGCCCACTTAGCAAGTCGTCCCGTCAATATGGCTTTCGACATCAGATATTTGAGAGGGTCCACCTTCGAAATAAGACGGACTTCATGTGCTAATGCGTAATGTCTAAGCTTTGTTATTGCGAAGATCAACGCCAGGCAGTGCTTTTCAATGGGGGAATAGTTGCTTTCTGCCCCCAGCAGCACTCGACTTAAGTAGTAAAGTGCTCTTTCTTTCCCCTGATCGTTCTCTTGTGCCCATAATGCGCCCAAAGAACCTTCGAGGGCGGCCGTGTAAAGAATGAGAGGCTTTCCCTTCACTGGAGCAGCCAACACTGGAGGGTTCTGTAGGTACTGCTTGATCTCGTCTAGTGCACCTTGACATTTGTGATCCCAAACGAATGGAGTTCCCTTTTTCATCAGGTGGCTGTAAGGACGGCATTTGCCCGAAAGATTAGCGATAAACCGCCGGATGTATGCGAGCTTCCCTTGGAGAGACCGCAACTGCTTGAGGGTTCTTGGCGGAGGCATTTCCATGATCGCCTTAATCTTTGACGGATCTATTTCAATACCTCGGTGTCGAACGATGAATCCCAGAAATTTGCCCGAGGAGACTCCAAACGCGCATTTGAGGGGATTCATTTTCAAATTATATTGCCGAAGGCGTCGAAATACAGTCTCCAGATGCTTTAAATGGTCTTCGTATGACATGCTCTTTACTACGAGGTCGTCGATATAGCACTCGACGACGTCGTGTATGAGGTCATCAAAGATCTTTGTCATGGCCCTTTGATAGGTAGCGCCAGCGTTCTTAAGACCAAAGGGCATAACCCTGTAGCAAAATATACCCAAAGGGGTCCGGAAAGCGGTGTGCTTCTGGTCTTCGGGATGCATTTTTATCTGATTGTATCCTGATGAACCGTCCATAAAGGAGAAAACCTCGTGAGTGGACGTGTTATCTATCATTAGCTCGGTTACCGGCACCGGGAAATCGTCCTTTGGACAGGCTTTATTGAGATCCCTGAAATCCACGCATATGCATACCGTCCCATTCTTCTTCTTTACCGGGACGATATTGGCGATCCAGTCGGGGTATTGGACTTCTTGGATAAATCCAGAATCGATCAACTTCTTGACTTCGGCGTTGATGCTCATTTCAAGCTCGAGTCGCATCCTCCTTGGCGCCTGCTTGACTGGCTTGATATCTGGGGATATTGCTAATCTATGCACAGCAATCTCCGGGTCCAATCCTGGCATCTCGGAGTAGTTCCACGCGAAGCAATCTTTATGCCGTAGAAGCACGTTCTTTAACGCAGCCACCTTTTCTTCGGATAACAGCTCGCTGACAAATGTCGGTCGCGGGTCGTCTGCCGATCCCAACTCAATCTTCTTGAGGTTATCTGCAGTAGTATGTATACCATCTTCCAGTTCTTTCGGAGCGGGCGGAAATTCCGAGATCACCTCATCATCGCTATTCTTAAAGCACCGGTAAAGGTCATCTACGTTCTCGGGCTCTTCTCCTAATATCGTAATCGTATAACAAGTGCGAACCCGCTCCCTGGACTGAGGTGGACCCGGTTCTGCTCTTGCGGCCTTGGGCTCATGCTTTTGCGGTGGCGTCACATTCCAGCCGTCGGATAAAGCGAATCTGCCCCGTCGGTACTGGTCCTCGACCCAGTTCTTGAAGGTGAAGCAGTCTTCGGTAGGATGTCCTATGGCTCGGTGATAAGAGCAATAACTTGGATGAGAAGCCTTACTAGCTTGCTCAGGATGTCTAGACTCTGGAAGCGTGATCATTTGATGTTTTATGGCGAGGTTAAGTAACCTCCCCGTTTTGTCTCGGGGGAAGGAGTACGCTCGACTCATCTTCTTCATGAGGGACAAACCCGAGCCGCTTCTTGATTTATTTCCGTCTCTGCGTCGGGCCTTTCGTACAGCGGATTGACGAGGATAAGCATCTTTGTCTTTTGCAGCACGTTGAGATAGACGTTGCGTCCTGGCCTTCTCGTAGATGGCCATTTCGCGGTTGTGGTCTTTCCGAGCTTCCTGACCCATTTTCCTGATAGGCTTGCCCACTCGCTCTTCAAATGACGGACTCGGCGCTTTAATTGCGGGGTCTAGTTTTGATGGGTGGTTGGCATCTCCTGACAGGGCGTCCTCCTCTTCATCAAAGGTATATATGGCGTAGCTACTGTGGGCCCGTTCCCGTTTTCCGGCTCTTGCGTATCCAAGCCCGAGTGTTTCCATCTTCCCGTTGGGCAATTTGCGTTGAGTCCCGGGGACATCCCAAATCCTGTTGTAGAACCGCGCCTGCCGAACGGTTTGTTCTAAAGGTACTCCTTGGCGCTTCAATAGCTTCTTTAATCCATTTGTATAGTATCTGGGCAGACGGATGGGTTGGAGCCTGTCAAGCGTAGCATCCGTGCCATGCCAGATCTTTTTCTCTATTTTCGACTCTGAGGATCGGTAGAATAGGATCACCTTCTCGCCCCTTCGCCTGGGAGGGACGTAAAATGTTTGCAGGTCCTGTACATTGTGAGCCTGAAGCGCGTCGAGATCCTTGTAGTGTTCTCGCGGTACCATGGTGATTTGCAAACTATGGTCATCGCCAGGGGGTGCTTGTATTGACAACCGATTGGAGAACACAGCATTAACTTCATCTTCTGAATCACTTCCGAAGACCAACACGGGGGCGGGCGTCCCCAGGTTGTTGCGTCGAGATGGCCCTGCATAAACTATCTCTTCCTCTTTTTCGGTATCGCTCCCGAAAATCGGGATGGTGGTGGCGGTTTTGTTCTCCGGATTGCGACACCTTTCTGTATCCTCGAAATCTGGCAAAAAGTATTTCGCATCTTCGTATCTGCGGACTTCGTTCATGGAAAATGGGTTCAGCTCGCCTGTTACGGTATACTCGAAACCGTCCTTAAAGTACTTCATACACTGATGTTGTGTAGAAGGGATGATGTTGTACTCGTGTAGCCAAGGACGACCGAGCAAGGCGTTGTAGCAGGTCTTGGCGTCAATGACATGGAATTTGATGTCTGTGACGAGAAGTCCAAAGCGTAATGTTAGTATCATAGATCCGAGAGTCCGTGACGATTGTGAATCGAAACCGGAGATAGTAATTTTGTCACGAGCGAGGTGTTGCACACTCATGCAGATTTCCTTCAACACCCGAACATTAAGGAGGTTGACGGAGGATACATTATCCACCAGGATCTTGCCTATCTTGATATCATGGCAGTATCCGGAGACATATAGGGGACGGTTATGGTCGCATGTCCCGAGAAGGAGGTCTTCATCACCGAAAATGATGTCGGCTGTATGCACTTCCTCCAGTTCATCCTTCATCTTTTCAGTGGCGAGGAAGGCTTGGAATTGCTCAGGTTCTTGTAACGCCTTAATTAGTGAGTCTCGCGCTTCTTTTGATAGTAGGAGGGCATCGAGAATGCTAAGCTAAGAAGGCAGCTTCCTTAGGTGCGCGAGGATGTTATAGTCCACTTTACTCTTCCTGGGAGGGTCTTTGACAGCCAGCTCCCTCATGACTTGGTCATCTAAAGTGATATCTTCAGTGACCTTTTCCTTTCCCTTATCCCTTCTATTCCCGGGCCCGAGATTCTTTTCTGGGAGTGTGCGATTGCGCAGCTGAATGTTCTCGCAGGCCTCCGATTCTTCTTCTTTCCCCAAAACGGATTCTTTAAAGAGAGGGCCCAGAGCCATTTCTTCGTCAGAGTCGCTCCCAAAGGTGAGAACTTGTGACCCCCTGGCGTTAACCATGTAACAGTTGCCAGTCGTTCTGTTGTGCCCATCGACAGTACTTCTTCGCTCCCGACGGCTCTTGCGTTTCATGCGCTTAACATGTTGCCGACGAGCGACATATCCTTGCCACCATATCTTAAAGGCGTCGCACTCCTCCGTAGGATGTGATATTCTCCGATGATATGTGCAATAGTCAGGGTGCGTCTCTACCCCATCGTGTGTGTTTCCTTCCGAGGGTGGTAGCTTCATTCCCATTGACATGGCTTTGGCAAACCTTTTCCTCGTCTTGAATATCTTCTTGTCTACTTCGGATGCCTTACGCTCTGGCAGGGGTAGTTCAACTCTTTCGTTCAGTTGCCCGCATTTGGCTCCTTCCGACGTGGTCATCTCACGCTCCTGGTCCGCTTTACATTTTAGACGAATCTCGTCTAGAAAAGCGTCGATCATTTCATCTGTTGGCCATGCACGCTCTGGTACAGGCTCTGTCTCCAGCTTTTCAATGCCAGGAGTTTTCCCATCATCGGTAAACGAATGGGAGATTACGTTACAACTCGCCACATATCCTTCGGATTCATCCGACGAGCTTTCTCCATCATCTTCTTCTTGAAAGATGTGGTTGAGGAACTCTTGCAGTGTGACAGGGGTTCGCGCCTTTTGATTGTACTCTTCCAGTGCGTCGATTTGCTTCTGCAAGTTCGTGTGCTCTTTTCCAGGCTTCACGGACTTCTTGGATTTCTTCTTCTTTTTCTTCGAAGATTTTGACGATTGGGCGTGAGTATCTGGGCTCTTATCGTGAGTCTTTGTAGTCGGGCGGCGCCTTAGCATCCCTTCGATAATTTGAGGTTCAAGAGGGTCCTTCCATTCGATCGCAGGGCACGCATGAAGGTCTCTCAGCATTCTTCTGGTTTTAGTTGATAGCACGACCTCCCATGGAGCTTCTTCAATAAAAGAACATGTTGCCCCCGGTGTATCCGCTTTCCTAGGAGCATGCGGCTGTGGGGGGTTCACCTTCCACTTTTCGGACAGTACAAACTTTCCCTGGAGGTACTGGTCTTCAATCCATCCTTTGAAGACGAAGCAATCTTCAATCGGATGGCCTACCGTTTGATGGTAAGGGCAATAGTTAGGGTTATTCACTTCGGTGGGTTGCGGCGGTCGCCTTGGATTTGACAGGTTTATAAGTCTGTTGCGTATTGCCAGCTCGAATAGCCGTTTCGTCTTGTCCCGTGGGAACGAGTAGGGACGCTTCATCTTCTCATTATAATACCGACGCCTTTCCTCTAGTTGATCTGCCGGTTTCGGGGCGTTAGGTTGCTGCTGGGCATTCGCAACAAAGGTTGCCCTCCCTTTACCCTTGTCATTCCGAGATTCCGACTTCGGGGCAGGTGGTCTATGACCCATCTGGTCCATCTGAGCCAACTTGTCGATCAAAACCTGGAATGTGGTTGGCTTAAAGAACATCATAAACTGGGAGATAGTTGCGTGAGGGTCTAGAGTTCCCACGAACATGCCCACCGCAGGTGCTTCCTCAATGCGTTGCTCACATCTCGACCACAAGTTCCGCCAGCGTATAGCGTACTGGACCCAGGTTTCGCCCGGTTTTACCCTGGCGTTAATCAGTGCAGTTATTGGAGTGCGTTCGCTGGCACTTGCGAATCGCTGAGTGAACAACAGCTCCATTTCAGCGAACGTTTTGATAGAATCATTCGGGAGTTCCGAATACCATTCGAACGCAGTTTCTGATAAGCTTCCCACGAACTGGCGGAGCAACAGTTTATCATCACCGCCGGTGTTACCGCAGAGGGCCCGGAACTGGGCGACATGTTGATGGGGATTGCCGGTCCCCTTATACACGTGGAATTTTGGTATCGTATAGCCTTGCGGGTATTTGATTTGGTCGTACCAGCTCGGATACGGCCGCCCCGTTTTCACGACTTGACCAGCTGCCTCAGTCGCGTGATGAACCCGGATCTGCTGGGCTATGTAGTCAGCCAAGTCAGCCTTAGAGATTGCCTCCTCCTTGGCCGTTGAGAGGGCTGGTGGTGGATTTGACGTTTCTCCTCGGTCGTCTTCAAGAACAATTGGGGGATCCTCGGCGGGTAAGTCCTGCTGGATCATCATTCCTATCACATCTTGGAAGAGGAGGCCCATCCGTTGTATATTGGCCGCTTGTTCAGCAGCCTCTTTATCCCTTTTCTCCAGTGTCCAGCGAAGGAATTCAGCATCGGTTTCTTCCTCCCGGCGTGCGTCTGAGGATGTTTCTGGGTTTTCTTTTGGCCCGGTGAGCGCGGCCATAGCATTCATCATTTCTTGAAGCTTTTGTTGCTGCTCTTGAGCCTTCGTCACGGATCGGGTTAGCGGTCGGTGGCCCGTAGACGTGCGGCTTTCCTCTTTTCCAGAGGCCATGTAAACAGTGTGGACCACCATGCTCCCAGACTTAGGGCGTCTGGGCTCAGTGCTTTTAGCCGTCGTTGCATGCTGTGGGGTTTTCTGTGGCCTCCTCCTTTTATGAGCCATGGAGGTTGAGGGGGCCGTTGAGGTGGGCGTCCAGACAGCCTTTTGGGGTTTAGCCTGGTGACCAGCTTCCGGTTGGATTTTCAGCTTCTTGTGTTGGCGAGAGAAGTTTGGATCGATGATCGAGTCCCGTGCCTGCCGCCAAACCTTATAGATTTTGGAAGACAGCCGTTGAGGAGATCGGGGTTGTTCGGGTTTTATTTCGACAACCTTTTTTAATGAGGGAGGAGACCTCTTCAGCACTGCCGTAGGAGAATTCCTTCGCACCTTATTTAGCATTTCAAAGCTGTTCCCAGTTGGAACAGCAGCATTAACCTCTGCCATCGGGGCCGATGGAGTCAACCCGGAGGGGGAGTTGCCCCCAGCCTTCCTTACTCGGCGCCAATGGCGACGTCGAGCGTGTCGAGCGGACGGTGTAGGGTCAGCGGTAAGAATGGTTTCGTCTTGCCCCCTGTCTGGGTGGGGGGTCGCAGTTGGCATTAGCCTGTCAAAGACCGATGTCCTTTGGGCAGTAGGAGCGGGAGCTGAAGCCGTTAATCTCGTAAAGACCGACCTTTTGGCCGGAGAAGCTGCCTTGACGACTTCGGGGGCAGGAGCGGGCACCTTCTTAGAAGCAGCCTTCTCTGAGATTGTAGGTCCCATGATGGGTTCGCAGGATTTTTGGCCCAATCTAGAGAAGACCGAGGCGTTGACGTTGGGCGACTCATTGAGAGGAGCCGCGGCAGGGGTAAGACGATCAAAGACCGACTTCTTGAGAGCTTCCGTTGTCAGCGCTGGAGCGGTGAAGTTTGTAGGTGGGAGCATGGTCCCAAAGAACAATCCTGTGGTGGCGCGAGTGACCTGTTCCACGGGCATTGTAAATAGCGAAGCAGCTTGGGGTCCGTAGGCTATACCTCCTGGCGAGGCAGAGCGTTGGCTGCAATTGCAGCCTGAGCAGTTGGAGAATTTCATGGAAGTAGAAGCCATCGATCCGACGCAGACCTATGGAAGCACCGGTTCGACGAATAGATACTCTCGATATGGGTAATGGCAAAAGGGCAAAAGGGAGACCGAAGAAAACATGGATGGAGGTGATACGAAACGATATGGTTGCCAAAGGACTCAATGAAAGTATATTGTTCGATAGAAGTGAGTGGAGACAGAGGATTCATGTGCTGGACCCGGCGTGATTCTCATGTTGGTTCATGTAGCCTACCCCATATGCTTGGGATAAAAGGCTCAGTTGTTGTTGTTGTTGTAGAAGCCATCGATCCTTTGCTTTCTGCAATAAGCAAGACGCCAATTCTTAGTATCTTGAAACCCAAGGGCAACCATTGGCGAACCGCGATTGGTTCGCGAGTCACGACACACGAAGTGTGGAGTGGAAAGAGGAAAAGGTCCCACCGGACGTACCAGAATCTGTTCCCCTCCGGAAGACGGCGCACAAGACTGCGGTGTCTTGGCACTGAGATTCGGGGCAGATGCTAATTGGTGCTATCCGTTTACCTCTCCGAAGATGCCAAGTTGATTTATGGCACCATGTATCGAAGGTTTAAACGGATGCGTCCGATGTAGCAGACTTCGTCAGATTCCCCCTCGCTTGAGGGGTTTTTGATTGTGGGGACGCTCTTCCCTGCAGGCGCAAGCCCCTGCAGTTAATTACGCTACCGCATTGCGGTAGCAACTTTCTCCTTCTCCAGCTGGTCACTTCGTGTCGTGGGTGTTTGTTTTGTGTTTTGTTGCCCGTGGATTGTTTACGGAGACTGAGTTATGTCGTCGCCCGTAGGGCGTGGACTAGTCCAAATCCGTATTATCTTAGATTTGGGTTTGGGGGTTTGGTTTGAGGATACGTCAGCCATACTTGAGGCTAAGATCAACTCAAACGTTTGTTAAGGATGCGTTAGTCTAACTTTGTGACTAAGATCAACTTAACGGGATCGTTTAGATCCGATAAAGGAGTATTTGAACTCCATTGTTCCAGTTTAGGGACCTAGAGGTCCAACGTATGGATGGCCGTCAGGACCCGTCACCTCTCTGACGACGTTGAAGAATTACAACGACGGATGTCAGAGGAGTTCAGAGATGTACCCTTGAGCCAGAGTTAATTGGGGGGATTTATAGTCCACTCTGTTTGAAGGTTTAAGGATACGTTAGCCATCTTTGAGGCTAAGATCAACTTAAACTGGACCGTTTAGATCCGACAAAAGAGCATGCGGGGCTCTATTGTTCTAGTTTAAGGACATTGCGGTCCATGGGTAGTTTAAGGACATTGCGGTCCATGGGTAGTTTAAGGACATTGCGGTCCACTGTTAGTTTTAAGACATCTCGGTCAAGGTTAAGGACGTCGTAGTCCATGGGTTTAAGGACCCCACAGTCCGTTGTTAGTTTTAAGACATCCCGGTCAAGGTTAAGGACGTCGTAGTCCATGGGTTTAAGGACCCCACAGTCCGTTATGTGCTCTGGATGCTTCACACGGGTTCACTGCCGTGTTCTGCGAGGACCAGGCTCCGCTCTGGACGTTTTCCACGGGGTCAAAGAGTGACATTATCCGCGTTCCACGTAACCAGGAATTTGCATTAAACACGGGTTTAAGGACCCCGCAGTCCGTATCAATGTGTGGTCGTCGGGACCCGTCACCTCTTTGAAGACATTGAGGGATTACAATGCCAAGTATCAAAGGAGTGAAGAGATGTACCCTAGAACCGGAGCGGATTAAATAGTCCTTGGCCCAATTTGGGGTCAAGATGAATTAATTGTGTTATGAGTCTATTGGCCCAGTTAATCACAAATTGGGGACTTATGGCCATCTTGGGCTAAGTCCAATCAGGAGAGGCTTTGCCTCCATCCATTTAGTCAATTGGGTCAAAGCCTAGTGTTAAACACTACAGAGCAATCAGTGTTGAACACTGGGAATGAGGTTGACAAGTTAGTGTTTAACACTAAGAGATAATTGGTGTTAAACACCAGCAACAAGGCTTTTCAAATTAGTGTTAAACACTAAAACAGATCAGTGTTGAACACTGCAAATGAAGATCTCAGATTAGTGTTAAACACTAAGGCAATCAGTGTTGAACACTGCAGATAAAGCTTTTTAATTAGTGTTGAACACTAAGGCCCAACAGTATTTTAACACTGGGTTCGAGAGTTTCAATTTAGTGTTAAACACTAAGACAAGAGGGGTCACGTGGCAGCACGTGAGAGCGCCCTCCCTTCATTTATTCTGAGATTATCGTGTCTTTCAGAGCGTCACGTGCCATCACGTGATGGGCATTCAAATGCCTATGTATTAGAGCTTCTGCCAAGGGTCACGTGGATCACTTGGGGTGCTGCCTCAAAGGGGCTTTCTGTAGACCTTTTGGGGGGTCACGTGATGACACGTGACCCTGCCTCTATGTATTTTGTTTAGAGGCTTTGTTAATCTTTTTTTTCAGGAATTAAATTCCTCGAGCTGTAAATTTCAGAGAAATTAAATTCCTACTTCCTTTCGAGGACTTATATTCTGGAATAGAGTTTAACTCTGAATTTTCTGTAGGAATTACATTCCTCATATATGTGAAGGGCTGAATAGGGTTAAACCCTAACAAAAGTTTTTAAGGAATTGAATTCCCATTCCCTGTTAAATGATGATTAAGGGAATTAAATTCCCGTTGTTTCAACAGAACTAAGTTCTTAATTAGGGTTAAACCCTGTTTCTTTTTATTCTGAAGGAATTAAATTCCCATGATACAGGGTCAAGCCCTAATTTTATTTTAAAGGAATTAAATTCCTATAGTTCTGTGAGAATTAAATTCTCATGCTTGCATTCCCTCTCTATGTTTTGGATCTGCATGGCAGGATCTCGACCCATTGAGAATTAAATTCTCAACCTTAAGGGGAGATGTGCACTTTACAGATCCTCTATCAAAGAGAGAAGAAATATATTCTTCTATTTTTATGTATCAGAGTTAAACTCTGTTGAGAATTAAATTCTCTTCTTCTTTCAAGGAGCTTTTCCCTTTCTTACCTAGGGTTTTTGCAGAAGATCCAAGTTCTCCAAGTATCGAAGCTCTCTTTCTTTTCTCTTTTTTTTTCTCTGCGTATGTATATGTATGTATGTCTCTTGGCTCCTATTTATAGGAGAAGCAGCCGAATCAATCAGTTTTTGACGAATCTTCGTGAAAGATTTGATTTGCATCCATCATTCATTTTGGACCTTTGGATTATTAGGTGAATTTTATTCACCATTGGATTTTAAATCCAGAGATTCTCCTTTGTTATTTTGGTTAGATTTAAAGGGGAAATATTTCCAAACCCGAGATTTTCCCATAGATAGATCACCTCTGAATCTTTAATTCGATTGGTTCCAGATAGTTGCTTTCCTTTGGAAAGATTTGAATTTCTCTCAGAATTTAATTCTGTTAACACAGTGGGCTTTGAAAGCTGGTCACGTGTGACCACGTGACTCATGGTCACGTGTGACCACGTGACTCATGGTCACGTGTGGGCACGTGACCCCCTTTGGAATGAGCCTTTTCCTTTCTTTTGCGCTCTGTCTTCTTATTGCTGCTTAAACGTCACGTGCTGCCACGTGACCCCTGGTCACGTGTGAGCACGTGACCCTTGTTTGAACTCTCTCTTTCCTTGGTTCAACTGGAGAACGAGTCTGCTGTCTTGAACGTCACGTGGCAACACGTGACCCTGGTCACGTGGAAGCACGTGACCTCTTCTGAAGCATTTTCCTTGACTTGATCAGGGAACTGGTGTGCCTTTTGACTCTTGCATTTAAATGTCACGTGTCGCCACGTGACCAGGGTCACGTGGGAGCACGTGACTCTTTCTGAAGCCCCCTTTTCTTCAACGTAGTCAGGAAACTGAACTTGCCTTGATGATGTTTTTAGGTGTCACGTGCCAACACGTGACCGCTAGTCACGTGTAAGCACGTGACCCTCTTCTGAAGCTTTTCCCAGAAGCTTTCCTGATTTTAAATCAGGAAACAGACGGCTCTTCTCTGCCTTCCACCGTACCCTGACATTATCAGTCAATTGCAACTTAGCAACTCTTACCCAAGCTATATCTAGCACTTGAGCCACTTCCAGGTCATCCTTAATCGCCTGAGCCCATTCTTCTGCTTCAAGCGGGCTCTCCTTATCCGAAAAGTTCTTTGAGTGCAGTGTCACGCCCCACTTTCCAGTAGACGGAAACGGTGACGTAGAAAACCCGTAATGTATTTACTATGAGAATACGTTAAGCGTAATTAAACAATATAACAATATGCAAGAAAGACAAGAGTAATAAAATGAAACGACAACTTTATTTACATTCAGATTTACATACAACTGTTTGTAATAAAAAAAATATAATGATAAAGCAAACACCTAAATAATGACATACTGGAAGTAAATACAAGCAGGAGCTAATAGTCAGGCTGAATAGCAAACTGGTCCAAGTCCTCCTGGCTCGACTCTATACCCTCAGAGTCCGGTCCTCCTGACGAACATTCCAAAGAAAAGAAACATAGAGGAATGTCGTCAGCTAACTAGCGCTCGGTAAGTCCCCGAAAGAAATAAGTAATGATGAATGAAAGTGAATAAAAATCAAGTGAATATGAACAAACAAAGTTATATATAAGAGTATCTAAGCATGTTTATTTACAGGTATAAGATAGTTATTCTAACGTGGTTGTTTGTAATTTGATAAGGAAGGTATTTATGTATACGAGAGGAGTCCATCTTACCCTGTGGACTATGGTAACATGTAGTCTAAGGCCCCGTCATAACCCACGGGACAACGGCACATGAATTCATATAGGTGTCTTTTAAGTAACCTCTTGTGCCACGATATACGCTCCGTACCAATCTACCTCTTAATCCCCGCGTATTGTATAGTTCAAGTTTACAAGTCTTGGCCAATTTCATGAATACAAAAAGGTCATCGATGCGAGGTAGTAGATACTTGTTCTTAATTTTCACCTCATTCAGTGCTCGATAATTCACGCACATCCGGTAGGTACCTTCTTTCTTCTTCACTAATAACACCGGTGATCCCCAACTTGAAGTACTAGGTCTAATCCAACCTTTCTTCAGGAGCTCGTCTACCTGGATACGAATTTCTTTCAATCCTTCCGGACTTCTTTTATACGAAGTTTTGATTACAGGTTGTGCACCAGATTGTAAATCAATAATGAATTCAAGAGCTCGATCGGGAGGTAAACCTGATATGTCTTCAGGGAAAACATTCTCGAACTACTTCAGACTTTTCTTCTTCAGCGAGTAGGGAGAACACTTCTGCGTTCTTCGACTTGGCACGGTAGCTTCCTGGTTCCAAGATTCTGTCTCCAGTTTTGACATAGAACACAGGGTGATCTGATATCTCAAATACTACCCTCTTTTGACGGCAGTCAATGGTATCATAATATACTCCCAGCCAATCCATTCCCAACACAACATCGAAATTTGGTATGTCCAGTATTTTGAAATTTGCATAGAATTCTCAGCTACAAACTACAACTGGGCACTGATCATATCCCAAAGTTGCCTTCAAAACTCCATTCCTGAAACTGACATTCCAGCTCGAAACGAGTGGCTTGATGGGAATCACGTGCGTTCTCATGAATCGCTGTGACATGAAGCAATGTGAAGCTCCAGTGTCGAAAACCGAGTGCAGGAAGGGTGTCTACTAGTATAGTACCTAAGTTGTGTGAGATTGTGTTTAGATATAGAAAAAGATAACGATGTACTAGTATCGAAAGTTGAAAGGATGAGAAGACTTTACCGGTGATGACTTGTCTTGTGGCTTCGGCCTCTTCGACCGTCATTGTAAAAGCCTAACGTCTCAGTACATTCCTCCTCGCTGGAGGCACATTCCTCTGCCCTTGAGGCACGTTTCTTTGTGCGTGATGGAATTGACGCCGAGGCTGTGCAGGTGGTCCACATGGAGCTGATGCAGGAAGAGCTAGGCAGGGTGCATGTGCCTGAATAGCTGGCTTCTGTGGAGCTAGCATTATGGGTCTAGGTCCTGGTGCTGTGTTACCTCGATATGGGCATGCTCCTATTGTGTGAGTAGATGCGTCACAAATCAAACACAGGACATTTACACGCCTGCAGTTCTTCGCCAAGTGTCTAGTTCTCTTGCAGTAGAAACAGAAATCTGGACTGGATCGGCTATACGATCCTCCTGGCCTCTTGGGTGCAAAAGTCGGCCTAAAAGAGGATCCTCGTGTCATCTGAGTAGCAGGATGTTTGATTCCGGCTGTTTGCGGCTTACCCTTCTTTTTTACCACAGCTTCATAATGGTGTGCTGCCTTTAGAGCGAGTTCATGAGTCGGATAGTCGCATGTGGCTAAAGCCGCTTGAATCTCCGGGTCAAAGCTTTATTGGAATTGTCTAGCCCGAATTTCATCGGTCGGGATCAGGTGTGCCGCGAACTTGATAAGATGTCGATTTTAGAACATGTGTTTTACGGAACAGAAATTGAGACAAATTCTTTACCTGCTAAGCATGATGAATTCAGCATCATATTCATCCACGGATTTTACCCACTTAAAGCCTTGTTGCAGGTGGATCAATTGTTGTTCCATCTCAAAGCAGGCGGTCTCGGGAAAAAGCTTCGCATCGAACAGATTGCGGAACGTCTTCCGCTCTATTGGTTATGTAAGACAGCTTTCCTCGGCCTTCCACCATACTCTTGCGTTTTCCGTGAGCTGAAGTTTTGCTACACAAACCCAAGCTATATCTGGTACCTGCACTGCTGCAAGATCGTCCTCAATACTTTGGGCCCATTTTTCAGCCTCAAGAGGACTTTCTTTCCCTGAGAAGTTCTTTGGAAGCAATGCCCAGAATTGCTTTACTCCAGGTGTTTTGGTTTTAGAGCGGTTCATAAGAATAGCAGTCTGCAGCTGATGGCTCTCCAAAAGGCTTTTGATGGCTTCTAGAAACACCGTTTGTTCATTGATCGGAGCAGCAATAGTAGGAAGAGGTGGTAAGGTAGGCGGGGGTGTGTTGCCATTGACGTTGGTGCTGATGTTGTTTGGAGAATCCATCATCTTGATAGAAAAGAAAAGGTTATGATAGATTCAAGAAGTTTGAAAATGCAAGGAATGTATAGTTATTGATTTTTATAATTCTTGTGATATATTGCTTAAGATTTCATGCAGAATTGAACTGCATGGGCCGCCAACAAAACCATTCACACCCCGCTTTCCAGTAGACGGAAAGCGGGGACGTGGTAAGCCCGCAATGTATTTACTATAAGAATCGTTAAGCGTAATTAAGCAATATAACAATGTACAAGAAAGACAAGAGTAATAAAATGAAACAGCGAGTTTATTTACATTCAGATTTACATACAACTGTTTGTAATAAAAAGATACAATAATAAAGCAAATGCCTAAACAATGGCATATTGGAAGTAAATACAAGCAGGACCTAATAGTCAGGCTGAGTTGCGAATTGGTCCAAGTCCTTCTGGCTTGGCTCTATACTCTTAGAATCCGGTCCTCCTGACGAACATTCCAATGAAAAGAAATATAGAGGAATGTCGTCAGCAAACTAGCGCTCGATAAGTCCCCGAAAGAAATAAGTAATGATGAATGAAAGTGAATAGAAATCAAATGAATATGAATAGGCAAGGTTAATATAAGAATATCTAAACATATTTATTTACAGGTATAAGTTAGTTATTTTAACGTGCTTATTTGTAGTTTGATAAGAAAGATATTCATATATATGAGAGGAGTCTATCTTACCATGTGGACTATAGTAACATGTAGTATAAGGCCCCATCATAACCCACGGGACAACGGCACGTGATTTCATGTAGGTGTCTTTTAAGTGACCATCCATGCCACGATATACGTTCCGTACCAATCTACCTCTTTATCCCCGCGTATTGTATGGTTCAAGTCTACAGGTCTTGGCCGAACCCATGAATATAAAAATGTACAGGTTCATGTTCAAGATGTAATCATGTATTCAGGTACTCATGTCAAATTCATGTCAAGTTATATACATGGTTTGGTCAAATTGAGTCAAGTATTCAAGTTCAAGTTTGATATTTGAATTCGAGTGTTCAAGTTCATGATCAAGTATCCAAGTTTGTGTTTGATTTTGGATTCTTGTTTGAGTTTGGATTCAGATTGGAGTCAGTATCTTATGAAAGGATTTAGCTCTTGAATTTCTTAAGTTCGGGAGTAATCGGACAACTGCTGCACATGAATGGCAGGATTTGTGTCTTTTTCCAAGACAATTGTCATTTGATAACTCTGTTAATTTGTCTAACCTGATTAGGCAAGCACTCACTTTCTCCAGCTTCATGGGGCTCAAGAGAAATGATACCGCTTAAACCTATATTAATCTAGAGTTCTTAATATTTATTATTGTTGTTTATATTGTATTTATATTGTTTGCTTTCCTCGAGGGGGTTTTAGGAAAAATACTTTAATAATGTTTAAAAATAAACCTCGAGAGTGATTTATGTTATTTAGAGTTTTTATGAACATGTATTTTAATTTTAGTGGTATTTTAGTGATAAAACATAGATTTTAAAAGTTTATGGTATTTGTATGAAACTTATACTTTTGGAAACTTGGTGGTATTTTTGTGTAACTTTAATTTTTTCATTTTAATAATATATTCTTCAAAAAATAGTTTTCATAGAAAAATATGGATTTATGATTTATGAAAATTTTCAAATGATTTAATTTGTTAAAAAAACGTATTTCTTTAAAATCGTATTTTCATTTTCTTTCGAGACCAAATTTTCCGTGAGGAATTCTGTATCTCACTCTACTATTCCAAAGACGTGTGATAACCCGCACCATCCGTAGATGGGTTCTCCTAAAAGGGTTGTAGAGATGCAATTGCAAAGGATTTTAAAAATAACGATTAAAAACATATTTTTATAAAGTGGTGGTATTTTATTGAAAATTGTTTCATTTAGATGAAAAATTCTAATCAAATATCGTGCTATGAATCAAAAGTGTGTTTGTGGGTTTGGTCGTTACCCCGTGAATGTTCTAGATGTATGTATGACTAATTATCGTACAAAGAATTATAATTAAAGTTCATAGTATTTTGATGAAATTTCGCTGTATGATGTATTCAGCCCAAAATTATGAACTCAAAAATAATTTGGATGAAATATTTTGATGTGATACTTAGAAGAGTTAAGGTGAAAATTTTGATATAGTAAAAGTGACAAAAACTTATTAAAAGAAGTTTTACCTAACCTAACTCAATTTTAGTCGAATAGTTTTAGAGATTGGTTTGAGATGAAAAGAAAGAGAGAGAGGGACTTACGGTTTTAGAGTGTCGAGAAAAGATTAAGGAAGAGGGAGAAGTCTTCGTGGCATCGCGGTAGCTCCGGGAACAACTCCAATCTTCAACGAAAAGAACTTGGTTGCTAACTCCACTTGACTCCACTTACACTTAGAAAATTTTAGGAGAATTTTGATAGATTTTTCAGAATGGGGAGAGCTAGGGAATGGGATGTATTTATAGTGTAGAGATGAGGGTGTATAAGTTAAAGAATTGGTATTAAAATAGGATTAATGGTGAAATGAAAGGTCTCTGGTTAATTGCAGAGTAATCAAATAATGCAGGGGAGTAGAGGGGAGTCAAAGAGTAATTGCAAAGTAATCAAATAATGTAGGGGAGTAGATGGGAGTCAAAGAGACACATGAGCGAAACACGGAGGGTTTGGACATGATCAAACCGCCGGTAGCGGTCAAAACAGGGAAACGGGCGGTCGAGATTTGGCCATCTGCTTCGAGATTCGTGCCATGTGTTTTATTCAGTGTTAACTCCTCGTTTATCCTGTTTGATTTTTCTGAAACTTTTCATTTCTCCGTGTATTGCACGTGCAACTCTTAGGCTTCCGAAAAGTTAAAAGAAAACTATTAAAAATAATTGGGACTGATGGGATTCAAACACGCAAGCTATGGCACAACAGTAGAAAGTCTTAACCAGTGAGATACAAGTTGTTTCTTGCTTTTATTAAACAAAAATAACTTATAACACCTAATCAGGCTGAAATACCCTTTCTATACATTTGAATAAATTACATTTGTACAGGGATTTCAGAGTCGTTATATGCAATGCCCGAAACTGCTCAACTCCCGATGTCTTCGCCTCAGGGCGAGCCAGTCCTTGGTATATGAGGGTTGACTGCTCCCTCTGTCCCTAATAGGCTCTTGATAGTCTCAAGAAGTACCGTTTACTCATTGATATGCACTGCAACAGTAGGTGGTGGTGGTAGTGTAGGAGGTGGAGTGTTGTCGTTGACATTGGTGCTGGTATTGTTCGGAGAGTCCATTACCTTGATATAAAAGACATATTAGGATGGATTCAAGGAATTTGAAATGCAAGAAATATAAAATGTTTGTTGAATTTATTAATTCTTATAGTATATTGTTTACGACTTATGCAGAACTGACCTGCATGGACCACCAATAAAACATGTCACGCTCCGCTTCTTAGTAGACGGAAATGATGATGTGGCAAGCCCGCGGCATATTTATTCAAATAAGATCATTACCTAAATAAATATACTAAGCGTATTGAAACAATAATACACAATGCAAAAATAAATGGTGACTGTATAATTTTCAACAAACATTTTATTTACATTCAAACTTGAAATATTTACAGATACATGAGTTCAACTGAAAAAGTAAATAAAAGAAATGCCTAAACAGGTGGCATAGATAAGCTGAAGAAAAATGGCAGCTAGTCTAAAACCTGAGCCACGATCTGGTCGTACTTCTCCTCTGTAGCATCCACATCCTCGATATCTGACGAACATTCCAAGGAAACAAAGGTGGTGGAATGTCCGTCAGCAAACTAGCGCTCGGTAAGTCCCAAAGGTAAAAGTGGAAAGTGACAAGTATAGAATAATCATGAAATAAATACACGGTGAGTAAAAGTATATGTAAATGAACATGGTATATGTACTATAGGTCTCTATATAGTTATTATGTTAACGTTAAGTTTCAAGTGTGAATGTCAACGCAACCGTAGAACTATTTACGAGCTCAAGAGTGGGGCCCTAGGAGCAAGGAAACACGGACCCATTTCATGTATTAGCATCGGGACTCCAAGCTGTGGAGGAGTCGACCCGACTGAGATTCGAGTAAATAGAAAAATAGGTTAATACGAGACTCCTGAAGCTCCGTTGGATTCACAAAAGAAACTATCTCAAACACCCCGAGTAAAATATATATTATAACTGTAAGATATCCTTAGATAATTTGATTGGTTGATTATAACATGCCTTGATCGAAACCATTGATTGCAAAAGTTGAAGAATGAAGTCGAGTAAGTTAAATAGAATGCGAGTCATGACAGTTGCAATCCTGGGTCGAGTCAAGTCAGTTTGAGTAGATTGAGTTCGTATTAGTGCTCAAGCTTGAGTTTGAGTTGGATTAGAGTTCGAGTTTAAATTCAAGTTTGAATTCGAGTTTGTATTCGAGTTATAAATATTTCTTGTGAATGTTGAAATTCTTAAGTTCGGGAGTAATCTGACAACTGTTACACATGGACGGCAGGATTTGTGTCTTTTTCCAAAACAATTGTGATTGATAACTCCGTTAATTTACGGTGTTGTCTAACCTAAATAGGCAAGCACTCACTTTCTCCGGCTCCCTGGGACTCAAGAGAAATGATACCGCTTAAACCTATATTAATTTAGAGTTCTTAAATATTTATTGTTGTTGTTTATATTGTATTTATATTGTTTGCATTTCTCGAGGAGTTTTATGAAAAATATTTTAATATTGTTTAAAAATAAACCTCGAGAGTGATTTATAATATTTAGAGTTTTTATGCACATGTATTTTAATTTTAGTAGTATTTTGGTGATAAAACCCCACTTTTAAAAGTTTATGGTATTTTAATAAAAACTACTTCTTTTGTAAACTTGGTAGTATTTTATTAAAAATTTAATCTTTCATTTAAAAATATATTTTTTTACAATTTGTTTTTATTGAAAATACGGTCTCATAATTTTATATAATTTTCCAAAGTTTAATTTGTTTTAAAAAGTCGTATTTCTTTTAAATTGTATTTTCATTCATTTCGAGACCGAATTCTCCATGAGAAGCTCTACATCTCGCTCTACTATCCCAAGGACGTGTGATAATCCACACCATCCACAAGCGGGTCCCCTAAAGAGGGTTGTTAGAGCCGTAATTGCAAAAGGTGTAAAAATATCGATAAAAACCATTTTGTAAAAAGTAATGGTAATTTATTGTAAAACGTATTCTTTAAATTAACCATATATTTTAAACATCGTGCTATGAAACCATAGTGTATATGATGGGATAAGTCGTTACCCCATGATTTTTCTAGAGATATATATGCTAGTTATCGAATAAAGGGTTATATTAAAGTTCATGGTGTTTTTCTGAAATTGTTCGATTTGTGTTTGATTCACATGAAATTTTAACATAAAAAGTAAATATTGTGAACAATATTTTGAAGTGATGTTATAGGATTGGTATAATTTATTTAACCTATTCAAATTGATAAAAGTGTTTAAAAGACAAGATTTTAAGCTTAACTCCACTTCGTCGATATAATTTTAGAATGCGATATGAGTCGAAATGAAAAGGAAGAATTGGGACTTACGGGTTGTGTAACGTTGAGAATAGAGTAGGAAAAAGAGAGAGAAAAGGGACTTACGGTTTTGAAGCATTAACAAAGTAGGAAAAGAGGGAGGGGAAGCCTTCGGGGATCGTAGTATCGTCGAGAAAATGCTCCGGTCTTCAACGGAATGAAGTCGATCGCTAACTCCACTTGACCAGCCTTAACTCTTCTTAGACTTAGAGAATTTTGAGAGAATTTTTGATAGAGATTTTCAGAATGGGAAGAGTTAGGGGATGGGGTGTATTTATAGTGTAGAAGTGAGGGGGTGTGAGTAAAAGAATTTTAATTAAAATAGGATTAATGAGGAAAATGAAAGGTCTCTGGTTTAATTCAGAGAAATCAAACAATTACATGGGAGTAGAGGGGAGTCAAAGGTATGCGTGAGCGAAGTACGGAAGCATTTGGAGTCATCTTGGCCGCTGGTAGCAGTTTTTGGAACGATTTGGGCGGTTGCATTTGCTCCATCTACCTCGAGATTTGTGTCACGTGCTATATTCTGTGTTAACTCCTCATTTATCCCGTTTGATTTTTCTGAAACTTTTCGATTCTTTGTGTATTACACGTGCAACTCTTGGGCTTCCGAAAAGTTAAAAAGAAAAATATTAAAAATAATTAGGACTGATGGAAATCGAACACACAGGCTATGTCACAGCAGTGTAGATGCTTTACCAGTAAGCTACAAGTTACTTCTTATTTTTATTGAACAAAAATAACTTACAACTCCTAATCAGGCTGAAATACCCTTTCTATACATTAAACAAGTTAATTTTGTACATGGATTTCAGAGTCGTTGCAATATTACGCAACAATAGCGTTTCGCATACAAATCAATATATATGCACAATCCACAACATATCCAACAAGATCAATAACAAATACATACACATACGCATACAAACCAAAATATAAACATTATCCACGATATATCCATCAATATCAACAACTCAATCAGACACATATGAACTAAATTCTTAATAAACAAATATACATAAACAAAATTGTTTTGATTACGAACAACACAATACATATGCTATATATATGTCCAACAATACGAAAAAATCTCTAAATCTCCAAATCCATCGTCAAAACATTATCCTTTCATCGTTAACTTATAAGAACCCTACGAATACACAACATGAATTTTAAATATCAAAACTCAACACAGTTTAATTGTATGCTCAAATTTTTGTAAATAATAACTATATGTACCTCACTAACTCCTACCACTACCATCGCCTCCAGATGCTCGCTTTGAATAGTATCGATTCACATCGTCGAGGTCCTCCTGCGAAAAAAATTACCTAATAACCCTCCCTGTGGGGTCGGCTGATTAGGGCTATACGGTTCCTGTAGCGAAGGGTTAGGGTAATAAGGATCTTATAACGGAGGCGGAGGCGGAGGGTAGTACCCTTGTTGTGATTGCGAAGGCGGAGGGTAAGGATAGTACAATATTTCCCTACGATGGGGAGTGATACGGTCGCTGGGTCTGAGGAGGGTAATATGCTGGCTGCAGCGGCAATCGACCATGTGCTGACCATGATTGCAGAGGCGGAACGTATTGTTGCGAGAATTGTTCCCACCGTGCCTCCATTTGAGCTCTCCAAGCCGCTTCATCTTCCGTCCTCTTCTTATTTGCTTCATCCCTCCTTCTGAGTTGCTCCTCTAACTCATTGATTCGTTGTGCCTCAGCCGATTATTGGTTCAAACGAGCGGTCGACGAACTTGAAGTAGTTCTTCTGGAACCGGACCACGAAAGACTAACGGGACCACCGTATAGGGGAATACGACCGTGTCCCCTCGACTAAGGGGAAAACTGCTATATAATAGATATTTAGGCCTCCATAGAAAGAGGATTGTCGGCCGGATATTCGGGATTTGATTCCCGATAGCTCCTTTCCACCTCCTCGAAATCCTCCTTCGATAAATAAAACAATAATTAATTTTCTTTACGAACTTAACAATTGTAATTAATTTACTTTTTAAAAAAATTAAAATGCAAGCTTACCATATACTGAGTGGCTATATCCATCCTTTTTTCTAACATGCCCTCTCTCATGTGCAATGCCTCCCATGTCTCAAGGAGACTCGGCTTTTTCCCAGCCTTCTCCTGTAATGGATATTTAATTTATTTATACGTGAATATATGTAACAATGAAATTGAAAAATGGAACATTTATGTAATTAAAGATAAGCTAACCAAAGTAGCCCTATACTGATCAGCAGGAACAGATCCACTATAATAGTCATCTAAGGCTTTCCCTCGGTTCTGCTTATTCCTTTCTGATACATCCTGCTTATTCAATAGATAATATCTCTAAATATAATTTAATCTAAATTCGGTATTCAAATTATTTAAGTATATTTTTGATTACATTTGCTTTGGGTGTATCCCAATACAATAAGAGAAACGCAAACTGATCTCTAAAGATGATGAAGGGAAGAGCGGCAAAACGTTCCCAATCATCCATAAATTTCTCCGTCTGTTTGAATTTTTTCTTCAATCTTTGACGCCATCTCTTGAATATTTATGACATCTCATATCAGACATGTGTCCAATGTTCGTCTATATCGTCTTTTAAGACGAAATATTTCTGTAATACAGATTAATAAATATATTATTTAATAAATTTATAACATATAATATGTATGAATGTAATGTTAAAATATAATTGAGTTATGCATTACCAAAAGTGAACGCCAAGTCCATACGTATGCTTCCCAGGGATTATCTGCAAATGTGAAGCCCACGTTCCAGAAATTGGTATTGGGGACAAGAATACCGATATAACCGTAGAAATGTGTAGCCCACATATCCGGATTTACGGGCTTCCCACTTACCTATTGCAGAATTGCTCTTTTTCCACGCATATCGTATTTCATAATTTCGTTTGCAACACATCTTCCGTAGTGTTCAAACCGGGCCAGACTATCCCCGCAGCCCGTGCCTCATCAATACTCGTGTCTACTGCCTCTATCATCATATCGATTTGAGGTCAAGCAGCAGCCCACCGTGCCATTGCCTTCGCATTATCCTTATCTTGATACGGTTTTTCATTTTATAAATCGCAGGGAAGAGGCAATACATGAATCTACTTATCGGTGATGGGATCTGAGAACGCTCCAGGTTCTCTACTTAAATCCGTGCACTGCTCGTCTAGATGTGCATACGGATCATGCTACACTAATGGACCTGCATCATCCTGATCAGATGTACCTACATATTTTAATTTATTATAATCAATGCAATAGTTATTTGAATAAAATAATGCAGTCGATAGTTATTTAAAACTCATAATATATACCTCTACTCTCAGGATCAGGCTGTCTCGAAGAGAAAATATCTTGCTCTCTTTTCTTTGAAGAAAATGCTTTGGCAAATTTTCCGAATATGAATTTTCATCCCATCTGTTTCATGCAAGAGTAATGACGATACAAAATATATAATAAGCATAAATCATTAAGCTAACAAATCAATACATTACAAGTGATTAGAACTGCAAAAATTTCATATATCATTTACATGTAAGTGATTATAAGTTTTTACAGCTGCAAAGTATATAACATATCAACTGATTACAATTGTTTACAACTATAAATTTTTTTCATATGTCAACCAGATCTGCTTCATCAAGGTCAATCTCGTCAGTAGAACTATCGAACAAGGATTTAGGAGGTGCCAACGATGCAATCCAAACTTCTTCACGATTAAGATCTTTAATATAGAAACACTGCTCAGCTTGTGAAGCGAACATGAACTTATCATCTCGATAAATTTTTTTATTGAAATTGAAAAGCTAAAAACCGTACTCATCTATCTGAATGCAAACGCACCAACGAACTTTGAACATAACAAATCTTTCTTGCTCATTACTCTCATAAAATAGCTCTATTATATTTTCTAGCTGACCGTAGTATTCTTTTTTTCCTCTCTGTGGTCTTTGATCACGGGAACTTGAGAAGTACATTTGTTCAAACGGACAATAAATCCTATTCTTTTGGGTAGTAAATTTCTCGGTTGTAAGAAATTTTAGGTTATTAATACAATATGAACCGTATCGATTTACTTTTGCACTAGGACCTTTAGATAGTCGCACGATTACATCCGGAAATTGCATCTCTTTTGCTATGTCATTTTCAATCTACAATGCATTTACACGTAAAATATATAAGCTATATGTGATATATGCATGTGAAACGTGAAATATACAAGACATACGTACGTATTTACGGAACCACCGTGGAAAGTGTTTCTTATGTTCTTGATTAATCTTCCAATTAGCACCCTTTTCGGAAATCGCATTCGTAAGTTCTTCAATATGTAGGCTAAAAGAATAACAATATTAGTTATTTAGGCATATATAGATATAGACACTCAAAATATTTACGTGATTAAAAGTTTTAAATTATATACTTTCTATGATCGGCAATAATTTCAAGATTATTAAGGATATACGAATGCGCTTGATTAAGCCACTCGCTCCGGTAGGATCGATCCTCCTCTTGTGGATTGGATAGCTGGTCATCATTAATTCGAGAAGGACGGTTTAATCTTGTTTCAACTTCACGCAAGTAACGAGAAGTGAAGTTGAGGCATTCGTTGGCGCAATAACTCTTGGCTATCGACCCTTCCGGTCGAGCTCAATTGCGCACTTGCCATTTCAAGAATCCCAAGTATCTAAAATGTTAACGAATACTTTAGACAAATGTGAATATTATAATGAATTATATAACACAATTGACTGAAAAAATATATTACCTTTCTACTGGATACATCCAGCTATATGAGACAAGTCTAGTAATCATTGTCTCTGTAGCTAGATGTACAGAAAGATGAACCATGACGGTGAAGAAAGATGGTGGAAATATTATCTCCAACTTACAGAGGGTTTCAACACTTACAGAGGGTTTCAACAATACTCTTTTGCGACTCTTTGAATTTGGCGACATCTATCACTTTAGAACAAAATTTAATGAAAAAGTCGCAATACTCTATCAAAACTTTGGTGACATTGGATGGCAAATTATGTCGAAGAGCCACTGGAAGCAATTGATGCAGAAGGATATGACAATCGTGAGTTTTAAAATTCAAGTGCTTTGGTGGCTTGACCTGCACATTCTTTGCTATGTTAGAGGGGTACCCATCTAGGGTTTTAATGCTCTTTAGCACCTCACAAAATCTTTTCATAGCCAATTTCGACATTGTGTTGCTCAAAACTGATAATTCATAGACATCATCATCATGAAGTACCAGATGCAATTCTTGTCGGATTCCAAGCTCCTCCAAGCACTCGCGAGCACTCAACTTATCCTTGGACTTAGAATCGTCCTGTAATAATATGCCAGCAATATTATCAAACGCATCTTCTCTACATACATGACAACAATATTGTGTCGAATCAACAGATATTTCCAGTAAAGAAGATTCCATAATATACATTTCTTCTTCCACACACAACAATTCGTTATTTTCGGATCGCTTCCGTTTTTTTTTTATTAAAGGAACCATCTAAGTTAAAACGATTGGAACCTTACTGGAGTTGACATGATGAAATCTGCTCAAAAATGTCTATCCCTGACAATTGTTTTGGTGTTTCACCCTTTTTCCAATATTCCATCAAACTTATTTTCCATCTTTCCATACGGATGATTCACCGATAGCCACCTATGATAAAACAAGTAGCAAAACTTACCACGTATCTTAAGCTGTAGGACACTGCAATCAAGACCACATGATGGACATGCATGCTTCACGTAGGTAGACCATCCAGATAACATGTCGTATGCTGGAAAATCGTTGATTGTCCAAATAATAGCCGCTCGCATTCTAAACTTCTCCTCGGCGTACGCATCATATGTCTCTACTCCATATTCCCAGAGTTCTATCAGTTCTTCAATTAAAGGTTCCATATAGACGTCGATGTTCTGGCCAGGTGAATATTTTCCAGGAATTAATAAGGAAAGAATCATATACGGTTGTTTCATACGCATCTAGGAAGGCAGATTGTAAGGCATAAGCAATACTGGCCACGTGGACCAACTAGAGCTCATGAGTCCATAAAGCATGAAACCGTCGGTTGCGAAACCTAGACGTACATTTCTTGGCTCATTTCTAAAATGATCATCACTGTCTAATTACTTCCATACTTCTGCATCAGCCAGATGCCTTAGCTTCCCGTATTTGATCCGACGATCGTAATGCCATCGCAAGCTCTTCGCCATGTCCTTTGAAATATATAAATTTTGCAACCTCTTAACCAGGAGAAATAACGAAGGACTTTGGCTGAAGTTTTCTTACTTTTTTTGCTGACATCAAACATTTCTGCGTTTGAATTTCTATTAACATTTTTCCACCTAAACAAGTTGCAAGTGGGACACTCATCGAGAGACACGTAATCCCTGCGATACAACACGCAATCATTGGGACATGTATCGATCTTCTCATACGAGAAACCAAGTGTCTTAACAATCTTTTTTGCCTGGTAATAATTCTCTGGAATGCTTTCCTTTCCTTCAGAAATTATCTTGCGTAGGAGATCAAGAAGCACATCAAAGTGCTCGTAAGCCATCTCACTGATCATCTTCAGATAGAGGAGACTTATTACAAATGACAGCCTACTAAATTCTGTACAGCCTTCGTACAAATCTTATTCGTTTTTCTCCAGAAGTTTCTGCAATTCTTCTAATTCACTGGTGCCTTCAAACAGTTCAACATCATTCATTTTCTCTCCAGCAAATAAATCTTCCAACATCTCATACGTGTCATCTATCCTGTCACTTTTCGGCAATTTAGCTTGCGAAGCTGCAGTCTCATTATCCATTCTCGTTTTCTCGTCACGTATTCCCTCTCCATGGTAATTCCAATGTATGTAGTTCGGTTCAAAACCCTCTACTAACACATGTTCTTCTATCACTTCACGTCGAAAACGGGCTCTATTCTTCCATTTATTACAAGGACAGAACAAGAGTCCGTCTCGGCTATGCTTCAGGTTCATCTCTGCATAATCTAAAAGGGCTTTAAGCCCATCTTTAAATCGGATGTCTCTCAAACTATACCTATCTTTTTTCCTCATGTGCATAAACGATTTATTCGGAAAAATTCTTATCTGTTATCAAACAGATAATAATATGAGCTTAACATATCTTATGAGTTTATTACAAGCTTATCATTAAATAAAATTTCAAGTCTTAAATTAGATTTCATAATGTAGACGCATCAAAACATCTAAAGTCATTTAAGATTGGTGTAAGTACTCAGGGCAAAATGTCGGGACGAATAATTAGTCTCACGGCTGTCAGGGATAAAGGTTTTAATTCCCATTATGAACGCAACACTCGCATCTCACATCCTCCTGTTTTCGTTCATTTTGAGAAAATTTCGGCAGTACTTCCCCCCCCCCCCGATCCCCGTGTTCGTACATAATTTTGTATATAGGGAACAAGTGGAAAGCAACGTCGAAACTCCTCGAAATGGACGAAAATACAGAAGGATGTGAGATGTGAGTTGTTGCATTCGTAACATGTCTAAACTGAACAAATCCGACAATTACTGTATTTCAAATCTCCTCGTCGAACACTACACGTACGTTTGAAAAAATTAAACATGACGCTCAACTCTCACAAACATATAATGTGATTCTATCAATTCGACGGGAAAAAGATTTGACATACACTAATTGTCAGATGAGAAACTATAGGTCGATCCTAAACAAGTTTAAAACCTTTCGATCTTAAACTTACTAATTAAATGAAAACATAAAACCCTAGTTACGTTTCTAATCAAAATTTTAGGGTATCTCTTAATTTTCTATTTAATCGTTTTTTAATCAGGGTCTCGGTTCATTGTTATCTGGTCTTAATTAAGATTTTTTAATTAATGTAATTAATGTTATAGGTTAATTAGTGTTAATTTTTCTTAATCGGTTTGATTTTATTTTTGATTTATGCATCTACTATAGTCTAATTGGTATTAAAGGATTTGATTTTTATTTCGATTTGGTTTATAAATTATGCTACAATTAAAAAATCTAAGTAATAAATCATTAGCAATAAGATATCAAATTATTAAATTTACAAAATAAAAGAGATCGAATCATTAATAAATTTAAAAAATACAAGTTAGAACTTAAGATGAATAAATTTTTGAAATTTTTCATATGCGGGCGCACACGCGCACATACACTCTCACACTCACACATACACGCGCGCACTCAAACACTCATACATACACTCGTTCACACACACTTTCGCTCACATACGTTTGCGCGAACACATATTTACACATACTCACAAACACACATGCGCGCGCGCACCCTTTCAATTAACTATAATACATTTTACCCTAAATTTATCTAACATAATCTTATAATCCATTTTACCCTAAATTAATCTAACAAGTAAATTCATCGATTACCTATAATCCTTATATTTTCAAATCTAAACCTTAATTACCAAATTTATATTTCAATTTTTCATCTACAACCGACATTCTAATTTCAAACCCATCATTCTACAACCGATCCAATTCCTCATTATTTATATTTAATATATAAAACCAACAAAAATCACAGATTATAATCACCTAATTTCATAATTTAATAATCTAATTGAAAAAAGTAAGGTTAGGAGAAGAAAACACTAATCTTGGTCCGGATTTGAAAAAGAAAAAAGCAATTGCAAGCTCCTACACCACCAACTGCAACAATAACACCTACAAAAAAATTGGGTTAGATTTGATCATTTTTTTGAAATTTTTGACAAAAGGGAGATGGGGAATATTACCTCTCGGGAAGAAAATTGGGGAAATAGAAGGAAGAAGGGCCATCACGGTTCTTATCTGATCGACTTATTAGCAACCGTTTAGAATAGTCGCTAATATTATGTGAACGGTCTTCAAAACATTGGCGACCGTTCATTGGAAACCGTATAATATATAAGGTTGCTAATAATTTATTAGAGACCGTATATATATATATATATATATGTATATATATATGTATATATATATATATCTGTATATATATATATATGTATGTATATATATATATATGTATGTATATATATATATATGTATGTATATATATATATATGTATATATATATATATACGGTCCCTAATAAACGGTCTCTAATGCGTACAGTTTCTACACGGTTCCTAATAAACGGTCTCTAATACGTACAGTTTCTACTAGTGATTGATATAAAGAATTATCGGAGTTGATGTAATCACAATCGCTACTTCATGTATCGCGTCTAGATGACTATTATAACTACTTTTGAAATAAATATTCAATGTGTTAAACTTTTTACACTGTTATCCCTATTACCAGAAAACATATAGTATTTTTTTATATAAAATTATATATCACAAGAAGCTGCCATAAACTTGCTGGCTTAGGATATACCATACACTTGCTATGCTTAATTACTTTGAATTATGTATTTACTGAGACAAACCACCATCATAAATCCTTAATCCTTCTCCGAAAAAGTGCCAACTTTGCATGTGACTTTTGATTAAAAAAGAATACGTAATTAGCAATTCCCTTAATGTGTATTTCTTCTAAGGTGAATAATTGAAGGAAACCACCAAATTTAGCATCTGTTATTGCACCGTCAAAATACGAATCCATCTTCATAAATTTTTCGGAGAAGAGTGTCACATAATTGCTTTCTTAATTGTCTATTCATTTATTTTCTTTAAGAGTAAAAACTGTTTGTTATATAATGATTGAGAGGGCAAGAGTGTATTTTGAAGTATTTCATTAATGGTTGTGTGGCACTTATATGTAAAATGACAAGTTTGTCGTAGAAATGTGTAATAAAGTATGTTCCAAAGTGCCTTCTGCAAGATCAAGACAATCAAATGAAATAAAGCCAGCTGCAAATAGTGTATCGTCTATTGGAAAATCAAGCTACCATACTAATTAGATAAACTTCCTTATTCTGGTTGCTAGGTCTGATCAAACTAATAACTGTTCTAAACTGAAACTAGTTCCAAGTCTTTTCTGGAAAATAATATACATTATAATAAACCCTATTCTATTTAAAGCGAAATAATAATGCGTATTAATTATATTAAGATACATATCTTTTATTGACGTGTTTATTTTACCTCTGATCATGATAATATATCGACTGATTTCATGTATCTATATTATTATCGTTATCATTATCGTGACCTTTATCATTATCGTTACTGTTATCATGATTAATATGGTTGCCATTATTGTGATCATTACTATTATCATTATCGTGCCAGTACATACTTGCCATATAATATTTATCCATGCCAACAACTACTGATATTGACTTGATCGACTGGATTGTCCTGATTGACCTGACTGGTTGTCCTGCTAGACAAGACCTGCACACACTTGTTCTTGTGTTGGTATTAGGTAGATATAACTTTTATACCTGACATGAACATGAAACCTGAGGAAAAGGGAAAATCAAAAATATAACTGAAACATAACTCAAGAGAATATTATTGCTGCCATAATTCTGTGGGTGAAAGGAATAACCATTGTTGATTGATATATATTTTTGTCGTGATTCCGGTGGTGAACGGAATAGCCATTGTTGATATAGACTGTTGAGTTACGATGAAGAATTACATTAATTGGTTTTAAATACCTATAGGATAGATAACTTAGCAACGTGAACTCATAGGATAAACATGATTGGTTGATCCATTATATCTTGCTTATTACATCATATGCTATTGCTAATGCTTATTGTTTATAGCCATGATATCGAGATTATTGCATATGGTATACTATATTTCATACTAGTTGTATTATTATGATGATATCTATGACGCACTGAAGTCTGGGTTTTGCATGGCCCAGATCCTTTGACTTTAGCACAGGAGGATCGTGAGTATTTAGACAGGATTGCCGAGCTGTGAAGAGCAGTTCACTGATTTAGTTTTATCAATGCTTTAGTTCTAGTATTGAACTTGTTGGTTTTATCGTTGTAACCCCATAAGGGACAACTATCAGTTATTATTTTCTTTAGTTTTTCGAATTGTTATTGCTTCAGTTATTGTTTCCTATTATTTTCTTATAACTATTGGACATGTGATAGATAGATTTATTATTATATTATTCTTGATTACTGATCGACAGCCATAATGTACCTATAGAAGGATATTTCCTTACCGTAGGTAGCATGGTTGGCTTTGTTACATCCCCGTATTTGTGTATATTGGAAAGCGGGGCGTGACACGCAGTTACATTAGCGCAGCTACAGTAGCATGCACAGTAATAGTAGCGCATGATGCGTGAGGAGGGAGCCAAAAGGTTCTGTATGGACCAAAAGGTCAGATTGTTTTTGGGGGGCGAAGCCCGGATTTTGAAGCTTGAACTCAAAGGGGTGTTCTCTTCTTTTGGCCTTGAGAGGCTCGCTTGATTTCTCAAAACTTGGATTTGGGGTCTTGGATGATGAAAAGGGATTTTTTTCCCTTTCCCAAGTCTTGGAACTTCTCACAATGGAGATTTTGGTAATGGGTTCTCCTTTTTCTTCCTCTCAAATTTGATCTTGAGGAAGAAGAAGATGGGTAAAAAATCTTCCTTTTTGAGATTTGAGAGAGAGATTCACTATCTTTTCAATGGATTTGTGGCTAAAATGTTATTTGTTTTGGAAAATGAGAGATTAAGCTCTTGATTTGATAAAAAAAAAAGGAAAAATGAAGAACTTGAAGAGGGAGAAAGGATGGAGGCACAAACCCTAATTTTTATTTGGGGGATTAATTATGTTTCATTTCTTCACAATGTTTGCCTTATATAAGCTTACATTTTTCACATAGCTCCTTGGGCTTTATAAAATGGCATTTTGCTCATCCCATGCTCATGTGCTTATTTGTTTTTGCACATGAACCATGGGCTTTACATAATTTGGCTTTTTGCCCATTTATTTTACATTTTGCATATTTATTTAAATATTACATTTATTCGTTTTACTTTATTGGCATAGGGGCCGATCTGGGCTTGGGCCCACCTGCTTGGACTTGGGGTTCGGGCATCGGTCCGGCTTGGATTTGGGAATGGACCCGGCTTGAGTTTGGGCATGGGCCCTGTGTGAATTCGACAGTAAAGTCCGCTTGTTTTGGTATGAGTCTACTTATTCACGGTTTGATTTTGACTTATACTTTTGGTCCATGGGGTGTGAATTTTGACCCAAACAAAGTACCCCCACCAATGAATGCACACTACATGTATGGGTCGCGTGCATGAAATTGATGGATCTTCTTTCGCATGGAGGTTGACTTGTTTTGGTTCCCGCTTTTGGGAGGTTGCCACTGCCCTTTTTACGACATGGACGGTCGATGCTTGACGTATCTCCGAAACGGGGTGTCTGCTGTTTGATCTATCCCCGGCACAGAGAGTTGCTGGTTGATGTATCCCGGCACGGAGTGTCGCTGTCTAACGTATCTTCGGGACGGAGTGTCGCTGTATGACGTATCCCCGGTATGGAAGGTCGATGTCTGACGTATCCCGGCACGGAGTGTCAATGTCAGACGTATCCCTAAGGCGGAGTGTCGATGTATAACGTGTCCCCGAAACGGAGTGTCGCTGAATGACGTATCCCTGAGACGTAGTATCGCTGTGTATGAAGACTCCCCGGCACGGAGTGTCTCTGTGTGACGAATCCTCGAGACGGAGTGTCGATGTCTGACATATCCTCGAGACAAAAAGTCACTGGTTGACGTATCCCCGAGATGGAGTATCGATGTCTGATGTGCCCCCGGCACGGAGTGTCGGTGTCTGACGTATCCCCAAGATGGAGTGTCGGTGTATAACGTATCCCCGAAGCGGAGTGTCGCTGTATGACGCGTCCCCGGGACAGAGCGTCGATGTATGTTGTGTCCCCGAGACAGAGTGTCACTTCCTGACGTAACCCCAAGACGGAGCGTCGATGTATGTTGTGCTCCCGAGACGGATTGTCGCTTCCTGACGTGCCCCCGAGATGGAGTGTCGATGTATGACACGCCCCCGAGATGGAGTGTCGCTGTATGACGTGTCTCCGAGACAGTGTCGCTTTGTGATGTGTCCCCGAGATGGAGTGTCAATGTCCGACGTATCCCCAAGACGGAGGATCGCTGTGTTAGTTATATGTATGCCCTAGAGGCCATTACTGTACATAGGATGTATATTGTAGTGGATGCTGGGACATATATAGGGAGGACTTTCTTGCTCGACATGATAGTATGCTATCTGGTTGCTCTTTACCTTAACGTGTATATTGATTGTCTCTCTGTTACATGTTGGTAAAGCCCTTAGGATCTGTACTTGACTACCTGGACTATGATGCGGATCATACTAGTGGGGACATGGTAGTCCATAAGTACATCCTTCAAAGTCCCTAGTCGTGGGTGTATCGAGACGGGGCATCGATATACCAGTGTAGACTAGCGCATACCTTCTCGACCCATACAGATGGGCGATGGATGATCCCATATCCATTGGTGTTTGACATCAGAGATGATATACGGGTGCTCAGTGGAGACTGGGTACACTGGACGGACTCGCCGAGAACTCCCAGATGGTATTATACCTCACGTCAGATGGCAGTTCTCTGGTGACACTGGTACAGAGTAGTCTGTTGACCCGAGATCGTCATAGAGTCTTGTGTGGTTCCCACTGTGCTTTGATTTCCATCTTACCACGTCCAAGAGGGCGTGCAAAACGGTGGTTTTTGGGTACAGTCCCGAGTCATATGGAGGCAATGAGCGATAGGAGGGGATTCGTCTCTCCCGGTATAGGGGGTTGATGTTGCGCTGTGTTCGATTGGCTATAACAGGAAATCCCTGGCCAGGGTTGCTGAGATTTACTGGTAAGTGTTACCAGTAGTTTCTCGAACAGTTATAGACCTCATATCGACACGACTTATCGAGCTATTGGGGTCTGACGTTTACCACCCCTAGGCAAGATATGCGACATATCAGACGATCAGACCGGACTGTACGGTAGTGTTACTGGTTGGATTCACAGGAGTGTGAGCGGGCTTGCTCGTCGATCTTCTGATCGCTCAATACCCGGGTGGCCGTTACGTTTAGCAGACCGCTTGCGGCTTGTGGGTGTTTGATATGATCATCATCTGCTGCTGGCGTATTGACGAGTCTTTAGAGTCCTACACAGAGGTTTCCTGGCTCAAGCGAAACGAAATAGGAGTGCATATGAGATATGTGCGGGACCGAGAATAATGCGAGTATGTGATACTGTATTCGATTCTCGCGATGTGACATTGATCGGTTATATGCGATATAGCCGGGTTATCGGATCAAGTGTTGATTCGATAAGATGTTACTAATGATACCAGTCGGTTATGTGCGTCATGACCGGATCGTTAAATCAAGTGTTGATTTAATGATTTAATGCATAATTATATATTTGATATATTACTTTGCATTAACTAGTATCGGTTCACTTTAAATGGATTTTCTCACTCGGATGTGCGCATTACATATGCGATATGATTTTTTGCACTAGATTGTATCATGTTTGATGATACATGCATTTTGGTTAAATGTAAAGAATTAAACCATGTTTTAAGTGGATAATTAGGGTTTTGATTTCCTTATTCATTTATTAATCTTTTTCTTTTTGGAAAAAGGAAAAAGGAAATGAGAAAATGGTTGCTATTTTGTTTGTATTCTTTGAAGCTTCATGAACTTTGACCATAGCAACCATTTTGTCTTCTTATACAAACCCTAACCATTCATCTAACTTGAGTTAACTCTCTACAATTAACCATGGTCTTGTTATGATAAGGTTTGATTATTCATTTCATTTTTAATTAACTTATCATAACTATTATCTTCTTCTTCCTCATTTTTCTTCAAGTGAAGAAAGCAAGGTCATCAATGGTGATTGATGATAAAGAGTGAGAAATCCAATTCTAAAGTCTACCCACTTCCTATTTCTTCATCCTCTACCTCTTGCCAAGTAGTAGAGTGTGTTTCCTTCACAAGTTTTTAGGGCTTGGTGAAGGTGGAGCTTGATTTAGCGATGCCTCGACGTAGATCATCTTTGGCATGGACATCGACGACCTAGCTCGCTTTTTCTCCGACGAAGCCGACTCTAGAGCCCGGATTCCTTTTGGACAGCGGAGACGACTTCGTTGCGGAGCTATGGAGGTGGAGCACCGGATCTACAAAGGTTGTATTTCCGATATCCCATTAGTTAAGTTGTTAACTAGATTGTTTTTCGCCTAGATTTCTAACCAACGGTCCGTATTAGGGTTTCTCGGCACCTAGATTTTTTGAAATTGGCATGGTTGATGCCTTGTGAGACCTCATTAGGGTGCCTAGGAACCCTACAGTGGTATCAGAGCCTAGCTAGAGCCTTAGGCGAAGTCTAGACGGATTTTGAAGTCCGAACGACCCGAAACCCCAACCGGAAAATGCTCTCTCGACGTTTTCTGAAAACGTGGATTTTTTCAAATTAAAAATTGCTAAAAAATTCATCAGGGAAAAATAAGAATTATGATGCAAAATTTTTTCGATGAACAGTACAAACCGCGGCGGAACCGCGGCGGAACCGCGGCAGAAGCCTGCCTTCTGTGGCGGTTCCGCGGCGGAATGATGACGTCATCGTACACTGTTTGCACAGTAACTCCTATTATTTTATGCTGGATTTTCTGGGTATTTTTAAAATTTATTCTAGAGTTGAATTTTCTGGAGTTGTTTTGGGGATTCGGTGTTTCGATCGGGGTATCAAATTTTGTCTATTTGGCTTTCCGGATAATTTTTTGATTATGTTAAAAAGTTCGACCGGATATAAATACCCAATTTTTCCCCTGTCGGGAAATTTCCAAGTGTTGGATTTTTCCGAAGTTTAACGACGTTCTAAGTAGTGCAAGTAACGCGATGGACCCTCTAGAAGACAACAAACCTTAACTCGATTATGTGACCGTCTTGAACTGCCCTTTGAACCTTCGGGTTTGGGGCAGTACGGCGTGCCACATGTGAGGCGTTGGCTTGACCCTTCTACGGCTGGACCGTCGGTACTGAGGCACGAACTGAATGTTGTTAGACTTATTTCATGTGTTGATCTGTATCGGGAAAACTTGGGTGTTCGAATGTTCGATCGAAAAGTTTAACATTTTCTGTTTATCTGGAATGGGATACAATAATTGGAATTCACAAAAGTTATGAGATAACTGAATGAATGTTATAAATCTAGCAATTTAGTCTCACTTGATCGGTTGCCACGGAATTTTGATGTGATCAAAAGTCTGTCGCAATCACGTAGCGTACGCGGATACTCGCCGGGTAAACTTAATAGACAGCCTCACTCCAAAGCCCCGACCAAGTGACTGTAGGAGAACCCCGTCGCCGAAAGCATCCGTTCGGGTGCTCACGGTAGCGGTGTTCCGCCTTGGTGCACTTCGTCGACGGTATCGGGGGTGCGGCCGTCTACTGAAGTTTGCGACGAGCATTCGATCAGGATGTCGGGAATCTTGTTGAATTGCCCGACTTGGTATTGAAAAGTGTTTTCGATTTTGAGACTAAAATACGGGGTTTATAATTGTTAGGCATGCGATGTCTAAGGAATTCATTTGGTCAGGCATGTGATGTCTGAGGTGGTTGCGGATTCCAACTGTTGTAGTTTTACACTTTCTTTTCTGTGACCGTAAGTGTAATATGTGATATCGCCGGTTTCGTTGCTATATGTCAACGACAATTGGGATGCGCATATTTACTTACGTTGATGACATGTGATGTTATGTGTTGCTGGATATGTTATATTGGATCGTCGTGTTTGAATAGCCGGGGGGTTTTATGTGAGATGAGTGTTTTTCATTTTCATTCATGTAAAAACTTGTATGTAATATTCTTTTATTGGGGCGCTTCCAGGTTGCGGAAGTTGTCACCCTTTGTATATTATTTACTTTTCCGCACTAGGATAGACCCAAGGAGGAGGGCACAAGTAACCGGGTTCTGGAGTCCAGTGGGAGACCAACTCGAGGAGTCGAGTCCGGGTCTCCTAACTCCAGAATTGGTAGGGTTGCTTGCCGCTCTCGTAGGGGTCTAGGGGTGTGGGTTTGGCTATTCATCGCGACCGTGGAATCCGTGTTTTATACTGGCTCGTATTGAAAACACGGACGTCCTAGTATATCCAATATTTCATATGATTCTTCTGCTGCGATATCTGTGATGTGATCATGTGATGTTCTGTGATAGATACAGTATATAGTATATATGATATATTATATAGACGTTACTTATATTTTACACCCGCGCTAGCCCTGCCCCGCTCTGCCGTTAGTTACCTAACCTAACGGTGCACGAGGGGACATCGAGGCGAATGCGGATGGCATAAGTGTACGTCGTATTTATCTGTGATGTTTAGGTACTTAAATGATGGGACTTCATTAATGTGATTAATGAAATAAAAGAAACCTAAGATGTTGTAGAATCGAATTTCAAAATTAAAACAGGTAGCTACAGTTCTTGCTTTGCACAGCGGTATATGTGATATATCCTGTACCTTATTCGATGAGGAAAGGACCGAGATCCCTTCACCGGGAGTGACTCCTTTAGCAATAACTGGCAGATGCTACACACTCGGTTTGTCTTTTGATTGCTTTTAAGTGTTTTGCTTTGCACAGTGATATATACGATATATCCCGCACCTCATTCGACGAGGAAAGGACCGACGATCCCTTCACCGGGAGTGACTCCTTTAGCAAAACTAGAAAAGCCTCAAAAGCACTCCATTTTAAAATCATTTGATTCTACAGCGATATCAAGTTCATTACGCAATAGGTTTTCAGAAAAACCTGTCGTAGCCCTCCGTCATTTCAAATACGTACTAGTTAGTATTCGTGCTGCGGTTGTTTGGCCTCCGTCAAGGCGTAGTGTACGGTAGCTAACTAGTGCTTATCTGCTAGCATATGATGCGATTGGATTAGGGTATTCGTACGGCGTTGTTTGGCCTCCGTCAAGGGTCGTGCGGGTGGGTTTAATTCAATCAGGAAATGACGGGTTGAACTTGACTAGCGGACTATGGGTTGTTTGGCCTCCGTCAAGGTCATAGCGAGCTAGGGGCAAAAATATTATCGGGAATTTCAAGTGTTGAAATTTGCAATGAGATTGCATACCTTCTATGAGATAGTTGGATCCCGATACCCGCTGCGAGTAAGAGTTACTCCTGGGAGAGTTTTATACATTACAATTAGCCGATCAAGTAGGTGTCTAGAAAGGTGTCAACGGGGTTACGCCTCTGGGAAAACGAGGTTTACATTAATTAGGTTCGTGCGAAAGCACGGGGGACCTCCCTCAAAGTACCGACACTGGCCTGGCTGAAAGATTGGCGAACTTGTAGTGTGTAATTAATCCCGGCTAGTCTTTCCTTTTAGGGTTTAAAGGAAGATTTGATAAAAAGCAGTGGGAGCCATCCTGATTAGATAAAATAATAACCAATCTATTCTTGCAAGAGCGCACGCTGAGTGTTTTCTTCTCTCTCTCTCCAGGTAGCGACCATATCACGCCTTAATCAAGATAATAATACGGAATATTGACCGAACCCGCTTGTTATACTGAGCTGGGGAACGTTGGTCCCGCTCCAACTTATAAATGTTATAAGACAGAGCAGGAAATTGGGGATTACCAGAATTCCTATGCCGCCCAAACGAAGAGAGTGCATGCTGATGCATCATCTTCGGGTGTGTTCATTACAGAGAACTGTTTCTCAGTATCCTTTACGTCCTGGGTATGTGATACCAGATCAGGATCCCAGATATGTAATCTGTTACATAGGGCTACAAAAGGGTAGAGGACTGAGAACGGGTGATAAGTTTCATGAGGCAAAAAACGGGGCAAGTGTTGCAGCCAAGTCTGTTGGTCACTGTCACCCTGTATTACTAGAATACATTGATTCTGAACGAATATTATTAGATACCGAACCTGATATACAAAATCATATCAGTCTCTTTATTAGTAAAGAAAGGATATAATTTTGTATTGATGGATAATGTTTTGAACATTTCCTATATCAAAAGTTGATCGGTTCAGGCACGTTATCTAAAAGCATTGATGTTCTAAATCAAACTACAGTTCTTAGTATATGGAACACACACAAGAGGAAGAGTTCAGAAATAAACGAATCCTTCTTGAGGTATTGTAGACTAGGTCAAATCAATGCGACCCGACTGGCTAGAGTTACATAAAGATGCATATTTAAATTAGTTTGAACTTACATCTTGTGAAACTCGCCAGTCATGTCACAAAGATAAAATGACACTAGCTCTGTTTATTGGAAACAGAGAAAGAGTTAGTGAACTCTTGGGATGATACATGTTGATGTATGTAGGTCCCCTGTCTACACATGCCAAGACCGGTTCTTTGTACTTCATTACATTCTCTGATAATCTCTCAAGATTCAGACATATGTTCCTGTTGAAACACAAGTCCGAACCTTTTGAGATATTCATAGAATATAAGATAGAAGTAGAGAACCAATAAGGGTATAAGTATTATGTCCTTTGATGTGATCGAGGAGGAGAATACTTGAGCACGGAAATCCTGGACTTTTCTAAAGGAGAATGAGATTCTCTCTCAGCATTACTCCTCCGCATACACCATAGCACGATGGTATATCGGGGTGGAGCTATTACACCCTATGTGATAAGGTGTGCTCTATGATGAGTAATACTGAGCTACCTATTTCCTTTTGGGTGTTATGCACTTGAGAAGCTGCATACCTATTGAATAGGGTTCCAATCAAATCAGTTGCCTACCATTCCATATGAGATATGGAAAGGAAAGAGCCCATGTCTTAAGCTAGTTAAGATTTGGGGTTGTCCGGCCTATGTCTAAAAACAAAATCTGGACAAGCTCGAGGCAAGGTCTGTAATGTAGAACTGGAAAGGTTACAGCTATACAAACTACAGCAGATAATTTGATAGAGCCAAAGGATTCAGTAGATTCCAATGAACCTCAGCCTCTCCGCCGATCTAGTAGGGTTCCTCACCCACCTGAGAGATACTTCGTTTTCTCTATGACAGTGGGAGCGAGGATTGCATCATGAGATGATGACCCAACTAGCTTCGAGCAGGCCATCGAGAGTAAGACTCTGTAAGAATGGCTGGATGCTTATCGATCTGAGATGGAATCCTTATACACCAACAAAGTATGGACTTTGGTTGCTATATCTGAAGGGTTAAATCCCCATCAGGAGCAAGTATATCTTGAGAAGATTACTTGGTGTACATGGAAAAGTTGAGACTTTCAAAGCTAGAATTGTTAAAGGTTTTCGTCATCGACCAGGCGTGGATAATGATGAAACCTTTTCCAGTAGCTATGCTTAAGTCCATCCAGATCCTACTTGTCACGGCTACATACCATGACTGCGATATCTGGTGGTTGGGTGTCATGACAGCTTTTCTAAATGATGTTTTAGAAGAGAGCGTCTATAAGTACACAGCCAGAGGGCTTCGTAGACAGTGGGAGCAGCGGAAACGTGTGCAAGATGCTTTATAGGATAAAGCAGGCATCGCGGAGTTGGAACATCTGTTTTGATGAATTAGTCAAAGAGTTTGACATCATCAAAATGGTAGATGAACCTTGTATAAACAAAAAGGTAGTAGGGAGTATGGTAACGATCCTCGTAGAGTACGTGGATGACATACTCTTGATAGGGAAGGAGTTTCTTATGCTACGCTCGATCAATCTCCGCTTATCACAAAGATTCTCCGTGTAGGATCAAAGTGATACCTACTAAATCCTGGATTTTGGATCTATGAGATAGATCTAATTGGATGTTAGGATTCTTACTAGTTGTAGTGAGATGGTATCAATCGATCCTGGGGAGAATCACTGGAAGGGTTCCAGGGTGATAAAGACGACTGAATGTCAGTCGCAGGCATTGTCTTTACCCTCAGTGGAGGGACGGTATGTTGGAAGAGTTCCAAGCTAGATACCATGACATACTAGACGATAAAGGCTGCATACATCACTACTTAAGATGCTACCAAAGAGGCTGTTTGGATGTATATTGGTTCATGAGATGAACTATGTTCCTCCCATTGTGTGACAATGGAGTTGTGGCTTATGCCGAGGAACGCCGGTCCCATCAGTGATCCAGACATATTCTAAGGCAGTGTCACCTGATCATGGAGATGCTTGATCTCCAGGGTGATCGAGGTTTGGAGAGTAGACTCAGAGGACAACACAGCGGATCCACTCACAAAGGCCTGTTCCCAAAGAGAGATTTTTTTTATGGGATGGTTGAGTATGAGATACTGCAACCACTGCTACAGATGGCCCTAGTGCAAGTGGGAGATTGTTAGTTATATGTATGCCCTAGAGGCCATTACTGTACATAGGATGTATATTGTAGTGGATGCTGGGACATATATAGGGAGGACTTTCTTGCTCGACATGATAGTATGCTATCTGGTTGCTCTTTACCTTAACGTGTATATTGATTGTCTCTCTGTTACATGTTGGTAAAGCCCTTAGGATCTGTACTTGACTACCTGGACTATGATGCGGATCATACTAGTGGGGACATGGTAGTCCATAAGTACATCCTTCAAAGTCCCTAGTCGTGGGTGTATCGAGACGGGGCATCGATATACCAGTGTAGACTAGCGCATACCTTCTCGACCCATACAGATGGGCGATGGATGATCCCATATCCATTGGTGTTTGACATCAGAGATGATATACGGGTGCTCAGTGGAGACTGGGTACACTGGACGGACTCGCCGAGAACTCCCAGATGGTATTATACCTCACGTCAGATGGCAGTTCTCTGGTGACACTGGTACAGAGTAGTCTGTTGACCCGAGATCGTCATAGAGTCTTGTGTGGTTCCCACTGTGCTTTGATTTCCATCTTACCACGTCCAAGAGGGCGTGCAAAACGGTGGTTTTTGGGTACAGTCCCGAGTCACATGAAGGCAAGGAGCGATAGGAGGGGATTCGTCTCTCCCGGTATAGGGGGTTGATGTTGCGCTGTGTTCGATTGGCTATAACAGGAAATCTCTGGCCAGGGTTGCTGAGATTTACTGGTAAGTGTTACCAGTAGTTTCTCGAACAGTTATAGACCTCATATCGACACGACTTATCGAGCTATTGGGGTCTGACGTTTACCACCCCTAGGCAAGATATGCGACATATCAGACGATCAGACCGGACTGTACGGTAGTGTTACTGGTTGGATTCACAGGAGTGTGAGCGGGCTTGCTCGTCGATCTTCTGATCGCTCAATACCCGGGTGGCCGTTACGTTTAGCAGACCGCTTGCGGCTTGTGGGTGTTTGATATGAACATCATCTGCTGCCGGCGTATTGACGAGTCTTTAGAGTCCTACACAGAGGTTTCCTGGCTCAATCGAAACGAAATAGGAGCGCATATAAGATATGTGCGGGACCGAGAATAATGCGAGTATGTGATACTGTATTCGATTCTCGTGATGTGACATTGATCGGTTATATGCGATATAGCCGGGTTATCGGATCAAGTGTTGATTCGATAAGATGTTACTAATGATACCAGTCGGTTATGTGCGTCATGACCGGATCGTTAAATCAAGTGTTGATTTAATGATTTAATGCATAATTATATATTTGATATATTACTTTGCATTAACTAGTATCGGTTCACTTTAAATGGATTTTCTCACTCGGATGTGCGCATTACATATGCGATATGATTTTTTGCACTAGATTGTATCATGTTTGATGATACATGCATTTTGGTTGAATGTAAAGAATTAAACCATGTTTTAAGTGGATAATTAGGGTTTTGATTTCCTTATTCATTTATTAATCTTTTTCTTTTTGGAAAAAGGAAAAAGGAAATGAGAAAATGGTTGCTATTTTGTTTGTATTCTTTGAAGCTTCATGAACTTTGACCATAGCAACCATTTTGTCTTCTTATACAAACCCTAACCATTCATCTAACTTGAGTTAACTCTCTACAATTAACCATGGTCTTGTTATGATAAGGTTTGATTATTCATTTCATTTTTAATTAACTTATCATAACTATTATCTTCTTCTTCCTCATTTTTCTTCAAGTGAAGAAAGCAAGGTCATCAATGGTGATTGATGATAAAGAGTGAGAAATCCAATTCTAAAGTCTACCCACTTCCTATTTCTTCATCCTCTACCTCTTGCCAAGTAGTAGAGTGTGTTTCCTTCATAAGTTTTTAGGGCTTGGTGAAGGTGGATCTTGATTTAGCGATGCCTCGACGTAGATCATCTTCGGCATGGACATCGACGACCTAGCTCGCTTTTTCTCCGACGAAGCCGACTCTAGAGCCCGGATTCCTTTTGGACAGCGGAGACGACTTCGTTGCGGAGCTATGGAGGTGGAGCACCGGATCTACAAAGGTTGTATTTCCGATATCCCATTAGTTAAGTTGTTAACTAGATTGTTTTTCGCCTAGATTTCTAGCCAACGGTCCGTATTAGGGTTTCTCGGCACCTAGATTTTTTGAAATTGGCATGGTTGATGCCTTGTGAGACCTCATTAGGGTGCCTAGGAACCCTACACGCTGTCTGACGTATCCCCGAGACAGAGTGTCGCTCGTTGATGTATCCCAGGTACGGAGTGTCGCTGGATGATGTATCCCCGAAATAGAGTGTTACTATTTTTGACATAGAGGTGGTTATTGGAATTGGTTGATTTGATTTATTTTGGGAGGTTCCAATCTGTCCGGCGGGACTTCTAAGCTTGGAAACACTTCCAGGTGGGACTTTAGTTTGATTTGTCCGATTCCTGCCTTATTTAGCGGGACCTTTGAATTTGAGGCATTACTGTGTGGGATTTAAGTTGGAATTGGATTTGAATTTGAGCTTGGATTTGGCGTCAGTATCGCTACACTAGAATGGGGGTACCAGAGTGACTCATCATTTGCCGCTGGTGGCTTTGAATTTGGATGTGGATTTGGATGGCGTTTGCATTGCTACACTGAAATATGGTACTAGGAGCAATTCATCATTCACCTTTTCCCATTGGGAAGCAATGACTTGGGAAGCGATGGCTTAGGAAGCAGGTTTAGGTCCTCGTCAGCTATGACTTTTCAATTTTATGAACCGAAGGGTCTTCATAGAAGTATTTTCTCCCTACGAGTCAAGAGAATCTCGTAGGTGGATTTTCTCCTTAAGAGTCGTGAGGACCCCCAAGTGTGATTTTACCTTGTTAGTCGTAAGGATCACACGAAGGTATGTTTTTCTTACGAGTCGAGAGGATCTCGTAAACGCCGTTCTCCTCATGTATCATGAGGACACATGAGTGGGTTGGGATTTTTGGATTGTTTGTGCCTGTGGATTGTATACTGTAGTCATTTTGGGGATCGGCCGTAGGGCTGAGAGAATTTAGGAGATTTGGATTGTGGTTTTGGGTTGGCGTCTGCATCGAAATACTGAAATAGTGTCAGGAGCAAGTCATCATTCGCCGTTGGGACATTTGGTGATTTGAAATTTTGTTGACGTCTGTATCGCTACACTGGAATATGATACGAGGAGCGACTCATCATTCGCGGTTGGAGGATTTTGAATTTGGATCTTGATTGGCATCTGCATCACTACACTGAAATATGGTACCAAGTGAGACTAATCATTCACCTTTGGGAGGGGTTGATATATATATATATATACATTTCTAGTTTAACGACATAGAGGTCAAAGGAATTTTTTGTTCGAGTTTGCGCCCTTTCGGGTTTTTAAAAGATCGCGGACAATCCGACTGTTTTTACTAACGAAGCCTTTTCAGGTTTTCATTTGTGCCCTTTTTGTTTTTAGAATGGCCCTTTATTTCTTTTTCTTTTCTATTTATTATTTTTATTTATTTATTTTTATTTCTCAGTTTAACAACTCAAGGGTCATCTGTTCCCAGTTCAACGACTTAGGAGTCATTGACTAGGCTATCACCGGCATCTGAATTTTTAGAAGTTGTCGGCTCTCTTAGTTTAGCCTTCTGTGCAGAGCATTTGTTGGGACCCGGTTTTTGCTCATGGAACAAAGTGCCACAAGTAACAAAGTGTCATGCCAATTTTCATGCCAAGAGGGCGGGGGCCACCTCTTTAATCCGTAGGGGCCACCACTTGAGTCCATAGGACCCACTGTAGAATAATGGGGAATCTTCGGAACACATTTTAAAAGAGGACCGAACTGCATTATAAATGTAATGATACCACCCTCAATTATAGAGATACCTTTTAAGTAAATCAGCACTACAGGAGTTTGAAAACTCCATAGTTAAGCGTGCTCGGACCAGGAAAGTCTTGAGATGGGTGACCTCTTGGGAAGTGGCCCCTGGTCGGGTCCGGTTCACTTTAAAGGGAAAAACTGTGCGGCTTCGGTTAGAGCAGACAATACCATCTGTATTGGGACGTCGGGCGTTACAGCATTTATCATCATCTGAACCGAGCCAGGATTGAGCAGCGGCAACTATTTCATCATCATGACCGTGAAGCTTAAAAGGTTTTGTTCTTCCGGGTCCTACAATATTCACTGTATGGATTGTGTATTCGTTTATTGCCTCCTTGTTGGTGATGTCATTTGCTGGGCTTTTGAATTGTCGTCGTGGTCCGCTCCTTTCAGGAAATGACAAACGACCGAGAATAGCCGGTTCGACCGGGGTCTTGGATGTAGTCGGTACACTCTGTTTGACTTCTTTTGATTTTGCTTGGCGAGTGGAGCTTGGCATGCCCTTGATGAGATCGTGCTGTGGTTTTGATTCTGGGGTCTAGACACACCTCTTTGCAGAATTCTTTGAATTGTCGTTTTCTTGATCTTTGCAGTCGTAGCATGCTTCTGTGCCGATTTTAACGGTTCGAAAGAGTTGATTTTCATGGCAAAATTGGCTTTTGTCGCAGGGTAACCATGTTCTCGAAACCCGAATCCTATTTAGCAGGGACCTTAGCCCTCTTATTGGCTTATCTCTTAGTCGTTTCTGTTTCAACTCTTCGGTTTTAAAGGCTTGGCAGGCATCTGCTTCTTTGATGGCCGTTTTGGGCTGACCGATAGTATAGAGAAGACATTTACATTTGCGATTGTCATGGGCCTTACCTGGGCTGGCGTAGGGCGTCTTGTTGCCCTCTGTGGGTTGACGGCTTTGCTCCCAGATGGAAAGATAGAAAGCCGCTCAAACACCGATTTGTGCTTTGGTTCGGGAACCCTTGCTTATGATGCTCAGCCCGAATTGGATTAGATGCCCTGCCTCTAATGCACGAGGCTTGACGAGAGAATCACTTTAGCGGCAGCCTTGATTGTGTATGCGACAGTAGTCATGTTGAAAACTGAGCTTATTTTCCCGGAATTTAACATACATTAGTTTAAAGTCATTTCGGACATAACTTGAAAACTTGAGAAATTTTAGTTTAATGTCATTTCGGACATGAACTTATGGAGCAGGTTTTTTTACTGCAATTGCTCTACCATTTCATCTTTTCTTATCGTGAAGGTCGCGATTGCCCTATCATGTCGGCTATTCATTCGCGATTACCCCATCATTTCGGCTGTTTATTTTTATTTTTACTCGCTGATTTTTATTGTGAGTTGCCCCATCATTTCGGCTATATATATATTTTTACATTCCCGGTTAAATGACTTAGGGGTCGAGCTTAGTTTAACTTTATTTCGGACGCCACTTAAAAGCTCAAGAAATTTTAGTTTAATGTCATTTCAGACACGCTTTATGGAGCATGCATGTGAAATGGTTCTGTTGTTGGAGACATCATTATTGAATTTGGGATTGCGGTTGAAAGTCGTTAACCCTTGCATGAAAGAGCATTATTTCAGTACAACTATCGATTTAGATGAGTTCGCATGAGTATTTGACCCGAGGCATGGAAGAAGAGATAAGGTCCCACCGGGCTTATCAGAATCTGTATAGTGTTTTTCGTCACCCTATTGAGATAAGAATGTGCACGCTTGTCAGGCATGTACAGATTCCCCCGGCCTGGAGTAGGCTGGGGTTTATTGATTGCGGGGATCCAAATCTCCGGCAGCCGTGGACAAAACTGTCGTTAATTACTCCTTACTTGTGGAGCGAGGAAACCTCCGATTAACGGATCAAACAGATCATGCGAACTCAATGTGCAGTATAAGCGTGTTATGTTTTGAAAACAATACAAAAAAGCGTGTTCATTTATTTTTTTTGTTTATTCTGTAAATATTTACAAGAAATACTTTAAAAATAAAATTTTAGTAAACATTTTTCGATTTTTTCTCTTTTTTCTTTATTTTTCTTTTAAAAAATGTGGAAATGAAGCGCAAGCGCGTAGTTACAGTAGCATGCGCAGCTACAGTGCGCGCTACAGTAGCATGCACGGCTATAGTAACGGCGCAGCTGCAGTAACGCACTATGCGCGAGGAGGGCCAAAAGGTCTGATTTTTTGGGGGGGACGAAGCCCAGATTTTGAAGCTTGAACTCAAGGGGGTGTCCTTTTTTTGTCCTTGGGAGGCTCTCTTAATTCTTCAAAACTTAGATTTGGGATCTTGGCAGAGATCAGTCATAATCAATGCGATTACGGTTAAAAGTTGAATGTTATACTTGTCATAAAGGTACTACTGCAGAAGTTATGCGTGTTATTTCTTTGAAAGTGTTATTTAACCAAACTAATATCATTCTACTAAAAAATTTGTTCACACTTACCATACTACTATCATGCTGCTCAAAATTCAAACTTTCATTTTATCTAGTGATAAAATACATAAATGGTTTTTTTACTATGTGATCCACTCTTAGACTGACCTACTTGCATCCCTGAATTCTGATGTCAGGAAAACCTGAACCTATGATACATTCATGATTCACACAATAAATAGCCCGTTAACCATTGATGTAAACCTAATTGATGGGTGTAAAGTGTAAACTTGCCCAAATCAGATTCAGGTCGCAAGCCACTTTTATACCTGTCCACGAGAGATTGTACAAAGTTGAAATTCATGATGCATAAAAATAGAGGAAGATTGTGCCAAAAACTAACAGAAACACCCAACTCCTTTCACATTCAAATCTCGCATGCGCCTTTCAACAAACAACTTCTTCGTCCTGTTCCTCCCATTAATGCCGTAAGTAATAAGCTGTTGTTATAAACATTACTCCCTCACTGCAGGCATTCGAATCTTACGCACCCAAGCACGCATGGCACGCACGCATGGACACAGTGTCAGATTAAATAGGCAACATGATACAAAAAGGAAAAGGTAGCAGCATATCAGATTTCCTTGTGAAATTAAGATCGACAACAGTTTTAAAAACAAGGAACCAAAATCTGAAATAATTAAACCACTGAAGCTCTGAGGTTAAGGTAAGAATCGAGTGAAATACCATTTTTAGACTCAATAGTGTCTGCTTCAGCTGCATGAAAATGGTCTGCTGACTGTTTGATTCTCTAGCACTTAATTGGTACCGAGTACTGACTGCATTTGTATGCCTGCAACAATTCACAATCAAAATTGCTAAAAACAGAAAATAAAGAAAGCACTCTCATTTATGAATGCAGTATTTGTATACCTAATCTGGCAACATCATTCAAATTTTTGCACATGCAGCCAAGTTGACAACAACAAAAGAAACTTGCACCAGTATGGGAAAAATCCACAATATAACAATACATACATATATAGATGATGAGATGTTCTCCTATTAGCAGGATGAAGTTTCCTATTTAACACTACTCATCAGACCTCAAGTATAGGTTTCTTAACAATTGTTTCTCCCCTCCTATTCTAAATCTCAACATGCCGAAAACTTCACACATTTATAGGTGTGTAAAACTGTACAACTGTCCTAACAACTTCCTGTGTATGCTTCTCTCTAGCTTCTATACTGTAACATACACAAAGATACAAGGTGAAATTTCTGGGATCAGACCACTGACTCGCATTCCTCATCCACGGTACAGGTGCGGGCAATGGATTGTTTCTGAATCTTGATTGTTGAACTAACTGCAACCCAGCAGCCTACAATATATAATAGGCACATCAGTCATAATCAATGCGATTATGGTTAAAAGTTGGATGTTATACTTGTCATAAAGGTACCACTGCAGAAGTTATGCGTGTTATTTCTTTGAAAGTGTTGTTTAACCCTACAAGCAAACCAAATTTCTAGTTCATACACTATGAATACTCTATCATGACAGCAATTCATTGTTCATGCAGAATAACAACTCTTCAGATACTACTTGTTATTTTACTCCAATTGCTTGCCTGTCTTCTTTTTCAATGTAAATATGGTTTGTAACTAAAGCGTAGTTAATTACTTTGCCTAGGTAACACATTTACTCCTTAAATTCTTTTGGGTAATCACTGCTACAAATGGGAGGAACCCTACAATGTATTGTAAAATACAAATTAATAAAGTCATAGCATCTCTACCGTTATATTTATACACCTAATTGGTTTCTTTAAGTTCTATAGAGTTTAGGAGGCTTACGACAGGCACACAGTTGGGCTGGGGCAACGATCAAACGCTAATAATATAATTTTCTTAAGATTTCAATAGCACATGCAACCATCCTGTTTACGAGCCGTGACATGGATCATTTCTATAGTTAATGAATTTACTAATAAATAAAAAAATATTTTGAATGGTTATGAAAGAATTCTCTTATGATCTGGATATTTTGACATATGCATATGTCCAAATCTTCTTATTAGGTAAGGACACATGTTGAGCATACTCTATTTGTTTTGAAGATATACCTTCTATTTGGAAAAAAAGTAGTCGTGTAGGTGTTCCTCCGGTATAATGTGATAAAAAGATAAATTAATAATAAATTTCAATCAACAAAAATGATAAGGTAAGGACACGCGTTAAACATAGCTTGCGTTTATGATATACAGACTTATGAGGAAAGCAAATCTATGTAGTTGTTCCTCAGATATAATGCGGCAAAAATTTATTACAAAATTTAAGCAAAAAACATGATCCAAAAATCTTGAACCTGACTCAATTTATAGGTTCTGATCACTATTTTCTGCAGTTTGATATGGATTCTACCTCTTTAATCCCCGTTGTTAAGTTATAACCTGAATAAATCCTATCATCTTCGTAACCATAGTTGAAGGAACCAACGACACAGAGGGATGGTCACAATTTGGTGTTCGATTTCTAGGTCTCCTTGTTAGTAACTGTTCAAAATTGGTGATAAACTTTAACATTGGAGCATCTTTTTACGTCAAATAAAAGAGCCAAACCTGCCAAAAAATGTTAATAATTGTGGAGAATGCTCCAGGTTAGACGTCTGCAGAAGAAGGCAAACATCTGGACATACACACGAGATCGTGTCAGAAACATAGAGCAACGGCAGACGTCTGAAGGCTAATAAGGCAGACGTGTGCAGAAGAACTAAGCCCAAATACAGAGTACAACCAAACGTATGACAAAGTGTGGTTCAGACGCTTAGGTAAGCTTGAAGCCCGGTTTAGACTATCGGCAGATGTCTGGTGGCAAAAGGCCAGATGTCTGCACAAGGGAGATGAAGACTTACAGAGTGTAGGCAGTCGTCTGCCCAAATGCGGGTAAGACGTCGGTAAATCTATGAGAATCTATGTTTGGTTAATTCGGTTTTATCTTCTGTTTTTTGTAGGATTAGGGTTTGCCTATAAATAGAGACCTCTCAGATGTTATTAGTTGCTACTATTATTATTAATTGAGACTATTGTATTGAGAGGGTGACAGCTAAGGCTAAGGCTTGGAGAGATCTAGAGAGATTTAAGAGAAATCTCTTAGGGTTGCTCGGTGTAATTGATTCAAGGATTGTTAGTAGTCGTTTACAGATTCCGCTCTACCGGGGACTAACCATACGGTAGGTGAACCCCGTTAACAAATGCGTGTGCCTCTCTTTTCTGTGTTTGATTCTTATTTATCCTCGCACTTATTTATTTGTGATCTTTCGTTGTTATTGCGTGATTGTGTTGATTGCATGATTAGGTGTTATCGTGAGCATTGTTCCGTGGATCGACTTCCCCCTCAACCTAACAACCGGTATCAAAGCCTGGTGCTTGACGCTTGATCCCAACAACTGGTATCAGAATGTGATTAAGGAACCTAGGGTTCTTCGATTCTACGATCTAGATTAACGATGGGTAACGACGCTTGTGTTCTCTTCCTCACGTTCTTCGATCGCCATTTTGAAGGCGTTGGTTCAAATCAAGAAAGAAGTTGTATTTTGCTGCGACATAGATGAAAAGATGGCGGAGGATAAAGTAAGGATCGAAAAATTCAATGATCACAGTTATGGTTGGTGTTGCATGCAAATGGAGGGCTACCTATACCAAAAGGACTTGTATCTTCCGTTGCTAGGAGAAAAGCCCGAGAAGATGACCGATTGGGCATGGAACCTTTTGGATAGGAAAGTCCAGACGACGATCAAATTGTCGTTGGCTCCACTGGTGGCCTTTAACATCTCAAAAGAGAAGACAACGATGGCACTAATGACGATGTTAACGAAGTTGTATGAGAGGCCTTCAACATCAAACGAGAGGCCTTTAACATCAAATAAGATATATTTGATGAAGAAACTTTTCAACATAAAGATGGCAGAAAATGGTTCGGTGATAGAACACTTGTACGAATTCAAGAGCGTGAAGAGCCAACTCAAATCAGTTTCAATTGCGTTTGAAGATGAGGCTCGTGCTCTTTTATTTATATGTTCGTTGACGGCGGTTAACAACTCGATCTCAGGGACTCTCACATTTAATGATGCGGTGAGTTGCATATTAAGTGATGAGATACGAAAAAAGGCCAAGGGTGGAAGTTCGGGAACTTCTCCACTTTCAGTGGAGAATCGTGGCAGGACGATAGAAAGGAAAAAGGGAAGAAGGTCAAGTCTAAAAGCCGAGAAAAATCTAAAAGAAAAATCTAAGGCGCCTGTTGGAATTGAGGAAAAAATGGTCACAGGAAAAGTGAATGTAGACTTCCAAAGAAAGGCTCAGATAAGAAGCCAAATGAAAAGAAAGCAAATGTGGTGTCCACACAAGAACAAGGAGAACAAGCGCTTTGTCTATCGGCGAACGAGAGCACAAATACGGATACTTGGTTCCAAGATTTGGGGGATTCGTTTCACTACACTTCAAACCGGCATCATTTCGGTGAGTATGTTCAAGGGTATCTTGGACATATGACGGTGGAAAACGGTCAACCGTGCAAGATCGTTGGAAAGGAGACGATCATACTGCAATCGTCAGAAGGAGGTCAAATTAAGCTGAAGAACGCTTGGCATATTCCAGATTTGAAGAAAAGTATTATATCTACAAGTTAGTTAAACAATGAGGATTACATGACGGTGTTTAGGAACTCTCATTTGAAGATTTCCAAAGGTTCGTTGGTGGTGGCAAAGGGCAAGCTGAGTGGTTCATTGTATTTCTTCAATGGGAGCAGTGGAGGTCCGGTTGCATTAGCGACGGTTCGGAGATAGATTCGAAAATTTCGTTGTGGTACAAACGATTGGGTACCTCAGCGAGAAGGACATGAAAATTCTTTAAGGTAGGGGACTTCTTTCGGGGCTGAAAAAGGTAGAGTTGGGGCTTTACAAGAGTTGTGTTTGCGAGAAGCAAAGTGCGTTCAGATTTAAGATTGGATGCGTAGCTAAGAAGAACAAGAAGCCGGAGATGATGCATACGGACGTATGGGGTCTGTCCTCAGTGGAGTCTTATGAAGGTAATCGGCACTTCATGACTTTAATCGATGATGCAAGTTGGAAGACATGGGTGTATGTGATGAAGAAAAAGTCTGATGTGTTTGGTATTTTCAAACACTGCATTGCGCAGGTTAAGAACCAAATGGGGCTAAGATAAAATGTCTTAAGTCCAATAATGGAGGGGAATATTGCACAAATGAATTCGATGTGTTTTGCTCGCGGAAGGGTATTCGTTGGTTAAAAACGGTACCGGGGATGCCACAGCAAAATGGCATCGTTGAAAGGATGAATAGAACAATCCTAGAGCGAGTGCGTAACATGACCTTGGATGCTGATGTGCCAAAATTCCTAAGAAAAGCAGCTGTTGAAGCTGCTGTGTATCTGACCAACAGAAGCCTAACGAGTGCGCTCGATGGAGGTATTCAGAAAGAAATTTGGTCAGGGAAACCGATTAATTATACGCAACTAAAAGTATTTAGTTTTATTGCGTATTCTTTGATTGATAATACAGAAAAGAGAAAGCTTGACTCAAAATCTAAAAAGTGTGCTTTCATCGGCTATGATGGAGATGGGTTCAGATATAGGCTGTGGGATTGCACAAGCAAAAAGGTAATACGAAGCTGGAACGTCGTCTTTGATGAGCGGCACTTGTACAAAGAAGAAAAGTAAGCCAACGATGGTGCACTATTAGAGTTCGTCGAGTTAAATGGAATTCAAGAGAGCAATCACGTACCTACATGTGGAGATCAGAATATGAAGGAGACTGCAGTGCAGGATCAGATTCAGGAACATGTTGGTGGCTATCTTCAGCAACCAGATGTACCAGTTCTGTGGTGGTCTACGCGAGATAGGAGGCTGCCTGATAGACTTGTTACCGACTTCGTTTTGTACACAGATTCGGGAGAGCCCGAATCTCTTGAAGAAGCAACAAGCGACGGTGCTAGAAAGAGGCCGGAGCAAGTTATGAACGAGGTGATGGATTCTTTGAAGAACCATACGTGGGATCTAGTGATGCTACTCAAGAGTCGGAAAGCGTTGCTAAACAGGTATGTGTACAGGATTAAAGATTAAACTGAAGGTGTGAAGCGGTACAAGACTCGCTTGGTAGTCAAGAGATATGCGCAAAAGTAAGGAATTGACTATCAAGAGAATTTTTTCCCAGTGGTGAAGATGACATCTATTCGGATGATTCTCAGTATCGTGGCGGTGGAGGATTTACACTTAGAGCAACTGGATGTGAAGACTGCGTTTTTTCATGGAGACTTGGAGGAGAAGAACTATATAATGTAGCCCCCGGGATACGAGATGAAGGGGAAAGAAACTATGGTGTGTAAATTACGAAAAAGCTTGTTCGGCCTCAAACAAGCTCTAAGATAGTGGTATCTCAAGTTCGATCAGTTTATATTGGAGACATGGTTTGTTTTGGTGTGAGTCAGATCATTGCGTCTATATTTAGACGTTTTAGAATGGAGACTACATTATTTTGTCACTTTATGTGGATGGCATGTTAGTGGCAGGTCTGAATTTCGAGAAAATTCAAAGCCTGAAGAAGATAGCTGAAAATTTCTCCATAAAGGATTTGGGAGCGGCTAAGAAAATTCTGGGCATGAAGATCGTGAGAGATAGAAAGCAACAGAAACTATGGTTATCGCAAAAAGATTGCATCGAGAAAGTTTTGAAGCGGTTTAACATGGACAAGTCAAAGACGGTGAGTACGATTTTAGTGAAACGCTTCAAACTCAGCAACGAGTTATGCCCAACTCAAGAGCAAAAAGATGAGATGGCAAGCGTGTCGTATACATCTGCAGTAGGGAGTTTAATGTATGTAATAGTGAGTACGAGACCAGATATTGCACATGCAGTGGGAGTTGTTAGCAAGTATATGCAAAACTCAGGAAAGGGACATTGGAATGAGATGAAGTGGATTTTGAGGTATCTAAGGGGTACGTCAAGTCATTGCTTATGTTTCGGGGGTGACTCTAAAAGTGCAAGATCACGTTGATGCGGACTACTCGGGTGATCGAGATAGTGGAAAAAGCACAACGGGATACGTATTCACGGTTGTGGAAACAGCTGTAAGTTGGGTCTCTTAACTGCAACAGGTGGTGGCATTGTCAACGACGAAGGCTGAATACGTGACAATCACGGAATCCAGCAAGGAGATGATATAGTTGCAAGGGTTACTTGAAGAATTAGGGAAAAACAATACCTCAATACCTTATGGAGCGACAGCCAAAGTGCGATACATTTGGCGAAGAATGCGGCATATCACTCTCGGACGAACCACATCAAGGTGTGGTACCATTTTATTCGCATTGCGATAGAAGATGGGAAGTTGATACTGCAAAAAATTGCTGAAGAATAGAATCCGGCGGATATGTTCACTAAATTCATAGACAGAGACAAGCTGGAGCTCTGTTGCAGTTTAGTGAATTTCTTCATGAAAATCTGATGAGGAGAGAGTAGAGCGGAGTCATGTGAAGTCTACTAGCGTTGGGAATTAAGGCTAAAGTATCTCCAAGTGGGAGATTGTTAATAATTATAGAGAATACTTTAGGTCAGACGTCTGCATAAAGCAGACGTCTGGACGTGCACACGAGATCACGTCAGAAACACAGAGCAACGATAGACGTCTGAAGGCCAACAAGGCATGCGTCTGCAGAAGAACTAACTCCAAGTACAGAGTATGGTCAGACGTATGACCAAGTGTGGTTCAGACGTCTGGGTAAGCTTGAATCCCGGTCCAGACTATCGGCAAATGCCTAGTGGCAAAAGGCCAGACGTCTGCACAAGGGAGATGAAGACTTATAGAATGTGGGTCAGACATCTGCCCAAGAGTGGGTCAGACGCCTGTCAATAGTAAATCTGTGCGAATCTATGTTTGTAAATTCGGTTTTATCTCCTGTTATTGGTGGGATTAGAGTTTGCCTATAAATAGGGATCTCCCATATGTTATTAGTTGTTGCTGCTATTATTAATTGAAAGACTATTGTATTGAGAGGATGACGACTAGGGCTTGAAGAGATTTAAAGAGATTTGAGAGAAATCTCCTAAGGTTGCTCGGTGTAATTGATTCAAGAATTGTTAGTAGACGTTTGCAGATTCCACTCTGCCAGGGACTAGACATATGGTAGATGAACTTCGTTAACAAATCATTGTGCCTCTCTTTTCTGTGTTTGATTCTTATTTATTCTCGCACTTATTTATTTGTGATCTTTCGTTGTTATTGCGTGATTGTGTTGATTGCGTGATTTGGTGTTGTCACGAGCATTCGTTTTGCTTGCTCGGATGCAATGTATGGGCAACACACTTGTTAATTTAAACTCTAAGACTTATCTCTAAATAAAGTCTCAACACACTTGTTAATTTAAACTCTAAGACTTATCTCTAAATAAAGTCAACCCTATATATATATATATATATATATATATATATATATATATATATATATAGGTTAATTAATACTGTTGGTATGAATTAATCCATCAAGTATTTGTTCTCTGCTTGCGGCAAATTGTAGAGAAAAGCAAATAGAGAGAGTAAGAGAGGTTTGAGCGAGAGAGATTGTATCTGATCCGAGAGCAAATTTCTTTTGTAATTCTTCATTGAATAGTGGAAGCGATTCGTCGTCGGTTTACAAGACTAGGTGCAAGTTTGCACCGAACCTGGGTAATATCATGCTCCTTTGTTGCTCAGTGTGTTTCTTTTTTACTTATTACTTTTGCGTAGTTGCTGTATTTGATCTTTTTCAATAGTTCCAATTCACGCGTATCGATCATCTGCTGCGTATTTTGATGCTATTTTTACAACACATACGACACAAACACACACATGCAGAGTCAGATTAAATAGGCAACTTGAAACAAATAGGAAAAAGTAGCAGAATATCACATTTCCTTGTGTAATTAAGATCGACAGCAGTTAAAAAAAACCTGCAACCAAAATCTGAAATAATTAAACCACTGAACTCTAAGGTCACAAGGTAAGAATTGAGATAAATGCCATTTCAGACTCGATAGCGTCTGCTTCAGCCGCATAAAATGGCCGGTTGATTGTTAGCTTCTGTAGCGCTTAATGGTATCTGACTGCAATTGTATGCCTGCAAAATTTACAATGAAAATTTTATAAAACAGAAATTAAAGAAAGCACTCTCATTTATGAATGCAAAACTCGTTTACCTAATCTGGCAACATCATTTAAATTTTTGCACATGCAGGCAGGTCGACAACGAGAAAAGAAACTTGCACCACTATGAGAAAAATCCACGAAATAACAGTACCTACATACAAAGAAGATGAGATATTCTCCTATTATCAAGATGTTGTTTCCACATTTAACACTATTCATCAGACGTCAAGTTCAGGTTTATCAGCAATTGTTTCTCCCCTCCTATTCTCTATCCCAACAATAAAATTTTCTTAAGATTTCAATAGCACATGCAATCATCCTGTTTACGAGCCGTACCATGAATCATTTCTATAGTTATTGAATTTGCTAATAAAAAATAAAATCTTTTAAATGGTTATAAAAGAATTCTCGATCTGGATATTTTGACATATGCCTATGTCCAAGTCTTCTTATTAGGTAAGGACACATGTTGAGCATACTCTATTTGTTTTTAAGATATACCTTCTATTTGGAAAAAGAGTAGTCGTGTCAGTCTTCATCCGACATAATGCGACAAAAAGAGAAATTGATAATAAATTTCAATCAGCAAACGGTAAGGACACGCGTCGAACATGGCTTGCGTTTAATATATACAATCTTATGGGGAAAAGCATATCTATGTAGTTGTTCCTTATACATAATGCGACAAAAATTAATTACAAAATTTAAGCAAAAAATGATCCGAAAATCTTGAACCTGACTCAATTTATAGGTTCTGATTCTTATTTTCTGCAGTTTGATAAGGATTCCTCTTCTTTAATCACCATCGTTAACTTGAGAATAACCTGTATAAATTCTATCATCTTCGTACCCATGGTGAAAGGAACCTACGACGACACGAGGGATGGTCACAAATAGGTGTTCAATTTCCCGGTCTCCTTGATAGTAACTGTTCCAGATTGGAGATAAACTTTTGCATTGGAGCATCTTTTTACGTCCAATCGAAGAGCAAAACCTACCAAAAAAATTACTGACACTATTAACTTACTTAATTAATGATTGCACTATTTAATCCTAAACCTCACCCCTCGTTCATAACAAGGGAAGGGAAAAATTATTTAGAACCCCGCTCTTCTCTTTACAGTCTTTGTTAAAAAAAATGGCTATAGGCATGACCACCCCAACAATTGAAATAGATCAATACAATGGAAGGATGACATCCTTGGTCATTCTATCTTGCATGGTGGTAAGTGTAGGAGGTTTCCTCTTTGGCTATGATGTTGGCATTTCAGGTATAGCTTCTCACATACTCAAGAACTGTCACAGTAATATACCCTGTAATCATTAATCAATTTCTTTTAGGTGGTCTGCCATCTATGGATCCATTACTTGAGAAGTTTTTCCCATGTATATTGGAAAAAAAGAAGAGAGCAACAGAGTCTAGAAGTCATAACTATTGCAGGTTTAATAGCCATCTATTGACTGCGTTCACATCATCCTTGTATGTTGCGGGGATGTTTGCTTCCCTAATTGCGGCACCTATAACTCAAAAACACGGGCGAAGGCTGACATTGATGATCGGAGGTGCGGCATTCTTCGTAGGTGCAGGAGTGGAAGGAGCAGCAGTCAATACATGGATGCTCTTTTTTGGCCGTGTATTGCTAGGTATCGGAGTCGGGTTTGTTAGCCAGGTTAGTAATTGTTTCCTGAATCATATGTCTGTTTATAAACATCATGTGGTTCATGCATGTACTAGAAAGAATCCAAGTTTGGTCATACAATGCATTCGAATTAACAGGTAGATGCATCGGACGTCACATGATGCTAGAAAATTATTCCTGAAAGAGAGATCGGTGCACTACTTTTTACCCTGCGATATTTTTTGAGGAAATCGATTGGTTTAATATAACCCCCCAAGCCAAAAATTTCTTCTTTCCCTTTGTCGTGTTAATGGCGTGCCTGAAACCTGCAACCTTCTTGTCACTATTCTCAAACCTTACCAACTGTTCCATCATCTTAGCATCTTTCTCACTGTGAAATGGAACTTCGAAAGAACTAATATTGAGGTAACTTATCCACGTGTTGAGAGACAGACGACGCCCCTAAAGTGGAATGGAACTTTGGAAGAGCTAATTTCTTAAATTACGATAACCGATACAAACACAAAGTTGCTATTTGGGATCACATTTCTTTATAGGATGGTTTATCAACTATTATTTACCCAAAATAATGTAACGCTAGTTCTGCTTAACAAGCTAACGTGTGCCACTCTAATAAATAATCTAACTAGTGAAAAATAAATGGCTGTTAGTTTGTGACCCAAGCCGAGTATTTGCGACCTAAATTTAAAATTTACAGGTCAAAAATCTACATGAAGTTCCTGACTCAATTGAGATTGGAATCTTAATCTACTCCTTGTACTGATATAAAATTGATCCAATTGGAATTTGAAATATCTCAGCAGATTGCAAATGGCAAGTTTAGCTAGCTTACATTCTCATATTAGGCCCCTGAGTCTAAACTTCAGGTTAAGGCAAACCAGATCAGATCGATTCAGGTCAGAACTTGAGCCATTTCGATGCCTATCCATGAGAGATTGCGCAAATTTGACTTTTTTCATGCGCAAGCATAGAGAAAGAACCTGCCAAAATGAGTAGAAAAACTCCATTTAAACCTCATACGTGCCTTCCAACAAACAACTTCTTTGTCCCTCTCCTCCTTCCAATTAATGCTCTAACTCATAAACTTTTGCTATAAATTATGATTCACTGCAGGCAGTCCCCATGTACCTCTCAGAGATGGCCCCTCCAAACCACAGAGGAGCTTTCATCATAGGCTTCCGATTTACCCAAAGCATTGGTTCCATCCTTTCTAACCTCATCAACTTCGTCAGTCGAAAAATCAAAGGCGGACACAGCTGGCGACTGCCTCTATCCACAGCAGCAGTTCCAGCATCATTCCTGATGATCGGAGCCTTCTTCCTCCCCGAAACCCCCTCCGGCATCATCCAACGCGGCCTCAACCCACAAACTTCTATAGGAGTTCTCCAAAGAATCCGCGGCACCACCGACATCATCACCGAGCTCAATGATATTGTCACTGCTTCTACCCAACATTCCATGTATCGAGCAATCGGTCAGCGAAAGTACAGACCTCAGCTCATAATGGCCATCTCCATCTCCTTCTTTTCTCAAATGACAGGGTTTAGCCTTGTAGCATCCTATGCCCCGCTACTGCTACAAAAAGCCCTTCAGATTGAGGAGAGTGTTTCGATACTAGTGCATGGGGTAGTGCTAGGACTGTTAAGTTCTTGTGCGAACATTGTTGCAGCGGCCGCAGTCGATAGACTAGGCCGGCGAGCTCTCTTCATGATCGGAGGTGCCATGATGCTCGTGTCGCAAGTGATGATCGGGGGAGCGATATTGGCACTGAACTTAGACGAGGGCAGATGGTACGTTTACATTGTGCTGGCCACGATATGCGTACATGTCATCGGGTTTGAGCTGTCATGGGGACCGTTGGGATGTGTGGTGCCCAGCGAGATATTCCCTCTAGAGGTTCGATCAGCAGGGCAGAGCATTTTCGTGGGCGTGAGCTTTCTGACTGCTTCTGCGGTTGCTCAGACTTTTCAAGGAATGTTCTGTGTATTTGAGGCCGGCATATTCTTCTTCTTCGCGCTATGGATCGCAGTGATGACTGTGTTTTTATATTTTATGTTGCCAGAGACGAAGAAGGTGCCAGTTGAGCAGATGGAGGTTGTGTGGCGGGCACATTGGTTTTGGAAGAGGGTGGCTGCTGATGATGCCAGTGGAGCAGTGCAAAATTGACGCGATGCCGCTATATAAACCGACTTTTCCTACCATGTAATTAGGTATTCATTCAAAGATATCGATTTGACCGTGTAACAAATGCATAGAAAGCACAGATCATAGGCCTTGTAAAAGCTATAGCAATTTGATTAATTTGTTTGTTGAGAAGAAGAAGACTACAGATTATAATATTTATATATTTATAATCAGATTGATCATGCAGATAGTAAAAACTTAAAGAGGCAAATTGAGCACATTAGTCAAATTACCTTGTGAAATTCAAATTTAAGCCGGATTTAAACTCTGAATAAGAATTCCTAATATGCATATATGAATGCAGCATTCCTTTAGCACATCGCTCAATTTTTAGCAAAGCAAGGTCCATTACAAGAACAACTTGAAATGCAGACACTTCAATGAAGTACTTGAAAAAAGTAAGCTTCTGCTAAAATATTGCAAAATACTTATTGTAGTCTTTAAAGATATAGAAGAATAGATGACATGTTAAAAGAGTAAAAAAATTTAAATAAGAGCAAAACTTCTTAGAAAGAAAAAAATTAGGAAGGTTTCCGATGCAAATAATCATTTACACTACACAAGTGCCAAGCGCCCGCTGTCACAAGACGAAGTTGCTTCAAGGGTCTCGCGACTATACATAAATTAAGGACACTGGCACTTTATAGTTCATGAACAATTCCAGATTTCCAGGTCTTTGAAGAAGACTATGTATAATAATACCTCATCATATTCTTGCGCATGATATCAACTTCCGATTGCTCCCATCTTCTTTTGTAATGAAAATACGGTATGCAACCAAAGTGTTGTTAGTTGTTACTTTCCGTATGTAGTATATGTACTCCTCAAACGGTTTTGTAGGTAGTCGCCATTACAGATGGGAGGAAACCTACAATGCATATTGTTATGTCAAATACAGAAAACCAAATAAATCAACCATATAGCTAAAGCATATTGATTCTTGACTTAATGCAAACCATTTTTTGAGTCAAGTCTTTCTAACTTTATGAAACCACATTTTAGGAAACTCCATTCCCACACAGGGTTTGGGGTTTGCAATGTGGTTTGATAATCTTTCTACCATTGTGCATGTGAAACGCGGACAATGATATTCTTCATTTGGAAAATTACATCAAAACTATCTTTAAACCCATAAATCTATTTTTTCTGCAAATAAGCAATTAAAAATAATAATTCTTTTTGCAAGTAAATCGCGAGGGAAGGGAGGAAGGGGAGATGCCGGAAAACCCCCTTGCTTTTGTCCAAGTAGAAGAAAACCACTTTCAGTTTTAAAAGCCTATAATTTACCGATCTGTCTAATGAAGTTATTTTCGTTAAAGACAAATTTTTTATCTGAACTTCTATCATTTTTCTTCCATTGTATCATAAACGATTTGTTACTAATATTTAAATGACTGGTGTTAGGAATTGAATATGACGGAGATGGGAAAAGTTAACATTCATTAGAGATCCTTATGTTATACCACTGTAAAAGCAACTATATAACTAGCCCCTATCCCAAATAATTGGGGTTGGCTATATGAATGCTTCTCTTCCATTCTACTCTGTTAAAGATCGTCTCCTCGATTAAATTAACTATAAACGTATGTTTTAATTGCATCTATCATTGTTCGTTTAAGTCTACACCTTATCCCTAGTTGCGCATTAACTACAATTTTGTCACTTCTCCTAACCGGGGCATTGATTAGTCTCTCTTTGTGCATGGCCAAAACTATCTTAATCGGTCTCTCGTATCTTTTTCTCTATGAGAGCAACCTCTAACTTGTCACGTATACATTTAATTCTTATCCTATTTTTTAGTATATTACCACTCAACTATCTGAACATTCTTATTTCAGTCACACGTTTTCTAAACATATTTCTTAATTGTCCAACGTTCTGCTCCATAAAGGAATGTTGGTCTTATCATCATCTTATAAAAAAGATCTTTCAAATTCAAAGGTATCTTACGATCATGAAGCACCTCTCCACTTCGAACATACCTCTTTGATCCTATGAGCTATATCTTGAAAACAACCTTAGAGGGGGATGAATAAGGCTTTATAGCAAACTTAATGCAATTGTGCGAAATTAAGAAATTTTGCAGCGGAATATAAACAAGAGTATAAAATAAACACGATTTCACAAATAGAGAATACGCAGAAAGAAAATGACACAAGGGATTGTTATAACAAGCTTCACCAACTCTATGGCTAATCTCCATCTAAGAACCGCTTAGGATTCAACTTCACTATCCAGTGACTTTCTTATGGGTGGAGAAATCCAGATCTTTTCTCAGGCCCAGATCTTAAAACCTTTATACGTGCAGGTGGTGAACACCTAAAATTTTTCCCAAAGCTCAAGTCCAAAACCGTTACAATATGAAGATCTTAAACCTTTCTTCATTAGGTCGTACAAACAAGATTTTCAACAAATCTTTACAAACCAACCATACAATCCTATTGATCTAAAAGGGTAAATCAAGTTTCAATTCAAAGGAGATAATAGATTGTTTTTGAAGATTAAGAAAGTTTTAAAACGATTCGAAAAAGTTTTTCAAAGGATTAAGAAACGGTTTTGAAACACAAACTTCTTTGACAAAATCAAAGATCTTTCGATTCTAATGACTAGAAAAATCTTAAACCCTGAAAGATCTATTTCTCTCAAAAGATTAATAAAAACTTTAGAACGAGAAAATGGACAGAATTTTCACAAAAGATTAAAGAATAAGAACTTGAAAACGTGAATGAGATTATCAAAAATTCAGTTGAACTCTTTTGAAATGAGTCCTTTATGTAGAATTTAAAAATAGGCAGATGGGGCAGTTGTAATAACTACTCCTCAAACTTAGGACGGTTATTGGCAGGTTATAATCGTTGGTAGTCTGAAATTCAAACTAAAAACATATTTTTAAAATGGCTACAACTATCATGGATGTCCATAGGGACGTATGATGACTAATATATCAGACACAGACTCCCTTTGGATGTTTAAAATATTTTCGAAATAATTTTAATTAGTTCTGAAAACTTTAAAAGGAGATTTTAAGCGATTTAGTATAAAAAAAATTTAGAACATGAAAAGAGATTCTAACCAATGAGATCGACTCTAGACTCAAAGAAAATAAGTCTTGAATACTCCGTTGTATGACTTCTTCAATATTTCCTTTAAACTTGCAATTTTAGTGTTCAGAGTCGTTCTTCACTTGATGTTACTGTTGTGGTGTCAGTTGCAGTGTCGATTGTTCTTTTACTTGACTAAATCCATTGTTTGTAGCACTTTAACATATCTGGCATGGTTGGTAATATATAATATTTTTGAAATATGGATTTTATAAAATAATCAAAACTAAAGAGAATGAGACTCATAGGTCAATATATCCTCCTCAATCTTCCATCCTGATTAATTATACATTCTAAGTAACGAAAATAATAATTTTTAGATATTTTTTGGCTATCAATTTGCAGTTTTGGAGAAGGAGACAAGGAAGGAGAAAGTGATGAGAGAAAATGAGTATGAATTTGATTGTTTTTTATTTTTCATGAAGGATATAAGAAAGGAGAAGGTGATGAGAAGAAATAAATGTAAGGTTTAAATGTTTAATGGGTTTTAGAGAGTAAGATGAGGAGGTAAAAGAAATGAGCTTTTAGGTCTGATAGGTTTTCAAGGAGACCGGAAGAGGGGAAAATGTGTTTTGTAGTTAATAGGAACAATGGGTTTCGGATTTAGGATTTTGAAGAAGATGGTGAGGATGTAGAACGGAAAGAAAAAAATAAGCAAAACAAAGAAGATGAGATAAATGTATCGGTTTTACTAATAGAATATAAGTTTCGGGTTAAATACAAAATTTTAATATAGGCTTAATTCCAAAAAATTACCAAACATTTGGCTCGGTGATTAGAAACTATCAAAATCACTCATAATTACTAGAAACCACAATGCTTTGAAAGTTTTGTGGCAATTTCTTGTATATATTGCTGATATGACACCTTAGTTGTAGTAGTTTTTCGTAGTTTTTGAAAGTTTTGTAGTAGTTTTTGAAAGTTTTGTGGTAATTTCTCCTAGTATTGAAAGTATTTGGTACTTTCTCGTAACTAAGCCAAAGTATTTGGTAGTTTTTTGGAATTAATCCTTTAATATAATATAATATAATAGTTCCAGCATAAATATAGTACTTTATAAGAGAAATGCAACTTTATAAGTAAAATATAGTACTTTAAATAAATGTATTGGTATTAAAAAAAAGTACACATCAATTAATGTACAAAAAGAACTGAAACAAACAAATATTTAAGTCTAAGGAGTTTTTGCCAGGTTTATTTTAGACCCGTAGACTAAACCTTGTTGCTTTTGGGTCCTAGGGATCTAAACACATTTTTTCCAAAATTAAAAAGAAAAAGAATAAACTCAACCTGCAATATTTAGATGTTGTAAGCTGGAGAAAGATTGAATACTTCCTTCTTTTTATCAAAAGGTTGAATTCATCTTCCTAAAGGTAAATTCTGTATTTCAAACATACAAAATGAAAAGGGGGAAGGGTAAAAATGGGGCATTCTTGCGTACTTCAATCAAGGCTTTCAAGCACTTACAAAATTAGTAATATCCAGCTTCAAATGATGAGAAGACAAACTAAATGTTTCTGTGCTACTCGATAAAGGTATAATTGGTCGAACAAGCGTGATGGTTTGATTTATAATTTCCATACAATAGCTACTGACTTTTAATAGTTCTACATTCTTTGATTAAGAATTTATTCTTTTGTATTTGTGAAATCCAAATCCAAATCTTCTATGACAAAAGCATGGATGAGTTTATTAAACATAACTCAGGGGAAAAATTACTTTAAAATGTTTCTAAAATGTAATTTGAAAGAGTCATTAAAGATGAAGGTAATTTTAAACTATTCTGATATGGTCTGAATTATTAATTTTTGGGGGTATTTCAATAAGAAAAAACTGCCAAGATATGATCATTATATTTTAAATGGAAAAAATAAGGACAAATGACTTTTTTCTATAGAGCGTGAAACTTTCAAGGCTTACATGTCACGCCCCGCTTCCCAGAGTATACTGAAATGGGCACGTGACATAGCCAACCATGCTACCTGTGGGTAGGAAGTATCCATCCACAGTCACATTACGGCTGTAGAGATATCAGGAACAAAATAAAACTATCTAAAATATGTCCATAATCCAATATAACATGAGTCAAGAATAATAAAATGTGGAAGCGAAAGATCCAATACAAATAACTGGAATGTATGTCCCATAATGCGGGCTCACATCAGGAATAAAATGCAGGAAAGAAAAACTAACTACTGCTGACGCTCACAGCTCAGCCTGCTGGCTGAAGTACTCCTGCTCGGATTGCAACAATGGTACGGGATCTGGGCCATGCAAAACCCAGACGTCAGCGCGTCAAGTCATCAAGCCATATATATGAACAGTGTAGCAGGCAATGCAATATAAACATGAATAAAACAAGAATACGATAATATAAGTCAGAGCAGTGCAGGGTAAAGTGCAGTGGGTAAACTAAACTGTTCTATCAGGTTTTCTGTTCTAAAGTCTTTGAAACCAAATAATGTAATCCTCATCGTAACTCGTTGGTAGTTATTCCGTAACGCCCGGTAAAACGGCAACGCCCGGAAAAACGGCAAACAATGGGTATTCCGTAACGCCCGGAAAAACGGCAAACAATAGGTATTCCGTAACGCCCGGAAAAACGGCAAACAATAGGATGGCCCTTGGAGTTACGTTCGGTTACAATACTGATTTCACCATACCCTCAAGTTATATGTGTAAGTCAAGTCAGGTATCCCGAAATCAAGAAACTAATGCCAACACAGGATCAGGTAAACAGGTTTGTCTGGATAGACAACAGGAACGGTCCATGAGGACTACATGTCATGTTTGTTGGCATTAGACACAAGATCAGGTAACGGGTCAAGTCATAGTACATCAGGTCAAGTCAAACAGTATACGGTACCATGTCGGATAGATCAATATATATGTAGTAAGTCAGTTCAAGATGTGAACAATATCATGGGTGTGCTCACAATCAGTTATACAAGCAAGCATGGTTATCATCAACATGATATAAGCAATGAATTAAGAAATAGACAGATTTACTCAATTTGCAGTACAGTTATCAGTTGTATCACAGGGATGATTTCAATGTTATGCGAATGCAGTATGATAATTATGGCCTTCTAATCATGTTAACAAGTTTAAGAACTTTAGAGGTGCAATGATTTATATAACGGTTCAATACAGCTATTACAGGTTAAAATGCATACGAGTGTCCGAATGGAACAAAACTATAGAGATAAATGCCATAAGCTATGTCAATATTAAAATGTGATTAAACAGGTAAATGTGGTTATTAGGTTCAATTGCAAACTGTAGGTTCCAAGTTTAAAGATAAAATGATATATAACAATATTGTATATGAAAATGAGAAATGATTGTACCAAAGTTAAATTTACAGGTTTAGGGTGTCAAAATATATATGTAAATATCGTATAGCATGTAGCAAGTGGTACTTGCCTCGACGGGTCGCGAACCGGGAAAAACGGAACGTAAAACGTCGGCGAGGAAACTCGCGACGGGCACACGGTTCACGGAATGAACCCAAACGACGAACAAAGGAACCACACGGGTCGGGGTACCTTGCTGGAACGTCGGGACACGTCGTCGGCACGGCCGGTTTCCGGCCAAGAACAGAACAGTAAAAGATCAAGTTTTCAAGAATGGAGGAAAATGAGGAATGAAGGAGGAAGAAGAATGAAAAGAAAGAACAAAAAGAAGGCTTACAGTGGGTTGCATGAAGGCCGGGGTACAGAGGCGAGACCGCCGGCGGCGACAGATCCAGTGGGGTTGGCATGTGCAGGGTGCGCAGGCGGCCGTGGAAACAGGTATAGGGTGCACGGGAGTTGATGAAGAAGAGGTGATGGAGATGAGAATGATGAGGATGATGGAGGGAGGCGACGACGAGGTGATCTTCGACGGCGAGATGCAGGAGCGGGGTGCAGGTGGTCGCGGTGAGGGTGCAGGGCGCGCGAGGGTCGATGAAGGAGGATGTGGGTGAGACTAGGCAGAGGAGGCGAGGGTGCTGGTGTCGGTGTCGTCGGTGTTGGGGTTGCGGCGGCGAGGAAGGAGACGGCGGTGGCTAGGGTTCGCGTAGGTTTTGGTTGCTGAAGGCGACAGAAATGGAGGGGAGAGAGAGAGATATATATATAGAAGAGAGAGAAAGAGGAGAGAGGTAGAGAGATAGAGAGAGACGGGAGAGAGAACGCGAGAGAGAGAGAGAGAGGAGAGAGAACGCGAGAGAGAGAGATAAGGGATGAGGGGCCCACGGGAAATGGAAGGAGTTGATTGGCTGAGGTTGACTTTGTTTGTTAGGAATAGGTTTAAATAAGAGATTTAGGAATATAAAAGAATATTATATGGTTAAAGAATAATATACGGTGGTTTTAAAATATATTAAAAAATGGGATTTTGGCGCAAAGTAAAACATTTCCAAATCGCGCCCGGGTCGGGTCCAAAAATTCGAAATTGAAATAATATAATTTTAGGCGGGATCCAAAATTCAAAATGAAGTGTTTTATGATCAAAAAGCATACCCCAAAACGGACACACGTACGTGCACGTAGTCATCCAAACTCGCCCGTTTCACTGAACGGGACGAGAACACGATGCACGGACGCTACAACAGGGTTAGGGGTGTCAAGTAGACCAAGATGAATATTTTTAATTTTATTTTAGATGCCAAAATTTGTTATATGCAGAAATGAATTTGCCGGGTAAAATTTACAGTAAGTAACAATCAAGCAAGATAACAGAAATAAGTGCCGTACTACGCTCGAACGGTAACTGAAATTAGTAGCATTGGGCTCGGGTGTTACATTATACCCAACTACAAAAAGAATTTCGTCCTCGAAATTCCAAGAATACAAAGATAGATAACTACAAGAAAAGATGAGGAAACTTCTGCCGGATTTCATCTTCTCGTTCCCAAGTGGACTCTCCATGCGAGCGATTACCCCAAGAAACAAGCATAAGAGGGATCACCCTGTTCTTAAGAACCTTTTCCCTTCGATCCACGATTTCAGTCGGTCGCTCCTCAAAAGTCAAGTCTCCTCGTACTGTTAGCTCCGAATGATCCAATATGTGCGTTTCATCTCGAACATACCTTCGTAGTTGAGATACATGAAACACATCATGCACATTCGCCAAGGACTGCGGTAACGCCAAACGATACGCTACCTCACCAACATACTCCAAGATCTCAAAGAGTCCAACGAATAGAGGACTAAGCTTTCCTCGACTTCCAAAACGAATCACCCCTTTAGTCGGTGATATCTTCAAGAATATCAAATCACCCACGGCGAACTCTAAAGGTCTTCTTGACGTGTCTGCCCAACTCTTCTGTCGGTCTTGTGCTGCCTTCATATGATTTCTGATAGTGTTAACCTTCTCAACTGTCTGCACAACCCAAACTGGTCCCAATAATCTTCGTTCACCGACATCGTCCCAACAAACAGGTGAATGGCATTTACGACCATACAAAGCTTCAAATGGAGCCATCTGGATAGTTGCCTGAAAACTGTTGTTGTAAGAAAACTCCACCAAATGTAGATGATCCTCCCAAGAACCCTTGAAGTCCAACATGTATGCTCTCAACATATCCTCAAGAGTTTGGATCGTTCTTTTCGACTGACCATCAGTTTGAGGATGATAAGCTGTGCTAAACTTCAATCGAGTCCCCAAACTTTCCTGTAAACTCCGCCAAAAGTGCGATAAGAACCGAGTGTCCCGATCGGACACAAAGCTCACCGGTACTCCATGCAACCTTACAATCTCTTGCATGTACCGCTCTGCCAAAGTCTCTGTTGATTGACCAACCCGGAAATGAATAAAGTGAGCTGTCTTGGTCAACCGATCAACAATCACCCATACTGCACTGTTGCCTCATATTAAGCTCCTTCTGTGTGAACACAGACTTCAAGTTCTTAAGATCAGTAAAACTTCGACCCTTTCGCCCAAAAGGTAGTGTCTCCAAATCTTCAAAGCGAAAATCACAGACACAAGTTCCAAGTCATGAGTTGGGTAATCCTTCTCATGGGTCTTTAACTGTCTCGATGCGTATGCTACAACCTTCCCATGCTGCATCACAACACATCCCAATCCTTTCCCAGATGCGTCGCTGTGAATCACCAATCCTCCGGAATTGTCTGGCATGGTCAGAATAGGGGCGGTTATCAACTTCTGCTTCAACGTCTCAAAAGCTAACGCGCATTTGTCCGTCCAAACAAAAGATATCTCCTTGCGCGTAAGCTTGGTTAACGGCTCCGCCAGACGAGCAAAGTTCTCCACGAATCTTCTGTAATACCCGGCGAGTCCAAGAAAACTTCTTATCTCTGCAACATTACTTGGAATCGGCCAATCTCGTACTGCTGCAATCTTTTCTGGAGCGACGACAATTCCATCGCCAGACACAACATGCCCCAAAAACTTTACTTCCTCCAGCCAAAACTCGCACTTACTCATCTTCGCATACAACTTCTTCTGTCTCAACGTCTGCAGTGCGATCTTCAAAAGCTCAGCATGCTCTTCAAAACTCTTCGAGTAAACCAGAATATCGTCAATGAATACCACAATAAACTGGTCCAAGAACGGTGAAAAGATTCGGTTCATCAAGTCCATGAATACTGCCGGCGCATTCGTTACTCTGAAGGGCATCACTAAGTATTCGTAATGTCCATACCGAGTTCGGAACGCTGTCTTGCAATATCTTCTGTTTTCACTCGGACCTGATGATATCCGGATCGCAAATCCAGCTTCGAGAATACCCTGCGCCATTCAGCTGCTCAAAAGTTCTCCAATGCGAGGGATAGGGTACTTGTTCTTAATAGTCACCCGGTTTAATTCTCGATAGTCGATGCACATCCTTCTTGTGCCATCCTTCTTCTTTACTAGGAGAACTGGAGCTCCCCTAGGCGAGTTACTGCTTCGAATCCAACCCTTCTCAAGCAATTCAGCAACCTGTTCCTTGACTTCTTCCAATTCTACTGGTGCCATAGGGTAATCCGCTTTAGATACTGGCGCCGCACCAGGAATATGATCAATTGCGAACTCCACGTCTCGCTTCGGCGGTAATCCCGATGTATCTTCAAACACGTCCATAAAATCACGAACAACAGCTGGCTCTCCACTCTTATCAACCTCCATTGATGCAAGAATATCATTTGTCGGCCTAGCCCTAAACTCGACTGGCCCGACAGAACTGCTTCCTCAAAAACAAACCTCTGGATGTCCGGGAATCTGGAATTCTCTTTCTTTACTCTACGCTTAATGTGAGCGTGGAAAGTGCCGAGAAATCCATTCCCAAGACGATTTCACAATTGCCGGTAACAAACACCAAGGAATCTGCAATTAACTTCCGACCGCCAACAATAACAGAACAATCCTTATATCTTCTACTAGTTAAGATTTTCCCCTTTCCCAATGTGTATGTCCCAAAACTAAACAGGGTCGTGCAATCCTTCGAGTGTATAGTAATAAACTTGGACGACATAAAATAATGGGATGCACTAGAATTTAATAACGCTAATGCAAGAAAACAAAGATCCAGTAGGGTACCTGAAACGACTTCCTCTGGAGCTTTAACCTCTTCAGCCGTCAGGGTAAAGGTTCGAGCTTGATTGGGCCCTCGAGTTATCAGCTTCTGCTCCTGAAACTGTCTCTGCAGTGGCTTCTGAGTATCTTCCTTTATCCGTAGCTTCGACGGGCAAGTATCAATGGTGTGATCCGCTAATCCGCAAATAAGACAAAGTCCAAGCCTCTTACGACAATCTTTGCGATAATGACCCGGTCGCTGGCAGTAATCGCACACCACTCTTCCCTTATGCTCGGGCAAAACTGGCCTCTTCATTGGTACAACGCCACGCCTGTCCACCGGAATACCCTTGTGTCCATGTGCTCGATTTGGTGCAAATGTTGGCTTCCGTGCTGTAACTGCTGGCTGCGATGTACTCCCGGTCTTCATAGTCAGCTTCTGCTGCTCTCAGGCTGCAGTAAGTACTTGTGAGAAAGTGGTCAAACCCAGGGAGACGATCTGCCTCTGGATGTCCACATCCAAACTGCGCATGAACCTTCTTGCCCTATCAGCATTGTTGGCAACCAAAGGTCCAGTGAATCTACTGAGCCGCGTCCACTCAGCTGCATGCATATCTACAGGTGCGCCGTTCTGCTTCAAGCTGACGAATTTTTCCTCCATTTCCTCCCGTGCAGTCCACGGGAAGAAATTTTCCAAGAAACTTTTCGAGAAATCCGCCCAACTGATCGGCTTAGGCAAGCGGGTCTCTTCCACAAGCCACCATTCCCGGGCATAGTCTACCAACTGGATGCATACCACATCCACCTTCTTATCCTCTGGGATCTGTGCCGCTACAAGTAAATTCTCCGTATCAACCAGCCACTGTTCCGCTGGCAAAGGCTCCTCCAGGCCAGTGAAGACAGACGGACCCAGTCTCCTGAAATCCGCCACGGTACCCACACGATCCACTGGTCTGGCCACAACACTGCTCATGGACTGCTGAACGGTCCACAAACCTTCCTGGAATGATTCCGCTTGCTGCTGGATCAGCTCGGTCTGTCTCTTTTGATTCTCCAGCATTCCTCTTATCACTCCAAGCATGGCGGCTTCATCCACACGCCTTTGGTACGTCTTCAAATTCTTACCTGCCATATTCCTGAAATCAAAACACCCAACATTAGCATGATGATAGATTCGAAATATAGATCAAGGCTAGAACTTCAAGTTACTTAAATAGAGTGTCACATTGTAACTATGCCGCGGTATCATAGCCACAATTACATAACTCCACCCAGGTCGCCTAAGTCCTAGAGATAACAAGGAATCAGGTTTCGAGTCGATATGCAAAGGAAGTTTGCACATCGTAAAAGATATAATTAGGAAGAATGTGATTCAAGAATGGTAAAACGGTCAAGGTGGCAGGACATGTTTCCTAAACACGGGTATTCTGATTCGTGTATTGGGTACAATACCCAACTACAAAAGAATCAACCCGACTATCCTATGGCTCTGATACTAAAAGAACCATGTCACGCTCCGCTTCCCAGAGTACGCTGAAATGGGCACGTGACATAGCCAACCATGCTACCTGTGGGTAGGAAGTATCCATCCACAGTCACATTACGGCTGTAGAGATATCAAGAACAAAATAAAACTATCTAAAACATGTCCATAATCCAATATAACATGAGTCAAGAATAATAAAATGCGGAAGCGAAAGATCCAATACAAATAACTGGAATGTATGTCCCATAATGAGGGCTCACATCAGGAATAAAATGCAGGAAAGAAAAACTAACTACTGCTGACGCTCACAGCTCAGCCTGCTGGCTGAAGTACTCCTGCTCGGATGGCAACAATGGTACGGGATCTGGGCCATGCAAAACCCAGACGTCAGCGCGTCAAGTCATCAAGCCATATATATGAACAGTGTAGCAGGCAATGCAATATAAACATGAATAAAACAAGAATACAATAATATAAGTCAGAGCAGTGCAGGGTAAAGTGCAGTGGGTAAACTAAACTGTTCTATCAGATTTTCTGTTCTAAAGTCTTTGAAACCAAATAATGTAATCCTCATCGTAACTCGTCGGTAGTTATTCCGTAACGCCCGGAAAGACGGCAAACAATAGGTATTCCGTAATGCCCGGAAAAATGACAAACAATAGGTATTCCGTAACGTCCGGAAAAACGGCAAACAATGGGTATTCCGTAACGCCCGGAAAAACGACAAACAATAGGTATTCCGTAACGCCCGGAAAAACGGAAAACAATAGGATGACCCTTGAAGTTACGTTCGGTTACAATACTGATTTCCCCATACCCTCAAGTTATATGTGTAAGTCAAGTCAGGTATCCCGAAATCAAGAAACTAATGCCAACACAGGATCGGGTAAACAGGTTTGTCTGGATAGACAACAGGAACGGTCCATGAGAACTACATGTCAGGTTTGTTGGCATTAGACACAAGATCAGGTACACTACTACAAATAGGGGTTGCCCCTACGGATAAAGGAATCCGTAGGGGCAACGTTTTATTGCCCCTACGGATTAATCCGTAGGTGCCCACTGTTGTCCCTACGGTTTTCTATATTTTAATTTAAAAATATTTAATCATAATTTGTTGTTTGGCCCTACGGTGGCGCAAACAAAGAACCTACGGCTAAGTACGTAGGGGCATGTATACGGGTTAATAATAAAAAAAAAAGGCACAGAAAATCCCTCACCGTTCCCAAAATTTTCTTCTCTCTTATTCTTCCCGCGTCTCGATCCCGATCTCGTCGGCCATCGACGTCCTCATCCTGACCTCGCCACCGCAACCGTGCTTGACTCGTCGACTTCCACGTCGCAACCGTGCTTGACTCGTCGCCGATCGCATCGTCGACTACTGGCCTCCTCCGTCGTCTCCTCCACCGCGGTTAGTAAATTTCCAATTTTTACTTCTAATTTAATACTTTTATTTCCCTCTTTTGATGATGTTAGGGGTAGGGTTCAGGGATCTGGGTTCGGGTAGGGGTGGCATCGGGTCAGTTAGGGTTAGGGTTCGATTGGGGTTGGGGTTGGGGTTAGGGTAAGGGTTTGGTTGGGGCCGGTTGGGGTTGGGGTTGGGATTAGGGTTCGGTTGGGGTTGGGATTGGTGTTGGCCGGGTTGTGGTTAGGGTTAAGGGTTAGGGTTAGGGTTATGGTATTTAGGGTTAGGGTTAGTGTTAGGGTTAGGGTCATGTTTAGGGTTAGAGGCTATGGTTAATTTGGGTTAATTGCAGTGTAGGGTTAATTTGGGTTAATTAGTGATAATTTGAAAAGGTTAGGGTGTTGATTAGGCTTAATTTGGTTAATTTGGGTAAATTTGGTTAAGTTTGGGTTGATTAGGGTTAATTAGGTTAATTTGGGTAAATTGGGTTAATTAGTGATAATTTGTGTTAGGGTAACAATTATGGTTAATTGTGGTTAATTAGGTTAATTTGGGTTATTTAGGTTTATGGTGCACTAATTTATTTAGTAGGATACACTAGTTCATTACAATAGGATACTCGATGACAACATAAACGTACAACTTTACCACAAACGCAAGAAAACTTTACCCTAAACATGAAATTTCGAACTCTTAATAACGAAACGTAAACGTAAAACTTATTCACGTTAAATGTTCAAGTTAAAACCAATATATGATACTCGATGATGATATGAAACCTTCATATTCCCATCGATACCCGTATATGAAACTAAAAGCGCCACTTAGTCCCCGTCTATCGGTTAACATACGTGCGATGCTCGTCGTGACCTAGAACTATACGAAGGTTGTTAAATATCGGACAGTATAGCTCGATACTAACAACCGTCGTATAGTCTACGCGACGAGAAAATTCAATCATATGGTAACCCATAGATTTGTCCCGTGTGGACAAGTTAAGAATGTATAAAGCAAATGCCTTCATTCACTTGTGTTTTCATCCGTTTCGAGATATTTCGTCGGTACCTTTCCGCTGGTTCTCCGTGTACAAAGATAGATTAGATGTTCATTTCAACGTTGTTTCACAGCTTTGAAATGATTATCTATTCTATTACAGTGTACTCGGAGAACAGCGGGGAGGTGCTGCCGAAATTTACTCGAAACGGTTGAAAGTACAAGTGATGGGCGTTCGCTCTATACATTCTTAATGGGATAGAAGCCTACCCTCGACAGCCGGAACACATACATACAAACGCATAATTAGAGAGCGACTCGAGATGTTCGGGTTAAAACCAATATATGATACTCGATGATGATATGAAACCTTCATATTCCCATCGATACCCGTATATGAAACTAAAAGCGCCACTTAGTCCCCGTCTATCGGTTAACATACGTGCGATGCTCGTCGTGACCTAGAACTATACGAAGGTTGTTAAATATCGGACAGTATAGCTCGATACTAACAACCGTCGTATAGTCTGCGCGACGAGAAAATTCAATCGTATGGTAACCCATAGATTTGTCCCGTGTGGACAAATTAAGAATGTATAAAGCAAACGCCTTCATTCACTTGTGTTTTCATCCGTTTCGAGATATTTCGTCGGTACCTTTCCGCTGGTTCTCCGTGTACAAAGATAGATTAGATGTTCATTTCAACGTTGTTTCACAGCTTTGAAATGATTATCTATTCTATTACAGTGTACTCGGAGAACAGCGGGGAGGTGCTGCCGAAATTTACTTGAAACGGTTGAAAGCACAAGTGATAGGCGTTCGCTCTATACATTCTTAATGGGATAGAAGCCTACCCCCGACAGCCGGAACACATACATACAAAAGCATAATCAGAGAGCGACTCGAGATGTTCGGGTTAAAACCAATATATGATAATATGAAACCTTCATATTCCCATCGATACCCATATATGAAACTAATTAAAAGCGCCACTTAGTCCCCGTCTATCGGTCAACATAACGTGCGATAATTTATTCTTTTCAACGACAAACGCACACACAAAGCATATACATGGATTTTCTCCTTTGTCAGTAACTATCCCGTTCTTATATTTCTCAATATAGTCAGCATAACCTACAATTTATATGTTATTCAGTCTAACATGGCCCATGAGTACGTCAGAGTTAAGGACTGGATGTATGTGGATTGGAAACAACGTATGCAACCTAAGTTTGTCGCAGGGGTTGCTGCTTTCCTTGAATTTGCACGAGCACATAATAAGATCATAATAGAGAAGATTCTCTGTCCGTGCGATAGATGTGGCAATAAGTACTGGCAGAAGGTAGAATTAGCAGAGCTTCATATTGTAAAACATGGGTTTACTAGACTTTATTCAATTTGGAAATATCACGGGGAAGGAGAAGAATGCAGTACTGCGGTAGAAGAAGGAGAACACGATAATGCGGCAGGAGAAGAAGAAGAATTCGGTAATACGGCAGGATACGGAAATTTATTTCCATCAGAAGAAATGGAGGATATGGTAGAGGCTGCCCTAGGTGAATCTATTCGTACCGAAGATGACATTCCTTCCGGTCAAGGACCGCGTGCGGATAAATATGAAAATTTCATGAATGATGCTAGGAAACCAATTTATGAGAATGCGAAGTATTCCACCCTCTCATGGTTCGTCCAACTTTTCCAAATTAAGTGCCTAAATGGATGGAGCAACAAGTCATTCACAATGCTTCTTTCGTTCTTGAAAGATTCTATGCATCCGGGAAATAATATGCCCGAAAGCTGGTACGAAGCCCAGAAAATGATGTCTGATTTGGGTCTAAAGTGCGAGAAGATTCAAGCATGTCCTAAAAATTGCGTGTTGTACCGGAAAGAGAATTCAGATTTGAAAGAGTGTCCAACATGCGGAGAGGCAAGGTATAAGCCGAAAGATTCTGATAAGAAGCCTGATATACCTGTGAAGATAGCACGATATTTTCCTATAACACAGAGGCTACAGAGGCTATTCAGGTGCAAGAAAACAGCCGAGGCAATGATTTGGCATCATCGTGCTCCTCCAAGCGAAAATGGAAAAATGAGCCATCCAAGAGATTCACCGGCATGGAAGGATTTCGATAGGAGGCACACAATATTCAGTAGCGATCCCCGCAATGTCCGGCTCGGACTGGCTGCCGATGGCTTCTGCCCATTCAACTATATGGCTGGAAGTCACAGTACATGGCCCGTTGTAATGATAATTTATAATCTGTCGCCTTGGTTGGCTATGGACCAATCATACTTTATGATGCCTCTTCTTATCGACGGACCAAACTCACCGGGGAACAATATCGACGTCTATCTCCGACCTCTGATTGAGGAGCTGAAAACTTTGTTTATTGATGGTGTAGAGACATATGATTCAAACACAAATACAACCTTCATACTGCGTGCGGCTTTAATGTGGACAATTAATGACTTTCCTGCATATGGAATGCTTTCAGGTTGGTCCGTACATGGTCACAAAGCATGTCCTCATTGCCATGAACACACAACATCAAAAATTTTGAATTTTAGCAGGAAGGTTTGTTATTGCGGCCATCGACGTTTTCTGCCTCCAGACCACCCCTACAGGTTAGACACGGTTCACTTTGATGGTCATCAGGAGCTTCTTGGGCCTCCATCCCCATTGTCCGGAGAGGACGTGACTGCTAAATGGGATGGTTACAATAACGTGACCTTCGGGATGGATCCGACGAGACAGGTCAAACCACAATATTGGAACAAGTTAAGCATTTTCTTCGAGCTTCCGTACTGGTCTACAAATTCAGTGCGTCATTGTCTGGACGTCATGCATATAGAAAAGGGAGTATCAGAGCACATACTTAACTTGCTTCTGTGTAAAGACGGGAAATCGAAAGACAACATGAATGCCCGGATGGATCTACAAGAGTGGGGAATAAGAAGTGAACTGCACCCTAAACCGGTAGCGGGTAAACCGGGCAAGTTTGTACTTCCCAATGCCGCTTATCATATGTCACAACCGGAGAAGAAAAGATTCCTGCAGGTGTTGCATGATTTGAAAGTCCCCACAGGTTTCTCAGGATCATTCAGCAAGAAAATAAAAATTGTGAAGGGCAAGATCGATGGGCTGAAAAGTCATGACCACCATGTTATCGTGGAGCACCTTCTTCCATTAGCCCTCAGGACTTCTCTCCCCGACTCGGTTGGTCTAGTAATCAACGACCTATGTTGTTTTTTCAGGGAGTTGTGTGCTAAAACGCTGGAGGTTGCGACGCTGGATAAACTAGAAAATTCTATTGCGTTGATACTTTGCAAGTTTGAGCGTATTTTCCCACCGTCATTCTTCGATATCATAATACACTTGACGGTTCATCTTGCAACTGAGGCGAAGTTAGCCAGACCGGTACAATATCGATGGATGTATCCCGTCGAGAGGTACGTGTAATTTTTCGTTTCGCGCAATTTATAAATTTATTTTTGTCATGTATGCCCGTGTTTATTTATTCAATATATTCTCATTAGGTACCTTTACACTCTTAAGAAGTATATACGCAATAAAAATCGACCAGAGGGTTCTATCATGCAAGGTTATCTTCTTGATGAAGCAACCACATTTTGTTCCCGCTATCTGGACGAGAACATTGAGACAAGGCTTAACCGACCTCGAAGAATTCAAGACGGGCCATATGGTAAAGCCGAGTATAAGAGGGTAGACACTATGTTTATCAACAAGATATACCGGTTTATCTTGCTTAATTGCGAATGTCTTGAACAAATTAGAGAGTAAGTTCTTTTGGATTAATTGTTATATCTGTGTTTGTGTGTGTATGAAATGACATAATATTAATGTCACAATTATTTGTCGAAAACAGAACTCATTTTAACGAGGTACGTGAGGGGCATCCTGATTGGAACGAAGAGCGTTTGGAAAAATACCATCAGGATAATTTTTGTGATTGGGTCACAGAGCATGTAAGTTATTCGAATTACATTTTATTGCTATCAGTTTTAATCTAAACTTGTATCGTTATGTATTTATCGTAAAATTTGTTTTGTTAGATCCACGATCCGAACTTGTCTGCATCATTTGAGAGTGATTCAAGATGTTTAGCTCAATTTCCTAGTATGGAGGTTGCACATTACAAAGGATTTGGTGTCCTTGGATACAAATTCGAAATTAAGGACATAGAAACATCTAGAATCACTCAGAATAGTGGTATTGCGACGGTAGGATCGGACGGTGTGATTTACTATGGGTACTTAAATTGTATACTCGGCATCCACTATCCCGGACGATCAGAACCCTTTTATATATTCCACTGTACTTGGTACGATCCGCGAACCGATACAGACAGGTGGAGAAGCAGTCTTGGGACTTGGAAAGATGAATATGGATTGACCAGTGTGAACACACTTCGATTTTACGGTCAAGACGATCCGTTTATCTTTCCGAACCAAGCGTTCCAAGTATACTATTCACAGTGTTTGAAGCATCCGGGGTGGAGTGTTGTATGCAGATGGAAACCTAGAGATGTCTACGATGTCCCAGAATACGAGGACAGCGATGAGGACGAAGAAGAGAGAAGGCTTAAAGTGCTCCGACCGTCTGTTTCGAAGGACGGGTTGTCTTCGACCGATCATGAAGTTACGTGGGTTAGAAATGACATCGACGATGAAATCCAAGTAGATATGTATGATGCGCCCACGAAACGAAAAAGGTTATCAGTAATGTTATATTATTACTTCACATTTTACGCTCTAGATCATATATAGTCAATACTTTTAATGATTGTCTAATGCGTCCACGAACCGTTTATCTAGATTGGATGACGATGTCGGGAGCAGCGAGGGGCGGCAGGAGCTCCAGCCGCGGCAGAGGCAGAGGCAGAGGCAGAGCGGTTCTGCCTCCCGGAGAGCTCCGTAGGGAGCTTCAGAGGGCCGGTCTTGCACCCAGATCGGAGACCCCTTCGGATGCCTCCTTCCGTGTGGATTTTGCCACACCTCCAGGTATACTGCACGCATATCCATTTTCAATTTAATATTACAGATATTCATGCCTGTTTATGTCAAAATTACTTATATTGTCAATGTTTGATTGTCTAGTTGTTGGTCCTGCGTCCACATCTGGGACAGAGGCCACCCCCGCTCCTCCAGGTATGTTTATATATCATATAGTGCATGCATAATGATTTAGAACGTTATATTATTGATCTACACATTCTTTTTGCAATTACTTATCAAATCTATTTTTAATTGTCTAGTTGTTGGTCCTGCGTCCACATCTGGGACAGAGGCCACCCCCGCTCCTCCAGGTATGTTCATATATTATATAGTGTATGTATATTGATTTAGAATGCTATATCATAAATATACACATTCCTTTTGCTCTTACTTAGCAATTTTTATTATTGTCTAGCTGTAGGTGGTGACACCACCGCACCTGCGGGTATGTTTATATGTCCTATAGTTCATGCATATTGATTTAGAACGTTATATTATTGATCTACACATTCTTTTTGCAATTACTTATAAAATCTATTTTTAATTGTCTAATTATAGGTGGTGCGTCCACACCTTCCACAGGGGCCACTCCTGCCGCTTCCGTACCCTCCGCATCGTCTGCAGGTTAGTATGAATAAATTTAAAATATTTATTTATTTTACATATGCTCTATAGAATAAATATGAACTTCATGGAGATTTAGCGTCGATGTTTATTTTATAGTTGGAGGGGATGCGTCCGGGTCCGGGACCCCGGTTGTTCCTCACCGGAGGAACTATCGTCCCGCTCGTGCTGCTGCTCGGGCCCAGGCTCGTGCGTTATTCACCGGAGGTATATATCACACTTGAATTTTTGTTTAACCTTGATTTCTTAATACAACTTTGTATTATTATTGATTGTCTTGATATTTCGTGCAGACGCAGGGCCTCTCCATCCCCAGAGGGGGACTCGAGGCCCGAATCAGTCCCATAGGCTGAGGCCTAATAGAGCTAGGGGGGAGGCAGCATTCCCCCTATTTTTTACCCTTGACTATCGCTATACCGGTCCTCATGCCGAGAGGTTCGGCCGGTATTTGGGGGACGAGAGCCGGATCGTGAAGAACTATCCACTTCACGTTGAGTGGGGCGAGCAGCACCAGCGCTCATTCGCCCTCTTCTTTGAACAGGCTCGGGTATGTATTAATATATATTTTCATTTGATCTATCCAATATATTTATTATTAACACTTGCAATCTAATAACAATGTTTTTTTTTGTATTTTCAGTTGGATTACGATTTTCAGCCTGTAGCCGACCCTGATCACTCGGGGAGGGTGCTCGACCTTCATGCTCTGTACAATGGCCTGATGAAGAACATGCAGGCCAAGGTCCGATACAACAGGAATGAGCTGAAGGCCGACTGCTACTCCCTGTGGATAGCGACCCCCGAGGCAGAGAGAGCGGCCCTCCTATCTACTCCGGCGTTTGCGAGAGTCGACGTAGAGACATGGCCTCTATTGTGCGCTTATTTCGACTCCGAACGCAAACAAGTATGTATTTTAAATTTAATTCATTATTTATGATATAATTTATTTCTTTGTGTTTCTTAATTAGAAAACTAAATGTTAATGCGTTGTGCAGAAACAGGCCGCTCAGAATACGGAGAACAGGAAGTCGGCGAAGAGGGGTCGCCCCACTTACACAGGTGGCTCGAGGAACATTACTCGAGCCATGGAGTTATCGGTAAATTAAGTGTTATTCTCTAATATTCTGCAATATTAAGAGTTATTCTCTAATATTTCTAATATTAAGAGTTACTTTCTAATATTGCAGACATCTCGGACCGTGGCGTCAGGTGGTACACCGAGCGTGCTGTCCGCATATCTTGCCGTCCACGGCACCTCGACAGATCCCGCCACGGGCGAGCTTCGATGTCCCGACGTCGCTACCCAGGAGTACTGCGTAAGTGTTAATATTTTTTCTACCCAAATTTGAAATTTTAGTTTTGGAAGGTTCAAGTTTAAATTTTATACTTATACTTTACTGCTTAATGTGGGTGTAGGAGCGGGTGGTTGAGCAGGCCCAGGCCTCGGGGTGATACTTTTACCACTTCTCACTGCAGGTGCGCTCTCTAATATCCATTTTGAATATCGATAATATTACATTCAAAATGGATATTAGAGAGCGCACCTGCAGTGAGAAGTGGTAAAAGTACCACCCAACTAGGGTGTAATTTACAGAATCAGTTGAGACTCTTAAAAGTCATAGAAGAACCCGACCTGCACAAATCTGATGTATGCTTTCCATTGGACACTAAGAAGTCTCTAAAGGGAAAAGCCTATGTGAAAGCCATCATTAGTTCATATCAGAAGATTGATGCTGAAACAGAGAACGAGGAATGTCATTTTTTTCTTCTTCCGCCACATTACTGTCTTCTCCTTCTGCCACATTACTGTATTCTCCTTCTTATGATGTTCGCGTGCAAATTCAATGACTATATTGAGAATATGGATTAATAGTGGGTAGAAAAAGTATTTCTCAAATGGCTTTTGCGTCTTAAAACCATAAACTACTAAGTAATGGCATACATAATTTTTTTAGTATAAAGGTTGTTATTTTAAGTGCGCGTGCAAATTCAATGAAAGTTAGATTTGAGGATACCCATGTATGAGTTGTATTCTATATATGTGTGTTTCGATTTATGATTTCGCTTAAGTGTAGGGTTGTTTTTACTTAAAGAAGTATCACCATCTACTATATATAAAAAAAATATAGCAAACTAGGATTGGTATTCAAATCCCAGTCCAGATTGGTATTCAAAATTTATTTAATTAGTTTGTGATCCACATCATTTGATTCGTTGCTTGAGGCATCAATGTAGGCACAAATATCGGCGACGAGGAACTCGACGAGGAAGAACGAGGGCGGTGGCGGGCTGAGAACGGAGGGCGCGCGGTGGCGACGAAGAGAAAATTGGAGACGCGGGAACGAGAGAAAATTTTGGGAACGAGAGGGAAAGATATCGAGGCGTATATTGGTATCGATGGGAATATGAAGGTTTCATATTATCATCGAGTATCATATATTGGTTTTAACCTGAATATCTTGAGTCGCTCTCTAATTATGCGTTTGTTGTGCATTCGTGTTGTATGTGTAACATGATTTTAAACCATTGAGATCAAGATTGATAGAACTGATCATCCTACATTGCAATAGCATTCATCGACCAAAAACTATTATTGCAATGGTATTCATCTATAACAATCAACAATTAAAACTACAAATGTAGGATACTGATATCATAAAGCGTTATACGCAACATTGATAGAACTGATAAATAAAAAAACGAAACACAAACCGTATTAAGATTTAACAACTTTGATTATGTCATATACGCGGGCCGATATTTTCATATTAGCCAATAGGCAAAAATAGATTACGGTCTGGATATGGCATATTGGCAGATGTTACCTATATGCATAAATCTTATGTCTAATGACCATAAGATTGTCGGAGACAGTTTTGATGTTTTGTGGGTTTGGTTTTATACTTGGGACAATCCAATGTTGACACACACACATAAATAACAAATTAAAGTAAACTAACTAAGAGGCATGTTTGAGTTTTATACTGGGATCACAAATAGCATGATGGCTGCAAACAGGTTGCTTGAATACTTGCAGACAATCCAATGTTGCCTCGCCATTTCTATAAATTTTAAACTCCCTGGAAAATTATCATCACTCAGGATTACTTTAGGGCCAGTTTGGCTGCTTCTTGCTTGTGATTCGACATTCAGCTTTTTGTTGATTTGGAACTCAGAGAGTGTTGCAAAAAAAATCCAAAACTAAATAAACCTCAAACTAGCTACAGAGAAGGCAAACAGCAAACCCCATGAAGTTTGGCTTTCAAGGGTTTTCCCACTAAAATACACTTAGATGCAGCACTTTAAGGAAGCTTGCAGCAATATAAAAACTTTTAGGTAGTTTAGTGAAAAACTGCAGTGCTTCAAGATTGTTTAAGTTTTATGTGTGCTTAAGCTGTCATACAGAAATTATCGTTGCAAAAATGTTCGCAACCCTAGCTTTTCCAGCAACGATACTGGAATACGAGCCTCAGATATGCCAGCTTAGGAATCAAAATAAGAAAGAGATTTGGGGTTATCCTAAGTCCAAAGTCAAACGGGCTCGAGAAATATATAAACCCAAAAAAATGACTGCATAAAGATCTCATAAAGATGAAAAGGATGTTATGCAAGGTCTGAACAAATCTTGAACGGAACTTTCACAAGAATTTACAATACCCGACCAGAATCCAATCCTGAGTTTGATGAAGCTTCAGGCCTTCAGCTTCCCCACAGAAAATAGTTAGGGCAAACCCTTTGCAAAACCATAGCTTTCATGCAGAGATGACGCTCAGAACATGCCAGCTTCCAAACACATTGAATAATACATAATCTCCCATACTCTCTCTCTCTCAATCAGACAGTTTATAGTTGGATTTGAATTTAGGAAAAGAAATAAGATGGCTACAAACCAGCTTGCCTCGCCAATCTCATAACTATAAAGCTCATAAAAGTGGAAGCTTGAGGGCAAGCCATCATCGCCTCCATTCAATTGAAGCCAAATCATCCACAAAAAATAGAAATAAATATAATAATTGATCGATAGGCAAAATTGCAAGAAACCTATTCAGATTTTTGCATGAAAAAATAAGAGATGTAAAATAAGTAAAAGATTACCAAATGAAATTATCCCATCACTTGAACCCCCTCTCAAGACATTTTAGCAAAAATTCCCCCAGTAATTTTCTTCGGTTTAACCGTTTTATATCATAGAAGAAAGATAAATTTCAAATGTATATACATGCATGCACACACACACATCATATACACAGTTTTTGAATGTTGCCAGAATTTCAACGGTAATTCTAGATTTTTCCAAACTCTGAAGGCTTCACAAAAATTTTAACTACAGATAATAATATGATTGAAGAGATCAATCACCAATTTTTTAATGAGGATCAACTGAAACCCCAAACAGAGCAAGCAAATTACAAAGATCCCAAAACCCCGCGTGGCCCAGCCCCAGCCCCCAGCCCCAGCCTCACCCCCAGCCCCAGCCCAACCCTAACCCCAGCGTGGCCAGCTAAACCCCAACACCAACCCTAAGGCAAACCCTAACCCCAGCCCCACCCCAGCAGCAGCCGAACCCCAACCCTAACCCTACCCTGACCCCGACCCCGACCGCGACCGCGACCCCTGCCCAACCCCAACACGCGCGCGCAACCCCAGACCCAGCCATGAACCCTAAGCCCAAAATAATCCAAAAATTCTTTAATTTACCTCGAGATTTACTCACTTGAACGGTTGCTGCTGGGGCTGGGGCGACGACCTGAACCGCGGTGGCGACGAGAACTGCGGTGGCGACGAAACCGGCAGTGGCGACAAGGAGAACGACGGTGGCGATGACGGCGTGGCGATTTGGGGATTTTTCTCGCGCCCGATCGAGAGAGAGAGAGAAAGTGAGCGTAGGCGATCGGTCTGGGGTCTTAATATTTCGATATTTACTTGCCCCTACGGATATATCCGTAGGTCCTTTGTTTGCGCCACCGTAGGGGCAAACACCAAATTAAGAATTAATTGTTTTATTCTTGAACGTCAGTGCCCGTAGGGGCAACCCTTTAGCCCTACGGAGTAATCCGTAGGGCCAAGTAAAATCTGCCCCAACGGATAATTCCATCCATAGGGGCAACCCCCTATTTTACTAGTGTGCACTCATAGAAATAATTCCGTTAGGAGACGAATTGCTCAAAAAAACTACCAGAGTCTCCCAACTGCTCAGAAGGGAACTCAATACGACCTCGTCTTCAACCGGCATCTTCATGACTGCAAGTTGATTCGCAATATTCTAAACTTCGTTCAAGTGCTCTGCTATTGAGGAATCTTCCTGGAACTTCAAATTCATCAATTCTCTCATTAGAAAGGCCTTGTTCGTAACCGTCTTTCTCTCGTAAAGATCTATCAACTTCTTCCATAAAGTTTCTGCAGTACTTTCTGATGATATATGGTGGAACGCCGAATATTCTATCCATCCGCAAATAAAACTGCATCGCCTTTCGATCCATTCTCGCCCAATTTTCATCAGGCATCTTCTCTGGCTTGACGCTAATCCCATAAAGAGGCACATCTAAATTTTTGAGGCACGACATGTCCTCCATTCTCGACTTCCATATCGACCAATTTGTGATATTCAAACACACCATCTTTATTGCGATTTGCGTTGTCTCCATCTTCGTCGTTCTACCAATTTGTTAAGATTTTTAGGTCCCAAACAATTCAGAAAGATCTTTGAGAAGAAAAGAAAATATAAAACGCAATCAAACATCGAGAAATAATTATCTTCCAACTTCTCTTTTTTATTCAATTTCAATACGAATTACAAAATCTCTCCTTTCAAAACTTCTATTCAACTCTTTTTCTTCTCTACAAAATACCCTGATCAATCTATATTTATAAGCCTAGATAATAATGCTTACAGATAACATTGATTTAATTAGGATTTATTTCTAAAAATCTAACTAAATCTTATCTCTATACAAATCTTCAAATATCTTCCAAATAAGTCTCCAAAACAATCTTCATGATTAATCTCATTCAACTAACAATTAAGATTTAGATCTAATCTAAATCTAAATCCGTAACTTGCTCTTCTAAAAGATTTGAATGTATAACAAATCATAACAAACTTAAACAAATAGTATGAATGAATAATGGCAATAGAACTGACACGCATTCAAAGTGTAATTTGGAAAACAGATCGCAAAACCCACAATTAAAAAATTATGTTAAATTAATAAGCTAGCAAAATGATAACGGACATATACCAGAAAAAAGTGGAAGCACGTCGGGCGAGGACAGGTCAATCACATGGAGCTCTAATTCTGTGCCCATGATTGTTTCCCTTAATCGCGACTTTTAAGGCTTATATACCTAAATTATGTTTCGATTTGATTATTAGGCTTTTATGATCAAGCCCCAAAAGTGGAAAGTCAACAATTAATCATACCGGTACTGGTAGTGGCTGATGTTCTATATTATATTACAGGATATGGATTATCATCCATCAATTTTCTGCCACGACAGCCAATAATTCTACTTTTTCGCATTTTTGATGATAACTAATGTTTATGCTGATCTACAAGTCTTATAACTTATATATATATACACAGATATGTCTCGTCACTTACGTGGTTTTTTTCTTGCTAATTGATGATTGCAAATCTGATAGGTTTTCACACATTGAAATAATTTACAACTTAGATCCATCGGCAAAGAGCTTAGAAATCACATAAATTTTTAATAGATTTTGTCTTTAATATGTAAAGTCTCGATCATCAGATGAAAAGGTGTGAAGTTGATTTGTCTGACACTTAAAGGAGGAAATTTCCTTCTATGGTGGCTGAGAATCCACATATTATTATTATTTTGTTAGACATATATATTTAGTATACTTGGAATATTTTTATCATATTATAAAGATTTTAGCTTATACTAGGTTACTGATGATACATGGAGTGTGTACTGTTATGTACATGTAAATTCTAGTTCTTCAACGGAACTTTCCGATTACCAAATAATTTTTTAATTTCACATTTATATATATATCCTAAAATTCACCAGTAGTTACAGAGCATTTTTAGACCAAAAATTAAAGGTTTTTTTTTTATATACAACCACTAAAAATTCAGGATCTTGAAAAACAGCCATTAAAAAATCTTATTTTGAAAAACCATCAAAACCTATCTGTTAACTAAATACAATCTTTTGTTAATTTAACTTGGATTCAATCATGGCTAGGATATATAACCATGGTTAAATGATGTGAGTCATTGTCTTATATACCCTCTTCTTCCTTCTTTTTCAACCTTGGGTTTTAAACTTAACAAAGACCTAAAAAAAATCACCCATAAAAATGCAAATCCAGATTCTATTTATCTTAGCACATGAAAACACTACGAATCGAATTAGTAAAGGTAATATCTTGATCTTTCCAATTTTCATTTGTCTTGATCGAGTGCCAAGATATTGATGACATGTTAAGCAAATGGGTGACATAATGTGTTGATTAAGGCAGAAGGGATCTGCTGCGGATGATTAAGAGAGGTGTAGAGTAAAGAAAGTATTGCTACTGCAGTTTTGTTGCAGTTATTGCTGCAATTTTTAAAAAAAAACAAGGAAGCAGGTATTTTTTAAGAGGTGTACTTTCTCTAACGGCTGTATCTAACAGAGTTAGCATTTAATTTATCCTGAAGGTTGTACTAGTTAGGTTAAAGGTTTTGATGTTTGTTTGTCATAATAGTTTTTTCTAATGGTTGTTTTTCAAAATACTGAATTTTTAGTGGCTGTATATCAAAAAAACCCAAAATTAAACAGGTAAAATGTTGGACTAAACCCAATTAATCTCAAGTACCACCATTTCAAATCTTTACAAGTGACGTTTTCACGTAGGAAGGATGCTAGTCCACAGCCATAGTCGTCTTTGATTTTCTGCACAACAAAACTGACTAGGGTGGCGAGGATGAAGCCGGTGTATTGGCTGTATCGAAAGCCGGTAATGAGTTCTCTTATTAGGAAAGGACGTCTCCGAAAGCAAATGGGGACTATTAGTTGTGAGAGGGTAATATTTATAAAAAAGATCATTAGTAATGTATTAATAAGAGAAGTGACGGACAAAAGAGTTGTTTGTCGAAAGACACGTGTGATATTTGAATGTAAATGGAGTTAGGTCTTTCTATTAGTTTTTGGTTGCATCTTTCTCGATGTATGCGAATTAAAAAAGTCAATTTTGTGGAATCCCTTGTAAATAAGGATAAAACTAGCTTAAGACCTGAATCCAATTCGAGCTCAACTTAGACTCCAAGCTAAGACTCCAACCATTGTTCAAAGGTGGGCAGAATGTCGGGACCCGGTTCTTGCTCACGGAACAAAGTGCCACGCCAATTGTCATGCCAAGGGAGCAAGGGCCACCTCTTGGGTCTGTGGGACCCACTGTAGAATAATGGGGAATCTTCCGAAAGGGGACTGAACTGCATTATAAATGCAATGATACCACCCTCAATTACAAAGACGCCTTTAAGTGAATCGGTACTACAAGAGTTTGAGAACTCCGTAGTTATGCATGCTCGGGCCAGGAAAGTCTTGGAATGGGTGACCTTTTGGGAAGTGGCCCATGGCCGGGTTCGGTTCGCTCTAAAGGGCAAAATCGTACGGCTTCGGTTAGAGCGAACAATATCATCTGTACTGGGATGTCGGGCGTTATAGCATTTATCATCATCTGAACCGAGCCAGGATTGAGCAGCGGCAACTATTTCATTATCATGATTGTGAAGCGTAAAAGGTTTTGTTCTTCCGGGTACTGCAATATTCACTGTATGGATTGTGTATTCGTTTATTGCCTCCTCGTTGGTGATATCATTTACTGGGCTTTTGAATTGTCGTCGTGGTCCGCTCCTTTCAGGAAATGACAAATGACCGAGAATAGCCGGTTCGACCGGGGTCTTGGATGTAGTCGGTACACTCTGTTTGACTTCTTTTGATTTTTCTTGGCGAGTGGAGCTTGGCATGCCCTTGATGAGATCGTGCTATGGTTTTTATTCTGGGGTCTAGACACTCCTATTTGCAGAATTCTTTGAATTGTCGTTTTCTTGACCTTTGCAGTCGTAGCATGCTTCTGTGCCGATTTTAACGGTTCGAAAGAGTTGATTTTCATGGCAGAATTGGCTTTTGTCGCAGGGTAACTATGTTCTCGGAACCTGACGAAATCCCATTTAGCAGGGACCTGACTTGTAACTCAACAGTTCGACGCTTATACTGATCAGTTTTGGGGGCTAAGCCAGTCCCGGGATGATGATGCTGACATCATTCGTCTGTACATATTTCCTGTTTTGTGCTTAGCGGCACGTCTCGGATTCAGCCCTGAGAGTCTGGACCGTGGTCCCGGGCATGCACGGGATACTATTGAGTTACATCGACAATCCATTAAATTGATTTCAAAGACTTGAGAGTAATTAACCCAGTAGCATAGATTACTCACCGCATGCACATACACTTCACTGTTCCATATTCATGTTACCGTTATACACTCATTACTGTTCATACTCATTCCTGCATATCTTGTTACCTCCTGATTATATTTTATTGTTTGATATTATGACGCACTGACGTCTGGGTTTTGCATGGCCCAGATCCTCTGTCTCTTTCGCAGGCTGATCAGGAGTATTTCTGCCGTCAGGCCGAGCAGTGAAGATCCTGTTAGTATCTAGTTTAGTTTAGTTTTATTTCCGTACTTTCATTTCTTGACGTGAGCCCGTATTTGGGACGTACTTTCCAGATGTTATTGTTTATTGGATTTATTGCTTCCGCATATTATTTCTTGACTCGTTTATTCTGGCATATGGACATGTACTAGATAGTTTATTTTTATTTTACTGTTCTTGATATCTTATACAAAGCCGTAATGTGACTGTGGAGGGATATTTCCTAGCCATAGGTAGCATGGTTGGCTCCGTCACATGCCGATCTTAGCACACTCTGGTTAGCGGGACGTGACAGTCATGGGCCTTACCTGGGCTGGCGTAGGGCGTCTTGTTGCCCTCTGTAGGTTGACGGCTTTGCTCCCAGATGGAAAGATAGAAAGCCTCTCAAACACCGATTTGTGCTTTGGTTCGGGAACCCTTGCTTATGATGCTCGGCCCGAATTGGATTAGATGCCTTGCCTCTAATGCATGAGGCTTGACGAGAGAATCACTTTAGCGGGAGCCTTGATTGTGTTTGCAACAGTAGTCGTGTTGAAAACTGAGCTTGTTTTCCCGGAATTTAACATACATTAGTTTAAAGTCATTTCGGACATAACTTGAAAACTTGAGAAATTTTAGTTTAATGTCATTTCGGACTACCATTTCATCTTTTCTTATCGTGAAGGCCGCGATTGCCCTATCATTTCGGCTATTCATTCGCGATTTCCCCATCATTTCGGCTATTTATTTTTATTTTTACTCGCTTATTTTTATTGTGAGTTGCCCCATCATTTCGGCTATATATATATTTTTTACATTCTCAGTTAAATGACTTAGGGGTCGAGCTTAGTTTAATGTCATTTCGGACGCCACTTAAAAGCTCAAGAAATTTTAGTTTAATGTCATTTCAGACGTGCTTTATGGAGCATGCATGTGAAATGGTTCTGTTGTTGGAGACATCGTTATTGAATTTGGGATTGCGGTTGAAAGTCGTTAACCCTTGCATGAAAGAGCATTATTTCAGTACAACTATCGATTTAGATGAGTTCGCATGAGTATTTGACCCGAGGCATGGAAGAAGAGATAAGGTCCCACCGGGCTTATCAGAATCTGTAGAGTGTTTTTCGTCATCCTATTGAGATAGGAATGCGCACGCTTATCGGGCGTGTACAGATTCCCCCGGCCTAGAGTAGGCTGGGTTTATTGATTGCGGGGATCCAAATCTCCGGCTATCGTGAACAAAACTGTCGTTAATTACTCCTTACTTGTGGAGCGAGGAAACCTCCGATTAACGGATCAAACAGATTGTGCAAACTCAATGTGCAGTATATGGTGTGTTATGTTTTGAAAACAATGCAAAAATGCATGTTCATTTCATTTTTTTGTTTATTCTGTAAATAATTACAAGAAAGACTTTAAAAATAAAATTTTAGTAAACATTTTTCGATTTTTTCTCCTTTTTCTTTATTTTTCTTTTAAAAAATGTGGAAATGAAACGCAAGCGCGCAGTTACAGTAGCATGCACAGCTTTAGTAACGGCGCAGCTACAGTAACGCACGATGCGCGAGGAGGGCCAAAAGGTCTGATTTTTTTTGGAGGGACGAAGCCCGGATTTTGAAGCTTGAACTCAAGGGGGTGTCCTTTTTTTGTCCTTGAGAGGCTCTTTTAATTCTTCAAAACTTAGATTTAGGATCTTGACATAATCAATGCACACAACAACAACAACTGAGCCTTTTATCTCAAGCATATGGGGTAGGCTACATGAACCAACATGAGAATCACGCCGGGTCCAGCACATGAATCCTCTGTCTCCACTCACTTCTATCGAACAATATACTTTCATTGAGTCCTTTGGCAACCATATCGTTTCGTATCACCTCCATCCATGTTTTCTTCGGTCTCCCTTTTGCCCTTTTGCTATTGCCCATATCGAGAGTATCTATTCGTTGAACCGGTGCTTCCATAGATCTGCGTCGCACATGACCAAACCATCTTAGCCGGTTTTCCCGCATCTTCTCCTCCACAGGTGCTACACCAACTTTTGCACGAATATCCTCATTTCGCACCTTATCTTTTCTAGTGTTACCGCACATCCAACGAAGCATGCGCATCTCCGCTACGTGCATCTTCTGTGTATGATGCTTCTTAGGAGCCCAGCATTCTGTACCATATAATAAGACAGGCCGAATAGCGCTCCGATAGAACTTCCCTTTCAATTTTAACGGAAAGTTACGATCACACAAAATCCCTGTTGCACTCCTCCATTTCAACCAACCAGCTTGGATCCTTTGATTAACATCACTATCGATCTCCATATTTTTTTGGATGATGGAACCCAGATATCTAAACTGGTCGCTCGGTGATATCTCTTGCCCTTCTAATGTTATACCAATATGGTTTTGACTTCTCTGGCTACTAAATTTGCAGTGCATATATGCTGTCTTGGACCTGCTCAATCTGAATCCCTGAGATTCCAATGTTTGCCTCCATAATTCCAATTTGGCATTAACCCCTGCTTTCATCTCATTTATTAGAACAATATCATCAGCGAATAGCATACACCAAGGTACCTCATCTTGGATAGTTCTAGTAAGCTCATCCATCACGATGGTAAACAGGAATGGACTTAATGCAGATCCTTGATGTAAACCAATAGTAATCGGAAAATCACTCGTTAAGCCGCCGCAAGTTCTGACATTTGCCACTACTCCGTCGTACATATCCTTGATTATGTCAATATACTTGACGGGGACCCCCTTCTTCATCATTATCCCCCATAATACCTCTCTAGGTACCTTGTCGTACGCTTTTTCTAAATCAATAAATATCATATACAAATCTCTTCTCCTCTCTCGAAAGCGCTCGACAAGTTGACGAAGCAAATGAATCGCTTCTTTCGTCGATCGTCCAGGCATGAACCCAAATTGGTTCTCTGTTATCTTAATATCCTTCCTTAGCCTGTGTTCAATCACTCTCTCCCAAAGTTTCATGGTGTGACACATCAGTTTTATTCCACGGTAGTTTGAGCAACTTTGAATGTCACCCTTGTTCTTGTAGATAGGTACAAGGATACTTTTCCTCCATTCATTTGGCATCTTTTTTGTCTGCCAAATCTTATTAACCAGATCTGTCAGCCATTTAACGCCTATTTCTCCTAAGCATCTCCAAATCTCGATAGGAATCCCGTCAGGACCAACCGCTTTTCTTAAACTCATTCTATTCAAAACTTCTTTAACCTCAGGAAGTCTTATTTTACGCATGAAATCACGGTTTATATCTTGAGATTGAATGACAAGTCCATCCAAATTCTTAGTAAAGCTCTCATTGAACAATTTGTCAAAATAATCTCTCCATCTTTCCTTGATATCCTCATCTCGAACTAAAACCTTCTGATTTTCATTTTTGACACACTACACCGCACATAAGTCTCTAGTCTTCCTTTCCCGCATTCGAGCAATCCGGTATATATCATTTGCAGCCTCTTTAGTGTCTAATTTCTCGTACACCTCCTTGTAGATCTTAGATTTAGCTTCCCGAACAGCTTTCTTAACTTTCTTTTTAGCCATTTTGTACTTCTCAATTCTCTCCAAATCTCTACTTTTCTTCAAATCTTTATAAGAATCCCTTTTAATTTTAATAGCAGCCTTTACATTTTCATTCCACCATGATATGTCCTTAGATGGTGGAGCACCACCTTTCGACTCACCAAGTAGATCTCTAGCTACCTTCTTGATACAACTAGCCATTTCGTTCCATGTTTTGTCTGGATCATCTTCCGACTGCCAATCCGCTTCTTGTACTACACGATCTATAAAAGCCTTTTGGTTACCTTCTTTCAATCACCACCATTTAATTTTAGGCTCTACCTTACGTCTAATCTTCCTAGGTTCTCTTCTAAATCGAAAATCTAGAACTAAAAGTCTAGAACTAAAAGTCATAATCAATGCAATTACGGTTAAAAGTTGAATGTTATACTTGTCATAAAGGTACGTACTACTGCAGAAGTTATGCGTGTTATTTCTTTGAAAGTGTTATCTAACCAAACTAATATCATGCTACTAAAAAATTTGTTCACACTTACCATACTACTATCATGCTACTCAAAATTCAAACTTTCATTTTATCTAGTGATAAAATACATAAATGTTTTTTTTAGTATGTGATCCACTCTGAGACTGACCTACTTGCATCCCTGAATTCTGATGTCAGGAAAACCTGAACCTATGATACATTCCTGATTCACACAATAAATAGCCCGTTAACCATTGATGTAAACCTAATTGATGGGTGTAAAGTGTAAACTTGCCCAAATCAGATTCAGGTCGCAAGCCACTTTTATACCTGTCCACGAGAGATTGTACAAAGTTGAAATTCATGATGCATAAAAATAGAGGAAGATTGTGCCAAAAACTAACAGAAACACCCAACTCCTTTCACATTCAAATCTCACATGCGCCTTTCAACAAACAACTTCTTCGTCCTGTTCCTCCCATTAATGCCGTAAGTAATAAGCTATTGTTATAAACATTGCCCCCTCACAGCAGGCATTCGAATCTTACGCACCCAAGCACGCATGGCACGCACGCATGGACACAGTGTCAGATAAAATAGGCAACATGATACAAAAAGGAAAAGGTAGCAGAATATCAGATTTCCTTGTGAAATTAAGATCGACAACAGTTTTAAAAACAAGGAACCAAAATCTGAAATAATTAAACCACTTAAGCTCTGAGGTTAAGGTAAGAATCGAGTGAAATACCATTTTAGACTCAATAGTGTCTGCTTCAGCTGCATGAAAATGGTCTGCTGACTGTTTGATTCTCTAGCACTTAATTGGTACCGAGTACTGACTGCATTTGTATGCCTGCAACAATTCACGATCAAAATTGCTAAAAACAGAAAATAAAGAAAGCACTCTCATTTATGAATGCAGTATTTGTATACCTAATCTGGCAACATCATTCAAATTTTTGCACATGCAGCCAAGTTGACGACAACAAAAGAAACTTGCACCAGTATGGGAAAAATCCACAATATAACAATACATACATATATAGATGATGAGATGTTCTCCTATTAGCAGGATGAAGTTTCCTATTTAACACTACTCATCAGACCTCAGGTATAGGTTTCTTAACAATTGTTTCTCCCCTCCTATTCTAAATCTCAACATGCCGAAAACTTCACACATTTATAGGTGTGTAAAACTGTACAACTGTCCTAACAACTTCCTGTGTATGCTTCTCTCTAGCTTCTATACTGTAACATACACAAAGATACAAGGTGAAATTTCTGGGATCAGACCACTGACTCGCATTCCTCATCCACGGTACAGGTGCGGGCAATGGATTGTTTCTGAATCTTGATTGTTGAACTAACTGCAACCCAGCAGCCTACAATATATAATAGGCACATCAGTCATAATCAATGCGATTACGGTTAAAAGTTGGATGTTATACTTGTCATAAAGGTACTACTACAGAAGTTATGCGTGTTATTTCTTTGAAAGTGTTGTTTAACCCTACAAGCAAACCAAATTTCTAGTTCATGCACTATGAATACTCTATCATGACAGCAATTCATTGTTCATGCAGAATAACAACTCTTCAGATACTACTTGTTATTTTACTCCAATTGCTTGCCTGTCTTCTTTTTCAATGTAAATATGGTTTGTAACTAAAGCGTAGTTACTTTGCCTAGGTAACACATTTACTCCTTAAATTCTTTTGGGTAATCACTGCTACAAATGGGAGGAAACCTACAATGTATTGTAAAATACAAATTAATAAAGCCATAGCATCTCTACCGTTATATTTATACACCTAATTGGTTTCTTTAAGTTCTATAGAGTTTAGGAGCCTTACGACAGGCACACGGTTGGGCTGGGGCAACGATCAAACGCTAATAATATAATTTTCTTAAGATTTCAATAGCACATGCAACCATCCTGTTTACGAGCCGTGTCATGGATCATTTCTATATTTAATGAATTTACTAATAAATAAAAAAATATTTTGAATGGTTATAAAAGAATTCTCTTATGATCTGGATATTTTGACATATGCATATGTCCAAGTCTTCTTATTAGGTAAGGACACATGTTGAGCATACTCTATTTGTTTTGAAGATATACCTTCTATTTGGAAAAAAAAAGTAGTCGTGTAGGTGTCCCTCCGATATAATGTGATAAAAAGAGAAATTAATAATAAATTTCAATCAACAAAAATGATAAGGTAAGGACACGCGTTAAACATGGCTTGCGTTTATGATATACAGACTTATGAGGAAAGCAAATCTATGTAGTTGTTCCTCAGATATAACGCGACAAAAATTTATTACAAAATTTAAGCAAAAAACATGATCCAAAAATCTTGAACCTGACTCAATTTATAGGTTCTAATCACTATTTTCTGCAGTTTGATATGGATTCTACCTCTTTAATCCCCGTTGTTAAGTTATAACCTGAATAAATCCTATCATCTTCGTAACCATGGTTGAAGGAACTAACGACACAGAGGGAAGGTCACAATTTGGTGTTCGATTTCCAGGTCTCCTTGTTAGCAACTGTTCAAAATTGGTGATAAACTTTAACATTGGAGCATCTTTTTATGTCAAATCAAAGAGCCAAACCTCCAAAAAATGTTAATAATTCTGGAGAATGCTCCAGGTCAGACGTCTGCAGAAGAAGGCAAACATCTGGACGTACACACGAGATCGTGTCAGAAACACAGAGTAACGGCAGACGTCTGAAGGCCAATAAGACAGACGTCTGCAGAAGAACTAAGCCCAAATACAGAATACAACCAGACGTCTGACAAAGTGTGGTTCAGATGCTTAGGTAAGCTTGAAGCCCGGTTCAGACTATCGGCAGATGTCTGGTGGCAAAAGGCCAGATGTCTGCACAAGGGAGATGAAGATTTACAGAGTGTAGGCAGTCGTCTGCCCAAATATGGGTCATACATCGGTAAATCTATGAGAATCTATGTTTGGTAAATTCGGTTTTATCTCCTGTTTTTTGTAGGATTAGGGTTTGCCTATAAATAAAGACCTCTCAGATGTTATTAGTTGCTACTATTATTATTAATTGAGACTATTGTATTGAGAGGGTGACAGCTAAGGCTAAGGCTTGGAGAGATCTAGAGAGATTTAAGAGAAATCTCTTAGGGTTGCTCGGTGTAATTGATTCAAGGATTGTTAGTAGTCGTTTGCAGATTCCGCTCTACCGGGGACTAACCATACGGTAGGTGAACCCCGTTAACAAATACGTGTGCCTCTCTTTTCTGTGTTTGATTCTTATTTATTCTCGCACTTATTTATTTGTGATCTTTCGTTGTTATTGCGTGATTGTGTTGATTGCATGATTAGGTGTTATCGCGAGCATTGTTCCGTGGATCGACTTCCCCCTCAACACAACAACTGGTATCAAAGCCTGGTGCTTGACGCTTGATCCCAACAACTGGTATCAGGATGTGATTAAGGAACCTAGGGTTCTTCGATTTACGATCTAGATCAACGGTGGGTAACGATGCTTGTGTTCTCTTCCTCACTTTCTTTGATCGCTGTTTTGAAAGCGTTGGTTCAAATCAAGAAAGAAGTTGTATTTTGCTGTGACATAGACGAAAAGATGGCGGAGGATAAAGGATCGAAAAATTCAACGGTCATAGTTATGGTAGGTGTTGCATGCAGATGGAGGGCTACCTATACCAAAAGGACTTGTATCTTCCGTTGCTAGGAGAAAAGCCCGAGAAGATGACCGATTGGGCATGGAACCTTTCGGATATGAAAGTCCCGGCGACGATCAAATTGTCATTGGCTCCACGGATGGCCTTTAACATCTCAAAAAAGAAGACAACGATGGCACTAATGATGACGTTAACGAAGTTGTATGAGAGGCCTTCAACATCAAACAAGATATACTTGATGAAAAAACTTTTCAACATAAAGATGGCAGAAAATAGTTCGGTGATAGAACACTTGTATGAATTCAAGAGCGTGACGAGCCAACTCGAATCAGTTTCAATTGCGTTTGAAGATGAGGTTCGTGCTCTTTTATTTATATATTCGTTGCCGGAGAGTTAGGAGAACTTCGTAACGGCGGTTAACAACTCGATCTCAGGGACTCTCACATTTAATGATGTGGTGAGTTGCATATTAAGTGATGAGATGCAAAAAAAGGCCATGAGTGGGAGTTCGGGAACTTCTACACTTTCAGTGGAGAATCGCGGCAGGACGATAGAAAGGAAAAAAGGAAGAAAGGCAAGTCTAAAAGCCGAGAAAAATCTATAAAAAAAAAATCTAAGGTGCCTGTTGGAATTGAGGAAAAAATGGTCACAGAAAAAGTGAATGTAGACTTCCAAAGAAAGGCTCAGATGAGAAGGCAAATGAAAAGAAAGCAAATGTGGTGTCCACACAAGAACAAGAAGAACAAGCGTTTTGTCTATCGGCGAACGAGAGCATAAATACGGATACTTGGTTCCTAGATTCGGGGGCTTCGTTTCACTACACTTCAGACCAACATCATTTCGGTAAGTATGTTCAAGGGTATCTTGGACATGTGACAGTGGAAAACGGTCAACCGTGCAAGATCGTTGGAAAGGAGACGATCATCCTGCAACCGTCAGAAGAAGGTCAAATCAAGCTGAAGAACGCTTGGCATATTCCAGATTTGAAGAAAAGTCTTATATCTACAAGTTAGCTAAACAACGAGGATTACATGAAGGTGTTTAGGAACTCTCATTTGAAGATTTCCAAAGGTTCGTTGGTGGTGGCAAAGGGCAAGCTGAGTGGTTCATTGTATTTCTTCAATGGGAGCAGTGGAGGTCCGGTTGCATTAGTGACGGTTCGGAGATAGATTCGAAGATTTCGTTGTGGCACAAACGATTGGGCACCTCAGCGAGAAGGACATGAAAATTCTTCAAGGTAGAAGACTTCTTTCGGGACTGAAAAAGGTAGAGTTGGGGCTTTACAAGAGTTGCATTTGCGAGAAGCAAAGTGCGTTCAGATTTAAGATTGGAGGCGTAGCTAAGAAGAACAAGAAGCCGGAGATGATGCATACAGACGTATGAGGTCCGTCCTCAGTGGAGTCTTATAGAGGTAATCAGTACTTCATGACTTTAATCGATGATGCAAGTTGGAAGACATGGATGTATGCGATGAAGAAAAGGTCGTATGTGTTTGGTATTTTCAAACACTGGATTGCGCACGTTAAGAACTAAATGGGGCTAAGATAAAATGTCTTAAGTCCAATAATGGAGGGGAATATTGCACAAATGAATTCGAGGTGTTTTGCTCGTGGAAGGGTATTCGTTGGTTAAAAACGGTACCGGGGCCGCCACATGGTATCGTTGAAAGGATGAACAGGACAATCCTAGAGCGAGTGCGTAACATGACCTTGGATGCTGATGTGCTAAAATTCCTAAGGAAAGCAGCTGTCGAAGCTGCTGTGTATCTGACCAATATAAGCCCAACGAGTGCGCTCGATGGAGGTATTCAGAAAGAAATTTGGTCAGGGAAACCGATTAATTATACGCACCTAAAAGTATTTGGTTGTATTGCGTATTCTTTGATTGATAATACAAAAAAGAGAAAGCTTGACTCAAAATCTAAGTGTGCTTTCATCGGCTATGATGGAGATGAGTTCAGATATAGGCTATGGGATTGCACAAGCAAGAAGGTAATATGAAGCTGGAACGTCGTCTTTGATGAGCGGCACTTGTACAAAGAAGAAAAGTAAGCCAACGATGGTGCACTATCAGAGTTCGTCGAGTTAGATGGAATTCAAGAGAGCAATCAGGTACCTACATGTGGAGATCAGAACATGGAGGAGACTGCAGTGCAGGATCAGATTCAAGAACATGTTGGTGACTATCTTCAGCAACCAGATGTACCAGTTTTGAGGTGGTCTACGCTAGATAGGAAGTTGCCTGATAGACTTGTTACCGACTTCGTTTTGTACACAGATTCGGGAGAGCCCGAATCTCTTGAAGAAGCAACAAGCGACAGTGCTAGAAAGCGGCAGGATCAAGTTATGAACGAGGTGATGGATTCTTTGAAGAACCATACGTGGGATCTAGTGATGCTACCCAAGAGTCGGAAAGTGTTGCTAAACAGGTATGTGTACAGGATTAAAGTTTAGACTGATGGTGTGAAGCGGTACAAGACTCGCTTGGTAGTCAAGAGATATGCGCAAAAGCAAGGAATTGATTATCAAGAGATTTTTTCTCAGTGGTGAAGATGACATCTATTCGGATGATTCTCAGTATCGTGGCGGTGAAGAATTTACACTTAGAGCAGCTGGATGTGAAGACTGCGTTCCTTCATGGAGGCTTGGAGGAGAAGAACTATATAATGGAGCCCCCGGGATACGAGATGAAGGAGAAAGAAAGTATGGTGTGTAAATTACGAAAAAGCTTGTACGGCCTCAAACAAGCTCTAAGACAGCGGTATCTCAAGTTCGATCAGTTTATATTGGAGACATGGTTTGTTTTGGTGTGAGTCAGATCATAGCGTCTATGTTCAGACGTTTGAGAATGGAGACTACATTATTTTGTCACTTTACGTGGATGGCATGTTAGTGGCGGGTTTGAATTTCGAGAAAATTCAAAGCCTGGAGAAGATAGCTGAAAATTTCTCCATAAAGGATTTGGGAGCGGCTAAGAAAATTCTGGGCATGAAGATCGTGAGAGATAGAAAGCAACAGAAACTATGGTTATCGCAAAAAGATTACATCGAGAAAGTTTTGAAGCGGTTTAACATGGACAAGTCAAAGACGGTGAGTACGATTTTAGCGAAACGCTTCAAACTCAGCAACGAGTTGTGCCCAACTCAAGAGCAGAAAGATGAGATGGCAAGCGTGTCTTATACATCTGCAGTAGGATGTAATGGTGAGTACGAGACCAGATATTGCACATGCAGTGGGAGTTGTTTGCAGGTATATGCAAAACCCAAGAAAGGGACATTGGAATGAGATGAAGTGGATTTTGAGGTATCTAAGGGGTACGTCAAGTCATTGCTTATGTTTCGGGGGTGACTCTAAAAGTGCAAGATTACGTTGATGTGGACTACTCAGGTGATCGAGATAGTGGAAAAAACACAACGGGATATGTATTCACGATTGTGGAAACAACTGTAAGTTGGGTCTCTCAACTGCAACAGATGGTGGCATTGTCAACGACGAAGGCTGAATACGTGACGATCACAGAATCCAGCAAAGAGATGATATAGTTGCAAGAGTTACTTGAAGAATTAGGGAAAAAACAAGACCTCAATACCTTGTGGAGCGACAGCTAAATTGCGATACATTTGGTGAAGAATGCAGCATATCACTCTCAGACGAACCACATCAAGGTGTGGTACTATTTTATTCGTATTGTGATAGAAGATGGGAAGTTGATACTGCCAAAAATTGTTGAAGAATAGAATCTGACCAATATGTTCACCAAATTCGTAGACAGAGACAAGCCGGAGCTCTGTTGCAGGTTAGTGAATTTCTTCGTGAAAATATGATGAGGAGAGAGTAGAGCGGAGTCATGTGAAGTCTACTAGCGTTGGGAATTAAGGCTAAAGTATCTCCAAGTGGGAGATTGTTAATAATTATGGAGAATACTTCATGTCGGACGTCTGCAGAAAGCAGACGTCTGGACGTGCACACGAGATCACATCAGAAACACAGAGTAACGATAGACGTCTGAAGGCCAACAAGGCATGCGTCTGCAGAAGAACTAAGTCCAAGTACAGAGTATGGTCAGACGTCTGAGTAAGCTTGAAGCCCGGTCCAGACTATCGGCAGATGTCGAGTGGCAAAAGGCCAGACGTCTGCACAAAGGAGATGAAGACTTACCGAGTGTGGGTCAGACGTCTGCCCAAGTGTGGGTCAGACGCCTGTCAATAGTAAATCTATTCGAATCTATGTTTGTAAATTCGGTTTTATCTCCTGTTTTTGGTGGGATTAGAGTTTGCCTATAAATAGGGACCTCCCATATGTTATTAGTTGCTGTTGCTATTATTAATTGAGAGACTATTGTATTGAGAGGATGACGGCTAGGGCTTGAAGAGATCTAAAGAGATTTGAGAGAAATCTCCTAAGATTGCTCGGTGTAATTGATACAAGAATTGTTAGTAGACGTTTGCAGATTCCACTCTGCTGGGGACTAGCCATATGGTAGATGAACTTCGTTAACAAATCATTGTGCCTCTCTTTTCTGTGTTTGATTCTTATTTATTCTCGCACTTATTTATTTGTGATCTTTCGTTGTTATTGCGTGATTTGGTGTTGTCGCGAGCATTGTTCCGTGGATCGACTCCCCCCCTCCCAACAAAAAATGCTGACACTTATAACTTAATTAATGATTGAACTATTTAATCCCAAGCTTCACCCCCTCCTCGTTCATAACAAGGAAAGGAAAATAATTTTGGAACTCCTCTCTGCTATTTATAGTCGTCGTTTTAAAAAAATGGCATTAGGCATGAACACCCCAAAAATTGAAACAGATCAATACAAAGGAAGGATGACATCCTTGGTCATTCTATCTTGCATGGTGGTAAGTGTAGGAGGTTTCCTCTTTGGCTATGATGACGGCATTTCAGGTATAGCTTCTCACATATTCAAGAACTATCATAGTAATATACCCTGTAATCATCAATCAATTTCTTTTAGGTGGTCTGCCATCTATGGATCCGTTACTTGATTAGTTTTTCCCATGGATATTGGAAAAAAAGAAGAGAGCAACAGAGTCTAGAAGTCATAACTATTGCAGGTTTAATAGCCATCTATTGACCGCGTTCACATCATCCTTGTATGTTGCGGGGATGTTTGCTTCCCTAATTGCGGCACCTATAACGCAAAAACACGGGCGAAGGCTGACATTGATGATCAGAGGTGCAGGTGCAGGAGTGGAAGGAGCAGCAGTCAACACATGGATGCTCTTTTTTGGCCGTGTATTGCTAGGTATCGAGTCAGGTTTGTTAGCCAGGTTAGTTATTGTTTCCTGAATCATTTGTCTGATTATAAACATCATGTGGTTCATGCATGTACTAGAAAGAATCCAAGTTTGGTCATACAATGCATTCGAATTAACAAGTAGATGCATCGGGCGACACATGATGCTAGAAAATTATTCCTGTAAGAGAGATCGGTGCACTACTTTTTACCCTGCGATATTTTTTGAGGAAATCGATGGGTTTAATATAACCCCCCAAGCCAAAAATTTCTTCTTTCCCTTTGTCGTGTTAATGGCATGCCTGAAACCTGCAACCTTTTTGTCACTATTCTCAAACCTTACCAACTGTTCCATCATCTTAGTATCTTTCTCACTGTGAAATGGAACTTGGAAAGAGCTAATATTGAGGTAACTTATCCACATGGAGCGAGACAGATGACGCCCCTAAAGTGGAATGGAACTTTGGAAGAGCCACTTTCTTAAATTAAGATAACCGATACAAACACAAAGTTGCTATTTGGGATCACATTTCTTTATAGGATGGTTTATCAAATATTATTTACCCAAAATAATGTAACGCTAGTTCTGCTTAACAAGCTAAAGTGTGCAACTCTAATAAATAATCTAACTAGTGAAAAATAAATGATCGTTAGTTTGTGACCCAAGCCGAGCTTGACGTATTTGCGACCTAAATTTAAAATTTACAGGTCAAAAATCCACATGAAGTTCCTGACTCAATTGGGATTGGAATCTTAATCTACTCCTTGTACTGATATAAAAATTGATTCAATTGGAATTTGAAATATCTCAGCAGATTGCAAATGGCAAGTTTAGCTAGCTTACATTCTCATATTAGGCCCCTGAGTCTAAACTTCAGGTTAAGGCAAACCAGATCAGATCGATTCAGGTCAGAACTTGAGCCATTTCGATGCCTATCCATGAGAGATTGCGCAAATTTGACTTTTTTCATGCACAAGCATAGAGAAAGAACCTGCCAAAATGAGTAGCAAAACTCCATTTAAACCTCATACGTGCCTTCCAACAAACAACTTCTTTGTCCCTCTCCTCCTTACAATTAATGCTCTAACTAATAAACTTTTGCTATAAATTATGATTCACTACAGGCAGTCCCCATGTACCTCTCAGAGATGGCCCCTCCAAACCACAGAAGAGCTTTCATCATAGGCTTCCGATTTATCCAAAGCATTGGTTCCATCCTTGCTAACCTCATCAACTTCGTCAGTCGAAAAATCAAAGGCGGACACAGCTGGCGACTGCCTCTATCCACAGCAGCAGTTCCAGCATCATTCCTGATGATCGGAGCCTTCTTCCTCCCCGAAACCGCCTCCGGCATCATCCAACGCGGCCTCAACCCCCAAACTTCTATAGGAGCTCTCCAAAGAATCCGCGGCACAACCGACATCATCACCGAACTCAACGATATTGTCATTGCTTCAACCCAACATTCCATGTATCGAGCAATTGGTCAGCGAAAGTACAGACCTCAGCTCATAATGGCCACCTCCATCTCCTTTTCTCAAATGACTGGGTTTAGCCTTGTAGCATCCTATGCCCCGCTACTGCTACAAAAAGCCCTTCAGATTGAGGAGAGTGTTTCGATACTAATGCATGGGGTAGTGCTAGGACTGTTAAGTTCTTGTGCGAACATTGTTGCAGCGGCTGCAGTCGATAGACTAGGCCGACGAGCTCTCTTCATGATCGGAGGTGCCATGATGCTCGTGTCGCAAGTGATGATCGGGGGAGCGATATTGGCACTGAACTTAGACGAGGGCAGATGGTACGTTTACATTGTGCTGGCCACGATATGCGTACATGTCATCGGGTTTGAGCTGTCATGGGGACCGTTGGGATGTGTGGTGCCCAGCGAGATATTCCCTCTAGAGGTTCGATCAGCAGGGCAGAGCATTTTCGCGGGTGTGAGCTTTCTGACTGCTTCTGTGGTTGCACAGACTTTTCAAGGAATGTTCTGTGTATTTGAGGCCGGCATATTCTTCTTCTTCGCGCTATGGATCGCAGTGATGACTGTGTTTTTATATTTTATGTTGCCGGAGACGAAGAAGGTGCCAGTTGAGCAGACGGAGGTTGTGTGGCGGGCACATTGGTTTTGGAAGAGGGTGGCTGCTGCTGATGCCAGTGGAGCAGTGCAAAATTGACGCGATGCTGCTATATAAACCGACTTTTCCTACCTTGTAATTAGGTATTCGTTCAAAGGTATCACAAATGCATAGAAAGCACAGATCATAGGCCTTGTAAAAGCTATAGCAATTTGATTAATTTGTTCTATGAGAAGAAGAAGACTGCAGATTATAATATTTATATATTTATAATCAGATTGATCATGCAGATGGTAAAACTTAAAGAGGCAAATTGAGCACATTAGTCAAATTACCTTGTGAAATTCAAATCTAAGCCGGATTTAAACTCTGAATAAGAATTCCGAATATGCATATATGAATGCAGCATTCCTTTAGCACTGCTAGCACATCGCTCGATTTTTAGCAAAGCAAGGTCCATTACGAGAACCAGAACAAGAAGCTTGCAACTGTATGAGAGTACAAACCTGCAATATAACATGTGTTAAAGATAAACAACAGTCAAATAAAACCTGGAACCAACATCTGTAAATAATTAAACCAATGAAGCTCTGAGATTAAGGGAAGAATTAAGTGAAATACCAATTTAGACTCAATAATGTCTGCTTCAGCTGCATGAAAATAGCCTGTTGATTGTTTGATTCTGTAGTGCTTAATGGTCTCTGACTGCATCTGTATGCCTGCAAAAATTCACAATCAAAATTTTTAAAAACAGAAATTAAAGAAAGCATTCACATTTATGAATGCAGTATTCGTTTAACTAATCTGATAACATCATTCAAATTTTTGCACATGCAGTCAGGTTGACAACAAGAAAAGAAACTTACACCGCTGTGAGAAAAATCCACAATATAACAATCCATACGTATATAGAAGATGTGCTATTACCAGGATGAAGTTCACATTTAACACTACACATCAAACCTAAAGTTTAATTGTTTCTCCTCGGCTATTCTACATCTCAACATGCCCAAAACTTCATACACATTTATAGGTGTGTAAGACTGTACAAGTGTCCGCATAACAACTTGCTGTGTATGCTTCTCTCTAGCTTCTATACTGTAACTTACCCAAAGACGCAAGATGAAGTTTTCGGGTTCAGACCACCCACTCACATTCCGCATCCACGGTACAGGTGCAGGCAAGGGATTGTTTCTGAATCTTGATTGTTGAACGAACTGCAGCCCAGCAGCCTACAATATATGAAAGGCACATCAGTCATGATCCATGCTATCACATAAGGTTGAATTGTATACTTGCCATATATACTTGCCATAAAGGCACTATTGAAGAAGTTATGTTTCGACCTGAGTATGGCATCAGTAACGCAGTTACATGTGTCATTGCTTTGAAAGTGTTATTTAACCCTATAAGCACCCAGATTTCTTGTTCAAGCACTTTAAATACTTTATCCAGCCAGCAATCCATAGTTCATGCATAATAACAACTCTTCAGATTCTTATTCTTGTTATTATATTCTGATTGCTTATCTGTCTTCTTTTTCAATGTAAATATGGTTTGTAACTAAAGTGTAGTTACTTTGCTTATGTAGCGAATGTAATCCTTAAATGATCTTGTAGATAATCACCGCTACCAATTAGAGGAAACCTAAAATGTATATTGTCAAATACAAACTAAGAAAGTCATAGCATATTTACCGTTATATTTATAGACCGAATTAATTTCTTTAAGTTCTATAGAGTTCAGGAGGGCTTACGACACACACACAGTTGGGCTGGGCCCACAACCAAATGCCAACAGTATAATTTTCTTTAAGATTTCAATAGCGCATGTAATCATTCTTTTTACGAGCCGTGCCATGCATCATTTCTATAAATAATGAATTACTAATAAAATATAACATCTATTAACAGTTATAAAAGAATTCCTCCGACATATTGCGACAAAAAGATAAATTAATAATAAATTTCAATAAGCAAAAATGATAAGGTAAAGACACGGCTTGCGTTAAATACCCATGGAAATACCCCTTTATTAGTGAAAAATAGACACGCAACGAAGATGGCTTGCGTTAAGATATACAATCTTATGAGGAAAAGCATATCTATGTAGTTGTTCCTCAGACATAATGCGACAAAAATTAATTACAAAATTTAAGCAAAAAACATGATCCAAAATACTTGAACCTGACTCAAAATTTATAGGTTCTGATCCTTATTTGCAGTTTGGTAAGGATTACACTTCTTTAATGACCATTGTTAACTTAGGAATAACCTGAACAAATCCAATCATCTTCGTAAACATGGTGAAAGGAACCTACGCACGAGGGATGGTCAGAAATAGGTGTTCAATTTCCAGGTCTCCTCGTTAGTAACTGTTCAAAATTGGAGATAAACTTTTGCATTGGAGCATCTTCTTACGTCCAATTGAAGAGCCAAAACTGCCAAAAAAAAACGCTGACACTATTAACTTACTTAATTAAAGATTGAACTATTTAATCCCAATCCTCACCCCTCCTCGTTCATAACAAGGACATAATTTTTTTTCGGAACTCCTCTCTTTTCTTTACAGTCTTTTTAAAAAAAAAAAAGTGCTTTCCGTAATCATTGAAGCATAGAAGAGAAAATGAGTCGTCTTCTATAAGCAAAGCTCAAGGAAATACCTCATATTAAAAGAAACCCCTTCTAGAAAGGGGAAAAAAGTATTATGCCAGTAATTAATAGTACATGCACAATTACAGATCTTTGTAAGGACTATGTAAATAAATATTTATTATAAATAACATAAAATTTGTTCACACTTACCATACTAAAATCATGCTACTCAAAATTCAAGCTTTCATTTTATCCAGTGATAAAGATACATAAATGGTCTTTTTAGTATGTGACCCACTCCGAGACTGACCTACTTGCATCCCTGAATTCCGATGTCACAAAAACCTGAACCTATGATACTTTCCTGATTCAATTAGAGACGGAATCTCAATTTATTCTAAACTCTCATCGAAAAGAAAATGGAGGTCCACACAATACATGGCCCGTTATGTTGAAGTTAGAGTAATTCGAATGTTTCTGTTAGTAGTTTGTTAGTAGTTAAGTTGAATAAATCTCCTAGGCAGGTTTGTTAGTAGTTTGTTAGTAGTCAAGTTGAATAAATCTCCTAGACAGATTATGTGCCGATGGAAATAGTTAAACAGTTGAGATTTTCTAGGCTAAGAATTTCCTCTGCTTTCAAGTCACGTTTAGCTTGTAATGCCTATTTAAAGGCTTTGTTTTTTACTCTAATAAAAATGATCTGCAGAATCACTTTTGCTTCCAATTTTTCATTATTGCTATGTCAAAATCTCCAACAAAAATGGTATCAAAGCCAGGTTCTTTCAGAACTGGGAATTTTCTTTGACTGCTTCACTCGCAAACATGGCTGCCAACGCCGGTGTCTGTACTTCACAGCCACAAATTCCGCTGTTCAAAGGAGATTCATATGAATTTTGGAGCATCAAAATGAAGACACTGTTTCGATCTCAAGATCTATGGGATTATGTCGAAACAGGATATGAAGAAAATAAAGAAGACGAGACTCACAACAAAGAGCATCTAAAACGAGATGCCAAAGCTCTCTTCTTCATCCAGCAGGCAGTGGATGAGTCGATTTTTTCGAGGATAGCCGCAGCTACCACGGCCAAGCAAACGTGGACCACGCTCAAGACTGAATATCAGGGTTCCTCCAACGTAATAAGGGTAAAATTGCAATCCCTAAGGCGTGATTTTGAAACTTCTTCCATGAAAAATAACGAGTTTGTGCAAAATTTTCTGGCAAGAGTTTCGTCGGTTGTAGGGCAAATGAGATCCTACGGAGATCAGATATCAGACGAAACAGTCGTTGCCAAGGTTCTAAGGAGTCTGTCATCCAAGTTCGATCATGTGGTGACTGCAATCGAAGAATCTAAGGACCTGTCCACCTTCTCGTTTGATGAACTGATGGGATCACTTCAAGCTCATGAGGCGCAAATCAACCGATCTAATGGGAAGGAAGAAGAAATAGCCTTTCAGACCAAGGGGGAGTCTGAATCTCAAATCAATATGGAAGAGGAAGAGGTCGAGGAGGCCATAGAGGCAGGGGCCGAGGCAGAAACAATACTGTCAAGTGCTCATACTGTAATAAATTTAGGCACTCTAATAGGTATTGTTGGTCCAAACCAGAAGAGGTAAAATATGCTGAAGAAAAGGAAGATAACTTCATGTTTTATGCACAGTCCAACAAGCCATCATTTTATAAGGGAGCTGATTGCTAAAGAAGAAATTCAGTTGGATAACTGTGGAACCAATGAATAGATTGCAGACTTATTAACCAAGAGTTTGCCACAAGCAAAACATGAAGAGTTCAGTACACAATTGGGAGTTTCAACTTTCGAATAAAGGGGAGTGTTGAAGTTAGAGTAATTCGAATATTTCTGTTAGTAGTTTGTTAGTAGTTTGTTAGTAGTTAAGTTGAATAAATCTCCTAGGCAGGTTTGTTAGTAGTTTGTTAGTAGTCAAGTTGAATAAATCTCCTAGGCAGATTATGTGCCGATGGAAATAGTTAAACAGTTGAGATTTTCTAGGCTAAGAATTTGCTCTGCTTTCAAGTCACGTTTAGCTTGTAATGCCTATTTAAAGGCTTTGTTTTTTACTCTAATAAAAATGATCTGCAGAATCACTTTTGCTTCCAATTTTTCATTATTGCTATGTCAAAATCTCCAACACGTTAACCATTGATGTAAACCTAATCTATGGGTGTAAACTTGCCTAAATCAGATTCAGGTCGCAATCGACTTCCATACCTATCCACTAGAGATTGTATAAAGTTGACATTCATGATGCATGAAAATAGAGGAAGATAGTGCCAAAAACTAACAGAAACACCCAACTCCATTCACATTCAAATCTCACACGCGCCTTTCAACAAACAACTTCTTTGTCCTGTTCCTCCATCCCATTAATGCCATAAGTAATAAGCTATTGGTATAAACATTACTCCCTCACTGCAGGCATTCAAATCTCATGCACCCAAGCACGCGCGCACACAGAGTGCTAGGTTAAATAGGCAACATGATACAAACAAGAAAAGGTAGCAGAATATCATATTTCCTTGTGAAATTAAGATCGACAACAGTTTTAACGAAAATCTGAAATAATTAAACCACTGAAGCTCTGAGGTTAAGGTAAGAATTGAGTGAAATACCATTTTAGACTCAATAGTGTCTGCTTCAGCTGCATGAAAATGGTCTGTTGACTGTTTGATTCTGCAGCACTTAATTGGTACCGAGTACTGACTGCATATATATGCCTGCAACAATTCTCAATCAAAATTGCTAAAAACAGAAAATAAAGAAAGCACTCTCATTTATGAATGCAGTATTTGTATACCTAATCTGGCAACATCATTCAAATTTTTGCACATGCAGTTAAGTTGACAATGACAAAAGAAACTTGCACCAGTATGGGAAAAATCTACAATATAACAATACAAACATATAAAGAAGATGAGATATTCTCCTATTGCCAGGATGAAGTTTCATATTTAACACTACTCATCAGACCTCAAGTATAGGTTTCTTAACAATTGTTTCCCCCCTCCTATTCTCAATCTCAACAGGCCGAAAACTTCACACACATTTATAGGTGTGTAAAACTGTACAGGTGTCCTAACAACCGTAACGACCCTAAAATTCGTGTACCCTTTTGTATTATTTCTCATTAATAAAATGCCGTTTTCTTTTCGAGTACTAAATTATATCTATATTCTTGAGAACTTAGTGTGAGACGGCTCATAAAAGTGTGAGCCCTTATGAGCCGGCTCATGGATCATTTCAAAGATCATTTGTTTTGAGACGGCTCATGAGTATCTTGAGCCGTCTCAACCCACTCCTGGGGAGTTGTTTTATTCTGTCCTTCTGAGATGGCTCAACGTAATCTTGAGCCGTCTCATGCCCTCGCTCAATCCAAAAACCGTTCCATGTAGGGCCCACTCGTGCTCCGCCTGTGAGCATGAGTTCGTTTGGTCTCGTAACTGTTCCTTTCATCTCCTAAATCACCAATTCATTTCAGAAGCCCCCCACCCTTGAATTCCCCATTAATTTTCTCTTAATGACTTTTATTCTCTCTTAATCCATCATTCCTTTAAGTTGCTTTCTTCCTCAATCCAAGGCTGTCAAAACACATCTTCTTATCTGAAAATTCTACTCTAAGAATCTCCCAACCCAATCGAAGCTCTCCTTAATTTTAGACATCGAAGCCCTCATTAAATCCTTCTTCCCTTAAATAGCGATACGATCGTTATATCGTATTGCATCACGAGTAAGTCCTCTCTCTCCTTTCTTCTTCCCTCTTATCACTCTTTCTTATCTTACTATGTCATCACCCATGTCGATTCTTGCAGTACTCCGGTTAACCACAAATTTAATAACTTACACTAAAATTGATCAATTTCTTTTACCTAGGTTGTGTATGTTGTTTCCATACTCTTTTGAAACGTGTTAAATTGTAGGATTCGTTCTCTTTATGTAATTTGAAATAATCTAAGTTGGTGCTAAGCTCCTTTGCTATTATGGCTTCTGCAACGGGGGAACTCAGTTGTGGGTTTTGATAATTACATCGAATCCTATTCATGAGTCTAGCAGAGATGATAGAGAACCCGTCACGGGGAATTCGATCACCAAGGAACAAGTAGGAACCCATGCTGGCTATATTAGAATAAAGAACTGTGATTTATGTGCTGATTATGTATATGGTTATTTGCCTTGTTTTCAAAACCTTAACCTGATCGTCTAAACGATAAGGTTTTGAGCCGGCTCAACAGAACCATGAAGCGTCTCATATAAACAGAAAGGAAAATTCACATCATAAACAAGTCATGAGTCGGCTTAAATTTGGATTTGAGCCGTCTCAAGTAGGTCAAGCCGTCTCAACATAACGTGAGCCGTCTCATAGACACCGTGAGAAAATTTGGCGTTCCAGGCATAGTAAAGCCGTCTCAAAATATATTGAGCCGAATCAAGCCAGGAGTCGAGCCGTCTCAAGAACTTTTGAGCCGTCTCTTGCAACCCGAGATCAAATTATAATTGAAGATGACTTGTGAGCCGGCTCGAGAATACATGAGCCATCTCAACTGTTATGAAAACTGATATATTGCCTGATCTGTAATTTGATCCGATTCTGATATAATACTTGACTCATTATGTGACTGCTTATTTATTATATCTACATGACTTACATGAGAAAACCTATTGCATGCTTGACTCGACTTGACTCGAACCATGAATACATAAGGACTTGATATAAATACTTGAACTTGACATGAATACTTGAAGTCGATTTGAAACTTGATATTGAACTTGTACATCTTATGTATTCATGGGTTCGGACAAGGCTTATGACATTATCTATAATTTAGAATACGCAGGATGTTGAGGTAGTTTGAGTTGTGAGTTCAACGGAATCTCAGGAGCCCCATAGTACATGAATTCTTGAATACTAACACATGAACACTCTTGAGAACCCGTGTTTCCTTACCCCTAGATTATAGCCTTGGGTTTGTGAATACTCCAACGACGGTTGGAGTCCCGTTATTAACACTCTCTTGATTCGGGCCCGTGTTTTCTTACTCCTGGATTACAGCCTTGGGTTTAAGAATACTCTTGAAATTGGTTGACACTCATACTTGAACTGACATTAGGTTAGCTACCCCCATAGTGACCTCTTAGAACACATTGTCAATCAGTTCATGCTCACCAATTATACTTATCATAGGCTTATGTTAATCAACACCATGCTTATACTAAACTGCCATGTTATGTAAATCTGTTATGCTTAACTGTTATCTCTTACTTGTTCGCTGCTTCATGATATTAGTTTCTAGTTATACGCTTGTCATTATTGTTTCTACACACATATCTTTATTAGGGACTTACCGAGCGCAAGTTCGCTGACGGACATTCCGTATCTTATTTCTTTATTTGGAATGTTCGTCAGGTGACTTAGAGGCAGAGAAGATAGAGCCGACAGAAGAGTACTCTCAGTTTTCATCACGGGCCGACTACTATTTTTCTGTCCAGCTTTTATTTTCAGTATGTCTCTTTGTTAAGGCTTATCATGTTATTGTATCGTATTTCAGATATCTTGTCACTGTTTTGAACTATGTGGAAATTAAATTATAATAATCAGTAGTTGGGTTTTTAATCGCTTGTTTATTCTTGTTATATTTTTTATTGCTTACAAAACGCTTAACGTATTTGTTGCGAGAAAGACCCTTTTCGGAATAAATACACCACGGGCCTCGTCACGCGCCTACTACCGCCTTCTGGGAAGCAAGGCGTGATAACTTCCTACGTATGCATCTCTCTGTAGAGTGTTTGTCGTCACCCTATTGAGATAGGAATGTGCGCGTTTGTCAGGCGTGTATATATTCCCCAGGCCTAGGGTAGGCTAGGGTTTATTGATTGCGGGGATCCAAATCTCCGGCAGCCGCGATCAAAATTGTTGTTAATTACCCTTCGTTTGTGAAGCGAGGGAACCTCAGATTAACGGATCAAATAGATCATGCGAACTCAATGTGCAGCATGTGATGTGTGTGTTGTGTTTTGAAAAGAATGCAAAAAGGCATGTTTGTCATGCCTCGTTTCCCAAAATACATAAATATGGTACATGACAAAACCAACCATGCTACCTATGGATAGGAAAAATCCTCCCATAGTCACATTACGGCTATCAATCGGATATTAAGAACAGTAAATAAAATCTAACTAACACATGTTCATCTGCCACAATAGATAAAAGTCAAGAAATGTATATAGTGGAAACGAATAAAGATCCAATAACGAAATAATATCCTAATCACATCATTTCTGGGATCACATCGATAAATTTAAACTATAGAAATAAAATAACTAAGCATCTCTAAACCTAATTATCAAGCTCCTCACTGCTCAGCTTGCTTGTTAAAATACTCTTGATCTTTCTACGACAAGGTCAAAAGAACTGGATCATGCAAAACCCAAACGTTAGTGCGTCATAAATATCAGTAACAATAATAGTAACCAAATAAAAAGTTATGATGAAACATGAGTATAAATAATCATCGCAGGTGTAAAACAGTGAGCTATAGGTATGTCATGTGTATCCTAAAATCTGTGTTTCTAGGTTATCTATTCTACAGCAACAACAACAACACTTCTAGGTTATCTATTCTACAGCAGCAGCAACAAAAACAACTGAGCCTTTTATCCCAAGCATATGGGGTAGGCTACATGAACCAACATGAGAATCACGCCGGGTCCAGCACATGAATCCTCCGCCTCCACTCACTCCTATCGAACAATATACTTTCATTGAGTCCTTTGGCAACCATATCATTTCGTATCACCTCCATCCATGTTTTCTTCGGTCTCCCTTTTGCCATTTCTCATATCGAAAGTATCTATTCATCGAACCGGTGCTTCCATAGGTCTGCGTTGCACATGACTAAACCATCTTAGCCGGTTTTCCCGCATCTTCTCCTCCACAGGTGCTACACCAACTTTTGCACGAATATCAATTAATATAATTCCGTTTTCCCCAATTAGAGCAAAGCTCTGTTTGAAATTTAAATTTCGAAATGAAGTAACGCTTCAGATGCAGCGTCAAGTGCGCTGCGCCCTAAGCAGCGCACCACGTGCAAAGCACGTGCGCGCTAGCGCTGGGTGCGCTGCGCTCTAAGCAGCGCACCACGTGTAAAATACGGATGCGCTAGCGCTAAGTGCGCTGCGCTCTGAGCGGCGCACCACGTGTCAAACACGGGTGCGCTAGCGCAATGTACGCTGCCCTTTAAGCAGTGCACCATATGCAAAACACAGGTGCGCTAGCGCTGGAACTAAAAGCTCCTCACCGTTAGATCAAAGATTTAATAATAATGATAAATCATTAATTGATCAGAATTAAATTCTGTTAAGAAAAGATTTCTCAAAATCTTTCCAGATAACAAGATTGCGCTCTATAAATCAGAACACCATTGGATCAATGATCCAATGGTGATTAAAAAATCACTAAAAATACAGAATAAATTCTGTTTAGAAGATTTCCCAATCTTTGTTAAAAACAAGAAGATTACCTTCTGTAAATCAGAATCCCTTGGATCAAAGATCCAACGATGGGAAAATTCCCAAATCAATTAGAGAAAAAATCTCCTTAACTGATTGAACTGATCAGCTTGCCCTATATAAAGGCCCCTAGACTTCAAGTCTTATACAGAGGAACCCTCCCATAAACTTTGAGAAAATCTCAAGAAGAAGAGCAAGCTCTCGGAAGAAGGTTCTTTTTCTTCAAGGTAAAAAGATGATGATGATGAACATAGAGATGAAATCATCTCATAATTTAAAAAGAAGGATTCACTTCTTTAAAAGATCATAGATCTACAAAGACAAAAAGTCTTTCATAAAGAGATCAAAAGATCTCATCATAAAATAAAAGAAGTTTTTACTTCTTTCACAGATCATAGATCTATAAGACAAATTGTCTTTCACAAAAGAAATTATGAACATCTCATTATAAAGGAGGGAGAATTATTCAATTCTCTTAGGATCACAGATCCATAAAGGCAAAGCCTTTCATCAATATAAGAGATTGAAACAAAATAAGAACGGTCGTTCTTAGATCCTGAGACAAAATCTCTTTTAAAAGAACATAAATTGTTTCTCGGATCATAAAATTGGTCAGATGCGCTTCTGCGCTCTTGAACTACGCTTCTGCGCTCTCTGGACTGGCGCTCAGCGCCAAATGCGCCACGTGTCAATCATGCATGTACTGCTTAACAACTAGCGCCTTGCGCTTCTGAAATAGCGCACTGCGCTCATGGGCTGGCGCTCAGCGTAAGCGCACCACGTGTCACTCGTGTGTGCGCCACTAAACTGAAAGCGCAATGCGCTCATGAATTAACGCTCCGCGCTCATAAACTGGCACAATGTGCCCATCATCTGGCGCTTAGCGCCAAACGTGACACGTGTCCTTCACGTGTGCGCTACTTGACAAAAGCGCACTACGCTCTTTGACTGGAGCAAAGCGCCAAGCGCACCACGTGTCATTCACGTGTGCATTCATAGAACATAAATTGTTCTTTAATAAGCCACAGAGCTATGTTGAATGCCCAACATTCAATAAAAGACAAAATATTGTCAGAATTCAAGTATTGTTAAAAGGGCCAAGCCTAAGCAAATGCCCAGCAGCCCAAGATAAATGTTAAACATTTTAACTCAATTGAACTTAGCCCAAGATTGGTCATAAGTCCTCAACTCATATTAATTGAGCCCATCTGCTCATAAATATTTTAACAGATCTTAGCCCAAAATTGGACTACAGATCTTTCAACCAACTCACATCGGTTTAAGGGTACATCTCTGAACCCCTCTGATATATGTCGTTGTAATCCTTCAGCGCCTTCAGAGAGGCAACGGGTCCCGACAACCAAACATTCCATGGACTGTGGGGTCCTTAAGCCCACGGACTACGACGTCCTTAACCTTGACTGTGAGGTCTTTAAACTCACAGACTATGATGTCCTTAACTTTGACTGGGAGGTCTTTAAACTCACGGACTACGACGTCCTTAACCTTGACTGTGAGGTCTTTAAACTCACGGACTACGACGTTCTTAACCTTGACTGTGAGGTCTTTAAACTCACGGACTACGACGTCCTTAACCATGACTGTGAGGTCTTTAAACTCACGGACTACGACGTCCTTAACCTTGACTGTGAGACGTCCTTAACCTTGACTGTGAGGTCTTTAAACTCACGGACTACGACGTCCTTAACCTTGACTGTGAGGTCTTTAAACTCACGGACTATGATGTCCTTAACCTTGACTGTGAGGTCTTTAAACTCACGGACTACGACATCCTTAATCTTGACTGTGAGGTCTTTAAACTCACGGACTATGATGTCGTTAACCTTGACTGTGAGGTCTTTAAACTCACGGACTACGACGTCCTTAACCTTGACTGTGAGGTCTTTAAACTCAAGGACCATGATGTCCTTATCCTTAACTGTGAGGTCGACGTCCTTAACCTTGACTGTGAGGTCTTTTAACTCATGGACTATGATGTCCTTAACCTTGACTGTGAGGTCTTTAAACTCACGGACTACGATATCCTTAACCTTGCCGAGATGTCCTTAAACTAACATTGGACCACCATGTCCTTAAACTGGTAATCGACCGCAATGTCCCTAAACTAAACAACAGAGCCCAAATGCTCTTTTGTCGAATCTAAACGATCCCGTTAAGTTGATCTTAGTCTAAAAAATTAGACTAACGTATCCTTAACAAACGTTTAAGTTGATCTTAGTCTATCCTTAAACCCAACCCCCAAACCCAAATTTAAGAAGATACGGATTTGGACTAATCCACGTCCTACGGATGACAAAATAAATTAGTCTCCGTATACAATCCACGGGCAACCAAAAACAAAACAAACACCCATGACATGAAGTGACCATCTGGAGAAGAAGAAAGTGGTTACCACGATGCGGTAGCGTAATTAACTGCAGGGGCTTGCGCCTACAGGGAAGAGCGTCCCCACAATAAAAAAACTCCTCAATGAGGGGGAATCTGACGAAGTCTGCTATATCGGCCGCGTCCGTTTAAACCTTCGATACATGGTATCATAAATCAACTTGGCATTTTCGAAGAGGTGGACGGATAGCACCAATTAGCATCTGCCTTTGAAATTCAGGCCCCGACGTCCCAACGTCCCGGTCGTGTTTTCCGGCAGGGAACAAATTCTGGCACGCCCGGTGGGACCTTTTTCTCTTTCCACTCCACACTTCATGTGTCATGTTTGCGAACGAATCGCGGTTTGATCTGGTTTCCCTTGGGTTCGAGGTACTAAGATTTGGTGTCTTGCTCCGTGCAGAAAACAGAAGATCAATGGCTTCAATCTGCACTAACTGCAACTGCAACTCTCGCTCCGTCCCGTCTAGAGGAGTGACTTACGGGCCCCAAGCGGCCTCCATCTTCGCTATGCCGGTGGAACAGGTCACTCAGGCCACCACTGGATTATTCTTCGGGATCATGCTCCCGCCAATGAGCTTCAGCGCTCCTGTACCAACACAAGAAGCTCAGAAGAAGTCGGTCTTTGATCGGCTTACAACTACTGCGGCCCCTCTTAACGGGTCGTCCAGCTCCAACGCCTCAGTCTTTGACAGACTGGGCCAAAGCTCAGTTGGGCCCATGAAGAAGCCCGCGATACCAGAAAGGGTTATACCAAAAAGGATAGCCATCCTTGCTCCCGAAGTCGTCAAGGCGGCTTCTCCTGCCAAATGGTCGGTCTTCACAAGACTGACTATTTCAGCTCCTATTCCAGGAGAAATCATCAAGGTTGCTTGCCTACTCGGAAGTCTGCTTTTGATAGGTTGGTCGTCCCCACTCAACGGACGTCGGTCTTTAAGAGGCTGATACCAGCGACTTTTGACCAACACAAGGGGCATGAGGAGGTCACCCCTATAGCTGAACCAACTCCAATCCACGACATGCTCGCCGTCGTTACTGGCGCCGAGTAACGAAGGCTGGGGGCAACTTCCCTTCTGGACTAACTCCGCCAGCTCCCATGGTGGAAATCAATGCTGCTGTTCCAACTGGGAACAGCTTTGAGCCGCTTAGGAGGGTTCGCAAGAACTCTCCGATCGCCGTGCTGAAGAGATCTCCTCCACCTATGGAGATTACTACACAAAAGAAGCCGGAGCAGCCCTTTCAGCGGCTGTCCTCCAAAATTTATAAAGTCTGGCGACAGGTCCAGGAATCGGTGATTAACCAGGACTACTATCGCCGGCCAAAGAAGCTCAAAGCTCAGCAAGTAAAGATCCATATCGAGGTACCACAGAAGATGTCATCCGTCTGGGTGCTCGCTGCAATGGCTCCCTCAATTTCGACGGCCCACAAGAGAAGAAGGTCAGAGAAAATCCCCGTGTCTGCGACAAATGTCAAAGGCATTAAGCCTAAACACCCCAAGTCTGGGCCAAAAGAAAATCAGTGACTAAGGCTTACGCGATCAGTGACTAAGGCTCACGAGCAACAACAAAAGCTCCAAGAAATGCTAACTGCAATGGCCGCACTCACTGGGCCAAAAGAAAATCCAGAGACCTCGGAGCAGCGTTGGGAACAAGAAACTGATACCGAGTTCCTCCGAAGAATGATCGAGAGGAAAGAAAAAGAGGCTGTGGAGTACGGGGCCAATATAAAACGAATGGCCCTTTTGTTCCAGAACATGGCTAGGATGATGTTACAGCCGGAAGCTCCATCTGAAGACCCCCCGATCATCGTTGAAGATGACAGAGGGGAGACGTCGAACCCTCCTCAGGCTCTTTCAGCAGCCAAAGAGGAGACCATCTCCAAGGCCGCTCTAGACGATTACATTGCTCAGCAAATAGGAGCTCACCGGTCAAACGAAGCGGCTGGACAGGTCGTTAAGACTAGGCGACCCTATTCAGGCTGGTATGACCAAATAAGGTACCCGTCGGGATATACGATTCCTAAATTCCATGTATATAAAGGGACGGGAAATCCGCATCAGCATGTTGTCCAGTTCAGAGCTCTATATGGCAACACCGGAGGCGACGATAAACTGCTACTTCGCCAGTTCGTCGGCAACTTGTCGGAGACAACGTTCGAATGGTACTCGGAGCTTCCCAACGACTCCGTCAAAACTTTTGCAGAGATGGAGCTGTTGTTTATACAGAGATTCACGAGTGCTAGCGAGCGTACTCCGATTACCGCACTAATTAACGTCAAGGTGAAGCTGGGCGAAACTTGGGTCCAGTATGCAATACGGTGGTGAAATTTATGGTCAAAATGCGAGCAGCGCATCGAAGAAGCGCCGACAGTGGGCATGTTCGTGGGCACTCTTGACCCTCAAGCGACTATTTCCCAATTTATGATGTTCTTCAAGCCGACCACGTTCCAGGCCTTGATCGACAAACTGGCCCAAATGGACCAGATGGGTCATACACCGTCCCTTTCAAAGCCGGAGCCAAGAATGAAAAGGGAAAAGGGAAAGCGACCTTCGTTGCAAATGCTCAACAGCAGCCCAGTGCCCCAAAACTAACGAATCGACTAGACGAAAGACGGCGATACTATAATGAGAAAATGAAGCGTCCTTACTCGTTCCTTCGGGATAAAACGAGGAGATTGTTTGAGCTAGCTGTGCACAACAGGCTTATTAATTTGCCGAATCCAAAACGCCCGTTGTAACCCAGTGAAGCTAATAGTCCCAATTATTGTCCCTACCACCAAGCGGTAAGCCATCCAATCGAAAATTGCTTCGTCTTCAAAGGTTGGATCGAAAATCAATATCAACAGGGTAAATTCGCACTGTCCGAAAAGTGGAAAGTAAGCCCACCTCAACCGCATGCTCCTACAAGGGGGACACACCGGGGGCATCATACTCTTTTATGGAAGAAGCTCCATGGGAGGTCATTCTTTCAGCCAAGACTAAAAGAATACTGAGGGATCTCCAAACATATCCGGCGATTAGGTGGAAAAATCTACTGGGACCCGAGATCATCGATGGAATGCTGAAACCGCGCTCAACTCCAAAAATTGGTGGTGATAGCCAAAGCGCTCATACCCAGCCGTCAAAGTCTTCGAAGAAGAAGAAGAAAACCAAAAAGCCCGTGAAGCTTAGTGGCGAGCGTACAGACCAGCAAAAATATATCGACGCGCTGGAAGAATATAATCAGAAGGTGCGGACCCCGGTCACACTCTAAGAATTTCTCAGCCACGTCCTTGAGGACGGAGATGATGACAATGGAGAAGACTCATCGGATGAATATGAGGATTATGTAGCAATCTGTCATGTGACCTCTCACTCGTTAATAGACGATGAAGAAGCTCCTTATGCAGAGGAACTGGGGGAAGATCCTGAGCCGGAACTTCTAGGACCATCAGACGAAATGATTGATGCATTCCTGAACGAAGCTTTTCTAAAAAGTAAGGCTGATCGAGAGCGTGAAATGGTCATATTTGAAAAGGCCAAACGCCGGCGACTGGATGAAAGGGTTGAAGCACCCCAACCGGACCGAGGCATGCCCGCGACAGACAAGAACAGGTTCAAGACAAGGAAAAGGTTCGCCAAGGCCATATCAATAGGAATGAAGCTGCTGCCTTCCGAAGGAAATACTCCTGGTGAAGCAGAAACACATCCTAGTTATTGCTTATATCATCGAAAGGTTGCGCACCCCACCTAAGAGTGCAACGCTTTTAAAAGATGGTGGCAGGAATATGTTGCTCACCGACAACATTTCAAGCGGATGAAACGCAAGACTCGTCGGGAGCAAAGAAATATGAATGATGAGCATAAAAGAACGACAGAAAATTGTCGCATGGTCGACGCTGGGGGATCGCAAGTTCTCATCTTTGGGAGCGATTCTGATAAAGAAATAGGTCTTGGCCCTCTGTTCAAAGAATTCACCTCGGGAAAAGAGGAAGAACCGAAGAACCGTGAGAACATTCAGCTACGCAATCGCACGCTTCCTGAAAAGAATCTTGGACCTGCAAACAAGGGATCCAATAAAAAGGATAAGGGGAAAGAAAAGAATCCTGAGGATATCGCCCTCGATGATCGAGTCGTCGAAGAGCTTGCAGCCAAGGACCCGCCCAAGAAAAGTAAGGTGGATTACAACGTTCTTGCACACCTGAGAAAGATACCCTCACAGCTCAGCATTCTCGACGCCCTTTTGTTGTCCAAAGAGGCGAGAGATTCTTTGATCAAGGCACTACAAGAGCCCAAACAGTTCCAAGATTTCCTCGCCAAAGAAAAGATGAAGGATGAGCTGGAAGAAGTGCACACAGCCGATATCACCTTCGGCGATGAAGATCTCCTCCTTGGGACGTGCGAGTATAATCGTCCCCTCTATGTCTCCGGATACTGTCATGATATCAAGATAGGCAAATCCTGGTTGACAATGGGTCCTCCGTTAACCTCCTCAATGTAAGAGTGTTGAAGGAAATATGCATGAGCGTTCAGCACCTTGCTCATGATAAAATCACCATCTCCGGGTTCGATTCCCAGTCATCACGGACGCTCGGGTCTATAATGCTGACGCTGCGCTTCGGGCTGCTAGTCACGGACATCAAGTTTCACGTCATTGACGCTAAGACCTGCTATAACGCTTTGCTCGGCCGGCTTTAGTTACACGAGTACAACATCATTCCTTCCACACAACATCAGTGTATGAAGTATTTCAAGGATGTTCTCGAGTACACTGTGACGGGGGAGTTGAACCCATTTTCTGTGAACGAAGTCCGCAAATATGAGGATGCCAAATACTTCCTGCCGGATTTTGAAGACACAGCAAGATGTCGCAAACCGGAGAACAAAAACAAAGCTATCACCACTATTCCGGTCTTCGGGAGTGATACCGAGGAGGAAGAAGAGATAGTTTATTCAGGGCCGCCCCAATGCAACAAGTCAGAATCGTCCACCCCTATGTTGATCTTCGGCAGCAACTCGGAAGATGAGGTCAATGCCGTATTTTCTGCTCAGCCATCGATACAAGCCTTCGCTGATAAAGATCAAAGTTTGCAAGTTGCCATGGTTCCGTAAGAGAATTACAAAGAGCTCGACGCACTTGAAACTTATAGTGTGCAGGAACTGCAGACGTTCTATGTCCCTCCCAGGTGAAAGGGTGAAAAGGCGATCCTATTCTACCGATCTGGGGAAACCAAAGTGGAGAAAGAAATTTGGCATGGTGCCGATTCTACACTTGACAGGCTCCAGCCCATCCGTTTGCCTAGATACTATATAGACGGATTAAAAAGACTGTTGAGATGCCAAGGCGTACCCTTCAAACAGACTGCTCGACAAGCCCAGTTCTACAACAGGATCTGGAACGTCCCTGGAACTCAGCGGAAACTGCTCAACGGGAGAATGGAAACGATCGGGCTTGGATATGTCCAACCCAAGAAACGGGAGCGATTCTACGGCTCCTACGTCATACATGACTTCGATGAAGAAGAAGATACTCTGTGGGAAGACGCTAAACCTAAACCAGAATAAGGTCTCGCCATGAAAGTGCCAAGTCCGTCGTTCGAAGAACAGATGGACAGATTAATAAGGGAAGCGGGTCAAAAGGTTCGAGACGACCATAATCGCGAAATAGCCATCTATGAAAAAGCCAGAACGCAGTGCCTCCTTCAGCAGGCTGCAGAAAGTGGCGATGCCCTTCGTCGCCAACCTGTCACAAAAAGACCCGACGCAGAGGCAAAAATAAACCCAAGAATGGAAAAAGCGTTCAACAGCGACAAAACGGGTCTAAGAAGCCACGTGATCAAGAATTGAGCAGCCGGGATCTGTCTCTTATAAAGAACATGGGTCAAGAATATTCTTTTCCTCAAGACAAGACAAAAAAGATATTCGATCTTGTCATAAAATATCAGATGATGACACTTCCGGAGTCCAAGCACCCCGAGCAAGCAAACGAGGTCTCTCACCTGGACTATTGCTCCTATCACCGAGCAATAGGACATCCTCTCGAAGACTGCTTCATCTTCAAGAACTGGGTCGAAGGCCAATACCAACTCGGCAAGTTCGCTCCATCCAGCAGCTGGAGGGTAACCCCGCCGCAGAAGCACGAGCCGAAAGACATGTATGCAGCGAGAGTAGAACTAGATCAACATCGGTCCTGGAAGCGATCTCGCACCTGTCACGTAATAACGCTGTCGGAAGAAGAACCCAAGAATATGGATGACCTTTCTTGGTGCTTCGAAAATGATGAAGATGAGGTGATCTCCGAGTTCCACCGGCACCAAAAAAGCTGGAAGATGGGATACATACTACTGCAGATAACCTCAGAAAAATCGACTTGGGAACAGCAAACGACCCGCGACCGACATTCATCAGTGAACTGTTGTCTGAAGAAAGAGTGGCTACGCTCAAAGACATGCTCATGCAGTATAAAGATTGCTTCGCATGGAACTATTCAGAGATGCCAGGACTCGATCCAGAGATTGCTGTGCATAAATTGGCGGTATCTCCGGATGTCAGGCCAGTCAAGCAAGCACCATGAAGAATGCTGCTCGAACTTGAGATGAGCATCAATGCCGAGATCAAGAAGCTAATCGACTCCGGCTTTATCCAAGAGATTCAGTATCCTGACTGGATCGCCAACATCGTCCCAGTGATGAAGAAAAATGGGACGGTGCGCATATGTGTGTACTTTCGGGATCTCAACAAAGCTTGCCCGAATGATGACTTTCCAGTACCAGTAACCGAGCTGATGATAGATAACACGTCCACTCACGAAGTCTTCTCCTTCATGGACGGATCATCAGGATACAATCAGATAAAGATGCATCCCGAGGACCAGAAGCACACCGCTTTCCGGACCCCTTTGGGCATATTCTGCTACAAGGTGATGCTCTTCGGTCTAAAGAACGCCGGTGCCACCTATCAGAGGGCCATGACGAAGATTTTCGATGACCTCATACATGAAATCGTCGAATGCTATATCGACGACCTCGTAGTTAAAAGCAAATCATACGAGGAACATTTAGAGCATCTGAAGATCGCGTTTCAGCGTCTTCCGAAATACAACTTGAAGATGAACCCTCTTAAATGCGCGTTTGGAGTTTCCTCGGGTAAATTCCTAGGATTCGTCGTCCGACCTCGAGGCATCGAGATAGACCCGTCGAAGATCAAGGCGATTATGGAAATGCCCCCGCCAAGGACTCTTAAACAACTGCGGTCTCTCCAAGGGAACCTCGCGTATATCCGGCGATTTATAGGTAATCTCTCCGGCAAATGCCGTCCTTACAGTTACCTAATGAAGAAGGGAACCCTATTCGTCTGGGATCGCAAATGCCAAAGCGCACTGGACGAAATCAAACAATATCTGCAGAATCCACCTGTATTGGCTGCTCCCGTTAAAGGAAAACCTCTCGTCTTGTATACGACCGCCCACGAAGGTTCCTTAGGCGCGCTGTGGGCACAAGAGAACGACCAAGGGAAAGAGAGAGCCCTTTATTATCTGAGTCGAGTTCTCCTGGGGCCAGAAAGCGATTACTCTCCCATTGAAAAACACTGCCTGGCGTTGATCTTCGCGATAATGAAGCTCAGACACTATGCATTGGCACATGAGGTCCATCTCGTATCAAAGGTGGATCCTCTCAAATATTTGATGTCGAAGGCTATATTAACGGGACGGCTCGCTAAATGGGCCCTGCTCTTGATGGAATTCTCGATAACTTATCGTCCTCTCAAGGCAGTGAAAGGCCAGGCCATCGCTGACTTCCTCGCTGAGTATCCGATACCTGCCGACTCTCCTTTGAATTGCGAATTACCTGACGAACACGCATTTGACACGATCGACGGTGAAAGAAGAGAGAGTGACACCTGATGGGAACTCTACTTTGATGGAGCATCTTCCATGAAGAAGCGCAAACAAAGCACCCCCATAATCAAATCAGGGGTAGGCCTCATCTTCGTGACTCCACAAGGAGGGATAATGCGCTTTGCCTTCTCGTAACAGAGCCAAGGACGAATAATGAAGCCGGATATGTTAGCAGGTCTTGAGATCGCTGTCGACATGGGAATCGAGAACCTTCTTATATACGGAGACTCCCAGCTGGTCGTTAGTCAAGTAAATGGCGACTATAAAACGTGCAAGCCAGAGTTGGTGAAATACGGCGAGAGAGTGCAGCAACTACTGACTCAAATCTATGCCTATGCCTTGGAAAGCATACCGTGCGTGGAAAATAGCAAGGCGGATGCATTAGCAAAGCTCACTAAAGAACTGGACGACGAAAACCTCGATGATGTGAGGATTGTTGTGCAGAGCCGTCGGGTTCTTGCACCGACAGAAATATCTCCGGAGTCGTCCAAAGAAAAGGGAGCTACCGAGCAAACGGCCCTACAAATAAAAGACCAGGAAAGGGCTATGGATTGGAGAGAAGTCTTTATAGACTACTTCAAATCCCATCGAACACCTGAGGATGCGTCGTCAAGACATCAGCTCATGAAACAGGCTCTGTTTTTTGCTTTTGTCGATGATACTTTATATAAAAGATCATTTGATTCTCTGTGGCTAAGATGCCTGGGACCAGAAGAAACAAGGAGAGTCGTCCAAGAAACTCACGACGGACTCTGCGGCTCTCACCAAGCCGGGCCGAAGATGAAACTAAAGATCAAAAGGATGGGCTACTATTGGCCCACGATGATCCAAGACTGCCTCGAATACACGAAGCAGTGCCACTCGTGCCAGATTCACGGGGACTTTATCCATCAGCATCCAAATCCACTACATACAACGGTGGTTATCTGGCCGTTCGAAATGTGAGGAACTGATATAATCGGGCCCATCGAACCAGTATCGTTCAGAGGACATCGATTCATTTTGGCAACAACCGATTACTTCTCCAAATGGGCAGAAGCGGTACCGCTGAGGGAAGTGAAGACGGAGAATATCCTCCATTTCTTCAAAACACACGTCATTTATCGATTCGGCATTCCACGACGGATTATCTCCGATAATGGGCCAGCCTATAGAAGCTACAAGATCAGCCGCTTCGTACAACAGCATAACATAGACTGGAGATACTCTTCGGTCTATAATCCCCGAGCTAACGGTCTAGCTGAGGTTTTCAACAAGACCTTGACGAAGATCGTGAAAAAGACAGTGTCTCGAAATAAGAAAGACTGGCACGAAAGACTTCATGAAGCTATCTGGGCATATCGAACTACGTTCAAAACTGCCACAAACACAACGCCGTATGCATTAGTATTCGGCACAGAAGCGGTACTCCCCCTCGAAATAGAGTTACCCTCTCTACGAGTGGCGGTTCACTACGAGCTAACAGACAAAGAAAATGCTCACCTTCGGTTTGAGGAGCTCGATGCCCTCGACGAAACCCGGCTCATGGCGCAACAAAATCTGGAGGCTTATAAAGCAAAGATGACGCGCTCATATGAGAGATTGACTAGGCCGAGAACATTCCGCCAAGGCGAACTCGTGCTAGTGGTCAAAATACCTATGATCCCCAATCGTACCAAGCGATGGAAATTCGAGCCGAATTACGAAGGCCCGTATATTGTAGACAAAGTCTACCAGGGTGGAGCCTATCTACTCATGGACATGCATGGTGAAAGAGCTTTCAGGCCAATAAACGGTCGCTTCTTGAAAAAGTACTATGCCTGACGAGTCATGGCCTAGGTCAATGATAGATGACGACGCCTATGTCCACTCGCTATCTTCCTAAGCCCAGACTCTATAAGTAGTAACCGACTTTTGGACCGAAACGTCCTTAAACTAACGACGGACCGAAATGTCCTAAAACTAACAACGGACTGAAACGTCCCTAAACTAACGATGGACCGCAATATTCTAAAACTTGCAATTGACCGAGACGTCGATAAACTACTACGGACTGCAGCATCCCAAGGCTGACACAAAAAAATAATAATAATAAAAAAATAAAAAAAAGAGAAAACGGTATGTCCATAAGCAAAGTGGGCACGGATGAAAACCCGCAAGGGCTCCGTGAGTAAAAATAGCAGGGCTACCGGCGAGTTTTGTGAAAACCCGAAAGGGCGCAACCTCGTTAAAAGACACTTGCAAGGTCCTCTCGACCTTGTAAGGAGAAACCACCTCCGTGAGATCCTTACGACTCACAAGGGAACAACACACTTAGGAATCCCCACGATTCCTAAAGAGAAATTATACTTGCGAGATCCTCACGACTCGTAAGAAGAACCCTCCTATGAGACCTTCACAGCTCATAGGATTCAAAAGCCTTAAGCTACAGGGATCTGAACCTGTTCTTAAGCAGCCTTCACAACCTCCAATGGTGCCCTACAAGCGGTTCATAATTGACCCTTGTATACAATCCACAGCGCGAATAAACATTTCCCTAACAAAGCCCCATCTGTGACTAGGGATATGCTCGTACAACAAACAACACTTGTAAGTCCTCTCGACTTATAAGGAGAAAATACTATTATAAGATCCTTACGACTTATAAGAGAACATACACTTAGGAATCCCCACGATTCCTAAGGAGAAATGTGCACCTACGAGATCCTCATGACTCGTAGGGAGAAATACCTTTATGAGACCCTTACGGCTCGTAAAGTTAAAAGCCTTAGTCGATAGAATCCTAACCCTGTTCGCTAAGCCACCATTGTCCGACATCGACAGAAGCAAATGATGATTCGCTCCTGGCAGTACCCCAGTTGTAGCGGTGCTGATGCTGAAATCGGTGTCAAATCCCAAACTCGCAGCGAAAAGTCAGCAAGCCATAAATGCATATCAAATAGCCGAAATGATGGGGCAACTTGCAACAAAATCGGCAAGTAAAAATGTATGCATACAAAATAGCCGAAATGGTTGGGCAACTCGCAATAAAAAGCAGCGAGTAAATAAAATAAATAGCCGAAATGATTGGGCACCGCGAAAAATAGAATGATTGGGCAATCGCGACTTTCGCGATATAAAAGCTGAGATGATAGAGCATCACGGAAAGAAAAAATATATATAAAAAATGAAACTTTTTGCCCTACAGATGAGATCGCATCGATCCCTGGACACAAACAAAGAGGGAACCACACCTTCCCACCAGGCTCCATCCGAAAGAGAGCCAAGTCTCAACGGTTCACAAGACAGCCTGGAGACCATCTCAACATTTGTCTCATTTCAACAGACGCAACATCAACAAATCGGAACCGTGACAACTCCCAGTTCCACGACTCGGCGGTACACAAACAACCGAGAGTCAACCCTCAACTCCGTGAAATGCGGATAAAGTCAACCCTTCCTGGTTTCGTGGAATATGGCCTATGTCAATCCTGACCCCGTGGGAAATGTCCAGAGCGGAGCCTGGTCCTCGTAGAACACGGCTATGTCAATCCGACCCCGTGGGAAGCATCCAGAGTAAATTCCTGGTCACGTAGAACACGGCCTATATCAATCCTGACCCTGTGGGAAACGTCCAGAGCGGATCCTGGTCCTCGTAGAACACGACTATGTCAATCCGACCCCATGGGAAGCATCCAGAGCAAATTCCTGGTCATGTGGAACACGACCTATGTTAATCCTGACCCCGTGGGAAACGTCCAGAGCGGAGCCTGGTCCTCGCAGAACACGGCTATATCAAACCGACCCCGTGGGAAGCATCCAGAGCAAATTCCTAGTCACGTGGAACATGGCCTATGTCAATCCTGACCCCGTGGGAAACGTCCAGAGCGGAGCCTGGTCCTCGCAGAACACGGCTATGTCAAACCGACCCCGTGGGAAGCATCCAGAGAAAATTTCTGGTCACATGGAACACTGCCTATGTCAATCCTGAACCCCGTGGGAAACGTCCAGAGCGGAGCCTGGTCCTCGCAGAACACGGCTATGTCAAACCGATCCCGTGGGAAGCATCCAGAGCAAATTCCTGGTCACGTGGAACACGGCCTATGTCAATCCTGACCCCATGGGAAATGTCCAGAGCGGATCCTGGTCCTCGCAGAACACGGCTATGTCAAACCGACCCCGTGGGAAGCATCCAGAGCAAATTCCTGGTCACGTGGAACACGGCCTATGTCAATCCTGACCCCATGGGAAACGTCCAGAGAGGAGCCTGGTCCTCGCAGAACACGGCTATGTCAAACCGACCCCGTGGGAAGCATCCAGAGCAAATTCCTGGCCAGGTGGAACACGGCCTATGTCAATCCTGACCCCGTGGGAAACATCCAGAGCGGAGCCTGGTCCTCGCAGAACACGGCTTATGTCAATCCTGACCCCGTGGGAAGCATCCAGAGCAAATTCCTGATCACGTGGAACACGACCTATATCAATCCTGACCCTGTGGGAAACGCCCAGAGCCACTCCTGATTCCGTGAAACGCGGATGATGTCGATCTCATCAAACACTTACGGGTCTTCTCGACCCGTAAGGAAGAAAGCTCTTTTGTAAGGTCCTTACGACTTATAAGAGAAAATGCATTTAGGAATCCTCACGATTCTTAAGGAGAAAATACACCTACGAGATCCTCTCGACTCGTAGGGAGAAAAGTCTTTATGAGACCCTCACGGCTCATGAAGTTGAAAAAGCCTTAGGCAGCAGATCTGAACCTGCTTCCTAAGCCATCGCTACCTCTCAAAGAATTCAATACGGAATGCTCTCTCTATCATCTGCAAGCTACGCTTACTAAAATGACATACGATAACAAAGAAAAGAAGAAAGCAAGAAATGACACAAGATAGTACGAAAGAAGTGTATCTTTTATTCATAAATTCAATTGAATACAATTTACATCATATGAAAGGATAAAAAAGGGGGATACATTTTATTCAAAAATTACAAGTGGTGCAAAAATAATTATTGGGGGGAAGCGTTTTCAATAGACCAATCAACCACTCGCGCACTTCCCTCAGCCCCTTTTCATGGTCAGTTGCCGCGGCCAACTCTGCTTCAACCTGAGCTCGATGCTGCAAATAGGATAAAAGTTGCTCTTCGACGACCCGCTAAGATGCTCCACGATTCTGTGCATCTCTCTCAATAAGGTCAAGTTTTTGCTTCAGCGTGAGCTCGTCAGAAATACATCGTAGAAGACTTTCAAAGATAACTTTCAGCTGTGCAGCGTTTGCATCAACTTGAGTATGCAATCGAGCAGACTCGCTTGAAGTCTCTTCGCACTCCTTACGCTTTAAGGCCGCTTCCTGTTCAAGATGGCGGAAGTAGGGAGTGCTCTCCTCGACCCATGCAGACCGCTGGGAGTTCACAGCCAAGACCTCGGGGGGAGGACGTCCAAACTCGAGCTCATGCAAACAGGCCTCGACTTCTCTGCAATGATTAACCCAGGACTCCATGACGCCTTCACTATGAAAGTGCACGAGCGTCGCCAGCATGGGATTAACCTCACCAGAAAAATCTACAGCAAGGGCAGGAGTCTCCGCGTTAAGCTCCTCGAGGTGATCGATCAACATGCGCAGGCTATTCACAGCACCTTTGGAGGAGGGACGTCGAGAGAAGGAGCCTGCTGGCATTATAACTTGAGAATCGAACGGAGATGAAATCGATGTCATAGCTACAAAGCAAATCACAGTCATATAACGGTTCAAGAAATAAAGGAGGTTCATGAACAACGGAGTTTACTATACCGGCTGCAGCAGGTGGCAAGACCGGGAGTACCGTTGGTGCAACTATTCTTTTGTCTCCTCCTTCGATCTGTAGGGCTATAATTAAAACAAATAAGAATTAGAAATGATTTGACTACCCGTAAAAGAAAAGAAGGGACGTTAGCTAAAGGCTGTACTCACCAGCTTCGCTAGAAGAGGCAATCTCTGACTGAAAGAAGAAGTGTGGGTGTAGCACCTGATACAGGTGATCAAAAAGGACTCCTGCAAGGATGTAATAATGCAATGTCAGTACATAAAGTATACTACCTACAATGAAACCGATGGGTCATAAGTCTGTACCTTCCAGCATTTGAGAGGATACGAGAGAAGGCAGAGGGGCGGCCACCGTCAAAGTAGCAACTGGCGATACTTCCTCAGGTGGCACAATCTCAACGCTCGCCACGCCTGCATTAGAAGCGAAAGAAATACTGTCAGGGAAGATTGAAAGGAATTGCAGAACGAAAAGGAAAGCAATGACCCAAAATCTACCTGGTAAGTCGCCGGTCGAGACCGCAACAAGGGTATCATTGGATGCAGCTATTGCCTCACCCTCCTCCAACGAAATGGTCTCGCCTCCCGTAGCCTCATCCCCTGACGCCACAAGAGCCGTCGTAATGCTCGCGACGCCAGGAGATGGCAGAGAACCGCAGGTGGAAAGAATGGCGATCAGGGCAGTGCCAGACTCTTGAGAAAGAGTGGCTACCTCAGCTTCAACGATTGTAGCCATCTCACCTACCGCTACCTTAGGCTTGGTGGTTGCCGCCACGTCACCCACCACTTCCTCGGCAAGACTCGGCCCTGCAAGATAGGATATATGAGAACCTGAAAGTTAAAACTTCGACAAAAGAACCCAATGTCACATTACCTTGGGTCGGTTTTTCGATTGCTTCTCGAGCTGCACGTGCTGCCTGTCTATGGGCAGTAGACAAGGCAGCCGAAGCATCCTCTGAAGGAGTAAGGGCGGGGGTAGCAGCGCTCGAACCAGCACCCGCGGCCAAGGCGGCGCTACGCTCCCTTGCTGCGCGCATTCTACGCTTCCTTTCCGTCCGGGCCGTGAAAGTGGATCTTCTTAAGACCTCGCCCAACAGGACGTCATCGTCCGCGCTGATAGTTACCTCTGGAGCTGTTATGGCATCTGTCATCGGTCGTTTGAGTAAAGACTCTTTTGGCAGTGCTGAGGAGGCTGGGACTTTGATGGCTGGCCCTAGAAGCATCTCCGTATCACCCTACGGGATTGGCATTGTAGTCCCTGTGATCAGATGAAGAAGGGGTCAGATTACCCATAAGAAACGGGAGTGGAGACGCGGTGAACCGAAATGTACCGATGCCTAAGGATGCTCGAAGTCTTTTCTCCTCCTCAAAAGTCTTGAGAGAAGCCGTGAGAGCTTCTTCGGTGGAAATGCTGTAAAAAAAGGGGGAAAAGTGTCAGTCAAAATATGATGATAAAAAATGATGCAAGGACGAAAGATACAGCTGATGGTTACTTGATTGCGCAAGGATGGCCAGTCGCGCTTCGTGGCTTGCCAATCGCTCAGAAGCTGCAATGGCAGCCGCCAGATCAGTATCATCTGGTGGCATGAATAGACCCTCGTTTGTCCCATGCTCGCTCAGGCCCTCGCCATAAGGAGCATGAGGCTCCTGACCGAGTACAACGTCTACAGAGAAGATTGACTTCTTCTTCCTCTTCTGCAAGCGAGTGCCCATCGTCGCAAGCACAAGTTTACGCTTGGTGGGCACCTTGGGACGATGAGTCCCGATATCTGAACCCACGCCAGACTCGGGGGAAGCTACAGTCACCGTTTCCATGGGAGCACGGGGTATCGGTAGCTCGGGCCTGTCACGCGGGGCTTCGATCACGGCAGCTTCCCTTAAGGGAGGATGGACAATGTTCCGTCGCTTTAGAGGGACATTTCGATCACCGGCAGAGGGTGCACCTTTGCGATCGAGCAGCAGTCGCTTCTCCTCCCCGATGACGGCGCCCATTGAATGTTGATACCATGCCTCGTACACATTAAGGGCCTTCGGGACACAGCTCGGTTCGCCGATAAAGAAGTTGGACCCCGTGTTCACGCGCATAAAATGATGCAGCGCCTTTCGCATTCCTTCTTTAGTAACAGCAGGTTCTAACAAGAAAGCCTCAAGCGGGACTCCCTGATTGTAGCTCAGCTGCTGGGCGAAACGATGCGGATTGTATCTCATAAATAACGCCGCATCATTTTGCCTAAACACTAGAAAGCCCGGTCTGATGGAATATAAATGAAGGATTTCCCGAGCTTTCAAAACAGAGGCTCCATATTTAAAAATGTCCCGCAATGGTGTACCGTTGTTGCGGACTCTTTGCCGATGGTCAGAATCTTGTCGGTGAAGGTCATCCCATCTCCAACCGTGCAAGGACGAAGGAGCAAACCTCTAGCTTCCCGCGGTGACTGATTTACAATAGATGCGCTGACTAATCGCATAATCCGGGGGAAGCCGCACCTGTCATAGAAGGAAGGCCTTTTATGGATACCGAAAACGCCAAGTGCATGTAGCTCGAGCCATGACATGAAGTAATGCATCGAGAAGTTCACATGCTGCACTCCGGGTTCAGTAGTATCCGCCGCTTGGCTGAGGCCGTAATACAAATGAGCTAACCCGGCAACCCCGACAACCACTTTCACCCCAATAACCATTCGGTGAGCTGGGTAGAAGACAGACGGCCTCATACGGCGAGGGTGCATCGGGAGCGCAAACCAGCTCAGCCATAGTCCAAGAAACCCCAAAAAGAACGTTTCCTCATCAATCCCAAGGACTGCAACCTCCGCAAAAGAAACAACTAGGGTGTTGGGTAGGAAGAAACTCCTTTGATCTGCCTCTGCCATTGGCAGGTTGTTTAAACCTAAGTCGAAAGGGTCGTCGAGCGTGGAGAATTTAGCAGCCTCCTTCGAAAGGACTTCCGGATGGAGAAAACGAGCAATGAAATCCTCGAAATTAACCCCGCGGATCCCAGATTCGAGGAAAAGGCCCTCATAAATATTCAACACTTTGATTAAACTAGGGAATTGGTGTTGAATGGCGTTCTCTGGAGTAAGGCCTGTCATCTCTGGCTTAGCACCAAAAACGTATTCATCTGTAGGAAGCAATTCCTCATAATGCTCACCTATAACCAGTAAGCCAGAAACTTCTGCAAATTCCTCTAAAGAGATTGATACTTCTCAATCCAGAAAAAGGAAGGTGTGAGTAGGAATATTCCACTGCTCAAGAAAGGCTTTAACCCACCAGGTGGGAAGCGTAGAATACTGAAAGAAAGAAGCATAAATGGCGGGATACAACCCAAGCCTCAGCAACTGCGACTTCTTTGCTTACAGAATATAGCAGGCCCATTGCAGATAGGCAGCTGGATGACGAGGAATTAGGACAATCATATATGGTTGTCCCCACGGGCGCGTCTCGCCTTGACAAATATGTCGCCCCAGGGTATCCAAAGCCATTGGAGGCTGAACGGGTATCGAAGCCATAGCAGGCTGAAGAAGACCTCCCGAAGTCCAGTTGACTTCCACGGTGTAGTTCACCGGGGATGGGTCGGCGTAATGGATCGCCATGATGGGCTCTGAGGTTACCGCGCACGAAAAGCTCTGTCGACCCTTAATAATTTGATTATACCATGTCCCCCAGAGATGAAGATTTTTATGTTCCGAGTCATGATCTTTGATCAATGCTAAGACTTCCCGGTCCACAGGCGCTCCAGGGAATCCTCCCTCTGAACGAACAAACAGAAAAAGGGATCGAAAGACATATCGCCTGCGCAAAAAAGGACAAAAGTCAACTGTCAGTGCTATAATTTAATTTAAACTCTGACACTTGGTACTTTAGAATTTGTACCGCACTGCAATGCAGTAGAGAGGGACCAAACGGGGCCCATAAAATCTAAATGACAGTTCATCAATTAATAAAACAGCCTCATCATTTGATGAGACTGTTAATTAAATGAGAAGATCCTCAATTGATTCTCATTTAATGAGAAATCCCTCGGCATAAGGAGTAAATCTCCCCCTGAGAGCAGTGCTCTGTGACAGAGTGACACTTGTCAAACTATAACCATGAAGGAAAAAAAATTCCTCAAGAGCCTTGCTCTGGAAAAAACGATGGAATAATCCATTAGAAGAATTAAAATTAATTTTTTTTATATATGAATTAAAATTCTAAGATCTTCAAAATCCATGAACAAACTCTTAAGAGTTCTAAATCTCCATGATTTGAAAAGAGCAAAGCTCCATTAATGGGTTAAGAAACCCCAAGAAAGATCTCTTTAGATTTATGATTCAAAGAGAGCAAAGCTCTGTTAATGAAACCCTAAAAGGGTTTTCTTTAAGATCAAAGATCTATTAAGAGCAATGCTCTGTTAATGGGTGAAACCCTAGATCGTCAAAAAAAATTTACCTAAATTTTGGCAGAGTTTTGACTCTTGAAATTTCTTAAAATGAAGAGCTATGCTCTGTGGGAGAATAAAAATTCTCAGAAAACAAGAAGAAAATGAACAATGGTCATCTGAGAGGACCAAAGGTCCTATTTATAGGCACTGAGTGCCGTTTCAACTTCTCAGTTGATCCAAGGGCGCAGATGCTGCCATCGTTGCACTCACATGTGGGCCACGTGAGCGCAATGGTGGGGGGGCATTTGTTTTCCCCAATCAGAGCAAAGCATTGCTTGAAATTTAATTTTCTAAATGAAGCAACGCTTCAGATGCAGCGCCAAGTGCGCTGCGCCCTAAGCAGCGCACCACGTGCAAAGCACGTGTGCGCTAGCGCTGGGTGCGCTGCGCTCTAAGCGGTGCACCACGTGTAAAACACGGATGAGCTGGCGTTGAGTGCGCTGCGCTCTGAACGGCGCACCATGTGTCAAATACGGCTGCGCTAGCGCAATGTGCGCTGCCCTGTAAGCAGCGCACCACATGCAAAGCACGGGTGCGCTAGCGCTGGAACTAAAAGCTCCTCACCATTAGATCAAAGATCTAATAATAATGATAAATCATTAATTGATCAGAATTAAATTCTGTTAAGAAAAGATTTCTCAAAATCTTTCCAAATAACAAGATTGCGCTCTGTAAATCAGAGCACCGTTGGATCAATGATCCAATGGTGATTAAAAAATCACTAAAAATACAGAATAAATTCTGTTTAGAAGATTTCCCAATCTTTGTTAAAAACAAGAAGATTACCTTCTGTAAATCAGAAGCCCTTGGATCAAAAGATCCAACGATGGGAAAATTCTCAAATCAATTAGAGAAAAGATCTCCTTAACTGATTGAACTGATCAGCTTGCCCTATATAAAGGCCCCTAGACTTCAAGTCTTATACAGAGGACCCCCCATAAACTTTGAGAAAATCTCAAGAAGAAGAGCAAGCTCTCAGAAGAAGGTTCTTTTTCTTCAAGGTAAAAAGATGATGATGATGAACATAGAGATGAAATCATCTCATAATTTAAAGAGAAGGATTCACTTCTTTAAAAGATCATAGATCTACAAAGACAAAAAGTCTTTCACAAAGAGATCAAAAGATCTCATCATAAAATAAAAGAAGTATTTAATTCTTTCACATATCATAGACCTATAAGACAAATTGTCTTTCACAAAAGAAATTATGAACATCTCATTATAAAGGGGGGAGAATTATTCAATTCTCTTATGATCACAGATCCAAAAGGCAAAACCTTTCATCAATATAAGAGATTGAAACAAAATAAGAACGGTCGTTCTTAGATCCTGAGACAAAGTCTCTTTTAAAAGAACATAAATTGTTTCTTGGATCATAAAATTGGTTAGATGCGCTTTGCACTCTTGAACTGCGCTTCTGCGCTCTCTGGACTGGCGCTAAGCGCCAAATGCGCCACGTGTCAATTGCGCATGTACTGCTTAACAACTAACACCTCGCGTTTATGAAATAGCGCACTGCGCTCATGGGATGGCGTTCAGCGCCAAGTGCACCACGTGTCACTCGCGTGTGCGCCGCTAAACTGAAAGCGCTACGCGCTCATGAATTAGCGCTCTGCGCTCATAAACTGGCGCAATGCGCCCATCATCTAGCGCTTAGCGCCAAGCGCGACACGTGTCCTTCACGTGTGCGCTACTTGACAAAAGCACACCGCACTCTTTGACTGGCGCAAAGCGCCAAGCGCACCACGTGTCATTCACATGTGCATTCATAGAACATAAATTGTTCTTTAATAAGCCACAGAGCTATGTTGAATGCCCAACATTCAATAAAAGACAAAATATTGTCAGAATTCAAGCATTGTTAAAAGGGCCAAACCCAAGCAAATGCCCAGCAGCCCAAGATAAATGTTAAACATTTTAACTCAATTGGACTTAGCCCAAGATTGGCCATAAGTCCTCAACTCATATTAATTGAGCCCATCTGCTCATAAATATTTTAACAGATCTTAGCCCCAAATTGGACTACAGATCTTTCAACCAACTCACATCGGTTCAAGGGTACATCTCTGAACCCCTCTGATATATGTCGTTGTAATCCTTCAGCGTCTTCAGAGAGGTGACGGGTCCCGACAACCAAACATTCCATGGACTGTGGGGTCCTTAAGCCCACGGACTACGACGTCCTTAACCATGACTGTGAGGTCTTTAAACTCACGGACTATGATGTCCTTATCCTTGACTGTGAGGTCTTTACACTAACGGACTACAACGTCCTTAACCTTGACTGTGAGGTCTTTAAACTCACGGAATACAACGTCTTTAACCTTGACTGTGAGGTCTTTAAACTCACGGACTAAGATGTCCTTAACCTTGACTGTGAGGTCTTTAAACTCACGGACTATGACGTCCTTAACCTTGACTGTGAGGTCTTTAAACTCACGGACTACGACGTCCTTAACCTTGACTGTGAGGTCTTTAAACTCACGGACTATGATGTCCTTAACCTTGACTGTGAGGTCTTTAAACTCACGGACTACAAAGTCCTTAACCTTGACTGTGAGGTCTTTAAACTCACGGACTATGATGTCTTTAACCTTGACTGTGAGGTCTTTAAACTCACGGACTACGACGTCCTTAACCTTAACTGTGAGGTCTTTAAACTCACGGACTATGATGTCCTTAACCTTGACTGTGATGTCTTTAAACTCACGGACTATGACGTCCTTAACCTTGACTGTGAGGTCTTTAAACTAACGGACTATGACGTCCTTAACCTTGACTGTGAGGTCTTTAAACTCACGGACTATGATGTCCTTAACCTTGACTGTGAGGTCTTTAAACTCACGGACTATGATATCCTTAACCTGGCTGAGATGTCCTTAAACTAACATTAGACCACCATGTCCTTAAACTGGTAATCGACCGCAATGTCCCTAAACTAAACAACAGAGCCCAAATGCTCTTTTGTCGGATCTAAACGATCCCGTTAAGTTGATCTTAGTCTAAAAAATTAGACTAACGTATCCTTAACAAACGTTTAAGTTGATCTTAGTCACAAATGAGACTAATGTATCCTTAAACCTAACCCCCAAACCTAAATCTAAGAAGATACGGATTTGGATTAATCCACGTCCTACGGGTGACAAAATAAATTAGTCTCCGTATACAATCCACGGGCAACCAAAAACAAAACAAACACCCACGACACGAAGTGACCATCTGGAGTAGGAGAAAGTGGTTACCGCGATGCGGTAGCGTAATTAACTGCAGAGGCTTGCGCCTGCAGGGAAGAGCATCCCCACAATCAAAAAACCCCTCAATGAGGGAGAATCTGACGAAGTCTGCTACATTGGCCGCATCCGTTTAAACCTTCGATACATGGTGTTATAAATCAACTTGGCATCTTCGGAGAGGTGGACGGATAGCACCTATTAGCATCTGCCCTCGAAATTCAGGCCCCGACGTCCCAACGTCCCGGTCGTGTTTTCCGGCAGGGAACAGATTCTTATCATAACTCAACAGTATATATCCCGTTCATAACCCCACGGGACCATGACACAATATATCCCGTTCATATCCCCACGGGACCACGGCACAATAAACAATGGTTATTCCGCTCACTCCCGGAATCACGGCAAACAATAATAATATCCTCTTGAGTTACGTTTCAGTTATTTCTTGATTTCCCTTGGTTTTGTGTTCAAGTCAGATATTAATAGAATGTCTACTTAATACCAACACAGGAACAATCGTGTACTGGTCTTGTCTAGTAAGACAACAAGTCCGGTGAATCAGGATAACAAGTCAAGATTGTTGGCATCGGTAAGTATTACAGACAACAGATATTAACATGATAACAAAAATAGTACAGTCTGGCAGATTACAAATATGTCAAGAATAATATAATCATATCATGTACAAGACCAAGATAATAGCATTAACAGGGATAACATATTCAATTTGATTAATAACTATAAAAGTGGTATTGATTAACCATGCATAAGAAAGTTCCGTACAGAAATTCAGCGTTATCCTGATTTGTAAAATATCTTAAAAATAACAAACATCCTCCAAAAGGGACGTGTCATATACCAAAACAAAGCTAATTCAATAAGCTTTTCATTTTTATAAGTTAAAGTATTTTAGATTGTTCCTAAAAAGGTTATGAACGTTTGAAATTGAAAGTTTTCTGCTGGAATTTCTCTGGACAACAGTTCAGAGGTACTTTCATTTACAGTTTATGTTATTTAAAAAATTTATTTTGCAAGTTAATATTTCACAGAGTTATAGTATTATTAATTAGATTCTTAACGAACTAAAAAACATGTGCTAATGATTTTTCTATGATTTATAATGAATTTTATAAGGTAAGGTGTACAGTAAATTTCAGATTTGTCGTATCCACTTGGCGACATCGTTTAATGTGTAAACTATAATATTTTCAAACTATATTTTGCATAAATTTATAAAATGCATATTATAAACTAATTAATGATATACGGATTATATAAATATAAATGGTATAATGATAATAATAAGAAATATTACGACGATATATATATTTATAGATATAATTGTAGTATGTTGCAAGTTGTAAACTTGCATACACTGTATATTATAAAACCGATTAACGTTAAATAACTATGGTGTATAAATTATATAGATATAGCTGTATGATGATGATGATAATAATAATAGTACGACAACATATAAGTAAATTACGTAAAGCATAGTATGTAGTAAGTTATAAACTTGTCTCGAAACAAACGTGATGAACGGAAGCAACACGACGCTATACAAATCAACACCAAGTTTTGATGGCTCGGTTAAGGTTCTAGGATGCGGCTGGAGTTGCGTCGGTGAGAATGGGTGTGGGCTTGAAGAACGAAGAAAGAAAATATATAAATTGATGAGGGAAAGATTTAGTTAGGGGGGAGAGAGACAGAGAAAGTGAGGTTTTGTGTTTAAAATAAAAATATATAGTATAGTTTAAATTAGGTTATAAATATATATTGGTTTTAATGTATATAAATAATATCAAATTACAACCAATCTCCACCAAAATCTTATCAAAAATATATTTTGGAAAATAATTCACATACGTAACTTCTCAACCATAATGCAAGAATATATTTTAAATAACCGATACCCCTAATTTAAGATTTAAAAGAATTCTAAAAATATATCTAGATTTAGTAAATATTTGATATTAGATATCTTAAGATTTAAACGTAAAAAATAAAAGCAAAATAAGATATGGGATGACAATCATATGATGACAGTTCACAAAATATAACTTATTCTTAACTTGTGGCTACTAAAAGATATATGATATATATATATATATATATATATATATATATATATATATTATACTAGATTCATATAGGTTCAGTTTACTGATAAATATCATATATAATTTAGCACCATACTGAGTTTCACACATGTGGGCCGGGTCGAATAACTACTACTGCTATTCGAATCACCCGCAACCCAAAAGAATAAAATAAAAGAAATATAAAGTAAGTGTTAAAATACCAATTAATATCGTATAACTGTTGGATGTAGTGCCCTCGAAGTCAATTATTGGATCGCAGGTACGTGATTGCAATGATTGAGGAGGACCTATACCGGTAGAACAATCTTACTCGAGATGATAGTATGCTATCTGGTTTGCCTTTATCAGTCATGTACAGGTTCAGGTGACTGATCACTATTACACGTTGATAGAGCCCTTAGGATCTTGCTTGACTACCAGCAGTATGATGGCGATCATATACGTGAGAGTTGGGTAGTCTATAAGCACATCCTTAATTGTGGTCCCTAGTCGTGGGAGTTTCGAGACAGGGCATCGATACTCCGGAGTAGACTAGTGTATACAGTCGAGACCCCGACGAGGGGCGGTGGCCGGTCTCATAAGCTATTGGTGTCAGTTGGATCACCTAAGATGTATACAGGTGCTCATTGGGTTATGAGTACACCGGACAGGACTCGCTGGGAACCTGCTAGCTGGTATTATACCTAGCGTCAGATAGCAGTTCCCTGATGACATGTGTACAGGTTAGTTCATCGACCTGAGGTCGTCATTTGTCTCGTGTGAGTTCCCACTGTGCTTTGATTTCTACTCTACCACGGCTCAAAGGAGTCGTGCAAACAGGTATTTTTTGGGTACAGTCCCGAGCCACATGAAGGCAAGTGAGCGGATCGGCAGGGGATTCGTCTCTCCCGGTATTGGGGTGAGATCGTTCTGTGTCTAGGAGAGCCATTACACCAAGTCCTTGGCCAAGGCAGGTGAGAATTACTGGTAAGTATTCCAGTAGTTTCTCAGGGTGTTCAGGGCTTCTCTCCGACACGACTTATACCGCTATTGGGGGTCTGACGTTACCAGCCCCTAGGCCCGATATGCGATACTCATAGACGAACGGACCGGACTGTATGTATATTGTCACTGTTAGGCTCAGTAGGGTTCCAGGATGAGTTCGCTCATCGATTTCCCTTGAGGTCAGTACATGGGCAGCCGTTACGCACTGCTAGTGCCGCTGACGTGCTTGTGGTTAAACCCACTGCCAGGGTATTGATGAGTCATTAGAGTCCCCCACAGATAGTTTTCCAAGTTCGGGCAAAACATTATAGAGGCCGTATGGTTTTATGGCAGGGTTCGGAAAATGCATGTGCACTTGTGCACGTGTCATATTTCGGACAGATAATACTGGTGGGCTTTGGTTTAAGCCGTATCCATGTATTATATTGAGTCGGAATATTTTAGTCTCTCGTATTCGTATTCGGTCGGAATACGGATACAGGTATGTATATACAGGTGAGGGGTATTTTCGTAATCCGTTACGAGAATATTTTAGAAGATGCATTTCTTTTTGGGTTAATCATTTTGGTTTAAATGATTAATGTTTTGGAAAGTATGACTCATGTTAATGAGTCATTATTCTAGCATGTTCACTAATGACTCATGGTAATGAGTCATGTAGTGAGTCATGTTTGAGTTAATGACTTTTGTTTTGGGTAGGATATTTTAGGGTTTTGTGTGGGATATTTTTGTAAGATATTTACTTAGTTTTTCCAACACAAAACCTAATAAATACCGCACCCAAAATAAGTGGACAGCCAAGGGGTTTTCTTTGTGCTTGGTTATTTTGCTCACAAGTTTCTTGAGTTCACCATTTCCAAACCCTAGCATCTTCTTCAACCTCCATCCTAACCCTCTCATGTGATGAGAACCCTAGGGTGTTTGAGACAAAGTATTCTACTCGTTCTCTACTTCATCTTGGTCATCTCTTTTAGCAGACTTGATGACCGAGTTGCTCGGTATAGAGGCGGGAGCCCGTTTAAAGATCCGTAGATGTGATGCCACCTCGACGAGGAGCAAAGAGATCGGAGTTGCCGCAAAGGAGCGTGGGATGATGGCTAAAGACCGAAGGACTCGAATTGATCGGTATAGCCTTTCTACCTCTTTACTGTTTGTTAGTTTAGCGTTAATGGCAAGATCCGGGTTATAGTATGCGATAGCGCCAGTTATAAAAGTTTTTGTTCCGCGTTTGGCATCAGAATGACGGCCGGGGCGCTACCGTAGACTTACATGGTATCAGAGCCACGCCATTAACCTTTACTAACTTGTTCTAACGCGTTTAAAACATCGATCGAACGAAATTTCCAAAACCGCAATTTTCAGGCTAAAGTTTTTGTCGATTTTTAAAACAGGTCTAAAAATCATTTTGAGCATCTCAGAAAATCAAGCAGGATTTTTTAAGAATACTATAGAAATTTGGTCAACTGTAGCCTCCAGAGCGCCGCGGAACCGCCGCACAAGCCATGTATTGTCCGCGGTTCCGCCGCTGCTTTGGAGCAACAGTGCACCAATTTTCTACAGTAATGTCTTTAATGTAAAATTGTGGTTTCTGGAATGTTTTGTTTGGACCCAGATTTTGTTACTGTACTGCAGATGTACGTGGGGCCCTCTTCGGGATGTTTTGTCGATCGGAATTTTAAATTTGTTAGTTTACAGTACTTACATTATATCTCCGACCGTGAATGTCATTTGAGTGGTAAATTGCGTCTAATTGCTATAGCTGTTTTAGACGGGTTTGCGAACGTGACATTCGCGTTGATGTTCTGTATTGTGCTGTGATGTTGCGGATTTGTCGTGGTGGATAGCTATGTGCAATGGTAGTGCAGTTTGGATTTATTTGTACATTTGATATTGCGGGGCGAGCGTCCAACATGTGGACTGCCGTCTCTGCCTGTTTATATAATATTCTTTTGGGGCACAACCGGGCCGAGGTCGATGCACCCGTTGTATATATTTTTCATTTCTGTACTAGGTTTTCCCCGCGACGGAGTGCACAGATAGCCGGGTTCTGGAGGGCAATGGGTCCACATCTCATGGCTTTGAGAGGCAGAGAGGCCTCACTCTAGAATTGGCAGACTATTCACCGCACTCGTAGGGGGTACAGGTTGACCCAAGGAGGGGTGCTCAAGTTACCGGATTCCGTGAAGTGCAGGGTGGTCCATTCACTTTGTTGTAGGGGGCTGCCTCGCTTCAGGTTTTGGCGGGTAACTTGCCGCACCCGTAGGGGTCTAGGTTTCATTGTACAGGCTATCCACACGACCAGGGGAACGTCGGGTTTCAGTAGCGGCTCTGTGAAACCCGAGGATCCCAGATTATCTGTATTGTTCTGTGATGCTTATTACTTTTCTGTAATGTTGCATTTATCACGCCTGGAGCGATTATCGTATATTGGTATATATACTAGTAGATATTGTATATGTTTTACACCCGCGCTAGTCTAGTCCCCGCTCTGTCGTTGGTTAAGTAACCTAACGGGTGATGACGGGACCCAGTGACGAATGCGGATGGCATATACGTACATTTTATTTTCGTTCTTTTCTGGTGTGATTAATTGATGGGACTGCGTTGATTCTGATCAATGCAAAGGAAAACAAACCTGTTTGGACGTTGTTGGAACAGTTTTAAAAGGTGTTATTACAAAGATATTTTCTTTTGTTTTGCACAGTGGTATTCAGTTGGAATATCCTGCACCTCATTCGACGAGGCAAGGGCCGAGATCCCTTCACCGGGAGTGACCCCTTGGGTAGAATTTTGCGTCAGGGTAATAACTTCACTATAGTCGATTACATGTTGCTTTGCATCGAGGTTTTCAGTTGGAATATCCTGCACCTCATTCCACGAGGAAAGAGCCGAGATCCCTTTACCGGGAGTGACCTCTTTAGCAAAGGTTTTCGCCACTATATTTTTATAAAAAGCTATCAGGTTCCTTCAGCGATATCAAGTTCGTTACGTTAAAGGTTTTTCGCCAAAAACTAGCCGTAGCCCTCCGTCGTTTCAGATGGGTAGCACGTAGTATTCATGCTATGTTTGTTGGCCTTCGTCAAGGCATAGTGGATGGTAGCTTCTTGTTACTTTTCTGTTGCATAGATAGATGAGTTGGTTTGGGACAGTCGTATTACCTTGTTGGCCTTCGTCAAGGGTATGTATGGATGGGTTCGAATTGACAAGATAATGACGGGTAGAACTTGACATGTGACTTATGATTTGTTGGCATTCGTCAAGGTCATAAGAACATGGGGCAAAAATCCACATCGGAAGTTTCTAAAGAAACTGAAACTTGCCAGGCATGCGCATACCTTCTGGAGTGTGATAATCTGGGTGGATTCCGTCACGTTCTCATGCGATGAGAGTTGGATCCCGATTCCCACTGATGAGTTAGTTTACTCTTCGGGTGATCCCGATTGATTCTTCTTTCAGGTTTGGAGGAGAATTTGACAGTACAGTGGGAGGTTTCCTGATTAGATAAAGTGATAACCATTCTGATCTAAGTTAGAGTGCACGCAGAGTGTTTCTTTTCTCTCTCTCTCTCTTTGGCAGCGACCATTGACCGACCCTAGACTATGACTCAGTGACCAAGTTGACCAAACCTTCTTAAAATACTGGCTTTTGGATTGTCCGAGTTGCATAAGTCATTGCCGCTCCTTATTTTACCCTTTGTATTTCTTAGAACACCTCGTATCATTACGAACATCCACTTCCATCGGATAGATCCATCGTATGGTTATATAAGAACTCGAAGGGACTTCTTCGAGGATGGATCCAGGTTCAGGAGAAATTGAATTGGTTTATTCAGTTGTCTTTTATCATCATCTTCTCTCAGGTTGTGAGGGCTCCTTAGTTTAGGAGAGTACACCTATTACGCTTATTGGATAGTCTTCTTCCAAACCATAGGCAGGTGCCGAAAGGTAGGGAATGAAGAAAACCAATTAGCCTGAGTAGGGTGTACAGAAGGTAATAAGTAAAGACAAAATAAAGGGATTAGAAATAGGGCAAAGTAAATTGCGACTGCTATCATTCACGACCAAACCGCGTACTTCATCGCCACTCCTATATTCACCTTTGCTTTTTTTCCCCAGTTCGGGAGAAATAGAATAAGGTATTATTCAGTTGTCTTTTATCATCACCTTCTCTCAAGTTGCGAGTACTCCTTGGTTTAGGAGGGTACACCTATTACGCTTATTGGATAGTCTTCTTCCAAACCATAGGCTGGTGCCGAACGGTAGGGAAGGAAGAAAACCATTTAGCCTAACGATGGTGTATAGAAGGTAACGACTAAAGACAAATAAAGGGATTTGGAGAGATGGTAAAGAAATATACGGTTATAGTCATGAATTGGATTATGGAAGAGGCATTACTAGGAATACCAGGATACCCCTACGAAACATTTTCATGTTTCAGTTTCACCGTGCATTGTTAAAAGGAAAACTGATTTCCCGATTAGATACTTACTCCAGGGTATGTATTTACCAGGTATGATTCTCACATCTGTATGGTTTTACAGATGATGAGTGGGAGTAAGTTATTGGGAATTAGGTGATCATCCTCATTATATCAGAATTCGTTGTAATTGGTGATATTTGAGGAAATCGCCTGGGTTTTTGCCGGACGGCATGTATTTGGTTTTGAGTATCCGTTGTTGTGCACCAATTTCAAAATGATATATCTGTATGTTTATTTTATAAAGTGAGATATAACTTCTTGAAATTATGTCCGTGACATTTACCTATATCAGTTGACGATTGGGTAAGGAGCATTGAACAACGGAGTAGTTCTTAACCATAAGTACAGTTTTCAACCTACGATGCACAGGTTTTGAGTTATTCAACTCATCGGACTTATGCAGAGTATTGTATGTTGTCCAGTGTCCATCAGGACAAAGGGGTTGGTCCTCGTACTATGTTCTGTTTACTTGTGACTTCTCTAGTTTTTAGACAAGTGTTTCGTAGAAATACAATGTCTAAGTTTTGAGAAGTTGTGGGTATAGGAATAAAGTAGAGAACCAGATGTAGCAAGTATCGGGATTCTTCAAAGAGATCGAAGATGTAGATACTTGTGATTGGTATTCAGTTGATAGTAATGGTTTTGAGAAACTTGTTTCTTTTTCAGGTTACTCATAATTGGATATATTCCTAAGTTGAGTAATGCTGATTAGCCTCTTTCCATTAAGTTGATATGCACTGGAGACAGCTGCATGATTAGAATCTGGTTCCAATTAAATAAGTGCCAAAGTTTCTATATTGGATATAGAATGGTTCATATCTTAACGATATTAAGGTACGGGGAGTTGTCCAGCTTATGCTTACAACCATACTCTGGATAACTCAAGGCACGTTTCTGTAATGGCAGTTTGTGGGTTGACCCGGTCTATGTCGAGGGTTGATTTTCTACCATCTGGAAGATCAATAGTGATATTGTTCTTGACTCGCCACAGTTTTAGTAAAATGGGGTTTTTCAGAAAACAGTAGTGGGAGTATGGTAGAACTGAAAGTGATTCCAGAACCGCAAACGATTACGGAAAATTTAATAGGACCTAAAGATTCAATCAGGTTTGACATTCCATTAGCCACTCCGCAGATATGGTGGGTAACCTCAGGCACCCGAGAGGTACTCCGGTAGCCTCAAGGACGGTGACAGGGAGGTTCTTGTTTACCCAGACTTGACACTACTGTTGTTCCAGACTATGAGACCCGGCAGGAGGTTAAGTATAGCGTCGTTCTAAACTAGCTTTAGAAGTGAACATATATATTATTCTGCCAGAGGGTTGTTGTGGTCAGTGGGAGCAGCGGAAGCTTAGTGGGCAAGTAACTTATGTCTATTTATAGACTAAGACAGATATAGCGGAGATAGATCATCTATTTTTGATGTGACAGTTATAGGTTTGACTTCATCAGAATAGGGGATGGATCTGTTAAGAAGATAGTAGGGTGTGATGTCCTGGTAGTTGGATGACATACACAGAGTAGGAAGTAAAATTCCTATACTACGATTGGTTATACTTTGGTCGTCACACAGTTGTTTCTCCACAAAAAGGATATGGATATAATATCAGACATTCTGGTTTCTAGATCTATGGTTTTAGATCTAGATTTGGGTAGTTTCCCAATGTGGGTACTTTGACAGTATTCTAAAGGTATTTAGAATAGATGACTCCTGCTATGGTGGTGTACCTGCAGGTGATGGAGTCACCCTCTTTAAAGGTGTCTTACAGACTAAAGGGGAGAGGGATGTGCATGATTGGCAAATCATGCTTAGGCAATTGAGTCAATCGTGAGATGTCAAGTACCACACCAGATATTATTTTTGCACTAGATGCGATAAGTTTATATTAATCCAATCCTGAAGAAATATAAGGAAGCCGTTTTAGAACATAAGTGCATGTTCTAGGGATTTGATGACGGCAGCCTCCTTCGGAGACGGTTATCATTCCAGGCTTCAAAGGTGACATGGATGACAGAGTGATTGTCAGAGTTATAGTTTTTCCTCTGACAAGGGACAGTATTATGGACAGTTGGTCCAAGAGGATACTGTGGGAGGCATGGTGCTAGACACTGATTAGTTTCAGTTATCGATACAGTCTAAGAAGTTTGGATTTTGAGTTCATTTATGAACTAGGTCCCATAAGATATCCAGACTGTTAGTTATATGTATGCCCTAGAGGCCATTACTATACATAGGGTGTATATTGTAGTGGATGCTTGGACATATATAGGGAGGACTTTCTTGCTCGACATGATAGTATGCTATCTGGTTACTCTTTACCTTAACGTGTATACCGATTGTCTCTCTTTTAGATGTTGGTAAAGCCCTTAGGATGTGTACTTGACTACCTGGACTGTGATGCGAATCATACTAGTAGGGACATGGTAGTCCATAAGTACATCCTTTAAGGTCCCTAGTCGTGGGTGTATCGAGACGGGGCATCGATATACCAGAGTAGACTAGCGTATACCTTCTCGACCCATACAGATGGGCGATGGATGATCCCATATCCATTGGTGTTTGACATCAGAGATCATATACGGGTGCTCATTGGAGACTGGGTATACTGGACGGACTCGCCGAGAACTCCCAGATGGTATTATACCTCACGTCAGATGGCAGTTCTTTGGTGACACTGGTACATGTTAGTCTGTAGACCCGAGATCGTCATGGAGTCTTGTGTGATTCCCACTGTGCTTTGATTTCCACCTTACGACGTCCAAGAGGGTGTGCAAAACGGTGGTTTCTGGGTACAGTCCCGAATCACATGGAGGCAATGAGCGATAGGAGGGGATTCGTCTCTCCCGATATAGGGAGTCGATGTTGCGCTGTGTTCGATTGGCTATAACCGGAAATCCCTGTCCAGGGTTGCTGAGATTTACTGGTAAGTGTTACCAGTAGTTTCTCGAACTGTTATAGACCTCATATCGACACGACTTATCGAGCTACTGGGGTCTGACGTTTACCACCCCTAGGCGAGATATGCGACATATCAGACGACGAAACCGGACTGTACGGTAAGTGTTACTGGTTGGATTTACAGGAGTGTGAGCAGGCTTGCTTGTTGATCTTCTGATCGCTCAATACCCGGGTGGCCGTTACGTTTAACACACCGCTTGCGGCTTGTGGGTGTTTGATATGATCATCACCTACTGTCGGCGTATTGATGAGTCTTTAGAGTCCTACACAGGGGTTTCCTGGCTCAAGCGAAACGAGATAGGAGCGCATATGAGATATGTTCGGGACCGAGAATAATACCAGTATGTGATACTGTATTCTATTCTCGCGATTTGTATCATTGGACGGTTATATGAGATATAGCCGGATTACCGAATCAAGTGTTGATTCGATATATTGATACACTAGATATTAGTCGGTTATATGCACTATGACCGGATCATTAAATCAAGTGTTGATTTAATGATTTAATGTATAATTATATATTTGATATATTACTTTACATTAACTAGTATTTGTTCACTTAAGATTGATTTTCTCACTTGATTGTGCACATTGTATATATGATATATGTTTGTGCACTAGTTTGTATCATGTTTGATGATACATGCAAACTTGGGTGTGTATGCTTTAAACCATAGTTTAGGTTAATGGTTAAGGTTTTATTTATTTATTTATTTATTTTTGGCAAAATAAAATGGTGGCTTGCTTTGTTTTATTCTTGAAGCTTCATGAAGGTTTGAAAGTCTTAACCATTTTGTTTTTTCCTTAACCTAACCATTACACCTAAACCCTAGTTTATTTTCTACATGTGTTAACTTCACCCATGGTTGCATTATGATAAGCATCACTTGATTTTATATTTTGAGATGATTAATTAATCTTTTTATTTCTTCTTCTTCTTCTTCTTCATGAAGAAAAGAAAAGTTTGCTAGAAAATTCTAAGTGATGAAATCAAGTGAGAAATCCAAATCCAAAGTGAACCCACTTCCTATTTCTTCATCCTCTACCACTTTCCATGTTGTATAGGGTGTTTTCTTCACAAGGTTCATGACCAAGTGAAGATGGAGCTTGAGTTTGAGTCGCCTCGACGTAGATCATCTTCGGCATCGAAGTCAACGACCTAGCCCGCTCATTTCTCCGATGAAACCAACGCTAGAGTCCGAGATTCCGATGATCGCAGCGGAGGGACGTCTACACGGAGCTTTGGAAGTGGAGGACTGGATCTACAAAGGCTGTAATCCCTTTCTCTTTTTAGTAAAGTTGTTTGCTAGCTTCTAGTTTCGCCTATCCTCTAGTTAACGATCTTGCATTAGGGTTTCTCGGCACATAAATTTTTGAATTTGGCATGGTTGATGCTTTGTGGAACCTCTTGAGTGTGCCTAGTAACCCTACAGTGGTATCAGAGCCTAGCTAGAGCTTTAGGCGATGTGTAGACGATGTTAGAAACCCGATCGAACCCCGAAACCCTAACTCAAACCCTTCTCTGTACTTTTTTCAAAACTGTGCATTTTTCTAAATTAAAAATGCTCAAAAAAATCAACAGGCTTTTATAAGGATTACTGTGCAGCACGTGCGTTTAACTCACTCATTGCGCCGCGGAACCGCGACAAGAGCATGCTTGTGCGGCGGTTCAGCGGCCGTACAGTCGCATTGATATGTTATTTTTGCACAGTAACTTCTTATTTGATTCCTGTGTTTTCTGGGTATTTTTTAATTTATACTCAAGAGTTGAGTTTTCTGGGTTGTATTAGGAGTTCGTAGATTCGACCGGAAAGTCTAACTTCGTCTATGTGTTTTTCCGGATAATTTTAGAAAATATTGAAAAGTTTGACCGGATATAAATACCCACTTTTTCCCCTGTCGGGAAATTTCCAAGTGTTGGATCTTTCCGTAGTTTAAAGATGTTCTAAGTAGTGCAAGTAACGCGATGGACCCTCTAGAAGACAACAAACCTTAACTCGATTATGTGACCATCTTGAACTGCCCTTTGAACCTTAGGGTTTGGGACAGTACGGCGTGCCACATGTGAGGCGTTGGCTTGACCCTTCTACGGCTGGACCGTTGGTACTGTGGCATGAAGTGAATGTTTTTTAAACTTATTTCATGTGTTGAGTATTTTCGGGAAAACTTGGGTGTTTGACTGTTTGATCGGAAAGTTTGACATTTTCTGTTTATCTGGAATGTGATACAATATTTGGAATCCACAAGAAGTTATGAGATAACTGATTTGAATGTTATAAACATAGCACTTTAGTCTCACTTGATCGGTTGCCACGGAATTTTGATGCGATCAAAAGTCCGTCGCAATCACGTAGCGTACGCGGATACTCACCGGATAAACTTAATAGACAGCTACACCCCTTAGCCCCGACCAAGTGACTGTAGGAGAACCCCGTCGCCGAAAGCATCCGTTCGGGTGCTCGCGGTAGCGGTGTTCCGCCTTGGTGCAATTCGTCGACGGTACCGGGGGTGCGGCCGCCTACTAAAGTTTGCGACGAGTATTCGATCAGGATGTCGGGAATCTTGTTGAATTGCCCGACTTGATATTGAAAAGAGTTTTCGATAATGAGACTAAAATGCGGGGTTTATAATTGTTAGGCATGCGATGTCTAAGGAATTCATTTGGTTAGGCATGCGATGTCTAAAGAGATTGCGGATTCCAACTGTTGTAGTTTTACACTTTCTTTTCTGTGACCGTAAGTGTAATATGTGATATCGCCGGTTTCGTTGCTATATGTCAACGACAATTGGGATGGGCAAATTTACTTACGTTGATGACATGTGATGTTATGTGTTGCTGGATATGTTATATTGGATCGTCGTGTTTGAATAGCCGGGTTTTTTTTATGTGAGATGAGTGTTTTTCATTTTCATTCATGTAAAAACTTGAATGTAATATTCTTTTATTGGGGCACTTCCAGGTTGCGGAAGATGTCACCGTTGATGTATATTATTTACTTTTCCGCACTAGGATAGACTCAAGGAGGGGAGCACAAGTAACTAGGTTCTAAGGTCCAGTGGGAGACCATCTCGAGGAGTCGAGTCCGGGTATCCTAACTCTAGAATTGGTAGGGTTGCTTGCCGCTCTCGTAGGGGTCTAGGAGTGTGGGTTTGGCTATTCATCACGACCATGGAATCCGTGTTTTATACAGGCTCAAAATAAAACACGGACGTCCTAGTATATCCAATGTTTCATATGATTCTTCTGCTGTGATATCTGTGATGTGATCATGTGATGTTCTGTGATAGATACTATATATAGTATATATGATATATTATATAGACGTTACTTATGTTTTACACCCGCGCTAGCCCTGCCCCGCTCTGCCGTTAGTTACCTAACCTAACGGTGCACGAGGGGACATCGAGGCGAATGCGGATGGCATAAGTTTACGTCGTATTTATCTGTGATGTTTAGGTGACTTAAATGATGGGACTTCATTAATATGATTAATGAAAGAAAAAGAAACCTAAAGATATTGTGGAATCGAATTTTCAAAAACAGGTAGCTACAGTTCTTGCTTTGCATCGTAGTGTTCCTTGTAGAACATCCTGCACCTTATTCGATGAGGAAAGGGCCGAGATCCCTTCACCGGGAGTGACCCCTTTAGCAATAACTGGCAGATGCTACACACCCGGTTTGTCTTTTGATTGCTTCTATAGTTTCTGCTTTGCATAGTGATATATATGATATATCCCGCACCTCATTCGACGAGGAAAGGGCCGACGATCCCTTCACCGGGAGTGACCCCTTTAGCAAAACTAGAAAAGCCTCAAAAACACTCCATTTTAAAAACATTTGATTCTACAACGATATCAAGTTCATTACGCAATAGGTTTTCAGAAAAACCTGTCGTAGCCCTCCGTCATTTCAGATAAGTACTAGTTAGTATTCGTGCTACGTTTGTTGACTATGTTAAGGCGTAGTGTGCGGTAGCTGATTAGTGCTTATCTGTATAAGCATATGATGCGATTGGATTAGGGTAGTCGTGCGACTTTGTTGACTATGTTAAGGGTCATGCGGGTGGGTTTAATTCAATCGGGAAATGACGGGTTGAACTTGACTAGCACTTATGATTTGTTGACTATATTAAGGTCATATAGCTGCTAGGGTAAAATATTATCGGGAATTTCAAGTGTTGAAATTTGCAATGAGATTGCATACCTTCTATGAGATAGTTGGATCCCGATACCCGCTGCGAGTAAGAGTTACTCCTGGAAGAGTTTTACACATTACAATTAGTCGATCAAGTAGGTGTCTAGAAAGGTGTCAACGAGGTTTACATTAATTAGGTTCGTGCGAAAGCACGGGGAACCTCCCTCAAAGTACTGACACTGGCCTGGCTGAAAGATTGGCGAACTTGTAGCGTGTAATTAATCCCGGCTAGTCTTTCCTTTTAGGGTTTGAAGGAAGATTTGATTAAAACAGTGGGAGACATCCTGATTAGATATATTAGATAACCAATCTGATCTTGCAAGAGCATACGCTGAGTGTTTTCTTCTCTCTTTCTCCATGTAGCGACCATATCACACCTTAATCAAGATAATAATACGGATATATTGACCGAACCCGCTTGTTATACTGAGCTGGGGAACGTTGATCCCGCTCTAACTTATAATTATTATAAGACAAAGCAGGATATAGGGGATTACCAGAATTCCCGTGCCGCCTAAACGAAGAAAGTGCATACTGATGCATCATCTTCGGGTGTGTTCATTACAGAGAACTGTTTCTCAGTATCCTTTACGTCCTGGGTATATAATACCGGATCAGGATCCTGCATATGTAATCTGTTACATGGGCTACAAATAGATAAAGAACTGAGGACGGGTGATAAGTTTCATGAGACAGAAAACGGTGCAAGTGTTGCAGCCAAGTCTGTTGGTCACTATCACCCTGTATTACCAGAATACATTGATTCTGAACGAATGTTATTAGATACCGAACCTGATATACAAAATCATATCAGTCTCTTTATCAGTAAAGAAAGGATATAATTTTGTATTGTTGGATAATGTTTTGAACATTTCCTATATCAAAAGTTGATCGGTTCAGGCACGTTATCTAAAAGCATTGAAGTTCTAAATCAAACTACAGTTCTTAGTATACAGAACACACACAAGAGGAAGAGTTCAGAAATGAACGGATCCTTCTTGAGGTATTGTAGATTAGGTCATATCAATGTGACCCGACTAGCTTAAGTTACATTTTAGATGCATGTTTAAATCAGTTTGAATTTACATCTTGTGAAACTTGCCAGTCATGTCACAAAGATAAGATGACCACAGCTCTGTTTATTGGAAACAGAGAAAGAGTTAGTGAACTCTTGAGACTGATACATGATGATGTATGTAGGGTCCCCTGTCTACACATGCCAGGACCGGTTTTTTGTACTTCATTATATTCTCTGATGATCTCTCAAGATACAGACATATGTTCCTGTTGAAACATAAGTCCGAAGCTTTTGAGATGTTCACAGAATATAAGTTAGAAGTAGAGAACCAAAATACGGGTAAAAGTATTATGTTCTTTGATGAGATCAAGGAGGAGAATACTTGAGCATGGAAATCCTGAACTATTCTAAAGGAGAATGAGATTCTCTCTCAGCATTACTCCTCCGTATACACCATAGCACGATGGTATATCGGGGCGGAGCAATAGCACCCTATGTGATATGGTGTGCTCTATGATGAATACTACTGAGTTTCCTATTTCCTTTTGGGAGTTATGCACTTGAGAAGCTGCATACCTATTGAACTGGGTTCAAATCAAATCAGTTGTCTACCACTTCATATGTGATATGGAAAGGGAAGAGCCCATTTTCTTAAGATTAGTTAAGATTTGGGGTTGTCCGGCCTATGTCTAAAAAGAAAAATCCGGACAAGCTCGAGGCAAAGTCAGATCTGTGGAAGTTTGTTGGATATCCCAAGCATTCGCAAGGGATATCTTCTACCAAACCGAGAAACAAAAGTGTTTTATTTCTCAGCATGCCACCTTTGTGAAAGGGAATTTCTTGTGGAAAAATTAGTGGTCATGAGGTAGAACTGGAAGCAGTTCCAGCTATGCAAACTATAACAGATGATTTGGTAGAACCGAAGGATTTAATAGTAACCAACGAACCTCAGCCTCTCCGCCGATCTAGTAGGGTTCCTCACCCACCTGAGAGATACTTTGGTTTCTCTATGACAGTGGGAGCGAGGATTACATCATGAGATGATGACCCAACTAGTTCTGAGCTGGCCATCAGGAGTAAGACTCTATAAGAATGGCTGGATGCTTAGTGATCTGAGATGGAATCCTTATACACCAACAAAGTATGGACTTTGGTTGCTTTATCTGAAGGGTTAAATCCCCATCAGGAGCAAGTATATCTTGAGAAGATTACTTGGTATTCATGGAAAAGTTGAGACTTTCAAAGCTAGACTTGTTAAAGATTTGCATCGTAGACCAGTTGTGGCTAATAATGCAACCTTTTCTGGGGCCTATGCTTAAGTCCATCCAGATCCTACTTGCCACGGCTATATACCATGACTACGATATCTGGTGGTTGGGCGTTATGACAGCTTTTCTAAATGATGTTTTAGAAGTGGGCGTCTATAAGTACACAGCCAGAGGGCTTCGTAGACAGTGGGAGCAGCGAAAACGTGCACAAGTTTCTTTATAGGATAAAGCAGGCATCGCGGAGTTGGAACGTCTGTTTTGATGTGGTAGTCAAAGAGTTTGACTTCATCAAAATGGTAGATGAACCTTGTATATACAAAAAGGTAGTAGAGAGTATGGTGATGATCCTCGTAGAGTACGTGGATGACATACTTGTTCCCCTCCGAAAGACGGCGCGACATGACGTCTTGCCTGAGATTCGGGGCAGATGCTAATTGGTGCTATCCGTCCACCTCTCCGAAGATGCCAAGTTGATTTATGGCACCATGTATCGAAGGTTTAGACGGATGCGTCCGATGTAGCAGACTTCGTCAGATTCCCCCTCGTTTGAGGGGTTTTTGATTGTGGGGACGCTCTTCTCTGCAGGCGCAAGCCCCTGCAGTTAATTACGCTACCGCATTGCGGTAACAACTTTCTCCTTCTCCAGATGGTCACTTCGTGTCGTGGGTGTTTGTTTTGTATTTTGTTGCCCGTGGATTGTTTACGGAGACTGAGTTATGTCGTCGCCCGTAGGGCGTGGACTAGTCCAAATCCGTATTTATCTTAGATTTGGGTTTGGGGGTTTAGTTTGAGGATACGTCAGCCATACGTGAGGCTAAGATCAACTCAAACGTTTGTTAAGGATACGTTAGTCTCGCTTTGAGACTAAGATCAACTTAACGGGATCGTTTAGATCCGACAAAGGAGCGTTTGGGCTCTAATGTTTCAATTTAGGGACATAGTGGTCCATCGTATGTATGGCCGTCGGGACCCGTCACCTCTCTGACGACGTTGAAGGATTACAACGACGGATGTCAGAGGAGCTCAGAGATGTACCCTCGAGCCAGAGTTAATTGGGGGGATTCATAGTCCAGTCTGTTTGAAGGTTTAAGGATACGTTAGCCATCTTTGAGTCTAAGATCAACTTAAACGGGATCGTTTAGATCCGACAAAAGAGCATACGGGGCTCTATTGTTCTAGTTTAAAGACATTGCGGTCCATGGGTAGTTTAAGGACGTTGCGGTCCATGGGTAGTTTAAGGACATTGCGGTCCATTGTTAGTTTTAAGACATCTCGGTCAAGGTTAAGGACGTCGTAGTCCATGGGTTTAAGGACCCCACAGTCCATTGTTAGTTTTAAGACATCTCGGTCAAGGTTAAGGACGTCGTAGTCCATGGGTTTAAGGACCCCACAGTCCGTTGTTAGTTTTAAGACATCTCGGTCAAGGTTAAGGACGTCGTAGTCCATGGGTTTAAGGACCCCACAGTCTGGTATGTGCTCTGGATGCTTCATACGGGTTCACTGCCGTGCTCTGCGAGGACCAAGCTCCGCTCTGGACGTTTTCTACGGGGTCAAAGAGTGACATTATCCGCGTTCCACGTAACCAGGAATTTTGCATTAAACACGGGTTTAAGGACCCCACAGTCCGTATCAATGTGTGGTCGTCGGGACCCGTCACCTCTTTGAAGACATTGAGGGATTACAATGCCAAGTATCAAAGGAGTGAAGAGATGTACCCTAGAACCGGAGTGGATTAAATAGTCCTTGGCCCAATTTGGGATCAAGACCGATTAATTATGTTATGAGCCCATTGGCCCAGTTAATCACAAATTGAGGACTTATGGCCATCTTGGGCTAAGTCCAATCAGGAGAAGCTTTGCCTCTATCCATTTAGGCCAATTGGGCCAAAGCCTAGTGTTAAACACTACAGAGCAGTCAGTGTTGAACACTGGGAATGAGGTTGACAAATTAGTGTTTAACACTAAGAGATAATTGGTGTTAAACACCAGCAGCAAGGCTTTTCAAATTAGTGTTAAACACTAAAACAGATCAGTGTTGAACACTGCAAATAAAGCTTTTTAATTAGTGTTGAACACTAAGGCCCAACAGTGTTTTAACACTGGGTTCGGGAGTTTCAATTTAGTGTTAAACACTAAGGCAAGAGGGGTCACGTGGCAGCACGTGAGAGCGCCCTCCCTTCATTTATTCTGCTGAGATTATCGCGTCTTTCAGAGCATCACGTGCCATCACGTGACGGGCATTCAAATGCCTATGTATTAGAGCTTCTGCCGAGGGTCACGTGGGTCACGTGGGGTGCTGCCTCAAAGGGGCTTTCTGCAGATCTCTTGGGGGGGGTCACGTGGTGACACGTGACCCTGCCTCTATGTATGTTGTTTTAGAGGATCTGTTAATCTTTTCCAGGAATTAAATTCCTCGTAGGGTTAAACCCTGACAGTAATTTCAGAGGAATTAAATTCCTACTTCCTTTCGAAGGTTTATATTCTGAATAGAGTTGGACTCTGAATTTTCTGCAGGAATTAAATTCCTTGTTCATGTGAAGAATCAAATAGGGTTAAACCCTAACAAAAGCTTTTTAGGGAATTCGAACTTCCATCCTCTGTTAAATTATGATTAAAGAAATTAAATTCCCGCTGTTTCAACAGAACTAGGTTCTTAATTAGGGTTAAACCCTGTTTCTTTTCGTTCTGAAGGAATTAAATTCCCATGATACAGGGTCAAGCCCTAATTTTATTTTAAAGGAATTAAATTCCTATAGTTCTGTGAGAATTAAATTCTCGTGCTTGCATTCCTTCTCTATGTTTTGGATCTGCATGGCAGGATCTCAACCCATTGAGAATTAAATTCTCAACCTCAAGGGGAGATGTGCACTTTGCAGATCCTCTATCAAAGAGAGAAGAAATATGTTCTTCTGTTTTATGTATCAGAGTTAAACTCTGTTGAGAATTAAATTCTCTTTTTCTTTCAAGGAGCTTTTCCCTTTCTTACCTAGGGTTTTTGCAGAAGATCCAAGTTTCTCCAAGTATCGAAGCTCTCTTCCTTTTCTTTTTCTCTCCCTGTCTCTGTATCTATATATCCTTCTTTGTGTCTCTTGGCTCCTATTTATAGGAGAAGCAGCCGAATCAATCAGTTTTTGACGAACCTTCATGAGAGATTTGATTTGCATCCATCATTCGTTTTTGACCTTTGGATTATTAGGTGAATTTTATTCACCATTGGATTTCAAATCCAGGGATTCTCCTTTGTTGTTTCGGTTAGATTTAAAGGGGAAATCTTTCCAAACCCGAGATTTTCCCATAGATAGATGATATTTCATCACCTCTGAATCTTTAATTCGATTGGTTCCAGATAGCCGCTTTCCTTTGGAAAGATTTGAATTTCTTTCAGAATTTAATTCTGTTGACAAAATGGGCTTTGAAAGCCGGTCACGTGTGACCACGTGACTCATGGTCACGTGTGGGCACGTGACCCCCTTTGGAATGAGCCTTTTCCTTTCTTTTGCGCTCTGTCTTCTGATCGTTGCTTAAACGTCACGTGCCACCACGTGACCCCTGGTCACGTGTGAGCACGTGACCCTTGTCTGGAGCCTCTTTCCTTTCTTCAACTGGAGAACGAGTCTGCTGCTTTGAACGTCACGTGCCAACACGTGACCCTGGTCACGTGGGAGCACGTGACCTCTTCTGAAGCCTTTTCCTTGACTTGATCAGGGAACCGGTTTGCCTTTGACACTTGCATTTAAATGTCACGTGTCGCCACGTGACCCTGGTCACGTGGGAGCACGTGACTCTTTCTGAAGCCCCTTTTCTTCAACGTAGTCAGGAAACTGAACTTGCCCTGATGATGTGCTTAGGTGTCACGTGCCAACACGTGACCGCTAGTCACGTGTAAGCAAGTGACCCTCTTCTGAAGCTTTTCCCAGAAGCTTTCCTGATTTTAAATCAGGAAACAATGCCCCCACAGCGTTGTTCTCACGTGTCAGCACGTGAGTGCAACGCTGTCACCTCTTGTGACCGTTGGATTCCTCTAGGGATCTGGGGAGATGAAACGTTTTCATTGTCTTCTATAAATACCTCTGTCTCTTCATAGGAGCCTTCACTTTGTTCATCTTCTTCTTTTGAGAATTCTTTCCTTGAGAATTTAATTCTCGCTTCCAGAGCTTAGTTCTCTGCCTTGAGACAATTTTCAGAGTTTAACTCTGTTCGAAAGGATTTCTTTTCCTCAGGTAATGTTCTTAGACAACGATGGACCTTCACATTCCTCTGGATTTTAAATCCAAAACAAGGGTTTTTACCCTTTTTTCTTCATATTTTTCCATAAGAACATGAAACCGCTTAACCTTCAAACTGTAGATCTTTTAAGGTTTAGATAATCCTTGGGGAGATGATGATGGCGTTTCAACTCTATGGAATTTAATTCCATCAAAAATGTTTCTGGGAATTTAATTCCCTTTTCTCAATAAGGAATTTAATTCCAATGAAGAACTCAGTTTTCTTCACACAGAGGCTTCCTGGGGTCTCTTGGCCTGAGGCTGTTCTTCTGCAATTAATGCGATGGGGGTTTTGTAATGATGTCTTCTGTGGGAATTTAATTCCTTTGATTTTGTTGGGTTCATTGTAGAGCCCTAGACAGATCTTGTTGAGGGGAATGCGCATGGTCATCATTTTTTATTAAATGAGGATATTCCCTTTGTTTTATTGTAACTGTTTGGTCTCATTATTAATGAGCCGTCATCCGGATTCTGTGGGGCCCATATGTTTTGTGGCCAATGGTCCCAGAAAACTCTGCTGTTGCTTTCTTTAACTAGTCTTCATGTTCATGCATGAATATATATCGCTGACTTTCCTTTTAACGGTCTTCTTTTATTGGATTTCAGGTGCGATGGCTTCTGCTCCACGCTTTCCCTTTTCTCGTTCGGAGGTGGCTTTTCCTCAGTCACCGTCTGATGAGGAAGCGATGGCGATGATTCGGGCCCATGACCCGAACTGCACCAACCTTCTTCAATGGGGCTCTTGGTATAGTCAGATTATTCAGGGTCGTCGGAGTTTTCTCTGCGCGGTGCCAACGGAGCCCACTTTCCCCATTTTACCGATGGATCCTCCAAGGACAGCTTTTGCTGTGGAAATGCCCAACTGGACTCCAACGGGGAGGCTTGAGCCTTCGACGACCGGTATTCCGAACCATCCGATTCCGGCCATAGACATCTTGGGGCGGCGTATCTGCCAGGGTGAGGCCCACCCGTGGGGGCAAATTTATAAGATAGGGCTCACTCCCCGGCATCCTACGGGCTATCTTCTCTAGGCTCGCTACATCCTTTCTGCCCATCGTGCGCGGTTGCAGAAAGTCGGGCTTTATCAGGCCATATACGCGTCACTATTCCATTATAAGTCCCCGCATGCCTGGTGGGTTAAGGCGTTTTTGAACCAATGGAATCTTCCCACCAACACTTTCATTCTAGGAGATCGTGAGGTCTCGATCTCTCTTGCAGAATTTTATGAAATCTCGGGATTGCCAATCAGGGGCGCACTGTATGAGGAGTTGTTGCCTCCTGACGAGTATGTCTTCGAGCCCGAGTCTGCACCGGTTGACGGCCTGTCCGCTGAGAATGCTGTTCGCCATAAGCGCCCCAGTTTAATTAAGGCCCTAGGCATCTTCGACCGATTATTCACCGAGTCCGAGGAGCAGGGTGTCACTTTTAAAAGCTTCATTTCCTGCTTCCTTCGTGAGGACGTCATATCGAAGACTGCTCCGAAGTTTGCTAACATCAGAGACCCCTTTGGGTTTGGTCCGAAGAAGCTACCGACCGCTGAATCGGACCTGCCACAATATTATATTCCCATCGTGTCGCCAATGTCTTTTGAGTCCGTTGCAGCACCCGGTATGGATGAGGAAACATTCTTCGTGGGGTTTGTCAGTGTTTGGCTTAGTTGGTTTGTTATTCCCATGCATCGCCGCTTCATGAGAGCTTCGGTCATCTACCCGGCTCATCGTATTGCTGAGGGGACGCGGTTGGCCATCGGCATCCCGGCCTTGGCGCACCTCTATAATGGATTGGGCACCGCAGCTAATACCTCTACGCTTGGGGTGGATGTGGTAAACTTTTCGCTTCACTATTTCACGTCCTGGATCGAAATGCACATATTGGGGGCTTTCGCCATGCATCAGAGGCCCTCATTTTACGATGCCTACCCCTTTCCACGACTTATGCGGCTAGTGGATGCTTCTGCCGCCGACCCGACTCAATTCGGGGCTATTCGGGTGCTAATTTCTCCTCATGCCACCGCTGGCGGGTTGTTTTTTACTGATCGGGTCTTGTCTACTCCTTCGGGTCCCGTCCAACAACTCTGGGACCAGTCGAAAGACAACGCGCCTTCTCTGAAGCCCCGGGAGGCCACACATTTGTATGCAATTAGACCGGGTTACTTGGTGTTTCGCCAGGACAGTGCGGCTCTTTTCATGCGGTACAATCCGCATCGATTTGCCCGACAGCTCGGATACGACAGGGCGTTCCTTTCGAGGCTTTTATAGTTGCCCCGATCCCTTCGCTCGATGCTGTTCGCGATGCCGCTCATCATTTCATGAGGCTGAATACCGGCTCTCATTTCATGGTCCCTGAAGCCGAGTACATGCCCCGATGCGTGGGCGCGTTTACGGGTTGGTATCTTCATCGGGTCAGCCCAATCATTCTTGAGGAAAGGAGGGTGCTTCTCGGCCACGATACCCTTCCTCTGGTTCCTGGGGCTAAGCTACGACCGAGGGTTCCAGTCCGCTTTCCTTTGAGGGAGATTGGCACCGCGCTCATTCCGGGGGAGTCCGGGGTAGACCTTACTCCAATAGCTGGTATGCCCTTGGGTTCTCGATCGCGAGGTAAACGGGCCCCAGTAGTAGCACCCTTACCGGTGGCGACACCGCCCCCTGTGGCGTCGACAATGGCGATGTCATCCTCGGTTGTGGCACCGAGCGAGAGTAACAGGGATGAGGGCGCTGAGGGCGATGTGGGCTAGCGCCGCCCTAAGGCTTCGCGAGGGAGGAAGCGGTCATCCTCAGCGACCGGCTCTGGGTCTAAACGGCGGAGGAAAGCGGCCACCACTCTGCTTGATTCTGTGGCGGAGTCTGAGCCTATTCTTGAAGATGAACCATTGGCCCTGCAAGAGTCAAACGCTGGACTTCTCTTTCCGAGTTCGGCTGATGAGGAAGCCGCACAGTTGGCTGAGGCCATACGGCGTTCAAAAGACGCGTCTCATAACGCCAAGGTTCCGAAGAAGTCTTATCCTGCTGTAATTTTTTACGAAGACCCTTCGTGGATTCGGCGGCGATTTATCAGTCCTCTGGAGGAATGGGGAGAAAGGGCTTTGAAGCAGGCCGCTTCAGAAGATGCAGCTGACGCACTTTCTTTATGGACCGGCGGCCATGAGTCCACTCTCGAACCTCGGCGAGCCCACCTCCTTGAGAAGGAGCAGCGGCTTGAAGAAACCATACTGAGGGCTTCTTTGCGTATAGGTATGTTGTGTTTCTTTTGTAGTTTTTCTGATCATTTATGCCCGCGCATATATATCATTATTCTTATTTGAATCGTGCAGAATCTTCGACGCTGGGGGAGCTCCCTACGGGCCCATTAAAGCTAAAGCCCGCCGAAATTCTCAATGAGGCCTTGTTAGATGTGGAGGGGACTGACGAGGCTGCTCCTCTCATGGTGGAACTTCCAACGGCGGTTCTTGATCAGGGAGTGCTTGCCCCTTCGGGGGAGGCTCCTTTAGAGACCGCCGCCCCAATGACTCTTACTGAGGGCGGCCCAAAGGCTGGGAGCGAGGTAGTCGGGACTACTCTCCCTTTGTTGGAGCCTGAGGTCATGGCGGAGACCGTTGAAGCTGCTATCCCCCCGGCTCAGAATGGGAGGAGTGTTGAAGGTATTCCTCTGCGTTTTAATTTAGCAACCCCTTCATAGTCTGAACTCTTTTGTCTTTCCCAGAATTGCGCGGTTTGGCGGCCACGATCGCGGATCTGTCGCCTCGACAGTCATTTCAGCGTTTATTGGAGATGGCAGCTCCGCAGGCGATCTCCCCTCAACGCATTGTCCTCTCGTCTGGGCAAGGTTGGTGTCGCCCATCCCTTCTCATAGCATCGTCGTTATTTTGCGTACTGACATTGATATTTTCTACAGTTCTGGAAGCCGATGATGAGGTCGAGGTTCTCGAAGGGCCAGGGGAGCCTTCAGCTCCTACTTGCACGACTGTCGGTGAGTGACATCTCATTGCACTCTCACTCGTTCTTTGATTAAGAATTTTGCTGACGTCTTCCAAATTTGAACAGCTCTGCCAGTCTCCACGGCGTTGGAGTCGCGCATCGTGATGCCACCCGGCCCTTATGCCTTGCGGGCTTCAGAACGCTTGGCCCAATTAAGCCTCGTCTCCTTGTCATCTCTGATCGAGGAGCTTCGTGCTGGCAGCACGACCACGGCTGAAGCATTCGCTGCCGAGGCTAACGGTTCTCTTCCTTTTCTTGCCACCTACCAAAGCGAAGAGGTGGTGCGAGTCTGGGTGGAGTTCTGCCGGCGAGTGGAGGCTTGCCTGCACGCCCTTGAATGTTCTCACCTTTCCTCGGAGGCCGTGGCTGCAAAGGCGGAGTTACGGGGGCTGATAGTACGGTGCGCGGCGAACATGACGTCATGTGAGAAGAGGCTCGGTCGCAAGTTCTCGGAAAGGGAGCTAGCCTCCAAGGCGCTGGGCGAGCTCCAAGCCAATCTCACAGCCAAGCCAACAAAGCGTATGACCTCTGGCGGGTGCTTCAGGAGTCCATCAAAGAGGTGGTGGCTCTCGATAAAGCTGCCACGTTCACTCGTGAGAGGGTCGAGGCTCATAAGGCCACTGAGAAAGAGCTTGAAGCCCGGTTCGCTTCGTATCAGGCTCAACAAGCTCAAGCGGAGGCTCGTTTTTTGGAGATCTTGCGTCATGAAACCGTGGCTCAGCAAAAGCAGGATGAGCTGACCAAGCTGCTGAATCGCCCGCCGGCTTGAAACATTTCTATCTTTTCCTTCCTTTTTGTACGTACTCATGGATAAGAGTATTTTCTTTTTGTTTCTTTCATGAATTGTACTTTGTACCCATTTTGGTTTATGAATAAAAGATACATTTTTCTTCTCAATGGTGTGTCCCCCTTTTTATTGAATGTATTCTGCGGATATTCTATCTCGATCTTCTTGCAGGACAGCAATGGCTTAGGATTCAGGGTTAAGATCTGCTTCCTAAGACTTTTGCATTTTACGAGCCACGAGGGTCTCATAAAGAGTTTTTCTCCCTACAGGTCGAGAGGATCCCGTAGGTGTAAGTTCTTCTTAGAGATCGTGAGGATCCTTAAGCGGGTTTTCCCTTGAGAGTCATAAGGATCTCACAAGAGAGTTTTTCTTCCTTACAGGTCGTGAGGGCCTGCAAGTGCCAGATGTGATCACCCTTATCCGTGTTTCACGGAGTCAGGGGTCTATTAAGGTATCGTAGTTTAAAGACATCACGGTCAAGGTTAAGGACCTCATAGTCCGTGGATTTAAGGACTCCACAGTCCGCTGTTAGTTTTAAGACATCATGGTCAAGGTTAAGGACTTCATAGTCCGTGGATTTAGGGACTCCACAGTCCGGTGTTTGGTTGCAGGGACCCGTCACCTCTTTGAAGACGTTGAGGAATTACAACGCCGAGTATCAAAGGAGTGAAGAGATGTACCCTTAGACCAAGGCAGAATCCGCAGGGAATCGGGGTGGTTGATCGTTAGTTTTAAGACATCCCGGTCGAGGTTAAGGACATCATAGTCCGTGGATTTTAAGGACTCCACAGTCCGGTATTTGCTCTGGATGTTTCACACGGGTTCACTGCCGTGCTTGGCGAGGACCAGGCTCCGCTCTGGACGTTTTTCACGGGGTCAAAGAGTGACATTATCCGCGTTCCACGTAACCAGGAATTTTGCACTAGATGCTTTACACGGGTTCACTGCCGCGTTAGGCGAGGACTAGGCTCCGCTCTGGATGCTTCGCACGGGTTCACTGCCATGCTCCGCGAGGACCAGGATCCGCTCTGGACGTTTTCCACGGGGTCAAAGAGTGACATTATCCGCGTTCCACGTAACCAGGAATTTTGCACTAGATGCTTCACACGGGTTCACTGCCGTGCTCGGCGAGGACTAGGCTCCGCTCTGGGTGCTTTGCACGGGTTCACTGCCATGCTCCGCGAGGACCAGGATCCGCTCTGGACGTTTTCCACGGGGTCAAAGAGTGACATTATCCGCGTTCCATGTACCAGGAATTTTGCACTAGATGCTTCACACGGGTTCACTGCCGCGTTAGGAGAGGACTAGGCTCCGCTCTGGATGCTTTGCACGGGTTCACTGCCATGCTCTGCGAGGACCAGGATCCGCTCTGGACGTTTTCCACGGGGTCAAAGAGTGACATTATCCGCGTTCCACGTAACCAGGAATTTTGCACTAGATGCTTCACACGGGTTCACTGCCGCGTTAGGCGAGGACTAGGCTCCGCTCTGGATGTTTTGCACGGGTTCACTGCCATGCTCCGCGAGGACCAGGATCCGCTCTGGACGTTTTCCACGGGGTCAAAGAGTGACATTATCCGCGTTCCACGTAACCAGGAATTTTGCACTAGATGCTTCACACGGGTTCACTGCCGTGCTCGGCGAGGACTAGGCTCCGCTCTGGGTGCTTTGCACGGGTTCACTGCCATGCTCCGCGAGGACCAGGATCCGCTCTGGACGTTTTCCACGGGGTCGAAGAGTGACATTATCCGCGTCCCACGTAACCAGGAATTTTGCACTAGATGCTTCACACGGGTTCACTGCCGCGTTAGGTGAGGACTAGGCTCCGCTCTGGATGTTTTGCACGGGTTCACTGCCATGCTCTGCGAGGACCAGGATCCGCTCTGGACGTTTTCCACGTGGTCAAAGAGTGACGTTATCCGCGTTCCACGTGACCAGAAATTTTGCACTAGATGCTTCACACGGGTTCACTGCCGCGTTAGGCGAGGACTAGGCTCCGCTCTGGACGTTTTCCACGGGGTCAAAGAGTGACATTATCCGCGTTCCACGTGACCAGGAATTTTGCACTAGATGCTTCACACGGGTTCACTGCCGTGCTCGGCGAGGACTAGGCTCCGCTCTGGACGTTTTCCACGGGGTCAAAGAGTGACATTATCCGCGTTCCACGTAACCAGGAATTTTGCACTAGATGCTTCACACGGGTTCACTGCCGCGTTAGGCGAGGACTAGGCTCCGCTCTGGATGCTTCGCACGGGTTCACTGCCATGCTCTGCGAGGACCAGGATCAGCTCTGGACGTTTTTCACGGGGTCAAAGAGTGACGTTATCTGCGTTCCACGTGACCAGGAATTTTGCACTAGATGCTTCACACGGGTTCACTGCCGCGTTAGGCGAGGACTAGGCTCCGCTCTGGATGCTTCGCACGGGTTCACTGCCATACTCTGCGAGGACCAGGATCCGCTCTGGACGTTTTCCACGGGGTCAAAGGGTGACGTTATCCGCGTTCCACGTAACCAGGAATTTTGCTGAATATATCCGCATTTCACGGGGTGAAGGTTTGACTGTTGGCGATATGTATACCACCGAGCCATGGAACTGGGAGTTGCCGCTGTTCCGCTTAGCTTGGAGTTGTGTCCGTTGTTACGAGACGAGTGTTGGGATGATCTCTAGGTCGCTTGTGGCCCGTCGAGATTTAGTTTCGTTCTTTGGTGAAACCTGGGGGAGGGAGGTACGTTCCCTTTTTGTTTATGCCATTGGATTGTATACAGGGTGTGATGGAACATCACCTGTAAGGCATACATTTTATTTTTATTTTATTTCTTTTTCCGCGACGCTCTATCGTTTCAGCTTTTATATCGCGAAGGTCGCGATTGCCCCATCATTTCGGCTATTTTTCGCGGTGCCCAATCATTTCGGCTATTTATTTATTTTCTACTCGCTGCTTTTTATTGCGAGTTGCCCCATCATTTCGGCTATTTTTTTATGCCTTCATTCTTACTTGCTGCTTTTTATTGCAAGTTGCCCCATCATTTCGGCTATTTTGTAGGCATGTGTGGCTTGCTAGCTTTTTCGCCGCAAGCTCGGATTTTGGACACCAATTTCGGCATCAGCATCGCTGCAACTGGGATGTTGCCAGGAGCGAATCATCATTTTCCTCTGTCGATGTTGAACAAAGGTGGCTTAGCAAACAGGGTTAAGGTCCTGTCGACTAAGGCTTTCGACTTCATGAGCCGTAAGGGTCTCACAAAGGTATTTCTCCCTACAAGTCGTGAGGATCTTGCAGGTGTATTTTCTCCTTAGGGATCGTGAGGATTCCTAAGTGTGTGTTCCTCTGTAAGTCGTAAGGATCCTGCAAGAGGGTTTTCTCCTTATGGGTCGAGAGGACCTACAAGGGTTGGACTTTGCTGGGGAAATGTTTATTCGCGCCCGTGGATTGTATACAAGGGTCAGTATTGAGCCTCTTGTAGGGCAATATCGAAGGTTGTGGAGGATTTGCTTAAGAACAGGTTCAGGCTTCTGTAACTTAAGACTTTCAAATCTCATGAGCCGTGAGGATCCCATAAGAGAATTCTCCTACTAGTCGTGAGGATCTCGTAAGTGTATTTTCTCCTTAGGAATCGTGAGGATCCCTAAGTGTGCTGCTCCTTTGTGAGTCGTAAGGATCTCACGCAGGTGGTTTCTCCTTACAAGGTCGAGAGGACTCTGTAAGTGTCCTTTAACGAGGTTGCGCCCTTTCGGGTTTTCACAAATACTCGCCGGTAGTCCTGCTGTTTTTACTCACGGAGCCCTTTCGGGTTTTCATCCGTGCCCATTTTGCTTATAGACATACCATTTTTTTTATTCTTTTTCACTTTTTTTTTACAAGGTCGCGCCCTTTCGGGTTTTCACGAACACTTGCCGGCAGCCCTGCTGTTTTTACTCACGGAGCCCTTTCGGGTTTTCATCCGTGCCCACTTTGCTTATGGACATACCGTTTTTTTTTTATCATTTTTTTTTATCTTCTTCTTTTTTTTTTATCCATCTCGTCAACCTAAGGATGTTGCGGTAGTAGTTTAGGGACGTTTCGGTCCGTCGTTAGTTTAAGAACGTTTCGGTCCGTCGATAGTTTAAGGACGTTTCGGTCCGCCGTTAGTCCGCCGTTAGTTTAAGGACGTTTCGGTCCGCCGTTAGTTTAAGGACGTTTCGGTCCGCCGTTAGTTTAAGGACGTTTCGGTCCGTCGTTATGGGAAGGCCGGCTGTTGCTTGTAAAGTCTGAGCCTAGGAAGATAGTGAGCGGACATAGTCGTCGTCATCTATCATTGACCCAGGCTGCGGCTTATTAAGCATAGTATTTCTTCAAGAAGCGGCCGTTTATTGGCCTGAAAGGCCTTTCACCGTGCATGTCCATGAGTAGGTAGGCTCCACCCTGGTAGACCTTGTCTATGATGTACGGGCCTTCATAGTTTGGCTCAAATTTTCCTCGCTTGGCACGATTGGGGATCATAGGTCTTTTGACCACTAGTACGAGTTCGCCTTGGCGGAATGTCCTCGGCCTGGTCAATCTTTCGTATGAGCGCGTCATCTTTGCTTTGTAGGCCTCTAGATGTTGTTGCGCTATGAGCCGGGTTTCGTCGAGGGCATCAAGCTCCTCAAGCCGAAGGTGAGCATTTTCTTCGTTCGTCAGCTCGTGGTGGACTGCCACTCGCAGAGAGGGTAACTCTATCTCGAGGGGGAGCACTGCTTCCGTCCCAAATACCAACGCGTACGGCGTTGTGTTCGTAGCCGTCTTGAACGTAGTTCGATAAGCCCAAAGGGCTTCTTGCAGCCTTTCGTGCCAGTCTCTCTTATTCCTGGAAACGGTCTTTTTTATGATCTTCGTCAGGGTCTTATTGAAGGCTTCGGCCAGACCGTTAGCTCGTGGATTGTAAACCGAAGAATATCTCTAGTCTATATTGTGCTGCTGTGTGAAGCGGCTAATCTTATGGCTTCGGTAGGCCGGCCCATTATCAGAGATAATCCGCCGTGGAGTTCCGAACCGATAGATGACGTGCGTTTTGAAGAAATGGAGGATATTCTCCGTCTTCACTTCCTTCAGTGGTACTGCTTCTGCCCATTTGGAGAAGTAATCAGTCGTCGCCAGGATAAAACGGTGTCCCCGGGATGATGCTGGCTCAATGGGGCCGACTATGTCAGTCCCCCACATTTCGAATGGCCAACTAGCCAGCGTTGGGTGCAGTGGATTCGGATGTTGGTGGATGAAGTCTCCATGAATCTGGCATGAGTGGCATTGCTTCGCATACTCGAGGCAGTCCTGGATCATCATGGGCCAGTAATAACCCATCCGTTTAATTTTTAACTTCATCTTTGGGCCTGCTTGGCGAGAACCGCAAAGTCCGTCATGAACTTCCTGAATGACTCTTTCTGCTTCGTCAGGTCCTAAGCATCTCAGCCATAGAGAATCAAACGATCTCTTGTATAGAATATTGTTGACGAAAGCGAAGGATAAAGCTCGTTTCATGAGCTGATGTCTTGAGGACGCTTCTTCGGGCATTCGGTGGGACTTAAAGTAGTCTATGAAGACTTCCCTCCAGTCTTCGGCCTTCTCATGGTCTTTTATTTGTAGGGTCGTCTGCTCAGTCGTTCCCTTTTCTTCGCATGATTCCGGAGATATTTTTGCCGGGGCGAGCACTCGACGGATTTGTACCACGATTCTGACGTCATCGAGGTTCTCGTCAGCCAGTTCTTTAGCAAGTTTAGCCAACGCGTCTGCTTTGCTGTTTTCCGCGCGCGGTATGTTCTCCAAGGTATAGGAGGGAATTTGGGCCAATAGTTGTTGCACCCTTTCGCCGTACTTCACCAACTCCGGCTTGCACGTTTGGTAGTCACCATTTACTTGACTAACGACCAGCTGGGAATCCCCGTATATAAGGAGGTCTTCAATTCCCATGTCGATGGCGATCTCGAGGCCTGCTATCAGAGCTTCGTATTCAGCTTCATTGTTTGTCCTCGGCTCTGTTAAGGAGAAGGCGAAGCGCATTATCCCTCCTTGCGGAGTTGCAAAGATGAGGCCTATCCCTGATTTGATCATTGGGATGCCTTGTTTCTGTTTCTTTATGGAGGACGCTCCATCGAAATAGAGTTCCCATCGGGCGCTTCCGCCGCTAATCGCATCAAATACATGCTCGTCCGGCAAATCACAGTTCAGAGGAGAATCGGCCGGTATCGGGTGCTCGGCGAGGAAGTCGGCAATGGCCTGGCCTTTCACTGCCTTGAGAGGTTGATACGTTATCGAGAACTCCATCAAGAGCAGGGCCCACTTAGCGAGTCGTCCCGTCAATATGGCTTTCGACATCAAGTACTTAAGGGGTCCACCTTTGAAATGAGACGGACTTCATGCGCCAGCGCATAGTGCCTGAGCTTTGTTATCGCGAAGATTAACGCCAAGCAATGTTTTTCAATGGGAGAGTAGTTGCTTTCTGCCCCCAGTAGAACTCGACTTAAGTAGTAGAGTGCTATCTCTTTCCCCTGATCGTTCTCTTGTGCCCATAATGCGCCTAAGGAACCTTCGAGGGCGGTTGTATAAAGAATGAGGGGTTTTCCCTTGACCGGCGCAGCCAACACCGGAGGGTTCTGCAGGTACTGCTTGATCTCGTCTAGTGCACCTTGGCATTTGTGATCCCAAACGAATGGAGTTCCCTTTTTCATCAGGTGGCTGTAAGGACGGCATTTTCCCGAAAGATTAGCGATAAACCGCCGGATGTATGCGAGCTTCCCTTGGAGAGACCGCAACTGCTTGAGGGTTCTTGGTGGAGGCATTTCCATGATCGCCTTAATCTTTGACGGATCTATTTCAATACCTCGGTGTCGAACGATGAATCCCAGGAATTTGCCCGAGGAGACTCCAAACGCGCATTTGAGGGGATTCATTTTCAAATTACATTGCCGAAGGCGTCGAAATACAGTCTCCAGATGCTTTAAATGATCTTCGTATGATATGCTCTTTACTACGAGGTCATCGATATAGCATTCGACGACGTCGTGTATGAGGTCATCAAAGATCTTTGTCATGGCCCTTTGATAGGTAGCGCCAGCGTTCTTTAGACCAAAGGGCATAACCCTGTAGCAAAATATACCCAAAGGGGTGCGGAAGGCGGTGTGCTTCTGGTCTTCGGGATGCATCTTTATCTGATTGTATCCTGACGAACCATCCATAAAGGAGAAAACCTCATGAATGGACGTGTTATCTATCATTAGCTCGGTTACTGGTACTAGGAAATCATCCTTTGGACAGGCTTTATTGAGATCCCTGAAATCCACGCATATGCGTACCGTCCCGTTCTTCTTCATTACCGGGACGATATTGGCGATCCAGTTGGGATATTGGACTTCTTGGATAAATCCAGAATCGATCAGCTTCTTGACTTCGGCGTTGATGCTCATCTCAAGCTCGAGTCGCATCCTCCTTGGCGCCTGCTTGATTGGCTTGATATCTGGGGATATTGCTAATCTATGCACAGCAATCTCCGGATCTAATCCTGGCATCTCGGAGTAGTTCCATGCGAAGCAGTCTTTATGCCGTAGAAGCACGTTCTTTAACGCAACCACCCTTTCTTCGGATAGCAGTTCGCTGACAAACGTCGGTCGCGGGTCGTCTGCCGATCCCAACTCAATCTTCTTGAGGTTATCTGCGGTAGTATGTATACCATCTTCCAGTTCTTTCGGAGCGGGCGGAAATTCTGAGATCACCTCATCATCTTTGTTCTCAAAGCACCGGGGAAGGTCATCTATGTTCTCGGGCTCTTCTCTTAATATCGTAATCGTATAACAGGTGCGAACCCGCTCCCCGGACTGAGGTGGACCCGATTCTGCTCTTACGGCCTTGGGTTCATGCTTTTGTGGCGGCGTTACCTTCCAGCCGTCGGATAAAGCGAATCTGCCCCGTTGGTACTGGTCCTCGACCCAGTTCTTGAAGGTGAAGCAGTCTTCGGTAGGATGTCCTATGGCTTGGTGATAAGAGCAATAACTCAGATGAGAAGCCTTGTTAGCTTGCTCAGGATGTCTAGACTCTGGAAGTGTGATCATTTGATGTTTTACAGCGAGGTTGAGTAACCTCTCCGTCTTGTCTCGGGGGAAGGAGTACGCTCGACTCATCTTCATGAGGGACAAACCCGAGCCGCTTCTTGATTTATTTCCGTCTCTGCGTCGGGCCTTTCGTACAACGGATTGACGAGGATAAGCGTCTTTGTCTTTTGCAGCACGTTGAGATGGACGTTGCGTCCTGGCCTTCTCGTAGATGGCCATTTCGCGGTTGTGGTCTTCCCAAGCTTTCTGACCCATTTTCCTGATAGGCTTGCCCATTCGTTCTTCAAACGACGGACTCGGCGCTTTAATCGCGGGGTCTAGTTTTGATGTGGGGTTGGCATCTCCTGATAGGGCGTCCTCCTCTTCATCAAAGGTATATATAGCGTAGCTGCTGTGAGCCCGTTCCCGTTTTCCGGCTCTTGCGTATCCAAGCCCGAGTGTTTCCATCTTCCCGTTGGGCAATTTGCGTTGAGTCCCGGGGACATCCCAAATCCTGTTGTAGAACCGCGCCTGCCGAACGGTCTGTTCTAAGGGTACTCCTTGGCTCTTCAATAGCTTCTTTAATCCATTTGTATAGTATCTGGGCAGACGGATGGGTTGGAGCCTGTCAAGCGTAGCATCCGCGCCATGCCAGATCTCTTTCTCTATTTTCGACTCTGAGGATCGGTAGAATAGGATCACCTTCTCACCCCTTCGCCTGGGAGGGACGTAAAATGTTTGCAAGTCCTGCACATTGTGAGCCTGAAGCGTGTCGAGATCCTTGTAGTGTTCTCGCGGTACCATGGTGATTTGCAAACTATGGTCATCGCCAGGGGATGCTTGTATTGACAGCCGATTGGAGAACACAGCATTAACTTCATCTTCTGAATCACTTCCGAAGACCAACACGGGGGCGGGCGTCCCCAGGTTGTTGCGTTGAGATGGCCCTGCGTAAACTATCTCTTCCTCTTCTTCGGTGTCGCTTCCGAAAACGGGGATGGTGGCGACGGTTTTGTTCTCCGGGTTGCGACACCTTTCTGTATCCTCGAAATCTGGCAAAAAGTACTTCGCATCTTCGTATTTGCAGACTTCGTTCACGGAAAATGGGTTTAACTCACCTGTTACGGTATACTCGAAACCATCCTTAAAGTACTTCATACACTGATGTTGTGTAGAAGGGATGATATTGTACTCGTGTAGCCAAGGACGGCCGAGCAAGGCGTTGTAGCAGGTCTTGGCGTCAATGACATGGAATTTGATGTCTGTGACGAGAAGTCCGAAGCGTAACGTTAGTATCACAGATCCGAGAGTCCGTGACGATTGTGAATCGAAACCGGAGATAGTAATTTTGTCACGAGCGAGGTGTTGCACGCTCATGCAGATTTCCTTCAACACCCGAACATTAAGGAGGTTGACGGAGGATCCATTATCCACCAGGATCTTGCCTATCTTGATATCATGGCAGTATCCGGAGACATATAGGGGACGGTTGTGGTCGCACGTCCCGAGAAGGAGGTCTTCATCACCGAAAGTGATGTCGGCCGTATGCACTTCCTCTGGTTCATCCTTCATCTTTTCAGTGGCGAGGAAGGCTTGGAATTGCTCAGGTTCTTGTAACGCCTTAATTAGTGAGTCTCGCGCTTCTTTTGATAATAGGAGGGCATCGAGAATGCTAAGCTGAGAAGGTAGCTTCCTTAGGTGCGCGAGGATGTTATAGTCCACTTTACTCTTCCTAGGAGGGTCTTTGACAGCCAGCTCTCTCATGACTTGGTCATCTAAAGTGATATCTTCAGTGACCTTTTCCTTTCCCTTATCCTTTCTATTCCCGGGCCCGAGATTCTTTTCTGGGAGTGTGCGATTGCGCAGCTGAATGTTCTCACAGATCTCCGATTCCTCCTCTTTCCCCAACACGGATTCTTTGAGGAGAGGACCCAGAGCGATTTCTTCATCAGAGTCGCTCCCAAAGGTGAGAACTTGTGACCCCCTGGCGTTTACCATATAACAGTTGCCAGTAGCTCTGTCGTGCCCATCGATAGTACTTCTTCGCTCCCGACGGCTCTTGCGTTTCATACGCTTAACATGTTGCCGACGAGCGACATATCCTTGCCACCATATCTTAAAGGCGTCGCACTCCTCCGTGGGATGTGAGATTTTTCGGTGATATGCGCAATAGTCAAGGTGCCTCTCCACCCTATCATGTGTGTTTCCTTCCGAGGGTGGTAGCTTCATTCCCATTGACATGGCTTTGGCAAACCTTTTCCTCGTCTTGAATATCTTCTTGTCTACTTCGGATTTCTTTCGCTCTGGCAGGAGTAGTTCAACTCTTTCGTTCAGTTGCCCGCATTTGGCTCCTTCCGACGTGGTCATCTCATGCTCCTGGTCCGCTTTACATTTTAGACGAATCTCGTCTAGAAAAGCGTCGATCATTTCGTCTGTTGGCCATGCACGCTCTGGTACAGGCTCTGCCTCCAGCTTTTTAGTGTCAGGAGTTTTCCCATCATCGGTAAACGAGTGGGAGATCACGTTACAACTCGCCACATATCCTTCGGATTCATTCGACGAGCTTTCTTCATCATCTTCCTCTTGAAAGATGTGGTTGAGGAACTCTTGCAGTGTGACAGGAGTTCGCGCCTTTTGATTGTATTCTTCCAACGCGTCGATTTGCTTCTGCAAGTTCGTGTGTTCGTTTTCAAGCTTCATGGGCTTCTTGGATTTCTTCTTCTTTTTCCTCGAAGATTTTGACGGTTGGGCGTGAGTATTCGGGCCCTTATCGCGAATCTTCGTAATTGGGCGGGGCTTCAACATTCCTTTGATAATTTGAGGTTCAAGAGGGTCCTTCCATTCGATCGCAGGACACGCGTGAAGGTCTCTCAGCATTCTTTTGGTTTTAGTTGATAGCACGACCTCCCATGGAGCTTCTTCAATAAAAGAACATGTTGCCCCCGGTGTATTCGCTTTCCTAGGAGCATGCGGCTGTGGTGGGTTCACCTTCCACTTTTTGGACAGTACAAACTTCCCCTGGAGGTACTGGTCTTCAATCCATCCTTTGAAGACGAAGCAATCTTCAATCGGATGGCCTACCGTTTGATGGTAAGGGCAATAGTTAGGGTTATTCACCTCGGTGGGTTGCGGCGGTCGCCTTGGATTTGGCAGGTTTATAAGCCTGTTGCGTATTGCCAGCTCGAATAGCCGTTTCGTCTTGTCCCGTGGGAAGGAGTAGGGACGCTTCATCTTCTCATTATAATACCGACGCCTTTCCTCCAGTTGATCTGCCGGTTTCGGGGCGTTAGGTTGCTGTTGGGCATTCGCAACAAAGGTTGCTCTTCCTTTACCCTTGTCATTCCGAGGTTCCGACTTCGGGGGAGGTGGTCTATGACCCATCTGGTCCATCTGAGCCAACTTGTCGATTAAAGCCTGGAATGTGGTTGGCTTAAAGAACATCATAAACTGGGAGATAGTTGCGTGAGGGTCTAGAGTTCCCACGAACATGCCCACCGCAGGTGCTTCCTCAATGCGTTGCTCGCATCTCGACCATAAATTCCGCCAGCGTATAGCATACTGGACCCAGGTTTCGCCTGGTTTTACTCTGGCGTTAATCAGTGCAGTTATTGGAGTGCGTCCGCTGGCACTTGCGAATCGCTGAGTGAACAACAACTCCATTTCAGCGAACGTTTTGATAGAATCGTTCGGGAGTTCCGAATACCATTCGAACGCAGTTTCTGATAAGCTGCCCATGAACTAGCGGAGCAACAGTTTATCATCACCGCCGGTGTTACCGCAGAGGGCCCAGAACTGGGCGACATGTTGATGGGGGTTGCCGGTCCCCTTGTACACGTGGAATTTTGGTATCGTATAGCCTGGCGGGTATTTGATTTGGTCGTACCAGCTCGGATACGGCCGCCCCGTTTTCACGACTTGACCAGCTGCCTCAGTCGCGTGATGAACCCGGATTTGCTGGGCTATGTAGTCAGCCAAGTCAGCCTTAGAGATTGCCTCCTCCTTGGCCGTTGAGAGGGCTGGTGGTGGATTTGACGTTTCTCCTCGGTCATCTTCAAGAACGATTGGGGGATCCTCGGCGGGTAAGTCTTGCTGGATCAACATTCCTATCATATCTTGGAAGAGAAGGCCCATCCGTTGTATGTTGGCCGCTTGTTCAGCAGCCTCTTTGTCCTTTTTCTCCAGTGTCCGGCGAAGGAATTCAGCGTCGGTTTCTTCCTCTCGGCGTGTGTCTGAGGACGTTTCTGGGTTTTCTTTTGGCCCGGTGAGCGCGGCCATAGCATTCATCATTTCTTGAAGCTTTTGTTGCTGCTCCTGGGCCTTCGTCACGGATCGGGTTAGCGGTCGGTGGCCCGTAGAAGTGCGGCTTTCCTCTTTTCCAGAGGCCATGTAAACAGTGTGCACCACTATGCCCCCAGACTTAGGGCGTCTGGGCTCAGTGCTTTTAGCCGTCGTTGCATGCTGTGGGGTCTTCTCGGCCTCCTTCTTTTATGAGCCAGTTGATCAACAGCCCTTTGGGGTTTAGCCTGGTGACCAGCTTCCGGTTGGATTTTCAATTTCTTGTGCTGGCGGGAGAAGTTTGGATCGATGATCGAGTCTCGGGCCTGCCGCCAAACCTTATAGATTTTGGAAGACAGCCGTTGAGGAGATCGGGGCTGTTCAGGTTTTATTTCCACAACCTTTTTTAATGGGGGAGGAGACCTCTTCAGCACTGCAGTAGCAGAATTCCTTCGCACCTTATTTAGCATTTCGAAGCTGTTCCCAGTTGGAACAGCAGCATTAACCTCTGCCATCGGGGCCGATGGAGTCAACCCGGAGGGGGAGTTGCCCCCAGCCTTCCTTACTCGGCGCCAATGGCGATGTCGAGCGTGTCGAGCGGACGGTGTAGGGTCAGCGGTAAGAATGGTTTCGTCTTGCCCCCTGTGTAGGTGGGGGGTCGCTGTTGGTGTTAGCCTGTCAAAGACCGACGTCCTTTGGGCAGCAGGAGCGGGAGCTGGAGCCGTCGATCTTGTAAAGACCGACCTTTTGGCCGGAGAAGCCGCCTTGACGATTTCGGGAGCAGGAGCGGCCACTTTCTTAGAAACAGCCGTCTCTGAGATTGTAGGGCCCATGATGGGTTTGCAGGATTTCTGGCCCAATCTAAAGAAGACCGAGGCGTTGACGTTGGGCGACTCGTTGAGAGGAGCCGCGGCAGGGGTAAGACGATCAAAGACCGACTTCTTGAGAGCTTCCGTTGTCAGCACTGGAGCGGTGAAGTTTGTCGGCGGGAGCATGGTCCCGAAGAACAACCCTGTGGTGGCGCGAGTGACCTGTTCCACGGGCATTGTGAATAGCGAAGCAGCTTGGGGTCCGTAGGCTATACCTCCTGGCGAGGCAGAGCGTTGGTTGCAATTGCAGTCTGAGCAGTTGAAGAATTTCACGGAAGTAGAAGCCATCGATCCTTTACTTTCTGCAATAAGCAAGACGCCAATTCTTAGTATCTTGAAACCCAAGGGCAACCATTAGCGAACCGCGATTGGTTCGCGAGTCACGACACACGAAGTGTGGAGTGGAAAGAAAAAAAGGTCCCACCGGGCGTGCCAGAATCTGTTCCCCTCCGAAAGACGGCGCGACATGACGTCTTGTCTGAGATTCGGGGCAGATGCTAATTGGTGCTATCCGTCCACCTCTCCGAAGATGCCAAGTTGATTTATGGCACCATGTATCGAAGGTTTAGACGGATGCGTCCGATGTAGCAGACTTCGTCAGATTCCCCCTCGTTTGAGGGGTTTTTGATTGTGGGGACGCTCTTCTCTGCAGGCGCAAGCCCCTGCAGTTAATTACGCTACCGCATTGCGGTAACAACTTTCTCCTTCTCCAGATGGTCACTTCGTGTCGTGGGTGTTTGTTTTGTATTTTGTTGCCCGTGGATTGTTTACGGAGACTGAGTTATGTCGTCGCCCGTAGGGCGTGGACTAGTCCAAATCCGTATTTATCTTAGATTTGGGTTTGGGGGTTTAGTTTGAGGATACGTCAGCCGTACGTGAGGCTAAGATCAACTCAAACGTTTGTTAAGGATACGTTAGTCTCGCTTTGAGACTAAGATCAACTTAACGGGATCGTTTAGATCCGACAAAGGAGCGTTTGGGCTATAATGTTTCAATTTAGGGACATAGTGGTCCATCGTATGTATGGCCGTCGGGACCCGTCACCTCTCTGACGACGTTGAAGGATTACAACGACGGATGTCAGAGGAGCTCAGAGATGTACCCTCGAGCCAGAGTAAATTGGGGGGATTCATAGTCCAGTCTGTTTGAAGGTTTAAGGATACGTTAGCCATCTTTGAGGCTAAGATCAACTTAAACGGGATCGTTTAGATCCGACAAAAGAGCATACGGGGCTCTATTGTTCTAGTTTAAAGACATTGCGGTCCATGGGTAGTTTAAGGACGTTGCGGTCCATGGGTAGTTTAAGGACATTGCGGTCCATTGTTAGTTTTAAGACATCTCGGTCAAGGTTAAGGACGTCGTAGTCCATGGGTTTAAGGACCCCACAGTCTATTGTTAGTTTTAAGACATCTCGGTCAAGGTTAAGGACGTCGTAGTCCATGGGTTTAAGGACCCCACAGTCCGTTGTTAGTTTTAAGACATCTCGGTCAAGGTTAAGGACGTCGTAGTCCATGGGTTTAAGGACCCCACAGTCCGGTATGTGCTCTGGATGCTTCACACGGGTTCACTGCCGTGCTCTGCGAGGACCAGGCTCCGCTCTGGACGTTTTCCACGGGGTCAAAGAGTGACATTATCCGCGTTCCACGTAACCAGGAATTTTGCATTAAACACGGGTTTAAGGACCCCACAGTCCGTATCAATGTGTGGTCGTCGGGACCCGTCACTTCTTTGAAGACATTGAGGGATTACAATGCCAAGTATCAAAGGAGTGAAGAGATGTACCCTAGAACCAGAGTGGATTAAATAGTCCTTGGCCCAATTTGGGATCAAGACCGATTAATTATGTTATGAGCCCATTGGCCCAGTTAATCACAAATTGAGGACTTATGGCCATCTTGGGCTAAGTCCAATCAGGAGAAGCTTTGCCTCTATCCATTTAGGCCAATTGGGCCAAAGCCTAGTGTTAAACACTACAGAGCAGTCAGTGTTGAACACTGGGAATGAGGTTGACAAGTTAGTGTTTAACACTAAGAGATAATTGGTGTTAAACACCAGCAACAAGGCTTTTCAAATTAGTGTTAAACACTAAAACAGATCAGTGTTGAACACTGCAAATAAAGCTTTTTAATTAGTGTTGAACACTAAGGCCCAACAGTGTTTTAACACTGGGTTCGGGAGTTTCAATTTAGTGTTAAACACTAAGGCAAGAGGGGTCACGTGGCAGCACGTGAGAGCGCCCTCCCTTCATTTATTCTGCTGAGATTATCGCGTCTTTCAGAGCATCACGTGCCATCACGTGACGGGCATTCAAATGCCTATGTATTAGAGCTTCTGCCGAGGGTCACGTGGGTCACGTGGGGTGCTGCCTCAAAGGGGCTTTCTGCAGATCTCTTGGGGGGGTCACGTGGTGACACGTGACCCTGCCTCTATGTATGTTGTTTTAGAGGATCTGTTAATCTTTTCCAGGAATTAAATTCCTCGTAGGGTTAAACCCTGACAGTAATTTCAGAGGAATTAAATTCCTACTTCCTTTCGAAGGTTTATATTCTGAATAGAGTTGGACTCTGAATTTTCTGCAGGAATTAAATTCCTTGTTCATGTGAAGAATCAAATAGGGTTAAACCCTAACAAAAGCTTTTTAGGGAATTCGAACTTCCATCCTCTGTTAAATTATGATTAAAGGAATTAAATTCCCGCTGTTTCAACAGAACTAGGTTCTTAATTAGGGTTAAACCCTGTTTCTTTTCGTTCTGAAGGAATTAAATTCCCATGATACAGGGTCAAGCCCTAATTTTATTTTAAAGGAATTAAATTCCTATAGTTCTGTGAGAATTAAATTCTCGTGCTTGCATTCCTTCTCTATGTTTTGGATCTGCATGGCAGGATCTCAACCCATTGAGAATTAAATTCTCAACCTCAAGGGGAGATGTGCACTTTGCAGATCCTCTATCAAAGAGAGAAGAAATATGTTCTTCTGTTTTATGTATCAGAGTTAAACTCTGTTGAGAATTAAATTCTCTTTTTCTTTCAAGGAGCTTTTCCCTTTCTTACCTAGGGTTTTTGCAGAAGATCCAAGTTTCTCCAAGTATCGAAGCTCTCTTCCTTTTCTTTTTCTCTCCCTGTCTCTGTATCCATATATCCTTCTCTGTGTCTCTTGGCTCCTATTTATAGGAGAAGCAGCCGAATCAATCAGTTTTTGACGAATCTTCATGAGAGATTTGATTTGCATCCATCATTCGTTTTTGACCTTTGGATTATTAGGTGAATTTTATTCACCATTGGATTTCAAATCCAGGGATTCTCCTTTGTTGTTTCGGTTAGATTTAAAGGGGAAATCTTTCCAAACCCGAGATTTTCCCATAGATAGATGATATTTCATCACCTCTGAATCTTTAATTCGATTGGTTCCAGATAGCCGCTTTCCTTTGGAAAGATTTGAATTTCTTTCAGAATTTAATTCTGTTGACAAAATGGGCTTTGAAAGCCGGTCACGTGTGACCACGTGACTCATGGTCACGTGTGACCACGTGACTCATGGTCACGTGTGGGCACGTGACCCCCTTTGGAATGATCCTTTTCCTTTCTTTTGCGCTCTGTCTTCTGATTGTTGCTTAAACGTCACGTGCCACCACGTGACCCCTGGTCACGTGCGAGCACGTGACCCTTGTCTGGAGCCTCTTTCCTTTCTTCAACTGGAGAACGAGTCTGCTGCTTTGAACGTCACGTGCCAACACGTGACCCTGGTCACGTGGGAGCACGTGACCTCTTCTGAAGCCTTTTCCTTGACTTGATCAGGGAACCGGTTTGCCTTTGACACTTGCATTTAAATGTCACGTGTCGCCACGCGACCCTGGTCACGTGGGAGCACGTGATTCTTTCTGAAGCCCCTTTTCTTCAACGTAGTCAAGAAACTGAACTTGCCCTGATGATGTGCTTAGGTGTCACGTGCCAACACGTGACCGCTAGTCACGTGTAAGCAAGTGACCCTCTTCTGAAGCTTTTCCCAGAAGCTTTCCTGATTTTAAATCAGGAAACAATACTCTTGATAGGGAAGGAGTTTCCTATGCTACGCTCCGTTAATTTCCGCTTATCACAAGGATTCTCCATATAGGATCAGAGTGATACCTCCTAAATCCTGGGTTTTGGATCTATGAGATAGATCTAATTGGATGTTAGGATACTCACTGGTTGTAGTGAGATGGTATCAATCGATCCTGGGGAGAATCACTGGAAAGATTCCAGAGTGATAAGGACGACTGAATGTCAGTCGCAGGCATTGTCTTTACCCTCAGTAGAGGGACGGTATGTTGGAAGAGTTCCAAGCTAAATACTGTGACTTACTAGACGATTAAAGGCAAGATACATCGTTACCAAGGATGCTACCAAAGAGGCAGTCTGGATATATATATATAAGTTCATGAGATGAACTTCGTTCGTACCATTGTGTGACAATGGAGTTGTGGCTTTAGCCAAGGAACTACCGTCCCATCAGAAATCCAGATATAATTCTTAGGCAGTATCACCTGATCATGGAGATGGTTGATCTCCAGGAAGATCGAGGTTAAGAGAGCAGAAGTAGATGACAACAGCGCGGATCCACTCACAAAGGCCTTTTCCCCAGTAGAGACTTTTATGGGATGGTTGAGTATGGGATACTTTAACCATAGCTAATTATTGGGTATGTGATACCACATCAGATGGCCCTAGTGCAAGTGGGAGATTGTTAGTTATATGTATGCCCTAGAAGCCATTACTATACATAGGATGTATATTGTAGTGGATGCTTAGACATATATAGGGAGGACTTTCTTGCTCGACATGATAGTATGCTATCTAGTTACTCTTTACCTTAACGTGTATACTGATTGTCTCTCTTTTACATGTTGGTAAAGCCCTTAGGATGTGTACTTGACTACCTGGACTGTGATGCAGATCATACTAGTGGGGACATGGTAGTCCATAAGTACATCCTTCAAGGTCCCTAGTCGTGGGTGTATCGAGACAGGGCATCGATATACCAGAGTAGACTAGCGTATACCTTCTCGACCTATACAGATGGGCGATGGATGATCCCATATCCATTGGTGTTTGACATCAGAGATCATATACGGGTGCTCAGTGGAGACTGGGTACACTGGACGGAATCGCCGAGAACTCCCAGATGGTATTATACCTCACGTCAGATGGCCGTTCTCTGGTGACACTGGTACATGTTAGTCTGTAGACCCGAGATCGTCATGGAGTCTTGTGTGATTCCCACTGTGTTTTAATTTCCACCTTACCACGTCCAAGAGGGCGTGCAAAACGGTGGTTTTTGGGTACAGTCCTGAATCACATGGAGGCAATGAGCGATAGGAGGGGATTCGTCTCTCCCGGTATAGGGAGTCGATGTTGCGCTGTGTTCGATTGGCTATAACCGGAAATCCCTTTCCAGGGTTGCTGAGATTTACTGGTAAGTGTTACCAGTAGTTTCTCGAACTGTTATAGACTTCATATCGACACGACTTATCGAGCTACTGGGGTCTGACGTTTACCACCCCTAGGCGAGATATGCGACATATCAGACGACGAGACCGGACTGTACGGTAAGTGTTACTGGTTGGATTCACAGGAGTGTGAGCAGGCTTGCTTGTTGATCTTCTGATCGCTCAATACCCGGGTGGCCGTTACGTTTAGCACACCGCTTGCGGCTTGTGGGTGTTTGATATGATCATCACCTACTGCCGGCGTATTGACGAGTCTTTAGAGTCCTACACAGGGGTTTCCTGGCTCAAGCGAAACGAGATAGGAGCGCATATGAGATATGTGCGGGACCGAGAATAATACCAGTATGTGATACTGTATTCTATTCTCGCGATTTGTATTATTGGACGGTTATATGAGATATAGCCGGGTTACCGAATCAAGTGTTGATTCGATATATTGATACACTAGATATTAGTCGGTTATATGCAATATGACCGGATCATTAAATCAAGTGTTGATTTAATGATTTAATGTATAATTATATATTTGATATATTACTTTACATTAACTAGTATTTGTTCACTTAAGATTGATTTTCTCACTTGATTGTGCACATTGTATATATGATATATGTGTGTACACTAGTTTGTATCATATTTGATGATACATGCAAACTTGGGTGTGTATGCTTTAAACCATAGTTTAGGTTAATGGTTAAGGTTTTATTTATTTATTTATTTATTTTTGGCAAAATAAAATGGTGGCTTGCTTTGTTTTATTCTTGAATCTTCATGAAGCTTTGAAAGTCTTAACCATTTTGTTTTTTCCTTAACCTAACCATTACACCTAAACCCTAATTTATTCTCTACATGTGTTAACTTCACCCATGGTTGCATTATGATAAGCATCACTTGATTTTATATTTTGAGATGATTAATTAATCTTTTTCTTTCTTCTTCTTCTTCTTCTTCATGAAGAAAAGAAAAGTTTGCTAGAAAATTCTAAGTGATGAAATCAAGTGAGAAATTCAAATCCAAAGTGAACCTACTTCCTATTTCTTCATCCTCTACCACTTGCCATGTTGTATAGGGTGTTTTCTTCATAAGGTTCATGACCAAGTGAAGATGGAGCTTGAGTTTGAGTCGCCTCGACGTAGATCATCTTCGGCATCAAAGTCAACGACCTAGCCCGCTCATTTCTCCGATGAAACCAACGCTAGAGTCCGGGATTCCGATGATCGCCGTGGAGGGACGTATACACGGAGCTTTGGAAGTGGAGGACCGGATCTACAAAGGCTGTAATCCCTTTCTCTTTTTAGTAAAGTTGTTTGCTAGCTTTTTGTTTCACCTATCCTCTAGTTAACGATCTTGCATTAGGGTTTCTCGGCATATAAATTTTTGAATTTGGCATGGTTGATGCCTTGTGGAACCTCTTGAGTGTGCCTAGTAACCCTACACAGACATATTCTAAGACAGGTATTACTCGATTCAGGAGATGGCTTTCTCCGCGAACTTGAGATTAAGAGAGACATAGAAAGGAACATCAGGGCGGATCCACTCATTGAGGCTATTTCTCGAACACAATAGTTTTACAAACGGGTTTTGTGAAACTGATTAGTAGAGGAGTTGGGTGTTCGGTATCACACGGGCTGTGAGTATGCGACATAGCAATAATTAGCCTTAAGTGCAAGTGGGAGATTGTTGGATGTAGTGCCCTCAAAGTCAATTATTGGATCGTAGGTACGTGATTGCAATGATTGAGGAGGACCTATACCGGTAGGACAGTCTTACTCGAAATGATAGTATACTATCTGGTTTGCCTTTATCAGTCGTGTACAGGTTCAGGTGACTGATCACTATTACACATTTATAGAGCCCTTAGGATCTTGCTTGACTACCAGCAGTATGATGGCGATCATATACGTGAGAGTTGGGTAGTCTATAAGCACATCCTTAATTGTGGTCCCTAGTCGTAGGAGTTTCGAGACAGGGCATCGATACTCCGGAGTAGACTAGTGTATACAATCGAGACCCCGACGAGGGGTGGTGGCCGGTCTCACAAGCCATTGGTGTCAGTTGGATCACCTAAGATGTATACAGGTGCTCGTTGGGTTATGAGTACACCGAACAGGACTCACCGGGAACATGCTAGTTGGTATTATACCTAGCGTCAGCCAACAGTTCCCTGGTGACATGTGTACAGGTTAGTTCATCGACCTGAGGTCTTCATTTGCCTCGTGTGAGTTCCCACTGTGCTTTGATTTCTACCTTACTACGGCTCAAAGGAGTCGTGCAAACAGGTCTTTTTTGGGTACAGTCCCGAGCCACATGGTGGCAAGTGAGCGGATTGGCAGGGGATTCGTCTCTCCCGGTATTGGGGGTGAGATCGTGCTGTGTCTAAGAAAGCCATTACACCAAGTCCTTGGCCAAGGCAGGTAAGAATTACTGGTAAGTATTCCAGTAGTTTCTCAGGGTGTTCAGGGCTTCTCTCCGACATGACTTATACCGCTATTGGGGGTCTGACGTTACCAGCCCCCTAGGCCCGATATGCGATACTCATAGACGAACGGACCGGACTGTATGTATATTGTCACTGTTAGGCTCAGTAGTGTTCCAGGATGAGTTCGCTCATCGGCTTCCGTTGAGGTCAGTACATGGGCAGTCGTTATGCACTGCTAGTGCCGCTGACATGCTTGTGGTTAAACCCACTGCCAGGGTACTGATGAGTCATTAGAGTCCCTCACAGATAGTTTCCCAAGTTTGGGCGAAACGTTGTAGAGGTCGTATGGTTTTATGGCAGGGTTCGGAAAATGCACGTGCACTTGTGCACGTGTCATATATCGGACAGATAATACTGGTGGGATTTGGTTTAAGCCGGATCCATGTATAATATTGAGTCAGAATATTTTAGTCTCTCGTATTCGTATTCGGTCGGAATACGGATACAGGTATGTATATACAGGTGAGGGGTATTTTCGTAATCCGTTACGAGAATATTTTAAAAGATGCATTTCTTTTTGGGTTAATCATTTTGGTTTAAATGATTAATGTTTTGGAAAGTGTGACTCATGTTAATGAGTCATTATTCTAGCATGTTCACTAATGACTCATGGTAATGAGTCATGTAGTGAGTCATGGTTGAGTTAATGATTTTTGTTTTGGGTAGGATATTTTAGGGTTTTGTGTGGGATATTTTTGTAAGATATTTACTTACTTTTTCCAACACAAAACCTAATAAATACCACACCCAAAATAAGTGGATAGCCAAGGGGTTTTCTTTGTGCTTGGTTATTTTGCTCACAAGTTTCTTGAGTTCACCATTTCCAAACCCTAGTATCTTCTTCAACCTCCACCCTAACCCTCTCATGTGATGAGAACCCTAGGGTGTTTGAGAAAAAGTATTCTACTCGTTCTTTACTTCATCTTGGTCATCTCTTTTAGCAGAGTTGATGACCGAGTTGCCTCGGTATAGAGGCGGGAGCCCGTTTAAAGATCCATAGATGTGGTGCCACCTCGACGAGGAGCAAAGAGATCGGAGTTGCCGCAAAGGAGCATGGGATGATGGCTAAAGACCGAAGGACTCGGATTGATCGATATAGCCTCTCTACCTCTTTACAGTTTGTTAGTTTAGCGTTAATGGTAAGATCCAGGTTATAGTATGCGATAGTGCCAGTTATAAAAGTTTTTGTTCCGCGTTTGGCGTCAGAATGACGGCCGGGGTGCTACCATAGACTTACAATAACCGTACTAGGGTGTGATTATGTTCATTTCATTTTTTTGTTTATTCTGTAAATATTTACAAGAAAGACTTTAAAAATAAAATTTTAGTAAACATTTTTCTATGTTTTCACTTTTTCTTTATTTTTCTTTTTAAAAAAAGTGTGGAAGTGAAGCGCAAACGCGCCGTTGCGGTAGTATGCGCAGCTACAGTGCGCAGTGCAACACCCTAGCATTATCGTATGTTATTTAATTATATTAAATAACTATGTCGGAAGTTTAATTATTATTTCTATTGGATTATGATTGGTGTTTGGATGGTTATTCATAATAGCCGTATTTTATTTTGTCTTGATCACTAATTCAAATTGCTTTAAGATTTGGGTAAATACCCGACCCTCATGCGTGTTTAAACTAGAATATTTTATTAGCATTTAAGTTTGGTTGCTAGTCTAAAAGTATTTTTATATGCATATGATTTATTTGCCTAACATTATTTTTGTAACCGAATATAATTATGGTTATCTAGTTTGTTAAGTAAATGATAATTAAGTTTTGTTGCTAATTGATTAATATCTTATTTGTATGCATACGATATTTTATCCAACCTTAGTTGTAACTATATCTATATTTTAGAATTATAGTTCAACAATGGATATATTTTGTTTGATGGCTTAAACAAGATATATGGCAGTTTAAAGTTTGATAGATAATAGTGAAATCCCTTGTACATCTTTTAAGCATATATTTAAGGACTGGTGCAAGTTAACTTTAAGTGTGTGTATATATATATATATATATATATATATATATATATATGAGAATAATGGAGGAAATAGGCCCTGGGAGGCTTTTTGCGTTAGGTGTCGGCAAAAAGTACGTCCTCCACCATTTTATTCGACGATCGGCGCCTTCCAACTTGATCTCCATCCTTGAATTTGTCGATACATCAAATTCATATGATTACAACACCATTTCTCCGTTGATTTAGCAATGTAAAAAGTTATATTGTCGGTAAACCGTTAATTTTGCATCACTAAATCAACGGTGAAAAGGTGTTGGAATCACATGAAATTTAGTGTATCTACTTGTTAGACAATGAAGATCAAAATGGCTGGTGCCGATCGTCGAATAAAATGGTGGAGAACGTGATTTGTGCCGCCTCCTAACGCAAAAGACCTCTTAGAGCCTCTTTCCGCCATATTCTTTCTATTGTTAGATATGTATGCCGTAGAGGACTTCATTGTATAGGATACTAGGGATATGTATGTACATGACAATCTTGCTCGATATGATAGTATACTATTTGGTTTGTCTTTATCTTAACATGTGATGTGTTTTACTTAGTATTTCATATCTTGTATGCATGTTGATAAAACCAGTAGGATCCTTGCTTGACTATCAGCGTTGTGATGACAATCATAATTGTGGGAGCTGGGTAGTCGAGAAGCACATCCTTAAAATGTCCTTAGTCGTGAGAGTGTCGAGACCGGGCATGGATACTCCAGAGTAGACTAGTGTATACATATCTAGACCCTGACGAGGGGCGATGGATTGGTCCCGCAGTCATTGGTGTAGTGTACCTAAGATTGTATACAGGTGCTTACTGGGGTGAGTACACTGGACGGACTCGCCGAGAACTGGCTAGATGGTATTATACCTAACGTCAGATAGCAGTTCTCTGGTGACATGAGTGCAGGTAGTCTGTCGACCTGAGGTCGTCATTTGTCTCACGTGAGTTCCTACTGTACTTTGATTACTACCCTACCACGGCTCTACTGATTCATGCAAATAGGTTTTAGTTGGGCACAGTCCCGAGCCATATGGAGGCAGTGAGCGACTGCTGGGAATTCGTTTCTCCCGGTATAGGGAGTCGATGTCGCGCTGTGATCGGTTGGCCAAGCCATGGTGGATTAAGAATTACTGGTAGTTAGACCGGTAGATTCTCGGATGGTCTTGAGTCACACCGGCATGACTTGTCAGATTATTAGAGGTCTGACGTTTTCCGCCCCCTAGACCCGGCATGCGATACTCTCAGATGAACAGACCAGACTGCATGGAGATTATCACGGACAAGATCAGTAGGGGTTTGGATGAGTTCGCTCGTCAGCCTTCTTTTCGACAGGTACCTGGGTAGCCGTTACGTACAGCTAGTGTCACTGACGGATTTGTAGTTAAACCCACTACCAGCGTACTGTCGAGTCTTTAGAGTCCCACACATAGGGTTTCCCTGGTTCAGACGAAACGATGTAGAGGTTGTATGGTTTTACGTGTAGGGTTTCGATCATATACGTGTACTGGCTGCACGGATGTTATTCAGACGGATAATACTAGTGGGCTTAGGATTAAGTCGCATTCTAGTATTATATTACCGGATTATTTTTATCTCTTTGTATTCGTTTTTTTAGAGTATGAATATAGGTATGTATATACGGTGAAGGAATTCTTATAATTTTACAAGAGATACTTCTAGAAGGGGACACCTCATTATTGGTTTTATCTATTTTTGGAAAATAGATTAATGAGGTGGAAATGGAGATATTTGTGGCATGGTAGAAGCATGGTTAAGTCTCATTGTTTATTCATTTGACTTTAGTATTCAAGCATGGTTGTATTTTTTTATGGAGAAATATTTTATGCTTGATTATTGAGAAAGACTTAGCCATTCTTCACTTACTCCTACACTTGCTCATTTAGGTTTTTTCTTTCTTTCTCCATTTTTGCTCTCCTCCTTCTTCCTCAAATCCTAACCCTCATATGTGTTGTGAATCCTAAGGTTCCTTAAGATAAAATACTCCAATTAACTCTCTACATTTTCTAAACTACCTAGATTAGCAAACTAGGTACTTTAGTTACCTCATTCTTGAGGTTGGAACTTGAATCATAGATTCTCGGATGGATCGTCTTCGACACGAGGAGGCCGACAACTGAGCTTGACCTAAACCCTCTAAGAGCTCAAGAAGAGGAGAAGAAGACTCGAAAGACAAGTATCAAGGAGGTATAAAACAATATCTTAGTAGTTTAGAACATCTTTGTAGTTTAGCTAGTTAGGGTTTCTGAAAGATCTTGGTTGTTTGGTCAATGTTGCAAGTCTAAAAATCGATTTTTGTGAATTCCGTCTCCCCATAAACTACGTGGAGTGTGCGACATCGACTTACACTGGTATCAGAATCTACTTAAACCTTAACTACTGATTTGGTGGAGGTTTAGATGCTTTACACTATTTGTGATCAAAGAATTGACCGCAATCAAGAATGGTGTCACTTGGTAGCTAGCCGGTTGGGTACGGGTCGGCCCACAGGGATTTTGTGTATTTACTAGTTGTTTTAATGAGTCAATTCCAATTGTGGTAGGTTTGATTATCAATAAAAACTAAATTGAATTTAATTAGGATTAAAAACCTTGCTAGGGTTAGGATTATGTTAGTTTGGAAAGTCAATATTTCTCAACGCTTTCTATGCCCTAATTAAGAACTTTTAGGTGTTAAGGTAATAGTTCACAAAGGAGATTAGCACGATTGGGAAGAAACTAGGTTTCTTCCCTTTGGTCCTTGTCCGTCCTTTCTTAACTCTTACCCTAACCTCATAGAAATCATACACAACCGGTCTTTAACTATGGTATCACCGCTATCTCGTGGGATAGGGTGCCGTAGTGAGCGGTGTATGTATGTATGCATAGAGTCCTACTTTAAAATGTATAACGGGCAAGAAAGGGGTGAGAGATTTTCATCTCTCAAACGTTCCCTAAACCTAACCCTAACAAGTGAGGAACTACTCACTCATTAGGGAATTGGCAAAGGGGTTCATTTTTTTAGTTTTAATTTAACAACTACGGCAGATAAGAAATTTATAAATACGGCAGAGAAATAAAATTGCTATTGAAATAATTAGGGCAGAAAAGAAACTTACTTTTTTATTTGATGCACTCTTCAACAATTACAGGGAATAAGAATTCTAAACTAGATAAATAAAAAGAGGCCTGCTCCAAAAAGAGCTGTAGGTTTCCTATTTATAGATAATAGAAAACCTAGGGTTTACATCTGATCCATATTTAGAATTACAAAAATACCCTAAGAAAACCAGGTCAATGCACCGACTCCACCGACACACGCTGACTCCACCGACACGTGTCATATATGGCCGCGGTTCCGCAGCCATATGCCTTGTTTGACCGCGGATCCACGGTCATCTTGAGGGGTCTTGGGCTCTGTTTTCTTGTGGTGCTTCAAGTTGCTTTTTATATCTGTTTTCTTCACTTGGTTCTTCAGAATGTCTTCTAGTTTCTTCCAGATTTCCACAGTGCAGAATGTTGTGGACTTTTACAGTTCGTTTCGTGTTGAAGTCTTGAATCTTTGTATTGCCTTCGTACCTTATGCAATTGAACTGTTCACTGATCTTCACTTGTTCCTTAGGCTGTAGGTGGCATCATAAAGATTCTTTTCTTTATTGGTCATAGTCTCACTTTTGTAGCGTCTTTTCACCATTTACACTGTATTGTTCCGAGAACCTGTAATCTGCAACTATGTAGCAGACATGGATCAAAATCACCTATTTATTTGTAAAATGATTAAGAATGGGGAATATAATATTGCAAATTTATGATATGAACAAATACCCCCAAACTTATCTTTTGCTCGTCCCGAGCAAAACTAGTTTTATTCTTGAAAAAAAACCTAACCTCACTTTCGCAGGGAAACGCGATTGCACTGAGCTCGTGCAACAAGCCGTTAAACCTCTAGGTGTCCCTAATAGGAGGAGTGTTGTCTCCTGAGGGTTTTCAGCGGATACTACCCATAAAAATCCTATCAATTTAGCTTATTGACTTTCATTCTTCAATTTGGTTTTCTAGCAAGAAATTCTATTATCTTCAACTTAGAAATCATCAACCCGTATTTTTCACACTCATTTATCATTTAATTTAAGATTGTATATGTTCTGCAAATTTATTAAGCTTTCAGCATCTTTTGAATTTTCCTTCTGAGGTTCCATCTCAACATAGGAATTTTTATCATCTCTACTGAAGGTATAAGTCTAATCTTTCATTCCTATCTCTCATCCAAACCCCAATCATATACCCCTACGTGTGTGTATGTATCATCCCTATATTTGGAAATTCAATTCAAGCTATCATACTCTTGTCCATCGTCCAAAGTACTTTTAATTGGTAATTTTAGATGAAATTGCTCACACATCCTTCATGCGACCGTTAATACTTCTTGAGGTACTAACGACCGATTACAAAATGTGTTTGCGCATTAAAGTGTAATTCCTCGTCTTGTAATACCTAAGGCTTTAGCAGTGACTCCCAAACCAGTTGGTCTAAGGCACTAGGTGATAAAGCACCCTCGCTATAATTTTTTTTATTTATGCAGCCTTAAGTAATTACAAAACCAATGTTCATTTTTTTTATATCTCTTTATTCACACTTATACTTATACTTTTCTTCATACTAAGGATTTTAGACAAGAGAATTTCAAGGTATCCTCTACTATTTCAAGTTTCAAGATGCGTGTTTTGTGCAAGTTGTAGAGTATATATTTTCAGAATTTTAGACTTAAGGTTCGGAATTATTTTTTGGACTTACACTTCAATAAAAATTTCAATACTCTTCCTTTATTTTGACTTAGCCCAAGAACTGAACTCAAAATTTGCCTATTTCTAAATAATCTACAAGGGCATAAATTTTCTATAGTTAAACTTTAAGACATGTTATTTTTAGGGTTTTTAATTTATTTAGTTTAGGATCTAGTTTTTCCCTACTATTCAACTGTCATGTTGAACTTAAGTTAAATATGGCCAAAATTGAACTGTTCAATTTTTATAATTTTTAAATTTTTTTAATTTTTATGGGTTTTAAAATAAGTATGCAAATGCAAAAATATACATATGAATGCGAAGGAAGAAAGCTTACCGAGCACACCCCCAAACTTAAACTTGACAGTGACCTCACTGTCAGGCTACACCAAGAGGGTCAAAATTATCGGCACTCCCCTGTTTATTTTTTTATTTTTAATTTTATTAAAACTGGAATTTTAAATTTTTTTATTATATATTTACAAGTGGTAAACGTACCCCCAATCATACGGTTAGCTAAAAATCATTTTCTTTCAAGAGCCAACATAATCTCCCCCAAACTTGAATTAAACAATGTTACAAGTCAATGCCAAGTTTTGCAAAGGCCAAAAGTCAATACCAACCATTCGAAGAATTTATCAGTGAAACACCGCGGTTGGTGGAAGAGTATGTAGTCTAGAATCACGAAGAAGTGGGGAAGAGATAAGTGGTGTGACAGAAATGGATTGCATCTCAATTTGAAGAGACAAAAAAGTGATTGTGACGATGGATTACTTGCATTTTTTTGATTGTCAAGAAGAAGGGGCAGAGGTTCAATTTCTTTTTGGAGTTGATTCATCTCAACACCCGTGTTTGCTAAAAATGCGAGCTCATCAGCGAAAATTTCCTCAAAGCTTTCATCGATACCCCGAAAAATAATAACATCAGAAAGAGTGGGGCGATCTCTAGACTCCGTGAAAGATTCATAATCAGCGTTAAATGTTGACCCGGAAAACTTAATGGAAGAGGCCGTATGTGTATAATACATAGTTAGGTCAAACAACGTATGAATAGAATCTGGATCAGTATCCTGAAGCTGATCAAATTCGCTGCTGTCGACATCCATTAATTCGACAGAACAAGCATGAGTAGAAGGTTCGGAGGGCAGACTTCCTATCTTGTAAATGTTGAACTCACTTGACATCTTCCCGAAGGATAGAGTCATAGAGCCGTTATGACAGTTGATTACAGCATTGGAAGTGGCCAAAAATGGTCGACCGAGGATCACCGGAATTTGGTTCCGTGGGTTATCCACAGGCTGTGTGTCCATAACAATGAAATCAACGAGGAATATGAAGTCCCCTACTTTGATCAACACATCCTCTAACTCACACCTAGAATGAGTGATGGATCGATCGGCCATTTGGAGAGTACAATAAGTGGGTTTCAACTCTCCAACACCTAATTGCTCATAAACAGAATAGGGAAGCAGGTTAACACTGGAACCAAGATCTAAAAGTGCACGATTGATGTTCTTATCCCCAATTGTTATTGAAATTGTAGGACAGCCAGGGTCCTTTCGTTTTTGGGGCAAAGTTTTAGGTTGGGTAATAGCATTGCTCACGGCACTAGCTACGAATACTTTCTTGGGTACCTGAGACTTCCTCTTCTTGGTGCATAAGTCCTTCAAGATTTTAGCGTAAGAAAGGACTTGTTGGATTGCATCTAAGAGAGGTATGTCAATGCTAACCTGTTTGAATAACTCCACAATCTTCTCCATTTGTGGAGTTTATTTATTGGATCTCAACCTGTTTGGAAATGGAATATTTTGAAAATTTGTTGAGTCCAATGTTTGTGGAGTAGATTGCGGAGTTGGAACGGATCCCATTGTCGGTGTTAACATGGAGTGAGATATGGGTCCATTCGAATTAGAAGCAGTAGAGCCTTGTGAAGAATGAAGAACAGGCTCTGACGAAGAAGATGACGAAGAAGACAAAGAAGAAGAAGAAGAAGCGGCGGCCGGGGTTTCATCACTAATACCCATATTATTGTGCAACACTCTTCCAGATCTCAACGTAGTCACAGCATTCACATTATGATTTTGTTGTTCATAAGCAACATGTGCGTTGTGTGTGTGACCGGGATTTGGCAATGGTTGAGATAGAAGCTTTCCCTTTTCTCGCTCGCCTAACGCAGCATTCAGTTTTGCAATTTGAGCCTCAATTGTTTTGATGCTCTGATCATGTGAAGCACTGTGTTGCACCAAAGACTCAATGGAAGACTGGATGTTTGCTGAGGATTGTGTAGATTGTTTTAAAAATGCATCCAGATTTCGTTCTAGCGAGGAAACCTTATCGTTATTTTTCTGAACAAAATTGTTTTGAGGATAAGAGTTGTTTGGTACAAAATTGTTGTTTTGGTAAGGTTGGGGTTGAAAAGGTTGCTGATATTGAGTTTGTTGAGGGGCTTGTTGTTGAAGAGGAGGCCTTTGAAAATTGTTAGTGCCTTGGAATTGTTGTTGATTATGTTTCCAAGCAAAATTTGGGTGGCTCCTCCAACCAGGATTGTAAATTGAAGAGTATGGATCATTTCTTTGTCTTTGCTGAAAGGCAGCATTGACTTGATCTTGTCCTTGAACAGGTGGGTTGTAAGGACACTCTTCAGTAAGATGGGACGGATCCGAACAATAAGCACAAATAGTGCGAGTGGATAAAGCAGGGGTGGGAGAAGGCGATGAGAATTTGCTCTCAATTGCTTCTAGTTTTTTCGTGAGTGCATCCATTTCGGCCTTTATTGCAATCGACATATCAAGTTGATGTATGCCTGCCCTAGACTGACCTGATGAAGCATATGAAGTGGTCTTAGTGCTTTCCCACTGAAGTGTTTGTTCAGCAAGATCGTCGAGAAATTGCCAAGCTTCCTCGCTTGATTTTGTAAGAAAGTGACCTTGACAAATAGTTTCCAACAACTGTTTAGTTGCTGGGTTCAGTCCTTCGTATAAAGTTTGGCAAAGTTGCCAATTCTCGATACCGTGGTGAGGACACTGAAAAAGAAGGTCCTTAAATCTTTCTAAACACTTCCAAAAAGGTTCGGAAGGAAGCTGGGAAAATTGAATAATTTCATTGCGAATTCTCGCGGTCTTGTGGTGTGGGTAAAACTTTTTTAGAAAAGCCTTAACAAACTCTTCCCAATTTTTTATGGAGTGTGATACTGTGCTATATAACCATTTTTCAGGTAGGTCACATAAAGTGAATGGAATGACACGTAGCCTTATAGCATCATCAGAAAGTTGTGTGGTCTTCATCATTGTGCAAACATTCTAGAATTTGTTACTGAAGATGTATGCATCTTCGGATTCCAGCCCGTGAAATTCGGGCAACATATTGATGAAGTGGGGTTTAATTTCAAAGTTATCCCCATTAGCCGGTGGAAGTGAAAGACAAGTGAGAAGTGCGGTGCGGATGGGATAGAAAAGATCCTGGAGCGCGATTCGTTGCGGCGCTTCAACAGGCGGTAAGGGGTTGTTAGGATTGAATCCTGACATCTCCTTAGAAAGTGGTAAATATGAAGATGAAGGTAAAGAAGTGGAGGGAATTTCGTCTTCGGAGTCAAAAGCGTCGTCAGTAGGCACTAACGAGACACGGACTAAACGGGCGCTAGTGTCCCTAGTCCAACCGGACATACACTAACGAGGTGTAGTGCAGTCAAAAAGGTAAAAACAGAAGGTGGGGGTACGAAAACGTCAATGGAAGAAAATGGGGTGTAATGGATTTCTAGCGATGATTGTTAGAGGTTCTGCGTGTTCAAGTTTTAGTTTAAATACCGCAATCAAGACGGTTTCGCTTGTAGCTAGCCGGTTGAGTACGGGTCGTCCGCAGGGAGATGGGAGTCTTTTTCAATGTGTTTTAACGAGTTAAGTCCGAGAGTTCAGATTTTGTTGTGGTTATCTAAGTGTTAAGTTGATGTTTTAAAGAGAGCTTGTTAGGGTTAGGATTATGTTAGTTTGAGTTAGGAGTCTCCACATCTTTCGTTGCCCCTCTTAATATCGGTGTTACGGTAATCGGCAACAACGGGGATTAGCACGACTAGGAAGGAACTTGCGAGTATAAGCTAGGCTTTCCAACGCATAAGTCCTTCCTTTTGGTGCTTGTCCGTCCGTTCTTGGCTCTTAGCCATAACCTCCGGTTAATTCAACCACAACCGGTCTCACTACGGGATCACCGCTATCATGTAGGATAGGATGCCGTAAGGAGCGGATTGTGGTTCAATTAACGGGAGTCGATTTAAGCTGTTGGGCAAGGAAAGAGTGAGAGAGATTTCCTTCTCTCAAACTTCCCTTATCCGACCCTAACAAGTATGAACTACTCACACATCATGATACGGAAAAACAAAACAAAACAAAAGAGGAAGATAGAAAGAAAGAGACTATTTGCGACCTCACCTTGGCGAGGATCGAGCGTAAGTATCATTGTCGTATTAAGGATAAAGAAAAAGAGAGAAGAAAGAAACAACAAGAAAATAACAACAACTACTTAACAAATTAAAATTACAACAATTATAGCAAAAGTAAGATAAGCATGATAATAAAATGATCTTCTTTATTCACCATTCTTCACTCACAAAGCTCACTCAAGTTTAATGGAGAAGAGATGAGAAGAAGAAGAACATGTAATCTAAAACCTAGCAAAAAGAAAATACAAGAATGGACCCTTTCCTTCACAAAGTTCTGGGCTATTTATAGGCCAAAAAATGAAAACCTAGGACAACCACCAGAACCCAAACAAAAAGACCAAAATACCCCCCAAAGTTATGCAGATTTGGCGCCTAAACGGCCGCGGATCCGCGGCCTAGACCCCCCTTTGGCCGCGGATCCGCGGCCTTATGGTTGAGTTGGGCTTTCTGGTTTTTTGGGGTTCCCTGGTCTTCTGTCTCCTTTATTCTGGTATATGTATTTTCTCAATTTGGCTCCACGATTTTTCCAGAATTTCTGTTGAGGGAAAGGTGGACTTTTTGTCAAGATTTGGCATGATTGCCTCGAGCTCCGCGTAGATTTCTTGGAACTTGTTGTTGCCATTGAGCCTTGTGCATGAAGGTGACATTGATTTGACATTTTGTCTTCCTAAACTGGTATCTGGCAACATACGGATGAAGAGCGGAGACCGTGTTTTATCTGTGGTTGGCAGGAACCCGGATTTTGTCGTGTTTTTCATGAATTTCACCGTTTTAGAACCGAGAACCTGTATCCTGCAATTGACTAGCAAACACGGCTCAAGAGTATCTACCGATATGCAATGTGATAAAAATTGGGCTGTATGAAAATGCAAAAAACTGATATGAACAAATACCCCCAAACTTATCATTTGCTCGTCCCGAGCAAAGCCAATTTATCCACAAAAAATTTCCTAACCTCACTTTCGCAGGGAACACGATTGCACTGAGCATGTGCAACAAGCCGTTAAACCTCTAGGTGTCCCTAGTAGGAGGAGTGTTGTCTTCTGAGGGTTTTCAGCGGATACTACCCACAAAATCCGGTCAAGTTGGTTTTGTAAAATAACTAAGATTCAAACCCTAAAGTTTTGTTTCAGAAAATAACAATTCTATAATCCTAAGTCTAGACTATCGAACCTTTATTTTTCACACCTCGCTTCTTATTTAACTACAGATTTTATATGTCTTTACGTGCAGTGCAAATAGTGTTGTTAAGTTCCCGAAAGGTCGAATAAAGTCATCATGTCGCACAATAAAGCCCAGATAACAATTTTAAAAGGATCACATAAGTTTTATAAAGAGTTAAGCATTTTTCAAGTTTCGTTTTCCAGTAAGGTTTCAACTTCAGAATTTTTATCTTCCTTAACAGGAAACTAAGTCGTATTTTTCACTCCACCTTTTTCTTGTTTTCATTTCATACACACCTCTGTGAACGTGCAATAGTCTTTATCATAGAATAAAACCTTCATATTTCCGCTAAATTTTTTATAAAAGCCTGTCTTTTATCAAGATTATTCTCACACAAAGAACCGTTAGGAATTTTAACTCGGAGAGAACACTTGCTTGACTTTGTTTTAAACTGGACTTTCTAGGCTTCTTAGCGAGCTTTGGGCCAATGCACCCAAACCAGTTGGTTTTAGGGCATTAGGTGTAGAAACACCCCAGCGGACTTAATTACTCAAGTTACCTAGGTCCAAAAACAAAAGACAGTTTGGCGTGAAAATCAGATGATTTAATACGAGCGGAGATATAACCGGCTGTTCAATTATTTTTTTGGATAAAAGACGTGTTTAGTGGGTTCGGTGTGTAATCATTCCAATCAAGTTTCAGATGGGTTATTTTTCATACTTAGTTCCAATTACGGCATCAATAATATTCCTTCATATTCGCTTTACTTCATAAACTATTCTTGATATTACTTATTTCAGAACAAACCTATTTGATCCTCAGAAAATCATTTATCTGTTTAAAAGTTTTTCAACATAAAAGACTTGTCATCTAATTCCCAAAAACTCACGACACGTGTAGTGTGATATAAAGACGTATATCAGCTATAGTTAACTTCAAAGGAGAGTTATCTTTCAGGTTTTCAAAATCTAAACATAAGATTTAGTCATTCCTATTTTTTTCAAACAAAAACCGTCGAAATGTTGAATCAGAGTTCTTCCACAAGCTAATTTGACAAAAAAAAAGTTTTTATAATTTTTAGAAAATTTTCAGTTTTTTATGGATTTTATGGATTTAAATATGCAGATGCAAAATATACATATGAATGCGAAGGTAAGAGATGCGTACCGAGCGTACCCCCAAACTTAAACTGGACAGTGTCCTCACTGTCGTTGCATGAAGAGATCATTTGAAGGGTCAAAATTGTCGGTTACCGATACACCAATTTTTGTTTGTTTTTGTTTATAAAGAAAAGAAAAAGAATATACACACATATATACAAAATGGTTTGTACATACCCCCAAACTTATTTGGAACAGTGTCCACTGTTCTTGGCTGGATAACCGAAGTTTGGAGGTAGGCAGAGGAAGATCATTCAGGGTAAACCGGCTCCTGTAAGAACAGGAGCTCCTCTGTTGGTTCGGCGCTAAGGTACGGTTTGCATCAGTGTCCGTTTACTTTGAAAAGTGAACCGTCCTTTGGATTTTCCAAATCCACAGCGCCCTGCGGATACACATTCCGCACAAAATACGGCCCTTTCCAGCGAGATCTGAGCTTTCCAGGATGGAAGTGAAGTCGGGTGTCGTAAAGCAGTACCTGCTGACCAGGTACGAAGGTTTTGCGTAAAAGGTGTTTATCGTGAAACACCTTCGTTCGGTTCTTAACAACAACCGCGTTATCGTAAGCCTCATCCCTAAGCTCGTTTAGTTCGTTCAACTGCAGCTTCCGATGGATGCCCGCATCCTCGAGAGATAGATTCAGCTCCTTTATCGCCCAAAATGCGCGATGCTCTATTTCGATAGGAAGGTGGCAGACTTTTCCGTACACAAGCCGATAGGGAGACATGCCAAGGTCGGTCTTATAAGCGGTTCGAAATGCCCAAAGGGCATCAGTGAGTTTCAGCGACCAATCCTTACGGTTCTTGGAAACCGTCTTCTCCAGTATCTGCTTGATTTGCCGATTTGAAACTTCGGCCTGCCCGCAGGTTTGGGGGTGGTAGGGCGTAGAAAGCTTATGATTAATGGAATATTTCCGCATCAAGGCTTCGAAAGTCCTGTTGCAGAAATGACTTCCATTGTCGCTAATGATCGCTCTGGGGTGCCCAAACCGGGAGAAAATGTTTTCTTTAAGGAACCTAACAACAACCTTGTTGTCGTTAGTCCGGCTGGGCACAGCCTCGACCCATTTAGAGACGTAATCAACAGCTAGAAGGATGTACAAGTTCCTGAAAGAGCTGGGAAACGGCCCCATGAAATCTATCCCCCAAACATCGAAAATCTCCACAACCAAGATCGGTTGGAGCGGCATCTCGTTCCTCCGGGATATCCGGCCCATGTGTTGGCATCGGGAGCAAGTCTTGCAATAGTCATGAGCGTCTTTGAAAAGTTGTGGCCAGTAGAAACCACATTGCAAGATCTTCTCAGCTGTCTTTCTGGGCCCAAAATTCCCGCCACACGCTTGATCGTGGCAAAATGACAGCACACTCTTGAATTCCTCATCAGGGACACACCGACGAATAATCTGGTCGGGACAGTACTTGAACAAGTAGGGTTCGTCCCAGTAAAAGTGCTTTACTTGGGATAAGAAGCGAAGTCTGTCCTGACTTGACCATTCAGTCGGTAGTAATCCCGTGGCCAAATAGTTCACAATATCTGCGAACCAGGGTTCACAAGATACTGTCAAGAGCTGTTCATCCGGGAAAACGTCGTTGATTGGAATTGGAAGCGAAGGCGAAGAAGGAAGTCGTGAGAGATGGTCGGCAACCAAGTTTTCACATCCTCGTTTGTCCTTAATGACAAGGTCAAACTCTTGAAGCAAGAGGATCCAACGGATTAACCGAGATTTTGCATCTTTCTTCGCAAAAAGATGGCGCAGAGCAGAATGGTCAGTGTAGACAATGACTGGAGAGCCGATGAGGTAGGGCCTAAACTTTTCTAAAGCAAATACAACAGCTAAGAATTCCTTCTCAGTTGTTGTATAGTTGAGTTGGGCGTCGTTCAGGGTTCGGCTCGCGTAATAGATTACGTGCGGCATCTTGTTGATGTGTTGTCCAAGGACAGCACCAATGGCAAAGTCGGATGCATCGCACATAATCTCAAATGGGTGCGTCCAGTCAGGTAAGGAAAGAACGGGAGCAGAAGTGAGTGAGCGTTTCAGTGACTCGAAGGCAGTCACACAGCTCGAGTTGAAGTCGAATGGTGTGTCCTTGGCCAGCAAAAGAGTCAAGGGCCTAGCAATCTTGCTAAAGTCCTTGATGAACCATCTATAGAAACCGGCATGTCCAAGGAAGGCTCGGATATCTCTGACGCATCGGGGAGGAGGCAGATTGGAAATGACCTCAATCTTTGCTTTGTCAACCTCTATGCCATTTTGCGAGATGATATGTCCTAAGACAATACCCTCGCGCACCATGAAGTGGCATTTCTCCCAGTTCAAAGTGAGATTCTTGTCCTTACATCGGGTAAGGACAGCGTCAAGATGCAGCAAACACTCGTTGAAGGAATCGCCGAAGATGGAGAAGTCATCCATGAAAATCTCCAGAAATTTTTCCACCATGTCTGAGAAAATACCCATCATACACCGCTGGAAGGTAGCGGGCGCATTGCATAACCCAAAGGGCATGCGACGATATGCAAATGTGCCGAAAGGACAAGTGAAAGTGGTCTTTTCCTGGTCTTTTTCGGCGATGGGAATTTGATTATAGCCGGAGTAGCCATCAAGAAAGCAGTAGTACTCGTGTCCGGCCAATCGTTCAAGCATCTGGTCAATGAAAGGTAGCGGAAAGTGGTCTTTCCGCGTTGCGGCGTTGAGTTTTCTGTAATCAATGCAAACTCGCCACCCAGTTTGGGTGCGGGTAGGGATTAACTCGTTTGCCTCGTTGGTTATGACCGTGATGCCCGACTTCTTGGGGACAACATGAATGGGGCTAACCCACTGGCTATCAGAGATAGGGTAAATGATACCACTATATAGACATTTTACGATCTCCTTCTTCACAGCCTCTTTCATGACTGGATTGAGACGTCTTTGTGGATCCCGGGCTGGTTTGGTATCATCCATCAGATGAATGTGATGCTCAACGATCAGGGGACTAATCCCCTTGATGTCCGCCATGGACCAGCCAAAAGCTTGCCTGTTGCTGTGCAAGACCGCGAGAAGGGCTTTCTCTTGCTCGGGAGCTAGAGAAGCCGAGATGATGACAGGGAGGGTCTCGTTCTCACCTAAGTAAGCGTACTTAAGGTGAGACGGCAAAGGCTTGAGTTCGAGCGTTGGAGGTGAAATGATGGAAGGCAAGATTGGTGCAAAGGTCTCGAACTCAAAGGACTCCAGCAAAGGTTCAAAGCGAGTGTAGGCAACCGAGTTAGATGGTTCAGGTAACTTATCCGGAAAGTCGAAGGATTCAAACTCGGGTTGTGCGCGGCTAAGATCGTTCGAAAACGTGAAACACTCGTATTCGTTGTCGGGCGCAGAAACAGCAGCAGGTTCGAAGAGAAACGCACTAGTGGCGTCAAGATTATCGTGATCAAACAGAAACTCCTCGAATTCACACTCTTCTGGGGTGATCTCCTGGATCGAGCAGACGTCCAGTATATGAGCATTAGGTTCGGCGGGCTGATTCCCTAACCTAAAAATGTTGAGTTCAATTGTCATATTTCCAAAAGAGAGGTTCATCGAACCATTGCGACAATTGATCACAGCATTTGAGGTTGCGAGAAATGGGCGACCGAGTATCACTGGAATTTGATTCCGGGGGTTAGCTACAGGCTGTGTATCTAATACAATGAAGTCAACGGGGAATATGAAGTCCCCGACTCTTATCAACACATCCTCTAGCTCACCCCTAGGATGGGTGATCGATCGGTCGGCCATTTGGAGAGTGCAGTGCGTGGGTTTCAGCTCTCCGACGCCTAATTGCTCGTATACTGAATACGGAAGCAGGTTAACACTGGCACCAAGATCTAATAGTGCGCGGTTGATGTTCTTATCCCCAATGGTAATTGAAATCGTAGGACAGCCAGGGTCTTTCCGTTTTTGTGGTAAAGATTGGGTAAGGGCATCACTCACAGCACTAGCCAAGAAAACTTTCTTGGGTACCTGAGACTTCCTCTTTTTCGTGCACAAGTCCTTTAAGATTTTCGCGTAAGATGGGACTTGTTGGACAGCATCTAAAAGAGGAATGTTAATGTTAACTTGCTTGAATAACTCCAGAATCTTCTCCATTTATGGATTTTGTTTGTTAGACCTCAACCGGTTTGGAAATGGAACATTTTGAAAATTGGTTGAGTCTAATGCTGGAGGAGGAGATTGTGGAGTTGGAACGGATCCCAGAATAGGTGTTTTCGTGGAGTGAGAAGTGGGTCCGTTCAGAGCAGAAGAAGAGGAAGGAGAGCCTTGTAAAGAACGGAGAATAGGCTCAGAAGACGAAGAAGAAGAAGAAGAAGGAGAGGAAGAAGAAGGAGAGGAAGAAGCAGCGGCCGGGGTGTCATTGTTGATTCGTTTGCCAATGTTGTTTTGCAGCATCCTTCCCGATCTCAGTGTGGTCATGGCACTCACATTATGGTTTTGTTGTTCAAGAGAAACATGTGCATTATGTGGGTGACCGGGATTTGGAAGTGGCTGGGACGGTAGCTTCCCCTTTTCTCGCTCGCTTAAGGCCGCGTTCAGCTGTGCAATCTGGGCCTCGATGGTCTTGATGCTTTGCCCGTGTGCGGCAGTGTGTTGCACTAAGGATTGAATGGAAGACTGGATGTTGGCGGTGGATTGAGTCGATTGTTTAACGAACGCCTCCAGACTTCGCTCGAGCGAGGAAACCTTATAATTGTTTGACGGAACAAAGTTGTTTGGTGGAAAAGAATTGTTGGGTGCAAAGTTGTTCGTCTGATTTTGGAAAGGTTGGGGTTGGAAGGGCTGCTGATACTGAGTTTGCTGTTGCGCTTGTTGTTGCGGTGGAGGGGGCCTTTGGAAATTGTTGCCTTGGAATTGATTCTGATTCTGATTCCAGGCGAAATTGGGGTGGTTCCTCCAACCGGGATTGTAGGTGGAAGAGTATGGATCATTCCTCGGTCTTTGCTGGAAGGCAGCATTAACCTAATCCTGTCCTTGCGAGGGTGGATTGTAAGGACACTCTTCGGTCAAGTGAGAAGGATCGGAACAACAAGCGCAGATGGTACGAAGGGGGAGAACAGGGGCAGGAGCAGGAGCAGAAAATTTGCTCTCTATCGCTTCAAGCTTTCTTGTTATTGCAGCCATTTCAGCTTTCATCGCAATAGAGACATCAAGTTGGTGGATTCCTACCCTAGACTGACCGGTAGAGGTGGAGGTAGAAGAAGAAGAAGTCGGTCTGGTGCTCTCCCACTGTAGCGTTTGCTCCGCAAGGTCGTCAAAGAACTGCCACGCTTCCTCGTCAGATTTCGATAGGAAGTGGCCCTGACAGATGGTTTCCAACAACTGCTTCGTTGCTGGGTTCAGTCCCTCGTATAAGGTTTGGCAGAGTTGCCATTTCTCTATACCGTGGTGAGGACACTGAACAAGAAGGTCTTTGTACCGGTCAAAGCACTTCCAGAAGGGTTCAGAAGGAAGCTGGGAGAATTGGTTGATTTCATTTCGAATCCTTGCGGTTTTATGATTCGGATAGAATTTTTTCAGAAACGCTTTAACAAACTCGTCCCAGCTGGTGATTGAGTGGGAAGCGGTGCTATACAGCCATTTTTCAGCAAGATCGCATAAAGTGAACGGAATGACCCGTAGACGTATAACATCGTCCGACAGCTGGGTGGTTTTCATCATGGCACAGACGTTTTGAAATTTATTGATGAAGATATAGGCATCTTCAGATTCAAGCCCATGAAAACGTGGAAGCATGTTGATGAAATGGGGCTTAATTTCAAAGTTGTCCCCATTGGCCGGAGGAAGAGAAAGGCGGGTGGGAAGTGCAGAACGGGTGGGATAGAAACGATCCTGGAGCGCGATTCGCTGCGGCGCTACAACAGGCGGAGGTGGTGGGAGATTGGTCTCCGTAGGAGGTGGAGCCAATCCAGCGGTGGTCAAAGAGATGTTCGGATTAAATCCCGACATCGCGGAAGAAGAGGTTGGTGAAGGTGAAGGTGAAGGTGAAGATGTACGAACAGAATTCCGGTCAACGTCGGAGTTGGCCGGCAAAGGGAGTGGTGAAAGAGGAGTGGACGGAGTATCGACTTCGGAGTCGATCGCGTAGTCGGTAGCGACTAACGTAACGCGGACTAGACGGGCGCTAGTGTCCCGAGTCCAAGCGGACATACACTAAACGAGTTTAGTATAGTCAAAGCGAAGAAGGTGAGGGTAAGAAAACGTCAATGGAGAAAGGCGATGGGTGGAGGGTAAAAAATGGATTTTGCGACAAAGGGCTAGTTTTTATAAAAGTTTTTGATTTTTTTTCCTTTTCTTTGTTTTTAGAAAGAGATTTACAGAAATATGTACGGATATACGGCTTAAGCAATCACAAACAAGATATGCACAATCACACCTAGATCTAGGGTAACCTAGGTCTACTAGACCTGCTCCTGAACTTGATTGTCGAAGTTAAACAGTGTCGAGAAACGGGCTTAAAAATACACCGATCACGAGGCCAGGTAAGTGCAGAGATAAGGGGAGGTTGTCCAACGCTTTCGCGAAGTTCCTTAATTAAATAACCCTTTCTCTTTCGGCGGTTGCGCCTTTAACACTTTCCTAGACACCCCGTAAACAATATACCGTTAAGCGAGGTTCTAAACACGGTTTATCTTCTCCTAATGAGCGCGAAGTCCTTTGGGCTGAAGTCTAGTATTTTTTAATTTACAATGGACAATGCATATGCTTTTGTGATTTTTGGGGTCCTGGGAAGGGTGATGAAATCCCCACCCAATCTGAATTGGTTTCAAGCCCCTTAAGTCCGTATTAAAGAATGCAAAGCGGTAACAAATCAACTGCAAACAATTTTTATTTGCGGCGCAAAGAATCCTGCACAAGAACAGTTTATTGGAAGGGGGAGAAGAGTTTGCGCAAAGAAGGCTGCAGAAAACACAGTTTATTGGAGTTCAGAGGAGTGGGGAAGGAGAAAGGAGGACTTACAGAAAATTGGAGACCCTGACTGCACTGAATGGCCGCGGTTCCGCGGCCAAACACCTGATTAGGCCGCGGTTCCACGGCTAGGTAGATGAATTGGGGCTCTGAAAAAATTTGGGTGTCCTCTGTTGGGTGTCCTCTGCTTGTCTGGATGTCCTGAATTTGAACTTACTCACTGTATCTACTCCAGATTTTTACAGTAAACCGTTTGCTTGGTTTTGATCCGTCGCGGTGTAGCCGCGAAATGTGAGTCTATCTTCCCACGTCTTTGGCACTGTACTTGAACTCCGTAGTTTCAACGTCTTGGCCACTGAACTCGAACCTTGTATTTTCCTGCACACTTGCACAAAAGCTAATCAAAAATAACAAGATGATTTTTTTACAAAGTGTATTTTTTTTTTGTTTTTCGGTTGTTTTTATATTCACAAATTAACCCGAAATTACACAAGGAAATAAACTACCGTCTCCCCGGCAACGGCGCCATTTGATTGTTAGAGGTTCTGCGTGTTCAAGTTTTAGTTTAAATACCGCAATCAAGACGGTTTCGCTTGTAGCTAGCCGGTTGAGTACGGGTCGTCCGCAGGGAGATGGGAGTCTTTTTCAATGTGTTTTAACGAGTTAAGTCCGAGAGTTTAGATTTTGTTGTGGTTATCTAAGTGTTAAGTTGATGTTTTAAAGAGAGCTTGTTAGGGTTAGGATTAGGTTAGTTTGAGTTAGGAGTCTCCACATCTTTCGTTGCCCCTCTTAATATCGGTGTTACGGTAATCGGCAACAATGGGGATTAGCACGACTAGGAAGGAACTTGCGAGTATAAACTAGGCTTTCCAACGCATAAGTCCTTCCTTTTGGTGCTTGTCCGTCCGTTCTTGGCTCTTAGCCATAACCTCCGGTTAATTCAACCACAACCGGTCTCACTACGGGATCACCGCTATCATGTAGGATAGGGTGCCGTAAGGAGCGGATTGTGGTTCAATTAACGGGAGTCGATTTAAGCTGTTGGGCAAGGAAAGAGTGAGAGAGATTTCCTTCTCTCAAACTTCCCTTATCCTACCCTAACAAGTATGAACTACTCACACATCATGATACGGAAAAACAAAACAAAACAAAAGAGGAAGATAGAAAGAAGGAGATTAGAAGAATACGACTAGCTATTTGCGACCTCACCTTGGCGAGGATCGAGCGTAAGCATCATTGTCGTATTAAGGATAAAGAAAAAGAGAGAAGAAAGAAACAACAAGAAAATAACAACAACTACTTAACAAATTAAAATTATAATAATTATAGCAAAAGTAAGACAAGCATGATAATAAAATGATCTTCTTTATTCACCATTCTTCACTCACAAAGCTCACTCAAGTTTAATGGAGAAGAGATGAGAAGAAGAAGAACATGTAATCTAAAACCTAGCAAAAAGAAAATACAAGAATGGACCCTTTCCTTCACAAAGTTCTGGGCTATTTATAGGCCAAAAAATGAAAACGTAAGACAACCACCAGAACCCAAACAAAAAGACCAAAATACCCCCCAAAGTTATGCAGATTTGGCGCCTAAACGGCCGCGGATCCGCGGCCTAGACCCCCCTTTGGCCGCGATCCGCGGCCTTATGGTTGAGTTGGGATTTCTGGTTTTTTGGGGTTCCCTGGTCTTCTGTCTCCTTTATTCTGGTATATGTATTTTCTCAATTTGGCTCCACGATTTTTCCAGAATTTCTGTTGAGGGAAAGATGGACTTTTTGTCAAGATTTGGCATGATTGCCTCGAGCTCCGCGTAGATTTCTTGGAACTTGTTGTTGCCATTGAGCCTTGTGCATGAAGGTGACATTGATTTGACATTTTGTCTTTCTAAACTGGTATCTGGCAACATACGGATGAAGAGCGGAGACCGTGTTTTATCTGTGGTTGGCAGGAACCCGGATTTTGTCGTGTTTTTCATGAATTTCATCGTTTTAGAACCGAGAACCTGTATCCTGCAATTGACTAGCAAACACGGCTCAAGAGTATCTACCGATATGCAATGTGATAAAAATTGGGCGGTATGAAAATGCAAAAAACTGATATGAACAAGCGACAAAATGGCAAGTTTTGTTTTTGTAAAATTTTATGTTTTGTGTTTTTTTTATAAGGAGTTTTTGCATAAGATTTTTATAAGAAGCTTAGACACACGTTCAAGCAATCACAATATGCACAATCAAGCATAGATCTAGGGTCTCCTAGGTCAACTAAACTGCTCCTAACTGTTCCAAAGGGCAAGTTGTGAGATCCTCAAATCGCCTCTTCACCGCCAATTGTGGCCAGGTAAGCACAAGTAAAGAAATGAGGGATCCGCTCATGAATCACCGTGAGACGGGCCTTTTAAAATTACCTTTCCCACTTGTCTAGCCTAGGCACCACAAAGTCTGGTTTAGATAAACGACCGATGCCTATAACTATTCCTTTGTCCCAATGAGCACGACAGTCCTTATAGGCCGAGTCTAATCTTTTTTTAATTAACTCGAAGGTTAATGCAAAATGCTTTTTGTGATTTTTGGGGTCCTAGGAAGGGTAATGAAATCCCCAACCAATCTGGATTGGTGTTATAGCCCCTTAAAAGTCAGTTTTAAAAATGCAAAGCAGTAAACACACAAAACACTTGCCAAATTTTTTTCTTTTATTGCGGCGCAAAGAATCCTGCATAAGATCAAGTTATTGGAGAAGGGGGAGAAGTTTTTGCGCAAAGAACCCTGCAGGAAATTTTTTTAGAGGAGATCAGGGGGTTACAGAGAAGAAAAGAAAGCTTACAGAGAAATTTCCACGCGCTGACGTCACCTACAAGCCGCGGTTCCGCGGTCAAAAGAGGGAAATTACGACGGTTCCGCGATCCCTTAGGTGGATCTTGCCTCCAAAATTTTCTGTTTCTCTGTTGTGGTTATCCTCTGTTTGTTCAGATCTGCTATTTGCTATTTTGCTCACTGGAATTTTCCAGATCTGAATCTGTTCGTCTCTTCGATCCTGCACAATTCACACGAAAACCCTTCAAAAAATAACAAGATGATAAATTTATATATATTTTTTTTGTTTTTTAGTTTTTATGATTTTTTAATTTTTAACTAACCCGAAATAACAAAAAGAAAATAACTACGCCATCCCCGGCAACGGTGCCATTTGATTGTTGTGAGATTTGCGTATGCGTTTGAAAAGATAGATTTTGAAATCAAAGTTAAGTTAACTGCAATCAAGAACGGTGTCGCTTGGTAGCTAGCCGGTTGAGTACGGGTCGGTCCACAGGGATTTTGTGTATTTTCTAGTTGTTTTAACGAGTCAATTCCAATTGTGGTAGGTTTGATTATCAATAAAAACTAAATTGAATTTAATTAGGATTAAAAACCTTGCTAGGGTTAGGATTAGGTTAGTTTGGAAAGTCAATATTTCTCACCGCTTTCTATGCCCTAATTAAGAACTTTTAGGTGTTAAGGTAATAGTTCACAAAGGAGATTAGCACAATCGGGAAGAAACTAGGTTTCTTCCCTTTGGTCCTTGTCCGTTCTTTCTTAACTCTTACCCCAACCTCATGGAAATCATACACAACCGGTCTTTAACTATGGTATCACCGCTACCTCGTGGGATAGGGTGCCGTAGTGAGCGGTGTGTGTATGTATGCATAGAGTCCTACTTTAAAATGTATAACGGGTAAGAAAGGGGTGAGAGATTTTCATCTCTCAAACCTTCCCCAAACCTAACCCTAACAAGTGAGGAACTACTCACTCATTAGGGAATTGATAAACGAGTTCATTTTTTTAGTTTTAATTTAACAACTACGGCAGATAAGAAATTTATAACTACGGCAGAGAAATAAAATTGCTAGAGAAATAACTAGGGCAGAAAAGAAACTTACTTTTTTATTTGATGCACTCTTCAACAATTACAGGGAATAAGAATTCTAAACTAGATAAATAAAAAGAGGCCTGCTCCAAAAAGAGCTGTAGGTTTCTTATTTATAGATAATAGAAAACCTAGGGTTTATATCTAATCCATATCTAGAATTACAAAAATACCCTAAGAAAACCAGGTCAATGCACCGACTCCACCGACACGCGCTGACTCCATCGACACGTGTCATATATGGCCGCGGTTCCGCGGCCATATGCCTTGTTTGGCCGTGGATCCGCGGCCATCTTGAGGGGTCTTGGGCTCTGTTTTCTTGTGGTGCTTCAAGTTGCTTTTTACATCTGTTTTCTTCACTTGGTTCTTCAGAATGTCTTCTAGTTTCTTCCAGATTTCCACAGTGCAGAATGTTGTGGACTTTTACAGTTCGCTTCGCGTTGAAGCCTTGAATCTTTGTACTGCCTTCGTACCTTGTGCAATTGAACTGTTCACTGATCTTCACTTGTTCCTTAAACTGTAGGCGGCATCATAAAGATTCTTTTCTTTGTTGGTCGTAGTCTCACTTTTGTAGCGTCTTTTCACCATTTACACTGTATTGTTCCGAGAACCTGTAACCTGCAACTATATAGCAGACATGGATCAAAAGCACCTATTTATTTGTAAAATGATTAAGAATGGGGAATATAATAATGCAAATTTATGATATGAACAACTACCTAGTTAGCACGTATTTAGAATTTCGATCGACAGAAATCATCCGAAATTGCATCTCCATTATATGCTTGCTGTTCAAATTTTAAACTTGTTCAAAAAATATTTTCAATGACCTTAAAATTATATGCATGCATTTATAGGATCAAGAAAAAATTTTGAGCACATAAGCTCACAATTCGACCGCTAATTCGCGGCCAAATAGATCATTTGGCCGCGGATCCGCGGCCTAATTGTGTCTAAAGTGTCCAAAGATTTTCTGGGGTTCAGGTTCATGGAAATGTGATTTTTGGTACTTTTGGTTTTGCCCAGATTTGTTTGTGTACTGGTATGTACATGGGGTAAATGCGGAAAGTTTTAATCAATCGAAATTAAATTCTTGCTTAACTGTGAATTTTGTTTGTATACATGTTGCTAAACGTCAGTTAATTGATACATGTCAATTAGTGGGGGTTGCACATATCTTGTATTTTGTTGATGGTTTGTGGATATGAAGTATTGGATCATCATGAATGAATAGCCGGGGGATATGAGAAGAGTGTTCTTTTCTTTCATTTATGTAAATTTGTAAAATTGATGTAATATTCTTTTGCGGGGCACATCCGGATTGAGATTGTAGCCACCGTTGTATTATTTCATTTACTTTTTATTGCACCTAGGATAGATCCAAGGAGGGGTGCAAAAACTACCGGGTTCTTAAAGTGCCGAGTGGCCTACTCATTTCATTGAGGGAGATTGCTTCACTTCGGAAATTTGGCGGATAGTTTGCCGCACCCGTAAGGGTCTAGGGTGAGGGTTTGGCTATTCATCACGACCGTGGAATCCGTTTTTTGTTATAGGCTAATACGAAACACGGAAATGCTAGTATATCCAATATATTCATCTGTGTTGCTTGTGCTGTGATCTGTGATCTGGAATGGATATTATTGCGTGAGATAAATGGCTATATATATTATATATATAATAAACGTTGCTTATGTTTTGCACCTACGCTAGTCCAACCCCTGCTCTGCCGTTAGTTAAGTAACCCAACGGTGCATGTTGGGGCCCCGTGGCGAATGCGGATGGCATAAGCGTATGTTCTATTTTCGTTTCTTTCTGCAATACAAAAGTTAATTGATGAGACCACATTAATATTGATTAATGCAAAGTAATAAACCTAATATCTGACGTCGTTGGAACAATTACAAAACCGCTCGGTTTTCTTCAAAAAGCAACTTTTAAAAGTGGAGCTTAAACCACTCCTTTTCAAAAGCTATTCGGTTCCTTCGACTATCAAGTTCATTACGTTAACGGTTTTCGCCAAAAGCAGCCGTAGCCTTCCGTCATTTCAGATAGGTATCTACTAGTATTCATGCTATGTGTTTTGACCTTCGCCAAGGCATAGTGTTTTGTAGCTAGTGGATACTTATTTGTAGCATAGATAGAAGTATTAATTTAGGACAGGCATACAACTGTTTCGTCAAGGGCTTGTACGAATGGGTCTAGATTAATCTGAACAATGACGGGTTGAACTTGACTTGTGACTTATGATGTTTTAACCTTCGTCAAAGTTATAAGTGCTCGGGGCAAAAATAATATCGGGAGTTTCAAACATAGATGAAACTTACTAGTGTTTCATACCTTCTGAAGTGTGGTATTTTTGGTAGGCTTCCTTTAAAATTATCACACAATGAAAGTTGGTTCCTGATCCTACTGTGAGTATCCGCTACTCTTCGGGAGAATTTTTCACTTTGCAATTAGCTAATCAAGCAGGTGTCTAGAAAGGTGTTAACGAGGCTACGCCTCTGGGAAAATGAGGTTACTTAATTAGGTCCGTGCGAAAGCACGGGGAACCTCCCTCCGAAGTACCAACACTAGCCTGGCCGAAAGATAAGCGAACTTATAAGGTGCGATTAATCCTGACTAATTCTTCTTTTAGGGTTTGAAGAAGAATTCGAGGAAACGGTGGGAGCCATCTTGTTTAGATAAACTAATAACCAATCTAAACTTACAAGAACGTAAGCTGAATGTTTCTTTTCTCTCTCTCCTAATTGGAGCGACCATGATGGGACTTAAGCTAATACTGGAGAAAAATAAACTCTCTGGGGCAAATTATAAAGACTGGTTGAGGAATGTCCATATGGCCCTTACATATGATAAGGTCGCATACGTCCTCACGGCGAAAGCCCTCCCGTTCCCGGTCCAGAATCCTCGGTCGCGGACATTGAGGTTCGTAAGACCTGGGATCTTGATTGCACGAAAACCAAGTGCCTCGTGCTGGCCTCTATGGATAATGAACATCAGAGGCAGCACGAGAAGATGGACCTTACTTCCATCTTCCTCCATACCAAACATTTATATGGAGAGCAATCTCGTATCGCAAGATATGAGACCTCGAAAAAATTGTTTCAAGCGAGGTTGGCTATCGAATCATCTGTTGAGGACCACGTCCTAAAGATGATTTCTCTCATAGAAGAGCTCGCGGACCTAGGAACTACGTTGGAGAATGATAATCCAATTCTCCCTCAATACGTTCCTCAAAAAATACGTACATCGACTTGTTTCTACAGTCCCTTTCCTCCACCTATGCCCAATTCATATTGAACTTCAATATGCAAAAGCTGGAAGTTTCACTTCCTGAGCTCCTCAACATGCCGATGGTGGCAGAGGGCACCTTGAAGAAAACTAAGAAAACACCCGCTCTGTTTATTGAGGAATCTTCTTCTGTTAAATCCAAGACTGAAGTCAAGGGGAAGAAGAAGGCTCCCACCTGTTGGGATTTCCTCAGCACCTAGCTTAGGGTTTGTAAGCATCAAGCACGCCACAACAAAAATTTAAGGGGGTGCTAAGCAAACTACCAAGGATACAAATTAGAAAACTAGGGTAACATGCTATGTAATCAAACATTACAAAAGAAGTAAGCTAGAATACAACCTTTGTAAACCGGTCCTTCACTTCATAAGCTCCTTGTAGTAGTTCCTTCACTGCGATCATGGATCTCCCAGACTCTTGCATGGCTTCTCAAGGTGAAAAGAACGATTTTTCTTGAAGTCTTCGAGGCCGAAGATGATCTACGTCGAGGAGATACTAGCTCAAGCTACCTCTTCACTAGGTGATGAACTTTGTGAAGAGAACACCCTAAACTAAATTGCCAATCTAGTAGAGTATGATGAAGTAGGAAATGGGCTCACTTTAATTTTATTTTTCTCACAATATTTTCTCTCTTTTGGAAAACCTAGCAAGCTTTTTCTCCAGCTTGAAGAAGATGAAGCGAAGAGATGAGAATGAATTAACCAAGAGAGAGAGAGAGTGAACCATGGGTGAGATTGTATCATATACTAACTCATGTAGAGACATAACCATGGCTAAATCATAATAGTTAGGTTAATAAATATCTTAAGTAAAACAAAATGAGTGGACAAAGTCAATGCATCCATAAGCTTCATGAAGCTTCATGCACTTGCAAATTATCCACTAATTTTGGAATTACTTTAAATATTAAAACCTAACATTATAATTAGTATGGTGTAAGTCTCATACACCCATGAAGTGTGTATCAACAACCATGATACAAAAATGAACACAATTAATATATATCTCATATATAATAAGTGTGCAAATGTGAGAATAAATAAATGCTTAAGTGAGCTAATATTGGTTAATGTAAATTAGTATATCCAATATACAATTATACATTAAATTATCAAATCAACACTTGATTTAATAATCCGGCTATATCACATATAACCGACCAATATTCAATGTATCAACTTATCGAATCAACACTTGATTCGACAACCCGGCTATATAACATATAACCGACCGATACAAATATCACAAGAATAGAATACGGTATCGCATACTCGTATTATTCTCGGTCCTGCACATATCACATATGTGCTCCTACTTCGTTTTGCCTGAGCCAGTAAAACCTCTATGTAGGACTCTAAAGACTCGTCAATACGCCGGCAGTAGCTGATGATCACATCAAGCACACACAAGCCGTCAGCGGTACTAGTTGGACGTAACGGCTACCCGGGTATTGATGATCAGAAGATCAGCAAGCAAGCCCGCTCTAACTCTTGTAAAAGCCTGACAGTAACACTACCGTACAGTCCGGTCTCCTCGTCTGATATGTCACATATCAAGTCTAGGGGTGGTAAACGTCAGACACCAATAACTGATAAGTCATGCTGATATGAGGCTCATAACGTGTCGAGAAAGTACTAATAATACTTACCAGTAAATTTCTAAATCAGCACTGGCCAGGGACTTCCATGTTATGGCCAATCGAGCACAGCGCAACATCAACCCCCAATACCGGGAGAGACGAAACCCCTCCTATCGTTCATTGCCTCCATGTGACTCGGGACTGTACCCAAAAACCACCGTTTTGCACGTCCTCTTGAATGTGGTAAGGTGGAAATCAAAGCACAGTGGGAATCACACAAGACTTTATGACGATCTCAGGTCTACAGACTAACCTGTACCAGTGTCACCAGAGAACTGCCATCTGACGTGAGGTATAATACCATCTAGGAGTTCTCGGCGAGTCCGTCCAGTGTACCCAGTCTCCACTGAGCACCCGTATACCGTCTCTGATGTCAAACACCAATGGATATAGGATCATCCATCGCCCATCTCATGGGTTGAGAAGCATATACGCTAGTCTACTCTGGTATATCGATGCCCCGTCTCGATACACCCACGACTAGGAACATTAAAGGATGAACTTATGGACTACCATGACCCCACTAGTATGATCTGCATCACAATCCTGATAGTCAAGTACACCTCCTAAGGGCTTTACCAACATGTAACCATAAGACAGTACGAGACAAATATACATGTTAAAGTAAAGAGCAACCATATAGCATACTATCATGTCGAGCAAGAAAGTCCTCTCTATATATGTCCAAGCATCCAATATAATATACATCATATGTACAGTAATGGCCTCTAGGGCATACATACAACTAACAATCTCCTACTTGCACTAGGACCAGCTGCTGTAGTATCGCATACCCAGCATCCTGAAGAGTCTCTCTAACTATAGCTGGGGAATGGCCTTCGTGAGTGGATCCGCAGTGTTGTTCTTCATGTCAACTCTCCTGACCTCGATCTCCCGGCGATCAACTATCTTCCGGATCAGGTGATACCGCCTCAGAATATGCCTGGATCGCTGATGGGACCTGAGTTCCTTGGCTAAAGCTACCGCTCCATTGTTATCACAATATAAAGGTATTGGATACATAATGTATGGAACCACTCCAAGTTCAGTTATGAACTTCTTCATCCAGACAGCCTCTTTGGCAGCATCGTTGGCAGCTATGTATTCAGCCTCCATCGTCGAGTCTGCCACGGTTTCCTGTTTGGAACTCTTCCAACAAACCACCCCTCCATTGAGGGTAAAGACAAATCCCGAGTGCGACTTAGAGTCATCCTTATCACTCTGGAAGCTCGAATCGGTAAAGGACTCCACTTGGAGTTCTCCGTTACCATATACTAAGAGCATCTCTTTAGTCCTTCTCAAGTACTTGAGATGCTCTTCACAGCTATCTGGTAACTCTCTTCAGGATCTGCTTGATACCTACTCACTACACTTAGTGAGTGTGCTACATCGGGTCTGGTACATAGCATCGCATACATGATAGAGCCTACTGCCGAAGCATAGGGTATCCCTTGCATGCGAGCTCTCTCGAAATCAGTCTTGGGAGACATCTCTTTGGAGAGAGTGAGCCCTGAGATCGTGGGTAAAAACCCACGCTTGGATTCATCCATACTAAACCTCTTTAGTATGGTGTCAATGTACCTGGATTGGGACAATTCCAGTATTCGTTTAGATCTATCTCTATAGATCTTAATCCCTAAGATGTAAGAGGCATTCCCTAGATCTTTCATTGAGAATCTTTGTGATAAGAAGAGCTTGACCGATTGCAGCTTAGGAATGTCATTTCCTATCAAGAGTATGTCATCCACGTACAATACGAGGAAGACAACCTTACTCTCTGCCACCTTCTTGTATATACAAGGTTCATCTATGTTTTTGACGAAATCAAACTCTTTGATAACGACATCAAAACAGATGTTCCAACTCTACGCTGATTGCTTTAACCCGTAGATGGATTTAAGCAGCTTCCACACCTTTTCGCTGCTCCAACTATCTACGAAGCCCTCTGGCTGAGTCATGTACACGCACTCTTCCAAATCACCATTTAGAAAGGCGGTCTTAACATCTATTTGCCAGATTTCATAGTCATGGTATGTAGCAATGGCAAGCATGATCTGGATGGATTTAAGCATAGTTACTGGAGAAAAGGTTTCGTCATAATCCATACCTGGTCGTTGACGAAAACCCTTTGCAACAAGTCTAGCTTTGAAAGTCTCCACTTTCCCATCTACACCAAGTTTTTTCTTGAAGATCCACTTGCTCCCAATGGGTTTTACCCCTTCATGAACATCTTCCAAAGTCCATACTTTGTTGGTGTACATGGATTCCATCTCGGACCGCATTGCATCCAGCCATTTCACAGAGTCCCCACTCGTGATGGCCTGCTCGAAGCTAGTTGGGTCATCATCCTCCATGATGCAATCCTCGCTTCCACCATCAATGAGAAAACCGTAGTATCTCTCAGGAGGATGAGAAACCCTACCAGATCGGTGGAGAGGCTGAGGTTCGTTGGGTGCTATCGAATCCTCTGGTTCTATCAAATCATCTGTCGTAGTTTGTATTGCTGGAACTTCTTCTAGTTCTACCTCCTCGCCACTAATTTCCTTTGCAAGAAATTCCTTGTCTAAAAAGGTGGCATGTTGAGCAACAAACACCTTTTGTTCCTCAGGATGGTAGAAGATATGTCTACGCGAATGCTTGGGATATCCTACAAACTTGCACAGAACAGACCTTACCTCGAGCTTGTCCGGATTTTGCCTTTTAACATAGGCCGGGCAACCCCATATCTTAACAAAATTAAGATACAGTCTCTTCCCCTCCCATATCTTATATGGAGTGGTAGGCACTGATTTGGTTGGAACTCTATTCAATAGATATGCTGCTGTTTCAAGCGCATAACCCCAAAAGGAAATAGGCAACTCAGCAGTGCTCATCATAGAGCGCACCATATCTAATAGGGTGCAATTCCTCCGTTCCGATACACCGTTGTGCTGTGGTGCATACGGAAGAGTAAGCTGAGAGAGAATCCCATTCTCTTTTAGAAAATCCAGGAACTCTGTACTTAAGTATTCACCTCCTCGATCAGTTCGTAGGATTTTAATACTTTTACCCATTTGGTTTTCTACTTCGGATTTATATTCTTTGAATTTCTCAAAAGTTTCAGACTTGTGTTTCATCAGGAACACATGTCCGAATCTTGAGAGATCGTCAGTGAATGTAATGAAGTACGAAGAACCATTCGTGGCATGTGTAGACATAGGACCATATACATCACTATGTATCAGTCCCAAGAGTTCCGTAATCCTTTCTCCGTGTCCTGTAAACGGAGTTTTGGTCATCTTTCCTTTGAGACATGACTGGCAAGTATCATAAGATGAAAATTCAAACGGATTCAAATATCCATCCTTATGTAACTTAGCTAGTCGTGTTGCATTGATATGACCAAGTCTACAATACCACAAGAAGGATTCGTTCATTTCTGAACCCTTCCTCTTGTGTGTGTTTTGTACATTAAGAATTGTGGTTTGATCTAGATTGTATATGCCATTATGTAATGAGCCTGATCCAATCAAATTTTGATTCAGGAAAATGTTCATAACATTATCCTGTATTACAAAATTATATCCTTCTTTACTTAATAAAGAAACTGATATAAGATTGCATATCAGGGTCGGAATGTAATAGCATTCGTTCAGAATCAATGTATTACCATTTGGTAATATAAGGTGATATTCGCCAACTGCTTTGGCTGTAACATTTGCCCCATTCCCTACTCTTACAGAATGATCACCCATTCCCAGTTCTCTACCTTTCCTTAGCCCATGTAACATATTACATATGTGGGATCCCGATCCGGTATCTAATACCCAGGACGTAGAGTAAACAGAGAAACAGTTCTCAATAACTAACACACCCGAAGAAGACGCATCAGCATGCTTATTCTTCATTTGGGCGGCTTGGGAATCCGGATATGTCCTTATTCCCTGTTCAGTCTTATAACATTTATAAGAAAGAACGGAACCAACGTTCCCCAGCACAGTATAACATGCGGGTTCGGTCAATAAATCTATATTATTATCTTGATTAAGACGTAACATGGTCGCTACCTAGAGAGAGAGAAGAAAACACTTTAGTGTATGCTCTTGCAAGATTATATTGGTTATTATTTTATCTAATCAGGATGGCTCCCACTGTTTTTATCAAATCTTCCTTCAAACCCTAAAAGGAAAGACTAGCCGGGATTAATTACGCCCTACAACTTCGCCAATCTTTCGGCCAGGCCAGTGCCGGTACTTTGAGGGAGGTTCCCCGTGCTTTTGCACGGATCTAATTAAAATAAACCTCGTTTTCCCAGAGGCATAACCCCGTTGACACCTTTCTAGACATCTACTTGATCGGCTAAATGTCCTGTGTAAAACTCTCCCAGGAGTAACTCTTACTCGTAGTGGGTATCGGGATCCAACTATCACATAGAAGGTATGCAATCTCATTGCAAATTTCAACACTTGAAATTCCCGATAATATTTTGCCCCTAGCAACTTATGACCTTGACGGAGGTCAACAAACCATAGGCTGCTAGTCAAGTTCAACCCGTCATTTCTTGATTGAATCAAACCCACCAGCACGACCCTTGACGGAGGTCAACAAGGTCGTACGACTACCCTAATCCAATCTGCATCATATGCATAAGCAGATAAATACTAGTCAGCTACCGCACACTACGCCTTGACGGAAGTCAACAAACATAGCACGAATACTATGTAGGACTTATCTGAAATGACGGAGGGCTACGACAGGTTTTTCTGAAAACCTATTGCGTAATGAACTTGATATCGTTGTAGAAACAAGTGAATTTTGAAAAGGAGTGTTTTTGATGCTTTTACTAGTTTTGCTAAAGATGTCACTCCCGGCGAAGGGATCTCGGCTCTTTTCTTATCGAATAAGGTGCGGGATATATCATATATATCACTATGCAAAGCAAAAACTCCAAAAGCAATCAAAAGACAAATCGAGTGTTGTAGCATCTGCCGGTTTTGCTAAAGAGGTCACTTTTGGTGAAGGTATCTCAGCTCTTTCCTTATCGAATAAGGTGCGGGATATATCATATATATCACTATGCAAAGCAAAAACTGTAGCTACCCTTTTTAAAAATTTTGATTCTGCAACATCTTTTAGGTTTCTTTTCTTTCATTAATCACATTAATGAAGTCTCATAATTTAAGCTTTCTAAGCATCACAGATAAATACAACGTACGCTTATGCCATCCACATTCACCTCGATGTCCCCTCGTGCACCGTTAGGTTAGGTAACTAACGGCAGAGCGGGGCAGTGCTAGCGTGGGTGTAAAACATAAGCAACGTTTATATATAATATATCGCATATACTATATAAAGTATCTATCTCAACATATCAAATGATCACATCACAAATATTGCAGCTGAAATCAACATATGAAATATTGGATATACTAGGAGGTCCGTGTTTTATTTTGAGCCTATATAAAACACGGATTCCACGGTCGCGACGAATAGCCAAACCCACATCCCTAGATCCCTACGACAGCCGCAAGAAACCCTACCAATTCTAGAGTTAGGAGACCCGGACTCGACTCCTCGAGTTGGTCTCCCACTGGACTTTAGAACCCGGTTACTTGTGCTCCCATCCTTAGGTCTATCCTAATGCAGAAAAGTAAATAATATACATCAACGGTGACATCTTCCTCAACCCGGAAGTTCCACAATAAAAGAATATTACATACATTGAATTTTACAAGAATGAAAATAAAAACTCTTATCTCACATAAAACCCCGGCTATTCAAAACGCGACGATCTAATATAACATATCACAGCAACACATAACATCGCATGTCATCAACGTAAGTAAATATGCGTATCCCAATTGTCGTTGACATATAGCAACGAAACCGGCGATACACCACATATTACACTTACGGTCACAGAAAAGAAAATGTAAAACTACAACATTTGGAATTCATAAAACCCTTAGACATCATAAACCCAAAATATCACATACTTTGGATTTCATGCCTAACAAATACGAATTCTATATATTGTATCACATTACAGAAATAGTTAGACGATGTTAAATATTCCGATCGAATCAACCAACACCTACATCACCCGATAAGCTCAACACTTAAGCAAAATTAAAGTACCCAAAACGTGCCACAGTACCTATGGTCCAGCCGTAGAAGGGTCAAACCAATGCCTCACCTATGACACCGCGGAACTACGGCAAACCCTAGAGTTCGATCGCGGTTCCTTGGGCATAGAATCGAGTTAAGGTTTTTGTTCTTCTAGAGTGTCCATAGAGTTACTTGCACGACTATTGAATATAATTAACTTAAGAAAATTTCAACTCTTGAAAATTTCAGTGGGGTTCTTGACGGGGTGTTTGAAGTTCGATCGAACTGTTAAACATTGTCTAGGTTACCAATACAATGTCAAAATATACGACTACGAAATACTCCACAATTAGCCTATAACACAATTATCATCACATGACAATCTGGACTAAACAAACAATACCAGAAACCCCAAAATCTGCACAACAGAGCACATGTGAAATACGAAGTGGGTAGGATTTCAAATGGCCGGCGACGCCGGAAATACAGGCCGTGTGTTCAGCCAAAATCCGAGCACTCCCCCCCGTATTTCACCTATGTTCTTATAGTATCTCATACTACACTCTGCAGTTGCTAAAATAATTTTTAAACGATTTTTCAAAAAAATTCCAGAGAGCAATTTTTGGGATTTCAAAAACCGTATTTTGCAGAGTTTTTCGGTTTCGTATTATCTTAACACCGTCTAGGTTTCTAGTTAGGCTCTGATACCATGTTGGGATTTCCTCAGCATCTAGCCTAAGGTTTGTAAGCATCAAGCATGCCACAACAAAAATTTAAGGGGGTGCTAAGCAAACTACCAAGGATACAAACTAGAAAACTAGGGCAACATGCTATGTAATCAAACATTACAAAAGAAGTGAGCTAGAATACAAACTTTGTAGACCGGTCCTTCACTTCATAAGCTCCTTGTAGTGGTCCCTTCGCTGCGATCATGGATCTTTCGGACTCTTGCATGGCTTCTCAAGGTGAAAAGAACGATCTTGCTTGAAGTCTTCAAGGCCGAAGATGATCTACGTCGATGAGACACTAGCTCAAGCTATCTCTTCACTAAGTGATGAACTTTGTGAAGAGAACACCCTAAACCAAATTGCCAATCTAGTAGAGGATGATGAAGTAAGAAGTGAGCTCATTTTAGTTTTATTTTTCTCATAATATTTTCTCTCTTTTGGAAAACCTAGCAAGCTTTTTCTCAAGCTTGAAGAAGATGAAGTAAAGAGATGAGAATGAATTAACCAAGAGAGAGAGTGAACCATGGGTGAGATTGTATCATATACTAACTCATGTAGAGACATAACCATGGCTAAATCATAATGGTTAGGTTAATAAATATCTTAAGTAAAACAAAATGAGTGGACAAAGTCAATGCATCCATAAACTTCATGAAGCTTCATGCACTTGCAAATTATCCACTAATTTTGGAATTACTTTAAATATTAAAACCTAACATTATAATTAGTATGGTGTAAGTCTCATACACCCATGAAGTGTGTATCAACAACCATGATACAAAAATGAACACAATTAATATATATCTCATATATAATAAGTGTGCAAATGTGAGAATAAATAAATTCTTAAGTGAGCTAATATTGGTTAATGTAAATTGGTATATCTAATATAAAATTATACATTAAATTATCAAATCAACAGTTGATTTAATAATCCGGCTATATCACATATAACCGACCAATATTCAATGTATCAACTTATTGAATTAACACTTGATTCGACAACCCGGCTATATCACATATAACCGACTGATAAAAATATCGCAAGAATAGAATACGGTATCGCATACTCGTATTATTCTCGGTCCTACACATATCACATATGTGCTCCTACTTCATTTTTCCTGAGCCAGTAAAACCTCTATGTAGGACTCTAAAGACTCGTCAATACGCCGGCAGTAGGTGATGATCACATCAAGCACCCATAAGCCGTCAGCGGTACTAGCTGGACATAACGGCTAGCCGGGTATTGTACGATCAGAAGATCAGCAAGCAAGCCCGCTCTAACTCCTGTAAAAGCCTGACAGTAACACTACCGTACAGTCCGGTCTTCTCGTCTAATATGTCGCATATCAAGTCTAGGGGTAGTAAACGTCAGACCCCAATAACTGATAAGTCATGCCGATACGAGGCTCATAACGGGTCGAGAAAGTACTGATAACACTTACCAGTAAATCTCTAAATCAGCCCTAGCCAGGGACTTCCCTGTTATGGCCAATCGAGCACAGCGCAACATCAACCCCCAATACCGGGAGAGAAGAAACCTCTCCTATCGCTCATTGCCTCCATGTGACTCGGGACTGTACCCCAAAACCACCGTTTTGCATGTCCTCTTGAACGCGGTAAGGTGGAAATCAAAGCACAGTGGGAATCACACAAGACTCTATAACGATCTCGGGTCTACAGACTAACCTGTACCAGTGTTACCAGAGAACTGCCATCTGACGTGAGGTATAGTACCATCTAGGAGTTCTCGGCGAGTCCGTCCAGTGTACCCAGTCTCCACTGAGCACCCGTATACCGTCTCTGATGTCAAACACTAATGGATATGGGATCATTCATTGCCCATCTCATGGGTCGAGAAGCATATACGCTTGTCTAATCTGGTATATCGATGCCCCGTCTCGATACACCCATGACTAGGAACATTAAAGGATGAACTTATAGACTACCATGGCCCCACTAGTATGATCTGCATCACAATCCTGGTAGTCAAGTACACATCCTAAGGGCTTTACCAACATGTAACCATAAGACAGTAAGAGACAAGTGTTCCCCGCCGGAGGACGCGACCGGGACGTTGGGACGTCGGGGCCTGAACTTCGAGGGTAAATGCTAATTGGTGCTATCCGTTCACCTCTCCGAAGATGCCACGTTGGTTTATGTCACCGTGTATCGAAGGTTTAGACGGATGCGGCCGATGTAGCAGACTTCATCAGATTCCCCCTCATTATGAGAGGTTTTTATTGTGGGGACGCTCTTCCCTGCAGGCGCAAGCTCCTACAGTTAATTACGCTACCGCATCGCGGTAAAAACTTTCTCCTTCTCCAGATGGTCACTTCGTATCGTGAGTGTTTGTTTTGTTTTTGGTTGCCCGTGGATTGTATACGGAGACTAATTTATTTCGTCGCCCGTAGGGCGTGGATTAGTCCAAATCCATATTTTCTTAGATTTGGGTTTAGGGGTTGGGTTTAACGATACGTTAGTCTAATTTGAGACTAAGATCAACTTAAACGTATGTTAAGGATACGTTAGTCTAATTTTAGACTAAGATCAACTCAACGGGATCGTTTAGATACAACAAAAGAGCATTTGTGCTCTGTTGTTTAGTTTAGGGACGTTGCGGTCAATAATTAGTTTAAGGACATTACGGTCCATTGTTAGTTTAAGGACATCTCGGTCCAATGTTAGTTTAAAGACATCTCGGTCAAGGTTAAGGACATCATAGTCCATGAGTTTAAAGACCTCACAGTCCAATGTTAGTTTAAAGACATCACGGTCGAGGTTAAGGACATCATAGTCCATGGGTTTAAGGACCCTACGGTCCGATATTAGTTTAAAGACATCACGGTCGAGGTTAAGGATATCATAGTCTATGAGTTTAAAGACCTCACAGTCAAGGTTAAGGATATCATAGTCCGTGAGTTTAAAGACCTCACAATAAGGTTAAGGACATCTTAGTCCGTGAGTTTAAGGACCTCACAGTCCAGTGTTAGTTTAAAGACATCACGGTCGAGGTTAAGGATATCATAGTCCATGAGTTTAAGGACCCCACAGTCCGATATTAGTTTAAATACATCACGGTCGAGGTTAAGGACATCATAGTCCATGAGTTTAAGGACCCCACAGTCCGGTTTAGAGACATCGTAGTCTATAAAGTTTAAGGACATCATAGTCTATGAGTTTAAGGACCCCACAGTCCATAAAATATGTGGTTGTCGAGACCCGTCACCTCTCTGAAGACGCTGAAGGATTACAATGACAAGTATCAGAGGAGTAAAGAGATGTACCTTTGAACCGGTGTGAATTGGTTGAAAGATCTGCAGTCCAGTTTGGGACCGAGATCTGTTAAATATTCATGAGCAGATAGGCTCAGCTCAATATAAGTTGAGGACTTATGGCCAAGATTGGGCTAAGTCCAATATGATTAAAATGTTTAACATTTTATTTGTTCTGAACTGTTGAGCCTTTATTTGAGCTTGGCCCTTTTAATAATGCTGAGCATTAGATCCTGACATTTTTTGTCTTGTATTGAATGCATAGCATTCATCAGAACTATGTGTGTTCTGACAGCGCACCACGTGGCGCGCCAAGCGCTTTGTGCCAATTAAAGAGCGCATTGCGCTTCTGCCAAGTAGCGCATACGAAAAGGACACGTGGCGCTAAGTGCCGGATGATGGCGCATTGCGCCAGTTTATGAGCGCATTGCGCTTTCAATTTATGAGCGCATTGCGCTAGTATAGTGGTGCACCAATGAGTGACATATGGCACGCTTGGCGCTGAGCGCCAGCACATGAGCACGGTGCGCTGTTTCAGAAGCACAAAGCGCAAGTTGTATCTGTGGTTGACACGTAGCACGTTTTGGCGCCAAGCGCCGGTCCAAGGAGCGCAAAAGCGTTGTTCATGAGTGCAAAGCACTTTTCAATAGCGCAAAGCGCATTTGATTGAATTTATGATCTGTGAACAAATTTATGTTCTTTTTAAAGGAGGCTTTGCCTCGAGATTCAAGAAAAACAGTTCTTATCTTTTTGAAAGGGCTTTGCCTTTGTAGATCAATGATTTGTGAATGAAGTAAATACTTCTTCTGTTTTAATGATGAGATCTTTTGATCTCTTTTTATAAAAGATCTTGGTCTTTTATAGATTTATGATCTTTTAAGAAGATAATTCTTCTATTTTAATGAGATGATTTCATCTCTTTGTTCAAGAATCATTCTTTACCTTGAAGAAATAATCTTCTTTTGCTAAGAGCTTACTCTTCTTTCTTTGAGTTCTCTCAAAATTTGTAGGGTTTTTTTCTATATCAGACTTGAAGTCTTGGGGCCTTTATATAGGGCAAATTGATTTGTTAAATCAGTTAAAGAGATCTTTCTCTGATTGATTTGGGGATATTTCCCCACCGTTGGATCTTTGATCGTAGAGCTTCTGTTTTACAGAAGACAATCTTCTTGTTTTTAACAAGATTGGAAAAATCTTTCCATGACAGAATTTTAATTCTGATTAACCAATGATTTATTATTATATCTTTTGATCTAAAGGTGGGGAATTTTTAATTCCAGCGCTGGCGCACCCGTGCTTTGCATGTGGTGCGCTGCTCAGAGCGCAATGCACTTTGCGCTGGCGCACCTACGTTTGACACGTGGCACGCAGCGCAGAGCGCAGCGTAGCTTACGCTAGCGCATCCGTGCTTGACAAATGGCGCGCGGCGCGCTTAGCGCTGGATCTGAAGCGTTGCTTCAATTTTTAAATTTTGAATTTTAAAACAGAGCTTTGTTCTGATTGGGGGTGTGCTGCCTAGGGCGCAGTGCACTTGGCGCTAGCGCATTTGTGTTTGACACGTGGCGCGCAGCGTGCCTAGCGCCGAATCTGAAGCGTTGCTTCAATTTTTAAATTTTGTATTTCAAAACAGAGCTTTGCTCTGATTGGGGGAAACAAATGAATCTGTTCCCTGCCGGAGGACGCGACCGGGATGTTGGGACATCGGGGCCTGAACTCCGGGGGCAGATACTAATTGGTGCTATCCGTCCGCCTCTCCGAAGATGCCAAGTTGATTTATGGCACCGTGTATCAAAGGTTTAAACGGATGCGGCCGATGTAGCAGACTTCATCAGATTCCCCCTCATTGTGAGGGGTTTTTGATTGTGGGGACGCTCTTTCCTGCAGGCGCAAGCCCCTGCAGTTAATTACGCTACCGCATCGCGGTAATAACTTTCTCTTTCTCCAGATGGTCACTTCATGTCGGGGGTGTTTGTTTTGTTTTTGGTTGCCCGTAGATTGTATACGGAGACTAATTTATTTCGTCGCCCGTAGGGCGTGGATTAGTCCAAATCCGTATTTTCTTAGATTTGGGTTTAGGGGTTTGGTTTAAGGATACGTTAGTCTCATTTGAGACTAAGAGCAACTTAAACGTATGTTAAGGATACGTTAGTCTAATTTTAGACTAAGATCAACTCAACGGGATCGTTTAGATACAACAAAAGAGCATTTGGGCTCTGTTGTTTAGTTTAGGGACGTTGTGGTCAATAATTAGTTTAAGGACATTACGGTCCATTGTTAGTTTAAGGACATCTCGGTCTAATGTTAGTTTAAAAACATCTCGGTCAAGGTTAAGGACATAATAGTCCGTGAGTTTAAAGACCTCACAGTCCAATGTTAGTTTAAAGACATCACGGTCGAGGTTAAAGACATCATAGTCTATGGGTTTAAGGATCCCACAGTCCGATATTAGCTTAAAGACATCACGGTCGAGGTTAAGGACGTCATAATCCATAAGTTTAAAGACCTCACAGTCAAGGTTAAGGACAGCATAGTCCGTGAGTTTAAAGACCTCACAGTCAAGGTTAAGGACATCATAGTCCGTGAGTTTAAGGACCTCACAGTCCAGTGTTAGTTTAAAGACATCACGGTCGAGGTTATGGACATCATAGTCCATGGGTTTAAGGACACCACAGTCCGATGTTAGTTTAAAAACATCACGGTCGAGGTTAAGGACATCATAGTCCATGAGTTTAAGTACCCCACAGTCCGGTTTAGAGATATCGTAGTCTATAAAATTTAAGGACATCATAGTCCATGAGTTTAAGGACCCCACAGTCCATAAAATATGTGGTTGTCAGGACCCGTCACCTCTCTGAAGACGCTGAAGGATTACAACGATAAGTATCAGAGAAGTAAAGAGATATACCCTTGAACCGGTGTGAATTGGTTGAAAGATCTGCAGTCCAGTTTGGAACTGAGATCTGTTAAATATTCATGAGCAGATGGGCTCAACTCAATATAAGTTGAGGACTTATGGCCAATATTGGGCTAAGTCCATTAAGATTAAAATGTTTAACATTTTATTTGTTCTGGGTTATTGAGCCTTTATTTGGGCTTGGCCCTTTTAATAATGCTGAGCATTAGATCCTGACATTTTTTGTCTTGTATTGAATGCATAGCATTCATCAGAACAACGTGTGTTCTGACAGCGCACCACGTGGCGCGCCAGGCGCTTTGCGCCAATTAAAGAGCGCATTGCGCTTCTGCCAAGTAGCGCACACGAAAAGGACACGTGTCGCGCTCGGCGCTAAGTGCCAGATGATGGTGCATTGCGCCAGTTTATGAGCGCATTGCGCTTTCAATTTATGAGCGCATTGCGCTAGTATAGTGGCGCACCAGTGAATGAAACGTGGTGCGCTTGGCGCGGAGCGCCAGCACATGAGCGCGGTGCGCTGTTTCAGAAGCGCAAAGCGTAAGTTGTATCTGTGATTGACACGTGGCACGTTTTGGCGCTGAGCGCCGGTCTAAGGAGCGCAAAAGCGCAGTTCTTGAGTGCAAGGCACTTTTCAATAACGCAAAGCGCATTTGATCGAATTTATGGTCTGTGAATAAATTTATGTTCTTTTTAAAGGAGGCTTTGCCTCGAGATTCAAGAACAACAGTTCTTATTTTTTTGAAAAGGCTTTGCCTTTGTAGATCAATGATCTGTGAATGAAGTAAATACTTTTTCTGTTTTTATGATGAGATCTTTTGATCTCTTTTTATAAAAGACCTTGGTCTTTTGTAGATCTATGATCTTTTAAGAAGATAATTCTTCTGTTTTTATGAGATGATTTCATCTCTTTGTTCAAGAATCATTCTTTACCTTGAAGAAATAATCTTCTTTTGCTAAGAGCTTGCTTTTCTTTCTTTGAGTTTTCTCAAAGTTTGTAGGTTTTTTTTTCTATATCAGACTTGAAGTCTTGGGGCCTTTATATAGGGCAAATTGATTTGTTAAATCAGTTAAAGAGATCTTTTTCTGATTGATTTGGGGATATTTCCCCACCGTTGGATCTTTGATCCTAGGGCTTCTGTTTTACAGAAGACAATCTTCTTGTTTTTAACAAGATTGGAAAAATCTTTCCATTACAGAATTTTAATTCTGATTAACCAATGATTTATTATTAGATCTTTTGATCTAACGGTGGGGAATTTTTAATTCCAGCGCTGGCGCACCCATGCTTTGCACGTTGTGCACTGCTCAGAGCGCAATGCACTTTGCGCTAGCGCACCTATGTTTGACACGTGGCGCACAGCGCAGCTTACGCTAGTGCATCCGTGCTTGACACGTGGCGCGCAGCGCGCTTAGCGTTGGATCTGAAACGTTGCTTCAATTTTTAAATTTTGAATTTTAAAACAGAGTTTTGCTCTGATTGGGGGTGCGCTGCCTAGTGCATGGGGCACTAGCGCATTTGTGTTTGACACGTGGCGCGCAGCGCGCCTAGCGCCGGATCTGAAGCGTTGCTTCAATTTTTGAATTTTGAATTTCAAAACAGAGCTTTGCTGTGATTGGGGAAACAAATGCCCCCCACCGTTGCGCTCATGTGGCCCACACGTGAGTGCAACGATGGCACTATCTGCGCCCTTGGATCAACTAAGAAGTTGAAGAGGCGTTTTAATGCCTATAAATTTAAATAGGACCTTTGGTCCCTTAGATGATTATCATCTTCTTTCTTTAAGAATTTTTGTTCAGAGCACAGCTCTTCTGTTTAAGAACTTCTAAAGAGTAAAAACTCTTTCCAAACTTAGGTAAAGTTTTAAGAATTTTAATAAATCAGGGTTTTACCTATTAACAGAACCTTGCTCTTCATAGATCTTTGATCTAAAGAAAACCCATATAGGGTTTCATTAGTAGAGCTTTGCTCTCATCAACCCATAGATCTAAAGAGATCTTTTCTTGGGGTTTCTTAGCCCATAAACAGAGCCTTGCTCTTTTTAATCATGTGTAAATTTCTTAATCTTTGATGAAGAACTCTTAAGAGTTTTTTCATGGATATTGAAGATCCCAGAATTTTTAATTCATAAAAAAAATTAATTGATTTTAATTTTCTTTTCTGATGGGTTTTTCCATCATCATTACAGAGCCAGGCTCTTTAAGGAATTTTATTCCTTCATGACAAGTGTCACTCTGTCATAGTGCTTTGCTCTCAAAGAGAGATTTTCTCTTTTTCCCGAGGGATCTCTCATTCAATGAGAATTTTCTTGGGGATTTCCTCATTAATTAACAGTCTCATCCAATGATGGAGCAGTTTTATTAATTATTAATTGATGAATTGTCATCTAGATTTTGTGGGTCCCCTTTTGGTCCCCTTTCCACTGCATTGCGGTGTGGTACAACTTTTAAAGTACCGAGTGTTAGAAATTTAAAATTAAATTATAGCACTAACAATTGACTTTTGTCCTTTCTTGCAGGCGACATGTCTTTCGATTCCTTTTTCCCGTTTGTTCGTTCAGAGGGAGGATTCCCTGAGGCACCCGTGGACCAGGAGGTTCTCGCGCTCATCAAAGACCGTGACCCGGAAAACAAAAATCTTCACTTGTGGGGTAGATGGTACAACCAGATTATCAGAGGTCATCGAAGCTTCTCTTGTGCGACGCCTTCGGGGCCTATCTCGGCGATCCCGTATGCAGATGCACCCCTGGTGAATTATGCCGTAGAGGTTGTTAATTGGAATTCGGAGGGTCTTCTTCAGCCTTCGATCGCCGCAGTACCCATGCAGCCGCCGCCGGCTTTGGATACCCTGGGGCGGCGCATATGCCAGGGCGAATCACGCCCTTGGGGACATCCCTACAACATCGGGCTAACTCCCCGTCATCCGGCCGGGTACTTGCAGTGGGCCCGGTACATTTTGTCGGCGAAGAAATCGCAGCTGCTAAAGCTCGGCTTATACCCTGTGGTTTACACCTCGCTGTTCCAGTATTCTGCACCTCCCACATGGTGGATCAAGACGTTCTTGGAGCAGTGGAATATCCCGACCCATACCTTCCTTCTACTGGACAGAGAGGTTTCCATCTCCTTGGAAGAATTTGCCGAGGTTTCCGGTCTACCGGTTAGGGGGGAGCACTACGAGGAGCTGCTTCCTCCGAATGAATATGTTTTTGCCACCAAGCCAGTGGTGATGGGCCTCACGTCAGAGAACGCCATTCAGCACCAGTTCCCTAGTCTGATAAAGGTGCTGAACATGTACGGGAGTCTCTTCCTGGAATCCGGAGGCCGGGGGGGTCAGTTTTGTGGACTTCATTGCCCATTTTCTTCGCCCAGAGATTTTGTCACGACGAGGCGAAAAGTTTGCTAAACTTGATGATCCCTTTGGCTTTGGCTTGGACCGTCAGCCGGTACTGGAAGCTGATAAGAAGGGCTTCTTTCTTCCTGACGCTGCGATCATCCCTCTGTCAGAAATCGTCGCCCCGGGCATTGATGAAGAGGCATTCTTTCTTGGGTTTCTTGGGCTATGGTTGAGCTGCTTCGTGCTCCCTATGCATCCTCGTTACATGAGGCCTTCCGTCTTCTACCCCGCGCATCGCATGGTTGCCGGAATACAAGTAGCCGTCGGGATCGCCGGGTTAGCCCACTTATACCACGGTCTTAGCATAGAGGCGGACACCACTGAACCGGGGGTGCATCCTGCCAACTTCCCGATGCATTACTTTACTTCATGGATGGAGCTGCACGTGCTTGGGGTTTTAGCATTCACAAAAGACCTTCGTTTTACGACAAATGCAAGTTCCCTCGGATCATGCGGATGGTTGATGCCTCCATCGTGAGTCCATCACCACGGGAAGCTAGGGGATTGCTCCTTCGTCTGCGCACGGTCGGAGATGGTATGTCTTTCACAGACAAAGTCTTGACCATCGGACAGGAAACTTCAAAAGCGGTGTTGTCACTGCGAGACATTTTTAAGGACGGGGCCTCTGTGTTAAAAGCTCGGGAGATTCTCCACTTGTTCTCCATCAGGCCGGGCTTTCTTGTATTCAGGCAAAATGATGTGGCGCTATTCATGAGATACACCCCCCATCGTTTTGCCCAGCAGCTGAGTTACAATCAGGGAGCCCCGCTGGAGGCTTTCCTGGTAGAACCTGCTGTCACCGATGAGGGAATGCAGGGCGCGTTGCATCATTTCATGCGCTTGAATACGGGGTCTCATTTCTTTATCAGCGAACCGAGTTGAATCTCGAAGGCCCTTAATGTACACGTGGCCTGGTACCAACATGTAACGGGCGCTGTTATCAGGGAGGAGAAGCGACTGTTGCTCGACCGTAAGGGTGCACCCCCTGCTGGTGATCGAAACGTCCTCTTGAAGCGACGAATCATTGTCATCCCTCCACTAAGAGAAGCTGCCGTGATTGAATTCCCTCACGACAGGCCTGAGTTACCGGTGCCCCGTGCTCCCGTGGAGACGGTGGATGTACCTCCGGTGCCCCATGCTCACATGGAGACGATAAATATAGCTTCCCTCGAGTCTGGCGTAGGCTCAGATATCGGGACTCATCGCCCCAAAGTGCCCACCAAGCGTAAGCTAGTGCTGGCTGCGATCGGAGCTCGCTCACAGAAGAGGAAGAGTCGATCCTCTCTGCTGACGTTGTATTTGATCAGGAACCTCATGCTCCTTACAGCGAGGGCTTGAGTGAGTATGGGACCAACAAAGGCCTATTTATGCCACCAGATGACACTGATCTGGCGGCTACCATTGCAGCTTCTGAGCAATTGGCGAGCCACAAAGAGGGACTGGCTATCCTCGCGCAATCAGGTAACCATTAGCTGTATTTTTCGTCATTGCATTATATTTTTTTCATCATGTTTCGACTGACACTTTTTCCTTTTTAACAGGCATTTCTACTGAAGAAGCTCTCGCAGCTTCTCTCAAAACTTTTGATGAAGAGGAACGACTTTGAGCATCCTTAGGCATTGGTACATTTCAGTTCACTATGTTCCCGTTCCCGTTTTTTATGAGTAATCTGACCCCTTTTTTTATATCATAGGAACTACCTCTGCTCAAGTTATTCTAGGTGCGGCATCGACTTCGCAAGGCGGTGCGGAGACGCTCACTGGGCCGGCTATCTCAATTCCGCCGGTATTACTGAAGGAAGCTTCACTTAAGCAACCGATGACGGATGCCATAACGGCTCCAGAGGTAACCCTTGGCGCAGATGACGACGTCCTTTTGATGGAGGCGTCTAGCAGATCCGCTTTGACGACCCGAGCGGAGAGGAAGCGCAGAATGCACACAGCAAGGGAGCGTAGTGCTGCCTTGGCCGTAGGTGCGAGTTCTAGCACCACTATCCCTGCCCTTGCTCCTTCAGAGGAATCCCCTGCTGCTTTGTCCACTGCCTATAGACGGACAGCACGTGCGGTTCGGGAAACAGTCGGAAGACCAACTCAGGGTAATGTGACATGGAATTTCGTTATCAAAGTTTTAACTATCAGTTCTCATATATCTTATCTTGCAGGGCCGAGTCCTACCGAAGAAGTGGAGGCGACCGCTGAGCTTGAGGTAGTGGTAGAGAAGGTAGCTATGCTTGTCGAACCCGAGGCAGCGGTAGACGAGATGGCTACGATCGCCGAGCTCGGGATAGCGGCGGGTGAAACAGTCATGATCGCTGAGCCTGAGATGGTGGTAGGTGAGATGGATATAGCCGCCAAGCGTTAGGTGACGATGGGTGAGACGGGTACAGCCGCTGAGCCCGAGGTAGTCACTCTTTCACAAAAGTCGGGCACTACCCCGATCGTTGCTCTTTCCGCCTGCGGCTCTTTGCCATCTCCTGGTGTCGCAAGCATTACGACGGCTGTCGTAGAGTCAGGGGATGAGGCGACGGGAGGTGAGACCATCCCAATGGAAGAGGATGAAGCAGTTGTTGTATCGAGTGACGCCCTAACCAAGGTTCCGACTGACGACTTACCAGGTAGATTTTGGGTCATTGCCTTCCTTTTTATTCTGCAATCCTTTTCAATCTTTCCTGACAGTGTTTATTTTGTTTCTAATACAGGTGTGGCGAGCGTTGAGGTTGCGCTACCCGAGGCAGCGTCACCAGCTACTGCCTTGACAGTGACACATCCTTTACCCTCCCTCGTACCATCTCAGATGTTGGAAGGTGCGGATTCGTGGTCCGTCAGTCTTATTTTTTAAGCTGTATAACTTATGTACTGACGTTGCATCATTGCGTCCTTGCAGGAGTCCTTTTTGACCACCTGTATCAGGTGCTGCACCCACACTTCTCCTTCTTGTCAGAGATTAGTCCGCCTGCTGGTGTCGGTGAGTATCTTTTCTAAAGGACGTCCTTTCTTTAACGGGCAGTCACATTATTGCTAATCTGTCTTTGTATTGCTTGTAGCCTTACAAATCAAAGGCGGGGACGAGGCTATTATTGCGCTACCAGTACTCTCAGCTCCGCTCCCTGTTGCAGCCAGTATAGTAGACTTATTTTTTGTGTATTTCCTTTATTTCCTGAGCCGACATCTGACTATGATTTATTTTGCAGCAATCACATCGACTCCAGCCCCATTCGAGTCTCGCATTATGATGCCGGCATGGCCCTTTTCCTGACGTCCATCCTCGAAAGGCGCCGCGAATAGTCTGCGCATGCTGAGCGACTATATTGAGGAGCTTGACGTGGAATCTCCCACCTCTGCTGCGGATTTTGCCGAGGAGGTTAACCCTATGCTGGCGACGCTCGTGACCTTTCATGGTGAGGGCATCATTGAGTCTTAGGTTAATCGCTGCAGGGAAATTGAGGCTTGCCTGCATGAGCTTGAGCTTAGGCGTCCTGCTCCTGAGATTCTGGCTGTGAGCACTCAACGGACTGCGTGGATCGAGCAGAGTACTTCTTACTTCCACCATCTTGAACAAGAAGTGGCTTTAAAGAAGAAGGAATATAAAGAAACTTCAAGCGAATCTGCTCGACTGCATGCTCAGGTTGATGCGAATGCTGCCCAGTTGAAAGTTATCTTCGAAGACATTCTGCGATGTATTTCTGATGGGTTAACACTGAGGCAGAAGCATGACGTCGTCGAGCGGGATGCACAAAATCGCGAAGCAGCTCAGCGGGCCGTCGAGGAACAACTTTCATCTTACTTGCAGCAGCGAGCCCATGTTGAAGCGGAGTTGGCCGCGACAGCTGATCAAGAAGAGGGGCTGAGGGAAGTGCGCGAGCGACCGATCGAATTATTGAAAGCGCTTCCTTCTCAATAATTGCTTTTATTTGCAATTTTTGAATAAAATGTATCTATTTTTATTTATCCTTTCAAATGATGTAACTCGTACTCAATTGAATTTATAAATAAAAGATACATTTATTTCTCACCGTCTTGTGTTATTTCTTGCTTCTCCCTTTTTTGTTTGCCGGCATGTTACCTTAGTAAGCGTAGCCTTTAGATGATAGGGTGAGCATCTTTTTTTGGCTTCTTCGAAGGGTAGTGATGGCTTAGCAAGCAGGTTCAGATCTGCTACCTAAGACTTTTCAACTTTATGAGCCGTGAGGGTCTCATAAAGACTTTTCTCCCTACGAGTCGAGATGATCTCGTAGGTGTATTTTCTCCTTAAGAATCGTGAGGATTCCTAAGTGTGTTTCCCTCATAAGTCGTAAGGATCTTATCAGAGAGTTTTCTTCCTTACGAATCGAGAGGACCCGTAAGTGTTTAATGAAATTGACGTTATCCGCATTTCACGGAATCAGGAGTTGCTCTGGATGCTTCCTACGAGGTCATAGCCATGTTCTGCGTGGACTAGGCTTCGCTCTAGACGTTTCCCACGGGGTCAGGATTGACACAACCCGCGTTTCACGTAACCAGGAATTTTGCTCTGGATGCTTCCCACGGGGTCATTGCCGTGTTCTGCGAGGACCAGGCTCCGCTCTGGACGTTTCCCACGAGGTCAGAATTGACTTAAGCCGCGTTCTACATAACCAAGAATTTTTCTCTGGATGCTTCTCACGGGGTCATTGCCGTGTTCTGCGAGGACCAGGCTCCGCTCTGGACGTTTCCCACGGGGTCAGGATTGACTTTAAGCCGCGTTCCACGTGACCAGGAATTTTGCTCTGGATGCTTCCCACGGGGTCATTGTCGTGTTCTGTGAGGACCAGGCTCCGCTCTGGATGCTTTACACGGGATCATTGCCGTGCTCTGCGAGGACCAGGATCCGCTCTGGACGTTTCCCATGGGGTCAGGATTGACTTAAGCCGCATTCCACATGACCAGGAATTTTGCTCTGGATGCTTCCCACAGGGTCATTGTCGTGTTCTGCGAGGACCAGGCTCTACTCTGGATGCTTCACATGGGGTCATTGCCGTGCTCTGCGAGGACCAGGATGCGCTCTGGATGCTTCACACAGGGTCATTGCCGTGTTCCACGTAACCAGGAATTTTGCTCTGGATGCTTCCCACGGGGTCATTGCCGTATTCTGCGAGGACCAGGCTCTGCTCTGGATGCTTCACACGGGGTCATTGCCGTGCTCTGCGAGGACCAGGATCCGCTCTGGATATTCCCCACGGGGTCAGGATTGACTTAAGCCGCGTTCTACGTGACCAGGAATTTTTCTCTGGATGCTTCCTACAGGGTCATTGTTGTGTTCTACGAGGACCAGGCTCCGCTCTGGATACTTCACACGGGGTCATTGCCGTGCTCTGTGAGGACCAGGATCCGCTCTGGACGTTTCCCACGGGGCTAGGATTGACTTTAAGCCGCGTTCCACGTGACCAGGAATTTTACTCTGGATGCTTCCCACAGGGTCATTGCCGTGTTCTGCGAGGACCAGGCTCCGCTCTGGATGCTTCACACTGGGTCATTGCCGTGCTCTGCGAGGACCAGGATCCGCTCTGGACGTTTCCCACAGGATCAGGATTGACTTAAACCGCGTTCCACGTGACCAGGAATTTTTCTCTGGATGCTTCCCACGGGGTCATTGCCGTGTTCTGCGAGGACCAGGCTCCGCTATGGATTCTTCACACGGGGTCATTCACATGCTCTGCGAGGACCAGGATCCGCTCTGGATGCTTCACACGGGGTCATTGCCGTGTTCCGCGTAACCAGGAATTTTGCTCCGGATGCTTCCTACGGGGTCATTGCCATGTTCTGCGAGGACCAGGCTCCGCTCTGGATGCTTCATACGGGGTCATTGCCGTGCTCTGCGAGGACCAGGATCCGCTCTGGACGTTTCCCAAGGGGTCAGGATTGACTTAAGCCGCGTTCCACGTGACCAGGAATTTTGCTCTGGATGCTTCCCACAGGGTCATTGCCGTGTTTTGTGAGGTCCAGGCTCCACTCTGGATACTTCACATGGGGTCATTGCCGTGCTCTGCGAGGACCAGGATCCGCTCTAGACGTTTCCCACGGGGTCAGGATTGACTTAAGCCGCGTTCCACGTGACCAGGAATTTTGCTCTGGATGCTTCCCACGGGGTCATTGATGTATTCTGCAAGGACCAGGCTCTGCTCTGGATGCTTCACACGGGGTCATTGCTGTGCTCTGCGAGGACCAGGATCCGCTCTGGACGTTTTCCACGGGGTCAGGATTGACTTTAAGCCGCGTTCTACGTGACCAGGAATTTTGCTCTGGATACTTCCCATGGGGTCTTTGCCGTGTTCTGTGAGGACCAGGCTCCGCTCTGGATACTTCACACGGGGTCATTGCCGTGCCCTGCGAGGACCAGGATCTGCTCTGGACGTTTCCCACGGGGTCAGGAATGAGTTAAGCCGCGTTCCAGTGACCAGGAATTTTGCTCTGGATGCTTCCCACGGGGTCATTGCCGTGTTCTGAGAGGACCATGCTCCGCTCTGGATGCTTCATACGGGGTCATTGCTGTGCACTGCGAGGACCAGGATCCGCTATGGATGCTTCACACGGGATCATTGCCGTGTTCCACGTAACCAGGAAAGGTTGACTTCATCCGCATTTCACGGAGTCGGGATTTGACTCTCGGTCATCTGTGCACCGCCGAGTCATGGAACTGGGAACTGCCGCGGTTCTACTTTGTTGATGTTGTGTATGTTGAAATGAGACGAATGTTGAGACGATCTCGAGGTTGTTTGTGAACCGTCGAGACTTGGCTTCTTCTTCTTATGGAGCCTGGGGAGGGAAGGTGTGATTCTTTCTTTGTTTGCGCCCCTGGATTGTATACAGGGATTGATGTAATATCACATGTAGGGCAAAAATTTTATTTTTTTTATTTCTTTCTGCGATGCTCTATCATTTCAGCTTTTATATCGCGAAGGTTGCAATTACCCAATCATTTCGGCTATTTTTTCGCGGTGCCCAATCATTTCGGCTCTTTTTTTATTTTTACTCGCTGCTTTTTTATTGCGAGCTGCTCAATCATTTCGGCTATTTCGTATGCATGCATTTTTACTTGCTGATTTTGTTGCAAGTTGCCCCATCATTTCGGCTATTTCATATGCATGTGTTGCTCGCTGGCTTTTTGCTGCAAGCTTGGAATTAGACACCGATTTCGGCATCAACACTGCTACAACTGGGATATTGCCAGGAGCGAATCATCATTTTCCTCTGTCGATGTCGAACAAAGGTGGCTTAGCGAACAGGATTAGGATCCCGTCGACTAAGGCTTTTGACTTCATGAGCCGTAAGGGTCTCATAAAGGTATTTCTCCCTGCGAGTCGTGAGGATCTCGTAGGTTCGTTTTCTCCTTAGGAATCGTAAGGATTCCCGAGTGTATGGCTTCTTGTAAGTCGTAAGGATCTTACAAGACTATTTTCTCCTTCTAAGTCGAGAAGACTTACAAGGGATGTTCGTCGTGTAGACATATCCCTAGTCGCGGATAGGACTTTGTTAGGGAAATATTTATTTACGCCCGTGGATTGTATACAAGGGTCAGCATTGAGCCACTTGTAGGGCAGCATTGGAAGTTGGGATGGCTACTTAAGAACAGGTTCAGATTCCTGTAGCTTAAGACTTTTGAATCTTATGAGCCGTGAGGGTCTCATAAGAGGGTTCTCCTTACGAGTCGTGAGGATCTCGCAAGTGTAATTTCTCCTTAGAAATCATGGGGATTCCTAAGTGTGTTGCTCCCTTGTGAGTCGTAAGGATCTCACGCAGATATTTTCTCCTTACGAGGTCGAGAGGACCTTGTAAGTGTCTTTTAACGAGATTGCGCCCTTTCGGGTTTTCACAAAAACTCGCCAGTAGCCCTGCTGTTTTTACTCACGGAGCCCTTTCAGGTTTTCATCCATGCCCATTTTGCTTATGGACATACCGTTTTATTTTTTTTTCTTTTCTTTTCTTTTTATTCCTTTTTTTTGTGTCAGACTTAGAATACTGCAGTCTTCAGTAGTTTATCGACGTCTCGGTCAACAGCTAGTTTTAGGACATAGTGGTCCATCGTTAGTTTAAGGACGTTTCGGTCCATTGTTAGTTTAAGGACATTTCGGTCCAATTTGATTACTACTTATAGAGTTTGGGCTTAGGAAGATAGCGAGCGGTCATAGGCATCGTCGTCTATCGTTGACCTAGGCCGTGGCTCGTCGGGCGTAGTATTTTTTCAGGAATCGACCGTTTATTGGCCGGAAGGATCTTTCACCATGCATGTCCATGAGTAGATAGGCTCCACCCTGGTAGACTTTGTCTATGATATACGGGCCTTCGTAATTCGGCTCGAATTTCCCCCTCTTGGCGCGATTGGGGACCATAGGTCTCTTGACTACTAGCACGAGTTCGCCTTGGCGGAATGTTCTCGGCCTGGTCAATCTTTCATATGAGCGCGTCATCTTCGCTTTATAAGCCTCCAGATTTTGTTGCGCCATGAGCCGGGTTTCATCAAGGGCATCTAGCTCCTCAAGCCGAAGGTAAGCATTTTCTTCGTCCGTTAGCTCGCAGTGGACTGCCACTCGTAAAGAGGGTAACTTTATTTCAAGGGGAAGTACCACTTCTGTGCCGAATACCAATGCATACGGCGTTGTGTTTGTGGCCGTTTTGAACGTAGTTCGATATGCCCAAAGAGCTTCATGCAGTCTCTCGTGCCAGTCCCTCTTATTTCGAGACACCGTCTTTTTCACGATTTTCGTCAAGGTCTTGTTGAAAGCCTCAGCTAGACCGTTAGCTCTGGGATTATAGACCGAAGAGTATTGCCGGTCTATATTATGCTGTTGTGCGAAACAGCTGATCTTATGGCTTCTGTAGGCTGGCCCGTTATCGGAGATGATCCGTCGCGGGGTTCCAAACTGATAGATAACGTGTGTCTTGAAGAAATGCAGGATATTCTCAGTCTTCACTTCCCTCAGCGGTACTGCTTCGGCCCATTTGGAGAAGTAATCAGTTGTCGCCAAGATGAATCGATGTCCTCTGGACGATGTTGGTTCGATGGGGCCGATTATGTCAGTTCCCCACATTTCGAACGGCCAGCTAGCCATCGTTGGATATAGTGGATTAGGATGCTGATGGATAAAGTCTCTATGAATCTGGCATGAGTGACACTGCTTCTCATAGTAGAGGCAGTCCTGAATCATCGTGGGCCAATAGTAGCCAATCCTTTTAATCTTCAGCTTCATCTTCGGCCCAGCTTGGTGAGAACCACAGAGTCCGTCGTGAGTTTCTTGGACGACTCTCTTTGCCTCTTCAGGTCCCAGGAATCTTAACCATAGAGAATCAAACGATCTCTTATACAGAGTATTATTAACAAAGGAGAAGGATAGAGCTCGTTTCATGAGATGATGCCTTGAGGATGCATCTTCAGGTATTCGACGGGATTTGAAGTAATCTATAAAGACTTCCCTCCAATCCACAGCCTTTTCCTGGTCTTTTATTTGCAGGGTCGTTTGCTCGGTCGTTCCCTTTTCTTCGGGCGACTCCGGAGATATTTCTGCCGGTGCAAGAACCGGACAGCTTTGCACAATGATCCTTACGTCATCGAGGTTCTCGTCGGCCAATTCTTTAGCGAGCTTGGCTAATGCATCCGCTTTGCTATTTTCTGCACGCGGTATGCTTTCCAGAATGTAGGAAGGGATTTGAGTCGGTAATTATTGTACCCTCTCGCCGTACTTCACTAACTCTAGCTTGCATGTTTGATAGTCGCCGTTTACTTGGCTGACGACCAGCTGGGAATCTCCGTATATGAGGAGGTTTTCGATTCCCATGTCGACAGCGATCTCAAGACCTGCTATCAAAGCTTCATACTCAGCTTCATTGTTTGTCCGCGGCTCTGTTAAAGAGAAGGCAAAGCGCATTATCTCTCCTTGTGGAGTCACGAAGATGAGGCCTACCCCTGATTTGATTATGAGGGTGCTTTATTTACGCTTCTTTATGGAAGATGCCCCGTCGAAGTAGAGTTCCCATCGGGTATCACTCTCTCTTCTCTCGTCGTCGATCGTGTCAAACGCGTGCTAGTCTAGCAAGTCGCAGTTCAAGGGAGAATCGGTAGGTATTGGATGCTCAACGAGGAAGTCGGCGATAGCCTGGCCTTTCACCGCCTTGAGGGGACGATATGTCACCGAGAATTCCATTAAGAGCAGGGCCCATTTAGCGAGCCGTCCCGTTAATATAGCCTTTGACATCAAATATTTGAGAGGATCCACCTTCGATATGAGATGGACCTCATGTGTCAACGCGTAGTGTCTGAGCTTCGTTATCGCAAAGATCAAAGCCAAGCAATGTTTTTCGATGGGGGAGTAATTGCTTTCTGCCCCCAGTAGAACTCGACTCAAGTAATAGAGGGCTCTCTCCTTCCCTTGGTCGTTCTCTTGTGCCCATAGTGCGCCTAAAGATCCTTCGAGGGCGGTTGTATACAAAATGAGAGGCTTTCCCTTGACGGGAGCGGTCAGCACCGGCGGATTCTGCAGGTACTGCTTGATTTCGTCCAGTGCGCCTTGGCATTTGTGATCCCAGACGAACGGGATCCCGTTCTTCATCAAGTGACTGTAGGGGCGGCACTTGCCGGAGAGATTGGCTATAAATCGCCGGATATACGCGAGCTTTCCTTGGAAAGACCGCAGTTGTTTAAGAGTCCTTGGCGGAGGCATTTCCATGATCACCTTGATCTTCAACGGGTCTATCTCGATGCCTCGGTGGCGGACGACAAATCCTAGGAATTTGCCTGAGGAAACTCCGAACGCACATTTGAGAGGGTTCATCTTCAAGTTATATTTCTGAGGCGCTGAAATACGATCTTCAAATGCTCTAGATGTTTCTCATATGATTTGCTTTTCACCACAAGGTCTTCGATATAGCATTCGACAATTTCATGTATGAGGTCATCGAAAATCTTCGCCATGGCCCTCTGATAAGTAGCACCGGCGTTCTTTAGACCGAAAGGCATCACCTTGTAGCAGAATATGCCCAAAGGGCTCCGGAAAGTGGTGTGCTTCTGGTCTTCGGGATGCATCTTTATCTGATTGTATCCTGATGAGCCGTCCATGAAGGAGAAAACTTCATGAGTGGACGTGTTGTCTATCATCAGCTCAGTAACCGGTACTGGGAAGTCGTCCTTCGGGCAGGCTTTATTGAGATCCCAAAAGTCCACACATATGCGCACCGTCCTATTTTTCTTCATCACTGGAACAATGTTGGCAATCCAGTCGGGGTACTCAACCTCTTGGATAAAGCCAGAGTCGATTAGCTTCTTGACCTCGGCATTGATACTCATTTTAAGCTCGAGCCGCATTTGTCTCGGTGCTTGTTTGATTGGCTTGATGTCCGGAGATATTGCCAATTTGTGCACAGCAATCTCTGGATCTCGTCCCGGCATTTCGGAATAGTTCCATGCGAAGAAATCTTTATACTGCATGAGCACGTCTTTGAGCATAGACGCTTTTTCTTCAGACAACAGTTCGCTGACGAATGTCGGCCGCGGGTCTTTTGCCGCTCCCAAGTCGATTTTCCTGAGGTCATCCGCAGTGGTATGTATCCCATCTTCCAGCTCTTTTGGCACTGGTGGAAATTCTGAGATCACCTCGTCATCATCGTTTTCGAAACACCAGGGGAGGTCATCCGTATTCTCAAGCCCTTCTTCTGACAGCGTTATCACGTGACAGGTGCGAGATCGCTTCCAAGACCGATGTTGGTCTAGTTCCACTCTCGCTATACACGTCGCTTTCGGTTCATGCTTCTGCGGCGGGGTTACCTTCCAGCTGCTAGATAGAGCGAACCTGCCTTGTTGATATTGGGTCTTCGACCCAGTTCTTGAAGGTGAAGCAGTCTTCGAGAGGATGTCCTATTGCTCGGTGATAGGAGCGATAGTCTGGGTGATGAACCTCACTTGCTTGTTCGGGATTTTCCTTAGGTGATGGATTAGCGAGTGATGTCGCCTGAGCAAGTATCTCCTGCAGATTTTCACGTTACAGTTGAACTTTTGTTAAGGACTGAGTTTGAGGTCGGTGACTAGTAGAAGCTCGAACTTCGTCTTTGGAATTCACCATATAGACTATATGAGCTACCATGCCCCCAGGCTTGGGGTGTTTGGAGTTTGCTTCAGGCACTTGAGCTTTATTGGGCCTCTCTTTTTTTTTGTGCAAGGCCGCTTTAGTTTTGGGAGGAACCGCTGTAGCAGGATCCGTCTCAGGGTGAGTCCCTTTCTCCTGCTTCCACACCTTATATATAGATGAGGAAAGTTGTCTCAGGGAGAGAACTGGTTTCTGCTCTCGTGGGATCTCCATGGGCTGCAGAGATTTCTTCAATATTGCGGTGGGAGAATTTTGTCTGACCCTTCGCAACAGTTTGAAGCTGTTCCCGGTTGGAACAACAATATTCACTACTGGGGTTGAAACAGGACCATACGAATAACTGCCCCCAGCTCATTTTGTATGATGCCGATATTGACGTCGACCATTTACAGTCGTGATTTGATTAGCCTCAGGATTTTTCGGAGCCTGCCTCCTGTTTCCTTTGAGAGCTTGAATATTCTGCCCCCTGCGTCGACCTTGGTCCTTGGCAGGTGCTAGGTTTTTGAGGACTGATTCCATTGGCAAAGCTACATCTTGGGGAACCAGCCTGTAGAAGACAGACTTCCACTGGGCTTCCTCCATCGGCGTTGAGGCACCGAGGGTAGGAGGTGGGAGTATCGACCCAAAAAGAAGCCCGTTGATTTCTTGAAGAGCGGGATTGCAGAGATTTGAGGTGTTGGGGTAAAAATTTACACCCCGGTTGACCGAGTCAAAGTCAAGGTCAACCCCCAAGCTAGGTGGGCCCAAGCCCGGGTCAAGTGGGCCCATGCCCAGGTCGAGTCCGAAACATGAAGCGGCCGACCCTCCCCATGCTAAATATAAATCATGTCATAAATAATTTTTATGTAATTTTTTTATGCATGAATGTAAACAAAATAGGCATAAAGCCAATATTTTGTGAGCCCATGGCTTATGTGCAAAAATGAAATGGCACATGTGCCATGGGATGGCAAAATGCCATTTTGTGAAGCCCAAGGGGCTATGTGTAAAATGTATGGCCTATAAAGACAAAGATAATGAAAATATCTAAAAAACTTTTTCTCTCTCTAAAAAAGTTTCCAGATCTGAGATCTATTCTTCTTCTTCAAGATTCCAAAACCTTCTTCTTTCTCTTGAATTAAATCAAGAGTTTTACTCTTCTTTTTATAAAACAAATTAGTTTTTCACCACAAAACCCATAAAGGGGAACTTGGATCTGTCATCAGATCTTAAAAAGGAGAGATTTTGAGATTTCACATCTCTTGATCTTCAAGATCCAGCAAGCAACAGGAGGAGGAAGAAGAACCACTTCCATTAAACCCAGAACACATTCAGGAGCCCGACTCCTCTCTGATTTCTCTTTGAGAAATCTTTTTTCAGGCTAAAAGCCTCTTGTCCTCTCCAGCGCGCAGCGCAAGTGCGCAAAGCGCCCACGTGCCGACACGTGGCACGCGCGCTTGCGCAAGTGCGCAAAGCGCCCGCGTGCCGACACGTGGCGAGCGCGCTTGCTTGCGCACCTGCGCGCTTGCGCAAGTGCGCAAAGCGCCCGCGTGCCGACACGTGGCGCGCGCGCTTGCGCACCTGCGCGCTTGCGCAAGGGCGCAAAGCGCCCGCGTGCCGACACGTGGCGCGCGTGCTTGCTTGCACACCTGCGCGCAACGCGCATTGCGCAAAGCGCCCGCGTGACGACACGTGGCGCGCGCGCGCTTACGCACCTGCGCGCAGCGCTCTTGTGCAAAGCGCCCACGTGCCGACACGTGGCGCGCGCGCTTGCGCGCAGCGCTCATGCGCAAAGCGCCCACGTGCCGACACGTGGCGCGCACGCTTGCGCTCCTGCGTGCAGCGCTCATGCGCAAAGCGCCCACGTGCCGACACGTGGCGTGCTTGCGCCTGAGCGCACAGCACCTAAGCGCGCAGCGCCCAAGGTGCTGCCCCACGCATCCTTTGGATGCCTTTTCCCCTTTATTTATATATATATGTATATATATACATTTGTATACAAATGTACACATACACATACTCCGCAACATTCTCCCCCTCAAAAAAAATTTCGGGCCGGGGCGCTGCCCCGAACCCCGCAAGGGGGCTGCTAGCCCCCTTGACCCCCAGCCCGCTATCCGGGTAGCGGGACCCCCGTAAAAACTCTGCGTGGCTCCCGATATATCCAAAACCCTCCTCCAAAACAACACACACGCACACTGCACATTGAGTTCGCATGACCAGTTTAACCCGTTAATTGGAGGTTTCCTCGCCCCAAAGGCGAGGGGTAATTAACGGCAGCTTAGTCCGCGGCTGCCGGAGATTCGGATCCCCACAATCATTAAACCCCGGCCTACCCTAGGCAGGGGGAATCTGTAGTACGCCTGACAAGCGCGCGCGTATTCCCATCTCAATGGGGTGACGAAAAACACCCTACAGATTCTGGCACGCCCGCTGGGACCAATCTCTCCTCCCATATTTCGGGTTAAGCGTTCATGCGAACTCAATCAATATACATACCTATATTTATACTAAAAATAATGCTTTTTTCATGCAGGATTTTCAAGCGATCACCTTTCAACAATGTCTCCGAAGATGAACTCAGCTCCCGTCTCCTACACAATGAAGATAGACTCCAGGACGGTCCTCCCGGCCAGTCTCGGGAGACAATGGGAGGAGCCGCTGCTACCATTCGGCTCTATTCTGTTCATGCCAGTTGGCGCCATCCCAGCTCCTCAAGCCCCGGTGGTAGACAAACCGGTCTCGAAAGGCAGGAGACCAAATGTGGTGATCTCAAGGGCGCCCCAACCCAAACGCAAGTCGGTGTCTGAACGATTTTCCTTGGCCCCAGCTGGGGGCAAGGCCATCAGCACCAATAAAGCTACAACGCGTCCTGAGCAAGCTCCAGCGGTGCCCTTGACCACTGCTCGATCGGGTGTCTTCTCTAAGCTCCCCTCTGATCAACTCATAATGGCTTCCCGGGTAGCAGTTGCCGGCCAAGCCTTCAAAATCGAGAAGGTGAGGGAGAAAAGGCTCAGATATAGAGCCAACAAAAGGGCTAGGGCTACTGCCAGGCTAAACCTCATGAGGTTCGAAGAACAGGGTTACCCTGCCAAAGATGAGGGGATGGCTGAATGTGTTATCCACACTGTCTACGTGGTGGGCACGCGCAGCAAGAGCAAGGATGGGGCTACCACATCTCAAATCCAATCTGGCTTTAATATGGTTGCCACTTCCCAAGAACAGCCGCCTCCGCTGGATGATGAAAACCCTCTCGATGAGGCTGATAGGCAGAGGGAGCCCTCAATTCATGAGGAGTCAGGCTCGGAAAGCGAAGATGAGCCAACTTTCCGTCCTAAGAACACAGAGCAGCAACTTCTCCAAGAGCTCCGAAAACAGCTCAGAAGCAAAGATAAGGAGATGGCCAAGCTCTACTCAAAGATCGACGACTTGACAAATGTCGTCTTACGGCTTACGGCCCAACTTGCCTCTCAGCCGCCCAATCAAGCACATGGCTCAGCTCATGAACCGGGAAATGGTGTCCCAAAGCAACCGACGCCTATTCCCTCAAATCCAAAAGTGGGCGGACCTCATGAAAGTCAATCGCATCCTATCTCAGGAAATGTCTTGTCTACCAATGACAGTAGCCCGCTAACTCAAGATCAAATTATGGATTTGGTTGCCAGCAAAGTCAAAACATTGGTGGCCGAAGCCGAAGCGCAAAAAGATATCAGCAGTAGTGGGAGACCATATCCTGCTCAGTATGATCTGGTGGAATTCCCTAGCGGCTATGTCATCCCCAAATTCGGAAGATTCGATGGGACGGGAAACGCGAATCAGCACATCGCCCACTTCAAAGCCTCATGCGGGAATACTGGGGGCAACGATGCGCTTCTCCTCCGCCAGTTCGCTAATAGCTTGACCGATGTTGCTTTCGACTGGTACGCGAGCATACCGGATGGCTCCGTTACTACTTTCGTCCAAATGGAATCTTTGTTTCGACAAAGGTTCATGAGCGTCAGCGATAAGATCACCATTGCCGAGCTCGTAAGGACCAAGCCCAAGAACAATGAAAGCAGCACGGATTTTATAACCCGATGGCGCAATCTCTCCGTCAAATGTGAACCACCGATAGAGCGGGACCAATCTGTCAGTCTCCTCGTCGGAAATCTCAACAATTGGATGGCCCCGTTTCTATACACCGCGGGTCTCAAAACATTCCAAAAGCTGACCAGGAAAGTTCAGATGCTGGAGCGCTCAAAGCAGGAGTCCTCCTCGGATTCCCAAAATAACAATAGGTCGTGGAGAAACCGAAAGGACGATTATCGCAAAGGCGGAGATCCCGACGATTCTGAATCTTTCAATGCTTCGGCTAACCGAAATAAGCAAGGGTTGAGCGGGCCTAATGCCAACCAGCTTCGGAAGCCAATGTTCGGAGAGGGGGGAGAATCTCCACTGAAAGAGAAGCTGGATAAGGTCTATTCCTTCAGAAGGGAAAAAATCCGTAAAATATTCAAAGACGCCCTGAAGAACGGTCTACAACTGCCAGAGTCAAAAAGACCGCAGGAAGCGAATAGGACCGACGACCCCAAATACTGCCCCTATCACAGAGTGATAGGCCATGCCATTGAGGACTGCTTCGTCTTCAAAGATTGGGTCGAAAAGCAATACATGGCAGGAGAGATAGAACTGTCCAAAGGCGTGTTAACAAACAGTCAAGCTGCAACCGCCAATTTCATACAAACGGAGACCGAAGTTCTTTGTGAAACCGATTCTCTCAGGCATCTGCCTTTCTCTGAAAACAATCGACCACCACGTCATTAAACTGGGAACAATCGACCTCTAAGTCGTTAAACTGGGAATGTAAAAAAAAATGTAAATAAAAAAATGTGTAAATAAAAGAAAAATAAAGAAAAGCCGAAATGATGGGGCAACTCGCAATAAAAATCAGCGAGTAAAAATGAAAATGGAAATAAAGCCGAAATGATGGGGCAACTCGCAATAAAAATCAGCGAGTAAAAATGAAAATGGAAATAAAGCCGAAATGATGGGGCAACCGCGAATAAATAGCCGAAATGATAGGGCAGTTGCGACCTTCGCGATAAGAAAAGCTGAAATGATGGAGCAATCGCGGTAAAAAAAAAAACCAAAAAAAAACGGCGAATGATGAGTCGCTCCTGGTACCATATTCCAGTGCAGCGATGCAGACGCCAACAAAAATCCAATTTCCCAAAATTCTTTCAGCCCTACGGCCAGTCCCCAAATTGACTACCGTATACAATCCACGGGCTCAAATAATTCTCAGCATACCCATGCCCCACCGCAACCACCAGTTACGCGGCTGGTCTCCGCCTTTGGAATTATGCTTCATTGGAAAGACCCACTCATGTGTCCTCACGATGCATGAGGAGAACAAACCTTCGTGAGATCCTTACGACTCACCAAGGAAAAACACACTTAGGAGTCCTCACGACTCTTAAGGAGAAAATACACCTGCGGGATCCTTACGACTCGTAGGGAGAAAATGCTTTTATGGGACCCTCACGGCCCATAAAATTGAAAAGTCTTAGGTGATAAGGATCCAAACCTGTCTCCTATGCCATCGCTCCCCATACCCCAAAAGGCGAATGATGAGTCGCTCCTGGTACCATATTCCAGTGCAGCGATGCAGACGCCAACCCAAATTCCAAATCCCATACCCCAGTGGCGAATGATGAGTCGCTCCTGGTACCATATTCTAGTGCAGCGATGCAGACGCCGACAAAATCTCGAAATATTTTTTTTTCTTTCGGCCCTACGGTCTGGATCATACATCCTGCAAAACCGTATACAATCCACGGGCGTAAAACGATCCCAATCTCTCCCAAGTCCTCCCGGGGCAAATGATGTGTAAATCCCCGTTTCCTCTTAAATAAAAGTTTCTTATTTTCTGAAATTCCTGTGGCTTCCTTTCCCTTCATATTTTGGATTGATTGTTTAAACCTAATAATTATATATTTCCAAACCCTAAAAATTAAAACCCAAGATTTAAAACTAATTTGGAAATCCCCATTTAAAATTTAGAACTTAAACGCATTTTCCAAGACCACATTTTAAATAAATACCTTAATAACTATTTCTTTCTAAGCCCACTCTTGTTTTTTATAAACACTTTAAAATTCAGTCCTCGGCCCATTTCCCTTCTCAGCCCACACACAATTTTTGGAAATTTCTTTTTAGCCGGCCCTTTCTTCAACTGCAGCCCACGAAAATTTTTAAGGGAAATTTTTTTGTTTTAAAAAACGAGCCCAGCCCATCTCTTTCAACCCTTTCTCACCACCAGACCCTACCCGACCCCCATTACACTGTTCCTCTTCTCAAAATTTTTCCAACGGCTATCTCCCAAAAATGCGCGCGCGACACGCCTCCTCCGCCGTCGCCCACGCCTTCGCCCTACCGTTGCCCCCACGTTTACAACCTCGTCGCCCTCATCTCTCTCTTACTCATCTCTCTCCTCTACTCCTCATCTCTCTCCTCTACTTTCACCGAGCCCAAAAACTTCCATCGAAAACACTTCACCTCCACCTCCGACGACGACGACGACAATCCCTCGGCAACCTTCGATCACTCCTCTTCCACCAGCCTCCTCCCTCCACGACTTCACCCTGCTTCAACCCGAGCCCCTCTCAAATATCCCCTGCACACACAAACCCACTTAAACAAATCTCGGCCGCATCACCCCTTCGACGCCGGTGAACCCCCATCTCATCTGAATCACCCATCGATCTCCCTACGACCCCCTCAGCATCATCACCATCACCGTAATCCACTACACCACTGCTCCCCATCTATCTCCAAAACTCCAAAACCTTTTTCCAAACAAATTTTCCCCACTGGGCACTTCACTGCACAAGTTGCCGGAGCGACGCCGTCGACCTTCGGAAACCCCAACACTTCTCAGAGGAACCAGAGAGCAACCCTAAGCTTCCAGCGCACGCAAGACGGCTCCGGGAAAACTCCGACGCGCAATTCGTGCTTCGAACTAGGCTCGCGGGAATCCGGAACGTGGCGCACAACGCGCGTTCGCGACGACACTGTTGCCGTACGACCCCGAAGCGTTCTCCAGGCAAGTGTTTACTTGCTTCATGCTAAATTATTAGTGGTACAACCTTAAAATCATATAAATTGAAACTTACCGAGTAACTAAATATATTGAGACGTATGTGTTCGATGTATGATCCTAATGGAAATATTTGTCTAATTTGACGGTAACCTATACGTTCTGTTGGCCCTTGTAATGATATATAACGTGTGCGAAATTCGCTGGAAAATACGATCGTTCGTGACAAAAAGTGATACCCCCTTATATGTTGTTTAAACTAGAACTCTTTCGTACCTGAAAACGAATAAAATCACCATAAATCATATACATATTGGAAAGCTGAGTTCGAGGGCTTAAATCGAAGCCGACTCGATGAACTTTAATCCTATGTAAATTCCTGATCATTTCTGTTATGTAACCATGAAGATAATTGGATCGGAACACGACTCTGGACTGCAGTCCAGAGCGTTTCTGATTAGTGTGTTCTGTCTAAAGTCCTGCGTCCCCGTGTTTCCTGAAATCGCATGATACGGAACTTTACAGTAGTTATAATATATTTCTGTTAGTGAAATAAAACAAGTGGTTTCATTCCGATTCATCGCAGTTTGTTATTTTAAACTTATTTTAAAAAGGCAGAACGTAAAGCTGTTCAGAACACTTTCTGAAACGACATTTGAGATTAAACTGTGTATAACTTTCAACGTACAGATGCGATTTAGAATCCGTATGGTGCGTTAAATACTTTATCGAAAACCCTAAATTTCATCTAACTGTGACATCGCTAAATTCTGAGCCCAACTGGGCGCAATTCGTGGCGCGAAACAGACGTTCAGTTCTGAAATTGAAATTCCAGCCGCGAACACTTACACTGAAATAGTTATATCTTGAAAACTGAAACTCCGATTGAGCTGAAACAAATTTGGATGAATTACTGACTGATTGTTCTATATATCTTACCTACATCATTTTTGCTGAATTCGTAACATATTAATTTGTGCAATTTATTTTAGTTCATAATATGCATGCTAATTCATAACATACAGAGCTTATTGGTAGCATGCAATACATATATCATACCCTTGTCATATACACAGTGTTAGTGCGTGTGGACATTACATTATAGTGCGTGATAGATGTTGGTTTAGGAGTGACGAGTATACCAATGGAAAGTGAACATTCGTGACAGTGATTGATACAGTGGATAGTGATGAAACCGTGTCGTTGGTATACTTGTACACAACTAGATCAACATCATGAATAGTGTAACCTGGGGAAAAAGGGGAAATCAAAGTGGAAAGAGTATCGTATTTAGCGGGACCGTGATTAGAGGATGATCATTCGAACTGTGATACTTATACGTGTAGGACAGGATCTAGCGATACGGCTGACAGGGTTATGTCCCGGGCATGTGGGCCGTTGTCTCGGGTATGTACGAGACTCCTGTTAAACATGATCCTCCTTCCACTATGTGATTTCAAACATGACCTAGAGACCGATAGGGACACATAACATATTCTGCATCATATTGTAACATAGTGATTACTTGCATTATTCTCATACCAGTATTACCTCATTTACCTGTTCATCTGATTATAATAACATTATTATTTGTGTCGCTCTGACGACCTGAGTATGCATGCTCAGATTCCGCGCGAGGACCGGCACCGGAGACGGATCTATCCTTTGAGTTCACGGAGATATAGTTGGTGTACCTACTTCGTTTACTTCTTTCCAAAAAAAAAAGATTGTGAGATTGAACTTGGTTAGTTATCGTTTTTATTATCTGTACTCTGTGAACAATGAAATTTTAATGTAATAAATTAGTGATGTGATTCCTTTAATACTGTGCTTTATTACTGATTACCATGTAGTGCTAGAAGCCGAAGTGCGACTACGGCGGGACGATCCCTTGACCGTAGGAGCATGGCTGGCCTAGTCATACCTCATATTCCGTATTTTGGGATACGGGGCGTGACATGGTTTAGTTGGTATCAGAGCCTGTGTTTAGTATCAAGGAATAACATTAACTATACTGTATTACGTTATTCTTGTTTCACTACTCTTGATTTCTATCCTTGAATCTGATCCTATTCTTTTGAATCTTCCAGTGATATGACGTCCCCGAACGACCCCTCCTCGGACTCCAGCTCTCAGGACCGCACGGAAAGAATACTCAGTGCACTGACCACTCTCGCGGAAGCTCAGGAGAGGAAGACAGATTTGCTTACTGAGGGACTCAGGGCGATTACCGCTGCAGGGGGACCCTCCGCACTTATTACCGCCCCCGAGGGCGCTACTCCACCAGCTTATCAGGCTAGGGCTGGTACCGTATCAGACTTCCGACGGTTACACCCAGCTGCATTCACAGGGCTAGCTGAACCCCTTGAGGCTGAGCAATGGCTGGTAAACATGGAGAATTTATTGACAGCCGCCAGGGTCCCAGAGGAAGACCGGGTGAATGTGATAAAGATACAATTAGAAGACGAGGCCCGTACATGGTGGTCGGTAGAAGAAAGCAGACTTGAAGAGCCGATCGAATGGAGCAAGTTTAAGGAGTGTTTCTTAGATCACTATTTTCCTCCCACAGCCAAGGCAGAAATGGAGGAAAGGTTCATTCTTTTGAAGCAGAATGGACGCCCAGTAGACGTTTATGCGGCAGAGTTCAACCGTCTGAGCCGCTTTGCTCCATACATGGTCAAATCAGAAGTCACCAGGTCCAGGCGTTTCCTTCAGGGGTTAGATTTTGAGTTGCAGCAGCTGATTGCATCGTTAGATCTACAGACTTTCGCACAGGTACTCAACGCGGCGAGAGTTCAGGAGCAATTGATTAACAAGTTCAGAAGACCCCCAGTCGTTCCAGCACGTAACCACGCGCCTTCTCGAGGAGCCATACCGGTTCACAGAGCAGGAACGACTCAAATGAAGCGCCCATTCGTACCACAGCATCGCCCCAGAGACAGGGCGTAACTTGCGGCTATTGCGGTAGAGGAGGACATACTCAGAAGGACTGTCGCCGTGCCAAGGGACAGTGCCTGATTTACGGTTCCAGTCAACACAGAATTAACAGTTGTCCTGAACGAGCAGAAATACAGGGAGGTTCTGGACCGTCACAGCAGAGGCCGCAGGAGCAGAGGCAACCATTTACAGGTCGCGGTCAGGGACGAGCTTTCACCTTGACCGCCGAGCAGGCAGAGGCGTCAGGAGACGTGGTTACAGGTACTCTACTCGTACATGCCTTACCAGCTAGAGTACTATTTGATTCGGGAGCATCGCATTGTTTCTTGTCTGAGCATTTCACTAACACACACTCAATACCACATGAACCACTAACCAAAGGATGGGAAATTCATACGGGTAATGGCATTATTATATCTAGTCGAGAATGTAGATTATGCCCGGTTGTAGTGTGTGGCAGGGAATTCTATGCGAATTTCCTCCTAATTGGGACTGGCAGTTACGACGCAATTCTTGGGATGGATTGGATGAGCACTTTCCACGCAGTTATCGACTGTCGTGCAAGGAAGGTGATCTTCCACATTCCCAATCACCCGGAATTTGTTTTCGAGGGCGGAAGCGAATGTTTGGACCCAGCTAAGTACAGAGCAAAGCCTAAAGAAGTGACAGCCATGGAGATTGATAAGAGCCCAGTCCCAGAAATTGTTCGGGACTTTCTGGACGTTTTTCCCGAGGATTTACCAGGTCTACCACCTCCTCGAATTTTGGAGTTCTCAATCGATTTGATTCCAGGTACAGCCCCAGTATCCAGAGCCCCCTACAAGATGGCACCAGTGGAGTTGGCGGAATTGAAGAAACAGGTTGAAGAATTATTGGAGAAGGGATTTATTCGGCCAAGCGCTTCACCGTGGGGTGCACCAGTTCTATTGGTAAAGAAGAAGGATGGATCGTTGCGAATGTGCATAGATTACCGGGAGCTGAACAAGGTCACAATAAAGAACAAGTACCCAATCCCGCGTATCGATAACCTATTTGATCAGCTAAGTGGAGCCAAGGTTTTCTCGAAGTTGGATCTCCGTTCTGGATATCATCAAATCAGAGTAGCGGCCGAGGATGTATGCAAGACGGCTTTCAGGACCCGATACGGACATTACGAGTTCCTTGTGATGCCGTTTGGTGTTACCAATGCCCCAGCAATATTCATGGATTTAATGAACAGGGTGTTCGCAAAATACCTGGACACGTTTATCGTTGTGTTTATCGACGACATACTTGTCTACTCGAAGACTCAGGAGGAGCACGCTGAACACTTGCGCACAGTCCTACAAATTCTTCGGGAAGAGAAGCTGTACGCGAAGCTAAGCAAGTGTGAATTCTGGCTTGACAAGGTTCAGTTTTTGGGACATATCGTTTCGGGCGAAGGCATCTCGGTGGACCCGGCAAAGATAGAATCTGTCAGAGATTGGCCGACGCCGAAGTCAGTGGCTGAGATCAGGAGTTTTCTGGGATTGGCAGGTTATTATCGGAGATTCGTCCAAGATTTCTCAAGAATCGCGGAACCTTTAACGCGGTTAACACGGAAGGACGTGCCGTTTACATGGACAGAGGAGTGCACTCAGGCATTCGACACACTAAAGCAGAAGTTAACCATGGCACCTATTCTTACTGTGCCGGATAATTCAGGTGGTTTGGTGATACACAGTGATGCCTCAGGAAAGGGTTTAGGCTGTGTTTTGATGCAGCACGGCCGTGTGGTTGCTTACGCCTCACGACAACTGCGAAACCACGAGAAGAACTACCCCACGCATGATTTGGAGTTAGCCGCTGTAGTCTTTGCGTTGAAGATTTGGAGGCACTATTTATTGGGTGAGAAAGTGGAGGTTTACACGGATCATAAAAGTCTGAAGTATGTTTTCACCCAGAAGGAACTGAACATGAGGCAACGCCGATGGCTAGAGCTAATGGCAGATTATGACTTGGACCTTCAGTATCACCCGGGGAAGGTCAATGTTGTACCAGATGCGCTTAGTCGCAAGCCGGCGATTATGATGTTGACCGATCAGAGAAGCATTATTGAGGACTTTCAGAAGCTTGAACTTGAAGTCGTTACGCCGAACGCACTCAGTCAATTTTGGCAGCTACAGGTGCAATCTTCTCTGGTGGATCGCATCAAGATAGCACAAGCGGGTGATCCTCGATTGCAAAAGTTCAGAGAGCAAGTGGAAGCTGGATTGAGAACGGATTTGATTATACATGAAGATGGCTCTCTGAGATTCGGTAGCAGACTCTGCGTACCTAAAGGTGATGTACGAGAAGAAGTGTTGACTGAAGCACACAGTTCAGCTTATTCTGTGCATCCAGGAGGTACAAAAATGTATCAGGACCTAAAGCAGCACTTTTGGTGGAACGGAATGAAGCGGGTGTTAGTTATATGTATGCCCTAGAGGCCATTACTGTACATAGGATGTATATTGTAGTGGATGCTGGGACATATATAGGGAGGACTTTCTTGCTCGACATGATAGTATGCTATCTGGTTACCCTTTACCTTAACATGTATACTCATTGTCTCTCTGTTACATGTTGGTAAAGCCCTTAGGATGTGTGCTTGACTACCTGGACTATGATGCAGATCATACTAGTGGGGACATGGTAGTCCATAAGTACATCCTTCAAAGTCCCTAGTCGTAGGTGTATCGAGATGGGGCATCGATATACCAGAGTAGACTAGCGTATACCTTCTCGACCCATACAGATGGGCGATGGATGATCCCATATCCATTGGTGTTTGACATCAGAGATGATGTACGGGTGCTCAGTAGAGACTGGGTACACTGGACGGACTCGCCGAGAACTCCCAGATGGTATTATACCTCACGTCAGATGGCAGTTCTCTGGTGACACTGGTACAGAGTAGTCTGTTGACCCGAGATCGTCATAGAGTCTTGTGTGGTTCCCACTGTGCTTTGATTTCCATCTTACCACGTCCAAGAGGGCGTGCAAAACGGTGGTTTTTGGGTACAGTCCCGAGTCACATGGAGGCAATGAGCGATAGGAGGGGATTCGTCTCTCCCGGTATAGGGGGTTGATGTTGCGCTGTGTTCGATTGGCTATAACAGGAAATCCCTGGCCAGGGTTGCTGAGATTTACTGGTAAGTGTTACCAGTAGTTTCTCGAACAGTTATAGACCTCATATCGACACGACTTATTGAGCTATTGGGGTCTGACGTTTACCACCCCTAGGCGAGATATGCGACATATCAGACGATCAGACCGGACTGTACGGTAGTGTTACTGGTCGGATTCACTGGAGTGTGAGTGGGCTTGCTCGTCGATCTTCAGATCGCTCAATACCCGGGTGGCCGTTACGTTTAGCAGACCGCTTGCGGCTTGTGGATGTTTGATATGATCATCATCCGCTGCCGGCGTATTGACGAGTCTTTAGAGTCCTACACAGAGGTTTCCTGTCTCAAGCGAAACGAAATAGGAGCGCATATGAGATATGTGCGGGACCGAGAATAATGCGTGTATGTGATACCATATTCTATTCTCGCGATAAATGTATCGAATGGTTGTATGCGATATAACCTAGTTATCGATTCAAGCGTTGATTCGATAAGCCGATATATTGTATACTAGTCGGTTGTGTGCGACATAACCGGATCATTGAATCAAGTGTTGATTTAATGATTTAATTCATATTTATATATTTGATATATTACTTTGCATCAACTAGTATCGGTTTACTTAAGATGGATTTTCTCACTCGATGTGCGCATTACATATGCGATATGATTTTGTGCATTTGATTGTATCATGTTTGATGATACATGTTTACTTGGTTAAGTGCAAAGATTTAAACCATGGTTAAAAGAATGGTTAGGGTTTCATTTCCTTTATTTATCTATTTATTTATTTATTTATTTATTTTCTTTTTGGAAAATGAAATGAGAAGAATGGAGGCTTTCTTTGTTTTTTCATGAAGATTCATGAACCTTTGACTTTGTCCACCATTCTTATCTCATGCTTAACCTAACCATTTGATTTAACCCTAGTTCAATCTCTACACATAACCATGGTTAAGTTATGATAAAGATTGGATTATTCTTTTCTTTTTATTTTAACTTATCATAACATTTCCTTCTTCTTCTTCCTTGAACTTGAAGAAGAAAGCTTACCTCATCAATGGTGATTGATGAATTAGAGTGAGAAATACAATTCTAAAGTTAACCCAACTCCTATTTCTTCATCCTCTACCTCTTGCCAAGTAGTAGAGTGTGTTTCCTTCACAAGTTTTCATGGATTTGTGAAGGTGGAGCTTGATCTAGCGATGCTTCGACGTAGATCATCTTCGGCATGGACATCGACGACCTAGCTCACTTTTTCTCCGACGAAGCCGATCCTAGAGCCCGGATTTGACTTGGACAGCGGAGAGGACTTCGTTGCGGAGCTATGGAGGTGGAGCACCGGATCTACAAAGGTTGTATTTCCGTTTTCTCATTAGTTAAGTGTTAACTAGTTCATTGTTCGCCTAGACATCTAGTTATCGATCCGTAGTTTAGGGTTTGTAGGCACCATAATTATTGAAATTGCCATGGTTGATGGCTTGGGAGACCTCACTAGCGTGCCTAGGAACCCTACAGTGGTATCAGAGCCTAGCTAGAGCCTTAGGCGAAGTCTAGACGGAATTTGAAGTCCGAACGAACCGAAAACCCGACCCGGATCATGCTCTCTGTACTTTTTTGAAAACAGTGATTTTTTCAACATTAAAAATATGCAGAAAAATCAGCAGGTGAATATATGAGGTACTGTGAAATTCGTGCACCTGACTCCTTCATACTGCCGCGGTTCCGCGGCACGAGCAAGGCTCGTGCGGCGGTTCCGCGGCGGTACGACCACTTTATTCAATACTTTTTACACAGTATCTCATAATTATTAATTCTGGATTTTCTGGGAATTTTTAATATTTATTCCAGAGTTGAATGTTCTGGGTTGATTTGGGGATTCGGTGTTTCGATCGGAGTATCAAATTTTGTCTGTGTGGCTTTCCGGATAAATTTTAGAATATGTTAAAAAGTTCGACCGGATATAAATACCCAATTTTTCCCCTGTCGGGAAATTTCCAAGTGTTGGATTTTTCCGTAGTTTAACGACGTTCTAAGTAGTGCAAGTAACGCGATGGTCCCTCTAGAAGACACAAACCTTAACTCGATTATGTGACCGTCTTGAACTGCCCTTTGAACCTTCGGGTTTGGGGCAGTACGGCGTGCCACATGTGAGGCGTTGGCTTGACCCTTCTACGGCTGGACCGTTGGTACTGAGGTACGAACTGAATGTTGTTAGACTAGTTTCATGTATTGATCTGTATCGGGAAAACTTGGGTGTTTGACTGTTCGATCGAAAAGTTTAACATTTTCTGTTTATCTGGAATGGGATACAATAATTGGAATTCACAAAAGTTATGAGATAACTAAATGAATGTTATAAACGTAGCAGTTTAGTCTCACTTGATCGGTTGCCACGGAATTTTGATGTGATCAAAAGTCCGTCGCAATCACGTAGCGTACGCGGATACTCGCCGGGTAAACTTAATAGACAGCCTCACTCCATAGCCCCGACCAAGTGACTGTAGGAGAACCCAGTCACCGAAAGCATCCGTTCGGGTGCTCGCGGCAGCGGTGTTCCTCCTTGGTGCACTTTGTCGACGGTATCGGGGGTGCGGCCGCCTACTAAAGTTTGCGACGAGCATTCGATCAGGATGTCGGGAATCTTGTTGAATTACCCGACTTGATATTGAAAAGTGTTTTCGATAAAGAGACTAAAATGCGGGGTTTATAATTGTTAGGCATGCGATGTCTAAGGAATTCATTTGGTCAGGCATGCGATGTCTGAGGTGATTGCGGATTCCAACTGTTGTAGTTTTACACTTTCTTTTCTGTGACCGTAAGTGTAATATGTGATATCGCCGGTTTCGTTGCTATATGTCAACGACAATTGGGATGCGCATATTTACTTACGTTGATGACATGTGATGTTATGTGTTGCTGGATATGTTATATTGGATCGTCGTGTTTGAATAGCCGGGGGTTTTTATGTGAGATGAGTGTTTTTCATTTTCATTCATGTAAAAACTTGTATGTAATATTCTTTTATTGGGGCGCTTCCAGGTTGCGGAAGTTGTCACCCGTTGTATATTATTTACTTTTCCGCACTAGGATAGACCCAAGGAGGGGAGCACAAGTAACCGGGTTCTGGAGTCCAGTGGGAGACCAACTCGAGGAGTCGAGTCCGGGTCTCCTAACTCCAGAATTGGTAGGGTTTCTTGCCGCTCTCGTAGGGGTCTAGGGGTGTGGGTTTGGCTATTCATCACGACCGTGGAATCCGTGTTTTATACTGGCTCGTATTGAAAACACGGACGTCCTAGTATATCCAATATTTCATATGTTTCTTCTGCTGCGATATCTGTGATGTGATCATGTGATGTTCTGTGATAGATACAGTATATAGTATATATGATATATTATATAGACGTTACTTATGTTTTACACCCGCGCTAGCCGTGCCCTGCTCTGCCGTTAGTTACCTAACCTAACGGTGCACGAGGGGACATCGAGGCGAATGCGGATGGCATAAGTGTACGTCGTATTTATCTGTAATGTTTAGGTACTTAAATGATGGGACTTCATTAATATGATTAATGAAATAAAAGAAACCTAAGATGTTGTAGAATCGAATTTCAAAATAAAACAGGTAGCTACAGTTCTTGCTTTGCATAGCGGTATATGAGATATATCATGTACCTTATTCGATGAGGAAAGGACCGAGATCCCTTCACCGGGAGTGACTCCTTTAGCAATAACTGGCAGATGCTACACACTCGGTTTGTCTTTTGATTGCTTTTAAGTGTTTTTGCTTTGCACAGTGATATATGTGATATATCCCGCACCTCATTCGACGAGGAAAGGACCGACGATCCCTTCACCGGGAATGACTCCTTTAGCAAAACTAGAAAAGCCTCAAAAACACTCCATTTCAAAATTCATTCGATCTTACAACGATATCAAGTTCATTACGCAATAGGTTTTCAGAAAAACCTGTCGTAGCCCTCCGTCATTTCAGATAAGTACTAGTTAGTATTCGTGCTACGTTTGTTGACTATGTTAAGGCGTAGTGTGCGGTAGCTAACTATTGGTTATCTGTATTAGCATATGATGCGATTGGATTAGGGTAGTCGTGCGACTTTGTTGACTATGTTAAGGGTCGTGCGGGTGGGTTTAATTCAATCGGGAAATGACGGGTTGAACTTGACTAGCACTTATGATTTGTTGACTATGTTAAGGTCATATAGCTGCTAGGGGCAAAGTATTATCGGGAATTTCAAGTGTTGAGATTTGCAATGAGATTGCATACCTTCTATGAGATAGTTGGATCCCGATACCCGCTGCGAGTAAGAGTTACTCCTGGGAGAGTTTTATACATTACAACTAGCCGATCAAGTAGGTGTCTAGAAAGGTGTCAACGGGGTTACGCCTCTGGGAAAACGAGGTTTACAGTAATTAGGTTCGTGCGAAAGCACGGGGCACCTCCCTCAAAGTACCGACACTGGCCTGGCTGAAAGATTGGCGAACTTGTAGTGTGTAATTAATCCCGGCTAGTCTTTCCTTTTAGGGTTTGAAGGAAGATTTGATAAAAAGCAGTGGGAGCCATCCTGATTAGATAAAATAATAACCAATCTATTCTTGCAAGAGCGCACGCTGAGTGTTTTCTTCTCTCTCTCTCCAGGTAGCGACCATATCACGCCTTAATCAAGATAATAATACGGAATATTGACCGAACCCGCTTGTTATACTGAGCTGGGGAACGTTGGCCCCGCTCCAACTTATAATAGTTATAAGACAGAGCAGGAAATTAGGGAATACCAGATTTCCCGTGCCGCCCAAACGAAGAGAGTGCATGCTGATGCATCATCTTCGGGTGTGTTCATTATACAGAACTGTTTCTCAGTATCCTTTACGTCCTGGATATGTAATACCAGATCAGGATCCCAGATATGTAATCTGTTACATAGGGCTACAGAAAGGTAGAGAACTGAGAACGGGTGATAAGTTTCATGAGGCAGAAATTGGGGCAAGTGTTGCAGCCAAGTCTGTTGGTCACTGTCACCCTGTATTACCAATACATTGATTCTGAACGAATGTTATTAGATACCGAACCTGATATACAAAATCATATTTGTCTCTTTATTAGTAAAGAAACGATAAAATTTTGTATTGTTGGATAATGTTTTGAACATTTCCTATATCAAAAGTTGATCGGTTCAGGCACGTTATCTAAAAGCATTGATGTTCTAAATCAAACTACAGATCTAAGTATACCGAACACACACAAGAGGAAGAGTTCAGAAATGAACGAATCCTTCTTGAGGTATTGTAGACTAGGTCAGATCAATGTGACCCGACTGGCTAGAGTTACATATAGATGTATATTTAAATCAGTTTGAATTTACATCTTGTGAAACTCGCCAGTCATGTCACAAAGATAAGATGACCATAGCTCTGTTTATTGGAAACAGAGAAAGAGTTAGTGAACTCTTGGGATGATACATGTTGATGTATGTTAGGTCCCCAGTCTACACATGCCAGGATTGGTTCTTTATACTTCATTACGTTCTCTGATGATCTCTTTAGATTCAGACATATGTTCTTGTTGAAACACAAGTCCGAACCTTTTGAGATATTCATAGAATATAAGTTAGAAGTAGAGAACCAAAATACGGGTATAAGTATTATGTCCTTTGATGAGATCAAGGAGGAGAATACTTGAGCACGGAATTCCTGGACTTTTCTAAAAGAGAATGAAATTCTCTCTCAGCATTACTCCTCTGTATACACCATGGCACGATGGTATATCGGGGTGGAGCAATTACACCCTATGTGATAAGGTGTGCTCTATGATGAGTACTACTGAGTTACCTATTTCCTTTTTGGGAAATATGCGCTTGAGAAGCTGCATACCTATTGAATAGGGTTCGAATCAAATCAGTTGCCTACCACTTCATATGTGATATGGAAAGGGAAGAGCCCATATCTTAAGTTAGTTAAGATTTGGGGTTGCCCGGCCTATGTCTAAAAACAAAATCCGGACAAGCTCGAGGCAAGGACTGTAATGTAGAACTGGAAAGGTTCTAGCTATACAAACTACAGCTGATGATTTGATAGAACCAAAGTATTCAGTAGATGCCAACGAACCTCAGCCTCTCCGCCGATCTAGTAGGGTTCCTCACCCACCTGAGAGATACTTCAGTTTCTCTATGACAGTGGGAGCGAGGATTGCATCATGAGATGATGACCCAACTAGTTTCGAGCTGGCCATCAGGAGTGGGACTCTGTAAGAATGGCTGGATGCTTAGCGATCTGAGATGGAATCCTTATACGCCAACAAAGTATGGACTTTGGTTGCTATATCTGAAGGGTTAAATCCCCATCAGGAGCAAGTATATCTTGAGAAGATTACTTGGTGTACATGGAAAAGTTGAGACTTTCAAAGCTAGACTTGTTAAAGGTTTGCATCATTGACCAGGTGTGGATCATGATGAAACTTTTTCTAAGGATCTAAGCTTAAGTCCATCCAGATCCTACTTGCCACGGCTACATACCATAACTACGATATCTGGCGGTTGGGTGTCTTGACTGCTTTTCTAAATGATGATTTAGAAGAGTGTGTCTATAAGTACATAGCCAGAGGGCCTCGTAGACAGTGGGAGCAGCGGAAACGTGTGCAAGATGTTTTATTTGATAAAGCAGGCATCGCGGAGTTGGAACATCTGTTTTGATGGATTAGTCAAAGAAGTTGACATCATCATAATGGTAGATGAACCTTGTATGAACAAAAAGGTAGTAGGGAGTATGGTGACGATCCTCGTAGAGTACGTGGATGACATACTCTTGATAGGAAAAGAGTTTCCTATGCTACGCTCGATCAATCTCCGCTTATCACAATGATTCTCCATATAGGATCAAAGTGATACCTACTAAATCCTAGGTTTTGGATCTATGAGATAGATCTAATTGGATGTTAGGACTCTCACTAGTTGTAGTGAGACGGTATCAACCGATCCTGGGGAGAATCACTGGAAGGGTTCCAGGGTGATAAAGACGACTGAATGTCAGTCACAGGCATTGTCTTTACCCTCAATGAAGGGACGGTATCTTGGAAGAGTTCCAAGCTAGATACCGTGGCATACTAGACGATAAAGGCTGGATACATCGCTACTCAAGATGCTACCAAAGAGGCTGTTTGGGTGTATATTGGTTCATGAGATGAACTATGTTCCTACCATTGTGAGACAATGGAGTTGTGGCTTATGCCAAGGAACGCTGGTCCCATCAGTGATCCAGACATATTCTAAGGCAGTATCACTTGATCATGGAGATGGTTGATCTCCAGGGTGATCGAGGTTAGGAGAGTAGACTCAGAGGACAACACAGCGGATCCACTCACAAAGGCCTGTTCCCAAAGAGAGACTTTTATGGGATGGTTGAGTATGAGATACTACAACCACTGCTACAGATGGCCCTAGTGCAAGTGGGAGATTTTTAGTTATATGTATGCCCTAGAGGCCATTACTGTACATAGGATGTATATTGTAGTGGATGCTGGGACATATATAGGGAGGACTTTCTTGCTCGACATGATAGTATGCTATCTGGTTACCCTTTACCTTAACATGTATACTCATTGTCTCTCTGTTACATGTTGGTAAAGCCCTTAGGATGTGTGCTTGACTACCTGGACTATGATGCAGATCATACTAGTGGGGACATGGTAGTCCATAAGTACATCCTTCAAAGTCCCTAGTCGTGGGTGTATCGAGACGGGGCATCGATATACCAGAGTAGACTAGCGTATACCTTCTCGACCCATACAGATGGGCGATGGATGATCCCATATCCATTGGTGTTTGACATCAGAGATGATGTACGGGTGCTCAGTAGAGACTGGGTACACTGGACGGACTCGCCGAGAACTCCCAGATGGTATTATACCTCACGTCAGATGGCAGTTCTCTGGTGACACTGGTACAGAGTAGTCTGTTGACCCGAGATCGTCATAGAGTCTTGTGTGGTTCCCACTGTGCTTTGATTTCCATCTTACCACGTCCAAGAGGGAGTGCAAAACGGTGGTTTTTGGGTACAGTCCCGAGTCACATGGAGGCAATGAGCGATAGGAGGGGATTCGTCTCTCCCGGTATAGGGGGTTGATGTTGCGCTATGTTCGATTGGCTATAACAGGAAATCCCTGGCCAGGGTTGCTGAGATTTACTGGTAAGTGTTACCAGTAGTTTCTCGAACAATTATAGACCTCATATCGACACGACTTATTGAGCTATTGGGATCTGACGTTTACCACCCCTAGGCGAGATATGCGACATATCAGACGATCAGACCGGACTGTACGGTAGTGTTACTGGTCGGATTCACTGGAGTGTGAGCGGGCTTGCTCGTCGATCTTCAGATCGCTCAATACCCGGGTGGCCGTTACGTTTAGCAGACCGCTTGCGGCTTGTGGATGTTTGATATGATCATCATCCGCTGCCGGCGTATTGACGAGTCTTTAGAGTCCTACACAGAGGTTTCCTGGCTCAAGCGAAACGAAATAGGAGCGCATATGAAATATGTGCGGGACCGAGAATAATGCGTGTATGTGATACCGTATTCTATTCTCGCGATAAATGTATCGAATGGTTGTATGCGATATAACCTAGTTATCGATTCAAGCGTTGATTCGATAAGCCGATATATTGTATACTAGTCGGTTGTGTGCGACATAACCGGATCATTGAATCAAGTGTTGATTTAATGATTTAATGCATATTTATATATTTGATATATTACTTTGCATCAACTAGTATCGGTTTACTTAAGATGGATTTTCTCACTCGGATGTGCGCATTACATATGCGATATGATTTTGTGCATTTGATTGTATCATGTTTGATGATACATGTTTACTTGGTTAAGTGCAAAGATTTAAACCATGGTTAAAAGAATGGTTAGGGTTTCATTTCCTTTATTTATCTATTTATCTATTTATTTATTTATTTTCTTTTTGGAAAATGAAATGAGAAGAATGGAGGCTTTCTTTGTTTTTTCATGAAGATTCATGAACCTTTGACTTTGTCCACCATTCTTATCTCATGCTTAACCTAACCATTTGATTTAACCCTAGTTCAATCTCTACACATAACCATGGTTAAGTTATGATAAAGATTGGATTATTCTTTTCTTTTTATTTTAACTTATCATAACATTTCCTTCTTCTTCTTCCTTGAACTTGAAGAAGAAAGCTTACCTCATCAATGGTGATTGATGAATTAGAGTGAGAAATACAATTCTAAAGTTAACCCAACTCCTATTTCTTCATCCTCTATCTCTTGCCAAGTAGTAGAGTGTGTTTCCTTCACAAGTTTTCATGGATTTGTGAAGGTGGAGCTTGATCTAGCGATGCTTCGACGTAGATCATCTTCGGCATGGACATCGACGACCTAGCTCACTTTTTCTCCGACGAAGCTGATCCTAGAGCCCGGATTTGACTTGGACAGCGGAGAGGACTTCGTTGCGGAGCTATGGAGGTGGAGCACCGGATCTACAAAGGTTGTATTTCCGTTTTCTCATTAGTTAAGTGTTAACTAGTTCATTGTTCGCCTAGACATCTAGTTATCGATCCGTAGTTTAGGTTTTGTAGGCGCCATAATTATTGAAATTGCCATGGTTGATGGCTTGGGAGACCTCACTAGCGTGCCTAGGAACCCTACAGCGGGAAATTGCGAGGTTCGTATCCAGATGCTTGGTATGTCAGCAGGTGAAGGCGAAACATCAGAGAACAGCAGGATTATTACAACCATTGCCGATACCTGAATGGAAGTGGGAGCACATTACTATGGATTTTGTGACGGCCTTACCACGGAGCCCTAGAAGCAATAACGCTATTTGGGTTATCGTCGATCGCCTCACAAAAGTTGCACACTTCCTACCTTTCCGAGTGGGACAGTCGACTGAATCACTGGCAGAAAGATATATGCAGGAGATTGTGCGACTTCACTGTGTTCCAATCAGCATTGTGTCAGACCGGGACACGAGATTCTTGTCGCACTTTTGGAAGAGCTTACAGGAGAGTTTGGGAACCCGCCTCAAATTCAACACAGCTTATCACCCACAGACGGATGGACAATCCGAGCGTACAATTCAGACGCTCGAGGATATGTTGAGAGCCTGTATGTTGGACTTTCAGGGCTCCTGGGAGGACCATCTGCACCTAGTCGAGTTCTCTTATAACAACAGTTATCAGGCTAGTATTCAGATGGCTCCTTTTGAAGCACTATACGGGCGGAAGTGTCGATCCCCAGTATGTTGGGATGATGTGGGAGAACGAAGATTACTGGGCCCCGAACTCATTGTTCAGACAGTTGACAAGGTCCAAATGATCAGACAGCGTATTAAGACGGCTCAGGATCGACAGAAGAGTTGGGCAGACACCAGTAGAAGGGCACTTGAGTTCGAAATTGGAGATCATGTATTCCTGAAGATTTCCCCTACACGTGGAGTTATCAGATTCGGAAGTCGGGGAAAACTTAGTCCCCGTTTTATCGGACCTTTTGAGGTGCTAGAGCGAGTAGGAGAGGTGGCCTATCTGTTAGTTGTATGTATGCCCTAGAGGCCAGTATTGTACAGATTATGTATATTATATTGGATGCTTGGACATATATAGAGATGACTTTCTTGCTCGACATGATAGTATGCTATCTGGTTGCTATTTATCTTAACATGTACACTATTCTCTTTATACTGTCTTATAGTTACATGTTGGTAAAGCCCTTAGGATTTGTACTTGACTACCTGGACTATGATGCAGATCATACTAGTGGGGACATGGTGGTCCATAAGTACATCCTTCAAGGTCCCTAGTCGTGGGTGTATCGAGACGGGGCATCGATATACCAGAGTAGACTAGCGTATACGCTTCTCGACCCATGTGATGGGCAATGGATGATCCTATATCCATTGGTGTTTGACATCAGAGATGGTATACGGGTGCTCAGTGGAGACTGAGTACACTGGACGGACTCGCCGAGAACTCCCAGATGGTATTATACCTCACGTCAGATGGCAGTTCTCACGTGACACTTGTACAGGTTAGTCTGTAGACCCGAGATCGTCATAGAGTCTTGTGTGATTCCCACTGTGCTTTGATCTCCACCTTACCACGTCCATGAGGGCATGCAAAACGGTGGTCTTTGGGTACAGTCCCGAGTCACATGGAGGCAATGAGCGATAGGAGGGGTTTCGTCTCTCCCGGTATTGGGAGTTGATGTTGCGCTGTGCTCGATTGGCCGTAACAGGGAAGTCCCTGGCCAGGGCTGATCAGAGATTTGCTAGTAAGTGTTACCAGTAGTTTCTCGACCCGTTACGAGCCTCACATCAGCACGACTTATCGGGTTATTGGGGTCTGACGTATACCACCCCTAGACTTGATATGCGACATATCAGACGAAGAGACCGGACTGTATGGTAAGTGTTACTGGTCGGATTCGCAGGAGTGTGAGTGGGCTAGCTCGTCGATCTTCTGATCGCTCAATACACGGGTGGCCGTTACGTTTAGCAGACCGCTTGCGGCTTGTGGGTGCTTGATATGATCATCATCTGCTACCGGCGTATTGACGAGTCTTTGGAGTCCTACACAGAGGTTTCCTGGCTCAAGCGAAACGAAATAGGAGCGCATATGAGATATGTGCAGGACCGAGAATAATGCGTGTATGTGATACCGCATTTCATTCTCACGATATATGTTTCGAATGGTTATATTCGATATGACCTAGTTATCGAATCATTGATTCGATAAATCGATGCATTGAATACTAGTCGGTTATGTGCGACATGACCGGATCATTGAATCAAGTGTTGATTTAATGATTTAATGTATAATTATATATTTGATATATTACTTTGCATTAACTAGTATTGGTTCACTTTAAACGGATTTTTCTCACTTGATGCACATTGTATATGTGATATGCTTTCGTGTACTTTTTTGTATCATGTTTGATGATACTTGATCATTTAGTTAAGTTTATAGAATTAATCCATGGTTAATTTGATAATTAGGGTTTTGCATATTCATTTATTTATTTATTTGTTTATTTATTTATTTGAAATGAGTTATGATAAGAATGGTGGCTAAGTTTGTTTTATATTGAAGCTTCATGAAGCTTTGACTTTGCTAACCATCCTTATCTTCATGCTTAACCCTAACCCATCCAAGTGACCATGGTTAATTCTCTACACTTAACCCTAGTTCAAGTTATGATAAGTATTTGATTTAAAATTTATTTTTATCACAAGACTTATCATATTCTTTTCTTGAGCTCATCTTCTTCTTCTTCTTCAAGCTTGCTACAACAATGGCAACTTGAGTTCTAGTGAGATAAATCCAATTCTAAAGTGAACCCACCTCCTATTTCTTCACCCTCTACCTCTTGCCAAGTTGTTTTGGGTGTTTACTTCACAAGTTTCACAAGTTTGTGAAGTCGGAGCTTGAGTTTGTGCAACCTCGACGTAGATCATCTTTGACACAAAGCCGACGACCTATTCCGCACGTTTCTCCGATGAAGCCGTCACGAGAGTCCAAGCTTCAAGATGGACAGCGAGAAGACTTCGTTGCGGAGCCATGGAGGTGGATATCCGGATCTACAAAGGTTGTGATTTCCGTATCCTAGTAGTTAAGTGTTAACTAGCTTTTAGTTTCGCCTAGAATTCTAGCGACGATCCGTAGTCTAGGGTTTCTCGGCACCAAAAATTTTAAAATGGCATGTTCGATGCCTTGTGAGACCACTATAGGGTGCCTAGGAACCTTTCACTGGTATCAGAGCCTAGCTAGAGCCTTAGGCGAAGTCTAGACGCGATTTGAAGTCCGAACGAACCCGAAACACTAAATCTATAATGCTCTCTGTACATTTTCTAAAAACCGGGATTTTTCCAGATTAAAAATGCCTAAAAAATTCAGCAGGAATATCTAAGAGTTATGGTGAAACACGATCTCTTAATTCATTTATACAGGCGCGGAAACGCGGCAGAAGCATGCCTTCTGCCGCGCTTCCGCGGCGTACTGTTCATATTGCAGAATACTGATTGCACAGTAACTCATATTTAATTATGCTGAATTTTCTGGGAATTTTTAATATTGATTCAAGAGTTGAATTTTCTGCAATTGTTTTGGGGATTCGGTGTTTCGATCGGGGTATCAAATTTTGTCTATTTGGCTTTCCGGATAAATTTTAGAATATGTTAAAAAGTTCGACCGGATATAAATACCCAATTTTTCCCCTGTCGGGAAATTTCCAAGTGTTGGATTTTTCCGTAGTTTAACGATGTTCTAAGTAGTGCAAGTAACTCGATGGTCCCTCTAGAAGACAACAAATCTTAACTCGATTATGTGACCGTCTTGAACTGCCCTTTGAACCTTCGGGTTTGGGGCAGTACGGCGTGCCACATGTGAGGCGTTGGCTTGACCCTTCTACGGATGGACCGTTGGTACTGAGGTACGAACTGAATGTTGTTAGACTTATTTCATGTGTTGATCTGTATTGGGAAAACTTGGGTGTTCGATTGTTCGATTGGAAAGTTTAACATTTTCTGTTTATCTGGAATGTGATACAATAATTGGAATTCACAAGTAGTTATGAGATAACTGAATGAATGTTATAAATCTAGCAATTTAGTCCCATATGATATTGAAAAGAGTTTTCGATAATGAGACTAAAATGCGGGATTTATATCTGATTAGGCATGTGATGTCTAAAGCCGTTGCGGATTCCAATTGTTGTAGTTTTACACTTTCTTTTCTGTGACCGTAAGTGTAGTATGTTCATATCGCCGGTTTCGTTGCTATACGTCAACGACAATTGGGGTATGCATACTTACTTACGTTGATGACATGTGATGTTATGTGTTGCTGGATATGTTATATTGGATCGTCGTGTTTGAATAGCCGGGGGTTTTTATGTGAGATGAGTGTTTTTCATTTTCATTCATGTATAAAAACTTGTATGTAATATTCTTTCATTTGGGGCGCTTCCAGGTAGCGGAAGTTGTCACCCTTTGTATATTATTTACTTTTCCGCATTAGGATAGACCCAAGGAGGGGAGCACAAGTAACCGGGTTCTGGGGTCCAGTGGGAGACCAACTCGAGGAGTCGAGTCCGGGTCTCCTAACCCTAGAATTGGCAGGGTTGCTTGCCGCTCTCGTAGGGGTCTAGGGGTGTGGGATTGGCTATTCATCACGACCGTGGAATCCGTGTTTTATACTGGCTCGTATTGAAAACACGGACGTCCTAGTATATCCAATATTTCATATGTTTATTCTGCTGCGATATCTGTGTTGTGATTCTGTGATGGATATAGTATATAGTATATATGATATATTATATAGACGTTACTTATGTTTTACACCCGTGCTAGCCCTGCCCTGCTCTGTCGTTAGTTGCCTAACCTAACGGTGCACGAGGGGACATCGAGGCGAATGCGGATGGCATAAGTGTACGTCATATCTATCTGTGATGTTTAGGTATTTAAATGATGGGACTTCATTAATGTGATTAATGAAAGATAAGAAACCTAAGATGTTGTAGAATCAGATTTTAAAATATAACAGGTAGCTATAGTTCTTGCTTTGCATAGCGGTATTTATGATATACCCTGCACCTTATTCGATGAGGAAAGGACCGAGATCCCTTCACCGGGAGTGACTCCTTTAGCAATAACTGGCAGATGCTACACACTCGGTTTGCTTTTGACTGCTTTTGAGTTTTTGCTTTGCATAGCGATATATATGATATATCCCGCACCTCATTCGACGAGGAAAGGACCGAGATCCCTTCGCCGGGAGTGACTCCTTTAGCAAAACTAGAAAAGCCTCAAAATCACTCCATTTCAAAACTTCATTTGATTCTACAACGATATCAAGTTCATTACGCTCATGGTTTTATGAAAACCTGCGTAGCCCTCCGTCATTTCAGATAAGTACTAATTAGTATTCGTGCTACGGTAGTTTGGCATTCGTCAAGGCGTAGTGTACGGTAGCTAACTAGTATTTATCTGCTTATGCATATGATGCAGATTGGATTAGGGTATTCGTACGGCGTTGTTTGGCATTCGTCAAGGGTCGTGCGGGTGGGTTTAATTCAATCAAGAAATGTACGGGTTGAACTTGACTAGTGGACTATGGGTTGTTTGGCATTCGTCAAGGTCATAGAACACTAGGGGTAAAATATTATCGGGAATTTCAAGTGTTGAAATTTGCAATGAGGTTGCATACCTTCTATGAGATAGTTGGATCCCGATACCCGCTGCGAGTAAGAGTTACTCCTGGGAGAGTTTTACACATTGCAATTAGCCGATCAAGTAGGTGTCTAGAAAGGTGTCAACGGGGTTACGCCTCTGGGAAAACGAGGTTTACATTAATTAGGTTCATGCGAAAGCACGGGGGACCTCCCTCAAAGTACCGACACTGGCCTGGCTGAAAGATTGGCGAACTTGTAGTGTGTAATTAATCCCGGCTAGTCTTTCCTTTTAGGGTTTGGAGGAAGATTTGATAAAAGCAGTGGGAGCCATCCTGATTAGATAAGATAATAACCAATCTGATCTTGCACGAGCTTACGCTAAAGTGTTTTCTTCTCTCTCTCTCCAGGTAGCGACCATTTCATGCCTTAATAAAGATAATAAAATGGATGTATTGACCGAACCCGCATGTTATACTGTGCAGGGGAACGTTGAACCCGTTCTATCTTATAAGTGTTATAAGAATGAACAGGAAACTGGAGAATATCTGGATTCTCACACCGCCCAAACGGAGAACATGCATGTTGATGCATCATCTTCGGGTGTGTTTGTCATTGAGAACTGTTTCTTAGTTCACCCTACGTCCTGGGTATTAGATACCGGATCAGGATCCCACATATGTAAGATGTTACATGGGCTGCGAAAAGGTAGAGAACTGGGAAAAGGTGATCATTCCGTTCATGTAGGGAACGGTGCAAGTGTTGCAGCCAAAGCAGTTGGTGAATATCACCTAGTATTACCAAGTGGTGATACAATAATTATGAATGAGTGCTATTATATACCGAACATGATGTGCAACATTATATCAGTTTCTTTATTAAGTAAAGAAGGATATAATTTTGTAGTAAAGGATAATGTTATGAACATATTCCTAGATCAAAAGTTGATTGCATCAGGCTCGCTACATAATGGCATGTTCATTCTAAATCAAAATACAGTCCTCAATATACAAAACACACACAAGAGGAAAAATTCAGAAATGAACGAATCCTTCTTGTGGCATTGTAGACTTGGTCATATCAATGCGACGCGACTGGCTAAGTTACATAAGGATGGTTATTTGAATCCGTTCGAATTATCATCTTATGATACTTGCCATTCATGTCTCAAAGGAAAAATGACCAAAGCTCCGTTTAGTGGACACGGAGAAAGAGTTACTGAACTCTTAGGACTGATACATAGTGATGTATGCGGTCCTATGTCTACGCATGCCAGGGATGGTTCTTCCTACTTCATTACATTCACTGACGATCTCTCTAGATACGGGCATGTGTTCCTGTTGAAACACAAGTCTGAAGCTTTTGATAAATTCAGAGAATATAAGCATGAAGTAGAGAACCAAACGGGCAAAAGTATTAAGATCCTTCGATCTGATCGAGGAGGAGAATACTTGAGCAATGAGTTCCAAGATTATCTAAAAGAGAATGGGATTCTCTCTCAGCTTACTCCACCTTATACACCACAGCACAACGGTGTATCGGAACGAAGGAATCGCACCCTATTAGATATGGTGCGTTCAATGATGAGCACAGCTGAGTTACCTATTTCCTTCTGGGGGTATGCGCTTGAGATAGCCATACACCTATTGAATATGGTTCCTACCAAATCAGTGCCTACCACTCCATATGAGATATGGAGAGGGAAGAGACCATCTCTTAAGTATGTTAAGATATGGGGTTGTCCAGCCTATGTCAAAAGACAAAATCCGGACAAACTCGAGGCAAGATCTGTCTTATGTAAGTTTGTAGGATATCCCAAAAATTCACAAGGGTATATCTTCTACCACCCCGAGGAACAAAAGGTGTTTGTTTCTCGACATGCCACTTTCTTAGAAAAAGGTTTTCTTATGAAACAGATTAGTGGCATTGAGGTAGAACTGGAAGAAGTTCCAGCAACACAAACTGTAACAGAAGACTTGGTGGAACCAGAGGATTCAGTAGAACTCAACGAACCCCAGCCTCTCCGCCGATCTAGTAGGGTATCTCGTCCACCTGAGAGATACTACGGTTTTCTCATTGACGGTGGAAGCGAGGATTGCATCATGGAGGATGATGACCCAACTAGCTTCGAGCAGGCCATCACGAGTAGGGACTCAATGAAATGGCTGGATGCTATGCGGTCCGAGATGGAATCCATGTACACCAACAAAGTATGGACTTTGGAAGTTGCTCCTGAAGGGGTAAAACCCATTGGGAGCAAGTGGATCTTCAAGAAGAAACTTGGTGTAAATGGGAAAGTGGAGACTTTCAAAGCTAGACTTGTAGCAAAGGGTTTTCGTCAAAGACCAGGTGTGGACTATGACGAGACCTTTTCTCCAGTGGCTATGCTTAAATCCATCCGAATCATGCTTGCCATTGCTGCCTTTCATGACTACGAAATCTGGCAAATGGATGTTAAGACCGCCTTTCTAAATGGTGATTTAGAAGAGTGCGTGTACATGACTCAGCCAGAGGGCTTCGTAGACAGTGGGAGCAGCGGGAAGGTGTGCAAGCTGCTTAAATCCATTTATGGATTAAAGCAAGCATCGCGGAGTTGGAACATCTGCTTTGACGTCGTTATCAAAGAGTTTGATTTCGTCAAAAATCCAGATGAACCTTGTATCTACAAGAAGGTGGCAGAGAGTAAAGTTGTCTTCCTCGTATTGTACGTGGACGACATACTCTTGATAGGAAATGATATTCCTATGCTGCAATCGGTCAAGCTCTTCTTATCACAAAGATTCTCAATGAAAGATCTTGGTGATGCCTCCTGCATATTGGGGATCAGGATCTATAGAGATAGATCCAAACGGATTTTGGGATTGTCCCAATCCAGGTACATTGACACCATACTAAAGAGGTTTAGTATGGAAGAGTCCAAGCGTGGGAACATGCCCACGATCTCTGGAGTCACTCTCTCCAAAGAGATGTCTCCCAAGACTGATTTGGAGAGAGCTCGCATGCAAGGGATACCCTATGCTTCGGCAGTAGGCTCTATCATGTATGCGATGCTATGTACCAGACCCGATGTAGCATACTCACTAAGTGTAGTGAGCAGGTATCAAGCTGATCCTGGAGAGAGTCACTGGACAGCTGTGAAGAGCATTCTCAAGTACTTGCGAAGGACTAGAGATATGTTCTTGGTGTTTGGTAACGGAGAACTCCAAGTGGATTCCTTTACCGATTCGAGCTTCCAGAGTGATAAGGACGACTCTAAGTCGCAGTCGGGTTTTTTCTTTACCCTTTACGGAGGGGCGGTTAGCTGGAAGAGTTCCAAGCAGGAAACCGTGGCAGACTCGACGATGGAGGCTGAATACATCGCTGCCAACGATGCTGCTAAAGAAGCTGTCTGGATCAAGAAGTTCGTTACTGAACTTGGAGTGGTTCCATCCATTGAGCGTCCAATACCTTTGTATTGCGATAACAATGGAGCGGTGGCTTTGGCCAAGGAACCCAGGTCCCATCAGCGGTCCAGGCATATTCTGAGGCGGTATCACCTGATCCGGGAGATAGTTGATCGCCGGGAGATCGAGGTCAGGAGGGTTGACACGAAGAACAACACGGCGGATCCACTCACGAAGGCCATTCCCCAGATACAGTTTGAGAGACTCTTCGGGATGCTCGGTATGAGATACTACAGCAGCTGGCCCTAGTGCAAGTGGGAGATTGTTAGTTGTATGTATGCCCTAGAGGCCAGTATTGTACAGATTATGTATATTATATTGGATGCTTGGACATATATAGAGATGACTTTCTTGCTCGACATGATAGTATGCTATCTGGTTGCTATTTATCTTAACATGTACACTAGTCTCTTTATACTGTCTTATAGTTACATGTTGGTAAAGCCCTTAGGATTTGTACTTGACTACCTGGACTATGATGCAGATCATACTAGTGGGGACATGGTAGTCCATAAGTACATCCTTCAAGGTCCCTAGTCGTGGGTGTATCGAGACGGGGCATCGATATACCAGAGTAGACTAGCGTATACGCTTCTCGACCCATGTGATGGGCAATGGATGATCCCATATCCATTGGTGTTTGACATCAGAGATGGTATACGGGTGCTCAGTGGAGACTGAGTACACTGGACGGACTCGCCGAGAACTCTCAGATGGTATTATACCTCACGTCAGATGGCAGTTCTCGGGTGACACTTGTACAGGTTAGTCTGTAGACCCGAGATCGTCATAGAGTCTTGTGTGATTCCCACTGTGCTTTGATCTCCACCTTACCACGTCCATGAGGGCATGCAAAACGGTGGTCTTTGGGTACAGTCCCGAGTCACATGGAGGCAATGAGCGATAGGAGGGGTTTCGTCTCTCCCGGTATTGGGAGTTGATGTTGCGCTGTGCTCGATTGGCCGTAACAGGGAAGTCCCTGGCCAGGGCTGATCAGAGATTTGCTGGTAAGTGTTACCAGTAGTTTCTCGACCTGTTACGAGCCTCACATCAGCACGACTTATCGGGTTATTGGGGTCTGACGTATACCACCCCTAGACTTGATATGCGACATATCAGACGAAGAGACCGGACTGTATGGTAAGTGTTACTGGTCGGATTCGCAGGAGTGTGAGCGGGCTAGCTCGTCGATCTTCTGATCGCTCAATACCCGGGTGGCCGTTACGTTTAGCAGACCGCTTGCGGCTTGTGGGTGCTTGATATGATCATCATCTGCTACCGGCGTATTGACGAGTCTTTAGAGTCCTACACAGAGGTTTCCTGGCTCAAGCGAAACGAAATAGGAGCGCATATGAGATATGTGCAGGACCGAGAATAATGCGTGTATGTGATACCGCATTTCATTCTCACGATATATGTTTCGAATGGTTATATTCGATATGACCTAGTTATCGAATCATTGATTCGATAAATCGATGCATTGAATACTAGTCGGTTATGTGCGACATGACCGGATCATTGAATCAAGTGTTGATTTAATGATTTAATGTATAATTATATATTTGATATATTACTTTGCATTAACTAGTATTGGTTCACTTTAAACGGATTTTTCTCACTTGATGCACATTGTATATGTGATATGCTTTCGTGCACTTTTTTGTATCATGTTTGATGATACTTGATCATTTAGTTAAGTTTATAGAATTAATCCATGGTTAATTTGATAATTAGGGTTTTGCATATTCATTTATTTATTTATTTATTTATTTATTTATTTGAAATGAGTTATGATAAGAATGGTGGCTAAGTTTGTTTTATATTGAAGCTTCATGAAGCTTTGACTTTGCTAACCATCCTTATCTTCATGCTTAACCCTAACCCATCTAAGTGACCATGGTTAATTCTCTACACTTAACCCTAGTTCAAGTTATGATAAGTATTTGATTTAAAATTTATTTTTATCACAAGACTTATCATATTCTTTTCTTGAGCTCATCTTCTTCTTCTTCTTCAAGCTTGCTACAACAATGGAAACTTGAGTTCTAGTGAGATAAATCCAATTCTAAAGTGAACCCACCTCCTATTTCTTCACCCTCTACCTCTTGCCAAGTTGTTTTGGGTGTTTACTTCACAAGTTTCACAAGTTTGTGAAGTCGGAGCTTGAGTTTGTGCAACCTCGACGTAGATCGTCTTTGACACAAAGACGACGACCTATTCCGCACGTTTCTCCGATGAAGCCGTCACGAGAGTCCAAGCTTCAAGATGGACAGCGAGAAGACTTCGTTGCGGAGCCGTGGAGGTGGATATCCGGATCTACAAAGGTTGTAATTTCCGTATCCTAGTAGTTAAGTGTTAACTAGCTTTTAGTTTCGCCTAGAATTCTAGCGACGATCCGTAGTCTAGGGTTTCTCGGCACCAAAAATTTTTAAATGGCATGTTCGATGCCTTGTGAGACCACTATAGGGTGCCTAGGAACCTTTCACTATCGACTTTCCTTGCCTCCATCGCTAGCTGGTGTGCACAATACCTTCCACGTATCACAGTTGCGGCGTTATGTCCGGGATGAGAGTCATGTCCTGGACCATTCAGAGCTAGTTTTGGGAACCGATCTGTCTTACGAGGAGCAGCCTACTACCATCCTCGACCGCAGAGAGAAGGTGCTGAAGAATAAGGTCATTCCGTTAGTCCGAGTGTCTTGGGGCGGTCGTTCCCCAGGGGAATCCACCTGGGAGCGGGAGGAAGATATCCGTGATCGTTATCCACATCTCTTTGTTTAGTACATTGTTTCTTGTATCTTTGTTAAATTTCGAGGACGAAATTTTGTTAAGGGGGGTATGATGTAAATCCCCGTTTCCGCTTAAATAAAAGTTTCTTATTTTCTGAAATTCCTGTGGCTTCGTTTCCCTTCATATTTAGGATTGATTGTTTAAACCTAATAATTATATATTTCCAAACCCTAAAAGTTAAAACCCAAGATTTAAAACTAATTTGGAAATCCCCATTTAAAATTTAGAACTTAAACGCATTTTCCAAGCCCACATTTTAAATAAATACCTTAATAACTATTTCTTTCTAAGCCCACTCTTGTTTTTTATAAACACTTTAAAATTCAGTCCTCGGCCCATTTCCCTTCTCAGCCCACACACAATTTTTGGAAATTTCTTTTTAGCCGGCCCTTTCTTCAACTGCAGCCCACGAAAATTTTTAAGGGAAATTTTTTTGTTTTAAAAAACGAGCCCAGCCCATCTCTTTCAACCCTTTCTCACCACCAGACCCTACCCGACCCCCATTACACTGTTCCTCTTCTCAAAATTTTTCCAACGGCTATCTCCCAAAAACGCGCGCGCGACACGCCTCCTCCGCCGTCGCCCACGCCTTCGCCCTACCGTTGCCCCCACGTTTACAACCTCGTCGCCCTCATCTCTCTCTTACTCATCTCTCTCCTCTACTCCTCTACTTTCACCGAGCCCAAAAACTTCCATCGAAAACACTTCACCTCCACCTCCGACGACGACGACGACAATCCCTCGGCAACCTTCGATCACTCCTCTTCCACCAGCCTCCTCCCTCCACGACTTCACCCTGCTTCAACCCGAGCCCCTCTCAAATATCCCCTGCACACACAAACCCACTTAAACAAATCTCGGCCGCATCACCCCTTCGATGCCGGTGAACCCCGATCTCATCTGAATCACCCATCGATCTCCCTACGACCCCCTCAGCATCATCACCATCACCGTAATCCACTACACCACTGCTCCCCATCTATCTCCAAAACTCCAAAACCTTTTTCCAAACAAATTTTCCCCACTGGGCACTTCACTGCGCAAGTTGCCGGAGCGACGCCGTCGACCTTCGGAAACCCCAACACTTCTCAGAGGAACCAGAGAGCAACCCTAAGCTTCCAGCGCACGCAAGACGGCTCCGGGAAAACTCCGACGCGCAATTCGTGCTTCGAACTAGGCTCGCGGGAATCCGGAACGTGGCGCACAACGCGCGTTCGGGACGACACTGTTGCCGTACGACCCCGAAGCGTTCTCCAGGCAAGTGTTTACTTGCTTCATGCTAAATTATTAGTGGTACAACCTTAAAATCATATAAATTGAAACTTACCGAGTAACTAAATATATTGAGACGTATGTGTTCGATGTATGATCCTAATGGAAATATTTGTCTAATTTGACGGTAACCTATACGTTCTGTTGGCCCTTGTAATGATATATAACGTGTGCGAAATTCGCTGGAAAATACGATCGTTCGTGACAAAAAGTGATACCCCCTTATATGTTGTTTAAACTAGAACTCTTTCGTACCTGAAAACGAATAAAATCACCATAAATCATATACATATTGGAAAGCTGCGTTAGAGGGCTTAAATCGAAGACGACTCGATGAACTTTAATCCTATGTAAATTCCTGATCATTTCTGTTATGTAACCATGAAGATAATTGGATCGGAACACGACTCTGGACTGCAGTCCAGAGCGTTTCTGATTAGTGTGTTCTGTCTAAAGTCCTGCGTCCCCGTGTTTCCTGAAATCGCATGATACGGAACTTTACAGTAGTTATAAGATATTTCTGTTAGTGAAAGAAAACAAGTGGTTTCATTCCGATTCATCGCAGTTTGTTATTTTAAACTTATTTTAAAAAGGCAGAACGTAAAGCTGTTCAGAACACTTTCTGAAATGACATTTGAGATTAAACTGTGTATAACTTTCAACGTAAAGATGCGATTGAGAATCCGTCTGTTGCGTTGAATACTTTATCGAAAACCCTAAATTTCATCTAACTGTGACATCGCTAAATTCTGAGCCCAACTGGGCGCAATTCGTGGCGCGAAACAGACGTTCAGTTCTGAAATTGAAATTCCAGCCGCGAACACTTACACTGAAATAGTAATATCTTGAAAACTGAAACTCCGATTGAACTGAAACAAATTTGGATGAATTACTGACTGATTGTTCTATATATCTTACCTACATCATTTTTGCTGAATTCGTAACATATTAATTTGTGCAATTTATTTTAGTTCATAATATGCATGCTAATTCATAACATACAGAGCTTATTGGTAGCATGCAATACATATATCATATCCTTGTCATATACACAGTGTTAGTGCGTGTGGACATTGCATTATCGTGCGTGATAGATGTTGGTTTAGGAGTGACGAGTATACCAATGGAAAGTGAACATTCGTGACAGTGATTGATACAGTGGATAGTGATGAAACCGTGTCGTTGGTATACTTGTACACAACTAGATCAACATCATGAATAGTGTAACCTGGGGAAAAAGGGGAAATCAAAGTGGAAAGAGTATCGTATTTAGCGGGACCGTGATTAGAGGATGATCATTCGAACTGTGATACTTATACGTGTAGGACAGGATCTAGCGATCCGGCTGACAGGGTTATGTCCCGGGCATGTGGGCCGTTGTCTCGGGTATGTACGAGACTCCTGTTAAACATGATCCTCCTTCCACTATGTGATTTCAAACATGACCTAGAGACCGATAGGGACACATAACATATTCTGCATCATATTGTAACATAGTGATTACTTGCATTATTCTCATACCAGTATTACCTCATTTACCTGTTCATCTGATTATAATAACATTATTATTTGTGTCGCTCTGACGACCTGAGTATGCATGCTCAGATTCCGCGCGAGGACCGGCACCGGAGACGGATCTATCCTTTGAGTTCACGGAGATATAGTTGGTGTACCTACTTCGTTTACTTCTTTCCAAAAAAAAAAAAGATTGTGAGATTGAACTTGGTTAGTTATCGTTTTTATTATCTGTACTCTGTGAACAATGAAATTTTAATGTAATAAATTAGTGATGTGATTCCTTTAATACTGTGCTTTATTACTGATTACCATGTAGTGCTAGAAGCCGAAGTGCGACTACGGCGGGACGATCCCTTGACCGTAGGAGCATGGCTGGCCTAGTCATACCTCGTATTCCGTATTTTGGGATGCGGGGCGTGACATGATGAGTTGCTCCTGGCATTATTCCAGTGCAGCAATGCAGATGCCAAACGAAAAAAAAAACCAAATCCAAATCCTCTCGGGGCACATGATGAGTTGCTCCTGGCATTATTCCAGTGCAGCAATGCAGATGCCAAATAAAAACCCCAATTCCCAAATCCTCTCATGACAAATGATGATTCGCTCCTGGTACCATATTCCAGTGTAGCGATGCTGATGTCAACCCAAATCAAATCAAACCAACAACCTCTACGGCGGAATCATGCTCTGTCCCAGAATTTACCCCGTGTCGAAATCATGCTTCGCCTCGGTATACCTGCCTTCCCTGTCGGAATTATGCTTCGGCTCGGAATCAACCAACGACCTCCTCGTCGGAATTATGCTCCGCCTCGGAATCAAGTCAACCAGCAAGCTCCCTGTCGGAATTATGCTTCGGCTCGGAATCAACCAACGACCTCCTCGTCGGAATTATGCTCCGGTCTTCGGAATGATCCTCCGAACCCTGGAATCATTCTCCGCCCTTCGGAACGATGCTCCGAATCCTGGAATTATGCTCCGCTCTTCGGAAAGATGCTCCGAACTCTGGAATCATGCTCCGCCCTTCGGAACGATGCTCCGAATCCTGGAATTATGCTCCGCTCTTCGGAATGATGCTCCGAACCCTGGAATCATGCTCCGCTCATCGGAATGATGCTCCGATCCCCTGGAATCATGCTCCGATCATCGGAATGATGCTCCGATCCCTGGAATTATGCTCCGCAAATCGGAATGATGCTCCGATCCGTGGAATTATGCTCCACAAATCGGAATGATGCTCCGATCCCTGGAATTATGCTCCGCGGATCGGAATGATGCTCCGATCCCCTGGAATTATGCTCCGCTCTTCGGAAAGATGCTCCGAACTCTGGAATCATGCTCCACCCATCGGAATGATACTCCGATCCCCTGAAATTATGCTCCGCTCTTCGGAACGATGCTCTGATCTCTGGAATTATGCTCCGCGAATCAGAATGATGCTCCGATTCCCGGGAATCATGCTCCCTGGGATGATGTTCCGCCCCTGGAATGATGTTCTAACTCGAAGTCCAACTTCAAGATCCATCAATTTCATGCACACAACTTAAATGGGCGGTGTGCATTTATTGATGGGGGGCAATTTGTTGGGGTAAAAATTTACACCCCGGTTGACCGAGTCAAAGTCAAGGTCAACCCCCAAGCTAGGTGGGCCCAAGCCCGGGTCAAGTGGGCCCATGCCCAGATCGAGTCCGAAACATGAAGCGGCCGACCCTCCCCATGCTAAATATAAATCATGTCATAAATAATTTTTATGTAATTTTTTTATGCATGAATGTAAACAAAATGGGCATAAAGCCAATATTTTGTAAGCCCATGGCTTATGTGCAAAAATGAAATGGCACATGAGCCATGGGATGGCAAAATGCCATTTTGTGAAGCCCAAGGGGCTATGTGTAAAATGTATGGCCTATAAAGGCAAAGATAATGAAAATTTCTAAAAATCTTTTTCTCTCTCTAAAAAAGTTTCCAGATCTGAGATCTATTCTTCTTCTTCAAGGTTCCAAAACCTTCTTCTTTCTCTTGAATTAAATCAAGAGTTTTACTCTTCTTTTTATAAAACAAATTAGTTTTTCACCACAAAACCCATAAAGGGGAACTTGGATCTGTCATCAGATCTTAAAAAGGAGAGATTTTGAGATTTCACATCTCTTGATCTTCAAGATCCAGCAAGCAACAGGAGGAAGAAGAAGAACCACTTCCATTAAACCCAGAAAACATTCAGGAGCCCGACTCCTCTCTGATTTCTCTTTGAGAAATCTTTTTTCAGGCTAAAAGCCTCTTGTCCTCTCCAGCACGCAGCGCAAGTGCGCAAAGCGCCCACGTGCCGACACGTGGCGCGCGCTTTTGCGCACCTGCGCGCTTGCGCAAGTGCGTAAAGCGCCCGCGTGCCGACACGTGACGAGCGCGCTTGCTTGCGCACCTGCGCGCTTGCGCAAGTGCGCAAAGCGCCCGCGTGCCGACACATGGCGCGCGCGCTTGCGCACCTGCGCGCTTGCGCACGTGCGCAAAGCGCCCACGTGCCGACACGTGGCGCGCGCGCTTGCTTGCACACCTGCGCGCAACGCGCATTGCGCAAAGCGCCCGCGTGACGACACGTGGCGCGCGCGCGCTTGCGCACCTGCGCGCAGCGCTCTTGCGCAAAGCGCCCACGTGCCGACACGTGGCGCGCGCGCTTGCGCTCCTGCGCACAGCGCTCATGCGCAAAGCGCCCACGTGCAGACACGTGGCGCGCTTGCGCCTGAGCGCACAGCACCTAAGCGCGCAGCGCCCAAGGTGCTGCCCCACGCATCCTTTGGATGCCTTTTCCCCTTTATTTATATATATATGTATATATATACATTTGTATACAAATGTACACATACACATACTCCGCAACATTCTCCCCCTCAAAAAAAAATTCGGGCCGGGGCGCTGCCCCGAACCCCGCAAGGGGGCTGCTAGCCCCCTTGACCCTCAGCCCGCTATCCGGGTAGTGGGACCCCCGTAAAAACTCTGCGTGGCTCTTGATATATCCAAAACCCCCCTCCAAAACAACACACACGCACACTGCACATTGAGTTCGCATGACCAGTTTAACCCGTTAATTGGAGGTTCTCTCGCCCCAAAGGCGAGGGGTAATTAACGGCAGCTTAGTCCGCGGCTGCCGGAGATTCGGATCCCCACAATCATTAAACCCCGGCCTACCCTAGGCAGGGGGAATCTGTAGTACGCCTGACAAGCGCGCGCGTATTCCCATCTCAATGGGGTGACGAAAAACACCCTACATGAGGCTGCAAGTGGCCCATACCTGACTCCACCGGATATGACAGAGCTTGAGTTGCTAAGGTGGGAGCAAACACCATTCTTCATAGAGACGAAATGTTGGCTTCAATATCCACTCCCCTGAGAGCAACCAAAAACATACACACCGCGATTATCTGATAGCAGGAAAAAAAACACGACACACGAAATGTGGAGTGGAAAGAGGAAAGGGTCCCACTGGGCATGCCAGAATCTGTTCCTCGCCGGAGGACGCGACCGGGACGTTGGGACGTCGGGACTGAATTTCGAGGGCAGATGCTATTTGGTGCTATCTGTCCACCTCTCTGAAAATGCCAAGTTGATTTATGGCACCGTATATCGAAGGTTTAGACGGATGCGACCGATGCAGCAGACTTCGTCAGATTCCCCCTCATGATGAGGGTTTTTGATTGTGGGGACGCTCTTCCCTGCAGGCGCAAGCCCCTGCAGTTAATTACGCTACCGCATCGCGGTAACCACTTTCTCCTTCTCTAGATGGTCACTTCATGTCGTGGGTGTTTGTTTTGTTTTTGGTTGCCCGTGGATTGTATACGGAGACTAATTTATGTCGTCGCCCGTAGGGTGTGGATTAGTCCAAATCCGTATTTTCTTAGATTTGGGTTTAGGGGTTGGGTTTAAGGATACGTTAGTATCATTTGAGACTAAGATCAACTTAAACGTATGTTAAGGATACGTTAGTCTAATTTTAGACTAAGATCAACTCAACGGGATCGTTTAGATACAACAAAAGAGCATTTGGGCTCTGTTGTTTAGTTTAGGGACGTTGCGGTCAATAATTAGTTTAAGGACATTGCGGTCCATTGTTAGTTTAAGGACATCTCGTTCCAATGTTTGTTTAAAGACATCTCGGTCAAGGTTAAGGACATCATAGTCCGTGAGTTTAAAGACCTCACAGTCCAATGTTAGTTTAAAGACATCACGGTCGAGGTTAAGGACATCATAGTCCATGGGTTTAAGGACCCCACAGTCCAATGTTAGTTTAAAGACATCACGGTCGAGGTTAAGGACATCATAGTCCATGAGTTTAAAGACCACACAGTCAAGGTTAAGGACATCATAGTCCGTGAGTTTAAAGACCTCACAGTCAAGGTTAAGGACATCATAGTCTGTGAGTTTAAGGACCTCACAGTCCATTGTTAGTTTAAAGACATCACGGTCGAGGTTAAGGATATCATAGTCCGTGAGTTTAAAGACCTCACAGTCAAGGTTAAGGACATCATAGTCCGTGAGTTTAAGGACCTCACAGTCCATTGTTAGTTTAAAGACATCACGGTCGAGGTTAAGGACATCATAGTCTATGGGTTTAAGGACCCCACAGTCCGATGTTAGTTTAAAGACATCACGATCGAGGTTAAGGACATCATAGTCCATGAGTTTAAGGACCCCACAGTCCGTTTTAGAGACATCGTAGTCTATAAAGTTTAAGGACATCATAGTCCATGAGTTTAAGGACCCCACGGTCCATAAAATGTGTGGTTGTTGGGACCCGTCACCTCTCTGAAGACGCTGAAGGATTACAACGACAAGTATCAGAGGAGTAAAGAGATGTACCCTTGAACCGGTGTGAATTGGTTGAAAGATCTGCAGTCTAGTTTGGGACTGAGATCTGTTAAATATTCGTGAGCAGATAGGCTCAGCTCAATATAAGTTGAGGACTTATGGCCAATATTGGGCTAAGTCCATTAAGATTAAAATGTTTAACATTTTATTTGTTCTGGGCTGTTGAGCCTTTATTTGGGCTTGGCTCTTTTAATAATGCTGAGTATTAGATCCTGACATTTTTTGTCTTGTATTGAATGCATAGCATTCATCAGAATAATGTGTGTTCTGACGGCGCGCCAGGCGCTTTGCGCCAATTAAAGAGAGCATTGCGCTTCTGCCAAGTAGCGCACACGAAAAGAACACGTGTCGCGCTTGGCGCTAAGTGCCAGATGATGGCGCATTGCGCCAGTTTATGAGCGCATTGCTCCAGTATAGTGGCGCACCAGTGAGTGACACATGGCGCGCTTGGCGCTGAGCGCCAGCACATGAGCGCGGTGCGCTGTTTTAGATGCGCAAAGCGCAAGTTGTATCTGTGGTTGACACGTGGCACGTTTTGGCGCTGAGAGCTGGTCCAAGGAGCGCAAAAGCGCAGTTCATGAGTACAAGGCACTTTTCAATAGCGCAAAGCGCATTTGATCGAATTTATTATCTGTGAACAAATTTATGTTCTTTTTAAAGGAGACTTTGCCTCGAGATTCAAGAACAACAGTTCTTATTTTTTTGAAAGGGCTTTACCTTTGTAGATCAATGATCTGTGAATGAAGTAAATACTTCTTCTGTTTTTATGATGAGATCTTTTGATCTCTTTTTATAAAAAACCTTGGTCTTTTGTAGATCTATGATCTTTTAAGAAGATAATTCTTCTGTTTTTATGAGATGATTTCATCTCTTTGTTCAAGAATCATTCTTTACCTTGAAGAAATAATCTTCTTTTGCTAAGAGCTTGCTCTTCTTTCTTTGAGTTTTCTTAAAGTTTGTAGGTTTTTTTTTCTATATCAGACTTGAAGTCTTGAGGGCTTTATATAGAGTAAATTGATTTGTTAAATCAGTTAATTGATTTGTGGATATTTCCCCACCGTTGGATCTTTGATCCTAGGGCTTCTGTTTTACAGAAGACAATCTTCTTGTTTTTAACAAGATTGGAAAAATCTTTCCATAACAGAATTTTAATTCTGATTAACCAATGATTTATTATTAGATCTTTTGATCTAACGGTGGGGAATTTTTAATTGCAGCGCTGGAGCACCCGTGCTTTGCACGTGGTGCGCTGCTCAGAGCGCAATGCACTTTGCGCTAGCGCACCTACGTTTGACACGTGGCGCGCAGCGCGGCTTGCGCTAGCGCATCCGTGCTTGACACGTGGCGCGTAGCGCGCTTAGCGCTGGATCTGAAGCGTTGCTTCAATTTTTAAATTTTGAATTTTAAAACAGAGCTTTGCTCTGATTGGGGGTGCGCTGCCTAGGGCGCAGTGCACCTGGCGCTAGCGCATTTTGGTTTGACACGTGACAGGCAGCGCGCCTAGCGCTGGATCTGAAGCATTGCTTCAATTTTTAAATTTTGAATTTCAAAACAGAGCTTTGCTCTGATTGGGGGAAACAACAAGTATACATGTTAAAGTAAAGAGCAACCATATAGCATACTATCATGTCGAGCAAGAAAGTCCTCTCTATATATGTCCAAGCATCCAATATAATATACATCATATATACAATAATGGCCTCTAGGGCATACATACAACTAACACCACCAAACCAAAGGGAGGTGTGCAGAAGGTGCAAGGAAAGGAAAAGGAAAAGAATGGGGGGCAGCCACAAAAGAAGAATGCTTCTATTGTCGAAAAAAGGGACATTGGATGGATTGTCGGGTCCTAAAAGCCAAGAATCAAGACATGAAGTAAGTTGTGGTTTCTCCTTCAGGTGTGTTCATGATTGAAAACGGTTTCTCTATTAACTCTACTTCCTGGGTATTGGATACCGGATTAGGATCTCACATCTGTAATTCATTGCAGGAGTTGAGAAGTCGTAGAGTTTTGAGGAAATGTGATATGACCCTCAGGATTGGCAACGGAACCAGTGTGGATGCTGTTGCAGTAGGAGAATATCATCTAGGATTGGCGAGTGGACATATTTTGTTATTGCGTAACTGCTTTTGTGTACCCAGTATGATGTGTAATATTATATCTGTATCTTTGTTATCTAATAAAGGGTATAATTTTGCACTTGAAAGCAATGTCATAAACATTCACCTAAATCATGAAATGGTTGGGTCGGGTACACTTAATAACGGAATATACATTCTCAATCAACATCAAGTTTTCAACGTCCAAAACACACTAAAAAGAAAGACTTCAGAATCAAACCAAGCTTTCTTATGGCATTGTAAACTTGGTAATATCAATGAAACACGGTTGACCAAGTTACATAAAGATAGATACTTAGATCCGTTCGAGTATCAATCATATGCAACTTATCAATCATGTATCAGAGCAAAGATGACAAAAACTCCATTCACTGGACACGGAGAAAGAGCAACTGAGCTCCTGGGACTCATACACAGCAACGTGTGTGGGCCAATGTCTACGCGTGCAAGAAGTGGCTATTCTTACTTCATTATTTTCACCGATGATTTCTCAAGGTATGGACATGTATTTCTTAATGAAACATAAATCCGGGGTCTTTGAGAAATTCCAAGAGTATAAGAATGAAGCAGAAAAGCAAATTGGCAAAAGTATCAAGATGTTTCAATCTGATCAGGGTGGTGAATACTTAAGTGCTGAATTCCTGGAATATCTAAAAGAGAATGGAATTCTCTCTCAGCTTACTCCTCCATACACACCATAACACAACGGTGTATCGGAAAGACATAATCGCACCTTACTTGATATAGTGTGTTCCATGATGAGTAATACTGAGTTGCCGCCCTCCTTCTGGGGTTATGCACTAGAATCTGCTGCATACCTATTGAATAAGGCTCCAACTAAGTCTGTGCGTACCACTCCATATGAAATGTGGAGTGGGAAGAAACCTTATCTTATGTATCTTAAGATATAAGGTTGTCCAGCTTTTATCAAAAAGGTTCATCCGGACAAACTCGAGACGCGTTCAATATTGTGTAAGTTTGTGGGATACCCCAAGAACTCTATGGGTAATTATTTCTATTACGTTGAGGAACAAAATGTTTTTGTTTTTCATCATGCCGCTTTATGGAAACTCAATTTCTTGAAAAGAAGATAAGTGGGAGCGCAATAGAGCTGAAAGAAATTCCAGAACCATAAACTATTACTGAAAACTTAGTAGAACCTGAGATTTCAATGGAACCGGACGTACCTACGCTACTCCACAGATCTAGTAAGCAGTCTCATCCTCCCGAGAGATACTACGGTTTTCTCGTAGACGGGGATCGAGAGGATTGCATCATCGATGATGATGAGCCAACTAGTTTTCAGCAAACCATCACGAGTAGAGACTCGGTAAAGTGGCTGGATGCTATGCGATCCGAGATGGAATTTATGTACAAAAACTAAGTATGGACTTTAGATTTTGCTCCTACTGGGGTAAAACTCATAGGATGCAAACGGATCTTCAAAAAGAAGATTGGTGTAGATAGTCAGGTAAAAACCTACAAAACTAGACTTGTTGCTAAAGGTTTTCGTCAAAGACCAGGATTGGACTATGACGAAACCTTTTCACCAGTGGCTATGCTTAAATCCATTTGGATCCTACTTGTCGTTGTTGCCTACCATGACTATGACATCTAGCAGATGGATGTTAAAATCGCTTTTCTAAATGGAAGTTTAGAAGAGTGTGTTTACATGGATCAACCAGAGAGTTTTATAAACAGTGGGAGCAGCGAAAAGGTGTGCAAATTGCTTAAATCCATTTATGGATTAAAGCAGGCATCGCTGAGTTGGAACATCTGCTTTGATGAGACGGTCAAGGAATTTGACTTTTTCAAAAATGTAGACGAACCTTGTATTTATAAAAAGATTGTAGGGAGAACTGTGGTATTCCTTGTTTTATACGTGTCACGACCCGAAAGAGCACGTGACTGGCCCTTGAACCATATGAAGTCTATAGGACTCCATCTGATCCAAGTAAGCCAAAAGCCCAGAAATCTAAAACCATTTTTAAGAATAAGTAAAGAACTGGTTTAAAGAAGTGAAGAAAACATGTTTGAAATCAAGGTTTTTAAATAACTAAGCCGAATATGTATTTTAAAAACAGTACAGTCTTTTCTAAAAATTTCGGCAGAGTTTCTTTTGTAAAACTGGCCCCGAATGGGGTACAATAAGGATAACAATATATATGCAATGATAAAGGCATCCCCAAGCGGGAGCTAGCTCTTCGTCAAATGACGGTCGCAACCACATATGCAACAATGATATGATATACAACGCCAAGTGGCGAGGATCAAATCCAAAAGAAAGCTCAAAAGCAATAAGAAAACCGCAATACTACTAAGCGCGACTCTAAGGTCGAATAATACATCACTAGTAGGTCTAAAACAATATACAAGTTTTGGTTGATGGAAATTCTAGATACAATGAATAAAATAAATATAATGGTGGTTCTTGATGCGAAAGAATCCACCTACCAAAAGCAAACCACCCGCAAGAAAGTAGTGTGCCAGAAATGCCGCAATGAAACCTGTACGGCAGAACCTGCAAGAACTGTGGCACAACGGGGGTGAGTTGCCAACTCGTGAATAGAAACATCTACAAGCAGAAACCGAATGCAAGACATAAACCTAAGTCAACAATCAGTAATAAACCTCAAGGAATAAGCCTGAAACATGATAAGGTGGCAAATCAACATCTAAACAGGTATGTGGTGCCAAGTACTCAGGTAATAACATGTCATCAGTATAAGGTATGTCTGCATGAAGTAAATATGATGAAGTATCAATGATATCAATACGCATATATTAGCGTCCCATACCACTAATATTGGTGTAAGGGTATATATAACAGCGTCCTCATACCCTGTTATATATACAAATGAAGTATGATCAGTGTAAATCCAGTCTGTATATGATCCATGTCTGTATATGATCTATATCTGTATATACGTGGAACCCGTCCACCCGTCACCCAATGACAATAAACGTGGAACCCGTCCACCCGTCACCCAATGACAATAAGCATCATGTCAGCAATATGAGGATATAAACAAAATCATGGAAAAACATCATGAAACCCGTGCCTAGCATCGACACGTAAATCCTCGTCCATATGGGGCTCCGTCTGCGGTATCGGCCCTCGGCCCCCGGCAGTACGAGTCAACCCATGTCCATCTCTGGGCTCCGTCTGCGGTATCGGCCCTCGGCCCCGGCAGTACGGGTCAGCCCATATCCATCTCTCAACTCCGGTCGGTATCCTCTAGATATCCGTCGAGCTCAAATACAATCACCGGTAGGTAGTAGTCCCTCCGCCGGGCTCACCGTCTACTACACAGCGAAACCGTTCTCGCCCCGGGGTACCATACCGGGTCCACCATGTACCCGTAATCGGCCTCAACCGCCTCCTCGATTCGGGTTTTCATATATCACTCTAGCACCGAGAAAACACATGGTGGACGCACCGAAATATCATATCAAGGGAACCGGGTTTTTAAATGATTACATATTTGCAATAGCCACGGTTCCCAAATCCAGAAATCACATGTAATCCAAACCAGAATGCAAGTCAATGATCCGATATGATATGTGCGTCAAATATAAATGTCATGTCAAGTCACATGTAGATGAGCTACAATATGATGATCCGATGTGATATAAGCATCAAGTATGAGTAGCATGTCAAGTCACATATAAATGAGCTACAATATGATGATCCGAGGTGATATAAGCGTCAAGTATGAGTAGCATGTCAAGTCACATATAGATGAGCTACAATATGATGATCAGATGTGATATAAGCATCAAGTATGAGTAGCATGTCAAGTCACATATAGATGATAATGTGCATATGTCGAGGGAAACCGCTCCTTTAGACTAAATCAGTTCTTAAAGAATACCTTGCGGCCCTCAAATCTCTAATCAAGTCAGAATCATATATGTTTGTGTACCGGTATATGTGTACAATATGCCATGCGGAAATCATATCATGAATGCAGCAGTACTACAGTGTAGTGGCATGGCAATTATCGATGATGAAGTGTGTGAGCCGGCAAATAGTGTACGTGGAACATACGCATCATCGATAATGGTGCTGGTGTCCTAACAGCATGATATCAGTATAGCAATAACATATGCAGGAAATATGAATAGCATGAATATGCGGAAGTCAAATAATCAACACTACAGTGAATAAATTACATCAATATTTATAAGTCTTGCAGTGATGCCTTTTGAAATAAGACGAATCAGGGTTTTAGTAAAATAAGGGATGCGAAGTTTTTAAGAAAGGATACGCCTTTTAAGTATTCGCAGAATCCCTTTGTTTGTCTTTTAAGATACCCCTGATTCATAGTTTTTGAAATAGGTATGCCTCGGTCTAGTCCAACATCTACTATGCAAACTACAGATCTAAGTATCAAGTAAATCAGGAGGGGTATGGAAACCACCTAAATCTGAGTCGATATATATATAGATATAATAGTCGGTGATCCCGCCTCAATAGTATCGCGTACGATACAGTATATCATATGACATTCTCAAGTCATGAGCGCGGATCTATCATCAATATCGGCTCGTACGGTAAATCATCGTACGGCATCCCAAAAGCTGGGTAGGGGCCAACATCTCACAATCTCGTCACATAACAGGTATCACTATCATCAGATCATATAATCTGGGGTACTACTCTATGTCTAGTACAAATCGACACCATCAATGAAGTATGCATGCGGGGGTAAACACATATCCCAAGCCCGCAAGAAATCACAAGTCATATCCCATATATGAATCGTATCCAATCACCGATCTCACGGCATCAAGCCCACATCATCGACTCATCTCCAAAGTCATCCCATATCATCAAACACCGTGCGAGTATAAGTAATATGCAAGGGTGTGTGTGTAGGTGTAATTCTATCCTAGGGTTCGCGACTATGAACTACACTAGTCACTTCTAACCCTACACTATCCACAATACACCTATTATCACAATAAACTACATAGTATTCTATCTACGGACTGCGGGGGTGCTATACGCCATCCACCCGACTTCCCCCTGTAGATATAATCTACTCACCTTGCATCATCAATTGCGGACGTCACCACGTATTTTCTTGTCGTCCCGAGATCTTCATAGGTACCTACACATCAACATATCGTATATGCGCATTAAAACCAAATCCAAGCTAAAACGGCGCATGAAATCCAAAACGATACGATAAGGGGGCCTATAGGTGAGAACCTATGGCACGCCTTCAAAACCATCAATAAATCCTCTATATCGTCGTATAAACGACAAATAGTCGAGGCAAAACACATTCCACCATTTCAGAATCAAAAATACGGAATACGGAAACACGAATCCAAAATAGCAACTTAGGATATATGTCCCAGATTTCAACTAGGTCTGTTTATACAAATCTATATATATCAGGGGTCTGACATGAACATGTAGAAGCTACAGAACCAACACGACCCAAAATGGTGGGACCCAGGCCGCAATTGGCGGCCAAAAGGGGAAAATTGGCGGCCGGGAAAGGGAGTTGGGGGCTAGGGTCTTGGGGTTAGCTTCCTGGGTGCCTGCACATATCTCTATCCACTCAATATTATTTTAGGATACCTCGTATGATAGCAGATTCCAATTAACCTTCAAAGATTCCATAATTTCCCCGATATCGGTTTCTAAAATCCGTATTCTGGTTCTAGCTTCAGGTTTTGGGTTCCAATTCATACACTAGGGTGTTGGTAAGACCTCTACTGAGCTCAATTTCATAATACAACACCAATTCCCTCAAACCCTAACTAGGTTATCACCAAGTCCATAATATCACACAATATCGGTTAAATCTTAACATGGGGTTATAGGAAAGGCTATAATTAAGCTAATGGTTCAGTAATTACCTCCATTAGCAACTCAAGAAAATTCTTGAGTTGCCCCTAGTGGCCAAAATCCACGCTTTCTTGGTCCATTGCGTAGATCTCGAGCTTGTGCATCTTTTTCGTGAAAGGGATGTGAGGTTTTGAGATAGATTTTGAGATGAAGTGAGGAGTTGAAGAGGGAAGGAAAAGGGGGTGCAGGAGCAGCAGCAGGAGGAGGGAGGAGAGGAAGGGAAAATGATGGGAGAAAATGGCTAAGTCTCAAGGTCAAAGAGCCCATGCCCCTCTCTCTCACCTACTCTCATTCTCTAATCTTTTTCTTTTCTTTTCCTTTTCTTTTTAAACCATAATCCTTCTCACAAGAATAGTAAACCCAAATATCATGAAAGAAAATGCACAAGTGTGAGAAAAAGTGATATGTGCAAGTTTTGCACAAAATTGCCAAAAAACCCGATTAGCGATTTTAATCGCGATTAGCACTAAATTAGTGTCAAACAAATCACAAAAACTTAAAAATGTCATAATTCACTAATTTACCCTATTTTAGAATTTTCCAAAATTTTTCATAGTTTTTCTAACACTTTTCCTATTTATTTGCATTTAATTATAGATTTAATATTAAAATAATCAATAAAATAATATTAAATTATAAAAATTCCCAAAATTAATATTTTATACTTTTGAAAATGTTACAATCTACCCCCGTTAAAGAAATTCGGTCCCCAAATTTAAATTTAAACCCCCAATACTAAAACAATTTCAGTACAATCCATTTTGTCGGGGCTCCGAAAACGTCAACACATAGAGAATATCATAAAAAAAATGTACTGCTCTAGTAGAAATCAATCCCCAAAATGCATACATAAGAATATCCTATGCGTCTGGTGCGCAAGGAATCAAAATCCATATATGTGTCAAACAGGTGTACAAAACAACATCTAGGTGCAACGGGTGTGCACGAAACATCTGTCGTAGGCAACGTGTGTGCCTGACAGAAAAATCAGGTGCATGTGACATGCACGAAGAATCCCGATTCAGTGCATCTGGTGTGCACCAGGATCGTGTACCAAAACACTAAAGGTGCATGAAAACTATGCTGGAAGTATAAATCAAATCACTGAATACAGTAGGCATGAAATCTCAATCAATATCTCAAATGTAATAACTCAGCGCAAAATATATAAATATCCAGTGGGTGCATGAAACCAATATCATGAAACTCAGTCATCAAAACTAAATCATGCAAACAGAACGCCCAAAATACCGAAATCCAAAATGACGGATACGTGATCATCGAATCACAAAATCACAAATCATAAATACCGTCGTCGGTAGTTCCTCCTTCGAGGTCGAGAAGGAGTCGGTGCAATCCACTGCTAGCAGCGCAGGATATCTACTTGCCTCTTGCTCACGGTCTGGCGTCCTCTGACTCTGGGTCCTTATCTTCTTTGCGGATTTCCTATCTCGCGGTCAATCGGCTCATCGGCCCTGTCAGGTGCGCTAACGGGGTCGATTCCGTTCTGGCACTTCTCTGGTCACCTCTCGGTCAATCCTCACGACCACTCGTAAGGTAGCATATCACTGGCGTCGGCCTCTTGCTTTCTGAAAGAACGTCACACATCTGATCCTGGGTGCAAACATCATTGCAGCAATATCCTGGAAGGAATCCTGCTCAAGGTCTCTTCCAAACATGCCTATGCCGATCTGTACAGAGGCTGGCTCTCTTGTACTACCTCTTCTCGCTTGATAGACATCTGTATCCTCAGCACAACATTTCTCGGAAATTGGTCACATCCCAACGTCTCTGTAAGCATATCTGGTCTCTAGTCTCGACGGGAAGTAATGACAGCTCGTCAGTGTCTCGCACGAACCTCTTGTTCCGCTTGTCTGTATCGTCGTCCACTATGACGCCACGCCATGCTATCTACGCACTGCACTATTCTCGGCCACGGTGAATCTGAAGTCTCTCGCACGGACTCGAAATCGCGTACTCTGTAGCTTCATCATTCTGTAGAAGATGTCAGGCCGAACTGGTTCTCGGGAACACGCCCCAACCATCGGAGGAATACTCATCACTCGTCCGTCCTTGATCAATTCGCAACGTATCTGGGTAAGTCCCTTTATCCGAACCTGGTCAACTACCTCGTTGACCATGCCGAACTCTGTCCTGCTGGTGTGCGCAATACGACCACTCCCGGGTCTAGGTCTTCTCGTATCGTACTCCAGAAAGGTCCTGTCGAGGTTCCTTTCTCAAATCTCATCCTGCCGAAATGCCCGGGAGTCATCATCCAATGCTGAAGCTAAAGCTTATTCCGGAACGGCTGCATACTTATCGCGCTTCTCTCGGGAAGATATATCCATATACCACGCCTCTGGGTGCGTATCACATCTCTAATGTCAGCGGAGTGGGACGTCATCTCGTCGAAATCTCATACGAACTCTTTTCTTCACTCTGCTCAAATGTCGACTGATTCGGACTTATCTCATCGTGGCTACACGAACTGCGCTCCGACGGCTACGCTCGCATCTGGAGTCTCCCAAGCAGTGTCCCATCACGATATCCGAAAGATGTCGAACCATCCGATCGACTCGTCAGATCCTCATAATCCCCCAAGAGCTCACATCTCGGGTACAGTTTAATAGTATCGAGTACCTGCCACAGCGTCGGTGGTCCAGCCGTAGAAGGGCAAACCCAAGCCTCACTAATGGTGCCGCGGAACTGCCGCAAACCCTAAGGTTCAAAGGCTTTCACACGGTCATTAAGTCGAGTTAGGATTTCATTCTTCTAGAGGGTCCATAGAATCACCTGCATGTCCTTCCGTATACTTTAAACTTGGAAAATGGGCTCCTGACATTCGATCGTCTCTATCGACTCTCAACGAACCTGCGTGAAGTCGTCTCTAGCTGGAAACAATCTATCTGATGACCTCGCATCGGTAACCGAACGAACCACATGTCCTAGTCATTTATCCTCAGGTGACTAGCGACTCACTATCACGTCTCCAAGAACATGCTCATGCTGCAGTAGCTCCAACCATCTGGGCGATATCTCATCATTTGCAGCAGCAACTGGCTCATTCGCCTGTACGCCGAACAGCGCCTCAATCCTTCAGGAAAAGCGACACAGTGGCGGTCATCTCTGAATCGGTCTGCTCTAGATCTGAGTAAGACTCTCCACACTGGAAATCTTCAACTCACTGGGCACGCTCTGGCGCAAAATCGGACGAATCACCTTCGTCTCTCAATCGGGTAGACTAGCTATCATCTGTCTCATATCTGCCTGAAAGCTACGGCAATCTCAGCTCGTAAGCTTCGGAAGCGACATCCTGTCAATCTCAGCAATAGCTGGTCCATCTGTCTGCACGGTAGGCGACATCACAATCTCTGAGGTATGTTGTACATCAACAGTCCTCTCTCAACTAGCAGCTCTAACAATGGCCCGATCATCCGGTGCAAGACCAAGCACTCGCCTCCACTAGAGGTCACAATCACCAACACTAACTCGAGACGTTCCCATGTCACCAAAAAACACAATGGTCGGCCCTCGTACCAAACGAGCTCACACCGGCCGTAACCCTAGCAGCAGCCCAAACTGCGCTCAAACATGGTGACAGGAACCTCAGTCGAGTATCAAAAAGAGCACATCGATGGCAAGAAAGGAAACAACAGATCCAAAATGGATACATGATCATAGGAAGGAACAGCATCAATGAAGGTATGATCATGAAACTAATAGAATCGGGGATCTCAAACGGATGTATAATCCAGGATATGAAGAGAATCACTGATCTCGAAAGTATGTACATCCTAAGGTTCCTTAAGCGGAGTGGCGTGTCGTAAGTATGCCGCGGAACATACCAACGGTACGTCACTCTACTTTAGTCACCTATTCCATCAACCAAGGGTCATCCTAATACGACGAAGGTTCGGGTCTAATACCCCCTCGACCAAGTCTAAGTTCCGTAAGGTCAAGCCTAAGTTCCGTATATATATATAAACGTTCTAGGCTCCACATAGTCAAACTTAGACTCGAACCAAGGTCAACCTAGCGCTCCGATACCAACTTTGTCACGACCCGAAAGAGCACGTGACTGGCCCTTGAACCATATGAAGTCTATAGGACTCCATCTGATCCAAGTAAGCCAAAAGCCCAGAAATCTAAAACCATTTTTAATAATAAGTAAAGAACTGGTTTAAAGAAGTGAAGAAAACATGTTTGAAATCAAGGTTTTTAAATAACTAAGCCGAATATGTATTTTAAAAACAGTACAGTCTTTTCTAAAAATTTCGGCAGAGTTTCTTTTGTAAAACTGGCCCCGAATGGGGTACAATAAGGATAACAATATATATGCAATGATAAAGGCATCCCCAAGCGGGAGCTAGCTCTTCGTCAAATGACGGTCGCAACCACATATGCAACAATGATATGATATACAACGCCAAGTGGCGAGGATCAAATCCAAAAGAAAGCTCAAAAGCAATAAGAAAACCGCAATACTACTAAGCGCGACTCTAAGGTCGAATAATACATCACTAGTAGGTCTGAAATAATATACAAGTTTTGGTTGATGGAAATTCTAGATACAATGAATAAAATAAATACAATGGTGGTTCTTGATGCGAAAGAATCCACCTACCAAAAGCAAACCACCCGCAAGAAAGTAGTGTGCCAGAAATGCCGCAATGAAACCTGTACGGCAGAACCTGCAAGAACTGTGGCACAACGGGGGTGAGTTGCCAACTCGTGAATAGAAACATCTACAAGCAGAAACCGAATGCAAGACATAAACCTAAGTCAACAATCAGTAATAAACCTCAAGGAATAAGCCTGAAACATGATAAGGTGGCAAATCAACATCTAAACAGGTATGTGGTGCCAAGTACTCAGGTAATAACATGTCATCAGTATAAGGTATGTCTGCATGAAGTAAATATGATGAAGTATCAATGATATCAATACACATATATTAGCGTCCCATACCACTAATATTGCTGTAAGGGTATATATAACAGCGCCCTCATACCCTGTTATATATACAAATGAAGTATGATCAGTGTAAATCCAGTCTGTATATGATCCATGTCTGTATATGATCTATATCTGTATATACGTGGAACCCGTCCACCCGTCACCCAATGACAATAAACGTGGAACCCGTCCACCCGTCACCCAATGACAATAAGCATCATGTCAGCAATATGAGGATATAAACAAAATCATGGAAAAACATCATGAAACCCGTGCCTAGCATCGACACGTAAATCCTCGTCCATATGGGGCTCCGTCTGCGGTATCGGCCCTCGGCCCCCGGCAGTACGAGTCAACCCATGTCCATCTCTGGGCTCCGTCTGCGGTATCGGCCCTCGGCCCCGGCAGTACGGGTCAGCCCATATCCATCTCTCAACTCCGGTCGGTATCCTCTAGATATCCGCCGAGCTCAAATACAATCACCGGTAGGTAGTAGTCCCTCCGCCGGGCTCACCGTCTACTACACAGCGAAACCGTTCTCGCCCCGGGGTACCATACCGGGTCCACCATGTACCCGTAATCGGCCTCAACCGCCTCCTCGATTCGGGTTTTCATATATCACTCTAGCACCGAGAAAACACATGGTGGACGCACCGAAATATCATATCAAGGGAACCGGGTTTTTAAATGATTACATATTTGCAATAGCCACGGTTCCCAAATCCAGAAATCAAATGTAATCCAAACCAGAATGAAAGTCAATGATCCGATATGATATGTGCGTCAAATATAAATGCCATGTCAAGTCACATGTAGATGAGCTACAATATGATGATCCGATGTGATATAAGCATCAAGTATGAGTAGCATGTCAAGTCACATATAGATGAGCTACAATATGATGATCCGAGGTGATATAAGCGTCAAGTATGAGTAGCATGTCAAGTCACATATAGATGAGCTACAATATGATGATCAGATGTGATATAAGCATCAAGTATGAGTAGCATGTCAAGTCACATATAGATGATAATGTGCATATGTCGAGGGAAACCGCTCCTTTAGACTAAATCAGTTCTTAAAGAATACCTTGCGGCCCTCAAATCTCTAATCAAGTCAGAATCATATATGTTTGTATACCGGTATATGTGTAAAATATGCCATGCGGAAATCATATCATGAATGCAGCAGTACTACAGTGTAGTGGCATGGCAATTATCGATGATGAAGTGTGTGAGCCGGCAAATAGTGTACGTGGAACATACGCATCATCGATAATGGTGCTGGTGTCCTAACAGCATGATATCAGTATAGCAATAACATATGCAGGAAATATGAATAGCATGAATATGCGGAAGTCAAATAATCAACACTACAGTGAATAAATTACATCAATATTTATAAGTCTTGCAGTGATGCCTTTTGAAATAAGACGAATCAGGGTTTTAGTAAAATAAGGGATGCGAAGTTTTTAAGAAAGGATACGCCTTTTAAGTATTCGCAGAATCCCTTTGTTTGTCTTTTAAGATACCCCTGATTCATAGTTTTTGAAATAGGTATGCCTCGGTCTAGTCCAACATCTACTATGCAAACTACAGATCTAAGTATCAAGTAAATCAGGAGGGGTATGGAAACCACCTAAATCTGAGTCGATATATATATAGATATAATAGTCGGTGATCCCGCCTCAATAGTATCGCGTACGATACAGTATATCATATGACATCATCAAGTCATGAGCGCGGATCTATCATCAATATCGGCTCGTACGGTAAATCATCGTACGGCATCCCAAAAGCTGGGTAGGGGCCAACATCTCACAATCTCGTCACATAACAGGTATCACTATCATCAGATCATATAATCTGGGGTACTACTCTATGTCTAGTACAAATCGACACCATCAATGAAGTATGCATGCGGGGGTAAACACATATCCCAAGCCCGCAAGAAATCACAAGTCATATCCCATATATGAATCGTATCCAATCACCGATCTCACGGCATCAAGCCCACATCATCGACTCATCTCCAAAGTCATCCCATATCATCAAACACCGTGCGAGTATAAGTAATATGCAAGGGTGTGTGTGTGTAGGTGTAATTCTATCCTAGGGTTCGCGACTATGAACTACACTAGTCACTTCTAACCCTACACTATCCATAATACACCTATTATCACAATAAACTACATAGTATTCTATCTACGGACTGCGGGGGTGCTATACGCCATCCACCCGACTTCCCCCTGTAGATATAATCTACTCACCTTGCATCATCAATTGCGGACGTCACCACGTATTTGCTTGTCGTCCCGAGATCTTCATAGGTACCTACACATCAACATATCGTATATGCGCATTAAAACCAAATCCAAGCTAAAACGGCGCATGAAATCCAAAACGATACGATAAGGGGGCCTATAGGTGAGAACCTATGGCACGCCTTCAAAACCATCAATAAATCCTCTATATCGTCGTATAAACGACAAATAGTCGAGGCAAAACACATTCCACCATTTCAGAATCAAAAATACGGAATACGGAAACACGAATCCAAAATAGCAACTTAGGATATATGTCCCAGATTTCAACCTAGGTCTGTTTATACAAATCTATATATATCAGGGGTCTGACATGAACATGTAGAAGCTACAGAACCAACACGACCCAAAATGGTGGGACCCAGGCCGCAATTGGCGGCCAAAAGGGGAAAATTGGCGGCCGGGAAAGGGAGTTGGGGGCTAGGGTCTTGGGGTTAGCTTCCTGGGTGCCTGCACATATCTCTATCCACTCAATATTATTTTAGGATACCTCGTATGATAGCAGATTCCAATTAACCTTCACAGATTCCATAATTTCCCCGATATCGGTTTCTAAAATCCGTATTCTGGTTCTAGCTTCAGGTTTTGGGTTCCAATTCATACACTAGGGTGTTGGTAAGACCTCTACTGAGCTCAATTTCATAATACAACACCAATTCCCTCAAACCCTAACTAGGTTATCACCAAGTCCATAATATCACACAATATCGGTTAAATCTTAACATGGGGTTATAGGAAAGGCTATAATTAAGCTAATGGTTCAGTAATTACCTCCATTAGCAACTCAAGAAAATTCTTGAGTTGCCCCTAGTGGCCAAAATCCACGCTTTCTTGGTCCATTGCGTAGATCTCGAGCTTGTGCATCTTTTTCGTGAAAGGGATGTGAGGTTTTGAGATAGATTTTGAGGTGAAGTGAGGAGTTGAAGAGGGAGGGAAAAGGGGGTGCAGGAGCAGCAGCAGGAGGAGGGAGGAGAGGAAGGGAAAATGATGGGAGAAAATGGCTAAGTCTCAAGGTCAAAGAGCCCATGCCCCTCTCTCTCACCTACTCTCATTCTCTAATCTTTTTCTTTTCTTTTCCTTTTCTTTTTAAACCATAATCCTTCTCACAAGAATAGTAAACCCAAATATCATGAAAGAAAATGCACAAGTGTGAGAAAAAGTGATATGTGCAAGTTTTGCACAAAATTGCCAAAAAACCCGATTAGCGATTTTAATCGCGATTAGCACTAAATTAGTGTCAAACAAATCACAAAAACTTAAAAATGTCATAATTCACTAATTTACCCTATTTTAAAATTTTCCAAAATTTTCCATAGTTTTTCTAACATTTTTCCTATTTATTTGCATTTAATTATAGATTTAATATTAAAATAATCAATAAAATAATATTAAATTATAAAAATTCCCAAAATTAATATTTTATACTTTTGAAAATGTTACAATACGTGGATGACATTCTCTTGATAGGAAATGATATTCCTATACTATAATCGACCAAACCGTTCTTGTCACAAAAGTTCTCTATGAAAGACCTGGGTGATGCCTCGTACATTCTGGGAATTAAGATCTATCGTGACATATCTAAAAAAATGTTAGGACTTTCACGGTCAAGGTACATAGACACCGTACTAAAGAGATTTAATATGGAAGATTCTAAATACGGTAATTTACCCGCTTGTCACAGAATCACTCTCTCCAAAGAGATGTCTCCCAAAACTGATGAGGAGAGGGCTTGCATGAGCATAGTACCCTACGATTCGGCGGTATGGTCAATAATGTATGCGATGTTATGTACCATACCAGATGTTGCTTACGCACTTAGTATCATAAGCAGGTATCAATCTAATCCAGGTGAGAAACATTGGATAGCAGTAAAGAACATTCTTAAGTACATGAGAAGAACTAAGGAGATGTTCTTGGTGTACGGTAATGGGGACCTCCAGATCGAGGCTTTTATCGACTCTGGCTTCCAAAGTGACAAGGATGACTCTAAATCTGTCTCGGGTTATGTGTATACCCTCAACGGAGGGGCGGTCTATTGGAAGAGTTCCAAACAGGACACCGTAGCAGACTCGACGATGGAGGTTGAGTACATCATTGCTAACGATACCGCAAAAGAGGCAGTCTGGATGAAGAAGTTCGTTTCTGAACTTTAGGCGGTTCTATCCATTGCTAATCCAATACCTTTGTATTGTGATAACAATGGAGCTAAGGATTTGGCAAAGAAACCACGATCCCATCAGAAATCCAGACATATCTTGGGGCGGTATCACCTGATCAGGAAGATCGAGATGCGGAGAGTAGATACAAAGGACAACACAGCAGATCCATTCACCAAGGCCATCCCTCAAGTCCAGTTCGAGAAACTATTCGAGATGTTGGGTATGCGGTACGCCAGCAACTAGCTCTAGTGCAGACGTTGGGTACTTAATACGCCAATTACAGGCCTTAGTGCAAGTGGGAGATTATTGGATATGTATGACCTAGAGGCCTTCATTGTATAGGATGCTAGGGATATGTATGTACAGGACAATCTTACTCGCTATGATAGTATGCTATTTGGTTTGTCTTTGTCTTAATATGTGATATGTTTTACTTAGTATTTCATATCTTGTATACATGTTTAAAAAGCCCGTAGGATTCTTGCTTGACTACCAGCATTGTGATAGCAATCATACTTGTGTAAGCTAGGTAGTCGATAAGCACATCCTTAAAATGTTCCTAGTCATGGGAGTATCGAGACTGGGCATCGATACTCCAGAGTAGACTAGTGTATACATATCTAGACCCTGATGAGGGCGATGGATTGGTCCTGCATCCATTGGTGTAGTGCACCTAAGATTGTATGCAGGTGCTCACTGGGGGTGAATACACTGGACGGACTCATCGAGAACTGGCTAGATGGTATTATACATAACGTCAGATAGCAGTTCTCTGGTGACATGAGTGCAGGTAGTCTGTCGACCTGAGGTCATCATTTGTCTCGTATGAGTTCCCACTGTACTTTAATTACTACCCTACCACAACTCCACTGAGTCGTGCAAACAGGTTTTAGTTGGATACACTCCCGAACCACAGGGAGGCAGTGAGCGACTGTTGGGGATTCGTCTTTCCCGGTATAGGGAGTCAATGCCGCGCTGTGATCGGTTGGCCAACACCATAAGTCTCTGGCCAGTGCGGATTGAGAATTACTGGTAGTTAGACCAGTAGATTCTCGGATAGTCTTGAGTCACACCGACACGACTTGTCAGATTATTAAAGGTCTGACGTTTTCCACCCCCTAGACCCGGCATGCGATACTCTCAGATGAACAGACCAGACTGCATGGAGATTGTCACGGACAGGCTCAGTAGGGGTTCGGATGAGTTCGCTCGTCGGCCTTCTTTTCAATAGATACTTGGGTAGCCGTTACGTACAGCTAGTGCCACTTACGGACTTATGGTTAAACCTACTGCCAGCGTACTGTCAAGTCTTTAAAGTCCCACACAGAGGGTTTCCCTGGTTCAGGCGAAACGATGTAGAGGCCGTATGGTTTTACGTGCAGGGTTCCGATCATATACGTGTACTAGCTGCACGGATGTTGTTCGGACGGATAATACTAGCGGGCTTAGGATTAAGCCGCATTCTAGTATTATATTACTGGATTATTTTTATCTATTTGTATTCGTATTTTTTGCAGTACGAATATGGGTATGTATATATGGTGAGAGCATTCTTGTAATTTTACAAGAGATGTTTCTAGAAGGGGACACCTCATTATTGGTTTTATCTATTTTTGGAAAATAGATTAATGAGGTGGAAATGGAGATATTTATGGCATGGTAGAAGCATGGCTAAGTCTCATTGTTTATTCATTTGACTTTACTATTCAAGCATGGTTGTATTTTTCTATGGAGAAATATAATATGCTTGATTATTGAGAAAGACTTAGCCATTCTTCACTTGCTCCTATACTTGCTTATTTGGGTTTTTTCTTTCTCTCTCCATTTTTCTCTCCTCCTTCTTTCTCAAACCTTAACCCTCACATGTGTTGTGAATCCTAGGGTTCCTTGAGATAAAATACTCCAATTAACTCTCTATATCTTCTAAGCTACCTAGATTAGCAAATTAGATACTTTAGTTACCTTATTCTTGAGGTTGACACTTGAACCATAGACTCTCGGGTGGATCATCTTCGACATGAGGTGGCCGACGACCGAGCTTGATTCAAACCCTCTAGGAGCTCAAGAAGAGGAGAAGACCCGAAGGACAAGTATCAAGGAGGTATAAAACACTATCTTAGTAGTTTAAAACCTCTTTGTAGTTTAGCTAGTTAGGGTTTCTGAAGGACCTTGGTTGTTTGGTCGATGTTGCAAGTCTAAAAATCGTTTTTTGTGAATTCCGCCTCCCCACAAACCATGTGGGGTGTGTGACATCGACTTACATCTATCCACACACACAATCTACTCTCTCTCCTCCAACTAACATCGTTTTTCTCTTTCCCCTAAACATTCAGCCGGTACTATTCATCTTTCTCTCCAATCAACATCATCTCTCTCGCCATATATTTTATCCTATATTCCTATCACTTTAACAACTCAACTAAACCCATCACCAGCAGCCCATCTTCTCCCCAAGCATTACCCGAGCAGCCCCCTGCGACCATTCTCGCCACTACCTAACTCAACACCCTAACCCAAAGAAACCATAGCCTCCTTCAAACAACCAAGCAGAACCATACCCGAGAACCTATCTCGTCTCCATCATCACCGACATCTTCTTCTTTCCCAAAGCACCAAGCAACCCAACACCATCGTTTCACCCTCGTTGGCGACTCCCAAGACCTGAAGCCGAACTCCAAGCTCAACCCTCGACTTCATCCCTTAACCGAGAACTCCAGCCATATTATCGCCGTCGGTTGAGCCCACTATGCCAAGCAAGTCGAGCATCTTGGAGCCGAGCCTAACAGACCCAAGTTCAAACCGAGCCGTGATCTTTAGATGAGATCAAGTTTCGATCTTGCTCCGTTTCGTGGTTGCGTGTAGTCGTGTCCGCGTTTGTCTCAAGGCAAGTATTTTACTTGCTACATGCTAGTTACGGCAAATTTATATCGTGCCGTAATATTTAATATTACTATCATATCATTTTATGTTACCAAATAGATTAATAGTTTAGTTGATAATAATTTATGTATATTAATTAACATTATTTGATAATCATAACAAAAAACTATTTTAATACGGTTAAGTTCACTACTACATACAATCACTATTAGAGACCGTATGGAACGGTCCCCAAAAAATAATAACGGTCGCTAATGTATATTAGCGACTGTTTATATTTTAAAGGTCGCTAAAACACGGTTACTGATTGGATGGTCGTTGATACATATATTAGCGACCGTTCATGCACGGTCTCTAATAAGAACAGTTGCTCATATATGTATCAGCGATCGTTTCCTCTAGTCGCTAATAAGGAGACACGTAGACGTCCCAACAAATTTAACTGTTTCCTAATATCAACGAACGATCCCTGATAAGGTATTGGCGACCGTTCCTGAAGCTAATACGGTCGCTAATACCAATTTTTCTGAAAAAATTATAGAAAAATGCTATATTCAATTCAATAATACACAAAATCACAATATATTTGTCATGACCCGCTTCTCAATAGACGAAAACGATGACGTGGCAAGCCCACGGCATATTTATTCAGAGAAGATCATTCCCTAAATAAATATACCAAGTGAATTGAAACAATAATACACAATGCAAGAATAAATGGAGACTGTATAATTTTCAACAAATATCTTTATTTACATTCAAACTTGAAATATTTAAAGATGCATGAGTTCAATTGAAAAAGTAAATAAAAGAAATGCCTAAACAGGTACATATATAAGCAGAAGAAAAAATGTACCTAGTCTAAAACCCGAGCCATGATCTGGTCGTACTCCTCCTATGTAGCGTCCACCTTCTCGGTATCTGACGAACATTCTAAGAAAACAAAAATGGATGGAATGCTCGTCAACGAACTAGCGCTCGGTAAGTCTCAAAGGTAAAAGTGGAAAGTGATAAGTATAGAATAATCATGAAAAAATGTATATGACAAGTAAAAGTATATGTAAATGAACATGGTATAGTACGATAGGTCTCTATATGGTCATTATATTAACGTTAAGTTCTAAATGTGAATATCAACGCAGCCGTAGAAGTATTCACGAGCTTAAGAGTGGAGCCCCAGGAGCAAGAAAACACGGGCCCCTTTCATGTGTTAGTATCGGGACTCCAAGCTGTGGAGGAGTCGACCTAATTGAGATTCGAATAAATAGAAAAATAGGTTAATACGAGACTCCTGAACCTCCGTTGGATTCATACAAAAAACTATCCCAAACACCCCGAGTATAATATATATTATAACTGTAAGTTATCCTTAGATAATTTGATTGGTTGATTATAACATGCCTTGATCGAGACCATATATTGCAAAATTTGAAGAATGAAGTCGAGTAAGTCAAATAGAATGCGAGTTATGACAGTTGCAATCTTGGGTTGAGTCAAGTTAGTTCGAGTAGATTGAGTTCGTATTAGTGTTCAAGATTGAGTTTGAGTTGGATTAGAGTTTGAGTTTAAATTCAAGTTTGTATTCGAGTTATAGAAAGTTCTTGTGAATGTTGAATTCTTAAGTTCGGGAGTAATCTGACAACTGCTGCATATGGACGGCAGGATTTGTGTCTTTTTTCAAGACAATTGACGTTGATAACTCCATTAATTTGCAGTATTGTCTAACCTGAATAAGCAAGCACTCATTTTATCCGGCTCCCTGAGGCGCAAGAGAAATGATACCGCTTAAACCTATATTAATCTAAAGTCCTTAAATATTTATTATTGTTGTTTACATTATATTTATATTATTTGTATTTCTCAAGGGGTTTTATGAAAAATATTTTAATATTATTTAAATATAAATCTCGAGAGTGCTTTATAATATTTAGAGTTTTTATGAACATGTATTTTAATTTTAGTGATATTTTGGTGATAAAACCTAACTTTTAAAAGTTTATGGTATTTTAATGAAAACTACTTCTTTTGTAAACTTGGTGGTATTTTATTAAAAATTTAATCTTTTATTTAAAAATATATTTTTTTACAATTTTTTTTTATTGAAAATATGGTCTCATAATTTTATATAATTTTCTAAAGTTTAATTTGTTTTAAAAAGTCGTATTTCTTTTAAATCGTATTTTCATTCTTTTCGAGGCTGAATTCTCCGTGAGGAGCTCTGCATCTCACTCTAATATCCCAAGGGCGTACGATAGTCCGCATCATCCACAAGCGGGTCCTCTAAAGAGGGTTGTAAAGGCGTAATGCAAAAGTTGTAAAAATATTGATAAAAACCTTTTTGTAAAAAGCAATGGTATTTATTATGAAATGTATTCTTTAAATTAACAATACATCTAAAATATCGTGCTATGAAACCATATTTATGCTAGATCGTTACCTCGTGAATCTCCTAGAAATATATATGCCAGTTATCGAATAAAGGATTATATTAATGTTCATGGTATTTTTCTAAAATTGTTCAATTTGTGTTTAATTTGCATGAAATTTTAACTACATAAAATGTAATAATGTGGACAATATTTTGAAGTGATGTTAGAGGATTGGTATAATTTATTTGATATATTCAAATTGATAAAAGTGTTTAAAAGATAAGATTTTAAGCTTAACTCCACTTCGTTGATATGATTTTAGAATGCGTGTGAGTTGAAATGAAAGGGAAGAATAGAGACTTCTGGGTTGTGTAGCATTGAGAATAGAGTAGGGAAAGGAAAGAGAGACTAACGGTTTTGAAGCGTAAACATGGTAGGAAAAAAAAGGAGAAGCCTTCGGAGATCGTGATATCCTCGGAAAAATGCTCCGGTCTTCAACGGAATGAAGTCGATCGCTAACTCCACTTGACCAGCCTTAACTCTTCTTGAACTTAGAGAATTTTGAGAGAATTTTTTATAGAGATTTTCAGTATGTGAAGAGCTGGGGATGGGGTGTATTTATAGTGTAGAAGTGTGAGCGTGTGAGTAAAAGTATTTGAATTAAAATAGGATTAATAAGGGAAATGAAAGGTCTCTGGTTTAATTCAGAGAAATCAAACATCACAGAGGAGTAGAGGGGAGTCTAAGGGACGTATGAAAGAAGCATGGAAGCATTTGGAGTCATCTTGCCGCCAGTAGCAGTTTTTAGGACGATTTGGGCGGTCGGATTTTCTCCATCTGTCTCGAGATTCGCGCCACACGCTATATTCTGTGTTAACTCCTCATTTATGCCGTTTGATTTTTCTGAAACTTTTTGATTCTCCGTGTATTGCACCTACAACTCTTGGGCTTCCGAAAAGTTAAAAAGAAAAATATTAAAAATAATTAGGACTGATGGGAATCGAACGCACAGGTTATGTCACAGCAGTGTAAAGGCTTTACCAGTGAGCTACAAGTTGCTTTTTGTTTTTATTGAAAAAAATAACTTATAACTCCTAATCAGACCGAAATACCCTTTCTATACATTAAACAAGTTAATTTTGTACAAGGGTTTCAAAGTCGTTACATTTTACCTTCCTTATAAAAATTTCTTCCATGAAATTTATAAAGAAACTAATTTTCAAAAAGGTGAAAGTATTATGCACGCATATCAGCTTCTCGTTCCCATATTGATTCTTCTGACGAATCATTTCTCCATATCATTCGGACCAAGTTCACCTCCTTGTTTCATAGTGTCTTCACCTTTCGATCTTAGATCTCGACTGGTTGTTGCTCGCAAATTAGATCGGTCTGTGCAGGAAGCTCTGAGTGATCAAGTATGTGGCTGGAGTTGCTCACATATCGTCGTAGTTGTGATATGTGGAACACATTGTGCATTCCTTCCAATGAGGGTGGTAGTGCCAAACGGTATGCCACTTCTCCAACTCGTTCGAGTATGTCGAATGATCCAATATACCTTGGACTGAGTTTACCCCACTTGGAAAAACGTATCACTCCTCTGTTCAGAGAGATCTTTAGGAACACATGCTCTCCGGGTTGGAACTCCAGGTGTCGACGATTTGCATCTGCCCAATGTTTCTGTCGGTCCTGAGCTATGAGCTTTTTTTTCCTGATCGTGCAAACCACAACTACGGTTGCCATGATCATCTCTGGCCTAAGGAGTTCACGATCTCCAATGTCATCCGAACTCAGCGAGGAACGACACTTTCGTCCATACAGTGCTGTGAATGGTGCCATCCCAATGCTTGCTCTGTAGTTGTTGTTATATGAAAACTCCACAAGGTGTAGGTGATCTTCCCACGAACATCCGAAGTCTAGCGTACATGCTCCCAGCATGTCTTCAAGGATATAAATAGTTTACTTGGACTGTCCGTCTGTTTGTGGATGATACGCTGTGATGAAATTCAGACTTGTTCCCAGCTTAGTTTGAAGAGCCAAAATTGAGATTGGAATCCAGTATCACGGTCAGAGACGATACAGACAGGTACCCTATGTAATCTCACGATCTCTTGCATGAGTTTATAGGTATCAAGACAAGTATGGTACATCTTAAAGGCTTAAATCTTACTTTAGATTTACACACACCTCCATATACTTCCTTGCCAACGTCTCGGTTGACTGGCCAATTCTGAATGGAATAAAATGAGCCGACTTGATGAGTTGATCCATAATAACCCAGATTGTGTTGTTACCCTTCGTACTGGGAGGGAGAGCAGTCACGAAGTCCATGGTAATGTGCTGCCATTTCCATTCTTGGATTGGTAACGGTTGAAATAGACCAGCAGTTTTATGATGTTCAGCCTTCACTTGCTGACATACTAAATACTTTGCTACGCTCGTTGCTACTTCACGTTTCATTCCATGCCACCAGTAGTGTTGTTGTAGATCCTTGTATATCTTCGTGCCGTCGGGGTGTACAGAATAAGAAGAGCTATGAGCTTCTTTCATCAACTCTTCTCGAACAGGGCCGACTGACACGCATAAACGGCTCCCATACCACAAGGATCCATCTTCGTGGATGATGAAGTCAATTCGAAGACCACTTTCTACTTGTTCTCAGATCTTTTGTAACTTAGCATCATTTGCTTGAGCTGTCTTGATATGATTGACAAGAGTGGACCGGACTTGTAATTTCATCAATGATGAAGCGTTACGTGGCACAACTACTTCAATCTCCAATCCATGCAGTTCTCACTGTAGTCTCCACTAAGCGGTGAGGTTCATTACTAAAAGCTGACGACTAAGTGCATCGGGAACTGCGTTCAGACTTTTATGGTCGGTGTATATAATCACTCGTTCTTCCAAAATATAGTGACGCCAGATCTTGAGTGCAAAAACCACGGCTGCCAATTCCAGGTCATGTGTTGGATAGTTGCGCTCATGAACCTTTAACTGTCTTGATGCAAAAGCCACAACCTTTCCATGTTGATGCAGAACACATCCTAATCTCTTACCGGATGCATCACAATATATATCGAATCCTCCAGATTGATCCGGTATTACGAGAATAGGTGCAAAGGTTAATCTCGACTTGAGTTCTGCGAAAGCCTTCTCACATGCTTCTGACCACACGAATGATTCGTCTTTACGTGTAAGCTTGGTCAGGGGTACTGCGATCTTTGAAAATCCTTCAATGAAGCGTCTGTAGTATCCTGCTAAGCCTAAGAAGCTTCTTATATCTTTCACCGGTTTTGGTGTCGACCACTCACTAATAGCTGACACTTTAGCTGGATCCACAGAGATTTTTCTCCTGAAACGATATGTCCGAGAAATCCGACTTGATCTAGCCAAAATTCACACTTGCTGTACTTAGTGTAGAACTAGTGTTGTCGTTATGTCTTCAATACAATGCGTAAGTTCTCGGCGTGCTCTTTCCGATTCTTTGAATACACCAAGATGTCTTCGATGAAGATAATAACAAACCTGTCCAAGTACTCTAAGAAAACTTGGTTCATCAGGTTCATAAAAATGGATGGTGTATTGGTCACTCCAAATGGTATTACGAGATATTCATAATGACCATAACGAGTCCTAAACGCCGTCTTCGGAATGTCGGACTCCTTGACCTTCACCTGATGATATCCTGAACGAAGATCTAACTTTGAAAAGACACAAGATCTACTTAACTGATCGAAAAGGTTATCGATAGGAGGTAGTGGATACTTGTTCTTAATCATTACTATGTTTAGAGCTCGATAATCCACACACATCCTGTAGGTACCTTCTTTCTTCTTTACCAGCAGCACCGGAGATCCCCAACTTGAGGTACTGGGTTTGATCTAACCTTTCTTCAGGAGTTCGTCCAACTGAATACGAATCTCCTTCTATCCCTCCGGACTTAATCGGTATGGAGCTTTTATTACTGGTTGTGCGCCGGGTTGCAAATCAATGCTGAATTCAAGAGCTCGATCAGGAGGCAAACCTGATATATCTTCAGGGAAAACATTCTCGAACTCTCTACAACCTCTAGCTTCGATCCTCCTACTGCAACGCTGCAATCTCCACCTTCTTTGGTTTTTCTTGATAGATTCTAGGCTCCAAAGTCTGGTCTCCGCTTTTGAAATAGAACACTGGGTGGTCTCGTATTTCAAACATTTCCCTCCTTTGGCAACAGTTGATAGTAGCGAAGAAAGTTCCCAGCCAGTCCATTCCCGAGACTACGTCGAAATTCGGTATGTCCAGTACCTTGAAGTCCACATAGAATTCTCGACTGCAGACAACCACTGGATACAGATCGTATCCCAAGGTTGCTTTTAGAATGCTGTTCCTTGAACTGACATTCCAACTGGATACGAGCGTCTTAACAGGGATCGCATGAGTTCTTATGAACCGTTGCGACATGAAGCAATATGATGCCCAGTGTCGAAGAGCGCGAGTGCAAGTAGGGTGGCTACTAAGCTTGTACCTAAGTCACATGGGATTGGTTTAGGTATAACAAATATAAGATGGTCAGGAATTTAAATGATTTGAAAGAAAAGAAAGAAGAAATTTACTAGTGATAATCTGACCCATAGCTTCAGCCTCTTCGGTGAATGCTTGGCATCGCGGCACCTTCCTCTGGGCCTGGTTAAATACTCGGCGTTGAGGTTGAGCGGTCTGGATGCGGGGAGCTAGTGCTGGTAGAGCTAACCGGGTATGAGGAGCTTGGATTGCCGGTATAGCAAGAGGGTTATTGGTCGCTCGGTTCTGGGGCATGCTCCGATAGTGTGAGTAGAAGAACCACAGATCAAGCATAAGTTGTTCGCTCTTCGACAATTCTTCACTAGATGCCCTGTTCTTTTGCAGTAGCTTCAAAAATCTAGCCTGTTGTTGGCAAACGAACCTCCTGGCCTCCGAGATGGTTCATTGAAAACTGGCTTGGAAGAAGCCTTTCCTGCGATCTGGTGCAAAGGGCGTTTTACACCGGCCGACTGCGACCTGCCCTTCTTCTTCACAACCGCCTCATAACGTCGGGAAGCCTTCCAAGCAAGCTCGTGGGTTAGGAAATCCCCTGTAGCGAGTGCAGCTTGGATTTCAGGGTCCAAGAAATCGTCGTGCCCGGATCTCAGCAGTGGGAATGAGGTGCGCAGTGAACCTGTTACGACCTTGTATTAGCAGTGTTTAAGTGAGACAGGAAAATTCAACTTAAGACTATAACTTATCTACCGAGCATGGTAAACTCAGTATTATATTCATCCACAGACTTGACCCTCATCGAGCCTTGCTATTGATGGATGAATTATTGCTCCATGTCAAAACGGTCAGTCTCCAAAAAGTACTTCGTATCGAAGAGGTCTTGGAATGTTTTCCATTCTATTGGTTGCGCAAGATGGAACTTGAGCCACTTCCATGTCATCCGTAATCGCCTGAGCTCATTCTTCTGGTTCAAGCGGGCTCTCCTTATCTGAGAAGTTCTTTGGATGCAGTGTCACGCCCCGCTTTCCAGTAGACGGAAACGGTGACGTAGCAAACCCGTAACGTATTTACTATGAGAATACGTTAAGCGTAATTAAACAATATAACAATATGCAAGAAAGACAAGAGTAATAAAATGAAACGGAAACTTTATTTACATTCAGATTTACATACAACTATTTGTAATAAAAAGATACAATGATAAAGCAAATACCTAAATAATGACATACTGGAAGTAAATACAAGCAGGAGCTAATAGTCAGGCTGAGTAGCGAACTGGTCCAAGTCCTCCTGGCTCGACTCTATACCCTCAGAGTCCGGTCTTCCTAACGAACATTCTAAAGAAAAGAAACATAGAGGAATGTCGTCAGCTAACTAGCGCTCTGTAAGTCCCCGAAAGAAATAAGTAATGATGAATGAAAGTGAATAGAAATCAAGTGAATATGAACAGACAAGGTTATATATAAGAGTATCTAAGCATGTTTATTTACAGGTATAAGATAGTTATTCTAACATGGTTGTTTGTAGTTTGATAAGGAAGGTATTTATGTATACGAGAGTAGTCCATCTTACCCTGTGGACTATGGTAACATATAGTCTAAGGCCCCGTCATAACCCACGGGACAACGGCACGTGAATTCATGTAGGTGTCTTCTAAGTAACCTCTCGTGCCATGATATACGCTCTGTACCAATCTACCTCTTTATCCCCATGTATTGTATAGTTCAAGTTTACAAGTCTTGGCCAATTTCATGAATATAAAAAGGTCATCGATGCGAGGTAGTGGATACTTGTTCTTAATTTTCACCTCATTCAGTGCTCGATAATTCATGCACATCCGGTAGGTATATTCCTTCTTCTTCACTAATAACACCGGTGATCCCCAACTTGAAGTACTAGGTCTAATCCAACCTTTCTTCAGGAGCTCATCTAACTGGGTACGAATTTCTTTTAATCCTTCCGGACTTAGTTTATACGAAGTTTTGATTACAGGTTGTGCACCAGATTGTAAATCAATACTGAATTCAAGAGCTCGATCGGGAGGTAAACCTGATATGTCTTCAAGGAAAACATTCTTGAACTACTTCAGACTTTTCTTCTTCAGCGAGTAGGGAGAACACTTCTGTGTTCTTCGGCTTGGCACGGTAGCTTCCTGGTTCCAAGATTATGTCTCCAGTTTTGAAATAGAAGACAGAGTGATCTGGTATCTCAAATACTACCCTCTTTTAACGGCAGTCAATCGTATCATAATATACTCCCAGCCAATCCATTCCGAACACAACATCGAAATTTGGTATGTCCAGTATTTTAAAATTTGCGTAGAATTCTCAGCCACAAACTACAACTGGGCACTAATCATATCCTAAAGTTGCCTTCAAAACTCCATTCCTGGAACTGACATTTCAGCTCAAAACAAGTGGCTTGACGGGAATTGCGTGCGTTCTCATGAATCGCTGTGACATGAAGCAATGTGAAGCTCCAGTGTCGAAAAGCGAGTGCAGGAAGGGTGTCTAGTAGTATAGTACCTAAGTTGTGTGAGGTTGTGTTTAGATATAGAAAAAGATAACAATTTACTAGTATCGAAGGTTGATAGGATGAGAAGACTTTATCGGTGATAACTTGTCTTGTGGCTTCGGCCTCTTCGACCGTCATTGTAAAAACCTGACGTCTCAGTACATTCCTCCTCGCCGGAGGCACATTCCTCTGCCCTTGAGGCACGTTTCTCTATGGGTGATGGAATTAACGTTGAGGCTGTGCAGGTGGTCCACGTGGAGCTGGTGCAGGAAGAACTAGGCGAGGTGCATGTGCCTGAATAGCTGGCTTCTGCGGAACTAGCATTATGGGTCTAGGTCCTGGTGCTATGTTACCTCGATATGGGCATGCTCCTATAGCATGAGTAGATACGTCACAAATCAACACATGCCATTTACACGCCTGCAGTTCTTCGCCAAATGTCCAATTCTCTTGCAGTAGAAACAGAAATCTAGACTGGATCGGCTATACGATCCTCCTGGCCTCTTGGGTGCAAAAGTCGGCCTAAAAGAGGATCCTCCTATCATCTGAGTAGTAGGACGTTTGATTCCGGCTGTATGCGGCTTACTTTTCTTTTTTACCAAAGCTTCATAATGGCGTGCTGCCTTCAGAGCGAGTTCATGAGTCGGATAGTCGCCTGTTGCTAAAGCCGCGTGAATCTCCGGGTCTAAGCCTTGTTAGAATCGTCTAGCCTGAATTTCATCGGTCGGGATCAGGTGTGCCGCGAACCTGATAAGATGTCGATTTCAGAACAATGATGTGTTTTACGGATCAGAATTTGAGACGAATTCTTTACCTGCTAAGCATGATGAATTCGGCATCATATCCATCCATGGATTTTACCCACATAAAGCCTTGTTGCAGGTGGATGAATTGTTGTTCCATCTCAAAGCAAGCGGTCTTGGGAAAAAGCTTCACATCGAACAGATCGCGGAACGTCTTTCGCTCTATTGGTTGTGTAAGACGGCTTTCCTCGGCCTTCCACCATACTCTTGCGTTATCCGTGAGCTGAAGTTTTGCTACACAAACCCAAGCTATGTCTGGTGCCTGCACTGCTGCAAGATCGTTCTCGATACTTTGGGCCCATTTTTCAGCCTCAAGAGGACTTTCTTTCCCTGAGAAGTTATTTGGACGCAACCCCCGGAATTGCTTTACTCCAGGTGTTTCGGTTTTAGAGCGGTTCATAAGAATAGAAGTCTGCTGTTGATGGCTCTCCAGAAGGCTTTTGATGGCTTCTAGAAGCACCGTTTGTTCATTGATCGGAGCAGCAATAGTAGGAGGTGGTGATAAGGTAGACGGTAGTGTGTTTCCATTGACGTTGGTGCTAATGTTGTTTGGAGAATCCATCACCTTGATAGAAAAGAAAAGGTTATGATAGATTCAAGAAGTTTGAAAATGCAAGGAATGTATAGTTATTGATTTTTATAATTCTTGTGATATATTGCTTAAGACTTCATGCAGAATTGACCTGCATGGGCCGCCAATAAAACCATTCATGCCCCGCTTTCCAGTAGACGGAAACGGTGATATGATAAGCCCGCAATGTATTTACTATAAGAATCGTTAAGCGTAATTAAGCAATATAACAATGTACAAGAAAGACAAGAGTAATAAAATGAAACAACGAGTTTATTTACATTCAGATTTATATACAACTGTTTGTAATAAAAAATACAATGATAAAGCAAATGCCTAAACAATGGCATTCTGGAAGTAAATACAAGCAGGAGCTAATAGTCAGGCTGAGTTGCGAACTGGTCTAAGTCTTTCTGGCTCGGCTCTATACTCTTAGAGTCCGGTCCTCCTGACTAACATTCTAAAGAAAAAAAATATAGAGGAATGTCGTCAGCGAACTAGCGCTCGGTAAGTCCCTAAAAGAAATAAGTAATGATGAATGAAACTGAATAGAAATCAAATGAATATGAACAGGCAAGGTTAATATAAGAATATCTAAACATGTTTATTTACAGGTATAAGATAGTTATTCTGACGTGGTTATTTATAGTTTGATAGGGAAGATATTCATATATATGAGGGGAGTCCATCTTACCACGTGGACTATAGTAACATGTAGTACAAGGCCCCATCATAACCCACGGAACAACGGCACGTGAATTCATGTTGGTGTCTTTTAAGTGACCATACGTGCCATGATATACGTTCCGTACCAATCTACTTCTTTATCCCCACGTATTGTATAGTTCAAGTTTACAGGTCTTGGCTGAATCCATGAATATAAAAATGTATAGGTTCATGTTCAAGATGTAATCATGTATTCAGGTACTCATGTCAAATTCATGACAATTTATATACATGGTTCGGTCAAGTTGAGTCAAGTATTCAAGTTCAAGTTTGATATTTGAATTCGAGTGTTCAGGTTCATGATCAAGTATCCAAGTTTGTATTTGATTTTGGATTCTTGTTTGAGTTTGGATTCAGATTGGAGTCGGTATCTTATGAAAGGATTTAGCTCTTGAATTTCTTAAGTTCGGGAGTAATCGGACAACTGCTGCACATGAATGGCAGAATTTGTGTCTTTTTCCAAGACAATTGCCATTTGATAACTCTGTTAATTTGTCTAACCTGATTAGGCAAGCACTCACTTTCTCCAGCTCCATGAGGCTCAAGAGAAATGATACCGCTTAAACCTATATTAATCTAGAGTTCTTAATATTTATTATTGTTGTTTATATTGTATTTATATTGTTTGCATTCCTCGAGGGGGTTTTAGGAAAAATACTTTAGTAATGTTTAAAAATAAACCTCGATAGTGATTTATGTTATTTAGAGTTTTTATGAACATGCATTTTAATTTTAGTGGTATTTTAGTGATAAAATATAGATTTTAAAAGATTATGGTATTTGTATGAAACATATACTTTTGGAAACTTGGTGGTATTTTTGTGTAACTTTAATTTTTTCATTTTAATAATATATTCTTCAAAAATTAGTTTTCATATAAAAATATGGATTTATGATTTATGAAAATTTTCAAATGATTTAATTTGTTAAAAAAACATAATTCTTTACAATCGTATTTTCATTTTCTTTCGAGACCGAATTTTCCGTAAGGAATTCTGTATCTCACTCTACTATTCCAATGACGTGCGATAACCCGCACCATCTGTAGATGGTTCTCCTAAAAGGGTTGTAGAGGTGCAATTGCAAAGGATTTTAAAAATAACGATTAAAAACATATTTTTATAAAGTGGTGGTATTTTATTGAAAATTGTTTCATTTAGATGAAAATTTCTAATCAAATATCGTGCTATGAATCAAAAGTGTGTGTGTGGGTTTGGTCGTTACTCCGTGAATGTTCTAGATGTATGTATGACTAATTATCGAACAAAGAATTATAATTAAAGTTCATGGTATTTTGATGAAATTTTGCTGTATGATGTATTCAGCCCAAAATTATGAACTCAAAAATAATTTGGATGAAATATTGTGATGTGATGCTTAGAAGAGTTAGGGTGAAAATTTTGATATAGTAAAAATGACAAAAACTTATTAAAATAAGTTTTACCTAACCTAACTCAATTTTAGTCGAATAGTTTTAGAGATTGGTTTGAGATGAAAAGAAAGAGAGAGAAAGGGACTTACGATTTTAGAGTGTCGAGAAAAGATTAAGGAAGAGGGAGAAGTCTTCGTGGCGTCGCGGTAGCTCCGGGAACTCCGATCTTCAATGAAAAGAACTTGGTTGCTAACTCCACTTGACTCCACTTACACTTAGAAAATTTTAGGAGAATTTTGATAGATTTTTCAGAATGGGGAGAGCTAGGGAATGGGATGTATTTATAGTGTAGAGATGAGGGTGTATAAGTTAAAGAATTGGAATTAAAATAGGATTAATGGCGAAATGAAAGGTCTTAGGTTAATTGCAGAGTAATCAAATAATGCAGGGGAGTAGAGGGGGGTCAAAGAGTAATTGCAGAGTAATCAAATAATGCAGGGGAGTAGAGGGGAGTCAAAGAGACACATGAGTGAAACACGGAAGGGATTTGGACATGATCAAACCGCCGGTAGCGGTCAAAACAGGGAAACGGGCGGTCGAGATTTAGCCATCTGCCTCGAGATTCGTGCCATGTGTTTTATTCAGTGTTAACTCCTCGTTTATCCCGTTTGATTTTTCTGAAACTTTTCATTTCTTCGTGTATTGCACGTGCAACTCTTGGGCTTCCGAAAAGTTAAAAAGAAAACTATTAAAAATAATTGGGACTGATGGGATTCAAACACGCAGGCTATGGCACAGCAGTAGAGAGTCTTAACCAGTAAGATACAAGTTTTTTCTTGCTTTTATTAAACAAAAATAACTTATAACTCCTAATCAGGCTGAAATACCCTTTCTATACATTTGAATAAATTACATTTGTACATGGATTTCAGATTCGTTACATGCAATGCCTGAAATTGCTCAACTCCCGATGCCTTCGTTTCAGGGTGAGCCAGTCCTTGGTGTATGAGGGTTGAATGCTCCCTCTGTCCCTAATAGGCTCTTGATAGCCTCAAGAAGTACCGTTTGCTCATTGATATACGCTGCAATAGTAGATGGTGGTGGTGGTGTAAGAGGTGGAGTGTTGTTATTGACGTTGGTACTGGTATTGTTTGGAGGGTCCATTATCTTGATATAAAAGACATATTAGGATAGATTCAAATAATTTTAAATGCAAGAAATGTAAATGTTTGTTGAATTTATTAATTCTTGTGGTATATTATTTACGACTTATGCAGAACTGGCCTGCATAGGCCACCAATAAAACATGTCACGCTCCACTTCTTAGTAGACGGAAACGATGATGTGGCAAGCCCGTGGCATATTTATTCAGAGAAGATCATTACCTAAATAAATATACTAAGCGTTTTGAAACAATAATATACAATGCAAAAAGAAATGATGACTGTATAATTTTCAACAAACATTTTATTTACATTCAAACTTGAAATATTTACAGATACATGAGTTCAACTGAAAAAGTAAATAAAAGAAATGCCTAAACATATGACATAGATAAGCTGAAGAAAAATGGTAGCTAGTCTAAAACCCGAACCACGATCTGGTTGTACTTCTCCTCTGTAGCATCCACATCCTCGGCATCTGACGTACATTCCAAGGAAACAAAGGAAGTGGAATGCCCGTCAGCGAACTAGCGCTCGATAAGTCCCAAAGGTAAAAGTGGAAAGTGACAAGTATAGAATAATCATGAAATAATATATATGATGAGTAAAAGTATATGTAAATGAACATGGTATATATACTATAGGTCTCTATATGGTTATTATATTAACGTTAAGTTTCAAGTGTGAATGTCAACGCAACCGTAGAATTATTTACGAGCTCAAGAGTGGGGCCCTAGGAGTAAGGAAACACGGACCCATTTCATGTGTTAGCATCGGGACTCCAAGCTGTGGAGGAATCGACCCGACTGAGATTCGAGCGCTTCACTCCCTATCGTTCACTCCGTTCACTTGCCTTGTTGAACTCGATCGTTCACTCCGTTCACTCGCCAAATAGAAAAATAGGTTAATACGGGACTCCTGAAGCTCCGTTGGATTCACAAAAGAAACTATCTCAAACACCCCGAGTAAAATATATATTATAATTGTAAGACATCCTTAGATAATTTGATTGGTTGATTATAACATGTCTTGATCGAAATCATTGATTGCAAAAGTTGAAGAATGAAGTCGAGTAAATTAAATAGAATGCGAGTCATGACAGTTGCAATCCTGGGTCGAGTCAAGTTAGTTTGAGTAGATATATTAGTGTTCAAGCTTGAGTTCGAATTGGATTAGAGTTCGAGTTTAAATTCAAGTTTGGATTCGAGTTATAAATATTTCTTGTGAATGTTGAAATTCTTAAGTTCGGGAGTAATCTGACAACTGTTGCACATGGACGGCAGAATTTGTGTCTTTTTCCAAGACAATTGCGATTGATAACTCTGTTAATTTACAGTGTTGTCTAACCTAAATAGGCAAGCACTCACTTTCTCCGGCTCCCTGGGGCTCAAGAGAAATGATACCGCTTAAACCTATATTAATCTAGAGTCCTTAAATATTTATTATTGTTGTTTATATTGTATTTATATTGTTTGCATTTCTCGAGGGGTTTTATGAAAAATATTTAAATATTGTTTAAAAATAAACCTCAAGAGTGATTTATAATATTTAGAGTTTTTATGCACATGTATTTTAATTTTAGTAGTATTTTGGTGATAAAACCCAACTTTTAAAAGTTTATGGTATTTTAATGAAAACTACTTCTTTTGTAAACTTGGTAGTATTTTATTAAAAATTTAATATTTCATTTAAAAATATATTTTTTTACAATTTGTTTTTATTGAAAATACGGTCTCATAATTTTATATAATTTTCCAAAGTTTAATTTGTTTTAAAAAGTCGTATTTCTTTTAAATTGTATTTTCATTCATTTCGAGACCGAATTCTCCGTGAGAAGCTCTACATCTCGCTCTACTATCTCAAGAACATGCGATAATCCGCACCATCCACAAGCGGGTCTCCTAAAGAGGGTTGTAGAGCCGTAATTACAAAAGGTGTAAAAATATCGATAAAAACCATTTTGTAAAAAGTAATGGTATTTTATTGTAAAACGTATTCTTTAAATTAACCATACATCTTAAATATCGTGCTATGAAACCATAGTGTATGTGATAGGATAAGTCGTTACCCCGTGATTTTCCTAGAGATATATATGCTAGTTATCGAATAAAGGGTTATATTAAAATTCATGGTGTTGTTCTGAAATTGTTCGATTTGTGTTTAATTCACATGAAATTTTAACATAAAAAGTAAATAATGTGAACAATATTTTGAAGTGATGTTATAGGATTGGTATAATTTATTTGACCTATTCAAATTGAAAAAAGTGTTTAAAAGACAAGATTTTAAGCTTAACTCCACTTCGTTGATATAATTTTAGAATGCGATGTGAGTCGAAATGAAAAGGAAGAATTGGGACTTACGGGTTGTGTAACGTTGAGAATAGAGTAGGAAAAAGAGAGAGAAAGGGGACTTACGGTTTTGAAGCGTTAACAAAGTAGGAAAAGAGGGAGGGGAAGCCTTCGGGATCGTAGTATCGTCGAGAAAATGCTCAGGTCTTCAACGGAATGAAATCGATCGCTAACTACACTTGACCAGCCTTAACTCTTCTTAGACTTAGAGAATTTTGAGAGAATTTTTTATAGAGATTTTCAGAATGGGGAGAGTTAGGGGATGGGGTGTATTTTTAGTGTAGAAGTGAGGGTGTGTTGTTCATATCAGATTTTTGCATTTTCATACCACCCAATTTTTATCACATTGCATGTCCGTAGATACTCTTGAGCCGTGTTTGCTAGTCAATTGCAGGATACAGGTTCTCGGTTCCAAAACGGTGAAATTCATGGAAAACACGAAAAATCCGGGTTCTTGCAGACCACAGATAAAACACGGTCTCCGTCCTTCATCCGTATGCTACCAGATACCAGTTTAGGAAGACAAAATGTCAAATCAATGTCGTTTTCAGGCACAAGGCTCAATGGTAGCACAAGATCCAAGAGATCTACGCGGCGCTCGAGACAATCATGACAAAATCTTAACAAAAAGTCCACCTTTCCTTCAACAGAAATTCTGGAAAAATCGTGAAAACAAATGGAGAAAATACATATTCCAGAATAAAGTACTCAGAAAACCAGGCTACTAGAAAAAGGCCCAAAGCCCAACTCCACAATACGGCCGCGGAAGAGCGGCCAAAGGGGGGTCTTGGCCGCGCTTCCGCGGCCGTTCTGGCGCCAGACAGTTAGGGTTTTTAGGGGGTGTTTGGTAATTTCATGAGGGCCCGTATTGTTGCCCTAGTTTCTCATTTTCCAGCCTATAAATACCCCAGAATTCTGTGAAGGAAAGGGTCCAACTTTGTATTTTTCATTTTGCCTAGTTTTAGTATTGTTCTTCTTCCTCTTCTCACCTCTTCTCCATTAAACTTGTAAGTGAGCTTTTGAGTGAAGAGTGATGAATAAAGAAGACCATTTTTATTATCATGCTTGTCTCTTTCTTTACTTGTTATAATTGTTGTAATTTTAATTGTTAAGTAGTTGTTGTTATTTCCTTGTTGTTTGTTTCTTCTCTCTTTTTCTTTATCCTTACATACGACAATGATACTTACGCTTGATCCTCGCCAAGGTGAGGTCGCAAACAGTTAGTCGTATTCTTCTAATCTCCTTCTTTCTATCTTCCTCTTTTGTGTTGTTTTATTTTTCCGTATTATGAAGTGTGAGTAGTTCTATACTTGTTAGGGTAGGATAAGGGAAGTTTGAGAGAAGGAAATCTCTCTCACTCTTTCCTTGCCCAACAACTTAAATCAACTCCCGTTAACCCAACCACAATCCGCTCCTTACGGCACCCTATCCTACATGATAGCGGTGATTCCGTAGTGAGACCGGTTGTGGTTGAATTAACCGGAGGTTATGGATAAGAGCCAAGAACGGACGGACAAGCACCAAAAGGAAGGACTATGCGTTGGAAAGCCTAGCTTATACTCGCAAGTTCCTTCCTAGTCGTGCTAATCCCCGTTGTTGCCGATTACCGTAACACCGATATTAAGTGGGGCAACGAAAGATGTGGAGACTCCTAACTCAAACTAACATAATCCTAACCCTAACAAGCTCTCTTTAAATATCAACTCAACACTTAGATAACTACAAACAAAATCTGAACAACCGGACTTAACTCGTCGAAAAACACATAGAAAAAGATTCCCATCTCCCTGCGGACGACCCGTACTCAACCGGCTAGCTACGTGCGAAACCGTCTTGATTGCGGTATTTAAACTAGAACTTGAACACGCTCCCAGCCTGACAATCAAATGGCGCCGCTGCCGGGGAGACGGTAGTCTATTTCTAAGTGAAATTTCGGGTTAATTTGTGAATATAAAAACAACCAAAAAACCAAAAAAAAAAAATATACTTTGTAAAAATCATCTTGTTATTCTTGATTAGTTTTTGTGCAAGTGTGCAGGAAATACGAAGATCAAGATCGACGCCTAAGACGTTGGAAATACGGAGTTCAAGTACAGTGCCAAAGACATGGGAAGATAGACCCACATTTCGCGGCTACACCGCGACGGACAAAAACGAAGCATCCGGTCTACTGTACAAATCTGGAGCAAAAACAGTGAGCAAGTAAAAATTCCAAACATCCAGACAACCAGAGGGGACAAAGAACAGCATCTCCACAAAATTCCAAAGCCCAAGCCCACCATCTAGCCGCGGAACCGCGGCCTTAGTACCTGTTTGGCCGCCCTTCCGCGGCCATTTAGTGGCTTAAGGGTCCCAAATTCTCTCTGTAAGCTCCTCTGCCTCTCTCCACTCCTCTAAGCTCCACTGAATTGTGTTTTCTGCAGCCTTCTTTGCGCAAATTCTTCTCCCCCTTCCAATAAACTGTTCTTGTGCAGGATTCTTTGCGCCGCAAATAAAAATTGTTTGCTGTTGATATTGTTACTGTTTTGCATTCTTTAATACGGACTTAAGGGGCTTGAAACCAATCCAGATTGGGTGGGGATTTCATCACCCTTCCCAGGACCCCAAAAATCACTAAAGCATATGCATTGTCCATTGTAATTAAAAAATACTAGACTTCAGCCCTAAGGACTTCGCGCTCATTAGGAGAAGATAAACTTTGTTTAGAACCTTGCTTAACCGTATATTGTTTACGGGGTGTCTAGGAAAGTGTTAAAGGCGCAACCGCCGAAAGAGAAAGGGTTATTTAATTAAGGAACTTCGCGAAAGCGTTGGACAACCTCCCATTATCTCTGCACTTACCTGGCCTCGTGATCAGTGTATTTTTAAGCCTGTTTCTCGACACTGTTTAACTTCGACAATCAAGTTCAGGAGCAGGTCTAGTAGACCTAGGTTACCCTAGATCTAGGTGTGATTGTGCATATCTTGTTTGTGATTGCTTAAGTCGTATTTCCGTACATACTTCTGTAAATCTCTTTCTAAAAACAAAATAAAAAAAGAAAAAATCAAAAACTTTTATAAAAACTTGCCCTTTTGTCGCCAAATCCATTTTCACCCAACACCCATCGCCTTTCTTCATTGACGTTTTCTTACCCTCACCTTCTCCGCTTTGACTATACTAAACTCGTTTAGTGTATGTCCGCTTGGACTCGGGACACTAGCTCCCGTCTAGTCCGCGTTACGTTAGTCGCGACCGACTACGCGATCGACTCCGAAGTCGATACTCCGTCCACTCCTCTTTCACCCCTTCCTTTGCCGGCCAACTCCGACGTTGACCGGAATTCTGTTCATACATCTTCACCTTCACCTTCACCTTCACCAACCTCTTCTTCCGCGATGTCGGGATTTAATCCGAACATCTCGTTGACCACCCCGGGATTGGCTCCACCTCCTATGGAGACCAATCTCCCACCACCTCCGCCTGTTGTAGCGCCGCAGCGAATTGCGCTCCAGGATCGTTTCTACCCTACCCGTTCTGCACTTCCAACCTGCCTTTCTCTTCCTCCGGCCAATGGGGACAACTTTGAAATTAAGCCCCATTTCATCAACATGCTTCCACGTTTTCATGGGCTTGAATCTGAAGATGCCTATATCTTCATTAACAAATTTCAAAACGTCTGTGCCATGATGAAAACAACCCAGCTGTCGGACGATGCTATACGTCTACGGGTCATTCCGTTCACTTTATGCGATCTCGCAGAAAAATGGCTGTATAGCACCGCTTCCCACTCAATCACCAGCTGGGACGAGTTTGTTAAAGCGTTTCTGAAAAAATTCTACCCAAATCATAAGACCGCAAGAATTCGAAATGAGATCAACCAATTCTCCCAGCTTCCTTCTGAACCCTTCTGGAAGTGCTTTGACCGATACAAAGACCTTCTTGTTCAGTGTCCTCACCACGGTATAGAGAAATGGCAACTCTGCCAAACCTTATACGAGGGACTGAACCCAGCAACGAAGCAGTTGCTGGAAACCATCTGTCAGGGCCACTTCCTATCCAAATCTGACGAGGAAGCGTGGCAGTTCTTTGACGATCTTGCGGAGCAAACGCTACAGTGGGAGAGCACCAGACCGACTCCTTCTTCTTCTTCTACCTCCACTTCTACCGGTCAGTCTAGGGTAGGAATTCACCAGCTTGATGTCTCTATTGCGATGAGAGCTGAAATGGCTGCAATAACAAAAAAGCTTGAAGCAATAGAGAGCAAATTTTCTTCTCCTACTCCTGCCCCTGTTCTCCCCCTTCGTACCATCTGCGCTTGTTGTTCCGATCCGTCCCACTTGACTGAAGAGTGTCCTTACAATCCACCCTCGCAAGGACAGGATCAGGTTAATGCATTCCAGCAAAGACCGAGGAATGATCCATACTCTTCCACCTTCAATCCCGGTTGGAGGAACCACCCCAATTTCGCCTGGAATCAGAATCAGAATCAATTCCAGGGCAACAATTTCCAAAGGGCCCCTCCACCGCAACAACAAGCGCAACAACAAACTCAGTATCAGCAGCCCTTCCAACCCCAACCTTACCAAAACCAGACGAACAACTTTGCACCGAACAATTCCTTTCCACCAAACAACTTTGTTCCGTCGAACAACGATAAGGTTTCCTCGCTCGAGCGAAGTCTGGATGCGTTTGTTAAACAATCGACTCAATCCACCGCCAACATCCAGTCTTCGATCCAATCTTTAGTGCAACACACCGCCGCACACGGGCAGAGCATCAAGACCATCGAGGCCCAGATTGCACAGCTGAACGCAGCCTTGAGCGAGCGAGAGAAGGGGAAGCTCCCGTCCCAGCCACTTCCAAATCCCGGCCACCCACATAATGCACATGTTGCTCTTGAACAACAAAACCATAATGTGAGTGCCGTGACCACACTGAGATCAGGGAGGGTGCTGCAAAACAACATTGGCAAGCAAATCAACGATGACACCCCGGCCGCTTCTTCTTCTTCTTCTTCTCCTGCTTCTTCTTCTTCGTCTTCCGAGCCTATTCTCCGTTCTTCACAAGGCTCTCCTTCCTCTTCTTCTCTAAACGGACCCGCTTCTCACTCCACGAAAACACCTATTCTGGGATCCGTTCCTACTCCAAAATCTCCTCCTCCAGCATTAGACTCAACCAATTTTCAAAATGTTCCATTTCCAAACCGGTTGAGGTCTAACAAACAAAATCCACAAATGGAGAAGATTTTGGAGTTATTCAAGCAAGTTAACATTAACATTCCTCTTTTAGATGCTGTCCAACAAGTCCCTTCTTACGCGAAAATCTTAAAGGACTTGTGCACGAAAAAGAGGAAGTCTCAGGTACCCAAGAAAGTTTTCTTGGCTAGTGCTGTGAGTGATGCCCTTACCCAATCTTTACCACAAAAACGGAAGGACCCTGGCTGTCCTACGATTTCAATTACTATTGGGGATAAGAACATCAACCGCGCACTATTAGATCTTGGTGCCAGTGTTAACTTGCTTCCGTATTCAGTATACGAGCAATTAGGCGTCGGAGAGCTGAAACCCACACACTGCACTCTCCAGATGGCCGACCGATCGATCACCCATCCTAGGGGTGAGCTAGAGGATGTGTTAATCAAAGTCGGGGACTTCATATTCCCCGTCGACTTCATTGTCTTAGATACACAGCCTGTAGCTAACCCCCGGAATCAAATTCCGGTGATACTCGGTCGCCCATTTCTCGCAACCTCAAATGCTGTGATCAATTGTCGCAATGGTTCAATGAACCTCTCTTTTGGAAATATGACAATTGAACTCAACATTTTTAGGTTGGGGAATCAGCCCGCCGAACCTAATGCTCATATACTGGATGTTTGCTCGATCCAGGAGATCACCCCCGAAGAGTGTGAATTCGAGGAGTTTTTGTTTGAATACGATAATCTTGACGCCACTAGTGCGTGTCTCTTCGAACCTGCTGCTGTTTCTGCGCCCGATAACGACTACGAGTGTTTCACGTTCACGAACGATCTTAGCCGCGCACAACCCGAGTTTGAATCTTTCGACTTTTCGGATGAGTTACCTGAACCATCCGACTCGGTTGCCTACACTCGTTTTGAACCTTTGCTGGAGTCCTTTGAGTTCGAGACCTTTGCACCGGTCTTGCCTTCCATCATTTCACCTCCAACGCTCGAACTCAAGCCGTTGCCGCCTCACCTTAAGTATGCTTACTTAGGTGAGAACGAGACCCTCCCTGTCATCATCTCGGCTTCTCTAGCTCCCGAGCAAGAGAAAGCCCTTCTCGCGGTCTTGCACGACAACAGGCAAGCTTTTGGCTGGTCCATGGCGGACATCAAGGGGATTAGTCCCCTCATCGTTGAGCATCACATTCATCTGATGGATGATGCCAAACCAGCCCGGGATCCACAAAGACGTCTTAACCCAGTCATGAAGGAGGCTGTGAAGAAGGAGATCATCAAATGTCTAGATAGTGGTATCATTTACCCTATCTCTGATAGCCAGTGGGTTAGCCCCATTCACGTTGTCCCCAAGAAGTCGGGCATCACGGTCATAACCAACGAGGCGAATGAGTTAATCCCTACTCGCACCCAAACTGGGTGGCGAGTTTGCATTGATTACAGAAAACTCAACGCCGCAACGCGGAAAGACCACTTTCCGCTACCTTTTATTGACCAGATGCTCGAACGATTGGCCGGACATGAGTACTATTGCTTTCTTGATGGCTACTCTGGCTACAATCAAATTCCCATCGCCGAAAAAGACCAGGACAAAACCACTTTCACTTGTCCTTTCGGCACGTTTGCATATCGACGCATGCCCTTTGGGTTATGCAATGCGCCCGCTACCTTCCAGCGGTGTATGATGGGAATTTTCTCGGACATGGTGGAAAAATTTCTGGAGATTTTCATGGATGACTTCTCCATCTTCGGCGACTCCTTTGACGAGTGTCTGCTGCATCTCGACGCTGTCCTTACCCGATGTAAGGACAAGAATCTCACTTTGAACTGGGAGAAATGCCACTTCATGGTGCGCGAAGGTCTTGCCTTAGGACATATCATCTCGCAAAATGGCATAGAGGTCGACAAAGCAAAGATTGAGGTCATTTCCAATCTACCTCCTCCCCGTTGCGTCAGAGATATCCGAGCCTTCCTTGGCCATGCCGGTTTCTATAGACGGTTTATCAAGGACTTTAGCAAGATTGCTAGGCCCTTGACGCTTTTGCTGGCCAAGGACACGCCTTTCGACTTCAGCTCGAGCTGTGCGGCTGCTTTTGAATCATTGAAACACTCACTCACTTCTGCTCCCGTTCTTTCTTCTCCTGACTGGACGCACCCATTCGAGATTATGTGCGATGCATCCGACTTTGCCATCGGTGCTGTCCTTGGACAGCACATCAATAAGATGCCGCACGTAATCTATTACGCGAGCCGAACCCTGAACGACGCCCAACTTAACTATACAACAACTGAGAAGGAATTCTTAGCTGTTGTATTTACTTTAGAAAAGTTCAGGCCCTACCTCATCGGCTCTCCAGTCATTGTCTACACGGACCATTCAGCTCTGCGCCATCTTTTTGCGAAGAAAGATGCCAAATCTCGGTTAATACGTTGGATCCTCTTGCTTCAAGAGTTTGACCTTGTCATTAAGGACAAAAGAGGATGTGAAAACGTAGTCGCCGACCATCTCTCACGACTTCCTTCTTCGCCCTCGCTTCCAATTCCGATTAACGACGTGTTTCCGGATGAACAACTCTTGACAGTATCTTGCGAACCCTGGTTCGCAGATATTGTGAACTATTTGGCCACGGGATTGCTACCGACCGAATGGTCACGTCAGGACAGACTTCGCTTCTTATCCCAAGTAAAACACTTTTACTGGGACGAACCCTACTTGTTCAAGTACTGTCCCGACCAGATTATTCGTCGGTGTGTCCCTGATGAGGAATTCAAGAGTGTGCTGTCATTTTGCCACGATCAAGCATGTGGCGGGCATTTTGGGCCCAGAAAGACAGCCGAGAAGATCTTGCAATGTGGTTTCTACTGGCCACAACTTTTCAAAGACGCTCACGATTATTGCAAGACTTGCTCCCGGTGCCAACACATGGGCCGGATATCCCGGAGGAACGAGATGCCGCTCCAACCGATCTTGGTTGTGGAGATTTTCGATGTTTGGGGGATAGACTTCATGGGGCCGTTTCCCAACTCTTTTGGGAACTTGTACATTCTTCTAGCTGTTGATTACGTCTCTAAATGGGTCGAGGCTGTGCCCAGCCGGACTAACGACAACAAAGTTGTCGTTAGGTTCCTTAAAGAAAACATTTTCTCACGGTTTGGGCACCCACGAGCGATCATTAGCGACAATGGAAGTCATTTCTGCAATAGGACTTTCGAGGCCTTGATGCGGAAATACTCCATTAATCATAAGCTTTCTACGCCCTACCACCCCCAAACCTGCGGGCAGGCCGAAGTTTCAAATCGGCAAATCAAGCAGATACTGGAGAAAACGGTTTCCAAGAACCGTAAGGATTGGTCTTTGAAACTCACTGATGCCCTTTGGGCATTTAGAACCGCTTATAAGACCGACCTTGGCATGTCTCCCTATCGGCTTGTGTACGGAAAAGCCTGCCACCTTCCTGTCGAAATCGAGCATCGCGCGTTTTGGGCGATAAAGGAGCTGAATCTGTCTCTGGAGGACGCGGGCAGCCATCGGAAGCTGCAGCTGAGCGAACTGAGCGAGCTTAGGGATGAGGCTTACGACAACGCGGTTGTCGTTAAGAATCGAACGAAGGTGTTTCATGATAAACACCTTTTGCGCAAAACCTTCGTACCTGGTCAGCAGGTACTTCTTTACGACACCCGACTTCACTTCCATCCTGGAAAGCTCCGATCTCGCTGGAAAGGGCCGTATTTTGTGCGGACTGTGTATCCGCAGGGCGCTGTGGATTTGGAAAATCCAAAGGACGGTTCACTCTTCAAAGTGAACGGACACCGATGCAAACCGTACCTTAGCGCCGAACCAACAGAGGAGCTCCTGTTCTTACAGGAGCCGGTTTACCTTGCTTGATCTTCCTCTGCCTACCTCCAAACTTCGGTTATCCAGCCAAGAACAGTGGACACTGTTCCAAATAAGTTTGGGGGTATGTACAAACCATTTTGTTTATATTTGTGTATATTCTTTTTCTTTTCTTTCAAAACAAAAACAAATAAAAATTGTGTATCGCTAACCAACAATTTTGAACCTTCAAACTACTCTCTTCATGCAATGACAGTGAGGACACTGTCCAGTTTAAGTTTGGGGGTACGCTCGGTACGCATTTCTTAACTTCGCATTCATATGTATATTTTGCATCTGCATATTAAAATCCATAAAATCCATAAAAATTTGAAAATTTTCCAAAAATATAAAAACTTTTTTGTCAAGTTAGCTTGTGGAAGAACTCTGATTCAACATTCGACGGTTTTTGTTTGATAAAATAGGAATAACTAGATCTTATGTTTGGATTTTGAAAACCTGAAAGATAACTCTCCTTTGAAGTTAACTATAGCTGATATACGTCTTTACATCACACTACACGTGTCGTGAGTTTTGGGAATTAGATGACAAGTCTTTCATGTTCAAACTTTTAAACAGATAAATGATTTTCTGAGAATCAAATAGGTTTGTTCTGAAATAAGTAATGACAAGAATAGTTTATGAAGTAAAGCGAATATGAAGGAATGTTATTGATGCCGTAATAGGAGCTAAGTCTGAAAAATAACCCATCTAAAACTTGATTGAAATGATTACACACCAAACCCACTAGACACGTCTTTTATCCAAAAAAATATTTGAACTGCCGGTTATATCTCCGTTCGTATTAAATCATCTGATTTTCACGCCAAACTGTCTTTTGTTCTTGGACCTAGGTAACTTGAGTAATTAAGTCCGCTGGGGTGTTTCTACACCTAATGCCCTAAAACCAACTGGTTTGGGTGCATTGGCCCAAAGCTCGCTAAGAAGCCTAGAAAGTCCAGTTTAAAACAAAGTCAAGCAAGTGTTCTCTCCGAGTTAAAATTCCTAACGGTTCTTTGTGTGAGAATAATCTTGATAAAAGACAGGCTTTTAAAAAAAATTTTAACGGAGATATGAAGGTTTTACTCTTTGATAAAGACTATTGCACGTTCACAGTGGTGTGTATGAAATGAAAACAAGAAAAAGGTGGAGTGAAAAATACGACTTAGTTTCCTGTTAAGGAATATAGAAATTCTAAAGTTGAAACCTTACTGCAAAACGAAACTTGAAAAATACTTAACTCATTATAAAACTTATGTGATCCTTTTAAAATTGTTATCTGGGCTTTATTGTGCGACATGATGACTCTAATCGATCCTTCTGGAACTTAACGACACTATCCGCACTGCACGTAAAGACATATAAAATCTGTAGTTAAATAAGATGTGAGGTGTGAAAAATAAAGGTTCGATAGTCTAGACTAAGGATTATAGAATTGTTATTTTCTAAAACAAAACTTTAGGGTTTGAAACTTAGTCATTTTTACAAACCAACTTGACCGGATTTTATGGGTAGTATCCGCTGAAAACCCTCAGGAGACAACACTCCTCCTACTAGGGACACCTAGAGGTTTAACGGCTTATTGCACATGCTCAGTGCAATCGCGTTCCCTGCGAAAGTGAGGTTAGGAAATTTTTTGTGAATAAATGGACTTTGCTCGGGACGAGCAAATGATAAGTTTGGGGGTATTTGTTCATATCAGATTTTTGCATTTTCATACCACCCAATTTTTATCACATTGCATGTCCGTAGATACTCTTGAGCCGTGTTTGCTAGTCAATTGCAGGATACAGGTTCTCGGTTCCAAAACGGTGAAATTCATGGAAAACACGAAAAATCCGGGTTCTTGCAGACCACAGATAAAACACGGTCTCCGTCCTTCATCCGTATGCTACCAGATACCAGTTTAGGAAGACAAAATGTCAAATCAATGTCGTTTTCAGGCACAAGGCTCAATGGTAGCACAAGATCCAAGAGATCTACGCGGCGCTCGAGACAATCATGACAAAATCTTAACAAAAAGTCCACCTTTCCTTCAACAGAAATTCTGGAAAAATCGTGAAAACAAATGGAGAAAATACATATTCCAGAATAAAGTACTCAGAAAACCAGGCTACTAGAAAAAGGCCCAAAGCCCAACTCCACAATACGGCCGCGGAAGAGCGGCCAAAGGGGGGTCTTGGCCGCGCTTCCGCGGCCGTTCTGGCGCCAGACAGTTAGGGTTTTTAGGGGGTGTTTGGTAATTTCATGAGGGCCCGTATTGTTGCCCTAGTTTCTCATTTTCCAGCCTATAAATACCCCAGAATTCTGTGAAGGAAAGGGTCCAACTTTGTATTTTTCATTTTGCCTAGTTTTAGTATTGTTCTTCTTCCTCTTCTCACCTCTTCTCCATTAAACTTGTAAGTGAGCTTTTGAGTGAAGAGTGATGAATAAAGAAGACCATTTTTATTATCATGCTTGTCTCTTTCTTTACTTGTTATAATTGTTGTAATTTTAATTGTTAAGTAGTTGTTGTTATTTCCTTGTTGTTTGTTTCTTCTCTCTTTTTCTTTATCCTTACATACGACAATGATACTTACGCTTGATCCTCGCCAAGGTGAGGTCGCAAACAGTTAGTCGTATTCTTCTAATCTCCTTCTTTCTATCTTCCTCTTTTGTGTTGTTTTATTTTTCCGTATTATGAAGTGTGAGTAGTTCTATACTTGTTAGGGTAGGATAAGGGAAGTTTGAGAGAAGGAAATCTCTCTCACTCTTTCCTTGCCCAACAACTTAAATCAACTCCCGTTAACCCAACCACAATCCGCTCCTTACGGCACCCTATCCTACATGATAGCGGTGATTCCGTAGTGAGACCGGTTGTGGTTGAATTAACCGGAGGTTATGGATAAGAGCCAAGAACGGACGGACAAGCACCAAAAGGAAGGACTATGCGTTGGAAAGCCTAGCTTATACTCGCAAGTTCCTTCCTAGTCGTGCTAATCCCCGTTGTTGCCGATTACCGTAACACCGATATTAAGTGGGGCAACGAAAGATGTGGAGACTCCTAACTCAAACTAACCTAATCCTAACCCTAACAAGCTCTCTTTAAATATCAACTCAACACTTAGATAACTACAAACAAAATCTGAACAACCGGACTTAACTCGTCGAAAAACACATAGAAAAAGATTCCCATCTCCCTGCGGACGACCCGTACTCAACCGGCTAGCTACGTGCGAAACCGTCTTGATTGCGGTATTTAAACTAGAACTTGAACACGCTCCCAGCCTGACAATCATGTGTGAGTAAAAGAATTTGAATTAAAAAGAATTAAAATAGGATTAATGGGGAAAATGAAAGGTCTCTAGTTTAATTCAGAGAAATCAAACAATTACATGGGAGTAGAAGGGAGTCAAAGGGACGCGTGAGCGAAGCATGGAAGCATTTGGAGTCATCTTGGCCGCTGGTAGCGGTTTTTGGAACGATTTGGGCGGTTGCATTTGCTCCATCCGCCTCGAGATTCGTGCCACATGCTATATTCTGTGTTAACTCCTCATTTATCCCGTTTGATTTTTCTGAAACTTTTCGATTCTCTGTATATTGCACGCGCAACTCTTGGGCTTCCAAAAAGTTAAAAAGAAAAATATTAAAAATAATTGGGACTGATGGAAATCGAACACACAGGCTATGTCACAGCAGTGTAAATGCTTTACCAATAAGCTACAAGTTACTTCTTATTTTTATTGAATAAAAATAACTAACAACTCCTAATCAGGCTGAAATACCCTTTCTATACATTAAACAAGTTAATTTTGTACATGGATTTCAGAGTCGTTGCAATATTACGCCACAATAGTGTTTCGCATACAAATCAATATATATGCACAATCCACAACATATCCAACAAGATCAATAACAAATATGAACACATACGCATACAAACCAAAATATAAACATTATCCACGATATGTCCACCAATATCAACAACTCAATCAGACACATATGAACTAAATTCTTAATAAACAAATATACATAAACAAAATTGTTTTGATTACGAACAACACAATACATACGCTATATATATGTCCAACAATACGAAAAAATCTATAAATCTCCAAATCCATCGTCAAACATTATCCTTTCACCGTTAACTTATAAGAACCCTACGAATACACAACATGAATTTTTAAAATCAAAACTCAACACAGTTTAATTGTATGCTCAAATTTTTGTAAATAATAACTATATGTACCTCACTAACTCCCACCACTACCATCGCCTCCAGATGCTCGCTTTGAATAGTATCGATTCACATCGTCGAGGTCCTCCAGCGAAAAAAGTTACCTAATAACCCTCCCTGTGTAGTCGACTGATCAGGGCTATACGGTTCCTGTAGCGAAGGGTTAGGGTAATAAGGATCTTATGGCGGAGGCGGAGGCCGAGGGTAGTACCCTTCTTGTGATTGCGGAGGCGGAGGGTAAGGATAGTACGATATTTCCCTATGATGGGGAGTAATACGGTCGTTGCGTCTGAGGAGGGTAATATGCTGGTTGCGGCGGCAATCGACCCTGTGCTGACCATGATTGCGGAGGCGGAATGTATTGTTGGGAGAATTGTTCTCACCGCGCCTCCATTTGAGCTCTCCAAGCCGCTTCATCTTCCTTCCTCTTCTTATTAGCTTCATCCTTCCTCTTGAGCCGTTTCTCTAACTTATTGATCCGTTGTGCCTCAGCCGATTATTGGTTGAATCGAGCGGTCGACGAACTTGAAGTAGTTCTTCTGGAACTGGACCATGAAAGACTAACGGGACCACCGTATAGGGGAATACGACCGTATCCCCTCAACTAAGGGGAAAACTACTATATAATAGATATTTAGGCCTCCACAGAAAGAGGATTGTCGGCCGGATATTCGGGATTTGATTCCCGATAGCTCCTTTCCACCTCCTCGAAATCCTCCTTCGATAAATAAAACAATAATTAATTTTCTTTACGAACTTAACAATTGTAATTAATTTACTTTAAAAAAAAATTTAAATGAAAGCTTACCAAATGTTGAGTGGCTATATCCATCCTTTTTTCTAACATGCCCTCTCTCATGTGCAATGCCTCCCAAGTCTCAAGGAGACTCGGCTTTTTTCCGGCCTTCTCCTGTAATGGATATTTAATTTATTTATACGTGAAGATATGTAATGATGAAATTGAAAAATCGAACATTTATGTAATTAAAGATAAGCTAACCAATGTAGCCCTATACTGATCAGCAGGAATCGATCCACTATAATAGTCATCTATGGCTTTCCCTCGGTTCTGCTTATTCCTTTCTGATACTTCTTGCTTATTCAAAAGATATGTAACAACCCTAACTTTCTGTTCTAAATTTCTGTACAATTTTTTTCAAAAATACAGAAAAGAGTACTTTTGCCTGAGCACAAGTTATAAGTTTGATTTGTTTTTTAATAGCAAGAAAGAGCTTGTAGCTCATTGGTAAGACCTTGCACCACTGAACCAAAGCACCAGAGTTCAAATCCCATCACCCACATTATTTTTAATATTGATTTCTTTTTAAATTTTTAGAAGTCTAAGGGTCTACACGTGCATAACTCGTAAAACTCAAAAGTCATATGCAAAACAAACTGACCCAGGAGTATCACCATACGACATTGGAAACGTGGCAGCGAGCCCCGGCCTGACTCGGGCCGGCGACTCGGCCGACTCGGCCGGCTGGGCCGGGTGAACTCGGCCAAAATCCGAGTTGGCCTTCATGAATCTTGTGCCTCTTGGTCTTCTTAAAACACCTGTATACTTTAATTTCTCTGCACAATAACAGAGACATTAAAAAACCCCATTAACCTATTTTTTAATATAATTTTTAATACATTTTCAATACAACTTTTTATCTACCCTAAAACCTAGATTACCCTATAAATACCACCCCTAAATACACCCCCCTCACTCATAAATTCTGTCCAAACTCTCAAGAAAACTCTATAGAAATTTTGTGTACAAGTGGAGTTAGCGAAGGGCGAACTTCCGACGACGACTCTAGGAGCTCCCGGCGACGAAACGACACACCGGCAACTCCTACGTCCTCCTCTCCCTCTTCTCTTGACTCTAATCTCGTAAGTCCCTCCTCTCTCTTCTATTCTCTATTCTTAAAACTTGTATTTCTAAAACCCGACGGAAACAGAGTTAATTCGACTTCCGATTCGGTTTTCTTTAAAAAGTACAATTTTCATTAACACAACCATACAAAACTCTTACATCTTGACTATTAATCATTAACAAAACATATGGAACAAATTCCATTTCAAAAGAATGTATATTTCAATTTTTATCATACTTTTTCAGTAAAATACCATGTAGTTTAGTTTCGACTTTAAAACATCATATTTCTTGCTATACCTTTAAAAATATCACGAGGTAATGACCTACCTCTTCACAACACTCATATGCAACATAGCACAATACCTTTTGGGAAATATAGATTCGGGAAATACCGTTTTACACAAAACTACCTTTAACTTATAAAAACCATTTTCTACAAGATTACGTATTTTTACAAATCTTTGCAAAGCGCCGCTACAACCCATTTTGGGGAACCCGTATGGGATGGTGCGGATTATCGCACATCCCTGGGCTTAGTAGTGCGAGATTCAGACCTCCGCAAGGAGCATTCGTTCTCGATAGATTTAAAATACAAATATCTTAAGAAAATGAGATTTCTAGAAAATAATAAATTAAAAATTATTTTTATAAATATATATGTATTATCAAAATATCTATTTTTGTTATAATATCAATATTCCAACTTTTCCAAGTCAAAAGAATCACTTTACATGAAAATACCATGGATTTCCATACAAGTTCAATAATACAAATAAATACTATGTATTATGAAATTAGGCTTTAATCTCTAGAAATGTCACAAATATAAAATCCACAACTATGAAAACTCTAAAGACAATAATTAAATACTTGAAGTGTATTCTGTAAATTATACAAAATTATTTTATATTGTAGCAGTGTATCAATATCAGGTATCAAGTCAAGCAGCAGTGTATCAGGTCATGTCATGTGGTGCATATGTATCAAATGGATGGCCAACAGTAAAATGTATCAAGTATCGAATCACGGTAAAAGCACGGATGCACGAATGGAAATCAGTGATAACATATAATGAGTTCATGAGTCGTATGATGCATACTAGCAAGCATGGTATATGAGTCTAGCAGTAACATGAAGCAATCAGGTTCCGGCATGCAACTAATTACGTAATATACAGTACGGATATGAACGGGTATTGTAAAACAATAAAACGGTAACATGAGATGCATAACTAAACAACATGTAATATTATTATTCGCATGAATGTAAAATATATACCATAGCATGTAGCAAGATAAACTTGCATGCGACTAGATATGAAATAAACTGTACGGATGCGAACGGATATTGTAAAACGGTAATATAGAATGCATAATGCAATGAACAAGTAATATTATTATTAATATGGATGCAAATATAATACATAGTATGTAGCAAGATACTTTCATGCAACTAGATATGTAATAAATGATACGGATACGAACGGTTATCCGAAAACAGTAAAACGGTAATATGGATGTACAATGCAGTAAACATGTGATATTTTTATTCATATGGATGCAAAATATATATCATAGCATGTAGCAACATAAACTTGCCTGATCGGATCTCACGACGGGGTGCGTACGCTGCGTCCGACGTCGGGCAAACGCCGCAATGCACACGTGCGCGTACAGAACTGAACCGGGCAAAGCAAGAAGTTGACCACGCTGGCTGGGGATGTCTACTGGGTCGCCCGGTTCGTCGGTGACGGCACGGCTCCGGTGATCACCGGGAAACACACGAATCAAGAAAGAGAGAAGAAGAAGAAGAAGAAGAACTGGGGTTTGGTGCTCTGGTGTTTGGGAGAAGGCGAGGAGGTGGTTGCGATGACGAGGAGGCGACGGGAATGTCGGAGCTCCGGCGACAAGGGCAGCGAGGGTCGTAGTGCTCGGGGAGTTCTTGGTGTCGGGTTCGGGTGCAGGGAAGAGGTGATGTTGGGAAGTGGTGGTGATGGTGGTGGTGATGGCGGTGAAACGAGGGTGGTGGCGAGGGTACTGGGGCGACGGTGAGGGGTCGCCGGTGAAGAGGTGATGGAGGGTCAGGTGCAGACTTGGGTATGCAGGGAAGAGGGGCTCAGGGTTGGCTCAGGGGTGTTGGTGAGGAGGAGGAAAGGTGAGGTTGAGATGGTGGTGTGGTGTCGGCGGCAAGGGGTTGAGGGCGAGGGTGGAGGCGGCGGCGAGAGAGCGCGAGGCGTGGGTTCTCGCGAAGGCCTCGCGACGAAGACGAGGGCGAAAGAGAAGGGAGGTGAGAATAGTGGGGAAAGGAGGTGATGGGATCTCGTGGTTAATATAGTGTAGAGGAAAAAATATAGATTTGAGGTATTTGTTATGATTTAAATATTCAGAGGAGATGAAGGAGAAAGGGTGCTGAAAGATGGATTAGTGAGATTTATTAGATTTAGGATAAAAAATCTTTTAAAATATTTTCACGTATATATTTAGTATATATTTAGAAATATAACAGTATATATATAAATAATATAATATTAAGAAAAATTGAGTTTCCTGGCTAATACAAACTTATTCCAAAATACGTCCAGGTTGGGTCTAAAATTATGGTTTAAAAATACGGATAATATACGTATAAACCAAAACCAAAATAGGATATCCGGGTTACGAAAATGCATGCCCCAAAGAACGGATATACGTAGAGTGCACATAGCTATCCAAACGAGTCCGTTTCACTGAACGGGACAAGAACACGATATACGGATGCTACAACAGGGTTAGGGGTATGATACATGCCATGCTAGATATTTTTAAAATATTTTGACTTTATATGTTATATTGAAAAATACAGATGTCAGATATAATGCAGTTATACAACATGAAAGTACACGGATTCTCATAACTAGTCGGGATAAATCATAAACAGGAATCAAGACGGGTTCCCAGCATGTGGGTCGGGTCAGATGCAAACACGGATACCAATTATACTATTCACACCCAAAACACAATAAATTAAGAAATAGCCATTCAATATATAAATTAATCAAATCAAGCATGGTATAACGAACTAGGGTGTTACATAAGTTCTTCAATATGTCGGCTAAAAGAATAACAGTATTAATTATTTAGGCATATATAGATATGGTCACTCAAAATATTGACATGATTAAAAGTTTTAAATTATATACTTTTTATGATCGGCAGTAATTTCAAGATTATTAAGGATATACGAATGCGCTTGATCAAGCCATTCCCTCCGGTAGGATCGATCCTCCTCTTGTGGATTGGATAGCCGGTCATCATTAATTCGAGAAGGACGGTTTAATCTTGTTTCAACTTCACGCAAGTAACGAGAAGTGAAGTTGAGGCATTCGTTGGCGCAATAACTCTTGGTTATCGACTCTTCCGGTTGAGCTCAATTGCGCACTTGCCGTTTCAAGAATCCCAAGTATCTAAAATGTTAACGAATACTTTAGACAAATGTGAATATTATAATGAATTATATAACACAATTGACAGAAAAAATATATTACCTTTCTACTGGATACATCCACCTATATGAGACAAGTCTAGTAATCATTGTCTCTGTAGCTAGATGCACAGAAAGATAAACCATGACGGTGAAGAAAGATGGTGGAAATATTATCTCCAACTTACAGAGGGTTTTAACAATACTCTTTTGCAACTCCTCGAATTTGGCCACATCTATCACTTTAGAACAAAATTTATTGAAAAAGTCGCGATACTTTATAAAAGCTTTGGTGACATTGGATGGAAAATTATGTCGAAGAGCCACTGGAAGCAATTGACGCAGAAGGATATGACAATCGTGAGTTTTAAAATTCAAGTGCTTTGGTGGCTCGACCTGCACATTCTTTGCTATGTTAGAGGGGTACCCATCTTGGGTTTTAATGCTCTTTAGCACCTCACAAAATCTTTTCATAACCAATTTCGACATTGTGTGGCTCAAAACTGATAATTCATAGACACCATCATCATGAAGTACCAGATGCAATTCCTATCGGATTCTAAGCTCCTCCAAGCACTCGCGAGCACTCAACTTATTCTTGGACTTAGAATCGTCCTGTAATAATGTGCCGGCAATATTATCAAACACATCTTCTCTACATACATGACAACAATATCGTGTCGAATCAACAGATATTTCCAGTAAGGAAGATTCCATAATATACATTTCTTCTTCGACACACAACAATTCGTTATTTTCGGACCGCTTCCGTTTTTTTTTTTGTTTATTAAAGGAACCATCTAAGTTAAAACGATTAGAATCTTGCTGGAGTTGACACGATAAAATCTGCTCAAAAATTTCTATCCCTGACAATTGTTTTGGTGTTTCACCCTTTTTCCAATAATCCATCAAACTTATTTTCCATTTTTCTATACGGATGATTCACCGATAGCCACCTACGATGAAACCAGTAGCAAAAATTACCACATATCTTAAGCTGTAGGACACTGTAATCAAGACCACATGATGGACATACATGCTTCACGTAGGTAGACCATCCAGATAACATGTCGTATGCTGGAAAATCGTTGATTGTCCAAATAATAGCCTCTTGCATTCTAAACTTCTCCTCGGCGTACGCATCATATGTCTCTACTCCATATTCCCAGAGTTCTATCAGTTCTTCAATTAAAGGTTCCATATATACGTCGATGTTCTGTCCAGGTGAATATTTTCCAGGAATTAATTAAGAAAGAATCATATACGGTTGCTTCATACGCATCCAGGAAGGCAGATTGTAAGGCATAAGTAATACTGGCTACGTGAACCAACTAGAGCTCATGAGTCCATAAGGCATGAAACCGTCGGTTGCCAAACCTAGACGTACATTTCTTAGCTCATCTCCAAAATGATCATCACTGTCTAATTGCTTCCATAATTTTGCATCAGCCGGATGCCTTAGCTTCCCGTTTTTGATCCGACGATCGTAATGCCATCGCAAGCTCTTCGCCATGTCCTTTGAAATATATAAATTTTGCAACCTCTTAGTCAGGGGAAATAACAAAGGACTTTGGCTGAACTTTCTTACTCTTTTTGCTGACATCAGACATTTCTGCGTTTGAATTTCTATTAACATTTTTCCACCTAAACAAGTTGCAAGTAGGACACTCATCGAGAGACACGTAATCCCTGCGATACAACACACAATCATTGGGACATGTATCGATCTTCTCATACGAGAAACCAAGTATCTTAAAAATCTTTTTTACCTGGTAATAATTCTCTGGAATGCTTTCCTTTCCTTCAGGAATTATCTTGCGTAGGAGATCAAGAAGCACATCAAAGTGCTCGTAAGCCATCTCGCTGGTCATCTTCAGATGGAGGAGACTTATTATAACTGACAGCCTACTAAATTCTGTACAGCCTTCGTACAAATCTAATTCGTTTTTCTCCAGAAGTTTCTGCAATTTTTCTAATTCACTAGTGCCTTCAAACAGTTCAACATCATTCATTTTCTCTCCAGCAAATAAATCTTCCAACATCTCATACGTGTCATCTATCCTGTCACCCTTCGGCAATTCAGCTTGCGAAGCTGCGGTCTCATTATCCATTCTCGTTTTCTCGTCATGTATTCCCTCGCCATGGTAATTCCAATGTATGTAGTTCGGTTCAAAACCCTCTACTAACACATGTTCTTCTATCACTTCACGTCGAAAACAGGCTCTATTCTTCCATTTCATACAAGGACAGAACAAGAGTTCGTCTCAGCTACGCTTTAGGTTCATCTCTGCGTAATCTAAAGAGGCTTTAAGCCCATCTTTAAATCGGGTGTCTCTTAAACTATACCTAATCTTTTTTCCTCATGTGCATAAACGATTTATCCGGAAAAATTCTAATCTGTTATCACACAAATAATAATATGAGCTTAACATATCTTATGAGTTTATTACAAGCTCATCATTAAATAAAATTTCAAGTATTAAATTAGATTTCATAATGTAGACGCATCAAAACATCTAAAGTCATTTAAGATTGGTGTAAGTACTCAGGGCAAAATGTCGGGACGAATAATTAGTTTCATGGCTGTCAGGGATAAAGGTTCTAATTCCCATTATGAACGCAACACTCGCATCTCACATCCTCCTGTTTTCGTTCATTTTGAGAAAATTTTGGCAGTACTTTCCTCCCGACCCCCGTGTTCGTACATAATTCTGTACATGGGGAACAAGTGGAAAGCACCGTCGAAACTTCTCGAAATGGACGAAAATACAGAAGGATGTGAGATGTGAGTTTTGTTGCATTCGTAACATGTCTAAACTGGACAAATCCGACAATTACTGTATGTCAAATCTCCTCGTCGAACACTACACGTACGTTTGAAAAAATTAAACATGACTCTTAACTCTCACAAACATATAATGTGATTCTATCAATTCGACTGGAAAAAAAATTTGACATACACTAATTGTCAGATGAGAAACTATAGGTCGATTCTAAACAAGTTTAAAACCTTTCGATCTTAAACTTACTAATTAAATGAAAACATAAACCCCTAGTTACGTTTCTAATCAAAATTTTAGGGTATCTCTTAACTTTCTATTTAATTATTTTTTAATCAGGGTCTCGGTTCATTGTTATCTGGTCTTAATTAAGATTTTTTAATTAATGTAATTAATGTTATAAGTTAATTAGTGTTATTTTTTCTTAATCAGTTTGATTTTATTTTTGATTTATGCATCTACTATAGTTTAATTGGTATTAAAGGATTTGATTTTTATTTTGATTTGGTTTATAAATTATGCTACAATTAAAAAATCTAAGTAATAAATCATAAGCAGCAAGATATCAAATTATTAAATTTACAAAATAAAGGATATTGAATCATTAATAAATTTTAAAAATACAAGTTAGAATTTAGGATGAATAAATTTTTTAAAATTTTTCATATGCGGGCGCGCGCGCGCACACATACACTCTCACACACTCACACATATGCGAGCGCACTCAAACACTCATACACACACTCGTTCACACACACTTTCGCTCACATACGTTCATGCGAACACACATTTACACATACTCACAAACACACATGCGCACACGTGCCCTCTCAATTAACTATAATACATTTTACCCTAAATTTATCTAACATAATCCGATAATCCATTTTACCCTAAATTAATCTAACAAGTAAATTCATTGATTACCTATAATCCTTATATTTTCAACTCTAAACCTAAATTACCAAATTTATATTTCAATTTTTCATCCGACATTCTAATTTCAAACACATCATTCTACAACCGATCCAATTCCTCATTATTTATATTTAATATATAAAACCAACAAAAATTACAGATTATAATCACCTAATTTCATAATTTAATAATCTAATTGAAAAAAGTAAGGTTAGGAGAAGAAAACATTAATCTTGGTCCGGATTTGAAAAGAAAAAAAGCAATTGCAAGCTCCTACACCATCAACGGCAACAATAACACCTACAAAAAAATTTTGGGTTAGATTTGCTCATTTTTTCGAAATTTTTGACGAAAGGGAGATGGGGAATATTACCTTTCGGGGAAAAAATTGGGGAAAGAGGAGGAAGAATGGCCATCACGCTTCTTATCTGATCGACTTATTAGCGACCGTTTAGAACATTGGCGACCGTTCATTATTATGTGAACGGTCGCTAATATTATGTGAACGGTCTTCAAAACATTGTCGACCGTTCATTAGAGACCGTATAATATATAAGGTCGCTAATAATTTATTAGGGACCGTATATATTTACACGGTCCCTAATAAACGGTCTCTAATGCATACAGTTTCTACTAGTGATTGATATAATGAATTATCCGAGTTGATGTAATCACAATCGCTACTTCATGTATCGCATCTAGATAACTATTATAACTACTTTTAAAATAAATATTCAATGCGTTAAACTTTTTACACGGTTATCCCTATTACCAGAAAACATATAGTATTTTTATATAAAATTATATATCACAAGAAGCTGCCATGAACTTGCTGGCTTAGGAAATAACATACACTTGCTATGCTTAATTACCTTGAATTATGTATTTACTGAGACAAACCACCAACATAAATCCTTAATCCCTCTTGGAAAAAGTGCCAACTTTGCATGTGACTTTTGATTAAAAAAGAATACGTAATTAGCAATTCCCTTAATGTGTATTTCTTCTAAGGTGAATAATTGAAGGAACCCACCAAATTTAGCATCTGCTATTGCACCTTCAAAATACGAATCCATCTTCATAAATTTTTCACACAATCACATAATCGATTTCTTAATTGTCTATTCATTTATTTTCTTTAAGAGTAAAAAATGTTTGTTGTATAATGATTGAGAGGGCAAGAGTGTATTTTGAAGTATTTCATTAATGGTTGTGTGGCACTTATATGTAAAATGCCAAGTTTGTGGTAGAAATGTGTAATAAAGTATGTTCCAAAGTGCCTTCAGCAAGATCAAGACAATCAAATGAAATAAAGCCAGCTGCAAATAGTGTATGGTCTATTGGAAAATCAAGCTACCATGCTAATTAGATAAACTTCCTGATTCTGGTTGCTGGGTCTGATCAAACTAATAACTGTTCTAAACTGAAACTAGTTCCAAGTCTTTTCTGGAAAATAATATTCATTATAATAAACCTTATTCTATTTAAAGCGAAATAATAATGCGTAATAATTATATTAAGATACATATCTTTTATTGACACGTTTATTTTACCTCTGATCATGATAATATATTGACTGATTTCAGGTATCTATATTATTATCGTTATCATTATCGTGACCTTTATTATTATCGTTATTGTTATCATGATTAATATTGTTGCCATTATTGTGATCATTACTATTATCATTATCATGCCAGTACATACTTGCCATGTAATATTTACCAATGCCAACAACTACTGATATTGACTTGATCGACTGGATTGTCCTGATTGACCTGACTGGTTGTCCTGCTAGACAAGACCTGCACACACTTGTTCTTGTGTTGGTATTAGGTAGATATAACTTTTATACCTGACATGGACATGAAACCTGAGAAAAAGGGAAAATCAAAAATATAACTGAAACGCAACTCAAGAGAATATTATTGTTGCCATAATTATGTGGGTGAAAGGAATAACCATTGTTGATTGATATATATTTTTGTTGTGATTCCGGTGGTGAACGGAATAACCATTGTTGATATAGACTGTTGAGTTACGATAAAGAATTATATTAATTGGTTTTAAATACCTATAGGATAGATAACTTAGCAACGTGAATTCATAAGATACACATGATTGGTTGATCCATTATATCTTGCTTGTTACATCATATGCTATTGCTAATGCTTATTGTTTATACCCATGAAATCGAGATTATTGCATATGGTATACTATATTTCATACTAGTTGTATTATTATGATATTTATGACGCATTGACGTCTGGGTTTTGCATGGCTCAGATCCTTTGACTTTAGCACAGGAGGATCGTGGGTATTTAGACAGGATTGCCGAGCTATGAAGAGCAGTTCACTGATTTAGTTTTATCGATGCTTTGACTTTCTTTCTAGTATTGAACTTGTTGGTTTTATCGTTGTAATCCCATAAGGAACAACCATCAGTTATTATTTTCTTTAGTTTTTCGAATTGTTATTGCTTCAGTTATTGTTTCCTATTATTTTCTTGTAACTATTGGACATGTGATAGATAGATTTATTATTATATTGTTCTTGATTACTGATTGACAGCCGTAATGTGATAGATAGATTTATTATTATATTGTTCTTTCTAGTATAGATTTATTATTATATTGTTCTTGAAATTGAAAAGCTAAAAACCGTACTCATCTATCTGAATGCAAACGCACCAACGAACTTTGAACATAACAAATCTTTCTTGCTCATTACTCGAGTAAAATAGCTCTATTATATTTTCCAGCTGACCGTAGTATTCTTTTTTTCCTCTCTGTGGTCTTTGATCACGGGAACTTGAGAAGTACATTTGTTCAAACGGACAATAAATCCCATTGTTTTGGGTAGTCAATTTCTCTGTTGTAAGAAATTTTAGGTTATTAATACAATATGAACCGTATCGATTCACTTTTGCACTAAGACCTTTAGATAGTCGCACGATTACATCCGGAAATTACATCCATTTTGCTATGTCGTTTTCAATCTACAATGCATTTACACGTAAAATATATAAGCTATATGTGATATATGCATGTGAAACGTGAAATATACAAGACATACGTACGTGTTTACGGAACCACCGTGGAAAGTGTTTCTTATGTTCTTGATTAATCTTCCAATTAGCACCATTTTCGGAAATCGCATTCGTAAGTTGTCACGCCCTGCTTCCCAGAGTGCGCTAAGATCGGCACATGACAGAGAAAACCATGCTACCTGTGCTTACGAAATATCCTTCCACAATCACATTACGACTGTCTATAAGATATCAAGAACAGTAAAATAAAATGAACTATCTAGTACATGTCTATATGCCAGAATAAATGAGTCAAGAAATAATATGCGGAAGCAATAAATCCAATAAACAATAACGCCTGGAAAGTACGTCCCAAATACGAGCTCACAACAGGAAATGAAAGTACGGCAATAAAACTAAACTAAACTAGATACTAACAGGATCCTCACTGCTCAGCCTGACGGCGGAATACTCCTGATCAGCCTATGAAAAAGACAGGATCTGAGCCATGCAAAACCCAAACGTCAGTGCATCATAATATCAAACCATAAAATATAATCAGAAGGTAACAAGATATGCAGGCATGAGTATGAACAGTAATGAGTGTATAACAGTAACATGAATATGGAACAGTGAAGTGTATGTACATGTGGTGAGTAATCTATGCTACTGGGTTAATCACTCTCAAGTCTTTGAAATCAATTTAATGAATCGTCGATGTAACTCAATAGTATCCCGTGCATACTCGGGACCACGGTCCAGACTCTCGGGGATGAATCCGAGACGTGCTGCTAAACACAAAACAGGAAACATGTACAGACGAATGATGTCAGCAGCAGCATCCCGGGACTGGCCTAGCCCCCAAAACTGATCAGTATAAGCGTCGAACTGTTGAGTTACAAGTCATGTTTCATTATTGATTTCCCCTTACCCCCAAGGTTATGTGTTCAAGTCAGGTATTGATAAATCTGGAGCTAATGCCGACACAGGATCAAGCAGGTACAGGTTTTGTCTATACAGACAACAGCAACGTCCATCGGGACAACAAGTCGGGGTTGTCGGCATTAGTAACAGGATCAGGTATCAAGTCAAGCAGTAGTGTATCAGGTCATGTCATGTGGTGCATATGTATCAAGTGGATGCCCAACAGTAAAATGTAACAAGTATCGAATCACAGCAAAAGCACGGATGCACGAATGGAAATCAGCGATAACATATAATGAGTTCATGAGTCGTATGATGCATACTAGCAAGCATGGTATATGAATCTAGCAGTAACATGAAGCAATCAGGTTCCGGCATGCAACTAATTACGTAATATACAGTACGGATATGAACGGGTATCGTAAAACAGTAAATCGGTAACATGGGATGCATAACTAAACAACATGTAATATTATTGTTCACCTGAATGTAAAATATATACCATAGCATGTAGCAAGATAAACTTGCATGCAACTAGATATATACCATACCATATCTGTAAATATATTTTCACGTATATATTTAGATATATAACAGTATATATATAAATAATATAATATTAAGAAAATTTGAGTTTCCTAGCTAATACAAACTTATTCCAAAATACGTCCGGGTTGGGTCTAAAATTATAGTTTAAAAATACGGATAATATACGTATAAACCAAAACCAAAATAGGATATCCGGGTTACGAAAATGCATGCCCCCAAGAACGGATATACGTAGCGTGCACGTAGCTATCCAAACAAGTCTGTTTCACTGAACGGGACAAGAACACGATGTACGGATACTACAACAGGGTAAGGGATATGATACATGCCATGCTAGATATTTTTAAAATATTTTGACTTTATATGTTATATTGAAAAATACAGATGTCAGATATAATGCAGTTATACAACATGAAAGTACACGGATTCTCATAACTAGTCGGGATAAATTATAAACAGGAATCAAGACGGGTTCCCAGCATGCGGGTCGGGTCGGATGCAAACACAGATACCAATTATACTATTCGCACCCAAAACACAATAAATCAAGAAATAACTATTTAATATATAAATTAATCAAATCAAGTATGGTATAACGAACTAGGGTGTTACATTATACCCAACTACAAAAAGAATTTCGTCCTTGAAATTCCCGGAACAAGAAAAGAAAAACAAGTATGAATCTAGGAAAAGAGGTGTGGAAACTTCTGTCGAATCTCGTCTTCTCGTTCTCAAGTCGATTCTCCGTGCGAGCGATTCCCCCATGAAACAAGTACAAGAGGGATAACCTTGTTCTTGAGGACCTTTTCTCTTCGATCAACAATCGACGTCGGTCGTTCCTCATAGGTCAAATCCTCCCTTACAGTCAGCTCCGAATGATCCAGTACGTGTGTTTCATCTCGAACATGCTTACGGAGTTGAGATACATGAATCACGTCATGAACACTCGCCAAAGATGATGGTAAAGCCAATCGATAAGCCACTTCTCCAACACGCTCAATAATATCGAAAGGCCCCACGAATCGAGGACTAAGCTTGTCTTGACTCCCAAAACGAATCACTCCTCTAGTCGGTGATATCTTCAAGAATACAAGATCACCAACAGCGAACTCTAGAGGTCTTCTCGATGTATCGGCCCAACTCTTATGCCGTTCTTGTGCCGCCCTCATGTGATTCCGGATAATATTAACCTTCTCTACTGTTTGCACGACAAGATCCGGTCCCTGTAGGGTTCCTAGGCACTCTAATGGAGTCTCACAAGTGATCAAACATGGCCAATTGAAATTTTACAAGTGCCTACAAACCCTAATACGGATCGTTAACTAGATATATAGGCGAAGCAAGCAAGTAAACGGAAAAATAGCTAAAGGGAAGGGGCTACAACCTTTGTAGATCCGGTCCTCCACCTCCTAGGCTCCGTGATGAAGTCCTCTCCGCTGTCCAAATCGAACCATGACTCTCACGGTGGTTTCATCGGAGGAAAAACGGGCTAGGTCATCGACGACGATGCCGAAGATGATCTACGTCGAGGCATCGCTAGATCAAGCTCCAACTTCACCAAGTCAAGAAAACTTGTGAAGGAAACACCCTATACTACTTGGCAAGAGGTAAAGGATGAAGAAATAGGATGTGGGTTCACTTTAGAATTGGATTTCTCACTAGTTTTTATCACTTGCCATTGGAGTAGCAAGCTTTCTTCATGAAGGAAGAAGATGAAGAAGAAGAAATAAGATATGATAAGTATTATGTAAATGATAAATAAATCAATACTTATCATTTAATAACCCTTGGTTAGTTGTATAGAATGGACCATGGTTAACTTGAATGGTTAGGGTTAAGGATGAGACAAGAATGGTGACTTAGTCAAAGTTTCAAGAAACTTCAACTACAAACAAATCAAGCCACCATTCTATATTCTTTATCATTTTCTTTTTCCAAAATAAACAAAAAGAATAAATAAATGAATAAGTAAATAAAAAGAAAACCCTAATCATAAACTTAACCATGGTCTAATTCTTTACACTAACCCTAGCTTGCATGTATCATCAAACATGATGCAATCATGTGCACAAAATATATCACATATACAATGTGCACAAACCAAGTGAGTAAATCCATTTAAAGTGAACCAATACTAGTTAATGCAAAGTAATATATCAAATATATAATTATACATTAAATCATTAAATCAACACTTGATTCAATGATCCGGTCATATCGCATATAACCGGCTAGTATCCAATGTATCAGCTTATCGAATCAATCCTTGATTCGATAACTAGGTTATATCGCATACAATCATTCGACACATTTATCTCGAGAATGAAATACGGCAACACATACACTCATTACTCTCGGTCCCGCACATATCTCATATGCGCTCCTATTTCGTTTCGCTTGAGCCAGGAAACCTCTGTGTAGGACTCTAAAGACTCGTCAATACGCCGGTAGCAGATGATGATCATATCAAACACCCACAAGCCGCAAGCGGTCTGCTAAACGTAACGGCCACCCGGGTATTGAGCGATCAGAAGATCGACGAGCAAGCCCGCTCACACTCCTGTGAATCCGACCAGTAACACTTACCGTACAGTCCGGTCTGTTCGTCTGATAAGTCGCATATCTCGCCTAGGGGTGGTAAACGTCAGACCCCAATAGCTTGATAAGTCATGCCGACTTGAGGTCCATAACATTCGTGAAACTACTGATAACTCTTACCAGTATATCACTGCAACCCTGGCCAGGGATTTTCTGTTATGGCCAGTCGAGCATAGCGCAACATCAACCCCCAATACCGGGAGAGACGAATCCCCTCCTATCGCTCATTGCCTCCATGTGAATCGGGACTGTACCCAAAAACCACCTGTTTGCATGACTCAGTAGAGCCGTGGTAGGGTGGAAATCAAAGCACAGTGGGAGACACACAAGACTCTATGACGATCTCGGGTCAACAGACTAAGCTGTACCAGTGTCACCAGAGAACTGCCATCTGACATGAGGTATAATACAATCTGGGAGTTCTCGGCGAGTCCGTTCAGTGTACCCAGTCTCCACTGAGCACCCGCATACCATCTCTGATGTCAAACACCAATGGATATGGGATCATCCATCGCCCATCGCATGGGTCGAGAAGATATGCGCTAGTCTACTCTGGAATATCGATGCCCCGTCTCGATATTCCCACGACTAGGAACAATGAAGGATGTACTCATTGACTACCCAGGCCCCACTAGTATGATCTGCATCATAGTCCTGGAAGTCGAGTACACATCCTAAGGGCTTTATCAACATGTAATCAGAGAGACAGAAAGTATACATGTTAAGATAAAGAGCAACCAGATAGCGTACTATCATGTCGAGCAAGAAAGTCCTACCTATATATGTCCCAGCATCCACTACAATATACATCCAATGTACAGTAATGGCCTCCAGGGCATACATATAACTAACAATCTCCCACTTGCACTAGGGCCATCTGTAGCAGTGGTCGCAGTATCTAATACTCAACCATCCCATATGAGTCTCTCTCTGGGAAAAGTCCTTCGTGAGTGGATCCGCCGTGTTGTCCTCTGAGTCTACTCTCCTAACCCCGATCACCCTGGAGATCAGCTATCTCCATGATCAGGCGATGCTGCCTCAGAATATGTCTGGGTCACTGACGGGACCATGGTTCCTTGGCCAAAGCCACAGTTCCATTGTCACACAATGGTAGGAACCTAGTTCACCTTTTGAACCAATATACACCCAAACTGCCTCTTTGGCAGTATCTTTAATAGCGATGTTACCAGCCTTTATCGTCTAGTTTGTCACGGTATCTAGCTTGGAAATCTTCCAACATACCGTCCCTTTACTGAGGGCAAAGACAATGCCTGCGACTGACATTCAGTCGTCCTTATCACTCTGGAACACTTCCAGTGATTCTCCCCAGGATCGATTGATACCATCTCACTACAGCTAGTGAGTATCCTAACATCCAATTAGATCTATCTCATAGATCCAAAGCTTAGGATTTAGTAGGTATCACTTTGATCATATATGGAAAATCATTGTGATAAGCGGAGATTGATCGAGCGTAGCATAGGAAATTCCTTCCCTAACAAGAGTATGTCATCCACGTACTCTACGAGGATTGTCACCATACAAGGTTCATCTACCATTTTGATGATGTCAACTTCTTTGACTAATCCATCAAAATAGATGTTCCAACTCCGCGATGCCTGCTTTATCTTATAAAGCATCTTGCACACGTTTCCGCTGCTCCCACTGTCTACGAGGCCCTCTGGCTGTGTTCTTATAGACGTTCTCTTCTAAATCAATATTTAGAAAAGTAGTCATGGCACCCAACCACCAGATATAGTAGTCATGGTATGTAGCCGTGGCAAGTAGGATCTGGATGGATTTAAACATAGTCCCTGGAAAAAGTTTCATCATTATCCGTGCCTGGTTGATGATGAAAAACTTTAATAAGCCTAGCTTTGAAAGTCTCAACTTTTCCATCTACACCAAGTAATCTTCTCAAGATATACTTGCTCCTGATGGGGATTTAACCCTTCAGATATAGCAGCTAAAGTCCATACTTTGCTGGTGTATATGGATTCCATCTCAGATCGCTAAGCATCCAGCCATTCTTACAGAGTCCCTACTCTCGATGGCCTGCTCGAATCTAGTTGGGTCATCATCTCATGATGCAATCCTCGCTCCCACTGTCATCGAGAAACCGAGGTATCTCTCAGGCAGGCGAGGAACCCTACCAGATCGGCGGAGAGGCTGAGGTTCGTCGGGGACTGTAGAATCCTTTGGTTCTGTCAAATCTTCAGCTGTAGTTTTGTATAGCTGGAACCTTTCCAGTTCTACAGAACTGACCTTGCCTTGATCTTGTCCGGATTTTGCTTTTGACATAGGCCGGACAATCCTAAATCTTAATTTATTTAAGAGATAGGATTTTCCCTTTCCATATCACATATGAAGTGGTAGGCAGTGATTTGATTCGAACCTAATTCAATAGGTATGCAGCTTCTCAAGCGCATAACATCCAAAAGGAAATAGGTAACTCAGTAATACTCATCATAGAGCACACGATATCTAATATTGTGTGATTGCTCCGCCCTGATACACCGTTGTGCTGTGGTGTATTCAGAGGAGTAATACTGAGAGAGAATCTCATTTTCCTTTAGAATAGTCCAGGAATGCCATGCACAAGTTTTCTCCTCCCTGATCTCATCATAGGACATAATACTTATACCCGGTTATTGGTTCTCTACTTCTAACTTATATTCTGTGAATATCTCAAAAGGTTCGGACTTGTGTTTCAACAGGAACATATGTCAGAATCTTGAGAGATTATCAGAGAATATAATGAAGTATAAAGAACCAGTCCTGGCATGTGTAGACAGGAGACCTTACATACATCAGCATGCATCAGTCCCAAGAGTTTACTAACTCTTCCTCTGTTTCCAATAAACAGAGCTATGGTCATCTTATCTTTGTGACATGACTGGCAAGTTTCACAAGATGTAAATTCAAACTGATTTAAATATGCATCTAAAATGTAACTTCAGCCAGCCGGGTCGCATTGATATGACCTAGTCTACAATGCCTGAAGAATGATTCGTTCATTTCTGAACTTTTCCTCTTGTGTGTGTTCTGTATACTAGGAACTATAGTTTGATTTAGAACGTCAATGCTTTTAGATAACGTGCCTGAACCGATCAACTTTTGATATAGGAAATGTTCAAAACATTATCCATCAATACAAAATTTTATCATTTCTTTACTAATAAAGAGACTGATATGATTTTGTATATCAGGTTCGGTATCTAATAGCATTTGTTCAGAATCAATGTATTGGTAATACAGGGTGACAGTGACCAACAGACTTGGCTGCAACACTTGCCCCGTTTTCTGCCTCATGAAACTTATCACCCGTTCTCAGTTTTTCTACCTTTTTGTAGCCCTATATAACAGATTACATATCTGGGATCCTGATCGGGTATCAGATACCCAGGATGCAGAGGATACTGAGAAACAGTTCTGCATAATGAACACACCCGAAGGAGATGCATCATATGCACTTTCTTCGTTTGGGCGGCATAGGAATTCTGGTATTCCCCTATTTCCTGCTCTGTCTTATAACAATTATAAGTTGGAGCGGGACCAACGTTCCCCAGCTCAGTATAACAAGCGGGTTCGGTCAATATCCGTATTATTATCTTGATTAAGGCGTGATATGGTCGCTACCAGGAGAGAGAGAGAAGAAAACACTCTGCGTGCGCTCTGTCAAGATTAGATTGGTTATATATTTTATCTAATCAGGATGGCTCCCACTGTTTTTATCAAATCTTCCTTCAAACCTTAAAAGGAAAGACTAGCCGGGATTAATTACACTCTACAAGTTCGCCAATCTTTCAGCCAGGCCAGTGTCGGTACTTTGAGGGAGGTTCCCCGTGCTTTCGCACGGACCTAATTACAGTAAACCTCGTTTTCCCAGAGGCGTAACCCCGTTGACACCTTTCTAGACACCTACTTGATCGGCTAATTGTAAAGTGCAAAACTCTCCCAGGAGTAACAATTACTCGCAGTGGGTATCGGGATCCAACTATCATATAGAAGGTATGCAATCTCATTGCAAATTTCAACACTTGAAACTCCCGATAAAGGTTTTTACCCCTAGCACCTATGACCTTAACTATGGTCAACAAATCATAAGTACTAGTCAAGTTCTACCCGTCATTTCATGATTAATTAGACCCACCCACATGACCCTTAACTAAGGTCAACAAAGTCACGCGACTGTCCTAACTAATCGCATCATATGCGGTGTAGGAAGACATCACTTAGCTACCGTACACTGTGCCTTGACTATGGTCAACAAACACAGCACGAATACTAAGTACTCTACTTCCTAAAATGACGGAGGGTTGCGAATGGTTTTTGTGAAAACCTTTAACGCTTTGAACTTGATCTCGTTGCGGAATCAAATGGTTTTTAAATGGAATGTTTTCGAGGCTTTTCTAGTTTTGCTAAAGGGGTCACTCCCGGTGAAGGGATCGTCGGCCCTTTCCTCGTCGAATGAGGTGCGGGATATATCATATATATCACTGTGCAAAGCGGAAACTATAGAAGCGATCAAAGAAAAACCGAGGGTTGTAGCATCTGCCAGTTATTGCTAAAGGAGTCACTCCCGGTGAAGGGATCTCGGTCCTTTCCTCATCGAATAAGGTGCAGGATGTTCTATAATGAACACCGCGATGCAAAGCAAGAACTGTAGCTACCTGTTTTTATTTTGAAATTCGATTCCACAACATCAATTAGGTTTATTTTCTTTCATTAATCTCATTAATGAATATCCCATCATTTAAGTCCACCTAAACATCACAGATAAATATAACGTACGCTTATGCCATCCGCATTCGCCTCAATGTCCCGTCTGCACCGTTAGGTTAGGTAACTAACGGCAGAGCGGGGCAGGGCTAGCGCGGGTGTAAAACATAAGCAACGTTTATATAATATATCATATATACTATATATAATATCTGTCACAGAACATCACATGATCACATCACAGATAAATCGCAGCAGAAGAAACATATGAAATATTAGATATACTAGGACGTCCGTGTTTTCAATACGAGCCAGTATAAAACACGGATTCCACGATCGTGATGAATAGCCAAACCCACACCCCTAGACCCCTACAAGAGCGGCAAGCAACCCTACCAATTCTAGGGTTAGGAGACCCGGACTCGACTCCTCGAGTTGGTCTCCCACTGGACCCCAGAACCCAGTTACTTGTGCTCCCCTCCTTGGGTCTATCCTAGTGCAGAAAAGTAAATAATATACAACAACGGTGACAACTTCCGCAACCTGGAAGTGCCCCAATAAAAGAATATTACATACAAGTTTTTACATGAATGAAAATGAAAAACACTCATCTCACATAAAAAAAAAACCCGGCTATTCAAACACGACGATCCAATATAACATATCCAGCAACACATAACATCACATGTCATCAACGTAAGTAAATATGCGCATCCCAATTGTCGTTGACATATAGCAACGAAACCGGCGATATCACATATTACACTTACGGTCACAGAAAAGAAAGTGCAAAACTACAACAGTTGGAATCCGCAACCTCTTTAGACATCGCATGCCTTATCAAATGAATTACTTAGACATCACATGCCTAACAATTATAAACCCCGCATTTTAGTCTCGTTATCGAAAACACTTTTCAATATCAAGTCGGGCAATTCAACAAGATTCCCGAAAAACTGATCGAATGCTCGTCGCAAACTTTAGTAGGCGGCCGCACCTCTGATACCGTCGATGAAGTGCACCAAGGCGGAACACCGCTGCCGCGAGCACCCGGACGGATGCTTTCGGCGACGGGGTTCTCCTACAGTCACTTGGTCGGGGCTATGGGGTGAGGCTGTCTATTAAGTTTACCCGGCGAGTATCCGCGTACGCTACGTGATTGCAACGGACTTTTGATCACATCAAAATTCCGTGGCAACCGATCAAGTGAGACTAAACTGTTATGTTTATAACATTCATCCAGTCATCTCATAACTATTTGCGAATTCCAAGTATTGTATCACATTCCGGATAAATAGAAAATGCTAAACTTTTCGATCGAACAATCGAACACCCAAGTTTTCCCGATACAGCTCAACGCATGAAATAAGTCTAACAACATTCAGTTCGTGCCTCAGTACCAACGGTCCAGCCGTAGAAGGGTCAAGCCAACGCCTCACATGTGGCACGCCGTACTGCCCCAAACCCGAAGGTTCAAAGGGCAGTTCAAGACGGTCACATAATCGAGTTAAGCTTTGTTGTCTTCTAGAGGGTCCATCGCGTTACTTGCACTACTTAGAACGTCGTTAAACTACGGAAAAATCCAACAATTGGAAATTTCCCGGCAGGGAAAAGTTGGGTATTTATATCCGGTCGAACTTTTTAACATATTCTAAAAATACCCGGAAAAGCACACCGACAAAATTAGACAGTCCGATCGAATACACCGAGTCCCCAATACAACTCAGAAAATACAACTCTGTAATAAATATTAAAAACATCTAGAACACACAAGAAACACCTACAGAAACAACTGAAGAAAACTCACAGCCTGATCATCACAGACGGCCGCGGAACCGCCGCAAAATGGGGGTCAACGCCGCGGTTCCGCGGTCGTACTGAAGAATTAGGCTCTCGTTTTCTGCAGTTTTTCTTAGAATTTCCTGCACATTTCTCTGCATATTTTTAATTCTAAAAAATCCACGATTTCAGAAAAAGTACAGAGAGCAATATTAGGTTTGGGTTTTGATTCGATCGGAGTTCTAATTCCGTCTGGACTTCGCCTAAGGATCTAGCTAGGCTCTGATACCACTGTAGGGTTCCTAGGCACTCTAATGGAGTCTCACAAGTGATCAAACATGGCCAATTGAAATTTTACAAGTGCCTACAAACCCTAATACGGATCATTAACTAGATATATAGGCGAAGCAAGCAAGTAAACGGAAAAATAGCTAAATGGAAGGGGCTACAACCTTTGTAGATCCGGTCCTCCACCTCCTAGGCTCCGTGATGAAGTCCTCTCCGCTGTCCAAATCGAACCATGACTCTCACGGTGGTTTCATCGGAGGAAAAACGGGCTAGGTCATCGACGACGATGCCGAAGATGATCTACGTCGAGGCATCGCTAGATCAAGCTCCAACTTCACCAAGTCAAGAAAACTTGTAAAGGAAACACCCTATACTACTTGGCAAGAGGTAAAGGATGAAGAAATAGGATGTGGGTTCACTTTAGAATTGGATTTCTCACTAGTTTTTATCACTTGCCATTGGAGTAGCAAGCTTTCTTCATGAAGGAAGAAGATGAAGAAGAAGAAATAAGATATGATAAGTATTATGTAAATGATAAATAAATCAATACTTATCATTTACTAACCCTTGGTTAGTTGTAGAGAATGGACCATGGTTAACTTGAATGGTTAGGGTTAAGGATGAGACAAGAATGGTGACTTAGTCAAAGTTTCAAGAAACTTCAACTACAAACAAATCAAGCCACCATTCTATATTCTTTATCATTTTCTTTTTCCAAAATAAACAAAAAGAATAAATAAATGAATAAGTAAATAAAAAGAAAACCCTAATCATAAACTTAACCATGGTCTAATTCTTTACACTAACCCTAGCTTGCATGTATCATCAAACATGATACAATCATGTGCACAAAATATATCACATATACAATGTGCACAAACCAAGTGAGTAAATCCATTTAAAGTGAACCAATACTAGTTAATGCAAAGTAATATATCAAATATATAATTATACATTAAATCATTAAATCAACACTTGATTCAATGATCCGGTCATATCGCATATAACCGGCTAGTATCCAATGTATCAGCTTATCGAATCAATCCTTGATTCGATAACTAGGTTATATCGCATACAACCATTCGACACATTTATCGCGAGAATGAAATACGGCAACACATACACGCATTACTCTCGGTCCCGCACATATCTCATATGCGCTCCTATTTCGTTTCGCTTGAGCCAGGAAACCTCTGTGTAGGACTCTAAAGACTCGTCAATACGCCGGTAGCAGATGATGATCATATCAAACACCCACAAGCCGCAAGCGGTCTGCTAAACGTAACGGCCACCCGGGTATTGAGTGATCAGAATATCGACGAGCAAGCCCGCTCACACTCCTGTGAATCCAACTAGTAACACTTACCGTACAGTCCGGTCTGTTCGTTTGATAAGTCGCATATCTCGCCTAGGGGTGGTAAACGTCAGACCCCAATAGCTTGATAAGTCATGCCGACTTGAGGTCCATAACATTCGTGAAACTACTGATAACTCTTACCAGTATATCACTGCAACCCTGGCCAGGGATTTCCTGTTATGGCCAGTCGAGCATAGCGCAACATCAACCCCTAATACCGGGAGAGACGAATCCCCTCCTATCGCTCATTGCCTCCATGTGAATCGGGACTGTACCCAAAAACCACCTGTTTGCACGACTCAGTAGAGCCGTGGTAGGGTGGAAATCAAAGCACAGTGGGAGACACACAAGACTCTATGACGATCTCGGGTCAACAGACTAAGCTGTACCAGTGTCACCAGAGAACTGCCATCTGACGTGAGGTATAATACCATCTGGGAGTTCTCGGCGAGTCCGTTCAGTGTACCCAGTCTCCACTGAGCACCCGCATACTATCTCTGATGTCAAACACCAATGGATATGGGATCATCCATCGCCCATCGCATGGGTCGAGAAGATATGCGCTAGTCTACTCTGGAATATCGATGCCCCGTCTCGATATTCCCACGACTAGGAACAATGAAGGATGTACTCATTGACTACCCAGGCCCCACTAGTATGATCTGCATCATAGTCCTGGAAGTCGAGTACACATCCTAAGGGCTTTATCAACATGTAATCAGAGAGACAGAAAGTATACATGTTAAGATAAAGAGCAACCAGATAGCGTACTATCATGTCGAGCAAGAAAGTCCTACCTATATATGTCCCAGCATCCACTACAATATACATCCAATGTACAGTAATGGCCTCTATGGCATACATATAACTAACAGTCCCAACAATCTTCGTTCTCCAACATCGTCCCAACAGATAGGTGAGCAATACTTGCGACCATACAACGCTTCGAATGGAACCATCTGAATAGTTGCCTGAAAGCTGTTATTGTAAGAAAACTCCACCAATTGTAGATGATCCTCCCACGAACTCTTGAAGTCTAACATGCAAGCTCTCAACATGTCATCAAGAGTTTGAATCGTTCTCTTAGACTGGCCATCCGTATGGGGATGATAAGCAGTGCTAAACTTCAATCGCGTCCCCAAACATCCTGTAAACTCCTCCAGAAGTGCGATAAGAATTGGGTATCACGATCGGAAATGATACTCACAGGTACTCCATGCAATCTCATAATCTCCTGCATGTACCGTTCTGCTAACGCTTCCATCGACTGACCAACTCAAAACGGTATGAAATGAGCTACCTTGGTCAATCGATCAACAATCACTCAAACCGCATTGTTGCCTTTTGGACTCCGCGGTAAAGCTGTCACGAAATCCATGGTTATATGTTCTTACTTCCATTGAGAAATCGGAAGTGGTTGCAATAAACCAGCTACCCTTTGATGTCCAGCCTTAACTTGCTGACACACCAAGCACTTCGCTACAAAGTGGGTAATCTCCCTTTTCATGCCTTCTCACCAGAAATGCTGTCATAGATCACGGTACATCTTCGTGCCTCCTGGATGTACAGAATATGCGGAAATGTGCGCCTCCCTCATCACTTCTTCGCGAGTGTCTCCTTTTGGCACACACAAACGGCTACCATAATGAAATAAACCATCTTCATGAATTAACAAGTCCGTTCGAAGTCCCGCTTCAATCTATTCTTGAAACTTTTGCAATCTTGGGTCCTGTGACTGCGCTGCTTTAATATTATCGATCAACGATGACTGTACTTGCAGCTGCATCAACTGTCCTGAAGAATGCGGTAGTACGATCTCCAACTCGAATCTCCGAAAATCATCGATAAGCTCCTTCTGTGCTGTCAACATCTGAATTGCTGGCAACCGACTAACCGCATCCGACACTACAATAACCTTCCCCGGATGGTACTTGAGATCAAGATCATAGTCATCCATCATCTCCAACCATCTACGCTGTCTCATGTTGAGCTCTTTCTGCGTGAACACGTACTTTAGGCTTTTGTGATCGGTGAATACTTCGACCCTTTCGCCCAATAAGTAGTGTCTCCAAATCTTGAAAGAGAAAATCACTGCCGCAAGCTCCAAATCATGAGTTGGGTAATTCTTCTCATGGGTCTTCAACTGTCTTGATGCATAGGTTATAACCTTCCTATGCTGCATCAAAACACATCCCAAACCTTTCCCAGATGCGTCGATGTGAATCACCAATCCTCCAGAACCATCTGGTACGGTCAAAATAGGAGTGGTTGTCAATCTTTCCTTCAACGCCTCAAAAGCTGACGCACAACTATCCGTCCAAACGAATGGTACTTCCTTCAGCGTAAGCTTGGTCAAAGGCTCATCCAATCGAGCAAAATTCTCCACAAACCTTCTATAATATCCAGCAAGCCCAAGAAAACTTCTGATCTCCACCACGCTCTTCGGAATCGGCCAATCTTGAATTGTTACAGTCTTCTCAGGTTCAACAGCGATCCCATCACTGGATACGACATGCCCCAAAAACTTCATTTCTTCGAGTCAAAACTCGCACTTGCTCATCTTTGCATACAATCTTTCATGCCTCAATGTCTGCAGTGCGATCCTCAAGTGTTCTGCATGCTTTTCTAGGCTCCTCGAGTAGACCAGAATATCATCGATGAACACCACTAAAAACTGGTCCAAACGGTGAAAAGATTCGGTTCATCGAGTCCATAAATATCGCCGGTGCATTCGTGACTCCGAATGGCATCACTAAATACTCATAATGTCCATATCGAGTTCGAAACACAGTCTTGTAGATATCCTCTGATTTAACTCAAACTTGATGATATCCGGATCGCAAATCCAGCTTCAAGAATACCCTCGCGCCACTGAGTTGCTCGAACAATTCACCAATGCGAGGGATCGGGTACTTGTTCTTAATAGTCACCCGGTTTAATTCTCGATAATCGATGCACATCCTCCTTGTGCCATCTTTCTTCTTGACTAGAAGAACTGGAGCCCTCCAAGGTGAATTGCTGCTGCGAATCCAACCCTTCTCTAGCAATTCGGTAACCTGCTTCTTGACTTCTTCCAACTCCACTGGTGCCATTGGATAATACGCCTTTGAAATTGGCGCTGCACCAGGAACAAGATCAATCGCGAACTCTACATCCTTTTTTGGCGGTAAACCCGAGATGTCTTCGAACACAACCATAAACTTTCGAACTACTGCTGGCGCTTCCTCCTTATCAACTTCCATCGACGAAAGGACTGTGCTTGTCGACCTAGCCGTAAACTCGACTGGCCCGACAGAACTGCTGCCTCCAGCAAAAACAAACTCCGGATGTCCGGAAATCTGGAAAATCACTTTCTTTGCCCTACAATCAATATGAGCGTGGAAAGTGTCCAGAAAATCCATTCCGAAGACAACATGACTGCCAGTATCGATTACTAAGAAATCCGTGAATAACTCTCATCCGCAGATAACAACCGAACAATCCTTGCACTTACTACTAAATATGATTTTCCCGTTCCCAGTGTGTATGTCCCAACAACAAGACAGGGTCATGCAAGAATTCGAATGTGCAACAATAAACTTGGAAGACATACGACAACGGGATGCACCTGAATCGAATAGTGCTAATGCGGGAAAATCATGAACATGTAGGATACCAAAAACGACTTCATCTGAAGCCAAGACACTGAAGAAGATAAGCATGGTAAACAGGATTCAAGCTTGTGATAAAACATGAACTGGTAGGCAACCGAGAGAAGCAAGGTAATATCATGACCATAAATCAAGGAAATGAATCAAGACTAGGACTCCAAGTTACTTAAATAGAGTACCGCATTGTAACCATACTGCAGTTCATAGTTACAATCATATAACTCCGTTCAAGTCGCCCAAATTCTAGTATCAGAATCAAAAGAATATGATAGGAGAAATAATAGGGAACCAGAAGGATTTCAGGCCGAGATGCAAGGTCATTTGCATATCGTCAAGACAAGGGTCAAGAGAAAGATAAGATTCAAGGATCACGACAACAATGTGGCAGGACATGTTCCTAATTACGGGTTTTCTGATTCGTGTATTAGGTCCAATACCCAACTACAAAAGAATCAAACCCGATTAACCTAAAACCTATGGCTCTGATACCAAACAAACCCTGTCACACCCCGCTTCCAGAGTGTGCTAAGATCAGCACGTGACAGAGCCAACCATGCTACCTGTGGTTAGAAAACATCCCTCCACAGTCACATTACGGCTGTCTATAAGATATCAAGAACAGTAAAATAAAATGAACTATCTAGTACATGTCCATATGCCAGAATAAACGAGTCAAGAAATAATATGCGGAAGCAATAAATCCAATAAACAATAACGTCTGGAAAGTACGTCCCAAATACGGGCTCACAACAGGAAATGAAAGTACGGCAATAAAACTAAACTAAACTAGATACTAACAGGATCCTCACTGCTCAGCCTGACGGCAGAAATACTTCTGATCAGCCTGCGAAAGAGACAGGATCTGGGCCATGCAAAACCCAGACATCAGTGCGTCATAATATCAAACCATAAAATATAATCAGGAGGTAACAAGATATGCAGGCATGAGTATGAACAGTAATGAGTGTATAAATATGGAACAATGAATTATATGTGCATGCGGTGAGTAATCTATGCTACTGGGTTAATCACTCTCAAGTCTTTGAAATCAATTTAATGAATCGTTGATGTAACTCAATAGTATCCCGTGCATACCCGGGACCACGGTCCAGACTCTAGGGGCTGAATCTGAGACGTGCCGCTAAGCACAAAACAGGAAACATGTACAGACGAATGATGTCAGCAGCAACATCCCGGGACTGGCCTAACCCCCAAAACTGATCAGTATAAGCGTCGAACTGTTGAGTTACAAGTCAGTTTTCATTATTGATTCCCCTTACCCCCAAGGTTATGTGTTCAAGTCAGGTATTGATAAATCTGGAGCTAATGCCGACACAGGATCAAGCAGGTACAGGTTTTGTCTATACAGACAACAACAACGTCCATCGGGACAACAAGTCGGGGTTGTCGGCATTAGTAACAGGATCAGGTATCAAGTCAAGCAGCAGTGTATCAGGTCATGTCATGTGGTGCATATGTATCAAATGGATGCCCAACAGTAAAATGTATCAAGTATCGAATCACGGTAAAAGCACGGATGCACGAATGGAAATCAGTGATAACATATAATGAGTTCATGAGTCGTATGATGCATACTAGCAAGCATGGTATATGAGTCTAGCAGTAACATGAAGCAATCAGGTTCCGGCATGCAACTAATTACGTAATATACAGTACGGATATGAACGGGTATTGTAAAACAATAAAACGGTAACATGAGATGCATAACTAAACAACATGTAATATTATTATTCGCATGAATGTAAAATATATACCATAGCATGTAGCAAGATAAACTTGCATGCGACTAGATATGAAATAAACTGTACGGATGCGAACGGATATTGTAAAACGGTAATATAGAATGCATAATGCAATGAACAAGTAATATTATTATTAATATGGATGCAAATATAATACATAGTATGTAGCAAGATACTTTCATGCAACTAGATATGTAATAAATGATACGGATACAAACGGTTATCCGAAAACAGTAAAACGGTAATATGGATGTACAATGCAGTAAACATGTGATATTTTTATTCATATGGATGCAAAATATATATCATAGCATGTAGCAACATAAACTTGCCTGATCGGATCTCACGACGGGGTGCGTACGCTGCGTCCGACGTCGGGCAAACGCCGCAATGCACACGTGCGCGTACAGAACTGAACCGGGCAAAGCAAGAAGTTGACCACGCTGGCTGGGGATGTCCACTGGGTCGCCCGGTTCGTCGGTGACGGCACGGCTCCGGTGATCACCGGGAAACACACGAATCAAGAAAGAGAGAAGAAGAAGAAGAAGAAGAACTGGGGTTTGGTGCTCTGGTGTTTGGGAGAAGGCGAGGAGGTGGTTGCGATGACGAGGAGGCGACGGGAATGTCGGAGCTCCGGCGACAAGGGCAGCGAGGGTCGTAGTGCTCGGGGAGTTCTTGGTGTCGGGTTCGGGTGCAGGGAAGAGGTGATGTTGGGAAGTGGTGGTGATGGTGGTGGTGATGGCGGTGAAACGAGGGTGGTGGCGAGGGTACTGGGGCGACGGTGAAGGGTCGCCGGTGAAGAGGCGATGGAGGGTCAGGTGCAGACTTGGGTATGCAGGGAAGAGGGGCTCAGGGTTGGCTCAGGGGTGTTGGTGAGGAGGAGGAAAGGTGAGGTTGAGATGGTGGTATGGTGTCAGCGGCGAGGGGTTGAAGGCGAGGGTGGAGGCGGCGGCGAGAGAGCGCGAGGCGTGGGTTCTCGCGAAGGCCTCACGACGAAGACGAGGGCGAAAGAGAAGGGAGGTGAGAATAGTGGGGAAAGGAGGTGATGGGATCTCGTGGTTAATATAGTGTAGAGGAAAAAATATAGATTTGAGGTATTTGTTATGATTTAAATATTCAGAGGAGATGAAGGAGAGAGGGTGCTGAAAGATGGATTAGTGAGATTTATTAGATTTAGGATAAAAAATCTTTTAAAATATTTTCACGTATATATTTAGTATATATTTAGAAATATAACAGTATATATATAAATAATATAATATTAAGAAAAATTGAGTTTCCTGGCTAATACAAACTTATTCCAAAATACGTCCAAGTTGGGTCTAAAATTATGGTTTAAAAATACGGATAATATACGTATAAACCAAAACCAAAATAGGATATCCGGGTTACGAAAATGCATGCCCCAAAGAACGGATATACGTAGAGTGCACATAGCTATCCAAACGAGTCCGTTTCACTGAACGGGACAAGAACACGATATACGGATACTACAACAGGGTTAGGGGTATGATACATGCCATGCTAGATATTTTTAAAATATTTTGACTTTATATGTTATATTGAAAAATACAGATGTCAGATATAATGCAGTTATACAACATGAAAGTACACGGATTCTCATAACTAGTCGGGATAAATCATAAACAGGAATCAAGACGGGTTCCCAGCATGTGGGTCGGGTCAGATGCAAACACGGATACCAATTATACTATTCACACCCAAAACACAATAAATTAAGAAATAGCCATTCAATATATAAATTAATCAAATCAAGCATGGTATAACGAACTAGGGTGTTACATAAGTTCTTCAATATGTCGGCTAAAAGAATAACAGTATTAATTATTTAGGCATATATAGATATGGTCACTCAAAATATTGACATGATTAAAAGTTTTAAATTATATACTTTTTATGATCGGCAGTAATTTCAAGATTATTAAGGATATACGAATGCGCTTGATCAAGCCATTCCCTCCGGTAGGATCGATCCTCCTCTTGTGGATTGGATAGCCGGTCATCATTAATTCGAGAAGGACGGTTTAATCTTGTTTCAACTTCACGCAAGTAACGAGAAGTGAAGTTGAGGCATTCGTTGGCGCAATAACTCTTGGTTATCGACTCTTCCGGTCGAGCTCAATTGCGCACTTGCCGTTTCAAGAATCCCAAGTATCTAAAATGTTAACGAATACTTTAGACAAATGTGAATATTATAATGAATTATATAACACAATTGACAGAAAAAATATATTACCTTTCTACTGGATACATCCACCTATATGAGACAAGTCTAGTAATCATTGTCTCTGTAGCTAGATGCACAGAAAGATAAACCATGACGGTGAAGAAAGATGGTGGAAATATTATCTCCAACTTACAGAGGGTTTTAACAATACTCTTTTGCAACTCCTCGAATTTGGCCACATCTATCACTTTAGAACAAAATTTATTGAAAAAGTCGCGATACTTTATAAAAGCTTTGGTGACATTGGATGGAAAATTATGTCGAAGAGCCACTGGAAGCAATTGACGCAGAAGGATATGACAATCGTGAGTTTTAAAATTCAAGTGCTTTGGTGGCTCGACCTGCACATTCTTTGCTATGTTAGAGGGGTACCCATCTTGGGTTTTAATGCTCTTTAGCACCTCACAAAATCTTTTCATAACCAATTTCGACATTGTGTGGCTCAAAACTGATAATTCATAGACACCATCATCATGAAGTACCAGATGCAATTCCTGTCGGATTCTAAGCTCCTCCAAGCACTCGCGAGCACTCAACTTATTCTTGGACTTAGAATCGTCCTGTAATAATGTGCCGGCAATATTATCAAACACATCTTCTCTACATACATGACAACAATATTGTGTCGAATCAACAGATATTTCCAGTAAGGAAGATTCCATAATATACATTTCTTCTTCGACACACAACAATTCGTTATTTTCGGACCGCTTCCGGTTTTTTTTTGTTTATTAAAGGAACCATCTAAGTTAAAACGATTAGAATCTTGCTGGAGTTGACACGATAAAATCTGCTCAAAAATTTCTATCCCTGACAATTGTTTTGGTGTTTCACCCTTTTTCCAATATTCCATCAAACTTATTTTCCATTTTTCTATACGGATGATTCACCGATAGCCACCTACGATGAAACCAGTAGCAAAAATTACCACATATCTTAAGCTGTAGGACACTGTAATCAAGACCACATGATGGACATACATGCTTCACGTAGGTAGACCATCCAGATAACATGTCGTATGCTGGAAAATCGTTGATTGTCCAAATAATAGCCTCTCGCATTCTAAACTTCTCCTCGGCGTACGCATCATATGTCTCTACTCCATATTCCCAGAGTTCTATCAGTTCTTCAATTAAAGGTTCCATATATACGTCGATGTTCTGTCCAGGTGAATATTTTCCAGGAATTAATTAAGAAAGAATCATATACGGTTGCTTCATACGCATCCAGGAAGGCAGATTGTAAGGCATAAGTAATACTGGCTACGTGAACCAACTAGAGCTCATGAGTCCATAAGGCATGAAACCGTCGGTTGCCAAACCTAGACGTACATTTCTTAGCTCATCTCCAAAATGATCATCACTGTCTAATTGCTTCCATAATTTTGCATCAGCCGGATGCCTTAGCTTCCCGTTTTTGATCCGACGATCGTAATGCCATCGCAAGCTCTTCGCCATGTCCTTTGAAATATATAAATTTTGCAACCTCTTAGTCAGGGGAAATAACAAAGGACTTTGGCTGAACTTTCTTACTCTTTTTGCTGACATCAGACATTTCTGCGTTTGAATTTCTATTAACATTTTTCCACCTAAACAAGTTGCAAGTGGGACACTCATCGAGAGACACGTAATCCCTGCGATACAACACACAATCATTGGGACATGTATCGATCTTCTCATACGAGAAACCAAGTATCTTAAAAATCTTTTTTTCCTGGTAATAATTCTCTGGAATGCTTTCCTTTCCTTCAGGAATTATCTTGCGTAGGAGATCAAGAAGCACATCAAAGTGCTCGTAAGCCATCTCGCTGGTCATCTTCAGATGGAGGAGACTTATTATAAATGACAGCCTACTAAATTCTGTACAGCCTTCGTACAAATCTAATTCGTTTTTCTCCAGAAGTTTCTGCAATTTTTCTAATTCACTAGTGCCTTCAAACAGTTCAACATCATTCATTTTCTCTCCAGCAAATAAATCTTCCAACATCTCATACGTGTCATATATCCTATCACCCTTCGGCAATTCAGCTTGCGAAGCTGCGGTCTCATTATCCATTCTCGTTTTCTCGTCATGTATTCCCTCGCCATGGTAATTCCAATGTATGTAGTTCGGTTCAAAACCCTCTACTAACACATGTTCTTCTATCACTTCACGTCGAAAACAGGCTCTATTCTTCCATTTCATACAAGGACAGAACAAGAGTTCGTCTCAGCTACGCTTTAGGTTCATCTCTGCGTAATCTAAAGAGACTTTAAGCCCATCTTTAAATCGGGTGTCTCTTAAACTATACCTAATCTTTTTTCCTCATGTGCATAAACGATTTATCCGGAAAAATTCTAATCTGTTATCACACAAATAATAATATGAGCTTAACATATCTTATGAGTTTATTACAAGCTCATCATTAAATAAAATTTCAAGTCTTAAATTAGATTTCATAATGTAGACGCATCAAAACATCTAAAGTCATTTAAGATTGGTGTAAGTACTCAGGGCAAAATGTCGGGACGAATAATTAGTTTCATGGCTGTCAGGGATAAAGGTTCTAATTCCCATTATGAACGCAACACTCGCATCTCACATCCTCCTGTTTTCGTTCATTTTGAGAAAATTTTGGCAGTACTTTCCTCCCGATCCCCGTGTTCGTACATAATTCTGTACATGGGGAACAAGTGGAAGGCACCGTCGAAACTTCTCGAAATGGACGAAAATACAGAAGGATGTGAGATGTGAGTTTTGTTGCATTCGTAACATGTCTAAACTGAACAAATCCGACAATTACTGTATGTCAAATCTCCTCGTCGAACACTACACGTACGTTTGAAAAAATTAAACATGACTCTTAACTCTCACAAACATATAATGTGATTCTATCAATTCGACTGGAAAAAAAATTTGACATACACTAATTGTCAGATGAGAAACTATAGGTCGATTCTAAACAAGTTTAAAACCTTTCGATCTTAAACTTACTAATTAAATGAAAACATAAACCCCTAGTTACGTTTCTAATCAAAATTTTAGGGTATCTCTTAACTTTCTATTTAATTATTTTTTAATCAGGGTCTCGGTTCATTGTTATCTGGTCTTAATTAAGATTTTTTAATTAATGTAATTAATGTTATAAGTTAATTAGTGTTATTTTTTCTTAATCAGTTTGATTTTATTTTTGATTTATGCATCTACTATAGTTTAATTGGTATTAAAGGATTTGATTTTTATTTTGATTTGGTTTATAAATTATGCTACAATTAAAAAATCTAAGTAATAAATCATAAGCAGCAAGATATCAAATTATTAAATTTACAAAATAAAGGATATTGAATCATTAATAAATTTTTAAAATACAAGTTAGAATTTAGGATGAATAAATTTTTTAAAATTTTTCATATGCGGGCGCGCGCGCGCACACATACACTCTCACACACTCACACATACGCGAGCGCACTCAAACACTCATACACACACTCGTTCACACACACTTTCGCTCACATACGTTCATGCGAACACACATTTACACATACTCACAAACACACATGCGCACACGTGCCCTCTCAATTAACTATAATACATTTTACCCTAAATTTATCTAACATAATCCTATAATCCATTTTACCCTAAATTAATCTAACAAGTAAATTCATTGATTACCTATAATCCTTATATTTTCAACTCTAAACCTAAATTACCAAATTTATATTTCAATTTTTCATCCGACATTCTAATTTCAAACACATCATTCTACAACCGATCCAATTCCTCATTATTTATATTTAATATATAAAACCAACAAAAATTACAGATTATAATCACCTAATTTCATAATTTAATAATCTAATTGAAAAAAGTAAGGTTAGGAGAAGAAAACATTAATCTTGGTCCGGATTTGAAAAGAAAAAAAGCAATTGCAAGCTCCTACACCATCAACGGCAACAATAACACCTACAAAAAAAATTTGGGTTAGATTTGCTCATTTTTTCGAAATTTTTGACGAAAGGGAGATGGGGAATATTACCTTTCGGGGAAAAAATTGGGGAAAGAGGAGGAAGAATGGCCATCACGCTTCTTATCTGATCGACTTATTAGCGACCGTTTAGAACATTGGCGACCGTTCATTATTATGTGAACGGTCGCTAATATTATGTGAACGGTCTTCAAAACATTGGCGACCGTTCATTAGAGACCGTATAATATATAAGGTCGCTAATAATTTATTAGGGACCGTATATATTTACACGGTCCCTAATAAACGGTCTCTAATGCATACAGTTTCTACTAGTGATTGATATAATGAATTATCCGAGTTGATGTAATCACAATCGCTACTTCATGTATCGCATCTAGATAACTATTATAACTACTTTTAAAATAAATATTCAATGCGTTAAACTTTTTACACGGTTATCCCTATTACCAGAAAACATATAGTATTTTTATATAAAATTATATATCACAAGAAGCTGCCATGAACTTGCTGGCTTAGGAAATAGCATACACTTGCTATGCTTAATTACCTTGAATTATGTATTTACTGAGACAAACCACCAACATAAATCCTTAATCCCTCTTGGAAAAAGTGCCAACTTTGCATGTGACTTTTGATTAAAAAAGAATACGTAATTAGCAATTCCCTTAATGTGTATTTCTTCTAAGGTGAATAATTGAAGGAACCCGCCAAATTTAGCATCTGCTATTGCACCTTCAAAATACGAATCCATCTTCATAAATTTTTCACACAATCACATAATCGATTTCTTAATTGTCTATTCATTTATTTTCTTTAAGAGTAAAAAATGTTTGTTCTATAATGATTGAGAGGGCAAGAGTGTATTTTGAAGTATTTCACTAATGGTTGTGTGGCACTTATATGTAAAATGCCAAGTTTGTGGTAGAAATGTGTAATAAAGTATGTTCCAAAGTGCCTTCAGCAAGATCAAGACAATCAAATGAAATAAAGCCAGCTGCAAATAGTGTATGGTCTATTGGAAAATCAAGCTACCATGCTAATTAGATAAACTTCCTGATTCTGGTTGCTGGGTCTGATCAAACTAATAACTGTTCTAAACTGAAACTAGTTCCAAGTCTTTTCTGGAAAATAATATTCATTATAATAAACCTTATTCTATTTAAAGCGAAATAATAATGCGTAATAATTATATTAAGATACATATCTTTTATTGACACATTTATTTTACCTCTGATCATGATAATATATTGACTGATTTCAGGTATCTATATTATTATCGTTATCATTATCGTGACCTTTATTATTATCGTTATTGTTATCATGATTAATATTGTTGCCATTATTGTGATCATTACTATTATCATTATCATGCCAGTACATACTTGCCATGTAATATTTACCAATGCCAACAACTACTGATATTGACTTGATCGACTGGATTGTCCTGATTGACCTGACTGGTTGTCCTGCTAGACAAGACCTGCACACACTTGTTCTTGTGTTGGTATTAGGTAGATATAACTTTTATACCTGACATGGACATGAAACCTGAGAAAAAGGGAAAATCAAAAATATAACTGAAAGGCAACTCAAGAGAATATTATTGCTGCCATAATTATGTGGGTGAAAGGAATAACCATTGTTGATTGATATATATTTTTGTTGTTATTCCGGTGGTGAACGGAATAACCATTGTTGATATAGACTGTTGAGTTACGATAAAGAATTATATTAATTGGTTTTAAATACCTATAGGATAGATAACTTAGCAACGTGAATTCATAAGATACACATGATTGGTTGATCCATTATATCTTGCTTGTTACATCATATGCTATTGCTAATGCTTATTGTTTATACCCATGATATCGAGATTATTGCATATGGTATACTATATTTCATACTAGTTGTATTATTATGATATTTATGACGCATTGACGTCTGGGTTTTGCATGGCTCAGATCCTTTGACTTTAGCACAGGAAGATCGTGGGTATTTAGACAGGATTGCCGAGCTATGAAGAGCAGTTCACTGATTTAGTTTTATCGATGCTTTAACTTTCTTTCTAGTATTGAACTTGTTGGTTTTATCGTTGTAATCCCATAAGGAACAACCCTCAGTTATTATTTTCTTTATTTTTTCGAATTGTTATTGCTTCAGTTATTGTTTCCTATTATTTTCTTGTAACTATTGGACATGTGATAGATAGATTTATTATTATATTGTTCTTGATTACTGATTGACAGCCGTAATGTGATAGATAGATTTATTATTATATTGTTCTTTCTAGTATAGATTTATTATTATATTGTTCTTGAAATTGAAAAGCTAAAAACCGTACTCATCTATCTGAATGCAAACGCACCAACGAACTTTGAACATAACAAATCTTTCTTGCTCATTACTCGAGTAAAATAGCTCTATTATATTTTCCAGCTGACCGTAGTATTCTTTTTTTCCTCTCTGTGGTCTTTGATCACGGGAACTTGAGAAGTACATTTGTTCAAACGGACAATAAATCCCATTGTTTTGGGTAGTCAATTTCTCTGTTGTAAGAAATTTTAGGTTATTAATACAATATGAACCGTATCGATTCACTTTTGCACTAAGACCTTTAGATAGTCGCACGATTACATCCGGAAATTACATCCATTTTGCTATGTCGTTTTCAATCTACAATGCATTTACACGTAAAATATATAAGCTATATGTGATATATGCATGTGAAACGTGAAATATACAATACATACGTACGTGTTTACGGAACCACCGTGGAAAGTGTTTCTTATGTTCTTGATTAATCTTCCAATTAGCACCATTTTCGGAAATCGCATTCGTAAGTTGTCACGCCCTGCTTCCCAGAGTGCGCTAAGATCGGCACATGACAGAGAAAACCATGCTACCTGTGCTTACGAAATATCCTTCCACAATCACATTACGACTGTCTATAAGATATCAAGAACAGTAAAATAAAATGAACTATCTAGTACATGTCTATATGCCAGAATAAATGAGTCAAGAAATAATATGCGGAAGCAATAAATCCAATAAACAATAACGCCTGGAAAGTACGTCCCAAATACGAGCTCACAACAGGAAATGAAAGTACGGCAGTAAAACTAAACTAAACTAGATACTAACAGGATCCTCACTGCTCAGCCTAACGGCGGAATACTCCTGATCAGCCTATGAAAAAGACAGGATCTAAGCCATGCAAAACCCAAACGTCAGTGCATCATAATATCAAACCATAAAATATAATCAGAAGGTAACAAGATATGCAGGCATGAGTATGAACAGTAATGAGTGTATAACAGTAACATGAATATGGAACAGTGAAGTGTATGTACATGTGGTGAGTAATCTATGCTACTGGGTTAATCACTCTCAAGTCTTTGAAATCAATTTAATGAATCGTCGATGTAACTCAATAGTATCCCGTGCATACTCGGGACCACGGTCCAGACTCTCGGGGCTGAATCCGAGACGTGCTGCTAAACACAAAACAGGAAACATGTACAGACGAATGATGTCAGCAGCAGCATCCCGGGACTGGCCTAGCCCCCAAAACTGATCAGTATAAGCGTCGAACTGTTGAGTTACAAGTCATGTTTCATTATTGATTTCCCCTTACCCCTAAGGTTATGTGTTCAAGTCAGGTATTGATAAATCTGGAGCTAATGCCGACACAGGATCAAGCAGGTACAGGTTTTGTCTATACAGACAACAGCAACGTCCATCGGGACAACAAGTCGGGGTTGTCGGCATTAGTAACAGGATCAGGTATCAAGTCAAGCAGTAGTGTATCAGGTCATGTCATGTGGTGCATATGTATCAAGTGGATGCCCAATAGTAAAATGTAACAAGTATCGAATCACAGCAAAAGCACGGATGCACGAATGGAAATCAGCGATAACATATAATGAGTTCATGAGTCGTATGATGCATACTAGCAAGCATGGTATATGAATCTAGCAGTAACATGAAGCAATCAGGTTCCGGCATGCAACTAATTACATAATATACAGTACGGATATGAACGGGTATCGTAAAACAGTAAATCGGTAACATGGGATGCATAACTAAACAACATGTAATATTATTGTTCACATGAATGTAAAATATATACCATAGCATGTAGCAAGATAAACTTGCATGCAACTAGATATATACCATACCATATCTGTAAATATATTTTCACGTATATATTTAGATATATAACAGTATATATATAAATAATATAATATTAAGAAAATTTGAGTTTCCTGGCTAATACAAACTTATTCCAAAATACGTCCGGGTTGGGTCTAAAATTATAGTTTAAAAATACGGATAATATACGTATAAACCAAAACCAAAATAGGATATCCGGGTTACGAAAATGCATGCCCCCAAGAACGGATATACGTAGCGTGCACGTAGCTATCCAAACAAGTCTGTTTCACTGAACGGGACAAGAACACGATGTACGGATGCTACAACAGGGTTAGGGGTATGATACATGCCATGCTAGATATTTTTAAAATATTTTGACTTTATATGTTATATTGAAAAATACAGATGTCAGATATAATGCAGTTATACAACATGAAAGTACACGGATTCTCATAACTAGTCGGGATAAATCATAAACAGGAATCAAGACGGGTTCCCAGCATGTGGGTCGGGTCAGATGCAAACACGGATACCAATTATACTATTCACACCCAAAACACAATAAATTAAGAAATAGCCATTCAATATATAAATTAATCAAATCAAGCATGGTATAACGAACTAGAGTGTTACATAAGTTCTTCAATATGTCGGCTAAAAGAATAACAGTATTAATTATTTAGGCATATATAGATATGGTCACTCAAAATAGTGACATGATTAAAAGTTTTAAATTATATACTTTTTATGATCGGCAGTAATTTCAAGATTATTAAGGATATACGAATGCGCTTGATCAAGCCATTCCCTCCGGTAGGATCGATCCTCCTCTTGTGGATTGGATAGCCGGTCATCGTTAATTCGAGAAGGACGGTTTAATCTTGTTTCAACTTCACGCAAGTAACGAGAAGTGAAGTTGAGGCATTCGTTGGCGCAATAACTCTTGGTTATCAACTCTTCCGGTCGAGCTCAATTGCGCACTTGCCGTTTCAAGAATCCCAAGTATCTAAAATGTTAACGAATACTTTAGACAAATGTGAATATTATAATGAATTATATAACACAATTGACAGAAAAAATATATTACTTTTCTACTGGATACATCCACCTATATGAGACAAGTCTAGTAATCATTGTCTCTGTAGCTAGATGCACAGAAAGATAAACCATGACGGTGAAGAAAGATGGTGGAAATATTATCTCCAACTTACAGAGGGTTTTAACAATACTCTTTTGCAACTCCTCGAATTTGGCCACATCTATCACTTTAGAACAAAATTTATTGAAAAAGTCGCGATACTTTATAAAAGCTTTGGTGACATTGGATGGAAAATTATGTCGAAGAGCCACTGGAAGCAATTGACGCAGAAGGATATGACAATCGTGAGTTTTAAAATTCAAGTGCTTTGGTGGCTCGACCTGCACATTCTTTGCTATGTTAGAGGGGTACCCATCTGGGGTTTTAATGCTCTTTAGCACCTCACAAAATCTTTTCATAACCAATTTCGACATTGTGTGGCTCAAAACTGATAATTCATAGACACCATCATCATGAAGTACCAGATGCAATTCCTGTCGGATTCTAAGCTCCTCCAAGCACTCGCGAGCACTCAACTTATTCTTGGACTTAGAATCGTCCTGTAATAATGTGCCAGCAATATTATCAAACACATCTTCTCTACATACATGACAACAATATTGTGTCGAATCAACAGATATTTCCAGTAAGGAAGATTCCATAATATACATTTCTTCTTCGACACACAACAATTCGTTATTTTCGGACCGCTTCCGGTTTTTTTTTGTTTATTAAAGGAACCATCTAAGTTAAAACGATTAGAATCTTGCTGGAGTTGACACGATAAAATCTGCTCAAAAATTTCTATCCCTGACAATTGTTTTGGTGTTTCACCCTTTTTCCAATATTCCATCAAACTTATTTTCCATTTTTCTATACGGATGATTCACCGATAGCCACCTACGATGAAACCAGTAGCAAAAATTACCACATATCTTAAGCTGTAGGACACTGTAATCAAGACCACATGATGGACATACATGCTTCACGTAGGTAGACTATCCAGATAACATGTCGTATGCTGGAAAATCGTTGATTGTCCAAATAATAGCCTCTCGCATTCTAAACTTCTCCTCGGCGTACGCATCATATGTCTCTACTCCATATTCCCAGAGTTCTATCAGTTCTTCAATTAAAGGTTCCATATATACGTCGATGTTCTGTCCAGGTGAATATTTTCCAGGAATTAATTAAGAAAGAATCATATATGGTTGCTTCATACGCATCCAGGAAGACAGATTGTAAGGCATAAGTAATACTGGCTACGTGAACCAACTAGAGCTCATGAGTCCATAAGGCATGAAACCGTCGGTTGCCAAACCTAGACGTACATTTCTTAGCTCATCTCCAAAATGATCATCACTGTCTAATTGCTTCCATAATTTTGCATCAGCCGGATGCCTTAGCTTCCCGTTTTTGATCCGACGATCGTAATGCCATCGCAAGCTCTTCGCCATGTCCTTTGAAATATATAAATTTTGCAACCTCTTAGTCAGGGGAAATAACAAAGGACTTTGGCTGAACTTTCTTACTCTTTTTGCTGACATCAGACATTTCTGCGTTTGAATTTCTATTAACATTTTTCCACCTAAACAAGTTGCAAGTGGGACACTCATCGAGAGACACGTAATCCCTGCGATACAACACACAATCATTGGGACATGTATCGATCTTCTCATACGAGAAACCAAGTATCTTAAAAATCTTTTTTTCCTGGTAATAATTCTCTGGAATGCTTTCCTTTCCTTCAGGAATTATCTTGCGTAGGAGATCAAGAAGCACATCAAAGTGCTCGTAAGCCATCTCGCTGGTCATCTTCAGATGGAGGAGACTTATTATAAATGACAGCCTACTAAATTCTGTACAGCCTTCGTACAAATCTAATTCGTTTTTCTCCAGAAGTTTCTGCAATTTTTCTAATTCACTAGTGCCTTCAAACAGTTCAACATCATTCATTTTCTCTCCAGCAAATAAATCTTCCAACATCTCATACGTGTCATCTATCCTGTGACCCTTCGGCAATTCAGCTTGCGAAGCTGCGGTCTCATTATCCATTCTCGTTTTCTCGTCATGTATTCCCTCGACATAGTAATTCCAATGTATGTAGTTCGGTTCAAAACCCTCTACTAACACATGTTCTTCTATAACTTCACGTCGAAAACAGGCTCTATTCTTCCATTTCATACAAGGACAGAACAAGAGTTCGTCTCAGCTACGCTTTAGGTTCATCTCTGCGTAATCTAAAGAGGCTTTAAGCCCATCTTTAAATCGGGTGTCTCTTAAACTATACCTAATCTTTTTTCCTCATGTGCATAAACGATTTATCCGGAAAAATTCTCATCTGTTATCACACAAATAATAATATGAGCTTAACATATCTTATGAGTTTATTACAAGCTCATCATTAAATAAAATTTCAAGTCTTAAATTAGATTTCATAATGTAGACGCATCAAAACATCTAAAGTCATTTAAGATTGGTGTAAGTACTCAGGGCAAAATGTCGGGACGAATAATTAGTTTCATGGCTGTCAGGGATAAAGGTTCTAATTCCCATTATGAACGCAACACTCGCATCTCACATCCTCCTGTTTTCGTTCATTTTGAGAAAATTTTGGCAGTACTTTCCTCCCGATCCCCGTGTTCGTACATAATTCTGTACATGGGGAACAAGTGGAAGGCACCGTCGAAACTTCTCGAAATGGACGAAAATACAGAAGGATGTGAGATGTGAGTTTTGTTGCATTCGTAACATGTCTAAACTGAACAAATCCGACAATTACTGTATGTCAAATCTCCTCGTCGAACACTACACGTACGTTTGAAAAAATTAAACATGACTCTTAACTCTCACAAACATATAATGTGATTCTATCAATTCGACTGGAAAAAAAATTTGACATACACTAATTGTCAGATGAGAAACTATAGGTCGATTCTAAACAAGTTTAAAACCTTTCGATCTTAAACTTACTAATTAAATGAAAACATAAACCCCTAGTTACGTTTCTAATCAAAATTTTAGGGTATCTCTTAACTTTCTATTTAATTATTTTTTAATCAGGGTCTCGGTTCATTGTTATCTGGTCTTAATTAAGATTTTTTAATTAATGTAATTAATGTTATAAGTTAATTAGTGTTATTTTTTCTTAATCAGTTTGATTTTATTTTTGATTTATGCATCTACTATAGTTTAATTGGTATTAAAGGATTTGATTTTTATTTTGATTTGGTTTATAAATTATGCTACAATTAAAAAATCTAAGTAATAAATCATAAGCAGCAAGATATCAAATTATTAAATTTACAAAATAAAGGATATTGAATCATTAATAAATTTTTAAAATACAAGTTAGAATTTAGGATGAATAAATTTTTTAAAATTTTTCATATGCGGGCGCGCGCGCGCACACATACACTCTCACACACTCACACATACGCGAGCGCACTCAAACACTCATACACACACTCGTTCACACACACTTTCGCTCACATACGTTCATGCGAACACACATTTACACATACTCACAAACACACATGCGCACGCGTGCCCTCTCAATTAACTATAATATATTTTACCCTAAATTTATCTAACATAATCCTATAATCCATTTTACCCTAAATTAATCTAACAAGTAAATTCATTGATTACCTATAATCCTTATATTTTCAACTCTAAACCTAAATTACCAAATTTATATTTCAATTTTTCATCCGACATTCTAATTTCAAACACATCATTCTACGACCGATCCAATTCCTCATTATTTATATTTAATATATAAAACCAACAAAAATTACAGATTATAATCACCTAATTTCATAATTTAATAATCTAATTGAAAAAAGTAAGGTTAGGAGAAGAAAACATTAATCTTGGTCCGGATTTGAAAAGAAAAAAAGCAATTGCAAGCTCCTACACCATCAACGGCAACAATAACACCTACAAAAAAATTTTGGGTTAGATTTGCTCATTTTTTCGAAATTTTTGACGAAAGGGAGATGGGGAATATTACCTTTCGGGGAAAAAATTGGGGAAAGAGGAGGAAGAATGGCCATCACGCTTCTTATCTGATCGACTTATTAGCGACCGTTTAGAACATTGGCGACCGTTCATTATTATGTGAACGGTCGCTAATATTATGTGAACGGTCTTCAAAACATTGGCGACCGTTCATTAGAGACCGTATAATATATAAGGTCGCTAATAATTTATTAGGGACCGTATATATTTACACGGTCCCTAATAAACGGTCTCTAATGCATACAGTTTCTACTAGTGATTGATATAATGAATTATCCGAGTTGATGTAATCACAATCGCTACTTCATGTATCGCATCTAGATAACTATTATAACTACTTTTAAAATAAATATTCAATGCGTTAAACTTTTTACACGGTTATCCCTATTACCAGAAAACATATAGTATTTTTATATAAAATTATATATCACAAGAAGCTGCCATGAACTTGCTGGCTTAGGAAATAGCATACACTTGCTATGCTTAATTACCTTGAATTATGTATTTACTGAGACAAACCACCAACATAAATCCTTAATCCCTCTTGGAAAAAGTGCCAACTTTGCATGTGACTTTTGATTAAAAAAGAATACGTAATTAGCAATTCCCTTAATGTGTATTTCTTCTAAGGTGAATAATTGAAGGAACCCACCAAATTTAGCATCTGCTATTGCACCTTCAAAATACGAATCCATCTTCATAAATTTTTCACACAATCACATAATCGATTTCTTAATTGTCTATTCATTTATTTTCTTTAAGAGTAAAAAATGTTTGTTGTATAATGATTGAGAGGGCAAGAGTGTATTTTGAAGTATTTCATTAATGGTTGTGTGGCACTTATATGTAAAATGCCAAGTTTGTGGTAGAAATGTGTAATAAAGTATGTTCCAAAGTGCCTTCAGCAAGATCAAGACAATCAAATGAAATAAAGCCAGCTGCAAATAGTGTATGGTCTATTGGAAAATCAAGCTACCATGCTAATTAGATAAACTTCCTGATTCTGGTTGCTGGGTCTGATCAAACTAATAACTGTTCTAAACTGAAACTAGTTCCAAGTCTTTTCTGGAAAATAATATTCATTATAATAAACCTTATTCTATTTAAAGCGAAATAATAATGCGTAATAATTATATTAAGATACATATCTTTTATTGACACGTTTATTTTACCTCTGATCATGATAATATATTGACTGATTTCAGGTATCTATATTATTATCGTTATCATTATCGTGACCTTTATTATTATCGTTATTGTTATCATGATTAATATTGTTGCCATTATTGTGATCATTACTATTATCATTATCATGCCAGTACATACTTGCCATGTAATATTTACCAATGCCAACAACTACTGATATTGACTTGATCGACTGGATTGTCCTGATTGACCTGACTGGTTGTCCTGCTAGACAAGACCTGCACACACTTGTTCTTGTGTTGGTATTAGGTAGATATAACTTTTATACCTGACATGGACATGAAACCTGAGAAAAAGGGAAAATCAAAAATATAACTGAAAGGCAACTCCAGAGAATATTATTGCTGCCATAATTATGTGGGTGAAAGGAATAACCATTGTTGATTGATATATATTTTTGTTGTTATTCCGGTGGTGAACGGAATAACCATTGTTGATATAGACTGTTGAGTTACGATAAAGAATTATATTAATTGGTTTTAAATACCTATAGGATAGATAACTTAGCAACGTGAATTCATAAGATACACATGATTGGTTGATCCATTATATCTTGCTTGTTACATCATATGCTATTGCTAATGCTTATTGTTTATACCCATGATATCGAGATTATTGCATATGGTATACTATATTTCATACTAGTTGTATTATTATGATATTTATGACGCATTGACGTCTGGGTTTTGCATGGCTCAGATCCTTTGACTTTAGCACAGGAGGATCGTGGGTATTTAGACAGGATTGCCGAGCTATGAAGAGCAGTTCACTGATTTAGTTTTATCGATGCTTTAACTTTCTTTCTAGTATTGAACTTGTTGGTTTTATCGTTGTAATCCTATAAGGAACAACCATCAGTTATTATTTTCTTTAGTTTTTCGAATTGCTATTGCTTCAGTTATTGTTTCCTATTATTTTCTTGTAACTATTGGACATGTGATAGATAGATTTATTATTATATTATTCTTGATTACTGATTGACAGCCGTAATGTACCTATGGAAGGATATTTTCTTACCGTAGATAGCATGGTTGGCTTTGTTACATCCCCGTATTTATGTATATTGGAAAGCGGGGCGTGACACGCAGTTACAGTAGCGCAGCTACAGTAGCATGCGCAGTTATAGTAGCACATGATGTATGAGGAGGGAGCCAAAAGGTTCCGTATAGACCAAAAGGTCAGATTGTTTTTGGGGGGCGAAGCCCGGATTTTGAAGCTTAAACTCAAGGGGGGGTTCTCTTCTTTTGACCTTGAGAGGCTCTCTTGATTTCTCAAAACTTGGATTTGGGATCTTGAATGATGAAAAAGAGTTTCTTTTCCCTTTCCCAAGTCTTGGAACTTCTCACAATGGAGATTTTGGTAATGGGTTCTCCTTTTTCTTCCTCTCAAATTTGATCTTGAGGAGGAAGAAGAAGATGAGAAAAAAATCTTCCTTTTTGAGATTTGAGAGAGAGATTCACTATCTTTTCAATGGGTTTGTGGCTAAAATGTTATTTGTTTTGGAAAATGAGAGATTAAGCTCTTGATTTGATAAAAAAAAAGGAAAAATGAAGAACTTGATGAGGGAGAAAGGATGGAGACACAAACCCTAATTTTTATTTGGGGGATTAATTATGTTTCATTTCTTCACAATGTTTGCCTTATATAAGCTTACATTTTTCACATAGCTCATTGGGCTTTATAAAATGGCATTTTGCTCATCCCATGCCCATGTGCTTATTTGTTTTTTCACATGAACCATGGGCTTTACATAATTTGGCTTTTTTCCCATGTATTTTACATTTTGCATATTTATTTAAATATTACATTTATTTGTTTTACTTTATTGGCATAGGGGCCGGTCTGGGCTTGGGCCCACCTGCTTGGACTTGGGGTTCGGGCATCGGTCCGGCTTGGATTTGGGCATGGACCCGGCTTGAGTTTGGGCATAGGCCCTGTGTGGATTCGACAGTAGGGTCTACTTGTTTTGGTATGAGTCTACTTGTTCGCGGTTTGATTTTGACTTTTACTTTTGGTCCATAGGGTGTAAATTTTGACCCAAACAAAGTGCCCCCACCAATGAATGCACACTACATGTATGGGTCGTGTGCATGAAATTGATGGATCTTCGTTCGCATGGAGGTTGACTTGATTTGGTTCTCGCTTTTGGGAGGTTGCCACTGCCCTTTTTACGACATGGACGTTCGATGCTTGACGTATCTCCGAAACGGGGTGTCTACTGTTTGATGTATCCCCGGCACAGAGAGTTGTTGGTTGATGTATCCCGGCACGAAGTGTCGCTGTCTAACGTATCTCCGGGACGGAGTGTCGCTGTATGACATATCCCCGGCACGGAAGGTCGATGTTTGACGTATCCCGGCACGGAGTGTCAATGTCCGACGTATCCCCGAGGCGGAGTGTCGATGTATAACGTGTCCCCGAAACAGAGTGTCGCTGTATGACGTATCCCCGAGACTTAGTGTCGCTGTGTATGAAGTCTCCCTGGCATGGAGTGTCTCTGTGTGACGAATCCTCGAGACGGAGTGTCGATGTCTGGTGTATCCTCGAGACGAAAGGTCACTGGTTGACATATCCCCGAGATGGAGTATCGATCTCTGACGTGCCCCCGGCACGGAGTATCGATGTCTGGCGTATCCCCAAGACGAAGTGTCGGTGTATAACGTATCCCCGACGCGGAGTGTCGCTGTATGACGTGTCCCCGGGACGGAGCGTCGATGTATGTTGTGTCTCCGAGACGGAGTGTCACTTCCTGACGTAACCTCAAGACGGAGCGTCGATGTATGTTGTGCTCCCGAGACGGATTGTTGCTTCCTGACATGCCCCCGAGATGGAGTGTCGATGTATGACACGCCCCCGAAATGGAGTGTCGCTGTATGATGTGTCTCCGAGAAGTGTCGCTTTGTGACGTGTCCCCGAGATGGCATGTCGATGTCCGACGTATCCCCTAGACGGAGGATCGTTGTCTGACGTATCCCCGAGACAGCGTGTCGCTGGTTGATGTATCCCAGGCACGGAGTGTCGCTGGTTAATGTATCCCCGAAATAGAGTGTTACTATTTTTGACATAGAGGTGGTTATTGGAATTGGTTGATTTGATTTGTTTTGGGAGGTTCCAATCTTTCCGGCGGGACTTCTGAGCTTGGAAACACTTCCAGGTGGGACTTTAGTTTGATTTGTCTGATTCCTGCCTTATTTGGCGGGACCTTTGAATTTGAGGCATTGCTGTGTGGGATTTAAGTTGGAATTGGATTTGAATGAGCTTGGATTTGGTGTCAGTATCGCTACACTAGAATGGGGGTACCAGAGCGATTCATCATTTGCCGCTGGTGGCTTTGAATTTAGATGTGGATTTGGATGGCGTTTGCATTGCTATACTGGAATATGGCACTAGGAGCAATTCATCATTCGCCTTTTCCAATTGGGAAGCAATGACTTGGGAAGCGATGGCTTAGGAAGCAGGTTTAGGTCCTCGTCGGCTATGACTTTTCAATTTTATGAACTGTAAGGGTCTTCATAGAAGTATTTTCTCCCTACGAGTCAAGAGAATCTCGTAAGTGGATTTTCTCCTTAAGAGTCATGAGGACCCCCAAGTGTGCTTTTACCTTGTTAGTCGTAACGATCACATGAAGGTATATTTTTCTTACGAGTCGAGAGGATCTCGTAAGCGCCATTCTCCTCATGTATCATGAGGACACATGAGTGGGTTGGGATTTCTGGATTGTTTGTGCCCGTGGATTGTATACGGTAGTCATTTTGGGGATCGGCCGTAAGGCTGAGAGAATTTAGGAGATTTGGATTGTGGTTTTGGGTTGGCGTCTGCATCGAAATACTGGAATAGTGTCAGGAGCGAGTCATCATTCGCCGTTGGGACATTTGGTGATTTGAAATTTTGTTGGCGTCTGTACCGCTACACTGGAATATGATACGAGGAGCGACCCATCATTCGCGGTTGGAGGATTTTGAATTTGGATCTTGGTTGGCGTCTGCATCACTATACTGAAATATGGTACCAAGTGCGACTAATCATTCACCTTTGGGAGGGGTTGATATATATATATACATTTCTAGTTTTACGACATAGAGATCAAAGGAATTTTTTGTTCGAGTATGCGCCCTTTCGGGTTTTTAAAAGATCGCGGGCAATCCGGCTGTTTTTATTAACGAAGCCTTTTCAGGTTCTCATTTGTGCCTTTTTGCTTTTGGAATGGCCCTTTATTTCTTTTTCTTTTTCTTTTCTATTTATTTATTTATTTATTTATTTATATTTCTCAGTTTAACGACTCAGGGGTCATCTGTTCCCGGTTTAACAACTTAGGGGTCATTGACTGGGCTATCACCGGCATCTGAATTTTTAGAAGTTGTCGGCTCTCTTAGTTTAGCCTTCTGTGCAGAGCATTTTTCGAGACCCGGTTTTTGCTCACGGAACAAAGTGCCATGCCAATTTTCATGCCAAGAGGGCGGGGGCCACCTCTTTAATCCATGGGGCCACCACTTGAGTCCATGGGACCCACTGTAGAATAATGGGGAATCTTCGGAACGCATTTTAATAGAGGACCGAACTGCATTATAAATGTAATGATACTACCCTCAATTACAAAGGCACCTTTTAAGTGAATTGGCACTACAGAAGTTTGAGAACTCCGTAGTTAAACGTGCTCGGACCAGGAAAGTCTTGAGATGGGTGACCTCCTAGGTTGTAGCCCCTGGTCGGGTCCGATTCGCTCTAAAGGGAAAAACCGTGCGGTTTCGGTTAGAGCGGACAATACCATCTGTACTGAGGCGTGGGGCGTTACATTTATGGTGGTCGATGCAGGTCCCTTAGTAGTAGATCTGTGGTTCGAGGACGAACCATTGTTCAAAGGTGGGGAGAATGTCAGGACCCGGTTCTTGCTCACGGAACAAAATGCCACACGGAACAAAATGCCACGCCAATTGTCATGCCAAGGGAGCGGGGGCCACCTCTTGAGTCTGTGGGACCCACTGTAGAATAATGGGGAATCTTCCGAAAGAGGACTGAACTGCATTATAAATGTAATGATATCACCCTCAATTACAGAGACGCTTTTAAGTGAATCGGCACTACAGGAGTTTGAGAACTCCGTAGTTAAGCATGCTCGGGCCAGGGAAGTCTTGGAATGGGTGACCTTCTGGGAAGTGGCACCTGGTCGGGTCTGGTTCGCTCTAAAGGGCAAAACTGTGCGGCTTCGGTTAGAGCGAACAATACCATCTGTACTGGGACGTCGGGCGTTACATCATTTATCATCATCTGAGCCGAGCCAGGATTGAGCAGCGGCAACTATTTCATTATCATGACTGTGAAGCGTAAAAGGTTTTATTCTTCCGGGTCCTACAATATTCACTGTATGGATTGTGTATTCGTTTATTGCCTCCTTGTTGGTGATGTCATTTGCTGGGCTTTTGGATTGTCGTCGTGGTCCGCTCCTTTCAGGAAATGACAAACGACCGAGAATAGCCGGTTCGACCGGGGTCTTGGATGTAGTCGGTACACTCTGTTTGACTTCTTTTGATTTTGCTTGGCGAGTAGAGCTTGGCATGCCCTTGATGAGATCGTGCTATGGTTTTGATTCTGGGGTCTAACACACCTCTTTGCAGAATTCTTTGAATTGTCATTTTCTTGACCTTTGCAGTCGTAGCATGCCTCTGTGCCGATTTTAACGGTTCGAAAGAGTTGATTTTCATGGCAGAATTGGCTTTTGTCGCAGAGTAACCATGTTCTCGGAACCCGACGAAATCCCATTTAGCAGGGACCTTAGCCCTCTTATTGGATTATCTCTGAGTCGTTTCTATTTCAACTCTTCGGTTTTAAAGGCTTGGCAGGCATCTGCTTCTTTGACGGCCGTTTTGGGCTGACCGATAGTATAGAGAAGACATTTACATTTGCGATTGTTATGGGCCTTACTTGGGCTGGCGTAAGGCGTCTTGTTGCCCTCTGTAGGTTGACGGCTTTGCTCCCAGATGGAAAGATAGAAAGCCGCTCAAATACCGATTTGTGCTTTGGTTCGGGAACCCTTGCTTATGATGCTCGGCCCGAATTGGATTAGATGCCTTGCCTCTAATGCATGAGGCTTGACGAGAGAATCACTTTAGCGGGAGCCTTGATTGTGTTTGCAACAGTAGTCGTGTTGAAAACTGAGCTTGTTTTCCCGGAATTTAACATACATTAGTTTAAAGTCATTTCGGACATAACTTGAAAACTTGAGAAATTTTAGTTTAATGTCATTTCGGACATGAACTTATCGAGCAGGGTTTTTTTACCGCAATTGCTCTACCATTTCATCTTTTCTTATCGTGAAGGCCGCGATTGCCCTATCATTTCGGCTATTCATTCGCGATTGCCCCATCATTTCAGCTATTTATTTTTATTTTTACTCGATTATTTTTATTGTGAGTTGTCCCATCATTTCGGCTATATATATATTTTTTACATTCTCAGTTAAATGACTTAGGGGTCGAGCTTAGTTTAATGTCATTTCGGACGCCACTTAAAAGCTCAAGAAATTTTAGTTTAATATCATTTCAGACATGCTTTATGGAGCATGCATGTGAAATGGTTCTGTTGTTGGAGACATCGTTATTGAATTTGGGATTGCGGTTGAAAGTCCTTAACCCTTGCATGAAAAAGCATTATTTCAGTACAACTATCGATTTAGATGAGTTCGCATGAGTATTTGACCCGAGGCATGGAAGAAGAGATAAGGTCCCACCGGGCTTATCAGAATCTGTAGAGTGTTTTTCGTCACCCTATTGAGATAGGAATGCGCACGCTTGTCGGGCGTGTACAGATTCCCCCGGCCTAGAGTAGGCTGGGTTTATTGATTGCGGGGATCCAAATCTCCGGCTATCGTGAACAAAACTGTCGTTAATTACTCCTTGTGGAGCAAGGAAACCTCCGATTAACAGATCAAACAGATCGTGCGAACTCAATGTGCAGTATCTGGTGTGTTATGTTTTGAAAACAATGCAAAAATGCGTGTTCATTTCATTTTTTTTTGTTTATTCTGTAAATATTTACAAGAAAGACTAAAAATAAAATTTTAGTAAACATTTTTCGATTTTTTCTCTTTTTTCTTTATTTTTCTTTTAAAAAATGTGGAAATGAAGCGCAAGCACGCAGTTACAGTAGCATGTGCAGCTACAGTGCGCGCTACAGTAGCATGCACAGCTATAGTAACGGCGCAGCTACAGTAACGCACGATGCGCGAGGAGGGCCAAAAGGTCTGATTTTTTTTTGAGGGACGAAGCCCGGATTTTGAAGCTTGAACTCAAGGGGGTGTCCTTTTTTTGTCCTTGAGAGGCTCTCTTAATTCTTCAAAACTTAGATTTGGGATCTTGACAGTCATAATCAATGCAATTATGGTTAAAAGTTGAATGTTATACTTGTCATAAAGGTACTACTGCAGAAGTTATGCGTGTTATTTCTTTGAAAGTGTTATTTAACCAAACTAATATCATGCTACTAAAAAATTTGTTCACACTTACCATACTGCTATCATGCTACTCAAAATTCAAACTTTCATTTTATCTAGTGATAAAATACATAAATGGTTTTTTTAGTATGTGATCCACTCTGAGACTGACCTACTTGCATCCCTGGATTCTGATGTCAGGAAAACCTGAACCTATGATACATTCTGATTCACACAATAAATAGCCCGTTAACCATTGATGTAAACCTAATTGATGGGTGTAAAGTGTAAACTTGCCCAAATCAGATTCAGGTCGCAAGCCACTTCCATACCTGTCCACGAGAGATTATACAAAGTTGAAATTCATGATGCATAAAAATAGAGGAAGATTGTGCCAAAAACTAACAGAAACACCCAACTCCTTTCACATTCAAATCTCACATGCGCCTTTCAACAAACAACTTCTTCGTCCTGTTCCTCCCATTAATGCCGTAAGTAATAAGCTATTGTTATAAACATTACTCCCTCACTGCAGGCATTCGAATCTTACGCACCCAAGCACGCCCGCATGGACACAGTGTCAGATTAAATAGGCAACATGATACGAAAAGGAAAAGGTAGCAGCATATCAGATTTCCTTGTGAAATTAAGATCGACAACAGTTTTAGAAACAAGGAACCAAAATCTGAAATAATTAAACCACTGAAGCTCTGAGGTTAAGGTAAGAATCGAGTGAAATACCATTTTTAGACTCAATAGTGTCTGCTTCAGCCGCATGAAAATGGTCTGCTGACTGTTTGATTCTCTAGCACTTAATTGGTACCGAGTACTGACTGCATTTGTATGCCTGCAACAATTCACAATCAAAATTGCTAAAAACAGAAAATAAAGAAAGCACTCTCATTTATGAATGCAGTATTTGTATACCTAATCTGGCAACATCATTCAAATTTTTGCACATGCAGCCAAGTTGACAACAAAAGAAACTTGCACCAGTATGGGAAAAATCCACAATATAACAACACATACATATATAGATGATGAGATGTTCTCCTATTAGCAGGATGAAGTTTCCTATTTAACGCTACTCATCAGACCTCAAGTATAGGTTTCTTAACAATTGTTTCTCCCCTCCTATTCTAAATCTCAACATGCCGAAAACTTCACACATTTATAGGTGTGTAAAACTGTACAACTGTCCTGACAACTTCCTGTGTATGCTTCTCTCTAGCTTCTATACTGTAACATACACAAAGATACAAGGTGAAATTTCTGGGATCAGACCACTGACTCGCATTCCTCATCCACGGTACAGGTGCGGGCAATGGATTGTTTCTGAATCTTGATTGTTGAACTAACTGCAACCCAGCAGCCTACAATATATAATAGGCACATCAGTCATAATCAATGCGATTACGGTTAAAAGTTGGATGTTATACTTGTCATAAAGGTACTACTGCAGAAGTTATGCGTGTTATTTCTTTGAAACTGTTGTTTAACCCTACAAGCAAACCAAATTTCTAGTTCATGCACTATGAATACTCTATCATGACAGCAATTCATTGTTCATGCAGAATAGCAACTCTTCAGATACTACTTGTTATTTTACTCCAATTGCTTGCCTGTCTTCTTTTTCAATGTAAATATGGTTTGTAACTAAAGCGTAGTTACTTTGCCTAGGTAACACATTTACTCCTTAAATTCTTTTGGGTAATCACTGCTACAAATGGGAGGAAACCTACAATGTATTGTAAAATACAAATTAATAAAGTCATGGCATCTCTACCGTTATATTTATACACCTAATTGGTTTCTTTAAGTTCTATAGAGTTTAGGAGGCTTACGACAGGCACACAGTTGGGCTGGGGCAACGATCAAACGCTAATAATATAATTTTCTTAAGATTTCAATAGCACATGCAACCATCCTGTTTACAAGCCGTGTCATGGATCATTTCTATAGTTAATGAATTTACTAATAAATAAAAAAATATTTTGAATGGTTATAAAAGAATTCTCTGATGATATGGATATTTTGACATATGCATATGTCCAGGTCTTCTTATTAGGTAAGGACACATGTTGAGCATACTCTATTTGTTTTGAAGATATACCTTCTATTTGGAAAAAAAGTAGTCGTGTAGGTGTTCCTTCGATATAATGTGATAAAAAGAGAAATTAATAATAAATTTCAATCAACAAAAATGATAAGGTAAGGACACGCGTTAAACATAGCTTGCGTTTATGATATACAGACTTATGAGGAAAGCAAATCTATGTAGTTGTTCCTCAGATATAATGCGACAAAAATTTGTTACAAAATTTAAGCAAAAAACATGATCCAAAAATCTTGAACCTGACTCAATTTATAGGTTCTGATCACTATTTTCTGCAGTTTGATATGGATTCTACCTCTTTAATCCCCATTGTTAAGTTATAACCTGAATAAATCCTATCATCTTCGTAACCATTGTTGAAGGAACCAACGACACAGAGGGATGGTCACAATTTGGTGTTCAATTTCCAGGTCTCCTTGTTAGTAACTGTTCAAAATTGGTGATAAACTTTAACATTGGAGCATCTTTTTACGTCAAATCAAAGTGCCAAACCTGCCAAAAAATGTTAATAATTGTGGAGAATGCTCCAGGTCAAATGTCTGCAGAAGAAGGCAAACATCTGGACGTGCACACGAGATCACGTCAGAAACACAGAGCAACGATAGACGTCTGAAGGCCAACAAGGCATGCGTCTGCAGAAAAACTAAGTCCAAGTACAGAGTATGGTCAGACGTCTGACCAAGTGTGGTTCAGACGTCTGGGTAAGCTTGAAGCCCGGTCCAGACTATCGGCAGATGTCTAGTGGCAAAAGGCCAGACGTCTGCACAAGGGAGATGAAGACTTACAGAGTGTAGGCAGTCGTCTGCCCAAATGTGGGTCAGACGTCGGTAAATCTATGAGAATCTATGTTTGGTAAATTCGGTTTTATCTCCTGCTTTTTGTAGGATTAGGGTTTGCCTATAAATAGAGACCTCTCAGATGTTATTAGTTGCTACTATTATTATTAATCGAGACTATTGTATAGAGAGGGTGACAGCTAAGGCTAAGGCTTGGAGAGATCTAAGAGATTTAAGAGAAATCTCTTAGGGTTGCTCGGTGTAATTGATTCAAGGATTATTAGTAGTCGTTGGCAGATTCCGCTCTGCCGGGGACTAGCCATACAGTAGGTGAACCCCGTTAATAAATACTTGTGCCTCTCTTTTCTGTGTTTGATTTTTATTTATCCTCACACTTATTTATTTGTGATCTTTCGTTGTTATTGCGCGATTGTGTTGATTGCATGATTAGATGTTATCACGAGCATTGTCCCATGGATCGACTTCCCCCTCAACCCAACAACTGGTATCAAAGCCTGGTGCTTGACGCTTGATCCCAACAACTGGTATCAGAATGTGATTAAGGAACCTAGGGTTCTTCGATTTCACGATCTAGATTAACGGTGGGTAACGACGCGTGTGTTCTCTTCCTCACTTTCTTCGATCACTGTTTTGAAGGCGTTGGTTCAAATCAGGAAAGAAGTATTTTGCTGCGACATAGACGAAAAGATGGCGGAGGATAAAGGATCGAAAAATTCAATGGTCACAGTTATGGTTGGTGTTGCATGCAGATGAAGGGCTACCTATACCAAAAAGACTTGTATCTTCCGTTGCTAGGAGAAAAGCCCGAGAAGATGACCGATTGAGCAAGGAACCTTTTGGATAGGAAAGTCTCGGCGACGATCAAATTGTCGTTGGCTCCACAGGTGGCCTTTAACATCTCAAAAGAGAAAACAACGATGACGCTAATGACGACGTTAGCGAAGTTATATGAGAAGCCTTAAAAATCAAATAAGATATACTTGGTGAAGAAACTTTTCAATATAAAGATGGCAGAAAGTGGTTCGGTGATAGAACACTTGTACGAATTCAAGAGCGTGACGAGCCAACTCGAATCAGTTTCAATTCCGTTTGAAGATGAGGTTCGTGCTCTTTTATTTATATGTTCGTTGCCGGAGAGTTGGGAGAACTTCGTAACGACGGTTAACAACTCGATCTCAGGGACTCTCACATTTAATGATGCGATGAGTTGCATATTAAGTGATGAGATGCGAAAAAAGGCCGTGAGTGGGAGTTTGGGAACTTTTGCACTTTAAGTGGAGAATCGCGGCAGGACGATAGAAAGAAAAAAGGGAAGAAGGGCAAGTCTAAAAGCCGAGAAAAATCAAAGAAAAATCTAAGGCGCCTGTTGGAATTGAGGAAAGAATGGTCACAGGAAAAGTGAATGTAGACGTCCAAAGAAAAGCTCAGATGAGAAGGCAAATGAAAAGAAAGCAAATGTGGTGTCCACACAAGAACAAGGAGAACAAGCGCTTTGTCTATCGGCGAACGAGAGCACAAATGCGGATACTTGGTTCCTAGATTCGGGGGCTTCGTTTCACTACACTTCAGACCGGCATCATTTCGGTGAGTATGTTCAAGGGTATCTTGGACATATGACGTTGGAAAACAGTCAACCGTGCAAGATCGTTGGAAAGGAGACGATCATACTGCAACCGTCAGAAGGATGTCAAATCAAGCTGAAGAACGCTTGGCATATTCCAGATTTGAAGAAAAGTCTTATATCTACAAGTTAGCTAAACAACGACGATTACATGACGGTGTTTGGGAACTCTCATTTGAAGATTTCCAAAGGTTCGTTGGTGGTGGCAAAGGGCAAGCTAAGTGGTTCATTGTATTTCTTCAATGGGAGCAGTGAAGATCCGATTGCATTAGCGATGGTTTGGAGATAGATTCGGAGATTTCGTTGTGGCACAAACGATTGGGCACCTCAGCGAGAAGGACATGAAAATACTTCAGGGTAGGAGACTTCTTTCGGGGCTGAAAAAGGTAGAGTTGGGGCTTTACAAGAGTTGCGTTTGCGAGAAGCAAAGTGCGCTCAGATTTAAGATTGAAGGTGTAGCTAAGAAGAACAAGAAACCGGAGATGATGCATACGGACATATGGGGTCCGTCCTCAGTGGAGTTTATGGAGGTAATCGATACTTCATGACTTTAATCGACGATGCAAGTTGGAAGACATGGGTGTATGGGCTAAGATAAAATGTCTTAAGTCCAATAATGGAGGGGAATATTGCACAAATGAATTCGAGGTGTTTTGCTTGCGGAAGGGTATTCGTTGGTTAAAAACGGTACCGGATACGCCACAGCAAAATGGCATCGTTGAAAGGATGAATAAGATAATCCTAGAGCGAATGCGTAACATGACCTTAGATGCTGATGTGCCAAAATTCCTAAGGAAAGCAGCTGTCGAAGCTGTTGTGTATATGACCAACAGAAGCCCAACGAGTGCGCTCGATGGAGGTATTCAGAAAGAAATTTGGTTAGGGAAACCGATTAATTATACGCACCTAAAAGTATTTGGTTGTATTTCATATTCTTTGATTGATAATACAGAAAAGAGAAAGTTTGACTCAAAATCTAAGAAGTGTGCTTTCATCGGCTATAATGGAGATGAGTTCGGATATAGGCTGTGGGATTGCACAAGTAAGAAGGTAATACGAAACCGGAACGTCGTCTTTGATGAGCGGCACTTGTACAAAGAAGAAAAGTAAGCCAACGATGGTGCACTATCAGAGTTTGTCGAGTTAGATGAAATTCAAGAGAGCAATCAGGTACCTATATGTGGAGATCAGAACATGGAGGAGACTGCAGTGCAGAATCAGATTCAAGAACATGTTGGTGGCTATCTTCAGCAACCAGATATACCAGTTCTGAGGTGGTCTATGCGAGATAGGAGGCTACCTGATAGACTTGTTACCGACTTCGTTTTGTACACAAATTCGGGAGAGCCCGAATCTCTTGAAGAAGCATCAAGCGACGGTGCTAGAAAACGGTGGGAGCAAGTTATGAACGAGGTGATGGATTCTTTGAAGAAGAACCATAGTAGGATCTAGTGAAGCTACCCAAGAGTCGGAAAGCGTTGCTAAACAGGTATGTGTACAGGATTAAAGATTAGACTGATGGTGTGAAGCGGTACAAGAGTCGCTTGTGGTAGTCAAGAGATATGCGCAAAAGCAAGGAATTGACTATCAAAAGATTTTTTCCCAGTGGTGAAGATGACATCTATTCAGGTGATTCTCAGTATCGTAGCGGTGGAGGATTTGCACTTAGAGCAGCTGGATGTGAAGACTGTGTTCCTTCATGGAGACTTGGAGGAGAAGAACTATATAATGCAGCCCCCGGGATACGAGATGAAGGGGAAAGAAACTATGGTGTAAATTACGAAAAAGCTTGTACGACCTCAAACAAGCTCTAAGACAGTGGTATCTCAAGTTCGATCAGTTTATATTGAAGACATGGTTTGTTTGGTGTGAATCAGATCATTGCGTCTATATTCAGACGTTTGAGAATGGAGACTACATTATTTTGTCACTTTACGTGGATGGCATGTTAGTGGCGGGTCTGAATTTCGAAAAAATTCAAAGCCTGAAGAAGATAGTTGAAAATTTCTCCATAAAGGATTTAGGAGCGGCTAAGAAAATTCTGGGCATGAAGATCGTGAGAGATAGAAAGCAATAGAAACTGTGGTTATCGCAAAAAGATTACATCGAGAAAGTTTTGAAGCGGTTTAACATGGACAAGTCAAAAACAGTGAGTACGATTTTAGCGAAACGCTTCAAACTCAGCAACGAGTTGTGCCCAATTCAAGAGCAGAAAGATGAGATGGCAAGCGTGTCTTATACATCTGCAGTAGGGAGTTTGATGTATGTAATGGTGAGTACGAGACCAGATATTGCACATGCAGCGGGAATTGTTAGCAGGTATATGCAAAACCCAGGAAAGAGGCATTGGAATGAGATGAAGTGGATTTTGAGGTATCTAAGGGGTACGTCAAGTCATTGCTTATGTTTCGGGGGTGACTCTAAAAGTGCAAGATTACGTTGATACGGACTATTCGGGTGATCGAGATAGTGGAAAAAAACACAACGGGATACATATTCACAGTTGGGGAAACAGCTGTAAGTTGGGTCTCTCAACTGCAACAGGTGGTGGCATTGTCAACGACGAAGGCTGAATACGTGATGATCACGGAATCCAGCAAGAAGATGATATAGTTGCAAGGGTTACTTGAAAAATTAGGGAAAAAACAAGACCTCAATACCTTGTGGAGGGACAGCCAAAGTGCGATATATTTGGTGAAGAATGCGGCATATCACTCTCGGACGAACCACATCAAGGTGTAGTACCATTTTATTCGCATTGCGATAGAAGACGAGAAGTTGATACCGCAAAAAATTGTTGAAGAATAGAATCCAACGGATATGTTCACCAAATTCGTAGACAGAGACAAGTTGGAGCTCTGTTGCAGGTTAGTGAATTTCTTCATGAAAATCTGATGAGGAGAGAGTAGAACGGAGTCATGTGAAGTCTACTAGCGTTGGGAATTAAGGCTAAAGTATCTCCAAGTGGGAGATTGTTAATAATTATGGAGAATACTTCAGGTCAGACGTCTGCAGAAGGCAAACGTCCGGACGTGCACACGAGATCACGTCAGAAACACAGAGCAACGATAGACGTCTGAAGGCCAACAAGGCATGCGTCTGCAGAAAAACTAAGTCCAAGTACAGAGTATGGTCAGACGTCTGACCAAGTGTGGTTCAGACGTCTGGGTAAGCTTGAAGCCCGGTCCAGACTATCGGCAGATGTCTAGTGGCAAAAGGCCAGACGTCTGCACAAGGGAGATGAAGACTTACAGAGTGTGGGTCAGACGTTTGCCCAAGTGTGGGTCAGCCGCCTGTCAATAGTAAATCTGTGCGAATCTATGTTTGTAAATTCGGTTTTATCTCCTGTTTTTGGTGGGATTAGAGTTTGCCTATAAATAGGAACCTCCCATATGTTATTAGTTGTTGCTGCTATTATTAATTGAGAGACTATTGTATTGAGAGGATGACGGCTAGGGCTTGAAGAGATCTAAAGAGATTTGAGAGAAATCTCCTAAGGTTGCTCGGTGTAATTGATTCAAGAATTGTTGGTAGACGTTTGCAGATTGCACTCTGCCAGGAACTAGCCATATGGTAGATGAACTTCGTTAACAAATCATTGTGCCTCTCTTTTCTGTGTTTGATTCTTATTTATTCTCGCACTTATTTATTTGTGATCTTTCGTTATTATTGTGTGATTGTGTTGATTGCGTGATTTGGTGTTGTCGCGAGCATTGTTCCGTGGATCGACTCCCCCCTCCCAAAAAAAATGCCGAAACTTATAACTTAATTAATGATTGAACTATTTAATCCCAAGCTTCACCCCCTCCTCGTTCATAACAAGGAAAATAATTTTGGAACTCCTCTCTGCTATTTATAGTCGTCGTTTTAAAAAAATGGCATTAGGCATGAACACCCCAAAAATTGAAACAGATCAATACAACGGAAGGATGACATCCTTGGTCATTCTATCTTGCATGGTGGTAAGTGTAGGAGGTTTCCTCTTTGGCTATGATGACGGCATTTCAGGTATAGCTTCTCACATATTCAAGAACTATCATAGTAATATACCCTGTAATCATCAATCAATTTCTTTTAGGTGGTCTGCCATCTATGGATCCGTTACTTGATAAGTTTTGCCCATGGATATTGGAAAAAAAGAAGAGAGCAACAGAGTCTAGAAGTCATAACTATTGCAGGTTTAATAGCCATCTATTGACCGCGTTCACATCATCCTTGTATGTTGCGGGGATGTTTGCTTCCCTAATTGCGGCACCTATAACGCAAAAACACGGGCGAAGGCTGACATTGATGATCAGAGGTGCAGGTGCAGGAGTGGAAGGAGCAGCAGTCAACACATGGATGCTCTTTTTTGGCCGTGTATTGCTAGGTATTGGAGTCAGGTTTGTTAGCCAGGTTAGTTATTGTTTCCTGAATCATTTGTCTGTTTATAAACATCATGTGGTTCACGCATGTACTAAAAAGAATCCAAGTTTGGTCATACAATGCATTCGAATTAACAAGTAGATGCATCGGGCGTCACATGATGCTAGAAAATTATTCCTGAAAGAGAGATCGGTGCACTACTTTTTACCCTGCAATATTTTTTGAGGAAATCGATGGGTTTAATATAACCCCCCAAGCCAAAAATTTCTTCTTTCCCTTTGTCGTGTTAATGGCATGCCTGAAACCTGAAACCTTTTTGTCACTATTCTCAAACCTTACCAACCGTTCCATCATCTTAGTATCTTTCTCACTGTGAAATGGAACTTCGAAAGAGCTAATATTGAGGTAACTTATCCACATGGAACGAGACAGATGACGCCCCTAAAGTGGAATGGAACTTTGGAAGAGCCAATTTCTTAAATTATGATAACCGATACAAACACAAAGTTGCTATTTGGGATCACATTTCTTTATAGGATGGTTTATCAACTATTATTTACCCAAAATAATGCAACGCTAGTTCTGCTTAACAAGCTAAAGTGTGCAACTCTAATAAATAATCTAACTAGTGAAAAATAAATGGTTGTTAGTTTGTGACCCAAGCCGAGTATTTGCGACCTAAATTTAAAATTTACAGGTCAAAAATCTACATGAAGTTCCTGACTCAATTGGTATTGGAATCTTAATCTACTCCTTGTACTGATATAAAAATCTCAGCAGATTGCAAATGGCATGTTTAGCTAGCTTACATTCTCATATTAGGCCCCTGAATCTAAACTTCAGGTTAAGGCAAACCAGATCAGATCGATTCAGGTCAGAACTTGAGCCATTTCGATGCCTATCCATGAGAGATTGCGCAAATTTGACTTTTTTCATGCACAAGCATAGAGAAAGAACCTGCCAAAATGAGTAGAAAAATCCCATTTAAACCTCATACGTGCCTTCCAACAAACAACTTCTTTGTCCCTCTCCTCCTTCCAATTAATGCTCTAGCTAATAAACTTTTGCTATAAATTATGATTCACTGCAGGCAGTCCCCATGTACCTCTCAGAGATGGTCCCTCCAAACCACAGAGGAGCTTTCATCATAGGCTTCCGATTTACCCAAAGCATTGGTTCCATCCTTGCTAACCTCATCAACTTCGTCAGTCGAAAAATCAAAGGCGGACACAGCTGGCGACTGCCTCTATCCACACCAGCAGTTCCAGCATCATTCCTGATGATCGGAGCCTTCTTCCTCCCCGAAACCCCCTCCGGCATCATCCAATGCGGCCTCAACCCACCAACTTCTATAGGAGTTCTCCAAAGAATCCGCGGCACCACCGACATCATCACCGAGCTCAACGATATTGTCACTGCTTCTACCCAACATTCCATGTATCGAGCAATCGGTCAGCGAAAGTACAGACCTCAGCTCATAATGGCCATCTCCATCTCCTTTTCTCAAATGACAGGGTTTAGCCTTGTAGCATCCTATGCCCCGCTACTGCTACAAAAAGCCCTTCAGATTGAGGAGAGTGTTTCGATACTAGTGCATGGGGTAGTGCTAGGACTGTTAAGTTCTTGTGCGAACATTGTTGCAGCGGCCGCAGTCGATAGACTAGACCGACGAGCTCTCTACATGATCGGAGGTGCCATGATGCTCGTGTCGCAAGTGATGATCGGGGGAGCGATATTGGCACTGAACTTAGACAAGGGCAGATGGTACGTTTACATTGTGCTGGCCACGATATGCGTACATGTCATCAGGTTTGAGCTGTCATGAGGACCGTTGGGATGTGTGGTGCCTAGCGAGATATTCCCTCTAGAGGTTCGATCAGCAGGGCAGAGCATTTTCGTGGGCGTGAGCTTTCTGACTGCTTCTGTGGTTGCTCAGACTTTTCAAGGAATGTTCTGTGTATTTGAGGCCGGCATATTCTTCTTCTTCGCGCTATGGATCGCAGTGATGGCTGTATTTTTATATTTTATGTTGCCGGAGACGAAGAAGGTGCCAGTTGAGCAGATGGAGGTTGTGTGGCGGGCACATTGGTTTTGGAAGAGGGTGGCTGATGATGATGCCAGTGGAGCAGTGCAAAATTGACGCGATGCTGCTATATAAACCGACTTTTCCTACCTTGTAATTAGGTATTCGTACAAAGATATCGATTTGACCGTGTAACAAATGCATAGAAAGCACAGATCATAGGCCTTGTAAAAGCTATAGCAATTTGATTAATTTGTTCGTTGAGAAGAAGAAGACTACAGATTATAATATTTATATATTTATAATCACATTGATCATGCAGATAGTAAAAACTTAAAGAGGCAAATTGAGCACATTAGTCAAATTACCTTGTGAAATTCAAATCTAAGCCGGATTTAAACTCTGAATAAGAATTCCGAATATGCATATATGAATGCAGCATTCCTTTAGCACATCGCTCAATTTTTAGCAAAGCAAGGTCCATTACAAGAACAACTTGAAATGCAGACACTTCAATGAAGTACATGAAAAAAGTAAGCTTCTACTCAAATATTGCAAAATACTTATTGTAGTCATTAAAGATATAGAAGAATAGATGACATGTTAAAAGAGTAAAAAAAAATTAAATAAGAGCAAAACTTCTTAGAAAGAAAAAAATCAGGAAGGTTTCCGATGCAAATAATCATTTACACTACACAAGTGCCAAGCGCGCCCGCTGTCACAAGACGAATTTGCTTCAAGGGTCTCGCGACTATACATAAATTAAAGACACTGGCACTTTATAGTTCATGAACAATTCCAGATTTCCAGGTCTCTGAAGAACTATGTATAATAATACCTCATCATATTCTTGCGCATGATATCAACTTCCGATTGGTCCCATCTTCTTTTGTAATGAAAATACGGTATGCAACCAAAGTGTTGTTAGTTGTTACTTTCCGTGTAGTATATGTACTCCTCAAACAGTTTTGTAGGTAGTCGCCATTACAGATGAGAGGAAACCTACAATGCATATTGTTATGTCAAATACAGAAAAGCAAATAAATCAACCATATAGCTAAAGCATATTGATTCTTGACTTCATAATGCAAACCATTTTTTGAGTCGAGTCTTTCTAACTTTATGAAACCACATTTTAGGAAACTCCATTCCCAAACAGGGTTTGGGGTTTGCAATGTGGTTTGATAATCTTTCTACCATTGTGCATGTGAAACGCGGACAATGATATTCTTCATTTGGAAAATTACATCAAAACTATCTTTAAACCCATAAATCTATTTTTTCTGCACATAAGCAATTAAAAATAATAATTCTTTTTGCAGGTAAATCGCGAGGGAAGGGAGGAAGGGGAGATGCCAGAAAACCCCCTTGCTTTTGTCCAAGTAGAAGAAAACCACTTTCAGTTTTAAAAGCCTATAATTTACCGATCTGTCTAATGAAGTTATTTTCGTTAAAGACAAATTTTTTATCTGAACTTCTATCATTTTTCTTCCATTGTATCATAAACGATTTGTTACTAATATTTAAATGACTGGTGTTAGGAATTAAATATGACGGAGATGGGAAAAGTTAACGGTCGTTAGAGAACCTTATGTTATACCACTGTAAAGGCAACTATAACAAGCCCCTATCCCAAATAATTGGGGTCGGCTATATGAATGCTTCTCTTCCATTCTACTCTGTTAAAGATTGTCTTCTCGGTTAAATTAACTATAAACATATGTTTTAATTGCGTCTATCATTGTTCGTTTAAGTCTACACCTTATCCATAGTTGCACATTAACTACAATTTTGTCACTTCTCCTAACCGGGGCATTGATTAGTCTCTCTTTGTGCATGGCCAAAACTATCTTAATCGGTCTCTCGTATCTTTTTCTCTATGAGAGCAACCTCTATCTTGTCACGTATACATTTAATTCTTATCCTATTTTTTAGTATATTACCACTCAACTATCTGAACATTCTTATTTCAGTCACACGTTTTCTAAACATATTTCTTAATTGTCCAACGTTCTGCTCCATAAAGGAATGTTGGTCTTATCATCATCTTATAAAAAAAGATCTTTCAAATTCAAAGGTATCTTACGATCATGAAGCACCTCTCCACTTCGAACTCTTTGATCCTATGAGCTATATCTTGAAAACAGCCTTAGAGGGAGATGAATAAGTATAGCAAACTTAATGCAATTGTGCGAAATTAAGAAATTTTGCAGCGGAATATAAACAAGAGTATAAAATAAACATGATTTCACAAATAGAGAAAACGCAGAAAGAAAATGACACAAGGGATTGTTAACAAGCTTCACCAACTCTATGGCTAATCTCCGTCTAAGAACCGCTTAGGATTCAACTTCACTATCCAGTGACTTCTTACGGGTGGAGAAATCCAGATCTTTTCTCAGGCCCAGATCTTAAAACCTTTATACGTGCAAGTGGTGAACACCTAAACTTTTTCCCAAAGCTCAAATCCGAAACCGTTACAATGTGAAGATCTTAAACCTTTCTTCATTAGGTCGTACAAACAAGATTTTCAACAAATCTTTACAAACCAACCATATAATCCTATTGATCTCAAAGGGTAAATCAAATTTCAATTCAAAGGAGATAATAGATTGTTTTTGAAGATTAAGCGAGTTTTAAAACGATTCGAAAAAGTTTTTCAAAGGATTAAGAAACGGTTTTGAAACACAAACTTCTTCGACAAAATCAGAGATCTTTCGATTCTAATGACTAGAAAAATCTTAAACCCTGAAAGATCTATTTCTCTCAAAAGATTAATAAAAACTTTAGAACGAGAAAATGGACAGAGTTTTCACAAAAGATTAAAGAATAAGAACTTGAAAACGTGAATGAGATTATCAAAAATTCAGTTGAACTCTTTTGAAATGAGTCCTTTATATAGAATTTAAAAATGGGCAGATGGGGCAGTTGTAATAACTACTCCTCAAACTTAGGGCGGTTATTGACAGGTTATAATCGTTGGTAGTCTGAAATTCAAACTAAAAACATATTTTTAAAATGGCTACAACTATCATGGATGTCCATAGGGACGTCTGATGTCTAATATATCAGACGCAGACTCCCTTTGGATGTTTAAAATATTTTCGAAATAATTTTAATTAGTTTTGAAGACTTTAAAATAAGATTTTAAGCGATTTAGTATAAAAAAATTTAGAACATGAAAAGAGATTCTAACCAATGAGATCAATTCTAGACTCAAAGAAAATAAGTCTTGAATACTCCGTTGTGTGACTTCTTCGATATTTCCTTTAAACTTGCAATTTTGGTGTTCAGAGTCGTTCTTCACTTGATGTTACTTTTGTGGTGTCAGTTGCAGTGTCGATTGTTCTTTTACTTGACTAAATCCATTGTTTGTAGCACTTTAACATATCTGGCATGGTTGGTAATATATAATATTTTTGAAATATGGTTTTTATAAAATAATCAAAACTAAAGAGAATGAGACTCATAGGTCAATATATCCTCCTCAATCTTCCATCCTGATTAATTATACATTCTAAGTAACGAAAATAGTAATTTTTAGATATTTTTTGGCTATCAATTTGCAGTTTTGGAGAAGGAGACAAGGAAGGAGAAAGTGATGAAAGAAAATGAGTATGAATTTGATTGGTTTTTATTTTTCATGAAGGATATAAGAAAGGAGAAGGTGATGAGAAGAAATAAATGTTAGGTTTAAATGATTAATGGGTTTTAGAGAGTAAGATGAGGTAAAAGAAATGAGCTTTTAGGTCTGATAAGTTTTCAAGGAGACCGGAAGAGGGGAAAATGTGTTTTGTAGTTAATAGGAACAATGGGTTTCGGATTTAGGATTTTGAAGAAGATGGTGAGGATGTAGAAGGGAAAGAAAAAAAATAAGCAAAACAAAGAAGATGAGATAAATGTATCAGTTTTACTAATAGAATATAAGTTTTGGGTTAAAAACAATATTTTAATATAGGCTTAATTCCAAAAAATTACCAGACATTTGGCTCGGTAACGAGAAACTACCAGAATCACTCATAATTACTAGAAACCACAATGCTTTGAAAGCTTTGTGGTAATTTCTTGCATATATTGCTGATATGACACCTTAGTTATAGTAGTTTTTCGTAGTTTTTGAAAGTTTTGTAGTAGTTTTTGAATGTTTTGTGGTAATTTCTCCTAGTTTTGAAAGTATTTGGTACTTTCTCGTAACTAAGCCAAAATATTTGGTAGTTTTTTGGAATTAAGCCTTTAATATAATATAATAGTTCCAGCATAAATATAGTACTTTATAAGAGAAATGCAACTTTATAAGTAAAATATAGTACTTTAAATAAATGTATTGGTATTAAAAAAAGTACACATCAATTAATGTACAAAAAGAACTGAAACAAACAAATATTTAAGTCTAAGGAGTTTTTGCCAGGTTTATTTTAGACCCGTAGACTAAACCTTGTTGCTTTTGGGTCCTAGGGATCTAAACACATTTTTTCCAAAATTAAAAAGAAAAAGAATAAACCCAACCTGCAATATTTAGATGTTGTAAGCTGGAGAAAGATTGAATACTTCTTTTTATCAAAAGGTTGAATTCATCTTCCTAGAGGTAAATTCTCTATTTCAAACATACAAAATGAAAAGGGGGAAGGGTAAAAATGGGGCATTCTTGCGTACTTCAATCAAAGCTTTTAAGAACTTACAAAATTAGTAATATCCAGCTTCAAATGATGAGAAGACAAACCAAATGTTTCTGTGCTACTCCATAAAGGTATAATTGGTCGAACAAGCGTGATGGTTTGATTTATAATTTCCATACAATAGATACTGACTTTTAATAGTTCTACATTCTTTGATTAAGAATTTATTCTTTTGTATTTGTGAAATCCAAATCCAAATCTTCTATGACAAAAGCATGGATGAGTTTATTAAACATAACTTAGGGGAAAAATTACTCTAAAATGTTTCTAAAATGTAATTTGAAAGAGTCATTAAAGATGAAGGTAAATTTAAACTATTCTGATATGGTCTGAATTATTAATTTTTTGGGGTATTTCAATAAGAAAAAACTGCCAAGATATGATCATTATACTTTAAATGGAAAAAATAAGGACAAATGATTTTTTTCTATAGAGCATGAAACTTTCAAGGCTTACAACTAGACAAATATTTATAGTCATTATAAGTGAAAAGATGCGGTCTAGTGCAATGAAGGCCTACGAAATAAATTTTGAAATTTCTGCACTTGTTTGCAAGTCAGTTTCCTTGGCAAGTAAAACTAAAAAGATTGTATGTGTTAATGGTAAGAAACATATGAATGGCATAAACATATGCTAAATTGCATGAAATATACCCCACTTTTGCCTATTTAGCAGAATACAACACTCTGTTTCCAAAAGATGCAGTTTCCCTCTCATTCAATAGACTTTAACTTTTCCTGTTTTATACTTACATTTTACTCCCAAAATACTTCTCTTTGAAAGATTTTGTTAGAATTTTTAAATCTCAAACAATTCAGAAAAATCTTTGAGAAAAAAAGAAAATATAAAACACAATCAAACACTAAGAAATAATTATCTTTCAACTTCTGTTCTTTGTTCAACTTCAATACAAATTACAAAATCTCTCATTTCAAAACTTCTATTCAACTCTTCTTCTTCTCCTATACAAAATACACTAATCAATCTATATTTATAGGTCTAGATAATGATACTTAGAGATAACATTAATTTAATTAGGATTTATCTCTAAATAACTAACTAAATCTTATCTCCAAACAAATCATCAAATATCTTCCAAATAAATCTCCAAAATAATCTTTAAAACAATCTTCATAATTAATCTCATTCAACCAACAATTTAGATTTAGATCTAAATCTAAATCCGTAACTTGCTCTCCGAAAAGATATGAATATATAACAAATCATAACAATCTCCACATTGGCATGCATTCAACAAGTTATCTTCTATTTTCTCTTCACAACTTCCACCCACGATATCTTCCGAATTCTGCACAAAGCTCCATATTGACTGAAGCTTCCTCCACCTTGCCCAAGGTTGTTCTTCCAGGCACAGGCTTTTCTATAAGTTGATATATATCGTTTGAGATTTTGACTCTTTTCATCACGATACAGTTCTTATGGCACACATTCATTACTCCACATTGAACAATAATTGTGTAATCTCTTGTATTCAATCTCCTAAGCGAAATTAAGTAATTCTTCATTTTTAAGACATATCTGACATCATCAAGAACTCTTTACTTCCCATCGAACATCTCCGTCTTCACGGTGCCCAAGCCTTCTACTTCTACTTCAGAATTATCCGCTAACGCCGTCTCCTTTTTCTCCTTGATTTCATCGAACCGCATCTTATTTGAACATACGTGAAAAAATACTTACAAATCCATGTACCACACATCTTCCTTCTTGACTTTTTCATCATTAGTTATAAGCAAATCATGCCCATCTCGACATCGTGGGCCACGTTCGCTTGCTCTTTCTCTCTACGTCTCTTCAGATCATCTAAGTCCTTCATCTTGGGGCAATCAGATATATGGTAACCCATTTTGTTGGAGTAATGACACATTATCTTCGAAACATCTCTTACTGGCCACGATCTCTGATTTCTTCCATAATTGCTCTGTTCTTTACTCCACTTCGGACCTTCTCTGGTAATAGGTTCAGATGAATCAGATGATCTGGTAATGATTTCCTTCTTAATTCTTCATTTAGGAGACAGTTTGTTACTGCACTCATAGAAATAATTCCGTTAGGAGACGAATTGCTCAAAAAAACTACCAAAGTTTCCCAACTGCTCAGAAGGGAACTCAATACGATAAGTGCTTGCATCTCGTCTTCAATCAGCATCTTCATGACTGCAAGTTGATTCGCAATATTATGAACTTCGTTCAAGTGCTCTGCTATTGAGGAATCTTTCTGGAACTTCAAATTCATCAATTCTCTCATTAGAAAGGCCTTGTTTGTAACCGTCTTTCTCTCGTAAAGATCTGTCAACTTCTTCCATAAAGTTTCTGCAGTACTTTCTGATGATATATGGTGGAACACCGAATATTCTATCCATCCGCAAATAAAACTCATCGCCTTTCGATCCATTCTCGCCCAATTTTCATCAGGCATCTTCTCTGGCTTGACGCTAATCCCATAAAGAGGCACATCTAAATTTTTGAGGCACAACATGTCCTCCATTCTCGACTTCCATATCGACCAATTTGTGATATTCAAAACACACCATCTTTATTGAGATTTGAGTTGTCTCCATCTTCGTCGTTCTACCAATTTGTTACGATTTTTAGGTCCTAAACAATTCAGAAAGATATTTGAGAAGAAAAGAAAATATAAAACGCAATCAAACACCAAGAAATAATTATCTTCCAACTTACTCTGTTTTATTCAATTTCAATACGAATTACAAAATCTCTCCTTTCAAAACTTCTATTCAACTCTTTTTCTTCTCTACAAAATACCCTGATCAATCTATATTTATAAGCCTAGACAATAATGCTTACAGATAGCATTGATTTAATTAGGATTTATTTCTAAAAATCTAACTAAATCTTATTTCTAAACAAATCTTCAAATATCTTCCAAATAAGTCTCCAAAACAATCTTCATGATTAATCGCATTCAACTAACAATTAAGATTTAGATCTAATCTAAATCTAAATCCATAACTTGCTCTCCTAAAAAATTTGAATGTATGACAAATCTTAATAGACTTAAACAAATAGTATGAATGAATAATGGCAATAGAACTGACAGGCATTCAAAGTGTAATTTGGAAAACAGATTGCAAAACACACAATTAAAAAATTATGTTAAATTAATAAGCTGGCAACATGACAATGGACATATACCAGAAAAAAGTGGAAGCACGTCGGGCGAGGACAAGTCAATCACATGGAGCTCTAATTCTGTGCCCATGATTGTTTCCCTTAATCGCGACTTTTAAGGCTTATATACCTAAATTAAGTTTTGATTTGATTATTGGGCTTTCATGGTCAAGCCCCAAAAGTGGGAAGTCAACAATTAATCATACTGGTACTGTCGTGGCTGATGTTCTATATTATATTACAGGATATGGATTATCATCCATCAATTTTCTTCTATGGCAGCCAATAATTCTACTTTTTTGTATTTTTATGATAACTAATGTTTATGTTGATCTATAAGTCTTATAACTTATATATATACACAAAAATGTCTCGTCACTTGCGTGGTTTTTTCTTGCTAATTGATGATTGCAAATCAGATAGGTTTTCACATTGAAATAATTTACAACTTAGATCCATAGGCAAAGAGCTTAGAAATCACAAAAAAATTTAATAGATTTTGGCTTTAATATGTAAAGTCTTGATCATCAGATGAAAAGGTGTGAAGTTGATTTGTCTGACACTTAAAGGAGGAAATTTCCTTCTATGGTGGTTGAGAATCCACATATTATTATTATTTTGTTAGACATGTATATTTAGTATACTTGGAATATTTTTATCATATTATTATAGATTTTAGCTTATACTAGGTTACTGATGATACATGGAGTGTGTACTGTTATGTATATGTAAATTCTAATTCTTCAACGGAACTTTCCGATTACCAAATAATTTTTTAAGTTCACACACACACACACACATATATATATCCTAAAATTCACCAGTAGTTACAGAGCATTTTTAGACCAAAAATTAAAGGTTTTTTTATATACAACCACTAAAAATTCAGGATATTGAAAAACAGCCATTTAAAAATCTTATTTTGAAAAACAACCATCAAAACCTACCTGTTAACTAAATACAACATTCTGTTAATTTAACTTAGATTCAATCATGGCTAGGATATATAACCATGGTTAAATGATGTGAGTCATTGTCTTATATACCCTCTTCTTCCTTCTTTTTCAACCTTGGGTTTTAAACTTAGCAAAGACCTAAAAGTCACCCATAAAAATGCAATCCAGATTCTATTTATCTTAGCACATGAAAACACCACGAATCGAATTAGTAAAGGTAATATCTTGATCTTTCCAATTTTCATTTGTCTTGATCGAGTGCCAAGATATTGATGAGATGTTAAGCAAATGGGTGACATAATGTGTTGAGTAAGGCAGAGAGGATTTACCGCTGATGATTAAGAGTAGAGTAGAGAAAGTATTGCTTCTGCAGTTTTGTTACAGTTATTGCTGCAATTTTTTTAAAAAACAACCAGGATTTTTTTAAGAGAAGTTGTACTTTCTTTAACGGCTGTATCTAACAGAGTTAGCATTTAATTTATCCTGAGGGTTGTACTAGTTAGGTTAAAGGTTTTGATGTTTGTTTATCATAATAGTTTTTTCCAATGGTTGTTTTTCAAATTACAGAATTTTCAGTGGTTGTATATCAAAAAACCCAAAATTAAACAGGTAAAATGTTGGACTAAACCAAATTAATCTCAAGTACCACCATTTCAAATCTTTATAAGTGACATTTTCACGTAGGAAGGATGCTAGCCCACAGCCATAGTCGTCTTTGATTTTCTGCACAACAAAACTGACTAGGGTGGCGAGGACGAAGCCGATGTATGGGCTGAATCGAAAGCCGGTAATGAGTTCTCTTATTAGGAAAGGACATCTCCGAAAGCAAATGGAAACTATTGGTTGTGAGAGGGTAATATTTATAAAAAAGATCATTAGTAACGTATTAATAAGAGAAGTGACGGACAAAAGAGTTGTTTGTCGAAAGACACATGTGATATTTGAATGTAAAAGGAGTTAGGTCTTTTTATTGGTTTTTGGTTGCATCTTTCTCGATGTATGTGAATTAAACAAGTCAATTTTGTGGAATCCCTTGTAAATAAGGATAAAACTAGCTTAAGACCTGAATCCAATTCGAGCTCAACTTAGACCCCAAGCTTTGACTCACGAATTAGATGAGCAAACTTTAATTGTTCCAATTTTAAGTTCAAAATTAAAATTACTAACATTGGAATCAGTTTTCATATTATATCTTATACGTACAGAATAAAATGAAAAATTATTACATTAAAGGTTTTTTTACACACAAAACAGAGTAGGACATTATATTAAAAAAGGGCTTAATTCCAAAAAACTACCAGACTCTTTGCCTCAGTTACTGGAAACTACCAAATTCTCCCAAACTTATAAGTAGAAACTACCAATTTTTGAAAGTTGTGGTAGTTTTTTATAATTATTATTGTTGACACCTTATTTATAGTATTTTTGAAAGTTTTGGTAGTTTCATGTTGTTATAGAAAGTATTGTAGTAGTTTATTGTGTATTTGATAAGAATTTGGTAGTTTCTCGTAATTAATTAGGCCAAAATATTTGGTATATTTTTTGGAATCAATTAAGCCTTAAATAACCTAAATAAACTGATCTAATTGGTAAAACCGATTCAGACCTCTATCAGTAATTGACCTAAGAGGAATATTGAAATATATATAGCCTCCAACCTCTCCGACAGTTACACTAACCAAGAATATTGATCCTCCAATCATCATCGTCTCTTTGCGTCCATATTTTCTTATAACATGTGTGTAATTAGTAAACCGAATATCCCCCAATGTACAAAGATGATGTGAGTGTAGCAAATATACACTAACTGTTATCTGGATTTTGCTTGCTTATTCCTCAATCTTGCCGGAATTGATCACGGGGAAAAATCTCCAAAAATGGTTCTATAAATGTCACACCACCTTAGAAGATTGATTAAAATAACACATTATGGTAATAATTCTTGATTCTTAAAAAGTGTTAATACCTAAGATTCCAGGGACGTAGCCAAAGAGGAACCCTCCTATGCTTGCATGGATACTAGAGGGTGTCTTAGAAAGGACGAAGCTATGAAAGATTAGAAAGGATGTTGGACTACTGTTGTGAATAGAAGCAGGCGCCAGCTATGACCGCCTTCGATTTTTCGACCACCGAGATTGATGAGATTGACAAGGATGAAGCTAATATATTGGCTGAATTAGAAATCTGTAATGAAAACTAGGCGGTTCCATCTCCAAAAGGTAGATGACAATTAATATGTTATGAGATGGTGGTATTTATAGTAAAAAGTTTATTAGCAATACATTAATAGAAGGGAGGAGTGAACTCAAAGCTAAAGATAAGGAAGATACCCGAGATTCTGGAGAACGAGGAAGAGGATCCGGACGGTGGAAGAGAGGAAGGCTAGGGTGATGAGACAGAAGGCAATGCCTGAATGAGGCTAAGGTTTAAGGAGGAGGGGTACATTTTTCCTCTTAATTTCTTTTTTTGGGTTGTAGTGCTACTCGGATGCGAGGCACTTGATGTTCTTTTGTTACTGGTTTATATGCCTAAGATGTTTATTTTAGTAAATGGCTGTAGGTTTTGTTGGCCTTAACGGCATATCGGTGTAATCATTAAAAACTTTTTAATACAATTGAGTGGCTAATTATCCACCTTTTTCTCAAAAAACATAAGGGAGGAAGAGACAAAAAAGTTGTTTGTTGAAAGACACGCTCGTGAGCTATGAATGTGAGAAGAGTTGAGTCTTTCTATTACTTTTTTGCGGCATCTTTCTCAATGTATATATGTGCATTAAGACAGTCAACTTTAAGCAATTCCTTATGGATTGAAATGAAACTGACGCAAAACATTTAATCTAATTCGAGCTCAGCTTAGACTCACAAATTCGATGAGCAAATTTTCATTGTTCCAATCTGAGTGCAAAAAATAAAATTACTGATATTGGAATCTATTTTCCATAATATCTTAATGAACAAAGGATACATATACTTGAACCAGGAGGAACATCAAATTAAACAAGGCCTGCAACCCGGCCTTTGGATGTTGCAATAGCCAAGAATATTGCTCCTCCAATCATTATCGTCTTTCTACACCCTTAATTTTGTGTAACATGCGCGCACCATGATGAGTGAATCGAACATATATTCTCATAATACATAAGGATGATTTGAATGTAGACATCAGAATGGCTATCAAGTATGTACAGTAGTTACGTTACTAGACTTTGCTTCCTCATTCTTTTCAATATTGATAGAAAAAACTCTCCAAGAATGGTTCCATAAAAACCATCCATCTAATTAAGATGATTAATAATAACATCATATTATTGTTAATTATAATTCTCAACTCTTCAAGAAGTATTAATACCCGAGATTCCAAAGTCGTAACTAAAGAGGATCCTCTTACACTTGCAACCATACAAGAGAGAATGATCGACTATGTTATATTTCCATTGTAATATACTATTTCAAAGTTTATAGTCGAGCCTATTGTCATTTTTTCAATAAAACTGTATACAGAGGAAGAGGTGGAAAAAAATTCAATTTCTTGTTATAAACGAGAAAGGGCGAGCACTGTAATGAAACAATTGAATCATTAATAAAGTAATTTAACAGTGTCATCATTTTGGCGGATGTCATTTTTTGATGGGAATGTAAAAAGATGCTCCCATGCAACTGCATGAACACTTCCAACTGGTTGACGTATATGTGTCCGAGACGTATCGAACACTGGCACTTACAAGACATTCACACGACACGTCTCAGACGCGTTTTATACATGTCATATACACACACGTTTAGTATGTGTTCTATGCGTGTCGTATATGTATAAACATATTTTTGAATGTGATTAGTGTATAGCAAGTTAGACTTATTAATTTTTCTTTGCTTAATATTATCATAATAGTTTGATATCTTATTTATTTTTGTAAGATTATATATATAGTCGTGTCCCCGTATATCCTCTATTTTGAGATTTTGTCATGTCACCGTATCGTATTGTGTCGTATCCATAACCCACGTATCTGTGTCCGTGCAACCTTGCATGCAAATGTTCATCTTCTAAATTTCATGAAATTCTAGTCTTAGGCTAGGTACATTAATTTGTAACCATCCAATGTGTTGATGGTTCTTTCACAATGTCATCGGTAATGCACGGTTAAATTGAAATATTTTTCAAGTTATGTGTAAACAAATCATTATGTTTCAAGAGGACTTTTTACATAACATTAAGAAAGATGATAAAAACTTATGCATCTTGACTTCGTAAGAAATTTTATATGACTCATGATTTAGGATTTAATGATAGGTAATGAATAATGTGTAAAAAAAATAAACATCTTAATTGAGATATGGATACACGTCAAAAAATTAAGTCCAAAAAACGTTTTCACTACATTACTTATTAACAAAAATTTAGCAATGCACTAAATAAAAGTAAATAGAGTTTTTTTTGTGCCTCATATGTTGGATAATTGTATATGATATTAAAATCTAAAGTTAATTTTAAAAAGGGTTAATTGCGTATAGACCCCTGAACTATTTGAAGTAAAACGCTTATACCTTCTGAACTATTATAATAAGCAGTTATCCCCTTATGATTAATACATATTATCCTAATACCCATTTTACCCATTTCTTCTCTTCTACTCTGAAAAACTAATCTTTAATATTAAAATACCAATATTTTAATTTTAATCTAAAAACTTGATATTGTCATTTCTTCCATTACACCTCCAAACTTTTTTCCATTATGTTGAAGGTGTTAGAATAGATGCCATGAAGGTAATTATTGTAATTGTAAAGGGACTTATATGTATGAAACAATCTTGTTCGAAATGATAATATGCTATCTGGTTTGCTTTATCAATTATGTGTATATTTTTTATTTGTTATCATCGTTAATACATGCCGATAAAGTCTTTAGGATGTGCGGAACTATCATGATTACGATGAGATCATAACAGTGGGGCCTGGATAGTTGTCAAGCGCATTTCTAAAATATTTATAGTCGTGGGAGTATTGAGACAGAACATCGGCACTCCAGTGTAGACTGGTGTATACTCTACTTGACCCGGTTGGAAGGCGATGGCTGGGCCCACAGCTATTGTTGGTTAACACCGTGGGATTGTATACAGGTGCTGACTGGAGAATGGGTTTACTGAACGGACTCGCCGAGAACTCATGTTTAGTATTATACCTGTCAAACAACAGTTCTCAGATGACAATGGTACATGTTACTCTTTAGACTTGAGATGCGCCATAGTACATTGTGTGTGAGCGGCTATACTTCGACTTCTACCCAACCACAGCTCCTCGGAGTTGTGCATAAAGGTTTTTATTGGGTATAGTTTGAAGCACATAGAGGTAGGTGTCAAGATGAGATTCGTATCTCCTGGTATAAGGGTTGATGTCGCACGTTATTTGATATAACTATAACCAGAAATTCTTGGCCAAGATAGATAAGATAAACTGATAAGTGTTATCAGTTATATCTTGATGGTTATTAGTTAAATATCAGCATGACTTGTTGAGTTATTGGAGTCTGACAGTTTACCATACCCTAGACTCAATATGTGACATGTTATGACGAAGAGACTGAACTGTACGGTGGTTGTCACGGACATGTTCTGACTAGTTTGGTGAGTTAGCTTGCCGGCCTACTCTTTCAACATATATCTGGATAGCCTTCACATGCAGCAAGCGTCATTGTTGAGCTTGTGAGTCCGAAAGTTGTTGGATATAGGTGATCTTAAGGCAATTATTGTAATTGCAGGATAGCAATTACTAATTGAAGGAGAACCTATACGGAGAACAGTCTTGCTCAAGATGATAGTATGCTATCTGGTTTATCTTTATCTTTCATGTGTATATGTTTTACTCGTTATCATGTATCGCAAATACATAAGATAAATCCCATAAGATATTTGCTTACTACCAGGATTAATGATAAGGATCATACTAATAGGGGTTGGGTAGTCTATAAGCACATCCTTAAATGTCCCTAGTTGTAGAAATATCGATACTGGACATCGATATTCCAATTTAGACTGTGTATATGTTTCCTGGCCCGGTTGGAAAGTCATAGCTGATCCCACAACTATTGGTATTTGACACCGATAATTGTATACATGTACTCATTAGAGTATGAGTTGCACTGGACGGACTCACCGAAAACTCCTAAATGGTATTATACCGGTTGTTAAATAGCAGTTCTCTGGTGACAATAGTACATGGTAGTCTCTTGACCTGAAATTGCCATAGTGTCATGTGTGTTCCCACTATATTTTGATTACAACCCTACCACGGCTCTAATGAGTGATGCAAACAGGTTTTAATTGGGTATAGTCCTTAAGCACATGGAGGTAGTGAGCGGTCGAAAGGATTCGTCTCTCCCGGTACAAGGAGTTGATATCGCGCAGTGCAGGAGATGACTAACCAGAAGTTCTTGGCCAAGACGGTTAAGATAAACTGATAAATATTATCAGTTGTATCTCTGATGGTTGAGTCCAATGTCACATGACTTATCGGGTTATTGGGGTAACGAAGGCTTGACAGGTGGAATGTCATTTTGACAGTTTCCACCCCCAGACCCGGTATGCGATACTCTTTGACGAAGAAACTGGATTGTATGGTATTCATCACTTATAGGCTTTATCGGGTCCGGACGAGCTTACTCGTCACCTACCTTTATCTTGTTCATACCTGGGTAGCCGTTACGTGCAGCTAGTACTGCTGACGAGCTAATGGGTTAACCCATGAGGAGGTTGCATCTGAAAGTGTTTCAGATTCAATCGGATATGATCTTGTTTAACCTACTGCCAGCGTTTTGACAGGTCTTTAGAGTCCCGCCATAAAAGCGCATGCCCAAGCGAAACGATGATGTGGCATGCATATGGGGATACGTATGGGAGTTTGATTAAATGCGTGTATGTGATACGCGTAATTTAATCGTACGGTTAGTATACTAGCCGGTTTATTTATAAACCGAAATATTAAGTCAAATATTGACTTAATAACTGTATATGTGATATGGTTTCTAACATAGTGTATTTGATACACACTCTCTTTCACGCGTATACATGTGATACATATATTCTTCTCTTTATATATATTATATAATATAAAGAGAAAAGATAAGAAAAAAGAAAATATAAAAAGATAAGAAATGATAAGAAGAGAAAAGAGAAGATGAGAAACTTCTTATCTCTTCATATATCTTCTCTTTCTTTCTTAATCTACATCTTCTCTTCTCTTATTTACTTTTTACCTTTTTCTTCTTATTATTATCATAAGAGCTTCTTCTTCATTCTCTTGAGTTTTTTTGGAGATGAAGAAAAGAAAAGAAAGAGAAAAAGGGTGTTTCCCCCCCCCCCCCATTTATCTATCTCCATCTCCTAGCAAGTGTTTGGAGCTAGTTGATTCACTTGAGAAGTGAGTTTGGAGTTTTGGGTGGGTTACTTTCACCGTGGATCATCTACGGCGAGACGGTCGGTATCCACGTTCATCCGGAAGCTCATGGGTCTAGCTTGGGTCTTCCGATAGGCAATCGGATACGCTACAAAAGTTGTAGCCCCCTCTAAACCCCTTCTTGAGTTTCTAGTTTGCAATTAGTTAGTAAATGGTGATCTTGAGTAGGAATCGCTTGCTATTGTTTTGAAAATTTATTGTTATTCACTTCCGTCGGGTCCGCAAGTGTTGCGACCTTAAAGTCGATCCCTACAAAAGTGTTTCAGATATTATCTCACTACCAGAGTATTGTTGAGCCTTTAGAGTCCCACACAGAAAATGTACTTATCCAGTAAATGATGCGAGAAATTAGATTTACATATATTGATACGTAGTATCGGTTTTGATTAAATATGTATATATATGATATACAAGTAATTTAATCAAAAGGGGGAAAACATTAATTAAACATGGGATAAATGAAATGAACTTATTTATGCCAAATGTTGACTAAATGCATTTATCATAATTAAACTTGGTTTGATTAAGTTTAATATAGCTTAAATTATTCATACTAAAATGACATGTTTATGTAACATGTCATGTTACTTGTTTTGTAACAAGTTTTAGCATGATGCATATAATGATAAGCATGCTACATGTTATGATACATATTGTTCATGTCATGACCATGCATGAGTTAATAGAGAGGGTGGGTAATGATACCACTTGTCTCTTAATTCTTACAAGTGTTGTAAGAATTGAAAGAGAACAAAAAGGGTAAGAAAGAGAGAATTAAATGAAGCTCTCGTAATTTTCTCTACACTCTCAATTCTCTTGCTCTCTTGCTTTTTCTCTTCCCATTTTTCCTTGAGATAAAAATTCCTGACATCGTTCCCTTGTTCCCCTAGCAAAAGAGCAAGGCAAGTTCTACTCTAAATTGTTAGAGTAGTGGATTGGGTTAAGTTCATCTTCAAGGTGGATCATCTTCACTAAAGCGGAGATCGTCAAGCAACTTCATCAACACATCAAGAAAAAGAAGTTCAAGCTTGATCCAACACTTGGAGGAGCAAAAGAAGGCGGGGTTGTTCACTTACGACGGTGGATCACGCTATAAAGGTTGTAGCTCTTTAAAACCTAGTCTAGCTTGTGTAGTTTTGTTTACAACTGCATGCATGATGGTTATCCTAAGCTATAAGTTCATGGTGTTTGAAAAAAAGTGTTCTGTATTATGCGCCTGCCTGCAAGCGTTGCATATGGATCACCGTGAACTTACAGAAGGTACTTTCGTTTTTAGCCCTAATCTAAAAGCTTGATGTTTAACATATTCTCTCCATTAATTTCAAGAAGGGGGAAAGAAATTCAAGATGGGTATTTTTTAATTTTATTTTATTATTGTTTTCTTTAGTTGATTTAGCTAAAAAAATCTTTCCATTGGATGATTAGGGTAATGAGTTTTTCATGCTTGAAGAGAAAGGGGAAATGGATATAATGGAAATTAAAAAAACATTTTTCAATCAAAAAAGGGGTACAAGTGCTTATGTGTAGGAAATGCATCCGCAATTAACCTTTTTAAAAAATATTTACGTTTACACTTTGTTGGCGGATTAGCAATAAGTACTTGCGTTTAGTAAAAGTGATTAATATTTTTGTGGAATTACATTAACCCAAATCCATGTGATCAAAGATTTTAGGAATTATGGTCTTAGGATTGCTATAGGAACAACATACTTGACTTGGGAAATTGAGGCGTTGATATTGTTTTAGGAACATGCTTGACTTTATACTCCTCTTTAAACAATTCAGGCTTTTTGATTGTCTAATTTATGTTATTTCTGTGTGGTTAATGAGTTCTCTTTTCGTACGTACTTGTTTTAACATTGTCTCGTTTAAGAAAAGTTCTGAATTTCTTTAGTCATGTTCATATTTTAGCTAAAATTCAACAATGATTTCACACAAAACAAAAAAAGATTTTGGCAATGTTTGGAAATGAAATGTCTAGTTAAAGATTATTTGGATTATTATTTGAGAGAAATAGAATTTTGATAGGAGGAAGATGATGGTGAAAAGGATTCGAAAGGTTAAGGAGGAGGACCACGTGCAAAGATCTGGTTGAAGGAATTTTCCAATGCAATTTACCAGATACATAATTTTATTAGAAAATAGCCGGTATGCTGTAGGCTTATTTGTTGAAAAATATCTACTCTTTTGTATTATCATTTACTAATTACCCTAATTAATTTTTACTTTATACTTAAGAGTCTCCTAAATAAGAAAAAAGCAAGCAAAAATCCTACAAAACGCATAGCGGCGGCTAAGGTTCCACAGATACTGGGGAGTAGCTATCATGTTATTTGTAGGAAATCAACCGTAGATCAAGATGCAAAAAGAACTATCGATTTTATTAAAATACGTAAACTGAATACAAAAGAGGGTAGCAATGAATTATCAAACCCTAATAATATTGAGGTGCGGAAAAGTCCTTAAGAAAATATTTAAATAGTAGAACAGCGGCTAAACTAGTAAAAATGTTAAATCTACACAATAAACTTCAAAGCTTTGAACAAAAACGAACACAAAACTGTGAAAAATCCAGAGGAAAAAAAAGGAACAATGCGAGCGCCAAAAATGTGATACTTATCATAAGAACAGGGTTCTTGGTTTGGGAGGGCTGCGGCTATCTTTCTATGTTTCATTTAGATCAGGTATTGTTAAAGATCAGAATCAGCTTTGCCAGCCAAGTTAGCAATGTGGGTCATTAGGTAATGAGTAAAAATCATTATATTCCCTTTTAAAACACACTTTAGTTGAAGTATATTATATTTTATTCTTAAATTTATTAGTTACTAAGAACACTCATTCCGAATTTTGTGATTTTTAACTATTCATCCTTAACTAAAACAATTAAATTTTGCATACCAGATCCATCCATAAGAAGAAACTTAAGGTCTAAGTTAAACTTGAACCAAATTCAGCTTGCATACCAATTTCATCCCTAATCACAAAGGATCACACCAAGTTGGCTTTCTAAATACACATATATCAAAGAAATCTAGCAAAAAATTAAAAGAAACACCCCCTCTTTTCATATACAAACATCTCACATGACTTTCCAAAAACAGTCTTTTGTCCCTTCCTTCCATTAATGTTATCACTAATAAACTCTTGCTATATGTATCACTCTTGCACAGCAGACAGTCCTCATCTGCCTTTGGGATATGGTCCTCTTAATCACAAAAAGAGTCATCACCAGCTCTCGATTCAACCAATGCATTAGCCATCTTCCCCAGCCTAATCAACTTTTTCAGTCGAAAAATTTAAGGCGGGCACGACTAGCATATTCTTCACGTTTGAGGCAGGCATATTCTTCTTCTTAGGGGAGTAGGATATAATGATGAGTGATGACTTTATTTTCATCTTTCATGTTACCAGAGACAATTGTGTTGATTGAGCAGATGGAGGCTGTTTAAACGATGCATCGGCTTTAGAGGAGGATGGTTGCCAATGACAGGAATCGATCAGTAGTGCAAGGTTGATGCAGAAATATACCAATCATTCATTCCTGTCATAAACTTATATTGATTACCAACCTTTCATTTCTTGTAATTAAGGACTCATGATCTGACATTGTGAGAAATAAAGCGCCGATGAGACGTCTAGTAAGAAAAATGCAATTTGACTTGTTTACTAAAAAAGTATGGCTTAGATATTTCTATAAATGTAATCAGATTGAAGCAACATCAACATGATACAACAAAAGCATTGTAACCATTCTACGTCGAAGGAGAATGGGAGCAACTTTAAAATGCACTCGGGTTCTAGCAATATTGCACGCATTTATCAGGTGTATCAGGATTATTTCCAGGTGGAGAAAGGAGCGAACTCTCTTGAAAATCATTACTTGTCTTTCAATAGATTATTCCAGGAATTGGATTTGTGTCGACCTATTTCTTCCAATATTGCGGAGAAGAAAAAGCAACATGAGATGCTGAATGTTGTGCGTTTTTTTATCGAGTCTTCCCTCAGAGTATGAGTCTGTTCGATATGCTATTTTAGGAAGTTCAGAGATTCCGACCCTTTAAGTATTCTTCAGATTGCGCCGTTCTTCCGAGTCACTTCCTTTATCTAATGTGCGTGGTAATAGGAGCGTGGATAAGTCTGCATTGGTGACTATATCTGGCAATACACGTGGTCGCGGCTATTTTCGTGGTGGTCATGGTGGTAATCATGACGGAAGACATGGTCGTAGTGGTGGTCGGGATGGAAAATTGTGCACACTATGGGAAATCAGGTCATTCTGTTGACTTTTGTTGGGATCTACATGGCAGACCTTCTGCTAATCATGCATCCTCGCAGGGTGATATATTGGAGTACTCGCATCCCTCTGCTCCATCTGATGCGGCATCTTCGACCTCAAAAATATCTATTTCGGAGGATGGGTATCACAAGCTCCTCTCTACTCGGTGGTCTGCTTCTATTGCCACGGTAAGCCATGCTTCAGGTACTCCTATAGTTTGTAGTGAGACTAGCAAGCTCTGGATCATTGATTTAGGTGCTACAGATTATATGACAGGTAATCGTGATTCTTTTATTTCCTTCACACTATCTACACAAAAATCTAATGTCACCACGGCCGTTGGAACTTCCTCATCTATCACTGGAGATGGATCGGTACATCTATCTAAGAATCTTTCGCTTTCATCTGTTTATCATGTTCCACGATTCCCTATTAGCTTATTGTGCGTTAGCAAACTTACGAGATCGTTGAACTGTTCTGTAACATTTTGTCCTTCATATTTTGTCTTTCAGGATCTGCAGGCCAGGAAACTGATTAGTGGTGGACATGAATCTTAGGCCTTTATTATTTGAATACGGATGATATTTTTTCTTCGGGTTCCGCAGTTTTTTCCTCATCAGTTTCTCCTCTTCAGCTCCACTGACAGATGGGTGAAGGTTGTTTAGGGTTTATTCCCGCATCTTAGGTCAATAAAATCACTTGATTGTGAATCGTGTCGGCTTGGTAAATATCATCATATATCTTTTCCTATTTCTAAGAGCCGTATGTTGAACCCTTTTCATTTAGTGCATTCAGACATTTGGGGTCCCTTCAATGGGCCATCATATTTAGGTTTTAAATATTTTGTCATATTTGTGGATGATTTTTCTCGTATCACTTATTTGTACTTGATAAAAAAATCGCTCTGAATAAAGTAATATATTTTGTCTTTCATCTGGAAGTCAAAACCAATTTGGTGTCATTGAAAATCCTACGTACAGATAATGCAAAAAAATGTGTTTTTGATTATTTCAATAAATATCTTACTGATAATGGGATTGTACATTAGACGTCTTGCTCATATACCCCTCAACAAAATTGGGTTGCTGAAAGGAAAATGCGTCATTTATTTGAAATTGCTCGTTCTTTGTTGTTTCATATACATGTTCACAAAAAGTATGGGAGTGATGTTTTAACGGCATGTTATTTTATTAATCGTCTATCCACTCCTACTTTAGGAGGAAAGTCTCATCATGTTTTGTTCCCAGGAATTTCACCTTTTCAACTACCCGCTAAAGTGTTCGGCAGTGTATGTTTTGTTCATAGACTTGCTCCTGGTGGAGATAAATTGGATTCTCGTGCCGTTAAGTGTGTTTTCTTATGGTACTCTCGACTTCAGAAAGGCTACAAATGCTTTGACCCTATATTAAATAAACATTATGTTTAAGCAGATGTCACTTTTTTTTGACAATGTACTATATTTTTCTCTATCAAGTGAATTTTCTACTGAACGATCTCTGTTGTCTCCTGAATGTTTACCTCTATGGATATTTATTTGAGTCTTGAAGAACCGCGGGTTATTCCTACCAAACCACTAGTCCATCGTTTTTATTCATGAAGGCCATAATTACAGCCAGCTACTCAATCAGCTCCACAGTCTGTAGATTCCGTACAAGCTCCACAATCTGATCTCGATCTTCCTATTGCGTTACGAAAAGATACACTCTTGTACTCCTCATTCCATATCGAATTTTGTTTACTACTCACAATTGACATCCAGGTATCAGTCATTTGTATCCTCCTTATCATCAACTTCCTTACCATGTTCTTTACATGAAGCTTTTAGTCACCCTGGCTGGAAAAAGGCTATGGAGGAATAGATGGATGATATGTATCAGAATGCTATATAGGATTTGGTTCATTTACCGTCTGGTAAATCATCAGTTGGATGTCATTGGGTGTACACTATTAAATATCATCCTGATAGGACTATTGAGCGGCTGAAGGCCCGTCTTGTTGTTAAAGGCTATACACAGACATATAGAATTGATTATGCGAAGACGTTCTCTCCAGTATTGAAGTTTGTCTGTGCGCATTCTGATTTCTTTAGCAGCAAATTTGAATTGGTATTTATATCAGTTGGATATCAAGAATGCATTTCTCCACGGTGACCTTGAAGAAGTATATATGGACCAACCATCTGGTTTCGTGGTTGAAGGGAGACTGGCAAAGTATATAGACTGCAAAAAGCTATATATGGGCTCAAGCAGTCTCCTTGGGCTTGGTTTGGTAGATTCAGTGCCGTTGTGCAGGAGTTTAGTTTATATCAGTGCAAGAGTGATTATACTGTTTTTACACGAGTTCTTGAAAGAAAGAGAATTATATTAGTGTATGTTGATATTGTTATCAGTTGAGATGATACTAATGGGATTGATATTTTTAAGAAATTTCTCCAACGTCACTTCTATACGAAGCACTTAGAGTTATTGCGATATTTCTTGGGGATTGAGGTTGCACGCTCACCGGAAGGTATTTGCTTGTCTCAGAGAAAGTATGTCCTAGATATTCTAAAAGATATTGGACTTTTGGATACCAAGCCCAAAGATACACCAACGGATTCTAATATGAAACTCTACGATGATCGAGAAGAATTATTAGAAGAACCAAGAAGGTACCGTTTATTGGTTTGGAAGTTTAATTATCTTACGATAATAAGACCAGACATCTCTTTTGTCGTCACTGTGGTGAGCCAGTTTATGGATTTTCCAAAGAAGCCTCATTGGAGGGCGGTTATTCGTATTGTTCGCTATTTGAAGAATTCACCTGGTCAAGAGTTAATTTACCGGAATCATGGAGATGTTAGACAGTTGATAAGATTTTGTGATGCTGATTGGACGGGACCTCCTACTGATAGGAGGTCTAATACTGGCTATTGTACCTTCCTCGGTGGTAATTTTGTATCGTGGAGAAGCAAGAAACAATCGGTTGTGGCTAGATCAAGTGTCGATGCTGAACTGTGCTATTGCTCAGACTACGTGCGAGTTGATTTGGATAACTAACCTATTAAATGAGCTTGGATTTCAAATTCATCATCATATTCCTCTCTTTTGTGCTAATCAATTGGCAATCCATATTTCGTCTGATCCGTTTTTCATGAGAGAACCAAGCACATTGAAGTTGATTGCTATTTTGTTCAAGAAAAGAAGGTGAATGGATTTCTTAACCCTCAATGCATTGCAGTTAAGGATCAACAGTAGATATTTTCACAAAGGTATTGGGAAAAGTAAGAATTGAATTTTTATGTAATAAACTGGATCTACATGATATGTATGCACCAGCTTGAGAGGGTGTTAGAGATAATGTGTAATAAATTAGTTGGGATTTTTGATATTAGATCCAAACCCTTATCTGTAAACTCTAGTATAAATTTATATGTATTCCTCCATGAATTAGCTATATAAAAAAAGAATTCTATTTTTTCCTCAGATTCCTTGTCATGGAGCAAAAAAATTATCAGCATGCATTTTTACATGTTGAAAGATGGAGAATTGTTGAATGGATCTTAATATAGGTAGATTCTTTATTTCAAAAACATTAAAAGAAGGAAAGAGTGAAAATGGGAAGTTCTTACATAAATTAAACGAGGCTTTTATGCATCAACAAAATTAGCTAAATTCAGCTTCAAATGATGAAGAACCAAACTGAATGTTTATGTACAACTCGACAAAGGTATAATTGGTTGAACAAGTGTAATAGTTCGAATACTTTCCGATGAACAGTTAATGATTTTTAATAGTCTACAGTCTTTAAAGAAAATTTTATTCTTCTGTATATTCGTGAAATTTAAATAGAATTTTTTAATGACAGTAACATGAGAAAGGCTGCAGCTTTCCCTCTCATTTGGAAAACTTTTCCTTTTTCCTTTTCTACTAAATTTTATTCCCAAAATGATCATTCATAAATGAATCACATATAATATTAATGAAAAAACGATCACACATAGAATGAATAGTTTGCGCAACCTCTAGAACTACAAAATCGACCAGAATCAAACCTCGAAATTTCGACAAGGGTCTAGGGTTTCCGAATACAAAGGGGTGTACCCTCTATGATCCTTGTTGTGTTGAAGCTCCATTTTCACGTTGAGAGGCAAGGAGAAGAACGTTTTGCTCTCATTGAACACTTGCTCAATCAACTCCTTCTCGATTCCATGGTTTATTAGGTAAAAGAATCCATAGTCCAGGCATGCCTGAAAAAATTTACAAAGATGAATAGGCAGAAACAGAAAAGAGAAGGGGAAAAAATTAGGGTTTGAAGAAATCAAGAACCTGGCGGATTAATTTGGCTGCGGAGGCGCGATCGGCGGAGGACGAGTCGATGGCATAGAGCTCTAGTTTTGCGGCTATGACGGCTACGGTTCTTGATTCTAAAGGCTACAACTTTATATACCTTACTAAAATACCCTCACGGGGCTGTCTCCTGAAATTAGAAAATGGCAAATGGTGTTTTGTGCGGTGAAATGTTTTTTTCTTGTTGTTGTACCTTAAAATTACCATTTCATTATTTGTTTGTAGGTTTTTTTTTTTTGAAATAGGGTATTATAAAATTAAAATTATTAAAATAAAATGAATTTTTTTAAATTTATCAAAATAGGGTGGTTTGAACCCGACCCCACTCCTGTGTTTTAGAGGGCGGGTTCTAAGAACCCGCCCCCTATCCTATATAGTAACGGGCGGGTTCTTGGAACCCTCCCTCTCCTATTTTGTGAAGAGGGCGGGTTCTGGGACCCGTCCCTTTTTTTTTAAAAAAAATTTAAATTAAAAACAGAAAATCAAATAAATATCGAATAAAAAATAAAACAATAATATTATTGTTGTTTAAACATGTATCTTGTATACACTCTAATAACAAAATGAATCTGTCAAATTTATAATACAAAAAAATTATCTGTTTGTAAAAATATAGAACTATCGCTTTCTTTTTTCCCTATCCTTTCTCTTTCCCAATCCGAGGAGGTTTGACATAAGCTTATGCCTCTTGGGATGACTAGAGGACTCTCCCGTTTCTTGGGTATATGGCGGCGGCGGCGGCTGCTCTTCTGCTTCGGCTTCTGCTTCGGCTTCAGCAGCGTCTTGGACAGGCTGTTGTTCCGCAAATCCTGAATGTGGGACAGGTGTCGGATATGTGATGCCTCCCAACAACTGTATGTAGGACGAAAAATCCGTCTCCCAACTGGGCAGTTGCGAAGAACCTGTCCCGGTTTCATGCGGATGCTGTTGCACAAAACCTGGGCCTCATGGCTGCGCAAATCCTGACCCCCAAGATTGCTGTTGTTGCACAAAAACTGACCCCCAAGATTGCTGTTGTACAAAACCCGACCCCCAAGACTACTGCTGTTGTGCAAAACCTGACCCCCAAGACTGCTGTTGTTGCGCAAAACCGGTCCCCCAAAACTGTTGTTCCTCCGGTTGTTGCGCTTGTTCGGTATGCCAGGGTTGCTGCTGACAGTATGGTGATCCAAACCATTGATCCCGCTGCTCTGGATCTCCCTGATACTGCGGCTCTGGTGCCGGCTCATGCTGCGGCTCTGGTGCCGGTTCATGCTGCTGCTCTGGTGCCGGCTCATGCTGCGGCTCTGGTGCCGGTTCATGCTGCTGCTCTGGTGCCGGCTCATGCTGCGGCTCTGGTGCCGGTTCATGCTGCTGCTCTGGTGCCGGCTCATGCTGCGGCTCTGGTGCCGGTTCATGCTGCTGCTCTGGTGCCGGCTCATGCTGCGGCTCTGGTGCCGGTTCATGCTGCTGCTCTGGTGCCGGCTCATGCTGCAGCTCTGGTGCCGGCGATAAATGTGGAAGCATATTATATGAACCGAATATACCACCAATATATGAGTCTACATTTGAAAATAAAGCCTGAGTATCCGGACCAGCATCAGTCGGATATGGATCCTGCATCATTGATTGTATATAATGCAACCCACGAGCCTGTCGTTACATTAAAAATAAGAAATAATTATTGACTCATCCCGCCGGATGTTAAAAACTAATATAATTTAAAGAATTTAACTTACCATTTCTCGTTCTACGTGGCCTCTAGGCTCGTACCGCTGGATGTTTGGGAAGTCGTTAGGGGGAGCAGAAAGATATCTTATATTGACACGCTTATATCACTGTAGATATGTTTCGGCAGCATCGGTGATTGTTTGGTCACTGTTCCTCTCCGAATGGCGGCCAAGACAGGGACGTCTTGCCTGAGATTCGGGGCAGATGCTATTTGGTGCTATCCGTCCACCTCTCCGAAGATACCAAGTTGATTTATGGCACCGTGTATCGGAGGTTTAGACGGATGCGGCCGATGTAGCAGACGTCGTCAGATTCCCCCTCGCTTGAGGGGTTTTTGATTGTGGGGGCGCTCTTCCCTGCAGGCGTAAGCCCCTGCAGTTAATTAGGCTACCGCATCGCGGTAACAATTTTCTCCTTCTCCAGATGTTCACTTCGTATCGTGGGTGTTTGTTTTGTTTGTGGTTGCCCGTGGATTGTATACGGAGACTAATTTATATCGTCGCCCGTAGGACGTGGATTAGTCCAAATCCGTATTTTCTTAGATTTGGATTTTGGGTTTTGGTTTAAGGATACGTCAGCCCTATTAAGGCTAAGATCAACTTAAACTTTTGTTAAGGATACGTTAGCCTAATCTCCATACCAAGATCAAGTTAACGGGATCGTTTGGATCCGACAAGAGAGCAATTGGCTCTATTGTTTAGTTTAATGACATTGCGGTCGATTTCCAGTTTAGGGATATAGTGGTCCAACATTCCCATTTTGGGACGAATATTAGTTTAAGGACATTTCGGTCCAACATTCCCATTTTGGGGACGAATATTAGTTTAAGGACATTTCGGTCCAACATTCTCATTTTGGGGACGAATATTAGTTTAAGGACGTTTCGGTCCAACGTTTCCATTTTGGGACGAATATTAGTTTAAGGACGTTTCGGTCCACGAGTTTAAAGACTCCGCAGTCTGTATCAATGTGTGGTTGTCGGGACCCGTCACCTCTCTGAAGACGTTGAAGGATTACAACGACAAATATCAGAGGAGTTTGGAGATGTATCCTTGAACCGGGTGTAAATTGATTTGAGAGAGGGCATTTGTGCTCAGTTCAATTTAATTTGAGGACTTATGGCCAGAATTGGGCTAAGTCCAGTTAAAAATGTTCAACATTTTATTTGCATTTGGAATGTTAGGCCTTTGATTGAGCTCTGCCCTTTTTAAATGATGCACAGCATCTAAATTGGTCTGTCAGACCTTTATTTGGGCTTTGCCCCTTTTTAATAATGCATTGCATTTTTTATTAGGCCTGTTAGGCCTTTTAATTCGGCCCTGTCCCTTCTTTAATAATGCGCTGCATTTATTGTTCTCACAGTGCGCCGCGTGGCTTGTCAGGCGCTTTGCGCCAATTGAGGAGCGTAAGGCGCAAACTCATATGATGGTGACGAGTGTCACGCTCTGGTGAACGCAGGCACAGTGCGCTGCGCTGTTGAGCTGCGACACGTGGCGCGCTCTAGTGAGTTGCGCCAACCCAAGAGCGCAACAGTGCAAATTTTACAAGTGCATGGCACTGTCTTATATTTTGATCAAATTTAGATCAAAGAAAACAAGTTTTTCTTGTTTTCCAGAGAGGTTTTACCTCAAATATCAAGAACCAATGGTTCATTAAAAGGCAATGCCTTTATTATTATTATATATTTTTTTATTGAAGATCTTTGATCTTGTTCTTAGATCAATGATCTTTTTAGAAAAGCTCTTCTTTTTATTCAAAAGGTTTTACCTTTATTTTTTTGTGAGCCCTTCTCAAAATTTTCTAGAGAAGTTCTGAATATCTCTCTCTGTTCATCTCCTTTAGACTTGGAGTCTGGAGGGCTTTTTATAGTGCCATTTGATTTGTTAAATCAGTTAAAGAGATCTTTCTCTGAGTGATTTAGGGATTTTTCCCCACCGTTGGATCTTTGATCCAAGGGCTTCTGTTTTACAGAAGAGAATCTTATTGTTTTAATAAAATCAGAAAGATCTTTCTAGAATTTTAATTTTGTTTTAGTGCTGGCACAGTTGGCGCAAGCGCACCTACGCTTGACACGTGTCGCGCAGCGCAGGGCGCAGCGCAACTGCGCTGACACGTGTCGCGCAGCGCAGGACGCAGCACAACTGAGCATATGAGTTGAAGCGTTGCTTCCTTTGTTAAAATTTGAATTTTAAACAGAGCCTTGCTCTGATGGGTGCGCTTCCTTGGGCGCAAAGCTCCTTACGCTACCGTGTCTGCTTTAGACACGTGGCGCATTGCGCGCAGCGTAAGTAATCTGAAGTGTTGCTTCAATTATTTTAACTTTAATTTTAATTTTAATTTCAAAGCAGAGCTTTGCTCTGATTAGGGGAAACAGAAGAAGCGTTGCTTCATTTCCCGCCTTGGAATTTGAACAGAGTTTTGCTCTGAAAGGGAGATTTTCTCCTTTATTATTATTTATTTATTTATTTATTTATTTTTCTTTTATTGTTATTATTTTATACGGAGCGGGTTTTGAGCCAAAATTTTGGCGGGAACAGTCACCTATTTGCTGTAAGGTAATATTACGCTGTCTATCCTCCCATCTCAGCAAATATCGATGATGATGCTCCCTCCAATCACGCTCCGCCTTTCCTCCTCACATGCCTCCCTCTATTGTCATAGGCGCAGACGGCGGGACAGGAATATATTGCAATCTACTGAACTGTCGCAACACCCGGTCCGGTAGGTGCATGCCCACGATATTAATGCAGAGGAGTGGGTATCGAGCCCGCCAAACCGGCTCTCCTTCGATACAAATGCCGGGTAATCCTTGCAGACGATATGCTGTATAAGGCGTCCACGTGAACTGCGCAAATAACATAGTACAAAATTGTAATGAAGGTAATTTAAAATTTTAAAACAAAGTTAATTACTTAAGTTATGGTTGCCTGAGTCGCCTCCATGTGATCCAACTCATCTCTATAGTACCTAAGTACTCGACGATGAGCCTTATAAGATTTCTTGCCATTCTACCAAGAGCCGAGAGGCTTTCCAGTGGTATCCACGACAGAAATATTAACTCAATCCGGTCTTCCCATACACATGTGCTCCCATGACCAAATCTATAAATAAAGTGTTAGATGATAAGAGAAAGAACCAATATTACAATTTTGCAAATGTCTAGCTGTTAAAAACAAGGAATGTGCCTGAAGTAATGTAATGCAACCATAAATTTTATTCTTCGTAGGAGCACATGCCTTATCGAGTTCCTTGTAAAGATAGGTCAGGATCCCTGCTCCCCAAGCATACTGACCACACACATCAAAGTCCATAAGGAACCCAAGGTATAAAGGATGGACATGCGTTGCCGATTAGTCCGGCACCAACCAAGAACCGATCATGTACAGAATGTAGGCACGTGCATGTCTATCCAAGACTTCATCGGTGGCTTCATCAGGGATATTAGTAAATGTATCTTTCAGCCAGTTTAAACTGATCTTATACCCCTTAGTATAGCCCTCTGGTGCCTGAAATTTACAAATAATTGTTAATTAATATAACTGTAACATACTCAAACTTTTGTTTTAATAAATTACGAATTATATCTGTCCGAGAGCAGACTCGGTATATGTATCCCAGTATGGGTGGTCGGTATCTGGACCAACAATTTTTCCTCCGACCAATTCAAGCCCATTGATCCGTAAATCGAGTAAGAGGCCAATATCTTGGAGTGTGATAGTGACCTCACCCCATCTTAAATGAAAAGTGTGGGTCTCTTTTCTCCAACACTCAACAAGAGAGGTAACAAGACTGTGATAGATTTGGATATGACGAACTAATGAAGCTTCATAAAATCCGGCTCTTCGAATCCGCTCGATTATACGTTGATCGGTAACTTGCCATTTATCAGAACTATGGCTGACGACTGTAAGATTATCTCCACCCTGCAAATTTTAATCATATTATTTTCAACTATTAGAATTAAAAGAAATGGGGAATTAAAAAAAATTGAATAAGTTTTGAATCTTTCCTCCCCGTGTAATATATTGAAAGATCTGTGTTCGTTTTGATTTACGGGCAATGATTTATCGAATGGTTGATTCTCCATTGAAATTATTTTGATATTTTAATCCCTGAAAGATTTAGATAGGAGACAGAGGTTTAGAAGAGAATTTGGACACAGAGTTGCGAAAATCATACTGAAGAGGGCGGGTTTTTATAGGGAAAGGAGGGCGGGTTCTCGGAACCCGCTCTCATCTTTGCAAAAAGAGTTGTCATGTCAAATCAATTCCTCATTCATGATTTTTGTTTTTTTAATGCTTTTTCTTTTGTTTTTTTCTAGTGTTGTCAAATCATGTTTTATTCTTAGTGTCATGTCAAATCGTGTTTTTTAATATGGGTTTCTTAGTGTTGTCAGAACTATAACTAATAATTTTGCTATCATAGTGAAGAGTGCGGGTTCTTAGAATGCGCCCACTTCAATAATTTAATGTGGGCGTGTTCCAAGAACCCACCCTCATCTTTTATTATTTTTCCCTTTTGTTTTTTTACAGCGTGTTGTCAAATCAAGCAGAAGTAATAATTAACATTTTGAAACGAAGAGGGCGGGTTCTTCCTATAAAAATAGCTCTCTCTCCTCTCCATCTGCTCTCCATTCCGCTCCAATTACCCTTATTCTGAAATCTATAGCAAAAATTCTCTAAAAATTTCCAAGTCCAAGAGGAGTTAAACTAGTTAAGTGGAATTAGCTCGATTCAAGTTAGTTCTTTCTAAGACCGGAGCCGTTCTCGACGCTACCACGATTTCACGAAGATCTCCTCCCCTCTCCCTCCCATTTTAAAGCTCGAAAACCCGTAGGTTCCTTCTTTCTCTTCTTCATGCGGGCGTTTATTTATTTTTCAATGAATATAATCATTATATAAGTTGTTATCGGTTTTTTTATTATTGGCTTGATATTGTTTGATGCAGATAATGGCAAGTTCAAGTTTATTTGTTGTATGTAAATACGATGGCCGGATTATCACAAGTGCACAAGGTTCCGAGTATATGGGCAGGTGCGCAAGAATTATGCGATTAGAAACATCAATGACTTATAATGAGATTGAGAATAAAGTGTTTAAAATCACGAAATACGATCCCCGTGAAATTAAGCTTAAGTTAAGTTGTATATGGCCTATAATTAGTGGAAATGCATTGGTTGAAATTATAGACGATGCATCAATATCTTCGATGATAGATTTCGGTCTGGCAAATACCCAGCATTCGTTTGAATTTTTTGTTCAGAAGGAACAATTGGAAGTATCAGATATCGCTCCAACGTGTAATTTTGATGGTTGTTCTCACCAAAAATTTCTGCGCAAAAGAGTTTAAGGTATCAAATGGCAGCGATACGCTTAAGAAAATGCAAACCAGTATTTTCCGGGCTGTATTTTGACAAACTCCCAAATGAGAAACAACTAAATTCTGATGATATTGAAAGCGCCTCGAAAAACCCTTCGATTTGATATATTATGGGCCTTATATATCATCCGGGATCAAAAGTTATGAGCAAATGAGCTACGCACGTGTAATCTAAGGAAGAACATGCGAACCAGTATTTTCCGGGCTGTATTTTGACAAAACTCCCGAATGAGAAACAGCTAAATTCTAATGGTATCGAAAGTGTCTTGAAAAAACCCGTCGATTTGATATATTATGGGCCTCATAATTCATCCGGGATCAAAAGTTATGAGGCATCACGTGCCCACACGTGACCGGGCATCACGTGCCCACACGTGACCGCGCATCACGTGCCCACACGTGACCATTTACAGGCAAAGCCTGTAGGCAATGGATAAAATAAATAATTAAATGGGGTCACGTGCCAACACGTGATGGGCTTTTAAACCCTCTGAAACAATAGAATTAAATTCTAATTAGATGCTTTCTCAAGAGGGGTCACGTGCTAACACGTGATAAACCCCTAAACCATCTGAACTAATAGAATTAATTTCTAATACAAAGGAATCAGAAACCCTAATTGGAAAATATTTCTCTAGATCTTTCCAAACAAAAAAAGATTGCACTCTGTGAAAGGGAGCACCGTTGGATTAAAAATCCAATGGTGATTAAAAATCACCAATTTATAGAAAGATTCTATACAAGGAAATTTTTTCCTAAAAATTTGCCATGAACAACAAATAAAATATCTTTTGGATTAAAAATCCAATGGTGAATAAAATTCACTGAATGATCTAAAATATCATGTTGGTTATAAAATCAACAAAAATCTTTCAATGAAAGATTGACTAAACAAACTGATTCTTTTCTCTCTCCTATAAATAGGAGCCAAGAAGAGAAGAAAAGAGAGAATTTGATACAACAACAGAGAGAAAAAAGAAGAGAATTTAATTCTCCAGAGAGAAAGAAGATTTCTTCAGAAAAAGAAAGAAACCCTAGGTAAGAGAGGGAAAGAGATCATTCTATAAGCTCCCACAAAACAAAAGAGAATTTAATTCTCAATATAAGAGTTTAACTCTTCTGAATAAGAACTTAGTTCTTCCTCTTGTTGAAGATCTGCAGAAGCAGATCTCCCCATAAGTTGAGAATTTAATTCTCATCGGGGAGATTCTGTCATGCAGATCTAAAACCTAAGGGAGGACCTGAGTTCAGAGAATTTTATTCTCCCACAAATCACATAGGAATTTAATTCCTCCAACAAAGATAAGGTTTAACCATTAATATAAGAACTTTGTTCTTTCTCTGACTGAAGATCTGCAGAAGCAGATCTCCACATAGGTTGAGAATTTAATTCTCATCGGGGAGATTCTACCATGCAGATCCAAAACTTAGAGGAAGGATTGGGTTTAAAGAATTTAATTCTTTCAAACATATAGGAATTTTATTCCTCTAAATAAAATTAGGGTTTAACCCTATCAAAGAATTTAATTCTTAAACAAGAGATTTAACTCTCCATGCACGTAAAGAGATCAAGTACCCAATATGATCACGTGCCAACACGTGACCCTTCCCTCCAATGACCGAAAGAAAACAAATAAGATTAGGTCACGTGCTTCCACGTGCCCCTTGAATGGACTTCTCAAAATAAAAAGGGCAGAATCGATTTTGGGCGCCCTCACGTGTCCCCACGTGACCTCTAATAAATCCTTTTAATATCCAATGCATGGGTACCCATCACGTGCCCACACGTGATGGCCGTGAAGATTACGTGTTTAACACTTCTGTGAATATTCTGAGAATAAAATAAAGGAAGTTTGGCCCAATCCTAGAGTGCCTCACGCGACTCCACGTGAACACTTCTATTTTTTAGTGTTTAACACTATTTTGAGCGCTGCATCCTTAATGTTTAACACTATTTTAAGCGCATCACGTGGGAGTACGTGATAACCGAATATGTGCTAGTGTTTAACACTATATTCAAACCAGTCTTTAGCTCAAATTAGCTAAGTCATCCAGAGGCAAGACTCCCCTTTGACTGAACCTCAAATACACTCTTGTCTTCTAAAAATTGATCATCTCATATGGCATACGAGTGCTTAGCACTCAGTAAAAGACAAAAATATTGTCAGAACCCAGACCCATGCTTAGCATTGCTAAATAAAAGGGGGGTTGAACCCAGACAAATGTTCAACAACCCAAAACAAATGTTCAACATTTTAAACCTGAATGGACTTAGCCCAAGTTGGCCATAAGTCCTTAATTCAGATCAATTGAGCCTATATGCTCATAAATCTTTTGATCTTAGTCCCAAACCGGACTGTAGATCTCTCAACCAACATTGGTTCAAGGGTATATCTCTTCACTCCTCTGATATATGTCGTTGTAATCCTTCAACGTCTTCAGAGAGGTGACGGGTCCCGACAACCAGCAAATCTTACAGACTATGATGTCTCTAAACTCAGACTGTAGGGTCCTTAAGCCCATGGACTATGATGTCCTTAACCTCGGACTGTGGGGTCCTTAAGCCCATGGACTATGATATCTTTAATCTCGGACTGTGGGGTCCTTAAGCCCATAGACTATGATGTCCTTAACCTCGGACTGTGGGGTCCGTTAAACCCATGGACTATGATGTCCTTAACCTCGGACTGTGGGGTCCTTTAAACCCATGGACTATGATGTCCTTAACTTTGGACCGCAATGTCCCTAAACTAAACAATAGAACCCAAATGCTCTTTTGTTAGGATCTAAATGATCTTGTTAAGTTGATCTTAGTCTAAAATTAGACTAACGTATGCTTAACAAACTGTCAAGTTGATCTTAGTCTAAAATTAGGCTAACGTATCCTTAACAGACGTTTAAGTTGATCTTAGTCTTAAATGAGATTAACGATCCTTAAACCCAACCCCCAAACCCAAATCTAAGAAGATACGGATTTGGACTAATCCACGCCTTACGGGCGACAATATAAATTAGTCTCCGTATACAATCCACGGGCAACCAAAAACAAAACAAACACCCACGACACGAAGTGACCATCCGGAGAAGGAGAAAGTTGTTACCGCGATGCGGTAGCGTAATTAACTGCAGGGGCTTGCGCCTGCAGGGAAGAGCGTCCCCACAATCAAAAACCCCTCAAATGAGGGGGAATCTGACGAAATCTGCTACATCGGCCGCATCCGTCTAAACTTTCGTACATGGTGCCATAAATCAACTTGGTATTTTTGGAGAGGTGGACTGATAGCACCAAATAGCATCTGCCCTCGGAATTCAGGCCCTGACGTCCCGACGTCCCGGCTGCGCCTTTCGGCGGGGAACAAATTCTGGCATGCCCGGTGGGACATTTTCCTCTTTCCACTCCACACTTCGTGTGTCGTGTTTCGCGAACGAATCGCGGTTTGTTATGATTGCCCCTGGATTCGAGGTACTAAGATTTGGTGTCTTGCTCCGTGCAGAAAACAGAAGATTAATGGCTTCAAATTGCACTCATTGCACCAACTCCCACTCCATCCTCGCCGGAGGAGTGACCTACGGGCCTCAAGCGGCCTCCATTTTCAAGATGCCAGTGGAGCAGGTAACTCAGGCTACCACTGGGCTGTTCTTTGGGACCATGCTCCCACCAATGAGCTTCAATGCCCCTCTACCGTTGCAAGAAGCCCCGAAGAAGTCGGTCTTTGATCGGTTTATCACTACCGCGGCCCCTCTCAGCGGGTCGCCCAAACCAAGCGCCTCAGTCTTTGACAGGTTAGGCCAAAACTCATGTGGGCCCATGAAGAAGCCTGCAATACCAGAAAGGGTTATCCCGAAAAGGATAGCCATTCCTGCTCCCGAAGTCGTCAAAGCGGCTTCTCCTGCCAAAGGGCCGGTCTCACAAGACTGACTGTTTCAGCTCCCGTTCCAGGCGAAATCGTCAAGGCTGCTTCCTCTGCTCGGAAGTCTGCCTTCGATAGGTTGGCCATCCCCACTCAGCGGACATCAGTTTTCAATAGGCTGACAACGACAATTTATGACCAAAACAGGGGGCATAATAAAGCCACCCCCATAGCTGAGCCACTACCGTCGGCTCGACACGCTCGACGTCGCTACTGGCGCCGAGTAAGGAAGGCTGGGGGCAGCTCTCCATCTGGACTGACTCCGCCGGCTCCAACGGTGGAAATTGATGTTGCTGTTCCAACTGGGAACAACTTTGAACCACTTAGGAGGGTACGCAAGAACTCTTCGAAGGCCGTGCTAAAAAGATCTCCTCCACCTATGGAGAGCGCTACAAAGGTGAAGCCAGAACAACCCTCTCAGCGACTGTCCTCTAAAATTCATAAAGTTTGGCGACAGGTCCAAGACTCCGTGGTTGATCAAGACTACTCCCGCCGACAGAAAAAGATAAAATTTCGGCGAGAAGAGGACCACCCTGTTGAGCCACAGAAGGTGTCATCTACTTGGATGCCCGCTGCAACGGCCCCCACAACTTCGACCGCCCACAAAAGGAGGAGGTCGGAGAAAATCCCCGTGTCCGCGATGAATCGTAAAGGCACTAAACCCGAACGCCCCAAGTCTGGGGGCATGGTGGTGCACATTGTTTATATGGCTTCCGGAAAAGAGGAAAGCCGTGCTTTTACGGGTCACCGACCACTTACATGGTCTGTGACTAAGGCTCAGGAGCAACAACAACAAAACCTCCAAGAAATGCTGACAGCCATGGCTGCACTCACTGGACCAAAAGCAGGCCCGGAGACATCCTCGGAGCAGCGTCATGAGCAGGAAACCGATGCTGAGTTCCTCCGTAGAATTCTCGAGAAGAAGGACAAAGAGGCAGCGGAACAAGTTGCCAATATAAAACGAATGGCGCTTTTATTTCAAGACATGGTCGGGATGATGTTACAGCCGGATCTTCTAGCTGAAGACCCTCCGATTACCCTCGAAGACGACAGAGGGGAGACATCAAACTCTCTTCCGACTCTATCAGCAGCCAAAGAGGAGACCATCTCCAAAGCCACCCTGGATGATTATATCGCTCAACAGATATGAGCTCATCAGGCGAACGAAGCGGCCGGTCAAATTGTTAAGACTGGACGACCATATCCGGATTGGTACGACCAAATAAAGTACCCGCCGGGATATACGATCCCTAAATTCCATGTATATAAGGGGACGGGGAATCCACACTAGCACGTTGCTCAATTCAGAGCCTTGTGCGGTAATACTAGGGGTGATGACAAACTGCTGCTTCGCCAATTTGTTGGCAGCTTGTCGAAGACAGCGTTTGAATGGTACTCTGAGCTCCCGAATGACTCTGTCAAGACGTTTGCAGAAATAGAGTTGCTATTCACCCAGCGTTTCGCAAGAGCTAGCGAACGCACCCCGATCACGGCAGTCATCAACGCCAGAGTGAAGCCAGGAGAAACCTGGGTTCAATACGCCATTCGGTGGCGGAACCTATGGTCAAAGTGCGAACAGTGCATGGAGGAGGCTCCTGCCGTGGGCATGTTCGTGGGGACCCTTGACCCTCAGGCAACCATCTCCCAATTCATGATGTTCTTCAAGCCGACCACTTTCTAGGCCTTGACTGACAAGCTGGCCCAAATGGACCAGATGGGCCATAGACCGTCCTCCTTAAAGACATATCCTCGGAATGAGAAGGGGAAAGGGAAAACAACCTTCGTCGCCAACGCTCAACAACAACCGAGTGGCCTGAGACCGGTTGTTCGCCAAAGCAACAAGCGGCAATCCCTCGATGAGAAATTGAGACGTCCTTACTCATTTCCCCGGGATAAAACAAGAAGACTGTTCGAACTAGCAGTGCGCAACGGGCTTATCACTCTACCGGAGTCGAGACACCCACTACAACTGAACGATGTCAATGATCCCAGTTACTGCCCCTACCACCGAGTATTGGGTCATCCGATCGAAGATTGCTACGTCTTCAAAAACTGGGTTGAAGACCAGTATCAACAGGGAAAGTTCGCGCTGTCCGAAAACTGGAAGGTGAACCCGCCACAACCACATGCTCCGAAAAGGATGGACATGCCGGGGGCATCGTGCTCATTCATAGAGAAAGTCCTATGGACCGAAAGGTCCGTAAACTAGAAATTCTCCTCAAATACGGAAACGATTGACCGAAACGTCGTTAAACTACTACAAACCTGCGGCGTCCCCAGGCTGACGTGGTGTAAAAAAATGGCATGTCCATAAGCGAGATGGGCACGGATGAAAACCCGAAAGGGCTCCGTGAATAAGAACAGCAGGACTACCGGCGAGTTTGTGAAAACCCGAAAGGGCGCAATCTCGTTAAAGGACACTTACAAGGTCCTCACGACCTTATAAGGAGAAAATACCTGCGTGAGATCCTTACGACTCACAAGGGAGCAACACACTTAGGGATCCCACGATTCCTAAGGAGAAGTTACACTTACGGGATCCTCACGACTCGTAAGGAAAAACCCTCTTATGAGACCCTCATGGCTCATAAGATTCAAAAGCCTTAAGCTACAGGGATCTGAACCTGTTCTTAAGTCGTCATCACACTCCCCAGATTGCCCTACAAGCGGTTCAATATTGACCCTTGTATACAATCCATGGGCACAAATAAACATTTTCCCAACAGAGTCCCACCGTTGACGAGGGATATCTTCATATGAGGAACGGCACTTGTAAGTCCTCTCGACTTATAAAGAGAAAACACTCTTGTAAGATCCTTACGACTTATAAGAGAACACACACTTAGGAATTCTCATGATTCCTAAGGAGAAAATGCACCTACGAGATCCTCACGACTCGTAGGGAGAAATACCTTTATGAGACCCTTACGGCTCGTAAAGTCAAAAAGCCTTAGTCAATAGGATCCTAACCCTGTTTGCTAAGCCACCTTTGTTCGACATCGACAGAGGCAAATGATGATTCGCTCCTGGTAGTGTCCTAGTGGTAGCGATGCTGATGCTTAAATCGGTATTAAATTCCAAGCCCTTTCACGGCAAATGAGGATTCGCTCCTGGCAATATTCCAGTCGTAGCGATGCTGATGCTGAGATTGGCACCAGATTCCAAATCCCAAACTCGCGGCGAAAAGTCAGCAAGCCACAAATGCATATGAAATAGCCGAAATGATAGGGCAACTTGCAATAAAATCAGCAAGTAAAAATATATGCATACAAGATAGCCGAAATGGTTGGGCAACTCGCAATAAAAAACAGTGAGTAAAAAGAAAAAAATAGCTGAAATGATTGGGCACCGCGAAAAATAGCCGAAATGAAGGGGCAATCGCGACTTTCGCGATACAAAAATCTTAAATGATAGAGCATCGCGGAAAGAAAAAAAATATATAATACATATAAAATGAAACTTTTGCCTTACAGGTGAGATCACATCGATCCCTGTATACAATCCAGAGGCACAAACAAAGAGGGAACCATATCATCCCACCAGGCTCAATCAGAAAGAGAGCCAAGTCTCGATGGCAACATCTGCATCTCAAGAGATCACCAATGGCGTTTCTCCTTACTCCAACAGGATACAGATGTGACGTCAACAAACGACCCCAGGGTCAAAACAGCGGAGCCATGGCAAAGTCCTTAGTTCCAAATCTCAATGGCCACATCTACAGTGTGGAGACCAATAACGGTGTGCCTCCTCATTCCAGCAGGACACAAATGCTACACCATCAATCGGAACCACGACAAAGTCCTGAGTTCCAAGACTTTACGGTTCACAGACAACCTAGAATCATCTAATGACCCCGTCACGGAAACACGTCATCCAATGACCCCGTCTCGGAATCAAGTCAACTCAAAATCTCTCGATTCATGGAAATCAGCCTCCTTGACGAGAGCATTTCGATTCGCGTCGACCCGCAAGAAAATCAGCGTCTTTGCAGGAATACCTCGATTTGTCTCAACCCTAGGGAAATCAGTGTCCTTGGCAAAAACTTCGATTCAGGGAAATCAGCGTCCTTGACGAGAGCATCTCGATTCACGTCAACCCGCAAGGAAATCAGTGTCTTTGTAGGAATACCTCGATTCGTCTCAACCCCAGGGAAATCAGTGTCCTTGGCAAAAACCTCGATTCAGGGAAATCAGTGTCCTTGACGAGAGCATCTCGATTCGCGTCGACCCGCAGAGAAATCGGTGTCTTTACAGGAATACCTTGATTCGTCTCAACCCTAGGGAAATCAGTGTCCTTGGCAAAAACCTCGATTTAGGGAAATCAACATCCTTGACGAAAGCATCTCGATTCGCGTCGCCCCGCAAGGAAATCAGTGTCTTTGCAGGAATACCTCGATTCGTCTTAACCCCAGGGAAATCAGTGTCCTTGGCAAAAACCTCAATTCGGGGAAATCAGCGTCCTTGACGAGAGCATCTCGATTTGCGTCGACCTGCAAGGAAATCAGTGTCTTTGCAGGAATACCTCGATTTGTCTCAACCCCAGGGAAATCAGTGTCCTTGGCAAAAACATCGACTCAGGGAAATCAGCGTCCTTGACGAGAGCATCTCGATTCGCGTCGCCCCGCAAGGAAATCAGAGTCTTTGCAGGAATACCTCGATTCGTCTCAACCCCAGGGAAATCGGTGTCCTTGGCAAAACCCTCGATTCAGGGAAATCATCATCTTTGACGAGAGCATCTCGATTCGCGTCAACCCACAAGGAAATCAGTGTCTTTGCAGGAATACCTCGATTCGTCTCAACCCCAGGGAAATCAGTGTCCTTGGCAAAACCCTCTATTCAGGGAAATCATCGTCCTTAACGAGAGCATCTCGATTCGCGTCGACCCGCAAGGAAATCAGTGTCTTTGCAGGAATATCTCGATTCGTTTCAACCCCAGGGAAATCAGTGTCCTTGGCAAAAACCTCGATTCAGGGAAATCAGCGTCCTTGATGAAAGCATCTCGATTCGCGTCGACCCGCAGATAAATCAGTGTCTCTGGAGGAATATACAACGTCATCAAACGGAGCCACGACAGAGTCCCTAGTTCCATGTCTCGACGGCCAAATCTACAGCCTGGAGACCCACAACAGCGTTCCTCCTCATTCCAGCAGGATTCGGATGCGACAATCAAAACGGAGCCATGGCAAAGTCCCTGTTCCAAATCTCGACGGTTCACAGACAGCCTAGAGATCACCAACAGCGTTCCTCCTCATTCAAGCAGGATTCAGACACGACAATCAACCTTGGAGCCATGGCAAAGTCCCTATTCCAAATCTCGACGGTTCACAGACAACCTAGAGACCACCTCGGCATTCGTCCCATTACAACAGACGCAACGTCAGCAAAGCGAAGCCGCGGCAATTCCCAGTTCTATGACTTGGCGGTGCACAGACAACCGAGAGTCAACCCCTGACTCCGTGAAATGCGGATATAGTCAACCCCTGACTCCGTGAAATGCAGATATAGTCAACTCCTGACTCCGTGGGATGCGGATAAAGTCAACTCTTGACTCTGTGAAATGCGGATAAAGTCAACTCCTGACTCCGTGAAATGCGGATAAAGTTAACCCCTGACCCCGTGAAATGCGGATAATGTCAACCTCATCAATCACTTACGGGTCCTCTCGACTCGTAAGGGAGAAAACTCTTTTGTGAGATTCTTACGACTCTCAAGAGAAAACACGCTTAGGAATCCTCACGATTTCTAAGGAGAAAATACACCTGCGAGATCCTCTCGACTCGTAGGGAGAAAAGTCTTTATGAGACCCCTACGGCTCATAAAGTTGAAAAGTTTTAGGCAGCAGACCTGAATCTGTTTCCTAAACCATCACTACTCTATAAGGAGGTCAAGATGGACTACCCACGGGCCACACTCTCCAAAGTCGAATCTCGACAAGGAAGAAAACAACTACTTATAAGTCCTCTCGACTCGTAAGTGGGAAAAATTCTTTTATGAGATCCTTACGACTCTTAAGAGAAAACACACTTAGGAATCCTCACGATTTCTAAGGAGAAAATATACTTACGAGATCCTCTCGACTCGTAGGGAGAAAAGTCTTTAGGAGACCCTCACGGCTCATAAAGTTGAAAAGTCTTAGGCGACAGACCTGAACTTGTTTCCTAAGCCATCATACCCTACGAAAAGGTCAAGATGGACCATCTACAGGCCACATTCGCCGAAATTACATGCCACTGAAATGAAGAAGCTACTTACGGGTCCTCACGATTCGTAAGGAAAAAATACCTGAGTGAGATCCTTGCAACTCATGGAAGCGATGAACACTTAGAAATCCTCACGATTTCTAGGGAGAATATGCTTTCCTGACGGTAATGTGACCTGGGAGATCATTTGAAGACGTCTTGTCCATCCCCGAAGGGATCACAGACACGACAGACGTGCGGCTACTCGAACAAGAAGACTGCATATCGGGGAATGCATCAGCTAACGCGACGATACGACAGACAAAAAACCCTAGTACCACAGACCCTAACGGACCTCTGTCGTAAAGAGCAGGGGTTAACTGTAACGTTAGGACAAGTTTGCCTACAAGCCCAAGTGAGGTAAACTACAAGCTCCGAAATGAGTTCATAAACTAGAGACTTCGGGATGAGTGAATAAACTACAAGCTCCGAAATGAGTACATAAACTACTTTGTGTCAAATCAAGACATAAAGAAACAGAAGGGTGCAGCTCATGGACCTCAGGGTTTGGAACTATATCCTTTAAGAGTTGAGATTTGAGTCAATGATAGATGACGACGCTTGTGTCCGCTCGCTATCTTCTCAAACCAAGATTCTAAAGGTTATATACCAGTCCGAAACCGGTCATACGCTATGCATTACACAACACTACTTAACCCACGTACATACTTATATGGGCAAAGTAGTGGGGGGTATTTGTTCTCGCCAAAAATTTCTGCGCAAAAGAGTCCAAGGTATCAAATGGCAGCAATACGCTTAAGAAAATGCGAACCAGTATTTTCCGGGATATATTTTGACAAACTCCCGAATGAGAAACAGCTAATTCTGATGATATTGAAAGCGTCTCAAAAAACCCTTCGATTTGATATATTATGAGCCTCATAATTCATCCGGGATCAAAAATTATGAGCAAATGTGCTATGCACGTGTAATCTAAGGAAGAAAATGCGAACCAGTATTTTCCGGGCTGTATTTTGACAAAACTCCCGAATGAGAAATAACTAAATTCTGATGGTATCGAAAGTTTCTCGAAAAAACCATTCGATTTGATATATTATGGGCCTCATAATTCATCCGGGATCAAAAGTTATGAGGCATCACGTGCCCACACGTGACCAGGCATCACGTGCCCACACGTGACCATTTACAGGCAAAGGCTGTAGGCACTGAATAAAATAAATAATTAAATGGGGTCGCGTACCAACACGTGATGCGCTTTTAAACCCTCTGAAACAATAGAATTAAACTCTAATTGGATACTTTCTCAAGAGGGGTCACGTGCCAACACGTGATAAACCCCTAAACCATCTGAACTAATAGAATTAAATTCTAATACAAAGGAATCAGAAACCCTAATTGGAAAATATTTCTCTAGATCTTTCCAAACAAAAAAAGATTGCACTCTGTGAAAGGGAGCACCGTTGGATTAAAAATCCAATGGTGATTAAAAATCACCAATTTATAGAAAGATTCTATACAAGGAAATTTTTTCCTAAAAATTTACCATGAACAACAAATAAAATATCTTTTGGATTAAAAATCCAATGGTGAATAAAATTCACTGAGTGATCTAAAATATCATGTTGGTTATAAAATCAACAAAAATCTTTCAATGAAAGATTGACTAAACAAACCGATTCTTTTCTCTCTCCTATAAATAGGAGCCAAGAAGAGAAGAAAAGAGAGGATTGGATACAACAACAGAGAGAAAAAAGAAGAGAATTTAATTCTCCAGAGAGAAAGAAGATTTCTTCAGAAAAAGAAAGAAACCCTAGGTAAGAGAGGGAAAGAGATCATTCTATAAGCTCCCACAAAGCAAAAGAGAATTTAATTCTCAATATAAGAGTTTAACTCTTCTGAATAAGAACTTAGTTCTTCCTCCGATTGAAGATCTGCAGAAGCAGATCTCCCCATAAGTTGAGAATTTAATTCTCATCGGGGAGATTCTGTCATGCAGATCTAAAACCTAAGAGAGGACCTAAGTTCAGAGAATTTTATTCTCTCACAAATCACATAGAATTTAATTCCTCCAACAAAGATAGGATTTAACCCTTAATATAAGAACTTAGTTCTTTCTCAGATTGAAGATCTGCAGAAGCAGATCTCCCCATAGGTTGAGAATTTAATTCTCATCGGGGAGATTCTGCCATACAGATCCAAAACTTAGAGGAAGGATTGGGTTTAAATAATTTAATTCTTTCAAACATATAGGAATTTAATTCCTCTAAATAAAATTAGGGTTTAACCCTATCAAAGAATTTAATTCTTAAACAAGAGATTTAACTATCCATGCACGTAAAGAGATCAAGTACCCAACATAATCACGTGGCAACACATGACCCTCCCCTCCAATGACCGAAAGAGAACAAATAAGATTAGGTCACGTGCTCCCACGTTACCCTTGAATGGATTTCTCAAAATAAAAAGGGCAGAATCGATTTTGGGCGCCCTCACGTGTCCCCACGTGACCCCTAATAAATCCTTTTAATATCCAATGCATGGGTACCCATCACGTGCCCACACGTGATGGCCGTGAAGATTAAGTGTTTAACACTTCTGTGAATATTCTGAGAATAAAAAAAGGAAGCTTGGCCCAATCCTAGAGTGCCTCACGTGACCTCACATGAGAACTTCTTTTTTTAGTGTTTAACACTATTTTGTGCGCTGCATTCTTAGTGTTTAACACTATTTTAAGCGCATCACGTGGGAGCACGTGATAGCCGAATATGTGCTAGTGTTTAACACTATATTCAAACCAGTCTTTAGCCCAAATTAGCTAAGTCTTCCAGAGGCAAGACTCCCCTTTGACTGAACCTCAAATACACTCTTGTCTTCCAAAAATTGATCATCTCATATGGCATACGAGTGCTTAGCACTCAGTAAAAGACAAAAATATTGTCAGAACCCAGACCCATACTTAGCATTGCTAAATAAAGGGGGGGTTGAGCCCAGACAAATGTTCAACAGCCCAAAACAAATGTTCAACATTTTAAACCTGAATGGACTTAGCCCAAGTTGGCCATAAGTCCTTAATTCAGATCAATTGAGCCTATATGGTCATAAATCTTTTGATCTTAGTCCCAAATTGGACTGTAGATCTCTTAACCAACATTGGTTCAAGGGTACATCTCTTCACTCCTCTGATATATGTCGTTGTAATCCTTCAACGTCTTCAGAGAGGTGACGGGTCCCGACAACCAGCAAATCTTACAGACTATGATGTCTTTAAACTCAGACTGTGGGGTCCTTAAGCTCATGGACTATGATGTCTTTAACCTCGGACTGTGGGGTCCTTAAGCCCATGGACTATGATGTCCTTAACCTCGGACTGTGGGGTCCTTTAAGCCCATGGACTATGATGTCCTTAACCTCGGACTGTGGGGTCCTTTAAACCCATGGACTATGATGTCCTTAACCTTGGACCGCAATGTCCCTAAACTAAACAATAGAGCCCAAATGCTCTTTTGTTAGGATCTAAATGATCTTGTTAAGTTGATCTTAGTCTAAAATTAGACTAACATATCATTAACAAACTGTCAAGTTGATCTTAGTCTAAAATTAGGCTAACGTATCCTTAACAGACGTTTAAGTTGATCTTAGTCTCAAATGAGATTAACGATCCTTAAACCCAACCCCCAAACCCAAATCTAAGAAGATACGGATTTGGACTAATCCACGCCTTACGGGCGACAACATAAATTAGTCTCCGTATACAATCCACGGGCAACCAAAAACAAAACAAACACCCACGACACGAAGTGACCATCTGGAGAAGGAGAAAGTTGTTACTGCTATGCGGTAGCGTAATTAACTGCAGGGGCTTGCGCCTGCAGGGAAAGCGTCCTCACAATCAAAAACCTCTCAAATGAGGGGGAATCTGACGAAGTCTGCTAGATCGGCCGCATCCGTCTAAACCTTCGATACATGGTGCCATAAATCAACTTGGTATCTTCGGAGAGGTGGACGGATAGCACCAAATAGCATCTGCCCTCAGAATTCAGGCCCTGACGTCCCGACGTCCCGGTCGCGCCTTTCGGCGGGAAACAATGGTAATGCTGGAGGTAGTTCCTAGGGGTACGGTCACATGGTTAACGATGATACCGTTAGTCTCAGTGGATATGACTATACACAACATTATTCAAACCTTAAAATTTAAGAGTAAACATTTTATAAATCCACCTTTTGTAATACCAAAATACTAATATTTTTTATATATTGAATACATGTTTTCCCAATCGACTGCTGTAGTTACATGCACCCCTGAAAAACAACAAGGATTACCATATACTACCTTCCAAAGGTAAATAAATCTGAAACAAGTGGTGATTATGTTTATATTCTTCGTAATTCGAAAATATTAAGGAAAAATTATATAAGAACAATTTATTTACTAAACGCAGATTTTCCCATACCTCCGCATCATTCCAACACGATCCAAGTAGCGCATTCCAAGCATGTCCGTCCACATCTTTCCGGTCTTTTCATCCCGAACTATCCACATTACACCGACCTCAACCATCATATATTACACCCGAGCCTTATATTGCTACGGGTGACATTGATATGTGTGCCAGTGATGATGTTGAAACCGGTGAAGGTCATCAAGGGGAGAATAGTGTGGAATATGCCGCTGGATTGAATGAAGTAGCATTGTTTGATGATATGGCTGCGAATAATGATTTTTTCGAACTAGAAGATCCCGGCCTCGATCCCCTGGAAGATGATAGTTGGGTAGACTTAGCCGTGGCAGAAGTAAATACTGAATTCTATTTGGAAGCGACAGTAGCAAGCGAAGATTGCGTCACTGTTGGGGATATGTTTCAGGAAAAAAAAGATCTTATTTGTAAGCTGAAGTCATGGACTATTCAAAAAAACGTTACATTTAAAATCGAAGAGTCAAATAAGACGTACTATACCGTGGTATATACGAAAGCTCCTGAATGTAAGTGGAGATTGCATGCATGTTGTTCCAAAAGATCCAAAACTTGGAAGGTCACAAAATACAACTAAGAACATACTTGCATCAATTCTATTGTGTTAAAAGATCACAGGAATTGCACTTCATCTTACATTTGCTCACTAATCATGCCACTAATCCGTATAGATGTGGCGATGACTCCCCGAGAGATACGGCTCTACGTTAGCAGAGAGCACAAAATTCAGATTTCGTATGTGAAGGCATGGGATGCTCGTAGAAAGGCTTTATGCAAGATATTTGGGGATTGGGAAAGCTCGTACAACTCACTAGTCCCTTTTATGGAAGCCATGAAAGCATCAAATCCGGGGTCTGTATACCGGTTAAAAACCACAGAAATAGATGTTGATGGCTATGTCAGGTTTCAAAGAATTTTCTGGTGCTTTGCTCCTTGTGCGGCTGGTTTCACACACTGTCGGCCGGTATTGTGCGTGGATGGGACGTATCTATATGGTAAGTACAGAAATTGCATGTTAATTGCTACAGGTGTTGATGCTAATAACGGTATATTTCCGTTTGGATTTTCTATTGTCGAGGGTGAAAATACATCATCCTGGTCATGGTTTTTCCGTTAACTCAAAAGTATCCCATCTGTTATTGATAAAAAAGATTTATGCATCATATCTGATAGACATCTAGGAATACTAGCTGCAATGAGAGCTATATTTCCGACGACCCCACATAGGTTTTGCCTGCGGCACTTCAGGCAAAATTTTGATAGAAAATTTAAAAATTCAGATCTACTTAAGCTTATGTATAAAGCCGGTGAAGCGTCTGACCCTAATGTTCATGACATGTACATGACGAAAATTGGAGAGATGAGTCAAGCCGCGAAAGCGTGGTTAGATGAGTATCTAGTACGCATGTGGTCATAAGTACATGATAATGGATGCAGATATCTACTAATGACCACTAATATGTCTGAAAACTTCAACGGGGTCCTTAAAGGTGTTAGAGGCTTACCGATACAGGGTTGATTGTTCGAACCTTTTTCAGAGTGATACTTACTTTGTGCAAAGAAGGGAAAAGTCCTTGGAGATGGAGACTCCACTCACTGCGTATTACGAAGATATAATCCGAAAAAGAGAGCGTAGAGCACAATACTACAAATCTGAAAGGTTTGACACATCGGAGTTTCAAGTAACGGGGAGTAATGGGAATCAATATACCGTAAATTTTAGAGATGAAGGGCTTTCTTCATGCACATGCGGTGTTTTCCAGCAACAACATTTACCTTGTGCCCACGCAATTGCTGCTGCAAGCAGCATGCATAACTCACATTACATTTTTGCTTCCCGTTACTATACAGTTTCCAATTACCAAGACGCATACGATCCAAAATTTCATCCTATACCAGACAGTCGCTATTGGCACTATTATACTAGGAACAGAAAAACACCGACTGTATTACCGCCGGAAAAAAATATAGGGCCCGGAAGACCTAAGGTGCGTCGAGATCGAATGATAATGGATGCTGATCCTCAGCAAAGGCACGCCAGATGATGATGCTTGGTATTGATGACCTCTAAGATCACAACACGTGGCAGATGACATGTCCCAGAACTCAGAAGAAGGGACCCGCAGGGGCCGACCAGACCATCCGTGTACCCGACCAGCAAGCTCTAGGTGGCTTTCCTTAGAGCCCCCTTGAGACTGACCTCCTCGGCATCTCAGCTTGCCTCGGGCTACCACTGGTCCAAGACTCCTCGGCCCTCTTCCTCGGTCCCCCCGACCGACCAACTCCACCACTCGCAGGCGTAACCGCCACTCCGTGAATCTCTCCATGCGCATATTATCCGCCAGCAAACATCCCACGTTCCACGCCCTCGCGATCCCCATTAAGGGGCGATCCGCTCTTTACGCAGGCGTGACGTCGGGAGCGTAACTGCCGGCGAGATCTTCACGCCTGCTACTGTGTGCTACCGCCACTATATAAACCCCTATCACAGAAGGGTCAAGTAAGCCATTTTTTATCCCACTTAGCCGTTACTCTGCTCGGATCTAGTACTTACTTGATCGTCGGAGGGTCCTCGGTGGTACCAAACCACCCTGGGACTTCTTTGCAGGTACTCGGCGTTAAACTCCTCAAATCATCAATCTCCTCAAACCCATTGAGACCCATACGCAACAGGAGATCACCTCCAAAATCCACCAGGAGATCAACGGAAGACAACATCTGACGGAGACCCGAAAAGGACCTCCATCAGTTGGCGCCGTCTGTGGGAATGAAACTCCACAAAATACAAAGTTGGCTTTCCGATCTCCACCCGCATGGCCAGCGACCACCCTGAAGATCCTGGTACCGACCGCTGCCTCCCTCCCACCGGAGGCGCGGATGGGCCTCCCCCGGCGACCATCATCGACGCCCTCGCCAGCCGAATAGACCGGCTGCAGTCCCTCGTGGAGGCGCTTGTCCGCGTTCAAACGGCCGGGCCAGGGCCCCAGATCGCCGCTTCTCCGCCTCTAGAAAGCTCCGCCCTTGCCGGCACGGCTAACTACCGGCAGGCTACGACCCCTGGCCACAGATCTCACGGGCCGATGCTCCCTGAGGCCCGCTGGGCACCCCACGGCTCCACACCGGGATCCGCCGCCAGAGCGCTTCACCTCGAACCTCCTCGCGACCCTTACCCCCTTGAGGAGATGGCAGTCACCTCACCTATCCCCGGGCATGATCGACGTCCCCTCCACCGACGGGGTCGCACAGAGGGGCCCGCCACGACGACTCAAGGGCCACCTCGCCCGAGGATCTAAGGAACCTAATCGAGAGGAACCGGGGCCGCGCCCAGACACGGATCTCCCACAGAAGAAGCCCGGGATCGCCAGGAGCTGAATCCTCAGGGTACCACGGCCGTCTTGACGCCTTCGAGAAGAAGATCGAGGGCATGCACCGGGAAGGGCACCTCTCGAGCAACAGGGATAAGTACGCCACCGACTTGCTCACCAAGCCGTTTACCAAGGAACTGCTCACTGTCCACGTCTCCTCGCACAACAAGCCCCCGAAGGTCTCTCTGTTCGACGGGAAAACCGTGTAAGTCGATGTACAACACCCCACGACTTGCGGGGAGGCGGAAAATTAAAAAACGATCTTGTTCTTTGCATAAACATCGACTAACCGAGAATCTTTTCTAAACTATAACTAACAAGAATCATAGAAGTTATCAACTACTATGAAAAGTGATTATACCTAATGAACCGTGTCCTTCGTCTTTTCATTCTCCACGTCCTCTCCGGCCTTCTCTATGTAGTAGATGATCCACCCGAGAGCTTAACTTCAAGCTTCACCTCTAACTTGAGGTAACTAGGTTTCTTAAAGTGCTAATCTAAGTAACCTAGGTGATATAGAGAAGGGTTATGGATTAAGTAGTCTATTCTAATCCTTGGTCTCAACACATGAGAGGGGAGGATTAGGGTTTGAAGAGAGAGAGATCTTTAGGAGAGAGAAAGTGAGCAAGAGAAGTGAATGAGATAATGATCTATCATAATATATATGAAGCATTATTATTTATCCAAAAAAGAAAATAAAGGATTTAACAATAATGCTTCATAAATACAATGGGTGATTCATCTCCATGAGTCATTAAGCATTTATGATGCATTAATGACATGGATGAATCACACAAATGAGTCACTAATCTCATTTAATGCATATGCCACCTACACCCCCAAGTCACCAACCTTCTAGAAGCTTCTCGCGAAATTATGAGAACGCCCCTCCTATCCGTGAAAACACGAAAAAACTTTAGACTGTATAAATTCAATAACCAGATACTAGAAACTGGCTTAAACCAAAGCCGGCTAGTAAAAACTGTCCGGATGTCGTACGTGCGTAAACACACGTATGCGTCCGAACCCTTGTCGTAAAACCATACGACCTCTATATCGTTTCGCCTGGAGTAGGGAAACTCTGTGTGTGGGACTCTAAAGACTCGACTACTACTCTGGCAGTGGGTTTAACCACAGACCGCAAGCGGCACTAGCTGTACGTAACGGTCCCCAGGTAGATGTCGATAAGAAGGCCGATGAGAAAACCCATCCGAATTCCTACCGAGTCTGATGTGACAATCTCCGTACAGTCCGGTCTGTTCGTCTAAGACTATCGCATATCGGGCCTAGGGGGCGGCAAGCGTCAGTCCCCTAATAGTGGTATAAGTCGTGTCGGAGCGAAGCCCATTACACCCTGAGAAACTACTGGAACCTACCAGTAAATCTCGCTTGCCCTGGCCAGGGACTTTGCGTAATGGCTCTCTGACACAGCGCGATATTAACTCCCAATACCGGGAGAGACGAATCCTGTCTAACCGCCACTGCCTCCAAGTGCTCAGGACTGCACCCAACTGCTACATGTCTGCACGAATCCTTTGAGCCGTGGTAGGGTAGCAATCTAAGAACAGTAGGACACACTCGAGGCGAGGTAGCAGTGTCAAGTCTGCGGACTATGCTGTACTCATGTCACCTGGGAACTGTTAACTGACGACTGGTATTCCCTGCGAGTCCTGTCCGGTGTACCCGTAACCCAACGAGCACCTGTATACTATCTCCAGTATGACGTACTGACGGCTGTGGGACAGACCATCTCCCCAACTGGGATGAGAAACGTACACACTAGTCTACTCCGGAGTATCGATGCCCTGTCTCGATAATCCTACGACTAGGGACCTGAAAAAGGATGTGCTTGTAGACTACCCAGCCCCCACTAGTGTGACTGCCATCACAATGCTGGTAGTCAAGCAAGATCCTAAGAGCTCTATCAATACGTATACTCACATATTAAGATAGAAAAACCAAGTAGCATACTACTATGTTTAGCAAGACTGTTATATACATGTGAATATCCCAAGCTTCCATTAAGTAATATACAAACTAGTATGATACAATAATGGCCCCTAGGGCATATACACTAACAATCTCCTACTTGCACTAGGGCCATGTACTGGCATATCGAAGACCGATGATCTCGAGTAGGCTCTCGAACTGAATCTGAGGTAGGGCCTTTGTGAATGGATCGGCAATGTTCTCTTCAGTAGCAACTCTCCGGACCTCTATCTCCCGACGATCAATGATCTTCCTGATCAGGTGATACCGCCTTAAGATGTGTCTGGACTTCTGATGGGACCTTGGTTCCTTCGCTAAAGCTATAGCTCCGTTGTTGTCGCAATACAGAGGTATTGGATCAACAATGGTAGGAACCACCTGAAGTTCTGTTAGGAACTTCTTCATCCAGACAGCTTCTTTTGCGGCATCGCAAGCAGCAATATACTCCGCTTCCATCGTCGAGTCAGCAACGGTGTCCTGCTTGGAACTCTTCCAGCACACCGCCCCTCCATTGAGGGTAAAGACATAACCTGACATGGACTTGGAATCGTCCTTATCACTCTGGAAGCCGGAATCGGCAAAGGCCTCCATCTTGAGGTCTTTTCCGCCGTAAACCAAGAACATCTCCTTAGTCCTTCTTAGGTACTTGAGAATGTTCTTTACTGCTATCCAGTGCTTCTCCCCCAGGTCTGACTGATACCGGCTTACCACGCTCAGTGCGTAAGCTACATCTGGTCTGGTGCACAACATCGCATACATTATAGAGCCTACCGCAGAAGCGTAGGGTATAATAGACATGCGTTCCCTTTCCAAATCAGTCTTGGGAGACATCTCTTTGGATAGGGTGATTCCGTGACGAGCCGGTAGATTACCGCGCTTAGAATCTTCCATACTAAATCTTTTCAGTACAGTGTCGATATGCCTGGACTGCGAAAGTCCTAACATCCTCTTGGATCTATCACGATAGATCCGGATCCCCAGAATGTAAGAGGCATCACCCAGGTCTTTCATGGAGAACCTGTGTGACAAGAATCCTTTGACAGATTGTAGCATACGTATGTCATTTCCTATCAATAGAATGTCATCCACGTACAAGACGAGGAATACGACAGTTCTTGCTACAACTTTACTATATATACATGGGTCATCTGGATTTTTGATAAAGTCATTTTCTTTGACTGTTTCATCAAAACAGATGTTCCAAATCCGCGATGCTTGCTTTAATCCATAAATGGATTTAAGCAACTTGCATACTTTCCCGTTGCTCCCACTCTGATTGAAACCCTCCGGCTGATCCATATAGACGCACTCTTCTAAATTTCCATTCAGAAAAGCCATCTTTACGTCCATCTGCCAGATTTCATGATCATGGAAGGCACCAATAGTAAGAAAGACCCGAATGGATTTGAGCATAGCCACTGGAGAAAAAGTTTCGTCATAGTCCAAACCAGGTCTTTGATGAAAACCCTTTGCAGCAAGTCTAGCCTTATAGGTTTCCACCTGTCCATCTACATCAATCTTTTTCTTGAAGATCCATTTGCATCCTATGGGTTTTACCCCATCTGGAGCAAAGTCCAAAGTCCATACTTTGTTGGTGTACATGGACTCCATCTCGGTCCGCATTGCATCTAGCCATCGTACCGAGTCGCCGCTCTGGATGGCCTGACGCAATCCTCTCTATCCCCATCTATGAGAAAACCGTAGTATCTCTCAGGCGGATGAGACGGCCTATTACTCCTGCGGAGGGGTGCGGAAATGTCCTGTTCTTCTTGAACTACTGGTTCTACCAAACTTTCAGTAGTAGTTTGTAGTTCTGGAATTTCTTCCAGTTCTATTTCGCTCCCACTTGTTTCCTTTTCTAAAAACTGATGTTCTAGAAAATGGGCATTACGAGAAACAAATACCTTTTGTTCCTCTGCGTAATAGAATAGATACCCCCTGGAGTTCTTTGGATATCCCATAAACTTACACTTTACTGATCGTGCCTCGAGCTTGTCCATATGCTGCTTTTTAACAAAAGCTGGACATCCCCAAATTTTCAGATACTGAAGATAGGGTTTCTTCCCACTCCACATCTGATATGGCGTGGTAGGCACAGTCTTGGTAGGAACTATGTTCAAAAGATATGCCGCTGATTCTAGCGCATAACCCCAGAAAGATCGCGGTAACTCAGCGTTACTCATCATGGAACGAACCATATCCAATAGGGTTCGATTTCGTCTCTCCGATACACCGTTATGCTGTGGAGTGTATGGAGGAGTAAGCTGAGAGAGAATTCCTTTCTCTTTTAGGTAACCTAGGAACCCGGCACTTAAGTATTCACCACCTCGATCAGATCTTAGTGTCTTGATACTTTTGCCGGTTTGGTTTTCTACTTCATTCTTATACTCTTGGAATTTCTCAAAAGCCTCGGATTTATGTTTCATCAGATAAATGAATCCGTACCTTGAGTAATCATCCGTAAAAGTAATGAAATAGGAAAAACCACCTCTTGCTTGTGTAGACATTGGACCACATACATCGCTGTGTATGAGTCCTAAGAGCTCGCTCGCACTTACTCCATGTCCAGTGAATGGAGTCTTTGTCATCTTTCCTTTGAGACATGATTGACAAGTAGCATAAGTTTGATATTCGAACGAGTCCAAATATCCTTCTCTATGTAACTTAGTCAACCTTCTCTCATTGATGTGACCCAGTCTACAAGAAAGCTTTATTTAAATCTGGAGACTTTCTTTTTAGTGTGTTCTGGACATTGAAAATTTGGAGTTGGTTTAAGACATATATACCGTTATCCAGTGTACCGGACCCAATCAAACTATGATTAAGGTGGATGTTAACAACATCACTTACAAACGTGAAATCATAACCTTTATTTGATAACAAGGAAACTGATATGATATTACACGTTAAGCTGGGTACACAAAAACAGTTATGTAAAACCAAAATGTGTCCACTCGTCAATCCCAGGTGATAATCCCCTATGGACACAGCTCCCACGCTAGCTCCGTTAGCAACCATCAGGGTCATATCACAATCCTTCAGCACTCTACGGTTTCTCAGTGCCTGCAATGAATTGCATATATGAGATCCTGATCCGGTATCCAATACCCAGGAAGTAGAGTTGATTGACAGACAATTCTCAATTACAAACACACCTGAAGTCGAAATCACAGCTTGCTTCGGTTCCTGGTTCTTGGCGTTCCGCGCCTTGCAATCTTTCTTCCAGTGCCCTTTCCTATGACAATGGAAACACTCATCCTGGGCCACTACTGGTACCGCAAACTTTTTCTTTCCCTTCGCTCCCACCTTACTTACACCTCCTCTAGGTTTGGTGGCGGCCTTCTTCTTCCTTCCTTTAGCCCTAGCCTTGGACCCGGAAGAAGAAGCACCGCTAACAAACATAGCGGGTGTTTCCCTTGCCTTCTGCAAGGTGCCCTCTGCACTCCTCAACATGTTAAGGAGTTCCGGAAGTTCAACTTCTTTTCTTTGAATGTTGAAGTTCAGAATAAACTGGGCATAGGTGGAAGGAAGGGACTGGAGAATAAGGTCTGTATAGAGCTCATTATCCAAATTCGTCCCAAGGTCTGCTAGCTCTTCTATATAGCCAATCATCTTTAGGACATGTTCTCCTACCGATGATCCGACGGCCAATCTCGCTCGAAACAAGTTCTTAGAGGTCTCGTATCTTGCTATACGAGATTGCTCTCCATAAAGTTCTTTTGTATGGAGAAATATGGCATTAAGATCTATATCCTCGTGCCTCCTCTGATGTTCATTGTTCATCGAGGCAAGCACGATGCACTTGGCCTTCGCGCAATCATACTCCCAGGTTTTGCGGATTTCCTTATCCGCATTACTGGATTTGGGACCTGGGACTGCAGGTACCTTAGCGGTGAGGACGTACCCCAATTTGTCATAGGTCAAAGCCATTTTGACATTCCGCAGCCAATCTTTATAGTTTGGCCCTGTCAGTATATTTTTCTCTAAAAGTAACTTAAGTCCAGTCATTTTCAGGGTCGCTGCAAGTAAGAGAGAGAGAAGAAACACTTTAGCTTGATGCTCTTGCAAGTTTAGAGTGGTTTTTAATTTATCTAAACTGGATGGCTCCCACTGTTTCTCGAATCCTTCCTCAAACCATAAAAGAAGAATTAGCCAGGACTATTCTTACTGTACAATACTTGCTTAACCGTTCAGCCAGACTGGTGTCGGTACTTCGAGGGAGGTTTTCCAACGCTTTCGCGAAGTTCCTTAATTAAATAACCTCTTTTCTCTGGGGGCGTAACCCCGCTGACACCTTTCTTGACACTGTTAGTTATATGTATGCCCTAGAGACCATTACTATACATGTGATGTATATTATAATGGATGCTTGGACATATATAGGGAGGACTTTCTTGATCGACATGATAGTATGCTATCTGGTTACCCTTTAGCTTAACGTGTATACTGATTGTCTCTCTGTCACATGTTGGTAAAGCCCTTAGGATGAGTACTTGACTACCTGGACTATGATGCAGATCATACTAGTGGGGACATGGTAGTCCATAAGTACATCCTTCAAGGTCCCTAGTCGTGGGTGTATCGAGATGGGGCATCGATATACCAGAGTAGACTAGCGTATACCTTCTCGACCCATATAGATGGGCGATGGATGATCCCATATCCATTGGTGTTTGACATCAGAGATGATATACGGGTGCTCAGTGGAGACTGGGTACACTGGACGGACTCGCCGAGAACTCCCAGATGGTATTATACCTTACGTCAGATGGCAGTTCTCTGGTGACACTGGTACAGGTTAGTTTGTAGACCCGAGATCGTCATAGAGTCTTGTGTGATTCCCACTGTGCTTTGATTTCCACCCTACCACGTCCAAGAGGGCGTGCAAAACGGTGGTTTTTGGGTACAGTCCTGAGTCACATAGAGGCAATGAGCGATAGGAGGGGTTTTGTCTCTCCCGGTATTGGGGGTTGATGTTGCGCTATGCTCGATTGGCCGTAACAGGGAAGTCCCTGGCCAGGGCTGGTTTAGAGATATACTGGTAAGTGTTACCGGTAGTTTCTCGACCCGTTATAAGCCTCATATCAGCATGACTTATCGGTTATTGGGGTCTGACGTTTACCACCCCTAGACTTGATATGTGACATATCAGACGAGAAGACCGGACTGTACGGTAGTGTCACTGTCGGGCTTATTGCAGGAGTTGGAGCGGGCTTGCTTGCCGATCTTCTGATCGCTCAATACCCGGGTAGCCGTTACGTCCAGCTAGTACCGCTGACGGCTTGTGGATGCTTGATGTGATCATCACCTACTGCCTGCGTATTGACGAGTCTTTAGAGTCCTACATAGAGATTATACCGGCTCAGGCAAAACGAGATAGGAGCGCATATGTGATATGTGCGGGACCGAGAATAATGCGTGTATGTGATACCGTATTCTATTCTCGCGATGTTTGTGTCGATCGGTTATATGCGATATAACTAAGTTATCGAATCAAGGGTTGATTCGATAAGTCGATACATTGCATGTTAGTCGGTTATATGTGATATAACCGGATTATTAAGTCAAGTATTGATTTAATAATTTAGTGTATAATTGTATATGTGATATACTAATTTATATTAACTAACATTGGTTCACTTAAGCATTTATTTTTCTCACTTGAACACAAGTTAATATATATGTGATATATATTTATTTGTGTTTTCCATTTGTATCATGGTTGTTGATACACTTGACATGGGTGTATAAGATATACACCATTCTAATTTTAGTGGAGGGGTTTTTGTATTAAAAGTAAATCTAAATTGATTGAATTTGTTAAGTGCATAAAGCTTGTATAAGCTTTTAGTGCTTTGACAAATTCAACTCAATTTGTTCTACTTATGATGTTTAGTTAACCCAACCACTATTATTAGCCATGGTTATGTCTCTACATGAGTTAAGTATATGATACTTACTCACCATGGTTAGCACTCACTCTCTTCATAAGTTTCATTCTCATTTTGAGTTCATCTTCTTCCTCCTTCAATCTCTTTTCTAGGGTTTGATAAAGAGAGTGATTCTTTGTGAGAAAAGAAATTCTAAAGTGTACCCATTTCCTATCTCACCATCCTCTACTAGACTAGCACTTTAGTTTAGGGTGTTTGCTTCACTAATTCTTTGGTTAGTGAAGTAGAAGCTTGGGTTCGTATTCCCTCGACGTAGATCATTTTCGGCCTCGAAGACTTCAAGCGATCCCGTTGCAATTTTCTCATGGAGCCGTCCGAGAGTCCGGGAGTAAGTTGATCGCAGCGAAGGGACTACAACAAGGAGCTTAAGAAGTGAAGGACCGATCTACAAAGGTTGTATTTCGTATTCACTTAGTGTAAATGTGATTTACTTGCTATCTTTTTCGCCTAATCTCTAGTATACGATCTTGCTTAGGGTTGTTCGGCACCTAAAAATTTTCATCCAGCATGGTCGATGCCTTGTAGAGCCTTGTTAGTTGCCTAGTAACCCTACAGTGGTATCAGAGACTAGCTAGAACTTTAGGCGAAGTGTAGACGATGTTAGAAATCCGATCGAACCCCGAAACCCTAAATCAAACCCATCTCTGTATATTTTCTGAAAATGTGGATTTTTCCAAATTAAAAATACTCAAAAAATTCAGTAGGGTTTTCTAGGAATTACAGTGAAACACGTGGCCCTGATTCCATCACAGAGCCGCGGAACCGCGGCCGAACCCCAGGCTGGGCGGCGGTTCCACGGCAATAAAGTGGCTTCTTGCTCTACTGTTTCAACAGTAATGTCCATATGTTAGTCCTCTGTCTTCTGGGTAATTTTAATCTATACTCAAGAGTTGAGTTTTCTGGGTTGTATTGGGGACTCGATGATTCGATCGGATTATTTAACTTTGTTTATGTTTTCCGGATAATTTAGAAAGTATTAAAAAGTTCGAACGGATATCAATAACTCACTTTTTCCCGACACGGAAAATTTCCAAGTGTTGGATTTTTCTGTAGTTTAAGAACGTATAAATCGTGCAAGTTACGCAATGGACCCTCCAGAAGACAACAAACCTTAACTCGATTGTGTGACCGTCTTGAACTGCCTTTTGAACCTTAGAGTTTGGGGCAGTACGGCGTGCCACATGTGAGGCATTGGCTTGACCCTTTTACGGCTGGACCGTTGGTACTGTGGCATGTGATGGATGTTTTTTAAACTCCCCTCAAGTGTTGAGAACAAATTGGGAAAACTTGGGTGTTTTGATTATTCGATCGGAAAGTTTAACACTGTCTATTTATCTGGAATGTGATACAATATTTGGAATCCACAAGCAGTTATGAAATAACTAATTTGAATGTTATAAACATAGCAGTTTAGTCTCAAATGATCGGTTGCCACGGAATTTTGATGTGATCAAAAGTCCGTCGCAATCACGCAGCGTACGTGGATACTCGCCGGGTAAACTTAATAGACAGCCATGCCCCATAGCCCCGACCAAGTGACTGTAGGAGAACTCCATCGCCGAAAGCATCCGTTCGGGTGCTGGCGGCAGCGGTGTTCCGCCTTGGTGCACTTCGTCGACGGCATCCGGGGGTGCGGCCGTCTACTAAACTTTGCGACGAGCATTCGATCACTTATCGGGAATCTTGTTGAATTGCCCGACTAGATATTGAAAAGTGTTTTCGATATAGAGACTAAAATGCGGGGTTTATAATTGTTAGGCATGTGATGTCTAAGGAGGTTGCGGATTCCAACTGTTGTAGTTTTACACTTTCTTTTCTGCGACCGTAAGTGTAATATGTGATATCGCCGGTTTCGTTGCTGTATGTCAACGACAATTGGGATGCGCATATTTACTTACGTTGATAACATGTGATGTTATGTGTTGCTGGATAGGTTATATTGGATCGTCGCGTTCTGAATAGCTGGGGGGGTTATGTGAGATGAGAGTTTTTATTTTCATTCATGTAAAATTAAATGTATGTAATATTCTTTTATTGGGACACTTCCGGGATGAGGTCGTTGTCACCATTTGTATATTATTTACTTTTCCGCACTGGGATAGACCCAAGGAAGAGAGCACAAGTAACCGGGTTCTAGAGTCCAGTGGGAGACCAACTCGAGGAGTCGAGTCCGGGTCTCCTAACTCTAGAATTGGTAGGGTTGCTTGCCGCTCTCGTAGAGGTCTAGGGGTGTGGGTTTGGCTATTCATCGCGACCGTGGAATCCGTGTTTTATAGAGGCTCAAAATAAAACACGGACGTCCTAGTATATCCAATATTTCATATGTTTCTTCTGCTGCGATATCTGTGATGTGATCATATGATGTTCTGTGATAAATACTGTATACTATATATATGATATATTATATAGGCGTTACTTATGTTTTACATCCGCGCTAGCCCTGCCCCGCTCTGCCGTTAGTAACCTAACCTAACGGTGCACGAGGGGACATCGAGGCGAATGCGGATAGCATAAGTGTACGTCGTATTTATCTGTGATATTTAGGTAACTTAAATGATGGGACTTCATTAATGTGATTAATGAAAGAAAAAGAAACCTAAAAGATGTTGTGGAATCGAATTTTCAAAAACAGGTAGCTACAGTTCTTGTTTTGCATCGCGGTGTTCCTTGTAGAACATCCTGCACCTTATTCGATGAGGAAAGGGCCGAGATCCCTTCACCGGGAGTGACCCCTTTAGCAATAACTGGCAGATACTACAACCCTCGGTTTGTCTTTTGATTGCTTTTGGAGTTTTTGCTTTGCACAGTGATATATATGATATATCCTGCACCTCATTCGACGAGAAAAGGGCCGACAATCCCTTCACCGGGAGTGACCCCTTTAGCAAAACTAGAAAAGCCTAAAAAACACTCCATTTTAAAATCATTTGATTCTACAACGATATCAAGTTCATTACGCAATAGGTTTTCAGAAAAACCTGTCGTAGCCCTCCGTCATTTCAGATAAGTTGTATATAGTATTCGTGCTACATTTGTTGGCTTTCGTCAAGGTGTAGTGTGCGGTAGCTATATGCTGCTTATCTGCTGCATACGATGCGATTGGATTAGGGTAGTCGTACGGCTTTGTTGGCTTTCGTCAAGGGTCGTGCGGGTGGGTTTAATTCAGTCAAGAAATGTACGGGTTGAACTTGACTAGCGGGCTATGGTTTGTTGGTTTTCGTCAAGGTCATAGCACGTTAGGGGCAAAATTATCGGGAATTTCAAGTGTTGAAATTTGCAATGAGACTGCATACCTTCTATGAGATAGTTGGATCCCGATACCCACTGCGAGTAATTGTTACTCCTGGGAGAGTTTTACACATTACAATTAGCCGATCAAGTAGGTGTCTAGAAAGGTGTCAACGGGGTTACGCCTCTGGGAAAACGAGGCTTACTTTAATTAGGTCCGTGCGAAAGCACGGGGAACCTCCCTCAAAGTACCGACACTGGCCTGGCTGAAAGATTGGCGAAATTGTAGGGTGTAATTAATCCCGGCTAGTTTTTCCTTTTAGGGTTTGAAGGAAGATTTGATAAAAACAGTGGGAGCCATCCTGATTAGATAAAATAATAACCAATCTATTCTTGCAAGAGCGCACGCTGAGTGTTTTCTTCTCTCTCTCTCCAGGTAGCGACCATGTCACGCCTTAATCAAGATAATAATACGGATGAATTGACCGAACCCGCTTGTTATACTGAGCTAGGAAACGTTGGTCCCGCTCCAACTTATAAATGTTATAAGACAGAGCAGGAATTTGGGGATTACCAGAATTCCCGTGCCGCCCAAACGAAGAAAGTGCATAATGATGCATCTTCTTCGGGTGTGTTCATTACAGAGAACTGTTTCTCAGTATCCTTTATGTCTTGGGTATGTGATACCGGATCAGGATCCCGCATATGTAATCTGTTACATGGGCTACAGATAGGTAGAGAACTGAGAACAGGTGATAAGTTTCATGAGATAGAAAACGGTGCAAGTGTTGCAGCCAAGTCTGTTGATCACTATCACCCTGTATTACCAGAATACATTGATTCTGAATGAATGTTATTAGATACCGAACCTGATATACAAAATCATATCAGTCTCTTTATTAGTAAAGAAAGGATATAATTTTGTATTGTTCGATAATGTTTTAAACATTTCCTATATCAAGAGTTGATCGGTTCAGGCACGTTATGTAAAAGCATTGACGTTCTAAATCAAACCACAGTTCTTAGTATATAGAACACACACAAAAGGAAGAGTTCAGAAATGAACAAATCCTTTTTGAGGTATTGTAGACTAGGTCATATCAATGCGACCCGATTAGCCGAAGTTACATATATATGCATATTTAAATTAGTTTGAATTTACATCTTGTGAAACTTGCCGGTCATGTCACAAAGATAAGATGACCATAGCTCCGTTTACTGAAAACAGAGAAAGAGTTATTAAACTCTTGGGATTGATACATGCTGATGTATGAAAGTCCCCTATCTACACATGCCAAGACCGGTTCTTTGTACTTCATTACATTCTCTGATGATCTCTCAAGATTCAGACATATGTTCCTGTTGAAACAAGTCCGAACCTTTTGAGATATTCACAGAATATAAGTGAGAAGTAGAGAACCAAAATAAGGGTATAAGTATTATGTCCTTTGATGTGATCAGGGAGGAGAATACTTGAGCACGGAAATCCTGGACTATTCTAAAGGAGAATGAGATTCTCTTTCAGCATTACTCCTCCGTATACACCATAGCACGATGGTATATCGGGGCGGAGCTATAGCACCCTATGTGATATGGAGTGCTCTATGATGAGTACTACTGAGTTTCCTATTTCCCTTTGGGAGTTATGCACTTGAGAAGCTGCATACCTATTGAATAGGGTTCAAATCAAATCAGTTGCCTACCACTTCATATGTGATATGGAATGGGAAGAGCCCATATCTTAAGATTTGGGGTTGTCCAGCCTATGTCTAAAAGCATAATCCGGACAAGCTCGAGGCAAAGTCAGATCTGTGGAAGTTTGTAGGATATCCCAAGCATAAGCAAAGGAATATCTTCTACCAAACCGAGGAACAAAAATGTTTTGTTTCTCAACATACCACCTTTGTGAAAGGGAATTTCTTGAGAAGAAATTAGTGGTCATGAGGTAGAACTGGAAGGAGTTCCAGCTATACAAACTGCAGCAGATGATTTGGTAGAACCAAAAGATTCAGTAGATTCCAACGAACCTCAGCCTCTCCGCCGATCTAGTAGGGTTCCTCACCCACCTGAGAGTTACTTCGGTTTCTCTATGACAGTGGGAGCGAGGATTGCATCATAAGATGATGACCCAACTAGTTTCGAGCTGGCCATCAGGAGTGGGACTCTGTAAGAATGGCTGGATGCTTAGCGATCTGAGATGGAATCCTTATACACCAACAAAGTATAGACTTTGGTTGCTTTATCTGAAGGGTTAAATCCCCATCAGGAGCAAGTATATCTTGAGAAGATTACTTGGTGTACATAGAAAAGTTGAGACTTTCAAAGCTAGACTTGTCAAAGGTTTGCATCATAGACCAATTGTGGCTAATGATGAAACCTTTTTCTGGGGCCTATGCTTAAGTCCATCCAGATCCTACTTGCCACGGCTACATACCATGACTACGATATCTGGTGGTTGGGTGTCATGACTGCTTTTCTAAAATGATGTTTTAGAAGAGAGCGTCTATAAGTACACAGCCAGAGGGCTTCGTAGACAGTGGGGGCAGCGGAAACGTGTACAAGCTGCTTTATAGGATAAAGCAGGCATCGCGGAGTTGGAACGTCTGTTTTGTGGTAGTCAAAGAGTTTGACTTCATCAAAATGGTAGATGAACCTTGTATATACAAAAAGGTAGTAGGGAGTATGGTAATGATCCTCGTAGAGTACGTGGATGATATACTCTTAATAGGGAAGGAGTTTCCTATGCTACGCTCGGTCAATCTCCGCTTATCACAATGATTCTCCATATAGGATCAAAGTGATACCTACTAAATCTTAGGTTTTGGATCTATGAGATAGATCTAATTGGATGTTAGGATACTCACTAGATGTAGTGAGATGGTATCAATCGATCCTGGGGAGAATCACTAGAAAGGTTCCAGAGCGATAAGGACGACTGAAAGTCAGTCACAGGCATTGTCTTTACCCTTAGTAAAGGGACGGTATGTTGGAAGAGTTCCAAGCTAGATACCGTGGCATACTAGACGATAAAGGCTGGATACATCGCTACCAAATATGCTACCAAAGAGGAAGTCTGGGTGTATATTAGTTCATGAGATGAACTTCGTTCCTACCATTGTGAGACAATGGAGTTGTGGCTTATGCCTAGGAACGCCCGTCCCATCAGTGATCCAGACATATTCTGAGGCAGTGTCACCTGATCATGGAGATGGTTGATTTCCAGGGGATTGAGGTCAAGAGAGTAGACCCAGAGGACAACACGGCGGATCCACTCATAAAGGCCTATTCCCAGAGAGAGACTATAATGGGATGGTTGAGTATGAGATACTACAACCACTGTTGTCAGATGGCCCTAGTGCAAGTAGAAGATTGTTAGTTATATGTATGCCCTAGAGACCATTACTATACATGTGATGTATATTGTAGTGGATGCTTGGACATATATAGGGCGGGCTTTCTTGCTCGACATGATAGTATGCTATCTGGTTATCCTTTACCTTAACGTATATACTGATTGTCTCTCTGTCACATATTGGTAAAGCCCTTAGGATGAGTTCTTGACTACCTGGACTATGATGCGGATCATACTAGTGGCGACATGGTAGTCCATAAGTACATCCTTCAAGGTCCCTAGTCGTGGGTGTATCGAGACGAGGCATCGATATACCAGAGTAGACTAGCGTATACCTTCTCGACCCATATAGATGGGCGATGGATGATCCCATATCCATTGGTGTTTGACATCAGAGATGATATACGGGTGCTCAGTGGAGACTGCGTACACTGGACGGACTCGCCGAGAACTCCCAGATGGTATTATACCTTACGTCAGATGGCAGTTCTCTGGTGACACTGGTACAGGTTAGTCTGTAGACCCGAGATCGTCATAGAGTCTTGTGTGATTCCCACTGTGCTTTGATTTCCACCTTACCACGTCCAAGAGGGCGTGCAAAACGGTGGTTTTTGGGTACAGTCCCGAGTCACATGGAGGCAATGAGCGATAGGAGGGGTTTCGTCTCTCCTGGTATTAGGGGTTGATGTTGCGCTATGCTCGATTGGCCGTAACAGGGAAGTCCCTGACCAGGGCTGGTTTAGAGATATACTGGTAAGTGTTACCAGTAGTTTCTCGACCCGTTATGAGCCTCATATCAGCATGACTTATCGGTTATTGAGGTCTGACGTTTACCACCCCTAGACTTGATATGCGACATATCAGACGAGAAGACCGGACTGTACGGTAGTGTCACTGTCAGGCTTATTGCAGGAGTTGGAGCGGGCTTGCTTGCTGATCTTCTGATCGCTCAATACCCGGGTAGCCGTTACGTCCAGCTAGTACCGCTGACGGCTTGTGGGTGCTTGATGTGATCATCACCTACTGCCGGCGTATTGACGAGTCTTTAGAGTCCTACATAGAGATTATACCGGCTCAGGCAAAACGAGATAGGAGCGCATATGTGATATGTGCGGGACCGAGAATAATGCGTGTATGTGATACCGTATTCTATTCTCGCGATGTTTGTTTCGATCGGTTATATGCGATATAACTAAGTTATCGAATCAAGGGTTGATTCGATAAGTCGATACATTGCATGTTAGTCGGTTATATGTGATATAACCGGATTATTAAGTCAAGTATTGATTTAATAATTTAGTGTATAATTGTATATGTGATATACTAATTTACATTAACTAACATTGGTTCACTTAAGCATTTATTTTTCTCACTTGAACACAAGTTAATATATATGTGATATATATTTATTTGTGTTTTCCATTTGTATCATGGTTGTTGATACACTTGACATGGGTGTATAAGACATACACCATTCTAATTTTAGTGGAGGGGTTTTTGTATTAAAAGTAAATCTAAATTGATTGAATTTGTTAAGTGCATGAAGCTTGTAGAAGCTTTTAGTGCTTTGACAAATTCAACTCAATTTGTTTTACTTATGATGTTTAGTTAACCCAACCACTATTATTAGCCATGGTTATGTCTCTACATGAGTTAAGTATATGATACTTACTCACCATGGTTAGCACTCACTCTCTTCATAAGTTTCATTCTCATTTTGAGTTCATCTTCTTCCTCCTTCAATCTTTTTTCTAGGGTTTGATAAAGAGAGTGATTCTTTGTGAGAAAAGAAATTCTAAAGTGTACCCATTTCCTATCTCACCATCCTCTACTAGACTAGCACTTTAGTTTAGGGTATTTGCTTCACTAATTCTTTGGTTAGTGAAGTAGAAGCTTGAGTTCGTATTCCCTCGACGTAGATCATCTTCGGACTCGAAGACTTCAAGCGATCCCGTTGCAATTTTCTTATGGAGCCGTCTGAGAGTCCGGGAGTAAGTTGATCGCTGCGAAGGGACTACAACAAGGAGCTTAAGAAGTGAAAGACCGATCTACAAAGGTTGTATTTCGTATTCACTTAGTGTAAATGTGATTTACTTGCTATCTTTTTTGCCTAATCTCTAGTATACGATCTTGCTTAGGGTTGTTTGGCACCTAAAAATTTTAATCCGGCATGGTCGATGCCTTGTAGAGCCTTGTTAGTGTGCCTAGTAACCCTACAGACACCTACTTGGTTTATAGCATTGATCGTTAAGTGACGAATCTCCTGATGAGTAGCACATACTCACAGTAGGATCGGGATCCAAATATCATCGTATGATAATGTTGAAGGAATCCTACCAACATTCATTAAACTCCAAATTGTATGCATCTCTTTGCAAATTTCAGTTTCTTTAGAAATTCCCGATATATATTTTTGCCCCATGCTCTTATGACCTTGGCGTTAGGTCAAAATGTCATAAGTCATATGTCAAGTTCTACCCATCATTATCTTGTTAATTTGAACCCATCCGTACATATCCTTGACCTTCGGCCAAAATGATAATACGACTGTCCCAAACTAACTCATCTATCTATACAACAAATGAATACCCAGCAGCTACCAAACACTATGCCTTGGCGTTAGGTCAAAATACATAGCTTGAATACTACTGAATACCCAAATGAAATGACGGAGGGCTACGAATGGTTTTGGCGAAACCGTGAACGTAGTGAACTTGATATGACCGAAGGAACCTGATAGCTTTTAAAAGGAGTGGTTAAAGCTCCGCAATTAAAAATATCATCTGTTTTAAAATAACCGGGCGGTTTCTTTTAAATTGTTCCAACGATTCAACTTTTGGTTTATTTTCTTTGCATTAATAATAATGCGTCCCATCATTAACCTATCATTGCAGAAAATAACGAAAATACAACATCCTCTTATGCCATCCTCATTCGCCACTGGGTCCCGTCATCACCCGTTAGGTTACTTAACTAACGGCAGAGCGGGGGCTGGGCTAGCGCGGGTGTAAAACATAAGTGACGTCTAAATAGCTATCATATATAGATATTGTACATTCGTCAGACGCAATAATAGGCATTCCAGATCACAGATGAACATTATTGTATATGCAAGCAATCCGCGTTTGTTTAGAGTCTGTAACAAAAGACGGATTACACAGTTGTGATGAATAGCCATTACGCCACCCTAGACCCCTACGGATACGGCAAACTACCCGCCAACTACCCTAAGTGAAGCGGTCTCCCTCAACAACGTGAGTAGGCCACTAAACACTTCAAAGTACCCGGTAGTTTGTGCACCCCACCTTGGGTCTATCCTAGAAGCAAAAACAGTAAAATGAAATAATACAACGATGGCTACAACCGCAACCTGGATGTGCCCCGCAAAATAATATTACAACATATTACAATTACAATTGAATGAATGAATATAACAATCCATCTTAAACCCCGGCTAATCACCACAACAGTCCAATACAGTTCATAACCACAAACAATAAAAACCATTACAGAAATGTGCAACCCCCTGCCAACTGACATACTAGCAGTTAGGGGAGGTTTACGAACACATTATACAATTACAGATATAATCAAATTAGCAAACATCATATAATTTCGATCGAGCAAACATATCAGATTCTACTCCCAAAACTTCTCTGTGCACCTGAGACTTGGGCAGAAAATAAACATTCCAGAAAATACAAAAATATCACATAATAGTTACTGGAGCAAACTGGGTAAAATCGGCCCCAACTCGGCAGCGGATCCGAGGCGGATCGGTGGGATTGGCCGCGGTTCCGCGGCTATATGGCCGATTCACAAACCCATTTTTCTCCAGTGTTCTTATAATTCTCTGTAGGTCATTCTGCAGCTCCCTGAAAAATTTTTAGAGCCTGTTTTAAAATCGACAGAAACAAGGTGATATCGATGTGTTTTCCGGTTCGTTTTGCGTTCGAAATTCATATGACTTTGCTAATAAGTTAATTATTATTTAGCGAGGCTCTGATACCACTGTAAGTCGATATACAACACCCCACGACTTGCGGGGAGGCGGAAAATTGAAAAACGATCTTGTTCTTTGCATAAACATCGACTAACCGAGAATCTTTGCTAAACTATAACTAACAAGAATCATAGAAGTTATCAACTACTATGAAAAGTGATTATACCTAATGAACCATGTCCTTCGTCTTTTCGTTCTCCACGTCCTCTCCGGCCTTCTCTATGTAGTAGATGATCCACCCGAGAGCTTAACTTCAAACTTCACCTCTAACTTGAGATAACTAGGTTTCTTAAAGTGCTAATCTAAGTAACCTAGGTGATATAGAGAAGGGTTATGGATTAAGTAGTCTATTCTAATTCTTGGTCTCAACACATGAGAGGGGAGGATTAGGGTTTGAAGAGAGAGAGAGAGAGCTTTAGGAGAGAGAAAGTGAGCAAGAGAAGTGAATGAGATAATGATCTATCATAATATATATGAAGCATTATTATTTATCCAAAAAAGAAAATAAAGGGTTTAACAACCATGCTTCATAAATACAAATGGGTGATTCATCTTCATGAGTCATTAAGCATTTATGATGCATTAATGACATGGATGAATCACACAAATGAGTCACTAATCTCATTTAATGCATATGCCACCTACACCCCCAAGTCACCAACCTTCTAGAAGCTTCTCACGAAATTACGAGAACGCCCCTCCTATCCGTGAAAACACGAAAAAACTTTAGACTGTATAAATCCAATAACCGGATAATAGAAACTGGCTTAAACCAAAGCCGGCTAGTAAAAACTGTCCGGATGTCATACGTGTAAGTCCACGGTAGCACTCCGGCCGTCTAACAGACGCCAAATGCGGAACAAAAACTTTTTACAACTAGCGCTATCGTGTACCGTAACCCGGATCTGCCATTAAAGCTAAACTAACAAATTACAAATGGGTAGAAACGTTATACCGAATGATCCAAGTCTTTCGGTCTTCAACCATCATCTCACGCTTTGTTGCGGCTGCTTCGATCTCCTTGAACTCCGGTCTTCTCGTCCAGGTGGCACCACGTCGACGGATCTTTAAACGGGATCCCGCCTCTGAACCGAGGCAACTCAATCGTCAAGTTTGCTAAAAGAGACGACCAAGATGAAGTATAGAATGAGTAGAACACTTTGTCTCGTTACGTCCAAGGTCACGGACGAACGGTTAATGAAGTTGCCTTTTGGATTCAACTGAAATGAGAAATGAATATCTGAAATTTCCATGAAGCCAAAACTTGTATCTTTTTCAAGTCCACAACCATAATCCCCTCAAGGAGGTGGCCGGCCACTAATATAGGAAGAGGGGGTGAGTGTAGGAGAGAGGGGTGACCACAACAATGCTTATCATAACACAAAATATCCTAGCAAGAACAAAACACACTTAAAGCAAAATGGCGACTCATTTAAAACACCTCATCAACCATTAAATGATCAATTAATGCTAACAATGAATCATCAAGCCTTGTCACCACCTTCTAGAAGTTTCTAGAAACTTCTACACTCATCCAAAGAAAAGATAAATCCGTATTTAACCGACTGTCAAATACGGCTGATAGAAAACTGGAAACTGGCAACTTCCAAAAGTGATCCTGAAATGAATTTCAGGATAACCCCGTATCAGTATAAACATACCATCATTTGTATTACGACCGAATACAAATGTAACTGAGACAAAAATATTATATTTACACAGTATAATACTGGGTTCCGGCTTAAACCAAAGCCTACCAGTATTATCTGCCCGAAAAACGACACGTGCGAAAATGCACGTGCTTTTTCCGAACCTTGCCATAAACCTATAAGGCCTCTACAACGTTTCGCCCGAACTTGGGAAAGTGTCTGTGGGGGGACTCTAATGACTCATCAACACACTGGCACTGGGTATAACCACTAGCACGTCAGAGGTACAAGCTGCACGTAACGTTTTGCCTATGTATTGATTGGAAGGGAAGTTGACGAGCGAACTCATCTATAAACCCTACTGAGCCTGACAGTGACAATGTATATACAGTCCGGTCCATTCGTCTAAAGAGTATCGCATATCGAGTCTAGGGGGTGGATAAAGTCAGACCCCTAATAACGCGATAAATCGTGTCGGTATGAAGCCCATCACCACCTGAGAAACTATTGATCCAAATCAGTAATTCTCCACTACCTCGGCTGAGGATTCCTAGTGATGGCCACCTGTGCACTGTGCGACATCAATCCCCAATACCGGGAGAGACGAATCCCCGACGATCCGCTCACTTGCCTCCAATGTGGCTCGGGACCGTACCCAACTAAAACCTGTTTGCACAACTCCTTTGAGCGTGGTAGGGTAGTAATCTAAGCACAGTGGGAACTCACACGAGACAAATGACGATCTCAGGTCGATGAACTAACCTGTACACATGTCACCAGGGAATTGCTATCTAACGATATGTATAATACCAACTAGCAGATTCCCGGCGAGTCCTGTCCGGTGTACTCATAACCCAATGAGCACCTGTATACATCTTAGGTGATCCAACTGACACCAGTGGCTTGTGAGACCGGCCACCGCCCCTCGTCGGGGTCTCGACTGTATACACTAGTCTACTCTGGAGTATCGATGCCCTGTCTCGAAACTCCCACGACTAGGGACACTTTTAAGGATGTGCTTACAGACCCCAGCTCCCACGTATATGATCGCCATCATACCGCTGGTAGTCAAGCAAGAATCCTATGGGCTCTATCATCATGCAATAGTGAACTAAAGCATGTATACGATGATAAAGACAAACCAGATAGCATGCTATCATCTCGAGCAAGACTGTTATATCGGTATAGGTCCTGCCTCAATCATTGCAATCACGTACCTGCAATCCAATAATTGACTTTGAGAGCACTATCTCCAACAATCTCCCACTTGCACTTAAGGCTAATTATTGCGATATCGCATACTCACAGCCCGTGTGATACCGAATATCCAACTCCTCTACTAATCAGTTTCACAAAGCTAGTTTGTAAAACTCTTGTGTTCGAGAAATAGCCTCTGTGAGTGGACCCGCCCTGATGTTTCTTTCTATGTCTCTCTTAATCTCAAGTTCGCGGAGAAAGCTATCTCCCGAATCGAGCAATACCCGTCTTAGAATATGTCTGGATATCTGATGGGACCTAGTTCATAAATGAACTCCAAATCCAAACTTCTTAGACTGTTTTGATAACTGAACCTAATCAGTATCCAGCACCATGCCTCCCACGGTATCCTCTTGGACCACCTGTCCATAATACTGTCCCTCATCATAGGGAAAAACTATAACTCTGACAATCACTCTGTCATCCATGTCACCTTGGAAGCCTGGAATTATAACCGTCTCCCGATGGAGGCTGTCGTCATCAAATCCGTAGAACATGCACTTATGTTTTAAAACTGCTTCCTTATGTTTCTTCAGGATTGGATTAATATAAACATATCGCATCTAGTGCAAAAACAACATCTGGTGTGGTATTTGACATCTCATAATTGACTCAATTGCCTAAGCAAGTGATCTACCAATCATGCACATCCCTCTCTCCTTTAGTCTGTAACACACCTTTAGAGAGGGTGACTCCATCACCTGCAGGTACACCACCATGCCAGGAGTCATCTATTCTAAAATACTATTAGAATACTGTCAAAGTACCCACATTGGGAAACTACCCAAATCTAGATCTAAAACCATAGATCTAGTAACCAGAATGTCTGATATTATATCCATATCCTGTGTGAAGAAACAACTGTGCGAGAACCACAGTACAATCGATCGTAGTATAGGAATTTTACTTCCTACTCTGTGTATGTCATCCAAATACAGGACATCACACCCTACTACCTTCTTAACAGATCCATCCCCTATTCTGATGAAGTCAAAGCCATGAGTGTCACATCAAAAATAGATGATCTTATCTCCACTATATTTGCTCAAGTCTATAAATAGACATAAGCTACTTGCCCACTATGCTTCCGCCGCTCCCACTGACCACAACAACCCTCTGGCAGAATAATATACACGTGCACTTCTAAAACTAGTTTAGAACGACGCTATACTTATCCTCCTGCCGGGTCTCATAGCCTGAAACAACAGTAGTGTCAAGTATGGGTATACAAGAACCTCCCTGTCACCGTCCTTGAGGCTACCTAAGTACCTCTCGGGTGTCTGAGGTTACCCACCATATCTGTGGAATGGCTAATGGAATGTTAAACCTGATTGAATATATAGGTCCTATTAAATTTTTCGTAATCGTTTGCGGTTCTGGAATCACTTTCAGTTCTACCATACTCCCACTACTGTTTTCTGAAAAAATCCATTTTAATAAAACTGTGGCGAGTCTAGAACAATATCACTATTGATCTCCCAGATGGTAGAAATGTCAACCCTCGTCAAAGCCAGGGTCAACCCACAAACAGCCATTACAGAAACGTGCCTTAAGTTATCCAGTGTCTGGTTTTAAGCATAAGCTGGACAACTCCCCTTACCTTAACATCGTTAAGATATGAACCGTTCTATATCCAATATAGAAACAGAGGCACTAATTTAATTGGAACCAGATTCAAATCATGCAGCTGTCTCCAGTGCATATCAACTTAATGGAAAAAGGCTAATCAGCATTGCTCAACTTAGGAATCCATCCAATTATGAGTAACCTGAAAGAGAAACGAGTTTCTCAAAACCATTACTATCAACTTAATACCAATCACAAGAATCTACATTTTCGATCTTTTTGAAGACTCTCGATACTTGTGACACCTGGTTCTCTACTTTATTCTTATACCCATAACTTCTCAAAACTTAGACATTGTATTTCTACGAAACACTTGTCTAAAAACTAGAGAAGTCATAAATAAACAGAACATAGTATGAGGACCTACCCCTTTGTCATTACGGACACTGGACAACATACAATACTCTGTATAAGTCATCTGAGTTTGAATAACTCAAAACTTGTGCATTGTAGGTTGAAAACTGTACCCAGGCAATTTTCTCAAATGTCACCAATTACAACGAATTCCGATATAATGAGGATAATCAACAAATTCCCAATAACTTACTCCCACTCATCATCTGTAAAACCATACAGATGTGAGAATGAAACCTGGTAAATACATACCCTGGAGTAAGTATCTAATTGGGAAATCAGTTTTCCTTTAACAATACACAGTGTAACTGAAACATGAAAATGTTTTGTAGGGGTATCCTAGTATTCCTAGTAATGCCTCTTCCATAATCCAATTCATGACTTTAACCGTATATTTCTTTGCCATTTCTCCAAATCCCTTTATTTGTCTTTAGTCGTTACTTTCTGTACACCTTCGTTAGGCTAAATGGTTTTCTTCCTTCCCTACCGTTCGGCACCAGCCTATGGTTCTGAAGAAGACTATCCAATAAGCATAATAGGTGTACCCTCCTAATCCTAGGAGTACTCGTAACTTGAGAGAATGTGATGATAAAAGACAACTGAATAATACCTTATTCTATTTCTCCCGAACTGGGGAAAAAGCAAAGGTGAAATAGGGGTGGCGATGAAGTACGCGGTTTGGTCGTGAATGATAACAGTCGCAATTTACTTTGCCCTCTTTCTAATCCCTTTATTTTGTCTTTACATATTACCTTCTGCACACCCTACTTAGGCTAATTGGTTTTCTTCATTCCCTACCTTTCGGCACCTGCCTATGGTTTGGAATAAGACTATCCAATAAGCGTAATAGGTGTACTCTCCTAAACTAAGGAGCCCTCGCAACCTGAGAGAAGGTGATAATAAAAGACAACTGAATAAACTAATTCTATTTCTTCTGAACCTTGATCCATCCTCGAAGAAGCTCCTTCGAGTTCGTATATAACCATGCGATGGATCTATCCAATGGAAGTGGATGTCCGTAGTGATACGGGGTGTTCTGAGAAATTTAAAGGGTAAAAGAAGGAGCGGCAATGACTTATGCAACTCGGACAATCCAAAAGCCAGTATTTTTAAGAAGGTTCGGTCAACTTGGTCACTGAGTCATAGTCTAGGGTCGGTGAAAGGTCGCTGCCAAAAAGAGAGAGAAAAGAAACACTCTGCATGCACTCTTTCCTAGATCAGAATGGTTATCACTTTATCTAATCAGGAAACCTCCCACTGTAACCTCAAATTCTCCTCCAAAGCTGAAAGAAGAATTAGTCGGGATCACCCGAAGAGTAAACTAACTCATCAGTGGGAATCGGGATCCAACTATCATCGCATGATAACTTGATGGAAGCCACTCAAGTTATCACACTCCAGAAGGTATGCGCATATCTGGCAAGTTTCAGTTTCTTTAGAAACTCCCGATGTGATTTTTGCCCCATGCTCTTATGACCTTGGCGAAGGTCAAAATGTCATAAGTCACATGCCAAGTTCTACCCGTCATTGTCCAGGTCAATTTGAACCCACCCGTACATACCCTTGACGAAGGCCAAAATAGTAGTACGACTGTCCTAAACCAACACATCTATCTATGCTACAAATGAATACCCAGCAGCTACCAAACACTATGCCTTGGCGAAGGTCAAAATACATAGCTTGAATACTACTGAATACCCAAAAGAAATGACGGAGGGCTACGGCTGGTTTTTGGCGAAAAACCTTTAACGTAATGAACTTGATCTCGTTGAAGGAACCTGATAGCTTTTTATAAAATATAGTGGCGAAAACGTTTTGCTAAAGAGGTCACTCCCGGTGAAGGGATCTCGGCTCTTTCCTCGTGGAATGAGGTGCAGGATATTCCAACTGAATACCGCGATGCAAAGCAACTTGTAATCGACTATATTGAAGTTATTAGCCTGACGTAAACTTCTGCCCAAGGGGTCACTCCCGGTGAAGGGATCTTGGCCCTTGCCTCGTCGAATGAGGTGCGGGATATTCTAACTGAATATCACTATGCAAAACAAAAGGAAACATCTTTGTAATAACACCTTTTTAAAATTTGTTCCAACAACATCAAATATTGGTTTGTTTAATCCTTGCATTGATAAGAATCAATGCAGTCCCATCAATCAATCACACCAGAAAAGAACGAAAATAAAATGTACGTATATGCCATCCGCATTCGCCACTGGGTCCCGTCATCACCCGTTAGGTTACTTAACTAACGACAGAGCGGGGGCTGGACTAGCGCGGGTGTAAAATATATACAACATCTAATAGTATATATACCAATATACAATAATCGCTCCAGGCGTGATAATATATAACATTACAGAAAAGTAATAAGCATCACAGAACAATACAGATAATCTGAGATCCCCAAGTTTCACAGAGCCGCTGCTGAAACCCGACGTTCCCCTGGTCGTGTGGATAGCCTGTGCAATGAAACCTAGACCCCTATAAGTGCGGCAAGTTACCCGCCAAAACCTGAAGCGAGGTAGTCCCCCGCAGCATAGTGAATGGAACACCCGGCACTTCACGGAATCCGGTAAATTGAGCACCCCACCTTGGGTCAACCTGTACCCCCTACGAGTGCGGCGAATAGTCTGCCAATTCTAGAGTGAGGTCCCTCTGCCTCTCAAAACCATGAGATACGGACCCGTTGCCCTCCAGAACCCGGCTATCCGTGCACTCCTTCGCGGGATAAACCTAGTACAGAAAATAAAATATGTACAACGGGTACATCGACCTCGACCCGGTCGTGCCCCAAAAGAATATTATACAAACAGGCAGTAACGACAGTCCACATGTTGGACGCTCGCCCCGCAATATCAAATGTACAAATAAATCCAAACTGCACTATCATTGCACCCTGCTATCCACCACGACATATCCGCAACAATACAGCACAACACAGAACATCAACGCGAATGTCACGTTCGCAAACCCGTCTAAAAGAACTATAGAAATCAGACGCGGTTTACCGATCAAATGACATTCCCGGTCGGAGATATAATGTAAATACTGCATACTAACAAATTTAAAATTTCGATCGACTAAATTTCCCGAAGTGGGCCCCACGTACATCTGGTGTACAGTAACAAAATTTGGGCCAAAAAAACATATACCAAAAACCACAATTTCCCATGTTAAAACTCACTGGAAAAATTTGGGGCACTGTTCCCACAAAAGAGCGGCGGATCAGCGGCCAAACCCTGGTTTGGGCCGCAGATCCGCGGCCGTTCTGTGGGATCACATTGACCAAATTTCACCAGTTTGCTTATAATTGCCTGCTTAGTTTTCTGTGATATGTCAAATAATTTTTAAACACTTTAAAAAATCGACAGAAACCCAGGTGCTTGAAAAATGTGATTTCGGAAATTCCGTTCGATCGATCTTTTAAACGTGTTAGCACAAGTTAGTATAGCTTAATGGTGAGGCTCTGATACCACTGTAAGTCCACGGTAGCACCCCGGCCGTCTAATAGACGCCAAATGCGGAACAAAAACTTTTTACAACTGGCGCTATCGTGTACCGTAACCCGGATCTGCCATTAAAGCTAAACTAACAAATTACAAATGGGTAGAAACGTTATACCGAATGATTCGAGTCCTTCGGTCTTCAACCATCATCCCACGCTTTGTTGCGGCTGCTTCGAACTCCTTGAACTCCGGTCTTCTCGTCCAGGTGGCACCACGTCGACGGATCTTTAAACGGGCTCCCGCCTCTGAACCGAGGCAACTCGATCGTCAAGTTTGGTAAAAGAGACGACCAAGATGAAGTAGAGAATGAGTAGAACACTTTGTCTCGTTACGTCCAAGGTCACGGACGAACGGTTAATGAAGTTGCCTTTTGGATTCAACTGAAATGAGAAATGAATATCTGAAATTTCCATGAAGCCAAAACTTGTATCTTTTTCAAGTCCACAACCATAATCCCCTCAAGGAGGTGGCCGACCACTAATATAGGAAGAGGGGGTGAGTGTAGGAGACGGGGGGTGACCACAACAATGCTTATCATAACACAAAATATCCTAGCAAGAACAAAACACACTTAAAGCAAAATGGTGACTCATTTAAAACACCTCATCAACCATTAAATGATCAATTAATGCTAACAATGAATCATCAAGCCTTGTCACCACCTTCTAGAAGCTTCTAGAAACTTCTACACTCATCCAAAGAAAAGATAAATCCGTATTTAACCGACTGTCAAATACGGCTGATAGAAAACTGAAAACTGGCAACTTCCAAAAGTGATCCTGAAACGAATTTCAGGATAACCCCGTATCAGTATAAACATACCCGCATTTGTATTACGACCGAATACAAATGCAACTGAGACAAAAATATTATATCTACACAGTATAATACTGGGTTCCGGCTTAAACCAAAGCCTACCAGTATTATCTGCCCGAAAAACGACACGTGCGAAAACGCACGTGCTTTTTCCGAACCTTGCCATAAACCCATACGGCCTCTACAACGTTTTGCCCGAACTTGGGAAAGTGTCTGTGGGGGACTCTAATGACTCATCAACACACTGGCACTGGGTATAACCACTAGCACGTCCGAGGTACAAGCTGCACGTAACGTTTTGCCTATGTATTGATTGGAAGGGAAGCTGACGAGCGAACTCATCTATAAACCCTACTGAGCCTGACAGTGACAATGTATATACAGTCCGGTCCATTCGTCTAAAGAGTATCGCATATCGAGTTTAGGGGGTGGATAAAGTCAGACCCCTAATAACGCGATAAATCGTGTCGGTATGAAGCCCATCACCACCTGAGAAACTACTAATCCAAATTAGTAATTCTCCACTACCTCGGCCGAGGATTCCTAGTGATGGCCACCTGTGCACTGCGCGACATCAACCCCCAATACCGGGAGAGACGAATCCCCGACGATCCGCTCACTTGCCTCCAATATGGCTCGGGACTGTACCCAACTAAAACCTGTTTGCACAACTCCTTTGAGCGTGGTAGGGTAGTAATCTAAGCACAGTGGGAACTCACACGAGACAAATGACGATCTCAGGTCAATGAACTAACCTGTACACATGTCACCAGGGAATTGCTATCTGACGATATGTATAATACCAACTAGCAGATTCCCGATGAGTCCTGTCCGGTGTACTCATAACCCAATGAGCACCTGTATACATCTTAGGTGATCCAACTGACACCAGTGGCTTGTGAGACCGGCCACCGCCCCTCGTCGGGGTCTCGACTGTATACACTAGTCTACTCTGGAGTATCGATGCCCTGTCTCGAAACTCCCACGACTAGGGACACTTTTAAGGATGTGCTTACAGACCCCAGCTCCCATGTATATGATCGCCATCATACTGCTGGTAGTCAAGCAAGAATCCTATGGGCTCTATCATCATGCAATAGTGAACTAAAGCATGTATACGATGATAAAGACAAACCAGATAGCATGCTATCATCTCGAGCAAGACTGTCATATCGGTATAGGTCCTGCCTCAATCATTGCAATCACGTACCTGCGATCCAATAATTGACTTTGAGGGCACTATCTCCAACAGTACGTGTGTAAACATACGTATGCGTCCGAACCCTTGTCGTAAAACCATACGACCTCTATATCGTTTCGCCTGGAGTAGGGAAACTCTCTGTGTGGGACTCTAAAGACTCGACTACTACGCTGGCAGTGGGTTTAACCACAGACCACAAGCGGCACTAGCTGTACGTAACGGTCCCCAGGTAGATGTCGATAAGAAGGCCGATGAGGAAACCCATCCGAACTCCTACCGAGTCTGATGTGACAATCTCCGTACAGTCCGGTCTGTTCGTCTAAGACTATCGCATATCGGGCTTAGGGGGCGGCAAGCGTCAGTCCCCTAATAGCGGTATAAGTCGTGTCGGAGCGAAGCCCATTACACCCTGAGAAACTACTGGAACCTACCAGTAAATCTCGCTTTCCCTGGCCAGGGACATTGTGTAATGGCTCTCTGACACAGCGCAATATCAACTCCCAATACCGGGAGAGACGAATCATGTCTAACCGCCACTGCCTCCAAGTGCTCGGGACTGCACCCTACTGCTACCTGTTTGCACGACTCCTTTGAGCCGTGGTAGGGTAGCAATCTAAGAACAGTGGGACACACTCGAGGCGAAGTAGCAGTGTCAAGTCTGCGGACTATGCTGTACTCATGTCACCTGGGAACTGTTAACTGACGACTGGTATAAAACCAACCAACAGTTCCCTGCGAGTCCTGTCCGGTGTACCCGTAACCAAACGAGCACCTGTATACTATCTCCAGTACGACGTACTGACGGCTGTAGGACAGACCATCTCCCCAACTGGGATGAGAAGCGTACACACTAGTCTACTCCGGAGTATTGCTGCCCTGTTTCGATAATCCTACGACTAGGGACCTGAAAAAGGATGTGCTTGTAGACTACCCAACCCCCACTAGTGTGACTGCCATCACAACGCTGGTAGTCAAGCAAGATCCTAAGAGCTCTATCAATACGTATACTCACATATTAAGATAGAAAAATCAAGTAGCATACTACTATGTTTAGCAAGACTGCTATATACATGTGAATATCCCAAGCTTCCATTAAGTAATATACAAACTAGTATGATACAATAATGGCCCCTAGGGCATATACACTAACAAACCGACCCGAAAGACCATATGGACGCTTTCACCGCGGGGATGAGCTTCCAGGACCATTCCGACGCCGCCCAGTGCAGGGCCTTCCCTGCCACCCTCACCCGTTCTGGTCGGGACTGGTTCCGAGGGCTCGAGCCTCGTTCAATCTCGACCTTTGACGAGCTGGCTACTCAGTTCCTCGGTCATTTCGTCGGGAACCATCGGCAGAGGCACACGGTCGACTACCTCTTCACAATTAAGAGCGGGGATAAGGAGACTTTCAAAGCTTACATCTCCTGCTTCTATAACGCCCTCCTCGAGGTCCCCGAGCACCGGGACGAGACCGTCATCACGGCGCTCAAATCTGGTCTCAGGCACAGAGAGTGGTTACGCTCCTTCGCGTTGGCACAGCCTAAGACCATGGCCGAGGTCAAGGCGTGGACCGAGCGCGAGGTTCAACTGGAGTCCGAGGTGAACGCGAACCTCTCTCGAGCAGACCGGCCCGACCAGAAGAAGAGGGCCCGGGAAGAGAGGCTGGAGCGTCAGCAGCCCTATCACCCGAAGTTCTAGGAGTATACCCCGCTCAACGTCTCCCTCGCGGTGTTGCTAGAGGAGGCCCAGAGCGAGAGGGTCTTCAAGTTCCCTCCAATCCCGCGTCAGGCTGCGAAGCGAACCCGGGGCCCTTACTACGCTTTCCACCGGACACTGGGCCACGCCATGGAGGATTGTAAGCAACTCCGAGACTACATCGAGGAGCTCATCTGATCGGGGCACCTCGCCGCCTACTTGAGGGACAAACGGCAGGCCGACCGTGAGCAGGAACATCGTCTCCCTCCCTCCGAGCTGACCATCGGCCAGATCATGCTCGTTTCGGCAGGCGACCAGCCCGGCGCTCGGGGAGCCCCGTACCCGGTGCCGAGCGCGGGGGCCAGCGAGCACCCACGGGGCTCGGGCCGCGCTAATAAGATCATCTACTAACATGTACCTTTCTTTTAAGGCAATGTAAACTCTTCCTAGGATCTGTTGTTAATTTAAATAAAGATCAATGAAACGTTGCGGAAAAGAAGGAAAGATCTTGTTTATTCAAAAGGTATTATGGGCTCCTCAGCCATACATACAAAAAGAAAGAAAAAGAAAATTACAACAGCGGGGGGAGGGGGTGCAGAGAGCACTGCTCATGGTACTCGGTGAAGATCTCCGCCAGCCGAGGCCTCGCGAGATTCAGCCTCTGCCCTCGATTCCTACCGCGCGCGTCGACCCCGAGCTTCAGTTCGTAGCACTCACGGACGAGTGCCTCTGAGCGACCCAGCAGGCCCGCAGAGATCAGGCCGAAGCGCCTCAGAGACCGCAGCTTACCCACGGCCTCGTCATAGAGCTGCTCGGACAAGGGGTTGTAAAGCCCCGGTGACGCCCTCCAGATGGAGTACATCAGTAGCTGCAGCAGGGAAGAGCGCCGGGGGAGCAACCAGCCGAAGTGGACTTCAAGCTCCCATAGACCGACTGCACCGTGTCCTCGGTGCAGTTCTGGTCATAGAGGTACACGTCTTCGAAGGGAATAATTTTGGGGATGGTGAAGGGGAAATCCTGCATTCTCAACGATCTGTATGCGAAGGAAAGAAAGACCGGTGCTCCTTCAGCCTTATATAACCCACTGCGTCCCAACGGAGCTCAACAGTCGCCCGCTTCCGCCCAATAAGTTGCTGCCACACGGCGATCATCGAGCTTTCTCTGGCGGAATCGAAACGACGCCCTAGCGCTTCGCCTTCCCCGGCATTCAATGCGCATGCTGCGCGCACGGTCGCCGCGACCGTTCCTATTCCCCGTACCTACAACGGGATGGTCGAGCGAAACCTCATGAAGAATTAGCCGAGCGGCTACCCTGCTCGGCTATCCTTGGCTGGTAGCTTCCCTACTCGCAACGCTAGGGATCCAAAGCCCTCTCCAAGAGGCAGCCGCGCAGTTTCACTGCCCGGTTATCGTTAGCAGGCCTCCTACGGCCCCTTCAACGCTAAGGATCCAAGCCCTCCTTAGAGGCGGCTCAGCAGCTTTCCTGCTCAGCTATCCCCGGCTGGTAGCTTCCTACCACGACTCCAGGGATCAAAGCCCTCGCCAAGAGGCAGCCGCGCAGCTTCACTGCCCGGTTATCCTTAGCAGGCCTCCTACGTCCCCTCCAACGCTGAGGATCCAAGCCCTCCTTAGAGGCAGCTCAGCAACTTCCCTGCTCAGCTATCCCCGGCTGGTAGCTTCCTACCACAACCGACAGGGATCGAAAGCCCTCCCAGAGGTAGTCAAGCCTGAGGATCCCTCGCTCGGCTATTCTTCAGGACAAAAGCCCTCGCCAAGAGACACCGGACAGTAACCCTGCCCGGCCAAGGGTCCTTGATAGGCTTCTTACAGCCCCTCCCGCGCTAAGGACCAAAGTCCTCTCAGAGGCAGTCGGGTCCTTGCTCGGCTATCCCCGGCTGGTAGCTTCCTACCACAACCGACAGGGATCAAAGTCTTCGCCAAGAGGCACTGGGCAGTAACCCTGCTCGGTCCCCGTTCTGAAGGATCAAAGCCCTCGCAAGAGGCAACCTAGCAGCTACCCTGCTCGGTCATCTCCGACTGGTAGCTCCCTACCCATGATGCCAGGGATCGAAGCCCTCGTAAGAGGCACCCGAGCGGCTACCCCGCTCCTTCATCCTAGGCTGGTAGTTGCCTACCCACGACGCCAGAGATCAAAGCCCTCGCCAAGAGGCGACCACGCAGCTTCACTGCCCGGTCATCCTTAGTGGGCTTCTTACAGCCCCTCCAACACTAAGGATCAAAAGCCCTCGCAAGAGGCAACCGAGCAGCTATCCTGCTCTGCCGGTAGCTCCTTACCCATGACGCCAGGGGTCGAAGCCCTCACAAGAGGCATCTGAGCGGCTGCCTCGCTCGGTCATCCCAGGCTGGTAGTTGCCTACTTACGACGCCAGAGATCAAAGCCCTCGCCAAGAGGCAACCGCGTAGCTTCACTGCCCGGTCATCCTTAGTAGGCTTCTTACAGCCCCTCCAACGCTAAGGACCCAAAGTGGGGCCACCGAGCAGCTTCCCATTCATGCTCGGCACAAGTACGGCGAACAACCCTCTGCCCGTCACATGCAGAGGACCCGAGGCCCCAAAAAAAGGCATCAAGTCCATCCAAGTCTAAGCGATCGCCCCTCTACTTCGGGGCCATGGAGATGCCTCCTCGGCATCGCTTGGCACGCTTGGCAAATAATCGAAATCAACTCGACGAACAATCACTAGACGGACGGCTGACCTGACATGGAAACCCAACGGTGCAAGCGGAGATATTTTACAAGCATTCTTCTGTCACGCCCCGCTTTCCAAAATACGAAATACGAGGGGTAGACAAGGCCAGCCATGCTCCTACGGTCAAGGAAATGTCCTGCCGTAGTCACACTTCGGCTTCTAGTTTTTTTTATGGTAAACAGTAAATGATGCGCAGGTAATGAGAAATGCAGTAACTGAAAGAAACAATAACATAAACTGACCTGAAGTGGAACAAACGAATGTAACTCGGAATGGCAAGTCCAGAAGTCTGTGATGCACGCCTAGTTCAGGTTCAGGCTAAATCTTCTCCTCACACTGAGCATGCATACTCAGGTCGTCAGAGCGACACAATAGCAATATAATATATATAAAATTAAGTGACAGTTCTAACAGTGGTAGTAGATATGAATAACAGTAAATCAATGACAGTATGAATATGAATGTGCAGAAATCAATACAGCGGAGCAGTAAAGCAGTGAAACGATATGTCACGTATATCAACACAGTATATGGTATATAAATTCCAGTATCCTTATCAGTCTCTAAGTCTCACTGCACAGGTCACTAAGCCTATCGTCAGTCCAAGTGTGAGAGTCAACCACTCGTGAGTGTCCTCCACCCAAGGGTAGAACCCAAGGGCAAGGAACCACGGGCCCAACATGTAACAAGTATATCACGGTGAATATCACATACCCTGTAAATCTCCATATATCTCCCTAAATATATAAGCCAGCATGGGACTCCCGAGATTCTGTTGAACTCACACTTAAACTATCCCACACCCCGTGGTCTACATCAAACGCTAACCATAACCCTAAATACTAATCGATCCGTGACAAGTCTGTGCGAGAACTGGAGGCAGGACCTCCATCAAGCACGTCCCGACTAATACCTAAGATAGATGGCAGTGTCGGATGCCTTATCTGTGACACCCGTGCAAGCGCTTCCATAAGTGTCCCATACCACTTATAGTCACACGTACACGCATCCCGCAGATGTTGACAATGCAATAGAATAATAGGGTCACTGATTGTGTACAAGTACGTATCACTTTCACTTATTCACTGATACACGAACACTGACGTATTTGCCACAATCATCACTAGAATTTAACACTGGGTAATGCACGATATCACTAGGCTATCACTACAATGATATGGGTATGATATGATGCGTGAACAGTATATAAGCACGATTAAGGTGTCACAAAAATAGTATTCTATCACTTGCACGATTTATCATGAAACGTACGTATATAATTAGTGAAACGATAAACAGGTAATAATTAATATGTCCAGTTGTCCATCCATCAATTTTAGTTTCAAGCCAATCGGGTTCCAGGATCAATAGTTATAACCATTTCATTTTGAGCGCTCGCGGCTGGAAATCCGGTTTCAGAATCAGAAGTCCGTTTCGCAACACATTTTAATCCCAGTTGGAATCAGATTTTAGTGACACTACAGTTGGATGAATTCTAGAGTTTTCAGTAATGTTTTCAACTCAATAGACGGATCTTCAATCGCATCTGTACGTCAGGAGATATACACTATTCAATACTAATATATCGGTTCTGATTCTGCTGGAACTGTTATGTGTCCCGATCTTTTAAATTACAGAATAAATATCAAACGGTAACGAAACAGAAAGAAATCAATTGTGTTGTCTAGATAGAAGATTCACCTATAAGAAGAAGTGGAGTTCCGCAATCTACGAGTTAAGGAGATCTTGTGGTACCCAATACGGAACAGCAAGTAACGACTGGAGTCACTCTGGACTGCAGTCCAGAGTCGCACTCCGATCCAATTATCATCCCAATTTAAGTACAGGAATACCAGGAAACTAGTAAAGGGTTAAATTTCGTCAAGTCGGCTTCGATTTGAGCCCTCGAACGCACCATTCTAGTATGTATATGATTTATGGTGAATTTAACGGTTTTCAGGTACAATAAAATTCCAGTTTTACGGTTAAACTTGGGGGTAGTTGTTTTAGTCGTTAACAGTCATATTTTCCAGCGAAATTTGCACACGTTATCCATCCCTACAAGGGACAATGTAATTTATCCAGTTCCGCCAAATTTGATAATGATTTTCTAAGTGGACAAGCATCGAACAGTTTTGTTGCAATATTTAACATAAGGCAAAACATGGGATATGTATACGATTATAATTTGTAAACTAATAATAAATAGCAAGTAGCAAGTGGGGACTTTCCTGGAGACATTGGGGCACACGGCAGCGACACGACACACGTGCGGCGCGGCAGTGACACACGCGCGAGCGGTAACGTCAAGATTTGGCCTCGGCTTGAACTGTTTGGCACGGACTTGGTTTTGGCAATTTGTGGTATCCGCCGGTTGATAGGAGAGTGAGAGAGAAAGAGATGGAGTAGAGAGAGAGAGAGGCAAAGATTAGAGAGAGGTAGAGAGAGAGCATAGAGAGAGAGAGAAAGAGAGAGAGAAAAACTGAGAAGGAGCAGAGAGAGGGATGAGAGATCAGGGGAGATAGAGGGAGAGCTTGGGAGAGGAGGAAACAGAGAGAGAGGGTAGAGTGAGAGAGGAGAACAGAGGAAGGGAGATGGGAGATTGAGAGAGGGGGAGTGAGAACGAGAGAGTGCTCGGGGAGGAGGTTGCCGGTGATCGGAGACAAGGTGATGAGGATCTCGAGGAGAGGAGGTCGGAGGTATGGGGACTCGGGTGATCGGTGGCGATTGAACGGGGTGCAGGCGAAGGCGCTCGGGGAGGCAGTGGAGGAAGAGAGGAGGAGGGAAGGAAGGGCTCGACGGTGGTGGTGGTGGGTTCAGATGAGAAGGAGGTGAGGGACTCAGTCGGTGAAGGAGGAAAAGAAGAGACTTGCCATCATCGTCGTCGACGACGGCGAGGGTGATGGTGCTCGGTGCGCGTGGAGTTTGAGCTTGGCGATGGGTCGGGCATGCAGTCGATGAAGTGAAGAGGAGCGAGATGCGAGGGAGGAAGACGAGGAGGTGAGGGAAGAGGGATCGGTAGTCGTCGTCGATGGAAGTGGTGGCAGCGGGAGTGGGTTGAGAGCGAAGGAGGAAGAAGGAGAACGAGGGAGATGGAGATAGTGAGGTGAGGAAAAGAGTGAGTGGGTATGTACGAGAGGAGAGATATGGAGACGGGGTCGCGCGTCGTGGGGAGTAACGGCGCGCGAGCGAAGGCGGAGGAGGCGGCGTGGGTTACGGCGAGGAGAACGGATCTTGCGCGGGTGAAGGGGGAGTTACCGTTGGGGGATTTAAAGGAGATGAACAGTAGTGGGGGGTCGGGTCGGGTTGAGGGCGAAGCGGGCGCGGGTTGGAGAGGGGATGCGGGCTGCAGGGAGTGGGCCGGGCCAAAGAATAAGAATAAATGAATAAAAGTGAATAGAACAAGCGGGCCGGGCCGAGGTTTTGGAATTTAAAAGATTTGAGGAGAAGAGAATGAGGGCCGGGCTGATAGGGGATGGCGGGCCAAGGGAGTTTAGTTAATGTACAGGATAGAAAAGGAATTGGGCTGAGAGCTGGGCTCGGCCTAAAAATAAAAGAATTGTGAAGGAAAAATAGTGAGGGCCGGGCCGAGGAAAAATAGAAGTTTATTAAGGGAAAGATTTTGTGGGCTCGGGCTGGAATTTAATTTAGTAAATTCTTTTATGGTTTTCCAGTGGGCTTAGGAATGGGCTGCAGGGAAGGAAAAGGAAAATTTGTTTATTAAAAGGGAAGTGGGCTGAGGGAAAAATGAGATAATATAGGGTTTGGGTTTTTGATAAAAGGAGTTTTATTGTTAATAGAAAATGGAGGTATAAATTCAATTAAAATTATAACTAATACAACTAAAATTATAAATAGAATTATAAAGTAACAAAATACAGATTTTGATATAAAAGGGGCTGGGTATTACATCTTCACAAACAGATGATAAAGTGCGAATCGATGAAACCAAAGAAAAAGTTTTATTACTACCAAAGACAAAGGCTTTACAAAGGGTATTTTGGGGCTCCCCAACCTTACAAAATGCCCGGAGGCTTACAAAAATTCCAAAAACAACAAAATAAAAAGAGGAAGACGGGGGCTTTAGGCCTCGGGGCCAGGTGCGACCTCGGGGTCCTCGACGTCCACCACGTGACGGGCAGGATCCTCGGCGACTTCCTCGTCAGGAATCTCTTCCCCCTGCTCATCGGTATCCGCGAGGGGGAATTCGGCCCGGAGCTCTTCATCGGTGAACTCCGGCATCCGGGCCTTAACGGCGTCGAGGGTCTCGTGCCAGATGCGGGTTGTGGCCATGGCCAGGTCATCATAGAAGTCCTTAGACTTCTTGTAGCCCTCCACCGCCTTCGCAGCCGAGAGGTCGACCAACTTCGCCGCTCTCAGGTCGGCCGACTTCGCCGCCTCGGCCGCCGACCCCAGCTCCTTCCGGAGGGTCTTTACCGTCTTCTTCAGGTTTCCGGCGAGCACCTGAGCGTCCTCAAGCTTGATCTCGGCGGCCATGGCGGCCTCGCGGTACCGGGCAACCTCCTGTTTCCGGGCCTCCACCTCGCCCTCAAAGGCGGCGAACCTCGCCATCACCGCCTCCAGCTCCCGCTTGGAGCTCTCTTCCAGCGAGGCGAGCTGGCCCGCAGCCTTCATTGCCGGGGCTACCACCTCGGCCTCCATGCGCAAGGCGAGGGCAACGTGCTGGAGAACCTGAGAGATAGGAAAGAGATCAGAAAGATGAAGGAGGCACCGAATCTCACAAAGAACCAAACACTTACCTGTACAGACTCCTGGGCGATGGACGACAGCTGAGCCCTGAAGGTCCCCCCAGGGACTCTACCCCCGGCCGATGCCTCTATTTCATGCGCAGAAGGCTATCCGCAACGGATAGCCCCGAGGGCACTGCGAACCGGAGACCCCCTTCCTCCACCATGATCGGTGAGGACCGGCCCCGGGAAGATCTCTGGGAGCTCCTTTTGAGCGGCTCCAGGGGAGAGCCGATCTCCTCCTCCGAGACCGGATCCTCCAAAACCAGGGCCTGCTTCTGGCCTGACACTCTGCTGGGACCCGAGGCGGGATCCGCCCCCGAACGCTCGCGAGACACAACCGCCGGAGAAGGAGGAGCCGGGGCAGGCTTCGCATGGGAAGAGCTGGCGCCCCCAGCCTTCGTAACCTTCCTCGGCTGGCGCATGGAGGCTTTGAGCGAGTCGAAGTCCATGGGTCCTACACAAAAAAATGAAAAGAAGTCAGCAACACAAGCAATACGCCAGCTAAAAAGCAAGCCTAACTTACCGAAGAAACTCAACGGGACTGAGCCCGGCCCAGCTCAGGACCCTTTCAGACAGCAGCACGCCGGATTGGGGGATGGGCTCCCATGGCGCCACTCTCACCTCGGCGGGGTCATTGGACTGGTTCCCCGGCAAGCACTTCTCCCTCGACCACTTTGTAGGCATGGGCCAGTCCTCGCCCTCGGGAAGGGAAACAAAGAAATTTTTTTTCTTCCAGTGATGAATGGAAGAGGGCAGGGCCACGACCCCTATCCCGGCAGCGCCCCCGACCACTTTCTAAAGGAGAGATAGACCTACCCCGGGTCGCCCGCTTGACCACCAGGATGATTTTTGAAGACGAAAGAAGAATCAAGGAGGGAGAGGCTGAAGGGAACCGCCTGTAAATTCAGGCGGATCAGGAACCTGAGGAGGATCCTCCACGAGTTTGGCACTAACTGGCCAGGGGCCAAACCAAAAAAGTTCAGCGCTGCGACGACCTCGGGAGAGAAGGGCAGGCGCATTCTGCCCCAAAAAGCTTCCAAATACAGGGCGATCTTCTTGCCCCGTACTTGGTCCGCCCTCTTTCCTTCCTTGGCCAGTCGGAGCGTGTAACGCGAGTGGATGTGGAAGCGAGCCCGAGCATTGGCGAGCTCGTCCTCATGCCTCACCCAACACGAGGTGCCGGGGGCCGCATCTGCCTCCTCCTCCCTGGGGGATGCACCCGCCGCACGATCCCAGGGAGAGGATCCGACCCCTGCTCCCCATGGGGACTCAGACACAACTAAAGGGTCCCTAGAACCTACTCCTACAACGTCTACCGACTCTACAAAGGAAGACATCCAACCTTGAGAAAAGGGATCCTCGGGAAACGAAAGCGGGAGAAAGAAGACGAGCGCTGAGCAACCAGGACTTAGAAGCGGGAAATGTGAAGTTGTAGGGGCCCAGGGACGGGCCCCACCCCTATTTATTGCTGCAAGCGACCTCATCCAACGGCGTCCGTCATCTCCCGCCAAAGCGCCTCCTCGTGTCCAGCGGCTCCGATCGCTCCACGTGTCGTTCCCGCACTAGGCCGCATCCCATCAGACGCCGCAGGCCTGCATACGTCGCATCGGCCAACCGACACTCGACACGTGGACCGTCGCTTCAGTGGCAGGGTGCACGAACCGGCGCTCCTTCCTTAAATGCAGAGATCTCGCCCTGATTCGCTGACAGAAAAGAAAGCTGCCAGCCCGAGGGAACGTCCCGACGAAAGGTTAGGAGGGGGCTCACCCCGGACGGCCCGGCAGTCTACTCCTGACCCGACCATCTAGATGGTCGAGAAAATAATGGGGGGCTAATGATGATGCTCGGTATTGGCGACCTCTAAGATCACAACACGTGGCAGATGATGTATCCCAGAACTCAGAAGAAGGGGCCCGCAGGGGCCGACTAGGCCATCCGTGTACCCGACCCGCAAGCTCTAGGTGGCTCTCCTCAGAGCCCCCTTGAGACTGACCTCCTCGGCATCTCAGCTTGCCTCGGGCTACCACTGGTCCAAGACTCCTCGGCCCTCTTCCTTGGTCCCCCCGACCGACCAACTCCACCACTCGCAGGTGTAACCGCCGCTCCGTGAATCTCTCCATGCGCAGATTCTCCGCCAGCAAACATCCCACGTTCCACGCCCTCGCGATCCCCATTAAGGGGCGATCCGCTCTTTACAAAGGCGTGACGTCGGGAGCGTAACTGCCGGCGAGATCTTCGCGCCTGCTGCTGTGTGCTACCGCCACTATATAAACCCCCATCACAGAGGGGTCAAGTAAGCCATTTTTTATCCCACTTAGCCGTTACTATGCTCGGATCTAGTACTTACTTGATCGTCGGAGGGTCCTCGGTGGTACCAAACCACCCCGGGACTTCTTTACAGGTACTCGGCGTTAAACTCCTCAAATCACCAATCTCCTCAAACCCATTGAGACCCACACGCAACAGGAGATCACCTCCAAAATCCACCGGGAGATCGACGGAAGACAACATCTGACGGAGACCCGAAAAGGACCTCCATCACCAGATGTAGCCTATGCATACAACCAGGTCATTATAGGACCAGATGTCCAGGACAGTCAACAGGAGCGGGACCTTCGAGATCGTGACAAGTGCACCGGAAGAAAATCGGTTAGCGCTTGTAAAGAAACTTGTACAATTTACATTTTACAAACAGATATGATTTTTTCGTATTTTAAATTTGACTTATTCATTTTGTTATTGGAGTGTATACAAGATTCATATTTATAGTAATTCGACATGAACTGTAATAACAATTGTCCGAAACCAAATCAACAATAATATTATTGTTTTATTTTTTTATTCGATATTTATTTGATTTTCTGTTTTTAATTTAAATTTAAAAAAAAAAAAAAATAGGGACGGGTTCCCAGAACCCGCCCTCTCCTTTATATAGGAGAGGGCGAGTTCTGGGAACCCGCCCTCTTCTCGCCCTCTTCACAAAATAGGAGAGGGCGGGTTCCTATATAGGATAGACCCGTCCTCTAAAACACAGGAGGTGGCGTCGGATTCAAACCATCCTATTTTGAAAAATTTTGAAAAATTCATTTTATTTTAATAATTTTAATTTTATAATACCCCATTTCAAAAAAAAAAAAAACCTTGGTTTGTAAGGAATTGTATTATATTTTTTTCCATAGATTCTATTTCTTAGCTTGATTGTTTTAAAATAAAGCAGGAATTGGATTTTGAGAATCTGTATATTGCCATATAGGTGACCTTAAGAATCTCTCACACCGTAAGCGTTAAAAAAAATAAAAGACGAAAACTGAAAGATGATTAAAAAAAAGGCAACCATAACCCATTCTTCAATAAATTAAATATCTAAACCCTACGTGTCTTTAGAAATAGGCAATTTCTCTCAAGATAGCTCGGAATTTAAATTGCCACAATAGCGACCTCAATTGCCAAAAGCCAATGTCAATTCCCAAAAATTGAGATTCCCATTCTTGGTAAACGCAACGGTGAAATGCCAATTCCACCACTTTTCATTTTTGTGAATAGTATCACGTCCCCTTAATTCCCATTTCTTTTGGCAATTCTTGGCAAACAAACAGCCTCTAAGCTATCGTGTTTTCACTAAAGTACCTTATACTTCTTTTATTACAATAAAATATCTCAATTACTATTTTTGAGGGTATTGTAGTGAAAAGGATTCCCTTAAAACCGTAGTTTAAGGTATTTTACCGTAATAAAAAAACTTCAAAATATTTTAGTGAAAGCTGCGACCGCCTAGGATGTGTTATTTACCCCTTTTTATCATATATTTTTAGGTGATTTGATTATTGGCTTTTACGGCCAAGCCTAAAAGTTGGAAGTCAATTGATATGTTAGTATTGGTGAGATGCCATGAACAAGATATGGAAAGCTCATCTGCTAATTTTTTCATGTAGACAATGGCTCTACCTTTTACGTTTTGATATATGATCACTGCCCCTCAGTTTGACATATGCGTCCTAAAACTCAGCTATGGTTAATTGTTTTACGAGTTTTAGTTAATGGGATGGTCGCCAAATTTAACAGGTTTTCAAATGTTGAAACAATTTATACTTTAAATATAGGAACAAAAACTTTAGAAATCATAAGATCGTTTTCCATTTTTCAAATTTAGGCTTTAAGACCAAGAAAATTAAAACTTATGGTCTTCATCATTGAGCGGAAAAGCATGAAGCTGATATTTTTTATTTAAAAACGAGAACTCTCCATCGTATACTATATTTGAACAATAATCTGGTCGGTCCTGGTTGATTCCCTTGCATTCAAATCTATGCGAATGAAAAAGCAAAGAATTTGAATTCCTCTAACACCCAGCCTTTCTTCTAAAATCAGCAGAAGAAAATCAAAAGCCATGGATCTATCTGTGAGCAGAAGCAGATGGCGAAAGCGAAGCCAACGAAACAGCAAACCCCTTCTCCTCACACTCTCTCTCCTCTTCCTCCTCTCCCTCTTCATCTTCTTCCTCTCCGCCTACTTCGAGACCCTCACATCCTTCATCACCCCTTCCCCTTCGAAAACCCTAGCCCCCAAATCGAGCATATGCATCGGCCCCAAAACCCTAACCCTAGAAGGGGAGAGGTTTCTATGGTACGCGCCGCATAGTGGGTTCAGCAACCAGTTGTCGGAGCTTAAAAATGCGATCCTGATCTCTGCGATCCTGAATCGGACGTTGATTGTTCCTCCCGTGCTCGATCACCATGCCGTGGCGCTTGGGAGTTGCCCCAAGTTTAGGGTTAAGAGCCCGTCGGAGCTTCGAGCGGCGGTTTGGGATCATGTGATGGGGCTCGCGAGTGAACGAAGGTTAGCGTTTTGCTTACATTTGATTTTCTTTGTTTTCTCTCGATTGTGTGAAGAAATAGGCCAAAATGGATCGGTAATTGCATATATTCTGTGGAGAATTGCTATAAAAATCTAGAACTAGAAATTGTAAAATTGGCAGTTCATGAATTTTCTAGCGGTTGGTGTACTTGATTGTGTGAAGAAATGGACAAAGTTGGATCCTTTTACTGAAGTGAGTGAAATTAGCAATTGCATAGATTCAAAATTAGTATAAATTTTTATATTTATTAAAAAAGAACTACTTAAAATATATGGTGAATGTAATGGTTTTAGGGGAACGGTGAAAGGAAATTTCGTCCTACCTAATCATCATATTATCTACTTGATTAAAAATTTAGAGCTAGGAACTGTAGTGCATGGAGATACCGGAGCTGATTTTATTAGAAGATAACACGTGATTGTGTCTTGAATGACCACTGGGAGTTGCACTTTGTAATGCTTGCTTTAAATAGTGTCTCATATTTCTTTTACCTGAACTGAAAGGAAATGTTTGGCAAAATTCTACAGTTTACCAACTTCTTAAAGCTTTTTACTCGATTAAGGTATAAAAGACTGATGTTTGATTCGATGTTATGTACTCCATCTACTTTCAAAAATTGCAGCAATCCTTGTCAGGAGACTTACTGATGCATATGAATAATTCAGCTTTTCATTATTTTGTGAAAGGTTTGATGTGCCTTGGTAGGACGAGCAAATGCTTGTCCTTTGGTGTGTGTTTGTCAGTCTGTTATTTGGTATTAAATCTAATATTGTCCCAAAGGTGGAATTCAGTGACAAATACGGAATATGTATAATATATTTGCCCTATCGTAGAAATGTCAAGAAGCATAATTATGGGTTAGCTTTATAATTTAACCGAAGAGATGGCCCTTAACATAGTTGCTGCTGACGTTGTCGTTGTAGTCATTCTCTCTGTTTTTTCTGTTGAAATATATACTGAGAAATTAATTAGCACATGATATAACCTAGGCGTTAATTAAAATAGGATGTTCCGAGCAATTGGATGTGGAAGTAAGCGCATTATAGGTCCAGAGTTTGGATGATAATGTACTTACCAAGACATACTTCTTTAATGAATTTTCATAAGACCTACATATGGCTGGTGACATAATTGTAGGGACATCGTGTATTAAAATGATCTGTTGAATGGCCATATTCTTTCATTTACGTAGCAGATAAAAAATAATATCGAACAAGACAGGATGCCTCTAATAACATATTGGTTATTGATTAATCATTTATAAGCCTTCAAGAGTCTCAAGACTCTCAACTAGTAACCGATCAACTGCCTCCACTATATTTTATTTATTCTACATGTTAAGAAAACAGATTAATTTTCACAATCTCCAAAAGGTGAAAACCCTACTCTTTATGCAGTTGATCGAAGGATGTTAAGAAATTTAAGAATATTCACATATATTAATAGAATGATATAATTGTTCGAAAAGGTAAACTTAAAGTCATCTGCTGTGCCAAACTGCTAATAAAGTTTGAGCACATCCGCATCCCGATAAGTAAACTGACTGGTGACCACTTAAAAATATAGCACAGGTGATGTTCACCTGATCCCTATAAGTTGCTGGGGAGTTTAATTAGCAAAGGAAGAGAGGAGACATCTCAGCTCCATTCATTATTCAGCAGTAGTGAGGGTGAGTGCAATGGTAGATGGATTATTAACAGCTCTGTTTTGTTAACCATGCACTTGCCTTCGGCTTCACCCGGGAAGGACTGCAGACCTTTGATTTCACCAAAACGGCAAAATTAATGACCGTTTAATAAAATTGTTATATAAGCTTGCTGAACTCATCAATATTAGGATAATAGGGATCGTGGGACTATTCTTTTCAGCAACTCTACTAGCTTGTCATTTAAAATGAACACTTGATACCAACAGCTTAATCTGAATTCTGACACAATTGCTTCATTCTGTGGAAAATGGAAACAGATACAGAGATTGTCACTTGTTTCAGATATTGCTCTTGATATATCAGAGGCTTGATTCTTTTTTCCCCATTTCGCTTTGCTTTTCAGGTACGTGTCAATGGCTGACATTGTTGATTTATCTCCAGTGACGTCTTCTATGATTAGGACAATTGATTTTAGGACATTCGCTTCTCTTTGGTGTGGTTTAAATATGGATAATACTTGCTTTGGTAGTTTGTGTTGTGCCATATCGGAGTTTGGATCTTTATCGAGTGACCCCAATTCATGCAGATCTTTGATAACTGGGTTACAAGGTAACATAAATCATTGTGTTCATGCTGTAGAAGAAGATTGTAGGACAACAGTTTGGACTTACCAACAAGAGAATGATGAAATGTTGGACAAATTTCAACCTGACAAAGAGTTACAAAAGAAGAAAAAAATCTCTTATGTCAGAAAACATAGAGATATATACAAATCTCTTGGACCCGGCTCTAATGCCGAAACAGCAACCATTCTAGCTTTTGGGAGTCTTTTTTCATCTCCCTACAAAGGCTCCGAGTCGTACATTGATATTCATGAAGCACCAAGTGATGCTCGGATACAATCATTAATCAAGAAAATCGAATTCCTACCTTTTTCTCCTGAGATAATTAGTGCGGGAAAGGAATTTGCTGTAAACAAAATAAAGGAACCATTTATATGTGCTCAGCTTAGATTGCTTGATGGGCAATTCAAGAACCATTGGAAGTCAACATTTTCGGCGCTTGAGGAAAAGATACAGTCATTGCAATCAAATTCAAACGGAAAGAAAAATTTGGTGCACGTTTTTATCATGACGGATCTTCCAACGAGAAACTGGACTGGAACTTATCTTGAAGATCTCAGGAAAGATTCCAACTCCAACAAGTTGTATACCCTGCAGGAAAATGATGATTTGATAGTTGAAGCTGCGAAAAAATTAATGGCAGCTGAACGTGGTCTTAGGTCTGGTTTCCTTCCAAGAAATCTTGATGGAATGAAAATAAATAAAGTTTGTGATAAGGTGATGTTACCAGATGTTTTGTTGTACATTGAGGAAACAGTTTGTAGTTGTGCTCCTCTGGGATTTGTCGGAACTGCTGGTTCGACTATTGCAGAAAGCATAGAGGTAATGAGGAAAAATGATATTTGCAAATTGTAGGCATGCAATATTCTACCATACCTGGAAAATTTTCACATTTGAGATTGAGATTTCTCGCTTCCACAGAATCAGTAAAAGGCTTTTGCATTCAATTGGCATGAGGCTTGATGCAATATTATAGAGCCTTAGCTGATTGAGCGATTTCTCGGAAAGAGATTTTAGAGTTGCTCCAAGAACATCAGAAGAGCTTCTGATTACACTTGACTGAAACAAATAACCAATGTTAGTTTGCAGGGTTGCATGGGTCGGAAATTCTATGCTGAATGTAATGTTTGAAATTTCTGTTGCTCGTGAACTTTTCCAGTTGGAAAAATGAATTCAGTGAATACATGGAGAAGGATCCAAATTTTGTAGGCTACCGCCGCACCGAGCAATTTTTTTTTCCGCCGAACATAGGAGGCACCTCCTGTGCTCGTATCATCATTGGGTTCATATGTTTTTGTTTTGTTATAATTGTGATAAATACAGTTTTTGGCTCTGTTATGCTATAATTCTTGAGGTATAACAGCTTCCATATTCAAATGTGCAGCAAATTAAGTATTGCTTTATAAAGAATCTCTTGAAGCCAATACAACCGTAAATGAATAAGCTCATCAACAGTTTATTACAATTAAACACAGCATTTGGAAAAATTGATGAGAAGAAAAAGAGGAGGTTCAGTTAATTCAGTGCAAAAGACCTCAGCGAAAATACAAAAGAAAAATAAAAAAAAAGAAGAAGAAGAAAAAGGTCAAGTTAGGACGAGCTATTTGCTTGCAGTTCCATTTCAGAATAATAGCAGACTCCAGATTTGATATTTTCTGTTAACATCTTGATGTCTTCAGCTGCACCGGCTTGAGAATCGATTTTCCTCTGCAAATAAGAGAGTGCACAATACTCTACATCAAAAACTTCGAGACCCGTTGCAAATGAAGCAACCAAAGCTCCAACTGCTTCACCTGCAGATGTCGACAAAGGCTGAGAATTATTCGCAATCAGACGATAGCTTGGAATAAATATATGATAATGCAAAGAACTAGCTAAATACATTCTCATCGTCTTTTTTTATACCCAAAAGAAATAACTTTTTTAAACAGGGAAATGATGATTAGGTACCATGTGACGCCGGCAATAAGTTTTTGCTGGGAAATTGGTTGGCAAGGGCCATAATAACATCCTCCTATCTTTTTCTTGCAACAACTACGGGTTCCTCCTGAGGCAACCGTGAAAAGGAAAAAAAAACATAAGTGTAATGTTGCATAAGTATACATGGAAAGGCTCAACTTGAATCAACTCCATAAAATTATGCCTGTTTGTCACTAAACTACCGAAGACTTTGTATGTTGCAGGTAACCGCCACAAAGTTTCATACTGCAGTGCCTGTTTTAAAGTAAATTATATATGTATTTTTCTAAGCAAACATAACAGCATAAATGGAATCTGTAAACACTGTTATGGTAGTTTACTAAAAATTAGGTTCTGCTCACAAGAAGAAGGTTGTTGGTAGTTGCTTTTAAAAGCGATTGAGCATTTTAATAAAAAAAATGGGTATTGCTTCCGGTAGTTTTGTGAAATTAAGCCTATATTGAAAATCTAATTATGAACCCGTTTCCCCCCAATAAATAACGATTACACACGGAATTTGTGCAGGCTATAAAGAAGCATAAAACAAACCTGTTTGTAAATACGCTGCACTGAATGATCTAATATACCAGCTGGAAAGAGAGCTTCAAGCTCTGAAATATCAGGAAACCATTTCTCATCCTCATTGCTGGAGAACACAAGACTTCGCATAATCCGAGCTCTATATGAACCTGTAGGCAGATAAAAATAGATTGAAACCATACAGAGCTTACTTTAACTTTTAATCAATCATGACATTTGATATTTACTTAATGTCCTTGGTTATATCCCAATACTCATCAGTCGCACCGAATATTTTTTTCCCACCAACAGGAACCCAACATATGACATGTAGAACATTGAAACAGCCCAAGTGGATGACAAGACAAAAATACAAGAGAAACCATAACGATTGTGGCCTTTTGGGTTTTCATACAGCGCGTCTGCACACAAGTGAGACGACTAAATGCGCTGCTTAGTTACTGGTGCAAAGAGAGCTAAATAGACCTAAACGAACATAGGTCGAGGCAGTCAAATAAGATATGTCGGCTACCAATTTAAGCGAGGACGACAATTAACATAGCGGAATCAAAGAAAGATGACCCAAAAAGTATGGGAGAAAGGCTTGTCATGGATGGCAAAGAAGGGTCTATGCTCTCAATGAACAACTATGATTGAGAGGGGCTTAAAAAGAGCATAAATGAGAAAGTTGATTAATTAAGGCGTAACATGCATCATGATAGCGTGCTAGTTGTGAATCCATAGCCAGTTCATATTTCCATGGGGGGAAGGGAAAAGAAAAGCCATTACATATAGGTTGTCATGATCGATAGCTCTATCATGACTAGATTGATAGTGTCAATTAGAGAGACAAGGCCAAAAACTAACCACTTGATTGATAGCTCTATCATGACTAGATTGATAGTGTCAACTAGGTGTTATTGTTTTTCAGTAAATATGTTGTTGACCTAAGTTTAAATTCTTCAATTAACATTATTTTAGACCACTACAGTAGCATAATCTAACCCCAATTTCATGTGTGAATTCAAATGCTTCAAATCGTCAAATGAAATGTGCATCACCCGATGCTTATCATGCTTAAGACTTCATGTTTGGTTCATAATCATTTGATGAATTTGAATCATCTGTTTGAAATTATATGCACCAAAGATTCAACATTTTAGTTGCCCTAATAATATATAATTGTTGCCTACTTGCTCTTTTTTAATTCTCTCAGTTGACTAGATTGATAGTGTCAATTAGAGAGACAAGGCCTGATGATGCTCATAAGTGGGAACTCCCCGGATCATGACACGTGGCAGATAACGTATCCCGGGACTCAAGAAAACAGGACAAGCACCATACATTCGAGGCGTCCCCCGGGCTATCGTCCCGAGGCATGACCCGGCCTTCAATGGATCCCTGACACTCCTATGCTCGCCTTACAAATAACCATCGGCTTGCCTCCGAGCCCTCCTACACGCTGAGCTTCCTTGGCCCTCCCTACTCGCCTCCGAGCTATCACAGAACCGATCTTCCTCGACCTCTTGCTTTCCTCTGAGCCTCCCGCCGAGCTAAGCCCAAGCGCCTCCACCACGGCTCCGTGTATCTCGCCAGAGGCGAGATATCCGCCACCCAACATTCCGCGTTCCACGCCGTCGTATCCCCCATTGACGAGCGTATCTCGTCATTAATGGGGGATCCCGTCGTTCACGCAGACGTAACGTCAGGAGCGTAACCGACGGCGAAGATCTCGCGCCAGCTCGCTCCAAGCGACCACTATAAAAAACCCTCTCTCAAACGACTCAGGTAACGCAATTTTATTCCAATAAGCCGCTACTCTGCCTAAATTCCTTGGCTAACTTGATCGTCGGAAGGTCCACGGTGGTACAACCACCCCGGGACTTCTTTTGCAGATAGCTCGGCTTTATCTCATAACAAGCCCACTGAGATCCATACTCTCAAGGAGGCTGCCCTCAACATCAATCTCAGCCGTTCACCAACGCTCGGGAAAGATTGACGGATGACAACATCTGAAGGAGATCCAAACCTCTACCAGTTGGCGCCGTCTATGGGAAAGGTAGAAATTTTTCCACCCATCAAAAGTTGATCTTCCGCCCTCGACTATATGGTGAGCGAAGACCATGGAGATTCCAGCAGAAGCCGTCGCCCTCCCCACAACGGAGGCTCGAATGGATCTACTCCCCCACCGAATGTCATCCACACCCTCTCGGCACGGATCGATAGGCTCGCGTCCATAGTGGATACCCTTGTACGCGTCCAAATGGCGGGCCCAGCCCCCCAGGTCGTCGTTCCCCCGTCTGGGGATCACGACCTCCGCAGAGGGGGAGATGACGCCGACCACGCTGGCACCACTGAACAACGTTTTGCTCACTCCGGCGACCACAGACCCTCTGCGGCGACCGATTCTATGACCCGCTGGGCGCCACATAGCCCCACGTCGCGGTCTAGCGAAAGAGCCCATCGCCCTGAGGCCCGTCGCGTTCCCGTCCCTCCTGAGGAGGTATCGGTCAGCTCGCCTGCACCCAGGCATGACCGACACCCCCTCCCTCGACGAGATCGCACGAATGGCACTCACCGTGAGGACTCAAGAAGGACCTCCCCGGGAGACCTGAGGAATTTGATAGAACGGAACCGGAGTTGCAGCCGGGCGCAGGATACAAGCGTGAATGACGCTACTCCGACCATGCCGAATCCTCAGGGTAACACAATCGTCTCGACGCCCTCAAAAAGAAAATCGAGGCTATACATCAGGAGGGTCACCCATTGAGCGAGGCGGCTAGGTATGCCGCTGACTCGCTTACAAAGCCCTTCACCGAAGAGCTGCTCGCCGTACACGTCTCGTCCAGAAACAAACCTCTCAAGCTGGCCCTCTTCGACGGGAAGTCTGACCCAAAGGACCGTCTGGACGCATTCACGGCGGGCATGAGCTTCCAGGATAACTCAGACGCCGCCCAATGCTGAGAATTTCCCGCCACTCTCATCCGGGCTGGACGAGACTGGTTCCGAGGACTCACGCCATGCTCCATCTCTACTTTTGATGAGCTGGCCGCCCAGTTCCTCGGATATTTCGTCGGGAACATACGACAGAAGCGGACTGTCGATTACCTCTTCACCATAAAGAGTGGGGACAAGGGATCCTTTAAAGGATACGTCACTCGCTTCTACAACGCTCTTCTCGAAGTTCCCGAGCACCGGGACAAAACCGTCATCACCGCTCTGAGGTCGGGTCTTAGGCACAAGGAGTGGCTCCGCTTCTTTGCATTAGCGCACCCTAAGACCATAGCCGAGGTGAAAGCTTGGACCGGGAGAGAAATACAACTCGAGTCTGAGGTAAACGCAAACCTACCCCGGGACGACCAAGCCGGCCTAAAGAAGAGTGGCAGAGAAGAGAAGAAGAAGGTCGACCAGCCAAAGCCATACTCCCCGAAGTTCCAGGAGTATACTCCACTCAACATCTCTCAGACCGAGCTGTTAGAATAGGCGAAGGGCGAGCGATTCTTCAAGCTCCCTCCGGTCACCAATAGAGCGGCTAAACGAACCCGGGGCCCGTACTGCGCCTTTCATAGGTCGCAGGGACACCCGATCGAGAACTGTAAACAACTCCGCGATTATATCGAGGAGTTGATCCGCTCGGGCCACCTGGCGAAATACCTGCGGGAAAAATGACAGGCAGACAGGGAGCACGACAACCATCTCCCTCCCGGCGAATTAACGATCGGCCAAATCATGTTCGTTTCTTTGGAGTGTACACATGGGGCTAGCGAGATACGTTGCCTCCTACCCGTCGAAGGAACAAGCGACCAGCCCCGGAAGAAATGCAAGACCGTCGAGCCCATCACCTTCACTGATGAAGACCTCCACGGTATATCCTTGCCTCACAACGACCCCCTCGTGATTACGGCATGGGTCCACCGCTACGAGGTTCAAAGGATATTGGTCGACTTAGGAAGCTCGGCAGATATCCTTTTCTATGATTGCTTCCAGCGTATGGGGCTCGGCCCGTCCGACCTACGGCCAACCGCCCACATCCTGTCGAGGTTTACCAACTACTCCATCCCGGCCGAGGGAGTGGTTACCCTCTTCCTTAACATTAGGGAAGCGGGCCATACGAAGACCGTACCGGTGGAATTCATCGTTGCCAGGATCCCCTCGTCCTACAACATCCTCTTGGGACGCCCGACGCTAAACTCTCTTCAGGCTCAGATCTCGACCTACCACCTCGCGATCAAGTTTCCACTGGATCAAGGTGGGATAGGCCGGGCCTGCGGGAACCAGCAAATCGCCAAGATTTGCTTCATGACGACATCCACCACTGAAGAGCAAAGCGACGACCTCGGAAGCGCAAATGATTTCAGGGGGTCCTTGGATACTCACGACGAACAGAAGGAAATACGAGGGGCCCAGTGGAGGCGCTAACAGAGGTCACTATCGTCGAGGGGAACAAGGAACGAACTGTCCAGATCGGATCCCTTTTAACGGGAGCCCGACACGAAGACCTGATCCGCTTTCTCCGAGGAAACTCGGACGTGTTCTCCTGGGCGCCAGCTGACATGCCCGGGATCGACCCTAAGGTGATCTCGCACAAGCTCAGGGTCGACCCGACGGCCCGACCCATCAGACAAAAGAAGCAAAGTTTCGCGCCGATCAAACAAAAAGCAATCGAGGACGAGGTCGATAGGTTGCTTGCAACCAACTTCATTCAAAATGTGGCCTACTCGGAATGGATGGCAAATGTGGTCATGGTTAAAAAGGCGAGCGGGAAGTGGCGCATGTGCGTCGACTTCACAGATTTGAACAAGGCCTGCCCGAAAAACAACTATCCCCTCTCTCGGATAGACCAGCATGTTGACAACTCGGCAGGCCACTAATTGCTCAGTTTCATGGATGCTTTCTCCGGCTACAACCAGATCCGTATGAACCTGGTAGATGAAGAACTAACCACGTTCACCACAGACCGGGGGTATAATGCTACAAAGTGATGCCCTTCGGCCTCAAAAACGTCGGGGCTACATAACAGAATGTTCAAACCGCAGATCAGCAGGAACATGGAGGTTTACGTCGACGACATGCTCGTGAAATCAACCTCATCGGACGAGCACACCAAGGATCTTGGCGAGACATTCGACATCCTTCGCAAGTACAAAATGAAGCTGAATCCAGCCAAGTGCGCGTTCGGAGTCACTAGCGGGAAATTCCTCAGGTTCATGGTTACCCACCGAGGAGTCGAAGCTAACATGGAGAAGATCATTGCCATTCTCAACATGGACATGCCAAAGAGCAACGTGGAGATCATCCGACTCACGTGGAGAGTGGCCGCTCTTAGTCTCTTCTTGTCGAGATCCACAGAAAAGTGCCTCCCATTCTTCAAAGCCCTGAGAAAGATCCCAAGGTTCGAATGGTCGGAAGAGTGTCAAAATGCTTTCGAGCAACTCAAAGTGCAACTGGCAACTCCCCCACTGCTCACCCGGCCAATCGAAGGAGACGAGTTGTTACTGTACCTTGCGGTATCCGATCATGCTGTTTACTCGGTGCTCGTTCGAGAAGTCGAAGGAGTACAGAAGCCGGTCTACTACGTGAGCCATGTCTTTAAAGACGCGGAAACGAGGTACCCGGCCGTAGAAAAGATTGTCTTGGCACTTATCGTCGCCTCAAGAAAGCTACGACACTACTTTCAGGCACACACCATTCTCGTCCTCACCGAGCGGCCTATAGGGGCTATTCCCGCCTCCCCCAAATCGTCTGGTCGTCTGGAGAAATGGAGGTGGGGGTTATCCCAGTTCGACATCAAATACCGCCCAGGCAAGCCATAAAAGCGCAAGTCCTGGCCGACTTTGTTGTCGAGTGTACTATCCCCAACAAGGAAGCAGCGTCGGCGCCCGTCCCCGGGTCCCGACCCTCGGTCGAGGAAGTGCCCGACTCTGTCCCCGACTGGGTCCTCTACGTCGATGGATCCTCTACCGAGGAGGGGAGCGGTGCTGGCCTTATCATTCGAGGCCTGAACGAGGCAGAAATGGAGTACTCTTTGAAGCTCGGGTTCAGAGCGTCGAACAACGCCACGGAATACGAGGCCTTACTTGCCGGGTTGTGAATCACTTCCGGAGTGGGGCTGAAGACGATCCGAATTCCCAGCGACTTCGCCCTGGTCGTCAGCCAAGTGACCGGGTGCTTTGAGGCCCGAGAGCCACTCATGGTGAATTACTTAGCCGAGGTAAAGAGACTATGAAAAAGTTTCGACAAAGTTCAAGTGGAGTAGATTTCTCGGCACCTGAACGCCCAGGCCGACGCACTGAACAAGCTAGCCTCTTCCTATATGGCCAACAATAAGAGGAATATCCTTTTCAAAATCTTGCCACGACCCAATGTAGAAGACAGAGAGACAACGCTTCAACTATACACTACTCAGGAGGAAAGCCGAGATTGGAGGAAGCCCCTCGTAGAGTTCCTGAAGGAGGGTTCACTTCGAGAGGACCGAGGGAAAGCGCGTCGCCTTCGAGCTAAAACCCGCCATTTCGTCTGGAGCAAGGGAAACCTTTACAAGAAGTCATACACACAACTTCTGCTTCGGTACGTCGACCCCCATGAAGCCGATTATGTCCTGTGTGAGATACACGAAGGGGTTGGCGGAGCGCATCAAGGGGCCCGCACCTTAGTCCAGAAGACACTGCTCCAAGGGTACTATGGGCCGACGATTCACCAAAATGCTCAAAAGCTCGTCAGAAGATGCAAAAGCTGTCAACTCCACAGCACCATACCCCGTTTTCCGGCTACCGAGCTAACGGCCCTCACCCCCCTAGCCGTTTTCCCAGTGGGGGATGGACATGGTGGGCCAACTCCCCACAGGTACAGGCGGGCACAAATACATCCTCGTCGCGGTAGACTATTTCACGAAGTGGATTGAGGTCGTCCCCATCAGAAAACCGAACGCCACCACGACCATCAAATTCCTGCAGAACAACGTAATCTCCCGATTCAGGATCCCGAGATGCATCATTACCGACCGCAGGACGAATTTCGAAAACGACAAAGTCAAAGGGTTTTGCAGCGAATACCACATACTAATGAAGTTTGCCGCGGTCGCGCATCCTCAATGCAACGGGCAAGCCGAGATTGCTAACCGAGACGTCATCTAAGGTCTTCAAACTCGTATAGAAGGAAGGCAGGGTAGCTGGGTCGAAAAACTACCACGGGTGTTATGGGCTTACGCACATCGAAGAAGACGCCCATGGGAGAGACCCCTTTCAGCCTCTGCTACGGTGCCGAGGCAATAATCCCAGCGGAGATCGGACTGCCCAGTTACAGAGTCGAACACTTCGATCACGAAGCAAACAACACGGCGCTCTGGACTAATTTGGACATCTTGCTAGAGAAGCGGGACCGGGCACAGATCAAAGCCGCCGTGTAACAACTCCATTTTTAATGTACAAAGAATTGATTTAAATTCAATGTATACTTGGAGTATTTATTGTGGCTGATATCTCTTTAAGTATTTATTTCACTCCATAATTACAAGAAGGAGCTTGTAGCTCATTGGTAACACCTTGCACTGCTGAACCAAGCCACCAGAGTTCAAATCCCATGCCCCACGTTATTTTTGTATTTATTTTGTTTTAATTTTTTTAGGAAATCAACAGTCAAAAGGCCATAACTCACAAAACTTGAACTAAACATAAAAAGTTAGATGCACCAAAATTCCCCCCAGGAAAACCCCCACCCGACGACCTTCCGACTCGGCCGAGTCGGCCGGCGGACCGGCCGACTCGGGCCGTTGCCGCCTGCCGGACTTGGCCGGATGGCCGAGTCGTCAACGGTGAAAACGTGCTTTTTGACTTGGTCTTCTCACCTGCTTACACTAAATTTCTTGACCGGTTACAGAGAGCCCAATAAATCCCTTTTACTCCAAAATTTTAATGATTTTAATGATTTTTCATATATTTTTCATATTTTTTTAATTAAAACCCTAACCCTAACCTAACCCTATATAAACACCCCTACCCTCTACCCTCTCATCCTAAATTCCTAAGTCCACTCTCCCAAAATCCCAAAAGAACTTGGTACGTCGGAAAACGAGCAAAAGGCGAAGCGCTGACGAAATCGACGGCGACCTTCCGGTGATCGTGCTAGGAACTCTCGACGACGTTTCGACGCGCCGGCAAACCCTCTACCTCCCTTTCACTCTCTAGCGTTGTCCAAACCCGTAAGTCCCACTTTTCTACCTTTCTTTTCTTCCATTAAAATACGACTTTTCAAACCCGACGGAAATCGGAACAAACCGATTTTCGATTCGGTTTTCTATCAAATCTCACTTATCACCAATTCCATAATGCTTAAACATCTCTATATTGACTATTAATCACTTAACAACTAATTTGAATAACTTTTCTCACATGAAATGATAACGTTTCCATATATCGTATTTCTTTCACTTAAATACCACAATATTTAGTTTTCACATTTAACCCCTTAACATTGCTATACCTTAAAGTAGATCACGAGGTAATGACCTACCTCCACACACACACAATTACAACCCTTAATGATATCATCAAAACTTAGAATACGATGAAACAAGATTTTACATTAAAATACCATTTTCTTAATAAAACCTTTTCTAAAAGTTTTAGGTTGCCACACTTTTAAAACAAATATCTTTTAATAGAAAAATAAGATATGTCGTGGACATCGATCGTTTATCTAAACCTGACTTTGTGGTGTCTAGGCTAGGCAAGTGAGAAAATGTAATTTTAAAAGGCCCGTCTCACGATTCGTGAGCGGATCCCTCCTTTTCTCATTTTGTACTTACATGGCCACAATTGGCGGTGAAGAGGCGATTTGAGGTTTCTAATGACTTGTCGTTTAGACCATTTAGGAATAGCCTAGTTGAAATATAAAACCCTAGAATCTAAAATACGGAAAATCGACTTTTGCAAATAAATACCTTTTACTTTATAAAACCGTTTTCTAAAAGATAGTATTTATAAAATCTTTGCAAAGCGCCACTACAACCCACATTTGGGGAACCCGTTAGGGATTGTACGGATTATCGTGCACCCTCGGCTTAGTAGTGCGAGATTCAGACCTCCGTAAGGAGCATTCGGTCTCGAAAAGTTTAAAATACGATATCTTAAGAAAATGATATTTTTTATATAAAATATTTATTGAAATTATTTTTGTATAAATATATGTATATTATCACTAAGGGATCTATTTTGTTATAATATAAATATCCTATTTTTTTTTAAAAATCACAAGACTAGATTTTTACATTAAAATACCATGAATTTCAAATAAATCAATATTACAGATAAATACCTTTATTTATGAAATTATGATATTTTCACTAGAAAGATCACAAAATAAAATCACACTCATTATAACTATAAAGACGAATAATAAATACTTGAGGTGTATCTTGAAAACTATACAAAAGTATTTTTACATAAAACCCTCTCAAGTTTTATAAGTTACAATAATGACCCTAACAAATATAGAACTTCGACTTACATTTCTTTTAGGCTGACTCGGGTTTGAGTCTGATTATTTCTGACTTGAATATGATTCAAGTCAATCTATATTCTTTAATATTCCAACTCAATATGAACACACGAATCCTAGAATCCAGTTAACAATCTATACAACTTGACTGAATCAAACCATGGATATACATCCATTATTCCGTTATTCCATTTACCTGATTATGCAGTTACCCTCGGTTTACTGATATCATGGTTTTGGTCAGTCATCTAACTTATACAATACAATACAACAATACAATCAAAACACTACGGAGTTTAAGGGGTAGATTGGTGCGGAAGGTGTTAGAAGTGGCACGAGACGGTAAGATTAAGACACCTAACCTATATTCCGTTGCTGTTGTACCGTGGCTTAACGGTTCCTTGTACATTCCGTTTCCCCTGGTCTCTAGCATACTGAGACCCCTCTCGTATACACTGGCATCCTTCTGTACCAAGCTACAAACAACAGCGTAAACAAAATATTCTACAACATTATACTTTAGAAGATACCTTTTATTCTATCTTTTCTTATTCTCCCTTATCTTTGGGACTTACTGAGCGACCTGTTCGCTGACGACATTCTATTTCTTTCTTCTTTGAATGCCGTCAGGTGTTTTGGACCCAGCAGAGATCGAGCCCACCGGTGAAGACTTGGATCAGTTTCACGAAGACTCCGAGCTCTAGACATTGTACCTTGTTCTATTCAGTATTTTCATTTTCTGTTATGCCATTGTTTAGGCATCGCTTTTCATTCCAGTTGTATTTACTTTTCATGCATTGTACAAAAGGATGTTATTAATAAAGTTGTTGTTATTTTTATATATCTTGTCTCTTGTGATTTACCTTTATATTGCTTAGATACGCTCAGCGTATTTAATTCACAGTAAATACGTAGCAGACCTCGTCGCGTCCCCTTCGCCGTATACCGGGAAGCGGGGCGTGACAGGTTTTGTTGGTGGCCCATGCAGGTCAGAGCTGTATGAATCCCTATCATGCAGTTCTGGTCTGTGTGAACAACCTAAGCAATATAACACAAGAACCTGCAACTAAAACATTCTTTACAATTCATGTTTCTTGAATCTTACAAATTTCTATTCCTTGAATCTTATCATTTCATGTATTTGAATCTGTCCTAACCCAAATTTTTCTTCAAGGTTATGGATTCCCCGAACAACACCAGCACCAATGTCAACAACACACCTCCAGCACTACCTCTCACACCAGCTGTTCTTGCACCAACTACCGAGCAAACAGTGCTACTTGAGGCGATCTGCAGTCTTCTTGAGGGACAGCTACAACTTCTGAACCGTCCTGAGACCGACGCACCAGGGGTAAAGCAATTGAGGGCTTTACATCCCAAACAGTTCTCTGGTAAAGGAATCCCTCTTGAAGCGGAAGAATGGGCACAAAGCATAGAAGACGATCTGGCAGCAGCTCAAGTGCCAGACCTAGCTTGGGTCTGTGTGGCGAAACTACAGCTCACGGATAATGCACGCAACTGGTGGAAGGCGGAAGAAAGCTGTCTGGTACAGCCTATTGAATGGAAGACCTTTCGCGAGAAGTTCGACGTGAAATACTTCCCTGTGACTGCCAGGTTTGCAATGGAGCAGCAGTTTACGCATCTACAACATGGTTCGATGTGGGACAAATCAGTAGATGAGTACGATGCTGAATTCACTATGCTAAGCCGGTAAGATATGTCACAATAGTTCAATTTTTAAATCTCATATACTACACAGCTAACACAATCTTTAAACAGATTCACGGCACACTTGATACCGACGGACGAGATCAGAGCCCGTCGCTTTCAACAAGGACTGGACACGGAGATTCAGGCTGCCCTAGCCACGGGAAAATTTCTGACTCATGAGGATGCTCTAGAAGCTGCCCGCAGTTATGAGGCAGTGATAAAAGCAAGGGGCAGACCTCAGTCCGCAGGAGTCAAACGCCCTGCCAACCAGATGGCAGGTGGAGCCTCGTCCAGGCCACCTTTTGTGCCAAGGCGACTCGGAGTACCAACCCATCGTCCCAGCCCAGCCTTTTGCACCTACTGCAAGAGAACTGGACATATGATGAAGGACAGCCGTCGAGCCAACCGCCTTTGCTTAGTCTGCGGCTCAGCTACTCATGATATTGGGTCTTGTCCCCAAAGACAAAACCCAGTTGCTGCACCCAGGCCAGCAATTACCTATCCGCAGCGACCAGCTCTGCAGGCACCTGCTCCCAGACCTGCACTACCTGCACCAACCAGAGGACCACAAGCTGCACCACCTCTTCGTCAGTTCCATCAAGCTCAAAGGAACGTTCAGAGGAATGCTTCTCAGGCCAGGAGGAATGTACCAAGGCGTCAGGCTTTCACAATGTCCGTAGAAGAAGCTGAGGCCACTGGCTAAGTCATCACTGGTAAACTTTTCTTTTCAAACTTTGCTTTTCTATCCTGCTACTTAGCTACGTATTTTTCTATACCTAAAACATATCCCACATACCTTAAGTACAATCTTAGTATCCTCAATCCTTGCACTTGCACTGTTTGATACTGGAGCATCACACTGCTTTATATCGCAACGGTTTGTTCGAACCCATGCGATTCCAGTCTCACCGCTTGTATCCAGCTGGAATGTTAGTTCAGGAAATGGCGTTCTAAAGGCAACTATGGGATACAGCTTGTGTCCAGTCGTCGTCTGCAGTCGGGAGTTTTATGCTGACTTCAAAGTGCTGGACATACCGAACTTCGATGTGATTCTAGGAATGTATTGGCTTGGAACTTTTTATGCTACCATCGACCGTCGTCAAAGGAGGGTAGTATTCGAGATTCCAGACCATCCGGTCTTCTATTTCAAAAGTGGAGACCGTACACTGGAGCCAAGTACCTACAAAGTGAAGCCAAGAGAAGAAGTAGTTGCAGCAGCTCAAGCGGAGGAAGAATCAAGACCAGATGTGGTTCGAGAGTTCGACGATATATTTCCTGACGATATATCAGGTTTGCCTCCCGATCAAGCTCTTGAATTCAGTATTGATTTAGTACCAGGAGCACAACCGGTGATCAAAGCACCCTATCGTTTAAGTCCGGAAGGTTTGAAGGAAGTCCGAACACAGTTGGACGAATTACTGGCGAAAGGATGGATTCGTCCCAGCACTTCAAGTTGGGGATCACCTGTACTACTTGTGAAGAAGAAGGAAGGTTCATACAGAATGTGCATCGATTACAGAGCCTTGAACGAAGTCACTATAAAGAACAAGTATCCAATCCTGCGTATCGACGATTTATTCGATCAGCTAAATGGATCTTGTGTTTTCTCTAAATTAGATCTTCGTTCAGGGTATCATCAAGTGAAGGTCAAGGAAGCTGATATTCACAAAACAGCTTTCAGAACTCGCTATGGACATTACGAATTTCTAGTGATGTCATTTGGAGTGACCAACACACCCGCAATATTCATGAACCTAATGAATCAAGTTTTTCGGGAGTACTTAGACATGTTTGTTGTCATCTTCATCGACGACATCCTGGTGTATTCTAAGAGTTGGAAAGAACATGCAGAGCACTTACGAATTGTCCTAGAAACTCTTCGACAACATCAGCTTTATGCCAAGTACAGCAAGTGCGAGTTTTAGATAAATCAAGTTGGTTTTCTTGGACATATCGTATCAGGAGAAGGAATCTCTGTGGATCCAGCGAAAGTTTCGGCAGTTAGCGAATGGTCTACACCAAAGTCAGTGAAGGATATTCGAAGTTTCTTGGGTTTAGCTGGATATTACAGAAGGTTTATTGAAGGCTTTTCGAAGATAGCAACGCCCCTGACCAAGCTCACACGTAAAGATGAAGAATTTGTGTGGTCAAAAGCATGCGAACAAGCTTTCGTAGAACTCAAGTCAAGGTTGACATCAACACCTATTCTCATTATACCGGATCAATCTGGAGGATTCGAAGTGCATTGCGATGCATCCAGTAAGGGATTAGGATGTGTTCTACATCAGCACGGTAAGGTTGTGGCTTATGCTTCAAGACAGCTGAAGATTCATGAGCACAATTATCCGACACATGATTTAGAATTGGCAGCCGTCATCTTTGCTCTCAAGATTTGGCGTCAATATCTACTTGGTGAACGGGTGAACATCTACACAGATCATAAGAGCCTAAAGTATGTATTTACTCAGAAGGAGTTGAATATGCGGCAGAGAAGATGGTTAGAACTCATGGCGGACTTTGACATCAACTTGCAATATCACCCAGGGAAGGTGAATGTAGTACCTGATGCTCTTAGTCTCCAACCATTAGCAATGAATCTCACCGCTCAGTGGAAGCTTCAACAAGATTTTCATCAGATGGAGATTGAAGTAGTCATGCCAGGTAATGCTTCAAATTTGATGAATTTGCAAGTTCAATCAACCATTGTCAATCAGATCAAAGCAGCTCAAGCAAGTGATGCTAAGTTGCAAAAGATCAGAGAACAAGTGGAGAATGGACTCAGAACAGACTTCATCATCCATGAAGACGGATCTTTGAGATACGGCAGCAGATTGTGTGTACCAAAAGGTCCTGTTCGGGAAGAGTTAATGAAAGAAGCTCACAGCTCTCCCTACTCAGTACATCCTGGAGGTACCAAAATGTACAAAGATCTACGTCAGAATTATTGATGGCATGGAATGAAGCGTGAAGTAGCCAGAAGCGTCGCAAAATGCTTGGTGTGTCAGCAAGTAAAGGCTGAACATCACAGGACTGCTGGATTACTTCAACCGTTACCAATCCCAGAATGGAAGTGGCAACACATCACGATAGACTTTGTGACTGCTCTTCCTCGCAGCACAAGGGGTAACGATGCCATATGGGTCATTGTGGATCGACTAACAAAGTTGGCTCACTTCATCCCATTTCGAGTTGGCCAATCAACTGAGACACTAGCAAAGAAGTACATGGAGGTAATAATCTAATTAAGATTTAAACTCTTCATAATGTATTATCTCTGATACCCATGAACTCATACAAGAAATTGTGAGACTTCATGGAGTACCGGTCTGCATTGTCTCCAATCGTGACACCAGGTTCCGATCGCAATTTTGGCAGAGTTCGCAAGCAAGCTTGGGAACAAGTCTGAACTTCAGCACAGCTTATCATCCACAAACAGATGGTCAGTCGGAATGAACTATTCAGATCTTGGAGGATATGCTCAGAGCGTGTATGCTAGACTTCAAAGGATTGTGGGAAGATCACCTACATCTTGTGGAGTTTTCGTACAACAACAGCTACCAAGCAAGCATAGGAATGACACCTTTTGCAGCACTGTATGGAAGGAAGTGTCGATCGCCATTAAGTTGGGACGACATCGGAGATAGGGAACTTCTTGGACCGGAGATGATAGTAGCAACTGTTAATGTGGTTCGTACTATCAGGGAAAGGATGCGCATAGCCCAAGATCGACAGAAGCACTGGGCTGATGCAAAGAGACGACACTTGGAGTTCCAGCCAGGAGATCATGTATTCCTGAAGATATCTCCGAACCGCGGAGTGATCCGATTTGGAAGACGGGGTAAGTTGAGTCCGAGATATATTGGACCGTTCGACATACTCGAACGAGCAGGTGAAGTGACATACCGCTTAGCGCTTCCACCTTCATTGGAAGGAGTGCATAATATGTTCCACATATCCCAACTCAGAAAGTATGTGAGTGACCCCAGCCATGTACTCGATCATTCCGAGCTCACGATACAGCCCGATTTGTCTTGTGAGCAACAGCCCGTGGAGATCCTGGACAGGAAAGTGAAGACACTTCGGAACAAGGAAGTTAACTTGGTTCGAGTGATGTGGAGGAAAGACACTCCAGGAGAGTCCACTTGGGAAAGAGAGGATGAAATGCGTACTAGATATCCACACCTCTTTGTAAACTAGTCCTCAAATAAAAGTTTTAAATTTCGAGGACATAATTTTTTTAAGGAGGGTAGACTGTAACAACTCTATTTTTAATGTACAAAGAATTGATTTAAATTCAATGTATACTTGGAGTATTTATTGTGGCTGATATCTCTTTAAGTATTTATTTCACTCCATAATTACAAGAAGGAGCTTGTAGCTCATTGGTAACACCTTGCACTGCGGAACCAAGCCACCAGAGTTCAAATCCCATGCCCCACGTTATTTTTGTATTTATTTTGTTTTAATTTTTTTAGGAAGTCAATAGTCAAAAGGCCATAACTCACAAAACTTGAACTGAACATAAAAAGTTAGATGCACCAAAATTCCCCCCAGGAAAAACCCCACCCGACGACCTTCCGACTCGGCCCGACTAGGGCCGGCGCCGCCGGCCGGACTTGGCCGGACGGCCGAGTCGTCAACGGTGAAAACGTGCTTTTTGACTTGGTCTTCTCACCTGCTTACACTAAATTTCTTGACCGGTTACAGAAAGCCCAATAAATCCCTTTTACTCCAAAATTTTAATGATTTTAATGATTTTTCATATATTTTTCATATTTTTTTAATTAAAACCCTAACTCTAGCCTAACCCTATATAAACACCCCTACCCTCTACACTCTCATCCTAAATTTCTAAGTCCACTCTCCCAAAATCCCAAGAGAACTTGGTACGTCGGAAAACGAGCGAAAGGCGAAGCGCTGACGAAATCGACGGCGACCTTCCGGTGATCGTGCTAGGAACTCTCGACGACGTTTTGACACGCCGGCAAACCCTCTACCTCCCTCTCACTCTTTAGTGTTGTCCAAACCCGTAAGTCCCACTTTTCTACCTTTCTTTTCTTCCATTAAAATACGACTTTTCAAACCCGACGGAAATCGAAACAAACCGATTTCCGATTCGGTTTTCTATCAAATCTCACTTATTACCAATTCCATAATGCTTAAACATCTCTATGTTGACTATTAATCACTTAACAACTAATTTGAATAAGTTTTCTCACATGAAATGATAACGTTTCAATATATCGTATTTCTTTCACTTAAATACCACAATATTTAGTTTTCACATTTAACCCCTTAACATTGCTATACCTTAAAGTAGATCACGAGGTAATGACCTACCTCCACACACACGCAATTACAACCCTTAATGATATCATCAAAACTTAGAATACGATAAAACAAGATTTTAGATTAAAATACCATTTTCTTAATAAAACCTTTTCTAAAAGTTTTAGGTTGCCACACTTTTAAAACAAATATCTTTTAATAGGAAAATAAGATATGTCGTGGACATCGATCGTTTATCTAAACCTGACTTTGTGGTGTCTAGGCTAGGCAAGTGAGAAAAGGTAATTTTAAAAGGCCCGTCTCACGATTCGTGAGCGGATCCCTCCTTTTCTCATTTTGTACTTACATGGCCACAATTGGCGGTGAAGAGGCGATTTGAGGTTTCTAATGACTTGTCGTTTAGACCATTTAGGAATAGCCTAGTTGAAATATAAAACCCTAGAATCTAAAATACGGAAAATCGACTTTTGCAAATAAATACCTTTTACTTTATAAAACCGTTTTCTAAAGGATAGTATTTATAAAATCTTTGCAAAGCGCCACTACAACCCACATTTGGGGAACCCGTTAGGGATTGTACGGATTATCGTGCACCCTCGGCTTAGTAGTGCGAGATTCAGACCTCCGCTAGGAGCATTCGGTCTCGAAAGGTTTAAAATACGATATCTTAAGAAAATGATATTTTTTATATAAAATATTTATTGAAATTATTTTTGTTAAATATATGTATATTATCACTAAGGGATCTATTTTGTTACAATATAAATATCCTATTTTTTTAAAAATCACAAGACTAGATTTTTACATTAAAATACCATGAATTTCAAATAAATCAATATTACAGATAAATACCTTTATTTATGAAATTAGGATATTTTCACTAGAAAGATCACAAAATAAAATCACACTCATTATAACTATAAAGACGAATAATAAATACTTGAGATGTATCTTGAAAACTATACAAAAGTATTTTTACATAAAACCTCCTCAAGTTTTATAAGTTACAATAATGACCCTAACAAATATAGAACTTCGACTTACATTTCTTTTAGGCTGACTCGGGTTTGAGTCTGATTATTTCTGACTTGAATATGATTCAAGTCAATTTATATTCTTTAATATTCCAACTCAATATGAACACACGAATCCTAGAATCCAGTTAACAATCTATACAACTTGACTGAATCAAACCATGGATATACATTCATTATTCCGTTATTCCATTTACCTGATTATGCAGTTACCCTCGGTTAACTGATATCATGGTTTTGGTCAATCATCTAACTTATACAATACAATACAACAATACAATCAAAACACTACGGGGTTTAAGGGGTAGATTGGTGCGGAAGGTGTTAGAAGTGGCACGAGACAGTAAGATTAAGACACCTAACCTATATTCCGTTGCTGTTGTACCGTGGCTTAACGGTTCCTTGTACATTCCGTTTGCCTTGGTCTCTAGCATACTGAGACCCCTCTCGTATACACCGGCATCCTTCCGTACCAAGCTACAAACAGCAGCGTAAACAAAATATTCTACAACATTATACTTTAGAAGATACCTTTTATTCTGTCTTTTCATATTCTCCATTATCTTTGGGACTTACCGAGCGACCTGTTCGCTGACGACATTCTATTTCTTTCTTCTTTGAATATCGTCAGGTGTTTTGGACCCAGCAGAGATCGAGCCCACCGGTGAAGACTTGGATCAGTTTTACGAAGACCCCGAGCTCTAGACATTGTACCTTGTTCTATTCAGTATTTTCATTTTCTGTTATGCCATTGTTTAGGCATCGCTTTTCATTCCAGTTGTATTTACTTTTCATGCATTGTACAAAAGGATGTTATTAATAAAGTTGCTATTATTTTTATATATCTTGTCTCTTGTGATTTACCTTTATATTGCTTAGATACGCTCAGCGTATTTACTTCACAGTAAATACGTAGCGGACTTCGTCGTGCTCCCTTCGCCGTATATCGGGAAGTGGGGCGTGACACGCCGCTTATCAAAAAAAACTGCTCGCTACTACAATGCCCGAGTTAAGCATCGCGCCTTCAAGACAGGAGATTTGGTCTTAAGGCAGAATGAATTCGTAGATCAGGGAACACTGCACAAGTTCTCCCCGAAGTGGGATGTCCCTTTTCTCGTCTCCGAAGTATTGCCCTACAAGACGCAGGGGGACGGAAGTTTCTTCGGCCCTACAACGCTGAAAAACTCAAACTATACAAATGAATGTATTTTCTTATTTTCGAAGCAATGTAGTTTTTGTTAAGTCTCCCAAGTTATAAGAGACTTCTTCCATAAATTTTGTTCTCTTTCACGGTCCCGAGATCCCTAGATTCATTTCTGAGAGAAAATGCAAAATGCTAAGGGATAAGAGAAGACAAAACACATCGAAAAAGAAGAATTTTATTCATTGAGAGGTATTATGGGCTCCTCAGCCTTACACACAAAAAAATTAATTAAAATTACAACAGAGGGGTAGGGGGTCGAGAAAGCACTGCTGATGGTACTCCGAGGAGATCTCCGCCAGCCGAGCCCTAACCTCTTCGGCCCGCTCCCTCTGATGTTGCCCACGGACCCAAGACGCCACGGAAGCACCAGAACTCCCGCCCGCCGGGCAAGAGTCCGTGATCTACCTCTTTTGGAAACACTCCAAAAGAAGGGCCACCGATCGGTCGTATCTGTTCTTCGAGATGAGGACTCGGACGTAAAGCATGTGCAGCTTATCGAGCGCCTCATCCTGCAGCTGCAGAGACAAGGTATTGAACAAACCCGGGGACATCCTCCAAATTGCGTACATGAGCAATTGGAGGAAAGGTGACCGCGAAGGAAGTAGGTGGCCGAAGTGGTCATCTATGCGTTCGACCACCATTTGGTACGTCTCCTCCATGCACTCCTGATCATAAAGGTACATGTCGTTGTGGGAGATGATCTCTTCAATGGAGTAGATGAGCTCGGCCATTTTCAGAAATGCAACGCTGAAAGAAACCAACATGCCTTCACTATTTATAGCCTCAACAGAATCTGTAAAGGCCGAAATTTGCGCGCGCATCAGTGCGAATCACGGGATATTTTCAAATTTCCCAATACAGAGCTGCCGCTTGGCGACCATGCCATACCTCATGAGCCCCTACGCGGTCAATGGAAGTCGGAACGACGCGGAGCTTGAAGCGTCGCGCCTCGCCTGTGCGTTTCTGCCACGTGTCGTCTGCGACGGTCACTCTTCCCGATTTTTTACAAGTCAAGGGAAATTGAACGACGCCCCATGAAGGCAGGAAAAAGTCTAAAAATCCTTCCTCACGGGGCCACCGAGCAGCTTCCATGCTTGGTCAATCCTTAGCCGGCACATCCTTCCCACCTACGCTAAAGATCGAAGCCCTCCTCACGAAGCCACCAAGCAGCTTCCCTGCTTGGTCAATCCTTAGCAGGCGCATCGTGCCCACCTATGCTTAGGATCGAAGCCCTCCTCACGAGGCCACCGAGCAGCTTCCCTGCTCGGTCAATCCTTAGCGGGCACATTCTGCCTGCTCGATCAATCCTTAGCAGGCACATCCTGTCCAGCTATGCTGAGGATCGAAGCCCTCCTCACGGGGCCACCAAGCAGCTTCTCTGCTTGGTCAATCCTTAGCAGGAACATCGTGCCCACCTACTCTAAGGATCGAAGCCCTCCTCACGAGTCCACCGGGCAGCTTCACTGCTCGGTCAATCCTTAGCGAGCACATCGTGCCCACCTTCGCTAAGGATCGAACCCTCCCTATAAGGCCACCGAGCAGATTCCCTGCTCGGTTGATCCTTAGCGGGCACATCCAGCCCATCTACGCTAAGGATCAAAGCCCTCCTCATGAGGCCACCGAGCAGCTTCCCTGCTCAGTCAATCCTTAGCGGGCATATCGTGCCTCCCTACGCTAAGGATCGAAGCCCTCCTCACGAGGCCACCGAGCAGCTTCCCTGCTCGGTCAATCCTTAGTGGGACATCGTGCCCACCTACGCTAAGGATTGAAGCCCTCCCCACGAGGCCACCGAGAAAATTCCCTGCTCGGTCAATCCTTAGCGAACACAGCATGCCCACCTATGCTAAGGATCGAAGCCCTCCTCACGAGGCCACCAAGCAGATTTCCTGCTCGGTCAATCCTTAGCAGGCACATCGTGCCCACTTATGCTAAAGATCGAAGCCCTCCTCACGAGGCCACCGAGCAGCTTCCCTGCTCGGTCGACCCTTGGTGGGTACACTCCTGACCACTGACACCAAAGATCGACGCTCCACCAAGAGGCGACCGTGCAGATCCCTACTCGGCTAACCTCCGAGTGGTGAATTCTTACCTTCCCAAAACGGAGGTCTGAGAACCGTGTAAAGGGATAACCCGCCGACGCCGACCAACTCTGAATTGGCCGTTGTTTGCCTAATGCTAAGAACCGACTCTGTGGAATGGCGTACACCCCTTCCTACTCGGAGGAGTCTCCCGATGTATCCTAAGTGAATGATCGCCACCTCGACTTCGGGGCGGGAGGACACCGGCCTTCCTATACTTGACAACTAGTTGGCTTACACTCGACGCGCGATCATTATCTAAAAGGTTGGTCATTGACCTACGGCCTAACATTTGCATCGAGGAAGAGACCGAAAAACTCAAAAACATTGCCACACAGAGGAAGATAAACTCGGTTTTATTTATGTTCTAAAAAGCCTTTACAGGGTATTCGGGCCTCCTCGACTTTACACAAATTGCCCGAGGGATTACAAAAATTTTCGTAGCTAAAAGAGAAAAAAAAGAGGAGCTCAGGCAGCAGGCTCCGTTGGGACCCCGCCTTGTTTTGCATCGCCCTCAGGGGCCGGGGTTTCTGCTTCCATAGCCGCCCCGCCTCCGGCGTTTCCACCGAGAGAGGGACCCGAGCACGGAGCTCAACGTCCGCAAACTCCGGCATCAACTCCTTGACGGCATCAAGGGCTGCATGCCAAATGATGGCGGAGGCTTCGTCGAGGTCGGTTTAGAACTGGTCTGACGCTTTGTACGTGTCCACCGACTTGCGGGCCCGAAGCTCAGCGATCTTCGCCACCTCAAGTGCAGCCTCGGTCTCCCTCTTGCTGGCATCCCTCGCCTTCTTCATTAAGGCGTGGCGCTTACCCAGCTCCTCCAACTTTCCCTCCATGGCTCGGTGGGACTTGCCCATAAGCCGGTAGGACTCCTGGCTCTTGGAGAGCAGGAGCTCCCCGGCGGCCAACCGGGTCTCAAAGGCGGCCGTCTTCTCCTTCTCCTGCAGCAGCTGAAGGCGCAGATCATCCATCTTCGAAGACGATTCCCCCACCTTCCTCATGGCTGGGGCAATCTCCTCGGCTTCCATGTTGACGATGAGGGCACAGTGTTGGAGGACCTAAGGAAAGCAACAGATGGATTTAAAGGTGTCCGGGCAAAGAAAGAGCAATTAAGACAACAATTAAACGAATACCGAACTGAATGACCTCCTGAGCGATGGCGACCACTTGGGCCTTTAGGGTCCCCCGTGGAATCTTTCTCCCGGCCGACTGCTCCATGTCCGCGAGCAAACTGTCCGCGACGGAAAGCCCCGAGGGGACCACGAAGCAGACGTCCTCCTCCTGCACCGGAATCCCCTCGGGGATATCAGTCGACGGCATGCGGGAGACCGTCCTTTTCCTCTTGAAGGGGTCCTCGGTCACCTCCTCCTCCTCCTCTCCTGGGGTTCCGGGTCTCGGGCATGCTTCTGGCTGCCCCACGACGGTCATCGGGGGCCTGGGGCGCTGCGGGGGACTTCGCCGGTGGGGACGGTTTCAGGGACGAGCTCGGGCATGCTCGGGACAAGACCACGCCCCTGGCCTTCTTCTGGGCCGCGGTGGATATGGCGGCTAGAATCTTGGACCGGTCCATGTGTCCTGCAAAGGGAGAAAGCACAGAGAAGTTAGTGATACAAGAAGGGCAAAAAGTAAATTACTCAAGTCTAAACAGGTCGTCCAATCTCCTAACTTACCCACAAAGCGCGCGGTGCTGAGCCCAGCCCAGCTAAGGACCATCTCGGAAAGCAAGACGTTGGCCTACTGGATCGGCTCCCACATGGACACTGCCCTCGCCTCGGGTGAGGACGACTGCTTCACCCGCGGGCAATCGGCCCGGTGCCATTGTACAGGCATAAGCCAGTCCTCACCCTCGGGTAGCCCGACGAATACAAATTTCTCCTTCCAGTCATAGATGGAAGAAGTAACGACAACCATGCCCGACCCGACCACCCCACCCTTGCGTTTTTAAAAGAAAAATACACCCAGCTCGGCTCGGTCTTACTGGTGCCGAGGTGATTTTTATTGCAGAGACAGGAAGTAATAAGGGTCAAGTTGAAGGGGATCTCCTCAAGCTTTGGCCGGACCAGAAACCCGAGGAGGATTCTCCATGAGTTCGGCGCAAGCTGGCCCGGCGAGAGTTGGAAACAACGAAGTATCCCGCATGCCTCGGTTGAAAAAGGCAGACGCATTCCCGCACGGAACGCCTCCAAATACAGGGCAATCTCTTTCCCCTGCATCTGGTCCGCCCGTTCGCTCCCTTTTGCCAAACGGAGCGAGTAGTTAGAGGGGATATGGAAATGAGACCAAATCTCGGCAAGCTCGTCCAGATCCCTCAAGACAGAGGGTGCATCGCAGGCGTTCCCGATGCGCACCTTAGGGACCCTCGTCGCAGCCGGGCGGCTAGCGGTGCGGGTGGCCCTGAAGGGCAGGCCCGACGATGAGGAAGCAGCAAGGGAACCTTCTCGGGAAGAGGTGGAAGACTCCCTAGACTCTACCCTAACTATCTCAACAGACTCCTCAGAAGAAGACATCTAACCTGATTCAAAGGAAGAAGGAATTATCCAAGGAAAGAGTGCGAAGGATCCGATCTAAAAGATGGAGCGCCGAGCAAATCTCTCGCGGCAAAGGAAAATAGTGGCGAAAGTGTGAACCCTAGGGAGATCTCACCCCTATTTATACTACTTGGGGGACGCATCCAACGGCTTAGATTGTTTCTCGCCAAAACAAAGCTTCGCGTCTGCCAGCCGTCGAAGCCCCACGTGTCGAACGGCCATTGGAGACATCCCTTCGGGCACAAGCAACAGCGACAGCCTGTCACGTCTGCCTCAACAGACGTGCAAGCGAATCGGCGCTCCTCTTTAAATGCACGATCCTTTCCCCTGATCCGCTGACGTCATCCAAGATACGCAAAGAAATCCAAGCGCTCGGGATACGACAGACGGGCTCAAAAATCTGAATGACGCAACCGCCCTACGCCGAGTCGCCCCGGAAATCCATGCTGACAAATTCTTGACAACAGGCTGAGCCCGGGAAACCGATCTGGACCACTCTCGACCCGACCCATATATAGGTCGGGACGAGAGTGGGGGGCTAATGATGATACTCATAAGTAGGAACTCCCCGGATCATGACATGTGGCGGATGACGTGTCCCGGGGCTCACGGAAATAGGGCAAGCACCATACATTAGAGGCGTCCCCCGGGCTATCGTCCCGAGGCATGATCTGACCTTCGATGGATCCCTGAACACTTCTATGCCCGCCTTACAAATAACCATCGGCTCGCCTCGGAGCCTTCATACACGGTGAGCTTCTTTGGCCCTCCTTGCTCACCTCCGAGCTATTACAGAACCGATCTTCCTCGGCCTCCCGCTCACCTCTAAGCCTCCCGCCGAGCTAAGTGTAGGGTGTTTTTCGTCACCCCATTGAGATGGGAATACGTGCGCGCTTGTCAGGTGTACTACAGATTCCCCCTGCCTAGGGTAGGCAGGGGTTTATTAATTGTGGGGATCCGAATCTCCGGCAGCCGCGGACTAAGCTGTCGTTAATTACCCCTCGCCTTTGGAGCGAAAGAACCTCCGATTGACGGGTTAAACTGGTCATGCGAACTCAATGTGCAGTGTGCGTGTGTTGTGTTTTGAAAGGGTTTTGGATATATCGGGGGGCCCGTAGAGTTTACGGGGGTCCCGCTACCCGGATAGCGGGCTGGGGGTCAAGAGGGCAGCAGCCCCCTTGCGGGGTGCAGGGCAGCGTTTCGTTAGAAAAAATTTCCTAACAGGGGACGTGTTTTTAGTGTGGAGTGCACGGAAAATGAGGGGTGAGGAGCGTCTTCAAGACACGTGCATGGAACGTGGACGCTGGGCGCCCACGGGTCACGTGCCCGGCGCATGGGCGCTTAGCGCCCGTGGGTCACGTGCCCGGCGCGTGGGCACGGGTCGCGTGCGCGGCGCGTGACCGCTGGAAACACCAGCGGAAAAGGGGCTTAGCCCCTGGGTTAGGAGTTAAACTCCCAAAGGGATTTGGATTTGAACTCCTAACATGGATTATGGATAGATTTAGAGTTAAACTCTAACAGATCTTGAATGAAGTTAAACCCTTAGAAATCTTTGGATCTTCTTTTGAGTCTCGGATCCTCCCGGAATGGGATTTTTATAGATGGGTATTCTTCTTCTTCCTCTCCGTTGGCTGGATCTTGGGAGAAAAAGTAGGCGATGAGACTTAAAATATCCTCTTTTAGGGATTTGATGGCAGATCAGAGCTCCACTTCAAGGTTTTTATGGTGAAAAGTTATTTATTTTTGGAAAAGGAAGAGTTAAACTCTTGATTTAATTCAAAATAAAAGAAGAAGGTTCAGAACCTTGAGGAAGGAGGAGGAAGTACAAACCCTAGAGTTTTAGAATGGAAAAGTTATGCTTTATTTCATTATTATGTTGCCTTATATATGCTTACAAATTTACATATAGCTCCTTGGGCTTTACAAAATGGCATTTTGCCCATCCCATGCCTCATGTGCTCATTTCTTTTGCACATGAGCCGTGGGCTTTACAAAAATTTGGCTTTATACCCATTTTTCTTACATTCATGTATGAAAATTACATCAAAATTATTTATTACATGATGCATGAGGGAGGTCGGCCGCTTCATGTTCGGGCTCGACTCAGGCATGAGCCCACTTGATCTGGGCTTGGGCCCATTTGGCTTGAGGTTGACTTTGACTTCGACTTTGACTTGGTCAACCGGGGTGTAATTTTTGACCCTAACACTAAGCCCAAGCGCCTCCGCCATGGCTCCGTGTATCTCGCCAGAGGCGAGATATCCGCCACCCAACATCCCGCGTTCCACGCTGTCGTATCCCCCCATTAACGAGCATATCTCGTCATTAATAGGGGGATCCCGTCATTCACGCAGGCGTAACATCAGGGGCGTAACCGACGGCGAAGATCTCGCGCCGGCTCGCTCCAAGCGACCACTATAAAAACCACTCTCTCAGACGACTCAGGTAACGCAATTTTATTCCAATAAGCCGCTACTCTGCCCAAATTCCTCGGCTAACTTGATCGTCGGAGGGTCCACGGTGGTACAACCATCCCGGGACTTCTTTTGCAGATAGCTCGGCTTCACCTCATAACAAGCCCACTGAGATCCACATGCTCAAGGAGGCCACCCTCAACATCAATCTCAGCCGTTCACCAACGCTCGCGACAGATCGACGGAGGACAACATCTGAAGGAGATCCAAACCTCCACCAAGGGCAAAAAAACATTTTCCCAATATCCCATCAACAAATATAATCACTCTACAGAAAAAATAGGTCAAGAAATTAGAGACAGGAAGGTAGGAAATGTCAAAGCATCCACAACTAGATGATTCAACCTCATACTGGTGCCAAGGATATCCTTCGACTCTTATTACTAATAACTAATAACTTCTCCATACAACAACAAGTGAGCCTTTTATCCCAAGCATATGAAGTAGGATACATTTCATGTAGCCTACCCTATATGGGGTAGGTTCATGTAGCCTACCCCATATGATAGACCTATCAATCATGATAGTTCTATCAAAGATCGAATTCATAAATAACCACTTGATTCAAATCCAAGTTCTAAGCAGAGCGGTCGCGTGTATGACAACAATGACAACTAAGTCCTAGTGTGGAAACAAGGTTTCTGAAACCTGGTTTTGTTTAAATTAAAAAATGAAACAACGGTTACATTCGTAAGAATGGGGTTTTCACAAAGTTTAGGGTTTTTGGCAACGTAGTCTTGAAAACTAGGTTTCTTTTAAAAATAGGGTTTAAAGAAGAGCGTCCCTTGAGACTTTGAGAAACTCCAGCCTTTTTTGAGCTTTAAAAAAAATTGGGTTTTGAGCCCTCCGGGCCCTGTTTGGGTATGGAGTTAGGGGAAACGGGGTTTATTTTTAGGCGGAGGTATACATGAGTTTGCAAGACCCTACCTCCGCTTAGGGCCTGTTTGGGAATTGTCACGACCCGAAATATTAGCTCATGACCGGCACTTAAATCACGCAACGTTTAAAGACGTAACGTAATTCAAATAAGCCGAAACCCAGAATTCTAAACCTTTGTAAGAAAAATAAAAGAGGTGACGTTTTGAAATAAATGTATAATGAAATCAATGTTTTTCTAAATACATAAACAATGGAACATAAAAATGCAAGTGGATTTACTAGTGGAAAAACATATTTCGTCTTTTAAAAATTTTGGCAGCACCCCCTTTGTATTTTTGACCCAAAACCACAATACATGATAATAATAAAAGGCATCCCCAAGAGGGAGCTAGCTCTTCGCCAAACGGCGGATCCACAACCACGCAAAGCATAAATATAAGTATACGACGCCCAACGGCGAAGTTCACCACAAGATAAAGAAATAAGCAAGACATCAACACCACAAGAAGCGGAAAACACCTTGCTCTAAGTCTCGCAACCACAAGTCTCACTACGTCTCATTACTTATACTTGTTTGATTGATGGAGTTGACTTGATACAATATGAATAGTAAATACAAGAGTGGGTACGATACAAATGCCCCACCTACCAAAGCAAAACACCAGAAAACAGCAGTATGCCAGCGATGCCGCTACTGATCCATGCGGTCAACCTGCAAGAACTGTGGTGTTTCCCCCAATCAGAGCAAAGTTCTGTTTAAAATTCAAATTTTGAAATGAAGCAACGCTTCAGAAGCAGCGCCAAGTGCACTGCACCCTAAGCAGCGCACCACGTGCAAAGAACGTGTGCGCTAGCGCTAAGTGCGCCGCGCTCTAAGCAGTGCACCACATGTAAAGCACGGGTAAGCAGCGCACCACGTGTACAGCACGGGTGCGCTGCACTCTAAGCAGCGCACCACGTGCAAAGCACAGGTGCGCTAGCGCTGGAACTAAAAGCTCCCCACCGTCAGATCAAAGATCCAATAATAATGATAAATTATTAATTAATCAGAATTAAATTCTGTTAAGAAAAGATTTCTCAAAATCTTTCCAAACAACAAGATTGTGCTCTGTAAATCAGAGCACCGTTGGATCAATGATCCAATGGTGATTAAAAATCACCAAAATACAGAATAAATTCTGTATGGAAAAGATTTCCCAATCTTGTTAAAAACAAGAAAATTGCCTTCTGTAAATCAGAAACCCTTGGATCAAAAATCCAACGGCGGGGAAATCCCCAAATCAATTGGAGAAAAGATCTTCTTAACTGATTGAACAAATCAGCTTGCCCTATATAAAGGCCCCAAGACTTCAAGTCTCAAATATACAGAAGCATATAGAGGAATTCCCCCATAAGCTTCGAGAAATCTCAGAAAGAAGACTAAGCTCTCAGAAAAAGAAGAGTTTCCTTAAGATAAAAAAAATGATGATGAACAGAGAGATGAAATCATCTCATAATTAAAAAGATGAATTCACTTCTTTCAAGATCATAGATCTACAAGACCAAAGTCTTTCACAAAGAGATCAAAAGATCTCATCCTAAAACAAGAAGAAGAACACAATTCTTCTCACAGATCATAGATCTATAAGACTAAGGTTTTTCTCAAAGAGATCATAGTATCTCATTATAAGAGGGGGAGAATAATTCAATTCTCTTAGGATCACAGATCCATAAAGGCCAAGCCTTTCATCAACATAAGAGATTGAAACATCTCCTACAAAATAGAATTTTGTTCTTAAAACCTTGAGACAAAGTCTCTTATAAAAAGAGAATTTAATTCTCAGGGCGCAAACTGATCTAAGTTGCATAAAAGAAGAGCTTCAGCACTCCACATCTAGCGCAAAGCGCTGAAGAGCTTTAGCGCTCTTAATCTAAAAAGGAGTCCTAGCACTCTAAATTTAAAGAAGCGCTTTGCGCTCAAGACTGGCGCTCAGCGCCAAGCGCACCACGTGTCCCTCACGTGTGCGCTACTCGGCAAAAGCGCACTGCGCTCTTTGATTGGCGCAAAGCTCCAAGCGCACCATGTGCTGCGCTGATACATAAATTGTTCTTTAATAAGCCCAGAGCTATGATGAATGCTCAGCATTCAATAAAAGACAAAAATATTGTCAGAATTCCAATCAATACCCAGCATTGTTAAAAGGGCCAAGCCCAAATAAATACTCAGCAGCCCAAATAAATGTTAAACATTTTAACTTGATTGGACTTAGCCCAAGATTGGCCATAAGTCCTCAATTCAGACTAACTAAGCCCATGTGCTCACAAATCTTTTGATCTTAGTCTCAAATTGGACTACAGATCTCTCAACCAAAATTGGTTCAAGGGTACATCTCTTTACTCCTCTGATATTTGTTGTTGTAATCCTTCAACGTCTTCAGAGAGGTGACAGGTCCCGACTGTTCCCCTCCGAATCACGGAGACGGGACCGCGCAGGTCCGTCTCGCCTGAAATCCGGGGCAGATGCTAATTGGTGCTATCCGTCCACCTCTTCAAAAATGCCAAGTTGATTTATGGCACCATGTATCGAAGGTTTAAACGGATGCGGCCGATGTAGCAGACTTCGTCAGATTCCACCTCGTTTGAGGGGTTTTTGATTGTGGGGACGCTCTTCCCTGCAGGCGCAAGCCCCTGCAGTTAATTATGCACCGCGGTAATAACTTTCTCCTTCTCTAAATGGTCACTTCGTGTCATGGGTGTTTGTTTTGTGTTTGGTTGCCCGTGGATTGTATACGAAGACTAAGTTATGTTGTCGCCCGTAGGGCGTGGACTAGTCCAAATCCGTATCTTTCTTAGATTTGGGTTTGGGGGTTTGGGTTTAAGAATACGTTAGCCTCATTTGAGACTAAGATCAACTTGAACGTTTGTTAAGGACACGTTAGTCTAATTCTAGACTAAGATCGACTTAACGGGATCGTTTGGATCCGACAAGAGAGCAATTGGTCTCTATTATTTAGTTTAAAGACATTGCGGTCGATAATTAGTTTAAGGACATTGCGGTCTAATGTTAGTTTTAAGACATCGCAGTTGAGGTTAAGGACATCATAGTCCGTGAGCTTAAGGACCTCACAGTCCGGTGTTAGTTTTAAGACATCACGGTCGAGGTTAAGGACATCATAGTCCGTGGATTTAAGGACTCCACAGTCCGACGTTAGTTTTAATACATCACGGTCGAGGTTAAGGACATCATAGTCCATGAGTTTAAGGACTCCACAGTCCGATGTTAGTTTTAAGATATCACGGTCGAGGTTAAGGACATCATAGTCCGTGGATTTAAGGACTCCACAGTCCAATGTTAGTTTTAAGACATCACGGTCGAGGTTAAGGACATCATAGTCCATGAATTTAAGGACCCCACAGTCCGATGTTAGTTTTAAAACATCACGGTCGAGGTTAAGGATATCATAGTCCATGAGTTTAAGGACCCCACAGTCCATGAAATGTATGGTTATCGGGACCCGTCACCTCTTTGAAGACGTTGAGGAATTACAACGACAAATATCAAAGGAGTGAAGAGATGTACCCTTGAACCGAGGTGATTTGGTTGAAAGAGCAGTTGTGCTCAATTCAAAACAAGTTGAGGACTTATGGCCAAAATTGGACTAAGTCCAATTAAAATATTTTAACATTTTATTTTTGTTCTGGCTATTAAGCCTTTATTTGGGCTCGGTCTTTTTTAATAATGCTAAGCGTTGGGATCTGTCATTTTGTCTTTATCAGAATAGAGCACGTTCTGATAGTGCGCCACGTGGCGCTTCAGGCGGTTTGCGCCAATTAAAGAGCACATTGTGCTAGCGCACGCGAAGGTGACATGTGTCGCGCTCAGCGCTGGTTTATTAACGCATTTGCGCTTTCCATTTATGAGTGCTTTGCGCCAGCGCGCCAGCGAGCGACACGTGGTGCACTTGGCGCTGAGCGCCAGCCTATGAGCGCAGCGCTCTGTTTTAAAAGCGCAAAGCGCCAGTGGTGTCTATGGTTGACACGTGGCAAGTTATAGCGCTGTGCGCCAGTCCAATAAGCGCAAGGGCGCAGTTCATGAGTGCAAGACACTTTTCAATAGAGCAAAGCGCATCTGATCAATTTTAAGATCACAGAACAACTTTTATGTTCTTCTAAGGAGGCTTTACCTCAAGATCCAAGAACAAAAGTTCTTGTTTTGATAAAAGGCTCTGCCTTTATAGATCAAAGATCCGTGGACGAAGTAAAAATACTTCTTTTATTTTTTTTATAATTAGATCTTTTGATCTTTTTTCTTATCATCAAAGACCTTGGTCTTTTTTCATATCTATGATCTTTTTAGAAGAGGGTTCTTCTTTTTATGAGATGATTTCATCTCTGTTTTTCAAGAACATAATTCTTTTTTACCTTAAATATGAAGAAAAATCTTCTTTTCTTAAGAGCTTGCTCTTTTTTGCAGAGGGTTTTTCTCTCTCTTCTTCTGTATTCTCCCTCTTGTATTCTGTATATATTAGACTAGAAGTCTAGGGTCCTTTATATAGGGCCAAATGATTTGTTAAATTAGTTTTGAGAGATCTTTCTCTGATTGATTTTGGAATATTTCCCACCATTGGATCTTAGATCCTAAGGCTTCTGTTTCACAGAAGATGATCTTCTTGTTTTAATAAGATCGAAAAATCTTTCCATAACAGAACTTTAGTTCTAATTAATTAATAATTTATTATCAGTAGATCTTTTGATCCGACGGTGGGGGAATTTTTAATTCCAGCTCTGGCGCACCTATGTTCGACACGTGGCGTGCAGCGCAGAGCGCAGCGCAACTGCGCTAGCGCACCCGTGTTTGACACGTGGCGCGCAGCACAGAGCGCTGGATCTGAAGCGTTGCTTCAACATTTTGAAATTTTGAATTTTGAAACAGAGTTTTGCTCTGATTGGGGGTGCGCTGCTTAGGGCGCAGCGCTCCTAGTGCTGGCGTGTCTGCTCTTGACACGTGGCACGCAGCGTGCAGCGCACGGGATCTGAAGCGCTGCTTCAATTTTTTTTGAATTTTGAAATTCAAAACAGAGCTTTGCTCTGATTGGGGAAACAAATGCCCCCCACCATTGTGCTCACGTGGCGCACACGTGAGTGCAGCGGTGGCAACATCTGAGCCCTTGGATCAACCCAGAAGTTGAAGAGGCGGTTTAGTGCCTATAAATTGGATCTTTGGTCCTCAGATGATTATCATCTTCTTCTTAAGAATTTTTATTCAGAGCCTTGCTCTTCTGTTCAAGAACTTTCAAGAGTTAGAACTCTACCAAACTTAGGTAAAATTAAATTAATTTTAATAAATTAGGGTTTTTACCCAGAGCCTTGCTCTTCATAGATCTTTGATCTAAAGAAATCCCTTTTAGGGTTAATAGAGCCTTGCTCTCATGAACCCATAGATCTAAACAGATCTTTTCTTGGGGTTTCTTATCCCATGCATTAGAGCTCTGCTCTTTTGATAATATGTAGATCTTTCGATCTTTTGATGAAGAACTCTTAAGATTTTTTCATGGATCTTGAAGATCCCAGAATTTTTAATTCTCAAGAATTAATTTTAATTTTAATTAATCTTTGATGGATTTTCCATCATCATTACAGAGCTAGGCTCTTGTCACGACCCAAGTTTGGATGTGACCGGCACTTAGATTGTATCATATCTAAAGATATGCACACAGTCCAAGTAAGCCGAAAACCAAGATCAAATCTTTGTTGCGGAATTCTTTATATAGAAAAATTTAGTTTTTAAGTAAAAATCGCATGTTATGAAAGTTAAAATATTAAACAAGTGTAAGGTGTTAAGTGTGGTTGCATCCCTAGTTGGGATCAACAATATCAATAGCGGAAAATAAAATCTCTGTATATAGGACATCAACACGAATCTCAGATATAAAGAAAAGAAATCACAATTTATAGAACTAAACGATCTCAACTGTCTATACATATCATCTCTCACTCTAAGTCATATATGTTCCCCTCCGAATGGCGGCGCGACGTAGAGACGTCTTGCCTGAGATTCGAGGCAAATGCTATTTGGTTTTATCCGTCCACCTCTCCGAAGATGCCAAGTTGATTTATGGCACCATGTATCGGAGGTTTGGACGGATGCGGCCGATGTAGCAGACTTCGTCAGATTCCCCCTCGTTTGAGGGGTTTTTGATTGTGGGGACGCTCTTCCCTGCAGGCGTCAAGCCCCTGCAGTTAATTACGCTACCGCATCGCGGTAACAACTTTCTCCTTCTCCAGAATTTCACTTCGTGTCGTGGGTGTTTGTTTTGTTTGTGGTTGCCCGTGGATTGTATACGGAGACTAATTTATGTCGTCACCCGTAGAACGTAGATTAGTCCAAATCTGTATTTTCTTAGAATTGGGTTTGGGGTTTTGGTTTAAGGATACGTTAGCCAAATTTGAGGCTAAGATCAACTTAAACGTTTTTTAAGGATACGTTAGTCCAATTTGAGACTAAGATCAATTTAACGGGATCGTTTAGATCCGACAAAAGAGAATTTAGGCTCTATTGTTCCAGTTTAGGGACATAGTGGTCCATTGCCAGTTTAGGGACATAGTGGTCCCATTTTGGGGATGGATATTGGTTTAAGAACGCATTAGTCCATGAGTTTAAGGACCCCACAGTCCGTATTACCAGTTTAGGGACATGGTGGTCCAACATTCCCATTTTGGGGACGAATATTGGTTTAAGAACGCATTAGTCCATGAGTTTAAGGACCCTACAGTCCGTATTACCAGTTTAGGGACATGGTGGTCGAACATTCCCATTTTGGGGACGAATATTGGATTAAGGATGCATTAGTCCATGAGTTTAAGGACCCCACAGTCCGTATTACCAGTTTAGGGACATGGTGGTCCAACATTCCCATTTTGGGGACGAATATTGGTTTAAGGATGCATTAGTCCATGAGTTTAAGGACCCCACAATCCGTAGCAATATGTGGTTGTCGGGACCCGTCACCTCTCTGACGACGTTGAAGGATTACAACGACAAATATCAGAGGAGTTCGGAGATGTACTCTCGAACCGGGTGTGAATTGATTTGAGAGAGCAGTTGTGCTCAGTTCAATTTAATTTGAGGGCTTACGGCCAGAATTGGGTTAAGTCCATTTGAAAATGTTTAACATTTTATTTGCGTTTGGCCTGTCAGGCCTTTATTTGGGCCCTGCCCTTTTTTAATAATGCATTGCATTTTTTTATATTTGGTCTGATAGACCTTTTAATTGGGCTCTGCCCTTTTTAATAATGCACTGCATTAAATGTTCTGACAGTGCCCCACGTGGCTTGTCAGGCGCCAATTGAGGAGCGCAAGGCGCAAATTCATGTGGAGGTGACACGTGTCACGCGCTGGTGAGCGCAAGTCTGTTAGTGTAGTGCGCTGCGCCAGTGCGCTGCGCTAATGCGCTGCTGACACGTGGCGCGCTCTGGTGACTTGCGCCAAACTAAGAGAGCGGTGCTCTGTTTTATAGAAGCGCAAGGCGCAGTTGTTCTGTGATTGACACGTAGCGCTCTCTGGTGGCTTGCGCCAATCCAAGGAGCGCAACAGTGCAAATTTCAAAAGTGCAAGGCACTGTTTTAATATCTTGATCAAATTTAGATCAAAGAAAACAAGTTTTTCTTTTTCCAGAGAGGTTCTATCTCAAATTTCAAGAAGCAGTGGTTCATCAAAAGGCAATGCCTTTATATAGATCAAAAGATCTAATAAAGAAGTAAAATTTCTTCTTTCTTTTTTTATTGGATCTTTTTATTGATCTTTTTTTAGAAGAAATTCTTCTTTTTTCTAAAGGTTTTACCTTTTTCTTTTTTTCGAGTTCTTCTCAAAGTTTTAGAGGAGTTCTGTATCTTTATCTCTGTGTATCTTAGACTTGGAGTCTAGGGGCCTTTATATAGGGCCAATGAGTTTGTTAGGTTGGTTACAGAGATCTTTCTCTGATTGATCTGGGGATATTTCCCCACCGTCGGATCTTTGATCCAAGGGCTCTGTTTTACAGAAGGTAATCTTTTTGTTTTTAACAAGACTGGAAAGATCTTTCCAAAATTTTATTGTTTAAATTCTGGCACAGTTGGCGCAAGCGCACCTGCGCTTGACAAGTGTCGCGCAGCGCAGAGCGCAGCGCAACTGCGCTGACACGTATCGCGCAGCGCAACTGCGCTGCCACGTGTCGCGCAGGGCAGAGCGCAAATCATCTGAAGCGTTGCTTCCTTTGTTTTTATTTAAATTTTAAAACAGAGTTTTGCTCTGATTGGGGGAAACAGAAGCGTTGCTTCATTTCCCGCCTTGGAATTTGAACAGAGCTTTGCTCTGATTGGGTAAACAAATGCCCCCCCACCGTTGCGCTTACGTGGCCCCAAACGTGAGCGCAGCGGTGGCAGAATTCCAACTATTGCGCCAACTTTTGGAAGTTGAAACGGCTCTCTTAATGGCTATAAATAGGACCTTTGGTCCCTTAGATGATTTTCATCTCTTCATAGGAATTTTTATTCAGAGTCTTGCTCTTTTGTTTAAGCACTTTTAAGAGTTCAAACTCTAGAGAATTTTTAGGTAAAAATTAGATTAGATTAAATTAATTTTAAGAGCCTTGCTCTCAATAGATCTCTGATCTAAAGAAAACCCATTTAAGCTTTCACTTAGCAGAGCTTTGCTCTATAGGTCTAAAGGGATCTAAAGAGAGCTAAAGAGAACCCTATTAGGGTTCCATTAATAAAGCTGTGCTCTTTAAAAGATTTTCCTTGTATTTTCTTAATTCATCAATGGAGCTTTGTTCCTTCCAAATCATACAGAAGAACTCTTAGGAGTTTTTCATGGATCTTGGAGGTTAAAGATGGCATTTTATTTTTCGATGAATTATATCGTCTTGCTTAATCAGTCTGTCTGCTAATGTTGCTGTTTTTCTTTTACAGGAGTAATGGACGCCCATATGTATGACCTTGATGAGACCATCTCTTATGGGGACATCCGCCGACTCGGCCGTTCTCAGAATTGAGAGTTCACCAACGTCGAGTGTGCTGAAATCATGAGTCGCTTCGACGCATACAATGGTCAACTGCTTCCTCGGCGTTCCTCTCTTCTAAGGCTCATTGTGGGAGCGATCTGGGAAGCACTCCCTCTATTCTGTACCGGCGTGCCGCTTGGGGCATTGGACGTCGCCGAGGATAAGGTGCACTCGGTGTACCTGATGAACCTAATCTCGAAGAGACGGCGAGACAATCTTGTCGATCTCTTGCACCAGGCCTTTCAACAGTCCGCCATTCTTGCTGCCTATCGGAGGGTGGAGGACATCAGTGGGGATCCCGACACCCGTGTTCGCGAAAGAAAGCACACCAGGATGGTTCGCCAGGCTTGGAAAGTTTTGGACAAGGTCACTTTTGAGTTCCTCAATCCATGTCCTGGATTTGAGGTTATACCCTTGTAAACATTTCAATAATGCTGTTTTTGTTTATTGTCTTGATGTAAGAATTTTCCAAGTATGAATGACAAATCTTTTGCCTCCTTTCTTTTATTTTCTGCTTTGTTATTGACATATTCCTTAAGTAAACATAGCCTGTAGGTGATATAGCACGTTCTGTCTCGAATACTTTGGGGAATAGTGATGGCTTAGGAGGCAGGTTCAGATCTGCTGCCTAAGGCTTTTCAACTTTATGAGCCGTGAGGGTCTCACAAAGACTTTTCTCCCTATGGATCGAGAGGATCTCGTTGGTGTATTTTCTCCTTAGGAATCGTGAGGATCCCTAAGTGCGTTTTCTCTTATAAGTCGTAAGGATCTTATAAGAGAATTTTCCCTCTTACGAGTCGAGAGGACCCGTAAGCGGTTGTTTCCCTCCTTGTCGAGATTCGACTTTGGAGAGCGTAACCCGTGAATATTGTGCAAGAGTCCATTTTGGACCGACTCAGGGTCCCAGTGCTTAGGAAACAGGTTTTTTAATCCCTGTTGCCTAAGGCTTTATCTCACGAGTCGAGACGAATCGAGAAGTTCTCGCAAAGACACTGATTTCCTCACGAGTTGAGACGAATCGAGTATTTCTCGCAAGAATATCCTAAAGTCACAGTTAACCTCTGCTCTTTACGACAGAGGTCCGTTAGGGTCTGTGGTACATAGGGTTTTGTCCGTCGTATCGTCGCGTTGGCTGATGTATTCTTCGATAGACGATCTTGCTGTTCGAGTAGCCTTGCGACTGTCGTGTCTCTGATCCTTTCGGGGGCTGGACAAGACGTCTTCAAGCAATCCTCTTAGGTAGTTTGACCGTCGGAAGAGCAAGCGTTAGGAATTTTGCCATGCCGCTTTTTACTTGAGGTTAGGCTCATTTTGGAGAGCCCCGATGAGTCATAACCACTCCGCGTTAGTGTGGGATGATCTTCGATAGTCTTTCAGGCTTTATATGACTTGCCGTTAAGACCCTGAAGCTAGGAATTTGGCCTTTGCTTCATTTGCTGGCATTGCGTCCTCTATATCGAGACGAATGTCGCGGTTTTGTCTAGGTTGCCGGCGAACCGTCGAGGTTTGGAACTAGGGATTTTGCCGTGGCTCCTCTTGGTGATGTTGCGTCTGCTGTGTCGAGACAAACGTCGAGGTGGTGACCACTCCGCACTGGTGCGAGATGATCTCCGATTGTCTTTCAGGCTTTATATGACTTGCCGTTAAGACCCTGAAGTTAGGAATTTGGCCTTCGCTTCGTTTTCTTTGGCGTGTCCGAATCCTGCTGGGGGAAGAACGCTGGGGTGACATCTCATCTGCTGTATCTAGACGATCGTCGAGGTGGCGACCACTCCATGCTGGTGCGAGATGATCTCCGATTGTCTTTCAGGCTTTATATGAGTTGCCGTCAAGACCCTGAAGCCAGGAATTTGGCTTTTGCTTCATTTGCTTTGGCGTTGCGTCTGCTGTGTCGAGACGAACGTCGAGGTGGTGACCACTCCGCACTGTTTCGACCATGAGGTCTTTTGTTGGCGTTGTATCTGCATCCTGCTGGACTGCGAAGGAACGCCGTTGTTGACATTGCATCTGTTGTAACGAGACGAATGCTGAGGTGGAGCCGGGATTTTTCCGTCACTCCGCTTTGCTGACGTTGTATATTCCTGCAGAGACACTGATTTCTCTGCGGGTCAGCGCGAATCAAGATGCTCTCGTCAAGGACGCTGATTTCCCTGAATCGAGGTATTTGCCAAGGACACTGATTTCCTCGGAGTTGAAACGAATCGAGGTATTCCTGCAAAGACACTGATTTCCTTACGGGTCGACGCGAATCGAGATGCTCTCGTCAAGGACGCTGATTTCCCTGAATCGAGGAGGTTGCCAAGGACACTGATTTCCCTGGGGTTGAAACGAATCGAGGTATTCCTGCAAAGACACTGATTTCTCTGCGGGTCGACGCGAATCAAGATAATCTCATCAAGGACGCTGATTTCCCTGAATCGAGGTATTTGCCAAGGACACTGATTTCCTCGGAGTTGAAACGAATCGAGGTATTCCTGCAAAGACACTGATTTCTCTGCGGGTCGACGCGAATCAAGATGCTCTCGTCAAGGACACTGATTTCCTTGAATCGAGGTAGTTGCTAAGGACACTGATTTCTCTGGGGTTAAGACGAATCGAGGTATTCCTGCAAAGATTCTAATATCTCTACGGGTCGACACGAATCGAGATGCTCTCATCAAGGACGCTGATTTCCCTGAATCGAGGAGGTTGCCAAGGACACAGATTTCCCTGGGGTTGAGACGAATCGAGGTATTCCTGCAAAGACGCTGATTTCTCTACGGGTCGATGCGAATTGAGATGCTCTCGTCAAGGACGCTGATTTTCCTGAATTGAGGTATTGCCAAGGACACTGATTTCCCTGGGGTTGAGACGAATCGAGGTATTCCTGCAAAGACGCTGATTTCTCTGCGGGTCGACACGAATCGAGATGCTCTCATCAAGGACGCTGATTTCCCTGAATCGAGGAGGTTGCCAAGGACACTGATTTCCCTGGAGTTAAGATGAATCGAGATATTCCTACAAAGACGCTGATTTCTCTGCGGGTCGATGCGAATCGAGATGCTCTTGTCAAGGACGCTGATTTCCCTGAATCGAGGTATTGCCAAGGACACTGATTTCCCTGGGGTTGAGACGAATCGAGGTATTCCTTCAAAGACGCTGATTTCTCTGCGGGTCGATGCGAATCGAGATGCTCTCATCAAGGACGCCGATTTCCTTGAATCGAGGAGGTTGCCAAGGACACTGATTTCCCTGGGGTTGAGACGAATTGAGGTATTCCTGCAAAGACGCTGATTTCTCTGCGGGTCGAAGCGACTCGAGATGCTCTCGTCAAGGACGCTGATTTCCCTGAATCGAGGTATTGCCAAGGACACTGATTTCCATAGGGTTGAGACGAATCGAGGTATTCCTGCAAAGACGCTGATTTCTCTGCGGGTCGACACGAATCGAGATGCTCTCATCAAGGACGCTGTTTTCCCTAAATCGAGGCTTTTGAGTTGACTTGATTCCGAGACAGAGTGTTGATCCGGCAAGGAGGTCATTGGTTGACTCTAGGTTGTCTGTGGACCATAGAGTCTTGGAACTAGGAACTTTGTCGTGGTTCCGATTGATGGTGTAACATCTGTGTCCTGCTGGATGGAGGAGGCACACCGTTGTTGGTCTCCATGCTGTAGATGTGGCCATTGAGATTTGGAACTAGGGACTTTGCCATGGCTCCGTTTCGTTGCGACTCTGAGGTCGGTTGTTGACGTCACGTCTGCCTCTGGTTGAAGTGAGGAGAAACGCCGTTGGTGATCTCTAAGTTGTCGATATTGACATCGAGACCCTGAAGCTAGGGATCTTCCTTTGCTTCGTTTGTTGACATTGTGTCTGCAATATTGCGACAAATGTCGAGGTTGTCTCTAGATTGTCTATGAACCGTCGAGATTTGGCTTCGCTTTCTGATGGAGCCTGTTGGGAAGGCATGGTTCCCTCTTTGTTTGTGCCCCTGGATTGTATACAGGGATCTATGTGATCTCACCTGTAGGGCAAAAAGTTTTACTTTTTTCATTTTCTTTTTATTTCTTTCCACGATGCTCCATCATTTCAGCTTTTATATCGCAAAAGTCGTGATTGCCCAATCATTTCGGCTATTTTTCGCGGTGCCCAATCATTTCGGCTATTTATTTTATTTTTACTCGCTGCTTTTTATTGCGAGTTGCCCAATCATTTCGGCTATTTTGCATGCATACATTTTTACTTGCTGATTTTGTTGTAAGTCGCCCCATCATTTCGGCTATTTTATATGCATGTGTGGCTTGCTGTCTTTTCGCCGCAAGCTTGGGATTAGACACCGATTTCAGCATCTGCACCGCTACAACTGGGATATTGCCAGGAGCGAATCATCATTTGCCTCTGTCGATGTTGAACAAAGGTGGTTTAGTAAACAAGGTTAGGATTCTGTCGACTAAGACTTTTGACTTCATGAGCCGTAAGGGTCTCACAAAGGTATTTCTCCCTACAAGTCGTGAGGATCTCGTAGGTGTGTTTTCTCCTTAGGAATCGTGAGGATTCCTAAGTGCATGTTCCCCTGTAAGTCGTAAGGATCTTACAAAAGGATTTTCTCCTTATAAGTCGAGAGGACTTACAAGGGTCGTTCACCGTATGGACATCCCCCTAGTCACGGGTGGGACTTTGCTGGGGAAATGTTTATTCGCGCCCGTGGATTGTATACAAGGGTCAGTATTGAGCCACTTGTAGGGCTGTATCGGAAGTTGTGGGGGTTGCTTAAGAACAGGCTCAGGTCTCTGTAACTTAAGACTTTCAAATCTTATGAGCCGTGAGGGTCCCATAAGAGAGTTCTCCTTACGAGTCGTGAGGATCTCGCAAGTGTAATTTCTCCTTAGGAATCGTGAGGATCCCTACGTGTGTGGCTCCCTTGTGAGTCGTAAGGATCTCACGTGGGTGGTTTCTCCTTACAAGGTCAAGAGGATCCTGTAAGTGTCTTTTAACGAGGTTACGCCCCTTCGGGTTTTCACAAACACTTGCCGGTAGCCCTGCTGTTTTTACTTACGGAGCCCTTTCGGGTTTTCATCCGTGCCCATTTTGCTTATGGACATACCGTCTTCTTCTTTTTTTATTCTTTTTATTCTTTTTCCTAACGAGGTTGTGCCCTTTCAGGTTTTCACAAACACTCGCCGGTAGCCCTGCTATTTTTACTCACGGAGCCCTTTCGGGTTTTCATCCGTGCCCTTTTTGCTCATGGACATACCGTTTTATTTATTTATTTATTTATTTTTATTCTTTTTTTTTGTATCGGCTTTGGGATGTCGCGATCCACCGTAGTTTATCGACATCTCGGTCAACAACTAGTTTTAGGACGTAGTGGTCCATCATTAGTTTAAGGACGTTTCGGTCCGTTGTTTAAGAAGGCCGGCTACTGCTTATAGAGTTTGGGCTTAGAAAGATAGCGAGCGGACATAGTCGTCGCCGTCTATCATTGACCTAGGCCGTAACTCATTAAGCGTAGTATTTATTTAGGAAGCGACCGTTTATTGGCCTGAAAGGCCTTTCACCGTGCATATCCATGAGTAGATAGGCTCCACCCTGGTAGACCTTGTCTATGATGTACGGGCCTTCATAGTTCGGCTCGAATTTTCCCCGCATGGCGCGATTGGGGATCATAGGTCTTTTGACCGCTAGCACGAGTTCGCCTTGGCGGAATGTCCTTAGCCTGGTCAATCTTTCATATGAGCGCGTCATCTTTGCTTTATAAGCCTCCAGATTTTGTTGCGCTATGAGCCGGGTTTCATCAAGGGCATCATGCTCCTCAAGCCGAAGGTGAGCATTTTTTTCGTCGGTCAGCTCGTAGTGGACTGCCACTCGTAGAGAGGGTAATTCTATTTCGAGGGGGAGTACTGCTTCTGTACCGAACACCAACGTGTACGGCGTTGTGTTCGTGGCCGTCTTGAACGTAGTTCGATACGCCCAGAGAGCTTCTTGCAGTCTCTCGTGCCAGTCCTTCTTATTTCGGGACACCGTCTTCTTCACGATCTTCATCAAGGTCTTGTTGAAAGCCTCAGCTAGACCGTTAGCTCGGGGATTATAAACTGAGAAATATCTCTAGTCTATGTTGTGTTGTTGCGCGAAGCGGCTGATCTTGTGGCTTCTGTAGGCTGGCCCGTTATCGGAGATGATCCGCCGAGGAGTTCCAAACCGATAAATAACGTGCGTCTTGAAGAAATGGAGGATATTCTCCATCTTCACTTCCCTCAGCGGTACTGCTTCTGCCCATTTGGAGAAGTAGTCAGTCATCGCCAAGATGAATCGATATCCTCTGGACGATGCTGGTTCGATGAGGCCGATTACGTCAGCCCCCCACATTTCGAACGGCCAGCTGGCCACTGTTGGATGTAGAGGATTTGGGTGCTGATGGATAAAGTCCCCATGAATCTGGCATGAGTGACACTGCTTCGCATATTCGAGGCAGTCGTGAATCATCGTGGGCCAATAGTAGCCCATCCGTTTAATCTTCAACTTCATCTTCGGGCCTGCTTGGTGAGAACCGCAGAGTCGGTCGTGAACTTCCTGAACGACTCTTTTCGCTCCGTCAGGTCCCAGACATCTCAACCACAGAGAATCAAACGACCTCTTGTATAGAGTATCATTGACGAAGGCGAAAGACAGAGCTCGTTTCATAAGCTGATGTCTTGAGGACGCATCTTCAGGTGTTCGACGGGATTTGAAGTAGTCTATAAAGACTTCTCTCCAATTCTCAGCCTTTTCCTGGTCTTTTGTTTGCATAGCCATTTGCTCAGTCGCTCCCTTTTCCTCGGATGATTCCGGAGATATTTCTGCTGGGGCAAGCACCCGACGGCTTTGTACCACGATTCTTACGTCATCGAGGTTCTCGTCGACCAGTTCTTTAGCGAGCTTGGCTAACGCGTCCGCCTTGCTATTTTCTGCACGCGGTATGCTTTCCAGCATATATGAGGGAATTTGAGTCAGCAGTTGCTGTACTCTCTCGCCATATTTCACCGGTTTGGGTTTGCACGTTTGGTAGTCGCCATTTACTTGACTGACGACTGTTGAGAATCTCCATATATGAGAAGGTTTTCAATTCCCATGTCGATGGCGATCTCGAGGCCTGCTATCAAAGCTTCGTATTCGGCTTCATTGTTCGTCCTCGGCTCTGTTAAGGAGAAAGCAAAGCGCATTATCCCTCCTTGTGAAGTTATGAAGATGAGGCCTACCCCCGATTTGATTATAGGGGTGCTTTGTTTGCGTTTCTTCATAGAAGACGCTCCATCAAAATAGAGCTCCCACGGGTATCACTACCGTCGATCGCATCAAACGCATGTTCGTCTGGTAGCTCGCAATTCAGAGGAGAATCAGCATGTATCGGATGCTCAGCGAGGAAGTTGGCGATAGCCTATCCTTTCACTGCCTTAAGAAGCTGATAGGTTATCGAAAACTCCATCAAGAGCAGGGCCTATTTAGCGAGCTGACCTGTCAGTATGGCCTTTGACATCAAATATTTGAGAGGGTCCACCTTCGATATGAGACGGAATTCATGTGCCAATGCATAGTGCCTGAGTTTTGTTATCGCGAAGATCAACGCCAGACAGTGTTTTTCGATGGGGGAGTAGTTGCTTTCTGCCCCCAGGAGAACCCAACTTAAGTAATAAAGAGCTATTTCTTTCCCTTGGTCGTTCTTTTGTGCCCATAATGCGCCTAAGGAACCTTCGAGGGCGGTTGTATAAAGAATGGGAGGCTTTCCCTTGACCGGAGCGGCCAACACTGGCGGATTCTGCAGGTATTGTTTGATTTCGTCCAGTGCGCTCTGGCATTTGTGATCCCAAACGAAAGGGGTTCCCTTCTTCATCAGATGACTGTAAGGGCGGCACTTGCCTGAAAGGTTGGCTATAAATCGCCGGATGTACGCGAGCTTCCCTTGGAGAGACCGCAATTGCTTGAGAGTCCTTGGCGGAGGCATTTCCATGATCGCCTTGATCTTTGACGGATCTATCTCGATACCTCGGTGTCGGACGATGAATCCTAGGAATTTTCCCGAGGAAACTCCGAACGCGCATTTGAGAGGGTTCATCTTCAAGTTGTATTGCCGAAGACGTTGAAACACGATCTTCAGATGCTCGAGATGTTCCTCGTATGATTTGCTTTTCACCACGAGGTCGTCGATATAGCATTCGATGATTTCATGTATAAGGTCATTGAAAATCTTTGTCATGGCCCTTTGATAGGTGGCACCGGCGTTCTTTAGACTGAAGGGCATCACCTTGTAGCAGAATATACCCAGCGGGGTCCGAAAAGCGGTGTGCTTCTAGTCTTCAGGGTGCATCTTTATCTGATTATACCCTGATGAGCCGTCCATGAAAGAGAAAACCTCATGAGTGGACGTGTTATCTATCATCAGCTCGGTGACCGGTACTGGGAAATCATCCTTTGGGCAGGCTTTATTGAGATCCCGAAGATCTACACATATGCGCACAGTCCCATTTTTCTTCATCACCGGAACGATGTTGGCGATCCAATCGGGATACTGAACTTCCTGGATAAACCCAGAGTCGATCAGCTTCATTGACATAGTCGTTGTCGTCTATCATTGACAGAGTAGTCCTACTCCTGCCGAACCTTCATCTTTTTCTGTTGACGGAGATAGTCTTGATCCATTACGGAGTCTTGGACTTGACGCCAGACCTTGTAAATTTCAGAGGACAGCCGTTGATGGGGCTGCTCCATCTTCTTCTCTGTATCATTCCCCACAGGTGAAGGCGTTCTCTTCAGCACTGCAGTAGGAGAGTTTCTGCGCACCTTGTTGAGCAGTTCAAAGCTGTTCTTGGTTGGAACAGCATCATCGATCCCCACCGTTGGAGCTGGTGGAGTAAATCCAGAGGGAGAGCTGCCCCCAGCCTTCCGTACTCGGCGTCAGTGACGACGGCGAGCATGTCGCGCGATTGGAGTTGGTTTAGCCATAGGGGCAACCCCCTCATGCCCCCTGTGTTGGTCAGAATTTGCTGGTATCAGCCTTTTAAAGACCAACGTCCGTTGAATGGGGACGGTCAACCTATCAAAAGCAGACTTCCGAGTAGGGGAGGCAACTTTGGTGATTTTTCCTGGAACGGTAGTAGTAGGGATGGCTATACGCTTCGGGATAACGCCTTCCAGTATTGCAGGCTTCTTCATGGGCCTGTTGGAGCTCTGGCCTAGTCTGCTAAAAACCGAGGCAGTGGAGTTGGGCGACCCGTTGAGAGGGGCCGCAGTAGTAGCAAGCCGATCGAATACCGACTTCTTGGGAGCTTCTTGTGATGGTACAAGGGCGTTGAAGCTCATGGGTGGGAGCATGGTCCCGAAGAATAGTCCAGTGGTGGCCTGAGTCACCTGTTCCACCGGCAAAGCAAAGATAGAGGCCGCTTGGGGCCCATAAGTCACTCCTCCAGCAGAGACGGAGTGAGAGTTGCAGTTGCAGGTAGTGCAGTTTGAAGACATTAATCTTCTGTTTTCTGCACGGAGCAAGACACCAAATCTTAGTACCTCGAATCCACAGGCAACCACAGCAAACCGCGATTCATTCGCGAACACGACACACGAAGTGTGGAGTGGAAAGAGGAAAAGGTCCCACCGGGCGTGCCAGAATCTGTTCCCCTCCGAATGGCGGCGCGACGTAGAGACGTCTTGCCTGAGATTCGGGGCAAATGCTATTTGGTTTTATCCATCCACCTCTCCGAAGATGCCAAGTTGATTTATGGCACCATGTATCGGAGGTTTGGACGGATGCGGCCGATGTAGCAGACTTCGTCAGATTCCCGCTCGTTCGAGGGGTTTTTGATTGCGGGGACGCTCTTCCCTGCAGGCGCAAGCCCCTGTAGTTAATTATGCTACCGCATAGCGGTAACAACTTTCTCCTTCTCCAGAATTTCACTTCGTGTCGTGGGTGTTTGTTTTGTTTGTGGTTGCCCGTGGATTGTATACGGAGACTAATTTATGTCGTCGCCCATAGGACGTGGATTAGTCCAAATCTGTATTTTCTTAGATTTAGGTTTAGGGTTTTGGTTTAAGGATACGTTAGCCATATTTGAGGCTAAGATCAACTTAAACGTTTGTTAAGGATACGTTAGTCCAATTTGAGACTAAGATCAACTTAACGGGATCGTTTAGATCCGACAAAAGAGCATTTGGGCTCTATTGTTCCAGTTTAGGGACATAGTGGTCCATTGCCAGTTTAGGGACACGGTGGTCCAACATTCCCATTTTGGGGACGAATATTGGTTTAAGGACGCATTAGTCCATGAGTTTAAGGACCCCACAGTCCGTATTACCAGTTTAGGGACATGGTGGTCCATCATTCCCATTTTGAGGACGAAAATTGGTTTGAGGACGCATTAGTCCATGAGTTTAAGAACCCCACAGTCCGTATTACCAGTTTAGGGACATGGTGGTCCAACATTCCCATTTTAGGGACGAATATTGGTTTAAGGACGCATTAGTCCATGAGTTTAAGGATCCCACAGTCCGTATTACCAGTTTAGGGACACGGTGGTCCAACATTCCCATTTTGGGGATGAATATTGGTTTAAGGACGCATTAGTCCATGAGTTTAAGGACCCCACAGTCCGTATTACCAGTTTAGGGACATGGTGGTCCAACATTCCCATTTTGGGGACGAATATCGGTTTAAGGACGCATTAGTCCATGAGTTTAAGGACCCCACAGTCCGTATTACCAGTTTAGGAACATGGTGGTCCAACATTCCCATTTTGGGGACGAATATTGGTTTAAGGACGTATTAGTCCATTAGTTTAAGGACCCCACAGTCCGTATTACCAGTTTAGGGACATGGTGGTCCAACATTCCCATTTTGGGGATGAATATTGGTTTAAGGACGCATTAGTCCATGAGTTTAAGGACCCCACAGTCCGTAGCAATATGTGGTTGTCGGGACCTGTCACCTCTCTGACGACGTTGAAGGATTACAATGACAAATATCAGAGGAGTTCGGAGATGTACCCTCGAACTGGATGTAAATTGATTTGAGAGAGCAGTTGTGCTCAGTTCAATTTAATTTGAGAACTTACGGCCAGAATTGGGTTAAGTCCATTTGAAAATGTTTAACATTTTATTTGCGTTTGGCCTGTCAGGCCTTTATTTGGGCTCTGCCCTTTTTTAATAATGCACTGCATTTTTTTATATTTGGTCTGATAGACCTTTTAATTGGGCTCTGCCCTTTTTAATAATGCACTGCATTAAATGTTCTGACAGTGCCCCACGTGGCTTGTCAGGCGCCTTGCGCCAATTGAGGAGCGTAAGGCGCAAATTCATGTGGAGGTGACACGTGTCACGCGCTGGTGAGCACAAGTCTGTTAGCGCAGTGCGCTGCCTCAGTACGCTGCGCTAATGCACTGCTGACACGTGGCGCGCTCTGGTGACTTGCGCCAAACCAAGAGAGCAGTGCTCTGTTTTTTAGAAGCGCAAGGCGCAGTTGTTCTGTGATTGACACGTGGCGCTCTCTGGTGGCTTGCGCCAATCCAAGGAGCGCAACAGTGCAAATTTCAAAAGCGCAAGGCACTGTTTTAATATCTTGATCAAATTTAGATCAAAGAAAACAAGTTTTTCTTTTTCCAGAGAGGTTCTACCTCAAATTTTAAGAACCAGTGGTTCATCAAAAGGCAATGCCTTTATATAGATCGAAAGATCTAATAAAGAAGTAAAATTACTTCTTTCTTTTTTTTATTGGATCTTTTTATTGATCTTTTTTAGAAGAAATTCTTCTTTTTTCTAAAGGTTTTACCTTTTTCTTTTCTTCGAGTTCTTCTCAAAGTTTTAGAGGAGTTCTGTATCTCTATCTCTGTGTATCTTAGACTTGGAGTCTAGGGGCCTTTATATAGGGCCAATGAGTTTGTTAGGTTGGTTACAGAGATCTTTCTCTGATTGATCTGGGGATATTTCCCCACCGTCGGATCTTTGATCCAAGGGCTCTGTTTTACAGAAGGTAATCTTCTTATTTTTAACAAGACTGGAAAGATCTTTCCAAAATTTTATTGTTTAAATTCTGGCACAGTTGGCACAAGCGCACCTGCGCTTGACACGTGTCGCGCAGCGCAGAGCGCAGCGCACCTGCGCTGACACGTGTCGCGCAGCGCAGAGCGCAAATCATCTGAAGCGTTGCTTCCTTTGTTTTTATTTTAAATTTTAAAACAGAGCTTTGCTCTGATTGGGGGAAACAGAAGCGTTGCTTCATTTCCCGCCTTGAAATTTGAACAGAGCTTTGCTCTGATTGGGTAAACAATATACAGGTCTGATGGAGATTTTCTAGATACAAAATACAATACCAAAATAGAAGGTTACTACATATATAACCCATCTATCAAAAATGGGATAAAGCTGCAAACGTAGATCCGCACCGCAGCTAATCGTCCACTCTACCCATGCAAGGAACTGTGGCACAACGCGGGTGAGTTGCCAATTCAGTGAATATAACTAACATATAACGGTTAATAATGTAAATATGACGATCATACTAACAGAAATGTGAACAAATATGACGTATGATTATATGTGGAAATCATGAATCTATACTACGAATCTCATAGTCAAAACTGAAATCTCATCATGTATCCCCAATAAAATTAATTTCTCCGTGTCCATCATCGACACAAAACTTCCATTTCTCACAGACATCATTTCTCGAATGATTCTGAAATCAACAAAGTCCACTATGTATCCGACTGTATTCCCCACCGACTCAGTCTGGATAAAACTGTAAATCCGTAACCGTATATCCACCGACTCGGTTCGGAATAATACTATAAATCCGTAACCGTATATCCACCGACTCGGTTCGGAATAAAACCAAATCATAAAAACATCCCTGGTGTACATGTCACATCAATCATGAAAATCACTGGATTTATGTAATAGTATTCAAAATTCAAAACCATAAATTCTCAATACTGCCATTACCTCTTACATCAACATAGAATACTCAGATATTAAACATGATATTAATGATGCAATTTACCACTATTATTGGGGTGTAAGATACGATATGAATCATTTTAACAATAAATTTGCTAAGTGTAAAAGTGGCATGGTAATATCGACGAGGTGTGTGTAACATATAAGATGTGCACGTGGCATGACTCGTCGATACTTGTGTAGTGTTCTAATAACTAAATAAGTATATACAAATGATGAATGCATATGGTCAATTTGGCATAACAAAATAATGCATTAAGTTAAATAAAACTACGGGCGTATCACGCCATCTTTACACAATTCCCCGGTAGATGTTTAGTCTACTCACCGGAAACGTCGAATCTAATCAGGAATTGCCAATCCCTTCCTTTTCCTCACTGCCTCCGTAAATCCCGTATTCGAATCTAATATCACAATTTAAATATATAAGTAAACGGCTACTCCGACATGACGGAAATGAAAAACACCCGTTCCCACGTACTAGTTATATTGTATATGACTATATCGAGTTATTAACCACTTAATCTTACTGGATTTTAACTTAAATCTGTATCGCGACAGAAAACAGTTCGCGATACGCTTTAACCGTGTCGTATTTGGTGTTTTAGATAACCTTCCAATATTAAATTCCAAATTTTATCTGCAGTGAAACTAATTTACTTAAACAATACCAAAATGGCCAAAATGATCTACTGAAACCTACACAATTCCCCAAAATACCCTAGCTATCCACAAATCCAGCGACGCCGGATTTCCCTTCTTGATCGCCGGCCCCAATCCGAGCCCTCTGGTTCGTGATCCTATGGTTTTCTCTAGGTGATTCATACATCATTTTAGCACTGTTTTGTTAAGTTAATTATCTTCCAAACATTAGCAGATTTCAACAGAGCTTATAATTTACTAAAATACGATATTATGGAACTTTGTTCAATTCAAATTAACTAAGCTACAGAACTTAATCTCCTACTGTGCTTAAGAAGTTTTACCCTCCAAATAGTTGTTGGAATAACCCCTCCAAGATACTAAGCCCCTCCTAGCTTGATGGTGAAGAAAACCTAGAACATAGCTTCTTTCATCTTCTTCTTCCTCTTGTTCTTTCTTTTTCTCTCTATTTTTATTTTGATTTCAAAAAATTTCAGATTTAATTTTGGTAATAGATGTGAGCATAACTTATATATGAGAAGAAGGAAGGGTGATGTGGTAGGAGGAGGTGTCAAGGGTTGAAGAGTGCTCATTTCATGCAAGGAGGAGGTGTGAGATGAATGTGTGCATGCAAGCATGAGGTGTTCATGCCTAATCTTCAAAATTTGCTTTAATTTGAAACTAAATTCTTAACTAAAATGATTTTCTATCCCAATTCATTTACACCCCTAAAAATTTTCTATTTGCACAATAATCCTAAACTTTACCTAAAAAACCCCCTCACAACTTAGTTTATTATAAAACACCCATTTTATTAAAATGAAACTAAAATTGTCACTAAAACCCTTATAACTTATTTATGTTGCATACTAAAATTTTAATTTAAATTGTTTTACATAGAACTTATGAAAATTGACTTATTTGTTTTTAACAACTTTGTGATTTATCAAATTATTATTAAATTAATTAAATTTATTTATTTTTAAATTTTTAAAATGCTACAGCTCTTTAAGGAATTTTATTCCTTCATGACCAGAGTTTGACAGTGTCACTCTGTTACAGAGCTTTGCTCTCAAAGGGAGATTTTCTCCTTTTTCCAAGGGATTTCTTATTCAATGAGAATATTCCTTGAGGATTTCCTCATTAATTGACAGCCTCATCCAATGATGAGGCTGTTTTATTAATTGATGCATTGTCATCTGGATTTTGTGGATCCACCTTTGGTCCCCTTTCCACTGCATTGCAGTGTGGTACAAATGTCAAAATTTTAAAATTATAATACTGATAATTGAATTCTGTTCTTTCTCGCAGGCGACATGTCTTCCGATCTTTCTTTCCCGTTTTTCCGTTCAGAGGGAGGATTCCCTGAGGCACCCGTGGACCGGGAGGTTCTCGCGTTTATCAGAGACTATCACCCGGAACACAAAAACCTTCACTTACGGGGTAGGTGGTATGACCAGATCATCAAAGGTCGTCAAAGCTTCTCCTGTGCGACGCCGTCGGAGCCGATCTCGTCGATTTCATATGCGGATGCACCCCCGGTGAACTATGCCGTGGAGGTTGTCAATTGGACTTCGGAGGGTCTTCTTCAACCTTCGATTGCTGCCATACCCATGCAGCTGCCGGCGGCTTTAGATACTTTGGGACGGCGCATATGCCAGGGCGAGTCGCGCCCTTGGGGACAACCTTACAACATCGGGTTGACACCCCGACATTCGGCTGGGTATTTGCAGTGGGCCAGGTACATTTTGTCAGCGAAGAAGACGCACCTGCTGAAGATCGGTATATACCCTGCGGTTTATACCTCGCTGTTCCAATATTCTGCTCCTCCGACATGGTGGATTAAGGCGTTCCTGGAGCAATGGAACATCCCAACCCATACCTTTCTTCTGCTGGACAGAGAAGTCTCCATCTCCTTAGAAGAATTTGCTGAGATTTCCGGTCTGCCGGTGAGGGGGGAGCACTATGAGGAGCCGCTTCCTCCGGATGAATACGTCTTTGCCACTACGCCGGTGGTGATGGGCCTAACGCCGGAGAACGCTATTCAGCACCAATTTCTTAGTCTGATAAAGGTGCTGAACATGTACGAGAGCCTCTTCTTGGAATCTGGAGGTCGGGGGGTCAGTTTCGCAGACTTCATTGTCCGGTTTCTTCGCTCGGAGATTTTATCGCAACGAGGCGAAAAGTTTGCCAAGCTCGACGACCCTTTCGTCTTTGGCTTGGACCGTCGACCAGTGCTGGAAGATGATCAGAAGGGCTTTTATCTTCCCGATGCCGCGATCATTCCTCTGTCAGAGATCGCCGCTCCGGGCATTGACGAAGAGGCTTTCTTTCTTAGGTTTCTGGGGCTGTGGTTGTGCTGGTTCGCGCTCCCCATGCACCCTCGCTATATGAAGCCGTCCGTCTTCTACCCAGCACATCGAATGGTGGCCGGGATACAAGTGGCCATTGGGATTGCCGGGCTGGCCCACCTGTATCATGGTCTTAGCGTGGCGGCGGATACAACTGAACCGGGGGTGCAAGCTGCTAATTTCCCGATGCACTACTTTACTTCGTGGATGGAAATGCACATGCTCGGGGTATTTGGTATTCATAAAAGACCCTCGTTATACGAGAAATGCAAGCTCCCGCGAATTATGCGACTGGTTGATGCGTCTATCGTGAATCCGTCTCAGCGGGAAGCTAGAGGCTTGCTTCTTCGTCCGTGCACGGTCGGGGCTGGTATGTCTTTCACGGACAAAGTCCTGACAATCGGCCAGGAAACTTCCAAGACGGTGCTGGCATTGCGCGACAATTTTAAGGACGGGGCCTCCGTGTTGAAAGCCCGGGAGATTCTACACCTATACTCCATTAGGCCGGGCTTTCTCGTGTTCAGGCAAAATGATGCGGCGCTTTTCATGAGATATAATCCCCATCATTTTGCCCAGCAGCTAAGTCATAACCAGGGGGTCCCGCTGGAGCCATTCTTGGAAGAACCTGCTGCTACCAGAGAGGGAATATGGGGTGCACTGCATCACTTCATGCGCTTGAATACAGGCTCCCATTTCTTCATTAGCGAGCCAAGTTGCATCCCGAGGGCCCTTAACGTATACGGGGCCTGATATCAGCACGCGATGGGTGCTGTCATCAGAGAAGAGAGGCGGTTATTGCTTGATCGCAAGAGTGCGCCCCCTGCCAGCGATCGCAACGTCCCTTCAAGGCGACGGATCGCCGTGCCCCCTCCGCTAAGAGAGGCTGTTACAGTTGAGCCTCCATGTGTGCTAAGCCCCACGCATGGATTGCCCCGTGATCCTGTGGAGACGGTGGACATGCCATCGGTGCCCCGTGCTCCCGTAGAGACGGTAACCGTAGCTTCACCCGAATCTGGCATGGGCTTGGATATCGGGGCTCGCCGTCCTAAAGTGCCCACGAAACGCAAGCTGGTGCTGGCTGCGACCGGAACTCGCTCACAGAAGAAGAAAAAGAAGTCGCTCTTCTCTGCCGATGTCGTATTTGGTCAGGAGCCTCATGATCCTTATAGTGAGGGCTTGAGCGAGTATGGGACAAATGAGGACTTATTCATGCCGCCAGATGATACTGATCTGGCGGCTGCCATCGCAGCTTCCGAGCGATTGGAAAGACGCGAAGAGGGGTTGGCTAACCTCGCGCGATCAGGTAATCATTAGTTGTATTTTTCGCCATTGCATTATATTTCTATCATTTTTTTGACTAACGCTTTTCCTTCTTTAATAGGCATTTCTACCGAAGAAGCTCTTGCTGCTTCTCTCAAGACTTTTGAGGAAGAGGAATGACTTCGAGCATCCTTAGGCCTCGGTACATTTCGGTTCGCTATATTTCTGCTCCCGTTTCTTATGAGTAATCTGACCCTTTCTTTGTCTTATCGCAGGGACTGTTCCCCTCCGAACGGCGGCGCACAAGACTGCGGTGTCTTGGCACTGAGATTCGGGGCAGATGCTAATTGGTGCTATCCGTTCACCTCTCCGAAGATGCCAAGTTGATTTATGGCACCATGTATCGAAGGTTTAAACGGATGCGTCCGATGTAGCAGACTTCGTCAGATTCCCCCTCGCTTGAGGGGTTTTTGATTGTGGGGACGCTCTTCCCTGCAGGCGCAAGCCCCTGCAGTTAATTACGCTACCGCATTGCGGTAACAACTTTCTCCTTCTCCAGCTGGTCACTTCGTGTCGTGGGTGTTTGTTTTGTGTTTTGTTGCCCGTGGATTGTTTACGGAGACTGAGTTATGTCGTCGCCCGTAGGGCGTGGACTAGTCCAAATCCGTATTATCTTAGATCTGGGTTTGGGGGTTTGGTTTGAGGATACGTCAGCCATACTTGAGGCTAAGATCAACTCAAACGTTTGTTAAGGATACGTTAGTCCAGTTTGAGACTAAGATCAACTTAACGGGATCGTTTAGATCCGACAAAAGAGCAATTGGCTCTAATGTTCCAGTTTAGGGACCTAGTGGTCTATTGAATGTATGGCCGTCGGGACCCGTCACCTCTCTAACGACGTTGAAGGATTACAACGACAGATGTCAGAGGAGTTCAGAGATGTACCCTTGAACCAAAGTTGATTGGGGGGATTTATAGTCCACTCTGTTTGAAGGTTTAAGGATACGTTAGTCATCTTTGAGGCTAAGATCAACTTAAACGGGACCGTTTAGATCCGACAAAAGAGCATGCGGGGCTCTATTGTTCTAGTTTAAGGACATTGCGGTCCATGGGTAGTTTAAGGACGTTGCGGTCCGTGAGTAGTTTAAGGACATTGCGGTCCATGGGTAGTTTAAGGACATTGCGGTCCATGGGTAGTTTAAGGACATTGCGGTCCATGGGTAGTTTAAGGACATTGCGGTCCATGGGTAGTTTAAGGACATTGCGGTCCGTGGGTAGTTTAAGGACATTGCGGTCCATGAGTAGTTTAAGGACATTGCGGTCCATGGGTAGTTTAAGGACATTGCGGTCCGTGGGTAGTTTAAGGACATTGCGGTCCGTGGGTAGTTTAAGGACATTGCGGTCCATGGGTAGTTTAAGGACATTGCGGTCCGTGGGTAGTTTAAGGACATTGCGGTCCGTGGGTAGTTTAAGGACATTGCGGTCCATGGGTAGTTTAAGGACGTTGCGGTCCGTGGGTAGTTTAAGGACATTGCGGTCCAGTATTTGCTCTGGATGCTTCACACGGGTTCACTGCCGTGCTTGGCGAGGACCAGGCTCCGCTCTGGATGCTTCACACGGGTTCACTGCCGTGCTCTGCGAGGACCAGGATCCGCTCTGGACGTTTCCCACGGGGTCAAAGAGTGACATTATCCGTGTTCCACGTAACCAGGAATTTTGCATTAGGCATGGGTTTAAGGACCCCACAGTCCATATCATGAGTGGCCGTCGGGACCCGTCACCTCTTTGAAGACATTGAGGGATTACAATGCCAAGTTTCAAAGGAGTGAAGAGATGTACCCTAGAACCGGAATGGATTTAATAGTCCCTGACCCAATTTGGGGTCGAGACTGATTAATTATGTTATGAGCCCATTAGCCCAGTTAATCACAAATTGAGGACTTATGGCCAGCTTGGGCTAAGTCCAGTCGGGTCTGAAACATTGACTTTTTGCTGATCCATTGAAGGAGAGGCTTTGCCTCTATCCATTTAGCCAATTGGGCCAAAGCCTAGTGTTAAACACTATAGAGCAATCAGTGTTGAACACTGGGAGTGCGGCTAACGAGTTAGTGTTTAACACTAAGAAATAATTGGTGTTAAACACCAGCAATAAGGCTTCTCAAATTAGTGTTAAACACTAAAACAGATCAGTGTTGAACACTGCAAATGAAGATCTCAGATTAGTATTTAAACACTAAGGTAATCAGTGTTGAACACTGCAGATAAAGCTTTTTAATTAGTGTTGAACACTAAGGCCCAACAATATTTTAACACTGAGTGCGAGAGTTTCAATTTAGTGTTAAACACTAAGACAAGAGGGGTCACGTGGCAGCACGTGAGAGCGCCCTTCCTCCATTTGTTCTGCTGAAATTACTGCATCTTTTGATAGCATCACGTGTCAGCACGTGATGGGCATTCAAATGCCTATGCGTTAAGGCTTCTGCTGAAAGTCACGTGGGTCACGTGGGGTGCTGCCTCAAGGGGGTTTTCTGTAGGGCTTTTGAGGGGGGGTCACGTGGTGACACGTGACCCTGCCTTAATGTGGTTTTTTCAGAGGATTTGTTACTCCTTTTTTCAGGAATTAAATTCCGGAGACTTTTTAATTTCAGAGGAATTAAATCCTTCTTTCTTTTGAAGACTTGTATTCTGGGATAGAGTTTAACTCTGAATTTTCTGCGGGAGTTAAATTCCCCGTTTATGTGAAGGGCTGAATAGGGTTGAACCCTAATAAAATTTTTGAGGAAATGATGATCGTTGTTTCAACAGAACTAAGTTCTTTAATTAGGGTTAAACCCTGTTTCTCTTTTTTTGTTTTGAAGGAATTAAATTCCCATGATATAGGGTCTAGCCCCACTTTTATTTTGGAGGAATTAAATTCCTATAGTTCTGTGAGAATTAAATTCTCAAGTTTGCACTCCTTCTCTATGTTTTGGATCTGCATGGCAGGATCTCAACCCATTGAGAATTAAATTCTCAACCTTAAGGGGAGATGTGCACTTTGCAGATCCTCTATCAAAGAGAGAAGAAATAAGTTCTTCTGCTTTTATATTATCAGAGTTAAACTCTGTTGAGAATTAAATTCTGCTTCTTTCAAAATGCCTTCCCTTTCTTACCTAGGGTTTTTTGCAGAAGATCTGAGTCTTTTCGAAGTATCAAAGCTCTTCTCCTTTTCTCTTTTCTTCTCTGCGCATGTCTCTCTCTTTTTTTTTGTCTCTTGGCTCCTATTTATAGGAGAGGCAGCCGCATCAATCAGTTTTTTGACGAATCTTCATTGGGAGATTTGATTTGCATCCATAATTCATTTTGGGCCTTTGGATTATTAGGTGAATTTTATTCACCATTGGATCTTGAATTCAGAGATTCTCCTTTGATATTTTGGTTAGATTTAAGGGGGAAATCTTTCCCAAAGCCGAGATTTTCCATAGATAGATGATCTTTAATCATCTCTGAATCTTTGATTTGATTAGTCCCAAATAATTACTTTCCTTTGGAAAGATTCGAATTTCCTTCAGAATTTAATTCTGTCGTCAAAAATGGGCTTTGAAAGTCGGTCACGTGTGACCACGTGATCCATGGTCACGTGTGAGCACGTGACCCCCTTTGGAACGAGCTTTCTGCGCTGTGTCTTCTGATTGCTGCTTAAACATCACATGCTACCACGTGACCCCTGGTCACGTGTGAGCACGTGACCCTTTGTTTGAGCTCTCTTTCCTTGGTTGTTCTGGAGACGCGCTTGCTGCCTTGAACGTCACGTGTCGACACGTGACCCTGGTCACGTGGGAGCACGTGACCTCTTCTGAAGCTTTTTTCCTTGACTTGATCAGGGAACCAATGTGCGCCTTTGCTGCTTGAATTTAAATGTCACGTGTCGACACGTGACCTTGATCACGTGGGAGCACGTGACCCTTCCTGAAGCCCCCTTTTCTTCGACTTAGTCAGGAGACTGAACTTGCTTGAATGATGCGTTTAGGTGTCACGTGCGAACACGCGACGGCTAGTCACGTGTAAGCACGTGACCCTCTTCTGAAGCTTTTCACAGAAGCTTCCTGATTTTAAATCAGGAAACAAATGCCCCCACAGCGTTGTTCTCACGTGTCTGCACGTGAGTGCAACGCTGTCACTTCTTGTGACCGTTGGATTCCTCTAGGGATCTGGGGAGACGAAGCGTTTTCATTGTCTTCTATAAATACCACTGTCTCTTCATAGGAGCCTTCACTTTGTTCATCTTCTTCTTCTGAGAACTTTTTCGTTGAGAATTTAATTCTCGCTTTCAGAGCTTAGTTCTCTGTCTCAGACATTTCCCGGAGTTGAACTCTGTTGACGGATCCCTTTTCCTCAGGTAATAATGTTGAACGGCCAAAGAGCCTTCGTCTTTAAAAGAACTCTTTGGATTTTAAATCCGTATTAAGGGTTTCATAAAGAACCCATTTTTCCTCAAGTTTTTCCATAAGAACAGGAAACCACCTAACTTTCGAACTGTAGATCTTTTAAGGGTTTAGGTGATCTTCGGGGAGATGATGACAGCGTTTCAACTCCATGGACTTTAATTCCATTAAAATGTTTTTGGGAATTTAATTCCCTTTTCTTAACAAGGAATTAAATTCCAACGAAGAACTCGATTTCCTCACACAGAGGCTTCCTGTGGTCTCTTGGCCCAAGGTCGTTCTTCCTGCAATTAATGCAATGGGGGCTTTGTAATGATGTCTTTTTGTGTGAATTCAATTCCTTTGATTTTATTGGATCCACTGTAGAGCCCGAGACAAATCCTGTTAGGGTGATGTGCATGGCCATCATTTTTATTAAATGAGGATATTCCCTTTTGTTTTATTGTAACTGTTTGGTCTCATTATCAATGAGCCGTCATCCGGATTCTGTGGGGCCCATGTGTTTTATAGCCAATGGTCCCAGGAAACTTTGCTATTGCTTTCTCCCACTAGTCTTCATGTTCATGCATGAGTAAACATCGTTGACTTTCTTATTAACGGTCTTCTTTTGTTGGATTTCAGGTGCGATGGCTTCTGCTCCACGCTTTCCCTTTTCTCGCTCGGAGGCGGCTTTTCCTCAGTCACCGTCTGATGAGGAAGTGATGACGATGATTCGGGCTCATGACCCGAACTGTACCAACCTCCTTCAGTGGGGGTCTTGGTATAGTCAGATTATTCAGGGTCGTCGGAGTTTTCTCTGCGCGGTGCCAACGGAGCCTACTTTCCCCTTTTTACCGATGGATCCTCCAAGGACAGCTTTTGCTGTGGAAATGCCCAACTGGACCCCAACGGGGAGGCTTGAGCCTTCGACGACCGGTATTCCGAACCATCCAATTCCGGCCATAGACATATTGGGGCGGCGTATCTGCCAGGGTGAGGCCCACCCGTGGGGGCAAATTTATAAGATAGGGCTCACTCCCAGGCATCCTACGGGCTACCTTCTTTGGGCTCGCTACATCCTTTCCGCCCATCGGGCGCGGTTGCAGAAAGTTGGGCTTTATCAGGCCATATATGCGTCACTGTTCCATTACAAGTCCCCGCATGCCTGGTGGGTCAAGGCGTTTTTGAACCAGTGGAATCTTCCCACTAATACTTTTCTTTTGGGGGATCGCGAGGTCTCTATCTCTCTCGTAGAATTTTATGAAATCTCGGGATTGCCAATCAGGGGCGCACTGTATGAGGAGTTGCTGCCTTCTGACGAATATGTCTTCGAGCTCGAGTCTGCGCCGATTGACGGCCTGTCCGCTGAGAATGCTGTTCGCCATAAGCGCCCCAGCTTGATCAAGGCACTGGGTATCTTCGATCAATTGTTCACTGAATCTGAGGAGCAGGGTGTTACTTTTAAAAGCTTCATTTCCTGCTTCCTTCGTGAAGATATCATATCGAAGACTGCTCCGAAATTTGCTAACATCAGAGATCCCTTTGGGTTTGGTCCGAAGAAGCTACCGACTGCTGAATCGGACCTGCCACAGTATTATATTCCCATCGTGTCGCCGATGTCTTTTGAATCCGTTGCAGCACCTGGTATGGATGAGGAAACATTCTTTGTGGGGTTTATCAGTGTTTGGCTTAGCTGGTTCGTTATCCCCATGCATCGCCGCTTCATGAGAGCCTCGGTCATTTACCCGGCTCAACGTATTGCTGAGGGGACGCGGTTGGCCATCGGCATCCCGGCCTTGGCACACCTCTATAATGGATTGGGCACCGCGGCTAATACCTCGACGCCTGGCGTGGATGTGGTGAACTTTTCGCTTCATTATTTCACATCCTGGATCGAAATGCATGTATTGGGGGCGTTCGCCATGCATCAGAGGCCCTCATTTTACGATGCCTACCCTTTTCCACGACTTATGCGGCTAGTGGACGCTTCTGCCGCCGACCCGACTCAATTCGGGGCCATTCGGGTGCTAATTTCTCCTCATGCCACCGCTGGCGGGCTGGTTTTTACTGATCGGGTCTTGTCTACTCCTTCGGGTCCCGTCCAACAACTCTGGGACCAGTCGAAAGACAACGCACCTTCTCTGAAGCCCCGGGAGGCCACGCATTTGTATGCAATCAGACCGGGTTACTTGGTGTTTCGCCAGGACAATGCGGCTCTTTTCATGCGGTACAATCCGCATCGATTTGCCCGGCAGCTCGGGTACGACCAGGGTGTTCCTTTCGAGGCTTTTATGGTTGCCCCGATCCCTTCGCTTGATGCTGTTCGCGATGCTGCTCATCATTTTATGAGGCTGAACACCGGCTCTCATTTCATGGTCCCTGAAGCTGAGTACATGCCTCGATGCGTGGGCGCGTTTACGGGTTGGTACCTTCATCGGGTCAACCCAATCATTCTCGAGGAAAGGAGGGTGCTTCTTGGCCACGATGCCCCTCCTCTGGCTCCTGGGGCTGAGTTACGACCGAGGGTTCCAGTCCGCTTCCCTTTGAGGGAGATTGGCACCGCGCTCATTCCAGGGGAGTCCGGGGTAGACCTTACTCCGATAGCTGGTATGCCTTTGGGTTCTCGCTCACGGGGTAAGCGGGCTCCGGTGGTAGCACCCCTGCCGGTGGCGGCGCCGCCTTCTGTGGCGTCGACAATGGCGGTGTCATCCTCGGTTGTGGCACCGAGCAAGAGTAACAGGAATGAGGGCGCTGAGGGCGATGTGGGCCAGCGCCGCCCTAAGGTTTTGCGGGGAAGGAAGCGGTCATCCTCGGCGACCGGCTCCGGGTCTAAACGGCGGAAGAAAGCGGCTGCTGCCCCGCTTGATTCTGTGATGGAGTCTGAGCTTATCCTTGAGGACGAACCATTGGCCGTGGAAGAGTCAGACGCTGGACTTCTCTTCCCGAGTTCAGTGGATGAGGAGGCTGCGCAGTTGGCCGAGGCCATACGGCGCTCAAAAGACGCGTCTCACAACGCCAAGGTTCCGAAGAAGTCTTACCCCGCTGTAATCTTCTACGAAGACCCTTCGTGGATTCGGCGGCGATTTATCGGCCCTTTGGAGGAATGGGGGGAGAGGGCTCTGAAGCAGGCCGTTTCAGAAGACGCAGCTGATGCACTCTCTTTGTGGACTGGCGGTCATGAATCTACGCTTGAACCCCGGCGAGCCCACCTCCTTGAGAAGGAGCAGCGGCTTGAAGAAGCCATATTGAGGGCTTCTTTGCGTATAGGTACGTTGTGCTTCCTTTGTAGTCTCTCCGACTATTTATGCCTGTGCATATACATCATTATTCTTATTTGGATTATGCAGAATCTTCGACGCTGGGGGAGCTTCCTACGGGCCTATTAAAGCTAAAGCCCGCCGAAGCTCCTCTCGCGGTGGAACTTCCAGCGGCGGTTCTTGGCCAGGGTGTGCTTGTCCCTTTGGAGGAGGCTCCTTTGGAGGCCTACGCCCCAATGACTCCTACTGCGAGCGGCCCAAAGGCTGGGGGCGAGGTAGTCGGGACTACTCTCCCTTTGTTGGAGCCTGAGGTCATGACGGAGAACGTTGAAGCTGCTATCCCCCCGGCTCGGAATGGGAGGACTGTTGAAGGTATTCCTCTGTGTTTTAATTTAGCAACCCTTTCATAGTCTGAATCCTTTTATCTTTCCCAGAATTGCGCGGTTTGGCAGCCACGATCGCGGATCTATCGCCCCGACAGTCATTTCAGCGTTTATTGGAGATGGCAGCTCCGCAGGCGATCTCCCCTCAATGCATTGTCCTCTCGTCTGGGCAAGGTTGGTGTCATTCGCCATTTTTTTTACCATAGTATTGTTACTATTTTGCGAAATGACATTGATGCCTCTTATAGTTTTGGAAGCCGACGATGAGGTCGAGGTCGTCGAAGGTCCAGGGGAACCTTCGGCTCCTACTTGCATGACTATCGGTGAGTGACATTTTTATTATAATCTCATTCGTTCCGCGTTTAAGAGTTTTATTAACACTTGCCAAACTTGAACAGCCCTGCCAGTTTCCATGGCTCTGGAATCGCGCATTGTGATGCCGTCCGGCCCCTATGCCTTGCGGGCTTCAGAGCGATTGGCCCAATTGAGCCTTGTCTCCCTATCTTCTTTCATCGAGGAACTCCGTGCTGGTAGTACGACCACGGCCGAAGCATTTGCCGCTGAAGCCAACGGCTCTCTTCCTTTTCTTGCCACCTATCATAGCGAGGAGGTGGTGCGGGTCTGGGTGGAGTTCTGCAGGAAGGTGGAGGCTTGTTTGTATGCTCTTGAATGTTCTCGCCTTTCCTCAGAAGCCGTGGTTGCAAAAGCGGAGTTGCGAGGTCTGATAGCACGATGTGCGGCAAATATGATGTCATGTGAAAAGAGGCTTGGCCGCAAATTCTCGGAGAGGGAGCTAGCCTCTAAGGCGCTGGGCGAGCTTCAAGCCAATCTCACAGCCAGGGCCAATAAAGCGTATGAACTGTGGCGGGTGCTACAGGAGTCCATCAAAGAGGTGGTGGCTCTTGACAAAGCCGTCACGTTTACTCGCGAGAGAGTTGAGGCTCACAAGGCCACTGAAAAGGAGCTTGAAGCCCGGCTCGCTTCATATCAGGCCCAGCAAGCTCAGGCGGAGGCTCGTCTTCTGGAGATCTTGCGTCATGAAGCCGTGGCTCAGCAAAAGCAGGATGAGCTGACCAAGTTGCTGAATCGCCCGCCGGCCTGAAACATTTGTATCTTTTTCTTCCTTTTTGTACATACTCATGGATGAGAGTATTTTCTTTTTGTTCCTTCCATAAATTGTACTTTGTACCCGTTTTGGTTTATGAATAAAAGATACATTTTTCTTGCCAATGATGTGTCTCCTTTTCATTGAATGCATTCTGCGGATATTCTATCTTAATCTTCTTGCAGGACGGCCGTGGCTTAGGATTCAGGGTTAGGATCTGTTTCCTAAGGCTTTTGCTTTTTACGAGCCACAAGGGTCTCATAAAGAGTTTTTCTCCCTACAGGTCGAGAGGATCCCATAGGTGTGAGTTCTTCTTAAGAATCGTGAGGATTCTTAAAAGGGTTTTCCCTTGAGAGTCGTAAGGATCCCACAAGAGAGTTTTTCTTCCTTACAGGTCGTGAGGGCCTGCAAGTGTTGGATGTGATCATCCTTATCCGCGTTTCACGGAGTCAGGGATCTTTCGAGGTATCGTAGTTTAAAGACGTCGCGGTCAAGGTTAAGGACCTCATAGTCCGTGGATTTAAGGACTCCACAGTCCGATGTTAGTTTTAAGACATCACGGTCAAGGTTAAGGACCTCATAGTCCGTGGATTTAGGGACTCCACAGTCCGGTGTTTGGTTGCAGGGACCCGCCACCTCTTTGAAGACGTTGAGGAATTACAACGCCAGGTATCAAAGGAGTGAAGAGATGTACCCTTAAACCAAGGCGAAATCCGTAGGGAATCGGGGGGATTGATCGTTAGTTTTAAGACATCACGGTCGAGGTTAAGGACGTCATAGTCCGTGGATTTTAAGGATTCCACAGTCCGGTGTTTGCTCTGGATGCTTCACACGGGTTCACTGCCGTGCTTGGCGAGGACCAGGCTCCGCTCTGGACGTTTTCCACGGGGTCAAAGAATGACGTTATCCGCGTTCCACGTAACCAGGAATTTTGCACTAGATGCTTCACACGGGTTCACTGCCGCGTTAGGCGAGGACTAGGCTCCGCTCTGGATGCTTCGCACGGGTTCACTGCCATGCTCTGCGAGGACCAGGATCCGCTCTGGACGTTTTCCACGGGGTCAAAGAGTGACGTTATCCGCGTTCCACGTAACCAGGAAGTTTGCACTAGATGCTTCACACGGGTTCACTGCCGCGTTAGGCGAGGACTAGGCTCCGCTCTGGATGCTTCGCACGGGTTCACTGCCATGCTCTGCGAGGACCAGGATCCGCTCTGGACGTTTTCCACGGGGTCAAAGAGTGACGTTATCCGCGTTCCACGTAACCAGGAAGTTTGCACTAGATGCTTCACACGGGTTCACTGCCGCGTTAGGCGAGGACTAGGCTCCGCTCTGGATGCTTCGCATGGGTTCACTGCCATGCTCTGCGAGGACCAGGATCCGCTCTGGACGTTTTCCACGGGGTCAAAGAGTGACGTTATCCGCGTTCCACGTAACCAGGAAGTTTGCACTAGATGCTTCACGCGGGTTCACTGCCGCGTTAGGCGAGGACTAGGCTCCGCTCTGGATGCTTCGCACGGGTTCACTGCCATGCTCTGCAAGGACCAGGATCCGCTCTGGACGTTTTCCACGGGGTCAAAGAGTGACGTTATCCGCGTTCCACGTAACCAGGAAGTTTGCACTAGATGCTTCACACGGGTTCACTGCCGCGTTAGGCGAGGACTAGGCTCCGCTCTGGATGCTTCGCATGGGTTCACTGCCATGCTCTGCGAGGACCAGGATCCGCTCTGGACGTTTTCCACGGGGTCAAAGAGTGACGTTATCCGCGTTCCACGTAATCAGGAAGTTTGCACTAGATGCTTCACACGGGTTCACTGCCGCGTTAGGCGAGGACTAGGCTCCGCTCTGGATGCTTCGCATGGGTTCACTGCCATGCTCTGCGAGGACCAGGATCCGCTCTGGACGTTTTCCACGGGGTCAAAGAGTGACGTTATCCGCGTTCCACGTAACCAGGAATTTTATCGATTGTATCCGCATTTCACGGAATGGAGGTTTGACTGTTGGCGATATGCATACCACCGAGCCATGGAATTGGGAGCTGCCGCTGCTCTGCTTTGTTTGAAGTCATGTCCGTTGTTACGAGACGAGTGTTTGGATGATCTCTAGGTCGCTTGTGGCCCGTCGAGACCTGGCTTCTTCTTTTTTGGTGAAACCTGGGGGAAGGAGTACGACTCTTTCTTTGTTTGCGCCCCTAGATTGTGTACAGGGATTGTTGTAGTATCACCTGTAGGGCAAAAAGGTTTCATTTTTCCATCATTTCTTTTATTCTTTCCGCGATGCTCTATCATTTCAGCTTTTATATCGCGAAAGTCGCGATTGCCCAATCATTTCGGCTATTTTTCGCGGTGCCCGATCATTTCGGCTATTTATTTATTTTCTGCTCGCTGCTCTTTATTGCGAGTTGCCCCATCATTTCGGCTATTTTTCATGCCTTCATTTCTACTTGCTGCTTTTTATTGCAAGTTGCCCCATCATTTCGGCTATTTCGTAGGCATGTGTGGCTTGCTAGCTTTTTCGCCGCAAGCTCGGCTTTGGGACACCGATTTCGGCATCAGCATCGCTGCAACTGGGATGTTGCCAGGAGCGAATCATCATTTGCCTTTGTCGATAATGAACAAAGGTGGCTCAGCAAACAGGGTTAAGGGTCCTGTTAACCAAGGCTTTTGACTTCATGAGCCGTAAGGGTCTCACAAAGGTATTTCTCCCTACAAGTCGTGAGGATCTTGCAGGTGTATTTTCTCCTTAGGGATCGTGAGGATTCCTAAGTGTATGTTCCTCTGTAAGTCGTAAGGATCCTACAAGAGGGTTTTCTCCTTATGGGTCGAGGGGACCTACAAGGGTTGGACTTTGCTGGGGAAATGTTTATTCGCGCCCGTGGATTGTATACAAGGGTCAGTATTGAGCCTCTTGTAGGGCAATATCGGAGGTTGTGGGGGATTTGCTTAAGAACAGGTTCAGGTTTCTGTAACTTAAGACTTTCAAATCTCATGAGCCATGAGGGTCCCATAAGAGAATTCTCCTTACGAGTCGTGAGGATCTCGTAAGTGTATTTTCTCCTCAGGAATCGTGAGGATCCCTAAGTGTGCTGCTCCTTTGTGAGTCGTAAGGATCTCACGCAGGTGGTTTCTCCTTACAGGGTCGAGAGGACTCTGTAAGTGTCCTTTAACGAGGTTGCGCCCTTTCGGGTTTTCACAAACACTCGCCGGTAGTCCTGCTGTTTTTACTCACGGAGCCCTTTCGGGTTTTCATCCGTGCCCATTTTGCTTATGGACATACCGTTTTTTTTTTATTTATATCATTTTTACTCTTCTCTTTTTTTTTACAAGGTCGCGCCCTTTCGGGTTTTCACGAACACTTGCCGGCAGCCCTGCTGTTTTTACTCACGGAGCCCTTTTCGGGTTTTCATCCGTGCCCATTTTGCTTATGGACATACCGTTTTTTTTTTTTTTTTTTTTTTTTTTTTTTTTTTTTTTTTTTTTTTTTATCCATCTCGTCAACCTAAGGACGTTGCGGTGGTAGTTTAGGGACGTTTCGGTCCGTCGATAGTTTAAGGACGTTTCGGTCCGCTGTTAGTTTAAGGACGTTTCGGTCCGTTGTTAGTTTAAGGACGTTTCGGTCCGGCATTAGTTTAGGGACGTTTCGGTCCGCTGTTAGTTTAAGGACGTTTTGGTCCGACGATAGTTTAAGGACGTTTCGGTCCGACGATAGTTTAAGGACGTTTCGGTCCGACGATAGTTTAAGGACGTTTCGGTCCGACGATAGTTTAAGGACGTTTCGGTCCGACGATAGTTTAAGGACGTTTCGGTCCGACGATAGTTTAAGGACGTTTCGGTCCGTCGATATAGGAAGGCCGGCTGCTGCTTGTAAAGTCTGAGCTTAGGAAGATAGCGAGCGGACATAGTCGTCGTCATCCATCATTGACCTAGGCTGCAGTTTATTAAGCATGGTATTTCTTCAAGAAGCGGCCGTTTACTGGCCTGAAAGGCCTTTCACCGTGCATGTCCATGAGTAGGTAGGCTCCACCCTGGTAGACCTTGTCTATGATGTACGGGCCTTCATAGTTTGGCTCAAATTTTCCCCGCTTGGCACGATTGGGAATCATCGGTCTTTTGACCACTAGCACGAGTTCGCCTTGGCGGAATGTCCTCGGCCTGGTCAATCTTTCGTACGAGCGCGTCATCTTTGCTTTGTAGGCTTCTAGATATTGTTGCGCTATGAGCCGGGTTTCATCGAGGGCGTCAAGCTCCTCAAGCCGAAGGTGAGCATTTTCTTCGTTCGTCAGCTCGTGGTGGACTGCTACTCGTAGAGAGGGTAACTCTATCTCGAGGGGGAGAACTGCTTCCGTCCCAAATACCAACGCGTACGGCGTTGTGTTCGTGGCCGTCTTGAATGTAGTTCGATAAGCCCAGAGGGCTTCTTGCAGCCTTTCGTGCCAGTCTCTCTTATTCCTGGAGACGGTCTTTTTCATGATCTTCGTCAAGGTCTTATTGAAAGCCTCGGCCAGACCGTTAGCTCGTGGGTTGTAAACTGAAGAATATCTCCAGTCTATATTGTGCTGCTGTGCGAAGCGGCTAATCTTATGGCTTCGGTAGGCCGGCCCATTATCGGAGATAATCCGTCGCGGGGTTCCGAACCGATAGATGACGTGTGTTTTGAAGAAATGAAGAATGTTCTCCGTCTTCACTTCCCTCAGTGGTACCGCTTCTGCCCATTTGGAGAAGTAATCAGTTGTCGCCAGGATAAAACGATGTCCCCGGGCTGATGCCGGCTCTATGGGGCCGACTATGTCAGTCCCCCACATTTCGAATGGCCAGCTGGCCACCGTTGGGTGTAGTGGATTCGGATGTTGGTGGATGAAGTCTCCATGGATCTGGCATGAGTGGCATTGCTTTGCATACTCGAGGCAGTCCTGGATCATCGTGGGCCAGTAGTAACCCATCCGTTTAATTTTTAACTTCATCTTTGGGCCTGCTTGGTGAGAACCGCAAAGTCCGTCGTGAACTTCTCGAACGACTCGTTCCGCTTCGTCAGGTCCCAAGCATCTCAGCCATAGAAAATCAAACGATCTCTTGTACAGGGTATCGTTGACGAAAGCGAAGGATAGAGCTCGTTTCATAAGCTGATGCCTTGAGGACGCCTCTTCGGGCATTCGGTGGGACTTAAAGTAGTCTATGAAGACTTCCCTCCAGTCCTCAGCCTTCTCACGGTCTTTTATTTGTAGGGTCGCTTGCTGAATCGCTCCCTTTTCTTTATATAATTCCGGAGGTATTTCTGCCGGGGCGAGCACTCGACGGCTTTGTACCACGATTCTGACGTCATCGAGGTTCTCGTCAGCCAGTTCTTTAGCGAGTTTGGCCAACGCGTCTGCTTTGCTGTTTTCCGCGCGCGGTATGTTCTCTAGAATATAGGAGGGGATCTGGGCCAACAGTTGTCGCACTTTTACGCCGTATTTCACCAATTCTGGTTTGCATGTTTGGTAGTCACCACTTATTTGGCTAACGACCAGCTGAGAATCCCCGTATATAAGGAGGTCTTCAATTCCCATGTCGATGGCGATCTCGAGGCCTGCTATCAGAGCTTCGTATTCGGCTTCATTGTTTGTCCTTGACTCTGTTAAGGAGAAGGCGAAGCGCATTATCCCTCCTTGTGGAGTTACAAAGATAAGGCCTATCCCCGATTTGATGATCGGGTTACCCTGTTTCTGTTTCTTTGTGGAGGACGCTCCATCGAAATAGAGTTCCCATCGTGTGCTTCCACCGCCAATTGCATCAAATGCATGCTCGTCCGGCAAATCACAGTTTAGAGGAGAGTCGGCCGGTATCGGGTGCTCAGCGAGGAAGTCGGCAATGGCCTGGCCCTTTATTGCCTTGAGGGGTTGATATGTTATCGAAAACTCCATCAAGAGTAGGGCCCATTTAGCGAGTCGTCCCGTCAATATAGCCTTTGACATCAGGTATTTAAGGGGATCCACCTTTGAAATGAGACGGACTTCATGCGCCAACGCATAGTGCCTGAGCTTCGTTGCTGCAAAGATTAATGCCAAGCAATGCTTTTCAATGGGCGAGTAATTGCTTTCTGCCCCCAGTAGCACTCGACTTAAGTAGTAAAGTGCTCTTTCTTTCCCCTGGTCATTCTCTTGTGCCCATAATGCGCCCAAGGAACCTTCGAGGGCGGTTGTATAAAGAATGAGGGGTTTTCCCTTGACCGGCGCAGCTAATACCGGCGGGTTCTGCAGGTACTGCTTGATCTCGTCTAGTGCGCCTTGGCATTTTTGATCCCAGACGAATGGGGTTCCCTTCTTCATCAGGTGACTGTAGGGGCGGCATTTGCCTGAAAGATTTGCGATAAATCGCCGGATGTATGCGAGCTTCCCTTGGAGAGACCGCAACTGTTTGAGGGTTCTTGGCGGGGGCATTTCCATAATCGCTTTAATCTTTGACGGATCTATTTCAATACCTCGGTGTCGAACGATGAATCCCAGGAATTTACCCGAGGAGACTCCAAACGCGCATTTGAGGGGATTCATTTTCAAATTGTATTGCCGAAGGCGTTGAAATACGGTTTCGAGATGCTTTAAATGCTCTTCGTATGACATGCTCTTCACTACGAGGTCATCGATATAGCATTCGACGATGTCGTGTATGAGATCGTCGAAGATTTTTGTCATGGCCCTTTGGTAGGTGGCGCCAGCGTTCTTTAGGCCAAAGGGCATAACCCTGTAGCAGAATACACCCAAAGGGGTCCGGAAAGCGGTGTGCTTCTGGTCTTCGGGATGCATTTTTATCTGATTGTATCCTGAAGAACCATCCATAAAGGAGAAGATCTCGTGAGTAGACGTGTTATCTATCATTAGCTCGGTTACCGGCACCGGGAAATCGTCCTTTGGGCATGCTTTATTGAGATCCCTGAAATCCACGCATATGCGCACCGTTCCATTCTTCTTCATTACTGGGACGATATTGGCGATCCAATCGGGGTATTGGACTTCTTGGATAAATCCGGAATCGATCAACTTCTTGACTTCGGCGTTGATGCTCATCTCCAGCTCAAGTCGCATCCTCCTTGGCGCCTGCTTGACTGGCTTGATATCCGGGGATATTGCTAATCTATGCACTGCAATCTCCGGATCCAATCCGGGCATCTCGGAGTAGTTCCACGCGAAGCAGTCTTTATGCCGTAGGAGCACGTTCTTTAACGCGGCCACCTTTTCCTCGGATAACAGCTCGCTGACAAATGTCGGCCGCGGGTCGTCTGCCGATCCCAGCTCGATCTTCTTGAGGTTATCTGCGGTAGTATGTATACCGTCTTCCAGTTCTTTCGGAGCGGGCGGAAATTCCGAGATCAACTCGTCATCGCTGTTCTCGAAGCACCGGGGAAGGTCATCTTCGTTCTCGGGCTCTTCTTTTAATATCGTAATCATATAACAGGTGCGAACTCGCTCCCAAGACTGAGGCGGATCCGGTTCTGCTCTTGTGGCTTTAGGCTCGTGCCTTTGCGGCGGCGTTACTTTCCAACCGTCGGATAAAGCGAATCTGCCCCGTCGGTACTGGTCCTCGACCCAGTTCTTGAAGGTGAAGCAATCTTCGGTCGGATGTCCTATGGCTCGGTGATAAGAGCAATAACCCGGATGAGAGACCCTACTAGCCTGCTCAGGATGCCTAGACTCTGGAAGCGTGATCATCTGATGTTTTAGGGCGAGCTTGAGTAACCGTTCCGTCTTGTCTCGAGGGAAGGAGTATGCTCGACTCATCTTTTCCATGAGGGACGAGTCCGAGCCGCGCAATTCCCGTAACCCTCTAATCCTGCGTCGTTGTTGTCGGCTTCTTTTTTCGCTTCTTAATTTATTCCCGTCCCTGCGTCGAGCCTTTCGTATGACGGGTTGACGATGGTGAACATCTTTATCTTTTGCAGCCTGTGCAGTTTGTTGGAATAGACGTTGCGTCCTGGCTTTCTCATAGATGGCCACTTCGTGGTTGTGATCTTCCCGAATTTTCTGATCCGCTTTCGTGGTAGGCTCGCCCATTCGTCTTTTAAACAACGGGTTTGGCTCTTCGATCGCGGGGTTTAGTTTTGATGAGGGATTGGTCTCTCCTGACGTGGCGCCTTCTTCTTCATCAAAGGTATATATGGCGTAGCTGCCGTGGGCTCGCTCCTGTTTTCCCGTTCTCGCGTACCCAAGCCCCAGTGTTTCTATTTTTCCGTTGGGCAATTTGCGTTGGGTCCCAGGGACATCCCAAATCCTGTTGTAGAACCGAGCCTGCCGCACAGTCTGTTTTAAGGGTACTCCTTGGCGCTTCAATAACTTCTTCAATCCATTTGTATAGTATCTAGGCAGACGAATGGGTTGGAGCCTGTCAAGTGTAACATCCACGCCGTGCCAGATCTCTTTCTCCACCTTCGACTCTGAGGATTGATAGAATAGGATCACCTTTTCACCCCTTCGCTTGGGAGGGACGTAAAATGTTTGCAGGTCCTGCACGCTGTGGGTTTGAAGCGCGTCGAGATCCTTATAGTGTTCTTGCGGTACCATGGTGATTTGCAGACTATGGTCATCGCAAAGGGGTGCCTGTATTGACAGCCGATTGGAGAACACGACGTTAACCTCGTCCTCCGAATCACTCCCGAAGACCGGTACGGGGGTGGGTGCCCCCAGGTTGTTGCGTTGGGATGGCCCCGTATACACTATTTCCTCCTCTTCTTCGGTATCGCTCCCAAAAACGGGAATGGTGGCGGCGGTTTTGTTCTTCGGGTCGCGACACCTTTCTGTATCCTCGAAATCTGGCAAAAAGTATTTCGCATCTTCGTATTTGCGGACTTCGTTCACAGAAAACGGGTTTAACTCGCCTGTTACAGTGTACTCGAAACCATCCTTGAAGTATTTCATACACTGATGTTGTGTAGAAGGGATGATGTTGTACTCGTGTAGCCAGGGACGGCCGAGCAAGGCGTTGTAGCAGGTCTTGGCGTCAATGACATGGAATTTGATGTCTGTGACGAGAAGTCCGAAGCGTAACGTCAGTATTACAGATCCGAGAGTCCGTGACGATTGAGAGTCGAAACCGGAGATAGTAATTTTGTCACGAGCGAGGTGTTGCACACTCATGCAGATTTCCTTCAACACCCGAACATTAAGGAGGTTGACGGAGGATCCATTATCCACTAAGATCTTACCTATCTTGATGTCATGGCAGTATCCAGAGACATATAGGGGACGGTTGTGGTCGCACGTCCCGAGGAGAAGGTCTTCATCACCGAAAGTGACATCGGCTGTATGCACTTCCTCCAGTTCATCCTTCATCCTTTCAGTGGCGAGAACGGCCTGGAATTGTTCAGGTTCTTGCAACGCTTTAATGAGTGAGTCTCGCGCTTCTTTTGATAATAGAAGGGCATCAAGAACGCTAAGCTGAGAGGGTAGTTTCCTTAAGTGCGCGAGGATGTTATAGTCCACCTTACCCTTTTTGGGAGGGTCTTTGTTAGTTAGCTCTTTTATGACCCGGTCATCTAAAGTGATATCTTCAATGACCTTTTCCTTTCCCTTATCTTTTCGGCCGACGGGACCGAGATTCTTCTCCGGGAGCGTGCGGTTGCGCAGCTGGATGTTCTCGCAGGCCTCTGATTCCTCCTTTTTTCCTAGAACGGATTCTGTAAAGAGAGGGCCCAGAGCCATTTCTTCATCAGAGTCGCTCCCGAAGGTGAGAACTTGTGACCCTCTGGCGTCAACCATGTAACAGTTGCCAGTAGTCTTGTTATGTCCTCCGACAGTACCTCTTCGCTCCTGACGGCTCTTGCGTTTCATGCGCTTAAAATGTTGCTGACGAACAACATATCCTTGCCACCATATCTTAAAGGCGTCGCACTCCTCCGTGGGATGTGAGATTTTCCGATGATATGTGCAATAGTCAGGGTGCGTCTCTACCCCATCGTGTGTGTTTCCTTCCGAGGGTGGTAGCTTCATCCCCATTGACACGGCTTTGGCAAACCTTTTTCTCGTCTTGAATATCTTCTTGTCTACCTCGGATACTTTTCGCTCTGGAGGAGGTAGTTCAACTCTTCCGTTCGGTCGTCCGTATTTGGCTCTTTCCGGCGTGGTCATTTCACGCTCCTGGTCCGCTTTACATTTTAGACGAATCTTGTCTAGAAAAGCGTCGATCATTTCGTCCGTTGGCCATGGACACTCTGGTACAGGCTCTGCCTCCATCTTCTTAGTGCCGGGAGTTTTCCCATCATCGGTAAACGAGTGGGAGATTACGTTACAACTCGCCACATATCCTTCGGATTCATCCGACGAGCTCTCCCCCTCATCTTCCTCTTGAAAGATATGGTTGAGGAACTCTTGCAGTGTGACAGGAGTTCGCGCCTTTTGATTGTATTCTTCCAGCGCGTCTATTTGCTTCTGTAAGTTCGTGTGCTCGTTTCCAAGCTTCACGGACTTCTTGGATTTCTTCTTCTTTTTCTTCGAAGATTTTGACGGTTGGACGTGAGTATTTCGGCTCTTATCGTTAGTCTTTATAATTGGGCGGGGTTTCAACATCCCTTCGATAATTTGAGGTTCAAGAGGGTCCTTCCATTCGATCGCAGGGCATGCATGGAGGTCTCTCAGCATTCTTTTGGTCTTCGTTGATAGCACGACCTCCCATGGAGCTTCTTCGATAAAGGAGCAGGTTGCCCCCGGTGTATCGGCCTTCTTAGGAGTATGTGGTTGTGGTGGGTTCACCTTCCACTTTTCGGACAGTACAAACTTCCCCTGGAGGTATTGGTCTTCAATCCATCCTTTGAAGACGAAGCAATCTTCAATCGGATGGCCTACCGTTTGATGGTAAGGGCAGTAGTTGGAGTTATTCACCTCGGTGGGGTGTGGTGGTCGCCTTGGATTTGGTAGGTTTATAAGTCTGTTGCGTATTGCCAACTCGAATAACCGCTTCGTCTTTTCTTGTGGGAACGAGTAGGGACGCTTCATTTTCTCATTATAGTACCGGCGTCTTTCCTCCAGTTGATCCGTCGATTTCGGGGCGTTAGGTTGCTGTTGGGCATTCGCGACAAAGGTTGCCCTTCCTTTACCCTTGTCATTCCGAGGTTCCGACTTCGGTGTAGGTGGTCTATGACCCATCTGGTCCATCTGAGCTAACTTGTCGATCAGAGCCTGGAATGTGGTTGGCTTAAAGAACATCATAAACTGGGAGATAGTTGCGTGAGGGTCTAGAGTTCCCACGAACATGCCCACCGCAGGTGCTTCCTCGATGCGCTGCTCACATCTCGACCACAAGTTCCGCCAGCGTATAGCGTACTGGACCCAGGTTTCACCCGGTTTTACCCTGGCGTTAATAAGTGCAGTTATTGGAGTGCGTTCGCTGGCACTTGCAAATCGCTGAGTGAACAACAACTCCATTTCAGCGAACGTTTTGATGGAATCGTTCGGGAGTTCTGAATACCATTCGAACGCTGTTTCTGACAAGCTGCCCACGAATTGGCGAAGCAACAATTTATCGTCACCGCCGGTGTTACCGCATAGGGCCCGAAACTGGGCGACATGTTGATGGGGATTGCCGGTCCCCTTATACACATGGAATTTCGGTATCGTATAGCCTTGCGGGTATTTGATTTGATCGTACCAGCTCGGATACGGCCGCCCGGTTTTCACGGTCTGACCAGCTGCCTCAGTTGCGCGATGAACTCGGATTTGCTGGGCTATGTAGTCAGCCAAGTCAGCCTTAGAGATCGTTTCTTCCTTGGCCGTCGAGAGGGCTGGAGGTGGATTTGACGTCTCTCCTCGGTCGTCCTCCAGAATAATCGGAGGCTCTTCAGCTGGTAAGTCTTGCTGGATCATCATTCCTATCACATCTTGAAAGAGAAGGCCCATCCGTTGTATGTTGGCCGCTTGTTCAGCCGCCTCTTTGTCCCTTTTCTCCAGTGTTCGGCGAAGGAATTCAGCGTCGGTTTCTTCCTCCCGGCGTGCGTCTGAGGACGCTTCTGGGCTTTCCTTTGGCCCGGTGAGCGCGGCCATAGCATTCATCATTTCTTGGAGCTTTTGTTGCTGCTCCTGGGATTTTGTTACGGATCGGGTTAGTGGTCGATGGCCTGTAGAAGTGCGGCTCTCCTCCTTTCCAGAGGCCATGTATATAGTGTGGACCATCATGCCCCCAGACTTAGGGCGTCTAGGCCTAGTGTTTTTAGCCGTCGTTGCATGCTGTGGGGTCCTCTCTGGCCTCCTCCTTTTATGAGTCAGTTGATCAACAGCCTTTTGGGGTTTAGCCTGGTGACCAGCTTCAGGTTGGATTTTCAGTTTCTTGTGCTGGCGGGAGAAGTTTGGATCGATGATCGAATCTCGGGCTTGTCGCCAAACCTTATAAATTTTGGAAGACAGCCGTTGAGGAGATCGAGGCTGTTTGGGTTTTGTTTCCCCCACCTTTTTTAGTAAGGGAGGAGATTTCTTCAGTACTGCCGTAGGGGAATTCCTTCGCACCTTATTTAGCATTTCAAAACTGTTCCCAGTCGGAACAGCGGCATTAACTTCGGCCACCGGGGCTGGTGGGGTCAATCCGGAGGGAGAGTTGCCCCCAGCCTTCCTCACTCGGCGCCAATGGCGACGTCGAGAGTGTCGAGCGGACGGTGCAGGGTCAGCGGTAAGAATGGTTTCTTCATGCCCCCTGTGTGGATGGGGGGTTGTTGTTGGCGTTAACCTATCGAAGACCGATGTCCTCTGAAAAGCGGGAGCAAAGGCCGGAGCCGTCAATCTTGTAAAGACCGACTTTTTGGCTGGAGAGGTTGCCTTGGCGATTTCGGGTATGGGAGCGTTCACTTTCTTAGAAGCAGTCTTCTTTGAGATTGTAGGCCCCGTAATGAGCTTGCATGATTTCTGGCCCAGTCTAGAGAAGACCGAGGCGTTGACGTTGGGTGACTCGTTGAGAGGAGCCGCGGTAGGGGTAAGACGATCAAAGACCGACTTCTTGAGAGTTTCCTTCGCCAGCACTGGAACGGTAAAGTTTGTCGGCGGGATCATGGTCCCAAAAAACAATCCTGTGGTGGCGCGGGTGACCTGTTCCATCGGCATTGTGAACAGCGAAGCAGCTTGGGGTCCATAGGCTATACCTCCTGGCGAGGCAGAGCGTCGGCTGCAGTTGCCGTCTGAGCAGTTGGAGGATTTCGCAGGGATGAAAGCCATCGATCCTTTGCTTTCTGCAATAAGCAAGATGCCAATTCTCAGTACCTTGAGACCCAAGGGCAACTATTAGCGAACCGCGATTGGTTCGCGAATCACGACACACGAAGTGTGGAGTGGAAAGAGGAAAAGGTCCCACCGGGCGTGCCAGAATCTGTTCCCCTCCGAACGGCGGCGCACAAGACTGCGGTGTCTTGGCACTGAGATTCGGGGCAGATGCTAATTGGTGCTATCCGTTCACCTCTCCGAAGATGCCAAGTTGATTTATGGCACCATGTATCGAAGGTTTAAACGGATGCGTCCGATGTAGCAGACTTCGTCAGATTCCCCCTCGCTTGAGGGGTTTTTGATTGTGGGGACGCTCTTCCCTGCAGGCGCAAGCCCCTGCAGTTAATTACGCTACCGCATTGCGGTAACAACTTTCTCCTTCTCCAGCTGGTCACTTCGTGTCGTGGGTGTTTGTTTTGTGTTTTGTTGCCCGTGGATTGTTTACGGAGACTGAGTTATGTCGTCGCCCGTAGGGCGTGGACTAGTCCAAATCCGTATTATCTTAGATCTGGGTTTGGGGGTTTGGTTTGAGGATACGTCAGCCATACTTGAGGCTAAGATCAACTCAAACGTTTGTTAAGGATACGTTAGTCCAGTTTGAGACTAAGATCAACTTAACGGGATCGTTTAGATCCGACAAAAGAGCAATTGGCTCTAATGTTCCAGTTTAGGGACCTAGTGGTCTATTGAATGTATGGCCGTCGGGACCCGTCACCTCTCTAACGACGTTGAAGGATTACAACGACAGATGTCAGAGGAGTTCAGAGATGTACCCTTGAACCAAAGTTGATTGGGGGGATTTATAGTCCACTCTGTTTGAAGGTTTAAGGATACGTTAGTCATCTTTGAGGCTAAGATCAACTTAAACGGGACCGTTTAGATCCGACAAAAGAGCATGCGGGGCTCTATTGTTCTAGTTTAAGGACATTGCGGTCCATGGGTAGTTTAAGGACGTTGCGGTCCGTGAGTAGTTTAAGGACATTGCGGTCCATGGGTAGTTTAAGGACATTGCGGTCCATGGGTAGTTTAAGGACATTGCGGTCCATGGGTAGTTTAAGGACATTGCGGTCCGTGGGTAGTTTAAGGACATTGCGGTCCATGAGTAGTTTAAGGACATTGCGGTCCATGGGTAGTTTAAGGACATTGCGGTCCGTGGGTAGTTTAAGGACATTGCGGTCCGTGGGTAGTTTAAGGACATTGCGGTCCATGGGTAGTTTAAGGACATTGCGGTCCGTGGGTAGTTTAAGGACATTGCGGTCCGTGGGTAGTTTAAGGACATTGCGGTCCATGGGTAGTTTAAGGACGTTGCGGTCCGTGGGTAGTTTAAGGACATTGCGGTCCAGTATTTGCTCTGGATGCTTCACACGGGTTCACTGCCGTGCTTGGCGAGGACCAGGCTCCGCTCTGGATGCTTCACACGGGTTCACTGCCGTGCTCTGCGAGGACCAGGATCCGCTCTGGACGTTTCCCACGGGGTCAAAGAGTGACATTATCCGTGTTCCACGTAACCAGGAATTTTGCATTAGGCATGGGTTTAAGGACCCCACAGTCCATATCATGAGTGGCCGTCGGGACCCGTCACCTCTTTGAAGACATTGAGGGATTACAATGCCAAGTTTCAAAGGAGTGAAGAGATGTACCCTAGAACCGGAATGGATTTAATAGTCCCTGACCCAATTTGGGGTCGAGACTGATTAATTATGTTATGAGCCCATTAGCCCAGTTAATCACAAATTGAGGACTTATGGCCAGCTTGGGCTAAGTCCAGTCGGGTCTGAAACATTGACTTTTTGCTGATCCATTGAAGGAGAGGCTTTGCCTCTATCCATTTAGCCAATTGGGCCAAAGCCTAGTGTTAAACACTATAGAGCAATCAGTGTTGAACACTGGGAGTGCGGCTAACGAGTTAGTGTTTAACACTAAGAAATAATTGGTGTTAAACACCAGCAATAAGGCTTCTCAAATTAGTGTTAAACACTAAAACAGATCAGTGTTGAACACTGCAAATGAAGATCTCAGATTAGTATTTAAACACTAAGGTAATCAGTGTTGAACACTGCAGATAAAGCTTTTTAATTAGTGTTGAACACTAAGGCCCAACAATATTTTAACACTGAGTGCGAGAGTTTCAATTTAGTGTTAAACACTAAGACAAGAGGGGTCACGTGGCAGCACGTGAGAGCGCCCTTCCTCCATTTGTTCTGCTGAAATTACTGCATCTTTTGATAGCATCACGTGTCAGCACGTGATGGGCATTCAAATGCCTATGCGTTAAGGCTTCTGCTGAAAGTCACGTGGGTCACGTGGGGTGCTGCCTCAAGGGGGTTTTCTGTAGGGCTTTTGAGGGGGGGTCACGTGGTGACACGTGACCCTGCCTTAATGTGGTTTTTTCAGAGGATTTGTTACTCCTTTTTTCAGGAATTAAATTCCGGAGACTTTTTAATTTCAGAGGAATTAAATCCTTCTTTCTTTTGAAGACTTGTATTCTGGGATAGAGTTTAACTCTGAATTTTCTGCGGGAGTTAAATTCCCCGTTTATGTGAAGGGCTGAATAGGGTTGAACCCTAATAAAATTTTTGAGGAAATGATGATCGTTGTTTCAACAGAACTAAGTTCTTTAATTAGGGTTAAACCCTGTTTCTCTTTTTTTGTTTTGAAGGAATTAAATTCCCATGATATAGGGTCTAGCCCCACTTTTATTTTGGAGGAATTAAATTCCTATAGTTCTGTGAGAATTAAATTCTCAAGTTTGCACTCCTTCTCTATGTTTTGGATCTGCATGGCAGGATCTCAACCCATTGAGAATTAAATTCTCAACCTTAAGGGGAGATGTGCACTTTGCAGATCCTCTATCAAAGAGAGAAGAAATAAGTTCTTCTGCTTTTATATTATCAGAGTTAAACTCTGTTGAGAATTAAATTCTGCTTCTTTCAAAATGCCTTCCCTTTCTTACCTAGGGTTTTTTGCAGAAGATCTGAGTCTTTTCGAAGTATCAAAGCTCTTCTCCTTTTCTCTTTTCTTCTCTGCGCATGTCTCTCTCTTTTTTTTTGTCTCTTGGCTCCTATTTATAGGAGAGGCAGCCGCATCAATCAGTTTTTTGACGAATCTTCATTGGGAGATTTGATTTGCATCCATAATTCATTTTGGGCCTTTGGATTATTAGGTGAATTTTATTCACCATTGGATCTTGAATTCAGAGATTCTCCTTTGATATTTTGGTTAGATTTAAGGGGGAAATCTTTCCCAAAGCCGAGATTTTCCATAGATAGATGATCTTTAATCATCTCTGAATCTTTGATTTGATTAGTCCCAAATAATTACTTTCCTTTGGAAAGATTCGAATTTCCTTCAGAATTTAATTCTGTCGTCAAAAATGGGCTTTGAAAGTCGGTCACGTGTGACCACGTGATCCATGGTCACGTGTGAGCACGTGACCCCCTTTGGAACGAGCTTTCTGCGCTGTGTCTTCTGATTGCTGCTTAAACATCACGTGCTACCACGTGACCCCTGGTCACGTGTGAGCACGTGACCCTTTGTTTGAGCTCTCTTTCCTTGGTTGTTCTGGAGACGCGCTTGCTGCCTTGAACGTCACGTGTCGACACGTGACCCTGGTCACGTGGGAGCACGTGACCTCTTCTGAAGCTTTTTTCCTTGACTTGATCAGGGAACCAATGTGCGCCTTTGCTGCTTGAATTTAAATGTCACGTGTCGACACGTGACCTTGATCACGTGGGAGCACGTGACCCTTCCTGAAGCCCCCTTTTCTTCGACTTAGTCAGGAGACTGAACTTGCTTGAATGATGCGTTTAGGTGTCACGTGCGAACACGCGACGGCTAGTCACGTGTAAGCACGTGACCCTCTTCTGAAGCTTTTCACAGAAGCTTCCTGATTTTAAATCAGGAAACAGGGACCACAATGCCTATCTTGCAAGCTGATGCAGAAATTCTCCCCGGGCCAGCTACTGAAGTCCCGACCTCTTCGGCACTGCCGAAAGAGGCACTACTCAAAAAACCGATGACGGAAGCCTTGACAGCTCCAGAGGTACCCCTGGATGTGGATGATGACGTCCCGTTAAAGGAGGCTTCCAAAAGGTCTGTTTTGACGGCTCGAGAGGAAAGGAAGCGCCGGAGGCGCGCAGCAAGGGAGCGTAGTGCTGCTTTAGCTGCGGGAGCAGGTTCAAGCGCCGTTACCCCTGCTGCTACTCCTTCAGAGGAGTCTCCGGTTGCCTTGTCTACTGCTCACAGACGGACGGCACGTGCGGCTCGGGAAGCCAATGGTAACTCAACTTCAAGTAATGTGCCTTGAGGCTCTGATGTCAAAGTTTTAAGCTATCATTTCTCATATATCTTATCTTTGCAGAGCCGAGTCTTCTTGAAGTGGTGGCAGGGACCGCTGAGCTTGAGGGAGCGGTGGAGGAGGTGGCTGCTATTCCCGAACCCGGGGCGGCGGTAGGTGATGTGGCCACAATTGCTGGGCCCGAGGTAATGGCTGACGAGACAGTCACGATTGCTATGCCCGAGATAGCCACCACTGCCGAGCCCGAGGTGGTGCCAAGCGAAACAGGTGCAATTGCTGGGCCCGAGATGGTCGCTCTTTCTCAAGAGTCGGGCACCGATCCGATCATCGCTCTCCCTGCCTACGGTTCTTTGTCGTCTCCCGGCGTCGCAAGCGTGACGACGGCTCCCGCGGAGTCAGGGGACGAGGCGACGGGAGGTGAGACCATCCCGATGGAGGAGGGAGACGACGTTGTTGTATCAAGTGACGCCCTCGTCACGGCTCTGGCTGGGGACTCATCAAGTAAATTTTAGGTTACCGCCCCTCTTTTTATTCTGCAATCTTTCCTGACAGGGTTTATCTTGTTTCTAATGCAGGTGTGGCTAGTGCTGATGTCGTGCCACCCGAGGCAACATCACCAGTTGCTGCTTTGACGGCGGCCGCCCCTTTACCTTCTCTCGTGTTCTCCTAAATGCTGGAAGGTACAGACTTATGACCCATCGGTTTCATAGTAGGCAATATACTTCATGTACTGACATCGCATTACTACATCCTTGCAGGAGTCCTTTTTGATCACCTGTATCAGGTGCTGCATCCACATTTCTCCTTCCAGTCGGATATTGCCTCATCTAGTGGCGCTGGTGAGTACAACCTTTAGCTAATGTCTTTTCTTTCACGGGCGGCCGAATTATTTCTAATTCTTCTTCGTCTTGACTGCAGCATTACAGATTGAAGGAGGAGGCGAAAGAACAGTTGCGCCACCGGTACTCCCAGCCTTGCCTTCTGCCGCAGTTGGTATAGTAAACCCTATTGTTCACGTAGCTTATCTATTTCTTGAACCTTTATTTGACTATGATTTATTTTGCAGCAGTGACACCGACTTCAGCTACATTCGATTCCAGAATCATAATGCCAGCGGGCTCCTTTTCCAGACGTCTATCTTCAAAAGGCGTTGTGAATAGTCTGCGCATGTTGAGCGATCACCTCGAGGAACTTGACGCGGAGACTCCTGCCTGTTAGTTATATGTATGCCCTAGAGGCCATTACTGTACATACGATGTATATTGTAGTGGATGCTAGGACATGTATAGGGAGGACTTTCTTGCTCGACATGATAGTACGCTATCTGGTTGCTCTTTATCTTAACATGTATTTTGATTGTCTCTATATACATGTTGATAAAGCCCTTAGGATATGTACTCGACTACTGGGACTATGATGAGATCATACTAGTGGGGCAACGGTAGTCGACGAGTACATCCTATAATTGTTCCTAGTCGATGGTGTATCGAGACAGGGCATCGATGCACCAGAGTAGACTAGCGTATACGCATCTTGACCCATATGATGGGCGATGGATGATCCCATATCCATCGGTGTTTGACATCTAGGATGGTGTACGGGTGCTCAATGGAGACTGGGTACACTGGACGGACTCGCGGAGAACTCCCAGATGGTATTATACCTCACGTCAGATGGCAGTTCTCCGGTGACACTGGTACAGATTAGTCTGTTGACCCGAGATCGTCATAGAGTCTTATGTGATTCCCACTGTGCTTTGATTTCCATCATACCACGTCCAAGAGGGCATGCAAAAAGGTGGCTTTTGGGTACAGTCCCGAATCACATGGAGGCAATGAGCGATAGGAGGGGATTCGTCTCTCCCGGTATAGGGAGTTGATGTTGTGCTGTGTTCGATTGGCTATAACCGGAAATCCCTGGCCAGGGTTGCTGAGATTTACTGGTAAGTGTTATCAGTAATTTCTCGAACTGTTATAGACCTCATATCGACACGACTTATCGAGCTACTGGGGTCTGATGTTTACCACCCCTAGGCGAGATATGCGACATATCAGACAACGAGACCGGACTGTACGGGAGTGTTACTGATTGGATTCACAGGAGAATGTATAGGCTTTCTTGTTGATCTTCTGAGCGCTTAATACCTGGGTGGCTGTTACGTTTAGCTGACCGCTTGCAGCTTGTAGGTGACGATTCTTTAGAGTCCTACACAGAGGTTTCTTGGCTCAGGCAAAACGGAGTAGCAGCACATATGTGATATGTGCAGGACCGAGGATAATGCGGTATGTGATACCGTATTGGATTCTCGCGATATGAGATATCGGCCGGGTATACGTGATATACCCGGGTCATCGTATTAGTCGGTTATATGAGATATAGCCGGATTGTCGGATCAAGTGTTGATTCGATAATTTAATGTATAATAATATATATGATATATTTAATTACATTAACTAATATTAGCTCACTAAAAGATTCTTTTTCTTACACGGATAATACATTGATATATATGCGATATATGTTAATTGTATTATTTTATTTTGTTACGATAAATATTATATATGTGATATATAATATTGTAACATGATATGGTTATTAATGCAACATGTTTTGTGGAGTTTAAACATGATTAGGGTCTGGATTAGGGTTAAGACTTCTAGTAGATTCTAGAAGCTTTTCTTTTGTCTTGGAAAAGATATTATGCTTGATATTTTCAAGTGACTCACTTTTAACCCAACCCAAACCCTAGCCCTTGGTTAATTCTATACAAAGGTTTAGTAACCATGGTTGCATTATTCATCATTATCTTCTTTTCATTATTCATCACAAAAGGATTCTAATGATTATTCATCTTCTTCTTCTTTCTTTCTTTCATGGAAAAAGCTTTCTAGCTTTTTTTCAAGTGATGATAAATGAGTGAGAATAAGAAAACAAATGAGAGCAAAAATCCTACTTCATCATCCTCATCTATCCTTGCCATTTAGATGAGGGTGTTCACTTCATTTAGTGAGTGTTAGCTTGTGTTAATGAAACTTCAAGGTAGATCATCTTTGTTATCGAAGATCGGAAGTAAGACTGCATCTTTCTCTTCATGGAACCTCTCGAGAGTCCGGAGCACGATGATCGCAGCGAAGGGATCTCAACACGGAGCTTATGAAGTGAAGGACAGGATCTACAAAGATTGTAATCCCTCTCACTTAGTGTTAAAGTATTTAACATACTTGTTTTCGCATAAACTCTAGTTTAAAGATCCGGTTTTGGGTTGTTCGGCACGGCTAAATTTTAAATCGGGCATGGTTGATGCCTCGTAGACCCTTGTGCATGTGCCTAGCAACCCTATAGTGGTATCAGAGCCAAGCTAGAGTTTTAGGCGAAGTCTGAGCGAAGTTTAAACTCCGATCGAACCCGGATACCCCGATACGAATCCTTCTCTGGACAATTTTCAAAAATGTGATTTTTTATGAATTAAAAATACTCAGAAAAACAAGTAGGAAAAACTAAGAATTACTGTGAAGTACGGCCCACTAATTCGTTCATTGGGCTGCGGAACCGCCGCCAAACCCTTGGTTTGGCCGAGGTTCCGCGGCCAAAATTTTGAATTAGTCCCTGAAATTTCATATATTTATTCTTACGTCCTTTCTTGTCATGTTTTTCTGGGAATTTTTTAATTCCACTCAAGTGTTGAGTTTTCTAGGGTTGTATTGGGGACTCATTGATTCGATCGGATAATTTAACTTTGTTTAGTTTGTCCGAATAAATTTTAGAAATTATTAAAAAGTTCGAACGGATATCAATAACTCACTTTTTCCCCTGTTGGAAAATTTTTCAAAAGTTGGATTTTTTCTCGAGTTTGAAACTTCCGGAAAATCATGCAAGTAACGCGGTGGACCCTCTAGAAGAACACAAACCTTAACTCGATTATGTGACCGTCTTGAACTGCCTCTAAACCTTAGGGTTTGGGGCAGTACGGCGTGTCACATGTGAGGCGTTGGCTTGACCCTTCTACGACTGGACCATTAGTACTGTGGCATGTGATGGATATTTTTGAACTCCGCTCAAGTGTTGAGCTATTTGGGAAATCTTGGGTGTTTGTTTATTCGATCGGAAAGCTTAACACTGTCTATTTATCTGGAATGTGAAACAATATTTGGAATCCACAGGTAGTTATGAGATAACTAATTTGAATGTTATAAATCTAGCAGTTCAGTCTCAGATGATCGGTTGCCACGGAATTTTAATGTGATCAAAAGCCTGTCGCAATCACGTAGCGTACGCGGATACTTGCCGGGTAAACTTAATAGACAGCCACTCCCCATAGCCCCGACCAAGTGACTGTAGGAGAACCCCGTCGCCAAAAGCATCTGTTCAGGTGCTCGCGGCAGCGGTGTTCCGCCTTAATGCACTTTGTCGACAGCATCGGGGGTGCGGCCGTCTACTAAAGTTTGCGACGAGCATCCGATCAGGATGTCGGGAATCTTGTTGAATTGCCCGACATGATATTGAAAAGTGTTTTCGATAATGAGACTAAAATACGGGATTTATAATTGTTAGGCATGAGATATCTAAGGAATTCATTTGGTTAGGCATGCGATGTCTAAAGAGGTTGCGGATTCCAACTATTTTAGTTTTACACTTTCTTTTCTGTGACCGTAAGCATAGTATGTGGTGTATCGCCGGCTTCGTTGCTATACATCAACGACAATCGGGATACGCATACTTGCTTACGTTGATGATATGAGATATTATGTGTTGCTGTGATATGTTATATTGGATCGTCGCGTTTTGAATAGCCGGGGGTTTTATGTGAGATGAGAGTTTTTCTTTTTCATTCATGTAAAATTCATTTGTATGTAATATTCTTTTATTGGGGCACTTCCGGGTTGAGGATGATGTCACCATTGTATATTATTTACTTTTCCGCATTAGGTAGACCCAAGGCGGGGAGCACAAGTAACCGGGTTCTGGGGTCCAGTGGGAGACCATCTCGAGGAGTCGAGACCGGGTCTCCTAACCCTAGAATTGGCAGTGTTTCTTGCCGCTCTCGTAGGGGTCTAGGGATGTGGGTTTGGCTATTCATCGCGACCGTGGAATCCGTGTTTTATACATGCTCGTATTAAAAACACGGACGTCCTAGTATATCCAATATTTCATATATGTTCTTCTGCTGCTATGTTCTGTGATGAGATCATATTACTGCCTGAGACGAATGTTTATATTATATATATGAGATATATGTTATATTGCAGATTTCGTTTCAAAAGAGATTCTTGCGAAGCATATTAAATGGGACTTCATTAATGAGATTAATGAAATAAAAGAAACCTAAGATGTTGTAGAACTTGTTTAAAAACTGGTAGCTCTAGTTTTTGCTTTGCATAGCGGTGTTCCTTGTAGAACATTCAGCACTTTATTCGATAAGGAAAGAGCCGAGATCCCTTCACCGGGAGTGACCTTTTTAGTGAAACTGGCAGATGCTGCAAACTCGGTTTGTCTTTTGATTGCTTCTATAGTTTTTGCTTTGCATAGTGGTATTTGTGAAATATCCTGCAACTTATTCGATAAGGGAAGAGCTGACGATCCCTTCACCGGGAGTGACCTCTTTAGCAAAACTAGAAAAGCCTAAAAAACACTCCATTTAAAATCACTCGATTCTACAACGATATCAAGTTCATTACGCAAAAGGTTTTCTTAAAAACCTGTCATAGTCCTCCGTCATTTCAGATAAGGACTGTTTAGTACTCGTGCTGTGTTTGTTGGCCTTTGTCAAGGCGTAGTGTGCGGTAGCTGAATAGTACTTATCTGCTTATGCATATGATGCAGATTGGATTAGGGTAGTCGTACGACCTTGTTGGCCTTTGTCAAGCGTCGTGCGGGTGGGTTTGATTCAATCAGGAAATGACGGGTTGAACTTGACTAGCAGCCTATGGTTTGTTGGCTTTTGTCAAGGTCGTAGGAGGCTTGGGGCAAAATATTATTGGGAATTTCAAGTGTTGAAATTTGCAATGAGATTTCATACCTTCTATGAGATATTTGGATCCCGATACCCGCTGCGAGTAAGAGTTACTCCTGGGAGAGTTTTATACATTACAATTAGCCGATCAAGTAGGTGTCTAGAAAGGTGTCAACGGGGTTACGCCCCTGGGAAAACGAGGTTTACTTTAATTGGGTTCGTGCAAAAGCACGGGGAACCTCCCTCAAAGTACCGGCACTGGCCTGGCTGAAAAATTGGCGAACTTATAGCGTGTAATTAATCCCGGCTAGTCTTCCCTTTTAGGATTTGAAGGAAGATTTGGCTAAAACAGTGGGAGACATCCTGATTAGATATATTAGATAACCAATCTTATCTTGCAAGAGCATATGCTGAGTGTTTTCTTCTCTCTCTCTCTCCAGGTAGCGACCATATCACGCATTAATCAAGATAATAAAATGGATGTTTTGACCGAACCCGCTTGTTATACTGAGCCGGGGAACGTTGGTCCCCCTCCAACTTATAATTGTTATAAGATAAAGCTGGAAATTGGGGATTACCAGAATTCCCGTGCCGCCCAAACGAAGAAAGTGCATGTTGATGCATCATCTTCGGGTGTGTTCATTACAGAGAACTGTTTCTCAGTATCCTTTACGTCCTGGGTATTTGATACCGGATCAGGATCCCACATATGTAATTTGTTACATGAGCTACAGATAGGTAGAGAACTGAGAACGGGTGATAAGTTTCATGAGATAGAAAACGGTGCAAGTGTTGCAGCCAAGTCTGTTGGTCACTATCACCCTGTATTACCAGAATACATTGATTCTGAACGAATGTTATTAGATACCGAACCTGATATACAACATCATATCAGTCTCTTTATTAGTAAAGAAAGGATATAATTTTGTATTGTTGGATAATGTTTTGAACATTTCCTATATCAAGAGTTGATCGGTTCAGGCACGTTATCTAAAAGCATAGACGTTCTAAATCAAACAACAGTTCTTAACGTACAGAACATACACAAGAGGAAGAGTTCAGAAATGAATGAAACCTTCTTGAGGCATTGTAGACTAGGTCATATCAATGCGACCCGACCAGCTGAAGTTACATAAAGATGCATATTTAAATTAGTTTGAATTTACATCTTGTGAAACTTGCCGGTCATGTCACAAAGATAAGATGACCACAGCTCTGTTTATTGGAAACAGAGAAAGAGTTAGTGAACTCTTGGGATTGATACATGTTGATGTATGAAACTCCCCTGTCTACACATGCTAAGACTAGTTCTTTGTACTTCATGCCATTCTCTAATGATCTCTCAAGATTCGGACATATGTTCCTGTTGAAACACAAGTCTGAACCTTTTGAGATATTCACAGAATATAAGTAAGAAGTAGAGAACCAAAAAACGGGTATAAGTATTATGTCCTTTGATGAAATCAAGGAGGAGAATACTTGAGCACGGAATTCCTGGACTATTCTAAAGGAGAATGAGATTCTCTCTCAGCATTAATCCTCCGTATACACCATAGCACGATGGTATATCGGGACGGAGCAATAGCACCCTATGTGATATGGTGTGCTCTATGATGAGTACTACTGAGTTTCCTATTTCATTTTGGGAGTTATGCACTTGAGAAGCCGCAAACCTATTGAATAGGGTTCAAATCAAATCAGTTACCTACCATTTCATATGTGATATGGAATGGGAAGAGCCCATATCTTAAGTTTGTTAAGATTTGGGGTTGTCCAGCCTATGTCTAAAAGCATAATCCGGACAAGCTCGAGGCAAAGTCAGATCTGTGGAAGTTTGTTGGATATCCCAAGCATACACAAGGGAATATCTTCTACCTAACCGAGGAACAAAAGATGTTTTGTTTCTCAGCATGCCACCTTTATGAAAGGGAATTTCTTGTGAAGAAATTAGTGGTCATGAGGTAGAACTGGAAGAAGTTCCAGCTATACAAACTACAGCAGATGATTTGGTAGAACTAAAGGATTCAATAGTTTCCAACGAACCTCAGTCTCTCCGTCGATCTAGTAGGGTTCCTTACCCACCTGAGAGATACTTCGGTTTCTCTATGACAGTGGGAGCGAGCATTGCATCATGAGATGATGACCCAACTAGTTTCAAGCTGGCCATCAGGAGTGAGACTCTGTAAGAATGGCTGGATGCTTATCGATCTGAGATGGAATCCTTGTACACCAACAAAGTATGGACTTTGGTTGCTCTATCTGAAGGGTTAAATCCCCATCAGGAGCAAGTATATCTTGAGAAGATTACTTGGTGTACATGGAAAAGTTGAGACTTTCAAAGCTATGCTTAAGTCCATCCAGATCCTACTTGCCACGGCTACATACCATGACTGCGATATCTGGCGGTTGGGTGTCAAGACAGCTTTTCTAAATGATGATTTAGAAGAGAGCGTCTATAAGTACACAGCCAGAGGGCTTCGTAGACAGTGGGAGCAGCGGAAACGTGAGCAAGATGTTTTATGTGATAAATCAGGCATCGCGGAGTTGGAACGTCTGTTTTGATGTGGTAGTCAAAGAGTTTGACTTCATCAAAATGGTAGATGAACCTTGTATATACAAAAAGGTAGTAGGGAGTATGGTGGTGATCCTCGTAGAGTACGTGGATGACATACTTTTGATAAGAAAGGAGTTTCCTATGCTACGCTCGGTCAATCTCCGCTTATCACAAGGATTCTCCGTATAGGATCAACGTGATACCTCCTAAATCCTGGATTTTGGATCTATGAGATAGATCTAATTGGATGTTAGGATACTCACTAGTTATAGTGAGATGGTATCAATCGATCCTGGGGAGAATCACTGGAAAGGTTTCAGGGTGATAAGGACGACTGAAAGTCAGTTGCAGGCATTGTCGTTACCCTCAGTGGAGGGACGGTATGTTGGAAGAGTTCCAAACTAGATACCGTGACTTACTAGACGATTCAAGGCAAGATACATCGTTACCAAGGATGCAACCAAAGAGGCAGTCTGGATATATATAGGTTCATGAGATGAACTTTGTTCCTACCATTGTGTGACAGTGGAGTTGTGGATTATGCCAAGGAACTACCGTCCCATCAGAAATCCAGATATAATTCTTAGGCAGTATCACCTGATCATGGAGATGGTTGATCTCCAGGGAGATTGAGGTTAGGAAAGTAGACACAGAGGACAACAGCGCAGATCCACTCACAAAGGCCTTTTTCCCAGTAGAGACTTTTATAGGATGGTTGAGAATGAGATACTTCAACCACAGCTAATTGTTGGGTATGTGATACCACAACAGATGGCCCTAGTGCAAGTGGGAGATTGTTAGTTATATGTATGCCCTAGAGGCCATTACTGTACATACGATGTATATTGTAGTGGATGCTAGGACATGTATAGGGAGGACTTTCTTGCTCGACATGATAGTACGCTATCTGGTTGCTCTTTATCTTAACATGTACTTTGATTGTCTCTATATACATGTTGATAAAGCCCTTAGGATATGTACTCGACTACTGGGACTATGATGAGATAATACTAGTGGGGCCACGGTAGTCGACGAGTACATCCTATAATTGTTCTTAGTCGAGAGTGTATCGAGACAGGGCATCGATGCACCAGAGTAGACTAGAGTATAAGCATCTTGACCCATATGATGGGCGATGGATGATCCTATATCCATCGGTGTTTGGCATCAAGGATGGTGTACGGGTGCTCAGTGGAGACTGGGTATACTGGACGGACTCGCGGAGAGCTCCCAGATGGTATTATACCTCACGTCAGATGGCAGTTCTCCGTTGACACTAGTACAGAGTAGTCTGTTGACCCGAGATCGTCATAGAGTCTTGTGTGATTCCGACTGTGCTTTGATTTCCATCATACCACGTCCAAGAGGGCGTGCAAAAAGGTGGCTTTTGGGTACAGTCCCGAATCACATGGAGGCAATGAGCGATAGGAGGGGATTCGTCTCTCCCGGTATAGGGAGTTGATGTTGTGCCGTGTTCGATTGGCTATAACCGGAAATCTCTGGCCAGGGTTGCTGAGATTTACTGGTAAGTGTTATCAGTAGTTTCTTGAACTGTTATAGACCTCATATCGACACGACTTATCGAGCTACCGGGGTCTGACGTTTACCACCCCTAGGCGAGATATGCGACATATCAGACGACGAAACCGGACTGTACGGGAGTGTTACTGATTGGATTCACAGGAGAATGTACAGGCTTGCTTGTTGATCTTCTGAGCTCTCAATACCTGGGTGGCTGTTACGTTTAGCTGACCGCTTGCAGCTTGTGGGTGTTTGATATGATCATCACCTACTGCCGGCGTATTGACGATTCTTTAGAGTCCTATACAGAGGTTTCTTGGCTCAGGCAAGACGGAGTAGGAGCACATATGTGATATGTGCGGGACCAAGGATAATGCGGTATGTGATACCGTATTGGATTCTCGCGATATGAGATATCGGCCGGGTATATGTGATATACCCGGGTCATCGTATTAGTCGGTTATATGCGATATAGCCGGATTGTCGGATCAAGTGTTGATTCGATAATTTAATGTATAATAATATATATGATATATTAAATTACATTAACTAATATTAGCTCACTAAAAGATTCTTTTTCTCACTCAGGTAATACATTGATATATATGCGATATATGTTAATTGTATTATTTTATTTTGTTACGATAAATATTATATATGTGATATATAATATTGTAACATGATATGGTTATTAATGCAACATGTTTTGTGGAGTTTAAACATGATTAGGGTTTGGATTAGGGTTAAGACTTCTAGTAGATTCTAGAAGCTTTTCTTTTGTCTTGGAAAAGATATTATGCTTGATATTTTCAAGCGACTCACTTTTAACCCAACCCAAACCCTAGCCCTTGGTTAATTCTATACAAAGGTTTAGCAACCATGGTTGCATTATTCATCATTATCTTCTTTTCATTATTCATCACAAAAGGATTCTAATGATTATTCATCTTCTTCTTCTTTCTTTCTTTCATGGAAAAAGCTTTCTAGCTTTTTTCCAAGTGATGATAAATGAGTGAGAATAAAAAAACAAATGAGAGCAAAAATCCTACTTCATCATCCTCATCTATCCTTGCCATTCAGATGAGGGTGTTCACTTCATTTAGTGAGTGTTAGCTTGTGTTAATGAAACTTCAAGGTAGATCATCTTTGTTATCGAAGATCGGAAGTAAGACTGCATCTTTCTCTTCGTGGAACCTCTCGAGAGTCCGTAGCACGATGATCGCAGCGAAGGGACCTCAACACGGAGCTTATGAAGTGAAGGACAGGATCTACAAAGGTTGTAATCCCTCTCACTTAGTGTTAAAGTGTTTAACATACTTGTTTTCGCATAAACTCTAGTTTAAAGATCCGGTTTTGGGTTGTTCGGCACGGCTAAATTTTAAATCGGGCATGGTTGATGCCTCGTAGACTCTTGTGCGTGTGCCTAGAAACCCTACACTGCCCTTGCTGCAGATTTTGCTGCTGTGGTTAATTCCATACTGGCGACGCTCGTGAACTTTCATAGTGAGGGCGTCATTGAGTCTTGGTGTAACATTTCAAAAAAATATATAAAATATTATTTTGGGAAAATTCTGGAAAAACATTATGGAAATTCTAAAATATGTTATTTAGTGGTAATTGTGTTTAATGTATGGTTTTTTGGTAAAAAGTTTACCAAAACGGCTTTTAAATATTTTATCTGGTTTTATAGATATTTTATCGGAATTTTATCTGGGCTGCACACGTATGTGCATGTTAGCTTGGGTTAAGTCTAGGGTGCCATGTTTAGCCAACCATGGTGGGTTGAACCATTTGATTAGGTTAATGGGATTAATTAAGGGTTTTTAGCTTTGTTAAAGGTGATTAGGGTTAGGGTTGACCTTGTGTAGAGAGAGAGAGCGGGGTGGCTAAGGTAATGTCATTTCAAAACTTTTTACTCTTTCTCACTCACATCACTCTCTCTCACACTCACATCTCTCACAACTCACACCACACCATCATATACCACCACATCAACCCCCAACACAGCAACTTCAGCCCAACACAACACCCCAACATCATGAACCAGCAGCAGCAGCTGCTGAAACAATGCTTCAGCCAACACCCTTCAACAGCTACATGACATCAGCACACACACCAGCCCCTAACACCTTAGCCCAACACCTACACACTCACATCAGCACATTATCAGCCACCAGAACAGCAGCTACATCAGCCAATATCAACACTTCAGCCACCATCAGCAACAACCTCAGCCCAAAACAAAAGCAACAGCCACATCAACTGCTGCAACAGCAGCTGATGTAACACATCAGCCCACCATCAGCACAACATCAGCCCCAAATTGTTCAACACCAGCTGCAGCCCCATCATAACAACACCACCAACCAACACAAAAACAACAACAACCTCAGCAGTTGCAGCTGCAACAGCAACAAAAGGATAGTTTGCAAGCAGCAGTAGCAGCTAAACCAACAGCAACAAGAACAGCCTCCACACCCTCATATACTACAACCTCACACTTCACCTCACCCAACATCATAAACACACCAACACAACAACAACCACAGTAGCAACAAAAGCTTCTGCTGCAACAAAACTGCATCAGCTCACAACAACAGCAGCAGCCTGAGCAACATCAGCAGCAACACCAGGAGAACTGCAGCAGCAACAACACTTGAAGCTGCTATAGGGCACTTCAACAGCACCACCCCACCTCCTCTTTCTTCCCTTCTCCTTCATCTAAGATTCCTTGAGGTATAATCTCACAACCCAATTCCTATCTTGCCAAGTTCTGGTTTTATGGCTGAAATTTAGTGTTTATATCGTGATTAGTGCTAGTTTAGGCAAATTTGAGTGAGACTTGACCAAGTGTTGGTTTTGATTGTTAGGGAAACCTTATTAAGTGTGTTTGAAACCAGTTAACCCCAGAATACCCCAGATTTCCAGTTAGTTACCTGAAAGTTTCGACTTGGCGTATTTTAGCAATTTTGTCGATTTTCTAGCCTTTCTGGAAACTGCTATCAACCCGGACCTCCTAAAATAATATTGACTTGGCAGTGAGGTATGCAGGCAGATAGAAACCAATACCCAAAACCCTAGCCACAACCACCTTACTCCGGCCGCAGATATATTCCCTCTGGCCGCAAATTGCGGCCAGAGCAGGAAGGAACTGCCTCGTTTTACGTGCGCGGCTCTTTTACCTATAAACTTGACCCTGGGTATGTCTAGTTTTGTCTGGTTCCAACCAGGATAGAATCTGGGTTGATTTTCTTGAGTTGGCGCATAATTTATGACTTCTTTTCGTATGGATTTTGGTATTTGATGATTCGTGTCTGTCGGGTGGCGTTTGAGCGCCAACGGCAGAGGGTTATTGGCTGTGTTTGCACGCGAGGCCACAGGTTTTTACCTATGGGCGTAGCGTGCACCATTTTGGTTTCCGACATGGTTTTCATGTGTTTTAGCATGTGATATCCTTGTAGGTACCCCACGTGGCGTCGGAGCATTGAAGATGCAAATGGCGACATCGGCACCGGCACACATAAAGAAAGGTGAGTAGATTTATATCTACGGGGAGAAGTCGGGTGGATGGCATATAGCACCCCCACAGTTCGTAGTGATGTATACGGATGCGTATACACACTAACAATTAATATATGTTGTTTGGGATTTATGTTGATGTTTAGAATGGACATTAGTGTGTTGGATGACTTAGTGTCGCGAAACCCTAGAGTAGTGAGTGCACTACACATACATATACACACATATATACTTGTATACATCCTTATTTCATATGTGGTTATGGGATTCTATATAGTTATGTGGTCACATGGGTATGGGACTATGTGTTCATATACGGATTTGAGGATGATACATGGGATTGAGATGAGCCGATGAGTTGATCTGAGGTTATGATATCGGTGATATGGTAAAATTCATATTTGAGATACGTCTTGATGCTTTAGCGGATTTTGGGATGATGATGCCATAGGAATAGTGATATAAATATAAAATGATCGACATGTGATTATGTTACGAGATATGATTTGATATGATATGACAAGATAATTATGATAGGCCGCGTTCGGCGATGTTTACTCTTTATGATGATATGTGATGTTGATACCGATTTATACGAGACTGTCGATCAGTAGTCAGATCATAATTATAGTGATGATATTAGCTTTGTACTAGACGCAGGTCAGTACCCGGATTATGATATTTGATAAAGAGAATACCGGATGAATGATATGATAAATGTGATATTGACCCGTACCCAGATTTGGGGATGCCGTACGACGGATTTACGTACGAGCTATAATTTGATGTTTGATCCGCACTCTTGACTTGGGAATAACCGATTATAGAGATATGATATCGGATGTGATATTATCGAGGCGGGATCACCGACTATATATATATATATATATATATATGTATATGTATGTATCGACTCAGAGGTTAGGCGGTTTCCCTTACCTACTGTTAGCTTTAGCTCAGCCTTATAATGGTGTAGCTATATGACTCTTATGACATTAGATGCAGTTTAGCTATCATTGTGTTTGGTATCTAGCTCTCGCACATTATTATTGTTGCTCTGCATCGCATACTTATTGTGATTCATATTCTATTATTGATATCATGCTGTTAGGACACCAGCACCATTACCGATGATGCGTATGTACCACGTACACTTACCTGCTGTCTCACACACATCTTCATCGGTAATTGCCATGTCACTACACAGTAGTATTATTGCAGCAGTATATGACCCTTGTATGTGCATACTATTATTCCATGTTGCATGATATACTGTTATACTTGCACTTCATTGATATGTCACATACATCATGTTTTCTGATTATGCGCATTGAGATATGTTGTTTCTATGATATTTCTGGATTTGGGAACCGTGGGTATTTCAAAGAGATTATGTAATTGTTTTAAAAACCCGGTTACCCTTGATATGATATTTCAGTGCGTCCACCATGTGTTTTCTCGGTGCTGAGAGCGACATGTGAAACCCGATTCGAGGAGGCGGATGAGGCCGATTGCGGGTACATGGTGGGCCCGGTGCGGTACCCCGGGGCAAGAAGATCGCAGGAGATGGCGTTGAGCCTGGCAGGGGAGCACTACCGACCGGTGATTTTACCCGACGCGTCGGATATCCGGAGGATACCGTCGTGATCTTAAGATTGATGGTAGGGGCCGGTCTGGATTGACGGCGCCCTAGATAGTGAGACTTATCAGAGACATTGAGATATTGAGATTGAGGCTATGTTTTGTGCCGATGCTGGGCACAGGTTTCATGATGTTTTTCCATGATTTTGACTATATCCTCATATTTACATGCATGATGCTTATTGTCATTGGGTGACACGTGGACGGGATCCACCTATATACAGACATTGATCACATACAGACTTTGATTACATTGGTCATACTTTTCATGCATTCATACATCATTCATATGATACATTGCTACCTGAGGCACTGACACTGACACGGGCACATAGGATTACATTTAGGTTAGATAGTTACCCTAGCCATTGTTATAGGCTGCTGGTTATATATTTGAGGATTATATATTATGATCGTATGACCTAGGATTGCGTCATACATGCGATTTCTGTTCATAGATCTTTTTCTACTCATGAGTTGGCAACTCACCCCCGTTGTGCCCCAGTTTCTTGCAGGTGTTGCCGTACGGGTTTCATTACGGCTTTGCGGGCACAACTTTCTTTCAGGTGACTTGCTAGTAGGTGGGTTATTGTATCGTACCCATCATTATTCATTGTATATTATATTTCAGTTATATCTAGAAGTTCCATCAACCAAACATGTACTTATTTGAGATAGAGACCAATGATGTTTATTCTTTCGACCTTAGAGTCGCGCGTTATATTTCTATGGATTTCATACTGTTGAGTTTCCTTTTCTGTTGTGATTCTCACCTTTAGGCGTTGTATATTATATTGCAAACTGGTTGATTTAAAAATAGTTTTCCTACACTCTACTACTCTTCTTGGTTTGGATTTCTGGGTTCGGCTTACTTAGAGTACGTACGCCTCGAGACGTTCGTAGTCTAAGTGCCGGTCATATTCCGAAATTTCGGGACGTGACACTTGGGTTAATCACTGCAGGAGAATCGAGGCTTGTCTGCATGAACTCGAGGTCGGATGTCCTGCTCCCGAGGTCTTGGTTGTGAACTCTCAACGAGCTGCATGGGTCGAGCAGAGCACTCCCTACTTCCGTCATCTTGAACAAGAAGCAACCTTAAAGCGTAAGGAGTGCGAAGAGACTTCAAGCGAATCTGCCCGGCTGCACACTCAGGTTGATGCAAATGCTGCACAGTTGAAAGCTATCTTTGAAGGCCTTCTGTGATGCATCTCCGACGGGCTAACACTGAGGCAGAAGCTTGACATCGTCGAGCGGGATGCGCAGAGTCGTGGGACAACTCAGCGGGTCATTGACGAGCAACTTTCATCTTACTTGCAGCAACGGGCTCAAGTTGAAGCGGAGTTGGCCACGGCAGCTGACCGCGAAAAGGGGCCGAGGGGAGTGCGCGAGCAACTGATTGGCTTATTGAAAACGTTTCCCTCCCAATAGTTGTTCTTGTACCAATTAACATTTGTAACTCTTGAATGAAATGTATCCCTTTTTTTTATATGATGTAACTTGTGCTCAATTGAATTTATAAGTAAAAGATACATTTCTTTCGTGCTATCTTGTGTTATCTCTTGCTTTCTTCTCTTTTCTTTATTGCCGGCGTGTTACTTTAGTAAGCGTAGCCTGTAGATGGTAGAGAACATTCCGTCTTGAATTCTTTGAAAGGTAGTGATGGTTTAGGAAACAGGTTCAGATCTGCTGCCTAAGGCTTTTTAACTTTATGAGCCGTGAGGGTCTCATAAAGACTTTTCTCCCTACGAGTCGAGAGGATCTCGTAGGTGTATTTTCTCCTTAGGAATCGTGAGGATTCCTAAGTGTGTTTTCTCTTGAAAGTCGTAAGGATCTCACAAGAGAATTTACTCTCTTACGAGTTGTGAAGACCCGCAAGTGATGGATGAAGTTGTCCTTATCCGCATTTTACGGAGTCAGGGATTGCTCTGGATGCTTCCTACAGGTTCACTGCCGTGTTCTGTGAGGACCAGACTCCGCTCTGGACGTTTTCCAGGATATCGTAGTTTAAAGACCTCGCGGTCGAGGTTAAGGACATCATAGTCCGTGGATTTAAGGACTCCACAGTCCGTTGTTAGTTTTAAGACAGCGCGGTCGAGGTTAAGGACATCATAGTCCATGAGTTTTAAGGACCTCACAGTCCAATGTTAGTTTTAAGACATCACGGTCGAGGTTAAGGACATCATAGTCCATGGGTTTAAGGACCCCACAGTCCGATGTTAGTTTAAAGACATTACGGTCGAGGTTAAGGACATCATGGTCTATGAGTTTAAGGACACATCAGTCTGTGAAATGTGTGGTTGTCGGGACCCGTCACCTCTTTGAAGACGTTGAGGAATTACAACGACAAATATCAAAGGAGTGAAGAGATGTACCCTTGAACCAATGTAAAATTAGTTTAAGGACATTACGGTCCATTGTTAGTTTTAAGACATCACGGTCGAGGTTAAGGACATCATAGTCCGTGAGTTTAAGGACCTCACAGTCCGATGTTAGTTTTAAGACATCACGGTCGAGGTTAAGGACATCATATTCCGTGGATTTAAGGACTCCATAGTCCGATATTTGCTCTGGATGCTTCCCACGGGTTCACTACCGTGTTCGATGAGGACCAGGCTCCGCTCTGGATGCTTCACACGGGGTCATTGCCGTGCTCTGCGAGGACCAGGATCCGCTCTGGATGTTTTCCACGGGGTCAGAAGTGACATAATCCGCGTTCCACGTAGCCAGAAATTTTGCTCTGGATGCTTCCCACGGGTTAATTGCCGTGTTCTGCGAGGACCAGGATCCGCTCTGGACATTTTCCACGGGGTCAGAAGTGACATAATCCGCGTTCCACGTAGCCAGGAATTTTGCTCTGGATGCTTCCCACGGGTTCACTTCCGTGTTCTGCGAGGACCAGGCTCCGCTCTGGATGCTTCACACGGGTTGACTGCCATGCTCTGCGAGGACCAGGATCCGCTCTGGACGTTTCCCATGGGGTCAGGATTGACATAAGCTGCATTCCACGTAACCAGGAATTTTGCTCTGGATGCTTTCCACGGGTTCACTGCCGTGACCAGGCTCCGCTCTGGATGCTTCACAAGGGGTCAGAGTTGACATTATCTGCATTCTGCGTGACCAGGAAGGGTTGACTTTATCCGCATTTCACGGAGTCGGAGTTTGACTCTCGGTCATCTGTACACCGCCGAGTCATGGAACTGGGAGTTGCCGCTGTTCCGCTTTGCTTGATGTTGTGTGTGTTGTAATAAGACGAATGTTGAGATGCACTCCAGGCTATCTGTGAACCTTCGAGGTTTGGCTTCTTCTTCTGATGAAACCTGGGGAGAAGGAGTGTGATTCCTTCTTTGTTTGCACCCCTGTATTGTATACAGGGATTGATGTGATATCACCTGTAGGGCATAAGTTTCATTCATTTTTTTTATTTCTTTCCGCGATGCTCTATCATTTCAGCTTTCATATCGCGAAGGTCGTGATTACCCCATCATTTCGGCTATTTTTCGCGGTGCCCAATCATTTCGGCTACTTATTTTATTTTTACTCGCTGCTTTTTATTGCGAGTTGCCCAATCATTTCGGCTATTTTGTATGCACGTGTGGCTCGCTAGCTTTTTGCCGCAAGCTTGGGATTAGACACCGATTTCGGCATCAGCACCGCTACAACTGAGATATTGCCAGGAGCGAATCATCATTTGCCTCTGTCGATATCGAACAAAGGTGGCTTAGCAAACTGGGTTAGGATCCTGTCGACTAAGGCTTTTGACTTCATGAGCCGTAAGGGTCTCACAAAGGTACTTCTCCCTGCGAGTCGCGAGGATCTCGTAGGTGCGTTTTCTCCTTAAGGATCGTGAGGATTCCTAAGTGTATGTTCTCTTATAAGTCGTAAGGATCTTACAAGAGTGTTTTTTCCTTATAAGTCGAGAGGACCTACAAGGGTTGTTCACCGTGTAGACATATCCCTAGTCACGGATGGGACTTTGTTAGGGAAATGTTTATTCGTGCCCGTGGATTGTATACAAGGGTCAGCATTGAGCCGCTTGTAGGGCAGTATTGGAGGTTGTGGGGGCTGCTTAAGAACAGGTTCAGATCTCTGTAGCTTAAGACTTTTGAATCTTATGAGCCGTGAGGGTCTCATAAGAGGGTTCTCCTTACGAGTCGTGAGGATCTCGCAAGTGTAATTTTTCCTTAGGAATCGTGGGGGTTCCTAGGTGTGTTGCTCCCTTGTGAGTCGTAAAGATCTCACGCAGGTGGTTTCTCCTTATAAAGTCAAGAGGACCTTGCAAGTGTCTTTTAACGAGATTGCGCCCTTTCGGGTTTTCACAAAACTCGCTGGCAGCCCTGCTGTTTTTACTCACGGAGCCCTTTCGGGTTTTCATCCGTGCCCTTTTTGCTTGTAGACATACCGTTTTCTTTTTCTTTTCTCTTTTTTTTTTATTTTAACAAGGCTGCGCCCTTTCGGGTTTTCACAAAACTCGCCGGTAGCCCTTCTGTTTTTACTCACGGAGTCCATTCGGGTTTTCATCCGTGCCCATTTTGCTTATGGACATACCGTTTTCTTCTTTCTTTTTTTTCTTTTTTTTTGTATCAGCTTTGGGATGCTGCAATCCACCGTAGTTTATCGACATCTCGGTCAACGACTAGTTTTAGAACGTAGTGGTCCGTCGTTAGTTTAAGGACGTTTCGGTCCGTCGTTAGTTTAAGGACTTTTCGGTCAGTCGTTAGTTTAAGGACGTTTCGGTCCGCTGTCGGTTACTATTTATAGAGTTTGGGCTTAGGAAGACAGCGAGCGGACATAGTCGTCGTCATCTATCATTGACCTAGGCCGTGACTCGTTAGGCGTAGTATTTCTTCAAGAAGCGACCATTTATTGGCCTGAAAGGCCTTTCGCCATGCATGTCCATGAGTAGATAGGCTCCACCTTGGTAAACTTTGTCTATGATGTACGGGCCTTCATACTTTGGCTCGAATTTTCCCCGTTTAGCACGATTGGGGATCATAGGTCTTTTGACCACTAGCACGAGTTCGCCTTGGCGGAATGTTCTCGGCCTAGTCAGTCTCTCGTATGAGCGCGTCATCTTCGCTTTATAAGCTTCCAGATTTTGTTGCGCTATGAGCCGGGTTTCATCAAAGGCATCGAGCTCTTCAAGTCGAAGGTGAGCGTTTTCTTCGTTCGTTAGCTCGTAGTGAACTGCCACTCGTAGGGAGGGTAGCTCTATCTCGAGGGGGAGTACCGCTTCTGTACCGAATACCAATGCGTACGGCGTTGTGTTCGTGGCCGTTTTGAATGTAGTTCGATACACCCAGAGAGCTTCGTGCAGTCTCTCGTGCCAGTCCTTTTTATTTCGAGACACCGTCTTCTTTATAATCTTCGTCAATGTATTGTTAAAAGTCTCAGCCAGACCGTTAGCTCGAGGATTATAGACTGAGGAGTATCTCCAGTCTATGTTATGCTGTTGTGCGAAGCGGCTGATCTTGTGGCTTCTGTAGGCTGGTCCGTTATCGGAGATAATCCGTCTCGGAGTTCCAAACCGATAAATGACGCGTGTCTTGAAGAAGTGGAGGATATTCTCCGTCTTCACTTCCCTCAGTCGTACTGCTTCTGCCCATTTGGAGAAGTAATCAGTTGTTGCCAAAATGAACCGATGTCCTCTGGACGATGCTGGTTCGATGGGGCCGATTATGTCAGTCCCCCACATTTCAAACGGCCAGCTAGCCATCGTCGGGTGTAGTGGATTTGGGTGCTGATGGATAAAGTCCCCATGGATCTGGCATGAGTGGCATTACTTCGCATACTCAAGGCAGTCCTGAATCATCGTAGGCCAATAATAACCCATCCGTTTGATCTTCGACTTCATCTTCGGCCCAGCTTGGTGAGAACCGCAGAGTCCGACATGAGTTTCTTGGACGACTCTTTTTGCTTCTTCAGGTCCCAGGCATCTCAGCCATAAAGAATCAAATGACCTTATGTACAAAGTATTGTTGACGAAAGCGAAAGACAGAACTCGTTTCATAAGCTGATGTCTTAAGGACGCATCTTCAGGTGTTCGACGGGATTTAAAGTAGTTTATGAAGACTTCTCTCCAATCCTCAACCTTCTCTTGGTCTTTTATTTGTATAGTCATTTGCTCAGTCGCTCCATTTTCTTCGGACGACTCCGGAGATATTTCTGCCGGTGCAAGAACCCGACGGCTTTGCACAACGATCCTCATGTCATCGAGTTTCTCGTCGGCTAGTTCTTTAGCGAGTTTGGCTAATGCATCCGCTTTGCTATTCTCCGCACGCGGTATGCTTTCGAGAGTGTAGGAAGGAATTTGGGTCAGCAGTTGCTGTACTCTCTCGCCGTACTTCACCAACTCTGGTTTGCACGTTTGGTAGTCGCCATTTACTTGACTGACGACCAGTTGGGAGTCTCCGTATATAAGCAGGTTTTCGATTCCCATGTCGATGGCGATCTCGAGACCTGCTATCAGAGCTTAGTATTCGGCTTCATTGTTAGTCCTCGGCTCTGTCAAGGAGAAGGCGAAGCACATTATCCCCCCTTGTGGAGTTACAAAGACGATGCTTACCCCTAATTTGATTATGGGGTGCTTTGTTTGCGCTTTTTCATGGAGGACGCTCCATCAAAGTAAAGTTCCCATCAGGTATCACTTCTGTCAATCGTGTCAAACGCATGTTCGTCTGGCAGTTCGCAATTCAAGGGAGAATCGGTCGGTATCGGATGTTCGGCAAGGAAGTCGGCGATGGCCTGGCCTTTCACTACCTTAAGAGGCTGATAAGTTATTGAGAACTCCATCAAGAGCAAGGCCCATTTAGCGAGCCGCCCAGTCAATATGGCCTTTGACATCAGATATTTGAGAGGATCCACCTTCGATATGAGACGGACTTCATGCGCCAACGCATAGTTCCTGAGCTTCGTTATCGCGAAGATCAATGCCAGGCAATGTTTTTCGATGGGAGAATAATTGCTTTCTGCCCCCAGTAGAACTCGACTCAAATAGTAGAGCGCTCTCTCCTTCCCTTGGTCGTTTTCTTGTGCCCATAATGCGCCTAAGGAACCTTCAAGGGCGGTCGTATAAAGAATGAGAGGCTTTCCCTTGACCGGAGCGGCCAGTACTGGCGGATTCTGCAGATACTGCTTGATTTCGTCCACCGCGCCTTGGCATTTGTGATCCCAGACGAACGGGGTTCCTTTCTTCATCAGGTGACTATAAGGACAGCACTTACCAGAGAGATTGGCTATAAATCGCCGGATATACGCGAGCTTCCCTTGGAGAGACCGCAATTGTTTGAGAGTCCTTGGCGGAGGCATTTCCATGATCGCTTTGATCTTTGACGGATCTATCTCAATGCCTCGGTGTCGTACGATGAACCCTAGGAATTTACCCGAGGAAACTCCGAACGCGCATTTGAGAGGGTTCATTTTCAAGTTATACTTCCGAAGGCGCTGAAACACGATCTTCAGATGCTCGAGATGTTCCTGTATGATTTGCTTTTAACCACGAGGTCGTCGATATAGCATTCGACGATTTCATGTATGAGGTCATCGAAGATCTTCGTCATGGCCCTTTGATAGGTGGCGCCGGCGTTGTTTAGACCGAAGGGAATCACCTTGTAGCAGAATATGCCCAAAGGGGTCCGGAAAGCGGTATGCTTCTGATTCTCGGGATGCATCTTTATCTGATTATATACTGACGATCCATCCATGAAGGAGAAGACTTCGTGAGTGGACGTGTTATCTATCATCAGCTCGGTGACTGGTACTGGAAAGTCGTCTTTTGGACAAGCTTTGTTGAGATCCCGGAAGTCTACGCATATGCGCACTGTCCCGTTTTTCTTCATCACTGGGAAGATGTTAGCGATCCAGTCAGGGTATTAAACCTCTTGGATGAAGACAGAATCGATTAGCTTCTTGACCTCGGCGTTGATACTCATCTCAAACTCAAGCCGCATTCTCCTTGGTGCTTGTTTGATTGGCTTAACGTCCGGGGATATCGCCAATTTGTGGATAGCAATTTCTGGATCTAGTCCTGGCATTTCGGAATAATTCCATGCGAAGCAATCCTTATACTGCATAAGCACGTCCTTTAGCGCAGCCACCCTCTCTTCAGATAGCAGTTCACTAACGAATGTCGGTCGCGGGTCATTTGTCGTCCCTAAATCAATCTTCTTGAGGTTATCTGCAGTAGTGTGTATTCCATCTTCCAGCTCTTTCGGTGCCGGTGGAAATTCTGAGATCACCTCGTCATCATTGTTTTCGAAGCACCAGGGGAGGTCATCTATATTCTCGGTTTCTTCTTCTGACAACATTATCACGTGACAGGTACGAGCTCGCTTCCAAGACCGATGTGGATCTGGTTCTACCCTCGTGGATTTGGGTTCATGCTTCTGTTGCGGGGTTACCCTCCAGCTGCTGGATAGAGTGAACTTGCTGAGCTGATATTGGTCTTCAACCCAGTTCTTGAAGGTGAAGCAGTCTTCAATAGGATGCCCTATTGCCCTATGATAGGAGCAATAGTCTGGGTGAGAGATCTCGTTGGCTTGCTCGGGGTGTTTAGACTCCGGAAGTGTAACTATTTGCTGTCTTATGGCTAGATCAAGTATTTTCCGTATTTTGTTCTGAGGAAAAGAGTATGCTCGATTCATCTTCTTTATAAGAGATGAATCCTAGTTGCTCCATTCTCGATCGCGAGGCTTCTTTGTCCCGCTTTGTCGCTGTCGAACGCCTTTCCTGTTCTTTAGTTTGTTTCTGCCTCTGCGTCGGGCCTTTTGCACAACGGGTTGACAGGGAGGAGCATTTTTATCTTTCGCAGCCTGTTGAAGAAGGCGTTGCGTCCTGGCTTTCTCGTAAATGGCCATCTCGCGATTATGGTCGTCTCGAACCTTTTGACTCGCTTCCCTTATAAGCTTGTCCATTTGTTCCTCGAATGACAAACTGGGCATTTTTACGGCGGGAGCTTTTTCTGGTTCAGGGTTAGCATTCTCCCATTGAGCATCCCCTTCTTCATCAAAGTCATGTATGACGTAGCAGTCGCGGAGTAGCTCCCATTTCTTGGACCGAACATATCCAAGCCCGATCGCTTACATTCTCCCGTTGGGCAACTTGGGCTGAGTTCCGGGAACGTTCCAGATCCCGTCATAAAACTTAGCTTTTCGAGCGGTCTGTTTGAAGGGTATCCCTTGGCGCTTCAATAGCCTTTTCAAGCCTTCTGTGTAATATCTAGGCAGACGGATAGGCTGGAGCTTGTCAAGTGTAGAATCCACGCCATGCCAAACTTCTTTCTCCACTCTTGTTTCCGTGGATCGGTAGAATAGGATTGCATGTTCACCTTTTTGTCTGGGAGGGATGTAAAATGTTTGTAGCTCTTGCACGCTATAAGCTTCAAGTGCATCGAGATCTTTGTAGTGCTCCCGCGGAATCATGGTAATTTGCAAACTCTGATTATCACCAGCAAATGCTTGTATTGGTGGCCGAGCGGAGAATATAGCATGGACCTCATCTTCCGAGTCGCTGCCAAAGATCAACATAGGAGCGGACGGTCCCGGCTTGTTGTACTGGGGTGGACCTGAATAAACTATCTCTTCCTCTTCCTCAGTATCACTCCCGAAGACAGAAATGGTGGTGATAGCTTTATTCTCCGGTTTGTGACATCTCTCCGTGTCCTCGAAATCTGGCAAAAAGTATTTTGCATCTTCGTACTTGCGGACTTCGCTCACGGAGAATGGGTTCAGCTCTCCTGTTACGGTATACTCGAGACCATCCTTAAAGTATTTCATACACTGATATTGTGTAGAAGGGATGATGTTGTACTCGTGTAACCAAGCCCGGCCGACCAAAACGTTATAGCATGTCTTGGCGTCAATGACATGAAATTTAATATCCGTGACAAGTAGCCCGAATCATAATGTCAATATCACAGACCCGAGAGTCCGCGATGACTGGGAGTCAAACCCGTAGATGGTGATTTTTATCACGAGCTAGATGCTGGACGCTCATGCAAATTTCCTTCAACACTCGTACGTTGAGGAGATTGACGGAAGATCCATTGTCGACCAAGATTTTGCCTATCTTTATATCGTGGCAGTACGCTGAGACAGAGGGGACGGTTGTGCTTGCACGTCCCAAGGAGGAGGTTGTTCAGACCACAATATTGCATTTTTCATTCCCCTATTCTTATCCATTTTATAAATAAACAGGTACTCTTGACGCACGTTTATTGCATGTTACAGGATACAGGCTCGTGGAGCAAATAAGTGAAAAAAACGAAAGATAATACAGAAAAATGACTTTTGACCAACAAGTGGACGGATCCTAGTCAAGCCTAGATGAAGAATAGTGTAAGGTCCAAAATGTCAAGTGAACGGTTAAAAGATCGCTACAAGTATTCACTGAAACATCCGGAGGAAAGTAAGAAGCCCAACAGAGAAAATACATATAAAAATAAAGATCCCAAGAACCCCTGAACCAAGCCCAAAATGTGCAGAGCCCAACTCCCTTCTTTGGCCGCAGAACCGCGGCCAAACCCAGCCTGGCGCCGCGGTTCCGCGGCCATATAGTGCGCATGTCGGTGGATTTTTGGCGTATCGGTGCGACGGTGCGGGTGTTGGGATTTTTCGAGGGCAAATCTGTAATTGCACATGTGCGAGAGTCTGTAACCCTAGTTTTCATGTTTTCCTATAAATTGTATTTCCAGATCTGTAAAAACTCATGCCTCTTTTCAATAAATAAAATTCAGAATTTCTGGGAGTTATATTCAGATCTATTCTGTCTTCTTGCTTGGAGGGAGCCATCGAATTAGTAAGTAATTTCATTTCTGTTCCTTTAATTAAAATGTTTTCTCATCCCCTAATGAGCGAGTAATCTCCTCGCTTATTAGGGTTAGCCTTAGGGAAATGGTTGAGAGATGAGATCTCTCACCCCTTTCAATGCCACATTCACCTAATGAATTATAACTCCTTGCATACGCGCACAACTGCTCCCTACAGCACCCTACCCCTCGAGGTAACGGTGAACCGTAGTATAAAGGGCCGGTTGCGCGCGTTTTCCATGGGGGTTAGGGTAATTATCAACAAAGGAAGGATACAAATCTAGAGGAAGAAACATCTTCCCAAAAGATTTGGATCTACTTTATTGATACTTACCGTAATATCTAATAGATCTAAAAAAGAAGGCATTGAAAGCGGTGAGGAAAACGTTAATCTCCAAAACTTCCCCTAAGCCTAACCCTAGCAAGACTTTTAATTAGATTAATTAAATCCAGTTTTCATAGATTTTTATAAACCAACCAAAATGACACTTTGAATCAACTCGTTAAAACACATAAAAGGAATTTACCCATCTCTGTGGATCGATCCGTACTCACCGGCTAGCTGCGAAGCGACGCCGTTTCTGATTACGGTAAATACAAGTTTTCAAACTAATCAAATGGCGCCGTTGCCGGGGATGGCGTAATATTTCTTTTTGTGAATTTTCGGGTTGATATAAATTTTAAAAAAAATTATAGAAATCTGAAAATATAAAAAATACAAAAATTATCAATTTTGATCTGTTTGAAGGGTGTATCTTTTGAATCTTGCAGGAACAGCGATGAATTGCGGATCTGGAAATTTACAGAGGGCCAATCAGAAAAGTACATATCAGAACAGAAGGGAAAATTGATCACAGAACAGTACAAAAATTGTCAGACCCTGATCCCCTCAAAGGACCGCGTTTCCGCCGCATAAGGGGGCCCCACGCCGCGGTTCCGCGCCTCGTCTGCCACGTCAGCACACCAGATTTGCACTGTTTGTTTCCTCATTCTCCCCTCTGTGACCTCCATATATCCACTGTAAAAAAATTTCTGCAGGGTTCTTTGCGCTAAAAAGTCTTTCTCCCCTTTCTAAATAACAGATTTTCTGCAGGTTTCTTTGCGCCGTGCTAAAAAAAATTGATTGCAAGTGAAATTTTATTTGTTTTGCATAATTTAACCGGACTCTAAGGGGCTAATTGACCAAACTCAGATTGGGTGGGGATTTCATCACCCTTCCCAGGACCCCAGAAAACACCTAAAGCATTTTGCATCGACCACAATTAATTAAAAAAGACTAGACTCAGACCTAAGGACATCGAGCTCAACAGGAAAAGGACTAGTATAGGCATCGACCATTTATCCTAACCGACATTGCGGTGTCTAGGCTAGTGGTTATTAATTAGGCCCACTGTAGTGGTGGTTCCTTCCCACTTACCTGGCCGTACTTGTCCGTGAAAAGGCGGTTTGAGGTCCTATTTCTAGCCCTGGTTAGGAGCTGTCTAGCAGACCTAGGCGACCCTAGATCTAGGCCTGATTGTGCATGTGTGGTTGATACATTTGTGTCACGAGACCCTTTTCAAAAACCTTTTTGCAAAACTCTCACATAAATAAAAAAATAAAGAAAAATCTTTTCAAAACTTGCAACTTGCCGCTAAGAAAACTTGCAACTCACTTCCACTCACTTCTTCTCATTGACGTTATCTTACCCCCACATTCTGTTTTTTTTTTCCTTTTTCTGACTACACTACTCCTTTAGTGTATGTCACTTTGGACTAGGGATACTAACGCCCGATTAGTCCGTGTTTCGTTGGTACCAACCAACGAACCGACCGACGAACCTTTCGACACCGAAGTCGAAATTCCCTCCATTTCCTTACCTCCATCTTCAAATTCTTCTTTCGAAGGTATGTCGGGATTCAACCCCAATGATACCTCACCGACGGGAATGATTCCACCTCCGTTAGGTGCGAATAACCCGAATCTTCCGCCTGTTGTAGCGCCCGCACGAGTTGCGCTCCAGGATCTCTTCTACCCCGTCCGCACTTCTTTACCCACATGTCTTTCACCCCCACCGGCAAATGGGGATAATTTTGAAATAAAACCACATTTCATCAATATGCTGCCAAAATTTCATGGTTTGGAATCTGAAGATGCGTATATTTTTATTAATAAATTCCAAAATGTATGCGCTGTGATGAAAACAACCCAATTAAGTGATGACGCGATAAGACTAAGGGTCATTCCTTTTACCTTATGTGACCTAGCCGAGAAGTGGTTATACAGCACCGCATCATATTCCATTAGAAATTGGGACGAGTTTGTAAGAGCTTTTCTGAAAAAGTTCTATCCTCATCACAAAACTGCTAGAATCCATAACGAGATTATACAATTTTCACAGCTTCCTTCCGAACCATTTTGGAAGTGCTTCGAAAGATTTAAAGACCTACTTGTTCAATGCCCTCATCATGGGATCGAAAGTTGGCAACTTTGCCAAACATTATACGAGGGATTGAACGCAGCAACGAAGCAGTTGCTAGAAACAATATGTCAAGGTCATTTTCTCTCCAAGTCTAGCGACGAGGCGTGGCAGTTTCTTGAGGATCTTAGTGAGCAAACAATTCAGTGGGAGAGTACCAAGACCACATCATCTTCTTCTAGTGGTCAATCTAGGGCAGGCATACATCAAGTAGATATGTCGATTGCTATGAAGGCCGAGATGGCCTCACTTATGAAAAAGCTAGAAGCCATTGAGACCAAAATCTCATCGTCTTCTCCTGCCCCTACTCTACCCACACGAACTGTTTGTGCTTGTTGTGCGAATCCATCGCATCTAACCGAAGAGTGTCCTTATAATGCACCTATTCAAGGACAGGATCAAGTCAATGCTGCATTTCAGCAACGACAAAGAAACGATCCGTACTCTTCGACATACAATCCGGGGTGGAGGAGTCACCCGAATTTCGCTTGGAACCAAAATCAACAAGTCCAAGGGAACAATAATCTTCAAAGACCTCCTCCACAACAACAACAAGCACCCTTACAAACTCAAAACCAGCAATCTTTCCAACAACAACCTTATACAAATCAAACGAACAACTTAGTTCAACCAAATGATGATAAGGTTAGCTCGCTCGAGAAAAGTCTAGATGCATTTCTCAAGCAATCTACAGAATCCGCAGCAAGATTTGAAAGTTATGTTCAATCTTTAATGCATAACAATACCTCACACGATCAAAGTATCAAATCTATTGAGGCACAAATTGCACAATTAACTGCTGCGTTGAGCGAGAGAGAAAAGGGAAAGCTTCCATCTCAACCATTGCCAAATCCCGGTCACCCACAAAACGCATATCACAATCACAATGTAAATGCGGTGACCACGTTGAGATCCGGAAGAGTATTGCAAAATAATGTGGGAACTAGTGATGACATCTCCGCCGGTGGTTCTTCTTCTTCTTCTTCTTGTTCTCCATCGTCACCTTCCCCTTCTTCATTTTCTTCACTTTCTTCACCTTTTTCTTTAGAGCCTATTCTCCACCCTTCATACGGCTCTACTTCTTCTAGCTCAAATGGACCCAATTCTCACAACATGAACACATCTACACCGGGATCCGTTCCTACTCCACATTCTACTCCACAAACATGTGACTCAACAAATTTTCAAAGTGCACCATTTCCAAACAGGTTGAGTCCCAATAAACCAAATGCACAAGTGGAGAAGATTGTGGAGTTGTTTAAGCAGGTTAGCATAAATATACCTCTCTTGGATGCAATCCAACAAGTCCCTTCATACGCGAAAATCTTAAAGGGCTTATGCACCTCGAAGAGAAAGGCATCTCAAGTACCCAAGAAAGTGCTACTGGCTAGTGCAGTGAGCAATGCTATTAACCACCATCAAACCTTACCCCAAAAACGAAAGGACCCCGGCTGTCCTACGATTTCCATCATAATTGGGGATAAGAAAATTAATCGAGCACTTTTAGATCTTGGGTCTAGTGTTAACCTGATTCCCTACTCCGTGTACGAACAATTAGGGGTTGGAGAGTTGAAACCCACTCGTTGCACTCTCCAAATGGCTGATCGATCAATCACCCATCCAAGGGGTCAACTAGAGGATGTGTTGATCAAAGTCGGGGAGTTCATATTCCCCGTTGATTTTATCGTTATGGATACACAACCTGTTGCTAACCCAAGAAACCAAATTCCGGTGATTCTCGGTCGACCATTTTTGGCCACTTCCAATGCCGTAATAAATTGTCGCAATGGCTCCATGACTCTATCCTTTGGGAAAATGTCTAGCGAGTTCAATATTTATAAGATGGAAAGTATGCCCCCCGTGCCTAAAACTAGTACATGAGAAGTTTGCTCTGTTCACGAAATCACGCAGGAGGACTGCGAGCTTGAGAGATTTCTATTTGATGAAGACAGTTTTGACGCCACTAGTGCGTCCCTCCTTGAGCCTACCACCGTTGACACAACCGATATTGATTATGAATGTTTTACTTTTTCGGATGATGACGACTCACAGCCCGAATATGAGGCTTTTGAATTTTTGGATGAGTTAGTCGAGCCATCCGAATCGGTTGTTTGCAGTGATTTCGAACCTGTGTTGGAGTCCTTTGAGTTCGAGGTAGATTCCGAAATGATTCTTTCGCCTCCGAAACTCGAACTCACGTCCTTGCCGTCTCACCTTAGATTTGCTTACATAGGTGAGAATGAGACCTTTCCCATTATCATATCGGCCTCTCTAGCCCTCGAGCAAGAGAACGCCCTCTTAATGGTCTTACAAGATAGGCGGCAAGTTTTCGATTGGACTACGGCGGACATCGAGGAGATAAGTTCCCTCATAATTGAATATCATATAAAATTGATGGATGATGCCGAGTCAATAGAGGACCCACAGGAACATCTTGGGGATATTGTGGTGAGTCAACCTCCTTTAGAAGTCGAAATACCCCCATTTCTTTTATTAAGCTACGAGAATGCCAACATTCCACTGATTGCTGATCAGTTACATTCTCGTTTTGATGCATCACCATCGCTTGTATATTTACCTCCACACCTCCCATACCACTACTTCTATCTTCCCCAATTCTTTGTGGACCGCTACAATTTATTCTTCCACCAACCAATACTCTTTACCGATAAAATTTTCAACTGGTTGGTGTTGGTCTATGCAAAGTTTGGCAGTAATGTCTAACATAGTTTAAATGAAGTTTGGGGGAGGGTCTTTTTGTATATATTTTTGTAAATAAATAAACAGGGAAGTGCCGGTATTTTGACCCTCTTAGTTTAGTATGACTGTGAGGACACTGTCAAGTTCAAGTTTTGGGGTATGCTCGGTACGTCTTCGTCCTTCGCATTCATTTGTACATATTTTTGCATTTGCATACTTATTTGAAAACCCATAAAAAATTGAAAAATTTCAAAAATTATAAAAATTAATTCAATTTTGGCTAATTGACTTGAGTTTGAAAAATAGGTTAATTGGCTAGGAAAAACTAGATCTCAGACTTAGTAAATTAAAAACCCTAAAAATAACCTTCCTTAAAGTTTAACGGTAGAAAGTATATGCCTTGTAGTTTATTTAGAAATAGGCAAATTTTAGGTTCACTTCTTGGGCTAAGTCAAAACGAGGGAAGTGTATTGATGTTCTTATTAGAGTATAACTTTGAAAAATAGTTCCTAACTTAAGTCTAGATTCTGAAAATGTATACCCTACAATTTGCACAATCACGCACCTTGAAACTTGGAATAGTAGAAGAGACCTTGAAATGCTCTTGTCTAAAGTCCTTAGTACAATGAAAATAAAAGAAAAAAAGTGAATAAAGAAAAAAAAAATGGACACTGGTTTTTGTGATTACTTAAGGCTGTAAAAAAATAAAAAAATATTTAGCAAGGGTGCCTTATCACCTAGTGTCTTAGACCAACTGGTTTGGGAGTCACTGCTAAACCCTTGGGTGTTGCAAAAACTAGGAAGTACGCTTTAAAGTGCTAAAGCATCTTGTAATCGGTTGTTGGTACCTCAAGAAGTATTAACAGTCGCATGAAGGATGTGTAAGCGAAATTCAAAATTCACGAATTAATAAGTGCTTTGGACAATGGACGAGAGTACGATTGCTTGATTTGAATTTCCAAGTGTAGGGGTGATCTATACACACACGTGGGGATATGTGATTAGAGTTTAGATAAGAGAAAGGAATGAAAGATAGAACTTGTATCTTCAGTAGAGTTGATAGAAATTCCTAAGTAGAGATGAAACCCTAGAAGGAAGACTTAAGAGATGCCGAAAGCTAAGTAAATCTATAGAACATATATAATCTTGAGTTAGATGATAAGGAAGTGTGAAGAATGTGGGTGGATAATTTGCGAGTCAAAAGATAATAGAATTCCTTATTAGAAAACCTAATTGGAGAACAAAAGTCAATGGGCCAAGTTGATAGGATTTTGTGGGTGTAATCCGCTGAAAACCCTCAAGAGACAACACTCCTCCTACTATGGACACCTAGAGGTTTAACGGCTTGTTGCACGTGCTCAGTGCAATCGCGTTTCCCTGCGAAAATGTGGTGAGGATTTTAGTGAATAAAATAATAAGTTTGCTCGAGGACGAGCAAAAGGTAAGTTTGGGGGTATTTGTTCAGACCACAATATTGCATTTTTCATTCCCCTATTCTTATCCATTTTATAAATAAACAGGTACTCTTGACGCACGTTTATTGCATGTTACAGGATACAGGCTCGTGGAGCAAATACAGTGAAAAAGACGAAAGATAATACAGAAAAAGGACTTTTGACCAACAAGTGGACGGATCCTAGTCAAGCCTAGATGAAGAATAGTGTAAGGTCCAAAATGTCAAGTGAACGGTTAAAAGATCGCTACAAGTATTCACTGAAACATCTGGAGGAGAGTAAGAAGCCCAACAGAGAAAATACATATAAAAATAAAGATCCCAAGAACCCCTGAACCAAGCCCAAAATGTGCAGAGCCCAACTCCCTTCTTTGGCCGCGGAACCGCGGCCAAACCCAGCCTGGCGCCGCGGTTCCGCGGCCATATAGTGCGCATGTCGGTGGATTTTTGGCGTGTCGGTGCGACGGTGCGGGTGTTGGGATTTTTCGAGGGCAAATCTGTAATTGCACATGTGCGAGAGTCTGTAACCCTAGTTTTCATGTTTTCCTATAAATTGTATTTCCAGATCTGTAAAAACTCATGCCTCTTTTCAATAAATAAAATTCAGAATTTCTGGGAGTTATATTCAGATCTATTCTATCTTCTTGCTTGGAGGGAGCCATCGAATTAGTAAGTAATTTCATTTCTGTTCCTTTAATTAAAATGTTTTCTCATCCCCTAATGAGCGAGTAATCTCCTCGCTTATTAGGGTTAGCCTTAGGGAAAGGGTTGAGAGATGAGATCTCTCACCCCTTTCAATGCCACATTCACCTAATGAATTATAACTCCTTGCATACGCGCACAACTGCTCCCTACGGCACCCTACCCCTCGAGGTAATGGTGAACCGTAGTATAAAGGGCCGGTTGCGCGCGTTTTTCATGGGGGTTAGGGTAATTATCAACAAAGGAAGGATACAAATCTAGAGGAAGAAACATCTTCCCAAAAGATTTGGATCCACTTTATTGATAATTACCGTAATATCTAATAGATCTAAAAAAGAAGGCATTGAAAGCGGTGAGGAAAACGTTAATCTCCAAAACTTCCCCTAAGCCTAACCCTAGCAAGACTTTTAATTAGATTAATTAGATCCAGTTTTCATAGATTTTTATAAACCAACCAAAACGACACTTTGAATCAACTCGTTAAAACACATAAAAGGAATTTACCCATCTCTGTGGATCGACCCGTACTCACCGGCTAGCTGCGAAGCGACGCCGTTTCTGATTACGGTAAATACAAGTTTTCAAACTAATCAGAGGTCTTCGTCGCCGAAGGTGATATCGGCTGTATGTACTTTCTCTAGCTCGTCCTTCATCTTTTCTTCGGCGAGAAAAGATTGGAATTGCTCTGGCTCTTGTAGCGCCTTGATCAATGAATCCCTTGCTTCTTTTGATAGTAAAAGGGCGTCGAGAATGCTGAGCTGTGAGGGTAACTTCCTCAAGTGCGCCAGAACGTTATAGTCCACCTTACTCTTCTTTGGAGGGTCCTTGGCGGTCAGTTCTTTTATGACTTGGTCATCTAGGGCGATATCCTCAGAGTCCTTTTCTTTTCCCTTATCTTTTCTATTCGACCCACTGTTCGAGGGCCCAAGATTCTTTTCGGGCAGTATACGATTGTGTAGCTGAATGTTTTCACAGGTCTTTGGTTCCTCTATTTTTCCCAAGGTGGACTCTTTGAAGAGAGGGCCAAGAGTCATTTCTTCGTCAGAGTCGCTTCCGAAGGTGAGAACCTGCGATTCCCCAGCGTTAACCATGCTATAGTTGCTGGTAGTTCTTTTACGCTCTTCGGTCGTACTTCTCTGCTTCCGACGAGTTCTGCGCTTCATCCGCTTGAAATGCTGCTGGTGAGCGACATACCCTTGCCACCATCTTTTAAAAGCGTTGCACTTTTCGGTGGGGTGTGCAATCTTCCGATGATATAAGCAGTAGCTAAGATGCATCTCTGCTTCACCGAGAGTGTTTCCTTCGGAGGGTGGTAGCTTCATTCCTATTGATATGGCTTTAGCAAACCTTTTCCTCATCTTGAACTTGTTTTTATTCGCGACGGATGTCCTTTGATTCGGCGGGAGTGTCTCGGCTCTTTCGTCCAGTCGCCGGCGATTGGCCTTTTCAAAGATGGCCATCTCACGCTCCCGATCAGCTTTACTTTTCAGAAAAACTTTGTTTAGAAATGCATCGATCATTTCGTCTGATGGCCCTGGCAGTTCCGGTTCAGGACCTGCCCCCAGTCTCTCGGTGCAAGGAGGTTCTCCATCATCTGTCGACAAATGAGAGATCATATAGCAACTTGCTACGTAATCCTTAGATCCATCCGACGAGTCGTCTACATCATCTTCGTCCTCAAGGACGTGGCTGAGGAACTCTTGGAGTGTGATTGGAGTCCACGCCTTCTGGTTATATTCTTCAGTGCGTCGATCTGTTTCTGCAGGTCCGTGCGCTTGTCGCCAGGCTTCACGGGCTTTTTGGATTTCTTCTTCTTTTTCGAAGATTTCGACGGCTGGATATGAACACTTTGGTTATTACCACCAACCTTTGGAGTTGGGTGCGGCTTCAGCATTCCTTCGATGATTTCAGGTTCCAACGGATTCTTCCACCTGATCGTCGGGCATGTCTGGAGATCATTCAGCATCCTTTTGGTTTTGGCCGAAAGAACAACCTCCCATGGAGCTTCTTCAACAAAAGAGCAAGTTGCCCCCGGTGTGTCCATCTTCTTAGGAGTATGCGGTTGTGGTGGGCTCACTTTTCACTTCTCAGACAACGCAAACTTGCCTTATAGGTACTGATCTTCGATCCATCCTTTAAAGACGAAACAATCTTCGATTGGATGGCTTACCGTTTGGTGGTAAGGGCAATAATTAGGATTATTCGCTTTGCCGGGTTGCGATGGCCATCTTGGATTCGGCAGATTGATAAGCCTGTTGCTCATCGCAGGCTCGAATAGTCTCTTCGTTTTGTCCCGTGGGAATGAGTAAGGACGCTTCATCTTCTCATTATAATAGCGTCGTCTCTCTTCCAGTTGATCCGCTAGCTTTGGGGCACTGGGCTGCTGTTGGGTGTTCGCAACGAAGATCGCCTTCCCTTTACCCTTCTCGTTCCGCGGCTCCGACTTCGGAGGAGACAGTCTATGACCCATTTGATCCATCTGGGCTAGCTTGTCGATTAAAGCCTGGAATGTAGTCAGTTTGAAGATCATGAACTATGAAATAGTTGCATGACGGTCTAGGGTGCCTACGAACATGCCCACCGCTGGTGCTTCTTCGATGCGCTGTTCGTACTTAGACCACGGATTCCGCCATCGGATTGCGTACTGAATCCATGTCTCGCCCGGCTTCACCCTGGCATTGATCAATGCCGTTATTGAGGTGCGTTCACTAGCACTTGCGAATCGCTGGATGAACAACAACTCCATTTCTGCGAAAGTTTTGACGGAGTCGTTTGGAAGTTCGGAGTACCACTCAAACGCCGTCTCCGATAAACTGCCGACGAATTGGCGGAGCAAGAGCTTATCATCGCCACCAGTATTGCCACAGAGAGCCCTGAACTGAGCGACATGTTGATGGGGATTGCCTGTCCCCTTGTATACGTGGAACTTCGGGATCGTGTAGCCCGGCGGGTACTTTATCTGATCATACCAGCCTAGATACGGTCGTCCAGTTCTAACAATTTGCCCTGCCGCTTCATTCGCCTGGTGAACTCGTATCTGCTGAGCGATGTAATCATCCAGGGCGGACTTGGAAATAGTTTCCTCCTTGGCTGCTGAAAGAGCCGGAGGTGGATTTGATGTTTCTCCTCTATCATCTTCAATTATTACTGGAGGATCTTCGGCTGGGAGATCCGGCTGGATCATCATGCCCACCATGTCCTGGAATAGAAGGGTCATTTACTTTATATTGGCCGCTTGTTCCGCAGCCTCCTTGTCCTTCTTTTCGAGCATTCTCCGAAGGAATTCAGCATCAGTCTCGTGTTCGTGACGTTGTTCCGATGACGCCTCCGGGCTTTCTTTTGGTCCGGTGAGTGCGGCCATTGCAGTCAGCATCTCTTGAAGCTTCTGCTGCTGTTGCTCCTGAGCTCTTGTGATGGATCGGGTGAGCGGTCGGTAGCCCGTAGAAGCGCGACTATCCTCTCTTCCGGATGCCATGTAAACAGAATGTACCACCATGCCCCCAGACTTAGGGCATTTGGGCCCAGTGTTTTTGTAGTCTGCCATGTTTACAGGGGCTTTCTCTGGCCTCCTTTTCTTTTGAGTAGTCGACGTGGAGGGGGCCGTTGTAGCGGGCATCCAAGTGGTTGTTGTCTTTTGCGGCTTACTGGGACGATTCCCTTCCGGCTGAACCTTCGGCTTCTTCTGTTGGCGGAGGTAGTCTTGATCAACCACCGACTCTCGGACTTGTCGCCAGATTTTATAAACTTTAGAAGACGGTCGTTGAGGGGACTGTTCTGGCTTCATTTCTATGACGGTCTCCACCGGCGGCGGAGCTCTTTTTAGTACGGAGGTAGGCGAATTCCTGCGCACCTTATTCAGCAGCTCAAAGCTGTTCCCGGTTGGAACATCAGCATTAACTTCCACCATTAGAGCTGGTGGAGTTAACCCATAAGGGGAGTTGCCCCCGGCCTTCCTTACTCGGCGCCAGTGGCAACGTCGAGCGTGTCGAGCTATTGGAGTTGGTTCGGTGACGGGGATGACCTTATCTTTCCCCATGTCCGGTTGAGGCACCGCTGGTGCCGGCCTCTTGAAGACTGACATCCGTTGAGTAGTGGTATCAAATCTGTCGAAGACAGACTTTTGAGCAGGAGTGGGGGCTGGAATAGTCAGTCTTGTAAAGACCGACTCTTTTGTAGGAGAAGCCGCCTTGACAACTTCAGGAGCAGGGTTGGCTATCTTCTTTGGGATGGCCACTTCAGATGTCATGGGCTTCTTGGTAGGCCCGTCGGAGTTCAGGCTCAGTCTGGTGAAGACCGAGGAGTTGAAGCTAGACGACCCGTTGAGAGAGGCCGTGGTAGTAGCAAGCCGATTGAAGACCGACTTCTTAGGAGCTTCCGGCGCTGGTACAGGGGTGTTGAAGCTCATTGGGAGAGCATAATCCCGAAAAATAATCCAGTAGTAGCTTGGGTGACCTGTTCCACCGGCATTGTGAACAGGGAAGCCGCTTGAGGTCCGTAAGCTACACCTCCAGGTGAGGTGGAGCGTAGGTTGCAGTTGCAGTTGGAACATCTTGCACAAGTGGATGCCATTGATTCTTTGCCTTCTGCAGCAAGCAAAACGTCAAATCTTAGTACCTCGAAACCCAAGGGCAACTATTAGCAAACCGCGATTGGTTCGCGAACACGACACACGAAGTGTGGAGTGGAAAGAGGAAAAGGTTCTACCGGGCATGCCAGAATCTGTTCCCCTCCGAATCACGGAGATGGGACCGCGCAGGTCCGTCTCGCCTGAAATCCGGGACAGATGCTAATTGGTGCTATCCGTCCACCTCTCTGAAGATGCCAAGTTGATTTATGGCACTATGTATCGAAGGTTTAAACGGATGCGGCCGATGTAGCAGACTTCGTCAGATTCTCCCTCGTTTGAGGGGTTTTTGATTGTGGGGACGCTCTTCCCTGCAGGCGCAAGCCCCTGCAGTTAATTACGTTACCGCACCGTGGTAACAACTTTCTCCTTCTCCAAATGGTCACTTCGTGTCGTGGGTGTTTGTTTTGTGTTTGGTTGCCCGTGGATTGTATACGGAGACTAAGTTATGTTGCCGCCCGTAGGGCGTGGACTAGTCCAAATCCGTATCTTTCCTAGATTTGGGTTTGGGGGTTTGGGTTTAAGGATACGTTAGCCTCATTTGAGACTAAGATCAACTTAAACGTTTGTTAAGGACACGTTAGTCTAATTCTAGATTAAGATCGACTTAACGAGATCGTTTGGATCCGACAAGAGAGCAATTGGTCTCTATTGTTTAGTTTAAAAACATTGCAGTCGATAATTAGTTTAAGGACATTGCGGTCCAATGTTAGTTTTAAGACATCGCGGTCGAGGTTAAGGACATCATAGTCCGTGAGCTTAAGGACCTCACAGTCCGGTGTTAGTTTTAAGACATCATGGTCGAGGTTAAGGACATCATAGTCCGTGGATTTAAGGACTCCACAGTCCGACGTTAGTTTTAAGACATCACGGTCGAGGTTAAGGACATCATAGTCCATAAGTTTAAGGACTCCACAGTCCGATGTTAGTTTTAAGACATCACGATCGAGGTTAAGGACATCATAGTCCGTAGATTTAAGGACTCCACAGTCCGATTTTAGTTTTAAGACATCACGGTCGAGATTAAGGACATCATAGTCCGTGGATTTAAGGACCCCACAGTCCGATGTTAGTTTTAAGACATCACGGTCGAGGTTAAGGACATCATAGTCTATGAGTTTAAGGACCCCACGGTCCATGAAATGTATGGTTGTCGGGACCCGTCACCTCTTTGAAGACGTTGAGGAATTACAACGACAAATATCAAAGGAGTGAAAAGATATACCCTTGAACCGAGGTGATTTGGTTGAAAGAGCAGATGTGCTCAATTCAAAACAAGTTGAGGACTTATGGCCAGAATTGGGCCAAGTCTAATTAAAATGTTTTAATATTTTATTTTTGTTCTGGCTATTAAGTCTTTATTTGGGCTCGGCCCTTTTTAATAATGCTAAGCATTGGGCTCTGTCATTTTGTCTTTATCAGAACAGAGCACGTTCTGATAGTGCGCCACGTGGCACGTCAGGCGCTTTGTGCCAATTAAAGAGCGCATTGTGCTAGCGCACGCGAAGGTGACACGTGTCGTGCTAAGCGCTGGTTCATTAGCGCATTTGCGCTTTCCATTTATGAGTGCTTTGCGCTAGCGCGCCAGCGAGCGACACGTGGTGCGCTTAGCGCTGAGCGCCAGTCTATGAGCGCAGCGCTCTGTTTTAAAAGCGCAAAGTGCCAGTGGTGTCTATGGTTGACACGTGGCAAGTTATGGCGCTGTGCGCCAGTCCAATAAGCGTAAGGGCGCAGTTCATGGGTGCAAGACACTTTTCAATAGAGCAAGGCGCATCTGATCAATTTTAAGATCACAGAACAACTTTTATGTTCTTCTAAGGAGGCTTTGCCTCAAGATCCAAGAACAAAAGTTCTTGTTTTGATAAAAGGCTCTGCCTTTATAGATCAAAGATCTGTGGACGAAATAAAAATACTTCTTTTATTTTTATTATAATTAGATCTTTTGATCTTTTTTCTTATCATCAAAGACCTTGGTCTTTTTCATATCTATGATCTTTTTAGAAGAGGGTTCTTCTTTTTATGAGATGATTTCATCTCTGTTTTTCAAGAACATAGTTCTTTTTTACCTTGAATATGAAGAAAAATCTTCTTTTCTTAAGAGCTTGCTCTTTTTTGCAGAAGGTTTTTCTCTCTCTTCTTCTGTATTCTCCCTCTTGTATTCTTTATATTTTAGACATGAAGTTTAGGGTCCTTTATATAGGGCCAAATGATTTATTAAATTAGTTTTGAGAGATCTTTCTCTGATTGATTTGGGAATATTTCCCACCGTTAGATCTTTGATCCTAAGGTTTCTGTTTTACAGAAGATGATCTTCTTATTTTAATAAGATTGAAAAATCTTTCCATAACAGAACTTTAGTTCTAATTAATTAATAATTTATTATTAGTAGATCTTTTGATCCGATGGTGGGGGAATTTTCAATTCCAGCGCTGACGCACCTACGTTCGACACGTGGCGCGCAGCGCAAAGCGCAGCACAAATGCGCTAGCGCACTCGTGTTTGCGACGCAAAGCGCGGCGCAACTGCGCTAGCGCACCTGTGTTAGACACGTGACGCGCAGCGCAGAGCGCAGCGCAACTGCGCTAGCGCACCTGTGTTTGACACGTGGCGCGCAGCGCAGAGCGCTGGATCTGAAGCGTTGCTTCAACTTTTTTAAATTTTGAATTTTGAAACAGAGCTTTACTCTGATTAGGGGTGCGCTGCCTAGGTAGCAACACTCCTGGCGCTGGCGTGTCTGCTCTTGACACGTGGCACGCAGCGCGCGGCGCGCGGGATCTGAAGCGTTGCTTCAATTTTTTTGAATTTTGAAAGTCAAAACAGAGCTTTGCTCTGATTGGGGAAACACCGACAACCATACATTTCATAGACTATGACGTCTTTACACTGGACTGTGGGGTCCTTAAACCCATGAACTATGATGTCCTTAACCTTGAACTGTGGGGTCCTTAAATCTATGGACTATGATGTCCTTAACCTTGGACTGTGGGGTCCTTAAACCCATGGACTATGATGTCCTTAACCTTGGACCGTAATGTCCTTAAACTAATGGACCGCAATGTCCCTAAACTAAACAATAGAGCCCAAATGCTCTTTTGTTGGATCTAAACGATCCCGTTAAGTTGATCTAAGTCTAAAATTAGACTAACGTATCCTTAACAAACGTTTAATTTGATCTTAGTCTCAAATGAGACTAACGTATCTTTAAACCCAACGCAAAACCCAAATCTAAGAAAATACGAATTTGGACTAATCCACGCCCTACGGGCGACAACATAAATTAGTCTCCGTATACAATCCACGGGTAACCAAAAACAAAATAAATACCCACGACACGAAGTGACCATGTGGAGAAGGAGAAAGTGGTTACCGCGATGCAGTAATGTAATTAACTGCAGGGGCGTGTGCCTGCAGAGAAGAGCGTCCCCACAATCAAAAACCCCTCAAATGAGGGGGAATCTGACGAAGTCTGCTATATCGGCCGCATCCATTTAAACCTTCAATATACGGTGTCATAAATCAACTTGGCATTTTCGGAGAGGTGGACGGATAGCACCAATTAGCATCTGCCCCCAAATTCAGGCAAGACGTTTGTCTTCCCGGTCTTTCGACGGAGAACAGATTCTGGCATGCCCGGTGGGACCTCTTCCTCTTTCCACTCCACACTTCGTGTGTCGTGTTCACGAACGAATCGCGTTTTAATATGGTTGCCCTTGGGTTCGAGATACTAAGATTTGGTTTTGCTCTCGTGCAGAAAAAAGAACATCAATGGCCTCTAACTGCTCCAGCTGCAACTGCAACTCCCATTCCGCCTCATCTGGAGGTGTAACCTACGGGCCCCAAGCGGCCTCCCTTTTCACAATGCCAGGGGAGCAAGCAACTCAAGCCACAATGGGCTATTCTTCGGGACCATGCTCCCACCGATGAATTTCAACGCCCCTGCACCATTGCAAGAAGCTCCGAAGAGTTCGATCTTTAATCGGCTCACAACTACTGCGGCCCCTCTCAACGGGTCGTCCAGCTCCAACGCCTCAGTCTTTGACAGACTAGGCCAAAGCTTATGTGGGCCCATGAAAAAGCCTGCGATACCAGAAAGGGTTATCCCAAAAAGGATAGCCATTCCTGCTCTCGAAGTCGTCAACGCAGCTTCTCCTGCCAAAGGGTCGGTCTTCACAAAACTGACAGTTTCAGCGCCCGTTTCAGGCGAAATCGTCAAGGCTGCTTCACCTGCTCGAAAGCCTGCTTTCGATAGGCTGGTTATCCCCACTCAGCGGACATCAGTCTTCAATAGGCTGACAACGACAACTTCTGACCAACACAGGGGGCATGAGGAAGTCACCCCTACAGCTGAGACAATCCCAATGGCTCGACACGCTCGACGTCGCTACTGGCGCCGAGTAAGGAAGGCTGGGGGCAACTCTCCTTCTGGACTGACTCCACCGGCTTCAACAGTGGAAATCGATGTTGATGTTCCAACTGGGAACAGCTTTGAACCGCTAAGGAGGGTGCACAAAAACTCTCCGACTGCCGTGCTAAAGAGATCTCCTCCACCTGTGGAGAATGCCCCAAAGGCGAAGCTAGAGCAGCCCCCTCAGCGTTTGTCCTCTAAAATTTACAAGGTCTAGCATCAAGTCCAAGACTCGGTAATTGATCAAGATTACTCTCGCCGGCAGAAAAAGGTGAAAGTTCAGCGAGAAGAGGACCATCCCGTCAAGCCACAAAGGGCGACAGCTACTTGGGTGCCCACTGCAACGGCCCCCTCAACTTCGACCGCTCATAAGAGGAGAAGGCCGGAGAAAATCCCTGAGTCTGCAACGAATCGCAAGACCACTGAACCTAAACGCCCTAAGTCTGGGGGCATGGTGGTGCATACCGTCTATATGGCATCCGGAAAAGAGGAAAGCCGTACTTCTACGGGTCATCGACTGCTTACCCAATCGATAACAAAGGCTCAGGAGCAACAGCAGCAAAAACTTCAGGAGATGCTGACTGCAATGGCCACACTCACTGGGCCGAAAGAAAATCCAGAGACCTCAGAGCAGCGTCAGGAACAAGAAACTGATGCTGAATTCTTCCGAAGAATGCTCGAGAGGAAAGAAAAAGAGGCTGCAGAACAAGCGGCCAATATAAAACGAATGGCTCTTTTGTTCCAAGACATGGCCGGGATGATGTTACAGCCGGAACCTCCAGCTGAAGACCCCCCGATTATCATTGAAGACGACAGAGGGGAGACATCGAACCCACTTCCGACTTGCTCAGCAGCCAAAGAGGAGACCATCTTAAAAGCTTCCCTGGAAGATTACATCGCTCAGCAGATACGAGTTCATCAAGCGAATGAAGCAGCTGGGCAAATTGTTAAAACTGGACGACCCTATCCGGGTTGGTATGACCAAATAAAGTACCCGCCGGGATACACGATCCCAAAATTCTACGTATATAAGGGGACGGAAAATCCGCATCAGCACGTCGCTCAATTCATAGCCTTGTGCGGCAACACTGGAGGTGACGATAAGCTACTGCTTCATCAGTTCGCCGGCAGCTTAGCGGAAACGGCCTTCGAATGGTATTCAGAGCTTCCCAACGATTCCGTCAAAACTTTTACAGAGATGGAGTTGCTATTCACCCAGCGTTTCGCAAGTGCTAGCGAACACACCCCAATCACGGCACTGATTAATGCCAGGGTGAAGCCTGGAGAAACATGGGTTTAGTATGCAACACGGTGGCGGAATCTATGATCAAGATGCGAGCAGCGCATCAAAGAAGCGCCTGCGGTAGGCATGTTCGTAGGGACCCTCGACCCTCAGGCGACCATTTCACAATTCATGATGTTCTTCAAGCCGACCACTTTCCAGACCTTAATTGACAAACTGGCCCAAATGGACCAGATGGGTCATAAGCCTTCCTCTTCGAAGCCGGAGCCACGGAATGAAAAAGGGAAAGGGAAAGCAACCTTCATCGCCAATACTCAACAACAGCCGAGCAACTTAAAGCCGGTTGTTCGCCAGAACAACGTGTGTCCACGCCCATCCCTCGAGGAGAGACTGGGACGTCCTTACTCGTTTCCCCGGGATAAAACGAGGAGACTGTTCGAGCTAGCAGTGCGCAACAGACTCATCAATCTGCAAGACCCAAAACGTCCGTTGCAGCCAGGCGATGTCAACAATCCTAATTACTGCCCTTACCACCAAGCAGTAAGCCATCCAATCGAAAATTGCTTCGTCTTCAAAAGCTGGATTGAGGACCAATACCAACTGGGAAAATTCGCGATGTCTGAAAACTGGAAGATGAACCCGCCACAACCACATGATCCGAAAAAAATGGACATGCCGGGGGCATCGTGCTAATTCATAGAGAAAGCCCCTGGACCGAAAAGTCCGTAAACTAGAAATTTGCCTCAAATACGGCAACGCTGGACCGAGATATCCTTAAACTAACGACAGACCGAAACGTCGTTAAACTAACAATGGACCACTATGTCCTAAAACTGGCTGTTGACCGAGACGTCGATAAACTACTACGGACCGCAGCATCCCAAGGCTGACGCAAAAAAAACAAAAAAAAAAAACAAAACGGTACGTCCATAAGCGAGATGGACACGGATGAAAACCCGAAAGGGCTCTGTGAATAAAAACAGCAGGACTATCGGCGAGTTTTGTGAAAACCCAAAAGGGCGCAATCTCGTTAAAAGACACTTGCAAGGTCCTCTCGATCTTATGAGGAGAAAATACCTGCGTGAGATCCTTACGACTCACAAGGGAGCAACACACTTAGGAATCCCCATGATTCCTAAGGAGAAATTATACTTACGAGATCCTCACGACTCATAAGGAGAATTTCCCTTTGAGACCCTCACAGCTCATAGGGTTCAAAAGCCTTAAGCTACAGGGATCCGAACCTGTTCTTAAGCCATCACAATCTCCAATGTTGCCCTACAAGCGTTTCAATACTGACCCTTGTATACAATCCACGGGAGCAAATAAACATTTCTCGAAAAAAGTCCCACCAGCGACTTGGGATATGTTTACACAGTGGACAGCCCTTGTAAGTCCTCTCGACTTATAAGGAGAAAACACTCTTGTAAGATTCTTACGACTTATAAGAGAACATACACTTGGGAATTCTCACGATTCTTAAGGAGAAAATGCACTTACGAGATCCTCACGACTCGTAGGTAGAAATACTTTTATGAGACCCTTACGGCTCATGAATTCAAAAGCCTTAGTCGACAGGATCCTAACCCTGTTTACTAAGCCACCTTTGTTCGACATCGACAAAGGCAAATGATGATTTGCTCCTGCCAATATCCCAGTAGTAGCGATACTGATGCCTAAATCAGTATCAAATCCCAAACTTGCGGCGAAAAGCCAGCAATCCACAAATGCATATGAAATAGCCGAAATGATTGGGCAACTTACAACAAAATCAGCAACTAAAAATGTATGCATACAAAATAGCCGAAATGGTTGGGCAACTCGCAATAAAAAGCAGCGAGTAAATAAAACAAATAGCCGAAATGATTGGGCATCGTGAAAAATAGCCAAAATGATTGGGCAATCGCGACTTTCGCGATATAAAAACTGAAATGATAGAGCATCGCGGAAAGAAAAATATATAAAATGAAAATTTTGCCCTACAGGTGAGATCACATCGATCTTTGTATAAAGTCCAGGAGCACAAACGAAAAGGGAAGCATACCTTCCCACCAGGCTCCATCAGAAAAAGAAGCCAAATCTCGACGGTTCACAGACAGCCTGGAGATCATCTCGACATTCATCTCGTTACGGCAGACGCGACGTCAGCAAAGCGGAGTGATGGCAAAATCCCAGCTCCACCTCAGCATTCGTCTCGTTACACCAGACGCAATGTCAACAACGGCGTTCCTTCGCAGTCCAGCAGGATGCAGATGCAACGTCAACGAAAGACCTCATGGTCAAAACAAAGCGGAGTGACGGCAAAATCCCAACTCCATCCCAGCATTCGTCTCGTTACACCAGACGCAATGTGAACAATGGCGTTCCTTCGCAGTCCAGCAGGATGCAGATGCAACGTCAATGAAAGATCTCATGGTCAAAACAAAGCGGAGTGACGGCAAAATCCCAACTCTATCCCAGCATTCGTCTCGTTACACCAGACGCAATGTCAACAACGGCGTTCCTTCGCAGTCCAGCAGGATGCAGATGCAACGTCAATGAAAGACCTCGGTCAAAACAAAGCGGAGTGACGGCAAAATACCAACTTCACCTCAGCATTCGTCTCATTACACCAGACGCAATGTCAATAACGGCGTTCCTTCGCAGTCCAGCAGAATGCAGATGCAACGCTAACGAAAGACCTCACGGTCGAAACAAAGTGGGGTGACGGCAAAATCCCAACTCCACCTCAGTATTCGTCTCGTTACACCAGACGCAATGTCAACAACGGCATTCCTTCGCAGTCCAGCAGGATGCAGATGCAACGTCAACGAAAGACCTCACGGTCGAAACAAAGCGGAGTGATAGCAAAATCCCAGCTCCACCTCAGCATTTGTCTCGTTACAGCAGACACAATGTCACCCCAGGGTCAAAACAATGGAGCCATGGCAAAGTCCCTAGTTCCAAATCTCGACGGTTCACCAACAACCTAGAGACAACCACGACATTCGTCTTGATACAGCATACGCAATGCCAGCAAATGAAGCAAAGGCCAAATTCCTAGCTTCAGGGTCTTGACGGCAACTGATATAAAACCTGAAAGACTATCAGAGATCATCCCACACCAGCGCGGAGTGGTCACCACTTCGACGTTCGTCTCGATACAGAAGACGAGATGTCACTACAGCGTCCTTCCTCCAACAGAATTCGGAAACGCCAAATCAAACGAAGCGAAGGCCAAATTCCTAGCTTCAGGGTCTTGATGACAACTCATATAAAACCTGAAAGACTATCGGAGATCATCCCACACCAGTGCGGAGTGGTCACCACCTCGACGTTCGTTTCGATACAGCAGACGGGATGTTACCATAGCGTTCTTCCTCCAGCAGGATTCAGACGCGATAATCAAACAACGGAGCCACGGTAAAATCCCTAGTTCCAAACCTCGACGGTTCACCAACAACCTAGAGACAACCGCGACATAGCAGACGCAATGCCAGCAAATGAAGCAAAGGCCAAATTCCTAGCTTCAGGGTCTTGACGGCAACTCAAATAAAACCTGAAAGACTATCGGAGATCTTCCCACACCAGCGCGGAGTGATTATGACTCATCGGGGCTCCCCAAACTGAGCCTAACCTCAAGTAAAAAGTGACATGGCAAAACTCCTAACGCTTACTCTTCCGACGGTCAAACTACCTAGGAAGATTGCTTGAAGACGTCTTGTCCAGCCCCCGAAGGGATCAGAGACACGACAGTCGTAAGGCTACTCGAACAACAAGATTGCCTATCGAGGGATACATCAGTCAACGCGACGGTACGATAGGCAAAACCCTAGTACCACAGACCCTAACAGACCTCTGTCGTAAAGAGCAGAGGTTAACTGTGACGTTAGGACATTCTTGCGAGAACTTCTCGACTCGTCTCGACTCATGAGGAAATTAATGTCTTTGCAAGGACTTCTCGATTCGTCTCGACTCGTAAGGAAAAGCCTTAGACAATGGGGATAAGGACCTGTTTCCTAAGCACTGAGGCCCTGCAAGTCGGTCCAAAATGGACTCTTGCATACTATTCACGAGCCACACTCTCCAAAATCGAATCTCGACAAGGAAGGAAACAACCACTTACGAGTCCTCTCGACTTGTAAGAGGGAAAATTCTCTTGTGAGATCCTTACGACTTTCAAGAGAAAGCACACTTAGGAATCCTCACGATTCCTAAGGAGAAAATACACCTACGAGATTCTCTCGACTCGTAGGGAGAAAACCCTTTATGAGACCCTCACGGCTTATAAAATTGAAAAGTCTTAGGCAGCAGACATGAACCTGCTCTCTAAGCCATCGTTACCCTGCAAAGGGTCCAAGATGGACCATCACTTACTATCTACAGGCCACACTTTCTAAAATCACATGGCAACGACACGGCAAAGAGAAGAAAGCAACGGTAGAGCAGAAAATGTGTATCTTTTATTCATGAATTCAATGGAGTACAAGCTGAATTATATGAAAGAATAAAAATGGATACATATTATTCAAAGATTACAAGTGTTCAATCTATACAAAACAACTACTGAGAAAGAGGCATTTTCAATAAGTCAGCAAGTTGCTCGCGCACTCCTTTCAGTGCCTTCTCATGATCAGCCGCCGCGGCCAGCTCCGCTTCAATTCGAGCCCTTTGCTGCAAGCATGACGAAATCTTCTCATCGATTTCCCGTTGGGCAGCTTCGCGACTCTGCGTAACCCGTTCAATAGATTCGAGCTTCCACCTCTGTAACATTTCAAAAAAAATAAAATATTATTTTGGGAATTTTTATAATTAAATAATAAAATATTGAATATTTTAATAGGGCGGTATAATTAAGTACCAATAAAAAAATGGAAAATTATGGAAATTACTAAAAAGAGAATGTTTTATGTGAATTATGCAAATTATAAGTTTTTATGATTAATTGTACGCTATTTAGTGCTAATCGCGATTAAATATCGCTAATCGCGCATTAAGCTTGTTTTGTGCAAAACATGCACATGTCTTTTTTTAGCACTTGTTACATTTTTTTTCATGCTTTAAATTAAAGAGAAGAAATGAAAAGGAAAAGAAAAGAAAAGGGATATGAATAAAGAATGGAGGGATGGGCATGAGAGAGAGTGAGAGGGTAAGGGGTCAAACCTTGGACCAAGCTCCCATTCCTACTTCATTCTTCATCATCTTCTCTCCTCTCCTTCACTCTTGCTGCTGCTTTTGCTGCCCTCACTTCCTCGCCCTCTTCATCCTCTCAAACACCATTAAAAACATCTCAAAACCCAATACCCACTTCATTAAAAATGTGCATGAGCTCACTAGCAACACATTGGACCAAAAAAACTTGCATTTTGGACACTTGGGGCAACTCAAGAAAATTCTTGAGTTGCCAAATGAGATATTCTCTTAACCATTAGCCTAGTATTTCCATTGCTTTTACATCCATGTTTGTTTAGAACCGATTTGGTGTCGTTTAGTGAGACTTGGGAAATTCTAGTTAGGGTTTATGGAATTTTTGAGTTATGATGTGTAATTGAGCTCAGTAGAGGTCACACAAACCCCCTAGTGCTAGAATTTAGACCTAAGCCAGAGACTAGAACCCCGGAATATGGATTTAGAAACCCGATATCGGAAGAATTGTGGATTCTGTGTGTGTATATTGAAATCTGCTATCACCCGGAGCCTCTGAAAATTATTTAGAAAGTACAGAGGAGTGTGTAGGTACCTAGGAAGCTAACCCCAAGACCCCAGCCCCTACCCTCTTTCCTGGGCCGCAAATAAATTCATTCTGGCCACAATTTGCGGCCAGAGCAGTGTGGAATCGATTCGTATTTGTTCTGTGGCTTTATCTCCAGTACACTAGACCCTTGACATATGCAAAATTGGCTGATTTGACCTAGGGTAAAATCTGGGACCATTTTCAAGAGTTGCTGTTTTGATTCGTGGTTTCGTTTTATGTATTTTGAATTCTGAATTTTTGTGATTTGTGACGTATTCGATCACTTGACGTTTGTACGTCGAAATCGAGTGTTATTTGGTGGTTTTGAAAGCGTAGTCCATAGGTTCTAACCTATAGGCCTTTAGCGTGTCGTTTTGATTTTCCGATGTGATTTTAATGCGACACGATACGTTATGATGTGTAGGTACCCCACGAAGACTTCGAGACGAAAAGCAAGCGCGTGGCGACGTCGGCAACAGAAAGTGAAGAGCAAGGTGGGTAGATTATATCTATGGGGGAAGTCGGGTGGATGGCGTATAGCACCCCCGCAGTTCGATGTATAGTATATATATATATACTATATGATATCTTTTATGTGAGACATGGATATTCAGGATATGATTAGGTTTTCAATGGTTATATTAGGGTCATTAGAAGTGAACTAGTATAGCTTCTTAGTCGCGAACCCTAGAATAGGTTTACACCCACGCGCACACACATGCTTACTCTATTATACTTGTGCGTATATGGGGATAGGTATATATGTACATACACATAGGTATGGGACGACGTATATATGTACACGTATACCTACACTTGGATGATGAGGATAGTGGTTGATATTTGGAGATGAGTCGATGAGTTTGGGCATAGTGCCATGAGATCGATGATATGATGTGGTTCGTATTATGAGATACGATATGAGATTTTAGTGGGCCTTTGGACGTGTGTTTTATACACACATTCATATATATATCGATGGTATCAGTTTGTACTAGACTTAGATCGGTACCTCAGTTCATGAGATATGATGATAAGGATACCAGATAATTGATGAGATAAATGTGAGATTTGACCCGTATCCAGATTTGGGATGCTGTACGACGGATTTACGTACGAGCTATATATTGATGATAGATCCGCACTCTTGACTCGAGGATATCATATTGTATATTGTATCGTATGTTATACTATTGAGGCGGGATCACCGACTATTATATTTATATGTATATCGACTCAGATTTAGGTGGTTTCCCTTACCCTTTCGGTTAGACTGTTCGTTTAGTTCTGTAGTACTTAGTAGATGCTAGACTAGACCCGAGTCATACCTATTTCAAAACTAGCGAATCGTGAATATTTTAAAAGACAAGCCAAGGGATTCTGCGGATATTTCAAAAGACGCATCTTTTCTTAAAAACACCGTAGCCCTTATTTTTCTAAACACCACGATTCGTGTTATTTAAAATGGCAAAACTGTATGACATATATATATATATATATATTGATGTAAATTCTTCACTGTTGTGCTATTATTCATTTTCCGCATATTCTTGCTATCCGCATTGCATCGCATGTTTAAATGTGATTATTGTTATATTAAACCCATGTTGTCAGGACACTAGCACCATTATCGATGATGCGTATATTCCACGTACACCTGCTTGCCGGCTCACACACTTCATCATCGATAATTGCCATGTCACTACACAGTAGGATTGTTGCATCACGATATGACTCCTTGTATGACATAATGGCACACATACATATTGTATATTCATACCTGCGTATATACCTACTTGTACATCTATATTGGCGCACAGACATATTGTACACTCATACTTGCGTAAACACATATTGTACACCCATACTGCATACATACGTATTTGCACATACTTAAATGATTCTGGCTTGATTTTGGGGATTTGGGAACCGCAAGATATATTTTAAAACTGGATTCATTTGAAAGAGCGGTTTTCCTTTTATATGTGCATATTACTATTCCATGTTGCATGATATACTGATATGCTTACATTTCTTTTATATGTCGTAAACATCATGCTTTATGACTATACGCATTGAGATATGATGATTTCATGAGATTTCTGGATTTGAGAACCGTGGTTATTTCAAAAGAAAGCATGTATTGTTTTAAAAACTCGGTTTCTCTTGATATGATATTTCAGTGCGTCCACCATGCGTTTTCTCGGTTCTGAGACGTGCGACATGTGAAACCCGATTCGAGAAGGCGGATGATCTGTATGCAGGTTCATGGTGGACCCGGTATGGTACCGCGGGGCGAGAGAGAGATTTCGTATGGATGACGATGAGCCTGCCAGAGGGACCACTACCTACCGGTGATTGTATTTGAGCTCAGCGGATATCCGGAGGATACCGACCGGAGTTGAGAGATGATATGGGTCGATCCGGACTGACGGAGCTTGTGGGCCGATCCGGACTGACGGAGCCCTATATATATATAAGGATTCACGTGCCGATGCTGGGCATAGGTTTCATGATGTTTTCGAGTGTCGATGCTGGACACTCAGGTTCCATGATTTTGATGTGTCGCGAGAGACACACATTAATTTATATCCTCATACTTCCATGCATATGCTTTATGATATTTACATGCATGATGTTTTGTGTCATTGGTTGACACGTGGACGAGATCCACATGCATACAGAAATTGATTACATAGTTGGATGATATCCACATACTTATAGACTTCATGATATAGTTGACATTGATTCATGTTGATTACATTGATCATACCTTATATTTATGATATGTTTCTACCTGAGGCACTGACACGAGCACTTGGTACTACACTTATGTATAGATGTTTACCCTTGTCACCTTATCATGCTTCAGACTTTATCATATTGAGGATATACATTATTACTGATCGTATTGACCTAGGATTGAGTCATACATACGATTTCTGCTCTGTGATGTTTTCTACTCACGAGTTGGCAACTCACCCCCGTTGTGCCACAGTTCTTGCAGGTTTTGCCGTACAGGTTTCTTTGCGGCTTTATGGCACACTACTTCCATTCTGAGTGATTGCTTTGGCAGGTGGGTTCACTCGCATCGTGACCACCCTTGTATATTATTTTTATTGTTGTATCTAGTAAAATTCCATCAACCAAACTTGTATATTTATTTCAGACTTAGAAAACCAGTTGTGTATTATTTCGACCTTAGAGTCGTGCATTGCAGTATTATGGTTTTCTTGATGATTTTGAGTTTCCTTTTGAGTTTTGATCCTTACCCTTCGGCGTTGTATATTATATTGCTTGCATGGTTGTGACCGTCGATTGACGAAGGGCTAGCTCCCGCTTGGGGATGTCTTTTATCATTGTACATATATCATTCATGTTGTACCCCGTTCGGGGCCAGTATTTACAAAGGAAACTCTACCGAAATTTTCAAAAAAGACTTGGGATTTTTAAAATGCATATTCGGCTTATCTTATTTAAAAACCTTGTTTTTAAAATATGTTTTCTTCACTTCTTTAAAACTAGTTTTCCTTCATTTATTATTTAAAATGGTTTTAGATTTCTGGGCTTTTGGCTTACTTGAATTAGATGAGGTCCTATAGACTGCATATGATTCAAGGGCCAGTCATGTGCTATTTCGGGTCGTGACAGCCTCAATACAAGCCCGTCCGAGATACATTGCTGCAAGGTGTCAAAAGCAGCTCTCAGTAGCGCGGCATTTGTTTTAACTTGGGCGCGCAGCCGGGCAGATTCATCCGAAACCTCCTCGCGCTCCTTCCGCCTCAAGGTCGCTTCTTGTTCAAAATGGCGGAGGAAGGACACACTCTGCTTGACCCATGCAGCTCGTTGGGAGTTCACAGCCAGAATCTCAGGAGCAGGACGCCTAAGCTCAAGCTCGTGCAGGCAGGCCTCAATCTTTCTACAGTCGTTAACCCAAGACTCAACGACGCCTTCGTTATGGAAGTTCACAAGCGTCGCCAACATTGGATTAACCTCGGCAGCAAAATCTGCAGCGAATGTAGGGGCCTCCGCGTCAAGCTCCTCGATGTAATTGTCCAACATACGCAGACTGGTCACGACACCTTTTGAAGATGGACGTCTGGAAAAGGGCCCTGCTGGCATTATGATTCGAGACTCGAACGAAGCTGGAGTCGGTGTCACCGCTGCAAAAAAATTTATAATCAGATGATGACTCAAGAAATAAAAAAATGCACGAACAATAGAGTCTACTATACCGGCTGCAACAAGTGGCAGAGCTGGAAGTACTGGTGGCTCGGCGATACTCTCGTCCCCTCCTTCAATTTGTAAGGCTACAAGTGATGCAAAGAGGAATTAGTAATGACATGGCTGCCCGTCAAAGAAAAAAAAGGACGTCGGTTAGAAAAGATACTCACCGACACTAGCGGGCGGACTAATCTCCGACTGGAAGGAGAAGTGCGGGTTCAGCACCTGATACAAGTGATCAAAAAGGACTCCTGCGAGATCACGATGACACATGGTCAGTACACGAAAGATGCTTTCCCCGATTTAAATTTATCACAAACCCATACCTTCCAGCATTTGAGAAGATATAAGAGAGGACAGAGGGGCAACGATCGTCAAAGCGGCAACTGGTGGTGCTTCTTCAGGTATCGCAACCTCAGCGCTCGCCACACTTACATTCGAAAGGAAAAGAATGTCATCAGAAAGGATTGCGAAATGAAAAGAATGCAGCGACCCGAGACCTACCAGATAGGTCATCAACCAAAACCTCGATGGGAGCATCGCCAAGCATCACGACTTCTTCAATCTCATTTGCGGGGATGGTTTCACCGCCCGTATCTTCGTCCCCGGATTCCACGAGAGCTGTCGTGACACTCGCGACGCCAAGAGATGGCAGGGAACTGCTGGTGGAAAGAGCGGCAATTGGAGCAGTCCCGGACTCCTGGGAAAGAGTAGCCACTTTGAGCTCAGTAGTTGCAGTCATCTTACCCGCCATGTAACGTTTTAAAAATAATTAAATAAATAATTAAATGAATAAAATTGTTTAAGTGAATTTTATGATTTTCGGTAAAGTAAAATGTATTTTTCGTAAAACCATACCGTGATTGTTTTTCATTACAATTTCAAAAATACCTATTTTAATTATGTAATTACTAGTAAATGGTGTTTATTTAGCCACTTATAAATTTTTAGTTCAATTAAATATTTTTCCTAAATTAATTATTTTAAATATTAACATAAGCTTTATTTTTACACTAAATTAGTATAAATTACAAATTTGAATGGTTTTAATTTGTAAAAATGAACCATGGCATATTATAATTTAGTGTGTATCATGCAAAATTTATTTGCAAATTTTTCCATTTTTCTAGAGTTTTCTTGAGTTGCTATAGTAAAGAAATAAAAGAAAATAAAGAAATTCATGAAAAGACAATATGAAGTGATATTTAGGGGAAACTTCTACACAACTTTTTCACTCTCTTCTTTCTCTCCCTCACCTCCAAATAATGGCCGGCCTCACTACCATGGCATCCCCCCCCCATTTCCACTTCATTTTTTGTTCAAAATTCATCAAAAATCCTTCAAAAATTCAATTAAAAATCCACAAAATCCTATTTATTTCCTACCCTTTATTCTTTGCTTATTTTTACATGGATTTTGGAGTGGGAAAGCATGCATTTTGGAGGCTCATTTTCATGTTTGGACTTTAGGTTGTGGAGGTATAAATCCTTCTCTTTTGATTTATTTCTATTAGATGTTCTTTTAAAGCATAATTAGATTTATTATATTAATTCTAGTTGCAAATTTTAAAATTCAAGTTAGGGTTTGCAAATTCAAGTGGTGTTTTTTATTAATTAATTAGGGTTATAATAGCTAGTTTAACATCTTTTAGAGTGGAAAATTCTTGCATGGTTGTGGTATAATAAATTGTTATCCAAAAATTGATTTAATTATGCTAATTAGCTAACTAGTTTTTTTTATAAATGTATATGTGGGTGAGATAAAATTATTATGGTTTTAATAGGGATATTAACATGTTAGTGGAATGCAAAACCTAATCTAGTTATTAGTTTCAATTGTTAGTTAGTAAAGTGTGATAAATATGCTAATATTGCTAGTTTTTGCAAACTAGATTTTGGAAATTCCTAAATAAATGAGATTAAAAATATAATTATGGTTTCATCATATCATTATCATCATGAAGTGTAGTTTAATACATTAATTCATGCAAAATCATGTTTTGTTGTGGAATTGTGAATTTTGCTTGAAAGAGGTTGAAAATTTCTAATGGTTGCAAACTAGAAATTTCAAATTAATGCAAATTTGTGTAATAAAAATATAGTAAGGGGTTGTATAGTCTAGTTATGCTATTTGATGAGTTTTATGACCATTGGTTTCATTTAGATGTCAAGTTTTGATGAAAAACGGTAAATTGGCATTTTCGGGTTTTACGAAATCGGGTGATTTGATGGATTTCAGTGTTTCGATGGATTTAATCATGTTTTATAATATAAGTAATGAGTTTTAAAACTACGAGTTATTTGTTGATATTTATCTCGATCCATCGGAGTTTGTACGCCGATATCGAGCGATATTTGGTTCTTTTGCGTGGACGGGACATAGGTTTTGACCTATGCTTGTTCCTTGCATCGTTTCGACTTTTGTATGTGATTCCATTTACGATACTATTTATATGTTTGCGTTTAGGTACCCCTCACGTGGACTGCGGGCGATGAAGAGGAGGATGGCGACACCGTCTTCGGCAGACATGGACCAGATGAGTAGATGTATATCTACGGGGGGAAGTCGGGTGGATGGCGTTTAGCACCCCCGCAACGTAGAATAGGAATAGTACTTATTGCCATTAGGAAACCAGATGTGACCCTAGATTCTTAATGAGTAGGACCCTAGTAATGACCCTAGGCTGGGCTAGACTGATTTAGGAAAACCATACCAGAGGATGAATACCTTGGAAGAGGTTCGTAGGTTTCAGATAGAAACACACACACGCACACACTGAAACTCGACATGGTGTATACGGATATGTGTATATATATATAGGACTAGGTATAGGTATATATATATATATACAATACGTATGTAGGATACATTGATGTGATATGATACACGGGAATGAAACAGTATAACTGGGCTTGATGCCGTGATTCTTGACTATACAGTCGTATTAAAGTGTTAGCAGATCATTAGAGAATGAGATAATGAACAGGTATACATAAATTATAATGGGTAGTGATGATATCGAGGTACATGGAACTCTAAAATAGATCCCGAACTGTAACTTGTGACTGATCACGATATATATATGTACGACTTGATTACGACATCATATAGGTGTGACCTGACGTCGATATCATATAAGTGTGACTTGATGACGATATGATATCAGTATGACTTAATCACAATATGATACATATGACATGATATTTCTGAGGATAAACTAATGATGCATATTATGATGGCAATGATATATGATTGATGTATGCGATTACAGTTTAGCATCTTGATCATGAATTGTGTTGATGATGACATTATACGAATGATGAGACACCTAGGAGATACTTGACCCGTACCCCAATATTGGGATGCCGTACGATGGATTTTACCGTACGAGGCATAGATATGATGATTGATCCGCACTCTTGATTCGAGAAAGCCGTACTATGTACGTGACGCTATTGAGGCTGGATCGCCGACTATTAGAGATATTGATTCAGACCTTAGGTAGACTCTTGTTTCTTATTGACTAGTTTCTTAGGTTTAGTTCATTAGGAGGTTAGATGGACACTAGTTTAGGTTCAATTCACATAGTGGTAGTTGTACTCGTATATCGTAGAGGAGTGGATAATGCACATCTGTCTTTACATTTATACCATAATTATAAAGTGCATGTTCATATATATATGTTTCTATAATCAGCATAAAACTTTGCCTGTTAGGACACCAGCACCATTACCGATGATGCACAAATTCCACGCACACTTATTTGCCGGCTCACACACATCATCATCGGTAATTGCTATGTCACGTACACTTTAGATCATATTATCTTTTATTGATAGAATCAGTTAACAACTAGACCGATATAATATTGTGATTACTCTCTGATGTTAGTATAGACATGGTATTGATTACTTAGATATTCTTGCATTCATATTTTCATGTTATCATGCAGTATTATGGGCATATGCCGACACTTATCATATACTTACTCATGATTTTGAGATTTGGGTTTCTATGAGATTTCTGGATTTTGGGGAAAACCGCAAGAATATATAAAAACTTCTCTCTCTCTCCTCCTCTCTTTTTAAAAAACATAAGATGCGGTTTTCTCGTGATGTATGTGTCGTCCACCATGAGATTTCATGTTTTCTGTTGGATTTCGAGACCCGATTCGAGGAGTGGATGAACCGTCTCGGGTATATGGTGGGCCCAGTATGGTACCCCGGGGTAAGAAGATCGAGTTGTAGACGATAAGCCTGGCAGGGGAAGGCTACCTACCGGTGATGTCTGGCGCGGCGGATATCCGGAGGATACCGACCGTTGTCGTGAGATTTGATGATATGGGCCGATCCAGACTGACGGAGCCCGAGGTATTGAGACTATGAGGCTTGAGATTTACATGTTTGTGTCGATGCTTGACACGGATTTCCATGGATTTCATTGTTGAGATTTCAGATTCCTATACACATTTTACTATGATAACAGCTAAAGATTTCTTATACAGATATATCTGGATTTCAGGATTGATTATTTTATATTCATGGTGCATGCATATCCATTCATATGACATAGTATTATATGAGGCACTGACACGAGCACGGAGTATCTGTATTTACACGTAGTTTTTACCCTGCTATTACTAGATGATTAGGATATAGTAGTGTATTATTTTATGACCAAGGATAGCGTCGTGCATTCGATTGCTTTTCGTAGATGTCTTCTACTCACGAGTTGGCAACTCACCCCCGTTGTGCCAAATTTTATTACAGGTTCGATGTACAGGTTTCCCTGGCAGTTGCTGGCACATCATTTCATTCAGGGTGATTTGCACGGTAGGTTGGTTCACTTGTATCTGAACCACCATTGTACTTTTATTCTTTTATTTGTATCTAGTAAGCTCCATCAACCATACTTGTATTACTTGATAAGTTTATTGGACCAGTTATTTATTTCGACCTTAGAGTCGCGCTTGTATTATTCTGATTTGGTGGATTTGTTTTCTTTTGAGTTTTTGAGCCTCGCCCTTTGGCGTTGTATATTATTGTGCTCGTTGTGGTTGATTCCGCCTGTTGGCGTTGAGCTAGCTCCCGTTTGGGGATGCTTTTTATTGTTTTTGTATATTGTACTTGTTGTACCCGTTTGGGGCCAGTTTTTACAGAGGAGACTCTGCCGAAATTTTTGGGAAAAATTGCTGATGCTTTTAAACTTGTTTCCTTTCTGTTTTCTTTTACTTCTTCTTCTTTTATGGTTTAGATTTCTGGGCTTCGGCTTACTTAGGTTACGTTGCGCCTCTAGACGCTTCGTAATCTAAGTGTCGGTCACGTTCCGTACTTTCGGGTCGTGACACGCCACCTCCTCATCAGGACTTGGCCCTGCAGGATAAGATATATGAGAATCTAATGATTAACGCTTTGACAAAAAGGCTCAGTGTTATGTTACCTTGGGTCGGCTTTTCAATTACTTCCCGAGCTGCACGTGCCGCCTGTCTGTGAGCGGTAGACAGGGTGCCCGGAGCACCCTCTGAAGAAGCAGGGACAGGGGAAGCAGCGCTCGAACCTGCACCCACGGCCAAGGCGGCGTTGCATTCTTTTGCTGCACGCCTCCTGCGCTTCCTTTCCTCCCGGGCCGTCAGAGCTGATCTTCTCAAGACCTCCGTCAAGGAGACGTCATCGTCCACGACAGGAGCTACCTCTGGAGCCATTATGGCGTCCGTCATCGGTTGCTTAAGTGAAGCTTCTTTCGGCAATACCGGCGGAACTGGGACTTCGGTAGCTGGCCTTGGAAGCGTCTCCGCACCACCCTGCGAAGTTTGTACCACACCTGGAATAACATGAGCAGGGGCAGTCCCTGTAATAAGATGAAAAGGAGGGGTCAGATTACCCATAAGAGACCGGAGTGGAGACACGGTGAACCGAAATGTACCGATGCCTAAGGATGCTCGAAGCCTTTCCTCCTCCTCAAAAGTCTTGAGAGAAGCTGCGAGAGCTTCTTCAGTGGAGATGCCTGTTGAAGGAAAAGTGTCAGTCAAAACATGATAATAAAAATGTAATACAATGACAAAAGATACGGCTGAGGTTTACTTGACTGTGCAAGGATGGCCAGGCCCGCTTTGTGGCTTGCTAATCGCTCGGAAGTTGCAATAGCAGCTTCGAGGCCGGTATCATCCGGCGCCATAAATAGACCCTCGTTGGTCCCATATTCGCTCAGGCCCTCGCTATAAGGAGCATGAGGCTCCTGGCTGAGTACAACGTTGGCAGAAAGAATCGACTTCTTCTTCTTCTTCTGCGAGCGAGTACCGGTCGCCGCTAGCACAAGCTTACGCTTGGTGGGCACCTTAGGACGACGAGTCCCGATATCTGAACTCACGCCAGACTCGGGAGACGCTACAGTCACCTCTTTCACAGGAGTACGGGGTATCGGTAGCTCAGGCCTATCACGCGGTACCACACCCGCAGCAACTTCCCTCAAGGGAGGATGAACGATGGTCCGTCGCTTCAGAGGAACGTCTGGCTTACCCGTCGGGGCGGTGCCTTTACGATCGAGCAATAATTGCTTCTCTTCTCTGATAACGGCGCCCATCGAATGCTGGTACTATGCCACATATACATTCAGGGATTTTGGAACGCAACCCGGCTCACTAATGAAGAAATTGGAGCCGTTGTTCAATCGCATAAAATGGTGCATTGCGTTCCGAATACTATCTTCAGTCGCAGGTGGTTCTGACAGGAAGGCCTCTAGCGGGACGCCTTGATTATAGCTTAACTGCTGGGCAAAACGATGCGGGTTATACCTCATGAACAACGTCGCATCATTCTGCCTAAACACGAGGAAGCCCGGCCTGATGGAGTATAGATGAAGAATTTCCCGAGCTTTCAAGACAGAGGCCCCGTATTTAAAAATGTCCCGCAATGGCTGCACCATTGTTGTGGACTCTTTGCCGATAGTTAGAACCTTGTCAGTAAAGATCATGCCATCTCCAACCGTGCGCGGACGAAGGAGCAAACCCCTAGCTTCCCGCGGTGTCGGATTTACAATGGATGCGTCAACTAGCCGCATGATCCGGGGGAAACCACATATGTCGTAGAAGGAAGGCCTTTTATGGATACCGAAAACACCAAGTACATGTAGCTCGAGCCATGACATAAAGTAATGCATCGAGAAGTTCACATGCTGCACTCCTGGTTCAGTAGTATCCGCCGCTTGGCTGAGGCCGTAATACAAATGAGCTAACCCAACGACCCCGACAGCCACTTTCACCCCAATAACCATTCGGTGAGCTGGGTAGAAGACAGACGGCCTCATATGGCGAGGGTGCATCGGAAGCGCGAACGAGCTCAGCCATAACCCAAGAAACCCCAAAAAGAACGTTTCCTCGTCGATCCCAGGAACTGCAACCTCTGTAAAAGAGACGACCGGGGTGTTGGGAAGGAAGAAACTCTTCTGATCTACCTCCGTTGTTGGCAAGTTGCCCAAACCTAAGCCGAAAGGATCGTCAAGTTTGGCGAATTTAGCGGCCTCCTTCTAAAGGACTTCCGGGTCGAGAAAACGAGCGATGAAATCCGTGAAATTAACCCCACAGCTCCCAGATTCAAGGAAAAGGCCCTCATAAATATTCAGCACTTTAATCAAACTAGGGAATTGGTGTTGAATGGCGTTCTCTGGGGTAAGGCCTGTCATCACTGACTTGGCACTAAAAACGTATTCATCCGTAGGAAGCAGTTCCTCATAATGCTCCCCTATAACCGGTAAGCCAGAAACTTCTGCAAACTCCTTTAAAGAGATTGATACTTCTCGATCCAGCAGAAGGAAGGTGTGAGTCGGAATATTCCACTGCTCCAGAAAGGCCTTAACCCACCAGGCAGGAAGCGTAGAATACTGAAAAAGAGAAGCATAAATTATGGGATACAACCCAAGCCTCAGCAGCTGTGACTTCTTCACTGACAGAATATAGTGGGCCCATTGTAGATACCCAACTGGATGACGAGGAGTTAGACCAATCATATATGGCTGTCCCCACGGACGCGACTCGCCTTGACAAATACGTCGCCCCAGGGTATCCAAAGCCATTGGAGGCTGAATGGGTATCGAAGCCATAGCAGGCTGAAGAAGACCTCCCGAAGTCCAGTTGACTTCTTCCACAGTATAATTCACCGGGGGTGAGTCGGCGTAGTGGATCGCCTTGATGGGCTATGAGGGTACCGCGCACGAAAAGCTCTGCCGACCCTTAACGATTTGATTGTACTATGTTCCCCATAGATGAAGATTCTTATGTTCCGGGTCATGATCTCTGATCAATGCTAAGACTTCCCTGTCCACAGGCGCTCCAGGGAATCCTCCCTCTGAACGAACAAATGGGAAAGAACTATCGAAAGACATGGCACCTGCGCGAAAAAGAACAAAATTCAACCGTCAGTGTTATAATTTAAATTCTGTCACTAGGTACTTTAAATCGGTACCACACTGCAATGCAGTGAAAAGGGAGCAAAAGGGGACCCACATAATCCAGATGACATTGCATCATTAATAAAATAGTCTCATCATTTGATAAGACTACCATTAAATGAGGAAATCCTCAATTGATTCTCATTCAATGAAAATTCCTCGGGCCAGGGAGTAAATCTCCCCTTGAGAGCAGTGCTCTATGACAGAATGACATCTGTCAGCTCTGGGAATAGGAAAATTCCTCAAAGGAAATTCTAAAGAGCCTTGCTCTGTAAGAATGATGGAATGACCCATCAGAAAAAATGAAATAAATTTTTTTTTAATGAGATTAAAATTCTGAGATCTTCAAGATCCATGAACAAACTCTTAAGAGTTCTTCATAAGAGATTAATAAACCTACATGATTTGAAAAGAGTAAAGCTCTGTTGATGGGTTAAGAAACCCCAAGAAAGATCTCTTCAGATCTATGATTCCAAGAGAGCAAAGCTCTGTTAATGAAACCCTAAAAGGGTTTTCTTTAGATCAAAGATCTATGAAGAGCAAAACTCTGTTAATGGGTGAAACCCTAGATTATTAAAAGATTTAATTTTTACCTAAGATTTTGACAAAGTTCTGTCCTTAAGAAAGTTCTTAAGCCAAAGAGCTATGCTCTGCAAGAGAATAATAATTCTCAGAAGGAAGAAGATGAACAGAAATCATCTCAAGGGCCAAGGGTCCTATTTATAGGCACTAAGATGCCGTTTCAACTTCTGAGTTGACCCAAGAGCGCAGATATTGCCACCGCTGCACTCACATGTGGGCCACGTGAGCGCAACGGTGGGGGGAATTTGTTTCCCCCAATCAGAGTAAAGCTCTGTTTAAAATTCAAATTTTGAAATGAAGCAACGCTTCAGAAGCAGCGCCAAGTGCGCTGCGCCCTAAGCAGCACACCACGTGCAAAGCACGGGTGCGCTGCGCTCTAAACAGCGCACCACGTGCAAAGCACGGGTGCGCTAGCGCTAAGTGCGTTGCACTCTAAGCAACGCACCACATGCAAAGCACGGGTGCGCTAGCGCTGGAACTAAAAGCTCCCCACCATCAGATCAAAGATCCAATAATAATGATAAATCATTAATTAATCAGAATTAAATTCTGTTAAGGAAAGATTCCTCAAAATCTTTCCAAACAACAAGATTGTGCTCTGTAAATCAGAGCACCGTTGGATCAATGATCCAATGGTGATTAAAAATCACCAAAATACAGAATAAATTCTATATGGAAAAGATTTCCCAATCTTGGTAAAAACAAGAAAATTGCCTTCTGTAAATCAGAAGCCCTTGGATCAAAGATCCAACGGTGGAGAAATCCCCAAATCAAATGGAGAAAAGATCTCCTTAACTGATTGAACAAATCAGTTTGCCCTATATAAAGGCCCCAACACTTCAAGTCTCAAATATACATAAGCATATAGAGGAATTCCCCCATAAGCTTCAAAAGATCTCAGAAAGAAGAGCCAAGCTCTCAGAAAAAGAAGAGTTTCTTCAAGGTAAAAAATGATGATGAACAGAGAGATGAAATCATCTCATAATTAAAAAGAAGAATTCACTTCTGTAAAGATCATAGATTTACAAGACCAAAGTATTTCACAAAGAGATCAAAAGATCTCATCCTAAAACAAAAAGAAGAACACAATTCTTCGCACAGATCATAGATCTATAAGACTAAGGTCTTTCTCAAAGAGATCATAGTATCTCATTATAAGAGGGGGGGAGAATAATTCAATTCTCTTAGGATCACAGATCCATAAAGGCAAAGCCTTTCATCAACATAAGAGATTGAAACATCACCTACAAAGTAAGAACTTTGTTCTTAAAACCTTGAAACAAAGTTTCTTATAAAAAGAGAATTTAATTCTCAGGGCGCAAACTGATCTAAGTTGCATAAAAGAAGAGTTTCAGCGCTCCACATCTAGCGCAAAGCGCTGCAGAGCCTTAGCGCTCTTAATCTAAAAAGGATCCCTAGCGCTCCAAATTTAAAGAAGCGCTCTGCGCTCAAGACTGGTGCTCAACGCCAAGCGCACCATGTGTCCCTCACATGTGCGCTACTCGGCAGAAGCGCACTGCGTTCTTTGATTGGCACAAAGCGCCAAGCGCACCATGTGCTGCGCTGATAAAACATAAATTGTTCTTTAATAAGTCCAGAGCTATGATGAATGCTCAGCATTCAATAAAAGACAAAAATATTGTCAGAATTCAAATCAATGCTCAGCATTGTTAAAAGGGCCAAGCCCAAATAAATGCTCAACAGCCCAAAATAAATGTTAAATATTTTAACTTGATTGGACTTAGCCTAAGATTGGTCATAAGTCCTCAATTCAGACTAACTGAGCCCATGTGCTCATAAATCTTTTGATCTTAGTCTCAAATTGGACTACAGATCTCTCAACCAAAATTTGTTCAAGGGTACATCTCTTTACTCCTCTGATATTTGTCGTTGTAATTCTTCAACGTCTTCAGAGAAGTGACGGGTCCCGACAACCATTCATTTCATAGACTATGATGTCTTTAAACTGGACTGTAGGGTCCTTAAACCCATGCACTATAATGTCCTTAACCTTTGACTGTGGGTGTTCCCCTCCGAAAGACGGCCTGGACTGCGCGTCCGTGCCTGAGGTTCGGGGAAGATGCTATTTGGTTTTATCCGTCTATCTCTCCGAAAATGCCAAGTTGATTTATGGCACCGTGTATCGGAGGTTTAGACGGATGCGGCCGATATAGCAGACTTCATCAGATTCCCCCTCAGGGTGAGGGGTTTTTGATTGTGGGGACGCTCTTCCCTGTAGGCGCAAGCCCCTGCAGTTAATTACGCTACCGCATCGCGGTAACAACTTTCTCCTTCTCCAGAATTTCACTTCGTGTCGTGTATGTTTGTTTTGTTTGTGGTTGCCCGTGGATTGTATACGGAGACTGAGTAATGCCGTCGCCCGTAGGACGTGGATTAGTCCAAATCCGTATTTATTTAGATTTGGGTTTGGTGTTTTCAGTTTAAGGATGCATTAGTCGCGTTGCGGCTAAGATCAACTTAAACGTTCGTTAAGGATACGTTAGTCTTGTTTTAGACTGAGATCAACTTAACGCAGTGATCAATTTAATTATCTGGCCGTCGGGACTCGTCACCTCTCTGACGTCGTTGAGGGATTACAACGACAAGCGTCTGAGGAGTTCAGAGATGTACCCTTGAACCAAAGTTGATTTGGGGTTTTATTGTTTATTTAAAGATCTAAGGACACATTAACCGTAGCTGGGGCTAAGATCAACTTAGACGGGACCGTTTAGATCCGGCAAAAGAGCGTTCGGGCTCTATTGCGCCAATTTAAGGACGTGGTAGTCCATCGCCAGTTTAGGGACGTGGTGGTCCATCATTGGTTTAGGGACGTTTCGGTCCGATATTAGTTTAGGGACGTTTCGGTCCGATATTAGTTTGAGGACGTTTCGGTCCGATATTAGTTTAGGGACGTTTCGGTCCGATATTAGTTTAGGGACATTTCGGTCCGATATTAGATAAGTGGTCGTTGGGACCCGTCACCTCTTTGACGTCGTTGAGGAATTACAACGAGGGATGTCAAAGGAGTTCGGAGATGTACCCTCGAACCGGTCGTGAATTGGTTGAGGAGAGCCATTTTGCTCAATCAATTTAATTTTAAGGACTTACAGCCAGGATTGGGTTAAGTCCAATTTTTTTATTTTATTTTAGGCTTTGCCTGACTAAAAGAATCAATCCAAACAGGGCTCTGCCCCTTTATTATTTTTGCAATTTGATTTGGGCCAGGCCCTCAAGAATTTTCCAAACAGGGCTCTGCCCTTTTATTATTTTTGTGATTTGATTTGGGCCAGGCCCTTTTAAATAATGAGTTGCACTTGTGCAGAAACTCAAGAATTTTCCAGATTTAAGAACAAAAGTGCATAGCACTTTTGATCTAAATTTGGATCAAAGGAAAACAAGTTTTTTTTTGTTTTCCCTGATTTCACAGAACCAAGGGTTCATATCAAGTGCAAGGCACTATTTCTTTCTTTTTATTGAATTATTCACTTTTAATCCTCTGTTCTTCAGAAGTTTTTACCTTTTTCTTTTTTATGTTCTTGATCAATCTTCAAGAGTTCTTTCTCTTCTTTTTTTTTATGCCAGAAGTTGATTCTTCTTCTTGATGCCCTTTGAATGAGGTCTGGGATCCTATTTATAGTGCTCACAAATTTGTTGAATTTGTTAACAAAATCTTTCCTGAATGATTTTGGGAATTTTCCCACCATTGGATCTTTGATCCAAAGGCAGAAGAAAATCTTCTGGTTTTGGAAAAAAACAGAAAAGATTTCATCAAATTTTCATTCTGTTTCTGCGCAACTCCCCAATGAATGACACGTGTCGCGCAGTGGAAGGCTTGCGCAACAGTGCTTGCGCAACTGCGCAGACACGTGTCGCGCAGATGTGCGCTTACGCAACGGTGCTTGCGCAACTGCGCAGACACGTGTCGCGCAGCGATGCCCTTGAGCAACGGTGCTTGCGCAACTGCGCAGACACGTGTCTCGCTGTGGACCGCTTGCGCACTGCGCAACGCACGGAATTTGAAGCGTTGCTTCAGAAAATTTGAATTTTCAAAATTCAAATGAGCCTTGCTCAGATTGGGGGAACAAATGCCCCCCCACCGTTGTGCTTACGTGGCGCGACGTAAGCGCAACGGTGGCCAGATCCTAGCCGTTGGATCAGGGGAGGTCAGTTGAAGGGGCGCAAGCGCCTATAAATAGGACTCTTGGTCCTCAACAGATGATCACCATCTTCAAGATTTCTCATTTCCAGAGCCTTGCTCTTGCCTTCAAGAACTTCAGAGCCTTGCTCTTGCTTCCAAAGTTAGAACTTTTTAGAAAAACTTTAGGTAAAAATTAATCTTAAATTAAATTAATTTTAATTAATAGAGCCTTGCTCTCATAGATCTTTTGATCTAAGGAAAACCCCTTTGGGGTTTCACCAACAGAGCCTTGCTCTCAAGAATCTGTTTCAGGGTTTCTTAACCCATGAACAGAGCTTTGCTCTTTGGCAAAACATAGATCTTTTGATCTAAAAATGAAGAACTCTTAAGAATTTTCATGGATCTTTAAGATCCCAATTTTTTTAATTTTTAATTTTTTAAAAATTAATTTTCCTTTGATGGATATTTCCATCATTATCACAGAGCCAAGCTCTTTTAAGGAATCTTGTTCCCCTGAGACCAGAGTTTGACAAATGTCACTCTGTGACAGAGCTTTGCTCTGAAAGAGGAGATTTTCTCTGTCTCTGGGGACTCCCCACCAATGGGTATATCCTATTGGGAATTTTTTATGAATTGACAGTCCCATCTAATGATGGGATCGTCTTATTAAATGATGCACATCATCCAGATTTTGTGGGTCCCCCTTTGGTCCCCTACCTACTGCATCACAGTGTGGAGCAAGATATATATATTTTTTCAAATGCCAAGCGTTAGGCCACTAATGATGTATGTTTCTTTGTCTTTCCACAGAACATGTCTGACGACTTGTCTTTTCCCTTCGTTCGCTCGGAAGGAGGGTTCCCCCATGCGCCAGTGGATCGGGTGGTATTCGCTCTTATTAAAGATCGCGATCCTGAGTGCAAAAAGCTCCATCTGTGGGGAAGGTGGTATAGCCAGATCATCCAAGGCCGTCGCAGTTTTAGTTCCGCCACGCCCTCTGAGCCCATAGTCACGCTCCCTTATGCGGACGAACCCCCGGTGAAGTATACCGTGGAGGTTAAGAATTGGAATTCTGATGACCTCCTTCAACCTGCAATCGGCGCCATCCCCGTGCAGCCGCCGCCGGCGATAGATATTCTGGGGAGGCGAATCTGTCAGGGCGAAGCACGCCCTTGGGGACAGGCTTATAACATTGAAATGATCCCGCGACCCCCCGCCGGATATTTGCAGTGGGCCCGGTACATTCTATCGGCGAAGAGGACCCACCTAACGAAGATTGGTCTATACTCAGCCGTCTTCGTCTCGCTCTTTGAGTACCCCTCTCCTCCAACGTGGTGGATAAAGGCCTTCGTTGAACAATGGAATATCCCCACCCATACCTTCCTGACGGCGGATAAGGAAGTCTCTATCTCTTTGGAGGAATTTGCCGAAATTTCAGGTCTGCCAATGAGGGGAGAGCACTACGAGGAGTTGCTTCCTCCTGACGAGTATGTCTTCGCCACCAAGCAGCTGGTATTTGACTTAACCCCGGAGAATGCCATTCAGCATCAGCATCCGGGTTTGGTGAAGGTATTGGAGATCTATGAGGAACTCCATTTGGAATCGGGAGACAAGGGTGTCAGTTTCGCGGCTTTCATTGCTCGCTTTATCCGCCCGGAGTTCTTATCAGAGCAGAGCGAGAAGTTCGCTCAGCTTGACGACCCCTTTGGTTTCGGTTTGGATCGCCGACCCATATCGGAGGATAACCAGAGGGATTTCTATCTCCCCAATGCTGCCATCGTCGCTTTCTCGGAAATCGCCGTCCCCGGCATGGATGAGGAAACCTTCTTTATTGGGTTCTTGGGCTTGTGGTTATGCAATTTTGCGCTCCCTATGCACCCGCGCTTCATGCGGCCCTCTGTCTTTTACCCGGCGCATCGGATGGTGGCCGGTCTGCAGTTGTCGGTAGGAATTGCTGGGTTAGCTTACCTCTATCATCGACTCAGCGTAGCGGCGGACGCCAATGATCCTGGGGCACAGCCTGCTAACTTCCCGATGCATTACTTCGTTTCTTGGATGGAGATGCACGTGCGAGGGGTGTTTGGCGCCCACAAGACTCCCCCATTCTTTGAGAAGTACAGACTCCCGAGAGTCATACGGTTAGTCGGGGCTTCAATTGTGTTTGCATCCCCGCGGGATTCTAGGGGACTCCTCCTGCGCCCACATTTGGTCGGAGCGACGATTTCTTTCGTGGATAAGGTTATCACCATAGGCTCGGAGACTACTAAGTCGGTGGTGCCCCTACGTGACGAGTTTAAGGGCGGGGCTTCTGTACTGAAGGCTCGGGAAATCCTCCATCTCTACTCCATTCGGCCGGGCTACCTAGTGTTTCGGCAGAATGAGACGGCTTTGTTTATGAGGTATAATCCGCATCGATTTGCCCAGCAATCAAGCTACAACCAGGGGATCCCGATGGAAGCCTTCTTGGAAACGCCCGTGGTTGGTCCAGAGGGGATAAAGAATGCGATGCATCACTTTATACGGCTTAACACGGGTTCCTATTTCTTCATTAGTGAACCCAGCTGTGTCCCAAAGATGCTCAATTCATATGTGGCCTGGTATGCGCACGCTATGGGCCCAATCATTTTAATGGAGAAACGCCTGCTGGTTGACCGTAGGGTTGCGCCTCCTGGCGGTGATCGCAAGGCTCCCTTGCAGCCGAGGACCCGGGTCACCCTCCCGATAAAAGATGCCGGAGCTGACCGACCACGCGTGTTGGCCCCTCTGCGTGGATTGCCATTGTCTACTACGGTGGATGCACCAACGGCGCCCCGTGCTCCGACAAAGACGGTTAGAGTGGTATCGCCAGAGTCGGGCGCAGGAGCGGATATCGGGACTCGCCGCCCGAAAGTGACTGCCAAGCGCAAAGCTGCTGCGAGTGGATCTAAAGCTGGCGGACAGAAGAAGAAGAAGTCCACCCTATCCCTCGATGCGATCCTCAGCTCAAAGCCTGCGGTTTCTCCTGCCGAGGCCATATGCGAGTATGGCAGCAATGAGGGCTTTGTGGTGGACCCTGAGGATACCAATTTAGCTGCCGCCATCGCAGCTTCGGAGCGATCGGCGAGGCTTGAAGCGATGTTAAGCAAACTCGCTGAGTCGGGTAATCATCAACCGCTTTATTTGTCATTTCATTGCATTTTTTATCATTACCTTTAACTGATATTTGCTCCCTTTTCAACAGGTGTTTCTACCGAAGAGGCCATTGCTGCCTCCCTGAAAACCTTCCAGGAAGAGGAGGAGAGGCGTGCCCTGGCAGGTGTTGGTATGCTTCCCCCCCTTTTTTTTATAGGGAAAGTTTGTTATTTCTTCTGGTGGTCAACTTAACCTTCTTTTGTTTCTTTATAGGGGCTATATCAGTTGATGCGGGGATCCTTCCCGAGCTTGCCACCGAAGCCCCGGCTCCGTCGAAGCTGCCGCAAGAGCCTCGGCTTGACGCAACGACGAGGGATGCTCTGAAAGATCTGGAGGCATCCCTCTATACGGATGAGGATGCTTCAATTAAGGCCTCCCTAGTGGCATCCGTCTCAACGGCTCGGGAGGAGCGGAAGCGGTTGAGACGTGAAGCAAAGGCGCGGAAAGCTGCTTTGGCCACGGGAGCGGGACCTAGCACTATTCCTCACGCTAGTACTCCTTCCGAAGAGCCTCCTGTTGCCCTGTCTACTGCTCGTCGGAAAGTGGCGCGCGCGGTTCGGAGCGCCAATGATAAATCTGCTTCAGGTAGTACTCCTTTCAGAACCTTGTTGTACGAATTGTAAAGCTATTGGCTCATACGTATTCCATCTTGCAGGGCCAAGTCCAACTGAGGGGGAGGCGGAGACGACCGTCGAACCCAGGGGAGCGGAGGAAGCGGTACTTGCTGAACCCGAACCGACAGTGAGCAACGCTGTCGAGGTCATGGGGCCTGGAGCCGAGATTGAGGGACCTGCCGCGGAGAGGGTCATTGATGTCGCACCTGAAGTGGCGGCAGATGAGATGATTGTCTCAACCGAGCCGAAGGCGGTAGAGGGCGAGGTGCTTGAGGCTGGGGACCTCGTGGTTCCGATGGACGAGGCAGCTGCGACCGCCGATCCTGAGGGAGCAGCGGGTGAGGCGGCCACGATTCCTGAAGACGGGCTAGGCGCTCCTTCTCAGGAATCTGGCAATGTCCCTATCATAGCTCTCCCTGCCTATGGTCCCCCGCCGCCTGTAGAGCTTGCGAGCATAATAACGGTTCCCCTCGAGTCGGGTGATGAAGCTACAGGCGGTGGCCTTCCGTCAGTGGGGGAAGGGACTGCCTCAGTTTCTGCTGGCAGCTTATCGGGTAAATTTTGAATGACCAATGCTCTTCGTTTATATATACCTCACGATCTCTTTTAACCAGTTTGTCTTTGTTTTAAACGCAGGTGCGGCTAGTGCCGATGCTCCATTGCCTGAAGGCACACCGTCAACCATTGCCTTGGCGGTGGTTGCTCCTCAGCCTTCCCTTGTGCCATCGCGGATGTCGGAAGGTATGAATTTACGACTTATGCATTAATCTTTTAACGTGTAGCCTATGTACTAACGTTATACCACTATGCTCTTTTCAGGAGTGTTCTTCGATCATCTGTATCAAGTGCTGCTCCCACACTTCTCCTTCCCATCCGAGCTCGCTTCTCCCTCTAGGGGTACCGGTAAGTGCTGTCTTGGTCTCTTTTGAGGGAATATAGGATCGTATCTGACTTTTCCTCTTCCTGATTGCAGTGCCTCAAATCGAAGGAGGGGACACCAGGCCTGCTCTGCCACCGGCGCCTCCGGCTTTGCCGTCCGTTGCGACTGGTACAGATATTCCTTTCCCTTTTTTATATGATCTTTCACCGACTTTTCGAATCATTGTTTGACCATCTTTCGTTTTGCAGCTATTGTTCCAGCTCTGATCTCTTTTGAGTCTCACGTCCTCTCACCGGCGGGTCCTTTCTTAAGACGCCCGTCTTCAAAGGGTGCTGTGATGAGACTGGGTATGCTGAGCGGGTACATCGAAGAGCTCAACATGGATGCCCTTCCTTCTGCCGTAGATTTCGCTGTGGATGTTAACCCAATGTTGGCGGCGCTCGTAACTTTTCATAACGAAGGCGTCGTCGAATCGTGGGTTAACTACTGCAGAGAGATCGAGGCTCGCCTGCATCGGTTGGAGTCGACACGCCCTTCTCCCGAGGTTTTGGCCGCGAGCGCCGAACGGACAGCTTGGCTTGAGCAAAGCGCCTCTTATCTCCGCCATTTGGAGCAGGAGGCAGCTTTACGGCTAAAGGCGCATCGGGAATCTTCAAACGCGACCGCTTGCCTTCGTGCTGAAGTTAGGACGAATGCTGCTGAAGTGAAAGCTGTCTTTGAAGGTCTTCTCAAGCGTATATCTAATGGGCTAGCACTGAAGCGGAAACTTGATGCTGCTGAGCGCGATGCCCGAGGCCAAGAAGCAGCTCAGCAGGTTGTTGGGGAAGAGCTCGCATCCTTCACGCAGCAGCGGGCTCAAGTAGAGGCTGAACTGGCAGTGGTAGTTGATCAGGAGAAGGCGTGGGAGGAAGTACGCGAGCAATTGATAGGGCTATTTAAGACGCTTCCTTCCCAGTAGCTGCCCTTGTATCAATATACTTGTAATTTTCTTTTTCGAATAAGATGTATACATTCTTTATTCTTTTGTACAATTCGCCATGTACTTGATTGAATTAATAAATAAAGATACACATTTTTTGCAATGTCTTGTATCATTTCTTTGCTTTCTCCCTTCTCTTATTATCAGCATGCTGTCTTGATAAACATGATTGACAGGTAATAGAGTAAGCATTTTGGTTTCTTCGAGATATAGCGATGGCTTAGGCCGCAGGTTCAGATCTGCTGCCTAAGACTTTTCAACACTATGAGTCGTGAGGGTCTCATAGAGACTTTTCTCCCTACGGATCGAGAGGATCTCGTAGGTGGATTTTCTCCTTAGGAATCGTGAGGATTCCCAAGTGTGGTTTTCTCTCATAAGTCGAAAGGATCCTATAAGAGAATTTCTCCCTCTTACGAGTCGAGAGGGCTCGTAAGCGGTTGTTTCCCTCTTTGTCGAGAATCGACTTCAGAGAGTGAGACCCGTGAATAGTATGCAAGAGACCATTTAGGATTGACTTGCAGGATCCCATTGCCCCTCTTACGAGTCGAGAGGGCTCGTAGGCGGTTGTTTCCCTCTTTGTCGAGAATCGACTTCAGAGAGTGAGACCCGTGAATAGTATGCAAGAGACCATTTAGGATTGACTTGCAGGGTCCCATTGTTCAGGAAGTAAGTTTTTGAATCCTTACTTCCCGAGATGTGAGTCAAAGAAGCTCTCGTCACGGAGTGTTTGTATCCGTGAGTTGAGTATTTTGCTAGGGATTATTTGTTTCCCAAGCGCCAAGGATTATTTGTGTCCTTGGGGTTTGAAACGAATCGATGGTTCCCGCGGAGGCGCTGGTGGCTCTGCGAGTCAACGCGGATCAGAAGGCTCTCGTCAAGGAGTGTTTGTATCCGTGAGTTGAGAAGTTTTGCGAGGGATTATTTGTTTCCCAAGCGCCAAGGATTATTTGTGTCCTTGGGGTTTGAAACGAGTCGAGGGTTCCCGCGGAGGCGCTGGTGGCTCTGCGAGTCGACGCGGATCAGAAGGCTCTCGTCAAGGAGTGTTTGTATCCGTGAGTTGAGAAGTTTTGCGAGGGATTATTTGTTTCCCAAGCGCCAAGGATTATTTGTGTCCTTGGGGTTTGAAACGAGTCGAGGGTTCCCACGGAGGCGCTGGTGGCTCTGCGAGTCGACACGGATCAGAAGGCTCTCGTCAAGGAGTGTTTGTATCCGTGAGTTGAGAATTTTGCTAGGGATTATTTGTTTCCCGAGCGCCAAGGATTATTTGTGTCCTTGGGGTTTGAAACGAGTCGAGGGTTCCCACGGAGGCGCTGGTGGCTCTGCGAGTCGACGCGGATCAGAAGGCTCTCGTCAAGGAGTGTTTGTATCCGTGAGTCGAGGATTTTGCTAGGGATTATTTGTTTCCCGAGCGCCAAGGATTATTTGTGTCCTTGGGGTTTGAAACGAGTCGAGGGTTCCCACGGAGGCGCTGGTGGCTCTGCGAGTCGACGCGGATCAGAAGGCTCTCGTCAAGGAGTGTTTGTATCCGTGAGTCGAGAAGTTTTTGTTGAAGTCATTGGCTTCTTCGGTTGAAATGAACCGTTGAGGTTTGGCTTCGTCGTTTGACGGAATCCGCTGGGGAAGTATGGTTCCTTCTTTGTTTACGCCCTTGGATTGTATACAGGGATCGATGTGATCTTAACTGTAGGGCCAAAGTTTTATCATTTCTTCTTTTTATTTTATTTTATTTCCGCGATGCTCTATCATTTCAGCTTTTATATCGCGAAGGTCGCGATTGCCCAATCATTTCGGCTATTTTTCGCGGTGCCCAATCATTTTGGCTATTTATTTTATCTTTACTCGTTGCTTTTTATTGCGAGTTGCCCAATCATTTCGGCTATTTTGCATGCATACATTTCACTTGCTGCTTTTTATTGCAAGATGCCCTATCATTTCGGCTATTTTGTATGCATGAGCGGCCTACTGGCTTTCGCCGTAAACCTGAAATTGGACACCGATTTCGGCATCAGCACCGCTGCAACTGGGCTATTGCCAGGAGCGAATCATCATTTGCCTCCGTCGTTGTCGAACAAAGGAGGCTTAGCGACCAGGGTTAGGGTCCTGTCGGCTAAGGCTTTTAACTTCATGAGCCGTAAGGGTCTCATAAAGGTATTTCTCCCTACAAGTCGTGAGGATCTTGTAGGTGTATTTTTTCCTTAGGAATCGTAAGGGTTCCTAAGTGTTTTGTTCCTCTGTAAGTCGTAAGGATCCTACAGGGGGGTTTTCTTCTTGTAAATCGAGAGGACTTACAAGGGTTATGCGAACATATCCCCGGTCACGGATGGACCTTGGTTAGGGAAACGTTTATTCGCGCCCGTGGATTGTATACAAGGGTCAATATTGAACCACTTGTAGGGCAACATTGGAAGTTTGTGGGGGTTTGCTTAAGCACAGGTTTAGGTCTCTGTGACTTAAGACTTTCAAATCCTATGAGCCGTGAGGGTCCCATAAGAGAGTTCTCCTTACGAGTCGTGAGGATCTCGCAAGCGTATTTTCTCCTTAGGAATCGTGGGGATTCCTAAGTGTGTTGTTCCCTTGTAAGTCGTAAGGATCTCACGCGGGTGGTTTCTCCTTACAAGGTCGAGAGGACCCTGTAAGGGTTCTTTAACGAAGTTGCGCCCTTTCGGGTTTTCACAAACACTCGCCGGTAGTCCTGCTGTTTTTACTCACGGAGCCCTTTCGGGTTTTCATCCGTGCCCATCTTGCTTATGGACATACCGTTTTTTTTTGTTTTTTTTTTTGTTTTTTTTATTTTTTTTATTTTCTTTTTCTCTTCCCCTTTTTTTTACGAGGTCGCGCCCTTTCGGGTTTTCACGAACACTCGCCGGTAGCCCTGCTGTTTTTACTCACGGAGCCCTTTCGGGTTTTCGTCCGTTCCCTTTTTTGCTTATGGACATACCGTTTTTTTTTATTTTATTTTTATATGTTTTTTTTTATATCTCGTCAGCCTAAAGATGCTGTGGTAGTAGTTTAAAGACGTTTCGGTCTGCTATTAGTTTAAGGACATTTCGGTCCGGCATTGAGAGGGCTGGCTACTGCTTATAAAGCCTGAGCTTAGGAAGATAGCGAGCGGACATAGTCGTCGTCATCTACCATTGACCTAGGCTGTGGCTCATTAAGCGTAGTATTTCTTTAGGAAGCGACCGTTTATTGGCCTGAAAGGCCTTTCACCGTGCATGTCCATGAGTAGATAGGCCCCACCCTGGTAGACCTTATCAATGATGTACGGTCCTTCATAGTTTGGCTCAAACTTTCCCCGCTTGGCGCGATTGGGGATCATGGGCCTTTTGACCACTAGCACGAGTTCGCCTTGGTGGAATGTCCTCGGCCGGCTCAATCTTTCATATGAGCGCGTCATCTTCGCTTTATAGGCTTCCAGATTTTGCTGTGCTAGAAGCCGGATTTCATCAAGGGCGTCAAGCTCTTCAAACCGAAGGTGAGCATTTTCTTCGTCTGTCAGCTCATAGTGGACTGCCACTCGTAGAGAGGGTAATTCTATCTCGAGAGGGGGTACTGCTTCCGTCCCAAATACCAACGCGTATGGCGTTGTGTTTGTGGCCGTTTTAAATGTAGTTCGATACGCCCAAAGAGCCTCTTGCAATCTTTCGTGCCAATCTCTCTTATTTCGTGACACTGTTTTCTTCATGATCTTCGTCAAGGTCTTGTTGAAGGCCTCAGCTAGACCGTTAGCTCGCGGATTATAAACTGAGGAATATCTCCAGTCTATATTGTGCTGCTGTGCGAAGCGGCTAATTTTATGACTTCGGTAGGCTGGCCCATTATCAGAGATGATTCTTCTCGGGGTTCCAAACCGGTATATGACATGCGTTCTGAAGAAATGGAGGATGTTCTCCGTTTTTACTTCCCTCAATGGTACCGCCTCTGCCCATTTGGAGAAGTAATCAGTCGTCGCCAATATGAAACGATGTCCCTTTGACGATGCTGGTTCGATGGGGCCGACTATGTCAGTCCCCCACATTTCGAATGGCCAGCTAGCCACCGTTGGATGTAGTGGATTTGGGTGCTGGTGGATGAAGTCCCCATGAATTTGGCATGAGTGGCATTGCTTCGCATATTCGATGCAGTCATGGATCATCGTGGGCCAATAGTAGCCCATCCGTTTGATCTTCGACTTCATCTTTGGGCCTGCTTGGTGAGAACCGCAGAGTCCGTCATGAACTTCCTGGACGACACTTTTCGCTTCGTCAGGTCCTAAGCATCTCAGCCACAGAGAATCAAATGACCTTTTGTACAGAGTATCATTGACGAAGGCGAAAGACAGAGCTCGTTTCATGAGCTGATGTCTTGTGGACGCTTCTTCAGGCAGTCGGTGGGACTTGAAGTAATCTATGAAGACTTCTCTCCAATCCTCAGTATTTTCCCAATCTTTTACTTGCAGGGTAGTCTGCTCATTTGCTCCTTTTTCTTCGGATGATTCCCGAGATATTTCTGCTGGGGCAAGCACCCGACGGCTTTGTACCATGATTCTGACGTCATCGAGATTCTCGTCAGCCAGTTCTTTAGCAAGTTTGGCCAATGCGTCTGCCTTGCTATTTTCCGCGCGCGGTATGTTTTCCAAAGTGTAGGAAGGAATTTGGGTCAACAATTGTTGCACCTTTTCGCCGTACTTCACCAACTCCGGCTTGCACGTCTGGTAGTCGCTGTTTACTTGACTAACGACCAGTTGAGAATCCCCGTATATGAGGAGATTTTCAATTCCCATGTCGATGGCGATCTCAAGACCTGCTATCAAGGCTTCATATTCAGCTTCATTGTTTGTCCTCGACTCTGTTAAGGAGAATGCGAAGCGCATTATCCCTCCTTGTGGAGTTACAAAGATGAGGCCTACCCCCGATTTGATTATTGGGGTGTTTTGTTTGCGCTTCTTCATGGAAGATGCACCATCAAAATAGAGTTCCCATCGGGTATCACCACCGTCGATTGCATCAAACGCATGTTCGTCTGGAAGATCGCAATTTAAAGGAGAATCGGCGGGTATGGGATGTTCAGCGAGGAAGTCGGCGATGGCTTGGCCTTTCACTGCTTTGAGAGGTTGATACGTGATCGAAAACTCCATCAAGAGTAGGGCCCATTTAGCGAGTCGTCCCGTCAATATGGCCTTTGACATTAAGTATTTAAGGGGGTCCACCTTTGAAATGAGACGGACCTCATGCGCCAATGCATAGTGCCTGAGCTTTGTTATCGCAAAGATCAATGCCAGACAGTGTTTTTCAATGGGAGAATAGTTGCTTTCTGCCCCCAATAGAACTCGACTTAAGTAGTAGAGTGCTCTTTCCTTCCCTTGGTCGTTCTCTTGTGCCCATAATGTGCCTAAAGAACCTTCGAGGGCGGTTGTATAAAGAATGAGAGGCTTTCCCTTAACCGGAGCAGCCAACACTGGAGGGTTTTGCAGGTACTGTTTGATCTCGTCTAGTGCGCTTTGGCATTTTTTATCCCAGACGAACGGGGTTCCCTTCTTCATCAGGTGGCTGTAAGGACGGCATTTTCCTGAAAGGTTGGCCATAAATCGCCGTATGTATGCGAGTTTCCCTTGGAGAGACCGCAGCTGTTTGAGAGTCCTCGGCGAAGGCATTTCCATGATCGCTTTAATCTTTGACGGATCTATTTCAATACCTCGGTGTCGAACAACGAATCCCAGGAATTTGCCCGAGGAAACCCCGAACGCACACTTAAGAGGATTCATCTTCAAGTTGTATTGCCGGAGGCGTTGAAATACAGTCTTCAGATGCTCGAGATGTTCCTCGTATGATTTGCTTTTAACCACGAGATCGTCGATATAGCATTCAACGATTTCGTGTATAAGGTCGTCGAAGATCTTTGTCATGGCCCTCTGATAAGTAGCACCGGCGTTCTTTAAACCGAAGGGCATCACCTTGTAACAGAATATTCCCAAAGGAGTCCGGAAAGCCGTATGTTTCTGGTCTTCAGGATGCATTTTTATTTGATTATATCCTGATGAGCCGTCCATGAATGAGAAAATCTCATGCGTGGACGTATTGTCTATCATCAGTTCGGTGACTGGTACTGGGAAATCATCCTTCGGGCAGGCTTTGTTGAGATCCCGAAAGTCCACGCATATGCGCACCGTTCCATTTTTCTTCATCACTGGGACGATATTAGCAATCCATTCAGGGTATTGGACTTCTTGGATAAAGCCGGAGTCTATCAGCTTTTTGACTTCAGCGTTGATGCTCATTTCAAGCTCAAGCCGCATTCTTCTCGGCGCTTGTTTGACTGGCTTGACACTCGGGGATATTGCCAGTCTATGTACAGCAACTTCTGGATCAAGTCCTGGCATCTCGGAATAGTTCCATGCGAAGCAATCTTTATGCTGCACAAGGACATCTTTTAACGCAGCCACCCTCTCTTCAGACAGCAGCTCGCTGACGAATGTCGGTCGCGGATCATTTATTGTCCCCAACTCGATTTTCTTGAGGTTATCTGCGGTAGTATGGATTCCATCCTCCAGTTCTTTCGGAGCTGGGGGAAATTCTGAGATTACCTCATCGCTGCCGCTTTCAAAGCACCAAGGAAGGTTGTTCATGTCCTCGGACCCTTCTTTTAATATTGTTATCACATGGCAGGTGCGAATTTTCTGCCAATCCCAATGCGGAGTTGGTTCTATCCTTGTGTTTTCGGGTTCGTGCTTTTGCGGCGGCGCTACCCTCCAACTGTCAGACAACGCAAATTTGCCAAGCTGATATTGGTCCTCAACCCAATTCTTAAAGGTGAAACAATCTTCAAGCGGATGCCCTACTACTCGATGGTAAGAGCAATAATTTGGGTTGGAGACTTCGCCTGCTTGCTCAGGGTGTTTAGACTTTAGCAGTGTAAGCATTTGATGTTTTAGAGCAAGATCAAGTATTTTCCTTGTTTTGTTCCGAGGAAATGAGTATGCTCGACCCATTTTCTTCATGAGGGCTAGGTCAATAACGCTCGACTCTCGGATGCGTGGCTTCTTAGCTCTGCTTTGTGGTTGTCGAGCACCTTTTCGGCCATTCGACCTGTTTTTGCTTTCGCGTCGAACCCTTTTTGTAGCAGGCTGACGTGGGGCAGCATCTTCGTTCTTTACTGCCTGTCGAAGGAGACGCTGTGTCTTGGCTTTCTCATAGATTGCCATTTCACGATCGTGATCATCTCGGGCTTTTTGACTCGCATCCTTTATAAGTTTGCTCACCTGGTCTTTAGACGATGGACTGGGCGGTTTTGTGTCAGGAATTTTTGCTGATTCAGGATTAGCGTCCTCCCATTGAGCGTCCGCCTCTTCATCGAAGTCATACATGGCATAACAGCTGTTTACTAGCTCCCGTTTCTTTGGCCGGATGTACCCAAGCCCTTTTGTTTCCGTTCTCCCGTTAGGCAGTTTGCATTGAGTCCCGGGAACGTTCCAGACCTTGTCATAGAATTTGGCTTTTCTAACGGTCTGTGTGAAGGACATCCCCTGGCGTTTCAGCAGTTTCTTCAAACCTTCGGTATAATATCTGGGAAGACGGATAGGCTGAAGCCCGTCGAGCGTGGGATCTGTGCCATGCCAAATTTCTTTTTCCACCTTGTTTTCTTCAGAGCGGTAGAATAGGATTGCCCTCTCGCCTTTTCGTCTGGGAGGGATATAGAATATCTGCAATTCTTCTACGCTGTTGGTGTCGAGTGCATCCAGTTCTTTGTAATGTTCAAGCGGCACCATGGTTATCTGTAGACTTCGCTCTTCATCAGCGAAGACTCGTATTGAAGGCCGAGCAGGGAATACAGCATGAACTTCATCCTCTGAATCACTACCGAAGATCAATGAAGGAACGGATGGTCCTGGCCTGGTGGATTGGGATGGACCTGAATAAATTATATCCTCCTCCTCCTCGGTGTCACTGCCGAAGACAGGGATGGTTGCGTTAGTTTTGTTCTCCGGTTTGTGACACCTTTCCGTGTCTTCGAAACTCTGTAAGAAGTATTTGGCATCTTCATACTTGCGAACTTCGTTTACGGAAAATGGATTCAACTCTCCTGCCACTGTGTACTCGAGGCCATCCCTAGAATACTTCATGCACTGATGCTGTGTAGAAGGGATGATATTGTACTCGTGTAGCCATGGTCGGCCGAGCAGAGCATTGTAGCACGTCTTGGCGTCTATAACATGGAATTTGATGTCTGTGACGAGCAACCCGAAGCGTAGCGTCAATATCACAGATCCAAGAGTCTTTGAGGATTGAGAGTCAAAACCGGAGATGGTGATTTTGTCCCGGGCGAGGTGTTGGACACTCATGCAAATCTCCTTTAACACTCGCACATTGAGTAAATTGACAGACGATCCGTTATCGACCAAGATTTTTCCTATCTTTATGTCATGGCAGTATCCTGAGACATAAATGGGGCGATTGTGTTCACACGTCCCGAGGAGAAGGTCTTCATCACCAAAAGCAACGTCGGCTGTGTGCACCTCTTCCAATTTGTCTTTCATCTTTTGTTCGGCTAGGAAGGCTTGGAACTGGTCCGGATCTTGTAGGGCCTTAATCAAAGAATCTCTCGCCTCTTTTGATAGCAATAGGGCATCGAGAATGCTGAGTTGTGAGGGTAGCTTCCTCAGATGCGCCAAGACATTGTAATCTACTTTATTCCTCTTTGGGGGATTCTTGGCGGTTAACTCTTCTGCGACCTGGTCATCCAAAGCGATGTCTTCAGAGGCCTTCTCTTTCCCTTTGTTTTTCTTGTTTAAGGGTCCGAGATTCTTTTCAGGTAGCGTCCGATTGCGTAGCTGTATATTTTCGCAAGCCTTCGGTTCTTCTTCTTTTCCCGAAATGGATTCTTTGAAGAGAGGGCCAAGCTCTAGCTCCTTATCGGAATCGCTCCCAAATGTAGGCACTTGTGACCTGGCGGTGTTAATCATGTGACAATTGTTGGCAGTTCTTTCAAGTTCTTTGGTCGTGTTTCTTTGTTCCCGACGAATTTTACGCTTTTCCCGTTTAAAGCGTTGTCGATTAGCGACGTATCCTTGCCACCACTTATCGAAAGCTTTGCAATCTTGGGTGGGATGCGAGACCTTCTGATGATATAAGCAATAAGAGGGGTGCATTTCTACCACGCCAGTAACTTTTTCTTCAGAGGGTGGTAGCTTCATGCCCATCGATATGGCCTTAGCAAACCTCTTTTTTATCTTGAACTGGCCTTTGTCAGCGGTGGAGGCATTTTGCTCCAGCGGGATCACCTCAGCTCTTTCCTCAAGTCGCTGGCGCTTGGCCCTTTCGAATATAGCCGTCTCGCGTTCTTGATCAGCTTTACTTTTCAACCGAGCTTCATTAAGAAACGCGCTAATCATTTCAACTGATAACCCTGAGGCTCTTGATTCGGCATTTGCCCCCAGCGTTTCAGTGCCAGAAGTCCCTTCATCGTTCGTGGTCGAATGGGAGATCATATGACAGCTCGCCACATATTCCCCGGATTCATTCGATGAACTTTCTCCCTCATCTTCTTTTTGGAAGACGTGATCAAGGAAATCTTGGAGCGTAATGGGAGTCCGCGCCTTTTGGTTGTACTCATCCAGTGCGTCGATCTGCTTTTGTAGCTCCGTGCGCTTGTCGCCAGGCTTCACGGGCTTCTTAGATTTCTTCTTCTTCTTTTTCGCAGATTTTGACGGCTGACTATGAGCGCTTGAACTCCCACCATCGGTCTTCGGAGTCGGTCGTGGCTTCAACATCCCCTCAATAACCTGCGGTTCCAAGGGGTTCTTCCACTTGACCGCTGGACAGGTCTGAAGATCATTTAGCATTCTCCTCGTTTTGGCTGATAATACAACCTCCCAGGGAGTTTCTTCAATAACAGAGCATGTTGCCCCCGGCGTATTCGTCCCCTTAGAGGTGTGGGGCTGCGGAGGATTCACCTTCCATTTGTCAGATAGCGCAAATTTGCCCTGACGGTACTGGTTCTCAAGCCAATTCTTGAAAACGTAGCAATCCTCAATCGGATGGCCTAGCACTCGATGATAAGGGCAGTAATTGGGCTCGTTGGCGTCGTTCGGTTGCAACGGACGTTTTGGATCTGGCAGATTTATGAGTCTGTTGTGCAACGCCAGCTCGAATAGCCTCCTTGTTTTATCGCGGGGGAAAGAGTAAGGGCGTCCCATTCTGTCCTCAAGGGGTACGTATGGGCGTGTATTGTTTGGACAAGCAACCGGCTTCGAGTCGCTCGGTTGTTGTTGGGCATTAGCGACAATGATCGCTTTTCCCTTTCCTTTATCGTTTCGGGAATCCGGCTTTGGGAAAGGGGGTTTATGGCCCATCTGGTCCATCTGCGCTAATTTGTCGATCAAAGCCTGGAAGGAAGTCGGCTTGAAGAACATCATAAACTGTGAAATGGTTGCTTGTGGATCGAGGGTTCCAACAAACATTCCCACCGCAGGGGCTTCTTCTATGCGCTGTTCACACTTCGACCATAGATTACGCCACCGTATAGCGTACTGAACCCATGTCTCGCCGGGTTTTACCCTGGCGTTAATCAGCGCCGTCATCGGGGTGAAGAGCAGCTCCATCTCCGCAAAGGTTTTAATAGAGTCGTTGGGAAGCTCAGAATACCATTCGAACGCCGTATCTGATAGGCTTCCAATGAACTGGCGAAGCAAAAGCTTGTCGTCGCCGCCGGTGTTACCGCAAAGCGCCCTGAACTGGGCAACATGTTGATGGGGATTGCCGGTCCCTTTGTAAACATGAAACTTAGGAATCGTGTAACCCGGCGGGTACTTGATTTGGTCATACCAGCCCGGATATGGCCGCCCCGTTTTCACGATTTGACCGGCTGCTTCAGTCGCCTGATGCACCCGTATTTGTTGGGCAATATATTCATCCAAATCAGCTTTTGATATGGTATCCTCTTTAGCTGCGGATAGAGCCGGTGGAGGATTCGACGTCTCTCCCCTATCATCTTCAAGAATGATCGAGGGATCCCCAGCAGGTGGATCTTGTTGAATCATCATACCCACCATATCCTGGAACAGGAGGGCCATTTTCTTTATGTTGGCTGCCTGTTCCGCAGCCTCTTTATCTTTCTTCTCTAGCACGCGCCGAAGGAATTCGGCGTCCGTTTCTTGTTCTTGGCGTTCTTCTGAGGATGTTTCCGGGGTTTCTTTCGGCCCAGTGAGTGCAGCCATTGTGGTCATCATCTCCTGGAGCTTTTGTTGCTGCTCCTGAGCCTTGGTCACTGATCGGGTGAGCGGTCGGTGACCCGTAGAAGTACGGCTTTCTTCCTTTCCAGAAGCCATATAAACCGTATGAACAATTATGCCCCCTGACTTGGGGCGTTTAGGTTCACCGCTTTCAAACTTTTCCGCTGACGCGGGAGCTTTCCCTGGCCTCCTTCTTTTGTGGGCCATCGAGGTTAAAGGAGCCGTTGGAGTGGGCATCCTAGCAACTGTCACCCTCTGCTGTTTAATGGGGCAGTTTTTGTTATTTTCCACCTTCGCCTTTTTCTGGTGACGCAAGTGGTCTGGATCGATCACGGAGTCTTGAACCCTCCGCCATACTTTATAAACTTTTGAGGATAGCCGTTGAGGGGGCTGTTCTTGTTTTGTTTCTGGAACTCTCTCCGCAGGTGGAGGAGATCTTTTCAACGTAGCAATTGGAGAGTTCTTTCTCACCTTCCTCAGCAATTCAAAGCTGTTCCCAGTTGGAACAGCAGCGTTGACCTCCACCACTGGAGCAGGTGGGGTTAGCTCTAAGGGAGAGTTGCCCCCTGCTTTTCTCACTCGTCGCCAATGGCGACGTCGCGCACGGCGAGCCGTTGGGACTGGCTCGGAAATCGAGATGGTTTCTTGTTGCCCCCTGTTTGAGTGTGGGGTAACTGCCGATGTCAGCCTATCGAAGACTGATGCCTTTTGACCAGCTGGGGGAGGATTGGGAGCCGTCAATCTTGTGAAGACCGACTCTCTGATGGGAGAAGCCGCTTTAACGACCTCCAAAGCAGCGGCCGTTGCCCTCTTTGGGACGGCCACTTTATAGTTCTGACCTAGCCTGGTAAAAACGGAGGCTGTCGGCTTAGTAGCGGGCGACCCGTTGACAGGGGTCGTGGTAGCGGTAAGCCGGTCGAATACCGACTTCTTGTTCACTTCCGGTGCAGGTGTCGGCGCGGAGAAGCTTGTAGGTGGGACCATGGTCCCGAAGAACAAGCCGGTGGTTGCCTGGGTCACCTGTTCTACCGGCAGTGCGAGGAACGAGGCCGCTTGGGGCCCATATGTTACACCTCTCGGTGAGGTGGAGCGTCCGTTGCAGTGGTGCTTCGCGCAGTTGGTGCAGTTGGTGGCCATTGAATCTTGAATTCTGCGCCAGGTAAAAGACCCAATCTTAGCAACTTGAAATCCGAAGACAACCATTTAACAAACCGCGATAGGTTCGTGAAGACGACACACGAAGTGTGGAGTGGAAAGAGGAAAAGGTCCCACCGGGCGTGCCAGAATCTGTTCCCCTCCGAAAGACGGCCTGGACTGCGCGTCCGTGCCTGAGGTTCGGGGCAGATGCTATTTGGTTTTATCCGTCTATCTCTCCGAAAATGCCAAGTTGATTTATGGCACCGTGTATCGGAGGTTTAGACGGATGCGGCCGATATAGCAGACTTCGTCAGATTCCCCCTCAGGGTGAGGGATTTTTGATTGTGGGGACGCTCTTCCCTGCAGGCGCAAGCCCCTGCAGTTAATTACGCTACCGCATCGCGGTAACAACTTTCTCCTTCTCCAGAATTTCACTTCGTGTCGTGTATGTTTGTTTTGTTTGTGGTTGCCCGTGGATTGTATACGGAGACTGAGTAATGTCGTCGCCCGTAGGACGTGGATTAGTCCAAATCCGTATTTATTTAGATTTGGGTTTGGTGTTTTCAGTTTAAGGATGCATTAGTCGCGTTGCGGCTAAGATCAACTTAAACGTTCGTTAAGGATACGTTAGTCTTGTTTTAGACTGAGATCAACTTAACGCAGTGATCAATTTAATTATCTGGCCGTCGGGACTCGTCACCTCTCTGACGTCGTTGAGGGATTACAACGACAAGCGTCTGAGGAGTTCAGAGATGTACCTTTGAACCAAAGTTGATTTGGGGTTTTATTGTTTATTTAAAGATCTAAGGACACATTAACCGTAGCTGGGGCTAAGATCAACTTAGACGGGACCGTTTAGATCCGGCAAAAGAGCGTTCGGGCTCTATTGAGCCAATTTAAGGACGTGGTGGTCCATCGCCAGTTTAGGGACGTGGTGGTCCATCATTGGTTTAGGGACGTTTCGGTCCGATATTAGTTTAGGGACGTTTCGGTCCGATATTAGTTTGAGGACGTTTCGGTCCGATATTAGTTTAGGGACGTTTCGGTCCGATATTAGTTTAGGGACGTTTCGGTCCGATATTAGATAAGTGGTCGTTGGGACCCGTCACCTCTTTGACGTCGTTGAGGAATTACAACGAGGGATGTCAAAGGAGTTCGGAGATGTACCCTCGAACCGGTCGTGAATTGGTTGAGGAGAGCCATTTTGCTCAATCAATTTAATTTTAAGGACTTACAGCCAGGATTGGGTTAAGTCCAATTTTTTTTATTTGTTTTAGGCTTTGCCTGACTAAAAGAATCAATCCAAACAGGGCTCTGCCCCTTTATTATTTTTGCAATTTGATTTGGGCCAGGCCCTCAAGAATTTTCCAAACAGGGCTCTGCCCTTTTATTATTTTTGTGATTTGATTTGGGCCAGGCCCTTTTAAATAATGAGTTGCACTTGTGCAGAAACTCAAGAATTTTCCAGATTTAAGAACAAAAGTGCATAGCACTTTTGATCTAAATTTGGATCAAAGGAAAACAATTTTTTTTTTGTTTTCCCTGATTTCACAGAACCAAGGGTTCATATCAAGTGCAAGGCACTATTTCTTTCTTTTTATTGAATTATTCACTTTTAATCCTCTGTTCTTCAGAAGTTTTTACCTTTTTCTTTTTTATGTTCTTGATCAATCTTCAAGAGTTCTTTCTCTTCTTTTTTTTTTATGCCAGAAGTTGATTCTTCTTCTTGATGCCCTTTGAATGAGGTCTGGGATCCTATTTATAGTGCTCACAAATTTGTTGAATTTGTTAACAAAATCTTTCCTGAATGATTTTGGAAATTTTCCCACCATTGGATCTTTGATCCAAAGGCAGAAGAAAATCTTCTGGTTTTGGAAAAAAACAGAAAAGATTTCATCAAATTTTCATTCTGTTTCTGCGCAACTCCCCAATGAATGACACGTGTCGCGCAGTGGAAGGCTTGCGCAACAGTGCTTGCGCAACTGCGACGACACGTGTCGCGCAGATGTGCGCTTGCGCAACGGTACACGTGTCGCGCAGATGTGCGCTTGCGCAACGGTGCTTGCGCAACTGCGCAGACACGTGTAGCGCACATCTGCCCTTGCACAACGGTGTTTGCGCAACCGCGCAGACACGTGTCGCGCAGTGGTGCCCTTGCGCAACGGTGCACGTGTCGCGCAGCGGTGCACTTGCGCAACAGTGCTTGCGCAACTGCGCAGACACGTGTCGCACTGTGGACCGCTTGCGCACTGCGCAACGCACGGAATTTGAAGCGTTGCTTCAGAAAATTTGAATTTTCAAAATTCAAATGAGCCTTGCTCAGATTGGGGGAACAGTGGGGTCCTTAAACCCATGGACTATGATGTCCTTAACCTTGGACCGTAATGTCCTTAAACTAATGGATGGCAATGTCCCTAAACTAAACAATAGAGCACAAATACTCTTTTGTTGGATCTAAACGATCTCGTTAAGTTGATCTTAGTCTAAAATTAGACTAACGTATCCTTAACAAACGTTTAAGTTGATCTTAGTCTAAAATGAGACTAACGTATCCTTAAACCCAACCCAAAACCCAAATCTAAGAAAATACAGATTTAGACTAATCCACGCCCTACGGGCGACAATATAAATTAGTCTCCGTATACAATCCACGGGCAACCAAAAACAAACAAATACCCACGACACGAAGTGACCATCTGGAGAAGGAGAAAGTGGTTACCGCGATGCGGTAGTGTAATTAACTGCAGGGGCTTGCGCCAGCAGGGAAGAGCGTCCCCACAATCAAAAAACCCTCAAATGAGGGGGAATCTGACGAAGTCTGCTACAACGGCCGCATCTGTTTAAACCTTCGATATACGGTGTCATAAATCAACTTGGCATCTTCGGAGAGGTGGACGGATAGCACTAATTAGCATCTACCCCCAAATTCAGGCAAGACATTTGTCTACCCGGTCTTTCGGCGGAGAACATGTGGCACAACGGGGGTGAGTTGCCAACTCGTGAGTAGAAAAACATCAACAGATAGAAATCAAATAAACAACGACTCCTAGGTCAACTATATCATAAAGGTAATACTATGATATCTAGGGTGACCGGGTCTGTATATGTGCCAACACTATAAGTAAAAGCCTATTAGCATGTGGATATCATCCAACAATATAATGAATGCCTGTATGCCTGTGGATCTCATCCAACCATATAATCGATGTATGTATGCATGCGGATCTCGTCCACCCATATATCAATGTATATATGGATGTAGATCTCGTCCACGTGTCAACCACTGACACAACATCATCATGCATGTAAATATCATAAAAGCATATGCATGAAAATATGAGGATATAAATCAACGTGTGTCCCTCGCGACACATCAAAATCATGGAACCTGAGTGTCCAGCATCGACACTCGAAACATCATGAAACCCGGGCCCAGCATCGGCACGTAAATCCTCATATCTCTCGGGTTCCGTCAGTCTGGATCGGCCCATAACATCTCTCGATTCCGGTCAGTATCCTCCGGATAGCCGCCAGGTCCAACCAATCACCGGTAGGTACTAGCCACCCTGCCAGGCTCATCGTCTACTCCACGAAAAACATTTCTTGCCTTGGGGAACCATACCGGGTCCACCATGACCTGCAAATGGATCATCCGCCTCCTCGAATCGGGTTTCACATATCACACGTCTCAGAACCGAGAAAAGCATGGTGGACGCACTGAAATATCATATCAAGAGAAATCGGGTTTTTTAAACAATGCATACTTTCTTTTGAAATAACCACGGTTCTCAAATCCAGAAATCTCATGAAAACAGCATATCTCAATACGTATAATCGTAAAGCATGATGTATACGACATATAAAAGAAATGTAAGCATATCAGTATATCATGCAACATGGAATCAGTAATATGCACATGTCGAGGAAAAGTCGCCTTTTTAAATGAATCCAGTTTTTAAAATATATCTTGCGGTTCCTAAATTTCTCCCAAGTCAAATGCAACATCGTATAAGGTGCATATGTAACTAGAGCAAGTAAACTATGAAAGGAGTCATATCATGATACGACAATTCTACTGTGTAGTGACATGGCAATTATCGATGATGAAATGTGTGAGCCGGCAAATCTGTGTAAGTGTAACATACGCATCATCGATAATGGTGCAGGTGTACTAGCACATATATAAGCAATGTGATGAGAATGACATGAATGCAGCATAAGATAATTCATTAGCTAAAAGGTATAAGGTATACGTATCTAGCATGGCTGAGTCTGTGAATCTATCAATCGATATCCAGCCTCACAATAACACGTATGGTATAATCCATCGTATGGCATCCTCTAGTCAAGGGTATGGATCAATCGTCAAGCCCAACTCATCACGTACGGAAAATCATCGTACGGCGGTATTAAACCATCGGGGATCCTATCATCCTATGTGACAATGAGGGGTACGGACGTAACGTCACTTACAGCATATCAATCAAGATTCTCAATATATATAAATATCTATATACCTATGTCCCAGGTCACATCCATAACAATCTCATATCAGGGGACCGGCAAGGTATCGACCATCTTAATCGACTCGCATCCGTATACCAACATATCATCAAATTATCATATCACATTGTACGTTCTTTTCATCGCATTTATATCCCACATCAAGTCCATATATATATATATATACATCAAATGTTATGTTACTCTAAAATTCATAATTATTCTAATGCAACTATATATCTATAAGTCGTGATTCACATTCACCTTTCATATCTCTGAAGCTTTCATCTCATATCTTCATATTTATAAATTCAATCATTCATCATTAACTATCCTTTAACCATATTCCTAGTTTTCAAATCTAGGTTTCTACGACTGTATCTTATAGATCGGTTTCCATAAAAAACTTGCGGGGGTGCTATACGCCATCCACCCGACTTTCCCCGTAGATATAGATCTACTCACCTTGATCCTTACTTGCCGAAGTCGAGACGCTTCGTCGTCTCAGAATCCACGCGAGGGTACCAACAACTAATACACAATCGCAAAAGCTTATTAAAATCATGTCGGGAAACCAAAACGGCACAAGTTTTGCTCATAGGTTAAAACTTATAGCCTCACGTGCAAAACACGACTAATAATCCTAGTTGTTGACGTTCAAACGCCACACGACCAAAAACAAATCCCAATATCAAAACTAAGCATCCCAAAATACGGAAAACATAGCCAAAAACACCCCAATGTGCTCCCAGATTTTACCCTAGATGAAATTAGCCAATTTTGCATATGTAAAGGGTCTAGTTTACAGGAGATGGAGCTACAGAACAAGCACGAATCAAATCCAACCCACCCTGGCCGAAATTTGTGGCCAGACGGAATAAATCTGCATCCTGGGCTTTGGGTTAGGGGCTCGGGTCTTTAGGGTATGCTACATACTGCCTGCACATCTCTCTGTGTTTGCTAAATAATTCCTAGTGTCCCCGGATGATAGCAGATCACAAAATACCAACACAATTTCCGCAAAATCCGATATCGGCAGATTTTCTAAGCTTGTATTTAGGGTTTAAGTCTATGGTTAGGGTCTAATATAACATCATTACAGGGATTGTAGTCACTAGTACTCTCAATTACACCTTCACTACTCAAGATTCAACAAAACCCTAACTTGAAATTCTCAAAGTCCACTAAACCGAACTAAATCACTTCTAAACATGCATAGGTGTTAAGATGAAAGAAAGACTATACTAATGGTGCAAAGATTACCTCATTTGGCAACTCAAGAATTTTCTTGAGTTGCCCCAAGTGTCCAAAATCCTAGCTTTCTTGGTCCAAAATGTAGCTTGTGAGCTTGTGCACATTTTTAATGAAAGTGAGATGGAGTTTTGAGTTGATTTTGGGTGTGTTTTGTGGCTTGAAGAAGGGGATGGAGATGGGGCAACCAAGGTGAGAGGGAGAGAGGAAAGAGATGAAAATGATGAAGTGTGGAGACAAGCCATGATCAATGGAGACCCCTCACCCTCTCTCTCTCATGCCCATCCCTCATTATAATATTATTTTCTTTTCTTTTCTTTTCTTTTCATAATACAACAACAACCATGCAAAAGAAAATGAAGAAAAGCCATGATAAGAATGTAACAAGTGCTAAAAATGATATGGTGCATGTCATGTGCACAAAACCGGATTAATGCAAGATTAGCGATATTTAATCGTGATTAGCATTAAAAGTAATATAATTAATTATATAACAATCTGTAAATGCTCAAATCTTATAAAATACCCTCTTTTCAGTAAATCCTATAATTTTCCAATTATTTTCCACTTTTATCGGTATTTAATTATACCACACATTAAAATATTCACAATATTTATTATTTAATTAAAAAAAATTCCAAAAATAATATTTTATTTTTCTGAAATGTTACAATCTTCCCCCCCTAAAGAAATTCGGTCCCGAATTTAAATTTAAACCCCCAAACACTAAAACATTTCAACAATCAGCTCAAATCAATGGGGCTCCGAAATCACAGAAGATACCGAATAACACAGCGCGTCAAGTGCGCATGAAAACGAGTAGAAAACTCAAAAAACCGAACTCTGTCAAGCGTCACGCAAATCTTCGGATTTGCACGCATATTCTCGGAGTTACAATAGAGATACAGATCTCGAAATCCAATGCTGAAATCCAATATACACTAGTCAAATACTATAGTATGTATATAGTACGCATGCTTGAAAAATCTCCAAAACTGAATAAAATACATGCAAAATCTTTTCTGAACCGCCGTATGATGCGTAACTCACGGCACATGTGACGGGAGCTCATTTGTAAAGTAATAAATATATCTTCATATATGTTTTGATAAATATGCGTTCCGTCGTTCCAAAATATCCAAAAGGTTTTCTTTTTGTAAATGTTCGTGTTGCTCACAGACACGTAAGAAATAGCGAGACTATAGCCCCTTTTTGAAAACCTCTGGTTAAACTTTTAATGCATGCGAAAAACTCAGGTGCTGTCTTCAAATCAGCCATGTTCGGCCACTACATAATAGAGTGCCCATCAAGAAAACAAGGTGCTCAAAATCAAAATCAGCCTCAAAAGGCGTATCCAACAATTACGTGCGTCTGGTGCGCACGGAAATCAGATCCAAATATAAGTGCCACAATATGCACAAAAGCAAAGTAAGTGCAATGGGTGTGCACGTAAGCATCTGTCTAGTGCAACGGGTGTGCACGACAACAAAGTCAAGTGTATCTAGAGTGCACGAAAATCTCAATCCAGTGCAACTAACATGCACGAACGAAAATCCAAATCGAGTGCATCCGGTATGCACAAAAATCAAATCTCATATCATGCGCCTAACATGCGCGAAAATCCAAATCAGGTGCACCCATCATGCACGAATGAAATCGAAATCAAGTGCATCCCACATGCACAAATAAAATCTAAGTCAAGTGCATCCGCGCATAAAACACAAATCTGGCAAAACAATTGCTCAAGACATAAATCGGGTGCAACCAAGGTACGGAGTATAAATCTAGTGCAACTAATGCAGGATATACCCATCCGGTGCAACAAACGCATGAAATGCAAATCTAGTGCAACAAAGGCACGAAATACGAATCTGGTGCAACAGATGCACAAAACACAAATCCGGTGCATCCAGTGCACGCAATACCACTCTAATGCAACCAGTGCATGAAAACTCATCAATAACTCAATATGTATAAAAAGCAACACCGAGTGTACCAATGTGTACAAAATTATAAACGTGTGCAACTGCGTGCACAAAACATATATAAATGCACTGCAAGCACATATAAGCTATACCGAATGCAAAAATCAAATCGAGTACGTACCACACGCACAAAATCAAATCAACTGTATGAAATCCACGAAATCATAAACACGTGCCACCAGGGCACAAAATCGACATCAAGTGCAATAAATACACACAAATCGCAAATCAACACAACGGTGTATAAAATATATATCAAGTGCAATAACTATGCACAAAATGTAACTACCCAGTAGGTGCAGCCATGGTGCACGAAAACAATATCATGAAACTCAATCATCAAAACTCAAATCCAAGCGATATAAGCATGATACTCGGATCACAAACGCAAATCACAATAAATGATATCGAGATACACCACCTACAATGTCGGAAAAATGTCGGTGCGCCCAAAACTGGCAGAGCAAGAACATCCGCTTGCCTCCTGCTCTCGGTCTGGCATCCTCTGTCTCTGGATCCTCATTTCTCTGTAGATTACCAATCTTGAAATCCATCGGCTCATCGGCCCGGTCAGGCATGCTAACGGGAACGATTCCACTCTGGCACTTCTCTGGTCACCTCTCGGCCAATTATCACGACCACTCGTAAAGCAGCACGTCACTGGCGTCGGTCTCTGGCCCTTTGAATACACGTGACACATCTGATCCTCGGTGCAAATCTCATCGCAGCAATGTCCTGGAAGGAACCTGCTCAGGGTCTCTTCTGATCTCGCCTATGTTGAACTGTACGGAAGCTGGTACTCTCGCATAATCTTTTCTCGTTTTCTGGACATCTATGTTGTCAGCACTGCATCTCCTCGGGAACTGGCCGTATCCCAACACCTCTGTATACACATCAGATCTCTAATCTCGACGGGGAGTAACAATAGCTCACCAGCATCTCGCACGAACCTCTGGTTCCACACGTCTGTATCATCATCCACTTCGACGTCACGTCACGCTATCTGCGTATTGCAAATGTTCTCGGCTACAGTCAATCCGAAATCTCTCACACGGAATCGAAGTCACGAACTCGGTATCTTCATCACTCTGTAAAAAATCTCTAGCCGAACACGTCCTCGGGAACTCGTCCCAACCATCGGAGGAATGCTCAATACTCGTCCTCTCTCGAACAACTCACAACGTATCTGGGTAAGGTCCTCTAACCGAAGCTGGTCAGCTTACTGGTCTCCTATCATATGGTATCCGGACGACGTCAAATTTTTCGATCGAGTCATCAAAGTCCCATAATTTTCCGAAAGCTCATCACCTGAGCACAGTCTAATAATATCCAGTACATACCACAGTACCTATGGACCAACCGTAGAAGGGCAAACCCAAGCCTCACTGATGGCACCACTAAACTGCCGCAAACCCTAAGGTTCAAAAGCGGTTCCATGGTCATCATGTCGAGTTAGGGTTCCATTCTTCTAGAGGGTCCACAGAATTACTTGCATGTTCCTCAGAACACTTTAAACTTGGAAAAATGGGTTTCTGACACTCGTCCGAATTTTTTAGCTTCGCCTAGCCGACATGTGAATACCCTTCGTCCGCATACTAAAGAATGCCTCTATCTTCCAAGAAGGATGGTACATCACGGTCATCTCTGGATCGGTCGTCTCTAGACCTGAGTAAGACTCTCCACATTGGACATCTTCAACTAAACTGGGCCAGCGTCGACGCATCAATCTGACGAAATACCTTCGTCTCCCAACTTGGGGTAGACTGGCTATCACCTGTCGCAGCTCTGCCTGAAAGCTCCAGCGATCTCAGCTCGTAAAGTCTGGAGGCGACATCACATCAATCTCAGCAACAGCTGGGTCATCTGTCCACACGGTAGGCGACATCACAATCTCTAAGGTAGGCTGTACATCAACAGTCCTCTCACAACAGGCAGTATCTATCAATGGCCCGATCATCCGGTGCAAAACCAAACACTCGCCTCAACAAAAGGTCACGACACAACACTACATCGAGACGTTCCCATGTCACCAGAAAACACAATGGTTAGCCCTCGTACCAGACGAGCTCGCCCTGACCGCAACACTAGCAGCAGCTCAACCTGCGCTCAAACCATGGTGACAGGAACCTCAATCGTGTATCGATGAAACAGATCAAGGGTATGGAAGGAAACGACAGATCCAGAATGGATACATGATCATAAGAAGAAACAACATCAATGAAAGTATGATCATGGAAACGAATAGAATCAAGGATCTCAAATCGATGTATAATCATGGGTACGAAGAGAATCACAGATCTCAAAATATGTACATCCTAAGGTTTCTTAAGTGGAATATCGTATCGTAAATATGCCGCGGAACATACGTACGGTACGTCACTCTACTCAAGCTACCTACTCCATCAATCAGTGTCAGCCTATGAAATGAAAGTTCGGGTCTAATACCCCTTTGTTCAAGTCTAAGTTCCGTAAGGTCAAGCCTAGGTTCCGAAATACATACCCGCCCTAGACTCCGCATAGTCAAACATAGACTCGAACCAAAGTTAAACCTAAGGCTCTGATACCAACTTTGTCACGACCCGAAATATTAGCTCATGACCGGCACTTAAATCACGCAACGTCTAAAGGCGTAACGTAATTCAAGTAAGCCGAAACCCAGAATTCTAAACATTTTAAAGAAAAATAAAAGAGGTGACGTTTTGAAATAAAGGTATTATGAAATCAATGTTTTCCTAAATACATAAACAATAGAACATAAAAATGCAAGTGGATTTACTAGTAGAAAAACATGTTTCGTCTTTTAAAAATTTTGGCAGCACCTCCTTTGTATTTTTGATCCAAAACCACAATACATGATAATAATAAAAGGCGTCCCCAAACGGGAGCTAGCTCTTCGCCAAACGGCGGATTCACAACCACGCAAAGTATAAATATAAGTATATGATGTCCAACGGCAAAGTTCACCACAAGATAAAGAAATAAGCAAGACATCAACACCACAAGAAGCGGAAAACACCTCGCTCTAAGTCTCTCAACCACAAATCTCACTACGTCTCATTACTTATACAAATACTAGTTTGATTGATGGAGTTGACTAGATACAATATGAATAGTAAATATACGAGTGGGTACGATACAAATTCCCCACCTACCAAAGCAAAACACCCGAAAACAGATGTATGCCAGCGATGCCGCTACTGATCCATGCGGTCAACCTGCAAGAACTGTGGCACAACGGGGGAGAGTTGCCAACTCGTGAGTAGAAAAATATCAACAGATATAAATCGAATAAACAATGTGTCACGACCCGAAATTGGCACGTGACGGCCCTAATATTACGCAACGCCTAAAGAAGTAACGCAGTAAAAGAAAACCAAAACCCAGAAATCTAAACCATAAAAATATGGAAAAGATAATAAAAGTTTTTGAAACATTTGAAATCACAACCCAAATTCTTTAAAAGTCCAACTTTCTTTCTTTAAAATTTTGGCAACACCCTTTTTGTAAAAACTGGCCTAAAGGCGGAAAGCAATCCACATTACAAATATACGACGTCGTAGCGAAGAAATAAAGACAATAGGAAGGAAACTGTATATAAAGACAACAAATCCACAAATAATATACAATATCGTCATCACCAAGTCTCTAAGTCAACAACATAATAGTAGATGGAGAGTACAAGATACAACGAATGTACAATATGAAATACAGATAATCATCTAGCACCTAAGCAAAATAGTATACTGTGAGCCGATGCGGTATCTGTAGCAAAAGATGATAGGTGAATAGCTGTATAGCTGAATAGCCTGTCTCGACTACTCTGGGGAACAACCTGAAACACCTGTGGCACAACGGGGGTGAGTTGCCAACTCGTGAATAGTAGATAACATATGCAAGTAATCGCAGGAATGTACGTACAGTATGAATCTAAGATATGCGATTACAGTAATAACATGTCATGTGAATGCAGAATAATGGAAAGTATACTAGCAGGTACAATCAATATGTGAAGCAATAGTAACATGACAATAGTATGCAATAACCATGCAATAGGGATATGAGAATGTAGATATGCAACTATCATAAGGGTACACTAACAGGTACTACCAATATATGAAACTGTGCATAAAATAGATAAGTGTGAGGTATGGAGTGGAATATGTCATTTCCACGGAAACCTGACATCGTGGCAGGATCACAATCCATCAAGACACTCAAATCCACAATTCCTCAAATCAGCCCCCAAACTGGGCTCTCACATCATATAAGTCTCACATCACCTCAATGTACAATATCGAATAGCTCTCCTATATCTCGAATGTACAAATCAACAATCTCTTTCATATCCAATATCCAATCTCAATGAATCACCTATATCCCAAGTCGAATCTCAAGTAAATTTCTAACATCCTAAATATATATATATATATGCAGAACTAAATATGATGGGGTTAATACACATATATTAGCGTCCCATTCCACTAATATTGGTGTAAGGGTATATATAACAACGGCTAAATCCCCTGTTATATATACAAAGGTATTAAAAGAAATATCATGAAAACAATGTGCCAAGCATCGACACAGAAATCCTGATAGGTACGTATCATACGCTGTCCCGAAAGCACGAGTGCCTAGCTCTGACCCTCGCCTTCCAACGTATGCATACGTGCATGACTCCCAACGGTATCTCCATGATCCCCGCCGAGTCATTGGTACTGTCACCGGATGGTATGGTTCCCCTGCCGGGCTCATCGGCTCATAGCACATCGACATCCCTTTCTTGCCCCGGGGTACCTCCGGGCCCCATGATGTACCCTCTACGGCCTCGACGCCTCCTCGTAGGGGTATATATAATCAGCACCGATAAAACCCATGGTGGATGCGCAAATATCATATCAAGAAAACCGAGTTTTTCAATGTATGCATAATTTCATGAACTCCCGCGGTTCCCAAATCCAGAAAACATCATGTAAAATCCAAATAATAATGCGCAATCTAGGAATAAATATATACGATATATCTGAAATGCGAGCATATAAATGAGAATATGTAGCTGAAACCAGATGTATGCGAAACCAATAAGGTACAGCTAAGTAACATCAGTAAAGGTAAATATGTGACTGCAACTGAATATGTGTGTAACATACAGGTGTAGCAATGTATAGGTATCTACCTATAAGAACTGATGTCGTATACCCCCCTGGGTATAAGTAAAATATATGTAAGGTATACCTTTAGCTGTATCGCAAGGTGTAAATGTACCTATCACTAAAGGTATGATACACTATAGGTATACAAGTATGGTAAATGTCATATGTGATGAGCAGTACGAATCAATGTCACAAGGTCCCTAACTAAGCAATACAATATCTATAATGGTTTGTGTGTGACATGGCAATTATTGACGGTGTGTGTAGCTTACAATCCGTGCATCGTGCAACATGAACCGTCAATAATATGTGCAGTGTCCTATGGCTGCTAGTCACAGTACAACTATATCAAGAAAATAAGGTAAAGGCGCAATTCTAACAATGACGTAGAATATGCAACAGGTATTTGAATCCTAGCCCAGACGCATAACGCCATGCGGGCGATTCCCCTGTAGATGTTAAATCTACTCACCTACGCTCCACGATAGGTGAATCCTACCATCTGCTCCCCCTGTAGCAGTGTCCGTAGTCCCCGCCTGCAAACCTGCAAACAAGACAAGGAAATCATATATAAGCCAAATATTCCGCAAAACGCGATATCGAACCCAAACGAGAAACTCGCGTCGCGAACTAAATGCGCGTGTGCACGATACGCTAAAACGTGTGTATACGCGTCTAAAACTACCGCGACACGCCGCGATACGCTGGATCACAGAACCCACTCACGTATCGTGCGTATCGCGCAAACACAACGGACATGCAAAACGATATTTGATCCCAGATTTTCCTACAGGTCAAATCTTACAAAACTAGACATGCCAAAACACTAGACAACACTGCAGACAACCCTAACCAAGACCCCAACACCCATGTCCCCAACTTGGCCGCAAATTGCGGCCAAACCCAACAAATCTGCGGCCTGGAAATTGAATGAGGGGCTCATGTTCTGGTGGTGTGTTCTAGACCTAGTGAGCATGCTCCAGTATTCTCAAATTTATCCTGAAGGGTCCGGGTCAAAAGCAGATCACAGAAAGCTAATATATCGCATAAAAACGACAATTTAGCACAAAAAGCAAATCCTTTGGTAGTTTAGTGTAATCTGGATCAATTCTCAGTTAAAGTAACCCTAACAACACTAACATAGGCTAGGCTAACTAACACAATCATCACTTAATCAACATTCCACATACATCACCTTAATTAGCACTAAACTCACTATTTAACACAAACCGACGCTAATTAACATACGAGCTTAAGAAAAAGGGAATTGGGTTTAGGAAATATACCCTAAAGGGTCCTAGTAAGCAGGAGAAGAAGTGTATGGAGGAGGAAGAGCTGCTGCAAGTAGCTGGAGCTCCTGCTGCTGCTGTTGATGCCTGCCGTTGCTACTGCTGTTGTTTGCTGATGATGAGGCTGCTAATGCTGTTGCCTCTGGTGTTGTTGCTGCTTGCTTCTGGGGCTGCTGCTTCTGCTGCTGGTCTTTTGCTGCCGGTGAGAGTGTGTGTGTGTTTTGAGAGTGAGAGAATGAGAGCAATGAGGGAAATGAGATTAATGAGGGAAAATAATTCAACCCCCTCCCCTTTTTCACTCTCTCTCAGTTCATTAATGAAGCATGGCACAAGCCATGTAGCACCATGCTTTCTTTCTCTCTCTCTCCCATGGTCAACACTTCAAACTATAATTTTAAATCTTTTTTATTTTAAAACAAACCATGAACAATAAACCCAAAACACTTAAACAAATGTATAAAACTAGATTATAGAAATGGTTAGACCACACTTAACAACCTAGTTATCATGCACAAGTGTGTGCAAGCCTAGGAAAAATCTACTAAAATACTCATTAAATAGGATAAAATAATTGAAATCAATTTGGTGAACTTTTTATTAAAAACTATATATAAAAATATAATTAGCCACAAAACACATTCTAAGGTGTTACACAACGACTCCTAGGTCAACTATATCATAAAGGTAATACTATGATATGTAGGGTGACCAGGTCTGTATATGTGCCAACACTGCAAGTAAAAGCCTATTAGCATGTGGATATCATCCAACAATATAATCAATGCCTGTATGCCTGCGGATCTCGTCCAACCATATAATCGATGTATGTATGCATGTGGATCTCGTCCACCCATATAATCAATGTATATATGTATGTGGATCCCGTCCACGTGTCAACCACTGACACAACATCATCATGCATGTGAATATCATAAAAGCATATGCATGAAAATATGAGGATATAAATCAACGTATGTACCTCGCGACATATCAAAATCATGGAACCTGAGTGTCCAGCATCGACACTCGAAACATCATGAAACCCATGCCCAGCATCGGCACGTAAATCCTCATATCTCTCGGGCTCCGTCAGTCCGGATCGGCCCATAACATCTCTCGACTCCGGTCGGTATCCTTCGGATAGCCGCCAGGTCCAACCAATCACCGGTAGGTACTAGCCACCCTGTCAGGCTCATCGTCTACTCCACGAAAAATATTTCTTGCCTCGGGAAACCATACCGGGTCCACCATGAACCCGCAAACGGATCATCCGCCTCCTCAAATCGGGTTTCACATATCACACGTCTCAGAACCGAGAAAACAATTGGTGGACGCACTGAAATATCATATCAAGAGAAACCGGGTTTTTAAAACAATGCATACTTTCTTTTGAAATAACCACGGTTCTAAAATCCAGAAATCTCATGAAAACAGCATATCTCAATACGTATAATCGTAAAGCATGATGTATACGACATATAAAAGAAATGTAAGCATATCAGTATATCATGCAACATGGAATCAGTAATATGCACATGTCGAGGGAAAGCCTCCTTTTTAAATGAATCCAGTTTTTAAAATATATCTTGCGGTTCCCAAATTTCGCCCAAGTCAAATGCAATATCGTATAAGGTGCATATGTAACTATAGCAAGTAAACTATGCAAGGAGTCATATCATGATGCGGCAATTCTACTGAGTAGTGACATGGCAATTATCGATGATGAAGTGTGTGAGCCGGCAAATCTGTGTAAGTGTAATATACGCATCATCGATAATGGTGCAGGTGTACTAGCACAGGTATAAGCAATGCGATGAGAATGACATGAATGCAGCATAAGGTAATTCATCAGCTAAAATCTATAAGGTATACGTATCTAGCATGTCCGAGTCTGTGAATCTATCAATCGGCATCCAGCCTCACAACAACACGTACGGTATAATCCATCGTACGGCATCCTCTAGTCAAGGGTATGGATCAATCATCAAGCCCAACTCATCACGTACGGAAAATCATCGTACGGCGGCATTAAACCATCGGGGATCCTATCATACTATGTGACAATGAGGGGTACGGACGTAACGTCACGTACAGCATATCAATCAAGATTCTCAATATATATAAATTTCTATATACCTATGTCCCAGGTCACATCCATAACAATCTCATATCAGGGGACCGGCAAGGTATCGACCATCTCAATCGACTCGCATCCGTATACCATCATATCATCAAATCATCATATCACATCGTACGTTCTTTTCATCGCATTTATATCCCACATCAAGTCCGTATATATATACATCAAATGTTATGTTACTCTAAAATTCATACTTATTCTAATGCAACTATATATCTATAAGTCGTGATTCACATTCACCTTTCATATCTTTGAAGCTTTCATCTCATATCTTCATTTGTATAAATTCAATCATTCATCTATAACTATCCTTTAACCATATTCCTAGTTTTCAAATCTAGGTTTCTACGACTGTATCCTATAAATCGGTTTCCATCAAAACCTTGTGGGGGTGCTATACGCCATCCACCCGACTTCCCCCGTAGATATAGATCTACTCACCTTGATCCTTCCTTGCCGAAGTCGAGGCGCTTCGTCGTCTCGGAATCCATGTAAGGGTACCTACAACTAATACACAATCGCAAAAACTTATTAAAATCAAGTCGGAAAACCAAAACGGCACAAGTTTTGCTCATAGGTTAAAACCTATAGCTTCGCATGCAAAACACGACTAATAATCCTAGTCGTTGACGTTCAAATGCCACACGACCAAAATCAAATCCCAATATCAAAACCAAGAATCCCAAAATATGGAAAACATAGCCAAAAACACCCTCAATGTGCTCCCAGATTTTATACTAGATGAAATTAGCCAATTTTGCATATGTAAAGGGTCTAGTTTACTGGAGATGGAGCTACAGAACAAGCACGAATCAAATCTAACCCACCCTGGCCGAAATTTGCGGCCAGACGGAATAAATCTACGGCCTGGGCTTTGGGTTAAGGGCTCGGGTCTTTAGGGTATGCTACATACTGCCTGCACATCTATCTGTATTTGCTAAATAATTCCTAGTGTCCCCGGGTGATAGCAGATCACAAAATACCAACACAATTTCCACAAAATCCGATATCGGCAGATTTTCTAAGTTCGTATTTAGGGTTTAAGTCTATGGTTAGGGTCTAATATAACATCATTACAGGGGTTGTAGTCACTAGTACTCTCAATTACACCTTCACTACTCAAGATTCAACAAAACCCTAACTTGAAATTCTCAAAGTCCACTAAACCGAACTAAATCACTTCTAAATATGCATAGGTGTTAAGATGAAAGAAAGACTATACTAATGGTGCAGATATTATCTCATTTGGCAACTCAAGAATTTTCTTGAGTTGCCCCAAATGTCCAAAATCCTAGCTTTCTTGGTCCAAAGTCTAACTTGTGAGCTTGTGCACATTTTTAATGAAAGTGGGATGGAGTTTTGAGTTGATTTTGGGTGTGTTTTGAGGCTTGAAGAAGGAGATGGAGATGGGGCAACCAAGGTGAGAGGGAGAGAGGAAAGAGATGAAAATGATGAAGTGTGGAGACAAGCCATGGTCAATGGAGATCCCTCACCCTCTCTCTTTCATGCCCATCCCTCATTATAATATCCATTTCTTTTCTTTCCTTTTCTTTTCTTTTCCTATTCTTTTCTTTTCATAATACAACAACCACCATGCAAAAGAAAATGAAGAAAACCCATGATAAGAATGTAATAAGTGCTAAAAATGATATGGTGCATGTCATGTGCACAAAACCGGAGTAATGCAAGATTAGCGATATTTAATCGCGATTAGCATTAAAAGTAATATAATTAATTATATAACAATCTGTAAATGCTCAAATCTTATAAAACACCCTCTTTTCAGTAAATCCTATAATTTTCCAATTATTTTCCACTTTTATTGGTATTTAATTATACCGCACATTAAAATATTCACAATATTTATTATTTAATTAAAAAAATTCCAAAAATAATATTTTATTTTTCTGAAATGTTGCAGGAATAGAGTTTCGTTTTCTAAACTAGAGCTTTATAAAGTTAGAAAAACTTAACTCCAAAATGCTAACCATTTTGGAGTTTAGATAACTACGGTTATCAAAACTCCAAAGTTAAGAAAACTACGGTTATCTAAACTCCAATATATTCTAAGTTTAGGCTCTGTTTGGATTTGGAGTTAGGATACCTGTGGTTTATTTTTTGTTGGAGATAGAGAGAATGCAAACTGTGGTTTGCAAGCCCCAAACTCCAAAAATAGAGTTCACAAAACTTTGATCAAATTGGAGCTAGGATTGCTACAATTATCTCAAGTTTTGGATTGAGTAGTTATCTCAACTCAAAAATGCTTGCCAACGAAGGCAATTTAGCATTTTGAAGTTATGTCTTACTAACTTTATAAAACTCCTGTTTAGAAAACGAAATTCCATTCACAAGCAGGGCCTTAGTAAACTCGATTTTTCCAAACACATCTCTACAAACATAAACATAGTTTATTTGAAAAATGGAGTTTGAGCCTTGCAAAACATAGTTGCATCCCCTCTGCCTCCATTTAAAAATAAACTCCATTTTTCCTAACTCCATGCCCACAAACAGCGCCTTAAAAGTTAAACTTTGATGGGGGCGGTTGCATTGTAGTTATCTAAACTCCAAAATAGATCATGTAGCCAACCCAAAAAGAATAGATCGTCGCCAATTAGCATCCAAGTTGCAATCTTTGTAGCACAAACAATGGATCTCAAAAGAAAAGGTTGGAATTTTTTCAAATACCTTGACGCGGGAGGGATCTACGATGGCGTCTTGGCTGCGCTCCATGGCGAGGAGGTGGGGCTCTTCGTGGACGTCGGCGCAGAGGGCGGAGACGGCCTCGGAGGCGGCGGAGGAAGGGGGAGACGATGACCCTGTGGATGGGGAACCTGATGGACCTCAGCTTCTTCCCTGCGCTCCACGCCATGATCTTCCCCGTCTGTCTCCGTCAGCGGCGGGTCCCATGGCCGAACCGCGTGCACCGGCCACAACGGTGCCGCCGCGTCTATGCGGTCCCCGTGCCTCATCACCACGATGTTCTGTGTTTGTTTTGGCGACGTCTCCCTTTCCATTTTTGTTCTTTTTGGACAATTTTTCAATTTAGGTTTTTTTAAAATAATATTTTTAAATTTATGATACTTTTGACCACCGCACTGAACTTTTTTTTTAAAAATTCTATGGGGCGCGCTTGCCAAGTGCGTCCCATAAAATTCAGATGAGTTAATTTAAAAATATATAAGGGGCACTTGGCATGTGTGCCCCGTACCCGGCACCACCTTCTTCGACTTCCACCTCCTATTCCCTCTACAACCCCATCATCACCACAACCACCACCACCACCATCATCATTGTCAACTTCATCTTCCTCCTCTTCCCCCACCACCTCCGTCGACGCCGCTCTCGCCTCATCCCGACGGTGCATGTCGTCGTCGCTATCTTCAATTTCTTCTTCTTCTTCATTCCCCCACCCCTACCCCTGCGGCCTTCTCCTCCGATCCTACCCTCGCCCCTTCCCCGACCTCGGCCATCATCATCGCTATCATCGTCATCTTCTTCTTCTTCTTCCCCCTTCCCCCCGGCCCCTCCCCCTCCCTCCCTCTTCCGACCGATGCCCTCCACCCCTCGTCAGATCTCACCCATCTTCATCGTCGTCATCATTGTCTTAATGTTTTGTATGGGACGCACTTACCAAGTGTGCCCCATAGAGGAAGAAAATTTTAAAAAGTGTTGAGCTGGGGCTGATGACCCAAAATTGACCTAAATTTATAAATATTTTTAAAGTTGCATAAATTTAAAAATATTATTAGAAATAAATCTAAACTGAAAAACTGTCTTTTTGTTGTGACCTCGAGGAAGACGATGATGATCTCGATTGGGGTCTTTTTTTTTAATTGGATATGTTCTACATCCGGTTTAATTGGAGTGGAAAATTATCGTCATACCCCTGCTTTTGGTACTTCTTCTTTATTGATATGCCCAAACCAGTCAATGACCAAAAATTTAACTTAAGCCCGATTGGCAACAGAAATAGAGGTGCTAAACCGGTTTCAAAAAGTTTCGACGGTTGGAAACCTTAAATATAAGATCCAAAAAAACTAGAGTTTCATAAAGTTTCAAATAGTTATTGACGATACTCATAAGTGGGAATTCCCCAAATCACGACACGTAGCGGATGACATGCCATCTACGTAAGCTCGCTAGATTCCTTGGGAGCTACGGAGCTGGAATAAATATGAGGCATTGGGGACATTCCTCGGTGCCTCGCCTCCGAGGTTGCATCCGACCTTTTAGAAGACCTTCCCGGAGTATGTTCCCCCTTCGGCTGACCACCAACCAATAGTTCATCTTCAAGCTATCCGATGGCTGAGACTCCTCAACTCACTTGCTCGTCTTTGAGCTATCCCATATCCGAGATTCCTCAGCGTCCCTGTTTGGCCGAGAGCACGAAGTACGTGCGCCCTCGTAAAGGCTTTGTGTATCTCGCCATGACAAGATCTCCGCCGCTCCACGTCCCGCATCTCACGCTAGCGTATCTCGCTATTTATGGGCGTATCCCGCCATCAACGCGAGCTTGACGCGGGGGAATAACGAACAGCGAGAATCTCGCATCGGCTCGCTCTCTGCGACCGCTATATAAACCCCTCTCCCAGACGACTCAGGTACGTGGGGCTCAACCCAATACGCCGTTATTCTATCTCAATATTCCTCGGTACTTATTTGATCGTCGGAGGGTCCTACGGTGGTTTCCCATCCCGGGACTTCCCTTGCAGGTAGCACGGCGTCAGCAACAACCAACAACCCATTGAGATCCACACCCAATCACCACAAACAAATCTCAACCGTTCGACACCGCTAACCGTAAGATCGACGGAGGACAACATCTGAGGGAGATCCCGACCTCCATCAGTTGGGGCCGTCTGTGGGAAGAGTTGTTTCTAGCTTTTTCACTCCAAAAGTTGATCCTCCGCTATCGATTCAATGACCAGCGATAACCGCGACGATCCTAGCACGAGCCGTCCCGTCCTCCACAACGGAGGCGGGGGCGGTTCCACTCCACCTCCCAACATTGTTGACATCTTATTAGCGCGGATCGACAGGCTCACGGCGATGGTGGACGCGCTAGCTCGTGTTTATACGGCCGGCCACACCCGCCAAACCGCTGTCCCTACCCCTGGAATGACGGCATGTGTGAGACGACGGAAGGGCACGATCGGTCCTTCGATCTCGCTCATGCCCATCTTGGTGACACCGGACGCCGACATGCCGATTCCGGCAGTCACGACCCACATACGAGGAATGATTCCTTGACCCGTTAGGCGCCGGATAGTTCAACACCGAGATCTCAGGGGGGCGGGATGTCGCTTCAATGCCCGCCGCGCTCTCTCGCCCCCTGAGGAGACATCGGTCAGGCCGCCTGATTCCAGGCTGGATCGACGTCAGCACACTCATCGGGGCCAGCCTCGAATATCCACCTCGAAGATTTGAGGAACGTGATAGAATGAAGCCAAAACCGCTCCATCGCACGAGCCCGGAGCAGAGATAGCAGGCACTCGTACTATGGAGAATTCTCGAGGTACCAACAGCGAATCGAGGCCCTCGAAAAGAAAATTGAAGACATGCGACATGATACCTGTTCGGTCGAAGGAGTGGCGAAGTACTCCGCCGATTCACTCACGATGCCCTTTACAGAGCAGCTACTAGGTGAGCGGGTCTCCTCCATGAACAAACCGCCCAAGGAGGCCCTCTTCGATGGGAAGTTTGACCCGAATGACCATTTGGACGCGTTTACGGCGGGCATGAGCTTCCAAGACAACTCAAATGCAGCTCAGTGCCGTGCCTTCCCCACTACCCTCATACGGGCCGGCCGGGATTGGTTTCGTAGGCTTGCGCCACGCTCAATCTTGACTTTTAACGAGCTGGCCACTCAATTCCTCGGTCACTTCGTCGATAACCGACGACAGAAAAAGACGGCCAACTACCTGTTCACCATCAAAAGCGGGGACAGGGAATCCTTCAAGGGTTACGCCACCCGATCTATAATGCCCTCCTGGAAGTCCTAGAGCACCGCGACGAAATGGTTATCACCGCCTTGAGGTCGGGTCTTAGGCACAAAGTGTGGCTCCGCACTTTTGCATTAGCGCAACTTAAGACCATGGTTGTAGCGTGTTTTTCGTCACCCCATTAAGATGGGAATGCGGGCGCTTGTCCGGCATGTACAGATTCCCCCTTCCTAAGTGTCACACCCCGCTTCCCAAAAATACTGGAGTGGAGACGCGACGAGGCCCGCGACTTAGCTATACCGAGAGATAACTTGACTCAATACAGCTACGCTAAGCGTAAAGTAATGCATGAGTACACAAAATGCAAGATAAATAAAGAACTTTATTTCTTAACCAACACTTATTACAATGAATTTCAAATCTCATTACACAGATAAAGCATGAAAGGAAATAAAGCAAACCCTAAACATGTGGCAACTAAGAAAAAAAAAGAATGACTAAAACCCTAATAGTGCATTGCAATGGAAGCATAGTCTTCTTTTGGAGCTTCAATCTCCGTCGTCCTATCCTGCTCTTCTCCTATGGCTAACGGACATTTCGGGAGAAAAAGGAAAAGAAACATCCGTCAGCGAGTTAAACTCGAGTAGGATTCTCAAGGGAAAAATATATAATAACAAAGATGAGTTAAAATATAGTATAGGAAGATTAAAACGATAAACGTAATGTCGCACAATCATGTAGGTAGAAGTGTGGGTAAGATGTCGGTTAGTAACTACTTTTCATACTACAGCTTGCTTAATTCTTAAGGTATAACGAGTTATGATAAATAGGGTAGTTATGTCTTTTAAGTTCATTCAAGTGCATCAGGATATCGAAGATAGTTTGCACTGTTTTATTTTAATATCACGAATACATGGCCAGTAAATGGTTAGCATCCCGTTTATGCCCGAAATCAAGAAAACAAGATTACCCCGTCTATGCCCAGGATCACGGAAACAAGATTACCCTGTTTATGCCCGGGATCACGGAAACACGGTGATTGTACACGGTCATTGCACACGATCATTACTCACGTTCATTGCACACGATCATTACACACGGTCATTGCATAAGATTATTAAATATGATCATTAAATTGTTAAGATTACCAGTTAATAAGGAGATAAGTATAAGCGGGGTTTCACAAACCTAGTGGAAAGGAAGACATATAGTATATTATTATAAAACACGGGATTTAGAAAACTCGGGGTGTTTTAATGTAGAAATGGTTTCATCACGGTTCAAGGTATTTTATTAACAGTATAGTTTGGTAAGTTCATGGTATTTTAGTGATGCCTTATCTCCGGCTCCCGGAGACTCAAGAGATGACGGGTTTTCGAAACTTCGGGGTATTTTATGGAAATCAGAGTTTGGGAAACTTTAAGATATTTTATTTAAAAGGCAATATTATAATTTTAGTAAAGACCATGGTATTAACGTTCGTATGAATCATGAGTAAAACAATTAACATCTCATCATTCGGCATGTTCTTTATAATTGCTACAATGATACATCATAAGACATGTGAATAGGATTTAATTATAATTAATGTATCCTATAGCAGTTGAGACTTGAGAATGTGTGATTGTTTAGCATTAATTATAGATTAATTCTTTACTGTGTATGTACAGTGTGATAGGGTTGTAGTTATTTTTATTATTGCATGTATGCATATATTGTACCAATTGCATGCATTGGTTGCATAGACTGGTAATTTATATGAACAGTATATAGATCTAGCGATTACTGTTGATTTAGTACAAATAATCATGATATAATTTATGGTATTTTTATTTCTTTTTTAGTATAACAGATATACATAAATCCATACCAATTTTCAGTATAAACCATAGTTAGAAGAAACGACGGGGTAAGAAAGGAAGGGGTGGAATCCTACCTTGAGTTGAGATGTTGATTGATGAGGATAATACGTTGCCTTGTACGGAAACGCTAAAAATCTCCGCGCTCAGATTTTTTTCGGACGATCGGGTGGCACCGCAGCGTCGGCATCGTTGAGACGAAAAACCAGATATTTTATTTGGAATTTTCAGAGTTAGATTGAAGAAGAAAACTCAAGAGAGAGGGGTCCTATTTATAGGGTTTAATTATAATAACAAAATCCCGAATACCGGTTTAAAATAACACCAGAAAACCAAAAAAATCCGTGCCCAATCATTGACCGCCGCAGCCAGCCAACCGGGAGGCGCCACGTGCCCACGCCCACACGGTCTCACGCGCAGGCGGGACTGCACCCACGTGGGCAGTTAGTGCTGGCCCGGCCGTTTCCTGGCCGTTGGATCTAGGATCTAGGATCCAACGGCCATGATTAATTCCCCTATATATATATATATATATATATATATATATATATATATATATATATATATATATATAATAAAAATACTTTAAACAGTTTTAAAAATCAAATTTAGTTTTAAAAAATAACTAAAAATATTTTAAAATACTGGGAAAATATGGGAAAAATATAGAAAATCTATTTTGATATTATCTTCAAATTGGGATAAAATTTGGGATGAAAATAATTTGTTTCTCTCGTATGTAACATATCTTACAATCTTTCCTTTCTAAAAATTTATTTTAAATTTCCAGAAATTCCTAAAAATCGTATTAATGATTTTTTTAAAATATATGAAAACATTCTCAAAGCGTTTTCTGACAGCGGAAGTACTAAAATAATTATGAAAATATGTAAAAGCCTTAAGAAGGCTCCAGCAATTATATTTAAATACTTAAAAATTATTAAAATATAAAACAATTATTTCAAAACATTTCCTACTAAAATGGAAAAATATTTTGACACATGGAAAATTATAAAAATGAATTATTTGGTATTTTAAAATCACAGTCGTTACACTAAAGCAGGCCGGGGTTTATTGATTGTGGGGATCCGAATCTCCGGTAGACGCGGACTAAGCCGTTGTTAATTACCCCTTGCCTTTGAAGCGAGAGAACCTCCGTTTGACGGATCAAACTGGTCATGCGAACTCAATGTGCAGAGTGCGTGCGTTGTGTTTTGAGGGGTCTTAAGTATATCGGGGACCTCGCAGAGTTTACGGGGGTCCTGCTACCCGGATAACGGGCTGGGGTCAAGGGGGCTAGCAGCCCCCTTGCAGCATGTGGAGCAACGCCCTATTAGAAATTTTTTTCTAACGGGGGATGTGTTTTGAGTGTGGGGTGTGTATATAAAAAAATAATTAAAAAGGGATGAGTGTCGTCCTAAGGACGCATGGGCGCCAGCGCCTCACGCGCGCGGCGCGCAGGCGCTGGACGCCCGCAAAAAAAGGGGCTTATCCCCTGTACTGGGAGTTGTACTCCCAATTGACTTTTGGAGTTAAACTCCTAAAAAAAGGAAGAGAGACTTAGCCCCTGAATAGGGAGTTGTAATCCCCGGTTGATTTTTGAGTTAAACTCCTAAAACAAGGAATGGGGGCTTAGCCCCTGCACAGGGGGTTGTACTCACCGGTTAACTTTTGGGGTTAAACTCTTTAAAAAAATGGATTTATTATTTTATATTTTTTTTTGTGGAGTTAAACTCCTAAGAGATTTTCGGAGATGATAAAAGGGAACTCTTTTCTTCTCACTTGAGCCCTAGGTTTTCTTTTGAGCCTTGGATCTTTCCAAAGTGGAATTTTTGGATATGGGTTTTTTTCTTCCTCCTCTCTGTTGGCTGTATCTTGGAGAGAAAAAAGAGGGTGAGATTTAAAAATCTCCCCTTTCAGAGATCTGATGGGAGATATGAGCTCCCCTTTGTGGGTTTTATGGTGAAAAGCTATTTCTTTTTCGGAAAAGAAGAGTGAAACTCTTGATTTAATTTATGAAAAAGAAAGAAGGTTTAGAATCTTAAGGAAGGAGCCTAGACTTTTTTTGAGAAAGAATGAAAAAGTCCTTAAATTTTTTATCATGTTTTCCTTTACAGGCTACACGCTTTACATATAACCTCTTGAGCTTTACCAAATGGCACTTGTGCCAACCCATACCTTATGTACTTATCTCTTTTTTTTCCACATAAGCTGTAACGACCGTGTATCCTGGATACGTAATAAAAATGTTTTATAATTTTTCTCGAAGTCAAAATGATTATTTTACTACTTCTATTGGTAGAAAACACTTTAAAAATATTTTTACATGATTAAAATGAATTAATATGATTTTTAGGATTTTTTGGAAATTTTTAATAATTTAAATGGACCTTTTTATCGAAGGAAAAAGTTTTTAAAACCAACAAGGGGAGATATTTTGGACCAAATTTGGTTGCAAAGAATAGAAAACATCAAAATGCATTTTCTATAATTTTTCTAGATTTTTATAATATTTTAAAATAATTTTTAAAAGCTAAAAACAATTTTAAAAACATTTTTAAATATTAAAAACAAATTTTATTAATCTTTAAGAGTGGAAATGAATTGGGACCGTCGGATCTTGAAACCAACGACCCAGATTCTGCCGACGGTTTTTTAAAAGAAATACACACAAACACACACCCCTTTGATCTGGACCGTTGGATCAACGATCCAACGGTCAAGGATCTCCAGCGCCAACCTGAGCCGGTGACCATGCCAGCTCACGCCGATGGGATGTGGGTTGTTGGATCTGGTCGAGCAATGGTCGGAATTGGTCGGCTCGTGGGGTCGGCTCCTGTAGCGGCTAGGGGGGAAAATAAGGATTTTAATCTCAGAAAATCCCTATAAATAGCCCTGAACTTCTAAAATTGCCCAAAAAATATCTGGTCAACACAAAAATCTCAAAAAATTTCCAGAGTTTCCACTTTGAGTCTTCTACACTCTGGACTAAGTCCCAGAGGCAAAAAAATTCTCTGCTTCGAGATATATCTTTTCTCGTACAACCTAACGCTCGCCGACTTTCATTTTCCTAACTCATTTCATGTAGAATCTCTCAACACTTGACCCCCTGATATCTTCATTATGAAAATATCTATCTTTGAAAAATTCCAGGACCTAATTATGATATTTTAACTGCATTATCTATTTTACGGGTTTTGACGATTAAAAACGATATTGAACCCTAATAATATAACGAACCTTTAACAGTTATCTTTCACGATAAAATCACGGGATAACGGACAACCCCAGATTCATGCTTGGACATATGGAACTAAGTCGTAAAGTGACTATCATGACCAAGACAAATTTTGCAGGAATAAATGTAATTATTCTACGGTGTTAAATAAAGGTTATCGATACTTAGTTCCTTAATTATTTGAACATGGAAAAATTATAGTAAATTTTTATATATTGTTTTTTTAAAAATAAAATTGATGGTAAACATGTGAAACCATATTTTCGCTAATTTGGGTATTTCACAAAAATACCATCAACTTCTAAGAATTTATATTTTCATTAAAATACCACGAACTTTGGAAAAATAGTATTTTCCTTAAAATACCCTAAATCTTTCCAAGTGATATTTTTATTAAAATACCATGAACTTTTCTGAATCATAAATTTTTACGAAAATACCATGAACTTGGTAGAGTAATTAGTTTTATTAAAATATCCTGAACTTTTAAAAGCTAGGGTTTTCTTGAAAAAAAATCAATAATAATCTTAAAACTAGATTTTTGCTAAATACTTTTAAGAAGTGAAACCTTACCAAAAATAGCCCTACTTTTGAAAGCTAAGTTTTTAGAATTTCACTAAAATTCTCTTACCTTTTTATAAATGAGTTTTTTTATTAAAATATCACGACCACTATAATAAAAGATAATTTACGTTAATATGCCATATAAATAGCAGTGTTTTTATATAAAAAAAATAATTACGATAAAATACCATGGTCCATTATAAACTAAGGTTTCTATAAAATACTGTGTTTACCTTACAAGTATAATGGAACGAGATATAACCCACGACTGTGGAAGTCCATATCGACTGAGATATCATCTACTTATATCCAACTTTTGATATATCACACGACATGACCTACGATGCGATTAGGGTTAGAATGCGCGAACCTAGGTATGGAATACTATTATAAATGAAAATCCCTACAGGCAGGGTGAACAGTCTCAACATGGACAACTACAACGAATGAATTGAACAGTCCTAACATGGACAACTACTATGAATGATTTGAACAGTCCCAACATGGAAAAATGACATTCCATACCTAGATGATATACGCACTAATTTTAATTCGAAAAACCATCACACTGAATAAAACAGGGCTGGGTAGTTTGATTTGACAAGGTAGTATACGGACTCGGATTCCCCTATTACTCGATCAGATCCGGAAAAGTGGAACAGTACATTTCACCTTCCCCAACCGTGTTCCGTGGTTAGAATGGAATAATCTCGAAAACCCGCTACCCTTGTCCAACAGACTAAATGAACATATTGTTTGTAGTTGCCGCACGCAGTATACCTTAATTTAACAAATACCTACAATATATCCATCATACCTCTGCATACATATTACCTCATATATTACACACACTTGTTCTCTTTACCATTACTTTCTGTTGAGAAAATCCTACCCGAGTGTAACTCGCTGACGGACTTCCTTTCCCTTTCTCGATCCTTGGAACGTCTGTTAGATGAGGACGAGATTAATGAAGAAGGAGACGATGGAATTGAGCCCACTAATGAAGACTACGCGGAGTTGACACAGGAGTATTAGGATGGCTCTTCTATTGCCTACCTTTTTAGGGCTTGCTTTCTTTTAATCAATATAATCAAACTATTTAGTTTGCTTTCAGTACTTTGGGATGTAATAATTATAGTTAATGAAAATAAATGCTTATGCTTTTATTATCAGTTTTGGTACATTGCCTGCATGATTTATACGCTTAACGTAACTGTATCGAGAAAAGACCACCCTCGACATAGTTAGGTTGCGGACCTTGGCACGTCACCGTTTCCGTACTTTTGGGAAGCGGGGCATGACATAAGCCATGGGGTTTACAAAATTTTGGCTTCTTGCCCATTTCACATACATTTATTTCTAAAAAGAAAGAATTATATTAAACTAATTTATGACTTCATTCTTTTTGTCATGGGGCCGGTCCTTTCCATACTCGATCTTGACCTGGGCTTATACCCACTTGGCTTGGGGTTGACTTTGATTTTGATTTGGTCAACCGAGGTGTAATTTTTTATCCTAACAATGACCGAAGTAAAAGCCTGGACAGAACGAGAAATCCAACTCGAGGTGGAGGTGAACGCTAACCTACCCCGCGGCGACCGAACGGACCGAAAAAGACGGGACAAAGAAGAAGAAAAGAAAACCGACCGTCCAAAACCTTATTCTCCAAAGTTTCATGAGTACACTCACCTGAATGTATCCCAAACCGAGCTACTAGAGAAGGCTAAGGGCGAGAGATTCTTTAAACTCCCGCCGGTTACTCAAAGGCCGGGCAAGCGACTCCACGGCCCGTACTGCGCCTACCATAGGTCGCAGAGACACCCGACCGAGAGCTGCAAACAACTCCGTAACTATATTGAGGAACTGATTCGTTCCGGTCACCTGGTGAAATACCTGCGAGACAAGCGGCAGGAAAATCGAGAGCAAACGGACAAACCCCCCCGGGGAGTTGACAATCGGGCAGATCATGGTCGTCTCAGTAGGTTCGACTCCGGAGGCCCCCGCCGCCTCCGGCCGGTCATGGCCTTGGGTGATCCGCCCCAGAAGAAATGCAAGAAGGACGATCCGATCATCTTCACCGACGAGGACCTCCACGGCATATCACACCCGCACAATGATCCCTTGGTGATAACAACCCGGGTTAACCGATATGAGATCCGGAGAATATTGGTCGACTCGGGGAGCTCGGCGGATATCCTGTTTTACGACTGTTTCCAGCGTATGGTATTAAATCTGTCCGACCTTCAACCGACCTCACACGTCCTCTTCGGGTTCACGAACCATTCCGTCTTGGCCGAGGGATCGATCACCCTCCCTCTCAACATCGGGGAAGCAAACAGAACACGAACCATACCGGTGAACTTCTTCGTTGCCAAGATACCGTCGTCCTATAAGATCCTCCTGGGACGCCCCACCCTAAACGCCCTCCGGGCTGAGATCTCAACCTATCACCTCGCGCTCAAGTTCCCTTTGGACAACAGGGGTAGGCCAGGCTTACGGAGGCCAGCAAACCGCCAGGGTCTGTCTCGCCTCAACGTCTCCCGTTGAGGAAGAGGTTGATGATTTTGAAGACGTGCATGATCCTCAGGGGTCCCTGGACACACGCGACGACCGAAAAGAAATTTGAGGCGCCCAGGTGGAAGCTTTGATAGAAATTCCTCTCAAAAAGAGAGTTGACGGCCGGACTGTCCGGATCAGCTCTCTCTTGACAGGAGACGCTCGCGACGACCTGATCCAGTTCCTCCAGAACAACTCCGATATGTTCGCTTGGACCCCAGTGGACATGCCCGGGATCGACCCCAAGGTGATCTCCTACAAGCTCGGAGTCGACCCGAAAGTCCGGCCAATCCGACAAAAGAAAAGAAGTTCCGCGCCAATGAAGCAAAAAGCGATAGAGTAGGAAGTGGACCGACTGCTCGCAGCCGACTTCATCAGGAACCTGGACTACTCGGATTGGCCGGCGAACGTGGTCATGGTCAAGAAAGCGAACGGGAAATGGCTCATGTGCGTCGATTTCACAATCTAAATAAGGCCTGCCCTAAAGACAACTACCCACTCCCAAGAATAGATTAACTAATGGACAACTCGGCCGGTCATGAATTACTGAGCTTCATGGACGCCTTCTCCGGTTATAATCAGATTCAAATGAATCCGGCCGACGAAGAGCTGACCGCCTTCACCACCGATCGGGGAGTCTTCTGCTACAGGGTAATGCCCTTTGGCCTCAAGAACGCCGGAGCCACATACCAGAGGCTGGTCAACAAGCTGTTCAAAGCACAAATCGGGAGAAACATGGAAGTCTACGTCAACGTCATGCTCGTAAAATCCACCTCATCAGCCGGGCACACTATAGTCCTCGGCGAAACATTCGACGTCCTAGGGAAGTACAAGATGAAGCTGAACCCAGCCAAACGTGCGTTCGGCGTCACAAGCGAGGAATTTCTTGGGTTCATAGTTACCTATTGAGAAATCAAGGCGAACCCGGAGAAAATCAGGACCATCGTCAACATGGCGACACCCAAGAGCAATGTTGATATCATGCGACTCACCGGTAGGGTGGCTGCTTTAAGTCTCTTTATGTCCGGATCGGGAGAAAAGCGCTTGCCTTTCTTCAAAACCTTAAGGAGGATCCCCAAGTTCGAATGGTCTGAGGAGTGCCAAAACGATTTCGAGCAACTCAAAGCACACCCGGCGACCCTACCGTTTCTCACCCAACCGGTTGAGGGGGATGAGCTGTTACTATATCTAGCCGTCTCCGACCAGGCTGCCGGCACAGTACTCGTCAGAGAATTCGAAGGTATACAGAGACCGGTCTATTATGTCAGCCATGTTTTCAAGGACGCAGAGACCAGATACCCGGCCATAGAAAAAATAGTACTTGCGCTCGTCATCACCTCCAGCAAACTGCGGCACTATTTCCAGGCACACACGATCCTCGTCCTCACCGAACGACCCTTAGGGAATATCCTCAGCTCCCCTGAATCGTTGGGCCGCTTAGAGAAATGGAGGTGGGAGTTGTCCCAATTCGACATCAAGTAACGACCAAGACAAGCTATCAAAGCACAAGCCTTAGCAAATTTCGTAGCCGAATGCACTATTCCCACTAAGGAAGGACCATCAGCGCGGGACCCTAACCCGCGACCCTTAGTCGAGGAGACGCTCGATCCGATCCTGGATTGGGTACTCTATGTGGACGGATCCTCCATAGAAGAAGGGAATGGAGCTAGTTTAATCATCCGCGGCCCGAATAAGGCAGAGATGGAATACTCTCGAAGGCTGGGCTTTAAGGCGTCGAACAACGCAGCAGAATACGAGGCCTTGTTGGCAGGGCTACGAATCGCCTTCGACGTGGGGCTAAAGACGATCAGGATACGCAGCGACTCCGCACTAGTCGTCGGCCAAGTGACCGGGCGTTTCGAAGCCCGGGAACCACTAATGATAAAGTACCTGGTAGAAGTAAAAATACTTCGGAGAAATTTCGACGAGGTCCAAGTGGAACAGATTCCCAGAAGCTTGAACACCGAGGCTAACGCTCTGAGCAAACCCGCTTCTTCCTATTCGGCCAATCAAAAAAGAAACATTCTCTTCGAAGTCCTGCCCCGACCCAATGTGGAAGATGAAGAGGAAACATTCCAGGTCTACATGACTTAAGGGGATGTCCTGGATTGGAGAAAACCCATTGTAGAATTTCTAAAGGACTGAGTACTCCCTGAAGACCGGGTCAAGGCTCGCCGGCTTCGAACGAAAGCTCGCCACTTCGTGTGGAGCAAAGGAAACCTATACAAGAAGTCGTACACCCAACCTCTACTCTGATGCGTCGATCCTGACGAAGCAGACTACGTCCTACGAGAGATACACGAAGGGGTCGGAGGGGCACATTAAGGGGCCCGCAACCCAGTTCAAAAGACACTATTGCAAGGGTATTACTGGCCGACAATACACCAAGATGCAGGAAAACTGGTCAGAAGATGCAAGAACTGCCAACTCTTTAGCAGCGTCTCTCGACTCCCCGCCACCGAACTAATGCCACTAAATTCCCCTTGGCCGTTTGCACAGTGGGGGATGGATATAGTGGGCCAGCTCCCCACCGGCACGGGCGGACATAAATACATCCTTATCGCTATAGACTACTTTACAAAATGGATAGAAACCATGCCGATCAGAAAACCGGATGCCACCTCTACGATAAAATTCCTGCAAAATAATATAATCACCCGATTCGGAATCCCGAGGTGCATCGTCACCGACCATGGAACCAACTTCAAAACTAACAAAGTCAGAGAGTTTTGCAACGACTATCACATATTGATGAAGTTCTCCGCGGTCACACATCCCCAATGCAACGGACAAACGGAAATAGCGAACCGAAGCGCCATCCGTGGGCTCAGAGCCCACCTGGAGGGAAGACAAGGCAGCTGGGTGGAAGAACTGCCTCGGGTATTGTAGGCGTTGCGGACGTCAAGAAAAACACCTACATGGGAAACCCCGTTTAGCCTCTGTTACGGCACCGAGGCAATGGTCCCCGCGGAAATTGGGTTGCCCAGTTATTGAGTCGAGCACTTCGACGACGAGGCTAACACCTTAGCACTATGAAGCAACCTAGACATTTTATTGGAAAAAAGAGACCGGGCACAAATCAGGATGGCCGCTTATCAGCAGCAGACCGTCCGCTGCTACAATGCCCGAGTTAAACATCGAGCCTTCACGACAGGGGACTTGGTCTTATGGCGAAATGAATTAGTGGACCAAGAGAAGCTACATAAGTTCTCTACTAAGTGGGACGGGCCATTCCTCTTGTCGGAGACATTATCCAGCGGAGCCTACCGTCTCCAAGACTCCGGAGGGCATGATTTTCCTTGGCCATATAACGTCGAAAAGCTTAAATTGTACAAATGAACTCGTACCCTTTCAAATAATAAAATTCCCTTTTGTGTCGACTACAATTTCTAAGCTGAGTTCTCACGCGAGTAGATTCCTGCTCCACCCTACCCGTCACACTCACTCAAAACAGGCACTCCCACACCCGACAGAACACGGACTTTGTAAGATCCGGCTACGGGCTTTTCCCAGACAAATACCGAAGCACGCTAAAAAAGCAGCCGACCTGAGTCTAACTCTTCCTCCGGGCGCCCACGAGCAAGGAGGTTCGATGTTCCGTAATCACGAGCAATGAGAGGTATTAAAACTAAGGAAAATTTATTAAGAATTTATTCAAAGGTATTCTCGGCTCCTCAGTCTTACAGAGCAAAAGAAAAGCACATAATCTCTAAACTATTACAACAAAGGGGGAAGTGGGTTAAGAAAACATTGACGATGATATTCGGAGGAGAGTTCCTCCAGCCGAGCCCAAGCGGCCTCTGCCCGCTCCCTCTGTTGGTATTCATGGAACCTAGAAGCTACGGATTCGCCGGAGGTTCCCGCCACCAAATACGACGCCACGACCAACCTATGCTGAAAACATTCGAGAAGAATATCTGTTGAGCGATTCCGCCTGCTCTTCGAGATCATACCCAGTTCGTAGGCCGTGTGCATCTTGTCAAACGTCTCATCCATTTCTTGCGGGGATATGGCCTTGTAAAGACCCGAGGAAGATCTCCATATCGTATATATTAGCACTTGCAGGAGAGAAGATCGACGGGGAAGTAGACACCCGTAATGACCCTCCAAATGATCTATCACGGCCTCATACGTTGCCTCGGAACGATCAAGACCATAGAAATACGCATCGTCTCAAGATACGATCTCCTTGATGGTGTACACACCCCCATCTTCGGGAAGAGACGAAACAGCTAGAAGAAAATAAACGTGGATGTCCGAAGGGGAGGCTACACCTTCGATATTTATAGCCTCAACAAAAGTCTTCCAACGGCCATGATCCTCTCACGCCATAGCGCGAATCACAGAATATCACATCTTCCCAATAAGGTGCGGCCATGTAGCGTCTGATTACTGGCCCGCTCCCCACATGTAGGTTAAGGAAGGTTGAACGAAATTCCCAGGAAATCCCAAGAATCAACGAGGCCAAGATACAAAAGCCCTCATTACGAAGCGGCCGAGTAGTTTCCTGCTCGGCTCATCCGTTGGGGATAGTTTCCTGCTCGGCCACTCTGCGGATCCAAAACCCTCGTCATGAGGCAACCAAGTAGTTTCCTGCTCGGCTCATCCAAGGCCGAATCCAGTGACGCCGACCTACCTATACTTGGCGTTCGCTCGTTCTACGTCGCGTTCAATCGTCATCTCGACTCCGGGGTGAGGAAGGGCGTAGACCTACCTATACTTGGCGTTCGCTTGTTTGTACGTCGCGCTCGATCGTCACCTCAACTCCGGGGTTAGGAAGGGCGCCGACCTGCCTATATTTAGCGTTCGCTCGACATTTGACTCTATATATATACTTGATGCCCGCTGTGGGGCGCCGGCCTATCTACACTTGCTCGTTGTAAGAAAAATTGCTTAGGCGGGCTAAAAATACTTTATTTATATTCCGAACTATGTAAGGCTTACAAAAATAAAAAAAGGGGGAGGGGGAGCTCAAGCTGTCTTCTCGGTCTCCGCATCTCCCTGTTCAACACCACCGTCAGGAGCTTCAGTGGCGACCTCCGGCTCGGCGCTTCCCTCCGCCACCTATCCTCCTCCTGCTGACCCGGCGCCGCCTCCCTAAGGAACTTCCTCGGCAAGGGGATACCTTGCGGGAAGCTCCTGGTCGTCGAACCCGGGCGAAGCTTCCTTGACGCCGTCAAGGGCGTTGTGCCACCCGACGGCCGCGGAGTCGGCAAGGTCAATGTAAAATTGATCGGAAGCCTTGTACTCCTCCATAGCCTTTTCCGTCCTACCCTCCGCAAATTTCGCCGTCTCGTAGGCCACTCGGGCATCCGTTTTGAACGAGTTTCTCTTTCTTTTCATAGCGTCATAGAGCCCGTTGACCTCCTCCATCTGGGCCTGAATAGCCCGGTTAGAGTCGGTCAGGAGTCGATGGGACTCCTTCAATTTGGCGACCGTCAAGCCTTCCGCGACCAACCTCGAGTCTAGGAGGGCGGCCTTATCCTCCGCCTGTTTCAGTTAGAACAGGAGCTCTTCCTCTCGCGAAGAAGATTCACCAGCCTTCTTCATCGCCGGGGCCACCTCCTCGGCCTCCATGGCGGCAAGAAGGGCGCAATGCTGGAGGACCTGTGGAAAACACGAACCGTTTTAGGAGCTAAATAGATAAAAAAAAAAACACTTGGAGAAATTTTTGGAAAGTTACTGACCTGAACGGCCTCCTGAGTTATCGCCGCCACTTGGGCCTTCAAGGTGCCTCGGGGAATCTTGGCCCCCACCGCCTTCTCTATGTCCGCCAGTAAACTATCAGCCACGGAAAGCCCCGGAGGCATCTCGATGCAGAAGTCGTCCTCCTGCATCTGTATCCCGGCCGGGGTGGCCGGAAAACCACGCTCTTCTGCCTCTTAAGCGGAGATTCGGCAGGGGGCGGAACCTCCGTCCTGGCCCGGGGCGCCGAATCCCATGCATACTTCTGCCCTCCACCGCAGCGTTTCTCCGGAACGAGAAGGGCTGCGGGGACCCTGGCGGAAGGGGCTTGCCAAGGAGCCGTGCTCGGTGCGGATCGAGACGAGCTCACGCCACCGCCCTTCCTCCCTCGCGCCTTAGCGGCCATAGCAGCCATGATCTTCGAGCGATCTATCGACTCTGCGGAATACACATAAGGAAAAGAAAGGAGGGGGCCGACAACTAAAAAACAACAAATTATGATAAAATTATGCTAAGTCTATATAGATCGGTGAAGCCCTAATTTACACCCAAAACGCGCGGGACTGAGTCCCGCCCAGCTCAAAACCTGCTCAGAAAGGAGGACATCAGCCCGCTGGATCGGTTCCTACTACGACACCACCCTCGTCTCTGGAGCATTCGACTGTTTGACCATAGGGCAATCGGCCTTATGCCACTTGGTTGGCACAGGCCAATTCTCACCCTCCGGAGACCCGACGAAGACAAACTTCTCCTTCCATTCATGAATGGAATAAGGGACGACCACTACCCCAGACCTGGCCATCCTACCCTTATGCTTTTTAAAGGAAAGATACACCCAGCTCGGTTCGTCCTTGTTGGTACCGGGATGATTCTTATAACAAAGAAAAGAGAGAAGAAGACTCAAATCAAAAGGGATCTGATCAATCTTCAACTGGACCAGAAACCTAAGGAAGATTCTCTACCAATTTGGTGCTAGCTGGCCCGGAGCGAGACGAAAGCAATGGAGTACGGCGCAAACTTCATGTGAGAAGGGCAGACGCATCCCTGCCCGGAACGCTTCCAGGTACAGGGCAATCTCATTGCCCTGCACTTGGTCTGCCCGCTCACCCTCCCTGGCCAGACGCAGTGAATAGCCAGGAGGAATGTAGAAACGAGCCCAGATATCGGAAAGCTCATCCAAGCGATTCAAAATCGAGGGCGCATCGTGGGTATTTTTGATGCGCACCTTGGGGGTCCTCTTTGCCCCCCGACGACAAAGGACGAGAGCATCACCCCCTAGGGGGCAAGCCCAACGCAGAAGAGAAAGAAGAACTTTCTCGGCTATCGGAAGCCGAGGAGGAAGAAGACCTACTGGAACTCAGCTTCAGAAGCTGAAACCTCATCGCCCGACTCGACCCCAACTACATATACGGATACTTCGGAAGAAGACATCTAACCTGATTCAAGAAAGGATTGGCCGAAGAAGGGTTTTTGGCTGAAATTCCAACCTAAGTAAAGGTGCGCTGAGCAATCTTCAGATGGCAGGAAACGACTAGGGCAAAATATCTGCCAAGGAATGGCATCCCCTATTTATACACTCAGCAAGAAAATATCCGACGGCCCAAATTCATTCCGGCCGAAATGAAACGTCACACCTAACGGCCGTAAGGACTCCACGCGGCAATCGACCATAGGACACCTCCCCTCACTCGGATTCGAATGACAACCCTTTGCGTCTCGTCACCCTACGGCGGACACGTGACACGAAGGCCAACAGACCATGCGAGCGAAACAACATCCACTTTAAAGCGCAATCATTTCTCCTGCTGATGTCACCAAAGATACGCGCGGGAATCAGGGCGCCTCGTGAGTTTCCAAGAATCCAAGAGGCGTAGCCGCCAAACGTCACGTCTTACTCGGACAACCCATTACGAAGAATTCTTGGCGCCGAGGCTGAATTATTGAAAACTGAGCATGCCACTCTCGACCCGACCCATAAATAGATCGGAACAAGAATGGGGGGCTAATGATGATACTCATATATGGGAATTCCCCAGATCACGACACGTAGCGGATGACATGCCATCCACGTAAGCTCGCTAGATTCCTGGGAGGTTATGGAGCTGGAATAAATATGAGGCATTGGGGACATTCCTCGGCGCCTCGGCTCCGAGGTTGCACCCGACCTTTTAGAAGACCTTCCCGGAGTACATTCCCCCTTTGGCTGCCAGCCAGCCAATAGCTCATCTCCGAGCTATCCGATAGCAGAGACTCCTCAGCTCACTTGCTCGTCTCCGAGCTATCCCATATCCGAGATTCCTCGGCATCCCTGTTTGGCCGAGTGCACGAAGCACGTGCGCCCCCGTAAAGGCTCCGTGTATCTTGCCACGACGAGATCTCCGCCGCTCCACGTCCTGCATCCTACGCTAGCATATCTCGCCATTAATGGGCATATCCCGTCATCAACGCGAGCATGACGCGGGGGGGCATAATGGACGGCGAGAATCTCGCATTGGCTCGCTCCCTGCGACCACTATATAAACCTCTCTCCCGGACGACTCAGGTACGTGGGACTCAACCCAATACGCCGCTATTCTACCTCAATATTTCTCGGTACTTACTTGATCGTCAGAGGGTCCTACAGTGGTTTCCCACCCCGGAACTTCCCTTGCAGGGAGTTTGGCGTCAGCAACAATCAACAACCCATTGAGATCCACACCCAATCACCACAAACAAATCTCGACCGTTCGACACCGCTGGCCGCAAGATCGACGGTGGACAATATCTGAGAGAGATTTCGACCTCCATCGGTTCTCTTATTTAAACACTAACAGATTCAGATATTTGCATACATGTAAGCAACAATTTTGTCTTTACTTGAACATAATCGGAGTTTTAGAAACCTTGTTGACAAACTAAGCCGGGATAGTTTTGAAGTCCGAAGGGGGTTGAGTAATACTTTACCTATCCGGTTGAATTCCTACCACGATCTACCCAAGAGACAAAATTATAGGACCCACAAAACCTAGATACTAGTCTAAATAAATGAGCACATGATATTTATCTTTTGGATAGATTATAATAGTATTTCAAGAGGAAGGTTAAGCAATTTTCTTTTAAATGTTGATCTTTGAGTTGATCATGCATTTCCTTTCCCTGCTTTGGACTCTCACATGCATGCTCTAGAATTTGATTTTGGTCTTCTCCTTGATTTCACAATTGAGCAGCAAAGGCAGCTGTAATCACACCTGAAAGTAAATCAAGACCAGGAACTGATATTGAATTCGATACAATTTGAGCTGCATAATGAGGGGAAAAAAGTTCCTTGACTTAATATTGAGTTAAATTTGACATTTTTCTTTAAGATGTTATTAGTCAAACTAATGAAACAGGATGTAATTTCTAACCAGTAAAGTAAAACATCAACATCAAATTACAAACCCCGTTTTGTTGCCTTGCATGTAAGTAAATTGATGTAGATCAATATACATTAATGGATTCATCAGTCAATCGTTTTGTGTCCAATTTTTATGCGATGAAGTGGAACGAAACACTGCTACCATCTCTTCTGGGATTATTTTTGCCCCCAATACACCCAGGTTTCTCAACTTGGAAGGAGATCCCAGGTTTCTCAGCTGCGACCCCAAGAAAAGAAAACAGAAAAGTACAAAATTCATTGCCTTAAATAAAAACAAAGAATGATGCATTGGTAGAAATTTAACCTTTATTTATATGTTAGTTTATTTTTAAGAAAGCAGATGGGTAAATTAAATCCTCCTATTTTTTTTCTTCACCCTTCCTCGTCGAACCTGTGACCCTGCCAACTCTTCCATCCTTTTGGTGTAACAACTGATTTTATTACTTTCAGGATTAAGATGTACTGGAAAATATATTTCAGCTGTGCCGGGTTCTATAGCTTCGACACAACATGACTGCTCTCTCCTTTGACATGAAGCCGCCCCATGCAAAACGACAATGCAGCAGCCAGCTTCCTGATATCATCGGTTGTGTGTGCAGCGGTTAGGGTTATCCTCAACCTGTACATCAAAAGGATGCCATAAATAACCGAAATAAACATTATGTAACGTCAGATTATGGACTTAATTTACCTGCATGAATTCGGAGGTACGGTAGGAGGTCTGATTGCCGTCACATGAAAACCCGATATCAACATATGTCTGGTACAAAGCAGCCAAACTTTAGAGACAACTATTCGTAGAATAGAATAAGGTAAATTTCACTAAAGTCCTCATAAATATCACCGTTTTAGTTAAAAATGCTCTGAAATTTTTTATTAAGTACCTCATGTAAGGAATTTTAGTTTTTGCTTTAAAAAAACTTCCCCTTAAAATCAAAGTTAAAAGGAGTTTACAGTAATTAAAACGAAAGAAGAAAACTTGAGGTAGTTTACTGAAAGACAGTGATAGTTTAGGATATTTTAGTGAAATTTACCCATTAAATAACTCAAGCATCCTACAAGGATAAAGTGGGTAATCCAGAGAACAGAAGAAAAGCAAACCTGCTAGCGGTTAGTGCTGATTTTTCATTACCAACAACAACAGAAATTATAGGACTGGAAACGTGAAGGTTGGTTAAAGAATTGAATTCATGCACCCGATGCCAAACCTCTCTTCTTCGCCACCTCTCTTTTCTTCCAACGATGAGGGCAGCTGGAAAAATAATTAATCATTTTGAAAAATGTTATCAAGATAATGGTTTAACAGAAAGGAGGTATATGCATGCTAGGCACAAAGTCATGCAAGCAGTAAATAAATAATTCTTGCATGATGATTTTTTCATGTAACCCATGGAGTGATTTCTTTGGCATCTTATATATTTTAATTCATGGGATTAGACCTACAGACTTGACATTAGCATAAAGAAAAAAAATAAAAATTATCCAGTTTTAGTATCCTTTCATCAGAAAGCATCAGATACCACAACGCTATCCATACTAGAATAAATTGCACATATAATTAGCATCGCTGAATAATCCAAACCGACTAAAAAATGTAAGTGAACTAGTTTCATTCTCTAAGATAATGTACCAGACGAAAAGTAAATTGGATTAACCTATAACTTTACAAGTTATTATGACACTGACAGCCATAAACAGCAGTAGACTAGAAACATCAGAAGCTGATAGTTCATAGATGACGAATTAACGATATGTTCATACTCCCCTTTGCCTCCAATTTCATCAAACGGCCGTTTTAAGTCACATTAGCAACAAAGGACTGGACTCCTCTATGTTAACTAATTCAGTGGTGAAATTGAACAAAATAGCATGAAGGGATATAGAGGAGCCTAAAAAAATGAAACTGATAAATACCGCTAAAAAGCGCTAGGAAATGTTCCTCGAGGATAAGTCTTTTAGTATCGCTATGAGAATTCTCATGAGGGTGGTTTTGTTAAGGCTCTTGTTTTCTATTTTCAAATCCCCCCACCAGACCTCTAGTGGAAGCATAAAAGCACTACATCTTAAAATTTATTGCAATCACTTAGAGGGCACTGCATTTGTGTCAAAAAGATACTGCTCTCTTTTCAGCTGTGGGCTATTCAGAAATGTAAATTGGTTAAGGGGGTTATTCGAATATCAAAAGACAAAAGGAAGGGGCATGTAAATTCTGGCGGGAAAAGGTACCCAAAACAAGTTGTCTAATTGAGTAACAAATAGGAATGGAAAAAGAAATCCAGTACGGAAATGATCAAGAATCCTCACCACAGGCAATCATAAGCTCCATAGGCTTACTTATCTACATCAGAGAATAATAAAACTCAAACCACAATCAAAACTGACATGGTTCGGATGTTGAACAATGTAGATGCAAAGGGGGGAAGGGCCAAAGCCATGTCTTGAAAATCATTTTCACAGTCCCCTAGGTTCGTTAAACAACTATACACGAAAGAAGTGCCACTATTATTAAATTGGGGATGTCCTGAGGTACAAACTAACAATGTTGAAACTCATTTCAAAATTTTAAGAATTACTAACATTTGATTTATTTATCTTTATTTTAGTTGTATTGTATAACATCAAATGTCCATATAAGTTTTTAGGGGGAAAGAGTTAAAGCTAGGCACATATATGTAGCTTTAAAAAGTTTCAGATACTAAATATCTTGACTTCGGAAATTTGTAATATAGATTCTGTGATAAGGTTTGGTTTTATTATAGGAAACGGTTTAAGAGGTAATACTTGCTGGGTACACATTTGATTTATATATTACAACAACTAAAACCAGAACAACGAAAGGTTCTTTAGCATACCAATTGTCTTATAAATCATAATGTCCAAACAAGAAGAAATAAGTAGTAAGCAGAGACCAATTTCCGTGAGAGCTAATGATACATAATAATGCTTAGCATTGCAGTTGTAGTCACTTGTACAATAAACCAATCATATGTGATAGAAACTATTGCCCATATCTAATCCATATAGCACAGTTACTAGATATATTGCAGGTAGTACTAGGTATAGAACCAATACTTCTTCTAAAAGCTGAAAACTTGAGTTGTATCACCTAGATATAAGACAAGTTACCTATACTTTTAATTCAAAGAAGCTTCACATGAATATTATTTCTTGCACATGTAAAGCATAATGTTGATAGGTGAATACCATGGGCTGCAGCAACAATAGGCACTGGAATAGACGTTGAAAATATAAAAGATCGACCCCTTGATTGTATGAGTTGTCTCCATTTATTACTGTTCAGAAAATTTTGTGTTATTTGCTGCGGCATGGCAGGCTAAATAATCCCATAAAAGTTATGATATTTGCATATCGAAAAACTTGGAACTGCTCCACCTAGAAAATTGTCATATTTTCAATAGAAAGACAATGCATGAGTAAATTGAGGTAACCAACTTTTTTAGAAACGTCTCGACGTACTAGGTAGCTAGTATAACAAGACTCTGAAAAATGAATAGAACAAAATGGTCACAATACAGATAGGAAAGGGAGTTGTAAACCCCAGCCCCAAAAAAGAAACAAACATATGACAAGTGCCTACTCTTATTTGTGACTTGTGAGACCCTACCCTGAATAAAGAATTAAATATGTATTCCTATTGAAGTAACCCCGGCACGAGTGGAACGGGGCACTAGCAGAATATGTTGATTCTCATTTCAGCCTAATTATGCACTGTTCAATCTTATTTGAAGCTTTGACCTTTTATCTTGGTAGCAATTGAATTCCTTTGTGTAGGACTTGCTCTGAAATCTAAGTTTCTCTGGGACACAAAAGGATTGTTGACCATCACATCATTCGTCTCCAAGACAGTTCCTTTAGTCCTCGTAATAGAAGAAAGCCTCAACAATGTTGTGGGTTCGCATTTAGATTCTCTCTCATTAGCTTCACATTCAAGTGAGGAAATGACTAAAGGACGCATTCCCACTATGGAAAGAGATTATTTAATCATTTCTTAAGGCGCATGAAATATGAAAGGGAAACATTCATATTCAAAGTTCACATGAATAATTGATTGTTGTCAAGGTTATTGGGCTAATAAAGGTGGAGGAAAGTTTGGCAGAAAAAATCGCTTGCATGCAAAGTGCATTTTCCTTAAATACACTTTCGTGCATGGCATTTGCAATGCATAAGATTTCACAAAGAAACACCCCTTTGATGAAAAACTACTTATTTAATAAACAAAATGTGTGAACTCTATGGAGCAAATTTTTATGGTAGCTGATATTTGATATTTGTGATTAACAGAGAGCAAGTATGGTTACCTGCAAGCAATGAAACCACCCTGGCAACCAGCAGCCTTGCTCAGTGTGCCTATGCATATATCTACATCATTTTCACAGCGATAAAATTCTGGAATTCCACCACCATTCTCTCCGCAAACAAGTGTTGCATGAGCCTGCAACAATTTTCTCAATTTTTAGATTACAATCTCGATTGATGACAGTGGAGCATTAATAGAACTAAAAGCAAGCGAGACCTACATCATCAATTACCAATAAAAACCCATGAACCCTACGAAGCTCAACAAGTTTGGGCATTGGAGCAAAATCTCCATCCATGCTAAACAGGCTGCATAATTAAAATGTAGCAAATTTGTATTCATGATTATATAACAGAAATGACCCCATAAATAGTTATATGCATCCAAAAGTGGAATCCCTGATTAACATGACTAACCTATCAGTGATGACAACTTTCTTCTCCATTTTGCAACTTGATCTGTCAAATGATATACTTTTATGAGTTTACATGAGAAGTTGAAATGAAAATTATAACTACTTTATAAGAAACTTTAGACTTACAAGAGAGCATTGAGATGGTCCATATCGCAGTGCCTGTATATAAAAACTTTCACTTCTCTTTGCCGTTCAGCAAGAAGAATGCCATCAATAATCGATGCATGATTGAAAGCGTCTGAGAAAACTGCAACTCTCTCATCCTCTGATGGTTTTCTACCGTCAATCAAAAGAGAGCTGACGCTTCCCAGAGCTGACATGAAAGCCATGTTAGCAGAAAAACCAGTAGGGCAAAGAAGGCAATCCTGAAAAACGAAGAAATAAGTAAAATAGGCTCTTAGGTTTATTCTAAAGTACATTAACAGATGAAAATAGGGTTAAATCGCACACATGCTACAATCTTTAACTTGTTTCGCTTTTATAATGATGCATCGAACTAAATATCTCATTGGCTGCGCACAACCTACAGTAGTTATCAAGAACCAATTTAGCCAAAAGCTTAAGTCGTTGTGTTGTGAGATAACAATGTATATCTAGCGAGCTAGCATAAGCCTTAATACCCCCCCCCCCCACCTCGCATTGGGCTTTTAGGCCATGTGGAAAGGCCTCCAGCACGAACTCTGGATTGTACAGGCAGGGTACATGGTAGTAAGTAAATATGTATTTAAATTGACAATAATAAAGTTTGGAACCGGGACATCCTCAAAGCCTGGTGGTCTGATAGTATATCAAGAACCACTTTACCCAAAAAGGTTAAGTTGTTGAGTTGTTTGATAACAATGAATTTCGAGCTAACGCAGCTCTTATTGTAGTTATAGTAATGATAAGGCAATAGGCAAAACTTATGATAGTAGTGAATAGAAACAGCCGCAACACTAAGGCACCAGATCTACTGGTGTGATGATCACACACCAATCTTTATTAATTCAACTATAGCAGTCATAATAATAATTGATATGACATATCAATCTAATCTCGGGCAATCTACTCATGTCATCTATGGCTACTTATTTATCGCCTGTTGTGAAACTTGGATAATCAAGTATCAGATACAAAAACTAATTGGTGCTTTGTCAGTTTCTTCGAAGCTGTTTCCAAATCTGTCTTTGCTGACTTTACCAATCGGGTAATGCTACAGTAGCACTTATTACAGTATGATTTATTATTCCAAGTAGATGACTTCCATCAGAGAACGCCGAATCAACCGTAGAGAGGTCTCGCTTAAAAGTAATGGGGTCTTGACTCTTTAGGCTTTAACACCCCAACATTAATGATTCTAGTATTTCTAAAACAAAGAACGACTATAGCACAACTGCTTGTATTAACTGTACAGAAATCCACGAAAGCCAATTCAGAACTTTACGGAGACTAATCTGCCTTCATCACAAAAACGTTATCAAGGTGCCAACCAAACATAAGGGGCTATCAAGTCTCAGTATACAACAAACACTAGGCCTTGCACAGCACACATGTTTATGGGGATTTCTTTTCTATCGTTATCGTTATCATTTTATATGGTATTTTTTTGGGTCAATCAGTGTAATCGGTCTACTTTAGCACTTTCATTGACGCCAATTCAAATAGTGTTATATTTGAGCAAATAAGAAGCTTTCAATGGAGCACATATTACCTCTTTCTTCTTCAACTCGGCTATCGAATCCTCCAGCATCCTGTGATAATTGGTATACCCGCATATCAAAGCCGATCCTCTCGGCCCCATCCCATGCTCTTCAGCAGCCTGCATTTCAATCAAAACCCCTAAAACAAATCAATCAAATCACCATTCCAATAAAAATTTCAAATTGATCATCGATTCACCTTGGCCGCGGCCTTGGCAACCGCCGGATGAGTGCTCAGCCCAAGATAATCGTTCCCAGAGAACAGAACCAGCTTCTGCTCCTTCGCCTCCATCTCGCATTCAGGATCGTCCCCTAAGGAAACGATTTTTTGCATAAATGCCCCCTAAGTAAATTTCAGAAGAGGGAAGGGATTAGTTGTGAATTTTTACCGGGGTTGGGGAGCTCGTGGAGCCAGCGGCGGAAGGTGGGGCCGTCGACGTGGACCTCGACGGCGGCGCGGTCCCGTTCGTGGGGCCCGTCGAAGGTTTGGATTTGGTGGTGGTGGGAGTTTGTGGGGAGAGAGATGGGTCGAGTGAAGCGGGTGAGATTTTTGGAACAAAGCTTTGAGAGCGCAGCCTCCACCCATTTGTCCCAATGCTCCTCCATTTTTTGAGCTCAGCGAAGAAGAAGTTTTGGGTTTCAAAAAGAAAGGGGGTGTTTTGTGTTGAGTGGGGAGTTATCTTGCTTTCTATTTACAGGCTTTTTTGGCCAAGATAAAAGAAAGATTTGTTAAGATTGTCCTGCTGAGATCAAAAGATTTGATAGGATTGATACGATTCAATAAGGCAGGCTTTTGGCGCGGCTTAGAGGCAAGACAATATCATGATCGATTATGGCCACAAAAGATCTTGGGTTAGCTGTACAATGAAACAAATTGCAAAGGCTATAAAAAACGAGGGCAAACAAAGAAAGAAGCGTCCTCGATCATTCAGACTCAGCCAGCTCATAGTTTCTACCCCTTACAGCCACCTTATGATAACTTAGGACCCTAGCGGTCTTCGTCAGCAATCGTCGAGGCCTATTTGAGACCGAAACATCCAGCCCTCCTCGAATTGGCAAGCCTTTATCGTCTTCTTTGAACGGCGTAATTAATAACTAGACGAGGAAATAGCCCTTGGCGTCACCATTGGTGTGCAAGTCTTTGATGATGCGCGGTGCCGATAGGAAATCGGCCGAGGGAGCCATTAACAGGATCTGGTTTAAGGTCGTCCACACGAATGGCCCAGGTGTCCATCTATGTGTTCGTGCTTGTGCGGATTTAGATCTGAACACTGCCGAGATGAGGCAGCATGCTCCGTTCAGTAGGAATTCGTTAGGCTGAGCGACTCAAATGTCCAACCCTGCGTTCGTCCGAATGACCTAGATGTCCTAACCCGCACCCGATTATGTGACCCAAATGTCCAGTCCTACACTTTGACTAGCGGATACAGACTGAGCGAACCGAAACGACGTAGATTGACTTGTTTTAGGGCTCATGTCGTATGCGATCCAAATGGCCAGCCATGTTGTGTGCACGTGGTCTTTAGACCAAGACCCGGCTGTAGTTTAGTGTTGTTTTTCAATTTTACAGTATTTTTTTTTGTATTCATTAACTCCTGTTTAATGTAGTTGAACAAATGTTGAATAAAGTTTTTATCTATGGTCCTCAGTCACGTGTTTAACGCCTGCCACTTAAGGGGCCGAAGATCAATAGGAAGCCCGTATCTCCTTCCTCTAAGCCATCTACCCAGAGGATGAGTTCGTTTTACCAACTCATATATTTACGAACATATGTACCTTTTCTCCTTTCAAACTTGATGTTCCATGACAAGCCTCACACATTCAGCCTCCTCTATTTTATTCCAAATCCAAGCCCCATGTGTTGCCTTCTTCTTTTATTTCAACGAATAAATCAAGGAAAAGGATAATTCTCCCACCTCAAGTGTTCCACGTAATATCGTTTAAGAAAAACCGCTTTTGACTTTACATCTTTTTCTCCATTTATGAAATCTAATTTTGCTTTTTCCACCTAATAGCCTCCACAACAGAGAAGATTTTTCCCTCAATATGTATATACATACATGCTGTTGTTTTTCATGTCGAGATTCTCACTGTCCATCACACATCAAAATATTCTAGACGTCTGTTACATCCACATCCACTGTTCTGCATATCATGCATACATCACACGTGCACCACATGTGCAAAAAATCCAATATGTTGAACTCAAGGGCCTATGCCGAATTTATTTTTAAAAAAAATTCCCCAAAACCCCTTCCATTTAGGACATGTTTGTTTATACGGAAGTAACATGGAAGTACCGGAAGTAAGTCCACTTCAAACATTTTGATTGTTTGTTTGCACGGAATTAGAGCTTGGAAGTTACTTCAAGATGGCGATGTGGATCTTATGCGGTATGACTACTTCCATCATTTTCTTCCCCTCATTTTGGATGAGAAGTAACCATGAAGCATAAGAACAAAAAAAGAAATAATTATTTAATGCTTATCATTATTACTTTTAACAGATAATAATTTATTACCATTATTTTTTTTGGGTTTTGCTTATGAAAGAAACATAGAAAGTTGTTTCAGTTTTACTAAAATATAGAAACAAACACAATAGAAGGAAGATTTAAGTTTACTCATTTTTCTAAAGTTGCTTTAGGGCCTGGTTGCAGGATTATGGGTTTGGATTTGGATTTTGGATTGTGGAATCTTAGGATTCCACAATTTTGTGTTTGGTTGCAAGATTAGGATTTATAGGATTCCTTTGTTTTGTATGGGGGGCCCACCACAAAAGAAGGATTCATGAATCTTAAAAATTTTCAAGGATTCTCAAGGATTTGGCACTGTTCGTTGTACTTTTAGATGGGGCCCATGCACTTTATTTATTTAACAATCTCCTCTCTCTCTATCTCTCTCTAAAATCCTTAAATCCAAATCCCATTTTTTTCCACCAACCAAACAAAGATTACAAGGATCTACAAATCCAATACTAGGAATCCAAAACCAACCAAACAACAAATTACCAATTCCAGAAATTTCAACTGTACTATTTTTGGAATCCAAATTCCATAATCCTGCAACCAAACAGCCCCTTAGGGCTTTGGTTTGAAGGATTTACAAGGATTCTTGAGTTTTGGATTACCAAATCTTAGGATTCACAAATTTTGTGTTTGGTTGGCTTGGATTACAAACATGGATTTATATGGATTGTGTTATGGGGTCCACAAAAAAGATGGATTCCAAAATCCTTGAAAAATGAACGGATTCTTAAGGATTTCTCACTATTTGGTGGCCCCCACATGTACTTTAGTTATTAAAAAATTTCTCGTCTCTCTACCCATCTCTAAAATTCTCAAATCCAAATCCCATTTTTTCACCAACCAAACAAAGATTACAAGGATCTACAAATCCAATACCAGGAATCCAATACCAACCAAACAACAAATTACCAAATCCAGAAATTTTCAACCGTACCATTTTGGAATCCAAATTTCATAATCTTGCAACCAAACAGGCCCTTGGGATTTCTTCGGACAATTCTTTTCGACCGACAACCAATCGGCCCCTTAAAAGTCCTTGATACACCAAAAACCTTCCCACTCTTGCTCGCGTCTCTGTTGATATTCTCACGCCCTTCATCGATTCAAATCCCTCCCCAATTCCAAGCTAGGGTTTTTCTCTTTCCCCTCCCGATTTGCTGCTCAAAAAATCGATTCAGGCATAAACTTTTACTTACGATTTCGTCTACGCTTCTTCTTTTCAATCTGCATTCACTAAATCCTTAATGGCTCCTTTGAATCCAAACCAACGAAGTTCGATCTGATACTAGCTTAGAGGTGTGATTTTGCTGTAGATTTCTTTGGGCGAGAAGTTGATAGAGATCAGTGAAAATGTCTGGGGTTAATCAGAAGAAGAGCAACAACAACAACTACTATGAAATCCTCAGCATTTGGAAAACTGCAGGGCAAGATGAAGTAAAGAAGGTATACAAGGCTGCAGCCTTGAAGAATCATCCGGGCGGGGATCCTGAAAAGGTTTCAACTTTGATTAATGGTTGTATTATGTGTTTAATTCTCTTTATTGTGGATGAAAATAGTTGTCATTGAAGCATATTTTGTTGTGTAATGCGGTTAGTTTAAGGAGTTGAGTGAAGCCTATGAAGTTCTCAATGACCCAAAGAATGGGGAGGATCAGGGAATGGGAGGAGCCGAGGATGAGGACGACTCTTTTGATATATATGAACAGTTTTTTTATGCTGGAGGGTTCCGTCATGGAGGATTTGGTGGCGAGAAGACTGTGTTACATTTGCTATTTCAAGTGATTACTAACAAGAAAGTTAATTAAGTTTTTGTTAATTATGGTTTTTCATTTGCTTTTAATGTTTTGAACGCTGTCAAATATGCAGGCGGCAATTATTATGACTGCGGGGTGCACAAGCGAGGCAAGTATACGGTCCATATTCTAAATGCGTCTTTGGAAGACTTATATAATGGGGCATCGAAGAAGCTGTCAATTTCAAGAAATGTGCTGTGTTCAAAATGCAAAGGGTATGCCTTTTGTTTTTCTTTTCTTTCTGGTGTGTGCCTGTTGCTTGAGTAATGACCATGCATTTCACTATACTTCATACTTCATACTTCATTTTTTAGTTTATGTAGGGAAATATCAAGCTTAACACAGGTATTAGTTTAATCACAAAGTTTGCTGCTTTAAATAGCTATTTATTCTTTGAACTCTGATTTTCAGTTCTCTCTGAAGATATATAGAATGTTCATAGTCCCACCTATTAGTGGTTGTGGTTAATTTTGTTGTTTTGAACACTTACATACGATGATAAATAACTCGTTGGATTTAGTTCATCTATCTATTTTTAATGGACAAGACTGTTGGGCAATTGAAAAAAACCCTTCAAAATTATTTTAACTGAAATGACAATGTTGTGATCATGAGTGACAATACCATAAGAGAGATGAAAAAAAATCTGAGTGCATAGGTAAAGCACAAATATCTTCCAGCACAACCATCATCTAAGATTCTAAGCCTTTTCCTATCAAATCGGGATTACCGATGAAGCAAGCCTCATGAAGGGATCAGCAAAATTCGATGATGCTTCTTGACATGATGCAAACCCCCGCTAGATAAACCAAAATTGAAGGGAAACTATGGGCAAGTGAAGAACTTCCCATGACCCCAGATTTCAAAATGATTTATGCTCGAGTTCAGCTTTTGCACCTGAAGCCAAGAGTGAAAGAACACAGGCTCGCAACTAAATGTAGCACCATAAAGAATGATGAGGGAGCAACAATTAAGATGTTTTGAACATGTAAGATGGAGGCCAATAGATGCACTGTTCAGGAGTGAGCTGAGTAACAAAATTAATTCAATGAAACGACGAGGGCCAGAGAAACTTAAATGAACATGTGTGAAGGCAATTAATAACTATATGTTAATTAATTTAATTGAGAAGATAATCCTTAGTATATATCGATGGAAGAAAATAATTCATGCAGCTGACCTTAGAGTTTTGGACAAGACACAGTTGTGGTCAATTTCCTTTTTCCTATAGAGAGGCAAAATGGAAATTGCCATGAATGATCCATAAATTTGTATACTTGTGTTTATTTATGCATTTAAATTTTAGAGAACAGCACGCTATATTTTTCATATCAGGTGTGAGCCAATGTTAAAACTCATATTGATTGTGCTGAAGGCAAGATGTCTGACGTATTATAAATCTAATGAACTCAAAGGTGAATGAAAGTAATCACTTTTGAGGTAGGATCCATCGATCGAATCATGCAGTTGAGCATGCTTGATGTGAGAGCAGTCCTGAGCATGATTTAGATCTCATCGATCCCACTCCCTCTCCGGGATGGCCGATACCAATCCCAAAAATGACCATATGTATTATGAGATTTTAATCCTTTGTACTGGGTTCAACAATTGATAATCGGGGCTTTAAGTTCAAGTTTATTAATGAGTCAGTGTGTTTATCATGAGCTAAAGGCTTTATTAACAGTACATTGGTCTTCAACATCATTACTTAATTCAAAAAAAGTCAAAAAGTTTATAGTTATCATAACCACGTATTAAAAAACCACTTTAGACATCATCAATTACTAAAATGCATGTCAAATTATATTTTAAATTTTAACCATTTTTTAGAAATCCATTTAGTCTATCTGTAAGACAACAATATTCTTATCCGAGATGACCGATACAGTCAGATGGATGACTCGTATCCCAAAATTGTCTGTCCCATACTGGTATCACTACCGAGATTTTAGTACTTGCTCCTAAGATGAGTGATTTTCTTGGAAGTCCTCGTGTTCCAAATGCTATAGGAGCCAACAAACTGAGTTCCAAAAGGAACAACGTGCCACAACACCAGGAGATTTACTGGCCACATCTAAAATAGAACCTTACATCACCTAGTAATCCTAAAACTAAATCCATGTGAATTGAACATGAGAGATGTGATTAATATATAATAGATCCAATGCACTCAAATATTAATGTAGCTAGCACTTTTGAGGAAAGAAACAGTACTGAAACTCCATAGTAATGCATACTTCAGTAATACACTTGATTTGGAGTCCTGCATAAAGCTTTGCTGCATAAAGTGTGTTGACACAACACTGAAAATGCAGCGCATGCAATTTATCATGATGTCGTATTGAGTTGTGCATGACATGCTGTTGAAAACTCCATTGATACTGTAGTGGACTCTTGTAAAATCTGTTCGCACATTTGTAATATATTTTGTAATTTCAAACACCTTTTGACACATTTTCTTCACATTATATATGCATGTATATACATGTGCTCTCAATTATATATCAAGAGCGTATTTTTATTCGGAAAGGGCATCTAAATAGTATTGTATAAAAGATCAACAATCTCGCTGCATATGATTGTTATTAGAAGTAGGTTACAATTAGCCAATGCACGTTCTTTATACAAATGTCAAAAGCCAATGCACGTTCTTTATACAAATGTCTACCACTGTATGATATGTTAATTTTTAGTATCAATGAAAATATTTTGCAAGTGATTATGCTACAAGAAACATATGTATGCATTTGCATGGCTAAACTTGGATGGATTTGTGCATATGTCTTTATTAATGTTAATTCATATTATATTGTACAACCGTACCCATGTTTCTGTGCCCTTGTCCTTTTTGTCTTATATAGTGTTATGAATATAATTAGTTATTAGATATATAATTAGTTATTAGCTTTAGACCCACATCGGCTATTATTGTAGACGTGGTCTATGACCCCTATATATATTTGTATATAGACTCATAGTTTCTTAAATCAATAAATATTTTCCTCTTGATTATCTTCATGGTATCAGAGCTTTGAAAATAATCAAGAGAAAACCGTTATTTCCCAAAACCCTAACCTTAATTTCCTTAGCCGTCGCCCACCCTCTTCTCCCTCCAACCCCCCTCGCCGACCCTCCAGCACCCCTCTTGACCACTCCAGCCCCTCCTTCAGCCCTCGACAGCCCCCTATGTACTCCAGCCTCCTTTGCATCCTCCAGCATCCTCTATGGCCCTCTCCAACCCCTTCGAAGCCCCCTCCACCCCCTTTGCACCCTCCAGCCCCTTCTGCACCCTCCAGCTGCCTCCATAGCCCCTTCAAAGCCCCCTCTGCACCCAGCAACAGCCCACTCCAGACTTACCGCGCTCACATGACCGCCTCCTCTACTCTTGAAACCCATGTTGTCTCCATGATCTATTAGATCGTCTTGCAACGTTTACTTGTTGCGGTTGGATCTTCTGCACCGTTCGTCATGGATTCTGGTGATGATAAAGTTAACTCGGTCTTTCTATCGTCCGTTGATTCAAGACGGATCTTCGCTTGACTATGATCTCTCTCCGCCGCAAACTACCTCTAATGGTCCAGTGTTATTGAACGAGCCTTGAACAACAAAGGCCTTCACCGCCGCTTGACGGATGCCTCTCTTGACTCCAAAGATCCCCAATATAATACTTGGTTCCAGAACGATAATAAGGTGATTGTTTGATTGCCTAACTTTATGGATTCTCACTGCTATACGTCTATTATGCCTCTGAAAACTGCTAAGAAAGTTTGGATATACCTTCGTTCTCTCTGTACTCGTATGAGGATAACTTGCAGAAGTTCTATGATATCTTCTGTCACGGCCCGAATGTGGAACGTGACTGGCATTTAAATCACGCAACGTCTAAATGCGTAACGTAATCTAAGTAAGCCAAAATCCCAGAAATCTAAGCCGTTTAATGAAATAGAGTGAAGAAAGCTTAATTTTAAAGGTTGATTTTTAACGAAATAGAGTTACATCAAAATCACTTAAAAGGATGAAGTTTTTCTGAAAATTTCGGCAGAATTTCCTTTGTAAAAACTGGCCCCAAACGGGTACAAAACATGAATATATATAAACAATGATAAAAAAGCATCCCAAGCGGGAGCTAGCTCTTCGTCGAACGGCGGAACACGACTACAAACAAGATATATCATTATAATGTGAAATAAATATTTAAAAGCAAGAAAATAGAAAAGCATAAAGTCGGCTCACACGAGCTCGACACTAGATATCAAATAAATACAAGTCTCACAATCTCACAGTTTAGGTCCAATATACAAAATGGTAAATATGGTAGATTGAGTGTACTAGATACAAAAGTAAATATACAAGGTGGGAACAAAAGAATATCCTTACTACACCCACGTACAAGTAAAGCCCTCAAGTGCTGGAACAAGCGAAAGTAGAAGAAGTGTGCCCGCCGCGACTATGCTGACGGGTCTATCCTGCAAGACACTGGCACAACGAGGGTGAGTTGCCAACTAGTGAGTAGTAAGTAATATCTAATAAGGCTATCACAAGCATGCACGCGAATGCGTCACACCCTACGTATATGACTAAGATGCGAATGTACTGGTATGAATGCGACATGAATGAATGATTTAACACAAAATCTGGATATATTTGGTATGAGGAAAATCTTTGTTCTTATCTTCGTAAAAATTTTGGTATTATAAAACTGGAGTATCATCAATGAAGTCGACAGAAATCCGTGTCAAACATCTACACAATATATATATATATATATATATATATATATATATATCAATATCTCGGTAGCCGTCTCTCAGATCGGCCCTCAAATTTGTCAAATCATGCGATTCCGGTCGGTATCCTCCGGATGACCGCCGGGTCAATAATAACCAGTAGGTAGTGCTCCCCTGCCTGGCTCATCGTCTACATCTCGAGCTTTTTGCCCGGGGTATCTTACCGGGTCCACCATGTACCCGCAGACGGTTCCTCCCCACTCCTCGAATCGGGTAAATGTACATGGTTCAAGAACCGAGGAAAACTCATGGTGGACGCCACAGATACCATATCATGAGAAAACCATAATTTTTCATTTTAAAATGATAATAAGTTTATAAAATTCTTTGCGGTTTTCCCCAAATCCAGAAATCTTATGAATACTGAAAACTCCAAAAAGAATCACAATATATGAATATGTCGATAATGATGGATGTCTATAATATCAATATTATGCAATGCGATGTATGACTAAAAGACTATATATGAATGATGATGCAATGAAGTATATGACTAGAAAACTACATATCCATCCCGATGCAATGAAATATACGACTAGAAGACTACATATCATACATGATGCAAATGCACAGATACCGATTATTAAGTAAGTTTTAAAGTATTCGTGACATAGAAATTACCAATGGTGTGTGTGTTCGCATAAAATAGTGCACGTGCGGCATGAACCATTGGTAATAGTGCAAGTGTCCTAGGTGATATCATATGTAAGAAGATGCAAATGCAATATGGATATGATATACGCATAAGAAACAAGAATTATAGGTAAATCCTAACTATCGGGCGCTTTACGCCATCTAAGCGATTTCCCCATAGATGTGTACATCTATTCACCGGAAAGCTTTGCTAATCGGATCCGATCACTGCTTTGCCTTTCCTTGCCGCATCCGAGGTCTCTGCTACCGCTCCTAGAATAGCACAAAACCAATACATAAGGCTAAATATTCGATATAACAAGAAGACGGGGTAATACGGCGGAACTAACGTCACAAGTTGGACATGTGTGCGCTTGGTGCACAAAACGCGTGTGACATCGCCAAAAACCAACCTGGATTGGCCGATTTCACAGAAACGCCAAACCTAGACTCGAATCGTACGTATCGCACATTGACACAACACTAACATCATAGGAAAATGGTTGCAGATTTTATCTGGAGCAGAAATAGGAAAAACAAATAATACCAAACACCCTAAAATACTCATAGAGAGCAACTAACAAAATTTCAATACCCAACTCAGCAAAAGGACCGGCGGCGCCTGGGATATGGCTATTCTCGCCGGGAGAAGTGGGGGATTTGGGGTCCGGGTTTTGGTGGTATACTCAGGGCTCTAATACTACTCTACATGATTGTTTGATTTAGTTTCAGACAAACGTAATGATAGAAGATCGTAAAAGTCTTTAATCTTTACTAAAAACCATTTTTAAAACACTAATTAGTAATATTATGGTATTTTAGTGCAATTTAGGTGGATTAATAAGTCTATTAGTCACTAACTACTCTTAATTACTCTAATTAAGCCATAAAAGTATTGACTTGACCCAACCTTCTCTTTAGATCTCTAAACTTGCATTAAAATACTTAGACACCTAATTAAGACCAATTTAAAGCAAGGGTTAATAAAACAAGAAGTGAAGTAGGTTCATATCTCAAGAATGATTAAAAGAGACCCTACTTGATAGTATTGTCACTCAAGATGAAGACTTGCCTCAAGAACTCATAAAGAGACTTGAACTATGATTTTAGTGATGAAAAATGAGGAATTTTGTGATAATTGGTGTAGAGTTTGTGGTGAGGTAGAGAGATTTTTGCATGGAGGAAAGAGGGAGAAGGAAGGCTGCCCAAAATGAGGGAAAAGAGAGTTCTCTAGCCATGGTACACCATGCCTTAGCATTAAATGCACCATGCATGCATTTTCTTTTTATTTTCATTTTTCTAAAATGGCAAAATTCTAGAACCCTCTTGAATTTGAAAGAAAGGAACATGAAAAAAAAAGGTTTAGGTTGCCATGGTGCATAAACATGTATTAGTCTATACTAAACTATCATTAACACTCGATTAGTGTGTGAGTGCATGTTTAAAATAATTTTAAATAATTAGTAAATAAAGAAATAATTAAGTGAACAAGTAGTTAAATAAATAACTAATAAATACCAATAAAATAAGCATTTACATAAGCAAAATAGTTATATTTATATCTATGTGGAAAAATAATTATAGCTAGGTTTTACGGAAAAACACGTATTATGCTACTAATTATTATATAATTAATCTAAACGATTTCTAAAGCGTTACATCTTCCACACCTTTACTACAGCTACTTTAGGAGAAGATATTCAGGATTTTGGTGTTCTCTTCGGTGGGCTTTTTGACCAGTGGAACGTCTATCAACCTATCTCCACCGACCCTGCTGTCATTCACCAACAACACGAGTCTCTTGTTGGCGCATTATTCTTGGCCCGACTACCACATAGCTTTGAGGGCGTGCGCTCCCTCATTCTTTCTCAGAGTAGTTCTCCTTCATTGACGAGTATCTTGTCGAGCGTTTATCGTATGTCCACAGTGTTTTTCCCATCTACTGAGCCTATCTTGACTGCACTCGTTATTCGAGGCCGTAGGCGAGGGACCTACACTCCATCTGGACGCGGTCCCTCTGATTCTGTCTCTGGTGGCCTTGGATCATCGCGTGGTCGCCCCCCTTGTAGTGCTCATGGTCGTGGTTCCCGTGGATGCGGTCGTGGCCGCTCCGACCTTTATTGTGCTTATTGCGGCGGTACTAATCATCGTGAAAATTGGTGTTGGGAGAAGCATGGATATCCTGATGATACACCTACAGCTCGCCAGACATCCACACCAGCAGCTACTGATTAACCTTCCTCTTCTGTCGGCCAGATACCGTTATCCAGTGATGAGTGGGGCCGGTTGCGTTGTTTTCTCTTATCTGTAGCTCCTGCCAACCTTTCCACTCCGTTAGGTATATCTTTACTTTCTCATTCTGATTCGTGGGTAGCCGATTCCGGCGCCTCAAATCACATGTCTCATGATGGACCATCTGATCTTGCTTCTATTCCTCCTAAGTTTATTTCCATGCCTGATGGTAATACTACACCTGTTTCTGGCTCAGTTGATTTATCTCTTACTTCATCTTTACACCTGAAAAATGCTTTAATTGTGTTATCTTTGAAACAAAACTTGCTTTCTATTCGTTAGCTTATAAATGATTCCAACTGCTCCGTAACCTTTTATCTCTTACTTTGTGATACATGATCTTCTGATGAAACAACGGATTGGTGGGAGGCATGACCAGAATGGACCGTATTATGTTGATCACCTTTCCAGTACATTTGCAGTTGTTTCTACTATCCAGTGGTACCGAAGACTTGGTCACCCACCCCTTTCTTCTTTCCGTACTATGTTATCTTCTTTTAGTTTATCAGAATGTAGTTGTGAGTCTTGTATTTTTGAGAAGTATCATCGCTCCTCCTTTTCTCTAGTTAATAAGAGACATGATTTACCTTTTGCTTTAGTTCACTCCGATATTTAGGGTTCTTTTAAATTTCCTAGTGTGTTTGGTTATAAATATTTTATGGCATTTATTGATAATCATTCACGCATGACTTGGTTGTATTTTCTGCATAATAGGTCTGAACTTTTGTCTACTTTTAAAATCTTTGTTGTTAAGATTACTAATCAATTTGGTGTTTCGGCTAAGTTTCTTCGTTCAGATAATACTAAAGAGTATATTAGCATGGAGTTTACTGTATTTTGTAAGATACGTGGAATATTGCACCAAACTTCATATTCTTCTAGTCCTCAGCAAAATGGGATTGCTAAACGAAAGAATCGACATTTACTTGAGGTGGCTCGTTCTTTTCTCTTACATATGCATGTCCCTAAAAGATTGTGGAATTTTGCGGTTTTAGCTGCCTATTTTTATATCAATCGCATGCCTTCTTTGGTCCTAGGCAATCAGTTTCCTTTATCTATTTTGTTTCCACAGGGCAAGCCTTTTTCTGTTCCTCCTAAGGTGTTTGGTTGCCTATGTTATCGCTATGTTTTAAGTTCTCATATTGACAAGCTTGATTCTAGAGCCGCCCGTATGGTGTTTGTAGCTTACGATCCCAAAAGGGTATATTTGCTTTGACCCTGCCACATCTAAAGATTGCACTTCATGCGATTCGACCTTCTTAGAAGATCAAGCCTATTTTCCACCACTTGTTAAGGGCCCCACTCCTACTATTCCTGTTCGTCACCTATCTTCCTTAGAGCTTGATTCGTCTGTTCAACCTGTATGCCATAGTTTTCAGCCTGTGGCCCCTTATCCACAGGTGTATCACCGTCGTAAGAAAGTTGTCTCATCCTTCTCACCAATGATTCTCCTAACGATTCTTCTGCAGGTACTCCTATACAGTTCACTGTTTCCGATTCTCCTCCGCCGCTGCCTTCAGCAGAAGATCTCTCTTTCTATTGCCTTGCATAAGGGTAAGCGTTCTTGTATTACCGTACATTCAATTTCTAATTTTGTTTTATATCATAGACTGACACCATTTGCTTGTCAGTTTCTCTCTTTCTTGTTTGCCATTACTCTTCCTTCCTAAATGTAGGAAGCTCTTTATCACCTATGTTGGTATGCAGCTATGTTAGAGGAGATTGCCGCACTGCGCTCTAATCAGACTTGGAAATTGGTATCTCCGTCTTCAGATAAGAAGGTTGTCGGCTGTCGACGAGTCTTTGTTGTCAAGTATAATGCAGATGAGATGATTGACCGTCTCAAAGCTCGATAAGTGGCCAATGGTTTTACTCACGAGTATGGTTTGGTTTATGTTGAAACTTTTTTGCCAGTTGCTAAATTGATCTCAGTTCGTGTTCTTATATTCTTAGCTGTTTGTAAGGCATGGATTCTTCATCAGCTTGATGCGAAAAATGTCTTTCTTAATGGCGATCTTTCAGAGACTTTATATGCAGTAGCCTCCTGGTTTTGAGCGACCGGGGAGTCTATGGTTTGTTTTCTATAAAAATCGTTATACGGATTGAAACAATCACCGTGTGCCTGGTTAGAAAAGTTTAGTATGATTTTACGATATATTGGCTTCAAACGTAGTCGTGCCGACACATCTTTTTTTACACAATCGTTCTCGAGGCAGAGTAATTGTGCTGGTGTATATTGATGATATTATCATTACTGGAGATAATTCTGCTGGTATTTTCAAGGTGAAAGAACATTTGGCCCCGTACTTCCATACCAAGGACCTTGGGCCACTTAAATACTTTCTTGGAATTGAAGTATCATGGAATTCTGGTAGATTACAGCTCTCTCAGCACAACTATGCACTTGATTTTCTATCTGAGACGGTGTTTCTGGGATGTAGACTGACAGACACTCCTATGGACTTCTCATTCAAGCTATCGCGATTGAGCTCTCTTTCGGATCCTCTACTACCTGAACCAGGGCAATATCGACGTCTAATTAGGAAGTTTATTTATCTCACTGTTATTCGTCCTGACATTTCCTTTACCGTTAACACAGTGAGTCAGGATATGCAGAATTTTTTGTCCTCTCACCTTAAGGCAGTTGAGTATATTCTCATATATATCAAAGGTTCTCCAGGATAAGGTCTTTTTTTACAAACCATCATCTACGTTGTCGTTCACAGCCTTTGCAGATGCTGATTTTGCAGGATCCATTGATTATCGTCGTTCTATTAGTGGCTACCGTATTTTCTTGGGAGGAAACTTGGTTCCTTGGAGGAGTAAGAAGCAAAATGTAGTGACTTCTTCTTCTGCCGAGGCTGAGTATAGTTCTATGGCGTATACAGTTGCGGAGTTGGTATGGATTATCTCCCTCCTGACAGATCTTGGCGTCATATCTTCTCTTTCAACTACACTCTTCTGTGATAATAAGACCGCTATCCATATTGCCGAGAATCCAGTTTTTCAAGAGCGGACCAAGCATAGCGGAATAGATTACCACTTCATTCGTGACAAGGTGACAATGGTTGCACTCCAACATGTTTTCTCTTCGGCTCAACTAGCAGATATCCTTACCAAAACTCTTGCTCGACCGGTTTTCGCTCGTTATCTGTCCAAGCTTGGCATGATTAATATCTACGCTCCAGTTTGCAGAGAGTGTTATGAATATAATTAGTTATTAAATATTAGTTATTAGTTATTAGTTTTAGTCCCACATCGGCTATTATTGTAGAGGCGGTCTATGACCCTCTATATATATTGTAGAGATGCATAATTTCTTAAGCCAATAAAAATTTTCCTCTTGATTATCTTCATATAGTAAGGAGTAGTGTCACTGTAACGATTCGTATCCGTGTTCCTTCTCCATGCTCATGTGTGGACTTCTTACAACAAATTCAGAAGAGGTAGAAAGTAGTACAAACTAACATAGAAAGCTTATGGTTGAGGTAACGAAATTGTGCTAAGAGTAATTGAGCAAAATGATAACTTCAGAAATTAATTTGTTTGTATGCTGGGATGTCTATTACTCTATTATGGAAGCTTTTTTACTTTTGTGATAATTGATGGAAAGATACTTGTAGAAGAAAGCTGATCAATATATCGTTTGCACATCGGTTTAAAAAATCTCCTAGTTAAATCCTCATGGATAGCATGCATGGACTTGATCCCTAATATGTGTCCTTGCTGTATCATAAGATACGCAAATACTATAGTATGATGACTATATCTTAACAATTTTTTAATTTGTTCCTAGTTCAACTGTTTTGTGATGACAGGCATCATTTTTGGTCCTTGTGCTTTAAAAGCTTAGCTATATTAGAATCATCTCTCTTATCAAAATGTCGGGCACCTTATTTCTTGCTAGTCGCCTCTTCATATGACATGAGATGGCAATCAAACTAATTTAATGGACTTGCAGAACAAGCTTTAACTTATTAGATTTATGCATAAACAGAAAGAGGGAATCCATTATAATCTATTTTAAATCTTTTTTCACTTCTCCAAATGCCGTGCAGTTGCAAGGTTGGCATTTGGTAATAACTGAAAGGTTCCCATACTTCTTCTGCAGTGATTAGCAAGAGATAGTAAATTTATTCATGTTAGTTATACAATGATGGCATCCCAGAAGGCAATTGCAACATATGTCTATCTGCTGCAGTACTTCTTCATTTATTATATTCTTTGTTGAATCTCTTTCAGTATCACTGGCTCACATATCTTTAGCTTTTACCAGCCGTGCTGCTTACCATGCACGAAACTGCCTTTTTTTTTGTACAGGGTCTGAATCAACCACGGTCCAATTGTTTAAATATTTTTTCCTTTTGCATTTTGATATATCACAAACTTGTGTAAATGCTGAGAGGGTATGGTTTACTCAACAATAATATTTCCATGGTCATTAATTTTCCGAACTTATCTAAGCATTTTTCATCATCTCAGAAAAGGTTCAAAGAGTGGGAAATCACCAACATGCCATGGATGTGAAGGCAGTGGAGTTAAGGTGGAAGTTACACAACTCTATCCGGGCATTTTCCGACCGATACAATCTGTTTGCCCTAGTTGCAGAGGAGCAGGTTTGTTCTGTGTCAAAAAAATTCATTTGTACGTTTTTCATCTGTGAATCTTCTCTTGCCTCCTAAACTTTTTTCACTTGCACGCAGGTGAAATCATTAAAAAAAAGGACAGGTGTGTGCAATGCAAAGGGGGCAACGTTACTCAGAGGAAGAAGGTTTTAGAGGTGCATGTTGAGAAAGGCCTGCAAGATGGCGAGGAGATAGTTTTAAAAGGAGAAGCTGATGAAGCTGTAAGCGAACTTTCTTTTTATTTGTTTAACAGCTTTATATTATTATTATCATCTTTCGCTGGAACATTATTGGATTGATGCTTGGATCTTAGTTTTCTAGTTGTTTCATATGAACTTAAGTTTATCGGTGCATATTATTCTGTCTAAATAGAGCATATAAACTATTGTTATCGAAGCATCTCATCCTTTTTCTTATCCTAAAGCGCAAAGCTGCAAGCCTGCAATTGTCTTTATTATCGGCGAAGTTATGCTTCGGCACCTTTCTTTTCAGAGCAATCAAGCTCCTCATACATTCAGAGATATTTTTGTTTGAATTTTGTTGGACTGAACTGTCTAATATCGGATGTAAACTGTGGAAATTTGCAGCCTGATACAGTGACAAGGGGACATCATTTGTCTTTTGCAACTCAAGGATCACCCAAAATTCACTAGGAAGTTTGATGACCTGTATGTCGAGCATACACTCAGCCTTACTGAGGCACTCTGCGGCTTTCAGTTTTCTCTTACGCATCTTGATGGCAGACAATTGCTGATTAAACCGAATGTAGCTGAAGTTATTAAGTCAGGTATGCATATTCTTATACCCGTAATTTTTACCAGCATCCACATACAATCATCTCTGGTCGTGCTGGTGTAATGTGGTGTGTGTTCTGTTGCACTCTTGGCATTATCCGTGCCTTTGAGTTGAACACAATTTCCTGTAGCAAATCTTTACTCTTTTCCTTATTCTAGACGCATCACTGATTTAGGAGAATCGAGGATGCCAACTGGTCGTTTAGGATTATCACAATCCCTCTTTTAATTAATTCGACACTTAAGGGATGCTTTGACGTAGGGCCCACAAGCAGGCTAAACAACACTAAAACTGTCCTAAACTATTGCACTTATTCAGTTAACCCCCTTAAAAATTTCAACTGCAATGAGCTCCACTGAAGTGCCACATTTAAGGGTATTTTAGTGAAGAGAGCTTCTTTGAAACAAAATTACAAGGAATTTTACTGTAATCAAGAAAGTTAAATGAAAAACAATGATAAATAATGTAGCCTAGTGTAATTTAGCACCCACAACCTGTTGTAAAACCTTTATCAAATCATTCATGAAATGGCTTACATGATGATGACAATGCTTATGGCTCCTGTTCTGTAATGAGGCCAATCTAAAGTGATCAATGATGAGGGGATGCCTCAGCATCAGAGGCCATCCATGAAGGGCTCCCTATTCATCCATTTCAATGTGGAATTTCCAGAGTCTGGTGTCCTTTCTCACAATCAATGTCGTGGTTTCGAGGAAATTTTGCCACCTAGACCTACCAATTGCATGGCTGCACTAGAACGAGATAAATTTGAGGAGGCCACATCACATGATGTTAATATCGAAGAGGTGATGAGGCAGAAGCAGCAATAGTGGCATCAGGATGCCTATACTGATGATGACGACGAGAACGACGGCGGCGGCGACGATGAGGATGACAATGACGATAATGCTGACTATTATGATTACTATTGTAATCATGATAACTATGACTGTGACGACGAAGAGGACGGTGCAGGGGTACAGTGCGTCCAGCAATAAGGTGTAGAATGCCTTTGCGTAGAAGGTGCAATTTTGCTTCTGTTTCATAATTTTGCCTAGTAGCCACTGCCATTCACCAACTACAGAGATTTTATTCGTTGTTTGGAATTCTTGAATTTTAGTCTTAAAGATTTTAGCTGACACCATCATGTATATCCATAGTCTCAATGCTTCATCCTTTTTTACTGCTCTTTTCATCCAATATCTCATTGATAGCTTATATTTGTCATTAAGTTTTGCTCTTCAATACATGTACTTGACACGTCACTAAAAACAGGCCCTCTTTTATCCGGGCTATGGATGTAAACAGATCGAATAGGGAACTGTTTCATATTCACGTCTTCCTGTAGATTGTAGTATTTGTATGGTAATTTTCTTTATATTTAATTTGTCCTCTCTATTTGATGAAAATGAGTTCAGTTGAATTGATTAAAATGATGTTATTGGACTTGGTTTAATGATTCACAAGCGAAATAACATCCAAATTTTGTCTAATTACATTAAAATAAGGGGGATTATTTTTCCAGATATGAACTAAAAATCATGCTTATTTTGATATTTTCCATCCAAATATTTGTTTTCTGTTATGTGACAACAGTCTTTAAGCTCTAAATATTCACTGAGATGATCATGATTCCTAAAGTGGTGAACAAACTTTTTACTTCGAAGATGAGGTGATATAGCTGGTTTAGGAAGTGTTTGAAGTAACTTACATAACCTTAGGGGTGTATATTTAATAACAATTTGTTTGGGATTTATATTAAAATAAGCTAGATTTTTCAGGATATCTGAGAAAACAAACAAGAAGATAAATATCAAGCATTCAAAATTGAGTTTAATTTATTTTCTTGGTGCAGCATAGATTAAATTCTTAGACTAAAATCTATTTTCATGGTTGTAGGCATTTGTCGTTGTTGTAGTGAGTTGTTTTTAGAGTTAAATATGCGATCTATGCGGCTGCCCACCATCAACGACCCACCATCAACGACCCACTCGCTCCCTACACTGGTAGGATTCAGGCCCTCTAAACTTTTGTTGTTGCATGTCTTGAACTTATCACCATGTTATACTGATCCCCTGGACCTAACAATTTCCTTCACCCCCAAAGGATGGTTTTGGTGATATCTAGCAGAAGCTTAAAGCATTTAAAGATCGATTTGCAATTTGGCGCCTAATTTGTTTTAAAACGGGGTGAATACGCAATGCCAAAAGAAAATGGGAGGTAAGGCCTGAGACTCTTCACTTGAACCTTCATGTCTTAGGGAAAACAAGGTCGTGGTTTCTTTAGAAAGTCTCCTATGCTATGCTATCAGATAGAAGCGGACTATCTGCTGTCTATGTGCTTGCCGTCTATGTGCTTGAAGCATGAATGTCTAAGATTGGAAACATGAGCCGTTCTCCCTTTTCTAGTCATATTCCTCTAAAATGCTCTTATATCGTGTTTTCGTGTTTCCAATATACTCTCGTACACAATAGCATCTAGAGAAGAAAAATGAAATGCGAAAATGTGGACCCCTTGTATTTATAATGTATTTCCTTTTCTTTACTCTAATGCCAGGATGTGTTAGAAAGAGAGAAAGTAAACGTAACAACAGGCTTGAAGATGGATGATAATTTCTTTTTCAATTGCCATTCATATTTCAAGTACATGGTTGGTGGATAATTAACTCTCTTCTCACGTATAACATAGAAAGGGACTCTTAAATGAACTGCACCTGGAAAAATAATGAGCCGTATGAAGAAGAAATAATTAGGTGAGACTTTATTTGCTTGCAGCTTAAACATATGATATAAAAGAGAAAATAGGCAAGGCTGAGCAGTTTGATTTCATTAATGCCTAAGCCACACACAAAACATAAGGCATGACCCACACCCACAAGCAATGCAATTAGGGTTTGTACTGCTATTGTCTTTGAAGAAAAGCAAGACGACACAAATAGAAATAGCAAGCCTGCCTTATTTTTCACATGCAAAGGGCTGGTTGGGTTCATTTCAACTCCTACTCATTGCATCACCCTTGAGATTGAATAAGTTAGGTATATCATGAGTGCTCATTTTGGAGCATGTAAGTAGCGAACATTGCTGCCCATTTGTTGTAGCTTTTCGAGTTAGGTTGGCCTTTCAGCAGATGCATTTAACTCTTTGGAATAAAAGGTATATGTCTCCAGTGTTTGAACTGTACCGATATATACAAGAACTGGTATGGGATAGATACCGTCCCAATCGTTAGTGACCCTAATCTAGTTGACCGCCTATATATCAATCATCATTTGGGTTTAAGTGCAATATCGATTGGGTATAAACTGGTTTGTTTCATATGGTATCAGTATCAAACTATTTATTAGTAGTCAATTTTTAATGTTCATTTTGAAAATTACAGGCTTTAGGGGTGATCATTTTATGACGGTGCATATCAATTTCCTACTCTTCTTTTGGTTTGGATGTGAGTAACATCCATCTTGAGCTGGTTTGGATACACTAAAAGCATATGATTTATTATATTTATCCATAGGTCAAGGGTTGAAAAATGTTGATTATGGGAACCTCGATTAACTTCAAAGCGATTTGATTGACAGAGACAAAAATATGAAATGTTATGTCAAATTGAAGATCTAGATAAACGAAACGGATCGTCGAAACAAGGAGATAAGCGAATCTCTTACCTCTTATAGGTGGAAAGCAATTTCATCCCTTTATTTGGACGTTTTTTTACATGATTAGTTGATATTTCTAAATTAACATAATATTTCATCAAGTGGTATTACACACCTATTACCTGCTTGTGGGAGTCACTATTTCAAACATTGCTTCCTAGTATCTTCAATGTCACATGAGTGTTCTTCAACAGCTGTTTTTGGGCTCACACATGTGTAATTTTCCCAACATTATTCCTTATTTTACTGCTTATAACTTATTAGTGATGAATGTGCGCCCCATGTGGGATTAAATTGTTTAAGAGATAATCAAGGCAAGGCAAGGCAAGACGATAGGCTTCGTTAGTTGGTGAGGGGATGATTAATATAAATAATGGTTAATCATGTAACGTCAATAGAGGTGGGGGTGCATCTTCTTGCAACTCGGTGGTTTAAACTACTCTTAGTTTCCATTGCAGCAAACTTGAGAGAGAGAGAGAGAATCTGAAAACTATGAAATCTATTGTCCATCCTTACAGACTTTATTTTCCTTTGATTTAGGAGAATTTGGGTATTTTCACGTTTTCTTTAGATTATGTGTACATATTTGTGCTATACAACAACAAGAAGTTTTTAATTCAATTTTTGGGGGTCGGTTCTATGAACCCTTTTCTTTTTTGCGATTTTTATATTTATAAGTGTTTAGAGACCTAAGAAACCTTTAAGAGAAAAATCTCCCTCTTTCATCTTTATTTTATTTCAGGAAGCCATCCATAGAGTCAATGCGAGGTTGATAACAACTGATCCTATAACTTTGTAAATTTTCATGGAGTCTTGCTTCATAATAGATCCATAGTCATTACTCTGATACTGTCCGTATTAGCGACCGTACTGAACGGCCGCTAAAATGTATTAGTGACCATATAAATTTTATACGGTCGCTGAAACATCCGTTGCTGATACGTGTATTAGCGACCGTATAATAGACGGTCGTTAATAATTCCGATCGCTGATACCTATCAGCGACTGTTCAATACCGTCTCTGATACTTACATGTGGACATCCCATGATGGATTTTGAACGGTCGCTAATACCTATCAGCGACCGTTCTCCCGTATCAGCATACGGTCGCTAATACGTATTAACGACCGTTTCTGTATAAGCATACATTTGTTAATACCAAAAATTTGGATAAAAAACCTAAAATCACAGTATATTGTACAACAATATTCGTAATCACACTATATTATCCAACAATAGTGTTTTGAATACAAATCAACACATAAACACAATACACTATATATCCAACAATACCAACAACTCAAACCTACACATACATGAACTAAAATCATAATAAACCAACACATACTCAAACCAACACATACAACAATAGTGCTTTGAATACAAACCAACACAATATACTATATATCCAACAATAACAACAACTCTCCAAATCGCAATCCCAACTTACCCAACTCCGTGAACTCTGCAAATCTAACCAAATAAATAAATACACGAATTAAAATCATAATCTTCAAAACAACGCTAGCTACACTAATACATATATATTCGTACCTCACTAACTCCTTCCCGTTGCCGTCGCCATCAGAATCTCGTCTTGATATGTATCGATTGCATTCCTCCCATTCTTCCTCCGAAAAAATGAAGAGAACGGTCCCTGTGGGGGAGGCTGAGGGTAATACGGTGGCGGGGGCAGAGGCTGAGAGTAGTACGGTCCCTGTGATGGAGGAGGGTAATACCGTCGCTGCTTCGGAGGAAAATAATATGCCGGCTGCAACGGCCATAGACCCTGTGCTGACGTCGATTGCGAAGGCGGATCATATTGTTGCGAGAATTGAGTCTATTGCTCCATCATTTGAGCTCTCCATGCCGCATCAGTTTCCTCCCTCTTCTTATCTGCCTCATCCCTCCTTCTGAGCTGCTCCTTTAGCTCTTTGATCTCCCGTGCTTGATCCATTTGTGGGTTAGAGCGAGCAGTCGACGTCCTTGAAGTTCTGCTGGAACTCGACCATGAAAGACTAAGTGGACCATGAAAATAGGAATACGACAATGTGACCTTGCACGAGAGAACTCTTGCTTTATAATAGAAACCTCAGCCTCGATTAGAATAGGATCGTCAGCTGAAAATTCGGGATTTGATTTTTGAAAGCTCCTCCCCGCCTCCTCGAAATGCGCCTGCGATAAATGAAATAGTAATTTCATACTAATTCGAAGTTATTGATTGATTCTTTAAATCTCAATGTTGTTTAAGAAATATAAAATGTTCACAATCAAAGAAATTTGTATCGTCGCAATCAATAACAGTGTCGCTTGTAGCGATTGTTAGTGAGCACGGATCGTCCATAGAGATTCGTGTTTTGATCGATCTTGTTTTAGATGAATTGAAATGAAAATAGTAAAGAAAACGATTCAAGATTTATGAGATTGATTTTCAAGAAACATCTAGAAAAATATCAAGAATCAAGAAATCAAGAATTTATCCAATATCAATTTGATTTATCAAGATTAAGAAGAATAGCTTGTAGGATTCGATCAAATTAATAGTAGTGATGAATCTAGAGATGACTAATCTTATCTATTGATAATTTGTAGCTAGATCGATGATAATGAATGAAGATTAGGGATTGTTTCCCCCAATTAGAGTAAATGCTCTGTTCAAAATTCAAATTTTGAAATGAAGCAACGCTTCAGATGTAGCGCCAAGTGCGCTGCGCCCTAAGCAGAGCGCCAAGTGCGCTGCGCCCTGAGCAGCGCACTACGTGCAAAGCACGGGTGCACTAGTGCTAAGTGCGCTGCACTCTAAGCAGCGCACCACGTGCAAAGTACGGGTGCGCTAGCTGCTGAAACTAAAAGCTCCCCACCGTCAGATCAAAGATCTAATAATAATAACGATAAATCATTAATTAATTAGAATTAAATTCTGTTAAGGAAAGATTCCTCAAAATCTTTCCAAACAACAAGATCGTGCTCTGTAAATCGGAGCACCTGTCACGACCCGAAAGTACGGAACATGACCGGCACTTAAACTACGAACGTCTCGAGGCGTACGTAATCTAAGTAAACCGAAAACCCAGAAATTCAAACCAAGAAAAATAGAAGAGTGAAGGAAAACCAATTTAAAATCAAGCAGTTTTAATAGCATAAGCCGAGTTATGCGGTTTTAAAAACATCAAGTATTTCCTGAAAATTTCGGCAGAGTCTCCTTTGTAAATACTGGCTCCCAAACGGGATACAACATGAATAATATACGAAATCAATAAAAAAGCATCCCCAAGCGGGAGCTAGCTCTTCGTCAATCGACGGTCACAACCACACAAGCAATACAATATACAACGCCAAGGGCGAGGATCAAAACTCAAAAGGAACTCAAAACAACAAGAAAACCATAGAAATACAACGCGCGACTCTAAGGTCGAAAGAATAACATCACTGGTCTCTATCTCAAAAATAACACATGTTTGGTTGATGGAACTTCTAGATACAAATGAATAATAATATACAATGTATAATGATGGGTACGATACAAATAAACCCACCTACTAGCAAGTCACCCGAACGAAACTGTACCCGCAAAGCCGTAAAGAAACCTGTATGGCGAAACCTGCAAGAAACTGGGGCACAACGGGGGTAAGTTGCCAACTCGTGAATAGAAAAACATCTACGGAAAGAAATCGCATAAATAACGCAACCTAGGTCAATGATCATAATATATCCTCAATTATATATATAACATGCAACCTAAAACAAGGCTAGGGTAAATATCTAACCCGAGTGTAATCTCATGTGCCCGTGTCAGTGCCTCAGGTAGCAAAATATCATATGAATGAGGTATGAATGCATGAAAACAGAATACATGTAAGTGAAGAACTGTTTTCATAATTTAGTAAGATTCCCTTTGTATTTTTAAAATGAGGTATCATAATGAAATCAGCATAAAACAGTGCCTAACATCGGCACAAAACGTAATCCTAATATCTCGATATCTCTGTATCACAGTCTCTGTACCTCAATATCTCGAAATCTCAATGTCTCAATCACAATATCTAGGGCGCCGTCAGTCCAGACCGGCCGCTACCATCCATCTCAAGACCACGACGGTATCCTCCGGATATCCGACGCGTCGGGTAAAATCACCGGTAGGTAGTGCTCCCCTGCCAGGCTCACATCGTCATCATCACGCGCTTCTTGCCCCGGGGTACCTTACCGGGTCCACCATGTACCCGAAACGGTTCATCCGCCTCCTCGAATCGGGTCTCGAAATCCATCAGCAAACTCATGGTGGACGACTCATACATCATGGGAAAAACCACACTTTTTATTTAAAAAGAGAGAAATCAGTTTATATAAGTTTTGCGGTTCCCCCCCCCCCCCAAATCCAGAAAATCTCATGGAAATCCGAATCCAAATCATCAATAGCATGTAAAACCATGAATATAGGCATAACAATGAATAACAGTATGCATGAAGTGACGAGTAATAACTACAATGTTAAGCTGGCATATAAGGCAGGTACACTAATATCATGTCAAATTACTAACTAACAAGCTAAGTCAAGCAATAATATTTTCTAAGGTGTACGTGACATGGCAATTACCGATGAAGATGTGTGTGAGCCGGCAAGTAAGTGTACGTGGTACATACGCATCATCGGTAATGGTGCTGGTGACCTAACAATATGATATCAACATTGCAATAAGAAATTATAACATAAGTATGCGATGCGAAGCGAACCACAATAATAAGAGGGAGCTGAATACTAGATGCAACTGTAACTAACCTGCATTAATCTAATATAAGTCCTACAAATGGTGCCTTTTGAAATAACACGAATCATGGGGTTTTGAAAATAGGGGCTACGGTGTTTTTATGAAAAGATACGTCTTTTGAAATCTCCGTAGGATCCCTTGGGCTGTCTTTTAAAATACCCACGATTCGCTAGTTTTTGAAATAGGTAAGAATCGAATCTAATCTAACAACTAAACTAAACTAAAGGGCTAAGCTAACAAGCTGGACTACCGGTAAGGAAACCGCCTAACATCTGAGTCGATACATATACATACCTGTATATATATTAGTCGGTGATCCCACCTCAATAATATCATATCCGATACCATATCTATAATCAGACATCCTAAGTCAAGAGTGCGGATCAATCATCAATATAAAGCTCGTACGTAAATCCGTCGTACGGCATCCCAAATCGGGGTACGGGTCAATATCACATTCATCATACAATTCATCTGGTATCCTCTTTATCAAATATCAAGATCGGGGTACTGATCTACGTCTAGTACAATACTGATACCGCCTAAGTATGCATGCACGTGTGTGAAACACTATGTCAAGGACCCGCTACAACGTCATGTCGTATCTCAAATACGAACCCTGCTATATCACCGATCTCACGGCCTCAAATCAAATCTCATCGACTCATCTTAAATCCCAAGTACTATCCTCATTATCCATGCATGCGTATATGAATGTACATATGCATAGTCCCATACCCACGCATATATACATATATACACATCCCAATCTGTGCACAAGAAAGTAAAGTATGCAAGTCTGTGTGTGCGTATGTGGGTATAACAACCACTCTAGGGTTTCGCAACTAACCCAAAGGTAACCCATGAACACATAAAAATAAGAATGTATGCAAGTATGTAGGTGTGTATGTGTAGTGCAACACTACCCTAGGGTTCGCAACACTAAAATAATCCAACACACCAATATCCATCCTAAACATCGTTATTAATCCCAAATAACATATAATAATTGTTGGTGTGTATACGCATCCGTATACACCACCACGGACTGCGGGGGTGCTATACGCCATCCACCCGACTTCTCCCCGTAGATATAAATCTACTCACCTGGTCCTCGCTCGCCGGTGCCGACGTCGCCACGCGCTTGCTTGTCGTCTCGAAGTCCACATGGGGTACCTACATATCATAACGCACCATATCGCATTAAAATCCGACTCATGACCAAAACGACGCACGAAACCCACATAGGTCAAAACCTATGGTTGCTTTCACAAATCGACCCAAAAACCCTCGACGTCGGCGTACAAACGCCAAACCATCGAGAAAGCTCCCAACACACTCATTTGTACAATTACAAACACTAATTATAATATAAAATAGCTTAAAATTCACAAAAACCCTTATTTCACTTAAAAGTCATTTTCCCGAAAATCTAGCAAGCACAAATCACCGTTTTAGTACAAAACTCGATGTATAAACGAATCTAATGGCCACAATATTCACTAAATATCTTAAATAAGCCACATAAACATTTACTAGATTTTTAATCTTGCTAAATTTCCTTAAACCAAAATCTAGTTAGCACAATTACCCTTTTTGTTCAAAACTTGATGTTTTAACCAATAAAAACATTTTAACAAATTTTAGTGGCCATAATGGTCACTAATTAACTCAACTAATTCACACAAACCATTTCTAATTTCATCTCTCTTCTAATTATATAAATTATAAAAACCTAGTTAACAAAATTTATGAAATTGGACAAATTTTGAAGCAACAATTAGTAAACTAACTACTAGCTTACATTCTCCAAAACATAAGATGTTAAACTACCCATTACAACAAAAAAAACAAGTGATACAACATTCACTTGAATTCCAAAACCCCCTCTAGAATTCTTAAACTTGAAATCTAACCCATAATACTAACTAATTATGTCATGATTTAAAGTATTAATACAACAATTTAACTAAGGTTTAGAATTTATACCTCATTGATTGAAGATCAAACATGAATCTTAGCCTCCCAAACTTTCTTCCATCCCCCAAGATCTATGCTAAATTGGCTAAAGGAAAATGGGTAAAGCATGGATTTGGAGTTTGTAAGGTTTTTCTCTTGATTTTTGTTGAAATTGTGTGAAATTTTGTGTTAGAAAAGAAGTGGGGAGAATTGGGGGCTGATTGGGGAGGGCTCGGCCTGCAGAAATTTGGGAGGGGGAGAGAATATCGAGTGGGTGAATGTATGTGGACATATGTAGAAGCATTCCCATCATCTTATATTTTAATCCTCTTATTAAATTTCATTATTTAATTGAAGTGGAGAGAAATGAGTGGGGAGTGGGGGCAAAATAGGGGCTGCCATAGGAGGGCTCGGCCATGTGAGTGGGTGAGAAGAGAGGGTGTGTGTGTGGAGCAATGAACACCAAACACCAATATAATATGCACCAAAACCCTTTTATTTTCACAAAATAAGCCTTTTTCTTCAATATTTTCTAAACCGTTTTGGCAAACGATTTCATTTCAAAAACCATATGATAAAATTTTATTTAATGTTTTATGATGTACAAAATTTATTTCAACTCATTCCAATTTGTAATTTTCCCTAATTAAATATATTAGTGACGGCTTAAAATAATATTAAAATAATTAATTTCGGAAAATTTTTCAGAAAATTTGAAATTTCACCAGTGGCTCAATAAACACCAAATACTAGCAACTACATAGCTAGAATATGTATATTTAATTTTATAATAAAGATATTTGTATTTTGACTTTTTACAGAAAACCTCCTTATTTTACCGTTTTTTCGAAATTTCACCGAAACGATTTTCAAAACGTTACAATCTTCCCCCCTTAAAGAAATTCGGTCCCCGAATTTAAATTAAAACTTCCCCCAAATACTAAAATATTTCAGCCAAAACCATCAAATCACCGGGGCTTCGAAATCATAAATACATAAAACAAATTGTAGGGCAACACATGCGCATGAAAAATGAGCATATAACTCAAATCAGAACTCCGTCAAGCATCCCGCAATCATCGGAGTCGTGGGGAAGACATCAATACCAAATACAAAGCAAAACCAATATGATATAACTCGAAACTATACATGTAAAATATATTCAGGTACTGTCCTCTGACTAGTCCTGCTCAGTACGAAAACACATAGCAATATCATAAAAACGTACTGCTCTATAAGAAAAATCAATCCCAAAATACGCGTCTGAATACTACGTGCGTCTTATGCGCACGGAAATCAAAATCCAAATATGTGCCATACATATGCACAGAAACAACATCTAAGTGCATCGGGTGTGCACGAAATATCTGTCATAGGCAACATGTGTGCCTGACAGCAAAATCAGGTGCATCTGACATGCACGAAAAATCTCGATTTAGTGCATCTGGTGTGCACCAAAATCACACTTCAAAACATGCGCCCAACATGCGCGAAAATCCAAATCAGGTGCATCCATCGTGCACGAAATCATGAAATCCAATATCAAGTGCCGAACATGCGCAAAATCAAATCAGGTGCACATGGTGCACAAAACAAATATCGAGTATCACAATTGAAATCAAAGTCTAGTACATCTAAGTGCACAAAATGCGTATCACTGCACTGCAAGCATATGGGAACTATACCGAGTGCAAAAACCAAATCGTATGCGTATATACGCACAAATCAACTCAACTATATGAAATCCATATAATCACAAACATGAGAAACCAAGGCATGAAAACGATATCAAGTGCAACAACCGTGCAAAAATCGTAAATACTCAGCAGGTGCAACCATGGTCCATGAAGACAAATATCATGAAACTCAATCATCAAAATCAATCACGCGAATAGATCGCCCAAAATACGCAAAATCAAGTATGGCGGAATAGTCCTGCTCAAGCACATCCTCCAAGAATCTCTGGCCAACTGCCGTGGTCACTCATAGCATGTCTCGTCGACGATCCTGAACTCTGGCCTGCTGGTGTGCGTAACAATGACCACTCCTGGGTCAAGGTCTTCACTGTGAATTACCAATCTCTCGGTCCATCGGCTCATCGGCCCTGTCAAGTGTGCTAACGGGGAAGATTTCGTTCTGGCACTTCTCTGGTCATCTCTCGGTCAATCATCGCGACCACTCGTAAGACAGCATATCACCGGCGTCGGCCTCTGGCTCTCTGAATGTACGTGACACATCTGATCCTGGGTGCAAGTGTCATTGCAGCAGTGTCCTGGAAGGAATCCTGCTCACGGTCTCTTCCATGTCTCGTCTCTGCCAACTGTCCGGAAGTCATCGTCCTTTCCTATATCTGCATCTTGCTCCGGAACGGCTGCATACCCATCGCGACTCCTTCTGAAAGGTATATCCAGTACTCTGCCTCGGCATGCGTATCGCATCTCTGATGTCGGCGGAGTGGAACGTCGTCTTATCCAGATCTTGTACGGACCTCTTTACTCCACTCTTTCTAATGTCGACTGCTTCGGACTCGTCTCATCGTGGCTACATGGACTGAGCTCCAACGGCTATCCTCATATCGGGAGTCTCCCAAGAAATGCATCTCACCACCTAGCATCCGAATTAAGTCGAGCCATCCGATCGAGTCGTCAAAACTTTATAATCCCCCAAGAGCTCAACCTCTTGGGCACAGTTTAATAGTATCGAGTACATACCACAGCATCGGTGGCCCAGCCGTAGAAGGGCAAACCCAAGCCTCACTAATGGCCCCGCAGAACTGCCGCAAACCCTAAGGTTCAAAGGCTTTCACATGGTCATTAAGTCGAGTTAGGGTTTCATTCTTCTAGAGGGACCATAGAATTGCCTGCATGTCTTTCCGAATACTTTAAACTTGGAATAGTAGGTTTCTGACATTCGATCGTCTCTGTCGACTCTCAACGTCTCGGCGTGAAGTCGTCTCTAGCTGGAATTAATCTATCTGATGACCTCGCATCGGGGTAGCGAACGATCCACATGTCCTAGTCTTTTATCCTAGGTGACTAGCGACCTCCTATAATCTCTTAGTACAATCTCGTACTGCAATAGCTCCAACATCTGGGCGATATCCTGTCGTTTGCAGCAAAAACTGGCTCACTCGTCCGCACGCTGAACTGTGCCCCAATCATCATGAATGAGCAATACATCGACGATCATCGAAATCTGGCTGGCCTCCTTTAGTGGCTTCAACCTCTGGTGCTAATCCGCACGTCCGAGTAATCTCATACAGCGATCCATCCAACGCTCGTGGCGCAAAACACAATCAAAAGACACATCTCTACAATCGTGTGTCGCCGGGATCACGCCCTGGTCAGTCCTCGTTCGTGACGAGCTCGTGCTGACCGCAACTCTAGCCGTAGCTCTCCCTGCCCGTAATCGTGGCAGCAAAACCAAACTGGTACCGATGAAGCTAGATCAAAGGAATGAATATGATACTGAACAAGAAATGTACATCCTAAGGCTTCTTAAGTGGAGTGGCGTATCGTAAATATGCCGCGGAACATACCCACGGTACGTCACTCTACTTTAGTCACCTATTCCATCAACCAAGGGTCATCCTACGCTCCGAAGGTAAAACCTAACGCTCTGATACCAACTTTGTCACGACCCGAAAGTACGGAACATGACCGGCACTTAAACTACGAACGTCTCGAGGCGTACGTAATCTAAGTAAACCGAAAACCCAGAAATCCAAACCAAGAAAAGTAGAAGAGTGAAGGAAAACCAATTTAAAATCAAGTAGTTTTAATAGCATAAGCCGAGTTATGCGGTTTTAAAAACATCAAGTATTTCCTGAAAATTTCGGCAGAGTCTCCTTTGTAAATACTGGCTCCCAAACGGGATACAACATGAATAGTATACGAAATCAATAAAAAGGCATCCCCAAGCGGGAGCCAGCTCTTCGTCAATCGACGGTCACAACCACACAAGCAATACAATATATAACGCCAAGGGCGAGGATCAAAACTCAAAAGGAACTCAAAACAACAAGAAAACCATAGAAATACAACGCGCGACTCTAAGGTCGAAAGAATAACATCACTGGTCTCTATCTCAAAAATAACACATGTTTGGTTGATGGAACTTCTAGATACAAATGAATAATAATATACAATGTATAATGATGGGTACGATACAAATAAACCCACCTACTAGCAAGTCACCCGAACGAAACTGTACCCGCAAAGCCGTAAAGAAACCTGTACGGCGAAACCTGCAAGAAACTGGGGCACAACGGGGGTGAGTTGCCAACTCGTGAATAGAAAAACATCTACGGAAAGAAATCGCATAAATAACGCAACCTAGGTCAATGATCATAATATATCCTCAATTATATATATAACATGCAACCTAAAACAAGGCTAGGGTAAATATCTAACCCGAGTGTAATCTCATGTGCCCGTGTCAGTGCCTCAGGTAGCAAAATATCATATGAATGAGGTATGAATGCATGAAAACAGAATACATGTAAGTGAAGAACTGTTTTCATAATTTAGTGAGATTCCCTTTGTATTTTTAAAATGAGGTATCATAATGAAATCAGCATAAAACAGTGCCTAGCATCGGCACAAAACGTAATCCCAATATCTCGATATCTCTGTATCACAGTCTCTGTACCTCAATATCTCGAAATCTCAATGTCTCAATCACAATATCTAGGGCGCCGTCAGTCCAGACCGGCCCCTACCATCCATCTCAAGACCACGACGGTATCCTCCGGATATCCGACGCGTCGGGTAAAATCACCGGTAGGTAGTGCTCCCCTGCCAGGCTCACATCGTCATCATCATGCGCTTCTTGCCCCGGGGTATCTTACCGGGTCCACCATGTACCCGAAACGGTTCATCCGCCTCCTCGAATCGGGTCTCGAAATCCATCAGCAAACTCATGGTGGACGACTCATACATCATGGGAAAAACCACACTTTTTATTTAAAAAGAGAGAAATCAGTTTATATAAGTTTTGCGGTTCCCCCCCCCCCCCCCCAAATCCAGAAAATCTCATGGAAATCCGAATCCAAATCATCAATAGCATGTAAAACCATGAATATAGGCATAACAATGAATAACAGTATGCATGAAGTGACGAGTAATAACTACAATGTTAAGCTGGCATATAAGGCAGGTACACTAATATTATGTCAAATTACTAACTAACAAGCTAAGTCAAGCAATAATATTTTCTAAGGTGTACGTGACATGGCAATTACCGATGAAGATGTGTGTGAGCCGGCAAGTAAGTGTACGTGGTACATACGCATCATCGGTAATGGTGCTGGTGTCCTAACAATATGATATCAACATTGCAATAAGAAATTATAACATAAGTATGCGATGCGAAGCGAACCATAATAATAAGCGGGAGCTGAATACTAGATGCAACTGTAACTAACCTGCATTAATCTAATATAAGTCCTACAAATGGTGCCTTTTGAAATAACACGAATCATGGGGTTTTGAAAATAGGGGCTACGGTGTTTTTATGAAAAGATACGTCTTTTGAAATCTCCGTAGGATCCCTTGGGCTGTCTTTTAAAATACCCACGATTCGCTAGTTTTTGAAATAGGTAAGAATCGAATCTAATCTAACAACTAAACTAAACTAAAGGGCTAAGCTAACAAGCTGGACTACCGGTAAGGAAACCGCCTAACATCTGAGTCGATACATATACATACCTGTATATATATTAGTCGGTGATCCCACCTCAATAATATCATATCCGATACCATATCTATAATCAGACATCCCAAGTCAAGAGTGCGGATCAATCATCAATATAAAGCTCGTACGTAAATCCGTCGTACGGCATCCCAAATTGGGGTACGGGTCAATATCACATTCATCATACAATTCATCTGGTATCCTCTTTATCAAATATCATGATCGGGGTACTGATCTACGTCTAGTACAATACTGATATCGCTTAAGTATGCATGCACGTGTGTGAAACACTATGTCAAGGACCCGCTACAACGTCATGTCGTATCTCAAATACGAACCCTGCTATATCACCGATCTCACGGCCTCAAATCAAATCTCATCGACTCATCTTAAATCCCAAGTATTATCCTCATTATCCATGCATGCGTATTTGAATGTACATATGCATAGTCCCATACCCACGCATATATACATATATACACATCCCAATCTGCGCACAAGAAAGTAAAGTATGCAAGTCTGTGTGTGCGTATGTGGGTATAACAACCACTCTAGGGTTTCGCAACTAACCCAAAGGTAACCCATGAACACATAAAAATAGGAATGTATGCAAGTATGTAGGTGTGTATGTGTAGTGCAACACTACCCTAGGGTTCGCAACACTAAAATAATCCAACACACCAATATCCATCCTAAACATCGTTATTAATCCCAAATAACATATAATAATTGTTGGTGTGTATACGCATCCGTATACACCACCACGGACTGCGGGGGTGCTATACGCCATCCACCCGACTTCTCCCCGTAGATATAAATCTACTCACCTGGTCCTCGCTCGCCGGTGCCGACGTCGCCACGCGCTTGCTTGTCGTCTCGAAGTCCACATGGGGTACCTACATATCATAACGCACCATATCGCATTAAAATCCGACTCATGACCAAAACGACGCACGAAACCCACATAGGTCAAAACCTATGGTTGCTTTCACAAATCGACCCAAAAACCCTCGACGTCGGCGTACAAACGCCAAACCATCGAGAAAGCTCCCAACACACTCATTTGTACAATTACAAGCACTAATTATAATATAAAATAGCTTAAAATTCACAAAAACCCTTATTTCACTTAAAAGTCATTTTCCCGAAAATCTAGCAAGCACAAATCACCGTTTTAGTACAAAACTCGATGTATAAACGAATCTAGTGGCCACAATATTCACTAAATATCTTAAATAAGCCACATAAACATTTACTAGATTTTTAATCTTGCTAAATTTCCTTAAACCAAAATCTAGTTAGCACAATTACCCTTTTTGTTCAAAACTTGATGTTTTAACCAATAAAAACATTTTAACAAATTTTAGTGGCCATAATGGTCACTAATTAACTCAACTAATTCACACAAACCATTTCTAATTTCATCTCTCTTCTAATTATATAAATTATAAAAACCTAGTTAACAAAATTTATGAAATTGGACAAATTTTGAAGCAACAATTAGTAAACTAACTACTAGCTTACATTCTCCAAAACATAAGATGTTAAACTACCCATTACAACAAAAAAAACAAGTGATACAACATTCACTTGAATTCCAAAACCCCCTCTAGAATTCTTAAACTTGAAATCTAACCCATAATACTAACTAATTATGTAATGATTTAAAGTATTAATACAACAATTTAACTAAGGTTTAGAATTTATACCTCATTGATTGAAGATCAAACATGAATCTTAGCCTCCCAAACTTTCTTCCATCCCCTAAGATCTATGCTAAATTGGCTAAAGGAAAATGGGTAAAGCATGGATTTGGAGTTTGTAAGGTTTTTCTCTTGATTTTTGTTGAAATTGTGTGAAATTTTGTGTTAGAAAAGAAGTGGGGAGAATTGGGGGTTGATTGGGGAGGGCTCGGCCTGCAGAAATTTGGGAGGGGGAGAGAGAATATGGAGTGGGTGAATGTATGTGGACATATGTAGAAGCATTCCCATCATTTTATATTTTAATCCTCTTATTAAATTTCATTATTTAATTGAAGTGGAGAGAAATGAGTGGGGAGTGGGGGCAAAATAGGGGCTGCCATAGGAGGGCTCGGCCATGTGAGTGGGTGAGAAGAGAGGGTGTGTGTGTGGAGCAATGAACACCAAACACCAATACAATATGCACCAAAACCTTTTTATTTTCACAAAATAAGCCTTTTTCTTCAATATTTTCTAAACCGTTTTGGCAAACGATTTCATTTCAAAAACCATATGATAAAATTTTATTTAATGTTTTATGATGTACAAAATTTATTTCAACTCATTCCAATTTGTAATTTTCCCTAATTAAATATATTAGTGACGGCTTAAAATAATATTAAAATAATTAATTTCGGAAAATTTTTCAGAAAATTTGAAATTTCACCAGTGGCTCAATAAACACCAAATACTAGCAACTACATAGCTAGAATATGTATATTTAATTTTATAATAAAGATATTTGTATTTTGACTTTTTACAGAAAACCTCCTTATTTTACCGTTTTTTCGAAATTTCACCGAAACGATTTTCAAAACGTTACAGCACCGTTGGATCAATGATCCAATGGTGATTAAAAATCACTAAAATTATCTTGTTAAAAACAAGAAGACCGCCTTCTGTAAATCAGAAGCTCTTGGATCAAAGGTCCAACGATGGGAAATTCCCCAAATCAATTGGAGAAAAGATCTTCTTAACTGATTGAACTGATCAGCTTGCCCTATAAAAAGGCCCCCAGACTTCAAGTCTCGATATACAGAAGCATAGAGAGAAACCTCCTCATAAACTTTGAGAAATTCAAAGAAAAAGAGCAAGCTCTCAGAAGAAGAAAACTTTCTTCAAGGTAAAAAAAAATGAATGATGATGAACATAGAGATGAAATCATCTCATAATTAAAAAAGAAGAACTCAGTTCTTTAAAGATTATAGATCTACAAAGACCAAGGTCTTTTCAAAAGAGATCAAAAGATCCCATCATAAAATAAAAAGAAGAGTATAAATCTTCTCACAGATCATAGATCTACGAGACTAAGGTCTTTTACAAAATGAGAGCAATACATCTCAAGGGGGGGGGAGAATTATTCAATTCTCTTAGGATCATAGATTTATAAAGGCAAAGCCTTTTACTAAAATAAGAGATTAAAACATCTCCTACAAAATAAGAACTTTTGTTCTTAGAATCTTGAGACAAAGTCTCTTATAAACGAGAGTTTATTTCTCAGATCATAAAAATTGATCAGATGCGCTTTGCGCCCTTGAACTGCGCTTCTGCGCTCTTGGACTGGCGCTCAGTGCCAAATGCGCCACGTGTTCCTCACGTGTGCGCCACTTAACTGTTAGCACTTTGCGCTCTCGAAATAGCACACTGCGCTCATGGGCTGGCGCTCAGCGCCAGGCGCACTACGTGTCACTCACGTGTACGCCACTGAATTAATAGCGCTCCGCGCTAATAAATTAGCGCTCCGCGCTCATAAACTGGCGCAATGCACCCATCATCTGGCGCTTAGCGCTAAGCGCGACACGTGTCCCTCATTGTGCGCTACTCGGCAGAAGCGCACTGCGCTCTTTGACTGGCGCAAAGCGCCAAGCGCACCCCGTGTTGTGTTGATAGAACATAAATTGTTCTTTAATAAGCCCATAGTTATGATGAATGCTCAGCATTTAATAAAAGACAAAACATTGTCAGAATATGAATCAATGCTCAGTATTATTAAAAGGGCCAAGCCCAAATAAAGGCTCCAAAGCCCAAAATAAATGTTAAACATTTTAACTTGATTGGACTTAGCCCAAGATTGGCCATAAGTCCTCAATTCAGATTAAATGAGCCCATATGCTCATAAATCATTTTAACAGATCTTAGCCCCAAATTGGACTACAGATCTTTCAACCAAAATTGGTTCAAGGGTACATCTCTTTACTCCTCTGATATTTGTCGTTATAATCCTTCAACGTCTTCAGAGAGGTGACGGGTCCCGACAACCATACATTTCATAGACTATGACGTCTTTAAACTGGACTGTGGGGTTCTTAAGCCCATGGACTATGATGTCCTTAACCTCGGACTGTGGGGTCCTTTGAAACCTATGGACTATAACCTCGAACTGTGGGGTCCTTTAAAACCCATGGACTATGATATCCTTAACCTCGGACCGTAATGTCCTTAAACTAACATCAGACCGAGATGTCCTTAAACTAACATCGGACCGGGATGTCCTTAAACTAACATCGGACCGAGATGTCCTTAAACTAACATCGGACTGAAATGTCTTTAAACTAACATTGGACCGTAATGTCCTTAAACTAATAGACCGCAATGTTCCTAAACTAAACAATAGAGCCCAAATGATCTTTTGTTGGATCTAAACGATGCCGTTAAGTCGATCTTAGTCTAAAATTAGACTAACGTATTCTTAACTAACGTTTAAGTTGATCTTAGTCTCAAATGAGACTAACACATTCTTAAACCCAATCCCTAAATCCAAGTCTAAGAAAATACGGATTTGGACTAATCCATGTCCTACAGGCGACAACATAAATTAGTCTCCGTATAAAATCCACGGGCAACCAAAAAACAAAATAAACACCCACGACACGAAGTGACCATCTGGAGAAGGAGAAAGTGGTTACCGTGATGCGGTAGCGTAATTAACTGCAGGAGCTTGCGCCTGCAGGGAATAGCGTCCCCACAATCAAAAACCCCTTAAGTGAGGGGGAATCTGACGAAATCTGCTACATCGGCCGCATCCGTTTAAACCTTCGATACACGGTGTCATAAATCAACTTGACATCTTTGGAGAGGTGGATGGATAGCACCAATTAGCATCTGCCTCGAAATTCATGCAAGACGGACCTGCACGGTCGCGTCTCCGTGTTTCGGCGGGGAACAGATTCTGGCACGTCCGGTGGGACCTCTTTCTCTTTCCACTCCACACTTCGTGTGTCGTGTTCGCGAAAGAATCGTGGTTTGATATGATTGCCCTTAGGCTCGAGATACTAAGATTTGGTTTTGCTCTCGTGCAGAAAAAGAAATGGCTTACAACTGCTCCAACTGCAACTCCAGCTCCCGTTCCACCTCATCTGGAGGTGTAACCTACGGGCCCCAAGCGGCCTCACTGTTCAAGATGCCGGTGGAGCAAATAACTCAGGCTACCACTGGACTATTCTTCGGGACCATGCTCCCACCCATGAACTTCAATGCCCCGCCGCCGTTGCAGGAAGCCCCAAAGAAGTCGGTCTTTGATCGACTCACCACTACTGCGGCCCCTCTCAGCGGGTCGCCCAGCTCCAATGTCTCAGTCTTTGACAGACTGGGCCAAAGCTCCAACGGGCACATGAAGAAGCCCGCAATACCAGAAAGGGTTATCCAAAAAAGGATAGCCATTCCGGCTCCCGCTCTAGGAGAAGTCCTCAAAGCTGCTTCCCCTGTCCAGAGGTCTGTCTTTGACAGATTGGATATTGCTTCTCAACGGACATCGGTCTTCAAGAGGCTGACGCCGGCGACAACCCTTCGCCAAAACAGGGGGCATGAGGAAGTCACCCCTACAGCCGAGACAATCCCAACGGCTCGACACGTTCGACGTCGCCACTGGCGCCAAGTAAGGAAGGCTGGGGCAACTCTCCTTCTGGACTGACTCCACCGGCTCCAATGGTGGAAATCGATGCTGCTGTTCCAATTGGGAACAGCTTCGAACCGGTTAGGAGGGTCCGCAAGAACTCTCCAACTGCCGTGCTGAAAAGATCTCCTCCACCCGTGGAGAATGCTACAGAAAAGAAGCCAGAGCAGCCTCCTCAGCGGCTGTCCTCCAAAATTTACAAAGTCTGGCGACAGGTCCAGGAATCGGTGATTGACCAGGACTACTCTCGCTGACCAAAGAAGATTAAAGGTCGGCAGGAAAAGAGCCATCCCGTGGTACCACAGAAGATGTCATCTGTCTGGGTGCCCGCTGCAATGGCTCCCTTAATTTCAACCGCTCACAAGAGAAGGAGGCCGGAGAAAGCCCCTACAACCGCGGCGAACTGCAAGGACGCTGAATCTAAACTCCCCAAGTCTGGGGGCATGGTAACACATACCGTTTATATGGCTTTCGGAAAAGAGGAAAGCCATGCTTCCACAGGTCATCGACCGCTTACTCGATCGATAACAAAGGCTCAGGAGCAGCAGCAGCAGAAACTTCAGGAGATGCTAACTGCAATGGCCGCACTCACTGGACCGAAAGACAATCCGGAGACCTCAGAACAACGTCAGGAACATGAAACTGATGCTGATTTCCTCCGAAGAATGCTCGAGAGGAAAGAAAAAGAGGCCGCGGAACAGACGGCCAATATAAAACGAATGGCTCTTTTGTTCCAAGACATGCCTGGGATGATGTTACAGCCCGAACCTCCAGCTGAAGACCCCCCGATTATCATTGAAGATGACAGAGGAGAGACATCGAACCCTCCTCCGGCTCTTTCAGCAGCCAAGGAGGAGACCATCTCCAAGGCTGCTCTGGATGATTACATTGCTCAGCAAATACGAGTGCACCAGGCGAACGAAGCAGCTGGGCAAATTGTTAAGACTGGACGGCCCTATCCAGGATGGTATGACCAAATAAGGTACCCGCTGGGATATACGATCCCTAAATTCCATGTATATAAAGGGACGGGGAATCCGCACCAGCATGTCGCCCAGTTCAGGGCTCTATGTGGCAACACTGGAGGTGATGATAAACTGCTACTTCACCAGTTCGTCGGCAGCTTGTCGGAGACAGCGTTCGAATGGTACTCTGAACTTTTGAACGACTCTGTTAAGACATTTGCAGAGATGGAGCTGCTGTTTACCCAGCGTTTCGCAAGTGCTAGCGAGCGCACCCCGATCACAGCATTGATTAACGCCAGGGTAAAACCAGGAGAAACGTGGGTGCAATACGCAATGCGATGGCGGAATCTATGGTCAAAGTGCGAGTAGCGCATCGAAGAAGCGCCGGCAGTGGGCATGTTCGTGGGCACTCTTGATCCCCAGGCGACTATTTTCCAGTTCATGATGTTCTTCAAGCCGACCACGTTCCAGGTCTTGATTGACAAACTGGCCCAAATGGACCAGATGGGTCATAGGCTGTCTCCTTCAAAGCTGGAGCCACGGAATGAAAAGGGCAAAAGGAAAGCGACCTTCGTCACAAATGCTCGACAGCAGCCCGGTGGTCCAAAATTAACGGATCGCCTAGACGAGAGACGGCGATACTATAATGAGAAAATAAAGCGTCCTTATTCGTTTCCCCGGGACAAAACGAGGAGATTATTCGAGCTAGCGGTGCGCAACATGCTCATTAATTTGCCAAATCCAAAATGCCCATTGCAACCCGGTGAGGCCAATAGTCCCAATTATTGCCCCTACCACCAAGCGGTAAGCCATCCAATTGAAGATTGCTTCGTCTTTAAAGGTTGGATCGAAGACCAATACCAACAGGGCAAGTTCGCACTATCCGAGAATTAGAAAGTAAGCCCGCCGCAGCCATACGCTTTCAAAAAGACGGACACACCGAGGGCATCGTGCTCTTTTGTAGAAGAAGCTCCATGGGAGGTCGTTCTTTCAGCCAAGACTAAAAGAATGCTGAAGGATCTCCAAACATGCCCGGCGATCAGGTGGAAAAATCCACTGGAACCCGAGATCATCGAGGGAATGCTGAAACCGTGCCCAACTCCAAAAATTGGTGGTGATAGTCAAAGCGCTCACACCCAGCCGTCAAAGTCTTCGAAGAAGAAGAAGAAGACCAAAAAGCCTGGTGACAAGCACACGGACTTGCAAAAGCAGTTTGATGCGCTGGAAGAATATAATTAGAAGGCGCGGACTCCAGTCACACTTCAAGAGTTTCTCAGCCACGTCCTTGAGAACGGAGATGACGACAATGGAGAAGACTCGTCGGATGAATCTGAGGATTACATGGCAAGTTGCCATGTGATCTCTCACTCGTCGATAAATGATGAAGAAGCTCCTTATGCAGAGAAACTGGGAGCAAATCCTGAGCCGGAACTTCTAGGGTCATCAGGCGAAATGATTGATGCATTCCTGGACGAAGCTCTTCTTAAAAGAAAATTCGATCGAGAACGTGAGATGGCCATATTTGAAAAGGCCAAACGTCGGCGACTGGACGAAAGGGTCGAAACACTCTCACCAGCTCTAAGTACATCCGCCGTAAATAAAAGCAGGTTCAAGATGAGGAAAAGGTTGGCCAAAGCCATATCGATGGGAATGAAGCTACCACCCTTCGAAGGAAACACTCCTGATGAAGCGGATATACATCCTAGCTACTGCTTATACCATCCATGGATTGCGCACCCCACCGAAGAGTGCAACGCTTTTAAAAACTGGTGGCAGGGACATGTTGCTCACCGACAACATTTCAAGCGGATGAAACGCAAAACCCGTCGGGAGCAAAGAAGTACGACCGAGGAGCGCAAAAGAACTACCGGCAATTGTCACATGGTCGACGCTGGGGGATCGCAAGTTCTCACCTTCGGGAGTGATTTTGATGAAGAAATAGCCCTTGGCCCTCTCTTCAAAGAACCCACATCCAAAACGGAAGAAATGAAGACCTGTGAGAACATTCAGCTGCGCAATCGTACGCTGCCTGAAAAGAATCTCGGGGCCGCGAACAATGGGTCGAATAGAAAGGATAAGGGAAAAGAAAATATCCCTGAAGATATCGCCCTCGATGATCAAGTTGGCAAAGAGCTGACAGCCAAGGGCCCGCCAAAGAAAAATAAGGTGGATTACAAAGTTCTGGCACACCTGAGGAAGATACCCTCACAGCTCAGCATTCTCGACGCCCTTTTGCTATCTAAAGAGGCGAGAGATTCTTTGATTAAGGCACTGCAAGAGCCCGAGCAATTCCTAGCTTTTCTCGCCGAAGAAAAGATGAAGGACGAGCTGGAAGAAGTGCACACAGCTGATATCACCTTCGGCGATGAAGATCTCCTCCTCGGGATGTGCGAGCACAACCGTCTCCTTTATGTATCCGGATACTGTCATGATATCAAGATAGGCAAAATCCTGGTTAACAATGGGTCTTCCGTTAACCTCCTCAATGTAAGAGTGTTGAAGGAAATCTGCATGAGCGTTCAGCACCTCGCTCGCGATAAAATCACAATCTCCGGGTTTTACTCCCAGTCATCACAGACCCTCGGGTTTGTAATATTGACGCTGCGTTTTGGGCTACTAGTCACGGACATCAAGTTTCATGTCATTGACGCTAAGACCTGCTATAACGCTTTTCTCGGCCGGCCTTGATTACACGAGTACAAAATCATCCCTTCTACACAACATCAGTGTATGAAGTATTTCAAGGATGGTCTCGAGTACACTGTGACAGGGGAACTAAACCCATTCTTCGTGAACGAAGTCCGCAAATATGAGGATGCCAAGTACTTCCTGCCAGATTTCGAAGACACAGAAAGATGTCGCAAACCGGAGGACAAGAACAAAGCTATCACCACTATTCCGGTTTTCGGGAGTGATACCGAAGAGGAAGAAGAAATAGTTTATTCAGGGCCGCCCCAACGCAACAAGCCGGGACCATCCACCCCTATGTTGATCTTCGACAGCGATTCTGAAGACGAAGTCAATGCCGTATTTTCCGTTCGGCCATCAATACAAGCCTTTGCTGGTAATGATCAGAGTTTGCAAATTGCCATGGTTCCGCAACAGCATTGCAAAGAGCTCGACGCACTTGATACCTATAATGTGCAGGAACTGCAGACATTCTACGTCCCTCCCAGGCGAAGAGATGAAAATGCGATCCTCTTTTATCGATCAACGGAGACCAGAGTGGAAAAAGAAGTTTGGCACGGTGCCGATTCTACACTTGACAAGCTCCAGCCTATCCGTTTGCCCAGATACTACACAGACGGATTAAAAAGACTGTTGAGGCGCCAAGGCATACCCTTCAAACAGACCACTTGACCCAGTTATATAACAGGATCTGGAATGTCCCCGAAACTCAACGAAAGTTGCCCAACGGGAGAATGGAAACGATCGGGCTTGAGTATGTTCAATCCAAGAAACGGGAGCGATTCCGCGGCTGTTACATACATGACTTTGATGAAGAAGGAGATGCTCTGTGGGAAGATGCTAACCCTGAACCAAAATGAGCTCCCGCCATAAAAATGCCAAACCCGTCGTTCGAAGAACAAATGGACAAGCTTATAAGGGAAGCAGGTCAAAAGGTTCGAGACGACCATAATCACAAAATGGCCATTTACGAGAAGGCCAGGACGCAGCGCCTCCTTCAGCAAGCTGCAGAGAATGATGATGCTCTTCGTCGCCAGCTCACCATACAAAAGACCCGGTGCAGAGGCAAAAATAAACCAAAGAACGGAAAAAACGTTCGACAGCGGCCAAGCGGGCCTAAGAAGCCAAGCGATCAAGAATCGAGCAGCCGGGATCCGTCTCTTATAAAGAAGATGGGTCGGGAATATTCTTTTTCTCAAGAAAAGACAAGGAAGATACTTGATCTTGTCATAAAACATCAGATGATTACCCTCCCGGAGTCCAAGCACCCCGAGCAAGCGGGCGAAGTCTCTCACCCGGACAATTTCTCCTATCACCGAGCGATAGGACATCCTCTCGAAGACTGCTTCACATTCAAAGACTGGGTGGAAGACCAGTATCAGCAAGGCAAGTTCGCTTTATCCGACAGTTTGTCACGACCCGAAAGAGCACGTGACTGGCCCTTAAACCATATGAAGTCTATAGGACCCCATCTGATCCAAGTAAGCCAAAATCCCAGAAATCTAAAACCATTTAAAGAGTAAATAAGGAAAACTGGTTTTAAGAAGTAAAGAAATCATGTTTCGAAAATCAAAGTTTTTAAATAACTAAGCCGAATATGTATTTTTTTAAAAAAATGTGTAATCTTTCCTGAAAATTTCGGCAGAGTTTCCTTTGTAAAAACTGGCCCCGAATGGGGTACAACAAGAATAATATATATGAAATGATAAAAGGCATCCCCAAGCGGGAGCTAGCTCTTCGTCAATCGACGGTTACAACCACGCAAGCAATAATAATATACAATGCCAAAGGGCGAGGATCAAAACCCAAAAAGAACTCAAAATAGCCAGAAAACCGTAATACTACAAGCGCGACTCTAAGGTCGAAATAATACAACACTGTTTTCTAAGTCTGAAACAATATATAAATTTTGGTTGAGGAAATTCTAGATACAATGAATAATACATGTACAATGGCGGTTCTGATACAAAAGAACCCACCTACCTAAGCAAGTCACCTATGGGGAAGTAGTGTGCCAGAAATGCCGCTATGGAATCTGTACGACAAAACCTGCAAGAACTGTGGCACAACGGGGATGAGTTGCCAACTCGTGAATAGAAAAATATCTACAAGCAGAGATCGAATGCATGACCCATCCTAGGTCAATACGATCAGATATAAATAAACCTCAATATGAATAAGTCTGAAGCATGCTAAACTGGCAAGGTAATCTCTATGCATGAGTGTAGTGCCAAGTGCTCGTGCTAGTGCCTCAGGTAATAGCATATCATAAATGTGAGGTATGATCAATGTAATCAAATCTGCATGTACGTGGATCTCGTCCACTCGTTACCCAATGACAATAACCATCATGCAAGCAAATATCATAAAGCATGTGCATGGAAATAATATGACGATATAAACCATCTGTGTCCCTCGCGACACGTCAAAATCATGGAACCGGAGTGCCCAGCATCGACACTCGAAAAGATCATAAAAACTGTGCCCAGCATCAACACGTAAATCCTCATATATCGGGCTCCGTCAGTCCGGATCGGCCCACGGGCTCTGTCTGCGGTATCGGCCCTCGGCCCCGGCAGTACGCCCATATCCATCTATCGACTCTGGTCAGTATCCTTCGGATAACCGCCAGGTTCAACCAATCACCGGTAGGTACTCGCCACCCTGCCAGGCTCATCGTCTACTCCACGAAAAACATTTCTTGCCCCGGGGAACCATACCGGGTCCACCATGTACCCGCAATCGGCCTCATCCGCCTCCTCGAACCGGGTTTCACATGTCGCTCTCAGCACTGAGAAAACACATGGTGGACGCACTGAAATATCATATCAAGGGTAACCGGGTTTTTAAAACAATTACATATTTCTCTTTTGAAATACCCACGGTTCCCAAATCCAGAAATATCATGGAAACAACATATCTCAATGCGTATAATCAGAAAGCATGATGTATGCGGCATGTAAAGAAATGTAAGCGACATACACTGAATGCAACAATACTACAGTGTAGTGACATGGCAATTATCGATGATGAAGTGTGTGAGCCGGCAAACAAGTGTACGTGGAACATACGCATCATCGATAATGGTGCTGGTGTCCTAGCAGCATGACTGAAATATATCAACAATACAAGCGATGCAATGCAAATAGCATGAATATGCGGAATCGAATAATCAACGCAACAGTAAAGAACCTGCCTCAATAGATATATCATGCAACCTTGCTTTTTGAAATAAGACGAATCAGGGCTTTTGGTAAAATAAAGGCTACGGTGTTTTTAAGAAAAGATGCGTCTTTTGAAAATATCCGTATAAACCCTTTTGCCTATCTTTAAAATATCCCTGATTCGTTAGTTTTGAAATAGGTATGACTCGGGTCTAGTCTAACGCCTACTATGTGAACTACGAACCCAACAATCAAGTCAATCGAGAGGGGTATGGAAACCACCTAAATCTGAGTTGATATACATACATATATACATACATACATATATATATATATATATATATATATATATATATATATATATAGTCGGTGATCTCGCCTCAATAGTATCACGTACGATATAGTATATCATATAACATCCTCGAGTCATGAGTGCGGATCTAACCTCAATATAAAGCTCGTACGGTAAATCGTCGTACGGCATCCCAATAGCTGGGTACGGGTCAATATCCCATTCATCTCATCACATATCCGGTATCACTACCGTCATATCACATCTCAAAAACGAACTCTGTCATATCGCCGATCTCATGGCCTCACATCAAATATCATCGACTCATCTCAATCCCTCGTATCATCCTCAAATCCCGTATATGAACACATAGTCCCATACCCATGTGTAGATATACACACCTCTATATGCGCACAGATAAATGAAAGAATGCATGCAAGTATATGTGTACGTGTATGTGTGGGTGCAACCACTACTCTAGGGTTTCGCACTATACTAAATCAATACATCCTTATCACCAATAATACCATTATTACCATCAATAATCCTAAAAAACACATAATAAATATATGTGTGTATACGTATTCGTATATATCACCACGGACTGCGGGGGTGCTATACGCCATCCACCCGACTTCTCCCCGTAGATATAAATCTACTCACCTTGCTTTTCATGTGTCGGTGCCGATGTCGCCATCTTCATCTTCTTTGCCTCAACATTACGTAGGGTACCTACAAGTATATCACAACGCTAAAGCACATGAAAATCACATCGGAAACCAAAATAGCACACGCTACTCGCATAGGTAAAAACCTATCGTCTCGCATGTAAATACGTTTAATATACACGTCCAAACGCCACCCGACAGAAACGAATCACCAAATACTAAAATCCATGCTAAAACAAGTCGTAAATCATACGCCAACTCAAGCAAATCAACCCAGATTTCACCCTAACTTGAATCAGTCAAAACTAGACATACCCAGGGTCAAGAATAGAGGAAATAGGGCCATGCACAAAAATCGAGGCAATTCCCTCCTGCTCTGGCCGCAAATTGCGGCCAGAAGGAATTAATTGGCGGCCGGGGTTTGGAGTTGGGAGCTAGGGTTTGGTGTGGTGGTTCCATGGTGCCTGCACATCTCACTGTCAACTCAGTTTCATTTTTGGGGTCTCGGGGTGATAGCAGATTCTTAAAAACGATCACAGATTCACAGTTTTTCTCCGACATCGTCTCATAAATCCGTATTCTGGTTTCTAGTTCAGGTTTGGGTTCAAATTAGCATCACACAAGGGGTTCTAAGGTCACCACAATCCTCAATTTCATCTTTGATTTCAGATTTACCCTAAACCTTAACTAAAAATCTCCAAAGTCCACAAAACGACACAATATCGATATGAAACTAGAATTGATGCACAAGGAAATTGAAATACTACTTGAGGGTGCAGAAATTACCTCCTTTGGCAACTCAAGAAAATTCTTGAGTTGCTCAAAGTCCTCCAAATCCAATCTTGCTAGGTTCAAAGTGTAGCTAGTGAGCTCGGGAACAAGTTTTGTGAAATGGGAATAGAGTTTTGGCTTAGTTTTCATGGTGGATCTAGGGTTTTTGTGAAGAGGGAGAGTGAGGGAGAAGGAGCAGCAGCAGCTCAAGGTGAGGGAGAGGAGAGAGAATGAGAAAGGGAAAATGATGGGAGCATGGTTCAAAAAGTCAAAAGCAACCACTCTCTCTCTCTCTCGTCATCACACTTACTTTTTTCTTTTCTTTTCTTTTCCTTCTCACTCCAATAGTGAACCCAAAAGAACAACCATGGCAATGGAAATGTAACACAAGTGTAACAAGTGTGGAAAATGATATATGCACATTTTTGCACAAAAAAGCTAAAAATCCAATTAGCGATTTTTAATCGCGATTAGCACCAATTTAGCATATAACTAATCTTAAAAACTTTAAAATGGCATAATTCCATAAAATACCCTATTTTAGAATTTTCCATAATTTTCCCCCATTTATTTGTATTTAATTATACCCGAATATTAAAATATTCATTAAAATAATATTAAATTATAAAAATTCCCGAAAATAATATTTTATTATTTTGGAAACGTTACAATCTACCCCCCTTAAAGAAATTCGGTCCCCGAATTTAAATTTAAAACCCCCAAATACTAAAACATTTCGATACAAATTCCAAGTCGTCGGGGCTCCGAAATCAGCAATACATAAAACGTATCATAGCGCAATGCATGCGCATGAGTACTGAGTAGATAACTCAAAAGCAACACTCCATCAAGCATCCCGCAATCATCGGAGTCATGGTAAAGACACAAATGTCAAATCCAATACAAAACCAATATGATATAGATCAGAACTATACATGTGAATAGCTGATGTAAATGCATGCCAAATCTTTTTGAGTCGCTGTGCGATGCGCTTAACACTGCACAGTGGCGGACGTATTTCATAAGAAAATAACTATATACGTATATATATATATATATATATATCCTTTGGTTAATAGGTACGTTCCGCCGTTTTGAAAACAATTTAGAAGGGTTTCCTTATTTTTAAAACGTTTCGTGTCATATCGGACACGTAGGTATATATATATCGAGACCATAGCTCGCTCTTTGGAAATCCCTTCGAACTATCAATGCATGCAAAATATATCCAGGTACTGTCCTCTGACTAGTCCTCCTCAGTATAAAATCAAATATCCAATATCATAAAAATGTACTGCTCCAAAAGGAATAAATCCCCAAAAAGAACACACATAACACCATCCTGTGCGTCTGGTGCGCACGGAAATCAAAATCCATATATGTGCCATACAGGTGCACAAAACCATATTTAGGTGCAACGGGTGTGCACGAAGCATCTGTCATAGGCAACGGGTATGCCTGACGGCCAAATCAGGTGCATCTGATATGCACGAAGAATCTCGATTTAGTGCATCTGGTGTGCACCAAAATCGAATCTCAAAACTTGCGCCCAACATGCACGAAAATCCAAATCGGTGCATCCATCGTGCACGAATGAAAATCTAAACCCTGCGCACTCAACATGCACGGAATCACAAAATCCAATAGCAACTCCGAACATGCGTAAGTCCAGTCAAAAGCACGGAGTGCAAGAATCCACATCAATATCAGAATCAAAATCGACATATCGAAAGACATCAAATCGAAGTCAGGTGCAACCGTAATGCACAAAACATAAATCCGGAGCAACAAAGGCATGATATATAAATCTGATGCGATAAACGCAAGAAACATAAAACTGGCGCGACAAACGCACGAAGTATAGAACTTGTGCATCCCATGCACAAATACCAGCAATAACTCAAATGCGTAAGCATCAACACTAAGTGTACCCAGATATAAAGAAAATCATAAACGTGTACAACTGTGTGCACAAAACACATATCAATGCACTACGAGCATATATAAGCTATACCGAGTGCAAAATCGAAACACTAAAAGTACATGAAAACTAGGCTGGAAGCGTAAATCAAATCACCGGCATAAAATAGGCATGAAATCACAATCAACACCTCAAGAGTAATAACTATGTGCAAGGTATAAATACCCAGTAAGTGCAACCATGGTGCCAAAAACAGAAATCATAGAACTCAGCCATCAAAACCAAATCATGCAAATAGATTGCCAAAAATACCGAAATCCAAAGCGACGGATACGTGATAGTCAAATCACAAAATCACAAATCATAAATACCGCCGTCGGTATATCCTCCTTCGAGGTCGTGAAGGTGCCGGTACATCCAATGCTAGCGGCGCAAGATATCTACTTGCCTCTTGCTCGCGGCTGGCGTCCTCTGCCTCTGGATCCTTATCTTCCCTGTGGATTACCAATCTCGCAATCTATCGGCTCATCGGCCCGGTCAGGTGTGCTAACAGGAACGATTCCGTTCTGGCACTTTCCTGGTCATCACTTGGTCAATCCTCACGACCGCTCGCAAAGCAGCACATCTCTGGTGCCGACCTCTGGTCCTCTAAATGCACATCACGCATCTGCTCCTGGTGCGAATCTTATTGCAGCAGTGTACTGGAAGGAATCCTACTCAAGGTCTCTTCTGATCTTGCCTAAGCCAAACTGTACGGAGGCTGGTACTCTGGCATAATCTTTTCTCGCTCTCTGGACATCCGCGTCCTTAGTACAACATCTCCTCGGAAGCTGGTCGCATCCCTGCGCCTCTGTATGCATATCCGACCTTTAATCTTAACGGGGTGTAGTAACAGCTCGTCGGCATCTCACACGAACTTCTTGTCCCGCTTGTCTGTATCATCGACCATTCGACATCGCGTCTCTATCTGCGCACTGCAATGTCCTCGGCTACGGTCCATCCGAAGTCCCTCACACGGACTCGAAATCACGAACTCGGTATCTTCGTCACTCAGTAGGAGATATCTTGCCGATCACGTCCTCAACGTGCATATCGCATCTCTAACGTCGGCGGAGTGGAACGTCATCTCGTCGAAAACTCATGCGAACTCTTTACTCCACTCCGCTTCAATATCGACTGATTCGGACTCATCTCATCATGGCTACACAGGCTGCGCTCCAACGGCTATGCTCGTATCTGGAGTCTCCCAAGCAGTGTCCCATTACAAGATCCGAATGATGTCGAATCGTCCGATCGACTCGTCAGAACCTCATAATCCCCCAAGAGCTCAACATCTCGGGTATAGTTTAATAGTATCGAGTACATACCACAGTATCGGTGGTCCAACCGTAGAAGGGCAAACCCAAGCCTCACTAATGGCGCCGTGGAACTGCCGCAAACCCTAAGGTTCAAAGGCTTTCACACGGTCATTATGTCGAGTTAGGGTTTCATTCTTCTAGAGGGTCCATAGAATCGCTTGCATGTCTTTCCGAATACTTTAAACTTGGAAAATGGGTTTCCGACATTCGATCGTCTCAATCGACTCTCAACGAATCTGCATGAAGTCGCCTCTAGCTGGAATCAATCTATCTGGTGATCTCGCATCGGGGTAAGCGAACGAACCACATGTCCTAGTCATTCATCCTCGGTGACTAGCGACTCACCGTCATATCTCTAAGAATATACTCATGCTGCAGTAGCTCCAATCACCTGGGCGATATCTCATCTTCCGCAGCAACAACTGGCTCCTTCGTCTATACGCTAAACAGCGCCTCAATCACCCTGGATAAGCAATATATTGATGGTCATCACATCCTGGTTGGCCTCTATCAGTAGCTCAATCCTCTGGTGCCGATCAGCACATCCGGAAATCTCATAAAAGCGATCAATCCAACGCTCATGTCGCGAAAACACAATAAGACGACTCCTCAATACGCAATCGTATGTCTCTGGAATCACGCCCTGGTCAGTCCTCGTCTACGACGAGCTCATGCTAACGCAACTCGAGCCGTAGCTCACTCTGCCCGTGCAATCGCGGCAGCAAAACCATAACCAGTATCGATGAGGATAGATCATAGGAAGGAATATAATACGGTGTAAGGAAATGTACATCCTAAGGTTTCTTAAGCGGAGTGGCGTGTCGTAAGTATGCCGCGGAACATACGTACGGTACGTCCCTCTACTCAAGCTACCTACTCCATCAACCAAGGGTCATCTTATGCGACGAAAGTTCGGGTATAATACCCCCTCGACTAAGTCTAAGTTCCGTAAGGTCAAGCCTAAGTTCCGTATATATATAACGCCCTAGGCTCCACATAGTCAAACTTAGACTCGAACCAAGGTCAACCTAGCGCTCTGATACCAACTTTGTCACGACCCGAAAGAGCACGTGACTGGCCCTTGAACCATATGAAGTCTATAGGACCCCATCTGATCCAAGTAAGCCAAAAGCCCAGAAATCTAAAACCATTTAAAGAGTAAATAAGGAAAACTGGTTTTAAGAAGTAAAGAAATCATGTTTCGAAAATCAAAGTTTTTAAATAACTAAGCCGAATATGTATTTTTTAAAAAATGTGTAACCTTTCCTGAAAATTTCGGCAGAGTTTCCTTTGTAAAAACTGGCCCCGAACGGGGTACAACAAGAATAATATATATGAAATGATAAAAGGCATCCCTAAGCGGGAGTTAGCTCTTCGTTAATCGACGGTCACAACCACGCAAGCAATAATAATATACAACGCCAAAGGGCGAGGATCAAAACCCAAAAAGAACTCAAAACAGCCAGAAAACCGTAATACTACAAGCGCGACTCTAAGGTCGAAATAATACAACACTGTTTTCTAAGTCTGAAACAATATACAAGTTTTGGTTGATGGAATTCTAGATACAATGAATAATACATGTACAATGGCGGTTCTGATACAAAAGAACCCACCTACCTAAGCAAGTCACCCATGGGGAAGCAGTGTGCCAGAAATGCCGCTATGGAATCTGTACGACAAAACCTGCAAGAACTGTGGCACAACGGGGGTGAGTTGCCAACTCGTGAATAGAAAAATATCTACAAGCAGAGATCGAATGCATGGCCCATCCTAGGTCAATACGATCAGATATAAATAAACCTCAATATGAACAAGTCTGAAGCATGCTAAACTGGCAAGGTAATCTCTATGCATGAGTGTAGTGCCAAGTGCTCGTGCCAGTGCCTCAGGTAATAGCATATCATAAATGTGAGGTATGATCAATGTAATCAAATCTGCATGTACGTGAATCCCGTCCACTCGTCACCCAATGACAATAACCATCATGCAAGCAAATATCATAAAGCATGTGCATGGAAATAATATGAGGATATAAACCATCTGTGTCCCTCGCGACACGTCAAAATCATGGAACCGGAGTGCCCAGCATCGACACTCGAAAACATCATGAAAACTGTGCCCAGCATCGGCACGTAAATCCTCATATATCGGGCTCCGTCAGTCCGGATCGGCCCACGGGCTCTGTCTGCGGTATCGGCCCTCGGCCCCGGCAGTATGCCTATATCCATCTATCGACTCTGGTCAGTATCCTCCGGATAACCGCCAGGTCCAACCAATCACCGGTAGGTACTCGCCACCCTGCCAGGCTCATCATCTACTCCACGAAAAACATTTCTTGCCCCGGGGAACCATACCGGGTCCACCATGTACCCGCAATCGGCCTCATCCGCCTCCTCGAATCGGGTTTCACATGTCGCTCTCAGCACCGAGAAAACACATGGTGGACGCACTGAAATATCATATCAAGGGTAACCGGGTTTTTAAAACAATTACATATTTCTCTTTTGAAATACCCACGGTTCCCAAATCCAGAAATATCATGGAAACAACATATCTCAATGCGTATAATCAGAAAGCATGATGTATGCGACATGTAAAGAAATGTAAGCGACATACACTGAATGCAACAGTACTACAGTGTAGTGACATGGCAATTATCGATGATGAAGTGTGTGAGCCGGCAAACAAGTGTACGTGGAACATACGCATCATCGATAATGGTGCTGGTGTCCTAGCAGCATGACTGAAATATATCAACAATACAAGCGATGCAATGCAAATAGCATGAATATACGGAATCGAATAATCAACGCAACAGTAAAGAACCTGCCTCAATAGATATATCATGCAACCTTGCCTTTTGAAATAAGACGAATCATGGCTTTTGGTAAAATAAGGGCGCTACGGTGTTTTTAAGAAAAGATGCGTCTTTTGAAAATATCCGTATAAACCCTTTTGCCTATCTTTAAAATATCCCTGATTCGTTAGTTTTGAAATAGGTATGACTCGGGTCTAGTCTAACGCCTACTATGTGAACTACGAACCCAACAATCAAGTCAATCGGGAGGGGTATGGAAACCACCTAAATCTGAGTCGATATACATATATATATATATATATATATATATATATAGTCGGTGATCTCGCCTCAATAGTATCACGTAGGATACGGTATATCATATAACATCCTTGAGTCATGAGTGCGGATCTAACCTCAATATAAAGCTCGTACGGTAAATCGTCGTACGACATCCCAATAGCTGGGTACGGGTCAATATCCCATTCATCTCATCACATATCCGGTATCACTACCATCATATCACATCTCAAAAACGAACACTGTCATATCGCCGATCTCACGGCCTCGCATCAAATATCATCGACTCATCTCAATCCCTCGTATCATCCTCAAATCCCGTATATGAACACATAGTCCCATACCCATGTGTAGATATACACACCTTTATATGCGCACAGATAAATGAAAGAATGCATGCAAGTATATGTGTACGTGTATGTGTGGGTGCAACCACTACTCTAGGGTTTCGCACTATACTAAACCAATACATCCTTATCACCAATAATACCATTATTACCATCAATAATCCTAAACAACACATAATAAATATATGTGTGTATACGTATTCGTATACATCACCACGGACTGCGGAGGTGCTATACGCCATCCACCCGACTTCTCCCCGTAGATATAAATCTACTCACCTTGCTTCTCATGTGTCGGTGCCGATGTCACCATTTTCATCTTCTTTGCCTCAACATTACGTAGGGTACCTACAAGTATATCACAACGCTAAAGCACATGAAAATCACATCGGAAACCAAAATAGCACACGCTACTCGCATAGGTAAAAACCTATCGTCTCGCATGTAAACACGTTCAATATCCACGTCCAAACGCCCAAATGCCACCCGACAGAAACGAATCACCAAATACTAAAATCCATGCTAAAACAAGTCGTAAATCATACGCCAACTCAAGTAAATCAACCCAGATTTCACCCTAACTGGAATCAGTCAAAACTAGACATACCCAGGGTCAAGAATAGAGGAAATAGTGCCATGCACAAAAATCGAGGCAATTCCCTCCTGCTCTGGCCGCAAATTGCGGCCAGAAGGAATTAATTGGCGGCCGGGGTTTGGAGTTGGGAGCTAGGGTTTGGTGTGGTGGTTCCATGGTGCCTGCACATCTCACTGTCAACTCAGTTTCATTTTTGGGGTCTCGGGGTGATACCAGATTCTTAAAAACGATCACAGATTCACAGTGTTTCTCCGACATCGTCTCATAAATCCGTATTCTGGTTTCTAGTTCAGGTTTGGGTTCAAATTAGCATCACACAAGGGGTTCTAAGGTCACCACAATCCTCAATTTCATCTTTGATTTCAGATTTACCCTAAACCTTAACTAAAAATCTCCAAAGTCCACAAAACGACACAATATCGATATGAAACTAGAATTGATGCACAAGGAAATTGAAATACTACTTGAGGGTGCAGAAATTACCTCCTTTGGCAACTCAAGAAAATTCTTGAGTTGCTCAAAGTCCTCCAAATCCAATCTTGCTAGGTTCAAAGTGTAGCTAGTGAGCTCGGGAACAATTTTGGTGAAATGGGAATAGAGTTTTGGCTTAGTTTTCATGGTGGATCTAGGGTTTTTGTGAAGAGGGAGAGTGAGGGAGAAGGAGCAGCAGCAGCTCAAGGTGAGGGAGAGGAGAGAGAATGAGAAGGGGAAAATGATGGGAGCATGGTTCAAAAAGTCAAAAACAACCACTCTCTCTCTCTCTCGTCATCACACTTACTTTTTCCTTTTCTTTTCTTTTCCTTCTCACTCCAATAGTGAACCCAAAAGAACAACCATGGCAATGGAAATGTAACACAAGTGTAACAAGTGTGGAAAATGATATGTGCACATTTTTGCACAAAAAAGCTAAAAATCCAATTAGCGATTTTTAATCGCGATTAGCACCAATTTAGCATATAATTAATCTTAAAAACTTTAAAATGGCATAATTCCATAAAATACCCTATTTTAGAATTTTCCATAATTTTTCCCCATTTATTTGTATTTAATTATACCCGAATATTAAAATATTCATTAAAATAATATTAAATTATAAAAATTCCCGAAAATAATATTTTATTATTTTGGAAAACGTTACACAGTTGGAGGGTAAGTCCGCCATGGAAGCATGAATCAAAAGCCACTTATTCGATGAGGGTAGAATCAGATCAACATCAGTCTTGGAAACGATCTCGTACCTGTCACGTGATAACGTTGTCAGAAGAACCCGAGAATATGGATGACCTTTCTTGGTGCTTCGAAAACAATGAGGATGAATTGATCTTAGAATTTCCACCGGCGCCAAAAGGGCTAGAAGACGGGATACATACTACTGCAGATAACCTCACAAAAATTGACTTAGGAATGGCAAACGACCCACGGCCGACGTTCGTCAGTGAGCTGTTGTCTGAAGAAAAAGTGGCTACGCTTAAAGACGTGCTCATGCAGTATAAAGATTTCTTTGCATGGAACTATTCTGAGATGCCGAGACTTGATCCAGAGATTTCTGTCCACAAATTGGCGATTTCTCCGGACATCAAGCCGATTAAACAAGGACCGAGAAGAATGCGGCTCGAGCTTGAGATGAGCATCAATGCCGAAGTCAAGAAGCTAATCGACTCTGGCTTCATCCAAGAGGTTCAATATCCTGACTGGATCGCCAATATTGCCCCAGTAATGAAGAAAAATGGGACGGTGCGCATATGCATAGATTTTCGGGATCTCAACAAAGCTTGCCCGAAGGACGACTTTCCAGTACCGGTCAATGAGCTAATGATAGATAATACGTCCACTCATGAAGTTTTCTCCTTCATGGACGGCTCATCAGGATACAATCAGATAAAGATGCATCCTGAGGACCAGAAGCATACCGCTTTCCGGACCCTTTTGGGTATATTCTGCTACAAGATGATACCCTTCGGTCTAAAGAACACCGGTGCCACCTATTAGAGGGCCATGACGAAGATTTTCGATGACCTCATACATGAAATCGTCGAATGCTATATCGACGACCTCGTAGTTAAAAGCAAATCATACGAGGAACATTTAGAGCATCTGAAGATCGTGTTTCAGCGCCTTCGAAAATATAACTTGAAGATGAACCCTCTCAAATGCGCGTTCAGAGTTTCTTCAGGCAAATTCCTAGGATTCGTCGTCTGCCACCGTGGTATCGAGATAGACCCGTCAAAGATCAAGGCGATCATGGAAATGCCTCCGCCAAGGACTCTCAACCAACTGCGGTCTCTCCAAGGAAAGCTCGCGTATATCCGTCGATTTATAGCCAATCTCTCCGTCAAGTGCCGTCCATACAGTCACCTAATGAAGAAGGGAACTCCGTTCGTCTGGGATCACAAATGCCAAAGCGCACTGGACGAAATTAAGCAATACCTGCAGAATCCGCCGGTGCTGACCGCTCTGGTCAAGGGAAAGCCTCTCATTCTGTATACAACCGCCCTTGAGGGTTCTCTAGGTGCACTATGGGCACAAGAAAACGACCAAGGGAAAGAGAGAGCCCTCTACTACTTGAGTCGAGTTCTACTGGGGCAGAAAGCAATTATTCTCCCATCGAAAAACACTACCTGGCATTGATCTTCGTGATAACGAAGCTCAGACACTATGCGTTGGCACATGAGGTCCATCTCATATCGAAGGTAGATCCTCTCAAATATTTAATATCAAAGGCTATATTAACGGGATGACTCGCTAATGGGCCCTGCTCTTGCTGGAGTTCTCGATAACTTATCGACCCCTCAAGGCAGTAAAAGGCCAGGCCATCGCCGACTTCCTCGCTGAGCATCCGATACCTGCCGAATCTTCCTTGAACTGCGAATTGCCAGACGTGCACGCGTTTGACACGATCGACGAGGAGAGAGGAGAGAATGATACCCAGTGGGAACTCTATTTCGATGGGGCATCTTCCATGAAGAAGCACAAACAAAGCACCCCTATAATCAAATCCGGGGTAGGCCTTATCTTCGTGACTCCACAAGGAGGGATAATGTGCTTTGCCTTTTCCTTGACAGAGCCGAAGACGAAGAATGAAGCCGAATACGAAGCTTTGATAGCAGGTCTTGAGATCGCCGTCGACATGGCAATTGGGAATCTCCTCATATATGGAGACTCCCAGCTGATCGTTAGCCAAGTAAACGGCGACTATCAAACGTGCAAACCAGAGTTGGTAAAGTACGGTGAGAGAGTGCAACAACTGCTGACTCGAATCCCTTCTTACACACTGGAAAGCATACCGCGCGCGGAAAATAGTTAAGCGGATGCATTAGCCAAGCTCGCTAAAGAATTGGCCGACGATAACCTCGATGACGTAAGAATCGTGGTACAAAGCCGTCGGGTTCTTGCACCGGCAGAAATATCTTCAGAGTCATTCGAAGAAAAAGGAGCAACCGAGCAAACGGCCCTACAAATAAAATACCAGGAAAAGGCTGAGGATTGGAGAGAAGTCTTTATAGACTACTTTAAATTCCGTCGAACACATGAAGATGCGTCCTCAAGACATCAGCTTATGAAATGAGCTCTGTCTTTTGCCTTCGTTAATGATACTCTGTATAAGAGATCATTTGATTCCTTGTGGCTAAGATGTTTAGGACCTGAAGAGGCAAAGAGAGTCGTCCAAGAAACTCATGACGGACTCTGCAGTTTTCACCAAGCCGGGCCGAAAATGAAGCTGAAGATCAAAAGGATGGGCTACTATTGGCCCACGATGATCCAGGACTGCCTCAAATACACGAAGCAATGCCACTCGTGCCAGATTCACGGAGATTTTATCCATCAGCATCCGAATCCACTACATCCAACGGTGGCTAGCTGGCCGTTCGAAATGTGGGGAACTGACATAATCGGGCCCATCGAACCGGCATCGTCCAGAGGACGTCGGTTCATTTTGGCAACAACTGATTACTTCTCCAAATGGGCAGAAGCAGTACCACTAAGGGAAGTGAAGACGGAGAATATCCTCCATTTCTTCAAGACACACGTCATTTATCGGTTTAGCACTCTGCGACGGATTATCTCCGATAACGGGCCAGCCTATAGAAGCCACAAGATCAGCCGCTTCGCACAACAGCATAACATAGACTGGAGATATTCATCAGTCTATAATCCCCGAGCTAATGGTCTCGCTGAGGCTTTCAACAAGACCTTGACGAAGATCGTGAAAAAGACGGTGTCTCGAAATAAGAGGGACTGGCACGAAAGACTGCATGAAGCTCTTTGGGCGTATCGAACTACGTTCAAAAACAGCCACGAACACAACGCCGTATGCATTGGTATTCGGCACAGAAGCGGTACTCCCCCTTGAGACAGAATTACCCTCTCTACGAGTGGCTGTCCACTATGAGCTAACAGACGAAGAAAATGCTCATCTCCGGCTTGAGAAACTTGATGCCCTCGATGAAACTCGGCTCATGGTGCAGCAAAACTTGGAGCCTAAGATGACGCGCTCATATGAAAGATTGACTAGGCCGAGAACATTCCGCCAAGGCCAACTCGTGCTAATGGCTAAAAGACCTATGACCCCCAATCATGCCAAACGGGGGAAATTCGAGCCGAACTATGAAGGCCCGTATATCATAGACAAAGTTTACCAGGGTGGAGCCTATCTACTCATGGACATGCATGGTGAAAGACCTTTCAGGCCAATAAACGGTCGCTTCCTGAAAAAATACTACGCCTGATGAGTCACGGCCGAGGTCAACGATAAATGACGACGCCTATGTCCGCTCGCTATCTTTCTAAGCCCAAACTCTATAAGTAGTAGCCGGCAACGGACCGAAATGTCCTAAAACTAACAACAGACCGAAACGTCCTTAAACTAACAATGGACCACTATGTCCTAAAACTGGCTATTGACCGAAACGTCGATAAACTACTACGGGCTGCAGCATCCTAAGGCTGACACAAAAAAAATAATAAAACAAAAACAAAAGAAAACGGTATGTCCATAAGCAAAATGGGCATGGATGAAAACCCGAAAGGGCTCCGTGAGTAAAAAAAACAGGGCTACCGGCGAGTTTTTGTGAAAACCCAAAAGGGCGCAACCTCGTTAAAAGACATTTGCAAGGTCCTCTCGATCTTGTGAGGAGAAACCACCTGTGTGAGATCCTTACGACTCATAAGGGAGCAACACACTTAGGGATCCCCACGATTCCTAGGGAGAAAACACATTTATGAGATCCTCACGACTCGTAAGAAGAATTCCCCTTTGAGACCCTTACGGCTCATAGGATTCAAAAGCCTTAAGCTACAGGGATCTAAATCTGTTCTTAAGCCATCACAACCTCCAATTTTGCCCTACAAGCGGTTCAATATTGACCCTTGTATACAATCCACGGGCGCGAATAAACATTTCCCTAACAAAGTCCTACCCGCGACTAGGGATATGTTTACACGGTGAACAACCCTTGTAAGTCCTCTCGACTTAGAAGGAGAAAATACTCTTGTAAGATCCTTACGACTTATAAGAAGCCATACACTTGGGAATCCTCACGATTCCTAAGGAGAAAATACACCTACGAGATCCTCACGACTCGTAGGGAGAAAAATCTTTATGAGACCCTTACGGCTCATGAAGTCAAAAGCCTTAGTCGACAGGATCTTAACCCTGTTTGCTAAGCCACCTTTGTTCGACATCGACAGAGGCAAATGATGATTCGCTCCTGGCAATATCCCAGTTGTAGCGGTGCTGATGCCGAAATCGGTGTCTAATTCCAAGCTTGAAGCGAAAAGCCAGCGAGGCACACATGCATATGAAATAGCCGAAATGATGGGCAACTTGCAACAAAATCAGCGAGTAAAAATATATGCATACAAAATAGCCGAAATGATTGGGCAACTCGCAATAAAAAGCAGCGAGTAAATAAAACAAATTGCCGAAATGATTGGGCACCGCGAAAAAATAGCCGAAATGATTGGGCAAACGTGACTTTCGCGATATAAAAGCTGAAATGATAGAGCATCGCGGAAAGAAAAATATAAAATGAAACTTTTTGCCCTACAAATGAGATCACATCGATCCTTGTGTACAATCCAGGGGCACAAACAAAGAAGGAACCATACCTTCCTACCAGGCTCCATCAAAAAAAGAAGAAGCCAAATCTCGACGGTTCACAGACAGCCTGGAGATCATCTCAACATTCGTCTTATTTCAAAAGATGTAACATCAGCAAAGCGGAACCTCATCAACTCCCAGTTCCATGACTCGGCGGTGCACAGACAGCCGAGAGTCAACTCCCGACTTCGTGAAATGCGGATAAAGTCAACCCTTCCTGGTCCTTGCGGAACACGGCCTATGTCAATCCTGACCCCGTGGGAAGCGTCTAGAGCGGAACCTGGTCCTTGCGGAACACGGCTTATGTCAATCCTGACCTCATGGGAAGCGTCCAGAGCGGAACCTGATCCTTGCAGAACATGGTTATGTCAATCCTGACCCCGTGGGAAGCATCTAGAGCAAATCCTGGTCACGTAGAACACGGCCTATGTCAATCCTGACCCCGTGGGAAGCGTCCAGAGCGGAACCCGGTCCTCATGGAACACGGCCTATGTCAATCCTGACCCCGTGGGAAGCATCCAGAGCGGAACCTGGTCCTCGCAGAACACGGCTATGTCAATTCTGACCCCGTGGGAAGCATCCAGAGCAAATCCTGGTCACGTGGAACATGGCCTATGTCAATCTTGACCCCGTGGGAAGCGTCCAGAGCAAATCCTGGTCACGTAGAACACGGCCTATGTCAATCCTGACCCCGTGGAAAACGTCCAGAGCAGATCCTGGTTCTCGCAGAACACGGCTATATCAATTCTGACCCCGTGGGAAGCATCCAGAGCAAATCTTGGTCACGTGGAACACGACATATGTCAATTCTGACCCGTGGGAAGCATCCGGAGCAAATCCTGGTCACGTGGAACACAGCCTATGTCAATCTTGACCCCGTGGGAAGCGTCCAGAGCAAATCCTGGTCATGTGGAAATGGCCTATGCCAATCCTGACCCTGTGGGAAACGTCCAGAGCGGATCTTGGTCCTCACAGAACATGGCTATGTCAATTCTGACCCCGTGGGAGGCATCCAGAGCAAATCCTGGTTTCGTGGAACACGGCCTATGTTAATCCTGACCCCGTGGAAAACGTCCAGAGCAGATCCTGGTCCTCGCAGAACACGGCTATGTCCATTCTGACCCCGTGGGAAGCATCCAGAGCAAATTCTGGTTACGTGGAACACGGCCTATGTCAATCTTGACCCCGTAGGAAGCGTCCAGAGTGGATCCTGTTCCTCGCAGAACACGGCTATGTCAATCCTGACCCCGTGGGAAGCATCCAGAGCAAATCCTGATCACGTGGAACACGGCCTATGTCAAGCCTGACCCCGTGGGAAACGTCCAGAGCGGAGCCTGGTCCTCACAGAACACGACTATGTCAATCCTGACCCCGTGGGAAGCATCGAGAGCAATCCTGGTCACGTGGAACATGACCTATGTCAAACCTGACCCCGTGGGAAACGTCCAGAGCGGAGCTTGGTCCTCGCAGAACATGGCTATGTCAATTCTGATCCCGTGGGAAGCATCCAGAGCAAATCCTGGTTACGTGGAACACGGCCTATGTCAATCTTGACCCCGTGGGAAGCGTCCAGTGCGGATCCTGGTCCTCCATGAACACGGCTATGTCAATCCTGACCCCGTGGGAAGCATCCAGAGCAAATCCTGGTTACGTGGAATACGGCCTATGTCAATCCCGACCCCATGGGAAATGTCCAGAGCGGATCCTGATCCTCGCAGAACACGGCTATGTCAATTCTGACCCCGTAGGAAGCATCCAGAGCAAATCCTGGTCACGTGGAACGCGGCCTATGTCAATCCTGATCCCGTGGGAACGTCCAGAGTGGATCCTGGTCCACGCAGAACACGGCTATGTCAATCTAACCCCGTGGGAAGCATCCAGAGCAAATCCTGGTCACGTGGAATACGGCCTATGTCAATCCTGACCCCGTGGGAAGCGCCCAGAGCAACTCCTAACTCCGTGAAATGCGGATAACGTCAATCTCATCAAACACTTACGGGTCCTCTCGACTCGTAAGGAAGAAAACTCTCTTGTGAGATCCTTACGACCCCCGAGAGAAAACACACTTAGGAATCCTCACGATTCCTAAGGTGAAAATACACCTACGAGATCCTCTCGACTCGTAGGGAGAAAAATCTTTATGAGACCCTCACGGCTCATAAAGTTGAAAAGCCTTAGGCAGCAGATCTGAACCTGCTTCCTGAGCCATCGCTACCTCTCGAAGAATTCAAGACGGAATGCTCTTTATCAACTACAGGCTACGCTTACTAAAGTAACATGCCGGTAACAAAGAAAAGAGAAGAAAGCAAGAGATGACACAAGATAGTGCAAAAGAAATGTATTTTTTATTCATAAATTCAATTGAGTACAATTTACATCATATGAAAGGATAAAAAAAGATACATTTTATTCAAAAATCACAAATGGTGCAAAACAATTATTGGGAGGGAAGCGTTTTCAATAGACCAGTCAGCCGCTCGCGCACTTCCTTCAGCCCCTTTTCATGGTCAGCTGCCGCGGCCAACTCTGCTTCAACCTGAGCTCGTTGCTGCAAATAGGATGAAAGTTGCTCTTCGACGACCCGCTGAGCTGCCCCACGATTCTGTGCATCTCACTCGATGAGGTCAAGCTTCTGCCTCAGCGTTAGCCCGTCAGAAATACACCGCAGAAGGCTTTCAAAGATAGCTTTCAGCTGTACAACATTTGCGTCAACTTGAGCATGCGGCTGCGCAGATTTGCTTGAAGTCTCCTCGCGCTCCTTACGCCTCAAGGCCGCTTCTTGTTCAAGATGGTGGAAGTAGGGAGTGCTCTGCTCGACCCATGCGGCCCGCTGGGAGTTCACCGCCAGGACCTCGGGAGCAGGACATCCGACCTCGAGCTCATGCAGACAAGCCTCAATTTTCCTGCAGTGATTAACCCAAGACTCAATGACGCCCTCGCTATGAAAGTGCACGAGCGTCGCCGGCATGGGATTAACCTCAGCAGCAAAATCTGCAGCAAGGACAGGAGTCTCCGCGTCAAGTTCCTCGAGGTGATCGCTCAACATGCGCAGACTATTCACAACGCCTTTTGAAGATAGACGTCTGGAAAAGGGGCCCGCTTGCATTATGATTCTAGACTCGAATGAAGCTGAAGTCGGTGTCACTGCTGCAAAATAAATCATAGTCAAATAACGATTCAAGAGATAGATAAGCTACATGAACAATAAAGTTTACTATACTAGCTGTGGCAGGAGGCAAGGCTGGGAGTACCGGTGGCGCAACTGTTCTTTCGTCTCCTCTTTCAATCTGTAATGCTGCAGTCAAGACGAAGAAGAATTAGAAATGATTCGGTCGCCCGTGAAAGAAAATACATTAGCTAAAGACTGTACTCACCAGCGCCACTAGGTGAGGCAATCTCTGACTGGAAGGAGAAATGTGGGTGCAACATCTGATACAGGTGATCAAAAAGGACTCCTGCAAGGATGTAATAATGCAATATTAGTACATAAAGTATACTGCCTACAATGAAACCGATGGGTCACAAATCCGTACCTTCCAGCATTTGAGAGGATACGAGAGAAGGCAAAGGGGCGACCGCCGTCAAAATAGCAACTGGCGATGCTTCCTTGGGTGGCACAACCTCAACGCTCGCCACACCTGCATTAGAAACGAGAGAAATACTGTCAGGAGAGATTGAAAAGGATTGCAGAACGACAAGAAAATCAATAACCCAAAATCTACCTGGTGAGTCGCCGGTCGAGACCGCGACAAGGGCGTCACTGGATACATCGATTACTTCACCCTCCTCCATCGGAATGGATTCGCCGCCCGTAGCCTCATCCCCCGACTCCACGAGAGCCGTCATAACACTCGCGACGCCAGGAGATGGAAGAGAACCACATGCGAAAAGAATGGCGATTGGGGCAGTGCCAGACTCTTAAGAAAGAGTGGCTACCTCAGGCTCGGCGGTTACCACCATCTCACCTACCGCTTCCCCATCAAGACTCGGTCCTGCAGGATGGGACATATGAGAATCTGAAGATTAAAACTTTGACGAAAGAATTCAATGTCACGTTACCTTGGGTCTTCTTTCGACTGTTTCCCAGGCCGCACGTGCTGCCTGTCTGTGGGTGGTAGACAAGGCGGCCGAAGCATCCTCTGAAGGAGTAGGGGCAGGGGTAGCAGCGCTCGAACCTGCACCCACGGCCAGGGCGGCGTTGCGCTCCCTTGCTGCGCGCATTCTACGCTTCCTTTCCGCCCGGGCCGTGAGAGCGGATCTCCTCAAGACCTCCGTCAATGGGACGTCATCGTCCATGCCAAGAGCTACCTCTGGAGCCGTCATGGCATCCGTCATCGGTTGCTTAAGTGAAGCTTCTTTCGGCAGTACCGGCGGAACTGAGACTTCGATAGCCGACCTTGGAAGTGTCTCCGCACCGCCCTGCGAAGTCGGTACCACACTTGGAATAACCTGAGTAGAGGTAGTTCCTGTAATAAGATGAAAAGGAAGGGTCAGATTACCCATAAGAAACGGGAGTGGAGATGCGGTGAACCGAAATGTACCGATGCCTAAGGATGCTCGAAGTCTCTCCTCCTCCTCAAAAGTCTTGAGAGAAGCTGCGAGAGCTTCTTCGATGGAAATGCCTGTTAAAGAAGGAAAAGTGTCAGTCAAAACATGATGATAGAAATATGATGCAATGACAAAAGGTACGGCTGATGTTTACTTGATTCCGCGAGGATGGCCAGTCCCGCTTTGTGGCTTGCTAGTCGCTCAGAAGCTGCAATAGCAGCCTCGAGGTCGGTATCGTCCGGCGCTATGAATAGACCCTCGTTGTTCCCATATTCGCCCAAGCCCTCACTATAAGGAGCATGAGGCTCCTGGTCGAATGCAACATCGGCAGAGAGAATCGACTTCTTCTTCCTCTTCTGCGAGCGAAATCGGTCACCGCTAGCACAATCTTACACTTGGTGGGCACCTTGGGACGACGAGTCCCGATATCTGAACCCACGCCAGACTCGGGGGATGCCACAGTCACCGCTTCCATGGGAGCACAGGGTATCGGTAGTTCGGGCTTATCATGCGGGACTTTGACCGCAGCAACTTCTCTTAAGGGAGGACGAACAATGGTTCGTCGCTTTAGAGGAACATTTGGATTGCCGGCCGGAGCGGTACCCTTACGATCAAGCAGCAATCGCTTCTCCTCCCTGATGACGGCGCCCATTGAATGTTGATACCAGGCCACATACACATTGGGGGCCTTTGGAACACAGCTCGGTTCGCTGATAAAGAAGTTAGACCCTGTGTTCAGACGCATAAAATGATACAGCGCGCTTCGCATTCCCTCTTCGGTAGCAACAGGTTCTGCCAAGAAAGCCTCGAGCGGGACTCCCTGATTATAGCTCAGCTGCTGGGCGAAACGATGCGGGTTGTATCTCATGAATAGCGCCGCATCATTTTGCCTAAATACGAGAAAGCTCGGCCTGATGGAGTACAGATGAAGAATCTCCCGAGCTTTCAATACAGAGGCCCCGCCTTTAAAAATGTCTTGCAATGGCAGCACCACTGTTGAAGATTCCTGGCCGACCGTCAAGATTTTGTCAGTGAAAGACATATCATCTCCAACCGTGCGTGGACGAAAGAGTAAACCCCTAGCTTCCCGCGGTGTCGGACTTACGATGGAAGCGTCGACCAGCCGCATTATCCGAGGGAATTTACATCTGTCGTAAAAAGAAGGTCTTTTGTGGATACCGAAGACCCCAAGTACGTGCAACTCTAGCCATGAGGTGAAGTAATGCATTGAAAAGTTGGCGGGCTGCACCCCTGGTTCAGTGGTATCCGCTGCCAAGCTGAGGCCGTGATATAGGTGGGCTAATCCGGCGATCCCGATGGCCACTTATATTCCGACAACCATTCAATGCGCGGGGTAGAAGACAGAAGGCCTCATGTAGCGAGGGTGCATAGGAAGCGCGAACCAGCTTAACCATAAACCGAGGAACCCGAGAAAGAACGCTTCCTCATCAATGCCCGGAGCGGCAATTCTGACAGGGGGACGATCGCGACGTTGGGAAGAAAGAAATCCTTTTGATCGGCTTCCAATATTGGCCGACGATCCAAGCCAAAGCCGAAAGGATCATCAAGTTTAGCAAACTTTTCACCTTGTTGCGACAAAATTTCTGGGCGAAGAAAAAGGGCAATGAAGTCCGCAAAGCTGACCCCCCGGCCTCCGGATTCAAGAAAGAGGCTCTCATACATATTCAACACCTTTATCAGACTTGGGAACTGGTGCTAAATGGTGTTCTCTGGGGTAAGACCCATTACCACTGACTTGGTGGCAAAAACATACTCATTCGGAGGAAGCAGCTCCTCGTAGTGCTCTCCCCTAACTGGTAAACCAGAGACCTCGGCAAATTCCTCTAAGGAAGTGGAGACCTCTCAATCCAATAGGAGGAAGGTGTGGGTCGGAATGTTCCACTTCTCTAAAAATGCCTTGACCCACTATGTGGGAGGTGCAGAATACTGGAACAAAGAAGCGTAGATCGTAGGGTATAAGCCAAGCTTCAACAGCTGCGATTTCTTTGCCGATAAGATATATCGGGCCCACTGTAAGTATCCGGCCGGATGACGGGGAGTTAGTCCGATGTTGTAGGGCTGTCCCCAAGGGCGCGACTCGCCCTGACATATGCGCCGCCCTAGGGTGTCCAAAGCTGTAAGTCAACGGTAGCGCCCCGGCCGTCTGTCCGAGGCCAAAATACGGAAACGAAAACTTTTTCTAAACTTGAAACCGGCGCTATCGCAGACTTTAATCCCGGATCGAACCATTAACCTATAACTAGTAAACAAGAGAAAGGTTGGAAAAGCTATACCGATCGATCCGTGTCCTTCAGTCTTTGGCCACCATCCCAAGCTCTTCGCGGCATCTCCGATCTCGATCTCCTCGTCGGAAAGGGCACCACATCATCGAGTCTTTTTATGGGCTCCCGCTTCATCCGAAGCAACTCGGACACGAAGTTCGCTAGCCGACGCGTCCAAGGTGAAGTAGAGAATGTGTGTGACAACTTTGTCTCTTGCATCCATTGTATGGATGGAGGTTGAAGATGAAGCCATCAATGGAGGTTGTGAGCTAGAGCAAGAAGAAGAAGAAGAAGAAGAAGAAGCCTTTTTTTTCTAGTGAGATGTGTGATAAAATGAGAGAGTGGGTATCAAAAACACAAGAGCTAGCTCTCATATATGGCTGCCCTTCTCTCTCCTCCTCTCATTTCAACCCACAAATCAATCACATAATGTGACACATGCACAAAGAAAGAGACCATGAGTCATCACTTGTGCATGTGTCACAATTAATACTCCTAATGATGATTTCTAGCTCATAATTTCCATTTGTAAACATTAACCCAAACGTTTACAACAACAAAAAGATATGGCAACATCTAAAGTAAACTCGTGACGGATCACAAGGATACCCCTCACCTGTATATACATACCTGCATCCGCATTCCGACTGAATGCGAATGCGATAAGACTAAAGTAATCCAATAAATCTAATACTAGGATCCGGCTTAAACCAAAGCCCACTAGTATGATCCGTCCGATCATGATCCGTGCACTACTGCACGTATATGATCGAACCCTGCCATATATCATACGACCTCTACAACGTTTCGCCCGAAACTTGAGAAACTGTCTGTGGGGGACTCTAAAGACTCGTCAATAGTTTGGCTGTGGATTTAACCACTAGCACGTCAGTGGTACTAGCCGTACGTAACGGGCTACCAGGTATTGACCAAAAGGGAGGTCGATGAGCGAACTCATCCTGACACCCTACTAAGCCTGTCAGTGACAATATCCGTACAGTCCGGTCCGTTCGTCTATGAGCATCGCATGTCGGGCCTAGGGGGTTGGTAAAAGTCAGACCCCTAAAAGCGGTACGAGTCGTGTCGGAGTGTAGCCCAGAACACCCTGAGGTACTACTGGAATACCTACCAGTAAATCTCCTGCCTTGGCCAAGGACTTCGTGTGATGGCTCTCCTAGACACAGCGCGATCTCACCCCCAATACCGGGAGAGACGAAACCCCTGCCGATCCGCTCACTGCCTCCATATGGCTCGGGACTGTACCTAACTAAAACCTGTTTGCACGAATCCTTTGAGCCGTGGTAGGGTAGTAATCAAAGCACAGTGGGAACTTACACGAGACAAATGACGATCTCAGGTCGATGAACTAACCTGTACACATGTCACCAGGGAACTGCTATCTGACGTCAGGTATAATACCAACTAGCATGTTCCTGGCGAGTCCTGTCCGGTGTACTCATAACCCAATGAGCACCTGTATACATCTTAGGTGAACCAACTGACACCAATGGCTTGTGAGACCGACCACCGCCCCTCGTCGGGGTCTCGACTGTATACACTAGTCTACTAATGGAGTATCGATGCCCAGTCTCGAAAATCCCACGACTAGGGACCTTTTAAGGATGTGCTTATAGACCCCAGCTCCCACGTATATGATCGCCATCATACTGCTGGTAGTCAAGCAAGAATCCTAAGGGCTCTATCAATGTGTAATAGTGATCTGTAAGGTCACCTAAAGCATGTACACGATGATAAAGACAAACCATGGTAGCATACTATTCTCTATCAATGTGTAATAGTGAACTACAATGTTACCTAAAGCATGTACACGATAATAAAGACAAATAAGATAGTATACAATCCACTTGAGTAAGGCTGTCCTACCGGTATAGGTCCTCCCTCAATCATTGCAATCACGTGCCTATGATCCAATAATTGACTCTGAGGGCACTATATCCAACAATCTCCCACTTGCACTCAAGGCTAATTATTGCGATGTCGCATACTCACAGCCCGTGTGATACCGAACACCCAACTCCTCTACTAATCAGTTTCATAAAGCCGTTTGCGAAACTATTTCGTTCGAGGAATAGCCTCAGTGAGTGGATCCGCCCTAATGTTTCTTTCTATGTCTCTCTTTATCTCAAGTTCGCGGAGAAAGCCATCTCCCTAAATGAGCAATACCTGTCTTAGAATATGTCTGGATATCTGATGGGACCTAGTTCATAAATGAACTCCAAATCCAAACTTCTTAGACTGTATCGTCAACTGAACTTAATCAGTATCCTGCGCCATGCCTCCCTCAGTATCCGCTTGGACCTCCTGTCCAAACAACTGCCCATCGTCATAGGAAAACTATAACTCTGACAGTCACTCTGTCATCCAGGTCACCTTGGAAGCTTGGAATGATAACCGTCTCCTAAAAGAGGCTGTCGTTATCATATCCCTAGAACATCCACTTATGTTCTAAAACTGCTTCCGAATGTCTCTCCAGGATAGGATTAATATCAACTTACTGTATCTCGTGCAAAAAACAACGTCTGGTGTGGTACTTGACATCTCATGATTGACTCAATTGCCTAAGCAAGCGATCTTCCAATCATGCACATTCCTCTCCCTTTTAGTTTGTAAGACATCTTTAGAGAGCGTGACTCCATCACCTGCAGGTACACTACCGTGCCAGGAGTCGTCCATTCTAAAACACCTTTAGAATGCTGTCTAAGTACCCAGATTGGGAAACTACCCAAATCTAGATCTAAAACCATAGATCTAGTAACCAGAATATCTGATATAATATCCATATCCTATGTGGAGAAACCACTGTGTGACAACCAAAGTATAACCGATCGTAGTATAGAAATTTCACTTCCTACTCTATGTATGTCATCCAAATACCAGGGCATCACACCCTACTACTTTCTTAACAGATCCATCCCCTATTCTGATGAAGTCAAACCTATGACTGTCACATCAGAAATAGATGATCTATCTCCGCTATATCTGCTTTAGTCCATAAATAGACATAAGCAACTTGTCCACTATGCTTCCGCTACTCCCACTGACTACGACAACCCTCTGGCAGAGTCATATACACGTGCACTTCTAAAGCTAGTTTAGAATGACGCTATACTCATCCTCCTGCCGGGTCTCACAGTCTGGAACAACAGCAATGGTAAGTCTGGGTAAACAAGAACCTCCCTGTCACCGTCTTTGAGCATACCGAAGTACCTCTCGAGTGCCTGAGGTTACCCACCTTATCTGCGGAGTGGCCAATGAAATGTCAAACCAGATTGAATCTTTAAATTCTTATCAAATTTTCAGTAATCGTTTGCGGTTCTGGAATCACTTCCAGTTCTACCATACTCCCACTACTGTTTTCTGAAAAAATCCATTTTACTAAAACTGTGGTGAGTCAAGAACAATATCACTATTGATCTTCCGGATGGTAGAAAGTCAACCCTCGTCATAGCCCGGGTCAACCCACAAACAACCATTACAGAAACGTGCCTTGAGTTATCCAGAGTCTGGTTTTAAGCATAAGCCGGAAAACTCCCCGTACCTTAACATTGTTAAGATATGAACTATTCTATATCCAATATAGAAACAGAGGCACTGATTTAATTGGAACCAGATTCAAATCATGCAGCTGTCTCCAGTGCATGTCAACTAAATGGAGAGAAGCCGATCAGCATTACTCAACTTAGGAATACATCCAGATATGAATAACCTGAAAGAGAAGCAAGTTCTCATAATCATTACTATCAACTGAATACCATACATAAGTATCTACATCTTCGATCACCTTGAAGAATCCTGATACTTGCAATACCTGGTTCTCTACTCTATTCATATACCTATAACTTCTCAAAACTTAGACCTTGCATTTCTACGAAACACATGTCTAAGAACTAGAGAAGTCACAAGTAAACAGAATATAGTACGGGTACCAACCCCTCTGTCCTAATGGGCACTGGACAATATACAATACTCTGTATAAGTCCCCTGAGTCTAATAACTCATTCCCTGTGTGTCGTAGGTTGAAAACTGTACTTATGGCTAAGAAGAATTACACCGCTGTTTAATACTCCTTACCTAACCATCCACTGATATAGGTAAATGTCATAGACATAATTTTAAAAAGTTATATCTCACTTTATAAAAATAAACGTACAGATATATCAATTTGAAATTGGTGCATAACAACGGATATTCAAAACCAAATATTTGCCGTCCGACAAAACAACCCAGGCGATTTCCTCAAATATCACCAATTACGACGAGTCCCGATATAATGAGGATAATCACCCAATTCCCAATAACTTACTCCCACTTATCATCTGTAAAACCATACAAATGTGAGAATCATACCTGGTAAATACATACACTGGAGCAAGGACTAATTGGGAAATCAGTTTTCTTTTAACAATACACAGTGAAACTGAAACATGTAAATGTTTCGAAGGGGTATCCGGGTATTCCTAGTAATGCCTCTTCCATTATCAGATTCACAACTGTAACCGTATATTTCTTTGCCATCTCTCCAAATCTCTTTTTATGTCTTTAGTCATTACCTTCTGTACACCCCTTTAGGCTAAATGGTTTTCTTCCCTTCCCACCGTTCGGCACCAGCCTATGGTTTAGAAGAAGACTATCCAATAAGCGTAATAGGTGTACTGTCCTAATCCTAGGAGCACTCGCTATGTGAGAGAAGGTAAAGATAAAAGACAACTGAATAAACCTTATTCCTATTTCTCCTGAACCAGAATCCATCCCCGAATTGGAACAAGTTCCTTCGAGTTCGTATATAACCATACGATGGAGTATCCAAATAATTGTGGATCTTCGTAGTGATACGGAGTGTCCTGGAGAAATACAAAGGTGAAGTAGTTGTGGCGATGAAATACTTGGTTTGGTCGTGAATAGTAGTCGCAGTTTACTTTGCCCTCTTTCTAATCCCTTTATTTGTCTTAACTTATTACCTTCTGTACACCATCGTTAGGCTAATTGGTTTTCTTCATTCCTTACCGTTCAGCACCTGCCTATGGTTTGGAAGAAGACTATCCAATTGGCGTAATAGGTGTACTGTCCTTATCCAAGGAGCACTCGCAACCTGAGATAAGGTAAAAGGAAAAGACAACTGAAAAGTCCTATTCATTTTCTCCAGAACCGGAAACCATCCTCGAATCTGGAACAAGTTCCTTCGAGTTCGTATATAATCATACGATGGTTTTATCCAATGGAAGTGGATGTTCGCAGTAATACGGGGTGTTCCGAAGAAAAGGGTAAAACTAGGAGTGGCAATGAGGTATGCAACTCTGACAATCTAAAACCCAGTGTTTTAAGAAAGTTCGGTTAACTTGGCCACTGAGGTATAGTCTAGGGTCGGGTCATGGTCGCTGCCAAAGAGAGAGAGAAAAGAAACACTCTGCATGCACTCTAATCCTAGATCAGAATGGTTATCACTTTATCTAATCAGGAAACCTCCCACTGTATCGTCAAAATCTCCTCCAAACCTGAAAGAAGAATTTGTCGGGATCATCCGAGGAGTAAACCAACTCATCAGTGGGAATCAGGATCCAACTATCATCGCATGATAACATGATGGAATCCACTCAAGTTATCACACTCCAGAAGGTATGCGCATGCCTGGAAAGTTTCAGTTTCTTTTGAAACTCCCGATGTGTATTTTTACCCCTAGGACCCAAGTGACCTTGACTGAGCCAACATATCAAAGGATCCTAGTCAAGTTCAACCCGTCATTATCTTGATTGCATTAGACCCACCCGCACGAGTCCTTGACTGAGCCAAAATGACCGTACTACTGTCCTAATCAATCACATATCCATGAGACAGAAAAGCATTACAGAGCTACCGCACACTACGCCTCGGCCGGGCACGACATACGTAGCACGAATACTAAGCAATACTAATCTGAAATGACGGAAGCCTACGACTGGTTCTTGGCGAAAAACCTTTAGCGTAATGAACTTGATATCGTTGAAGGAACCAGATAGCTTTTTATAAAAATATAGTGGCGAAAACCTTTGCTAAAGAGGTCACTCCCGGTGAAGGGATCTCGGCTCTTTCCCCGTAGAATGAGGTGTAGGATATTCCAACTGAATACCACGATACAAAGCAAAAAGGCAATCGGCTATAGTGAAGTTATTACCCTGACGCAAACTTCTGTCAAAGGGGTCACTCCCAGTGAAGGGATCTCGGCCCTTGCCTCGTCGACTGAGGTGCTGGATATTCATAACCGAATACCACTGTGCAAAACAAAAGAGAACGTCCTTGCAATAACAGCTTTTTGAAAAATGCTCCAACAACATCAAACATGTTTGTTTAGCTTGCATTGATCCGAATCAATGCAGTTCTATCAATTGATCACACCAATAAAGAACGAAAATACGATGTACGTATATGCCATCCGCATTCACCACTGGGTCCCGTCATCACCCGTTAGGTTACTTAACTAACGACAGAGCGGGGACTGGACTACCGCGGGTGTAAAATATATACAACATCTACTAGTATATATATCAATATATAATATTCTCTCATGGCATGATAAAATGCAACATCACAGAAATGTAATAAGCATCACAGAACAATATAGATAATCTGGGATCCCCGGGTTTCATAGAGCCGCTACTGAAACCCGACGTTCCCCTGGTCGTGTGGATAGCCTGTGCAATGAAATCTTAGACCCCTACGGGTGCGGCAAGTTACCCGCCAAAACCTAAAGCGAGGCAGCCCCCTACAGCAAAGTGAATGGACCACCTAGCACTTCACGGAATCCGGTAACTTGAGCACCCCTCCTTGGGTCAACCTGTACCCCCTACGAGTGCGGCGAATAGCCCGTCAATTCTAGAGTGAAGCCCCCTCCGTCTCAAAACCATGAGATACGGGCCCGTTGCCCTCTAGAACCCGGCTACCCGTACACCCCACCGCGGGGTAATCCTAGTACAGAAAGTAAAATATATACAACGGGTACATCGACCTCAGCCCGGTCGTGCCCCAAAAGAATAATATACAAACAGGCAGTGACGGCAGTCCATATGTTGGATGCTCGCCCCGCAATATCAAATGTACATATACAACCAAACTGTACTACCATTGCATCCAGGCTATCCACCACGACAAATTCGCAACATCACAGCACAACACAGAACATCAACGTGAATGTCACGTTCGCAAATCTGTCTAAAAGGGCTATAGCAATTAGACAAGATTTACCGATCAAATGACATTCACGGCCACAGATATAATGTAAGTACTGTAAACTAACATATTTAAAATTTTCGATCGACAAAATTTTCCGAAGTGGGCCCCAAGCACAATTCCCAGTACTCAAAATAATCTGGGCTAAAACAAAAAATACCAGAAACCCCAATTCCAAGTCAAAGACCACTGTAGGAAAAGTGGTGGATTGATACTACAGTGGTGCGGCGGAACCGCGGCCAAAACAAGGGTAATGCCGCGGTTCCGCGGCGCTACAGTGAGTTCACTCTACCAATTTCCTGCAGTGGTCTTAGAAAAGCCTGCATGATTTTCTGACACACTCAAAATAATTTTTGGACCACAAAAAATTTCGACAGAAACTGCAGAATTAGAAATGCGGTTTTGGAAAATTTCGTTCGATCGAAATTCTAAACATGTTAGAGCAAGCTAGTAAAGGTTAATGGCGTGTCTCTGATACCATGTAAGTCAACGGTAGTGCCCCGGCCGTCTGTCCGAGGCCAAAATGCGGAAACGAAAACTTTTTCTAAACTTGAAACCGGCGCTATCGCAGACTTTAATCCCGGATCGAACCATTAACCTATAACTAGCAAACAAGAGAAGGGTTGGAAAAGCTATACCGATCGATCCATGTCCTTCGGTCTTTGGCTACCATCCCAAGCTCCTCGCGGCATCTCCGATCTCGATCTCCTTGTCGGAAAGGGCACCACATCATCGAGTCTTTTTACGGGCTCCCGCTTCATCCGAAGCAACTCGGACATGAAGTTCGCTAGTCGACGCGTCCAAGGTGAAGTAGAGAATGTGTGTGACAACTTTATCTCTTGCATCCATTGTATGGATGGAGGTTGAAGATGAAGCCATCAATGGAGGTTATGAGCTAGAGCAAGAAGAAGAAGAAGAAGCCTTTTTTTTCTAGTGAGATGTGTGATAAAATGAGAGAGTGAGTATCAAAAACACAAGAGCTAGCTCTCATACATGGCTGCCATTCTCTCTCCTCCTCTCATTTCAACCCACAAATCAATCACATAATGTGATACATGCACAAAGAAAGAGACCATGAGTCATCACTTGTGCATGTGCCACAATTAATGCTCCTAATGATGATTTCTAGCTCATAATTTCCATTTGTAAACATTAACCCAAACGTTTACAACAACAAAAAGATACGGCAACATCTAAAGTAAACTCATGACGGATCACAAGGATACCCCTCACCTGTATATACATACCTGCATCCGTATTCCGACTGAATGCGAATGCGATGAGACTAAAGTAATCCAACAAATCTAATACTAGGATCCGGCTTAAACCAAAACCCACTAGTATGATCCGTCCGATCATGATCCGTGCACTACTGCACGTATATGATCGAACCCTGCCATATATTATACGGCCTCTACAAAGTTTCGCCCGAAACTTGAGAAACTGTCTGTGGGGGACTTTAAAGACTCGTCTATACTTTAGCTGTGGATTTAACCACTAGCACGTCAGTGGTACTAGCCGTACGTAACGGGCTACCAGGTATTGACCAAAAGGGAGGTCGATGAGCGAACTCATCCTGACACCCTACTGAGCCTGTCAGTGACAATATCCGTACAGCCCGGTCTGTTCGTCTATGAGCATCGCATGTCGGGCCTAGGGGGTTGGTAAAAGTCAGACCCCCAAAAGCGGTACGAGTCGTATCGGAGTGTAGCCCAGAACACCCTGAGATACTACTGGAATACCTACCAGTAAATCTCCTGTCTTGGCCAAGGACTTCGTGTAATGGCTCTCCTAGACACAGCGCGATCTCACCCCTAATACCGGGAGAGACGAAACCCCTGCCGATCCGCTCACTGCCTCCATGTGGCTCGGGACTGTACCTAACTAAAACCTGTTTGCATGACTCCTTTGAGCCGTGGTAGGGTAGTAATCAAAGCACAGTGGGAACTCACACGAGACAAATGACGATCTCAGGTCGATGAACTAATCTGTACACATGTCACCAGGGAACTGCTATCTGACGTCAGGTATAATACCAACTAGCATGTTCCTGGCGAGTCCTGTCCGGTGTACTCATAACCCAATGAGCACCTGTATACATCTTAGGTGAACCAACTGACACCAATGGCTTGTGAGACCGGCCACCGCCCCTCGTCAGGGTCTCGACTGTATACACTAGTCTACTAATGGAGTATCGATGCCCAGTCTCGAAACTCCCACGACTAGGGACCTTTTAAGGATATGCTTATAGACCCCAGCTCCCACGTATATGATCGCCATCATACTGCTGGTAGTCAAGCAAGAATCCTAAGGGCTCTATCAATGTGTAATAGTGATCTGTAAGGTCACCTGAAGCATGTACACGATGATAAAGACAAACCATGGTAGCATACTATTCTCTATCAACGTATAATAGTGAACTACAATGTCACCTAAAGCATGTACACGATAATAAAGACAAACCAGATAGTATACAATCCTCTTGAGTAATACTGTCCTAGCGGTATAGGTCCTCCCTCAATCATTGCAATCACATGCCTGTGCTCCAATAATTGACTCTGAGGGCACTATATCCAACAAAAGCCACCGGCGGCTGCACGGGTACTGCGGCAATAGAAGGCCGAAGGAGACTTTCTGAAGTACAATTTACCTCCTCCACAGTATAATTGATCGGGGGTGCATCTGCATAAGGGATCGCAGAGATAGGCTCCGAGGGTGTCGCGCAAGAAAAGCTCCGGCGGCCTCTGATAATTTGATCATACCATCTACCCTAGAGGTGAAGATTCTTGTGCTCCCGGTCATGGTCCTTGATCAGCGCTAGAACCTCTCGGTCTACGGGCGCCTCAGGAAATCCACCGTCTGAGCGGACGAACGGAAAGGAAGTATCGAAAGACATGTCACCTGCGCGAAAAAGAACAAAAGTTAATCGTTAGTGCTATAATTTAAACTCTGACACTTGGTACTTTAAAATTCGTACCGCATTGCAATGCAGTAAAAAGGGGACCAAAGGGGGACCCACAAAATCTAGATAACAGTTCATCATTAATAAAACAGCCTCATCATTTGATGAGACTGTCAATTAAATGAGGAAATCCACAATTGATTCTCATTTATTGAGAAATCCCTCGGGCTAAGGAGTAAATTTCCCCTTGAGAGCAGTGCTCTGTGACAGAATGACACCTGTCAAGTTCTAATGATGAAGGAATAAAAATTCCTCAAGAGCCTGGCTCTGTAAAAATGATGGAAAAACCCATTAGAAAAATTGAAATCAATTTTTTATATATGAATTAAAATTCTGAGATCTCTAAGACCTATGAACAAACTCTGTGAGTTCTTCATAAGAGATTAACAAATCTCCATTATTCAAGAGAGCAAAGCTCTGTTAATGGGTCAAGAAACCCTCAAAATGTTTTCTTTAGATCTAAGAACTATGAAGAGCAAAGCTCTGTTAATGGGTGAAACCCTAGATTATTAAAAAGTTCTTTAAAACATTTAATCTTTACCTAAAAATTTTGACAGAGTTCTGCCCTTAAGAAAGTTCTTAAGCCAAAGAGCTATGCTCTGCAAGAGAATAATAATTCTCAGAAGGAAAAAAATGAACAGAAATCATCCTAAGGGCCAAGGGTCCTATTTATAGGCATTGAGATACCTTTTCAACTTCTGAAGTTGATCCAAGGGCACAGATGCTGCCACCGCCGCACTCACATGTGGGCCATGTGAGCGCAACGGTGGGGAGGCATTTGTTTCCCCCAATCAGAGCAAATGCTCTGTTCAAAATTCAAATTTTGAAATGAAGCAACGCTTCAGATGCAGCGCTAAGTGCGCTGCGCCCTAAGCAGCGCATCACGTGCAAAGCACGAGTGCGCTAGCGCTAAGTGCGCTGCCCTCTAAGTAGCCCACCACGTGCAAAGCACGGGTGCGCTAGCGCTGGAACTAAAAGCTCCCCACCGTCAGATCAAAGATCTAATAATAATAACGATAAATCATTAATTAATTAGAATTAAATTCTGTTAAGGAAACATTCCTCAAAATCTTTCCAAACAACAAGATCGTGCTCTGTAAATCGGAGCACCGTTGGATCAATGATCCAATGGTGATTAAAAATCACTAAAATACAGAATAAATTTTGTATGGAAAGATTTCCCAATCTTTTTAAAAACAAGAAGATTGCCTTCTGTAAATCAGAAGCCCTTGGATTAAAGATCCAACGATGGGAAATTCCACAAATCAATTGGAGAAAAGATCTCCTTAACTGATTGAACTGATCAGCTTGCCCTATAAAAAGGCCCCCAGACTTCAAGTCTCGATATACAGAAGCATAGAGAGAAACCTCCTCATAAATTTTGAGAAATTCAGAGAAAAAGAGCAAGCTCTCAGAAGAAGAAAACTTTCTTCAAGGTAAAAAAAATGAATGATGATGAACATAGAGATGAAATCATCTCATAATTAAAAAAGAAGAACTCACTTCTTTAAAGATCATAGATCTACAAAGACCAAGGTCTTTTCAAAAGAGATCAAAAGATCCCATCATAAAATAAAAAGAAGAGTATAAATCTTCTCACAGATCATAGATCTACGAGACTAAGGTCTTTTACAAAATGAGAGCAATACATCTCAAGGAGGGGGGAGAATTATTCAATTCTCTTAGGATCATAGATCCATAAAGGCAAACCCTTTCACTAAAATAAGAGATTAAAACATCTCCTACAAAATAAGAACTTTTGTTCTTAGAATCTTGAGACAAAGTCTCTTATAAACGAGAGTTTATTTCTCAGATCATAAAAATTGATCAGATGCGCTTTACGCCCTTGAACTGCGCTTCTGCGCTCTTGGACTGGCGCTCGGTGCCAAATGCACCACGTGTCCCTCACGTGTGCGCCACTTAACAGTTAGCGCTTTGTGCTCTCGAAATAGCGCACTGCGCTCATGGGCTGGCGCTCAGCGCAAGGCGCACCATGTGTCACTCATGTTTGCGCCACTGAATTAATAGCGCAATGCGCTCATAAACTAGTGCTCTGTGCTCATAAACTGGTGCAATGCGCCCATCATCTGGCGCTTAGCGCCAAGCGCGACACGTGCCCCTCACGTGTGCGCTACTCGGCAGAAGCGCACTGCGCCTTTTGACTGGCGCAAAGCGCCAAGCGCACCACGTGTTGCGCTGATAAAACATAAATTGTTCTTTAATAAGCCCAGAGCTATGATGAATGCTCAGCATTCAATAAAAGACAAAACATTATCAGAATGCGAATCAATGCTCAGTATTATTAAAAGGGCCAAGCCCAAATAAAGGCTCCAAAGCCCAAAATAAATGTTAAACATTTTAACTTGATTGGATTTAGCCTAAGATTGGCCATAAGTCCTCAATTCAGATTAAATAAGCCCATATGCTCATAAATCTTTTTAACAGATCTTAGCCCCAAATTGGACTACAGATCTTTCAACCAAAATTGGTTCAAGGGTACATCTCTTTACGCCTTTGATATTTGTCGTTGTAATCCTTCAACGTCTTCAGAGAGGTGACGGGTCCCGGCAACCATACATTTCATAGACTATGACGTCTTTAAACTGGACTGTAGGGTTCTTAAGCCTATGTACTATGATGTCCTTAACCTCGGACTGTGGGGTCCTTTAAAACCCATGGACTATGATGTCCTTAACCTCGGACCGTAATGTCCTTAAACTAACATCGGACCGAGATGTCCTTAAACTAACATCAAACCGAAATATCTTTAAACTAACATTGGACCGTAATGTCTTTAAACTAATAGACTGCAATGTCCCTAAACTAAACAATAGAGCTCAAATGCTCTTTTGTTGGATCTAAACGATCCCGTTAAGTCAATCTTAGTATAAAATTAGACTAACGTATTCTTAACTAACGTTTAAGTTGATCTTAGTCTCAAATGAGACTAACGCATCCTTAAATCCAACCCCCAAACCCAAATCTAAGAAAATACGGATTTGGACTAATCCACGTCCTACGGACGACAACATAAATTAGTCTCCGTATACAATCCACGGGCAACCAAAAACAAAACAAACACCCACGACACGGAGTGACCATCTGGAGAAGGAGAAAGTAGTTATCGCGATACGGTAGCGTAATTAACTGCTGGGGCTTGCGCCTGCAGGGAAGAGCGTCCCCACAATCAAAAACCCCTCAAGTGAGGGGGAATCAGACGAAGTCTGCTATATCGGCCGCATCCGTTTAAAGCTTCGATACATGGTGTTATAAATCAACTTGACATCTTCGGAGAGGTGGACGGATAGCACCAATTAGTATCTGCCCCAAAATTTAGGCAAGACGGACCTGCGCGGTCGTGTCTTTGTGTTTCGGCAGGGAACAAGGATCTATTGAAGAAACTAGGGTTTCTCCTTCACCATCCCTTGTCTTTTCATTGATCATCATTCGGATCTAGCCTCTAGCAAAGAAAATCATCAATCGTTTGGTCCCTAATTCGCAACGAAATAATCAAGAAAGTGATCTCGCTCCAAATTAGGTCATCAATGATTCTTTTTGCTAAGGTTCACAATTCTCATAAGATTTAAGATTAGTAAAAATATCTTATCATCACTAGATCTACCGATTCTCTCGAATCCTCCACAAGCAGAGAAATCACTCACACATCATGAAAATTGATTAATCAAGAACAAAGAATTTCATAATGCAAGAATGTATAGAAAGCGAGAATTACAATTATCACCTTTATTTAAATCTCCTTCAAATTACACCTCTCAACTCGAGTTTACAAGACCGGCTCTCGATTGCTCATTTGAAAGGGAATTTGTCGTCGATCTTTGCGTGGCTCGATCGCCGTGAGTTGCGGATCATCGTGGATCTCTTGCTCGGATGATGATCGGCGTTGCAATAAAGGATTTTCGATTGTCGCTTGATTTTGCTTTCAATGGATCTTGATTTGGTTCAAGTTGTGTCACTCAACTTGAATTGAATTGATTTGGATTTGTGCTAGAATAGTGTAATATTCAACAACTAATGAACAACCCCAAAATTGATATCTAGATCCCCTTTTATAAATCTCAAATGAATCTTCCCTCATAAGCTAGGTTGTTAGAGAGAGCCTTCTAGAATGAGGTTGTTACAAGGAGATTTATAGAAGAAGGTTGTTATGCAGAGCCTTCCAGAAGAAGCCACGTGGTAATTAAGCGTCTTGAGAAAGAAAGGTTGTTGAGAAGAAGGTTCTGGAGATTTCTTGTTCTCTGACACCCTGACTCGGCCGCGGATCCGTGGCTACTCGGCCAACTCGGCCGCGGTTCCGCGGCCATATGATGAGTTCACTGGCTCATTTTTCTATGGTCTTCCTCTGTTGGTCTCTGGGTGTATAATTGATATCTGGAATTTTTTTTTATCCCTTCTGAATCTTTGCAAGATTTGAATTCTTTGACTTGCTGTATTTTATCGGCACTTTTGTGATTCCGGTTCTTTGACTTGAAGAATTTTCTGCACACAATCTCAATAAAATGTGTTGAGATATACAATATCATGCATGTAGTAATAATCACATAATTTCCAATAAAGAATGTTGAATATAACTATAATACGTGGTATTTAGTATTTTCCAGACAAACTGGTAATATGTGTTATATTTATATCAACTATCTTTAGATGATTAGAATAATGAGAAAATTGATGTGTTACAGATTGCATTATTTTCGACTGAACAAATTCCCCTAAACTTGATTTTGATCGTCTCGAGCAAACGTCTTTTATTCAAGAGAAGGAGAAAATATAAGAAAAAGAAAAACTAAATAGCACACTTTCGTAGGCAAACACGATTGCATTGAGCACATGCAACAAGCCTTTAAACCTCTAGGTGTCCCTAGTAGGAGGAGTGTTGTCTCATGAGGGTTTTCAGCGGATTGCACCCACAAAATCCTATAATAAATGGAAGACTGTGAAAGTTACAAATAAAGATAAGAATTGTAAAAGAAAGACTTTGAAAATCAGAGTTTCCAACTACACTAGCTTTTCGGTTGTCATAAGCCCTATCTTAATAGTCATGAAAAGATGTTAGAAATCACATCATCCCTCAATAAAACATCGTCTTGATTCTTCATCCCTACTTTTCTTCCAAACACCGATCATGTACCCCTACGTGTATGTAAGAGACATCCCTACACTCGGATAATTCAATTCAAGCTATCATACTCTTATCCATCTACCTCAGTACTTTTTAATCGGTGAATATTTAGATGGATTTGCTCACACATTTTTCATGCGACCGTTAATACTTCTTGAGGTACTAACCGACCGATTACTTATGTGCTTGCTTATTAGGTGTATTAGTAATTTTCTCGTCTTGCAACACCTAAGGCTTAGCAGTGACTCCCAAACCAGTTGGTCTAAGGCACTAGGTGATGAAGCACCCTCGCTATATTTTTTTATGCTGCCTTGGTGATTACAAAACCAGTGTTCATTTTTCTTCACCATTTTATACTTTTATGCTTCATTTATAATTTTCTTCATACTTTGGCTTTTTGATAAGAGCATTTCAAGGTATCCTCTACTATCCCGAGTTTCAAGACGTGTGTAAGTGCGTATAGTAGGGTATCAACATTCAAATGTTTGGCTTCCAGAATAGGAACTATTTTTCAGACTTATTTTTATCCGCAGATTAGTGACTTCTTTCATCTTACTAACTCTTGGGACAACGATTCATAACTATTTATTACTAGTTTCGTTTAAGAAAACTTCTAATTTTCATGATTTTCTTAAATTTTTCCAATCTTTTAAATGTAATTTTTCACTTTCTAATCTTTTATTATCTTATTTATGTACACCTTTTTTTTTAATGTTTTGTGCTTATGCAAAGTATGATGCAAAGTGATGCGTAAATAAGCACAAACCTCCCCCAAACTTGTTTATAACAGTGTCCTCCCTGTTGCCATCTGTTAAATCTCAGAAACCAATAGGCTTGGGTGGAAAATTTATTAGCGGGGACAAGAATAAGTGAACGTGAAAATTCTCTCCCAAACTTATTTTTTTTGCTCACAATTTTGAGGACAACTTTTATTTTCAAGAGCCAAAAATACACCCCCAAACTTGAGTTAAACAATGTTAAACATTTTAAGAGGGGGTAAAGTTATTGGTCAATGCCAAGTTTTGCAAAGACCGAAAGTCAACACCAACCATTCGAAGATTTTATCAGTGTAGTGCACCGGTTGGTGGAAGAATATGTTGTAGAGAGCCAGGAAGAAGTGGGGAAAAGAGAAGTGGTGTGATGGAAAGGGTTTGCATCTCGATTTGGAGAGACGATTCAATGATTGTGATGGATCACTCGCATTCTCTTTATAGTCCAGAAGAAAGGGAGATGGTTCAATTTCATTGTTTTGGGTTTTATTCATCACAACTCCTGTGTTTTCTAAAAATGCGAGTTCATCAACGAAAATTTCTTCAAAACTTTCATCGATACCCCGAAGAATAATCTCATCAGAAAGAGCGGGGTGATCTTCAAACTCCATCAAAGGTTCAAAATCCGCGTTAGATGTTGACCCGACAACTCGAAAGAAGGGTCCGTATGTGTATAATACATATCTGGGTCAAACAACAACGTATGAAAGAAGTCTTGATCAGTATCATGAAGCTGTTCAATTTCGCTGCTGTCGACATCCATTAATTCGACAGAACATGTTTGAGCAGTAGATTCAGATGGTATACTTCCCAACTTGTAAATGTTCAGCTCAATTGACATCTTCCCAAAGGATAGGGTCATAGAGCCATTTCGACAGTTGATTACAGCGTTTGAAGTAGCCAAAAATGGTTGACCGAGAATCACCGGAATTTGGTTCCGTGGGTTTGCAACAAGTTGTGTATCAAGAACAATAAAGTCCATATGGAATATAAATTCCCCGACTTTAATCAACACATCCTCTAGTTCACCCCTAGGTTTGGTGATTGATCGGTCTGCCATTTGGAGAGTGCAATGGGCGGATTTCAACTCTCCGATACCTAACTGCTCGTAAATCGAGTATGGAAGCAGGTTAACACTAGCGCCAAGGTCAAGTAAAGCACGATTGATGTTTTTACCCCCAATAGAAATCGAGATTGTAGGACAGCCAGGGTCCTTACGTTTCTTTGGTAATTGTGGAGTAAAAGCAGTGCTAACATTATTTGTCATGAATACCTTTTTAGGCACTTGAGTCTTCCTCTTCCTAGTGCACAAGTCCTTAAGAATTTTCGCATAAGCAAGGACTTGTTGTATTGCATCTAGGAGAGGGATATTGATGTTAACCTGTTTAAAGATTTCAATAATCTTCTCCATTTGCGGACTTGGTCTGTTTCCCCTTAACCTATTAGGATAAGGAGCTTGAGCAATAAGGGTGGGGTCCAACATTGGAGAAGATCGTGTGGGTAGGAAAGATCCCAGATTAGGAGTGGGGATAGTCTTTGGATGACTAGAAGAAGTGGGCTGAGGGTTCAAGCCTTGAGGAAAATGAAGAATAGGCTCACCAGAAGGTGGTGTAGACGAACAAGGGTCAGAAGTGGAAGTAGAAGTGGAAGGAAAAGTGGAAGTGGAAGCCGGGGTATCATCGATTGATTCCTCACTATCAATCTCTTCACCGTTATGGTTGTCTAGCACTCTTCCAGATCTCAACGTGGTAATAGCACTCACATGATGTGCGTAGCCAGGATTAGGTAGTGGTTGAGCTGGAAGTTTTCCTTTCTCTCTAGCACTCATCGCAGCAGTTAATTGTGCAATTTGTGCTTCTATCGCTTTAATACTCTCACCGTGAGAGGCGTGGTCTTTCGTTAAAGTTTGGATATTGCATGGAATGTTTCATAAACAAATCCAAAGTGCGTTCGAGTGCAGAGGAGTTTTCAGTACCGTCCGTTTGGAAAGAATTATTCCCACGTGCAGAATTGTTGGCCGGATTTCGAAAAGTATGCGTTTGGTAGGGGTGCTGACTCAGTAGTGGATGCTGCGGTTGTGGAGGAACCCTTTGGAAGTTATTTTGGTTTTGAACCGTGTTTTGAGTTTGGTGTTGGTTCCAAGCAAAGTTAGGGTGATTCCTCCAACCTTGATTATAAGTGGAAGAATAAGGATCGTTTCTAGGTCGCTGCTGAAAAGCAGCATTTGTGTGCTCTTGACCTTGAAACGGAGAATTCAATGGATATTCTTCCGTCAAATGTGATGGATCAGAACAGCATCCACAGACAGTTTTGGCGAATGTCATCTGATTTAGGGAGGATAATAAAATTTTTTGTTCCATGGCTTCAAGTTTCTTTTGTAGGGTTCCTTGGCACTCTAATGAGGTCTCACAAGGCATCAACCATGCCAATTTCAAATTTTACGGGTGCCGAGAAACCCTAATACGGATCGTTGACTAGAAGTTTAGGCGAAACAGTAAACTAGTTAACATCTTAACTAAAAGAAGAGAGCTACAACCTTTGTAGATCCGGTTATCCACTTCCTTAGCTCCATGTAGTCGTCCTCTCGCTGTCCGTCTTGAATCCCGGACTCAAGCATCGGCTTCATCGGAGAAATGGGCGGGCAAGGTCGTCGGCTTCGTGCCGAAGAAGATCTACGTCGAGGCATCACAAGTTCAAGCTCCAACTTCACCAAGTTGTGAAACTTGTGAAGAAAACACCCAAAACAACTTGGCAAGAGGTAGAGGATGAAGAAATAGGAGGTGGGTTCACTTTAGAATTGGATTTCTCACTTTAGAACTCAAGTTGCCATTGATGGAGTCTTATTTTCTTTCTTGAAGAAGAAGGAGAGAATGAAGATAGAATATCATGAAAGTATTTACATAAAAGAAAATAAATCAATACTTATCATATCCTAACTAAGGTTAAGTGTAGAGAATAGACCATGGTAAGTGGGAATGGTTAGGGTTAAGCATGAAGACAAAATGGTCTCTTTAGTCAAAGCTTCATGAAGCTTCAACAAGCTTCATGATAAAGAAAACCATTTTGTTTTCTTTTATCTAATTAAATATAAATAAAGAATGGATAAATAAATGAGTGAATAAATCAAAACCCTAATCATTACACAACCATGGTTTAATCTTTACACAAAACACAAGTTAGCATGCAACATCAAACATGATACAATCAAGTGCACACAAAATATATCACATATACAATGTGTGAACTTCAAGTGAGAAAATCCATTTAAAGTGAACCAATACTAGTTAATGCAAAGTAATATATCAAATATAATTATACATTAAATCATTAAATCAACATTTGATTCAATGATCCGGTCATGTCGCACATAACCGACTAGTATCGAATGTATCGATTTATCGAATCAATGATTCGATAACTAGGTCATATCGCATACAACCAATCGAAACATTCATCGCGAGAATGAAATGCGGTATCACATACACGCATTATTCTCGGTCCCGCACATATCTCATATGCGCTCCTATTTCGTTTCGCTTGAGCCAGGAAACCTCTGTGTAGGACTCTAAAGACTCGTCAATACGCCGGTAGCAGATGATGATCATATCAAGCACCCACAAGCCGCAAGCGGTCTGCTAAACGTAACGGCCATCCGGGTATTGAGCGATCAGAAGATCGACGAGCTAGCCCGCTCACACTCCTGTGAATCCAACCAGTAACATTTACCGTACAGTCCGGTCTGTTCGTCTGATATGTCGCATATCAAGTCTAGGGGTGGTATACGTCAGACCCCAATAACCGATAAGTCGTGCCGATGTGAGGCTCATAACGGGTCGAGAAACTACTGGTAACACTTACCAGCAAATCTCTGATCAGCCCTGGCCAGGGACTTCCCTGTTACGGCCAATCGAGCACAGCGCAACATCAACCCCCAATACCGGGAGAGACGAAACCCCTCCTATCGCTCATTGCCTCCATGTGACTCGGGACTGTACCCAAAGACCACCATTTTGCACGCCCTCATGGACGTGGTAAGGTGGAGATCAAAGCACAGTGGGAATCACACAAGACTCTATGACGATCTCGGGTCTACAGACTAACCTGCACAAGTGTCACCTGAGAACTGCCATCTGACGTGAGGTATAATACCATCTGGGAGTTCTCGGCGAGTCCGTCCAGTGTACCCAGTCTCCACTGAGCACCCGTATACCATCTCTGATGTCAAACACCAATGGATGTGGGATCATCCATCGCCCATCTCATGGGTCGAGAAGCGTATACGCTAGTCTACTCTGGTATATCGATGCCCCGTCTCGATACACCCACGACTAGGGACCTTGAAGGATGTACTTATGGACTACCATGTCCCCACTAGTATGATCTGCATCATAGTCCAGGTAGTCAAGTACACATCCTAAGGGCTTTACCAACATGTAACTATAAGACAGTTTAAAGAGACTAGTGTACATGTTAAGATAAAGAGCAACCAGATAGCATACTATCATGTCGAGCAAGAAAGTCATCTCTATATATGTCCAAGCATCCAATATAATATACATCATCTGTACAATACTGGCCTCTAGGGCATACATACAACTAACAATCTCCCACTTGCACTAGGGCCAGCTGCTGTAGTATCGCATACCGAGCATCCCGAAGAGTCTCTCAAACTGTATCTGGGGAATGGCCTTCGTGAGTGGATCCGCCGTGTTGTTCTTCGTGTCAACCCTCCTGACCTCGATCTCCCGGCGATCAACTATCTCCCGGATCAGGTGATACCGCCTCAGAATATGCCTGGATCGCTGATGGGACCTGGGTTCCTTGGCCAAAGCCACCGCTCCATTGTTATCGCAATACAAAGGTATTGGATGCTCAATGGATGGAACCATTCCAAGTTCAGTAATGAACTTCTTGATCCAGACAGCCTCTTTAGCAGTATCGTTGGCAGCGATGTATTCAGCCTCCATCGTCGAGTCTGCCACGGTTTCCTGCTTGGAACTCTTCCAGCTAACCGCCCCTCCGTAAAGGGTAAAGACAAATCCCGACTGCGACTTAGAGTCGTCCTTATCACTCTGGAAGCTCGAATCGGTAAAGGACTCCACTTGGAGTTCTCCGTTACCATACACTAAGAGCATCTCTTTAGTCCTTCGTAAGTACTTGAGAATGCTCTTCACAGCTGTCCAGTGACTCTCTCCAGGATCAGCTTGATACCTTCTCACTACACTTAGTGAGTATGCTACATCGGGTCTGGTACATAGCATCGCGTACATGATAGAGCCTACAGCCGAAGCATAGGGTATCCCTTGCATGCGAGCTCTCTCCAAATCAGTCTTGGGAGACATTTTTTTGGAGAGAGTGACTCCAGAGATCGTGGGCAAGTTCCCACGCTTGGATTCTTCCATACTAAACCTCTTTAGTATGGTGTCAATGTACCTGGATTGGGACAATCCCAATATCCGTTTGGATCTATCTCTATAGATCCTTATTCCCAATATGCAGGAGGCATCACCAAGATCTTTCATTGAGAATCTTTGTGATAAGAAGAGCTTGACCGATTGCAGCATAGGAATATCATTTCCTATCAAGAGTATGTCGTCCACGTACAATACGAGGAAGACAACCTTACTCTCTGCTACCTTCTTGTAAATACAAGGTTCATCTGGGTTTTTGACGAAATCAAACTCTTTGATAACGACGTCAAAGCAGATGTTCCAACTCCGCGATGCTTGCTTTAATCCATAAATGGATTTAAGCAGCTTGCACACCTTTCCGCTGCTCCCACTGTCTACGAAGCCCTCTGGCTGAGTCATGTACACGCACTCTTCTAAATCACCGTTTAGAAAGGCGGTCTTAACATCCATTTGCCAGATTTCGTAATCATGATATGCAGCGATGGCAAGCATGATCCGGATGGATTTAAGCATAGCCATTGGAGAAATGGTTTCGTCATAGTCCACACCTGGTCTTTGACGAAAACCCTTTGCTACAAGTCTAGCTTTGAAAGTCTCCACTTTCCCATCTACACCAAGTTTTTTCTTGAAGATCCACTTGCTCCCGATGGGTTTTACCCCTTCAGGAGCAACATCCAAAGTCCATACTTTGTTGGTGTACATGGATTCCATCCCGGACCGCATAGCATTCAGCCATTTCACTGAGTCCCTACTCGTGATGGCCTGCTCGAAACTAGTTGGGTCATCATCATCCATGATGCAATCTTCGCTTCCACCGTCAATGAGAAAACCGTAGTATCTCTCAGGTGGACGAGAAACCCTGCTAGATCGGCGGAGAGGCTGGGGTTCGTCGGGTACTACTGAATCCTCTGGTTCTACTAAATCTTCAGTTATAGTTTGTGTTGCTGGAACCTCTTCCAGTTCTACCTCAATGCCACTAATCTGTTTCATAAGAAAACCTTTTTCTAAGAAAGTGGCATGTCGAGAAACAAACACCTTTTGTTCCTCGGGGTGGTAGAAGATATATCCTTGTGAATTTTTGGGATATCCTACAAACTTACATAAGACTGATCTTGCCTCGAGTTTGTCCGGATTTTGTCTTTTGACATAGGCTGGACAACCCCATATCTTAACATACTTAAGAGATGGTCTCTTCCCTTTCCATATCTCATATGGAGTGGTAGGCACTGATTTGGTAGGAACCATATTCAATAGGTGTACGGCTGTCTCAAGCGCATACCCCCAGAAGGAAATAGGTAACTCAGCTGTACTCATCATTGAACGCACCATATCTAATAGGGTGCGATTCCTTCGTTCCGATACACCGTTGTGCTGTGGTGTATAAGGTGGAGTAAGCTGAGAGAGAATCCCATTCTCTTTTAGATAATCTTGGAACTCATTGCTCAAGTATTCTCCTCCTCGATCAGATCGAAGGATCTTAATACTTTTGCCCGTTTGGTTCTCTACTTCTTACTTATATTCTCTGAATTTCTCAAAAGTTTCAGACTTGTGTTTCAATAGGAACACATGCCCGTATCTAGAGAGATCGTCAGTGAATGTAATGAAGTAGGAAGAACTGTTCCTGGCATGGGTAGACATGGGACCGCATACATCACTATGTACCAGTCCTAAGAGTTCAGTAACTCTTTCTCCGTGTCCACTAAACGGAGCTTTGGTCATTTTTCCTTTGAGACATGAATGGCAAGTATCATAAGATGATAATTCGAACGGATTCAAATAACCATCCTTATGTAACTTAGCCAGTCGTGTCGCATTGATATGACCAAGTCTACAATGCCACAAGTAGGATTCGTTCATTTCTGAACTTTTCCTCTTGTGTGTGTTTTGTATATTGAGGACTGTATTTTGATTTAGAATGAATATGCCATTATGTAACGAGCCTGATGCAATCAACTTTTGATCTAGGAATATGTTCATAACATTATCCTGTACTACAAAATTATATCCTTCTTTACTCAATAAAGAAACTGATATAATGTTGCACATCATGTTCGGTATATAATAGCACTCATTCATAATCATTGTATCACCACTTGGTAATACTAGGTGATATTCGCCAACTGCTTTGGCTGCAACATTTGCACCGTTCCCTACTTGAACGGAATGATCACCTTTACCCAGTTCTCTACCTTTTCGTAGCCCATGTAACTGCTTACATATGTGGGATCCTGATCCGGTATCTAATACCCAGGACGTAGGGTGAACTGAAAAACAGTTCTCAATAACTAACACACCCGAAGAAGATGCATCAACATGCGTGTTCTTTTGGGCGGCTTGAGAATCTAGATATTCTCCTATTTCCTGTTCATTCTTATAACACTTATAAGATAGAACGGGTTCAACGTTCCCTTGCACAGTATAATATGCGGGTTCGGTCAATACATCCATATTATTATCTTTATTAGGGCATGAAATGGTTGCTACCTGGAGAGAGAGAGAAGAAAACACTTTAGCGTATGCTCTTGCAAGATTAGATTGGTTATTATCTTATCTAATCAGGATGGCTCCCACTGGTTTTTTATCAAATCTTCCTTCAAACCCTAAAAAGAAAGACTAGCCGGGATTAATTACACACTACAAGTTCGCCAATCTTTCAGCCAGGCCAGTGTCGGTACTTTGAGGGAGGTCCCCCGTGCTTTCGCACGAACCTAATTAATGTAAACCTCGTTTTTCCAGAGGCGTAACCCCGTTGACACCTTTCTAGACACCTACTTGATTAGCTAATTGCAATGTGTAAAACTCTCCCAGGAGTAACTCTTACTCGCAGTGGGTATCGGGATCCAACTATCTCATAGAAGGTATGCAATCTCATTGCAAATTTCAACACTTGAAATTCCCAATAATATTTTACCCCTAGTGTTCTATGACCTTGACGAATGCCAAACAACCCATAGTCCACTAGTCAAGTTCAACCCGTACATTTCTTGATTGAATTAAACCCACCCGCACGACCCTTGACGAATGCCAAACAACGCCGTACGAATACCCTAATCCAATCTGCATCATATGCATAAGCAGATAAATACTAGTTAGCTACCATACACTACGCCTTGACGAATGCCAAACTACCGTAGCACGAATACTAAGTAGTACTTATCTGAAATGACGGAGGGCTACGCAGGTTTTCAGAAAACCATGAGCGTAATGAACTTGATATCGTTGTAGAATCAAATGAAGTTTTTGAAATGGAGCGATTTTGAGGCTTTTCTAGTTTTGCTAAAGGGATCACTCCCGGTGAAGGGATCGTTGGCCCTTTCCTCGTTGAATGAGGTGCGGGATATATCATATATATCACTGTGCAAAGCAGAAACTATAGAAGCAATCAAAAGTCAAACCGAGTGTGTAGCATCTGCCAGTTATTGCTAAAGGAGTCACTCCCGGTGAAGGGATCTCGGTCCTTTCCTCATCGAATAAGGTGCAGGGTATATCATATATACCGCTATGCAAAGCAAGAACTGTAGCTACCTGTTTTGTTTAAAATTTGATTCTACAACATCTTAGGTTTCTTTTCTTTCATTAATCACATTAATGAAGTCCCATCATTTAAATACCTAAACATCACAGATAAATACGACGTACACTTATACCATCCGCATTCGCCTCGATGTCCCCTCGTGCACCGTTAGGTTAGGTAACTAACGGCAGAGCGGGGCAGGGCTAGCGCGGGTGTAAAACATAAGTAACGCCTATATAATATATCATATATACTATATAAAGTATCCATCACAGAACATATCACATGATCACATCACAGATATCGCAGCAGAAGAAACATATGAAACATTGGATATACTAGGACGTCCGTATTTTCAATACGAGCCAGTATAAAACACGGATTCCACGGTCGTGATGAATAGCCAATCCCACACCCCTAGACCCCTACGAGAGCGGCAAGCAACCCTACCAATTCTAGGGTTAGGAGACCCGGACTCGACTCCTCGAGATGGTCTCCCACTGGACCCTAGAACCCGGTTACTTATGCTCCCCTCCTTGGGTCTATCCTAATGCGGAAAAGTAAATAATATACAAAAGGTGACAACTTCCGCAACCTGGAAGTGTCCCAATAAAAGAATATTACATACAAGTTTTTACATGAATGAAAATGAAAAACACTCATCTCACATAAAAAACCCCGGCTATTCAAACACGACGATCCAATATAACATATCCAGCAACACATAACATCACATGTCATCAACGTAAGTAAATATGCGCATCCCAATTGTCGTTGACATATAGCAATGAAACCGGCGATATCACATATTACACTTACGGTCACAGAAAAGAAAGTGTAAAACTACAACAATTGGAATCCGCAACCTCTTTAGACATCACATGCCTAATCAAATGAAATACTTAGACATCACATGCCTAACAATTATAAACCCCGCATTTTAGTCTCATTATCGAAAACTCTTTTCAATATCAAGTGAGACTAAACTGCTAGATTTATAACATTCATTCAGTTATCTCATAACTGTTTGTGAATTCCAATTATTGTATCCCATTCCGGATAAATAGAAAATATTAAACTTTCCGATCGAACATTCGAACACCCAAGTTTTCCCGAAACCGTTCAACACATGAAATAGGTTCAAAGACATTCACTTCATGCCTCAGTACCAACGGTCCAGCCGTAGAAGGGTCAAGCCAACGCCTCACATGTGGCATGCCGTACTGCCCCAAACCCGAAGGTTCAAAGGGCGGTTCAAGACGGTCACATAATCAAGTTAAGGTTTGTTGTCTTCTAGAGGGACCATCGCGTTACTTGCACTACTCAGAACGTCCTTAAACCACAGGAAAAATCCAACACTTGGAAATTTTCCGGCAGGGGAAAAGTTGGGTATTTATATCCGGTCGAACTTTTTAACATATTCAAAAATTATCCGGAAAAACACATAGACAAAACTTGATAATCCGATCGAATCTTCGATTCCCAATGCAACCCCAGTACACTCAACTCTTGAGTCAATTTAAAAATTCCCAGAAAACTCAGCACTGTGAAATAGGAATTACTGTGCAAAGGAGGAGGGCTGACGTAATCATTAGGCCACAGAACCGCCGCAGAAGCCATGCTTCTGCCGCGGTTCCGCCGCACACTATACTGTTCATTGGAAAAAAATTGCACCGTAATTCTTAGAATTCCCTGCTGAATTTTTTAAGCATTTTTAATCTGGAAAAAACCCAGTTTTTAGAAAAAGTCCAGAGAGTACTTAGGTTTTAGGGTTTCGGTTCGATCGGGTTTCAAACGTCGTCTACACTTCGGCTAAAGCTTTAGCTAGGCTCTGATACCACTGTAGGGTTCCTTGGCACTCTAATGAGGTCTCACAAGGCATCAACCATGCCAATTTCAAATTTTACGGGTGCCGAGAAACCCTAATACGGATCGTTGACTAGAAGTTTAGGCGAAACAGTAAACTAGTTAACATCTTAACTAAAAGAAGAGAGCTACAACCTTTGTAGATCCGGTTATCCACTTCCTTAGCTCCATGTAGTCGTCCTCTCGCTGTCCTTCTTGAATCCCGGACTCAAGCATCGGCTTCATCGGAGAAATGGGCGGGCAAGGTCGTCGGCTTCGTGCCGAAGAAGATCTACGTCGAGGCATCACAAGTTCAAGCTCCAACTTCACCAAGTTGTGAAACTTGTGAAGAAAACACCCAAAACAACTTGGCAAGAGGTAGAGGATGAAGAAATAGGAGGTGGGTTCACTTTAGAATTGGATTTCTCACTTTAGAACTCAAGTTGCCATTGATGGAGTCTTATTTTCTTTCTTGAAGAAGAAGGAGAGAATGAAGATAGAATATCATGAAAGTATTTACATAAAAGAAAATAAATCAATACTTATCATATCCTAACTAAGGTTAAGTGTAGAGAATAGACCATGGTAAGTGGGAATGGTTAGGATTAAGCATGAAGACAAAATGGTCTCTTTAGTCAAAGCTTCATGAAGCTTCAACAAGCTTCATGATAAAGAAAACCATTTTGTTTTCTTTTATCTAATTAAATATAAATAAAGAATGGATAAATAAATGAGTGAATAAATCAAAACCCTAATCATTACACAACCATGGTTTAATCTTTACACAAAACACAAGTTAGCATGCAACATCAAACATCATACAATCAAGTGCACACAAAATATATCATATATACAATGTGTGAACTTCAAGTGAGAAAATCCTTTTAAAGTGAACCAATACTAGTTAATGCAAAGTAATATATCAAATATAATTATACATTAAATCATTAAATCAACATTTGATTCAATGATCCGGTCATGTCGCACATAACCGACTAGTATCGAATGTATCGATTTATCGAATCAATGATTCGATAACTAGGTCATATCGCATACAACCAATCGAAACATTCATCGTGAGAATGAAATGCGGTATCACATACACGCATTATTCTCGGTCCCGCACATATCTCATATGCGCTCCTATTTCGTTTCGCTTGAGCCAGGAAACCTCTGTGTAGGACTCTAAAGACTCGTCAATACGCCGGTAGCAGATGATGATCATATCAAGCACCCACAAGCCGCAAGCGGTCTGCTAAACGTAACGGCCATCCGGGTATTGAGCGATCAGAAGATCGACGAGCTAGCCCGCTCACACTCCTGTGAATCCAACCAGTAACACTTACCGTACAGTCCGGTCTGTTCGTCTGATATGTCGCATATCAAGTCTAGGGGTGGTATACGTCAGACCCCAATAACCGATAAGTCGTGCCGATGTGAGGCTCATAACGGGTCGAGAAACTACTGGTAACACTTACCAGCAAATCTCTGATCAGCCCTGGCCAGGGACTTCCCTGTTACGGCCAATCGAGCACAGCGCAACATCAACCCCCAATACCGGGAGAGACGAAACCCCTCCTATCGCTCATTGCCTCCATGTGACTCGGGACTGTACCCAAAGACCACCGTTTTGCACGCCCTCATGGACGTGGTAAGGTGGAGATCAAAGCACAGTGGGAATCACACAAGACTCTATGACGATCTCGGGTCTACAGACTAACCTGCACAAGTGTCACCTGAGAACTGCCATCTGACGTGAGGTATAATACCATCTGGGAGTTCTCGGCGAGTCCGTCCAGTGTACCCAGTCTCCACTGAGCACCCATATACCATCTCTGATGTCAAACACCAATGGATGTGGGATCATCCATCGCCCATCTCATGGGTCGAGAAGCGTATACGCTAGTCTACTCTGGTATATCGATGCCCCGTCTCGATACACCCACGACTAGGGACCTTGAAGGATGTACTTATGGACTACCATGTCCCCACTAGTATGATCTGCATCATAGTCCAGGTAGTCAAATACACATCCTAAGGGCTTTACCAACATGTAACTATAAGACAGTTTAAAGAGACTAGTGTACATGTTAAGATAAAGAGCAACCAGATAGCATACTATCATATCGAGCAAGAAAGTCATCTCTATATATGTCCAAGCATCCAATATAATATACATCATCTGTACAATACTGGCCTCTAGGGCATACATACAACTAACATCTTTTGCATTGTTGCCATTTCAGTTTTGACTCCTATGGAAACATCTAGTTGATGGATACCACCCCTAAACGACGATTGACTTACACTCTCCCATTGTAAAGTTTTTTCAGCAAAATCTTCTAAAAATTTCCAAACTTCACCATCGTCTTTAGACATGAAGTTGCCTTGACACATGGATTCAAGATTCTGTTTTGTTGTAGGATTAATGCCCTCATATATGATTCTGCACAGATCCCATCGATGGGTTCCGTGATGAGGACATTGAACTAACAGATCCTTGAAGCTTTCAAAACACTTCGAAAATGGTTCATTGGGAAGCTGGGTAAATTGATTTATTTCGCTACGGACTCGGGCTGTCTTATGATTGGGGTAGAATTTCTTAAGGAAAGCTATGACGAATTCATCCCAATTTGAAATAGAATGTGTAGCTGTGTTATAAAGCCACTTCTCGGCTAAATCGCACAACGTGAACGGGAGAAGACGTAATCTCATAGCATCCACAGAAAGCCGTGAAGTACCCATCATAGCGCATACGTTTTCAAATTTGGTAATAAAATCGTATGCGTCTTCAGACTCAAGACCGTGAAATTTGGGTAAAAGATTGATGTATTGAGGTTTGATTTCAAAATTGTCCTCATTAGCTGGTGGAATGGAAAGACAGGTAGAAAGAGGACTTCGAATAGGGTAGCATCTCTCTTGGAGAGAGATGCGGGGTGGATTTTGCGCACCTGCGGGCGGTGGCAGAGTGGTGTTAAAGAAGTTCGATGGAGATCCGTCCATCTAAGTGGATGTGGTGTGTGGTGAGGAAAAAGAAGATGTAGAAATACCGACTTCGGAGTCGATAGGAAGAACGCGGACAAGACCGGCACTAGAATCCCGTGTCCAGCCGAGCATGCACTAAATGGTTTAGCATAAGTGGCGGCGTAAGTGATAATTAGAGAAAATGATGTGTTTGGTGTTTGTTTTGAAAAAGACGGATTTTGAAAAATCACACAACAATGCACAAGCAACCCTAGATCTAAAGGTCACCTAGGTCAAGTCACTAGACCGCTCCTAGACTTCCAAAAGACAAATTGCAGGATAAATCCTCTACTGCCTCTTTATCCTTTCTGTGGCCAGGTAAGTGCCAGGTAAGTGGGAGGTTCTCCACTACGTAAATAATGGGCCTAATTAAGTAACCACTTGCCTTAGACACACTTGCCTTAGACACCACAAAAGAAACGCGGATAAGCAATAGATTACCCATGACCTCCTTCTATTCTAATTGAGCGCGACGGTCTTTAGAGTCTTGTCTAGATATTTTTTAGTTAATGAAGGGTAATGCGGATGCTCGTTTTGTGATTTGCGGGGCTTAGGAAGGGTAATTAAATCCCCACCTAATTTGAATTTGGTCTTTGCCCCTTAATTTCCGTATTAAAAATATGCATAAAACAACCAATTTCAAGAAACGCAACAATTTTTTTCTTTTAGCGCGCTGCGAATTTTTGCAAAGAATCCTGCGGAAAATTGTTATTGGACAAGATCAGAGAGAAGAGGAGAGAACAGAGAATATACCACAGAAGTTTGGAATACTGAAACGCCTAAAAGGCTGCGGAACCGCTGCAAAAACCTACCGCTAGCCGTGGATCCGCGGTGGAATGGAGGAATTAGGGTTTCAAAATTTTCCTGTAGCTTCTTGTACTCCTCTGGAATTTGTAGATCTTCTCTGAATCTTGATCTCAATGCTATAATGATTCTAGATTCCCTCGCAAAAATTCAAACACTAAACGTTAAGCACATGATGCGATTCTTGAATTAAAATTTGATGGAATAATAAATTTTCAACTCAAATAGCAAGAAAGAACAAATTATGCACGCATCCCGGCAACGGCGCCATTTGATTGATTCTTTAAATCTCAATGTTGTTTAAGAAATATAAAATGTTCACAATCAAAGAAATTTGTATCGCCGTAATCAATAACGGTGTCGCTTGTAGCGATTGTTAGTGAGCACGGATCGTCTACAGAGATTCGTGTTTTGATCGATCTTGTTTTAGATGAATTGAAATGAAAATAGTAAAGAAAACGATTCAAGATTTATGAGATTGATTTGCAAGAAACATCTAGAAAAATATCAAGAATCAAGAAATCAAGAATTTATCCAATATCAATTTGATTTATCAAGATTAAGAAGAATAGCTTGTAGGATTTGATCAAATTAGTAGTAGTGATGAATCTAGAGATGACTAATCTTATCTATTGATAATTTGTAGCTAGATCGATAATAATGAATGAAGATTAGAGATCTATTGAAGAAACTAGGGTTTCTCCTTCACTATCTCTTGTCTTTTCATTGATCATCATTCGGATCTAGTCTCTAGCAAAGAAAATCATCAATCGTTTGATCCCTAATTCGCAACTAAATAATCAAGAAAGTGATCTCGCTCCAAATTAGGTCATCAATGATTCTTTTTGCTAAGATTCACAAATCTCATAAGACTTAAGATTAGTAAAAAGATCTTATCATCACTAGATCTACCGATTCTCTCGAATCCTCCACAAGCAGAGAATTCACTCACACATCATGAAAATTGAATAATCAAGAACGAAGAATTTCATAATGCAAGAATGTATAGAAAGCGAGAATTACAATTATCACCTTTATTTAAATCTCCTTCAAATTACACCTCTCAACTCGAGTTTACAAGACTAGCTCTCGATTGCTCCTTTGAAAGGGAATTTATCGTCGATCTTTGCGTGGCTCGATCGCCGTGAGTCGCGGATCTCGTGGATCTCTTGCTCGGATGATGATCGGTGTTGCAATAATGGATCTTTGATTGTTGCTTGATTTTGCTCTCAATGGATCTTGATTTGGCTCAAGTTGTATCACTCAACTTGAATTGAATTGATTTGGATTTGTGCTAGAATGGTGTAGTATTCAACAACTAATGAACAACCCCAAAATTGAGATCTAGATTCCCTTTTATAAATCTCAAATGAATCTTCCCTCATAAGCTAGGTTGTTAGAGAGAGCCTTCTAGAATGAGGTTGTTAAAAGGAGCCTTCTAGAAGAAGATTGTTATGCAGAGCCTTACAGAAGAAGCCACGTGGTAATTAAGCGTCTTGAGGAAGCAAGGTTGTTGAGAAGAAGGTTATGGAGATTTCTCGTTCTCTGACACCCTGACTCGGCCGCGGATCCGCGGCTACTCGGCCAACTCGGCCGCGGTTCCGCGGCCATATGATGAGTTCACTGGCTCATTTTTCTGTAGTCTTCCTCTGTTGGTCTCTGGGTGTATAATTGATATCTGGAATCTTTTTTATCCCTTTTGAATCTCTGCCAGATTTGAATTCTTTGACTTACTGTATTTTATCGGCACTTTTGTGATTCCGGTTCTTTGACCTGAAGAATTTTCTGCACACAATCTCAATAAAATGTGTTGAGATATACAATATCATGCGTGTAGTAATAATCACATAATTTCCAATAAAGAATGTTGAATTTAACTATAACACGTGGTATTTAGTATTTTCCAGACAAACTGGTAATATGTGTTATATTTATATCAACTATCCTTAGATGATTAGAATAATGAGGAAATTGATATGTTATAGATTGCATTATTTTCGACTGAACAGTTAACAAGTGTATTTACTTAAAAAAAAATATAAATGCAATCTTACTAGACGTTGAGTGGTTGTATCCATTCTTTCTTCCGGCATGCCTTCTTTAGTGTCCAATGCCTCTTAAGTCTCAGCAAGTCTCGATTTTTCCCCAGCCTTCTCTTGTACCAACCAGATATATAATTTATCTATATGTCAGGATATGTAATGATAAACTTAAAAAATCTAACATATATGTAATTAAGATAAACCCACCAAAGTATATCTATATTGACCATGTTGGATATAGTGCCCTCAAGTCAATTATTGTAATCCCAGGCAGGTGATTATGATGATTGAGGGTGGACCTATACGAGTAGAACAATTTTACTCGAGATGATAGTATGCTATCTGCTTTGTCTCTATCATCTTGTACACGTATTATATGGTATTACAGATTACTATTACATGTTGATAGAGCCCATAGGATTCTTGCTTGACTACCAGCATTATGATGGCGATCATATACGTGGGAGGTGGGTGGTCTATAAGCACATCCTTAAATGTCCATAGTTGAAGGAGTATCAAGACTGGGCATCGATACTCCGGAGTAAACTAGTTTAATACTTTTCGAGACCCCGACGAGGGGTGGTGGCCGGTCTCACAAGCCATTGGTGTCAGTTAGTCACCTAAGATAGTATACAGGTGCCCATTGGGTTATGAGTTACACTGGACGGACTCGCCGGGAACATGCTAGATGACATTATATCTATTGTCAGATAGCAGTTTTCAGGTGACATGAGTACAGGTTAGTCTATTGACTTAAGATCGTCATTTGTCTCGTGTGAGTTCCCACTGTACTTTGATTACTACCCTACCATGGCTCAAAGGAGTCATGCAAACAAGTTTTAATTGGGTACAGTCCCGAGCCACATGGAGGCAGTGAGCGGATCGTCGGGGATTTGTCTCTCCCTGTATTGGGGGTTAATGTCGCGCTGTGCACGGGTGGCCATCACCAGAAATACTTGGCCAAGGTGGACGAGAATGAAAGTGTATCCTGGCACCACCACAAGGTTAATACCGGCATCAAGCATGCAATTTTCAAATTTTCATGGTACTAAGCTACACTATCCAAAGATCTAACTAGATTATTAGGGTTTAACATGATATAAAACAAGATCTATACTAAGAGATGGAGACTACAACCTTTGTAGACCAAGTCCTTCTCTTCTAAAGCTCCGGGTTGTAGTCCCTAGGACTCCTCGTAGCTCCACTTGAAGAAGTGCACGAACTTGCTTCACGATCTTTGTGTCGAAGATGATCCACCCGAAGTTTCTCTAATACAAGCTACATCTTCACTAATCTTTCTTTAGTGAAGGAAACACCATAAACTCAAGTGCTAATCAAGTGTAGGATGGTGAAGTAGGGGTTCTAAGCTCACTTAGGATGTATCCAAAACCCTATGGTTCATATCACATGTGAGGGTTAGAGCTTGGAGGAGGAGGAGGAGGAGGAAGATGGAGAGAGCTAAAAGAAAATGAGCTAAGGAAAAATGATCAAGTGTAGAATGGCTCATCCAAAACCCTCACTTATTGAAGCATGGAATAAATCTCAATATAAAATAGTTACCATGCTTCAGTAGTGAAGCCAAACTAATAAAAAAATGTAGGGTTCCTAGGCACACAGTAGAGGTCTCACAAGGCATCAACCATGCCATTTTACAAAAATATGGTGCCGAGAAACCCTAGTTAACGGATCGTTGCTAGAAATCTAGGCGAAAAGTTGATCTAGTTAACTACTTAACTAAAAGTTAGGATGCTACAACCTTTGTAGATCCGGATATCCACTTCCTAAGCTCCACGTGGGCGTCCTCTCGCTGTCCATCGTGAATCTTGGACTCTCGCGATGGCTTCATCGGAGAAACGAGCGGAATTGGTCGTCGGCTTCGTGTCAAAGACGATCTACGTCGAGGCATCACAAGTTCAAGCTCCGACTTCACAAAGTTGTGAAACTTGTGAAGTAAACACCCAAAACAACTTGGCAAGAGGTAGAGGGTGAAGAAATAGGAGGTGGGTTCACTTTAGAATTGGATTTATCTCACTTTAGCTCAAGTTGCCATTGATAGACCTTGAGCTTTCCTTTTTTAAGATGAAGATGAAGAAGCAAATAGAATATGATAAGTATGTGTGAAAAAGAATAATAAAATCAAATACTTATCATGTTCTAACCTAGGTTAAGTGTAGAGAATAAACCATGGTCACTTGGATGGGTTAGGGTTAAGCATGAAGATAAGGATGGTTACAAAAGTCAAGGCTTCATGAAGCTTCAACTAATGACAAAGAAAGCCACCATTCTTATCTTTATCTTTTCCAAATAAATAAATAAACAAATAAATAAATAAATGAATATGCAAAACCCTAATTATCAAATTAACCATGGATTAATTCTATATACTTAACTAAATGATCAAGTATCATCAAACATGATACAAAAAAGTGCACAAAAGCATATCACATATACAATGTGCATTAAGTGAGAAAAATCCGTTTAAAGTGAACCAATACTAGTTAATGCAATGCAATATATCAAATATATAATTATGCATTAAATCATTAAATCAACATTTGATTCAATGATCCGGTCATGTCGCACATAACCGACTAGAATCCAATGTATCGATTTATCGAATCAATGATTCGATAATTAGGTCATATCGAATATAACCAATCGAAACATATATCGCGAGAATGAAATGCGGTATCACATACATGCATTATTCTCGGTCCTGCACATATCTCATATGCGCTCCTATTTCGTTTCGCTTGAACCAGGAAACCTCTGTGTAGGACTCTAAAGACTCGTCAATACGCCGGTAGCAGATGATGATCATATCAAGCACCCACAAGCCGCAAGCGGTCTGCTAAACGTAACGGCCATCCGGGTATTGAGCGATCAGAAGATCGACGAGCTAGCCCGCTCACACTCCTGTGAATCCAACCAGTAACACTTACCGTACAGTCCGATCTGTTCGTCTGATACGTCGCATATCAAGTCTAGGGGTGGTAAACGTCAGACCCCAATAACCGATAAGTCGTGCCGATGTGAGGCTCATAACGGGTCGAGAAACTACTGGTAACACTTACCAGCAAATCTCTGATCAGCCCTGGCCAGGGACTTCCCTGTTATGGCCAATCGAGCACTGCGCAACATCAACCCCCAATACCGGGAGAGACGAAACCCCTCCTATCGCTCATTGCCTCCATGTGACTCGGGACTGTACCCAAAGACCACCGTTTTGGACGCCCTCATGGACGTGGTAAGGTGGAGATCAAAGCACAGTGGGAATCACACAAGACTCTATGACGATCTCGGGTCTACAGACTAACCTGTACAAGTGTCACCTGAGAACTGCCATCTGACGTGAGGTATAATACCATCTGGGAGTTCTCGGCGAGTCCGTCCAGTGTACCCAGTCTCCACTGAGCACCCGTATACCATCTATGATGTCAAACACCAATGGATATGGGATCATCCATCGCCCATCACATGGGTCGAGAAGCGTATACGCTAGTCTACTCTGGTATATCGATGCCCCGTCTCGATACACCCATGACTAGGGACCTTGAAGGATGTACTTATGGACTACCATGTCCCCACTAGTATGATCTGCATCATAGTCCAGGTAGTCAAGTACAAATCCTAAGGGCTTTACCAACATGTAACTATAAGACAGTATAAAGAGACTAGTGTACATGTTAAGATAAAGAGCAACCAGATAGCATACTATCATGTCGAGCAAGAAAGTCATCTCTATATATGTCCAAGCATCCAATATAATATACATCATCTGTACAATACTGGCCTCTAGGGCATACATACAACTAACAATCTCCCACTTGCACTAGGGCCAGCTGCTGTAGTATCGCATACCGAGCATCCCGAAGAGTCTCTCAAACTGTATCTGGGGAATGGCCTTCGTGAGTGGATCCGCCGTGTTGTTCTTCGTGTCAACCCTCCTGACCTCGATCTCCCGGCGATCAACTATCTCCCGGATCAGGTGATACCGCCTCAGAATATGCCTGGATCGCTGATGGGACCTGGGTTCCTTGGCCAAAGCCACCGCTCTATTGTTATCGCAATATAAAGGTATTGGATGCTCAATGGATGGAACCACACCAAGTTCAGTAATGAACTTCTTGATCCAGACAGCCTCTTTGGCAGCATCGTTGGCAGCGATGTATTCAGCCTCCATCGTCGAGTCTGCTACGGTTTCCTGCTTGGAACTCTTCCAGCTAACCGCCCCTTCGTAAAGGGTAAAGACAAATCCCGACTGCGACTTAGAGTCGTCCTTATCACTCTGGAAGCTCGAATCGGTAAAGGACTCCACTTGGAGCTCTCCGTTACCATACACCAAGAACATATCTCTAGTCCTTCGCAAGTACTTGAGAATGCTCTTCACAGCTGTCCAGTGACTCTCTCCAGGATCAGCTTGATACCTGCTCACTATACTTTGTGAGTATGCTACATCGGGTCTGGTACATAGCATCGCATACATAATAGAGCCTACTGCCGAAGCATAGGGTATCCCTTGCATGCGAGCTCTCTCCAAATCAGTCTTGGGAGACATCTCTTTGGAGAGAGTGACTCCAGAGATCGTGGGTAAGTTCCCACACTTGGACTCTTCCATACTAAACCTCTTTAGTATGGTGTCAATGTACCTGGATTGGGACAATCCCAAAATCCTTTTGGATCTATCTCTATAGATCCTAATTCCCAATATGCAGGAGGCATCACCAAGATCTTTCATCGAGAATCTTTGTGATAAGAAGAGCTTGACCGATTGCAGCATAGGAATATCATTTCCTATCAAGAGTATGTCGTCCACGTACAATACGAGGAAGACAACCTTACTCTCTGCCACCTTCTTGTAGATACAAGGTTCATCTGGATTTTTGACGAAATCAAACTCTTTGATAACGACGTCAAAGCAGATGTTCCAACTCCGCGATGCTTGCTTTAATCCATAAATGGATTTAAGCAGCTTGCACACCTTCCCGCTGCTCCCACTGTCTACGAAGCCCTCTGGCTGAGTCATGTACACGCACTCTCCTAAATCACCATTTAGAAAGGCGGTCTTAACATCCATTTGCCAGATTTCGTAGTCATGAAAGGCAGCAATGGCAAGCATGATTCGGATGGATTTAAGCATAGCCACTGGAGAAAAGGTTTCGTCATAGTCCACACCTGGTCTTTGACGAAAACCCTTTGCTACAAGTCTAGCTTTGAAAGTCTCCACTTTCCCATCTACACCAAATTTCTTCTTGAAGATCCACTTGCTCCCAATGGGTTTTACCCCTTCAGGAGCAACTTCCAAAGTCCATACTTTGTTGGTGTACATGGATTCCATCTCGGACCGCATAGCATCCAGCCATTTCACTGAGTCCCTACTCGTAATGGCCTGCTCGAAGCTAGTTGGGTCATCATCATCCATGATGCAATCCTCGCTTCCACCATCAATGAGAAAACCGTAGTATCTCTCAGGTGGACGAGAAACCCTACTAGATCGGCGGAGAGGCTGGGGTTCGTCGGGTACTATCGAATCTTCTGGTTCCACTAAATCTTCAGTTATAGTTTGTGTATCTGGAATTTCTTCCAGCTCTACCACTTTGCCACTAATTTCTTTTTCAAGGAATTCCTTTTCTAAAAAGGTGGCATATTGAGAAACAAACACTTTTTGTTCTTCAGCATGGTAGAAAAAATATCCTTGGGAATTCTTAGGATATCCCACAAACTTGCAGAGAACTGACCGTGCCTAGAGTTTGTCTGGATTTTGCCTTTTGACATAGGCCGGACAACCCCATATCTTAACTCGTTTAAAATATGGTCTCTTCCCACTCCATATCTCATATGGTGTGGTAGGTACAGATTTAGATGATCAGGTATGCAGCCGTCTCCAGTGCATATCCCCAGAAGGAAATAGGTAACTCAGCTGTGCTCATCATAGAGCGCACCATATCTAATAGGGTGCGGTTCCTCCGTTTAGATACACCGTTGTGCTGTGGTGTATATGGAGGAGTCAGCTGAGAGAGAATCCCATTCTCTTTTAGGAAGTCCAGGAATTCATTGCTCAAGTATTCCCCTCCTCGATCAGATCGTAGGATTTTAATACTTTTTCCGGTTTGGTTCTCAACTTCTTGTTTATATTCCCTAAATTTCTCAAAAGCTTCTGATTTGTGTTTCATCAGGAACACATACCCGAACCTAGAAAGATCGTCAGTGAATGTAATGAAGTATGAAGAACCATCCCTGGCATGTGTAGACATGGGACCGCATACATCACTATGTATAAGTCCCAAGAGTTCGGTAACTCTTTCTCCGTGTCCCGTAAACGGAGTTTTGGTCATCTTGCCTTTGAGACATGACTGGCAAGTGTCATAAGATGAAAATTCGAAAGGTTTCAAATATCCATCCTTATGCAACTTAGCCAGTCGTGTCACATTGATGTGACCCAGTCTACAATACCACAAGAAGGATTCGTTGAGTTCAGAACTCTTCCTCTTGTGTGTGTTTGTTATGCTCAGAACTGTTGATTGATTTAGAACATAAATGCCATTGCATAACGTGCCTGATCCAACCAACTTTTGGTTACGGAAAATGTTCATAACATTGTCCTGTAATACAAAATTATATCCTTCTTTGCTTAATAAAGAAACCGATATAATGTTGCATATCAGGTTCGGCATGTAATAGCATTCGTTCAGAACCAATGTATTACCAGTTGGTAATACAAGGTGATACTCCCCGACAGTCTTAGCTGCAACAATTGCACCATTTCCAACTCTTATGTCTTTATCACCTTCTCCAAGTTCTCTACCTTTCCTTAGCCCATGTAACTGATTACATATATGGGATCCTGACCCGGTATCTAATACCCAGGACGTAGAGCAAATAGAGAAACAGTTCTCAGTAACGAACACACCCGAAGAAAATGCATCATCATGTACTTTCTTCATTCGGGTGGCATGGGAATCCTGGTATTCCCCTATATCCTGTTCATTCCTATAACTCTTATAAGAAAGAACGGAACCAACGTTCCCCAGCACAGTATAACATGCGGGTTTGGTCAATACATCCATATTATTATCTTGATTAAGGCATGAAATGGTCGCTACCTGGAGAGAGAGAGAAGAAAACACTTTAGCGTATGCTCGTGCAAGATCAGATTGGTTTTTATCTTATCTAATCAGGATGGCTCCCACTGCTTTTTATCAAATCTTCCTTCAAACCTTAAAAGGAAAGACTAGCCGGGATTAATTACACACTACAAGTTCGCCAATCTTTCAGCCAGGCCAGTGTCGGTACTTTGAGGGAGGTCCCCCGTGCTTTCGCACGGACCTAATTAATGTAAACCTCGTTTTCCCAGAGGCGTAACCTCGTTAACACCTTTCTAGACACCTACTTGATCGGCTAATTGCAATGTGTAAAACTCTCCCAGGAGTAACTCTTACTCGCAGTGGGTATCGGGATCCAACTATCTCATAGAAGGTATGCAATCTCATTGCAAATTTCAACATTTGAAATTCCCGATAATCTTTCGCCCCTAGCAGCTATATGACCTTAACATAGTCAACAAATCATATGTGCTAGTCAAGTTCAACCCGTCATTTCCCGATTGAATTAAACCCACCCGCACGACCCTTAACATAGTCAACAAAGTCGCACGACTACCCTAATCCAATCGCATCATATGCTTATACAGATAAGCACTAATTAGCTACCGCACACTACGCCTTAACATAGTCAACAAACGTAGCACGAATACTAACTAGTACTTATCTGAAATGACGGAGGGCTACGACAGGTTTTTCTGAAAACCTATTGCGTAATGAACTTGATATCGTTGTAGAATCAAATGAAGTTTTAAAATGGAATGATTTTGAGGCTTTTCTAGTTTTGCTAAAGGGGTCACTCCCGGTGAAGGGATCGTCGGCCCTTTCCTCGTCGAATGAGATGCGGGATATATCATATATATCACTGTGCAAAGCAAAAACTCTTAAAAGCAATCAAAGCCAAACCGAGTGTGTAGCATCTGCCAGTTATTGCTAAAGGAGTCACTCCCGGTGAAGGGATCTCGGTCCTTTCCTCATCGAATAAGGTGCAGGGTATATCATATATACCGCTATGCAAAGCAAGAACTGTAGCTACCTGTTTTGTTTAAAATCTGATTCTACAACATCTTAGGTTTCTTTTCTTTCATTAATCACATTAATGAAGTCCCATCATTTAAATACCTAAACATCACAGATAGATATGACGTACACTTATGCCATCCGCATTCGCCTCGATGTCCCCTCGTGCACCGTTAGGTTAGGTAACTAACGACAGAGCAGGGCAGGGCTAGCGCGGGTGTAAAACATAAGTAACGTCTATATAATATATCATATATACTATATACTATATCCATCACAGAATCACATCACAGATATCGCAGCAGAATAAACATATGAAATATTGGATATACTAGGACGTCCGTGTTTTTAATACGAGCCAGTATAAAACACGGATTCCACGGTCGTGATGAATAGCCAATCCCACACCCCTAGACCCCTACGAGAGCGGCAAGCAACCCTGCCAATTCTAGGGTTAGGAGACCCGGACTCGACTCCTCGAGTTGGTCTCCCACTGGACCCCAGAACCCGGTTACTTGTGCTCCCCTCCTTGGGTCTATCCTAATGCGGAAAAGTAAATAATATACAAAGGGTGACAGCTTCCGCTACCTGAAAGTGCCCCAAATAAAAGAATATTACATACAAGTTTTTACATGAATGAAAATGAAAAACACTCATCTCACATAAAAACCCCCGGCTATTCAAACACGACGATCCAATATAACATATCCAGCAACACATAACATCACATGTCATCAACGTAAGTAAGTATGTATACCCCAATTGTCGTTGACGTATAGCAACGAAACCGGCGATATGAACATACTACACTTACGGTCACAGAAAAGAAAGTGTAAAACTACAACAATTGGAATCCGCAACCTCTTTAGACATCACATGCCTAACAGTTACAAACCCCGCATTTTAGTCTCATTATCGAAAACTCTTTTCAATATCGTATGGGACTAAACTGCTAGATTTATAACATTCATTCAGTTATCTCATAACTGTTTGTGAATTCCAATTATTGTATCACATTCCAGATAAACAGAAAATGTTAAACTTTCCGATCGAACAGTCGAATACCCAAGTTTTCCCGATACAGCTCAACACATGAAATAAGTCTAACAACATTCAGTTCGTGCCTCAGTACCAACGGTCCAGCCGTAGAAGGGTCAAGCCAACGCCTCACATGTGGCACGCCGTACTGCCCCAAACCCGAAGGTTCAAAGGGCAGTTCAAGACGGTCACATAATCGAGTTAAGGTTTGTTGTCTTCTAGAGGGTCCATCGCGTTACTTGCACTACTTAGAACGTCGTTAAACTACGGAAAAATCCAACACTTGGAAATTTCCCGACAGGGGAAAAATTGGGTATTTATATCCGGTCGAACTTTTTAACATATTCTAAAAATTATCCGGAAATACACAAAGACGAAATTTGATACCCCGATCGAAACACCGAATCCCCAAAGCAACCCCAGAAAATTCAACTCTTGAATAATTATTAAAAATACCCAGGAAAATCACTACAGGAAACTAAGAATTACTGTGTAAAATTCTTTAAATATAGTGGCCGTACGACCGCTGATCCGTCGCATGAGCCATGCTCATGCCGCGGATCCGCGCTGTCTTGGTGGAATTACGCTCACGAATTTCACAGTAAACCTTATAATTTTCTGCTTATTTTTCTGCATATTTTTAATATTGAAAAATCTCAGATTTTAGAAAATGTACAGAGAGCATGTTAAGTTTAGGGTTTCGGGTTCGTTCGGGCTTCAAATCGCGTCTAGACTTCGCCTAAGGCTCTAGCTAGGCTCTGATACCACTGTAGGGTTCCTAGGCACACAGTAGAGGTCTCACAAGGTATCAACCATGCCATTTTACAAAAATATGGTGCCGAGAAACCCTAGTTAACGGATCGTTGCTAGAAATCTAGGCGAAAAGTTGATCTAGTTAACTACTTAACTAAAAGTTAGGATGCTACAACCTTTGTAGATCCGGATATCCACTTCCTAAGCTCCACGTGGGCGTCCTCTCGCTGTCCATCGTGAATCTTGGACTCTCGCGACGGCTTCATCGGAGAAACGAGCGGGTCGTCGGCTTCGTGTCAAAGACGATCTACGTCGAGGCATCACAAGTTCAAGCTCCGACTTCACAAAGTTGTGAAACTTGTGAAGTAAACACCCAAAACAACTTGGCAAGAGGTAGAGGGTGAAGAAATAGGAGGTGGGTTCACTTTAGAATTGGGTTTATCTCACTTTAGCTCAAGTTGCCATTGATAGACCTTGAGCTTTCCTTTTTTAAGATGAAGATGAAGAAGCAAATAGAATATGATAAGAATGTGTGAAAAAGAATAATAAAATCAAATACTTATCATGTTCTAACCTAGGTTAAGTGTAGAGAATAAACCATGGTCACTTGGATGGGTTAGGGTTAAGCATGAAGATAAGGATGGTTACAAAAGTCAAGGCTTCATGAAGCTTCAACTAATGACAAAGAAAGCCATCATTCTTATCTTTATCTTTTCCAAATAAATAAATAAACAAATAAATAAATAAATGAATATGCAAAACCCTAATTATCAAATTAACCATGGATTAATTCTATATACTTAACTAAATGATCAAGTATCATCAAACATGATACAAAAAAGTGCACAAAAGCATATCACATATACAATATGCATTAAGTGAGAAAAATCCGTTTAAAGTGAACCAATACTAGTTAATGCAATGCAATATATCAAATATATAATTATGCATTAAATCATTAAATCAACATTTGATTCAATGATCCGGTCATGTCACACATAACCGACTAGAATCCAATGTATCGATTTATCGAATCAATGATTCGATAACTAGGTCATATCGAATATAACCAATCGAAACATATATCGCGAGAATGAAATGCGGTATCACATACACGCATTATTCTCGGTCCTGCACATATCTCATATGCGCTCCTATTTCGTTTCGCTTGAACCAGGAAACCTCTGTGTAGGACTCTAAAGACTCGTCAATACGCCGGTAGCAGATGATGATCATATCAAGCACCCACAAGCCGCAAGCGGTCTGCTAAACGTAACGGCCATCCGGGTATTGAGCGATCAGAAGATCGACGAGCTAGCCCGCTTACACTCCTGTGAATCCAACCAGTAACACTTACCGTACAGTCCGGTCTGTTCGTCTGATACGTCGCATATCAAGTCTAGGGGTGGTATACGTCAGACCCCAATAACCGATAAGTCGTGCCGATGTGAGGCTCATAACGGGTCGAGAAACTACTGGTAACACTTACCAGCAAATCTCTGATCAGCCCTGGCAAGGGACTTCCCTGTTATGGCCAATCGAGCACTGCGCAACATCAACCCCCAATACCGGGAGAGACGAAACCCCTCCTATCGCTCATTGCCTCCATGTGACTTGGGACTGTACCCAAAGACCACCGTTTTGCACGCCCTCATGGACGTGGTAAGGTGGAGATCAAAGCACAGTGGGAATCACACAAGACTCTATGACGATCTCGGGTCTACAGACTAACCTGTACAAGTGTCACATGAGAACTGCCATCTGACGTGAGGTATAATACCATCTGGGAGTTCTCGGCGAGTCCGTCTAGTGTACCCAGTCTCCACTGAGCACCCGTATACCATCTATGATGTCAAACACCAATGGATATGGGATCATCCATCGCCCATCACATGGGTCGAGAAGCGTGTACGCTAGTCTACTCTGGTATATCGATGCCCCGTCTCGATACACCCACGACTAGGGACCTTGAAGGATGTACTTATGGACTACCATGTCCCCACTAGTATGATCTGCATCATAGTCCAGGTAGTCAAGTACAAATCCTAAGGGCTTTACCAACATGTAACTATAAGACAGTATAAAGAGACTAGTGTACATGTTAAGATAAAGAGCAACCAGATAGCATACTATCATGTCGAGCAAGAAAGTCATCTCTATATATGTCCAAGCATCCAATATAATATACATCATCTGTACAATACTGGCCTCTAGGGCATACATACAACTAACAAAAAATACATGAGCCATACTTCACACCCATGCCACAAATATCTCTCCTTTTCCACCTTATTTTTCTATTTTTCTCAAAATAGAAAATCCATGCTCACACACACACATACACACATATATCACACACATATATATTAATATGTATTAAGAGAATAATTAGTGAGCAATACTATTAGTTAATATATAATTTTATTAAATATAAATATATATCATATTATTAAATCAGCACTTGATTCAATAATCCGGTTATATCATATATAACCGACTAATATCATTTATCTGTATATCACATTATCAAATCAACACTTGATTCAATAATCCGGTTATATCACATATAACCTAACCGATATCAAATTACCACCAGATTAGAATACGGTATCACATACTCGTATTTAATCAGGCCCCCCGCACATATCAACATATGTGCCCTACTTCGTTTCGCTTGAACTAGGAAACCTATATGTGGGACTCTAAAGACTCGTCAATACGCCAGCAGTAGGTAATGATCACATCAGTTACGTACAAGCCGTCAGCGGTACTAGATGGACGTAACGGCTACCCAGGTATTGAGCGAATAGAAGATCAACAAGCAAGCTTGTCCAAACTCCCATGAAGCCTATAAGTAGCACTTACCGTACAGTCCGGTCTCTTCGTCTGATATGCCGCATATCAAGTTTAGGGGTGGAATCGTCAGACCCCAGTAACTTGATAAATCATGCCGATGAATGGCTCATAACGGTTCGAGAAACTACTGATAACACTTACCAGTAAATCTCATCAGTCCTGGCGAGGGACTTACTGTTATAGCCAATCGAGAATTGCGCAACATCAACTCCCAATACCAGGAGAGACGAAACCCTTCCTATCGCTCACTGTCTCCATGTGACTCGGGACTGTAACCAAAATCCACCTGTTTGCACGACTCCTTTGAGCCGTGGTAGGGAGGAAATCAAAGCACAGTGGGAACTACACAAGACACTATGACGATCTTGGGTCTACAGACTAACCTGTACCAGTGTCACCGTAGAACTGCTATTTGACGATAGGTATGGTACCATCTAGGAGTTCTCGGCGAGTCCTGTTCGATATACCCATTCTTTAATGAGCACCTGTGTAAAATCTTTGATGTCAAACACCAATGGTTATGGGATCAACCATCGCCCCCTACAGGGTCAAGAAACGTACACATTAGTCTACTCTGGAATATCGATGTCCTGTCTCGATACTCCCTCGACTAAGAACAGTTAAAGGATGTGCTTGTAGACTACACAAGTCCTAGTAGTATGATCCGCATCATAGTCCTGATAGTCAAGCAAACATCCTAAGGGTTTTATCAACATGTATCAGAGAGACAGTATAATAATACAAGTGTACATGTTAAGATAAAGAGCAATCATATAGTATACTATCATGTCGAGCAAGAAAGTCATATATATATATGTCCAAGCATCCACTATATCATACAATAATGGCCTCTAGGGAATACATATTCCTAACAATCTCCCCAGCTGTTGTAGTATTTCATACCCAACATCCCAAAAAGTCTCTCATACTGCGTCTGGGGAAGGGCCTTTGTGAGTGGATCCGCTACGTTGTCCTTCGTGTCAACTCTCCTGACCTCGATCTCCCGTCGATCTACTATCTCCCGGATCAGGTGATACCGCCTAAGAATATGTCTAGATCGCTGATGGGACCGGGGTTCCTTAGCCAAAACCACAGCTCCATTGTTATCACAATACACAGGTATTGGATGCTCAATGGATGGAACCACACCAAGTTCAGCAATGAACTTCTTCATCCAGACAGCCTCTTTGGCAGCATCATTGGCAGCGATGTATTCAGCCTCCATCGTCAAGTCTGCTACAGTATCTAGCTTGGAACTCTTCTAACATACCGACCCTCCGTTGAGGGTAAAGACAAAACCCGAGACCGACTTACTGTCGTCCTTATCACTCCGGAAGCTCGAATCGGTAAAGGACTCCACCTGGAGTTCTCCGTTACAATATACCAAGAGCATTTCTTTAGTCCTTCTCAAGTACTTAAGATTGTTCTTCACAGCTGTCCAGTGCTTTTCCCTAGGATTTGATTGATACCTACTCACTACACTTAGTGAGTAAGCTACATCCGGTCTGGTACATAACATCGCATACATGATAGACCCGACTGCCGAAACATAGGGTATCCCTTACATGCGAGCCCTCTCCAAATCAGTCTTGGGAGACATCTTTTTGGAGAGAGTGCTTCCTGAACAAGCTGGTAAATTACCACGCTTAGAATCTTCCATACTAAACCTCTTTAGTATGGTGTCAATGTACCTGGATTGGGAAAATCCCAACATCATTTTAGATCTATCTCTATAGATCTTAATCCCCAGGATGTAGGAGGCATCATCTAGATCTTTCATGGAGAACTTATGTGATAATAAGAGTTTGACCGAGTGTAGCATATGAACATCGTTTCCTATCAAGAGTATGTCATCCACGTACAATATGAGGAAGACAACCTTACTCTCTACAAGCTTCTTGTATATACATGGTTCATCTACATTTTTGATGAAGTCAAACTCTTTTATAGCTTCATTGAAACAGATGTTCTAGCTTCACAATGTCTGCTTTAATCCGTAAATTGATTTAAGCAGTTTGCACACGCTTCCGCTGCTCCCACTGTATATGAAGCCCTCTGACTGTGTCATGTACACGCTCTCTTCTAAATCACCATTTAGAAAAGCGGTCTTGACGTCCAACTGCCAGATTTCGTAGTCATGGTGTTTCCTCCCAATAATAAAAGAGCAAGGCTCTGTTCAAAATTTGAAAAGAGACAGCACCGTACGTGCCTTGTACGAGGGCGCCAGTGCCAAGAGTTAAAAAACTCTGAGGCAGTGCCTCACGTGCCTTGCACGAGGGCGCCAGCGCCAAGAGTTAAAAACTCTGAGGCAGCGCCTCACGTGCCCTGCACGAGGGTGCCGGCGCCAGAACTAAAAGTTCTCTGCCGTTGGATCTAAAATCTAACGGAGATGATAAATCATCAAAACACAGAATTAAATTCTGATTGAGGAAATATTCCTCAAATCTTCCTGAATGAGAAAGATTCCTCTCTGTAAAACAGAGCACCGTTGGATTAAAAATCCAATGGTGATTAAAAAAGAAAATCACCAAGCTACAGAATAAGCTCTGTATGGGAAAATATTTTCCCCAATCTTTCTAAACAAGAAAGATTACGCTCTGTAAAACAGAGCACCGTTGGATTAAAGATCCAATGGTGATTAAAAATCACCAAGCTACAGAATAAGCTCTGTATGGAAAATATTTTCCCAATCTTGTTAAAAAACAAGAAAAATATTTTCTGTAAAATAGAAGTCCTTGGATCAAAAGATCCAACGGTGGATAAAATCCCCAAATCAATTAAGGATCTCTCAATGAGAGATTACTTTAACTAAATCAACAAACTTGCCTCCACTATATAAAGGCCCTAAGACTTCAAGTCTTATACAGAGGAACCCCCCTATAAACTTCAGGTTCAAAAAGAAGAGCAAGCAAAAAAAAAAAAGCTTTAAGAGAGAAGAAAGAAGAAGAACTTTCTTCAAGGTAAATAAAAGTAGTAGAGATCGGAGTATCTCATCTGCATATCTAAGGGTTTAACCCTCATAACAGAACATAGTTCTTCCCTGGATTTGAGATCCATAAGACAAGTCTCCCACGAATGAGAATTTAATTCTCATGGGGATGAATTTGTTCTTGGGGATCGAAGATCCAGAGAAGAACAGAGAATTGAACTCTTCAGAACATAATACACGAAGAAAAATTAGCGCCAAGTGTCTTACATGCCCCTAATAAAGAGTGCTTAGCACTCAGTGGTTGGCGCTCAGCGCAAAGCGCCTCACGTGCCCCTCATGTGGGCGCTGCTTAATAAAGAGTGCTTAGCACTCAGTGGTTGGCGCTCAGCGTCAAGCGCCCCACGTACCCCTTACGTGGGCGCTGCTTAATAAAGAGTGCTTAGCACTCAGTGGTTGGCGCTCAGTGTCAAGCGCCCCACGTGCCCCTCATATGGGCGCTATTCAGCATAAAGTGTTCTGCACTCATCATACCAGTGTCCAACGGTTGGCGCTTAGCACCAAGCGTTCCACGTGCCCCTCATGTGGGCGCTATTCAGCATAAAGTGTTCTACACTCATCATACCAGTGTCCAACGGTTGGCGCTCAGCGCCAAGCGCCTCACGTGCTCTACACGTGGGCACCATAAAGAGTGTTTAACACTCCATAAAAAACAAAAAAAAGGGAAAAGCAAGACAAAGTGTGGGCGTCAGAACCCATATGAATGCTCAGCATTGTTGGCACAGAAAGTGGACCAAGACCAAGCAAGTGTTTAACACTTTATTCAAAAATGGAATGACTGGGTTGAGCCCAAGTTTGGTCAAACTCCTAATCAACCGAGCCCATATGATCTTTATTTTTCAGAGTGGTCCTAGACTCAAACAAGACTACCAAGCTTCTGATGAATATTCATTGGTTCGAGGGTACATCTCCCCACACCTCTGATATACGTCATTGTAATTATTCAATGTCTTCAGAGAGGTGGCGGGTCCCGACAACCAATAATTCTATGGACCGCAATGTCCTTAAACTAAGACAATAGAGCCCAAATACTCTTTTGTTGGGTCTGAATGATCCCAAAAATCTTGTTGAGTAGATCTTAGCCTAAAATTGGACTAATGTATCCTCAACAAACATTTAAGTTGATCTTAATCCCAAATGAGATTAACGATCCTTAAATCAAACCAAAACCAAATCTAAGAAGATACGGATTTGGACTAATCCACGCCCTACGGGTGACAACACAAATTAGTCTCCGTATACAATCCACGGGCAACCAAAAATAAAACAAAAACACACGACAAGAAGTGATCTTCTGGAGCCGGAGAAAGTGGTTACCGCTACGCGGTAACGTAATTAACTGTAGGGTCTTGCGCCTACAGCAAAGAGCGTCCCTACAATCGAAAACCTCTCGCAAACGAGGGGGAATCTGACGAAGTCTGCTACAGCGGCCGCATCTGTCTAAACCTTCGATACATGGTGCCATAAATCAACTTGGTATCTTCGGAGAGGTAGACAGATAAAACCAAATAGCATCTGCCCTCCAAATGCAGGCAAGATGACCTACGCGGTTTCGTCCCTATTTTCGACGGTAAACACATGGTATGCAGCAATGGCAAGTAGGATCCTGATGGACTTAAGCATAGCCACTGGAGAAAAGGTTTCATTATAGTCGACACCCGGTCGTTGCCAAAAACCTTTTGCTACAAGTCTAGCTTTGAAAGTCTCAACTTTTCCATTTACACCAGTTTTCTTCTTAAAGATCCACTTGCTCCCAATGGGTTTTGCCTCTTCAGGAGCAACTTCCAAAGTCCATACTTTGTTGGTATATCCCCACTTATGATGGCTTGCGCGAAACTAGTTTGGTCATCATTTTCCATAATGCAATCTTCACTCCCACCGTCTATGAGAAAACTGTAGTATCTCTCAGGTGGATGAGGAACCCTGTTTCCTTACAAAAAGGAAAAGAAAAAAGAAGAAAAGAAGATGAAAGAAAGAAATGGACTACACACTAAACAAAGCCTCACGTGTTGCAATTAAACAACAGATAGGCTAAACAAAGCCTCACGCGTTAAACACGTGAGCGCCTATAAGCAAAGCATATAGGCGCTGCAATTAAACAACAAATAGGCTAAACAAAGCCTCACGTGTTAAACACGTGAGCGCGTATATGCAAAACATATATGCGCTGCAATTAAACTACAGATAGGCTAAACAAAGCCTCACGTGTTAAACACGTGAGCGCCTATATGCAAAGTATATAGGCGCTGCAATCAAACAACAGACAGGCTAAATAAATCCTCACATGCTAAACACGTGAGGACACCTCCTTATGTAGAATTAAATTCTACTTAATGAACCGTTGGATCAAGGATCCAACGGCGATTAAATATAGAATTAAATTCTATTGGGAAGAATATTTTCTGTTTAACAGAGAATTAATGGATCAAAAATCCAAAATATTTTCTATATTTTTCTAAACAGAGAAAGATTATACTCTGTTAAACTAAGCACCCTTGGACTAAAAATCCAATGGTGATTAAAATATCACCGCTCGATAGAATTTTATTCTATATATGAGAGAATATTCCCAATCTTGTTAAAAACAAGAACAATATCTTCTTTAAAACAGAAGTCCTTGGATTAAAGATCCAACGGTGAGTAAAATTTCCCAAATCAATTCTGAGACCAATTAAATCAATTGGGATCTCTCAATGAGAGATTTTCGGACAATCAAACAAACTTCTTTCCACTATATAATGAGCCCGAGACTTCAAGTCTAAAAAAAGAAGGGAGGAGAGACAGACGCAGAGAGAGAGAGAGAGAGAGAACTCACCAAAGGATTAAAACAAGAATATACAGTGAGCTTTGGAGGAACAGGAGAATTTAATTATCAAAATAAAGACTTGCTTCCTTGAAACATTAGGTAAAAAGAAAAACACTTTTCATTTGCCTCTCTAAGGGTTTAACCCTTCATGCAAGAACTTAGTTCTTCCTCTGGTTAAAATCTGCAAAAGTAGATCTCCCCACAAGTTGAGAATTTAATTCTCATCGGGGAGATTCTGTCATGCAGATTCAAAACCTAGGGGAAAGAATTGAGTTCAAAGAATTTGATTCTTACAAAACACATGGAAATTTAATTCCTTTGAAAACTAGGGTTTAACCTTATAAAAAGAATCTAATTCTTACAAAACAAGAGACATGAGATCCTCAAAATCCTAGGGTCATTAACATGAGATCAAAATTTTCAAACACCCAGGAAAGACTGATGATTCATTAGTATTTAAACACTATAATGAGGACTGCATGTGTTTCCCATGCGAGCACTTAAAAGAAGAATAAGAAGTGCCTCTTAGGGCAATAACGTGTTTTGCACATGATCTCGAATCAAATGCTTAGCACTTATATAAAAAAGGAGGGGATAAAACCCAAAAGGCAGTACCTAACTTTGGGGCGCCTCACGTGTTCACACGTGAGCGCCACAAGAACCAAGTGCTTAGCACTTATATGTAAAAAAAAAGGAATAAAACCCAAAGAACAACGCCCACTTTGGGACGCCTCACGTGATTCACACGTGAGCGCCTTCGAAGTTCAGTGTTTAACATTGGTCCAATGCCTCATGCGGGATACACGTGAGTACTACATTTACCAGTGCTCAGCACTACATGGGTAAATATGAAGACCCAAACCTAGTCACAAATTGGCTAAGTCTTCCCGAGGTCAAAACTTTTTTGATCTCCAAATCGACCGAGTCTCTGTGCTCATGTTTTCCCAAACCGATCTTAGTCCCAAATATGACTATTGATCTTCCAACTGATGATATCCAAAACGATACTCATCCCACATCCTCCCGAAGAAATCTTAGTCTCAAAATATGACTAATGATTTCCGGGTTTACCACTAACTCCTTTCCCCCTCAAAATACAGGAATTGGTTCAAGGGTACATATCTCCACACCTTTGATCCACGTCGTTGTAATTTCTCAACGTCTTCAGAGAGGTGGCGGGTCCCAACAACCAACAGCTTTTTGGTGCACTTCCAAACTGATGTGCACACCTCAAATTAGAGCACACCCCAAAATGGATGCATCCCAAATCATCGTTGTTCAGCCCGTCACGTAACAAATACACGTGCACGCAAAATGATGATCAACGGACCGAAACGTTCTTAAACTAACCGTTTCCTCCAAAATGGTAACAACGGACCGAGATGTCTTATAACTAAAATCTCACCTCCAAAATGGCGGTCAACGGACCGAAACATCCTTAAACTAACTGTTGTCTCCAAAATGGTAACAACAGACCGAGATGTCCTTAAACTAAAATCTCACCTCCAAAATGGTGATCAACATACCGAAACGTCCTTAAACTAACCGTTGCCTCCAAAATGATGATAATGGACTGAAATGTTCTTAAACTAAAACAATAGAGCCCAAATGCTCTTTTGTTGGATCTGAAATGAAAATAATCCTGAAGCCCTGTTAAGTGGATCTTAGTCTCAAATTGGACTAATGTATCCTTAACAAATCGAGCCCCAAATGCTCACATACATTTAAGTTGATCTTAATCTCAAAATAGATTAACGGTTCTTAAATAAAAACCCCAAATCTAAGAAATACGGATTTAGACTAATCCACGCCCTACGGGCGACAACATAAATTATTCTCCGTATACAATCCACGGGCAACCTAAACAAATAAAAAACACACGACACGAAGTGAACTTTCGGAGCAGGAGAAAGTACGTAATTAACTGCAGGGGCTTGCGCCTGCAGGGAAGAGCGTCCCCACAATCAAAAACCCTTCACAAACGAGGGGGAATCTGATGAAGTATGCTACAACGGCCGCATCCGTCAAAACCTCCGATATATGGTGCCATAAATCACCTTGGCATCTTCGGAGAGGTGGACGGATAAATCCAAATAGCATCTACCCCCAAATTCAGGCAAGACGATCCATCCTGGTTCGTTTCTGTTTTAGGCGGTAAACAGATTCTGGCACGCCCGGTGGGACCTTTTCCTCTTTCCACTCCATACTTCATGTGTCGTGTTTCGCGAACAAAAATCGTGGTTTGCTATGGTTGCCCTTGGATTTGAGGTACTAAGATTTGGTGTCTTGTTCCTGTGCAAAAAGAAAAAGTGAACATCAATGGCTTCCAGCTGCTACAACAACTCCCACTCCGTCCCAACCGGAGGAGTGACATATGGGCCCAATGCGGCCTCCATCTTCTCAATGCCGGTGGGGCAGGTAACTCAAGCCACCACGGGATTGTTCTTCAGGACCATGCTCCTGCCAGCGAGTTTCAGCGCCCCAGTGCCACCACAGGAAGCTCTAAAGAAGTCAGTTTTCGATCGACTTGCAACCACCATGACCCCTCTCAATGGGTCGTCCAAGTATGCCACCTCAGTCTTCAACAGGCCGAGTCGAAGCTCAAATGAGCCTGCAAAGAGACTCGCGATACCTGAAGGGGCTATCCCAAAATGGATAGTCTTCCCAACTCCTCCGGCAGGTGAAGTCGTCAAAGGTGCTTCGCATACCAAAAGATCGGTCTTCGACAGATTGGCCGTTCCAACTCCTGCTGCGGGTGAAGTCGTTAAAAGTGCTTCCCTTACCAGGAAGTCGGCCTTCGAAAGATTGGCCGTTCCCTTTCAACGGACGTCAGTCTTCGATAGGCTGGCACCAACAGTAGCCCTTCATCAAATCCGGGGGCATGACGGAGCCGCTTCCATAACAGAGGTAGTCTCGTCTGTAAGACATGCTCGACGTCGCCACTGGCGCCGGGTGAGAAGAGCTAGGGGTAACTCCCCTTCTGGACTTACTCTACCAGCTCCAATGGTGGAAGTTGACGCCACTGTTCCAACCGGGAACAACTTTGAACCGCTTAAGAGGGTGCGCACGAACTCTCCAACCGCGGTGTTGAAGAAATCTCCACTTCCTGCTGAAAATATGACGTAGGCAAAGCCGGAGCAGCCCCCTCAGCGGCTGTCTTCCCAAATCCACAGTGTCTGGCGGAAAGTCCAAGATTCTGTGATCAACAAGAACTACTCTCGTCAACCGGATAAAATGAAGGTTCGACAAGAGGAAAGTCATCCCTCCACCATACAACGAGGGACTTCTTTCATACAGGCGCCTGCTACAATGGCTTTTTCAACTTCGACCTCCCACAAAAAGAGGAGGCTGGAGAAAATACCACCACCGGCGGCAAATCCCAAAGGTGATGGATCCAAACGCCCCAAGTCTGGGGGCATGATTGTGCACACGGCTTACATGGCTTCCGGGAAAGAGGAAAGCCGTGCTACCGTGGGTCATCAGCCGCAAACTCGGTCGTTGACAAAAGCTCAGGAGCAGCAACAAAAGCTCCAGGAGATGCCGACGAAAATGACAGCACTCACCGGGCAGAAAGAAAACTCGGAATTGGCATCTGAACAGCGCCGGGAGCAGGAGACCGATACAGAGTTCCTGCGAAGGGTGCTGAAAAGAAAGGATAAGGAGGCCGCAGAACAGGCTGCTAATATAAAGCAGATGACACTTTTGTTCCAAGATATGGTTGGAATGATGGTCCAGCCAGAACCTCCAGCTGAAGACCCACCGATAATCATCGAGAACGACAGAGGGGAAACATCAAACCCTCTTCCAGCTTTATCAACAGCCAGGGAAGAAATGATCTCTAAAGCTGCCCTTGATGATTACATAGCTCAACAAATACGAGCTCATCAGGCAAGTGAAGCGGCTGGCCAAGTCGTCAGAACTGGGCGACCGTATCCGAGCTAGTATGACCAAATCAAATACCCGCTAGGATATACGATCCCCAAGTTCCACGTGTATAAGGGGACATGCAATTCTCATCAGCACGTCTCTCGGTTCAGAGCTCTATGCGGCAATACTGGAGGCGACGGCAAATTGCTGCTTCGCCTATGAGACAAGGGGTCGTCCAAGAAACTCAAATATGAAGGTTCGAGCAAAAGAGACAAGGGAAAGGAAAAAGTCCCTGTGGAAATTGCCCTCGATGATAGAGTCGTCGAAGAGCTCGCAGCCAAGGACCCGCCTATGAAAAACAAGGTGGATTACAATGTCTTGGCACATCTGAGGAAGATACCCTCACAACTGAGCATATTGGATGCTCTCCTCCTATCCAAAGAAGCAAAAGATTCTCTGATCAGGACATTACAGGAGCCTGATCAGTTCCAAGCTTTTCTTGCAGAAGAAAAGATGAAGAACGAGCTGGCAGAGGTTCATACAGCTGACATTACATTCGGTGATGAAGATCTCCTCCTCGGAACGTGCGAGCAAAACCGTCCTCTATATGTCACCGGGTACTGCCACGACATCAAAATTAGGGAAGATCTTGGTTGACAACGGGTCCTCCGTCAACTTTCTTTACGTGAAGGTGCTGAAGGAGATTTGCATGAACGTTCAGCACCTGACTCGGGATAAAATTACCATCTTCGGGTTTGACTCTCAGTCATCACGGACGCTTGGGTCCGTAATATTGACATTACACTTTGGTCTTCTTGTCACCGACATCAAATTTCATGTCATCGATGCCAAGACTTGCTATAATGCTCTGTTCGGCCGGCCTTGGTTGCACGAGTACAACGTCATCTCTTCTACACAACACCAGTGTATGAAGTATTTCAAAGATGGCTTCGAGTACACTGTTACGGGGGAGCTAAATCCATTCTCCGTAAATGAAGTCCGAAAATATGAAGAAGCCAAGTACTTCCTACCAGACTTCAAAGACACAGAAAGATGTCATAAGCCAGAGAATAAACAAAAAGCCATCACCACTATCCCGATCTTTGGGAGCGATACCAAGGAGGATGAAGAGATGGTCTACTGGGGGCAACCCCAAGGCAACAGGCCCGACCCATCTGCTCCTATTTTGGTCTTCGGCAGTGAATCCGAGGACGAGGCCAACGCCGTGTTCTCTACTCACCCGTCAGCACAAACCGTTACTGGAGCTGATTAGAGTTTACAAATCACCATAGTTCCGCCACGACATTGCAAAGAACTTGATGTGCTTGATACATACAGCGTACAAGAGGTGCGGGCTTTCTACGTCCTTCCCAGGCGAAGAGGTAAAAAAGCGATCCTCTTCTACCAATATATGGAGACTAAAGTAGAAAAAGAAGTCTGGCATGGTGCTGATCTTGCGCTTGACAGGTTTCAACCAATCCGTCTGCCCAGATATTACGCAGATGGATTGAAAAGGCTATTGAGATGCTAAGGCGTACCCTTCAAACAAACCGCTCGACAAGTCCAGTTCTACAACAAGATTTGGGACATTCTCGGGACTCAGTGAAAGATGCCCAACGGGAAGATGGAGACAACTGGGCTCGGATACATTCAGTTTAAGAAACGGGAGCGATTTCATGGCTGTCGCATCATAAATAGCTTTAGTGAAGAAGTGAACGCTTTTTCAAATAGCTATGACATTGGAACAGAACAGGATCCCGCTCTAAGAACATTAAGTCCATCGTTTAAAGAACAAGTTGACAAGCTAGTAAAAGAAACCTGTCAAAAGATTCGGGATAACCACAGTCGCGAAATGGCTATTTATGAAAAGGCCAGGACGCAATGCTTCAACCAGCAGTCCGCAGAGAAAGAAGAATACAATGCCCTCCGTCCCCAACTCGCTGTATGTCCCCGCAAGAAGGAAAAATCCCGAAATAGAGGCAAAACATGACAAAGAGTGCAAACAACGTTCGCAAAAAACAGGGTATATCTAAGAAGCCGTGCTATCGAGAAAAACGTAGTTGGAACCCGTCCTTTATCAAGAAGATAGGTCGGGAATACTCTTTCCTTCAAGAAAAGACAAGGAAAACATTCAACCTTGTCATGAAGTATCAAATGATGACGCTTCCGGAGTTTCGGCATCCCGAACAAATAAACGAGGTCCATCATCCGGATTATTGCTCCTATCTCCGAGCAATAGGTCATCCCCTTGAAGACTGCTTCACCTTTAAAGACCGGGTCAAAGACCAGTATCAACAAGGAAAGTTAGCTTTGTCCGACAGCTGGAGGGTAACCCCGCCGCAAAAGCATGAGCCAAAGAGGACCTATACCATAAGGACATGACCAACTGAACACCAAGAATGGAAGCGAACTCATACTTGCCATATGATAATACTCTCAAAGGAGGGAGGGTACGAGAATATGGATGACTTCTTCAAGTGCTTCGCAAATGAGGACGAGGAGTAGGTGATCTCAGAGTTTCCACCAGCACCAAAAAACTGGAAGATGGGATACACACTACGACGGACAACCTTAGGAAAATCGACTTGGGGACGGAAAACGAGGCAAGGCCCACGTTCGTCAGTGAGCTGTTGTCTAAAAAACAGGTGGCCAAACTAAAGGACATGCTTATGCAATATAAAGACTGCTTCGCATGGAACTATTCCGAGATGCCGGGACTAGATCCAAAAATAGCGGTGCATAAATTGGCTATATCGCCAGACGTCAAGCCAGTCAAACAGGCACCAAGAAGAATGCGGCTCGAACTCGAGATGAGTATCAACGCCGAAGTCAAGAAACTAATTGACTCTAGCTTTATCCAAGAAGTTCAATATCCAGACTGGATCGCCAACATCGTTCCGGTGATGAAGAAAAATGAGACGATGTGCATCTGCGTAGACTTTCGGGACCTCAACAAAGCCTGCCCAAATGATGACTTCCCAGTACCAGTTACCGAACTGATGATAGATAACACATCTACCCATGAGGTCTTCTCCTTAATGGATGGATCTTCAGGCTACAATCAAATAAAAATGCATCCAGAAAACCAAAAGCACACTTCCTTCCGAACTCCGTTAGGCATATTCTGCTATAAGGTGATACCTTTTGGTTTGAAGAACGCAGGCGCTACCTACCAGAGGGCCATGACGAAGATTTTCGATGACCTTATACATAAAATTGTCGAATGCTATATTGACGACCTTGTGGTGAAAAGCAAATTGTGTAGGGTTACTAGGCACTCTCACAAGGGTCTACAAGGCATCAACCATGCCCGATTTAAAATTTAGACGTGCCGAACAACCCTAACCAAGATCTTTAAACTAGAGATTAGGCGAAACAAAACATGTTAAACATTTTAACATCTAAGAGTTTGGGATTACAACCTTTGTAGTCTGGTCCTTCATCTCTAAAGCTCCGTGTTGAGGTCCGTTCGCTGCGATCATCGAGTATCCGGACTCTAGAGAGGCTCCACGAAGAGAAAGATGCAAGCTTGCTTCCGATCTTCGATAACTGAGATGATCTACCTTGAAGTTTCTTTAACACAAGCTCTCACTCACTAAATGAAGTGAAAACCCTAATCTAAATGGTTAGGATAGATTAGGATGATGAAGTAGGATTTTAGCTCTCATTTTTTTCTTAATCTCACTCATTTTCATCACCTCTCAAAAAGCTAGAAAGCTTTTCAAGCAAGAAGGAAGAAGAAGAAGAAGCTAACTCTTTTGTGATGAATAATGAATAACCCAAATGTAAGGTTAGAATTGCAACCAAGGTAAAGGTGAGAAGAACTAACCCTTGTAGAGATTGAACCATGGTTAAAGGGTTGGGTTGGGTTAAACAAATATCTATGCAAAATATCATAACAAATATCTTTGCTTAAAACAAAAGCAAACCTTCTAGAAACTTCTAGAAAAGATTAACCCAAATCAAACCCTAACCATATTTAATCTCCACTAAACATGTTGCATTAATAACCCTAACATGTTACAATATTATATATCATATATATAATATTTATTGTAACAAAATAAAATAATACAATTAACATATATCGCATATATATCAATGTATTACCCGAGTGAGAAAAAAAATCTTTTTGTGAGTTTATACTAGTTAATGTAATTTAATATCATATATATAATTATACATTAAATTATCGAATAAACACTTGATCCGATAATCCGGCTATTTCACAAATAACCGACTAATATAATCTGTATCAGTTCATCGAATCAACACTTGATTCGATGACCCGGCTATATCACATATACCCGGCCGATATCTCATATCGCGAGAATCTAATACGGTATCACATACATGTATTGTTCTCGGTCCCGCACATATCATATATGTGCTCCTACTCCATTTTGCCTGAGCCAAGAAACCTCTGTGTAGGACTCTAAAGAATCGTCAATACGCCGGCAGTAGGTGATGATCATATCAAACACCCACAAGCTGCAAGCGGTCAACTAAACGTAACAGCCACCCAGGTATTGAGAGATCAGAAGATCAACAAGCAAGCCTGTACATTCTCCTGCGAATCCAATCAGTAACACTCCCGTATAGTCCGGTCTCTTCATCTGATATGTCGCATATCTCGCCTAGGGGTGGTAAACGTCAGACCCCAGTAGCTTGATAAGTCGTGTCGATATGAGGTCTATAACAGTTCGAGAAACTACTGATAACACTTACCAGTAAATCTCAGCAACCCTGGCCAGAGATTTCCAGTTATAGCCAATCGAATACAGCGCAACATCAACTCCCTATACCAGGAGAGACGAAACCCCTCCTATCGCTCATTGCCTCCATGTGATTCGGGACTGTACCCAAAAGCCACCTTTTTGCACGCCCTCTTGGACGTGGTATGATGGAAATCAAAGCACAGTGGGAATCACACAAGACTCTATGATGATCTCGGGTCTACAGACTAACCTGTACCAGTGTCACCAGAGAACTGCCATCTGACGTGAGGTATAATACCATCTGGGAGTTCTCGGTGAGTCCGTCCAGTGTACCCAGTCTCCACTGAGCACCCGTATACCTTCTCTGATGTCATACACCAATGAATATGGGATCATCCATCGCCCATCATATGGGTTAAGAAGCGCATACGCTAGTTTACTCTGGAGTATCGATGCCCTGTCTCGGTACTCCCACGACTAGGAACATTTGAAGGATGTACTTGGCGACTACACTGTCCCCACTAGTATGATCTGCATCATAGTCCTGATAGTCAAGTACTCATCCTAAGGGCTTTATCAACATGTAACATAGAGACAATCAGAGTACATTTTAAGATAAAGTATAACCAGATAGCATACTATCATGTCGAGCAAGAAAGTCCTCCCTATATTTGTCCAAGCATCCACTACAATATACATCGTATGTACAATAATGGCCTCTAGGACATAAATATAACTAACAATCTCCCACTTGCACTAGGGCCATCTGTTGTGGTATCGTATACCCAACAATTAGCTGTGGTTGAAGTATCTTATACTCAACCATCCCATAAAAGTATCTACTGGGAAAATGGCCTTTGTGAGTGGATCCACGCTGTTGTCCTCTGTGTCTACTCTCCTAACCTCGATCTCCCTGGAGATCAACCATCTCCATGATCAGGTGATACTACCTAAGAATTATAGCTGGATTTCTGATGGGACGGGGGTTCCTTGGCATAAGCCACAACTCCATTGTCACACAATGGCAGGAACGAAGTTCATCTTATGAACTCATATATATCCAGACTTCCTCTTTGGTAGCATCCTTGGTAACGATGTATCTTGCCTTTAATCGTGTAGTAAGTCACGGTATCTAGCTTGGAACTCTTCCAACATACCGTCCCTCCACTGAGGGTAAAGACAATGCCTGCGACTGACATTCAATCATCCTTATCACCCTGGAAGCTTTCCAGTGATTCTCCCCAGGATCGATTGATACCATCTCACTACAACTAGTGAGATTCCTAACATCCAATTAGATCTATCTCATAGATCCATAACTCAGGATTTAGGAGGTATCACCTTGATCCTATATGGAGAATCTTTGTGATAAGGGGAGATTGACCGAGCGTAGCATAGGAAACTCCTTCCCTATCAAGAGTATGTCATCCACGTACTCTACGAGGATCACCACCATACTCTCTACTACCTTTTTGTATATACAAGGTTCATCTACCATTTTGATGAAGTCAAACTCTTTGACTACCTCATCAAAACAGACGTTCCAACTCCGCGGTGCCTGATTTATCACATTAAACATCTTGCTCACGTTTCTGCTGCTCCCACTGTCTACGAAGCCCTCTAGCTGTGTACTTATAGACGCTCTCTTCCAAATCATCATTTAGAAAAGCTGTCATGACACCCAACCGTCAGATATCGTAGTCATGGTATGTAGCCATGGCAAGTAGGATCTGGATGGACTTTAAGCATAGCTTTGAAAGTCTCAACTTTTTCATGTACACCAAGTAATCTTCTCAAGATATACTTGCTCCTGATGGAGATTTAACCCTTCAGATAAAGCAACCAAAGTCCATACTTTGTTGGTGTATAAGGATTCCATCTCCGATCGCTAAGCATCCAGCCATTCTTACAAAGTCCCACTCCTGATGGCCAGCTTGAAACTAGTTGGGTCATCATCTCATGATGCAATCCTCGCTCCCACTGTCATAGAGAAAACCGAAGTATCTCTCAGGTGGGTGAGGAACCCTACTAGATCGGCGGAGAGGCTGAGGTTCGTTGGAAACTATTGAATTCTTTGGTTCTACCAAATCATCAGCTGCAGTTTGTATAGCTGGAACTCTTTCCAGTTCTACCTCATGACCAATAATTTCTTCACAAGAAATTCCCTTTCACAAAGGTGGCATGCTGAGAAACAAAACATCTTTTGTTCCTCGGTTTGGTAGAAGATATTCCCTTACGAATACTTGGGATATCCAACAAACTTCCACAGAACTGACTTTACCTCAAGCTTGTCCGGATTTTGCTTTTAGACATAGGCCGGACAACCCCAAATCTTAACTTACTTAAGATATAGGCTCTTCCCATTCCATATCACATATGAAGTGGTAGGCAACTGATTTGATTGGAACCCTATTCAATAGGTATGCAGCTTCACAAGTGCATAACTCCCAAAAGGAAATAGGAAACTCAGTAGTACTCATCATAGAGCGCACCATATCAAATAGGGTGTGATTGCTCCGTCCCGATATACCGATGTGCTGTGGTGTATATGGAGGAGTAATGCTGAGAGAGAATCTCATTCTCCTTTAGAATAGTCCTGGAATCCTGTGCTCAAGTATTCTCCTCCTTGATCTCATTAAAAGACATAATACTTATACCTGTTTTTGGTTCTCTACTTCTAACTTATATTCTGTGATTATCTCAAAAGTTTCAGACTTGTGTTTCAACAGGAACATATGTCTGAATCTTGAGAGATCATCAGTGAATGTAATGAAGTATAAAGAACCGGTCCTGGCATTTGTAGACAGGGGACTTTCATACATCAGCATGTATCAATCCCAAGAGTTTACTAACTCTTTCTCTGTTTCCAATAAACGGAGCTGTGGTCATCTTATCTCTGTGACATGACCGACAAGTTTCACAAGATGTAAATTCAAACTAATTTAAATATGCATCTATATGTAACTTCAGCTAGTCGGGTCGCATTGATATGACCTAGTCTACAATGCCTCAAGAAGGATTCGTTCATTTCTGAACTCTTCCTTTTGTGTGTGTTCTGTACATTAAGAACTGTAATTTGATTTAGAACGTCTATACTTTTAGATAACGTGCCAAAACCTATCAACTCTTGATATAGGAAATGTTCAAAACATTATCCAACAATACAAAATTATATCCTTTCTTTACTTATAAAGAGGCTGATATGATGTTGTAGATCAGGTTCGGTATCTAATAATATTCGTTCAGAATCAATGTATTCTGGTAATACAGGGTGATAACTACCAACAGACTTGGCTGCAACACTTGCACCGTTTCTATCTCATGAAATTTATCACCCGTTCTCAGTTCTCTACCTATCTGTAACCCATGTAACAAATTACATATGTAGGATCCTGATCCGGTATCAAATACCCAGGACGTAAAGGATATTGAGAAACAGTTCTATATAATAAACACACCCTAAGAAGATGCATCAACATGTACTTTCTTCGTTTGGGCGGCATGGGAATTCTGGTAATCCCCTATTTCCTGCTCTGTCTTATAACAATTATAAGTTGGAGCGGGACCAACGTTCCCTAGTGCAGTATAACAAACGGGTTCGGTCAATACATCCGTATTATTATCTTGATTAAGGCATGACATAGTCGTAACCAGGAGAGAGAGAAGAAAACACTCAGCGTATGCTCTTGCAAGATTAGATTGGTTATCAAAGTAAGTGCACGGCGGCGCCCCGGCCGTCAATCTGACGTAGGAATGCGGAAACGAAACTTTTCTAAAAACTAGAAACTGGCACCACCGCGCACTAAAATCCCGGATCGGGCCATTAACCTAACTCTAGCAAACTAGAAAAGGGAAGAAGGCTATACCGATGTTAGTTGTATGTATGCCCTAGAGGCCAGTATTGTACAGATGATGTATATTATATTGGATGCTTGGACATATATAGAGATGACTTTCTTGCTCGATATGATAGTATGCTATCTGGTTACTCTTTATCTTAACATGTACACTTGTCTCTTTAAACTGTCTTATAGTTACATGTTGATAAAGCCCTTAGGATGTGTACTTGACTACCTGGATTGTGATGAAGATCATACTAGTGGGGACATGGTAGTCCATAAGTACATCCTTCAAGGTCCCTAGTCGTGGGTGTATCGAGACGGGGCATCGATATACCAGTGTAGACTAGCGTATACGCTTCTCGACCCATGAGATGGGCGATGGATGATCCCATATCCATTGGTGTTTGACATCAGAGATGGTATACGGGTGCTCAGTGGAGACTGGGTACACTGGACGGACTCGCCGAGAACTCCCAGATGGTATTATACCTCACGTCAGATGGCAGTTCTCAGGTGACACTTGTACAGGTTAGTCTGTAGACCCGAGATCGTCATAGAGTCTTGTGTGATTCCCACTGTGCTTTGATCTCCACCTTACCACGTCCATGAGGGCGTGCAAAACGGTGGTCTTTGGGTACAGTCCCGAGTCATATGGAGGTAATGAGCGATAGGAGAGGTTTCGTCTCTCCCGGTATTGGGGGTTGATGTTGCGCTGTGCTCGATTGGCCGTAACAGGGAAGTCCCTGGCCAGGGCTGATCAGAGATTTGCTGGTAAGTGTTACCAGTAGTTTCTCGACCCGTTATGAGCCTCACATCGGCACGACTTATCGGTTATTGGGGTCTGACGTATACCAACCCTAGACTTGATATGCGACATATCAGACGAACAGACCGGACTGTACGGTAAGTGTTACTAGTTGGATTCACAGGAGTGTGAGCGGGCTAGCTCGTCGATCTTCTGATCGCTCAATACCCGGATGGCCGTTACGTTTAGCAGACCGCTTGCGGCTTGTGGGTGCTTGATATGATCATCATCTGCTACCGGCGTATTGACGAGTCTTTAGAGTCCTACACAGAGGTTTCCTGGCTCAAGCGAAACGAAATAGGAGCGCATATGAGATATGTGCGGGACCGAGAATAATGCGTGTATGTGATACCGCATTTCATTCTCGCGATAAATGTTTCGATTGGTTATATTCGATATGACCTAGTTATCGAATCATTGATTCGATAAGCCGATACATTGGATACTAGTCGGTTATATGCGATATGACCGGATCGTTAAATCAAGTGTTGATTTAATGATTTAATGTATAATTATATATTTGATATACTACATTGCATTAACTAGTATTGGTTCACTTTATATGGATTTTCTCACTTGATGTGCAAGAAGTATATGTGATATACTTTTGTGCACATATTTGTATCATGTTTGATGATACATGATCTTGTTGTTAAGTATAAAGAATTAAACCATGGTTAAGTGTTGATTAGGGTTTTGCATTTTCATTTATTTATTTATTTGAAAAGGATTATGATGAGAATGGTGGCCTTTTTTGTTTTAAGTTGAAGCTTCATGAAGCTTTGACTTTTGTAACCATTCTTGTCATCATGCTTAACCCTAACCCATCCAAGTGACCATGGTTTATTCTCTACACTTAACCTAGGTTAGAACATGATAAGTATTTGATTTTATTATTCTTTTTCACAATACTTATCATGTTCTATTTGCTTCTTCATCTTCATCTTCAAGAGAAAAGCTTGATGCCATCAATGGCAACTTGAGCAAAAGTGAGTGAAATCCAATTCTAAAGTGAACCCACCTCCTATTTCTTCACCCTCTACCTCTTGCCAAGTTGTTTTGGGTGTTTTCTTCATAAGTTTCACAACTTTGTGAAGTCGGAGCTTGAACTTGTGATGCCTCGACGTAGATCGTCTTTGACACGAAGCCGACGACCTATTCCGCTCGTTTCTCCGATGAAGCCGACGATTGAGTTCGGGATTCGAGATGGAAAGCGAGAGGACACCCACGTGGAGCTAAGGAAGTGGATAACCGGATCTACAAAGGTTGTAGCCCTCTTCTTTTAGTTAAGTTGTTAACTAGTTTACCGTTTCGCCTAGAAATCTAGCCGACGATCCGTATTAGGGTTTCTCGGCACCCATAAAATTTTAAATTGGCATGATCGATGCCTTGTGAGACCTCTATAGTGTGCTTAGGAACCCTACAAGCGAGCGATCTGTGTCCTTCGGTCTTCGGCCTCCACTCCGATCTCCTCGCGGAATCTCCGGTCTTCGGCTCCTCGTCGGAACGGGCACCACATCGCCGGGTTCTTTTACGGGCTCCCACCTCTTGACCGAGGCAACTCGGGCACGAAGTTGGCGAGCCGACGTGCCCAAGGAAGCTGTAGACTAAGTGTAGAATAGTATGTCTCTTTGGGGTTATGAAGTAGCCATTGATGGTGGAGAAGAGAAAGAACTTTGGAGGAAAATGGTGCTTTCATTTTTCTAGCAAGAAATGAGATGAAGAATCTCCACCCACCAAAATGAACCTCTCTCCTTTTCTCATAATGTGGCCGGCCCCTCTAAAAATGGTGGAGGGAAAAAGGATCCATTATACAAGAGAAGAGAATGAATGAATATTAGAAGAAAATGGTCACACCAATTTCTAATCTAATCTAATCAAAATCCATCACCATAAATGCAAGACAAGTGATGTATAAAGAATCTCATTATGCTATAACCATCAAGAAGCCACAAATCACAACCCCCCCAAAAGCTAATTTGCAAACATGCAAATAAGCCCCTCCATCATAAAAGTCCGGCCGTGAAGGAACAAAGAAAAACCGGCCGGAACGGAATGCAAACCGGCAACTTCAGAAAACTGATCCCATAATAAATTACAGGAAAACCCCGTGACTGTATATACATACCCGCACTTGTATTCCCACTGAATACAAATGCAAAGAGACAAAATCTACACTGTACAATACTAGGATTCGGCTTAAACCAAAGCCCGCTAGTATTATCCGTCCGATCATGATCCGTGCAATACCGCACGTATCTGATCGAACCCTGCCATATTTCCATACGGCCTCTACAGCGTTTCACCCGAAACTTGAGAAAACAGTCTGTGGGGGACTCTAAAGACTGGTCAATACTTTGGTTGTGGATTTAACCACTAGCACGTCAGAGGTATTAGCCATACGTGACGGGCTACCATGTATTGACCAAAAGGGACGTCGATGAGCGAACTCATCCTGACACCCTACCGAGCCTGTCAGTGACAATATCCGTACAGTCCGGTCCATTCATCTATGAGCATCGCATGGCGGGCCTAGGGGGTTGGTAAAAGTCAGACCCCCAAAAGCGGTAAAAGTCGTGTCGGAGTGTAGCCCAGAACACCCTGAGATACTACTGGAATACCTACCAGTAAATCTCCTGCCTTGGCCAAGGACTTCATGTAATGGCTCTTCTAGACACAGCACGACCTCACCCCCAATACCGGGAGAGACGAACCCCTGCAGATCCGCTCACTGCCTCCATGTGGCTCGGGACTGTTCCCAACTAAAACCTGTTTGCACGTCTCCTTTGAGCGTGGTAGGGTAGTAATCAAAGCACAGTGGGAACTCACACGAGACAAATGACGATCTCAGGTCGATGAACTAACCTGTACACATGTCACCAGGGAACTGCTATCTGACGTCAGGTATAAGACCAACTAGCATGTTCCCGGCGAGTCCTGTCCGGTGTACTCATAACCCAATGAGCACCTGTATATATCTTAGGTGAACTAATTGACACCAGTGGCTTATGAGACCGGCCACCGCCCCTCGTCGGGGTCTCGACTGTATACACTAGTCTACTCTGGTGAATCGATGCCCTGTTTCGAAACTCTCACGACTAGGGACCTTTTAAGGATTTGCTTATAGACCCCAGCTCCCACGTATATGATCGCCCTCATACTGCTGGCAGTCAAGCAAGAATCCTAGGGGCTCTATCAACGCGCAATAGTGACCTGTAAGGTCACCTAAAGCAGTACACGATGATAAAGATAAACCAGATAGCATACTATCATCTTGAGTAAGACTGTCCTACTGGGACAGGTCCTCCCTCAATCATTGCAATCACGTGCCTGTAATCCAATAATTGACTCCGAGGGCACTATCTCCAACAATCTCCCACTTGCACTCAAGGCTAATTATTGCGATGTCGCATACTCACAGCCCGTGTGATACCGAACACCCAACTCCTCTACTAGTCAGTCTCACAAAGCTCGTTTGCGAAACTATTGCGTTCGAGGAATAGCCTCAGTGAGTGGATCCGCTGTGATGTTTCTTTCTATGTCTCTCTTTATCTCAAGTTTGCGGAGAAACCCATCTCCCGAAATGAGCAATACATGTCTTAGAATATGTTTGGATGTCTGATGGGACCTAGTTCATGAGTGAACTCCAAATCCAAACTTCTTAGACTGTATCGTCAACTGAACTTAATCAGTATCCTGCGCCATGCCTCCCTCAGTATCCGCCTGGACCACCTGTCCAAAATACTGTCCCTCTTCAGAGGGAGAACTATAACTCTGACAATCACTCTGTCATCCAGGTCACCTTGGAAGCCTAGAATGATAACTGTCTCCCAAAGGAGGCTGCCGTTATCATTTCCCTAGAACATCAACTTATGTTCTAAAATTGCTTCCGAATGTTTCTCCAGGATTGGATCAATATCAATTTTGTTGCATCCACTGCAAAAATAACATCTGGTGTGGTTCTTGACATCTCATGATTAACTCAATTGCCTAAGCAAGTGATCTGCCAATCATGCACATCCCTCTCCCCTTTAGTCTGTAAGACTCCTTTAGAGAGGGTGACTCCATTACCTGCAGGTACACTATGTTAGTTATATGTATGCCCTAGAGGCCATTACTATACATAGGATGTATATTGTAGTGGATGCTTGGACATATATAGGGAGGACTTTCTTGCTCGACATGATAGTATGCTATCTGGTTGCTCTTTACCTTAGCGTGTATACTGATTGTCTCTCTGTTACATGTTGGTAAAGCCCTTAGGATGTGTACTTGACTACCTGGACTGTGATGCGGATCATACTAGTGGGGACATGGTAGTCCATAAGTACATCCTTCAAGGTCCCTAGTCGTGGGTGTATCGAGACGGGGCATCGATATGCCAGAGTAGACTAGCGTATACCTTCTCGACCCATACAGATGGGCGATGGATGATCCTATATCCATTGGTGTTTGACATCAGAGATGATATACGGGTGCTCAGTAGAGACTGGGTACACTGGACGGACTCGCCGAGAACTCCCAGATTGTATTATACCTTACGTCAGATGGCAGTTCTCTGGTGACACTGGTACAGAGTAGTCTGTTGACCCGAGATCGTCATAGAGTCTTGTGTGGTTCCCACTGTGCTTTGATTTCCATCTTACCACGTCCAAGAGGGCGTGCAAAACGGTGGTTTTTGGGTACAGTCCCGAATCACATGGAGGCAATGAGCGATAGGAGGGGATTCGTCTCTCCCGGTATAGGGAGTTGATGTTGCGCTGTGTTCGATTGGCTATAACCGGAAATCCCTGGCCAGGGTTGCTGAGATTTATAGGTAAGTGTTACCAGTAGCTTCTCGAACTGTTATAGGCCTAATATCGACACGACTTATCGAGCTATTGGGGTCTGACGTTTACCACCCCTAGGCGAGATATGCGACATATCAGACGATCAGACCGGACTGTACGGTAGTGTTACTGGTTGGATTCACTGGAGTGTGAGCGGGCTTGCTCGTCGATCTTCTGATCGCTCAATACCCGGGTGGCCGTTACGTTTAGCAGACTGCTTGCGGCTTGTGGGTGTTTGATATGATCATCACCTGCTGCCGGCGTATTGACGAGTCTTTAGAGTCCTACACAGAGGTTTCCTGGCTCAAGCGAAACGAAATAGGAGCGCATATGAGATATGTGCGGGACCGAGAATAATGCGTGTATGTGATACCGTATTTCATTCTCGCGATGAATGTGTCGAATGGTTGTATGCGATATAACCTAGTTATCGAATCGAGGGTTGATTCGATAAGCCGATACATTGGATACTAGTCGGTTATATGCGATATGACCGGATCGTTAAATCAAGTGTTGATTTAATGATTTAATTCATAATTATATATTTGATATATTACTTTGCATTAACTAGTATTGGTTCACCTTAAAGGATTTTCTCACTTAGATGTACAAGTTGTATATGTGATATACTTTTTGTGCATATTATTGTATCATGTTTGATGATACATGTTTACTTGGTTAAGTGTAAAGAATAAAACCATGGTTAAACTTATGATTAGGGTTTTGTTTTATTTTTCATTTATTTGTCTATTTATTCTTTTTGGAAAAATAATTAGCATAAAGGAAAATGGTGGCTTAATTTGTTTTCTAGTTAAAGCTTCATGAAGCTTTGACCAAGTGACCATTTTGTCTCCATGCTTAACCCTAACCATTCCCTCTAACCATGATTTATTCTCTACACTTAACCATGGTTGAGACATGATAAGGATTCTTATCATTTTCTTTTTAAAAAACAACTTATCATATGCTTCATCTGCTTCTTCTTCTTCTTCAAGATGAAGAACCTTGATTCCATCAATGGTGATTGATGAAAATGAGTGAGAAATCCAATTCTAAAGTGAACCCACTTCCTATTTCTTCATCCTCTACCTCTTGCCAAGTAGTATAGGGTGTTTCCTTCACAAGTTTTCTTGACTTGGTGAAGTTGGAGCTTGATCTAGTGATGCCTCGACGTAGATCATCTTCGGCATCGTCGTTGATGACCTAGCCCGCTTTTTCTCCGATGAAGCCGACGCTAGAGCCCAAGATCCGATTTGTACAGTGAGGAGACATCATTGCGGAGCTATGGAGGTGGAGGACCGGATCTACAAAGGTTGTATTTCCGTTCTATTAGTTAAGTTGTTAACTATTCGCATTTGTTTCGCCTAAAATTCTAGTTAACGATCCGTATTAGGGTTTCTCGGCACCCGTAAAATTTGAAATTGGCATGGTTGATGCCTTGTGAGACCTCTTTAGCGTGCCCAGGAACCCTACAGACTACCGTGCCAGGATTCGTCCTTTCTAAAACACCTTTAGAATGCTGTCTAAGTACCCAGATTGGGAAACTACCCAAATCTAGATCTAAAACCATAGATCTAGTAACCAGAATGTCTTGATATTATATCCAAGTCCCATGTGGAGAAACCACTGTGTGACAACCAAAGTATAACCGATCGTAGTATAGGAATATCACTTCCTACTCTGTGTATGTCATCCAAATACCAGGACATCACACCCTACTACCTTCTTAACAGATCCATCCCATGTTCTGATGAAGTCAAACCTATGACTGTCACATCAGAAATAGATGATCTATCTCCGCTATATCTGCTTAAGTCTATAAATAGACATAAGCCACTTGTCCACCAATGCTTCCGCTGCTCCCACTGATCACGACAACCCTCTGGCAGAGTCATATACACGTGCACTTCCAAACCTAGTTTAGAACAACGCTATACTCATCCTCCTGCCGGGTCTCACAGTCTGGAACAACAGCAATGGCAAGTCTGGATAAACAAGAACCTCCCTGCCACCGTCCTTGAGGCTACCGGAGTACCTCTCGGGTGCCTGAGGTTACCCACCGTATCTGCGGAGTGGCCAATGGAATGTCAAACCAGATTGAATCTTTAGGTTCTTATCAAATCTTCAGTAATCGTTTGCGGTTCTGGAATCACTTCCAGTTCTACAATACTCCCACTTCTGTTTTCTGAAAAAATCCATTTTTATTAAAACTGTGGCGAGTCAAGAACAATATCACTATTGATCTTCCAGATGGTAGAATGTCAACCCTCGTCATAGCCTGGGTCAACCCACAAACAACCATCACAGAAACGTGCCTAGAGTTATCCAGAGTCTGGTTTTAAGTATAAGCCGGACAACTCCCCGTACCTTAACATCGTTAAGATATGAACTGTTCTATATCCAATATAGAACCAGAGGCACTGATTTAATTGAACCAGATTCAAATCATGCAGCTGTCTCCAGTGCATGTCAACTAAATGGAGAGAGGTCGATCAGCATTACTCAACTTGGGAGTACTTCCAATTATGAGTAATCCTGAAAGAGAAACAAGTTCTCTTAATCATTACTATCAACTGAATACCCTACACAAGTATCTACATCTTCGATCACTTTGAAGAATCGCGATACTTGCAATATCTGGTTCTCTACTTTACTCTTATACCTATAACTTCTCAAAACTTGGACCCTGTGTTTCTACGAAACACTTGTCTAAAAACTAGAGAAGTCATAAGTAAACCGAATATAGTACGAGGACCATCCCCTCTGTCCTAATGGACATTGGACAACATACAATACTCTGTATAAGTCCTATGAGTCTAATAACTCAAACCCTGTGTGTCGTAGGCTGAAAACTTTACTTATGGTTAAGAAGAATTACACCACTGTTTAATGCTCCTTACCTAACCATCCACTGATATAGGTAAATGTCATAGACATAATTTCAAAAAGGTATATCTCAGTCTATAATAATAGACGTACAGATATATCAATTTGAAATTGGTGCATAATAACGGATATTCAAAACCAAATATTTGCCGTCCGGCAAACAACCCAGGTGACTTCCTCAAATATCACCAATTACAACGAATCCCGATATAATGAGGATGATCACCTAATTCCCAATAACTTACTCCCACTCATCATCTGTAAAACCATATAGATGTGAGAATCAAACCTGGTAAATACATACCCTGGAGCAAGTGTCTAATTGGGAAATCAGTTTTCTATTAACAGTACACAGTGAAATTGAAACATGTAAATGTTTCATAGGGATATCCGGGTATTCCTAGTAATGCCTCTTCCATTATCATGTTCACAACTGTAACCGTACATTTCTTTGCCATCTCTCCAAATCCCTTTATATGTCTTTATTCATTACCTTCTGTACACCCTCTTAGGCTAAATGGTTTTCTTCCTTCCCTACCTTTCGGCCCCAGCCTATGGTTTGGAAGAAGACTATTCAATAAGCATAATGGGTGTACTGTCCTAATCCTAGGAGCACTGGCAATGCGAGAGAAGGTGAAGAAAAAAGACAACCGAATAAACCTTATTCCTATTTCTCCTGAACCAGAATCCATCTCCGAACTGGAACAAGTTCCTTTCGAGTTCGTATATAAACATACGATGGAGTATCCAATAAACTGTGGATTTTCGTAGTGATACGGAGTGTTCTGGAGAAATACTAAGGTGATGTGGGAGTGGTAATGAAATACTAGGTTTGGTCGTGAATATCAGTCGCAATTTACTTTGCCCTCTTTACTAATCCCTTGATATGTCTTTACATAATACCTTCTGTTCACCATCGTTATGCTAATTGGTTTTCTTCATTCCCTACCGTTCGGCACCAGCCTAAGGTTTGGAAGAAGACTATCCAATTTGCGTAATAGGTGTACTATCTCCTAAACCAAGGAGTACTCGCAACCTGAGAGAAGGTAAAAGGAAAAGACAACTGAATAGTCCTATTCGTTTTCTCCAGAACCGGAAACCATCCTCGAATAAATTCCTTCGAGTTCGTATATAACCATACGATGGTTTTGTCCAATGGAAGTGGACGTTCGTAGTAATACGGGGTGTTCTGGAGAAAAAGGGTAAAAGTAGGAGTGGCAATGAGGTTTGCAACTCTGACAATCCAAAAGCCAGTGTTTAAGAAGGTTCGGTCAACTTGGTCACTGAGTCATAGTCTAGGGTCGGGCCATGGTCGCTGCCAAAGAGAGAGAGAGAAAAGAAACACTGAGCGTGCACTCTAACCTAGATCAGAATGGTTATCACTTTATCTAATCAGGAAACCTCCCACTGTACTGTCAAATTCTCCTCCAAACCTGAAAGAAGAATTAGTCGGGATCACCCGAGGAGTAAACCAACTCATCAGTAGGAATCGGGATCCAACTATCATCGCATGATAACATGTCGGAATCCGCTTACGTTATCACACTCCAGAAGGTATGCGCATATCTGGCAAGTTTCAGTTTCTTTAGAAACCCCCGATGTGATTTTTACCCCATGCTCTTATGACCTTGACTTTGGCCAACAAATCATAAGTCACATATCAAGTTCTACCCATAATTCTCCAGGTTTATTTGAATCCACCCGTACCTACCCTTGACTTTGACCAACAAGGCAGTACGACTGTCCCAAACCAACACATCTATCTATGCTACATATGAATACCCAACAGCTACCAAACACTGTGCCTTGACTTTGGCCAACAAACACAGCTTGAATACTATTGACTATCCATATGAAACAACGGAGGGCTACGAATGGTTTCTGGCGAAAACCTTTAACGTAATGAACTTGATATCGTTGAAGGAACCGGATAGCTTTTTTTTAAAAATATAGTGACGAAAACCTTTGCTAAAGAGGTCACTCCCGGTGAAGGGATCTCGGCTCTTTCCCCGTAGAATGAGGTGCAGGATATTCCAACTGAATACCACGATGCAAAGCAAAAGTAATCGGCTATAGTGAAGTTATTGCCCTGACGCAAACTTCTGTCCAAGGGGTCACTCCCGGTGATGGGATCTCGGCCCTTGCCTCGTCGACTGAGGAGCAGGATATTCCAACTGTATACCACTGTGCAAAACAAAAGAGAACGTCCTTGCAATAACAGCTTTTTGAAAAATGTTCCAACAACATCAAAATAGGTTTGTTTAGCTTGCATTGATCTGAATCAACGCAGTCCCATCAATTGATCACACCAATAAAGAACGAAAATAATGATGTACGTATATGCCATCTGCATTCGCCACTGGGTCCCGTCATCACCCGTTAGGTTACTTAACTAACGACAGAGCGGGGACTGGACTAGCGCGGATGCAAAACATATACAACATCTACTAGTATACATATCAATATATAATATTCGCTCAAGGCGTGATAAAATGCAACATCACAGAGAGTAATAAGCATCACAGAATAATACAGATATCTGGGATCCCCGGGTTTCATAGAGCCGCTACTGAAACCCGACGTTCCCCTGGTCGTGTGGATAGTCTGTACAATGAAATCCTAGACCCCTACGGGCGCGGCAAGTCACCCGCCAAATCCTGAAGCGAGGCAGCCCCCTTCAGCAACGTGAATGGACCACCCAGCACTTCACGGAATCCGGTAGCTTGGGCACCCCTCCTTGGGTCGACCTGTACCCCCTAAGAGTGCGACGAATAGCCCGCCAATTCTAGAGTAAAGCCCCCTCCGTCTCAAAGCCATGAGATGCGGGCCCGTTGCCTTCTAGAATCCCGGCTATCCGTGTACCCACCGCGGGGTAATCCTAGTACAGAAAGTAAAATATACATACAACGGGTACATCGATCTCAACCCGGTCGTGCCCCAAAAGAATAATATACAAACAGGCAGTGACGGCAGTCCACATGTCGGACGCTCGCCCCGCAATATCAAATGTACATATAAAACGAAACTGTACTAACATTGCATCCAGGCTATCCCCCATGACCAATCCGCAACATCACAGCACAACACAGAACATCAACATGAATGTCACGTTCGCAAATCCGTCTAAAAGGGATATAGCAGTTAGACAGGATTTACCGATCAAATGACATTCACGGTCGCAGATATAATGTAAATACTGTGAACTAACATGTTTAAAATTTTCGATCGATCAAATTTACCGAAGTGGGCCCCAAGCACTACTGTAGCACTCACAGAAAAATCTGGGCCTAAACAGAACATTCCAAAAACCCCATATTCAACTCAGAAGCCCACTGCAAAATTTTGGCGCATTGAAAAGTCAAAGTAGCGGCGGAACCGCGGCCCAAGCATGGGTTTGGCCGCGGTTCCGCGGCTGAACAGTGATAACATGCGACCAAATTTTGACAGAATGCTTAGAATTCCCTGCACGTGTTTCTGCAATGTACTGAATATTTTTTTGACAACAAAAAAATTTCGACAGAAAACGTGCTAGAAAATACGGTTTTTGGAAAATCCGATCGATCGAACTTGTAAACACGTTAGAGTAAGCTAGACTAGGTTAAAGGCCTGGCTCTGATACCAGTGTAAGTGCACGGCGGCGCCCCGGTCTTCAATCCGACGCCGGAATGCAGAAACGAAACTTTTCTAAAAACTAGAAACTGGCACCACCGCGCACTAAAATCCCGGATCGGGCCATTAACCTAACTCTAGCAAACTAGAAAAGGGAAGAAGGCTATATCGAGCGATCCGTGTCCTTCGGTCTTCGGCCTCCACTCCGATCTCCTCGCGGAATCTTCGGTCTTCGGCTCCTCGTCGGAATGGGCACCACATCGCCGGGTTCTTTTACGGGCTCCTACCTCTGGACCGAGGCAACTCGGGCACGAAGTTGACGAGCCGACGTGCCCAAGGAAGCTGTAGACTAAGTGTAGAATAGTATGTCTCTTTGGGGTTATGAAGTTGCCATTGATGGTGGAGAAGAGAAAGAACTTTGGAGGAAAATGGTGCTTTCATTTTTCTAGCAAGAAATGAGATGAAGAATCTCCACCCACCAAAATGAACCTCTCTCCTTCTCTCATAATGTGGCCGGCCCCTCTAAAAATGGTGGAGGGAAAAAGGATCCATTATACAAGAGAAGAGAATGAATGAATATTAGAAGAAAATGGTCACACCAATTTCTAATTTAATCTAATCAAAATCCATCACCATAAATGCAAGACAAGTGATGTATAAAGAATCTCATTATGCTATAACCATCAAGAAGCCACAAATCACAACCCCCCAAAAGCTAATTTGCAAACATGCAAATAAGCCCCTCCATCATAAAAGTCCGGCCGTGAAGGAACAAAGGAAAACCGGCCGGAACGGAATGCAAACTGGCAACTTCAGAAAACTGATCCTGTAATAAATTACAGGAAAACCCCGCGACTGTATATACATACCCGCACTTGTATTCCCACTGAACACAAATGCAAAGAGACAAAATCTACACTGTACAATACTAGGATCCGGCTTAAACCAAAGCCCGCTAGTATTATCCGTCTGATCATGATCCGTGCAATACCGCACGTATCTGATCGAACCCTGCCATATTTCCATACGGCCTCTACAGCGTTTCGCCCGAAACTTGAGAAAACGGTCTGTGGGGGACTCTAAAGACTCGTCAATACTTTGGTTGTGGATTTAACCACTAGCACGTCAGAGGTATTAGCCATACGTGACGGGCTACCATGTATTGACCAAAAGGGACGTCGATGAGCGAACTCATCCTGACACTCTACTGAGCCTGTCAGTGACAATATCCGTACAGTCCGGTCCGTTCGTCTATGAGCATCGCATGTCGGGCTTAGGGGGTTGGTAAAAGTCAGACCCCCAAAAGCGGTACAAGTCGTGTTGGAGTGTAGCCCAGAACACCCTGAGATACTACTGGAATACCTACCAGTAAATCTCCTGCCTTGGCCAAAGACTTCGTGTAATGGCACCCCTAGACACAGCGCGACCTCACCCCCAATACCGGGAGAGACGAACCCCTGCAGATCCGCTCACTGCCTCCATGTGGCTCGGGACTGTACCCAACTAAAACCTGTTTGCACGTCTCCTTTGAGCGTGGTAGGGTAGTAATCAAAGCACAGTGGGAACTCACACGACACAAATGACGATCTCAGGTCGATGAACTAACCTGTACACATGTCACCAGGGAACTGCTATCTGACGTCAGGTATAAGACCAACTAGCATGTTCCTGGCGAGTCCTGTCCGGTGTACTCATAACCCAATGCGCACCTGTATACAACTTAGGTGAACTAACTGACACCAGTGGCTTGTGAGACCGGCCACCGCCCCTCGTCGGGGTCTCGACTATATACACTAGTCTACTCTGGAGAATCGATGCCCTGTCTCGAAACTCCCACGACTAGGGACCTTTTAAGGATTTGCTTATAGACCCCAGCTCCCACGTATATGATCGCCCTCATACTGCTGGCAGTCAAGCAAGAATCCTAGGGGCTCTATCAACGCGCAATAGTGACCTGTAAGGTCACCTAAAGCAGTACACGATGATAAAGATAAACCAGATAGCATACTATCATCTTGAGTAAGACTGTCCTACTGGGACAGGTCCTCCTTCAATCATTGCAATCACGTTCCTGTGATCCAATAATTGATTCTGAGGGCACTATCTCCAACAATCAATATATCTAATCAGGATGTCTCCCACTGTTTTAGTCAAATCTTCTTTCAAACCCTAAAAGGAAAGACTAGCCGGGATCAATTACACTCTACAAGTTCGCCAATCTTTCAGCCAGGCCAGTGCCGGTACTTTGAGGGTGGTTCCCCGTGCTTTCGCACGGACCTAATTAAAATAAATCTCGTTTTCCCAGGGGCGTAACCCTGTTAACACCTTTCTAGACACCTACTCGATCGGCTAATTGTAAGGTGTAAAACTCTCCCAGGAGTAACTCTTACTCGCAGCGGGTATCGGGATCCAACTATCTCATAGAAGGTATGCAATCTCATTGCAAATTTCAACACTTGAAATTCCCAATAATATTTTGCCCCGAGCGATCTATGACCTTGACAAGGTCAACAAAATATAGACCGCAAGTCAAGTTCAACCCGTCATTTCCTGATATGAATTAAACCCACCCGCACGACCCTTGATAAGGTCAATAAAGTCGCATGACTACCCTAATCCAATCGCATCATATGCTTATGCAGATAAGCAGTAATCAGCTACCGCACACTACGCCTTAACAATGTCAACAAACGCAGCACGAATACTAACTATTACTTACCTGAAATGACGGAGGGCTACGACAGGTTTTTAAGAAAACTCTTTGCGTAATGAACTTGATATCGTTGTAGAATCGAGTGATTTTTAATGGAATGTTTTTGAGGCCTTTTCTAGTTTTGCTAAAGAGGTCACTCCCGGTGAAGGGATCGTCGGCTCTTTCCTCATCGAATAAGGTGCAGGATATTTCATAAATATCACTATGCAAAGCAAAAACTATAAAAACAATCAAAAGACAAACCGAGTTTGTAGCATCTGCTAGTTTCGCTAAAGAGGTCACTCCCGGTGAAGAGATCTCGGCTCTTTTCTTATCGAATAATGTGCTGGATGTTCTACAAGGAACACCGCTATGCAAAGCAAGAACTAGAGCTACCAGTTTTTAAACAAGTTTCTACAACATCTTTAGGTTTCTTTTAGTTTCATTAATCTCATTAATGAAGTCCCATTTTATTATGCTTCACAAGCATCTCTTTTGAAACGAAATCTGCAATATAACATATAACTCATATATATAATATAAACATTCGTCTCAAGCAGTAATATGATCTCATCACAGAACATCGCAGCAGAAGAACACATATGAAATATTAGATATACTAGGACGTCCGTGTTTTAATACGAGTCTGTATAAAACACGGATTCCACGGTCGCGATGAATAGCCAAACCCACATCCCTAGACCCCTACGAGAGCAGCAAGCAACACTGCCAATTCTAGGGTTAGGAGACCCGGTCTCGACCCCTCGAGATGGTCTCCCACTGGACCCTAGAACCCGGTTACTTGTGCTCCCCGCCTTGGGTCTACCTAATGCGGAAAAGTAGATAATATACAATGGTGACATCATCCTCAGCCCGGATGTGCCCCAATAAAAGAATATTACATACAAATGAATTTTACATGAATGAAAAAGAAAAATTCTTATCTCACATAAAACCCCCGGCTATTCAGAACACGACGATCCAATATAACATATCACAGCAACACATAATATCTCATATCATCAACGTAAGCAAGTATGCGTATCCCGATTGTCGTTGATGTATAGCAACGAAGCCGGCGATACACCACATACTACGCTTACGGTCACAAAAAAGAAAATATAAAACTACAACAGTTGGAATCCGCAACCTCTTTAGACATCGCATGCCTAACCAAATGAATTTCTTAGACATCGCATGCCTAACAATTATAAACCCCGCATTTTAGTCTCGATCTCGAAAACACTTTTCAATATCTAGTCGGGCAATTCAACAAGATTCCCGACATCCTGATCGAATGCTCGTCGCAAACTTTAGTAGACGGCCGCACCCCCAGATGCCGTCGACGAAGTGCACTAAGGCGGAACACCGCTGCCGCGAGCACCCGAAAGGATGCTTTTGGCGACGGGGTTCTCCTATAGTCACTTGGTCGGGGCTATGGGGCGTGGCTATCTATTAAGTTTACCCAGCGAGTATTCGCGTACGCTACGTGATTGCGACGGACTTTTGATCGCATCAAAATCCCGTGGCAACCGATTATCTGAGACCAAACTGCTAGATTTATAACATTCAAATTAGTTATCTCATAACTACATGTGGATTCCAAATATTGTATCACATTCCAGATAAGTAGACAATATTAAACTTTCCGATCGAATAAACAAACACCCAAGATTTCCCAAATAGCTCAACACTTGAACGGAGTTCAAAAAGTATCCATCACATGCCACAGTACCGATGGTCCAGCCGTAGAAGGGTCAAACCAACCCCTCACATGTGGCAACGCCATACTGCCCCAAACCCTAAGGTTTAGAGGCGGTTCAGATGGTCACATAATCGAGTTAAGGTTTGTGTTCTTCTAGAGGGTCCACCGCGTTACCTGCACGACTTAGAACGTTTTTTAATTACGGAAAAATCCAACACTTGGAAATTTTCCGGCAGGGGAAAAAGTGAGTTATTGATATCCGTTCGAACTTTTTAACACGTTCTAAATTACCCGGACAAAACTTAAACGAAGTTAAACTTTACGATCGAATCAACGAGTTCCCAATACATCCCAGAAAACTCAACACTTGAGTAGAATAAAAATTCCCAGAACAATCAGGAAATCTGTACGGATATTACTGTGCAAAAAGAAAACCATAATTACACTGTTTCGCCGCGGAACCGCCGCGCAAGGCACGGTCCTGCCGCGGTTCCGCGGCGGTTTAGGCGAATTAATGGCTCATTTTTCACATAAATCCTTATAATTCCCTGCTTATATTTTTGAGTATTTTTAATGTGAAAGATGTCAACTTTTGAATTTTTTTCCAGAAACTAGGTTTTATCGGGATTCGGAGTTCGATCGGACTTTAAACTTTGTCTAGACTTCGCCTAAAGCTCTAGCTTGGCTCTGATACCACTGTAGGGTTACTAGGCACTCTCATAAGGGTCTACAAGGTATCAACCATGCCCGATTTAAAATTTAGATGTGTCGAACAATCCTAACCAAGATCTTTAAACTAGAGATGAAACAAAACATGTTAAACACTTTAACATCTAAGAGTTTGGGATTACAACCTTTGTAGTCCGGTCCTTCACTTCTAAAGCTCCGTGTTGAGGTCCCTTCGCTGCGATCATCGAGTATCCGGACTCTAGAGAGGCTCCACGAAGAGAAAGATGCAAGCTTGCTTCCGATCTTCGATAACTATGATGATCTACCTTGAAGTTTCTTTAACAAAAGCTCTCACTCACTAAATGAAGTGAACACCCTAATCTAAATGGCTAGGATAGATTAGGATGATGAAGTACGATTTTAGCTCTCATTTATTTTCTTAATCTCACTCATTTTCATCACCTCTCAAAAAGCTAGAAAGCTTTTCAAGCAAGAAGGAAGAAGAAGAAGAAGCTAACTCTTTTGTGATGAATAATGAATAACCCAAATGTAAGGTTAGAAATGCAACCAAGGTAAAGGTGAGAAGAACTAACCCTTGTAGAGATTGAACCATGGTTAAAGGGTTGGGTTGGGTTAAACAATTATCTATGCAAAATATCATAACAAATATCTTTGCTTAAAACAAAAGCAGAGCTTCTAGAAACTTCTAGAAAAGATTAACCCAAATCAAACCCTAACCATGTTTAATCTCCACTAAACATGTTGCATTAATAACCCTAACACGTTACAATATTATATATCACATATACAATATTTATTGTAACAAAATAAAATAATACAATTAACAAATTGTACGAGGAGCACTGGGAACATCTAAACATAGTGTTCCAGCGTGTTCGGAAATACAATCTAAACATGAATCCTCTGAAATGCGCGTTTGGAGTCTTCTCTAGAAAATTCATAGGATTCATCATACGACATCGAGGCGTCGAAATAGATCCATTGAAGATCAAGGCGATTACGGAGATGCCTACGCCGAGAATTCCTAAACAACTGCGGTCTCTCCAAGAAAAGCTCGCGTATATCCGGCGGTTCATAGCCAACCTCTCTGGTAAATGCCGCCCCTACAACCATCTAATGAAGAAGGGGACCCCATTCGTTTGGGATCATAAATGCCAAAGTGCACTGGACGAAATCAAGCAATACCTGCAGAACCCGCCGATACTGACTACTCTGGTCAAAGGAAAGCCCTTCATCGTGTACACAACGGCCCTTGAAGGTTCTCTAGGCGCGCTATGGGCACAGGAGAATGATCAGGGAAAGGAGAGAGCTCTCTACTATTTGAGTCGAGTTCTCCTGAGGCCAGAAAACAACTACTCCCCCATCGAAAAGCATTGTCTGGCACTGATTTTCGCGATAACGAAGCTCAGGCACTATGCCTTGTCACATGAGGTCCATCTCATATCAAAGGTGGATCCTCTCAAATATCTGATGTTAAGGGCTATACTAACAAAAAGGCTTGCCAAATGGGCCCTCCTCTTGATGGAGTTCTTGATAATGTATCGACTCCTCAAGGCAGTGAAAGGTCAGGCTATCGCCCAATTTCTCGCTGAGCATCCGATACCAGCCAATTCTCCCTTAAATTGCGAATTGCCAGACGAACACGCGTTTGACACAATCGAAGGGGAGGAGGAAGGAAATAATATCCAATAGGAACTTTACTTTGATGGAGCATCTTCCATGAAGAAGCGGAAGCATAACACCCCTATAATCAAAGTCGGGGTAGGCCTCATCTTCGTGACTCTGTTAGGAGGGATAATGCGTTTCGCCCTTTCCTTAATGGAACTAAGAACAAACAACGAGACTGAATATGAAGCTTTGATAGTGGGTCTTGAGATCGCTTTCAATATGGGAATCGAAGACCTCCTCATATATGGAGACTCCCGGCTCATTGTCAGCCAAGTAAATGGTGACTATCAGACATGCAAGCCAGAACTGATCATGTATGGTGAAAGAGTGCAGCAACTGTTGACACAAATTCCCTCCTACATCTTGGAGAGTATATCGCGTGCAGAAAATAGCAAAGTGGATGCATTGGCTAGATTGGCTAAAGAATTGGTCGACGAAGACCTCAATGACGTAAAGATCATCGTGCAAAGCCGCCGGGTTCTCACGCTAGCAGGGATACCTTCAGAGGATTTAACAGAATCATCCGAAGAAAAGGAAACGACCAAACAAGCAGTCCTCCAGATAGAAGACGAAGAAAAGAGCAAGGATTGGAGGGAACTCTTCGTAGACTACTTCAAATCCGATCGAACGCCCGAAAACGCGTCGTCAAGACATCAGCTCATGAAACGGGCTCTGTCTTTCGCTTGCGTCAATGATACTCTATACAGGAGATCACTTGACGGTTTGTGGTTAAGGTGTTTGGGGCCAGAAGAAGCAAAGAGAGTCGTCCAAAAAACTCATGACGGACTCTGCGGTTCTCATCAAGTTGGGCAAAAGATGAAGCTGAAAATCAAAAGAATGGGTTACTATTGGCCCACAATAATTCAGGACTGCCTCGAATACGTGAAACAGTGTCACTCGTGCTAGATTCACGGGGACTTCATCCACTAACATCCAAATCCGCTACACCCAACAGTAGCTAGCTGGCCGTTCGAAATGTGGGGAACCGATATAATCGGCCCATTGAACCAGCGTCATCCAAAGGACACCGGTTTATACTGGCAACGACCGACTACTTTTCTAAGTGGGCGGAAGCAGTACCACTAAGGGAGGCGATGACGGAGAATATTCTCCATTTCTTTAAGACACATGTCATCTACAGGTTTGGCACTCCGTGATGGATAATCTCGGATAATGGGCCAGCCTACAGGAGTCATAAAATCAGCCGCTTCGCAGAACAACATAAAATAGACTGGAGATACTCCTCTGTCTATAATCCCCGAGCCAACGGTCTAGTTGAAGCTTTCAACAAGACCTTGACCAAGATTATAAAGAAAACGGTGTCCAGAAATAAAAAGGACTGGCACGAGAGACTGCACGAAGCTCTCTGGGCGTACCAGACGACATTCAAGACAACGACGAATACAACCCCATACGCGTTGGTCTTCGGCACTGAAGCAGTCCTTCCTTTGGAAATAGAACTCCCTTCTCTCCGAGTAGCGGTTCGATACGAGCTAAAAGATGACGTAAATGCCCATCTTCGGCTTGAGGAGCTCGACGCCCTCGATGAAACTCACTTCATGGTGCAGCAAAACCTAGAAGCTTACAAGGCAAGGATGACGCGCTCATACGAAAAACTGACTAGGCCGAGAACATTCCGTCAAGGCGAACTTGTGCTAGTCATTAAAAGTCCTATGATCTCTAATCGTGCAAAACGGGGGAAATTCGAGCCAAACTATGAAGGCCCGTACATCATAGACATGGTCTATCAAGGTAGGGCCCATTTGCTCATGGATATGCATGGCGAAAGACCTTTCCGGCCAATAAACGTCCGATTACTCAGAAATACCACGCTTGACGAGTCACGACTTAGGTCAATGATAGATGACGATGCTCATGTCTGCTCGCTATCTTCCTGAGTCAAAACTTTAAGTGGTATTCGAAAAAGCTTCACCTCAAAAATAGTGATAATGGACCTAGATGTCCCTAAACTAACAACGGACCATAATGTCCTTAAACTAAAGCCTCACCTCAAAAATGGTGATAATGGACCACTACGTCCTTAAACTGGCAACGGACCGAGATGTCCCTAAACTAACAATAGACCGGAATGTCCTAAAACTAGTGCGCCGCCTCAAACATGGCACATCGCTCCAAATATGACAATATCCACCCTTGAGATCTGTGTTGCAATCAAAGCTCCAACGGCGAAAATTGCAACCCAAGTTCCATTGGCAAACAGATGGAACAAAAAAAATGGTACGTCTACAAGCGAAATGGGCACAGATGAAAACCCGAAAGGGCGCCGTGAGTAAAAACAGTAGAGCTACCGGCGAGCTTGTGAAAATCTAAACGGACACAATCTCGTTGTTAAAAAACGGTACGTCCATAAGCAAAATGGGCACGGATGAAAACCCGAAAGGGCACCGTGAGTAAAAACAGCAGGGCTACCGGCGATCTTGTGAAAACCCGAAAGGGCGTAATCTCGTAAAATTTTCACTTACGAGATCCTCTCGACTCGTAAGGAGAACTCCTTCTATGACACCCTCACGGCTCATAGAATTTGAAAGTCTTAAGTCACAGGGATCCAAACCTGTTCTCAAGCCATCGTATGCCCCAAGTTGCCCTACAGGCGGTCCAATATTGGCCCTTGTATACAATCCACGAGCACAAATAAACGATTTCCCACCAAGTTCCACCAATGACGAGGAATGTCCTCATATGGTGAACGACACTTATAAGTCCTCTCGACTTATAAGAAGAAAATACTCTTATGAGATCCTTACGACTTATAAGAGAACACACACTTAGGAATCCCCACAACTCCTAAGGAGAAAATATGCCTATAAGATCCTCATGACTCGTAGGGAGAAATAACTTTATGGGACCCTTATGGCTTATAAAATCTGAAAGTCTTAGTCGACAGGATCCTAACCCTGTTTACTAAGCCATCTTTGTTCAGGTCGACAAAGGCAAATGATGATTCGCTCATGGAAATATCCCAGTTGCAGCGACGCTGATGTTTAAATCGGTGTCAAACTCCAAGTCTTTTCAAGGCAAATGATGATTCGCTCCTGGCAAGATCCCAGCTGCAGCGATGCTGATGCCTAAATTGGTGTCAAACTCCAAGTCCTTTCACGGCAAATGATGATCCACTCCTGGCAATATTCCAGTTGCAGCGATACTGATGCCAAGATTGTTATCAAATCTTAAGTTCTATACTCGCAATAAAAATCAGTGAGCGAAAAATGCATATAAAAATAGCCGAAATGATGGGGCAACTCGCAATAAAAATCAACGAGCAAAAAAATATATGCATATGAAATAGCCAAAATGTTTGGGCAACTCGTAATAAAAATCAGCGAGCAAAAAATATACGCATATGAAAGAGCCGAAATGTTTGGGCGATTCGCAATAAAAATCAGCGAGCAAAAAAATATGCATATGAATAGACGAAATGTTTAGGCAACCCGCAATAAAAAGCAGTGAGTAAATATATAAAAATAGACGAAATGATTGGGCACCGCGATAAATAGCCGAAATGATTGGGCAATCGCGACTTTCACGATATGAAAAGCTGAAAGGATAGAGCATCGCGGAAATAGAAAATAAAATTAAAAAAATAAAATTTCCTCTGCCCTGCAAGTGAGTCTACACCGACCCTTGCATACAATCCATGGGCATAAATGAAAAAGGGAATCATATTTACCCACCAGGCTCCGTCAAAGAGAGAACTAGAGCTTGACGGCGACAACCACAACCTGGAAATCAGTTCGGCGTTCTGTCTCACTCCAGCAGGATGCAAATGCGACGTCAACAAAAGACCCCAGGGTCAAAGCAAAATGGAGCCGTGGCAAAATTCCTAGCTCCAAGTCTTGACGGTTCACAAAACAACCTAAAGACTACCTCAACATTCGTCTCATTACAGCAGACGCAATGTCAACAATGACGTTCCCTCTAACTCCAGCAGGATGCAGACGCGATGTCAACAAAAGACCCTAAGGTCAAAAGAAAACGGAGCCATGGAAAAATTCCTAGCTCCAAGTCTTGACGGCTCACAAAACAACTTAAAGACTACTTCAACATTCGTCTCGTTATAGCAGACGCGATGTCAACAATGGCGTTCCCTCTCACTCCAGCAGGATGCAGACGCGACATCAACAAAAGACCCCAGGGTCGAAACAAAACGGAGCCGTGGCAAAATTATTAGCTCAAAGTCTTAACGGTTCACAAAACAACCTAAAGACTATCCCGACATTCTTCTCGTTACAGTAGACGCAATGTCAACAAAGGCTCCAAAATAGCCAAATCAAAAGGAAGTGAAGACAAAATTCCTAGCTTCAGAGTCTTGACGGTAACTCAAATAAAACCCGAAAGACTATCGGAGATCACCCCACACCAGTGCGGAGTGGTTATGACTCATCGGGGCTCCCAAACTGAGCCTAACCTTAAGTAAAAAGCAGCATGGCTAAATTGCTAACGCTTGCTCTTCCGACGGTCAAACTGCCTAAGAAGATTACTTGAAGACGTCTTGTCCAGCTCCCGAAGGGATCAGAGACACGACAGTCACGGGGCTAATCGGATAGCAGCGTAAAGTCTGCATACCGGGGAATGCATCAGCCAATGCGACGGTACCACGGACTAAAATCCTAGTATCACAAAGCCTAATGAACCTCTGTCGCAAAGAGCAGGGGTTATTTATGACGTTAGGACAAGTTTTCCTATAAACCCAAGGGAGGTAAACTGAATAAACTCCGAAATGAGTCCATAAACTAGAGACTCCGGAATGAGTGAATAAACCACAAACTCCGAAATGAGTATATAAACTACTTTACGCCAAGGCAAGATATCGACAGAAAGAGAAGCGCTAGTATGAAATAAAATATGTCTTTTATTCTTGAATCAAAATGAATACAAGATACTCTTATTTATGAATCAAAATGAATACAAGTAAAAAAATAAAGAGGGAGAATATACAGCGACAAAATTGTCTAAGCCGGCGGATGGTTCAATAAGCCAGCAAGTTCGTCGTTTTTCCGCTGGACTTCTGCTTTGAGCTCTATTAGTGCCGCAAGACGAGTCCCTGCTTGTGCCTGTTGAATCTAGTATGAAGCGAACCGACTTTCAAGATCTTTCTCGGTGACTTTGTGGGCTTCAACCATGTTATGGGTAAAAATAACGGTTTTATCGAGAGCCACCACTTCTGTGATGGCCTCTTGAAGCACCCGCCAAATTTCATATGCACGAGTGGTCTTGGCAGTGATCTGAGTTTGAAGTTCCCCCAAAGCTTTTGAAGCCAACTCCCTCGCCGAAAACTTTCGGTTGAGACTCTTCTCGCATGACTGGAGATTGGCTGCACATCGTTCGACCCATCCCCGCAGGCTCGCCTTTACAGACAAGGTGTCGGAAGGAAGACGTATGCATTCAAGCCCATGTAGGCAGGCCTCCACTCTACGGCAATACTCAACCCAGGTGCGCACCAATGCCTCGTCATGATAAGTGTCAAGAACAGATAAGGAAGCGTTGGCTTAAGCAGCGAATTCTTCGGGTCACGACAGAAGTACCAGAGTGAAGATCTTCGATGAGAGCCGCCAGGGAATAAACGCTTTGTTTTGCCATCCTCTCAGATATGCATCGAGCGTAAGGACCTGGTGGCATGGGGATCCGAGACTCTAATAGGGTCAGGGCTGGCAAAGCTGTGAAGACATATGTGCGGTCAGTTATATTTTCAAATATAGAGTAAGCAAAACGAAGCCAAAAATAAAACGTCACTTACCCACAGTCATGCACGGTGGGCTTGAGAGATCCCCAGGTCCATCAAGAATCTCGACTTCGTCGTCGGCTTTCAGAACCGTGGTTTAAAATGAAGGGCTTATTAGCATCATGATAAACATATAAAACAAAAAAGGGCAAAAGGATACCGATCTTGGCCAGAAGAGAGTACTATGCTTTGTGAAGGTATCTCTTGTGGGGCCGCCATGTCAAGTAATCGCTGGAAGGTTTTCCTCGAGGAAAGATCCACGATGGAAGCCGCCAGCTCCCACAATTCTGAGGAAAGGAAAAGTTCAGATAATGGAGGGATTGTTAAACAAAATGTGTATGTATAGAAGCTTACTTTCGATGCTTCGCCCGCCCTGAACTGGACGGATGGCAGCTTCGGCAGGCTCCTCTACACCCTCAGGTGAATCACTAAGGATATTTGTGAAATTTATAACCGGCATGGCATTCTCCAATAAGGGGACGAAAGCCGCCGCGGAAGGCCCTGAGGCGGGGATAACAGTTTCAGCAATCTCTTCTACACCCTCCGGTGCGTCACTAGAGATATCCGTAGGATCTATGGCCCGTAAGACCACCTCTGCCGGAGGAGTAGACGCTGAAAGGACAGAGGCCACTACCGGGAGCTCCACAGCAAGGGTAGCAGCTTCAGTAATCTCCTCTATACCCCCCGGTGCGTCACAGGAGATATTCGTAGAATCCGCAGCCATGGCTCGATCTGGGCTCAAACCCACTTCCGCTGCAGAAGTCCCTGCAAAGTTTTTACAAAAATAAGGAGACATGAAAGCAATACAAATTACTCGCCAAAAGAAAGACACGAAAAATACGCATACCAATACGCCAAGAAGCCAAAAGTATGGCTTTTTTGAGCCGTTGTTTTTTTCTGATCAAATGCGCTCGCCGGATTTCAATCGCAAGTGAATGGCTGCCCGTCTTCAGTGCAAGCTCATCTTCAGAAACAACCGAGATGGGCTGTTTGAGAGCCCGTTCTTCTTCCATTAACAGAGTACCCATGTGTACCCTACGTAATGATGGGTCAACGTTGTAAAATACAACGGGGGGGAGGCTTTCTTCGGGACACACACGTTTTCAGTCTCATCTCATGAGTGCCTTAAAGCCTCGGTCAACTGCGCGACCTCCTCGGCAGACGAACCAGGAAAGAGAAGACCATCTTCCGGCTCCTGCATAGATATCGGCTCGTCCTGAATAAAGGGCTCGGATTCAAGCAAAGTGTCGAGTAGGCCGACGACCGATTTCTTTATCCTTTTGGAGCCTGTGCTAATGCTAGCGGGGGAGCGCTTCCTCCCCTTTGGTGATTTGGCACGGCGTTTCCCAACTTCGCCTTCAATTTCACCCTTTAGTGACACCACCGCGGGTGCTTTATCAGAAACTTCCGCCTGGGCTCTAATACGCACCGGCATACCAGTAGTGCGAAGGGCTGATTCTACTTCTGCGGCTTTAGGGATAAGCACTGAACCGCTATCCCTCAGAGGAGGGCGAACCACTGACCGCGGCCGCAATGGGGTGCTGGTGCCTTAGCTGGAACAGAAGCTCTACACTCAAAAAGCACCCGTCTCTGCTCTGCAATGACAGGGCCGACCCGATGGCGATACCAACCCTTGAAGGACCCCACACGTCTCGGAAGATAGTCGGACTCCGGGATCATGAAGAGGGAGCCAGTGTTTAATCGCATGAAATGGTGAATGACATTGCGAGTAACCTCCATGGAGAGGGCAGGCTCAACTAAAAATGCCTCTAGAGGAACGCCCTAGTTGTAGCCTAACTGCTGGGTGAGGCGATGCGGATTATGCCGCATGAAGAGAGCAGTGTCATTCTGACGGAGCACCAAATAATCCGGCCTGATGAGTATAGATGCTAATCTCCTTAGGCTTTAAAGCCGGAACCCCACTCTTCGACAAATCGAACAATTTCTGAACAGGCCCCGCTGGAGCAGAAAGGACTCGATCGCTGAAAACCATTCCGCCTTCATTTGAGTACGGATTCAGCAGTATGCGGAGAGTCCCTAACTGGGTTGGATCGACAGCGGAAGTATCAACCAACCTCATAATCTGCGGGAAAGTATATGCTTCATAAAAATCCGGTTGCTGGTTGTAACAACCCTAAACTTTCTGTACAATTTTTTTCAAAAAATACAGAAATGGGTACTTGAGCCTGAGCACAAGTTATAAATTTGATTTGCTTTTTAATAGCAGGAAGGAGCTTGTAGCTCATTGGTAAGACCTTGCACTGCTGAACGAAAGCACCAGAGTTCAAATCCCATCAACCACACATTTTTTTAATTAAATTCTTTTAATCTTTTAGAAGCCTAAGAGTCTATACGTGCACTACACGTAATAGGGTAAGTTATAGAATAAACAAACATGTCCACGAGGCTAGACCAAGCGTTAGGGACATGTGGCGTCAAGATGAGCCCCGACTCGCCTGACTGGGGCCGGCGAAACGGTTGACTCAGTCGGCGCCGCCGGTCCAACTCGGTCCGATCCCTAAATTTTTTTAACCCCCTGCACCCTTTGGCCTACCCCACTCTCCTACACTGTTTAAATTCTCTGCAATTAACCAGCGAATTAAAATACCCCTTTTTAATACTTTTTAATGCAATTTTAAATGCATTTTTTTATTACACCCTAACCCTAATTTTCCCTATAAATACCCACTCTATTTTTACACCCCTTCACACTGAAATTTCCTATAAAAACTCTCAAGAAAATTCCAAGATCCTTTTGTGTGCAAGTGGAGTTAGCAAAGGGCGAAGCTCCGACGAACTTCCGGCGACAACTCAAGGAGTTTTTGACGACGAAACGATGTATCAGCAACTCCCACCTCTTCCTCTTTCTCTCCTCAAGCCAATCATCCAGTAAGTCCCTACTTCTTCCTCTTTCCTCTATTCTAAAAACATGCAAAACTAAAACCTGACGGAAGCGGAGTTAGTCTGACATTCCTTCTCTTTCTTCCTTCGAATGTTGTCAGGTGATCTGGACACTCAGGGGATCGAGCCTACTAGTGAGGAATTGGATCGGCTTGCCTACCACCTAGAGCTTTAGCATCATTGTACTTATTTTTATTCAGTACTTTTCATTTCTGTTATGCCACTGTTTAGGCATTGCATTTATTCAGTTGTATTTACTTTTCTATGTATTGTAAAAAGAATGTGAATGAATAAAGTTGTTGTTTTATTATATCTTGTCTCTTGTGCATTTACATTTATTTTGCTTAGATACGCTTAGCGTATTTACTTCAGAGTAAATACGTAGCGGTCTCGTCGCGTCCCCTTCGCCGCACACCGGGAAGCGGGGCGTGACAGGTTTTGTTGGTGGCCCATGCAGGTCAGAGCTGTATGGAACCTTACTATGCAGTTCTGTTCTGTGTGAACAACCTAAGCAATATAACATAAGAATCAGCAACTAAAATATTCTTTACAATTCATACTTCTTGAATCTTATCATTTCATGTACTTTGAATCTGTCCTAACCAAAATTTTTCATTCAAGATTATGGATTCCCCAAACAACACCAGCACCAATGTCAACAACACACCTCCACCACTACCACTCACACCTGTCGTCCCTGCTCCGCTCAACGAGCAGACGGTTTTTCTTGAAGAAATCCGAAGCCTCCTGGTTGGACTGCAGCAGTAGACTGCTATATTAGTGAACCGATCAGAAACATAAGCAACCGGTATAAAGCGCTCTGCCACCCAGATGGAAAGAGGAGCTTACCTTATACAACCTTCTGAACCCAAGAGACAGAAAGAAACAATTAACCAGCCAAGTCCAGGTTTTTGTTACTACTGCAGGAGAAAGGGACACTTGTGCAAGGACTGTAGGCGCGCAAAAGGCCTGTGTCTAGTTTGTGGCACATCCGATCATAGAATTGGAAACTGTCCCTATAGACGCAACTCAGCTCACATACCCACCAACTACCCGCAGCGGCCAGCTATCCAGGCTCCTGCACCTCATCTTGCACTCCCAGCACCACCTCCACATGAACCACCTCTACCTAGTCAGGCATTGATGTACCGACATACACAGAAAAATGTGCCGAGACGCCAAGCTCCACCTTAGCAGCCATAGAAGCCGAGACAGTTGACCAAAGTAATACTATTAAGTCTCTTGCACATTCTCAAACCCTTGTATCACTTTGTTATTTTTCATACACTATCAGTACTTCTGTCACCAAACTTTCCTTGAATCTGTTACACTTTCCTTTTACAAATTTCGAGGACGAAATTTTTATAAGGAGGGTAGAATGTAACAATCCTAAATTCCTGTACAATTTTCTGTACAAAATTTTCAAAAAATACAGAAAGGGGTATTTTTGCCTGAGCACAAGTTATAAGTTTGTTTTGCTATTTAATAGCACAAAAAAGCTTGTAGCTCATTGGTAAGACCTTGCACTGCTGAACCAAGCCACCAGAGTTCAAATCCCATCCCCCACATTATTTTTAATATTGTTTTATTTTGAATTTTTAGAAGTCCAAGGGTCTACACGTGCATGACTCGTAAAAACTCCACTACACAAATAAAACAAACGGTCCCAGGAGATTACCCAACCGACGAGGAGCACTGAGCACCCCAGACTCGGCCGGCGACTCGGCCGACTCGGGCCGCCGCCGGCCGGCCTCGGCCGGACCGCCGAGTCCCCAACATGGACGTTGGGCCTATTCACCTCCCCTGTACCCCTGTATACTTTAAATATACTACTCAGTAACAGAGCCCCTTTAAAACCCTATTTACTCCAATTTATTACATTTTAATACTTTTAATACATTTTTCAATTCATCCTTTCACCTACCCTAAACCCTAGCCTTACCCTATAAATACAACCCCTAAACACACCCCCTCACTCCAAAATTCTGATCAAAACTCTCAAGAAATCCCTAGAAGTTTAGTGTACATTTGGAGTTAGCGAAGGGCGAAGCTCCGGCGAAATTCCGACGACAACCCTAGGAGATCCCGGCGACGAAACGACGCACCGACGCCTCCTACCGTTCCCTCTTCCTCTCTTCTAATCTGAAAACCTATACGTCCCACCTCCCTCTTCTCTATTCTTTTCTAAAAACACGTATTTCTAAATACCGACGGAATCGGAGTTAATCCGATGTCCGATTTGGCTCTTCCTAAAAATCTCACTTTTTTTAAAATACTGTAAGTGCACGGCGGCGCCCCGGCCTCCATCCCGAGGCCAAATGCGGAAGCGATGGTTAACTTTAATTTTTCTTGAACCGGCACCACCGCGCACTAAAACCCGGATCGGGCCATTAACTAGTTCTAGCAAACTACAAGATGGGAAGAGAGATATACCGAGTGATCCGTGTCCTCCGGTCTTCTCGTCGTCGTCCCGATCTCCCGCGGAAGCTCCGGTCTCCACCTCGTCGCCGGAAGGGCACCACGTCGCCTGCTTCTTTTACGGGCTCCCACCTCTATACCGAGGCAACTCGGGCACGAAGCTGGCGAGTCGACGTGCCCAAGAGTTGCTGTAGAATACGTGTAGAAGGCCATGTCTCATTTGGGGTTATGGGGTTGCCATATAAGTGGAGGAAATGAACTGTGAACTTTTGTGGAGGAACTTGGGGATTTTTCTAGCATCATAGAGCCAAAAATCCCCACTACAAAATTTTGGACAGCCCCAAACTTCCTTGGCCGGCCATCTCTTGGAATGGGAGAGGAGAGAATGAATAAGAGAGTATGGATGATGGAACCACAATAATAATGCAAGAGAGAAAAGGTCATCATATGAAGAAATGATCACAAAGAAACTCCAACACTTAAACTACCATCATCAACAACCATGATTGCTCACAAAGTCAAGCAATCATGAACTCAAGAAAGTCAAGGAATGGTCCTCCATCATGAGACCATCATGATACAAGAAAATGCAAAGAACACCCTTCCAAATTGCTTATTTGCAAAAATGCAAATAAGCCCTCCTCCACCAATCTTCGGCCAAAGAAAGATAAAAATGAAAATGGCCGAAACGGAAAGCAAACTGGCAACTCCAAAAAACTGGTCCCGTAATAAATTACAGGAAAACCCCGATACTGTGTATACACACCCGCATTTGTATTCCGACCGAATACAAATGCAATGAGACAAAATCTACACTGTACTATACTAGGATCCGGCTTAAACCAAAGCCTGCTAGTATAATCCGTCCGATCCTGATCCGTCCAATACCGCACGTATCTGATCGAACCCTGCCATATCTCCATACGGCCTCTACAGCTTTTCGCCCGAAAACTTGAGCAACTGAATGTGGGGGACTCTAAACACTCGTCAACACCTTGGTTGTGGATTTAACCACTAGCACGTCAGAGGTATAAGCCAATACGTAACGGGCTATCAGGTATTGACCAAAAGGGATGTCGATGAGCGAACTCATCCTGATACTCTACTGAGCCTGTCAGTGACAATATCCGTACAGTCCGGTCCGTTCGTCTATGAGCATCGCATGGCGGGCCTAGGGGGTTGGTAAAAGTCAGACCCCCAAAAGCGGTACAAGTCGTGTCGGAGTGTAGCCCAGAACACCCTGAGATACTACTGGAATACCTACCAGTAAATCTCCTGCCTCGGCCAAGGGCTTCGTGTAATGGCTCTTCTAGACACAGCGCGACCTCACCCCCAATACCGGGAGAGACGAACCCCTGAAAATTCGCTCACTGCCTCCATGTGGCTCGGGACTGTACCCAACTAAAACCTGTTTGCACGTCTCCTTTGAGCGTGGTAGGGTAGTAATCAAAGTACAGTGGGAACTCACACGAGACAAATGACGATCCCCAGGTCGATGAACTAACCTGTACACATGTCACCAGGGAACTGCTATCTGACGTCAGGTATAAGACCAACTAGCATGTTCCCGGCGAGTCCTGTCCGGTGTACTCATAACCCAATGAGCACCTGTATACATCTTAGGTGATCCAACTGACACCAATAGCTTATGAGACCGGCCACCACCCCTCGTCGGGGTCTCGACTGTATACACTAGTCTACTCTGGAGTATCGATGCCCTGTCTCGAAACTCCTACGACTAGGGACCTTTTAAGGATGTGCTTATAGACTACGAGCTCCCACGTATATGATCGCCCTCATACTGCTGGCAGTCAAGCAAGAATCCTAGGGGCTCTATCAACGTGTAATAGCGACATGTCAGGTCACCTAAAGCAGCACACGATGATAAAGATAAACCAGATAGCATACTATCATCTCGAGTAAGACTGTCCTACTGGGACAGGTCCTCCCTCAATCATTGCAATCACGTGCCTGTGATCCAATAATTGACTCTGAGGGCACTATCTCCAACAAATACAATCATACTAAACCCTTACATGTTGACTATTAAACATTAACAAGTCATATTGAATAAGTTCCATATCAAAAGGATTTCTATTTCAATTGTTATCGTACTTTTTCACTAAAATACCATGTAGTTTAATTTCGACATTTAAAAAATCACAATCTTGCTATACCTTTAAGTAGATCACGAGGTAATGACCTACCTCCTCACACACTCATATGCAATATAGCACAATACTTTTCAGGAACATAGAATACGGGAAAACGAAACTTTACATATAAATACCACTAACTATTAAAACCGTTTTCTATAAGAATTCGTATTTTCATAAATCTTTGCAAAACGCTGCTACAACCCATTTTGGGAAACCCGACTGGGATGGTGCAGATTATCGCACATCCCTGGGCTTAGTAGTGCGAGATGCAGACCTCCGCAGAGAGCATTCGGTCTCGAGAGATTTAAAATACAAATATCTAAAGAAAATGAGATTTCTAGAAATATAATATATATATTAAAATTATTTTTTTATTAATATATATGTATCATTAAAATATCTATTTTGTGATAATATAAATATTCCAACTTTTTCCTAAAATCACAAGAATCACTTTATATTAAAATACCATGAATTCCATACAAGTTCAATGTTACAATTAAATACCATGTATTATGAAAAATATGTTATTTTCACTAGAAATATCACAAATATAAAATCTACATCTATGACAACTCTAAAGATGATAATTAAATACTTGGGATGTATTTTGAAAATTATACAAAAGTATTTTTACATAAAAACCTCCTCTAGTTCTATAAATTACCCTAAGGACCCTAATAAATATAGATTTAAACGGGACCAATCTCTTGAGCCTCAGGGAGCCGGAGAAGTGGGTGCTTGCCTATTTAAGCTAGACAACTTAACAAAGGTGTTATCAATACGGTAATCGTTTTTGAAAAAGACACAAATCCTGCCGCCCATGTGCAGCGGTTACCGATAACATCAAAACAATCAGGACTTCAATTTCTTTTCTAATTGTTCTGACTCAGACTGAGTCTCTTTATAATAATCTGACTTGAATATGATTCAATTACAATCTACAATATTACAATTCAATAAGAATCCATGAATCCATATAATCAATCGTATCAAACTATTCAATCTATATTGACTGAACCGAACCATGGATATACTTCCATTTACATGATTCTCCAGTTACATCCATGATTCTCTAGTTACATCCATTTACTGATATCATGGTTTCGGCAAGTCATCCAATTATACAATCTATATATTACAATTCAATTACAAGTTACAATACAAATAATACAATCAAGAAATCACGGGGTTTAAGGGGTAGATTAGTACGGAAGGTGTTCGAAGTGGCACGAGACTGCAACATTTAAGACACCTAACATGTATTCCGTTGTTGTTGTACCGTGGCATAATGGTTCCTTGTACTTCCATTTGCCCTAGTCTCTAGCATATAGAGACTCCTCTCGTATACATTGGCATCCTTCTGTACCAAGCTACAAACAACAGCGTTAACCAAATAATACAACTTTAAAAGCTAAATTTCTCTCTCTGTCTATTCTATTTCTCCCTTATCTTTGGGACTTACCGAGCGATTGTTCGCTGACGACATTCCTTCTTTTTCTTCTTTGGAATGTTGTCAGGTAATCTGGACACTCAGGGGATCGAGCCTACTAGTGAGGACTTGGATCGGCTTGCTTAAGACCCAGAGCTCTGGCATCATTGTACACATTTTTATTCTGTACTTTTCATTTCTATTATGCCACTGTTTAGGCATTGCTTTCATTCAGTTGTATTTAGTTTTCCATGTATTATAAAAAGAATGTGAATAAATAATGTTGCTGTTTTATTATATCTTGTCTCTTGTCCATTTACATTTATTTTGCTTACATACTCTTAGCGTATTTACTTCAGAGTAAATACGTGGCGGCCTCATCGCGCCCCCTTCGCCGCACACCGGGAAGCGGGGCGTGACAATAGATTTGGGAAAAATACGACTTTACACATAACTACCTCCGACTTATAAAAAACCTTTTTCTACAAGATGTGTATTTTAAAAAAATCTTTGCAATTGCGCCTCTACAACCCATTTCGGGGAACCCGTTCGGTATGGTGCGGATTATCGCACATCCTCGGGCCTAGTAGAGTGAGATGCAGACCTCCGCAAGGAGCATACGATTTCGAAAGATTTAAAATACAATTTTCTTTAGAAAATATGATTTCTATTATAAATAAAACTTGTATTTTTAATAAATAAATATATATGTAATTAATATAAAAATATCTATTTTTAATATTTATAATATTCCACATTTCCAAAATTCAAGAAAAACATTCCATTTACAAGAAAATACCATACAATTCTAATATTTATAAATGAATACCATATATTATGAAATTATATTATATTCACTAGAAATGTCACATTGATAAAATATACATCAATGAAAACTCTAAAGACGCTAATAAAATACATGAGGTGTATTTTTAAAATTATACAAAATTATTTTTTCATAAAACCCCCTCAAGTTATACTGAATTACAATAAGGACCTTAGTAAACATAGGTTTAAGCGGGACCGGTCTCTTGAGCCTCAGGGAGCCGGAGATATGGGTGCTTGTTTATTTAAGGTAGACAACTTAACAAACGGTGTTATCAACACGGTATTTGTCTTTGAAAAAGACACAAATCCTGTTGTCCATGTGCATCAGTTACCGATAGCACCAAAACATAATTCAAGACTTCAATTTCTTTTCTAATTGTCTGACTGTAACACCTTAGAATGCGATTAGTGTTAATTAAGCGATAATACGGGTTTTTAGTAAAAAGTTAACCAAAATAGTTTTCACATATTTTATAAAAATTAATTAATATTTTATTATTATTTGTTTTGGCTTGCACACACATGTGCATGTTAACTTGGGGGTTAATTAATGTTAACCATGCTTAAGTAGCCATGGCACCTTAACCCTCATGCCATTATGCTATATGTATTTATTTAATTATTTAGTTTTTAAAATAAGGGTTTGAATTAGGGTTGACTTGAGAGAGAGAGAGAGAGAGAGAGAGAGAGAGTTGACAATGGGAATGATGAGGCATGGCAAGCATGGGGAGCATTTAATGAAGATGGAGAAAGGGCATGGCTACTCTCAACCTCTCGTTCTCTCATTCTCACCTCACACTCCCTATTTCTTTTCCTCATCACTCACACTCTCTCATTTGTGTTCATCTTCTCATCTCCTCTCCCCTCAACTAAAATCTTAACCAAACCATCACTAAACCAAGCAAAATCTTTACTAAACCTCACTAAAACCCTTCACAAGCCCAGTTAAGCCACTAAAGATGACTTGGAGCATGGATAGCTAGAGTTTTTGAGCAAGTGTGGAAATGTAGTGATCTCTAACTGTTAATTAGGTATTTATAATGTTGTGTTGCCTAGTAGTTGCTGTTTAGAACACTAAAGTTATAGTTTTTGTGTAATATCGTATTTTTAGTGATATATTAGAGTCTCTGTGATCTGCTATCACTACGATAGTTTACTGCAAAATCTAGCAATGTGGTAGTGTTGTGTTAGAGGCCCTGAGTGTTCACCTGAAACCCAGACCCAACCCAACCTAGTCGAACCGGCGAGATTTGAGGAAATTCCGGTGTCGCCGGATTTTTGGGAGCCTGAAGAGTTGGGGTTTGTAAGATAGCTGTCTGTATGTTATACTGGGTGTTTGGTACTGCTTGATTTTTATATTTTGACTGTAGGCAAAATCTGGGACCACTTTGCTTATTTCTAATGTTTCGACAACGCGCGTTACCGTATCCGACACGGTTCGCGTTCTTGGTGTAGCTTGCTGCACTTAGGTTTGATTTAGAATGTCGCTAGACACGTTAGCCACTAAGCAAACACTTGAGAGTTTGTTGGAGTCGGTGCGTCGATCTAAACGTAGTTTGTATGTATTATTGAACAGTTTCTAAGTTGCACTTGTAATGTTTTGTGTGATATTAGGATCGATTGCGGGGACTTCAAACGCTACAAAGAAGGGAAAGCAGGTGGTTGGATTTACCTAGCTCGAGATCATCGGTGAGTAGATTTAACATCTACGGGGAAATCGCCCGTATGGCGTTAAACGTCGAGGGCTAGATATGATGTTATAGCCACATGTTATATGCATATGAGTTGATTGTGCATGGGTATCATTGCACACCATTACTTGTTGTGCCTTGACTTGTACCTTTTGGACACTGCACCATTACTGACGGTTCATGTTGCACGAGCATAAATTGTATGCTACACACACACCGTTGGTAATTGCCATGACACGCACAACATATACACATATGTGGTATTGCATTCGTTATTGACATTGAGACGTTGATTCTTGTTCTATTGCGCATATGAAATGCATCATGCATACATACCTACATGCATACACACATATCTTGCTATAGCTATATATACACCTTTATATGATGTTGCATTTGACTTTGGAGGAATTGGGAACCGCATGATATATTTAAAAACTTGATTCATTTAAAAGAGCGGTTTTCCCTTGATATGCTCATATTACTGTTCTATGTTGCATACATTATATTTCATGGATTACGCATTGAGATACGGATTTTATGTGATTTATGGATTTGAGAACCGTGGTGATATTTTAAGAAAGTATGCATTGTTTTGAAAACCCGGCTTCTCTTGATATGATATTTCGATGCGTCCACCATGAGTTTTCTCGGTTCTGAGATTTGTGTTAGAAACCCGAGTCGAGGAGATGGATGATTCGTTTGCGGGTTCATAGTGGACCCGGTATGGTATCCCGGGGCAAGAAAGGTATGTTGTGCAGTAGACGATGAGCCTGGCAGAGGGACAACTACCTAATGGTAATAGTTTGGACCCGACGATTATCTGGAGGATACCGACCGGAGTCGTGAGATGGATATGGGCCGATCCGGACTGACGGAGCCTGTGGCCGATCTGGACTGACGGAGCCCGAGTTATGTGGATTTACGTGTCGATTTTGGACACGGGTTTTCATGATGTTTCGAGTGTCGATATTGGTCACTCAGGTTCCATGAGATTTACGGATATGAGGGCCGATCAGAGTGACGGCGCCTGAGGTATTGGGATTTGGGGTGTTGTTGATGGACACCGGGTTTTTCCACGATGATGATTCATTGATGATGTTATGTTTTATCCCACACTCAGGATTTATTAGATATGCATTGTCTCATGTAGTTGTAGTACCCTATTGCCATATTTATGCTATCAGATTGCATGTGATAGATTATCGCTGTTCGTGCATACTTACGATTATCTGTATGATGTTACTTACTATTCATGAGTTGGAAACTCACCCCCGTTGTGCCACAGTGTTTTTCAGGCTTGACCCTCAGAGTAGTCACGGCAGGGCTCCTTATTGTATCTATTTTAGCGGATACCGCTACGGTTAGCTGTGAGGCCTTTTTGCTGTAGGTGGGTTGCGGTTATCCGATTATATCCATTGTATATCTCATGGTATCTAGTACTCTCTATCTACCACTTTTATGTATTGACTTAGAGACGAGTTTGTGAGGACCGATATTGTATATTTTGTGACTCTGGGTGTCGTGCTCGTGTGAGCCGGCCTTTCTTATGTAGTTTTATCTCTTTATGCTGTTTTCATCTTTATTGTCTATTTCTTCGCTACGGCGTCGTGTATATATATATATATATATATATATATATATATATATGCTTGTGGTGGTTGTTTCCGCCTGTGAGTATGATTTGCTCCCGTTTGGGAATGCTTTATTTATATCCTATGTTTGTACTTGTTTTGGGGCTAGTTTTACAAAGGAGGCGCTGCCAAAATTTTTAAGAAAATAAACTTAAGCTTTAAGATTTTTACTTAAGATTTTCAAATGTTTTAACAATGTTTTATCACTTACTTCTTTTTGTGGTTTAGATTTCTGGATTTTCGGCTTATTTAAATTGCGTTACGCCTGTTGACGTCACGTGGTTTAAGTGCCGGTCACGTGCCTAAATTTGGGTCGTGACACTGACTTAGATTGAGTCTCAATATAATTAATTTGACTTGAATATGATTCAAGTATATAACGCAATTCAATATGAATCCATATATTCAATCTGTTCAATTTATTCAATCTATATTGACTGAACCAAACCATGGATATACCTCCATCTACATGATTCTCTAGTTACACCCAGTTACTGATATCATGGTTTCGGCAAGTCATCCATCTATACAATTCAATTTACCAGACAATACACCAAACAATACAAACAAGACATCACGGGGTTTATAAGGGATAGACTGGTACGGAACATGTTAAAGGTGGCACGAGGTGGTCACATAAGACGTAATTACATCTATGCCGTTGTTCCGTGGTATTATCGACGGAGCCTTGTACTCCTGATACCTTAGTTTCCGGGGAAAGTGAGACCCCTCTCGTATACACTGGTATCTTCTGTACCAAGCTACAAACGACCATGTTAACATAACAAACAACACTATAATAGTTATACTCTCTCTCTGTCTATTCTACTTCTCCCTCCTCTTTGGGACTTACCGAGCGATTTGTTCGCTAACGACATTTTCTTTCTTTTTCTTTGGAATGTCGTTAGGTGATTCAGACTCACTGGAGATCGAGCCCACCTTCAAGGACTTAGGTCAGCCAGTCTTCGACCCGGAGCTCTAGTTACTTGTACACATTTACATTCTGTATTTTCCATTTCTGTTATACCACTATTTAGGCATTGCTTTCCATTCCATGTATTTACTTTTCAGATGTATTGTAAAAAGTATGTTAATAAATAAAGTTGATGTTCAATTATATCTATTGTCACTGTCTCTTATGCATTTTACTTATATTGCTTAGATACGCTTAGCGTGTTTACTTCTGAGTAAATACGTAACGGCCTCGTCGCGTCCTCTGCCCGTATACTGGGAAGCGGGGCGTGACACTGGTGCATAGGAAACGCTCTTGACACATGCATCTCGATTCACGACGTGAAATAGTGGAGGGAGAAATTCATGGTATTCGCATCCGGGTTCGAAGTATTAGCGGCAAAGCTTAACCCGTGATATAGATGCGACAACCTCGCAACGCCAGCAGCTAATTGTGCTCCTTCAGTTATGCGATGAGCAGGATAAAAGACGGAGGCTCTCATAATGCGGCGATGCATCGGCATGGCAAACCAGCTGAGCCAAAGACTGATAAAGCCGACGAAGAAAGTTTCTTCGTCCATGCCAGGGGCCGCGATCGCATCAAAAGCCACGGCCGAAGAGTTTGGAATATAAAACTACGGCAGGTCTTCTTCTTTGGTCGGCAGTTTCTTCAACCTGAATCCAAAAGGTTCTTCAATTTTCACGAATTTTGGAGTCTTCTTGAATAAGACATCCTCACGGAGAAAGCAGGCAATGAAATCGTCAATAGTGACATCTTTCCCTTCCGATATCACGAAAAGTTTTTCAAAGATACCCAGGGCCTTGATTAGGGCATCGTAGCAAACACGTACTCATCAGGAGGCAGTAACTCTTCGTAATGCTCTCCCCTGATCGGCAACCCTGAAATATCGCGAAACTCCTCCAGTGAGATCGAGACTTCGCGGTCCCCTACCAAGAACATGTTTGTGGGAAGATTCCATTGGTTCAAGAAAGTCTTAACCCACCAGACGTGAGGGGCGTGATAATAGAATAATGACGCATACACTGCTTGGTAAAGCCCAACCTTCTGCAGCCGTGCGCGTTGGGCGAAGAGAATGTATCGAGCCCAGGAAAGGTAGCCTACTGGATGGCACGGGGTAACGCCTACCTTATACACCTGCCCCCAGGATCGGGCTTCACCCTGGCATATCCGACGCCCCAAGATATCAATGGCCATCATAGGCTGATTAGGTATCCCGTCGTCGACGGCTCAAGCTGGCCCATGAGAGTCCAATTAGTCGCCTCCACCGCATAAGCAGTCTGTGGGCGTTCCATAAATGAGATTGGGCGGATGGGTTCGGTTGGCATTTCACAGGTAAAGCTATGACGGCCCCTGATGATATGACCGTACCACACCCCCATAAGAGAAGACTTGTACGGTCCTTGTCATGCGCCCTAATCATTGTAACACCCTAGTTCAGTTATACCAGGCTTGATTTGATTATCTTATTTATATTGTGGCTAATTCTTGATTTTATTCGCTTTTGGGTGCGGATAGTGTTTTAGTATTCTGTGGTTGGTATCCGACTCGACCCACTGCTTGAACCCGTCTTGGTTCTTGATTACGTGTTATCCCTGCTGGTTTGGAGGATCCGTGCTTGCATATGGTCCGTTTACTTGCATTATATCTGGTATCTGCATTTTTTTAATAATACAATTATAATCAAATAATATATTTTAAAAATATCTCGCATGGCCTGCATCATACCCTTGACCCTGTGGTAGCATCCGTGAATCGTGTTCACGCCCCGTTTAGTGAAACAGACACGTTTGGATCGCTACGTGCACGCTACGTGTATCCGTTCTTAGGGGTATGCATTTTTCTTTAACCGGACATCGCTTTTTGGTTTTGGTTGACACGTATATTATCCGTATTTTCAAACCATAATTTTAGACCTAACCCGGGCATATTTTGAAGTATTTTTGTATTAGCCATAAAACTCAAATTTATTTAATATTATAATCCTTATATACTAAACTGTTTTATACATAAGTTTCTAACAAAAATATATTTCCAAATATTTTTATATATTCAAATCCTAACTCAACCAATCATTCTCTCTATCTCTTTCTTTATATATATATATTCTTTTATTTTTCTTTATATTTTAAAAACCCTTATATAAACACACCCACGTTCTCCTTCTGTCTCGTCTTCGTTCTTTTTCCCGCCGCCTTAGCCTCCATGAAACCCTAACCCTACTCACGCCCGTACCTCGCCTTCGCCGCTTCCACCCTCGACCTTCTCCTCCTCTCCTCTTCACCCTACCTCTCTCTTTTCCCTACGACGCCTCTCCCCTGCAACCCACATCCTCGCATCAACCCATCACCGCATGACCTGACCTCACCTTTGTCCCCCTCGTCGCCAACCTTGCCTCACTGTCACGTCCCGAAAGTACGGAACATGACCGGCACTTAAACTACGAAACGCCTCGAGGCGTACGTAATCTAAGTAAACCGAAAACCCAGAAATCCAAACCAAGAAAAGTAGTAGAGTGAAGGAAAACCAATTTAAAACAAGTAGTTTTAATAGCATAAGCCGAATTATGCGGTTTTTAAGAACATCAAAATTTACTGAAAATTTCGGCAGAGTCTCCTTTGTAAATACTGGCCCCCAAACGGGATACAACATGAATAGTATACAAAATCAATAAAAAGGCATCCCCAAGCGGGAGCTAGCTCTTCGTCAATCGACGGCCACAACCACACAAGCAATATAATATACAACGCCAACGACGAGGATCAAAATTCAAAAGGAAACTCAAAACCACAAGAAAACCACAGAAATAAAACGCGCGACTCTAAGGTCGAAGGAATAACATCACTGGTGTCTATCTCAAAATAAATACATGTTTGGTTGATGGAACTTCTAGATACAACAGAATAATGATATACAAGATATATAATGGGGGTACGATACAAGTAAACCCACCTACTAGCAATTCACCCGAAGGAAACTATGCCCGCAAGCCGTAAAGAAATCTGTACGGCAAACCTGCAAGAAACTGGGGCACAACGGGGGTGAGTTGCCAACTCGTGAATAGAAAAACATCTACGAATAGAAATCGCATAAATAACGCAAGCTAGGTCAATGATCATAATATATCCTCAATATATATATAACATGCAACCTATAACAAGGCTAGGGTAAATATCTAACCCGAGTGTAATCTCATGTGCCCGTGTCAGTGCCTCAGGTAGCAATATATCATATGAATGAGGTATGAATGCATGAAAACAGAATACATGTAAATGAAGAACTGTTTTCATAATTTAGTGAGATTTCCTTTGTATTTTTAAAATGAGGTATCATAATGAAATCAGCATAAAACAGTGCCTAGCATCGGCACAAAACGTAATCCCAATATCTCGATATCTCTGTATCACAGTCTCTGTACCTCAATATCTCGAAATCTCAATATCACAGTCTCAATATCTAGGGCGCCGTCAGTCCAGACCGGCCCCTACCATCCATCTCAAGACCACGACGGTATCCTCCGGATATCCGACGCGTCGGGTAAAATCACCGGTAGGTAGTGCTCCCCTGCCAGGCTCACATCGTCATCATCACGCGCTTCTTGCCCCGGGGTAACTTACCGGGTCCACCATGTATCCGAAACGGTTCATCCGTCTCCTCGAATCGGGTCTCGAAATCCATCAGCAAACTCATGGTGGACGACTCATACATCATCGGAAAAACCGCACTTTTTTTATTTAAAAAGAGAGAAATCAGTTTATATAAGTTTTTGCGGTTTTCCTCCAAATCCAGAAAATCTCATGGAAATCCGAATCCAAAACCTCAATAACACGTAAAATAGTGAATATATGCATGAGAATCCATGAATGCGGCATAACAATGAATAACAGTATGCATGAAGTAGCAGGTAATAACTACAATGTCTAAACTAACATATAAGGCAAGTACGCTATGTCAAGCAATAATATTTTCTAAGGTGTACGTGACATGGAAATTACCGATGAAGATGTGTGTGAGCCGACAAGTAAGTGTACGTGGTACATACGCATCATCGGTAATGGTGCTGGTGTCCTAACAATATGATATCAACATTGCAATAAGAAATTATAACATAAGTATGCGATGCGAAGCGAACCACAATAATACGCGGGAGCTGAATACTAGACGCAACTGTAACTAACCTGCATTAATCTAATATAAGTCCTACAAATGGTGCCTTTTGAAATAACACGAATCATGGGGTTTTGAAAATAGGGGCTACGGTGTTTTTATGAAAAGATACGTCTTTTGAAATATCCGTAGGATCCCTTGGGCTGTCTTTTAAAATACCCACGATTCGTTAGTTTTTGAAATAGGTAAGAATCGAATCTAATCTAACAACTAAACTAAACTAAAGGGCTAAGCTAACAAGCTGGACTACAGGTAAGGAAACCGCCTAACATCTGAGTCGATCCATATACATACCTGTATATATATTAGTCGGTGATCCCACCTCAATAACATCATATCCGATACCATATCTATAATCAGACATCCCAAGTTAAGAGTGCGGATCAATCATCAAAATATAGCTCGTACGTAAATCCGTCGTACGGCATCCCCAAATCTGGGTACGGGTTAATATCATATTCATCACACTATTCATCTAGTATCCTCTTTATCCAAGATCATAGTCCAGGGTACTGACCTATGTCTAGTACAATACTAATATCATCAATATAGTCATGATCTGACTACTGATCGACAGTCTCGTACAAACCGATATCACAACCACAAAACAAATCTCATCGACTCAGCTCAATCCCTAGTATCGTCCTCATATCCGTATGTGAACACATAGTCCCATACCCATGTGAACACATAACTATAAAGTATCCCATGAGCACATATAAATAGGAATGTATACAAGTATGTATGTGTGTATGTATGTGTGTATGTGTAGTGCAACACTACCCTAGGGTTCGCAACACTAAAGTAATCCAACACACCAATATCCATCCTAACATCGTTATTAATCCCAAATAACATATAATAATTGTTGGTGTGTATACGCATCCGTATACACCACCACGGACTGCGGGGGTGCTATACGCCATCCACCCGACTTCTCCCCGTAGATATAAATCTACTCACCTGGTTCTCGCTCGCCGGTACCGACGTCGCCACGCGCTTTCTTGTCGTCTCGAAGTCCACATGGGGTACCTACATATCATAACGCATCGTATCGCATTAAAATCCGACTCATGACCAAAACGACTCACGAATCCCACATAGGTCAAAACCTATGGTTGCTCTCACAAACCAACCCAAAAACCCTCGACGTCGGCGTGCAAACGCCCGACCATCGAGAAAAACCCAAGTACACTCATTTGCACATTCACGAATACTAATTTAAATATAGAATAGGTTAAAATTCATAAAAACCCCAAATTCACTTTAGAAGCCATTTTTCCGAAAATCTAGCAAGCAAAAATTACCCGTTTTAGTACAAAACTCGACGTTTAAATGAATGTAGCGGCCAATATACTTATTAAATATCTTAAATAAGTCATATAAATCATTTCCATAATTTAATTTCACCAAACCATATATGTTCAAAAAAACTAGTTTGCAAAAATACCGATTTTAACTCTTTTATAGCAAAAATGCACATACAACAATCTAGCTTGGATTTGCATGATTTAAAGCATTAAACTACATTTTAAAATGTTAATGAAGTCATAAAACCCTAATTACATTTTTAATCTCACACATGCAATTAAATTCCAAAACCTAGTTTGCAAAACAAAAAACTTATTTTGGACATTTTAAATGTTACAATTTGGAAAATAGCAACTAGATTAATTTTGCATAGCATTAACATGTTAAATACATCACACAACTATAATCTCATTTCCCAAAACCCTAACTACATTTTCACAAACCCTAATCTCATGAATTTGGACTTGCAAATTTCAAACCTAAAATTAAACCCTTTACTAACTTAATTTGAAGTAATAACAAATAATGTAACAAAAGATCAAGATTTTATACCTCACAAACTATGGATCAAACCTTGCAATCTAGCCTCTCAAATGCAAATTTTTCTCCAAGAATCATGTTAGAATGGGCTAAGGAAAAATGGGTAGAGATTGGATTTGGGTTTAGCTTTGAATTTGTGAGAGAAATGGTTGATTTTTGATGGGTTTTGATGAGGAAATGAGAGGAGAAATTTGGGGGGGCTGCCCAAGTGAGGCTCGGCCAGAAATTGGTGAGAGAGTGAGAGAGAGGTGTGGGTTTCAAGTCAACACAAGACCAAGTCAACAATTACCCATACTTCATTAATAAAACATTACCCCTTTTCTTTTTTTCTTTTTCTTTTGCTTTTCTCTTCAAATTCAAGTGGGGAAAAGGGTGGGGGCTGCTGAATTCAGCCAAGGGGAGAAGTAAATGGGGGTGTGTGAGTGTGGGTATGGGTGAGGGGTGATAAAAAATGATAAATATAACACCTCAAACATCCATTTACACTAAAAAAAAGCCTTTTTTCTTCAATAATTTCTAAACCGTTTTGGCAACCGATTTCGTTTCAAAAACCACATGATAAAATTTTATTTAATGTTTTATGATGCACAAAATTTGTTTCAACTCATTTCAATTTGTAATTTTCCCTAATTAAATGTATTAGTGATGGCTTAAAATAATATTAAAATAATATTTTTTTCAGAAAATTTGAAATTTCACCAGTGGCTCAATAAACACCAAATACTAGTAATTACATAGCTAGAATATGTATATTTAATTTTATAATAAAGATATTTGTATTTTGACTTTTTACAGAAACCCCCCTTATTTTACCGTTTTTTTGAAATTTCACCGAAACGATTTTCAAAACGTTACACTCACCGTCGTCGCCTCCACCCTCGACTTCACCTCCTCGTCTTAACGACCCCGCTCACCTCACCTCACCTCATCTCCTCGACCACCTCTCCCCTCCCCATGACTCATCTCCTTTCCCGACGATGAACCCTGCCGATCCCAACAACTCAAGATCCCGACCTCATCGCCGTCGCCGACGTTGCTTCGTCTTCGACACCTTCCTTCATCTTCTTTTTCCCTCCTTCCCCGACTGCAATGAACCCCGACTTCGCTGCGACCAAACACGACTCTGCAACTCGCCTGCATACCCCGCCTCGTCGCCGATCATCCCCATCGGCCTCACCTCATTCTCGCCACCACCTTCTCCCTCTCTCCTCTTTCCTACTCCCAGATCCCGAGCACACAAGTCCCGATCACCCCACATCAAGAACCCGTAACCCACTGCCTTACCGTCGACCGTCACGTCGCCAACCTATAGTCGACGTTTCCCTCGCCTCGTCTCTGTCCCAGTGAACCAAACCCCAGAGCAACCTTCTTCTTCTTCTTCTCTTTCTTGATCTCGTGTTTCCCGGTGATCGCCGGAGCCGTGCTCGTCACCGACGATCCGGGCAATCCAGTAGACGTCCTCATCCGGTGTGGTCACGTTCTTGCATAGCTTGCTCCTGTTCTTTACGCGCGTGTGTTCATCGTGACGTTTACCCGACGTCGGACGCAGCGTACGCACCCCGTCGTGAGATCCGATCAGGCAAGTATTCTTGCTTTACTTTTGGTCGATGTACTTCGGCATTCTTTCGTGTGTATATGTGTGTATATATATATATATATATATATATATATATATATATATATATATTTCCTGCCCTGTTAGAATAAAAGAGAAATGTATTAGTACCTATTTTTCGTTATATCATACAAAAATATATATAGGCAAACTTTTATGCAGTAAGTAAGAAAAATTAGCAAGTGTGGTTTTAAAATGAGGTTTATTTTAACTACAAATAAAGTTCGAAAGTTGTTAACCTATCTCACATTTATATATTTCTAGCCAGATTGTGATTAGTATATCCATATTAAGGTTAACGGTAAAGAAAACAATTGTGATTCATACCAGCTTATACATCGCCTTCATGCAGTTACTATTACCAGATAACAATTACATTTGACAAGTTAGGACTATTCAATACTCCAGTCTTTATGAACTTGATCGGTGATTAGGATGCTGAACTACATGACATGACACACTACTATTTACCAGTTTCATTTCTATACAATTACCATATCACAAGTTCCAGTCTTTTCAGCATTCTTAATTAGTGCTTTAGTCATTACCATAGTAGCTATAAATACGCGGGTGTTGGGGTAGTTTGAGTGTGCGTTCGTACAACAGGATCTCAGGAGTCCCATGCCGGCAGCTCGTACTGGGCTATATCAGTCGCATGTTATTACAGTTCATACCGGGCTATATCGGTCGCATGTTATTACAGCTCGTACCGGGCTATATCGGTCGCATGTTATTACAGCTCGTACCGGGCTATATCGGTCGCTTATTCATTCCACAGTTGGGCCCGTGTTTCCTAGCCCCTGGGGCATTACTCTTGGGTTATGAATACTCCTGCAGAGATTGATGCACACACTCGAACTTACGATAGGATAGTTTACCTTTTAGTGACTAGTAGAATGTGACATGACCTGTTTACATGCATGTTTCATAGTTTTAATGCATACACACACACACATCTATTTCTACTTACACACACGGGCTTCACTACATTCATATATTCATGTTATCGTACTATACACACACTTTATAGGTTGAGTATTTGCTGGGATGTTCTTACATCCCTGAGATTTGCCATTTCAGGTTTAGAGACAGATTTTCAGGCCGAGCAGGATTGCAGCGGCTATCAGGACTATGCCGAAGATCAGTAACACGTAGGTTTATTTCCTTTCTGTTAGTATTTAGCATGTGCGTCCTTGTGGGACATTAGGACTTTTGTATCTTCCAGATTTTGTTTTCTTTTCGAACCTATTGTATTGGGTATTTATTTGCATCAATTATCTAGTGGACCCATTTTTTAGTATTCCTTATGGTTTCGTTGCAGCATGATTATCAGTATTATCCCTTTTGGTATCGGATTTTATTTTGACAGGTTAAACTAGACAGCCTTGTGTGACTATGGAAGGATCTTTTCTTACCGTAGGTAGCATGGCTGGCCTTCATTGCTCTCCGTATTCCATAATTTGGGAAGCGGGGCGTGACAATCATCGCCATAACTTCCTCGTCTGATGGCGACTGCGGAAAAGCGGCTTCTGAGCGAGTGTAAAGGAAGTCAAGATGTGAGGCCATCGTTCCTGAAATAAGAGGGGAAAGAAAAAAACCATTTAAAATATATATATATATATAATAAAATAAAATTAAAAAAACGTGATGTTTGTTTCATAGGACCATTGGCTGCAAAACTAATAGACCTCACAAAATCAATATGGTGGTTCACTAATGATGAGACAAGATAATCATTGTGAGAATCAAAAAGGATTCTCATCAAATAGACACCGGAGTTTAAACAAACTCTGGGCATCCTCAAAGAAAAATAAGTTCGGTTAAAATACCCAATAAGTTCAAATTTGTGGAAATAAGGGTAAAACCCTATAATGGAAATATATTCAAGAACACCAGGGAATACAATTCCCAAAAGCTCTGTAATGAGGAATTAAATTCCTTTTAAAACAGTGGAATTAAATTCCAGAAACCCCCATGATGGGGAAACGAAAAATGGAATTAAAATTCCATAGATCCTCAAAGATCAGAGGAGAAATGCCCGATCTTCGAAGACATTGGGGTTTACTACTCAAAGATTATGCCATTTTGGATCTCTGAGAGATCGGTTCCAGAAGAGAGCAAAGATCTTGCGGTGGATTTAAAATCCAGGAAAAATTAGAAAAAAAGGGTTTCTTGTTCCTAAGAGATAAGTGTAGTTCAAGATCTTTACCCAAAAGAGTTTTTTTTAACAGTGTTTAACTCTGAAATTTCAACGAGCAGAGAACTGAGCTCTGAGAAGAGAATTAAATTCTCAAGAAAAAGATCAGGGAAGAAGACGAAGGAACAATGACTATCTCAAGGGCTAAGCCCTTATTTATAAGACGTGATGGAGAGCGGTTCATCCCCCTTTCCCTTAGGCAATCCAACGGCTGTAAAAGTGGGCAGCGTTGCACTCGCGTGTAAGCCACGTGAGAGCAACGCTGTAGGGGCATTTGTTTCCTTATAAAAAGAAAAAGAAAAAAGAAGAAGAAAAGAAGTTGAATGAAAGAAAGGGGGAAACTACCCAAAAAACAAAGCCTCACGTGCTAAACTCGTGAGCACCTATATGCAAAGTATATAGGCGCTGCAATTAAACAACAGATAGGCTAAACAAAGGCTTACGTGTTAAACACGTGAGCGCCTATATGCAAAATATATAGGTGCTGCAATTAAACAACAGATAGGCTAAACAAAGCCTCACATTTTAAATACGTGAGCGCCTATATGCAAAGCATATAGGCCTTGCAATCAAACAACGGATAGGATAAATAAAGCCTCACATGCTAAACATGCGAGGACACCTCCTTACGTAGAATTAAATTCTACTTAATGAACCGTTGGATCAAGGATCCAACGGTGATTAAATATAGAATTAAATTCTATAGGGAAGAATATTTTCTGTTAAACAGAGAATTAATGGATGAAAGATCCAAAATATTTTCTATATCTTTCTAAACAAAGAAAGATTATACTCTGTTAAACTAAGCACCTTTGGATTAAAAAATCCAATGGTGATTAAAATGTCACCGCTCGATAGAATTTTATTCTGTATATAGGAGAATATTCCCAATCTTGTTAAAAACAAGAACAATATTTTCTGTAAAACAGAAGTCTTTGGATCAAAGATTCAACGGTGGATAAAATTCCCTAAATCAACTCTGAGACCAATTAAATCAATTGGGATCTCTCAATGATAGATTTTCAGAGAATCAAACAAACTTCTTTCCACAATATAAAGAGCCCGAGACTTCAAGTCTCAAAAAATAAAGGGAGGAGAGACAGACGCAGAGAGAGAGAACTCCCTAAAGGCTTAAAAATAAGAATATACAGCGAGTTTTGGAGGAACGGGAGAATTTAATTCTCAAAAGAAAGACTTGCTTCCTTGAAACATTAGGTAAAAAGAAAAATACTTTTCATTTGCCTCTCTAAGTGTTTAACTCTTCATGCAAGAACTTAGTTCTTCCTCTGGTTGAGATCTGCAAAAGCAGATCTCCCCACAAGTTGAGAATTTAATTCTTATCGGAGAGATTCTGTCATGCAGATTCAAAACCTAGGGGAAATAATTGAGTTTAAAGAATTTGATTCTTACAAAACATATGGAAATTTAATTCCTTTGAAAACTAGGGTTTAACCCTATAAAAAGAATCTAATTCTTACAAAATAAGAGACATGAGATCCTCCAAATCCTAGGATCATTAACATGAGATCAAAATCTCCAAACACCCAGAAGGAAATATTGATGATTCATTAGTGTTTAAACACTATAATGAGGACCGCACGTGTTTCCCATGTGAGCGCTTAAAAGAAGAACAAGAAGTGCCTCTTTAGGCAATAACGTGTTTTGCATGCGATCTCTAATCAAGTGCTTAGCACTTATATAAAACAGGAGGGGATAAAACCCAAAAGGCCGTACCCAACTTTGGGGCGCCTCACGTGTTCACACGTGAGCGCCACAAGAACCAAGTGCTTAGCACTTATATGTAAAAAAAGGAATAAAACCCAAAGAACAGCGCCCACTCTGGGACGCCTCACGTGATTCACACGTGAGCGCCTCCAAAGTTTAGTGTTTAACACCGGTCCAATGCCTCATGCGGGATACACGTGAACACTACATTTACCAGTGCTTAGCACTACAGGGGTAAATATGAAGACCCAAACCTAGTCACAAATTGGCTAAGTCTTCTCGAGATCAAAACTTCTTTGATCTCTAAATCCATCGAGCCTCTGTGCTCATGTTTTCCCAAACTGATCTTAGTCCCAAATATGACTATTGATCTTCCAACCGATGATATCCAAAATGATACCAATCCTATATTCTCCCGAGGAAATCTATGTCTCAAAATATGACTAATGATTTCCGGGTTTACCACTAACTCCTTTTTCTTCAAAATACGGGAATTGGTTCAAGTGTACATCTCTCCACACCTCTGATCCACGTCGTTGTAATTCCTCAACGTCTTCAGAGAGGTGGCGGGTCCCAACAATCAACAGCTTTTTGGTGCACTTCCAAACTGATGTGCACACCTCAAATTAGACTGCACCCTAAAATGGGTGCATCCCAAATCATCGTTGTTCAGCTCGTCACGTAATAAATACACACACGCGCAAAATGGTGATCAATGGACCAAAACGTCCTTAAACTAACCGTTGCCTCCAAAATGGTAACAACGAACCGAGATGTCCTTAAACTAAAATCTCACCTCCAAAATGGTGATCAATGGACCGAAACGTCCTTAGACTAACCGTTGCCTCCAAAATGGTAACAACGGACCGAGATGTCCTTAAACTAAAATCTTACCTCCAAAATGGTGATCAACGGACCGAAACGTTCTTAAACTAATCGCTGCCTCCAAAATGGCGATAATGGACCGAAACGTCCTTAAACTAAAACTATAGATCCCAAACGCTCTTTTGTTGGATCTGAAATGAAAATGATCCTGAAGCCCCATTAAGTGGATCTTAGTCTCAAATTGAACTAATGTATCCTTAATAAATCGAGCCCCAAATGCTCACATACATTTAAGTCGATCTTAATCTTAAAATAGATTAACGGTCCTTAAATAAAAACCCCAAATCTAAGAAATACAGATTTGGACTAATCGAGGCCCTACGGGCGACAACATAAATTAGTCTCCGTATACAATCCACGGGAAACTTAAACAAATAAAAACACACACGACACGAAGTGAAATTCCGGAGTAGGAGAAAGTGGTTATCGCGATGTGATAACATAATTAACTGGAGGGGCTTGCGTCTGCAGGGAAGTGCGTCCCCACAATCAAAAACCCCTCGCAAACGAGGGGGAATCTGACGAAGTCTGCTACAACGGCCGCATCCGTCCAAACCTCTGATATACGGTGCCATAAATTACCTTGGCATCTTCGGAGAGGTGGAAGGATAAATCCAAATAGCATCTTCCTCTAAATTCAGGCAAGACGATCCATCCCGGTTCGTTTCTGTTTTTGGTGGTAAACAAACCCTACTAGATTTGCGGAGTGGCTGAGATTCGTTGGGGACTATTGAATCCTCTAGTTCTACCAAATCGTCAGTTATAGTTTGTGTTGCTGGAACTTCTTCCAGTTCTACCTTATTACCACTAATTTCTTTCACAAGAAATTCCTTTTCTAAAAAGATGGCATAGTGAGAAACAAACACCTTTTATTCTTCAGTGTGGTAGAAGATATATCCAGGCGAATTCTTTGGATACCCCACAAACTTGCAAAGAACTGATCGTGTCTCGAGTTTGTCTGGATTCTGTTTTTTAACATAGGCCGGACAACCCCATATCTTAACTCGTTTAAGATATGGTCTCTTTCCACTCCATATCTCATATGGTGTTTTAGGCGCAGATTTTGATGGAACTTGATTCAATAGGTATGCAGCCGTCTCAAGTGCATAACCCCAAAAGAAAATTGGTAACTCAGCAGTACTCATCATAGAGCGCACCATATCTAATAGGGTGCGATTCTTTCGCTCCGATACTCCATTGTGCTGTGGTGTATACGGAGGAGTAAGCTGAGAGAGAATCCCATTCTCTTTTAAATAGTCACGGAATTCCGTGCTCAAGTATTCTCCTTCCCGATCAGATCGAAGGATTTTAATACTTTTACCTGTTTGATTCTCAACTTCGTACTTATATTTCTTGAATTTCTCAAAAGCTGTAGACTTGTGTTTCAACAAGAACACATGTTCGAATCTTGAGAGATCATCGCTGAATGTAATGAAGTACGAGGAACCATTCCTGGCATGTGTAGACATAGTACCGCATACATCACTATGTATCAGTCCCAAGAGTTCAGTAGCTCTTTCTCCATGTCCAGTAAACGGAGTTTTGGTCATCATGCCTTTGAGACGTGCCTCACAAGTTTCATAAGATGTAAATTCGAACTGATTCAAATATCCATCTTTATGCAACTTAGCTAGTCTTGTCATATTGATATAACCTAATCTACAATGCCACAAGAAGACTTCGTTCATTTCTGAACTTTTCCTCTTGTATGTGTTTTGTATGCTTAGAACTATAGTTTGATTTAGAACGTATATACTGTTACATAACGTACCAAACCCAATCAACACTTGATTTAGGAAAATGTTCATAACATTATCCTCCAATACAAAGTTATATCCTTCTTTAAGCAACAAAGAAACTGATATAATATTGCACATCATGTTTGGTACGTAATAACAGTCGTTCAGAATCAACGTATTACCATTTGGTAATACTAGGTGATATTCGCCAACTGCTTTGGTTGCAACAATTGCTCCATTCCCTACTTTTAGAGACATATCACATTTTCCCAGTTCTCTTCCTCTCCTTAGCCCATATAACAAATTACATACGTGGGATCCTGATCCGATATCCAATACCTAGGACGTAGATCAAACTAAGAAACAATTCTCGGTAATGAACACACCCGAAGAAGGTGCATCAACATGCTCTTTCTTCGTTCGGGTTGTGTAGGAATCCTGATGTTCCCCTATTCCTTACTCAGACTTATGACAATCATAAGAATAAGCGGAACCAACATTCCCCAGCTCAGTATAATAAGCGGGTACGGTCAATACATCCATATTATTATCTTGATTAAGGCGTGTCATGGTCGCTACCTGGAGAGAGAGAAGGAAACGCTTTAGCGTGCGCTCTTTGCAAGATTAGATTGGTTATTATCTTATCTAATCAGGACGACTCCCACTGTTTTTATCAAATCTTCCTTCAAACTAAAAAGGTAAGATTAGCCGGGATTAATTACACCCTACAAGTTCGCCAATCGGTCACCCAGGCAGGTATTGGTGCTCCGAGAGAGTCTCCCCACGCTTTCGCATGGAACTAATTAAATAACCTCATTTCTGCAGGAGCATAACCCCGTTAACACCTTTCTTAGACACCTACTGGATCAGTTAATTGTAAAGTGGAAAACTCTCCCAGAAGTAACACTTACTCGCAGTGGGTATCGGGATCCAACTATCTCATAGAAGGTATGTAATCTCATTGCAAATTTCAATACTTGAAATTCCCGACATCTGTTTTTACCCCTAGCAACTTATGGCCTTAACAAGGTCAACAAATTATAAACGCTAGCCAAGTTCAACCCGTCATTTCGTGATTGAATTAAACCCACTCGTACGACCCTTAACAAGGTCAAAAAAGCCGTACGACTACCCTAATCCAATCGCATCACATGCGGCAGATAAGCACTAATCAGCTACCGCACACTACGCCTTGACAAGGTCAACAAACGCAACACGAATACTAAATAGCACTTATCTGAAATGACGGAGAGCTACGAATGGTTTTGATGAAAACCTTTAACGTAATGAACTTGATATCGTTGCAGAATCTAGTGATTTGAAAAGGAGTGTTTTTGTAGCATTTTCTAGTTTTGCTAAAGAGGTTACTCCCGGTGAAGAGATCTCGGCTCTTTCCTTATCGAATGAGGTGCTGGATATTCATCAAGGAATACCACCATGTAAAGCAAAAACTAGTGAAGCTATCAAAACAAAACTGAGTGGGCTATAGCATTTGCTAGTTTTGCTAAAGAGGTCACTCCCGGTGAAGAGATCTCGGCTCTTTCCTCATTGAATGAGGTGCTGGATATTCATCAAGGAATACCACTATGCAAAGCAAGAACTAGAGATACCTTTTTAAAAATTTTGATTCTACAATATCTTTAGCTTTCTTTTCTTTCTATTAATCTCATTAATGAAGTCCCATCATTTATGTTTCCCTAAATATCACAGAAAAGAAACGAAAATATAACGTGCGCTTATGCCATCCGCATTCGTCACGGGGCCCCATCATGCATCGTTAGGTTATTAACTAATGGCAGAGCGGGGGCTGGACTAGCGCGGGGGCTAAACATAAGCAACGTTTTGTAAGTCGACTCTGGAGTAGGGTATAATAGACATCTCCCCTGCTGGGATGAGAAGCTTATACACTAGTCTACTCTGGAGTATTGATATCCTGTCTCGATAATTCTACAACTAGGGACCTATATAAGGATATGCTTGTAGACTATCCAGCCCCCACTAGTGTGACTGCCATCACAACGCTGGTAGTCAAGCAAAGATCCTAAGGGCTCTATCAATATGTATTAGCGATACGTTAAAAGAAACATATACACATATTAAGATAGATACAAACTAAGTAGCATACTACTATATCGAGCAAGATTGTCATAAATCCGTGTATATATCCCAAGCTTCCAAAATATAATATACAAACTAGTACTATACAATAATGGTCTCTAAGGAATATCACACTAACAATCTTCCACTTGCACTAAGGCCATGTGCTGGCATATCGCAGACCTATCATCTCGAATAGCCTCTCGAACTGCGTCTGAGGGATGACCTTTGTGAATGGATCTGCAGTGTTTTCCTCAGTAGCAACTCTCCGAACCTCGGTCTCCCGGCGATCCACGATCTTCCTGATCAGGTGATACCGCCTCAAGATGTGTCTGGACTTCTGATGGGACCTGGGTTCCTTTGCTAAAGCTATAGCCCCGTTATTGTCACAATACAGAGGTATTGGATCAACAATGGACGGAACCGCCTGAAGTTTTGTTAAGAACTTCCTCATCCGGGCTGCTTCTTTTGTGGCATCAGAAGCTGCGATATACTCCGCTTCCATCGTTGAGTCAGCAACGGTGTCCTGCTTGGAACTCTTTCAACAGACCGCCCCTCCATTGAGGGTAAAGACATAACCCAACATGGATTTGAAGTCATCCTTGTCACTCTGGAAGCTGGAGTCAGCAAAGGCCTCGATCTGGAGGTCTTTTCCGCCGTAAACCAAGAACATTTCCTTAGTCCTTCTAAGGTACTTGAGAATGTTCTTTACTGCTATCCAGTGCTTCTCCACAGGGTTTGACTGATACCAGCTTACCACGCTCAGTGCGTAAGCAACATCTGGTCTGGTACACAACATCGCATACATTATAGAGCCTACCGCAGAAGCGTAGGGTATAATAGACATGCGAACCCTTTCAAAATCAGTCTTAGGAGACATCTATTTAGAGAGGGTGATTCCGTGACAAGCCGGTAAATTACCGCGCTTAGAATCTTCCATACTGAATCTTTTCAGTATGGTGTCGATATACCTGGACTACGAAAGTCCCAACATTCTCTTAGATCTATCACGATAGATCTGGATCCCCAGAATGTAAGAGGCATCACCCAGGTCTTTCATGGAGAACCTGTGTGACAAGAACCCTTTGACAGATTGTAGCATAGGAATGTCATTTCCTATCAAGAGAATTTCATCCACGTACAAGACGAGAAATACAACAGTTCATGCTACAATCTTACTATAAATGCATGGCTCATCTGGATTTTTGATAAAGTCAAATTCTTTGACCGTTTCATCAAAACAGATGTTCCAACTCCGCGATGCCTGCTTTAGTCCATATATTGACTTAAGCAACTTGCACACTTTCCCGCTGCTCCCACTCTGAATGAAACCCTCTGGTTGGTCCATATAGACACACTTTTCTAAATTTCCATTTAGAAAAGCAGTTTTTACGTCCATCTGCCAAATCTCATAATCGTGGAAGGCAGCAATGGCAAGAAGAATCCGAATGGATTTGAGCATAGCCACTGGAGAAAAGGTTTCCTCATAGTCCAAACCAGGTCTTTGACGAAATTCTTTTGCAACAAGTCTAGCCTTATAGGTTTCAACCTGTCCATCTACACCAATCCTCTTTCTGAAGATCCATTTGCAGCCTACGGGTTTTACCCCTTCTGGAGCAATGTTTAAAGTCCATACTTTGTTGGTGTACATGGACTCCATCTCGGTCCGCATTGCATCCAGCCATTTTACCGAGTCAGTGCTCTGAATGGCTTGCTGAAAGTTAATCGGCTCATCATTATCAATGATGCAATCCTCTCTATCCCCATCTACGAGAAAACCGTAGTATCTCACAGGCGGATAAGACAGCCTACTACTCCTGCGGAGTGGTGCGGGAATGTCATGTTCTTTTGGAACTTCTGTTTCCACCAAGCTCTCAGTAATAGCTTGTGGTTCTGGAATTTCTTCCAGTTCTATTGCGCTCCCACTAGTTTCTTTTTCTAAAAATTGATGTTCCAAAAAGTGGGCATTGTTAGTTATATGTATGCCCTAGAGGCCATTACTGTACATAGGATGTATATTGTAGTGGATGCTGGGACATATATAAGGAGGACTTTCTTGCTCGACATGATAGTATGCTATCTGGTTACTCTTTACCTTAACGTGTATACTGATTGTCTCTCTGTTACATGTTGGTAAAGCCCTTAGGATGTGTACTTGACTACCTGGACTATGATGCGGATCATACTAGTGGGGACAGGGTAGTCCATAAGTACATCCTTCAAGGTCCCTAGTCGTGGGTATATCGAGACGGGGCATCGATATACCAGAGTAGACTAGCGTATACCTTCTCGACCCATACAGATGGGCAATGGATGATCCCATATCCATTGGTGTTTGACATCAGAGATGATATACGGGTGCTCAGTAGAGACTTGGTACACTGGACGGACTCGCCGAGAACTCCCAGATGGTATTATACCTTACGTCAGATGGCAGTTCTCTGGTGACACTGGTACAGAGTAGTCTGTTGACCCGAGATCGTCATAGAGTCTTGTGTGGTTCCCACTGTGCTTTGATTTCCACCTTACCACGTCCAAGAGGGCGTGCAAAACGGTGGTTTTTGGGTACAGTCCCGAATCACATGGAGGCAATGAGCGATAGGAGGGGATTCGTCTCTCCCGGTATAGGGAGTTGATGTTGCGCTGTGTTCGATTGGCTATAGCCGGAAATCCCTGGCCAGGGTTGCTGAGATTTACTGGTAAGTGTTACCAGTAGTTTCTCGAACTGTTATAGACCTCATATCGACACGACTTATCGAGCTAATGGGGTCTGACGTTTACTACCCCTAGGCGAGATATGCGACATATCAGACGATGAGACCGGACTGTACGGTAAGTTTTACTGGTTGGATTCACAGGAGTATGAGCGGGCTTGCTCGTCGATCTTCTGATCGCTCAATACCCGGGTGGCCGTTACGTTTAGCAGACCGCTTGCGGCTTGTGGGTGTTTGATATGATCATCACCTGCTGCCGGCGTATTGACGAGTCTTTAGAGTCCTACACAGAGGTTTCCTGGCTCAAGCGAAACGAAATAGGAGCGCATATGAGATATGTGCGGGACCGAGAATAATGCGTGTATGTGATACCGTATTCTATTCTCGCGATGAATGTATCGATTGGTTGTATGCGATATAACCTAGTTATCGAATCAAGGATTGATTCGATAAGCCGATACATTGGATATTAGTCGGTTATATGCGATATGACCGGATCGTTAAATCAAGTGTTGATTTAATGATTTAATGTATAATTATATATTTGATATATTACTTTGCATTAACTAATATTTGTTCACTTTAAATGGATTTTCTCACTTGATGTACACAAGTTGTATATGTGATATACTTTTGTGCACTTGTTTGTATTATGTTTGATGATACATGCTTACTTGTGTTTGTGTAAAGATTAAACCATGGTTATTTAAATGGTTAGGGTTTTGATTTTCATATCTATTTATTTATTCTTTTATTAAGGAAAAGATAAAGAGAAAAATGGTGGCTTTCTTTGTTTGTTGTTGAAGTTTCATGAAGCTTTGACTAAGTGACCATTTTGTCTCATGCTTAACCCTAACCATTCCACCTAACCATAGTCTATTCTCTACACATAACCATGGTTAGTATATGATAAGTATTCATATTATTTTCCTTTTTGAAAATAACACTTATCATATTCTATCATCATCATCTTCTTCTTCTTCAAGAAGAAACCTTGCCTTCATCAATGGCAACTAGTGAAAAAGAGTGAGAAATCCAATTCTAAAGTGAACCCACTTCCTGTTTCTTCATCCTCTACCTCTTGCCAAGTAGTATAGGGTGTTTTCTTCACAAGTTTCTTGACTTGGTGAAGTTGGAGCTTGATCTAGTGTTGTCTCGACGTAGATCATCTTCGGCATCGAAGTCGACGACCTAGCCCGCCTATTTCTCCGATGAAGCCGGCGCTAGAGTTCGGGATCCGATATGGACAGCGAGGGGACTTCATCACGGAGCCATGGAGGTGGAGAACCGGATCTACAAAGGTTGTAGCCTCTTTCTTTTAGTTAAGTTGTTAACTAGTTTCATTTTTCGCCTAAACTCTAGTCAACGATCCGTATTAGGATTTCTCGGCACTTGTAAAATTTGAATTTGGCATGGTTGATGCCTTGTGAGACCTCTAGTGTGTGCCTAGGAACCCTACAGTGGTATCAGAGCCTAGCTAGAGCCTTAGGCGATGCGTAGACGGAGTTAGAAGTCTGATCGAACCGAAACCCTAATTCAAACTTGCTCTCTGTACATTTTCTGAAATCGTGGATTTTTGAGAATTAAAAATATGCAGAAAACCCAGCAGGAGATTCTAAGAATTACTGAGAAGCCCGTACTCCTGAATCCATCAAAGCGCGGCGGAACCGCGGCATTAGCATGCTAATGCGGCGGTTCCGCGGCCCTTTAGTCTCCTCTTGCATTGAATTTTACACAGTAATTCTTAATTTGCAGTGCTGGTTTTCCTGGAAATTTTTAATATGAACTCAAGAGTTGAGTTTTCTGAGTTGTATTGGGGACTCGGTGTTTCGATCGGATTGTCTAATTTTGTCTATATGTTTTCCGGATAATTATTGAATATGTTAAAAAGTTCGACCGGATATAAATACCCAATATTTTCCCTGCCGGAAAATTTCCAAGTGTTGGATTTTTCCGTGGTTTAAAGACGTTCTAAGTAGTGCAAGTAACGCGATGGTCCCTCTAGAAGACAACAAACCTTAACTCGATTATGTGACCGTCTTGAACTGCCCTTTGAACCTTAGGGTTTGGGGCAGTACGGCGTGCCACATGTGAGGCGTTGGCTTGACCCTTCTACGGCTGGACCGTTGGTACTGAGGCATGAACTGAATGTTTTTAGATTTATTTCATGTGTTGAGCTGTTTCGGGAAAACTTGGGTGTTCGATTGTTCGATCGGAAAGTTTAACATTTCTATTTACTCGGAATGTGATACAACATTTGGAATTCACATGTAGTTATGAGATAACTGAATGAATGTTATAAACATAGCAGTTTAGTCTCACTTGATCGGTTGCCACGGAATTTTGATGTGATCAAAAGTCCGTCGCAATCACGTAGCGTACGCGGATACTCGCCGGGTAAACTTAATAGACAGCCTCACTCCATAGCCCCGACCAAGTGACTGTAGGAGAACCCCGTCGCCGAAAGCATCCGTAAGGGTGCTCGCGGTAGCGGTGTTCCGCCTTAGTGCATTTCGTCGACGGTATCAGGGGTGCGGCCGCCTACTAAAGTTTGCGACGAGTATTCGATCAGGATGTCGGGAATCTTGTTGAATTGCCCGACTTGATATTGAAAAGAGTTTTCGATAATGAGACTAAAATGCGGGGTTTATAATGGTTAGGCATGCGATGTCTAAGGAATTCATTTGATTAGGCATGCGATGTCTATGCAAGTTGCGGATTCCAACTGTTGTAGTTTTACACTTTCTTTTCTGTGACCGTAAGTGTAATATGTGATATCGCCGGTTTCGTTGCTATATGCCAACGACAATTGGGATGCGCATATTTACTTACGTTGATGACATGTGATGTTATGTGTTGATGGATATGTTATATTGGATCGTCGTGTTTGAATAGCCGGGGTTTTTTTATGTGAGATGAGTGTTTTTCTTTTTCATTCATGTAAAAACTTGTATGTAATATTCTTTTATTGGGGCACTTCCAGGTTGCGGAAGATGTCACCTTTTGTATATTATTTACTTTTCCGCACTAGGATAGACCCAAGGAGAGGAGCACAAGTAACCGGGTTCTGGAGTCCAGTGGGAGACCAACTCGAGGAGTCGAGTCCGGGTCTCCTAACTCTAGAATTGGTAGGGTTGCTTGCCGCTCTCGTAGGGGTCTAGGGGTGTGGGTTTGGCTATTCATCGTGACCGTGGAATCCGTGTTTTATACTGGCTCGTATTGAAAACACGGACGTCCTAGTATATCCAATATTTCATATGTTTCTTCTGCTGCGATATCTGTGATGTGATCATGTGATGTTCTGTGATAGATACGGTATATAGTATATATGATATATTATATAGGCGTTACTTATGTTTTACACCCGTGCTAGCCCTGCCCCGCTCTGTCGTTAGTTACCTAACCTAACGGTGCACGAGGGGACATCGAGGCGAATGCGGATGGCATAAGTGTACGTCGTATTTGTCTGTGATGTTTAGGTGTTTAAATGATGGGACTTCATTAATGTGATTAATGAAATAAAAGAAACCTAAAGATGTTGTAGAATCGAATTTCAAAATAAAAAAAAGGGTAGCTACAGTTCTTGCTTTGCACAGTGGTATATGTGATATATCCTGCACCTTATTCGATGAGGAAAGGACCGTGATCCCTTCACCAGGGAGTGACTCTTTTAGCAATAACTGGCAGATGCTACAACCCTCGGTTTGTCTTTTTGATTGCTTCTATAGTTTTAGCTTTGCACAGTGATATATATGATATATCCCGCACCTCATTCGACGAGGAAAGGACCGACGATCCCTTCACCGGGAGTGACTCCTTTAGCAAAACTAGAAAAGCCTCAAAAACACTCCATTTTAAAATCATTTGATTCTACAACGATATCAAGTTCATTATGCAATAGATTTTCAGAAAAACCTGTCGTAGCCCTCCGTCATTTCAGATAAGTGGTAGTTAGTATTCGTGCTACGTTTGTTGGCCTGCGTCAAGGCGTAGTGTACGGTAGCTAACTAGTATTTATCTGCTTATGCATATGATGCAGATTGGATTAGGGTAGTCGTACGACTTTGTTGGCCTGCGTCAAGGGTCATGCGGGTGGGTTTAATTCAATCAGGAAATGACGGGTTGAACTTGACTAGCGCACTATGGTTTGTTGGCCTGCGTCAAGGTCATAGGACGCTAGGGGCAAAATTATCGGGAATTTCAAGTGTTGAAATTTGCAATGAGATTGAATACCTTCTATGAGATAGTTGGATCCCGATACCCGCTGCGAGTAATTGTTACTCCTGGGAGAGTTTTACACATTACAATTAGCCGATCAAGTAGGTGTCTAGAAAGGTGTCAACGGGGTTACGCCTTTGGGAAAATGAGGTTTACATTAATTAGGTTCGTGCGAAAGCACGGGGGACTTCCCTCAAAGTACCGACACTGGCCTGGCTGAAAGATTGGCGAACTTGTAGTGTGTAATTAATCCCGGCTAGTCTTTCCTTTTAGGGTTTGAAGGAAGATTTGATAAAAACAGTAGGAGCCATCCTGATTAGATAAAATAATAACCAATCTGATCTTGTAAGAGCATACGCTGAGTGTTTTCTTCTCTCTCTCTAGGTAGCGACCATATCACGCCTTAATCAAGATAATAATACGGATTATTGACCGAACCCGCTTGTTATACTGAGCTGGGGAACGTTGGTCCCGCTCCAACTTATAATTGTTATAAGACAGAGCAGGAAATTGGGGATTACCAGAATTCCCGTGCCGCCCAAACGAAGTAAGTGCATGCTGATGCATCATCTTCGGGTGTGTTCATTATATAGAACTGTTTCTCAGTGTCCTTTACGTCCTGGGTATATGATACCGGATCAGGATCCCGCATATGTAATATGTTACATGGGCTACAGATAGGTAAAGAACTGAGAACGGGTGATAAGTTTCATGAGGCAGAAAACGGGGCAAGAGTTGCAGCCAAGTCTGTTGGTCACTATCACCCTATATTACCAATACATTGATTCTGAACGAATGTTATTGGATACCGAACCTGATATACAAAATCATATCAGTCTCTTTATCAGTAAAGAAATGATAAAATTTTGTATTGTTGGATAATGTTTTGAACATTTCCTATATCAAAAGTTGATCAGTTCAGGCACGTTATCTAAAATTATTGATGTTCTAAATCAAACTACAGTTCTTAGTATACAGAACACACACAAGAGGAAGTGTTCAGAACTGAACGAATCCTTCTTGAGGTATTGTAGACTAGGTCATATCAATGCGACCAGACTAGCTGAAGTTACATATAGATGCATATTTAAATCAGTTTGAATTTACATCTTGTGAAACTTGCCAGTCATGTCACAAAGATATAATGACACCAGCTCTGTTTATTGGAAACAGAGAAAGAGTTAGTGAACTCTTGGGATGATACATGTTGATGTATAAAGGTCCACTGTCTACACATGCCAAGACCGGTTCTTTGTACTTCATTACATTCTCTGATGATCTCTCAAGATTCAGACATATGTTCCTATTGAAACACAAGTCAGAACCTTTTGAGGTATTCACAGAATATAAGTTAGAAGTAGAGAACCAATAAGGGTATAAGTATTATGTCCTTTGATGAGATCAAGGAGGAGAATACTTGGGTAGGGAATTCCTGGACTATTCTAAAGGAGAATGAGATTCTCTCTCAGCATTACTCCTCCGTATACACCATAGCACGATGGTATATCGGGGCGGAACAGTTGCACCCTATTCGATATGGTGCGCTCTATGACGAGTACTACTGAGTTACATGTTTCCTTTTGGGAGTTATGCGCTTGAGAAGCTGCATACCTATTAAATAGGGTTCGAATCAGATCACCGCCTACCACTCCATATGAGATATGGTACGGGAAGAGCCCATGTCTTAAGTTAGTTAAGATTTGGGGTTGTCCGGCCTATGTCTAAAAGCAAAATCGGGACAAGCTCGAGGAAAGGTCAGTTATGTAGAACTGGAAAGGTTCCAGCTATACAAACTGCAGCTGAAGATTTGGTAGAACCAAAGGATTCAATAGTAACCAACGAACCTCAGCCTCTCCGCCGATCTAGCAGGGTTCCTCACCCACCTGAGAGCTACTTCGGTTTCTCTATGACAGTGGGAGCGAGGATTGCATCATGAGATGATGACCCAACTAGTTTCGAGCTGGCCATCAGGAGTAAGACTTTATAAGAATGGCTGGATGCTTAGCGATCTGAGATGGAATCCTTATACACCAACAAAGTATGGACTTTGGTTGCTATATCTGAAGGGTTAAATCCCCATCAGAAGCAAGTATATTTTGAGAAGATTACTTGGTGTACTTGGAAAAGTTGAGACTTTCAAAGCTAGACTTGTTAAAGGTTTGCATCATTGACCAGGTATGGATTTTGTTGAAACCCTTTCTAAGTAACTATGCTTAAGTCCATCCGGATCCTACTTGCCACGGCTACATACCACGACTACGATATCTGGCGGTTGGGTGTCATGACTGCTTTTCTAGATGGTGTTTTAGAAGAGTGCGTCTATAAGTACACAGCCAGAGGGCTTCGTAGACAGTGGGAGCAGCGGAAACGTATGCAAGATGTTTTTTAGGATAAAGCAGGCATCGCGGAGTTGGAACATCTGTTTTGATGTAGTTGTCAAAAAGTTTGACTTCATCAAAATGGTAGATGAACCTTGTATATACAAAAAGGTAGTAGGGAGTATGGTGGTGATCCTCGTAGAGTACGTGGATGACATACTCTTGATAAGAAAGGAGTTTCCTATGCTACGCTCGGTCAATCTCCGCTTATCACAATGATTCTCCATATAGGATCAAAATGATACCTCCTAAATCCTGGATTTTGGATCTATGAGATAGATCTAAATGGATGTTAGGATTCTCACTAGTTGTAGTAAGACGGTATCAATTGATCCTGGGGAAAATCACTGGAAAGGTTCCAGGGTGATAAGGACGACTGAATGTCAGTCACAGGCATTGTCTTTACCCTCAGTAAAGGGACGGTATGTTGGAAGAGTTCCAAGCTAGATACCGTGGCATACTAGACGATAAAGGCTGGATACATCGCTACTTAAGATGCTACCAAAGAGGCAGTCTGGGTGTATATTAGTTCATGAGATGAACTTCGTTCCTCCCAATGTGTGACAATGAAGTTGTAGCTTATGCCAAGGAACGTCTGTCCCATCAGTGATCCAGACATATTCTAAGGCAGTATCACCTGATCATGGAGATGGTTGATCTCCTAGGGGATCAATGTTAGGAGAGTAGACTCAGAGGACAACACGGCGGATCCACTCACAAAGGCCTTTTCCCAGAGAGAGACTTTTAAGGGATGGTTGAGTATGAGATACTACAACCACTGCTATCAGATGGCCCTAGTGCAAGTGGGAGATTGTTAGTTATATGTATGCCCTAGAGGCCATTACTGTACATAGGATGTATATTGTAGTGGATGCTGGGACATATATAGGGAGGACTTTCTTGCTCGACATGATAGTATGCTATCTGGTTACTCTTTACTTTAACGTGTATACTGATTGTCTCTCTGTTACATGTTGGTAAAGCCCTTAGGATGTGTACTTGACTACCTGGACTATGATGCAGATCATACTAGTGGGGACAGGGTAGTCCATAAGTACATCTTTCAAGGTCCCTAGTCGTGGGTATATCGAGACGGGGCATCGATATACCAGAGTAGACTAGCGTAAACCTTCTCGACCCATACAGATGGGCGATGGATGATCCCATATCCATTGGTGTTTGACATCAGAGATGATATACGGGTGCTCAGTGGAGACTGGGTACACTGGACGGACTCGCCGAGAACTCCCAGATGGTATTATACCTTACGTCAGATGGCAGTTCTCTGGTGACACTGGTACAGAGTAGTCTGTTGACCCGAGATCGTCATAGAGTCTTGTGTGGTTCCCACTGTGTTTTGATTTCCACCTTACCACGTCCAAGAGGGCGTGCAAATCGGTGGTTTTTGGGTACAGTCCCGAATCACATGGAGGCAATGAGCGATAGGAGGGGATTCGTCTCTCCCGGTATAGGGAGTTGATGTTGCGCTGTGTTCGATTGGCTATAGCCGGAAATCCCTGGCCAGGGTTGCTGAAATTTACTGGTAAGTGTTACCAGTAGTTTCTCGAACTGTTATAGACCTCATATCGACACGACTTATCGAGCTAATGGGGTCTGACGTTTACCACCCCTAGGCGAGATATGCGACATATCAGACGACGAGACCGGACTGTACGGTAAGTGTCACTGGTTGGATTCACAGGAGTATGAGCGGGCTTGCTCGTCGATCTTCTGATCGCTCAATACCCGGGTGGCCGTTACGTTTAGCAGACCGCTTGCGGCTTGTGGGTGTTTGATATGATCATCACCTGCTGCCGGCGTATTGACGAGTCTTTAGAGTCCTACACAGAGGTTTCCTGGCTCAAGTGAAACGAAATAGGAGCGCATATGAGATATGTGCGGGACCGAGAATAATGCATGTATGTGATACCGTATTCTATTCTCGCGATGAATGTATCGATTGGTTGTATGCGATATAACCTAGTTATCGAATCAAGGATTGATTCGATAAGCAGATACATTGGATATTAGTCGGTTATATGCGATATGACCGGATCGTTAAATCAAGTGTTGATTTAATGATTTAATGTATAATTATATATTTGATATATTACTTTGCATTAACTAATATTTGTTCACTTTAAATGGATTTTCTCACTTGATGTACACAAGTTGTATATGTGATATACTTTTGTGCACTTGTTTGTATCATGTTTGATGATACATGCTTACTTGTGTTTGTGTAAAGATTAAAGCATGGTTATTTAAATGGTTAGGGTTTTGATTTTCATATCTATTTATTTATTCTTTTATTAAGGAAAAGATAAAGAGAAAAATGGTGGCTTTCTTTGTTTATTGTTGAAGCTTCATGAAGCTTTGACTAAGTGACCATTTTGTCTCATGCTTAACCCTAACCATTCCACCTAACCATAGTCTATTCTCTACACATAACCATGGTTAGTATATGATAAGTATTCATATTATTTTCCTTTTTGAAAATAACACTTATCATATTCTATCATCATCTTCTTCTTCTTCTTCAAGAAGAAACCTTGCCTTCATCAATGGCAACTAGTGAAAAAGAGTGAGAAATCCAATTCTAAAGTGAACCCACTTCCTGTTTCTTCATCCTCTACCTCTTGCCAAGTAGTATAGGGTGTTTTCTTCATAAGTTTTTTGACTTGGTGAAGTTGGAGCTTGATCTAGTGTTGTCTCGACGTAGATCATCTTCGGCATCGAAGTCGACGACCTAGCCCGCCTATTTCTCCGATGAAGCCGACGCTAGAGTCCGGGATCCGATATGGACAGCGAGGGGACTTCATCATGGAGCCATGGAGGTGGAGAACCGGATCTACAAAGGTTGTAGCCTCTTTCTTTTAGTTAAGTTGTTAACTAGTTTCATTTTTCGCCTAAACTCTAGTCAACGATCCGTATTAGGGTTTCTCGGCACTTGTAAAATTTGAATTTGGCATGGTTGATGCCTTGTGAGACCTCTAGTGTGTGCCTAGGAACCCTACAGGAATGACGAGAAATAAAAACCTTTTGTTCCTCTGCGTAATAGAAAAGATACCCCTGGAGTTCTTTGGGTATCCCACAAACTTACACAGTACTGATCGTGCCTCGAGTTTGTCCGTATGCTGCTTTTTAACAAAAGCTGGACATCCCCATATTCTCAGATATTGAAAATAGGGTTTCTTCCCATTCCACATCTGATATGGTGTGGTAGGCACAGTCTTGGTAGGAATCTTGTTCAAAAGTTATGCAGCTGATTCTAGTGCATAGCCCCAGAATGATCGCGGTAACTTAGCGTTACTCATCATAGAACGTACCATATCCAATAGGGTTCGGTTCCGTCTCTCTGATACACCGTTGTGTTGTGGTGCGTATGGAGGAGTAAGCTGAGAGAGAATTCCATTCTCTTTTAGGTAATCCAGGAACTCGGTACTCAAGTATTCACCACCTCGATCAGATCTCAGTGTCTTGATACTTTTGCCGGTTTGTTTTTCCACTTCATTCTTATATTCTCGGAATTTCTCAAAGGCCTCAGATTTATGTTTCATCAAGAAAATATGTCCATACCTAGAGAAATCATCCGTAAAAGTAATGAAATAGGAATAACCACTTCTTGCATGTGTAGACATTGGACCACACACATCGCTGTGTATTAGTCCCAAGATCCCACTCGCTCTTACTCCGTGTCCAGTGAACGGAGTCTTTGTCATCTTTCCTTTGAGACATGATTGACATGTTGCATAAGATTGATATTCGAACGGATTCAAATATCCTTCTTTATGTAACTTGGTCAACCTTGTTTCGTTGATTTGATCTAGTCTACAATGCCATAAGAAAGCATGATTTATTTCTGGAGTCTTTCTTTTATGCGTGTTTTGGACATTGAAAATTTTTAGTTGGTTATTACGTATATACCGTTGTTTAGAGTACCTGACCCAATCAGACCATGATTAAGGTGGATGTTTACGATATCGCTTAAAAATATAAAATCATAACCTTCTTTTGATAACAAAGATGCAGAAATGATATTACAAGTCAAACTACGTACACAAAAACAGTTGTGCAAAACCAAAATATGTCCACTTGTCAATCCAAGATGATATTCCCCTACGGACACAGTATCCATGCTCGCTTCGTTTGCAACCCTGAGGGTTATATCACCGGTCTTCAGAACCCTACGGCTTCTCAGTGCCTGTAAAGAATTGCGGATATGAGATCCTGATCCGGTATCCAATACCCATGAAGTAGAGTTGATTGACAGATAATTTTCAATTACAAACACACCTGAAGCCGAAGCCATAACTTGCTTTGGGTCCTGGTTCTTGGCCTTCCAAGCCCTGCAATCTTTCTTCCAATGGCCCTTTTTATGACAGTAGAAGATTCTTCCTTTCCTACTGTCGGTCCCGCCACTTTTGCCTTGCCCTTTGCTTCCACCTTACTAACACCGCCTCTCGGCTTGGTGGGGGCCTTCTTCTTCTTTCCTTTGGCTTTCGCCTTGGACCTAGAAGAGGAAGCTCCACTAACAAGTAGAGCGGGTGTTTTCCTGGCTTTCTGCAGTGTGCCCTCTGCACTCCTCAACATGTTGAGGAGTTCCGGAAGTTCAACTTCATTACCTTGAATATTAAAATTCAAGATAAACTGAGCGTAGGTGGAAGGAAGGGACTGCAGAATTAAGTCTGTATACATCTCATTCTCTAACATGGTCCCGAGATCCGTGAGCTCTTCAATATAGCCAATCATCTTAAGAACGTGTTTCCCTACAGATGATCCGACGGCCAACCTCGCCTGAAATAGTTTTTTCGAGGTCTTGTATCTTGCGATACGAGATTGCTCTCCATATAATTCCTTAGTATGGAGGAATATGGATTCAAGATCCAAATTCTCGTGCCTCCTCTGATGTTCATTGTCCATAGAGGCAAGCACGAGGCACTTGGCCTTCGCGCAGTCAATCTCCCAGGTCTTACGGATTTCCTTATTCGCGACACTGGATTCTGGACCTGGGACGGCGGGGGCTTTTGTAGTAAGGACATAGTCCAACTTGTCAGAAGTTATTGCCATCTTGACATTCCTGAACCAATCTTTGTAGTTTTGCCCTGTCAATATATTTTTATCTAATAGTAACTTAAGGCCCGCCATGTTTTAGTCGCTGTAATTAGGAGAGTGAGAAGAAACACTTTAGCATGATGCCCTTGCAAATTTAGATTGGTTTTTAGTTTATCTAAACAGGATGGCTTCCACTGTTTCTCGAATCCTTCCTCAAACCATGAAAGAAGAATTAGTCAGGATTAATATCACTGTACAATATTTGCTTAACCGTTCAGCCAGGCTAGTGTCGGTACTTCGAGGGAGGTTTTACGACGCTTTTGCGAAGTTCCTTAATTAAATAACCTCTTTTCCCTAGGGGCGTAACCCCGCTAACACCTTTCTAGACACCTACTTGGTTTATAGCATTGATCGTTAAGTGAAAAAATCTCCCGAAGAGTAGCATATACTCACAGTAGGATCGGGATCCAAATATCATCGTGTGATAAAGTCGAAGGAATCCTACCAAAATTATCACACTTCAAATGGTATGCAACACTAGCAAGTTTCAGTTTCTTTAGAAACTCCTGATGTGGATTTTTGCCCCATGCTCTTATGGCTTTGACGAAGGCCAACATATCATAAGTCACATGTCAAGTTCTACCCGTCATTATCCAGATTAATTTGAACCTACCCGTACATACCCTTGACGAAGGCCAAAATAACAGTACGACTGTCCCAAACCAACGCAACTATCTATGCTATAGATGAATATTCAGCAGCTACCAATCACTATGCCTTGGCGATGGTCAAAATACATAGCTTGAATACTACTGAATATCCAACTGAAATGACGGAAGGCTACAAATGGTTTTTGAAAAACCGTGAACGTAGTGAACTTGATATAATCGAAGGAACCTGATAGCTTTTAAAAGGAGTGGTTTAAGCTCCGCATTTTAAAAGTTTTGCTGTTTTGAAAAAACCGAGTGGTTTTGAAATTGTTCCAACGATTCATCTTTGGTTTGTTTACTTAGCATTAATGTAATGCAGTCCCATCAATTAATCCTACCATTGCAGAAAATAACGAAAATACAACGTACGATTATGCCATCCGCATTCGCCACAGGGCCCCGTCATCACCCGTTAGGTTACTTAACTAACGACAGAGCGGGGGCTGGACTAGGGCGGATGCAAAACATAAGCAACATTTACTAGATATCATATATAGATATATACATTCGTCAGATGCAATGATAGGCATTCCAGATCACAGATGAACACATTGGATATACTAGGAATCCAAGTTTCGTTTGAGCCTGTAACGAAAGACGGATTTCATGGTCGCGATGAATAGCCAAACCCCATCGTAGACCCCTACGGGTGCAGCAAACTACCAGCCAAATACCCGATGTGAAGCAACCTCCCTCAACAAAGTGAGTAGGCCACTCGACACTTTAAAGTACCCGGTAGTTTGTGCACCCCACCTTGGGTCTATCCCAGGAGCAAAAATAGTAAAAGAAATAATACAACGGTAGCTACAACCTCAACCCGGATATGCCCCGCAAAATTAATATTACATCACTTTATAAATTTTACATCGAATGAAAGAATGAAAATCCTCATCTCACACCCCGGCTATTCATCCACAAAAATCCAACAAGTTCATATACACAAACCAATATAATCATCACAGAAATGTGCAACCCCCAACTAACCGACGTATAGCAATTAGCGAAAGCTTACAAACACGTTTATCACAACTTGAAACATTAAACGACGTTAAACTGCGACTTCGAAACACCCGGTATTGCCACAGTAAAGAATTTACAGAATTTTCAAAATTGGCAAAAACAAACAACTCCTGAAACCCTAGATCCAAGTCACAAAACCACATACCAAAACACAAAGCAATCCCCTCAAATCGACCCGGCAAGCTCGGAAATTTCATGGATGTGGTCGGCCAGTTTTTGAGGGAATTGTCTCGTTTTTGGTGAGTGGTCATTTTACAGTTCAAAGAGTACTCTGCAGTTGCTAAAATAATTTTTAGAGTCTCGTGAAAAATCGACAGAAACTTGGATCTATGATTCGATGTTTTCAGGTTATTTCGTTTTCGTAGTTTTACTTGTCGTTTAAACTGTTAGCTATGGTTTAGTCGGCTCTGATACCAATGTAAGTCGACGTTACACACCTCACGGGTTTGCGGGGAGGCGGAACGGGTAAAAAAAGATTTTTACAAACAAGGTAATATCGACTTGAACTCCAAGATCTTAGCTAAACCATAACTAACAAACTAAGTAGAGGTATTATCTACCATGTAAGGAGATTATACCTAAAGTTCTAAGTCCTTCTTGGCTTCCCACTGTCCTCCTTCACCTTGCGATCTCCTTGGAGTGGAAATGGATAGCACCTCCTCATCGGCTTCTCGAAGTAGTAGAAGATCCACCCGAGAGTTCCAACCTTGAGTTAAACCTCCAAGTTGAGGCAACTAGATCACTTGGTATGCTAAACTAAGTAACCTAGAGTGTGATTTTGAGTAGCTTAGTCTCACTAACCCTTGATTCTCAACTCATAAGACACTAGGGTTTGAGAGGAAGAAGGAGAGAGTGAACTCTTGAGGAAAGAGAAATGTTTTTGGATAAAATGATAATTGATAAATGGAATGGCTAGCTTGACATGACAATAAGTATGGCATGAAAATAATATTTTAAAAAAAATATCTAGGTCACAAAATATCTCATCAAAATATCTAAATTCAAAAAGTCAATCAAGTCAAATGGTCAACTCAAGTAGCCATGCCACTAAATTATCATTTACCAAAAATAACAAAAACTTTTCTCCACCTCATATTTGTTTTGATCAAGTCAATGGTCAAAACCCTAATGAGGTGTCTCCTTCTATACCCCCTCTCATCCGTATATACATACCCGCATCCGTGTTCCGAGAAACACGAATACTATGAGATAAAACTAATCCAATAATCAAATACTAGGATCCAGCTTAAACCAAAGCCTACTAGTATTGTCCACTCGAACACCACACGCGTACAAGTACACGTACGTGATCGAACTCTGTCGTAAAACCATACGACCTCTATATCGTTTCGCCCGAAGCTGGGAAACCCTCTGTGTGGGACTCTAAAGACTCGATAGTACTCTGGCAGTGGGTTTAACCACAAGCATGACAGCAACACTAGCTATACGTAACAGCTACCCAGGTATCTGTCGATAAGAAGGCCGACAAGCAAGATCATCAAAACTCCTACTGAGCCTGTCTGTGGCAATCTCCGTACAGTCCGGTCTGTTCGTCTAAGAGTGTCGCATATCAGTCCTAGGGGGGCAGCAAGCGTTAGACCTCTAATAGTGCAATAAGTCGTGTCGGAATGCGGCCAAAAACACCCTGAGAAACTACTGGAGTACCCACCAGTAAATCTCACTTGCCCTGGCCAGGGACTTTGTGTAATGGCTTTCCGAACACAGCGCGACATCAACCCCCAATACCGGATGAGACGAATCCTATCTAACCGCCACTGCCTCCAGGTGCTTCGGGACTGCACCCAACTACTACCTGTTTGCACGACTCAGCAAAGTCGTGGTAGGGTAGTAATCTAAGAACAGTGGGGACACACTTAAGGCAAAGTAGTAGTGTCAAGTCAACGGATTAAGCTGTACTCATGTCACCTGGGAACTACTACCTGACGATAGGTATAGTACCAACCAGCAGTACCCCACGAGTCCGTCCAGTGTAACTCATAACCCAATGAGCACCTGCATACTATCTCTAGTACGACGTACTGATGGCTGTGGGACAGACCATCTCCCCTGCTGGGAAGAGAAGCGTATACACTAGTCTATTATAAAGTATTGATGCCCTGTCTCTATAATCCTATGACTAGGGACCTGTATAAGGATGTGCTTGTAGACTACCCAGCCCCTACTAGTGTGATTGCCATCACAACGCTGGTAGTCAAGCAAAGATCCTAAGGGCTCTATCAATATGTATTAGCGATACGTTAAAAGAAACATATACACATATTAGGATAGATACAAACCAAGTAGCATACTACTATATCGAGCAAGATTGTCATAAATCCGTGTATATATCCCAAGCTTCCAAAATGTAATATACAAACTAGTACTATACAATAATGGCCTCTAGGGCATATCACACTAACACGTTTATTACACACACACACACACAGAGCATTCGTCTCACGCAGTTATATGACCACATCACAGAACTCAAGCAGCAGGAGTCAACATATGAAATATTGGATATACTAGGAGGTCTGTGTTTTAAATTAAGCCAGTAATGAAATACACGGATTCCACGGTCGTGATGAATAGCCAAACCCACATCCCTAGACCCCTACGAGAGCGACAGGAAACCCTGCCAATTCTAGAGTTAGGAGACCTGGTCTCGACTCCTCGAGATGGTTTCCTACTGGACTTGAGAACCCGGTTACTTGTGCTCCCCGCCTTGGGTTTATCCTAATGCGGAAAAGTAAATAATATATATTAATGATGACATCATCCTCAACCCGGAAGTGTCCCAATAAAAGAATATTATATACATTTTTACATGAATGAAAATTGAAAAGCTCTTATCTCACGCAAAAACCTCGGCTATTCAATCACGACGATCCAATATAACATATCACAGCAACACATGACATCATATGTCATCAACGTAAATAAATATGCGTATCCCGAATTCCGTTGACATATAGCAACGAGATCGGGGATACACCACATATTATACTTACGGTCGCAGAAAAGAAATGAAAAACTACAATAATTAGAATCTGCAAATTCCTTAGACATCATAAACCCGGAATATCTCATATTCCGAATTTCATGCCTAACCCTATAAACCTTGCATTTTAGTCTCAAACTGAAAACTCTTTTCAATAAGCAGTCGGATAATTCAACAAGATTCCCGACTATCGTGTTCGCATACTATACGCGATTACGACGGAGTTTTGATCCGAATCGAAACTTCGTGGCAATCGATCAACCGAGACTAAAACGCTAGATTTATAAAATACTAACCAGTTTTCACAAAACTAATTATTGTGGAATTTAAATATTGTATCATATATCATCAATAATCTAGACGATGTTAAACATTTCGATCGACTAAATCCCACAAATCCCAGAGACCTCAACAATTTGAGTCTCACTAAAAACATCCAGAAAGTGCCAAATATGTCAATGGAGTACCACAAGAAAATAGATCACATAATACCATAAACATGCGGTGGAACCACGGCCAAACTTGGGGTTAGGCCGCGGTTCCGCCGTGCTTTAAAGTAATTAGTGCTTTGAATTTCTTGGGGCTCCATTAAATACCCTGCACAATTATCTGACTATTTTTAATCTCGAAAATTTCAACTTTTGAAAAATGGACAGAAACTTGTCAAAAACCGGCTTTGAAAATTCGATCGAACACTTTAACGTCGTAAAAACTTGCCCTGATGTTCTAGCCTGGCTCTGATACCATGAAAGTGTATCCTAGCACCACCACAAGGTTAAAACCAGTATCAAGCATGCAATTTTCAAATTTTCATGGTTCTAAACTACACTATCCAAAGATCTAACTAGATTATTAGGGTTTAGCATGATATAAAACAAGATCTATACTAAGAGATGGAGACTACAACCTTTGTAGACCAAGTCCTTCTCTTCTAAAGCTCCGGATTGTAGTCCTTACGACTTCTCATACCTCCACTTGAAGAAGTTCACGAATTTGCTTCGCAATCTTCGTGTCGAAGATGATCCATCTGAAGTTTCTCCAATACTAGCTACCTCTTCACTAATCTTTCTTTAGTGAAAGAAACACCCTAAACTCAAGTGCTAATCAAGTATAGGATGGTGAAGTAGGGGTTCTGAGCTCACTTAGGATTTATCCAAAACTCTATGGTTCACATCACATGTGAGGGTTAGGGCTTGGAGGAAGAGGAGGAAGAAGATGGAGAGAACTAAAAGAAAAGGAGCTAAGGAAAAATGATCAAGTATAGAATGGCTTATCCAAAACCCTCACTTATTGAAGCATGGAATAAACCTCAATATAAAATAGATACCATGCTTCAATAGTGAAGCCAAACTAATAAAAAATACATGAGCCATGCTTCACACCCATGCCACAAATATCTCTCCTTTTCCACCTCATTTTTCTATTTTTCTCAAAATAGAAAATCCATGATCATAACACACACACACACACACACATATATATAAATATATATTAAGAGAATAATTAGTGAGCAATAATATTAGTTAATATATAACTATATCAAATATAAATATATATCATATTATTAAATCAACACTTGATTCAATAATCCGGTTATATCATATATAACCGACTAATATCATTTATCTGTATATCATATTATCAAATCAACACTTGATTCAATAATCTGGTTATATCACATATAACCTAACCGATATCAAATTACCGCCAGATTAGAATACGGTATCATATACTCGTATTTAATCAGGTCCCCCGCACATATCAACATATGTGCCCTACTTCGTTTCTATTGAACTAGGAAACCTCTGTGTGGGATTCTAAAGACCCGTCAATACGCCAGCAGTAGGTAATGATCACATCAGTTACCTATAACCCGTCAGCGGTACTAGCTGGACGTAACGACTACCTAGTTATTGAGAGATTAGAAGATCAACAAGTAAGCTTGTCCAAACTCCTATGAAGCCTATAAGTAACACTTACCGTACAGTCCGGTCTCATCGTCTTATATGTCGCATATCAAGTCTAGAGGTGGAATCTTCAGACTCCAGTAACTTAATAAGTCATGCCGATGTATGGCTCATAACGGTTTGAGAAACTAATGATAACACGTACTAGTAAATTTCATCAGTCCTGGCTAGGGATTTACTGTTATAACCAATCGAGCATTGCGCAACATCAATTCCCAATACTGGGAGAGATGAAACCACTCCTATCGCTCACTGCCTCCATGTGACTCGGGACTGTATCCAAAATCCACCTGTTTGCACGACTCCTTTGAGCCGTGGTAGGGAGGAAATCAAAGCACAGTGGGAACCACACAAGACACTATGACGATCTCGGGTCTACAGACTAACCTGTACCAGTGTCACCGGAGAACTGCTATCTGACGATAGGTATGGTACCATCTAGGAGTTTTCGGCAATTCCTATTCGGTGTACCCATTCTCTAATGAGCATCTGTGCACAATCTTTAGTGTCAAACACCAATGGTTATGGGATCAACCATCGCCCCTACAGGGTTAAGAAACGTACACACTAGTCTACTCCGGAATATCGATGCCATGTCTCGATACTCACTTGACTAGGAACAGTTAAAGGATTTGCTTGTAGACTACACAAGTCCTAGTAGTATGCTCCGCATCATAGTCCTGGTAGTCAAGGAAACATCCTAAGGGCTTTATCAACATGTATCAGAGAGACAGTATAATAATACAAGTGTACATGTTAAGATAAAGAGCAACCAGATAGAATACTATCATGTCGAGCAAGAAAGTTCTCTATATATATGTCCAAGCATCTACTATATCACACAATAATGGCCACTAGGGCATACATATTCCTAACAGAGAATTACTGATTTGGATCAGTAGTTTCTCAGTGGGTGATGAGCTTCACACCGACATGAAATATCACGTTATTAGGGGTCTGACTTTATCCACCCCTAGACCCGATATGCGATACTCTTAGAAGAACATACTAGACTATACGGAGATTGTTACAGACAGGATCAGTAGGGATACGGATGAGTTTGCTCGTCGGCCTTTCTTTCGCTCAATATCTGGGCAGCTGTTACGTACAACTAGAGCCGCTGACGTGCTTGTGATTAAACCCACTGCCAGCGTATTGACGAGTCTTTAGAGTCCCACACAAAAGGTTTTTCCGGTTCAGGCGATATGATGTAGATGACGTATGTTGGTACATACAGGTGTCCGATTAAATTTGTGTATAGGATACACGGACTTTAATCGGACGGTTGATAGTACTAATGGTTTAGGATTAAGCCGGATTATTAAATCAATTTTTGATTTAATAATTTATATATATATATATAATATGTATTCTAGTATTATTGTTCACTATTCATTTTCTCTCTTGGCAATTCGTATTTGTATACGGATACACGTATATGTATTTTAATACGTATACCGGGTTGTATTCCGTATTTATATGGAATATCTTCTAGAAGATGGACACCTCATTATATGATTTTCTTTTAGAAAATTATTTGCAAATGTGGTGGAGGGTGAGGTGGCATGAGCATGGTTGGAGGTATGTAGAGAGGTATGACCTTTGATTGTTTATTTGTAAAAATGTGTGAGATATTTTTTGCATGGTTGAAAAATGAGGAGCCATTCTTTCTACATGCCATTCATTCATACTCTCTTGACTCTTCATGCTTGAAAGCTCTTCTACACTTAGCTCATTTTCTTTCTTGAGTTGCTCATGCCTTGGTTTTCCTCACCTCCTCCTCCTTCTTCTTTGGTTGCTCACTTGAGCATAAGAAATGAGAGGAAAAAATAGTGAAAAATTCATATATCCCCACTCTCCATTGCTAGCGACCTTAGAGCGTCAGTTGCTTCGCTAGGCGAAACTGGAGCCTGCATTGTTTCCTTCAGGTGGATCATTTTCGGCAAAGGAGGATCGGCTTGCAACCGCAATCCGGAGCACTTGAAGAAAGCTTGAGGATGTGAGTATTCTACACATAGTAGATAAGTTTAGCTCACTAGGTTTTTGTATACAAGTTCTAGCTATTCAGTTTGATTCTTGGTTTAGGAATTTTGGCAAATTAGAAATTTTTTGAAATGCATATTGCCATCGTCGAAAACTAGATTGCTGGTGTGCCTAGGTTCCCAGCAGTGGTATCAGAGCCAAGCTAAAAGCTAGAATTGTTTGCACTAGTTTAGAGTTTCGATCGACGGAATTTTTCGAATCGTATTTCCAAAACTGTTGCTTGCTGTTCGATTTTCAAAGTTGTTCAAAATTATTTTTCTGGTTGTATTAAAATTATATGCAGGCAAAACTAGAGGTAAGAAAAAAATTTGGGCACCTAATCCCAGAACACGACCGCAGAACAGAAGCAAAATGGCACATTTGGCAGCTGAACCGTGGCTTTTTTTGGGTTACAGTGCCCCAAATTTTTTCTGGAGCTCTAGTTCATGGAAATATGATTTTTGGGACATTCGGTTTTGGTCTAGATTTGTTTGTGTACTGGTTTGTACTTTGGGGGCCAATGCGGAAAGTTTTAATCGATCGAAATTTTAAATTTGTGTTTTTCTGAGCATTTGTTTCTACGACCGTGAATATCATAGCGCGGTATAATCCGACTGGTTGCTATATGCACAATCAGACGGGTTTACGAACATGATATTCGCGTCTGTGTTGCTCTGTGATTATGGTTATGTTAGATTTGTCGTGATGGATAGCCCGGTGTATGTAGTATTAGATGTAGTTCTCTGTGATGTAATGTATATTCATATTGCGTGGCGAACATCCGACATGTGGACTGCCGTCATCACGGATTGTATTATTCTTTGGGGCATGTCCAGGTTGCGGACGTAGTCACTGTTGTATATTCTGTTTTTCATTACATGCATTAGGATTACCTCGCGGCGGGGTGCTCGAGTAGCCGGGTTCTAGAGGGCAACGGGCCTCTATCTCATGGCGTTGAGACCGGAGTGCTTTAATTTAGAATTGGTGGGCTATTCGCCGCACTCGTAGGGGGTATATGATTGACTCGCTGATGGGTGCCCAAGTCATCGGATTTCGGAAGTGCTGGGTGGCCCACTCACTTCGGTGATTGGGGTTGCCTCGCTTCTGGGATTAGCGGGTGACTTGCCGCACTCGTATGGGTCTAGGGTTTGATACTACGTGCTATCCATACGATCGGAAAATTGCATTTCATATTTGGCTCCATTGAAATGTACTTTTCCTTGTTTATTCGCATTTCTATATTGTGCTTGTTTCCGCTGTGATTCTGCTATGATGCTTTTGTGATGTTGCTTATATCATGCCTGGGACGAATGATATATATATATTTATATATACCAGTAGATATTGTATATATTTTGCATCCGCGCTAGTCCAGCCCCTGTTCTGCCGTTAGTTAACCTAACGGTGCATGACGGGGCCGCGTGGCGAATGCGGATGGCGTATACGTATATTGTATTTTCGTTCTTTTCTGGTGTGATATGGATTAATTGATGGGACTGCGTTAATTTTGATTAATGCAAAGAAAAATAAACCTAAATGATGTTGTTGGAATCAATTTTTGAAAACTGTTATTACAAACGTTTCTTTTTTGCTTTGCACAGCGATATTCGGTCATGAATATTCAGCACCTCATTCGACGAGGCAAGAGCCGAGATCCCTTTATGGGGAGTGACCTCTTGGGCAAAAGTTTGCGTTTTTGTAATAACTTCTCTATAGTTGTATTCTTTTGCTTTGCATAGTGGTGTTCGTTTAGGAACATCCAGCTCCTCATTCTAGGAGGAAAGAGCCTAGATCTCTTCACGGGGAGTGGTCTCTTAAGCAAAAGTTTATGATACTGTAGATTACTCGGTTTTCTTCAAAACCATTAGTTTTTAAAAGCGGAGCCTAAACCACTCCTTTTCAAAGCTATTCGGTTCCTTCAACGATATCAAGTTCATTACGTTAAAGGTTTTTCGCCAAAAACCAGCCGTAGCCCTCCGTCATTTCAGATAGGTGTCTAATAGTATTCATGCTATGTGTTTTGACCTTCGCCAAGTCATAGTGTTTGGTAGCTAGTGGGTGCTTATCTGTAGCATAGATAGATGCATTAATCTAGGACATGCATACAGTTGTTTTGACCTTCGCCAAGGGCTTGTACGAATGGATCTAGATTAATCTGGATAATGACGGGTTGAACTTAACTTGCGACTTATAATGTTTTGACCTTCATCAAGGTTATAAGCGCTCGGGGAAAAAACCACATCGAGAGTTTCAAATATAAAGGAAACTTGCCAAGCATGCGCATACCTTCTGAAGTGTGGTGACTTGAGTGGCTTCCATCAAGTTATCATGCGATGATAGTTGGATCCCGATTCCCACTGATGAGTAGGTGTTACTCTTCGGGTGATTTTTAGATGATCCCGACTAATTCTCCTTTTAGGGTTTGAAGGAGAATTTGAGGAAATAGTGGGAGCCATCCTAATTAGATAAAGTGATTAACCAATCTGATCTAGATTAAAGTGCACACTTAGTATTTCTTTTCTCTCTCTCTCTCTTTGGCAGGGACCATGACCTAACCTTAAACTAAAACTCATGAACTAAGTTAACCGAACCTCCTTACACACTTTGGTTTTGGATTGTCATTATTCACGACGAAGTCGCATATATCCTTGCTACTCCTACTTCCCCTTTGCATTTCTCCAGAACACTCCCTATCACTACAAAGATCCATATTGCCTGGATATGCCATCGTATAGTTACATACGAACTCGAAGAAACTTATTTCTGTTCGAGGATGGATTCCGGTTCGGGAGAAATAGAATAGAATTATTCGGTTGTCTTTTCTCTTTACCTTCTCTCAGGTTGCGAGAGCTCCTAGTATTAGGAGAGTACACCTATTACGTTTATTGGATAGTCTTCTTCCAAACCTTAAGCAGGTGCCAAAAGGTAGGGAAAGTAGAAAACTAATTAGCCTAAGTGTGGTGTACAGAAGGTAAGAAGAAAGACATATAAAGGGATTAGAGTGAAGGCGAAGGAAATCGCGACTACTGTCATGATTCATGACAAAATCGCATATATCCCTGCCACTCTTACTTTCCCTTTGCATTTCTCCAGAACACTCTGTATCACTACGAAGATCCATATTGCTTGGATATGCCATCGTATAGTTACATACGAACTCGAAGAAACTTGTTTCTGTTTGAGAATGGATTTCGGTTCTGGAGAAATTGAATAGGATTATTTGGCTGTCTTTTCTTTTTCCCTTCTCTTAGGTTGTGAGAGCTCCTAGTATTAGGAGAGTATACCTATTACGCTTATTGGATAGTCTTCTTCTAAACCTTAGGCAAGTGCTGAAAGGTAGGGAAAGTAGAAAACCAATTAGCCTAAGTGTGATATACAGAAGGTAAGAAGTAGAGACATATAAAGGGATTGGAGTGAGGGTAAGGAAATTGCGGCTACTATCATGAATCTATATAGTGGAAGAGGCATTACTAGGAATATTCGGCCACCCCTTCGAAATATTTTCATATTTCAGTTTTACTGTGCGGTGTTAATTGAAATCTGTTTTCCCAATTAGATTCTGATTCCAGGGTATGTATTTGCCAGACTTGATTCTCACATTTGTATGGCGTTATAGATGATGAGTGGAGTAGAATATTAGGAATTGGGTGAATAGATCCTCAATATATATCTGAATTTTTTGTAATTGGTGATATTTGAGGAAGTCACCTGAGTTTTGCCTAACGGCAAATTTTTGGTTTTGAATATCCGTTGTTATGCACCAATTTTAAACCGATATATCTGTACGTTTATTTATAAAATGAGATATAACCTTTTGAAATTATGTTTATGACATTTACTTATATCGGTTGATGGTTAGGTAAGGTGCATTCAACAACGGTGTAATTCTTCTTAACCATAACACAATTTTCAACTTAAGACGCACAAAGTTTGAGTAATTAAACTCAGAGGATTTATACAAAGTATTGTATGTTGTCCGATGTCCATTAGGACAAGAGGGTTGATACTCGTACTATATTCTGTTTACTTATAGCTTCTTTAGTTTTAGACAAGTATTTCGTTAAAATACAAGGTCTAAAGTTTGAGAAGTTATCGGTAAAAGAATAAAGTAGAGAACTGTATGCTGGAAGTATCAGGATTCTTTGAGGTGATCGAAAATATAGATACTTATACTAGGTATTCCATCGTAAGTAATATATTTGAGAACTTACTTCTCTTTCAGGTTACTCATCCGTGGGTGCACTCTTTGATGAGTAATGCTGCATGGCCTTCTTCCATTTTGTCGATATTTACTGGAAACAGCTGCTTGTTTTTTTGAATCTGGTTCCAATTAAATTAGTGCCTTTGTTTCTATATTGGATATTGAATGGATTCATATCTTAACGATATTAAGGTATATGGAGTTGTCCGGCTTATGCTTAAAACCAGAATCCGGATAAACTCAAGGCACGTTTCTGTAATAGCAGTTTGTGGGTTATCCCGGGCATTGACGATGGTTAACATTCTACCATTTGGAAGATCAATAGTTATATTATTCTTGACTCGCCACCCGTTTTGATAAAATGAATTCTTTTCAGAAAATATTAGTGAGAGTATGGTAGAACTGGAAATGATTCCAGAACCACAAACGATTACTGAAAATTTAGTCGAACCTAAAGATTCAATTGGATTCGACATTCCATTAGCCACTCCGCAGATTTGGTGGGTAATCTCAGCCACCCGAGAGGTACTTTGGTCCCCTCAAAGACGGCGACATGAAGGTTTTGATGACCCAATCTTGCTACTATTGCTGTCCTAGAATATGAGATCTAGTAGACGGATGACTATAACGTCGTTCTAAATTAGCTTTAGAAGTGCACACGTATATGACTCTGCCAGAAGGTTGTTGTAGTCAGTGGGAGTAGCAGAAGCATGGTGGGCAAATAACTTATGTCTATTTATAGACTAAAGAAAGTATAGCGGAGATAGATAATCTATTTTTGATGTGACAGTCATACAGTTTTACTTAATCAGAATAACAGATGGACCAGGTAAGAAGGTGGTAGGGAGTGATGTTCTGGTATTTGGATGACATGCTCTTGATAGGAAGTGGTCTTCCTATACTACGACCGGTTATACTGTGGTTGTTACAAGGTGTTTCTCCACATAGAATCTGGAAAAAATATCAGGGATTCTGGTGACTAGATCTATGGTTTTAGATCGAGATTTAGGAAGTGTCCCAATTCGGGTATTTTGACACTATTCTAAAGTGTTTTAGAATGGATGATTCCTGGCGTGGTGGTATACCCGCAGGTGATGGAGTCACCCTATCTAAAGAGATGTCTTCTAGATTGATGATGAGAGGGATTTGCATGATTGACATATCTCTTATTTAGGCAATTGAGTCAATCATGAGATGTCAAGTACCACACCGGATATTGCTTTTGCACTGACTGCAATAAGCATATATTAATCCAATCCTGGAGAAATATTAGGAAGCAGTTATGAACATATGAGGATGTTCTTGGTATATGGTAACGACAGTTTCCTTCAGGAGGCGGTTATCATTTAAGACTTTCAAGATGATCTGGATGACAGAGTGACTGTCAGAGTTAAAGTTTACCCTCTTCTGAGGTGCAATATGTTGGACAGGTGGTCCAAGCAGATACTGAGGAAGGCATGGCGCAGGATACTGATTAAATTCAGTGGGAGATATGGTCTAAGAAGTTTGTTAGATTTGGAGTTCATTTGTGAACTAGGCCCCATCAGATATCCAGACAAATTCTAAGACGGGTATCGCTCATTTCGGGAGATAGTCTTTCTCTGCGAAATTAAGATATAGAGAGATAAAGATAGAAACATTAGAGCGGATCCACTCACTGAGGCTATTTCTCGATCGCGATAGTTTCACAAACGTGCTTTGCGAAACTGATTAGTAGAGAAGTTGGGTATTCGGTATCACACATGCTGTGAGTATGCGACACCGCAATAATTAGCCTTAAGTGCAAGTGGGAGATTGTTGGATATAGTGCACTCAAGTCAATTATTGTAATCGTAGGTAGATGATTATGATGATTGAGGGAGAACCTATACGGGTAGAACAGTCTTACTCGAGATGATAGTATGCTATTTGGTTTGTCTCTATCATCATGTACATGCATTATGTGGTATTACAGATCACTATTACATATTGATAGAGCCCATAAGATTCTTGTTTGACTACCAGTATTATGATGGCGATCATATACGTGGGAGCTGGGTGGTCTATAAGCACATCCTTAAATGTCCCTAGTCGAGCGAGTATCGAGCTGGGCATCGATACTCCGGAGTAGACTAGTGTATACTTTTCGAGACCCCGACAAGGGGCAGTTGTTGGTCTCACAAGCCATTGGTGTCAGTTAGTCACCTAAGATAGTATATAGGTGCTCATTGGGTTATGAGTTACACTGGACGGACTCGCCGGGAACATGCTTGATGGTATTATACCTATTGTCATATAGCAGTTCTCAGGTGACATGAGTACAGATTAGTCTGTCGACTTGAAATCGTCATTTGTCTCGTATGAATTCCCACTGTGCTTTGATTACTACTCTACCACGGCTTAAAAGAGTCGTGCAAACGGATTTTAGTTGGGTACAGTCCCGAGCTACATGGAGGCAGTGAGCGGATCGTCGGGGATTCGTCTCTCCCGGTATTAGTGGTTGATGTCGCACTGTGCACAGGTGGCCATCACCAGAAATTCTTGGCCAAGGTGGACGAGAATTACTGATTTGGATCAGTAGTTTCTCAGTGGGTGATGGGTTTCACACCGACACGAAATATCACGTTATTAGGGATTTGACTTTATCCACCCCCTAGACCCGATAAGCAACACTCTTAGACGAACAGACCGGACTGTACGGAGATTGTTACAGACAGGATCAGTAGGGATACGGATGAGTTTTCTCGTCGGCCTTCTTTTCGCTCAATACCTGGGCAGCCGTTACGTACAGCTAGTGCCGCTGACGTGCTTGTGGTTAAATCCACTGCCTGCGTATTGACGAGTCTTTAGAGTCCCATAGAGGGCTTTTTCGATTCAGGTAATATGATGTAGATGGCATATGTTGGTACATACAGGTGTCCGATTAAATTTGTGTACATGCTACACAGACTTTAATTGGACGGTTGATAGTTCTAGCGGCTTAGGATTAAGCCAGATTATTAAATCAAGTTTTGATTTAATAATTTATTTATATATATATATATATAATATGTATTCTAGTTTTATTTTTCACTATTCATTTTCTCTCTTGGCTATTCATATTTTTATACGAATACGCGTATATGTATTTCGATACGTATACCGGGTTGTATTCCATATTTATACGGAATATCTTCTAGAAGATGGACACCTCATTATATGATTTTCTTTTAGAAAATCATTTGCAAATGAGGTGGAGGGTGAGGTGGCATGAGCATGGTTGGAGGTATGTAGAGAGGTATGTCCTTCAATTGTTTATTTGTAAAAGTGTGTAAGATATTTTTTGCATGGTTGAAAAATGAGAAGCCATTCTTTCTACATGCCATTCATTCATACTCTCTTGACACTTCATGCTTGAGAGCTCTTCTACACTTAGCTCATTTTCTTTCTTGAGTTGCTCATGCCTTGGTTTTCCTCACCTCCTCCTCCTTCTTCTTTGGTTGCTCACTTGAGCATAAGAAATAAGAGAAAAAGATAGCGAAAAATTTCTACATCCCTACTCTCCATTGCTAGCAACCTTGGAGCGTCGGTTGCTTCGCTAGGCGAAGCTGGAGCCTGCATCGTTTCTCTCAGGTGGATCATCTTCGGCAAAGGAGGACCGACTTGCAACCGCGATCCGGAGCACTTGAAGAAAGCTTGAGGATGTGAGTATTCTACACATAGTAGATAAGTTTAGCTCACTAGGTTTTTGTATACAAGTTCTAGTTATTTAGTTCGATCCTTGGTTTGGGAATTTTGGCAAACTAGAAAAATTTTGAAATGCATAGTGTGCCTAGGTTCTCTGCAGACCAGTAAGAACCAATTCACCAAAATAGTCGTCGGTGGCTTTCTCTCGGTTCTGACTATTCTTTGCTAATTCAGTCTGCATATTCAGAAGATAACATATCTTAAAGTAAATTAATCTAAATTCGGTGTTCAAATAAAATAAATATCTTTTTAGGGCGTCTCCCAATACCATAGGAGAAATGCAAAGTTCTCCCTAGAGTTGTTAGAGGGAAGACTGGAAAAACGTTCCCAATCCTCTATAAATCTACCTGACTTTGTGTATTTTCTTTTTATTCTTTCATGCTATTTCTTGAAACATTGATGCTTCTCATACCAGACATACTTTCAATGTCCGTCTATATCGTCTTCTAAGACAAAATGTTTTTGTAATACAGATTAACAAGTATATGAATGAATAAATTAATACAATTTAACAAGTATGTAATGGTGAAATATGATTAATTGAGTTATATATTACCAAGAGGGTATGCCTAGTCCATACATAGGCTTCCTAGGAGTTTTCTGTAAACGTGAATCCCACGTTCCAGTAGTCTATATTACGGGCAAGAATACCAATATAAGTATTGAAATGAGTAGCCCATTTTTCTTGACCTACGGGTTTCCTACCTACCCATTCCAGAATTGCTTTTTTCCACCCATATCATATTTGGTATATTCATAGGCAAAACCTTTTCCGTGCTTTTCAAATCGGGATAAATCATCCCCGCAGCCCGTGCCTTAGCGATACGCACGTCTGCTGCATTTATAATCCTCTCGATTTTTGGATAAGCAGCAGCATACCTCGCTTGGGCCTTCACATAGTTCCTTTCTCGGTAAACTTTTTCATCTATTAATGCGTGAGGAAGAAGCAATGTAATTATATACTTATTTGAGATGGGATTGAAGAACGGGCCATGTTCTCTACTTGGATCCATTCATTGCTCATCTACGTATGCACATGGATCATTCGGCACAGATGTACCTGCATCCTCCTGATCAGATCTACCTATACATTTTAATATATTGTAATCAATGTAATAGTTATATGAACAAAATAATTTGAGCATGCTTATTTAAAACTTTTAATATATAACTCTAATCTCAGTTTGTGTCGAAGAGAAAGCATCTCGATCTCTTTTTTTTTTGAAGAGAGTGCTGCAGTAAATTTTGCAAATATGCCTTTTGTAGATGATCATCCAATCTGTTTCATGCAAGTTATAACGATACAAAATATATAATATGCATAAATTATTAAACTAACATATCAATAGATTACAAGTGATTATAACTGCAAAGTTTTTCATATATCATTTGATTACAAGTGATTACAACTGCAAAGTTTTTCATATATCAATCGGATATAATTTCTCAAGGTCACCCTCGTTGATAGAACCATCGAATAAGGATTTAGGAGATACCCGCAATGCAATCCAAATATCTTCACAATCAGGATCTTTGCCATAAAAGCACTGATCAGCTTATGAAGCTAACATGAATTTATCATCTCGATAAATTTCTTTATTGAGATTGACGAGCTGAAAACCATACTCATCTTTCTGAATGCAATTACACCAATGAACTTTGAATATAACAAATCGTTCTTGTTCTTTACTCCCGTAAAATAACTCTATTATGTTCTCCAACTGACCATAGTACTCTTTTTGTCCTCCATGCGGTCTTTCGTCACAGGAACTTGAGAAGCACGCTTGTTCAAACGGACAATAAATGTCATTATTTTGGATAGTCAATTTCTCAGTTGTAAGAAGTTTTAGGTTATTAATGCAATATGAGCTATATCGATTCATTTTTGCCTAAGACCTTTAGATAGTCGCACGATTACATCCGGAAATTGCATACCTTTTACTATACCATCTTCAATCTACAATGCATTTATACGTAAAATGTATAAGCTATGCGTGATATATACATGTGATACGCGAAATCTACGAGAGATACGCACGTGTTTACGGAACCGCCGTGAAAAGTATTTCTTATATTCTTGATTAATCTTCCATATAGCACCCTTTTCGGAAATCACATTCGTAAGTTCTTGAATATGTCGGTTAAAAGAATAACATGCTATTTAGGCATACACACAAACACACAATATTGACGCGATTAAAAGCTTTAATTCATATAACTTATGTAATCGGCAATAATTTCAAGATTATTGAGAATATACATATGTGCTTGATCTAACCACTCCCTTCGGTAAGATCGATCCTCCCCTTTGAATGAGATAGCCGATCCTCGTTAATTCAAGAAGGACGATTTAATCTTGTTTCAACTCCACGCAAGTAATGAGAAGTGAAGTTAAGGCATTTGTTGGCATAATAACTCTCGGCTATTGACAATTCAGATCGTGCTCGATTACGCACCTGCCGTTTCAAGAATCCCAAGTACCTAAAATGTAAACGAATACTTTAGACAAATGTAGATATTATATTAAATAAAATATTAAAATTGACTTAAATTAATTACTTTTCTACTATATACATCCATCTATATGAGACTGGTCCAGCAATTATTGCCTCTGTAGCTAGATGCACCGTAAGTTGAACCATGATGGTGAAGAAAGATGGTGGAAATATCATCTCCAATTTGCAAAGGGTTTCAACAATACTCTTTTGCAAATTCTCGAATTTGGTTACATCTATTACTTTAGAAAAAGTTTTATTGAAAAAGTCACAATACTTTATCAAAACAATGGTGACGTTGGACAGAAAATTATATCGAAGAGCCACTGGAAGCAATTGATGCAGAAGTATATGACAATCGTGAGTTTTAAGATTTAAAAGCTTTTGTGGCTCAACCTAACCTGCACATTCTTTGATATGTTATAGGAGCAACCATCTGGGGTTTTGACGCTATTTAGCACCTCACAAAATTTTTTCATAGCCAATTTCGATATTGTGTGGCCAGCGTTTTAAAAAGCGGCCGCTTAAGCGGCCGAGCGGGTTTCGCCGATCCGCTTCATCCGGCTTAAGCGGATGATATTGTATAATCTATTTTATTGATGTACACATCTCATAAGTGTTATAAAGGTTATATAAGTATTGTTGTTCGACTAAGAATACACAAATACCAATTAATACAATATTCCATATTTTCTTTTTCTCCTTTTCCACATTGTTTCTATTTTTCGTGTTCGACTCGATAAATCCCACGGTTGTCGAGCCGACTTTGAGACACTTCAAGATTTGGGTTTCAAAATTCTAAAATTTTAGATTTATCAATTTCAAGAAGTCGAGATTTAAATCGATTTTGAGCAATACTTGAGTTTTCTATTTTGATTTCGAATAGTTTTTGAATTTCGATCATGAAATTCCAATTTGATTTTGACTCCATCTGATTTCGAGCAACAATCTTTTAGATATTTTCTTTTAATAATTTGGTAAATATTTTTATTGATTTGTGATATGATGCTTCATACTGAGCATCAAAAGCTTATAAGCACCTTTTTAGTAAATATTTTTACTGATAAATTCTAAGAAAATTTTAATTTTGCATTAAATTATTTGAGTATATTTTAGCAAATAATTTCTTGTCCACGCAAATTTGTTAAATTTTGGGTTAAATATAGGCATTTACTAGCACAAAAGTAACATAAAAATAGTTAGAATGTAATGATAATTATTATTTATTGACAAGAAAAGGAATATTGATGAAATACTACTGTTCTGATTTCCGAGCGGCCTGAGTGTCCGCTTAAGCGCTTAAGCGGCGCTTAAGCGTTTTGGTTTCTCGACCGCTCCGCTTTTCTTTTTCGCTTTTAAAACACTGTGTATGGCTTGAAGTTGGTAATTTATAGACACCATCATCACAAAGTATCGGATGTAATATCTGTCGGATTACAAGTTCCTCTAAGCACCCACGAGCACTCATTTTATTCTTGGACTTAAAATCGTCTTGTAATAATGTGCCGGAAATATTATCAAACCCATTTTTCTCTACATGCATGATATCAATATTGTGTCGAATCAACAAATGTTTGCAGCAAGGAAGATTCCATAAAATACTTTTTTTCTTCCACACATTCAACAATTTATTATCTTCGGATCGCTTCTCTTTATTTGTTTATTTAAGGAACCATCTGGGTTAAAATGATTAGATCCATGTTGGAATTGACACGCTGATATCTGCTCAAAAATTTCTATTCCTGACAATTGTTTTGGTACTTCCTTTGCAGTCAAGACAGGCTCACCCGAGATAGAATTAGAGGAACCACGGCCAGATTGATTATAGGTCCCACGTCGACGTCCTCGAGTAAAGTGCGGTCAAGACAGGCTCAGTAGATGGGGAAGAAACTGTAGGCACACGATAAATGCTCAACAGAATGCTCGTCAATGATGGAGAACCACTCTGAGAAAGAATGAGAGAGCGGACTCTCTCAAAGCTGGGTGGTAGTTGTGCCATGAGTAACGCGCCATGAGAGACTCGCGTTGTTTGTGAGTGACAGTAAGATCAGTGGAGATGGGCTGATAGACGTTCCACTGATCAAGAAGCCCACTGAAGAGCGCACCGAAATCCTGATTATTTTTTCCCAGATTAGCTGTAGTAAAGGTATGGAAGATATCATAGAGCTTCTGCAAGTTATCTTCAGACAAGTATAGCGAACGAAGATGTGTTCGAACTTCCTTTGCAGTTTTCAGAGACATAATAGACGTATAGCAGCGAGAATCCATAGAGTTAAATAACCAAACAATTACCTTGTTATTATTCTGAAACTAGGCATCATAAGTGGGATCTTTGGAGTCAAGGGGATCATCTGTCAAGTGGCGGTGAAGGCCTTACTGTTCAAAACTCGTTCAACAGTACTGGACCATTGATGGTAGTTCTTTGCGCCAGAGAGAGAGACTGTAATCAAGTAAAGATCCGTTTTGAAATCAATAGCCGAAAAAGAGGTCGAGTTAATTTTGTCATCACCAGAATCCATGATGAACAACGCAAAAGTAGATCCCGAGTCAGAATAAAGGTTGTCTAACTTAAAACAAATTCAGAGAACAAGATGATCTAAAAGATTATAAAGACGACAATAGTAGCACGAGCAGGAGCAGGATCAATCGATGGTGCTGGAGTTATCGTCGACGACAGGGAATGTTCCTGGTGGAGTATCGAAGGCAGAGGAGGAGGTCTGGTGGCATCGTCGAAGGCCAGGAAGGGAGCTGGTGGTGGTTCGAAGGTAGGGAAGGGGTCTGTTGTTGTCATCGAAGGTCTGGAGGGGATCTGTGGGTGGTTCGAAGGTAGTGAAGGTGTCTGATGTCGTCGTTGAAGTTCTGGAGTGGATCTGGTGGTGGTTTGAAGGCAGGGAAGGTGTCTGGTGTTGTTGTCGAGGGCGTGGAGGAGTTCTGGTGGAGGGTCGAAGGTAGAGAAGGGGGTTTTGGGTCATCGGAAAAGGCAAGGGTTGGGACGAGGGTGAGGGAGGGTTTCGAATGTCTGGGGTTTGGACGATGGCGAGGGAGGAGGTGCTGGGTGGGTTGCGAAGGGTTTGGGGTGGGTTTCGAGCGTTCTAGGATGAGGACGAGGTCGAAGGAAGGGTGCTGGCAGGGAAGCGACGAGGTCGAGGGAGGTGGTGGCGTCTGAGGAGAAATTAGTTTTTTTTTGTTTTCCTTCAATTATTTTCACCGTTCTGATACCATGAAAATAATCAAAAGAAAATTCTTTATTGATATATAAAAAATAGTAGGTCATAGAACTCTATATATAGAGAGTTTTAGATTATCTCTCTTAACAAATATATAATAACTAATTAAACTGATTAACTAAAAATAACAACTAAATAATATCCATAACAATATTCATAATAATATTGAAAGAATTGATTGAGACAAATTTAAAACTAATACTGGGTACCTACCATAAGTGTCCTTGTGTCCACAAGCTTCTTCTTAGTTTATAGAGGGTATTTTAAGTTATTTTTGTCATTGACTTAGGAGAGTGTAAAGGAATCTTAAATTTTGATGAATCTTTCTACTTAACAGTTTCTCAGTTTGATGCATTCCCTTCTGAATTATTTAAGGAACATGGTCTCCTGCAAATATATACAAGACAAGAGGCTCCCTCACTTGACAGACTAAACTCAAGTGGAACTGGTATATTTAGCTTGAAGTATCCCTAACATGTTCTCAAAAATATATTAGACAACCCTAACAGCTCACTTCATTTGTTTAGTAGTACCTGTAACTTGTCATGTATAGAATCTTCATAGAATTTCATGTACAGCCAGCCTGTTGAATAATTCTATGCTTTCATATCACCATTTGTTACTTAGTTCTGAGCTAAACTGGAATTCATGTAGATTCTTGCCATGAGACCCTTTTCATTAACCTCAGTGAAAAAGCTCATAGTTGAATTAAGACACAAGTCACATGAAAGACACCATTCCAATGATACAGTAAAAGAATTTTGATGCCCAGGTTATGACATTGCCTCTCATGGGAATTGCCAGCATTTTAGTAATTGCACAACTGCTCCCTTACTCTTTTTTTTTTTCCTTTTTCTTTTCATGGGGTCCCTCTTCTTTCCTTTTCTACTGCTTAAAAGCTCCCCTCATTGCCTGAAGCATCACCAAAGCCTCTCCATCATGGAAGAACCAAACACTAGTTCTTCCTCCTCTTCTGATTCCACTTCCTCCTCCTCTTCTTCTTCATGCACCAACGGCACAAAAATCTCAAAGAAACGAGACAACAAATCAATCTATCGAGGGGTTCGGATGCGGAACTGGGGGAAATGGGTGTCTGAAATACGTGAACCTAGAAAGAAGTCGAGGATTTGGCTTGGTACATTCCCTACTGCTGAAATGGCAGCGAGAGCTCATGACGTTGCTGCACTTACAATTAAAGGGAACTCTGCTTTCCTTAATTTTCCAGAACTAGCATCAGAGCTCCCGAGGCCGGCTACTAGTTCGCCGAAGGATATTCAAGCAGCCGCAGCTTTAGCTGCGGCTGCTAATTTTAGTGGTCGTAGAGGTTCTGAAACAGAGAATAGAATGCCTAGTAGAGACGGCGGCGGCGACGACGACACGCTGTTTGATTTGCCTGATTTGCTGCTTGATTTTAGAGACAGTTTTTTCCGTTCGAGTGTTTGGGTTTCGTCGGTTGAGGAAAGCTGTGCTGGGTTTGGGCTTGAGGAGCCAGCTTTTTGGTAGCAACTGTTAGATTCACATTTAGCTGAAAGATCATCCTTGTCGGGGTTTGAGTTAGAATTTCGGTTGGAATTGAAGGCAAAGTGTAGCATTTACTCTATCTTCAGAACCTGTTAGCATAGAATAATCGTATGTATTAGTTTTGTTTGTTCATCTCTCAACTTCATGTGGGAAGGTGGTTTGAGTTGGGTTTCGTTCCTCATCGAAAATTATTTTCTGTAGCAAATATGCGTCCTTTTTCCTTTTCTTTCAACTATCTTGATTTTAACAAGGCGAGAAGTTCAGGATTTTGATGTATCTGTATCATCCGTAGAACTCTGTCAAATCTTTATCCATGACTTGGTTCCAACATGCATCCGTTATTATAGAAGAATACTTCAACTTCATGTGCACTTGAGCATGGGATTCAATTCCCAAGGTTTCTAGGAAACTTTTTTTAAAAGAATTTAGGGCTTGCTTGCTTCATTTTCTGGAATGGAAAAGTATTTGGTTTGGTCATGTGCTTTAATCACATGGCAAGTCCATAATCTAAGTACATAATCCTTTAATTAATTGAAAAGCTAATCTTCCAACCAGAACAGAAGGATCTCTAACATATTTGCTCACATCACATCACATCACATCACCTCACGAGCCTTGATTAGTGAAGATATGATGTTTATGGTTATTAATTATTTCTATTGTAGAGACTGATATAGATCTACCTTGTGATAATGATGCCTCTAAATAGCCAATCCCGATGATGAGATACTTTCATATAAAATTATTGCTTTATTGATCCTGGTAACTTTTATAGTACAATGGTTGTCTTTTTTAGGAGGCTATTTGGATTGTGGAATTAAGAAAAGGGAATTAAACATATAGTGCAAATTTTCATGTTTCTTATTTGGTTGGAATTTTCATTCCCTTTGTTTGATTTAAGTTATGTTGGTGGAATCGATGATGTTCTCAAAAAAGAAATGAGAATTGGTTTTGAGAATTAGGGACAGAGAATATGTTATAAGTTTAAGATTTGCTTACTCCAATATAAGGCAAAAGTACAGAAGAAAGAGAGAGAAAGCAAGAGAGAAAAAGAGGTGGTCATAACTCAAAAAAGATTTTAATAAATGAGCTTGCTAATGTATCTTTGGGAATTGGCCAAAAAAGCTTGGAATTGAAATTCCTAAAAAATGGGACGTTGATGCTAATTCCCATTTTTTTATTTCCCTAATTCCTCTCCAACATATAGTGGAATGGGAACTCTAGCCTTCCCATATATTATGAAACAATATTGTGCCCCCTTCTATTCCTAAAATCAATTATAATTCCTACCAGACAAGAGGTTAGGATCCTGCAAATTCCCTTATGAATCGGGGTAAAACAAGGGGGTGAGTCCCCGCTGACTATGTGAGACTCTCTTGTTTGTCCCAGATTCGTAGGGAGATTTGCAAGGTCCAATTCACATGTTTCTTTTACTGATCAAACAAACATCCTCCAAAACGGTATCAAAATATTAGATTCAAATCTGGCTGAGAGTGTATGTAAAAAATTAATAAAAGAATTCACTACTCATGAAAGGGATGGTCAACACAAATCACACTTGAATAATTTTTATGCCTTCTATAGATTTATTTGTGTTTTGGGCATATGCCTTTTTTTTCCTAGTGAATTTTTTTTGTAGGGTTAAGGTTCCCTTCATAAAGAATTTCATGAGTGGTTCATGACATAAAAGACACTAGCCAAATTCTATTGGTCTCTCTACTAATCAATTTGGTTGGCCATTTGCTAGGAGATGACAATTTTCTTATGTTACAATTATTATATATAATATACAAATTCTCTTGTGGGGTAATCTCTCAGGGGACATGTTGCTCTACCCCATTTGTTTCAATTGAAATGAGTGCACCATTTAGTTGTGTAGCAACTCATTCCATCTCATAAAAATGATGATATCATTTTCTTTTTAAACTTAATTTGAATTGGAAAAAGCATAGTTCATACATACATTATTTTTTGTGCTGAGGCAGCTGGGACAGAGAAATGAGTGATTAAAGGTTGAAGAAATATATGGTTGTGAAATTTGTGATCAATGTTATTAATGAAAGATGAAGATGAAGGGGTCCCTGCACTGTCCTCACAACTCACCTTATGTGTGTACTGTTACTTTCGTACTTGGACGATAGAAACTCGATATAAGATTGACAATTGTATATAAATTTATTTTTCTTATAGTGATAGCGGTAATAATATCAATCAAGTGCTTTGATGAAATTATGCATCGTGTACTTTCTCTACAGAATTACATTTTGCCTCCAATGATGATATAATGCTTGATACTACATATCTCTCCAGTGAATCGTCATTGTCTTGGCTTTAGAATGTTTGAGCACTAACGAGGCAATAATTTTTTGAAATGGAACTGCTTCCACAAATTAAAAATCTTTAGTGAAAAGAAAAAGAAATCGATTCTTTAATACTGTTGAGAGTTATATGAAGTGATATGCATGCTGTAAAGTCTAGTGCGTTACAGGATTATAATTCCTGTTAGCACTAGAGTCTAGGACATGATCACTTTGATAATGTCTCGAAGAGTGGTAAAGATTTTTACTAATGTAGACCATGCATCACTTCTGTTGGCATCACGCTGTTTAATTCTCCAACCCAATAAGTTAGAAGAATCTGTTTGATCGATCGATTGAGTTTCACGTATGGTCTAAACATGCTGTTATCCACAACATTCAATTTATCTGGAAAATCGACAGACTGCATTTGATGAGGCTCATAAACGAGTATTTCCCATATCACGACACGTGGCGGATGACGTGTCATCCGCCAAGCCTGCTACACTCCTGGGGGCTACGGAGCTGGAACAAGTATGATGCGTCGGGGGCATTCTTCGGCACCTCGCCTCCGAGGTTGCATCCGACCTTTAGGGGACATCTCCGAAGTACCTTCCCAATTTCGTCTAAACGACCATCCGACGGCTCTCCTCCGAGCAATCCTACAGCCGAGCTTCATCGGCCACCGTGCTAAGCTTTCTCGGGTTCCCTGTTCAACCGAGAGCATGGAGCCCAAGCGCCCCCGTAACAGCTCCGTGTATCTCGCTATGACGAGATTCTCGCCGCTCTACGACCCGCATCTCATGCTAATGTATCCCGCCATTAACGAGCGCATCCCGCCATTAATGGACGCGCCCCGCCATTAATGGGCACGTCCCGCCATCAGCGCCAACTTGATGTAGAGGCGTAACGGGCGGCGAGAATCTCGCGCTGGTCCACTTCATGCGACCACTATATAAGCCCTCTCCGCCAGACGATCCAGGTAAGTCAAATCGATTCCAATACGTCGCTACGCTGCCTCTATACCTCGGTACTTACTTGATCGTCGGAGGGTCCTACGGTGGTTCCCCATCCTGGGACTTCCTTTGCAGGTAGCCTGACATCAGCGGCATCCAACAACGTATTGAGATCCACACGTTCAATTCTCACTGCCAATCACAACCGTTCAGAATCGCATGCAGCAAAATCGACGGAGGACAATATCTGAGAGAGATTTCGACCTCCATCAGTTGGTGCCGTCTGTGGGAAGGATTCTTCTCCACCCAAAAAGTTGATCTTTCGTCTCCGATTCAATAACAAGCGACAACCGCGACGATTCCAGCACGAGCCGTCTCGTCCTCCATAATGGGGGTGGAAACGTTCCTACTCCTCCCTCTAATGTCATCAACGCCTTATCCCCTCGAATCGACAGGCTCATGGCAATGGTGGATGCACTCTCCCGTGTCCAAGCGTCCGACCATGCCTGCCAGACCGCAGTGTCCCCTCCCCGGGGCGACGACGTTCATAGGGAAATAGAAGGACACACCCAGGCCCTTAACCTCACTTGCGCTCATCTTGATATGACCGAACACTGACGTGCCAATTCCGGCAGTCATGGCCTGCGTCCTGGAAATGATTCTATGACTCGTTGGGTGCCGGATAGCTCAACACCCCGATCATAGGAGAGACCGGGCTATCACTGCAACGTGCGCTGCGCTTTCTCTCCCCCCGAGGATGTGTCAGTCCAATCGCCTGATTTCAGGCTAAACCCGTGCCGCCGCCGCCGTCAAGGTCATGCGTATGACGAACACCAGGGCTATCCACGAAGGGTCCGCCCCGGAGATTTAAGGAATGTGATAGAGCGGAACCAAAGCCGCTCCGTCGCGCAAGCCGGGAGCAAAGGGACGGTCGACTATCTATTCACCATCAAAAGCGGGGACAAGGAATCCTTTAAGGGGTACGTCACCCGCTTCTACAATGCCCTTCTCGAGGTACCTGAGCATCGCGATGAGACGGTTATCACCGCCTTGAGATCAGGTTTTAGGTACAAAGATTGGCTCCGCTCTTTTGCATTGGCGCAACCTATGACCATGGCCAAAGTAAAAGCGTGGACCGAGTGAGAGATTCAACTCGAGTCGGAGGTGAACGCCAACCTGCCCCGGGATGACCAAGCAGACCGAAAGAAACGGGACAGAGGGGATAAAAAGAAAGCCGACCGCCTTGTTGGGGTAAAAATTTACACCCCGGTTGACCAAGTCAAAATCAAAGTCAACCCTAAGCCAAGTGGGCCCAAGCCCAGATCCAGTAGGCCCATGCCCGGGTCGAGCCCGAACATGAAGCGGCCGGCCTCCCCCCATGCCAAGATAAAAATTTTGTAATAAATAATTTTGTTGTATTTCTTTTATTTTATTTTATGGACGAATGTAAGAAAAATAGGCATAAAGCCAAATTTTTGTAAAGCCCAGGGCTTATGTGCAAAAAGAAATGGCACATGAGCCATGGGATAGGCAAAATACCATTTTGTGAAGCCCAAGGGGCTATGTGTAAAATGTATGGCCTATAAAGGCAAGGATAATGAAATATCCCAAGAACTTTTTTTCTCAACAAAAAAAAAAAAAAAAAAAATTCAGGAGCCCGACTCCTCTCTGATTTCTTCTTTGAGAAATCCTTTTTTTCAGGCTAAAAGCCTCTTGTGCCTCTCCGGCGCGCAGCGCAAGTGCGCAAGGCGCCAGCGTGCCGACACGTGGCGCGCGCGCTTGCGCACCTGCGCGCTTGCGCAAGTGCGCAAGGCGCCTGCGTGCCGACACGTGGCGCGCGCGCTTGCGCACCTGCGCAAGTGCGCAAGGCGCCCGCGTGCCGACACGTGGCGCGCGCGCTTGCGCACCTGCGCAAGGCGCCCGCGTGCCGACACGTGGCGCGCGCGCTTGCGCACCTGCGCGCTTGCGCACCTGCGCAAGTGCGCAAGGCGCCCGCGTGCCGACACGTGGCGCGCGCTTGCGCACCTGCGCACAGCACCTAACGCACAAGCGCTCAAGGCGCTGGCCCCCACGCATCCCTTGGATGCCTTTTTCCCTCTCTTTTTATGTACATACACATACATATACATATGTATACAAATTCACACATATACATACTCCGCCACATTCTCCCCCTCCAAAAAATTTTCGGGCCGGGACGCTGCCCCGAACCCCGCAAGGGGGCTGCTAGCCCCTTGACCCCCAGCCCGCTATCTGGGTAGCGGGACCCCCGTAAAAACTCTGCGTGGCTCCCGATATATCCAACCCCCCTTTTCAAAACACAACACACGTACACTGCACATTGAGCTCGCATGACCAGTTTAACCAGTTAATAGGAGGTTCCCTCGCCCCAAAGGCGAGGGGTAATTAACGGCAGCTTAGTCCGCGGCTGCCGGAGATTCGGATCCCCACAATCATTAAACCCCGGCCTACCCTAGGCAGGGGGAATCTGTAGTACGCCTGAAAAGCGCTCGCGTATTCCCATCTCACTGGGGTGACGAAAAACACCCTACAGATTCTGGCACGCCCGGTGGGACCAATCTCTCCTCCTATATTTCGGGTTAAACGTTCATGCGAACTCAATCAATATACATATCGATTGCCTATACTGAAATGATGTTCTTTTTTCCGTGCAGCAATCAACCTTCGACGACAATGTCTCCCCAGACGAATTCAGCTTCCAACGTGACCCCGATTCTGTACGTGGTCAAGATCAACGCTCGTGTGGTTCTCCTTGCAAGCCTCAGTCGACAGTGGGAGGAACCTCCCCGCCAGTTTGGCTCCGTCATCATCTACCCTGCCGGAAGCGCTCATCTGGCGGAAATCCCGGCGGAACGGGTGGCCAAGCCAGTCCCAAGGGGTAAGAGGCCGAATGTTGTGATTGCTAAGGCACCACAACCGAAACTTAAGATGGTGTCTGAACGATTCCCTGACGCTCTAGCTGGGGGCAAGACTTCCGGTGCGAAGGGCAACATCAAATGTTGCGGACGAGCTCAGGAGATGACTCCAACAAATGCACAATCGAGCGTATCTCCAAGGCCTTTCATCGCCCGGCCTGCGGTGTCTTCCCAAAGAGCCGAAGTCCGTCAGGTGCTTAGAACAGAAAAGTTAAGGCAGAAGCGGCTCAGGTATCGAGCCAACAAGAGGACCAAGGTTTCGGCCAAATGGAATCATGTGAAGTTCCAAGTGCAGGGTTGCCCCGCGACGACGGCTGAGTCGGACGTAAGAATCAGCAATTCCTTCGAGCCTCTGAAGTGGGTTCAGAAAAACGCCATGACCGCCAGAATCAAGAAGACAGCGGTCCGAACAGTGCCACAAAGAGACGTGTCCCGGCCCCAACAGAAAAAGTACGACACTATCTCTTCAAGAGTCTATCAAGCACTCTGTGCCGCACGAAAGCAGCAGGGAAAACCCAGGAAAGAAGCGCCAGCACCATTTAAGAACCTGGTTAGGCCAGCCGCCTTCAATCGACTACCAGCTACCGAAGCAAGGGGGTCAAGACAGCGATCAGTGAAATCAGCCGCCAATGATAGAAAGAAGACCGGATATATCATCCATACGGTCTATATGGCAGGCGGTCGCCCCAGCGATAACCTTCGCAGCAAAAGCAAGGATGGGGCCACCACATCCCAAGCCCAATCTAGCCTGAATGTGGTTGCCGCCGCCCAAGAACAGCCGCCCCCGCTAGATGAAGAAAACCCTCTCGATGAGAATGATAGGCAGAAAGACCCCTCGGTCCATGCAGAGTCAAGCTCAGACAGTGAGGAAGAGCCGACTTTCCGCCCCAGGACCGCAGAGCAAGAGCTGCTTCAAGAGCTTCGAAAACAGCTCAGGAGCAAAGATAAAGAGATGGCCAAGCTCTATTCGAAGATTGACGACTTAACGAATGTGGTGATGCAGCTTACGGCTCAAATTGCTCGAGCGCCTCCCAATCAAGCGCAAGCCGCTACTAATCAGCCGGGTGAGGACAATCCGAGGCAGCCAATGCCTGTTCCTTCTGGTCCAAGACTGGTCGAGCCACATGAAAGCCGGCCACACTCCGCTTCTGGGGACGCCTTGGCCCCAGATAGCACTATCCCGCTAACACAGGATCGGATAATGGATTTGGTCACCAGCAAGGTTAAAACATTGGTGGCCGAAGCTGAAGCTCAGAAAGAAATCGGCAGTAGTGGGCGGCCATACCCCGCGCAGTACGATCTGATTGAGTTCCCAAGCGGCTACGTCATTCCTAAGTTCGGAAGATTTGATGGAACGGGGAATGCAAATCAGCACGTCGCCCACTTCAAAGCATCGTGCGGAAATACAGGGGGCAATGACGCGCTCCTTCTTCGTCAGTTTGTCAACAGCCTGACCGGCGTCGCCTTCGACTGGTATGCGAGTATACCGGACGGGTCCATCGTTACTTTTGCCCAAATGGAGTCCCTGTTCCGGCATTCTTGTGTACAGCGGGCCTTAAGACATTTCAGGAGCTAACCAAGAAAGTCCAAATGCTGGAACGCTCGAAGCAGGAGTCCCCGTCGGATCCTCAGAAAGACAAAACTTGGAAAAGCAAGCGGGACGACAACCGTAGAAGCGGGAGTTCCAGCAGTACCAATGTTTTCAATGCGTCCGAAAATGAAGAAAAGCGAAGGGCGGGCGAATCCAAAACCAACCGGTCTCGAAAGCCATTGCTGGGAGGAGATGGGCCTTCCCTGGAGGAGAAGAAGAACAAAGTTTACTCTTTCAGAAGGGACAAGGTCCGTAAGATATTTAAGGATGCCTTGAACAACGGCCTACAATTGCCGGAGTCGAAAAGGCCCCAAGAAGCAAAAATGACCGACAATCCTCTCTATTGCCCGTACCACCGAGTAGTGAGCCATGCGATCGAGGATTGCTATATCTTCAAAGACTGGGTCGAGAAGCAGTACAAGGCTGGAGAGATCGAGCTGTCCAAAAGTGTGTTGGTGAACAATCAAGTCGCAACCACCAACTTTATACAGACAGAAGCTGAAGCCTTCTGGGAGCAAACAGCCGAACCCGCTGCCCTGAGAAATGAGACGGACTCATCGCGGTCTCCGTGGAGTACGCACATGTCTAACAAGACGAAGAAGATGATAAAGCTACTTCGGAAAGAGCCCAGGACAGAATGGGAAGGGCAGAAGAAGCCTACCGCTCCAGCTGCCAATGCAGCTCCATCAGGCTCAAAATCCAAGAAGCTCAAGAAGAAGAAAAGTGTAGCTCGGCGCGAAAAAGAGTCTGAAGGGAGATCGACCATTCAAAAATATATCGATTCCCTCGAAGAATATGAACAAAAGGAAAGAACATTGATTCAATTGAAGGAGTTCTTCCCTATACAAGCGGCTGAAATTCTGGAGGAGTTAGAAGAAGACATCAATGAAGAGATCCCAGTAGTGACTTGCTACGCCATCCATCTTGGCAGCGACTCCGAGGAGGAGCTCTGTTTTCTCGAAGAGGATGAGGATCTCGCCACAACGGCCAATCAAATCCAGCTCAGAAGCGGCAGGGCTCTACCGCCAAATCACGGCAACGCCCCAAAAGGGAAGGAAAAACAAGTCGCTAATGAAGAAGAGGGCAGAGAACCGGCTGATGAAAACATAAGTCCTTCCTCGGTGGACTATAATGTCTTGGCACATCTCCGGAAGCTTCCGTCTCTCCTGAGCATCTACGACGCCTTGGTCCTATCTAAGGAGCTTAGAGATGTTCTCATCCATGCTCTACAAAACCCCGAGCGGTATCAGGCTCACTTTGCGGAAATTAATATGAAAGAAGCCCAGCACGCTTTGCATGCCGCCGCAGTCACATTTAAGGATGAAGACTTGCTACTAGGAACGACTGAGCATAATCGGCCGCTTTACGTGACCGGGTACAGCGACGGAGATAGAATTAATCGCATATTGATTGATCCGGGGTCCTCAGTGAACATCATGAACTTGCGAACTCTGAAGAGTTTGTCAATGGACGTCCGACATCTGTCAAGGGAAAGGATTGTCATTCAAGGCTTCAACCAAAATTGCCAGCAAGTTCTGGGGTCTATAGCTTTGCCAATCAAATTCAGGGATCTGCAAACTGAAGCTAAGATATACGTGATCGACGCCGACACGTCTTATAAGATTCTCTTGGGGCGGCCATGGCTCCACGATTATGGCATCATTCCGTCAACTCTCCATCAATGCATGAAGTATACTAAAAATGGCGAAGAAAGACGCATTGACGGAGACATCCAGCCGTTCGGTGTGCATGAAGTCCGCTATGAAGATTCTCGGTACTTTATGAACCACCAAAATGCTAAGCCACAACTGACTGAGGATAGACCGGCCCCAAGACCCAAAAGCAAATCTACACCGGTTGTCACTTTCAAAAGTAAAAACGCCCAAGTGCGCCCACATTTCGGTAGCGACACTGACGAGTCCGACGCTGGTAGCCCGTCCTTCCGTAAAACTCGCCCTCGTTTCGGCAGCGATACAGACGAATCTATCACTGAAGCCCCATCTAGCAGTAATGTCCGCCCTCATCTTGGCAGCGACACTGAAGAGTCAGAGGAAGAGGACCTGTCGTGCAACAGCGGTGCAGATCGGCCCCCCGTGCAGCAAGCGAAACTACGAGAGACCTTCGAAGTCGCAGAAGGGTCCCTGGCCATCACAAGGGTGCCAGAGCAAATGTGCAAAGAGCTCGATGCATTGTCAGTCTCTACCGTGGACCAGCTGAAAACTTTCTACGTGCCCGGGAGGAAAAATGGACAGAAGGGCATCCTGTTTTACGGGTCAACCCCCGTTGTGCATCCGGACGATTTGTTTGTCGCATGCCTTCCATATGAGAGAGGCATAAGGGCCGTCCTCAATCCCAGATACTATGCGCCCGAGATGCGGGAATACTTTAAAAAGTGCGGATGCCGGTTATATCAGACGGAGTCCGAAGCAAAGTTTTACGAAGGGCTATGGCATCCACCCCAGGTCCGAGCACTCATCGATGGACGAATTCCAGATAGACGGGGCATAGGATACATTCAACCTGATTCCAAAGCGTGCTACATGATCCATGTTGGTGAGGCCAGCGAAAGATCAAATGATGATGACGAGATAGCCGAGCCAGAAGAAGCTCCTCAAGAGCTCGAAGATGGCGGACAAGCAACCTTTGACGAGCTAACCGAGATTGACTTAGGAACGCCCGAATCCAAGGCCGACCTACATCAGCTCGCTCTTGTCAGAGGAAATGAAAGCGCAGATAATCGCCCTGCTGCATGAGTTCGTCGACTGCTTCGCGTGGACATACAAAGAAATGCCTGGCCTTTCCCCTGAAGTGGCCGTACATAAGTTGGCTATATCTCCTGATGCTAAGCCAGTCAAACAAGCTCCTCGAAGAATGAGAAGGGAGTTGGAAGAAAAGGTCATTGAGGAAACCAAGAAACTCATCGATGCCGGCTTCATCAGGGAAGAGAAATATGCAGACTGGATCGCATGCATAGTCCCAGTGAAGAAGAAAAATGGGCAGATCCGAGTCTGTGTCGATTTCAGGGACCTCAATAAGGCATGTCCTAAAGATGACTTCCCGCTACCGGTCATGGAAATGATGGTCGATGACACCTCAAATTATGAACTGTTCACCTTTATGGACGGCTCGTCTGGATATAATCAGATCAAGATGTCGCCTGAGGATGAGAAGCACACAGCATTTCGAACCCCGATCGGGATATATTGCTACAAGGTAATGCCATTCGGACTGAAGAACGCGGGTGCTACATATCAGAGGGCAATGACTAATATCTTTGATGACCTAATCCATAAAGTCGTCGAATGCTATGTTGATGATCTGGTCATCAAGACTAAAGCCAAGGCCGATCATATCCAAGATCTCAGGACCGTTCTCACCAGACTGAGGCAATACAATCTGAAGATGAATCCTTTAAAGTGCGCTTTTGGCGTGTCATCGGGAAAATTCCTGGGCTTCATAGTTCGACATCGAGGGATCGAAGTTGACCCATCAAAGATAAAGGCCATCATGGAGATGCCCCCTCCGAAGAGTCTGACGCAGCTGAGATCTTTTCAAGGCAAGCTTGCTTATATACGGAGGTTTATCTCAAATTTATCAGGGAGATGCAGGCCCCTCTCAAAGCTCATGAAGAAAGGAGCTCCTTTTATCTGGGATGCCGAATGTCAAGCAGCTTTCGAAAGCATCAAACAGTACTTGTTGCACCCTCCAGTGCTGGCCGCTCCCATTCCAAATAAACCGCTGATTCTCTATACTGCCGCGCTGGACGAGTCACTCGGTGCGCTCCTTGCCCAGAATAATGAGGAGGAAAAAGAAAATGCCCTCTACTACCTCAGTCGAACTCTAGTCGGGGCGGAACACAACTACTCCCCAATCGAAAAGCAATGCCTGGCTCTGATATTTGCTGTGAAGAAGCTGAGGCACTATTTGCTCGCTCATCGGGTTATGCTGATCTCCAAGGTCGACCCGCTCAAACACTTGATGACCAAAGCAAGCTTAGCCGGCAGAATGGCAAGATGGGCTGTCATGCTACTTGAGTTTGACATAGTTTATACCCCTCAGAAAGCAGTAAAAGGGCAAGCTCTTGCAGACTTTCTCGCTGCTCATCCCATACCAGAAGGGTCGCCGCTAAATTGTGAGTTACCCGATGAACAAGTGCTGCACCTCGAGGAAGATGAGCCATGTTGGGAGCTCTACTTCGATGGAGCCTCGTCAATAAGGACCTCCAGTAAATCAAGCGTCCCGGAGATAAAAGCAGGGATAGGATTGGTGTTCATCACACCATCAATGGGAACCCTACGGCGTTCTTTTGCTCTCACCGAGCCTCGGACAAACAATGAAGCTGAGTATGAAGCTCTGATAGCTGGTTTGGAGCTTGCCATAGAAATGGAAATCCTTCGGCTACGGGTTTACGGTGACTCCCAGCTTGTCGTCAACCAAGTAAGCGGCGACTATAAGATATACAAACCCGAGTTAGCTCGGTACAGAGGTCGAGTGGTGGAACTCATGAAACGGTTTACTCATATTGAACTAACGAGAGTCCCTAGAGCGTTGAACAGAAAGGCTGATGTACTCGCTCGCTTGGCCAAGGAGCTGGCTGATCCTGACATGGACGAAATTCTGATCACAGTCAGGAGCCGGCAAATCCTACCCCCTGTCTCTCTACGAGAAGAGGAAAGCGCGGAACAGAAGAGCAATCCCGCCGAAGAAGCTTCGATCGTTCAAGACGAGCCCGATTGGAGAGAACCCTTCATAGAGTACCTCCGATATGACAAGCTTCCCGAAGAAAAATCTGCGAGGATTCAGCTGAAGAAAAGAGCTCTCCGATACGTGTTTGTAAATGACACGTTATACCGCAGGTCATATGACCAACTCTGGCTCAGGTGCCTGTCATCGGCCGAAGCCCAAAAAGTCATGAAAGAAGTTCACTCAGGCGTTTGCGGTGCTCACTAATCTGGCCCCAAGATGCGACTGCAAATTAAACGGCTTGGGTATTACTGGCCCACCATGATACGGGATTGCGGAGAGCATGCAAAGAAATGTTATATCTGCCAAATTCACGGTGATTTTATTCACAAGCATCCCAATCCATTGCATCCTACAGTGGCGTCGTGGCCCTTCGAAGTCTGGGGCACCGACATTGTTGGTCCAATTGATCCTCCGTCATCCAAAGGCCACCGGTTCATACTGGCTGCGACAGACTACTTCTCCAGATGGGCTGAAGCTGTCCCGCTAAAAGAAGTCAAGACAAAAGATATTCTGACATTCTTCCAGCATAATATTCTATACCGCTTCGGTACACCAAGAAGAATCATTTCTGACAACGGGCCTTCTTTCAAGAGCTTCAATGTCTCAAGGTTCGCTACCCAGCACAAGATAGACTGGAGATATTCCTCCATCTATAATCCAAGAGCCAATGGGCTAGCCGAAGCCTTCAATAAGACCTTATGCAAGCTCCTGAGGAAAAATGCTTCAGCCAACAAGAGAGACTGGAATCTCAAACTTCATGAGGCGCTGTGGGCATATCGTATCACTCACCGTACTCCAACACAGTCCACTCCATACTCATTGCTTTTCGTAGTGGAGGCGGTCCTCCCCCTTGAAGTAGAAGTTCCGAGCTTAAGAATGGCCGTTCAACATGAGTTGACGGAAGAGGAAAACGTGCTCCTTCGACTTGAAGAGCTTGATGCCCTCGAAGAAAAAAGGCTCGCGGTGCAGCAAAGTCTGGAGTTATACCGAGCCCAAATGTCACGGGCCAATGACAAGATAACTCGTCTCCGCGCTTTCAAGAAAGGTGAATTAGTGTTGGTCCTCAAAAGACCGATCATCCTCAATCGACATGCCAAGGGAAAATTCGAGCCAAACTGGGAAGGACCATACGTCATCGAGAAAGTGTTCGACGGAGGATCCTACCAACTAATAAGTGCCGAGGGAGAAAGGCCCATGCCACCCATCAATGGCCGATACCTCAAGAAATACTACACGTGAATGCTCCAAGTCGCAGGCGAACTGAGCACATCAGCCCTACAGTCTGGATCAGACATCCTGCAAAACCGTATACAATCCACGGGCGTAAATGACCCCTATTTCTCCCAAATCCTGCCGGTGAGACTACTTTAAAGTCCCACCAGCGGCCAAAAAAAGAAAAAAAAGAAAAAAAAAACAAAAAAAAAACAAAAAACAAAAAAAAACAAAAAAAACGGTATGTCCACAAGCGAAACGGGCACGGATGAAAACCCGAAAGGGCTCCGTGAGTAAAAACAGCAGGACTACCGGCGAGTCTGTGAAAACCCGAAAGGGCGCAAACTCGTGAAAAGAGATGAAATACACTCACAATGTCCTCTCGACCTTGTGAGGAGAAAACCCCTGCGTGAGATCCTTACGACTCACAAAGGAGCAACACACTTAGGAATCCTCACGATTCCTAAGGAGAAAATACACCTGCGGGATCCTTACGACTCGTAGGGAGAAAATGCTTTTATGGGACCCTCACGGCCTATAAAATTGAAAAGCCTTAGGCGGTAGGGACCCAAACCTATCTCCTAAGCCATCGTTCCCCAACGGGCAACGGCAAATGATGAGTCGCTCCTGGCATTTCGCTTCAGTGTTAGCGGTGCTGATGCCGACCAAAAACCCAAATCCCAAGTCCTCCCAAGGCAAATGATGAGCTGCTCCTGGCATTATTCCAGTGCAGCAATGCTGATGCCAAACAAGATCCAAATTCCAAATCCCCAAACGGCGAATGATGAGTCGCTCCTGGTATCATATTCCAGTGTAGCGATGCAGACGCGAACCAAATTCCAAATCCCATACCCCAACGGCGAATGATGAGTCGCTCCTGGTATCATATTCCAGTGTAGCGATGCAGACGCCAACCAAATTCCAAATCCCATACCCCAACGGCGAATGATGAGTCGCTCCTGGTATCATATTCCAGTGTAGCGATGCAGACGCCAACCAAATTCCAAATCCCATACCCCAACGGCGAATGATGAGTCGCTCCTGGTACCACATTCCAGTGCAGCGATGCAGACGCCAACAAATCCCTGAAATCTTTCTGGCCCTACGGTCTGGATCATACATCCTGCAAAACCGTATACAATCCACGGGCGTAAAACAATCCCAATCCCTCCTAAGTCCTACCGGTGAGACCACATTCAAAGTCCCACTAAAAAAAAGGAGAAAAAGAAAAAAAAAGGGGGTATGTCCACAAGCAAAATGGGCACGGAGGAAAACCCGAAAGGGCTCCGTGAGTAAAAACAGCAGGACTGCCGACGAGTTTGTGAAAACCTGAAAGGGCGCAAACTCGTGATAAGGAGATGAAATGCACTCTCAAAGTCCTCTCGACTTTGAGAGGAGAAAATTCCCGCGTGAGATCCTTACGACTCACAAAGGAGCAACACACTTAGGAGTCCCCACGACTCCTATGGAGAAAATACACCTACGAGATTCTTTCGACTCATAGGGAGAAAATGCTTTTATGGGACCCTCACGGCCCATAAAATTGAAAAGTCTTAGGTGATAGGGATCTAAACCTGCCTCCTAAGCCATCAATTCTCAAATCCTCTCAGGGCAAATGGTGAGTTGCTCCTGGCATTATTCCAGTGCAGCAATGCAGATGCCAAACAAAAACCAAAATCCCAAAATCCTCTCCATGACAGATGATGAGTCGCTCCTGGCATTATTCCAGTGTAGCGATGCTGATGTCAACCCAAATCAAAATCAACAAGTCAACTTCCACTCCGACACCGCAGAAGGCGGAGCGAGTCAGAATCCAATCTCGACACCGCAAGAAGCGGAGCAAGTCAAGTCTACCCCTGACATTGCAAGAAGCAGAGCAAGTCAAATCATCACCGACCGTCCACGTCGCTAAAAGGGCAGCATCGACCGTCCACGTCTCTAAAATGGCAGAACCGACCGTCCATGTCGCAAAAAGGGCAGAACCGACCGTCCACGTCGCTAAAATGGCAGAATCGACCGTCCACGTCGCTAAAATGGCAGAATCGACCGTCCACGTCGCTAAAAGGGCAGCACCGACCGTCCAAGTCGCTAAAAGGGCAGCAACGACCGTCCAAGTCGCTAAAAGGGCAGTATCGACCGTCCAAGTCGCAAAAAGGGCAGTATCGACCGTCCACGTCGCTAAAAGGGCAGCATCGACCGTCCACGTCGCTAAAAGGGCAGCAACGACCGTCCAAGTCGTAAAAAGGGCAGCATCGACCGTCCACGTCGCTAAAATGGCAGAACCGACCGTCCAAGTCGCTAAAAGGGCAGCAACGACCGTCCAAGTTGCTAAAAGGGCAGCATCGACAGCCCATGTCGCTAAAAGGGAAGCAACGACCGTCCAAGTCGCTAAAAGGGCAGCACCGACCGTCCAAGTCACAAAAAGGGCAGCGCAGGATTCCTACAAAGCGGGAACCAGATAACTCCAGGCCAGGGAAAACGTCTATCACGGACACTCCGTCTCGGAGACATGTCAAGCAACGACCGTCCATGTCGTAAAAAGGGCAGTGCCAGCTTCCTAAAAAGCCGGAACCAAATCAAGTCGCCTCCACGTGAAAGAAGATCCATCAATTTCATGCACACGACCCACATATGTGGTGTGCATTTATTGATGGGGGGCAATTTGTTGGGGTAAAAATTTACACCCCGGTTGACCAAGTCAAAATCAAAGTCAACCCCAAGCCAAGTGGGCCCAAGCCCAGATCCAGTAGGCCCATGCCCGGGTCGAGCCCGAACATGAAGCGGCCGGCCTCCCCCCATGCCAAGATAAAAATTTTGTAATAAATAATTTTGTTGTATTTCTTTTATTTTATTTTATGGACGAATGTAAGAAAAATAGGCATAAAGCCAAATTTTTGTAAAGCCCATGGCTTATGTGCAAAAAGAAATGGCACATGAGCCATGGGATAGGCAAAATGCCATTTTGTGAAGCCCAAGGGGCTATGTGTAAAATGTATGGCCTATAAAGGCAAGGATAATGAAATATCCCAAGAACTTTTTTTCTCTCCAAAAAAAAAAAAAAAAAAAAAAATTCAGGAGCCCGACTCCTCTCTGATTTCTCCTTTGAGAAATCCTTTTTTTCAGGCTAAAAGCCTCTTGTGCCTCTCCGGCGCGCAGCGCAAGTGCGCAAGGCGCCAGCGTGCCGACACGTGGCGCGCGCGCTTGCGCACCTGCATGCTTGCGCAAGTGCGCAAGGCGCCCGCGTGCCGACACGTGGCGCGCGCGCTTGCGCACCTGCGCAAGTGCGCAAGGCGCCCGCGTGCCGACACGTGGCGCGCGCGCTTGCGCACCTGCGCGCTTGCGCACCTGCGCAAGGGCGCAAGGCGCCCGCGTGCCGACACGTGGCGCGCGCTTGCGCACCTGCGCACAGCACCTAACGCACAAGCGCTCAAGGCGCTGGCCCCCACGCATCCCTTGGATGCCTTTTTCCCTCTCTTTTTATGTACATACACATACATATACATATGTATACAAATTCACACATATACATACTCCGCCACATTCTCCCCCTCCAAAAAATTTTCGGGCCGGGGCGCTGCCCCGAACCCCGCAAGGGGGCTGTAGCCCCCTTGACCCCCAGCCCGCTATCCGGGTAGCGGGACCCCCGTAAAAACTCTGCGTGGCTCCCGATATATCCAACCCCCCTTTTCAAAACACAACACACGTACACTGCACATTGAGCTCGCATGACCAGTTTAACCAGTTAATCGGAGGTTCCCTCGCCCCAAAGACGAGGGGTAATTAACGGCAGCTTAGTCCGCGGCTGCCGGAGATTCGGATCCCCACAATCATTAAACCCCGGCCTACCCTAGGCAGGGGGAATCTGTAGTACGCCTGACAAGCGCTCGCGTATTCCCATCTCACTGGGGTGACGAAAAACACCCTACATAAAACCCTATGCCTCTAGATTCCAGGAGTATACTCCTCTGAACATCTCCCAGACGGAACTGCTAGAGGAGGCTAAAGGAGAGAAGTTTTTCAGGCTCCCACCGGCAACCCAAATGGCGGACAAACGGCTCCGGGGCCCATATTGCGCTTACCACAGGTCGTAGGGGCACCCGACCGAGAGTTGTAAGCAACTCCGTGACTATATTGAAGAATTGATCCGCTCAAGCCACTTGGCGAAATACCTACGAGACAAGCGGCAGGCGGAACAAGAGCAGAAAGACCAACCCCCTCCCGGGGAGTTGACGATCGGTCAGATCATGGTCATCTCGACGCATCCGACTCTGGGCAGCGAGGGAGACTGCCGCTTCGTACCAGTCATAGCTATAAGTGATCCACCCCATAAGAAGCACATGAAGGATGACCCGATCATATTCACCGAGGAAGACCTTCACGACATATCACTCCCTCACAATGACCCGCTTGTGATAGCAGCCTGAGTTCACCGTTACGAGGTCCAAAGAATATTGGTCGATTCAGGGAGCTCAGCAGATACCCTATTCTATGACTGTTTCCAGCGTATGGGATTAGGTTCCTCCGATCTCCAACCGACCTCTCATGTCCTCTCCGGGTTTACCAACCATTCCATCCTGACCGAAAGTTCGATCACCCTCCTACTCAACATTGGGGACACTGGCTAAACATGAACCATATCGGTAAACTTCCTTGTTGCCAAGACTCCGTCGTCCTATAACATCATCATGGGACGCCCCACCTTGAACGCCCTTTGGGATCAGATCTCAACCTATCATCTTGCACTCAAATTCCCTTTAGATAACGTGGGGATAGGCCGCGCCTATGGGGATCAGCAAACTATCAGGATCTGCTTCGCCTCAGCATCGCTTGCCGGGGAGCAGGGCGACGACTTTGAAGTTACGCATGATCCCCAGGGCACCTTGGACACCCATGACGACCGAAAGGAAATCCACGGTGCGCCGGTGGAAGCGTTAGTAGTAGTTCCCCTCATATAAAGGGTCGACGGCCGGACTGTCCAGATCGGTTCTCTCTTGACAGGGAGCGTCCGCGATAACCTGATCCGATTCTTCCAGAACAACTCAGATGTGTTCGCCTGAACTCTGGCGGACATGCCCTGAATCGATCCTAAGGTGATCTCCAACAAGCTCGGGGTCGACCCGAAAGCCAAGCCAATCTGATAAAAGAAGAGAAGCTTCGCATCAATAAAACAAAGGGCGATAGAGGAAGAAGTGGACCGGTTGCTCGCTGCCGACTTCATCAGGAACCTGGACTACTCGGATTGGCTGGCGAACGTAGTTATGGTCAAAAAGAAAAATGGGAAATGACGCATGTGCGTTGATTTCACGAACCTGAACAAGGCTTGCCCCAAAGACAACTACCCGCTTTCTCGGATAGATCAGCTAGTAGACAGCTCAGCAGGTCACGAATTACTGAGCTTCATGGACGCCTTCTCCGGCTATAATCAGATCCGAATGAACCCGGTCGACGAAGTGCTTACAGCCTTTGCTACGGATCGGTGAGTATACTGCTATAGGGTAATGCCCTTCGGACTCAAGAATGCCGGAGCCACGTACCAGCGACTGGTCAACAAACTATTCAGACCGCAAATTGGGAGAAATATGGAAGTCTACGTCGACGACATGCTCGTGAAATCTGCCTCATCGCCCGGACACACAACAGACCTCGCCAAAACATTCGACGTCTTGCGAAAGTAATAGATGAAGCTGAATCCGGCTAAATGCACGTTCGGCGTCACAAGCGGAAAATGCCTTGGGTTCATGGTCACCCACCGAGGAATCGAGGCGAACCCAGAGAAGATCAGCGCAATCATCAACATGGCGATGCCCAAAAGCAATGTCGATATCATGCGACTCACCGGGAGGGTGGCTTCCTTAAGCCGCTTTATGTTCAGATTCGGGAAAAAATGCCTCCCTTTCTTCAGAGCCCTAAGGAAAATCCCTAGGTTTGAATGGTCTGAGGAATTCCAAGACGCTTTAGAACAACTCAAGGCGCACTTCGCGACCCCACCACTCCTCACCAGACCAGTCGAAGGCGATGAGCTGTTACTCTATCTGGCTGTCTCCGACCAAGCCACGAGCGCGGTACTCGTCAGAGAGTTCGAAGGAACGTAGAAACCAGTCTACTATGTAAGCTATGTCTTCAAGGACGCGAAAACTAGATACCCAGCCATAGAGAAAATAGTCCTCACGCTTGTCATCACGTCGAGGAAATTACGACACTATTTCCAGGCACACACAATTCTCGTCCTCACTGAACGACCTTTAGGGAATATCCTCGCCTTTCCTGAATCATCAGACCGCTTAGAGAAATGGAGGTGGGAGTTGTCCCAGTTTGACATCAAATACCGACCCAGACAGGCAATTAAAGCATAAGCCTTAGCCAATTTCGTTATCGAATGCACCATTCCCACTAAAGAAAGAACAACGGCTGAAGGCCCCGACCTACGTCCCTCGGTCGAGGAGGTGCCCGGCCTAATCCCGGACTGGGTGCTCTATGTAGACGGATCCTCCACCGAGGAGGGATGTGGGGCCGGCCTGATCATCTGTGTCCCAAATGAAGCAGAAATGGAGTACTCTATGAAACTTGATTTTAAAGCGTCAAACAATGCAGTAGAATACGAGGCCCTGTTAGCCAGGCCACGAATCGCCTCCGGAGTAGGGCTGAAAACCATCCGGATATGCAGCGACTCTGTGCTGGTCGTCGGCCGAGTAACCGGACGTTTTGAAGCCCGAGAACCACTCATGATAAAATACCTAGCGGAGGTAAGAATGATTTGAAAAAAAATTGACGAAATACAAATGGAGCAGATTCTCAGAAATCTGAACACCGAGGCCGATTCCCTGAGCAAACTTGCCTCCTCCTATTCGGCCAATCACAAGAGAAACATCATCTTCGAAGTTCTGCCGCGACCCAGCTGGAATATGGAGAGGCAACGCTATAAATCTACACGACCTAAGAAAATACCCCGGGTTGGAGAAAGCCCATTGTAGAATTTCTGAAAGATGGGATTCTTCCGGACGACCGGGCCGAGGCGCGTCGATTACGAGCAAAGGCTCTCTATTTCGTATGGAGCAAAGAAAACCTATACAAAAAGTCGTACACTCAACTCTTGCTCCGATGCGTCGACCCACACGAAGCAGACTATATCTTACGAGAAATACACGAAGGGGGTCGGAGGGGTGCATCAAGGGGCCCGCTGCCTGGTCCAAAAGACGTTGCTCCAGGGATATTATTGGCCGGGAAAACATTGAGATGCCGAGAAAATAGCCAGGAGATGCAAGAGCTGCCAACTCTTTGGGAGCATCCCACGTCTCCCCGTCACTGAGTTTCCTTCGTCCATATAACGCCGAAAAGCTTAAGTTGTACAGATAAACGTGTTCCCCCTTCTTCCCTTTTCTCGAATAATGTAATTTCTTTCCATATTAGTTAAATTTTTCAAACAAAGTCCTTACGAAAATTAGACTTCGACACCGACCCATAACCCTGCCCCTTCATCTTTTCCTCGGGTCTGAGTTAAGGGACATGGAAGGGGCACGGGTCGGAAAAAAAGGGGGGATGGGGAAGGGAGAGATAATGCACGACAATCTTGACCAAAAGAATTTTTATTTATTTCTCGAAGGTATTCTTGGCTCCACAGCCTTACAATCATTACAGTAAAGGAGGAAGAGAATTAAGAAAACATTGACGATGGTACTCGGAAGAAAGCTCCTCCAGCCGAGCCCAGGCAACCTCCGCCCGCTATTTCTGGCGATGCCCGTGGACCCTGGAAGCTACAGATTCGCCGGGATCCCCAACCGCCGAGCATGACGTCACAACCAACCTCTGTTGAAAATATTCGAGAAGAATGTCCACCGAGCGATCCCTCTGGCTCTTCGAGATAAGGCCAAGCTCATGGGCCGTATGCATCTTATCAAACGCCTTGTCCATCGCCTGCGGGGACAGAACATTATAAAGACCCGGGGACGACCTCCATATCACATAGATCAACATTTGCAAGAGAGGAGATCATCAGGGAAGAAGACGCCCGCAGTGCCCCTCCAAACGACTTATCACAGCTTCGTACGTCGCTTCGGAACGGTCAAGACCATAAAAGTACACATCGTCTCGGTACACGATCTTCCTGATGGTGTATGTGCGGCCCGTCATCTTCAAGAAACGTAGCATCTAGGAGGAATTCGACCACGCCTTCGACATTTATAGTCTCAACAAGAAATCTTCCAACGGCCGAGATCTTCTCGCGCTACGATGCAAATCACGGGATGTCACACTTTCCCAATAAGGTACGACCACGTGTCACCTGATTGCATGTCGCACCTTCCTTAAAATACAGATCAAAGAAGGTTGAACGACATTTCCCCAAAAAACATAGAAACTGGGAAGCCCTCACCAAAAGGCGGCCAAGTAGTTTCTTACTCGGCTCATCCGCTGAGGGCGGCTTCCTGCCCGACCACTTCGCGGATCTAAAGCCCTCGCCAAGAGGCGGCCAAGTAGTTTCCTGCTCGGCTCATCCGCTGAAGGCAGCTTCTGTTAGTTATATGTATGCCCTAGAGGCCATTGTTGTACATGTGATGTATATTATAGTGGATGCTTGGATATATATAGAGAGGACTTTCTTGCTCGACATGATAGTATGCTATTTGGTTTCACTTTGTCTTAACATGTTGACTTGTTTTAGTTTACTGTCTTGCTCTCACATGTTGATAAAGCCCTTAGGATATGTACTCGACAACTGGGACTATGATGAGATCATACTAGTGGGGCCAGGGTAGTCGACGAGTACATCCTATAACTGTTCCTAGTCGAGGGTGTATCGAGACAGGGCATCGATACACCAGAGTAGACTAGCGTATACGCATCTTGACCCATATGATGGGCGATGGATGATCCCATATCCATCGGTGTTTGACATCAAAGATGGTGTACGGGTGCTCAGTAGAGACTGGGTACACTGAACGGACTCGCCGAGAACTCCCAGATGGTATTATACCTCACGTCAGATGGCAGTTCTCCGGTGATACTGGTACAAGTTAGTCTGTAGACCCGAGATCGTCATAGAGTCTTATGTGATTCCCACTATGCTTTGATTTCCACTTTACCACGTCCAAGAGGGCGTGCAAAACGGTGGCTTTTGGGTACAGTCCCGTATCATATGGAGGCAATGAGCGATAGGAGGGGATTCATCTCTCCCGGTATAGGGAGTTGATGTTGTGCTGTGTTCGATTGGCTATAACTGGAAGTCCCTAGCCAGGGCTGATATGGAGTGCTACTGGTAAGTGTTATCAGTAGTTTCTCGACCTGTTGTGAGCTTCACATCGACACGACTTATCGGTTACTGGGGTCTGACGTTTACCACCCCTAGACTAGATATGCGACATATCAGACGAAGAGACCGGACTGTACGGTAGTGTTACTGATTGGATTCACAGGAGAATGTACATGCTTGCTTGTTGATCTTCTGATCGCTCAATACCTGGGTGGCTGTTACGTTTAGCTGACCGCTTGCAGTTTGTGGGTGTTTGATATGATCATCACCTACTGCTGGCGTATTGACGATTCTTTAGAGTCCAACACAGAGGTTTACTGGCTCAGGCAAAACGGAGTAGGAGCACATATGAGATATGTGCGAGATCGAGAATAATGCGATATGAGATACCGTATTATATTCTCGCGATATATGATATCGGCCGGGTATATGTGATATAGCTGGGTCATCGGATCAAGTGTTGATTCGATCGGTACATGATATATTAGTCGGTTATATGCGATATAGCAGGATTGTCGGATCAAGTGTTGATTCGATAATTTAATGTATAATTATATATGTGATATATTACATTACATTAACTAATATAAACTCGCTTTATTGATTCATTTTCTCACCGGATAATACATTGATATATATGCGATATATGTTAATTGTATTATTTTCTTTTGTTACAAAAATATATTATATATATGATATATAATATCGTAACAAGTTATGATTACAAATGCAACATGATTTGTGGAGATTAAACAAGTTAGGGTTTGATTTGGGTTAGCATTTGGGTTAGCTTTTTCATGAAGCTTCTAGAAGCTTTTATTTTGTTTCAAGCTTAGATATTTTGCTAAAGATATTTGTGTTGATATTTATTAACCCAACCCAAACCCTTCACCTTGGTTAATTCTCTACATGAGTTAAGCCCTTCATGATTAACTCATGGTTGCAATTGTAACCATGGGAATAATTCATTATTCATCACAAAAGGATTATCTTCTTCTTCTTCTTCATTCTCTTGAAAGAAAACTTTGACTAGCTTTTCATTAGTGATGAAAAATGGTGAGAAATAGAAAATAAAAGAGAGCTAAATTCCTATTTCATCATCCTCATCTATTCTAGCCACTTAGATTAGGGTGTTCACTTCTCTAATACTTGATTAGAGAAGTGAGAGCTTGAGTTAAAGATTCTTCAAGGTAGATCATCTTCGAAAAGGAAGATTTCACGCAAGCATGGATCGTTCGGCTTGTGGAGGCTCTCTTGAGTCCGGGAGATCATGGATCACGGCGAAGGGACCACTACTCGGAGGTTATGAAGCGAAGGAGCAGACTACAAAAGTTGTAATCCCTCTCTCTTAGATGTAAAGTTGTTTACATGTTTTGTTAACCCTAATTATCTAGCAAAGATCCTCGCTTTAGGTTATTCGGCACTTGAAAAATTTAAATTCGGCATGGTTGATACCTTGTAGACCCTTGTGAGAGTGCCTAGTAACCCTACAGTGGTATCAGAGCCAAGCTAGAGTATTAGGCGACGTGTAGACGAAGTTAAAAGTCCGATTGAACCCCGAAACGTCGTAAATGACCCCCTCTCTGGAAATTTTTTAAAAATTTGGTTTTTTCCGTATTAAAAATTCTCAAAAATTCAAGCATGTAATTTTATGGATAACTGAGAAGTACGACTCCCTAACTCACTGAAGTCGCTGCGGAACCGCGGCTATACTATGCTTTTGGCGGCAGTTCCGCGGCCGTACTTGTGAATTATGGATAGCTGCTTCGAGGGTTGATCCGTAGGAACTACATGATGCTTCTGGGAATTTTTAATATTACTCAAGTGTTGAGTTTTCTGGAGATCTTTTGTATTCGTTGATTCGATCGGAAAGTTTAACTTCGTTTAGTTTTCCGGATAATTTAGAACGTGTTAAAATGTTCAAACGGACATCAATAACTCACTTTTTCCCGACACGAAAAACCTTCAAGTGTTGAATTTTTCTTGAGTTTAAAACTTTCAGAAAATTATGCAAGCGTATCTATGGACTCTCTAAAAGAACGTAACCTTAACTCGATTATGTGACCGTCAAAACTGCCACCGAACCCTAGAGTTTGTTGTAGCTTAGCGTTGCCACATGTGAGGCGTTGGTTTGATCCTTCTACGGCTGGTTCATTGGGGTTGTGCCATGTTCTGGGATTTTTGAACTCCGCTCAAGTGTTGTGCTATTTGAGAAATCTTGGGTGTTTGTTTATTCGATCGAAAAGTTTAACTTTGTCTATTTATCTTGAATGTGATACATTATGTGGAATTCATATAGTTAGGCATGAAATGCGAAGTATGTGATATTTCAGATTTATGATGTCTAAAGTGATTGTGGATTCCAAATGTTGTAGTTTTACACTTTCTTTTCTGTGACCGTAAGCGTAGCATGTGGTGTATCACCGGCTTCGTTGCTATACATCAACGACAATCGGGATACGCATACTTACTTACGTTGATGATATGAGATATTATGTGTTGCTTTGATATGTTATATTGGATCGTCATGTTCTGAATAGCTGGGGGTTTTATGTGAGATGAGGGTTTTTATTTTCATTTATGTAAAATTCATTGTATGTAATATTCTTTTATTGGGGCACTTCCAGGTTGAGGATGATGTCACCATTGTATATTATTTACTTTTCTGCATTAGGATAGACCCGAAGAGGGGAGCACAAGTAACCGGGTTCTAGGGTTCAGTGGGAGACCATCTCGAGGAGTCGAGACCGGGTCTCCTAACCCTAGAATTGGAAGTGTTACTTGCCTCTCTCGTAGGGGTCTAGGGATGTGGGTTTGGCTATTCATCGCGACCGTGGAATCCGTATTTTATACAGGCTCGATATAAAACACGGACATCATAATATATCCAATATTTCATATGTGTTCTTCTGCTGCAATGTTCTGTGATGAGATCATATTACTGCCTGAGACGAATGTTTATATTATATATATGAGATATATGTTATATTACTGCTTTCGTTTCTTCCGTGATGCTTAGGAAGCATAACTGATGGGATTTATTAATGAGATTAATAAAAGAAAAGAAACCTAAAAGATGTTGTAGAATCAAAACTTTATAAAAAGGGTAGCTACAGTCTTGCTTTGCATATCGGTATATATGATATACCCTGCACCTTATTCGATGAGGACAGAGCCGAGATCCCTTCACCGGGAGTGACCTCTTTAGCAAAACTGGCAGATGCTACAAACTCACAGTTTAGTTTTTGATTGCTTCTATAGTTCTTGCTTTGCACAGCGGTATATATGATATACCCCGCACCTTATTCGATAAGGAAAGAGCCGAGACCTCTTCACCGGGAGTGACCTCTTTAGCGAAACTAGAAAAGCCTCAAAAACACTCCTTTTCAAAAATCACTTGTTTCTACAACGATATCGAGTTCATTACGCTCTTGGTTTTCTGAAAAACCTGCGTAGCCCTCCGTCATTTCAGATAAAGACTATTTAGTATTCGTGCTGCATTTGTTGACCTCTGTCAAGGCATAGTGTATGGTAGCTGATTAGTAATTATCTGTAAAACATGTGATGTGATTGGATTAGGGTGGTCGTACGACCTTGTTGACCTCTGTCAAGGGTCGTGCGAGTGGGTTTGATTCAATCAAGAAATGACGGGTTGAACTTGACTAGTGCACTATGCTTTGTTGACCTCTGTCAAGGTCATAGCACACTAGGGGCAAAAGCATTATCGGGAATTTCAAGTGTTGAACTTTGCAATGAGATTGCATACCTCCTATGAGATAGTTGGAACCCGATACCCACTGCGAGTAAGAGTTAATCCTGGGAGAATTTGACACAGGACAATTAGCCGATCAAGTAGGTGTCTAGAAAGGTGTTAACGGGGTTAAGCCTCTGGGAAAACGAGGATTATTTTAATTAGGTCCGTGCGAAAGCACGGGGAACCTCCCTCAAAGTACCAACACTGATCTGGCTGAAAGATTGACGAAATTGTAGGGTGTAATTAATCCCGGCTAATCTTACCTTTTAGGGTTTGAAGGAAGATTTGATAAAAACAGTGGGAGATATCCTGATTAGATAAGATAATAACCAATCTAATCTTGCAAGAGTATACGCTAAAGTGTTTTCTTCTCTCTCTCTCCAGATAGCGACCATGTCAGGCCTTAATCAAGATAATAATATGGATGTATTGACTGAACCCGCTTATTATACTGAGCAGGGGAACGTTGGTCCCGTTCTTTCTTATAAGTGTTACAAGACTGAGCAGGAAATAGGAGAAAATCTGGATTCTCAAGCCACCCAAACGAAGAATAAGCATGTTGATACATCTTCTTCGGGTGTGTTAGTTATCGAGAATTGTTTCTCAGTTCACTTTACGTCCTGGGTATTAGATACCGGATCGGGATCCCACATATGTAATATATTACGTGGGCTACGTAAAGGTAGAGAACTGGGAATGGGTGATCATTTCGTAAGAGTAGGGAATGGTGCAGATATTGCAGCCAAAACTGTTGGCGAATATCACCTTGTATTACCAAGTAGTAATACATTGATTCTGAACGAGTGCTAATATATACCGAACATGATGTGCAAAATTATATCAGTTTCTTTATTAAGTAAAGAAGGATATAATTTTATAATACAGGATAATGTTATGAACATCTTCCTGAATCAAAAGTTGATTGGATCAGGCTCGTTACATAATGGCATATAAATTCTCAATCAAAATACAGTTCTTAATATACAAAACACACACAAGCGGAAGAGTTCAGAAATGAACGAATCCTTCTTATGGCATTGTAGACTAGGTCATATCAATGCGACACGGCTAGCTAAGTTACATAAGGATGGATATTTGAATCCGTTCGAATTATCATCTAATGAAACTTGCCATTCATGTCTCAAAGGAAAAATGACCAAAACTCCGTTTAGTGGACACGGAGAAAGAGTTACGGAACTCTTGGGACTGATACATAGTGATGTATGCGGTCCCATGTCTACACATGCCAGGAACGGTTCTTCCTACTTCATTACATTCACTGACGATCTCTCAAGATATGGACATGTGTTCCTGTTGAAACACAAGTCTGAAGCTTTTGAGAAATTCAAAGAATATAAGAACGAAGTAGAGAACCAAACGGGAAAAAGTATTAAGATCCTTCGATCTGATCCAGGAGGAGAATACCTGAGCAATGTGTTCCTGGACTATCTAAAAGAGAATGAGATTCTCTCTCAGCTTACTCCTCCTTATACACCACAGCACAACGGTGTATCGGAGCGGAGGAATCACACCCTATTAGATATGGTGCGCTCTATGATGAGCACTGCTGAGTTGCCTATTTCCTTTTGGGGTTATGCGCTTGAAGCAACAGCATACCTATTGAATCATGTTCCATCAAAATCTGTACCTACCACACCATATGAGATATGGAGTGGAAAGAGACCATGTCTTAAACGAGTTAAGATATGGGGTTGTCTGGCCTATGTCAAAAAGCAAAATCCGGACAAACTCGAGGCACGATCAGTTCTTTATAAGTTTGTAGGATATCCTAAACATTCAAATGGATATATATTCTACCACGGTGAACAACAAAAGGTGTTTGTTGCTCAGCATGCCACCTTTTTAGAAAAGGAATTTCTTGTAAAAGAAATTAGTGGCGAAGCGGTAGAGCTGGAAGAAGTTCCAGCGCCACAAACTACGACAGATGATTTGGTAGAACCAGAAGATTCAGTAGTTCCCGACGAACCCCAGCCTCTCCGCCGATCTAGTAGGGTTTTTCATCCACCTGAGAGATACTACGGTTTTCTCGTTGATGGTGGGAGCGAGGATTGCATCATGGAAGATGATGACCCGACTAGTTTCGAGCAGGCCATCACGAGTGGTGACTCTGTGAAATGGCTGGATGCAATGCGATCTGAGATGGAATCCATGTACACCAACAAAGTATGGACTTTGGAAGTTGCTCCTGAAGGGGTAAAACCCATTGGGAGCAAATGGATCTTTAAGAAGAAACTTGGTGTAGATGGAAAAGTTGAGACTTTCAAAGCTAGACTTGTTGCAAAGGGTTTTCGTCAATGACCAGCTGTGGATTATGACGAAACCTTTTCTCCAGTGGCTATGCTTAAGTCCATCTGGATCCTACTTGCTATTGCTGCATACCATGACTAAGAAATCTGGCAGATGGATGTTAAAACCGCCTTTCTAAATGGTGATTTAGAAGAGTGCGTGTACATGACTCAGCCAGAGGGCTTCGTAGACAGTGGGAGCAGCGGAAAGGTGTGCAGGCTGCTTAAATCCATCTATGGGTTAAAGCAAGCATCGCGGAGTTGGAACATCTGCTTTGATGTTGTAGTCAAAGAGTTTGACTTCATAAAAAACGTAGATGAACCTTATATCTATAAGAAGGTTGCAGAGAGTAAGGTTGTCTTCCTCGTATTGTACGTGGATAACATACTCTTGATAGGAAATGATGTTCCTATGCTGCACTCGATCAAGCTCTTCTTATCACAAAGATTCTCAATGAAAGATCTAGGTGATGCCTCCTGCATTTTGGGAATAAAGATTTATAGAGATAGATCTAAACGGATACTGGGATTGTCCCAATCCAGGTACATTGACACCGTACTAAAGAGGTTTAGTATGGAAGAATCCAAGCGTGGGAACCTACCCACGATCTCTGGACTCACTCTCTCCAAAGAGATGTCTCCCAAGATTGATTTGGAAAGAGCTCGCATCCAAGGGATACCCTATGCTTCGGCAGTAGGCTCTATCATGTATGCGATGCTATATACCAGACCCGATGTAGCATACTCACTAAGTATAGTGAGTCGGTATCAAGCATATCCTGGAGAGAGTCACTGGATAGCTGTGAAGAACATTCTCAAGTACTTGAGAAGGACTAAAGAGATGTTCTTGGTGTATGGTAATGAAGAACTCCAGGTGGAGTGCTTTACCGATTCAAGCTTCCAAAGTGATAAGGACTACTCTAAGTCGCACTCGGGTTTTGTCTTTACCCTCAATGGAGGGGCGGTGTGTTGGAAGAGTTCCAAACAGGAAACCGTTGCAGACTCGACGATGGAAGCTGAATACATCGCTGCCAACGATGCTGCCAAAGAGGCTGTCTGGATGAAGAAGTTCATCGCTGAACTTGGTGTGGTTCCTTCCATTGAGCATCCAATACCTTTGTATTGTGATAACAATGGAGCTGTGGCTTTGGCCAAGGAACCCAGGTCCTATCAGAAATCCAGACATATTCTGAGGCGGTATCACCTGATCAGGGAGATAGTTGATCGCCGGGAGATCGCGGTCAGGAGAGTTGATACGAAGGATAACACTGTGGATCCACTCACGAAGGCCATTCCCCAGATACAGTTTGAGAGACTCTTCGGGATATTGGGTATGAGATACAACAACAGCTGGCCTTAGTGCAAGTGGGAGATTGTTAGTTATATGTATGCCCTAGAGGCCATTGTTGTACATGTGATGTATATTATAGTGGATGCTTGGATATATATAGAGAGGAATTTCTTGCTCGACATGATAGTATGCTATTTGGTTTCACTTTGTCTTAATATGTTGACTTGTATTAGTTTACTGTCTTGCTTTCACATGTTGATAAAGCCCTTAGGATATGTACTCGAATACTGGGACTATGATGAGATAATACTAGTGGGGCCAGGGTAGTCGACGAGTACACCCTATAACTGTTCCTAGTCGAGGGTGTATCGAGACAGGGCATCGATACACCAGAGTAGACTAGCGTATACGCATCTTGACCCATATGATGGGCGATGGATGATCCCATATCCATCAGTGTTTGACATCAAAGATGGTGTACGGGTGCTCAGTGGAGACTGGGTACACTGAACGGACTCGCCGAGAACTCCTAGATGGTATTATACCTCACGTCAGATGGCAGTTCTCCGGTGACACTGGTACAAGTTAGTCTGTAGACCCGAGATCGTCATAGAGTCTTGTGTGATTCCCATTATGCTTTGATTTCCACCTTACCGCGTCCAAGAGGGCGTGCAAAACGGTGGCTTTTGGGTACAGTCCCGAATCACATGGAGGCAATGAGCGATAGGAGGGGATTCGTCTCTCCCGGTATAGGGAGTTGATGTTGTGCTATGTTCGATTGGCTATAAATGGAAGTCCCTGGCCAGGGCTGATATGGAGTGCTACTGGTAAGTGTTATCAGTAGTTTCTCGACCTGTTGTGAGCCTCACATCGATACGACTTATCGGTTACTGGGGTCTGACGTTTACCACCCCTAGACTAGATATGCGACATATCAGACGAAGAGACCGGACTGTACGGTAGTGTTACTGATTGGATTCACAGGAGAATGTACATGTTTGCTTGTTGATCTTCTGATCGCTCAATACCTGGGTGGCTGTTACGTTTAGCTGACCGCTTGCAGCTTGTGGGTGTTTGATATGATCATCACCTACTGCCGGCGTATTGACGATTCTTTAGAGTGCTACACAGAGGTTTCCTGGCTCAGGCAAAACGGAGTAGGAGCACATATGAGATATGTGCGAGACCGAGAATAATGCGATATGAGATACCGTATTATATTCTCGCGATATATGATATCGGCCGGGTATATGTGATATAGCCGGGTCATCGGATCAAGTGTTGATTCGATCGGTAAATGATATATTAGTCGGTTATATGCGATATAGCCGTATTGTCGGATCAAGTGTTGATTCGATAATTTAATGTATAATTATATATGCGATATATTACATTACATTAACTAATATAAGCTCGCTTTATTGATTCATTTTCTCACTGGATAATACATTGATATATATGCGATATATGTTAATTGTATTATTTTCTTTTGTTACAAAAATATATTATATATATGATATATAATATTGTAACAAGTTATGATTACAAATGCAACATGATTTGTGGAGATTAAACAAGTTAGGATTTGATTTGGGTTAGCATTTGGTTTAGCTTTTTCATGAAGCTTCTAGAAGCTTTTATTTTGTTTTAAGCTTAGATATTTTGCTAAAGATATTTGTGTTGATATTTATTAACCCAACCCAAACCCTTCACCTTGGTTAATTCTCTACATGAGTTAAGCCCTTCATGCTTAACTCATGGTTGCAATTGTAACCATAGGAATAATTTATTATTCATCACAAAAGGATTATCTTCTTCTTCTTCTTCATTCTCTTGAAAGAAAACCTTGACTAGCTTTTCATTAGTGATGAAAAATGGTGAGAAATAGAAAATAAAAGAGAGCTAAATTCCTACTTCATCATCCTCATCTATTGTAGCCACTTAGATTAGGGTGTTCACTTCTCTAATACTTGATTAGAGAAGTGAGAGCTTGAGTTAAAGATTCTTCAAGGTAGATTATCTTCGAAAAGGAAGATTTCAAGCAAGCATGGATCGTTCGGCTTGTGGAGGCTCTCTTGAGTCCGGGAGATCATGGATCGCGGCGAAGGGCCTACTACTCGGAGCTTATGAAGTGAAGGAACGGACTACAAAGGTTGTAATCCCTCTCTCTTAGATGTATAGTTGTTTACATGTTTTGTTAACCCTAGTTATCTAGCAAAGATCCTCGCTTTAGGTTATTCGGCACTTGAAAAATTTAAATTCGGCATGGTTGATGCCATGTAGACCCTTGTGAGAGTGCCTAGTAACCCTACAGCTTCCTGCCTGACCACTCCGCGGATCCAAAGCCCTCGCCAAGAGGCGGCCAAGTAGTTTCCTGCTCGGCTCATCCGCTGAAATTAGTTTCCTGCCCGACCACTCCACGGATCCAAAGCCCTCGCCAAGAGGCGACCAAGTAGTTTCCTGCTCGACTCAACCGCTGAGGGCAACTTCCTTCCCGACGACTCCGCGGATCCAAAGCCTTCGCCAAGAGGCGGCCAAGTAGTTTCCTGCTTGGCTCATCCACCGAGGGCAGCTTCCTGCCTGACCACTCCGCGGATCCAAAACCCTCGTCTAGAGACGGCCGAGCTGCTTCCTACCCGGCTCTTTCAAAGTCCAATTTAGACGCGGCGCATGATCAACTATCACCTCGACTCCGGGGTGAGTGTGACGCCGACCTACCTATACTTGGCGTTCGTTTAATTTATATACGCGACGCACAATCATCACCTCGGCTACGGAGTGAGTGGGACGCCGACCTACCTATACTTGGCATTCGTTTGATTTATATACGCATCGCACGGTCGTCTCCCCGGTTCCGGGTGATGGAAGGCACCGGTCTACCTACGACTTGGCTTTCGCTAGTTCATACGTCGCGCTCGCCCAGCACTCGACGCCCAACTTCGCATGTACTAGGCGTCCACTGGACACCGACCTATCCATACTTGCGAAAATAGAGGTACTCTGAAGGCGAGAAAAATTACTTGCGAGATAAAAATATTTGCGGATCAGTATACTTGCGAGCTAAAAATACTTTATTCATATCAATTTTTTTATACAAGGTACTATGGGATCCCCAGCCTTACAAAATGCCCGGAGGCTTACAAAATTTAGTGTTTGAGGCGCGATAGCTCAAACCGCCTTCTCGGCTGCCACTTTCCCTTGATCGGCGCCTCCTTCTGGGGCTACGATCGCGACGTCCAGCTCGGAGCTTCTGCCCGCCGCCTCGTCTCCCCCGGCCAGCTCGGCACCACCCTCTGCGGTGCTTCTTCGGCTAGGGGATACCTAGCACGAAGCTTCTGATCTTCGAACCCGGGCATGGCTTCCTTAACGGCATCGAGGGCGTTGTGCCACCCAACAGCCGTGGAGTCGGCGAGGTCGATGTATAACTGGTCAGAGGTCTTGTACTTTTTCACAGCCCTTTCCGCTCTTTCTTCCACGAGCTTTGCCGCCTCGCAAAACGCCTGAGCATAGTCCTCTGCCTCTTTATGGCATCGAAGAGCGTGTTGACCTCCCCTATCTGGGCTTAGATAGCCCGGTTAGATTCAGTCAGGAGCTGATGGGACTCCTTCAACTTGGCGACCGCCAGGCCCTCCACGACCAACCTCGAATCAAGGAGGGCCGCCTTCTCTTCCACCTGTTATAGCCAAGCAATGAGCTCTTCTTCTCGCGAGGAGATTCGCCCGCCTTCTTCATCACCGGGGCTGCCTCCTCGGACTCCATTGCAGCGAGGAGAGCACAATGCTGGAGGACCTGGGAAAACAGGAGCCATGTTAGGAGATAAAAAAATGTACTCAGAGATATTCTGGGAGAGTTACCGACCTGAATGGTCTCATGAGCTATCGCCGCCACTTATGCCTTCATGATATCTCGGGGGATCTTGGTCCCCGCTGCCTTCTTCATGTCCGCCAGTAAACTGTTGGCCGCAGAGAGCCCCGAGGGCTCCTCGATGCAGAAGTTGCCCTTCTGGACCTGAATCCTGGCCTGAGGGGGCCGAGAAACTACCCTCTTCTGCTTCTTGAGGGAGGATTCAGCAGAAGACGACGCTTCTGTCCTAGCCGGGGGGCCGAATCTCGCGTGTGCTTTTGTCCTCCCCCGCAGTGTTCCTCTGGAATGGGGGGCGCTGTGGGAGCCTTGGCTACGGGTGCTTGCTGGGGAGCCGCTCTTGGAGTAGGCCGGGATGATCTTGTGCCGCCGCCTTTCCTCCCCTGGGCCTTGGCGGCCATGGCAACCATAATTTTTGAGCAATCCATCGGCTCTGCAAGATACCATAAGAAAAGATCAGCGACAAAAGAAAAAAAGGGGGCAACTAAATTTGAGAAAGTCTAAATAGATCGGCACGAGCCTTAACTCACCCACGAAGCATGCGCGACTGAGTCCCGCCCAGCTCAAAGCCTGCTCGGAAAGCAGGACATCGGCCCGCTGGATCGGTTCCCATTGAGACACCACTCTTGCCTCGGGAGTATTCGAATGCCTAACTCTAGGATAGTCGGTCCTATGCCACTTGATGGGCACCGGCCAATCCTCACCCTTCGGTAGCCCGAAGAAGACAAACTTCTCCTTCCACCCGTGGATGGAAGAAGGGACCGCCACTACCCCCGAACCAGCAGCCCTACCCTTATGCTTTTTGAATGAAAGGTACACCCAGCTCGGTTCGTCCTTGCTAGTACCAGGGTGATTTTTATAGCAGAGAAAAGAAAGAAGTAGGCTCAAATCAATGAGGATCCGTTCAATCTTCAACCGAATCAGAAACCCGAGGAGGATTCTCCACGAATTCGGCGCTAGCTGGCCCGAGACGAGATGGAAACAATGGAGCATGACACAAACCTCAGGCGAGAAGGGCAGACGCATTCCTACCTGGAACGCTTCCATGTACAGGGCAATCTCTTTGCCCTGCACCTAGTCTGCCCACTCGCCCTCCCTGGCCAGACGGAGTGAATAGCCAGAGGGTATATGAAAATGGGCTCGGATGTCAGAAAGCTCATCCACGCGGTTTAAAACCGAGGGCGCATCACGGGTATTCCCGATGCGTACCTTTGGGGCCCGTTTCTCCCCCTGACGACAAGGGACGAGGGCGTCGTTCCTCCTGGGGGGTGAGCCCGACACAGAAGACGAAGACGAGGAGGAAGAAGAAGAACTCTCTCGGCTATCGGAAGCCGAGGAGGAAGAAGACCCGCTGGGCTCGATTCCAGAAACTGAAGCCTCATCGCCCGACTCAACCCCTACCGCGGCAATAGATACTTCGGAGGAAGACATATAACCTGATTCAAGAAAGATTTGGCCGAAGAAAAGTTTTGACAGCTGAAGTTCCCACCTAAACGAATGTGCGCCAGGCAATCTTCAGATGACAAAGAAATGGCTAGGGTAAAGTAATGGCCGTGGGATGAACCCCCTATTTATACACTCAGTAAGAAGGCATCCAACGACCCACATCCGTTCCTGCCAAAACGAAGCATCGCACCAAGCGGCCACCGAGACTCCACGTGGTTGTTAGTGTATATGCTCTAGGGGCCATTATTGTATCATACTAGCTTGTATATTACTTAATGGAAGCTTGGGATATTCACAATTATATTAACAGTCTTGCTAAACATGGTAGTATGCTACTTGGTTTATATCTATCTTAATATGTGTGTACGTATTGATAGAGCCCTTAGGATCTTGCTTGACTACCAGCATTGTGATGGCAGTCACACTAGTGGGGGCTGGATAGTCTACAAGCACATCCTTTTTCAGGTCCCTAGTCGTAGGATTATCGAGACAGGGCATCGATACTCCGGAGTAGACTAGTGTGTACGCTTCTCATCCCAGTTGGGGAGATGGTCTGTCCCACAGCCATCAGTACGTCGTACTAGAGATAGTATACAGGTTCTCGTTGGGTTACGGGTACACCGGACATGACTCGCAGGGAACTGTTGGTTGGTATTATACCCGTCGTCAGTTAACAGTTCCCAGGTGACATGAGTACAGCATAGTCCGCAGACTTGACACTGCTGCTTCGCCTCGAGTGTGTTCCCACTGTTCTTAGATTGCTACCCTACCACGGCTTAAAGGAGTCGTGCAAACAGCTAGCAGTTGGGTGTAGTCCCGAAGCACTTGGAGGCAGTGGTGGTTAGACAGGATCCGTCTCTCCCGGTATTGGGAGTTGATATCGCGCTGTGTCTGGAGAGCCATTACGCAAATTCCCTGGCCAGGGCAAGCGAGATTTACTGGTAGGTTTTCCAATAGTTTTTCAAGGTGTAATGGGCTTCGCTCCGACACGACTTATACCGCTTTTAGGGGACTGACGCTTGCCGCCCCTTAGGCCCGATATGCGATAGTCCTAGACGAACAGACCGGACTGTACGGAGATTGTCACATCAGGCTCAGTAGGAGTTCGGATGGGTTTCCTCATCGGCCTTCTTATCGACATCTACCTGGGGACCGTTACGTACAGCTAGTGCCGCTTGCAGTCTGTGGTTAAACTCACTGCCAGCGTAGTAGTCGAGTCTTTAGAGTCCCACACAGAGAGCTTCCCTGCTTCGGGCGAAACGATATAAAGGTCGTATGGTTTTATGACAGGATTCGGACGCATACGTGTTTTTACGCACGTACGATGTTCGGACAGTTTTTACTAGCAGGCTTTGGTTTAAGCCAGATTCTAGTATTGGATTATTGGATTTATACAGTCTCAGTATTTCCGTGTTTTCACAGATAGGAAGGACGTTCTCGTAATTACTCGAGAAGCTTCTAGAAGATTGATAAGTTGGAGGCTAAGGTGGCATTTGCATTAAATGATATAATAACTCATGGTGTGATTCATACAAAGGAGTTAATGATGCATTTAATGATTAATGACTCATGAGATGAATCACACAAAGTGAATAAATGAAGCATGGTTGATATTATCATTTGATAATTCATTTAATAATTATTATGCTTCATATATTCTAAATGAGATATTATTTCATTTCATTCTCACTCTCACCTTCTCTCTCCTTAAGCTCTCTCTCTTCAAACCCTAACCCTAACCTCTCATGTGTTGAGATCAAGGGTTAGCAAGACTAATTGATCCCTAATCCCACTCTATATCCCCTAGGTTGCTTTGATTAGCACTTTTAGTAACCTAGTTAGCTCAAGTTAGAGGTCAAGCTTGGAGTAGTAGCTCTCGGGTGGATTTTCTATCACAAAGAGGAGGCCGACGAGGAGGTGGTCAATGAGAAGAAGAAGGACTTGGTTCATTAGGTATAATCTTCTTTCATAGTAGCTAATCCCTCCTATGATATTGTTAGTTAGGGTTTGGCAAAGATCCGTAAGTTAGTCGATGTTAGTTTAGACAAAAATGATTGTTTTACCTATTCCGACTCCCCGCAACTCATGGGGTGTCTAACGTCGACTTACAGTGGTATCAGAGACTCACTAAACGAACTAACTTGTTAGCAAAGTCGTTAGAAATTCGATCGCAAAACGAACCGGAAAAAACATCAATTTGACCAAGTTTCTGCCGATTTTAAAACGGAGTCTAAAAATTTTTCAGGGACCCTTAAAAATACAAGCAGGGAATTATAAGGTTATTGGAGAATTTTGGGGTCCTAACTCGGCCAAACCGCCGCGGATCCGCGGCCGATCCAACCGATCCGCCGCGGATCCGCCGCTGAGTTGAAGCCGAGTCAGCCCAAAATTCCCCAGTAACTCTTTTGTGTTAATTTTGTTCTTTCTAGGATGTTTTGTTTCTGCTCAAGTCTCAGGTGCACAGAGAAGTTTTTGGAGTAGAATCAATTGTGTTTTCTCGATCGAAATTCTATGATGTTTGGCTAATTAGATTATATCTGTGATTTGTATAATGTGTTCGTAAACCTCCTCTGACTGCTAGTATGTCGGTTGGCAGGGGGTTGCACATTTCTGTAATGGTTTTTACTGTTTGTGTTTGTGGACTTGTTGGATTGTCGTGAATGAATAGCCGGGGATATAAGACGAGCGTTTCTTTCATTCAAATGTAATTTGTAAATTGTTGTAATATTCTTTTGTGGGGCACTTCCGGGTTGAGGTTGTAGCCACCGTTGTATTATTTCATTTACTGATTTTTGCTCCTAAGATAGACCCAAAGTGGGGTGCACAAACTACCGGGTAATTTGAAGTGTTTAGTGGCCTACTCATGTTGTTGAGGGAGACCGCTTCACTTCGGGTACTTGGCGGGTAGTTTGCCGTACCTGTAGGGGTCTAGGGTGGGGTTTTGGCTATTCATTTTGACTGTGTAATCCGTCTTTCTTTGCAGGCTTAAAAGGAATGCAGATTCGTAGAAAATCCAATATGTTCATCTATGATCTGGAATGCCTATTATTGCATCTGACGAATGTACAATATCTATATATGATAGCTATTTAGACGTCACTTATGTTTTACACCCGCGCTAGCTCAGCCCCCACTCTGTCGTTAATTAAGTAACCTAATGGGTGAATGACGGGGCCCAGTGGCGAATGCGGATGGCATAAGAGGACGTTGTATTTTCGTTGTTTTCTGCAATGATAGGTTAATGATAGGACGCATTAATTTAATGCAAAGAAAATAATCCAAAGTTGAATCGTTGGAACGGTTTAAAAGAAACCACTCGGTTATTTTTAAAACAGAAGATATTTTTAATTGCGGAGCTTTAACCACTGCTTTTAAAAGCTATCAGGTTCCTTCGGTCATATCAAGTTCACTACGTTCACGGTTTCGCCAAAACCATTCGTAGCCCTCCGTCATTTCATTTGGGTATTCAGTAGTATTCAAGCTATGTATTTTGACTAACGCCAAGGCATAGTGTTTGGTAGCTGCTGGGTATTCATTTGTTGCATAGATAGATGAGTTAGTTTGGGACAGTCGTATTATCATTTGACCAACGTCAGGGGTATGTACGGATGGGTTCAAATTAACAAGATAATGATGGGTAGAACTTGACATGTGACTTATGACATTTTGACCAACGCCAAGGTCATAAGAGCATGGGGCAGAAATTTATATCTGGAATTTCTAAAGAAACTGAAATTTGCAAAGAGATGCATACCATTTGGAGTGTGATAATTTTGGTAGGATTCCTTCAGGTTTATCACACGATGATATTTGGATCCCGATCCTACTGTGAGTATCCGCTACTCATCAGGAGATTCGTCACTTAACGATCAATGCTATAAACCAAGTAGGTGTTGAGAAAGGTGTCAGCGGGGCTACGCCCCCAGAGAAAAGAGGTTATTTAATTAAGAAACTTCGTGAAAGCGTTGGAAAACCTCCCTCGAAGTACCGACACCGGCCTGGCTGAACGGTTAAGCAAGTATTGTACGGTGAGAATAGTCCTGGCTAGTTCTTCCTTTTTGGTTTGAGGAGGGATTCGAGAAACAGTGGGAGCCATCCAGTTTAGATAAACTAAAAACCACTCTAAACTTGCAAGAGCATCATGCTAAAGTGTTCCCTCTCTCTCCTAATTGCAGCGACCCAGAACATGACAGGCCTTAAGTTACTATTAGAAAAAAATATATTGACAGGGCCAAACTATAAAGATTGGATGCGGAATGTCAAGATGGCTTTGACTTATGAAAAATTGGAGTATGTCCTTACTACTAAGGCACCTGCTGTCCCTGGTCCAAAATCCAGTAATACGGATAAGGAAATCCGCAAGACCTGCGAGTTAGATTGCGCGAAGGCCAAATGCATCGTGCTTGCCTCTATGAATAATGAACATCAGAGGAGGCACGAGGATATGGATCTTGAATCCATATTTCTCCACACCAAGGAACTGTATGGATAGCAATCTCGTATAGCAAGATATGAGACCTCGAAGAACTTGTTTCAGTCGAGGATGGCCGTCGAATCATCTGTAGGAGAACATGTCCTAAAGATGATTGGCTATATAGAAGAGCTCGCGGACCTCGGGACGACTTTAGAGAACGAGCTCTATACAGACTTGATTCTTCAGTCCCTTCCTTCCACCTACGCCCAGTTTATTCTGAATTTCAACATTCAAAGAAAAGAAGTTGAACTTCCAGAACTCCTTAACATATTGAGGAGTGCAGAGGGCACCTTGCAGAAGGAAAGGGAAACATCCACTATGTTTGTTCGCGGTACTTCCTCTTCCGCGTCCAAGGCTAGGGCCAAAGGAAGGAAGAAGAAGGCCGCTACCAAACCTAGAGGAGGTGTTGGTAAGGTGGGAGTCAAGGGAAAAGCAAAGGTTGCGGTGCCAGTAGTGGCAAAGGAAGAGTGCTTCTACTGTCGTAGGAAAGGGCACTGGAAGAAAGATTACAAAGCTTGGAATGCCAAGAACCAGGAACCGAAGCAAGCTGTGGCTTCAACTTTAGGTGTGTTTTTAATTGAAAATTGTCTGTCAATCAACTCTACTTCCTGGGTATTGGATACCGGATCAGGATCTCATATATGCAATTCATTGCAGACACTGAGAAACCGTAGAGTGATGAAGGTTGGTGATATGACCCTCCAGGTTGCTAACGGAGCTAGCGTGGGTGCTGTGTCCGTAGGGAATTATCACCTCGGATTGGCGAGTGGACATATTTTGGTTTTGCATAACTGTTTTTGTGTACCTAGTTTAACGTGTAATATCATATCAGTTTCATTGTTATCAAAAGAAGGTTATGATTTCACGTTTGTAAGCGATGTTGTTAACATCCACCTTAATCATGGTTTGATTGGGTTCGGTACACTAGATAACGGTATATATGTCTTAAACCAATTATAAATTTTCAATGTCCAGAACACACTAAAAAGAAAGTCTCTAGATTTAAATAAGGCTTTCTTATGGCATTATAGACTAGGTCACATCAATGAGACTAGGTTAACTAAGTTACATAGAGAAGGATATTTGGATTCGTTCGAATATCAATCTTATGCCACTTGTCAATCATGTCTCAAAGGAAAGATGACAAAGACTCCATTCACCAGACATGGAGTAAGAGCGAGCGAGCTCTTAGGACTCATACACAGCGATGTATGTGGTCCAATGTCTACACATGCAAGAGGTGGTTTTTCATATTTCATTACTTTTACGGACGATTACTCTAGGTACGGATTCATTTTCTTGATGAAACATAAATTCGAGGCCTTTGAGAAATTCCAAGAATATAAGAATGAAGTAGAAAACCAAACCGGCAAAAGTATCAAGACACTGAGATCTGATCGAGGTGGTGAATACTTAAGTGCCGAGTTCCTAGGTTACTTAAAAGAGAAAGGAATTCTCTCTCAGCTTACTCCTCCATACACTCCACAGCATAACGGTGTATAGGAGAGAAGGAATCAGACCCTATTGGATATGGTACGTTCCATGATAAGTAATGCTGAGTTACTACGATCTTTCTGGGGTTATGCGCTAGAATCAGCGGCATATCTTTTGAACATGGCTCCTACCAAGACTGTGCCTACCATGCCATATCAGATGTGGAGTGGGAAGAAACCCTATCTTCAGTATCTAAAGATATGGGGATGTCCAACTTTTGTTAAAAAGCAGCATGCAGACAAACTCGAGGCATGATCAGTACAGTGTAAGTTTGTGGGATATCCAAAGAACTCCAAGGGATATTTCTTCTATTACGCAGAGGAACAAAAGGTTTTTGTTTCTCGTCATGCCCATTTTCTAGAACAACAGTTTTTAGAAAAGGAAACAAGTGGGAGCGAAATTGAACTGGAAGAAATTCCAGAACCACAAACTACTACAGAAAGTTTGGTAGAACCAGTAGTTCAAGAAGAACAGGACATTCCCGCACCCCTCCGCAGGAGTAGTAGGCCGTCTCATCCGCCTGAGAGATACTACGGTTTTCTCATAGATGGGGATGGAGAGGATTGCGTCATTGATGATGATGAACCTACTAGCTTCCAGCAGGCCATCCAGAGCGGCGACTCGGTAAGATGGCTGGATGTAATGCGGAACGAAATGGAGTCCATGTACACCAACAAAGTATGGACTTTGGACTTTGCTCCAGATAGGGTAAAACCCATAGGATGCAAGTGGATCTTCAAGAAAAAGATTGGTGTAGATGGGCAGGTAGAAACCTATAAGGCTAGACTTGTTGCAAAGGGTTTTCGTCAAAGACTTGGTTTGGACTATGACGAAACTTTTTCTCCAGTGGCTATGCTCAAATCCATTCGTATCCTTCTTGCCATTGCTGTCTTCCATGATTATGAAATCTGGCAGATGGACGTAAAGACGGCTTTTCTAAATGGTAATTTAGAAGAGTGCGTCTATATTGATCAGCCAGAAGGTTTTAATCAGAGTGGGAGTAGCGGGAAAGTGTGCAAGTTGCTTAAGTACATTTATGGACTGAAGCAGGCATCGCGGAGTTGGAACATCTGTTTTGATGAAACGGTCAAAGAATATGACTTTATCAAAAATCCAGATGAACCATGTATATATAGTAAAATTGTAGCACGAACTGTCGTATTCCTCGTCTTGTACGTGGATGACATTCTATTGATAGGAAATGACATTCCTATGCTACAATCTGTCATAGGATTCTTGTCACACAGGTTCTCCATGAAAGACCTGGGTGATGCCTCTTACATTCTGGGGATCCGGATCTATCGTGATAGATCAAAGCGGATGTTGGGACTTTCGCAGTCCAGGTATATCAACACTATACTGAAAAGATTCAGTATGGATGATTCTAAGCGCGGTAATCTACCGGCTTGTCACGGAATCACCCTCTCCAAAGAGATGTCTCCCAAGACTGATTTGGAAAGGGATCGCATGTCAATTATACCCTACGCTTCTGCGGTAGGCTCTATAATGTATGTGATGTTGTGCACCAGACCAGATGTAGCTTATGCTCTGAGCGTGGTAAGCATGTATCAGTCAGACTCAGGGGAGAAGCACTGGATAGCAGTAAAGAACATTCTCAAGTACCTAAGAAGGACTATGGAGATGTTCTTGGTTTACGGCGGAAAAGACCTCAAGATCGAGGCCTTTGCTGATTCCAGCTTCCAGAGTGATAAGGATGACTCCAAGTCCATGTCAGGTTATGTCTTTACCCTCAATGGAGGGGCGATGTGCTGGAAGAGTTCCAAGCAGGACACCGTTGCTGACTCGACGATGGAAGAGGAGTATATTGCTGCTTGCGATGCCGCAAAAGAAGCGGTCTGGATGAAGAAGTTCCTAACAGAACTTCAGGTGGTTCCTACCATTGTTGATCCAATACCGTTGTATTGCGACAACAACGGAGCTATAGCTTTAGCAAAGGAACCCAGATCCCATCAGAAGTCCAGAAACATCTTAAGACGGTATCACCTGATCAGGGTGATCATAGATCGCCGGGAGATCGAGGTCCGTGTTAGTGTATATGCCCTAGAGGCCATTACTGTATCATACTAGTTTGTATATTACTTAATGGAAGCTTGGGATATTCACCTTGTATAAACAATCTTGCTCAATATAGTAGTATGCTACTTGGTTTGTTTCTACTTCAATGTGTACATGTGTTTATTTTTGTATATCACCTATACACATTAGTGGAGCCCTTAGGATCTTTGCTTGATTACCAGCGTTGTGATGGCAGTCACACTAGTGGGGCTGGGTAATCTATAAGCACATCCTTATACAGGTCCCTAGTCGCAGGACTATCGAGACAGGGCATCGATACTCCGGAGTAGACTAGCGTATGCGCTTCTCATCCCAGTGTGGGAGATGGTCTGTCCCACATCCATCAGTACGTCGTACTAGAGATAGTATACGGGTGCTCGTTAGGTTACGAGTACACTGGACAGGACTCGTCGGGAACTGACCAGTTGGTATTATACCTATCGTCAGTTATCAGTTCCCAGGTGACATGAGTACAGCTTAGTCCGCTGACTTGACACTGGCACTTCGCCTTGAGTGTGTTCCCACTGCACTTTGATCACTACCCTACCACGGCTCAAAGGAGTCGTGCAAACAGGTAATGGTTGGGTGCAGTCCCGAAGCACTTGGAGGCAGTGACGGTTAGACAGGATTCGTCTCTCCCGGTATTGGGGGTTGACATCGCGCTGTGTCTAGGAGAGCCATTACACGAGTAGTCCCTGGCCAGGGCAAGCGAGATATACTGGTAGGCTTCCAGTGTTATCTCAGGGTGTTTTGGGCTTCACTCCGACACGACTTGTACCGCTATTGGGGGACTGACGTTTACCGCCCCTAGGCCCGACATGCGATGTATCAGACGAACAGACCGGACTGTACGGAGAATGTCACATTCAGACTCAGTAGGAGTTCAGATGGGTTTTACCTCGTCAGTCTTCTTATCGGCATCTACCTGGGGACCGTTACGCACAGCTAGTGCCGCTTGCGGTCTGTGGTTAAACCCACTGCCAGCGTAGTGTCGAGTCTTTAGAGTCCCACACAGAGGGTATTCGCCTCTGGGCAAAACTGAGTAGAGGTCGCATGGTTTTGCTGCAGGGTTCGTTCTCATCCGCGCACTTGTGCACGTTTGGAGTCCGGACGGATTATACTAGCAGGCTCTGGTTTGAGCCAGATACTGGTATATGTTTTGGGGTTGCTTTTATCTCTCAGTATTCTTGTTCCTCGGAACGAGAATGCAGGTGTGTATGCACAGTTGTTTGAGGCGGAGGAAGAGGTCTTTCATTAGGGTTTCGGAACGGGTGCGTATGCACAGTTGACAGTCGTCTTTTTCCAAACCCTAATGGATTTATGAAATATCAATTAATAATAGTAATTAAATGAAATTGTGTCATGGTTGATTTTGTTGACTTGTTGACCATGGTTGACTTGTTGACCATGGTTGAATGTTTGACCATCATCATTGCTTTGCAAGGATACTCCTTGATTCTAGCTTACATTCATTTAATGAAGTGATGATAGTGGTCATTCCAAATACAACCATCAACTATTTCATTTTGAATTATTATTATTAATTAGATATATCTTTTTCCTTTTGTTATGGTTGCAAAAGAAAAAGGAGCTCATTCTATCATATTGATTCTCTCTCCTCATTTCATCTTCTTCTTCCTCAAGCTCAAGGAGAATCCTTCTCATGTGCTGAGAATCCCTCTCCTTGAAAAGAAAACACCCCATAGATACTCTCTACTCTCTCTAGGGTTCAAGGTTTAGCAAGCCGGAGATCCTAGTTCACTCTAAGTTCGAGAAAGAGCCCGAAGGTTGAACCCTCAGGTGGATCCATCTTTGACGGAAGAAGGCTACGAGGAAAGAACCATCAACCTCTACTAGGTTTCAAGAAGAAGGAGTTCAAGTTAGGTATAACCACTTTGCCGAGTAGTTAACTCTCCTTTGCATGTTTGCTAGTTTAGTTTAGACACGATCCCGATCTTGTTTAGTCCATGTTGCCCCATGCGCTAAAAAAAATTTGATTTTTATACCGTTTCCGCCTCCCCGTAAGAACCGGGGGTCGCAACGTGGACTTACACTGGTATCAGAGCCTGACTAAACTTAAACTAGCTTGGTAGCGAAGTGTATGGAAGTTCGAAACGGAAAAATCGCAAAACCGGAAAATCAAAAACCCTAAGTTTCTGTTGAAATTTTTTGTGCTCTAAAAGTAAAAAGTTTTACTCCTAAAATTGGCTCAGGGTTTTGTAAGAACACCCACCAAAAACGATCCCATGAATCCTTCAAACCGCCGCGGATCCGCGGCCATAGCTATTCTCTTTGCCGCGGATCCGCCGCCGTTTGGGCTCTTCATGTGATCGTGTTTTGTGCAGTGTTCTTCTGATAGGGTTTTGGGATTTTTCAAATATGTTATTTGTGCCCAGATTTTCCAGAAAAGAAATTTACTTTTGGGGTCCTATAAATCCGTATTTTTTTCGAACTTCGCTACACTTTGGCTATATTGGTTATATCTGTGATGTTTGAATGTATTGAACGTCGGCTAATCGCTATATGTCGATTAGTCGGAGTTATACATATCAGTGATCTGTGTTTGATATTGGAATGTGTATATGAATGTGTTGGACTGTCGCGGGTGAATAGCCGGGGTGGATGTGAGATGAGCTTTTGTTTTTCTTTCATTCATTTGTAATATGTAAATTGATGTAATAATATTATTTGTATGGCCGCACAACCGGGTCGGGGTTGTAGCCGTCATTGTATAATTCTTTTTACTGTTTTTGCTCCTAGGATAGACCCATGGAGGGGTGCACAAACTACCGGGGTACTTGGCGGGTAGTTTGCCGCACCCGTAGGGGTCTTGGGTGGGGTTTTGGCTATTCACCGCGACCGTGTAATCCGCTTTTCGTTGCAGGCTCGAACGGATTGCGGATTCCTAGTGTATCCAATGTATTCATCTGTGATCTGTAATGTCTATCATTGCTTTATATTTAGGCGTTGCTTATGTTTTACAGCCGCGCTAGCCCAGCCCCCGCTCTGTCGTTAGTTAAGTAACCTAACGGGTGATGACGGGACCCCGTGGCGAATGCGAATGGCATAAGCGTACGTCATATTTTGGTTGTTTTCTGCAATGGTAGGATTAAATGATGGGACGCATTAAAAGAACTAATGCAAGAATATCAACGCATTAAAAGAACTAATGCAAGATAATAAACCAAGTTAAAGTCGTTGGAACACTTTCGAAAAACCACTCGGTTCTTTTCAAAACTAACTTTTAAATGCGGAGCTTGAGCCACTCCTTCTAAAAGCTATCTCGTTCCATTGATTATATCAAGTTCACTACGTTCACGGTTTTACCAAAACCATTCGTATCCCTCCGTCGTTTCGCATGAACAGGCAATAGTATTCAAGCTATGTATGTTGGCCAAAGTCAAGGCATAGTGATTGGTAGCTATTGAGTGTTCATGTGTAGCATAGATAGATGCGTTGGTTTGGGACAGTCGTACTGCCATTTTGGCCAAAGTCAAGGGTAGGTACGGGTGGATCCAAATTAACCTGGATAGTGACGGGTAGAACTTGACATGTGACTTATGATATTTTGGCCAAAGTCAAGGTCATAAGAGCATGGGGCAAAAATCCACATCGGGAGTTTCATAAGTACTGAAACTTGCTAGATTTGCATACCATTTGGAGTGTGATGATTCTGGTAGGATTCCTTCAGTTTCGTCACACGATGGTATTTGGATCCCGATCCTACTGTGAGTATATGCTACTCCTAGGGAAATTTCTCGCTAAACGATCAATGCTATAAACCTAGTAGGTGCCTAGAAAGGTGTTAGCGGGGCTACGCCCCCAGGGAAAAGAGGTTCTTAAATTAAGGAACTTCGCGAAAGCGTTGGAAAACCTCCCTCGAAGTACCGACATTGGCCTGGCTGAACGGTTAAGCAAGTATTGTGCGGTGGGATTGATCCCGGCTAATTCTTCCTTTGTGGTTTGAGGAGGGATTCGAGAGACAGTGGGAGCCATCCTATTTAGACAAATTAAAAACCATTCTAAACTTGCAAGAGCATCGTGTTGAGTGTTCCTTCTCTCTCTCCTAATTGCAGCGACCAAATCGAAATGACTGGACTTAAGTTACTTCTAGATAAAAACATACTAACAGGGCCAAACTATAAAGATTGGCTCAGGAATGTCAAAATGGCAATCACTTACGACAAGCTGGGGTATCTTCTTACCACCAAAGCTCCCCCCGTCCCAGGTCCCACCTCCAGCGTCGCGGATAAGGAAATCCGTAAGACTTGGGAGATTAATTGCGCGAAGGCCAGGTGCCTCGTGCTTGCCTCTATGGACAACGAACATCAGAAGAGGCACGAGAATATGGACTTGGAATCCATATTTCTTCATACAAAAGAACTGTATGGAGAGCAGTCTCGTATCGCAAGATACGAAGTGTCGAAGAAGTTATTTTCGGCAAAGTTGGCCATCGGATCATCGGTAGCGGACCACGTGCTTAAGATGATTGGCTACATTGAGGAGCTCGCAGAACTTGGGACCACGTTGGAGAGTGAGCTCTATACGGACTTAGTTCTCCAGTCCCTTCCTTCCACTTACGCCCAGTTCATCCTGAATTTCAACTTACAAGAAAAAGAAGTTGAACTTTCAGAACTCCTCAACATGCTGAGGAGTGCAGAGGGCACCCTACAGAAAGGTAGGGAAACATCCACTTTGTTTGTAGGAGGATCTTCTTCTTCTAGGTCCAAGGCAAAAGCCAAGGGAAAGAAGAGGAAAGCCCCTGCCAAACCAAGGGGCGGTGTTAGTAAAGTGGATACGAAGGGAAAAGAAAAGGCAACAAAGATATCGGGGAAACTGGTGGGTAAAGAGGAATGCTTCTATTGTCATAAGAGTGGACACTGGAAGAAAGATTGCAGGGCTTGGAAAGCCAGGACACAGGAACTGAAGCAGGTTGCGGCTTCAGCTTCAGGTGTGTATGTTATTGAAAACTGTCTTTCGATAAACTCTACTTCCTGGGTATTGGATACCGGATCAGGATCTCATATCTATAATTCTTTGCAGGCGTTGAGAAACCGTAGGGTTTTGAAGGCAGGTGACATGACCCTCAGAGTTGCGAACGGAGCTAGCATGGATGCTAAAGCCGTGGGGGACTATCACCTGGGAATGTCAGATGGACATGTTTTGGTTTTGCGTAATTGCTTTTTTTGTACCCAACGCAACTTGTAATATCATTTCTGTATCTTTGGTTTCTAAAGAAGGTTATGAATTTGCGTTTGTAAGTAATGTTGTAAACATTCACCTTAATCAAGTTCTGATTGGGTCAGGTACACTGAGCAATGGTATATACGTATTAAACCAACCACAGATTTTCAATGTCCAGAATACACACAAAAGAAAGTCTCCAGATATCAATCAGACTTTCTTATGGCATTGTAGACTGGGTCACATCAATGAGAGAAGGTTGACTAAGTTACATACAGAAGGATATTTGGATCCGTTCGAATATCAATCATATGCCATTTGTCAATCCTGTCTCAAAGGAAAGATGACAAAGACTCCATTCACTGGACACGGAGTAAGAGTGAGCGAGCTCTTGGGACTCGTACACAGCGACGTGTGCGGTCCAATGTCTACACATGCGCGAAGCGGTTACTCTTACTTCATTACTTTTACGGATGATTTTTCAAGGTACGGTTATGTCTTCTTAATGAAACATAAGTCCGAAGCCTTTGAAAAATTCCAGGAATATAAGAATGAAATAGAAAAACAGACCGGCAAAAGTATCAAGATTCTAAGATCGGATCGAGGTGGAGAATACTTAAGTGCCGAGTTCCTGAATTATTTAAAAGAGAACGGGATTCTCTCTCAGCTTACTCCTCCATACACTCCGCAACACAACGGTGTATCGGAGAGACGGAACCGAACCCTATTGGATATGGTACGGTCCATGATGAGTAACGCTGAGTTACCGCGATCATTCTGGGGGTATGCGCTAGAATCAGCTGCGTACCTTTTGAACCGAGTTCCTACTAAGACTGTGCCTACTACACCATATAAGATGTGGTGTGGGAAGAGGCCCCATCTCAGCCACATTAAGACTTGGGGAAGTCCAGCTTTTGTTAAAAAGCAGCATGCGGACAAGCTCGAGGCGCGCTCAGTGCTGTGTAAGTTTGTGGGATATCCAAAGAATTCCAAGGGATATCTCTTCTACTACGAGGAGGAACAAAAAGTTCTTGTTTCTCGTCATGCCCACTTTCTAGAACACCAGTTCTTAGAAAAAGAATTAAGTGGGAGCACAGTAGAACTGGAAGAAATTCCAGAACCACAGACTATTACTGAAAGCTTAGTGGAACCAGAGGGTTCAAATGAACAGGACATTCCTATGCCGCTCCGCAGGAGTAGTAGGCAGTCTCATCCGCCCGAGAGATACTACGGTTTTCTCATAGACGGGGATAGAGAGGATTGCATCATAGATTATGATGAGCCTACTAGCTTCCAGCAGGCCGTTCAGAGCGTTGACTCGGTAAAATGGATGGATGCAATGCGGACCGAAATGGAGTCCATGTACACCAACAAAGTATGAACGTTGGACATTGCTCCAGACGGGGTAAAACCCGTAGGATGCAAGTGGATCTTCAAAAGGAAGATTGGTGTAGATGGACAGGTTGAGACCTATAAAGCTAGACTTGTAGCAAAGGGTTTCCGTCAAAGACCTGGCTTGGACTATGACGAAACCTTTTCTCCAGTGGCTATGATGAAATCCATTCGGATCCTTCTTGCCATTGCCGCCTTCCACGATTATGAGATTTGGCAGATGGACGTAAAAACCGCTTTTCTAAATGGAAATTTAGAGGAGTGTGTCTATATGGATCAGCCAGAGGGTTTCATTCAGAGTGGGAGCAGCGGAAAGGTGTGCAAGTTGCTTAAGTCCATCTATGGACTAAAGCAGGCATCGCGGAGTTGGAACATCTGTTTTGATGAGACGGTCAAGGAATTTGGCTTTATCAAAAATCCAGATGAACCATGCATCTATAGTAGATTTGTAGCGAGAACTGTAGTATTCCTCGTTTTATACGTGGATGACATTCTCTTAATAGGAAATGACATTCTTATGCTATAATCTGTCAAGGGATTCTTGTCACACAGGTTCTCCATGAAAGACCTGGGTGATGCCTCTTACATCCTAGGGATCCGGATCCATCGTGATAGATCCAAGAGGATATTAGGACTTTCACAGTCCAGGTACATCGACACTATACTGAAGAGATTCAGTATGGAAGATTCCAAGCGCGGTAACCTACCGGCTTGTCACGGGATCACCCTCTCTAAAGAGATGTCTCCCAAGACTGATTTGGAGAGGGATCGCATGTCTATTATACCCTACGCTTCTGCGGTAGGCTCTATAATGTATGCGATGTTGTGTACCAGACCGGATGTAGCTTATGCACTGAGTGTAGTAAGCCGGTATCAGTCAAACCCTGGGGAGAAACACTGGATAGCAGTAAAGAACATTCTCAAGTACCTGAGGAGGACTAAGGAGATGTTCTTGGTGTATGGCGGAAAAGACCTCCAGATCGAGGCCTTTGCTAACTCCAGCTTCCAGAGTGACAAGGATGATTCCAAGTCCATGTCGGGTTTTGTCTTTACCCTCAATGGAGGGGCGGTGTGTTGGAAGAGTTCCAAACAGGAAACCGTTGCAAACTCGACGATGGAAGCGGAATACATCGCCGCATCTGATGCCGCAAAAGAAGCTGTCTGGATGAGGAAGTTCTTGAAAGAACTTCAGGTGGTTCCGTCCATTGTTGACCCAATACCTCTGTATTGCGACAACAACGGGGCTATAGCTTTAGCGAAGGAACCCAGGTCCCATCAGAGATCCAGGCACATCTTAAGGCGGTATCACCTGATCAGGGAGATCGTGGATCGCAAGGAGATCGAGGTTCGGAGGGTTGTTTCAGAAGAAAACGCTGCAGATCCATTCACCAAGGCCCTACCCCTGACTCAGTTCGAGCGGCTGATCAAGATGATAGGTCTTCGATACGCCAGTACATGGCCTTAGTGCAAGTGGGAGATTGTTAGTGTATATGCCCTAGAGGCCATTACTGTATCATACTAGTTTGTATATTACTTAATGGAAGCTTGGGATATTCACCTTGTATAAACAATCTTGCTCAATATAGTAGTATGCTACTTGGTTTGTTTCTACTTCAATGTGTACATGTGTTTATTTTTGTATATCACCTATACACATTAGTGGAGCCCTTAGGATCTTTGCTTGATTACCAGCGTTGTGATGGCAGTCACACTAGTGGGGGCTGGGTAATCTATAAGCACATCCTTATACAGGTCCCTAGTCGCAGGACTATCGAGACAGGGCATCGATACTCCGGAGTAGACTAGCGTATGCGCTTCTCATCCCAGTGTGGAAGATGGTCTGTCCCACAGCCATCAGTACGTCGTACTGGAGATAGTATACGGGTGCTCGTTAGGTTACGAGTACACTGGACAGGACTCGTCGGGAACTGACCAGTTGGTATTATACCTATCGTCAGTTATCAGTTCCCAGGTGACATGAGTACAGCTTAGTCCGCTGACTTGACACTGGCACTTCGCCTCGAGTGTGTTCCCACTGCACTTTGATCACTACCCTACCACGGCTCAAAGGAGTCGTGCAAACAGGTAATGGTTGGGTGCAGTCCCGAAGCACTTGGAGGCAGTGACGGTTAGACAGGATTCGTCTCTCCCGGTATTGGGGGTTGACATCGCGCTGTGTCTAGGAGAGCCATTACACGAGTAGTCCCTGGCCAGGGTAAGCGAGATATACTGGTAGGCTTCCAGTGTTATCTCAGGGTGTTTTGGGCTTCACTCCGACACGACTTGTACCGCTATTGGGGGACTGACGTTTACCGCCCCCTAGGCCCGACATGCGATGTATCAGACGAACAGACCGGACTGTACGGAGAATGTCACATTCAGACTCAGTAGGAGTTCAGATGGGTTTTACCTCGTCAGTCTTCTTATCGGCATCTACCTGGGGACCGTTACGCACAGCTAGTGCCGTTTGCGGTCTGTGGTTAAACCCACTGCCAGCGTAGTGTCGAGTCTTTAGAGTCCCACACAGAGGGTATTCGCCTCTGGGCAAAACTGAGTAGAGGTCGCATGGTTTTGCGGCAGGGTTCGTTCTCATCCGCGCACTTATGCACGTTTGGAGTCCGGACGGATTATACTAGCAGGCTCTGGTTTGAGCCAGATACTGGTATATGTTTTGGGGTTGCTTTTATCTCTCAGTATTCTTGTTCCTCGGAACGAGAATGCAGGTGTGTATGCACAGTTGTTTGAGGCGGAGGAAGAGGTCTTTCATCCGGGTTTCGGAACGGGTGCGTATGCACAGTTGACAGTCGTCTTTTTCCAAACCCTAATGGATTTATGAAATATCAATTAATAATAGTAATTAAATGAAATTGTGTCATGGTTGATTTTGTTGACTTGTTGACCATGGTTGACTTGTTGACCATGGTTGAATGTTTGACCATCATCATTGCTTTGCAAGGATACTCCTTGATTCTAGCTTACATTCATTTAATGAAGTGATGATAGTGGTCATTCCAAATACAACCATCAACTATTTCATTTTGAATTATTATTATTAATTAGATATATCTTTTTCCTTTTGTTATGGTTGCAAAAGAAAAAGGAGCTCATTCTATCATATTGATTCTCTCTCCTCATTTCATCTTCTTCTTCCTCAAGCTCAAGGAGAATCCTTCTCATGTGCTGAGAATCCCTCTCCTTGAAAAGAAAACACCCCATAGATACTCTCTACTCTCTCTAGGGTTCAAGGTTTAGCAAGCCGGAGATCCTAGTTCACTCTAAGTTCGAGAAAGAGCCCGAAGGTTGAACCCTCAGGTGGATCCATCTTTGACGGAAGAAGGCTACGAGGAAAGAACCATCAACCTCTACTAGGTTTCAAGAAGAAGGAGTTCAAGTTAGGTATAACCACTTTGCCGAGTAGTTAACTCTCCTTTGCATGTTTGCTAGTTTAGTTTAGACACGATCCCGACCTTGTTTAGTCCATGTTGCCCCATGCGCTAAAAAAAATTTGATTTTTATACCGTTTCCGCCTCCCCGTAAGAACCGGGGGTCGCAACGTGGACTTACAGTCCGGAGAGTTGCTACAGAGGAGAACACTGCTGATCCATTCACAAAGGCCTTACCTCAGATTCAGTTCGAGAGGCTACTCGAGATGGTCGGTCTTCGATATGCCAGTACATGGCCCTAGTGCAAGTGGGAGATTGTTAGTGTATATGCTCTAGGGGCCATTATTTTATCATACTAGCTTGTATATTACTTAATGGAAGCGTGGGATATTCACAGTTATATTAACAGTCTTGCTAAACATGGTAGTATGCTACTTGGTTTATATCTATCTTAATATGTGTGTACGTATTGATAGAGCCCTTAGAATCTTGCTTGACTACCAGCGTTGTGATGGCAGTCACACTAGTGGGGGCTGGGTAGTCTATAAGCACATCCTTTTTCAGGTCCCTAGTCGTAGGATTATCGAGACAGGGCATCGATACTCCGGAGTAGACTAGTGTGTACGCTTCTCATCCCAGTTGGGGAGATGGTCTGTCCCACAGCCATCAGTACGTCGTACTGGAGATAGTATACATGTGCTCGTTGGGTTACGGATACACCGGACATGACTCGCAGGGAACTGTTAGTTGGTATTATACCCGTCGTCAGTTAACAGTTCCCAGGTGACATGAGTACAACATAGTCCGCAGACTTGACACTGTTGCTTCGCCTTGAGTGTGTTCCCACTGTTCTTAAATTGCTACCCTACCACGACTCAAAGGAATCGTGCAAACAGGTAGCGTTTGGGTGCAGTCCCGAAGCACTTGAAGGCAGTGGCGGTTAGACAGGATTCGTCTCTCCCGGTATTGGGAGTTGATATTGCGCTGTGTCTGGAGAGGCATTACGCAAAGTCCCTGGCCAGGGCAAGCGAGATTTACTGGTAGGTTTTCCAGTAGTTTCTCAAGGTGTAATGGGTTTCGCTCCAACACGACTTATACCGCTTTTAGGGGACTGACGCTTGCCGCCCCCCTAGGCCCGATATGCGATAGTCCTAGACGAACAGTGTAATGACCCCAAAATCTTTAGACATTTGTATTATCCCTCTTCAATAATATACCGTATTTATTTGTACTTGGTATTTTCCTTTTTCTATTAAATTTATTATTATTTTATTTTCTCAATCTATTATGTATTTTTCTGTGTACAATTTCTTTTTCTTATATTTAAGTTTTTAACTTCTCATTCTTATTTTTTCTTTCATAAATATTTAACCCAAATCCATTATTCTTATTCTCTACAGCCCATCTGGAAAGCCCACTTTCTTTTTAAGCAACAACTGAGACCTTTCATTCCATAAGTCACATGTAAGCTACAAATGAGACCTTTCATTTCCAAAATAAATGGTGGTCTTTCATTTCTCTTTTAATTCTCATGTTAAATGCATATATTATTATTCACCATTGCACCAATTTTATTTGTCCTCCTCTATCTTTTCCTTCCTCACATTTTTTATCTCTCACTTCTCTCTCTTCACCTAGAGTCCAAGAAGAAGAACATGAAGAAGTCTTCAAGAAGGTCTCGCTAGTAACGCGGGGCTATCGGCGGGTAGACAAACCCGGTGACAATACCAGCTTGTATATGTAAGTCCCTTCTCTCTTTCCCTCCCTCCATCTCTTTCTTTTTCTCTTTATATTTCTCTTGTTTTATATTGCCATGAAAAACTTCCCTTGACATATCATAGTTCCTAAATAATTAATTAAATGGATACACATATAAATAATGAACACACAAACATACACATATATAGTTTGTAAAGTCTTTTTCATCACTCTCAATTCACATGTTAAGATTTCATAGTGACCAATTAGGATTGCATGTTTGTTGTTTTATTTTAAATCACTTTATTTAAAGTTTGTAAAAAAAATTGAAGTTACGAATAATTACCATGGTTTTCTCATTTCTCACATATGACATATCAATACCTTTAGTTTTAAAATAATTTTTATAAATTAATTTTTAATTCTGAAAATTTCCGTAAATTTACATATGATAGAATATATTATTTTGTACACGCTGTAAAAATTTTAGATCGAACCGCATAACGATTTAGGAATTACATCGTTTTTATTCACTGATCGTAAAACAGAAAACTGCAGTTATCGGTCAACTTCTAGGACACGTAACTTGGTATACCGGTATCCAAATTGAGCAAACTCAGGTGTTTTTGATATTTAAATAGAATGATCTAGATTTTCTTAGTTTTATAGTTTTACTGAAAACCTATCTAGGATAAAGAAAACTGCGTTAAAATATTAAGTGACGGATCTGGACAAAATCTGTCCTAATTCGCACACTGTTTTTAAATTAGACATAACTCAAACTCCCGGTGTCCGTTCGTGACAAAATTTAGATGTGTAGACGTAAAATTTATAGAACTATAATTTTATTTACACTTTATTACTTATAAATGCATGAAAGAACCCAATATAGGCTTTGCAATACAATATATAGTTGCTGTCGAGAAATCTGAATTTCTGTTTTAAATGCTGATATTAAAATGATCATAACTAGAGTTTCAGAAATCCAAATCATGTGAATCTTTGTGTTTTGGATAAATACATCGAAATACCTACAATTTTCTAATAATCTTTGTAACCTGAAACCAGATGGAAATTAACTCAAACTGTATTTTAAAAATATGTGACGTGCTGAACAGATTCTGATCTGTTTTGCGCAACGATACGAAAACAGATATATCTCTCAAACCGGTAGTCGTATTTAGGTGAAACTGGAACTCACGCATGCAAAACACTTAGAGACATATTTTTTTTATGTTCCGCATTCGTTCGACTTGATTAATTAGTCTTACATAGTATTTCTTTATAGCATTGTTTTTGATAGTTTCTCGTATAATATACTTGACTCATTTCATGCTATTCGAACATGTATACATATTTATCTTGATCATTAAATTGTTGTATATATATAAAGATGATAATTAAATACTTGAGTTCTATTTTGAAAACTATACAAAAATATTTTTACATAAACCCCCCTCAAGTTTTATAAATTACATTAAGGACCCTAGTAAATATAGGTTTAAGCGGGACCAGTCTCTTGAGCCTCAGCGAGCCGGAGATATGGATGCTTGCCTGTTTAAGGTAGACAACTTAACAAATGGTGTTATCAACACGGTAATCGTCTTTGAAAAAGACACAAATCTTGCCGCCCATATACAGCGGTTACCGATAACATCATACTTTTCTAATTGTCTGACTCAGTTTGAGTCTCAGTATAATCTAACTTGAATATGATTCAAGTACAATCTACAATCTACAATATAATAATTCAACATGAATTCATGAATCCATTATTCCATATATTAAATCTATCAACTTGACTGAACCGAACCATGGATATACATTCCATTTACATGATTATACAGTTACATCTATGATTCTACAGTTAGATACATGATTCTCCAGTTACATCCATTTACTGATATCATGGTTTCGGTCAGTCATCTAAACATACAATCTATATTACATGACAATTCAAGTTGCAATACAATACAACAATACAATCAAGATAACACGGGGTTAAAGGGTAGACTAGTACGGAAGGTGTTAAAAGTGGCACGAGACTGCAAGATTAAGACACCTAACCTGAATCCAATTGCTGTTGTTCCGGGTTGTATAATGGAGCCTTGTACTTCCATTTGCTCTGGTCTCTAGCATACTGAGACCCCTCTCGTATACACTGGTGTTTCGCCCAATCAGAGCAAAGCTCTGTTGAAATTCAAAATTCAAAATTTTGAAGCAACGCTTCAAATCTCGGGCGCAACGTGCCACATGTCAGGCGCTGATACGTCAGCGCAGCGTCCAAGAAGGCGCGCCCAATCAGAGCAAAGCTCTATTTTAAGCAAAATTAAAGGAAGCAACGCTTCAGTTGTGCATGCACTGCACTGCGCGACACGTGTCAGCGCAGATGCGCTAGCGTAGTTGCGCTGCGCTGTGCGCTGCGCGACACGTGTCAGAGCAGATGCGCTAGCGCATTTGCGCCAAACAGAATTAAGATTTTAAAGAAATCTTTCTGTTCTTGTTAAAACAAGAAGATTCCCTTCTGTAAAACAGAAGCCCTTGGATCAAAAATCCAACGGTGGGGAAAATTCCCCAAATCACTCAGAGAAAGATCTCTTTAACAAATTTAACTAATTTATGGGCACTATAAAAAGGGCCCTAAGCCTCAATTCAAAGGCATCAACATTTTCTGAGGAAAAAAAAAGAGAGAACTCAGAAGAAATTCCTCAAGAACAAAAAAGGTAAAAACCTTTAGAAAAAAAAAAGAGAAAGTTCTCTCATGAACAGATCATAGATCTAAAAACAAGATCAATGATCTTTAATAAAAAAAAATAATAATAAAATAGTGCTTTGCACTTTTATGAACCTTTGGTTCTTTGAGATAAGAAAAACAAGAAAAACTTATCTTTTCTTTGATCTAAATTCGATCAAGAAATCAAATAGTGCTTGGCACTTCTGTTCTTGAATCTAAAAGATTCTTAGTGCTTTGCATTTGCAAACTGCGCTGTTGCGCTCTTGGGAGAGTGCCACGTGTCAGCTACAGAACAACTTGCGCTGCGCGCTTTTGAAATAGAGCTTTGCTCTCTGTAATTGGCGCAACTCACCAGAGCGCGCCACGTGTCAGCAGCGCAACAGCGCAGCGCACTGCGCTGTTGCGCTTGCGCTTACCAGAGCATGACACGTGTCCTCACCACAAGCGCTTGCGCTCAGTGATTGGCGCAAAACGCCTGACAAATACAATGCATTTCTTTTACTGAAAGGCCAGGCCTAAGTCAGAGGGGCCTAGTAGGCCAAAATAAATTGTAAAGAAATAAAAAGGGGGGGCAGAGCCCAAGTGAAATTGATGCTCTGCATCTTTTATGGGCAGAGCCCAAACAAAAAAAATAGAAGTGATGCAATGTATTATTTAAGTGTGGGCAAAGCCCTAGCACAGGTCTAATAGACCAAAAATAAATAAGGGTGTTGAACATTTTCAACTGGACTTAGCCCAATTTTGGCCGTAAGTCCTCAAATTAAATTGACTGAGCACAGCTGTTCTCTTAAATTAATTTATATCCGGTTCGAGGGTACATCTCCGAACTCCTCTGACACCCATCATTGTAATCCTTCAACGACGTCAGAGAGGTGACGGGTCCCAACGACCACATATCAATACGGACTGCGGGGTCCTTAAACTCGTGGACCGGAACGTCCTTAAACTAATGTCGGACCGAAATGTCCTTAAACTGATGACGGACCGAAACGTCCTTAAACTAATGACATACCGAAACGTCCTTAAACTAATATTGGACCACCACGTCCTTAAACTGGCGATGGACCACCACATCCCTAAACTGGAACAATAGAGCCTCCAAATGCTCTTTTGCCAGATCTAAACGATCCCGTTTAAGTTGATCTTAGCCCCAAACACGGCTAACATATCCTTAAACATTCAAATGGACTATAAAACTCCAAATCAACTTTGGTTCAAGGGTACATCTCTGAACTCCTCTGACACCTATCGTTGTAATCCTTCAATGACGTCAGAGAGGTGATGAGTCCCGACGGCCATATATTAAATGGATCGCCACGTTAAGTTGATCTTAGTCTCAAACAGGACTAACGTATTCTTAACGAACGTTTAAGTTGATCTTAGCCTCAATACGGATAACGTATCCTTAAACTAAAAACACCAAACCCAAATCTAAGTAAATACGGATTTGGACTAATCCACATCCTACGGGCGACGACATTACTCAGTCTCCGTATACAATCCACGGGCAACCACAAACAAAACAAACACACACGACACGAAGTGAAATTCTGGAGAAGGAGAAAGTAGCTACCGCGATGCGGTAGCGTAATTAACTGCAGGGGCTTGTGCCTGCAGGGAAAAGCGTCCCCACAATCAAAAACCTCTCTAGCGAGGGGGAATCTGACGAAGTCTGCTACATTGGCTGCATCCATCTAAACCTACGATACACGGTGACATAAATCAACTTGGTATCTTCGGAGAGGTGGACGGATAAAACCATATAGCATCTGCCCCGAATCTCAGGCCAGACGTCCTCACGTCGTCTCCGCCGCCATTCGGAGGGGAACAGATTCTGGCACGCCCGGTGGGACCTTTTCCTCTTTCCACTCCACACCTCGTGTGTCGTCTTCGCGAACCAATCGCGGTTTGTTAACGGTTGCCTATGGATTTCAAGTTTACTAAGATCTGGTCTCTTGCTCGGTACAGAAGGGAAGTCAAGCATCGATGGCCTCAACGTGTTCGAAGTGCTCCAACTGCAGCTGCAGCTCGCGTTCGGCCTCAACTGGGGGCATAACCTACGAGCCCCAAGCGACCTCTTTGTTCACCATGCCCGTGGAGCAGATTACTCAAGCCACCACGGGGCTGTTTTTCGGAACTATGCTTCCGCCAACAAGCTTCAGCACCCCCGTGCCCATACAAGAAGTTTCTAAGAAGTCGGTCTTCGATCGACTTTCAGTTACGGTGGCCCCTCTCAACGGGTCGCCCAACACCAGTGCCTCGGTCTTCTCCAGACTGGGCCAAAACTCCTATGAGCCCACAATGAAGCTTGCAGTCCCGGAAAGGGTTATTCCAAAAAGAGTAGCCAAACCTGCTCCTGAAGTCGTCAAGGCGGCTTCTCCTGCTAGGAGATCGGTCTTTGCAAGATTGACCATCCTAACTCCCACTCCCACTCTTGTTGCTCGAAAGACATCAGTCTTCAACAGGCTGACACCGGCAACCACCCCACACCTAAGCAGGGGGCAAGAAGAAGCTGTTTCTGTCTCTGAGCCAATACCGACGACTCGTCGCGCCCGACGACGCCACTGGCGCCGGATAAGGAGGGCCGGGGGAAACTCCCCTTCTGGGATGACTCCGCCAACTCCGACGGTGGAAGTTAACACTGCTGTTCCAACCGGGAACAGCTTTGAGCTGTTGAATAGGGTACGCAAAAACTCGCCAACTGCGGTCCTTAAAAGAGCTCCTCCGCCGGTAGAAACCGCCGTGGAAGCAGAAAAGCCGGAGCAGCCTCTTCAATCGCTGTCCTCCAGGATCTATAAGACATGGCGACGAGTCCGAAAATCTGTCATTGATCCTAACTCCTCTCGCCAGCATAAGAAGTCAAAAGGTCGGCAGGAAGAAAATCCCCTGGTTAAGCAACGAAAGGCGACGACTGCTTGGGTACCCAAAGCAACGACCCCCTCAACTTCTACGGCCCATAAAAGAAGAAGGCCGGAGAAAGTGCCAACACCTGCAGTAAATACCAAAGGAGGTGAACCCAAACGCCCTAGGTCTGGGGGCATTGTAGTTCATATCGTCTGTATGGCGTCTGGTAAAGAGGACAGCCGCATATCAATAGGTCATAGACCGCACACGAGGTCAGTGACCAAGGCTCAGGAGTAGCAGCAGAAACTCCAAGAGATGATGAACGCTATGGCCGCACTTACAGGGCCAAAAGAAACCCCCGAAACGTCCTCGGACGAGCGTCAAGAACAAGAAACTGACGCTGAATTCCTTCGTCGCGTACTGGAGAAAAAGGATAAAGAAGCTGCGGAACAGGCAGCCAACATAAAGAAAATGGCCCTCCTGTTCCAGGATATGGTGGGTATGATGATTCAACAAGATCCACTGAAGATCCCCCGATCATCCTTGAAGACGATAGGGGAGAGACGTCGAATCCTCCGCCAGCTCTGTCAACTGCTAAAGAGGATACAATCTCTAAAGCTGATTTGGACGAGTATATAGCCCAACAAATACGGGTTCATCATGCGACCGAAGCAGCCGGCCAGGTCGTAAAAACGGGGCGGCCATATCCAAGTTGGTACGACCAAATCAAGTACCCGCCAGGTTACACAATTCCCAAGTTCCATGTCTACAAGGGGACGGGCAATCCTCACCAGCATGTCGCCCAGTTCAGGGCACTCTGCGGCAACACCGGTGGTGATGACAAGCTTTTACTTCGCCAGTTTGTTGGAAGTTTATCGGATACGGCGTTCGAGTGGTATTCTGAGCTCCCGAACGACTCTATCAAAACTTTCGTGGAAATGGAGCTATTGTTTACTCAGCGTTTTGCAAGCGCCAGTGAACGTACCCCGATGACGGCACTGATTAACGCCAGGGTAAAGCCAGGAGAGACATGGGTCCAATATGCTATACGGTGGCGTAATTTATGGTCAAAGTGCGAGCAGCGCATTGAAGAAGCTCCCGCAGTGGGTATGTTTGTGGGCACCCTTGATCCGCAAGCAACCATTTCGCAATTTATGATGTTTTTCAAGCCGACTACCTTCCAGGCCTTGATTGACAAGCTAGCGCAAATGGATCAGATGGGCCATAAACCCCCTCTTCCAAAGCCGGACTCCCGAAATGACAAAGGGAAGGGAAAAGCGATCATTGTCGTTAATGCTCAACAACAACCGAGCGACTCGAAGCCGGTTGTTCGTCAAAATAATACGCGTCCATACGTGGCCCTTGAGGAGAGGCTAGGACGTTCTTACTCCTTTCCCCACGATAAAACGAGGAGGTTATTCGAGCTGGCGTTGCGCAACAGAATCATAAATCTGCCGGATCCAAAACGTCCGTTACAACCAAGTGACGTCAACGAGCCCAACTACTGTCCTTATCATCGAGTACTAGGCCATCCGATCGAAGATTGCTACATTTTCAAGAATTGGCTTGAAAACCAGTACCGACAGGGCAAGTTCGCGTTATCTGACAAATGGAAGGTGAATCCCCCGCAGCCCCACACCTCTAAGGGGACGAATACGCTAGGGGCAACATGCACCGTCGTTGAAGAAGCTCCTTGGGAGGTTGTATTATCAACCAAGACAAAGAGGATGCTAAACGACCTCCAGACATGTCCAGCGATCAAGTGGAAGAACCCGTTGGAACCGCAGGTCATTGAAGGGATGTTGAAACCACGTCCAACTCCAAAGACTGATGGTGGTGGCTCAAGCACTCGCAACCAGTCGTCAAAATCTTCGAAAAAGAAGAAAAAGAAGTCAAAGAAGCCCGTGAAGCCTGGTGACAAGCGCACGGACCTGCAAAAACAAATTGATGCGCTGGAGGAATACAACCAGAAGGCACGAACTCCCATTACATTCCAAGAGTTCCTCAATCACGTCTTTCAAGAAGAAGATGAGGGAGAAAGTTCATCGGATGAAACCGAGGAATATGTGGCGAGCAGTCATATGATTTCCCATTCGATCACGAACGATGAGGAGACTCCTTGCACCGAAAAGCTGGGGGCAGATCCTGAACCAAAAGTTCTGGGGCCATCAGATGAAGTAATTGACACATTCCTTAATGAAGCTCGGTTGAAAAGTAAAGCTGATCGGGAGCGCGAGGCGGCTATATTTGAAGGGGCCAAACGCCAGCGACTTGATGAAGGAGCTGAGACGATCCCGTTGGAGCTAAACACCTCCGCTACCGACAAAAGCCAATTCAAGATGAGGAAAAAGTTTGCCAAGGCCATATCAATGGGCATGAAGCTACCGTCCTCTAAAGGAAACATCACTGGTGAAATGGAAACACACCCCTCCTATTGCTTATATCATCAAAAGATTTCGCACCCCACTCAAGAGTGCAAAGCTTTCGATAGATGGTGGCAAGGATATATTGCTCATCGACAACGCTTTAAGCGGGAAAAGCGTAAAACTCGTCGAGAGCAAAGAAATACGACCGAAGGGCTTAAAAGAACTGCTGGCGATTGTTGTATGGTTAACACTGGTAGATCATAAGTACCCACATTCGGGAGTGATTCTGATGAAGAGCTAAAACTTGCCCCTCTCTTTAAAGAGTCCGCTTCGAGAAAAGAAGAAGAACCGAAGGTTTGCGAAAATATCCGGCTACGTAATCGCACGCTGCCCGAAAAGAACCTCGGACCCTTGAACAAAAAAAATAAAGGGAAAGAAAAGGCCACTGAAGATATCGTCTTAGATGACCAAGTGGTGGAAGAGCTAGCTGCCAAAGACCCACCAAAGAAGAATAAGGTGGATTACAACGTCTTAGCACATCTGAGGAAGCTGCCCTCACAGCTCAGCATTCTTGACGCCCTTTTGCTATCAAAAGAGGCGAGAGATTCGTTGATTAAGGCGCTCCAAGACCCAGAACAATTCCAAGCATGCCTGGCCGAGGAAAAGATGAAGGATGAATTGGAGGAAGTGCACACGGCCGATGTCACTTTTGGTGATGAAGACGTTCTGCTTGGGACGTGCGAACACAATCGCCCTCTTTATGTCTCGGGGTACTGCCATGATATAAAGATAGGCAAAATCCTGATCGATAACGGGTCGTCTGTTAACCTACTCAACGTGCGGGTGTTAAAGGAAATCTGCATGAGCGTCCAGCACCTTGCTCGGGACAAGATCACCATCTCCGGGTTCGACTCCAATCGTCAAAGACTCTTGGATCTGTGATACTGACGCTACGCTTCGGGCTACTCATCACGGACATTAAGTTCCACGTCATAGACGCCAATACATGCTACAACGCTTTGCTCGGCCGACCATGGTTACACGAGTACAACATCATCCCTTCTACACAACATCAGTGTATGAAGTATTTTAAGGATGGTTTCGAGTATACCGTGACGGGAGAACTGAACCCGTTCTCTGTAAACGAGGTCCGCAAATATAAAGACGCCAAATACTTCTTACCGGATTTTGAAGACACAGAGAAGTGTCACAAGCCGGAGAATAAAACTAACGCTATCATCCCTGTCTTCGGCAGTGAAACTGAGGAGGAAGAGGAGATAGTTTATTCGGGTCCGTCCCAACACAACAAGCTGGGACCATCGGCTCCTACATTGATCTTTGGCAGCGACTCGGAAGATGAAGTCCATGCTGTATTCTCTGCTCGACCTTCAATACAAACGTCCGCTGACGAAGATCAAAGTCTGCAAGTCGCCATAGTGCCGCTTAAACACCATAAAGAACTGGATGCACTTAATATCTACAGTGTAGAAGAGTTGCGGACATTCTATATCCCTCCCAGGCGAGAGAGCGAGAAAGCAATTCTGTTTTACCGCTCTGAAGAAACCAAGGTAGAAAAAGAAATCTGGCATGGCGCGGATTCTACGCTCGACAGGCTTCATCCTATCCGTCTCCCTAGATATTATACGGAAGGTTTGAAAAAGCTGCTGAAACGCCAGGGGATATCCTTCAAACAGACCGTTAGAAAGGCCAAATTCTATGACAAGGTCTGGAACGTCCCCGGGACTCAGCGCAAACTGCCTAACGGGAGAATGGAAACAAAAGGGCTTGGATACATCCGGTCAAAGAAACGAGAGTTACTACCCGGCTGCTACATCGTGCATGACCTTGATATAAAGAAGCGGATACTCAATGGAAGGACGCTAATCCTAAGCCAGTGAAAGTTCCAGATGCAAAGGAGCCCAGTCCGTCGTTCGAGGAACAAATGGACAAACTTATAAAGAAAGCTGGTCAAAAAGTCCGAGATGATCACAACCGTGAGACGACCATCTACGAGAAAGCCAAGACGCAACGCCTTCTCCAACATGCCGTAAAGGATGAAAATGCCGCTCCTTGTCAACCTGTTATAAAGAAGGCTCGGTGCAAAAGCAGAAATAAGTCGAAAGGCCAAAAAGGCGCTCAACAGCAACAAAACAGGGCTAAGAAGTCACGCAAACGGGAGGCGAGCGTTATTGATCTATCCCTCATGAAGAAAATGAGTCGAGCATACTCTTTTCCTCGCGATAAGACGAGGAGGATACTTGAGCTTGCGCTAAAACATCAGATGCTCACACTGCCGGAGTCCAAGCACCCCGAACAAGCAAGCGAAGTCTCTGACCCAAACTATTGCTCTTACCATCGAGTAATAGGGCACCCGCTCGAAGACTGCTTCACCTTTGAGAATTGGGTCGAAGATCAGTACCAGCTCGGCAAGTTCGCTCTGTCTGACAACTGGAAGGTAACGCCGCCACAGAAGCACGAGCCCAAGGCCATGAAAGAAAAACCGGTTCCACATTAGGATTGGAAGCGAATTCGCACCTGTCACATGATTACAATATTAAAAGAAGAGCCTGAGAACATAGATGAACTCCCTTGGTGCTTCGAAAACAGCAGCGACGAGATAATCTCAGAATTCCCACCAGCGCCAAAAGAGCTGGAAGATGGAATCCATACCACTGCAGATAACCTCAAGAAGATTTAGTTGGGATCGGCAGACGATCCGCGACCGACATTCATCAGCGAGTTACTATCTGAAGAAAGGGTAGCTGTGTTAAAGGTTGTGCTTCTGCAGCATAGAGATTGCTTCGCGTGGAACTATTCTGAAATGCCGGGACTAGATCCAGAAATTTCTGTACACAAATTGGCGATATCCCCGGACATCAAGCCAGTCAAACAAGCGCCGAGGAGAATGCGGCTCGAGCTCGAGATGAGTATCAACGCCGAGGTCAAGAAGCTGATCGACTCTGGCTTTATCCAGGAGGTTCAATATCCTGAATGGATCGCTAACATCGTCCCGGTGATGAAGAAAAATGGGACGGTGCGCATATGCGTAGACTTCCGCGATCTTAATAAAGCTTGCCCGAAGGATGATTTTCCAGTGCCAGTCACCGAACTGATGATAGACAATACGTCCAATCATGAGGTTTTCTCCTTCATGGACGGCTCGTCAGGATATAATCAGATAAAAATGCATCCCAAAGACCAGAAGCACACCGCCTTCCGGACTCCTTTGGGTATATTCTGCTACAAGGTGATACCCTTCGGTCTAAAGAACGCCGGTGCCACCTACCAGAGGGCCATGACGAAGATCTTCGATGACCTCATACACGAAATCGTCGAATGCTATATCGACGATCTCGTGGTTAAAAGAAAATCATACGAGGAACATCTCGAGCATTTGAAGACCGTATTTCAACGCCTTCGACAATACAACTTGAAGATGAACCCGCTCAAGTGTGCATTCGGAGTTTCCTCGGGAAAATTCCTGGGATTCGTTGTCCGACACTGGGGTATCGAAATAGATCCGTCCAAGATCAAGGCGATCATGGAAATACCTCCGCCAAGGACTCTCAAACAGTTGCGGTCTTTCCAAGGAAAGCTCGCATATATTCGGCGATTTATAGCCAACCTCTCTGGCAAGTGCCGCCCTTACAGTCACCTGATGAAGAAGGGAACTCCATTCGTCTGGGATCAAAAATGCCAGAGCGCGCTGGACGAAATTAAACAGTACCTGCAGAACCCGCCAGTGTTGGCTGCTCCGATCAAGGGAGAACCCCTCATTCTTTATACAACCGCCCTCGAAGGTTCCTTGGGCGCATTATGGGCACAAGAGAACGATCAAGGGAAAGAAAGAGCACTCTACTACTTAAGTCGAGTTCTACTGGGGGCAGAAAGCAACTACTCCCCCATTGAAAAACACTGCCTAGCGTTGATCTTCGCGATAACAAAGCTCAGGCACTATGCGTTGGCGCATGAGGTCCGTCTCATTTCGAAGGTGGACCCTCTTAAGTATTTAATGTCAAAGGCCATACCGACAGGTCGACTCGCTAAATGGGCTCTGCTCTTGATGGAGTTTTCGATAACGTATCAACCTCTCAAGGCAGTGAAAGGCCAGGCCATCGCCGACTTCCTTGCTGAGCATCCGATACCCGCCGATTCTCCTCTGAGCTGCGATTTACCAGACGAACATGCGTTTGACACGATCGACGGTGGTGATACCCAATGGGAACTTTATTTCGATGGAGCATCTTCTGTGAAAAAGCGCAAACAAAGTACCCCTATAATCAAATCGGGGGTAGGCCTCATCTTCGTGACTCCACAAGGAGGGATAATGCGTTTCGCTTTCTCCTTAACAGAGCTGAGGACGAATAACGAAGCCGAATATGAAGCCTTGATAGCAGGTCTTGAGATCGCCATTGACATGGGAATTAAAGACCTCCTTATATACGGAGATTCTCAACTGGTCGTTAGTCAAGTAAATGGCGACTACCAAACGTGCAAGCCATAACTGGTGAAGTACGGCGAAAAAGTGCAACAACTGTTGACCCAAATTTCCTCCTATACTTTGGAGAACATACCGCGCGCGGAAAACAGCAAAGCAGACGCATTGGCCAAACTTGCTAAAGAACTGGCTGACGAGAATCTCGATGACGTTAGAATCATGGTACAAAGCCGTCAAGTGCTTGCCCCAGCAGAAATATCTCCGGAATCATCCGAAGAGAAGGGAGCGACTGAGCAAACAACCCTGCAAGTAAAAGACCGGGAAAAGACTGAGGATTGGAGAGAAGTCTTCATAGACTACTTTAGGTCCTACCGAATGCCTGAAGAAGCGTCCACAAGATATCAGCTTATGAAACGAGCTCTGTCTTTCGCCTTTGTCAATGATACTCTGTACAATAGGTCGTTTGATTCTCTGTGGCTAAAATGTTTAGGACCTGACGAAGCGAAAAGAGTCGTCCAGGAAGTTCACGACGGACTCTGCGGTTCTCACCAAGCGGGCCCAAAGATGAAGTTGAAGATCAAACGGATGGGCTACTATTGGCCCACAATGATCCAGGACTGCCTCGAATATGTGAAGCAATGCCATTCATGCCAAATTCATGGGGACTTCATCCATCAGCATCCGAATCCACTACATCCAACGGTGGCTAGCTGGCCATTCGAAATGTGGGGGACCGATATAGTCGGCCCCATCGAACCGGCATCGTCTAGAGGACATCGTTTCATCCTAGCGATGACTGACTACTTCTCTAAGTGGGCAGAAGCGGTACCGCTAAGGGAAGTAAAGACGGAGAATATCCTCCATTTCTTCAAGACGCATGTTATATATCGGTTTGGAACGCCAAGACGAATCATCTCCGATAACGGGCCAGCCTACAGAAGCCACAAAATCAGTCGCTTCGCGCAATAGCATAATATAGATTGGAGATATTCCTCAGTTTATAATCCGCGAGCTAACGGTCTAGCTGAAGCCTTCAACAAGACCTTGACGAAGATCATGAAGAAAACGGTGTCACGAAATAAGAAAGACTGGCACGAAAGACTGCAAGAAGCTCTCTGGGCGTATCGAACTACGTTTAAAACGGCCACGAACGCAACGCCATATGCGTTGGTATTCGGTACAGAAGCAGTACTCCCTCTCGAGATAGAATTACCCTCTCTACGAGTGGCAGTCCACTACGAGCTAACGGACGAAGAAAATGCTCACCTTTGGCTTGAGGAGCTTGACGCCCTTGATGAAACTCGGCTCATAGCACAGCAAAATCTGGAAGCTTATAAAGCAAAGATGACGCGCTCATATGAAAGATTGACCCGACCGAGGACATTCCGCCAAGGTGAACTTGTGCTAGGGGTCAAAAGGCCTATGATTCCTAATCGCGCCAAGCGAGGAAAATTCGAGCCAAACTATGAAGGCCCATACATCATAGATAAGGTCTACCAGGGTGGGGCCTATCTACTCATGGACATGCACGGTGAAAGGCCTTTCAGGCCAATAAACGGTCGCTTCCTAAAGAGATACTACGCTTAATGTGCCACAGTCTAGGTCAATGATAGATGACGACGACTATGTCCACTCGCTATCTTCCTAAGCTCAAGCTTTATAAGCAGTAGCCGGCCTTCTCCATGTCGGACCGAAATGTCCTTAAACTAATAGCAGACCGAAACGTCCTTAAACTAATACCGCAGCATCCATAAGCTGACGAGACAAAAAAAGAAGAAGAAGAAAAATATAATAAAAACGGTATGTCCATAAGCAAAAAGGGCACGGATGAAAACCCGAAAGGGCTCCGTGAGTAAAAATAGCAGGGCTACCGGCGAGTGTTCGTGAAAACCCGAAAGGGCGCAACCTCGTAAAAAAAAGAGAAGGAAAAGAAAATAAAAAGAATAAAAAAAACGGTATGTCCATAAGCAAAACGGGCACGGATGAAAACCCGAAAGGGCTCCGTGAGTAAAAACAGCAAGGCTACCGGTGAGTGTTCGTGAAAACCCGAAAGGGCGCGTCCTCGTAGAAAAATATATATAAAAATAAAAAGAATAAAAAAAACGGTATGTCCACAAGAAAAATGGGCGCGGATGAAAACCCGAAAGGGCTCCGTGAGTAAAAACAGCAGGGCTACCGGCGAGTGTTTGTGAAAACCTGAAAGGGCGCAACCTCGTTAAAGGACACTTATAGGGTCCTCTCGACCTTATAAGGAGAAACCACCTACGTGAGATCCTTACAACTCATAAGGGAGCAGCACACTTAGGGATCCCCACGATTCCTAAGGAGAAAATACACTTGCGAGATCCTCACGACTCGTAAGGAGAACTCTCTTATGGGACCCTCACGGCTCATAAGAGTTGAAAGTCTTAAGTTATAGAGACCTAAACCTGTGCTTAAGCAACCCCCACAACTTCTGATATTGCCCTACAAGTGGCTCAATACTGACCCTTGTATACAATCCACGGGCGCGAATAAACATTTCCCTAACCAAGTCTAATCCGTGACTGGGGATATGTTCGCATGGTAAACAACCCTTGTAAATCCTCTCGATTTGTGAGGAGAAAACCCTCCTGTAGGATTCTTACGACTTACAGAGGAAACATACACTTAGGAATCCTCACGATTCCTAAGGAGAAAATACATCTACAAGATCCTCACGACTTGTAGGGAGAAATACCTTTGTGAGACCCTTACGGCTCATGAAGTTAAAAGCCTTAGACGACAGGACCCTAACCCTGGTCGCTAAGCCACCTTTGTTCAACATCGATAGAGGCAGATGATGATTCGCTCCTGGCAATATCCCAGTTGTAGCGGTGCTGATGCCGAAATCGGTGTCTAATTCCAGGTTTACGGCGGAAAGCCAGTAGGCCGCACATGCATACGAAATAGCCGAAATGATTGGGCAACTTGCAATAAAAAGCAGCAAGTAAAAATGTATGCATGCAAAGTAGCCGAAATGATTAGGCAACTCGCAATAAAAAGCAGCGAGTAAAAATAAAATAAATAGCCGAAATGATTGGGCACCGCGAAAAATAGCCGAAATGATTGGGCAATCGCGACCTTCGCGATATAAAAGCTGAAATGATAGAGCATCGCGGAAATAAAACAAAAAAAAATGATGATAAAACTTTGGCCCTACAGTTAAGATCACATCGATCCCTGTATACAATCCAAGGGCGTAAACAAAGAGGGAACCATACTTTCCCAGCAGGCTCCGCCAGAAGACGAAGCCAAATCTCCACGGTTCAGTCCAACTCCGAAGAAACCAGTGTCTTCAGCAAATATCTCGACTCACGGATACAAACACTCCTTGACGAGAGCCCCCTGATCCGCGTCGACTCGCAGAGCAACCAGTGCCTCCGTGGGAAATTCTCGACTCGTTTCAACCCCAAGGAAACAAATAATCCTTGGCGCTAGGGAAACAAATAATCCTTAGCAAATTCCTCGACTCACGGATACAAACACTCCTTGACGAGAGCCTCCTGATCCGCGTCGACTCGCAAAGCAACCAGTGCCTCCGTGGGAAATTCTCGACTCGTTTCAAACCCCAAGGAAACAAATAATCCTTGGCGCTAGGAAAACAAATAATCCTTAGCAAATTCCTCGACTCACGGATACAAACACTCCTTGACGAGAGCCTCCTGATCCGCGTCGACTCGCAGAGCAACCAGTGCCTCCGTGGGAAATTCTCGACTCGTTTCAAACCCCAAGGAAATAAATAATCCTTGGCGCTAGGGAAACAAATAATCCTTAGCAAGTTCCTCGACTCACGGATACAAACACTCCTTGACGAGAGCCTCCTGATTCGCGTCGACTCGCAGAGCCACCAGTGCCTCCGTGAGAAATCCTCGACTCGTTTCAAGCCCCAAGGAAACAAATAATCCTTGGCGCTTGGGGAAAAAATAATCCCTAGCAAACTCCTCGACTCACGGATTCAAACACTCCTTGACGAGAGCCTCCTGATTCGCGTCGGCTCGCAGAGAAACTAGTGCCTCCGCGGGAAATTCCCGATTCGTCTCAACTTGCAAGATGAAGCCTCAGGCAACAGGGACTGAAAAACTTGCTTCCTGAACAATGGGACCCTACAAGCCGATCTAAAACGATCTCTTGCATACTATTCACGGGTCTCACTCTCCAAAGTCGAGTTTCGACAAGGAGGGAAACAACCGCTTACGGGTCCTCTCGACTCATAAGAGGGAAAAATTCTCTTATAGGATTCTTACGACTTATAAGAGAAAACCAGACTTAGGAATCCTCACGATTCCTAAGGAGAAAAAGCCCACCTACGAGATCCTCTCGATCCGTAGGGAGAAAAAATCTCTACGAGACTTTCACGGCTTATAGAGTTGAAAAGTCTTAGGCAGCAGATCTGAACCTGCGGCCTAAGCCATCGCTATTTCTTAAGAAAGTCAAGATGCGTGCTCTATTATCTGTTGACCATGTTTATTAAGGCGGCATGCTGATGATAAAAGAAAGAAAAAGCAAGGAAATAGCACAAGACATTACAAAAAATGTGTATCTTTTATTCATAAACTTGATTGAGTACAGGATACATTGTGCTAAAGAATAAAAAATATATATATACATTTTTTTAATTTACAATTACAAACGATACAAAGAGGGATAGCTACTGAGGAGGAAGTGTCTTTAACAAATCCGCAAGCCGCTCTCGCACTTCCTTCAGCGCCTCCTCCTGAGTGGCTGCCGCGGCCACCTCTGCTTCCACCTGGGCTCGCTGCTGCAAGAAGGATGAAAGTTGCTCCTCCGCCGCCTTCTGGGCTGCTTCCTGGCTGGGCGCATCTCGCTCGACAACGTCAAGCTGTTGCCTCAATGATAACTCTTCGGAAAGACATTGCAGAAGGCCCTCAAAGACAACCTTCAACCGTGCAGCATTGGCCTCCACCCGAGCATGCAGTTGGGCAGACTTGCTCGAAGTCTTACCGCACTCCTTACGTCTTGAAATGACTTCTTGTTCGAGATGGCGGAAGTAAGAAGCGCTCTGCTCAATCCACGCTGCTCTTTGATTGCTGGCGGCCAAGGTCTCGGGAGCGGGACACAGCGACTCCAACTGATGCAGGCGGGCCTCGATCTCCCTGCAATGGTTAACCCAAGATGCGATGATACCATCGTCATGAAAGTTCACGAGTATCACCAGCATCGGGTTAACCGCTGTAGCAAAATCCGCAGCAGAAGTAGGGGTCTCGACGTCGAGCTCCTCAATGTAGTCGCTCAACATATGCAAGCTGTTCGCGGCGCCTTTCGAAGATGGACGTCTCAGGTAAGGACCTGCTGGCATTATGATGCGAGATTCGAAGGGCGCCGAGACCGGAACGACAGCTGAAAAGAAACAAGATATGATCAGATAATAGTTCAGGAAATAAAAAAAGGGGGATTTATCAATATGATAGTCGCTGTACCAGCTGAGGCAGGTGGCAGGACTGGAAGGGTCGGCGGCGCAGCCGATCTTTCATGCCCTCCTTCGATTTGTAACACTGCAGTCGAGATGAGAAAAAAGGGTTTAGAAGTAATTCCATCAATGAAGAAAGAAGGATATCAATAGAAATCATACTCACCAACGCCACCAGAGGAAGAAGCGAGTTCGGATGGGAAGGAGAAGTGTGGGAGCAACATCTGATAAAGATGGTCAAAAAGCACTCCTGAAAGACATAACAGTATGACTTTAGTACACAAGTTATACGTCTGAAAAGTGAGATCAATAAGTTGCAAACCCATACCTTCCAACATCTTAGATGGTATGAGAGAGGGTTGAGAGGCGACCACCACCAAGGCAGTCGTTGAAGGCGCTCCCTCAAGCAGTGGGGCATCGGCGCTGGCTGCACCTGCGTTACAAGAAAGGTGAACTTGTCAGAAAGGATTGTAAAGTAACGAAAAACAGCAACTTGGGGTTTACCTGAGGAGCTCCCGGCTGAAACGGAGGCGATTCCCTTCTCTATCGACATGAGACCACCGCCCGTGGTCTCATCGCCCGACTCAATAGGGTCCGTCGTCGTGCTAGCGCGACCAGGAGATGGCAGGAGATCGTAGGCAGGGAGGGCAATGATTGGAGCGTTGCCGGATTCTTGGAAGGAAGCGGCTGACTCTTCCCCAAGAGTCGTGCCCATCTCATCCGTTACTTCTTCGGGCTCCGCCGTCTCCATCGGCTCATCCACCGTCACCACGAGGTCGCCGGCCTCAAGCGCCTCGTCCGCCACTACCCTGGGCTCAGTTACGACGATCATTTCATCTGCTGCCGTTTCAGGCTCGGCATCAATGACCTTCTCGGCTATAGACCCATCCACTTCCATCTCAGGCTCCGAAGCCTCGGCGACGTTGCCCACCGTCGGCTCAGGTCCGGCAGGTGCCGCCCCCTCTGTTTCTTTAGGTACAACGGTCTCTGCCTCCCCCTCGGTCGGACTTGGCCCTGCAAGATAGAATATATAAGAACCGACAGCTTTATGAGTTTAGTAACGAAATTCTGAAGGAAGTATTACCTGAGGTAGACTTGTCGTTAGCCTCTCTATTGGCACGGATCGCCTGTCTATGAGCTGTAGACAGGGCGACCGGGGCCTCTTCAGATGGAGTATTAGCATGAGGGGCGGTGCTGGGGCCCGCTCCCACAGCCAAGGCAGCCCTGCGCGCCTTCGCCTTACGCCTCAGCCGCTTCCTTTCCTCCCGGGCTGTCGCGATGGACCTTCATGACGCTTCCTTCAAGGCGTCGTCATTCTCGTTCAGGGATGCCTCCAGAGCCTTTAGGGCATCTTTCATCGGCTCTTCAAGACGAACCTCTTGCGGTGGCCCAGAGGAAGCAGGAACATCGGCGGCTGGCGGAACATTTGCGTCGCTTCGTGGGAACGGCATTGATGTTTCTACAATAAAAAGGGAGAGGTTAGATCGACCATAACACGAGGGAGATGAAAACTTGATGAATAGAGACTTACTAAGGCCTAAAGACGCTCTAAGGCGTTCTTCCTCCTGGAAGGTCTTGAGTGAAGCGGCAATGGCTTCCTCATCAGTGATGCCTGTTGGAAGAAAGGAAAGAAAAGCGTTAGTCAAAGGCAATGAGGAAGATATGTTGCAATAAAGAAAATGTGACTAGTAGTTATCTGATTGCGCAAGCTTAGCTAGCCATGCGTCACGCCTTGCCAACCACGCTGATGTTTCGAGAGCGGCCTCCAAGTCTGTATCATCCGGGGGTGGCATGATTAATCCCTCGTTAGTTCCGTATTCACTCAGGCCCTCGGCATAGGGAGCATGGGGTTCCTGACCAAACGCGACGTCCGCAGCAAAGAGCGACATCTTTTTCTTCTGTCCTCCGACCCTAGGCCCACGTGGGATCGATTTCCGCTTAGCAGCCACCTTGGGACGGCGGGTCCCAATGTCCGCACCCACGCCAGACTCCGGCAAGGATACAACCACTGTCTCCACTGGAGCACAGGGCGCTGCAGGTGCATCTGTGACATCAGGGAGCGACAAGCCACGTGGAGGACTTTGTGCACGCGGTGGCCCGGTTCTAACCTCTTTTAGAGGAGCGACTACTGGAGTCCTAGGAACCAAAGGAGCGTTGCGATCGGTACCTGGAGGCGCACCCTTACGATCGACCAACAGTCGCCTTTCTTCCTTTATAACTGCTCCTGTTACATGATTGTACCAGTCTTTGTACACATTGAGGAGTCTCGGAGCGTAAGCCGACGCATTGATAAAAAAATGAGAGCTCGTATTCAGGCGCATGAAATGGTGCAGTGCGTTCTCCATCCCTTCTTCAGTGGCAGTGGGTTCCAGCAAGAAGGCTTCCAAGAGGACCCCTTGATCGTAGCCCAGTTGTTGAGCAAAACGATGCGGGTTGTACCTCATAAAAATTGCCACACCATTCTGCCAAAAAACTAGGAAATCCGGTCTAATGGAATATAAGTGAAGGGTCTCCCTCGCCGTCAAAACTGAGGCTCCATCCTTAAAGATATCTTGTAATGGCCGCGTCGTAGTGGTAGACACCTTTCCAATGGTCAATACCTTATCGACAAAGGACATCCCGGCTCCAACGGTATGAGGGCGAAGGAGTAAGCCCCTGGCGTTCCGCGGTGATGGGGTTACAATTGATGCGCCGATCAGCTGTATAATGCGAGGAAAACCGCACTTGTCAAAGAACGAGGGCCTTTTATGCATGCCGAAGACACCCGCCGTGTGTAGCTCGAGCCACGATGCAAAGTAATGCATCGGGAAGACCACGTGCAGTACCCCGGGCTCATTAGCATCCGCTGCTCGACTGAGGCTATGGTATAAGTGCGCCAAGCCAGCGATCCCAACAGCCACCTTTACCCCGATGGCCATCCGGTGGGCTGGGTAAAAGACAGAGGGCCACATCCGATGAGAGTGCATTGGGATCGCAAACCAGCTCAGCCACAATCCAAGAAATCCTAAGAAAAAGGCATCCTCATCCATTCCAGGGGCCGCAATTTCTGCAAATGACATGGTAGGGAAGTCCGGAAGGAAAAAACCCTTTTGATCTATATTCTTCTCCGGTAAGTTGTCCACACCTAGACCGAAAGGATCATCCAGGGTGGCAAACTTGGCAGCTTCTGATGAGATGACGCTTGGACGAAGGAAACAAGCAATGAAGTCCTCAAAGTTAACTCCCCGACTCCCATGTTCGACGAAGAGGGACTCATATATGTTCAACACTTTAATCAAGCTTGGGAACTGGTGCTGAACAGCATTCTCCGGCGTGGGCCCCCTTACAATCGGCTTAGCACCAAAGACGTACTCATCTGTCGGAAGCAACTCCTTATAATGTTCCCCCATCACTGGTAAACCGGATACCTCCGCGAACTCCTCCAAGGAGATTGACACTTCCCGATCCATGGCAAGGAAAGTGTGGGTAAGAATATTCCATTGCTCCAAGAAAGCCTTGAACCACCAGGTGGAGAGCGTGGGATACTGGAAGAGAGAGACGTAGACCGCGGTGTACAGTCCTAATCTTATCAACTGCGACTTCTTCGTCGACAGGATGTACCGGGCCCACGGCAGATACAATCGGGTGGCGGGGGATCAGACCAAGGTTATATGATTGCCCCCAAGGTCGTGCTTCACCTTGACAGATACGGCGTCTTAGGATGTCAAAAACCATGGGACGCTGAACCGGTATCGCATCTATGGCGGGATGTAGAAAGCCCTTCGATGTCCAATCCACCAACTCCACGGCATACTGCACCGAGGGTGGGGTAGCATAGTGAATCGCCGTGATGGGCTCGGACGGCACGGCGCATGTGAAGCTGCGTCGACCCATAATGATCTGGTTATACCACGACCCCCAAAGGTGGAGACTCTTGTATTCCGGGTCATATTCTCTAATCATGTCCAGGACTTCACGATCCAAGGGCGCTTCGAGAAATCCCTCCTCTGAACGAGCAAACGGGAATGAGGTGTCGAGAGACATGATTGCTGCAAATGAACAGAAATTAGCCGTTAGTGTTGCAATTCCGACGCTTAGCGTTTAAGAAAAATGCATTAATTAATCAATTAAATTAAAAATTAATTTAATTAAAATTAATTAATTACACCACACAGCAGTGCAGTGGGTAGGAGACCGAAGGGGGACCCACAAAATCTGGATGACAATACGTCAGTTAATAAGACAACCTCATCATTGGATGAGATTGTCAGTTAGTCCCCAGGAAAACATTCCCATTAATAAAAAAATGGGAAGAATCCCTAGAGACAAGGAGAAAATCTCCTCTTTCAGAGCAAAACTTTGTCACAGAGTGACACTTGTCAAACTCTGGTCCCAGGAAAATAAGATTCCTTAAAAGAGCATAGCTCTATGGTAATAATGGAAAGGTCCATCAGAAAATGTTTACACCTAAAAGAATTAAAATTTTTGGAATCTTGAAAAATTATGAAAATTTCTTCATTTTTCAGATCTAAAAGATCTACAGATGATTCAAAGAGCAAAGCTCTATCCATGGGTTAGAACCCATGAACAAGATCTCTGCAGATCTATAAGTTTTTGAGAGCAAAGCTCTGTTTATGAAATCCCAATGGGGATCTCTTTAGATCAAAAGATCTGTAAGAGTAAAGCTCTATTAGTTAATTAAAATATTTAACTTAAGATTAATTTTACCTAAAATTTTCTAACTTGGAAAATGAGAGCAAAACTCTAAATTTCTGGAAACGAGAGCAAAGCTCTGGAGTTCTAAGTAAGAGCAAAGCTCTGGAAATCAAAATCTAGAAAATTGTGAGATTTTTCTAAGGGCCAGAGGTCCTATTTATAAGGCGCTTGCGCCCCTTGAGCTCACCCCTTGATCCAACGATCAGGAGTTTGCCACCGCTGCACTCACGTGTGCGCCACGTGAGCGCAACGGTGGGGGGCATTTGTTTCGCCCAATCAGAGCAAAGCTCTGTTGAAATTCAAAATTCAAAATTTTGAAGCAACGCTTCAAATCTCGGGCGCAACGCGCCACATGTCAGGCGCTGATACGTCAGCGCAGCGCCCAAGAAGGCGCGCCCAATCAGAGCAAAGCTCTATTTTAAGCAAAATTAAAGGAAGCAACGCTTCAGTTGCGCAAGCACTGCGCTGCGCGACACGTGTCAGCGCAGATGCGCTAGCGCAGTTGCGCTGCGCTGTGCGCTGCGCGACACGTGTCAGCGCAGATTCGCTAGCACAGTTGCGCTGCGCGACACGTGTCACGCGCTGGAGCATTTGCGCAAAACAGAATTAAGATTTTAAAGAAATCTTTCTATTCTTGTTAAAACAAGAAGATTCCCTTCTGTAAAACAGAAGCCCTTGGATCAAAAATCCAACGGTGGGGAAAATTCCCTATTCACTCAGAAAAAGATCTCTTTAACAAATTTAACTAATTTATGGGCACTATAAAAAGGGCCCTAAGCCTCAATTCAAAGGCATCAACATTTTCTGAGGAAAAAAAAAGAGAACTCTGAAGAAATTCCTCAAGAACAAAAAAGGTAAAAACCTTTAGAAAAAAAAGAGAAAGTTCTCTCATGAACAGATCATAGATCTAAAAACAAGATCAATGATCTTTAATAAAAAAAAATAATAATAAAATAGTGCTTTGCACTTTTATGAACCTTTGGTTCTTTGAGATAAGAAAAACAAGAAAAACTTATCTTTTCTTTGATCTAAATTAGATCAAGAAATCAAATAGTGCTTGGCACTTCTGTTCTTGAATCTAAAAGATTCTTAGTGCTTTGCATTTGCAAACTGCGCTGTTGCGCTCTTGGGAGAGCGCCGTGTGTCAGCTACAGAACAACTTGCGCTACGCGCTTTTGAAATAGAGCTTTGCTCTCTGTAATTGGCGCAACTCACCAGAGCGCGCCACGTGTCAGCAGCGCAACAGCGCACTGCACTAGCGCAGCGCACTGCGCTGTTGCGCTTGCGCTCACCAGAACATGACACGTGTCCTCACCACAAGCGCTTGCGCTCAGTGATTGGCGCAAAGCACCTGACAAATGCAATGCATTTCTTTTACTGAAGGGCCAGGCCCAAATCAGAGGGGTTTAGTAGGCCAAAATAAATTGCAAAGCAATAAAATGGGGGGTAGAGCCCAAGTGAAATTGATGCTCTGCATCTTTTATGGGCAGAGCCCAAACAAAAAAAATAGAAGTAATGCAATGCATTATTTAAGTGTGGGCAAAGCCCTAGCACAGGTCTAATAGACCAAAAATAAATAAGGGTGTTGAACATTTTCAACTGGACTTAGCCCAATTTTGGCCGTAAGTCCTCAAATTAAATTGACTGAGCACAGCTGTTCTCTTAAATTAATTTATATCCGGTTCGAGGGTACATCTCCGAACTCCTCTGACACCCATCGTTGTAATCCTTCAACGACGTCAGAGAGGTGATGGGTCCCGACGACCACATATCAATACGGACTGCGGGGTCCTTAAACTCGTGGACCGGAACGTCCTTAAACTAATGTCGGACCGAAACGTCCTTAAACTAATGACGGACCGAAACGTCCTTAAACTAATATTGGACCACCACGTCCTTAAACTGGCGATGGACCACCACGTCCCTAAACTGGAACAATAGAGCCTCCAAATGCTCTTTTGCCGGATCTAAACGATCCCGTTTAAGTTGATCTTAGCCCCAAACACGGCTAACGTATCCTTAAACATTCAAATGGACTATAAAACTCCAAATCAACTTTGGTTCAAGGGTACATCTCTGAACTCCTCTGACACCTATCGTTGTAAACCTTCAATGACGTCAGAGAGGTGATGAGTCCCGACGGCCATATATTAAATGGATCGCCACGTTAAGTTGATCTTAGTCTCAAACAGGACTAACATATTCTTAACGAACGTTTAAGTTGATCTTAGCCTCAATACGGCTAACGTATCCTTAAACTAAAAACACCAAACCCAAATCTAAGTAAATACGGATTTGGACTAATCCACGTCCTATGGGCGACGACATTACTCAGTCTCCGTATACAATCCACGGGCAACCACAAACAAAACAAACACACACGACACGAAGTGAAATTCTGGAGAAGGAGAAAGTAGCTACCGCGATGCGGTAGCGTAATTAACTGCAGGGGCTTGCGCCTGCAGGGAAAAGCATCCCCATAATCAAAAACCTTTCTAGCGAGGGGGAATCTGACGAAGTCTGCTACATCGGCTGCATCCATCTAAACCTCCGATACACGGTGACATAAATCAACTTGGTATTTTCGGAGAGGTGGACGGATAAAACAATATAGCATCTGCCCCGAATCTCAGGCCAGACGTCCTCACGTCGTCTCCGTCGCCATTCGGAGGGGAACAACTGGCATTCTTCTGTACCAAGCTACAAACAATAGCGTTAATACAACATTACAATAATATAATACAACATTAAAAGCTACTCTCTCTCTTTTTATTCTTTTCTACTTCTCCATTATCTTTGGGACTTACCGAGCGACCTGTTCGTTGACGACATTCTATTTCTTTTTTCTTTGAAAGTCGTCAGGTGATTTGGATCCGTCAGAGATCGAGCCAACTGCAGAAGACTTGGATCAGTACAGCGAAGACCCTGAGCTCTAGACATTGTACATTTTCTATTCAGTACCTTTAATTTCCTGTCATGCCATTGTTTAGGCATTGTTTTTATTTCAGTTGTATTTCCTTTTCATGTATTGTACCAAAAAATGTTAATAAATAAAGTTGTTGTCTTTATTATATCTTGTCTCTTGTGCATTTACTTTTATATTGCTTATTTACGCTTAGCGTATTTGCTTCTTAGTAAAGACGTAGCGGACCAGTCGCGTCCCCTTCGCCGTATACTGGGAAGCGGGGCGTGACAAATAGACCGGACTGTACGGAGATTGTCACATCAGGCTCAGTAGGAGTTCGGATGGGTTTCCTCATCGGCCTTCTTATCGACATCTACCTGGGGACCGTTACGTACAGATAGTGCCGCTTGCGGTCTGTGGTTAAACCCACTGCCAGCGTAGTAGTCGAGTTTTTAGAGTCACACACAGAGAGTTTCCCTGCTTCGGGCGAAACGATATAGAGGTCGTATGGTTTTACGACAGAATTCGGACGCATACATGTTTTTACACACGTACGATATTCGGACAGTTTTTACTAGCAGGCTTTGGTTTAAGCCAAATTCTAGTATTAGATTATTGGATTTATAGTATTTCCGTGTTTTCACGGATATGAGGGGCGTTCTCGTAATTACTCGAGAAGCTTCTAGAAGATTGATGAGTTGGAGGCTAAGGTGGCATTTGCATTAAATAATTTAATGACTCATGGTGTGATTCATACAAAGGAGTTAATGATGCATTTAATGATTAATGACTCATTAGATGAATCACACAAAGTGAATAAATGAAGCATGGTTGATATTATCATTTGATCATTCATTTAATAATTATTATGCTTCATATATTCTAAATGAGATATAATTTCATTTCATTCTCACTCTCACCTTCTCTCTCCTTAAGCCCTCTCTCTTCAAACCCTAACCCTAATCTCTCATGTGTTGAGATCAAGGGTTTGCAAGACTAATTGATCCCTAATCCCACTCTATATCCCCTAGGTTGCTTTGATTAGCACTTTTAGTAACCTGGTTACCTCAAGTTAGAGGTCAAGCTTGGAGTAGTAGCTCTCGGATGGATCTTCTATCACAAAGAGGAGGCCGATGAGGAGGTGGTCAACGAGAAGAAGAAGGACTTGGTTCATTAGGTATAATCTTCTTTCATAGTAGCTAATCCCTCCTATGATGTTGTTAGTTAGGGTTTGGAAAAGATCCGTAAGTTAGTCGATGTTAGTTTAGACAAAATGATTGTTTTACCTATTCCGCCTCCCCGCAGCTCGTGGGGTGTCTAACGTCGACTTACACATGGCAATCAGCCATTGGACACGTTCCCTCTCGCTAGGATTCGGGTGACAGCCACCCATGTCCTACCACTCAGTGGAGGACACGTGGCGCGTAGCCCAACCGGCCGAGTGAACGAAACGACGCCCCCTTTTTAGGCGCAATCATTTCACTGATACACCGACGTCACCAAAGATACGTGCGGGAACTTAGTCGCATCGCGAGTCGCCACGTGGATCTAGGGATTCAAGACGAGTAGCCGCCAAACGGTGCGTCTTCGTCCAACAACCCATTGCAGGGGAATCTTAGGCCGAATCGTCCAAAACCGGGCTTACCACTCTCAACCCTGACCCATAAATAGGCCAGGACGAGAGTGGGGGCTAATGATGGGGCTCATAAATGGATATTCCCCAGATCATGACACGTGGCGGATGACGTGTCATCCGCCAAGCCTGCTACACTCCTGGGGGCTACGGAGCTGGAACAAGTATGATGCGTTGGGGACATTCTTCGGCAGCTCGCCTCCGAGGTTGCATCCGACCTTTCGAGGACATTTCCGGAGTACCTTCCCAATTTCGTCTAAATGACCATCCGACGGCTCTCCTCCGAGCAATCCTACAGCCTAGCTTCCTCGTCCACCGAGCTAAGCTTCCTCGGGTTCCATGTTCAACCGAGAGCATGGAGCCCAAGTGCCCCCGTAACGGCTCCGTGTATCTCACCACGACGAGATTCCTGCCGCTCCACGACCCGCATCTCACGCTAACGTATCTCGTCATTAACGAGCGCATCCCGTCATTAATGGGCACGTCCCGCTATCAGCACGAACGTGATGCAGAGGCATAACAGGAGGCGAGAATCTCGCGCTGGTCCACTTCATACGACCACTATGTAAATCTCCTCCACCAGACGATCTAGGTAAGTCAAATCAATTCCAATACGCCGCTACGCTGCTCCTATATCTCGGTACTTACTTGATCGTCAGAGGGTCCTATGGTTGTTTCCCATCCTGGGACTTCCTTTACAGGTAGCCCGACGTCAGCGGCATCTAACAATCCATTGAGATCCACGCGTTCAATTTTCACTTCCAATCACAACTGTTCAGAATCGTTTGCAGTAAGATCGACGGAGGACAACATCTGAGTGAGATTTCGACTTCCATCAGAATTCGAACCAGTAAACTCTCATGTTAGACTAATGTTGCTTGACTTAGGGATAATGGGGCACAAAATCACAATAGGAGAAAGAAAGGGAAATCCAGGGTAATGGTCAGCACACAAGCAAAGCATAAAGTGTACAATGGTTTCTCTTCTTTTTCTTTCTTTGTTTCTTTCTCTTTCAAGAGGTGACTGAGGTGGGATAGGGGGGGGGGGGGGGGGGGGAAGCGGGGGAATCCCTAGCCCAGCCTTAACTTTTCTTTTTCTTTTGAGAAGAAGCTCATCATATGGTTCTTTTTACTCAAATGTCATTAGATTAGATACTTGTATGCTTTTGATGTATGAATGTTTCCTCTACTGTTTTTGTTTGGGGTTGGCTTTGGGACCCTAAAGAGTAAAAGGGCAATGTGCCTCATGTTGCCAAGAGGAACAAGGGCAGCTGTGCCTCCATTGAGGTTTAGATTCCCAAAGGCAGCAAAGCTTTGGTTAGGATTGCTAATTGAGGGGTTAATCAGAGGACTTGTTAGATTTTTTGTTGTTTGTTTGATACACAATTGCAATTTACAATATAATAGCTAGAAACAAACCATATGCATTTGAAGGATTCTTTTTTCGGTAAATTGTCAAAATGCCCCCTGCCCGTTCGGGAGTTGTCCAATAAAAATCCCTGTAATTTTCGAAATTGTCGGGAAGAGCCTATTGTTCAAAATCTTTGTGAAAAAACCTTAGACTGTATTTTATTTAGGCCTTGTATTTTCTCAATATATTTCATTTAGGTTTTGTATTTTCTCAACCGTTTGGATATTATAGACAACTGTTTAGATATTACAGGCAATTACAACTGCATAGATATTGAAGGCAATTGCTTAGATATTAGAGACGACTGGTTTACAGGGTTTTTTTATTGGGCCCGGGTCTTTTTTAAGAAGAGTAAAATGTCCAGGGGTTTTTACTCAAGTTTAAAGCGGGTAGGGGCTTTTTGACAACTTACCATTCTTTTTATCACTATGGAATCATTGTTCATGTAGATCGCAAAAAAGGCACAATCTGAATGTTTCCTGTACGACACTTGGTAACATCATTCCTACATCAAAATCTTAATAACCAATTTTTTGGAGTGTTTCAGTTAGAATATAAAACAATTAAATAAGATTAAAACAATTAAATAAGATGGAATCGATGATCATTCAGAATGATGGACAATTTGTGTTTAGGCCTCTTAGACATAAAAATAATCTTCCTGAGTCTCTAGCTAAAAAAAAGTTCGACAAAACGTATAAGAGATCTAACCATATAGGTTCATGTTGTATTTCTTTAAGGCTTATTTACTAAATACTTCCAATATGTTTGGGCCAAAATAACAAACTACGATGAGTTAGGGGCCCAATTTAACGGTGTTAAAATTCGCTGTACAAGACCATTTTGTCCTTATCATAAAACAAATAATTAATTATTAACTATATTAATAATATTTTTCGATAATTATTAAATTAGTATTTTTTTTGGGTGGGTGAAGGGGCGGCTCGGAGATGGGACTAGGGAGATCGAGAGATGATGGTGATGGTGGTGCTCGGCTGGTGGCGGTTGTAACGACCCTGAATTTTCTTTACAATATTTTCTTTTAAAAGTACAGAAAGGAGTTGCAAGCCTGAGTATATTTTAAATATTATTTTTGTTTGAAATCAATAAGAAAACACTTATAGCTCATTGGTAAAGTTTTGCACTACTGTGACATAGCCCTTGTGTTTGAATCTCCCAGCCACATCTTATTTTTATTTTAAACTTTTTAGAAGCCCAAAAGTTTACACGTGCAATACACGTAAAAATAAAAAGTCAGATCAAATAAACATGTGCAAAAGGATATTTATAGAGATAGGGACACGTGGCACCAATCCAGAGCCCAACCCCCTTAGAACGACTAGCGAGATGCCCCTTTGGGCCGGCGCTGCCGGGCCCAACCATTGGAAATACTCCCATTCTCTGCACACTGAAACTCTTGGCCTATCCCATTACCCCCATGCTGTTTGAATTCCCTGCAATTATCCAGAGAGTGTTAATTTACTCATAAATCCTATTTTTAATACATTTTAATTCTTTTTTCAATTCTCAAAACCCTAATTTTCCTCTGTAAAAACATCATACCCTAACCCTTTTCATTCTAAAATCTTTCATTAAAAATTCTCAAAAATTTCCAAGTCAAAGAAGAGTACAAGTGGAGTTAGCACTAGGTCAAGTTCCTGCGAAAATTCGAGAAGTTTCCGGTGACTCTGCGACGCCACAACGATCTTAAACTCTTCCTATCTCTTTTCTTAAACCAAACAACTAGTAAGTCCCATCTCTATACTTCTCTTTCCACTATAAAACTTCATTTTTTTCAAATCACATCGGTAAGTGGAGTTATACCGATTTTAAAATTCTATTCTCTTTAGAATTGCAATTTTTTTAAAGAACCAATCATCCAAATCATCAAATCTTGCTTGTTAATTATTAAACAATTTTTAGAAACAAGTTTCAATTTAAAACTCCATGTAAAACAACTTTTATTAAGTTTTTACGTTTAAATATCATGAAATTACATATGATATCGTTTAATCATTCTGGCTTATATTACCTTTAGAAAAATCTCACGAGGTAATGACCTACCTCTCACAAACACGCATCTTGACATAGCACGATTCCCTTGAACAATAATTTTGTGGCAAATACTACTTTTACATCAAAATACCATAAACTATTAAAAACCGTATTCTTTAAATTGTGTTATTTAAATTCTTTGCGATTGTGCCTCTACAACCCACTTTTGGGGAATCCGATTCGGTTGGTGCGGGTTATCGCACATCCATCGGACTAGTAGGGCGAGATGCAGACCTCCTCACGGAGCATACGATCTCGATGGAATTTTTAATGCAGTTTTTAAGAAAAATGTAATTTTCTACTTAATAAATAAATATTAACTTTTAATAATTATATATAAATATTATCAAACCATCTATTTTAAATATATAATAAATTCCATGTTTTTCTAAACAAAAAAAAAAGAATTAAAAGTTTCATGAAAATACCATCAAGAATCCATTCAAGTCAAGTTTACACTAAAACACCTTGAATTATTCAAACTATATATATATATATATATATATATATATATATAGAGAGAGAGAGAGAGAGAGAGAGAATAATGGAGGAAAGATGCCATAGGAGGGAATTTCCTTTGATGGCGTCGAAAAAATACACCCTCCCACGTTTTTTCCGATGATCGGCACCTATTATCTTCATCGTTATCATCTAAGATGTGGGTACACCAAATTTCATGTGATTCTATAATTTTTTCACCGTTGATTTAGTGGGTTCAAGATTAGCGGTTTACCGACTTGAGAACTTTTTGTTTTGCTAAATCAACGGTGAAAAAGTTGTAGAATCACATGAAATTTGGTGTACCCACATATTAGATGATAACGATGAAGATGATGTGTGCCGATCGTCGGAAAAAATGAGGGAGGATGTAATTTTTCGACGTCATAGGAGGAAATTCCCTCCTATGGCATCTTTTCTCCATTATTCTCATATATATATATATATATATATATATATATATATATATATATATATATTCACTAATATACCTCATTCTATAAAATTCACATCCATGACAACACTAAAGAATATAAATAAATACTTGAGGATTATTTTGGAATTATATGTAAAATATTTTTCATAAAACCCGCTCAAGTTATATTAAATTACAATAAGGACCGTAGTAAATATAGGTTTAAGCGGGATCAATTCTCTTGAGCCTCAGGGAGCTGAAGAAAGTGGGTACTTGTCTATTTAAGGTAGAAAACTAAAACGGGGTTATCAATAGTAATTGGCTTAGAAAAAGTCACAAATCTTGCCATCCATATGCAGCATTTACCGATAACTCCTAAATCTAATTCATGACCTAAATTTGTTTAAGTGTCTAACTCAATCTGAGTGTCGGGACCCGGTTCTTGCTCATGGAGCAAAGTGCCACACGGAACAAAGTTCCATGCCAAGTGTCATGTTAAGTGGGCGGGGCCACCTCTTGAATCCGTGGGGACCACCTCTTGAGTCCGTAGGAACCACTGTAGAACAATGAGGACTCTTCGGAATACATTCCGAAAGAGGACAGATCTGTACTATAAATGGAATGATACAACTCTTCAATACAGAGGCGCCTTTTAAGTGAACCGGCACTACAGGAGCTTGAGAACTCCGTAGTTAAGCGTGCTCGAGCCAGGGAAGTTCTGGGATGGGTGACCTCCTGGGAAGTTGGCCCCTGGCCGGGTCCGGTTCACCCCAAAGGAAAAAACCATGCGGCTTCGGCCAGAGCGGATAATACTTTCTGTATTGGGCGTGGGGCATGACACCGAGTTTCAATCTAATCTGAATACAATCCAAATATGAATCCAACTATAACTCCAATTCAACATGAATCCAATATATCAAACCTGAACACTTGAACATGAATCCGAACAATACATGCAACATGTCTTGACTTGACCAAACCATGGATATATCTTGAACTTGATTACATGACTATCCGTTTATATCCTGATCCGTTTATATGAACAATTTATACCATGGTCTTGGCAAGTCTTATATCTATAAACAATACAATATACATTACGGGGTTTTAAAGGGGTAGACTGATACAGAATGTGTTAAAAGTGGCACGAGATGGTTACTAAAAGACGTAGATAAACGGTAAGTCGATGTCGCGCACCCCACGGGTTCGCGGGGAGGCGGAATACGCAAAAAACAATTTTTACGGGCTTCGCAACACCGACTTGAACTCCAGGATCGATACTAAACCCTAACTAGCTAAACTACTATGATGTTTAACTACTCGGAAGAAAGTTATACCTCATAGTATTAAGTCCTCCGGGTCTTCTTGTTCTCCTCCTCCTCGTCTTAAGCTCCTCGAAGTGTACGGATCGCGCTTGCTAGGTCGGCCTCTTCAAGTCAAAAACGATCTACCCGAGAGTTTATAGTTCGAGCTCCGACCTCAATACCGAGCTAACTAGGGTACCTAGTTCGCTAAACTAGATAGTCTAGAGGATGTAGTGAGTAATGATAGATTGATTTGTCTCAAAATACCCTAGGTTTCTCAACACATGAGACTTTTAGGGTTTGAGGTAGAAGAAGAGAGCTTGGAGGAGAGAGAGTGTTCAAGATCATTATGGAATGAAGATAGCTAAGTCTTGTGATGAATGAAGCATACAATAACTCACAAAATGAAAATATCAAGCATGCTTCAATAGACACAAGACGAGTCACCCTCATGAGTCACCAAGTAGCCATGCTTCATTTAATGAAAATCCACTCCCCATACTTCTACCTCATTAACCATTTAATCTAAATGTTTATACAAGAAATGATGTGTCTTCTTCTAGAAGCATTCTTAGGTAAATTACAAGAATACCCCTCATCGTATATACATACCTGTATCCATATTCCGAAAAATACGAATACAAAGAGACGAAACTAATCCAATAATCTAATACTAGGATCCGGCTTAAACCAAAGTCCGGTAGTATTATCCGTCCTAATCATGATCCGTGCACAAGTACACGTGTATGATCGAACCTTGTTGTAAAACCATACGATCTCTACATCGTTTCGCCCGAAGCAGGGAAACCCTCTGTGTTGGACTCTAAAGACTTGACAGTACACTGGCAGTAGGTTTAACCACAAGCACGTCAGCGGTACTAGCTGCACGTAACGGCTACCCAGGTATCTGTCGATAAGAAGGTCGATGATCAAACTCATCCGAACTCCTACTGAGCCCATCTGTGACAATCTCCGTACAGTCCGGTCTATTCGTCTAAGAGTATCGCATATCGGGCTTAGGGGGCGGTAGCCGTCAGACCCCTGATAGCACAATAAGTCGTGTCGGGGTAGAGCCCAAAACACCCTGAGAAACTACTGGAGTACCTACCAGTAAATCTCGCTTGCCCTGGCCAGGGAATTTGTGTAATGGCTTTCCGAACACAGCGCGATATCAACTCCCAATATCGGGAGAGACGAATCCTATCTAACCACTACTGTTTCTAAGTGCTTCGGGACTGCACCCAACTACTACCTGTTTGCACGACTCCTTTGAGCCGTGGTAGTGTAGTAATCTAAGAACAGTTCGAACACACTCGAGGCGAAGTAGCGATGTCAAGTCAACGGACTAACCTGTACTCATGTCATCTGGGAATTGCTACCTGACGATAGGTATAGTACCAACCAGCAGTTCCCCATGAGTCATGTCCAGTGTACTCATAACCTAATGAGCACCTGCATACTATCTCCAGTACGACGTACTAATGGTTGTGGGACAGACCATCTCTCCTGCTGGGATGAAAAGCGTATACACTAGTCTACTCTGGGGTATAGATGCCCCGTCTCGATAATCCTATGACCAGGGACCTGTATAAGGATTTTCTTAAAGACTACCCAGCCCCCACTAGTGTGACTGCCATCACAACTTTGGTAGTCAAGCAAAGATCCTAAGGGCTCTACCAATATGTATAAGAGATATGCTAAAAGAAACATATGCACATATTGAGATAGAATCAAACCAAGTATCATACTACCATATTGAGCAAGACTGTTAATATATCTGTGTATATCCTAAGCTTCCAAAATGTAATATACAAACTAGTATGATACAATAATGGCCTCTAGGGCATATAACACTAACAATCTCCCACTTGCACTAAGGCTATGTATTGGCATATCACAGACCTATCATCTCGAATAGCCTCTCGAACTGTGTCTGAGGGGTGGCCTTTATAAGTGGATCTGCAGTGTTGTTCTCTGTATCTACTCTCTGCACCTCGATCTCCTGGCGATCAACGATCTCCCGGCGATCAATGATCTCCCTGATCAGGTGGTACCGCCTCAAGATGTGTTTGGACTTCTGATGGGACCTGGGTTCCTTCGCTAAAGCTATAGCTCCGTTGTTGTCACAATACAGCGTATTGGATCAACAATGGACGGAACCATCTGAAGTTCTATTAGGAACTTTCTCATCCAAACGGTTTCTTTCGCTGTGTCACATGCAGCGATATAATCCGCTTCCATCGTCGAGTCAGCAACGGTGTCCTACTTGGAGCTCTTCCAATAGACCGTCCCTCAATTGAGGGTAAAGACATAACCCGACATGGACTTGGAGTCATACTTGTCACTCTGGAAGCTGGAGTCAGTAAAGGCCTCGATCTGGAGGTCTTTTCCGCCGTACACCAAGAACATCTCCTTAGTCCTTCTCAGGTACTTGAGAATGTTCTTTACTGCTATCATGTGCTTCTCCCCTGGGTTTGACTGATTACTGCTTACAACGCTCAGTGCATAAGCTACATCTGGTCTGTTACACAACATTGCATACATTATAGAGCCTACCGCAGAAGCGTATGGTATAATAGACATGCGATCCCTTTCCAAATCAGTCTTGGAAGATATCTCTTTGGAGAGGGTGATTCCGTGACAAGCCAGTAAATTACCGCGCTTTTGAATTTTCCATACTGAATCTTTTCAGTATGGTGTTGATGTACCTTGACTGTGAAAGTCCCAATATCCGTTTAGATCTATCACGATAGATCTGGATCCCCAGAATGTAGGAGGCATCACCCAGGTCCTTCATGGAGAACCTTTATGACAAGAATCCTTTGACTGATTGTTGCATAGGAATGTCATTTCCTATCAAAAGAATGTTATCCACGTACAAGACGAGAAATACCACAGTTCTCGCTACAATCTTACTATTGATGCATGGTTCATCTGGATTTTTGATAAAGTCAAATTCTTTGACCGTCTTATCAAAACAGATGTTCCAACTCCGCGATGCCTGCTTTAGTCCATAAATGGACTTACGCAAGTTGCACACTTTCCCGCTGCTCCCACTCTAAATGAAACCCTCTGGCTGATCCATATAGACGCACTCTTCCAAATTTCCATTTAGAAAAGCGGTCTTTACGTCCATCTTCCAAATCTCATAATCGTGGAAGGTTGCAATGGCAAGAAGGATCCGAATGGATTTGAGCATAGCCACTGGAGAAAAGGTTTCATCATAGTCCAAACCAGATCTTTGACGAAAACTTTTGCAACAAGTCTGGCCTTATAGGTTTCAACCTGTCCATCTACACCAATCTTCTTTCTGAAGATCCATTTGCAGCCTACGGGTTTTACCCCTTCTGGAGCAATGTCCAAAGTCCATACTTTGTTGGTGTACATGGACTCCATTTCGGTCCGCATTGCATCCAGCCATTTTACCGAGTCTCTGCTCTAAATGGCTTGCTGGAAGCTAGTTGGCTCATTATCGTCGATGATGCAATCCTCTCTATCCCCATCTATAAGAAAACCGTAGTATCTCTCGGGCGGATGAGACAACCTACTAGTCCTGTGGAGTGGCGCGGGGATGTCCGGTTTTTTCGAAACTTCTGGTTCCACCAAGCTTTCAGTAATAGCTTGTGGTTCTGGAATTTCTTCCAGTTTTATTGCGCTCCCACTTATCTTTTTTTCTAAAAATTGATTTTCCAAAAAGTGGGCATGACGAGAAACAAAAACCTTTTGTTCTTCTGCGTAATAGAAAAGATATCCCCTGGAGTTCTTTGGGTATCCCACAAACTTACACAGTACTGAGCGTGTCTTGAACTTGTCCGCATGCTATTTTTTATACAAAAGATGGACATCCCCATATCTTCAAATACTTAAGATAGGGTTTCTTCCCACTCCACATCTAATATGGTGTGGTAGGCACAGTCTTGGTAGGAACCTTGTTCAAAAGATATGCAGCTGATTCTAGTGCATAACCCCAGAAGGATCGCGGCAACTCAGCATTACTCATCATGGAACGTACCATATCCAATAAGGTTCGGTTCCGCCTTTCCGATACACCATTGTGTTGAGGTGTGTATGGAGGAGTAAGCTCAGAGAGAATTCCATTCTCTTTTAAGTAACCCAGGAACTCGACACTTAAGTATTCACTACCTCGATCAGATCTAAGTGTCTTGATACTTTGCATGTTTGTTTTTCCACTTCATTCTTATATTCCCGGAATTTCTCAAAGGCCTCGGATTTATGTTTTATCAAGAATACATGTCCATACCTAGAGAAATCATCCGTAAAAGTAATGAAATAGGAATAACTACTTCTTGCATGTGTAGACATTGGACCACACACATCGCTGTGTATGAGTCCCAAGAGCTCGCTAGCTCTTACTCCGTGTCCAGTGAACAGAGTCTTTGTTATCTTTCCTTTTGAGACATGATTGACAAGTTGCATAGGACTGATATTCGAACGGATCCAAATATCCTTCTTTATGTAACTTCGTCAATCGTGTTTCATTGATGTGACCCAGTCTACAATGCCATAAGAAAGCCTGATTTAATTCTGGAGACTTTCTTTTAAGTGTGTTCTGGATGTTGAAAGCCTGAGCTTGATTTAATACGTATATACTGTTATCTAGTGTGCCTGACCCAATCAATGCTTGATTAAGGTGGATGTGGACCACATCTCTTACAAATGTAAAATTATAACCTTCTTTAGAAAGTAAAGCTACAGAAATCATATTACATGTCAAATTAGGTACACACAAACAGTTACGTAAAATCAAAATCTGCCTACTTGTCAATTCTAGGTGATATTTCCCTACGGATATAGCGTCTATGCTCATTCCGATAGCAACCCTGAGAGTCATATCACCTGTCTTGATTACTCTACGGTTTCTCAAAGCTTATAATGAATTACAGATATGAGATCTTGATCCGGTATCCAGTACCCAGGAAGTAGAGTTAATTGACAGACAGTTTTCAATCATAAACACACCCGAAGTCGAAGCCACAACGTGCTTCGAATCTTAGTTTCTGGCTTTCCAAGCCCTGCAATCCTTCTGACAATGGTCTATCCCGTGATAATAGAAACATTCCCCCTTCCCTACTGTTTGCCCCAAAACTTTTGCCCCGCCCTTTCCTTCTACCTTACTGACACCGCCTATCGGCTTGGTGGAGGCCTTCTTCTTCTCTCCCTTGGGTTTCGCCTTGGATCTATCCAATGAGCAGAGCGAGTGTCTCCCTGGATTCCTGCAGGGTTCCCTCTGAGCTCCTCAATATGTTGAGGAGTTGTGGAAGTGTAACTTCCTTCTCTTGAATGTTGAAATTCAAGATTAACTGGGCGTAGGAGGAGGGGAGCAACTGTAGAATCAAGTCAATACATAACTCGTTCTCCAACGTGGTCCCATGGTTCGTGAGCTGTTCAATATAGTTAATCATCGTAAGGACGTGGTCCCCTACAGATGATGCGACAGCCAACCTCGCCTGAAACAATTCCTTCGAGGTCTCATATCTTGTGATACGAGATTGCTCTCCATATAAAACTTTGGTATGGAGGAAGATGGAAGCAAGGTCCATCTTCTCGTGCTGTCTCTGGTGTTCATAATCCATTGAGGCTAACACGAGGCACTTGGCTCTCACACTGTCTTTTTCCCATGTCTTACGGATATCAACATTCGCAACGGTGGAATCTGGACCTGAGACAACGGAGGATTTGGTAGTAAGAAGGTAGCCCAGTTTGTCATAGGTAATGGCCATCTGGACATTTCTTAGCCAATCATAATAGTTTGGCCCAGTCAATTTATTATCTAGCAGTAACCTAAGCCCAGTTATTTTCATCGCTGCAGTCAAGAGAGAGAGAGAGAGGAGAAACACTCAGCATGATACTCTTGCAAGTTTAAATTGGTTATTTGTTTATCTAAACAGGATGGCTCCCACTGTATCTCGAATCCTTTCTCAAACCATAAAAGAAGAATTAGTCAGGATTAATCTCACTCTTACAATACTTGCTTAACTTTTCGGCCAGGCTGGTGTTGGTATTTCGAGGGAGGTTTTCCAACGCTTTCGTGAAATTCCTTAATTACATAACCTCTTTTCTGTGGAGGCGTAGCCCCTCAAACACCGTTCTAGACACCTACTTGGTTTATATAGTTTTGATTGTTTAGTGAAAAAATCTCCCGAGGAGTAGCGGATACTCACAGTAGGATCGGGATCCAAATATCATCGTGTGACAACCTTGAAGGAATCCTACCAAAATCATCACACTCCAAATGGTATGCAACACTAGCAAGTTTCAATTTTTTTAGAAACTCCTGATGTGGATTTTTTCCCCAAGCTCTTATGGCCTTGACGAAGGCCAACATATCATAAGTCGTAAGTCAAATTCTACCCGTCATTGTCCAGGTTAATTTGAATCCACCTGTACATACCCTTGATGAAGGCCAAAATAGTAGTACTATTGTCCCAAACCAATGCATCTATCTATGCTACAGATGAATACCCAACAGCTACCAATCACTATGATTTGGTGAAGGTCAAAATGCATAGCTTGAATACTACTGAATACCCATCTGAAATGGCGGAGGGCTAAGACTGGTTTTAGCGAAACCGTTATCGTAATGAAATTGATTTAGTCGAAGGAACCATGATAGCTTTTAAAGGAGTGGTTTAGGCTCCGCATTTAAAAGTTGCCTTTTGAAAAAACCGAGTGGTTTTTGAAACTATTCCAACGATTCAGCTTTGGATTGTTTTCTTTGCATTAATCAATTAATGCAGTCCCATAATTTACACCTATCATTGCAGAAGAAACGAAAATACAATGTACGCTTATGCCATCCGCACCACGGGGTCCCGTCATACACCGTTAGATTACTTAACTAACGACAGAGCGGGGGCTGGACTAGCGCGGGTGCAAAACATAAGCAACATCTATTATATAGCATATATATAAATATCCATTCGTCTCACGCAATAATAGGCATTTCAGATCACAGATGAACATATTGGATATACTAGGAATTCCGCGTTTCGTTTAAGCCCATAATGAAAGACGGATTCTACGGTCGTGATGAATAGCCAGACCCCACTCTACATCCCTACGGGTGCAGCAAACTACCCGCCAAATTCCCGAAGTGAAGAAGCCTCCCTCAGTAAAATGAGTAGGCCACTCGGCACTTCAAGAACCCAGTAGTTTGTGCACCCCACTTTGGGTCTATCATAGGAGAAAAAACAGTAAATGAAATAATACAACGGTGGCTACAACCTCAACCCGGATGTGCCCCACAAAACAATATTACATCACTTTACAAATTTACATCGAATGAAAGAAAGAAAACTCTCTTCTCACATCCCCCGGCTATTCATCCACGACGATCCAATATTCTATATACACAAACCAACATCACAGATATATGCAACCCCCAACTAATTGAAGTATAGCAATTAGCGGAAGTTTACGAACACATATATCCAAACACAGAAAACCCAATAGCCAAGAACTTTAGAATTTTGATCGAAACATATTTTCTGTATCTACCCCATGTACAAACCAGTATACAAACAATATTGGGCAGAAACCAAATATACCAGAAATCACAACACCACAAATAAGAACCACAGAAGAAAACCGAGTCAACTCGGCCTTGACTCGGCCGCGGAACCGCCGTGAAATACATCGTTTCGCCGCGCTTCCACGGTCGTCTTGGCGAGTTAATGGATCGTTTTTCTCGTGTGTTCTTAGAATTCCCTTCTTGTAATTTTAAGAACTCTGAAATAATTTTTAGACCAGATTTTAAAAACGACAGCAAGCTTGGGTTTTGATGTTATGTTTTCAGGGTTTTTTCGACGATCGAAGTTCTAACTACTTTCTAACTAGCAAGTTAAGGTTTAGTAGGCTCTGATACCACTGTAAGTCGATGTCGCGCATCCCGCGGGTTTGCGGGGAGGCAGAATACGCAAAAAACAATTTTTACGGGCTTCACAACACCAACTTGAACTCCAGGATTGATACTAAACCCCAACTAGCTAAACTACCATGAGGTTTAACTACTCGGAAGAAAGTTATACCTCCTAGTATCAATTCCTTCGGGTCTTCTTGTTCTCTTCCTCCTCGTCTTAATCTCTTTGAAGTGTATGGATAGCGCTTGCTAGGTCGGCCTCCTCAAGTCAAAGACGATCCACCAGAGAGTCTATAGTTCGAGCTCCAACCTCAATACTGAGGTAACTAGGGTACCTACTTCGCTAAACTAGATAACCTAGAGGATGTAGAGAATGATGATGGATTGATTTGTCTCAAAATACCCTAAGTTTCTTAACACATGAAACTTTTAGGGTTTGAGGTAGAAGAAGAGAGCTTGGAGGAGAGAAAGTGTTCAAGATCATTATGGAATGAAGATAGCTAAGTCTTGTGATGAATGAAGCATACAATAATTCACAATATGAAAATATCAAGCATGCTTCAATAGTCACAAGATGAGTCACCTCCATGAGTCACCAAGTAGCCATACTTCATTTAATGAAAATCCATACCCCATACCTCCACCTCATTAACCATTTAATCTAAATGGTTATACAAGAAATGATGTGTCTTCTTCTAGAAACACTCTTGAGTAAATTACAAGAATACCCCTCACCGTATATACATACCCGTATCCGTATTCCGAAAAATACGAATACAAAGAGACGAAACTAATCCAATAATCTAATACTAGGATCCGGCTTAAACCAAAGCCCACTAGTATTATCCGTCCGAATCATGATCCGTGCATAAGTACACGTATATGATCGAACCCTGTCGCAAAACCATATGACCTCTACATCTTTTCGCTCGAAGCAGGGAAACCCTCTGTTTGGGACTCTAAAGACTCGACAGTACGCTGGCAGTGGGTTTAACCACAGGCACGTTAGCGGTACTAGCTGCACGTAACGGCTACCCAGGTATCTGTCGATAAGAAGGCTGATGATCAAACTCATCCGAACTCCTACTGAGCCTATCTGTGACAATCTCCATACAGTCCGGTCTGTTCGTCTAAGAGTATCGCATATCGGGCTTAGGGAGGCGGTAGCCGTCAGACCCCTAATAGCGCAATAAGTCGTATCGGGGTAGAGCCCAAAACACCCCGAGAAACTACTGGAGTACCTACCAGTAAATCTCGCTTGCCCTGGCCAGAGACTTTGTGTAATGGATTTCCGAACACAGCGTGATATCAACTCCCAATATCGGGAGAGACGAATCCTATCTAACCACTACTGCCTCCAAGTGCTTCGGGACTGCACCCAACTACTACCTGTTTGCATGACTCGTTTGAGCCGTGGTAGGGTAGTAATCTAAGAACAGTGGGAACACACTCGAGGCGAAGTAGCGATATTAAGTCAACGGACTAAGCTGTACTCATGTCACCTGGGAACTGCTACCTGACGATAGGTATAGTACCAACCGGCACTTCCCCACGAGTCCTGTCCAGAGTACTCATATCCTAATGGGATAGACTATCTCCCCTGCTGGGATGAGAAGCGTATACACTAGTCTACTCTGGAGTATCGATGCCCCGTCTCGATAATTCTACGACTAGGGACCTGTATAAGGACGTGCTTAAAGACCACCCTGCCCCCACTAGTGTGACTGCCATCACAACGCTGGTAGTCAAGCAAAGATCCTAAGGGCTCTACCAATATGTATAAGCGATATGCTAAAAGAAACATATGCACATATTGAAGTAGAATCAAACCAAGTAGCATACTACCATATTGAGCAAGACTGTTGATATATCTGTGTATATCCCAAGATTCCAAAATATAATATACAAACCAGTATGAAACAATAATGGCCTCTAGGGCATATAACACTAACATAAACATCCATTGCTGTTGTTCCGTTGGTATTGACGGAGCCTTGTACTACGGGTTAGCTTAGTCCATGGGGAAAGTTGGACTCCTTTCATATACACTGATATATTTTGTACCAAGCTACAAACAACTACGTTAGTATAACAAAAATAGATAAATTATCAGATCTATTCTTTTCACTTGATCTATCTCTCTTTTGGGACTTACCGAGCGATTGTTCGCTGATGGCATTACTATCTCTTCTTTCTTTGGAATGTTGTCAGAAGGATCCGACTCTCAGGAGATCGAGCCCAGCCAGGACGATTTGGAGAAGTTCTCTGAGGATCCAGAGTTCTAGTTCCTACATGTACTTACTTTTCTTTCAGTTCATATGCCATTGTTTAGGCATCGCTTTCCAGCATTGTATTTACTTTTCAGTTGTATGTAAAGAATGTTTATCAATAAAAAGTTGTTGTTTTATTACATCTCTTGTTATTCTTGTGTTATTCATTTATATTGCTTATTTACGCTTAACGTGTTTATTTCTGAGTAAATACGTCGCGGGCCTCGTCACGTCTTCTTCTCCGTATACTGGGAAGTGGGGCGTGACAACGGTAGTGGTGGTGATGGTGATTGTAGGGGCTAGAGGTAGGGAACGGGATCGATAGCAGGAGAGGGGGTTGGAGGGAGGGGTGGGGAGGGGAGGGAGGGGAGCGGGGTAGCGGAGGGGAGCGGGGTAGCGGAGGGGAGGGTGCCGGTGGGAGAGATGATGATAGTGGTGGTGTAGAAGAAGAAGATAGCAGTGGTGGTGTTGATGATGATCATAACACTTTAAATTGATCATACGTTTTTTTAATAATATTAATTAGTACTTTGAGTTTCTTTTAATTATTATTGTTTGGGTTGTGATTGGTGTTTGGATAGTATGTATGATTATTAGACCCGACCTACTTACGTGAAAACCGTTATGGATTGATAGTTCGATAAAATATATTTTATTGATATTTATCCATAGAATAAATCTATATGAATCTCAAATAATATATATACAATATTTAAACTGTATATATATTTTTAGTAGCCATAAGTTATGGGTATTACATATCTAACCTTTAACTGTTAGTGTGCTTTTATCCTATTTTAATTTTACATGATATTTTATTGACGATTACCTATTACATATAAATCCTTAATATCCTAAAATACTGTGTATGAAATATTAGATTAGAATATTTCTTCAAGCCATTATATTTTTGTTTAGGTGGGCTATTAAGATAATACGTATGTGTAGATAATTTCTGATTATATTTTGAGTTTTCGTAGAAACGGATGGAGATCATAATATCTTTATAAAATATTATTTAGTTTATGAGTTACACACATATACTTATACCTATTAAATATAAAATAAAAATACATTTTCCTTTAAAAACTCATCTCTCCCTCCATCCCTCCCTTGTCTCTCTTCCTTTCCCTCGTCTTCAAGCCTGAGCTCACCCTCACGTCGTCGCCATCCTCCTCTCTACCCTGCAGCACCCACCATCATCGGGGCCACCTCCTTCCTTTTCCTCAACACACCCTATCAACCCGATGACCTATCTCCTTCCACCCAAACCGAGATCCCTAAAACCCAACACTGCATCTTCTTCGAGTTCGTCAGAAGATTGGATGCAATCACTAGCTACAGAGATATGCTGCCTCTGATACATTCTTCGAAGACCTTTGCTATCTAGCCGAGCCAAAGTTCTGGTCGAAGTTCAAGTCTCGATCTTATATCACATTGGGTTCACATGTCGCCGTGTCGTGCTATTTCCGTGACCGTCATCACCGAGGCAAGTTTCTAACTTGCTACATGCTATAATTCACGCAATATACATATATATTTGTAGGGTTCCTAGGCACACTAATGAGGTCTCACAAGGCATCAACCATGCCAATTTCAAATTTTACGGGTGCCGAGAAACCCTAATACGGATCGTTAACTAGAATTTTAGGCGACAAAGCAACTAGTTAACAACTTAACTAAAGGAAACGGAAATACAACCTTTGTAGATCCGGTTCTCCACCTCCATAGCTCCGCAATGAAGTCTCCTCGCTGTCCAAATCGCATCCCGGACTCTAGCATCGGCTTCATCGGAGAAATGGGCGGGCTTGGTCGTCGGCTTCGATGCCGAAGATGATCTACGTCGAGGCATCACAAGATCAAGCTCCCACTTCACCAAGTCATGAAACTTATGAAGAGAACACCCTATACTACTTGGTAAGAGGTAGAGGATGAAGAAATAGGAGGTGGGTTCACTTTAGAATTGGATTTCTCACTCATTTGCTCAAGTTGCCATTGATGGAGCAAGGTTTCTTTTCTTGAACAAGAAGAAGAAGAAGATGAAGAAGATGATAGAATTATGATAAGTTCTTCTTTAAAAAAGAAAATCATAGAATACTTATCATAAACCAACCATGGTTATGTGTAGAGAGCAAACTATAGTTAGGTGAATGGTTAGGTTAGGCATAAAACAAAAATGGTGGACTTTTTCAAAGCTTCATGAAACTTCAACAAAGAAACAAAATTAGCCACCATTTTCCTTTTGCCAAAATGAAATAAACAAATCAATAAATGAATAAATAAATTAAACAAAACCCTAACCATTTACTTAACCAAGGTTTAAACTTTACACAAACTCAAGTAAGCATGTATCATCAAACATGATACAATCAAGTGCACAAAAGTATATCACATATACAACTTGTGAACTTCAAGTGAGAAAATCCATTTAAAGTGAACCAATGCTAGTTAATGCAAAGTAATATATCAAATATATAATTATGCATTAAATCATTAAATCAACACTTGATTCAATGATCCGGTCATATCGCATACAACCGACTAATATCTAATGTATCGGCTTATCGAATCAACCCTTGATTCGATAACCAGGTTATATCGCATACAACCAATCGATACATTCATCGCGAGAATAGAATACGGTATCACATACACGCATTATTCTCGGTCCCGCACATATCTCATATGCGCTCCTATTTCGTTTCGCTTGAGCCAGGAAACCTCTGTGTAGGACTCTAAAGACTCGTCAATACGCCGGTAGCAGATGATGATCATATCAATCACCCACAAGCCGCAAGCGGTCTGCTAAACGTAACGGCCACCCGGGTATTGAGCGATCAGAAGATCGACGAGCAAGCCCTCTCACACTCCTGTGAATCCAACCAGTAACACTTACCGTACAGTCCGGTCTGATCGTCTGATATGTCGCATATCTCGCCTAGGGGTGGTAAACGTCAGACCCCAATAGCTCGATAAGTCGTGTCGATATGAGGTCTATAACAATTCGAGAAACTACTGGTAACACTTACCAGTAAATCTCAGCAACCCTGGCCAGGGATTTCCGGTTATAGCCAATCGAACACAGCGCAACATCAACTCCCTATACCGGGAGAGACGAATCCCCTCCTATCGCTCATTGCCTCCATGTGACTCGGGACTGTACCCAAAAACCACCGTTTTGCACGCCCTCTTGGACGTGGTAAGATGGAAATCAAAGCACAGTTGGAACCACACAAGACTCTATGACGATCTCAGGTCAACAGACTACTCTGTACCAGTGTCACCAGAGAACTGCCATCTGACGTAAGGTATAATACTATCTGGGAGTTCTCGGCGAGTCCGTCCAGTGTACCCAGTCTCCACTGAGCACCCGTATATCATCTCCGATGTCAAACACCAATGGATATGGGATCATCCATCGCCCATCTGTATGGGTCGAGAAGGTATACGCTAGTCTACGCTGGTATATCGATGCCCCGTCTCGATATACCCTCGACTAGGGACCTTGAAGGATGTACTTATGGACTACCCTGTCCCCACTAGTATGATCCGCATCATAGTCCAGGTAGTCAAGTACACATCCTAAGGGCTTTACCAACATGTAACAGAGAGACAATCAATGTACACGTTAAGGTAAAGAGTAACCAGATAGCATACTATCATGTCGAGCAAGAAAGTCCTCCCTATATATGTCCCAGCATCCACTACATTATACATCCAATGTACAGTAATGGCCTCTAGGGCATACATATAACTAGCAATCTCCCACTTGCACTAGGGCCATCTGATAGCAGTGGTTGTAGTATCTCATACTCAACCATCCCATAAAAGTCTCTCTCTGGGAATAGGCCTTCGCGAGTGGATTCGCCGTGTTGTCGTCTGAGTCTACTCTCCTGACCTCGATCCCCTGGAGATCAACCATCTCCATGATCAGGTGATACTGTCTTAGAATATATCTGGATCACTGATGGGACCTGCGTTCCTTGGCATAAGCCACAACTCCATTGTCTCACAATGGTTGGAACGTAGTTCATCTCATGAACCAATATACATCCAAACAGCCTCTTTGGTAGCATCTTAAGTAGCGATGTATCCTGCCTTTATCGTCTAGTTAGCCACGGTATCTAGCTTGGAACTCTTCCAACATACCGTCCCTTTACTGAGGGTAAAGACAATGCCTGTGACTGACATTCAGTCGTCCTTATCATCCTGGAACATTTCCAGTGATTCTCCCCAGGATCGATTGATACCATCTCACTACAACTAGTGAGTGTCCTAATATCCATTTAGATCTATCTCATAGATCCAAAACCCAGGATTTAGTAGGTATCACTTTGATCCTATGTGGAGAATCATTGTTATAAGCGGAGATTGATCGAGCGTAGCATAGGAAACTCTTTCCTTATCAAGAGTATGTCATCCACGTACTCTACGAGGATCGTCACCATACTCCCTACTACCTTTTTGTTTATACAAGGTTCATCTACCATTTTGATGATGTCAACTTCTTTGACTAACACATCAAAATAGACGTTCCAACTCCGCGATGCCTGCTTTATCCTATAAAGCATCTTGCACACGTTTCCGCTGCTCCCACTGTCTACGAAGCCCTCTGGCTGTGTACTTATAGACGCTCTCTTCCAAATCATCATTTAGAAAAGCAGTCAAGACACCCAACCACCAGATATCGTAGTCATGGTATGTAGCCGTGGCAAGTAGGATCTGGATGGACTTAAGCATAGCCATTGGAAAAAGGTTTCATCATTATCCACGCCTGGTCGACGACGAAAACCTTTAACAAGTCTAGCTTTGAAAGTCTCAACTTTTCCAAGTACACCAAGTAATCTTCTCAAGATATACTTGCTCCTGATGGGGATTTAACCCTTCAGATATAGCAACCAAAGTCCATACTTTGTTGGTGCATAAGGATTCCATCTCAGATCGATAAGCATCCAGCCATTCTTATAGAGTCTTACTCCTGATGGCCAGCTCGAAGCTAGTTGGGTCATCATCTCATGATGCAATCCTCGCTCCCACTATCATAGAGGAACCGAAGTTTCTCTCAGGTGGGTGAGGAACCCTACTAGATCGGCGGAGAGGCTGAGGTTCGTTGGTTACTATTGAATCCTTTGGTTCTACCAAGTCATCTGCTGTAATTTGTATAGCTGGAACCTTTCCAGTTGTACATAACAGACCTTGCCTCGAGCTTGTCCGGATTATGCTTTTAGACATAGCCCGGACAACCCCAAATCTTAACTAACTTAAGATATGGGCTCTTCCCTTTCCATATCACATATGAAGCGGTAGGCAACTGATTTGATTGGAACCGTATTCAATAGGTATGCAACTTCTCAAGTGCATAACCCCCAAAAAGGAAAAAGGTAACTCAGTAGTACTCATCATAGAGCACACCATATCAAATAGGGTGTATCTGCTCCGCCCCGATATACCATCGTGCAATGGTGTATACGGAGGAGTAATGCTGAGAGAGAATCTCATTCTCCTTTAGAATCTCCAGGAATTCCGTGCTTAAGTTTTCTCCTCCTTGATCTCATCAAAGGACATAATACTTATACCCGTATTGGTTCTCTACTTCTAGCTTATATTCTGTGAATATCTCAAAAGGTTCGGACTTGTGTTTCAACAGGAACATATGTCTGAATCTTGAGAGATTATCAGAGAATGTAACGAAGTACAAAGAACCGGTCCTGGTATATGTAGACAGGGGACCTACATACATCAACATGTATCATCCCAAGAGTTCACTAACTCTTTCTCTGTTTCCAATAAACGGAGCTATGGTCATCTTATCTCTGTGACATGACTGGCAAGTTTCACAAGATGTAAATTCAAATTTATTTAAACATGCATCTTTGTGCAACTTAGCTAGTCGGGTCGCATTGATATGACCTAGTCTACAATACCTCAAGAAGGATTCGTTCATTTCTGAACTCTTCTTCTTGTGTGTGTTCTATATACTAAGAACTGTAGTTTGATTTAGAACATCAATGCTTTTAGATAACGTGCCTGAACCGATCAACTTTTGATATAGGAAATGTTCAAAACATTATCCAATAATACAAAATTTTATCATTTCTTTACTAATAAAGAGACTGATATGATTTTGTATATCAGGTTCGGTATCTAATAACATTCGTTCAGAATCAATGTATTAGGAATACAGGGTGACAGTGACCAACAGACTTGGCTGCAACTCTTGCCCCGTTTTCTGCCTCATGAAACTTATCACCCGTTCTCAGTCCTCTACTTTTCTGTAGCCCTATGTAACATATTACATATCTGGTATCCTGATCTGGTATCACATACCCAAGACGTAAAGGATACTGAGAAACAGTTCTCTGTAATGAACACACCCGAAGATGATGCATCAGCATGCACTCTCTTCGTTTGGGCGGCACGGGAAATCTGGTATTCCCCAATTTCCTGCTCTGTCTTATAACAATTATAAGTTGGAGCGGGACCAACGTTCCCCAGCTCAGTATAACAAGCGGGTTCAGTCAAATATCCGTATTATTATCTTGATTAAGGCGTGATATGGTCGCTACCTGGAGAGAGAGAGAAGAAAACACTCAGCGTGCGCTCTTGCAAGATCAGATTGGTTATTATTTTATCTAATCAGGATGGCTCCCACTGCTTTTTATCAAATCTTCCTTCAAACCCAAAAAGGAAAGACAAGCCGGGATTAATTATATACTACAAGTTCGCCAATCTTTCAGCCAGGCCAGTGTCGGTACTTTGAGGGAGGTCCCCCGTGCTTTCACACGAACCTAATTAATGTAAACCTCGTTTTCCCAAAGGCGTAACCCCGTTGACACCTTTCTAGACACCTACTTGATCGGCTAATTGTAATGAAGAAGATGAAGAAGATGATAGAATTATGATAAGTTTTTTTTTAAAAAAGAAAATCATAGAATACTTATCATAAACCAACCATGGTTATGTGTAGAGAGCAAACTATAGTTAGGTGAATGGTTAGGTTAGGCATAAAACAAAAATGGTGGACTTTTTCAAAGCTTCATGAAACTTCAACAAAGAAACAAAATTAGCCACCATTTTCCTTTTGCCAAAATGAAATAAACAAATCAATAAATGAATAAATAAATTAAACAAAACCCTAACCATTTACTTAACCAAGGTTTAAACTTTACACAAACTCAAGTAAGCATGTATCATCAAACATGATACAATCAAGTGCACAAAAGTATATCACATATACAACTTGTGAACTTCAAGTGAGAAAATCCATTTAAAGTGAACCAATGCTAGTTAATGCAAAGTAATATATCAAATATATAATTATGCATTAAATCATTAAATCAACACTTGATTCAATGATCCGGTCATATCGCATACAACCGACTAATATCCAATGTATCGGCTTATCGAATCAACCCTTGATTCGATAACCAGGTTATATCGCATACAACCAATCGATACATTCATCGCGAGAATAGAATACGGTATCACATACACGCATTATTCTCGGTCCCGCACATATCTCATATGCGCTCCTATTTCGTTTCGCTTGAGCCAGGAAACCTCTGTGTAGGACTCTAAAGACTCGTCAATACGCCGGTAGCAGATGATGATCATATCAATCACCCACAAGCCGCAAGCGGTCTGCTAAACGTAACGGCCACCCGGGTATTGAGCGATCAGAAGATCGACGAGCAAGCCCGCTCACACTCCTGTGAATCTAACCAGTAACACTTACCGTACAGTCCGGTCTGATCGTCTGATATATCGCATATCTCGCCTAGGGGTGGTAAACGTCAGACCCCAATAGCTCGATAAGTCATGTCGATATGAGGTCTATAACAATTCGAGAAACTACTGGTAACACTTACCAATAAATCTCAGCAACCCTGGCCAGGGATTTCTGGTTATAGCCAATCGAACACAGCGCAACATCAACTCCCTATACCGGGAGAGACGAATCCCCTCCTATCGCTCATTGCCTCTATGTGACTCGGGACTGTACCCAAAAACCACCGTTTTGCATGCCCTCTTGGACGTGGTAAGATGGAAATCAATGCACAGTGGGAACCACACAAGACTCTATGACGATCTCGGGTCAACAGACTACTCTGTACCAGTGTCACCAGAGAACTGCCATCTGACGTAAGGTATAATACCATCTGGGAGTTCTCGGCGAGTCCGTCCAGTGTACCCAGTCTCCACTGAGCACCCGTATATCATCTCCGATGTCAAACACCAATGGATATGGGATCATCCATCGCCCATCTGTATGGGTCGAGAAGGTATACGCTAGTCTACGCTGGTATATCGATGCCCCGTCTCGATATACCCTCGACTAGGGACCTTGAAGGATGTACTTATGGACTACCCTGTCCCCACTAGTATGATCCGCATCATAGTCCAGGTAGTCAAGTACACATCCTAAGGGCTTTACCAACATGTAACAGAGAGACAATCAATGTACACGTTAAGGTAAAGAGTAACCCGATAGCATACTATCATGTCGAGCAAGAAAGTCCTCCCTATATATGTCCCAGCATCCACTACAATATACATCCAATGTACAGTAATGGCCTCTAGGGCATACATATAACTAACAATATTGTCATATTATTATTATAGTATTATATTTATATAATTCGTATACCGTAGATAGTTAATATTAACAAGTTTTTACAATATAGTGTTTATGCAAGTATATTTAAATAATAATACCTAATAATTATGACAAAACTATTATAATACGGTCAAATGGATAGATTCAACTTGTAGGAATTAATATGGTTATTTTTGTAAGTCTACAGTAGCGCCCCGGCCGTCTTTCAGACGCCAAATGCGGAACAAAAACTTTTATAACTGGCGCTATCGCATACTATAACCCGGATCTGCCATTAACGCTAAACTAACAAACTACAAAGAGGGTAGAAAGGTTATACCGAACGATCCGAGTCCTTCGTTCTTTAACCATCATCCCACGCTCCGTTGCGGCTGCTCCGATCTCCTGGTTTCTCGTCGAGGTGGCACCACATCTACGGATCTTTAAACGGGCTCCCGCCTCTGACCCGAGGCAACTCGGTCATCAAGTTTACTAAAAGAGATAACCAAGATTGATGTAGAGAATGAGTAGAACACTTTGTCTCACTTCGTCCAAAGCCATGGACGAACGGTTAATGAAGTTGCCATTTGAATCGGGTAAATGAGAAATGCGCAATTCTAATTTTCATGAACCAAATTCCATAATCTTTTCTTTTGCAAATCAATCAAAATCTCTCTCACAAGGGGCCGGCCACTATAAAGAGGAAAGGGGTGAGAGTAGGAACAAGTGAGGGTGACCATAAGCTATGATGCTTATCATAACATTTAATGAAAGAATGAATCATCAAAAAACATTAAATGCAATCCGTGAATCATTAACCTAGTCACCATAACACATCATCACTCAATTAATGCTAACTATGAATCATTAAATCTAGAACCTTCTAGAACCATGACTCACCCAATGATGAAAAGATAAATCCGTATTAAACCGAATGTTTAATACGGGTGATAGAAAACTGGAAACTGGCAACTTCCAAAAGCGATCCTGAAACGAATTTCAGGATAACCCCGTAACAGTATAAACATACCCGCATTTGTATTACGACCGAATACAAATGCAACTAAGACAAAGATATTATATCTACACAGTATAATACTCGGATCCGGCTTAAACCAAAGCCCACCAGTATTATCTGCCCGAAATATGACACGTGCGTAAACGCACGTGCATTTTCCGAACCCTGCCATAAAACCATACAGCCTCTACAACGTTTCGCCCGAACTTGGGAAACTATCTGTGGGGGACTCTAATGACTCGTCAGTACCCTGGCAGTGGGTTTAACCACAAGCCGTCAGCGACACTAGCTGTGCGTAACGGCTGCCCATGTACTGACCTCAAGGGAGGCCGATGAGAGAACTCATCCGGAAACCCTACTGAGCCTAACAGTGACAATGTATATACAGTCCGGTCCGTTCGTCTATGAGTATCGCATATCGGGCCTAAGGGGCTGGTAACGTCAGACCCCCAAAAGCGGTATAAGTCGTATCGGAGACAAGCCCTGAACACCCTGAGAAACTAACGGAGTACCTACCAGTAATTCTCACCTTCCTTGGCCAAGGACTTGGTGTAATGACTTTCCTAGACACAGCGCGATCTCTGATTGATCTCAAAAACTATCTATAACCGCAATCAAGAACGGCGTCGCTTTGCAGCTAGCCGGTGAGTACGGGTCGGTCCACAGGGATGTTGTGAATTTTCTAATCGCGCTTACGAGTTAATTCCGATAGGTGTTCGGATTGATTTATTAAATCTAAAAGCTAAATCTATCTATACTAAGATTATCTAGATCTAAATCTTGCTAGGGTTAGGTTTAGGAATGGTTTGGAAATGTACATAAATCTCAACGCTTTCTATACCCAAATTAGGATCTAAGAGGAGTTATGGTAATTATCAATAAAGGGGATTGGATCCATTCGGGAAGGTGTTCCTTCCTCTAGGTTCTTGTCCTTCCTTTAGAGATCCTTACCCTAACCACCATGGAAAACACGCGCAACCGGGCCTTTATACTACGGTATCACCGCTACCTCGAGGGATAGGGTGCCGTAGGGCGCGGTGTGTGCGTGTATGCATGGAGTCCTATAAAAAAGTATGATGGGCAAGAAAGGGATGAGAAATCTCATCTCTCAAAAGCCTTCCCCAAAGCTAACCCTAACAAGCGAGGAGACTACTCGCTCATTAGGGAATTTAAAAACATTTATCTAGGGCAGAGAATGAAAACTTACCTAGGGCAAGAATTTAAATTAACTACTTACTTTACAGATGGCTCTCTCCAAACATTTACGCAGGGTTGTCAGATCTGAATAGATGAATTGAAAAGAGGCATCGATGCCCTCCAAAAAATTTCTAAATTTTATTCATAGAAAGAGGCATAGGGAGGCATCGCCTAATACAAGAATTAGAGTTCCTATTTATAGAGGATAGGAAACCCTAGGTTACAATTGATTCGCATGTCTACATTTAAAAAATATCCCTAGGAAGACCTAGTCAAAGTAGACTCCAAGCTTTGGTAAAATTTTATGTCCGGAAATTTTGGAACAGATTCTGGGCTTCTTGGGCTTTTTATTTCTTTGGATCTTTATTCAATTTGGCTTCTCTATTTCTTCCAGATCTCCAGTGAACAATTGCAGTGGACTTTTAACCGTTTGCTTTGTAATCTTGGACCTTGCGTTGCCTTGTACTGATCTTTTGTGTATGCTTGATTAAGATCCTTCTATTTGTTGGTCAAAGTCCCTTTTTTGTGTCGTCTTTTATCTTTTTCACTATTTTCGCTCCAAGAACCTGTAACCCTTAATATGTTGCAGACATGCGTCAAAAGCACATGTTTATTTATAAAAAGAATAAGAATAGGGAATATAATAATACAATATTATGGTATGAACAAATATCCCCAAACTTATCTTTTGCTCGTCCTCGAGCAAACTTATTTTTTTTATTCTCTACAATAACCTAACCGCACTTTCGCAGGGAATCGCGATTGCACTGAGCTCGTGCAACAAGCCGTTAAACCTCTAGGTGTCCCTAGTAGGAGGAGTGTCGTCTCCTGAGGGTTTTCAGCGGATACTACCCACAAAATCCTATCAATTCGGCACATTGACTTTTATTCTCCAATTAGATTTTCTAACAAGGAATTCTATTATCTTTGACTCATAAATTATCCACCCATATTCTTCACACTTTCTCATTATTTAACTTAAGATTATATATGTTCTACAGACCTACTTAGCTTTCGGTATTTCTTAAATTTTCCTTCTAGGTTTCCATCTCCACTTAGGAATTTTTATCAACTTTACTAAAGATACAAGTTCTATTCTTCACTCCTTTCTCTCATCTAAATCCCAATCACATACCCCTACGTGTGTGTATATATCACCCCTACACTTGGAAATTCAAATCAAGCAATCATACACTTGTCCGTTATCCAAAGCACTTATTAATTGGTGAATTTTTAATTGAATTTTGCTTACACATTCTTCATGCGACCGTTAATACTTCTTGAGGTACCAACAACCGATTACAAAATGCGTTTGCAGTTTAAAGCGTAATTCCTAGTCTTGCAACACCTAAGGCTTTTAGTAGTGACTCCCAAACCAGTTGGTCTAAGGCACTAGGTGATGAAGCACCCTCGCTAAATATTTTTCTATTTTTTTAGCCTTAAGTAATCACAAAAACCAGTGTTCATTTTTTTTCTTTATTCACACTTGTATATTTTTTTTATTTTCATTGTACTAAGGACTTTAGACAAGAGCATTTCAAGGTCTCCTCTACTATTCCAAGTTTCAAGGTGCGTGTTTGTGCAAATTATAGGGTGTACATTTTCAGAATCTAGACTTAAGCTAGGAATTATTTTTCAAACTTATACTTTAATAAAAAAAATCAATACTTTTCCTTTGTTTTGACTTAGCCCAAAAAGTGAACTCAAAATTTGCCTATTTCTAAATAAACTACAAAGACATATACTTTCTACCGTTAAACTTTAAGGAAGGTTATTTTTAGGGTTTTTAATTTACTAAGTCTAAGATCTAGTTGTTCCTAGCTAGTTAACCTATCTATCAAACTCAAGTCAAATAAGGCCAAAATTGAATACATTAATTTCTATAATTTTTGAAAATTTTCAATTTTTATGGGTTTAAAAATAAGTATGCAAATGCAAAAGATGTACATATGAATGTGAAGGAAGAAGGCTTACCGAGCATACCCCCAAACTTAAATTTGACAGTGTACTCACTGTCATGCCACACCAAGAGGGTCAAAATGCCGGCACTCCCCTGTTTATTTATTTATAACTTTTTTTAATGTTTTGAATTTTTTTTTATTTTTTATAGAAAAAAAAAACAAAAATATATATACATATATACAACAAGGTTCCCCCCAAACTTAAGCTTGGCCTTACACAAGCCAAAGGTTAGCACCAACCATTCAAAAATTTCATCATGATAATGGTAGGGTTGGTGAAATAATGGGGTGTAGAGGAAGGAAATGAGAAACACACGAGACCATGTGGGAAGAAGGGTAGAATATGGTCTCGGTGGAGGAGAAGAATGGCGGAAAGGAGAAAGAAGTGGAGTACGATCTTGAGGGTGTAAATCGAGTGAATAAATTAGCGCAATTTGTGATGACCGATGTGTTAAAAGCGATTGTGCTAACCTATCAACCCGTCGAGAAATGGGGTCAAATCTCTCAAGATTCGCAAGAAGGCATGGGTACGCCGAACTTGGTATAGGAGATGAAAGCGTAACGGTCTCTTGTACGGTCGGAACAATAGGAAGGACGAAAGGGAGTGAATTAGGGATAGTCTCTTTCTCACCGTAGTAAACTGTCTCGAACTTGAAAGATTCCAACAATGGTTCGAAACGACTGTAAGCAACCGAGTATGATGGTTCAACTAACTCATCAGAAAATTCAAAGGACTCAAACTCGGGTGGTGAGTCATCAACATCGTCCGAAAAAGTGAAACACTCGTAAGTGTTGTTGGCTGTGAGAACTGTGTCAGATTCAAAGAAAATTTTTTCAAGCTCACAGTCTTCAAGCGTGATCTTTTGCATGGTCGGAACGATGGAAAGGAGGGAGGGTGATTTAGTTAAAGGTTCAAGAGGATGAATTGGAAAATCCGACACATCAAAAAAGAATGGTTCAACCTCAATATTATCCTCAATACTCTCCTCAATACTATCCTCATAATTCTCCTCAATATTTAACTCATCCATGCCATTATCATCAAAATCAAGACGCATATGAAGTTCGGGAGAAATATCTAATGACTCGGGATGATGAATTGGACATAAAATTTCAATCAAATCGACAGGTTCATCATCCGAAATATTCCCGGCGTCTATATCCTCAATCAAGTGAAAATCAATTTTTTCTGACACCTCCTCAAAAGCATGGATATTTATCAATTTAGGTTCTAGAGTGGAGGTGTAAAGTTCGAAAGGATTAAGTGTGGTTTCACTCGAAAGGGGTTCTTCACAATCTGGTAAATCAAGCACTACAAAGTCACACAACTCGTTAGATGTTTTGTTTGTAACTTGTGAATCATTTGGGACAATCGATGGAAAACCGGAGTTGTGGGCTTCAATTGGGTATGGGTAGGTTTAATTTGTAAATCCTCTCAAATTCACACTCTGTCCAACCGTCCCATCATACATTGAAAAATTTGGAGCTAGTTGGAAACTAGCTGCCGGTTCACTAGGTTGTATAAGGGCGGCTATGGATGAATCCACATTCCTCACCATTTTGTTTGTTGCTAAAACATAAGCCTCCAACGACTGTTCCAAACTAGACATGGGTTGTGAAGGGGTTTTGGTAAAAGATTCGAAATTTTTTGGATACGTGAAACTCCCAAAAGGCTGTGTAGAAACAATGTCTAGTGACGGTGGGAAAGTCGGGTAGGACTGGTAGGAATTGGATGGTTGGACAGCAGTAGGGTCAACATGTGGATAAAAAGGTGAATGGACTTGTTGATCCCTAGAACTAGATGTGTGGAGAGGGGTGAAAGATCGGCTACGAGATTGAGCAATATGCTCAGCAATGGACATCGGTTTAGGAGTTACAGCAGGACTTAAAAAGGTGGTATCAACGTACGAAGGTGGTAAAGGTGGATATGGTTGACACAAAGTGGGTTGCAACGTCGAACTGTTTCTCCTAGACGCTTCTATTTGATCTTTCAAAGAAATTTTGGGCACAGAGGGATCTTCCTTAAATCGACCGAAACAATTGACGTACGAGGCAAAGTTAGGTTCGGGATACCAAAGTTCGGCAAGAGATTTATGATGTGGGGACCCATGATAGGAGAAAGAGAAGAGAAAGAAGGTAGGTGGTGCAAGGATTTCTTAGCGGCAAAAATTTGCAAGTTGTTAAAAATATTTCCTTTTTCCGTTTGCTCTTTATTTGGAAATTTTGCAAAAAGATTTTCGATAAAGGGCTAAGACACACTTTCGATCAACCAAAAATGCACTATCAGGCCTAGATCTAGGGTCACTTAGGTCAGCTAGACAGCTCCTAACTGTTCCAAAGGGCTAGAAATAGGACCTCAAACCGCCTCTTCACCGCCAATTGCGGCCAGGTAAGTGCCAGGTGAGTGGGAGGCTCCCCGCTACAAGTAGCGGTCCTAATTAAGTAACCACTCGCCTTGGACACACTTGCCTAGACACCGCAAAGTCAAGTTAGGATTAACGGCTGATGCCTATAACTAGTCCTCTGTCCTATTGAGCTCGAAGTCCTTAGGGCTGAGTCTAGTATTTTTTAATTAAGATATGGTCAATGCAAATGCCTTATGTGATTTCTGGGGTCCTGGGAAGGGTGATGAAATCCCCACCCAATTTGAATTGGTCAAAAGCCCCTTAAAGTCAGTTTTAAAGATATGCAAAATAGAAAAATCACTTGCAATCAAATCTTTTTATTTTATGCGCGGCGCAAAGAATCCTGCAGAGAATCAATTATTGGAAGGGAGAAGATTTTTAGCGCAAAGAATCCTGCAGAAGATTTGGCAAAAAGATATATGGGGATTTGCAGAGAGGGGGAAGAGGAAACAAACAGTGAATTTTCGCGCGCTGACGTGGCAGTGGGACCGCGGAACCTCGGCGGGAGACGGCTTGCGCGGTGGAAAGGCGGTGGAAATGAAGCTTCTGGTCTCGGAAAATTTTTTGCTGCTCTGATTTCCCAATTCCTTTCTGTTCTGATGTACCTTTTTCTGTTTAGCACTCTGGATTTTTCCAGATCCGTCGATCCTGCAAAGATTCACAAAAAAAATACCCTTCAAACAATAAATGATAAGATTTTAATAATTTTTTTTCTTTTTCTGTTTTTATGATTTTTTAATTTAGATTAACTCGAAATTGCAAAAAGGAAATACTACGCCATTCCCGGCAACGACGCCATTTGATTGATCTCAAAAACTATCTATAACCGCAATCAAGAATGGCGTCGCTTTGCAGCTAGCCGGTGAGTACGGGTCGGTCCACAGGGATGTTGTGAATTTCCTAATCGCGCTTACGAGTTAATTCCGATGGGTGTTCGGATTGATTTATTAAATCTAAAAGCTAAATCTATCTATACTAAGATTATCTAGATCTAAATCTTGCTAGGGTTAGGTTTAGGAATGGTTTGGAAATGTACATAAATCTCAACGCTTTCTATACCCAAATTAGGATCTAAGAGGAGTTATGGTAATTATCAATAAAGGGGATTGGATCCATTCGGGAAGGTGTTCCTTCCTCTAGGTTCTTGTCCTTCCTTTAGAGATCCTTACCCTAACCTCCATGGAAAACACGCGCAACCGGGCCTTTATACTACGGTATCACCGCTACCTCGAGGGATAGGGTGCCGTAGGGCGCGGTGTGTGCGTTTATGCATGGAGTCCTATAAAAAAGTATGATGGGCAAGAAAGGGATGAGAGATCTCATCTCTCAAAAGCCTTCCCCAAAGCCAACCCTAACAAGTGAGGAGACTACTCGCTCATTAGGGAATTTAAAAACATTTATCTAGGGCAGAGAATGAAAAATTACCTAGGGCAAGAATTTAAATTAATTACTTACTTTATAGATGGCTCTCTCCAAACATTTACGCAGGGTTGTCAGATCTGAATAGATGAATTGAAAAGAGACATCGATGCTCTCCAAAAGATTTCTAAATTTTATTCATAGAAAGAGGCATAGGGAGGCATCGCCTAATACAAGAATTAGAGTTCCTATTTATAGAGGATAGGAAACCCTAGGTTACAATTGATTCGCATGTCTACATTTACTAAAATATCCCTAGGAAGACCTAGTCAAAGTAGACTCCAAACTTTGGTAAAATTTTATGTCTGGAAATTTTGGAACTGATTCTGGGCTTCTTGGGCTTTTTATTTCTTTGGATCTTTATTCAATTTGGCTTCTCTATATCTTCCAGATCTCCAGTGAACAATTGCAATGGACTTTTAACCGTTTGCTTTGTAATCTTGGACCTTGCGTTGCCTTGTACTGATCTTTTGTGTAGGCTTGATTAAGATCCTTCTATTTGTTGGTCAAAGTCTCTTTTTTGTGTCGTCTTTTGTCTTTTTCACTGTTTTCGCTCCAAGAACCTGTAACCTGTAATATGTAGCAGACATGCGTCAAAAGCACTTGTTTATTTATAAAAAGAAAAAGAATGGGGAATATAATAATACAATATTATGGTATGAACAATCTCCACCCCCAATACCGGGAGAGACGAATCCCCTGCCGATCCTCTCACTTGCCTCCATGTGGCTCGTTACTGTATCCAAAAATTACCTGTTTGCACAACTCCTTTGAGCCGTGGTAGGGTAGAAATCAAAGCACAGTGGGAACTCACACGAGACAAATGACGACCTTAGGTCGATGAACTAACCTTTGCACATGTCACCAGGGAACTGCTATCTGACTAAAATATATAATACCAACTAGCAGATTCCCGGCGAGTCCTGTCCGGTGTACTTATAACCCAATGAGCACCTGTATACATCTTAGGTGATCCAACTGACACCAGTGGCTTGTGAGACCGGCCACCGCCCCTCGTCGGGATCTCGACTGTATACACTAGTCTACTCCGGAGTATCGATGCCCTGTCTCGAAACTCCTACGACTAGGGACCACTATTAAGGATGTGCTTATGGACTACCCAACTCTCACGTATATGATCACCCTCATACTGTTGGTAGTCAAGCAAGATCCTAAGGGCTCTATCAATGTGTAACAGTGATCAGTCACCTGAACCTGTACACGACTGATAAAGGCAAACCAGATAGCATACTATCATCTCGAGTAAGACTGTCCTACCGGTATAGGTCCTCCGCAATCATTGCAATCACGTGCCCTGCGATCCAATAATTGACTTTGAGGGCACTATATCCAACAATTTTCGTTACATCATATATCGCACCTAGATAATGGTTACAACCATATTCATCATGATCTGTTTACACGATATTCTTACGAAATAAACACTTTATCTAATTTAATACACTATCGTTGACATGCTTGTAACCTGCCAGACTATTACTATTTTGCTATCATGCTAGTACCTATTTGCCTGTAATACATACTGATGCCAACAATGCTGACGTGACCTGCTGTCTTGATAGACATAATCTGTACCTGCCTGTTCCTTTGTTGCCATTAGGTAGATATTATCTTCATACCTGACTTGAAAAATGAAGCATGGAGAAATGGGAAAATCAAAAGTGTAACTGAAGGGATATTATATGTTTCTGTGGTTCCGGGGGTTAACGGAACAAAATCATTATTGATTTATACATCTTGCATCCATGGTCCCGGGGGGTAACGGGATATATCTTATGTCCGTGGTCCCGGGAGATAACGTGATATATACTTTTGAGTTACATGAAGGAGTATATTAATTGGTTTCAAATACTTATAGGATAGATAACTTAGAGATATGGACCCTTAGGATACACATAATATGATTAATTCCTTATATCTTGCTTGTTACAACATTGTTCGTGCTATTGCTTGTTATTTATATCTATGACATCGAGTTATTGTAACTGGTATATCATATTCTATTCCAGTTATATCATTATTATATTATTTATGATCCACTGATGTCTGGGTTTTGCATAGCCTAGATACTTGACCTTAGCACAAGAGGATAGTGAGTACTTTGAGAAGATTTCCGATTAGTGACAAGCATTCCACTGATTTAGTTCTTATCTATGGTTTATGTATTCTATCATTTTCTTGGATCTTTATTTCTTCCGCTATTGTTCTTATTATTGTTTATCGTGATTATTGGACATGTTTAGAGATAAATAGTTATATTATTGTTCTTGATTACTGATTGGCAGCCGTAATGTGACTATGGAAGGACGTTTTCTTACCATAGGTAGCATGGTTGATTTTGTTACGTTCCCGTATTTGAGTATTTTGGGAAGCGGGGCGTGACAATGATGATGATGATGGTGGTGGTGGTGATGGTAGTGGCGGGTTGAAGAAGAGGAGGAAGATGGTGATGACGGTATTGATGATGATGATGATGATGGTGGTGGTGGTAGCGAAGACGAATGTGGTGATGGTGATGGCGGTGGTAGTGGGTTGAAGAGGGGAAGGAAGAAGGAGGTAGGGGAGGTGTTTTTGATGGCGGCGGCGGTGAGGTGCCGCCGTCGCTAGCGGTGATGGCCGTTGTCATGACCCGAAAACGGCATGTGACCGGTACTTGAATCACGTGAAATCTATAGGACCCCACGGTAACCCCAGTAAGTTAAAAACCAGGAATCTATACCTTTTTAAGTAAATAATGGAGGTGGAGTTTTGGAAAATGGTTATTAATGAAATCAAGTTCCTCTTTTTAATGTATAAATAAGGTTCGTTGAAAATACAAGTGGATTGCATACTAAAGTTTGAAACATTTTCGTCATTTGAAATTGGGTAGCACCTCCTTTATAAATTTTGATCAACACCAATACATAAATAATAAATATAATCCGCATCCTCAATCGGAAGCTATCTCATTGCCAATCGGCGGAAACACAACCACGCAATATATACGACGCCCGAGGCGAAGATCAACACAAGAAAGAAAGTAAAAGAAGTACCAAAAATATCATCAAAACGTAACTATATCGTCATCAACTCAACAGTAAAGAATAATATACAAGTCTCGTCTTTAACTCGAAAATAATATACAAATATGGTCTCTAAGTCTACAAAAATACAATTCTGGTTGATGGAGTTTTTAACTAGATTATAAAAACTATAAATATAAAAATGGTGGTTACGATCCGTAATGTACCCCACCTACCAAGAAATCACCCAAAAGAAGAACGTGCCAGCAAGCTGCTACCGATCCGAGCGGTCGGTCCTGCAAGAAAACTATGGCACAATGGGGGCGAGTTGCCAACTCATGAGTAGGAGGCATCATCAGGTAGAAATCGAATGCATAACGATCTACCTAGATCATAATGTAATATAATATCATACAATGCGCTAACGAGTGTGTATGTGTGTGTGTGTGTGTGTAATATCGTGTTTGTATCAATATATGGAATAATGTCATCCATAACATGTGTGTGTGTGTGTGTGTGTGTGTGTGTGTCATCCAATGAGTGTCCATCAACGACACTCGAAATCATCATACAATACTGAGTGTCCAGCATTGACACTCGAAATCCTCATAAATCCTGTGTCCAATATCGACATGTAAAATTCTCATATCTCAGACGCCGTCTCTCAGATCGGCCCTCATATCCATCTATATCATATCACTCCGATCGGTATCCTCCGGATATCTGCCGAGTCCCATACTGTTACCGGTAGGTAGTGTTCCCGGCCAGGCTCAACGCCTTTCCATACGATCTTCTTGCCCCTGGGAACCATACCGGGTCCACCATGTATCCGTAATCAGTTCCTCCCCTTCTCTCGATTCGGATAATACTCATAGCTCAGAACTGAGAAAACTCATGGTGGACGCCGAAATATCATATCAAGAGAAAACCGCGTTTTTAAAATATTCACAAGTATTATAAAATCATATCCGCTGTTTTCCAAATCTCAGAAATCCCATGAAAACATAATCTCATAAGAACATGGCAATAATGGAATAGAACGGTAATTCAAATCTCAGAAATCCCATGAAAACATAATCTCATAAGAACATGGCAATAATGGAACAGAACAGTAATATAATGCATGGCAAGTGTGTTCATATAATTGTGTTCGTATAAGCAATGTAAAGAAAGTACGATATCCGGAACAGTACGTGGTGCCGGGTACTAACCAGCAATCTATAATGCTAACGAGTGACATAGCAAGTTCTATATATGTACGTGGCATGACAATCACCGATGAGGTGTAGCTGTAACATGCGGGTATGTGCAAGTGCAACATGAATCATCGGTAATGGTGCGCGTGTCTTAGCACATGAAGTTAAGTAGAGTTAAAGGTATGAACGTAGTATATATCGTAAATAATCAAAGCGTGAGCGTAGGCAGAAATAAGGAACTTGAAATGCGAGCGTATACAGAATAATGAAATCGTAACGTGAACAAGTATTAAAATATCCAACTATGTTTGAGCCATACAGTTATAGTTTAAAATAACACGAAACATTGTTTTGGAAATAAGAGACTACGATATTTTTGAAATAGATACCATTTGAAAATTCGTAGCGCACCCTTGAATTTATCATTTAAAAGTACGTAACAAATCGTTAGTTTTAAAAGTAGGTATGGCTCTAAACATCTCATATTTTCCACTTTGAATTATTAACAAGACTCCTCGAGTCGAAATAAATATCGGCCTTAATAGGCAATCGATGCTCATCATATTACGTATGAAATATCTCTCGTACGATATCATCCAATCAATATGGTACGGATCTATAGTCGCGTACACCAATCTTATGTCATATCATATCATCCTATATCATATCATATCGTTTCATACCATATCATATCGTCCCATATCATATCATATCGTCTCATATCCTATCATATCATCTCATGTTATATCATACTATATCATGTATACTTATATCGTAAATATCCTTATATAAATGTATGTATGTATATATATATATATATATATATAGCCTAATGGTAAGAAATAGAGACTAAGGGTATAATCATCTACTAAGTATACTACTATCGCATATGGTTAGACTAGGCATATAATTCTAGTATATATAGTATCCTAATCTTTACGGTTGCGGGGGTGCTATACGCCATCCATCCGACTTCTCCCATATATATATATATATATATATATATATATATATCTACTCACCTAAACGGTTCGCCCTAGTCGAAGCCGACGGATGCCTCGCCCTTCTTCGTCGTCTCGGAAGTTCCGGCGATCATATCTACAATCGAAACCATGTCGAGTCGCATAAACATTCATATCAAAAACCGATACGACGAGCGAAGCGCACATAGGTTAGAACCTATGGTCAACACGTGCTAAATCCGATAAAATACTTCTGGCGTCGACGTACGAACGTCGAACGACCAAGTCACAACATAGAAATCCGAAAACCAAATTTCAAAACTCGCAAAACATCGTTAAAAGCCAAGTAAAATAACTCCAGATTTTAACTAAGGAAATCTGGGGCGAAATAGCATATAAAATAGGTTTATATATAATGTAAAACACCTACAGACCAAACCCCAACACCTAATTGCTACAGTAAACCGCCAAAAAATTCATTTTAACTGCAAATTATGGTCCAAGTTTAGAGTTAGGGTCTCGTCTTTATGGTGGTGTCTCGTGGTGGTCTAACTAGGTTTAATATATATGCAAAATATTTTGCAGAGACCCCAATTTACTCTAGATTTGATTTGAACATCAAAAACTCAAAGAAAACCGATATTTGAAAATTTTAACTCATGTTTAAAACTTTAGAACTCTTTAAAACCAGTGATACTTGCACTAAAACACTCCCACCTATCACTAATATGATTGTAATCACTCACTAACTCTCTACCAGACCACCACTACCAGTTGTATCCATAAAAACTCACTTAAAAAAACTTAAGTCTAGCAAACATACACAAGAACTCCAAAACTAGATTGTGAACGCAAGTGTACTTTAAAATTTATCTAAAAGTGGGATTTTTTTTTATCTCATAATAGGAATGAAGGAAAATTCCAAGATGGCAAAAGATCCCAAAATGGAGACTTGATCGCATCTTCTTGAATAGGATGAGAATTGGAACATGTTTTGTGAAGGTTCCACGATGTTTTGGAGTGATTTGTAGGGATGGTTTGTGGTTTGAATGAGGATGGAGGAGGTGGAGAAGGAGGAAGAGAAGAGGAAGATGAAGAGAATGATGAAATGATATGAGGAAAAATGTATGGTGTCTAGCCATAACTCTCTCTCTCTCTCTCTCCCCATACCTCTTTATTATAATGCCACCATGCTCCAATGTCTCCTATTTTCCTTTCCTTTCTTTTCTTTTTGAAAAAAAAAAACATATAACACAAATGTAAAATGTTAACATTCACTAACATGTCATGACACTTAAAAATGGTTTAACAAAAAGCTTGGTTTAATGCACAATAAGAAAACACTAATTAAGTTTAACATTAAACTTATATGGATATAAGTATATACTAATTTATGAAAAGCCCAATTAAATAAATGCTTTCTGTCACGTCCCGCTTCCTATAACATGTAAATACGGTACGCGACAAAACCAACCATGCTACCTATGGTGAGGAAAGATCCTTCCATAGTCATATTACGGCTGTCAATCAGATATCAAGAACAATAAATAAAATCTAATTAACACATGTCCATCTACCACAATAGATAATAATCAAGAAATGTATGTAGCGGAAATGAATAAAGATCCAATAAAGAAACAATATCCTAATCACGTCCCTTATGGGATCACACCGATAAACTTAATTACAGAAATAAAAATAAACTAAACATCTCAAAACTAATCATCAAGCTCCTTACTGCTCAGCTTGCTTGTCAAAATACTCTTGATCTTCCTGCGACAAGGTCAAAGGAACTGAGCCATACAAAGAAGATACGGGTGTGCTATAAAGAAGATACGGGTCTAAATAATCATCACAGGCGTTATAACAGTGAGCTACATGTATGTCATGAATCCTAAAGTCGGTGTTTTTAGGTTATCTATCCTAACGGTATTTGAAACCATGGAATCATCGATGTAACTCAAAAGTATCCCGTGCGTGCCCAGGACCACGGTCATGACCCTCGGGGCTGAATCTGAGACGTGCAGCTAGGAAGTAAAAAACAATATCATGTACAAACGAATGATGTCAGCATCATCATTCCTGGGCCCGAAGCCCGTATCGACTGATCGGTCTCTGGAAAGTAGTGAACCGTTGAGCTACAAGTCAGGTTTCATTACTGATTTCCCCCTTTCCATCAAGTTTCATGTTCAAGTTAGGTATTAACGACATCTACTTAATGCCAACATAGAAACAAGCAGGTACAGGTCTTGTCTATCTAGACAACAAGTCACGTCCATCAGGATAACAAGTCAGGATTGTCGGTATTGGTAAATTATCCAAGTAACAGGCAAGATAACGTATCATGAACCGTCAAGCAGTGTGTATTAAACAAGATAAATACTTGATGGAAAACAGTAACCAGTTTATTTAAAACACTGTAGAAATAACTAATGTATATTATTTATTTTGTAAGGTATAATTAAATTATATATATACCTATTTGTAATAACGTTTTACATTTGCTACTAGATATACTGTAGTCTGGGTAAAGGATAATGAAACTACAGTGGAAATATATTGAAATTATAATGAACTAGCATGCAACGAGATTAACTTGTTATTGATACACCATACAGATTAATGTTATAAAGTCGTATATTGATAATAACTTGCTAAATATTAAAATACGTATATAGATACCTAACCATATTAATATATATATTGGAATATGAAATGTAGCATTTCGCAAGTTTAGAAACTTGCCTCGATCGATAAACTCACGACGAAATATGGATATCCGCACGACGACGACGTTCGAAAACACTACGTATTCACGACCTTGGGTAAAAGCGACTATGTACTGCTAAGGGATGCTCGCTGGTGCTCTGTGGACTGCTCTGGTTCAGTGTCTGGGTCGAGACACGGTAATGGGTCGAAGTTCGCCGGCGACGAGGCGAAGTCGGGGTAAAAGCTTGTGAAGAAGAAGAAAAGAGAGAGAGATGATGGGGTCTGTTCTTTAAGGAGGTGATGACTGAAGATGGGTCTGGGTTGTGCTCATCAGCGAGGGGAAGTGGGTGGCGGCGGTGAACAGCTCCGGCAAAGGCAAGAAAAGAAAAAAGAAGAAGAAGGTGAGGTCGGGGTTGATGGAGGCAGCTGGGTTCTGGGTCACGTTGAGGGAAAGGAGAAGAGGTTGTTGGGTTGGCGACGAGGAAATGGGGTGGCGAAGTTGACGGCGAGGTGATGTGGTGCGGTGAGGGGTTAATTCGGTGATTAGAGAAAAGGAAAAGAAGGAGAAGAAAGAGGAAGAGATGGTGGTGATGTGGTGCTTTGGGTTTACCGACGAAGAGAAGGAGAAGGTGATGAGGGTGATGGTGGTGGTGGTCCGGTTCAGGTAGCGAGGTCGACGAGGAAGATGAGGTAGGTTCTCGGTTGTGGAGTCGGGGCTCGGATGAGGTCTTGGGTTTTAGGGAGGAGGTGACGACGAGGGCGATGAGGTTGAGGGGGTGATGATGAAGGCGAGGAAGGAGGAGGACGACAACGAGGTTTGAAGGCGTTGGTTAGGGCTCGGGGGTAAGGCGAGAATGAGAGGAGAGGGAGAGAGAGTTAGAGGCGGGAAGAGAGAGAGAGAGAGAGAGAGAGAGAGAATATTATAAATATATAAAACTGTTTAAATAATATATATAGTATATTAATATATATATATATATATATATATTATAGTTTTAAGGTTTTACAGATAATATCAAATAACACCAAACTTTACCAGAATCTCGTCCAAAAATATATTATAGAGAATAATACACATACGTAAAATCTTAAACCATAATGCAAGAATAGAATTTTAAATACACATACCCCCAAAAAAATTTAAATAAATATATTTAAGATTTAATAAATATTTGGTTACCTGATATTTTGGGATTTGAATATAATAGATAAAAGTGAAATAATATATAGGGCGATAAGGCATGCAAAGTCTATTAGTAAGATATAATTTATTCATAACTTATGGCTATAGATAGATATATTAAGATTTAAATATATATGATGCATATATTATACTACATTCACGTAGATACGCTTTACTAGTAAATATCAGATGTACTCTAGCACCATATTGGGTTCTAAACATGCGGGTCGGGTCGTATAACGACTACTACTATTCGAATCACTCGCAACCCAAATGGATATAGTGGGAAAATATAAAACAGGTCTTAAAATACCAAATATTCTTGTATAAACGTACTAGGGTGTTACATTATACCCAACTACAAAAGAATTTCGTCCTCGAAATTCACTGAACAGGAAAAAGACCAGAAGATACGAATTTAAGGAAAAAGATGTGGAAACTTTTGTCGAATCTCGTCTTCACATTCCCAAGTAGATTCTCCGTGCGAACGATTTCTCCATGAAACAAGTACTAGAGGGATTACTTTATTCTTGAGAACCTTTTCTCGTCGATCCACAATAGTCATCGGTTGCTCTTCATAGGTTAAATCTTCTCTCACTGTCAGTTCCGAGTGATCAAGAACGTGCGTCTCATCTCGAACATACTTGCGGAGTTAAGATACATGAAACGTGTCATGAACACCGGCTAAGGATGGTGGTAAAGCCAATCGATAAGATACCTCTCCAACACGCTCAATGATAACGAAAGGCCTTACGAATTGAGGACTAAGCTTGCCTCAACTACCAAATCGGATTACTCCCCTAGCCGGTGATATCTTCAAAAATACAAGATCACTAACAGTAAACTCCAAAGGTCTTCTTCCAGTATCAGCCCAACTTTTCTTTCTATCTTGTGCCATCTTCATATGATCACGAATCAAGTTAACTTTCTCCACAGTTTGCACAATGAGTTCCCGCCCCAACAATCTTCTTTCTCCAACATCGTTCCAACAAATAGGTGATCGACATTTACGACCGTACAATGCTTTGAATGGAGCCATCTGTATAGTTTCCTGAAAACTGTTATTGTATGAAAACCGCACTAAATGCAAATGATCCTCCCACGAACCCTTGAAGTCTAACATGCAAGCTCTCAATATATCTTCAAGTGTTTGGATCGTCCTCTCGGACTATTCATCTTTCTGAGGATGGTAGGACGTACTAAACTTCAAGAGAGTTCCCAAACTTTCTTGTAGACTCCTCCAAAAGTGTGATATGAATCGAGTATCATGATCAGAAACGATACTCACTGGTACTCCATGCAATCTTATAATCTCCTGCATGTACCGCTCTGCCAAATCCTCTGTCGACTGACCAACTCAAAATGGTATGAAATGAGCTGCTTTGGTCAAACGATCGACAATCACCCAAACTGCGTTATTGCCCTTTGGATTTCGTAATAAGACTGTCACGAAATCTATGGTTATATATTACCACTTCCATTGAGGAATTGGAAATGGTTGCAACAAACCAGCTACCCTTTGATATTCAGCCTTGACTTGCTGACACACCAAGCATCTCGATACGTAGTGATCAATCTCTCTTTTCATGCCTCCCACCAAAAATGTCGTCGCAAATCTCGATATATCTTCGTGACTCCCGGATGTACTGAATACGCGGAACTATGAGCCTCCTTCATGACCTCTTCTTGAACATCTCCTTTAGGCACACACAAATGACTTCCATATCTTAACGAGCCATATTCATGAATCAACAAATCTATTCGAAGTCCCGCTTCCACTTGTCCTCGAAATTTCTGCAATCTAGTATCGTGCGACTGTGCTGCCTTAATGCTATCGATCAAAGATGACTGTACTTGCAACTGCATCAACTGTTCCAATGAATCTGGTAGTATGATCTCCAACTCAAATCTCTGAAGATCAGTTATAATCTCCTTCTGTGCAGTCAACATCCGTATCGCTGGAAACCGACTTAAAGTGTCCGGCACTACATTAAATTTCACCGGATGATACTTTAGATCAAGGTCATAGTCAGCCATCAACTCTAACCATCTACGCTGCCTCTTTCTGTGTAAATACGTACTTTAGGCTCTTGTGATCAGTAAACACTTCTGCCCTTTCGCCCAATAAGTAGTGTCTCCAAATTTTCAGCGCAAAAATCACCGCTGCTAGTTCCAAGTCATGAGTTGGGTAGTTCTTCTCATGAGTCTTCAATTGTCTCGACGCATAGGCTATAACCTTCCCACGCTGCATTAGAACACATCCCAAGCCTTTCCCAGATGCGTCGCTGTGAATAACTAGTCCTCCGGAATCATCTGGCACTGTCAGAATAGGAGCGGTGGTCAATCTCTGCTTCAGCGCTTCAAAAGATGACGCACACTTCTCAGTCCATAAGAACAGTACCTCCTTTCATGTTAGCTTGGTCAATGGTTCTGCTATTCGAGCGAAGTTCTCCACAAACCTTCTATAATATCCAGCAAGTCAAAGGAAACTTCTGATCTCCCCACACATTCTTTGGAATTGGCCAATCATGAACAGTTGCAATCTTTTTGGGGTCAACTGCAATCATATCTCTGGATACAACTTGACCCAAGAACTTTACTTCTTCGAGCCAAAACTCGCACTTGCTCATCTTAGCATATAACTTTTCTTTTCTCAACATTTGCAGTGCGATCCTCAAGTGTTTTTCATGCTCTTTTTTCTCCTCGAATAGACCAGAATATCGTCAATGAATACAATCATGAACCGATCTAGAATTTGCGAAAAGATCCGGTTCATCAAGTGTAACGACTCTAATTTTACTGTACGCAAATTTTCAAGTTAAAATACAGAATAGAGTTTGCAAGCCTGAGTATACTTTAAATGTTGTTTTTATTTAAGAACAGCAAGAAAGCACTTGTAGCTCATTGGTAAAGCCTTGCACTGTTGTGATATAGCCCATATGTTCGAATCCCATCAGCTACATATATTTTTTACTGATTTTTCTTTTAAACTTTTTGGAAGCCCAAAAGTTTACACGTGCAAAACACGTAAAAATGAAAAGTCAGATAAAACAAACATGTGAAAAATATTTTGTACACAGTATAGGACACTTGGCAGAGATCCACTGGCCCCTAGCACAAATTCGTCCGGCAAGATCATCGTTTCGGCCGGCACCGCCGGGCCCCCCGTAGGGGATGAGCTCCATGTTTTGCCCACTAAACCCCTTGGTTTACCCCTCTATCCCTGTTATGTTTATTTTTCCTGTAATTATCCTGAGAATTAAAATTTAGATTTAAATCCAATTTTTAATACTTTTTAATTCTTTCTTCAATTCCAAAACCCTAATTTTACACTATAAATATAACCCCATACCCTAGCCATCTTCATTCTGAAATCTATTGCCAAAATTCTCAAAAAATTTCTAAGTCTAAGAAGAATACAAGTGGAGTTAGCTCTAGGTCAAATTCCGGCGAGGATTCGAGAAGTTTCCGGCGACCCCACGACTCCACGAAAGCTACTACCCTCATCCTCTACTTCCCCTCTCTCCTTTAAACTTGTAAGTCCCATATCTCTTCTTCTCTTTCTATTATAAAACTTCTCTTTTTCAAAATATGTCGGTAAGTGAAGTTATATCGACATTTATTTCTAAAAACTTTGAAAACCATAATTCTTCTTAAGATTCACTTGTACTCATGTATATACCTTACTTGTAATCATTTAACTAATATTTAGAAACCAATTTCACTCTAAAACTCCATGTTAAATAACTTTAATTAAGCTTGTACATTTAAATACCATGTAATTACATACGCCATCTTTTAATTGTTTTGTTTAATATTACCTTTAGAAAACCCCACGAGATAATGACCTACCTCTCACATACACACATCTTGACATAGCACGATTCTCTTGAATAATATTTTTGTGGCAAAATACGACTTTTCATCAAAATACCTTAAACTATTAAAAACCCGGATTTATTTAAATTGTGTTACTTAATTCTTTGCGATTATGCCTCTACAATCCTGTCACGCCCCGCTTCCCAGTGTATGGAAAGAGGACGCGGAGAGGTCCGCTACGTATTTACTCAGAAGTAAACATGCTAAGCGTATCTAAGCAATATAAAGTAAAGTACACAAGAGACAGGAATGTAAATAAACAACAACTTTATTTATTAAACATTCTTTTACAGGTACAACTGAATGTAAATACATGAGAAGAAAGCGATGCCTAGACAATGGCATACCTGAAATGAAAATGTACAAGTGCCTACAGCTCTGGGTTAAACGCTAACTGCTCCAAATCTTCAGTGCTGGGCTCGATCTCCAATGAGTCCGAAACACCTGACAACATTCCAAAGAAAGAAGAAAAGAAATGTCGTTAGCAAACAATCGCTCGGTAAGTCCCAAAGGTGAGTAGAGATAGAATAGACAGAAAAAGAATATAACTTATAATGTTTGATTATATTGTTAACGCTGTTGTTTGTAGCTTGGTACAGAAAATGCCAGTGTATACGAGAGGAGTCCCACTATTCCGGATACTAAGGTATACGGAGCACAAGGAACCGTTCAGCCACGGTACAACGGCAATGGATATTCAGGTTAGGTGTATTATGGTTATAGTCTCGTGCCACTTCTAGCACCTTCCGTACCAATTCACCCCTTTAAAACCCTGCGATGTCTTTTGTATTGATTGTATTGTTTTGTTATATAGATGGATGACTTGCCGAAACAATAATATCAGTAAATGGAATGGATATAAATAGAGAGTCATGCAGACGGAGTATATCCATGGTTCGGTTCAGTTAATATAGATTGCATAGACAGATTCATGGATTCATGTTGTATTGTAGTTTTATACTTGAAGCATTTAGTTATCGTCTTTAGGGTTTTCATAGATGTATATTTTATAGAAGTGAAATTTCTAGTGAGTAGAACCTAGTTTTCATATTATATGGTATTATATTGAAATATCGGTATTGTTTTGTATTTGGATGGTATTTTCATGTAATGGCGATTCCTTTGATTTGGAAAACTTGGAATATTTATATAATATAATTATAGATATTTTGATAATAGTTATATATTTAATAAAAATAAATTTTATTTATTCTTGTAGAAATCTTATTTTCTAAAGAAAAATGTATTAAAAATTTCATCGAGATCGAATTCTCCTTTCAGAGGTCTGCATCTCGCTCTACTAGGCCCGAGAATGTGCGATAACCCGCACTATCCCGAACGGGGTCCCCAAAATGGGTTGTAGAGGCGTAATTGCAAGGAATTGATTAACACACTTTTTAAAGAAATGGTTTTGCAAGTTTGATGGTATTTATTTATAATGTCGTATTATCCCATAACTATATTCCCAAAACTTCATCGTGCTATGTCAAAGATGTGTGTTGTGATGATGTAGGCCATTACCTCTTGAGTTATCTAAAGGTAAAACAAGTTTTATGTTATTTTATGTCGGAAATAAAGTATGTGGTATTTTATCGTAAAAATACGATAAAAGTTGCATAAAAGCTTCTTTTGAGATGAAACTTGTTTTAAAGTATTTGTTAATGTTTGTTAAACATTATATGAGAGTATAGTATTGATTGTTTAAGAAAAATAACCTTGTTAAAGAAAAACCGAATCGGAAGTCGGATTAACTCCGCTTCCGTCGGGTTTTAGAAATGAAAGTTTTTAAGATATTAGAAGAGAGGGGGAGAAGGGACTTACTGGCTAGAGAACAAGAGAAGGGAGAGGGGAAACTATGGAAGGCTTCGAGGCGTCGTTTCGTCGCCGGAATCTCCTTGGAACGTTGCCGGAACTTCACCCTTCGTTAACTCCACTTGCACACTAAAAGGATTTGAGAATTTTTTAGAGTTTTGACAGCGAATTTCTTAGTGAGGATGAGTGAAATGGAATGTGGTATTTATAGGAAAAATTAGGGTTTAGAGGGTTAAAGAATGCATTAAAAATGGGATCAAAGGGCATTTTATTGTTCTCTTGATGTATGCAGAGTAAACAAACAACATGGGGGTAGTGGGGTAGCTGAAGAGGTGCTCGGATGAAAAGATGGAGCCTTTGACTACGGGCGGCCCGGCGGTACCGGTCCTACATGCGTGCGTCGCCGGCCCAAATCCGGCGATGGACGGTGGGATTTATGCCACGTGTTTGTGTCGCTTGGTTTGCTTTAGTGCACATGTTTGATTAATCTGTAACTTAACATATTACGTGTAGTGCACGTGCAAACCCTTGGGGTTCTAAAAGATTAAAAGAAAATTTAATAAAAAGATAATGTGGCTGGGGGGATTCGATCACATGGGCTTCGTCACAGCAGTGCAAGGCTTTACCAATGAGCTACAAGTTGTTTCTTGTTGTTCTAAAGTAAAACAAATACTTATAGTGTACACAGGATTGCAAATACCCCAATTGTACATTAACTTTTAAACAATTTTCTGTACATTGAAATTGGAGTTGTTATAGTCCCATTTCGGGGAACCCGCTATTGGATGGTGCGGATTATCGCACATCCACGGGCTAGTACGGCGAGATGCAGATCTCCTCACGGAGTATATGATCTCGTTGTAATTTAAATACAATTTTTAAGAAAAAGGAGGATTTCTATTTAATAATAAAAATTTATTTTTAATAATTATATAAATATTATCAAACCACATATTTTTAAGATATTATTAAATTCCATGTTTTCTAAACAAAATAAAAGAATTATAAGTTTCATGAAAATACCATCAAGAATCAATACAAATCAAACTTTACACTAAAATATCTTGAACTATTCAAGCTATGTATATGTTCACCAATATATCTCATTCTCTAAAATTCACATTCATAACAATTCGAAATAATATAAATAATTACTCGAGGTTTATTTTGAAAGTATATAAAATATTTTTCATTAAACCTCTCGAGATATATAAAATTACATTAAGGACCCTAGTAAATATAGGTTTAAGTGGGACCAATTCTCTTGAGCCTCAGGGAGCCGGAGAAAGTGGGTGCTTGCCTATTTAAGGTAGAAAACTAAAACGGGGTTATCAATGGTAATTGTCTTGGAAAAAGACACAAATCCTGCCGTCCATATACAGCAGTTACCGATAATTCCAAACCTAATTCAGGTTCCAATTCTGTTTAAAGTGTCTAACTCAAGTCTGAGTCCAAGTCTAAATCAATCTGAACCCAATACAAATATGAATCCAAGTCAATATGAATCTAAACATGAATACTTGAACATGAATACTAGAACAATATCAAACATGCAACATAACTTGACTTGACCGAACCATGGCTATATCTTGAACTTGACTACATGACTTCCGTTTACATCCTGAATCAGTTTACATGAATAACTTATACCATGGTCTCGGCAAGTCTAATAATTACAAATCAATACAATCTATACAATATACACTACGGGGTTTTAACGGGATAGATTGGTACAGAATGTGTTAAAAGTGGCACGATGATGGCCACTAAAAGACACCTACATGAACATCCTGTGTCGTTTTTCCATGGGTTTTGACGGGGCCTTGTACTTACATGTTACCTTAGTCCACGGAGCAAGTTGGACTCCTTTCGTATATACTGATACATTCTGTACCAAGCTACAAACAACTACGTTAGCATAACAAACACATACTTTACCTATTCTATTCTCTTTACCTATCTATTACATTCTATCTTTTGGGACTTACCGAGCGCTAGTTCGCTGACGACATTCCTGTCTCTTCTTCTTTTGGAATGTTGTTAGGAGGACCCGATCTCAGGATATCGAGCCCAGCCAGGACGACTTGGAGCAGTTTACAGAGGAGGCAGACTTTTAGGCCTTACTCGTACTATTTTCTTTTTAGTTCATATGCCATTGTTTATGCATCGCTTTCTATCATTGTACTTTACTTTTCAGTTGCATGTATAGAATGATTATCAATAAAAAGTTGTTGTTTTATTATATCTTTTGTCATTCTTGTGCTTTACATTTATATTGCTTATTTACGCCTAACGTGTTTACTTTTGAGTAAATACGTCGCGGCACGCCACATCTCCTTCCACGTACACTGGGAAGAAGGGCGTGACATCAAGTGCATAAATATTGCCAGTGCGTTAGTAACTCCAAATGGCATCACTAAGTACTCGTAATGCTCATATTGAGTTCGGAATGCCGTCTTGTAAATGTCTCCTTCTTTCACCCGAACTTAGTGATACCCTGATCGCAAATCCAATTTCGAAAATACTCTCGCGCCACTGAGTTGATCAAATAATTCGTCTATGCAAGGGATTGGGTACTTTTGCTTAATAGTCACCTGATTTAACTCTCGATAATCGATGCACATCCTCTGCGTGCCATCTTTCTTCTTGACTAGAAAAACTAGAGTTCCCCACGGTGAACTGCTGCTGCGAATCCAACCCTTCTCTAGTAATTCGGTAACCGGTTTCTTTATCTGTTCTAGTTCCACTAATGCCATCGGATAATAGGCCTTTGAAATTGGCGTTGCTTCTAGAATAAGATCAATCGCGAACTCCACATCTCGTTTTGGCGGTAAACCCGAGATGTCCTCGAACACATCCATGAAATCCCGAACCACTGCTGGTGCTTCTTTCTTGATTACTTCCATCGACGAAAAAAGGCACTTGTCGGCTTAACCCTAAATTCGACTAGCCCGACAGATCTGCTACCTCCCAAGAATATTAACTCCGGGTGTCCAGGAATCTGGAAAATCACTTTCTTCGTCCTACAATCAATGTGAGCGTGGAAAATGCAAAGAAAATCCATTCCTAAGACCACATCGTAGCTGCCAGTATCAATCACCAAGAAATCCGCGAATAACAATCGAGCAACCCTTGCACTCACTACTAGATATAATTCTCCCATTTCTGGTGTGTATGTCCCAAGAGCTAGATAAAACCATGTGTGGGATGGAGTGTGCACCAATAAACTTGGATGACATAAAGCAATGGGATCCACCAGAAATGAATAATGCCAATGCGGGAAAATTATAAACAAGTAGGATACTTGAAACGACATTGTCTGACGCTTTGGCCTCATCGGCCGTCAAGGTGAAGGCCCGTGCCTGATTAGGCCTCTGAGTAATCTGCTTCTGCCCATAAGTCTTCTTATGTGGTGGTTTTTGAACATTGTCTCTCAATCATAATTTCAAAGAGCACGTACTAATGGTATGGTCAGCTGATCTACAAACTAAACAAAGTCCGAGCCTCCTTCGACACTCTTTTTGCGTGTGACCGGGTGACGGCAGAAGTCACAAATCACAGCTTTTTCTGATATGATACAAAAGGCTTCTTCATAGGTATTTTCCTTCGTTTGTTTACCAGAATGCCTCTACGTACAGGAGCTCTGGTTGGTGCAAACGCAGTCTTCCGTACTACAACCTCTTGCTGTTTATTATGCTTTACTTTTACCGATAAACTTTGCTGTTCCCTAACTGCCTTAAGAACTTGGGAGAAGGTGGTTAATCCCAACGATATGATATGTCTTTGAATCTCCATATCCAAACTACGCATAAACCGTCTTCCTTTATCTGCTTCATTGGCAACCAAGGGCCTCGCAAATCGACTGAGCTAGGTCCACTTAGCTGCATGTGTTGTTAGTTGTATGTATGCCCTAGATGCCATTATTATACATGATTGTATATTATAGTGGATACTTAGAAATATATAAGGAGGACTTTCTTGCTCGACATGATAGTATGTTATCTGGTTACTCTTTATCTTAATATGTATACTTGTACTGTCTCTCGGTTACATGTTGATAAAGCCCTTAGGATGTGTACTTGACTACCAGGACTATGATGCAGATCATACTAGTGGGGCCAGGGTAGTCGGCAAGTACATCCTTTAATTGTTCCTAGTCGAGGGAGTATCGAGACGGGGCATCAATATTCTAGAGTAGACTAGCATATACGTTTCTTGACCCATTTGATGGGCGATGGATGATCCCACATCCATTGGTGTTTGACATCAAATATTGTATACGGGTGCTCAGTGGAGACTAGGTACACTGAACAGGACTCGTCGAGAACTCCTAGATGGTATTATACCTAGCGTCAGATAGCAGTTCTCTACTGACAATGGTACAGGTTAGTCCGTAGAACCGAGATCGTCATAGAGTCTTGTGTGATTCCTATTGTGCTTTGATTTCCACCTTACCACGTTCAAGAGAGCGTGCAAAACGGTGGTTTTTGGGTACAGTCCCGAGTCACATGGAGGCAATGAGCGATAGGAGGGGTTTCGTCTCTCCCGGTATTGGGGGTTGATATTGCGCTGTGCTCGATTGGCCTTAACAGGAAGTCCGTGGCCAGGGCTGATACTGAGATTTACTGGTAAGTGTTATTAGTAGTTTCTCGACCCGTTATGAGCCTCACATCGGCACGACTTATCAAGTTATTGGTGTTGAGTTACCTTAACGCCCTAGCCATCGAACCTGGCGGTTTTCGGAATAAATTTTTTTCTACGAATTTAAAAACGGCGCTAAGTTAACCCAATAAAACCCGGATCTTTCCACAAACCTATCTAGAAAAACTAAATGAGATCAACTAACTACTATGAAAGAAGTCTCACCAAATGATCCAAGTCCTTCGGTCTTCTTTCCTCGTCGTTAGCTCCAAGTGACCACCTTGAACATACTTGATCTTCTTTTCTCGCTCCATCGATTCTTCGGGATTGAGCTTGTTCTCCGGTCCTCCTTTGTCGTAGATGATCCACCCGAGGGATGTGATCCATGGCCCTAGCTCCTAACTTAGTGTCAATAGAAGCAACTAGAAAACTTGGGTTGCTAATCTAAGTTGTTTAGGATGTAGTGTGGAGTTCTATGTGTTCTACTATCTCTATTTTGCCTCTTCACTTGTTTCTCAACTCATGAGAGGGTAGTGAAGAGGAAGATGATGAAGGTGGAGGAAAACTTAAGAGGAGGGAGGAGGGTGAAGCAAAATATGAGAGCTCAAGTATAATGAAGCATCCAAGTGAGAGAAAATTCCAACACAATGGTTTTGTGTATGAATTTCTTTCAATAAACAAGTGTAGCCATGCTTCAATAGTTGCCACAAATGAATAAAGAATTCATTTGTCAACTATTAAAGCCATGCCTCTCACCATGCCCCCTCTCCTTAATTTCCACCTCATTTCCATTTATCAATAAATGGAAAAGTCCATGATGAGGTGTCCACCTTCTAGAAGGTAATCTGTAATAAAATACGGATTGCCGTGTGCTGTATATACATACCTACATTCGGATAAGAACATGAACGTCCAAAGAGATAGAATAACATGAAGAACATAGTACTAGAATATACTTATCGAAATACATATATGTAAATTATCAAATCAATACCTGATTTAATAATCCGGCTCAAACCCGAGCAGGATAGTATTACCAACTGTCCGATCGAAAGTCCGGGTACAAAGTACATTAATCGATCGAAACCCTGCACGTATCCAATACGGCTACTACATCATTTCGTTTGAACCAGGAAAACCCTCTCTATGGAGCTCTAAAGACTCGACAGTACGCCGGCAGTGAGTTACTGGATAAATCCATAACTACTAGCACGTCAGTGGCACTAGCTGTACGTAACGGCTACCCGGGTACCTGTCGAAAAGGAAGGCCGACGAGCAAACTCATCCGGATCCCTACTGAGCCTATCTGTGACAATCTCCGTACAGTCCGGTCTCTTTGTCTGAGCGTATCGCATACCGGGTTTAGGGGTGGTAAACGTCAGACCTTAATGACCTGGTAATTCGTGTTGATGCGGCTCAGGACCAATCCGGGAAACTACTGATCTGCCTATCAGTAAATCCCAACTGCCTTGGCCAAGGTCTTATGGTCCTGACCAATCGAACACAGTGCAATATCAACTCCCTATACCGGGAAAGACGAATCCCCGACAATCGCTCACTGCCTCCATGTGGCTCGAGACTGTACCCAACTAGAACCTGTTTGCATGACTCAGTAGAGCCATGGTAGGGTAGTGATCAAAGCACAGTGGGAACTCACACGAGACAAATGCCGATCTCAGGTCCAAAGAATAACCTGTACTCATGTCACCTGAGAACTTCCATATGACGATAGGTATAATACCATCTGGAAGTTCTCGGCGAGTCCGTCTGGTGTACTCACCCCCAGTGAGCACCTGTATACAATCTTAGGTGCGGAAAACCATGTCACCTGAGAACTTCCATATGACGATAGGTATAATACCATCTGGAAGTTCTCGGCGAGTCCCTCTGGTGTACTCACCCCCCAGTGAGCACCTGTATACAATCTTAGGTGCGGAAAACCAATGGTTTCGGGACCATACCATCGCCCCTCGTCAGGGTCTAAAAACATATACACTAGTTTAATCCGGAATATCGATGCCCAGTCTCGATACTCCCACGACTAGAGACCATTTAAGGATGTGCGTACCGACTACCCAGCTCCCATAAGTATGATCACCATCACAACGCAAGTAGTTTAGCAATGATCCTACGGGCTTTATCAACATGTATAAAAGATATGTAATAGCAAGTAAAATATATGCACATGTTATGATAAATACAAACCAGATAGCATACTATCATATCGAGCAAGACTGTCCTGTACATATATATTTCCAAGCATCCATATGTATACATATACAATAATGGCCTCTAGGGCATACATATCCAACAATCTCCCACTTGCACTAAGGCCATATATATCGGCGTATAGAGTACCCAACGTTTGCTCTAGGGCCAGTTGTTGGCGTATCGAATACCCAAAATCTCAAAAAGTCTCTCGAACTGTGCTTGAGGAAGGGCCTTGGTGAATGGATCCGCAGTGTTGTCTTTTGAGTCCACACTCTACACCTCGATCTCCCGGCGATCAATGATCTCCCAGATCAGGTGATACCGCCTCAAGATGTGCCTAGATTTCTGATGGGACCGTGGTTCCTTTGCTAAATATATAGCTCCATTGTTGTTGCAATACACAGGTATTGGGTTAACAATGGATGGAACCACCTGAAGTTCAGTAATGAACTTCTTAATCCAGACGACTTCTTTTGCGGCATCATTGGCAGCAATGTATGCATCCTCCATCGTAAAGTCTGCAATGGTGTCATGTTTTGAACTTTTCCAACAGACCGCCCCTCCGTTGAGGGTAAACACAAAACCCGAGACAGACTTGCTGTCATTCTTGTCACTCTGGAAACTTGAATCGGTAAAAGACTCCACCTGGAGGTCCCCATTACCGAATACCAGGAACAATTCTTTAGTCCTTCTCAGATACTTCAGAATGTTTTTAACAGCTGTCCAGTGGTTCTCACCTGGGTTAGACTAATACCGGCTCACCACGCTAAGCGTGTAAGCTACATATGGTCGGGTACATAACATCACATACATTATAGATCCTACCGCCGAAGCGTAGGGTATAGTGCTCATACGAACCCTCTCCTCATCAGTCTTGGGAGATATCTCTTTGGTGAGGGTGATTCCGTGCAATGCGGGTATGTTACCGCGCTTGGAATCTTCCATATTAAATCTCTTTAATACGGTCTCTATATACCTGGACTGTGAAAGTCCCAGTAATCTCTTGGATCTATCTCTGTAGATCTTAATTCCCAGAATGTACGAGGCATCACCCAGGTCCTTCATAGAGAATCTTTGTGATAAGAACATCTTGACCGATTGTAGCATAGGATATCATTTCCTATCAAAAGAATGGCGTCCATGTACAAGACTAGGAACACGACAGTTCGGCCTACAATCTTCTTATATATACAAGGCTCATCCCCATTCTTGATGAAGTCAAATCCCTGGACTGTTTCATCAAAACAGATGTTCTAGCTCCGCGATGCCTTCTTTAATCTATAAATGGATATAAGCAACTTGCACACCTTTCCGCTACTCCCACTGTTTACGAAACCTTCCGGATGATCCATATAAACGCACTCTTCTAAACTTCCATTTAGAAAAGCCGTTTTTACGTCCATCTGCCAGATCTCAATGTCATGGAAGGCAGCAATGGCAAGTAGGATCCGAATAGATTTGAGCATAGCCACTGGAGAAAAGGTTTCGTCATAGTCCACACCTGGTCTTTGACGAAAACCTTTTGCAACAAGTCTAGCCATATAGGTTTCTACCTGCCCATCTACACCAAATTTATTTTTGTAGATCCATTTGCATCCAACGGGTTTTTACCCCGGGTGGAGAAATTTCCAAGGTCCATACTTTATTGGTGTACATGGACTCCATTTCGGATCGGACAGCATCTAGCCATTTATCAGAGTCCCTACTAATAATGGCCTGCCTGAAACTAGTAGGATCATCTTCTTCCAAGATGCAATCCTCTCGATCCCCGTCTATGAGAAAACCGTAGTATTTCTCGGGCGGATGAGAAATCCTACCAGATCTGCGGGGTGGCTGAGGTTCGTCGGGTATAACTGAATCTAGCGGTTCCACCAAATCTTCAGTTATAGTTTATGTTTCTGGAATTTCATCCAGTTCTACCGTGCTGCCACCAATATTTTTAACAAGAAATTCTTTTTCCAAAAATGTGGCGTTCCTAGAAACAATAATCTTTTGTTCCTCTGCATGGTAGAATAGATACCCATTAGAATCCTTTGGGTATCCCACAAACTTAAACAAAACTGATCGTGCCTCAAGTTTGTTTGGGTTTTGCTTTTTGACATAAGTAGGGCAACCCCAAATCTTAACATGTTTTAGATACAAACTCTTACCACTCCATATTTCATACAGAGTTTTAGTCACGGATTTGGATGGAACTTGATTCAAAAGATGTGCTGCTGTTTGAAGTGCATATCCCCAGAATGAAAGAGGCAACTCAGCACTACTTATCATGGAGTGAACCATATCCAATAGGGTATGATTCCTCAGCTCCGATACACCGTTGTTCAGTGGTGTATACGGAGGAGTAAGCTGAGAGAGAATTCCATTCTCTTTTAAGTATTCTAGGAATTCCGTGCTTAAGTACTCCCCTCCTCTATCAGATCAGAGGATCTTGATACTTTTTCCAGTCTGGTTCTCTACTTCGTTTATGTAATCTTTGAATTTCTCAAAAGCTTCAGATTTGTGTTTCAAAAGATACACATATCCGAACCTAGAGAGATCGTCAGTGAATGTGATGAAGTACGAGAACCCACCCCTTGCATGTATAGACATTGGACCACATACATCACTGTGTATGAGTCCCAAGAGCTATGCTGCTCTTTCTCCGTGTCCGGTGAACGGAGATTTGGTCATTTTTCCTTTGAGACAAGACTGACAAGTTTCATAAGATGAAAATTCGAACGTATCCAAAAATCCATCTTTATGCAACTTACTTAGCCTTTTCTCTCCGATATGACCAAGTCTTCAATGCCACAAGTAGGATTCATTCATTTCTGGACTCTTCTTCTTGTGTGTATTTTGTACATTTAAAACTGTGTTTTGATTTAAAACATAGATACCATTACAAAGTGTACCTTCTGCAACCAATACCTGATTAAAGTAAATGTTCATGATATTTCTATCAAGAACAAACTTATATCCGTCTTTATCAAGTAAAGAAACTGATATGATGTTGCAAACCATGGAAGGTATATAGTAGCAATTGTTCAAAATCATAGTACTGCCATTGTTCTCCGCCGGAAGACGCGGCCGGGACGTTGGGACGTCGGGGCCTGAATTCTGGGGGCAGATGCTATTTGGTGTTATCCGTCCACCTCTCCGAAGATGCCAAGTTGATTTATGGCACCATGTATCGAAGGTTTAAACGGATGCGGCCGATATAGCAAACTTCGTCAGATTCCCCCTCGTTGAGGGGTTTTTGATTGTGGGGACACTTTTCGCTGCAGGCGCAAACCCCTGCAGTTAATTACGCTATCGCATCGCGGTAACAATTTTCTTCTTCTCCAGATGGTCACTTCGTGTCGTGGATGTTTGTTTTGTTTTTGGTTGCCCGTGGATTGTATGCGGAGGTTAATTTAAGTTGTCGCCCGTAGGGCGTGGATTAGTCCAAATCCGTATTTTCTTAGATTTGGGTTTGGGGGTTGGGTTTAAGGATTGTTAATCTCATTTGAGACTAAGATCAACTTAAACGTTTGTTAAGGATACGTTAGTCTAATTTTAGACTAAGATCAACTTAACCATTTGTTAAGGATGCGTTAGTCCAATTTTGGACTAAGATCAACTTAACATGATCATTTAGATCCAACAAAAGAGCATTTGGGCTCTATTGTTTAGTTTAGGGATATTGCGGTCAATTAGTTTAAGGACATTACGATCTAAGGTTAAGGACATCATAGTCCATGGGTTTAAGGACCCCACAGTCCGAGGTTAAGGACATCATAGTACATGGTCTTAAAGGACCCCACAGTCCGAGATTACGTACATCATACTCCATGGGCTTAAAGACCCCACAGTCCGAGGTTAAGGACATCATAGTCCATGGGCTTAAAGGACCCTACAGTCCGAGGTTAAGGACATCATAGTCCATAGGCTTAAAGGACCCCACAGTCCGAGATTAAGGACATCATAGTCCATGGGCTTAAGGACCCCACAGTCCGAGGTTAAGAACATCATAGTCCATGGACTTAAAGGACCCCACAGTTCGAGGTTAAGGACATCATAGTCCATAGGCTTAAGGACCCCACAGTCCGAGGTTAAGGACATCATAGTCCATGGGCTTAAGGACCCCACAGTCCAAGATTTGTCTGGTTGTCGGGACCCGTCACCTCTCTGAAGACGTTAAAGGATTACAACGACAAATATCAGAGGAGTGCAGAGATGTACCCTTGAACCAATTTTTGTTGAGAGATCTATAGTCCAATTGGGACTAAGATCAAAAGATTAATGAGCATATGGGCTCAGTTAATCTGAATTAAGGACTTATAGCCAATCTTAAGCTAAGTCCACTAGGTTTAAAATGTTGAACATTTGTTTTAGACCGTTGAACATTTATTTGGGCTCGACCGCTTTAACAATGCTGAGCATTAGTTTAGGTTCTGACAGCATTTTTGTCTTTTATTGAATGTTGAGCATTCATCATAGCTCTGGGGCTTATTAAAGAACAATTTATGTTCTATCAGCGCACACGTGAGAAACACGTGGTGCCCTTGGCACTAGCGCCAGTTTATGAGCGCTTTGCTCTTCTGCTGAGTAGCGCACACGTGAGGAGCACGTGGTGCGCTTGGCGCTGAGCGCCAGATCATGAGCGTATTGCGCTTCTGCTGAGTAGCGCACACGTGAGGAGCACGTGGTGCGCTTGGCACTGAGAGCCAGTCTAAGATCGCAAAGCGCTAGTTCAAGTAGCGCACACGTGGGAAGCACGTGGCGCGCTTGGCGCTGAGCGCCAGTCTATGAGCGCAAAGCGCTATTTGTTCAGTGGCGCACACGTAAGGAACACGTGGTGCGCTTGGCGCTGAGCGCCAGTTCAAGAGCGCAAAGTGCTAGTTTATGAGCGCAAACCGCTATCTAATCAGCTTTATAATCTGAGAAATAAATTCTCGTTTAGAAGAGACTTTGTCTCAAGGTTCTAAGAACAAAGTTCTTATTTTGTAGGAGATGTTTCAATCTCTTATTTTGATGAAATGCTTTGCCTTTATGGATCTGTGATCCTAAGAGAATTAACTTATTCTCCCCACTTTATTTTAAAATGAGATGTTCATGATCTCCTTGTATAAAAGACCTTGGTCTTATAGATCTATGATCTGTGAGAAGAATTATGTTCTTCTTCTTATTTTATGATGAGATCCTTTAATCTCTTTGTGAAAGACCTTGGTCTTGTAGATCTATGATCTTAAAGAAAGAAGTGAATTCTTTTTTTTTATACGAGACGATTTCGTCTTTTTGTTCTTTTTTACCTTGAAGCAAAATCTTCTTCTTCCGAGAGCTTTGCTCTTCTCTCTCAATTTTCTCAAAGTTTATAGGGGGTTCCTCTATATGAGACTTGAAGTCTTGGGTCCTTTATATAGGGCGAGCTGATTTGTTCAATCAGTTAAGGAGATCTTGTCTCTAATTGATTTGGGGATTTCCCCATCGTTGGATTTTTGATCCAAGGGCTTCTGATTTACAGAAGGCAATTTTCTTGTTTTTTTTATCAAGATTGGGAAATCTTTTCCCACACAGAATTTATTCTGTATTTTGGTGATTTTTAATCACCTTTGGATCATTGATCCAACAGTGCTATGATTTACAGAGCACAATCTTTTTGTTTGGAAAGATTTTGAGGAATCTCTCCTTAACAGAATTTTATTCTGGTTAATTGATGATTTATCATCTTTATTAGATCTTTGATCTGACGGTGGGGAGCTTGTAGTTCCAGCGCTAGCGCACTTGTGCTTTGCACGTGGTGCGCTGCTTAGAATGCAGCGCACTTAGCGCTAGCGCACACGTGCTTTGCACGTGGTGCGCTGCTTATCGCGCAGCGCTCTTAGCGCTAGAGCACACGTGCTTTGCACGTGGTGCGCTGCTTATCGCGCAGCGCTCTTAGCGCTAGAGCACACGTGCTTTGCACGTGGTGCGCTACTTAGGGCGCAGCGCACTTGGTGCTGCTATGATGCGTTGCTTCATTTCAAAATTTGAAATTGGAACAGAGCTTTTCTCTGATTGGGGAAAACAAATACCCCCCACCGTTGCGCTCACGTAACCCATATGTGAGTGCAGCGGTGGCGACATCTGCGCGTTTGGATCAACTCAGAAGTTGAAACGGCATCTCAGTGCCTATAAATAGGACCCTTGGCCCTTGAGATGATTTCCGTTCATCTTCTTACTTTCTGAGAATTTTTATTCTCCTTCAGAGCATAGCTCTTTATCATAAGAATTTTCTTAAGGACAGATTTCTGTCAAAATTTATGTAAAGATTAAATCTTTTAAAGGATCTTTTAATAATCTAGGGTTTTACCCATTAACGGAGCTTTGCTCTTCATAGATCTTCGATCTAAAGAAAACCTTCTTTTACGGTTTCATTAATAGAGCTTTGCTCTCTTAACCCGCTAACAGAGCTTTGCTCTTTTTAGATCATAGATCTTCAAGAAAACCTTTGTAGCGTTTCTCAACAGAGCCTTGCTCTTGTTAGAGCATTGCTCTTTTCAAATCATATAGATTTATTAATCTTTCATAAAGAACTCTTAAGAGTTTGTTCATGGATCTTGAAGATCATGGAATTTTATTCCATTAAATCTTTGCTTTAAGTTCTCTGATGGGTTATTCCATCATTTTTACAGAGCAAGGCTCTTAGAATTTTCTTGAGGAATTTTATTCCTTCATCATTAGAATCTGACAAGTGTCATTCTATCACAGAGCACTGCTCTCAAGGGGAGATTTACTCCTCTGCCCGAGGGGTTCTCATTGAGTGAGAATCAATTGGGGATTTCCTCATTTAATGACAGTCTCATCAAATGATGAGACTGTTTTATTAATGATGAACTGTCATTATGTGGGTCCCCTTTGGTCCCTTTTCACTGCATTGCATTGTGGTACATATTTAAAGTACCCAGTGACAGAACTTAAACTGTAGCATCGGCGGCTGAAAATTTGTTCTTTTCCGCGCAGGTACTATGTCTTTCGACACTTCCTTCCCATTCGTAAGGCGGATTCCCCGAAGCGTCCGTAGACCGAGAGGTTTTTGTGCTGATCAAAGACCATGACCCAGAGCACAAGAATCTTCATCTATGGGGAACATGGTACAACCAAATCATCAGGGGTCGGCGGAGCTTTTCTTGCGCGACACCTTCGGATCCTATTTCGGCGATCCCTTATGCAGATGCACCCCCGATAAATTATACTGTGGAGGAGGTGAATTAGACTTCAGAGGGTCTCCTTCGGCCTTCTATGGCCGCAATACCCATGCAGCCGCCGGTGGCTTTGGACACTCTAGGGCGGCGCATATGTCAGGGCGAGTTGTGCCCTTGGGGATAGCCATACAACATAGGACTAACTCCCCGTCACCCGGCCGGATATCTGCAGTGGGCCCGATATATCTTATCGGCGAAGAAGTCACAGCTGCTGAGGCTCGGATTGTACCCTGTGATCTACGCTTCCTTGTTCCAGTATTCCACACCTCCTACATGGTGGGTCAAGGCATTTCTGGAGCAATGGAACATTCCGACCTACACCTTCCTCTTATTGGATCGAGAAGTCTCCATTTCTTTTGAAGAATTTACTGAGATCTCTAGTTTACCCGTTAGGGGAGAACATTATGAGGAGCTGCTTCCTTCGGATGAATACATTTTTGCCACCAAATCAGTGGTAATGGGTCTTACCCCGGAAAATGCTATTCAACACCAATTCCCGAGTTTGATAAAGGTGCTGAATATCTACGAGAATCTTTTTCTCGAATCCGAAGGTCGTGGGGTTAATTTTGCAGATTTTGTCACTCGTTATCTCTGCCTGGAAGTACCGCCGAAGGAAGCAGCGAAGTTCGCTAAACTTGACGATCCTTTTGGCTTAGGTTTAGGCAATCTGCCGACGGCGGAGGCGGATCAGAAGGATTTCTTTCTCCCCGGCACCCCGGTCGTCCCTCTTGCAGAGCTGGCAGCTCCTGGGATCGACGAAGAAACGTTCTTTTTGGGGTTTCTCGGGTTATGGCTGAGATGGTTTACGCTTCCGATGCACCCTCTCCGTATGAGGCCGTCCTTCTTCTACCCAACGCATCGAATGGTTGCTGGGATACAAGTGGCCGTCGGGATCGCTAGGTTACCCCACTTGTATCACGGCCTCAGCTTGACAGCGGATACTACTGAGTTACGGGTGCAGCCTTCCAACTTCTCAATGCACTATTTCACCTCGTGGCTCGAGTTGTACGTGCTTGGCGTCTTCGGTATCCACAGAAGGCCTTCCTTTTATGACAGATGTAAGTTCCCTCGGATCATGCGGCTAGTCGACGCATCCATCGTAAATCCGACACTATGGGAAGTAAGGGGTTTTCTCCTTCATCCACACACGGTTGGAGATGGTATGTCCTTCACAGATAAAATTTTGACCGTCGGCCAGGAATCCGCGAAAACGGTGCTGCCATTGCAGGACGTTTTTAAAGACGGGGCCTCTGTCTTGAAAGCTCGGGAGATTCTTCATCTATACTCCATCAGGCCAGGCTTTCTCGTATATAGGCAGAATGATGCGGCGTTGTTCATGAAATACAACCCACATTATTTCGCCCAATAGTTAAGTTACATTCAGGGCGTCCCGCTTGAGGCTTTCTTGGCAGAACCTGCTGCTACCGAAGAGGGTATATGAAGCGCGCTGCATCATTTTATGCGCCTAAACACAGGGTCCAACTTCTTCCTCAGTGAACCGAGCTGTGTTCTGAAGGCCCTGAATTTGTATGTGGCCTGGTATCAACATTCGATGGGCGCCGTCATTAGGGAAGAGAAGCGATTGTTGCTTGATCGCAAGGGCACTACCCCGGATGGTAACCCCGCTGTTCCGTTAAAGCGACAGACCATTGTCCGTCCTCCCTTGAGGGAAGTGTAGGGTTCCTAGGCACACTAAGGAGGTTCCACAAGGCATCAACCATGCCAAACAAAAATTTTCCGGTGCCGAGAAGCCCTAAACTAGATCGTTAACTAGAAGTTAAGGCGAAAAGCAAGCAAGCAAACGACTTTGCTACTAAGTGAAAAGGATTACAACCTTTGTAGATCCGGTCCACCACTTCTTTAGCTCCGTATTGACGTCCCTCCGCTGCGATCATCGGATCCCGGACTCTAGAAATGGTTTCGTCGGAGAAATGATCGGGCTAGGTCATTGACTTCGAGGCCGAAGATGATCTACGTCGGGGAGACTCAAACTCAAGCTATTCCTTCACTCGGTCGAAAACTTTATGAAGAGAACACCCTATACTACATGGAAAGTGGTAGAGGATGAAGAAATAGGAAGTGGGTTCATTTTAGAATTGGATTTCTCACTCTTTTTCTCATGATGCCATTGGAGCTAGCAAGCTTTTTCAAGCTTGATGAAGATGAAGAAGAAGAAAAAGAAAATATCTCCAAATGAAAACTTATCCAACAAATAATGGCACCATGGTTGAGTTAAGACCTCATGCTTAACTCATGTATAGAATTAACCAAACCATTAGGTTAAGGGTTGGGTTAACTAATATCCTACACAAATGACAAAAGGGCTGACTTTGTCAATGCTTATCAAGCTTCATGAAGCTTGATAACCTTGACCAAAGTCTCAATTCTTTTGTTATTTGCTAGGAAAATAGTAAACCCTAATTTAACCTTGAGTTGGTTCAAGTCTCATACACACAACTTGTTTGTATCATCAAGCATGATACAAACATGTACACTTGCATATATCACATATAAACAATGTACACTTTCAAGTGAGAAAATCAATCTTAAGTGAACCAATACTAGTTAATGTAAAGTAATATATCAAATATATAATTATACATTAAATCATTAAATCAATACTTGATTTAACGATCCGGTCATATCGCATATAACCGACTAATATCAATAGTAACAACTTATCGAATCAACACTTGATCCGATAACCCGGCTATATCGCATACAACCGATCAATGTCACAAATCACGAGAATAGAATACAGTATCACATACTGGTATTATCCTCGGTCCCACACATATCTCATATGCGCTCCTATTTCGTTTCGCTTGAGCCAGGAAACCCCTGTGTAGGACTCTAAAGACTCGTCAATACGCCGGCAGCAGGTGATGATCATATCAAACACCCACAAGCCGCAAGCGGTCTGCTAAATGTAACGGCCACCCGGGTATTGAGCAATCAGAAGATCAACGAGCAAGCCCGCTCACACTCCTGTGAATCCAATGAGTAACACTACCGTACAGTCCGGTCTGTTCGTCTGATATGTCGCATATCTCGTCTAGGGGTGGTAAACGTCAGACCCCAATAACTCAATAAGTCGTGTCGATATGAGGCTCATAACGGGTCGAGAAAATACTGGTAACACTTACCAGTAAATCCCTAAAGCAGCCTTGGCCAAGGACTTCCTGTTATAGCCAATCGAACACTGCGCAACATCAACTCCCTATACCGGGAGAGACGAAACCCCTCCTATCGCTCATTGCCTCCATGTGATTCGGAACTGTACCCAAAAGCCACCTTTCTGCACGCCCTCTTGGACGTGGTATGACGGAAATCAAAGCACAGTGGGAATCACACAAGACTCTATGACGATCTCGGGTCTACAGACTAAGCTGTACCAGTGTCACCAGAGAACTGCCATATGACATAAGGTATAATACCATCTGGGAGTTCTCGGCGAGTCCGTCCAGTATACCCAGTCTCCACTGAGCACCCGTATATCATCTCTGATGTCAAACACCAATGGATATGGGATCATCCATCGCCCATCTGTATGGGTCGAGAAGGTATACGCTAGTCTATTCTGGTTTATCGATGCCCCGTTTCGATACACCCACGACTAGGGACTTTGAAGGATGTACTTATGGACTACCACGTCCCCACTAGTATGATCTGCATCATAGTCCAGGTAGTCAAGTACACATCCTAAGGGCTTTACCAACATGTATCAGAGAGACAATCAGTGTACGCGTTAAGATAAAGAGTAACCAGATAGCATACTATCATATCGAGCAAGAAAGTCATCCCTATATATGTCCAAGAATCCACTACAATATACATCCTATGTATAGTAATGGCCTCTAGGGCATACATATAACTAACAATCTCCCACTTGCACTAGGGCCATCTGATAGCAGTGGTTGAAGTATCTCATACTCAACCATCCCATAAAAGTCTCTCTCTGGGAAAAAGCCTTTGTGAGTGGATCCGCCGCGTTGTCCTCTGAGTCTACTCTCCTAACCTCGATCCCCTGGAGATCAACCATCTCCACGATCAGGTGATACTGCCTAAGAATATGTCTGGATCACTGATGGGACGGGCGTTCCTAGGCATAAGCCACAACTCCATTGTCATACAATGGGAGGAACGAAGTTCATCTCATGAACTAATATACACCAAGACTGCCTCTTTGGTAGCATCTTAAGTAGCGATGTATCCAGCCTTTATCGTCTAGTATGCCACGGTATCTAGCTTGGAACTCTTCCAACATACCATCCCTTTACTGAGGGTAAAGACAATGCCTGCGACTGACATTCAGTCGTCCTTATCACCCTGGAACCTTTCCAGTGATTCTCTCCAGGATCCATTGATACCTTCTCACTACAACTAGTGAGTATCCTAACATCCAATTAGATCTATCTCATAGATCCAAAACCCAGGATTTAGTAGGTATCACTTTGATCCTATATGGAGAATCCTTGTGATAAGCGGAGATTGACCGAGCGTAGCATAGGAAACTCCTTCCCTATCAAGAGTATGTCATCCACGTACTCTACGAGGATCACCACCATACTCCCTACTACCTTTTTTTTTGTATATACAAGGTTCATCTACCATTTTGATGATGTCAAAATCTTTGACTACCACATCAAAACAGATGTTCCAACTCCGCGATGCTTGCTTTATCACATAAAACATCTTTCACACGTTTCCGCTGCTCCCACTGTCTGCGAAGCCCTCTGACTGTGTACTTATAGACTCTGTCTTCTAAATCATTATTTAGAAAAGCAGTCATGACACCCAACCGCCAGATATTGTAGTCGTGGTATGTAGCCATGGTAAGTAGGATCTGGATGGACTTAAGCATATGCCCCAGAAAAGGTTTCATCATTAGCTATACCTGGTCAATGATGCAAACCTTTAACAAGTCTAGCTTTGAAAGTCTCAACTTTTCCATGTACACCAAGTAATCTTCTTAAGATATACTTGCTCCTGATGGGGATTTAACCCTTCAGATAAAGCAACCAAATTCCATACTTTATTGGTGTGTAAGGATTCCATCTCAGATCGATAAGCATCCAGCCATTCTTACAGAGTCCAACTCCTGATGGCCAGCCCGAAACTAGTTGGGTCATCATCTCATGATGCAATCCTCGCTCCCACTGTTATAGAGAAACCGAAGTATCTCTCAGGTGGGTGAGGAACCCTACTACATCGGCGGAGAGGCTGAGGTTCGTTGGTTGCTATTGAATCTTTTGGTTCTACCAAATCATCTGCTTCAGTTTGTATAGCTGGAACCTTTCCAGATCTACATAACAGACCTTGCCTCGAGCTTGTCCGGATTTTGCTTTTAGACATAGTCCGGACAACCCCAAATCTTAACTGACTTAAGAGATGGGCTCTTCTCTTTCCATATCTCATATGAAATGGTAGGCATCTGATTTGATCGGAACCCTATTCAATAGGTATGCAACTTCTCAAGTGCATAACTCCCAAAAGGAAATAGGAAACTCAGTAGTACTCATCATAGAGCACACCATATCATATAGGGTGTTATTGCTCCGCCCCGATATACCATCGTGCTATGGTGTATACGGAGGAGTAATGCTGAGAGAGAATCTCATTCTCCTTTAGAATAGTCCAGGAATCCCGTGCTCAAGTATTCTCCTCCTTGATCACATCAAAGGACATAATACTTATACCCATATTTTGGTTCTCTACTTCTAACTTATATTCTATGAATATCTCAAAAGGTTCGGACTTGTGTTTCAACAGGAACATATATCTGAATCTTAAGAGATTATCAGAGAATGTAATGAAGTACAAAGAACCGGTCTTGGCATGTGTAGACAGGGGACCTTCTAACATCAGCATGTATCAATTCCAAGAGTTCACTAACTCTTTCTCTGTTTCCAATAAACAGAGCTATGGTCATAATATCTCTGTGACATGACTGGCAAGTTCCACAAGATGTAAATTCAAACAGAAATGTAACTTCAGCTAGTCGGGTCGCATTGATATGACCTAGTCTACAATACCTCAAGAAGGATCCGTTCATTTCTGAACTCTTCCTCTTGTGTGTGTTCCGTATACTAAGAACTGTAATTTGATTTAGAACGTCAATGCTTTTAGATAACGTGCCTGAACCGATTAACTTTTGATATAGGAAATGTTCAAAACATTATCCAACAATATAAAATTATATCCTTCTTTATCTAAATAAAGAGACTGATATGATTTTGTATATCAGGTTCGGTATCTAATAACATTTGTTCAGAATCAATGTATTCTGGTAATACAGGGTGACAGTGACCAACAGACTTGGCTGCAACACTTGCACCGTTTTCTGTCTCATGAAACTTATCACCCGTTCTCAGTTCTCTACCTTTCTGTAGCCCATGTAACAAATTACATATGCGGGATCCTGATCTGGTATCACATACCCAGGACGTAAAGGATACTGAGAAACAGTTCTCTGTAATGAACACACCCGAAGATGATGCATCATATGCACTTTCTTCGTTTGGGCGGCATAGGAATTCTGGTAATCCCCTAATTCCTGCTCTGTCTTATAACATTTATAAGTTGGAGCGGGACCAACGTTCCCCAGCTCAGTATAACAAGCGGGTTCGGTCAATATATCCGTTTTATTATCTTGATTAAGGCATGATATGGTCGCTACCTAGAGAGAGAGAGAAGAAAACACTCTGCGTGCGCTCTTGCAAGATCAGATTGGTTATTATTTTATCTAATCAGGATGGCTCCCACTGTTTTTATCAAATCTTCCTTCAAACCCTGAAAGGAAAGACTAGCCGGGATTAATTACACGCTACAAGTTCGCCAATCTTTCAGCCAGGCCAGTGTCGGTACTTTGAGGGAGGTGCCCCGTGCTTTCGCACGAACCTAATTAATGTAAACCTCGTTTTCCCAGAGGCGTAACCCCGTTAACACCTTTCTAGACACCTACTTGATCGGCTAATTGTAAAGCGCAAAACTCTCCTAGGAGTAACTCTTACTCGCAGCGGGTATCGGGATCCAACTATCTCATAGAAGGTATGCAATCTCATTGCAAATTTCAACACTTGAAATTCCCGATAATATTTTGCCCCAAGCGTCCTATGACCTTGACAGAGGTCAACAAACCATAGGCTGCTAGTCAAGTTCAACCCGTCATTTCCTGATTGAAGTAAACCCACCGGCACGACCCTTGACAGAGGTCAACAAGGTCGCACGACTACCCTAAATCAATCACATCATATGCTTATACAGATAAGCACTAATCAGCTACCGCACACTACGCCTTGACAGAGGTCAACAAACGCAGCACGAATACTAACCAGTACTTATCTGAAATGACGGAGGGCTACGACAGGTTTTTCTGAAAACCTATTGCATAATGAACTTGATATCGTTGTAGAATCAAATGATTTTAAAATGGAGTGTTTTCGAGGCTTTTCTAGTTTTGCTAAAGGGGTCACTCCCGGTGAAGGGATCGTCGGCCCTTTCCTCATCGAATAAGGTGCGGGATATATCATATACATCGCTGTGCAAAGCAAAAACTATAGAAGCAATCAAAAGACAAACCGAGGGTTGTAGCATCTGCCAGTTATTGCTAAAGGAGTCACTCCCGGTGAAGGGATCTCGGTCCTTTCCTCATCGAATAAGGTGCAGGATATATCATATATACCGCTGTGCAAAGCAAGAACCGTAGCTACCTGTTTTTGAAAATTCAATTCCACAACATCTTTAGGTTTCTTTTCTTTCATTAATCACATTAATGAAGTCCCATCATTTAAATCACCTAAACATCACAGATAAATTCGACGTACACTTATGCCATCCGCATTCGCCTCGATGTCCCCTCGTGCACCGTTAGGTTAGGTAACTAATGACAGAGCGGGGCAGGGCTAGCGCGAGTGCAAAACATAAGTAACGTCTATATAATATATCATATATACAATATACAGTATTTATCACAGAACATCAAATGATCACATCACAGATATCGCAGCAGAAGAATCATATGAAACATTGGATATACTAGGACGTCCGTGTTTTCAATACGAGCCAGTATAAAACACAGATTCTACGGTCGCGATGAATAGCCAAACCCACACCCCTAGACCCCTACGAGAGCTGCAAGCAACCCTACCAATTCTAGAGTTAGGAGACCCGGACTCGACTCCTCGAGTTGGTCTCCCACTGGACTCCAGAACCCGGTTACTTGTGCCCTCCTCCTTGGGTCTATCCTAATGCGGAAAAGTAAATAATATACAAAGGGTGACATCTTCCGCTACCTGGAAGTGCCCCAATAAAAGAATATTACATACAATAAATTTTACATGAATGAAAATAAAAACTCTCATCTCACATAAAACCCCCGGCTATTCAAAACGCGACGATCCAATATAACATATCCAGCAACACATAACATCACATGTCATCAACGTAAGTAAATATGCGCATCCCAATTGTCGTTGACATATAGCAACGAAATCGGCGATATCACATATTACACTTACGGTCACAGAAAAGAAAGTGTAAAACTACAGCAGTTGGAATCCGTAATCTCCTCAGACATCGCATGCCTGACCAAATGAATTCCTTAGACATCACATGCCTAACAATTATAAACCCCGCATTTTAGTCTCATTATCGAAAACTCTTTTCAATATCAAGTCGGGCAATTCAACAGGATTCCCGACATTTTGATCGAATGCTCGTCGAAAACTTTAGTAGGCGGCCGCACCCCCGATACCGTTGACGAAGTGCACCAAGGCGGAACACGGCTACCGCGAGCACCCGAACGGATGCTTTCGGCGACGGGGTTCTCCTACAGTCACATGGTCGGGGCTATGGAGTGTAGCTGTCTATTAAGTTTACCGGCGAGTATCCGCGTACGCTACGTGATTGCGACGGACTTTTGATCGCATCAAAATTCCGTGGCAACCGATCAAGTGAGACTAAAGTGCTATGTTTATAACATTCATATCAGTTATCTCATAATTACTTGTGGATTCCAAATATTGTATCCCATTCCAGATAATTAGAAAATGTTAAACTTTCCGATCGAACATTCAAACACCCAAGTTTTCCCGAAACAGCTCAACACATGAAATAAGTTTAAAACATCCAGTTCATGCCTCAGTACCAACGGTCCAGCCGTAGAAGGGTCAAGCCAACGCCTCACATGTGGCACGCCGTACTGCCCCAAACCCGAAGTTCAAAGGGCAGTTCAAGACGGTCACATAATCGAGTTAAGGTTTGTTGTCTTCTAGAGTGACCATCGCGTTACTTGCACTACTTAGGACGTTCTTCAACTACGGAAAAGTTCAACACTTGGAAATTTTCCGGCAGGGGAAAAATTGGGTATTTATATCCGGTCGAACTTTTTAACATATTCTAAAAATATCCGGAAAAACACACGGACAAAATTAGACAATCCGATCGAATTTACGAACTCCCAATACAACCCAGAAAACTCAACTCTTGAGCAGAAGTTAAAATATCCCAGAAAATACAGCACTAAAAAATAGGAATTACTGTGCAAAAATAATTGAAAGATGCTGTCGTACGGCCGCGGAACCGCCGCACGAGGCATGCTCGTGCCGCGGTTCCGCGGCGGTTTGATCGACTTAGCCGCTCGTATTTCACAGTAACTCCTAAAAATACCTGCTGATTTTTCTTCATATTTTTAATTTGGAAAAATGCACAGTTTTGAAAAATGTACAGAGAAGGGGTCGGATTAGGGTTTCGGGGTTCGTTCGGATTTCTAACATCGTCTACTCATCGCCTAAGGCTCTAGCTAGGCTCTGATACCACTGTAGGGTTCTTAGACACACTAAGGAGGTTCCACAAGGTATCAACCATGCCAAACAAAAATTTTCCGATGCCGAGAAACCCTAAACTAGATCGTTAACTAGAAGTTAAGGCGAAAAGCAAGCAAGCAAACGACTTTGCTACTAAGTGAAAAGGATTACAACCTTTGTAGATCCGGTCCACCACTTCTTTAGCTCCGTGTTGACGTCCCTCCGCTGCGATCATCGGATCCCGGACTCTAGAAATGGTTTCGTCGGAGAAATGATCGGGCTAGGTCATTGACTTCGAGGCCGAAGATGATCTACGTCGGGGAGACTCAAACTCAAGCTATTCCTTCACTCGGTCGAAAACGTTATGAAGAGAACACCCTATACTACATGGAAAGTGGTAGAGGATGAAGAAATAGGAAGTGGGTTCACTTTAGAATTGGATTTCTCACTCTTTTTCTCATGATGCCATTGGAGCTAGCAAGCTTTTTCAAGCTTGATGAAGATGAAGAAGAAGAAAAGGAAAATATCTCCAAATGAAAACTTATCCAACAAATAATGGCACCATGGTTGAGTTAAGCCCTCATGCTTAACTCATGTAGAGAATTAACCAAACCATTAGGTTAAGGGTTGGGTTAACTAATATCCTACACAAATGACAAAAGGGTTGACTTTGTCAATGCTTATCAAGCTTGATAACCTTGACCAAAGTCTCAATTCTTTTGTTATTTGCTAGGAAAATAGTACACCCTAATTTAACCTTAAGTTGGTTCAAGTCTCATACACACAACTTGTTTGTATCATCAAGCATGATATAAACATGTACACTTGCATATATCACATATAAACAATGTACACTTTCAAGTGAGAAAATCAATCTTAAGTGAACCAATACTAGTTAATGTAAAGTAATATATCAAATATATAATTATACATTAAATCATTAAATCAACACTTGATTTAACGATCCGGTCATATCGCATATAACCGACTAATATCAATAGTAACAACTTATCGAATCAACACTTGATCCGATAACCCGGCTATATCGCATACAACCGATCAATGTCACAAATCGCGAGAATAGAATACAGTATCACATACTGGTATTATCCTCGGTCCCGCACATATCTCATATGCGCTCCTATTTCGTTTCGTTTGAGCCAGGAAACCCCTGTGTAGGACTCTAAAGACTCGTCAATACGCCGGCAGCAGGTGATGATCATATCAAACACCCATAAGCCGCAAGCGGTCTGCTAAACGTAACGGCCACCCGGGTATTGAGCGATCAGAAGATCAACGAGCAAGCCCGCTCACACTCCTGTGAATCCAATGAGTAACACTACCGTACAGTCCGGTCTGTTCGTCTGATATGTCGCATATCTCGTCTAGGGGTGGTAAACGTCAGACTCCAATAACTCGATAAGTCGTGTCGATATGAGGCTCATAACGGGTCGAGAAACTACTGGTAACACTTACCAGTAAATCCCTAAAGCAGCCTTGGCCAAGGACTTCCTGTTATAGCCAATCGAACATTGCGCAACATCAACTCCCTATACCGGGAGAGACGAAACCGCTCCTATCGCTCATTGCCTCTATGTGATTCGGGACTGTACCCAAAAGCCACCTTTTTGCACGCCCTCTTGGACGTGGTATGATGGAAATCAAAGCACAGTGGGAATCACACAAGACTCTATGACGATCTCGGGTCTACAGACTAAGTTGTACCAGTGTCACCAGAGAACTGCCATATGACGTACGGTATAATACCATCTGGGAGTTCTCGGCGAGTCCGTCCAGTGTACCCAGTCTCCACTGAGCACCCGTATATCATCTCTGATGTCAAACACCAATAGATATAGGATCATCCATCGCCCATCTGTATGGGTCGAGAAGGTATACGCTAGTCTATTCTGGTATATCGATGCCCCATCTCGATACACCCACGACTAGGGACTTTGAAGGATGTACTTATGGACTACCACGTCCCCACTAGTATGATCTGCATCATAGTCCAGGTAGTCAAGTACACATCCCAAGGGCTTTACCAACATGTATCAGAGAGACAATCAGTGTACGCGTTAAGGTAAAGAGTAACCAGATAGCATACTATCATATCGAGCAAGAAAGTCATCCCTATATATGTCCAAGCATCCACTACAATAGACATCCTATGTATAGTAATGGCCTCTAGGGCATACATATAACTAACAGGAAGCTGCTACGGCTGTGGCGCCACGTGATACGCCTGTGCTACCGATACCCCGTGCTCCCGTTGAAGCGGTGACTGTGGCGTCTCCCGAGTCTGGCGTGGGTTCAGATATTGGGACTCGTCGTCCCAAGGTGCCCACCAAACGTAAGCTTGTGCTAGCGGCTACGGGCACTCACTCGCAGAAGAGGAAGAAGTCGATTCTTTCTGCCGACGTCGTACTCGGCCAGGAGCCTCATGCTCCTTACAGCGAGGGCCTGAGCGAATATGGGACCAATGAGGGTCTATTCATGGTGCCAAATGATACTGATTTGGAGGCTGCCATCACAGCTTCCGAGCGACTGGCTAGCCACAAGGCATGACTGATTACCCTTGCCGAGTCAGGTAATCTTCAGTTGTATCCTTTTGTTGTTGCATTATATTTTTATTATCGTGTTTTGGCTGACACTTTTTCTTCAACAGGCGTTTCCACTGAAGAGGCTCTCGCGGCTTCCCTCACGACTTTTGAGGAGGAAGAAAGGCTTCGCACTTCGCTGGGCGTTGGTATATTTCGGTTCATTATGTCCTTATTCCTTTTTCCTTCATGAATAGTCTGACCCCTTTTTCATCTTATCGCAGGAACTATTTCGACCCAAGTTATCCCAAGTGTCGTGCCGATTTTGCAGGGTGGTACGGAGATGCTTCCAAGGCCGGCTACCGAATGGCCAGCTTCCCCAGTATTGCCAAAAAAGGCTTCACTTAAGCAACCGATGATGGATACCATAACGGCTCCAGAGGTAGCTCCTAGCGCGGATGATGACGTCTCCTTGACGGAGGTCCTGAGAAGATCAGCTCTCACGGCCCAGGCGGAAAGGAAGCGCAGAAGGCGTGCGGCAAGAGAACGTTACGCCGCCTTGGCCGTAGGTGCAGGCTCGAACGCTGCTTCCCCCGTCCCTGCTTCTTCAGAGGGTGCCCCGGCCGCTCTGTCTACCGCTCATAGACAGGCAGTACGCGCGGCTCGGGAAGTGATTGAAAAGTCGTCCCAAGGTAACGTAACACTAGGTCGTTTTCTCAGAATTTGATCTTCAGATTCTCATATATATTACCCTGCAGGGCCAAGTCCTGGTGAGGAGGTGGCGGGTGAGATGACGGCAACCACTGAGCCCGAAGTGGCTACTCTTTCCCAGGAGTCCAGGACTGCTCCAATTGCCTCTCTTTCTGCCTGCGGTTCCCTGCCATATCCTGGCATCGCGAGTGTCACGACGGCTCTCGTGGAATCAGGGGACGAAGCTACGGGCGGCGAAACCATCCCCCCAAATGAGATCGAAGAAGTCTTGATGCTTGGTGATGCGCCCGTCACAGTTCTGGCTGATGACCTGTCTGGTAGGTATCGAGTCGCCACATTCTTTTCGTTTTGCAATTGCTTCTGATGACATCTTGTTCTTTTTGAATATAGGTGTGGTGAGCACTGAGGTTGTGCCATCTGAAGAAGCACCACCAGCTGCTGCTCTGATGGTCGCTGCCCCTTCATCTCCTCTTATATCTTCTCAAATGCTGGAAGGTATGGGTTTGCGATTAATTTAAATCGGGGATAGCATCTTTCGTGTACTAACCATGTATCATCGTGATCTTGCAGGAGTTCTCTTTGATCACCTGTATCAGGTGCTGAACCCGCACTTCTCCTTCCAGTCGGAAATTAGTCTGCCCGCTGGTGCCGGTGAGTATCTTTTCTAACCGACGTCTTTTCTTTAACGGGCAGCCATGTCATTGCTAATTCTTCTCTGCATTACCCGTAGCCTTACAAATTGAAGGAGGGGACGAGGCTATCGTCGCGCTACCAGAACTCCCAGCTCTTCCCCCTGTTGCAGCCGGTATAGTAGACTCTATTGTTCGTGTATTTTTCTTTATTTCTTGAGCCGTCATTTGACTATGATTTGTTTTGCAGCGGTGACTCCGATTCCAGCTCCGTTCGAGTCTCGAATCATAATGCCAGCATGGCCCTTTTCCAGACGTCCATCTTCAATAGGCGCTGTGACCAGTCTACGTATGTTGAGCGATTACATCGAGGAGCTTGACGCAGAGGTCTCTACATTTGCTGCAGATTTTGCTGCCGAGCTTAATCCAATGCCGGCGACGCTTGTGAACTTCCATAATGAAGGCGTCGTTGAGTCTTGGGTTAACCACTGCAGGAAGATTAAGGCCTGCCTGCATGAGCTTGAGCTTAGGTGTCCTGCTTCTGAGATTCAGGCTTTGAACTCCCAGCGGGCTGCATGGGTTGAGCAGAGCGTGTCCTTCCTCTGCCATTTTGAGCAAGAAGCAACCTTGAGGCGGAAGGAACGCGAGGAGGCTTCGGATGAATCTGCCCGGCTGTGCACCAAAATTGAAACGAATGCCGCGCAACTGAGAGCCGTCTTTGACAATTTGCAGCGATGCATTTCGGACGGGCTGGCATTAAGGCGGAAGCTCGAATCTATTGAGCGGGTTACGCAGAGTCACGAAGCAGCCCAACGGGAAATCGATGAGAAGGTTTCATCATGCTTGCAACATCGGGCTCGAATTGAAGCAGAGCTGGCCGCGGCGGGCGATCATGAGAAGGAACTGAAAGGAGTGCGCGAGCAACATACTGACTTATTGAAAACGCTTCCTTCTCAGTAGCTGTTTTGTATAGATTGAACACTTGTAATCTTTGAATAACATGTATCCATTTTTTATTCTTTCATATGATTCAACTTGTACTCCATTGAATTCGTGAATAAAAAATAAATATTTTTGTTCTACTGTTGCTTTCTTCTCTTTGCTGTGTCGTTTCCATGTGATTTTAGCACGTGTGGCCTGTAGATAATAAAGAACATTTCATCTTAGCCTCCTTGTAGGGTAGCGATGGCTTAGGAAGCAGGTTCAGGTCTGCTGCCTAAGACTTTTCAACTTTATGAGCCGTGAGGGTCTCATAAAGACTTCTCTCCCTGCGAGTCGAGAGGATCTCGTAGGTGTGGTTTCTCCTTAGGAATCGTGAGGATTCCTAAGTGCATTTTCTCTTGAGAGTCGTAAGGATCTCATAAGAGGATTTTTCTTGCTTACGAGTCGAGAGGACTTGTAAGTGATTGTTTCCTTTCTTGTCGAAGAGTGTGGCCTGTAGAAAATCTACCTTGACCTCTCTGCGAGGAAATGATGGCTTAGGAAACAGGGTTAGGATCTGTCACCTAAGATTTTTCAACTTCATGAGCCTTGAGGGTCTCATAAAGACTTTTCTCCCTACGAGTCGAGAGGATCCTGTAGGTGTATTTTCTCCTTAGGAATCGTGAGGATTTCTATATGCGTTTTCTCTTGAGAGTCGTAAGGATCTCACACGAGAATTTTCTCCTTACAAGTCGAAAGGACTCGTAAGTGATTAATGAGTTGATATGCTCTCGAGTCAAAGCATTGCTTTGACGAGGAGGTCGAGGGTTGACTTTATCCATATTTCACGGAGTCAGTTGCTCTGGACGTTTCCCACGGGGTCAGGATTGACTTTAGCTGTGTTCTACGAGACCAGGAGGTGCTCTCTCGGTTGTCTGTGAACCGTCGAGGTTTAGAACAGGGACTTTGCCATGGCTCCAAGGTTGATTGTCGCGTCCGAATCCTACTGGAATGAGGAGGAACGCTGTTGTGGGTCTCCATGTTGTAGATGTGTCCATCGAGACTATTTTCCGCCGAACACAGAGACGGGACCGCGTAGGTTTGTCTTGCCTGAATTTCAAAGGCATATGCTATTTGGTGCTATCCGTCCACCTCTCCGAAGATGCCAAGTTGATTTATGACACCATATATCGAAGGTTTAGACGGATGCGGCCGATGTAGCAGACTTCGTCAGATTCCCCCTCATTTGAGGGGTTTTTGATTGTGGGGACGCTCTTCCCTGCAGGCGCAAGCCCCTGCAGTTAATTACGCTACCGCGTCGCGGTAACCACTTTCTCCTTCTCCAGATGGTCACTTCGTGTCGTGGGTGTTTGTTTTGTTTCTGGTTGCCTGTGGATTGTATACGGAGACTAATTTATGTTGTCACCCGTAGGGCGTGGATTAGTCCAAATCCGTATCTTCTTAGATTTGGGTTTGGGGGTTGGGTTTAAGGATACGTTAGTCTCATTTGAGACTAAGATCAACTTAAACGTATGTTAAGGATACGTTAGTTTAATTTTAGACTAAGATCAACTTAACAGGATCGTTTGATCCAACAAAAGAGCATTTGGACTCTATTGTTTAGTTTAGGGACATTGCAGTCGATTACCAGTTTAAGGCCGTGGTGGTCCAATGTTAGTTTAAGGACATTACGGTCCAGGTTAAGGACATCATAGTCCGTGAGTTTAAAGACATCACAGTCAAGGTTAAGGACATCATAGTCCGTGAGTTTAAAGACATCACAGTCAAGGTTAAGGATATCATAGTCCGTAAGTTTAAAGACCTCACAGTCAAGGTTAAGGACATCGTAGTCCGTGAGTTTAAAGACCTCACAGTCAAGGTTAAGGACATCGTAGTCCATGGGCTTAAGGACCCCACAGTCCGTGAAATGTATGGTTGTCAGGACCCGTCACCTCTTTGAAGACGTTGAAGGATTACAACGACAAATATCAGAGGAGTAAAGAGATGTACCCTCGAACCAGTGTGAGTTGGTTGAAAGATCTGTAGTCCAATTTGGGGCTAAGATCTGTTAAAATATTTATGAGCAGATGGTCTCAATTAATATAAGTTGAGGACTTATGACTAATATTGGGCTAAGTCCAATAAATGTTTAACATTTTTATTCTGGGCTGTTGAGCCTTTATTTGGGCTTGGCCCCTTTAACAATGCTGAGCATTATATCTTGGCAAAGTCTTTTCTTTTGTCTTGTATTGAATGCAGAGCATTCATCAGAGCTCGGGCTTATTAAAGAACAATTTATGTTCTGTCAGCGCAACACGTGGCGCGCCAGGCGCTTTGCGCCAGCAAAGAGCGCAGTGCTCTTCTGCTGAGTAGCGCACATGTAAGGGACATGTGTCTCACTTGGCGCTAGACGCTATATGATGAGCGCATGATGCCAGTTTATGAGCGCTGAGTGCTAATCCATGAGCGCATTGCGCTTTCAATTTAGTGGCGCACACGTGAGTGACACGTGGTGCGCTTGGTGCTGAGCGCTAGCCCATGAGCGCAGTGCGCTATTTCAGAAGCGCAAAGCGCGAGTTGTTAATTGGCACGTACGTGGTTGACACGTGGTGCATTTAGCGTTGAGCGCCGGTCCAGAGAGCGCAGAAGTGCATTTCAAGAGCGCAAGGCACATTTCAAGAGCGCAAAGCGCATTTGATCAATTTTATGATCTGGGAACAAATTTATGTTCTTTTTTTGAAAGAGACTTTGTCTCAAGATTTAAGAACAACAGTTCTTATTTTTCAGGAGATATTTCCAATCTCTTATGTTGATGAAAGGCTTTGCCTGTATAGATCCATAATCTGTGAGAAGAATTATGTTCTTCTTTTATTTTATAATGAGATCTTTTGATCTCTTTTGTGAAAGACTTTTTGTCTTGTAGATCTATGATCTTTTTAAAGAAAATAATTTTTCTTTTTATGAGATGATTTCATCTCTGTGTTCATCATCCATCATCTTTACCTTGAAGAAGTATCTTCTTGCAAGAGCTTGCTCTTTTTCTTTTGAGTTTCTCAAAGTTTAGGGGGGGTCTCTATATCAGACTTGAAGTCTTGGGGCCATTATATAGGGCAAGCTGATTTGTTGAATCAGTCAATGAGATCTTTCTCTGATTGATTTGGGGATGTTTCCCCACTATTGGATCTTTGATCCTAGGGTTTCTGTTTTACAGAAGGCAATCTTCTTGTTTTTAACAAGATTGAAAAAATCTTTCCATAACAGAATTTTAATTCTGCTTAATTAATGATTTATCATTATTATTAGATCTTTTGATCTAACGGTGGGGAGTTTTTTAATTTTAGCGCTAGCGCACCCGTTCTTTGCACGTGGTGCGCTGCTCAGAGCGCAGCGCACCTGTGTTTGACATGTGGTGCTCTGCTTAGAGTGCAGCGCATCCTGTGCTAGCGCACCCAAGTTTGACACGTGGTGCGCTGCTTAGAGCGCAGTGCACCTAGCATTAGCGCACACATGGTGCGCTGCCTAGGGCGCAGTGCACTTGGCGCTGCATCTGAAGCGTTGCTTCAATTTTGAAATTTAAATTTCAAACAGAGCTCTGCTCTGATTGGGGGAAACAAATGCCCCCCCACCGTTGCGCTCACGTGGCCTATATGTGAGTGCAGCGGTGGCAACATCTGTGCCCTTGGATCAACTCAGAAGTTGAAAAGGCATTTCAATGCCTATAAATAGGACCTTTGGTCCTTAGGATGATTCTGTTCATCTTCTTCTTTTAAGAATTTTTATTCAAAGCATAGCTTTTCTGCTTAAGAACTTTTCAAGAGTCAAAACTCTGTTAAAATTTAGGTAAATTTTTTTTAACGATCTAGGGTTTTACCCATTAACAGAGCCTTGCTCTTCTTAGATCTTTGATCTAAAGAAAACTCTTTTAGGATTTCATTAATAGAGCTTTGCTCTCATGGAATTACAGATCTAAAGAGATCTTCTTCAGGGTTTCTTAACCTATCAGCAGAGCTTTGCTCTCGAGGAGTTTAACTCATTGGCCCGAGGGAGCTTTTATTAAATGCGAAATCCTTTTTAGGATTCCTTTCTTAAATGCACAACACTTATTTCCTCTTTGGGGATATTAAGAGTTGTTTAAATCCCGTGTCCGTTTCAATAAGATTTTTCTTAATCGATCTGTCTGCTAACTCTCACTGAAATTCCCTTTCAGAAGTTATGGACGCTCATATGTACGATCTTGACGAGATTATTTCTTACGGAGACATTCACGCACTAGGCCGCTCCCAAAACCAGGAATTGACAAACGCCCAGTGTGCTGAAATTATGGGTCGCTTTGATGTATACAATGGTCGACTGCTTCCTCGTCGTTCCTCTCTCTTGAAGCTTATTATGGGAGCAATTTGGGGAGCACTTCCTCTATTTTGCACTGGCATGACTCTTAAGGCATTGGATGACGCCGAAGATAAGGTTCACTCGGTGTATCTGATGGGCCTAATCTTAAAGAAAAGGCGAGACAATCTTGTTGATCTTCTGCATCAAGCTCTTCAACAGGCGGCAATACTCGCTGCCTATCGTAGGGTGGAGGACATCAGTGGGGACCTCGACGCCTGTGATCGTTAAAGGAAGCATACTAGGATGGTCCGAGAGGCCCGCGACATTTTTGATGGCCTTACTTTTGAATTTCTCAATCCATGTCCTGGATTTGATGTTTTGCCATTGTAATCATTTTGATGATGTTTTTGTTTACTGCTTTCATTGTTGTAAGAACGTTTTGAAGTATGAATAGCAAATTCCTCGTTTCCGTGTGTTTATTTTACGCACTAAATCTTGTGCACATGCATGAATGTGTATGCTTTGAACGCTTAACTGAATGTGCATCAAATGTTCTCCTTACCGTTGCTTTCTTCTCTTTTCTTTGTTGTCAGCACGTCACTTTAGTAAGCATAGCCTGCAGATGAGAGAGAAAGAATTCCGTTTCGAATTTTCCGAGAGGTAGTGATGGCTTAGGAAGCAGGTTCAGATCTGCTGCCTAAGACTTTTCAACTTTATGAGCCGTGAGGGTTTCATAAAGACTTTTCTCCCTACGAGTCGAAAGGATCTCGTAAGTGTATTTTCTCCTTAGGAATCGTGAGGATTCCTAAATGTGTTTTCTCTTGGGAGTCGTAAGGATCTCACAAGAGATTTTTCTTTCTTACGAGTCGAGAGGACCCGTAAGTGATTGATGAAGTTGACGTTATCCGCATTTCACGGAGTTAGGAGTTGTTCTGGCTATTTCCCACGGGGTCAAGACTGACTTTGACCGTATTCCACGGGGTCGTTGGACGACGTATTTCTGAGGCGGGGTCACGTAGATGACGTGTTTCCCCGACGGGGTCAGTTGGATGACGTATTTCCGAGACGGGGTCACGTGGATGACGTATTTCCATGACAGGGTCATGTGGGTGACGTATTTCCATGACGGGGTCATATGGACGACGTATTTCCGTGACGGGGTCATATGGACGACGTTTTTCCGAGGCGGGGTCACGTCGATGACGTGTTTCCGCGACGGGGTCATGTGGATAACATATTTCCGTGAAGGGGTCATGTGGATGATGTATTTCCGTGACTGGGTCATGTGGACGACGTATTTCCGCGACGGGGTTATGTGGATGACGTATTTCCGCGACGGGGTCATTTGGATGACGTATTTCCGTGACAGGGTCATGTGGATGACGTATTTCCAAGACGGGGTCATTTGGATGACGTATTTCCGTGACGAGGTTATATGGATGACGTATTTCCGAGACGGGGTCATTTGGATGACGTATTTCCGTGACGGGGTCATGTGGATGACGTATTTCCGCGACGGGGTCACTTGGATGACGTGTTTCTGTGACGGGGTCATGTGGATAACATATTTCCGTGACGGGGTCATGTGGATGACGTATTTCCGCGACGGGGTCATGTGGATGACGTATTTCCGTGACTGGGTCATGTGGATGACGTATTTCCATGATGGGGTCATGTGGATGACGTATTTCCGTGAAGGGGTCATGTGGTTGATGTATTTCCGTGACGGGTTCATGTGGATGAAGTATTTCCGAGACGGGGTCATTTGGATGACGTATTTTGGTGACGGGGTCATGTGGATGACGTATTTCCATGACGGGGTCATGTGGATGACGTATTTCCGAGACGGGGTCATTTGAATGACGTATTTCGGAGACGGGATCATGTGGATGACGTATTTCCATGACGGGGTCATGTGGATGACGTATTTCCGAGACGGGGTCATGTGGATGACGTATTTCCATGATGGGGTCATGTGGATGACGTATTTCCGTGACGGGGTCATGTGGATGACGTATTTCTGAGACGGGGTCATTTGGATGACGTATTTCCACGACGGGGTCATGTGGATGACGTATTTCCGCGACGGGGTCATGTGGATGACGTATTTCCGCGACGGGGTCATGTGGATGGCGTATTTCCGCGACGGGGTCACTTAGATGACGTGTTTCCGTTATGGGGTCATGTGGATGACGTATTTCCGTGACGGGGTCATGTGGATGACGTATTTCCGTGACGGGGTCATGTGGATGACGTATTTCCGTGACGGGGTCATGTGGATGACGTATTTCCGCGACGGGGTCATGTGGATGACGTATTTCCATGACGGGGTCATGTGGATGACGTATTTCCGAGACGGGGTCATTTGGATGACGTATTTCCATGACGTGGTCATGTGGATGACGTATTTCCGCGACGGGGTTATTTGGATGACTAATTTCGACGACGGGGTCATGTGGATGACGTATTTCCGTGACGGGGTCATATGGATGACTTATTTCCGAGTTGGGGTCATTTGGATGACGTATTTCCGTGACGGGGTCATGTGGATGACGTATTTCCATGACGGGGTCATGTGGATGACGTATTTCCGAGACGGGGTCATTTGGATGACGTATTTCCGCGACGGGGTCATGTGGATGACGTATTTCCGTGACGGGGTCATGTGGATGACGTATTTCCGAGACGGGGTCATTTGGATGATGTATTTCCATGACGGGGTCATGTGGATGACGTATTTCCTTGACGGGGTCATGTGGATGATGTATTTCCGAGACGGGGTCATTTGGATGACGTATTTCCGCGACGGGGTCATGTGGATGACGTATTTCCGCAACGGGGTCGTATGGATGACGTATTTCCGCGACGGGGTCCTGTGGATGACGTATTTCCATGACGGGGTCATGTGGATGATGTATTTCCAAGACGGGGTCATTTGGATGACGTATTTCCATGACGTGGTCATGTGGATGACGTATTTCCGTGACGGGGTCATGTGGTTGACGTATTTCCGAGATGGGGTCATTTGGATGACATATTTCCGTGACGGGGTCATGTGGATGACGTATTTCCGCGAAGGGGTCATGTGGATGACGTATTTCCGTGACGGGGTCATGTGGATGACGTATTTCCACGACGGGGTCATGTGGATGACGTGTTTCCGTGACGGGGTCACTTGGATAACGTGTTTTTGCGATGGGGTCATATGGATGATGTTGCGTCTGCTGTAACGAGACGAATGTCGAGGTGGCCTCTAGGTTGTCTGTGAACCGTCGAGATTTGGCTTCTTCTGATGGGGCCTGGGGAGGGAAAATGTGATTCTCTCTTTGTTTGCGCCCTTGGATTGTATACAAGGATCGACGTGATTTCTCCTACAGGGCATAAGATTTCGTTTTATATATTTTTCTTTCCGCGACGCTCAATCATTTCAGCTTTTATATCGCGAAGGTCGCAATTGCCCAATCATTTCGGCTATTTTTCCCGGTGCCCAATCATTTCGGCTGTTTGTTTTATTTTTACTCGCTGCTTTTTATTGCAAGTTACCCCATCATTTCGGCTATTTCGTATGCATGTTTGGCTTGCTGGCTTTTCGCTGCAAGCTTGGAATTAAACACCGATTTCGGCATCAGCACCGCTACAACTGGGATATTGCCAGGAGCGAATCATCATTTGCCCCTGTCAATGTCGAACAAAGGTGGCTTAGCAAACAGGGTTAAGATCCTGTCGACTAAGGCTTTTGACTTCATGAGCCGTAAGGGTCTCATAAAGATATTTCTTCCTGCGAGTCGTGAGGATCTCGTAAGTGCGTTTTCTCCTTAGGAATCATGAGGACTCCTAAGTGTGTGTTCTCTTATAAGTCGTAAGGATCTTATAAGAGTGTTTTCTCCTTATAAGTCGAGAGGACTTACAAGTGTCGTTCGCTATGCGAGCATATCCCCAGTCTCTGGTGGGACTTTGTTAGGGAAATGTTTATTCGTACCCGTGGATTATATACAAGGGTCAATATTGAACCACTTGTAGGGCAACATTGGAGGTTGTGATGGCTTAAGAACAGGTTCAAATCCCTGTAGCTTAAGGCTTTTGAATCCTATGAGCCGTGAGGGTCTCAAAGGAGGGTTCTCCATACGAGTCATGAGGATCTCGCAAGTGTAATTTCTCCTTAGGAATCGTGGGGATCCCTAAGTGTATTTCTCCCTTGTGAGTCGTAAGGATCTCATGCAGGTGGTTTCTCCTTACAGGGTCGAGATGACCTTGCAAGTGTCTTTTAACGAGGTTGTGCCCTTTCGGGTTTTCACAAAACTCGCCGGTAGCCCTACTGTTTTTACTCATGGAGCCCTCTCAGGTTTTCATCCGTGCCCATTTTGCTTATGGACATACCGTTTTTCTTTCTTTTTTTTTATTTTTTTTGTGTCAGCCTTGGGATGCTGCGGTCCGTAGTAGTTTATTGACGTCTCGGTCAATTTCCAGTTTTAGGACATAGCGGTCCATTGTTAGTTTAACGATATTTCGGTCTGACGCCAGTTTTAGGACATTGTGGTCCATTGTTCGTTTTAGGACATTTCGGTCTGTCTTTAGTTTAATGACGTTTCGGTCCGAAAACCGACTACTACTTATAGAGTTTTGGGCTTAGGAAGATAGCGAGCGGACATAGGAGTCGTCATCTATCGTTGACCTAGGCCATGACTCGTCAGGCGTAGTATTTCTTTAGGAAGCGACCGTTTATTGGCCTGAAAGGTCTTTCACCGTGCATGTCCATGAGTAGGTAAGCTCCACTCTGGTAGACTTTATCTATGATATACGGGCCTTCGTAGTTCGGCTCAAATTTCCCCCGCTTGGCACGATTGAGGATCATGGGTCTTTTGAACACTAGCACGAGTTCGCCTTGGCGGAATGTTCTCGGCCTGGTCAATCTCTCATACGAGCGCGTCATCTTTGCTTTATAAGCCTCCAGATTTTGCTGCGCCATGAGCCGGGTTTTATCAAGGGCATCGAGCTCTTCAAGCCGAAGGTGAGCATTCTCTTCGTCCGTTAGCTCGTAATGAACCGCCACTCGTAGAGAGGGCAACTCTATCTCAAGAGGGAGTATCGCTTCCGTACCGAATACCAACGCGTACGGCGTCATGCTCGTGGGCGTTTTGAACGTAGTTCGATATGCCCAGAGAACTTCGTGCAGTCTCTTATGCCAGTCCTTCTTATTCCGAGACACCGTCTTTTTCACGAATTTCGTCAAGGTCTTGTTGAAAGCCTCGGCTAGACCGTTAGCTCAGGGATTATAGACCGAAGAGTATCTCCAGTCTATGTTATGATGTTGTGCGAAGCGGCTGATTTTGTGGCTTCTGTAGGCTGGCCCATTATCGGAGATGATCTGTCTCGGAGTTCCAAACCGATAAATGACGTGCGTCTTGAAGAAATGGAGGATATTCTCCGTCTTACCTTCCCTCAGCGGTACTGCTTCTGCCCATTTGGAGAAGTAATCAGTTGTCGCCAAAATGAATCGATGTCCTCTGGACGATGCTGGTTCGATGGGGCCGATTATGTCAGTTCCTCACATTTCGAACGGCCAGCTAGCCACTGTCGGATATAGTGGATTCGGATGCTGGTGGATAAAGTCCCCATGGATCTGGCACGAGTGGCACTACTTCGCATGCTCGAGGCAGTCCTGAATCATTGTGGGCCAATAATAACCCATCCGTTTGATTTTCAGCTTCATCTTCGGGCCGGCTTGGTGAGAACCGCAGAGTCCGTCGTGAGTTTCTTGGACGACTCTCCTTGCCTCTTCAGGCCCCAGGCGTCTTAACCACAGAGAATCAAATGATCTCTTATACAGAGTATCATTGACGAAGGCGAAAGACAGAGCACGTTTCATAAGCTGATATCTTGAGGACGCATTTGTAGGTGTTCGACGGGATTTTAAGTAGTCTATAAAGACTTCCCTCCAATCCTCAGCCTTTCCCTAGTCTCTTATTTGTAGGGCCGTTTGCTCGGTCACTCCTTTTTCTTCGGACGACTCCGGAGATATTTCTGCTGGTGCGAGAACCCGACGGCTTTGCACAATGATCCTCACGTCATCGAGGTTCTCGTCAGCCAACTCTTTAGCAAGCTTAGCTAATGCATCCGCTTTGCTATTTTCTGCTCGCGGTATGCTTTCCAGGGTGTAGGAAGGAATTTGAGTCAGCAGTTGCTGTACTCTCCTGCCGTACTTCACCAACTCTGGCGTCCATATTTGATAGTCGCTGTTTACTTGACTAACGACCAGTTGGGAGTCTCCGTATATGAGGAGGTTTACAATTCCCATGTCGATAGCGATCTCGAGACCAGCTATCAAAGCTTCATATTCGGCCTCATTGTTCTTTCTCGGCTCTGTTAAGGAGAAGGAGAAGCGCATTATCGCTCCTTGTGGAGTCACGAAGATGAGGCCTACCCCTGATTTTATTATGGGTGTGCTTTGTTTACGCTTCTTCATGGAAGATGCTCCGTCGAAGTAAAGTTCCCATTGGGTATCATTCTCTCTTCTCTCCCTGTCGATCGTGTCAAACGCATGTTCGTCCGGCAATTCGCAGTTCAAGGGAGATTTAGAAGGTATCGGATGCTCAGCGAGGAAATTGGCGATGGCCTGGCCTTTCACTGCCTTGAGGGGTCGATAAGTTATCGAGAATTCCATCAAGAGCAGGGCCCATTTAGCGAGTCGTCCCGTTAATATAGCCTTTGACATTAAATATTTGAGAGGATCCACCTTTGATATGAGATGGACCTCATGTGCCAACGCATAGTGTCTGAGCTTCGTTATCGTGAAGATCAATGCCAGGCAGTGTTTTTCGATGGGGGAGTAATTATTTTCTGCCCCCAGGAGAACTCGACTGAGATAGTAGAGAGCTCTTTCTTTTCCTTAGTCGTTTTCTTGTGCTCACAGCGCGCCTAAAGAACCTTCGAGGGCTATTGTGTACAGGACGAGAGGTTTTCCTTTAACGAGAGCGTCCAGTACTGGCGGATTTTGCAGGTATTGCTTGATTTCATCCAGTGCGCTTTGACAGTTGTGATCCCAAATAAACGGAGTTCCCTTCTTCATTAAGTGACTGTAGGGGCGGCACTTGCCTGAAAGATTGCCTATAAATCGCCGGATATACGCGAGCTTCCCTTGGAGAGACCGCAGTTGCTTGAGAGTCCTTGGCGGAAGCATCTCCATAATCGCCTTGATCTTTGACGGATCTATCTCGATGCCTCGGTGTCGGACGATGAATCTTAGGAATTTGCCCGAGGACATTCCGAATGCGCATTTGAGAGGGTTCATCTTCAAGTTGTATTTCCGAAGGCGTTGAAACACAATCTTCAGATGCTCTAGATGTTCCTCGTATGATTTGCTTTTAACCACGAGGTCGTCGATACAGCATTCGACGATTTCATGGATGAGGTCGTCGAAAATATTCGTCATGGCCCTCTGATAGGTGGCACCGACGTTCTTTAGACCGAACGGCATCACCTTGTAGCAGAATATGCCCAAAGGGGTCCGGAAAGCGGTATGCTTCTGGTCTTCGGGATGCATCTTTATCTGATTGTAACCGGACGAGCCGTCCATGAAGGAGAAAACTTCATGAGTGGACGTATTGTCTATCATCAGCTCGGTAACTAGTACTGGGAAGTCATCCTTCGGGCAGGCTTTATTGAGATCCCGAAAGTCCACACATATACGCACCGTCCCATTTTTCTTCATCACCGGGACGATGTTGGCGATCCAGTCAGGATACTGAACTTCCTGGATAAAGCCGGAGTCGATTAGTTTCTTGACCTCGGCGTTGATGCTCATCTCAATCTCAAGCCGCATTCTTCTCGGTGCCTGTTTGATCGGCTTGACGTCCGGAGATATTGCCAATTTGTGTACAGCTATCTCTGGATCTAGTCCTAGCATCTCGGAATAGTTCAATGCGAAGCAATCTCTATACTGTATGAGCACGTCCTTTAGCATAGCCACCCTTTATTCAGACAACAGCTCGCTGACAAACATCGGCCGTGGGTCACTTGCCGTCCCCAAATCAATTTTCTTGAGGTTATCTGCAGTAGTATGTATTCCATCTTCCAGCTCTTTTGGCGCCGGTGGAAACTCTGAGATCACCTCGTCATCATCGTTTTCGAAGCACCAGGGGAGATCAGCCATGTCTTCGCATATTCTTTCTCTTGACACCGTTATCATGTGACAGGTGTGAGATCGCTTCCAAGACCGATGTTGATTCGGTTCTACTCTCGTGGCTTTCGGTTCATGCTCCTGCAGCGGGGTTACCCTCCAGCTGCTGGATAAAGCGAACTTGCCGAGTTGGTATTGGTCTTCGACCCAGTTCTTGAAGGTGAAGCAGTCTTCAAGAAGGTGTCCTATTGCTCGGTGATAGGAGCAATAATCGGGATGAGAGACCTCATTTGCTTGCTCGGGGTGTTTGGACTCCGGGAGGGTAATCATATGATGTTTTATGGCAAGATCAAGTATTTTCCTTGTCTTGTCTTAGGAAAAAGAATATGCTCGACTCATCTTCTTTATAAGAGACGAATCCTGGTTGCTCGATCCTGCTTCGCGTGGCTTTTTGGACCCGCTACGCTCCCGTCGAACATATTTTTCGTTCTTTGGTTTATTTTTGCCTCTGCGCCTGGTCTTTTGTATGACGAGCTGGTGACGAAGAGCATCGTCATCTTCCGTAGCCTGTTGAAGGAGGCGCTGCATCCTGGCTTTCTCGGAGATAGCCATTTCGCGGTTATGATCGTCCCGAACCTTTTGACCCGCTTCCCTTATAAGCTTGTCCATTTGTTCTTCGAACGACGGGCTTGGCATTTTCATGACGGGAGCTCATTTTGGTTCAGGGTTAGCATCTTCCCACATAGCATCTCCTTCTTCATCGAAGTCATGTATGACGTAGCAGCCGCGAAAATCGCTCCCGTTTCTTGGATTGAACATATCCAAGCCCGATCGTTTCCATTCTTCCGTTGGGTAACTTTCGTTGAGTTTCGGGGACTCTCCAGATCCTGTTATAGAACTGGGCTTGTCGGGCAGCCTGCTTAATAGGTACACCTTGGCGCCTCAACAGTCTTCTTAACCCGTCTGTGTTGTATCTGGGCAAACGGATGGGCTGGAGCCTGTCAAGTGTAGAATCAACATCATGCCAAATTTCCTTCTCCACTTTGGTTTTCGTGGATTGATAAAAGAGGACCGCCTTCTCATCTTTTCACCTGGGAGGGACGTAGAACGTCTGCATTTTCTGCACACTATAGGTATCAAGTGCATCGAGCTCTTTATAGTGCCCTTGCGGAACCATGGCAACTTGCAAACTTTGATCTTTATCAGCGAAGGCTTGTATCGATGGCCGAGCCGAGAATACGGCATTGACCTTATCTTCTGAGTCGCTGCCGAAGACCAGAATAGGGGTGGACAATCCCAACTTGTTGTATTGGGGCGGCCCTGAATAAACTATCTCCTCTTCCTCCTCGGTATTGCTCCCGAAGACTGGAATAGTGGTGATAGATTTTTGCTTGTCCTCGGATTTGCGACATCTTTCCGTGTCTTCGAAATCTGGCAGGAAGTACTTGGCGTCCTCATATTTGCGGACTTCGTTCACGGAGAATGGGTTTAGTTCCCCTGTCACAGTGTATTCGAGACCATCCTTGAAATACTTTATACACTGATGTTGTTTAGAAGGGATGATGTTGTACTCGTGTAACCAGGGCCGGCCGAGCAAAGCGTTATAGCAGGTCTTGGCGTCAATGACGTGAAATTTAATGTCCGCGACAAGTAGCCCAAAGCATAGTGTTAATATTACAGACCCAAGCGTCCGTGATGACTGGGAGTCAAACCCGGAGATGGTGATTTTATCACGAGCGAGATGCTGAACGCTTATGCAGATTTCCTTCAACACTCTTACATTGAGGAGATTGACGGAAGACCCATTTTCCACCAGGATTTTGCCTATCTTGATATCATGAAAGTTTCCGGAGACATAAAGGGGACAGTTGTGCTCACATGTCCCTAGAAGAAGATCTTCATCGCCGAAGGTGATTTCGGCCGTGTGTACTTCTTTCAGCTCGTCCTTTATCTTTTCTTCGGCAAGGAAAGCTTGGAATTGCTCGGGCTCTTGCAGTGCCTTGATCAAAGAATCTCTTGCTTCTTTTGATAGCAGAAGGGCGTCGAGAATGCTGTGCTGCGAGGGTATCTTTCTAAAGTGTGCCAGAACGTTGTAGTCCACCTTGTTTTTCTTTGGCGGGTCCTTGGCTGTCAGCTCTTTGACGGCTTGGTCATCAATGATGATATCCTCAGGGACCTTTTCTTTCCCCTTATCTCTTCTATTTGACCCACTGTTTGAGGGCCCAAGATTCTTTTCGGGCAGCGTACGATTGCGCAGCTGAATATTTTTACAGGCCTTCAGTTCTTCGTCTTTTCCCGAGGTGGATTCTTTGAAGAGAGGGCCAAGAGCTATTTCTTCATCAGAATCGCTCCCAAAGATGGGAACTTGTGATCCCCCATAGTCAACCATGTGGCAGTCGCCGGTAGTTCTTTTGTGCTCCTCGGTCGTATTTCTTTGCTCCTGACGAGCTTTGCGTTTCATCCGCTTGAAATGTTGTCGGTGGGCAACATATCCCTGCCACCATTTTTTAAAAGCGTTGCACTCTTCGGTGGGGTGCGCAATCTTTCGATGATATGAGCAGTAGCTGGGATGTGTTTCCGCTTCACCGAGAATGTTTCCTTCGGAGGGTGGCGGCTTCATTCCCATTGATATGGCTTTGGCGAACCTCTTCCTCGTCTTGAACCTGCTTTTATTTGAGGCGGATGTACTTTGATCTGGCGGGAGTGTCTCAACCCTTTCATCCAGTCGCCGGCGTTTTGCCTTTTCAAATATGTCCATCTCACACTCCCGATCAGCTTTGCTTTTCGAAAGAGCTTCATCCAGAAATGCATCAATCATTTCGTCTGATGGTCCTGGAAATTCAGGCTCAGGATCTGCCCCCAGTTTCTCTGTGTAAGGAGCTTCTTTATCGTCTATCGACGGGTGATAGATCACATGGCAACTTGCCACAAAATCCTCGGATTCATCCGACGAGTCTTCTCCATTGTCGTCATCTTCATCCTCAAGGACATGGTTGAGAAACTCTTGGAGTGTGACCGGAGTTCGTGCCTTCTGATTATATTCTTCCAACGCGTCAATCTGTTTTTGTAGGTCCGTGCGCTTGTCACCAGGCTTCACGGGCTTTTTGGTCTTCTTCTTCTTCCTCGAAGACTTTGACGGCTGGGTGTGAGCGCTTTGGCTATCACCACCGATCTTTGGAGTTGGGCGCAGTTTCAACATTCCCTCGATGATCTTGAGTTCGAGCGGATTCTTCCACCTGATTGCTGGACATGTTTGAAGATCCTTCAGCATTCTTTTCGTCTTGGCTGAAAGAACGATCTCCCATGGAGCTTCTTCTACAAAAGAGCATGATGCCCCCGGTGTGTCCGCCTTTTTGAGAGCATGCGACTGAGGCGGGTTCGCCTTCCAATTCTTGGATAATACGAATTTGCCCTGTTGGTACTGATCTTCTATCCTGCTTTTAAAGATGTAACAATTTTCGATCGGATGGCCCAACATTCGGTGATAAGGGCAATAGTTAGGATTGCTAATATCGCCTGGTTGCGCTGGGCGTCTTGGCTCCAGCAGAGCGATGAGCCTGTTGCGCAGTGCTAGCTCGAATAACCTCTTTGTCTTGTTTCGAGGGAACGAGTAAGGGCGTTTCATTTTATTTCCAAGAGATCGTGTTTTATCATTCTGGCGATCAACTGGTCTTGGAGTACTAAGCTGCTGTTGAGTGTTAGCGACGAAAGTCGCTTTCCCTTTCCCCTTTTCATTCCGCGGTTCCGGCTTCGAAGAGGAAGGCTTGTGGCCCATCTAGTCCATTTGGGCCAGCTTGTCAATCAAGGCTTGGAAGGTGGTGAGCTTGAAAAACATCATGAACTGGGAGATGGTTGCCTGCGGATCAAGAGTACCTACGAACATGCCCACTGCTAGTGCTTCTTCGATGCGCTGCTCGCATTTTGACCATAAATTCCGCCACCGTATCGCATATTGCACCCATGTTTCGCCTGGCTTTATCCTGGCGTTAATCAGTGCGGTAATCGGAGTACGCTCGCTAGCGCTTATGAATCTCTGTGTAAACAGCAACTCCATCTCCGTAAATGTCTTGATAGAGTTATTTGGAAGTTCAGAATACCACTCGAACGTCGTCTCCGACAAGCTGCCAACGAACTGGCGGAGCAGAAGTTTATCATCACCTCCAGTGTTGCCGCACAGGGCTTTGAATTGAGTGACGTGCTGATGCGGATTTCCCATCCCTTTGTATACATGGAATTTAGGGATCGTATATCCCGGCGGGTACCTTATTTGATCGTACCAACCTGGATAGGGTCGTCCAGTTTTAACGATCTGCTCAGCCGCTTCATTCGCCTGGTGAGCTCGTATTTGCTGAGCAATGTAATCATCCAGAGCGGCCATAGAGATTGTCTCCTCTTTGGCTGCTGAAAGAGCCGGAAGAGGGTTCGATGTCTTCCCTCTGTCGTCTTCAATGATAATCGGGGGGTCTTCAGCTGGAGGTTCCGGCTGTAACATCATCTCGGCCATATCTTGGAACAAGAGAGCCATTCGTTTTATATTGGCTACCTGTTCCGCAGCCTCTTTTTATTTCCACTCGAGCATTCTTCGGAGGAACTCGATGTCAGTTTCTTGTTCCCGACGCTGCTCCGAGGTCTCTGGATTTTCTTTTGGCCCAGTGAGTGCGGCCATTGCAGTCAGCATCTCCTGAAGCTTCTGCTGCTGTTGTTCCTGAGCCTTCGTTATCGACCGGGTAAGTGGTCGATGACCCGTAGAAGCACGGCTTTCCTCTTTTCCGGAAGCCATATAAACAGTATGCACCATCATGCCCCCAGACTTGGGGCGTTTAGATTCAGCGTCTTTGCGGTTCGCCGCGGTCACAGGGGCTTTCTCTGGCCTCCTTCTCTTGTGAGTAGTTAAAGTCGAGAGGGCCGTTGCAGCGGGCACCCAGATGGCTGTTGCCTTTGGTGGCTTGACAGGATGGTTTTTTTCTTGCTGAGCTTTGAGCTTTTTTGGTTGGCGAGAGTAGTCCTGATCAATTACTGAGTCCTAAACCTGTCGCTAGACTTTGTAAATTTTGGAAGAAAGCCGCTGAGGGGGTTGTTCTGGCTATGCCTTTGGTGCATTCTCCACGGGTGGAGGAGATCTCTTCAGCACTGCAGTAGGAGAGTTCCTGCACACCTTGTTAAGCAATTCAAAGTTGTTCTCGGTTGGAGCAACAGCATCGATCTCCACCGTTAGAGCTGGTGGAGTAAATCCAGACGGAGAGCTGCCCCCAGCCTTCCTTACTCGGCGCCAGTGGCGACGGCTAGCATGTCGCGCAGATGGTGTTGGTTCAGCTATGGGGATGGCTTTGTCACGCCCCCTGTTCTGGTCAGGCGCTGCCGGTACCATCCTCTTGAAGACTGACATCCGTTGAGCAGCAGTATCCAATCTTCAAAGACAAACATTTGAGCAGGCACGGGAGCCGAAGTGGACAGCCTTGTAAAGATTGATCCTTTGACGGGAGAAGCTTCTTTAGTAACCTCGAGAGCAGGAATGGCTATCCGTTTTGGGATGGCCGCTTTAGGTATCGTGGGCTTCTTGACGGGCCCATTGGAGTTCAGGCTCAGCCTATTGAAGATTGATGCTGTTGGTTTGGCATTGGATGACCCATTGAGAGGGGCCGTGGTAGTAGTGAGCCGATCAAAGATCGACTTCTTCTGCGCTTCTTGTGGCAACGGGATGTTAACGCTCACTGGTGGGAGCATGGTCCCGAAGAACAACCCGGTGGTAGCCTGCGTCACCTGTTCTACCGGCATTGTGAACAGGGAGGCCGCCTGGGGCCCGTAAGTTACACCTCCAGATGAGGTGGAACGGAAGTTGTAGTTGCAGCTGGAACATTTCATGCAAGTAGACGCCATTGATCTTTCGTTTTCTGCACGGAGCAAGACACCAAATCTTAGTACCTCGAACCCAAGGGAAACCATAAAGAATCGCGATTTTATTCGCGAACACGACACACGAAGTGTGGAGTGGAAAGAAGAAAAGGTCCCACCGGGCGTGCCAGAATCTGTTTTCCGCCGAACACAGAGACGGGACCGCGTAGGTTCGTCTTGCCTGAATTTCAAGGGCAGATGCTATTTGGTGCTATCCGTCCATCTCTCCGAAGATGCCAAGTTTATTTAGGACACCATATATCGAAGGTTTAGGCGGATGCGGCCGATGTAGCAGACTTCGTCAGATTCCCCCTCGTTTGAGGGGTTTTTGATTATGGGGACGCTCTTCCCTGCAGGCGCAAGCCCCTGCAGTTAATTACGCTACCGCGTCGCGGTAACCACTTTCTCCTTCTCCAGATGGTTACTTCGTGTCGTGGGTGTTTGTTTTGTTTTTGGTTGCCCGTGGATTGTATACGGAGACTAATTTATGTTGTCGCCCGTAGGGCGTGGATTAGTCCAAATCAGTATCTTCTTAGATTTGGGTTTGGGAGTTGGGTTTAAGGATATGTTAGTCTCATTTGAGACTAAGATCAACTTAAACGTATGTTAAGGATACATTAGTCTAATTTTAGACTAAGATCAACTTAACAGGATCGTTTGATCCAACAAAAGAGCATTTGGACTCTATTGTTTAGTTTAGAGACATTGCTGTCGATTACCAGTTTAAGGACGTGGTGGTCCAATGTTAGTTTAAGGACATTACGGTCCAGGTTAAGGACATCATAGTCCGTGAGTTTAAAGACATCACAGTCAAGGTTAAGGACATCATAGTCCATGAGTTTAAAGACATCACAGTTAAGGTTAAGGACATCATAGTCCGTGAGTTTAAAGACCTCACAGTCAAGGTTAAGGACATCATAGTCCGTGAGTTTAAAGACCTCACAGTCAAGGTTAAGGACATCGTAGTCCGTGAGTTTAAAGACCTCACAGTCAAGGTTAAGGACATCGTAGTCCGTGAGTTTAAAGTCCTCATAGTCAAGGTTAAGGACATCGTAGTCTATGGGCTTAAGGACCCCACAGTCCGTGAAATGTATGGTTGTCAGGACCCGTCACCTCTCTGAAGACGTTGAAGGATTACAACGACAAATATCAGAGGAGTAAAGAGATGTACCCTCGAACCGGTGTGAGTTGGTTGAAAGATCTGCAGTCCAATTCGGGGCTAAGATCTGTTAAAATATTTATGAGCAGATGCTCAATTAATATAAGTTGAGGACTAATGTCCAATATTGGGCTAAGTCCAATAAATATTTAACATTTTTATTCTGGGCTGTTGAGCCTTTATATGGGCTTGGCCCCTTTAACAATGCTGAGCATTATATCTTGGCAAAGTCTTTTCTTTTGTCTTGTATTGAATGCAGAGTATTCATCAGAGCTCTGGCTTATTAAAGAACAATTTATGTTCTGTCAGCGCAACACGTGGCGCGCCAGGTGCTTTACGCCAGTCAAAGAGCGCAGTGCGCTTCTGCTGAGTAGCGCACATGTAAGGGACACGTGTCGCACTCAGCTCTAGGCGCTAGATGATGAGCGCATGATGCCAGTTTATGAGCGCTGAGCGTTAATCCATGAGCGCATTGCGCTTTCAATTTAGTGGCGCACACGTGAGTGACACGTGGTGCGCTTGGCGCTGAGCGCCATCCCATGAGCGCAGTGCGCTATTTCAGAAGCGCAAAGCACAAGTTGTTAATTGGCGCATACGTGGTTGACACGTGGCGCATTTGGCGCTGAGCGCCGGTCCAGAGAGCGTAGAAGCGCAGTTTAAGAGCGCAAAGCGCATTTGATCAATTTTATTATCTGGGAACAAATTTATGTTCTTTTTTTAAAAGAGGCTTTGTCTCAAGATTTAAGAACAACTGTTCTTATTTTTCAGGAGATATTTCCAATCTCTTATGTTGATGAAAGGCTTTGCATTTATAGATCCATGATCTGTGAGAAAATTATGTACTTCTTTTATTTTATAATGAGATCTTTTGATCTCTTTTGTGAAAGACTTTTTGTCTTGTAGATCTATGATCTTTTTAAAGAAAAGAATTTTTCTTTCTATGAGATGATTTCATCTCTGTGTTCATCATCCATCATCTTTACCTTGAAGAAGTATCTTCTTGCAAGAGCTTGCTCTTTTTCTTTTGAGTTTCTCAAAGTTTATGGGGGGGTTCTTTATATCAGACTTGAAGTCTTGGGGCCTTTATATAGGGCAAGCTGATTTGTTGAATCGGTTAAAGAGATCTTTCTCTGATTGATTTGGGGATGTTTTCCCACCATTGGATCTTTGATCCTAGGGCTTCTGTTTTACAGAAGGCAATCTTCTTGTTTTTAACAAGATTGAAAAAATATTTCCATAACAGAATTTTAATTTTGCTTAATTAATGATTTATCATTATTATTAGATCTTTTTATCTAACGGTGGGGAGTTTTTTAATTCTAGCGCTAGCGCACCAGTGCTTTGCACGTGGTGCGCTGCTCAGAGCGCAGTGCACCTTGCGCTAGCGCACCTGTGTTTGACACGTGGTGCGTTGCTTAGAGCGCAGCGCATCCTGCGCTAGCGCACCCAAGTTTGACACGTGGTGCGCTTCTTAGAGCACAGCGCACCTAGCACTAGCGCACACATGGTGCGCTGCCTAGGGTGGAGTGCACTTAACACTGCATCTGAAGCATTGCTTCAATTTTGAAATTTAAATTTCAAACAGAGCTCTGCTCTGATTGGGGGAAACAGAGACTTGGAACTAGGGACTCTGCCATGGCTCCGTTTGGCCGACGTCGTATATTCCTACAGAGACACTGATTTCTCTGTGGGCTGGCGCGAATCGAGATATTCTCGTCAAGGACGCTGATTTCCCTGAATCGAGGTATTTGCCAAGGACACTGATTTTCTCGGAGTTGAGACGAATCGAGATATTCCTGCAAAGACACTGATTTACTTGCAGGTCGATGCGAATCGAGATGCTCTCATCAAGGACGCTGATTTCTCTGAATCGAGGTTTTTGCCAAGGACACTGATTTCCTCGGAGTTGAGACGAATCGAGGTATTCCTGCAAAGACACTGATTTCCTTGCGGGTCGACGCGAATCGAGATGCTCTCGTCAAGGACGCTGATTTCCCTGAATCGAGGTATTTTCCAAGGACACTGATTTTCTCGGAGTTGAGACGAATCGAGGTATTCCTGCAAAGTCACTGATTTCCTTGCGGATCGACGCGAATCGAGATGCTCTCATCAAGGACGCTGATTTCCCTGAATCGAGGTTTTTGACAAGGACACTGATTTTCCTGGGGTTGAGATGAATCGAGGTATTCCTGCAAAGACACTGATTTCTCTGCGGGTCGATGAGAATCGAGATGCTCTCGTCAAGGACGCTGATTTCCCTGAATCAAGGTTTTTGCCAAGGACACTGATTTTCCTGGGGGGTTGAGACGAATCGAGGTATTCCTTCAAAGACACTGATTTCTCTGTCGGTCGACGCGAATCAAGATGCTCTCGTCAAGGACGCTGATTTCCCTGAATCGAGGTTTTTGCCAAGGACACCAATTTCCCTGGGGTTGAGACGAATCGAGGTATTCCTGAAAAAACTCTGATTTCTCTGCGTGTCGATGCGAATCGAGATGCTCTCGTCAAGGATGCTGGTTTCTCTGAATTGAGGTTTTTGCCAAGGACACTGATTTCCCTGGGGTTGAGACGAATTGAGGTATTCCTACAAAGACGCTGATTTCTCTGCGGGTCGATGCGAATCGAGATGCTCTCGTCAAGGACGTTGATTTCCCTGAATCGAGGTTTTTGCCAAGGACACTGATTTCCCTGGGGTTGGTTGACTTGTTTCCGAGACGGAGCGTTGATCCGGCGGGGAGGTCATTGGTTGACTCTAGGTTGTCTGTGGACCGTAGAGTCTTGGGACTAGAGACTTTTGCCGTGGCTCCGCTTTGTTGACGTCGCGTCCGAATCCTGCTGTATTGAGGAGGAACGCCGTTGTTGTTCTTCTGGGATGCAGATGTTTCCATCAAGATCCGACTCTACCTTTGACAAGGTCTGGTGGGGAAATGTGGTCCCCTTTTTGTATATGCCCATGGATTGTATATAGGGGTTAGTATGGACTCACCTGTAGGGCAAAAGTTTTATTCTTTCATTTTTTATTTCCGCGATGCTCTATCATTTCAGCTTTTATATCGCGAAGTTCGCGATTGCCCAATCATTTCGGCTATTTTTCGTAGTGCCCAATCATTTCGTCTATTTGTTTTATTTACTCATTGCTTTTTATTGCGAGTTCCCCAATCATTTCGGCTATTTTGTATGCATATATTTTACTTGCTGATTTTGTTGCAAGTTGCCATATCATTTCGGCTATTTTATATGCATTTTATGACTCGCTGACTTTTTGCCGCGAGTAAGGGTCTTGGGATCTGATACCGATTTAGGCATCATCATCGCTACAACTGAGATATTTCCAGGAGCGAATCATCATTTGCCTTTGTCGGTTCGAACAAAGGTGGCTTAGCAAACAGGGTTAGGATCCTGTTGACTAAGGTCTTTTGACTTCATGAGCCGTAAGGGTCTCATAAAGGTATTTCTCCCTACGAGTCGTGAAGATCTCGTAAGTGCGTATTTTCCTTAAGAATCGTGAGGATTCTTTAGTGTATGGTCTCTTATAAGTCGTAAGGATCTTACAAGAGTGTTTTCTCCTTATAAGTCGAGAGAACTTACAAGGGTTGTTCAACGCTAGAGCATATCCCTCGTCAGTGGTGGGACTCTGTTGGGGAAACATTTATTTGTGCCCGTGGATTGTATACAAGGGTCAATATTGAACCGCTTGTAGGGCAATCTAGGGATTGTGATAGCTTAAGAACAGGTTCAGATCCCTGTAGCTTAAGGCTTTTGAATCTTATGAGCCGCGAGGGTCTCATAAGAGGGTTCTCCTTACGAGTCGTGAGGATCTTGTAAGTGTATTTTCTCCTTAGGGATCATGAGAATTCCTAAGTGTGTTGCTCCTTCGTGAGTCGTAAGGATCTCACGTAGGTATTTTCTCCTTGCAAGGTCGTGAGGACCTTGTAAGTGTCTTTTAACGAGATTGCGCTCTTTCGGGTTTTCGCAAATCTCGCCGGTAGCCCTTCTGTTTTTACTCACGGAGCCCTTTCGGGTTTTCATCCATGCCCATCTCGCTTATGAACATACCATTTTTTTTACCACGTCAGCCTGGGGACGCCGCGGGTTTGTAGTAGTTTAACGACGTTTCGGTCAATTGTTCATAGGTCCGAGATTTTTCGGGTAACGTACGATTACACAGCTAGATTTTCTCACAAATCTTCGCATCTTTTGTGTCGGAGGTGGATTCCTTGAAGAGAGGGCTGAAGGAAATTTTTTCGTCAGAGTCGCTTCCAAAGGTGATAACTTGCAATCCTTTGGTGTCGACTATGTGACAGTTGCCAGCAGCTCTTTTGCGCTCATCTGTCGTGCTTTTCTGTTCCCGACGAGCCTTACGCTTCACTCGTTGAACGTGTTGTTGGTGGGCAACATATCCTGCCACCAGTTTTTAAAGGCTATGCACTCCTCGGTAGGGTGTGCAATCCTCTGATGGTATAAGCAGAAGTTAGGATGTATGTCCGCTTCATCAAGATGTATACCGCCAGGAGAATTTCCTCTGAAAGAGGGCAACTTCATTCCTATTGACAGGGCCCTAGCGAATCGTTTCCTTACTTTAAGCTTGCTTTTGCTGGCGATAGGGATGCTTCGATCCGGTTGGGGTGCCTCGACCTTTTCATTCAGTCGTCGGCGTTTTGCTTTTTCGAATATAGCCAGTTCGCACTCTCGATTGGCTTTGCTTTTCTGACGGGCTTCGTTCAGTAGCAAGTCGATCATCTCGTTAGACGGTTCCAAGGGTTTTGGCTTCGATCCTGCCCTAGCTCTTTTATGCCGTCTTCTATCGCCGAGTGAGCTTCTTCGTTAGTTAACGCCGAATGAGAGATCATGTGGCAACTTTCCACATAGTCCTCAGATTCTTCTGACGAGCCATCCCCGTCGTTATTGTCGTTATCTCCGCTCTCAAGGACATTGTTGAGAAATTCTTGAAGTGTGACCAGGGTCCACGCCTCCGGGTTATATTCCTCCAGCATTCAATATGCTTTTGCAGATCCGTGCGGTTGTCATCAAACTGCACGGGATTTTTGGTCTTCTTCTTTTTCTTCGAAGACTTTGATGGCTGGGCCTGAATGTTTTGTCCATCATCACTATTAACTCTCAATGTAGGGCATGGTTTCAGCATCCCCTCGATGATCTCCGGCTCCAGCGGGCTTTTCCACCTGATCGCCGGACATGTTTGAAGATCTTTGAGCATTCTTTTAGTTTTTGCCGAAAGAATGACTTCCCATGGAGCTTCCTCTATAAAAGAGCATGATGCCCCCGGCGTGTCCACCCTTTTAGGGGTGTGCTGTTGTGGCGGATTTACCTTCTAGTTTTCGGACAGCGTGAACTTGCCCTGTTGATACTGGTCTTCAACCCAATTTTTGAAGACGTAGTAGTCTTCGATCGGATGGCCCAATACTCGGTGGTAGGGGCAGTAATTGGGATCATTGACATCGTTCGATTGTAGTGGGTGTCTCGGCTCTGGTATAGAGATTAGCCTATTGCGCACTGCTAGTTCGAACAGTCTCCTTATTTTATCCCGGGGAAACGAGTAAGGACGTCTCAACTTCTTATTGAAGGATTGCCGCTTGTTGCTTTGGCGAACAACCGGTCTCGGGCCACTCGGTTGTTATTGAGCGTTGGCGACGAAGGTTGCTTTTCCTTTTCCCTTCTCATTCCGAGATTCCAGCTTTGAAGACGACGATCTATGACCCATCTGGTCCATTTGGGCCAGTTTGTCAATCAAGGCCTGGAAAGTGGTCGGCTTGAAAAACATCATGAACTGAGATATGGTCGCCTGCGGATCAAGAGTACCTACGAACATGCCTACCGTAGGTGCTTCTTCAATGCGCTGCTCGCACTTCGACCATAGATTCCGCTACCGTATTGCATACTGAACCCATGTTTCTCAAGGCTTCACCCTGGCATTGATCAATGCCGTGATTGGGGTGCGTTCGCTAGCACTTGCAAAACGCTGGGTGAATAGCAACTCCATCTCTATAAAGGTTTGGACGGAATCGTTGGGGAGGTCTGAATACCATTCGAACGCCGTCTCAGCCAAGCTGCCGATGAATTGGCGAAGCAGTAGCTTATCATCCCCTCTAGTGTTGCCGCAGAGAGCCCTGAACTGAGCGACATGTTGATGGGGGTTGCCTGTCCCCTTGTACACATGGAATTTATGAATCTTGTATCCTGGCGGGTACTTTATTTGATCGTACCAACCCAGATAAGGCCGTCCAGTTCTAACGACTTGGCCAGCCGCTTCATTCGCTTGATGAGCTCGTATTTGTTGAGCTATATAATCATCGAGCGTGGCTTTAGAGATGGTCTCCTCCTTGGCTGCTGACAGAGCCGGCAGAGGATGTGATTTCTCTCCTCTATCATCTTCAATTATTACTGGAGGATCTTCGGCTGGAGGGTCCGGCTGGATCATCATGCCCACCATATCTTGGAATAGAAGGGCCATTTGTTTTATATTGGCCGCTTGTTCCGTGGCCTCCTTGTCCTTCTTCTCAAGCATTCTCCGAAGGAATTCGGCATCAGTTTCCTGTCTCCGGGCTTGCTTTTGGTCCCGTGAGTGCAGCCATGGCTGTTAGTATCTCTTGGAGCTTTTGTTGTTGTTGCTCCTGAGCTTTAGTCACTGATCGCGTAAGCGGTCGATAACCTGTGGAGATACGTCTATCCTTTTTCCCGGATGCCATATAGATAGTATGTACCACCATGCCCCCAGCCTTAGGGCGTTTGGGTTCAGTGGTCTTGCGATTCGTCGCAGACTCAGGGATTTTCTCCAGCCTTCTCCTCCTGTGGGCGGTCGAAGTTGAGGGGGCCGTTGCAGTGGGCACCCAAGTAGCTGTCGCCTTTTGTGGCTTGACAGGATGATCCTCTTCTTACTGAAATTTCACCTTTTTCTGTCGGTGAGAGTAATCTTGATCAATCACCAAGTCCTGAACCTGTCGCCAAACTTTGTAAATTTTAGAGGAAAGCCGCTGAGGGGGCTACTCTAGCTTCACCTTAGTAGCGTTCTCCATGGGTGGAGGAGATCTCTTCAGCACGGCAGTCGGAGAGTTTTTGCGCACCCTCCTTAGTGGTTCAAAGCTGTTCCCAGTTGGAGCAGCAGCATCGATTTCCACCGTTGGAGCCGGCGGAGTCAGTCCAGAAGGAGAGTTGCCCCCAGCCTTCCTTACTCGGCGACAGTGGCGACGTTGAGCTTGTCGAGCCGTTAGGATTATCTCAGCTGTAGGAGTGACTTCCTCATGCCCCCTGTGTTGGTCAGAAGTTGTCGTTTCAGCCTATTGAAGACTGATGTCCGCTGAGTGGGGATAGCCAACCTATCGAAGGCAGACTTTCGCGCAGGGGGAGCAGTTTTGATGACTTCGCCTGGAATGGGGGCTAAAACAGCCAGTCTTGTGAAGACCGACACTTTAGCAGGAGAAGCCGCCTTGACAACTTCAGGAGTAGGAATGACTATCGTCTTAGGAATAGCACCTTCTGGTATTGCGGGCTTCTTCATAGGCCCGTTGGAGCTATGGCCCAATTTATTGAAAACCGAGGCACTGGATTTGGGCGACCCGTTGAGAGGGGCCGCAGTAGTTGTAAGTTGATCAAAGACCGACTTCTTCGGAGCTTCTTGCAATGGTATAGGAGCGCTGAAGCTCGTTGGCGAGAGAATGGTCCCGAAGAATAGCCCAGTGGTCGCTAGGGTCACTTATTCCACCGGCATGGTGAAAATGGAGGCCGTTTGGGGCTCGTAAGTCACTCCTCCGGTCGGGACGGAGCGAGAGTTGCAGTTGCAGTTAGTGCAGTTTGAAGCCATTGCTCTTCTATTTTCTGCACGGAGCAAGACACCAAATCTTAGTATCTCGAATCCAGGGGCAACCATAGCAAACCGTGATTCGTTCGCGAACACGATACACGATGTGTGGAGTGGAAAGAGGAAAAGGTCCCACCGGGCGTGCCAGAATCTGTTCTCTGCCGGAAGACGCTGTTGGGACGTCGGGACGTCGGGGCCTGAATTCTGGGGGCAGATGCTATTTGGTGCTATCCGTCCACCTCTCCGAAGATGCCAAGTTGATTTATGGCACCATGTATCGAAGGTTTAAACGGATGCGGCCGATGTAGCAGACTTCGTCAGATTCCCCCTCTTTGAGGGTTTTTTTTATTGTGGGGACGCTTTTCTCTGCAGGCGCAAGCCCCTGCAGTTAATTACGCTATCGCATCGCGGTAACAACTTTCTCCTTCTACAGATGGTCACTTCGTGTCGTGGGTGTTTGTTTTGTTTTTGGTTTCCCATGGATTGTATACGGAGACTAATTTATGTTGTCGCCCGTAGGGCGTGGATTAGTCCAAATCCGTATTTTCTTAGATTTGGGTTTGGGGGTTGGGTTTAAGTATCGTTAATCTCATTTGAGACTAAGATCAACTTAAACGTTTGTTAAGGATACGTTAGTCTAATTTTAGACTAAGATCAACTTAACTATTTGTTAAGGACATGTTAGTCCAATTTTGGACTAAGATCAACTTAACAGGATCATTTAGATCCAACAAAAGAGCATTTGAACTCTGTTGTTTAGTTTAGGGACATTGCGGTCAATTAGTTTAAGGACATTACGGTCCAAGGTTAAGGACATTACGGTCCATGGGTTTAAGGACCCCACAGTCCGAGGTTAAGGACATCATAGTCCATGGGCTTAAAGGACTCCACAGTCCGAGGTTAAGGACATCATAGTCCATGGGCTTAAAGAACCCCATATTTCGAGGTTAAGGACTTCAAAGTCCATGGGCTTAAGGACCCCACAGTCCGAGGTTAAGGACATCATAGTCCATGGGCTTAAGGACCCCACAGTCCAAGGTTTGTCTGGTTGTCGGGACCCGTCACCTCTCTGAAGACGTTGAAGGATTACAACGATAAATATCAGAGAAGTGCAGAGATGTACCCTTGAACCAATTTTGGTTGAGAGATCTGTAGTCCAATTGGGACTAAGATCAAAAGATTAATGAGCATATGGGCTCAGTTAATCTGAATTAAGGACTTATGGCCAATCTTGGGCTAAGTCCACTTAGGTTTAAAATGTTGAACATTTATTTTTGAACGTTGAACATTTATTTGGGCTCGACCCCTTTAACAATGCTGAGCATTAGTTTAGGTTCTGACGGCATTTTTGTCTTTTATTGAATGCTGAGCATTCATCATAGCTCTGGGACTTATTAAAAAACAGTTTATATTCTATCAGTGCACACGTGAGAAACACGTGGCGCGCTTAGCGCTAGCGCCAGTTTTTGAGCGCATTGCGCTTCTGTTGAGTAGCGCACACGTGAGGAGCACGTGGTGCGCTTGGCGCTGAGCGCCAGATCATGAGCGCATTGCGCTTCTGCTTATTAGCGCACACGTGAGGAGCATGTGGTGCGCTTGGCACTGAGCGCCAGTCCAAGAGCGCAAAGCGCTAGTTCAAGTAGCGCACACGTAAGAAGCACGTGGCGCGTTTGGCGCTGAGCGCCAGTCTATGAGCGCAGAGCGCTATTTTTTCAGTGGCGCACACATGAGGAACACGTGGTGCACTTGGCGCTGAGCGCCAGTTAAAGAGCGCAAAGCGCTAGTTTATGAGCGCAAAGCGCTATCTGATCAGCTTTATGATCTGAGAAATAAATTCTCGTTTAGAAGAGACTTTGTCTCAAGGTTCTAAGAACAAAGTTCTTATTTTGTAAAAGTTGTTTCAATCTCTTATTTTGATGAAAGGCTTTGCCTTTATAGATCTGTGATCCTAAGAGAATTTACTTATTCTCCCCCCTTTTATTTTATAATGAGATGTTCATGATCTCCTTGTATAAAAGACCTTAGTCTTATAGATCTATGATCTGTGAGAAGAATTATGTTCTTCTTCTTATTTTATGATGAGATCCTTTAATTTCTTTGTGAAAGATCTTGGTCTTATAGATCTATGATCTTAAAGAAAGAAGTGAATTCTTCTTTTTTTTATACGAGACGGTTTCGTCTTTCTGTTCTTTTTTACCTTGAAGAAAACTTTCTTTTTCCGAAAGCTTGGCTCTTCTCTCTCAATTTTCTCAAAGTTTATAGGGGGTTCCTCTATTTGAGACTTGAAGTCTTGGGTCCTTTATATAGGGCGGGCTGATTTGTTCAATCAGTTAAGGTGATCTTGTCTCTAATTGATTTGGGGATTTCCCCACCATTGGATCTTTGATCCAAGTGCTTCTGATTTACAGAAGGCAATTTTCTTGTTTTTTTAAAAAGATTGGGAAATCTTTTCCTACAGAATTTATTCTGTATTTTGGTGATTTTTAATCACCTTTGGATCATTGATCCAACGGTGCTCTGATTTACAGAGCACAAACTTTTTGTTTGGAAAGATTTTGAGGAATCTCTCCTTAACAAAATTTTATTCTGGTTAATTGATGATTTATCATCTTTATTAGATCTTTGATCTGACGGTGGGGAGTTTTTAGTTCCAGCGCCAGCGCACTCGTGCTTTGCACGTGGTGCGCTGCTTAGAAAGCAGCGCACTCAGCGCTAGCGCACACGTGCTTTGCACGTGGTGCGCTGCTTATAACGCAGCGCTCTTAGTGCTAGCGCACATGTGCTTTGCACGTGGTGCGCTACTTAGGGCGCAGCGCACTTGGCGCTGCTATGAAGCGTTGCTTCATTTCAAAACTTGAAATTTGAACAGTGCTTTGCTCTGATTGGGGGAAACAGCCATTTGGCAATGCAAGGTGATATTCAACGATGGCAGAAGCATCAACTTGTGCTCCGTTCCCTACTCTGAGAGACATATCACCAGGTCCAACCATCCTACTTTTCTCAGTCCCTGCAATAAATTACAGATATGAGATCCTGATCCGGTATCTAGTACCTAGGAGGTAGGACTGACCGATAAACAGTTCTTAATAACAAGAACAACTGAAGAAGATGCAATAGTTTTGCTTCTTCTTCGATGGGGTCGTAAAGGAATTCATGCAATTCTCTTTCCTCTGCTCATACTCATGACTGCTGTCATAAGTTAGAGCCAAATTGACGTTCCCCAACCCCGAATAAGAATTCGGATCGGTCAAGCGATACATTTTATTATCTTGATTAAGGCATGAAGTGGTTGCTACCTGGAGAGAGAGAAAAGAAACACTCAGCGTGCGCTCTTGAAAGATTAGATTGGTTATTAGTTTATCTAATTAGGATGGCTCCCACTGTTTCCTCGAATTCTTCTTCAAACATAAAAAGAAGAATTAGTTGGGATTAATCGCACGTCACAATACTTGCTTAACCTTTCAGCCAGGCTAGTTTCGGTACTTCAAGAGAGGTTTTCCAACGCTTTCGCGAAGTTCCTTAATTATATAACCTCTTTTCTCTGGAGGCGTAGCCCCACTAACATTGTTCTAGACACCTACTTGGTTTATAGTATTGATTGTTAAGTGAAAAAATCTCCCAGGAGTAATCCTACTCATCAATGGGATCGGGATCCAACTATCATTGCGTGATAAATTAGATGGAAGCCACTCTAGTCACCACACTCCAGAAGGTATGCAGCACTAGCAAGTTTCCTGTATATTTGAAACTCCCGATATAGTTTCTGCCCCTGGGACCCATGTGACCTTGACACGGTCAACAAATCAAAGAGTCCTAGTCAAGTTCAACCCTTCATTATCATGATTGCATAAACCCACCCGCATAACCCTTGACACTGTCAACAAGGTTATACGACTGTCCTAACCAATCGCATCGTATGCTACAAATAAGCAATACTCAGCTACCGTTTACTACGCCTTGATACAGACAACAAACGCAGCACGAGTACTAAGTATAGCTTATAAGAAATGACGGAGGGCTACGGCTGAGTTTTTTTGGCGAAAAACCCTTTAGCGTAATAAACTTGATATCGTTGAAGGAACCTGAGTAGTTTTGAAAAGGAGTGGTTTACGCTCCGCTTTTGAAAACTTGTGGTTTTGAAAAAAAACGAGTAATCTACAGTATTGACTTTTGCTCAAGAGGTCACTCCCCGTGAAGGGATCTCGGCTCTTGTCTCCTGGAATGAGGTGTCGGATATTCACAACCGAATACCATTATGCAAAGCAAAAGAATATAACTATAGTTTTTCGAAATTTGTTCCAACAACATCTTTTAGGTTTTCATATCTTGCATTAATCAAAATTAATACGGTCCCATCAATTAACCCTATCACACCACAAAAAGAACGAAAATACAATGTACGTATATGCCATCCGCATTCGCCACGGGTCTCCGTCATCACCCGTTAGGTTACTTAACTAATGACAGAGCGGGGGCTTGACTAGCGCAGATGAAAAATATATACAAAATTTACTAGTATATACATAAATATATATAACATTCGTCCCAGACATGATAGCAAACAACATCACAGAATCTCAGCAAACAACACAGAATGGTGGATAATCTTGGAGCCCCGGGTTTCATTTGAGCCGCAAATGAGATCCGACGTTCCCTGTCGTGTGGATAGCCCATGCAATGTAAACCTGGACCCCCTTCGAGCGCGGCAAGTTACCCACCAATCCCAGAAGCGAGGCAACCCCCTTCATCAAAGTGAATGGGCCACCCAGCACTTTACGGAATCCGGTAACTTGGGCGCCCCTCCGTGGGTCATCCTATACCCCCTACGAGTGCAGCGAATAGCCCACCAATTCTAGAATGAAGCCCCCTCCGTCTCAATGCTATGAGCTGCGGGCTTGTTGCCTTCTAGAACCCGTCCATTCGTGCACTCCACCGCGGGGTAATCTTAGTACAGAAAATAAAAAATATATGTACAAGGTGACGTCGACCTCAACTCGGTCGTGCCCCAATGAAATAATATACAACACAGCAGAGACGACTGTCCACATGTCAGATGCTCGCCCCTCAATAACAAATGTACAAATGAATATAAACTGTACTAAATCATTGCACCACCGGCTATCCACCACGACAATCCAACCACAATATCAGCATAATCACAGAACATCAACATGAATGTCATTTTGCAAATTCGTTTAAAATGACATATTGCAGATATACGGGTTTACCGATCAAATGACATTCATGGTCGCAGATGCTTTTCTAAGTACTGATAAAAATTAAACTGCTGTTAAAATATCGATTTCGCAATACTCCGAATTGCCCCAAATAGAGAATTAGCAGTATAATCAAAATTGGCAAAATCAAACACCACGCGAAACCTTAAATTCAACCAACAAGAACCCAGAACAAAATACGATGCAAACACAAATTAAAAAACCGGTGGGGCCGGGTTTTTTCTCTATTTTGGCCGGCCAAAAAAATTTGGAATCATCTCGTTTTTGTTCTGTGTTCATCTCATAGCCAAAAAAGCACTCTGCACTTGTTTAAAAAAATTTTAGAGGCCTTTTAAAATTGATAGAAACTTGAATTCAAGGTTTCGTGTTTTGGAGTTATTTTGGTTTCGTTATTTTAAACATTGTTTAAACTGCTAGTATAGGTTTTATGGGGTGGCTTTCATACCATGTTGGATTACGTTAACGCCCTAGCCATCGAACGTGGCGGTTTGCGGGACAATTTTTTTCTACGAGTTTAAAAACGGCGCTAAGTTAACCCAATAAAACCCGGATCTTTCCACAAACCTATCTAGCAAAACTAAATGAGATCAACTAACTACTATGAAAGAAGTCTCACCAAACAATCCAAGTCCTTTGGTCTTCTTTCCTCGTCGTTATCTCCATGTGACCACCTTGAACATGCTTGATCTTCTTTTCCCGCTCCATCGATTCTCCGGGATTGAGCTTGTTCTCCGGTCCTCCTTTATCGTAGATGATCTACCCGAGGGATGTGATCCATGGCTCTAGCTCCTAACTAATTGTCAATAGAAGCAACTAGAGAACTTGGGTTGCTAATCCAAGTTGTCTAGGATGTAATGTGGAGTTCTATGTGTTCCACTATCTCTATCTTACCTCTTCACTTGTTTCTCAACTCATGAGGGGGTAGTGAAGAGAAAGATGATGAAGGTGGAGGAAAACTCAAGAGGAAGGAGGAGGGTGAAGCAAAATATTAGAGCTCAAGAATAATGAAGCATCCAAGTGAAAGAAAATTCCAACACAATGGTTTTGTTTATGCATTTCTTTCAATAAACAAGTGTAGCCATGCTTCAATAGTTGCCACAAATGAATAAAGAATTCATTTGTAAACTATTGAAGCCATGCCTCTCACCATGCCCCCCTCTCCTTAATTTCCACCTCATTTCCATTTATCAATAAATGGAAAAGTCCATGATGAGGTTTCCACCTTCTACAAGGTAATCTGTAATAAAATACGGATTACAGTCTGCTGTATATACATACCTGCATACGGATAAGAACTTGAATGCCCAAAGAGATAGAATAACACGAAGAACGTAATACTAGAATATACATATTGAAATACATATATGTAAATTATCAAATCAATACCTGATTTAATAATCCGGCTCAAACCCGAGCCGGCTAGTATTACCAACTATCCGATCGAAAGTCCGGGTACAAAGTACATCAATCGATCGGAGCCCTGCACGTATCTAATACGGCTACTACATCATTTCTCCTGAACCAAGGAAACCCTCTGTGTGGAGCTCTGAAGACTCAACAGTACGCCGGCAGTAAGTTACTGGATAAATCCATAACCACAGGCACGTCAGCGGCACTAGCTGTACGTAACGGCTACCCGGAAACCCGTCGAAAAGGAAGGCCGACGAGCAAACTCATCTGAATCCCTACTGAGCCTATCTGTGACAATCTCCGTACAGTCCGGTCTCTTCGTCTGAGAGTATCGCATACCGGGTCTAGGGGTGGTAAACGTCAGACCCTAATGACCTGGTAATTCATGCTGATGCGGCTCAGGACTAATCCGGGAAACTAATGATTAGCCTATCAGTAAATCCCAACTGCCTTGGCCAAGGTCTTATGGTCCTGACCAATCGAACACAGTGCGATATCAACTCCCTATACCGGGAGAGAAGAATCCCCGACAATCGCTCACTGCCTATATGTGGCTCGGGACTGTACCAAACCAGAACCTGTTTGCATGACTCAGTAGAGCCGTGGTAGGGTAGTGATCAAAGCACAGTGGGAACTCACACGAGACAAATGCCGATCTCAGGTCTAAAGACTAACATGTACTCATGTCACCTGAGAACTTCCATCTAACGATAGGTATAGTACCATCTGGAAGTTCCCGGCGTGTCCGTCCGGTGTACTCACCCCAAGTGAGCACCTGTATACGATCTTAGGTGCGAAAAACCAATGGTTGCGGGACCATACCATCGCCCCTCGTCAGGGTCTAGAAATGTATACACTAGTCTACTCCAGAATATCGATGCCCAGTCTCGATACTCCCACGACTAAGGACCATTTAAGGATGTGTGTACCGACTACCCAGCTCCCACAAGTATGATCACTATCACAACGCAGGTAGTCTAGCAATGATCCTACGGGCTTCATTAACATGTATAAAAGATATGTAATAGTAAGTAAAACATACGCACATGTTAAGATAAATACAAACCAGATATCATACTATCATATCGAGCAAGACTGTCATGTACATATATATGTCCAAGCATCCATATGTATACATATACAATAATGGCCTCTAAAGCATACATATCCAACAATTGGGGTCCAACGTTTACCACCCCCAGACTAGATATGCGACATATCAGACGAAGAGACCAGACTGTACGACAGTGTTACTGATATGCTTTGCGGGTGTTTAGACAAGCTTGCTTGCTGATCTTCTGATCGCTCAATACCCGGGTAGCCGTTACGTCCAGCTAGTACTGCTGACGGCTTGTGGGTAACTGATATGATCATTACCTACTGCGGACGTATTGACGAGTCTTTAGAGTTCTACACAGAGGTTTCCTGGCTCAAGCGAAACGAAGTAGGGCACATATATGATATGTGCGGGACCGAGATTAATGCATGTATGTGATACCCTATTTTAATCTCGCGATAAAGGTTATATGTGATATAACCGGATTATTGGATCAAGTATTGATTCAATAATTTGTTATTTGATATTAGTCGGTTATATATGATATAGACGGATTATTAAATCAAGTGTTGATTTAATAATTTAATATATAATTATATATTTTATATATTAATATATATTAACTAATATAAGCTCACTTAAGAATTTCTTTTCTACAAATACATTTAAAATATTTGTGATATATATAAATGTATTTATTTTATTTATGTCTCATGCTAGATGATACATAGAACTTGGGTGTATGAGACTCATACCATATTAAAGATAATGTAGGGATTTATTTATTTAGGGAAAACCAAAATTAGGTGGAAATTAGCATGGCTAATGAAGGCTTGGGAAGCTTGTAGAAGTCTTGACCTAATTCCACTAATTTTGTTTTTATCCTAGATATTTATTAACCTAACGATTAACTTAAGCGATGGTTAACTCTCTACAAAAGGATATGAGATATTCTTTCGCCCATGGTTCACCACAAGTTCATCTTCTTCATCTCATTTTCTTCTCTTGATTTTCTTGAGGTGAAGAAAGAAAAAGAGGAAAAATATTCTAAAGTGAGCAAAATTCCTACTTCATCAATCTATACCAAACTAGCAATTTAGTATAGATTGTTTGCTTCACTAATTCATCAATTAGTGAAGAGGTAGCTTGACTTAGAGTCTCCTCGATGTAGATCATATTCGGCCTCGAAGATCTTTGAGCAAGCTCATTCCTTTTGCCTAGTGGAGCCTAAGGAGAGTCCGGAACACTACTACTTGGAGCAAAGGGACTACTACACGGAGCTTTAGAAGTAAAAGACCGGTCTACAAAGGGTGTATTCCTTGTTCACTTAGAGTAATGTTTGATTACTTGCTATAAAACCCTAATTCTCTAGTTCGATTCTTGGTTTGAGTTGATTAGCACACTAAAATTTTAAAATTGTATACTCGATGCATCTTTAAAACCTAGTAGTCATGCTAAAGAACTCCAACATGGTATCAGAGCCTTACTAGAGCTTTAGGGTAACCTAGACGACGTTAAATAATTCAATCGAACATCAAAACTCCATATTTCCCATGCTCTCTGGAAATTTTTCCAAATGTTGGATTTTTCCACGTTAAAAATCATCAATAAATCTTGCAGGGTTTTCTATGGATCCCAGAGAAGAACGAACTCCAAACTCGACCATACGACCACGGAACCGCGGCCAAACCCTAGCTTTTGCGGCCGTTCCGCGGCACCGTTGGTGAGGCCAGGAACGACCCTTCTTTTTTAGATCCGTAGCTGCTTGTGGCATGTTCTGGGTTTTTTAAATTGTCTCAAGTGTTGAGGTCTCTGGGAAATGTGGGTGCTTGTTGATTCGATCGAAATGTTTAATATCGTCTAGCTATCTGTGATATGTTATACAATATTTAGAATCAACAATAATTAGTTTTGTGAAAACTAGTTTGTATTTTATAAATCTAGCAATTTAGTCTCATTTGATCGGTTGCCACGGGGTTTTGATATGGATCTAAACTCCGTCACAATCACGTAGTGTACGGGGATACTCGCCGGGTAACATTACTAGATAGCTATGCCCCATAGCCCCGACCAAGTGACTGTAGGAGAACCCTGTTGCCTAAAGCATTCGTTTGGGTGCTCGCGGCCGCGATGTTCCGCCTAAGTGCGCTACGTCGACGGCATCGGGGGTGCGGCCGTCTACTAAAGTTTTCGACGAGCATTCGATCAGGATGTCGGGAATCTTGTTGAATTTCCCGACTAGTTATTGAAAAGTGTTTTCAGTATCGAAACTAAAATGCGTGGTTTATAATGTTAGGCATGAAATTCGGAATATGAGATATTCCGGGTTTATGATGTCTAAGGAATTCATTTGATTAGGCATGAAATCCGAAGTATATGATATTTCGGATTTATGATGTCTAAGGTGGTTTCGGATTCCAATTATTGTAGTTTTCACTTTCTTTTCTACGACTGTAAGTGTAATATGTGGTGTATCGCTGGTTTCGTTGTTATACGTCAATTACAATTGGGATACACATATTTACTTACGTTAATGACATGCGATGTTATGTGTTGCTGTGATATGTTATATTGGATCGTCGTGTTTGAATAGCCGGGGTTTTTTGCGTGAGATGAGAGTTTTCCATTTTCATTCATGTAAAAACTTGTATGTAATATTCTTTTATTGGGACACTTCCAGGTTGAGGATGATGTGACGATTGATGTATATTATTTACTTTTCCTCATTAGGATAGACCCAAGGCGGGGAGCACAAGTAACCGGGTTCTAGAGTCCAGTGGGAGACCATCTCGAGGAGTCGAGACCGGGTCTCCTAACTCTAGAATTGGTAGGGTTGCTTGCCACTCTCGTAGGGGTCTAGGGATGTGGGTTTGGCTATTTATCACGACCGTGGAATTCATTTTTTTTACTGGCTTAATTTACAACACGGACCTCCTAGTATATCCAATATTTCATATGTTGTCTTCTGCTGTAATGTTCTGTGATGAGATCATATAACTGCGTGAGACGAATGCTTTATATTATATATATGATATATAATAAACGTTGCATATGTTTTGCATCCGCGCTAGTCCTGCCCCCGCTCTGCCGTTAGTTATCTAACCTAACGGTGCATGACGGGACCCCGTGGTAAATGCGGATGGCATAAGCGTACGTTGTATAAGTATTTTCGTTTCTTTATCTGTGATGCGTAGGAATCATAAATGATGGGACTTCATTAATGAGATTAATGAAAAGGAAAGAAACCTAAAGATGTTGTAGAATCAAATTTTCAAAAAGAGTAGCTCTAGTTTTTGCTTTGCGTAGTGGTATTTCTTGATGAATATCCAACACATCATTCGATGAGGAAAGAGCCGAGATCCCTTCACCGGGAGTGACCTCTTTAGCGAAACTAGTAAATTCTACAACCCACTCGGTTTTGTCTTTTGATTGCTTCTCTAGTTCTTGCTTTTGCATAGTGGTATTCATGAATATCCAGCACCTCATTCGATGAGGAAAGAGCCGAGATCCCTTCACCGGGAGTGACCTCTTTAGCAAAACTAGTAAAAGCCTAAAAAACACTCCTTTTCAAAATCACATTATTCTACAACGATATCAAGTTCATTACGCAAAAGGTTTTCTTAAAAACCTGTCGTAGCCCTCCGTCATTTCACATAAAAACTATTTATTATTCGTGTTATGTTTGTTGGCCTTTGTCAAGGCGTAGTGTGCGGTAGCTGATTAGTGCTTATCTGCAACGCAAATGATACGATTGGATTAGGGTAGTCGTATGACCTTGTTGGCCTTTGTCAAGGGTCGTACGTATGGATTTAATTCAATCAGGAAATGACGGGTTGAACTTGACTAGCGCCCTATGGTTTGTTGGCATTTGTCAAGGTCATAGGATGCTAGGGTAAAAATATTATTGGGAATTTCAAGTGTTGAAATTTGCAATGAGATTGCATACCTTCTATGAGATAGTTGGATCCCGATATCCACTGTGAGTAAGGTTACTCCTTAGAGAGTTTTGCACTTTACAATTAGCCGATCAAGTAGGTGACTAGAAAGGTGTCACGGGGTTATGCCTCTGGGAAAACAAGGTTTATTTTAATTAGGTCCGTGCGAAAGCACGGGGAACCTCCCTCAAAGTACCGACACTGGACTAGCTGAAAGATTGGCGAACTTGTAGGGTGTAATTAATCCCGGCTAGTCTTACATTTTAGGGTTTGAAGGAAGATTTGATAAAAAACAGTGGGAACCATCCTGATTAGATAAAATAATAACCAATCTAATCTTGCAAGAGCATACGCTGAGTGTTTTCTTCTCTCTCTCTCTAAGTAGCGACCGTGACATAGCTTAATCAAGATAATAATATGGATGTATTGACCGAACCCGCTTGTTATACTGAGCTAGGGAATGTTGATTCTGCTCTATCTTATAATTGTTATAAGTCCGAGCAGGAAATAGAGGAATATCCAGATTCCCACGCCACCCAAACGAGGAATGAGCATGTTGATGCATATTCTTCGGGTGTATTTGTCACCGAGAACTGTTTCTCAGTATACTCTACGTCCTAGGTATTAGATACCAGATCAGGATCCCACATATGTAATATGTTACATAGGCTAAAGAAAAGTAGACAACTGAGAAAAGATGATCATTCTCTAAGAGTAGGGAATGGTGCAAATGTTGCAGCCAAAGCAGTTGGCGAATATCACTTTGTATTACCAACTGGTAATACATTGATTCTTAACGAATAATATTACATACTGAACCTGATATGCAATATTATATCAGTTTCTTTATTATATAAAGAAGGATATAATTTTGTATTACAGGATAATATTATGAACATTTTCCTGAATCAAAAGTTGATTGGATCAGGCACGTTATGTAATGGCATATACGTTCTAAATCAAACTACAGTTCTTAACGTATAGAACACACACAAGTGGAAAAGTTCAGAAATGAACGAATTCTTCTTGTGGTATTGTAGACTAGGTCATATCAATGCGACACGGCTAGCAATGTTGCATAGAGATGCATATTTAAATCAGTTTGAATTTATATCATATGAAACTTGGCAGTCATGTCTCAAAGGTAAACTGACCAAAACTCCGTTTACTGGACACGGAAAAAGAGTTAATGAACTCTTGGGACTGATACATAGTGATGCATGCGGTCCTAGGGGTGGTAATTGAACGAGCCAGCTCGGGTTCGATTAAGGTTCGGTTCGGTATCAGCTCGTTCAAATTCGGTTCATTTATTAATGAGCCGGACATGAGCCAGAAATCCTGGCTCGTTTATTAAATGAGCCGGACTCGAGCTCAGCCAGGCTCATTCGATATTGACTCGGGTTCGGCTGGGTTACACAGTTTGAAAAAAACCCAGTAATATGTAATATATAGCAGATTCTATACAACTCTCAGAACACTTAATTCAATTAAATGACATTATATAAAGTGTACTGAGATAAATATAAAACCCAGCACTTTGACCCATTCAATGTCCTAGATGTTAATGTTTTTTAATTTTTCTATATCTCAAAACCCTGAGTTTTAAGCATTATTGTTAATTATGTTTTTTTCTTGGAAGATACTATTAATATGAGTAAACGAGCTGAAAACGAGCCGAGCTCACAAACGAGCTCTAAACGAGCTCAGTTGAGCTCGGCTCGTGAACACGACTCGTTTAATTAATGGGCCACAAATGAACCGAACACGAGCTGGGCATGTTTAATCGAACTGGACTTGAGCTGAGCATCTCTAGCTCGATTAACTAAACGAGCCGGACTTGGGCCAACAAAAAGAACCACGAGCCGAACTTGAGCCGAGCTTAGATGGCTCGAGTTCGGCTCGTTTACACCTCTATGCGGTCCCATGTCTACACATGTCAGGAATGGTTCCTCGTACTTCATTACATTCACCGATGATCTCTCAAGATTCAGGACATGTATTCCTGTTAAAACATAAGTCTGAAGCTTTTGAGAAATTCAAGGAATATAAGTGCGAAGTCGAGAACTAAATGGGTAAAAGTATTAAAATCCTTCGATCTGATCAGGGGAGGAGAATACTTGAGCATGGAATTCCTGGATTATTTAAAAGAGAATATGATTCTCTCTCAGCTTACTCCTCCGTATACACCACAGCACAACGGTGTATCGGGGCGGAGAAACCGCACCCTATTAGATATGGTGCGCTCTTTGATAAGTACCGCTGAGTTGCCTGTTGTTAGTTGTATGTATGCCCTAGAGGCCAGTATTGTACAGATGAAGTATATTATATTGGATGCTTGGACATATATAGAGATGACTTTCTTGCTCGATATGATAGTATGCTATCCGGTTACTCTTTTTCTTAACATGTACACTTGTCTCTTTAAACTGTCTTATAGTTACATGTTGGTAAAGCCCTTAGGATGTGTACTTGACTACCTGGACTATGATGTAGATCATACTAGTGGGGACGTGGTAGTCCATAAGTACATCCTTCAAGGTCCCTAGTCGTGGGTGTATCGAGACGGGGCATCGATATACCAGAGTAGACTAGCGTATACGCTTCTCGACCCATGAGATGGGCGATGGATGATCCCATATCCATTGGTGTTTGACATCAAAGATGGTATACGGGTGCTCAGTGGAGACTGGGTACACTGGACGGACTCGCCGAGAACTCCCAGATGGTATTATACCTCACGTCAGATGGCAGTTCTCAGGTGACACTTGTACAGGTTAGTCTGTAGACCCGAGATCGTCATAGAGTCTTGTGTGATTCCCACTGTGCTTTGATCTCCACCTTACCACGTCCATGAGGGCGTGCAAAATGGTGGTCTTTGGGTACAGTCCCGAGTCACATGGAGGCAATGAGCGATAGGAGGGGTTTCTTCTCTCCCGGTATTGGGGGTTGATGTTGCGCAGTGCTCGATTGGCCGTAACAGGGAAGTCCCTGGCCAGGGCTGATCAGAGATTTGCTGGTAAGTGTTACCAGTAGTTTCTCGACCCGTTATGAGCCTCACATCGGCACGACTTATCGGTTATTGGGGTCTGACGTATACCACCCCTAGACTTGATATGCGACATATCAGACGAACAGACCGGACTGTACGGTAAGTGTTACTGGTTGGATTCACAGGAGTGTGAGCGGGCTAGCTCGTCGATCTTCTGATCGCTCAATACCCGGATGGCCGTTACGTTTAGCAGACCGCTTGCTGCTTGTGGGTGCTTGATATGATCATCATCTGCTACCGGCGTATTGACGAGTCTTTAGAGTCCTACACAGAGGTTTCCTAGCTCAAGCGAAACGAAATAGGAGCCTATATGAGATATGTGCAGGATCGAGAATAATGCGTGTATGTGATACCGTATTTCATTCTCACGAAGGATGTATCGATTGGTTATAATTGATATGACCTAGTTATCGAATCATTGATTTGATAAGCCGATACATAGGATACTAGTCGGTTATATGCGATATGACCGGATCGTTAAGTCAAGTGTTGATTTAATGATTTAATGTATAATTATATATTTGATATATTACTTTGCATTAACTAGTATTGGTTCACTTTAAATGGATATTCTCACTTGATGTGCAAATTGTATATGTGATATACTTTTGTGCACATGTTTGTATCATGTTTGATGATGCATGCTCATTTGGTTAAGTGTATAGAATTAAACTTAGGTTAAGAAAGTGATTAGGGTTTTTATTTATCCATTCTTTTATTTATTCATTTTTGAAAAAGAATGGGATAAGAATACAAAATGGTTGCTTTCATTCTTGAACATTGTTGAAGCTTCATGAAGCTTTGACTTTGTGACCATTTTGTCTTCACTCTAAACCCTAACCATTATTCTAACCTTAGTTAATTCTCTACACTTAACTATGGTTCACATTATGATAAGTATTGATTTATTTTTATTTTATCTCAAGACTTATCATATTCTTTCTTCTTCTTCATCTTCATCTTCAAGAAAAAAGCTTGATGCCATCAATGGCAACTTGAGCTAAAGTGAGAGAAATCCAATTCTAAAGTGAACCCAACTCCTATTTCTTCACCCTCTACCTCTTGCCAAGTTGTTTTGGGTGTTTTCTTCACAAGTTTCACAACTTTGTGAAGTCGGAGCTTGAACATGTGATGCCTCGACGTAGATCGTCTTTGACACGAAGCCGACGACCTAGCTCGCCCGTTTCTCCGATGAAGCCGACGAATGAGTTCGGGATTCATGATGGACAGCGAGAGGACACCCACGTAGAGCTAAGGAAGTGGATAACCGGATCTACAAAGGTTGTAGCTCTCTTCCTTTAGTTAAAGTGTTAACTAGATTCGTATTTCGCCTAGAATTCTAGCCGACGATCCGTATTAGGGTTTCTCGGCACCAATAAAATTTGAAATTGGCATGGTTGATGCCTTGTGAGACCTCTATAGTGTGCCTAGGAACCCTACAGTGGTATCAGAGCCTAGCTAGAGCCTTAGGCGAAGTCTAGACGGAGTTTGAAGTCCGAACGAACCGAAACCCTAACTCACAAAATGCTCTCTGTACATTTTCTAAAATCTGGGATTTTTCCAAATTAAAAATATGCAGAAAAATCAGCAGGTGATTCTAAGAGTTACTGTGAAATTCGACAGCCCAAATCCACCAAACCGCCGCGGTTCCGCGGCATGAGCATGGCTCATGCGGCGGTTCCGCGGCCGTACGGCCTCATTAAACAAAGAATTCTGCACAGTAATTCTTATTTTCCAGTGCTGGTTTTCCTGGGAATTTTTAAAATTTATTGAAGAGTTGCATTTTCTGGGGTTGTTTTGGAGCTTCGGTGTTTCGACCGGATTATCAAACTTCGTCTTTGTGTTTTTCCGGATAATTTTTGAATTTGTTAAAAAGTTCGACCGGATATAAATACCCAACTTTTCCCCTGTATCGGGAAATTTCCAAGTGTTGGATTTTTCCGTAGTTTAACGACGTTCTAAGTAGTGCAAGTAACGCGATGGACCCTCTAGAATACAACAAACCTTAACTCGATTATGTGACCGTCTTGAACTGCCCTTTGAACCTTCGGGTTTGGGGCAGTACGGTGTGCCACATGTGAGGCGTTGGCTTGACCCTTCTACGGCTGGACCGTTGGTACTGAGGCACGAACTGAATGTTGTTAGACTTATTTCATGTATTGAGCTGTATCGGGAAAACTTGGGTATTCGGCTGTTCGATCGGAAAGTTTAACATTTTCTGTTTATCTGGAATGTGATACAATAATTGGAATTCACAAACAGTTATGAGATAACTGGATGAATGTTATAAATCTAGCGATTTAGTCTCACTTCATATTGAAAAGAGTTTTCGATAATGGGACTAAAATGCGGGGTTTATAAGTGTTAGGCATGCGATGTCTAAAGTGATTGCGGATTCCAACTGTTGTAGTTTTACACTTTCTTTTCTGTGACCGTAAGTGTAATATGTGATATCGCTGGTTTCGTTGCTACATGTCAACGACAATTGGGATGCGCATATTTACTTACGTTGATGACATGTGATGTTATGTGTTGCTGGATATGTTATATTGGATTGTCATGTTTGAATAGCCGGGGTTTTTTATGTGAGATGAGTGTTTTTCATTTTCATTCATGTAAAAACTTGTATGTAATATTCTTTTATTTGGGGCACTTCCAGGTAGCGGAAGTTGTCACCTTTGTATATTATTTACTTTTCCGTATTAGGATAGACCCAAGGAGGGGAGCACAAGTAACCGGGTTCTGGGGTCCAGTGGGAGACCAACTCGAGGAGTCGAGTCCGGGTCTCCTAACCCCAGAATTGGCAGGGTTGCTTGCCGCTCTCGTAGGGGTCTAGGGGTGTGGGATTGGCTATTCATCACGACCGTGGAATCCGTGTTTTATACTGGCTCGTATTGAAAACACGGAAGTCCTAGTATATTCAATGTTTCATATGTTTCTTCTGCTTCGATATCTGTGATGCGATCATGTGATGTTCTTTGATAGATACAGTATATAGTATATATGATATATTATATAGACGTTACTTATGTTTTGCACCCGCACTAGCCCTGCCCTGCTCTGTCGTTAGTTACCTAACCTAACGGTGCACGAGGGGACATCGAGGCGAATGCGGATGGCATAAGTGTACGTCGTATTTATCTGTGATGTTTAGGTATTTAAATGATGGGACTTCATTAATGTGATTAATGAAAGAAAAGAAACCTCAGATGTTGTAGAATCAAATTTTAAATAAAACAGGTAGCTACAGTTCTTGCTTTGCATAGCGGTATATATGATATACCCTGCACCTTATTCGATGAGGAAAGGACCGAGATCCCTTCACCGGGAGTGACTCCTTTAGCAATAACTGGCAGATGTTACACACTCAGTTTGTTTTTGATTGCTTCTATAGTTTCTTCTTTGCACAGCGATATATATGATATATCCCGCACCTCATTCGACGAGGAAAGGGCCGACGATCCCTTCACCGGGAGTGACCCCTTTAGCAAAACTAGAAAAGCCTCAAAATCACTCCATTTCAAAACTTCATTTGATTCTACAACGATATCAAGTTCATTACGCAATAGGTTTTTAGAAAAACCTGTCGTAGCCCTCCGTCATTTCAGATAAGTACTAGTTAGTATTCGTGCTGCGGTTGTTTGGCATGCGTCAAGGCGTAGTGTACGGTAGCTAACTAGTGCTTATCTGCTAGCATACGATGCGATTGGATTAGGGTATTCGCACGGCGTTGTTTGGCATGCGTCAAGGGTCATGCGGGTGGGTTTAATTCAATCAAGAAATGTACGGGTTGAACTTGACTAGCGGACTATGGGTTGTTTGGCATGCGTCAAGGTCATAGCACGCTAGGGGCAAAATATTATCGGGAATTTCAAGTGTTGAAATTTGCAATGAGATTGCATACCTTCTATGAGATAGTTGGATCCCGATACCCACTGCGAGTAAGAGTTACTCCTGGGAGAGTTTTACACATTACAATTAGCCGATCAAGTAGGTGTCTAGAAAGGTGTTAACGAGGTTACGCCTCTGGGAAAATGAGGTTTACATTAATTAGGTTCGTGCGAAAGCACGGGGGACCTCCCTCAAAGTACCGACACTGGCCTGGCTGAAAGATTGGCGAACTTGTAGTGTGTAATTAATCCCGGCTAGTCTTTCCTTTTAGGGTTTGAAGGAAGATTTGATAAAAAGCAGTGGGAGCCATCCTGATTAGATAAGATAATAACCAATCTGATCTTGCACGAGCTTATGCTAAAGTGTTTTCTTCTCTCTCTCTCCAGGTAGCGACCATTTCATGCCTTAATCAAGATAATAATATGGATGTATTGACCGAACCCGCATGTTATACTGTGCTGGGGAACGTTGGTTCCGTTCTTTCTTATAAGAGTTATAGGAATGAACAGGATATAGGGGAATACCAGGATTCCCATGCCACCCGAATGAAGAAAGTACATGATGATGCATTTTCTTCGGGTGTGTTCGTTACAGAGAACCGTTTCTCCATTTGCTCTACGTCCTGGGTATTAGATACCGGGTCAGGATCCCATATATGTAATCAGTTACATGGGCTTAGAAAAGGTAGAGAACTTGGAGAAGGTGATAAAGACATTAGAGTTGGAAATGGTGCAATTGTTGCAGCTAAGACTGTCGGGGATTATCACCTTGAATTACCAACTGGTAATACATTGGTTCTGAACGAATGCTATTACATGCCGAACCTGATATGCAACATTATATCGGTTTCTTTATTGAGTAAAGAGGGATATAATTTTGTATTACAGGATAATGTTATGAACATTTTCCGTAACCAAAAGTTGGTTGGATCAGGCACGTTGTGCAATGGCATTTATGTTCTAAACCAATCAACAGTTCTGAGCATAACAAACATACACAAGAGGAAGAGTTCTGAACTGAACGAATCCTTCTTGTGGCATTGTAGACTGGGTCACATCAATGCGACACGACTAGCTAAGTTGCATAAAGATGGATATTTAAATCCGTTTGAATTTTCATCTTATGACACTTGCCAGTCATGTCTCAAAGGCAAGATGACCAAAACTCCGTTTACGGGACACGGAGAAAGAGTTACTGAACTCCTGGGACTGATACATAGTGATGTATGCGGTCCCATGTCTACACATGCCAGGGATGGTTCTTCGTACTTCATTACATTCACTGACGATCTCTCTAGATTCGGATATGTGTTCCTGATGAAACACAAATCAGAAGCTTTTGAGAAATTTAGAGAATATAAACAAGAAGTCGAGAACCAAACCGGAAAAAGTATTAAAATCCTACGATCTGATCGAGGAGGGGAATACTTGAGCAATGAATTCCTGAACTTCCTAAAAGAGAATGGGATTCTCTCTCAGCTGACTCCTCCATATACACCACAGCACAACGGTGTATCTGAACGGAGAAACCGCACCCTATTAGATATGGTGCGCTCAATGATGAGTACAGCTGAGTTACCTATTTCCTTCTGGGGATATGCGCTTGAGACAGCCATGGACCTATTGAATAGAGTTCCTACCAAATCAGTGCCTACCACTCCATATGAGATATGGAAAGGGAAGAGACCACATCTTAATTATATTAAGATATGGGGTTGTCCAGCCTATGTCAAAAGACAAAATCCGGACAAACTCGAGGCAAGATCTGTCTTATGTAAGTTTGTAGGATATCCCAAAAATTCACAAGGGTATATCTTCTACCACCCCGAGGAACAAAAGGTGTTTGTTTCTCGACATGCCACTTTCTTAGAAAAAAGTTTTTTTATGAAACAGATAAGTGGCATTGAGGTAGAACTGGAAGAAGTTCCAGCGACACAGACTACAACAGAAGATTTGGTTGAACCAGAGGATTCCGTAGTTCCCGATGAACCCCAGCCACTCCACCGATCTAGTAGGGTTCCTCGCCAACCTGAGAGATACTACGGTTTTCTCATGGATGGAGGGAGCGAGGATTGCATCATGGAGGATGATGACCCAACTAGCTTCGAGCAGGCCATCACGAGTAGGGACTCAGTGAAATGGCTGGATGCTATGCGGTCCGAGATGGAATCCATGTACACCAACAAAGTATGGACTTTGGAAGTTGCTCCTGAAGGGGTAAAACCCATTGGGAGCAAGTGGATCTTCAAGAAGAAACTTGGTGTAGATGGGAAAGTGGAGACTTTCAAGGCTAGACTTGTTGCAAAAGGTTTTCGCCAAAGACCAGGTGTGGACTATGACGAAACCTTTTCTCCAGTGGCTATGCTTAAATCCATCCGGATCATGCTTGCCATCGCTGCATATCATGACTACAAAATCTGGCAAATGGATGTTAAGACCGCCTTTCTAAATGGTGATTTAGAAGAGTGCGTGTACATGACTCAGCCAGAGGGCTTCGTAGACAGTGGGAGCAGCGGGAAGGTGTGCAAGCTGCTTAAATCCATTTATGGATTAAAGCAAGCATCGCGGAGTTGGAACATCTGCTTTGACATCGTTATCAAAGAGTTTGATTTCGTCAAAAACCCAGATGAACCTTGTATCTACAAGAAGGTAGCAGAGAGTAAGGTTGTCTTCCTCGTATTGTACGTGGACGACATACTCTTGATAGGAAATGATATTCCTATGCTGCAAGCGGTCAAGCTCTTCTTATCACAAAGATTCTCAATGAAAGATCTTGGTGATGCCTCCTGCATATTGGGAATTAGGATCTATAGAGATAGATCCAAACGGATATTGGGATTGTCCCAATCCAGGTACATCGACACCATACTAAAAAGGTTTAGTATGGAAGATTCCAAGCGTGGGAACTTGCCCACGATCTCTGGAGTCACTCTCTCAAAAGAGAGGTCTCCCAAGACTGATTTGGAGAGAGCTCGCATGCAAGGGATACCCTATGCTTCGGCAGTAGGCTCTATCATGTATGCGATGCTATGTACCAGACCCGATGTAGCATACTCACTAAGTGTAGTGAGCAGGTATCAAGCTGATCCTGGAGAGAGTCACTGGACAGCTGTGAAGAGCATTCTCAAGTACTTGCGAAGGACTAGAGATATGTTCTTGGTGTATGGTAACGGAGAACTCCAAGTAGAGTCCTTTACCGATTCCAGCTTCCAGAGTGATAAGGACGACTCTAAGTCGCAGTTGGGTTTTGTCTTTACCCTTTACGGAGGGGCGGTTAGCTGGAAGAGTTCCAAGCAGGAAACCGTGGCAGACTCGACGATGGAGGCTGAATACATCGCTGCCAACGATGCTGCCAAAGAGGCTGTCTGGATCAAGAAGTTCATTACTGAACTTGGAGTGGTTCCATCCATTGAGCATCCAATACCTTTGTATTGCGATAACAATGGAGCGGTGGCTATGGCCAAGGAACCCAGGTCCCATCAGCGATCCAGGCATATTCTGAGGCGGTATCACCTAATCCGGGAGATAGTTGATCGCCGAGAGATCGAGGTCAGGAGGGTTGACACGAAGAACAACACAGCGGATCCACTCACGAAGGCCATTCCCCAGATACAGTTTGAGAGACTCTTCGGGATGCTCGGTATGCGATACTACAGCAGCTGGCCCTAGTGCAAGTGGGAGATTGTTAGTTGTATGTATGCCCTAGAGGCCAGTATTGTACAGATGATGTATATTATATTGGATGCTTAGACATATATAGAGATGACTTTCTTGCTCGATATGATAGTATGCTATCCGGTTACTCTTTATCTTAACATGTACACTTGTCTCTTTAAACCGTCTTATAGTTACATGTTGGTAAAGCCCTTAGGATGTGTACTTGACTACCTGGACTATGATGTAGATCATACTAGTGAGGACGTGGTAGTCCATAAGTACATCCTTCAAGGTCCCTGGTCGTGGGTGTATCGAGATGGGGCATCGATATACCAGAGTAGACTAGCGTATACGCTTCTCGACCCATGAGATGGGCGATGGATGATCCCATATCCATTGGTGTTTGACATCAAAGATGGTATACGGGTGCTCAGTGGAGACTGGGTACACTGGACGGACTCGCCGAGAACTCCCAGATGGTATTATACCTCACGTCAGATGGCAGTTCTCAGGTGACACTTGTACAGGTTAGTCTGTAGACCTGAGATCATCATAGAGTCTTGTGTGATTCCCACTGTGCTTTGATCTCCACCTTACCACGTCCATGAGGGCGTGCAAAACGGTGGTCTTTGGGTACAGTCCCGAGTCACATGGAGGCAATGAGCGATAGGAGGGGTTTCGTCTCTCCCGGTATTGGGGGTTGATGTTGCGCAGTGCTCGATTGGCCGTAACAGGGAAGTCCCTGGCCAGGGCTGATCAGAGATTTGCTGGTAAGTGTTACCAGTAGTTTCTCGACCCGTTATGAGCCTCACATCGGCACGACTTATCGGTTATTGGGGTCTGACGTATACCACCCCTAGACTTGATATGCGACATATCAGACGAACAGACCGGACTGTACGGTAAGTGTTACTGGTTGGATTCACAGGAGTGTGAGCGGGCTAGCTCGTCGATCTTCTGATCGCTCAATACCCGGATGGCCGTTACGTTTAGCAGACCGCTTGCGGCTTGTGGGTGCTTGATATGATCATCATCTGCTACCGGCGTATTGACGAGTCTTTAGAGTCCTACACAGAGGTTTTCTAGCTCAAGCGAAACGAAATAGGAGCCTATATGAGATATGTGCAGGATCGAGAATAATGCGTGTATGTGATACCGTATTTCATTCTCACGAAGGATGTATCGATTGGTTATAATTGATATGACCTAGTTATCGAATCATTGATTTGATAAGCCGATACATAGGATACTAGTCGGTTATATGCGATATGACCGGATCGTTAAGTCAAGTGTTGATTTAATGATTTAATGTATAATTATATATTTGATATATTACTTTGCATTAACTAGTATTGGTTCACTTTAAATGGATATTCTCACTTGATGTGCAAATTGTATATGTGATATACTTTTGTGCACATGTTTGTATCATGTTTGATGATGCATGCTCATTTGGTTAAGTGTATAGAATTAAACTTAGGTTAAGAAAGTGATTAGGGTTTTTATTTATCCATTCTTTTATTTATTCATTTTTGAAAAAGAATGGGATAAGAATACAAAATGGTTGCTTTCATTCTTGAACATTGTTGAAGCTTCATGAAGCTTTGACTTTGTGACCATTTTGTCTTCACTCTAAACCCTAACCATTATTCTAACCTTAGTTAATTCTCTACACTTAACTATGGTTCACATTATCATAAGTATTGATTTATTTTTATTTTATCTCAAGACTTATCATATTCTTTCTTCTTCTTCATCTTCATCTTCAAGAAAAAAGCTTGATGCCATCAATGGCAACTTGAGCTAAAGTGAGAGAAATCCAATTCTAAAGTGAACCCACCTCCTATTTCTTCACCCTCTACCTCTTGCCAAGTTGTTTTGGGTGTCTTCTTCACAAGTTTCACAACTTTGTGAAGTCGGAGCTTGAACATGTGATGCCTCGACGTAGATCGTCTTTGACACGAAGCCGACGACCTAGCTCGCCCGTTTCTCCGATGAAGCCGACGAATGAGTTCGGGATTCATGATGGACAGCGAGAGGACACCCACGTGGAGCTAAGGAAGTGGATAACCGGATATACAAAGGTTGTAGCTCTCTTCCTTTAGTTAAAGTGTTAACTAGATTCGTATTTCGCCTAGAATTCTAGCCGACGATCCGTATTAGGGTTTCTCGGCACCAATAAAATTTGAAATTAGCATGGTTGATGCCTTGTGAGACCTCTATAGTGTGCCTAGGAACCCTACACCTGTTTCCTTTTGGGGTTATGCGCTTGAGAAGCCGCATACCTATTGAATAGGGTTCCCACCAAATCTGTGCCTACCACTCCATATACGATATGGTATGGGAAGAGGCCATGTCTTAAACGGGTTAAGATATGGGGTTGTCCGGCCTATGTTGAAAGGCAAAATCCGGACAAGCTCGAGGCAAGGTCAGTTCTGTGTAAGTTTGTTGGATATCCTAAACATTCGCGAGGGTATATCTTCTACCACTCCGAGAAAAAAAAGGTTTTTTGTTTCTCGGCATGCCACCTTTTTAGAAAAGGAATTTCTTGCGAAAGAAATTTATGGTCATGAGGTAGAACTGGAAGGAGTTCCAGGTATACAAACTACAGCTGATGATTTGATAGAACCGATGGATTCAATAGTTCCCGATGAATCTCAGCCTCTCCACGGATCTAGTAGGGTCCCTCATTCTCCTGAGAGATACTACGGTTTTCTCAATGACAGTGGGAGCGAGGATTGCATCATGAAAGATGATGACCCAACTAGTTTCGAGCAGGCCATCACGAGTGGGGACTCTGTGAAATGGCTGGATGGTATGCGATCTGAGATGGAATCCATGTACACCAACAAAGTATGACTTTGAAAGTTGCACCTGAATAGGTAGAACGCATCAGGAGCAAGTGGATCTTGAGAAGATTCTTGGTGTAGATGGAAAAGTTGAGACTTTCAAAGCTTGACTTGTGGTAAAAGGTTTTCGTCAATAACCAGGTGTGGATTATGATGAAACCTTTTCTCCACTGGCTGTGCTTAAGTCCATCAGGATCCTACTTGCCATTGCTGCATACCATGACTACGAAATTTGGCAGATTGATATCAAGACCGCTTTTCTAAATGGTAATTTAGAAGAGAGCGTGTGCATGACACTGCCAGAGGGCTTCATAGACAGTGGGAGCAGCGGAAAGGTGTGCAAGTTGCTTAAATCAATTTAAGGATTAAAGCAGGCATCACGGAGTTAGAACATCTGTTTTGATGTGGCAGTAAAAGAGTTTGACTTCATCAAAAAGGTAGATGAACCTTGTATATACAAGAAGGTTGTAGAGAGTAAGGTTGTCTTCCTCGTATTGTACGTGGATGACATACTCTTGATAGGAAATGGTGTTCCTATGCTACACTCGGTCAAGCTCCACTTATCACAATGTTTCTCCATGAAGGATCTGGGTGATGCCTCCTACATCCAGTGATTAAGATCTATAGAGATAGATCTAAGAGGATGTATCATACTCACTAGGTGCAGTGAGTAGGTGTCAATCAGATCCTGGAAAGAAACACTGGATAGTTGTGAAGAATATTCTTAAGTACTTGAGAAGGACTAAAGAAATGTTCTTGGTGTTTTGTAACGGTGAACTCCAGATGGAGTCGTTTACCGATTCGAGCTTCCAAAGTGATAAGGTCGAATGTAAAACAGCGGGTTTTTTTCTTTACCCTCTGTGGAGGGACGGCATGTTGGAAGAGTTCCAAGCTAGATACCATGGCAGACTCGACGATAAAGGCTGAATACATCGCTACCAACGATGCTACCAAAGAGGCCGTTTGGATAAAGATGTTCATGAGATGAACTTGGTGAGGTTCCTACCATTATGGTGACAATGGAGTTGTGGCTTTGGCCTAGGAACCCCGGTCCCATCAGTAATCCAGACATATTCTTAAGTATCCCCTAATCAGGGAGATGGTTGATCTCCGGGAGATCGAGGTCAGGAGAGTTGACAAGAAGAATAACACGGCGAATCCAATCACGAAGGCCTTTCCCTAGAGAGACTTTAAGGGATGTTGGGTATGAGATACTACAACAACAAGCCTTAGTGCAAGTGGGAGATTGTTAGTTGTATGTATTCCCTAGAGGCTATTATTGTACATGATTGTATATTATAGTGGATGTTTGGACATATATAGGGAGGTCTTTCTTGCTCGACATGATAGTATGCTATTTGGTTACTCTTTATCTTAACATGTATAGTTATGCTGTCTCTCTGTTACATATTGATAAAGCCCTTAGGATATGTACTTGACTACCAGGACTTTGATGCGGATCATACTAGTGGGGCCAGGGTAGTCGGCAAGTACATCCTTTAATTGTTCCTAGTCGAGGGAGTATCGAGACGGGGCATAGATATTCCAGAGTAGACTAGCGTGTACGTTTCTTGACCCATTTGATGGGCGATGGATGATCCCACATCCATTAGTGTTTAACATCAAAGATTGTATACGGGTGCTCAGTGGAGACTGGGTACACTGAACAGGACTCGCCGAGAACTCCTAGATGGTATTATACCTAGCGTCAGATAGCAGTTCTCCAGTGACACCGGTACAGGTTAGTCTGTAGACCCGAGATCGTCATAGAGTCTTATGTGATTCCCAATGTGCTTTGATTTTCACCTTACCACGTTCAAGAGAGCGTGCAAAATGGTGGTTTTTCGGTACAGCCCCGAGTCACATGGAGGCAATGAGCGATAGGAGGGGTTTCGTCTCTCCCGGTATTGGGGGTTGATGTTGCGCTGTGCTCGATTGGCCATAACAGGAAGTCCCTGGCCAGGGCTGATACTGAGATTTACTGGTAAGTGTTATCAGTAGTTTCTCGATTCTTTATGAGCCTCACATCGGCATGACTTATCAAGTTATTGGGGTCTGCCGTTTACTACCCCCAGACTAGAAATGCGACATATCAGACGAAGAGACCAGAATGTACGGCAGTGTTACTGATAAGCTTTGCGGGAGTTTAGACAAGCTTGCTTGCTGATCTTCTGATCGTTCAATACCCAGGTAGCCATTACATCCAGCCAGTACCGCTGACGGCTTGTGGGTAACTGATATGATCATTACCTAATGTCGGCGTATTGACGAGTCTTTAGAGTCCTACACAGAGGTTTCCTGGCTCAAGAGAAATGAAGTAGGGCACATATGTGATATGTGCGGGACCGAGATTAATACGTGTATGTGATACCGTATTCTAATCTCGCGATAAAGGTTATATGTGATATAACCGGATTATTGGATCAAGTGTTGATTCAATAATTTGTTATTTGATATTAGTCGGTTATATATGATATAGCCGAATTATTAAATCAAGTGTTGATTTAATAATTTAATATATAATTATATATTTTATATATTAATATATATTAATTAATATAATCTCACTTAAGAATTTCTTTTCTACAAATACATTTAAAATATATGTGATATATATAAATGTATTTATTTTATTTATGTCTCATGCTAGATGATACATAGAACTTGGGTGTTTGAGACTCATACCATATTAAAGATAATGTGGGGATTTATTTATTTAGGGAAAACCAAAATTAGGTGGAAATTAGCATGGCCAATGAAGGCTTGGGAAGCTTGTAGAAGTCTTGACCTAATTCCACTAGTTTTGTTTTTATCCTAGATATTTATTAACCTAACCATTACCTTTAGCCATGGTTAACTCTCTACAAAAGGATATGAGATATTCTTTCACCCATGGTTCACCACAAGTTCATCTTCTTCATCTCATTTTCTTCTCTTGATTTTCTTGAGGTGAAGAAAGAAAAAGAGGAAAAACATTCTAAAGTGAGCAAAATTCCTATTTCATCAATCTATACCAAACTAGCAATTTAGTATAGCTTGTTTGCTTCACTAATTCATCAATTAGTGAAGAGGTAGCTTGATTTAGAGTCTCCTCGACGTAGATCATCTTCGGCCTCGAAGATCTTTGAGCAAGCTCGTTCCTTTTGCCTAGTGGAGCCTAAGAAGAGTCCGGAACACCACTACTTGGAGCGAAGGGGCTACTACACGGAGATTTAGAAGTGAAGGACCGGTCTACAAAAGTTGTATTCCTTGTCCACTTAGAGTAATGTTTGATTACTTGCTATAAAACCCTAATTCTCTAGTTCGATTCTTGGTTTGAGTTGATTAGTACACTAAAATTTTAAAATTGTATGCTCGAAGCATCTTTAAAACCTAGTAGTCGTGCTAAGGAACTCCAACATGTGTATCAACGGATCCGCTATTCTGCCTCAAGCTAATAAACTTCTCTTCCATTTCTTTCCGAGTAGATTGTGGAAAGAACTTCTCCAAGAAACTTCGCGAAAGAGTCGCCCAGCTGATGGGTTTGGTCAAACGGGTCTCCTCGATAAGCCTCCACTCACGAGCGTAATCTACCAATTGGATGCGTACTACATCCACCCTTTTCTCATCTGGAATCTGTGCGGCAACAAGCAGGTTCTCTATGTCCACTAGCCACTGCTCCGCTGGCAATGGCTCTTCCAATCCTGTAAATGTGGATGGACCGAGCTTCCTGAAGTCCGCCACGGTGCCCTCACGCAGTATTGGTCTGGGAGCTGCTTCCCTCTCAGCTGCTGTGATAACAGTCTGTTGGACCGTTGATTGATCTGTATTTAAAGAAGTGTTTGTAGAAATAACTTCAATCAATAATGGTATCGTGTGTAGCTAGACCGAGATGAGTACGGGTCGTTCTCAGGGATATGTGAATCTTTTAATCTTTCTTTAGACGTGTTGATTATGAAGAGAAAGAAGAATTGATAATAGTGAAGAATAGTTATAGAATCTAGATCTACGTTAAACACGGATGTAGAATATAGATCTAGTTTAAAGACGGATGTAGATTTTATATCAGAAGAGGACTTGTGGGGTTCGTTAAGATTTAGTAGTCATAGATGATTAATTAAAGATTACTCATTTTATCCTTTAATAGATTTAAAACTAGATCGGCAGAGATGCATATAGATTAGGGTTTTTGGAGGGAATAAGATTCCCACTATTAACCCTTATCTTTACATGGATCTCCGTTCATGTCTAGCCTTTACCAAAACAATTGTTAATCTAATCTCAAATCGTGGTCGTGACTATCAATGAATTGATAGCGCGCCCGATTAGGATATTAACTATTCTTTTGATAAAGTTTATAAACTTTATAGGACGTAAAAGGAGTTAATGGATTTTTTTATCCATTGATCCACCCTAATCCTACGAACCATATCAAGCAGAGAATTACTCACGCATGATAGAGATAAAACAACGGATAGAGATCATGATGTAAATAAATAAAATAAAATGCAATAAGAATAAAACAACTATCTTTATTAATCAACTTTATCAATTACACTTTGTTCCTTTAGAAAGTGATTACAAAACCCTAGTTTGCTTCTCGATATCTTTTTAAGGAGGTAGACGAACAGCTGATGATCAACCTGGATTCTTAAGTCGTGTTGGACTTCGTGATCTCGTCAGTTTGATGATTTCTAGGTTTAGCCCTCGGTCCTTTATATAGCCCCAAAGCCAGAAACTAAAGATCCCCAGAATAAGGGTTAGTTGTAGCAAATCCAACCTGAAAATCCCAACTCCTGACTCGGTGAATCAGCCGCGGATCCGCCGCATATTTCATGGTTTGGCCGTGAATCAGCGGCTGTTTAGTGGGATCTTGGCTGCAAATTTATGGGGATTTATTCTTGTGACACATGGAGATTTAGCTGATGTCTGGAACTTGAAAATATTTCCTGAGACTCTGCCAGTATTGATTCTTCGATTTTATCGAACTTATCGGCAGATTTCTGATTCCCGATATCTCAACATCTCAATGAATAATGTTAGTAATATTTGGTATTTTGAGATATTATCCTAACCATTTGATACGATATTATATTTTAAGAATATTGGTTAAGGATATTTGATATGATATGCATATTTAAATTATCAAAATATTATATAAATATTATATGCATACATTTTCCTTTATAATATTAATTATAATATATACACATATGAAAATAGATATTTTGCTGATAAACCCTCATCTGTTTCATATTTATAATAAACACCTTTAAATATCTAAGAAAAGTAAGGAAAATGTTATATCAAATATGCAGTATTTTCGACTGAACAAATGCCCCTAAACTTAACTTTGATCGTCCCAAGCAAACTATTTATTCACGAGAGGGAGAAAAAGAAAAAGAAAAACCTAAGCAACACACTTTCGTAGGCAACACGATTACACTGAGCACGTGCAACAAGCCGTTAAACCTCTAGGTGTTCCTAGTAGGAGAAGTGTTGTCTCCTGAGGGTTTTCAGCGGATTTCACCCACAAAATCCTATAATTAAATAAAGACGGTGAAAATTACATATAAAAATAAGAACTATAAAAAAAATAACTTGAAAAGAAGAGTTTCCAACTATACCAGCTTTTCAGTTGCTATAAGCCCTATCTTAATGGTCGTGAAAAAATGTTAGAAATCACATCATCTCTCAATAAAACATCGCCTTTAGTCTTCCTCCCTATCTTTCTTCCAAACATTGATCATATACCCCTACGTGTGTGTAAAAGACATCCCTACACTTAGAGAATTCAATTCAAGCTATCATACTCTTGTCCATCTTCCAAAATACTTTATAGTTGGTGCATATTTTCGATAAAATTGCTCACACATTCTTCATGCGACCGTTAATATTTCTTGAGGTACTAACCGACCGATTATAAAATATGCTCGCGCATTTAAGCGTAATTTCCTCGTCTTGCAACACCTTAGGCTTAGCAGTGGCTCTCAAACCAGTTAGTCTAAGGCACTAGGTGATAAAATACCCTCGCTATATTTTTTTTATGTTGCTTTGGTAATTAGAAAAACCAGTGTTCCTTTTTTTCCCACCACTTATATATATATATATATATATATATATATATATATATATTTCATACTAAGTCTTTTAGACAAGAGCATTTCATGGTATCGTCTACTATCCCAATTTTCAAGATGTGTGCAAGTGCGTATAATAGGGTATCAACATTCAGATGTTTAGCCTCAAGAATAAGGACTATTTTTCAGACTTATTTTTTCCCCTCAGATTAGTAATTTCCTTCATCTTACTAACCATTGGGACAACGGCTCATAACTACTTATTACTTGTTTTGTTTAAGAAAACATTTAATTTTCTTGCTTTTCTTAAACTTTTCCTTTCTTTCATATGTAATTTTTCACTTTCTACTCTTTTATTATCAAAAAAAAAAAATTGTATAGTGCCAAGTGCCAAAAGATAATTTAGTGAATACAAACCTCCCCCCAAACCTATTTTCAGCAGTGTCCTCACTGATGTCATCTTTGAATGCATAGACCTGTAGACTTAGGGAGAGAAATTAAGAGGGGTAAAATAATAGTCAAATAAAAACTACCCCCAAACTTGTACTTTGGCACGCACAGATATTCAGTTAAGTCCTTTTTCACTCACCTCCATTCTTAAAATGAGAAAATGTTACCGAAACATGGAGGTGAGGCGAAGGAAATTCAGTTATGATAAAGCGGCTCCTGTAAAAACAGGAGCTCCTCCGCTGGGTCAGCAGAAAAATACGGTTTCAATCTATGCCCATTTACTCTAAAAATTTAACCGTTTTTAACATTTTCAACTTCTACTGCCCCGTGCGGATATACATACCGCACCACAAAAGGTCCTTTCCAATGAGATTTTAGCTTACCCGGATGACGATGGAGACGGAAATTGTAAAGAAGGACTTGTTGTCCCGGTGTGAAGGTTTTTCTATAAAGGTTTTTATTGTGGAACACTTTAGTCCGGTTCTTTACTATAACCGGATTATCGTAAGCTTCATCACGGAGTTCGCTTAGCTTATTTAATTGCAGCTTCCGATAGCTGCAGGCTTGATCAAAATCGAAGTTAAGCTCTTTAATAGCCCACATTGCTTTATGTTCGATCTCGACAGGTAGGTGGTGATTGATGCAGATTTTGTATGCGTTTTAAATTTAAGAATACTACAATCAAGACGGTGTCGCTTGGTAGCTAGCCGGTTGAGTACGAGTCGATCCACAGGGAAATGGTGTCCTTTTCTTTAAATTCGAACGAGTTAAGTCCTAACTTTGGTAGGTTTTGTTTTAAGATCTAAGAATGATAATAAATTGATATAAAGGCTTGCTAGGGTTAGGATTAGGTTAGTTCAAAATAGGGATTCTTCTCACTTCTTTCAATGCCCTAGTTAAGAATAAAGGTGTTAGGGTAATAGTCAACAACGGGGATTAGCACGACTAGGAAGAAACTAAGTTTCTTCCTTTTGGTCCTTGTCCGTCCGTTTTTGGCTCTTAGCCCTAACCTCCGGTTAATTCAACCACAACCGGTCTAGCTAGGGAATCACCGCTATCATGTAGGATAGAGTGCCGTAGTGAGAGGATTGTGGTTGATTTAAAGAGAGTCCTTAATTAAAATTATTTGGGAAAAGAAAGGAGTGAAAGAGATTTCCTTCTCTCAAATATTCCCTCTCTTATCCCTAACAAGTGAGGAATTACTCACTCATTAGGAAGATATCAATAAAATTCATTTTTGTTTTATTTTAAAAGACGAACTAAATTGCAGATAATAAAAGAACAGATAAAAAATTGCAGATAATAAATTTCAGATAAGAAGAATGTGAGATAAAATGAAAACTTACTTTATTGATGTCCTCTTAATAACGCATTACAATTGAATTTAAATCTAGAAATTAAAAAGAGACTTCAAAATAAAGAGAGACATGCCTTAATTTGGCTTTCAACTTTCCTATTTATAGATAGGAAAAACCCTAGGTTACATTCTGATCCACACATGAATTTACAAAACTACCCTAAGAAAACCGGGTTAAAGCACCGACACCTCCACCGACACGTGCACCATACGGCCGCGGTTCCACGGCAGAATAGCCTGTTTGGCCGTGGTTCCGCGGCCATTTGGTGGGATCTTGAGCTCAATTCTTCATGGTTGCTTCATATTGCTTTTACCTTCTGTTTTCTTCACTTGGTTCCTCAGAATCTCTTCTATTTTCTTCCAGATTTCCAACAGTGCAGAATGATATGGACTTTTGCCTTGAGCTTCGTATTGAAGTCTTGAATCTTGTGTTACCCTTGTGCTTTGTGCATTGAACTGTCTAATGATTTTCATTTTTTTCTTGAACTGGAAGGCGGCATCATACGGATTCATTTATTGTTGGTCGTAGTCTCACATTTGTAGCGACTTTTCATGAATTTCACTGTAACGATCTGAGAACTTGTAACCTGCAATTATTTAGCAGACATGGATCAAAAGCACCTATTTATATGTAATGTGATTAAAAATGTGCGATATAATAATGCAAAAATCTGATATGAACAAATACCCCCAAACTTATCTTTTGCTCGTTCCGAGCAAAGCCAATTTTATTCTAAAAAATTCCTAACCTCACTTTCACAGGGAACGCGATTGCAATGAGCTCGTGCAACAAGCCGTTAAACCTCTAGGTGTCCCTAGTAGGAGAAGTGTTGTCTCCTGAGGGTTTTCAGGAAATACTACCCACAAAATCCGATCAATTTGGCATGTTGACTCTCATTCTTCAATTCAGTATTCTAGCAAGAAATTCTATTTTTTTAAACTTAGAAATCATCAACCCGTATTTTTCACACTCACTTTCCATTTAAATTAAGATCGTATATGTTCTGCAAATTTATTAAGCTTTCAGTATCTTTTGAATTTTCCTTGTAAGGTGCAATCTCAACTCAAGAATTTTTATCATCTTTACTGAAGATATAAGGCCTGTCTTTCATTCCTATCTCTCATCCAAACCCCAATCATATACCCCTACGTGTATGTAATTTTTACCCCTACACTTGGAAATTCAATTCAAGCTATCATACTCTTGTCCAAAGTCCAAAGTACTTTTTAGTTGGTGATAAAAATTGCTCACACATTCTTCATGCGACCGTTAATACTTCTTGATGTACTAACGACCGATTACAAAATGTGTTTGCGCATTTAGACGTAATTCCTCGTCTTGTAATACCTAAGGCTTAGCAGTGACTCCCAAACCAGTTGGTTTAAGGCACAAGGTGATAAAGCACCCTCTCTATATTTTTTATTTATGTTTCCTTAAGTAATTACAAAACCAGTGTTCATTTTTTTATGTCTCTTTATTCACCATTTATATTTTTATTTTATTTTCCTTCATACTAAGGATTTTAGACAAGAGCATTTCAAGGTATCCTCTACTATCCCAAGTTTCAAGGTGCGTGTATGTGCAAGTTGTAGGGTATATATTTTTAAAATTTAGACTTAAGATTCAGAATTATTTTTCAGATTTACACTTCAAATAAAAATTTCAATACTATTTTCTTATTTTGACTTAGCCCAAGAACTGAACTCAAAATTTGCCTATTTCTAAATAAATTGCAAGAACATATATTTTCTATAATTAAACTTTAAGAGAGGGTTTTTTTAGGGTTTTTAATTTACCAAGTTTAGGATCTAGTTTTTCCTAACTAATCAACCGTCATGTTGAACTTAAGTCAGATATGGCCAAAATTGAACTTTTCAATTTTTATAATTTTTTTAAAATTTTTCAATTTTTAGTTGATTTTATTTTTTTATATATTTTTTATTTTTTATTTTTTTAGTTTTTATATTTTTTTTTATAAAGATGCAATGCGGAATTAAATATGCAAAGAAAGAAAAAAACAAATATGTACAAAAATAAAAATATGCAGATGCAAAAATAACTATTTACAATCCACCTCCACCCCCAAACTTATCGAAAACAGTGTCCTCACTGCTCCCAGCGGCGTCTACCAGACGCAGCCTCACTGGTCTCACCCCCCGGTCCCCTTGATCGTGAACTGGAACGTTCCTATCTTGCCAGCAGGGTGGTCATGCCCTGCTCCAAACTCGTCACTCGCTGACCAAGGTTGGTCATCATCCCTATCAATCTTTCTACCCCCTATTGGTTCTTCTAAGTAAGCGCGCTTGTGCCGCGGGGGTAAGCTCTTCATCGCTCACGGTCGAGCTCGAGCTGGATGTCTTGGCGGGCACGTCCTCGGCCGGCTCGATGCGCGACCTTACATCATATAAGAGTGTGTAGGACGTGGATACGCCCTCAAGAAGAGGTCTAATGGGGATCCCTCCATGCATATAAAATTCGAATTCCTCAACGGGGAGAAAATGGCGACACAGTTGTGTCACCAACATAGGGCATGGATAGTTAGCAGCCCTCTTGCCCGCACCAATTGAGTGAAGTAATACAGTGCACATATCATAGCTGGGGTTTCTAGTCATCAAAGTGTGCACTATATGAAGGGATGGTGTGAAAAATGTCGTGTTGTGCGAACTACCAAAAATATTATTTTGTGCCCAACGGCACACAGTTAAGACATTCGCAAAAAGGGTTCTATCCTGGATGCCTTTTCGTGGCTCCCTTGAGAAATCGTTACCCATTAAGGGTAGCTAGTCTTCGAAATGGAGGGGTTGGTCATGAATTGGGAGTCGTGGAATTAGGCTAACTTCATGGATGAAGTCCCTATCAATTATTATTTCCCTATCCCCCCAAATTAACCTAATGTAACCGTGTTGTGAGAGGCAACCATCCTCTATGCATTCATAAAATCGGGTGACAAGATCCGGAAGCGTGAAGGCATTCGGATGGTTAAATAGTAAAAAGTTCCATCCGCGCCTTCGGATCTCCTCACCGAAGTAGCCACCATAGATCGTGTGTGCAAAGAGTTATGAAAAATCTCTTTCAAATTGCAGAGTGGGTGCCATTACAGAGAAGTGCAGATTATTTTAAAAATTTTAACAGAGAGGATCGGAGAAAGCAAACCTCCTCTGAAGATTTCAGAGGGAGAGGAGTCTAAGATGCATCGGTTGCACGACAGTAGAGGACCTTTGCGGCGGAAGTGCGGCGGCGTGAGGAGATCTCCTTGCTCTGGCTGTTGCGGCGGCTAGGGTTTTTAGAGAGGAATAATTTAGGGTTTGGTAAAAGAAGTAGAGGGGTCGGGTTCTTTTTATAGGGGTGTTTTGTTTATTTGCAAAAAGGACCTCGTAAAAAGAGGAATTTATTTGTAAATAAAATATTTATTTTTTTATTCATTATTTATTAAAACTGAAAATTTACAAAATTACCCCCAAAAATTTGATTTTTTTTATTTTTTATTTTTATAATTTATAATTACAAATTGTGCATACCCCCAAACTTATTTGAAACAGTGTTTCCACTGTTTATGGCTGGATAACCGAAATTTGGGGGTACGTGGAGGTAGATCAGTCAATGTAAATCGGCTCCTGCAACAGCAGGAGCTCCTCCGAAGGGTCCACGGTTAGAAACGGTTTAAGCCTATGTCCGTTCATTTTAAATATTGAACCGTCCTCCGGATTTTCTAAGTCGACTGCACCGTGCGGATATACGGTGCGTACAAAAAATGGCCCTTTCCATCGAGATCTGAGCTTGCCGGGATGGAAATGTAGCCGGGTGTCGTAAAGTAAAACCTGTTGACCAGGTTTGAATGTTTTGCGCATAAGGTGTTTATCGTGAAACACCTTCGTTCGGTTTTTGACGACAACCGCGTTCTTGTAAGCTTTATCCCGAAGCTCGTTTAATTCATTTAACTGCAGCTTTCTTTGGCTGCCCGCATCTCCGAGAGATAGATTCAACTCTTTTATCGTCCAAAATGCGCGATGCTCTATTTCTACTGGAACGTGGCAAGCCTTTCCGTAAACAAGCCGATAAGGAGACATACCAAGATCGGTGTTATAGGCAGTTCGAAATGCCCAAAGGGCATCAGTAAGTTTTAAAGACCAATCCTTACGGTTTTTGGAAACCGTCTTCTCCAATATCTGCTTGATTTGCCGATTTGAAATCTCGGCTTGCCCACATGTTTGGGGATGATAGGACGTTGATAGCTTATGATTAATGGAATATTTCCGCATTAAGTACTCGAAAGTCCTATTACAGAAATGAGTTCCATTGTCGCTAATGATTGCTAGGGTGTGCCCAAACCAGGAAAAAATGTTTTCCTTGAGGAATCTAACGACATCCTTGTTGTCATTAGTCCGGCTGGGAACAGCCTCGACCCATTTAGATACATAATCAACAGCAAGAAAAATATACAAGTTCCCAAAAGAATTGGGACACGCTCCCATAAAATCAATCCCCCAAATATCAAAAATTTCCACAACCAATATTGGTTGGAGCGGCATTTCGTTTCTCCGAGATATCCGGCCCAAGTGTTGGTGCCGGGAGCATGTCTTGTAGTAATCATGTGCGTCTTTAAAAAGTTGTGGCCAGTAGAAACCACACTGCAAGATCTTTTCGGCTGTCTTTTTAGGGCCAAAATGCCCGCCACACACTTGATCGTGGCAGAATGACAGCACGCTCTTAAATTCATTGTCGGGGACACACCGACGAATAATTTGGTCGGATAGTATTTGAATAGATAAGGTTCATCCCAGTAAAAATGTTTTACCTGGGATAGGAATCGGAGTCTGTCCTGATTCGACCATTCATTTGGTATAAGTCCGGTGGCCAAATAATTAACAATATCTGCGAACTAAGGTTCGCATGATGCAGTCAAGAGTTGCTCATCTGGAAAAACGTCTTTTATAGGAAATTGAAGCGTCGGCGAAGAAGGGAGGCGTGAAAGATGGTCGGCGACTACGTTTTCACATCCACTTTTGTCTTTGATGACAAGGTCAAACTCTTGTAGTAAGAAGATCCAACGTATCAGCCGAGATTTAGCGTCCTTCTTCGCAAAAAGATGGCAAAGAGCTAAATGGTCAATGTATACGATGACTAGAGAGCCGATTAAGTAGGGCCTGAACTTTTCTAATGCAAACACAACAGCTAAGAATTCCTTCTCGGTTGTTGTGTAATTTAATTGGGCCTCGTTCAAGGTTCGGCTAGCGTAATAGATTACATGCGGCATCTTATCGATATGCTGTCCAAGGACAACACCAATGGCAAAATCAGATGCATCGCATATAATTTCAAAAGGTTGTGTCCAGTCAGGAGACGAAAGAATGGGAGCAGAAGTAAGTGAGTTTTTCAATGACTCGAACGCCTTCATACAGCTCGAGTCGAAATGAAATGTGGTGTCCTTGGCCAGCAAAAGAGTCAAGGGCCTAGCAATCTTGCTAAAGTCCTTGATGAACCGTCTATAGAAACCGGCATGGCCAAGGAAGGCTCGAATGTCTCGGACGCATTTGGGAGGATGGAGATTGGAAATGACTTCAATCTTCACTTTATCTACCTCAATGCCATTTTGCGAGATGATATGTCCTAAGACAATACCTTCTCGTACCATGAAGTGGCACTTCTCCCAATTTAAAGTAAGGTTCTTATCCTTACACCGGGTAAGGACTGCGTCGAGATGTAGCAAACACCCATCAAAGGAATCGCCAAAAATGGAGAAATCTTCCATGAAGATCTCCAAGAATTTTTCCACCATGTCTGAAAAAATACCCATCATATACCGCTGGAAGGTAGCGGGTGCATTGCATAACCCAAAGGGCATGCGACGGTAAGCAAACTTACCGAAAGGACAAGTGAATGTAGTCTTGTCTTGGTCTTTTTCGGCGATGGGAATTTGATTATAGCCGGAGGAGCCATCCAAAAAGCAATAGTATTCATGCCCAGCCAATCGTTCTAGCATTTGGTCAAGAATTGTAATTGAAAGTGGTCTTTCTGTGTCGCGGCGTTGAGTTTTCTATAATCGATCCATACTCGCCACCCAGATTGGGTGCGAGTAAGTATTAACTCATTCGCCTCATTAGTTATGACCGTTATGCCCGATTTTTTTGGGACAACGTGAATGGGGCTAACCCACTGGCTATCAGAGATAGAGTAAATGATACCACTATCAAGACATTTTACGATCTCCTTTTTAACAGCCACCTTCATGACTGGGTTGAGTCGTCTCTGTGGATCCCTTGCTGGCTTGGCATCATCCATCAGATGAATATGATGTTCAACTATTAGGGGACTAATCCCCTTGATGTCCGCCATAGTCCAGCCAAAAGCTTGTCGATTGCTTTGCAAGACCGTCAAAAGGGCTTTCTTTTGCTCTGGGGCTAGAGAAGCTGAGATGATAACAGGAAGGGTCTTATTCTCACCTAAGTAAGCGTATTTAAGGTGAGATGGCAATAGCTTGAGTTCGAGTGTTGGAGGTGAAACAATTGAAGGTAAAATCGGTGAAATTGTCTCAAACTCAAAGGATTCCAACAGAGGTTCAAAACGAGTGTAAGCAACCGAGTCGGATGGTTCTGCTAACTCATCTGAAAATTCAAAGAATTCAAACTCGGGTGGTGATTGTTCAAGATCTTTCGAGAAAGTGAAACACTCGTAGTCATTATCAGGCGTGAAAGCAGTATCAGGTTCAAGGAGGAACGCACTAGTGGCGTTAAGATTACTGTGATCGAACAAAAATTTCTCAAGCTCACAGTCCTCCTGGGTGATCTCTTGGATCGAGCAAACATCAAGTATATTAGCATTAGGTTCGAAGGGCTGATTCGCCAACTTAAAAAAGTTGAGTTCAATTGTCATGTTTCCAAAAGATAGGTTCATCGAACCATTGCGACAATTGATCACAGCATTCGAAGTTGCAAGGAATGCTCGACCGAGTGTCACCGGAATTTGATTCCGGGGGTTAGCTACGGGTTGTGTATCGAGAACAATAAAATCAACGGGGAATATGAAGTCCCCTACCTTTATTAACACATCCTCTAGCTCACCCCTAAGATGGGTGATAGATCGGTCGGCCATTTGGAGAGTACAATGCGTAGGTTTCAGCTCTCCTACACCTAATTGCTCATATACCGAATAAGGAAGTAGGTTAACACTGGCACCAAGATCTAAAAGTGCGCGGTTGATGTTCTTATCCCCAATAGTTATTGAAATAGTCGGACAACCAGGGTCCTTTCGTTTTTGAGGTAAAGGTTGGGTAAGAGCATCACTCACGGCACTAGCTAAGAAAACTTTCTTAGGTACCTGTGATTTCCTCTTCTTGGTGCACAAGTCCTTCAAGATTTTTGCGTAAGAAGGGACTTGTTGGATTGCATCCAATAGGGGAATGTTAATGTTAACCTGTTTAAACAACTCTACAATCTTCTCCATTTGTGGATTTTGTTTATTGGATCTCAACCTGTTTGGAAATGGAACATTTTGAAAATTGGTTGAGTCCAATGCTTGTGGAGGAGATTGCGGAGTTGGAATGGATCCCAGTGCTGGTGTTTCGTGGAGTGAGAAGTGGGTCCGTTCGGAGCAGCAGAAGAAGTAGAGCCTTGTTAAGAATGGAGAACAGGCTCTGAAGACGAAGAAGAAGAAGAAGCGGCGGCGGCCGGGGTGTCATCATTAGTGCCAACATTGTTGTACAACATCCTTCCAGATCTCAATGTAGTCACGGCACTCACATTATGGTTTTGTTGTTCAAGAGCAACATGTGCATTTTGTGGGTGACCAGGATTTGGCAGTGGTTGAGGTGGAAGATTCCCCTTCTCTCGCTCGCTTAAAGCTGCATTCAGTCGTGCAATCTGGGCTTCGATGGTTTTGATACTTTGCCCGTGTGAAGCAGTGTATTGCACCAAAGACTGAATGGAAGACTGGATGTTGGCTGAGGATTGAGTTGATTGTTTTAAAAACGCCTCCAGACTTCGTTCTAATGAGGTAACCTTATCATTATTTGGCAGAACAAAATTGTTTTGAGGAATAGAGTTGTTGGGTGCAAAATTGTTCGTTTGATTTTGGTAAGGTTGGGGTTGGAATGGTTGCTGATATTGAGTTTGTTGAGGAGCTTGTTGTTGAGGAGGAGGCCTCTGGAAATTGTTGTTGCCTTAGAATTGTTGTTGATTTTGATTCCAGGCGAAATTGGGGTGGTTCCTCCAACCAGGATTGTAAGTAGAAGAGTATGGATCATTTATTTGTCTCTGCTGAAAGGCAGCATTGACTTGATCCTGTCCTTGAGCAGGTGGGTTGTAAGGACACTCTTCGGTCAAATGGGACGGATCCGAACAACAAGCGCATATAGTGCGAGGGGGTAAAGCAGGGGCAGGAGAAAGCGATGAGAATTTGCTCTTAATTGCTTCAAGTTTTCGTGTAATTGCTGCCATTTCGGCCTTCATTGTAATTGACATGTCAAGTTGATGAACGCCTGCCCTAAATAGACCGGAAGAAGTAGATGAAGTGGACAAAGTGGTCGGTCTAGTGCTTTCCCACTGAAGTGTTTGTTCAGCAAGATCGTCGAGAAATTGCCAAGCTTCCTCGTCAGATTTAGATAGGAAGTGACCTTGACAAATAGTTTCCAACAACTGCTTAGTTGCTGGTTCAGTCCTTCGCATAAGGTCTGGCAAAGTTGCCATCTCTTAATACCGTGATGAGGGCACTGAACAAGAAGGTCTTTGTATCGTTCGAAACACTTCCAAAAAGGTTCGGAAGGAAGCTGGGAAAATTGGTTAATTTCATTACGTATTCTCGCGGTTTTGTGATTTGGGTAAAACTTTTTAAGAAATGCTTTAACAAACTTTTCCCAATTGCTTATGGAATGCGACGCGGTGCTATATAGCCACTTTTCAGCTAAGTCACACAAAGTGAAAAGAATGACTCGTAACCGTATAGCATCGTCGGACAGTTGGGTGGTCTTCATCGTTGCACATACGTTCTGGAATTTGTTGATGAAGATATAGGCATATTCGGATTCCAGTCCGTGAAATTTAGGCAACATGTTGATGAAGTGGGGCTTAATTTCGAAATTGTCCCCATTTGCCGGCGGTAGTGAAAGACAAGTAAGAAGTTCGGAGAGGGTAGGATAGAAACGATCCTGGAGCGCGATTCGCTGTGGCGCTTCAACAGGAGGTTGTTGCGGGTTATTCGCACCCAGTTGAGGTGGAATCAGTCCCAAGGTAGGTAAAGGGTTGTTAGGATTGAATCCTGACATCTCTTTAGAAGATGATGAATGTGAAGATGAGGGTGAATGGACAGAATTCCGGTCAACGTCGGAGTTGGCCGACAAAGGTAAGGATGAAAAATGAGTGGAGGGAGTTTCAACTTCGGAGTCGATCGCGTAGTCGGTAGCAACTAACGAAACACGGACTAGGCGGGCGGTACTGTCCCGAGTCCAACCGGACATACACTAAATGAGTTTTAGTGCAGTCAAAACGTAGAATGTGAGGGTAAGAAAACGTCAATGGGGAAATGTGGATGAAAGGTGGGTGAAATGGGATTCTAGCGACAAAGGGCAATTTTTTGTAAAAAAATTGTTTTGTTGTGTTTTTTTTATAACGTTTTTTGCAAAAATTTGTACGGAACTACGGCACACTTTCAAACAATCATAATTTAAACATGCATAATCAAACCTAGAGCTAGGGTCTCCTAAGTCAATTAGACTGTTCCTAACTGTTCCAAAGCGATAAGTTGTGAGATATCTCTCAAATCACCTCTTCACCGCCAATTGTGGCCAGGTAAGCACAAATGAAGAAAGGAGGGTTCTGCTCACGAATCACCGTGAGATGTACCTTTTAAAGTTACCTTTCTCACTTGTCTTGCGTAGGCACCACAAAATCAGGTTTAGATAAACGACTGAATGCCCACAATCTTCTTTTGTCCTAATGAACGCGACAGTCCTTAATTGGCTGAGTCTAGATATTTTTAATTAACTGAAGGGTAATGCATATACTTTTTGTGATTTCTGGGGTCTTAGGAAGGGTAATGAAATCCCTACCCAATCTTAATTGGTGTTATAGCCCCTTAGATTCCGTATTAAATATGCAAAGCAGTAACACACCAAAATCTAAAACACTTGCCAAAAATTTTTCTTTTTATTTGCGGCGCAAGGAATCCTGCATAAAATGATTTATTGGAGTGAGAGAAGAGGTTGCTGTGCAAAGAATACCTGCAGGAAATTTTTTTCAGTGGAGCTTAGGGGAGAGAAGGAGAAAAAATATACTCACAGAGAGTTTTCAGACAGGTGACGTCACCTGTTTGACCGCGGTTCCGCGGTCAAACCCCTGCCTATGCCGCGGTTCCACGGCTAAATAGCTGGTTTTGATCTTCAAATTTTTTCTGTGCTTAGTTCATTCTCCTCTGTCTGTTCAGATCCTCTATTTCTGGATTTGTTCACTGAGCTTGCTCCAGATCTGAATCAGCTCGTCTTCCTTTCCTGTACAATTCGCACAAAAACCAATAAAAAATTACAAGATGATTTTTTTATCTTTTTTATTGTTTTTTTATTTTTTTATTTAATTAACCCGAAATTACAAAAAGAAATAAACTACCGTTTCCCCGGCAAAGGCGCCATTTGATTGATGCAGATTTTGTATGCGCTTTAAATTTAAGAATACCGCAATCAAGACGGTGTCGCTTGGTAGCTAGCCGGTTGAGTACGAGTCGATCCACAGGGAAATAATGTCCTTTTCTTTAAGTTCTAACGAGTTACGTCCTAACTTTGGTAGGTTTTGTTTTAAGATCTAAGAATGATAATAAATTGATATAAAGGCTTGCTAGGGTTAGGATTAGGTTAGTTCGAAATAGGGATTCTTCTCACTTCTTTCAATGCCCTAGTTAAGAATATAGGTGTTAGGGTAATAGTCAACAACGGGGATTAGCACGACTAGAAAGAAACTAAGTTTCCTCCTTTTGGGTCTTGTCCGTCCGTTCTTGGATCTTAGCCCTAACCTCCGGTTAATTCAACCACAACCGGTCTAACTAGGGAATCTCCGCTATCATGTAGGATAGGGTGCCGTAGTGAGCGAATTGTGGTTGATTTAAAGAGAGTCCTTAATTAAAATTATTTGGGCAAAGAAAGAAGTGAGAGAGATTTCCTTCTCTCAAACCTTCCCTCTCCTATCCCTAACAAATGAGGAATTACTCACTCAATAGGGAGATAACAATAAAATTCATTTTTGTTTTATTTTAATAGACGAACTAAATTGCAGATAATAAAAGAACGGATAAAAAATTGCAGATAATAAATTTCAGATAAGAAGAATGTGAGATAAAATGAAAACTTACTTTATTGTTGTCCTCTTAACAACGCATTACAATTGAATTTAAATCTAGAAATTAAAAAGAGACTTCAAAATAAAGAGAGACATGCCTTCATTTGGCTTTCAACTTTTCTATTTATAGATAGGAAAAACCCTAGGTTATATTCTGATCCACACATGAATTTACAAAACTACCCTAAGAAAACCAGGTCAAAGCACCGACACCTCCACCGACAAATGCACCGACACGTGCACCATACGGCCGCGGTTCCGCGGTAGAATAGCCTGTTTGGCCGCGGTTCCGCGGCCATTTGGTGGGATCTTGAGCTCAATTCTTCAGGGTTGCTTCATGTTGCTTTTACCTTCTGTTTTCTTCACTTGGTTCCTCAGAATCTTTTCTATTTTCTTCCAGATTTCCAGCAGTGCAGAATGATGTAGACTTTTGCCTTGAGCTTCGCGTTGAACTCTTGAATCTTGTGTTGCCCTTGTGCTTTGTGCATTGAACTGTCGAATGATTTTCATTTGTTCCTTGAACTGGTAGGCGACATCATACGGATTCATCTATTGTTGGTCGCAGTCTCACATTTGTAGCGACTTTTCACGAATTTCACTATAATGATCTGAGAACCTGTAACCTGCAACTATTTAGCATACATGGATCAAAAGCACCTATTTATATGTAATGTGATTAAGAATGGGCGATATAATAATGCAAAAATCTGATATGAACAGGTGGAAAGCCTTTCCAAACCCTAGGCGGTATGGAGACATACCAAGATCGGTCTTATAAGCGGTACGAAATGCTCAAAGAGCATCCTTCAATTTGGTTGACCAATCCTTACGGTTTTTAGAAACCGTCTTCTCCAAAATTTGCTTGATCTGCCTATTGGAAATCTCAGCTTGCCCGCTCGTTTGGGGATGATAGGACGTAGAAAGTTTGTGGTCGATTGAATATTTCCGCATCAAAGTCTTGAAAGACCGATTACAGAAATGCGTCCCGTTGTCGCTAATTATAGCGTGAGGGTGCCCGAATCGCGAAAAGATATTTTCTTTAAGGAACTTAATAACAGCCTTGTTGTCATTAATGCAACACGGTATTGCTTCCACCCATTTTGAAACATAATCAACCGCTAACAAAATATATAAATTCCCAAAAGAGTTGGGAAAAGGGCCCATAAAATCAACACCCCAAACATCGAATATCTCCACAACCAATATAGGTTGGAGCGGCATCTCATTTGTTCGTGAAATCTGACCCATGTGTTGACACTGATGAAAATTTTTGCAATGATCATAACCATCTTTAAATAATGTTGTCCAATAAAAACCACATTGCAAAACTTTCTCCGCCGTTTTACGTGGACCAAAATGACCGCCACATGCCTGATCATGACAAAAAGACAATATACTCTTGAATTCATCGTTAGGGACACATCTGCGAATGATTTGATCGGAACAATACTTAAACAAATAAGGTTCATCCCAGTAAAAGTGTTTTACTTGGGATAGAAATCGAAGATTGTCTTGTTTCGACCAATCGCTAGGAATAAGTCTCGTCGCTAGATAATTCACAATATCCATGAACCAAGGTTCGCAGGATACGGCCAAGAGCTGTTCGTCAGGGAAGGAGTCGTTTATTGGCACGGTCAACGTTGGTGAAGAATTGATGCGTGAAAGATGGTCGGCTACAACGTTTTCACATCTACTCTTGTCTCATATGACAAGATCAAATTCTTGTAACAACAGGATCCAACGTATTAGCCTGGCCTTAGCATCCTTCTTCGATAAAAGGTGTCATAGGGTGGAGTGATCGGTGTAAACCATTATTGGCGAGCCAATCAAGTAGGGCCTGAATTTTTCTAATGCAAATACAACCACCAAGAGTTCTTTCTCGGTAGTCGTGTAATTAATTTGTGCATCGTTCAAGGTCCTACTTGCATAGTAAATTGCATGTGGCATCTTATCAATGTGTTGTCCTAAGACTGCACCAATAGCAAAATCTGATGCATCACACATAAGCTCGAACGGATGGTTCCAATCCAGAGATGATAGAACGGGGGTTGTAGTGAGAGATCTTTTAAGCGATTCAAAAGCAGCCTCACAATCCGAATCGAAGTGAAATGTTTTATCCTTGGCCAAGAGAAGAGTTAAGGGTATGGCAATTTTGCTAAAGTCCTTAATGAATCTCCTATAAAATCTTACATGACCAAGGAAAGATCGTATATCTTTGACACATTTGGGAGGAGGAAGGTTATGGATGACATCAATTTTAGCTCTGTCAACCTCAATGCCTTTTCATGAAATGATATATCCAAGGACAATACCTTCTTGGACCATGAAATGGCATTTTCCCAATTCAAAGTTAAGTTCTTATCCTTACAGCGGGTAAGAACCGCGTCAAGATGACGTAGGCATTCCTCAAAGGAGTCCCCAAATATGGAGAAATCGTCCATAAATATCTCCAGAAAATTCTCAACCATGTCTGAGAATTTCCCCATCATATACCGCCGAAATGTAGCGGGAGCGTTGCATAACCCAAAGGGTATACGTCTATAAGTAAAAGTACCGAAAGGATAAGTAAATGTTGTTTTATCTTGATCCTTTTTGGCGATGGGAACCTGGTTATAGCCAGAGTATCCATCCAAGAAACAATAGTATTCATGTCCAGCTAATCGTTCTAACATCTGGTCAATGAAAGGTAGAGGGAAGTGATCTTTCCTCGTTGCGGCATTGAGTTTTCTGTAATCAATACATACGCGCTATCCAGTTTGGGTGCGTGTTTGGATCAACTCATTAGCCTCATTAGTTATAACCGTGATGCCAGACTTTTTAGGGACCACATGAATAGGACTTACCCATTGGCTATTAGATATTGGGTAAATTATACCACTATCTAGGCACTTGACGATTTCTATCTTTACCGCCTCCTTCATAACGGGATTTAACCGTCCTTGTGGGTCTCGGGTTGGTTTGGCTTCATCCATCAGATGTATATAATGTTCAACAATTAAGGGACTATTCCCTTTGATGTCAGCCATTATCCAACCAAATGCTTGCCGATTTGATCTCAATACCGCCAAAAGTGCGTTCTCTTGCTCTAAAGCTAGAGAAGCAGATATGATCACGGACAAAGACTCATTCTCTCCTAAATATGCATATTTAAGATGAGAAGGTAGCGGTTTGATATCTAGTGTCGGCGGAGAGACGATAGAAGGTGGTGTAAGGGAATGATATTCGGACTTCCTAAGAGGTTCATAACTTGCGTAGGATATTGACTCGGAAAGCGCTACTGACATTTGCGACGAGTCAACGGATTCAAACTCGGGGATGGACTCATCGAATATATTCTCACTATAATAATTTGCCAGATCAAACAATGTCGCACTAGTGTTGTCGAGATCATCATAGCAAAGTACTTCAGCTTCGCAGCTGTCGGAACCTATCTCGTTGATAGAACAGACATCGATTAAATGAGCAGAAGATTCAGATGGTTGACTTCCTAGCTTGTAAATATTAAGCTCAATTGTCATCTTCCCGAAGGATAAGTTCATAGAACCGTTACGACAATTAATGACAGTGTTGAAAGTTGCTAGGAAAGGTCGACCGAGTATCACCGGGATTTGGTTGCGTGGGTTCGCCACAGGCTGTGTATCTAAACAATAAAGTCCACAGGTTAAATAGAGAGCCTTTGGATTAAAAATCCAAAGATGAATAAAATTCACCGGTTGATCTTTAAGATCAAATTTGATTGATTATGAAATCAATCATGATTTCTCAATGAGAGATTTTCTCAAACATATTGATTTTTCTCTTCTCCTATAATTGGGAGCAAAGAGATTAAATTTAAAAAAAAGTAGGAGACCCCCTATAAGCTTCTGTAAAAATATAGAAGGCTTTCTAAAAGGTTCCACAAACAACAGAGAATTTAATTCTCAATGAAGAAGAAAGATCGTTTTCCTCTCAAAACCCTAGATAAAGAAAAAGGCAGAGATCAAAACATCTCCTTTACCTATCATACCATATCTAAGGGTTTAACCCTGTTAAAAGAACTTAGTTCTTTTTTGGGATTTGAGATCCACAAGACAAGTCTCCCCACAAGTTAAGAATTTAATTCTCATCGGGAAGATCTTGTTCTTGAGAATCAAAGATTCAGAGAAGAACAAGATTGAAAAGGACATGAAAGGAAGAACATGAAGAAGATGGAGTTCATAATACTCCAGGAACTTAGTTCTTTTATAAAACAAGAACTTAGTTATAAAAGAACATGATCTCAGATCCTCAAAATAATGATCTTGGTGATCGTTAATGGTCATAATACCATTAACAGAGGTTTAATCTCTTTGAAAACATGAACATGAGAACATGGATAAAAGAACATGAAAAATGAGTCCATAATACTCCAGGAACTTAGTCCCATCATAAATCAAGAACTTAGTTCATAAAGAATCTGATCCAAGATCCTCAAAATGATGATCTTGGTGATCGTTAATGGTCAAAATACCGTTAACAGAGATTTAAATTCTCTAAAGAACATCAACAGAGATTAAATCCCTAGAAGCCAGCGCCTTACGTGAAACACACGCGAGCACTCAAAAGAAGCCAAGTCTGGGCGCCTCACGTAAAACACACGTGAGCGTCCAAAGATCAGTGCCTCATGTGAAACCCACGTGAGCGCCAGAGAAAACAAGTGCTTAGCATTATTCCAGCGCCCCATAGGAAACACACATGAGCGCTATATATCTTAGTGCTTAGCACTGCAGGGTAGTACAAAAACCCAATCTTAGCCCAAATTGGCTAAGTTTCCTGAAATTAAACCTCTTTGATTTTAAATCAAGCGAGCCCATATGCTCGTGTTTTCCAAACTGATCTTAGTCTCAAACATGACAAATGATCTTTCATTGATGATATCCAAAATGATATTCATCCCATATCACTGTTCCCACCAAATTTTTTGGTTAAGAGCTATTTGGTCCCTTATAAATAAGGGAGAGAAGAAAGAGGAAAAGAATTCACGGTTTGGCATTATGTGTTAAACACGTGAGCGCTTATATGCAAAGCATATAAACGCTGAAAGCAAATAACAAAAAGGCCAAGCGGGCCTCACGTGTTAAACACGTGAGTGCTCATATGCAAAGCATATGAGCGCTGAACATAAATAACCAAAGGCCAAACAGGCCTCACATGTTAAACACGTGAGCTCTCATATGCAAAGCATATAAGCGCTAAAAATAAACAGGCTAAAACCCACGCTAGGGGTCACGTGTTAAACACGCGAGTTCTCTTGCCGTATTTTTTTGCAGCACTCACATGTTTTGTATGTGAGCGCTCCGATTTAAAATGCTCCCATATGATAGAATTAAATTCTATTTTGATAATATTTTCCTTGATCTTTCTAATATGGAAAGATCTTTCTCTAACAGAGAATCTTGGACTTAAAATCCAATGGTGATAAAAAATCACCCTTTAAATCATCTGATAAAATTAAATTCTATTTAGGAAATATTTTTTCTGATCTTTCTAATATGGAAAGATCTTTCTCTAACAGAGAATCTTGGATTTAAAATCCAAAGGTGATAAAATATCACCAATTAAATTATCTGATAGAATTAAATTCTATGTGATAGAATTAAATTTTATTTGGGAAATATTTTCCTTGATTTTCCTAATATGGAAAGATCTTTCTCTAACAGAGAATTGTTCCCCCAAAATTTAAACAATATAAAAAGAGCTAAGCTCTGTTAAATTTTGAGACAGTGCCTCATGTGTCCCTCACGAGGGCGCCAGCGGCAGCGCCAATCCCTTAGGATTAAATCCTATGGTGGCGCCGCACGTGAAGTTCACGTGGGCGCCAATGTACAAAGCACAGGAGAGCTTATTATATAAGAATTAAATTCTTATATGGCGCCGCACGTGCTCCTCATGCGGGCGCCAATACGCAAAGCACAGGAGCGCCCAGAATTAAATTCTTAAGCGGCGCCTACGTACATAACACGTGAGCGCCGGCGTCCAAATTAAAGCTCAGTAGAATTAAATTCTGCAGGGGATATTTTTCTAAAAACCGGGATACTCTTTGTTAAACAGAGCCATTGGATCAAAGAACCAATGGAGATGATAAATCATCAAAATATAGAATTAAATTTTATTAGGAGAAAATATCTCCCAAATCTTTCTAAATAAGAAAGATACTCTCGTTTGGATCAATGATCCAATAATAGAATAAAATTCTACTTTGGGAATATATTCTCTCAATCTTTCTAAATAAAAACAAGATTGCTCTCTGTAAGACAGAGAACTCTTGGATTAAAAATCCAATGGTGATTAAAAATCACCATTTACAGAATAAATTCTCTATATGGGAAAATATTTCCCCAAATTTTTTTAAAAACAAGAAAACATATTCTGTAAAACAGAAACTCTTGTATCAAAGATCCAACGGTGGGTAAAATTCCCCAACTTAATTTTGAGACCAATTAAATCAATTGGAATCTTTCGATGAGAGATTTTCTCAAAACCAATTAACAATTTGCTTCCACTTTATAAAGGACCCGAGACTTCAAGTCTCAAGAGGAGGAACTCCCCATAAGCTTCTGAAAAAATACAGAAAGCTTTCAAAACAGAGAATTTAATTATTAAAGAGGAAGACTTCCCTTTCAAAAAAATAACCTAGGTAAAGAAAGCACAGAGATCAAAATATCTCATCTACCTATTTTAAGGGTTTAACTCTTCTCAAAGAACTTAGTTTTTTCTCTCGATCAGAGATCCACAAGACAAGTCTCCCACAAGTTGAGAATTTAATTCTCATCGGGAAAATCTTGTTCTTGAGAATCAAAAATTCAGAAAAGAATTAGGTCCAAAAGAAAAACTAAAGGAAAAAGAACCTATAAAAGAACTTAGTTTTTAAAATAAAACCTGATCCTAGAACTTCAAAAACGAAGATCTTGGTGATCATTAATGGTCAAAATGCCATTAACAGAGATTTAATTTCTAAAAAAGGAAAAAATACTAGCGCCTCACGTGTTTCCCACGTGGGCGCCCTTTTAACAGCGCCTAGCGCCTCACGTGAAAAACACGCGGGGGCCCAAAACAGAAGGCCAGCGCCTCACGTGAAACACACGTGGGAGCTGAATAAAAGTTCTTAGTACTCCATATATAGCCAAAACGGCTAAGTGGTTAGCACTGATTGGACAACGCCTCATGTGCTGCTCACGTGGGCGCCACAAAAAAAGTGCTTAGCACGTCATATACAGCCAAAACGGCTGAGTGCCTAGCACTGATTGGGCAGCGCCCAGCGCCGCACTTGCTCCTCATGTGGGCGCCATATAAAAAGTGCTTAGCACTTTATATACAGTCGAAACGGCTGAGTGCTTAGCACTGATTGGGTAGCGTCCATAATTGAATGCTGCACATGATATCCATGTGAGTGTCAGAATGTCAAATAAGTGCTTAGCACTTTTGCATAAAAAAAGGGGCTGAACAAATAGAGTCCAAATATGTGCTTAGCACTTTTGAATAGAACAAAAGAAGACCGAGTAAGCCCAAATTAGCTAAGTCTCTCTTGCAACTGAGCCTAAATGCTCTGGATCTTAATAAATTTAATGATCCTTAAAATTATTTCTACGTTGATCTTAGTCTCAAACAGGACTAATGTATTCTTAATTTAAAATAGATTGAGCCTAAATGCTCATACATTTAAGTTGATCTTAATCTCAAACTAGATTAACGGTACTTAAATAAAACAAAATATTTTTGAACCAAAGGAATATATAACCTAAGTTCAAAACCCCATCAAGCAAATCCTTGACCCAAGCCTAAATCTAAAATATACGGAATTGGACTAATCCGCGTCCTATGTGCGACGGCATAAAATGGTCTCCGTATACAATCCACGGGCAACCCAAAATAAAACAAAAATAACACGACACGAAGTGAATTGTTGGAGCAGGAGAAAGTGGTTATCGTAATGCGGTAACGTAATTAACTGCAGGGGCTTGTGTCTGCTGGGAAGAGCGTCCCTACAATCAAAAACCCTTATAAAATGAGGGGGAATCTGATATAGTCTGTTACAACGGTCGCATCTGTCCAAACCTCTGATATTTGGTGCCATAAATCAACTTGGTATCTTCGGAGTGGTGGATGGAGAAGTCCAAATAGCATCTGCCCGCCAAAATTCCGGCCAGACGTCCCAACGTCCCAACGTCTCGGTCCGTGTCTTTTGGCGGTGAACAGGTTCCGGCACGCCCTGTGGGACCTCTTCCTTTTTCCACTCCACACTTCGTGTGTCGTGCTTCGTGAACAAAATCACGGTTCGCTATGGTTACCCTTTGATTCGAGGTACTAAAACTTGGTGTCTTGCTCCTGTGCAGATAAAATCGATGGCTTCCCAATGCACTTCATGCAGCAGCAACTCTCGCTCCACCCTAGCTGGAGGAGTGACCTACGGGCCCAATACGGCCTCTATCTTCTCAATGCCAGTGAGGCAAGTTACGCAAGCCACTACTGGATTGTTTTTTGGGACCATGCTCCCACTGGTGAGTTTCGATGCCTCAGCGCCGTGAGAGGAAGCTCCCAAAAGGTCGGTCTTCGATCGGCTGGCAACCACAACGGCCCCTCTCAACGGGCCATCCAAATCTGACGTCTTAGTCTTCAACAGGCTGAGCAAAATCTCAAACGGGCCCGTAAAGAGGCTCGTGATACCTGAAGGGGCTACCCCAAAACGGATAGACCTCCCAACTCCTGCTATAGGCGAAGCTGTCAAAGGCGCTTCTCCTACCAGAAAGTCAGTCTTCGAAAGATTGGCCGGCCCTCCTCAAATCTTAACAAGGACGTCGGTCTTCAGCAGGCTGACGCCGATTGAAGCCCCTCAGCAAAATTGGGGGCATGAAGAAGTCGCTTCTAAAACTGAGGCGGTCCCTTCTGTAAGGCACCCGCCAGGATATATGATCCCCAAGTTCCATGTGTACAAAGGGACAGGCAACCCACACCAGCACGTCGTGCAGTTCAGAGCTCTGTGCGACAACACTGGAGGCGATGACAAACTGTTGCTTCGCCAGTTCGTTGGCAGCCTGTCAAAAACGGCTTTCGAATGGTACTCGGATCTCCCAAATGACTCCGTAAAGACATTCACAGAGATGGAACTGCTGTTCACACAGTGGTTCGCCAGCGTGAGTGAGCGCATTCTAATCACAGCATTAATCAATGCCAGGGTAAAGCCGGGAGAAACCTGGTTCCAATACGTGATCCGGTGACGAAACCTATGGTCTAAGCGCGAACAGCGCATTGAAGAATCTCATGCCGTGGGCATGTTCATCGGGACCCTATAACCAACCACCTTCCAGGATCTGATCGATAAACTGGCAAAAAAGGACCAGATGGGCCACGTGCCTTCCTCCTCAAATAAGGACACTCGAAATAACAAGGGTAAAGGGAAAGCGGCCTTCGTTACCAACTCGCAACAACAACCGAGTGGCCTAAAACCCGTTGTTCGCTAAAACAACGCGCGTCCGCGCCCATCATTAGAGGAAAGATTAGGACGCGCTTACTCATTTCCCCGTGACAAGACGAGGAGACTGTTCGAGTTGGCAGTGCGTAATAAACTCATTACATTACCAGACCCGCGTCATCCACTGCAACCCAGCGACATCAACAACCCTAATTACTGCTCCTATCACAGATAAGTGAGCCACCCAATTGAAGATTGCTACGTCTTCAAGAACCGAGTCGAAGACCAGTGTCAACAGGGGAAATTTGCGTTGTCTGATAACTGGAGGGTAAACCCACCTCAGAAGCACACTCCTAAAATGGTGGATGCGCCGGAGGAATCATACTCACTCGTGGAAGAAGCTCCATGGGAAGTCGTCCTTTCAGCAAAAACCAAAAGAATGCTAAAGGATCAACATGCATGTCCAGCAGTCAGGTAGAAAAGCCCACTTGAACCGGAAATCATCGAAGGGATGCTGAAACCCCGTCCTATACCGAAAGTTGTTGACAAAGGGCAAAACCCCCAAGTCGAGCCTTCAAAGTCTTCGAAGAAAAAGAAGAAGACCAAGAAGCCTGTATAGCTTGCCGAGCATGACGACAAGTACACAGACCTACAAAAGTACATTGACGCGCTGGAGGAGTACAACCAGAAAGCGCGGACACTGGTCACGCTCGAAGAGTTCCTCAAGCATATTCTTGAGAACGAAGATAGTAACAATGATGAGGAAAATGACTTATCAAGATATACCGGGGACCGTGTAGCAAGTTTCCACATGGTCTCCCATTCTTCGTTATATGGCGAAGAAACTCCCTTGGCTTTAGAAAACCACACGGAGGAACTGGGGGCAGAATCGGCCCTAAAATCACCGGAACTGCCAGAAGACCCGATCGATAGGCTGTTAAATGAAGCCTTTCAAAAAAGCAAAGATGACTGAGAACGCGAAACAGCCATATACGAAAAGGCTAAGCGTCAGCGTTATGATGAAGAAGCTGCGACAAGGATAAGTCGTAAAGTACTCCAACCAAACCAAAGCATACCTGCGACAAATAAGAGTAGGATCAAAACAGAGAAGCGGTTCGCCAAAGCCCTGTCAATGGGAATGAAGCTACCACCTCTCGTAGGAAACACTCCCGGGGTCATATGTCTCGACGGAGAGGATTCACATCTAAACTACTGCCTATATCATCGGAGGGTTACCCACCCCACCGAGGAATGCAGTGCCTTCAAGAGGTGATGGAAAAGATACATTGCTGATTGTAGAGTTTTCGCGTATGCGTTTTCAAAAGATGAATCAAAGAATATTTGTTAACCGCAATCAAGAACGACGTCGCTTGGTAGGTAACCGATGAGTACGGGTCGGTCCACAGGGATTTTGTGAATTTCCTAATTGTTCTTACGAGTTAATTCCGATTGGTGTCGGATTGATTTAATCTAAAAACTAAGTTTATCTAGATCTAAATCTTGCTAGGGTTAGGTTTAGGGTAAGTTTGGAAAGTCAATAAATCTAACCGCTTTCTATATCCAAATTAAGACCTATGAGGTGTTATGGTAATTATTAATAAAGAGGATTAGTACCATCAGGAAGAAACGGTGTTTCTTTCTCTTGGTTCTTGTCCTTCCTTTCTTAATCCTTACCCTAACCTCCATGGAAAACACGCTCAACCGGGTCTTTATACTACGGTATCACCGCTACCTCGTGGGAAAGGGTACCGTAGGGAGCGGTGTGTGCATGTATGCATGGAGTCCTATTAATTATATGTGATGGGCAAGAAAGGGATGAGAGATCTTCATCTCTCAAGCCTTCCCCAAAGCTAACCCTAACAAGCGAGGAGACTACTCGCTCATTAGGGAATTGAAGAACATATCTAAACTATCTATCTAGGGCAAGGAATTAAAGATCTAACTATGGCAGATAAGAAATTACCTAGGGCAGATAATAAAATTAATTAGGGCGATGAAAAGAAAACTTACTCCTAATTTATTGATGCACTTTTCATTCTTTACAGATCTGAATTTGAGATTTACAATGAGGCACAAGAAGATGCATCCTCTAAATCAGGTTTTTAGGGTTCTATTTATAGATTCATAGAAACCCTGGGTTACAATCGCGTCATATCTGCTATTACAAAAATACCCCCTAAGAAAAAGACCTAGTCAACGCACCGCCAGCGCCAATAAAATATTGCACCACCACAGGCCCCACACGGTCGCGGATCCGCGGCCAAAAGCATGGTTTGGCCGCGGTTCCGTGGCCAAACAGTGGGATTGTGTGCTCATTTCTTCTGGGGTTATTTCTGCTGCTTTGGTCTTCTTGTTTCTTTACTTGGTTTCTCGGTTTGTCTTCTATATTTCTTCCAGATTTCTACAGTGAATAAAGTCGTGGACTTTTACCGCTTGCTTCGTGTCGAAGTCTTGAATCTTGCACTGCCTTTGTACTTGTGAAATCGTCTATTGATCTTCGTTTAGTCTTCGAACTGTAGGCTTGATCAAGATTCTTCCATTTGTTGGTCGTAGTCTCATTTTTGTATCGTCTTTTGTCTTTTTCACTGTTTTTATTCCGAGAACCTGTAACCTGCAACTATGTAGCAGACATGGGTCAAAAGCACCTGTTTATTTGTAAAATGAATAAGAATGGGGAATATAATAATGCAAAATTATGGTATGAGCAGTTGCCCATCAAAAACACTTCAAGAGGATGAAGTGCGAAGCTCGTCGACGGCGAAATAGTGCGACAAATGTGCATGAAAAATGACTGGTGATTGATTCTGAATTTTGAAGAAGTGTTTTCTAAAGTAACCGCAATCAATAACGGTGTCGCTTGTAGCTAGCCGCGATGAGTATGAGTCGTCCTCAGGGAAACGTCGAACCTTTATCTTGATTTAGACGAGTTGATTGAAATATGGAGAATGGTTTTTAGATCTTTGTTGAATACAGATGTAGAATTTATGAAGAAGAGGCTTGTAGGGTTCATAGAATTTAGTAGTAATGGATGATTAATTAAAGATGACTCCTTTTATCTTTTAATAGATTTAAAACTAGATCGATAGTGATGAATGAAGATTAGGGTTTTTGGAGGGAATAGGGTTCACACTCTTAACCCTTATCTTTTCATTGACCTCTATTTATGTCTAGCCTTTACCAAAACAAGTGTTAATCTAATCTCAAATCGCGGTCGAGACTATCAATAAATTGGTAGCGCGCTTGATAAGGATGTTAACAATTGTTTTGCTAAAGTTTATAAACTTTAAAAGATGTAAAAGAAGTTAAGAGATTTTATCATCCATTGATCTACCCTAATCCTACAAACCCTATCAAGCGTAGAATTACTCACGCATGGTTGAGATAGTAGAGAAAATAGAGAAGGAGATCATAATGTAAATGCAGAAAGTAATGTAGAAATTAAATGCAGAAAGTAAAATGCAAAGAACTAAACTAAATATCTATCTTTTTATTAATCAACTATCATTTAGAAATCTGTCGAATTTAGAGTGCATGAACCCTAGTTTATGCTCCCGATCTCTGTTCTCGTTGGAAGTGGATGAACAGCCGATGATCAACTTGGATGCATAGATCGTCTTGGACCTCTTGATCTCTTCGATTTTTGATAATTGCTCGTATGAAGCTCTCGGTCCTTTAAATAGTCATACAAGCATAAAACCCTAGATCCCATGTATTAGGATTTGTAGATACGATCACACCTACAAAATCCAGAATCCTACGGCCATGATATTGCCGCGGATCTGCCGCATATACATGGATTTGGCCACGGTTGGGCGGCGGTATGGTGGGATCTCGTTTTGAAATTTCTTCTGCTTCTAGGTGTTGACACGTGAAGATTGTTTAAATGTCTGGATTCTTCAAATCTTCTTCTGAGTCTCTACCATTCATGATTTTACAATTTGGTTCAATTTTATCGGCAGATTTTATTCCCGACATCTTGGATCTCCTTATCTCCATATATGAGCTCATATCTGCACAATATCTCAATTCATATTGTTAGTTGCATTTGTTATTATTTTGAGATATTATCCTAACCATTTTATATGATATAATATTTTAAGAATATTGATTAGGGATATTTGATATAATATGCATATTTTAATTATTAATATTTTATATAAATATTGTATGCATGTATTTTCCTTTATAATATTAATTATAATGTAGAAACATATGATAAAGAATATTTTACAAATAAACCCACATATGTTCCATATTTACGATAAACACATTTAAGAACATATCTAAACTATCTTTCTAAGGCAAGGAATTAAAGATCTAACTAGGGCAGATAAGAAATTACCTAGGGCAGATAATAAAATTAACTAGGGCGATGAAAAGAAAACTTGCTCCTAATTTATTGATGCACTATTCATTCTTTACAGATCTGAATTTGAGATTTACAATGAGGCACAAGAAGAGGCATCCTCTAAATCAGGTTTTTAGGGTTCTATTTATAGATTCATAGAAACCCTAGGTTACAATCGCGTCATATCTGCTATTACAAAAATACCCCCTAAGAAAAAGACCTATTCAACGCACCGCCATCGCCAATAAAATTTTGCACCGCCACGGGCCCCACACGGCCGCGGATCTGCGGCCAAAAGCATGGTTTGGCCGCGGTTCCGCGGCCAAACAGTGGGATTGTGTGCTCATTTCTTCTGAGGTTATTTCTGCTGCTTTGGTCTTCTTGTTTCTTCACTTGGTTTCTCGGTTTGCCTTCTATATTTCTTCCAGATTTCTACAGTGAATAAAGTCGTGGACTTTTACCGCTTGCTTCGTGTCGAAGTCTTGAATCTTTCACTGCCTTTATACTTGTGAAATCGTCTATTGATCTTCGTTTAGTCTTCGAACTGTAGGCTTGATCAAGATTCTTCCATTTGTTGGTCGTAGTCTCACTTTTGTATCGTCTTTTGTCTTTTTCACTGTTTTTGTTCCGAGAACCTGTAACATGCAACTATGTAGCAGACATGGGTCAAAAGCACCTGTTTATTTGTAAAATGAATAGAATGGGGAATATAATAATGCAAAATTATGGTATGAACAAATACCCCCAAACTTATCTTTTGCTCGTCCTCGAGCAAACCTTTTTTTATTTTCAACAAAAACCTAACCTCACTTTCGCAGGGAAACACGATTGCACTGAGCTCGTGCAACAAGCCGTTAAACCTCTAGGTGTCCCTAGTAGGAGGAGTGTTGTCTCTTGATGGTTTTCAGCGGATACAACCCACAAAATCCTATCAATTCGGCCTATTAACTTTTATTCTCCAATTAGGTTTTTTAACAAGGAAGTCTATTATTTTCGACTCATAAATCATCCACCCTTATTCTTCACGCTTCCTCATCATTTAACTTAAGATTATATATGCTCTGTAGACTTACTTAGCTTTCGGTATCTTTTAAGTTTTCCTTCTAGGGTTCCATCTCAACTTAGGAATTTTTATCATCTCTATTAAAGATATACGTCATATTCGTCATTCTCTAAACCCCAATCACATACCCCTACGTGTGTGTATAAATCACCCCTACACTTGGAAATTCAAATCAAGCAATCATACTCTTGTCCGCTGTCCAAAGCACTTCTTAATAGGTGAATTTTTAGATGAATTTCGCTCACACATCCTTCATGCGATCGTTAATACTTCTTGAGGTACCAACAACCGATTAAAAAATGTGTATGCACAATAAAGCGTAATTCCTAGTCTTGTAACACCTAAGGCTTTAGCAGTGACTCCCAAACCAGTTGGTCTAAGGCACTAGGTGATAAGGCACCTTTGCTAAATTTTTTTCTATTTTTGCAGCCTTAAGTAATCACAAAAACCAGTGTTCATTTTTTTATTATCTCTTTATTCACACTTGAATTTTTTATTTTATTTTCTTCGTACTAAGGACTTTAGACAAGAGTATTTCAAGGTCTCTCCTACTATTCCAAGTTTCAAGGTTCGTATTTGTGCAATTTGTAGGGTATATATTTTCAGATTTTAGATTTAAGCTTAGGAATCATTTTTCAAATTTATACTTTAATAAAAATATCAATACTTTTCGTTTGTTTTAACTTAGCCCAAGAAGTGAACTCAAAATTTGCCTATTTCTAAATGAACTATAAAGACATATACTTTCTACCGTTAAACTTTAAGAAAAGTTATTTTTAGGGTTTTTTAATTTACTAAGTATAAGATCTAGTTGTTCCTAGCTAGTTAACCTATTTGTCAAACTCAAGTCAATTATGGCCAAAATTGAATACTTTAATTTTTATAATTTTTTAATTTTTATGGGTTTTTAAAAAAAGTATGCAAATGCAAAAAATGTACATATGAATGCGAAGGAAGAAGGCTTACCGGGCACACCCCCAAACTTAAACTTGACAGTGTCCTCACTGTCATGCTACACCAAGAGAGTCAAAATGTCGGCACTCCCCTGTTTATTTATTTATAATAAAAAAAATTTATTTATTTTTTTATTGTTAAAAGAAAAAAAATATATATATACAACAAGGTTCCCTCTAAACTTAAGTGAAACAGTGTTTCCACTGTTTAAGCGTTAAAGTTCAGAGTTAGGGAGGAGAAAAATCAAACTATACAAGGCCTTACACAGACCAAAGGTTAGCACCAACCATTCAAAAATTTTATCATTATGATGGTATGGTTGGTGAAAGAATGGAGTGTAATGAAAGGAGATGAGAAGCACACGAGACCGTGTGGGAAAAAGGGTGGAATATAGTCTCGGTGGAGGAGAAGAATGGCGGAAAAGAGAAAGAAGTTTAGTACGAACTTGAGGGTGTAAATCGAGTGAATAAATTAGCGCGATTTGTGATGACCGATGTGTTAAAAACGATTGTGCTAATCTATCAACCCGACGAGAAATGGGGTCAAATCCCTCAAGATTCGCAAGAAAACATGGGTACGTCGAACTTGGTAAACCCTCCATTGAAAATGGAAACGCGACGGAGTCTTGCATGGTCGAAACGATAGGGGGGACGAAAGGGAGTGATTTAGGGATAGTCTTATTCTCACCTAAGTAATCTGTCTCGAACTTGAAGGATTCCATCAATGGTTCGAAATGACTGTAAGCAACCGAGTCTGATGGTTCAACTAACTCATCTGAAAATTTAAAGGACTCAAACTCGGGAGGTGAGTTTTCAACATTGTCCGAAAAAGTGAAACACTCGTAATCGTTATCAGCTGTGAGAACTGTGTCAGATTCAAAGAGGTACGCACTAGTGGCGTCCAAACTGCTGTGATCGAATAGAAATCTTCCAAGCTCACAGTCCTCCTGCGTGGTCGGAACGATGGAAAGGTGGGAGGGTGATTTATGAAGTATAACAGTTAAAGGTTCAAGAGGATGAATTGGAAAATCCGACACATCAAACAAAAATGGTTCATCCTCAATACTATCCTCAATACTCTCCTCAATACTATCCTCATAATTCTCCTCAAAAATTATCTCATCCATGCCATTATCATCAAAATCAAGACGCATATGAAGTTCGGGAGAAACATTTAATGACTCGGGATGATGAGTTGGAGATAAAATTTCAGTCAAATCTACAGGTTCATCATCCAAAATATTCCCGGCGTCAATATCCTCGATCAAGTGAAAATCAATTTTTTTATACACCTCATCAAAAACATGAATATTTATCAATTCAGGTTCTAGATTGGAGGTGTAGAGGTCAAAAGGATTGGTGATGGTTTCACTCGAAAGGGACCCTTCGCAATCTGGCAAATCAAGCACTACAAAGTCGCACAACTCATTAAATGTTTTATTTTCAACTGATGAATCATTTAGGACACTTGTTTGAAAACCGGAGTTGTGGGATTTAATTGGGTATGGGTAGGTTTGATTTGGAAAGGTGTAGAACTCACTCTCTCCTCTCAAATTCTCACTCTGTCCAACCGCCTCCTCATACATTGGAATTTTTGGAGCTAGTTGGAAACTAGCTACTGGTTCACTGGGTTGCATAAGGGCGGCCATGGACGCATTAACATTCCTAATCATTTGGTTTGTCGCTACCATATAAGCCTCCAACGACTGTTTCAAACTAGACATCGGTTGTGAAGGAGTTTCAATAAAAGATTCAAGGTTGTTTGGATTCTGGAAACTCCCGAATGGCTGTGTAGAAGCAATATCTAGTGAAGGTGGGAAAGTCGGGTCGGACTGGTAGAAATTGGATGGTTGGACAGGAGTAGGATCAACATTTAGATAAAAAGATGAATGGACTTGTTGATCCAAAGAACTCGAAGTGTTGAAAGGAGTGAAAGATCGGTTACGAGATTGTTCAGTGTGTTCAGCAATAGACATGGGTTTAGGAGTTACAGCAGGACTCGGAAAAGTGGTATCAACGTACGAAAGTGGTGAAGGTTGAAATGGTTGATATAAAGTGGATTGCAAAGTCGAACTGTTTCTCCTAGACGCTTCTATTCGATCTTTCAAAGAAATTTTGGGTATGGAGGGGTCGTCCGTAAATCGACCGAAACAATTCGCGTACGAAGCAAAGTTTGGTTTAGGGTACCAAAGTTCGGCAAGAGATTTGTGAGGTGGGGTACCCATGATGTAAAAAGGAAAAGAAAAAGAAGATGGGTGTAGGTGGGATGCAAAGATTTCTTAACGACAAAATTTTGCAAGTTTTTGTAAAAAAAATTCCTCTCTTTTTTTTATGTGGTGCTCTTTGCAAAAAGATTTTCGATAAAAAGCTTTGACACAAATGCAATCAACTACAAATGCACAATCAGGCCTAGATCTTGGGTCACCTAGGTCAGCTAGACAGCTCCTAACTGTTCCAAAGGGCTAGAAATAGGACCTCAAACCGTCTCTTCACCGCCAATTGCGGCCAGGCAAGTGTCAGGTGAGTGGGAGGCTCCCCACTACGAAAGTAGTGGTCTTAATTAAGTAACCACTCGCCTTAGACACACTTTCCTGGACACTACAAAGCCAGGTTAGGATCAACGGCCGATGCCTACAACTAGTCCTCTGTCCTATTGAGCGCGACGTTCTTAGGGCTGAGTCTGGTATTTTTTAATTAAATAATGGTCAATGCATATGCCTTATGTGATTTCTGGGGACCTGGGAAGGGTGATGAAATTCCCACCCAATCTGGATTGGTCTCAAGCCCCTTAAAGTCCGATTAAAAATATGCAAAGCAGTAACAATCACTTGCAATCAAATTTTTTTATTTTTTTTAGCGCGGCGCAAAGAATCCTGCACAAGATCAATTATTTGAAGGGGGGAGATTTTTTAGCGCGAAGAATCCTGCAGGAAAATTTTTCAGAGGAGATATTAGGGTTTCAGAGAAGAAGAGGAAACTTACAGTGAAATTTTTTCTTGCTGACGCCAGCTTCCTGCTGCTAATCCGCCACCAGAGGGGTGTTATTGCCGCTGATCCGCGGTCTTCAGTATGGTTCAGGCCATGAGAAAAAAAATTCAATTGATGACGTCACTAAACCACGGCGGTTCCGCGGTCAGAAGCTGGTCAACGCGGCGGAAGCGCGATCACGTGGTCGGTTCAGATCCCAAGATTTCTTCTGTTCTCTGTTGTGATATTCCTCTGTTAGTTCAGATTTGATATTTTCTGTTTCGCTTTCTAGATTTTTCCAGATCCGAACTCGATTGTAGATCCTGCAAAATTCAAACAAAAATACCCATCACAAAATAACAAAAAGATAAATTTTTATATATATATTTTTTATTTTTTATGATTTTTTTAATTTTATATTAACCCGAAATTGCAAAAAGAAAATAACACGCCATCCCCGGCAACGGCGCCATTTGATTGTAGAGTTTTTGCGTATGTGTTTTCAAAAGATGAATCAAAGAATATTTGTTAAGCACAGTCAAGAACGGCGTCGCTTAGTAGCTAGCCGGTGAATAAGGGTCGGTCCACAGGGATTTTGTGAATTTCCTAATTGTTCTTACGAGTTAATTCCGATTGGTGTCGGATTGATTTAATCTAAAAACTAAGTTTATCTAGATCTAAATCTTGCTAGGGTTAGGTTTAGGGTAAGTTTGGAAAGTCAATAAATCTAACCGCTTTCTATACCCAAATTAAGATCTATGAGGTGTTATGGTAATTATTAATAAAGGGGATTAATACCCGTCACGACCCGAAAGTACAGAACATGATTGGCACTTAAATTACGCAACGTCTAGAGGCGTGACGTAATCTAAGTAAGCCAAGGCCCAGAAATCTAAACCAGATAATGAAAAAGAGTGAAAGAAAACTTATTTAAAGAAAGTGATTTAAACCAAATAAGTCGCATTAAATATTTTTAAAGCATCAAAATTTCCCGAAAATTTCGCCAGAGTCTCCTTTGTAAATACTGGCCCGGAAACGGGTACAAAGCAAGAAAATACAAAAAAAGAATAAAGGCATCCCCAAACGGAAGCTGGCTCTTCGCCAAATGGCGGAAACAACCACACAAGCAATATAAAATACAACGCCAAAAGGCGAGGATCAAAACTCAGAAAGGAAAGGAAACTAGCATCATCAAGAAAACCAGAAAACCATAACAATAAAATAACGCGACTCTAAGGTCAAAAGAATATACAACCAGTTTCCAAATCTAGCAAATGTACAATGTCTGGTTGATGGAGCTTACTAGATACAACTGAAATAATGAAAATACAATAGTGGTCACGATGCAAGTGAACTCACCTACCTAGCAATCGCCCTGAATGAAGTGGTGTGCCAGCAAGCCGCCAAGGAAACCTGTACACCTGGACTTGTAAGAAAATTTGGCATAACGAGGGTGAGTTGCCAACTCATGAGTAGAAGACATCTGCGAATAGAAATCGCGTGCACGACGCTCTCCTAGGTCATATAATATACTCAACATAACACTAGACATCTAGTAATGATAGGGTAATAAAACTATACACAAGTGTAATACTCGGTGCTCGTGTCAGTGTCACTAAGTGGTATCATGTCATGTATGTATATGCATGCATCATGAATGAAAAACAATCAACCACAAAATCTGGATATATCTGTAGAAGAAAATCTTTACTTTTATCATAGAAAAGATTCTTCTGGATTAACTGAAATATCATCAATGAAATCCATGGAAATCCGTGTCAAGCATCGACACAAAACATATATATCTCAATATCTCAATATCTCAGTCTCAATATCTCGGGCTCCATTGGTCCGGATCGGCCCATATCATCAAATCTCACGACAACGGTCGGTATCCTCCGGATATCCGCCGCGCCAGACATCACCGGTAGGTAATCTTCTCCTGCCAGGCTCATCGTCTACAACTCGATCTTCTTGCCCTGGGGTACCATACCGGGCCCACCATATACTCGAGACGGTTCATCCACTCCTCGAATCGGGTCTCGAAATCCAACAGAAAACATGAAATCTCATGGTGGACGACACATACATCACGAGAAAACCGCAGCTTATATTTCAAAAAAAGAGGGGGAGAGAGAGAGAAGTTTTTATATATATTCTTGCGGTTTTCCCCAAAATCCATAAATCTCATAGAAATCCAAAATCCCAAAATCATGAGTAAGTAATAATGAGTATCGGCATAAGCCCCACAATACTGCATGATAATATGAAAACGTAAATGCATGAAGTTTCTATGTAATAAATGTAATGTCTAACTAGCACATGAGAGTAACCATACATTATTATATTGATCTAGCCTTTAGCTGATTCTATCAATAAAAGATAATGTTTTCTAAAGCATGGCAATTACCGATGATGATGTGTGTGAGCCGGCAAATAAGTGTACGTGGAACATGCGCATCATCGGTAATGGTGCTGGTGTCCTAACAGGCAGAGTTTCATAATGGCTAAATAACATACGTATGAATATGCAATGCGATAAGTGCAACATGAATATAACAGTAAATGTGTAGTAAACGCACAACTAGAGAATATATATACTAATTACGAGTCATACAGCTTGTTGGATGAAAAATAAGCATGATCCGTTAGTTTTGAAAATAAGTATGACTCGAGCCTAAACTAAGATCTACCTAACCAACTAAGGACACTAGTCGAAAGGTAAGAAGAATTCTCCTAAAGTCTGAGTCGATATCTCTAGTAGTCGGCGATCCAGACTCAATAGCGTCACGTACATAGCACGACTTCCTCGAGTCAAGAGTGCGGATCAATCATCACATCTATGCCTCGTACGGTAAAATCCATCGTACGGCATCCCAAAAATCGGGGTATGGGTCAACTATCACCTATGTACATCATCACCTATTATCGTTTATGTATACATATCCATTTTCTCATTTCCCAACGATCCGCTAATATCACAGTACATCTCATGTCATACTCGATCGTATATCTTTAACTCACGGCATCACGCCCAATCATGCAGACTCCTTTCCAGATATCATATAACCTCCCCATATCACGTGTATATGTTATATGTATATATATATACCTATAAAACCCTACACCAAGTCAAATGTATGTGTGTGCGTGTGTGTCTACCTGAAACCTACGAATTCCCTCCAAGGAATTCATTCTCTGGTTAAGTCTTTCTAAGTCGATCTAGTCCGACCTAAAGTCTTTAATAGGATCCTACTCGCCAAGAATCTAAGGTCACGTCCGACTTCCTAATGACAGTAAGTAATATCCCTATTTTACGTTTGCGGGGGTGCTAAACGTCATCCACCCGATTTCCCCCGTAGATATACATCTACTCACCTGGCCCTTGTCTGTCGAAGTCGATGACGCCACGCTCATCCTTGATGTTCAAAATCCACATGAGGGTGCCCTTACATCCACTTGCCTATTTCTCTTCATCATCAATCTACTCATCTCAATCAAGCTGTACCCTGGCTCCTTCTTGTCCACCATCTTCATCCCTTTCTGATCCAAATCCCTCATTATTCTAACTTCTGCCTACTTCCCCAACAATGCATGTGCACCTGTTAAAAGAATCGAGTCGATTGGGTGCTCATCGCCCAAAGCCACTAAGGCTTCTCGTGCAAGCTTACCAAGCCTGATATCTCCATGCACTCTACAAGCCGCAGGCAATGATCGCCAAGCCGTAGCATCCCTTTCCAAAGGCAAGCTTCTTATAAGCTCATATGCTTCATCCAACAGCCCTAACCTCCCCAATAGATCATTTATGCATTCATCATGCTTCATATTCAGGCTCGTCCCAAATTCTACTACCATCTTTTTGCAGACATCCTTTGCTTTATTCACCATTCCCCCATGACTACAAGCATCCAAGACCCCCAAGAATGTTATTTCATTTGGCCTCACACCTTCCCCCTCTATTTCTCCAAACATTCGAAGAGCTTCTCTAGCTTGGCCATGAATCCCCAACCCCTAGATCATAGCAGTCCAAGCCATCACATCTCTGCTCCTCATATGGTTAAAAACCTTGACAAGGTTCTTGTCCACAGTCAGTTTGTTCAGATTAATGGTTTATGTTTTATCGCTGCAAAGAACATCCATGCCGGCCATTTCTTCAATAGCAGTCATTCTCTTCGTTATAGCTCCCTGTCGAGACAATCGATGAGATCCGATTGCCATCGTAACAGACAAAACAGTGGGCATGGATATGAGAATTCCTCCAATGAGAAGAACCAAAAGATTGTCAATTCCAGGGTGATAGGCTCGGTGTTGGATCGGATACATGACTATAACCTCTACAAACATCCCAACAGCAATCGAACAGATACAAGTTCCCAATTGCCAACAATGCAGTATTCCTCTTCTAGACCAACACTGAGATCTAAGCACAGAAATTGCGGCATATGCTAAGAAAACATGAAGTATACCTGCGCGAAGACGGCATCGCCGGAAGCAGTTGAGACGCCAGCCCCGCGTCATTCGACTTGAGCACCTCGTTCCCGACGGCGACGACTGAGATCCTCAATGTGGGGACGAAGGGCGCGACGTTGGCAGCGACTCACTGGAACACGGCCGAGAGGGGGGAAACGCTGCGAGATTCGGGATGTCGTCGTGGGTGGCGCTGATGACAATTGGGAGCTTGTTGAGGAGATAGAGAAGGCGAGAGCTGCGATGATTAGGAGCAGGCGATGAGATCAGAGACGGAGGAAGGGCATCTCGATCAGATGCAGCAGGTGGCGATGAGGAAGGCGAAGCGGGTGGAGACGCGGGAGAGGCACACCCATTCGTGAGGATCCGCCTCCTTCTTGGCCACGATGTTGAAGAGGACGTCATCGGAGAAGAACAGGAAGCGTGCTTGGCTCAGGGGAGGAGATGCCGCACATGCCATTAATAGGGTTAGGGTTTGAATTTGGGGGGAAGAGACTGAGGAGAAGTCGGCGGCGGCGGCGGGGTTGCGCGTCGCGAGATCGCCAATCCCAGGGCTCTCTCTCTCTCTCTCCCTCTAAGATGGGGAAAACCTTTTTTGTTGGAATTTTCCAGAGTGGGGGAAGAAAGAAATGGGGTAACCCAGGAATAACTAAGGGGAAACAAGGGAACTAGGGAAAAATGGTTATAACTCCAACCATACCATATAAATATACACACACAGTGATTTAAAATATATATATATATATATACACACACACACACACACACATACATGCTACAACAATACCAATTTGTGAGAAACTCCTCAAGCACAAATATTTTTAGGCCAATCGCTGAAGATATTTTTATTGTTTTACATAAGCTCATTATTTTATTATTTTAAATTCTCAAAGAAAAAAAATAATATTTTATTTTCTGGAAAGATACAGTACCGTCGGGAAGAAACGGTGTTTCTTTCTCTAGGTTCTTGTCCTTCCTTTCTTAATCCTTACCCTAACCTCCATGGAAAACACGCTCAACCGGGCCTTTATACTACGGTATCACCGCTACCTCGTGGGATAGGGTGCCGTAGAGAGCGGTGTGTGCATGTATGCATGGAGTCCTATTAATTATATGTGATGGGCAAGAAAGGGGTGAGAGATCTTCATCTCTCAAGCCTTCCCCAAAGCTAACCCTAACAAGCGAGGAGACTACTCGCTCATTAGGGAATTGAAGAACATATCTAAACTATCTATCTAGGGCAAGGAATTAAAGATCTAACTAGGGCAGACAAGAAATTACCTAGTGCAGATAATAAAATTAACTGGGGCGATGAAAAGAAAACTTACTCCTAATTTATTGATGCACTCTTCATTCTTTACAGATCTGAATTTGAGATTTACAATGAGGCACAAGAAGAGGCATCCTCAAAATCAGGTTTTTAGGGTTCTATTTATAGATTCATAGAAACCCTAGATTACAATCGCGTCATATCTGCTATTACAAAAATACCCCCTAAGTAAAAGACCTAGTCAACGCACCGCCAGCGCCAATAAAATATTGCACCGCCACAGGCCCCACACGGCCGCGGTTCCGTAGCCAAACAGTAGGATTGTGTGCTCATTTCTTCTGGGGTTATTTCTGCTGCTTTGGTCTTCTTGTTTCTTTACTTGGTTTCTCGGTTTGTCTTCTATATTTCTTCCAGATTTCTACAGTGAATAAAGTCGTGGACTTTTACCGCTTGCTTCGTGTCGAAGTCTTGTATCTTGCACTGCCTTTGTACTTGTGAAATCGTCTATTGATCTTCATTTAGTCTTCGAACTGTAGGCTTGATCAAGATTCTTCCATTTGTTGGTCGTAGTCTCACTTTTGTATCGTCTTTTGTCTTTTTCACTGTTTTTGTTCCGAGAACCTGTAACCTGCAACTATGTAGCAGACATGGGTCAAAAGCACCTGTTTATTTGTAAAATGAATAAGAATGGGCAATATAATAATGCAAAATTATGGTATGAGCAGTTGCCCATCAAAAACACTTCAAGAGGATGAAGTGCGAAGCTCGTCGATGGCGAAATAGTGCGACAAATGCGCATGAAAAATGACTGGTGATTGATTCTGAATTTTGAAGAAGTGTTTTGTAAAGTAACCGCAATCAATAACGGTGTCGCTTGTAGCTAGTCGCGATGAGTATGGGTCGTCCTCAAGGAAACGTCGAACCTTTATCTTGCTTTAGACGAGTTGATTGAAATATGGAGAATAGTTTTTAGATCTATGTTGAATACGGATGTAGAATTTATGAAGAAGAGGTTTGTAGGGTTCATAGAATTTAGTAGTAATGGATGATTAATTAAAGATGACTCCTTTTATCTTTTAATAGATTTAAAACTAGATCGATAGTGATGAATGAAGATTAGGGTTTTTGGAGGGAATAGGGTTCCCACTCTTAACCCTTATCTTTTCATTGACCTCTATTTATGTCTAGCCTTTACCAAAACAAGTGTTAATCTAATCTCAAATCGCGGTCGAGACTATCAATAAATTGGTAGCGCGCTTGATAAGGATGTTAACAATTGTTTTGCTAAAGTTTATAAACTTTAAAAGATGTAAAAGAAGTTAAGAGATTTTATCATCCATTGATCTACCCGAATCCTACAAACCCTATCAAGCGTAGAATTACTCACGCATGGTTGAGATAGTAGAGAAAATAGAGAAGGAGATCATAATGTAAATGCAGAAAGTAATGTAGAAATTAAATGCAGAAAGTAAAATGCAAAGAACTAAACTAAATATCTATCTTTTTATTAATCAACTATCATTTAGAAATTCGTCGAATTTAGAGTGCATGAACCCTAGTTTATGCTCCCGATCTCTGTTCTCGTTGGAAGTAGATGAACAGCCGATGATCAACCTGGATGCGTGGATCGTCTTGGACCTCTTGATCTCTTCGATTTTTGATAATTGCTCGTATGAAGCTCTCGGTCCTTTAAATAGTCATACAAGCATAAAACCCTAGATCCCATGTATTAGGATTTGTAGATACAATCACACCTACAAAATCTAGAATCCTACGGCCATGATATTGCCGCGGATTCACCGCATATACATGGATTTGGCCACGGTTGGGCGGCGGTATGATGGGATCTCGTTTTGAAATTTCTTCTGCTTCTAGGTGTTGACACGTGAAGATTGTTTAAATGTCTGGATTCTTCAAATCTTCTTCTGAGTCTCTACCATTCATGATTTTACAATTTGGTTCAATTTTATCGGCAGATTTTATTCCCGACATCTTGGATCTCCTGATCTCCATATATGAGCTCATATCTGCACAATATCTCAATTCATATTGTTAGTAGCATTTATTATTATTTTGAGATATTATCCTAACCATTTTATATGATACAATATTTTAAGAATATTGATTAGGGATATTTGATATAATATGCATATTTTAATTATTAATATTTTATATAAATATTTTATGCATGTATTTTCCTTTATAATATTAATTATAATGTAGAAACATATGATAAATAATATTTTACAAATAAACCCACATATGTTCTATATTTACGATAAACACATTTAAGTACTTAACAAAAGTAAGGAAAATGTTCCATCAAATGTGTAATATTTTCGACTGAACAACTGGCAACTGGCATATGGTTGATACCGGTTCGGAAGGGGAAAACCCCCAAGTTCTTACTTTCGGAAGTGATTCTGAGGACGAAATACCCCTCATCCCTCTCTTCAAAGACTCCACCTCCAAAAAGAAGCGGAGAAGAACTGCGAGAATATTCGGCTGCGTAACCGCACGCTGCCTGAAAAGAACCTCGGACCTACAAACAAAGGTTCGAGCAAAAAGGACAAAGGGAAAGAAAAAATCTCTGAGGAAATTGCCCTCGACGATGGAGTTGTCAAAGAGCTCGTAGTGAGGGACCCGCCTAGGAAAAATAAGGTGGATTATAATTTCCTAGCGCATTTGAGGAAAATACCCTCACAACTGAGCATACTGGATGCTCTTCTCTTGTCCAAAGAGGCACGAGATTCTCTGAGCAAGGCATTACAAGAGCCCGATCAGTTCCAAGATTTCTTCACGGAAAAGAAAATGAAAGATGAATTGGCAGAGGTCCACACGGCTGGCATTACATTCAGCGATGAAGATCTCCTCCTCGGTACGTGCGAACATAATCGCCCGTTATACGTCAACGGGTGCTGCCCCGACATCAAGATAGAGAAAATCCTTGTCGACAACGGATCCTCCGTCAACCTTCTCAACGTGAGAGTGCTGAAGGAGATTTGCATGAACGTTCAGCACCTAGCCCAAGAAAAAATTACCATCTCCGGGTTTGACTCACTGTCGTCATGGACGCTCGGGTCCGTAATACCGACGTTACGCTTCAGGCTGCTCGTCACTGACATCAAATTTCATGTCATTGACGCCATGACTTTCTATAACGCTTTGCTCGACAGGCCTTGGTTGCATGAGTACAATGTCATCCCTTCTATACAACATCAGTGTATGAAGTATTTCAAAGACGGCTTGGAATACACCATCACAGGGCAGCTAAATCTGTTCTCCGTAAATGAGGACCGAAATTACGAAGACGCAAAGTACTTCCTACCAGACTTCGAAGATACGGAAAGGTGTCATAAGCCGGAGGATAAACAGAAGTCCGTCGCCACTATCCCGATCTTTGGGAGTGATACCGAGGAAGATGAAGAAATAGTTTACTCGGGGCAACCCCAGAAAGAAAACAATAGACCCGGACCATCTACTCCTATTTTGGTCTTTGGCAGCGACTCAGAGGACGAGGCCAACACAGTGTTTTCCATCCGCCCGTCAGTGTAAACCTTCGCCAGAGCAGATCAGAGTCTGCAAATCACTATGGCTCCGCCTTAGCATTATAAGAAACTTGATTCGCTCGATACATACAGCATACAAGAACTGCAAACTTTCTATGTGCCTCTCACACGAAGAGGTGAAAAGCGATCTTCTTCTACCAATCTACGGAAACTAAAGTAGAACAGAAAGTCTGACATGGTGCCGATTTTTCACTCGACAGGTTTCAACCAATCTGTCTGCCAAGATACTGCGTGGAGGGATTGAAAAGGCTGTTAAGATGCCAAGGTGTACCCCTCGAACAAACTGTTCGACAAGCCCAATTCTACAAAAAGATTTGGGATATTACTAAGACTCAGCGAAAGATGCCCAATGGGAAGATGGAGACAACCAGGCTTGGATACGTTCGTTCCAAGAAACAGGAGCGGTTCTATAGTTGCCACGTTATAAACAGCTCCAGTGAAGGGGAAAACGCCTTTCCAAATAGCTGTGACGTTGAAACAGAGCGAAATCCCGCTCTAAGAACGTTAAGTCCATCACTCGAAGAACAAATAGACAAGCTAATCAAAGAAGCTTGTCAAAAGAGCCGAGACAATCATGGCCGCAAAATGGCCATTTATGAAAAGGCCAGAACGCAGCGCCTCAATCAGCAATCTGCGGAGAAGGAAGGCTATAATGCTCTTCATCCCCGACCTGCTGTATATCCTCACGAAAGAGGAAAATCTCGAAATAGAGGCAAAAACAGGGTAAAGAATGCAAACAACGTTCGAAAACAACAAAGCGGATCCAAGACACCATGCAATCAAGAAAAAACTCGGTTGGAGCCCGTCCTTTATAAAGAAGATGGGTCGGGAATCTTTCCCCCAAGAAAAGACAAGGAAAATTTTCAAGCTTGTCATGAAGCATCAAATGATGACGCTTCCGGAGTCTCGGCATCCCGAACAAATAAACGAGGTCGATCATCCTGATTATTGCTCCTACCACCGAGCAATAGGTCATCCCCTTAAAGACTGCTTTACTTTAAAAGACTGAGTAGAAGACCAATATCAACAAGCCAGGTTCGCTTTATCCGAAAGCTGGAGGCTAACCCCGCCGTAAAAGCATGAACCAAAGAGGACCTATACCATGATGATGGGACCTGCTCAACATCAAGAATGGAAACGAACTCGTACCTGCCATATGATAACACTCTCAAAAGAGAGAGGGCATGAGACTATGGATGACCTCCACATGTGCTTCGCAAATGAAAATGAGGAAAGGGTGATCTCAGAGTTACCACCAGCACCAAAAGAGCTGAAAGATGGGATACACACCACGGCGGACAACCTAAGAAAAATTGATTTAGGAACAGAAAATGATCCGAGATCGACATTCATCAGTGAGCTACTATCTGAAAAACAAGTAGCCACATTAAAAGACGTGCTCATGCAATATAAAGACTGCTTCGTGTGGAACTATTCTGAAATGCCAGGTCTAGATCCAATGGTGACAGTACATAAACTGGCCTTATAGCCGGACATAATGCCAGTTTAACAGGTGCCAAGAAGAATGCGGCTCGAACTTGAGATGAGTATCAATACTGAATTCAAGAAACTAATTGACTCCGGCTTCATCCAAGACGTTCAATATCCCGACTGGATCGCTAATATTGTTCCAGTGATGAAGCAAAATAGGATGGTGCGCATCTGCGTGGACTTTCGGGGCCTCAACAAAGATTTCCTGAAGAATGATTTTCCAGTACTTGTTACCGAGCTGATGATCGATAACACGTCTACCCATGAGATCTTCTCCTTCATGGATGGATCTTTAGGATACAATCAAATAAAAATGCATCCTGAAGACCAAAAGCATACCGCCTTCCAGACTCCGCTGGGCATATTCTGCTATATTCTACTATAAGGTGATGTCCTTCGGTTTAAAGAACGCTGGCGCTACCTACCAAAGGGCCATGACAAAGATCTTCGATGATCTCATACACGAGATCGTCGAATACTACATTGACGACCTTGTGGTAAAGAGCAAATTTCACGATGAACATTGGGAACATCTAAAAATAGTGTTCCGACGTCTTCGGAAGTATAATCTGAAGATGAATCCTCTAAAATGCGCGTTTGGAGTATCCTCAGGCAAATTCCTAGGATTCATCATACGACACCGGGGTATCGAAATCGATCCCTCAAAGATCAAGGTGATTATGGAAATGCCCATGCCAAGAACTCTCAAACAGTCGCGATCTCTTCAAGGAAAGCTCGCATATATCCGGCGGTTCATAGCCAATCTCTCCGGAAATACCTTCCCTATAGTCATTTGATGAAGAAGGGGAACCCGTTCGTTTGGGATCAAAAATGCCAAAATGCACTGGACGAAATCAAGCAATATCTGCAAAGTCCGCCGGTATTGACCGCTCCGGTTAAGGGAAAACCCCTTAACCTATACACAATGACCCTTGAGGGTTCACTAGGCCGCTATGGGCACAAGAGAACGATCAGGGAAAGGAGAGAGTTCTGTACTATTTGAGTCGAGTTCTCCTGGGGGCAGAAAACAACTATTCCCCCATCGAAAAGCATTGCCTGGCACTGATCTTCACAATAACGAAGCTCAGACATTACGCTTTGGCACATGAGGTCCACCTCATATCAAAGGTGGATCCTCTCAAATATCTGATGTCTAGAGCCATACTAACATGAAGGCTTACCAAATTGGACCTCCTCCTGATGGAGTTCACAGTGACGTATCGACACCTTAAAGCAGTAAAAGGTCAGGCCATAGCTGACTTTCTTGCGGAACATCCGATACCAGCCGACTCCCCGTTAAATTGTGAATTGCCAGACGAACATGCGTTCGACGCAATCAAAGAAGAGAAAGAAGAAAATGATTCCCAATGGGAACTCTACTTCGATGGAGCATCCTTCGTGAAGCAACGAAAGCGAAACACCCCCATAATCAAATCCGGGGTGGGCTTTATCTTCGTGACACCGCAAGTAGGGATATTATGATACGCCATTTCCTTAACGGAGCCAAGGACTAACAACGAAGCTGAATATGTAGTTTTGATAGTAGGCCTCAAGATCGCTATCGACATGGGAATCAAAGACCTCTTCATATATGGAGACTCCAACCTGATCGTTAGCTAAGTAAATGGCGACTATCAGACATGCAAGCCAGAGCTGATAAAGTATGGCGAAAGAGTACAGCAACCGCTGACACAAATCCTCTCCTACATCCTGGAGAGTATACCGTGTGCAAATAACAACAAGGCGGATGCATTGGCCAAATTGGCTAAGGAACTGGCCGATGAAAATCTCGATGACGTAAGGATCATTATGCAAAGCCGCGGGATTCTCGCACCAACAAATATATCTTCGGAAGACCTGATAGAACCATCCGAAAGAAAAGAAATGACTGAACAAGTAGCCCTTCAAATAGAGGACGAAGAAAAGATCAAGGACTGGAGGGAAGTTTTCATAGACTACTTCAAATCCCAACGAACGCCCAAAAATGCGTCGTTTAGACATCAGTCTATGAAACGAGTTTTGTCCTTCGCCTTCGTCAATGATACTCTATACAAGAGATCGTTCGACTGTCTGTGGCTAAGATGCCTGGGACCAGAAGGAGAAAAGAGAGTCGTTCAAGAAACTCATGATGGACTCTGCGGCTCTTATCAAGCCGGGCCAAAGATGAAGCTGAAGATAAAAAGTATGGGTTACTATTGGCCCACAATGATTCAGGACTGCCTCGAATATGCTAAGCAGTGTCACTCATGCCAAATTCATGGCGACTTCATCTACTAACATCCAAATCCGCTACACCCAATAGTAGCTAGCTGGCCGTTCGAAATGTGGGGAACCGATATAATTGGCCCTATTGAACCAGCATCGTCCAAATGACAACTGTTCATACTGGCAACGACCGACTACTTCTCCAAGTGGGCAGAAGCAGTACCACTAAGGGAGGTGAAGATGGAGAATATCCTCCATTTCTTCAGAACCCATGTCATCTATCGGTTCGGCACTCCGCGATGAATTATCTCGGATAATGGGCCAGCTTATAGAAGTCATAAAATCAGCCACTTCGCACAACATCATAAAATAGATTGGAGATACTCTTGAATCTATAATTCTCGGGCCAACGGTCTAGCTGAAGTTTTCAACAAGACCTTGATAAAGATTATAAAGAAAACGGTGTCCAAAAACAAAAAATATTGGTACGAAAGGCTGCATGAAGCTCTCTGGGCATACAGAACAACGTTTAAGACGGCCACGAATACGACACCGTACGCATTGGTGTTCCGCACGGAAGTAGTGCTCCCACTAGAAATAGAACTCCCCTCTCTACGAGTAGCGGTTCGATACTAGCTGAAAAATGAAGAAAATGCTCAGCTTCGGCTTGAGGAGCTCGACGCCCTCGACGAAACTCGCTTTATAGCACAGCAAAATCTGGAGGCTTAGAAAGCAAGGGTAACACGGTCATACGAAAGACTGACCAGGCCGAGAACGTTCTGCCAAGGCGAACTCGTTCTAGTCATCAAAAGGCCAATTATTCTCAATCGTGCAAAATGGGGAAGTTCGAGCCGAACTATGAAGACCCGTATATTATAGACAATGTCTACCAAGGTGGAGCTTACCTGCTCATGGATATGCATGGAGAAAGACCCTTCCGGCCAATAGATGGCTGATTCCTCAAAAAATACTACGCATAACGAGTTACGAATTAGGTCAATGATAAATGACGACGCTTGTGTCTGCTCGCTATCTTCCTGAGTCAGGACTCTGAGAGTAGTATCCAAAAAGCCCCGTTGCTTCAAAATCAGCGACAACGGACCGAGACGTCCTTAAACTAATTATCTGCCTCAAACATGGCGACAACGGACCGAGAAGTCTTTAAAATAATTATCCGCCTCAAACATGGCGACAACAGACCGAGATGTCCCTAAACTAACAACGGACCGAGAAGTCCTTAAACTAATTATCCGCCTCAAGCATGGCGACAATGGACAAAGATGTCCATAAACTAACAACAGACCGAGAAGTCCTTAAACTAACTATCCGCCTCAAACATGGCGACAACGGACCGAGATGTCCCTAAACTAACAACGGGCCGAGATGTCCCTAAAATAACAACGGACCGAGATGTCCTTAAACTAGAACCTCGCCTCAAACATGGCGACAACGGACCGAGATGTCCATAAACTAGCACATCGCCCCCAAATATAGTGATATGCTCCCTTGAGATATATATTGCAATCAAAGTCCTAACGACGAAGGTTGCAACTCAAGTCCTACTGGCTATATAGCTATTTCAGTGATGAAGCCACCCACAAATCCCACCGGCAAACAGACGGGTCACCTGCGACGAAACTACTTTCGAGAGTTTCGCCATTTAAAAAAGAGGGTATGTCCACAAGAGAAATGGGCACGGATGAAAACCCGAAAGGGCACCGTGAGTAAAAACAGCAGCGCTATCGGCGAGCTTGTGAAAACCCGGAAGAGCGCAATCTCGTAAAAAAAACCTGCGTGAGATCCTTACGACTCACAAAAGAGGAACACACTTAGGAAGCCCTACGATTCCTAAGAAGAAACTATACTTGTGAGATCTTTATGACTCGTAAGGAGAATTCCCTTTATTAAACCCTCACGGCTCATAAGATTCAAAAGCCTTAAGCTACAGGGATCTGAACCTGTTCTTAAGCCCTCATATTCCACTAATGTTGCCCTATAGGCGGTCCTATATTGACCCTTGTATACAATCCATGGGCATAAATAAATATATCCCCCACCAAGTTCCACCAACGACGAGAAATGTTCCCATATGGTGAACGACACTTGTTTGTCCTCTTGACTTATAAGGAGAAAACACTTTTGGAAAATCCTTACGACTTACAAGAGAAAATATCACTTAGGAATGCCCACAATTCCTAATGAGAAAACACACTTACGAGATCCTCATGACTTGTAGAAAGAAATACCTTTATGAGACCCTTACGGCCCATAAAGTCAAAAGGCCTTAGTCGACAGGATTCTAACCATGTTTGCTAAGCCATATTTTTTCAAACCAACAAAGGCAAATGATGATTCTCTCCTGGCAACATTCCAGTTGTAGAAATGCTGATGCCTAAAAAGATGTCAAACCCTAAGTCCTCTCAAAGCAAATGATGATTCGCTCCTGGCAATATTCCAGTGGTAACGATGATGATGCCAGGATTGGTATCATATTTCAAATCCCTTAAAAAAGCCGAAATGATAGGGCAACTCGCAATAAAAAACAGCGAGTATAAACAAAAACAGCCGAAATGATTGGGCACCGCGATAAATAGTCGAAATGATTGGGCAATCGCGACTTTCGCGATATATAAAAGCTGAAAAGATAGAGCATCACGGAAAGAAAAAAAATGAAAATGAAACTTTTCTGCCCTGCAGGTAGGTCCACAACGACTCCTGTATACAATCCATGTGCACAAATGAAAGAAAGGGAACCATATTTTCCCACCAGGCTCCTTCAAAAGGAGAGCCAGATCTTGATGACAACATCTACAGCCTAAAGAACGACTTGACGTGCTTCTCATGCTAGCAAGGTGCAGACACGACGTCAACAAAGACCTAAAGATCAAATAAAAGATGTGTAATGGCAAAATCCCACCTCCAGCTCAACGTTCTCCTCATTCCAATAGGATGCGGATGCATCTATCAAATGAAATTGGTGCAATGGCATATTCCTTACTCTGGACTTTAAATGCAATGCATACAGCATAGAGGTCTTACAGATGTCTACTCTACTTCAGCCAAGAATCGGCGCGACATCGTCAAAACAAAAATGATGTGACGGCATATTCCTAGCTTCGGGTCTTGAAAACAACTCATATAAAGCCTAAAAGGCCATTGGAGATCATCCCACCCCAGAAGGGTGCGTTTATAACTCATCGGGGCTCCAACTTGAGCCTAACCTTAAGTGAAAAACGTCATGGCAAATTCCTAACGCTTGTTCTTCTAACGGTAATATGACCTAAGAAAATTACTTGAAGACGTCTTATCCAGCCTCAAAAGGGATCAGAGACACGACAGTCGCGGGGCTACTCGAACAACGGCTTAAAGACTGCATATCGAGGAATAAATCAACCAACGCGATGGTACTGTAAGTCTATGTTGCCCACCCCGGTGCTTACGGGGAGGCGGAATAGGTAAAAAACGATTTTTTTCTTAAGGCAACATGGACTAGAAACTAGAGGATCTTTGCTGAACAAAACCTAGCAAACTAACTGGAGGTTCTATCTACTATGCCCAAGAGATTATACCTCACGAACCAAAGTCCTTCGGGTCTTCTTTCCGCTTTCCTCCTCGTCCATGCTAGCTCCGAGGAACGATCCGGATCTTGGTCACCTCCGCGGCCTCCTAGAGTCGAAGACGATCCACCCGAGAGTTTGTGTTCCGAGCTCCACCTCAAGCCGAGGTAACTAGGGCAACAAGTGTGCTATGCTTGATGTCCTAGATGGTGTAGAAGAAGAAGATGGATTTGTTTGTCAATTTAGAACCCTATTTTCTCAACACATGAGAGCTAGGGAAAAATCTAGAGAGGAAGAAGAAGGAGGAACCATGAAAGGTTCTCACTTGAAGAGAGAGAATGAGAAGAGAATAATGATCCATAAAACAAAATAATTACTAATCTTTATCATGATAAATTTGATGGCTACATTGATATGACCATTATCATCACAAATCAAATCCAAAGCCAAAAAGCAAAAGAAGGATCTAGTGCTCTCAAGAAAACTCCAAGTCAACAATGGTCAAATTGTCAACATGGTCAAACATGGTCAAATGGTCAAAGAAATTAGCCATAACATAATTATCATTAAAAAGATTAGTAAATATTTTCCCCACCTCATAATGGTTTTGACCGAACCAACGGTCAAAACCCTAATGAGGCACCTCCTCCTTCTTTGCTCCTCACAACCGTGCATACACACCCGCATCCGCATTCCGTAGAATGCGAATGCACAGAAGACAAAACTAATCCATCCATACAATACTAGGATCCGGCTTAAACCAAAGCCCACTAGTATTGTCTGTCCGAACAGCATACACGCACAAGTGCACGTAAGTAATCGTAGCCTTGCCGTAAAACCATACGGCCTCTACACCTTTCGCTCAGTGCAGGGAAACTCTCTGTGTGGGACTCTAAAGACTCGACACTACGCTGGCAGTAGGTTTATCCACAGACCGCAAGCGGCACTAGCTGTACGTAACGGTCCCCAGGTAGATGTCGATAAGAAGGCCGATGAGGTAAACCCATCCGAACTCCTACTGAGCCTGAATGTGACAATCTCCATACAGTCCGGTCTGTTCGTCTGAGAATATCGCATGGTGGGCCTAGGGGCGGTAAATGTCAGTCCCTTAATAGCGGTACAAGTCACGTCGGACTGTAGCCCAGAACACCCTGAGATAACACTGGAAAACCTACCAGCATATCTCGCTTGCCCTGGCCAGGGACTTTGTGTAATGGCTCTCCTAGACACAGCGTGATATCAACCCCCAATACCGGGAGAGACGAATCCTGTCTAACCGTCACTGCCTCCAAGTGCTTCGGGACTGCACCCAACTACTACCTGTTTGCACGACTCCTTTGAGCCGTGGTAGGGTAGTAATCAAAGAACAGTGGGAACACACTCGAGGCGAAGTGACGGTGTCAAGTCAGCGGACTAAACTGTACTCATGTCACCTGGGAACTGATAACTGATGATAGGTATAGTACCAACCAACAGTTCCCGACGAGTCCTGTCCAGTGTACTCATAACCTAACGAGCACCCGCATACTATCTCTAATACGACGTACTAATGGCTGTGGGACACACCATCTCCCCTGCTGGGATGAGAAGCGCATGCGCTAGTCTACTCTGGAGTATCGATGCCCCGTCTCGATAATCCAATGACTAGGGACCTGTATAAGGATGTGCTTATAGATTACCTAGCCCCCACTAGTGTGACTGCCATCACAACGCTGGTAATCAAGCAAAGATCCTAAGGGCTCCACTAATGTGTATAAGCGATATGCTAAAAGAAACACATGCACACATTAAAGTAGAAACAAACCAAGTAGCATACTACCATTTCGAGCAAGATTGTTTATACAACTGTGAATATCCCAAGCTTCCATCAAGTAATATACAAACTAGTATGATACAGTAATGGCCTCTAGGGCATATACACTAATAATCTCCCACTTGCACTAAGGCCATGTACTGGCGTATCGAAGACCTATCATCTCGATCAGCCGCTCGAACTGAGTCTGGGGTATGGCCTTTATGAATGGATCTGCAGTGTTATTCTCTGAATTTACTCTCTTCACCTCGATCTCCCGGCGATCTACGATCTCCCTGATCAGATGGTACCGCCTCAAAATGTGCCTGGACTTCTGATGGGACCTGGGTTCCTTCGCTAAAGCTATAGCGCCGTTGTTGTCACAATACAGCGGTATTGGATCAACAATGGTAGGAACAACCTGAAGCTCCGTGAGGAACTTCTTCATCCAGACAGCTTCCTTTGCGGCATCGCAAGCAGCTATGTACTCCGCTTTCATAGTTGAGTCAGCAACGGTTTCCTGCTTGGAGCTCTTCCAGCAAACCGCCCCTCCATTGTGGGTAAAGACATAACCCGACATGGACTTGGAGTCATCCTTGTCACTCTGGAAGCTGGAGTCAGCAAAGGCCTCGATCTAGAGGTCTTTTCCGCCATACACCAAGAACATCTCCTTAGTTCTTCTCAGGTACTTGAGAATGTTCTTTACTGCTATCCAGTGTTTCTCCCATGGGTCCGACTGATACCGGCTTACAACGCTCAAAGCATATGCTACATCTGGTCTGGTACACAACATCGCATACATTATAGAGCCTACCGCAGATGCGTAGGGTATAGACGACATGCGAACCCTTTCCAAATCAGTCTTGGGAGACATATCTTTGGAGAGGGTGATTCCGTGACAAGCCGATAGATTACCGCGCTTTGAATCTTCCATACTGAATCGTTTCAGTATGGTGTCGATGTACCTGGATTGCGAAAGTCCCAACATCCTCTTAGATCTATCACGATAGATCTGGATCCCTAGAATGTAGTTGGCATCGCCCAGGTCCTTCATGGAGAACCTCTGTGACAAGAATCCTTTGACTGACTGTAACATAGGAATATAATTTTCTATTAGAAGAATGTCATCCACGTACAAGATGAGGAATACCACAGTTCTCCCTACAATCTTACTGTAAATGCATGGTTCATCTGGGTTTTTTATAAAGTCGAATTCTTTGACAGTATCATCAAAGCAGATGTTCCAACTCCGCGATACCTGCTTCAGTCCATAGATGGACTTAAGCAACTTGCACGCTTTACCGCTGCTCCCACTCTGAATGAATCCCTCCGGCTGATCCATATAGACGCACTCTTCCAAATTTCCATTTAGGAAAGCCGTCTTTACGTCCATCTGCCAGATCTCATAATCGTGGAAGGAAGCAATGGAAAGAAGGATCCGAATGGATTTGAGCATAGCCACTGGAGAAAAGGTCTCGTCATAGTCCAAACCAGGTCTTTGACGAAAACCCTTTGCAACAAGTCTAACTTTATAGGTTTCAACCTGCCCATCTACACCAATCTTCTTTCTGAAGATCCATTTGCAGCCTACGGGTTTTACCCCTTCTAGAGCAATGTCCAAAGTCCAAACTTTGTTGGTGTACATGGACTCCATCTCGGTCCGCATTGCATCCAGCCATTTTACTGAGTCACACCTCTGAATGGCTTGCTGGAAGCTAGTAGGCTCATCATAATCAATGGTGCAATCCTCTCTATCCCCGTCTATGAGAAAACCGTAGTATCTCTCGGGAGGATGAGACTGCCTACTACTCCTGCGGAGTGGCGCTGGGATGTCCGGTTTTCCTGAACCTTCTGGTTCTACCAAGCTTTCAGTAATAGCTTGTGGTTCTGGAATTTCTTCCAGTTCTATTGCGCTCCCACTTATCTGATTTTCTAAAAACTCAGTTTCCAAGAAGCGGGCATGACGAGAAACAAAGACCTTTTTCTCCTCTGCGTAATAGAAAACATACCCCTTGGAGTTCTTTGGGTATCCCATAAACTTACACTGTACTGAGCGTGCCTCGAGCTTGTCCGCATGCTGCTTTTTGACAAAAGTTGGACATACCCATGTATTAAAGTGTTTAAGACAGGGTTTCTTCCCACTCCATATCTGATATGGTGTGGTAGGCACTGACTTAGTAGGAACTTGGTTCAAAAGATATGCAGCTGTTTCTAGTGCATAACCCCAGAAAGATCGCGGTAACTCAGCCTTACTCATCATGGAACGAACTATATCCAATAGTTTGATTCCGCCTTTCCGATACACCGTTGTGTTGTAGTGTGTATGGAGGAGTAAGCTGAGAGAGAATTCCATTCTCTTTTAAGTAGCCCAGAAACTCGGCACTCAAGTATTTACCACCTCGATCAGATCTTAGTGTCTTGATACTTTTGCCTGTTTGTTTTTCAACTTCACTCTTATATTCCCGAAATTTCTCAAAGGCCTCGGATTTATGCTTCATTAGGAAGACATGTCCATACCTAGAGAAATCATCTGTGAAAGTAATGAAGTATGAATAACCACTTCGTGCATGTGTAGACATTGGACCACACACGTCACTGTGTATGAGTCCCAAGAGCTCGCTCGCTCTTACTCCGTGTCCAGTGAATGGAGTCTTTGTCATCTTTTCCATGAGACAAGATTCACACGTGGCATAAGACTGATACTCGAACGGATTCAAGTATCTCTCTTTATGTAACTTTGTTAATCGTGTCTCATTAATGTGACCCAGTCTACAATGCCATAAGAAAGCATGATTTAACTCCGGAGACTTTCTTTTAAGTGTGTTCTGGACATTGAAAACCTGAGCTTGATTCAGTACGTATATTCCGTTTTCTCTAATGTACCTGACCCAATCAGAACTTGATTTAGGTGGATGTGGACCACATCACTTACAAAAGTAAAATCATATCCTTCCTTAGAAAGTAAGGATACAGATATGATATTACAAGTTGCACTAGGTACATACACACAGTCACGCAGAATCAGTATCTGCCCAGTTGTCAGTCCAAGATGATATTCCCATACGGATTCAGCGTCCATGCTCATTCCGTTGGCAACCCTGAGAGTCATATCACCTATCCTGATAACTCTACGGTTTCTCAGAGCCTGTAATGAATTACAGATGTGAGATCCTGATCCGGTATCCAATACCCAGGAAGTAGGGTTAACTGACATACAGTTTTCTACTACAAACACACCAGAAGACGAAGCAACAACATGCTTCGAATCCTGGCTACTCTCTTTGCTAGCCCTGCAATCCTTCTGCCAATGTTCATTCCCGTAACAATAGGAACGTCCCTCCTTTACTGCATCCAGTCCCGAAACTTTTGCCCTTCCCTTTCCTTCTACTTCCCTGGTTTCCTTCAGGGTATAAGTAGAAGGCAGAGACTGTAGAATCAAGTCAGTATTTGACCCGTTCTTCAACGCGGTCTTCAGGTCCGTGAGCTCATCAAAATAGCTGGTCTCTGTAAGGACGTTGCCCCCTACAGATGACCCGATAGCCAACCTCGCTTGAAGCAATTCGTTCGAAGTCTCATATCTTACGATACGAGATTGCTCTCCATATAAATCTTTGTTATGAAGGAAGATAGAAACTAAGTCCATCTTCTCGTGCTGCCTCTGGTATGCACCATCAACTGAGGCCAACACGAGGCACTTGGCATTCGCACAGTCTTTTTCCGATATCTTACGGATATCAATATCCGTGACAGGGGAAACTGGTCCTGAGACGGCAGGGGTTTGATTAGTTAAGAGGTGTACCAGCTCGTCATGGGTAATGGACATCTGGACAGACCTTTGCCAGTCATAACAGTCAGATTCAGTCATTTTGTTATCTAGATGTAACCTATGTGTGGTCACTGCAATTAAGAGAGAGAGAAGAAAACATTCAGCATGATACTCTTGCAAGTTTAGATTGGTTTTTAATTTATCTAAACAGGATGGCTCCCACTGTTTCTCAAATCCTTCCTCAAACCATAAAAGAAGAATTAGTCGGGATCAATCTCACCGTACAATACTTGCTTAACCGTTCATCCAGGACAGTGTCGGTACTTCGAGGGAGGTTTTACGACGCTTTCGCGAAGTTCCTTAATTAAATAACCTCTTTTCCCTGTGGGCGTAGCCCCGCTAACACCTTTCTAGACACCTACTTGGTTTATAGTATTGATCGTTAAGTGAAAAGTTTCCCGAGGAGTAGCGGATACTCACAGTAGGATCGGGATCCAAATATCATTGTGAGATAATGCTGAAGGAATCCTACCAACATTATCAAACTCTAAATGGTATGCAGCACTAGCAAGTTTCAGTTTCTTTAGAAACTCCCGATGTGGATTTTTGCCCCATGCTCTTATGACCTTGACTAAGGCCAACAAATCATAAGTCACATGTAAAGTTCTACCCATCATTGTCCAGGTTGATTTTAACCCACCCGTATATACCCTTGACTATGGCCAACAAAGTAATACGACTGTCCCAAACCAACGCATCTATCTATGCAACATATGAATACTCACCAGCTACCAATCACTATGCCTTGACTAAGACCAACAAACATAGCTTGAATACTATTGGATATTCATATGAAACGACGGAGGGTTACGAATGGTTTTGGCGAAACCGTGAACGTAGTGAATTTGATATAATCGAAAGAACCTTGATAGCTTTTAAAAAGAGTGGTTTAAGCTCCGCGTTTTTAAAAGTTTTCTGTTTTGAAAAGAAACCGAGTGGTTTTGAAATTGTTCCAACGATTTTAACTTTGGTTTATTTTCTTGGATTAATTTAATGCATCCCATCAATTAATCCTACCATTGAAGAAAACAACAAAAATATAACGTACGCTTATGCCATCCGCATTCGCCACGGGACCCCGTCATCACCCGTTAGGTTACTTAACTAATGACAGAGCAGGGGCTGGACTAGCGCGGATGCAAAACATAAGCAACGCCTACTAGATATCATATATAGATATACACATTCGTCGGATGCAATGATAGCCATTCCAGATCACAGATGAACACATTGGATATGCTAGGAATCCGCGTTTCGTTCGAGCCTGCAACGAAAGACGGATTACACGGTCGCGATGAATAGCCAAACCCCACCCTAGACCCCTGCGGGTGCGGCAAACTACCCGCCAAGTACCCGAAGTGAACCAACCTCCCTCAACAACGTGAGTAGGCCACTCGGCACTTCAAAATACCAGGTAGATTGTGCACCCCACCTTGGGTCTATCTTAGGAGCAAAAACAGTAAAAGAAATAATATACAATGGCGGCTACAACCTCATCCCGGATGTGCGGCCATAAAATAATATTACATCAATTTACATATTACATCAAATGAAAGAAAAAGAAACTCTCATCTCACAAAACCCCGGCTATTCATCCACGACAATCCAACGAGTTCATATACATAATCCAACAACATTACAGATAACAAATATGCACAACCCCCACTAATCGACGTATAGCGATTAGTCGACGTTCAGTGCATATAACACATTACAGATATAACCAATTAGCTAAAGTCTACAGAACTTCGATCAAAAATACGGATTTGTAACTACCCCAAACACAACATTGTTCTCTGGATAATCTGGGCAGAAACAAAGTATTTTAAAAATCACAAAACGTCAAAATAAGAACACTGCAACAAATCCGAGCCGAGACCGAGTTGACTTGACCGCGGATCCGCGGTGAAACGCATGGTTTCGCCGCGCTTCCGCGGCGGTCTGGTCGAATCGTGGGCTCGTTTTTCTTGTATGTTCCCAGAAAACCCTGCACGGATTTTTAAGATGTGAGGAAATATTTTTAGGGCTGTTTTAAAAATCGGCAGAAACTTGAGGATTTTGACGTGTTTTGCGATTTTTCTCGGATCGAAATTCTAAATACTTTGCTAACATGCTAGTTGTTGTTTAGCTAGGCTCTGATACCACTGTAAGTCCACGTTGCCCACCCCGGTGCTTACGGGGAGGCTGAATAGATAAAAAACGATTTTTTTTCTTAAGGCAACATGGACTAGAAACTAGAGGATCTTTGCTAAACAAAACCTAGCAAACAAACTAGAAGTTCTATCTACTATGCTCAAGAGATTATACCTCACGAACCAAGACCTTCGGGTCTTCTTTCCGCTTTCCTCCTCGTCCATGCTAGCTCCGAGGAACGATCCGGATCTTGGTCACCTCCGCGGCCTCCTAGAGTCGAAGACGATCCACCCGAGAGTTTGTGTTCCGAGCTCCACCTCAAGCCGAGGTAACTAGGGCAACAAGTATGCTATGCTTGATATCCTAGGTGGTGTAGAAGAAGAAGATGGATTTGTTTGTCAATTTAGAACCCTATTTTCCCAACACATGAGAGCTAGGGAAAAATCAAGAGAGGAAGAAGAAGGAGGAACCATGGGAGCTTCTCACTTGAAGAGAGAGAATGAGAAGAGAATAATGATCCATAAAACAAAATAATTACTAATCTTTATCATGATAAAGTTGATGGCTACATTGATATGACCATTATCATCACAAATCAAATCCAAAACCAAAAAGCAAAAGAAGGATCTAGTGCTCTCAAGAAAACTCCAAGTCAACAATGGTCAAATTGTCAACATGGTTAAACATGGTCAAATGGTTAAAGCAATTAGCCATAACATAATTATCATTAAAAAGATTAGTAAATATTTTCCCCACCTCATAATGGTTTTGACCGAACCAACGATCAAAACCCTAATGAGGCACCTCCTCCTTCTTTGCTCCTCACAACCGTGCATACACACCCGCATCCACAATCCGTAGAATGCGAATGCATAGAAGACAAAACTAATCCATCCATACATTACAAGGATCCGGCTTAAACCAAAACTCACTAGCATTGTCTGCCCGAACAGCATACGCGCACAAGTGCACGTAAGTGATCGTAGCCTTGCCGTAAAACCATACGGCCTCTACACCTTTCGCTCAATGCAGGGAAACTCTCTGTGTGGGACTCTAAAGACTCGACACTACGCTGGCAGTGGGTTTAACCACAGACCGCAAGCGGCACTACCTGTACGTAACGGTCCCCAGGTAGATGTCGATAAGAAGGCCGATGAGGTAAACCCATCCGAACTCCTACTGAGCCTGAATGTGACAATCTCCGTACAGTCTGGTCTGTTCGTCTGAGAATATCTCATGGCGGGCCTAGGGGGCGGTAAACGTCAGTCCCCTAATAGCGGTACAAGTCGTGTCGGAGTGTAGCCCAGAACACCCTGAGATAACACTGGAAAACCTACCAGTATATCTCGCTTGCCCTGGCCAGGGACTTTGTGTAATGGCTCTCCTAGACACAGCGCGATATCAACCCCCAATACCGGGAGAGACGAATCCTGTCTAACTGTCACTGCCTCCAAGTGCTTCGGGACTGCACCCAACTACTACCTGTTTGCATGACTCCTTTGAGCCATGGTAGGGTAGTAATCAAAGAACTGTGGGAACACACTCGAGGCGAAGTGACGGTGTCAAGTCAGAGGACTAAGCTGTACTCATGTCACCTGGGAACTGATAACTGACGATAGGTATAGTACCAACCAACAGTTCCCGATGAGTCCTATCCAGTGTACTCGTAACCTAACGAGCACCCGCATACTATCTCAAGTACGACGTACTAATGGCTGTGAGACAAACCATCTCCCCTGCTGGGATGAGAAGCGCATGCGCTAGTCTACTCCGGAGTATCGATGCCCCATCTCGATAATCCAACGACTAGGGACCTGTATAAGGATGTACTTGTAGATTACCCAGCCCCCACTAGTGTGACTCCCATCACAACGCTGGTAATCAAGCAAAGATCATAAGGGCTCCACTAATGTGTATAAGCGATATGCTAAAAGAAACACATGCACACATTAAAGTAGAAACAAACCAAGTAGCATACTACCATTTCGAGCAAGATTGTCTATACAACTGTGAATATCCCAAGCTTCCATCAAGTAATATACAAACTAGTATGATACAGTAATGGCCTCTAGGGAATATACACTAACAGGTACCACAGACTAAAACCCTAGTACCACAAACCTACCGGACCTCTATCGTAAAAGAATGAGGGTCATCTATATTTCACGTTATGATACACCTATGAGATCCGCTCGACTCGTCTCGACTTGTAGGGGAAAATATCTTTATGAAACCCTCACGGCTCATGATGGTGAAAAGCCTTAGGCGACGGGGATATCAACCTGTTTCCTAAGCACTTTGGCTCTACAAGTAGGTCCAAATTGACTCTTGTATGCTATCCACGGGCCATATTCTCCAAAGTTGCATACCGACGAGGGGGAGGAACCACTTACGAGTCCTCTCGACTCGTAAGGGGAAAATTCTCTTGTGAGATCCTTACAACTCTCAAGAGAAAACGCACTTAGGATTCCTCACAACTTCTAAGGAGAAAATACACCTACGAGATCTTTTCGACTCGTAGAGAGAAAAGCCGTTATGAGACCCTCACGGCTCATAAAGTTGAAAAGTCTTAGGCGACAGATCTAAACCTGTTTTCTAAGCCATCGCTGCCCTATAAGGAGGTCCAAACTGACTCTTGCATACTATACACGGGCCACATTCGCCAATGAAATGAAGAAGCTATTTACGGGACCTCACGACTCGTAAGGAAAAAATACCCGAGTGAGATCCTTACGACTCATGGAGGCAATGAACACTTAGAAATCCTCACGATTTCTAGGGAGAATACACACCTATGAGATCCTCAAGACTCATAGGGAGAAAAACCTTCTTGAGACCCTTACGGTTCATAAAGATAAAAAAGCCTTAGGCTATAAGGATCCTAAAGTTGTCTCCTAAGCCATCAATTCTATGGCCATGCATAACTCTGCACTACTTCACCCACATACACACTTTCGTGGGCAAAGTAGTGGGGGGCATTTGTCACGCCCCGCTTCCCAAAGTACGCTAAAGTGGGCACGTGACATAGCCAACCATGCTACCTGTGGATAGGAAAAAAATCCTTCCACAGTCACATTATGGCTGTGGAGATATCAAGAACAGGAAAGCAAACTAACTATCTAGTACATGTCCATAAGCCAGAGTAAAAGAGTCAAGAGATAATAATATGCGGAAGCCAAAGATACAATAAATAAAACACCTGGAGTGAAACTACATACCGACAGGAACCTCACCGCTCGTCTAACAGTGGCAAAACTCCTAATCAGTCTGCAACAGGGTAGAAGAATCTGGGCCATGCAAAACCCAGACGTCAGCGCGTCAAGTCATTAAGTAATATAATATGAACAGTGTAGCAGGCAATGCAATATAAACATGAATAAAACAAGAGTAACAACAATATAAGTCAGAGCAGTGCAGGGTAGTGTGCTGCGGGTAAACTAAACTGTTCTATCAGGTTTTCTGTTTTAAGTCTTTGAAACCAAATTGATGAATCGTCGATGTAACTCAATAGTATCCCGTGCATGCTCGGGACCACGGTCAAAGACTCTCGGGCTGAAACCGAGACGTGCCGCTAGGTAGTAAAAGGTAGCAGGTATAGGCGAGTGATGTCAGCATCATCACTCTGGGGCTGGCCTAGCCCGTAAGACTGATCAGAACAGGTATCGAACTGTTGAGTTATAAGTCAGGTTTCACCTTTGATTTCCCCATACCCCCAAGTTATGTATGTCAAGTCAGGTATTCAGTAATCAAGAACTAATGCCAACATAGGATCAGGTAAGAGCAGGTTTGTCTGGATAGACAATAGGAACGGTCCATGAGGACTACATGTCAGGTTTGTTGGCATTAGACACAAGATCAGGTAACGGGTCAGGTCATGGTACATCAGGTCAAGTCAAGCAGTGTACGGTACCATGTCGGGTCAATCAATATGCGTGTAGCAAGTCAAGTCAAGATGTAAACAATATCATAGGTGTGCTCACAATTAGTTATATAATCAAGCATGGTTATCATCAACATGATATAAGCAATGAATTAAGCAATAGGCAGATTTACTCAATTTGCAGTACAGCTATCAGTTGTGTCACAGAGATGATTTCAATGTTATGCGAATGCAGGATGACAATTATGGCCTTTTAATCATGTTAATAAGTTTAAGAACTTGAGAGGTGCAATGATTTATATATACAGGTTCAATATAGCTATTACAGGTTAAAATGCACACGGGTGTCCAAATGGACCAAAACTATAGAGATAGTTGCCATAAGCTATGTCAATATTAAAATGTGATTAAACAGGTAAATGTGGTTGTTAGGTTCAATTGCAGACTGTAGGTTCCAAGTTAAAGATAAAATGATATAATACAATATTGTACATGAATATGAGAAATGATCGTACCAAGTTAAATTTATCGGTTTAGGGTGTCATAATATATATGTAAATATAGTTTAGCATGTAGCAAGGGGTACTTGCCTCGACGGGTCACGAACCGGGAATACGGAACGATAACGTCGGCGGGGAAAACTCGCGACGGGCGCACGGTTCACGGAATGAACCCAAACGACTAACAGTGGAACCACACGGGTCGGGGTACCTCGCTGGAACGTCGGGATACGTCGTCGGCATTGTCGGATTCCGGCAAATCAAGAAAACAGTAAACATGAAATAATGGAAAATGATGAGTGGAACAAGTGAAGGGAAGAATGGAAGGAAAAAGGAGAAGAGAGGAAGGATGGTGGAGAGAAGGCTTACAGGGGTTGTACGAAGGCCAGGGCACGGAGGCGAAACCGCCGGCGGCGACAAATCCTGTGGCGCAAACAAGTGCAGGGTGCGCAGATAGCCGCGGGAGCAAGTGCAGGGTGCACGGGGTTAAAAGGAGGAGGAAGGAGGGTGCAGTGGAGATGAAAGGGCGAGGAGGCGAGGATGATGGCGGGAGGCGACGACGAGGGCAGTCGTCGGCGGTGGGTTTCTTGGGTGGCTGTTGTTTGGGGTCGGGAAGGTGGTGAGGTTGATGGTGGTGGTGGTTTGTGGTGTTGGGGATCGGAGAGGGAGATGAAGAAGACGAGGTCGGGTGGTGGCGACGTCGGGTCGCCGGTGATGAAGGGTTCCAGGGTTGCTCGGGGGTTGCAGGTGCTCGGGTCGTGGGTTCTCGGGATAGGAAGGGAAGAGGAGGAAGCGGAGAAGGTTATGATGAAGGTGATGGGGTGGTGGTGACGAGGTCGTGGGGAGGTCGGAGGCGAGGTGAAGGAGGCGGCGGTAGCTCGGGTCGTGGGTTAACGTGGAAAAAGAAATATAGGAGGAGGGAAAGAAGTATATGGGAGAGAGAGAGATCGGGGAGAGAGAGAGAGAGATAGGGAAGAGAGAGAGAGAGAGATAGGGAAGAGAGAGAGAGGTAAGGGGGCCCACGGGAAGGAAATAGAAAGGTATGATTGGCTGGAAAATTTAAAAGATTTTAAGAAACGGAAAGATGTTTATAGGTTATAATAAATATACTATGGTTTAAAAAATATTAAAAATGGGATTTTGGCGCAAAATAAAACATTTCCAAATCGCGCCCGGGTCGGGTCCAAAAATTTGAATTTGAAATAATAGAATTTTAAGCGGGATCCAAAATTTAAAATGAAGTGTTTTATGATCAAAAAGCATACCCCCAAAACGGACACACGTACGTGCGCGTAGCCGTCCAAACTCACCCGTTTCACTGAACGGGACGAGAACACGATGCACGGACGCTACAACGGGGTTAGGGGTGTCAAGTAGGCCAAGATGAATACTTTTAATTTTATTTTAGATGCCGAAAATTGTTATATGCAGAAATGAATTTGCCGGGTAAAGTTTTACAGTAAGTAACAATCAAGCAAGATAAAAGAAATAAGTGCCACGCTACGTTCAAACGGTAACTGAAATTAGTAGCATTGGGCTCGGGTGTTACAGCATTTGTTCCCGTCAAATTTTTTGGCTAAGAGCTATTTATTCCCTTATAAAAAAAGGGAGAGAAAAAAATAGGAAAAGAATTCACGGTTTGGCATCACGTGTTTAAACACATGAGCGCTTATATACAAAGCATATAAGCGCTGAAAGCAAATAACAAAAAGGCCAAGCAGGCCTCACGTGTTAAACACGTGAGCGTTCCAAAGGCCAAACAGGTCTCACGTGTTAAACACGTGAGCGCTCATATGCAAAGCATATAAGCGCTGAAAATAAACAGGCTAAAACTCACACTAGCGGTCACGTGTTAAACACATGAATTCTCTTGCTGCATTATTTAGCAGGGCTCACATGCAAAACATATAAGCGCCCTAATTTAAAATGCTCCCATCTAATAGAATTAAATTCTATATGATAGAATTAAATTCTATTTGGAAAATATTTTTCCTGATCTTTCTAATAGGGAAAGATCTTTCTCTAACAGAGAATCTTGGATTTATAAAAAATCACCCATTAAATGATCTGATAGAATTAAATTCTATTTGGGAAATATTTTTTCCGATCTTTCTAATATGGAAAGATGTTTCTCTAACAGAGAATCTTGGATTTAAAATCCAATGGTGATAAAATATCGCCAATTAAACTATCTGATAGAATTAAATTTTATTTGGGAAATATTTTTCTTGATCTTTCTAATAGGGAAAGATTTTTCTCTAACAGAGAATTGTTCCCCCAAAATTTAAACAATATAAAAGAGCTAAGCTCTGTTAAATTTTGAGGCAGCGCCTCACATACTCTTCACGAGGGCGCCAGCGGCAGCGCCAACCCCTTAGGATTAAATCCTATGGTGGCGCCGCACATGAAGCTCACGTGTGCGCTAATGTGCAAAGCACATGAGCGGTTATTGTATAAGAATTAAATTCTTATATGGCGCCGCACGTGCTCCTCACGTGGGCGCCAATGTGCAAAGCACAGGAGTGCCTAGAATCAAATTCTTAAGCGGCGCCTACGTGCATAACACGTGAGCGCCGGCACCCAAATTAAAGCCAAGTAGAATTAAATTCTGATGGGGATGTTTCCCTAAAAACTGGCATACTCTCTGTTAAACAGAGCCGTTGGATCAAAAATCCAATGGAGATAATAAATCATCAAAATATAAAATTAAATTCTATTAGGAGAAAAAATCTCCCAAATCATTCTAAATAAGAAAGACACTCTTGGTTGGATCAATGATCCAATAATAGAATAAAATTCTATTTTTGGAATATATTACCTTAATCTTTCTAAACAGAAAAAGATTGCTCTGTAAAACAGAGAACTCTTGGATTAAAATCCAATGGTAATTAAAAGTCACAATTTTACAGAATAAATTATGTATATTGGAAAATATTTCACCAATCTTATTAAAAACAAGAAAACATATTCTGTAAAACATAAACCCTTGGATCAAAGATCCAACGTTGGGTAAAATTCTCCAACTCAATTTTAATACCAATTAAATCAATTGGAATCTCTCGATGAGAGATTTTCTCAAAACTAATTAACAATTTGCCTTCACTATATAAAGGACCCGAGACTTCAAGTCTCAAGAGGAGGAATCCCCCATAAGCTTCTGAAAATACAGAAAGTTTTTAAAACAACAGGGAATTTAATTCTCAAATAGGTAGACTTCCCTTTTAAAAAAAAACCTAGGTAAAGAAAACAGAGAGATCAAAATATCTCTTTTACCTATTTGAAGGGTTTAACTCTTCTTAAAGAACATAGTTCTTTCTCTGGATCAGAGATCCACAAGATTAGTCTCCTTCAAGTTGAGAATTTAATTCTCATTGGGAAGATCTTGTTCTTGAGAATTAAAGATTCAGAAAAAAATTAGGTCCAAAAGAAAAACAAAAGGTAAAAGAACTTAGTTCTTAAAGAAAAACCTGATCACAGAACTTCAAAAACGAAGATCTTGATGATCATTAATGGTCAAAATACCATTAACAGAGATTTAATTTGTAAAAAAGGAAAAAAGACTAGTGCCTCACGTGTTTCCCACGTGGGCGTCCTTTTAACAGCGCCTAGCGCCTCACGTGAAAAATACGCGGGCGCCCAAAACAGAAGGCCAGCGCCTCACGTGAAACACACGTGGGCGCTGAATAAAAGTGCTTAGCACTCCAAATATAACCAAAACGGCTAAGTGCTTAGCACTGATTGGGTAGTGCCCAGCGCCTCACGTGCTGCTCACGTGGGCGCCACACAAAAAGTGCTTAACACTTCATATACAGCCAAAACGGCTAAGTGCTTAGCACTGATTAGGCAGCCTCCAGCGCCGCACATGCTCCTCGCGTGGGCGCTATATAAAAAGTGCTTAGCATTTCATATACAGCCGAAACGGCTGAGTGCTTAGCACTGATTGGGCAGCACCCATAATTGAATGCTTCACATGATATCCATGTGAGTGTCAGAACGTCAAATAAGTGCTTAGCACTTTTGCATAAAAAGGGGGCTGAACAAACACAACCCAAATAAGTGTTTTGCACTTCTGAACAGAACAAAAGAAGACCGGGTAAGCCCAAATTGACTAAGTCTCTCTTGCAACTGAGCCTAAATGCTCTGGATCTTAATAAATTTAATGATCCTTAACAATATTGCTAAGTTGATCTTAGTCTCAAACATGACTAATGTATCCTTAGTTTAAAATAGACTGATCCCAAATACTCATATATTTAAGTTGATATTAATCTCAAACCAGATTAACGGTCCTTAAATAAAACAAAATATTTTTGAAGCAAAGGAATAGATAACCTATGTTCAAAACCTCGTCAAGCAAATCTTGATCCAAGCCCAAATCTAAAATATACGGAATTGGACTAATCCGCGCCCTACGGGCGACGACATAAAATGGTCTCCGTATACAATCCACAGGCAACCCAAAATAAAACAAAAATAACACAACACGAAGTGAACTGCTGGAGCAGGAGAAAGTGGTTATCGCAATGCGGTAACGTAATTAACTGTAAGGACTTGAGCCTGTAAGGAAGAGCGTCCCCACAACCAAAAACCCTCATAAAATGAGGGGGATTTGATATAATCTACTACAAAGGTTGCATCTATCCAAACCTCCGATATATGGTGCCAAAAATCAACTTGGTATCTTCGGAGAGATGGATGGAGAAGTCCAAATAGCATCTGCCTCCCAAAATTCAGGCCAGACGTTCCAACGTCTTGGTCCGTGTCTTTCGGCGGTGAACAATCACCTAAGGTAATCTTAGTGTCAAATATGACTAACGATTCTTGGGTTTACTACGACCTTTCCTCCAAATATGGGATTTGGTTCAAGGGCACATCTTTTCACATCTCTGATATATGTCGTCGTAATTCCTAAACGTCTTCAGAGAGATGGGGGTCCCGACAACCAACATCAACTCATCGTCCCAAGTTGATGAAAGATATGAAAGTTCATCAAGACAGGGAATGATACATCCCACATTTGTGCACTTGCACATCGATGTGCATGCCTCAAATTGCATCACACCCCAAATTGGGCGCATCCTCTGTCACCATCGTTCACTTCACAATGTAACAAATACACGTGCACGTAAGATGAATAATGGACCAAAATGTCCTTAAACTAATATTCGCCCTAAACACGAGGATAATGGACCGTGATGTCCTTAAACTAATATAATTGGGCCCATATGCTCATTTATTTCTAAATTGATTTTAGTCTCAAATATGACTAACGATCCTTAGATTAAACCCAAATACTCCATGAACTGATGGACCTTATTTATATGAGATCGGTGTCCTAAGTTCACCCCCGTTGGCAAACCAAGAAACCAATGTGGACGCCGTCAAGCAAATCCTTGATCAAAACCCAAATCTAAAATATACGGATTTGGACTAATCCATGCCCTACGGGCTACGACATAAATTAGTTTCTATATACAATTCACGGGAAACCTTAACAAACAAAATAACGCACGACACGAACTGAACTACTGGAGAAGGAGAAAGTGGTTATTGCAATGCGATAACGTAATTAACTGCAGGGGCTTGCGCCTGCAGGGAAGAGCATCCCTGATTGTTACGTTTTTGCGTATTTTTAATTACCGCAATCAAGACGGTTTCGCTTGGTAGCTAGCCGGTTGAGTACGGGTCGATCCACAGGGAGATGGAATATTTTTCTTTATGCTTTAACGAGTTAAATCCAAATATTTTGAGATTTGTTTTAAGTTCTACTGATAAGATAAAAGATGATAAAAAGCTTGCTAGGGTTAGGATTAGGTTAGTTCGAGTTAGGAATATCTCACCTCTTTCAATGCCCTTTTTAATATCGGTGTTAAGGTAATCGGCAACAACGGGGATTAGCACGACTAGGAAGGAACTTGCAAGTATAAGCTAGGCTTTCCATGCTTAGTTTCTTCCTTTTGGTCCTTGTCCTTCCGTTCTTGTTTCTTAGCCCTAATCTCCGGTTAATTCAACCACAACCGTTCTAACTAGGGAAGCACCGCTATCATGTAGGATATGGTGTCGTAGTGAGCGAATTGTGGTTCAATTAAAGGGAGTCCGAATTAAGGTGTTGGGCAAAGAAAGGAGTGAGAGATATTTCCTTCTCTCAAACCTTTCATCTCCTGCCCTAATAAGTGAGAAATTACTCGCTCATTAAAAAGATAAAAATAAAATAAGAGGGAAGGTAGAAATAATTTAGGTTAAGAGGAATTTACAACTAGCTATTTGAGACCTCACCTAGGTAAGGATCTTACTCAAGCATCATCGTTGTTTAATGATAAAGAAAAATAGAAAAGAGAAAACAAGAGAAAAAACACAATTAAATATTATGACTAGATTAGCAAATAATAAAAAGCGAAAATAAATTGCAGAAAATAAATAGGCATGCAAGATAAATAAAAGAACTCTTTTTTTTTAATTGACAGCCTCTCAAAACTCACTACAAATTTTCATAGAGAAAGAAAAAAGAATTACAGAATTTAAATCCTAGATCTAATAAAAAGAGACACCCCTAATTTGGCTTTGAGCTCTCCTATTTATAGATAGGAAAACCCTAGGTTTACATTCTGAACCAATCATGAATTTACAAAACTACCCCAAAAGAGCCGAGTCAACGCACCGATACTACCACCAACAATGTGCATACGCGGCCACGGAACCGCGGCAGAAGTGCATGTTTGGCCGCGGTTCCGCGGCCATTTGGTGGAATTGTGGGGCCATCTTTTCAGGGCTTCTCCAAGTTGCTTTTATCTTCTGATTTATCCACTTGGTTTCTCAGATTCTCTTCAACTTCCTTTCAGATTTTCAACAGTGCAAAATTGATGTGGACTTTTACCTTGAGCTCCGCGTTGAAGTCTTGGATCTTGTGTTGCCCTTGTGCTTTGTGCATTGAAGTGACCAACGATTTTCCATTTTGTCTCTTGAACTAGTAGGCGGCATCATACGGATAGTGCGCGGAAACCCATATTTATCTGTTGTTGGCCGTTGTCCTGCATTTGTCACGACTTTTCATGAATTTCACTGTAAAGAGCTGAGAACCTGTAAGCTGCAACTATTTAGCAGACATGGATCAAAAGTACCTACTTATATGAAATGTGATTAAGAATGGACGATATAAAAATGCAAAAATCTGATATGAACAAATACCCCCAAACTTATCTTTTGCTCGTCCCGAGCAAGCCAATTTTATTCTCAAAAATTCCTAACATCACTTTCGCAGGAAACACGATAGCACTGAGCTCGTGCAACAAGCCGTTAAACCTCTAGGTGTCCCTAGTAGGAGGAGTGTTGTCTCCTGAGGGTTTTCAGCGGATACTATCCACAAAATCCGATCAATATGGCCGTTGACTTTAATTCTTCAATTCAGTATTCTAGCAAGAAATTCTATTATTTTTAACTTAGAAATCATCAACCCGTATTTTTCATGCTTCCTTTTCATTTAACTTAAGATCATATACATTTTGTCAGTTTATAAAGCTTTCAGCATCTCCTAAGTTTTCCTTCTAAGGTGCAATCTTAACTCAGGAATTTTTATCATCTCTACTGAAGATATAAGCCCTATCTTTTATTCTTATCTCTCCTCCAAACTCCAATCATATACCCCTACGTGAGTGTAATTATTACCCCTACACTTGGAAATTCAATTCAAGCTATCATACTCTTATCCATCTTTCAAAATACTTTTAGTTGGTGAATTTTAGATGAAATTGCTCACACATCCTTCATGCGACCGTTAATACTTCTTGAGGTACTAAACAACCGATTACAAAATGTGCTTGCGCATTTAGGCGTAGATTCTCGTCTTGCAACACCTAAAGCTTAGCAGTGACTCCCAAACCAGTTGATCTAAGGCACTAGGTGATGAAGCACCCTCGCTATATTTTTTATTTATGCTGCCTTAAGCAATTACAAAACCAGTGTTCATTTTTTCTTTATTCACCACTTATACTTTTATTTTATTTTCCTTTATATTAAGGATTTTAGACAAGAGCATTTCAAGGTATCCTCTACTATTCCAAGTTTCAAGATGTGTGTGAGTGCGTAAAGTAGGGTATATATTTTCAGAATTTGGACTTAAGGTTCAGAATTATTTTTCAGACTTATACTTCAAATAAAGCTTTCAATACTCTTCCCTTATTTCGATTTAGCCCAAGAACTGAACTCAAAATTTGCCTATTTCTAAATAAACTACAAGGACGTATATTTTCTACAGTCAAACTTTAAGAAAAGTTATTTTTAGGGTTTTTAATTTACTAAGCTTAGGATCTAGTTTTTCCTAACTAGTCAACCGTCATGTTGAGCTTGAGTCAAATATGATCAAAATTGAAATTTATAATTTTTATAATTTTTTAAAATTTATCAATTTTTATATTTTTTTAATTTTTAATTTATATATATATATATATATATATATATATATATATATATATATATATAAAGATGCAATGCAAAATTAAATATGCAAAGAAAAAACAAATATGTACAAAAAAAAATATACAGATGCAATGCAAAGATAACTATTTACAATACCCTCACCCCCAAACTTATTAATAGCAGTGTCCTCATTGCTCCCTGCGGCGTCGACTAGACGCGGCTTCTCTAGCCTCACCTCTATCTGTCCCCTGTCCCCTCGATCGTGATCGTGAACGTTCCTATCTTGCTAGGATGGTGGACATTCCTTGTTCCAAGATCGATATTCGCTGATCGAAGTTAGTCAGCATCCCTATCACTATTTCTACCCCCTATGGGTACGTCGAATTAAGCGCGCTTGCACAGCGGGAGTAAGCTCTTCATCGCTCGCTGTGGAGCTCGAGCTAGGGGTTTTATCCATCACGTCCTCGGCCGGCTCGGTGCGCGACCATAAATCATGTAATCGTGTGTAGGATGTGGAGACACCCTCAAAAAAGGGTCGAATTGGAATCCCACCATGCATATAAAATTCAAATTCCTCAACTGGGACGAAATGGCGACACAGTTGTGTCACCAATATAGGGCATGGATAATTGGCCGCCCGTTTTGCGGCGCCAATCGAGTGAAGCAAAACAGTGCACATATTGTAGCTAGAGTTTCGTGTCATCAATATATGCACTATATGTAGGGATGGTGTGAAAAATGTTGTGTTGTGCGAACTACCAAAAATATTATTTTGTGCCCAACGGCACACAGTTAAAACGTTCGCAAAAAGCGTGCGAGCCTGAATGCCCTTTCGGGGCTCCCTAGAACAGTCGTTTCCCATTAAGCGTAGGTAGTCCTCAAATCGTAGGGTTTGTTCGTGAATGGGGAGTCGTGGTATTAAGATGACTTCGTGAATGAAGTCCCTATCAATTAAAATTTCCCTATGCCCCCCACATTAATTTAATTTACCCGTGTTGTGCAATGCAACCTTCCTCCATACATTCATAAAAACGGGCAACTAAATCCGGAAGCGCGAATGCATTCGGATGGTTAAACAACAAAAAGTTCCATCCACGCCTTCGGATTAATCACCGAAGTAACTACTGTAAACCGTGTGTGCGAACAATTGGGAAAAATCCCTTTCAAATTGCAGGGTAGGGGCCATTACAGAGAAGTGCAGATATTTGTAAAAATTTTAACATAGAGGATCAGAGAATGCAAACCTCCTCTGAAGATTTCAGAGGGAGAAGAAGTAGATTAGCGGCGGAAGCGTGGCAATGGAAGCACTTTAGCGGCGGTTGCGCGACGGCCTGGGGAGATCTCACTGCAGAACTTGGAGCGGCGGCTAGGGTTTTTAGAGAGGGATGATTTAGGGATCTGTAAATGTAGAGAAGGGGTCGGGGTGTTTTTATAGGGGTTATTGGTTATTTGTACAAAAGACCCCTTTAAAAGAGGAATTTACTTTGTAAAGGAAAAATTGTATTATGATTTATTTATTTATTTAATAGAACTGAATATTTACAAAAATACCGCCGAAAATTTCATTTTTTTTTATTATTATTATTATATAATTACAAGTGTTACATACTCCCAAACTTATTTGAAACAGGGTTTCCATTGTTTATGGCTGGATAACCGAAATTTGGGGGTAGGTGGAAGAAGATCAGTCAATGTAAATCGGCTCCTGCAACATCAGGAGCTCCTCCGAAGGGTCGGCAGTGAGGAACGGTTTTAACCTATGTCCGTTCACTTTGAAGAGTGAACCGTCGTCGGGATTTTCTAAATCGATCGCACCGTGCGGATATACAGTCTGCACAAAATATGGTCCTTTCCAGCGAGATCTGAGCTTCCCGGGATGGAAATGTAACCGGGTGTCGTAGAGAAGCACATGTTGACCAGGTGTGAAAGTTTTTCGCGTAAGGTGTTTATCTTGAAACACCTTAGTTCGGTTTTTAACGACAACCGCATTTTCGTAAGCTTCATCCCGAAGCTCGTTCAATTCGTTTAACTGCAGCTTCCGATGGCTGCCCGCATTATCAAGAGATAAATTCAACTCCTTAATCGCCCAAAATCCTCGGTGCTCAATTTCCACTGGAAGATGGCAAGCCTTCCCGTAAGCGATAAGGAGACATGCCAAGATCAGTCTTATAAGCAATTCTAAATGCCCAAAGGGAATCAGTGAGTTTTAAAGACCAATCCTTACGGTTTTTGGAAACCGTTTTCTCCAAAATCTGTTTGATTTGCCGATTAGATACTTCGGCTTGCCCATATGTTTGGGGGTGATAGGGCGTAGATAGCTTATGATAATGGAGTATTTCCGCATTAAGTCCTCAAAAGTCCTATTACAAAAATGTGTTCCATTGTCACTAATGATTGCGCGGGGGTGCCCAAACCGGGAAAAGATGTTTTCCTTAAGGAATCTAACGACAACCTTATTGTCGTTAGTCCGGCTGGGCACAGGCTCGACCCATTTAGAGACATAATCTACATCTAGAAGAATATACAGGTTCCCAAAAGAGCTGGGAAACGGCCCCATGAAATCAATCCCCCAAATATCAAAAATCTCTACAACCAAGATTGGTTGGAGCGGCATCTCGTTTCTCCTGGATATCCGGCCCAAGTGTTGGCACCGGGAGCAAGTCTTGCAGTAATCATAAGGATCTTTGAAGAGTTGTGGCCAGTAGAAACCACACTGCAAGATCTTCTCGGCTGTCTTTCTTGGGCCAAAATGCCCGCCACGCGCTTGATCGTGGCAAAATGATAACACACTCTTGAATTCATTATCAGGCACATACCGATGAATAATCTGGTCGGGACAGTATTTAAACAGATAAGGTTCATCCCAGTAAAAGTGCTTTACTTGGGATAAGAATCGAAGTCTGTCCTGACTTGACCACTCATTTGGTAGTAATCCTGTTGCTAAGTAGTTCACAATATCTGCGAACCAAGGTTCGCATGATACTGTCAAGAGCTGTTCATCCGGAAAAACGTCATTTATTGGAAGTGAAAGCGTCAGCGCAGATGGAAGTCGTGAAAGATGGTCGGCCACTACGTTTTCATATCCTCTTTTGTTTTTGATGACAAGATCAAACTCTTGGAGTAAAAGGATCCAACGTATCAGCCGAGATTTTGCGTCCTTCTTTGCAAAAAGATGGCGTAGAGCAGAATGGTCCATGTAAACAATGACTGGAGAGCCGATTAAGTAAGGCCTGAATTTTTCTAATGCAAATACAACAGCCAAGAATTCCTTCTCGGTTGTTGTGTAATTTAGCTAGGCATCGTTCAGGGTTCGGCTAGCATAATAGATTACGTGCGGCCTTTTATCAATGTGCTGTCCTAGGACCGCACCAATAACAAAGTCAGACGCATCGCACATAATCTCAAATGAATACGTCCAGTTGGGAGAAGAAAGTACGGGAGCAGAAGTGATTGAGCTTTTAAGTGATTCAAATGCAGTCACACAGCTCGAGTTGAAATCGAATGTGGTGTCCTTGGCCAACAGAAGAGTCAATGGTCTAGCAATTTTGCCAAAATCCTTGATAAACCATCTATAGAAACCGGCGTGGCCAAGAAAAGCTCAGATGTCTCGGACGCATCTGGGAGGAGGAAGATTGGAAATGACCTCAATCTTAGCTTTATCCACCTCAATGCCATTTTGCGAGATGATATGTCCTAAGACAATACCTTCGCGCACCATAAAGTGGCACTTCTCCCAGTTTAAAGTTAGGTTTTTATCCTTACACCGGGTAAGGACAGCGTCTAGATGTTGTAAACACTCGTCAAAGGAATCGCCGAAAATGGAGAAATCATCCATGAATATCTCCAAGAATTTTTCTACCATATCTAAGAAAATTCCCATCATACACCGCTGGAAGGTAGCTGGTGCATTGCATAACCCAAAGGGCATGCGGCGATATGCAAATGTACCGAAAGAACATGTGAACGTTGTTTTGTCTTGGTCATTTTCGACGATGGGAATCTGGTTATAGCTGGAGTAGCCATCCAAAAAGCAGTAGTACTCGTGTCCAGCCAATCGTTCAAGCATTTGGTCAATAAAAGGTAGCGGAAAGTGGTCTTTCCGCGTCGCAGCATTGAGTTTTATGTAATCAATGCACACTCGCCACCCAGTTTGGGTGCGAGTGGGGATCAACTCGTTCGCCTGATTGGTGATGACCGTTCTGCCTGACTTTTTGGGGACAACATGTATCGGGCTGACCCACTGGCTATCAGAGATAGGGTAAATGATACCACTATCAAGATATTTTACGATCTCTTTTTTCACAGCCTCCTTCATGACTGGATTGAGTCGTCTCTATGGATCCCTGGCTGGTTTGGCATCATTCATCATATGAATGTGATGTTCAACAATCAAGGGACTAATCCCCTTGATGTCCGCCATAGTCCAGCCAAAAGCTTGCCGATTGCTCTGCAAGACCGTCAGAAGGGCTTTCTCTTGCTCTTGAGCTAGAGAAGCCGAGATGATGATAAGGAAGGTCTCTTTCTCACCTAAGTAATCATACTTGAGGTGAGACGGCAACGGCTTAAGTTCGAGTGCCGGAGGTGAAACGATTGAAGGTAGGATCGGCGAAAATGTCTCGAACTTGAAGGATTCTAACAGCGGCTCAAAACGAGTGTACGCGACCGAGTCGGATGGTTCAGCTAACGCATCCGAAAATTCAAAGGATTCAAGTTCGGATGGCGACAAGTCAAGATCGTTCGAGAAAGTGAAACACTCATAATCACTGTCGGGAGCAGTATCAGATTCAAGGAGGAACGCACTACTGGCGTCAAGATTGCTGTGATCGAAAAAAAAATTCGAACTAACAGTCCTCACGGACTATCCCCTGGATCGAACAAACGTCTAGTATATGAGCATTAGGTTCGGAGGGCTGATTCCCAAACTTAAAAATGTTGAGTTCAATTGTCATGTTTCCAAAAGATAGGTTCATCGAACCATTTCGACAATTGATCATGGCATTCGATGTCGCAAGGAATGGTCAACCGAGTATTACCGGAATTTGATTCCGGGGGTTAGCTACAGGTTGTGTGTCTAAAATAATAAAATCAATGGGGAAAATGAAGTCACCTACCTTTATTAACACATCCTCTAGCTCACCCCTAGGATGGGTGATAGATCGGTCGGCCATTTGGAGAGTACAATGTGTTGGTTTCAGCTCTCCTATACCTAGTTGTGCATACACCGAATACGGAAGCAGGTTAACACTGGCACCAAGATCCAAAAGTGAGCGGCTGATGTTCTTATCCCCAATAGTTATTGAAATCGTAGGACAGCCAGGGTCCTTTCATTTTTGAGGTAAAGCTTGGTTAAGAGCATCACTCACGGTACTAGCTAAGAAAACTTTCTTGGGTACCTGAGATTTCCTCTTTTTAGTGCATAAGTCCTTCAAGATTTTTGCATAGGAAGGGACTTGTTGGATTGCATCCAAGAGGGGAATGTTAATGTTAACCTATTTAAATAACTCCACAATCTTCTCCATTTGTGGATTTTTTTTATTGGATCTCAACCGGTTTGGAAATGGAAAATTTTGAAAATTGGTTGAGTCCAATGCTTGTGGAGGAGATTGTGGAGATGGAACGGATCCCAGAACTGGTGTTTTCGTGGAGTGAGGTGTGGGTCCGTTCGGAGTAGCAGAAGATGTAGAGCCTTTTGAAGAATGGAGAACATGATCAGAAGACGAAGAAGAAGAAGAAGAAGCGGTCGGGGTGTCATCATTTGTGCCAACGTTGTTGTGCAGCACCCTTTTAGATCTCAACGTAGTTACGACACTCACATTATGGTTTTGTTGTTCAAAAGCAACATGTGCATTCTGTGAGTGACCAGGATTTGGGATTGATTGAGATGGAAGTTTCCCTTCTCTCGTTCACTTAAAGCTGCATTCAGTTATGCAATCTGGGCTTCAATGGTTTTGATGCTTTGCCCGTGTGCAGCAGTGTGTTGCACTAAAGACTAAATGGAAGATTGGATATTGGCGGAGGATTGAGTTGATTGCTTTAAAAACGCCTTCAGACTTTGTTCTAACGAGGAAACCTTATCGTTATTTGGCGGAACAAAATTGTTTTGAGGAAAAGAATTGTTGGGTGTAAAATTGTTCGGTGGATTTTGATAAGGTTGGGGTTGGAAGGGCTGCTGATATTGATGTTGAGTTTGTGGTTGAGCTTGTTGTTGAGGAGGAGGAGGCCTCTGAAAGTTATTGTTGCCTTGGAATTGTTGCTGATTTTGATTCCAGGCGAAATTGGGGTGATTCCTCCAACCAGGATTGTAAGTAGAAAAGTATGGATCATTTCTTTGTCTCTGCTGAAATGCAGCATTGACTTGATCCTGTCCTTGAGCAGGTGGGTTGTAAGGACACTCTTCGGTCCAATGTGATGGGTCTGAACAGCAAGCGCAGATGGTACGAGTGGGAAGAGCAGGGGAAGGAGAAGGCGATGAGAATTTGCTCTCAATTGCTTCTAGTTTTCTCATGATCGCAGCCATTTCGGCCTTCATTGCAATCGAGAGATCAAGTTGATGAACGCCTGCCCTAGAGGGACCGAAAGAAGTAGAAGAAGTGGATGAAGTGTTCGGTCTGGTGCTTTCCCACTGAAGCGTTTGCTCTGCGAGTTCGTCGAGAAATTGCCAAGCTTCCTCGTCAAATTTGGATAGGAAGCGGCCTTGACAAATGGTTTCCAGCAACTGCTTAGTTGCGGGGTTCAGTCCTTCGTATAAGGTCTGGCAAAGTTGTCATCTCTCAATACCGTGATAAGGGCACTGAACAAGAAGGTCTTTGTATCGGTCAAAGCACTTCCAAAAAGGTACGGCAGGAAGCTGGGAAAATTGGTTAATTTCATTTCGTATTCTCGCGGTCTTGTGATTTGGGTAGAATTTTTTTAGAAACGCTTTACAAACTCTTCCCAACTGTTTATGGAATGCGATGTGGTGCTATACAACCACTTTTCAGCTAGGTCACACAAGGTGAAAGGAATGACTCGTAGCCGTATAGCATCGTCGGACAGTTGGGTGGTCTTCATCATTGCACAAACATTCTGGAACTTGTTAATGAAAATATAGGCATCTTCGGATTCCAGCCCGTGAAATTTGGGCAACATGTTGATGAAGTGGGGCTTAATTTCAAAATTATCTCCATTAGCAGGCGGAAGTGAAAGGCAGGTAGGAAGTGCGGAGCGGGTAGGATAGAAACGATCCTGGAGCGCGATTCGCTGTGGCGCATCAACAAGAGGTGGTTGCTGGTTATTCGCACCCAGATGAGGTGGAATCAGTCCCGAAGGAGGTAAAGGGATGTTAGGAGGAAATCCTGATATCTCAGAAGAATTTGGTGGTGATGAAAATGAAGATGAAGATGTATGAACGGAATTTCGGTCAACGTCGGAGTTGGCCGGTAAAGGTAAAGGTGAAAGAGGTGTGGAGGGAGTTTTGACGTCGGAGTCGATCGCGTAGTCGGTAGCGACTAACGAAATACGGACTAGGCGGGCACTATTGTCCCGAGTCCAACCGAACATACATTAAACAAGTTTAGTATAGTCAAAGCGTAGAATGTAAGGGTAAGAAAACGTCAATGGAGAAGTGCGGATAAAAGGTGGGTGAAATGTGATTCTCGCGACAAAGGGTAAGTTTTTATAAAAAAATTTGTTTTGTGTTTTTTTAGAAAGAGTTTTGCAAGAATGTGTACGGACTTACTTCAAACAGTCACAGTTTAAAACATGCACAATCAAACCTAGAGCTACGGTCTTCTAAGTCCACTAGTCTGCTCCTAACCGTTCCAAAGTGATAAGTTGTGAGATATCCCTCAAATCGTCTCTTCACTGCCAATTGTGGCCAGGTAAGCACAAATGAAGAAAGAAGAATTCCGCTCACAAATCACCGTGAGACGGGCCTTTTAAAATTACCTTTCTCACTTGTCTAGCCTAGGCACCACAAAGTCAAGTTTAGATAAACGATTGAATGCCCACAACCTTCCTCGGTCCTAATGAGCACGACGGTCCTTGGTTGGCTGAGTCTAGATATTTTTTAATTAAGCTCAAGGGTGATGCATATGCTTTCAGTGATTTTTGGGGTCTTAGGAAGGGTAATGAAATCCCCACCCAATATGAATTGGTGTTATAGCCTCTTAAATTCCGTATTAATTATGCAAAGTAGGAACAACAAAAAATCTAAAACACTTTCAAATAATTTTATTTTGGCTGCGGCGCAAAGAATCCTGCACAAAAATCAGTTTATTGGAGAAGGGAAAAGAATCTGTGCAAAGAATCCTGCTGGAAAAATATTTAAGTGGAGTGCAGAGGAGATGAGAGGAGAAAAGAGATACTCATAGAGAGTTTTTAGTTGCTGACTTCACCCGTTGACCACGGTTCCGCGGTCAAACCGTTGCTTCTGCCGCGGTTCCGCGGCTAAACAGTTGGTTTGGATCTTCAAATTTGGTCTCTGTGCTTAATTGGTTCTCCTCTTTCTGTCTAGATCCCCTGAATCTTGATTTGTTCACTGAGCTTGCTCCAGAACTGAAACAGAGTTTGCTCCAAGCCTGCACACTTGCACAAAAACTAATAAAAAATAACAAGTTGATATTTTTTTGTTTTGGTTTTTTTTTCAATTTTTCAATTTTTATATTTTTTAATTAACCCAAAATTACACAAAGAATTAAACTACCGTCTTCCCGGCAACGGCACCATTTTGATTGTTACGTTTTTGCGTATTTTTAATTACCGCAATCAAGACGGTTTCGCTTGGTAGCTAGCCGGTTGAGTACGGGTCGAACCACAGGGAGATGGAATATTTTTCTTTATGCTTTAACGAGTTAAATCCAAATATTTTGAGATTTGTTTTAAGTTCTACTGATGAGATAAAAGATGATAAAAAGCTTGCTAGGGTTAGGATTAGGTTAGTTCGAGTTAGGAATATTTCACCTCTTTCAATGCCCTTTTTAATATCGGTGTTAAGGTAATCGGCAACAACGGGGATTAGCACGACTAGGAAGGAACTTGCAAGTATAAGCTAGGCTTTCCATACTTAGTTTCTTCCTTTTGGTCCTTATCCTTTCGTTCTTGTTCCTTAGCCCTAACCTCCGGTTAATTCAACCACAACCGGTCTAACTAGGGAATCACCGCTATCATGTAGGTTATGGTGCCGTAGTGAGCGGATTGTGGTTCAATTAAAAGGAGTCCGAATTAAGGTGTTGGTCAAAGAAAGGAGTGAGAGATATTTCCTTCTCTCAAACCTTCCTTCTCCTGCCCTAACAAGTGAGAAATTACTCACCCATTAAAAAGATAAAAATAAAACATGAGGGAAGGTAGAAATAATTTAGGTTAAGAGGAATTTACAACTAGCTATTTGAGACCTAACCTAGGCAAGGATCTTACTCAAGCATCATCGTTGTTTAATGATAAAGAAAAATAGAAAAGAGAAAACAAGAGGAAAAACACAATTAAATATTATGACTAGATTAGCAAATAATAAAAAGCGATAATAAATTGCAGAAAATAAATAGGCATGCAAGATAAATAAAAGAACTCTTTTTTTTATTAATAACCTCTCAAAACTCACTACAAATTTTCATAGAGAAAGAAAATAGAATTACAGAATTAAAATCCTAGATCTAATAAAAAGAGGCACCCCTAATTTGGCTTTGAGCTCTCCTATTTATAGATAGGAAAACCCTAGGTTTACATTTTGAACCAATCACGAATTTACAAAACTACCCCAAAAGAGCCGAGTCAACGCACCGACACTGCCACCGACAATGTGCATACGCGGCCGCGGAACCGCGGCAGGAGTGCCTGTTTGGCCGCGGTTCCGCGGCCATTTGGTGGAATTGTGGGGCCATCTTTTCAGGGCTTCTTCAAGTTGCTTTTATCTTCTGATTTATCCACTTGGTTTCTCAAAGTACATGGAATGTGATTAAGAATGTGTGATATAAAAATGCAAAAATCTGATATGAACAGTCCCCTCAATCAAAAACCCTTTATAAATGATGGGGAATATGATAAAGTCTGCTATAACTGTCGCATCTATTCAAATCTCCGATATACGGTGCCATAAATCAACTTGGTATTTTCGGACAGGTGGGTGGATATGTCCAAATAGAATTTGCCCCCCAAATTCAGGCAAGACGATCAATCCCAGTTCGTCTCTGTTTTCGGTGGTAAACAATGGTATTTGAAACCAATTAATGGAATCGTTGATGTGATTCAATAGTATCCCGTGCATGCCCGGGACCACGGTAAAGACCCTCAGGGCTGAATCTGAGATGTGCCGCGAGGCAGTAAAAAACAATATCATATACAAACGAATGATGTCAGTATCATCATTCCACGGCCGAAGCTCGTATCGACTGATCAGTCTCTGGAAAGTAGTGAACTGTTGAGTTACAAGTCAGGTTTCATTATTGATTTAACCTTTCCCTCCAGGTTTCGTGTTCAAGTCAGGTATTAATGACATCTACCTAATACCAACATAGGAACAGACAGGTATAGGTCTTGTCTATCTAGACAACAAGTTATGTCCATCAGGACAACAAGTCAGGATTGTCGGTATTGGTAAATTATCCAAGTAACAGGCAAGTTAACGTATCGTGAACATGTCAGGCAGTGTGTATTAAACAGGATAAATACTTGATGGAAAATAATAACCAATTTATTTAAAACACTGTAGAAATAACTAATGTATATTATTTATTTTGTAAGATATAATTAAATTATACACACACACCTATTTGTAAAAAAGTTTTACTTTTGCTACTAGATATACTGTAGTCTAGGTAAAGGATAGTGAAACTACGGTGAAAATATATTGAAATTATAATGAACTAGCATGCAATGAGATAAACTTGTTATTGATACAACATACGGATTAATGCTATGAAGTCGTATATTGATAATAACTTGCTAAATATTAAAATATGTATATAGATACATAACCATATTAATATATATATTGGAATATGAAATGTAGCATGTTGCAAGTTTAGAAACTTACCTCGATCGATAAATTCATGACGAAATACGGATATCCGCACGACGACAACTTTCGAAAACATGATGTATTCATGACCTTGGATAAAAGCGACTATGTACTACTATGGGATGCTCGCCGGTGCTCTATGGACTGCTCTGGTCCAGTGTCTGGGTCGAGACACGGCAATGGGTCAAAGTTCACCGACGACAAGGCGAAGTCGTGGTAAATGCTTGTGAAGAAGAAGAAAAGAAAGAGAGAGGGATGATGGGGTCTGTTCTTTGAGGAGGTGATGACTGGAGATAGGTCTAGGTCATGCTCGTCGGTGAAGGGAAGTGGGTGGTGGCGGTGAACAGCTCTGGTGAAGGCAAGAAAAGAAAAGAGAAGAAGAAGAAGGTGAGGTCGGGGTTGATGATGGTGGCTGGGTTCTGGGTCACGTCGAGGGCAAGGAGAAGAGGTCATTGGGTTGGCGACGAGGAGATTAGGTGGCGAAGTCGACGGCGAGGTGATGTGGTGCGGTGAGGGGTTAGTTCAGTGATCGGAGAAAAGGAAAAGAAGAAGAAACGGAAAGAGATGGTGGTGATGGGGTGCTCTGGGTTTAGCAACGAAGAGAAGGAGAAGGTGATAAGGGTGATGGTGATGGTGGTGGTGGTCGGGTTCAGGCGACAAGGTTGACTAGGAAGAGCAGGTTGGTTCTCGGTTGTGGAGTCGGGGCTCGGGTGAAGTCTCGGGGTTGAGGAAGGAGGTGGCGACGAGGGTGGTGAGGTTGAGGAGGTGAGGGGATGATGACGATGGCGATAAATGAGGAGGACAGTGATGAGGTTCGAAGGCATGGGTTAGGGCTCGGGGGCGAGGCGAGAACGAGAGGAGAGAGAAAGTTAGAGACGGGAAGAGAGAGAGAGAGAGTATATTATAAATATATAAAACCGTTTAAATAATATATAGTATATTAATATATATATATATATATAATATTTTTAGGGTTTTACAGATAATATCAAATTACTCCAAACTTTACCAGAATCTCGTCCAAAAATATATTATAGAGAATAATACACATACGTAAAATCTTAAACCATAATGCAAGAATAGAATTTTAAATACACATACCCCATAAAAGATTTAAATAAATATATTTAATATTTAATAAATATTTGGTTATCTGATATTTTGGGTTTTGAACATAATAAATAAAAGTGAAATAATATATAGAGTGATAAGCCATGCAAAGTCAGTTAGTAAGATATAATTTATTTATAATTTGTGGCTATAGATAGATATACTAAGATTTAGATATATATGATGTATATATTATACTAGATTCACGTAGATATACTTTGCTAGTAAATATCAGATGTACTCTAGCACCATATTGGGTTCTAAACATGCGGGTCGGGTCGGATAACGACTACTACTATTCGAATCACTCGCAACCCAAATAAATATAGTAGGAAAATATAAAACAAGTCTTAAAATACCAAATATTCTTCAATAAACGTATTAGGGTGTTATACTTTCATAAATAATAATTCCTTTTAAATTCCAATTATTTTCCAAAATAGAGGTATATAATTATACAAATTTACGAAAGCTCAAATCCATACTCGGTATAATATCCGTAACACCCATTATATTATTATTTAAATTCCAAAATAATATTTTCCATTTTCTTAAATGTTACAGCCGTGGAGAATGAGGGTGTGAGGTTTTTTTATTCATGTATTTTTAATTTTTTTGAAATTAGGGTTAGGGCTAGAATATGGGTAATTTAGGGTTTTTAAAAAAAATTTTGCTGACGTGGAAATTTAAGTGACGTGGCACCGTTAAATTTGGTAGTTTCTTGATCATTTCAAAAATATTTGTAGTTTCCTGATTCTGGCACAAACCTGTTGGGGGTTTTCAGTAAATAAGCCTTTCATTAATTATATTGCATACAATAGTCCTTTTTCAAATACTTATGATACCCATGTCTTTTCATTCTCTCTCTCTCTCACTCACCCTCTCTCTCTTAATTCAAAACCTTCATATTGCGCAGCGACAGATAAATATTGGAATTACTATGAGGCAATGATTGGCAGTGCTATATGTGACACAAGTTTGGTGGAAGTTACGATGCGATCAACAACATAATGCTCAGCCGGGAAAAATGCATCCCATGACAGATAATGTTAAGATCCATAAGCTGGCTAGGAAGACGTCTCATCCGGCACAGTCACAAACTGATTAATATGGATCAAACGGTTGTGTTTAGAACTCTGTGTCACGCATCGCTTCCCAAAAAATAGAGAGCAAGGATGGACGAGACCCACAACGTATTCACACCGAGAAACATTCCTTCTCGATACAAATACGTTAAGCATCTGTATAAACAGTAACATACAAATATATACACAAGAATTTAAAGCATGAATAGAATTTAAATAAATTCATCCAACAACACTTATTACAAATTTGAATTCAAGCAAACAGGATGTTGAACGAAATGAGTGATATAAAAGGGCGTAAAGATAAATGTCTTGAACAAGAACATACTGAGATGAATACTAAAAATGGGCTCGAGAAGCAAGATGATTAAAGTTCTCCTCAGTTGTCTCGACCTAGGCTCATCGCCTGCCCCAATATCGTCTGACGACATTGCCAAGAAAAACAAAAAAAATAAGAAAAGTGGAATGCCGTCAGCAGACTAAAGTTCGGTAAGTCCCCAGTTAAAAAGAATACAATTTTTAAAATAAACAAAAAAATAGCATAGAACAATAACACAAATATGAAGATAAAAACCGAAGATCAATAGCGTAAAGTCAGTCATATATGAATTGGGAAAAATATAACTAGAGCGTCGTGATATTAGTTATTATAGTGTTTTAAGTTATAAACTCGAATTGTGAGAGTTTTACATGTAACTAGGATATTCCGTTATTCCCACGGAACAACAGCAACACGAGATTCAATATTTATATGTAATGTAATGTACCGTATTCTTCGGGACCATAAACAACGGCAAACGAGATTCAAGATTTATATGTAATGCGATGTACCGTATTCTCCGGGACCATAAAGAATAAATATGATCCTCTGTTACACATAAATACCTCAATTTTTCGAGCTACCCCATCCCCATGATATTCTTGATATTAAAGTACCAATATATATATATATATATATATATATATATATATATATATATATATATATATATATATATATATATATAGTAACACGAGTTTCAATTGCACACATTGCACACATAAATCATGTCATGTTCACAAGATTCACGAGATTTAAGATTTGTAATTCACGAACTTCATGATAAACACATGGTAATGATAATACATCAATGAAATATAGTTAAAGCTCAGGTCTGTATATATATCACAAATTAACAAGACATGAATGATACAAAGTGAAAGAAACAGTATCCTAAGAAGTGCTGGAAACTACTGATTACTCAACTCATATGAACTCAGGAATAAAACATAAAATGTAGCCTTAGATGTTATGCAGACGTGGGTTCAAGTTTCGCCTATTTCCAACTACTGGTTTGGGAGATAGACGCGTTTTGGTACTGTTACGCAGAACAGATCAGAATCTGTCCAGCACCGACATATGTTTTAAAAACGCAGTTTGCGATATTTTTTTTCTTCAGTTTTCAGGTCTCGAGTTGAAGTAGGAACAGATAGGTCGTTCAGTCTAGTTATTTAAACAACTTTAGTTTGCGCAATTTGAATCTCTGAAATTATAGTTACGATTAATTTAATAGAAGGGTTTAAAACAGTTTTTATTTTCTTGACAGCATGGAGGGGGTGACTTGCAGAGCATATATCGGGTTGATACACACATTTCTGAGTCTCGGGTTCTATAGTTAAGTTGTAAAGTTGTACGCCTGTCAATTTGGAATCCATACATCTAAATTTTGTCGAAAACCGAGTTCTAAAGTTCGAGTTATGACATTTTCAAAAGCGGTGAGCAGATCAGGACAGATTCTGTCCAGATTCGACATACAATTTTAAAAGACAGAAATAAAATATTTCCGTCGTTTTCACATGTCGGATTAAATTAAGAAAAGTTAGATCTTTCGACTTAGTTGTCAAAATAAATTGATTTCACTCAACTTTGGTATCTGAAAACAGAGTTATGAATTTTTGAAGATGGACGTTGAAATCTGTTTTCAGAACTGTCAAAAATAACAACCGCGAGAGCCATAAAACTTAAATTATATATCGAAATATTTTGAAATTTTTTCAGGGCATTCAGAAAATAATATTCTAACATAAATAATTTTTCCTGAAATTTTCAGAAGTCGAAATTAATTTCTTAAAATTATTTTGAAGGTAAAGGTGTTGATATGGTCATATTTTTGAGATAAGTCGAATAGGAAAGCATTTAATTACGGCTTTGCTTTCTCTAAAAATTAGGCATAAATAAAAAAAACATAGCAGCAAGGAATTATGTGAGCTGAAGCATACAAGTCAAGTATGTAAATTGGTTACGCAATACACATTGAATCGACATAAAGCATTTCTAACATCTTACAAAAAAACTTCTTTTATAAACGATCAGATTCCATAAGAAGTCATGCAAGGTGTATATATATCATCGGATGATTCAAATAAAGTTATCCATCTATTGAATATAGGTACAACAAATTCCCAAATATCAATTAACACATGTGGGTGTATTAGGCTAATTAATCTAATTTAGATATTTTTTTAATATGGGAAACTCGGCATAAAAACACAAGCGTGGCATGAGCGGAGGCATGGTACGAAGAGGGGGAACAACTAGAGAAATAAGGAAGATGGGACTTATAAATAGTAACTTGATCTCAATATCAAGTTGCTGAAAAATATGTAGAGTTATTCTCGAATTGATTTCAAAGCTTCCAACGATGGGTTGATGGCTCTTTCTCCTTTGCTTAGTTTCTTAGGCTAGGATTTTAAAAATATGAGATAAAAAAAAATAGAGGAGGGGAAGAAAAGAGACAGAGAAAAAGATGAAAAAATTAGGGTTTGAGACTAGGGTTTTGAAATCAAGGCCTGAGATTAAACTGAGTTATATCAAACGGCTTAAGAAAGTTTTATAATAATATAGATCTTAAATTAAACTCAAATTGTTTATCTTTTCAAAAATCTAAAAATACAAAATTCTTTTTCCCTCTTTTTAGAAACAAGATTTTAGAATGCAAAATAATTAAAATAAAAAATAAATAATTTGGAAAGATTAGGGTTTGGAACTTGAGACATGTGGATCAATAGTGCAGTGCTTCAACCAAATAAATATAAATACTAACTGTGTATATAAATAAAAAAGAAATAAATTTATATACGCTTGATTAAAATAAAAGAGGGTTTATTTAAGAAAGAAATTACTCGAAAGGTACATAGATTTTGCGGTTGTTATAATTTAGATGGATTGTGCATGCAAATGATTGTGTTTGTGTATCATGATAGGAAGGGGAATTTATTTTTTTTTAAAAACCTTCATGCATGTCCTCTCTCACTGAATATAGAATTATACTTTTCAAATGTAGTACAAACAACCAAAAACTATTGATATATGCTGTGAAGTGTGAAATGTAGCACTGTACCGTTACCTGGATTGTTGAATGTAATATACTTATATTCAAAAGTTTTATTTTTAAATAAAAAAGGAGAAAAATCGCCCGTCATCATTTTTAGAGATGAGAACATTTTTTAGCATCAACAAGTACAAAACAATAAAATATAGATTTAAATAGAAAGTAATAATTGAGACTAATAAATTTTTTAACATTTATTATAAATTTAAAACCTATGAACAAACTACTCAAGAAATTAAAAAATAGTCTCTTAATGACTTTTATGCTTTCGAAAATAATATTTTTGAAATCATAACTGATTTTGAAATATCCCAAATGGAAAATAAAATAATAAATTAGTAAAATTGTATAAGAATTAGAACACATATATATTTAGATAATATAAAATTTTATATTTTTATATATACTATTAATTTAACCACGTGCATCGTGCCATAAAGCTTGTAATACCAAAATATAAGATATACCAAAAACTCAAGAAAATTAATGGTTACCTTAATTCAAATTCTCAACCAGTGGCTTGCAAAAGACAATGAGAACAAAAATAACAGCTATATCTATACTATCAAGGAGTGTAAGCAAACCAAGCTTAAACGAGATGGACTCGGCTCGAGTTTGTCTTGTTTATTTTTCCACTCAACTCTTCAGTTCGGCTCGGGTTTGTTTAGAGTTAAGCTTACTTGGGCTCAAGTTTGGTGCGGCGCAATTATCTTAGTTCGAGCTCTACCCATTAACGACTTCTTTACTAACAAATAAGTTTGGTGCGAGTATGTGTTTGAGTTCGGCTCGTTTCTGACTTGTTAACCAATATCATAATAATACAATGTAGAGTATTTTTTGTCATCCTATTGATATGAATGCATTCGCTTGTCAGGCATTATACAGATGCCCCCCGTTTAGGCTAGGCAGGATTTATTGATGGTGAGGATTTTAATCTCCAACAGCCGCGGACAAACCTGTCGTTAATTACCTCTATTTGAGCCAAAAGAACCTCTGATTAACGGGCCGTAATGGTCATCCGAACTCAGCGTGCGATATGCACGTGTTGTGTTTGAAAACAATTTTGACGGTGTTTTAGACATATCAGGGGCTTCGCAGAGTTTACGGCGGTCTCTCTGCCCAGTCAGCGAGCTGGGGATCAAAAGGGCTAGCAGCGTCCCGTTAGAATTTTTTTTAAAGGTGAAAGTGTTTTGAACGTGTCCGAAGAGTTCCCGACAAAGGGAAAGAGAGAGATTTGATGCCTTTCGAAACAGCGGGGACCCTTTGGGGGGTACCCAAGCGAGGACCCTAGAGGGGTTCCAACAGCGGGAACCTCCCTTTTTAGGGGGATCCGAAGGCGGGGACCCCATGAAGGGTCCCGACAGCGGGAACCCCATTTTTGGGGGGTTTCCAAAAATGGGGACCCCGGGAGGGTCCCGACTGCGGGGACCTTCTCTTTGGGGGGTTCCGAAGGTAGGGACCCCAGAAGGGGTCCCGAAGGGAATCCCTTTTGAGGCATTCTGTAATACCCAATCCCCTATAAATATTTATTGTATTTTAATAAATAATGTCCAAATATTTTCCCCAAATTTCTCTATATTTTTCAAAACCTAATTATAATTTCCTTACCCTAATTTTTCCTAATCTATTCCATGAGGCACAGCCTATTTCCCTTCCCTCACTCTTCACCCCAAACCCGGCCCACTCCCTAACACCCGACTCGACACCCATACTTGACCCGCTTCCCTCTTCTTCCTCCCTCGTCTCTCTTTTCCCTCTCATTTTCCCCCTGCTTCGCCTCTCCTCGCGCCACGACCCTCTCCCTCACCCCACATCCCCGCGACCCGCTCCACCCCCAGCGACCACGTCCTCGCCTCCCTCAACAACCCCAACGGTTCCCCCCACCACGCTCGCACTTACCCCGTGAGACCCGCGCCTCCCCAACGTCGCCATTTCTCCCACAACCTTACCTCGTCCCAACGCTCCGTTCACGCGCCCACCTCCTCCAAACCCTCAACGACTCTTTTCTCCCTCTATGACTCCCTCTCTGCTCCATTCTCTCCTCCCCAACTCAACTCCACCTCCTCCCATCAACACGACCACCACCGCCATCACCCACATTCCCGACCGCAACGAACCTTAACCCTCGCCTCGTCGCCGCCCCACCTTCAACCTCGCCTCATCTTCCTGACCTCACCCTCGCCTTCCTCCATTCCCCTGCAACCATCTCCCCGAGCTCCATCCCTGCACACCCACTGCCTCAACCTACTACAACCCAAACCCCAGAACCCAGACGAGAATCCACGACACCATTGTTGCTCTGTCCTCGCCGACAATCCCTTCGGTCGTCGCCATCTCCCCGACCCCGACCTTCTCCTCTCGCCTCCCCCTTCAACACCACGCCACCACCATGACTTCTACTCCCGACGAACCCATCACCAGGCCACCACCTTTGCCCGCAACCCATGCCCGCGCTCGTTGCCGACGCCTGCAACCACACACCATCAGCAGAGCACCCGAGGACCCCATTCCCAGAGCCATCTGAGCATCACCGCCCCCACCTTCGACGACCACCAACACCTCGCCGACAGAGACCCGATCATCCCCTGCAGCACCCCGAGCTCCCCTGCACCCATAGCCGCCTACCTCAGCCGACCTCGCCAGAGCCAGAGCCCACTGTCTCCAGCCGCCATCCGAACTCGCTGCCTGTGCCAGGCCGTGTCCTCTCCCAGGACCACCATGCCACCATCGGACCCACTCCCGCGTCGCGCCGTGCCCACCTGTGTGCCACGACAGCACCCACTCCGTACCCGACACCGTGCCACATCGTGCCCACTACTATGTCCGCCTCCGTGTCACCGCGTACCCAGACGTGACGCGCCCCGTACCCACTTCCCGTGCCATGTCGTGCCAGCCCCTGTGCCACACCGTGCTCGATCCAGTGCACGCGCCGTGCCGCTCTCAGACCACGCACCGAGTCCAGACCGTGCCCAGTGTCATGTCGCGCCCATATCGCCGCCGCGTCCAGTACCGGATCTCTACGCATCGCGTCCGCGCCACGCGCCGTGTCCAGCATCGCATCGTCTCGTGTGTCGAGACGAAGTCCGCAAGCGGCGTCGCTTCCATATCAAGCGACCGAAGTCAAGTGAACCCCTCACTTGCTTTACATGCTAATGTGCTACATACTGATACTAATTTATTTTCATTGCTCTAATTAATCAAGTATTCGACACGAAACCCTAAACGAAAACCCTATTGAAAATGGCAGAATTTGTAACCAATAAATCCCTTTTCTGATAATGAATGTCGTGTAGGGAATTGAGTTAAAAAATAGCTAGATTATACCTTTGTATTGTTGCCCAAAAAGGCGACGTTAAATCTGGAAATCGTCGTGCATATCGCGTTGTAAAATTTATAGTAAATTAGGTATAACTCGTTTCATGACTTGGTCATGCTCGTTACGAAGCAGACTGGATAATCTGTAAACCCCTAATGATTCTTACTGAATATTGTTCTGTTATGATGTTGAATACTGAGGCGATTCGCGGCCCTGAACTGCAGTCCGGGGCAGCGTTCGTTTTGAATACCTGGCCTTGGGAACACCTGTACACCCCTTCCTTAAACTGAAAATGGATGGAGCCCCATATGGTCGCGTATATAATTTAGTTAGATAACACCTGAATCTGGTCCCGTGTCGTTTCACCTTCATTTGATATTTAATTCGTATTTTAGAATACCGTTATGTCCTGCAGTTTTTCTACAGTGACAGCGTGTACACATTGATAATAAACTGAACATATATCCCAGCACGCAGAGGGTATTATCGATCCGTCTGATACGTTAGAAACATAACTGTTAAACCTAAATATTATCTAACTATTGAGTCGCCTAATTACGCTCCCAACCGAGATTAAAACGTGTTACGAAACGGACTTCCAGTTCAGAAATTGGATTTCCAGCGGTGAACACTTAAATTGAAATGACCATAACTAGTGAACCTCTAATCCGTTTGACGCGAAACCAATTTTGATGGACAGATAATTAAACATACTGCTTACCCCTTTTTATTGTTTTGCTTAATTATGCATGTATGATTTACAGTAAATTATGCAAGTGGTAGGACACTGGTTGTTGATATTTTATTCATATCGTAATTATTGCATTCTCATCATATCATGTAGTGGTCTTGAAACATTGATAACCTAGTGACCGTGTACATTACCCAGTGGTAGATATTAGTGCTTTGATTGTGGCAAGTACGTTAGTGTTAAAGCGTGAATGAATAAGTGAAGTGACACGTACTTGTACACAATCAGCGGACCCAATTAACTTATTGCATTGTCGACGCCTATAGGGCATATGTAAGTGTAACTATAACTGGTTTGGGACGGTTATGGAAGCACTTATATTAGTGTTATAGATAAGGCGTCAAAAATAGTCCATTTATCTTGGGTACTAGTCGAGACATGCTTGATGGAGATCCTGTCTCCAGTTCTCGTGTAAACTTGTCATGGACCGACTAGTATTTGGGTTTATGGTCGGTATTTGATGTAGACCACGGGGTGTGGGGTAGTTTGAGTGTGAGTTCAACAGAATCTCGGGAGTCCCATTGCCGGATTATACCGTGATTTTGGGAGTTGTATGGATGAAGTTACTGATTATTATCGTGCGTGATTCGGGCCCGTGTTCCTTTTCCCCTGGGGCCCTACCCTTGGGTTGGGGATACTCCTGCGTGGTTGACGCTCACACTTGGACTGACGATAGGTTTAGCGACCTAGACAGTGAGACTTAGAGACTGATAGGGTTAGTGACATTGACATGCATTGATACTGATTCGATATACCTGCTTTACTGTTTACCTGTACCGATTATTTCATGCGCGTCATCATTCTATATTTACTGCTTCATGTTCATCATCATTGCATGTGTTTACTTTTGCATTTATATATATTGCTATTGTGTCGCTCTGACGACCTGAGTATGCATGCTCAGAGTGAGAAGTGGACTTAGCTCGGATCAGCACCTGTCATACGTTGAGGACATTGCGGACATCTAGATCAACGACGTCAGTGCCATCTTTCCTTGATCTCTATCCGGTTAGTTTTTGTATCTGTTTTGATTTAGTGACTGCATTTCTCATTACCTGTGCATTTATTACTGATTACCATGTAAAACTAGAAGCCGAAGTGTGACTACGGCAGGATATTTCCTTGACCGTAGGAGCATGGCTGGCCTTATCACACCTCGTATTCCGTATTTTGGGAAGCGGGGCGTGACACATTCCGAAGCGGGAAACCTTTTTAGGGGGTTCCGAAGTTGAACACGGGTGGATCATGTGTTCGAGATTTGGATGAGGAACATGGCTCATGACCATATTCCTCGCGGATCTTATGAAGGATCAGGCGACGAGGAAGCTTTGCAAGGCGAAATCTTTGAGCTTTCTCTCAAAGGTCGTCGATTTTGGGAGTCATGAGGTGAAACCAATGGGTTTCATTACAGTCCTTCATCCATGGTGCTTACTTAGGGTGCAAACCATGGGCTTTCACCCCAAGAACTCTTCTTCTTCCCTTTTCCTTAGATTTGATTGAGAAAAGCAATGGCTTTGTTTTTGTTTTGGGTTTAGAAGTTTTATTTGGGTTTGTTGAGAGAAAGGAGCTCTCTTTATTGCTTTTTCTCAAGGAAGAAGATGAAGTGAGATGAGAGAGAAAATCATCTCAAAGGTGGTGGAGGCTCAAAACTCTAGAAAGCATAGAATGAGAAGAAATTGTTCATTTCTATTTTGGGTGGGGTTTAAATAACCCTTACATTTTGCACTTGAGCCATTGGGCTTTACAAATTGACTTTTTGCCTACTTTCCCTAACATATATGCATATTTTTGCACCTTATCTCTTGGGCTTTACAAAATTGGTTTTCTGCCCATCTCTCTTATATTTATTTTTACCAAATTACATAATAAATTTAATTATTACATTTCTTCTTTTCTTTTTCTTCCTTGGCATAGGGTTGGTCCCCATGCTTGAGCTTAGACTCGGCTTGGGCCCACTTGACTTGAGTTTGGGTTTGGGCCCACTTGTTTGGGGTTTGATTTTGATTTTGACTTTGACTTTTGACTTTTAATCAATGTGGTGTAATTTTTTACCCCAAAAAAGTGCCTCCATCAATAAATATACACCAAGTGTATGCGTGGTGTGCATGAAATTGATGAATCTTCTTTTTGTGGAGAGTTTAGCTTGGTTTCCTTTTAGCGATGTGAAGGTCGGTGCTGCCATTTTTGCTACATGGACAGTCAGTGCTGTCCTTTTTGCAACGTGGATGGTCGGTGCTTTAATTTGGTTCCCTTTTGGCGACATGGAGGTCGATGCTGCCCTTTTTGCAACGTGGACGGTCGATACTGCTCTTTTTGTGACGTTGACGTTCGGTACTTTGATTTGGTTCCCTTTTGGCAACATGGAGGTCGATGCTACCCTTTTTAGGACGTTGATGGTCGATACTGCCTTTTTTGTGACGTGGGGTCGATGCTGCCATTTTTTACGACTTGGATGGTCGATACTTTAATTTGGTTCCCTTTTGATGATATGGGTTGATGATGCCCTTTTTACGATGTGGATGGTTGATACTCCCTTTTTACGATGTGGATGGTTGATACTTCCTTTTTTGTGACGTGGACCGTCAATATTGCAATTTTTGTGACGTGGACCGTCAATACTGCAATTTTTGTGACTTGGACGGTCGATACTTGAATTTGATTGGTTGATTTGATTTGATTTGCTTTTAGCCTTGTCCGGCGTTGTTTTTCAATTTATTGCTCGAGAAGGCATTCCGGGCTGATCAGTCGGCGAGTTCATGCCAGGATAGACTTTTGAGCTTGGAAGCACTGCGAGGCAGGACTTGGAATTTAAGGATTTGAAATTTTGGTTCTTGGTCGGTATCAGAACCGCAAATACTGAAGCACAATACTAGGAGCAACTCATCATTTGCCTTTAGAGGATTTAGTGGTTTGAATTTTTGGGTGGCGTCTGCATCGCTAACACTGAAATAAGGTACTAGGAGCGACTCATCATTCGTCATTGAAGATTTTTTTGTTTCTAATTTAACGACTTAGGGGTCGTTGATTTGATTCAAAAGAATATTTTATAACCGCAATCAAGAACGGTATCGCTTGGTAGCTAGCCGGTGAGTACGGGTCGGTCCACAGGGATTTTGTGTATTTCCTAATTGTTCTAACGAGTTAATTCCGATTGGTGTCGGATTGATTAAATCTAAAAACTAAGTTGATCTAGATTAGGACTAGAATCTTGCTAGGGTTAGGTTTAGGTTAAGTTTGGAAATGCAAATATTTCCCACCGCTTTCAATGCCCTAATTTAGATCTATTTATGTGTTATGATAATAATTAATAAAGGGGATTAGTACCATCGGGAAGAAACGATGTTTCTTCCTCTAGGTTCTTGTCCTTCCTTTCCTAATTCTTACCCTAACCTCCATGGAAAACACGCTCAACCGGTCCTTTATAGTACGGTATCACCGCTACCTCGTGGGATAGGGTGCCGTAGGGAGCGGTGTGTGCATGTATGCATGGAGTCCTATACAAACGTGTGATGGGCAAGAAAGGGGTAAGAGATCTTCATCTCTCAAGCCTTCCCCAAATCTAACCCTAACAAGCGAGGAGACTACTCACTCATTAGGGAATTAAAAGACATGTTCTAAACTAATTAACTAGGGTAGATAATAAAGGTCTATGCTAGGGCAAGAAAGAAATTACCTAGGGCATGAAAATAAAAGTTAACTAGGGTAATGAAAAAAAAACTTACTCCTAATTTTTATTTGATGCTCTCTTCCTTCTTTACAGAAATTTACAGATCTGAATTTAGATAGATGAAATGAGGCACAAGAAGAGGCATAACCTAAAAAGGGTTTTAGGGCTTCTATTTATAGAACATAGAAAACCCTAGGGTTACAATCGACGCATATCTGCTTTTACAAAAATACCCTTAGGAAGACTAGTCAACGCGCCGCCAATTTCCATAATTTTTTTCCATCAATACGGGCTTAGCACGGCCGCGGAACTGCGGCCATAGGCCAGGTTTGGCCGCGGTTCCTAGGCCAAATGGAGAGCTTGCGTGTTGATCTTTGCTGTGCTGCTTCTGGTTTTATTTGTCTTCCTTTTTCTTCAGTTGGTTCTTCAGAATGTCTTCTAGTTCTTTTCCAGATCTCCACAGTGAATAATTGTAGTGGACTTTTACCGTTGCTTCGTGTCGATGTCTTGAACCTTGTGCTGCCTTTGTACTTTTGTGAACTTGTTCATTGATCTTCATTGTCCCTCAAAATGTAAGCACGATCAAGATTCCACCATTTATCGGTCGTAGTCTCACTTCGTGTCATCTTTTAGTCAATTTCACTGTTTTTGTTCCGAGAATCTGTAACCTGCAACTATGTAGCAGACATGGGTCAAAAGCACCTGTTTATTTGTAAAATATATAAGAATGGGGTCTAAAAGAATGCAAAATTATGGTATGAACAAATACCCTTAAACTTATCTTTTGCTCGTCCTCGAGCAAACCTAGTTTTATTCTTGAAAAAGACCTAGCCTCACTTTCGCAGGGAAACGCGATTGCACTGAGCTCGTGCAACAAACCGTTAAACCTCTAGGTGTCCCTAGTAGGAGGAGTGTTGTCTCCTGAGGGTTTTCAGCGGATACTACCCACAAAATCCTATCAATTTGGTCTATTAACTTTTATTCTCCAATTAGGTTTTCCAACAAGGAATTCTATTATCTTCGACTCAAAAATTATCCACCCGTATATTTCACACTTCCTTATCATTCAACTTAAGATTATATATGTTCTGTAGACTTACTTAGCTTTCGGCATCTTTTAAGTTTTCCTTTTAGGGTTCTATCTCAACTTAGGAATTTTTATCATCTCTATTAAAGATATAAGTCCTATTCTTCATTCATATCTCTTATCTAAACCCCAATGACATACCCCTATGTGTGTGTGTATATCACCCCTACACTTGGAAATTCAAATCAAGCTATCATACTCTTGTCCGTTGTCCAAAGAACTTCTTAATTGGTGAATTTTTAGATGAATTTCGCTCACACATCCTTCATACGATCGTTAATACTTCTTGAGGTACCAACAACCGATTACAAAATGTGTATGCATATTAAAGCATAATTCCTAGTCTTGTAATACCTAAGGCTTTAGCAGTGACTCCCAAACCAGTTGGTCTAAGGCACTAGGTGATGAAGCACCCTCGCTAAATATTTTTTCTATTTTTGCAGCCTTAAGTAATTACAAAAACCAGTGTTCATTTTTTCTTTATTCACACTTGTATTTTTTTATTTTTCTTCGTACTAAGGACTTTAGATAAGAGCATTTCAAGGTCTCTCCTACTATTCCAAGTTTCAAGGTTCGTGTTTCTGCAATTTGTAGGGTATATATTTTCAAAATTTAGACATAAGCTTAGGAATTATTTTTCAGACTCACACTTTAATAAAAATATCAATACTCTTCCTTTATCTTGACTTAGCCCAAGAAGTGAACTCGAAATTTGCCTATTTCTAAATAAACTACAAAGACATATACTTTCTACCGTTAAATTTTAAGAAAGTTTATTTTTAGGGTTTTTAATTTACTAAGTCTAGGATCTAGTTGTTCCTAGCTAGTTAAGCTTTTAGTCAAACTCAAGTCAATTATGGCCAAAATCGAATATTTCAATTTTTATGGGTTTTAAAATAAGTATGCAAATGCAAAAATATACATATGAATGCGAAGGAAGAAGGCTTACCGAGCACACCCCCAAACTTAAACTTGACAGTGTCCTCACTGGTTGGCTACACCAAGAGGGTCAAAAAAGTCGGCACTCCCCTGTTTATTTATTTATAATTTATTTTTATTTTTTTTATTTTTTGTTAAAAGAAAAAAGAAAAGAAAAAGCAAAATATATACAACAAGGTTCCCCCCAAACTTAAGTGAAACAGTGTTTCTACTGTTTAAGCGTTAAACTTCAGAGTTAGGGAGGAGAAAAATCAAACTATACAAGGCCTTACACAGACCAAAGGTTAGCACCAACCATTCAAAAATTCTATCGTGGTAATGGTAGGGTTGGTGAAAGAATGGAGTGTAGAGAAAATAAATGAGAAGCACACGAGACCGTGTGGAGATAGACGCGGTATACGGTCTCAATGGAGGAGGAGAATGGCGGAAAAGAGAAAGAAGTGTAGCACGAACTTGAGGGTGTAAATTGAGTGAATAAATTAGCACAATTTGTGATGACCGATGTGTTAAAAGCGATTGTGCTAATCTATCAACCCGTCGAGAAATGGGGTCAAAGCCCTCAAGATTCGAAAGAAAACATGGGTACGTTGAACTTAGTAAACCAAACATTGAAAATAGATGCGTGACGAATTCTTGCTCGGTCGAAACGATAGGAAGTACGAAAGGGAGTGATTTAGGGATAGTCTTATTCTCACCTAAGAAAACTGTCTCGAACTCGAAGGATTTCATCAATGGTTCGAAATGACTGTAAGCAACCGAGTCTGATGGTTCAACTAACTCATCTGAAAATTCAAAGGACTTAAACTCGGGCGGTGAGTCTTCAAAATCGTCCGAAAAAGTGAAGCACTCGTAATCGTTATCGGCTGTGAGAACTGTGTCAGATTCAAAGAGGTACGCACTAGTGGCGTCAAAACTGCTGTGATCGAACAAAAAAATTTCAAGCTCACAGTCCTCCTGCATGATCTTTTGCGTGGTCGGAACGATGGAAAGGAGGGGGTTTGATTTAGGAAGTATAACAGTTAAAGGTTCCGGAGGATGAATTGGAAAATCTGACACATCAAACAAAAATGGTTCATCCTCAATACTATCCTCAATACTCTCCTCAATACTATCCTCATAATTCTCCTTAAAAGTTATCTCATCCATGCAATTATCATCAAAATCAAGACGCACATGAAGTTCGGGAGAAACATTTAATGACTCGGGATGATGAATTGGAGAGAAAATTTCAGTCAAATCTATGGGTTCATCATCCAAAATATTCCCGGCGTCAATATCCTCAATCAAGTGAAAGTCAATTTTTTTAGACACCTCATCAAAAGCATGGATATTTATCAATTCAGGTTCTAGATTGGAGGTGTAAAGTTCAAAAGGATTGGTGACGGTTTCACTCGAAAGGGTCTCTTCACAATCAGGTAAATCAAACACTACAAAGTCGCACAACTCATTACACGTTTTATTTTTAACTAGTGAATCATTTGGGACACTTGATTGACATTCAAAACCGGAGTTGTGGGATTCAATTGGTAATGGGTAGGTTTGATTTGGAAGTGTGTAGAACTCACTCTCACCACTCAAATTCTCACTCTGTCCAACCACCTCATCATACATTGGAATTTTTGGAGCTAGTTTGAAACTAACTACCGAGTCACTAGGTTGTATAAGGGCAGCCATAGACGCATCCACATTCCTCATCATTTGGTTTGTCTCTACCATATAAGCTTCTAACGACTGTTCCAGACTAGACATGGGTTATGAAGGGGTTTCAGTAAAAGATTCAAAGTTGTTTGGATACGTGAAACTCCCAAATGGCTGTGTAGAAGCAATGTCTAGGGAAGATGCGGAAGTCGGGTAGGACTGGTAGGAATTGAATGGTTGGACAGGAGTAGGATCAACATTTGGATAAAAAGGTGAATGGACTTGTTGGTCTCAAGAACTGGATGTGTTGAAAGGAGTGAAAGGTCGGCTACGAGATTGTTCAATATTCTCAGCAATAGACATGGGTTTCGGAGTTACAACAGGACTCGAAAAAGGAGTATCAACGTAAGAAGGTGGTGAAGTTTGAAATGGTTGATACAAAGTGGATTGCGGAGTCCAACTGTTTCTCTTAGACGCTTCTATTCGATCTTTCAAAGAAATTTTGGGCATGGAGGGGTCGTCCGTAATTCGACCGAAACAATTCGCGTATGAAGCAAAGTTTGGTTCAGGGTACCAAAGTTCGGCAAGAGTTTTGGGAGGTGGGGTACCCATGATGTAAGAAAGGAGAAGAAAAAGAAGGTGGGTGTGAGTGGGGTGCAATGGATTTCTTAGCGACAAAATTTGCAAGTCATTTTTGTAAAAAAAAAATCCTTTTTGTGTTTTTTTTACGGAGCTTTTTGCAAAAAGATTTTCGATAAAAGGCTTAGACACACGTTCAATCAACCACAAATGCACAATCAGGCCTAGATCTAGGGTCACCTAGGTCAGCTAGATAGCTCCTAACTGTTCCAAAGGGCAAGAAGTAGGACCTCAAACCGCCTCTTCACCGCCAATTGTGGCCAAGTAAGCACAAGTAGAGAAAGGAGGGATCCGCTCACGAATTACCCTGAGACGGGCCTTTTAAAGTTACCTTTCACTACCTGTCTAGCCTAGGCACCACAAAGTCAGGTTAGGATCAACGGTCGATGCCTATAACTATTCCTTTGTCCTATTGGGCGCGAAGTCCTTAGGGCTGAGTCTAATCTTTTTTAATTAGATTGATGCTCAATGCAATATGCCTTATGTGATTTTTGGGGTCCTGGAAAGGGTAATGAAATCCCCACCCAATCCGGATTGGTGTTCAAGCCCCTTAAAGTCAATTTAAATATGCAAAGTAGTAAACACAATCACTTGCAAACAAATTTTTTTTTAGCGCGGCGCAAAGAATCCTGCACAAGATCAATTATTGGAGAAGGGGAGAAATTTTTGGCGCAAAGAATCCTGCAGGCAAATTTTACAGAGGAGATATCAGGGGGTTCAGAGAAAGAGAAAGGGAGCTTACAGAGATTTCTTTTTAGGTGATGACGTCACCACCCTGCGGCGGAAGCGCAGCCAGAAGTGGGTTGCGGTGGCGGAAACGCGGTCAGTGGGTCTATTCAGATCCCCAAATCTTTTCAGTTGCTCTGTTATGGTACTCCTCGGTTGTTCAGATCTGCCGTTTTCTGTTTTGCTCTCTGGATTTTTCCAGATTTGAATTCGTTCGTCGGTCCTGCAAAATTCAAACGAAATACCCTTCACAAAATAAAAAAATGATAAATTTTTATATTTTTTCATTTTTCAGTTTTTATGATTTTTTCAATTTTATATTAACCCGAAATTACTAAAAGAAAATAACAACGCCATCCCCGGCAACGGCGCCATTTGATTTGATTCAAAAGAATATTTTATAACCGCAATCAACAACGGTATCGCTTAATAGCTAGCCCGTGAGTATGGGTCGGTCCACAGGGATTTTGTGTATTTCCTAATTGTTTTAACGAGTTAATTCCGATTGGTGTCGGATTGATTAAATCTAAAAACTAAGTTGATCTAGATTAGGACTAGAATCTTGCTAGGGTTAGGTTTAGGTTAAGTTTGGAAATGCAAAGATTTCCCACCGCTTTCAATCCCCTAATTTAGATCTATTTAGGTGTTATGATAATAATTAATAAAGGGGATTAGTACCATCAGGAAGAAACGATGTTTCTTCCTCTAGGTTCTTGTCCTTCCTTTCCTAATTCTTACCCTAACCTCCATGGAAAACACGCTCAACCGGTCCTTTATACTACGGTATCACCGCTACCTCGTAGGATAGGGTGCCGTAGGGAGCGGTGTGTGCATGTATGCATGGAGTCCTATACAAACGTGTGCCGTAGGGAGCGGTGTGTGCATGTATGCATGGAGTCCTATACAAACGTGTGATGGGCAAGAAAGGGGTGAGAGATCTTCATCTCTCAAGCCTTCCCCAAATCTAACCTTAACAAGCGAGGAGACTACTCACTCATTGGGGAATTAAAAGACATGTTTTAAACTAATTAACTAGGGCAGATAATAAAGATCTATGCTAGGGCAAGAAAGAAATTACCTAGGGCATGAAAATAAAAGTTAACGTGGGCAATGAAAAGAAAACTTACTCCTAATTTTTATTTGATGCTCTCTTCCTTCTTTACAGAAATTTACAGATCTGAATTTAGATAGATGAAATGAGGCACAAGAAGAGGCATAACCTAAAAAAGGTTTTAGGGTTTCTATTTATAGAACATAGAAAACCCTAGGGTTACAATCGACGCACATCTTCTTTTACAAAAATACCCCTAGAAAGACTAGTCAACGCGCCGCCAATTTCCATAATTTTTTCCATCAATACGGGCTTAGCACGGCCGCGGAACCACGGCCATAGGCCAGGTTTGGCCGCGATTCCGCGGCCAAATGGAGAGCTTGCGTGTTGATTTTTGCTGTGCTGCTTCTGGTTTTATTTGTCTTCCTTTTTCTTCAGTTGGTTCTTCATAATGTCTTCTAGTTCTTTTCCAGATCTCCACAGTGAATAATTGTAGTGGACTTTTACCGTTGCTTCGTGTCGAACTCTTGAACCTTGCGCTGCCTTTGTACTTTTGTGAACTTATTCATTGATCTTCATTGTCCCTCAAAATGTAGGCACGATCAAGATTCCACCATTTATCGGTTGTAGTCTCACTTCGTATCATCTTTTAGTCAATTTCACTGTTTTTGTTCCGAGAACCTGTAACCTGCAACTATGTAGCAGACATGGGTCAAAAGCACCTGTTTATTTGTAAAATGTATAAGAATGGGGTCTAAAAGAATGCAAAATTATAGTATGAACAGTCATCTATTTCTAGTTTAATGACATAATGGTCATCTCTTCCCAGTTTAACGGCTTAGGGGTCTATGTGGCTTGATTTTCTTGTTTGCCACTTCTTGGCGTGTTTTTGCGGAGCTGTTCAAGATAAGCTTATCCGCAATTTGAAGTGTTTATGCATAGTATTTCTTTAGATGTCGGCCGTTGATGGACGGCATGGGCCTATTTCCCTCGGCACTTATTAGTTAGTAGTATCCTCCATCGAACACTTTTTCGATGATATCAGGCCCTCCTCAGCTTGGTTCAAACTTTCCTTTCGAAAGTTGACTGACGATGATCGGTCTTCTAAGGTCTAACACTAATTCACTATTTTTCTAAAAAACGGAGACATGTCATTTTGTCATACGCCCGTGACATTTAGGCTTAGTACAACTCCATATTTTGTTGTATGACGAGTCTTTTTTCTTCGAGTGTGTTGCTCCAGCCCAAATTTGGGCTTAAGAGTTTAAGCTCAATTCTGGCATAGGCAGCGCCAAACACCATCTCTGGCTCAAGCGGCGCCAATGCCAACACATGGCGCCGGCGCCACACGTGCAATGCACATGACGCCGGCGCCAATCTCTGCTGAAGCGCATGCTTCACGTAGAGTTTAAACTCTATTTGGGAAAATATTTCTCTGTATCTTTCTAAAACAGAAAGACGTCTCTTGTTAACAAGAAATTTTCCCTATATCTTTTGAAAACAAGAAAGATATTTTCTCTGTTCATAGAGAGCCCTTGGATCAAAAGATCTAACGATGCTTAAGCATCACCGATTGATTTTAAGATCTATCAACTTGATTAATTCTCTCCTCTCCTATAATCAAGAGCCTATGAGATTAATCTACATATACAAAGACCCCCTAAAATGTGAAAGAAAACAAGACTTAAGTCTCTGTGAAGAAAATTCTTTTTCATGCTCTTCAAACCCTGAGTAAAGAACACAGAGAAAAATCTCTCCTTTGCCTCCCTTCGAAACTTAAGCTTCTTAAGAACCCTAGGTTTTTCCTTCGGATCAACGATTCATGAGTTATATCTTCTATGGGCGAGAGGTTAACCTCTCATGGGGGATATAATCTCAAGATCTGAGATCCTGGAGAAAGAACTATGTCATTCTCCTTCATCAAGGATCAAGGATCACCAAGATCACCAAAAAGATCGAAGTTTCAACTTCATGGGATATAGTTTCCCCCAAAAAAAATTTCATACCCGAGAACTTAAGTTCAAAAATGTGATTTTATGGACTTAATCAAAACACAATCTTGAAAGGTTAACCTTTCCATGAACAGAGCTTAAGCTCTCAAACCCTGGCTTGCGCCACGTGCAAATACGTGCGCCAGCGCCAAAGAAAGGCCCACCAAGACCCAGGCTGTGCCATGTGCAAAGAACGTACCCCGGCGCCAAGCTGACCCGAGCTGCGCCAAAGTCGTGCACCAGCGTCAACTGGACGCCACATGTAATGCACGTGAGTATGCGCCGAAATCATGCGCTAAAAACGTGCGCCAATCCCAAGCCACGAGCCGTGCCAGCTCCAAAGGCATATGAGCACCAAATAGGCTCCATACTTAGCGCAATTTGGCTAAGTCTTGAAGATTAAGCTTCCTGATGATATTTAGATCTTTGAGAATAATATTCATATGTCACCTACGTTGATTTAGTTCTTAAATGAAACTATATGTCCTTAGGCAGTGCATATATGCTGAAATCCTCTAAGTAGACCTTAAATCCAAATGAGACTAACGTGTTTTTAGATAAATCTTACGTTTTCCTGTGAGCCTATGGACCTCACAAATGTGAGAATGAACCTAAGTTCACTCCCGTTGGCAAACCAAGACACCAACGTGGACCCCATCAAGCAATGCTTGACCCGAATCATAAAATATATATATGGATTTAGACTAATTTGCGCCTTACGGGCGACGACAAAATTTGTCTCCACATACAATCTAAGAACAACCCAAAATAAACAAATAAAAATACGACACATGAAGCAAAGAACCTGAAGTGCAGAAAGTTGTTGTCGTACACGACAATGTAATTAACTATTAAGGCTTGCGCCTTTAAGAAAAATTCGTCCCCACAATTAATGAACCTCTCATTTGTGAGAGAGAATATGAAGTCGGTTACATCATTCGCATCCTTCCAAACCTCCGATATACAGCACTATAAATCAAATTAGTGTCTTCAGAGAGGTGGATGGATCAAACCTATGAATCTGCCCCCAAATTCAGGTAAGACATTCTAACCCAGTTCATCTGACCGGTTTTCGGCGGTAAACATATTCTGGCACGCCCGATGTGACAATTCTTCCCTTTCCACTGCACACTTCGTGTGTCATGTTTTTGCGAACAAAATCGCGGTTTTATGGTTGCTCTTGGATTTCAGGATACGCTGAAGCCGGTGCTTGTTCTCCTATGTAAGGTCTCAATTGCCTTTTGCGACAACTGCAACTCAAGCACCTCCCCGTCCCGGCTGATCCACTCTGGGCAGATTATGGCCCCAGTGCTCGGCATTCTATCTGCCCAATTAATGCAAGAGTGGAACGGTTTTCAATTTAGGCAAATGCCTCCACTCCTCCTCCCTACCATTGGTGTCGCAACGCCAAAAGAGGAGGCTCCAAAGAAGACAGTCTCCGATAGGCTGACACCAAGCTCCGCGGGCCCATCCAAGAAGCTTGCAAAATCAGAAAGCTCGGTCTTCAAGAAGCTGACAACAAGTTTCGCAGGCCCAGCCAAGAAGCCTGTGAAACTTTAAAGCTCAGTCTTCAACATGCTGAATTCAAGCTCCGTGGGCCAATTGAAAAAGCCCGCAACACCAAAAGGCCCAGTCTTTAAGAGGCTGGCATCAAGCTCAACAGGCCCAATAAAGAAGCTTGTGAATTCTAAAAGCTCAGTCTTTAATAGGCTGGCTCATGCTGCTCCCGAAGCACCAAAAGACCCTTTACCTCCAAGAAAGTCTGTCTTCCACAGGCTGACACCCAATGGTCCTATGCTGCCTAAGGAGTCAGTGTTCAAGCGACTGATGCCCGTCCAGGGTCAAGGTCCACACAGGGGGATAATAATGAAGCTCCCAATGCTGAAGAGGTTCCTGCTTCAAGGAGGTCTCGACGCCGTTACTGTCGCCGACAAAGGCAGGCTGGGGCATCTCCTCATCAGGGCTGACTCCACCTACGTCTGACTTCACCACCAATGTGGTTGTTCTAACAGAAAACAGTTTCGACCCCCTGAGAAGGGTTAGACTAAACTCGCCTACCGCCGTATTAAAGAAGTCCCCACCACCCGCAGGGGCATCAAATGAACAGAAGCCAACGCTAAAGTCGCAACTTTACTCGACAATCTATAAAGTTTGGAAGGAAGTTCATGGCTTTGTCATTGCCACCAAGCCTTCTTCGAAATCAGAGAAATTCAAGAATCAGCCAAAAACTGATAAACCAGCTATCAAGTCTGAGGAGGTCCTCCTAAAAAGGCAAAGGTAAGGTAAATCCAAAGAGGTGAAATGTCAGAAGCTCTATGCACAAAACTGAAGTAGTTCACACTATGCATATGATACATCTCAACGGGAGTGAAAACAACGCTTCTACCAGTCATAGACCCCATACTCGGTCCCTGACTACAGCCTAAAGGCAGTAGCAACTACAAAAGATGGCCGCCCAAGCAGAAACACTTGTCAGTTCACCGCCTAAAGCGCACCCGGAAGGCGACCAAGAAAATATGGAAGCACAAGTGTCTGATGTTGACTTTTTAAAACGCGCCCTTGGCAAGAAATACAAAGAGGCAGCAGAAACGACCGTCAACATGAGCAAAATAGCTCTTCTCATGCAGAAAATGTGTGTGATAATGGCCCAATCGTCAGAACCGCCGGCATAAGATGCTCCAGTGGTCCTTGATAATGAGAAGGAGGATGCTACAAGTCCTCTGCAGGCCCCATCAACCGCAAAAGATGAAACAATCTCGAAGGCGCGGTTCAATGAGTACATCGCCCAACAGGTCAAACTCCTCACCGCCACTGAAGCAGCCGATAAGCTGGTTAAAATAGGTCGTCCATATCCAGCATGGTACGACTAGAAACAATACCCTTTGGGATATACGATCTCTAATTTCAACGTCTTCAATGGGACTAGCAATCCCTACCAACATATCGCACAGTTCAAAGCAAGGTGCGGTAACACCGGAGGCGATGATAAACTACTCTTCGATGGTTCATTACCAGGCTGACAGATACTGCCTTCGAATGATATTCGGAGCTCCTAAATGACTCCATAGATACCTTCACCAATATGGAGTTGTTCTTCATGTAAAGGTTTGTTAGCGTAAGCGAGCGTACAACAATCTACGTGCTGATCACTGAAAAGAGGAGATCGAATGAAACACTGGTGCAGTATGCCATTCGGTGGAGGAACTTTGTTTCGAAATGTGAGCAACCGATCTCCGAAGCTTCAGCCGTCGGTATAACATTTCAGAAAATAGAAAATATTATTTTGGAATTTAAATAATAAAATAATGAATTTTACGGATATTATACCGAGTGTGGATATGAGTTTTCGTAGATTGGTATAGTTATATACCTATATTTTGGAAAATAATTGAAAATTAAAATGAATTATTATTTATGAGAGCATTTATTTGATTTGGTTTTTTTTTATAAATCAGTATATAATTATTTCCATACAAGTTTAATGCTAGACCTAATTAGTGTTTTCTATTTGTGCACTAAACCTAGTTTTATTTTTGTTAACCATGTTAAGTTCCATGACATGCTTAAAGATGTCTAAATATTTTCTTTTGTGTTTTGAAATATGGTTTAAAAATTTTAAAGAAGAAGAAAAGATATGAGAAGGAGACAAGGAAACTAAAGGGTATGTGCAAGTGAGAGAATGAGAGAGAGGGAGTCACGGTTGCATTAACCATTTCTTTTCTTCACTTCATTTCTTCATCTCCTTAATCTTCTTCTTCCTCTTCTCATTTTCTCCACCTCCTCCACCATTCTCTTCAACCCCACAAAACCTCACAAATCTCATCAAAACTGATTAAAACCTTCACTAAAAATGTTTCTAATCTCATCCTAAGCATCATGGTGTGAGCAAGTCTTCATTTTGATCTCTTTTGCCAACTTAGAAATTTCTCTAGTTGCCATTTTGAGGTAAAATTCTCTCCTTAATACAAGTTCTTATTCTATATGCCTTCACACATTAGTTTAGATTTTAAAAGTTTAGGTTTTCTTGACTTGAGTTTTAGAAAGTGAGCTTTTGTGGATAGAACTTGCAGTGATGATATAATTGAGGTCTAGTGAGTGATTACAAGCCCATTAGTGATAGGTGAGAGTAAATTAGTGGAGGTATCCTTAGTTCACATGAGTTCAGAATTTTCAAATGTCGGTTTTCTTGAACTTTTGATGATCAAATGAAATCTGGGATAAGTAGGATACTCTGAAATTTAATTAGAGGATACAGTGAGATGTTTATACCAGTAGAAAGCCACCGTAGAAGCCCGAGACCAAGCCCGTGTAGGTACAATTGCATGGACTTGTAAGTCCATATTGCGACCCCCGGTACTTACGGGGAGGCGGAAACGGTATAAAAAACGAATTTTTATCGCAAGAGGCAACATGGACTAAACTTTGTCGGGATCGTTGTCTAAACTAAAACTAGTTAACAAGCTAAAGAGAGTTAGCTACTATGGAAGATGGTTATACCTAAACTTGAACTCCTTCTTCTTCAAACCTTGTAGAGGTTGATGGTTCTCTTTTCGTCGCCTTCTCCCGTCGAAGATGGATCCACCTCGAAGGTTCGACTTTGGGCTCTTCCTCGATCTTTGAGTGAACTAGGGTTTCCGGCTTGCTAAACCTTCATCCTAGAATGAGTAGAGAGTGATTAGGGTTTGCTTTTCTATCTAAAGAGAATGATTCTCAACACATGAGAAGGTTTCTCTTTTCAAGAGGAAGAAGAAGATGAAATGAGGAGAGAGAGTGAGAATGATAGAATGAGCAATATTTTCTCTTTCTTGCAACCATATTGCAAAAAGAAAAGAATTATCTAAATGATAATAATTGAAATAAGAATAGTTGATGGTTATTTTAGGAATGACCACTATCATGCTTCTTTAAATGAAGTGTAAGCATGAATCAAGGAGGATCTTCAAAGCATGATGGTGGTCAAAGGTCAACAAGTCAACCAAGGTCAACAAGTCAACAAAAAATCAACCATAACATAATTCTCATTTAATTACTATTATTAATAGATAATATACAAATCCATTAGGGTTTGGAAAAAGATAACTGTCAACTGTGCATACGCACCCGATCCGAAACCCTAATGAAAAACCTCATTCTCCGCCTCAAGCAACTGTGCATACACACCTGCATTCTCGTTCCGAGGAACAAGAATACCAAGAATAAAAAGCAACCCCCAAAACATATACCAGTATCTGGCTCAAACCAGAGCCTGCCAGTATAATCCGTCCGGACTCCAAACGTGCACAAGTGCGCGGATGAGAACGAACCCTGTCGCAAAACCATGCGACCTCCACTCTGTTTTGCCCAGAGGCGAATACCCTCTGTGTGGGACTCTAAAGACTCGACACTACGCTGGCAGTGGGTTTAACCACAGACCGCAAGCGGCACTAGCTGTGCGTAACGGTCCCCAGGTAGATGCCGACAAGAAGGCTGACGAGGTGAAACCCCATCTGAACTCCTACTGAGTCTGAATGTGACATTCTCCGTACAGTCCGGTCTGTTCGTCTGATACATCGCATGGCGGGCCTAGGGGGCGGTAAAACGTCAGTCCCCCAATAGCGGTACAAGTCGTGTCGGAGTGAAGCCCAAAACACCCTGAGATAACACTGGAAACCTACCAGTATATCTCGCTTGCCCTGGCCAGGGACTACTCGTGTAATGGCTCTCCTAGACACAGCGCGATGTCAACCCCCAATACCGGGAGAGACGAATCCTGTCTAACCGTCACTGCCTCCAAGTGCTTCGGGACTGCACCCAACCACCACCTGTTTGCACGACTCCTTTGAGCCGTGGTAGGGTAGTGATCAAAGTGCAGTGGGAACACACTCGAGGCGAAGTGTCAGTGTCAAGTCAGCGGACTAAGCTGTACTCATGTCACCTGGGAACTGATAACTGACGATAGGTATAATACCAACCTGTCAGTTCCCGACGAGTCCTGTCCAGTGTACTCGTAACCCAACGAGCACCCGTATACTATCTCCAGTACGACGTACTGATGGCTGTGGGACAGACCATCTCCCACACTGGGATGAGAAGCGCATACGCTAGTCTACTCCGGAGTATCGATGCCCTGTCTCGATAGTCCTACGACTAGGGACCTGTAAAAGGATGTGCCTATAGATTACCCAGCCCCCACTAGTGTGACTGCCATCACAACGCTGGTAATCAAGCAAAGATCCTAAGGGCTCCACTAATGTGTATAAGTGATATACTGAAATAAACACAAGTACACATTGAAGTAGAAACAAACCAAGTAGCATACTACTATATTGAGCAAGATTGTTTATACAAGGTGAATATCCCAAGCTTCCATTAAGTAATATACAAACTAGTATGATACAGTAATGGCCTCTAGGGCATATACACTAACAATCTCCCACTTGCACTAAGGCCATGTACTGGCGTATCGAAGACCTATCATCTCGATCAGCCGCTCGAACTGAGTCTGGGGTAGGGCCTTGGTGAATGGATCCGCAGTGTTCTCTTCTGAAGCAACCCTCCGAACCTCGATCTCCTTGCGATCCACGATCTCCCTGATCAGGTGATACCGCCTCAAGATGTGCCTGGATCTCTGATGGGACCTGGGTTCCTTTGCTAAAGCTATAGCCCCGTTGTTGTCGCAATACAGAGGTACTGGGTCAACAATGGATGGAACCACCTGAAGTTCTTTTAAGAACTTCCTTATCCAGACAGCTTCTTTTGCGGCATCAGATGCAGCGATGTATTCCGCTTCCATAGTCGAGTCTGCAACGGTTTTTTGTTTGGAACTCTTCCAACACACCGCCCCTCCATTGAGGGTAAAGACAAAACCCGACATGGACTTGGAATCATCCTTGTCACTCTGGAAGCTGGAGTCAGCAAAGGCCTCAATCTGGAGGTCTTTTCCGCCATACACCAAGAACATCTCCTTAGTCCTCCTCAGGTACTTGAGAATGTTCTTTACCGCTATCCAATGTTTCTCCCCAGGGTTTGACTGATACCGGCTTACTACACTCAGTGCATAAGCTACATCCGGTCTGGTACACAACATCGCATACATTATAGAGCCTACCGCAGAAGCGTAGGGTATAATAGACATGCGATCCCTCTCCAAATCAGTCTTGGGAGACATCTCTTTAGAGAGGGTGATCCCGTGACAAGCCGGTAAGTTACCGCGCTTGGAATCTTCCATACTGAATCTTTTCAGTACGGTGTCGATGTACCTGGACTGTGAAAGTCCTAATATCCTCTTGGATCTATCACGATGGATCCGGATCCCCAGGATGTAAGAGGCATCACCCAGGTCTTTCATGGAGAACCTGTGTGACAAGAAACCCTTGACAGATTGTAGCATAGGAATGTCATTTCCTATTAAGAGAATGTCATCCACGTATAAAACAAGGAATACCACAGTTCTCGCTACAAATCTACTATAGATGCACGGTTCATCTGGATTTTTGATAAAGTCAAATTCCTTGACCGTCTCATCAAAACAGATGTTCCAACTCCGCGATGCCTGCTTTAGTCCATAGATGGACTTAAGCAACTTGCACACCTTTCCGCTGCTCCCACTCTGAATGAAACCCTCTGGCTGATCCATATAGACACACTCCTCTAAATTTCCATTTAGAAAAGCGGTCTTTACGTCCATCTGCCAAATCTCATAATCGTGGAAGGCAGCAATGGCAAGAAGGATCCGAATGGATTTCAGCATAGCCACTGGAGAAAAGGTTTCGTCATAGTCCAAGCCAGGTCTTTGACGGAAACCCTTTGCTACAAGTCTAGCTTTATAGGTCTCAACCTGTCCATCTACACCAATCTTCCTTTTGAAGATCCACTTGCATCCTACGGGTTTTACCCCGTCTGGAGCAATGTCCAACGTCCATACTTTGTTGGTGTACATGGACTCCATTTCGGTCCGCATTGCATCCAGCCATTTTACCGAGTCAACGCTCTGAACGGCCTGCTGGAAGCTAGTAGGCTCATCATAATCTATGATGCAATCCTCTCTATCCCCGTCTATGAGAAAACCGTAGTATCTCTCGGGCGGATGAGACTGCCTACTACTCCTGCGGAGCGGCGTAGGAATGTCCTGTTCATTTGAACCCTCTGGTTCCACTAAGCTTTCAGTAATAGTCTGTGGTTCTGGAATTTCTTCCAGTTCTACTGCGCTCCCACTTAATTCTTTTTCTAAGAACTGATGTTCTAGAAAGTGAGCATGACGAGAAATAAGAACTTTTTGTTCCTCTTCGTAGTAGAAGAGATATCCCTTGGAATTCTTTGGATATCCCACAAACTTACACAGTACTGAGCGCGCCTCGAGCTTGTCCGCATGCTGCTTTTTAACAAAAGCTGGACTTCCCCAAGTCTTAATGTGACTGAGATGGGGTCTCTTCCCACACCACATCTCATATGGTGTAGTAGGCACAGTCTTAGTAGGAACTCGGTTCAAAAGGTACGCAGCTGATTCTAGTGCATACCCCCAGAATGATCGCGGTAACTCAGCGTTACTCATCATGGACCGTACCATATCCAATAGGGTCCGGTTCCGTCTCTCCGATACACCGTTATGTTGCGGGGTGTATGGAGGAGTAAGCTGAGAGAGAATCCCATTCTCTTTTAAATAATTCAGGAACTCGGCACTTAAGTATTCTCCACCTCGATCCGATCTTAGAATCTTGATACTTTTGCCGGTCTGTTTTTCTACTTCATTCTTAAATTCCTGGAATTTTTCAAAAGCTTCGGACTTATGTTTCATTAAGAAGACATAACCGTATCTTGAAAAATCATCCGTAAAAGTAATGAAGTAAGAATAACCGCTTCGTGCATGTGTAGACATTGGACCGCACACGTCGCTGTGTACGAGTCCCAAGAGCTCGCTCGCTCTTACTCCGTGTCCAGTGAACGGAGTCTTTGTCATCTTTCCTTTGAGACAGGATTGACAAGTGGCATACGATTGATATTCGAACGGATCCAAATATCCTTCTGTATGTAACTTAGTCAACCTTCTCTCATTGATGTGACCCAGTCTACAATGCCATAAGAAAGTCTGATTGATATCTGGAGACTTTCTTTTGTGTGTATTCTGGATATTGAAAATCTGTGGTTGGTTTAATACGTATATACCATTGCTCAATGTACCTGACCCAATCAGAACTTGATTAAGGTGAATGTTAACAACATTACTTACAAACGCAAATTCATAACCTTCTTTAGAAACCAAAGATACAGAAATGATATTACAAGTTGCGTTGGGTACAAAAAAGCAATTACGTAAAACCAAAACATGTCCATCTGACATTCCTAGGTGATAGTCCCCCACGGCTTTAGCATCCATGCTAGCTCCGTTCGCAACTCTGAGGGTCATGTCACCTGCCTTCAAAACCCTACGGTTTCTCAACGCCTGCAAAGAATTACAGATATGAGATCCTGATCCGGTATCCAATACCCAGGAAGTAGAGTTTATAGATAGACAGTTTTCAATAACATACACACCTGAAGCTGAAGCCGCAACCTGCTTCAGTTCCTGTGTCCTAGCTTTCCAAGCCCTGCAATCTTTCTTCCAGTGTCCACTCTTGTGACAATAGAAGCATTCCTCTTTACCAACAAGCTTCCCCGCTATCTTTGTTGCCTTTTCCTTTCCCTTCGCACCCACTTTACTAACACCGCCCCTTGGTTTGGCGGGGGCTTTCCTCTTCTTTCCCTTGGCTTTCGCCTTGGACCTAGAAGAAGAAGATCCTCCTACAAACAAAGTGGATGTATCCCTACCCTTCTGTAGGGTGCCCTCTGCGCTCCTCAGCAGGTTGAGGAGTTCTGAAAGTTCAACTTCCTTTTCTTGCAAGTTGAAATTCAGTATGAACTGGGCGTAAGTGGATGGAAGGGACTGGAGAATTATATCTGTGTAGAGTTCACTATCCAACGTGGTCCCAAGTTCTGCGAGCTCCTCAGTGTAGCCAATCATCTTAAGCACGTGGTCCGCTACCGATGATCCGACGGCCAACTTAGTCGAAAATAACTTCTTCGACACTTCGTATCTTGCGATACGAGACTGCTCTCCATACAGTTCTTTTGTATGAAGAAATATGGATTCCAAATCCATATTCTCGTGCCTCCTCTGATGGTCGTTGTCCATCGAGGCAAGTACGAGGCATCTGGCCTTCGCGCTGTCAATCTCCCAAGTCTTACGGATTTCCTTATCCGCGACGCTGGAGGTAGGACCTGGGACGGGGGGAGCTTTGCTGGTAAGAAGATACCCCAGCTTGTCGTAAGAGATTGCCAATTTGACATTCCTGAGCCAATCTTTGTAGTTTGGCCCTGTCAATATGTTTTTATCTAGAAGTAACTTAAGTCCAGTCATTTCGATTTGGTCGCTGCAGGGGGAGAGAAGAAACACTTAGCACGATGCTCTTGCAAGTTTAGAATGGTTTTTAATTTGTCTAAACAGGATGGCTCCCACTGTCTCTCGAATCCCTCCTCAAACCACAAAAGGAAGAATTAGCCGGGATCAATCCCACCGTACAATACTTGCTTAACCGTTCAGCCAGGCCAGTGTCGGTACTTCGAGGGAGGTTTTCCAACGCTTTCGCGAAGTTCCTTAATTTAAGAACCTCTTTTCCCTGGGGGCGTAGCCCCGCTAACACCTTTCTAGGCACCTACTAGGTTTATAGCATTGATCGTTTAGTGAGAAATTTCCCGAGGAGTAGCATATACTCACAGTAGGATCGGGATCCAAATATCATCGCGTGACGAAAATGAAGGAATCCTACCATAATCATCACACTCCAAATGGTATGCAAATCTAGCAAGTTTCAGTACTTATGAAACTCCCGATGTGGATTTTTGCCCCATGCTCTTATGACCTTGACTTTGGCCAAAATATCATAAGTCACATGTCAAGTTCTTCCCGTCACTTTCCAGGTTAATTTGGATCCATCCGTACATACCCTTGACTTTGGCCAAAATGGCAGCACGACTGTCCCAAACCAACGCATCTATCTATGCTACACATGAACACCCAATAGCTACCAATCACTGTGCCTTGACTTTGGCCAAAATACACAGCTTGAATACTATTGCCTATTCATGCGAAACGACGGAGGGCTACGAATGGTTTTGGTAAAACCGTGAACGTAGTGAACTTGATATAATCGATGGAACGAGATAGCTTTTAGAAGGAGTGGCTCAGGCTCCGCATTTAAAAGTTAGTTTTGAAAAGAACCGAGTGGTTTTTCGAAAGTGTTCCATCGACTTAAACTTGGTTTATTATCTTGCATTAGTTCTTTTAATGCGTGATATTCTTGCATTAGTTCTTTTAATGCGTCCCATCATTTAATTCCTACCATTGCAGAAAACAACCAAAATATGACGTACGCTTATGCCATTCGCATTCGCCACGGGGTCCCGTCATCACTCGTTAGGTTACTTAACTAACGACAGAGCGGGGGCTGGGCTAGCGCGGCTGTAAAACATAAGCAACGCCTAAATAGAAAGCAATGATAGACATTACAGATCACAGATGAATACATTGGATATACTAGCAATCCTCATTCCTTTCGAGCCTGAAACGAAAAACGGATAACACGGTCGCGGTGAATAGCAAATACCCCACCCAAGACCCCTACGGGTGCGGCAAACTACCCTCCATGTTCCCGGTAGTTTGTGCACCCCACCATGGGTCTATCCTAGGAGCAAAAACAGTAAAAAGAATTATACAATGACGGCTACAACCCCGACCCGGTTGTGCGGCCAAACAAATAATATAATTACATCAATTTACATTTACAATGAATGAAAGAAAAACAAAAGCTCATCTCACATCCACCCCGGCTATTCACCCGCGACAGTCCAACACATTCATATACACATTCCAGAACATTACAGATCATGTATAACCCCGACTAATCGACTTATAGCGATTAGCCGACGTTCAATACATGCAAACATCACAGATATAACCAACATAGCCAAAGTGCAGTGAAGTTCGGAAAAAAAAAATACGGAATTATAGGACCCCAAAAGTGAATTTCAGTTCTGGAAAATCTGGGTACATATAATATATCTTAAAAATCCCAAAACCAACACAGAAGAACACTGCACGAAAAACGATGCAAAGAAGACACCAACTTGCGGCGGTTCCGCGGCCAGATGAGTAGGTGAGGCCGCGGAAGCGCGGCGGTTTGGAGGAAACATGATATCGTTTTTCTTGTGTGTTCTTAGAAAACCCTGAGACGATTTTACAAGTATAAAGTTTTTCATTTTGAGCAGAAAAAATTTCAACAGAAAGTTAGGTTTTCGTTTTTCCGGTTTTGCGATTTTTCGGTTCCGAACTTCGTTACACTTCACTACCAAGCTAGTTTAAGTTTAGTTAGGCTCTGATACCAATGTAAGTCCATATTGCGACCCCCGGTACTTACGGGGAGGCGGAAACGGTATAAAAAACGAATTTTTATCGCAAGAGGCAACATGGACTAAACTTTGTCGGGATCGTTGTCTAAACTAAAACTAGTTAACAAGCTAAAGAGAGTTAGCTACTATGGAAGATGGTTATACCTAAACTTGAACTCCTTCTTCTTCAAACCTTGTAGAGGTTGATGGTTCTCTTTTCGTCGCCTTCTCCCGTCGAAGATGGATCCACCTCGAAGGTTCGACTTTGGGCTCTTCCTCGATCTTTGAGTGAACTAGGGTTTCCGGCTTGCTAAACCTTCATCCTAGAATGAGTAGAGAGTGATTAGGGTTTGCTTTTCTATCTAAAGAGAATGATTCTCAACACATGAGAAGGTTTCTCTTTTCAAGAGGAAGAAGAAGATGAAATGAGGAGAGAGAGTGAGAATGATAGAATGAGCAATATTTTCTCTTTCTTGCAACCATATTGCAAAAAGAAAAGAATTATCTAAATGATAATAATTGAAATAAGAATAGTTGATGGTTATTTTAGGAATGACCACTATCATGCTTCTTTAAATGAAGTGTAAGCATGAATCAAGGAGGATCTTCAAAGCATGATGGTGGTCAAAGGTCAACAAGTCAACCAAGGTCAACAAGTCAACAAAAAATCAACCATAACATAATTCTCATTTAATTACTATTATTAATAGATAATATACAAATCCATTAGGGTTTGGAAAAAGATAACTGTCAACTGTGCATACGCACCCGATCCGAAACCCTAATGAAAAACCTCATTCTCCGCCTCAAGCAACTGTGCATACACACCTGCATTCTCGTTCCGAGGAACAAGAATACCAAGAATAAAAAGCAACCCCCAAAACATATACCAGTATCTGGCTCAAACCAGAGCCTGCCAGTATAATCCGTCCGGACTCCAAACGTGCACAAGTGCGCGGATGAGAACGAACCCTGTCGCAAAACCATGCGACCTCCACTCTGTTTTGCCCAGAGGCGAATACCCTCTGTGTGGGACTCTAAAGACTCGACACTACGCTGGCAGTGGGTTTAACCACAGACCGCAAGCGGCACTAGCTGTGCGTAACGGTCCCCAGGTAGATGCCGACAAGAAGGCTGACGAGGTGAAACCCCATCTGAACTCCTACTGAGTCTGAATGTGACATTCTCCGTACAGTCCGGTCTGTTCGTCTGATACATCGCATGGCGGGCCTAGGGGGCGGTAAAACGTCAGTCCCCCAATAGCGGTACAAGTCGTGTCGGAGTGAAGCCCAAAACACCCTGAGATAACACTGGAAACCTACCAGTATATCTCGCTTGCCCTGGCCAGGGACTACTCGTGTAATGGCTCTCCTAGACACAGCGCGATGTCAACCCCCAATACCGGGAGAGACGAATCCTGTCTAACCGTCACTGCCTCCAAGTGCTTCGGGACTGCACCCAACCACCACCTGTTTGCACGACTCCTTTGAGCCGTGGTAGGGTAGTGATCAAAGTGCAGTGGGAACACACTCGAGGCGAAGTGTCAGTGTCAAGTCAGCGGACTAAGCTGTACTCATGTCACCTGGGAACTGATAACTGACGATAGGTATAATACCAACCTGTCAGTTCCCGACGAGTCCTGTCCAGTGTACTCGTAACCCAACGAGCACCCGTATACTATCTCCAGTACGACGTACTGATGGCTGTGGGACAGACCATCTCCCACACTGGGATGAGAAGCGCATACGCTAGTCTACTCCGGAGTATCGATGCCCTGTCTCGATAGTCCTACGACTAGGGACCTGTAAAAGGATGTGCCTATAGATTACCCAGCCCCCACTAGTGTGACTGCCATCACAACGCTGGTAATCAAGCAAAGATCCTAAGGGCTCCACTAATGTGTATAAGTGATATACTGAAATAAACACAAGTACACATTGAAGTAGAAACAAACCAAGTAGCATACTACTATATTGAGAAAGATTGTTTATACAAGGTGAATATCCCAAGCTTCCATTAAGTAATATACAAACTAGTATGATACAGTAATGGCCTCTAGGGCATATACACTAACAGGACTTCCGAGATGATGAAGGAGAGCGAGGCGTCCGTCGACTCCGACTAAAGCAAGGCGTTTGTCGGTGAGTAGATGTATATCTACGGGGGAAGTCGAGTGGATGGCGTATAGCACCCTCGCAACCATAGAAATAAGATATTATCTATAGTAGAAACGTAAACCTAGCTTATAGGGTTATTAGAATACCTTATGCGGATATTCGTATACTTAGTAGATTATACATACCTAGTTTCTATTTCACAACATTTGAGCTATATATATATATATATATATAAAGATATTTGCGATACGATATTATATGAGACGACATGAGATGATATTTGAGATGAGATGATGTACGCGACTATAGATCCGTACCATATTGATGGATGATATCGTATGATGGATATTCCGTACGTGATATGATGAGGATAGATCACCGACATTTATTTCAATTCGAGGAGTTTTGTTTAAAATCATTAAAGTAGATATTATGAGATATTTAGAGCCATACCTACTTTCAAAACTAACGTATCGTTACGTACTTTTAAAATGATACTTCAAGGGTACGCTACGAATTTTCAAATGGTATCTTTTTCAGAACATCGTAACCCCTATTTCTAAAACAACGCCTCGTACTATTTTAAACCATACCATATGGTTCATACGTAGTTGGATACTTTTATTCTTGTTCACGTTATGATTTCTTTATTCCGTTTACGCTCGTGTTTCGATTTCTTACGATACGTAATACGTTTATACATTTAGCTTTACGTGACTTCGTTGCTAGGACACACGCACCATTACCGATGAGTTACATGTTGCACGTGCATATACTCGTATGCTCACACATATCATCGGTAATTGCCATGCCACATACATGTATAGATTACTGTCTAGTACCCAGCACCACGTACTGTTCAGATATTGCACTTTCTTTACTTTGCTATACAACATGCTTATATGAACACACATACCATGCATTTCTGTATCGTTCTGTACATGTACATATTATTTTATTATTTCCATATACTTATGAGATTCTGCTTCCATGAGATTTCTGGGTTTGAGAAACCACAAATATGATTTAAAAACTTGTGAATGTTTTAAAAACGCGGTTTTCTCTTAATATGATATTTCGATGTCCACCTGAGATTTATCGGTTATGAGCTATGATTATGACCCGATTCAAGGAGTGAGGAGTCACCATCTACGGATACATGGTGGACCCTGTACGGTATCCAGGGGCAAGAAGATCGTATAGAAAGGCGTTGAGCCTGGCTGGGAACACTACCTACCGGTAACAGTATGAGACTCGGCGGATATTCAGAGGATATCGACCGGAGTGATATGAGACAGATGGATATGAGAATTGATCTGATGAGGAGGTGCTTAAGATATGAGGGCTGATCCAATGAGACGGCATCTGAGATATGAGGAGTTACGTGTTGATGCCGAACATGTGATTTATGATGATTTCGAGTGTCGATACTGGACACTCATGATTTATGATGATTTTGAGTGTCGTTGATGGACACTCAGTGGATGATATATATAACATGTTATGGATGACATGTTACTATATATTGAAAGGCACGATATTATATTTGTATATACATATATACACGTTCATTTCGTTACCTCGCGATATGATATTATATTACAATATGACCTAGGAAGATCGTTATGCATTCGATTTCTACCTGATGATGTCTTCTACTCACAAGTTGGCAACTCACCCCTGTTGTGCCATAGTTTTTTTGCAGGCCTGACCGCTCGGATCAGTAGCGGCTTGTTGGCACATATCGTCTTTTGGTGATTGCTTGGTAGGTGGGTTACACTACGGATCGTAACCACCGCTTATACACTTTTTATTTCATTTGTATCTAGTTAAAAGCTCCATCAACTAAACTATGTATATTTGGTAGACTTAGAGACCCGTTGTATATTCTTTGGACTTAGTGACGAGAATTACATTATTCTTTATATTTGAGTTGATGATGTTTTGGTATTTCTTTTATTCTTTGCTTGTGTTGATCTTCGCCTTAGGCATCGTATATATCTTGCGTGGTTGTGTTTCCGCCGATTGGCGATGAGCTAGCTCCCGCTTGGGGATGCCAATATTATTATTGATTATGTTCTGGTTTTGATCAAAATTTACAAAGGAGATGATGCCCAAATTTTAAATGACGAAAACGTTTATAAACTTTAGTATACATTCCACTTGTATTTTCAACAAACCTCATTTATATTTTAAAAAGTGAACTTGATTTCATTTATACCCCTTTTTGAAAACTTCATCTCCACTATTTTCTAAAAAGGTTTAGATTTCTGGTTTTCGGCTTACCTGGGTTACAGTGGGGTCTTATAGATTTCATGCGATTCAAGTGCTGGTTACGTGCCATTTCTGGGCCATGACAAAGTTGGTATCAGAGATTTAGGTTTAACCTTTGTTTGAGTATAGGTTTGACTATACGGAGTCTATGGCATATATTTCGGAACTTAGGCTTGACCTTACGGAACTTAGACTTGACTGAGGAGGTATTAGGCCTAAAATTTCGTTACGTAGGTTGACTTTGGTTGATGGAGTAGGTAACTCAAGTAGAGCAACATACCATGCGTATGTTCCGCGACATACTTACGATACGAAGCTCCGCTTAAGTAACCTTAGGATGTGCATATCTTGAGATCCTTTATTCTACTCGTTCTTATGATCTATCCTCATCGATATTTGTTTGTGGTTCTTGTCACTATGGCTATGCGAGATGAGAGGGCTATGGCTAGAGATGTTGTCAGAGCAAGCTCGTCAGGGACGAGGACTGACCAGGGTGTTATCCCGGAGACATAGGAGCAGATTGATTTCTCGTTTATGTTAGGATTTCTCATTTGAGACTAGTGTTCTGGATCCGCACTGGATGGTCAGACCTTTGCTTGAAGCCAGTCAGATTGAGAGGACTATTGACATACAGCCTACTCCAGAGATCGTTGTGTTGTCTACCATGCGGAAAGATGTGCCAGCCGTTGCTGAGATTGACGAGATGTTACTTCCAGAGCTCACGAAGATGAAGCCATATGAGTTACAGTCAGGGATGTGACAGAGTGTCCTTAGTCATTCCTGCATAGGGACACTAGGATATTTCGTTCTTTTGGATGCCCCGATGCAAGATCAGTTGAGTTGACTAGCTTCAGTTTGAAGGGTCTTGCTCAGACCTGGAGTGAGTCGATCGAGAGAGGATGAGAAGTGCGTATTCCTCCGATGGCTTGAACAAGTTCTAGAGGACGTATTTAGCCAGATGTCTTCCACAGAGTGTTGGAGATACCGAATTCGTAGCTACGAGTTTTGCATAAGACTCCGGATATGGTCGTAGCCAAATATGAATTGCAGTCTACACATCTATGATATGATTCCAATTGGGTCGATATTGAAGAAAAGTGGATTAAATGATTCATGCGAGATCTCAATGAGTCGTTCCTCTCCGTTGAAGCTAGAGATTTGATACATACGCAAAGTGTTGGATACGGCCACATTTCCAGTTGAAAGTCGTGATGAGATTGTAGTTGTCTCAGAACGAAAGCGGATTAATTAAAGAGTGCCAACTTTCAGGCAGTCTGGCAGAGATGAGATTGGAAAAGACCATGGAAGGTTCTTTCCAAAATACTATGGAGATAAAGATTTAGACCCAGGATCGGTTGTATGGCACGTATTCAAAGGGCCAGAGACCGCTGTCATTGACGTGCTACTTTATGAGTGGCCAGGTTTGTCATTCCCCGCTTCCCAAAAGACGGAAGCAGGTCCGTGACGAGGCCCGCGACGTATTTATTTCGAGAATGCCATTTCCCGGAATAAATACGTTAAGCATAATTGAGCGATATAAAATGACAAGAAATTAACATGAGATTTAAACTTCAACAACTTTATTTACAATCAAACTTGATACATTTACAATACATGAGTTCAACTGAAAAGAAAATACAAGAACAGAAATGCCTAAACTGGTGGCATATATAAACTGAAAGAAGAGATGAGTTAAGCTAAGCTTGAGTAGTGGTCTGGTCGTAATCACCTGCAGTCGCTTCTATCTCCTCAGTCTCTTGACCACCTGACGAACATCCAAAAAGAAAGAGATGGGTGGATGCGCGTCAGCGAATTTTCGTTCGGTAAGTCCCTAAGGAAAGGTGCGAAGGATAAAAGTTTAATGAAAAGTTGGAAAATGGATATCGTGAAGCAATAGTCTAGGAGATATGGTGTTTAAACATGTCATTTAATATAAGCATGACAATTCTATGTAACATGCAGTTATATTGGTAAGGTATCATGAGTATGACAAAATGTTTATAAGCATGGCAAGATAACATGAGCATAGCAAAATAGTATAGCATGGCCGTATAGTGTTGGTATAATGAACATGAAGTGCATGTAAGTGTCCTAAAATATCTCTACATGGGTAAACTAATTTAACGTAATTTCAAGAGTGAATGTCAACCAATCTTAAGAGTATTCTCGAACCCAACGGGCTGTAATTTAGGGGTAAGGAACCAAGAGCCCGAATCAAGTGTTAGTAACGGGACTTCAACCTAGTGTTGAAATATTCTAAACTCAACAAGCTATAATTCAGAAGTAGGGAAACACGAGCCTTCATGATAGATTGCTTGTGTTAGTAGACATGGATTCATGATCTAGGGGGACTCCTGAGATTTCGTTGGATTAGCACTTGAACTACCCTAACACCCCATGTATTCTAAATTATAATTAAAATTACCAGCCTTACTTGAATTCATGAATACATCAAGTTACAGGATTGAGTTCATGTCAAGATCAAGTATACGTGTCAAGTGTTCATGTATTCATGTCAAGTTGTATTCATGGTTCGAGTCAAGTTAGTTCAAGAGTAGACATTGGATTCATGTATTCATGTTAACTTCAAGTATCCAGTTCAGGTTCGAGTTCAAGTTCAAATTCACATCTGAGTTGTGTTTAAGTTTGTATTCCGGTTATAGTCATTTCTTGTGAATGGATTTTACTGTTGAAATTCTTATGTTAGGGAGTAATCGGACAACTGCTGCAGATGGATGGCAGGATTTGTGTCTTTTTCTAAGACAATTGTCATTTGATAACTCCATTAATTTGTCTAACTTGATTAGACAAGCACTCATTTTCTCTGGCTCCCTGGGGGTCAAGAGAAATGATATCGCTTAAACCTATATTAATCTAGAGTCCCTAGAGATTTGTTATTGTTGTTTACATTGTATTTATATTGTTTGCATTCCTTGAGGGAGTTTTATGAAAAATACTTTAATATTGTTTGAAAATAAATCTCGAGGGTGATTTATAATATTTAGAGTTTTTATGAACATGTATTTTAATTTTAGTGGTATTTTAGTAATGAAACCTAGTTTTTAAAAGTTTATGGTATTTTTATGAAAACTATACTTTTGAAAACTTGGTGGTATTTTTCTGTAATTTTAATTACATTTTAATAATATATTTTTCAAAAATTAGTTTTCATAAAAAATACGAATTTACGATTTATGAGAATTTTCAAATGATTTAATTTGTTAAAATATCGTATTCTTTAAAAATCGTATTTTTATTCCTTTCGAGACCGAATGCTCCGTGAGAAGTTCTGTATCCTACTCTACTATCCAAAGGACATGCGATAACCCGTACCATCCGTAAATGGGTTCTCCTAAAAGGGTTGTAGATGCGTAATTGCAAAGGATTTAAAAATATCGATAAAAACGCTTTTTATAAAAGTAATGGTATTTTAATATAATTGTTTCGTTTTGGCTAAACTTATTGCCTTGCATAACCATGCTATAAAGCCACAGTGTATGTGATGAGGTAGGTCATTACCTCGTGATTTTCCTAGAGGTATAGTTCATGATAAGGTATAAGCAAGGTTCATGGTATTTATTCGTTATTTGTAATCTACATATTATTTAACATAACAAACATCGTATTAAAATTGTGAGATATGGATAGAGTTGTAAATTTGTATTTTTCTTGATATCATGGCATGAAAATTGATGATGAGCATGTCGAATTACAATGAATATATATATTTTTAATTTAAACTTTGTTTAAAATACCGTATTCTTTCACGTCAATATAATAGGAGAAGCAAAAAGAGAGAAAAGTAGATGGAGGATTTAGCGTAGTTGATGCAGAGTGGCGACGTGGAAAAATAGAAGAGTGTATACAAGAGGGAAAAGAAGAGAGGATGAGAGGACTTACGGTTTCTGCTTGTACACGTACAAGTAAGAAAAAGAAGAGAAGAAGTCTCGGTTGAGGAATCGAGACCTACGGTGCATGGAGACTTGAGCTTGGGTCCGATTATGCATATAAGAACAAACTCTGGGTAGCTAACGTGCGGAGGAACGAATTTGAGCGACGAAGTTGGTTTGAACTTGTACGCTTGACTTCCTTTGCTAGAGTGAGGCTTGGGAGATAGAATTTTGAGTGGTATTTTCAAAATAATATAGGAGAAGAACTAAGGAGAAAGACTAGGTATTTATAAGGGAAAATATAGGTGTAGAGAAAATTAAAAAGATAATAAAAATGTATTAAAAGTGACAGTAAAGGGGTAGATGATGGGTATGGGGTTCTCTAGTTAATTGCAGAAAAATCAAATAAGAAAAAGGAGTAGTGGGAAGTTGAAGGGATGCACAGGAAAAGAATGGAGGAAAATGGACATGATAAAACTGCCGGTAGCGGCCAAAATGGGAAAACTGGCAGCCCAAAAGTGGAGTTTGGTCTCGGAGTTCATACAGTGCATTTATCTGGATATTTATGTATCAGTTTTATTGTTTGATTTATTTGCAACTCTTCATTTCTCTATGTAATGCACGTGCAACTCTGGGGCTTCTGAAAAATTAAAAATAAAAAATATTAAAAATAATTGGAACTGATGGGGTTCGACCTTGCAGGCTAAAGAACAGCAGAGAAAAGGTCTAACCAGTGAGCTATGAGTTGTTTCTTGTACATAAGTTATCAATTATAACTTATAAGTCGAAACTAGAACAGAAATACACTCTTTTATTAATATTGGATCAAAAAAAGTGTATAAGAATTTTAGAGTCATTACAAGGTTACTTGGTCAAGAGATGTTCAGAGAGGGGACTGTTTCCATCGCTGCTCCTTACCAGGCTGTCTAGCCTGGAGGTCGTGGAATTGGTGATCCGCAGAGAGAACAAGGACCTAGAGACAAAGAACGCCAGACTGTGGGCAGAAGGCAAGTGGGAATTCTTGCTCTGCCAGCTCCGGGTGCACAGGCACCTTTTGATATTGAAAGAGGTGTACCTCAATGTCATTTATTTCTGATTTTTGTTTTAGTGATCCGAGTATCACGTTATCGTCGTTTTGATTCTTATGTTTGATGATTAAGTTTCAGGATTGATATTTTTGTGCACCGTAGCTGCACCAGATGAATATTTTCCTTGTGCACAGCCGTTGCACTTTATTTATGTTTTTATACATCCATTACACGTGATTTACGTTTTTGTGCATATCCATTGCACTCGATGTTGTTTGTGCACCTAGTTGCACATATTTATGATTTCATGTATCCCGATACACTCGATTTTGATTTCGTGCACGTTGTATGCACCTGATTTTGACTTGTGCACTCAATATTGTTTACATGCGCTTTCAATGCATTGATATGGTTTTCATGCACGCCAGTTGCACTAGATTTATGTTTTCGTGCACCTGGTTGCACTTGATATTGATTTTCGTGCACCCTATTGCACTAGATGTTTTGTGCAGACCTGATGCACTTGATTTAGATTTTTGCGCACACTGGGCGCACTTGATGTGGTTTTGTGTCCATTTGATACACTTGATTGAGATTTTCGTGCCCTCTAGATGCACTTAATGTTGTCGTGCACACCCGTTGCACTTGACAGATGCCTTCATGTACACCTGTTGCACTTGACAGATACTTTTATGCACACCCGTTGCACTCAGTTTTCGTTTTCATGCACATTCTTTGCACTTGGTTTGACCTCGATTTTCGTGCACGCCACATGCACGTGGGTTGATTTTCATGTACACCTACTGGGATTTATTTCTTTTTAGAGCATCGCGTTTTATGATATTTACTATGTTATATAGTAATAGGGCAGGACTGGTCTGAGAACGGTACTTGAATGTTTTTGCATATATCGATATTTACAGAAGAAGTTTTCAAAAGAGCTATAGTCTCATTATTTTCCTACGCGTCAGTGAGCGACACAAGATTTTACAAAAATAAAACCCTTCTAAATTATATTCAAAAGGCGGGACGTATATCTTAAGTGAAACATATATAGATATACATATATTTTTTTATAAAATAAATGTCCGCTACTTATGCCGTGATATACGTATCATACGGTAATTTGAAAAGGATTTTTCTGGTATACATTTTTAGCCACTTAGGTGATTTTTACTTGGATGCGTACTATATACGTATTGTAGCCTTGATTATATTGTACTTGATTTAAACAGTAAATTTCGCAACTTGCGTGTTCTATCATAACTTATATGTTTTTCATAACACTTATCGGAATTTCGGTTATTTGAGTTTTGCATCTTGTTTTCCTGCGCACGTGTTGCGCTATGATAATTCTAGCTTATTCGTGATTTCGGAGCCCCGTTGATTTGATTTGATTTACGGAAATATTTTATGATTTGGGGGTTTAAATTTAAATTCGGGACCGAATTTATTTAAGGGGGGAAGATTGTAATATTTCAGGAAATAGAAAATATTATTTTGGAATTTAAGTAATAAAATAATGAATTTTACGGATATTATACCGAGTGTGGATATAAATTTTTGTAGATTGGTATAGTTATATACCTATATTTTGGAAAATAATTGGAAATTAAAATGAATTATTATTTATAAGAGCATTTATTTGATTTAGGTTTTTTATAAATCAGTATATAATAATTTCCATACAAATTTAATGCTAAACCTAATAAGTGTTTCCTATTTGTGCACTAAACCTATTTTTATTTTTGTTAACCATGTTAAGTGCCATGACATGCTTAAAGATGTCTAAATATTTTCTTTTGTGTTTTTGAATATGGTTTTAAAATTTTAAAGAAAAAGAAAAGAAAAGAAAAGATATGAGAAGGAGACAAGGAAACAAAGGGGTATGGGCAAGTGAGAGAATGAGAGAGAGGGAGTCATGGTTGCATTAACCATTTCTTTTCTTCACTTCATTTCTTCATCTGCTTCATCTTCTTATTCCTCTTCTCATTTTCTCCACCTCCTCCACCATTCTCTTCAACACCACAAACACCCCCACAAACCTTATCAAAACTCATTAAAACCTCCACTAAAAATGTTCCTAACCTCATCCTATGCATCATGGTGTGAGAAAGTCTTCATTTTAAGCTCTTTTTCCCCCTTGGAAATTTCTCTAGTTGCCATTTTAAGGTAAAATTCTCTTCTTAATCCAAGTTCTTACTATATTTGCCTTCACACATTAGTTTAGAGTTTCAAAGTTTAAGTTTTCTAGACTTGAGTTTTAGAAAATGAGCTTTTGTGGATAGAACTTGTAGTGATGATATAGTTGAGGTTTACTGAGTGATTACAAGCCCATTAGTGATAGGTGAGAGTGATTTAGTGGAGGTATCCTTAGTTCACTTGAGTTTAGAATTTTCAAATGTCGGTTTTCTTGAACTTTTGATTATAAAATGAAATCTAGGATAACTAGGATACTCTGTGTCACGACCCGAAAGTACGGAACATGACCGGCACTTAAACTACGAACGTCTCGAGGCGTACGTAATCTAAGTAAACCGAAAACCCAGAAATCCAAACCAAAAAAAGAAGTAGAGTGCAGGAAAAACCAAATTAAAGCAAGTAGTTTCAATAGCATAAGCCGAATTATGCGGTTTTTAAAAACATCAAAAATTTAATGAAAATTTCGGCAGAGTCTCCTTTATAAATACTGGCCCCCAAACGGGATACAACATGAATAGTATACGAAATTAAGAAAAAGGCATCCCCAAGCGGGAGCTAGCTCTTCGTCAATCGACGGTCACAACCACACAAGCAATATAATATACAACGCCAACGGCGAGGATCAAAACTCAAAAGGAAACTCAAAACCACCAGAAATATAACGAGCGACTCTAAGGTCGAAAGAATAAACAACACTGGTCTCTATCTCAAAAATACATGTTTGGTTGATGGAGATTCTAGATACAACAGAATAATGATATACAAGATATATAATGGGGGTATGATACAAGTAAACCCACCTACTAGCAAATCACCCGAATGAAACTATGCCCGCAAAGCCGTAATGAAACCTGTACGGCAAACCTGCAAGAAACTGGGGCACAACGAGGGTGAGTTGCCAACTCGTGAATAGAAAAACATCTACGCACAGAAATCGCATAAATAACGCAATCCTAGGTCAATGATCATAATATATCCTCAAAAATATGTATAACATGCAGCCTATAACAATGGCTAGGGTAATATCTAACCGAGTGTAATCTCATGTGCCCGTGTCAGTGCCTCAGGTAGCAATATATCATATGAATGAGGTATGAATGCATGAAAACAGAATACATGTAAATGAAGAAACTGTTTTCATAAATTAGTGAGATTTCCTTCTGGTTTTTTAAACTGAGGTATCATAATGAAATCAGTATCAACAGTGTCTAGCATCGACACAAAACATAAATCTCACTGTCTCGAAATATCAATGTCTCAATCTCAATATCTAGGGCGCCGTCAGTCCAGACCGGCCCCTACCATCCATCTCAAGACCACGACGGTATCCTCCGGATATCCGACGCGTCGGGTAATATCACCGGTAGGTAGTGCTCCCCAGCCAGGCTCAACGTCAACACCACATTCCTCTTGCCCCGGGGTACCATACCGGGCCCACCATGTACCCGTGACGGTTCCTCCACTCCTCGACACGGATCTCGAAAACCACAACAAACTCATGGTGGACGACACTTACATCACTAGAAAACCGCAATTTACATATTTTAAAAATATAATAAGTTTAGAAATTTTGCGGCTTTCCCCCGAAATCCAGAAATATCATAAATCTCAAGAAATCATCACAAGTGCATATGTCAATGATAATGAACGTATATGGTATCAATAACCAAGTTGCAATGTGTGATTAATAACTAGGCATGAACAATGGAATAACAGTATGCATGAAATGACAAGTAATAACTACAATGTCTAAACTGGCATATAAAGCAGGTACACTAATATCGTATCAACTACTAACTAACAACCTAAGTCAAGCAATAGTATTTTCTAAGTGTACGTGACATGGCAATTACCGATGAAGATGTGTGTGAGCTGGCAAGTAAGTGTATGTGGTACATACGCATCATCGGTAATGGTGCTGGTGTCCTAACAACATGATATCAATAATGGAGTATGCAGCAAAATAAGTATGCGGGGCAGAGCGAACAGCAATAATGTGCGGGAGCAGAATACTAGACACAACGATAACTAATCAGTATTAATCTAATATAAGTCCTACAAATGGTGCCTTTTGAAATAACACGAATCATGGGGTTTTTGAAAATAGGGGCTACGGTGTTTTTATGAAAAGATACGTCTTTTGAAATATCCGTAGGATCCCTTGGGCTGTCTTTTAAAATACCCACGATTCGTTAGTTTTTGAAATAGGTAAGAAGTCTAATCTAATCTAACAACTACACTAAACTATACGGCTGAACTAACAAGCTGAACTACAGGTAAGGAAACCGCCTAACATCTGAGTCGATACATATACCTACCTGTATATGTATAGTCGGTGATCCCGCCTCAATAATATCATAGCTGATACCATATCTATAATCAGGCATCCCAAGTCAAGAGTGCGGATCAATCATCAATATAGCTCGTACGTAAATCCGTCGTACGGTCTCCCAAATCTGGGTACGGGTCAATATCACATTCATCATACTATTCACCTGGTATCCTCTTTATCAAATATCAAGATCGGGGTACTGATCTACGTCTAGTACCATATTGATACCGCCTACGTATGCATGGACGTGTGTGAAACACTACGTCAAGGACCCGCTACAACGTCATGTCGTATCTCAAATACGAACCCTGCTATATCACCGATCTCACGGCCTCAAATCAAATCTCATCGACTCAGCTCAATCCCAAGTATCATCCTCAATCCGTATGTGAACACATAGTCCCATACCCATATGAACACATAACTATAAAGAATCCCATGAGCACATATCAATAGGAATGTATGCAAGTATGTATGTGTGTATGTGTGTGTGTATGTGTAGTGCAACACTACCCTAGGGTTCGCAACGCTAAAAATAATCCAACACACCAATATCCATCCTAAGTATCGTTATTAATCCCAAATAACATATAATAATTGTTGGTGTGTATACGCATCCGTATACACCACCACGGACTGCGGGGGTGCTATACGCCATCCACCCGACTTCTCCCCGTAGATATAAATCTACTCACCTGGTCCTCGCTAGCCAGTGCCGACGTCGCCACGCGCCTGCTTGTCGTCTCGAAGTCCATATGGGGGTACCTACATATCATAACGCACCATATCGTATTAAAACTAAATTCGAGATCGAAACGGCATACGAAAATCAAATCGGCACGCGTATCACGCATAGGTCCAAACCTATCGCCTACGCATGCAAGAATAGTCAAACCAACCCTCGATGTCGATGTACAAACGTCAAACCATCGAGAAAAATCCAATCACACTCATTTCCACATTCACGAACACTAATTTTAATATAAACTAGGTTAAAACTCACAAAAACGCCAATTTCACTTAAAAAGTCATTTTTCCGAAAATCTAGCAAGCACAATTCGCCGTTTTTGTACAAAACACGATGTTTAAATGAATGTAGCGGCCAATATATTTATTAAATATCTTAAATAAGTCGTATAAACAATTTCCGGAATTTAATCTCATTAAATTCCAAAAATCCTAATATTCTAGTTTACAAAAATACCCTTTTTAACAATTTCAAAGCAAAAATGTACAAACTATAATCTAGCTTAGATTTGCATGATCTAAAGCATTAAACCACACTTAATAAAGTTAATGAAGTCATGAAAACCCTAAACACATTTTTAATCCCAAGAATTTAACAAATTTCAAAAACATAGTAAGCAATTTAGCAAATTAACACAAATTTTAAAACTAACCATTCACACTAGCTACTAACCTTGTATTATCATGACAACAAAGCCTAAATATAACACACAACCATACACCAATTTTATAAAACCCTAACTTGCAATCAAATTCACAACTTGAATTCCAAAACTTGCAATTAAACTCACATAACCAAATTAACACTTAAGTAAATTAGCTTAAGAAATTAGTAACAAATTGAGCAACAAAAAGTTTAGAATTATACCCAAAAACATATGAAGATCCACAAGCATCCATGGCCCTCCAAAATGCTCTCTTTTCACAAGGATACATGCTATACGGGCTAAGCTAAAATGGGTAGGAGTCGGATTTGGATTTAGATTTGAATTTGCATGGATTTTGAAGTGATTTGTGAATTTTTTTGATGAAGAAAGAGTGGGATTTGAGGGGGGGCTGCTGCTGTTGGGAGGCCAGAAATGGGAGTGAGGAGAGAGAGGGAGGTAGAGAAAATGCAAGGGAGGAAAGTCAAGGTCAAGGTAAGGTCAAAAGTCCACCTAATTCACCCATTTTCTTTTCTTTTCTTTCATTTCTTTTCCTTTGAAATCAAGTGGGGAAAAATTATGGTGGGTGCTGAATTCAGCCATGGGGAGGAGTAAGTGGGGGTGTGTGGGTGTGGGTACGGGTGTGGGGTGATGAAAAATGATAAATACAATACCCCAAACATCCATTTACGCTAAAAAAAAGCCTTTTTTTCTTCAATAATTTCTAAACCGTTTTGGCAAATGATTTCGTTCCAAAAACCACATGATAAAATTTTATTTAATGTTTTATGATGCACAAAATTTGTTTCAACTCATTCCGATTTGTAATTTTCCCTAATTAAATGTATTAGTGACGGCTTAAAATAATAATAAAATAATATTTTTTTCAGAAAATTTGAAATTTCACCAGCGGCTCAATAAACACCAAATAATAGCAATTACATAGCTAGAATATGTATATTTAATTTTTATAATAAGATATTTGTATTTTGACTTTTTACAGAAAACCCCCTTATTTTACCGATTTTTCGAAATTTCACCGAAACGATTTTCAAAACGTTACAATCTTCCCCCTTAAAGAAATTCGGTCCCCGAATTTAAATTCAAACTCCCCCAAATACTAAAACATTTAAGAAAAACCATCAAGTCGTCGGGGCTCCGAAATTGTAAATACATAAGACAAATCGTAGCGCAGCGCATGCGCTTGAAAAATGAGTATATAACTCAAATCAAAACTCCGTGAAGCATCCCGCAATCATCGGAGTCATGGAGAAGACATCAATGCCAAATCCAAATCAAAACCAATATGATATAACTCGAAACTATACATGTAAATATCGAATCTATATCTGTAAGTATCTGAAGGAAATGCATGCCAAATCTCTTTAAGTCGCTGTGCAACGCGTATAACACTGCACAGTGGCGGACGTCTATCATAAGAAAATAACTATATACATATATACCTTTGTTTGAAATGTACGTTCCGCCGTTTTGGAAACAATTTAGAAGGGTCTCCTTGTTTTAAACATTTCGTGTCATATCAGACACGTAGGTAAATACTGAGGCTATAGCTCGCTTTTTGGAAATCCCTTCAATAACTATCAATGCATGCAAAATATATTCAGGTACTGTCCTCTGACTAGTCCTGCTCAGTACGAAAACACATAGCAATATCATAAAAACGTACTACTCTATAAGAAATCAATCCCAAAATATGCACATGAATACTACGTGCGTCTGGTGCGCACGGAAATCAAAATCCATGAATGTGCCATACATGCGCACAGAAACAACATCTAAGTGCATCGGGTGTGCACGAAACATCTGTCGTAGGCAACATGTGTGCCTGACAGCAAAATCAGGTGCATCTGACATGCACGAAAAATCTCGATTTAGTGCCTCTGGTGTGCACCAAAATCACCCTTCAAAACATGCGCCCAACATGCGCGAAAATCCAAATCAGGTGCATCCATCGTGTACGAAATCATGAAATCCAATATCAAGCGCCGAACGTGCGCAAAATCAATCAGGTGCACAAGGTGCACAAAACAAATATCGAGTATCATAATCGAAATCGAAGTCCAGTACATCTAAGTGCACAAAAGGCGTATCACTGCACTGCAAGCATATATAAACTATACCGAGTGCAGGAACGAAATCGTGTGCATGCATACGCACAAAACCAACTCAACTGTTTAAAACCGTAATATCACAAACATGTGAAACTAAAGCACGAAAACGATCTCAAGTGCAACACTGTGCAAAGGTCGTAAATCCTCAATCATCAAAATCAAATCATACGAATAAATCACCCAAAACATCGTAATCAATAATGGCGGAATAGTACCGCTCAAGTGCATCCTCTAAGAATCTCGGCCAACTGTCACGGTCACTAGTGGGACGTCTCGTCGATGATCATGAACTCTGTCCTGCTGGTGTGCGTAACCATGACCACTCCTGGGTCAAGGTCTTCACTGTGAATTACCAATCTTTCGGTCCATCGGCTCATCGGCCCTGTCAGGTGTGCTAACGGGGAAGATTCCGTTCTGGCACTTCTCTGGTCATCTCTTGGTCAATCATCGCGACCACTCGTAAGACAGCATATCACTGGCGTCGGCCTCTGGCTCTCTGAATGCACGTGACACATCTGATCCTGGGTGCAAGTATCATTGCAGCAGTGTCCTGGAAGGAATCCTGCTCACGGTCTATTCCATGTCTCGTCTCTGCCAACTGTCCGGAAGTCATCGTCCTTTCCTATATCTCCATCTTGCTCTGGAACGACTGCATACTCATCGCGACTCCTTCTGGAAGGTATATCCAGTACTCTGCCTCGGCATGCGCATCGCATCTCTGATGTCGGCGGAGGGGAACGTCATCATATCTGGATCTTATACGAACCTCTTACTCCATTTTCTCTAATGTCGACCGCTTCGGACTCGTCTCGTCGTGGCTGCATGGACTGAGCTCCAACGGCTATCCTCGTATCTGGAGTCTCCCAAGAATGCATCTCACCACCTAGCATCCGATTGAAGTCGAACCATTCGATCGATTCGTCGAAACCTCATAATCCCCCAAGAACTCAACATCTTGGGCACAGTTTAATAGTATCGAATATATATACCACAGCATCGGTGGTCCAGCCGTAGAAGGGCAAACCCAAGCCTCACTAATGGCGCCGTGGAACTACCGCAAACCCGAAGGTTCAAAGGCTTTCACACGGTCATTATGTCGAGTTAGGATTTCATTCTTCTAGAGGGACCATAGAATTGCCTGCATGTCTTTCTGAATACTTTAAACTTGGAATAATAGGTTTTCCGACATTCGATCGTCTCTGTCGACCCTCACGTCTCTGCGTGAAGTCGTCTCTAGTTGGAATCAATCTATCTGATGACCTCGCATCGGGGTAGGCGAACGAACCACCTGTCCTAGTCATTCATCATCGGGTGACTAGCGACCTTCTATCATCTATTCGTACAACTCGCCCCGCAATAGCTCCAACATATGGGGCGATATCTCGTCGCTCGCAGCAACCACTGGCTTGCTCGTCTGCATGCTGAACAGTGCCTCAATCATCAGGAGTAAGCAACACACCAACGGTCATCAAAATCTGGCTGGCCTCTATCATTGGCTCAATTCCCTAGTGTCGATCAGCGCCTCCGAGTAAGCTCATAAAGGCGATCCGCCAAACACTCGTGGCACGGAAACACAGTAAAAAGATACATCTCTGCAATCGTGTGTCGCCGGAATTTCGCCCTGGTCAGTCCTCATTCGTGACAAGCTTGTGCTGACCGCAACTCTAGCCGTAGCTCTCCCTGCCCGTAACCGTAGTAGCAAAACCAAACTGGTACCGATGAGGCTAGATCAAGAAGGAATATAATACTGAACAAGGAAATGTACATCCTAAGGCTCCTTAAGTGGAGTGGCGTGTCGTAAATATGCCGCGGAACATACCAACGGTACGTCACTCTACTTTAGTCACCTATTCCATCAACCAAGGGTCATCCTACGCTCCGAAGGTAAAACCTAACGCTCTGATACCAACTTTGTCACGACCCGAAAGTACGGAACATGACCGGCACTTAAACTACGAACGTCTCGAGGCGTACGTAATCTAAGTAAACCGAAAACCCAGAAATCCAAACCAAGAAAAGAAGTAGAGTGCAGGAAAAACCAAATTAAAGCAAGTAGTTTCAATAGCATAAGCCGAATTATGCGGTTTTTAAAAACATCAAAAATTTACTGAAAATTTCGGCAGAGTCTCCTTTGTAAATACTGGCCCCCAAACGGGATACAACATGAATAGTATACGAAATTAAGAAAAAGGCATCCCCAAGCGGGAGCTAGCTCTTCGTCAATCGACGGTCATAACCACACAAGCAATATAATATACAACGCCAACGGCGAGAATCAAAACTCAAAAGGAAACTCAAAACCACCAGAAATATAACGAGCGACTCTAAGGTCGAAAGAATAAACAACACTGGTCTCTATCTCAAAAATACTTGTTTGGTTGATGGAGATTCTAGATACAACAGAATAATGATATACAAGATATATAATGGAGGTATGATACAAGTAAACCCACCTACTAGCAAATCACCCGAATGAAACTATGCCCGCAAAGCCGTAATGAAACTTGTACGGCAAACCTGCAAGAAACTGGGGCACAACGGGGGTGAGTTGCCAACTCGTGAATAGAAAAACATCTACGCACAGAAATCGCATAAATAACGCAATCCTAGGTCAATGATCATAATATATCCTCAAAAATATGTATAACATGCAGCCTATAACAATGGCTAGGGTAATATCTAACCGAGTGTAATCTCATGTGCCCGTGTCAATGCCTCAGGTAGCAATATATCATATGAATGAGGTATGAATGCATGAAAACAGAATACATGTAAATGAAGAAACTGTTTTCATAAATTAGTGAGATTTCCTTCTGGTTTTTTAAACTGAGGTATCATAATGAAATCAGTATCAACAGTGTCTAGCATCGACACAAAACATAAATCTCACTGTCTCGAAATATCAATGTCTCAATCTCAATATCTAGGGCGCCGTCAGTCCAGACCGGCCCCTACCATCCATCTCAAGACCACGACGGTATCCTCCGGATATCCGACGCGTCGGGTAATATCACCGGTAGGTAGTGCTCCCCAGCCAGGCTCAACGTCAACACCACATTCCTCTTGCCCCGGGGTACCATACCGGGCCCACCATGTACCCGTGACGGTTTCTCCACTCCTCGACACGGATCTCGAAAACCACAATAAACTCATGGTGGACGACACTTACATCACTAGAAAACCGCAATTTACATATTTTTAAAAAATAATAAGTTTAGAAATTTTGCGGCTTTCCCCCGAAATCCAGAAATATCATAAATCTCAAGAAATCATCACAAGTGCATATGTCAATGATAATGAACGTATATGGTATCAATAACCAAGTTGCAATGTGTGATTAATAACTAGGCATGAACAATGGAATAACAGTATGCATGAAGTGACAAGTAATAACTACAATGTCTAAACTGGCATATAAAGCAGGTACACTAATATCGTATCAACTACTAACTAACAACCTAAGTCAAGCAATAGTATTTTCTAAGTGTACGTGACATGGCAATTACCGATGAAGATGTGTGTGAGCCGGCAAGTAAGTGTATGTGGTACATACGCATCATCGGTAATGGTGCTGGTGTCCTAACAGCATGATATCAATAATGGAGTATGCAGCAAAATAAGTATGCGGGGCAGAGCGAACAGCAATAATGTGCGGGAGCAGAATACTAGACACAACGATAACTAATCAGTATTAATCTAATATAAGTCCTACAAATGGTGCCTTTTGAAATAACACGAATCATGGGGTTTTTGAAAATAGGGGCTATGGTGTTTTTATGAAAAGATACGTCTTTTGAAATATCCGTAGGATCCCTTGGGCTGTCTTTTAAAATACCCACGATTCGTTAGTTTTTGAAATAGGTAAGAAGTCTAATCTAATCTAACAACTACACTAAACTATACGGCTGAACTAACAAGCTGAACTACAGGTAAGGAAACCGCCTAACATCTGAGTCGATACATATACCTACCTGTATATGTATAGTCGGTGATCCCGCCTCAATAATATCATAGCTGATATCATATCTATAATCAGGCATCCCAAGTCAAGAGTGCGGATCAATCATCAATATAGCTCGTACGTAAATCCGTCGTACGGCCTCCCAAATCTGGGTACGGGTCAATATCACATTCATCATACTATTCACCTGGTATCCTCTTTATCAAATATCAAGATCGGGGTACTGATCTACGTCTAGTACCATATTGATACCGCCTACGTATGCATGGACGTGTGTGAAACACTACATCAAGGACCCGCTACAACGTCATGTCGTATCTCAAATACGAACCCTGCTATATCACCGATCTCACGGCCTCAAATCAAATCTCATCGACTCAGCTCAATCACAAGTATCATCCTCAATCCGTATGTGAACACATAGTCCCATACCCATGTGAACACATAACTATAAAGAATCCCATGAGCACATATCAATAGGAATGTATGCAAGTATGTATGTGTGTATGTGTGTGTGTATGTGTAGTGCAACACTACCCTAGGGTTCGCAACGCTAAAAATAATCCAACACACCAATATCCATCCTAAGCATCGTTATTAATCCCAAATAACATATAATAATCCACAAGCATCCATGGCCCTCCAAAATGCTCTCTTTTCACAAGGATACATGCTATACGGGCTAAGCTAAAATGGGTAGGAGTCGGATTTGGATTTAGATTTGAATTTGCATAAATTTTGAAGTGATTTGTGGATTTTTTTGATGAAGAAAGAGTGGGATTTGAGGGGGGGCTGCTGCTGTTGGGAGGCCAGAAATGGGAGTGAGGAGAGAGAGGGAGGTAGAGAAAATGCAAGGGAGGAAAGTCAAGGTCAAGGTAAGGTCAAAAGTCCACCTAATTCACCCATTTTCTTTTCTTTTCTTTCATTTCTTTTCCTTTGAAATCAAGTGGGGAAAAATTATGGTGGGTGCTGAATTCAGCCATGGGGAGGAGTAAGTGGGGGTGTGTGGGTGTGGGTACGGGTGTGGGGTGATGAAAAATGATAAATACAATACCCCAAACATCCATTTACGCTAAAAAAAAGCCTTTTTTTCTTCAATAATTTCTAAACCGTTTTGGCAAATGATTTCGTTCCAAAAACCACATGATAAAATTTTATTTAATGTTTTATGATGCACAAAATTTGTTTCAACTCATTCCGATTTGTAATTTTCCCTAATTAAATGTATTAGTGACGGCTTAAAATAATAATAAAATAATATTTTTTTCAAAAAATTTGAAATTTCACCAGCGGCTCAATAAACACCAAATAATAGCAATTACATAGCTAGAATATGTATATTTAATTTTTATAATAAGATATTTGTATTTTGACTTTTTACAGAAAACCCCCTTATTTTACCGATTTTTCGAAATTTCACCGAAACGATTTTCAAAACGTTACACTCTGAAATTTAATTAGAGGATACAGTGAGATATTTATACCAGTAGAAAGCCACCGTAAAAGCCCGAGCCCGAGCCCAAACCCCCTATACAAAACCGCAAACTAATGCTTTTTGGCCGCAATCTGCGGGTCGATTTTGGAGTTACGGTGTGGTTTTTGTTTTGTAGCTCACACACTAGATAACTAAGCCTACCCCATATCAAAAATGTCCCAGATCACCTGAGAAAAAATCTGGAGTTGTTTTACTTGATTTTGGCGATGTTTTGCGACATTTTGAAACTTGGTTTTTGGATTTTTCATGTTGTGGCTTGGTTGCTCGACGTTCATACGTCGACGTCGAGAGTATTTTGTTGTTTTAGCATGCGTTGACTATAGGTCATAACCTATGTGCGTTTCACTCGTGATTTCAATTTCGAATTGAGTTTTTATGCGATTTTGGTTATGATTTCGATTGTAGGTACAATCGCGTGGCTTCCGAGACGACAAAGGAAAGCAAGGCGTCCGTCAACTTTGACTAGAGCGAGGCGTTTATCGGTGAGTAGGTGTATATGTACGGGAAAGTCGGGTGGATGGCGTATAACACCCCCTAACCGTAGAAATAGGATATTATCTATAGTAGAAATGTAAACCTGACCTATAGGGTTATTAGAATACCTTATGCGGATATTCGTATACTTAGTAGATTATACATATCTACTTTTTATTTCACAACATTTGAGCTATATATATATAAGGATATTTACGATACGATACGATATGAGATGATATGGAATGATATGAGATGATATTATGTACGTAACTATAGATCCATACCATATTGATGGATGATATCGTATGATGGATATTCCATACGTGATATGATGAGGATGGATCGCCGACATTTGTTTCGACTCGAGAAGTCTTGTTTAAAATCGTTAAAGTAGATATTATAAGATATTTAAAGCCATACCTACTTTCAAAACTAACGTATCGTTACATACTTTTAAAATGATACTTCAAGGGCACGCTACGAATTTTCAAATGATATCTTTTTCAGAAATATCGTAATCCCCTATTTCTAAAACAACGTTTCGTACTTTTTTAAACTATAACGTTTGGTTCATACATAGTTGGATACTTTTATTCTTGTTCAGGTTATGATTTCTTTATTCCGTTTATGCTCGCGTTTCGATTTCTTACGATACGTTATACCTTTATACCTTTAGCTTTACGTGACTTCGTTGCTAAGACATGTGCACCATTACCGATGACTTACATGTTGCACGTGCATATACTCGCATGCTCATACACATCATCGGTAATTTCCATGCCACGTACACGTATGGATTACTATTTATTACCCATTACCACATACTCTTCAGATATTGCACTTTCTTTACATTGTTATACGACACGCTTATATGAACACACTTGCCATGCATTTCAATATCGTTCTGTGACTATATATATTATTTCATTATTGCTATACTCTTATGAGAATTTTCTTCCATGAGATTTCTGGATTTGAGAAACAACAAATAAGATTTAAAAACTTATGAATATTTTAAAAACGCGGTTTTATCTTGATATGATATTTCGACGTCCACCATGAGATTTCTCAGTTCTGAGCTATGATTATTACCCGATTCGAGGAGTGAGGAGTCACCATCTGCAGGTACATGATGGACCCAGTACGGTACCCAGGGGTAAGAAGATCATATAGAAAGGTGTTGAGCCTAGCTGGAAACACTACCTACCGGTGACAGTATGAGACTCCATGGATATCCGGAGGATACCGACCAGAATGATATGAGACAGATGGATATGAAAACTGATCTGATGAGACGGTGCCTGAGATATAAGGGCCGATCCGATGAAACGGCGCCTGAGATATGAGGATTTATGTTTCGATACTGGACACTGGATTTATGATGATTTCGAGTGTCGATACTGGACACTCAGGATTTACGATGATTTCGAGTCTCGTTGATGGACACTCAGTGGATGATATATATAACATGTTATGGATGACAAGTTACCACATATTGACAGGCACGACATTATATTTGTATATACATATATACACGTTCATTTCGTCACCTCACGATACGATATTATATTACAATATGACCTAGGTAGATCGTTATGCATTCGATTTCTACCTGATGATGTCTTCTACTCACGAGTTGGAAACTCAACCCCGTTGTGTCATAGTTTTCTTGCAGGACCGACCACTCGGATCAGTAGCCGCTTCCTGGCACATATCCTCTTTGGATGATTGCTTGGTAGGTTGGTTACACTACGGATCGTAACCACCGTTTGTACACTTTTTATATCTTTTTTATCTAGTTAAAATATCCATCAACAAGACTATATATATTAGGTAGACTTAGAGACCAGTTGTATATTCTTTGGATTTAGTGACAAGACTGGATTATTCTTTTTATTTGAGTTGATGATGTTTTGGTATTTTTTTATTCTTTTCTTGTGTTGATCTTCTCTTTGGGCATCGTATATATCTTGCATGGTTGTGTTTCCGCCGATTGGCAATAAGCTAGCTCCCGCTTGGGGATACCAATATTATTATTGATCATGTTTTGGTTTTGATCAAAATTTACAAAGAATGTACTGACCAAATTTTAAATGACGAAAACGTTTTCAAATTTTAGTATACATTCCACTTGTATTTTCAACGAATCTCATTTATATTTTAAAAAGGGAACTTGATTTCAGTTATACCCCTTTTTCAAAACTTCACCTTGTTCCCGCTAAAATTTTGGCTCAAAACTTGCTCCCTTAAAAAATAATAACAATAAAATAAAAATAAAAATAAAGGAAAAACTCCACATGCAAAGCATATATGTACTGCCTCGGATAGAATTAAATCCTATGATGGCGCCTCACGTGCTCCTCACGCAGGCGCCAATGTGCAAATCACAAAAAGAAATCTATTAAATAAGAGTTAAACTCTTAAGAAGCAGCGCCTCACGTGCCTTGCACGAGGGCGCCAGCGCCAAGAGTTAAGTAACTCTGAGGCAGCGCCTCACGTGCAAAACACGAGAGCGCCAGCGCTAGAACTAAAAGTTCTCCACCCTTGGATCAAAGATCTAACGGAGATGATAAATCATCAGAGCACAGAATTAAATTCACGGTGATTAAAAACCACCAAGATACAGAATTAAATTCTGATTGAGGAAATACTCCTCAAATCTTTCTAAACAAGAAAGATTGTGCTCTGTAAATCAGAGCACCGCTGGATCAAAGATCCAATGGTGATTAAAAACCACCAAGATATAGAATTAAATTTTGATTGAGGAAATACTTCTCAAATCTTTCTAAACAAGAAAGATTGTGCTCTGTAAATCAGAGCACCGTTGGATCAATGATCCAATGGTGATTAAAAATCACCAAGAGACAGAATAAGCTCTGTATGGGAAAATATTTTCCCAACCTTGTTAAAAACAAGAAAAATGTCTTCTGTAAAACAGAAGTCCTTGGATCAAAGATCCAACGGTGGATAAAATCCCCAAATCAATTAAGAGATCTCTCAATGAGATATTTCCTCAACTAGATCAACAAATCAGCCTCCACTATATAAAGGCCCCAAGACTTCAAGTCTAAAAAAAGGAAGGAGAACCCCCCCTTAAACTTCAAGCTCAAAAATACAACAAAACATAGAGAAAAACCCCCTGATAAATTTAAAAGAAAAGAGAATTTAATTCTCTAGAGAGAAGAAGATCTCCTCAAAGAAAAGAAGAAAACCTAGGTAAGGAGGAACAAAACACAGAGAACATCTTATTTCTTCTTCGCCTCCACAAGAGTTTAACTCTTTCAAAAGAACATAGTTCTTCCTCCGGTTGAGATTTGCAGAAGCAGATCTCCCCACAAGTTGAGAATTTAATTCTCATCGGTAGATTCTGTTATGTGGATTCAAATCTAGGAGAAAGAACTAAGTTCAAAGAATTTAATTCTTACAAGAACATATAGGAATTTAATTCATCTAGTAAAACTAGGGTTTAACCCTATATAAGAATTTAATTCTTATAAAACAGTAGGCTTGAAAGTCTCAAAACTCAAGATCTCCATGCACGTAGAAAGATTAGCACCCTGCATGATGGATGGCATATCACGTGCTCCCACATGAGCACCCTGGATGAACAAAAGAGAACGACTGAGAGCAGGTTATGTGTCTCCACGTGACTCCCGAACAAGCGCTTATACAAAAAAGTGAAAGGGTATAAACCCCAAAGACAGTTACCACTTTTTTAGCGCCTCACGTGACCTCACGTGACCCTCTAAAAATGTTTAACACTTATATAAAGAAAAGGGAATGAACCAAAGGAAACAATGTCTAATTCTGAGGTGCCTCACGTGCTCACACGTGATGTCCACAAGGATAAAGTGTTTAACACTTATATAAAAGAAAAGGGAATAAACCCAAGGAAACAATGTCTAACTCTGAGGCGCCTCACGTGCTCACACGTTATGACCACGTGGATAAAGTGTTTAACACTTATATAAAGATGCAGAATAAAACCAAGCAAACAATACCATCTTTAAAAGCATCACGTGGGACACGTGAGCGCTCTCAAATTACAATGTTTAACACTGCCTCAAAGTATCACGTGGGGGCACGTGATCGCTGAAAATATATTAAGGAACTAACTTCAACCACAAATTGATTAAGTTCCTCCTGAGATTAAATCTCCAAGCAAACCGAGCCTCTATGCTCAGAACTGACAACTCCACGATTTGGGATTTGGTTTAAGGGTACATCTCTTCACACCTCTGATACATGTCGTTGTAATTCTTCAACGTCTTCAGAGAGGTGGAGGGTCCCAATAACCAATAACTCTTGACGCACCCCTAAATTGATGAGCCAGAAACTATATGGACCGTAATGTCCTTAAACTAACTATGAACCGTAATGTCCTTAAACTAACTATGGACCGCAACGTCCCTAAACTAAACTCCATAGACCATGATGTCCTTAAACCCAACGGACCGCAACGTCCCTAAAGTAAACTCCATGGACTATGATGTCCTTAAACCCAACGGACCGTAATGTCCCTAAACTAAAGCAAATAGAGCCCAAATGCTCTTTCGTTGGATTAAAAATGATCCTGAACCCCCGTTAAGTAGATCTTAGTCTAAAACTTAGACTAACGTATCCTTAACAAATATTTAAGTTGATCTTAATTTCAAACGAGATTAACAATCCTTAAATCAAACCAAACCCAAATCTAAGAAAATACGGATTTGGACTAATCCCCGCCCTACGGGCGACAACATAAATTAGTCTCCGTATACAATCCACGGGCAACCAAAAATAAAACAAACACACACGACACGAAGTGAACATCTGGAGCAGGAGAAAGTGGTTATCGCTACGCGGTAACGTAATTAACTGCAGGGGCTTGCGCCTGCAGGGAAGAGCGTCCCCACAATCAAAAACCCTTCGCAAACGAGGGGGGATCTAATGAAGTCTGCTACAACGGCCGCATCTGTCCAAACCTCCGATACACGGTGCCATAAATCAACTTGGCATCTTTGAAGAGGTGGATGGATAAAACCAAATAGCATCTGCCCCCCAAAATTCAGGCCAGATGTCCTAACGTCCCATTCGCGTCTTTCAGCGGTGAACAGATTCTGCCACGCCCGGTGGGACCTTTTCCTCTTTCCACTCCGCAATTCGTATGTCGTGTTCACGAACGAATCGCGGTTTAATATGGTTGCCCCTGAATTCGAGGTACTAAGATTTGGTCTCTTACTCCATGCAGAACTGCAACAACTGCAACAACAACTTCCGCTCCGCCCCGTCTTGAGGAGTAACTTATGGGGCCCAAGCGGCCTCCATTTTCGTAATGCCGGTAGAATAGGTGACACAGGACACCACTGGGTTGTTCTTCGGGACCATGATCCCGCCAACAAGCTTCAGGGTCCCGATGCCGTCACAAGAAGCTCCGAAGAAGTCGGTCTTCGATCGGCTTGCAACTACCGCGGCCCCTCTCAACGGGTTGTCCAAGTCTAATACCTCAGTCTTCGACAGGCTGGGCCTAAGCTCAAATAGGCCCACGAAAAGGCTCGCAATACCGGAGAAGGCTATCCCAACTCCTACTACAGGTGAAGTTGTCCAAACTACTTCCCCTACTCGAAAATCGGCTTTCGACAGGTGGACCATTCCTTCCCAGCGGATGTCGGTCTTTGACAGGCTGGCGCCAATAACAGCATCTTCTCAAAGAAGGAGGCATGACGAAGTTACTCCGACGATAGAAGTGATCCCTGGTACACGACATGCTCGACGTCGTCACTGGCGCCGAGTGAGGAAAGCTGGGGGCAATTCCCCTTCTGGACTTACCCCACCAGCTCCAATGGTAGAAGTTGATGTTGTTGTTCCAACTGGGAACAACTTTGAGCGGCTCAGGAGGGTGCGCAAGAACTCTCCAGCTGCCGTGTTGAAAAGGTCTCCTCCACCTGTGGAAAACATTACACAGGCAAACCCGGAATAGCCACCTCAGCGGTTGTCCTCCAAAATCCACAGGGTCTGGTGAAGAGTCCAAGACTCTGTAATCGACAAAGATTTCTCCCGCCGACTGAAGAAAACAAAGGCTCGGCAAGGGGAGAACCATTCCGCTGTCGTACCACGGAAAGTATCATCTGCAACAGCCCTCTCAACTTCGACCGCCCATAAAAGGAGAAGGCTGGAGAAGATCCCCGTGTCTATGACAAATCTCAAGGGCACTGAATCCAAACGCCCCAAGTATGGGGGCATGGTAGTGCACACCATCTACATGTCTTCCGGAAAAGAAGAAAGCCGTGCTTCTGGGGGTCATCAACCACTTACGCGGTCCGTAACAAAGGCTCAGGAGCAACAACAGAAACTCCAAGAGATGCTGACAAAGATGGCCACACTCACTGGGCAGAAAGAAAGCCCGGAAGTATTGTCGGATCAACGCCAGGAGCAGGAAACCGACACCGAGTTCCTCCAAAGGATGCTCGAAAAGAAAGATAAAGAATCCGTGGAACAAGTAGCTAACATAAAACAAATGACGCTCATGTTCCAAGATATGGTAGGCATGATGATTCATCCGGACCTTCTAGCTGAAGATTCCCCAATAATCATTGAAGACGACGGAGGGGAGACATCAAACCCTCTTCCGGCTCTATCGACAGCCAGGGAGGAGACGATCTCGAAAGCCGCGCTTGATGACTATATAGCTCAATAAATACGAGCTCATTAGGCAAGCGAAGCCGCTGGCCAAGTCGTTAGAACTGGGTGACCATATCCAGGCTGGTACGATCAAATTAAGTACCCACCGGGATATACGATCCCTAAATTTCATGTGTATAAGGGGACATGCCATCCCCATCAACACATCGCTCAGTTCAGGGCTCTCTGCGGCAATAGTGGAGGTGATGACAAACTGCTACTTCGCCAGTTCGTCGGCAGCCTAGCTGTCACGACCCGAAAAGAGCACGTAACTGGCACCTGAACCATATGAAATCTATAGGACTCCATCTGATCCAAGTAAGCTAAAAGCCCAGAAATCTAAAACCATTTTTAAGAGTAAATAAGAAAACTGGTTTAAAGAAGTGAAGAAAACATGTTTGAAGTCAAGGTTTTTAAATAACTAAGCCGAATATGCATTTTAAAAATGTAAAGTCCTTTCTAAAAATTTCGGCAGAGTTTCTTTTGTAAAAACTGGCCCCGAACGGGGTACAACAAGAATAATAATATATATGCAATGATAAAAGGCACCTCCAAGCGGGAGCTAGCTCTTCGTCAATTGACGGTCACAACCACACAACAATATAATATACAACGCCGAATGGCGAGGATCAAAACTCAAAAAGAAAGCTCCAAAAGCATGAAAACCGTAATACTACTAAGCGCGACTCTAAGGTCGAAATAATACAATACTAATGTCTAAGTCTGAAACAATATACAAGTTTTGGTTGATGGAATTCTAGATACAATGAATAATACAAGTACGATGGTGGTTCTTGATGCAAAAGAACCCACCTACCAAAGCAAATCACCCGCAAAAGAAGCAGTGTGCCAGAAATGCCGCAATGGAACCTGTACGGCAAACCTGCAAGAACTGTGGCACAACGGGGGTGAGTTGCCAACTCGTGAATAGAAAACATCTCCAAGCAGAAACCGAATGCAAGACATAATCCTAGGTCAAAACAATCAGTATATAATATAATCCTCAAGAGTAAGTCTGAAGCATGACAAGGTGGCAATGTAATATCTAAACATGTATGTAGTGCCAAGAACTCAGGTAAATATTATGTCATAAGTATAGGGTATGTCTGCATGAAGTAAATATGATGAAGTATCAAAATGAATATCAATACACATATATTAGCGTCCCATTCCACTAATATTGGTGTAAGGGTATATATAACAGCGCCCTCATACCCTGTTATATATATAAATGAAGTATGATCAATGTAAATCCAGTCTGTATGTGATCAATGTCTGTATATGTGTGGATCCCGTCCACCTGTCACCAAATGACAATAAGCATCATGCATGTAAATATCGTAGAGCATATGCATGGAAATATGAGGATATAATCAAATCATGGAAATATCGTAAAACATCATGAAACCTGTGCCTAGCATCGGCACATAAATCCTCGTCTATCAGGCGCTGTCACCAAGACTGGCCCTGATAGGTACGTATCATACGCTATCTCAGAAACCCGAGTGCCCAGCTTCGACCCTCGAATTTCGATGTATCCATACGTACATACTCCGGTCGGTATCCCCACGATAACCGCCGAGTCCAAATACTATCACCGGTAGGTAGTGCTCCTCTGCCAGGCTCACCGTCTAACATATACGAGTCTTCTTGCCCCGGGGTACCTTACCGGGTCCACCATGTACCCGCAGACGGTGCCTATCGCTCCTCCAATCGGGTTTCATATGCCACTCTCAGAACCGAGAAAACACATGGTGGACGCACTGAAATGTCATATCAAGGGAAACCGGGTTTTTAAAGACAATACATATTCTCAGTTGAAATAGCCACGGTTCCCAAATCCAGAAATATCATCTGTGTATGTGCAAACAAGTATGTGTACAAATATAAGTGTACAATGAGTATGTATACAAGTATGCCATGCAATGGTCGTATCCTGAATGCAACAGTACTACAGTGTAGTGACATGGCAATTATCGATGATGAAGTGTGTAAGCCGGCAAGCAAGTGTACGTGGAACATACGCATCATCGATAATGGTGCTGGTGTCCTAACAGCATGATGGTAATATAGAAATAACCCATGATATGCAATGCGAATAGTACTGAAAATGCGGAATCAAATAAAACAACGCAATAGTGAAGTGTCTACATCAATATGTATATGTCATGCGATTATGCCATTTGAAGTAAGACGAATCAGGGTTTTTAGTAAAATAAGGGCTATGGTGTTTTTAAGAAAAGATACACCTTTTTAAAGTATCCGTAGAATCCCTTTATTTGTCTTTAAGATATTCCTGATTCGTAGTTTTTGAAATAGGTATGACTCGGGTCTAGCCTAACCTCTACTATGCAAACTACTGATCTAAGTATCAGGTCAATCGGGAGGGGTATGGAAACCACATAAATCTGAGTCGATATATATATAGTAGCCGGTGGTCCCGCCTCAGTAGTATCGCATACGATACAGTATATCATATGACATCCTCAAGTCATGAGTGCGGATCTATCATCAATATAAAGCTCGTACAGTAAATCGTCGTACGGCATCCCAATAGTTGGGTACGGGTAAATATCACATTCCTCTCATCAAATATCAGGTATCATTATCATCATATCACGTAATCTGGGGTACTGATCTAAGTCTACTACAAATTGATACCATCTATAAAGTATGAATGCGGGGTAAACACACATCCAAAGCCCGCAAGAATCACATGTCATATCCTAAATACGAATCATATCAAATCACCGATCTTGCGGCACAAGGCCCAATATCATCGACTCATCTCCAATGTCGTCCAATATCATCATACACAGTGCAAGTATAAGGAATATGCAAGGGTGTACGTGTAGGTGTAAATCTATTCTAGGGTCCGCGACTATGAACTACACTAGTTAACTTCTAACCCTAAACCATCCATAATATCCCTAACAAAATAACCCTGTCATACTATAACTATCATATATAATATATATAATCTATCAACTACGGACTGTGGGGGTGCTATACGCCATCCACCCGACTTTCCCCTGTAGATATAATCTACTCACCTTGCGTCTTCATTTGTTGACGTCGCCACGCGCTTTCTTGTCGTCCCGAAGTCTTCATGGGGTACCTACACATTAACGTATCGCAAATGCGTATCAAAACCAATTCAAAACTAAAACGGCATACGAAGCCCAAAACGATACGATAAGGGGCCTATAGGTTAGAACCTACGGGCACGCCTTCAAAACCATCAATCAATCCTCGATATCGTCGTATAAACGCCAAATAGTCGAGGTAAAACGAAATACGCAAATTCAGAATTGAAAATACGGAATACGGAAACACGAATCCAAAACAGCAACTAAGGAAAAATGCTCCAGATTTTACCCTAGGTCAAACTAGACAAATCTATACATGCCATGGGCCTAAAATATACATGTAGGAGCTACATAACAAACACGAGACAAAATGGTGGGACCCAGGCCGCAAATTGCGGCCAAACAGATTAAATCTGCGGCCTCGAAGAGGAGGTGGGGGCTAGGGCTTTGTATGGTGGTTGTAGAGTACCTGCACATCTCACTGTCCAATCAATTTTATTTTAGGAGTCTCGGGGTGATAGCAGATTCCTAAATACAACTCCAGATTTACAGTTTTTCCCGATATCGATTTGCTAAATCCGTATTCTGGGTTTTACTCTCTAGTTTGATCTAATATAACATCACACCAGGGGTTATAACCTCTAATTACACCTCAATTCACCTTTTATTTCAGATCAAACCCTAAACCCTAACTTAAATTCTCCAAAGTCCACAAACGACACCATACCGATATGAAACTAGTATAGATGAACAAGGAAATTGAAATACTACTCTAGGGTGCAGAAATTACCTTCTTTGGCAACTTAAGAATTTTCTTGAGCTGCTCAAAGTCCTCAAGATCCCCTCTTTCTTAGTCCAATGCGATCCTCTCGAGCTTGTGAACATGTTTTGTGAAGAGGAAATGGGGTTTCGGGGTTGGATTCAAGATGTTTTTGGAGATTGAAGAGGAAGGAAGTGAGAAGAGGAGTAGGAGCAGCAGCAGCTCTCATGAGAGGGGAGAGAGAAATGAGAGTGAAAAAATGATGGGAGCATGGCTTCAAAAGAGAAAAGTTGACCTAAGCCTGCCCTCTCTCTCTCTCATCATCATTCTATTTCCTTTTCCCTTTTCTTTTCTTCTCACTCAAATAGTGAACCTAAAAGAACAACCATGGCAATAGAAAAGTAACACAAGTGTAACAAGTGTGGAAAATGATATGTGCACATTTTTGCACAAAAAAGCCAAAAATCCAATTAGCGATTTTTAATCGCGATTAGCACTAAATTAGCATATAATTAATCATAAAAACTTTAAAATGACATAATTCCACAAAATACCCTATTTTAGAATTTTCCATAATTTTTCTAAAATTTTTACCATTTATTTGTGTTTAATAATACTAAAATATTAAAATATTCAATAAATATTAATATTAAATTATAAAAATTCCCAAAAATAATATTTTATTATTATTTTTTTTTTTGAGATGTTACAATCTTCCCCCCTTCGGTCCCCGAATTTAAATTTAAACCCCCAAATTCTAAAACATTTCAAAAAAAAAAGTCCAAGTCGTCGGGGCTCCGAAACCATCAATATATAAAACGCATCTTAGCGCAATGCATGCGCATAAGTAATGAGCAGATAGCTCAAAATCAAAACTCCGTCAAGCATCCCGCAATCATCGGAGTTGTGATAAAGACACAATGTCAAATTCAAAACAAAACTAATATGGTATATATCAAAATTATACATGTATATATGAAATCTGTAAGTGTAAATAACTAAAGTAAATACATGCAAAAGTATGCGGGTACTGCCCTCTGACTAGTCCCGCTCAGTATGAAAACACATAGCAAATATCATAAAACGTAATGCTCCATAAGGAATAAATCTTAAAATGTATATATGAATATCCGGTGCGTCTGGTGCGCACGGAAATCAAAATCCATGAATGTGCCATAGAAACAACATCAAGGTGCAACGGGTGTGCACGAAACATCTGTCGTAAGCAACGTGTGTGCCTGACAGCAAAATCAAGTGAATTGGACATGCACGAAGAATCCCGATTTAGTGCATCTAGCGTGCACCAAAATCGTATATCAAAACACTAAAGGTGCATGAAAACTATGCTGGAAACGTAAATCACATCACTGCATGAAATAGGCATGGAATCACAATCAATATCTCAAATGTAATAACTATGCGCAAAATATACATATCCAATGGGTGCAAGAAAACAAATATCATAAAACTCAGTCATCAAAACTAAATCATGTAAATAGAACGCCCAAAATACCGAAATCCAAGATGACGGATACGTGATGATCGAATCACAAAATCACAAATCACAAATACCGTTGTCTGTAGTTCCTCCTTCAAGGTCGAGAAGGTGCCGGTGCATCCAATGCTAGCAGTGCAAGATATCAACTTGCCTCTTGCTCATGGTCTGGCGTCCTCTGTCTCTGGGTCTTTATCTGCTCTGTGGATTACCCATCTCACGATCCATCGGCTTATCGGCCCTGTCAGGTGTGCTAACGGGGACGATTCCATTCTGGCACTTCTCTGATCATCTCTCGGTCAATCATCACGACCACTCGTAAAGTAGCATATCACTGGCGTCGGCCTCTGGCTCTCTGAATGCACGTGACACACCTGATCCTGGGTGCAAATGTCATTGCAGTAGAGTCCTGGAAGGAATCCTACTCAAGGTCTCTTCCAATCTTGCCTATGCCGATCTGTACGGAGGCTGGTACTCTTGCATAATCCTTTCTCGTTCTCTAGTCATCTACATGTCCGCACACATTTCCTCGGAAACTGGCTGTATCCCAATGCCTCTGTAAGCATATCCGACCCCTAAATCTTAACGGGAAGTAATAACAGCTCGTCTGCATCTCGCACGAACTTCTTGTCCCGCTTGACTGTATCATCGTCCATTGCGACGTCACGTCTCTATCTGCGCACTGCAATGTTCTCGGCTATAATCCATCCGAAGTCTCTCGCACGGACTCGAAATCGAGTACTCTGTAGCTTCATCATTCTGTAGAAGATATCTGGCCGAACAGGTCCTCGGGAACGCGTCCTAACCAACGGAGGAAAACTCAATACTCGTCCGTCCTCGATCAACTCACAACGCAACTGGGTGAGGTCCTTTATCCGAACCTGGTCAACTATCTCGTCGACGATGCCAAACTTTGGCCTGCTGGGTGTGCGCAATATAACTACTCCTGGGTCCAGGTCTTCTCGTAGAACATTCCAGAAAGGTCCTGTCGAGGTCTCTCTCAATCTCATTTCTGCCGAATTTCCCGGAAGTTATTATCTTTTCTATATCCGTTTCTTGTTCCGAAACGGTAGCATACCCCTCGCGACTCCTCCTGGAAGGTATATCCATATACATTGCCTCTGCGTGCGTATCGCATCTCTGATGTCAGCGGAGTGGGACGTCATCTCGTCGAAATCTCTTACGAACTCTTTACTTCACTCTGCTTCAATGTCGACTGATTTGGACTCGTCTCATCGTGGCTGCACGGACTGCGATCCAACGGCTATGCTCGCATCTGGAGTCTCCCAAGCAGTGTGTCCCATCACATGATATCCGAATGATGTTAAAACATTCGATCGACTCGTCAGAACCTCATAATCCCCCAAGAGATCAACATCTTGAGTACAACTTAATAGTATCGAATACATGCCACAGCGTCGGTGGTCCAGCCGTAGAAGGGCAAACCCAAGCCTCACTAATGGCGCCGCGGAACTGCCGCAAACCCTAAGGTTCAAAGGCTTTCACACGGTCATTAAGTCGAGTTAGGGTTTCATTCTTCTAGAGGGTCCATAGAATCGCCTGCATGTCTTTCCGTATACTCTAAACTTAGAAAATGGGCTCCTGACATTCGATCGTCTCTGTCGACTTCCAACGTCTCCGCGTGAAGTCGTCTCTAGCTGGAAGCAATCTATCTGATGACCTCGCATCGGCAAGCGAACGAACCACATGTCCTAGTCATCTATCCTCAAGTGACTAGCGACCTTCCATCATATCTCCAAGTACAATCTCGTACTGCAATAGCTCCATCATCTGGGGCGATATCTCATCGTTCGCAGCAATAACCAGCTCGCTCGTCTGCACGCTGAACAGTGCCTCAATCATCCTGAGTAAGCGACATATCAATGGTCATCTCGTCCTTGCTGGCCTGTAGCAGTAGCCTGATCCTCTGGTACCAAACGGCACGTCCGAGAAATCTCGTAAAGGTGACCCATCATACGCTCATGGCGTGAAAACACAATAAGACGACGCCTCTCAATGCAATCGTAAGTCCCTGGAATGATGCCCTGGTCAGTCCTCGTCCATGACAAGCTCATGCTGATGCAACTCTAGCCGTAGCTCTCTCTGCCCGTGTGATCGTAGCAGCAAAATCATAACCAGTATCGATGAAGATAGATCAGGAATGAATATAATACTGTGCAAGGAAATGTACATCCTAAGGCTCCTTAAGCGGAGTGGCGTGTCGTAAGTATACCGCGGAACATACCCACGGTACGTCACTCTACTGTAGTCACCTACTCCATCAACCAAGGGTCATCCTACGCGAAGAAAGTTCGGGTCTAATACCGCCTCGACTAAGTCTAAGTTCCGTAAGGTCAAGCCTAAGTTCCGTGTATATATAGACGCCCTAGGCTCCACATAGTCAAACTTAGACTTGAACCAAGGTTAACCTAGCGCTTTGATACCAACTTTGTCACGACCCGAAAAGAGCACGTGACTGGCACCTGAACCATATGAAATCTATAGGACTCCATCTGATCCAAGTAAGCCAAAAGCCCAGAAAACTAAAACCATTTTTAATAGTAAATAAGAAAACCGGTTTAAAGAAGTGAAGAAAACATGTTTGAAGTCAAGGTTTTTAAATAACTAAGCCGAATATGCATTTTAAAAATGTAAAGTCCTTTCTAAAAATTTCGGCAGAGTTTCTTTTGTAAAAACTGGCCCCGAACGGGGTACAACAAGAATAACAATATATATGCAATGATAAAAGGCATCCCCAAGCGGGAGCTAGCTCTTCGTCAATTGATGGTCACAACCACACAATAATATAATATACAACGCCGAATGGCGAGGATCAAAACTCAAAAAGAAAGCTCCAAAAGCATGAAAACCGTAATACTACTAAGCGCGACTCTAAGGTCGAAATAATACAACACTAATGTCTAAGTATAAAACAATATACAAGTTTTGGTTGATGAAATTCTAGATACAATGAATAATACAAGTACGATGGTGGTTCTTGATGCAAAAGAACCCACCTACCAAAGCAAATCATCCGCAAAAGAAGCAGTGTGCCAGAAATGCCGCAATGGAACCTGTACGGCAAACCTGCAAGAACTGTGGCACAACGGGGGTGAGTTGCCAACTCGTGAATAGAAAATATCTACAAGCAGAAACCGAATGCAAGACATAATCCTAGGTCAAAACAATCAGTATATAATATAATCCTCAAGAGTAAGTCTGAAGCATGACAAGGTGGCAATGTAACATCTAAACATGTATGTAGTGCCAAGAACTCAGGTAAATATTATGTCATAAGTATAGGGTATGTCTGCATGAAGTAAATATGATGAAGTATCAAAATGAATATCAATACACATATATTAGCGTCCCATTCCACTAATATTGGTGTAAGGGTATATATAACAGCGCCCTCATACCCTGTTATTTATACAAATAAAGTATGATCAATGTAAATACAGTCTGTATGTGATCAATGTCTGTATATGTATGGATCCCGTCCACCTGTCACCCAATGACAATAAGCATCATGCATGTAAATATCGTAGAGCATATGCATGGAAATATGAGGATATAATCAAATCATGGAAATATCGTAAAACATCATGAAACCTGTGCCTAGCATCGGCACGTAAATCCTCGTCTATTAGGCGCTGTCACCAAGACTGGCCCTGATAGGTACGTATCATACGCTATCTCGGAAACCCGAGTGCCCAGCTTCGACCCTCGAATTTTGACTTATCCATACGTACATACTCCGGTCGGTATCCCCACGATAACCGCCGAGTCCAAATACTATCACCGGTAGGTAGTGCTCCCCTGCCAGGCTCACCGTCTAACATATACGAGTCTTCTTGCCCCGGGGTACCTTACCGGGTCCACCATATACCCGAAGACGGTGCCTACCGCTCCTCGAATCGGGTTTCATATGCCACTCTCAGAACCGAGAAAACACATGGTGGACGCACTGAAATGTCATATCAAGGGAAACCAGGTTTTTAAAGACAATACATATTCTCAGTTGAAATAGCCACGGTTCCCAAATCCAGAAATATCATCTGTGTATGTGCAAACAAGTATGTGTACAAATATAAGTGTACAATGAGTATGTATACAAGTATGCCATGCAATGGTCGTATCCTGAATGCAACAGTACTACAGTGTAGTGACATGGCGATTATCGATGATGAAGTGTGTGAGCCGGCAAGCAAGTGTACGTGGAACATACGCATCATCGATAATGGTGTTGGTGTCCTAACAGCATGATGGTAATATAGCAATAACCCATGATATGCAATGCGAATAGTACTGAAAATGCGGAATCAAATAAAACAACACAATAGTGAAGTGTCTACATCAATATGTATATGTCATGCAATTATGCCATTTGAAGTAAGACGAATCAGGGTTTTTAGTAAAATAAGGGCTACGGTGTTTTTAAGAAAAGATACACCTTTTTAAAGTATCCGTAGAATCCCTTTATTTGTCTTTAAGATATTCCTGATTCGTAGTTTTTGAAATAGGTATGACTCGGGTCTAGCCTAACCTCTACTATGCAAACTACTGATCTAAGTATCAGGTCAATCGGGAGGGGTATGGAAACCACCTAAATCTGAGTCGATATATATATATAGTAGCCGGTGATCCCGCCTCAGTAGTATCGCGTACGATACAGTATATCATATGACATCCTCAAGTCATGAGTGCGGATCTATCATCAATATAAAGCTTGTACAGTAAATCGTCGTACGGCATCCCAATAGTTGGGTACGGGTAAATATCACATTCCTCTCATCAAATATCAGGTATCATTATCATCATATCACGTAATCTGGGGTACTGATCTAAGTCTAGTACAAATTGATACCATCTATAAAGTATGAATGCGAGGTAAACACACATCCAAAGCCCGCAAGAATCACATGTCATATCCCAAATATGAATCATATCAAATCACCGATCTTGCGACACAAGGCCCAATATCATCGACTCATCTCCAATGTCGTCCAATATCATCATACACAGTGCAAGTATAAGGAATATGTAAGGGTGTACGTGTAGGTGTAAATCTATTCTAGGGTCCGCGACTATGAACTACACTAGTTAACTTCTAACCCTAAACCATCCATAATACCCCTAACAAAATAAACCTGTCATACTATAACTATCATATATAATATATCAACTACGGACTGCGGGGGTGTTATACGCCATCCACCCGACTTCCCCCTGTAGATATAATCTACTCACCTTGCGGCTTCATTTGTCGACGTCGCCACGCGCTTTCTTGTCATCCCGAAGTCTTCATGGGGTACCTACACATTAACGTATCGCAAATGCGTATCAAAACCAATTCAAAACTAAAACGGCATACGAAGCCCAAAACGATACGATAAGGGGCCTATAGGTTAGAACCTCCGGGCACGCCTTCAAAACCATCAATCAATCCTCGATATCGTCGTATAAACGCCAAATAGTCGAGGTAAAACGAAATACGAAAATTCAGAATTGAAAATACGGAATACGGAAACACGAATCCAAAACAGCAACTAAGGAAAAATGCTCCAGATTTTACCCTAGGTCAAACTAGACAAATCTATACATGCCAGGGGCCTAAAATATACATGTAGGAGCTACAGAACAAACACGAGACAAAATGGTGGGACCCAAGCCGCAAATTGCGGCCAAACAGATTAAATCTGCGGCCTGGAAGAGGAGGTGGGGGCTAGGGCTTTGTATGGTGGTTCTAGAGTACCTGCACATCTCACTGTCCAATCAATTTTATTTTAGGGGTCTCGGGGTGATAGCAGATTCCTAAATACAACTCCAGATTTACAGTTTTTCCCGATATCGATTTGCTAAATCCGTATTCTGGGTTTTACTCTCTAGTTTGATCCAATATAACATCACACCAGGGGTTATAACCTCTAATTACACCTCAATTCACCTTTTATTTCAGATCAAACCCTAAACCCTAACTTAAATTCTCCAAAGTCCACAAACGACACCATACCGATATGAAACTAGTATAGATGAACAAGGAAATTGAAATACTACTCTAGGGTGCAGAAATTACCTTCTTTGGCAACTCAAGAATTTTCTTGAGCTGCTCAAAGTCCTCAAGATCCCCTCTTTCTTAGTCCAATGCGATCCTCTCGAGCTTGTGAGCATATTTTGTGAAGAGGAAATGGGGTTTCGGAGTTGGATTCAAGATGTTTTTAGAGATTGAAGAGGAGGGAAGTGAGAAGAGGAGTAGGAGCAGCAGCAGCTCTCATGAGAGGGGTGAGAGAAATGAGAGTGAAAAAATGATGGGAGCATGGCTTCAAAAGAGAAAAGTTGACCTAAACCTACCCTCTCTCTCATCATCATTCCATTTCCTTTTCCCTTTTCTTTTATTCTCACTCAAATAGTGAACCCAAAAGAACAACCATGGCAATAGAAAAGTAACACAAGTGTAACAAGTGTGGAAAATAATATGTGCACATTTTTGCACAAAAAAGCCAAAAATCCAATTAGCGATTTTTAATCGCGATTAGCACTAAATTAGCATATAATTAATCATAAAAACTTTAAAATGACATAATTCCACAAAATACCCTATTTTAGAATTTTCCATAATTTTTCTAAAATTTTTACCATTTATTTGTGTTTAATAATACTAAAATATTAAAATATTCAATAAATATTAATATTAAATTATAAAAATTCCTAAATATAATATTTTATTATTATTATTATTTTTTGAGATGTTACACTAGCGGAGACAGCTTTTGAATGGTACTCGGAGCGTCCGAATGATTATATCAAAACATTTACGGAAATGGAGTTGCTATTCACCCAGCGTTTCTCAAGCGCTAGCGAGCGCATCCCGATCACGGTATTGATCAATGCCATGGTGAGGCCAGGAGAGACACAGGTCCAGTATGCAATTCGGTGGCGGAACCTGTGGTCGAAATGCGAACAACGCATAGAAGAAGCTCCTGCCGTGGGCATGTTCGTGGGGACCCTTGATCCGCAGGCAACTATATCCCAATTTATGATGTTTTTCAAGCCGACCACCTTCCAGGCCTTGATTGACAAGCTGGCCCAAATGGACCAGATGCCCTATAGGCCTTCCTCTTCAAAGACGGATCCTCAGAATGAAAAGGGGAAAGGGAAAGCAACCTTCGTCGCCAACGCTCAACAACAACCGAGTGACCCGAGAGCGGTTGCTCGCCAAAACGATAAACAGCAATCACTCGGGGAAAAGCTGAGACGTCCTTACTCATTCCCTCGGGATAAAACGAGAAGACTGTTCGAACTGGCGGTGCGCAACAGGCTTATCATTCTACCAGATCTGAGACGCCCACTACAACTGGGCGACGTCAATAATCCCAATTACTGCCCCTACCACTGAATAGTGGGCAACCCAATCGAAGATTGCTTTGTCTTCAAAAACTGGATTGAGGACCAGTACTAACAAGGAAAATTCGCGCTATCTGAAAACTGGAGGGTAAACCTGCCACAACCGCACGCTCCAAAAAAGATGGACGCGCCAGGGGTATCATGCTCATTTATAGAGGAAGCTCCATGGGAAGTTGTTCTTTCGACTAAGACTAAGAGAATGCTGAAAGATCTTCAAGCATGTCCGGCAATTAGATGGAAAAGCCCGCTGGAGCCAGAGATCATTGAGGGGATGCTGAAACCGCGCCCAGCACCGAGAGTTGGTAGCGATGGGCAAAATACCCAGGCCCAGCCGTCAAATTCTTCAAAGAAAAAGAAGAAGACCAAGAAGCCCGCGCAGCCTGATGACAAGCACATGGATCTGCAAAGGCATATCGATGCACTGGAGGAATATAACCAAAAGGCGCGAACCCCGGTCACACTCCAAGAGTTTCTCGACCATATCCTTGAGGGCGGAGGTAATGACAATGATGAGGGAGAAGACTCGTCAGAAGAACCCGAGGATTATGTGGCAGGTTGTCACATGATCTCTCATTCGTCAGTAAAAGACGAAGAAGCTCACTCGGCATTAGAAGATGATATAGAGGAGCTGGGGGTAGGATCGGTGCCAAAATCCTTAGAACCGTCAGACGAGATGATTGACATGCAGCTGAACGAAGCCCACCAGAAGAGCAAAGCTGATCGCGAACGTGAAATGGCCAAATTCGAAAGGGCCAGGCGTCGGTATCAAGTTAAAGAAGTCATGGTAGGGATAAGTCACAAAGCATTCCAACCAGATCGAAGCACGCCAGCGGCAGACAAAAGCAGGCTTAAGACAAGGAAACGGTTCACTAAAGCCCTGTCGATGGGAATGAAGCTGCCACCTTTCAAAGAAAATATTCCCGAGAATATGTACCTTGACGTAGCGGACGTTCTTCCGAGCTACTGCTCGTACTATCGGAAAGTTACACATCCCGCTGAAGAGTGCAATGTCTTCAAGAAATGGTGGCGATGATACGTTGCTCACCGACAACATTTCAAGCGGTTGAAACGCAAAACTCGTCGGGAGCCGAGAAATACGACAGAGGAGCAAGAGAGAACGGCCGGTAACTGTCACATGGTTGATACCAGGGGATCGCAAGTTCTCACCTTCGGAAGCGATTCTGACGAAGAAGTAGCCATCGGCCCTCTCATCAAAGAATCCACCTCAGGAGAAGAGGAAGAGGTAAGAACTGTGAAAACATTCAGCTGCGTAGTCGTACGTTGCCTGAAAAGAATCTAGGACCTACAAAAAAGGGATCGAACAAAAAAGATAAGGGGAAGGAAAAAGTCCCTGAGGATATCGCTCTCGATGATCGAGTCGTCGGAGAGCTGGCAGCCAAGGACCCGTCCAAGAAAAGCAAAGTGGATTACAATATCCTAGCACACCTGAGAAAGATACCCTCACAGCTGAGCGTCTTGGATGCCCTTCTGTTGTCTAAAGAGGCGCGAGATTCTCTCATCAGGGCATTACAAGAGCCCGAGCAGTTTCAAGCTTTCCTTTCCGAAGAAAAGATGAAGGACGGGCTGGAAGAAGTGCATATAGCTGACATCTCTTTCGGCGACGAAGATCTCCTCCTCGGAACGTGCGAGCACAACCGTCCCCTGTATGTCACCGGGTACTACAATGACGTCAAGATAGGGAAAATCTTAGTTGACAATGGGTCCTCTGTCAACCTCCTAAATGTTATGGTGCTAAAAGAAATATGCATCAGCGTTCAACACCTCGCTCGGGATAAAATCACCATCTCCGGGTTCGACTCCCAGTCATCACGGACGCTCGGGTCTGTAATACTGACGCTACGCTCTGGGCTGCTCGTCACTGACATCAAATTTCATGTCATTGACACCAAGACCTGCTACAACGGTTTGCTCAGCAGGCCTTGGTTGCACGAGTAAAATATCATCCCTTCTACACAACATCAGTGTATGAAGTATTTCAAAGATGGTCTCAAGTATACCGTGATGGGGGAACTAAACCCATTCTCCGTAAATGAAGTACGAAAGTACGAAGATGCAAAGCATTTCCTACCAGACTTTGAAGACACGGAAAGATGCCATAAACCGGAGAATAAGCAAAAAGCTATCACCACTATTCCGGTCTTCAGGAGCGATACTGAGGAAGAAGAAGAGAAGGTCTATTCGGCGCCGCCCCAATGCAACCGGCCGGGACCATCTACCCCTATTCAGGTCTTTGGCAGTGACTCTGAAGACGAAGTCAACGCAGTATTCTCGGTCCGACCGTCAATGCAGGCCCTCGCTGGAGATAATCAGAGTTTGCAAATCTCCATGGTTCCGTGGCAGCACAACAGAGAGCTTGATGCGCTCGAGACATATAGCGTGCAAGAGCTGCAGACATTCTACGTCCCTCCCAGGCAAAGAGGTGAGAAGGCGATCCTTTTCTACAAATCCACAGAGACTAGAGTAGAGAAAGAAGTCTGGCGTGGTGCCGAACCTGCGCTTGACAGTCTCCAACCAATCCGTCTGCCCAGATACTACGCAGAGAGATTGAAAAGGTTATTAAGATGCCAAGGCCACTACTACAATATGGGGTTTTCCCTACGGATAAAGGAATCCGTAGGGGCAACTATTTATTGCCCCTACGGATTAATCCGTAGGTCCCTATACTTGGCCCTACGGTTCTCTACGTTTTAATTTAAAAATATTTAATCGTAATTTGATATTTGGCCCTACGGAGCCGCAAACAAAGGACCTACGGATATGTCCGTAGGGGCATGTATATGGGTTAATTAATAATAAAAAAAGGCACAGAAAAGCTCTCCGTTCCCAAAAGATCTTTATCATCTTCTCCCGCGCTTCGCGATCGATTTCCTCCCGCGCCTCCTCCGTCGCCTCCTCCGTCGTCTCCTCATAACATCCTCATCGACTTCTTCCAGTGCCTCGATCCCGAGCCTCGTCGACTTCCTCCAGTGCCTCGATCCCGAGCCTCGTCGACTTCCTCGTCGCCTCCTCCGTCGTCTCCTCCACCGCCCAACAGGTTAGTAAATCTCCAATTTTTACTTCTAATTTAATGCTTTTATTTCCCTCTTTTGATGATGTTAGGTTCAGGGCAGGGTTCGGGTACGGGTGAGGGTTAGGGTTAGGCATCGGGTCAGTTTAGGTTAGGGTTAGGGTTAGGGGTCGGTTGGGGTTGGGGTTGGGGTTAGGGTTAGGGTTCTGTTGCGGTTGGGGTTGGGGTTGGGGTTAGGGTTGGGGTTGGGTTAGGGTTAGGATTCGGAGGAATTGGGGTTGGGGTTGGGGTTAGGGTTCGGAATTGGGGTTGGGGTTGGGGTTGTTTTTTCTTGAAAATATCTCATGTTGTGCGTGAAGAGAGCATGGCGAGGTGACACGTGGAGGAGGAAAGCCCGATGGGGGGAGGGATAGGGTTATCACATGGAAGCTCCAACTACTGCCCTGCACCAATGAGGTGGTGCCACGTGGCAGCAGAATATCTGAGGGATTGACCTGCTTTGAAGCTGACCTCATAGAAATTGTATGCGGAAGCTAAAGCTAACTTTGGAACCTGCCGGGAGTTTAGATAACTGCAGCCATCTCCTGGTTGGTAGTGTGATATTGGAGTTAGAATCACTGAAGTTGTCGTACAATCAGTTCTTAAGAATCCAATCAAACCCCTTTTTCATTTTCGCTCCACGTTCGAAGTTTGCATAACTTATACATTCGCTAATTAAGTGTATTAACTGATATACTGATTCGAAAACCAATAAACAATACTCACAACTTGGTATGATATCTTTTTTCTTTTGGATAATACTCATGACAATAACTTGGTATGATATCTTTTAAAACCAATATATGATACTCGATGATAATATGAAACTTTCATATTCTCATCGATACTCATATATGAAACTCAAAGCGCTACTTAGTCCCCGTCTATCGGTTAACATACGTTCAATGTTCGTCGTGACATAGAACTATACGAAGGTTGTTAAATATCGGACGGTATAGCTCGATACTAACAACCGTTGTTAAATATCGGACGGTATACTCATATACGATCTATACATATATAGTCAATACTTGTAATGATTGTCTAATGCGTCCACAAACCGTTTATCTAGATTTGATGACGATGACGGGAGCAGCGATGGGTGGCAGGAGCTCCAGCCGTGGCACCGGCAGAGGCAGAGCAGTTCTGCCGCCCGGAGAGCTGCGTAGGGAGCTTCAGAGGGCCGGTCTTGCACCCAGATCGGAGACCCCTTCGGATGCCTCCTTCCGTGTAGACTTTGCCACCTCCAGGTATATTGCACGCATATCCATTTTGAATGTAATATTATAAATATTCATGCCTGTTCATATCAAAATTACTTATATTGTCAATGTTTGATTGTCTAGCTGTTGGTGATGCGTCCATATCAGGGACAGAGGCCACTCCCGCACCTCCAGGTATGTTTATACATCATATAGTGCATGTATATTGATTTAGAATGCTATATAATAAATACACACACATTCCTTTTGCTCTTATTAGATAATCATTTTTTTTATTGTCTAGCTGTAGGTGGTGCCACCACCGCACCTGCGGGTATGTTTATATATCCTATAGTGCATGCATATTGATTTAGAATGTTATATTATTGATCTACACATTCTTTTTGCAATTACTTATATAATCTATTTTTAATTGTCTAATTATAGGCGGTGCGTCCACATCTGACGCAGGGGCCACTCTCGCCAATTCCGTACCCTCCGCTCAGTCTGTAGGTTAGTATGAATAAATATAAAATATTTATTCATTTTATATATCCTCTAAAGAATAAATATGAACTTCATGGAAATTTAGCGCCAATGTTTATTTTCTAGTTGGAGGGGATGCGTCCGCATCCGGGACACCGGTTGTTCCTCACCGGAGGAACTATCGTCCCGCTCATGCTGCTGCCCGGGCCCAGGCTCGTGCTTTAGTCACCGGAGGTATATATCACACTTCGATTTTCGTTTAACCTTGATTTCTTAATACAACTTTGTCTTAATATTGATTGTCTTGATATTTCTTGCAGACGCAAGGCCTCCCCATCCCTAGAGGGGGACTCGAGGCCCGAATCAGTCCCATAGGCTGAGGCCTGACAGAGCTAGGGGGAGGCAGCATTCCCCCTCTTTTTTACCCCTGATTATCGCTATACCGGCGATCATGCCGAGAGGTTCGGCCGGTATATGGGGGATGAGAGTCGGCTCGTGAAGAATTATCCACTTCACGTTGAGCAGGGCGACCAACACCGGCGCTCATTCGCCCTCTTCTGGGACCAGGCTCGGGTATTAATATATATTTTCATTTGATTTATCCAATATATTTATTATTAACACTTGCAATCTAATAATAATGTTTTTTTGTATTTTCATTTGGATTACGATTTTCAGCCTGTACCCGACCCTGATCACCCTAGGAGGGTGCTCGATCTTCATGCTCTGTACAATGGCCTGATGAAGAACATGCAGACCAAGGTCCGATACAACAGGAATGAGCTGAAGGCCGACTGCTACTCCCTGTGGATGGCGACCCCTGAGGCAGAGAGAGCGGCCCTCCTATCTACTCCGGCCTTTGCGAGAGTCGACGTAGAGACATGGCCTCTATTGTGCGAATATTTCAACTCTCAACGCAAACAAGTATGTATTTTAAATGTAATTCATTGTTTAGTATATAATTTATTTTTTTGTGTTCCTTAATTAGAAAACTAAATATGAATGTGTTGGGCAGAAACAGGCCGCTCAAAATATAGAGAATAGAAAGTCGGCGAAGAGGGGTCGCCCCACTTATACAGGTGGCTCGAGGAATATTACTCGTGCCATGGAGTTATCGGTAAATTACAATAGACCGACCTTTGTGATATAATGCAATATTAAGAGTTATTTTCTAATATATCTAATATTAAGAGTTATTTTCTAATATTGCAGAGAGCTCAGACCCTGGCGCAAGGTGGTACACCGAGCGTGTTGTCCGCATATCTTGCCGTCCACGGCACCTCGACAAATCCTGCCACGGGCGAGCTTAGATACCCCGACGCCGCTACCCAGGAGTATTGCGTAAGTGTTAATATTTATTCAACCCCAATTTGAAATTTTAGTTTTGAAAGGTTCAAATTTAAATGATATACTTATATTTTACTGGTTAATGTGGGTGTAGGAGCGGGTGGTTGAGCAGGCCGAGGCATCGGGGATCGATTTTACTGGACAGAACGATCTGATGCTGCTGACCCCAGTCCTGGACGCCGCACACGGAGGGCACCACGGAGGTTGGGAGAGAGGCCGGGGACTGGGCCCTAGCAGGGCCCATATGAGGTTGGACTCCACCCCGGCGGTTACTTCCTCCGTCTCCAGTGAGCGACGTTTCCAGCAGGAACTGGAGAGCTTGAAGGCCACCGTTCAGGAGTTGAAGGAGATGTTGGTATGTATACTACTTAATAGTAAAATATTATGTCATATTATAGATAGCAACATATCCAATATTAGTATGTAGCCTGAACTTATTTGGTTGTAGACTTAGCTTTGATTAATCATACATACATATCTAATTAAAATAAACTACGGTTTTCCAAACTAGATATCCAAACGAGGCCTAAGTCCCTAAGTATACATAGATTGGGGTTTCGAAATAACTTGATAATGATACAAATTCGAATAATACACAGTTTTTACTCGCTTATTACACACGTAGGTCCAGACGCGACAGGGTACATCGGTCGAGCCTCCACATGCATGTCCTTCGGCTGCGGCTCTGCAAGCCACTACATCGGCTGCGGTTCCGCAGACAGCTCCTATAGCTCCACTGCCCGCTCAGACTCCCGCAACCGCGGCTCCGCAAGGCACTACCTCGACGGCGGCTGCACTGACCACTCCTACAGCTCCACAGCCCGCTCAGACTCCCGCACGCTTCGCATTGCATGATTTATTGACTCAGGATATATCCGAGGAGCAGGCGCGCCAAATTCTGGCGTTTATCAGAGGTGGAGCTGGACCGAGCTAGGTTAGCTTTTTGATTCTTATATTTTAAACATGTATTTATTTATATGATACATATTGTACTACATTTTGGACGATATTGATATTGGTAGTGTTTGCGTGTTTATATTGATATCATATTCTGCTTTTTGATTTCTTTTGTATATTATGCATGAGATGTGATTATGAATACTGCGATATATGTTCTACGTGATGATTAATTTTATATATGATGTATATATTATTGTGCACAGGGCGAGAAAAAAATAGGCAGCCCTTTTTTTTTAAAAAACCCTGATAATATGTACCTACGGATTTAACCGTAGGGCCCACCATTGCCCCTACGGATTAATCCATAGGGCCCAACAATGTACCTACAGATTTATCCGTAGGGGCAAAATATCAGGATACCTGATATTTTGCCCCTATGATCTCAGAATTAGGGGTTACGCTTGCCCCTACGGATATATCCGTAGGGGCAAACAAATTCCCCTACACATGTATCCGTAGGAAAAAAATATCAGGATACCTGATAATCCCTACAGATTTATACCTACGCACTTATCCGTAGGGGCAACTACTTGGCCCTACGGATAAGTCTGTAGGGAAACCTAATTTATTTTATAAAATCATAAATTAAATAAATTTTTTGTCCCTACATCCTAATCCGTAGGGACAACTGGACCTACACATTACTCCGTAGGGGCATGTTCAAGGCTGCGACTTGCACCTACGGCGTTTGCACCTACAGGGTATTTTCTTGCCCCTACGGATATATCCATAGGGGAAGTGGTTTGCTCCTACGGATAAATCCGTAGGGGCAACCCCTATTTGTAGTAGTGGGTGTACCTTTCAAACAGACTGCTCGACAAGCTCAGTTCTACAACAGGATTTGGAACGTCCCCGGAACTCAGCGAAAATTGCCCAACGGAAAAATGGAAACGATTGGGCTTGGATATGTCCAGTCCAAGAAACGGGAGCAATTCCATGGCTGCCATGTCAAAAATGACCTCGATGAATAAGGGGGTACTCTTTTAAAAGACGCTGATGCTGAACCAGAACGAGGTCCTGTGATAAAAATGCCGAGTCCGTCGTTTGAAGAACAGATGGACAAGTTGGTGAGGGAAGCGAGTCAAAAGGTTCGGAACGACCACAGCCGTGAAATGGCCATTTACGAGAAAGCCAAGACGCAACGCCTCCTTCAGTAGGCTACGGAGGATGACAATGCCCTCCACCGTCAGCTCACCATGCATTCCCAAGACAAGAAAAAGGCCCAACGCGGAGGCAAAAACAAGTTAAAGAATGGGAAAAACGTTCGACAGCGGCAAAACGGATCCAAAATGCCACGCGATCGAGAAAAGGTCAGCCGGAATCCGTCTCTTATGGAAAAGATGGGTCGAGCATATTCTTTCCCTCGAGACAAGACAAGGAGAATCTTTGACCTTGTCATGAAACATCAGATGATGACATTACCGGAGTCTCGGCATCCCAATCAAGCAAACGAGGTTCACCACCCGGATTATTGCTCCTATCACCTAGCGATAGGACATCCTCTTGAAGACTGCTTCACCTTCAAAAACTGGGTCGAAGACCGATATCAACTCGGCAAATTCGCTCTATCCAACAGTTGGAGGGTAGCCCCACCACAAAAGCATATGCCAGAAGCAACGTATATAGAAAGAGTACAACCAAATCAACATCAGTCTTGGAAACGATCTCGTACCTATTACGTGATAACGCTGTCAGAAGAAGGAGTGCCCGAGAATATGGATGACCTCTCCTGGTGCTTCGAAAATGAGGATGAAGATGAGTTGATCTCAGAATTCCCACCGGCGCCAAAAGAGTTGGAAGATGGAATACATACTACCGTGGACAACCTAAGGAAAATCGACTTGGGGACGGAAAACGACCCGCGTCCTACGTTCGTCAGTAAGCTGCTGTCTAAAGAACAGGTGGCTACGCTAAAAGACGTGCTCATGCAGTATAAAGACTGCTTCGTATGGAACTATTCCGAGATGCCGGGGCTAGATCCGGAAATAGCTGTGCATAAATTGGCGATATCTCCGGACGACAAGCCGGTCAAACAAGCACCAAGAAGAATATGGCTCGAACTTGAAATGAGCATCAACGCCGAAGTCAAGAAGCTAATCGACTCTGGCTTCATCCAAGAAGTTCAATACCCCGACTGGATCGCCAACATTGTCCCAGTGATGAAGAAAAAATAGGACGGTGCGCATCTGCGTGGATTTCCGAGACCTCAATAAAGCTTGCCCGAAGGATGATTTTCCCGTGCCGGTTATCGAGTTGATTATAGATAACACGTCCACTCACGAAGTCTTTTCCTTCATGGACGGATCATCGGGGTACAATCAAATAAAGATGCATCCCGAAGACCAGAAGCATACCGCTTTCCGGACCCCTCTGGGCATATTCTGCTACAAAGTAATGCCTTTCGGTCTAAAGAACGCCGGCACTACCTACCAGAGGGCCATGACGAAGATTTTCGATGACCTCATACATGAAATCATCGAATGCTATATCGATGACCTCGTGGTGAAAAGCAAATCGTACGAAGAGCATTCGAAGCATCTGAAGATAGTGTTTCAGCACCTTCGGAAATACAACCTGAAGATGAACCCTCTAAAATGCGCGTTCGGAGTTTCCTCAGGAAAATTCCTAAGATTCATCGTACGACATCGAGGCATCGAAATAGGCCCGTCAAAGATCAAGGCGATTATGGAAATGTCGTCGCCCAGAACTCTCAAGCAACTACGGTCTCTCCAAGAAAAGCTCGCGTATATCCGATGATTCATAGCCAACCTCTCTGGAAAATGTCGTCCCTACATTCACCTGATGAAGAAGGGAACCCCGTTCTTTTGGGATCGTAAATGCCAGAGTGCACTGGACGAAATCAAGCAATACCTGCAGAATCCGCCGGTATTAACCGCTTCGGTCAAGGGAAAGCCCCTCATCCTGTACACAACCGCCCTTGAAGGTTCTTTAGGTGCACTATGGGCACAGGAGAACGACCTAGGGAAGGAGAGAGCCCTCTACTATTTGAGTCGAGTTCTCCTGGGGGCAGAAAACAAATACTCCCCTATCGAAAAACACTGCCTGGCATTAATCTTCGCTATAACGAAGCTTCGGCATTATGCTTTGGCGCATGAGGTCCATCTTATATCAAAAGTGGATCCTCTCAAATATTTGATGTCAAGAGCCATACTAACGGGACGGCTCTCTAAATGGGCCTTACTCTTAATGGAATTCTCGATAACATACCGACCTCTCAGGGCAACGAAAGGCCAGGCTATCGCCGACTTTCTCGCTGAGCATCCGATACCTGCCGATTCACCCCTAAATTGTGAATTGCCAAACGAGCATACGTTTGACATGATCGACGGGGAGAGAGGAGGGAGTGATACCCGATGGGAACTCTACTTCGATGGGGCATCTTCCATGAAGAAGCGAAAGCACAGCTCCCCCATAATCAAATCTGGGGTATGCCTCATCTTCGTGACTCCACAAGGAGGGATAATGCGCTTTGCCTTTTCTTTAACAGAGCCGAGGACAAACAATGAAGCAGAATATAAGGCTTTGATAGCAGGTCTTGAGATCGCTGTCGACATGGGAATCGAAAATCTCCTCATATACGGAGATTCCCAGCTGGTCGTTAGTCAAGTAAACGGCGACTATCAAACGTGCAAACCAGAGTTGGTAAAGTACGGCGAGAGAGTGCAACAATTACTAACTCAAATTCCCTCCTACGCCCTAGAAAGCATACCGCGTACATAAAATAGCAAAGCGGATGCATTAGCCAAATTCTCTAAAGAACTAGCTGACGAAAACCTCGATGACGTAAAGATCATTGTACAAAGCCGTCGGGTCCTTGCACCAGCGGAAATATCTCCGGAGTCGTCTGAAGAAAAGGAAGCGACTGAACAAACAGCCCTGCAAACAGAGGATCAAGAAAAAGCTAAGGATTGGAGAGAAGTCTTTATAGACTACTTCAAATCCTGTCACACCGGAAGACGCATCCTCAAGACATCAGCTCATGAAACGAGCTCTGTCTTTCACCTTCGTCAATGATACTCTATATAAGAGATCGTTCGACTCTCTGTGGCTAAGATGCCTGGGACCGGAAGAAGCAAGGAGAGTCATCCAAGAAACTCACGACGGACTCTGCGGTTCTCATCAAGCCGGGCCAAAGATGAAGCTGAAGATCAAAAGGATGGGCTACTATTGGCCCACGATGATTCAGGACTGCCTCGAATACGCGAAGAAATGCTACTCATGCCAAATTCATGGAGACTTCATCCACCAGCATCCAAACTCGCTACACCCAACAATGGCTAGCTGGCCGTTCGAAATGTGGGGAACCGACATAATTGGGCCCATCGAACCAGCGTCATCCAAAGGATATCGGTTCATACTGGCGACAACTGATTACTTCTCTAAGTGGGCAGAAGCCATACCGTTAAGAGAAGTGAAGATGGAGAACATCCTCCATTTCTTCAAGACGCACGTCATCTATCTGTTCGGTACTCCGCGATGGATTATCTCCGATAACGGGCCGGCCTACAGAAGTCACAGAATTAGCCGCTTCGCACAGCAGCATAACATAGACTGGAGATACTCTTCGATCTATAATCCCCGAGCTAACGGTCTAGCTGAGACTTTCAACAAAACCTTGACGAAAATCATAAAGAAGACGGCGTCCAAAAATAAAAAGGACTGGCACGAGAGACTGCATGAAGCTCTCTGGGCGTATCGAACTATGTTCAAAATGGCCACAAATACAGCGCCGTATGCATTGGTATTCGGCACGGAAGCAGTACTCCCCTTGGAGATAGAGCTACCCTCTCTACGAGTGGCGGTTCATTACGAACTAATAGATGAAGAGAATGCTCATCTTCGGCTTGAGGAGCTTGACGCCCTCGATGAAACTCGTCTCATGGCGCAGCAAACCTTGGAGGCTTACAAAGCAAAGATGACACGCTCGTACGAAATATTAACTAGGCCGAGAACATTCCGCCAAGGCGAACTCGTGCTACTTGTCAAAAGACCTATGATCCCCAATCGTGCCAAACGGGGGAAATTTGAGACAAACTATGAGGGCCCGTACATCATAGACAAAGTCTACCAAGGTGGGGCTTACTTGCTCATGGACATGCAAGGCGAAAGACCCTTCCGGCTGATAAATGGTCGGTTCCTTAAGAAATACTACACTTGACAAGTCACTGCTCAGGTCAATGATGGATGACGACACTCATGTCCGCTCGCTGTTTTCTGGAGTCTAAACTCTATATCCGGCAAAACTTCGCCTCGAAGCTACAAAGGACCGCAACGTTCTTAAACTAGCTGCGGACCGAGATGTCCTTAAACTAACGATAGGACCGCAACGTTCTTAAACTAACAGCGGACCGAGATGTCCCTAAACTAACAAAGGACCGAAATGTCCCTATAACAACGGACCGAGATGTCCTTAAACTAACTATGGACCGCAATGTCCTGAAATTAACAACGGACCGAAACGTCCTGAAACTAGTTACGGACTGAAACACCCTTAAACTACTACAAACCGCAGCATCCTTAGGCTAACGCGGCAAAAAAAAGAAGGTACGTCCATAAGCGAAATGGGCACGGATGAAAACCCTAAAGGGCTCCGTGAGTAAAAACAGCAGGGCTACCGGCGAGTTTGTAAAAACCCGAAAGGGCGCAGACTCGTAAAAGAAATTCATGCACACTTGCAAGGTCCTCTCGACCTTGTAAGGAGAAAATACCCGCGTGAGATCCTTACGAATTCTTTCATATTTTATTCATTTGGAGTTACTATTGAAGCATGGTGCAATTTTTTATTACATGCTTCAATTATTTCATTTTGAGCCATATGATATTTTTCCATGCTTGAACTTTTTATTATCACTTTGACATTCTCTCCTTCTTCCTTCTCTTTTCTTTAACCTCACATGTGTTGTGAATCAAAAGCTTAGAGCAAAGATCATAATCCAATACTTAATCTCTATATCATCTTAGTGATCACTTCTAGTAAACTTGATCTCTAAGTTGAACTCTTGTGAAGAGTTTGTAGTTTGTTCGATAGCTCTCGGGTGGATCGTCTTGGATCTTGAGGTGGCCAGAGATCGAGCTCGTTGCAACCACAAGGAGCCTAGGAGTCACATTCAAGTGAAGACCTGAAGGACTGGTTCCATTAGGTATAAATACTATCATAGTAAATTAGATCTCTTGATGGTTTTTGCTGGTTAGGGTTTAAGCACTAATCTTAGGTTATGTGGGTGTTGCATGCAAGAAAAATTATTGTTTACCACTTCCGCCTCCTCACAAGTGTTGTGAGCGTGTGCAACATCCACTAACACTTATGACTCACAAGGGAGCAAAACACTTAGGAATCCTCACGATCCCTAAGGAAAAATTACACTTACGAGATCCTCACGACTCGTAAGGAGAATCCCCTTATGAGACCCTCATGGCTCATAAGATTCAAAAGCCTTAAGCTACAGGGATCTGAACCTGTTCTTAAGCCATCACATTCCCCAGTTTGCCCTACAAGCGGTTCAATATTGACCCTTGTATACAATCCACGGGCACAAATAAACGTTTCCTTCACCAAGTCCCACCAACGACGAGGAATGTCCTCATGTAGTGAACGACACTTGTAAGTCCTCTCGACTTATAGGGAGAAAATACTCTTATAAGATCATTACGACTTATAAGAGAGCATACACTTAGGAATCCTCACGATTCCTATGGAGAAAAACGCACCTACGAAATCCTCACGACTCGTAGGGAGAAACATCTTCATGAGACCCTTACAGCTCATGAAGTCAAAATCCTTAGTCGACGGGATCCTAACCCTGTTTTCTAAGCCACCTTTGTTCGAACCAACAAGGGTAAAATGATGATTCGCTCTTGGCAATGTCCCAGTAGTAGCGATGCTGATGCCTAAGTCGGTATCAAATTCCAATCCTTTCATGGCATTCGCTCCTGGCAATATTCCAGTCGCAGCGATGTTGATGCTAAGATTGGTATCAGATCTCAAGTCCATACTCACAACAAAATCAGCAAGCCAAAAATATATATAAAATAGCCGAAATGATTGGGCAACTCGCAATAAAAAGTAGCGAGTAAAAAGAAAAATAACCGAAATGATTGGGCAACTCGTAATAAAAAACAGCGAGTAAAAAGAAAAACAGCCGAAATGATTGGGCACCGCGAAAAAAAGCCGAAATGATTGGGCAATCACGATTTTTCGCGATATAAAAATCTGAAATGATAGTGCATCGCGGAAAGAAAAATAAAAAAAATGAATGAATGACACTTTTGCCCTACAGGTAAGTTCATACTAACCCCTGTATACAATCTATGGGCATAAACAAAAAGGGAGCCACATTTCCCCACCATACTCTGTCAAAGGGAAGCCAGATCTCAACAGCAACATCTACAGCCTAGAGATCAGCAACGACATTTCTCCTCATTCCAGCAGAATACGGACGCAGCACCACCAATCGGAGCCACGACAAAGTCCTTAGTTCTAAGTCTCCACGGTTCACAGGCAACCTAGAGTCAACCCCGACACCGCAGAAAGCGGAGCAAGACAACCCCGACACCGCAGAAAGCGGAGCAAGTCAACCCCGACACCGCAGGTCTCGGGAAACAAGTCAGCCAATGACCTCCCGCCGGAACAACGCTCCGTCTCGGAAACAAGTCAGCCAATGAATTCCCCGCCGGAAAAACCTCTCGATTCAAGGAAATCAGTGTCCTTGGCGAGAACCTCTCGATTCGTTTCGACCCACAGGGAAATCAGTGTCTTTGCAGGAATCTCTCGATTCGTCTCGACCTCAGGGAAATCAGTGTCCTTGGCGAAAACCTCTCGATTCAGGGAAATCAGCGTCCTTGGCGAGAACCTTTCGATTGGTTTCGACCCGCAAGGAAATCGGTGTCCTTGCAGGAATCTCTCGATTCGTCTCAACCCAAGGGAAATCAATGTCCTTGGCAAAAATACCTCGATTCAGGGAAATCAGCATCCTTGACGAGAACCTCTCGATTCGTTTCGACCCGCAGGGAAATCAGTGTCTTTGCAGGAATCTCTCGATTCGTCTCAACCCTAGGGAAATCAGTGTACTTGGTAAAAATACCTCGATTCAGGGAAATTAGTGTCCTTGGCGAGAACCTCTCGATTTGTTTTGACCCGCAGAGAAATCAGTGTCTTTGCAGGAATCTCTCGATTCGTCTCAACCCCAGAGAAATCAGTGTCCTTGGCAAAAATACCTCGATTCAGGGAAATCAGTGTCCTTGACAAGAACCTCTCGATTCGTTTCGACCAGCAGGGAAATCAGTGTCTTTGCAGGAATCTCTCGATTCGTCTCGACCTCAGGGAAATCGGTGCCCTTGGAAAAATACCTCGATTCAGGGAAATCGGCATCCTTGGCGAAAACCTCTCGATTCAGGGAAATTAGTGTCCTTGGCGAGAATCTCTCGATTCGTTTCGACCCGCAAGGAAATCAGTGACTTTGCAGGAATCTCTCGATTCGTCTCGACCCCAGGGAAAATTAGTGTCCCCGCGCATAAAAAGAAAATTCTCTTGTGAGATCCTTAGGACTCTCAAGAGAAAACACACTTAGGAATCCTCACGACTCCTAAGGAGAAAATACACCTACGGGATCCCCTCGACTCGTAGGGAGAAAAGTCTTTATGAGACCCTCACGACTCGTAAAGTTGAAAAGTCTTAGGTGGCGGATCCTAACCCTGTCTCCTAAGCCATCATTGCCCTGCAGGGAGGTCAAGATGGACTATCTACGGGCCACACTCTCTGAAGTCGAATATCGACAAGGAGGGAAACAATCACTTACGAGTCCTCTCGACTTGTAAAGGGGGGAAAATTCTCTTGTGAGATCCTTACGACTCTCAAGAGAAAACATACTTAGGAATCCTCAAGACTCCTAAGGAGAAAATACACCTACGGGATCCCCTCGACTCGTAGGGAGAAAAGTCTTTATGAGACCCTCACGGCTTATAAAGTTGAAAAGTCTTAGGTGGCAGATCCTAAACATGTTTCCTAAGCCATCGCTGCCCTGCAAGTAGGTCCAAGATGGACTATTGTATACTATTCATGGGCCATGCTCTCCAAAGTCGAATATCGACGAGAAGGGGAAAAACTACTTACGAGTCCTATCGACTTGTAAGGGGGAACATTCTGTTGTGAGATACTTACGACTCTTAAGAGAAAACGCACTTAGGAGTCCTCATAACTCCTAAAGAGAAAATAGACCTACGGGATCCTTTCGACTCATAGGGAGAAAAACCTTCTTGAAACCCTTACGGTTCATGGAGATGGAAAAAGTCTTAGGCTACAAAGACCCAAAACTTGTCTCATAAGCAATCAATTCTCTGGTCACGCATAACATTACACTACTTCACCCGCGTACATACTTACGTGGGCAAAGTAGTGGGGGGCATTTATTCCCGCCAAAATTTTGGCTCAAAACTTGCTCCATTAAAAAATAATAACAATAAAATAAAAATAAAGGAAAAACTCCACATGCAAAGCATGTAGGTACTGCCTCGGATAAAATTAAATCCTATGATGGTGCCTCACGTGCTCCTCACACTGGCGCCAATGTGCAAAGCACAAAAATAAATCTATTAAATAAGAGTTAAACTCTTAAGATGCAGCGCCTCACGTGCCTTGCACGAGGGCGCCAGCGCCAAGAGTTAAGAAACTCTGAGGCAGCGCCTCATGTGCCTTGCACGAGGGCGCCAGCGCCAAGAGTTAGAAACTCCGAGGCAGCGCCTCATGTGTCTTGCACGAGGGCGCCAGCGCCAAGAGTTAAAAACTCCGAGGCAGCGCCTCATGTGTCTTGCACGAGGGCGCCAGCGCCAAGAGTTAAAAACTCTGAGGCAACACGTGCAAAGCACGAGAGCGCCAATGCCAGAACTAAAAGTTCTCCACCCTCGGATCAAAGATCCAACGGAGAGGATAAATCATCAGAGCACAGAATTAAATTCACGGTGATTAAAAACCACCAAGATACAGAATTAAATTCTGATTGAGGAAATACTCCTCAAATCTTTCTAAACAAGAAAGATTGTGCTCTGTAAATCAGAGCACCACTGGATCAAAGATCCAATGGTGATTAAAAACCACCAAGATACAGAATTAAATTCTGATTGAGGAAATACTCCTCAAATCTTTCTAAACAAGAAATATTGTGCTCTGTAAATCAGAGCACCGTTGGATCAAAGATCCAATGGTGATTAAAAATCACCAAGATACAGAATAAGCTCTGTATGGGAAAATATTTTTCCAACCTTGTTAAAAACAAGAAAAATGTCTTCTGTAAAACAGAAGTCCTTGGATCAAAAATCCAATGGTGGATAAAATCTCCAAATCAATTAAGAGACCTCTTAATGAGAGATTTCCTCAACTAGATCAACAAATCAGCCTCCACTATATAAAGGCCCCAAGACTTCAAGTCTAAAAAAAAAGGAAGGAGAACCCCCCCCCCCCGCCCCCATAAACTTCAAGCTAAAAAATACAACAAAACAGAGAGAGAAACCCCTTGATAGATTTAAAAGAAAAGAGAATTTAATTCTCTAGAGAGAAGAAGATCTCCTCAAAGAAAAGAAGAAACCTTAGGTAAGGAGGAAAAAAACAAAGAGAACATCTTACTTCTTCTTCGCCTCCACAAGAGTTTAACTCTTTCAAAAGAACTTAGTTCTTCCTCTGGTTGAGATCTACAGAAGCAGATCTCCCCAAAGTTGAGAATTTAATTCTCATCGGGGACATTCTGTTATGGGGATTCAAACCTAGAAGAAAGAACTAAGTTCAAAGAATTTAATTCTTACAAGAACATATAGGAATTTAATTCCTCTAGTAAAACTAGGGTTTAACCCTATATAAGAATTTAATTCTTATAAAACAATGAACTTGAAAGTCTCAAAACTCAATATCTCCATGCACGTAGAAAGATTAGCACCCTGCATGATGATGGCATATCACGTGCTCCCACGTGAGCACCCTGGATGAACAAAAGAGAACGACTGAGAGCACGTCACGTGTCTCCACGTGACTCTCGAACAAGCGCTTATACAAAAAAGAGAAAGGGTATAAACCCCAAAGACAGTTACCACTTTTTTGGCGCCTCACGTGACCTCACGTGACCCTCTAAAAGTGTTTAACACTTATATAAAGAAAAGGGAATGAACCCAAGGAAACAATGTCTAATTCTGAGGTGCCTCGCGTGCTCACACGTGATGGCCACAAGGATAAAGTGTTTAACACTTATATAAAAGAAAAGGAAATAAACCTAAGGAAACAATGTCTAACTCTGAGGCGCCTTACGTGCTCACACGTGATGGCCACATGGATAAAGTGTTTAACGCATATATAAATATGGGGAATAAAACCAAGCAAACAACATCATCTTTAAAAGCATCATGTGGGACACATGAGTGCTCTCAAATTCTAGTGTTTAACACTGCCTCAAAGTATCACGTGGGGGCACGTGATCGCTAAAAATATATTAAGGAACCAACTTCAACCATAAATTGGTTATGTTCCTCCTGAGATTAAATCTCCAAGCAAACCGAGCCTCTATGCTCAGAACTGACAACTCCTCGATTTGGGATTTGGTTCAAGGGTACATCTCTTCACACCTCTGATACATGTCGTTGTAATTCTTCAATGTCTTCAGAGAGGTAGAGGGTCTCAATAACAAATAACTCTTGGCGCATCCCTAAATTGATGAGCCGGAAACTATATGGACCGTAATGTCCTTAAACTAACTATGGACCATAATGTCCTTAAACTAACTATGGACTGTAATGTCCTTAAACTAATTATGGACCACAACGTCCCTAAACTAAACTCCATGGACCATGATGTCCATAAACCCAACGGACCGCAACGTCCCTAAACTAAACTCCATGGACTATGATATCCTTAAACCCAACGGACCGTAACGTCTCTAAACTAAAGAAAATAGAGCCCAAATGCTCTTTCGTTAGATAAAAAATGATCCTGAACCCCCGTTAAGTAGATCATAGTCTAAAACATAGACTAACGTATCCTTAACAAACATTTAAGTTGATCTTAATTTCAAATGGGATTAACGATCCTTAAATCAAACTAAACCCAAATCTAAGAAAATACGGATTTGGACTAATCCCCGCCCTACCGACGACAACATAAATTAGTCTCCGTATACAATCCACGGGCAACCAAAAAGAAAAAGAAAAACACACGACACGAAGTGAACATCTGGAGAAGGAGAAAGTGGTTATCGCTACGCGGTAACGTAATTAACTGCAGGGACTTGCGCCTGCAGAGAAGAGCATCCCCACAATCAAAAACCCTTCGCAAACGAGGGGCAATCTGACGAAGTCTGCTACAACGGCCGCATCTATCCAAACCTCCGATACACGGTGCCATAAATCAACTTGGCATCTTCGGAGAGGTGGATGGATAAAACCAAATAGCATCTGCCCCCCAAAATTCAGGCCAGATGTCCTAACGTCCCGGTCGCGTCTTTCGGTAGTGAACACACCTCTACTATTTTCTAAAAAGGTTTAGATTCCTGGTTTTTGGCTTACTTGGGCTACAGTGGGGTCCTATAGACTTCACGTAATTTAAGTGCCGGTCGCGTGCCATTTCTGGGTCATGACAGTCGGGATGTTCATAAACACCCTTGATCCACAGTCGAAGGTTTACCCATTCCTGTCCTTCACCAAACCGGCTACATACCAAGAACTCCTTGATAAGGTGGTTCAGCTGGAGCAGATTGACCAGATACCCTCCTCCACAGAAGAGGAATCTCGGAGCAATCGGGGTAAGAATAAAGCGGTGTTTGTCGCCAATGTACAACAACATCAGGGCAGTTCCAAAGCACCTAACCGTCCGAATAATAACTATTCGAGTCCCACCATCGAAGAAAAGTTGGGATATGAATACTCCTTTCTTCATGACAAGACAAAGAAGCTATTCGACCTTGCCATGAAGAATCTCATGCTATTGATTGGTGCATTTTAATGCATAATTATATAGCCATTTTTATCTTTATTTTGCCTAATTAATGCTACTCCGGGTATGTTTTGTGAAATAATACAGATTATAGGGCTAAAGGGCAAAGGTGCATTAAAGGCGTATTACGTGCATTGAAGGGAACAACTTTAAGCTAAAACACAGTTAATGGTGAAAATTACCAAAAAGCAAGCGTGGAGTGTCACGCCCCGCTTCCCAAAGTGTGCAGACTACAGCACATGACAGAGCCAATCATGCTACCTGTGGCTATGAAACACCCCTCCGCAGTCACATTACAGCTGTCTATAGGATATCAAGAACAGAAAATATATAATCTATCTAATACATGTCCATTTACCACAATAAATACAGTCAAGAAAATGCATAAGCGGAAACGAATCAAATCCAATAAACAACATCTGAAAACTTGTCCTAATATGGGCTCACATCAAGAAAATAAAACTGCGGAAATACACTAGACTAAACATCTCTAAATACACGATCAATTCTTCATCGCTCGGCTTGATGGCTAAAATACTCCTGTTCAGCCTGCGATAAAGGTAGAGAAACTGAGCCATGCAAAATCGTCATGCCCCGCTTCCCAGTGTACAGGCAGAGGGCGCGACGAGGCCGCTACGTATTTACTCTGAAATAAATACGCTAAGCGTATCTAAACAATATAAATATAAATGCACAAGAAACAAAATATAATGAAACAGCAACTTTATTTATTCACATTCTTTTTTACAATACATGGAAAAGTAAATACAACTGAATGAAAGCAATGCCTAAACAGTGGCATAACAGAAATGAAAAGTACTGAAATAAAAATGTGTACAATGAAGCTAGAGCTCTGGGTCGTAGGAAAGCTGGTCCAAGTCCTCACAAGTAGGCTCGATCTCCTGAGTGTCCAGATCACCTGACAACATTCCAAAGAAGAAAGAGAAGGAATGTCGTCAGCGAACAATCGCTCGGTAAGTCCCAAAGATAAGGAAGAAATAGAATAGACAGAAAGAGAAAGTAGCTTTTAAAGTTGTATTATTTGGTTAACGCTGTTGTTTGTAGCTTGGTACAGAAGGATGCCAGTGTATACGAGAGGAGTCTCTATATGCTAGAGACTAGGGCAAACGGAATGTACAAGGAACCGTTATGCCACGGTACAACAGCAACGGAATATAGGTTAGGTGTCTTAATCTTGCAGTCTCGTGCCACTTCTAACACCTTCCATACCAATCTACCCTTTAAACCCTGCGAAATATTGTATTGTATTGTTTGTGTTGTATTGTAAATTGTATTGTCTTGTATAGATGGATGACTTGCCGAAACCATGATATCAGTAAATGAATGTAACTGGAGAATCATGTAAATAGAAGTATATCCATGGTTAGGTTCGGTCAATACAAATTGAATATATTGAATATATGTATTTAAGGATTCATGTTGAATTGTAGATTGTAGATTGTACTTGAATCATATTCAAGTCAGATTATTAATGAGGCTCAGTCTGAGTCAGAACAATTAGAAAAGAAATTGAAGTCCTGATTGTTTTGATGTTATCGATAACCGCTGCACATGGACGGCAGGATTTGTGTCTTTTTCAAAGACGATTACCGTATTGATAACACCGCTGTTCAGTTGTCTACCTTAGATAGGCAAGCACCCATATCTCCGGCTCCCTGAGGCTCAAGAGACAGGTCCCGCTTAAACCTATATTTACTAGGGTCCTTAGGGTAATTTATAGAACTTGAGGGGGTTTTATGTAAAATTAATTTGTATACTTTTCAAAATACACCTCAAGTATTTATTTATCGTCTTTAAAGTTTTCATAGTTGTAGATTTTATATTTGTTACATTTCTAGTGAATAAACCTATTTTTCATAATACATGGTATTTAATTGTAATATTGAACTTGTATGGAATTCATGGTATTTTATTGTAAAGTGATTCTTGTGATTTTAGAAAAAGTTGGAATATTTATATTACCACAAAAATAGATATTTTAATGATACATATATATATTTATATAAAAATAAATTTTAATATATATTATATTTCTAGAAATCTCATTTTCTTAAGATATTCGTATTTTATATCTTCGAGACTGAATGCTCCTTGCGGAGGTCTGAATCTCGCACTACTAAGCCCAGGGATGTGCGATAATCCGCACCATCCCAGTCGTGTTTGCCAAAGTGGGTTGTAGCGGCGCTTTGCAAAGATTTATAAAAATACGAATTCTTATAGAAACGGTTTTAATAGTGTAAGGTATTAATATGTAAAGTTTCGTTTTCCCGTATTCTATATTCCCGAAAGATATTGTGCTATATTGCATATGAGTGTGTGAGGAGGTAGGTTATTACCTCGTGATCTACTTAAAAGTATAGCAAGATTGTGATGTTTTAAATGTCGGAATTAAACTACATGGTATTTTAGTGAAAAGTACGATAACAATTGAAATAGAAATCTTTTTGATATGGAACTTGTTCAATATGACTTTTTATTGTTTAATAGTCAACATGTAATGGTTTAGTATGATTGTATTTAAGAAAAACTGAGATTTTTAGGAAGAACCGAATCGGACATCGGATTAACTCCGATTCCATCGGTATTTAGAAATAAGTGTTTTTAGAAAAGAATAGAGAAGAGGAAGGTGGGACTTACGGGTTTAGAGTTTAGAAGGGAGGAAGAGGGGACGGTAGGAGACGCCGGTGCGTCGTTTCGTCGCCGGGAGCTCCTAGGGTTGTCGTCGGAATTTCGCCGGAGCTTTCGCCTTTTGCTAACTTCAAATGCATACTAAACTTCTAGGAATTTTCTTGAGAGTTTTTTATCAGAATTTTGGATTGATGGGGATGTGTTTAGGGGTTGTATTTATAGGGTAAGGCTAGGGTTTAGGGTAGGTGAAAGGTTGACTTGAAAAAAATGTATTAAAATGTAATAAAATGTATTAAAATAGAGTAATTAAGGTTTTAAAGAGTCTCTGGTACTGGTATGTACATTTAAAGTATACAGGAGTACATGGGAGTCCAAGAGACAAAACTTTGGTGTTGACGACTCGGCGGTCCGGCCGAGTCCGGCCGGCGGCGGAGGCCCTAGTCGGCCGAGTCGCCAGCCGATTCGGCCGAGTCCAGCGCTCGTTGGGTTCCTCGTCTCTTCATTTACCCCCTGGGCCAGTTAGTTTAACATGTGTAGTGGGGTTTTACGAGTTTAGCACGTGTAGACTCTTGAAATTCTAAAAATATTAAAATAAAACAATATTAAAAATAATGTGGGGTATGAGATTTGAACTCTGGTGGGTTGTTTCAGCAATGCAAGGTATTACCAATGAGCTACAAGCTCCTTCTTACTATTAAAAAGCAAAACAAACTTATAACCTGTGCTCAGGCAAAAATACCCCTTTTTGTATTTCTTTTTTGAAAAATTTGTACAGAAAATTTAGGGTTGTTACAAAAACCCAGACGTCAATACATCATATTATCAAAATAACAATAATAACCAGGATGTAACGATATAGGTAAATATGAATATAAATAAATAACATAGATATAAACAGTGAGGTATGTGTATGTATGTGATGTGTGATATGTAACCAAAAACGGTGCTTCTAGATTATCTATTCTAAAAGTTTTTGAAATCAATCAGTGTAATCCTCATCGTAACCCAACAGTATACATCCCGTTCATTCTCCACGGAAAAACGGTAACAGGATTTATTCCGTAACGCCCGGAAAAACGGCAAACAGGTAATTATTCCGTAATGCCCAGAAAAACGGCAAACAGGTAATTATTTCGTAACGCTCGGAAAAATGGCAAACATGTAATAATATCCTATTGAGTTACGTTTCGGTTACATTCTTGATTTTCCCTTTACCCCCAGGTTTGTGTTCAAGCCAGGTATTGCCAATATAGATCTAATGCCAACACAGGATCAAGTATGTACAGTTCTTGTTTATGCAGACAACAAGTCACGTCCGTCAGGACAATACGTTAATATAGTTAGCATTAGTAACAAGATCCAAGTAACGAGTCAAGTGGTGTGTCGTGAACATGTCATGTGATGTATATGTATCAAATAGACACCCAAATGTGAAACTATAACGAATATCGGAACACGGTAACCAAACTGATATTAGGATGCATATGTGTCTATCTATAATAACCAGTATATATATCCATGCCTGTGTATGATGCAACTAGATAGCATGTTGAACTAATATAGTAGTATAATGATATCATGTTGTTCCGGTATGCAATTAGATATGTTATTATCTGTACGGATACGAACGGATATCGTAAAACTGTAAATCTATAATATTTGCTGTATAATAAAACACATGTACTACTTTTATTTATATGGATATCAATATAGTAACATAGCATGTTGCAAGATAAACTTGCCTGATCGGATCTCACGTCGGGGTACGTACGTCATGTTCGACGTCGGATAAACGTCGCGATGCAACTCACGCGCGCGCAGGACTGGACCTGGATGATCAAAGACGTGACGTGATGTCTACGTTGGACGACGACAATGACTGGGTCATTCGGATCATTGGTGACATGTGTGACTCCGGCAAAACGATCAATCAAAAAAGCAAGAGAAGAAAGAAAGAAAGAAGAGAAGAGAAGAGAAGAGAAGAATGGGGCTATGGTGTCGGCTCTGGGTGCTAGGGACAGAGGACAGAGGAAAGGGGTGAGGCGACGTCTTGACGACGATGAGGGCTGTCGTCGACGGTGATGGTAGTGGGGTTTCAAGTTGTTGTTGAGGTCGTTGGGGGTGTTGGGGTCATCGAGGTTGATGGTGGTGGTGGTCTGTGGTGTCGGGGAGTCGAGAGAGGTGAGGATGGTGAGGTCGACGGAGCAGCGAGGGGTTGCGACAACGAGGTTTTTGGGATCGTGTCGGGGCTTTGCAGGGGGTCATCGGGTGCAGGGATTTTGGGGTTGTGCAGGGTGTTCTCGAGAATGGATAGGAGAAGAGGGATGAGGTCGGGGTGAGGTCAAGGTGGTCGACGGCGGCAAGGGCGTGGCGAAGGTGTCGGTGAGGTTTGGGTTTGCTGGGTTGGGTGTTGGTGGTGGCGTTGGGCGCTCGGAAGAAGAGAGGAGGAGGTAACAAGGGTGGTGAGGTGATGACGGTGGTGGTGACGAGGTTGTGGGGAGGTCGGCGGCGAAGGTGAGGGACTAGGGTTTGGGTTAGGTTTGGGTTTCATCGCGGCGAGAAATAGAAGAAGGAGAGGTGAGAGAGGTGTTATTTATATATATATATATATATATATATATATATATATATAAGAGAGAGACAGAGACAGATCGAGAAGAGAGAGAGATAGGGAAATATTATTTAGTTTAAAATATATATTATATGTATTAAACTGTCAGTTTAAGTTTAGAAAATATTATAATATATTTCTTGGATTATACAGTTAATATTAAAATACTCCGAAAAATACTTGGGTCTCTTCTAAAAATCTAGTTTTAAAATATGGATAATATACGTACAAGCCAAAACCATAATAGGATGTCCGGTTAAATAAAATGCATACCCCCGAGAATGGATATAGGTAAATATACGCAGCGATCCAAACGAGTCTTTTTTATCAATCTAGACATGAACACGATATATGGATGCAACCATAGGGTATGGGGTATGGTAACATGCAATGCTAGATATCAGAGATTATTATCTGGTTATAATTTGTATTATTTAAATGATATGCGGACATAAAAAATACATTATACATGTATATAGAATCTAGATGTGCACGGATCCTCTGTACTAGCAAATATGTGACGTAATCTTAAACCATAATGGGTTTCAAGCATGCGGGTCGGGTCGGATACTAACCGCAGATACCAAATGCATTATCCGCACCCAAAAACGATAATAAACAAGAAACTGTCGTAAGAGTTGGAAATACCCCAAATAGAATATCGTATACATACACTAGGGTGTTACATGGATTAAGATTTCATAATGTCGAGACAAATTTACCAAAAAAAATCTGGAGGCCAAATCTTACCAAAAGTCGGCCGAAAATCATTTGGACCGGTTTTTAATGGAATTAGATCTCCTGATTTTGAGGGTTTCTTTGTATCTTTGAAAATCTTCTGTAAACCACTCTTGAAAATTACCAATTGCCTATATATACTGCTGTATAGCCTCTTTCATCTCTCCATGAGTTAATTGCCTATATATTTTTAAGTTATTTTTGATATGAAGTTATTTGATTTTATTACGTTTTCTTCCATCATGAGTAACTAATTTAATTGCTAGCGTTTTTGAATTATCTTGCTATTATTGGTGTTTGAATTCTTCTCTTTATTCTTTTCTATTTGGTTTTCATGATGAATCTCTTGATAAAAGTTAATTCTTTTTTATGCCATGCTAATAAACTAAATAAATTAACGATTGATTGACACCCATAAGATTTGTTTAGGGAAAGGCAGTATCACTGATAAGCTAATTAGTTTAATGATAGCTTGATGACCTAGAAAACTAATTAGGGAAGATAAGATAGAATTTTTATTATAGTAGATTCAATCTAATTAATCTAGGGTAATTCAGATATTCAACAAAGCAAGGTAATTCGTAAATTGACAACTTATGTGTTATTTTGTAGAAGGGTATGATCTAATTATTGTTAGGTTAATTAGAATTGAATATTTAAATTTATTATTATATGATTTTATAAATTGATAGGGTATTGCCATGATCATATAATTTATGTTTTCTTGATTGATTAATATTTTATCATGATGAACGTATTATCTATGTTTTCTTACAATTGATAGGTAATGAATTTAAATATGAGAATTAGAAAAGAATATATATTTTATAAAACACCATGATTGGTAAATATAATTCAAAACCCTAGGACCTTCTTTATTATTTGAAATCTTTCTTTTAAAACTTGCAATTTAATTTCTTTCATTTAATTGCCTTTTATTAGTTTAGTAAATAAACAAATCTTTTTTATTTAATTCGTTTTAAGTTAATTAGAATTCATACGCCTCCCTGTGGATCGATCTGTAAGTTAAATTTGAGAGAATAATTAAATCTCCATCAGCTATCGTTGCCTGAGCCACAGCGACCGGCGCAAGTAAACATGGTAATGACTCCAATTACTGCCCATATCATCGGGTTATAAGTCACCCGATCAAGGATTGTTTTGTCTTCAAGAATTGGGTTGAAGACCAATACAAGTAAGGCAAATTCATACTGACGGACAGCTGAAGATTGATCGCCACAAAGCATATCACGAAGAAAACCGACACGCCGGAGGCATCTTGCTTGATTGAAAGCTCATGGGACATAATCCTTCATCTAAAACTAAGAAGATATTAAAGGAGCTACGTGCATGTTCTGCGATCAAGTGGAAAGGTTCGTTTAAGACGCAAATTATCAAGGGAATGTTGACACCATGTCCCAAGCCCAAGGTGGATGAAAAGGAGGAAAGCCTCCCGGGTCACTCTTCTAAGAGGAAAAAGAAGGCTAAGAAACTCGTATAGCCTAACGAATATGTCAACAAGCGTACGGACCTTCAGGGAAGTACATTGATGCGCTGGAAGATATAATTAGAAAGCGCATACTCAAATTATGCTCGAGGAATTCCTCCAGCATCTCTTCGAAAACAGCAATGCTGAAGAAGATGATTCAACTAGAAGAAGAAAAGAGCGTGCGAAAAGCAGTCACATGGTATCCGATTCTTTGGAATCAAATGAAGAAGAAGACACTTGTTGAAGGACAACACGGCTGAGCAGGGGGCAAGGCCCGCACAAAATGCTCCAACTCTGCTGCAAGAAGATCCAATTGATATGCTTATAAAAGAAGCTGATCAAGAAGGAGAGGAAATCATGAGGCGTGAAATGGCCATATATGAAAAGGCCAAACGACTGGGCCTAAGCAAACAATCCACAAAAGGGACGAATCATAATACTCCCCAGCTGCAGCTGCTTCCATTCTCCTTTGCAAGAGGGGGATTTCAGCAGAGGCAAGAACAAAGCGACGCTTGTTGCCAATACACACTAACAGCTGGGCAGCTCCAAAGCGCCCTAGCAGTCAGAATAATTACCGTTTTGTGTCAAAACCTTATAAAGAAGATGGGGGGATGGGATACTCTTTTGCTCGTGACAAGACAAAAAAGTTATTTGATCTCATTAGGAAGCACTGAATTGCTATCGCTGCCTTAACCTTGACGACCAGCACAGGCAAAATACGGTCGATGACCTTAACTATTGCCTATAATATCGGGTTATAAGTCACCTGATTGAAGACTTGTTTCGTATTCAAGAATTGGGATCGAGAGCATTACAAGCAAGGAAAGTTCATGTTGTCCGACAGATGGAAAGTGGACCCATCCCTGAAACATATTCCGAAGAAAGCTGACACTTAGGGGCCCTCACGACCTCTGAGAAGAAAATACACCTACGTGATCCTCTTGACTCATAGGGAGAAAATATTTTTATGAGACCCTTACGGCTTATAAAATTGAAAAGCCTTAGGCGACAGAGATCTAAACCCATCCCCTAAGCCATTTTCCCTGCGGCCGGTCTCCAAATTGGCTACCGTAAACAATCTATGGGCTACTTGCAACGAAGTTGCATTCAAGGCCTTCTTGTTCCCTTAAAAAAAAGGAAAGAAAAATAGAAGGAAGCTCCCTCCACGTGATAACACATGAGTGCTCACATGAAAAGCATGTGAGTACTGGCTCAAATAGGATTAAATCCTATAAAAGCCCCCACGTGTTAAACACGGTAAGCACTCTGTTTACCGCCGAAGACTGGGAAGGCAAACGTCTTGCCTGAATTTGAGGGCAGATACTATATGGAACATATATATCCACCTCTTCAAAGATACCAAGTTGATTTATGGCACCATCTATCGGAGATTTGGATAGATGCGACTGTTTTTAGCAGACTTATCAGATTCTCCCTCATTTGAGGGGTTTTTGAATGTGGGACGCTCTTCCCTGTAGGCGTAAGCCTCTGTAGTTAATTACGTTATCGCATTGCGATAACAACTTTCACTTGCTCTAATTGATCACTTCGTGTCATGTTATATATTATTTATATTGGGGTTACCCTAGGATTATATAACGGAGACTAATTTTGTCACCCGTAGGGCGTGGATTAGCCCAAACCCATAAATCATATTTTGCGTGAACATAAAACGTAGATCTCATATAATTGAGGTCTATAAGTTCAGGGGATTAAGGATCGTTAATCTAGTCTTAGATTAAAATCAACTTAAAATATATTTAAAGGCTGTTAATTTAGTTTTAAAATTAAGGCCAGGTTAAAATATGCATGATCATGTTCGATTTTCCTTTAAAATAAAATAAGTTTTGAAACTTAAGGGGCTTAGTCTAATTTTAGACTAAACGCTGGGCTCTGTTTCCTAACAGTATTAAGTACTAGGCCACATTTTATTTTGGGCTTATATGACCCAACAACGATAGGCACTGAGCCCAGAAGCTTAAGCTTCGAAGGTAGACTTGGTCAATTGATTAGAAGTCTTTATATAGGGGCTCTGGCGCAAGTAAAAGGCCTCTAGCGCTTTTATCAGCGGCGCTTTGCTATGGTTCATAGATCCTATATAAGGACAGCTGGTGCATAGAACTTAGGTTCTTTCCCCATTGGCACATTTGCCTTTGGCGCTTGCTACGTGGTGCATGCCTATTGACGCATCTGTCTTTAGCGCATGTCCACAGGCGCTTTCCACTATAGATAATCTTAATCTCTATATTTTTTGAAACTTAAGTTTCCATGAAGCTTAAGCTACGGTTAATGGTTATATCATCATTAACGATCACCAAGATCATTACTATTAATTGATCTTTTTTGTTCTTTGTTCGTCATTTTTGCGCCATATATTTATGAGAAGGGTCGATCCTTTCTCCAAACCCTAGATCATAAGATCAAAATGATTTTTTTTATGAAACCTAAGTTTCGTATGAAAAAGGAAATGATCTTGATTTAGAGATCATAAAATCTGAGGAAAAGAACTTAAGTTATATCAATGAAGGTTAACCTTTTTTCTCAAATGAAGTTTAAGCTTCCATTCTAAAGGAGATATCTTTCTCCCTTCTTTACCTTGTCTCGGTTATGGAGAGAGGAAGGAAAAAGCTTTTTGGCAAAGAACATAAGTTCCTAATGAAACCTTATAGGATCGTCCCTGAAGTTTGGGGGGGTTCTTGTATATCTCATTTGTGTTCTCCTAGGTCCTTTATATAGGAGAGGGGAAAATATCAATTATTCTGAGAAAATCTCTCATTGAGAGATCTCAATCCATTAATTGATCTCAAAGATCACTTGGGGAATATTCTCCACCGTTGGATCTTTGATCCAGTGACTTTTGTTTAACAGAAAATATTTTCTGCTAGTTTAACAAGATTAGGAAAATATTTTCCTAACAAAAAACTTTATTCTATCTTTCGGTTTAATCGGTGATATTATAATCATCGTTAGATTTAAATAAAAGGGTAAATATTAACCAATATAGTTTTACAAAATTGATTTCTTATTATTGATTTTGATCTTTCTAATTTTAGAAAGATGGAGAAATATTTTCTCAAATAGCTCAAGCTATTCGATTTTATCAATTAACAATAATATCTTTCTGTTATAAGAAAGATATTTGAAGCTTAAGTTTCTGTTGATATATCTTTCTTGTTTAAGAAAGATATGGGAAGTTAACTTCCAAATATAGCCTAAGGTATATGAAGCAAGGGCTTCAGATATTAATACACCAATGCTTCTTGGCGCATGTCTACGTGAGTTGCATGTGAAGGAGCGCCAAGAGTCTTCTGACGCCTTGGACTTGAGTCCAATTCTGCCCAATTTCATCGGTGATTTGATTTGATTTTAATTGATCCATAATTGATACATATCAATTAAGGTGATGGGCTAAAAATCAATTTCATGTATTGATCTTGATCTTTGTTTAGAAATATAGAGAAAATATTTTCTCAAAATAGCTTAAGCTATTCGATTTTAAGATATCTTCTGTTTTAAAGAAGATATGGGAAGTTAACTTCCTAATATAGCATGAGCTATATGAGTTAGGGCTTCAGATATTATCAGCGCCAGATCAACTTGGCGCATGTCCACGTGAGTTGCACGTAAAGGAGTGCCAAGATTCTTCTAGCGCTTGGACTTGAGTCCCAATCAGACCAATTTTATTGGTGGGAACAAATTCCCCCTACCAAAGACGCCACGTGCCATATCATGCGGGGGCTCTGGTATCGAATCTTGGCTCTTAGATTTCCGTAAGATTTGAAGGGAGTCCAACCGACTCTCAGTCCTGCTTTAAATAGGGCTTGAGGCCTTAGGGTTTTTGCGCCTCTCTTTTTTCTTTTTCTCATGAAAACTTTAGTTTTTCTTTATTTAAGGGGCTTAAGCTCTGTTTCGAAGCTTAATCTTCTATCTCTTCCTTATCGAATCGAGGGAAACCTGTACAAAAATTTTTGCAAACATTACATCAGAAATCTTGGTTAAAACCAAAACCTAAGTTTTGATCTTTAAATATGAATATTAAAACCTATTTTTAGGTTTTCCCTGATCTTAAGATCTGGCGCATATGCCTAGCACGTATTGGCCTTCCCCATATTAGGATTTTGCAGAACTTAAGTTCTGTAGAGAAAGATATTTTATTCTCTACATAGGGCATATATTATTTTGCACCAATATGTATTTTAGAACTAAGTTCTATAGGAAATCATATTATTTCCTATAAGAACTGTTCTTGCATCCGCAGAGGCTATGTTAGAACTTAAGTTCTATAGAAAATCATATTATTTTCTATAAGAACTATTCTTGCGCCCGCATAGGCTATTTAAAGTTCTAAGTTCTTAGAAAATATATATTTTCTATAGGGAACCCATGTGCTTGCGCCCGATAATTATTTAAAGAGGCAAGATCCAACTTTTGGATCAATGGGGTCTCTTAACTTCGAAACTAGAGACTCCACGCTGTTTCAACCTCTAGTGGTTTGTTCTTTTGCTGATATCATTCTGCCTTTTCCTTTTCCAGGTATAATGGCTGGTCGTTTGTATGACATCGAGAAAATTGTCTCCTACGAAGATATTCGCATTCAAGGTCGACTTCAAGGCCAAGAGTATACTGTCGCTCAATGTGCTGACGTGATACGTCGCTTTCATGATCACAATGGCCGATGCTCCATCATCACTCTACCGTTTTGAAGATCGTCGTTGGGTCGATCTGGGAAGCTTTACCTGAGCTTTTTGAGGCTATGCCGCTCCACACACTCAATGACGCTGAGGACAATGTGCATTCAGTATATCTGATGGGCCTGATCTCGAAGAGACGGAAGATTATCTCGTCACTATTTTGCATCGCGTCTTCCAACAGAAAGCAATAATATCCTCGTACCAGAGGATGGAGGATATCAGCGGTGATCCCGAAGCTTGCATCCGAGAGAAGATGCATAAGAAGATGGTCGATGAAGCCGAGGATGCTTTGCTTAAACTTGTCTTTGATTTTGAGAATTCGGTATCAGGAATTTAGCGTTTTGGCACTGTTAATCCCGAATGATGTAGTAGCGCTTGCTTTTAATCTTGTCTTTTGTTTCCATTGTAGTCGTCCTCAGCTGACAATATGCAGTTCCTTTTTTCTAAAGTATGAATGAAAATCATCTTTTCCTTTCATATCTGCACTTTTCCATTCTTTTTGTGCTGATATGGTTTAACTTAGTTTATTTACTCGTTCCGGAGCGTTCGGTTTATCCTTCTCTTAGGTTTGTGGATAAACTTATCCTAACGTAAAACATGCATAACCCCTATTGACATAGGTGTCTATCAGGTTTTGTGGTGCGGGGTTAAGTCCATCGCACCCTTACGTCAGCAGATATCATTTCGATCCGCGTCCACTTAGGTCGCTAGTTTCGAGTAGCCGCGTACTTGCTGTATTACCCAACCTCACCGCTGTAGGATACAACGTCTCAAGTAATCTTTCTAGGCCGGTATTGTAAGTAGATGCTCGTGCTCATGTCACTCACTTGCGATCAAAGCGGAATAGAAAACAAAAATTTCTACGACTAGAGCATGAACTTCTACGAGCTAGAATCGAAACCAAACACTAAACTAGAGAACTAGAGAAGGTTAACTACTCGGATAGGCATTTAGCTACCTTTGTAGTCCTGCCCTTCGTCTCCTTTCCTCTTCTTTCGCTCCTAGGGTCTCCGGGATCGAGCTTGAAAGCTGGCCTTTGTTGTCGAAGAAGATCCACCCGAGGGGACCCAAGAATAGGCTATATCTTCACACTGGTAAACTAAGTGGAGAAACTAATGAACTAGACTTTCTAAGAATGGTTCATTAGAACATGTAGTAATATAATCTTTAAACTTTTCTCTCTTTATGTTTTCTTTTCTCAACTAAAGAAATCTCAAGATGAGAAGAAGAAGATGATGATGAACTTGAAAATGGCTCTAAGAAAAAATCCAACCTCATCTCATTTCTTTCTCATCTTTACCTAGAGTTGTGAGAGTGGGTGGACTTATGACTCACCTTGGTGAGTCACAAGCCCACACTCTTCTCACAAACTCTAGAATAGATGAGAGGAAAAGAATGAGCCATCTTATTTGTACACATATACATATGTATATGTACATATATAAATATATATATATGCAAATACACTAATACAAGTATATGCTACAAATACATACATCAGTAATCGTATCAAAATACGAATACCGTATTAGTATAAAATAAGAAAACCCGTATTCGTATAAAAGATACAAATACCCATATTTGTATTAAGACACAAATACACGTATTTTTACAAATAGCAGTATTCGTATAAATACCGTATTCTGTCAAAATACGAATATGCAAAAGAAAGATACTAAAAGTGATAAATAATACTAGCTCACATTTAATCCAAATGTGATAACCTGGCTATCTTACAAACCCTGCTAGTATTAACAAATTGTTCGATTAAAGGTACGTGTAGTAAAACACATATTTAATCAAACCTAGGTATGTATCAAATTACATATACTATATCGATTTGCCAAACCAAGGAAAACCTCTGTGTGTGACTATAAAGACTCGACAATACGCTGGCAGTGGGTTTAACCACAAGCACTTCAGCAGCAGTAGCTGTACATAACGGCTGCCCAGGTATTGATCGAAAGGAAGGCCGACAAGCAAACTTGTTCGTATCCCTACCGAGCCTGAAAGTGAAAATCTTAGTACAATCCGGTCTCTTCGTCTAAGAGTATCGCATACTGGGGCTAGGGGGTGGAAACTTTCAGACCCCTAATAACCTAATAAGTCGTGTTGATGTGGCCCAAAACCATCCCGAGAACTACTGATCTTATAATCAGTAAATCTCACCTGTCTAGGCCAAGGTCTTATGGTGATGACAAATCAAACATAGTGCGGCATCAACTCCCAATACCGGAAGAGACGAATCCCTTCCATCGCTCACTACCCCGAAGTGCTTCGGGACTAAACCCAACCAAAACCTATTTGCACGACTTTTTAAAGCCGTGGTAGGATGGTGATCTAAGTACAGTGGAAATACACTCAAGACGAATGACGATGTCAGGTCTAAAGACTAACATGTACCTATGTCACCAGAGAACTACTATCCGACGATAGGTATAATACCATCTAGAAGTTCTCGGCGAGTCCGTCCAGTATAACTCATAACTTAATGAGCACATGTATACTATCTTTGGTGCCGAACACCAATGGCGTGGGACATGCCACCTTCCCTCACGGGAATAATAAACGTATACACTAGTCTACTCCGGAGTATCGATACACTATCTCGAACTCTAACAACCAGGGATAATTTAAGGATGTTCTTATAGACTACCTAGACCCGATAAGTATGATCGCCATCACAACTTTAGTAGTCAAGCAAAGATCCTACGGGTTTTATCAACATGTAATTTGGATACGTAATATAAAAATAGAACATATACACATATTGAGGTAAAGGCAAACCAGATAGCATACTATCATATTGAGCAAGATTGTCCTGCACATATATCCCAAGCATCCATATGCAATATACAATCTTATACTATACAATAATGGCCTCTAGGGAATATACATCCAACAATCTCCCACTTGCACTAAGGCCATGTATTGGCATGTTGAAGACCAACCATCTCCAATAGCCGCTCCAACTGAGTCTTAGGAAGTGCCTTCGTGGGTGGGTCCGCCGTGTTTTCCTTTGTGTCTACTCTCCTGACCTCGATCTCCTGGCGATCAATGATCTCCTGGCGATCAATGATCTCCCTAATCAGGTGATGCCGCCTTAAGATATGTCTAGATTTCTGATGGGATCGCGGTTCCTTCGCTAAAGCTATAGCCCCATTATTATCATAATACAAAGTTATTGGATCAACAATAGACGGAATCACCTCAAGTTCAAGAATGAACTTTCTCATCCAGACAACCTCTTTTGGGACATCGCTGGCAGCAATGTATTCAGCCTCCATCGTCGAGTCTACTGTGGTGCCCTATTTGGAGCTCTTCTAACAGACCACCCCTCCATTAAGGGTAAACACATAACCCGAGACAGATTTGCTGTCATCCTTGTCGCTTTGGAAGCTTCAATCAGTAAATGACTCCATATGGAGGTCTCCATTATCGTACAATAAGAACATATCCTTAGTCCTTCTCAGGTACTTCAGAATCTTCTTCATAGTTATCCAATACTTCTTCCTTGGGTTAGACTGATACCGACTTACTATGCTATGTGAGTAAGCTACATCTGATCCGGTACACAATATCGCATACATTATAGATCTTACTGTCGAAGCGTAGGGTATAATGCTCATGTGAGCCCTCTCCTCATCAGTCTTGGGAGACATCTCTTTGGAGAGGGTGATTCCGTAACAAGCTGGTAGATTACTGCGCTTGAAATCTTCCATACTATATCTTTTTAATATGATGTCAATGTGCCTGGACTGTAAAAGTCCTAGCAATCTTTTAGATCTATCACGCTAGATCTTGATCTCCAAAATGTAGGAGGCATCACCCAGGTCCTTCATGGAGAACTTCTGAGACAAGAACAGTTTGACCGACTGTAGCATAGAAATATAATTTCCTATCAAGAGAATGTCATCGACGTATAAAACGAGAAATACCACAGTTCTCCCTACAATCTTCTTATATATACAAGGCTCATCTATGTTTTTGATGAAGTCAAATTCCTTGACTGTTTCATCAAAACAGATGTTCCAGCTCCGCGATGCCTGCTTTAATCCATAGATGGATTTAAGCAACTTGCACATTATTCAGTCGAAAATATTGCATATTTGATGGAACATTTTCCTTACTTTTGCTAAGTACTTAAAGGTGTTTATGGTAATTATGATACATATGTGGGTTTATCTGCAAAATACTCTTTATCATATGTTTATACACTATACTTAACATTATGAAGGAAATTATATGCATATAATATTTATATGATATTTTAATATTTTTATTATGCATATCATATCAAATAATCTTAATCAAATTTCTTTAAAATTTATTACCATATAAAAAGATTAAGATAATATCTCTAATTTAACAAATATTACTAATATTATTCATGGAGATATTGTGCAGATTTAGCTCAGGTCGGGAGATCGAGATATTCAAGATGTCAGGATCAAAATCTGCCAATAAAATCATAGAATCAATACTGGCAGAGACTCGGGAAATATTTGAAGAATCCAGGCATTAAAAAATCTCCTCGTGTCAACATGAGAAGTCACCTGAATTTAGGAACCCTAACTCTTCCAAACAGCCGCCCAACCGTGGCCAATATACACAAATAGCGGCGGATCCACGGCTATTTAATGGCCGTAGGATCTATGATTTTGTGAACATGATCGCAATAATAAATCTTTATACATGGGATCTAGGGTTTCTGATTTAAGGGCTATATAAAGGACCGAGGGCTAAAATTAGAAATCATCACCTTTTACACAAAACAAATCACCGTCAAAGAATAAGAGATCCACGACAGGTCCGCGATTCGACGTGATAGAGCGACGTGAATATCGACAGAGCAATTACTTCCTACGAGGCAGAGATCGATAACAACTTCTTCTTGTAATCTAAATTTGAAGGATTTGTATTTGTAACGTTGATTAATAAAGGTAGATCATTTGCTTAATTATTTCACATTTATTTTCTGCATTTACAATATGATCTCCTTTTTCATCTTCTCTTCTATCTCAACCATGCGTGAGTAATTCCTAGCTTGCTAGGGTTCGTAGGATTAGGGTAGATCAATGGATGATAAAATCTCTTAACTCTTTTTACATCTTATAAAGTTTATAAACTTTAGTAAAGTAATTGTTAACATCCTTATCGGGCGCGCTACCAATTTATTGATAGTCTCAACCGCGATTTGAGATTAGATTAACAATTTTTTGGTAAAGGCTAGACATGAATAGAGATCAATGCAAGGATAAGGGTTAAGAGTGGGGAAACCCTAGTTTCTTCCAAAAGAACCATAATCCGCATTCATCACTATCGATCTAGTTTTAAATCTATTAAAAGATAAAATGAGTCATCTTTAATTAATCATCCATTACTACTAAATTCTATAAACCCTACAAGCCTCTTCTTTATAGATCCTACATCCGTGTTCAACATAGATCTAAAAACTATCCTACCTATTTTCAATCAACTCGTCTAAAGCAAGTAAAAGGTTCCATGTTTCCCTGAGGATGGCCCGTACTCATCTCGGCTAGCTACACGCGACACCGTTATTGATTGCGGTTAACTTTATTTACGACAAATACTTTTTTTAAATCAATCACACACCTTCCCGCTGCTCCCACTGTCTACGAAACCATCCGGATGATCCATATATGCATACTCTTCTAAAACACCGTTTAGAAAAGCGGTCTTTACGTCCATCTGCCTGATCTCATAGTCATGGAAGGCAGCAATGGCAAGTAGGATCTGAATGGATTTGAGCATAGCTAATGGAGAAAAGGTTTCATCGTAGTCGACACCTGGTCTTTGACGAAAACCTTTTGCAACAAGTTTAGCCTTATAGGTTTCTACTTGTCCATCTGCACCAATCTTCTTCTTGAAGAATCTTCTTCTTGAAGATAGCCGACAGGTTTTACCCCTGGCGGTGCAATGTCCAAAGTCCAAACTTTGTTGGTGTACATGGACTCCATTTCGAATCGCATAACATCCAGCCATTTCATAGTGTCCCTACTGGCAATGGCTTGCTCAAAACTACTAGGATCATTTTCTTCTAAAATGCAATTCTCTCGATCCCCGTCTATGAGAAAACCGTAGTATCTCTCGGGCGGATGAGAAATAATACTAGGTCTGCGGAGTGGCTGAAGTTCGTCGGGTACTACTGAATCTAGCGGTTCCACCAAATCTTCAGTTATAGTTTGTGTTTCTAGAACTTCATCCAGTTCTACCACGCTCTCACAAATTTCTTTTGTAAGAAATTCCCTTTCTAAAACGGTAGCGTGATGAGAAACAAATACCTTCTGTTCCTCGTTGTGGTAGAACAAATATCCAGCCGAATGGTTTGGATATCCCACAAAGTTACATAGAACTGATTGTGCCTGAAGTTTTTCCGGACTTTGTGTTTTAACATAAGCCCGACAACCCCATATCTTATTACGTTTAAGATATGGTCTCTTACCATTCCACATTTTAAATAGCATCTTAAGCACGGATTTGGATGCAACATCATTCAATAGGTATGTTACTGTTTGAAGTGCATGTCCCTAGAATGAAAGAGGCACGTCAACACTACTCATCATGGAGTGAACCATATCCAATAGGGTGCGATTCATCCGCTCCGACACACCATTGTGTTGGGGGTGTATACGGAGGAGTAAGCTGAGAGAGAATACTATTCTCTTTTAAGTAATCAAGGAATTCCGTGCTTAAGTACTCCCATCCTCTATCAGATTGGAGTATTTTGATACTTTTTCCAGTCTAGTTCTTTACTTCATTTCTGTATTCTTTGAATTTCTCAAAAACTTCAGATTTGAGTTTCAAAAGATACACACATCCGAACCTAGAGAGATCATCAGTGAATGTGATGAAGTACGAGAACCCACCCCTTGCATGTATAGATATTGGACCACATACATCACTGTGTATGAGTCCCAAGAGCTCTGTAGCTCTTTCTCCGTGTTCGGTGAACGGAGATTTGGCCATCTTTCCTTTGAGAAAAGATTATCAAGTTTCATAAGATGTAAATTCGAACGGATCCAAATATTCATCCTTATGCAACTTAGCGAATCGTTTCTCATTGATATGGCCAAGTCTACAATACCACAAGTAGGTTTCATTCGTCTCTGAACTCTTCCTCTTGCGTGTGTTTTGTACAATAAGAACTGTGTTTTGATTTAGAATATAGATACCATTGCATAGTGTACCTTCTGCAACCAATACCTTATCAAGGTAAATGTTTATGATATTTCTATCTAGAACAAAGTTATATCCATCTTTATTAAGTAAAGAAACTGATATGATGTTGTAAAGCATGGAAGGTACATTGTAGTAATTGTTCAAGATTATAGTATTTCCCTTTGGCAATGCCAGGTGATATAGACTGACGGCTGCAACATCAACTTGTGCTCCGTTCCCTACTCTGAGATACATATCACCAGGTGCAACCATCTTACTTTTTCTCAGTCCCTGTAATAAATTACAGATATGAGATCCTGATCTGGTATCTAGTACCCAGGAGGTAGGACTGACCAAAAAACAGTTCTCAATTACAAAGACACCTGAAGGAGATGCAATAGTATGCTTCTTCTTCACTGGGATCATCAAGGAATTCATGCAATCCTTTTTTCCTTGCTCATGCTTATGACATCTATCACAACTCAGAGCAGAACCGATGTTCGCCAGCCCCGAATAAGAATTCAGGTCAGTCAAGTTATACATTTTATTATCTTGATAAAGGTGTGACATGGTACATGCAATTAGGAGAGAGAAAAGAAACACTCAGCATATGCCCTTGCAAGTTTAGATTGTTTATTAATTTATCTAAACAGGATGGCTCCCACTGTTTCCTTGAATTCTTCTTCATACCCTAAAAGGAGAATTAGTCGAGATCATATATGCTCCACAAGTTTGCTAACCGTTCAACCAGACAAGTGTTGGTACTTCGAGGGAGGCTCCCCGTGATTTCACACGGTCCTAATTAAATAACCTCGTTTCCGCAGAGGCATAACCCCGTTAACACCTTTCTAGACACCTAATGGGTTAGCTAGTTGTGAAGTGAAAATCTCCCGAGAGTAATCCTACTCATCAGTGGGATCAGGACCCAACTATCATCATGTGATAACCTAGATGGAAGCCACTCTAGTCACCACACTCCAGAAGGTATGCAACACTAGCAAGTTTCCTTTATATTTGAAACTCTCAATGTGGTTTTTACCCCTAAAACTCTAGTGATCTTGACTGCGTCAACAAATCAAAGGTTCCTAGTCAAGTTCAACCCGTCATTATCTTGATTGCATTAAACTCAACCACACGAGACCTTAACCGAGTCAACAAGGTCGTACAACTATCCTAAACAATCACAATACATACAACAAACAAGCACTACTTAGCTATCGCACATTACGCCTTGACCGAGTCAACAAACGCAGCACAAATACTAAGCACTACTCATAAGAAATGATGGAGGACTATGGCTATTTTTTTTAGGCGGTATCGCATACTCTACTGGGTTCGTAGAGAGGAGAAATTTTCAAAAAACAATTTTTAAGACGGCAACACCGACCAATCATAAGATCTGCCGTAAGCCTTAGATAACAAAACTTGCAAAGGTATTAATCTACTGTGAAAGTGATTATACCTATATGAACCAAGTCCTTTGGGTCTTCTTTTCCTCTTCTTAAGCTCCTTATCCATCGGGATCGAGCTTGGTCGTTGGCCTCCTCGTGTCGAAGACGATCCACCCGAGAGTCTATAGTTCAAGCTCCAATCTCAAACTTAAGGTAACTAAAGTACCTAGTTTGCTAATCTAGGTAGTTTAGAAGATCTAGAGTATTAATTGGATTGTATTATCTCATTATATCATGGTTTCTCAACTCATGACAGGGTTATGGTTTTAGGAAGAAGAAGAGAGTAAAGGAGGAAAGAGAACGCAAAGTGTAGATTGAAGCCATCTTGTGAAGAATGGCTTAGTCTTTCAAAATATCAAGCAAACATTATTTCCAATAGAAATAATGCAACCATGCTTGAATAGTTAGAACAAATGAATAAATAAAATTAAGTAGCCATGCTTCAACCATGCTTTAATACACATCATCCCTCCACCTCATTATCTATTTAAATAAATAGATATAAAACAAAATGAGGTGTCTTCATCTAGAAGTATTCTAGTGAATTTACTAGAATACCCTCACCGTATATACATACCCGTATTCGTACTACAAAAAATACGAATACCAAGAGATAAAATAATCCAATAATATAATACTAGAATGCGGCTTAATCCTAAGCCCACTAGTATTATCTTTCCGAACAAAATACGTGTAGCTATTATACGTATATGATCGAAACCCTGCATGTAAAACCATACGTCCTCTACATCGTTTCGCCTGAAGCAGGGAAACCCTCTGTGTAGGACTCTAAAGACTCGACAGTACGCTGGCAGTAGGTTTAACCACAAGCACATCAGCGGCACTAGCTGTATGTAACGGGTACCTAGGTACCTGTTGAAAAGAAGGCCGACGAGCAAACTCATCCGAACTCCCACTGAGTCTATCTGTGATAATCTTCATACAGTCCGGTCTGTTCGTCTGAGAGTATCGCATGCCGGGTCTAAGGGTGGAAAACGTCAGACCCCTAATAACCTGACATGTCGTGTCGATGTGGTTCAAGACCATCCGAGAATCTATTGATCTACCTATCAGTAATTCTCAATTCTCCCTGGCCAGGGACTTATGGTGTTACCAACCGAACACAGCGCGACATCGACTCCCTGTACCGGTAGAGACGTATCCCCGACAATCGCTCACTGCCTCCATATAGCTCGGGACTGTACCCAACTAAAACATATTTGCACAATTCAGTGGAGCCGTGGTAGGGTAGTAATCAAAGCACAGTGGGAACTCACACGAGACAAATGACGACCTTAGGTCGACAGACTATCTGCACTCATGTCACCAGAGAACTGCTATCTGATGATTGGTATAATACCATCTAGCCAGTCTTCGGCGAGTTTGTACAGTGTACTCACCCCCAGTGAGCACCTGTATACGATCTTAGGTGCTAAAGACTAATGGCTACGGGACCAACCATCGCCCCTCGTCGGGATCTCGAAACATATACACCAATCTTCTCCGGAGTATCGATGCCTTGTCTCGATACTCCTATGACTAGGGACATTTAAGGATGTGCTTATCGACTACCCAGCTCTCACAACTATGATTGTCATCACAACGCAGGTAGTCAAGCAATGATCCTACGGGCTTTATCAACGTGTATTAATGATACACAATAATAAGTAAAACATATGCACATGTTGAGATAAAGTCAAACCAAATAGCATATTATCATATCGAGCAAGATTGTCCTGTACATACATATGTCCAAGTATCCACTTGTATACATATACAATAATGGCCTCTAGGGTATACATATCCAACAATCTCCCACTTACACTAAGGCCACGTATCGAGTACCCAATGTCTGCACTAGGGCCAGTTGTTGGCGTATCACGTACCAACATCTCAAATAGCCTCTTGAACTATGCTTGAGGGAGGGCCTTGGTGAATGGATCCGCCGTATTTTCTTTTGTGTCCACTCTCTGCACCCTCTGCACCTCTAGGTAGCAACCATGTCCAAGCATCAACTTTTAAGGTTTTAATAAGAATCCGGGTCAGTCAAGTCAATACATTTTATTATCTTGATTAAGGCGTGACATAGTTGCTACCTAGAGAGAGAGAGAGAGAAAAGAAACACTCAGCGTGCGCTCTTGCAATTTTAGATTAATTATTATTTTATCTAAACAGGATGGCTCCCACTGTTTCCTCGAATTCTCCTTCAAACCTTAAAAGGAGAACTAGTCGGGATCATTAACACCTTACAAGTTCGCTAACCATTCAGCTAGGTGGGTGTTGGTACTCCGAGAGAGGTTTTTCATGCTCTCACATGAACCTGATTAGAATAAACCTCATTTCCGCAGAGGCGTAGCCCCGTAAACAATTTTCTAGACACCTAATAGGTTAGCTAATTGTGAAGTGAAAAATATTTCCCAAGAGTAATCCTGCTCATAATATTACCACTCGGCAATACTAGGTGATATTCACCGACGGCAGCAGCATCAACTTGTGCTCCATTCCCTACTCTGAGTGACATACCACTAGGTCCAACCATCCTACTTTTTATCAGTCCATGTAATAAATTGTAGATATGAGATCCTGTTCCGGTATCTAGTACCTAAGAGGTAGGACTACCCGAAAAACAGTTTTCAATTACAAGAACACCTGAAGGAAACGCAATGGAATGCTTCTTCTTCACCGGGGTCTTCAAGGAATTCATGCAATCCTCTATCCCTTCCTCAAGCTTGTGGCATTCGTCATAAGTTAGAGCATTTTATTATCTTGTCATACATTTCCAAGCATCCACTTTTAAGGTTTGAATAAGAATCCAGGTTAGTCAAGTCATACATTTTATTATCTTGATTAAGGCGTGACATGGTTGCTACCTAGAGAGAGAGAGAAAAGAAACACTCAGCGTGCGCTCTTGCAATTTTAGATTAGTTATTATTTTATCTAAACAGGATGGCTCCCACTGTTTCCTCGAATTCTCCTTCAAACCTTAAAAGGAGAACTAGTCGGGATCATTAACACCTTACAAGTTCGCTAATCATTCAGCTAGGTGGGTGTTGGTACTCCGAGAGAGGTTTTCCGTGCTCTCGCATGGACCTAATTAGAATAAATCTCATTTCCGCAAAGGCGTAGCCCCGTAAACAATTTTCTAGACACCTAATAGGTTAGCTAAATGTGAAGTGAAAAATATTTCCCAAGAGTAATCCTGCTCATAAGTGGGATCGAGATCCAACTATCATTGTGTGATAACCTAGATGGAAGCCACTCTAGTCACCACACTCCACAAGGTATGCAACGCTAGCAAGTTTCCTTTATATTTGAAACTTCCGATGTGGTTTTTGCCCCTAACGGTTTTATGACCTTGACAATGCCAACATATCATAAGCTGCTAGTCAAGTTTGGCCCGTCATTATCTTGATTAACTTAGACCCACCTGCATAACCGTTAACAATGCCAACATAGCTATGCGACTGTCCTAAATAATCGGAAACAAAGTTATGAACAAGCAATACTCAGCTGTCGATTACTACTTCTTGACAATGTCAAAATACGTAGCACGAATACTAAGTAATAGTTGTAGGAAATGACGGAGGGCTATTGCTGGTTTTTGGCGAAAACCTTCAACGTAATGAACTTGATATCGTTGAAGGAACAGAGTAGTTTTGAAAAGGAGTGGTTTAGGCTCCGCTTTTGAAAACTAGTGGTTTTGAAGAAAACCGAGTAATCTATAGTAACACAAACTTTTTCTCAAGAGGACACTCCCGGTGAAGAGATCTAGGCTCATGCCTCCGTTAATGAGGTGCTGGATATTCCTAAACGAATACCACTATGCAAAGAAAAAGAATACGGATATAGTTTTTCGAAATTTATTCCGACAACATCTTTTAGGTTTATTTTCCTTGCATTAGTCAAAATTAATGCGGTCCCATCATTTAAAACCTATCACACCAGAAAAGAACGAAAACACAATGTACGTATATGCCATCCGCATTCGCCACGGGGCCCCGTCATGCACCGTTAGGTTACTTAACTAACGACAGAGGGGGGCTGGACTAGCGCGGATGCAAAACATATACAACATATACTAATATATATATAACCATTCATCCCAGGCATGATATAAGAAATATCACAGATAAGCGATAAGCAATATGGAAAAGCGGATAAACTTGGAGCCCCGGGTTTCATTCGAGTCACAAATGAAACCCGACGTTCCCCAGTCGTATGGATAGCCTGTACAATGTATAACTAAGACCCCTACGAGCATGGCACATTACCCACCAATTCCTGAAGAGAGACAACCCTAGTCAACAAGGTGAATGGGCCACCCAACACTTCACGAAATCCGGTAACTTGAGTGCTCCACCATGGGTTATCATATACCCTCTATGAGTGCGGCGAATAACCTGCCAATTCTAGAGTAAGGAACTCCGGTCTCAACGCCATGAGATGGAGGCCCGTTTCCTTCTAGAACCCGGATACTCGAGCACTTCGCAACGGGGTAATCCTAGTATAGAAAAGAAATATATATACGGTGGTAACATCGGCCTCAACTCGGCCGTGCCTCAATAAAAGAATATACAACCAGGAAGAAATGGTAGTCCAAACGTCGGATGCTTACCCCGCAATAATGAATATACAAATGAATCAAAACTATACAACAAACATTGCACTATAGGCTATCCATCACGACAATCCGTCAAAATCATCTCAAAGATATCACAAGCAACACCACAGATAAAACAAGATGCGTGCAACCCTTTCTAATCGGCATATAGCGATTAGAAGATGTTAAACAACACATGTACGCATCACAAAATCAAGTAAAGAAAACCACGACGTTAGAATTCTGTGCAAAATTAGCAAACAAAACCAATTTTCTAAAACTAGAAAATTCAGTGAGCTAAAAGTCCCAAAAACAAGCGTTTTAAGCCAATCCGGGAGTCGAAACGAACTCTAAACCTGCCCGAATCTTCATGGAGGTGAAGGGGGAAAAATTAATTATCGAATGGAGGGCCTAGCGGGGTACCCATCCCTGGGGGCCACCACGAGCTGGCCCCCAAGGAGAAGCAGACCCGAGAGCACCCTTTTAGGGTGCTCTCGGGACACCACCCCCAAGGCCGCCTTATGGTGGTCTTGGGGGGTGGGCCTGACCTTCGATCCCCTAGGGTATTCCCGGGGTGCCCATGCTTCACCTTGCGGCTTTCCGGTTCAAACCGTGAGCCCACGGAGTGTGCAAACATCTCAAAACATCAGTTTTTGGAACGATTTTCGTCGGCAGTTCGTGCGCGACAAAAACGACGGATTTCTAACGTCGCTACGAGCTATCTAAGGCTTATGGAGTGGCTCTGATACCATGTTAGGCGGTGTCGCATACTCTACTGGGTTCGTAGAGAGGTGGAATTTTCAAAAACCAATTTTTAAGACGGCAACACCGACTAATCCCAAGATCTACCGTAACCTTAGATAACAAAACTTGCAAAGGTATTAATCTACTATGAAAGTGATTATACCTATATGAACCAAGTCTTTCGGGTCTTTTTTTCCTTTTCTTGAGCTCCTTGTCCAATCCGAGATGTGATATGGTTCTAAAGGATGAACCCGTCGGGATCGAGCTTGTTCGCCGGCCTCCTCGTGTCGAAGACGATCCACCCGAGAGCCTATAATTCAAGCTATAATCTCAAACTTGAGGTAACTATAGTATCTAGTTTGGTAATCTAGGTATCTTAGAAGATGTAGAGTGTTAATTGGATTGAATTATCTCATAAAACCATGGTTTCTCAACTCGTGAGAAGGTTATGGTTTTAGGAAGAAGAAGAGAGCAAAGGAGGAAAGAGAAAACAAAGTGTAGAATGAAACCATCTTGTGAAGAATGGCTAAGTCTTTCAAAATATCAAGCATACATTATTTCCAATAGAAATAATGCAACCATGCTTGAATAGTTAGAATAAATGAATAAATAAAATCAAGTAGGCATACTTCAACCATGCTTTAATACACCTCATCCCTCCACCACATTATCTATTTAAATAAATAGATATAAAACAAAATGAGGTGTCTTCTTCTAGAAGTATTTTAGTGAAATTACTAGAATACCCCCACCGTATATACATACCCGTATTCGTACTACAAAAAATACGAATACCAAGAGATAAAATACTCCAATAATATTATACTAGAATGCGGCTTAATCCTAAGCCCGCTGGTATTATCCGTCCAAACAAAATACATGTAGCTAGTACACGTATATGATCGAAAACCTGCACGTAAAACCATACGGCCTCTACATCGTTTTGCCAAAACCAGAGAAACCCTCTGTGTGGGACTCTAAAAACTCGACAGTTCGTTGGCAGTGGGTTTAAGCATAAGCACGTCAGCGGCACTAGTTGTATGTAACAGCTACATAGGTACCCGTCGAAAAGAAGGCCGACGAGCAAACTCATCTGAACTCCTACTAAGCCTATCCATGACAATCTCTGTACAGTTTGGTTTGTTCGTCTGAGAGTATCGCATGCCGGTTTTAGGGGCGGAAAATGTCAGAACCCTAATAACCTAACAAGTCGTGCCGATGTGGCTCAAGACCATCCGAGAATCTACTGATCTACCTATTAGTAATTCTCAATCTGCCATGGCCAAGGACTTATGGTGTTGGCCAACCGAACACAGCGCGATATCGACTCCCTATACTGGGAGAGACGAATCCCCGACAATCGCTCACTGTCTCCATGTAGCTCGGGACTGTACCCAACTAAAACCTGTGTGCACGACTTAGTAGAGCTGTGGTAGGGTAGTAATCAAAGCACAGGGGGAACTCACACGAAACAAATGACGACCTCAGGTCGACAGACTGTCTGCACTCATGTCACCAGAGAACTGCTATCTAACGATTGGTATAATACCATCTAGCCAGTCCTCGATGGGTCCGTCTAGTGTACTCACCCCTAGTGGGCACATGTATACGATCTTAGGTTCTAAAGACCAATGGTTGTGGGACCAACCATCGCCCCTCATCAGGGTCTCGAAACGTATACACTAGTCTACTTCGGAGTATCGACGCTTTGTCTCAATACTCCCACGACTAGGGACATTTAAGGATGTGCTTATTGACTACCCAGCTCCCATAAGTATGATTGCCATCACAACGCTGGTAGTCAAGCAATGATCCTACGGGCTTTATCAACATGTATTAATGATACGCAATAACAAGTAAAACATATGCACATGTTGGGATAAAGACAAACCAAATAGCATACTATCGTATCGAGCAAGATTGTCCTGTACATACATATGTCCAAGCATCCACTTGTATACATATACAATAATGGCCTCTAGGGCATACATATCCAACAGATTTTTGGCAAAAAACCTTTAACGTAATGAACTTGATATCGTTGAAGGAAACTGGTGATTTTGAAATGATTGGTTCAAGCTCAATTTTGAAAACTTTTGGTTTTGTGAAAAACCGAGTAGTTTTGAAAAGAACTTAGTGGTTTTGAAATTTGATTCTAACAACATCCTTTTCTTTTAGGTTTATTTTCTTGCATTAATATGAATTAATACGGTCACATCAATTAACCCTACCATTGCAGAAGAAACGAAAATAGAACGTACACTTATACCATCCGCATTCGTCACACGGTCCCTATTCTTCACCGTAAGGTTACTTATAACTTACGGCAGGGCAGGGATAGGACTAGCGTGGATGTAAAACATAAGCAACATTTATTATATATAGTATATATATAGCCATTCATCTCAAGCAATGATAAAACAACAAAGATCACAGGCAGTTAATAAACATCACAGGCATGCGATAAACAAGATGGAATTAGCGGATAAACTAGGAGCCCCGTGTTTCGTCTGAACCGCAAACGAAAACCAACGTTCCCCGATCATGTGGATAGCTCAAACATCACCTATACCAAAGACCCCTACGAGCGCGGCAAGCTACTCGTCAATTCTAAATGTGAGGAAACCATCACACAATAAAATGAGTGGGGCACCCGACACTTCAAGGAATCCGGCAACTTGAGCACTCTACCTTGGATCTATCATATACCTCCTACAAATGCGGCGAATAGCCCGTCAATTCTAGAGCGAGGCGGCTCGAACTCGCCACTACAAAACGACCACCTAGCACATTGGTAATCCTGATATAAGAATGAATGAATATACAATGGTAATATCGACCTCAACCTAATTGTGTTCCAAAAAAATATATATACAACAAGCGGTGACGACGGCCACAATACGGCCGTTCGCCCCGAATATCAAATACACATCCATAACTACGATGAGATGCTATCCACACGACTATCTGACTATTCCATCACAAGTAAATAACCACCACAGCGGAAGCAAGTGTTTGCAACCCCGTCTAATTGACTTATAGCAATTAGACGAAGTATACAAATACAAATACGAAACACAAGAGATAAACGATGCAAAAGTTTCTATTTAAAACTTTCCGTGTTGCTCGAATACAAAAACAACACCAAGTAAAATCTGAGCAAAATCAAACATAACCAAAAATCAAGTTTTCATGAGAGTAAGCCACTGGAAAAAATCAGGGACCAGATCGACAACAAAACCGCCACCGTTGGGAAAAATGCTAATTCTGGCGATTTTTAAGGGGAATTGGGTCATCATTTTTCTACCCTAGTTCTTATATCTCATGAGATAATCTCTGCACTTGATTTCTAGTTATCGGAAAACGGAAAATTTTAATTCCGAAACGTAAATATAGTCTAAATCTAGTTCTAGTGTTTGGGTGGCTCTGATACCATGTAAGTAGATGCTCGTGCTGATGTCACTCACTTGCGACCAAAGCAGAATAGAAAACAAAAATTTCTACGACTAGAGCATGAACTTCTACGAGCTAGAATCGAAACCAAACACTAAAATAGAGAACTAGAGAAGGTTAACTACTCGGATAGGCGTTTAGCTACCTTTGTAGTCGTGTCTTTCATCTTCTTTCCTCTTTTTTCGCTCCTAGGGTCTCCGGGATCGAGCTTAGAAGCCGGGCTTTGTTGTCAAAGAAGATCTACCCGAGGGAACCAATGAATAGGCTATATCTTCATACTGGTAAACTAAGTGAAGAAACTAATGAACTAGACTTGCTAAGAATGGTTCACAAGAACATGTAGTAATATAATCTCTAAACATTTCTCTCTTTATCATTTCTTTTCTCAACTAAAGAAATCTCAAGTTGAGAAGAAGAAAATGATGATGAACTTGAGAATGGCTACTAAAAAAAACCTAACCTCATCTCATTTCTTTCTCATCTTTATCTAGAGTTGTAAGAGTGGGTGGACTTGTGACTCACCATGGTGAGTCACAAGCCCACACTCTTCTCACAAACTCTAGAATAGATGAGAGGAAAAGAATGAGCCATATCATTTGTACACATACATATGTATATGTACATATATCAATATATATATATATATATATATATATATACACACACACACAAATACACTAATACAAGTATATGCCATAAATACATACACCCGTATTCGTATCAAAATACAAATACCGTATTCCTATAAAATACGGAAATGAGTATTCGTATAAAAGATACAAATACCCGTATTTGTATTACGACACAAATACACGTATTTATACAAATAGCCGTATTCGTATAAATACCGTATTCTGTCAAAATAAGAATATGCAAAAGAGAGATACTAAAAGAGATAAATAATACTAGCTCACATTTAATCCAAATGTGATAACCTGGCTATCTTTCAAACCCTGCTAGTATTAACAAACTGTCCAATTAAAGGTACGTGTAGTAAAACGCGTATTTAATCGAACCTAGGTACGTATCAAAATACATACACTATATCGATTTGCCTAACCTGGGAAAGCTCTGTGTGGGACTCTAAAGACTCAACAATACGCTGATAGTGGGTTTAACCACAAGCACATAAGTGGCACTAGCTGTACGTAATGGCTACCCATGTATTGATCGAAAGGAAGACCGATAACCAAACTTGTCTGTATCCCTACTGAGCCTGAAAGTGACAATCTTAGTACAGTCTCGTCTTTTCGTCTAAGAGTATCGCATACTGGGTCTAGGGGGATGGAAAACGTCAGACCCCTAATAACCTAATAAGTCGTGTCGATGTGGCCCAAAACCATCCCGAGAAACTACTGATATCACAATCAGTAAATCTCAACTGCCTAGGCTAAGGTCTTATGGTGATGACCAATCAAACATAGCGCGACATCAACTCCCAATACCGGGAGAGACGAACCCCTTCTATCGCTCACTGCCTCGAAGTGCTTCGGGACTGTACCTAACCAAAACAGTTTGCACGACTCTTTAAAACTGTGGTAGGGTAGTGATCTAAGTACAGTGGGAACACACTCGAGACGAACGACGATGTTAGGTATAAATACTAATCTGTACCTATGTCACCATAGAACTACTATCTGACGATAGGTATAATACCATCTAGAAGTTCTCGGCGAGTCCGTCTAGTGTTACCCATAACCGAATGAGCACCTGTATACTATCTTTGGTGCCGAACACCAATAGCTGTAGGACATCCCACCTTCCCTCATAGGAATAAGAAACGTATACACCATTCTACTCCGGAGTATTGATGCCCTATCTCGAACTCCAATGACCATGGACAATTTAAGGATGTGTTAATAGACTACCTAGACCACACGAGTATGATAGCCATCATAACTCTAGTAGTCAAGCAAAGATCCTACGGGCTTTACCAACATGTAATTGGGATACTTAATATAAAAATAGAACATATACACATGTTGAGGTAAAGGCAAACCAGATAGCATACTATCATATTGAGTAAAATTGTCCTGTACACATATATCCCAAGCATCCATATGTAATATACAATCTTGTCCTATACAATAATAGCCTCTAGGGCATATACATCCAATAGGTATGATCGTATTGCCGTCAGATGGTTCAGCGTTAGGTGACATTATGGCGCTTTACCTTGAGGTTATGCTCTATTTGGAGCCCTGATTTGTCATGACCGCACCCTTCCGGGGTGGGATGATATCCGATGGTCTTTAGGCTTCGCATGTATTACCATCGAGACCCGAGGTTAGGAATATGTCGTCACTTAGCTTCATCTTCGACCTTTTGGTCCTTGTCGACGTTGCATCTACACCCTGCTGGAATGAGAAGGTCGTCGAATTGATCTTTAGGCCACATAGATTGCCTTCGAGACCTGGAGCTTGGATTTTGCAATTGCTCCATTTTAACTTTGTCTCCTTAGAGCTTTCATGATGTCCCGTCTGCATTCTGCTGGAGGGACGTTGAGATAATTTCTAGGCGGTAGATGTTGCCATCAAGATCTGGAACTAAGATTTTGTCATCACTCCACTTTGATTTGACCATTTGGTCCTTGCTGATGTCGTAATCGTACTTCACCAGAGTGAGTTGGACGTCCATGAACTGTCTACATAAGTCGAGATTCGAAAATTTTATTTTATCATCATTTGTTATCCGTGATGTTCTATCATTTCAGCTTTTCATATTGCGAAAGTCACGATCACCTAATCATTTTAGCTATTTTTTTCGCGGTGCCCAATCATTTCAGCTATTTTTATATTCATTTTTTTTAATCTGATACCAATTTCTGCATCAGTATCGTTACTACAGGAATATTCCCAGGAGCAACTCATCATTTGCCATCGCTTATTCAGACAAAGGTGGCTTAGAAGACGGATTAGGATCCCATCAACCAAGGCTTTTCAATGTTTACGAGCCATGAGGGTCTCATAAAGTATCTTCTCCTTATGAGTCGAGAGGATCTCATTGGTGCATTTTCTCTCTCGGAATTGTGAGGACTCCTAAGTGGATCTTGTAAGTTGTAAGGATCCTACAAGAGTACTTTTATCCTTATAAGTCGAGAGGACCTACAAGTGCCGTCCACCATGTGGAACTTAGGTTTGTTTATGTTTATTTTTTCCCGTGGATTGTATACAACAGTCGAGATTGAACTACCTATAGGGCTATTTTAGAGGGGTATATGATGGCTTAAACACAGAGTCTAATATGTAATCTAAGGCTTTTGAATTCTATATCCCTGATGGTCTCATAGAGGGGTATTTTCTTCTTACGAGTCAAAAGGATTTCGTAAGTGTATATTCTCCTTAGTCATAGGGATTCCCAGGTATCTTTCACCTTTGTGAGTCGTAAGGATCCCACTTAGGTGTTCTCCTTGCAAGTCGAGAAGACTTTGTAAGTCCACGGTAGCGCTCCGGCCGTCTAACAGACGCCAAATACGGAACAAAAACTTTTTACAAACTGGCGCTATCGTGTACCGTAACCCGGATCTGCCATTAAAGCTAAACTAACAAAATACAAAGTGGGTAGAAATGTTATACCGAACGATCCGAGTCCTTCGGTCTTCAACCATCATCCCACGCTTTGTTGCGGCTGCTCCGATCTCCTTGAACTCCGGTCTTCTCGTCCAGGTGGCACCACGTCGACGGATCTTTAAACGGGCTCCCGCCTCTGAACCGAGGCAACTCGGTCGTCAAGTTTGCTAAAAGAGATGACCAAGATGAAGTAGAGAATGAGTAGAACACTTTGTCTCGTTACGTCCAAGGCCATGGACGAACGGTTATGGAAGTTGCCTTTTGTATCGATATGAAATGAGAAATGGAGTATACTAATTTCCATGAATCCAAACTATCATAATCTTTTAATCAAGCAACCATGAGAGTGAGTGAAGAGGAGGGGAGGGGCCGGCCACTTATAGAGGGAGGAGGGTGAGTGTAGGAGAAGGGAAGGTGACCACAAGATAAAGATCATTCATGAAGAGAATGAGTCACCTTAACACCTAGTATGAACTCATTAAAAGCAAACCAATGAACATAAACCTAGTCACCCTTGCATTAAATGAATCATTAAATGCACTAATGAGTCACTTAACACCTCACCATCCTAGTCACCTCTTCTAGAAACTTCTAGAACCTTCCACACTCATCCAAAGAAAAGATAAATCCATATTTAACCGAATGTTAAATACGGCCGATAGAAAACTGGAAACTGGCAACTTCCAAAAGTGATCCTGAAACGAATTTCAGGATAACCCCGTATTAGTATAAACATACCCGCATTTGTATTACGACCGAATACAAATGCAACTGAGACAAAGATATTATATCTACACAGTATAATACTCGGATCCGGCTTAAACCAAAACCGACCAGTATTATCTGCCCGAAAAATGACACGTGCGAAAATACACGTGCATTTTCCGAACCCTGCCATAAACCCATACGGCCTCTACAACGTTTTGCCCGAACCTAGGAAACTGTCTGTGGGGGACTCTAATGACTCATCAACACACTGGCACTGGGTATAACCTCTAGCACGTCAGAGGTACAAGCTGTACGTAACGGTTGCCTATGTATTGATTGGAAGGGAAGCTGACGAGCGAACTCATCTATAAACCCTACAGAGCCTAACAGTGACAATGTATATACAGTCCGGTCCGTTCGTCTAAAGAGTATCGCATATCGAGTCTGGGGGGGTGGATATAGCCAGACCCCTAATAACGCAATAATTCGTGTCGGTATGAAGCCCATCACCACCTGAGAAACTACTGATCCAAATCAGTAATTCTCCACTACCTTGGCCAAGGATTTCTAGTGATGGCCACCCGTGCACTGCGCGACATCAACCCCCAATACCGGGAGAGACGAATCCCCGACGATCCGCTCACTGCCTCCATGTGGCTCGGGACTGTACCCAAAAAATACCTGTTTGCACAACTCCTTTGAGCGTGGTAGAGTAGGAATCAAAGCACAGTGGGAACTCACATGAGACAAATGACGATCTCAGGTCGACAAACTAACCTGTACACATGTCACCAGGGAACTGCTATCTGACGATATGTATAATACCAACTAGCATGTTCCCGGCGAGTCCTGTCCGGTGTACTTATAACCTAATGAGCACCTGTATACATCTTAGGTGAACCAACTGACACCAGTGGCTTGTGAGACCGGCCACCGCCCCTCGTCGGGGTCTCGACTGTATACACTAGTCTACTCTGGAGTATCGATGCCCTGTCTCGAAACTTCCACGACTAGGGACACTTTTAAGGATGTGCTTATAGACCCCAGCTCCCACGTATATGATCGCCATCATACTGCTGGTAGTCAAGCAAGAATCCTATGGGCTCTATCATCATGCAATAGTGAACTAAAGCATGCATGTGATGATAAAGATAAACCAGATAGCATACTATCATCTCGAGCAAGACTGTCATATCGGTATAGGTCATGCCTCAATCATTGCAATCACGTACCTGCGATCCAATAATTGACTTTGAGGGCACTATCTCCAACAATCTCCCACTTGCACTTAAGGCTAATTATTGCGATGTCGCATACTCACAGCCCGTGTGATACCGAACATCCAACTCCTCTACTAATCAGTTTCACAAAGGTAGTTTGTAAAACTCTTGTGTTCAAGAAATAGCCTCAGTGAGTGGATCCGCCCTGATGTTTCTTTCTATGTCTCTCTTAATCTCAAGTTCGAGGAGAAAGCCATCTCCCGAATCGAGTAATACCTGTCTTAGAATATGTCTGAATATCTGATGGGACCTAGTTCATAAATGAACTCCAAATCCAAACTTTTTAGACTTTATCGATAACTGAACCTAATCAGTATCCAGCATCATGCCTCCCACAGTTTCCTCTTGGACCACCTGTCCATAATACTGTCCCTCATCATAGGGAAAAATATAACTCTGACAATCACTCTGTCAACCAAGTCACCTTTGAAGCCTGGAATGATAACTGTCTCCTGAAGGAGGCTACCGTCATCTAATCCGTAGAACATACACTTATGTTCTAAAACTGCTTCCTTATATTTCTTCAGGATTGGATTAATATATACTTATCGCATCAAGTGCAAAAACAGCATCTGGTGTGGTGCTTGACATCTCATGATTGACTCAATTGCCTGAGCAAGTGATCTGCCAATCAAGCACATCCCTCTCTCCTTTAGTCTGTAAGACACCTTTAGAGAGGGTGACTCCATTACCTGCAGGTACACCACCATGCCAGGAGTCAGCTATTCTAAAATACTTTTAGAATACTGTCTAAGTACCCACATTGGGAAACTACCCAAATCTAGATCTAAAACCGTAGATCTAGAAACCAGAATGTCCAATATTATATCCATATCCTGTGTGAAGAAACAACTGTGTGAGAACCACAGTACAACCGATCGTAGTATAGGAATTTTACTTCCTACTCTGTGTATGTCATCCAGTGCATATCAACTTAATGAAGAGAGGTTGATCGGTATTACTCAATTTAGGAATCAATCCAATTATGAGTAACCTGAAAGAGAAACAATTTTCTCAAAAACCGTTACTATCAACTGAATACCAATCACAAGAATCTACATCTTCGATTTCTTTGAAGAATCCTGATACTTGCGATACTTGGTTCTCTACTTTATTCTTATACCCACAACTTCTCAAAACTTAGACATTGTATTTCTACGAAACACTTGTCTAAAAACTAGAGAAGTCACATGTAAACAGAACATAGTACGAGGACCTACCCCTTTGTCCTGATGGACACTGGACAACATACAATACTCTGTATAAGTCCGCTGAGTTGAATAACTCAAAACCTGTGCAGCGTAGGTTGAAAACTATACCCAGATGATTTCCTCAAATATCACCAATTACAACGAATTCCGATATAATGAGAATGATCACCTTATTCCCAATAACTTACTCCCACTCATCATCTGTAAAACCATACAGATGTGAGAATCATACCTGGTAAATACATACCCTGGAGTAAGTATCTAATCGGGAAATTAGTTTTCGTTTAATAATGCACTGAAACATAAAAATGTTTCGTAGGGGTATCCTGGTATTCCTAGTAATGCCTCTTCCATAATCCAATTCATGACTATAACCGTATATTTCTTTGCTATCTCTCCAAATCCCTTTATTTGTCTTTATTCATTACCTTCTGTACACCATCGTTAGGCTAAATGGTTTTCTTCCTTCCCTACCGTTCGGCACCAGCCTATGGTTTGGAAGAAGACTATCCAGTAAGCATAATAGGTGTACCCTCCTAAACCAAGGAGTACTCGCAACTCGAGAGAAGGTGATGATAAAAGACAACTGAATAATACCTTATTATATTAAAGGTGAAATGGGAGTGGCGATGAAGTACGCGGTTTTGGTCGTGAATGATAACAGTCACAATTTACTTTGCTCTCTTTCTAATCCCTTTATCTTGTCTTTACATATTACCTTCTGCACACCCTACTTAGGCTAATTGGTTTTCTTCATTCCCTACCTTTCGGCACCAGCCTATGGTTTGGAATAAGACTATCCAATAAGCGTAATAGGTGTACTCTCCTAAACTAAGGAGACCTCGCAACCTGAGAGAAGGTGATAACAAAAGACAACTGAATAAACTAATTCTATTTCTCCTGAACCTGGATCCATCCTTGAAGAAGTCCCTTCGAGTTCGTATATAACCATACGATGGATCTATCCAATGGAAGTGGATGTCCGTAGTAATACGGGGTGTTCTGAGAAATACAAAGGGTAAAAGAGGGAGCGGCAATGTCTTATGCAACTTTTAGACAATCCAAAAGACAGTATTTTAAGAAGGTTCGGTCAACTTGGTCACTGAGTCATAGTCTAGGGTCGGTCAAAGGTCGCTGCCAAAGAGAGAGAGAAAAGAAACACTCTGCGTGCACTCTAACCTAGATCAGAATGGTTATCACTTTATCTAATCAGGAAACCTCCCACTGTAATATCAAATTATCCTCCAAACCTGAAAGAAGAATTATTCGGGATCACCCGAAGAGTAAACCAACTCATCAGTGAGAATCGGGATCCAACTATCATCGCATGATAACTTGATGGAAGCCACTCAAGTTATCACACTCCAGAAGGTATGCGCATGCCTGGCAAGTTTGCTGTATGTTTGAAACTCCCGATGTGATTTTTGCCTCATGCTCTTATGACCTTGACTTTAGTCAACAAATCATAAGTCACATGTCAAGTTCTACCCGTCATTATCCAGGTTGATTTGAACCCACCCGTACATACCCTTGACTTTAGTCAACAAGGTAATACTACTGTCCCAAACCAACACATCTATCTATGCAACAGATGAATACCCAGCAACTACCAAACACTATGCCTTGACTTTAGTCAACAAACATAGCTTGAATACTACTGACCATCCATAAGATACGACGGAGGGCTACGACTGGTTTTTGGCGAAAAACCTTTAACGTAATGAACTTGATCTCGTTGAAGGAACGTGATAGCTTTTTATAAAATATAGTGACGAAAACTTTTTGCTAAAGAGGTCACTCCCGGTGAAGGGATCTCGGCTCTTTCCTCGTGGAATGAGGTGCAGGATATTCTAATTGAATACCTCGATGCAAAGCAACTTGTAATCGACTATATGTAAAGTTATTACCCTGATGCAAACTTCTGCCCAAGGGGTCACTCCCGGTGAAGGGATCTCGGCCCTTGCCTCGTCGAATGAGGTGCGGGATATTCTAACTGAATATCTCTATGCATAACAAAAGGAAATATCTTTGTAATAACACCTTTTAAAATTTGTTCCAACAACATCAAATATAGGTTTGTTTTTATCCTTGCATTGATAAGAATCAATGCAGTCCCATCAATCAATTACACCAGAAAAGAACGAAAATAAAAATGTACGTATATGCCATCCGCATTCGCCACTGGGTCCCGTCATCACCCGTTAGGTTACTTAACTAACGACAGAGCGGGGGGTGGACTAGCGCGGGTGTAAAACATATACAACATCTAATAGTATACATACCAATATACAATAATCGCTCCAGGCGTGATAATATGCAACATTACAGAAAAGTAATAAGCATCACAGAACAATACAGATAATCTGGGATCCCCGGGTTTCACAGAGCCGCTGCTGAAACCCGACGTTCCCCCTGGTCATGTGGATAGCCTGTGCAATGAAACCTAGACCCCTACGGGTGCGGCAAGTTACCCGCCAAAACCTGAAGCGAGGTAGTCCCCCACAACATAGTGAATGGAACACCCGGCACTTCACGGAATCCGGTAAATTGAGCACCCCTCCTTGGGTCAACCTGTACCCCTTACGAGTGCGGCGAATAGTCTGCCAATTCTAGAGTGAGGTCTCTCTGCCTCTCAAAGTCATGAGATACGGACCCGTTGCCCTCCAGAACCCGGCTATCCGTGCACTCCGTCGCGGGGTAATCCTAGTACAGAAATAAAAATATACAACGGGTACATCAACCTCAACCCAGTCGTGCCCCAAAAAGAATATTATACAAACAGGCAGTGACGGCAGTCCACATGTTGGACGCTCGCCCCGCAATATCAAATGTACAAATAAATTGAAACTGTACTACCATTGCACACTGCTATCCACCATGACATATCCGCAACATTACAGCACAACACAGAACATCAACGCGAATGTCACGCTCGCAAACCCGTCTAAAAGAACTATAGCAATTAGACGCGGTTTACCGATCAAATGACATTCCCGGTCGGAGATATAATGTAAATACTGTAAACTAACAAGTTTAAAATTTCGATCGACAAAACTTCCCGAAGTGGGCCCCACGTACATCTGGTGTACTGTAATAAAATCTGGGCCCAAATGAACAGTACCAAAAACGACAATTTCTACAGAAAAGCCTACTGGAGAATTTTGACGCACTGTTCCCACAGTACTGCCGCGGATCCGCGGCGGTCACGTGGGATCACGTGCTCAAATTTTACCAGTATACTTAGAAAACCCTGCTTAGTTTTCTGTGATATGTAAAATTATTTTTAGACCCATTTAAAAATCGACAGAAACTTAAGCACTTGAAAATTGTGATTTTCGAAATTCGGTTCGATCGATATTTTAAACGTGTTAGCACAAGTTAGTATAGCTTAATGGTGAGGCTCTGATACCACTGTAAGTCCACGGTAGCGCCCCGGCCGTCTAACAGACGCCAAATGCGGAACAAAAACTTTTTACAAACTGGCGCTATCGTGTACCGTAACCCGGATCTGCCATTAAAGCTAAACTAACAAAATACAAAATGGGTAGAAATGTTATACCGAACGATCCGAGTCCTTCGGTCTTCAACCATCATCCCACGCTTTGTTGCGGCTGCTCCGATCTCCTTGAACTCCGGTCTTCTCGTCCAGGTGGCACCACGTCGACGGATCTTTAAACGGGCTCCCGCCTCTGAACCGAGGCAACTCGGTCGTCAAGTTTGCTAAAAGAGATGACCAAGATGAAGTAGAGAATGAGTAGAACACTTTGTCTCGTTACGTCCAAGGCCATGGACGAACGGTTATGGAAGTTGCCTTTTGGATCGATATGAAATGAGAAATGGAGTATACTAATTTCCATGAATCCAAACTATCATAATCTTTTAATCAAGCAACCATGAGAGTGAGTGAAGAGGAGGGGAGGGGCCGGCCACTTATAGAGGGAGGAGGGTGAGTGTAGGAGAGGGGAAGGTGACCACAAGATAAAGATCATTCATGAAGAGAATGAGTCACCTTAACACCTAGTATGAACTCATTAAAAGCAAACCAATGAACATAAACCTAGTCATTAACCTAGTCACCCTTGCATTAAATGAATCATTAAATGCACTAATGAGTCACTTACCACCTCACCATCCTAGTCACCTCTTCTAGAAACTTCTAGAACCTTCCACACTCATCCAAAGAAAAGATAAATCCGTATTTAACCGAATATTAAATACGGCCGATAGAAAACTGGAAACTGGCAACTTCCAAAAGTGATCCTGAAACGAATTTCAGGATAACCCCGTATTAGTATAAACATACCCGCATTTGTATTATGACCGAATACAAATGCAACTGAGACAAAGATATTATATCTACACAGTATAATACTCAGATCCGGCTTAAACCAAAACCGACCAGTATTATCTGCCCGAAAAATGACACGTGCGAAAATACACGTGCATTTTCCGAACCCTGCCATAAACCCATACGGCCTCTACAACGTTTCGCCCGAACCTGGGAAACTGTCTGTGGGGGACTCTAATGACTCATCAACATACTGGCACTGGGTATAATCTCTAGCACGTCAGAGGTACAAGCTGTACGTAACGGTTGCCTATGTATTGATTGCAAGGGAAGCTGATGAGCAAACTCATCTATAAACCCTACAGAGCCTAACAGTGACAATGTATATACAGTCCGGTCCGTTCGTCTAAAGAGTATCGCATATCGAGTCTGGGGGGGTGGATATAGTCAGACCCCTAATAACGCGATAATTCGTGTCGGTATGAAGCCCATCACCACCTGAGAAACTACTGATCCAAATCAGTAATTCTCCACTACCTTGGCCAAGGATTTCTAGTGATGGCCACCCGTGCACTGCGCGACATCAACCCCCAATACTGGGAGAGACGAATCCCCGACGATCCGCTCACTGCCTCCATGTGGCTCGGGACTGTGCCAAAAAAATACCTGTTTGCACAACTCCTCTGAGCGTGGTAGGGTAGGAATCAAAGCACAGTGGGAACTCACATGAGACAAATGACGATCTCAGGTCGACAAACTAACCTGTACACATGTCACCAGGGAACTGCTATCTAACGATATGTATAATACCAACTAGCATGTTCCCGGCGAGTCCTGTCCAGTGTACTCATAACCTAATGAGCACCTGTATACATCTTAGGTGAACCAACTGACACCAGTGGCTTGTGAGACCGGCCACCGCCCCTCATCGGGGTCTCGACTGTATACACTAGTCTACTCTGGAGTATCGATGCCCTGTCTCGAAACTTCCACGACTAGGGACACTTTTAAGGATGTGCTTATAGACCCCAGCTCCCACGTATATGATCGCCATCATACTGCTGGTAGTCAAGCAAGAATCCTATGGGCTCTATCATCATGCAATAGTGAACTAAAGCATGCATGCGATGATAAAGATAAACCAGATAGCATACTATCATCTCGAGCAAGACTGTCATATCGGTATAGGTCCTGCCTCAATCATTGCAATCACGTACCTGCGATCCAATAATTGACTTTGAGGGCACTATCTCCAACAATCTCCCACTTGCACTTAAGGCTAATTATTGCGATGTCGCATACTCACAGCCCGTGTGATACCGAACATCCAACTCCTCTACTAATCAGTTTCACAAAGGTAGTTTGTAAAACTCTTGTGTTAAAGAAATAGCCTCAGTGAGTGGATCCGCCCTGATGTTTCTTTCTATGTCTCTCTTAATCTCAAGTTTGAGGAGAAAGCCATCTCCCGAATCGAGTAATACCTGTCTTAGAATATGTCTGAATATCTGATGGGACCTAGTTCATAAATGAACTCCAAATCCAAACTTCTTAGACTTTATCGATAACTGAACCTAATCAGTATCCAGAATCATGCCTCCCACAGTATCCTCTTGGACCACCTGTCCATAATACTGTCCCTCATCATAGGGAAAAATATAACTCTGACAATCACTCTGTCAACCAAGTCACCTTTGAAGCCTGGAATGATAACTGTCTCCTGAAGGAGGCTACCGTCATCTAATCCGTAGAACATACACTTATGTTCTAAAACTGCTTCCTTATGTTTCTCCAGGATTGGATTAATATATACTTATCGCATCAAGTGCAAAAACAGCATCTGGTGTGGTGCTTGACATCTCATGATTGACTCAATTGCCTGAGCAAGTGATCTGCCAATCATGCACATCCCTTTCTCCTTTAGTCTGTAAGACACCTTTAGAGAGGGTGACTCCATTACCTGCAGGTACACCACCATGCCAGGAGTCAGCTATTCTAAAATACTTTTAGAATACTGTCTAAGTACCCACATTGGGAAACTACCCAAATCTAGATCTAAAACCGTAGATCTAGAAACCAGAATGTCCAATATTATATCCATATCCTGTGTGAAGAAACAATTGTGTGAGAACCACAGTACAACCGATCGTAGTATATGAATTTTACTTCCTACTCTGTGTATGTCATCCAAGTACCAGGACATTACACCCTACTACCTTCTTAACAGATCCATCCCCTATTCTGATGAAGTCAAAGCCATGACTGTCACATCAAAATTAGATGATCTATCTCTGCTATATCTGCTCAAGTCTATAAATAGACATAAGCAACTTGCCCACTATGCTTCCGCTGCTCCCACTGACTACAACAACCCTTTGGCAGAATAATATATATGTACACTTCTAAAGCTAGTTTAGAACGACGCTATACTTATCCTCCTGCCGGGTCTCATAGCCTGGAACAACAGTAGTGTCAAGTCTGGATAAACAAGAACCTCCCTATCACCGTCCTTGAGGCTACCTGAGTACCTCTCGGGTGTCTGAGGTTACCCACCATATCTGCGGAGTGGCTAATGGAATGTCAAACCTGATTGAATATATAGGTCCTATTAAATTTTCCGTAATCGTTTGCGGTTCTGGAATCACTTCCAGTTCTACCATACTCCCACTACTGTTTTCTGAAAAAATCCATTTTACTAAAACTGTGGCGAGTCAAGAACAATATCACTATTGATCTTCCAGATGGTAGAATATCAACCCTCGACATAGCCCGAGTCAACCCACAAACTGCCATTACAGAAATGTGCCTTGAGTTATCCAGTGTCTGGTTTTAAGCATAAGCTGGACAACTCCCCGTACCTTAACATCGTTAAGATATGAACCATTCTATATCCAATATAGAATCCTTGGCACTTATTTAATTGGAACCAGATTCTAAACCCTACAGAGCCTAACAGTGACAATGTATATACAGTCCGGTCCGTTCGTCTAAAGAGTATCGCATATCGAGTCTGGGGGGTTGGATATAGTCAGACCCCTAATAACGCGATAATTCGTATCGGTATGAAGCCCATCACCACCTGAGAAACTACTGATCCAAATCAGTAATTCTCCACTACCTTGGCCAAGGATTTCTAGTGATGGCCACCCGTACACTGCGCGACATCAACCCCCAATACCGGGAGAAACGAATCCCCGACGATCCGCTCACTGCCTCCATGTGGCTCGGGACTGTACCCAAAAAATACCTGTTTGCACAACTCCTTTGAGCGTGGTAGGGTAGGAATCAAAGCACAGTTGGAACTCACACGAGACAAATGACGATCTCAGGTCGACAAACTAACCTGTACACATGTCACCAGGGAACTGCTATCTGGCGATATGTATAATACCAACTAGCATGTTCCCGGCGAGTCCTGTCCGGTGTACTCATAACCCAATGAGCACCTGTATACATCTTAGGTGAACCAACTGACACCAGTGGCTTATGAGACTGGCCACCGCCCCTCGTCGGGGTCTCGACTGTATACACTAGTCTACTCTGGAGTATCGATGCCCTGTCTCGAAACTCCCACGACTCGGGACACTTTTAAGGATGTGCTTATAGACCCCAGCTCCCATGTATATGATCGCCATCATACTACTGGTAGTCAAGCAAGAATCCTATGGGCTCTATCATCATGCAATAGTGAACTAAAGCATGTATACGATGATAAAGATAAACCAGATAGCATACTATCATCTCGAGAAAGACTGTCATATCGGTATAGGTCCTGCCTCAATCATTGCAATCACGTACCTGCGATCCAATAATTGACTTTGAGGGCACTATCTCCAACAGACTTTGCAAGTGTATTATTATATTTTTATGAGTTTGTGCCCTTTCGGGTTTTCACAAGCTCGCCGGCAGTCCTGCTGTTTTTACTTACGACGCCCTTTTGGGTTTTCATCCGTTCCCCTTTTACTCATGGACATACCGCTTTTTTAAAGGACTGCATCATCGGTGGAGCTTCGGTGGGACTTCAGGTGCAGCCTTGTAGGTGAGACTTGAGTTGCAATCATTACCAGTGGGATTTAAGTTGCAATGTCGATCTCAAGGAGCATATTAGTTTAGGGACGTCGCGGTCAAAAATCCCTTGTTGGTGGACTTTAATTGCTATCTTGCGGATGAGACTCGAGTTGTGATCTTGCTAGTGGGACTTTGAGTGGAACATGAATCTCCAGGCATCCATGGGGCAACATTATGGTCAACATTTCCGTGTTTGGGGATGACGTATTAGTTTAAGGATATTTCGGTCCAATATTCCCTTGTTCGGGACGATACATTAGTTTAGGGATATTTCGGTCCAACATTATCATTCACCGAGTGACGAGTTAGTTTAGGGACATTTCGGTCCAACATTCCCTTATTCGGGATGAAATACTAGTTTAGGGACTTCGGTCCAACATTCCCTTGTTAGGGACGATATGTTAGTTTAGGGACATTTCGGTCCAACATTATCATTCTTATAGGAACATATTAGTTTATGGACTTCTCTATCCAACATTCCTTTGTTCAGGGAGAAATACTAGTTTAGGGACATTTCGGTCTAATATTCTATTATTAGGGACGATATGTTGGTTTAGGGTCATTTTGGTCCAACATTCCCTTGTTAGGGACTATATGTTAGTCTAGGAACATTTCGGTCCAACATTCCCTTACTCGGGACGAAGTGGTTGGCTCTCAGAGTTCTGACTTAGGAAGATAAGGAGCGGACATAGGCGTCGTCATTTATCATTGACCTAAATCGTAACCCCTTAAGCATAATACTTCTTGAGGAATCGACCGTTTATTGGTCGATATATTCTTTCTCCATACATATCCACCAGTTGGTAAGCCCTACCTTGGTAGACTTCTTTTATAAAATACGGGCCCTGATAATTTGGCTCGAACCTTCTACGCTTTGTGCGTTTCGGGATCATAAGTCTTTTGACAACCAACATGAGTTCGCCTAGGCAGAACGTTCTCGATCTGGTCAATCTTTCATATGATTGGGTCATTCTCTCTTGATAGTCTTCCAGGCTTTGCTGTGCCGTGAGACGGGTCTTGTCAACTGCATCGAGTTCCTCGAGTCGGAGGTCATGGTGAACTGCCATCCTTAACGAGGGAAGTTTTATCTCCAACGGGAGCACTGCTTCGGCTCCAAACACCAAGGCATAAGGTGTTGTCTTTGTGGCTGTCTTGAACGTCATTCGGTATGCCCAAATAGCTTCATGCAGTCTCTCGTGCCAGTCCTTTTTTTTTTATTGGACACCATCTTCTTTATGAGTTTCGTCAACGTCTTGTTGAAGATTTCATCTAGACCATTGGCTCAAAGGTTATAGACGGAAGAATATCTCCAGTCTATCTTATGTTGCCTGGCGAAGTGACTGATTTTATGACTTCTGCAGGTTGGTCCATTATCCAAGATTATCCGCCATGGAACTCTGAATCGTTATATCACATGCGTTTTGAAGAAGTGGAGAATGTTCTCCGTTTTGACCTATCTCAGCGGTATCGCCTCCGCCCATTTGGAGAAGTAGTCGGTTGTCGCCAAAATAAATTGATGCCCTCTTGATGATGCCGGTTCAATGGGGCTGATGATATCGGTTCCCTACATCTCGAACGGCCAGCTGGCTACGGTTGGATGCAGCGAATTGAGGTGCTGATGTATGAAATCCCCGTGAATTTAACATGCATGGCAGCGCTTCACATATTCTATGCAATCTTGCATAATCGTGGACCAATAATAACCCATTCTCTTGATCTTTAATTTCATCTTAGGGCCCGCTTGATGAGACTCACAAGGACCGTCGTGGATTTCCTGGACGAACTTTTTGGCTTCCCGTGGACCTAGACACCTCAGCCATATATGATCGAAGGACCTTTTGTATAAAGTTCCGTTGGTTAGAGCGAAAGACAACACTCGTTTGATAAGCTGGTGAGAGCGAAAGACAACGCTGGTTTGATAAGTGGGTGCCTTTGTGATGCATCTTTAGGCGTCTGCTGGGATTTCAAGTAGTCTATAAAGACTTGCCTCCAATCTTCTCCTTCCTGTACTTGAAGAACCTTCTCCTCAAGTATATTTTCTTTTTCCTCGGATGTTTCCACTGGAGACTCTAAAGGAAATTCAGCTATCGATAGGATCTTGCGGCTCTGGAAATCGATCCTTACCTCGTTAAGATTTTCGTCTGCCATTTCTTTAGCAATTTTTTGTAATGACTCAGAAACCCCTGTACAAAAATTTCTTGTTATTGTACAGAAAAGGTTATTACGGCTTGTGAAAGAATTATAAGTTAGATTTGTTTAATAAAAGCAAGAAGCAACTTGTAGCTCACTGGTAAAGCCTCTACATTGTTGTGACATAGCTTGTGTGTTCGATTCCCATCAGTCCTAAATATTTTTAAGATTTTTCTTTTTTAATTTTTTGGAAGCCCAAGAGTTGCACGTGCAATTCACAGAGAAACGAAAAGTTTCAGAAAAATCAAACATCCGCAAAAAGGAGTAAACCCTGACTACACCATGTGGCACGAATCTCGAGACGGATCATCAAATCTCGACCGCTCGTTTCTCACTTTAGGCCGGCGCCGACGGTCTTGATGAGTCCAAATGACTCTGTGCTTTGCACACTCGTCCCTTCGACTCCCCTCAACTCCTCACTGTTTGATTTCCCTACAATTAAACAGTGGCCCTTCAATTCATCATTTAACACCATTTTAATTCTTTTAATCCAAATTTTTAATTCCCAAAGCCTAATTCTTCGCTATAAATACCACCCCATGCCCTAGCTCCCCTCTATTCTGAAAATTTCTATTAAAATTATCTCAAAAATTCCTTAGTGCAAGTGGAGTCAAGTGGAGTTAGCAACCAAGCTCTTTCCATCGAAGATCGAAGTCTTTTCCGGAGCTTCCGCGATGCCACGGAAATCCCCCTCTTTTCTTTAACCTCTTCCCAACGCTACACAGCGAGTAAGTCCCTCTTCTCTCTTTTCTTTCATCTCAAATCATCTTTTAAAAACATGTCGGTAAAGTGGAGTTAAGTCTGATACATGTTACTTTAACTTTGGAACTCCCCTCTTTAAAGAAAAATAGGTCAAACTAACTTTCTCACACTACTTTTAACCTTGTTTACAATCATTTAGTTGAGTTTAACCAAAATTTTCATGTGAAACAATCATATAACGAACTTTTCATTAAAATACCATAAACTTTCGTGTAACCCTTATTTCGATAATCGTTAAAAATACTTTTAGGAAAACTTCATGGGGTAACGACTTACCCCACACGCACACTATGTTTTCATAGCACAGTATTCTAAGTATATGGGTAATTCAAAGAAGAAGCTTTTCATTAAAATACCACATCTTTTCAAAACGGGTTTCTTTTAATCGGTATTTTTGTAATCCTTGGTAATTACGCCTCTACAAGTCTCGTTAGGAGACCTGCTAATGGATGGTGCGGATTATCGCACATCCTTGGAATAGTAGAGCGAGATACAGAACTCCTTACGGAGTATTCAGTTTCGAAAGGAAATAAAAATACGGTTTTTAAGAAATACGACTTTTCTAAACAAAACTAAATTTTGGAAAAATTATATAAATCTATGAATCCGTATTTTCAATAAAAACAAACTATGAAACTATATTTTTTTAAATGAAATATTAGAATTTTAATGAAATACCATCAAGTTACTAAAAGAGCTAGTTTTCAATAAAATACCACAAACTTTTAAAAAGGCTAAGTTTCATCACCAAAATACCATTTAAATTAAAATACATGTTCATGAAAATACTAAATATTATAAATCACCCTCGAGGTTTATTTTTAAACTATACTAACGTATTTTTTCATATAACCACATCAAGATATGCAAACAATATTTTAAGGACTTTAGATTAATATGGGTTTAAGTGGGATCAATTCTCTTGAGCCTCGGGGAGCCGGAGAAAGTTAGTGCCTGTCTATCCATGTTAGACAACTTAACAGAGTTTTCAATGGTAATTGTCTTAGAAAAAGACACAAATCCTCTCGTCCATGTGCAGCAGTTGCCGATTACTTCCGAACTTAAGATGTTGCAAGAACAAAGTTTCATGAGATTCTAACTCCAACATGAATCCAAACTCAAAGCAGAATCCAAAATCAAACCCGAACTTGAATACTTGATCATGAACATGAACACTTGAATTCAAATATCAAACTCAAATTTTAATACTTGACTCAACTTGACCGAAACATGGTTATAACTTGACATGAACTTAACATGTATATCTGAATACATGATTCATCTTGAACATGAACCTGTACATTTAATATCCATGGATTTGGCCAAGACCTATAATCTTAATTTATACAATACAATACGCGGTGATAAAGGGGTAGATTGGTACGGAACGTATATCGTGGCACGAGAGGTCACTTTAAAAGACACCTACATGAATTCACGTGCCGTTGTCCTATGGGTTATGACGGGGCCTTGTACTACATGTTACAATAGTTCAAGGGGTAAGATGGACTCTTCTCGTATACATGAATACCTTCTTTATTAAACTATAAATAATCACGTTAGAATAACTATCTAATACTTGTGAATGATCATATACAATTTTACATGTCCTCTGTTCATTTGGTTTCTATTCACATTATATACTATCTTCTCTTACTTCTTTTGGGACTTACCGAGCGCTAGTTCGCTGATGGCATTCCTCTCTGTTTTCTTTCTTTGGAATGTTCATCAGGAGGATCGGACTCTGAAGATGTAGAGCCGAACCAGGAGGACTTGGACCAGTTTACAGCTCATCCTGACTACTAGTTCTTTCTGCACTTACTTTCAGTATGCCCTTGTTTAGGCATTTGCGTTTATTATTGTATCTTTTATTTCCCGACAGTTATATGTAAAGTTGAATGTAAATAAAGTTGTTGTTTCATTTTATTACTCTTGTTATTCTTGCACATTGTTATATTGCTTAATTACGCTTAACGTATTTTCATAGTAAATACGTTGCGGGCTTGCCACGTCACCGTTTCCGTATACTGGAAAGCGGGGCGTGAAAGTTTCGCTAACGTGTCTGCTTTGCTATTTTCCGCTCGCAATACACTTTTCAGTACACAAAAGGGAATCTGCTTTAGTAATTGCTGTACCCTTTCGTTATATTTTATTAGCTCCGGCTTACATGTCTTGTAGTCGTCGTTCACTTGGTTGACGACTCACTGTGATTCTCCGAATATTACAAGATCCTTGATGCGCATGTCGATCGCGATCTCGAGACTGACAATGAGAGCTTCATATTCAGCCTCGTTATTGGTCCTTGGTTTTGTCAACAAGAAAGCATGGAGGAGTATTCCGCCTTACGTAGTCACAAAGATAAGACCTAACCCGGCTTTGATTATTGGGGTGTTCCTTTCCGGGCCTTAATTGAAGATGCTCCATCGAAGTAGGTATTTTCCAGTTTCATCTACCTCTTCACTTATGCTGAATGCATATTAATCCGGCAGTTTGCTATTCAATGGAGAGTCAACCATGATCGAAAGTTCCGCGAGGAAATCCGCGATGGCCTGTCCTTTCACTGTTTTGAGGGGGCGATAAATAATTGTGAGCTCCGTCAACAGAAAGGTCCACTTGGCGAGCCTTCCGGTCAGCATAGCTTTAGACATGAGGTACTTGAGAGGATCCACCTTCGATATGAGATGGACTGTTGGGTTTCCTATAGCGCCCTGGCCATCTACCGTGGCCAGTATGGAAAAAAACGCCGTTTAAAAAACTTGGCGCTAACGAAACTTGCCTAAGATCGAACCATAAACCCTTACTAGCAAACTACAAATGAGCTAAACTACAAGGTTAGAATATTATACCGAACGAACCAAGTCCTTCGGTCTTCTACCATCTTCCCAAGCTCCTTGAGGCGTCCACGACTGAACTTGGCCACCAGTCTTCCTCCGTCGTGTGGGGTTACCTAGCACGACAGCAAGGTTTTGGGAGGCATAATCCATGCCATTTTCAAAAATTTGCCATGCTAAACAACCCTAATCCTAGAATCTTAACTAGAGATTTAGACAATGCAACATGTAAACTTCTTTACATCTAAGTGAATATGGAATACAACCTTTGTAGACCGGTCCTTCACTTCAATAGCTCCGTGTAGTGGTCCCTTCGCTCCAAGTAGTGATCTTCTGGACTCTAGAACGGCTTCACAAGAAGAAAGGAACAAGATTGCACGAAGTCTTCGAGGCCGAAGATGATCTACGTCGAGGAGACACTAACCCAAGCTACCTCTTCACTAATTAGGGATTAGTAAGGCTAACACCCTAAACTAAATGTCTAATCTAGTAGAGGATGATGAAGTAGGAATTTTGCTCACTTTAGAATTCTTTTTCTCACTATTTTTCCTCGCTTCCTCAAAAGCTAGAGAGCTAAGCTCTTGATGAAGTAGAAGATGAAGAGATAATGTTATGGCAACCATGGGTGAGAAAATATCTCATATATCTCATGTAGAGACTTTACCATGGGTTTAGATAATGGTTAGGTTAACAAATATCTAAGGTAAAACAAAACTAGTAGACTAAGTCAATGGGTCTACAAGCTTCACCCCTGTGACTAATTTCCAACTAATTTGGATTTACCTTAAATAAATAAACCTTGCATTATCATGAGTATGGTGTGAGTCTCATACACCCATGTAGTGTGTATCATCAAGCATGACACAAATAATATATATCACATATATATTAAGTGTGCACATGTGAGAAGAAGAAAAACTTAAGTGAGCTAATATTAGTTAATGTAAATTAATATATCAAATAATAATTATACATTAAATCATTAAATCAATACTTGATTTAATAATCCGGCTATATCTCATATGACCGACTAATATTATTTGTATCAACTTATCGAATCAACACTTGATTCGATAACCCGGCTATATCTCATATAACCGACCGATATTATAAATCACGAGAATAGAATATGGTATCACATACTCGTATTAATCTCGGTCCCGCACATATCACATGTGCTCCTACTTCATTTTGCCTGAGCCAGTAAACCTCTGTGTAGGACTCTAAAGACTCGTCAATACGCCGGCAGTAGGTGATGATCATATCAGGCATCCACAAGCCGTCAGCTGTACTAGCTGTACGTAACGGCTACCCGGGTATTGAGCAATCAGAAGATCAACAAGCAATCCTGCTCTTACTCCTGTAAAGCCTGTCAGTAACACTACCGTACAGTCCGGTCTCTTCGTCTGATATGTCGCATATCCAGTCTAGGGGTGGTAAACGTCAGACCCCAGTAACCGATAAGTCGTGCCAATGTGAGGCTCATAACGGGTCGAGAAACTACTAATAACATATACCAGTAGATCTCCGTATCCATGGCCAGGGACTTCCTGTTATAGCCAATCGAGCACAGCGCAACATCAACCCCCAATACCGGAAGAGACGAAACCCCTCCTATCGCTCATTGCCTCCATGTGATTCGGGACTATACCCAAAAGCCATCGTTTTGCACGTTCTCTTGAATGTGGTAAGGTGGAAATCAAAGCACAGTGGGAATCACACAAGACTCTATGATGATCTCGGGTCTACAGACTAACATGTACCAGTGTCACCAGAGAACTGCTATCTGACGATAGGTATAATACCAACGAGGAGTTCTCAGCGAGTCCGTTCAGTGTACCCAGTCTCCATAGAGCATCCATATACCATCTTTGATGTCAAACACCAATGGATGTGGGATCATCCATCGCCCATCATATGGGTCAAGAAGCACATACGCTAGTCTACTCTGGAATATCGATACCCTGTCTCGATTCACCCTCGACTAGGAACAATTAAAGGATGTACTTGTGGACTATCCTGGCCCCACTAGTATGATCTCCATCATAGTCCTGGTAGTCAAGTACACATCCTAAAGGCTTTATCAACATGTGAGAGCAAGACAGTATCACAATACAAGTCTACATGTTAAGACAAAAAGCAACCAGATAGCATATTATCATGTCGAACAAGAAATTCCTCTCTATATATGTCCAAGCATCCACTATAATATACATCATATGTACAATAATGGCCTCTAGGGCATACACAAAACTAACACGTCGAAGATGATCCACCTGAGAGATGTAGCTCTTGGCTCTAGCTCCACACCATAAGCAAGTGAAGAAACTATGGACTCTAGGTTGCTAATCTAGAGTGCCTAGGATATAGTGAATGGATCCAAGTGTTTATCTATCTCACCTCTTCTTTTGATTCTGAACTAATGATATTATAGAGAGGAGGTTGAGGTTGAAAGTGGAAGAGCTCATGAAAAAATCTATAGAGGGGAGGAAACATGATGGTGAGTGTGCAAGCTCATGGTGAGAAAATGAACCATCCAAGAAAAATGAGCTAACCATGGAGAGAGAAAATCTCATGCTAGGTTTTGTAAAACATATTTTTCCAATATAATATCAAGCCCATGCTTGAATAGTTTGCACAAATGAATAAACAATTCATTTGTGCACACTATGCAAGCATGTTTCTCACCATACTCCCCTCTCTCAAATATCCACCTCATTATCCATTTAAAGTAAATGGTCAAACCCAAAATGAGGTGTCCACCTTCTAGAATGTTTTCCGGATAAATACGGATTACATTCTACTGTATATACATACCTGTATTCGTACCGAAATACGAATACCCGGAGAGATAGAATAACACAAAGAATATAATACTAGAATATACATATCGAAATACATATACGTAAATTATAAATCAATACCTGATTTAATAATCTGGCTCAAACCCGAGCCGGCTAGTATTATCAATCGTCCGATTGAAATTCCAGGTATCTAGTACACTCATTCTATCGGAAGCCTGCACGTATCCAAGACGGCTACTACATCGTTTCACCAGAATCAGGAAAACCCTCTGTATGGGACTCTAAAGATTCATCAATACGCTGGCAGTGGGTTTAACCACAAACACGTCAACGGCATTAGCTGTACGTAATGGCTACCCAGGTATTGAGAGAAAGGAATGCCGACGAGCAAACTCATCCAAACCCCTACTGAGCCTGTCAGTGACAATATCCGTATAGTCCGGTCTGTTCGTCTAAGAGTATCACATATCGGGTTTAAGGGGATGGATAATGTAAGACCCCTAATAATGCGATATTTCGTGTCGGTATGAAGCCCATCACCAACTGAGAAACTACTGATCCAAATCAGTAATTCTCAACTATCTCGGCCAAGGATTTCTGGTGATGGCCACCCGTGCACCGCGCGACATCAACCCCCAATACCGGGAGAGACGAATCCTCGACGATCCGCTCACTGCCTCCATGTGGCTCGGGACTGTACCCAACTAAAACATGTTTGCACGACTCCATTGAGCCGTGGTAGGGTAGTAATCAAAGCATAGTAGGAACTCACGCAAGACAAATGACGATCTCAGGTCGACAGACTAACCTGTACACATGTCACCTGGGAACTGCTATCTGACAATAAGTATAATACCAACTAGCATGTTCCCGGCGAGTCTGTCCAGTGTACTCATAACCCAATGAGCACATGTATACTATCTTAGGTGACTAACTGACACCAATTGCTTATGAGACCGGCCACCGCCCTTCGTCAGGGTCTCGATAAGTATACACTAGTCTACTCTGGAGCATCGATGCCCAGTTTCGATACTCTCTCGACTAGGGACATTTAAGGATGTGCTTATAGACCACCCAGCTCCCACGTATATGATCGCCATCATAATGCTTGTACTCAAGAAAGAATCCTATGGGCTCTATCAACATGTAATAGTGATCTGTAATACCACATAATGCATGTACATGATGATAAAGGCAAACCAGATAGCATACTATCATTTTGAGTAAAACTGTTCTACCCGTATAGGTCCTCCCTCAATTATCACAATCGCGTGCCTGCGATCACAATAATTTACTTGAGGGCACTATAGCCAACAATCTCCCACTTGTACTTAAGGCTAATTATTACGGTGTCGCATACTCACAGCCCATGTAATACCGAACACCCAACTTCTCTACTATTCAGTCTCACAAAGTCCGTTTGTGAAACTATGGTGTTCGATAAATAGCCTTAGTGAGTGGATCCGCTCCAGTGTTTCTATCTTTATCTCTCTATATCTCAATTTCGCGGAGAAAGGCTATCTCTCGAAATGAACAATACCAGTCTTAGAATTTGTCTGGATATTTGATGGGACCCAGTTCACAAATGAACTCCAAATCCAACAAACTTCTTAAACTGTATTATCCACTGAATTTAATCAGTATCCTGCGCCATTCCTTCCTCAGTATCCGCTTGGACCACCTGTCCAACATACTGCCCCTCAAAAGAGGGAAAACTATAACTCTGACTACCACTCTGTCATCCAGGTAACCTTGGAAGGCTAAAATGATAACCGCCTCCCGAAGGAGGCTGCCGTTACCATATTCCAAGAACATCCACTAATGTCCATAGCTGCTTCCTAACGTTTCTCCAGGATTGGTTTAATATATGTTTATTGCAGCCAGTGCAAAAACAATATCTGGTGTGGTACTTGACATCTCATGATTGACTCAATTTCCTAAGCAAGTGATATGCCAATCATGCAAATCCCTCTCCTCATCAGTCTAAAAGACATCTCTTTAGAGATGGTGACTCCATCACCTGCGGGTACACCACCATGCCAGGAGTCGTCAATTCTAAAACACCTTAGAATAGTTTCAAGTACCCGAATTGGGACACTTCCTAAATCTAGATCTAAAACCATAGATCAAGTTACCAAAATCCCTGATATTTTATCCAGATCCTATATGGAGAAAACACTTTGTGACAACCACAGTATAACCGATTGTAGTATAGGAATATCATTTCCTATCAAGAGCATGTCATCCAAATACCAGGACATCACTCCCTACTACTTTCTTACCAGGTCCATCTGTTGTTCTGATGAAGTCAAACTCTATGACTGTCACATCAAAACTAGATAATATATCTTTGCTATACCTGCTTTAGTCTATAAATAGACATAAGATACTTGCCCACTATGCTTCCGCTACTCCCACTGACTACAACAACCTTCTGGCAGAGTCATATACACGTGCACTTCTAAAGCTAGTTTAGAACGACGTTATACTCATCATCCTGCCAGATCTCATAATCTAGAACAGCAGCAGTAGAAAGGTTGGGTAATCAAAAACCTCCCTGCCACCGTCTTTGAGGAGTCCGAAGTTGTCACGACCCGAAAAGTACGGAACATGACCTGCACTTAAATTACGAAACTTCTCGAGGCGTACGTAATCTAAGTAAGCCAAAAACCCAGAAATCAAAACCAAAGAAGCAGTAGAGTGAATAAAAATCCAATTTAAATCAAGTATTTTAGCAACATAAGCCGAAATATGCATTTTTAAAATCTCAAGTCTTTTCTAAAAATTTCGGCAGAGTCTCCTTTGTAAAAACTGACCCCAAATAGGTACAAACCTGATAAAGCATATATACAATGAATAAAGGCATCCCCAAGCGGGAGCTAGCTCTTCATAAATCGACGGTCACAACCACGCAAGTAATATAATATACAACGCCGAAGGGCGAGGATCAAAACTCAAAAGAAACCCAAAATCAACATGAAAACCATAATAATACAACGCGCGACTCTAAGGTCGAAATAATAAACACTGGCCTTCTATGTCTATCAAATAAAACAAGTCTGGTTGATGGCCTCCTTTTCACATTTTGACGAAGTTTTACTAGATACAACTGAAATAACAAATATACAATGGTGGTCCTGATGCAAAAGAACCCACCTACCAAAGCAATCACCCGGAAGCAACAGTGTGCCAGCAAGCCGCAATGAAACCTGTACGGCAAAACCTGCAAAGAACTGTGGCACAACGGGGGTGAGTTGCCAACTCGTGAGTAGAAAACATCTACGAGTAGAAATCGCATGCAAGACGCTATCCTAGGTCATATCAAATAATATCCTCAAATAATATCCAGATCCATCTACATGTAGTGCAATACTACGTGCTCGTGTTAGTGTCTCAGATAGCTACATATCAGATATATGATGTATGAATGCATGACGAATAAAAACAGAATACATCATGAATGAGACAACTGTTTCTTTATTTAATGAGATTTCTGTATGTACATAAATCGGGTATCATCAATGAAATCAACAGAGAAATCAGTGTCAAGTATCGACACAAAACATAAATCTCAGTATCTCAATATCAATATCTCAATTTCTCTATATCTCAAATCTCAATATCTCAATCTCAATATCTCAATACCTCGGGCTCAGTCAGTCCGGATCGGCCCATATCATCAATCACACGACCACGAACGGTATCCTCCGGATATCCGCCGCGCCAGGTAAAATCACCGGTAGGCAGTCTGCCCCTGCCAGGCTCATCATCCTCCATGAAATCACTCTCGCCCCGGGGTACCATACCGAGTCCACCATGTACCCGAGACGGTTCATCCGGCTCCTCGAATCGGGTCTCGAAATCCAACAGCAATCATGAAACTCATGGTGGACGACTCATACATCACGAGAAAACCGCAACTTGCATTTTAAAAAAGAGGGAGAGAAAGAAGTTTATATATATTCTTGCAGTTTTCCCCCAAATCCAGAAATCTTATGGAAATCCGAAATCCAAGAATTAAGAGTAAGTAAACAGTGAATATCGGCATAAATCTCCAGAATGCTGCATGACCAATGAGTATATGAATGCAACCGATATCATGCAATGAATGCAATAGTAAAACTAGCATATGGAAGCTATAACATGTTGTGACTATCAGCTAGCAAGCTATGTCAATGAAATGGTATTTTCTAAAGTGTACGTGACATGGCAATTACCGATGAAGATGTGTGTGAGCCGGCAAGCGAGTGTATGTGGAGCATATGTGTCATCGGTAATGGTGCTGGTGTCCTAACAGCATGGTTTCATAATCACTAAGTACACAACAACATACAATGAGGTGATAACAACATAATAAAGGCAAATGAATAGTAAATGCAACAATAATATGCAGAACATGAATAATAACGTAACAATAAGGAACCTACCTTACTATACATGTGATCTATTGTTTTGCCGTTTGAAATAGTACGAATCCTGGTGTTTTAAAAATAAGGAATACGGTGTTTTTAAGAAAAGGTACGTCTTTTGAAATATCCGTAGTATCCCTTGGTATGTCTTTAAAATTCTCATGATTCGTCAGTTTTGAAAATAGGTATGACTCGGGTCTAGTCTAACATCTACTAGGTAAACTACAGGTCTAACTAACAACCAATCGAAAGGAGTATGGAAACCACCTAAATCTGAGTCGATATATATATATATATAGATACACATATATAATAGTCGGTGATCCCGCCTCAATAGTACCACGTACGATACAATATATCATATGACATCCTCTGAGTCAAGAGTGCAGATCTATCATCAATAGCTCGTACGGTAAATCCATCGTACGACATCCCAAGTCAGGGTACGGGTCAATATCATATTTATCTCATTATTCATCTGGTATCCTTATCATCACAAATCGTGAACTGGGGGTACTGATCTAAATCTAGTACAATACTGATACCATCTATCTATATATATATATATATATATATATATATATATATATATATATATATATACGCGTGTGTATGAAACACATCGCCTACCGATCCGCTATCATCACATGTCGCATCTCATAATACGATCCATATCACCTCACCGATCTCATGGCATCGAGCCCAATCTCATCGACTCATCTCCAAATATCATCCACTATCCTTAACATCCATGCATGTGTATATGAATATATATATGCATAGTCCCATACCTATGCTTATATACATATATACACGTCCCCATATACGCACAAGAAAGTAAATGTATGCAAGTGTGTATGTGTGTGTGTATGCAAATCCTTACTCTAGGGTTTCGCGACTAACAAATCCACTAAACCACTTTCCTCAAATCTCGCTAAAACTAATCCATGATCTCCTAAAGCTTGCTTGCTAAGTATCCATATCTCGCAATCACACATAAACGTATATCTATACCACATCACATAGTTTCTTACGAATTTGCGGGGGTGCTATACGCCATCCACCCGACTTCCCCCGTAGATATATATCTACTCACCTTGATCTTCACATGCTGATGCCGATGTCGCCATGCGCTTACTTGTCATCTCGAAATCCTCGTGAGAGTACCTACGTATCATAATACATCGTATCGCATTAAAATCTGACTCATGACCAAAACGACACACGAATCTCACATAGGTCAAAACCTATGGTTTGCTCTCTCAAATCAACCCAAAAACCCTCGACATCGGAATACAAACGCCGAGTGATCAAGAAAACCCAAATACACCAATCGTGATTTCACAAATCACTAATTATAATATGAAATAAGTTGTAACTCATAAAAACCTCGAAATAAATCAATTTGATTTATTTCCGAAAACCTAGAAAGCACTTAATTACCATTTTAATTCGAAACTTGATGTTTTAACAAAACTAATAGCCATAATATTCACTAAATATCATAACTAAGTCATACAAACCACTACCATAATTTAATCTCATCAATTTTTATAAAACCCAAAATTCTAGTTTTCAATTTTATCCAATTTTAACAATTTCAAAGTAAAAATGCACAAAACAACAACTAAGCTTGGTTTTGCATGATCTAAAGTATTAAACTACAATTTTATAATGTTAATAATGTCATGAAACCCTAATTATATTTTAAAATAAATCATTTAATCAATTTCCAAAAACCTAGTTTTCAAAATTAGCATAATTAGCAAAATTTTAAACCAACAATTAGCAAATGATAACTAGATTAGGTTTTGCATTCCATTAACATGTTAATCTCCTCATTACAACCACAATCTAATAATAAAAACCCTAATTATCATTTAAACCCTATTCTTGAATTTTCAAATTAGCACTTACAACCACAATTAAGCACCGAAATTAGTTAAATTGAAGTGATTAAACATCAAGCAAACATTAGGTTAAGATTATACCTAAAAGATCATGAGATCCCACATGCAACTTGTCTCCAAAATGCTAACTTTTCACCAAGATCCATACTATAGTAGCCAAGAAATAATGGGTAAGGCTTGGATTTTGAATTAGCTTTGTATTTGTATGGATTTTGAAGCATTTTTGATGGATTTTTGTGATGAAATGAGAGGGGGGAAATTGGGGGGGGGCTATTGTTGAGGGAGGGCTACTAAAATGAGAGGGAGAGAGAGTGTGGGTGGTGTTGTGAGGTCAAGAATTGTCAAAGTCAACAAAGCCCATACTTATATATTTATTCTTTTCTTTTCATTTCATTGTTTTCTTTTCTTTTAACTTGAAGTGGGGACAACTTTGGGTAGGGGTTTCTTGCATAATTTCGGCCAGCCCACTATGGGAGGGGGTGTGTGGGTTTGTATGGTGAGGAAAAATGATAAATACTATATCCCAACTCAACCTAGAAGCATACCTCAATTCTATTTAGCTATTTTTCACCATTTAAGCCTTTATAGTTTATATTTTCTAAAACCATCTTAATAATTTCTTTTCATTTCAAAAACAATATTTTACAAGTTAGTTTAATGTGTCATGATGCACAAAATTTGTATCAACCCATTCCAATTTGTAATTATCCCTAATTAAATGTATTAGTGACGGCTTAAAATAATATTAAAATAATTAATTTCGGAAAAAAATTCAGTAAACTAAAAATTTTACAAGTGGCTCAATAAACACCAAATACTAGCAATTACATAGCTAGAATATGTATATTTAATTTTATATTAAAAGATATTTATATCTTGATTTTTACGGAAAACACCCATTATTTTACCGATTATCCGAAAATTCACCTAAACGATTTTCAAAACGTTACAGAAGTACCTCTCGGGTGTCTGAGGTTACCCAAGAAATCTGCGGAGTGGCTAATGGAATGTCGAATCCATTTGAATCTTTAGGTTCTACTAAATTTTCAGTAATCATTTATGGTTCTGGAATCAATTCCAGTTCTATCATACTCCCACTAATGTTTTCTGAAAAGAATTCATTTTACTAAAACTGTGGCGAGTCAAGAACAATATAACTATTGATCTTCCAGATGGTAGAATGTTAACCCTGGTCAAAACCCGGGATAACCCACAAACTGCTATTACTGAAATGTGCCTAGAGTTTATCCGGATTTTGGTTTTAAGCATAAGCCGGACAACTCCATATACCTTAACATCGTTAAGATATGAATCTATTCTATACATCCAATATAGAAAAATAGCCACTAATTTAATTGGAACCAGATTCAAAATACATGCAGCCGATCCCAGTGCATATCAACTAGATGGAAGGAGGTCAAGCAGCATTACTCATCAATAAGCGCACCCACGCATGAGTAAACTGAGAGAGAACCAAGTTCTCAAAACTATTACTTACAACGGAATACCAAACACAAGTATCTATATCTTCGATCACCTTGAAGAATCCTGATACTTGCAACATATGGTTCTTTACTTTATTCTTTTACCTATATCTTCTCAAAATCTGTACCTTGTATTTCAACGAAATACTTGTCTAAAACTAGAGAAGTCATGAGTAAACAGAATATAGTACGAGTTCCAACCCCTTTGTCCTGATGGACACCGGACAACATACAATACTCTGTATAAGTCCACTGAGTTTAATAACTCAAACCCTATGCGTCATAGGTTGAAAACTGTACTATGGTTAAGAAGAATTACACCGCTGTTGAATGCACCTTACCTAATCATCAACTGATATAGGTAAATGTCATAGACATAATTTCAAAAGGTTATATCTCACTTTATAAAATAAACATACAGATATATCAGTTTGAAATTGGTGAATAACGACGGATATTCAAAACCAAATATTTACCGTCAGGCAAAACCCAGATTATTTCCTCAAATATCACCAATTTCAAAGAATTCCGATATATAGAGGATCTAATCACCCAAGTCCCAATATCTTACTCCCACTCAGCATCCGTAACGCCATACAGATGTGAGAATAAAATCTGGTAAATACATACCCTGGAGTTAGAATCTAATTGGGAAAATAGTTTTCACTTAACACCGCACAGAAAAACTAAAACATGAAAATATTTCAAAGAGGTAGCTGGGTATTCCTAGTAATGCCTCTTCTACTATCCAGATTCATGACAATAACCGTATACTTTCTTGCCCTCACTCCATTCCCTTTATATGTCTTTACTTATTATCTTCTGTACACCACACTTAGGCTAATCGGTTTGCTTCCTTCCCTACCCTTCGAACCAGCCTAAGGTTTGGAATAAGACCATCCAATAAGCGTAATAGGTGTACTCTTCTGACACTAGGAGCCCTCGCAACCTGAGAGAAGGTAAAGAGAAAAGACAACCGAATAATCCTATTCAATTTCTCCTGAACTGGAAACCATCCTCGAACTGAAACAAGTTCCTTCGAGTTCGTATGTAACTATACGATGGCACATCCAAGCAATATGGATCTTCGTAGTGATACAGAGTGTTCTGGAGAAATGCAAAGGGGAAGTTAGAGTGGTAAGGATATACGTGGCTTCATCGTGAATGATAGCAGTCACAATTTTCTTTGCCCTCACTCTAATCCCTTTATATGTCTTTACTTATTACCTTCTGTACACAACACTCAGGCTAATTGGTTTTCTTCCTTCCCTACCTTTCAGCACCTGCCCATGGTTTGGAATAAGACTATCCAATAAACGCAATAGGTGTACTCTCCTAACACTAGGAGCTCTCGCAACCTGAGAGAAGGTAAAGAGAAAAGATAACCAAATAATCCTATTCAATTTCTCCAGAACCAGAATCCATCCTCGAACTAAAACAAGTTTCTTCGTGTTCGTATGTAACTATACGATGGAATATCCAAGAAATGTGGATCTTCGTAGTGATACAAAGTGTTCTGGAGAAATGCAAAGGGGATATAGGAGTGGAAATGATATATGCGACTTAATGACAACCCAATAGCCAAGGTGTTTTAAGAAAGTTCGATTAACTTGGTTCATGAGTTTTAGTTTGAGGTTGGGTCATGGTGGCTACCAAAGAGAGAGAGAAAAGAAACACTCAGCATGCACTTTAACCTAGATTAGATTGGTTAATCACTTTATCTAATCAGGATGGCTCCCACAGTTTCCTCGAATTCTCCCTTAAACCCTAAAAGGAGAATTAGTCGGGATCATCTAAAATCACCCGAGGAGAAACACCTACTCATCAGTGGGAATCGGGATCCAACTATCATCGCATGATAAGTTGATGGAAGCCACTCAAGTCACCACACTCCAGAAGGTATGCGCATGCCTGGCAAGTTTCCTGTATATTTCTCATGGGGATGAATTTGTTCTTGGGGATCGAAGATCCCGAGAAGAACAGGGAATTGAACTCTTCAGAACATAATACATGAAGAAAAAATCAGCGCCAAGCGCCTCATGTGCCCCTCACGTGGGCGCTGCTCAATAAAGAGTGCTTAGCACTCAGTGGTTGGCGCTCAACGGTTGGCGCTCAGCGCCAAGCGCCTCGCATGCCCCCATGTGGGCGCTTCTCAATAAAAAGTGCTTAGCACTCGGTGGTTGGCGCTCAATGCCAAGCGCCTCACGTACCCCTCACATGGGCGCCGCTTAATAAAGAGTGCTTAGCACTCTATGGTTGGCGCTCAGCGTCAAGCGCCCCACGTGCTCCTCACGTGGGCGCTATTCAGCATAAAGTGCTCTGCACTCATAAACCAGTGTCCAACGCCTGGCGCCTGGCACCAAGCACCTCATGTGCTCCATACGTAGGCGCCATAAAGAGTGTTTAACACTCCATAAAAAAGGGGGGAAATCAAGATAAAGTGTAGGCGTCAGAACCCATATGGATGCTCAGCATCGTTGGCACAGAAAGCGGACCAAGCCCAAGCAAGTGTTTAACATTTTATTCAAAAATGAAATGACTGGGCTGAGCCCAAGTTCGGCCAAACTCCTAATCAAACGAGCACATGGGCTCTTTATTTTCCAGAGTGGTCTTAGTCCCAAACAAGACAACCGAGCTTCTGACGAATATTCATTGGTTCCAGGGTACATCTCCCCACACCTCTGATATATGTCGTTGTAATTCTTCAACGTCTTCAGAGAGGTGGCGGGTACCGACGACCAACAACTCCTTGGACCGCAACGTCCTTAAACTAGCTATGGACCGCAACGTCCTTAAACTAAGACAATATAGCCCAAATGCTCTTTTGTTGGATCTGAATGATCCCAAAAATCCTGTTGAGTAGATCTTAGCCTAAAATTAGACTAACGTATCCTCAACAAACATTTAAGTTGATATTAATCCCAAATGAGATTAACGATCCTTAAATCAAACTAAACCCAAATTTAAGAAGATACGGATTTGGACTAATCCACGCCCTACGGGCGACAACACAAATTAGTCTCCGTATACAATCCACGGGCAACCAAAAACAAAACAAACACACATGACACGAAGTGACCTTCTGGAGCAGGAGAAAGTGGTTACCGCGATGCGGTAATGTAATTAACTGCAGGGGCTTGCGCCTGCAGGGAAGAGCATCCCCACAATCAAAAACCCCTCACAACGAGGGGGAATCTGACGAAGTCTGCTACAACGGCCGCATCCGTCCAAACCTCCGATACCCGGTGCCATAAATCAACTTGGCATCTTCGGAGAGGTGGACGGATAAACCCAAATAGCATCTGCCCCCAAATTCAGGCAAGACGATTGTCTTCCCAGTTTTCGGCGGGGAACAGATTCTGGCACGCCCGGTGGGACCTTTTCCTCTCTCCACTCCACACTTCGTGTGTCGTGTTCGCGAACGAATCGCGGTTTAATATGGTTGCCCCTGGATTTGAGGTACTAAGATTTGGTGTCTTGCTCCATGCAGAAAAGGAAATATCAATGGCTTCCAGCTGCGCTAACTGCAACAGCAACTCCCACTCTGTCCCCGCCGAAGGAGTGACTTACGGGCCCCAAGCGGCCTCCATCTTTGCAATGCCAGTGGAGCAGGTGACTCGGGCCACCACTGGATTGTTCTTCGAGACCATGCTCCCACCAGTGAGCTTCAATGCTTCAATACCATCACAGGAGGCTCCAAAGAAGGCGGTCTTCGATCGGCTTGCAATCTCTACGGCCCCTCTCAACGGGTCGTCCAATTCTAACGCCTCAGTCTTTAACAGGCCGAGCCACAGCTCGAGTGGGCCCACCAAGAGGCTCGCAATACCTAAAGGGGTTATCCTGAAGCGGATAGCCATTCCTGTTCCGACAAACGAAGTCGTCAAAGGTGCTTCTCCTGCTAGAGGATCGGTTTTCGCAAGACTGGCCGTTCCAACCCCTGTTTCAAGCGAGGTCGTTAAAAATGCTTCCCCTGCCAGAAAGACTTCCTTCGACAGATTGACCGTTCCCTCTCAGCGGACGTCAATCTTCGACAGGCTGATACCGACATTAGCCTCTCATCAAAGCAAGGGGCATGACGAGGTCGCTTCCATAAAAGAGGTGGTCCCATCCACACGACATGCTCGACGTCTCCACTGGCGCCGAGTGAGGAAAGCTGGGGACAACTCTCCCTCCGGACTTACTCCACCAGCTCCAATGGTGGAAATTGACGCCGCTGTTCCAAATAGGAACAGCTTTGAACCGATCAGGAGAGTGCGAAAGAACTCTCCGATCGCTGTACTGAAGAAGTCTCCGCCACCTGTTGAAAGCATGACACGGGTGATGCCAGAATAGCCTCCTCAGCGGTTGTCCTCCAAGACCCAAAGAGTCTGGCGGAAAGTCCAAGACTCTGTAATTGACAAAAACTACTCTCGCCGACTGAAGAAAACAAAGCCTCGGCAAGGGGAAGACTATCCTGCCGTCATGCCACGGAAAGTATCGTCTGCATGGGTGCTCGCTGCAACGGCTCCCTCAACTTCGTCCTACTACAAAAAGAGAAGGCCAGAGAATCAACAACCACCGGCGGCAAATATCAAAGGCAGTAGACCCAAACGCCCCAAGTCTGGGGGCATGGTAGTGCACACGGTGTACATGACTTCCAGCAAAGAGGAAAGTCATACTTCCGTGGGTCATCGACCACTTACACGGTCTGTGACAAAGGCTCAGGAGCAACAACAAAAGCTCCAGGAGATGCTGACAAAGATGGAAGCACTCACAGGGCAGAAAGAAAGCCCGGAAGTATCGTCCGAACAGCACCAAGATCAGGAGACCGATACGGAGTTCCTGCGAAGGGTACTAGAAAGAAAGGATAAAGAAGTCGTGGAGCAAGCCGCTAACATGAAGTAGATGGCGCTCCTGTTCCAAGATATGTTAGGGATGATGATCCAGCCGGACCCTCCATCCGAAGACCCTCCAATAATCGTTGAAGACGACATAGGGGAGACGTCAAACTCTCTTCCGGCTCTATCAGCAGCCAGAGAAGAGATGATCTCCAAAGCTGCCTTTGATGACTACATAGCTCAACAAATACGAGCTCATCAGGCAAGCGAAGTGGCTAGCCAAGTCGTCAGGACTGGGCGACCTTATCCAGGCTGGTATGATCAAATTAAGTATCCGCCAGGATATACAATCCCCAAATTCCATGTGTATAAGGGGACGGGCAACCCACACCAACATGTTACTCAATTCAGAGCTTTGTGCGGTAATACCGGAGGCGACGACAAACTGCTGCTTCGCCAATTCGTCGGCAGCTTGGCGGAGACAGCATTTGAATGGTACTCTGAGCTCCCAAATGATTCTATCAAAACATTCGCGGAGATGGAATTATTATTCACACAGCGGTTCACGAGCGCAGGCGAGCGTACCCCGATCACGGCATTAATCAATACCAGAGTGAAGCCAGGAGAGACCTGGGTTCAATACGCAATTCAATGGCGTAACCTATGGTCAAAATGCGAACAACGCATAGAAGAAACTACTACCGTGGGCATGTTCATGGGAACCCTTGATCCCCAGGCAACTATATCCCAGTTTATGATGTTCTTCAAGCCGGCCACCTTCAAGGCCTTGATTGACAAACTGGCCCAAATGGACCAGATGGGCCATAGGCCGTCCTCTTCAAAAACAGATCTTCGGAATGAAAAGGGAAAAGGGAAATCGACCTTCGTCGCCAACGCTCAACAACAACCGAGTGACCCGAAACCGGTAGCCCGCCAAAACAGCAAACTAAGATCCCTCGAAGAAAAGTTGAGACGTCCTTACTCGTTCCCCCGGGATAAAACGAGGAGACTATTCGAACTGGCGGTGCGCAACAGGATCATCACTCTGCCGGATCCGAGACGCCCACTGCAACCTGGCGACGTCAACAATCCCAATTACTGCCCCTACCACCGAATAGTAGGCCACCCAATCGAAAATTGTTACATCTTCAAAAACTGGGTTGAAGACCAGTACCAACATGGCAAGTTCGCGCTGTCCGAAAACTGGAAGGTAAACCCGCCACAGCAGCATGCTCCTAAAAAGGTGGATACGCCGGGGGCATCATGCTCATTTATAGAATAAGCTCCGTGGGAAGTTGTCCTCTCGGCTAAAACTAAAAGAATGCTGAAGGATCTTCAAGCGTGTCCGGCCATTAAATGGAAAAGACCGCTGGAGCCCGAAATTATTGAAGGGATGCTGAAACCGCGTCCGACGCCGAAAGTTGGTAACAATGGGCAAAACCTCCAGGCCAAGCTTTCGAAGTCTTCAAAGAAAAAGAAGAGGACCAAGAAGCCCATGCAGCTTGACGACAATCGTACGGGTCTGCAAAAATACATCGACGCACTAGAGGAATACAACCAAAAAGCACGGACCCCGGTCGCATTGGAAGAGTTCCTCAAGCATATTCTTGAGAATGGAGACAGTGACATTGATGAAGGAGACGGCTCGTCAGAAGAACCCGAGGATTACGGGGCGAGTTGCTACATGATCTCTCATTCGTCGGTAAATGGCAAAGAAGCTCCTGACGTAGTGAAACTGGGGGCAGAACCAAAGCCAAAATCCCTGGTACCGTCAGATGACCTGATCGACAGGCTGCTGAGCGAAGCTCTTCAAAAGAGCAAAGCTGATCGAGAACGTGAAGTGGCCATATACGAAAAGGCCAAGCGTCGGTATTAGGCTGAAGAAGCTCCGGTAATGAGAAGCCATAAAGTACCTCAACCGGATCGAAGTGCCCCTGCCACCAGCAAGAGCAGAATCAAGAAAAGGAAGCAGTTCGCCAAAGCTCTGTCGGTGGGAATGAAGCTGTCACCTTTCAAAGAAAATACTTCCGGGAGTATTTGTCCCGACGAAGCGGATGTACATCCGAACTACTGCCTGTACCATCGGAGGTCATACACCCAACCGAAGAGTGCAATGTTTTCAAGAAGTGGTGGCAGGGATACGTTGCCCACCGACACCACTTCAAGAGGATGAAGCGCAAAGCTCGTCGGGAACAGAGAAGCACGACAGACAAGCGTAAAGGAACAGCCGGTAACTGTCATATGGTTAATGCCATTTTGACAAAAGAAAAATCTCAAGTTCTTACCTTCGGGAGCGACTCTAACGAAGAAATAGCCCTTGGCCCTCTCTTCAAGGAATCCACCTCCGGAAAAGAAGAAGAGACGAAGAACTGTGAGAACATCCAGCTGCGTAACCGTACGTTACCTGAAAGGAACCTCGGGCCTACAAACAAAGGTTCGAGCAAAAAAGACAAGGGGAAAGAAAAAGTCCCTGAGGAGATTGCCCTCGATGATAAAGGCATCGAAGAGCTCACAGCCAAGGACCCGCCTAAGAAGAATAAGGTGGATTACAATGTCCTGCCGCACCTGAGGAAGATACCCTCACAATTGAGCATTTTGGATGCCCTTCTCCTGTCTAAAGAGGCACGAGATTCCCTGATCAAGGCGTTACAAGTGCCCGATCAGTTCCAAGCGTTCCTTGCAGAAGAAAAGATGAAAGATGAGCTGGAAGAAGTTCACACAGCTGACATCACATTCGGTGATGAAGATCTCCTCCTCGGAACGTGTGAGCACAATCGTCCCATGTATGTCACTGGGTATTGCCACGACATCAAGATAGGAAAGATCCTGGTTGACAACGGGTCCTCCGTCAACCTTCTTAATGTGAGAGTGTTGAAGGAGATTTGCATGAACGTTCAACACCTGGCGCGGGAGAAAATTACTATCTCCGGGTTCGACTCGCAGTCATCACGGACGCTTGGATCCGTAATATTGACATTACGCTTCGGGATGCTCGTCACTGACATCAAGTTCGACGTCATCGATGCTAAGACTTGTTACAATGCTTTGCTCGGTAGGCATTGGTTACATGAATACAACATCATCCCTTCTACACAACATCAGTGTATGAACTACTTCAAAGACGGCCTCGAGTACACAGTTACAGGGGAGCTAAACCCTTTCTCCGTAAATGAAGTCTGCAAGTATGAAGACGCTAAGTACTTCCTACCAGACTTTGAAGATACAGAAAGATGTCGTAAACCAGAGAATAAACAAAAAGCCGTCGCCACCATCCCGATCTTTGGGAGCGATACCGAGGAGGATGAAGAGATAGTCTTCTCGGGGCAACCCCAAGGCAGCAGGCCCGGACCATCTACTTCTATTTTGGTCTTTGGCAGCGACTCTGAAAATGAAGTCAACATAGTATTCTCTGTTCGTCCATCAATGCAAACCTTCACTGGAGCTGATCAGAGTTTACAAATTACCATGGTTCCGCAGCATCATTATAAAGAACTCGACGCGCTTGGTACATACAGCGTGCAAGAGCTGCAGACCTTCTACGTCCCTCCTAGGCGGAAAGATGAAAAGGCGATCCTCTTCTACCAGTCCACGGAGATCAAAGTGGAAAGAGAGGTCCGGCATGGCGCCGAACCTATGCTCGATAGGCTTCAACTAATTCGTCTGCCCAGATACTACACAGAGGGACTGAAAAGGCTATTGAGATGCCAAGGCGTACCCTTCAAACAGACTGCTCGACAAGCCCAGTTCTATAACAAGATTTGGGACGTTCCCGGGACTCGGCGAAAGATGCCCAACGGGAGGATGGAGACGACCGGGCTGGGATACGTCCAGTCCAAGAAACGGGAGCGATTCCATGGCTACCATGTTATAAATGACTCCGGTGGAGAAGGGAATGCTCGTCCAGATAGCGCTGGTATTGAACCAGAGCGAAATCCCACCGTAAGAATACCGAGTCCGTCATTCGATGAATAGATCGACAAGCTAATAAGGGAAGCAGGTCAAAAGGTTCGGGATGACCACAGCCGCGAAATGTCCATTTACGAGAAAGCCAGAACGCAGCGTTACATTCAGCAGACTACGGAGAATGACGATGCCCTTCACCCCCAGCCCGCTGTGCACTCTCGTGGCAAGAAAAAAGCCCGCATAGAAGCAACTACAAGGTGAAGAATGGGAATGATGTCCAAAAACAATGAAGCGGATCTAAGAAGCCGCGCGATCGAGAAAAGGTCCGCTGGAATTCATCGCTGATAAAAAAAATGGGTCGGGAATATTCTTTCCCCAAAGACAAGACAAGGAAGATGTTCAACCTTGTTATGAAGTATCAAATGATGACGCTCCCGGAGTCTCGGCACCCTGAGCAAATAAACGAAGTCTATCATCCGGCTTATTACTCCTACCACCGAGCAATAGGACATCCACTTGAAGATTGCTTCACCTTCAAAAACTGGGTCGAAGACCAGTATCAGCAAGGCATGTTTGCTCTGTCCGACAATTGGAGAGTAGCCCCACCACGAAAGCATGAGCCAAGAGCAACCTACACTGTGAAGGAAAGTCCAGATCAACATCGAGCTTGGAAACGAGCTCGTATCTGCCACATGATAACATTCTCAAAGGAGGGAGAGCATGAGAATGTAGACGACCTCACCCAGTGCTTTGCTAATGAAGATGGGGATGAGGTGATCTCAAAATTTCCACCGGCGCTAAAAGAGCTGGAGGACGGGATACACACCACAGCAGACAATCTAAAGAAAATTGAGTTGGGGACGACAAATGAACCAAGGCCAACGTTCGTTAGCGAGCTGCTGTCCGAAGGGCAGGTGACTACACTAAAAGACGTGCTTATGCAGTATAAAGAGTGCTTTGCGTGGAACTATTCCGAGATGCTGGGACTAGATCCAGAAATAGCTGTGCATAAATTGGCTATATCGCAGGACGTCAAGCCAGTCAAATAGGCGCCCAGAAGAATGCGGCTCGAACTCGGATGAGCATCAATGCCGAAATCAAGAAGCTAATTGACTATGGCTTCATCCAAGAAGTTCAATACCCCGACTGGATCGCTAAAATCGTCCCAGTGATGAAGAAATATGAGACAGTACGCATCTGCGTGGACTTCCGGGACCTCAACAATGCTTTCCCGAAGGATGACTTCCCAGTACCGATTACCGAGCTGATGATAGATAACACGTCCACTCATGAAATATTCTCCTTCATGGATGGATCTTCAGGATATAATCAAATAAAGATGCATCCCGAAGACCGAAAGCGTACTGCCTTCCGGACTCCGCTGGGCATATTTTGCTATAAAGTAATGCCCTTCGGTCTGAAGAACGCTGGCGCTACCTACCAGAGGGCCATGACGAAGATCTTTGATGACCTCATACACGAGATTGTCAAATGTTATATTTATGTCCTCGTGGTGAAAAGTAAATCGTACGAGGAGCACTGGGAACATTTGAAAATAGTGTTCCAGTGCCTTCGGAAGTACAACCTGAAGATGAATCCTCTGAAATGCGCGTTTGGAGTATCCTCAGGCAAATTCCTAGGATTCATCATCCAACACCGAGGCATCGAAATAGACCCATTGAAGATCAAAGTGATCATGGAAATGCCCACGCCATGAACTCTCAAACAACTGCGGTCTCTCCAAGGAAAGCTCGCATATATCCGACGGTTCATAGCAAACCTTTCCAGAAAATGCCGCCCCTACAGCCATCTAATGAAGATGGGGACCCCGTTCGTTTAGGATCGTAAATGCCAAAGTGCGCAGGACGAAATCAAGCAATATCTGCAGAACCCGCCGGTACTGACCGCTCCTGTCAAAGGAAAGCCCCTCATCCTGTACACAATAGCCCTTGAAGGTTCTTTAGGCGCGCTATGGGCACAGGAGAATGACCAGGGGAAGGAGAGAGCTCTCTACTATTTGAGTCGAGTCCTTCTGGGAGCAGAAAACAACTATTCCCCTATTGAAAAGCATTGCCTCGCACTGATCTTCGCGATAACGAAGCTTCGACATTATGCCTTGGCACAAGAGGTCCATCTCATATCAAAGGTGGATCCTCTCAAGTATTTGATGTCAAGAGCTATACTAACGGGAAGGCTTACTAAATGGGCCCTCCTCTTGATGGAGTTCTCGATAGTATATCGACCCCTCAAAGCAATAAAAGGCCAGGCCATCGCCGACTTTCTCACTGAGCATCCGATACCAGCTGATTCTCCCTTAAATTGCGAATTGTCAGATGAATATGTGTTCGACACAATCGACAGGGAGAAAGAAGGGAGTGATACCCGATGGGAACATTATTTCGACAGAGAATCATCTATGAAGAAGCGAAAGCAAAATACCCCTATAATCAAAGCCGGGGAAGGCCTTATCCTCATGACTCCGCAAGGAAGGATAATGCATTTCGCCCTTTCCTTAATAGAGCCAAGGACGAACAACGAGGCTGAATACGAGGCTCTAATAGCAGGTCTCGAGATCGCCATTGACATGGGTATTGAGAACCTCCTCATATATGGAGACTCCCAGCTGGTCGTTATCCAAGTAAAGGGCGACTATCAGACATGCAAGCCAGAGTTGGTAAAATATGGCGAAAGAGTGCAGCGACTGCTGACTCAAATCCCCTCCTACGTCCTGGAAAGCATACCACGGACGGAAAATAGCAAGGCAGATGCGTTAGCCAAGCTCGTTAAAGAACTGGCCGACGAAAATCTCGATGACGTAAGGATCATTGTGCAAAGCCGCCGGATTCTCGCACCAGCAGAAATATCTCCTGAGTCGTCCGAATAAGAGGAAGCGACCAAACAAGCGGCCTTCCAAGTAGAGGACGAAGAAAAGGCTAAGGATTGGAGAGAAGTCTTCATAGACTACTTCAAATCCCATCGAGTGCCCGAAAACGCATCTTCAAGACATCAGCTCATGAAACGAGCTCTGTCTTTCGCCTTTGTCAATGATACTCTATATAAGAGATCATTCGACTGTCTGTGGTTGAGATACCTGGGACCAGAAGAGGCAAGGAGAGTCGTCTAAGAAACTCACGACGGACTCTGAGGTTCCCATCAAGCTGGGCCAAGATGAAGTTAAAGATCAAGAGAATGGGTTACTATTGGCCCACAATGATTCAGGACTACCTTGAATATGCAAAGCAGTGTCACTCATGCCAAATTCACGGGGACTTCATCCATCAGCATCCGAATCCGTTACACCCAACACTGGCAAGATGGCAGTTCGAGATGTAGGGAACCGATATAATCAGGCATATCGAACCAATATCATACAAGGGACATCGGTTCATATTGGCGATAACCAATTACTTCTCTAAATGGGCCGAAGCAGTATCGCTAAGAGAGGTGAAGACGGAGAACATTCTGCATTTCTTCAGGACACATGTCATTTACCGGTTCGGCACTCCGCGATGGATCATCTCGGATAATGGGCCGGCCTACAGAAGCCATAAGATCAGCCGCTTCGCACAGCAACATAATATAGATTGGAGATACTCTTCAGTCTATAATCCCCGAGCTAATGGTCTGGCTGAGGCTTTCAACAAAACTTTGATGAAGGTCATAAAGAAGACGGTGTCTAGAAACAGAAAGGACTGGAACGAGAGATTGCATGAAGCTCTCTGGGCTTATCGAACCACGTTCAAAACAGCCACAAATACTACGCCATTTGCGTTGGTATTCGGCATGGAAACGGTACTTCCCTTAGAGATAGAGCTACCGATACTACGAGTAGCGGTCTGACATGAGCTGACGGATGAAGAAAATGCCCACCTTCGGCTTGAGGAGCTCGATGCCCTCGATGAAACTCGTCTCATAGCACAGCAAAACCTAGAAGCTTACAAAGCAAGGATGACGCGCTCATATGAAAGACTAACTAGGCCGAGAGCATTCCGTCGAGGCGAACTCATGCTAGTTGTCAAAAGACCTCTGATCGCCAACCGTGCCAAATGGGGGAAATTCGAACCGAACTATGAGGGCCCATACGTCATAAATAAAGTACATCAAGGTTGTGCCTATTTGCTCATGGATATGCATGGCGAAAGACCCTTCCGGCCAATAAACGGCTGCTTCCTTAAGAAATACTACCCCTGACAAGTCACAACTCAGGTTAACGATAGATGACGATGCTCGTGTCCGGTCGCTATCTTCCTGAGTCAGCACTCTGTAAGTAGTATCCGGCAAAACTTCGCCTCGAAGCTATGGACCAGGATGTCCCTAAACTAACAATGGACTGTGATGTCCTTAAACTAAATACGTCGCCTCAAACACGGCGATAGTGGAATTCAAGTCTACAGGTCCCAGCGGCAAAGACTGCAACTCAAATCCCGCTGCCTACACAGCTACCCCAGTGGCGAAGTCACACCGTGATCAGGAAAAAAACGGTACGTCCACAAGCGAAATGGGCACGGATGAAAACCCGAAAGGGTTCCGTGAGTAAAAACAGCAGGACTGCCGGCGAGTTTATGAAAACCCGCAAGGGCGCAGACTCATAAAAAAATCCATGCACACTTGCAAGGTCCTCTCGACCTTGTAAGGAGAAAATACCTGCGTGAGATCCTTACGACTCATAAAAGGGAGCAACACACTTAGGGATCCCCATGATTCCTAAGGAGAAATTGCACTTACGAGATCCTCACGACTCGTAAGGAGAATCCCCCTTATGAGACCCTCACGGCTCATAGGATTCGAAAGCCTTAAGTTACTGGGATCTGACCTGTTCTTAAGCCATCACATTCCCCAAGTTGCCCTACACACGGTCAACATCGATCCCTTGTATACAATCCACGGGCACAGATAAACGTTCCCTTGCCTAGTTCCACCCATGGCGCGAAATTTCCCCATTCGGTGAACAACACTTAGAAGTCCTCACGACTTCTAAGAAGAAAATACACCTACGAGATTCTCATGACTTGTAGGGAGAATACCTTCATGAGACCCTTACGGCTCATGAAGTCAAAAGCCTTAGTCGGCAGGATCCTGACCATGTTTGCTAAGCCACCTTTGTTCAAATCAGTAAAGGCAAATGATGATTCGCTCATAGAAATATTCTAGTTGCAGCGATGTTGATGCCAAAATTGGCGTCAAATCTCGAGTTCCATACTCGCAATAAAAATCAGCAAGAAAAAAGCGCATATGAAATAGCCGAAATGATGGGGCAACTCGCAATATAAAAATCTGCGAGCAAAATATATGCATATAAAATAGCCGAAATGTTTGGACAACTCGCAATAAAAAGCAGCGAGTAAAAAGAAAAATAGCCAAAATGATTGGGCGCCGGGATAAAATAGCCGAAATGATTGGGCAATCGCGACTTTCGCGATATAAAAAACTGAAATGATAGAGTATCGCGGAAAGAAACAAAAAAAATGAAACTTCTGCCCTGCAGGTGAGTCAACATCGACCCCTGTACACAATCCATGGGCACAAACGAAAAAGGAAGCCACATTTTCCCATCAGGCTCCATCAGAAAGAGAGCTTGGTCTCGACGGCAACATCTACAGCCTAGAGATAAATAATGACGTTTCTTCTCACTCCAGCAGGATGCAGATGTAACGTCAACAACCGACCCCAGAGTCAAAACAGTGGAGCCATGGCAAAGTCTCCTAGTTCTAAATCTCGACGGTTCACAGACAACCCAGAGACATCATCTTAATATTGCAGACACAATGTCAACAAACGAAGCCAAGGAAAATCCCTCGCTTCAGGGTCTTGACGGCAACTCAAATGAGACCTAAAAGACTATCGGAGATCATCCTACACCAGCGCGGAGTGGTCGTGACTCATCGGAGCTCCCTAAACTGAGCCCAACCTCAAGTAAAAGCGGCATGGAATATCCCTAACGCTTGCTCTTCCGACGGTAATATCACCTGGAAGATTACTTGAAGACGTCTTATCCAGCCCCTGAAGGGATCAGAGACACGACAGTCGTGGGGCTACTCGAACAGCAAGATTGCATATCGGGAAATACATCGACCAACACGACGGTATGACGGATAAAAAAACCTAGTACCACAGACCCTAACGGACTTCTATTAGCAGGAGTTAACTGTGACGTTAGGACATCCTTGTGAGAACTTCTCGATTCGTCTCGACTCGTGGGGAAAATAATGTTCCCGTGAGAACTTCTCGACTCGTCTCGACTCGTAGGGAAAATCATTAGGCAACGGGGACATCAACCTGTCTCCTAAACACTGGGGCCTTGCAAGTCGGTCCAAGATGGACTATTGCATACTATCCACGGGCCATACTCTCCAAAGTCGAATATCGACGAGGAGGGAAATAACCACTTACAAGTCCTCTCGACTTGTAAGGGGGAAAATTCTCTTGTGAGATCCTTACGACTCTCAAGAGAAAACGCACTTAGAATTCCTCACGACTTCTAAGGAGAAAATACACCTACGAGATCCTCACGACTCGTAGGGAGAAAAGTCTTTATGAGATCCTCATGGCTCATAAAGTTGAAAAGTCTTAAGCGGCAGATCCAAACCTGTTTTCTAAGCCATCGCTGCCCTGCAAGGAGATCAAGATAGACTATTTACGGGCCACATTTGCCAAAGGGGCACGCCAATATGAAATAAAATATGTCTTTTATTCATAAATGCAAGTGAATACAAGATACATTTATAAAGGAATCAAAATGAATGAATTTTGTTCATAAATCGCAAGTTTACAGTCAATATAAAAAAAGGGGGTACAAAGACGGTTATTGAGGAGGAGGCGTCTTCAACAAATCAGCAAGCCGCTCGCACGCTCCTCTCAATCCTTTCTCGTGATCAACCGCCGCGGCCAACTCCGCATCAACTTGAGCCCGTTGTAGCGAACAGGACGAAAGCTTTTCATCAGTTTCTAGCATGGCAGCTTCGCAGTCCTGCATGACCCGCTCGGTAAAATCAAGCGTCCATCTCAGCGTCAACCCATCCGAAATACATCTCTGGAGATTGTCAAAAATAGCTTTTAGCTGAGCAGCATTCGCTTCAATTTGGGCGCGCAGTCGGACAGATCCACTGGAAGCCACCTCATGTTCCTTTCGTCTCAGGATCGCCTCTTGTTCAAAATGGCGAATGAAAGGAACACTATGCTCGACCCACGCAGCCCGCTGGGAGTTCGAAGCCAATACTTCAGGAGCGGGACGTTTGAGCTCAATCTCGTGCAAGCAAGCCTCGATCTTTCTGCAGTAAGCAACCCAAGAGCCGACGAGACCTTCATCATGGAAGTTCACGAGTGTCGCCAACATTGGATTAACCTCAACGGCAAAATCCATAGCAGAAGTAAGGGCCTCGGTGTTAAGATCTTCGATGAATTCGCTCAACATTCGCCGGCTGTTTGCAGCGCCCCTGGAAGATATGCGTTTAGCGAAGGGCCCTGTAGGCATTGGAATTCGAGACTCAAAAGGAGTCGGAGCCGGTGCAATTGCTGCAAAATGAGTTACGATCAAATTTCAACTCGGGAAATAAAGAAAACACATGAGTGATAAAGCATATTATACCGGCTGTGACAGGCGGCAGGATGGGGAGTACCGAAGACACGGCTATTCGCTCGTCTCCTCCTCCGACCCGTGACGCTATGATCAATATGAAGAAGAATTAGCAACAATATCGTAAAAGAAGGGGGAAGACGTTAGCTGAAGAATATACTAACCAATACCAGAAGGTGGAATGACTTCCGACTGAAAGGAGAAATGCGGGTTCAACACCTGGTATAAGTGGTCGAAAAGGACTCCTGTAGAGTTGCAACGATATACTGTCAATACAAGGAGAATGGTACCCACAGTGGAACAAGTAAGTCAAAAACCCATACCTTCCAATATTTAAGGGGGCACAAAAGAAGGCGAGGGGACGGTGACCGTCCGAGCAGCGACCGGCGGTGCTTCTTCAGACGGCACAGCCTCAGGATTCACCGCGCCTATACTCAAAACAAACAAAATATCATCAGAAGGGCCGAACAGGATTGAAAAACTAATAAAACGGTGGCCCAAAGACTACCTGATAAATCATGGATCAGAACCATGATGGAGGCATCACTGGGTATAACGGATTCTTAACTCACTCTCTCTGAGGAATAGATTTCGCGCCCATAGCTTCATCCCCTGACTCGACAATGGCCGTCGTAACGCTTGCGACGCCCGCCGATACTAAGGAGCCACAAGAAGAAAGAGGAGCAGTCTGGATAGTCCCGGACTCTCGAGAAAGAGTAGTAACTTCGGGCACTGTAACCATCAGAGTTTCACCTACCATCCTATCGCCAAGACTTGGCCCTGCAGAAAATGCGTATGTCAAAATTCGAGGATTGAGTTCTAATAAAAGACTAAGCGTTTCGTTACCTTGAAGTAACTTTTCAGTTTCTTCCCGTGCTGCCCGTGCAACCTGTCTATGGGCAGTAGACAGGACAGAGGGAACATCCACCGGAGGAATATCAAGAGGGGGAATATTGCTTGAGCCCGCACCTACGGCCAAAACGGCATCGCGCTCCCTCGCCGCGTGCTTCCTACGCCTCCTTTCGGTCTGAGCCGTGAGAAATGACCTCCTCAAGACTTCTGACAAGGGGGCGGCGGCGTCCGAACCAAGCTCTGCCTCCGGAGTAGCTGCGGCATCCATCATCGGCTGCTTTAGCAAAGCCTCCTGCGGTGACTTTGAGAGGTCCATAGCTACGGTAGCTGCCTCTAAAAGTTCTGCTGCGTCACCATTTGAGATCGACACTGTACTTGGAATAACCTGAATTGAGGTAGCCCCTGCAATAAGATGAAAGAAAGGGTCAGGGAATGAATAAAAAGAATAAAGGCGTAATGAACTGAATTATACTAAGGCCTAAAGAAGCGCGGAGCCTCTCTTCCTCTTCAAACGTCCTAAGGGAAGCTGCGAGAGCCTCTTCGGCAGAAATACCTGTTGAAGAAGAAAGCGTCTGTAGAAGCATAATAAAAAGGAAGTAGATGCGGAAGAATATAACTGAAGTATACCTGACTTCGCGATAGTGATCAGTGCCGCTTCCTCGCGAGCCAGTTGCTCGGAAGCCGCAAGGGCAGCCTGAAGATCAGTATCATCCGCAGGCACGTCAAATAAACCCTCATTGGTCCCGTATTCACACAAACCCTCGCTGTAGGGAGCGTGCGGCTCTTGGCCAAATATGACATCAGCAGAAAATAGTGACTTCTTCTTTTTCTGCGAGCGGACACCAGTGGCCGATGACAAGAGCTTGCGCTTGACGGGCATTTTCGGGTGACGGGTCCCAATTTCTGTATCAATGCCGGATTTCGGGGACGCTACAGTTGCCACCTCTACAGGAACACGGGGTGGAGGCTTCTCAGGGAAGGCACGTGGGACCACAACCACAGCGACTTCTCTTAAGGAGGGACGAACGGCGGTCCGTCGCTTCAAAGGAACTGCCGGATTACCAGCTGGGACAGCATCCTTATGATCAAGTAATAGCCGCCTCTCTTCTTTGATAACAGCACCCGTCGCATGCTGATACCACGCCACGAAGGAATTCGAAGCTTTCGGCACGTAGCTCGGCTCGCTGATGAGAAAGTTAGACCCCGTATTTAGCCGCATAAAGTGGTGCAGCACGCTGCGGATACCCTCTTCCGTAGCAACCGGCTCGGCTAAGAAAGCCACGAGCGGGACACCCTGATTGTAACCCGACTGTTGAGCGAAACGGTGCGGGTTATACCTCATGAACAATACCGAGGCGCCTTGCTTGAACACTAGAAAGCCCGGCCTAATCGAATATAAGTGCAGGATCTCCCGAGCCTTCAACGTAAGAGCCCCGTCTTTGAAAGTATCACGCAGCAGTTGCACTGCCTTGGTAGATTTCTTGCCGATAGTTAAGACTCTATCGACAAAAGTCATACTATCCCCGACCATACGCGGGCGAAGGACCAGACGTCGAGCCTCTCGCTGCGACGGATCTAATGCGGAAGCGTCAACTAGAAACATGACCCGGGGAAAGTTATAGCTGTCATAGAAGCGGGGCCGTTTGTGGACTCCGAAAGCACCAAGCACGTGCATCTCGATCTAGGACGTGAAGTAGCGTAACGAAAGATGTACAGGTTTTACCCCTGGCTGAGTAGTATCCGCTGCTAAGCTCAGGCCGTGATATAAATGAGCTATCCCCGCAATCCCAACGGCGACACGCGTCCCTGCAACTATGCGGTGGGCTGGATAAAAGACAGACGGCCTCATGTAGCGAGGGTGCATCGGAAGCACAAACCAGCTCAACCACAGGCCGATGAACCCCAGAAAGAACATCTCTTCATCGAAGTCTCGAGTGGCAAGTTCTGCAAAAGGGACGACGGGGGTGTCTGGAATAAAGAAATTTCTCAAATCCGCTTTCGCCGTCGGCTGGATATCCAAACCGAAGCCGAACGGGTTGTCAAGCTTGGCGAATTTCGCAGCTTGTTTTGACAGGACTGCTAGGCGAAAGGGAGCGAGTGATGAAATCTGTGAAGCTGACTCCGTGCCCTCCAGACTCCAGAAATAGGCTCTCATAAATGTTCAACACCTTGATCGGGCTCGGGAATCGGTGTTGAACAGCATTCTCCGGAGTAAGGCCCATCACCACTGATTTGGTGGCAAAGATGTACTCGTCAGGGGGAAGTATCTCCCGTAATGTTCCCCTCTGACGGGTAAGCCGGAGATTTCCGCAAACTCCTCCAAGGAGATTGAAACTTCCTGATCCGATAGAAGAAATGTGTGAGTCAGGATGTTCCATTGCTCCAGAAAAGCCTTGACCCACCATATATGGGGCGCGGGATACTGGAAAAGAGACGCATGAATTGCGGGGTACAACTCGAGCTTCAGCAGTAGCGACTTCTTGGCCGGCAGGATGTATCGAGCACACTGCAGGTATCCGGCTGAATGGCGAGGAGTCAAACCAATCATGTATACTTGTCCCTAAGGGCGCGACTCTCCCTGACATATGTGCCGCCCCAAAATATCCAAAGACATCGGCGGCTGTACGGGTATTGATGCCATAGAAGGCTGAAGGCGACCCTCCGAAGTCCAGTTAACCTCCTCTACAGCGTAATTCACTTGAGGCGAGTCAGCGTAGTGAATTGCTGAAATTGGCTCTGAGGGCGCCGCACAAGAAAAACTACGTCGACCCCGAATGATCTGATTATACCACGACCCCCACAAGTGAAGAGACTTCTGCTCCGAGTCATGATCTTTCATAAGCACGAAGACTTCCCGATCCACGGGCGCGTTGGCGAAGACGCTCTCTGAACGAACAAAAGGGAAGGAAGAATCGAAATCCATAGTACCTGCACGAAAAGAGGCGAGGGTTAGTTGCCAACGCTATAATCCGAATTCTGTCACTTGGTACTTTAAAATTGTACCGCGCTGCAATGCAGGAGAATGGGACCAAGGGGGACCCACAAAATCAAAGTGATGGCCCATCATTAATGAGGTAGTCACTCATTAAGGATGGAATCCTAAAAGGATTCTCATTTAATGAGAAATTCATTGGACTGAGGAGTTAAACTTCCTCAAGTGCTGTGCTCTGCACACAGAGTTCACATCTATCAATTTCAATTAAGAGAGGAATAAAATTCCCTAAAAAAAATTTTTCTAAAGAGCTATGCTCTGTAAAAACAATGGTATAATCTACCAAAACCCTCAAAAGCAAAGCTTTTTACAGAGTAAAATCCCGAGATCTTTAAAGATCTGCAAAACAAACTCTTAAGAGTTCTTCATGAAAGATGAACAGTGTTCTAAGTAACAGGCTAAAGAAACCCTAAAAATACATCTTAAAGATCTGTGATCTAAGAAGAGCAAAGATCTGATTAATGGGTTCGATTGTGATCCTTACCAAAATTTTGGACAGAGTTCTAACTCTAGAAAGGATTTCTTTGGGCAGAGATCTAAGCTCTGAAAAGAGAATTAAATTCTCAGAAGAAGGAAGAACAAAAGAAGATGAACAGCAGTCATCTCAAGGGCCAAAGGCCCTACTTATAGGCATAGGAAGACGATTCAACTTCTAAGAAGATCCAACGGTGGAAAAGCTGCCACCGCTGCATTCACGTGTAAGCCATGTGAGCGCAACAGTGAGGGGGCATTTGTTCCCCCCCCCCAATAAAAGAGCAAAGCTCTGTTCAAAATTTGAAAGAGGCAGCGCCTCACATGCCTTGCACAAGGGCACCAGCGCCAAGAGTTAAAAACTCAGAGGCTGTGCCTCACGTGCCTTGCATAAGGGCGCCAGCGTCAAGAGTTAAAAACTCTATGGCAGTGCCTCAGGTGCCTTGCATGAGGGAACCAGCGCCAAGAGTTAAACTTAGAGGCAGCGACTCACGTGCCTTGCACGAGGGCGCCAGCGCCAAGAGTTAAAAACTCTGAGGCAGCGCCTCACGTGCCTTGCACGAGGGCGTCGGCGCCAGAACTAAAAGTTCTCTGCCATTGGATCAAAGATCCAACGGAGATGATAAATCATCAAAATACAGAATTAAATTCTGTTGAAGAAATATTCCTCAAATCTTTCTAAACGAGAAAGATTATTCTCTGTAAAACAGAGTACCGTTGGATTAAAAATCCAATGGTGATTAAAAATCACTAAGCTACAGAATAAGCTCTGTATGGGAAAGTATTTCCCCAATCTTGTTAAAAACAAGAAAAATATCTTCTGTAAAACAGAAATCCCTGGATCAAAGATCCAACGGTGGATAAAATCCCCAAATCAATTAAGGATCTCTCAATGAGAGATTTCTTTAACTAAATCAATAAACTTGCCTCCACTATATAAAGGCCCTAAGACTTCAAGTCTTGTACAGCGGAACCCCCCTATAAACTTCAAGTTCAAAAAGAAAAGCAAGAAAAAAAGAAAGCTTTAAGAGAGAAGAAAAAAGAAGAATTTTCTTCAAGGTAAATAAAATTAATAGAGATCAGAGTATCTCATCTGCATATCTAAGGGTTTAACCCTCATAAAAGAACATAGTTCTTTTCCTGAATCTGAGATCCATGAGACAAGTCTCTCACAAATGAGAATTTAATTCTCATGGGGACAAATTTGTTCTTGGGGATCGAAGATCCAGAGAAGAATAGGGAATTGAACTCTTCAGAACAAAATACACGAAGAAAAAATCAGCGCCAAGCGCCTCACGTGCCCCTCACGTGGGCGTTGCTCAATAAAGAGTGCTTAGCATTCAGTGGTTGGCACTTAGCGCCTCACGTGCCCCTCACGTGGGCACCGCTTAATAAAAAGTGCTTATCACTCAGTAGTTGGCGCTCAGCGTCAAGCGCCCCACGTGCCTCTCACGTGGGCGCTATTCAGCATAAAGTGCTCTGCACTCATAAACCAGTGTCCAACGCCTGGCGCCTGGCACTAAACGTCTCACGTGCTCCACACGTAGGCGCCATAAAGAGTGTTTAACACTCCATATAAAAAGGGGAAAAGCAAGATAAAGTGTGGGCGTCAGAACCCATATGGATGCTCAGCATCGTTGGCACAGAAAGGGGACCAAGCCCAAGCAAGTGTTTAACACTTTATTCAAAAATGAAATGACTGGGCTGAGCCCAAGTTTGGCCAAACTCCTAATCAACCGAGCATATGGGCTCTTTATTTTCTAGAGTGGTCTTAGTCCCAAACAAGACTACCGAGCTTCTGACGAATATTCATTGGTTCCAGGGTACATCTCCCCACACCTCTGATATATATCGTTGTAATTCTTCAACGTCTTCAGAGAGGTGGCGGGTCCTGATTGTTAGTTATATGTATGCCCTAGAGGCCATTATTATACATGTGATGTATATTATAGTGGATACTTGGACATATATAGGGAGGACTTTCTTGCTCGACATGATAGTATGCTATCCGGTTGCTCTTTATCTTAACGTGTACACTTATTGTCTCTCTATTACATGTTGATAAAGCCCATAGGATGAGTACTTGACTACCAGTACTATGATGCAGATCATACTAATGGGGCAGAGGTAGTCGGTAAGTACATCCTTCAAATGTTCCTAGTCGTGGGAGTATCGAGACGGGGCATCGATATTCCAGTGTAGACTAGCGTATACGCTTCTTGACCCATATAATGGGCGATGGATGATCCCACATCTATTGATGTTTGACATCAGAGAAGGTATACGGGTGCTCAGTGGAGACTGGGTACACTGAACGGACTCACCGAGAACTCCTAGATGGTATTATACCTATCGTCAGATAGCAGTTCTCTGGTGACACTGGTACAGGTTAGTCTGTCGACCCGAGATCGTCATAGAGTCTTGTGTGATTCCCACTGTGCTTTGATTTCCACCTTACCCCGTTCAAGAGATCGTGCAAAACGGTGGTTTTTGAGTACAGTCCCAAGTCACATGGAGGCAATGAGCGATAGGAAGGGATTTCTTCTCTCCCGGTATTGGGGGTTGATATTGCGCTATGCTCGATTGGCCATAACAGGAAATCCCTGGCCAGGGCTGCTGAGATCTACTGGTAAGTGTTATCAGTAGTTTCTCGAACCGTTATGTGCCTCATATTGGCATGACTTATCAGGCTATTGGGGTCTGACGTTATACCACCCCCAGGCTGTGATATGCGACATATCAGACGAAGAGACCGGACTGTACGGTAGTGTTACTTATTAGATTCGCAGGAGTATGAGCAGGCTTTCTTGTTGATCTTCTGATCGTTCAATACCCGGGTGGCCGTTACATTTAGCAGACAGCTTGCGGCTTGTGGGTGTTTGATATGATCATCACCTACTGCCGGCGTAATGACGAGTCTTTAGAGTCCTACACAGAGCTTTCCTGGTTCATGCGAAACGAAGTAGGAGCACATATGTGATATGTGCAGGACCGAGATTAATACGCGTATGTAATACCGTATTCTATTCTCGTGATATGTGATATCGGTCGGTTATATGTGATATAGCCGGGTTATCGAATCAAGTGTTGATTCGATAAGTTGATTCATATGATATTAGTCGGTTGTATGTGATATAACCGGATTATTAAATCAAGTGTTGATTTGATAATTTAATGTATAATTATATATTTAATATATTAACTTACATTAACTAATATTTGCTCACTAAGTATTTCTTTTTCTAACTTGTGCTTTGGTATATATGTGATATATATTAATGTACATTTTTTTGTCATGCTAGATGATACATGCTATATAGGTGTATGAGACTCACACCATGATTATGATAATTCTAGGGTTTTTATTTATCAAAGTAAATCAAAATTGGTTGGAAATTTTTCATAGCTAGAAGCTTGGAGAAGCTTGTTGTGTCCATTGACTTAGTCCACTAAACTTGTTTTACTTGAGATATTTATTAACCTAACCATTATCCTAAGTCATGGTTAAGTCTCTACAAGGGTTAGTATATGATATTAACTCACTCATGGTTGCCATTCACACTCTCATGAGATGAGATTCATTCACCATTCTTCTTCTTCTTGATCTCAAAAAAGCTCACTAGCTTTTTGGGACATGAAGAAAATGAGTGAGAAAAATAAATCTAAAGTGAGCAAAATTCCTACTTCATCATCCTCTACTATACTAGCCATTTAGTTTAGGGTGTTTGCTTCACTAAACCCTAATTAGTGAAGAGGTAGCTTGAGTTGGTGTCTCCTCGACGTAGATCGTCTTCGGCCTTGAAGACTTCAAGCAAGCTTGTTCCGTTCATCTTGTGGAGCCTTTCTAGAGTCCGGGAGTTCACTACTTGGAGTGAAGGGACTACTACACGGAGCTATTGAAGTGAAGGACCGGTCTACAAAGGTTGTATTTCTTGTTCACTTAGTTGTAAAGATGTTTACATTCTAGTTTCATCTAATTCTCTAGTTAAGATTCTAGGTTAGGGTTCTTTAGCGCGCCAATTTTTATAAAATGGCATAGTCGATGCCTCCCGAAACCCAGCGGCGCCCTAGGGAACCCAGCACCGACAACCAACAACTCCTTGGACCGCAACGTCCTTAAACTAAGACAATAGAGCCCAAATGCTCTTTTGTTGGGTCTGAATGATCCCAAAAATCCTATTGAGTATATCTTAGCCTAAAATTAGACTAACGTATCCTCAACAAATATTTAAGTTGATCTTAATCCCAAATGAGATTAACGATCCTTAAATCAAACCAAACCCAAATCTAAGAAGATACGGATTTAAACTAATCCACGCCCTACGGGCGACAACACAAATTAGTCTCCCTATACAATCCACGGGCAACCAAAAATAAAACAAACACACACGACACGAAGTGACCTTCTGAAGCAGGAGAAAGTGGTTACCGCGATGCGGTAACGTAATTAACTGCAGGGGCTTGCGCCTGCAGGGAAGAGCGTCCCCACAATCAAAAACCCCTCACAACGAGGGGGAATCTGACGAACTCTGCTACAACGGCCGCATCTGTCCAATCCTCCGATACCCGGTGATACAAATCAACTTGGCATCTACGGAGAGGTGGACGGATAAACCCAAATAGCATCTGCCCCCAAATTCAGGCAAGACGTTTGTCTTCCCGGTTTTCGGTGGTAAACAGTATTGATTTAATAGTTTGATATTCATATATATATTTGATATTAGCCGGTTATACATGATATAACCGGATTATTGAATCAAGTGTTGATTTAATAATTTGATATATATTTATATATTTGATATATACATACATTTACTAATATCAAGCTCACTTAAGATTTTCTTCTCTTTAAATATATTTATGTGATATATATATATATGAATTTGTATCATGGTTGATGATACAAGGGACATGGATGTATGCGAATCACACATGAGGGTATATGAGAAGAGATAATGATAAACATTTTAGAATTAAAAAGAAAAGGAAAATGAGTCATTTTCTTGAGTTGCTTGTGGAAGCTTTGAGAAACCATGACCCACCTCTTATTTCTTGTTTTATTCTAAGATATTTATCATAGACATCTCATCCTTATCTTATCACTCACCTCATGGCTCGTTCTATACTCATCCAAGTTCATCTCCATCTTCATCTCTCTCTCTCTCTAGGTTTTTTCTTGAGTTGAGAAAAGAAAGGAGAAAATTATTTTGAGTGAGCAAATCTCCTACTTCATCAACCTACACTAATCTAGCCCATTAGTTTAGGTTGTTTGCTTCACTAATACCTTGATTAGTGAAGAGTGAGCTTGAGTGAGAAAGACTTCAAGGTGAATCATCTTCGGCATCGAAGACTACAAGCAAACTCAATCCTTTCTTCAAGTGGAGTCAAAGAAGAGTTTTAGGGACTACTACTTAGAGCTTTAGAAGTGAAGGACCAGTCTATAAAGGTTGTAAACCCTCTTCGCTTAGTTTAAAACTTGTTTGCTTACTTTGAAATCCTAATTCTCTAGTTCGATTCTATGTTAGTATACTTAGCACTCTAGATTTTTTTAAATTGCATACTTGATGCTCCTTGAAACCTAGTAGAGGTGCTAAGACATACTTTCATGGTATCAGAGCCAAGCTAGAGATTTAGGCGAAGTCTAGACGACGTTAAAGTGTTTGATCGAAGTTTTAAAACCTGGATTTTAGCACTTTCTGTCCATTTTTTCAAATGTTGAGTTTTTCACAATTAAAAATGCTCGGAAAATCGTGCAGGGTTTTCTATGAAGGCTCATGAAATACGAGATCTTAACTCCATTACTTGGTCGCGGAACAGATGCCTATACCCTGTATTGGCCGCAGTTCCATCGCCGAAGTATGGTGTTACGAGCTCATTTTCCATGTTCTGCTTCATCTTGAAATTCTGGGTTTTCTAGAAATTTTTAATGACACTCAAGTGGTTGAGGTCTCTGTGAATTGGTGGTGTTTGAAATATCGATCGAAATGTTTAACATCGTCTAGATAACTGTGGTTATGTGATACAATTTTTGGAATCCACATAGATTGGTTTTGTGAAAACTAGTTATCGATTTGTAAATCTCGCATTTTAGTCTCAAATGATGGATTGACACGGAGTTTAGATTTGGATCGAAATTCCGTCGCAATCTCATATCGTACACGAATAGTCACCGGGAGACACTACTAGACAGCCACGCCCCATAACCCCAATCAAGTGACTATAGGAGAACCCCCATGGCCAAAAGCATCCACTCGGGTGCTCGCGGCCACAGTGTTCTGCCCAAGTGCACTTCTTTGACGGCCTCAGGGGTGCGGCTATCTACTAAAGTTCCAGACGAGCATTCGATCATTTAATCGGGAATCTTGTTGAATTACCCGACTAAATTTTTGAAAAGTGTTTTCAATTCGAGACTTAAATACAAGATTTATAGGGTTAGGCATGAAATTCGGAATATGTGATAATCCGAGTTTATGATGTCTAAAGATGATGCGGATTCTAATTATTGTAGTTTTCATTTCTTTTCTGCGACCGTAAGTGTAATATGTTGCAGTATCCCCGATCTTGTTGCTATACGATAATGACATTAGGGATACACATATCTACTTATGTTGATGACATGTGATGTTATTGTGTTACTATTGATATGTTATATTGGATCGTCGTGATTGAATAGCCGAGGTTTTTTACTTGAGATGAGAGTTTTTCAATTTTCATTCATGTAAATATTTATATGTAATATTCTTTTATTGGGACACTTCCGGATTGAGGTTGTTGTCTCCATTTGATATGTATTATTTACTTTTCCGCATTAGGATAGACCCAAGGCGGGGAGCATAAGTAACCGGGTTGTAGAGTCCAGTGGGAGACCATCTCGAGGAGTCGAGATCGGTCGCCTAAATCTAGAATTGGCAAGGTTGCTTGCCGCTCTCGTAGGGGTCTAGGGATGTGGGCTTGGCTATTCATCACGACCGTAGAATCCGTGTTTTTCATTACTGGCTTAATCTAAAACACGGACCTCCTAGTATATCCTATATTTCATATATTTGCTTTTGTTGTTTCTGTGATGTGATGTGATCATATAACTGTGTGAGACGAATGCTGCTTATATATGTTAGTCCTGACCCCACCCTGCCGTAAGTTAAGTAACCTTACGGTGAAAACCCGGGTCCCTGTGGCGAATGCGGATGGCATATATGTGTGTTTTATTTTCGTTTCTTCTGTGATATTTAGGAAACATAAATGATGGGACGTCATTAATAAGATTAATGAAAAGAAAAGAAACCTAAAAGATGTTGTAGAATCAAATTTTTCAAAAAAGGTAACTCTAGTTCTTGCTTTGCATAGCGGTATTCCATTATGAATATCCCGCACCTCATTCGATGAGGAAAGAGCCTAGATCTCTTCACCGGGAATGACCTCTTTAGCAAAAATAGCATATGCTACAACCCACTCGGTTTATTTTGAAAACTACTCGATTTTAAAGCGGAGTTTAAACCACTTCTTTTCAAATCACTAGATTCTACATCAAGTTCATTACATTAAAGGTTTTCTTCAAAACCAGTCGTAGCCCTCCGTCATTTCAAATGCGTAGCATTTAGTATTCGTGTTGTGTTTGTTGATCTCCGTCAAGGCACTGTGTACAGTAGCTGGGTAATATTTATCTGCAGCATGTTGATACGATCGGTAGGGGCAGTCACACATCCTTGTTGACCTCCGTCAAGGCTTTGTGTGGGTGGGTTCGAATCGATCAAGAAATGACGGGTTGAACTTGACTAGAGGCCCATGGCTTGTTGACCTCCGTCAAGGTCATAGGTCGTTAGGGGTAAAAACAGATATTGGGAATTTCAAATGTTGAAATTTGCAATGAGATTGCATACCTTCTATATGATAGTTGGATCCCGATACCCACTGCGAGTAAATGTTACTCCTGAGAGAGTTTTCCACTTTACAATTAGCTAATCCAGTAGGTATCTAAGAAAGGCGTTAACGGGGTTATGCCCCTGTGGAAACAAGGTTATTTAATTAGTTCCATGCAAAAGCACGGGGAGACTCCCTCGGAGTATCAACACCTGCCTGGATGACCGATTGGCGAACTTGCAGGGTGTAATTAATCCCGGCTAATCTTTCCTTTTAGGGTTTGAAGGAAGATTTGATAAAAATATTGGGAGTCATCCTGATTAGATAAGATAATAACCAGTTTAATCTTGCAAGAGCGCACGCTAAAGTGTTTTCTTCTCTCTCTCCAGGCAGCGACCATGTCACGCCTTAATCAAGATAATAATATGGATGTATTGACCGAACCCGCTTATTATACTGGGCTGGGGAACGTTGGTTTCGCTCTATCTTATGACAACTGTCATAAGTCTGGGTAAGGGATAGAGGAATGCAAGGATTCTCACGCAACCCAAACAAAGAAAGAGCATTTTGATGCATCTTCTTCGGGTGTGTTAGTTATTGAGAACTGTTTCTCAGTTTGCTCTACGTCCTGGGTATTAGATACCGGATCAGGATCCCACATTTATAATATGTTACAAGGGTTAAAGAGAAGTAGAGAATTGGGAAAGGGTGATATGTCTCTCAGAATAGGGAACGGAGCAATTGTTGCTGCCGAAGCGGTCGGCGAATATCACCTTGTATTTCCAAATGGTAATACATTGATTTTGAATGACTATTATTTCGTACCATTAATGATGTGCAATATAATATCCGTTTCTTTATTAGATAAAGAGGGATCTAATTTTGCATTAGAGAAAAATGTTGTGAACATTTTCCTAAATCAAGTGTTGATTGGGTTTGGTACATTGTGTAATGGTATGTATGTTCTAAATAAAAATACAGTTCTAAATTTACAGAACATACACAAGAGAAAAAGTTTAGAAATGAACGAAGCCTTCTTGTGGTATTGTATACTTGGTCATATCAATGCAACAAGACTAGCCAAGTTACATAAAGATGGATATTTGAATCCGTTCGAATTTACATCTTATAAAATTTGTCAATCATGTCTCAAAGGAAAGATGACCAAAACTCTGTTTACGGGACACGGAGAAAGAGCTACTGAACTCTTGGGACTGATAGATAGTGATGTATGCGGTCCTATGTCTACACATGCCAGGGATGGTTCCTCATACTTCATTTCATTCACTGACAATCTTTCAAGATTCGGACATGTGTTCCTGTTAAAACACAAATCTGAAGCTTTTGAGAAATTCAAGGAATATAATAGCGAAGTAAAGAACCAGACGGGTAAAAGTATTAAAATTCTTCGATCTGATCGAGGAAGAGAATACTTAAGCACGGAATTCCGAGATTATCTAACAGAGAATGGGATTCTCTCTCAGCTTACTCCTCCGTATACACCTCAGCACAATGGAGTATCGGAGCGGGGGAATCGTACCCTATTAGATATGGTGCGCTCTATGATGAGTACTGCTGGGTTACTTATTTCCTTTTGGAGTTATGCACTTGAGACAGCTGCATACCTATTGAATAGGGTTCCTGCCAAATTTGCGCCTACCACTCCATATGAGATATGGGAGGGGAAGAGACCATATCTTAATTTTATTAAGATATGGAGTTGTCCGACTTATATTAAAAAGCAAAATCCAGACAAGCTCGAGGTAAGGTCTGTTCTCTGTAAGTTTGTTGGATATCCCAAACATTCGCGAGGGTATATCTTCTACCACACCGAGGAACAAAAGGTGTTTGTTGCTCAACATGCCAACTTTTTAGAAAAGGAATTTCTTGTAAAAGAAATTAGTGGTAATGAGGTAGAGCTGGAAGAAGTTCCAGAAACACAAACTGCAATAGAAGATTTGGTAGAACCGGAGGATTCGATAGTCCCCGACGAACCTCAGCCACTCTGTAGGTCCAGTAGGGTTCTTCATCCACCTGAGAGATACTACGGTTTTCTCATTGACGGTGGAAGTGAGGATTGCATCATGAAATATGATGACCCAACTAGTTTCGAGCAGGCCATCATAAGTGGGGACTCTGTGAAATGGCTGGATGCTATGCGATCTGAGATGGAATCCATGTACACCAACAAAGTATGGACTTTGGAAGTTGCTCCTGAAGGGGTAAAACTCATTGGGAGCAAGTGGATATTTAAGAAGAAAATTGGTGTAGATGGAAAGTTTGAGACCTTCAAAGCTAGACTTGTAGCAAAAGGCTTTCGTCAACGAAAAGATGTCGACTATGATGAGACATTTTCTCCAGTGGCTATGCTTAAGTCTATCAGGATCCTACTTGCCATTGCTGCATACCATGACTATAGAATCTGGCAGATGGACGTTAAGACCATTTTTCTAAATGGTAATTTAGAAGAGAGTGTGTATATGACATAGCCAGAGGGCTTTGTAGACAGTGGGAGCAGCGGAAAAGTGTGCAAGCTGCTTAAATCAATCTATGGATTAAAGCAGGCTCCACGGAGCTGGAACATCTGTTTTGATGTAGCAGTCAAAGAGTTTGGCTTCATCAAAAACGTAGATGAATCTTGTATATATAAAAATGTTGTAGAGAGTAAGGTTGTCTTTCTCGTATTGTACGTGGATGACATACTCTTGATAGGAAATGATGTTCGTATGCTGCACTCGGTCAAACTCTTCCTATCACAAAAGCTCTCCATGAAAGATCTAGGTGATGCCTCCTACATCCTGGGATAAAGATCTATAGAGATTGATCTAAAAGGATATTAGGATTGTCCCAATCCAGGTACATAGACACCATACTAAAGAGATTTAGTATGGAAGATTCTAAGCGTGGTAATTTACCCGCTTGTTCAGGAATCACTCTCTCTAAAGAGATATCTCCCAAGACTGATTTGGAGAGGGCTCGCATGAACGTGATACTCTATGCTTATGCAGTTGGGTCTATCATGTACGTGATGTTATGCGCCAGACCGGATGTAGCTTACGCACTTAGTGTGATAAGTATGTATCAATCAGACCCAAGGGAGAAGCACTGAATAGCTATGAAGAACATTCTTAAGTACTTGAAAAGGACTAAAGAGATGTTCTTGGTGTATGGTAACGGAGAACTCCAGGTGGAGTCCTTTACTGATTCAAGCTTCCAGAGTGATAAGGACGACACCAAGTCTGTCTCGGGTTTTGTCTTCACCCTCAATGAAGGGACGGTATGTTGGAAGAGTTCTAAGCAAGATACCGTAGCAGACTCGACGATGGAGGCTGAATAGATCGCTGCCAACGATGCTGCCAAAGAGGATGTCTGGATGAAGAAGTTCATTATTGAACTTGGTGTGGTTCCATCCATTGAGGATCCAATACCATTGTATTGTGATAACAATGGAGCTATGGCTTTGGCCAAGAAACCCCAGTCCCATCAGCGATCCAGACATATTCTGACGGTATCACCTGATCCGGGAGATAGTTGATCGCCGAGAGAACGAGATCAGGAGAGTAGATACGAAGGAAAACACGGCGGATCCACTCACGAAGGCCCTCCCCCAGACGCAGTTTGAGATACTTTTTGGGGTGTTGGATATGCGATACTACAACAACTGGCCTAAGTGCAAGTGGGAGATTGTTTGGAATATGTATGCCCTAGAGGCCATTATTGTATATTATAGTGGATGCTTGGACATATATATAGAGGAATTTCTTACTCGACATGATAGTATGCTATCTGGTTACTCTTTATCTTAACATGTACACTTGTTTTAGTTTACTATCTCATTGATACATGTTGATAAAGCCCTTAGGATGTTGGCTTGACTACCAGGACTATGATGCAGATCATACTAGTGGGGCTTGTATAGTCTGCAAGCACATCCTTTAACAGTTCATAGTCAAGAGAGTATCAAGACAGGGCATCGATATTCCAGAGTAGACTAGTGTGTACGTTTCTTGACCCTGAATGAGTCGATGGTTGATCCCACAACCATTGGTGTTTGACATCAAAGATTGTACACAGGTGCTTATTAGAGAATGGGTACACTGAACAGGACACGCCGAGAACTCCTAGATGGTACCATACCTATTGTCAGATAGCAGTTCTCTGGTGACAATTGTACAGGTTAGTGTCTTGTGTCTTGTGTGGTTCCCACTGTGCTTTGATTTCCTCCCTACCACGGCTCAAAGGAGTCATGAAAACAGGTGGATTTTGGATACAGTCCCGAGTCACATGGAGGTAATGAACGATCGGAGGGGTTTCGTCTCTCCCGGTATTGGGAGTTGATGTTGCACTATGCTCGATTGGCTATAACAGCAAGTCCCTGACCAGGGCTGATGAGATTTACTGGTAAGTGTTATCAGTAGTTTCTCGAAAGGTTATAGGCCACACATCGGCATGACTTATCAAATTATTAGGGTCTGACGATTCCACCCCCAAACTCGATATGCGACATATCATATGAAGAGACCGGACTGTACGGTAAGTGTTGCTTATAAGCTCTATGGGAGTTTGGAAAAGTTTGCTTGTGATCTTCTATTTGTTCAATACCTGGGTATCCGTTACGTTCAGGTAGTACCGCTGACGGCTTGTGGGTATCTGATGTGATTATTACCTACTGCTAGCGTATTGACGAGTTTTTAGAGTCCCACATAGAGGTTTCATAGCTCAAGCGAAACGAAGTAGGGCACATATGAAGATATGTGCGGGAGCTTGATTAAATACAAGTATGTGATACCGTATTCTAATCTAGCGAAATTTGATATCGATCAGGTTATATGTGATATAACCGAATTATTGAATCAAGTGTTGATTCAATAATTTATGTATATGTTGTTTATATATATTTGATATTGGCCGGATTATATTTGATATAGCCGGATTATTGAATCAAGTGTTGATTTAATAATTTGATATATATATATACGTTATATATATATTAACTAATATTGAATATTAGCCAGTTGTATACGATATGACCGGATTATTGAATTAAGTGTTGATTTAATAGTTTGATATATATATATATATATATATATATATATATATATATATTTGATATTAGCCAGTTATATATGATATAACTGGATTATTGAATCAAGTGTTGATTTAGTAATTTGATATATATTTATAAATTTGATATATACATGTATTTACTAATATCAAGCTCACTTAAGGTTTTCTTCTCTTTAAATATATTTATATATGTGATATATATATATATATATGAATTTGTATCATGGTTGATGATACAAGGGACATAGATGTATGAGAATCACACATGAGGGTATATGAGAAGAGATAATGATAAACATTTTAGAATTAAAAAGAAAAGGAAAATGAGTCATTTTCTTGAGTTGCTTGTGGAAGCATTGAGAAGCCATGACTCGCCTCTTATTTCTTGTTTTATTCTAAGATATTTATCATACACATCTCATCCTTATCTTATCACTCACCTCATGGCTCATTCTATACTCATCCAAGTTCTTCTCCATCTTCATCTCTCTCTCTCTCTCTAGGTTTTTTCTTGAGTTGAGAAAAGAAAAGAGAAAATTATTTTGAGTGAGAAAATCTCCTACTTCGTAAACCTATACTAATCTAGCCCATTAGTTTAGATTGTTTGCTTCACTAATACCTTGATTAATGAAGAGTGAGCTTGAGTGAGAGAGACTTCAAGATGGATCATCTTCGGTATCGAAGACTACAAGCAAGTTCGATCCTTTCTTCAAGTGGAGTCAAAGAAGAGTTCTAGGGACTACTACTTGGAGCTTTAGAAGTGAAGGACCGGTCTACAAAGGTTGTAAACCCTCTTCACTTAGTTTAGAACTTGTTTGCTTACTTTGAAACCCTAATTCTCTAGTTCGATTCTTGATTAGTATACTTAGCACTCTAGATTTTTTAAAATTGCATACTTGATGCTCCTTGAAACCTAGTAGAGGTGATAAGACATACTTTCAGCCCATACGACACGGATTAGTCCAAACCCGTATATATTTTAGATTTGGAATTTTTAGTCCACGTTGGTATCTTAGTTTTCCAATGGGGGTGAACTTAGGTTGCATTTCTCACATTTGTGAGATCCATCCGTTCACAGATAGTTAGGTTTGATCTAAGGATCATTAATCTTGTTTCAGATTAAGATCAATTTAGATAACAGGGTCATAAATTTGAGAATGTATTCTCTGTTGATTATTAGATCACATATGAACTATAAGCTTCCATACTTAGTTTATCTTACTAAGTCTTCAAGCTTTGGCTTGGTATCATGTACGCTTGCGTACTGTGGATGCGCATGGCATCAGCACACGTGCATAGCACAGGGTGCGCATGCCTTTGCATAGTTCTTAATGGGACTTGATTTTATTTGAAGTCAGTGCGTGCGCACGTGTTTTTCACGTGTACGCGGAGCATCATTTTCAGAGGAAAGCACTATTGACTTATGCGTTCATGCACAACACGTGGTGCATATATCCTTATAGGAAGTTCTTTCCACTTGCGCACACATGTATAGCACATGGCGAAGTGCATGTAACAAATTTTAAGGAGTGCACCCAAGGTCATAGTGCGCCCTTAATTTTTTAAGAAAGCTTTTGCTTTCAAAAGACCGAAATCTATTCTTTGTGGCATGTGGCACTACGTTTCCACGCAAAAGCGCACCTCTATTGGGTGTGCCCTAGTTTTTGCATAGGAGATTACTTTTCGGGAAAACCATGTGTTCAATGAAGTCAAAGTTTCGGTGATTTTCTTTGAGTGTGCATGCCCCTTTTCTCGGGTGAGCATCATGAAGAAAGCGAGGCATTCAAGAAAGTGATGGCTTTCAATGAAACGAAGGCTTCAAAAAATGATTTTTCATCAAAGCTTTCTTTTTGGGTGCGAACATAGGTTCTTATTGAGAACCAAGATTCTATGAAGTCTGTGTTTCGTATCATGATGATTATTTATATCCTTTTGGATGGCAAATCGAAGTTTTCCTCATAAGATCTTTAGATCTTGCAAAGAGCTAAAGATCTGTATGATAAGAGAGAACCTTAATCTATTTTCTTTACCTAGTTGATGTTCGGGTTTCTTATCGAAGAAAATGGAGGCGGAAGATGATGATGCTGATAATAATTATTGTTCTTCTTTTTTTTCTTCCTAGGGGTTCCTATTTAGGAAGGGAATAGTTAGGATTTGTTACTAACTATATGATTTGAAAAATCTTAAATTGATTTGAATTGATTTATATCAAATTAGGGTGCATGTGCACCGTTGGATCGTTGATCCTAATATCCTTTTGTTAAGGAAATTATCAAGGGAATATTTCCTTCCAACAATAGAGCTTCGGCTCAACAGAAAAGCATGAGTCAATGGGGTGTGCTTGCACACTACTAGGAAGTATGCATGTACTTTGCATGGGTCGCGGCCCATCAAAAGCTTAGCTTATGCACACGTGCTTTGCACGAGTCGCAGCTTATCAAAAGCTTGGTCTATGCACATGTTCTTTGCACATGTTGTATCACACACACATGGTACTTATGCTAAGTACGCAACTGATGAGTGCGCCCTAATTGGGTGGGAACACCTGTCATCCCCTTCAACTGTAGCTTGTTTTTCTTTTTCCTTTGGGGGATTGCCCTCTTTTGGTGGTAGCACTTTGCCTCTTCGAAGCTGGATCTGATCGGTTTCAGTGGCTGGCCCATCGTCTTCTTTGGGAAAACAAAACTCTTCCTCAGAATCGCTGCCGAGATGTATGTCGTAGCAAGTCACCACAGAATTTCATCACTAGCCTCATTTTCCAGCTCTTCCAGAATTTTTGTCGTCTCGTTAAGGAAGAACTCTTTCAATGTAATTAGGGCTCTTTCATTTTGCATGTAGTTTTCGAGGGAATCGGTATACTTTTGGATAGCCGATTTTCTCACCAACCGCTTTTTAGACTGAGACGCATTTTTCTTTTTCTTCTTATTGCGGAGCTTGAGATTCTTAGATTTTGATTTTGATCGAGCCGAGTTGATGGATAAATCCTCGGGCTTTATTTGGCTCTCCCACTCGATCTCTAGCTCTTTCTGAGTCAGCTTCAACATTTTCTTTGGCTTTTTAGACAAGTATGTGCCCCATAGAGGCTGAGACGGATCAAACTCAATTCTTAGGGAAGACGATTGAGCCGTTGATTCCCAAAAGACTTTGGCTCCCATCTGTACGAAATGGGCAGTCGTGGCTTGATTGTTTTCCAACACGCATTTAGAAAGCGAGATTTCCCGCGTCTTGTATTGTTTCTCAATCCAATCCTTGAAAAAATAGCAGACTTCAATGTTATGGCTCAGTACTCTGTGATATGGACAGTACAGGATATTGTCGGTCATGTTTGCCTCATGCGGTCTTTTCGACTCCGGTAGTTGCAAACCGTTGTTCAAAGCATCTATGAATATCTCATAGGCTTTGTCCCTTCTGAAGGAGTAGACTTTATTCTTCTTTTCTTCAAGAGTTGCTCCTCCTCCTCCCAACACTGGCTTTCGAGGATGGTTGGTCTTTGATCCGTCCGTTTCTTGCTTGTTTTTGTTAGCAGATACATTGAAAAAGTCGGTATTGTTGGAGCTTCCGCGTTTGGGATTGTCGTCTTTTTGGTACCTAGATTTGTTATTAATTTGGAGGTTCGGGGTGGACTCGGGAGCTGCACGTTCCAACATCTGAACCTTTTTCGTCAGCACTTGGAATGTTCGGAGACCCGCAGTGCATAAGAACGAAGTCATCCAATGTTCAATATTTCTCATTAGGAGGCTGACAGCTTGCTCTTTCTCTAATTGTTGTCACATTTGATGCTGAGGTTATGCCATCGTGTTATATAATCTGTGACGCTTTCGTTTTCCCCGCATTTAGTCTTCATGAGGTCAACAATAGAAATTTTATCACTGGCAATCTTTGTTTAAACAACGATTCCATTTGAGCAAACGTTGTGACTGAATTGTCCGGTATACCCGAGTACCAGTCGAAAGCAACATCAGTCAAGTTGTTAACGAATTACCGAAGGAGAAACACATCATTACCTCCGGTATTTTTGCACGATGCTTTAAAGTGAGTAACGTTCTAGTTGTCATTTCCCGTCCCGTCAGACCTTCCAAATCTGAGACGACGTAACTGTTGGGAAACTGCACGAGATCATATCGTGTCGTATATGGCCTCCTACCGCTACCACAATTTTGTTGCGCTTTGGCTTCAACCACCATTGTTTTAACTTTTCCGGCGACTGAGTTCATGATCTTATCTTGTGTAAGAGCGCCGCTATCGTCAAGAATCAAGACATCTTCTGAAGCTGAATGTGGACAACTTTCATGGGCTCATCTACCTTTAGGCTCAGGGGATAGGTGTCGGCTGTTTCGGGATGCCACTCCCTGGCTCATGGGTAGAGCCTTGCGCTTGTTGGGACTGCCCCCCCAGTGACTTGAGTCGTGAGATGCTTCACGACATACATCAAATCATCAATTTTGTAGTAGAGCTTAGTCATCTCTTTATCTTTGTCTTTAAACTGTTTTCGAAGGTCTTGGAGCAGCTCTTATTCTGCAGTCTTGAGGATGAAGGCTGGCTCTCCATCACTGTCCGAGTCCTCGGTAATCATGGCCTCTTTTTGCTTAGCGGCCCGAGTAGGGTCTTCATTGTCATCTGCGTCATGCTGGGACTGGGGAGCGACAAAGTCGTCTGAAGCATGCGGAAGCTGAGAGGTTTCAACCACATCTTTGTTCTTGGCCCTTTTCTTAGCGCCGGGCCCCACCATATAGACCGTATGAATCGTGTATCCGCCAGAGTTTCTGCTATTGCTAGTGATATTTTGTTGGATATAGTGCCCTCAAGGCAATTATCATAATCGCAGGAAGGCGATTATGATGATTGAGGGAGGACCTATACGAGTATAACAATCTTACTTGAGATGATAGTATGCTATCTGGTTTGACTTTATCATTATGTACATGTCGTGTGTGGTATAACATATCACTATTACATATTGATAGAGCTCATAGGATTCATGCTTGGTTACCAGGGTTATGATGGCGATCACACTTGTAAGAACTGGGTAGTCTATAAGCGCGTCCTTAAATGTCCCTAGTCGTGGGAATATCGAGACTGGCTATTGATATTCCAGAGTAGACTAGCGTATACGTTTCTTGACCCCGACGGGGGGCGATGGCCGGTCTCACAGCCATTGGTGTCAGTCAGTCACTGAAGATTGTATACAGGTGCTCATTGGGTTATGAGTTATACCAGACGGACTCGCCGAGAACATGCTAGATGGTATTATATCTATTTTCATATAGCAGTTCCCAGGTGGCATAAGTACAATGTAGTCTGTCGACCCGAAATCGTCATTTGTCTTGAGTGTGTTCCCATTGTACTTTGATTGCTACCCTACCACGACTGTAAAGAGTCGTGCAAACAGGTAGCATTTAGGTGCAATCCCGAAGCACTTGGAGGCAGTGAGCGATTGAGGGGATTCGTCTCTCCCGGTATTGGGAGTTGATGTCACACAGTGTACGGTTGGCCGTCACCATAAGACCTAAGCCTAGGCGGATGGGATTTACTGATTGCGATTAGTAGTTTCTCGATTAGTGATAAGGCTTGACACCGGCATGACTTATCAGGTTATTAGGGGTCTGACGTTATCTACCCTCTAGACCGGATATGCGATACTCTCAGACGAACAGACCGAACTGTATGGTAAATGTCGCTGATAGGCTCAGTAGGGTTTCAGATGAGCTTACTTGTCGATCTCCTTTTCGACAATACCTGGATAGCCGTTACGTATAGCTAGTGCCGCTGGCGTGTTTGTGGTTAAACTCATTGTCGGCGTATTGTCGAGTTTTTAAAGTCCCACACATAGGGTTTTCGGATCTGGCGAAATGTTGTAGTTGCGGTATATTGGTACACGCTTGGGTTCGATTAAAATTAGTGTATTTTATATACTGACGGTAATCGGACGGCTGTAATACTAGCCCGTCTTTTTAGAAAGATGGATATTAAATCGGGTGTCGATCTAATATTTTATACATACATACATACATACATATATATATATACATACATACAAACATACATACATACATATATATATATATATATATATATATATATATATATCCATACATACATACATATATATATATATACATACATACATATATATATATACATATATATATATATATATATGTATTGTATATGTATTTACTAGTATTATGTCACTATTAATTAATCTCTCTTTTATGTATTTTAAATACCTTGGATAACAATCACAAGTATATGTATTTAGTATGTTTTATTATATATATATTGTTTTTGTTTATTCTTTTTCCTTTTATTTTCTTAAGCTTATGTTATTCTTTAGGCATAACATATTCTCACCATATTGTAGTATGATGATATGTGTAATTAAGAGGAGGTGATGGACACTTGGATGGTTGGTTTGATCCAAGGGCTTGGATTGTTTTGGGAGAAAAATATATTTGTAATCATTTTCTTTAGAAATGGTTAAGGTTTTTTCATACTCCCCTTTTTCAAGAGAGCTCCCATCTTCTTCTTCCTCCTCTCTTTACATTTTAGAAAAAGAAAAAGAAAAAAAAAGAGATAAAATTAGCAGTGAGCTTGAACTACAACTCCTAACTAGTTAGCTTAGCAACCTACTACTTAGGTTTATTCTAGTTTGAATTTGGAGCCATTGCACTTGAGCTTTCAAGGTGAATTATCTTTGATGGAGGAGATGGATTTGAAAGCTTGTTCCATGGAGTTTCTAGAAGCCTACAATAGAGTCCAACACAATTTGGGAGCACTTGAAAATACTACAAAGGTTGTAGTCTCAATCTAGTAGTTAGTTTGCTCTCTTTTCTTGTTTCAAATTATGATCTTTAGCTTAGATCCTAGTGGTGGGACTAATTGCTCTCTGGGTTTTTTAAAAGCCTAAGATATCATCTTTTAAAATTGCTTATTGGAGTGCACTAGTTCCTTCATATTTGCCAAACGCTTGGATCGTCGTTGTAACCCTCCCCTTTTAGGGAAGGTCAAGCGACTGAAGACAGACGGATTGGTTGGTGGTTTGGGCGAAGCTAGCGCCCGTCGCTCGAACTCTTTTCTTGGCCATCGCGCAGCAATAAGAGCCTGATAGACCTTTGATGAGACAGTATCACGCCTTCTGTTTCAGGGCTTAAATACCTCTCTTCGCAGCATTGTTCGAATCGCCGTCTTTTTAATTTTTGCAATCATTGCGTTCTTTTGAACCCACTTTAAAGGACCAAAAGAATTGTTAATATTCACTGCAGACTTGGTTGTTGTTGTGGGGCAACCCTGTTATTGGAACCTCATGAACTCCAGTTTAGCAGGAGCCCTAACCCTCTTATTGGCTCTGTATCTGAGCCGTTTCTGCCTTAGATTTTCAGTCTTAAGGGCTTGGCGGGCATCTGCTTTCTTAGAAGCCACTGTAAGCCGATTAATGGAGATCCTGAAGAAGACGCTTGAACGTGCAGTCGTCAAGGGCATCGCCTGAGCTTGCTCGAGATATTTTTTTGTCCTCTTTGAATCGACAGTCTTGCCCCGAGCTGGAGCGACGGAGAACCGTTCAAATACTGACTTGTGCTCAGACTTAGGTGCCTTTGCAACCGCAACATTCGGCCTCCTCCCTTTTGAGGCCGGTCTGCTCACTGTTGGAGCCTCTGAGGTAGGAGCTCCGATGGCTGGGCGAACTAGATGGACCCGAACTGGAGTGGTTGCTCTGTCCATTGTTGCATAAGTTCCGACGGAAGAGTCACTCGGGTCATCGCCCTGTTTATGTATGCGGCCGTGGTAACATCAGCAGCTGAATTTGTATTTAGAGACATTGTTGTTTAACTGACGATCATTGATTGTCGTTGAAAGTTGATAATCTACATGAAGGAGCAAGATTTCAGTATAAACAACGATGTATATGTTGAATGAATTCGCATGAACGTTTGACCCGAAATATGGGAGGAGAGATAGGTCCCACCGGGCGTGTCAGAATCTGTAGAGTGTTTTTGGCCCCCCTGTTGATATGGATGCGCTCGTTTGTCAGGCATTGTACAGATTTCCCCCGCCTAAGTTAAGCAGGAGTTTATTGATTGTGGGATTCTAATCTCCGGCAGTCGTGAACAAACCTACCGTTAATTACCCATCGTTTTGAGGCTGGGGAATCTTCGATTAACGCGTCGTAACAGTCATGCGAACTCAGCATGCAATATGCGCGTGTTTTGTTTGAAAACAATTTTGACGGTGCTTTAGGCATATCGGAGGCCTCACAGAGTTTACGGGGGTTTCGCTGCCAGGTCAACGGGCTGGGGTCAAGTAGACTAGCAGCGCCCCGTTAAAATTTTTTAAGGGGAAGTGTTTTGAGTGTGTCTGAAGAGTTCCCGACAAGAGAAAAGAAAGAGAAATAGATTTTGGTGCCTCCCAAAACAGCAAGGACCTCTTTGGGGGGTCTCGAAGCGAGCACCCTAGAGGGGTCCCTAAGGTAGGGACCCCGTGAAGGGTCCCGAGAGCGAAAACCACCCTTTTTGGGTGGTCTAAAAATAGAGACCCTGGGAGGGGTCCCGACAGCGTGGACCTCCCTTTTTAGGGGGGTCTCGACAACGGGAACCTCCCCTTTTACGGGGTTCCGAAAATGGGGACCCTGGGAAGGGTCCCGACAACGGGGATCTCCCCTTTTGGGGGGTTCCGAAGGCAGGGACCCCGTGAGGGTCCCGAAGGGAATCCCTTTTAGGAGATTCTGAAGCGGGAACCCATTTTAGGGAGTTCCAAAGGCAGGGACCCTGGGAGGGGTCCTGAAGGGAATCCTTTTTGGAGAATTCCGAAACGGGAACTCCTTTTGGAGGGTTACGAAGTTGAACATGTGTGGATCCTGTGTTCAAGATTTGGGGGAGGAACACGGGTCCTGACCATGTTCCTCGTGGATCCCATTAAGGATCCGACGGCGAGAAGACTTTGCAAGGCGAAAGCTTTACGCTTTCTCTCCAAAGTCGTCGATTTTGGAAGTCTTGAGGTGAAACCAATAGGTTTCTCCATGGTCCTTCATCCATGGTGCTTGCTTGGGGTGAAAGCCATGGTATTTCACCCCAAGAACTCTTCTTCTTTCTTTTTTCTTAGATTTGATAAAGAAAACTAATGGCTTTGCTTTTATTTTGGGTTTAGAAGTGGTTTTATTTGGGTTTGTTGAGAGAAATGTGCTCTTTTTATTGGTTTTTCTTAAGAAAGAAGATGAAGTGAGATGAGAGAAAATCACCTCAAAGGAGGTGGATGCTCAAAACCCTAAAAAGAATAGAATGAGAAAAAGTTGATCATTTCTATTTTGGGTGGGGTTTAAATACCCCTTACATTTTGCGCTTGAGCCCTTGGGCTTTACAAGTTGGCTTTTCGTATATTTTCCTAACATATGTTCATACTTTTGCATTTTAGCCTTTGGGGTTTACAAAATTGGTTTTTTGAATATCTCATTACATTTCTTTCTTGGCATGGGACCGGCTCCCATGCTTGAGCTTGGCTTAGGCCGGGCATGGGCCCACTTGATTTGAGTTTGGGCCTGGACCCACTTGTTTGGGATTTGATTTTGACTTTGACATTTTGACTTTTGATCAATGGGGTATAATTTTTGACCCCTACATACAAATGAAGGAAAAATAACTCTGAATATTTGAATGTTCGATTATTAGTTTAGTCATTAGCTAAGAGTTTGTTGATATGTCTATTTGGATTGCTATCTATCTATTTGGAAATTGAATACTTTTATATGATATATACAATATGATAAAATACATAAACCAGCCGGACTTGAGCTATAAACGAACAAGCCAGGATCTGCTCGAGTTTGGTTGATTAGCCGATTAGTTGAACAAGCTGATTTTTTTTTAGCTCGGGTTCAATTCGTTTATTGATGAACTGAGCTTGAACGGATTCTTAGCGAGCTGAATCCGAACTCGAGCTGGCTCAGTACAATTAGCACCTCTAATACTACCGTAAGATATCTGTCTGGCTTTCGAAGTAAGATGATAAAAGATATGAAATTTTTCTTTATGTAAAATAAGAATTAGAAGATTCAAAAATTCAAAATCAAAAAGTTGAAAACTTATATATCTGTGTTAACACCTCACAATACAGCATGTACAAAGACATATCATCAAGTAGAATATGCTTGTGGTATTCAAATTATAGCTGTTACTTTAGTTATCAAGCAGATTTGAATCAATTATGAGCACTGGACCATGGGTGGATCTTGATTTTAAGAAAAAGAAAAAGATTTAGCTAAATATTTACAAAAGCCCAAAACCTAAAGATTATTTCATTATCATAATATAACTATATTTCATACTCTTGAACCATTCAACCATACATTATGTGTTACAACAATTTGTGCAAAAAAAAAATAATCCTTTTCTCTTAATTTTAGGATAATTTATATGAATATAAGAACAAAATATTCTACCAACTCATGCTTGAAAGAAACAAAATATCCAAATTTGACATAACTATATTTTATTAACATAGAAATAGCCGAATAGATTAAATGAACTTTTATGTGAAAGGAACCCAAAAATTAGTTATCAAAACTTCGAGGAGGCAGGGCCTTCAGGCCCAAACCGCAGTGCTCTCTAACAGTCCGGGATAGGGTCTACTGGTTATTTTGCACTTAGACCTATGGGCCTTACTTAGGGCTGTGAGTAACCACTACAGTTCGGATCCTAAAGACCCATTTTCTCATTTACTTCACCCATTCATATGTTCATCTTACCCTACAACCTATTATTTATTTTAACCTTCGACTATTTATTGGGTGAACAAATGGCATGTGAGCATTTTTTCCTTCCAAAATGGAACATTTAATTAATAATTTATGTATTTTTTTGTGCAAAAGAGAAATTTTTTTTTTATATATCTTCTTTACCAAAGGAAGTCCCTAGTATGATATTACGTGTCTTTGGTTTGTAAAGTGTTATGAATTCAAGCAATTGTTTCTACCCGTGATTACTTTAATCAAGGATTCAAGTGTAGTCCACTTCGGAAAATGAATAATGGATCTAGATCCTCTGCTCGTTTATATGAAACGAACATGATTCTTAGAAATCCAACAACCGGCAATAAGTGTAAAACAGAAAGGCCCGTGGTTAGTGGGGTCCACTTGGAAATCTGACAGTTTGAAGATGCAAAGAGCACCCGCTCTTGATTTTTCGAGAGCAAAGGATCCTAATCCATGGATAATAAAGTTATTACTTTTATAATAACTAGAAAGCTTATTTCTTGAGAATGGTATGACCCAATTCCTAAAAGCCTACTTGAGCCTTTTTCCTTACCCAATAGCTTCATGTACTTTAATTTCGTTACCTAATTGAGCCCTCTACTTTAATTATGTTGAGTTTTTGTGCTAAATCGTTAGAAACGAATCACGTGTAATGCATGTGATCCTATTTTTGTTCTTTCTTCCAATATTTCCTTCTATATCCATTAAATGACTGCTCTTCTTCCTCAAATTAAAATCACAAGCATCCCTAATTCTTCTTCTTTAAAGGTTTTTAGATTCGTAGGGAAGGCTCATGTGCTGCGAATTTTAGGTGTAGGTAACGGAATCACACTACAAAAATAAGGTCACGCACATTACACGTGACTAATTTCCGTCTATTTATCACATAAATTTAACAGAATTGAAGTAGAAGGGGTCAATTAGATAACGGAATTAAAATACAGGGTTATTGGGTAAGGAGAAAAATTCAAGTAGGTTTTTTAGAAATTAGACCAAATTACAAGGGTGTTTTCAAGAAAAAAGCCTAACTAGAACCCAATAGGTTGACATTTCTCACTTTTCAGAGAAAGATATAAAAAAGAAAGGACAAAAAATAAATAAACTTTTTCAATTTATTTTTCATTTGGATATGTCCAGCTTAGCCTATTTCTCTCTCTCTTGTCATGCACAAGAAAAAGACAACTTATATGCACACTCAGACCGGAATATTCAAATTTAAAGAACGGAGTTCTTTGAACAAGCCCGATATTATGTTCACAATAAATTAAATCATCCTCGTTTTTCTCGTAAAAATGTTTTATGTTATTTGTATTCAAGACCCATAAGGAATTATTATATAAAAAAACGTATGCATTTCAACAAGGTTTGTTTTCTCCCTCATATTTTTAAATGAAACCCCAATTTCTTGCCATTAGCTAGATTGGCCCCGGTTACATTTTAATGGTTAAGTTTTGCTTATTAGATGACCTGATTAGATGAATTTTTTCTTCCTGTTTTACCCCTTACCTATTGTTCTTCTCCTTCTTCCTCTTCCTCACCTTCTCTTTTTTCTTCTTCTTTCTCCTTCTTGTCCTTCTCTTCTTCTTAAAGTTGTTCTCTATTTTGGTATGTTGTTGATGTTGCCAGACATTTTTAATGTGGTTTTCTCCTTCTTCTTTTTCTTTTTATTGTTTAAAGAATAAGAGAAGATGATAAAACTACTTACTTAACGATTTTTTTTAAAACAATATATGGATGATAGATTGATTGATTGGGGGCTAAAATATATTCGTTAAGGGCGTGTTAGTCAATTGGGACTTTTCGATAAAAGTAGAATCTTTTAAACTAGAATATTTTTGTAGAATTTTTATAGAATTGGGACTTTCTTTATAGGATTCAAGAGCTTTTAGAACTAAATCAAAACTGAAAATTGAAACTATATTCGATTATTTTATTTTTATTGGTGCTGTACAAATTATAAATATAAGTTCAATCAGAAAATATTTAATTGTTTCTAAATGGTTTATAAATTCAAAAATTAATTTAATGTTTTAATAATAAAAAATGGGATTCCTGTATGCTAATAAAACATAATTAAACATCTTTTTATTTTAGTTTAAATTAGGGTTGCATACATGTCTAAATAATTTTTTATAGTTTCTGATTAATTTTGGGGTCTTTAAATTAGATGAAGAGACCGAGAAGCCCTATGATGAATCAATTGGATTCAGTCGATAAATAAGAGGTTAATTTTTGTTCTTGTCAAATAGGTAGGATAATTTTTAATGTTGAAAGATTCATTTTTTATATAAATAAGTTCTGGTTGGAACATTTTTTCTTTTAGTTCCAGTTCCATTCATGACTAACACTAAATTTATAATTCTAAGTTCCGGTTCTGATTGACTAATATCAATTAATATATTGTCCCAGTATATTTCAATTCTAACTATTTGTTCCAATTGACTAAGCGAAGAAAATTGAAAATTGATGGCCGTATAAAAAAATACTAAGATTTGGAAGACTTATCTAAAAATACCAAAAATACCAAAGATTTTTATTTATGGACCGTTCTAAATAACCAAACAGATTTTTCTAATTATCATAATTATCATATACGTGCATGACATGTAAAAAAAGACTCGCTTCATTAATGCTAAAATCTAGGCCGGTATATGAAATACCAGAAAAATATTCGTCTAATTTTTTTTAATAAAAATTAAAGTTAAAAAACATACGTACGATCTCTCTCCTCTCGTCCTTCTCGTGAGCTGGAGAGTTCCCACGAGAAAAGCGAAGGAAAAACGAAGAAAGCTAGGGCACAACTCCCCCCACCCCCTCCCGAAATTCTCTCATCCCAAATCGCAGCAAAGACCCTAATTCACGATGGTTCTCTCACAGAGGCTACACGAGGCGTTCAAGGGGACGGTGGAGCGAATCACGGGTCATCGCACCGTCTCCGCCTTCAAGGAGAAGGGCGTCCTCAGCGTCTCCGAGTTCGTCATCGCCGGCGACAATCTCGTCTCCAAGTTCCCTACTTGGTCTTGGTATTTGAATCAAGCCGAATCGAATCGAAATTTCCCTTTTTTTGTTGTTCTTATCTCCTTATTTTGGTTTTGATTTCCCTAAAATTTTTGATTTGTATAGGGAAGCGGGGGAACCGAGCAAGAGGAAGTCCTATTTGCCCGCAGATAAGCAGTATCTCATCACCAGAAACGGTGCGATGCGATGTTCCCTGCATCTGAAAGTCTGGATTTTTATTTTATTTATGTGAAAAATTACATGAATTGAGATTTGATTATTGGGTTTTAGGATTATCTAGACCCTTAAAGCATCAGAAACTAAGAACATGGCTGAAGGTCTTTTATGGTAAATATGTTGCACTTTAGGAAGTTGAGTAGTAGTTGTATTAAAGAACAATACTAGAAAAGATGATTGAGCTTAAAACACAATTGCAAAGAAGAAGATTGTTCTTGGATATATGCAAAATCGGGAGGAATCGTGAATTACAACTTGATTTTTGGCACATGACAAATCAATCTGTAAACAATGACTACGCATTATTCTGAAAGCATTAATGAAACTTTATTGTTTGTCATTAACATTCCAAAGAGTTATGGATCTCTTTGGAATTCCGACCATCCCCTTGGACTAAATTCATTGAAACAAACAATACTTCATGATTAACCCCAACAATATAACTTAGAATTCCAACATTTCCCTTAAGGTAGACTGCTTCACATGTTGAGTTTCTTCTTTCGATTCTCTGAACACTCTTTTAATTTCTCCAACCCATTGATACCTTGCATGCTAATTTTGCTTTGTAAAATGGCTTCGTGGCAAGAGCAATTGCAGAAATATTGTGTGAACATGTATGTACTTGAGTTCATCCAATGCCCTTCAAATCCAAAGAGCTTGATAGCTTGCCAAAGCCAGGGATGCTTCTGCCATCGAAAAAAGCTACTGCTGGTTGTTTCTTATATCTTTGATGCCTATGAGATAGCGGTCACAGTTGATTGTTCAAATGATTTCAATATTTCAAAGAAATATTGAACAAAGATCAATGCTGAAAACAAGACCTTAATTTGTTTCGTAACTTTAATTTTTCTATGTTGGCCTTCCTCCCATGCTTCCCATGTAGATTCCATGAATCTACTATTCCTGCTAACCAATAACATGATTTCATCTGTAGGCAGTAGTGTTTGTTAGGTACTTGAGACTTCTAACAAGACTTCTGGAAGTTCCATTAACTTCTCTACTATCATCATCTCTCCTCGGTTTCAACCCAAATTCCATTGGAGTGTATGCTTAAATGGATGCCTTATTGGCCCATTCTTTAAAAAAATATTCATGAATACAATTGTACCATGCCTTCGGTGTTTGCTTCAGCCCCTTGAGCGTTTTCCTTAAGTTGCAGTCGTCTTCTTTACCTCCTATCATATTACTGGGAGGTTGATTGACATATACCTCGTTTCAAAAATCCATCCAAGAATGCTAATTTGACATCATTTGATTTGATAATCCTTCCATTGACCTTAAGCAGCTAATGTGAGCACTAAACAAATAGTTCTAAGATGAGTAGACAAGTACATCTTGATATTCAATACCATGCCCTTATAGAATTTCAGCTCCAGATATACATCGTACTTTTTCATTTCACTGTTGAATTTATTTTGTTTTGTAAACACCGCCATCTCATGCCAATAGATGTTTTCCAGTTTGGTAGCTCCACTGTCTCCTATGTTTTGTTTCTTTGAATAGAAACAATGTTCTTGATCCATGGCATGCTTCCATTTCTTTTCATGAGCCGCTGCTTCAAAAAGCCACACATAAAGTAAATTATTAAATGTCTTCTATTTTTCTTTAATTATTCATAGTTCTATTTTCCAAACTTCTAGTCTTCAATAGAGTAGATGTCGTACTTAAGAAGAAGGTAAAACGCTTGTAAGCATAAAAAAGAAAAAGGACTATTCTTCTGCATTTTCTGTAGAAAACTTATCACCATTCTCTGCATCTACAAAGACTCCTTTTGTTCTTCAAATCCCATGTTTTTTCAATGAAACTTTATTTTTTGCTGATATAAGCTTCTTGGTGATTGAATTGTCCACCTTGTATGCTTTGGAGCTTGCATTATAATTTATATCCCACACATATATATATTTCTTGGAATATCATGGAGCTTCCTTCTATTTTATCCCCCAGAATAATTAATGCTTCCTTAACTTCTCAAATTAGAAACAAAGAGTTTCTTCCCACTCAAATTCTCTTGAGTATTTCGTTACACATTTAGTTTATGCTCGATTAAGATGGCCAATAAGGCTATATATGCTGTATGTTGAATCCATGTCAACTAAAAACATTAAATGTCGGGTGGTGGATGGCGGGGCATGTTGAGGTCATTAAGTAATTATTGGGCGTCATAGTGGATGAAAGATATAATTCAAAACTTATATAGAGACAGTATTTTCCTTGTTCGCACAAAAATCAGTGACCAACTTTTCACAAGGAAGACAAAGAAGATATTGATTGTGTCCTCCTACCATATCTAAAATTTAAGCATAATTTCGGTCTGTATGAAAAGGTAAAACAAGTCAATATTCACCTATATCTTAGATCATGATTGCACTTGGTTTTTGACCCATGGTATTTCATCCTTTACATAGACTGATAGACGTCAACGACACATTTCTGCAAGCGTTAATGATACTTCATTAGTTTTTAAAAGGATTTGAAAGTGCCATAAATCTATTTAATGATACAACCAAGACTACATCACTAAAAACAGAGAAAACTAAGGAGTCATGACAAATCATAAAAGTCTATCTTAAAACTCCTACAAGTAATTTAGCAGGAGAATTATTGGAAATTCCTAGTAATATCACGGTTCTTGAAAAGTGCATATTTTTCGGCATTCACAAAATTCTATTCATAATTCACTTATCGCTTGATAATCAATGCTAAGAATTCTATTATAGAAATCATACAACTTTAGGTAAAGCAATGTTCTCTTAAATAAAGTTATAAGCGCTACACAATATTGTACTCTGGTGACCACATGTTTCTTGAATATCAAGCAGTATGCTATATTCGAAAGTTATATATATCTTCTTACATTCATATCTTTTTACCGGAGGCATTGTATTTTCAGTGCCTTGTTTGAGGAGGGCGATCTCAGTCGAAGAAGAATACGAGGCTGCAGGAGGGGAAGTTCTTCTTGACAATGACGACAATGACGGATGGCTCGCTACTCACGGGAGACCAAAAGGTGATGCATCATTTTTTTTATATCACAGCTTGATGAGTGTGTGTAATTTGTCTTCCATTCGAGTTTTCAGAGACGAAGCGAGAAGACGACGATGAGAACTTACCTTCCATGGATACCTTAGAAATTAGCAAAGGCAAGGCTATTACATCCATTCCATCATATTTCGGTGGTGAGGAAGAGGAGGATATACCGGACATGTCCGAGTACGACGAATCAGAAAATCTTATTGAGGCAGACCCGGTAGGTGGATATCTTATGTTTTCATGTAATATTGCAACAATTTAGGTCAAGAATGTATGTTTGTTACTTAGTTAGCCAAGTAGCCACTGTGTTCTTGGATAATCCATTGACTGATTATAGATTATATGATCTGTTTCCCTTGGTGGATTGCATATACTGGAAGTCTTTGCTTTGTACCATTGTAAGCATTAGAACTTAATATGCTAGAGTAGTGGCATATTAGTTGTCATTCTTCTTAAATTTTATTTTACATTGTATGATATATTGACATCTCCAACTGTCCTATATTGAGTTTTCCTACCACCAATCAATTTTGCTCAATGCACCCCTCCTACCCTCAATACATTGTTTTTCAGTGATATTTGTAACGCACAAACTTTTAGTTTTTACAACGTTTGTAGCTTGTAAATTACCAATTAACTAATCTGTTTGAGTTTTCCCTCAACGCAGGCTACATTGCAATCTTCATATTTTGTTGCACGTGAGCCTGAGGATGACAATATTCTTCGAACTCGGACCTATGATATAAGCATCACGTAAGTAATACATTTTTTGTTAATGAACATGAGCATATGATATTAACATCATGTAAAATGTGATCTTTTTTGGTAATAAACATAATATCCTTCAGGTGCTCAACTACAGTATGGAATATTCTCTCTCTCTCTCTCTCTCTCTGTGCGCGAGCACGTGCGCACGCGCACGTACATACATATGTACTTACGTATGTATTACATGCGTGCATATTGGTTATATGGTCCTAAGATTGGTCTCACAAGAAAAAAAAAGAAACCCTTGAGAACAGCTTAAATATCAACATACATCATCTTTATGGATGATCAACACAGTGAATCTTGATTTCCATGATCTAAAACATGGATACACTAATTTTTATTTGGTTTGGATACTCTTCACCTTTGCCTTTGCATTTTTAGCTTGCAAAATTAACGGCTTTTTGAAATTAGAACATTTTAAATCTTGATCAATGGTCAAATCAGATAAAATTTGGTGTACCCATGCATTACTATGGAGATCAAGATGGGCAGCTTCGGTCATCCAAAAGAATGATGGATGCTTATTTTTAAGCTATTCCCACAAATTTTTCTAGAGAGTGTTCTCCGGACCAGTTTTCTCATATCTATACAAACATCTGAAATTCACAAATATGGACCTGCATGTCAATATTTTAAGAAATATTTTGCTTATGCTAGTGCTTTGATTCTATGGATGCTGTGGATTTCTGTTATCTGTCATTCTATTAAGTTATCATGAACTGGGTCAATTATTTTGTTTATTTGTCCTGCCTAAATATCTTTTATCTATGTATTTCTATTTAACCTTCAATATATATAATTTTACTCATTCTTACCTCATATACTTTCGAAAGTCCGTAAAATTTCTCATTGTGAGTGTTATTTATCAATCACGTGCTAGTTATTTTAAACTGGGTTGATCATGAACTTAAAATAGTTGTGCTTAAATGGCATTATACTTGAATTTCTCTAAACAGAATTAGCTATTCTATCTTTTGATATCCAGGAACTTCTTCACTATATATTATTTGACAAGGCCTATTTCTTTCTTATTTAACAATTGCTACCAGAGACTTAACCTTGAATTCTCCTCTTTGAGCATATGCTTTGATGTCCTGGTACAGGTCATCACATCATATACCGCCTTATTGTGATGTTTTAGACTATAATTGTACTTGCTAAATTATGAATCACCTGTCCTTTAATCGTCAAGCATAGTCTTAGTGTTTCTCCCCGTTGATGCAGGTATGACAAGTATTACCAAACTCCTCGAGTATGGCTTACTGGATATGATGAGGTAATTCACTTGTACAATATTGTTCTTGTAATTACTAATTAGTACTTGCAAAGTGATAGATGGGTTTATTACAACTCTGCGAAGCTTCATATATCAATTGATGTCTATGTCTATATGCTATATGCTTCAAATCGATCTATGAGATAATTGTGTTGTCATCTTGCCTGAAAATTTTACTATTTATTTAACCGAGTTATTGAAATATAAGCATTTCAGGTTCTTCTTAGCCTGTTTCCCCCACCAATCTTTGATATAAAGCTCCCCGCTTTATAAAGTTGTAAACTTCTACTTGGACTTGTTTGCCAGTAGTCAATTTAGTCGTGAGTGCTAGTATCCAATAAAATTGATTTTTTTTTCTTATTCCTTGATAGAGTACCTGGTGTTCAGATATGATCGAGTAGTTGGGATCATTTAGTCCTAATATGTTTTTGTTTGAAGATGGAACCACAGAAATAACATTTTTCCCTGAAGTTTGCTGGCTTGGGTCATTATGGGTAAACTTGTCTAGCTTGTTGTTACTACACAAATGGGATATACTTTTGACTACAAACTCATTTCACTTAAGTTGACCTGTACATTTGTAAAATAACATTCATACTAAATACATATCTATCAAATGTGTTGACATTATTATTTGTTAATGCGGTGGTGTACGCGACTAGTTCCTCCACTAGATATTCTTTTAACTCTTTTTTCCCACACAAATGCTATTTAACCTAGCCACCTAGGAAGCACAAAGACTTCAAAGTACTTACCTCACACATACCAGACACACCAAACCATGCATCCTTTATGAGCACCAAATGATAGCGTTTCAAAGCCTTTTCGGCTTTTTTTAAAATAAAGAATGTGCGTGAAATATGTGAGAATTGTGACTAGTATAAATAAATATTAGACACCCCCAGCACATTTGTGAGTCATCAAGGTCTGTTTTTCATTGGTTATTGGCCAAGGCTTCCGAATATCCTTTTCCGGTTTGATGATTATAATATATTGATGTTAATCATTAATGTCTTATTTTTCCTTTCTTTCTGTATTGATAAAAGATATCCTACTCACAACTAATCACTAGGAATTTTAGTGCTGTATGTCATCAGTTGTGTGACTTGTGTTTTTGTGTCTTACTCTATAAGCTTTTTCCGCATCTCCCTGTCCTATTGTTTCATCTCCTCATGCAGAGTGTGTAGATCTCCTATCCTAAAGCGTGGACTTTCAACTTGGACCAGACATTAATTCTGTTTACATGTGTGGAGTTTCAGTCAGCTGCTTATAAGCAGGAGAGAATGTGGCTTGGAGTTAATTGCAAATAGCCCCTGTACCGCAGGAGGTTGAGCAATAATGCCTCCTGTTATTAAAGTGACCCCCTCACGTATAACACTGTCCAAGTCTGAAGCCTGTCACAATTCTTTTGTTTAGTACTCAGATTGCCCTGTTGTCTCCCCCCAAACTCTCTATATCCCCCAAATTAAAAGCCTACATGTAGCCATTTTTATCAACAAATCAATGCAGAAAAAAACTCCCCAAAAACCTTACGAGCAAGTTAAATGATGAAAATAGCAGTGATTTCATTCACTTATGAAGTAAAATACAAGATTTGAGGAAAAAGGAAATGGGAAAGAAGTAAAACATTAAAATATGAAATTGGCCTAAAACTTCCTACATATAAAGATCAATCAACCATTAAACCCAACAAAATGGTTTCCCCTTTGACCTTGAGCTTTGTTTGGTCTTGAATTGAAGAGATTACAAGCGGTTCTTACATTTTTGCATAAAAGTTTTCCATAGATCCAAAAGGCATAGGTGTTAGGTATAAGATGAGAGAATTTAAGGCATTTCCTTACTGTGATGTCAATTAAGTATAAATGGTGTTATAGGTTTTTTTTGCAGGGTATAAGGCACTTTCAATACTTTAGGGTGTGTAAATGCTCACCTATAGTACAGGGGTGTTGTCTGTAACTAACGCTAGAATTAATGTCGAAAGTAAACTTCTGTGTGAGAGAAATTGTTGGATTTACTAGTGTCAACCATCCACGAATCTCATACATCTTGAGCAGTTGCCACCCTTAAGAGTAGTGTTCTGCTGTCTAGATAAATAATTGAATGTACATCTTTGACAGGTTAAACAACTCATCAAAAATGATGGGATGTAGTATATAACTTGTGTGGCTAGTTGTGAAAACCAATATTACTGATTTAATTAAGGACTTCGTTAACCAATTTCCTTATATTTCTGCAGTCAAGGATGCTGTTGCAGCCAGAATTTGTACTTGAAGATGTTAGCCAAGATCATGCACATAAAACGGTGATGTCTCAAAACTTATCCGACTAATCATGCACTGTTTTCACCTGAAAGCTGTTTCACTTGTATATGCTTTTCTTCATTATGCTCTAATGGAAATCATCTCCAAGTTGTGAACTTCTTTAACTCTTTATTTATATTCATCATTGTTTTAATTGCAATGCTAACTTTATAATTATGCTTCCTTAAAACTACTTAAACCATTTATGGACATACGAATGTAGTTATGGAAGGATAGATGTCTTCCTTTCTTCGTGTTCTTCATTAAAGAATCGTACGTCTAGGTGTTTATGAGCTTCAGATTTTTTCTTGAGCCATCTACTAGCTCTCATTCTTTGGAAATGGATCTGATCAGAAACTGTAGTATAGTGAATGATATTTCACATGAGTAATAGGCCAGTAGCTGACTGCCCGATCTCAACATTTTTGAGCTTGCTGTGCATGATTTTCATATCAGTGGCCACTTGCCAGTTCCGAAGTCCCTTATTTGTGAGCCATTGTGCATTTTTTCGCTCTAAGCATTTTCACAGAAGGATGAATGGACTGATGATGCTACCATAAATAGGGCTGCCCTCTGTTCCTTTAAGCATTCCCTAGACTCTAGATTTTCTGTGGATCGAGATAATTAACCTGAAAAATGGTTGAAAAGTGAAGAGGCATGGTACTCTGGGCAATGTGACACCATGGCCACATAGCACCTAGGCGGAGAAGCTTTCTTCACCTTTTTGTGGTATCTTTCTCAAATGTTTGGTTCATGGCTAACGATATAGACATGGTTATCCATAGACATTTCTTTGCCATCAATCTGCACAGTAGGTTTGTCTCTTCTTCGATCACTCATTTTAGGAACTGCTTCATCATACATATCTTTGATCACAACATACCAATAGTTTTTAAAAATAAAACGGACCACAATACCTTTCTAAGGACTATTATAAGCTTTTTTTCTAAGTCAATAAAAACTTAGACCTTCCTTCTCTTTGTATTTCTCCGTCGCACGTCTTATGAAATAAATAGCGTCCATGATCGACCTTTATAGCATAAGACCAAATTGATTTTCATCTATAGATGTTTCTTTTCTTAATCTGCTCTTGATTACCCTCATTTAAAGTTTTATTGGATGGCTTATAAGCATGGAGGAAAAGGAGCCTACGAACAAGCCCATGTGAAGCCCCTAGCGAATTGGGGACTGGCAGTGGGCCCGTCATGCGCCAACGGGGCCCAAGCCCCCGGTTTTACCCCATCCACCGGGGGCTTCACAGAGGGCCTTCACCGCCCTCCTAACCTCTTGCATATAAGTGGGCTCCACATATTATAAGGATAGAGGAATGAGTGCCAACATGGTGATCATACCTTAATGTCATTCATTGTAAATAATAATAAATAATATCAAGTTTTACATGAAATATGAAACTTGAGCTTTTAATATCATAATTTAGACAGGAGATTTTTTTTAAATTTTATTTAGCTCATTATGTTATATCAAAAAAGTTGAAATTATTTATAAGAATTTGAATGCATTCATTTTTGTTTTTAAAATAATCTTTTATTTCGTACGGACTATTTGAAAGTTTTTTTTCCACTTTGCAAGAAAAGAAGAAAAGAAGAAAAGGAAGAAATTTTATTTGGAGAGAGAAAAAGAAAGATTTCATTTTGAAAGCAAGAAAAATATATTTTATTTGGGAAAAGAGATTGGAAAAAAGAAAAAGTTTATTTTGGAGGAGAGAGATAGAGCTTGATTGAAAGTACCAAAATAGGTCCACAATTTTTGTTTCATAGAGTTGCCGATGTGGCAACTTAGTAAGCCTCGTCTTTGCTATAATTTTTCTTTGATTTAATTCATAACTTTTTTTTAAAAAAGTGAACTAACTGTAACATGCGATAGTTTTTTAACAATATATAGTAGAGTAAATAAAAAATAGAAATTATAAAAAAAAACATTCTCTTGTCCAATAGTTTAACATTGTTGCTGTTAAGTATTGATAATATAGAAACAATCATGTTAATCTGAACTACATACTACGAAATGATCTGAACTAACTAATAGGCTAATCAAAACTGAGCAAGATGATACTAATTCTCTAAAATCACTGACTGAGAACTACAACTAAAACTCCCATAACTACCTAACAAACTAACTAAAAACCTAATCCATTATTACCTAACTAACTAAAAGTTGCGGAGGGGAGGAGAGGGCTTGTTGTTACTCCGGGTCCAGGTCAACGACATGACAAGGCTGTTGGCCGTCGACCAGCGTGACGACCAACCGCGCGACGACGACGTGTTCATAGCGGCTTGATTGCTCGACTTGTTCACAATGGCCTGATTGCTCCAGTTATCCAAAATATTGTTGTCGCGGGTGCTGAAATACCGATTGTTCCAGTTATTTGAAGCATTGTTGTCATAGGCGTGTTGAGGGCCTGAGGCAGACCACCCAGCCATCACCGCTGTATTGTTCATGGAGTGGGCTGCTGGCGACCGCTCAATTGAATGTTGCTGCTGCCATGTGGCGGGCCCATGCCATCTCCGCCACCGCATGTGAAAGCCTATGCCGCCGCTATATGTGGATCCCACGCCGCAACCACCGCTTGTGGAGCATTGTCTCCGTCTCTGTGTGTGGAGCTAACGTTGCCACCGCAGGCATCACCAACACCGCTTCTGTGCTCGGCGCCAACGCTGTCGCCATGAGCAACGTCAACGTCGGCGATGGTGGGGGATTCAAAGGGGCCTTGGCCGCAACAGATAAAGAAGAAAGAAGAGTTTAAGACGAGAGGGCAGGCAAGAAGACATTCCGCTCAGGGGCATAAAGCACGAAGTATAATTTACATATTACGTACACTATGAAATCAATAACGAAGCAACCACAAAAAATACGACTACTATCACAATAACTACTATGACTTCATTGCTGGGTGGGCTGCAGGGTGGCACAAAAATCGGAAGGGATGGTGGAGCATCAAGAGTTAAGGGGTTAATTATCTCGACCATTAATGGCGAAGGAGGGAGAGAAATTTAGGGAGATGGTTTTGATTTTTGAAGCTTGGAGGAAGCAGGGAGAAGCAATTTAAAGAAGTTAAAAGGTTATTTTCGGCATACCCTTACACGATTACGTGATTTTCGTCTAGGGGTATTTTCGGCAAACCCCTTTCATGATTTTTATCTCTCTTCTGGTATTTTAATTGATTGCATGGAGTAAAACAAACAAACAAGCTGGAACAACCATATTTATTAAAGCCTACTGCAGTGCTAATCCCATAATGTATGAGGCTGCTCCAGATTCCATATCAATGAAATTAAATGCCATAGTAATGCGTCTTTTCCAACTTAGACTGGAAAAAGTAAATGCATAATGATGCATATGAAATCTTTGATTGAGAACCGTAATACGTTATACGAATATTAAATTATCACATATATTTGTCCTTGTTTAAAAAATAATCTTGAACCATAAGCTTACATTTTTCAAATAAAGGAAAAGGGGCATGCAAACATGCCCCTGTAAAGCCTCTAGCAAATAGGGGACATGGGTGCCGGCCCAGCGTGCACGAGTGAGGCTCAGGCCTCCTTGTTTTACCCTTATTTGCCAGGGCCTTCACAACCCCGCTAAACTCAAAAAGGGCCGTGAACATGCCCATGTGAAGCCCCCAACGGATGGGGGAGTAAGGGTAGGACCGCATGCGTCAGAGGGGCCAAGCCTTCTGTTTTACCTCTTTTTTAAGGGGGCTTGACAGTGGGCCTTCGCAGACCCCTAACCTCCAAAGCATAAGTTCACGATAGTTTGTACATATATTTTCTCCATATAAATTAGATACTAAGAAGCTTTTGCTTCATTCTTTAGTCATTTCTAGTATTTATAAGTTTATTAAATAAACCACACTATGCCCAAATGTATCAAACTTCAAAGTGAATATCATAAGGTCTTACGGTTTTCGACCTTTTCAAAGCATTTTCGCTTCATCAAGGCCAATCATTCAACAATAAATAATGCAATGTTTTTATGACGATATAGATTGTTTGGTTCTACTTTGAGTTCTCTTTGATGTTCCTTGTCAAGAAACATTTCACCTAAAAGTCTAAGATGTTGAAAATGTGGGATTACCATTCATATCAATCTAGAATAACATTCAACACCCCCCCCCCACCCCAAAAAAAAAACGAAAAAAGAATAAAATATCTCTTTTGTCTTTTTTTCCACGGGCCTTTGGGCCATGTGAAAGCCTCCAACGGAAACTACTTGTTAAGGACGAATAAACAAGGTGATTAAATATATTTTTAAATTGCTGGTGATGAGGTTTGAAACTTTGAATCCAAGATCTCTTGAAACTTGGTGTGTACCATGTCAAGAACTATTGTACCCAAAAGCTTAAGCTGTTGGGTTGTGAGATAACTATGCATATCAAGCAAGAATAACACGTCAATTAACTTGCTATTCCACAATTCTTAAGTTTTATCATCCCCTACTAATACTGTTTGATGTTTGTTCTTAAAACAGTTAACATTACCAATGTCTTTTATTCTCTCATCTTAGCAAGCTTATATATTTATTTTTCATGCCACATTTCTTTAACTGGCAAGGCAGTATATAGGTTTAGCTTTTGAATCTTATTCTCCTCAATTATTTAATCATGAAATTGTATTCCCCTGCACTGATACATGTAATAATTTTGATGATAATTGTCTGAAATGTACAGGTGACCATTGAGGATCATCCTCATTTACCTGGGAAACATGCATCTGTTCATCCTTGTCGACATGGTGCCGTGATGAAAAAGATCATTGATGTACTAATGTCGCGTGGTGGTGAACCAGAAGTTGACAGGTAATATTTTTCAATATAAAATTCTTGATATTTTTAACATTCTTGATAATTTTAGTTTAACCTAGATCAATTCTTGCGTTCACTTTGACCTGAAAACCATCCATGGAGTCCTGTGCTTTTTAAATTTGAATACTACCTCTACACAATAACTTACATACCATGGTTACTTCGTTTATTGCAATGTAACCACCTTGTTTATTTTCTCTTTGCTATGTATTTAAATCTTGTCTTAGATGTTAAAGTTATTTTTTAAAGTAGAGTTCATAGTTAAAGAAGAGTCGGAGGAGTGAAGACATGGGTTTTTAATGATAAGTGGGTTCCAACAATAAGACTTAAGCCTTATTGAGGTGTGACCTATTTTATATTTTATACCCATGTGTTTTTTTTGTTGTTTTCAATGTGGAACTATCTTTGAAGTCCCATCGTTTGTTTTTGTTTTTTTACTTTCTACACTCCCCCTCACGTGCAACCATCCCTTTTTCTTTGGTGTGGTTTCTTTAATCCATGGAGTCGTGTGCTTTTTAAACTTGAATACTACCTCTACACAATAACTTACATACCATGGTGGCTTCGTTTATTGCGATGTAACCACCTTGTTTATTTTCTCTTTGCTATGTATTTAAATCTTCTTATATGTTAAAGTTATTTTTTAAAGTAGAGTTAAAAATTAGAGAACAATTGGAGGGGTGAACACATGGGCCTTTAATGATAAGTGGATTCCAACAATAAGACTCAAGCCTTATTGAGGTGGGACCCATTTTATATTTTATACCCGTCTCTTTTGTTGTTTTCAATGTGGGACTATCTTCGAAGTCCCATCATTTGTTTTTTTTTTTACTTTCAATACCCCCCACGTTAGAGAAGAGTTGGAAGAGTGAACACATGGGTTTTTAATGATAAGTGGGTTCCAACAATAAGACTCAAGCCTTATTGAGGTGGGACCCATTTTATATTTTATACCCATGTCTTTTTTGTTGTTTTCAATGTGGGACTATCTTCGAAGTCCCATCATTTTTTTTTTACTTTCAATACTCCCCCCACGTTAGAGAAGAGTTGGAGGAGTGAACACATGGGCTTTTAATGATGGAGGAGTGAACACATGGGCCTTTAATGATAAGCGTGTTCCAACAATAAAATTCAAGCCTCTTATAAAATGGGCTTTTTTTTTTTACTTTCAACACTCCCCCTCATGTCTCTTTGTGTTTCTTTTATTGTTTCCAATGTGGGACTATTTTCGAAGTCCCATCATTTGTTTTTTTTTTACTTTCAACACTCCCCCTCACGTTATAGAGAGTTGGAGGAGTCTCATGTGAATACTACCTCTACACAATAATTTACATACCATGGTGATTTCGTTTATTGCGATGTAACCACCTTGTTTATTTTCTCTTTGCTATGTATTTAAATCTTCTTGTATGTTAAAGTTATTTTTTAAAGTAGAGTTAAAAATTAGAGAACAGTTGGAGGGGTGAACACATAGGCCTTTAATGATAAGTGGGTTCCAACAATAAGACTCGAGCCTTATTGAGGTGGGACCCATTTTATATTTTATACCCATGTCTTTTTTGTTGTTTTCAATGTGGGACTATCTTCGAAGTCCCATCATTTTTTTTTTACTTTCAATACTCCCCCCACGTTAGAGAAGAGTTGGAGGAGTGAACACATGGGCTTTTAATGATGGAGGAGTGAACACATGGGCCTTTAATGATAAGCGTGTTCCAACAATAAAATTCAAGCCTCTTATAAAATGGGCTTTTTTTTTTTACTTTCAACACTCCCCCTCATGTCTCTTTGTGTTTCTTTTATTGTTTCCAATGTGGGACTATTTTCGAAGTCCCATCATTTGTTTTTTTTTACTTTCAACACCCCCCCTCACGTTATAGAGAGTTGGAGGAGTCTCATGTGAATACTACCTCTACACAATAATTTACATACCATGGTGATTTCGTTTATTGCGATGTAACCACCTTGTTTATTTTCTCTTTGCTATGTATTTAAATCTTCTTGTATGTTAAAGTTATTTTTTAAAGTAGAGTTAAAAATTAGAGAACAGTTGGAGGGGTGAACACATAGGCCTTTAATGATAAGTGGGTTCCAACAATAAGACTCGAGCCTTATTGAGGTGGGACCCATTTTATATTTTATACCCATGTCTTTTTTGTTGTTTTCAATGTGGGACTATCTTCAAAGTCCCATCTTTTTTTTTATTTTTACTTTCAATACCCCCCTCACGTTAGAGAAGAGTTGGAGGAGTGAACACATGGGCTTTTAATGATGGAGTAAACACATGGGCTTTTAATGATAAGCGTGTTCCAACAATAAGATTCAAGCCTCTTATAAAATGGGCTTTTTTTTTACTTTCAACACTCCCCCGCATGTCTCTTTGTGTTTCTTTTATTGTTTCCAATGTGGGACTATTTTCGAAGTCCTATCATTTGTTTTTTTTTTAATTTTCAACACTCCCCCTCACGTTATAGAGATTTGGAGGAGTCTCATGTGCAACCATCACTTTTTTCTTTGGTGTGGTTGTCACATGGAAAGTACAGTTGTTTATTTTCTCTTTGCTATGTATTTAAATCTTCTTGTATGTTAAAGTTATTTTTTAAAGTAGAGTTAAAAATTAGAGAACAGTTGGAGGGGTGAACACATGGGCCTTTAATGATAAGTGGGTTCCAACAATAAGACTCGAGCCTTATTGAGGTGTGACCCATTTTATATTTTATACCCGTCTCTTTTGTTGTTTTCAATGTGGGACTATCTTCGAAGTCCCATCATTTGTTTTTTTTTACTTTCAATGCCCCTTCACGTTAGAGAAGAGTTGGAGGAGTGAACACATGGGTTTTTAATGATAAGTGGGTTCCAACAATAAGACTCGAGCCTTATTGAGGTGGGACCCATTTTATATTTTATACCCATGTCTTTTTTGTTGTTTTCAATGTGGGACTATCTTCGAAGTCTCATCATTTGTTTTTTTTTAACTTTCAATATTCCCCCCTCACGTTAGAGAAGAGTTGGAGGAGTGAACACATGGGCTTTTAATGATGGAGGAGTAAACACATGGGCTTTTAATGATAAGCGTGTTCCAACAATAAGATTCAAGCCTCTTATAAAATGGGCTTTTTTTTACTTTCAACACTCTCCCGCATGTCTCTTTGTGTTTCTTTTATTGTTTCCAATGTGGGACTATTTTCGAAGTCCTATCATTTGTTTTTTTTTTAATTTTCAACACTCCCCCTCACGTTATAGAGATTTGGAGGAGTCTCGTGTGCAACCATCATTTTTCTTCTTTGGTGTGGTTGTCACATGGAAAGTACAGTTGTTTATTTTCTCTTTGCTATGTATTTAAATCTTCTTGTATGTTAAAGTTATTTTTTAAAGTAAAAAATTAGAGAACAGTTGGAGGGGTGAACACATGGGCCTTTAATGATAAGTGAGTTCCAACAATAAGACTCCAGCCTTATTGAGGTGGGACCCATTTTATATTTTATACCCGTCTCTTTTGTTGTTTTCAATGTGGGACTATCTTCGAAGTCCCATCATTTGTTTTTTTTTACTTTCAATACCCTCACGTTAGAGAAGAGTTGGAGGAGTGAACACATGGTTTTTTAATGATAAGTGGGTTCCAACAATAAGACTCAAGCCTTATTGAGGTGGGACCCATTTTATATTTTATATCCATGTCTTTTTTGTTATCTTCAATGTGGGACTATCTTCGAAGTCCCATCATTTGTTTTTTTTAACTTTCAATACTCCCCCCACGTTAGAGAAGAGTTGGAGGAGTGAACACATGGGCTTTTAATGATGGAGGAGTAAACACATGGGCTTTTAATGATAAGCGTGTTCCAACAATAAGATTCAAGCCTCTTATAAAATGGGCTTTTTTTTACTTAGCCTCTTATAAAATGGGCTTTTTTTTACTTTCAATACTCCCCCGCATGTCTCTTTGTGTTTCTTTTATTGTTTCCAATGTGGGACTATTTTCGAAGTCCCATCATTTGTTTTTTTTATTTTTATTTTCAACACTCCCCCTCACGTTATAGAGAGTTGGAGGAGTCTCATGTGCAACCATCACTTTTTTCTTTGGTGTGGTTGTCACATGGAAAGTACAGCACTTGGGTAGTATTGTCGAGTCGAGTTTGGATTGAGCCATTGATTTTGATACCATGTTAAAGTTTTCTAAAGTAGAGTAGAGTTTAAAATTAGAGAAGAGTGGGGGAGGAGTGATGGTTTTTTTACATATGGGCTTTTAGTGATAAGTGGGTTCCAACAATAAGACTCAAGCCTTGTTGAGGTGTGACGCATTTTATATTTTATACCCATGTGTTTCTTTTGTTGTTTCCAATGTGGGACTATCTTTAAAGTCCCATGATTTGTTTTTGTTTATAACTTTCAACATTATATATAACCTCTCCACTTCTTCCAGGTATCTATTCTTGTTCTTGAAATTTATGGCAACAGTAATCCCAACGATAGAGTATGACTACACCATGGACTTTGATCTTGGTAGTTCCAGCCAATGATCAAGAGGTATTTCTAACTTCTGATAAATATTGATTGTGCCAATATGGCAATTACCTGTAATATTAACTTTGTATCATGTACATGACATGTACGACTATTATTTCCTTCAAAGATGGGTAGACCAACTGTCAAACCCACTCGCTCACAAATATATTAGTTCACATACTTATTCGTACTCATTTAGATGTGTAATTGGGTAGGGAAGAAATCTTCGCCAGCCTGAGAAGTTGACAACACTAAATCCCAAGCCCGACTTCATACTGGTGGTTCCTATTTGCATTTGCTGATCTAGCAGACTACGGTCGTTTTGTTAGCCTTCATCAAGGAATGACATTTGTGGAACCAAGTGTAGAAGATCGGTCCTTTGTCACTTTCATGCCCATTATTGTTTGTTTTTGTATAGATGCAATATGATAAACTATATTGAGTACCACTGGTCTTCTTTATATGTATCAAGGTTTCAAATCTCGCTCGATCGTGATCCGGATCAGATCGAAAATTGAGTTGGCCGATTCTGGTCAATCTCGGGATGTTTTCTGCGTATCAGGTCCACTCGGCCGACCCATGCAATCTTGGGCTTGTATGTGGTCATCTTTACGATGTGCAGTTTTCTTTAAATTGGAAACTTACATATTACCCTTCATGATAAATCTTGAAAAATATTCCACACAATTATTACAAAGATGTGGGTCCTACAGTCCTACTAATTATAATTGTTCAACTAATCTTGCATAAATATAATGAAATATTGAAACATAATAATTTTATAGCATAATATAAATTCTTTGCTTACACATTGTTTTGGTTAGTTGATCTCATAATTGGAGTAGTTAACAAATTATATCTAGAAGTTTTGATAAATGAGCTAGTTGCTATGAAGTTTTCAAATTACATATGATATTACCTCTCTTTCTATTAATTTGACCAAGTGATCAAATACTATATATCTAAAGCTATAGTCTTGTAACTGTTAAATTATATAAAATCAATCAAAATTTACTCTAGACATAAGCAATTCTTAAATGTAACATTTAAAAACCTTTGTAGTTATTTTTAGGGAAATTTCACCAAAACCACCCAATAATATAGCTTATGTTCCTAAAACCACCATTGAGATTTTTCATGTACAGAAGCCCCCTCAGCTTTCTTCCGTTAAACGTAAACCCCCTCGAGACCCCTATGCCGTTAATTTCTTTATAAAATGACCAAAATACCCTGTCATATAGTCGACTCTTAAGAAGAGGATGAAAGGGTATTTTCGGGAGAAAAAAGTAAATTTTAACTTAAAAAGTTAAAATTTTAACGGCAGAGGGGCCCCGTGTAACGGTTCGGGGGGTTTCTGTGCACAAAAAAATCTCCAAGGCGGTTTTGGGAACATATGCTACAGTACATGGTGGTTTTGGTGAAATTTCCCTTATTTTTACTATTTATATTTAAAAATTTGGTATTTAAAATCTAAGTTGGTCAATACAAAAAAAATGGTCTGAAGTTTCTATACGAAATGTTTTATACCGCCTGGATATCCGGTTCAGATCCCAAACTTTACAGCCGGACACCGATACCAAGATTCCAAACATTGAGACATTTTTTGATAATCTGTTCCCCATGATTAGAATGGTTCTCATCAACTCAAAAATTTATCATAGCTAGCATTTCACGAAAAATTACTCGCCTAAGTGGGAGTTAATACTGTGAAGGGTGCCCGCATACAGATTTCGTGGGGGCCCTGCTTAAATTCTATTATGCCTCATGAAGTGTTAGGCTGCTGTTGAGGTCAGATCACATCCTTAACTAAAGGTTGAGGTCCTTGAGGATGATCCTAGGTCTAGATGTACATTTTAGTAATACTGCAGCAAGGCCAATTTTGATAATAGCAACTGTTCATATGAGCAATAGCTCAGTTGGTATGGCGCTTCCCCTCCTTGGGAGAGTGCGGGGTTGGAACTCCAGGAGGGAAAGTGGCCCAAATCAATGCTTTTGGGAAAAAAAAATCCCCAGCGCGCGCGCGCGCACACACACAAAATCTACTGTTTATATGGCTTGGTTGATGAATTGCTGCACTAATTTGTAGTTTCATCATGAAGCAGGTTGTAAGCGTAGCGCTCTAGTGCTGCATGGTGAAAGGCCAAGGGAAAGTATTTAAGCTACGCAAGTTTTCTGCAGTCTTCAATCCCTGTACATAAAATGATATTTGCCCCTTGCACAATAATGAATATGCCTGGAATTGTGGATTCTTGATGCTAATTATGTTCTAGACCACTGCTGCTTGCCTCCAGGCTTGATGTTTATACGTAAGAAGTCATTAATATACGATTGAGAATTTGTGTAGTGTGGTTTCTCATGATTCGAATCCACTACATTGGCAGTCGTTTTTCATTGGATAGACATTTCAAGCTCTATCTATCATGCAGAAATTTATTTTTACTCTCATGCTGAATGACCTCAGTTTAAATTTATGATCAGGCTTAGGTCATTGGCTCAAGTTTTGTTTTTGGAATTGATCTTTGCTTTGTTTTTGTTTATGTAGTGGACGATACACCTGTACATGTCTTTTAGAGTAAGGCTATGTTTGGCAATTGGAAAAAGAGAGCAAGAAACCAAAAAATTAACAAGAAGGTGAAATAAAAAGAAAATAAAAAATGATTATTGAATTTTTGTTTATTTTCTTAAAAGGAAAATGTGAAATAAGTTGAGTTGGTGCTAAAGAGATGACGGAAACTGCACGTGGGTGGTTTGGTTATAAAGATAGAAGTAGGAATGAATGAAATAAAATATTTTTTTATAAAATTACTTTGCAACTTTCTATAGCTTTTGAGGGAAAGTGAAAGGAAAGCTGGAAAGTGGATATCGCTTTCTTATTTTTCACTCTACTTTTTGGCTACCAAACGTGGCCGGGAAAAAATGCAACATGCAACTGCAAACGATAGGAAACAGCATCGTGTGCTGTGAGGTTCCATGGAGATATTGTTATCATATCATACACGTTAGTTTGATATAGGAATCAAAATAATTGCAGGCATTATTGTGTGACCCAAGGAACCAAACGACAGAGTAATCCTTTAGCTACCGGTTTGAATTCTTATATATATATATATATATATATAGAGAGAGAGAGAGAGAGAGAGAGAAAGAGGGAATAATGGAGGAAAGATGCAGGAGGGAATTTACTTCTATGGCGTTAAAAAAACACTTTCCATCGTGTTTTCCGACGATCGGAATGCATCATCTTCATCGTTATCATCTAAGATGTGGGTACACCAAATTTCATGTTCATGTGATTTTATAACTTCTTCACCGTTGATTTAGCAATGTAAAAAGTTCTATTATCGGTAAATCGTTAATTTTGAACCCACTAATTCAACGGTGAAAAGTTGTAGAATCACATGCCACTTTCTCCTAGTTGGATATATTCAGAATCATATGTTATATAACAACTCTTTGAATTGAGGCGAGGCATCACTTTCACTTTATCCAAGACCCGAAAGGCGATTCTTTTCAAGAATCGCTGACTAGGGCGGGTGCCAAGAAGACCCGAAACGAAACGTTTCGGTGGGGTAAAGAGTTTTCCTAGTGGCCTGAAGTTGAAGTCGTGATCCCTGGGCCAGCCCCTGTGTCGCGCAAGAACCAAGAAATGGTAGTGGAGTTGCTTATGTTGTTGCTTACGGGCGTTGAGGGGTGGTGTATCGTGGTGCGACAGTAATGGGGTCGGTAAAACGTTCAGCTTTTCGTCTTGTTCTAGAATAGTTGTGAGATATGTAATAAGCTCTCCCTGGAAGAAGAAGCTTGGCGAACTACCACCTCTGCTCCATTTCTTCTATTGTAACGGCCCCGTGAGAAGAGAAAACGTAGCGAATACTTTCTTTTCTGCGGATGTCTCTCTTCCTTTCTTTCCTGAAGAAGGATGCACTCAATGGTTGAAGAAAAAAGGGCTTTGTCAGTATCTATCCAACAAATCCTATAATAGGAAAGGAATAAGAAGGCTTTCTTTCAGTTTCAAGAGAAGGTGGGACCGGAAAAGAAGACTCATTTGTATTGGCGGAGTCGATTTTGTGTACCCACATTTTAGATGATAACGATGAAGATGATGCATTCCGATCGTCAGAAAACACGATGGAGGCTGTGTTTTTTCGACGCCATAGGAGGAAATCCCCTCCTATGGTATCTTTCCTCCATTATTCTCATATATATATATATATATATATATATATATATATATATATATATATATATATATATAAATATATATATATATATATATATATATATATAGAGAGAGAGAGAGAGATATCATATATATATATATATAGATATATAAATAAATATATATATATATATATATATAGAGAGAGAGAGAGAGAGATATATCATATATATATATATATATATAGAGAGAGAGAGAGAGAATAATAGAGGAAAGATGCCATAGGAGGGGATTTCCACATATGGCGTCAGAAAAATACACCCTCCCTCATTTTTTCCGCCGATCGGCACTCACCATCTTTATCGTTATTATCTAAGATGTGGGTATACCAAATTTCATATGATTCTACAACCTTTTCACCGTTGATTTAGTAATGTAAAAAGTTCTATTGTCGGTAAACCGTTAATTTTGAACCCACTAAATCAACGGTGAAAAAGTTATAGAATCACATGAAATTTTGTGTATCCATATCTTAGAATATAACGATGAAGATGGTAGATGCCGATCGTTGGGAAAAACAAGAGATGGTGTGTTTTTTCGACGCCATAGGAGGAAATTCCCTTCTATGGCCTCTTTCCTCCATTAACCTCATATATATATATAACATTAAGTGGACTCAGTGGTTAATTTCGGCTCCCAAATTAGATAAGAGCAGTCCTGGATTATTTTATTGTTCTAGGATAACTTGAAAATCATGCATTGGTTTGTTTTATATTTGATTTTGTATCGAAAATACTTGCTCACTGTACACAATGAGTGATCTCTATTCTCTAATGGTAGGTATCCTATGATCTCAGCTCACTGTTTCCAGTGGCATCCCATGCTCCCACCATCATGTTTATTACTAAAATAATGAAAGAATGTGAAGCCTGCCAATGATTTTATTTTTGATCCAATAGCATGAAATGCCCCTAATTTTTCTAAGATCTGCAGTTCCCTCTCTCTGTTATTTCTTTCCAAAACTCCCATAAAAATTTAAATAAAATAATAAAGAGAGAAAAAGACATGGTTAGATATTTAAATAAAGGGTATTTTGGAAATAAATCAAGATAGAGAGGGACAAACTGCATTTTTTAGAAAGTTGAGAGGAAATAAATTAGAGATACTTTTCAATCTACTTTTAATTAGATATCTCGATTTTCTGGTTTTTTTTAGGTTTTTAATATTTTGGGAAAATCATTTCCCGATCTAGTTTGAAAAAATGACTTATTTTTAAACCCACAAAGTTCCAACATCGTGAAAAAACCAAAGAATGTACTTTGACATTATTTTAAACCCAAACCCTGATTTGTATACGTATTTATATATGCGTTGTCTATAATATCCTTTAAATATTTTTAGATATTAGAAATGGGACTTTTTGGATTTCCCAAGATATTAAAACATGAGAATTTTTATTTTGTATCTATGGTTTTCCACGGCTTTTCTATTATTCTTTTTTTATCATTGCTTGTCATAATTTCTTTTCTAAACCCATTTTTTTCTAATCGTATTTTCTTTATTGTTATTTGCTCTCAATGTTTTAAATAGCTCGCTACGTAGCTCGTTATTTTGCGCTATGTAGGATAGCTTAGTTTATTCGCTATGTTATTTTGGAAAAAAGCTTAAATACAAAGTAGCTTACGTTTTTTCTTCAAATAGCTTACGCTTTTAACAAATAATATACGCTACGTTATGCGTACGCTATTTTCATATAAGATTTTCTATTGAAGTTCTTAAGATTTTAGTATCTAATCCTAAATTATATAAAGACGGTCTCATTAAAGTTCTAACCTCTTAATTTGAAATCATATTTAGTAACCATGTTTTTCAAATAGAGATTATTTAATTGATTATCGATTGGTTTAATACTAGTATGAATCATATATATGAACTTAAGGATTGAAAATTTTGAAAATATTGTTTCTTTTTTGGAATTTTGGGGAGCAGAAAAACTGCAGTCGCAAAACATATTATTATATTATTTATTGTTCTATGTTCTCAAGCTAATTTTATATCTTTATAATAATATAATTTATTGTAAATGAGACGATCAGAGTAATAATTAATAATTCACGTTGCTTATGCTATGCGCAACGCTTTTTGCGCTTTCGCTATTTAGTAGTTGAACGCACTACACGCTATCGCTATTTTGAACACTGCTTGCTCTCTTTATTTTTGGACTTATTATTATTATTATTATTACTATTGCCCTCTTTATTATTAATTGCTCAAATTTCAGCCGGAAAATGGAGAGAAAATTAGGAAATTGAGATAAGAAAATCCGGGGAATTGGATTGAAAATTAGGGATTTGAAAGAGGAGATGCAAAAAGTGGAAACGAAAATTGGGAATCAGAGGAATTGGATTGAAGATGAAAGATTTGAAGAGAAAAAAAGAAGATTTGGATTAATGGAGAAATGATTGGAAAGAAAAAATAGAAATTGAGAGAGAAGCAACGAGAAAGAAGAAGCAAACCATAATAGTCATCAGAGTAAATGAAAAGAATAAATATTTTGAGAGAATAATGATGTATATTTGATTAAAAAGAGTGATGATAAACCTGGAATTTTGCAAAAGTATCCTAAGTGTAATACACATAATCTATTTTGGGCTTGAAACATCCATATTTTATAAGTATTGGGTTTTTTCACGATTATGAAAATACGTGGGTTTAAAAATAAGATATCTCTTCAAGGCGGGCCCGGAAATAATTTTTCCTAATATTTTTCAAGCAACATATGACAATTATGAAATTTACAAAAATTATTTGTTTTCTTCAAATTTATAATATTTTGCGCGTTGCCACATGAAAATTACATAATTTAAAAAAATCTCAAAATTTTCTGCCATCTTTGGTTTTTCAATATTTTACTTGCTAAACACACGAAATTGCGAAATTTTAAAATATCTCATAAATTTCAGTTTTCTTCGATTTTCAATATTTTGCAACACACGAAAATTACGAAATTTTCAAAACTCTCAGAATTTTCTTTCCACTACAAGTTTTCAATATTTAGCTTATTAGCACACGAAAAATCATAATATTTTTAAAAATCCCAAAATTTTCTACTTCCTTTTAAATTTTCTATAACTTGTATAGTCTAATGTCAAGATAGTATGTTTCTTAAAATTTTCAATCCCTGCAGCACAGGAAAATCGGGATTTTTTTATAAAGTTTTTTGTTTTCTGTAATTTTTTTTATATTTTGCATGCTGCACATGAAAATGCGTGAACTTTACAAAAATCTCATTTTTTCTGTTTTATTCGATTCTTCAATATTTTGCTTGCTATAGCACATAAAGATCATGGATATTTCAAAAATGTCTTTTTTTTTGTTTTTTCTCTCAATATTTTGCTTCTAGCATGAAAACCGCTAATATCTCAAATTTTTTTTCTATGCTATATATAGTACACGAAAATTGTGAAACTTTTAAAAATCTCAAAATTTTCCATTTTCTTCATTTTTTAATATTTTCCTTGTTATATAAATCATTAAAACTGCAATACATATTTTCCCGTCGGCTTTTCAACATTTTTTCCAGGTGTAACAATCAAAAATCATAAAAAATTTTGAAACCTCAAATGTTTTTCTGTTTTGTTCACTTTTCAGCATGTTATTTAGATATAGTACACAAAATTTAGAAAAATTTCAAAAATATTCTGTTTTCTTTTCTTTTTCATTATTTTAGTACATATCACACGAAATACATGAAATTTTAAATCAAGAATTTTTTGTTTATAGGATTTCCAATATTTTATTTGCTCATACTTTTGAAAAACTTCTGCATATCAATAAGAGAAAAAACTATGTGAACTTAGAAAAGAAAACGTCGCCGATTGTTACTAAGAACCTAACAGAACTATGAAATCTGGTTTGAGTGACTAAAACTCTAGGTAATTGGGAATCCCTGACGACACACAAAAATCTTGAAATTTTGGAAAATGCAAAATTATTTTATTTTCTTCCAATTTCTAATATTTTCCATACTGTAGCACATGAAAATCATGAAATTTTAGAAAAATCTCAAAATCTTAAGTTTACTTTAGCTTTTCAATATTACGCTTGTTATAGCATACAAAAATCACATAAGCGTGAAGAAGCTCAAGAATTTTTTTATTTTCTTCGGTATCTTAATATATTTTGTTTACTATGTAAATCACGAAATTTTTAAAAGTTTTCCTATTTCCTTTTGTTTTTCTATATTTTGAAGCACAAAGTTTTAATAAAATATCCTCATTTAATATTTAATTAGGAAAATCGACCACAAAATTTTTAATATGAAAATCGACCTCAAAGCTTGCCACGTCATAATTATTATGACGCTAATTGCCCCAAATTAATTTTTTTGTCAATGTTAATCAAAACCAGGGTTGGCAACCCCGGTTTCTTATTTTTATTAGAAACCCAGTTTCCAACCGTGGTTACTAATGTTAGATTACTATATCTTTCTTTTTAGGACATTTAAATTTGCTTTTTCTCAAATTAACCATATGGTACGTTTAAATATTCTATTGCTTCCATGGTGAATAGTTAATGGTATAGCAATGATGAGAAAATTAAAGTCTTGCATTGTACATATATCTATGACAAGTTGCATATATAAACTTTTATTAACGTATAACGTTGTCGAATAAGCTGGCAAATACAACTATATATGAGCAAGCATTGTCATTAAACCTAAACTACAAGAAGATAGTTATAGTACTTTTCATTATCATTATGCAGTTTTTGCTCATGCAAACTCTTTTGTACTGGGAAATGATTCCAACCTAAGAAAATCTAACAATATTACAACTGTTTATACTCGAACACTTTATGATTATTATGGTCGGAAATTGTAACATTCTGGTACTAATGTAGTTGTTGGAGTAAAGTTATTATTATTAAATACGTGGGTTTATTAATTTCTTAAGGTGGTTGAGCCGGCTCAAAGAAGATTGAGCCGTCTTATGGAGCCAGAGAGGAAACGATGATTATGGAAGACTTGTGAGCTGGCTCTAGAATGTATGAGCCGTCTCAAGCTAGCACTTGTGATATATCCGGTCTATGTTTATCGCCATCCACTACTACAATATAGGGTTGCCCCTACGGATAACGGAATCCGTAGGGACAGATGTTTGTTGTCCGTACGGACTAATCCGTAGGACCCAATGGTTGTCCCTACGGTACCCGACGTTTTAATTTAAAAATATTAAATCGTAATTTGTTATTTGGCCCTACGGAGCTGCAAACCAATGACTTACGGACTAATCCGTAAGGGCATCTAAATGGGAATTTAATAAAAAAGGCACAGAAATGCCCTACGCCTCGATCTCCCTCGCGCGTTCCTAAAATTCCCAAAATTCTCATTCCCGCGTCTGCAGTTTTCTCGTCGTCGCCACCGCCCTCCGTTCTCGTCGTCGCCATCGCTCTCGTTCTTCCTCGTCGCCGATTGCGCGCGTCGTCGACCACCGATCGAGCGTCTCCGTCGTCTTCTCCACCGCCTACAGGTTAGTAAATCTCCAATTAAACATAATTTTGATGATTTTAGGGCTAGGGTTCAGGGTTTGGGTACCGATGAGGGTTAGGGTTAGGCATCGGTTGGGGTTAGGGTTAGGGTTAGGGTTAGGGTTCGGTTAGGGTTTGGTGTTGGGGTTGGGGTTCGGCTGGGGTTGGGGTTGGGGTTAGGGTTGGGGTTTGGCTGGGGCTGGGGCTGGGGCTGGGGTTAGGGTTAGGGTTAGGGTTGGGGTTCGGCTGGGGCTAGGATTGGGGATAATGAAAATTTTGTATAAAAAATTACAAAGGTTTATAGACCTATAATCGATGATGGAGCGACGGTTTGCCTTTTTGGGAATAAGACAAATGAGAGTAGAATTAACAGCCTTGGGCACCTCTTTATGTTTGAAAAAATATTTTCCAGCTTCCAAAAGATCTTCACTAATAATCTGCTATGCAGCCAAATAGAACTTGTCAGAGAACCCATCAGGATCAGGAGCACTATTTGGATCCATATTCTTAATACAACTATGTAGCTCTTCAATAAAAGGAATATCATTAAGTATTTTATTTTCAACATCTGAAATCATATTAGAAATGGTATGTCTGCAATCAAATTCTGCATTTATATTTTGTGAAGTAAAAGCTTTTTCAAAATGAGAAGCTGCCATATGAACAATTTGTTTATGCTCCTCAAAACAAATGCCTTCTATATTTTGCAACTTTGTAATTCTGTTTTGACATCTTCTGACATTAACCCAACAATGAAAGAATTTGGTATTTTTATCACCATCTGAAATCTATTTTATCCTTGAATTATGTCTCTAAAAAAATTGAGGAAGGTTGTGTTTGTTATAATAAAAACCTTTTTGTTGAACCCAATAGGTGAAGTTTAGAGTTGTTATAGATAGCTCTTACATGTTATTTAATGCATGTACCATTGTTAAGAGAGTGCAAGGTGGAGAACAATAATTTGTTTCAACGGCACGTTTTTCAAGTTAAAACCAATATATGATATTCGATGATAATATGAAACTTTCATATTTTCATCGATACTCATATATGAAACTTAAAGCGCCACTTAGTCCCCGTCTATCGGTTAACATACGTTCGATATTCGTCGTGACATAGAACTATACGAAGGTTGTTAAATATCGGACGGTATAGCTCGATACTAACAACCGTCGTGTAGTCTATGTGACGAGAAGATTCAATCGTATGATGACCGATAGATTTGTCCCGTGTGGACAAGTTAGGAATGTATAAAGCAAACACCTTCATTCACTTGTGTTTTCATTCATTTCGAGATATTTCGTCGGTACTTTTCCGCTGGTTCTCCGTGTACAAAGATAGATTAGATGTTCATTTCAACGTTGTTTCACAGCTTTGAAATGATTATTTATTCTATTACATGTACTCGGAGAATAGCGGGGAGGTGCTGCCGAAATTTACTCGAAACGGTTGAAAGCACAAGCGAATGGGTGTTCGCTCTATACATTCTTAATGGGATAGGAGCCTTACCCCCGACAGCCGAAACACACATATACAACAAGAATACACAACAAACGCATCATTAGAGAGTGATTCAAGATGTTCAAGTTAAAACCAATATATGATACTCGATGATAATATGAAACTTTCATATTCTCATCGATACTCATATATAAAACTCAAAGCGCCACTTAGTTCCCATCTATCGGTTAACATACGTTCGATATTCGTTGTGATATAGAACTATACGAAGGTTGTTAAATATCGGACGGTATAGCTCGATACTAACAACCGTCGTGTAGTCTATATGATGAGAAGATTCAATCGTATGACAACCGATAGATTTGTCCCGTGTGGACAAGTTAGGAATGTATAAAACAAACACCTTCATTCATTTGTGTTTTTATCCGTTTCGAGATATTTCGTCGGTACCTTTCCGCTGGTTCTCTGTGTACAAAGATAGATTAGATGTTCATTTCAACGTTGCTTCACAGCTTTGAAATGATTATCTATTCTATTACAGCGTACTCGGAGAACAGCGGGGAGGTGCTGCCAAAATTTACTCGAAAGGTTGAAAGCACAAGCGAATGGGTGTTCGCTCTATATATTCTTAATGGGATAGAAGCCTTACCCCCGACAGCCGAAACACACACATACAACAAGAATACACAACAAACGCATCATTAGAGAGTGATTCAAGATGTTCAAGTTAAAACCAATATATAATACTCGATGATAATATGAAACTTTCATAGTCTCATCGATACTCATATATGAAACTCAAAGCGCCACTTAGTCCCCGTCTATCGGTTAACATACGTTCGATGTTCGTCGTGACATAGAACTATACGAAGGTTGTTAAATATCGGATGGTATAGCTCGATACTAACAACCGTCGTGTAGTCTATGTGACGAGAAGATTCAATCGTATAATAACCGATAGATTTGTCCCGTGTGGACAAGTTAGGAATATATAAAGCAAACACCTTCATTCACTTGTGTTTTCATCCGTTTCGAGATATTTCGTCGGTACCTTTCCGCTGGTTCTCCGTGTACAAAGATAGATTAGATGTTCACTTCAACGTTGTTTCACAGCTTTGAAATGATTATCTATTCTATTACAGTGTACTCGGAGAACAGCGGGGAGGTGCTGTCGAAATTTACTTGAAACGGTTGAAAACACAAGCGAATGGGTGTTCGCTCTATACATTCTTAATGGGATAGAAGCCTTACCCCCGACGGCCGAAACACACACATACAACAAGAATACACAACAAATGCATCATTAGAGAGTGATTCAAGAAGTTCAAGTTAAAACCAATATATGATACTCGATGATAATATGAAACTTTCATATTCTCATATATGAGTATCCTCAAATATAACTTTGATTATCGATAATTTATTCTTTTCAACGACAAACGCACACACAAAGCATATACACGGATTTTCTCCTTTGTCAGTAAGCATCCTGTTCTTAGATTTCTCAATATAGTCATCATAACCTACAATTTATATGTTATACAGTCTAACATGGCCCATGTGTACATCAGAGTTAAGGACTGGATGTATATGGATTGGCAACAACGTATGTAACCTAAGTTTGTCGCAAGAGTTGCTGCTTTTATTGAATTTGCACGCGCACATAATAAGATCGTGATAGAGAAGATTCTCTGCCCGTGCGATAGATGTGGGAATAAGTACTGGCAGAAGGTAGAATTGGCAGAGCTTCATATCGTAAAATATGGTTTTACTAGATTTTATACAACTTGGCTATATCACGGGGAAGGAGAAGAACGCAGTAATGCGGCAGAAGAAGAAGGAGAAGACGATAATGTGGCAGGAGAGGAAGGAGAAGACGGTAATGCGGCAGAAGAAGAAGACAGTAATTTCTTTCCATCAGAAGAAATTGAGAATATGGTAGAGGCCGCCCTAGATGAATTTATTTGTACCGAAGATGACATTCCTTCCGGTTAAGGACCGCATGCGGATAAATATGAAAAATTCATGAATGATGCTAGAAAACAAATTTATGAGAATGCAAAGTATTCCACCTCTCATGGTTCGTCCAACTTTTCCAGATTAAGTGCCTAAATGGATGGAGCAACAAGTTATTCACAATGCTTCTTTCGTTCTTGAAAGATTCTATGCCCCCGGGAAATAATGTGCCCGACAGCTATACGGAGCCCAGAAGACGATGTCTGGTTTGGGTATGAAGTGTGAGAAGATTCAAGCATGTCCTAAAAATTGCGTGTTGTACCGGAAAGAGAATTCAGATTTGAAAGAGTGTCCAACATGCGGAGAGGCCAGGTATAAGCCGAAAGATTCTGATAAGAAGCCCGATATACCTGTCAAGACAGCACGATAGTTTCCCATAACACAGAGGCTGCAGAGGCTATTCAGGTGCAAGAAAACAGCCGCGGCAATGATTTGGAATCACCGTGCTCCTCTAAGTGAAGATGGAAAAATGAGCCATCTAAAAGATTCACCGGCATGGAAGGATTTCGATAGGAGACACACAATATTCAGTAGCGATCCTCGCAATGTCAGGCTCGGACTGGCTAGTGATGGCTTCTGCCCATTCAACTATATGGCTGGAACCCACAGCACATGGCCCGTTGTAATGATAATTTATAATCCGTCGTCTTGGTTGGTTATGGACCAATCATACTTTATGATGCCTCTTCTTATCGACGGACCAAACTAGAAAATTCTATTGCGTTGATATTTTGCAAGTTTGAGCGTATTTTCCCACCGTTATTCTTCGATATCATAATACACCTAATGGTTCATCTTGCAACTGAGGATAAGTTAGCCGGACCGGTACAATATCGATGAATGTATCCCATCGAGAGGTACGTGGAATTTTTCGTTTCACGCAATTTTTAAAATTATTGTTGTCCTGTATGCCCGTATTTATTTATCCAACATATTTTCTTTAGGTACCTCTACACTCTTAAAAAGTATGTACATAGAAATCGACCAGAGGGTTCTATCATGCAAAGTTATCTTCTTGATGAAGCAACCATATTTTGTTCCCGCTATCTGGACGAGAACATTGAGATGGGACTTAATCGGCCTCAAAGAATTCAAGACGGGCCATATGGTAAAACCGATTATAAGAGGGTAGACACTATGTTTATCAACAAGATATACCAGTTTATCTTGCTTAATTGCGCATGTCTTGAAAAAATTAGAGAGTAAATTTTTTTGGATTAATTGTTATATTTGTGTTTGTGTGTGTATGAAATGATATAATATTAATGCCATAATTTATTGTCGAAAACAGAATTCATTTTAATGAGGTACGTGAGGGGCGTCCTGATTGGAACGATGAACGATTGGAAAAATATCATCAGGATAATTTTTGCGATTGGATTGCAGATCATGTAAGTTATTCGAATAACATGTTATTGCTATCAGTTTTAATCTAAACTTATATCGTTATGTATTTGTCGTAAAATTTGTTTTGTTAGATCCACGATTCGAACTTGTCTGCATCATTTGAGAGTGATTCAAGATGTTTAGCTCAATTTCCTAGTATGGAGGTTGCATATTATAAAGGATTCGGTGTTCTTAGATACAAATTCAAAGTTAAGGACATAGAAACATCTAGAACCACTCAGAATAGTGGGATTGCGACGGTAGGATCGGATGTTGTGATTTATTATGGATACTTAAATTTTATACTCCGCATCTACTATCTCGGACGATCAGAACCCTTTTATATATTTCAGTGTACTTGGTACGATACGCGAACCGATACGGATAAGTGGAGAAGCAATCTTGGGACTTGGAAAGATGAATATGAATTGACCAGTGTGAACACACTTTGATTTTACGGTCAGGAAGATCCGTTTATCTTTCCGAACCAAGCGTTCCAAGTATACTACTCACAGTGTTTGAAGCATCCGGGATGGAGTGTCGTATGCCGTTGGAAACCCAGGGATGTCTACGATGTCCCAGAATTCGAGGACAGCGATGAGGATGAAGAAGAGAGAAGACTTAGAGTGCTCCGACCGTCTGTTTCGAAAGACGGGTTGTCTTTGGCTGATCATGAACTTACGTGGGTTAGAAATGATATCGATGATAAAATCCAAGTAGATATGTCTAATGCGCCCACGAAATGAAAAAGGTTATCAGTAATGTTATATTATTACTTCACATTTTACGATTTATACATATATAGTCAATACTTTTAATGATTGTCTAATGCGTCCACGAACCGTTTATCTATATTTGATGACGATGACGGGAGCAGCGAGGGGCGGCGGGAGCTCCAGCCACGGCAACGGCAGAGGCAGAGGCAGAGGCAGAGGCAGAGCGGTTCTTCCATTCGGAGAGCTGCGTAGGGAGCTTCAGAGGGCCGGTCTTGCACCCCGATCGGAGACCCCTTCGGATGCCTCCTTCCGTGTGGACTTTGCCATACCTCCAGGTATATTGCACGCATATTCATTTTGAATGTAATATTATAGATATACATGCATGTTCATGTCAAAATTACTTATATTGTCAATGTTTGATTGTCTAGCAGTTGGTGATGCGTCCACATCAGGGACAGAGGCCACTCCCGCACCTCCAGGTATGTTTATATATCATATAGTGCATGTATATTGATTTAGAATGCTATATCATAAATATACATACATTCTTTTTGCTCTTACGTACTTACATCAGGGACATATGCCACTCCCGCACCTCCAGGTATGTTTATATATCATATATCTGCGGGTATATTTATATATCCTATAGTGTATACATGTTGATTTAGAATGTTATATTATTGATATACGCATTCTTTTTGCAATTACTTATATAGCTGATACTTGATTGTCTAATTATAGGTGGTGCGTCCTCGTCTGGTGCAGGGGCCACTCCCGTCACTTCCATACCCTCCGCTCAGTCTGCAGGTTTGTATGAATAAATATAAAATATTTATTCATTTTACATATCCTTTAAGAATAAACATGAACTTCATGTAATTTTATCGATGTTTATTTTCTAGTTGGAGATGCGTCCACGTCCGGGTCACCGGTTGTTCCTCACCGGAGGAACTATCGTCCCGCTCGTGCTGCTGCTCGGGCCCAGGCCCAGGCTCGTGCTTTAGTCGCCGGAGGTATATATCACATTTCAATTTTCGTTAAACCTTGATTTCTTAATACAACTTTGTCTTAATATTGATTGTCTTGATATTTCTTGTAGACGCAGGGCCTCCCCATCCCGAGAGGGGGACTCGAGGCCCGAATCTGTCCCACAGGCTGAGGCCCGACAGAGCTAGGGGGAGGCAGCATTCCCCCTCTTTTTTACCTCTGATTATCACTATACCGGCGATCATGCCGAGAGGTTCGGCCGGTATATGGGGGATGAGAGCCGGCTCGTGAAGAACTATCCACTTCACGTTGAGTGGGGCGACCAGCACCGACGCTCATTCGCCCTCTTCTGGGATCAGGCTCGGGTATTAATATATATTTTCATTTCATTTATCCAATATATTTATTATTAACACTTGCAATCTAATAACAATGTTTTTGTATTTTCAGTTGGATTACGATTTTCAGCCTGTACCCGACCCTGATCACCCTGGGAGGGTGCTCGATCTTCACGCTTTGTACAATGGCCTGATGAAGAACATGCAGACGAAGGTCTGGTATAACAGGAATGAGATGAAGATCGACCGCTATTCCCTGTGGATGGCGACCCCCGAGGCAGAGAGAGCGGCCCTCCTATCTACTCCGGTCTTTGCGAGAGTCGACGTAGATACATGGCCTCTATTGTGCCAATATTTCGACTCTCATCGCAAACAGGTATGTATTTTAAATGTAATTCATTGTTTAGTATATAATTTATTTTTTTGTGTTGCTTAATTAGAAAACTAAATCTGAATGTGTTGTGCAGAAACATGCCGATCAAAATAAAGAGAATAGGAAGTCGGCGAAGAGGGGTCGCCCCATTTATACAGGTGGCTCGAGGAATATTACTCATGCCATGGAGTTATCGGTAAATTACAATAGACCGACCTTTGTGATATAATGTAATATTAAGAGTTATTTTCTAATATATCTAATATTAAGAGTTATTTTCTAATATTGTAGAGAGCTCAGACCCTGGAACAGGGTGGTACACCGAGCGTGCTGTCCGCGTATCTTGCCGTCTACGACACCTCGACAGATCCCACCACGGGCGAGCTTCGATATCCCGACACCGTTACCCAGGAGTATTGCGTAAGTGTTAATATTTATTCAACCCCTATTTGAAATTTTTGTTTCGAAAGGTTCAAATTTAAATGATATACTTATATTTTACTGGTTAATGTGGGTGTAGGAGCGGGTGGTTGAGCAGGCGGAGGCATCGGGGATCGATTTTACTGGACAGAACGATCCGATGCTGCTGACCCCAGTCCTAGACGCCGCACACGGAGGGCACCACGGAGGTTGGGAAAGAGGCCGGGGAATGGATCCTAACAGGGCCCATATGAGGTTGGACTCCACTCCGGCGGTTACTTCCTCCGTCTCCAGTGAGCGACGTTTCCAGCAAGAACTGGACAGCTTGAAGGCCACCGTTCAGGAGTTGAAGGAGATGTTGGTATGTATACTACTTAATGGTAAAATATTATGTCATAGTATAGATAGCAACATATCCAATATTAGTACGTAGCCCGAGCTTATTTGGTTGTAGACTTAGCTTTGATTAATCATACATACATATCTAATTAAAATAAACTACGGTTTTCCAAACTAGATATCCAAACGAGGCCTAAGTCCCTAAGTATACATAGATTGGGGTTTCACAATAACTTGATAATGATACGAATTCGACTAATACACAGTTCTTACTCGTTTATTACACACGTAGGTCCAGACGCGACAGGGCACATCGGCCGAGCCTTTACATGCATCTCCTTCGGCTGCGGCTCCGCAAGCCACTACCTCAGCTGCGGTTCCGCAGACAACTCCTATAGCTCCACTGCTCGCTCAGACTCCCGCAGCTGCGGCTCTGCAAGACACTATCTCGGCGGCGGTTGCACAGACCACTCCTACAGCTCCACAGCCCGCTCAGACCCCCGCACACTCCGCATTGCATGATTTATTGACTAAGGGTATATCCGAGAAGCAGGCGCGCCAGATTGCGACGTTTATCAGAGGTGGAGCTGGACCGAGTTAGGGTAGCTTTTTGATTCTTATATTTTTAACATGTATTTATTTATATGATACATATTGTATATATTTTGGACGATATTGATATTGGTGGTGTTTGCGTTTTTATATTGATATCGTATTCTGCTTGTTGATTTCTTTTGTATATTATGCGTGAGATGTGATTATGAGTACTACGGTATATATTCTGCGTGTTGATTAATTTTATATATGATGTATATATTATTGTGCACAGGGCGAGAAAAAAACAGGCAGCCCTTTGTAAAAAAAACTTGATAAGATGTCCCTACGGATTAAGCCGCAGGGCCTACCTTTGCAACTAAGGATTAATCCGTAGGGTCCTACTTTGTCCCTACTGATTTATCCGTAGGGCAAAATATCAGGATACCTGATATTTTCCCCCTATGATCTCAGTAAGAGGAGGTTATACTTGTCCCTACGGAGTTGTCCGTAGGGGCTGAAACATGCCCCTACACAGGTATTCGTAGGGACAAAATATCAGAATACCTGATATTTTGCTCCTACACATCGGGACCTACGCATGTATCCGTAGGGGCAACTATTTGGCCTTACGGATAACTATTTTATTTTATAAACCGATAAATTAAATAAGTTTTTTGTCCCTACAGTTTAATCCGTAGGGACATATGGACCTACACATTAAGCCGTAGGGGCAAGTTTTGGACCGTAGGGGCATGTTCAAGGCTAAGACTTGCACCTACGGCGTTTGCACCTACAGGGTAATTTCTTTCCCCTACGGATAAATCCGTAGGGGCAACCCCTATTTGTAGTAGTGATCCTATTTAAACCCTTTTGGTTTTCATGCAAACCCTATTATTCATAATTGCTACAATCAAAACCCTAGCCTCCTCTCATCTCATCTAATTGAAACCCTTACCCTAGCCAACGATCCAAACTTTTTCGCCGTCGCGAATCTTCATCCTCTCGGGGGATCTTCATCGCCATCATCGTCGTCGCCGATATCTTCTTTCTCTTCTTGATGTGATCCTTGCTACGGTCTCGTCAACTCAGTTGCAGATCCAAATCCAAGATCATGTTTTCGTCTTCAAAGCTTCATCGTCTCCGTTCGTCATTGAGGCAAGTATTCGATACCTGCTACATGTTAACGGCAAGATCAGATCTTGTCGTGCTATATTATATTATATCGAATTATATGGTATTGTATTGTATTCAAGTCATGTTCTCAATCTGTTGTTGATGAACCAAACTGATGTTGCATCGAGTTCTGAATCTTAGTGTATCGATAAATTCTGATCCATGAGACATGCATCGTTGAATATAGATCTAACATAATATGTATCATCGAATCTAAAGCCACTATCATTTTATATTGATTAACCGATATATTGGAGCATAAGGTAATTGACGTAAGTATAGTTTCTATGGTATTTGAACTTGAATTGAATATAATCGAAACTGTAAGTCTGATCGTATCAGAAAAATTGGCCATGTGCCGGCTTAAAATTACCTGAGCCATCTCATGCACACAGAGAATTAATATAAGTTCTAGACATAGCACGGGCCATCTTAAAATACTGTGAGTCGTCTCAAGAAAGGTTATGAATTGGCTCAATACCATCATGAACTGTCTCATATAATCAGAAAACATATAATTATTCTGAAGCACTTTCTCAACCTTACACAAGCCGTTTCTAATACACTTGAGCCATCTCAACATTACACGAGCCGTCTCAAACGGACATGAAACTGATTTTGAACCTGATATGTTATATGATATATTAGATCATGCGCAACATGCTACCTGACACGTATTATGATTGTATTATATATTCTGATTGATGATGTTATGCCTGACATGCTAGAGTACAGATTGTTTCATGTATCCATGTTATTTTGTTATCATGAACATGTCAGATATTGACTTGTTATTGCATTCCTTAATCATGATGTTTACCGTTAATGCTAATGCTTGATTGTTACCTGTACATATGTTTGAACTTGTTTACCAGTTATCATGTTAGAACTCATGCCATATAATAATTGTCCCATACTAGCATATTCATGATACCCTTGACTTGACTAGACTTGATTGACCGAACTTGACTAGACACTACCTGTTCTAGAATCAGCAGTTAGAGATTGATTTCCCGAAAACAAACATTCCTGTGTTAGAATGGTGAGCTGATATCATTCGTCTCCTTGTTGCGAAAATAAACATTCATGTCTTGAAATGATGCGCCAACATCATTCGATGGTACCTTGCGAGAAGAGATATTCATGTCTTGGAATGATGCGCCACATCATTCGATGGTACACTCGTTGCGGAAATAGACACTTGTGTTTTGAAATGATGTGTTAACATCATTCGATGGTCTATTCTTGTATATCCTGGTTATCACACTGTATTGCCTTTCCATAGGTCATAGGTTCGACCGTAATTGAACCATTGAATGATTGCATTAATTGTTTCAAATACTTATAGGATAGATAACTTAGAGATATGGACATCTAGGATTTACACTTGACATGATTGCTTTGATTCTACCCTGATTGTTATATCATCCTGTATTGCTCATATTAAATATGCTCACATAATATTGATTTCCTGTATATGATATATTCCATCTCGGTTATATTCCTTATGATATTATATTACATAAAACACTCCGGCGTCTGGATTTTGTATGCCCCAGATCTTGTGACTTTAGCACCGCAGGATCGAGATTGCTTCGCGAAGATTGCTGAGCATTGAGGGGTGCTATTGCTTATTTAGTTATTTATGGTTTAGGTTTATTTTCGGTTGAATTGTTGTTCTTGGATTTCTTTGTGAGCCCATAAGAGACTAATACCGTTATTGTTCCTTATTTATCTTTGGATCTATTGATACTTGATATTCCAGTTATTTGCATCCGCTATTTTCTTGATTTCTTCTTGATGGGGATTTTATTATCTCCAAATTTAACCGTAAGTATACGGTTTATCGCAGTCGTACTTGAGAATTGTTCCCACAGAGAGGTCTGTTAACTACTTTTAAACTAAGTTACAGAATTAGATTTTTTTTAAAAGTGCAAATAAAAGTGAGTTTTTTATGAGAGAGAAAGTTCCAGGGTTTTTGTATTACTTATCTTTCTATGATTGGTTTAAAAGATACTACTTCTTTTCTTTATCTATTTCTAACATGTTTTCTATTACTTAATATAAAAGCATAAGTTATATTAAATTAATTAAAAATAGCCTATCAATTATAAAAGATCATTTAGAAACTATATTAAAAACTTAGTTTTAGATAATTAAAAATGACTTAGGTTGAATCTTTGATTAATAGTAATAGGTAGCTAATCTAAACTATCATGTTGATTAACCTAGAACTCTTTAACTATCTAGGTTGAATTTATTTTAATAAAAACCATATCTTTTACCGTCCCTAATTAGGGTTTTAGTTTGTCAAACCTTTTATTATTCTAATTAGTTTTTAGGCATATCATCAATCTATAGATCTAATTCAAAACGTCAATTATCCCTATAAAATCTAGTTTATATGATAAAAACTACAAGAATGGAATTATATCAAAAGTAATCCATGATGAGGTAAAAGAAAAGAAGATCATAAAACACATCTAACCATAAAATAAAAGACAATACAAAACCTTAGAAAAATGATTAATTACTCATAGAAAGCAAATTATAAACTTTATTCGTTATGGAATAAAACTTACAATTACTCTTGATCTCTTCTACTTTTGCAAACCCTAATTTTTGAAGCCTATGAAAGAGATATGAAATCCTAAGGCTATACAGGTACTTATATAGGGCTAAGGAAGTTTTGAGAACAAGTAATAAAAGATACAAGAGAATTAAACTTGCTAATAACTATGAAAATCTAATTAATGAGAATCTAACTGCTCTGTTGGATACTGTTGCGTGTCTTCAGAATCTTCGAAAAATAAAACCCCACATCTCATATTAATCTATGTGGAAAGACGATCGTACCCATAAAAAATCTCATCGAACGACCCAAAATCGACCGCTAATCCATCACCGTTTGACTAGTTTCGCCGCCGATCCGCTGCCGTTTGACTAGATTCGCTGCTGATCCTTCGCCGAATTTTGGTTTCGTGGCTCCAGATTTTTTCTGTGGTTTCTTTGCTGATTTAGAGAGATTTTGAGCATATAATATATTGAATATCTCACTGTCTTTTTATAGTTGCGTGGATCTCCGAATTATTCCCAAATTAATCATATAATTAGGCAGGTTGATTTGTTGTTTTTGATTTGATTTGGTTTCTCCAACTGATTTGTTGTTGTGATAATCGATTCATCTCTATTTGTTGCAATCTTTGCTGATTTGCAATAATATTCCCAAATTTGTTCTAAATTTGTAAATTATTCTTTTGATCTTCTGAATAACCCCTTTAAGTCTCCATTGTACGCACGTAATCCTCATTTTAGCATAATTATCCGATTTTTTGCGTCCAAACTTTGTTATCTGTAATAATTCATAAAAGATATCCGGAACAGTAAAATATATGACAATAAAATGATAAATGAGTTAGAAAAATGTGCAATAAATTACACCAATAAAATACCTCCACACTTATCTTTTGCTAGTCCTCGAGCAAATCTTGGATTTCAAACTTTAAACTAAACTAAACTATAATCTACTAAATTCTACTCCTACTTCCACTCCAATGCACTTTTCACAAGCGTGGGATTGCATTGAGCGCATGCAACAAGCCTTTAAACCTCTAGACGACCATAGTAGGAGGAGTGTTGTCTCCTAAGAGTTTTCAGCGAATACTCTCACAAAATCCACAAAAACTAAAGAAAATAAAGAAAATAAAAATAAGAAAACGAAAACTATATATAAAGATAGGAATAGATAAGAAAAATATGAAAAATAAGAGTTTAAACCTCACTAGATTTTCAGTCGTCATGAACCATGTCTTAATAGATTTTGATCTATGCCGAAAATTACTTTCTCATCATTTTTCCAATCTTTCATACCTATCTTGCTTCTAAACATGATCATAAACCCCTACGTGTGTATAAAATCATCGCTACACTCGAAGAATTCAATTGAAGCTCCCATACTCTTGCCTTTAACTCCCTATTACTTTTTAATCGGTGGATCAAATTGATAGATTTGTTCCCACATTTTTCATCCGCCGTTAATACTTCACAGGACACTAACCAACCGATTATCGAACGTGATCATTTATTGGGCGTAAATAGCAGTATCTTAATTTTGCAGAAACTAAGACACAACAAATGAACCCAAACCAGTTGGTCTAAATCATTAGGTGATGAAGCACCCTTACCGAATTTTTTTATGCTATGGATAATTGCAAGACAGCGTTCATTTTTTTGTGATATTAATTTTTTTGTACTAGGATATTACAGACAAGTGCATGATAGGTCTCTTCTACTATTCCATGATTCAAGATGTGTGCATGATCGTATAGTAGGGTATCAACGTTCAAGTGTTTGGACTTAAAAATAGGCTTCACTTATATCTTCTTAATTTTATTAACTCTTTCATGATACTAGCCTTTTAGGAATAGGCTCATTACTACTTTTTACTAGATCCATTTAACACATCTCTTTTTTCTTATTTTTCTTAAAATCTCTTTCTTTCTTTTATATACATTTTTCACCTTTTCATTTCTATTTTCTAAATTTTCTAAAACAAATTTCTTAAGAAAAGTTGAAGAATTTTTTTGTGCAAAACCAAATCAAGCCCCTCACCACTTACAAACAATGTCCTCATTGTTTTTGAGTAGATATCTTATTACACCCGCATAGTTGTGCTTACTTTTGTTGAAATTTTTCTGATTTCAAATTTTCAATATCTATAAAAGTAGATGTGGGTGTGCATTTTGGTACCCAAACTAACTTTGGTTTATGGGGTTAGTTTTGGGGACCCATTTTAAATTGGTATATAAAGATTTATTTCTTTTCAACTCACAAGAATATCCAAAATGACCATGTGCACCACAATAATGACAAATGTGATTAGATGTACCCATAGGACTAGATTTATATTTAAAATAGTGGTTGACAAATTTAGATGAAAATAATTTTTGAATTTTTGAAATTTTATGATCAACATCTCCTTTATTAAAAGATTTCTTCCTTTTTCTTGGTAAAGGATCAATCGTTTCATTTCTTTTTGAAAACTTAGCAAAAAAAAAACTGTTATATCATTATTTTGTTTCTTGAGAGAACAATTTTCTCGATCAACTTTTCTTGAGAAATACATGACAATTTTAAAGAATCAATTTCTCTTTTCAAAGATGAAATAAATTTTCATGATCATTCCTCAAAATATCACATGACAAAATCAAATTTTCATTTTCAGTTTTTAAAACATCAGAATTTTTGATTGAATATCAATTTTTGAAAGAAACTCAATTTTCTCCTCTAATTTATCAGGTTGTGCCGGAAAATTATTTTTCTCTTTTTCTAATCTATCAAACAAAACATCATTTTTCAAAAATGCTTGTGAACTACTAGAAAATTTTAAAATATCAATTTCACCGGTAAAAATTTCAATCAAATTGTTATTTTATTCTCTTAAAGAATTGCAAGATAAAATCAACTTCTCTTTTTCGGTTTTCAAAGATTCTTTCAACGAAACCAGTTCCTTCTTCTCCTTTTCTAATAACAAAGTTTTATTTTCAAGGAAACTATTTCGAGATCTTACCATATTAATTTCATTATGAAGATTAGGAGAAGTATCAATAAGTTGATCATGTATACAATCAAATGAAGAATTGCAGTCCTTAAAATCAAATAAACACCCATCATCGTCACTTGTTTTCTCATTAGTCAATTCAAATAAAGCGTTGATGTCACAAGGTAAGTCATAAGGATTACTAGGTTGGCTTCCTAGATTGAAAATATTTATATCAACTGTCATATTTCCAAATGAAATTTTCATTGAACCATTACGACAGTTAATCAAAATATTAGCGGTAGCTAGGAATGGTCGTCTTAATTTTACCGGAATTTGACTATTAGGGTTAGAGACAAATTGTGTTTCTAAAACGATGAACTCTACAGGGTATATAAATTCGCCTAATTTGATTAACACATTCTTAATCTCTCCCTTGGCTTCTTAATAGAACGATCTACCAACTGTAAAGTGACTTTTGTTGGTTCAAACTCATATATCCCCAGCTGTTCATAGACCGAAAAAGGAAAAAGGTTTACACTAGCACCTAGATCAAGTAAAGCTCTATTAATGACTTTACCTTTGATAATGCATGAAATTGTAGGACAACCAGGGCCTTTATACTTTATGGATAATGCATTACGTAGGGCGTCACTAACATTACCGGCAAGAAAAACCTTCTTAGGCACATGTGTTTGCCTCTTTTTAGTCCAAAGGTCTTTAAGAAATTTAGCATATGATGGAATTTGGTCAATTGCATCTAGCAGAGTGATATTGACCTTGACATGTTTAAACGTCTCCATCATCTTCGCCAGTTTATCATCATACTTCTTGGCCTTTAAACGTTTTGGATATTGTGCTCTAGGTTCAAGAGGGGTATCAATATAAGATGGATGAAATATGAGTGTGGGTGTAGGAATTGATGACTGCTGTATAGGAATATCGTGAGTTTGTTGCTCCTCATCAGTTGGTATCTCAACAGAATTATCGGGCATCCTAACCTGGTTATCAACCTGTTTTCCCGATCTCAACATGGTTATAGCATTCATTTGAGCGGGATTTGTAACAGGTTGACTAGGTAGGGTGCCTAGCTCACGTTCTCTTAATGATGCAACTACCAGGTCAATTTGATTTTCAATATTTTCCAGCTGCTTTTCAACCTTATTAAATCTAGTATTCTCTTTCTTATACCTTTTTTGTGTGTTGGGTTGGGTTGGATGGAGGACCTTGTTTTATTTTTTGAAATTGTTGGCTAGTGTTGCCTTGATTCCATTTTAAATTAGGGTGGTTCCTCCATCCTTGGTTATAAGTTTGAGGATAAGAATTATTATTATTATTATTTTGATATGCAACATTGGTGATTTCTTGACCTTGAGGATCGCTTAGAAGGGAACATTCTTCAGAATGGTGGAAAGAGTCTTGACAGTTTAGGCAAGAAGAGAGTTTGCTAATTGTTGGTTCCTAGTGCCCTCACTGCTAACCCGCAGGCAATGCGGAATTCAATTTTTTTTGTGGCACTTGAAACATAAATCCAAGAATCTAACCAAACACATAAACTAGAACCATTACAAGATAAAAATCACAACCTTTGTAGCGTCTTCATTTGCTCCAATTGGGCTGGACTCTACCATACTCTCAAGAGCTCCGGGTCACGTTTGCAAGCCGGTCCTCCTTCGCCAAAGATGATCCATCCAAGAAAACTGATCCAAGCTCCGTCTTTACCTAGTGAAGCAACCGACGCTTCAAACTCGTTAGGAATGGAGAGTGGGTATGTATGAATTTTCCACCATTCTCCCTCTCTCAAATCTGAGCTCAAAAGAGAAAGTGTAGAAGAAGGAGGCGGAGGTGAGGAAAATAGCCATGAGCTACTCTTGAAGGCATGAGAGAATGAATGAAGAAGAATAGAATGTAGAATGGCTTCACAATTTTTACAACCATACAAATAAAATCTCATAATTTGTAATATAATAATGAAGCCCTTTCCTCTCTACATGTCTTCAACCATGCTCAATGCCACCTCATCCTCCACCTCATTTCATGAATATTCATAAATGAATATTCACAAATGAGGTGTCCATCTTCTAGAAGAAATTTCGTATAAATATGGAATACAACCCGGTATACGTATCAAATACATATACGCGTATCCGTATAAAAATACGAATAGCCAAGAGAGAAAATGAAGAGCGAATAATAATTCTAGAATACATATATAAAAAAAAATATATAAATTATTAAATCAAAACTTGATTTAATAATCCGGCTTAATCCTAAACCGCTAGTATTATCAACCGTCCGATTAAAGTCTGGTTAGCCTGTACACATATTTAATTAGACACCTGTATGTACCAACATACGTCATCTATATTATATCGGCTAAACCGGAAAAACCCTCTATGTGGGACTCTAAAAACTCGTCAATACGCTGGTAGTGGGTTTAACCACAAGCACGTCAGTGGCACTAGCTATACGTAACGGGTACCTAGGTATTGAGCGAAAGGAAGGCCGACGAGCAAACTCATCCATACCCCTACTGAGCCTGTCTGTGACAATCTCCGTATAGTCTAGTCTGTTCCTCTAAGAGTATCACACATTGGGTCTAGGGGTTGATAAAGTCAGACCCCCTAATAACACGATATTTCATGTCGGTGTTGTATACACCGGTTTAAGTTTCATTTACAGATATGTGTGAAAGTAGGCTCATTCATATACACACATGCATACATGTGGGTTGCAACAATACAATCAGAGAAAAAACATGTGTTAGAAAGGAAGCACTCGGTGGTCAACGATAAAAGAAAAGCATTTAGATAAATATTTTATTCTACAGGAAATAGATCACCAAACACGGGATCAAAAGTACAAGTGTAACAACCCTAAACATTCTGTACAATTTTTTTTCAAAAATACAGAAAGGGGTACCTTATCCTGAGCACAGGTTATAAGTTTGATTTGCTTTTGAACAGCAAGAAAGAGCTTGTAGCTCACTGGTAAATCCTTGCACTGTTGAGACAAGCACCCGAGTTCAAATCCCATCAGCCACATTATCTTTTTATTTTAATTTTCTTTTAACCTTTTAGAAGCCTAAGAGTTTGCACGAGCACTGCACGTAAACTAAAGAGTCACACTTAAAACAAACATGTGCAAATTAGTATTCAGACCAAACAAGACACTCTTGGTTTAAGGACGCATAAGTCCATGAGTTTAAGGACCCCACAGTCCGTGTTGATGTGTGGTTGTCGGGACCCGTCACCTCTCTGAAGACGTTGAATGATTACAACGACAAATATCAGAGGAGTTCAGAGATATACCCTTGAACCAATGAGTTGGTTGAAAGAGCAGATGTGCTCAGTTCAAGATGATTTGAGGACTTATGGTCAGTTTGGGCTAAGTCCAATTATGTTTGAAATATTGGCCCTTCGTTGGCTAATTGAAGGAGAGGCTTTGCCTCTAGAAACTTAGCCAATTGGGCTAAAGCTAGAGTTAAACACTAAAGACCAACAGTGTTGAACACTGGAATTAAGATTAGCAAGTTAGTGTTTAACACTAGCAACGGGGCTTTCAAATTAGTATTAAACACTAAAGCAAATCAGTGTTAAACACCGGTAGCATAGATTTCAAATTAGTGTTAAACACTAAAGCAAATCAGTGTTAAACACCGGGAACAGAGTTTCCACATTAGTGTTAATCACTAAGAAAATCAGTGTTAAACACTGCAAATAGAGTTTTCCAAATTAGTGTTAAACACTAAGAAAATCAGTGTTAAACACTGCAGATAGAGTTTTCCAATTAGTGTTAAACACTAAGGATGGGGGGGTCACGTGCGGACACGTGAGAGCGCCTTGATTTCCCTTATTTTATTCTGCAGGTAAGTATTTAACACCTTTAATTTCCTGGTCATCACGTGTGGGCACGTGATAAGCATCCATCCATTCGATATTAAAGGGATTCGTTAGGGGTCACGTGGGGACACGTGAGGGCGCCCTAAATGTGGAGCCAGATCTCCTTTTGGTTTATCCTCAAATCCGCGAATAAGTGTTAAACACTTTTATTTTTATTTTAGAGCATCACGTGTTGGCACGTGATAGGGATCTGTGCGCCAATTGTTAAAGCATTTGCTGAGGGGTCACGCGATAACACGTGAGAGCGCCCAAAGCTTTCATTTCCTTTGCTTTTTCTTTCTGCGTTTTGGGAGTCACGTGGGAGCACGTGAGGTGATGCTTCAAAGTTTTTTGCAGGGGATCTTTTCAAGGGTCACGTGGGTCACGTGAGGCACTGCCTCAAAGGGGCTCTCTGTAGATCTTTTTGGGGGGGGGGGGTCACGTGGTGACACGTGACCCTGCTTTTCTGTAGTTGTTTAGAAGATCTGTTAATCCCTTTCAGGAATTAAATTCCTCATAGGGTTGAACCCTGACAATAATTTCAGAGGAATTAAATTCCTACTTCCTTTTGAAGAGTTGAACTCTGAATTTCCTATAGGAATTAAATTCCTCATATATGTGAAGAACCGAATAGGGTTAAACCCTAATAAAAGCTTTGAGGAATTAAATCCCACTTTCTGTTAAAGAATTATTCTGGGGAATGAGATTAAGGGAATTAAATTCTCGTTGTTTTAACAGAACTAAGTTCTTAACTAGGGTTAAACCCTGATTCTTTTCATTCTGAAGGAATTAAATTCCCATAACACAGGGTCAAACCCTAATTTTATTTTAAAGGAATTAAATTCCTATAGTTCTGTGAGAATTGAATTCTCGTGCTTCCATTCCCTCTCTATGCATTGGATCTGCATGGTAGGATCTCAACCCATTGAGAATTAAATTCTCAACTCAAGGGGAGATGTGCACTTTACAGATCCTCCATCAAAGAGAGAAGAAATATGTCCCTCTGTTTTATATTAGAGTTAAACTCTGTTGAGAATTAAATTCTCCTTTCTTTCAATGAAACCTTCCCTTTCTTACCTAGGGTTTTCTTTTGCAGAAGATCCAAATTCTTCTAAAGTATTCAGGGCTCTCTCTCTTTTCTTCCCTCTGCGTCTCTCTCCTCTTTTTTTTGTGTGTCTCTTGGCTCCTATTTATAGGAGAAGCAGCCGAGTCAATTAGTTTTTTGATGAATCTTTCTTTGAGAGATTTGATTTGTATCCATCATTCGTTTTGGACCTTTGGATTATTAGGTGAATTTTATTCACCATTGGATTTTAAATCCAGAGATTCTCCTTTGTTATTTCGGTTAGATTTTACGGGGAAATCTTTCCAAATTCGAGATTTTCCCATAGATAGATGATATTTAATCACCTTTAAATCTTTAATTCAATCGGTTGCTTTTGGAAAGATTTGAGAGGTCTTTTCTTAGAATTTAATTCTGTTGACAAATGGGCTTTGAAGTCGGTCACGTATGGCCACGTGACCCTTGGTCACGTGTGGGCACGTGACCCCCTTGGAACGAGCCTTCTTCTTTCTTTTTTGCGCTCTGTCTTCTGGTTGCTGCTTAACCGTCACGTGCCATCACGTGACCCCTGGTCACGTGTGAGCACGTGACCCCTGGTTGGACTCTCTTTCTTGATTTAAACGGAGAACAAGTCTACTGCTTTTGAGTATCACGTGCCAACACGTGACCCTGGTCACGTGGGGAGCACGTGATCTCTTCTGAAGCCTTTTCCTTGATTTGATCAGGGAACCGGTTTGCCTTTGAAGCCGCTTTTAATTGTCATGTGCCAACACGTGACCCAGGTCACGTGGGAGCACGTGACCCTTTCTGAACCCCTTTTCTTTGATGTAATCGGGAAGCTGAATTTTCCTTGCTGATGCTTTTAGATGTCACGTGCCAACACGTGACTGCTGGTCATGTGTAAGCACGCGACCCTTTTCTGAAGCCTTTTCCATAAGCTTTTCTGATTTTAAATCAGGAAACAAATGCCCCCACAGCGTTGTTCTCACGTGTCCGCACGTGAGTGCAACGCTGTCATCTTTTGTGACCGTTGGATTTCTCTAGGGATTTGGGGAGATGAAACGTTTCCATGACCTCCTATAAATACTCATGTTTCTTCAGAAGAGCCTTCACTTTGTTCATCTTCTTCTTTTGAGAACTTTTTCCCTTGAGAATTTAATTCTCGCTTCCAGAGCTTAGTTCTCTGTCTTGAAACAATCTTCAGAGTTTAACTCTGTTCAGGTGACCCTTTTTCCTCAGGTAATGTTCTTGGACAAACAGTAAATTTTCACATTTCTTTGGATTTTAAATCCCAAAACAAGGGTTTTTACTCTTTTTCAACAAGGAACCCATTTTTCTTCAAGTTTTTCCATAAGAACAGGAAACCACCTAACCTTCGAACTGTAGATCTCTTAGGGTTTAGATGATCTTTGGGGAGATGATGATGGCGTTTCAACTCCATGGAACTTAATTCCATCCAAAAATGTTTCTGGGAATTTAATTCCCTTTTCTTAATAAGGAATTTAATTCCAATGAAGAACTCAGTTTCTTCACACAGAGGCTTCTTGGGGTCAAGAGACCCGAGGTTGTCCTTCTGTAATTAATGAAACAAGAGCTTTCTAATGATTCTCATGACCTTTATTTCAGGTATCATGGATGCCCATCTGTATGGTCTTGACGAGATTATTTCCTATGGTAATATTCGTGCACTGGGCCGCAGTCAGAACCAGGAGTTCATCGATGCTCAGTGTGCCGAGATCATGAGCCGCTTTGACGAGTACAACCATCGGCTACTCCTCCGTCGCTCTTCTCTTCTGAGGCTGATCGTTCTGGCGATTCGGGAGGCACTTCCTCTCTTTTGCACCGGCATACCGCTCAGGGCCTTGGACACTGCTGAGGATAAGGTACATTCGGTGTACCTGATGGGCTTGATCTCAAAGAGGAGGCGAGATCACCTTATTGATCTCTTGCACCAAGCCTTTCAGCAGTCAGCCATAATTGCCGCCTATCAGAGGGTGGAGGATATTCGTGAGGACCCCGACGCTTGCGATCGCGAGAGGAAGCATACTCGGGAGGTTCGAAATGCTTGGAGAATCTTGGACAAAGTTAATCTTGAGTTTCTCAACCCATGCCCCGCGTCTGAAGTCTTACCATTGTAAACGTGTCCTCTTTATTTTGTATGAACTTCTTGAAGTATGAGTGACAAGTTTTATTATGTCTTTCCCTGCTTGCATGCCTTTCTCTGGGATTTTATCATTTTGTTACTGTTTTTGTTGATGCTTTTAATATGCAGGGTGCTACTCCATTTTTTTCAGTGCACATCAAGTTTGGGCCTCACGTGTTCTGCACGTGGGGTCCCTTGATGGGGCTGTTCACAAAATTTTCCCATGCCATATTTTCAGTGCACAATATCAGATGCAGAAAAAGGGCCTTGGAAATAGTTCCATCCCCTTGATTTCCGATGCCTTTCCTTTTTTTTTGGGCCTTGGAAATAGCCTCATCATGCAAGATTTTCCGCGCTCAACACTTAATGCACTTCTTTATATCTGAGGCTATAGCCTTCTTTTCCCTTCACAGAGATTTATATTTTTCCTTTCTTATTTTGGTGTAATTTGTCTTGAGAAACAAACGAGCGCCATGGCCTGCAATCGCCCTCATGCTCGTCGACAGCCATGGAAAGTTCCTATCGAGAAGATGATCCCCCGCTTTGCTTCCCGATTGGTGGATCCACTCCTTACCGATGACGAATGCGACTCGGCAACGTACGAACTCTCGATCCGTTGGGGGTCCCCCTCCCGATGGGGTCCCTCTGGCCCCGGATGATTCTCACGGCCGTGCTTGCCGACATCCCTCCTCACCCAGCAGAGATGACCGTGGCGATGCTTGACGCGGCTGAAGAGAAGCTCGAGGGTTTTCACGAGGCCTGTTTGATTACTCAGGCTTTGAAAGATCGCTCAGTTCATCTTTTGAGCGAAATAAGAGCCCGACGAGCTGTTATGTCTGCTTTTGCAGATGAACATGGCGCCAATCGATGGGGAGCGACTCCTCGCGAGAACCGTCGCTTTGATATGCTGGAGAGAGCAGAGAGAGAGATGGAGAATTTTGTTCTTTGCTTTGTTAACCATTGTGCCACTGATCCTGTGTTTGGTGACCTTTTCCGCTAGCGTAGTATATTAGTCTTTTTATTGTATGCTTTATGCTGAACTTCCATATAGGCTCGGTACTCGTATGTGTGTTTTCGCTTGTATAAATAAACTTTGTGTTCTTCTTATGAAAACTTTTTTCAATAATCAACACTATCATCATGTCGCACGCACATTAAAGCATCGAATATTATTTCTTTATCGGACGTTCATATAATCGCGAGCACATACTTGATAGGACAAACGTCGGAAATTTTCTCGTTGCTTTTCATACCGGGTGACGTGAGCGCGTTTTAGATCGATTGTTGCTGTCGAATGGAAGCCTATTTATACGGTCTTGGGCGTGTATGTCCTGTTTCCAAGGTCATGGTCGCGAAAGTGAGCTTACGCGGCCTGATAGGGCGATACGTGGTGAACATATTGTTGTGCGAGAAAAGGGCTCGTCGTAAATTCTCGGAGAGGGAGTTGGCTTCCAAGGCGCTGGGCGAGCTTCAAGCTAATCTTACCGCCAAGGCCGACAAAGCGTATGAACTCTGGCGGGTGCTTGAAGAGTCTATCAGGGAGGTGGTGACTCTTGATAAAGCTGCCACGTTCACTCGTGTGAGGGTCGAGGCTCATAAAGCCACCGAGAAAAATCTTGAAGGCCGGCTCGCTTCGTATCAGGCCCAGCAGGCTCAGGCGGAGGCCCGTCTTTTGGCAATCTTAAATCATGAGGCCGTGGCCCAACAAAAGCAGGATGAGCTGACCAAGATGCTGAATCGCCCGCCGGCTTGAAACATTTGTATCTTTTCCTTCCTTTTTGTACATACTCATGGATGAGAGTATTTTCTTTTCGTTCTTTCATGAATTGTACTTTGTATCCATCTTAGTTTATGAATAAAAGATATAATTTTCCTCTCAATGGTGTGTCCCCTTTTTATTGAATGTATTCTGCGGATATTCTATCTTGATCTCCTTGCAGGACAGCAATGGCTTAGGATTCAGGGTTAAGATCTGCTTCCTAAGACTTTTGCATTTTATGAGCCATGAGGGTCTCATAAAGAGTTTTTCTCCCTACAGGTCGAGAGGATCCCATAGGTGTAAGTCCTTCTTAAGAATCGTGAAGATTCTTAAGCGGGTTTTACCTTGAGAGTCGTAGGGATCTCACAAGAGAGTTTTCTTCCTTACAGGCCGTGAGGACCTGCAAGTGCAGGATGTGGTCGCCCTTGCCCGTGTTTCACGAGGCCAGGGGCTGCTCCAGGTATCGTAGTTTAAAGACGTCGCGGTCAAGGTTAAGGACCTCATAGTCCATGGATTTAAGGACTCCACAGTCCGATGTTTGGTTGCAGGGACCCGTCACCTCTTTGAAGACGTTGAGGAATTACAACGCCACGTATCAAAGGAGTGAAGAGATGTACCCTTAAACCAAGGCAGAATCCGTAGGGAATCGGGATGGTTGATCGTTAGTTTTAAGACATCACGGTCGAGGTTAAGGACATCATAGTCCGTGGATTTTAAGGACTCCACAGTCCGGTATTTGCTCTGGATGGTTCACACGGGTTCACTGCCGTGCTTGGCGTGGACCAGGCTCCGCTCTGGACGTTTTCCGCGGGGTCAAAGAGTGACGTTATCCGCGTTCTACGTAACCAGGAATTTTGCACTAGATGCTTCACACGGGTTCACTGCCGTGCTCGGCGAGGACTAGGCTCCGCTCTGGATGCTTCACGCGGGTTCATTGCCGTGCTCTGCGAGGACCAGGATCCGCTCTGGACGTTTTCCACGGGGTCAAAGAGTGACGTTATCCGCGTTACACGTAACCAGGAATTTTGCACTAGATGCTTCACACGGGTTCACTGCCGTGCTCGGCGAGGACTAGGCTCCGCTCTGAATGCTTCACACGGGTTCACTGCCGTGCTCTGCGAGGACCAGGATCCGCTCTAGACGTTTTCCACGGGGTCAAAGAGTGACGTTATCCGCGTTCCACGTAACCAGGAATTTTGCACTAGATGCTTCACACGGGTTCACTGCCGTGCTCGGCGAGGACCAGGATCCGCTCTGGATGCTTCACACGGGTTCACTGCAGTGCTCTGCGAGGACCAGGATCCGCTCTGGATGTTTTCCATGGGGTCAAAGAGTGACGTTATCCGCGTTCCACGTAACCAGGAATTTTGCACTAGATGCTTCACACGGGTTCACTGCCGTGCTTGGCGAGGACTAGGCTCCGCTCTGGATGTTTTCCACGGGGTCAAAGAGTGACGTTATCCGCATTCCACGTAACCAGGAATTTTGCACTAGATGCTTCACACGGGTTCACTGCCGTGCTCAGCGAGGACTAGGCTCCGCTCTGGACGTTTTCCATGGGGTCAAGGAGTGACGTTATCCGCGTTCCACGTAACCAGGAATTTTGCACTAGATGCTTCATACGGGTTCACTGCCGTGCTCGGCGAGGACTAGGCTCCGCTCTGGATGCTTCACACGGGTTCACTGCCGTGCTTTGCGAGGACCAGGATCCGCTCTGGATGCTTCACACGGGTTCACTGCAGTGCTCTGCGAGGACCAGGATCCGCTCTGGATGTTTTCCATGGGGTCAAAGAGTGACGTTATCCGCGTTCCACGTAACCAGGAATTTTGCACTAGATGCTTCACACGGGTTCACTGCCGTGCTTGGCGAGGACTAGGCTCCGCTCTGGATGTTTTCCACGAGGTCAAAGAGTGACGTTATCCGTGTTCCACGTAACCAGGAATTTTGCACTAGATGCTTTACACGGGTTCACTGCCGTGCTCGGCGAGGACTAGGCTCCGCTCTGGACGTTTTCCACGGGGTCAAGGAGTGACGTTATCCGCGTTCCACGTAACCAGGAATTTTGCACTAGATGCTTCACACGGGTTCACTGCCGTGCTCGGCGAGGACTAGGCTCCACTCTGGATGTTTCACACGGGATCACTGCCGTGCTTTGCGAGGACCAGGATCCGCTCTGGACGTTTTCCACGGGGTCAAAGAGTGACGTTATCCGCGTTCCACGTAACCAAGAATTTTGCTGATTGTATCCGCATTTCACGGGATGGAGGTTTGGCTGTTGGCGATATGTATACCACCGAGCCATGGAACTGGGAGTTGCCGCTGTTCCGCTTAGCTTGAAGTTGTGTCCGTCATTACGAGACGAGTGTTAGGATGATCTCTAGGTCGCTTGTGACCCGTCGAGATTTAGCTTCTTTCTTTGGTGAAACCTGGGGAGGAGGTGTGTTCCCTTTTGTTTACGCCCTTGGATTGTGTACGGGGTGTGATGGAACATCACCTGTAGGGCATAATTTTTATTTTTATTTTATTTCTTTTTCCGCGATGCTCTATCGTTTTAGCTTTTTATATCGCGAAGGTCGCGATTGCCCAATCATTTCGGCTATTTTTCGCGGTGCCCAATCATTTCGGCTATTTATTTATTTTCTACTTGCTGCTTTTTATTGCGAGTTGTCCCATCATTTCAGCTATTTTTCATGCATACATTTTTGCTTGCTGCTTTTTATTGCAAGTTGCCCCATCATTTCGGCTATTTCGTATGCATGCGTGGCTTGCTAGCTTTTTCGCTGCAAGCTTGGATTTTAGACACCGATTTCAGCATCAGCACCGCTACAACTGGGATGTTACCAGGAGCGAATCATCATTTGCCTCTGTCGATGTTGAACAAAGGTGGCTTAGCAAACAGGGTTAAGGGTCATGTCGACCAAGGCTTTTGACTTCATGAGCCGTAAGGGTCTCACCAAGGTATTTCTCCCTACAAGTTGTGAGGATCTCGTAGGTGTATTTTTTCCCTAGGAATCGTGAGGATCCCTAAGTGTATGTTCCTCTGTAAGTCGTAAGGATCCTACAAGAGGGTTTTCTCCTTATGGGTCGAGAGGACCTACAAGGGTTGCTCATTATATGGACATATCTCTAGTCACGGGTGTGACTTTGCTGGGGAAATGTTTATTCGTGCCCATGGATTGTATACAAGGGCCAGTATTGAGCCACTTGTAGGGCAATATCGAAGGTTGTGGAGGATTTGCTTAAGAACAGGTTTAGGTTTCTGTAACTTAAGACTTTCAAATCTCATGAGCCGTGAGGGTCCCATAAGAGAATTCTTCTTACGAGTCGTAAGGATCTCGCAAGTGCATTTTCTCCTTAGGAATCGTGAGGATCCCTAAGTGTGTTGCTCCTTTGTGAGTCGTAAGGATCTCACACAGGTGGTTTCTCCTTACAAGGTCGAGAAGACTCTATAAGTGTCCTTTAATGAGGTTGCGCCCTTTTAGGTTTTCACAAATACTCGCTGGTAGTCCTGCTGTTTTTACTCACGGAGCCCTTTCGGGTTTTCATCCGTGCCCCTTTTGCTTATGGACATACCGTTTTTTTATTCTTTTTCTCTTTTTTTTACAAGGTCGCGCCCTTTCGGGTTTTCACGAACACTTGCCGGCAGCCCTGCTGTTTTTACTCACGGAGCCCTTTCGGGTTTTCATCCGTGCCCATTTTGCTTATGGACATACCTTTTTTTTATCATTTTTTTTTCTTTTTTTTTTATCCATCTCGTCATCCTAAGGATGCTACGGTAGTAGTTTTAGGGACGTTTCGGTCTGTCGTTAGTTTAAGGACGTTTCGGTCCATCGATAGTTTAAGGACGTTTCGGTCCGTCGTTAGTTTAAGGACGTTTCGGTCCGTTGATAGTTTAAGGACGTTTCGGTCCATTGATAGTTTAAGGACGTTTCGGTCCGGCGTTCAGGGGAAGGCCGGCTACTGCTTATAAAGTCTGAGCTTCGGAAGATAGCGAGCGGACATAGTCGTCGTCATCTATCATTGACCCAGGCTGTGGCTCATTAAGCATAGTACTTCTTTAAGAAACGGCCGTTTAGTGGCCTGAAAGGCCTTTCACCGTGCACGTCCATGAGTAGATAGGCTCCACCCTGGTAGACCTTGTCTATGATGTACGGGCCTTCATAGTTCGGCTCAAATTTTCCCCGCTTGGCACGATTGGGGATCATAGGTCTTTTGACCACTACTACGAATTCGCCTTGGCGGAATGTCCTCGGCCTGGTCAATCTTTCGTATGAGCGCGTCATCTTTGATTTGTAAGCCTCTAGATTTTGTTGCGCTATGAGCCGGGTTTCATCGAGGGCATCAAGCTCCTCGAGCCGAAGGTGAGCATTTTCTTCGTCCGTCAGCTCGTAGTGGACCGCCACTCGTAGAGAGGGTAACTCTATCTCGAGGGGGAGCACTGCTTCCGTCCCAAATACCAACGCGTAAGGCGTTGTGTTCGTGGCCGTCTTGAACGTAGTTCGATAGGCCCAAAGGGCCTCTTGCAGCCTCTCATGCCAGTCTTTCTTATTTCGAGACACCGTCTTTTTTATGATCTTTGTCAAGGTCTTATTGAAGGCCTCGGCCAGACCGTTAGCTCGTGGATTGTAAACTGAAGAATATCTCCAGTCTATATTGTGCTGCTGCGCGAAGCGGCTAATCTTATGGCTTCTGTAGGCTGGCCCGTTATCGGAGATAATCCGCCGTGGGGTTCCAAACCGATAGATGACGTGCGTCTTGAAGAAGTGGAGGATGTTCTCCGTCTTCACTTCCCTCAGCGGTACTGCTTCTGCCCATTTAGAGAAGTAATCAGTTGTCGCCAGGATGAAACGATGTCCCCGGGACGATGCTGGCTCGATGGGGCCGACTATGTCAGTCTCCCACATTTCGAATGGCCAACTAGCCACCGTTGGGTGTAGTGGATTCGGATGTTGGTGGATAAAGTCTCCATGAATCTGGCACGAGTGGCATTGCTTCGCATACTCGAGGCAGTCCTGGATCATCGTGGGCCAGTAGTAACCCATCCGTTTAATTTTTAACTTCATCTTTGGGCCTGCTTGGTGAGAACCGCAGAGTCCGTCGTGAACTTCTTGAACGACTCTTTCTGCTTCGTCAGATCCTAGGCATCTCAGCCATAGAGAATCAAACGATCTCTTGTATAGAGTATCGTTGACGAAAGCGAAAGATAGAGCTCGTTTCATGAGCTGATGTCTTGAGGACGCTTCTTCGGGCATTCGATGGGACTTAAAGTAGTCTATGAAGACTTCCCTCCAGTTCTCGGCCTTCTCACGGTCTTTTATTTATAGGGTCGTCTGCTCAGTCGCTCCCTTTTCTTCGTATGATTCCGGAGATATTTCCGCTGGGACGAGCACTCGACGGCTTTGTACCACGATTCTGACGTCATCGAGGTTCTCGTCAGCCAGTTCTTTAGCGAGCTTAGCTAACGCGTCTGCTTTGCTATTTTCCGCGCGTGGTATACTTTCCAAAGTATAGGAGGGAATTTGGGTCAACAGTTGTTGCACCTTTTCGCCTTATTTCACCGATTCTGGTTTGCATGTATGGTAGTCGCCATTTACTTGACTAACGACCAGTTGAGAATCCCCGTACACGAGGAGATTTTCAATTCCCATGTCGATGGCGATCTCGAGGCCTGCTATCAGAGCTTCGTATTCAGCTTCATTGTTTGTCCTCGGCTCTGTTAAGGAGAAGGCGAAGCGCATTATCCCTCCTTGTGGAGTTACGAAGATGAGGCCTATCCCCGATTTGATCATTGGGATACCTTGTTTCCGCTTCTTTACGGAGGATGCTCCATCGAAATAGAGTTCCCATCGGGTACTACCGCTGCCGATCGCATCAAATGCATGCTCGTCCGGCAAATCGCAGTTCAGAGGAGAACCGGCAGGTACTGGATGCTCAGCGAGGAAATGGCCTGGCTTTTCACTGCCTTAAGAGGTCGATACGTTATTGAGAACTCCATCAGGAGTAGAGCCCATTTCGCGAGTCGACCCGTCAATATAGCCTTTGACATCAAATATTTAAGAGGGTCCACCTTCGAGATGAGACGGACTTCATGTGCCAACGCATAGTGCCTAAGCTTTGTTATCGCGAAGATTAATACCAAGCAATGTTTTTCAATGGGAGTGTAGTTGCTTTCTGCCCCCAGCAGAACTCGACTTAAGTAGTAGAGTGCTCTCTCTTTCCCTTGATCGTTCTCTTGTGCCCATAATGCGCCTAAGGAACCTTCAAGGGCGGTTGTATAAAGAATGAGGGGTTTTCCCTTGACCGGCGTGGCCAACACCGGAGGGTTCTGCAGGTACTGCTTGATCTCGTCTAGTGCACCTTGGCATTTGTGATCCCAAACGAATGGAGTTCCCTTCTTCATCAGGTGGCTGTAAGGACGGCATTTGCCTGAAAGATTAGCGATAAACCGCCGGATGTATGCGAGCTTCCCTTGGAGAGACCGCAACTGTTTGAGGGTTCTTGGCGGAGGCATTTCCATGATCGCCTTGATCTTAGATGGATCTATTTCGATATCTCGATGTCGGATAATGAATCCCAGGAATTTACCCGAGGAGACTCCAAACGCGCATTTGAGGGGATTCATCTTCAAATTATATTGCCGAAGGCGTTGAAATACAGTCTCCAGATGCTTTAAATGCTCTTCGTATGACATGCTCTTTACTACAAGGTCATCGATATAGCACTCGACGATGTCATGTATGAGGTAGTCGAAGATCTTTGTCATGGCCCTTTGATAGGTAGCGCTAGCGTTCTTTAGACCAAAGGGCATAACCCTGTAGCAGAATATACCCAAAGGGGTCCGGAAAGCGGTGTGCTTCTGGTCTCCGGGATGCATCTTTATCTGATTGTATCCTGATGAACCGTCCATAAAGGAGAAAACCTCGTGAGTGGACTGTTATCTATCATTAGCTCGGTTACCGGTACCGGGAAATCGTCTTTTGGACAGGCTTTATTGAGATCCCTGAAATCCACGCATATGCGTACCGTCCCATTCTTCTTCATTACCGGGACGATATTGGCGATCCAGTCGGGATATTGGACTTCTTGGATAAATCCAGAATCGATCAGCTTCTTGACTTCGGCGTTGATGCTCATTTCAAGCTCGAGTCGCATCCTTCTTGGCGCCTTCTTGACTGGCTTGACATCTGGGGATATTGCTAATTTATGCACAGCAATCTCCGGATCTAATCCTGGCATCTCAGAGTAGTTCCACACGAAGCAGTCTTTATGCTGTAGAAGCACGTTCTTTAACGCAGCCACCCTTTCTTCAGATAGCAGCTCGCTGACAAATGTCGGTCGCGGGTCATCTGCCGATCCCAACTCAATCTTCTTGAGGTTATCTGCAGTAGTATGTATGCCGTCTTCCAGTTCTTTCAGAGCTGGCGGAAATTCTGAGATCACCTCATCATCGTTGTTCTCAAAGCCCCAGGGAAGGTCATCTATGTTCTCGGGCTCTTCTTTTAATATCGTAATCGTGTAACATGTGCGAATCCGCTTCCAGGACTGAGGTGGATCTGATTCTGCTTTTGCGGCTTTGAGTTCGTGCTTTTGTGGCGGCGTTACCCTCCAGCCGTCGGATAAAGCGAATCTGCCCTGTTGGTACTGGTCCTCGACCCAGTTCTTGAAGGTGAAGCAGTCTTCGGTAGGATGCCCTATGGCTCGGTGATAAGAGCAATAGTTCAGATGAGACGCCTTGTTAGCTTGCTCAGGGCGTCTAGACTCTGGAAGCGCGATCATTTGATGTTTTATAGCGAGCTCGAGTAACCTCTCCGTCTTGTCTCGGGGGAAGGAGTACGCTCGACTCATCTTCTTCATGAGGGACAAATCCGAGCCGCGCAATACCCGATCACGTAACTCTCTAATCCTGCGTCGTTGTTGTCGGATCCTCTTTCCGCTTCTTGATTTATTTCTGTCTCTGCGTCGGGCCTTTCGTACAACGGGTTGACAAGGATGAGCATCTTCGTCTTTTGCAGCCTGTTGAAACAGACGTTGCGTCCTGGCCTTCTCATAGATGGCCATCTCGCGGTTGTGGTCTTCTCGAGCTTTTTGACCCACTTTCCTGATAAGCTTGTCCATTCGTTCTTCAAACGACGGACTCGGCCCTTCAATCGCGGGATCTAGTTTTGATGAGGGGTTGGCATTTCCTGACAGGGCGTCCTCTTCTTCATCGAAGGTATATATAGCGTAGCTACTGTGGGCCCGTTCCCGTTTTTCGGTTCTCGTGTATTCAAGCCCAAGTGTTTCCATTTTCCCGTTAGGCAATTTGCGTTGAGTCCCAGGGACATCCCAAATCCTGTTGTAGAACCGAGCCTGTCGAACAGTCTGTTTTAAGGGTACTCCTTGGCGCTTCAATAGCCTCTTTAGTCCATTTGTGTAGTATCTGGGCAAACGGATAGGTTGGAGCCTGTCGAGTGTAACATCCGTGCCATGCCAGATCTCTTTCTCTATTTTCGACTCTGAGGATCGGTAGAATAGGATTAACTTCTCACCCCTTATCCTGGGAGGGACGTAAAATGTTTGCAGGTCTTGCACATTGTGAGCTTGAAGTGTGTCGAGATCCTTGTAGTGTTCTCGCGGTACCATGGTGATTTGCAAAATCTGATCATCGCTAGGGGGTGCTTGTATTGACAGCCGATTGGAGAACACGGCATTAACCTCATCTTCCGAGTCACTTCCGAAGACCAACATGGGAGCGGACGTCCCCGGGTTGTTGCGTTGAGATGGCCCGGCATAAACTATCTCTTCTTCTTCGGTATCGCTCCCGAAAACAGGGATGGTGGCGGCTGCTTTGTTCTCCGGCTTGCGACACCTTTCTGTATTCTCGAAATCTGGCAAAAAGTACTTCGCATCTTCGTATTTGCGGACTTCGTTCACGGAAAATGGGTTTAACTCACCTGTTACGGTATACTCGAAACCATCCTTAAAGTACTTCATACACTGATGTTGTGTAGAAGGGATGATGTTGTACTCGTGTAGCCAAGGATGACCGAGCAAGGCGTTGTAGCAGGTCTTGGCATCAATGACATGGAATTTGATGTCTGTGACGAGGAGTCCAAAGCGTAATGTTAGTATCACGGATCCGAGAGTCCGTGACGATTATGAATCGAAACCGGAGATGGTAATTTTGTCACGAGCGAGGTGTTGCACACTCATGCAGATTTCCTTTAACACCCGAACGTTAAGGAGATTGACGGAGGATCCATTATCCACTAGGATCTTGCCTATCTTGATATCATGGCAGTACCCAGAGACATATAGGGGACGGTTGTGGTCGCACGTCCCGAGAAGGAGGTCTTCGTCACCGAAAGTGATGTCGGCCGTATGCACTTCCTCCAATTCATCCTTCATCCTTTCAGTGGCGAGGAAGGCTTGGAATTGCTCAGGTTCTTGTAACGCCTTAATTAGTGAATCTCGCGCTTCTTTTGATAATAGGAGGGCATCGAGGATGCTAAGTTGAGAAGGTAGCTTCCTTAGGTGCGCTAGGATATTGTAGTCCACCTTACCCTTCCTGGGAGGGTCTTTGGTAGTCAGTTCTTTCATGACCTGGTCATCTAAAGTGATATCCTCAGTGACCTTTTCCTTTCCCTTATCTTTTCTACTCGCGGGCCCGAGATTCTTTTCTGGGAGTGTGCGATTGCGCAGCTGAATGTTCTCGCAGGCCTCCGATCTCTCCTCTTTCCCTAAAACGGATTCTTTAAAGAGAGGGCCCAGAGCCATTTCTTCATCAGAGTCGCTCCCAAAGGTGAGAATTTGTAACCCTCCGGCGTTAACCATGTAACAGTTGGCAGTAGTTCTGTAGTGCCCGTCGACAGTACTTCTTCGTTCCCGACGAATCTTGCGTTTCATGCGCTTAAAATGTTGCCGATGAGCAACATATCCTTGCCACCATATCCTAAAGGCGTCGCACTCCTCCGTGGGGTGTGAAATTTTCCGATGATATGCGCAATAATCAGGGTGCTTCTCCACCCCATCGAGCGTGTTTCCTTCCGAGGGTGGTAGCTTTATTCCCATTGACATGGCTTTGGCAAACCTTTTCCTTGTCTTGAATATCTTCTTGTCTACTTCGGATGCCTTTCGATCTGGCGGGGGTAGTTCCACTCTTTCGTTCAGTCGCCTGCATTTGGCTCCTTCCGATGCAGCCATCTCACGCTCCTGATCCGCTTTACTCTTTAGACGAATCTCGTCTAGAAAGGCATTGATCATTTCATCTGTTGGCCACACACGCTCTGGTTCAGGCTCTGTCCCCAGCTTCTTAGTGCCAGGAGTTTTTTCATCGTCGGTAAACGAGTGGAAGGTTACGTTACAACTCGCCACATATCCCTCGGATTCATCCGACGAACTCTCTCTATCATCTCCCTCTTGAAAGATGTGGTTGAGGAACTCTTGCAGTGTGACAGGAGTTCGCGCCTTTTGATTGTACTCTTCCAGCGCGTCGATTTGCTTCTGCAAGTTCGTATGCTCGGCTCCAAGTTTCACGGGCTTCTTAGATTTCTTCTTCTTTTTCTTCGAAGATTTTGACGGTTGGACGTGAGTATTTGGGCCATTATCGCGAGTCTTCGTAGTTGGGCGGGGCTTCAACATCCTTTCGATAATTTGAGGTTCAAGAAGGTCCTTCCATTCGATCGCAGGGCACGCATGAAGGTCTCTCAGCATTCTTTTGGTTTTAGTTGATAGCACGACCTCCCATGGAGCTTCTTCAATAAAGGAGCAGGTTGCCCCCGGTGTATCTGCTTTCTTAGGAGTATGCGGCTGTGGTGGGTTCACCTTCCACTTTTCGGACAGTACAAACTTCCCCTGGAGGTATTGATCTTCAATCCATCCTTTGAAGACGAAGCAATCTTCAATCGGATGACTCACCGTTTGATGGTAAGGGCAATAGTTAGGGTTATTCACCTCAGTGTGTTGCGGCGGTCGCCTTGGATTTGGTAGGTTTATAAGTCTGTTGCGTACTGCCAGCTCGAATAACCGTTTCGTCTTGTCTCGTGGGAACGAGTAGGGACGCTTCATCTTCTCATTATAATACTGGCGTCTTTCTTCCAATTGATCTGCCGGCTTCGGGGCGTTAGGTTGCTGCTGGGCATTCGCGACGAAGGTTGCCCTTCCTTTACCTTTGTCATTCCGAGGTTCCGACTTCGAGGGAGGTGGTCTATGACCCATCTGGTCCATCTGAGCCAACTTGTCGATTAAAGCCTGGAATGTGGTTGGCTTAAAGAACATCATAAACTAGGAGATAGTTGCGTGAGGGTCTAGAGTTCCCATGAACATGCCCACCACAGGTGCTTCCTCAATGCGTTGCTCGCATCTCGACCACAAATTCCGCCAGCGTATAGCATACTGGACCCAGGTTTCGCCTGGTTTTACCCTGTCGTTAATCAGTGCCGTTATTGGAGTGCGTTCGCTGGCGCTTGCGAATCGCTGAGTGAATAGCAGCTCCATTTCAGCGAACGTCTTGATAGAATCGTTCGGGAGTTCTGAATACCATTCGAACACTGTTTCTGTTAAGCTGCCCACGAACTGGCGAAGCAACAGTTTATCATCACCGCCAGTGTTACCGCAAAGGGCCCTGAACTGGGCGACATGTTGATGGGGATTGCCGGTCCCCTTATACACGTGGAATTTTGGTATTGTATAACCCGGCGGGTATTTGATTTGGTCGTACTAGCTTGGATACGGCCGGCCCGTCTTTACGACTTGACCAGCTGTCTCAGTCGCATGATGAACCCGGAATTGCTGGGCTATATAGTCGACCAAATCAGCCTTAGAGATTGTCTCCTCTTTGGCCGTTGAGAGGGCCGGTGGTGGATTTGACGTTTCTCCTCGGTCGTCTTCAAGAACGATTGGGGGATCCTCGGCGGGTGGGTCCTGCTGGATCATCATTCCTATCATGTCTTGGAAGAGAAGGCCCATACGCTGTATGTTGGCTGCTTATTCAGCAGCCTCTTCGTCCTTCTTCTCCAGTATCCGGCGAAGGAATTCGGTGTCGGTTTCTTCCTCCTGGCGTTCGTCTGAGGACGTTTCTGGGTTTTCTTTTGGCCCGGTAAGTGCGGCCATAGCATTCATCATTTCCTGGAGCTTTTGCTGTTGCTCCTGAGCTTTGGTCACCGACCGTGTAAGCGGTCTATGACCTGTAGACGCACGGCCGTCTTCTTTTCCTGGCGCCATGTATACGGTGTGGACCATCATGCCCCCAGACTTAGGGCGTCTGGGCTCAGTTCTTTTAGCTGTCGTTGCAGGCTGGGGGATCTTCTCTGGCTTCCTCCTTTTATGAGCAGTGGAGGTTAAGGAGGCCGTTGAGGTGGACGTCCAGACAGCCTTTCGTGGTTTAGCCTGGTGACCGGCTTCCGATTGGATTTTCAGCTTCTTGCGCTGGCGGGAGAAGTTTGGATCGATCATCGAGTCTCGGGCCTGCCGCCAAACCTTATAGATTTTGGAAGACAGCCGTTGAGAGGATCGGGGCTGTTCTGACTTTATTTCCACAACCTTTTTTAGTGGGGGAGGAGATCTCTTTAGCACCGCAGTAGGAGAATTCCTTCGCACCTTATTTAGCATCTCAAAGCTGTTCCCCGTTAGAACAGCAGCATTAACTTCTGCCATCGGGGCTGATGGAGTTAGCCCAGAGGGGGAGTTGCCCCCAGCCTTCCTTACTCGGCGCCAATAGCGACGTCGAGCGTGTCGAGCGGACGGCGTTGGTTCAGCGGTGAGAATGGCTTCGTTTTGCCCCCTGTGTAGGTGGGGGGTCGCTGCTGATGTTAGCCTGTCAAAGACCAATGTCCTTTGGGTAGCAGGAGCGGGAGCTGGGGCCGTCAATCTTGTAAGGACCGACCTTCTGGCCGGGGAAGCCGCCTTGGCGATTTCGGGAGCAGGACCGGCCACTATCTTAGAAACAGCCTTCTCTGGGATTGTAGGCCCCATGATGGGTCCACAGGATTTCTGGCCCAATCTAGAGAAGACCGAGGCGCTGATGTCGGGCGACCCATTGAGAGGAGCCGCGGCAGGGGTAAGACGATCAAAGACCGACTTCTTGGGAGCTTCCTTTGTCAGCACCGGCGCCGTGAAGCTTGTTGGTGGGAACATAGTCCCAAAGAACAATCCGGTAGTGGCCTGAGTCACCTGGTCCACCGGTATTGTGAATAATGAAGCAGCTTGGGGTCGTAGGCTATACCTCCTGGCGAGGTAGAGCATTGGTCGCAATTGCAGTCCGAGCAGTTGGAGCATTTCGCAGAAGTAGAAGCCATCGATTCTTTGCTTTCTGCAATGAGCAAGACGCCAAGTCTTAGTATCTCGAAACCCAAGGGCAACCATTAGCGAACCGCGATTGGTTCGCGAATCACGACACACGAAGTGTGGAGTGGAAAGAGGAAAAGGTCCCACCGGGCGTGCCAGAATCTGTTCCCCTCCGAACGGCGGCCGAGACATGGGCTGTCTTGCCTGAGATTCGGGGCAGATGCTAATTGGTGCTATCCGTCTACCTCTCCGAAGATGCCAAGTTGATTTATGGCACCGTGTATCGAAGGTTTAAACGGATGCGGCCGATGTAGCAGACTTCGTCAGATTCCCCCTCGTTTGAGGGGTTTTTGATTGTGGGGACGCTCTTCTCTGCAGGCGCAAGCCCCTGCAGTTAATTACGCTACCGCGTCGCGGTAACAACTTTCTCCTTCTCCAGATGGTCACTTCGTGTCGTGTGTGTTTATTTTATGTTTTGTTGCCCGTGGATTGTTTACGGAGACCGAGTTATGTCGTCGCCCATAGGGCGTGGATTAGTCCAAATCCGTATTTTCTTAGATTTGGGTTTGGGGTTTTGGTTTGAGGATACGTTAGCCATATTTGAGGCTAAGATCAACTCAAACGTTTGTTAAGGATTCGTTAGTCCAATTTGAGACTAAGATCAACTTTAACGGGATCGTTTAGATCCGACAAAAGAGCAATTGGCTTTATTGTTCCAGTTTAGGGACATAGGGGTCCATCGCCAGTTTAGAGACGTGGTGGTCCATCGCCAGTTTAGGGACGTGGTGGTCCATTGGTAGTTTAAGGACGCATAAGTCCATGGGTTTAAGGACCCCACAGTCCATATAGGTGTGTTTAAGGACGCATTAGTCCGTTAGTTTAAGGACGCATAAGTCCGCGGGTTTAAGGACCCCACAGTCCGTACCTTGGTTTAAGGACGCATAAGTCCATGAGTTTAAGGACCCAACAGTCCGTGTTGATGTGTGGTTGTCGGGACCCGTCACCTCTCTGAAGACGTTGAAGGATTACAACGACACATATCAGAGGAGTTCAGAGATGTACCCTTGAACCAATGAGTTGGTTGAAAGAGCAGATGTGCTCAGTTCAAGATGATTTGAGGACTTATGGCCAGTTTGGGCTAAGTCCAATTATGTTTGAAATATTGGCCCTTCGTTGGCTCATTGAAGGAAAGGCTTTGCCTCTAGAAACTTAGCCAATTGGGCTAAAGCTAGAGTTAAACACTAAAGATCAACAGTGTTGAACACTGGAATTAAGATTAGCAAGTTAGTGTTTAACACTAGCAACGGGGCTTTCAAATTAGTGTTAAACACTAAAGCAAATCAGTGTTAAACACCTGTAGCATAGATTTCAAATTAGTGTTAAACACTAAAGCAAATCAGTGTTAAACACCGGGAACAGAGTTTCCACATTAGTGTTAATCACTAAGAAAATCAGTGTTAAACACTGCAAATAGAGTTTTCCAAATTAGTGTTAAACACTAAGAAAATCAGTGTTAAACACTGCAGATAGAGTTTTCCAATTAGGGTTAAACACTAAGGATGGAGGGGTCACGTGCGGACACGTGAGAGCGCCCTGATTTCCCTTATTTTATTCTGCAGGTAAGTATTTAACACCTTTAATTTCCTGGCCATCACGTGTGGGCACGTGATAGGCATCCATCCATTCGATATTAAAGGGATTCATTAGGGGTCACGTGGGGGCACGTGAGGGCGCCCTAAATGTGGAGCCAGATCTCCTTTTGGTTTATCCTCAAATCTGCGAATAAGTGTTAAACACTTTTATTTTTATTTTAGAGCATCACGTGTTGCCACGTGATAGGGATCTGTGCGCCAATTGTTAAAGCATTTGCTGAGGGGTCACGCGATAACACGTGAGAGCGCCCAAAGCTTTCATTTCTTTTGCTTTTTCTTTCTGCGTTTTGGGAGTCACGTGGGAGCACGTGAGGTGATGCTTCAAAGTTCTTTGCAGGGGATCTTTTCAAGGGTCACGTGGGTCACGTGAGGCACCGCCTCAAAGGGGCTGTCTGTAGATCTTTTTGGGGGGGTCACGTGGTGACACGTGACCCTGCTTTTCTGTAGTTGTTTAGAAGATCTGTTAATCCCTTTCAGGAATTAAATTCCTCGTAGGGTTGAACCCTGACAATAATTTCAGAGGAATTAAATTCCTACTTCCTTTTGAAGAGTTGAACTCTGAATTTCCTGTAGGAATTAAATTCCTCATATATGTGAAGAACCGAATAGGGTTAAACCCTAATAAAAGCTTTGGGGAATTAAACTCCCACTCTCTGTTAAAAAATTATTCTGGGGAATGAGATTAAGGGAATTAAATTCTCGTTGTTTTAACAGAACTAAGTTCTTAACTAGGGTTAAACCTTGATTCTTTTCATTCTGAAGGAATTAAATTCCCATAACACAGGGTCAAACCCTAATTTTATTTTAAAGGAATTAAATTCCTATAGTTTTGTGAGAATTGAATTCTCGTGCTTCCATTCCCTCTCTATGCTTTGGATCTGCATGGTAGGATCTCAACCCATTGAGAATTAAATTCTCAACTCAAGGGGAGATGTGCACTTTACAGATCCTCCATCAAAGAGAGAAGAAATATGTCCCTCTGTTTTATATCAGAGTTAAGCTCTGTTGAGAATTAAATTCTCCTTTCTTTCAATGAAACCTTTCCTTTCTTACCTAGGGTTTTCTTTTGCAGAAGATCCAAATTCTTCTAAAGTATTCTGGGCTCTCTCTCTTTTCTTCCCTCTGCGTCTCTCGCATCTTTATTTTGTGTGTCTCTTGGCTCCTATTTGTAGGAGAAGCAGCCGAGTCAATTAGTTTTTTGATGAATCTTTCATTGAGAGATTTGATTTGTATCCATCATTCGTTTTGGACCTTTGGATTATTAGGTGAATTTTATTCACCATTGGATTTTAAATCCAGAGATTCTCCTTTGTTATTTCGGTTAGATTTTACGGGGAAATCTTTCCAAATTCGAGATTTTCCCATAGATAGATGATATTTAATCACTTTTAAATCTTTAATTCAATCGGTTGCTTTTGGAAAGATTTGAGAGGTCTTTTCTCAGAATTTAATTCTGTTGACAAATAGGCTTTGAAGTCGGTCACGTATGGCCACGTGACCCTTGGTCACGTGTGGGCACGTGACCCCCTTGGAACGAGCCTTCTTCTTTCTTTTTTGCGCTCTGTCTTCTGGTTGCTGCTTAACCGTCACGTGCCATCATGTGACCCCTGGTCACGTGTGAGCACGTGACCCCTGGTTGGACTCTCTTTCTTGATTTAAACGGAGAACAAGTCTGCTGCTTTTGAGTATCACGTGCCAACACGTGAGCCTGGTCACGTGGGGAGCACGTGATCTCTTCTGAAGCCTTTTCCTTGATTTGATCAGGGAACCGGTTTGCCTTTGAAGCCGCTTTTAATTGTCACGTGCCAACACGTGACCCAGGTCACGTGGGAGCACGTGACCCTTTCTGAACCCCTTTTCTTTGATGTAATCGGGAAGCTGAATTTGCCTTGCTGATGCTTTTAGATGTCACGTGCCAACACGTGACTGCTGGTCACGTGTAAGCACGTGACCCTTTTCTAAAGCCTTTTCCATAAGCTTTTCTGATTTTAAATCAGGAAACAGACACGTGGCGAGAATCCGAGCCCCCAACCCAAAGATTGGACCGGCGAGATTGATGTTGGGGTCAGCGCCGCCGGTTCTGTTGAGCCCAAACCCAAATTTTTTCTAAATCCTAGACCCTTGGACTCCCCTCTTAACTCCAGCATTGCTTATTTACACTGTACATTTACAGAGAATAATAAAACCCTTCAAATTCCATTTTAATGCAAATTTTAATGCATTATTCATCATCCCCCTGAACCCTAGTTTTCCCTATAAATACCCACTCCATTTTACACCCCTATCGCTCAGAATTCTATTACAAAAACTATACCAAATTCCCAAGTCTTTTAGTGTACAAGTGGAGTTAGTGAAGGGCGAAGCTCCGACGAACTTCCGAGGAGATTCCGGCGACGAATCGACGCCCCGAAGCCTTCTTTAGGACCCCCTCTCTCCGCTAGTCCAATAAACCAGTAAGTCCCATCTCCCCCTCTCTTCTTCTTCTTTAAAAATTTACATTTCTAAAACCCAACGGAAGTGGAGTTAGTCCGACTTCCGATTCGGTTTTCTTTTTAAAACTATACTTTTCTTTAAAAGGATAAAACCATATTCTCATATGTTGATTAATAAACATTAACAAACTCAATAAAACAAGTTTCACATCAAAATAATCATTTTTGTGACATTTATCGCATTTTTACATAAAAATACCACAAACTATTCATTTCGATATTATAGCCTTTATTCCTTGCTATACCTATTGATAGTTCACGAGGTAATGACCTTCCTCATCACAACACACATCTCTATTATAGCACGATGAAATTTTGCGACAATAGAATACGAGAAATATGACTTTATAAATAAATACCCTAAACTTACAAAACCATTTTCTTTAAAAAGATGTATTAACAATTTCCATGCAATTGCGCCTCTACAACCCATTTTGAGGACCCTGTTCGGGATGGTGTGGATTATCACACATCCTCGGGCCTAGTAGAGCGAGATGCAGACCTCCGCAAGGGGCATTTGATCTCGATGGAATTTTTATACATTTTTCTTTAGAAAATGAGATTTCTACAAGAAAATAAATAAATTATTTTCATTAAATATATCTATTATCAAAATATATATGTTAATTATATAAATATTCCAAATTTTCTAAAACAAAGGAAATACTATTACATGAAAATACCATCCAAATACAACACAAATACAATATTTCAAGAAAATACCATATACTGTAAAGTTAGGTTCTACTCACTAGAAATTTCACAATTATAAAATATACATCTATGAAAAACCTGAAGACTATAATTAAATGATTGAGGTGTATTTTGAAATTATGCCAAATCTATTTTTACATAAAACCCCCTCAAGTTATATTAAATTACAATAAGGACCCTAGTAAACATAGGTTTAAGTGGGACCAATCTCTTGAGCCTCAGGGAGCCGGGGATATGGGTGCTTGCCGATTAAGGTAGATAATCTAATAAATGGTATTATCAACACGGTAATTGTCTTGGAAAAAGACACAAATCCTGCCGTCCATGTGCAGCAGTTACCAATAACATCAAAACTAATTCAGGACTTCAATTTCTTTTCAAAAATGTCTGAGTCAGACTGGGTCTCAATCTAATTAATGTGACTTGAATATGATTCAAGTACAAACTACAATACAACATGAATCCATGAATCCGTCTATTCAATTTATATCAATCTATCTTGATCGAACCGAACCATGGATATACTCTATCTACATGTTCATCCATTATATCCGTTCCATTTACTGATATCATGGTTTCGACAAGTCATCCATATACAATTTATAATACAAGACAAGATAATAAAATCCATACAATCAATACATTCAATACATAAACACTACGGGTTATAAAGGGGTAGAGTGGTACAGAACATGTTAAAGATGGCCCGAGATGGTCACTTAAGACATAATTACATCTATACCGTTGTTCCGTGGTATTATCGACGGAGCCTTGTACTACGGGTTACCAAAGTCTCCGGTGTAAGTGGGACTCCTCTCGTATACACTGGTATTTTCTGTACCAAGCTACAAACAACTGCGCTAACTTTATAATAAAACATTATAAAACTATACTCTCTCTGTCTATTCTACTTCTCTCTCATCTTTGGGACTTACTGAGCGATTGTTCGCTGACGACATTCCTATTTCTCTTCTTCTTTGGAATGTTGTTAGGAGGACTCGACGCCGGGGAGTACAAGACCAGTCAGGAGCATTTGGAGTAGGCCCCTGAGAAGTACACCGAAGACCCAGAGCTGTAGCCACTTATACTTATTCCATTTTTATTTCTGTTATGCCATCGTTTAGGTATTGCTTTCATTCTATGTATTTACATTTTCAGTTGTACTTGTAAAAGAATGTTAATAAATAAAGTTGTTGTTCACTTACATCTTGTCTCTTGTGTATTTTACTTTATATTGCTTAGATACGCTTAGCGTGTTTACTTCTGAGTAAATGCGTAGCGGACCTCGTCGCGCCTCCTTGCCCGTATACTGGAAAGCGGGGCGTGACAACAAGGGTTTACAAAATTATGAATAAAGTTTTCTAAAGTCTTCTCCACCTTCTCCACCATGAAGAAGCGGCGATTTTCACGAGGAGTCGCTCCTTATCAGTTAGCGCCGTGCCCATCGGCGAAAGTAGACATGATGGCCCGTTGAGCCCGTATCTGGCTTAGAAGCTGAACAGAGCGATCCCTGAGAGGCGTGGTAATCAAAAGTTCCATGAAAGCACTCGATCTTGTCCTCCGCTGCGTCAAGCATCGCCGGAATCATCTCCGCTGGATGAGGGAGAATGTCATTGAGCACAAACAGGAGGATCATCCGGAGCCAAATGGAGCCGATGGGGAGAGGAGATCTTCTACGAGTTAAGAGCTCGTGCAGCACCGTATCACATTGGTCATCCGTAAGAGCAGGATTCACTAAGCGTGTAACAAAACGAGAAACAATTTCCTCAATGGGCACCTCCCCTGGCTGCCGATGAGCATGTGGACGATTACAAGCCATGACTCTCCTCTGTTAAAATGATTCTCTGAAAGTGATAGCGAAGATGAGCATTATTTCAGATTATAAGGGGAGGCATTTAAGTCTCGGCACGGAAAATGTTGTGCATGGTGGAACTATTTCCAAGCTCTGATGAAAGAAGGCATTGGAAAAGAAAGTTTGACTTAGGAAAAGCAGAGAAAGAAGGAGAAAAGAAACCTTCATTAACGAGACAGCGCCTCACGTGCCTTCCACAAGAGCGCCATCGCCGATAGGATCAAATCCTATGGTGGCGCCTCATGCGGGTGCCAGTGTGCAAAGCACAAAAGAATCTATTAGATTAAATAAGAGTTAAAACTCTCATATAGCACCGCACGTGCTCTTCACGCGGGCGCCAGTGTGCAAAGCACAGAATGCCCACCATAAGGACCAAATTCTTAAATGTCACCAATGTGAGGAACACGTGAGCGCCGGCGTCCAGGTAGAATTAAATTCCACTCTCTGTTAAAAAGAGCCGTGGATCAAAAGATTCAACGGAGATGATAAATCATCAAGATACAGATCTTTCTAAAATAAGAAAGATACCTTCGGTTGGATCATATAATAAAATTCTATGCCCTCTGTAAAACATAGAACCCTTGGATTGAAAATCCAATGGTGATTAAAAATCACCATTTCACAGAGTAAAACTCCGCATATGAAAAATATTTCCCCAATCTTGTTAAAAACAAGAAAATATGTTCTGTAAAAACAGAAACCCTTGGATCAAAAATCAAATAGTGGGTAAAATTCCCCAAATCAATTGAGATCTCTTAATGAGAGATTTCTTCAAAACTAATTAACAAACCTGCCTCCATTATATAAAGGACCGAAAACTTCAAGTCTGAGAAGGAGGAACCCCCCCATAAGCTTCCAAAAACAAAAAACAGAAAGCTTCGCAAAGGAACAGAGAATTAAATTCTCAAGAAAGAAGATCTCCCTCCATAAAAACTCTAGGTAAACGAAAAAAATATATAGAGATAAAAACATCTTATTTACATATCAAAAGGGTTTAACCCTTCTCAAAGAACTTAGTTCTTTCTCTAGATCTGAGATCCACAAGACAAGTCTCTCACAAGTTGAGAATTTAATTCTCATCGGGAGGAACTTGTTCTTGAGAATCAAAGATTCAGAAAAGAACTAGGAATCGAATTCCTAAAAACAAAGCATATAAGAGAAACCCAGTTCTCGTAAAATAACTTGGTTCTTAAAAATGAAGGTTGATCCTATATCTACAAAACAAAGATCCTATTGATCATTAATGGGCGAAAATGCTATCAGCAGAAGAGAAAAGTGCCCAGCGCCTCACGTGTTCCTCACGCGGGCACCACAGAAGAGAAGAGTACTTAACACACACAGGGCAGTGCCCAGCGCCGCACGTGTTCCTTATATGGGCGCCACGGAAGGGAAGAGTGCTTAGCACTCATTAGGTAGCGCCTAGCGCCCAGCGCCTCACGTGCTCCCCACGTGTGCGCCGCAAAAGAAAAAAAGAGTTCTTAGCACTTCACAAGCAGTCCAAAATGGCTGAGTGTTCAACACTCATTGGGCAGTGCCCAGCGCCTCATGCGCTCCCCATGTGGAAGCCATAAAGAGTGGCTAGCACTCCATATAAAGATAAAAGGAGTAAAGTGTTCAACACTTATTGGGCAATCCCCATGACTGAAAGCTCCACATGATCATATGTGGGCGTCAGAACTCATATAAGTGCTCAGCACTTTCTGCATAAAAAAAGGGACCGATTAAACAGAGCCCAAATAAGTGCTTAGCACTTTTTTTAGAAAAGAGGGGAGACTGAGCAGACTAAACCCCAAATTGGCTAAGTTGCTAAAGTCTTGCAAATGAGTCTAAATGCTATTGTAGGGTGTTTTTCGTCACCCCATTGAGATGGGAATACGCGCACGCTTGTCAGGCGTACTACAGATTCCCCCTGCCTAGGGTAGGCCGGGGTTTATTGATTGTGGGGATCCGAATCTCCGGCAGCCGCGGACTAAGCTGCTGTTAATTACCCCTCGCCTTTGGAGCGAGGGAACCTCCGATTGACGGGTTAAACTGGTCATGCGAACTCAATGTGCAGTGTTGTGTTTTGGAGGGGTTTTGGATATATCGGGGGCCCCGCAGAGTTTTTACGGGGGTCCCGCTACCCGGATAGCGGGCTGGGAGTCAAGGGGGCTAGCAGCCCCCTTGCGGGGTGCGGGGCAGCGTCCCGGCCCAAATTTTTTTTGGGAGGGACAGTGTTGTGGAGTGTGTGTGTATCTATATATATACATGTATACATATGTATATAAAAAAAGGGAGGAAAAGCACCCAAAGGACGCGTGGGGCCAACGCCTTGAGCGCTGTGCGCTTAGGTGCCGTACGCTTAGGCGCTAGCGCACCACGTATCCGACACGTAGGCGCTGGGCGCTTGAGTGCTGGGCGCTCGAGCGTGTCGGCACATGGGCGCTTGGCGCTTGAGCGCTGGGCGCGCCACGTGTCGGAACGTAGGCGCTTGGCGCTTGAGCACTGGGTGCTCGAGCGCTGGGTGCTCGAGCGCTAGCGTGCCACGTGTCGGCACGTGGACGCTGGGCGCTTGAGCACTGGGCGCTCTAGCGTAAGGCGCTCGGACGCTTGGGCGCCGACGAGAAAAAGAGGCTTTTAGCTTGAGAAACTCTCGAAAGAGAAATTAGAGTGGAGTGAAACTCCTAAAATGTTTTGAAGCTGATGAAGGGCTTCTCCCCTTGAGCCCTAGTTCTTCCCCAAAGTGGGGTTTCTGAAGATGGGTCTCCTTTTTCTTCCGATGTTGGCCGGATCTTGAAGATCTAGAAGTATGAGATTTTAAAAATATCTCCTTTTTGAGATCTGATGGCAGATCTGAGTTTCCCTTTGTGGGTTTTGTGGTGAAAAACTATTTTGTTTTATAAAAGGAAGAGTAAAACTCTTGATTTAATTCAAAAGAAAAAAAAGGTTTTAGAACCTTGAGGAAGAAGAAGATCAAAGATCTGGATTTGTTGGAGAGAGAAAAAGTCCTTGGGATATTTTCATTATCCTTTCCTTTATAGGCTATACACTTTACATATAGTCCCTTGAGCTTTACAAAAATGGCATTTTGCCCATCCCATGGCTCATTGCCATTTCTTTTTGCACATAAGCCATGGGCTTTACAAAAATTTGGCTCTATGCCCATTTTGCATACATTCATGCATACAAAATTACATAAAAATTATTTATTACATGATCTATATTTTGGCATGGAGGAGGCTGGCCGCGGGCTCGACTTGGGCATGGGCCCGCTTGACCTGGGCTTGGGCCCACCTGGCTTGGGGTTGACCTTGACTTTGACTCGGTCAACCGGGGTGCAAATTTTGACCCCAACAGCTATGTTGCTGGGTGATTGGCGAGTGCTTTTGCGCATCACATTTTTAAAGTTCTAAAGTTAACCGCAATCAGGACGGCGTCGGGTGTAGCTAGCCGCGATGAGTACAGGTCGTCCGTAGGGAGACGGAGCGTTTCACGTTCTTGTTATCACGAGTTAATACGAGGGCGGGAGTTGTTCGATTCTAACCTATGTGTTTATATGCACAGTATAAGTTGTTAGGATTAGATAGGTTAATGTAAGTTAGTGAATTCCACACTCAATCCTTTGTGTCAAACTTAACCAATGAAGCTAGAGCAATCGGAAACAACGTGGATTAGGATACTTAAGCACGGTATTAGTGAAATCCAGCTTATTGACCCTTGTCTGTCCATTCTTGTCGTTTGGCGTTCGCCTCCGGCCAAACCGACGCAACCGGTCGCGGTTAGGGATCACCGATACCTTGGTAGGGTAGGGTGCCTAACGGAGTGCTTGCGTAAGGTTTGGTCGGAGTTCAATTGAAAATATCGGGCAAGGGAAATGAGAAACGAAAAACCTTAACTTACCATTCCATTCTTTTTCCTAACAACATCAATATTCACAAACCATCAAAACCACAACATATTCACAACCCATTACAATAACAAAAAGAGAGAGCAAATGAAAAAGAAAAGCAACATTACAAGTAAGTAAATGGCAAGATAATAAAATGAGCAAGTAAGTAAATGGCATGGAATTAAAAGAGCAAGTAAGTAAATGGCAAGAATGAAAATTGCAAGAAAGTAAAAGAGATAGCAACTACTAAGAACCCAAAGTGCAAAATAAGAGCTTTATTATGTCCAAGTGATACAATCTTGAGTTCAATAACCAAAACTTAAACTTGCAAGCTCAATGAAGAGGTTGCAAGATCAAGAGAAGGCAAGGAGCTCAAGGGAAACTAGCTATGTACAAGAACAAAAATGAAAAGAAACAAAAAGAGTATGAAATCTTGGACCCCTATCCCTTGCTCACTGGTCTGTATTTATAGGCTCAAAATGAAATTAAAAAAACAATAAAAATAGGATGATGTGACTGCAAGAGATAGCCAGAACAAAAATGGGGAGCAATAGAGCTAATAAAACCGGTGGGGCTGGTTTTATTGGGCATGTCGCCGGTCTTGATCCAAGTAGGTGGGCTCGTGCATGTGTGGTGGTCTAGTGTTCTCTCAAAAATCCCACTGGTATTGCTTGAGTTCTTTGTAGAAGGCTGGGTTGTACTCAGAAGATTGGAGGGAAACTTGATGTTTTTTAAATCACATCAAAACTTTTAGCATTTATCACACATCACATCTCATGTGCCCACTTGTGCCCCTTGTATCATGGCAGCCCCACCATGGTCCATGCCAAAGAGTTGTGTGCACACTTGCATTGTGTTGGACCAAAATTGTGTACACATTATTTGTTGCAAAATAACTCTTTGGATATCGATTGGTTTGCAGTTCCGGCTGCAGTGTCGGCTCACAAACGTTATATCCGTGATTTTGAATGAGTTTCCAATATTGTGTCACGGATACCTGTAATCTGTATTTACTGAGCAGACACTGGTTAATAGTACTGATATTTACAAAAAATAGATAATGAATGAGTGGTATTAAAATGCAGTTTTCTGAGATGAACAAATACCCCCAAACTTATCTTTTGCTCGTCCCGAGCAAAACAAAATCCTAGCCTCACTTTCGCAGGGAACGCGATTGCACTGAGCTCGTGCAATAAGCCGTTAAACCTCTAGGTGTCCCTAGTAGGAGGAGTGTTGTCTCCCGAGGGTTTTCAGCGGATACTACCCACAAAATCCCGTCAAGCTAGTTTCATAAGTTAACGTAGATTCTACTCATACAGTTTAATATCTAGGTTAGAAATTCTATCATCCTAAGTTAGAAATATTCAACCCTTATTTTTCACGCCTCCTATTTATTCAACCCTAGATCCTATACGTTTTACAGTTTAGAAAGATCTCGGCTTCTCTTGAGTTTTCCTTCTAATGTGCGGTCTCCAATCAGGAATTTTTATCATCTTTACCGAAAATATAAGTCTTATTCTTTATTTCTATCTTTCCTCCAAATATCGATTGTATACCCCTACGTGTGTGTAAATTTTCACCCATACACTTAATAATTCAATTCAAGCTATAGTACCCTTGCCCTAATGCCTAATACTACTTCTTTTCATTTAATGATGGACGGTTTTGCTCACACACCTTTCATGCGACTATTAATACTTCTTGAGGTACTAACAGCCGATTACTGAATGTGTGAGCTTAAAGCGTAAATAGCAGTTTTCAGGTCTTGACTTTATTTATTTTTTCTTTTTTCTTTTTCAAGACCGGATATATTTTTCAATGATGCTCTTTTGGTGGTTAGCTTTAAATACCGGTTTTTTTCCTTTTATACTAGGTTTTCAGGCAAGAGTATTTCTAGGTATCCTCTACTATCCCAAGTTTTAAGGTGCGTGTATGTGCAGTTTGTAGGGTATATACTTTCTAAATTTGAACTCAAGAATTGAAACTATTTTTCAGACTTATCTTTCAGTAAAACTTTTAATACTTTCCCTTCATCTCGACTTAACTCAAGATTACATACTTCTAAAAAAACTGTAAGGACATATAATTACCAAGGTTAAACAGAATGAGAGTTATTTTTAGGGTTTTCAATTTCTAGGTCTAAGATTTAGTTATTTTTAACGTATCAACTAAACTTTCGGAATAAAAATCTAAGTTACCATATTAGCTAACTTGACGACAAAGTTTTTTCTCCATATTTTGGTAAAATTTTCGATTTTTGTGGGTTTTTTGTCACGACCCGAAAGAGAACGTGACTGGCCCTTGAACCATAAGAAGTCTATAGGACTCCATCTGATCCAAGTAAGCTAAAAGCCCAGAAATCTAAAACCATATTAAGAGTAAATAAAGAAAACTGGTTTAAAGAAGTGAAGAAAAACATGTTTGAAGTCAAGGTTTTTAAATAACTAAGCCGAATATGCATTTTAAAAATGTAAAGTCTTTTCTAAAAATTTCGGCAGAGTTTCTTTTGTAAATACTGGCCCCAAACGGGGTACAACAAGAACAATATATATGCAACGATACAAGGCATCCCCAAGCGGGAGCTAGCTCTTCGTCAATCGACGGTCACAACCACACAAGCAATATAATATACAACGCCGAATGGCGTGGATCAAAACTCAAAAGAAACTCAATAAGCATGAAAACCGTAATACTGCTAAGCGCGACTCTAAGGTCGAAATAATATATCACTAGTGTCTAAGTCTGAAACAATATACAAGTTTTGGTTGATGGAATTTCTAGATACAATGAATAATACAAGTACAATAGTGGTTCTTGATGCAAAAGAACCCACCTACCCAATGCAATTCACCCGCAAGGAAACAGTGTGCCAGAAATGCCGCAATGGAACCTGTACGGCAAAACCTGCAAGAACTGTGGCATAATGGGGGTGAGTTGCCAACTCGTGAATAGAAAATATCTACAAGCAGAAACCGAATGCATGACATAATCCTAGGTCAATACCATCAGATATATAAACCTCAAAGAATAAGCCTGAAGCATGATAAGGTGGCAATGTAACATCTAATAGTGTATGTAGTGTCAAGTACCCGTGTCAGTGCCTCAGGTAATAACATGTCATACATATAGGGTATGTCTGCATGAAGAAAATATGATGAAGTATCAAAATGGATATTAATAAACATATATTAGCGTCCCATTCCACTAATATTGGTGTAAGGGTATATATAACAGCGCCCTCATACCCTGTTATATATACAAATGAAGTATGATCAATGTAAATCCAGTCTGTATGTGATCAATGTAAATCCAGTCTGTATGTGATCAATGTAATAAAAGTCTGTATGTATGTGGATCCCGTCCACCGGTCACCCAATGACGATAAGCATCATGCATGCAAATATGAGGATATAATCAAAATCATGGAAAACATCATGAAACCTGTGCCTAGCATCGGCACGTAAATCCTCATATATCGGGCATCCGTCAGTCCGGGTCAGCCCACTCTCTCATATATCGGGTATCCGTCAGTCCGGGTCAGCCCACTCTCTAATATATCGGGCATCCGTCAGTCCGGGTCAGCCCACTCTCTAATATATCGGGCATCCGTCAGTCCGGGTCAGCCCCACTATCTCATATATATCGGGCATCCGTCAGTCCGGGTCAGCCCCACTATCTCATTTATCGGGCCCCACCATGTACCCTCATACGACACCCACTGCTCGTAAGGGGTATAAAATCAGAACCGATAAATCTCATGGTGGCAGCGCAAATATCATATCGAGAAAACCGGGTTTTTCAAATAAGTACATACTTTCCTTTGAAATTATCCACGGTTCCCAAATCCAGAAATATCATGAAAACGAATATCTCGATGCGTATAATCAGAAAACATGATGTATGTGACATATAAATGAAATGCAAGTATAACAGGATATCATGCAACATGGAATAATAGTATGCACATACAATGAGATGCGGAATCGAAGAAATCAACGCAACAATGAAGAATCTACACCAATATGTATATGTCATGCAGTGGTGCCATTTGAAATAAGACGAATCGGGGTTTTAGTAAAATAAGGGTTACGGTGTTTTTAAGAATAGATGCGTCTTTTGAAAATACCCGTAGAATCCCTTTACTTGTCCTTAAGATATTCCCGATTCGTTAGTTTTGAAATAGGTATGACTCGGGTCTAGTCTAACATCTACTAAGCCCAGTCTATCAGGAGGGGTAAGGAAACCACCTAAATCGGAGTCGATATATATATATATATATATATATATAATATAATAGTCGGTGATCCCGCCTCAATAGTATCGCGTACGATACAGTATATCATATGCCAATCCTCATGTCATGAGTGCGGATCTATCATCAATATAGGTTCGTACGGTAAATCGTCGTACGACATCCCAATAGCTGGGTACGGGTCAATATCACAATCAGCTCATCAATTATTTGGTATCCTCATCATCATATCACATAATCTGGGGTACTGATCTAAGTCTAGTACAACTGATACCATCAATATGACTGCGTGTGTAAACACACGTCCAAAGGCCCGCTAGAGATCACATGTCGTATCCCAAATACGAATCATATCAAAACACCGATCTCGCGGCACAATGCCCAATATCATCGACTCATCTCCAATGTCGTCCAATATCATCAAACACAGTACACATATATGAATATGCAAGGGTGTGCGTGTAGGTGTAAACCTATCCTAGGGTTTGCAACTAGAAAATATTCTAGTTTACTTCTAACCCTATCACATCTAACACATCTCAGATAATCCACTACACTATACTATCATAAATAATATATACATATAAGGTATACCAACTACGGACTGCGGGGGTGCTATACGCCATCCACCCGACTTCCCCCGTAGATATAATCTACTCACCTTGCGTCTTCATTTGTGGGCGTCGCCACGCGCTTGCTTGTCGTCCCGAAGTATTCATGGGGTACCTACACATCAACGTATCGCAATGCGCTTTAAAAACAAATCAAAGCTAAAACGACATACGAAGACCAAAACGATACACTAAGATCTATAGGTTAGAACTATGGGCACACCTTCAAAACCAACAATCAATTCTCGATATCGTCGTACAAACGCCAAGTATTCGAGGTAAAACACAATACGTGAATTCAGAATAAAAATACGGAATACGGAAACACGAATCCAAAACAGCAACTAAGGAAATAGGTTCCACATTTCACCCTAGGTCAAATTAGACAAATCTATACATGCCAGAGGTCTAATATACTGGTAAGGGGGCACCAAAACCAAAACGAGCCAAAATGAAGCAGGTCTGGCCGCAAATTGCTGCCAATAAGATTAAATCTGCAGCCGGGTCAAGGAGTTAGGGGCTGGGGCCTTGGGGTTAGCTTCCTGGGTGCCTGCACATGTCACTGTCCATTCAATATAATTTTCAGAGTCTCGGGTTGATAGCAGATCTCATATAAGCTTAACAGATTCCACGAACTTTCCGATATCGGTTTCTAATCCGTATTCCGGGTCTTAAGTCTTAGGTTTGGGTCTCCATACATGCACTAGGGTATTTATATAACCTCTACCGAGCTCAATTTCATATTACAACACAAAATTTCCCATAACCCTAACTAGGTTTTCCTTAACTCCACAAAATCAAACAATATCGGTTCAATCTAAACATGGGGTAATGGTAATCCATAAACTAAGCTTAAGGTCCAGAAAATACCTCATTTGGCAACTCAAGAATTTTCTTGAGTTGCCCCTAGTGGCCAAAATCCTTGCTTCCTTGGTCCAATGTGTAGATCTTGAGCTTATGCACACTTTTTGTGAAATGAGAGTCGGGTTTTGGTGTAGTTTTAGAGGTGATTTGGGGCTTGAAGAGGGGAGGGAGAATGAGGTGCAGCAGCAGCAGCAAGAGATGGAGGAAGAAGGAGGGAAATGAGTGTGGGGATCAAGGGAAATGGCTAAGTCTTTGGGTCAAAAGAAGACCATACCTCTCTCTCTCACCAAACCTCATATTTTATTCCTTATTCCATTTTCTTTTCTTTTCCTTTCTTCAATTTCCTTTCTCACATAAATAGTAACCCCAAAACAAACCATGATGAAAATGCACAAGTGTAGAAAAAGATATGTGCATGTTTTGCACAAAATTGCTTAAAAGCCGATTAGCGATTTTTTAATCGCGATTAGCATTAAATTAGCATATAACTAATCATAAAAACTTAAAAAATGGCATAATTCTATAAAATACCCTTTTTTATAATTTTCCATAATTTTTCCCATTTATTTGTATTTAATTATACCAAAATATTAAAATATTTAATAAAATAATATTAAATTATAAAAATTCCCAAAAATAATATTTTATTTTTTGAAATGTTACAATCTTCCCCCCTTAAATAAATTCGGTCCCCGAATTTAAATTTAAACCCCCAATACTAAAAGATTTCAGTAAAAATCCTTATTGTCGGGGCTCCAAAAACATCAATACATAGCGAATATCATAAAAAATGTACTGCTCTATAAGAAATCAATCCCCAAAAATGTATATAAGAATACCCCGTGCGTCTGGTGCGCACGGAAATCAAAATCCATATATGTGCCATACATGGGCACAAAACAACATCTAGGTGCAACGGGTGTGCACGAAACATCTGTCATAGGCAACGTGTGTGCCTGACAGCAAAATCAGGTGCATTTGACATGCACAAAGAATTCCGATTTAGTGCATATGGCGTACACCAAAATCGTATATCAAAACACTAAAGGTGCATGAAAACTATGCTGGAAGTGTAAATCAAGTCACTGCATAAAGTAGGAGTGAAATCACAATCAATATCTTAAATGTAATAACTATGCGCAAAATATAAATACCCAATGGGTGTAAGAAAACAAATATCATGAAACTCAGTCATCAAAACTAAATCATGTAAAGAGAACGCCCAAAATACCGAAATCCAAGATGACGGATACGTGATAATCGAATCACAAAATCACAAATCATGAATACCATCGTCGGTAGTTCCTCCTTCAAGGTCGAGAAGGTATCGGTGCATCCACTGCTAGCAGCGCAAGATATCTACTTTCCTCTTGCTCACGGTCTGGCGTCTTCTGTCTCTAGGTCCTTATCTTCCTGTGGATTTCCAATCTCATGATCCGTCGGCTCATCGGCCCTGTCAGGTGTGCTAACGGGGACGATTCCGTTCTGGCACTTCTTTGGTCATCTTTCGGTCAATCCTCACGACCACCGTAAAGCAGCATGTCACTGGCGTCGGCCTCTGGCTCTCTGAATGCACATCACACATCTGATCCTGGATGCAAACATTATTGCAGTAGTGTCCTGGAAGGAATCCTACTCAAGTTCTCTTCCGATCTTGCCTATGCCGGTCTGTACAGAGGTTGGTACTCTTGCATAATCTCTTCTCGCTCGATGGGCATCTGTGTCCTCAGCACAAAATTTCTCGGAAACTGGTCGCATCCCAATGCCTCTGTAAGCATATCAGGTCTCCGGTCTCGACGGAAAGTAATGACAGCTCGTCAGCGTCTCGCACGAACCTCTTGTCCCGCTTGTCTGTATTACCGTCCACTTCGACGTCACGTCTCTATCTGCGCACTGCAATGCTCTCGGCTATGGTCAATCCGAAGTCTCTCTCAAATCTCCTTTCTGCCGAATTTCCCGGAAGTCATCGTCCTTTACTGAAGCTAATTCTTGTTCCGGAACGGCTGCATACTCATCGCGCCTCTTTCTGGAAGGTATATCCATATACAATGCCTCTGCGTGCGTATCGCATCTCTGATGTCAGCGGAGTGGGACGTCATCTCGTCGAACTCTCTTGCGAACTCTTTACTTTCCTCTGCTTTGATGTCGACTGATTCGGACTCGTCTCATCGTGGCTGCATGGACTGTGCTCCAACGGCTATCCTCGTATCTGGAGTCTCCCAAGAAAAGCATCCCATCACATGATATCCGAATGATGTCGAATCATTCGATCGACTCGTCAGAACCTCATAATCCCCCAAGAGATCAACATCTTGAGTACAGTTTAATAGTATCGAGTACATGCCACAACGTCGGTGGTCCAGTCGTAGAAGGGCAAACCCAAGCCTCACTAATGGCGCCGCGGAACTGCCGCAAACCCTAAGGTTCAAAGGCTTTCACACGGTCATTAAGTCGAGTTAGGGTTTCATTCTTCTAGAGGGTCCATGGGATCGCTTGCATATCTTTCCGAATACTTTAAACTTGGAAAATGGGCTCCTGACATTCGATCGTCTCTATCGACTCTCAACGAACCTGCGTGAAGTCGTCTCTAGCTGGAAACAATCTATCTGATGATCTCATATCGGTAAGCGAACGAACCACATGTCCTAGTCATTCATCCTCGGGTGACTAGCGACTCACCAACATATTTCTAAGTATATACTCATGCTGCAGTAGCTCCAATCATCTGGGCGACATTTCGTCATTTGCAGCAAAAACTGGCTCATTCGTCTGTACGCTGAACAACGCCTCTATCATCCTGAATAAGCGATATATCAATGGTCATCACATCTGGATGGCCTGTAGCAGTAGCCTGATCCTCTGGTACCAATCGGCACGTCCTAGAAATCTCGTGAAGCGATCTGTCAAACGCTCATGGTGCGAAAACACAACAAGACGGCGCCTCTCTATGCAATCGTAAGTCTCTGGAATCACGCCCTGGTCAGTCCTCGTCCACGACGAGCTCATGCTGATGCAACTCGAGCCGTAGCTCACTCTGCCCGTGCAATCGTGGCAGCAAAACACAACCATTATCGATGAGGATAGATCATAGGAATGAATATAATACTGTGCAAGGAAATGTACATCCTAAGGCTCTTTAAGCGGAGTGGTGTGTCGTAAGTATGCCGCGGAACATACACACGGTACGTCACTCAACTGAAGTCACCTACTCCATCAACCAAGGGTCATCCTACGCGATGAAAGTTCTGGTCTAATACCCCCTCGACTAAGTCTAAGTTCCGTAAGGTCAAGCCTAAGTTCCGTGTGTATATAAACGCCCTAGGCTCCACATCAAACTTAGACTCGAACCAAGGTTAACCTAGCGCTCTGATACCAACTTTGTCACGACCCAAAAGAGCACGTGACTGGCCCTTGAACCATATGAAGTCTATAGGACTCCATCTGATCCAAGTAAGCCAAAAGCCCAGAAATCTAAAACCATATTAAGAGTAAATAAAGAAAACTGGTTTAAAGAAGTGAAGAAAAACATGTTTGAAGTCAAGGTTTTTAAATAACTAAGCCGAATATGCATTTTAAAAATGTAAAGTCTTTTCTAAAAATTTCGGCAGAGTTTCTTTTGTAAATACTGGCCCCGAACGGGGTACAACAAGAACAATATATATGCAACGATAAAAGGCATCCCCAAGCGGGAGCTAGCTCTTCGTCAATCGACGGTCACAACCACACAAGCAATATAATATACAACGCCGAATGGCGAGAATCAAAACTCAAAAGAAACTCAATAAGCATGAAAACCGTAATACTGCTAAGCACGACTCTAAGGTCGAAATAATACATCACTAGTGTCTAAGTCTGAAACAATATACAAGTTTTGGTTGATGGAATTTCTAGATACAATGAATAATACAAGTACAATAGTGGTTCTTGATGCAAAAGAACCCACCTACCCAATGCAATTCACCTGCAAGGAAACAGTGTGCCAGAAATGCCGCAATGGAACCTGTACGGCAAAACCTGCAAGAACTGTGGCACAACGGGGGTGAGTTGCCAACTCGTGAATAGAAAATATCTACAAGCAGAAACCGAATGCATGACATAATCCTAGGTCAATACCATCAGATATATAAACCTCAAAGAATAAGCCTGAAGCATGATAAGGTGGCAATGTAACATCTAATAGTGTATGTAGTGCCAAGTACCCGTGTCAGTGCCTCAGGTAATAACATGTCATACATATAGGGTATGTCTGCATGAAGAAAATATGATGAAGTATCAAAATGGATATCAATACACATATATTAGCGTCCCATTCCACTAATATTGGTGTAAGGGTATATATAACAGCGCCCTCATACCCTGTTATATATACAAATGAAGTATGATCAGTGTAAATCCAGTATGTATGTGATCAATGTAAATCCAGTCTGTATGTGATCAATGTAATAAAAGTCTGTATGTATGTGGATCCCGTTCAACTGTCACCCAATGACGATAAGCATCATGCATGCAAATATGAGGATATAATCAAAATCATGGAAAACATCATGAAACCTGTGCCTAGCATCGGCGCGTAAATCCTCATATATCAGGCATCCGTCAGTCCGGGTCAGCCCACTCTCTCATATATCGGGCATCCGTCAGTCCGGGTCAGCCCACTCTCTAATATATCGGGCATCTGTCTGTCCGGGTCAGCCCACTCTCTAATATATCGGGCATCCGTCAGTCCGGGTCAGCCCCACTATCTCATATATATCGGGCATCTGTCAGTCCGGGTCAGCCCCACTATCTCATATATCGGGCATCCGTCAGTCCGGATCAGCCCCACTATCTCATATATCGGGCCCCACCATATACCCTCATACGGCACCCACTCCTCGTAAGGGGTATAAAATCAGAACCGATAAATCTCATGGTGGCAGCGCAAATATCATATCGAGGAAACCGGGTTTTTCAAATAAGTACATACTTTCCTTTGAAATTATCCACGGTTCCCAAATCCAGAAATATCATGAAAACGAATATCTCGATGCGTATAATTAGAAAACATGATATATGTGACATATAAATGAAATGCAAGTATAACAGGATATCATGCAACATGGAATAATAGTATGCACATACAATGAGATGCGGAATCGAAGAAATCAACGCAACAATGAAGAATCTACACCAATATGTATATATCATGCAGTGGTGCCATTTGAAATAAGACGAATTGGGGTTTTAGTAAAATAAGGGTTACGGTGTTTTTAAGAATAGATGCGTCTTTTGAAAATACCCGTAGAATCCCTTTACTTGTCCTTAAGATATTCCCGATTCGTTAGTTTTGAAATAGGTATGACTCGGGTCTAGTCTAACATCTACTAAGCCCAGTCCATCAGGAGGGGTAAGGAAACCACCTAAATCGGAGTCGATATATATATATATATATATAATATAATAGTCGGTGATCCCGCCTCAATAGTATCGCGTACGATACAGTATATCATATGCCAATCCTCATGTCATGAGTGCGGATCTATCATCAATATAGGCTCGTACGGTAAATCGTCGTACGACATCCCAATAGCTGGGTACGGGTCAATATCACAATCAGCTCATCAATTATTTGGTATCCTCATCATCATATCACATAATCTGGGGTACTGATCTAAGTCTAGTACAACTGATACCATCAATATGACTGCGTGTGTAAACACACGTCCAAAGGCCCGCTAGAGATCACATGTCGTATCCCAAATACGAATCATATCAAAACACCGATCTCGCGGCACAATGCCCAATATCATCGACTCATCTCCAATGTCGTCCAATATCATCAAACACAGTACACATATATGAATATGCAAGGGTGTGCGTGTAGGTGTAAACCTATCCTAGGGTTCGCAACTAGGAAATATTCTAGTTTACTTCTAACCCTATCACATCTAACACATCTCAGATAATCCACTACACTATACTATCATAAATAATATATACATATAAGGTATACCAACTACGGACTGCGGGGGTGCTATACGCCATCCACCCGACTTCCCCCGTAGATATAATCTACTCACCTTGCGTCTTCATTTGTGGGCGTCGTCACGCGCTTGCTTGTCGTCCCGAAGTATTCATGGGGTACCTACACATCAACGTATCGCAATGCGCATTAAAAACAAATCAAAGTTAAAACGACATACGAAGACCAAAACGATACGCTAAGATCTATAGGTTAGAACCTATGGGCACACCTTCAAAACCAACAATCAATTCTCGATATCGTCGTACAAACGCCAAGTATTCGAGGTAAAACACAATACGTGAATTCAGAATTAAAATACGGAATACGGAAACACGAATCCAAAACAGCAACTAAGGAAATAGGTTCCACATTTCACCCTAGGTCAAATTAGACAAATCTATACATGCCAGAGGTCTAATATACTGGTAAGGGGCACCAAAACCAAAACGAGCCAAAATGAAGCAGGTCTGGCCGTAAATTGCGGCCAATAGGATTAAATCTGCGGCCGGGTCAAGGAGTTAGGGGCTGGGGCCTTGGGGTTAGCTTCCTGGGTGCCTGCACATGTCACTATCCATTCAATATAATTTTCAGAGTCTCGGGTTGATAGCAGATCTCATATAAGCTTAACAGATTCCACAAACTTTCCGATATCGGTTTCTAATCCGTATTCCGGGTCTTAAGTCTTAGGTTTGGGTCTCCATACATGCACTAGGGTATTTATATAACCTCTACCGAGCTCAATTTCATATTACAACACAAAATTTCCCATAACCCTAACTAGGTTTTCCTTAACTCCACAAAATCAAACAATATCGGTTCAATCTAAACATGGGGTAATGGTAATCCATAAACTAAGCTTAAGGTCCAGAAAATACCTCATTTGGCAACTCAAGAATTTTCTTGAGTTGCCCCTAGTGGCCAAAATCCTTGCTTCCTTGGTCCAATGTGTAGATCTTGAGCTTATGCACACTTTTTGTGAAATGAGAGTGGGGTTTTGGTGTAGTTTTAGAGGTGATTTAGGGCTTGAAGAGGGGAGGGAGAATGAGGTGCAGCAGCAGCAGCAAGAGATGGAGGAAGAGGGAGGGAAATGAGTGTGGGGATAAAGGGAAATGGCTAAGTCTTTGGGTCAAAAGAAGACCATACCTCTCTCTCTCACCAAACCTCATATTTTATTCCTTATTCCATTTTCTTTTCTTTTCCTTTCTTCAATTTCCTTTCTCACATAAATAGTAACCCCAAAACGAACCATGGTGAAAATGCACCAGTGTAGAAAAAGATATGTGCATGTTTTGCATAAAATTGCTTAAAAGCCGATTAGCGATTTTTTTAATCGCGATTAGCATTAAATTAGCATATAACTAATCATAAAAACTTAAAAAATGGCATAATTCTATAAAATACCCTATTTTATAATTTTCCATAATTTTTCCAAAATTTTTCCCATTTATTTGTATTTAATTATACCAAAATATTAAAATATTTAATAAAATAGTATTAAATTATAAAAATTCCCAAAAATAATATTTTATTTTTTGAAATGTTACATTTTAAAAATAAGTATGCAAATGCAAAATATACACATGAATGCGAAGGAAAAACTCTTACCGAGCATACCCCCAAACTTAAACTTGACAGTGCCCTTACTGTCAGGCTACACCAAGTGGGTCAAAATTTTCGGCGCTCCCCACCAAATTTTTTTTATATACAAAACAAAAAGAAAACAAAATATATACACAAAAGGATCCCCCAAACTTAAGTGAAACAATGTTTCCACTGTTTAAGCGGTGAAGTTCAGGATTGGGGGGGAGAGAACAGTATTAATCTATATAAGGCCTTACACAGGCCAAAATTTAACACCAACCATTCAAAATTTTTATCATGATATAACCACGGTTGGTGGAAGAATGCGGAGAGGAATGAAATGGAGAATACGCGAGACCGTATAGGTAAGGAAGTGGTATATGTCCCGGTATATGAGGAGAAGAATGGCGGAAAGGAAAAAGAAATGGAATACGAACTTGAGGATGGAAATGGAGTGAATAAATTAGTACAATCTGTGATGACCGATGTGTAAAAAGCGATTGTACTAATTTATTAACCCGTCGAGAGATGGGATCAAATCCCTCAAGATTCGTGAGAAAATATGGGTAGACCGAACATGGTAAACCAGACATAGTAAATGAACGTGATACAATGTCTTGCAAGGTCGGAATGGCGGAAAGGATGAGGGGAGTGATCGAGGAAGGGTATTAGTTAAAGGTTTAGGAGGGTGTACACAGTCAATGAAAGCGATAGGATGAATTGGAAAATCCGACTCATCAAGTAAAACTGGTTCATCCTCAAAACTATCCTCAAAAGTCTCCTCAAAATTCAGATTATCCATGCATTTATCATCAATATAAAGACACATATGGAGTTCGGGAAAAACAGTTAATGACTCGGGATGACGTCCACACAGAAGTGAAAGGACATGATGAATTGGAGAGACAAACTCATCCAAAGCTGTGGGTTCATCATCCAAAATATTCCCAGCGTCAATATCCTCAATCAAGTGAAAATCAAATTTCTCAGACACCTCATCAAAAGCATGGATTTCAATCAATTGTGGTTCTAAGATGAAGGTGTAGAGGTTAAAAGGATTGGGATCGGTTTCACTTGGAATGGACCCTTCACAGTCGTGTAAATCAAACACTACAAAGTCGCACAACTCATTAACTGTTCTATCGTCAATTTGTGAATCATTTGGGACACTCGATAGACTTTCAAAACTGGAGTTATGGAATTCAATTTGCAATGGGTAGGTTTGATTTAGAAGGGTGTACTGCTCACTCTCATGACTCAAATCCGCAATCTGTCTTACCGCCTCATCATACATTGGAAAATTTGGAGCTGGTTGGAAACTAGCTGCCGGTTCGTTAGGTTGTATGAGGGAGGTCATGGACGCATTCAAATCCATCATCTATTTGTACGACGCTACCCGAAAGTCTTCCAATGACTATTCCAGACTAGACATGGGTTGTGGAGGGGTTTCAGTAAAAGATTTAAAGTTGTTTGGATACTGAAAACTCCCAAATGGCTGTTCAGAAGCAATGTCTAAGGAAGGTGCAAAAGTTGGGTAGGATGGATAAGAATTGAATGGTTGGACAGGGTGATGATCAACGTCATGATAAAAAGGTGAATGGAATTGTTGATCAAAAGAAGTTGCAGCGGTGAAAGGAGTGAAAGATCGGCTACGAGATTGTTCAATACGTTCAACAATAGACATGGGTTTCAGAGTTACAACAGAACTCTTAAAAGGGGTATCAACTTAAGAAGGTGGGGTATGTTGAAACGGTTGATACAAAGTGGATTGCGGAGTCCAAATGTTTGTCTTAGACTCGTCTATCCGATCTTTCAGAGAAATTTTGGGCATGGAGGGATCGTTTGAAGTTCGACCAAAGCAAGAACCGTAAGAAGTAATGTCTGGTTGTGGGTACCAAAGTTCGGCAAGAGTTTTTCTGGGTGGGGTACCCATGATATGAAGAGAAGAAGAAGAAGAAGAGAAAAGGAGGGGAAAAAGAATGTGGGGTTTTTTTAAATTTTTTTTATAAGTTAGTTATCAACAAAAGAATGAAATATAAACACAAAAAAAAATAATCACGACACAAAGTACCGCACATCTAATCGGTCTAGGATTCACCTAGGTCAACTAGACCTGCTCAAGAACTTGATTGAGTAAAACTGTGTCGAGAAACGGGCTCAAGATATACTGATCACGAGACCAGGTAAGTGCAGAGATAAGGAGAGGTTTTCCAACGCTTTTGCGAAAGTCCTTAATTAGATAATCCTTTCTCTTTTCACGGTGTCGCCGTGAACACTTTTCTAGATACCCCGTGAATGATATACCGTTAAGCGGTGTTCTAAATACAGTTAACTTCTCCTAATGAGCGCGAAGCCCTTAAAGACTTAAGGTCTAGTTTCTTTTAAAATTTGTGTGGGTAAACGTTATGCTCAATTTCGTGATTTATGGGCCACGGAAAAGGTGATGAAATCCTTTTCCGTATGTTGTGGGGTTCGCTTGCCCTTAAGTCCGTATTAACGGATGCAATGCGCAAATTAATAAAAAAATTTGTTAAAAACATCAAACAATCTTTTTTTATGTTTAAGCTCGGCACTGCAACAAATACCCGGATCTTTGGCACTGTACTTCGCAATCACCTTAGCCTTGAATGTACACTTTGCTCCACACAATCGCAGTTCGCAAATCCGTTAAATCTATAAATGTCGGAAAACGAATTTTTAGTGCAAAAAAGCGATATGAATGCCCAAACTCCTGCACACTCAAAATTATAAAAATCAAGCAATAAAATTGGAACAAAATTAGAAAACTGGAGCACAGAGAAAAATTTTGGAGCAAAAAGGGGTGAAAGGGCCGGCGGCGCCGGAATTTTTAGGGTTCTCGCTGGTTTTCTCTATGAACTAGGGCTCCAAATTTCTTCAGGTGTCTTAGTGTTATAATAGTGTCTCAATGCTATTGTTTATCTTTTCTAATAAGTCCCAGAATGTTAGCAGGTCAAAAATCCAGAGAACAAAATGTTAGGAAAGTTAATTTTTGTCGGTTTTTTTTGAAATTTTTGAAATTTTTAGTTTGTTTTTAAGAATGGTGTTAGATGATATAAACAAGATTAACCCGAGATAACAAGAATAAAAACGTTACCGTCTCCCCGGCAACGACGCCATTTGATTGGCGAGCGCTTTCGCGCGTCGCGTTTTTAAAGTTCTAAAGTTAACCGCAATCAGGACGGTGTCGCGTGTAGCTAGTCGCGATGAGTACGGTTCGTCCGCAGGGAGACGGAGCGTTTCACGTTCTTGTTATCACGAGTTAATGCGAGGGCGGGAGTTGTTCGATTCTAACCTATGTGTTTATATGCACAGTATAAGTTGTTAGGATTAGATATGTTAAAGTAAGTTAATGAATTCCGCACTCAATCCTTTGTGCCAAACTTAACCATTGAAGCTAGAGCAATCGGCAACAATGTGGATTAGGATACTTAAGCATGGTATTAGTGAAATCCGGCTTATTGACCCTTATTCGTCCATTCTTGTCGCTTGACTTTTGCCTCCGGCCAAACCGAACGTAACCGGTCGCAGTTAGGGATCACCGATACCTTGGTAGGGTAGGGTGCCTAACGGAGCGCTTGCGTAAGGTTTGGACAGAGTTCAATTGAAAATATCGGGCAAAGGAAATAAGAAACGAAAAACCTTAACTTACAATTCTATTCTTTTTCCTAACAACATCAATATTCACAAACCATCAAAACCACAACATATTCATAACCCATTACAACAACAAAAAGAGAGAGCAAATGAAAAAGAAAAGAAAAGAAAAGAAAAGAAACATTACAAGTAAGTAAATGGCAAGATAATAAAATGAGCAAGTAAGTAAATCGCATGGAATTAAAAGAGCAAGTAAGTAAATGGCAAGAATGAAAATTGCAAGAAAGTAAAAGAGATAGAAACTACTAAGAACCCAAAGTGCAAAATAAGAGCTTTATTATGTCCAAGTGATACAATCTTGAGTTCAATAACCAAAACTTAAACTTGCAAGCTCAATGAAGAGGTTGGAAGATCAAGAGAAGGTAAGGAGCTCAAGGGAAACTAGCTATGTACAAGAACAAAAATGAAAAAGAACAAAAAGAGTATGAAATCTTGGACCCCCTATCCCTTGCTCACTGGTTTGTATTTATAGGCTCAAAATGAAATTAAACAAACAATAAAATTAGGATGATGTGACTGCAATAGATAGCCAGAACAAAAATGAGGAGCAATGGAGCTAATAAAACCGGTGGGGCTGGTTTTATTGGGCATGTCGCCGGTCTTGATCCGAGTAGGTGGGCTCGTGCTTGTGTGGTGGTATAGTATTCTCTCAACAATCCCACTGGTATTGCTTGATTTCTTTGTAGAAGGCTGGGTTGTACTCAGTAGATTGGAGGGAAACTTGATGCTTTTTAAATCACATCAAAACTTTTAGCATTTATCACACATCACATATCATGTGCCCACTTATGCCCCTTGCATCATGGCAGCCCCACCATGGTCCATACCAAAGAGTTGTGGGCACACTTGTATTGTGTTAGACCAAAATTGTGTACACATTATTTGTTGCAAAATAACTCTTTGGATATCGATTGGTTTGCAGTTCCGGTTGCAGTGTCGGCTCACAAACGTTATATCCGTGATTTTGAATGTGTTTCCAATATTGTGTCACGGATACCTGTAATCTGTATTTACTGAGCAGACACTGGTTAATAGTACCGATATATACAAAAATTAGATAATGAATGAGTGGTATTAAAATGCAGTTTTCTGAGATGAACACTGGATCTTGAATAAAAAAGATCCTAAAATGTTGTTAAGTGGATCTTAGTCTCAAATTGGACTAACATATCCTTAACAAAAATTCTTAAGGCCACACTAACCCCCTTTTCCCTCAAATACGGGATTTGGTTTAAGGGTGCATCTCTCCACACCTCTGATATATGTCGTTGTAATTCTTCAACGTCTTCGGAGAGGTGGCGGGTCCTGACAACCAATAACTCCTTTCGTGTCCTAACTTGATATAAAACTTCATCAAGATTGGGAATGATACATCCCATGTTGATGCACTTCCAAATTGACGTGTACACCTCAAATTGGATCGCACCCTAATTGGGTACATTTCATATCACCAATATTCGCCTCCAAAATGGCGACAAAGGACCGAGATGTTCCTAAACTAATATTCGCCTCCAAAATGGCGATAATGGACCGAAATGTCCCTAAACTAATATTAACCTCCAAAATAACGATAATGGACCGAAACTTCCTTAAACTAAAATAATAGAGCCCAAACGCTCTTTTGTTGGATCCTAAGTAAAAATGATCCTGAAACCTCGTTAAGTGGATCTTAATCTCAAATTGAACTAATGTATCCTTAACAAAAACAAATCGAGCCCAAAATGCTCATATATATTTAAGTCGATCTTAATCTCAAAATAGATTAACGATCCTTAAATAAAAAACCCCCAAATCTAAGATATACGGATTTGGACTAATCCACGCCCTACGGGCGACAACATAAATTAGTCTTCGTATACAATCCATGGGCAACCAAAACAAACAAAAATACACACAACACGAAGTGAACTTCCGGAGCAGGAGAAAGTGGTTATCGCAATGCAGTAATGTAATTAACCGCAGGGGCTTGCGCCTTCAGGGAAGAGCGTCCCCATAATCAAAACCCCCTCATAAACGAGAGGGAATCTGACGAAGTCTACTATAACGGCCGCATCTGTCCAAACCTCCGATATACAGTGCTATAAATAAACTTGGCATCTTCGGAGAGGTGGATGGATAAATCCAAATACCATCTGCCTCTCAAATTCAGGCAAGACGATCCATCTTGGTTCGTTTCTGTTTTCGGCGGTGAACAGATTCTGGCACGCCCGGTTGGACCTTTTCCTCTTTCCACTCCACACTTCGTGTGTCGTGTTCGCGAACAAAATCGCGGTTTGCTTTGGTTGCCTTTGTATTCGAGGTACTAAGATTTGGTATCTTGTTTCTGTGCAGAAGAAGAGAACATCAATGACTTCCAGCTGCACAACTTGCAACAGCAATTCCCGCTCCAACCCAACTGGAGAAGTGACTTGTGGGCCCAATGCGGCCTCCATATTTTCAATACCGGTGGGACAGGTAACAGAAGCCATTACTGGATTGTTCTTCGGGACCATGCTCGCACTAATGAGCGTCGGTGCTTCAACGCCGCAACCCGAAGCTCCCAAGAAGTTGGTCTTCGATCGACTTGCAACCACAACGGCCTCTCTCAATGGGCCGTCCAAATCAGATGTCTCAGTCTTTAACATCTGAGCTGAAGCTCAGACGTCTCAGTCTTCAACTGGCTGAACCAGAACCAAAACGGGCTTGCAAAGAGGCTCGTCGTACCTGAAGGGGCTGACCTAAAAAGGATAGCCCTCCCAACTCCTGCTATAAATGAAGCCGTTAAAAGTGCTTCACCAGTCAGGCGATCGGTCTTCGAGAGGCTGATCATCTCCAATCAAATCTTGCCAAGGACGTCGATCTTTAATAGGCTGGTAACTGCTGGATCTCCTCAACAAAACCAGGGGTATGCTGCAACCTCTTTCGAAATCGAGGCGGTCCCGTTTGTAAGACACGCACAACGTCGCCACTGGCGCCAAGTGAGAAAAGCTGGGGGCAACTCCCCCTCTGGACTTATCCCACCAGCTCCAACGGTGGAAGTCGATGTTGCTGTCCAACCGGAAACAACTTTGAACCGCTGAAGAGGGTGCGCAAAAACTCCCCCACAGCGGTACTGAAGAAATCACCTTCTCCTGTTGAGGTCCCTATGCAGGAAAAGCAGGAGTATCTCCATCAGCGGCTCTCCTCCCAAATTCATAGAGTTTGGCGAAAAGTCCAGGACTCTGTGATCGAAGAAAACTACTCTCGCCGACTGAAGAAAATGAAGGTTCGGCAGGAGAAAGGCTACCCCTCCGTCATACAACAAGGGACGTCTTCTACACAGGTGTTTGTTATAACGGCTCTTTCAACTTCGATCCCCCGCAAAAGGATGAGGCCAGAGAAAATTCCACCGCCAGCGGCAAATTCCAAAGGCAATGGACCCAAATGCCCCAAGTCTGGGGGCATGACCGTGCATATGGTTTACATGGCTTCCAGGAAAGAGGAAAGCCGTGCTTCCGTGGGTCATCGACCGAAAACTCGGTCGTTAACAAAAGCTCAGGAGTAACAACAAAAGCTCCAGGAAATGCTGATCAAAATGTCAGCACTTACCGGGCAGAAAGAAAGCTCGAAATCAGCATCTGAGCAGCGTCAAGGGCAGGAGACCGATACAGAGTTCCTGTGAAGGGTGCTTGAAAGGAAGGATAAGGAGGCCGCGGAATAAGCTCCTAACATAAAGCAGATGACACTTCTGTTCCAAGACATGGTTGGAATGATGATCAAGCCAGAACCTCCAGTCGAAGATCCACCGATAATCGTTGAGGACGACAGTGGGGAAACATCAAACCCCCTTCCGGCGCTATCAGTGGCCAAGGAGGAAACAATCTCCAAGGCTACTCTTGATGACTATATAGCTCAACAAATACAAGCTCATCAAGCGAATGAAGCGGCTGGCCAAATCGTCAGGACTGGACGACCGTATCCAGGCTGGTATGATCAAATCAAGTACCCGCCGGGATATACGATCCCCAAATTCCATGTGTACAAGGGGACATGAAATCCACACCAGTACGTCGTTCAGTTCAGAGCCTAGTGCGGCAACACTGGAGGCGACGACAAACTACTGCTTCGCCAGTTCGTTGGCAGCTTGTCAGAAACGGCTTTTGAATGGTACTCGGAGCTTCCAAATGACTCCGTGAAAACATTCATAGAAATGGAACTGTTGTTCATACAGAGGTTTGCCGGCGCAACCAAGCGCACCCCGATCACGGCATTAATCAATGCCAGGGTAAAGCCGGGAGAAACCTGGGTCCAATACGCGATCCGGTGGCGGAACCTATGGTCAAAGTGCGAACAACGCATCGAAGAATCCCCTACCGTGGGCATGTTCATCGGGACCCTAGATCCGCAAACGACCGTGTCCCAGTTCATGACGTTCTTCAAGCCAACCACATTCCAGGTTTTGATCGATAAACTGGCCCAAATGGACCAGATGGGCCACGGGCCTTCCTCCTCAAAAATGGACCCTCGAAATGCCAAGGGTAAAGGAAAAGCGGCCTTCATTGCCAACACTCAACAGCAACCGAGTGACTCGAAACCGATTGCTCGCCAAAACAACATGCGTCCGCGCCTATCCCTGGAAGAAAGGCTAAGATGCGCTTACTCATTTCCCCGTGACAAGATGAGGAGATTGTTCGAGCTGGAAGTGCGCAACAAACTCATCACATTTTCAGACTGTCATGACCCGGAAAAGGCACGTGACTGACACTTGAATCATGTGAAGTCTATAGGACCCCACCTAATTCAAGTAAGCCAAAAGCCCAGAAATCTAAACCTTTTTAGAAATGAATAGTGGAGGTGCAGTTTTGAAAGGTTACTGAAATCAAGTTCTTCTACAAAACATAGATAATAGTATATGAAAACATAATGTTTATATTTAACCTGAAAACATTTCGTCATTGAAAATTTGGGCAGCACCTCCTTTGTAAAACTTAACCCGAAACCGGTACAAACAATATAATATAAGGCATCCCCAAGCGGAAGATATCTCTTCGCCAATTGGCGGAAACAAAGTAATGAAAATATACAATGCCGAAGGCGGGGATCAAACTCAGAAAGAAAGCGAGAAACTAAACATCACCAAAAACACCAGAAACAGTAATAACTACATATGCGCAACTCTAAGGCTGAAAGAATAAACAACCGTGGTTTCTCTAAGTCTACTAAAAATACATAGGCTGGTTGATGGAGATTTTAACTAGATACAACTGAAATAATATACAAACATACACTGGTGGTCACGAAGCAAATGTATCACCTATCCAGCAATTACCCGAAGGAAGTGAAGTGCCAGCAAGCCGCTACGGAACCTGTAAGGCCAAACTTGCAAGAAACTGTGGCACAACGGGGGTGAGTTGCCAACTCGTGAGTAGAAGACATCACCGGGTAGAAACCGTATGAAAGACGATCTCCTAGGTCATACAATAATATGCTCATAATATAACACTGAAGTATCTAGTAGTGGCAATGGTACTAATCTAAGCATAGGCGTAATACTAAATACTCGTGTCAGTGCCTCAAGTAGCAACATGTCATATATATAATGTATGGATGCATCAAGAAAGAATAATCCTGAAATCAGGGTGTATCTGTATGAGAAAGCTGAGTTCTTGTTTTAATATAAAAACTGGAGTATCATCAGTGAAATCGACAGAAAAGTCCGTGTCCAGCATCGACACAATATCCTCAATATCTCGGGCTCCGTCAGCCCGGATCGGCCCATATCATCAAATCTCATGACTACGGTCGGTATCCTCCGAATATCTGCCGCGCCAGACATCACCGGTAGGTAGTCTGCTTCTTCCAGGCTCATCGTCTACAACTCGATCTTCTTTCCTCGGGGTACCTTACCGGGCCCACCATGTACTCAAGACGGTTCATCCTACTCCTCGAACCTGGTCTCGAAAACCAACTCAATCAGGAAAACTTATGGTGGACGTCATATATATCATATCACGAGAAAACCGCAACTTGTATTTTTAAAATGATAATGAGTTTATAAAATTCTTGTGGTTTCCCCCAAATCCAGAAATCTCATGGAAAATCCAAAATACCAAAATCAAGAGTTAAGAAGCAGTGAATATCGGCATGAAGCCCACAATATTGCATAACCGAATGAATATATAAATGCATGAGGTATTTAAGCAAGTAATGCCATATCTAAACTAGCATATGAGAGTAAGCATACTAGTACTATGTTGAAACTACCAGCTAGCAGGTTATACCAATGAAACAACGTATTCTAAAGTGTACGTGATATGGCAATTACTGATGATGATGTGTGTGAGCCGGTAAGCAAGTGTACGTGGAACATACGCATCATCGGTAATGGTGCTGGTGTCCTAACAGACGAGGTTCATAAGAACTAAAGAAAACACATGTAATGAATTTGCAATGCAATAAGAACGACATAAAAAAATAACATAATAAGTGAATAGTAATGTAGCATTATAAAATACACGTATCAATGTATGATTTATACGGTTTTAGTGTTTTGAGATAGCAGGAATCGTGGTTTTTAGAAAAGTAGGGGCTACGGGGTTTTTGAGAAAAGATACGTCCTTTGAAAAATCCGTAGTATCCCTCGGGCTGTCTCGGAAAAATACTCACGATTCGTTAGTTTTGAAAATAGGTATGACTCGAGCCTAGTCTAGCATCTACCTAAACAACTAAGAGACTAACTAAGAAACTAGTCGGAAGGAGAAGAAAATCTAAATATATAATTCGAGTCGATATACCTAGTAATCAGCGATCCAGCTTCATAACGTTACGTACTGTATAATACTTAGTACGGCATTCTCGAGTCAAGAGTGCAGATCAATCATCATATATACACCTCATACGGTAAAATCCATCATACGACATTCTCTAAGTCAATGGTATGGGTCAAAATCATATATAATATCATCAATCGTACGTTATCAATCGTCGTACAATATCAATATCATAGTCAGTGATACGGATCTAAGGTCTCGTACATTCTAATATTATCAACTCATAAATTATAGTATGTATGAATATATATCGCCCAACGATTCATTATAATATCATATCATGACTCGATCACATATCAAGATCTCACGGCATCATGCCCGATCATATCGACTCATCTCCACATGTCACATACTATCCTCATCATCTGTGTATGTGTGTGTGTGTATCAATGCATCCATACACACACACACACATAAACATATACACCCATAATCATATCTCGTATGTGCGCGCGCGTGTGTGTGACAACCTATACTCTACGGTTTCACGACTAAGAAACTAAACTAAAAGCACTCTCTTCCAAGTACGGTTAATCTAACCTATAGCCTCCTAAAGCCCTTATTACTAAGTATTCATGTCTCACAATAATACATATGTATATATCATATTCGCATCCTACCCTACGAAATTGTGGGGGTGCTATACGCCATCCACCCGACTTCCCCCATAGATATACATATACTCACCTCGATCCTCGCTTGCTGAAGTCAATGACACCACGCTCTTCCTTATTGTCCGAAGTACATATGAAGATGCCTACATATATAAACACATAGTATCGTAAACAGGAATCGCGTACGAAAACTAAAACGGTACACAAAACACACATAGGTTAGAACCTATGGTCTACGCATGCAAGAATACCCAAACGACTCCCGATATCGATGTACAAACGTCAAGTGATCGGGATAAAACACAATACCAAAACTGAAGTCGTTAAAAGTCATGAAACAAAATCAGCAACTCAAGAAAATGCCTCCCATATTTGCCTCAGGTGAGAATTAGGAAAATTAGCATATAAGGTAGGTCTAATTAGAAGATAATGGAGCCATGGACGAAGCACGGATCCAGACTAACCTCCCGAGGCCGCAATTTGTGGCCAAAATAAAGAAATTGACGGCCAGGGTTTGGGTTCTGGGTCTCGGGTCTTGGGATTAGCTTCCAAGTTGCCTGCTTATCTCACAGTAATTGCAAATAAATTTTCAGGGCCCCTGGGTGAAAGCAGATCTCAAAACAACATCACAATTCCTACACAAATCTGATATTGGGGATTTCTATGTTTGGGATTTGGGGTTTTAGTCTCAGGTTTGGTCCAGGTTTTTAATACTAAAGGGGTTGCAGTCACCAATTACACCTCCATACACCTTCACAAACCAAATCATACCCTAAACTTCATCTTGGAAATTTCCAAGATCACTAAACCTTGTTTAATCAACTCAAAACTACTATAGGAATTAAGAAAACTAAATTATAAACAAAGGGTGTAGGATTATATCTCATTTGGCAACTCAAGAATTTTCTTGAGTTGCCCATAGTCTCCAAAGTCTCTACTTGATCACACCATGATCTTTGTGAGGAGCTTGTGCACATTTTTTATGAAGAGGGTATATGGTTTTGGTTAAATTTTGATGGTGGTTTTGTGAGGTAGAAGAGGTGGATGATGAAGAGATGAAGGAGGAGAACAATGGTGAAGAGAAAATGAACGAGTGAGGAAGTGCCATGAAAGATGTAGAAGCTTCCCCCCTCTCTCTCACACATTCCCCATGATACTTGTCACCTCACACCACTCTCATCTTAAATCCTTTCTTCTTTTCTTTTTATTTAAAACTTAAAACAAATCATTTAAAAAAAAAAAGAGAACCATGGTGCATAGAAATAAAAATGTTGCAAGTATTTGAAACATGCTTTGTTGCATGCCATGCATATAAACCGGATTAATGCATAATTAGTAAATATTAATCAATTTTAGTAATAAACTCGTATACAAATAATTGTATAAATATTCATAACATATCCAAATCAACTTAACACTTTCAAAATTAATAATTCTTATAATTTTTCCAAATATTTTCCGAACTATCGGTATATACTATACCATTTCATTAAAACTAATTCTCATACTTAATAATATTTATAGAAAATATTATTTTAATTATTTAATTTCCCAAAAAATAATATTTTATTTTCTGAAATGTTTCACAGACCCACAGCGTCCACCGAAACCCGGCGACGTCAACAACCCTAACTACTGCTCCTATCACAGAATGGTGAGTCACCCAATTGAGGATTGCTACGTCTTCAAGAACTGGGTCGAGGACCAGTATCAACAAGGGAAATTCGTGTTGTCTGAGAATTGGAGGGTGAACCCTTCACAGAAGCACACTCCCAAAAAGGTGGATACACCGAGGGCATCATGCTCGCTCGTGGAAGAAGCTCCATGGGAAGTCGTTCTCTCAACTAAAACCTAAAGAATGCTGAAGGATCTCCAGGCATGTCCGACAGTAAGGTGGAAAAGCCCACTTGAACCGGAAATCATCAAAGGATGCTGAAACCGCGTCCCGTACCGAAAACTGTCGACAAAGGGAAAAATCCCCAAGTAGAGCCTTCAAAGTCTTCGAAGAAAAAGAAGAAGACTAAGAAGCCTGTGCGACCTACAGAGTATGACGACGACCGCACAGACCTACAAAGGTACATTGACGTGCTGGAAGAATACAACCAGAAGGCGCAGACACCGGTCACCCTCAAAGAGTTCCTCAAGCATATTCTTGAGAACGAAAAGTGACAATGATGAGGAAAATGACTCATCAGAAACTGAAGAATATGTAGCAAGTTGCCACATGGTTTCCCATTCATCGTTAAGTGATGAAGAAGCTCCCTCAGCATCAGAAAACAACGCAGAAGGACTGGGGGCAGGATCGGCGCCAAAATCCTTGGAGCTGTCGAAAGATCCAATCGATAGGCTGTTAAACGAAGCCTTTCAAAAAAGCAAAGTTGACCGAGAACGCGAAACAACCATATATGAAAAGGCTAAGCGTCAGCGTCAGGATGAAAAAGCCGTGGCAAGGATGAGTCGTAAAGTACTCTAACCAAGCCAAAGCACACCTGCCACAAATAAGAGCAGGATCAAAGTAGAGAAGCGGTTCACCAAAGCCCTGTCAGTGGGAATGAAGCTGCCACCTCTCAAAGAAAACACGCCCAGGGTCATAAGCCTCGATTGAAAGGACTCATATCCAAACTACTGTTTATATCATCTGAGGGTTACTCATTCCACTGAAGAATGCAGTGTCTTCAAGAAGTGGTGGCAAGGATATGTTGCCCATCAAAAACACTTCAAGAGGATGAAGTGCGAAGCTCATCGACAGCGAAAAAGTACGACGAACGCGCATGAGAAAATGACTGGCAACTGTCATATGGTTGATACCGGTTTGGAAAAGGAAAAACTCCAAGTTCTTACCATCGGGAGCGATTCTGAGGAAGAAACAACCTTTAGCCTTCTCTTCAAGGACTCCACCTTCGAAAAAGAAGAAGAGGAGAAGAACTGTGAGAACATTCAGCTGCGTAACCGTACGTTGCCTGAGAAGAGTCTCGTACTTACAAAAAAAGGTCCGGGCAAAAAGGACAAAGGGAAAGAGAAAATTCTTGAGGAAATTGCCCTCGACGATCGAGTTGTCAAAGAGCTCGCAGCTAAGGACCCGCCTAAGAAAAATAAGGTGGATTACAATGTCTTAGCACATCTGAGGAAAATACCCTCGCAATTGAGCATACTAGATGCTCTCCTCCTGTCCAAAGAGGCACGAGATTCTCTGATCAAGGAATTACAAGAGCTTGATCAATTTCAAGCTTTCCTCACAGAAGAAAAGATGAAGGACAAGCTGGTGGAGGTTCACACAGCTGATATTACATTCAGCGATGAAGATCTCCTCCTCGGAACATGCGAGCATAACCGTCCATTATACGTCACCGGATATTGCCACGACATCAAGATAGGCAAAATCCCTGTCGACAACGGACCCTCCGTCAATTTTCTCAATGTGAAAGTGCTGAAGGAGATTTGCATGAACGTTCAACACTTGGCTAGAGACAAAATTACCATCTTCGGGTTTGACTCACAGTCGTCACGAACACTGGGGTCCGTAATACTGACGTTACGCTTTGGATTGCTCATCACCAACATCAAATTTCACGTCATTGACGCCAAGACTTGCTATAACGCTTTGCTCGGCAGGCCCTGGCTGCATGAGTACAACGTCATCCCTTCTACACAACATCAGTGTATGAAGTATTTCAAAGACGGTTTGGAATACACCATCACGAGAGAGCTAAACCCGTTCTCCATAAATGAGGTCCGAAAATATGAAGATGCAAAGTGCTTCCTACCAGACTTCGAAGATACGGAGAGGTGTCATAAGCCGGAGGATAAACAGAAGTCCGTTGTCTCTATCCCAATCTTTGGGAGCGATATCGAGGAAGATGAAGAAATAGTCTACTCGGGGCAACCCCAAGGCAACAGGCCCGGACCATCTACCCCTATTCTGGTCTTTGGCAGCGACTCTGAGGACGAGACCAACGCAGTATTCTCAATCCGTCCGTCAGTGCAAACCTTTGCTGGAGCCGATCAGAGTTTACTAATCACAATGGTTCCGTCTCGGCATTATAAGGAACTCGATGCGCTCGATACATACAACGTATAAGAGCTACAAACTTTCTACATACCTCCCAGGCGTAGAGGTGAAAAGGCGATCCTCTTTTACCAATCTACGGAGACCAGAGTAGAAAAAGAAGTCTGGAACGGTGCCGATTTTGCATTTGATAGGCTTCAACCAATCTGTCTGCCAAGATACTACACGGAGGGGCTGAAAAGGTTATTGAGATGTCAAGGTGTACCCCTCGAACAGACTGTTCGACAAGCCCAATTCTATAAGAAGATTTAGGATATCTCTGGGACCCAGCGAAAGATGCCCAACGGGAAGATGGAAACAACTGGGCTCAGATACGTTCGGTCTAACAAACGAGAGCAATTCCGCAGCTGCCGCGTCATAAACAACTCTGGTGAAGAAGGGAATGCTCTTCCAAATATCTGTGACGTTGAAACAGAGCAAAATCCTGCTCTAAGAATGTCAAGTTCATCGTTCGAAGAACAAGTTGATAAGCTAATATAAGAAGCTTGTCAAAAGATCCGGGACGACCGTAACCGCGAAGTGGCTATCTATGAAAAGGCCAGGACGCAACGTCTCAAGCAACAATCCGTAGAGAAAGAAGACTATAATGTTCGTCCTCCCCATCCCGCTGTACGTTCTCATACAAAAAACAAGGTGAAGAACACGAATAACGTTTGGAAACAGCGAAGCGGATCCAAGAAGCCGTATAGTCAAGAAAAGCGTGTTTGGAACTTGTCCTTTATCAGGAATATGGGTCGGGAATACTCTTTCCCTCAAGAAAAGATAAGGAAAATATTCAACCTTGTCATGAAGCATCTAATGATGACGCTTCCGGAGTCTCGGCATCCCAAACAAGTAAACGAGATCCAGCATCCGGATTGTTGCTCCTATCATCGAGCAGTAGGTCATCCCCTTGAAGACTGCTTCACCTTCAAAGATGGGTCGAAGACCAGTATCAACAAGGCAGGTTTGCTTTGTCCGACAATTCGAGGGTAACCCCACCGCAAAAGCATGAGCCAAAGAGGACCTATACCGTGAGGACAGGACCAGTTCAACGTTAAGAAGGGAAGCAAACTCATATCTGCCATGCGGTAACACTCTCAAAGGAGGGAAGGAACGAGACTATAGATGACCCCTTTAAGTGCTTCGCAAATGAAGATGAGGACGAGGTGATCTCAGAGTTTCCACCAGCACCAAAAGAGCTGGAAGATAGGATACACACTACGGCGGATAGCCTAAGGAAAATTGACTTAGGGACGGAAAATGATCCGAGGCCGACGTTCGTCAGTGAGCTGCTATCTAAAAAGCAGGTGACCACTTTAAGAGATGTACTCATGCAGTATAAAGATTGCTTCGCGTGGAACTATCCCGAAATGCCAGGTCTAGATCCAGAAGTAGCAGTACATAAATTGGCCATATCGCCGGACATAAAGCCCGTCAAGCAAGCGCCAAGAAGAATGCGGCTCGAACTCGAGACGAGCGTTAATGCTGAAGTCAAGAAGCTAATCGATTCTGGCTTCATCTAGGAAGTTCAATACCCTAACTGGATCGCTAACATTGTTCCAGTGATGAAGAAAAATGGGACAGTGCGCATCTGCGTGGACTTTCGAGACCTCAACAAAGCTTGCCCGAAGGATGACTTTTCAGTACCTGTTACCGAGTTGATGATCGATAACACGTCTACCCATGAGGTTTTCTCTTTCATGGATGAATCTTCGAGGTACAATCAAATAAAAATGCATCCTGAAGACCAAAAGCATACTACCTTTCGGACTCCGATGGGCATATTCTGCTACAAAGTGATGCCTTTTGGTTTAAAGAACGCTGGCGCTACTTACCAGAGGGCCATGACGAAGATCTTCGATGACCTCATCCATGAGATTGTCGAATTCTATATCGACGACCTGGTGGTGAAAAGCAAGTCTTACGAGGAACATTGGGAACATTTAGACATAGTGTTCCAATGGCTTCGGAAGTATAATCTAAAGATGAATCCTTTAAAATGCGCGTTTGGAGTCTCCTCAGGCAAATTCCTAAGATTTATCATACGGCACCGGGGTATCGAAATTGACCTTTCAAAGATCAAGGCGATTATGGAGATGCCCACGCCAAGGACTCTCAAGCAGTTGCGATCCCTTCAAGGAAAACTCGTGTATATCCGACGGTTCATAGCTAACCTATCGAGAAAATGTCGTCCATACAGTCATCTAATGAAGAAGGGAACCCTATTCGTCTGGGATAAAAAATGCCAGAATGCACTAAACGAGATTAAGCGGTACCTGCAAAATCCACCAGTACTGACCACCCCGGTTAGAGGAAGGCCCCTCATCCTATATACAACGGCCTTTGAAGGTTCTCTGGATGCACTATGGGCATAAGAGAACGACCAGGGAAAGGAGAGAGCTCTGTACTATTTAATTCGAGTTCTGCTGGGGGCAGAAAACAATTACTCCCCCATCGAAAAGCATTGCTTGGCATTGATCTACACGATAACGAAGCTCATACATTATGCCTAAAGACATGAGGTCCATCTCATATCAAAGGTGGATCCCCTCAACTATCTGATGTCGAGGGCCATTCTAACAGGAAGGCTTGCCAAATGGGCCCTCCTCTTAATGGAGTTCTCAATAACGTATCGACCCCTCAAAGCAGTGAAGGGCCAGGCTATCACCGACTTTCTGAGCATCCGATACCAGCTGACTCCCCCTTAAATTGCGAGTTATCGGATGAACATGCCTTCGACACAAAGGAAGAAGAGAATAATGCCCGATGGGAACTCTACTTCGATGGAGTATCTTCCATGAAAAAAAGAAAGCACAACACCCCCATAATCAAAGCTGGGGTAGGCCTTATCTTCGTGACTCCGCAAGGAGGGATACTACGCTATTCCTTCTCTTTAACGGAGCCAAGGACTAATAAAGCTTTGATATTAGGTCTCGAGATTGCTGTTGACATGGGAATAAAAGACCTCCTCATATACGGAGACTCCCAGCTGATCGTTAGCCACGTAAATGGCGACTATCAGACGTGCAAACCAGAGTTGATAAAGTACGGTGAAAGAGTGCAACAACTGCTGACGCAAATCCCCTCTTACATCTTGGAGAGCATACCTCGTGCAGAAAATAGTAAGGCGGATACATTGGCCAAGCCGGCTAAGGAATTGGCCGATGAAGATCTCGACGACGTATGGATCACCACGTAAACCCGTAGAGTTCTCGCGCCGGCAGAAATATCTTTGGAGGATTCAATAGAGCCATCCGAAGGAAAAGAAATGACCAAACAAGCAGCCCTCCAAATAAAGGATGGAAAAAAGGTCAAGGATTAGAGGGAGGTCTTCATAGACTACTTCAAATCTCGACGAATGCCCGAGAATGCATCGTCTAGACATCAACTCATGAAACGAGCTCTGTTTTTTGCCTTCGTCAATAATATTCTATACAAGAGGCCGCTTGACTATTTGTTGTTAAGGTGCTTGGGGCCAGAAGAAGCAAAAAGAGTTGTCCAAGAAACTCACGACGGATTTTGCGGTTCTCATCAAGCTGGGCCAAAGATGAAACTGAAGATCAAAAGAATGGGTTATTATTGGCCCACAATGATTTAGGACTGCCTCGAATATGTGAAGCAGTGTCACTCGTGCCAGATTCACGGGGACTTCATCCACCAACATCCAAATCCGCTACACCCAATGGTGGCTAGCTGGCTGTTCGAAATGTGGGGAACCGACATAATTCACCCCATTGAACCGACATCATCCAAAGGACATCGGTTCATACTAACAACGACCGATTACTTTTCTAAGTGGGCAGAAGCAGTACCACTAAGGGAAGTGAAAACGGAAAATATTATCCATTTCTTCAAGACACATGTCATTTACCGGCTCGGCACTCCGGGACGGATAATCTCGGATAATGGACTAGCCTACAGGAGCCATAAAATCAGCCATTTCGCAGAACAACATAAAATCGACTGGAGATACTCTTCCGTCTATAATCTCTGAGCCAATGGTCTAACTGAAGCTTTCAATAAGACCTTGACAAAGATTATAAAGAAAACGGTGTCGGGAAACAAAAAAGACTGGCACGAAAGGCTGCACGAAGCTCTCTGGGCGTACCGAACGACATTCAAAATAGCCACGAATACAACCCCATACGCGTTAGTATTCGGCACGGAAGCAGTGCTTCCTCTAGAAATAGAACTCCCTTCTCTTCGAGTAGCGGATCGATACGAGCTGACAGATGAAGAAAACGCTCAACTCCGGCTTGAGGAGATCGACGCCCTCGACGAAACTCGCCTTATAGCACAGTAGAACCTGGAGGCTTATAAGGCAAGAATGACGTGGTCATATGAAAGACTGACTAGGCCGAGAACATTCCGCCAAGGCGAGCTCGTGCTAGTCGTCAAAAGACCGATGATCCCCAATCATGCAAAACGGGGGAAATTTTAGCCGAACTATGAAGGCCCGTACATCATAGACAAAGTCTACCAAGGTGGAGCCTACCTGCTCATGGATATGCATGGCGAAAGACCCTTCCGGCCAATAAATGGTCGGTTTTTAAAATAATACTACGCTTGATGAGCCATGACTTAGGTCAATGATAGATGACGACGCTCGTGTCGGCTCGCTATCTTCCTGAGTCAAAAACTCTGAAAGTAGTATGCAAAGAACCTTCGTCGTCTAAAAAATGGCGACAACGGATCGAGATGTCTTCAAACTAAAAATTCACCTCAAAAATGGTAATTACGGACCGAGATATCCTTAAACTAAACGTCGCCTCAAACATGGCGATGACGGACCGAGATGTCCTTAAACGAAAAATTCGCCTCAAACATGACGACATTGGACCGAGAAGTCCTTAAACTAGAAATTATCTGCCACAAACATGGCGATAACGGACCGAGATGTCCCTAAACTAGCATGTCGCCTCCAGAACGGTGATATGCTTGAGATCTACATTGCAATCGAAGCCCCAACGGCGAAAACTGCAACTCAAGTCCCACTGGCTACACAGCTACTCCAGCGGTGAAGTCACCCCTAAGTCCCATTGGCAAACAGATGGGTAAAAAAATGGTATGTCTACAAGCAAAATAGGCACGGATGAAAACCCGAAAGGGCACCGTGAGTAAAAACAGCAGGGCTACCGGTAAGTTTGTGAAAACCCGGAAGGGCGCGATCTCGTTAAAAAAACGGTATGTCCACAAGCAAAATGGGCATGGATGAAAACCCGAAAGGGCACCGTGAGTAAAAACAGCAGGGCTATCAGCGAGTTTGTGAAAACCCGGAAGGGCGCAATCTCGTTAAAAAAAAGGTATGTCTATAAGCAAAATGGCGCCGTGAGTAAAAACAGCAGGGCTATCGGCGAGCTTGTGAAAACCCGGAAGGGCGCAATCTTGTAAAATTTTCACTTACGAGGTCCTTCGACTCGTAAGGAGAACTCTCCCTATAAGACCCTCGCGGATCATAGGATTCAAAAGGTTTAAGCTACAGGGATCCAAACCTCTTCTTAAACCATCACATTCCCTAAGTTGCCCTACAGACGGTCCAATATTGGCCCTTGTATACAATCCACGGGCATAAATAAATATAGCCCTCAGCTAGTTCCACCAATGGTGTGAAATCTCCCCATATGGTGAACGACACTTGTAAGTCCTCTCGACTTATAAGGAGAAAACACTCTTGCAAGATCCTTACGACTTGCAAGAGAGAACATACACTTAGGAATCCCTATGATTCCTAAGGAGAAAATACACCTACGAGATCCTCATGACTTGTAGGGAGAAATAACTTTATGAGACCCTTACAGCTTATAAAGTCGAAAAGTCTTAGTCGACAGGATCCTAACCCTGTTTACTAAGACATCAAACTCCAAATCCTTTCAAGGCAAATGATGATTCGCTCCTGGCAACATTCCAGTTGTAGCGATGCTGATGCCTAAACAGGTGTCAAACTCCAAGTCCTTTCACGGCAAATGATGATTCGCTCCTGGCAACATTCCAGTCGTAGCGATGCTGATATCAAGGTTGGTATCAGATTCCAAGCTCGCAATAAAAAAACATTAGCGAGCCAAAAAATGCATATGAAATAGCCAAAATGATGGGGCAACTCGCAATAAAAACCGGTGAGCAAAAAATGTGCATATAAAACAGCCGAAATGTTTGGACAACTCGCAATAAAAATTAGCGAGTAAAAAAATGATATAGCCGAAATGATTAGGCACCACGGATAAAAATCCGAAATGATTGGGCAATCGCGACTTTTGCGATATGAAAAGCTGAAAAGATAGAGTATCGCGGAAATAAAAAATAAAATAAAAGGAAAGGAAATTTTCTCTGCCCTACAGGCGAGTCTACACCAACCCCTGTATACAATCCATGAGCACAAATGAAAAAGGGAACCTTGTTTTCTCACCAGGCTCCGTCAAAGGGAGACCCAATTCTTGACGGTCCATACACAACCTAAAGATTACCCGACGTACCTTCTCATTCTGACTGTATGCAGACACAACATCAACAAAAGGCCCAAGGGTCGAATCAAAATGGAGCCATGGCAAATTCCTTGCTCCAAGTCTTGACGGTTCATATACAACCTAAAGAATCCTCCAGCGTACCTTCTCATTTTATCAGGGTGCAGATGCGATGTCAACAAAGGCTCCAATGAGCTAAATAAAAAAGGAGTGATGACAGAATCCCAGCTCTAGCTCGACATTATTCTCATTACAGCAGGCGCGATGTCAACAAAGGCTCCAAATAGCCAAATAAAAAAGGAGTGATGGAAAAATCCCAGCTCCAGCTCGACATTCTTCTTATTACAGCAGACGCAATGTCAACAAAGGCTCCAAATAGCCAAATCAAGATGGAGCAACGACAAACTCCTAGCTCCAAGTCTTGACGGTTCATATACAACCTAAAGACTACCTCGGCATTCCCTCTCATTCCATCAGGGTGCAGACGCGACATCGACAAAAGCTCCAACGAGCCAAATCAAATTGGAGAAAAGGCATATTCCTAGCTCCGGACTTCAATTGCAATACATACAGTATAGAGGTCCTACAGATGTCTACCATACTTCAGCAAAGAAACGGCATGGCATCGTCAAACGAAAATGAAGCAATGGCAAATTCCTAGCTTCAGGGTCTCGACGACAACTTATATAAAGCCTAAAAGACTATCGGGGATCATCCCACACTAGCGCGGAGTGGTTATGACTCATCGGGGCTCCAAATTGAGCCTAACCTCAAGTAAAAAGCGACATGACAAATTCCTAACGCTTGTTCTTCCGACGGTCATATAGCCTAAGGAGATTACTTGAAGACGTCTTGTCCATCCCCCGAAGGGATTAGAGACACGACAATCGTGGGGTTGCTCGAACAACGGCTTAAAGACCGCATATCGAGGAATACATCAGCCAACGCGACGGTACTACGGACCAAACCCCTAGTACCACAAAACCTAACGGACCTCTATCGCAAAGAGCAGGGGTTATCTATATATAACGTTAGGATAAGTTTTCTTGTAAACTCAAGGGAGGGAAACTAAACAAACTCTGAAATGAGTCCATAAACTAAACAAATTCCGAAATGAGTACATAAACTAGATACTCCGAAACGAGTGAATAAACTACAAACTCCGAAATGAGTACATAAACTAGATACTCCGAAACGAGTGAATAAACTACAAACTCCGAAATGAGTACATAAACTAGAAACTCCGAAATGAGTGAATAAACTACAAACTCCGAAATGAGTACATAAACTAGAAACTCCGGAACGAGTGAATAAACAACAAACTCTGAAATGAGTATATAAACTAGAGACTCCGAAACGAATGAATAAACTATGAACTCTGAATCGAGTAGATAAACTACTTCGCAGAATGGTGCAACTCATAGGCCTTAGGGTTTATAATTGAGATTTGAGTTAATGATAGATGGCGACGCTTGTGTCCGCTCGCTATCTTCTCAGATCAAGATTCTAAAAGTTATGAACGATACACTAGCCCGAAACTGGTTGTATGCTACGTATTAGGCTACACTACTTCACTCACGTGTATACCCCGTAAGTAAAGTAGTGGGGGCATTTGTTTACACCGGTTTAAGTTTCATTACAGATATGTGTAAAAGTAGGCTCATTCAAATACGCACATGCACACATATGGGTTGCAACAATACAATCAGAGAAAAAACATGTGTTAGAAAGGAAGCACTCGGTGGTCAACGATAAAAGGAAAGCATTTAAATAAACATTTTATTCTACAGGAAATAGATCACCAAACACGGGATCAAAAGTACAAGGGTTTACAAAACTATGAATAAAGTTTTCTAAAGTCCTCTCCGCCTTCTCCACCATGACGAAGCGGCGATCTTAGCGAGGAGTCGCTCCCCATCGGTTAGCGCGGTGCCCATCGGTGAAGGCAGACATAATGGCCCATTGATCTTGTATCTGGCTTAGCAGCTGAAGAGAGCGATCCCTCAGAGGCGTGATAATCAAAAGTGCTTCATGAAAGCACTCGATCTTGTCCTCCGCTGCGTCAAGTATCGCCGGAGTCATCTCCGCTGGATGAGGGGGAATGTCATCGAGCACAAATAGGAGGATCATCCGGAGCCAAATGGAGCCGATGGGGAGAGGAGATCCTCTACGAGTCAAGAGCTCGTGCGGCACCGTATCACATTGGTCATCCGTAAGAGCAGGATTCACCAAGCGTGCAACAAAATGAGGAACAATTTTCTCAATGGGCACCTCCCATGGCTGCCAATGAGCATATGGATGATTACAAGCCATGACTCTCCTCTGTTAAAATGATTCTCTGAAAGTGAGAGTGAAGATGAGCATTGTTTCAGATTATAAGGGGAGGCATTTAAGTCTTGGCACAGAAAATGTTGTGCATGGTGGAACTATTTCCTCTGACGAAAGAAGGCATTGGAAAAGAAAGTTTGACTTAGGAAAGCAGAGAAAGAAGGAGAAAAGAAACCATCAATAATGAGGCAGCGCCTCACGTGCCTTCCACAAGGGCGCCAGCGCCGATAGGATCAAATCCTATGGTGGCGTCTCACGCGGGCGTCAGTATGCAAAACAGAAAAGAATCTATTAGATTAAATAAGAGTTAAAACTCTCATATAGCGCCGCACGTGCTCTTCAAGCGGGTGCCAGTGTGCAAAGCACATAATGCCTACCCTAAGGACCAAATTCTTAAATGGCGCCCACGTGAGGAACACGTAAGCGCCGGCGTCCAAGTAGAATTAAATTCTATTATCTGTTAAAAAGAGCCATTGGATCAAAGATCTAACGGAGATGATAAATCATCAAGATATAGATTTTTCTAAAATAAGAAAGATACCTTCGGTTGGATCATAGAATACAATTTTATGCCCTCTGTAAAACAGCGAACTCTTTGATTGAAAATCCAATGGTGATTAAAAATCACCATTTCACAGAGTAAAACTCCGCATATGAAAAATATTTTCCCAATCTTGTTAAAAACAAGAAAATATGTTCTGTAAAAACAGAAACGCTTGGATCAAAGATCCAATGGTGGGTAAAATTTCTCAAATCAATTGGGATCTCTTAATAAGAGAGTTCTTCAAAACTAATTAACAAACTTACCTCCACTATATAAATGACCGAAGAATTCAAGTCTGAGAAAGAGGAACCCCCCATAAGCTTCCAAAAACAAAAAACAGAAAGCTTCACAAAGGAACAGAGAATTAAATTCTTAAGAAAGAAGATCTCCCTTCTTAAAAACTCTAGGTAAACGAAAAAATATATAGAGATAAAAACAGCTCATTTACATATCAAAAGGGTTTAACCCTTCTCAGAGAACTTAGTTTTTTCTATGGATCTGAGATCCACAAGACAAGTCTCTCACAAGTTGAGAATTTAATTCTCATCGGGAGGAACTTGTTCTTAAGAATCAAAGATTCAGAAAAGAACTAGGAATCGAATTCCTCAAAACAAAGCATGTAAGAGAAACCTAGTTCTCGTAAAAGAACTTGGTTCTTAAAAATGAAGCTTGATCCTTGATCTACAAAACAAAGATCCTATTGATCATTAATGGGCAAAAATGCTATCAGCAGAGGAGAAAAGCGTCCAACGCCGCACGTGTTCCTCACGTGGGCGCCACAGAAGAGAAGAGTGCTTAGCACTCACAGGGCAGCGCCTATCACCGCATGTATTCCTCACGTGGGCGCCACGGAAGGGAAGAGTGCTTAGCACTCGTTAGGTAGCGCCTAGTGCCCAGCACCTCACGTGCTCCCCACATGTGCGCCGCAAAAGAAAAAAAGAGTGCTTAGCGCTCCACAAGCAGTCCAAAATGGCTAAGTGTTCAACACTTATTGGGCAGCGCCCAGCGCCTCACGCGCTTCTCACATGGACGCCATAAAGAGTGCCTAGCACTCTATATAAAGAAAAAAGGAGTAAAGTATTCAATACTTATTTGGAAATCCCCATGACTGAAAGCTCCACATGATCATATGTGGGTATTAGAACTCATATAAGTGCTCAGCACTTTCTGCATAAAAAAGGGACCGATTAAACAGAGCCCAAACAAGTGCTTAGCACTTTTTTTAGAAAAGAGGGGAGACTGAGAAAACTAAAGCCCAAATTGGCTAAGTTGCTAAAGTCTTGCAAATGAGTCTAAATGCTCTGTTGCTGGGTATTAAATAAAGAAGATCCTAAAATGTTGTTAAGTGGATCTTAGTCTCAAATTTGACCAACGTATCCTTAACAAAAATTCTTAAGGCCCCAATAACCCCCTTTTCCCTCAAACACGGGATTTGGTTTAAGGGTTCATCTCTCCACACTTCTAATATATGTCGTTGTAATTCTTCAATATCTTCAGAGAGGTGGCAGGTCCCGACAACCAATAACTCATTTCGTGTCCCAACTTGATATAAAACTTCTTCAAGACTGGGAATGATACATCCCATGTTGATACACTTCCAAATTGATGTGCACACCTCAAATTGGATCGCACCCCAAATTGGGTGCATTCTATATCACCAATATTCACCTCCAAAATGGCGACAAAGGACCGAGAAGTCCCTAAACTAATATTCGCCTCCAAACTGGTGATAATAGACCGAAATGTCTCTAAACTAATATTCGCCTCCAAAATGGCGATAATGGACTGAAACTTCCTTAAACTAAAATAATAGAGCCCAAACGCTCTTTTATTAGATCCTAAATAAAAATGATCCTGAAACCTCGTTAAGTGGATCTTGGTCTCAAATTGGACTAATGTATCCTTAACAAAAACAAATCGAGCCCCAAATGCTCACATACATTTAAGTCGATCTTATTCTCAAAAGAGATTAACGATTCTTAAATAAAAAAACTCCAAATCTAAGATATACGGATTTGGACTAATCCACGCCATACGGACGACAACATAAATTAGTCTCCGTATACAATCCACGGGCAACCAAAACAAACAAAAACACACACGACACGAAGTGAACTTCAGGAGCAGGAGAAAGTGGTTATCGCGATGCGGTAACTTAATTAACCGTAGGGGCTTGCGCTTGCACGGAAGAGCGTCCCCACAATCAAAAACCCCTCATAAACGAGGGGGAATCTGACGAAGTCTGTTACAACGGCCGCATCCATTCAAACCTCCGATATACGGTTCCATAAATCAACTTGGCATATTCGGAGAGATGGACGGATAAATTCAAATAGCATCTGCTTCCCAAATTCAGGCAAGACGATCCATCCCGGTTCGTCTCTATTTTCGACGATGATCTAGTGTGAAGTCCATCACCTAATGAGAAAATAATAATCCAAATCAGTAAATCTCTTCCACTTTATCCTAGGATTTCTGGTGATGGTCGCCTGTGCACAATGCGACATCTACCCTCAATACCGGGAGAGACAAATCCCCGACGATCTGCTAACTGCCTCCATGTGGCTCGGGACTGTACCCAACTAAAAACTGTTTGCATGACTCCTTTGAGCCATGGTAGGGTAGTAATCAAAGCACAGTGGGAACTCACACATGATAATGACGATCTCAGGTCGACAGACTAACCTGTACTCATGTCACCTGAGAACTGCTATCTGACAATAGGTATAATACCATCCAGTATGTTCCAGGTGAGTCCGTCCAGTGTAACTCATGTTGGGTTACGATAGCGCCCTGGCCATCTACCGTGGCCGATGTTTAAAAACTTGACGCTATTGAACCCTTCTAGAATCGAACCATAAACCTATACTAGCATACTAACAAAGAGCTAAACTACTATGATAGAAGCATTATACTGAATGATCCGTGTCCTTCGGTCTTCCACCATCATCCTTAGCTCCTTGAGGTGTCCACGATTGAGCTTGGCCTCTGGTCTTCCTCCGTCGAAGATGATCCACCCGAAGGAGACGATGCAGGCTCCAGGTTCGCCTAGCGAAGCAACCGACGCTCCATGGTCGCTAGCAATGGAGAGTGGGGTGTAGGAATATTTCACTATCCTTTTCTCTCATACCTCATGCTCAAGTGAGCAATCAAAGAAGAAGAAAGAGGAGGTGAGGAAAATCATGGGCATGAGCAACTCAAGGATATGGCTAAGTCTCCAAGAGGGTGAATGAATGAATCAAGCGTGAATTAGTGTAGCATGTAGAAAGAATTGCAAAGTCTTTTTCAACCATGCAAGAAAATATCTCACATTTTTACAATAAACAATCAAGAGCCATACCTTTCTACATACCTCCAACCATGCTCATGTCACCTCACCCTCTACCTCATTTCCAAATGATTTTCTAAAAAGAAAATCATTGAGATGTCCATCTTCTAGAAGATATTCCATATAAATACGGAATACAACTTGGTATACGTATCAAAATGCTGGTAGTCAAGAAAGAATCCTATAGGCTCTATCAACATGTAATAACTATCTGTAATACCACATAAAGTATGTACATAATGATAAAGATAAACCATATAGCATACTATCATTTTGAGTAAGACTGTTCTACCCGTATAGGTCCTTCCTCAATCATCATAATCGCATGCTTGCGATCACAATAATTGACTTGAGAGCACTATAGCCAACAATCTCCAGCTGGCACTTAAGGCTAATTATTGCGGTGTCGCATATTCACAGCCCGTATGATATCGAACACCCAACTTCTCTACCAATCAGTCTCGCAAAGCTCGTTTGTGAAACTATTGTGTTCGAGAAATAGCCACAGTGAGTGGATCCGCTCTAATGTTTCTATCTTTATCTCTCTATATCTCAACTTTACGGAGAAAGACTATCTCCCGAAATGAGCAATACCTGTCTTAGAATTTGTTTGGATATCTGATGGGACCCAGTTCACAAATGAACTCCAAATCCAACAAACTTCTTAAACTGTATCATCAACTGAATTTAATCAGTATCCTACTTCATGCCTTCCACAATATCCTCTTGGAGCACCTGTCCAACATACTGCCCCTCAAAAGAGGGAAAACTATAACTCTGACAGCCAGTCTGTCATCCAGTTCACTTTGGAAGCCTGAAATGATAACCGCCTCCTGAAGAAGGCTGCCGTTAACATATACCAAGAACATCCATTTATGTTCATAACTGCTTCCCAACGTTTCTCCAGGATTGGACTAATATATATGCTTATTGCAGCCAGTGCAAAAGCAATATCTGGTGTGGTACTTGAAAACTCATGATTGAGTCAATTGCCTAAGCAAGAGATATGCCAATCATGCAAATTCCTTCTCTTATCAGTCTAGAAGACATCTCTTTAGAGAGGGTGACTCTATCACCCGCGGATACACCACCACGCCAGGAGTCGTCTATTCTAAAACACTTTAGAATAGTGTCAAAGTACCCTAATTGGGACACTTCCCAAGCCTAGATCTAAAACCATAGATCTAGTGACCAGAAACCCTGATATTTAATCTAGATCCCATGTGGAGAAACACCTTGTGAAAACCATAGTATAACCGATCGTAGTATAGGAACATCACTTCCTATCAAGAGCATGTCATCCAAATACCAGGACATCACTCCCTACCACCTTCTTACTGAAAGGTTATGATAATTCCCTATCCATCTCCCATGGCCATTTGCGGAACAAAAATTCTCATAACGAACAAAACTTGGCGTTAGTGTAACCCTAAACCGGATCTTTACCATAAACCTAACTAGCTAACAAAGATTTCTATGATAGAAAGGTATACCATGAGAATCAAGTCCTTTGGGTCTTTAATCCTCTCCTCTAGCTCCTTGAAGGAAGTACGGATCATGCTTGAACTTTAGCCTCCTCGCGTCAAAGATGATCAACCCGAGAGTTCTGACTTTGAGCTCCTACCTCCAAAACAAGGTAACTAGGTTACTTAGCTTGCTAATCTAAGTAGCCTAGAGTGTGTAGAGTGTGAAGATGGATTAGTTTGTCTCTTGGAACCCTGGTATTCTCAACACATAAGAGGTTTAGGGTTTTGATGAAGAAGAAGAAGACTTGAGGAAAATGAGTGAAGAAACAACTAAAGAAAAGCCATGGCTCATTTGTGATAAATAGTAGAAGCAAACTAAATAATAGATGAGATAAAAAAATCTCACAAAATATCTAGTGAGCTTATCAAAATATCAAGTGGCAAGTCACCAAGAGCGATGAGTGATCTTTTGTCAAGTTTACACCTCATTTGCTCCACCTTATTTAGTTTAAACCATAAAGAATTAAAACCCTAATGAGTTGTCTCTTCTAGAAGCTTTCCCGGGAAATTATGAGAACGCCCATCATCCGTATATACATACACGCATCCGCATTCCGAAGAATACGAATACAAAGAGACAAAAATAATCCATCAATATAATACTAGGATCTGGCTTAAACCAAAGCCCACTAGTATTATCCGCTCGAACATCACACGTGCATAAGTGCATGTATGCGATCAAAGCCCTGCCGCAAAACCATACGGCCTCTACATCGTTTCACCCGAAGTAGAGAAACCCTCTGTGTAGGACTCTGAAGACTCGACAGTACACTGGCAGCGGGTTTAACCACAAGCACGTCAGTGACACTAGCTGTACGTAACGGCTACCCAGGTACTTGTCGAAAAGGAAGGCCGACGAGCAAACTCGTCCGAACTCCTACTGAGCCTATCCGTGACAATATCCGTACAGTCCGGTCTCTTCGTCAAATAGTATCGCATACCGGGTCTAGGGGATGGTAAACGTCAGACCTTAATAACCCAATATGTCGTGCTGATGTGGCTCAGGACCAATTCAGCAAACTACTGATCAACCTATCAGTAAATCCCAACTGCCTTGGCCAAGGTCTTATGGTCCCGACCAATCGAACACTGTGCGATATCGACTCCCAATACTGGGAGAAACGAATCCCCAACAATCGCTTACTGCCTCCATATGGCTCGGGACTGTACCCAACCAAAACCTGTTTGCACGACTCAGTAGAGCTGCGGTAGGGTAGTGATCAAAGCACAGTGGGAACTCACACGAGACAGATGACGATCTAAGGTCCGAAGACTAACCCATACACATGTCACCTGAGAACTTCCATCTGACGATAGGTATAGTACCATCTGGATGTTCTCCGTGAGTCCGTCCAATGTACTCACACCCAGTGAGCATCTACATACGATCTTAGGTGCATCTGACCAATGGCTGCAGGACCAACCATTGCCCCTTGTCAGGGCTAGAAACGTATACATTAGTCTACTTTGGAGTATCAATGCCCAGTCTCGATACTCATGCGACTAGGACCATTTAAGGATGTACTTATAGACTACCATGCTCCCACAAGTATGATCGCCATCACAATGCAGGTAGTCAAGCAAGATCCTACGGGCTTTATCAGCGTGTAACCGCAATATGTAATAACATGTATAATATATGACATGTTAAGATAAATACAAACCATAATAGTATATCACTGTATCAAGTCTTTATCAATATATGCAAGCTGGATAAAGCGTGAAAAAAAACTAATACACATATCCTGATAAAAGACAACTGAAACAATATACTATATAACTGAGCAAGAATGTCCTGTACAAACATATCCCTAGCTTCCACATGTATGCATATACAATAATGGCCTCTAGGGCATATATATCCAACAATCTCCCACTTGCACTAAAGGCCAGTAATTGGTGTACCGAATACCCAACGTCTGCACTAAGGCCAGTTGCTGGCATACCGCATACCCAATAGCTCAAAAAGTCGCTCAAACTGTGCCTGAGGGAGGGCCCTTGTAAATGGATCCGCCGTGTTTTCTTTAGTGTCCACTCTTCATACCTCGATCTCCTGGCCATCAATGATCTCCCCTGATCAGGTCATATCGCCTTAAGATGTGTCTGGATTTCTGATGGGATCGTGGTTTCTTCGCTAAAGCCATAGCCCTATTGTTATCACAATACAAAGGTATCGGATCAACAATGGACGGAACCACTTGAAGTTCAGCAATGAACTTCTTCATCCAGACCGCTTTTTTGCGGTATCGCTGGCAGCAATGTATTCAGCCTCCATCGTCGAGTCTGCGACGGTATCCTGTTTGGAACTCCTCCAACACACTGCCCCTTTGTTGAGGGTAAACATAAAATCCGAGACAGACTTGCTGTCATCCTTATCACTCTGGAAGCTTGAATCGGAAATGGACTCGACCTTGAGGTCTCCATTACCGTAAACCAGGAACATCTCCTTAGTCCTTCTTAGATACTTGAGAATGTTCTTCATAGCTGTCCAGTGGTTCTCACCTGGGTCTGACTGATACCGGCTTACCATACTTAGCGCGTAAGCTACATCTGGTCTTGTACATAGCATCGCATACATTATAGATCCTACCGCCGAAGCGTTGGGTATAGTGCTCATGCGAACCCTCTTTTCGTCAGTCATGGGAGACATCTCCTTGGAGAGGGTGATTCCGTGCAATGCGGGTATATTACCGCGCTTAGAATCTTCCATACTAAATCTCTTTAGTACGGTCTCTATGTACCTAGACTGCGAAAGTCCTAATAATCTCTTGGATCTATCTCTGTAGATCTTGATTCCCAGAATGTACGAGGCATCACCCAGGTCCTTCATGGAGAACCTTTATGACAAGAATAACTTGACCGATTGTAGCATAGGAATATCATTTCCTATCAAAAGAATGTCTTCCACGTACAAGACTAGGAATACAATAGTTCGTCCTACAATTTTCTTATATATACATGGCTCATCCTCATTCTTGATGAAGTCAAATTCCTTGACAGTTTCTTCAAAACAGATGTTCCAGCTCCGCGATGCCTGCTTTAATCCATAAATGAATTTAAGCAACTTGTACACCTTCCCGCTGCACCCATTTTCTACAAAACCTTCTGGATGATCCATATAAATACACTCTTCCAAACTTCCGTTTAGAAAAGCCGTTTTTACGTCCATCTGCTAGATTTCATAGTCATGGAAGGCAGCAATGGCAAGTAGGATCCAAATGGATTTGAGCATAGCCATTGGAGAAAATGTTTCGTCATACTCCACTCCCGGTCTTTGACGAAAACCTTTTGCAACGAGTCTAGCCTTATAGGTTTCAACCTGCCCATCTACACCAAGTTTCCTTTTGTAGATCCATTTGCATCCAACAGGTTTTACCCCAGGTGGAGCAATATCCAAGGTCCACACTTTATTGGTGTACATGGACTCCATTTTGGATCGCATAGCATCCAGCCACTTATTAGAGTCTCTACTGATAATGGCCTGCCTAAAACTAGTAGGATCATCTTCTTCCAAGATGCAATCCTCTTGATCCCCGTCTATGAGAAAACCGTAGTATCTCTTGGGCGGATGAGAAATCCTACCAGATCTGCGGAGTGGCTGAGGTTCGTCTAGGACTACTAAATCTAGCGGTTCTACCAAATCTTCGGTTACATTTTGTGGTTCATAAATTTCTTCCAGTTCTACCGTACTCCCACTAGCTTCTTTTGCAAGAAACTCCCTTTCTAAAAAGGTAGCGTGACAAGATATAAACACCTTTTGTTCCTCAGTGTGGTAGAACAGAAATTCTAGTGAATCCTTATGATATCCCATAAATTTACATAGAACTGATCGTGCCTGAAGTTTGTCCGGTTTCTGTGTTTTCACATAGGCCGGACAACCCCATATCTTAATAAATTTAAGACATAGTTTCTTACTACTCCATATTTCATAGGGAGTCTTAAGCACGAATTTGGATGGAACTTGATTCAAAAAATATGCCTCTGTCAAAAGCGCATGTCCCCAAAATGAAAGAGGCAACTCGGCGTTACTCATCATGAAGCGAACCATGTCCAATAGGGTACGGTTCCTCCGCTCTGATACACCGTTGTGCTGTGGTGTATACGGAGGAGTAAGCTGAGAGAGAATTCCATTCTCTTTTAGATAATCTAGGAATTCCGTGCTCAAGTACTCCCCTCCTCTATCAGATCAGAAGATCTTGATACTTTAGCCAATCTGGTTCTTTACTTCATTTATGAATTCTTTGAATTTCTCAAAAGCTTCAGATTTTTGTTTCATCAGATACACATATCCGAACCTAGAGAAATCGTCAGTGAATGTGATGAAGTACGAGAACCCACCCCTTGCATGTATAGACATTGGACCACATACATTACTGTGTATAAGTCTCAAGAGCTCTGCTGCTCTTTCTTCGTGTCCGGTGAATGGAGATTTGGTCATCTTTTCCTTGAGACAAGACCGACAAGTTTCATAAGATGAAAATTCGAACGTATTCAAAAGTACATCTTTATGCAACTTACTTAGTCTTTTCTTTCCGATATAACCAAGTCTACAATACTATAAGTAGGATTCGTTCGTTTCTGAACTCTTCCTCTTGCGAGTGTTTTGTACATTGAAAACTGCGTTTTGATTTAGAACATAGATACCATTAAACAGTGTACCTTCTGCAACCAGTACCTTATCAAGGTAAATGTTCATGATATTTCTATCAAGAAAAAAGTTATATCCATCTTTATCAAGTAAAGAAACTGATATTATGTTGCAAACCATGAAAGGTACATAGTAAAAATTGTTCAAAATTATAGTATTGCCATTTAGCAACACTAGGTGATATTCACCGATGGCTGCAACATCAAATTATGCTCCGTTTCCTACTCTAAGGGACATATCACCAGGTCCAACCATTCTACTTTTTCTCAGTCTCTGCAATAGATTACAGATATGAGATCCTGATCCGGTATCTAGTACCTAGAAGGTAGGACTGACCGAAAAGCAGTTCTCAATTACAAGAACACCTGAAGTAGATCCAAGGAATTCAGACTATCATCATTTCTCTTCTCATACTTATGATCGCCATCATAAGTTAGAGCTAAACCGACGTTCCCCAGCCCCGAATAAGAATTCAGATCGGTTAAGCGATACATTTTATTATCTTGATCAGGGCGTGAAATTGTTGCTACCTGGAGAGAGAGAAAAGAAATACTTAGTGTGCGCTCTTGCAAGATTAGATTGATTATTAATTTATCTAACCAGGATGGCTCCCATTGTTTTCTCAAATTCTTCTTCAAACTTTAAAAGAAGAACTAGTCAGGATTAATCGCACGTCACAATACTTGCTTAACCTTTCAGTCAGGCTAGTGTTGGTACTTTGAGGGAGGTTTTCCAACGCTTTCGCGAAGTTCCTTAATTATGTAATCTCTTTTCCCTGGAGGCATAGCCTCGCTAACACCATTCTAGACACCTACTTAGTTTATAGCATCAATTGTTAAGTGAAATACCCGAGAGTAATCCTACTCATCAGTGGGATCGGGATCCAACTATCATTGTGTGATGACCTAGAAGGAATCCACTCACCACACTCCAGAAGGTATGCTAAATTTGCAAGTTTCCTGTATATTTGAAACTCCCGATGTGGTTTTTGCCCTAGGACCTAAGTGACCTTGACGAATAATCAACAAATTAAAAGGTCCTAGTCAAGTTCAACCCGTCGTTATCTAGGATTGCATTAGACCCACCCGCATGATCCTTGACGAATAATCAACAAAATCTTGCGACTGTCCTAACCAATCGCATCTATCTATGCAACAGAGAATCATTACTCAGTTACCGTTCATTGTGCCTTGACGAATAATCAACAAACACAACATGAATACAAAGTACTAATTTTCTGAAACGACGGAGGGCTACGGCTAGGTTTTTGGTGAAAAACCCGTTAACGCAATGAACTTGATATCGTTGAAGGAACCTGATAGCTTTGAAAAAGGAGTGGTTTAAGCGCCGCTTTTTGAAAATTTCTGGTTTTGAAAAAACCGAGTAATCTATAGTATAGTGTTTTGCTCAAGAGGTCACTCCCCGTGAAGGGATCTCGGCTCTTACCTCGTGGAATGAGGTGCAGGATATTCACGACCGAATACCACTATGCAAAGCAAAAGAATATAACTGTAGTTTTTCGAAATTTGTTCCAACAATATCTTTTAGGTTTCTTTTCTTGCATTAATCAAAATTAATACGGTCCCATCAATTAACTTATCACACCAGAAAAAACAAAAATATGATGTAGTATATGCCATCCGCATTCGCCACTGGGCCCCGTCATCACCCGTTAGGTTACTTAACTAACGACAGAGCGGGGGCTGGACTAGCGCGGGTACAAAACATATACAACATCTACTAGTATATATGTATAAGTATAAACAACATTCGTCCCAGGCATGATAGTAAGCAACCTCACAGAATCTCAGCCAACAATACAGAATAATGGATAATCTTGGAGCCCCGGGTGACATTTGAGCCGCAAATAAAACCCGACGTTCCCGGTTGTGTGGATAGCCTGTGCAATGTAAACATGGACCCCTACGAGCATGGCAAGTTACCCGCCAATCCCAGAAGTGAGGCAACCCCTTTCAACAAAGTGAATGGGCTACCTAGCACTTCACGAAATCCGGTAACTTGGACGCCCCACCGTGGATCATCCTATACCCCCTACGAGTGCGGCGAATAACCCGCCAATTCTAGAATAAAGCCCCCTCCGTCTCAACCCCATGAGATGCGGGCTTGTTACTTTCTAGAACCCGGCTATTCGTGCACTCTACCGTGGGGTAATCCTAGTACAAAAAATGAAATAAATATGTACAATGGTGACATCGATCTCAACCCGGTTATGCTCCAATCAAATAATATACAAGCCGGTAAAGACGACGGTCCACATGTCGGACGCTCGTCCCACAATATCAAATGTACAAATGAATCTTAACTGTACCACTAACATTACACCAGAAGCAATCCACCATGACTATCCAACCATAATTACAGCACAAACACAGAACATCAAAGTGAATGCCATGTTCGCAAACCTGTTTACAAGAACATATAGCAATTATATGAGTTATACCGCTCTAATGAAATTCACGGTTGCAGATAGTAATGTAGGCACTGAAACTCAATGCATTTAAAATTTCGATCGACAAAAAACTTCCGTATTGGCCCTAAGTGCAATCCAGAACTCTAACAAATCTGGGCCAGAATCCAAATATACTAGAAATCACCTTGCCGAAAACTAGAACAATACAGGAAATTTTGAGCATAGAAGACCCAATTCCGCCGTGCAACCGCGGCCAAATGCACTATTATGCCACGGTTCCACGGTGGTATTAAGGTATTAGCTGCTCAAATTTCTTATACTTTCCTAAACTACCCTGCATGAATTTCTGAGATATAGAAAAAAAAATTTTTGAACGCATTTAAAAATCGGCAGAGAACCCAAGTTTGAAAATGTGATTTCGGAAAGTTTTTTTCGATTGATCTTTTAAGCACGTTAGCACTAGCTAGTTTAGGTTTTATAGGTTGGTTTTGATACCATGAAAACTTATGCTAACATGCTAACCATCTCCCGTGGCCATTTGCGGAACAAAATTTTTCGTAACGAACAAAACTTGGCGTTAGTGTAACCCTAAACCGGATCTTTACCATAAACCTAACTAGCTAACAAAGATTTCTATCTACTATGATAGAAAGTCATACCATGAGAATAAAATCCTTCGGGTCTTCAATCCTCTCCTCTAGCTCCTTGAAGGAAGTACGAATCATGCTTGAACTTCGGCCACTTCACGTCAAAGATGATCCACCCGAGAGTTCCGACTTTGAGCTCCTACCTCCAAAACAAGGTAACTAGGTTACTTAGCTTGCTAATCTAAGTAACCTAGAGTGTGTAAAGTGTGAAGATGGATTAGTTTGTCTCTTGGAACCCTAGGATTCTCAATACATGAGAGGTTTAGGGTTTTGATGAAGAAGAAGAAGACTTGAGGAAAATGAGTGAAGAAGCAACTATAGAAAATCCATCGCTCATTTATGATAAATAGTTGAAGCAAACTAAATAATAGATGAGATATAAAATATCTCACAAAATATCTAGTGAGCTTCTCAAAATATCAAGTGGTGAGTCACCAAGAGCAATGAGTGATCTTTTGTCAAGTTTACACGTCATTTCCTCCACCTTATTTAGTTTAATCCATAAAGAATTAAAACCCTAATGAGGTGTCTCTTCTAGAAGCTTTCCTGGGAAATTACGAGAATTGAAGGGTCGCGGCAGCGCCCCGGCTGTAAACGCGGCCAAAATGCGGAACAAAATTTTTCTAAATCAGCGCTACCGCTACCCGATTTCCAGATCGACCTTAAACCCTATTCTAGCAAACTAACTAGGAGTTAGAAAGGTTATACCGAGTTGATCCGTGTCCTTCGGTCTTCATTCCAAGCTCCTAGTGATCCTTTGACGATATTTGGTTGCCGGTCTTCCTCCATCTCCGATGATCCACCCGAGGGAAACGGCGCAAGCTCCAACCTCGTCGAACGAGGTAACCGACGCATTAACGTCGCTAGCGATGGAGAGTGGGGGTGTATGAAAGTGTCACTACATTTTTCTCTCAACATCTATGCTCATGGGAGCAACCAAAGAAGAAGATGAAGGAGGTGATGAAAACTTGGAATGAGGCAACCAAAATGGCTAAGTCTTTTGTGTGAATGAGAGAGTGAGGGAGTAATGCAAGTGTAATGAAATAATCATCAAATGAAATCAACCTTCAACCAAAAATGGCCGGCCCCCCTCTCTCATTCCCACCAAAAAGAAAGTCTTACCAATTAATGAATAAATAAATCCAACCATAACTTGGACATGTCCAAGACCATGCCTTTGCCACCTCACACCCTCCACATCATTTTTTAAACAAATGAATTTCCATAAATGGAAATTCATACAAATGATGTGGCACCTTCTAGAAGCAATTCCGTAGAAAATACGGAATACTTCCCGGTACATGTATCGAAATACATATACGCGTATTCGTACAAAAATACGAATAGCCAAGAGAGAAAACGAATAGTGAACAATAATACTAGAATACATATATACAAATACATATATAAATTATTAAATCAAAACCCGATTTAATAATCTGGCTTAATCATAAGCCGCTAGTATTATCAACCGTCCGATTAAAGTCTGCACAGCATGTGCACATATTTAATCGGATACCTGTATATATCAACATACCTCATGTATACCATATCGCCTGAACCGTGAAAACCTCTGTGTGGGACTCTAAAGACTCGTCAATATGCTGGCAGTGGGTTTAACCACAAGTACGTCAGCGGCACTAGCTGTACGTAACGGCTACCCAGGTATTGAGCGAAAGGGAGGCCGACGAGCAAACTCATCCCGAACCCCTACTGAGCCTGACAGTGACAATATCCGTACAGTCCGGTCTATTCATCTAAGAGTATCACATATCGCGTCTAAGGGGATGGATAAAGTCAGACCCCTAACAACGCGACATTTAGTGTCGGTATGAAACCCATCACCACCTGAGAAACTATCGATCCTGGATCGATAATTCTCGTCCACCGTGGCCACGGATTTATGGTGATGGCCATCCGTACACAACACGACATCAACCCCCAATACCGGGGGAGACGAATCCCCGACGAACCGATCACTGCCTCCATGTGGCTCGGGACTGTACCCAACTAAAACCTGTTTGCACGACTCCTTTGAGCTGTGGTAGGGTAGTAATCAAAGCACAGTGGGAACTCACACGAGACAAATGACGATCTCAGGTCGACAGACTAACCTGTACACATGTCACCTGGGAACTGCTATCTAACAATAGGTATAATACCAACTAGCAGGTTCCCGGCGAGTCCGTCCAGTGTACTCATAACCCAATGGGCACCTGTATACTATCTTAGGTGAACAAACTAACACCAATGGCTTGTGACACCTGGCCACCGCCCCTCGTCGGGGTGTCGATCAGTGTACACTAGTCTACACTGGAGTATCGATGTCCGGTCTCGATACTCCTACGACTAGGGACATTTAAGGATGTGCTTATAGACCCCAGCTCTCACATATATGATCGCCATCATAATGCTGGCAGTCAAGCAAGAATCCTATGGGCTCTATCAACACGTATATGATGATAAAGAAAAACCAGATAGCACACTATCATCTTGAGTAAGACTGCTTTATCAGTATAGGTCCTCACTCAATCATCATAATCACAACTCCGCGACTATGATAATTGCCTTGAGGGCACTATAGCCAACAATCTCCCACTTGCACTTAAGTCCAATTATTGCGATGTCGCATACTCACAGCCCGTGTGATACCGAACACCCAACTTCTCTACTAATCAGTTTCGCAAAGCCCGTTTGCGAAAATGATTGCGTTCGAGAAATAGCCTCAGTGAGTGGATCCGCTCCAATGTTTCTTTCTTTATCTCTCTATATCTCAACTTCACGGAGAAAACTATCTCCCGAAATGAGCAATACCCATCTTAGAAATTGTCTGGATATCTGATGGGACCCAGTTCACAAATGAACTCCAAATCCAGAAAACTACTTAGACTGTATCGTCCACTGAATTTAATCAGTATCCTGCGCCATGCCTTTCCTCAGTATTCGCTTGGACCACCTGTCCAACATACTGTCCCTCAAAAGAGGGAAAAACTATAACTCAGACAGTCACTCTGTCATCCAGGTCACCTTGGAAGCCTGATATGATCACCGTCTCCAGAAGGAGGCAGCCGTTACCATATCCCAAGAACTTTCACTTATGTTCATAAACTGCTTCCCAATGTTTCTTCAGGATTGGATATGTTTATTGCAGCTAGTGCAAAAACAACATCTGGTGTGGTACTTGACATTTCATGATTAACTCAATTGCCTAAGCAAGTGATATGTTAATCATGTAGATCCCTCTCCCCTTTAGTCTGTAAGACACCTTTAGAGAGGTTGACTCCATCACCTGCAGGTTCACCACCATGCCAGGAGTCGTCCACTTAATGTCAAAGTACCCAGATTAGGATACTTCCCAAATCTAGATCCAAAACCATAGATCTAGTAACCAGAAAGCCTGATATTACATCCATATCCTGTATGGAGAAACAACTTTGTGACAACCATAGTACAACCGATCGTAGTATAGAAATATCTCTTCCTATCAAGTGCATGTCATCCCAATACCTGGACATCACTCTCTACTACCTTCTTAGCATATCCATCTCCTATTCTGATGAAATCAAAGCCTATAACCATCACATCAAAATTTGATAATCTGTTTCCGCTATACCTGCTTTAGTCTATAAATAGACATAAACTACTTGCCCACTATGCTTCCGCTGCTCCCACTGACTACAACAACCCTCTGGCAGAGTCATATACACGTGCACTTCTAAAGCTTGCTTAGAACGACGCTGTACTCATCCTCTTGCCGGGTCTTATAGTCTAGAACAGCAGCAATGGCAAGTCTGGGTAAACAAGAACCTCCCTATCACCGTCTCTGAGAAGACCGAAGTATCTCTCGGGTGTCTGAGGTTACCCACCAAAATCTGCGGAGTGGCTAATGGAACATCAAATCCAATTGAATCCTTAGGTTCTATTAAATTTCCATTAATCGTTTGTGGTTCTGGAATAACTTCCAGTTCTACCATACTCCCACTTGTGTTTTTCTGAAAAAGTCTATTTACTAAAACTGTGGCGAGTCAAGAACAATATAAATATTGATCTTCCTGATGGTAGAAAGTTATCCCTCGTCAAAGCCCGGGATAACCCACAAACAGCCATTACTGAAACGTGCCTTGAGTTTATCCGGATTCTGGTTTTAAGCATCAGCCGGACAACTCCCTATACCTTAACATCGTTAAGATATAAATTGATTCTATATATATCTAATATAGGAACAAAAGCACTAATTTAATTGGAACCATATTCAAAATCATGCAGCGGTCTCCAGTGCATATCAACCAAATGGAAAGAGGACAATCAGCATTACCCATCTAGGAGTGCATCCATATATGAGTAATCCGAAAGAGAAGCAAGTTCTCAAAACCATTACTATCAGCGGAATACCAAACACAAGTATCTACATCTTCGACTTCATCGAAGAATCCTGATACTTCCAATAAATGGTTCTCTACTTCATTCTTATACCTATAACTTCTCAATATCTGGACTTTGCATTTCAACGAAATACTTGTCCAGAACTGGAGAAGTCACAAGTAAACAGAATATAGTACAAGTACCAACCCCATTGTCGTAATCGACACTGGACAACATACAATACTTTGTACAAGTCCACTGAGTTCAATAACTCAAACCCTGTGCGTCGTAGGTCAAAAAAATGTACTATGGTTAAGAAGAATTACACCGCTGTTGAATGCACCTTACCTAATCACCAACTGATATAGGTAAATGTCATAGACACAATATTAAAAAGTTATATCTCACTTTATAAAATAAATGTACAGATATATCAGTTTGAAATTGGTGCATAACAACGGATATTCAAAACCAAATATTTGCCATCCGGCAAAATCCAGATGATTTCCTCAAATATCACCAATTACAACGAATTCCGATATAATGAGGATCTAATTACCCAATTCCCAATATCTTACTCCCACTCACCATCCGTAATAACACGCAGATGTGAGAAACTGATCTGGTAAATACATACCCTAGAGTTAGATTCCAATTGGAAAAACAGTTTTCAATTAACATCACACAGTGAAACTGAAACATGAAAATGTTTCAAAAGGGGTTAACTGGTATTCCTAGTAACGCCTCTTCCACTATCCTGATTCACGACAGTAACCATATACCTGCCTGCCCTCTCTGCAATCCCTTTATTATGTCTTTACTTATTACCTTCTGTACACCTCTTTTACGCTAATTGGTTTTCTTCATTCCCTACCTTTTTGCACCAGCCTAAGGTTTGGAAGAAGACTATCCAATAAGAGTAATAGGTGTACTCTCCTAATCCTAGGAGCCCTCGCAACCTAAGAGAAGGTAAAGAGAAAAGACAACCGAATAATCTTATTCAATCTCTCCAGAACCAGAATCCATCCTCGAAAAAGTTCTTTCGAGTTCGTATGTAACTATACGATGGACTTATCCAATGGAAGTGGATATCCGTAGTGATACGGAGTGTTCTAGAGAAAAGCAAAGTGGATGTAGGAGTGGCAGGGGTATACACGGTCTTTGTCGTGAATGATGGTGATCGCAATTTCCTCTGCCATTATTCTAATCCCTTTATATGTCTTTACTTATTACCTTATGTACACCACAGTTAAGCTTGTTGGTTTTCGTCCTTCCCTACCGTTCGGCACCTGCCTATGGTTTGGAAGAAGACTATCCAATAAGCTCAATAGGTGTACCCTCTCCTAATACTAGGAGTCCTCACAACCTGAGAGAAGGTAAAGAGAAAAGACAACCGAATAATCCTATTCAATCTCTCCAGAACCAGAATCCATCCTCGAATCAGATCCTTCGAGTTTGTATATAACCATACGATGGATTTATCCAATGGAAGTGGACGTTCGTAGTGATACGAGGTGTTCTGGAAAAATGCAAAGGTGATATAGAAGTGTCAATGATGTATGCGACACCGTGACATTCCAAAAGCCAGTGTTTTAAGAAGGTTCGGTCAACTTAGTTTCATGAGTTTTAGTCAAAGGTCGGGTCATAGTCGCAGCCAGAGAGAGAGAGAGAGAGAAGAAACACTCAGCGTGTACTCTAACCTAGATTAGAATGGTTAATCATTTTATCTAATCTGGATGGCTCCCACTGTTTCCTCGAATTATCCTCCAAACCTAAAAGGAGAATTAGTCGGAATCACCCGAGGAGTAATCCTATTCATCAGTGGGAATCGGGATCCAACTATCATCGCATGATAACTTGATGGAAGCCACTCAAGTCACCACACTCCAGAAGGTATGCGCAAGCCTGGCAAGTTTCCTGTATGTTTGAAACTCCCGATGCGATTTTTACCCCTAGGACCCAAGTGACCTTGACGGAGTCAACAAATCAAAGAGTCCTAGTCAAGTTTAACCTGTCATTATCTTGATTGCATTAAACCCACCCGCACGAGCCCTTGATGGAGTCAACAAGGCCGCACGACTGTCCTGACCAATCACATATCCATGCTACAAACAAGCACCACTCAGCTACCGCACACTACGCCTTGACAGAGTCAACAAACGCAGCACGAATACTAAGTACTACTTGTAGGAAATCACGGAGGGCTACGGCTGATTTTTAGCGAAAAACCTTTAACGTAATGAACTTGATCTCGTTGAAGGAATCCAAGTGGTTTTGTAAATATATAGTGGCGAAAACTTTTGCTAAAGAGGTCACTCCCGGTGAAGGGATCTCGGCTCTTTCCCCGTCGAATGGGGTGCAGGATATCCCAAACTGAATACCACGATGCAAAGAAAAAATAATCGACTATAGTAAAGTTATTACGTTGACGCAAACTTTTACCCAAGGGGTCACTCCCGATTAAGCGATCTCGGCCCTTGCCTCGTCGAATGAGGTGCAGGATATTCCAAATGAATACCACGATGCAAAGCAAAAGTGTACGTCTGTAATGTCAGTTTTTTTAAAAAAAACTTGGTTCCAACAACATCATATATATATATATATAGGTTTGTTTTATCCTTGCATTGATAAGAATCTATGCAGTCCCATCAATTAATCACACCAGAAAAGAACGAAAATAAAATGTACGTATATGCCATCTGCATTCGCCACTGGGCCCGGTCATCACCCGTTAGGTTACTTAACTAATGACAGAGCGGGGGCTGGACTAGCACGGGTGCAAAACATATACAACATCTACTAATATATATATAAATATATATACCAATCGTCGCAGGAATGATATAAAGCAACATCACAGAAACATCACAGAAGCAATACAGAATGGTGGATAATCTGGAGCCCCGGGTTTCACTTGAGCCGCAAGTGAGACCCGACGTTCCCTGTCGTGTGGATAGCCTGTGCAATGAAACCTAGACCCCTACGAGCGCGGCAAGTTACCCGCCAAAACCAGAAGTGAGGCAGCCCCCTTCAGCAACGTGAATGGACCACCCAGCACTTCACGGAATCCGGTAACTTGAGCACCCCCGCTGGGTCACGTATACCCCCTACGAGTGCGGCGAATAGCCCGCCAATTCTAGAGTAAGGTCCCCTCCGTCTCAACGCCATGAGATGCGGACCCGTTGCCCTCTAGAATCCGGATATTCGTGCACCCCTCCGCGGGGTAATCCTAGTACAGAAAATAAAATAATATACAAGGGTGACATCGACCTCAGCCCGGTCGTGCCCTAAAAGAATAATATACAAACTGGCAGTGACGGCAGTCCACATATCGGACGCTCGCCCCGCAATATCAAATATACAAATGAAAATAAACTGTACTAATATTGCACCATAGCTATCCACCACGACGATCCAACCAACATCACAGCACAACACAGAACATTAACGCGAATGTCACGTTCGCAAACCCGTATAAAAGAACATATAGCAGTTAGACGGGTTTACCGATCAAATGACATTCACGGTTGCAAATAGAAATGTATGTACTGTTAAACGTACACTTAAAATATCGATCGACTAAGTTCCAAATTGGCCCCAATAGCAAAACCAACACTTCACTGAAATCTGGGCCAAGACAGTATATGTCAAAAATCACAATTCCAAGTCAGGGTGCTACAGGAAATATTTTGAAGCCTGTAGCCACAAAATGGCAGCGGATCCGCCGCCAATGGGGGGTAAGTGCGGTGGTTCCGCGACGCTTTGGAGGCTTCAGGGGCTCAAATTTTTTCTGTACCATTAAAATTGCCTGCACGGATTTTTAAGCCTCTGGAAATAATTTTTTGAACACTTTTGAAAATCGACAGCAAACACAAAAATGAAATTGTGATTTTGGCAATTTCCGTCGATCGATCTTTTAAGCACGTTTAAATAAGCTAGTAAGGGGTTTAAAGGGTGGCTCTGATACCATGAAGGGTCGCGGCAGCGCCCCGGCCGTCGAAACACGGCCAAAATGCGGAACAAAAATTTTCTAAACCGACGCTACCGCTACCCGATTTCCGGATCGACCTTAAACCCTATTCTAGCAAACTAACTAAGAGTTAGAAAGGTTATACCGAGTTGATCCGTGTCCTTCGGTCTTCATTCCAAGCTCCTAGTGATCCTTTGACGATGTTTGGTTGCCGGTCTTCCTCCATCTCCGATGATCCACCCGAGGGAAACGGCGCAAGCTCCAACCTCGTCGAACGAGGTAACCGACGCTCCAACGTCGCTAGCAATGGAGAGTGGGGGTGTATGAAAGTGTCACTACATTTTTCTCTCAACATCTATGCTCATGGGAGCAACCAAAGAAGAAGATGAAAGAGGTGATGAAAACTTGGCATGAGGCAACCAAAATGGCTAAGTCTTTTGTGTGAATGAGAGAGTGAGGGAGTAATGCAAGTGTAATGAAATAATCATCAAATGAAATCAACCCTCAACCAAAAATGGCCGGCCCCCCCTCTCTCATTCCCACCAAAAAAAAGTCTTACCAATTAATGAATAAACAAATCCAACAATAACTTGGACCATGTCCAAGACCATGCCTTTTCCACCTCACACCCTCCACATCATTTGTTAAACAAAATTTCCATAAATGGAAATTCATACAAATGATGTGGCACCTTCTAGAAGCTATTCCATAGAAAATAAGGAATACTTCCTGGTACATGTATCGAAATACATATACGCGTATTCGTACAAAAATACGAATAGCCAAGAGAGAAAATGAATAGTGAACAATAATACTAGAATACGTATATACAAATACATATATAAATTATTAAATCAAAACCCGATTTAATAATCCGGCTTAATCCTAAGCCGCTAGTATTATCAACCGTCCGATTAAAGTCTGCACAGTATGTGCACATATTTAATCGGACACCTGTATGTATCAACATACCTCATGTACACCATATCGCCTGAACCGTGAAAACCCTCTGTGTGGGACTCTAAAGACTCGTCAATACGCTGGCAGCGGGTTTAACCACAAGCACGTCAGCGGCACTAGCTGTACGTAACGGCTACCCAGGTATTGAGCGAAAGGGAGGCCGACGAGCAAACTCATCCCGAACCCCTACTGAGCCTGACAGTGACAATATCCGTACAGTCCGGTCTGTTCATCTAAGAGTATCGCATATCGAGTCTAAGGGGGTGGATAAAGTCAGACTCCTAACAACGCGACATTTAGTGTCGGTATGAAACCCATCACCACCTGAGAAACTATCGATCCTGGATCGAGAATTCTCGTCCACCGTGGCCACGGATTTATGGTGATGGCCATCCGTACACAACGCGACATCAACCCCCAATACCGGGGGAGACGAATCCCCGACGATCCGATCACTGCCTCCATTTGGCTCGGGACTGTACCCAACTAAAACCTGTTTGCACGACTCCTTTGAGCCATGGTAGGGTAGTAATCAAAGCACAGTGGGAACTCACACGAGATAAATGACGATCTCAGGTCGACAAACTAACCTGTACACATGTCACCTGGGAACTGCTATCTGACAATAGGTATAATACCAACTAGCAGGTTCCCGGCGAGTCCGTCCAGTGTACTCATACCCAATGAGCACATGTATACTATCTTAGGTGAACAAACTAACACCAATGGCTTGTGAGACCTGGCCACCGCCCCTCGTCGGGGTCTCGATCAGTATACACTAGTCTACACTGGAGTATCGATGCCCGGTCTCGATACTCCTACGACTAGGGACATTTAAGGATGTGCTTATAGACCCCCGCTCCCACATATATGATCGCCATCATAATGCTGGCAGTCAAGCAAGAATTCTATAGGCTCTATCAACACGTACATGATGATAAAGACAAACTAGATAGCACACTATCATCTTGAGTAAGACTGCTTTATCGGTGTAGGTCCTCACTCAATCATCATAATCACAAGTCCACGACTATAATAATTGCCTTGAGGGCACTATAGCCAACAAGAATACCCCTCATCCGTATATACATATCCGCATCCGCATTCCGAAGAATACGAATACAAAGAGAAGAAAACAATCCATCAATATAATACTAGGATCCGGCTTAAACCAAAGCCCACTAGTATTATCCGCCCGAACATCACACGTGCACAAGTGCACAAGTGCATGTATGTGATCGATGCCTTGTCGTAAAACCATATGGCCTCTACATCGTTTCTTCCGAAGCAGGAAAACCCTCTGTGTGGGACTCTAAAGACTTGACAGTACGCTGGCAGTGGGTTTAACTACAAGCACGTCAGCGACACTAGCTGTACGTAACGGCTAACCAGGTACCTGTCGAAAAGGAAGGCCGACGAGCAAACTCGTCCAAACTCCTATCGAGCCTATCCGTAACAATATCCGTACAGTCTGGTCTCTTCGTCAAAGAGTATCGCATACCGGGTCAACGTCTGTTAGTTATGTATATGCCCTAAAGGCCATTGTTGTACATATGATGTATATTATAGTGGATGCTTGGAGATATATAAAGAGGACTTTCTTCCTCGATATGATAGTATGGTATCTGGTTGCTCTTTGTCTTAACATGTTGACTTGTATTATGTTACTGTCTTGCTCTCACATGTTGATAAAGCCCTTAGGATGTGTACTTGACTACTAGGACTATGATGCAGATCATACCAGTGGGGCCAGGGTAGACCATAAGTACATTCTATAACTGTTCCTAGTCGAGGGTGTATCGAGACAGGGCATCGCTACTCCAGAGTAGACTAGCGTATACGCATCTTGACCCATATGATGGGCGATGGATGATCCCGCATCCATTGGTGTTTGACATCAAAGATGGTATACGGGTGCTCAGTATAGACTGGGTACACTGAACGGACTCGTCGAGAACTCTTATATGGTACCTATTGTCAGATAGCAGTTCTCTGGTGACACTGGTACATGTTAGTCTGTAGACCCGAGATCGTCATAGAGTCTTGTGTGATTCCCACTGTGCTTTGATTTCCACCTTACCACGTTTAAGAGGACGTGCAAAACGGTGGCTTTTGGGTACAGTCCTGAATCACATGGAGGCAATGAGCGATAAGAGGGGTTTCGTCTCTCCCGGTATTGGGGGTTGATGTTGCGCTGTGCTCGATTCGCTATAACTGGAAGTCTCTGGCCAGGGCTGATATGGAGATCTACCGGTAAGTGTTATCAGTAGTTTCTCGACCTGTTATGAGCCTCACATCGACACGACTTATCGGTTACTGGGGTCTGACGTTTACCACCCCTAGACCGCATATGCGACATATCAGACGAAGAGACCGGACTGTACGGTAGTGTTTACTGATTGGATTTGACGGAGTATGTACAGGCTTGCTTGTTGATCTTCTGGTCACTCAATACCCGGGTGGCCATTACGTTTAGCTGACCGCTTGCGGCTTATGGGTGTTTGATATGATCATCACCTACTGCCGGCATATTGACGAGTCTTTAGAGTCCTACACAGAGGTTTCCTAGCTCAGGAGAAATGGAGTAGGAGCACATATGTGATATGTGCGGGACCAAGATTGATACGTGTATGTGATACCGTATTCTATTCTCGCAACTTGTGACATTGGTCGGTTATATGTGATATAGCCGGATTATCGGATCATGTGTTGATTCGATAAGTTGTTGCATTTGATATTAGTCGGTTATATATACTGTAGCCGGATTATTAAATCAAGTATTGATTTAATAATTTAATTTAGAATTATATATTTGATATATTAAATTACATTAACTAATATTAGCTCACTTAAGCATTACTTTTTCTCACTTGATGATACATTAATATATAGGTGATATATGTTAATTGTATTATTTTCTTTTGTTACAAAATTATATATATGTGATATGTATAATTGTAACATGCTAGGGTTATACATGAAACAATGGTGTATGAGACTTAAACCATGCTAGGGTTAAGGTTAGGGTTTATATTTATTATTAAGGAAATTCAAAATTGTAGAATTTAGTCATGGTTCAAAGCTTGTAGAAGCTTGTAGGTCCATTGACTTGGTCCACTATTTTGTCAAGCTTAAGATATTTATCAACCTAACCTTTAACTCTAGCTCATGGTTAATTCTCTATAAGGGTTAAGCATGACATACTTAACCAAAGGTTGCATTTCTAACCTCATAGAATTATTCTTTTATCACTTCATCTTCTTCTTCCTCAAAAAGCTTGCTAGCTTTTTCCTTTGTGATAAAAGATTGTGAGAAAAAGAAAACTAAAGAGAGAAAAATTTCTACTTCATCATCCTTTTCTATACTAGCCATATAGATTAGTGTCTTAGCTTCACTAATTCCATATTAGTGAAGTCATAGCTTGAGTCCGTGTTTCCTCGAAGTAGATCATCTTGGATTTCGAAGTCTTCAAGCAAGCATGGATCATTCACCTTGCGGAGCCTCTCAAGAGTCCGGAAGTTCTCAGATCGCAGCGAAGGGACCATTACTTGGAGCTTGTGAAGTGAAGGAGAGGACTACAAAGGTTGTAATCTCTAATCACTTAGAAGTAAAGTCGTTTGCTTTTAGTTTCTGCATGATTCTCTAGTTAAAGATCTTCTTTAGGGTTGTTTAAGAAAGACAAAATTTTAACTTGGCATGGATGATGCCACCCGAAACCTTGCTACCGTGCTTAGGAACCCTATAGTGGTATCAGAGCCTAGCTAAAGAATTAGATGGATAGTGTAGGATTACGAAACCGAAACAACTCCGAAACACCCGAATACGAACCCTAGTTTCTGTTGAAAATTTTCAGGTGTCAATTTTTTTTAAACAGTTGCAGAATGTTGTATGAGATACAAGATGAGCACCGTAGAAATTTCAACTCTTCCCCTTGGATTTGGGCCGGCCACATGGGCATCAAAACCGGCCTGCTCGGTTTTACAATGGGGTTTTGGGTTGAAATTTGTACTGTGTTCCAGTCTCTGGGGTTTGGTATTTCAGGTGTTGTTTGTTTTTTCTAAATTTGCATGTGATGTTATTTTTTTTACAAAGGCAATTCGGAGTGTTTCGTGTTCGTAATTCTAGTTTTTTTCGGGTTATTTAGACGGTGTTAAAAGGTTCGATCGGATATCAAATACCCACTTTAACCCTTGCCGGAAAATTTTCAAGAGTGGATTTTTCTATAGTTAAAGAATATTCAAATATCGTGCAAGTAATGCGGTGGACCCTCTAGAAGAACGAAACCCTAACTCGATTCTGTGCACGTAAGAACCGCCGCTAAACCTTAGGGTTTGCGGTAGTTCCGCGGCGCCACAGGTGAGGTATTGGTTGACCCTTCTACGGTTGGTTCATTGGTACTGTGGCATGTGCTGAGTATTTTTAAACTACGCTCTCAAGTGTTGAGCTTTTTGAAAAATTTTGGGTGTTTGTTGATTCGATCGGAATGTTTAACGTCGTATAGCTTTTTCTGGAATGTGATACAATATGTGGAATTCATATAGTTAGGCATGAAATCCGTAATATGTGATATTTCGGGTTTATGACGTCTAAGGTGATTGCAGATTCCAAATGTTGTAGTTTGACATTTTCTTTTCTGCGACCGTAAGTGTAATATGTGGTGTATCGCCGGTTTCGTTGTTATATGTCAACGACAATTGGGATATGCATATTTACTTACGTTGATGACATGTGATGTTATGTGTTGCTATGATATGTTATATTGGATCGTCGCTTTTGAATAGCCGGGGGTTTATGTGAGATGAGAGTTTTCATTTTTATTCATGTAAAATTCAATGTATGTAATATTCTTTTATTGGGGCACTTCCGGGTTGAGAATGATGTCACCATTGTATATTATTTACTTTTCCGCATTAGAATAGACCCAAGGTGGGGAGCACAAGTAACCGGGTTCTGGAGTTCAGTGGGAGACTAACTCGAGGAGTCGAGTCTGGGTCTCCTAACTGTAGTATTGGTAGGGTTGCTTGCCGCTCTCGTAGGGGTATAGATGTGGGTTTGGCTATTCATCGTGACCGTGGAATCCGTGTTTTATACAGGCTCAAAATAAAACACGGATCTCCTAGTATATCCAATATTTCATATATTATTTTCTGCTGCTGATATTCTGTGATGTGATCATTTTATATGCGTGAGACGAATGCTTTATTATTGTATATATGATATATAATAAATGTTGCTTATGTTTTGCACCCGCGCTAGTCCCGCCCCAGTATGCCGTTAGTTAAGTAACCTAACGGTACATAACGGGACACTGTGGCGAATGCGGATGGCATAAGCGTACGTTGTATTTTCGTTTCTTCTGTGATGCTTAGGAAGCATAAATGATGGGACTTCATTAATGAGATTAATGAAAAAGAAACCTAAAAGATGTTGTAGAATCAAATTTTCAAAAAGAGTAGCTCTAGTTTTTTGCTTTGCATAGCGGTATTCCTTGTAGAAAATCCAGCACCTTATTCGATAAGGAAAGAGCCGAGATCCCTTCACAGGGAGTGACATCTTTAGCGAAACTAGCAGATGCTACAACTCACTCGGTTTTGTTTTTTATTGCTTCTATAGTTCTTGCTTTGCATAGAGCTATTTGTGAAATATCCTGCACCTTATTCGATAAGGAAAGAGCCGAGATCCCTTCACTGGGAGTGACCACTTTAGCGAAACTGGTAAAAGCCTAAAAAACACTCATTTTCAAAATCACTTATTTCTACAACGATATCAAGTTCATTACGCGAAAGGTTTTCTGAAAAACCTGTCGTAGCCCTTCGACATTTCAGATAAGTAATATTTAGTATTCGTGCTGCGTTTGTTGGCTTTCGTCAAGGCGTAGTGTGCGGTAGCTACTTACTGCTTATTTGCAGCATATGATGCGATTGGATTAGGGTAGTCGTACGGCTTTGTTGGCTTTCGTCAAGGGTCATGCGTGTGGGTTTAATGCAATCATGAAATGTACGGGTTGAACTTGACTAGCGGACTATGGTTTGTAGGCTTTTGTCAAGGTCATAGCACGTTAGGGGTAAAAGTATTATCGGGAATTTCAAGTGTTGAAATTTGTAATGAGATTGCATACCTTCTATGAGATAGTTGGATTTCGATACCCACTGCGAGTAAGAGTTACTCTTGAGAGAGTTTTATACATTATAATTAGACGATCAAGTACGTGTCTAGAAAGGTGTTAACGGGGTTATGTCTATGGGAAAACGAGGTTTATTTTAATTAGGTCCATGCGAAAGCACGGGGAACCTTCCTCAAAGTACCAACACTGGCCTGGCTGAAAGATTGACGAACTTGTAGGGTGTAATTAATCCCGGCTAGTCTTACCGTTTAGGGTTTGAAGTAAGATTTGATAAAAACAGCAGGAGCCATCCTGATTAGATAAGATAATAACCAATCTAATCTTATAAGAGCATACGCTAAAGTGTTTTCTTCTCTCTCTCTTTAGGTAGAGACCATGTCAGGCCTTAATCAAGATAGTAATATGGATAAATTGACTGAACCCGCTTGTTATACTGAGCAGGGGAACGTTGGTTCCGTTCTTTCTTATATTGTTATAAGACTGAGCAGGAAATAGGGAAATATCCGGATTCTCATACCGCCCAAATGAAGAATAAGTATGTTGATGTATCTTCTTCGGGTGTGTTTGTTATCGAGAACTGTTTCTCAGTTCACTCTACGTCCTGGGTATTAGATACCGGATCAGGATCCCACGTATGTAATATGTTACATGGGCTAAGGAAAGGTAGGGAACTGGGAATTGTTGGATATAGTGCCCTCAAAGTCAATTATTGGATCGCAGGTACGTGATTGCAATGATTGATGAGGACCTATGCCGGTAGGACAGTCTTACTCGAAATGATAGTATGCTATCTGGTTTGCCTTTATCAGTCGTGTATAGGTTCAGGTGACTGATCACGATTACACTTTGATAGAGCCCTTAGGACCTTGCTTGACTACCAACAGTATGAGGGCGATCATATAAGTGAGAGTTGGATGGTCTATAAGCATATCCTTAATAGTGATCCCTAGTCGTGGGAGTTTCGAGACAGGGCATCGACACTCCGGAGTAGACTAGTGTATACAGTCGAGACCCCGACGAGGGGCGGTGGCCGGTCTCACAAGCCACTGGTGTCAGTTGGATCACCTAAGATGTATACAGGTGCTCATTGGGTTATGAGTACACCGGACAGGACTCGCCGGGAACCTGCTAGTTGGTATTATACATATCGTCAGATAGCAGTTCCCTGGTGACATGTGTACAGGTTAGTTCATCGACCTGAGGTCGTCATTTGTCTCGTGTGAGTTCCCACCGTGCTTTGATTTCTACCCTACCACGGCTCAAAGGAGTCGTGCAAACAGGTAGTTTTTGGGTACAGTCCCGAGCCACATGGAGGCACGTGAGCGGATCGGCAGGGGATTCGTCTCTCCCGGTATTGGGGTTGGAGGTCGTGCTGTGTCTAGGAAAGCCATTACACCAAGTCCTTGGCCAAGGCAGGTGAGATTTACTGGTAGGTACTCCAGTAGTATCTCAGGGTGTTCAGGGCTTGTCTCCGACACGACTTATACAGCTATTGGGGGTCTGACGTTACTAGCCCCCTAGGCCGGATATGCGATACTCATAGACGAACGGACCAGACTGTATTTACATTGTCACTGTTAGGCTCAGTAGGGTTTCTGGATGAGTTCGCTCATCAACCTCCCTTGAGGTCAGTCCATGGGCAGCCGTTACGCATAGCTAGTGCCGCTGACGGCTTGTGGTTAAACCCACTGCCAGGGTACTGACGAGTCATTAGAGTCCCCCACAGACAGTTTCCCAAGTTCGGGCGAAACGTTGTAGAGGCCGTATGGTTTTATGGCAGGGTTCGGAAAATGCACGTGCGTTTACGCACGGTCATATTTCGGGCAGATAATACTGGTGGGCTTTGGTTTAAGCCGGATCCATGTATTATACAGAGTAGATATAATATCTTTGTCTCAGTTGCATTTGTATTCGGTCGTAATACAAATGTGGGTATATTTATACAGTTATGGGGTTATCCTGAAATTCGTTTCGGGATCACTTTTGGAAGTTGCCAGTTTCCAGTTTTCTATCAGCCGTATTTAACATTTGGTTAAATACGGATTTATCTTTTCTTGAGATGAGTGTGGAAGCTTCTAGAAGGTTCTAGAAGTGGTGAGGTGTTTAGTGAGTCATGGTTGCATTTAATGATTCCATTAATGCTTGATGACTAGGTTAATGATTCATCATTTCATTAAGTGTGTTCACACTTTGTGTTCACACTAGAGATATTTTCTTATTGTCACCTCCCCCTCTCCTACACTCACCCCCTACCTCTATATATTATGGCCGACCCTCTCCTTGGTGCCCATGAGATTTTTCACTCACTTGATTTGATTCATTTGGAAAAAAGATGATAGGTTTCGGTGTATGGAATTTCACAGCTCATTTCATTCCATCACCCGATTCCCATGGCAACTTCATTAACCGTTCGTCCATGGTTTTGGACGAAGCGAGACAAAGTATTCCACTCACTCTCTACATCAATCTTGGTCGTCTCATTTAGCAAACTTGACGACCGAGTTGCCTCGAGTTAGAGGCGGGAGCCCGTTTAAAGAATCGTTGACGTGGTGCCACCTGGACGAGGAGATCGGAGATCGACGAGATCGGAGCAGCCGCAACGGAGCGTGGGATGATGGTTAAAGAACGAAGGACTCGGATCGTTCTGTATAACCTTTCTTCCCTCTTTGTAGAATATTAGTTTAGCGTTAATGGCTCCGGATTATAGTATGCGATAGCGCCAGTTATAAAAGTTTTTGTTTCGCATTTTGGCGTCTGAAAGACGGCCGGGGCGCTACCGTAGACTTACATGGTATCAGAGCCACGCCATTAAGCTTTATTAACTTGTGCTAACGCGTTTAAAATATCGATCGAACCGGATATAGAAAACCACAAAATTCAAGTTCTGAGTTTCTGTTGATTTTTAAAGGGTTCTAAAAATAATTTTACATATCACAGAAAATTCAGCAGGGTTTTCTAAGAACACCGTACAAATTTGGGAACGTGATTCAACAAGACCGCCGTGGAATCGCGGTCAAACCTATGGTTTGACCGCGCTTCCGCGGCCATTCAGTGAGATCGTGGCCCCAAATTTGCACAGTGGGTTCTTGTCTGGAATTTGGGGTTTTTTGTATATATCTTTTGGGCCCAGATTTTGTTACTGTTCAACAGATGTTCGTGGGGCCCACTTCGTGATATTTAATCGATCGAAATTTAAACATGTTAGTTTACAGTTCTTACATTATATCTCCGACCGGGAATGTCATTTGATTGGTAAATCGCGTCTGATTGCTATAGTTCTTTTAGACGGGTTTGCGAACGTGACATTCGCGTTGATGTTCTGTGTTGTGCTGTGATGTTGCGGATTTGTCGTGGTGGATAGCAGTGTGCAATGATAGTGCAGTTTGGATTTATTTGTACATTTGATATTGCGGGGTGAGTGTCCAACTCGTGGACTGCCGTCACTGCCTGTTGTATAATATTCTTTTGGGGCACGACCAGGTTGCGGTTGATGTACCTGTTGTACTATTTTTCCATTTCTGTACTAGGTTTTACCCCGCGACGGAGTGCACGGATAGCTAGGTTCTAGGGTGCAACAAGTCCGCATCTCATGGCTTTGAGAAGCAGAGGGGTCTCACTCTAGAATTGGCAGACTATTCACCGCACTCGTAGGGGGTACAGGTTGACCCAAGGAGGGGTGCCCAAGATTACCGGATTCCGTGAAGTGCTGGATGGTCCATTCACTCTGCTGTAAGGGGCTGCCTCGCTTCAGGTTTTGGCGGGTAACTTGCCGCACCCGTAGGGGTCTAGGTTTCATTGCACAGGCTATCCACACGACCAGGGGAACGTCGGGTTTCAGCAGCGGCTCTGTGAAACCCGGGGATCCAAGACTATCTGTATTGTTCTGTGATACTTATTACTTTTCTGTAATGTTGCATATTATCACGCCTGGAGCGATTATTGTATATTGGTTTATATACTATTAGATGTTGTATATGTTTTACACCCGCGCTAGTTCAGTCCCCGCTCTGTCGTTAGTTAAGTAACCTAACGGGTGATGACGGGACCCAGTGATGAATGCGGATGGCATATACGTACATTTTATTTTCGTTCTTTTCTGGTGTGATTTTTGATGGGACTGCGTTGATTCTGATCAATGCAAAGTAAAACAAACCTGTTTGGATGTTGTTGGAACAATTTAAAAAGTGTTATTATAAAGACGTTTCCTTTTGTTTTGCACAGTGGTATTTGGTTGGAATATCCTGCACCTCATTTGACCGGGCAAGGGCCGATATCCCTTCACCGGGATTGACCCCTTGGGCAGAAGTTTGCGTCAGGGTAATAACTTCACTATAGTCGATTACATGTTTCTTTGCATCGCGGTATTCAGTGGAATATCCTGCACCTCATTCCACGAGGAAAGTGCCGAGATCCCTTCACCGGGAGTGACCTCTTTAGCAAAGGTTTACGCCACTATATTTTATAAAAAGCTATCAGGTTCCTTCAACGAGATCAAGTTCATTACGTTAAAGGTTTTTCGCCAAAAACCAGTCGTAGCCCTCCGTCATTTCTTATGGATGGTCAGTAATATTCAAGCTATGTTTGTTGGCTTTCGTTAAGGCATAGTGTTTGGTAGTTGCTGGGGTATTCATTTGTTGCATAGATAGATGGGTTGGTTTGGGACAGTCGTATTACCTTGTTGGCTTTCGTTAAGGGTATGTACGGGTGGGTTCGAATTAACAAGATAATGACTGGCAGAACTTGACATGTGACTTATGATTTGTTGGCTTTCGTCAAGGTCATAAGAACATGGGGTAAAAATCACATCGGGAGTTTCTAAAGAAACTGAAACTTGCCAGGCATGTGCATACCTTCTAGAGTGTGATAACGCGAGTGGATTCCGTCACGTTATCATGCGATGAGAGTTGGATCCCGATTCCCACTGATGAGTTGGTTTACTCTTCGGGTGATCCCGATTGATTCTTCTTTCAGGTTTGGAGGAGAATTTGACAGTACAGTGGGAGGTTTCCGGATTAGATAAAGTGATAACCATTCTGATCTTTGGTTAGAGTGCACGCAGAGTGTTTCTTTTCTCTCTCTCTTTGGCAGCGACCTTTGACCGACCCTAGACTATGACTCAGTGACCAAGTTGACCGAACCTTCTTAAAATACTGGCTTTTGGATTGTCTGAGTTGCATAAGTCATTGCCACTCCTTCTTTTACCCTTTGCATTTCTCAGAACACCCGTATTACTACGGACATCCACTTCCATTGGATAGATCCATCGTATGGTTATATATGAACTCGAAGGGACTCCTTCGAGGATGAATCAAGGTTCAGGAGAAATAGAATTGGTTTATTCAGTTGTCTTTTATTATCACCTTCTCTCAGGTTGCGAGGGCTCCTTGGTTTAGGAGAGTACACCTATTACGCTTATTGGATAGTCTTATTCCAAACCATAGGCAGGTGCCGAAAGGTAGGGAATGAAGAAAACCAATTAGCCTAAGTAGGGTGTACAGAAGGTAATATGTAAAGACAAAATAAAGGGATTAGAAAGAGGGCAAACTAAGTTGCGACTGTTATCATTCACGACCAAACCGCGTACTTCATCGCCACTCCTATTTCACCTTTAAAAGAATAAGGTATTATTCAGTTGTCTTTTATCATCACCTTCTCTCAGTTGCGAGTACTCCTTGGTTTAGGAGGGTACACCTATTATGCTTACTGGATAGTCTTCTTCCAAACCATAGGCTGGTGCCGAACGGTAGGGATGGAAGAAAACCATTTAGCCTAACAATGGTGTACAGAAGGTAACGACTAAAGACAATCTGGTTCCAATTAAATAAGTGTCAAAGTTACGATATAGAATGGTTCGTATCTTAACGATGTTAAGGTACGGGGAGTTGTCCGGCTTATGCTTAAAACCAGACTCTGGATAACTCAGGGCACGTTTCTGTAATGACAGTTTGTGGGTTGGCCCAGGCTATGACGGGGGTTGACTTTCTACCATCTGGGAGATCAATAGTGATATTGTTCTTGACTCACCACAGTTTTAGTAAAATGGATTTTTTTTCAGAAAACAGTAGTGGGAGTATGGTAGAACTGGAAGTGATTCCAGAACCTCAAACGATTACGGAAAATTTAATTGGACCTACAGATTCAATCAGGTTTGATATTCCATTAGCCACTCCGCAGATTTGGTGGGTAACCTCAGGCACCCGAGAGGTACTTCGGTATTCTCAAGGACGGTGACAGGGAGGTTCTTATCTACCCAGACTTGACACTACTGTTGTTCCAGGCTATGAGACCCGGTAGGAGGGTTGTTATGGTCAGTGGGAGCAGCGGAAGCATAGTGGGCAAGTAGCTTAAGTCTATTTATAGACTAGAGCAGTTATAGCGGAGATTGATCATCTAATTTTGATGTGACAGTCATAGGTTTGACTTCATCAGAATAAGGGATGGATCTGTTAAGAAGGTAGTAAGGTGTGATGTCCTGGTATTTGGATGACATACACAGAGTAGGAAGTAAAATTCCTATACTACGATCGGTTGTACTGTGGTCGTCACACAGTTGTTTCTCCAGACAGGATATGGATATAATATTTGACATTCTGGTTTCTAGATCTATGGTTTTAGATCTGGATTTGGGTAGTTTCCCAATGTGGGTACTTTGACAGTATTCTAATGGTTTTTAGAATAGTTGCCTCCTGGCATGGTGGTGTACCTGCAGGTGATGGAGTCACCCTCTCTAAAGGTGTCTTACAGACTAAAGGGGAGAGGGATGTGCATGATTGGCAGATCACTTGCTTAGGCAATTGAGTCAATCATGAGATGTCAAGTACCACACCAAATGTTGTTTTTGCACTAGATGCAATAAGTTTGTATTAATCCAATCTTGGAGAAACATAAGGAAGCAGTTTTAGAATATAAGTGCATGTTCTACGGATTTGATGACGGCAGCCTCCTTTGGAGACGGTTATCATTCTAGGCTTCAAAGGTGACATGGATGACAGAGTGATTGTCAGAGTTATAGTTTTCCCTCTGACGAAGAGGGACAGTATTATGGACAGATGGTCCAAGAGGATACTGTGGGAGGAATGGTGCAGGATACTGATTAGGTTCAGTTATCGATACAGTCTAAGAAGTTTGGATTTGGAGTTCATTTATGAACTAGGTCCCATCAGATATCCAGACATATTCTAAGACAGGTATTACTCGATTCGGGAGATGGCTTTCTCCGCGAACTTGAGATTAAGAGAGACATAGAAAGAAACATCAGGGCGGATCCACTCACTGAGGCTATTTCTCGAACACAATAGTTTTACAAACGGGTTTTGTGAAATTGATTAGTAGGGGAGTTGGGTGTTGGTTTCACACGGGCTGTGAGTACGCAACATCGCAATAATTAGCCTTAAGTGCAAGTGGGAGATTGTTGGATATAGTGCCTTCAAATTCAATTATTGGATCGCAGGTACGTGATTGCAATGATTGAGGAGGACCTATGCCGGTAGGACAGTCTTACTCGAAATGATAGTATGCTATCTGGTTTGCCTTTATCAGTCGTGTATAGGTTCAGGTGACTGATCACGATTACACTTTGATAGAGCCCTTAGGACCTTGCTTGACTACCAACGGTATGAGGGCGATCATATAAGTGAGAGTTGGGTGGTCTATAAGCATATCCTTAATAGTGGTCCCTAGTCGTGGGAGTTTCGAGACAGGGCATCGATACTCCGGAGTACACTAGTGTATACAGTTGAGACCCCGACGAGGGGCGGTGGCCGGTCTCACAAGCCACTGGTGTCAGTTGGATCACCTAAGATATATATAGGTGCTCATTGGGTTATGAGTATACCGGACAGGACTCGCCGGGAACCTGCTAGTTGGTATTATACATATCGTCAGATAGCAGTTCCCTGGTGACATGTGTACAGGTTAGTTCATCGACCTGAGGTCGTCATTTGTCTCGTGTGAGTTCCCACTGTGCTTTGATTTCTACCCTACCACGGCTCAAAAGAGTCGTGCAAACAGGTAGTTTTTGGGTACAGTCCCGAGCCACATGGAGGCACGTGAGCGGATCGGCAGGGGATTCGTCTCTCCCGGTATTGGGGGTTGAGGTCGTGCTGTGTCTAGGAAAGCCATTACACCAAGTCCTTGGCCAAGGCAGGTGAGATTTACTGGTAGGTACTCCAGTAGTATCTCAGGGTGTTCAGGGCTTGTCTCCGACACGACTTATACAGCTATTGGGGGTCTGACGTTACTAGCCCCCTAGGCCGGATATGCGATACTCATAGACGAACGGACCAGACTGTATTTACATTGTCACTGTTAGGCTCAGTAGGGTTTCTGGATGAGTTCGCTCATCAACCTCCCTTGAGGTCAGTCCATGGGCAGCCGTTACGCATAGCTAGTGCCGCTGACGGCTTGTGGTTAAACCCACTTCCAGGGTACTGACGAGTCATTAGAGTCCCCCACAGACAGTTTCCCAAGTTCGGGCGAAACGTTGTAGAGGCCGTATGGTTTTATGGCAGGGTTCGGAAAATACACGTGCGTTTACGCACGTGTCATATTTCGGGCAGATAATACTGGTGGGCTTTGGTTTAAGCCGGATCCATGTATTATACAGAGTAGATATAATATTTTTGTCTCAGTTGCATTTGTATTCGGCCGTAATACAAATGCGGGTATATTTATACAGTTACGGGGTTATCCTGAAATTCGTTTCGGGATCACTTTTGGAAGTTTCCAGTTTCCAGTTTTCTATCAGCCGTATTTAACATTTGGTTAAATACGGATTTATCTTTTCTTGAGATGAGTGTGGAAGCTTCTAGAAGGTTCTAGAAGTGGTGAGGTGTTTAGTGAGTCATGGTTGCATTTAATGATTCCATTAATGCTTGATGACTAGGTTAATGATTCATAATTTCATTAAGTGTGTTCACACTTTGTGTTCACACTAGAGATATTTTCTTATTGTCACCTCCCCCTCTCCTACACTCACCCCCCCACCTCTATATATTGTGGTCGGCCCCCTCTTTGGTGCCCATGAGATTTTTCACTCACTTGATTTGATTCATTTGGAAAAAAGATGATAGGTTTCGGTGTATGGAATTTCACAGCTCATTTCATTCCATCACCCGATTCCCATGGCAACTTCATTAACCGTTTGTCCATGGTTTTGAACGAAGCGAGACAAAGTATTCCACTCACTCTCTACATCAATCTTGGTCGTCTCTTTTAGCAAACTTGACGACCGAGTTGCCTCGAGTCAGAGGCGCGAGCCCGTTTAAAGAATCGTTGACGTGGTGCCACCTGGACGAGGAGATCGGAGATCGACGAGATCGGAGCAGCCGCAACGGAGCGTGGGATGATGGTTAAAGAACGAAGGACTCAGATCGTTCGGTATAACCTTTCTTCCCTCTTTGTAGAATGTTAGTTTAGCGTTAATGGCAGATCCGGGTTATAGTATGCGATAGCGCCAGTTATAAAAGTTTTTGTTCCGCATTTTGGCGTCTGAAAGACGGCCGGGGCGCTACCGTAGACTTACAGGAATGGGTGATCATTCCATAAGAGTAGGGAATGGTGCAAATATTGTAGCCAAAGCACTTGGCGATTATCACCTTGGTAATACATTAATTCTGAACGAATGCTATTACATTCCGACCTTGATATGCAATCTTATATCAGTTTCTTTATTGAGTAAAGAAGGATATAATTTTGTAGTACAAGATAATGTTATGAACATCTTCCTGAATCAAAAGTTGATTGGATCAGGCTCGTTAAATAATGGCATATACGTTCTAAATCAAACTACAATTCTTAATGTACAGAACACACACAAGAGGAAGAGTTCAAAAATGAACGAATCCTTCTTGTGGCATTATAGACTAGGTCATATCAATGCGACACGACTAGCTAAGTTACATAAGGATGGATATTTGAATCCGTTCGAATTTTCATCTTATGACACTTACCAGTCATGTTTCAAAGGCAAGATGACCAAAACTCCGTTTAGTGGACACGGAGAAAGAGTTACGGAACTCTTGGGACTGATACATAGTGATGTATGCGGTCCCATGTCTACACATGCCACGAATGGTTCTTCGTACTTCATTACATTCACTAACGATCTCTCAAGATACAGACATGTGTTCCTGTTGAAACACAAGTATGAAGCTTTTAAGAAATTCAAAGAATATAAGCACGAGTCGAGAACCAAACGGGTAAAAGTATTAAGATCCTTTGATCTGATCGAGGAGGAGAATACTTGAGCAATGAGTTCCGGGACTATCTAAAAGAGAATGGGATTCTCTCTCAGCTTACTCCTCCCTATACACCACAGCACAACGGTGTATCGGAACAGAGGAACCATATCCTATTAGATATGGTGCGCTCAATGATGAGCACCGCTGAGTTACCTATTTCCTTTTGGGGGTATGCTCTTGAGACATCCATACACCTATTGAATATAGTTTCTACCAAATCAGTGCCTACCATTCCATATGAGATATGGAAGGGGAAGAGACCATCTCTTAATTATGTTAAGATATGGGGTTGTTCGGCCTATGTCAAAAGGCACAATCCGGACAAACTCGAGGCAAGGTTTGTTCTGTGCAAGTTTGTAGGATATCCCAAAAACTCATAGGGGGATATCTTCTACCACACTGAGGAACAAAAGGTGTTTGTTTCTCGACATGCCACCTTTTTAGAAAAGGAATTTCTTGCAAAAGAAATTAGTGGCGAGGAGGTAGACTGGAAGAAGTTCCGGCAACACAAAATACGATAGAAGATTTGGTGGAACCAGAGAATTCGATTGTTCCCGATGAACCCCAGCCTCTCCGCCGATCTAGTAAGGTTTCTCATCCACCTGAGAGATACTATGGTTTTCTCATTGATGGTGGGAGCGAGGATTGCATCATGGAAGATGATGACCCGACTAGCTTCGAGCAGGCCATCACGAGTGGTGACTCTGTGAAGTGGCTGGATGCAATGCGATCTGAGATGGATTCCATGTACACCAACAAAGTATGGACTTTGGAAGTTTCTCCTGAAGGGGTAAAACCCATTGGGAGCAAATGGATTTTTAAGAAGAAACTTGGTGTAGATGGAAAAGTTGAGACTTTCAAAGCTAGACTTGTTGCAAAAGGGTTTTCGTCGACGGCCATGTATGGATTATGACGAAACCTTTTCTCCAGTGGCTACGCTTAAGTCCATCTGGATCCTACTTGCCATTGCTGCATACCATGACTACGAAATCTGGCAAATGGATGTTAAGACCGCCTTTCTAAATGGTGATTTAGAATAAATGCGTGTACATGACTCAGCTAGAGGGCTTCGAAGACAGTGGGAGCAGCGGAAAGGTGTGCAAGCTGCTTAAATCCATCTACGGATTAAAGCAGGCATCGTGGAGTTGGAACATCTGTTTTGATGTTGTAGTCAAAGAGTTTGAATTCATCAAAAACGTAGACGAACCTTGTATACACAAGAAGGTGGCAGAGAGTAAGGTTGTCTTCCTCGTATTGTACGCGGATGACATACTCTTGATAGAAAATGATGTTCCTATGCTGCACTAGGTCAAGCTCTTCTTATCACAAAGATTCTCAATGAAAGATCTAGGTGATGCCTCCTGCATCTTGGGAATCAAGATCTATAGAGATAGATCTAAACGGATACTGGGATTGTCCCAATCCAGGTACATTGACACCATACTAAAGAGGTTTAGTATGGAAGAATCCAAGCATGGGAATTTACCCACGATCTCTGGACTCACTCTCTCCAAAGAGATGTCTCCTAAGACTGATTTGGAAAGAGCTCGCATGCAAGGGATACCTTATGCTTCGGCAGTAGGCTCTATCATGTACGCGATGCTATGTACTATACCCGATGTAGCATACTCACTAAGTGTAGTGAGTAGGTATCAAGTAGATCCTAGAGAGAGTCACTGGACAGCTGTAAAGAACATTCTCAAGTACTTGAGAAGGACTAAAGAGATGTTCTTGGTGTATGGTAACGGAGAACTCCAGGTGGAGTCCTTTACCGATTCGAGCTTCCAGAGTGATAAGGACTCTATGTCGCACTCGGGATTTTTCTTTACCCTCAATGGAGGGGCGTTTTGTTGGAAGAGTTCCAAACAGGAAACCGTTGCAGACTCGACGATGGAGGTTGAATACATAGCTGCCAATGATGCTGCCAAAGAGGCTGTCTGGATGAAGAAGTTCATAACCGAACTTGGTGTGGTTCCGTCCATTGAGCATCCAATACCTTTGTATTGTGATAACAATGGAGCTGTAGCTTTGGCCAAGGAACCCAGGCCCCATCAGAGATCAAGGCATATTCTGAGGCGGAATCACCTGATCCGGGAGATAGTTGATCGCCGGGAGATCGAGGTCAGGAGAGTTGACATGAATGATAACATTGTGGATCCACTCACTAAGGCCATACCCCAGATACAATTTGAGAGACTCTTCGGGATGTTGGGTATGAGATACTACAACAGCTGGCCTTAGTGCAAGTGGGAGATTGTTAGTTATGTATATGCCTTAGAGGCCATTGTTATAGTGGATGCTTGGATATATAGGGAGATGACTTTCTTGCTTGATATGTTAGTATGCTATCTGGTTGCTCTTTGCCTTAACATGTTGACTTTTATTGTGTTACTGTCTTGCTCTCACATGTTGATAAAGCCCTTAAGATGTGTACTTGACTACTAGGACTATGATACAGATCATACTAGTAGGGCCAGGGTAGTCCACAAGTACATCCTATAACTGTTCCTAGTCGAGGGTGTATCAAGATAGGGCATCGATACTCCAGAATAGACTAGCGTATATGCATCTTGACCCATATGATGGGCGATGGATGATCCCGCATCCATTGGTGTTTGACATCAAAGATAGTATACGGGTGCTCAGTATAGACTGGGTATACTGAATGGACTCGCTGAGAACTCCTATATGGTATTATACCTATCGTCAGATAGCAGTTCTCTGGTGATACTGGTACAGGTTAGTCTGTAGACCCGAGATCATCATAGAGTCTTGTGTGATTCCCACTGTGCTTTGATTTCTACCTTACCACGTTCAAGAGGACGTGCAAAACGGTGGCTTTTGGGTACAGTCTCAAATCACATGGAGGCAATGAGCGATAGGAGGGGTTTCGTCTCTCCCGGTATTTAGGGTTGATGTTGCGCTGTGCTCGATTGGCTATAACTGGAAGTCCCTGGCCAGGACTGATACGGAGATCTACTGGTAAGTGTTATCAGTAGTTTCTCGACCTGTTATGAGCCTCACATCGACACGACTTATCGGTTGCTGAGGTCTGACGTTTACCACCCCTAGACTGCATATGCGACATATCAGACGAAGAGACCGGACTGTACGATAGTGTTTACTGATTGGATTCGCAGGAGTATGTATAGGCTTGCTTGTTGATCTTCTGGTCACTCAATACTCGGGTGGCTGTTACGTTTAGCTGACCGCTTGCGGCTTGTGGGTGTTTGATATGATCTTCACCTACTGCCAGCGTATTGACGAGTCTTAAGAGTCATACACAGAGGTTTCCTGGCTCAGGCGAAACGGAGTAGGAGCACATATGTGATATGTACGGGATCGAGATTGATACGTGTATGTGATACCGTATTCTATTCTCGCGACTTATGACATTGGTCGGTTATATGTGATATAACTGGATTATCGGATCAAGTGTTGATTCGATAAGTTGTTGCATTTGATATTAATCGGTTGTATGTACTATAGCTGGATTATTAAATCAAGTATTGATTTAATAATTTAATATAGAATTATATTTGATATATTAAATTACATTAACTAATATTAGCTCACTTAAGCATTACTTTTTCTCACTTGATGATACATTAATATATATGTGATATATGTTAATTGTATTATTTTCTTTTGTTACAAAATTATATATATGTGTTATGTATAATTGTAACATGCTAGGGTTATACATGCAACAAGGGTGTATGAGACTTAAACCATGCTATGGTTAAGATTAGGGTTTATATTTATTATTAAGGAAATTCAAAATTGTGGAATTTAGTCATGGTTCAAAGCTTGTAGGTTCATTGACTTGGTCAACTATTTTATCAAGTTTAAGATATTTATCAACCTAACCTTTAACCCTAGCTCATGGTTAAGTCTCTACAAGGGTTAAGCATGACATACTTAACCCAAGATTGCATTTCTAACCTCATAGAATTATTCTTTTATCACTTCATCTTCTTCTTCCTCAAAAAGCTTACTAGCCTTTTTCCTTTGTGATAAAAGATTGTGAGAAAAAGAAAACTAAAGAGAGCAAAATTCCTACTTCATCATCCTCTTCTATACTAGCCATATAGATTAGTGTGTTAGCTTCACTAGTTCCATATTAGTGAAGTCATAGCCTGAGTCTGTATTTCCTCGAAATAGATCATCTTGGATTTCGAAGTCTTCAAGCAAGCATGGATCGTTCACCTTGCGGAGCCTCTCAAGAGTCCGGGAGTTCTTGGATCCTAGCGAAGGGACCACTACTTGGAGCTTGTGAAGTGAAGGAGAGGACTACAAAGGTTGTAATCTCTAATCACTTAGAAGTAAAGTCATTTTCTTTTAGTTTCTGCATGATTCTCTTGTTATAGATCTTGTTTAAGGTTGTTTAAGCAAGGCAAAATTTTAACTTGGCATGAATGATGCCACCCAAAACCTTGCTGCCGTGCTTAGGAAGCCTACAACGTCAAACCCTAATAACCCGATAAGTCGTGCTGATGTGGCTCAGGACCAATCCGCGAAACTACTGATCAACCTATCAGTAAATCCCAACTGTCTTGGACAAGGTCTTATGGTTCTGGCCAATCGAACACTGTGCGATATCGACTCCCAATACTGGGAGAGACGAAGCCCCAACAATCGCTCACTGCTTCTATGTGGCTCAGGACTGTACCCAACCAAAAGCTGTTTGCATGACTCAGTAGAGCCATGGTAGGGTAGTGATCAAAGCATAGTGGGAACTCATACGTGACAAATGATGATCTCAGGTCCGAAGACTAACCTGTATACATGTCACCTGAGAACTTTCATCTGACGATAGGTATAATACCATCTGGATGTTCTCTGTGAGTTCGTCCAGTGTACTCACACCCAGTGAGCACCTGTATACGATCTTAGGTGCATCTGACCAATGGTTGCGGGACCAACCATTTCCCCTTATCATGGCTTGAAACGTATACACTAGTCTACTCTGGAGTATTAATGCCCGGTCTCAATACCCATGCGACTAGGGACCATTTAAGGATGTGCTTATGGACTACCCTGCTCCCACAAGTATGATCGCCATTACAACGCAGGTAGTCAAGAAAGATCCTACGGGCTTTATCAACATGTAACCGCAATATGTAATAACATGTATAACATATGCCATGTTAAGATAAAGACAAACCATAATAGTATATCATTGTATCAAGTCTTTATCAATATGTGCAAGCTGGATAAAGCATGAAAAAACAAATACAAATATCCTGATAAAAGACAACTGAAACAATATACTATATAACTGAGATAGAATGTCCTGTATATACATATCCCTAGCATCCACATGTATGCATAATGGCCTCTAAGGCATACATATCCAACACTTACCATGTCCATCTGTTGTTCTGATGAAGTCAAACTCTATGACTGTCACATCAAAACTAGATTATCTATTTCTGCTATACTTGTTTTAGTCTATAAATAGATATAAACTACCTTCCCACTATGCTTCCGTTGCTCCCATTAACTACAACAACCCTATGGCAGAGTCATATACACGTGCACTTCTAAAGCTAATTTAGAATGACGTTATACTCATCCTCCTACCAGATCTCATAGTCTAGAGCAGCAGTAGTGGCAAGTTTAGATAATCAAAAACCTCTCTGTCACCGCCTTTGAGGAGATCGAAGTACCTCTCGGGTGCCTAAGGTTACCCATAAAATCTGCGGAGTGGCTAATGAATCATCGAAACTAATTGAATCCCCAGGTTCTACTAAATTTTCAATAATCGTTTGCGGTTCTGGAATAAATTCCAGTTCTACTATACTCCCACTAATGTTTTCTGAAAAGAATCCATTTTTCTAAAACTGTGGCGAGTCAAGAACAATATAAGTATTGATCTTCTAGATGGTAGAATGTTAACTCTCGTCAATGCCCGGGATAACCCACAAACTACCATTTCTGAAATGTGCCTAGAGTTTATCCGGATTCTGGTTTTAAGCATAAGCCGGACAACTCCATATACCTTAACATCGTTAAGATATGAATCCATTCTATATTCAATATAGAAACAAAGACACTAATTTAATTGGAACCGGATTCAAAATACATGCAGCCGTTCCCAGTGCATATCAACTAAATGGAAGAAAGCCAAGAAACATTACTCATCAAAGAGCGTACTCACGGATGAGTAACCTGAGAGAGAAGAAAGTTCTCAAAACTATTACTTACAACGGAATACCTAACACAAGTATCTACATCTTCGATCGCCTTGAAGAATCCTGATACTTACAACATATAGTTCTCTACTTTAATTTTATACCTATATCTTCTCAAAATCTGGACTTTGTATTTCAACAAAATACTTGTCTAAAACCAAAGAAGTCATGAGTAAACAGAATATAGTACGAGTACCAACCCCTTTTTCCTAACGGATACCGAACAACATACAATACTCTGTATAAGTCCACCGAGTTTAATAACTCAAACCCTGTGCGTCGTAGGTTGAAAACTGTACTATGGTTAAGAAGAATTACACCGCTGTTGAATGCTCCTTACCTAACCATCAACTAATATAGGTAAATATCATAAACATAATTTCAAAATGTTATATCTCACTTTATAATATAAACGTACAGATATATCGGTTTAAAATTGGTGCATAACAACGGATATTCAAAACCAAAAATTTATCGTCAGGAAAAACCAAGGTGATTTCCTCAAATATCACCAATTACAAAGAATTTCGATATATAGAGGATTTAATTACCCAATTCCCAATATCTTACTACCACTCACCATCCGTAACGCCATACAGATGTGAGAATCAAATCTGGTAAATACATACCCTGGAGTTAGAATCTAATTGGGAAATTAGTTTTTAATTAACAGCGCACAGTAAAATTGAAACATGAAAATGTTTCGAACGGGTAGCCGGGTATTCCTTATAATGCCTCTACCACTATCCAGATTCATGACAGTAACCGTATATTTTCTTGCCCTCACTCTAATCCCTTCATGTCTTTACTTATTACCTTCTGTACACCACACTCAGGCTAATTGGTTTTCTTCCTTCCCTACCTTTCGGCACCTGCCTATGGTTTCGAAGAAGACTATCCAATAAGCGCAATAGGTGTACTCTCCTAATACCAGGAGCCCTCGCAACCTGAGAGAAGGAAAAGATAAAAGACAACCGAATAATCCTATTCAATTTCTCCAGAACCGGAATCCATCCTCGAACTGAAACAAGTTTCTTCGAGTTTGTATGTAACTACGATGGAATATCCAATCAATATGGATCTTCGCAGTGATACAGATCGTTCCTAAGAAATACAAAGGAGAAGTAGGAGTGGCAGGGATATGCGCGGCTTCGCCGTGAATGATAGTAGTCGGAATTTCCTTTGCCCTTACCCTAATCCCTTTCTATGTCTTTACTTATTACCTTCTGTACACCACACTTAGGCTAATTGGTTTTTTTCCTTTCCTATCTTTCGACACCTGCCTATGGTTTGGAAGAAGACTATCCAATAAGCGCAATAGGTGTACTCACCTAACACTAGGAGTCCTCGCAACCTGAGAGAAGTTAAAGAGAAAAGATAACCGAATAATCGTATTCAATTTCTCCAAAACCAGAATCCATCCTCGAACTGAAAAAAGTTTCTTTGAGTTCGTATGTAACTATACAATGGATTATCCAATCAATATGGATCTTCTTAGTAATACGGAGTGTTCTGGAAAAATGCAAAGGGAAAGTAAGAGCGGCAGGGATATATGCAACTAAATGACAATCCAAAAAGCCAAAGTGTTTTAAGAAGGTTCGGTTAACTTGGTTCATGAGTTTTTAAGGTCAGGCCATGGTTGCGGCCAAAGAGAGAGAGAAAAGAAACACTCAGCGTGCAAACTAATCTAAATTAGATTGGTTAATCACTTTATTTAATCAGGATGGCTCCCACTGTTTCCTTGAATTCTCCTTCAAACCCTAAAAGGAGAATTAGTCGGGATTATCTGAAAATCACCCGAGGAGTAACACCTACTCATCAGTGAGAATCGAGATCCAACTATCATCGCATGATAGCTTGATGGAAACCACTCAAGTCACCACACTTCAGAAGGTATGCGCATTCCTGGAAAGTTTCCTGTATGTTTGAAACTCCCGATATGGTTTTTGCCCCTAAGATCCAAGTGACCTTAACATTGCCAACATATCAAAGGGTTCTAGTCAAGTTCAACCCGTCATTATCTTGATTGCATTAAACCTACCCGTATGAGTCCTTGACCATACCAACATGACCGTACGACCATCTTAACCAATCACATCTAATGCTACAAACAAGTAATACTCAGCTACCGTACACTATGCCTTGACAATGCCAACATACGCAGCACGAATACTGAGCACTACTCATAGGAAATGATGGAGAGCTATGGCTGATTTTTGGCAAAAAAAACCTTTAACGTAATGAACTTGATATCGTTGAAGAAACCCGAGCGGTTTTACAAATATATAGTGGCGCAAACTTTTGCTAAAGAGGTCACTTCCTGTGAAGGGATTTCGGCTCTTTCCTCATTGAATGAGGTGCAGGATATTCCTAACTGAATATCATGATGCAAAGGAAAAGAATCGACTATAGTGAAGTTATTACAATGACGCAAATTTTTGCTTAAGAGGCCACTCCCTAGAAAGGGTCTCGGCTCTTGCCTCATCGAATGAGGTGCTGGATATTCATAAAATAATACCAGTGCGCAAAGCAAAAGGAAACGTCTGTAATGTCAGTTTTCAAAAAATTGGTTCCAACAACATCATATAGGTTTGTTTTCCTTGTATTAATCAGAATTAATCCAGTCACATCAATTAAACTATATCACACCAGAAAAAGGAACGAAAATACAATGTACGTATATGCCATCTACATTCGCCACGGGGCCCCGTCATTCACCGTTAGGTTACTTAACTAATGGCAGAGCGGGGGCTGGACTAGCGCGGATGCAAAACATATACAATATCTACTAGTATGGGTGTGTATATATATATAACATTCGTCCTATGAATGATATAAGTAGTATCACGGAACATCAATAAGCAATACAGAATGGTGGATAATCTTAGAGCCTCGGGTTTTATTTGAGCCGCAAATGAAACCCAGCGTTCCCCGTTGTGTGGATAGACCGTGCAATGAATACCTAGACCCCTACGAGCACGGCATGTTACCCGCCAATTGCAGAAGTGAAACAACCCCAATCAATAAAGTGAATGGGCCACCCAGCACTTCATGGAATCCGGTAACTTGAGCACCACTCCGTGGGTCGTCCTATACCCCCTACGAGTGCGGCGAATAGCCCACCAATTCTAGAGTAAGGCCCCATTCGTCTCAACGCCATGAGATGCGGGCCCGTTACCCTCTAGAATCCGGCTACTCGAGCACTCCTCTGCGGGGTAATCCTAGTATAGAAAAGAAAAGCATATATACAATGGAGACATCGACCTCAACCCGGTCGTGCCTCAATAAAAGAATATACAATCTGGCAGAGACGACTATCTACATGTCGGGCGCTCGCCCCACAATAATGAATATACAAATGAGTCTGAACTGTACTACTACCATTGCACCATAGGCTATCCACTACGACAATCCAACCACAATATCAGCACAATAAAGAACATCAACATGAATATCATGTTCGCAAACCCATCTAATCGAATATATAGCAACTAGTCGGGTTGCACCGCTCAATGATATTCACGGTCGCAGATATATTCACATGTACTGATAATCAAGTATTAAAATTTCGATCGACTAAAACTTTCCTAAATTGGCCCCCAAATGCAAACCAGCACTCAAACAAATCTGGGCCAAAACCATACATTCCAAAAATCATATTTCCATGAATTAGAGTGCCAGAAGAAATTTAGAGATAATTGGTCACAAAAGAGCCGCGGAACTGCCAGCAATTAGCATGTTTTGCGGCAGTTCCGCGGCCAAAATGATGGTTCAAGTGTCCAAATTTTTTATGGTGCTCTACAAATGCTTGCATGTATTTTTAAGACACTCTGAAAGATTTTTTTGAACAGGTTTAAAAAACGACAGCAAGCATGACCAAATAGAAATACGATTCGGAAAAATTGGTTGATCGATATTTTAATTTTGTGTAAACTAGCTAGTAAAGGTTTATGGGGTGGCTCTGATACCATGTTGGATTACGATAGCATTCTGGCCATCTACCGTGGCCGATATGGAACAAAAATGACGTTTAAAAACTTGGCGCTAACGAACCCGTTTAGAATCGAACCATAAACCTATACTAGCTACTAACAAAGAGCTAAATTACTATGATAGAAACATTATACCGATTGATCCGTGTCCTTCGGTCTTCCACCATCATCCTTAGCTCCTTAAGGTGTCCACGATTGAGCTTGGCCTCCGGTCTTCCTCCATCGAAGATGATCCACCCGAGGGAGACGATGCAGGCTCCAGCTTCGCCTAGTGAAGCAACCGACGCTCCATGGTCGCTAGCAATGGAGAGTGGGGTGTAGGAATATTTCACTATCTTTTTCTCTCATACCTCATGCTCAAGTGAGCAATCAAAGAAGAAGAAAGAGGAGGTGAGGAAAATCATGGGCATGAGCAACTCAAGAATATGGCTAAGTCTCCAAGAGAGTGAATGAATGAATCAAGAGTGAATTAGTGTAGCATGTAGAAAGAATAGCTAAGCCTTTTTCAACCATGCAAGAAAATATCTCACACATTTTTACAATAAACAATCAAGAGTCATACCTCTCTACATACCTCCAACCATGCTCATGCCATCTCACCCTCCACCTCATTTCCAAATGATTTTGTTAAAAGAAAATCATATAATGAGGTGTCTATCTTCTAAAAGATATTTCATATATATACGAAATACAACCTGGTATACGTATCGAAATACATATATGCGAATTCGTATAAAAATACGAATAGCCAAGAGAGAAAATGAATAGTGAACAATAATACTAGAATACATATATTATTGAATCAAAATTTGACTTAATAATCCGGTTCAATCCTAAGCCGCTAGTATTATCAACCGTCCTATAAAAGTCTGTGTAGTTTGTACACATATTTAATCGGATACCTGTATGTATCAACATACGTCATCTATATCATATCGCCTGAACCGTGAAAACCCTCTGTGTGGGAATATAAAGACTCGTTAAAATGCTGGCAGTGGGTTTAACCATAAGCATATCAGCGGCACTAACTGTACGTAATGACCACCCAGGTATTGAACGAAAGGAAGGCCGACGAGCAAACTCATCCGAACCCCTACCGATCCTATCAGTGACAATCTCTGTACAGTCCGGTCTGTTTGTTTAAGAGTATCGCATATCGAGTCTAGGAGGATGGATAAAGTCAGACTCCTAATAACGCGATATTTCATTTCGGTATGAAGCCCATCATCCACTGAGAAACTACTGATCCAGATCAGTAATTCTCGTCTACCTTGACCAAGGATTTCTGGTGATGGCCACCCGTGCACCACGCAACATCACTCCCCAATACCGGGAGAGACGAATCCCCGACGATCCGCTCACTGCTTCCATGTGGCTCGGGGCTTACCCAAATAAAACCTGTTTGCACAACTCCTTTGAGCCGTGGTAGGGTACTAATCAAAGCACAGTGGGAACTCACACGGGAAAAATGACAATCTCAGGTCGACAGACTAACCTGTACTCATGTCACCTGGGAACTGCTACCTGACAATAGGTATAATACCAACTAGCATGTTCCCGGCGATTCCGTCCAGTGTACTCATAACCCAATGAGCACCTATATACTATCTTAGGTGACTGACTGACACCAATAGCTTGTGAGACCAGCCACCGTTCCTTCTCAGGGTCTCGATAAGTATACACTAGTCTACTTTGAAGAATCATTGCTCAGTCTCGATACTATCTCGACTAGGGACATTTAAGGATGTGCTTATAGACCACCTAGCTCCCACGTATATGATCGCCATAATAATACTGGTAGTTAAGCAAGAATCCTATGGGCTCTGTCAACATGTAATAGTGATCTGTAATACCACATAAAGTATGTACATGATGATAAAGGCAAACCAGATAGCATATTATCATTTTGAGTAAGACTATTCTACTCGTATAGGTCCTCCCTCAATCATCACAATCGCGTGCCTGCGATCACAATAATTGACTTGAGGGCACTATAGCCAACAACTCATAACCCAATGAGCACCTGTATACTATCTTAGGTGACTAACTAACACCAATGGCTTATGAGACCGGCCACTGCCCCTCGTCGGGGTCTCGAAAAGTGTACACTAGTCTGCTCCGGAGTATCGATGCCCAGTCTCGATACTCCCTCGACAAGGGACAATTAAGGATGTGCTTATAGACCACCCAGTTTCCACGTATATGATCACCATCATAATGCTAGTAGTCAAGCAAGATCCTATGGGCTCTATCAACATGTAATAATGATCTGTAATACCACATAATATATATACATGATGATAGATGGTATTATTCATGCTCTCAAGGTCTAAGGTCGACGCAGGGGGCAGAATATTCATGCTCTCAAGGAAAATAAGGGGCCAAGCTCAGCAAATTCCTGAGACTGAAGAAACTCCGGTCAAAACACATGATCGACGTCAATATGGGCGTCAAATAAGACAAGCTGGGGACAATTCTCCGTTCGGGTTCACTTTGATTCCAACGGCGAATGCTGCTATTCCAACCAGGAACAATTTTGAGCTGCTATGAAGGGTCAGAAAAAATTCCCCTACCGTAGTATTGAAAATGTCTCTGCAACCTACGGAGATCAAAGGAGAGTAGAAACCAGTTCGCTCCCTAAAAAAACTTTACTCATCTATATATAAGGTATGGAAGCAGGTGAAGGAATCAGTCGTCATCTGCGGCTTTCCCCTAAGCATCAGCTAAACTCTAACAACTTCCTTTCCAATTACAAGAGGAATCCTCCCAAGGCAGCTTCTGCTCTGACGGTTCCTCCTAAAGCAGCTTCTCACAAAAGAGAGGCCCGATAAAGCCCAAGTGCCCGAGGCAAACTTCGAGGGTCAAGAATCCAAACGCCCTAATCCTGGGGACATGATAGTTCATACAGTCCTCATGGTGAACCCTAAAAATGAAGGTCGTGCTTTTACCAGTCACAGACCGCATACTCAGTCTCTGATAAAAGTTCAGCAGCAACATAAAAAGCTGCAGGAGATGTTTGCTTAGGCGGCAACACTCACTAGTAGACCGCCTAAGGAAAATCCCAAGGACGCACCTGAAGAAAGAGTAGGGCTGGAGTCGGATTTTGACTTCCTGAAGCGTGCTCTCAAGAAGAGAGATGAAGAAGCGGAAGCGATGTCCGCTAAAATGAACCAGATGGCCCTTCTGATCCAGAATATGACTAGAATGATGGTCCATTCAGAACCACTGGTAGATGAACTGCCGGTAGTCACTCTTAAAGACAAGGGTGACATTTCAAATTCTATGCAAGCCTCATCAACGGCTAAGGAGGAAATGATCCCAAAAGTAAAGCTAGACGCATATATCGCTCATCAAGTCAAAGCACACTATACCAGTGAAGCTGCAAATAGGTCGATCAAGACTGGTCGACCGTATCCGGCGTGCTACGATCAAATATAGTACCCGTCAGAATACATACTTCCGAAATTCCACATATACAAAGGAACCGAGAATCCTCGCCAGCACATCGCGCGTTTTAAATCCATGTGCGGCAACACCAAAGGATATGATATACTACTCCTCCGACAGTTCGTCAATAGTCCAGTAGGCACTGCCTTCGAATGGTATACAGAACTCCCAAATGACTCCGTGAAGATCTTCAACGAGATGGAGATGCTCTTTTGTCAGAGATTTGCCAGTGTGAATAAACGCACTACCGTGACGACGTTGGTCAATGAAAGGGTTAGACCGAACGAGACCTAGGTTCGATATATTACCCGATAGCAAAATGTCTGGTCTAAATGCGAGCAACAGATAGACGAAACCCCAGTTGTAGGAATGTTCATAGTCACCATTGACCGAAATTCAAAGGTGTTCTCATAAATGGCCCTCTTCAAACCCACGACCTTCCAAATGCTCATAGATAAAATGGCTCGATTGGATCAAATGGGTCAAGATGCATCCTCTTCCTATGAATATATATGAAAAGTAGAGGTAAGGAAGTGTTTATCGCCAACGCTTAACAAAAAATGAGCGGCTCTGAAGCAGCTTGTCGCCAAAATAGAGACATCACGGGTTTTACCCTTCGAAAGATTAGGATGCAAATACTCGCTCCCCCGAAATATATGCAGCGGGCATATTGCTCGCTGGTGGAAGAATTTCTATATGAGATAGTCCTTTCTTCAAAGAACATAAAGGATATTAAGGGTGTAGAGTGTTTTTCGTCACCACATTGAGATAGAAATGCGCGCGCTTGTCAGGCATATATAAATTCCCTCTGCCTGGGGAATGTTTCCCTCAATCAGAGCAAAACTCTGTTTTAAAAATGAAGCGGCACTTCTGCTTCTCCCAATCAGAGCAAAGCTCTGTTCAAATTCCAAGATTTGGAATGAAGCGACGCTTCCTTTCCCCCAATCAGAGCAAAGCTCTGTTTTGAATTTCAAAATTCAAAAATTGAAGCAACGCTTCAGATCCCTTGCGCTGCGCGCTGCGTGCCATACGTTAAAAGCAGACACGCCAGCACCAGGAGCACTGCACCCTAGGCAGCACACCTCCAATCAGAGCAAAGCTCTGTTTCAAAATTCAAATTTTAAAAATTAAAGCAACACTTCAAATTCCTTACGCTCCGTGCTGCATGCCATGTGTCAAACACAGGCACGCTAGCGCAGTTGCACTGCGCTCTGCGCTGCGCGCCACGTATCAAACAGAGGCGCGCTAGCGCAGTTGCGCTGCGCGCCACGTGTCAAACACAGATGCGCTAGTGCCAAGTGCGCCAGCACTGGAATTAAAAGAATTCCCCACCGTTAGATCAAAAGATCTAATAATAATAATAAATTATTAATCAGAATTAAAATTCTGTTCTAGAAAGATCTTTCCAATCTTATTAAAATAAGAAGATTATCTTTTGTAAAATAGAAACCTTAGGATCAAAGATTCAACGGTGGGAAATATTCCCAAACCAATCAGAGAAATATCTCTTCAACTGATTTAACAAATCAATTGGCCCTATATAAAGGCCCCAAGACTTCAAGTCTCAGATAGAAAAAACTCTCTGCAAACTTTGAGAAAAACTCAAAGAGAAAGAAATGCAAGTTTTTGAAGAAAGAAGATCATTTTCTTCATCTTTAAAGGTAAAGAATTATATTCTTGAAAAAACAGAGATGAAATCATCTCATTAAAAAAGAAGAACCATCTTCTAAAAAGATCAAAGATCTAAGAACAAGATCAAGGTCTTCAATAAAAAAGAAAAAGATCAAAAAAGATCTAATTACAAAAGATTTAAAGAAGTACTTTACTTCATTAACAGATCTTTTGATCTATAAAGGCAGAGCCTTTTGATGAGAATAAGAACCTTGGTTCTTGGATCTTGAGGTAAGGCCTCTTTTGAGGAACAAAAAAACTTGTTCTTTGATCTTAAATTGATCAAAATGCGCTCTGCGCTATTGGATAGCGCTTTGCACTCTTGAATTGCGCCTTTACACTTATTGGACTGGTGCACAGCGCCAAAATGCGCCACGTGTCAACCACAGAACAGTTTGCGCTTTGCGCTTCTAAAAATAGCGCACTGCGCTCTTAGACTGGCACACAGCGCCAAGCACGCCACGTGTCACTCACTGGCGCACCCATAAACTGGCGCAGCGCACTCATAAAGCACAGTGCGCTAACAAGCTAGCGCTTAGCGCTAAGCGACACGTGTCACCCTCATGTGCGCTAGCGCAATGCGCTCTTTAATTGGCGCAAAGCGCCTGACGCGCCACGTGGCGCGCTGTCAGAACATATTTTGTTATGATAAATGCTATGCATTTAATTCCAGACAAAATGTCAGAGCACAATGCTTTGCATTATTAAAAGGGCAGAGCCCAAATAAAGGCCTAATAGGCAGAACATAAATGAAAATGTTAAACATTTTTAACTGAACTTAGCCCAATTCTGGCCATAAGTCTTTAATTTAAATTGAACTAAGCCCAACTGCTCTTCCAATCAATTTACACCCGGTTCGAGGGTACATCTCTTTACTCCTCTGATATCTGCCGTTGTAATCCTTCAACGTCGTCAAAGAGGTGACGGGTCCCGACAACCACACATTACTACGGACTGTGGGGTCCTTAAACTCATGGACTATGATGTCCTTAATCTCGACCGTGATGTCTTAAAACTAACGTCGGACTGTGGAGTCCTTAAATTCACGGACTATGATGTCCTTAACCTCGACCGTGATGTCTTAAAACTAACACCGGACTGTGAGGTCCTTAAACTCACGGACAATGATGTCCTTAACCTCGACCGCGATGTTTTAAAACTAACAATGGATCGTAATGTCCTTAAACTAATTATCGACCGCAATGTCATTAAACTAAACAATAGAGCCCAATTACTCTCTTGTCGGATCCAAACGATCCCGTTAAGTTGATCTTAGTCTAAAATTAGACTAATGTGTCCTTAACAAACGTTTAAGTTGATCTTAGCCTCAAATAAGACTAACGTATCCTTAAACACAAACCCTCCCAAACCCAAATCTAAGAAAGATACGGATTTGGACTAGTCCACGTCCTACGGGCGACAACATAACTTAGTCTCCGTATACAATCCACAGGCAACCGAACATAAAACAAACACCCACGACACGAAGTGACCATCTGGAGAAGGAGAAAGTTGTTACCGCGATGCGGTAGTGTAATTAACTGCAGGGGCTTGCGCCTGCAGGGAAGAGCGTCCCCACAATCAAAAACCCCTCAAACGAGGGGGAATCTGACAAAGTCTACTACGTCGGCCGCATCCATTTAAACCTTCGATACATAGTGCCATAAATCAACTTGGCATCTTCGGAGAGGTGGACAGATAGCACCAATTAGCATCTGCCCCCCAGTTTCAGGCAAGACATCCAGTCTTCCCGGCTTCCGGCGGTGAACAGATTCTGGCACGCCCGGTGGGACCTTTTCCTCTTTCCACTCCACACTTTGTATGTCGTGTTCGTGAACGAATCGCGGTTTGTTAATGGTTGCCCTTGGGTTCGAGTTACTAAGATTTGGTTTCTTGCTTGGTGCAGAAAGCAAAGATCAATGGCGTTCACCTGTTCGAAGTGTTCCACTTGCAACTGCAACCCACGTTCTGCCTCAACTGGAGGAATAGCTTACGGGCCCCAAGCGGCTTCCCTGTTCACGATGCCTGTGGAACAGGTTACCCAAGCCACCACAGGATTGTTTTTCGGGACCATGCTCCCGCCAGCGAGCTTCACCGTTCCTGTACCAACACCAAAAGCTCCCAAGAAGTCGGTCTTTGATTGGCTTACACCTACCACGGCCCCTCTCAACGGGTCGTCCAGCTCCAACTCCTCGGTCTTCGCCAGACTGAGCCTGAACTCCGATGGGTCTGCCAAGAAGCCCATGATACCTGAAGTGGCCATCCCAAAGAAGATAGCCACCCCTACTCCTGAAGTCGTCAAGGCGGCTTCTCCTGCCAAAGAGTCGGTCTTTACAAGATTGACTATTCCGGCTCCCGTTCCTGCTCGAAGGTCTATCTTTGACAGATTGGATACCACTGCTCAAAAGACGTCAGTCTTCAAGAGGCTGGCACCAGCGGCGCCTCATCTGGACAGGGGGCAAGACAAAGCCATCCTCATCGCCGAACCAGCCCCAACAGCTCGACACGCTTGACGTCGCCACGGGCGCCGAGTAAGGAAGGCCGGGGGAAACTCTCCCTCTGGTCTAATTCCACCGGCTCCAACGGTGGAAATTAATGCTGCTGTTCTAACTGGAAATAGTTTTGAGCTGCTGAACAAGGTGCGCAGGAATTCGCCTACCGCCGTATTAAAAAGATCCCCGCCGCCGGTGGAGATTGTCACAGAAATGAAGCCGGAACAGTCCCCCCAACGACAGTTTTCTAAAGTTTACAAAATCTAGCGACAAGTCCGAGAGTCGGTGGTTGATCAAGACTATCCCCGCCGGCAGAAGAAGTTGAAGGTCCGACAGGAAGAAAACCGTCATGTTAAGCGACAAAAGATGACGGCTACTTGGGTGCCCACTGCAGCGGCCCCCTCAACTTCGACCGCTCATAAGAGGAGAAAGCCAGAGAAAATCCCCATGCCTTCGACAAATGTCAAAGGCACTGAGCCTAAATGCCCTAAGTCTGGGGGCATGGTGGTGCATACCGTCTACATGGCATCCAGAAAAGAGGATAGCCGTATTTCCACAGGTCATCGACCGCTTACGCGATCCGTGACAAAAGCTCAAGAGCAGCAGCAGAAGCTTCAGGAGATGATGACTACGATGGCCGCACTCACCGGGATAAAAGAAAGCCCAGAGGCATCCTTGGAGCAACGCCATGTGCAAGAAACTGATGCCGAATTCCTTCGGAGAATACTTGAGAAGAAGGACAAAGAGACCGCGGAACAAGCGGCCAATATAAAACGAATGGCCCTTCTATTCCAAGATATGGTGGGCATGATGATCCAGCCGAATCCCCCAGCCGAAGATCCTCCAGTGATAATTGAAGATGATAGAGGAGAAATATCAAACCCTCTGCCGGCTCTTTCAGCAGCCAAGGAGGAAACTATTTCCAAGTCCGCCCTGGATGACTATATCGCCCAGCAGATACGAGTTCACCAGGCAAATGAAGCGGCCGGCCAAATTATTAAAACTGGGCGACCATATCCAGGCTGGTATGATCAGATAAAGTACCCGTCGGGCTACACGTTCCCGAAATTCCATGTGTACAAGGGGACGGGCAATGCCCATCAACATGTCGTCCAGTTCAGGGCTCTTTGTGGCAACATCGGTGGCGATGACAAGCTTTTGCTCCGCCAATTCGTCGGCAGCTTATCGGAAACGGCGTTCGAGTGGTACTCCGAACTACCAAACGACTCCGTCAAAACTTTCGCAGAAATGGAGTTATTGTTCGCCCAACGATTTGCGAGCATTGATCAATGCCAGGGTGAAGTCGGGCGAGACGTGGGTTCAGTACGCAATCCGATGGCGGAATCTGTGGTCAAAGTGCGAACAACGCATCGAAGAAGCACCAGCGGTAGGCATGTTCGTGGGCACTCTAGACTCTCATGCAACTATTTCACGGTTCATGATGTTCTTCAAACCAACCACGTTCCAAGCCTTAATCGATAAGTTGGCCCAGATGGATCAGATGGGTCATAGACCGTCTCCCCCGAAACCGGAACCACGGAACGAAAAGGGTAATGGGAAGGCGATCTTCATTGCAAACACCCAACAGTAGCCCAGTGCCCCAAAGCTAGCGGATCAACTGGAGGAGAGACGGCGCTATTACAATGAGAAAATGAAGCGTCCTTACTCATTCCCACGGGACAAAACGAAGAGGCTGTTCGAGCTGGCTATGCGCAACAGGCTTATCAATTTGCCGAATCTAAGGCGACCACCGCAACCCAACGAAGTGAATAATCCTAATTATTGCCCTTACCACCAAACGGTAAGCCACCCGATCGAAGATTGCTTCGTCTTTAAGGAATGGATCGAGGATCAGTACCTACAAGACATGTTTGCGTTGTCTGAGAAGTGGAAAGTAATCCCACCACAACCGCACACTCCTAAGAAGACGGACACACCGGGGGCAACGTGCTCTTTTGTTGAAGAAGCTCCATGGGAGGTCGTGCTTTCAGCCAAAACCAAAAGGATGCTGAATGATCTTCAGACATGCCCAGTGATCAGGTGGAAGAACCCGCTGGAACCCCAGATCATCGAAGAGATGCTGAAGCCGCGCCCAACTCCAAAGATTGGTGGTGATAGCCAAAGTGCTAATATCCAGCCGTCAAAATCTTCGAAAAATAAGAAGAAATCCAAGAAGCCCGTGAAGCCTGGTGACAAGCGCACGGACTTACAGAAGCAGATTGACGCACTGGAAGAGTACAACCAGAAGGCGCGAACCCCAATCACGCTTCAAGAGTTCCTCGGCCACGTCCTTGAGGACGAAGATGATGGAGAAGACTCGTCGGATAGATCTGAGGAGTACATAGCAAGTTGTCACATAATTTCTCACTCGTCCACAGACGATGAAGAAGCTTCTTGCATAGAGAGACCGGGGGCAGGTCCCGAGCCGAAACTCCTATGGCCGTCAGACGAAATGATCGACGCCTTCCTGAATGAGATTCATCTGAAAAGTAAAGCCAATCGAGAGCGTGAGATGGCCATATTTAAAAAAGCCAAACACCGACGACTGGACGAAAGAGTCGAGGCACTCTCGCCGAATTAAAGAACATCCGTCGCGGATAAAAACAAGTTCAAGTCGAGGAAAAGGTTTGCTAAAGCCATATCAATGGGAATGAAGCTACCACCCTCTGAAGGAAACACTCCTGGTGAAATAGAAATACATCATAGCTACTGCTTATATCATCGAAAGATTTCGCACCCTACCGAAGAGTGCGACACATTTAAAAGATGGTGGCAGGGATATGTTGCTCACCGGCAACATTTTAAGCGGATGAAACGCAAAACTCGTCGGGTGCAAAGAAGTGCGACTGAGGAGCATAAAAGAAATACCGGTAACTGTCGCATGGTCAACACCGGGGGATCGCAGATTCTCACTTTCGGAAGCGACTCCGACGAAGAGATGGCTCTTGGCCCTCTCTTTAAGGAATCCACAACGGGGGAACCGAATGCCTGCGATAACATTCAGCTGCGCAATCGCACGCTTCCAGAATAGAATCTCGGATCCACGAGTAGAAAAGATAAGGGAAAAGAAAAGGTCTCCGAGGATATCGCCCTGGACGACCAAGTCATGAAAGAATTGACCGCCAAGGACCCGCCAAAGAAGAGTAAGGTGGACTATAACATTCTGGCGCACTTGAGGAAGTTACCCTCGCAGCTCAGTATTCTCGACGCCCTTCTGCTATCCAAAGAAGCGAGAGATTCATTGATCAAGGTGTTACAAGAGCCAGAGCAATTCTAAGCCTTTCTCGCCGAAGAAAAGATGAAGGATGAGCTGGAGGAAATACACACAGCCGATATCACCTTCAGCGATGAAGATCTCCTCCTTGGGATGTACGAGCACAACCGTCCCCTCTATATCTCAGGGTACTGTCACGATATAAAGATAGGCAAAATCCTGGTCGACAATGGGTCTTCCGTCAATCTCCTCAACGTGCGAGTGTTGAAGGAAATCTGCATGAGCGTCCAACATCTCGCTCGTGATAAAATCACCATCTCCGGTTTTGACTCCCAATCATCACGGACTCTCGGGTCTGTGATATTGACATTACGATTCGGGTTACTTGTCACGGATATTAAATTCCATGTCATTGATGCCAAGACATGCTATAACGCTTTGCTCGGCCAACCTTGGTTGCACGAGTACAACATCATCCCTTCTACACAACATCAGTGTATGAAATACTTTAAAGATGGTCTCGAGTATACCGTAACAGGAGAGTTGAATCCATTCTCCGTGAACGAAGTCCGCAAGTACGAAGATGCAAAATACTTTTTGCCAGATTTCGAGGACACAGAGAGATGTCACAAACCGGAGAACAAAGCTATCCCACCATTCCGGTCTTCGGGAGTGATACTGAGGAAGAGGAAGAGATGGTTTATTCAGGCCCACCCCAGTACAACAAGCCAGGACCGTCCGCTCCCATGTTGATCTTTGGCAGTGACTTAGAAGATGAGGTCCATGCTATATTCTCCGCTCGACCTTCAATACAAACATTCACTGATGAAGAGCAAAGTTTGCAAGTTGCCATGGTTCCGCCCAAACATCATAAAGAACTAGACGCGCTTGATACCTACAGTGTGGAAGAGCTGCAGACGTTCTATGTCCCTCCCAGGCGAGAAGGCGAAAAGGCGATCTTATTCTACCGCTCCGGGGAAACCAAAGTGGAGAAAGAAATCTGGCACGGTGCGGATCCTACACTTGACAGGCTTCAGCCCATCTGTCTGCCTAGATATTATACAGAAGGCTTGAAAAGGCTGTTGAAGCGCCAAGGGATACCCTTCAAACAGACCGCTCGAAAAGCTAAGTTCTATGACAGGGTCTGGAACGTTCCCGGAACTCAGCGCAAGTTATCCAATGGGAGAATAGAAGCAATCGGGTTTGGATATGTTCGGTCCAAGAAACGGGAGCTACTCCGTGACTGCTATGTCGTACATGACTTTGATGAAGAAGGAGATACTCAATGGAAGAATGCTAACCCTGAACTAGAAAGAGCCCCCAACGTGAAAATTCCCAGTCCGTCGTTCGAAGAACAAATGGACAAGCTTATAAGGGAAGCTGGTCAGAAGGTTCGAGACGACCATAATCGCAAAATGGCCATCTACGAGAAAGTCAGGACACAACGCCTTCTTCAACAGGCTGCGAAGGATGAAAATGCCCCTCCCTATCAACCTTTTGTACAAAAGGCCCGACGCAGAAGCAGAAACAAGTCAAAAAGCGGAAAAGGCATTCAGCAATGACAAAGCGGGACCAAGAAGTCACGCGAGCGGAAATCGAGCAGTCCGGATTTGTCCCTTATGAAGAAGATGAGTCGAACATACTCTTTTCCTTAAGACAAGACAAAGAAGATACTTGATCTTGCCATAAGACATCAAATGATTATCCTCCCGGAGTCCAAGCACCCCGAGCAAACAGGCGAAGTCTCTCACCCGAACTATTGCTCCTATCACCGAGCAATAGGACACCTTCTCGAAGACTGCTTCACCTTCAAGAACTGGGTCGAAGATCAATATCAGCTCGGCAAGTTCGCTCTATCCAGCAGCTGGAGGGTAACCCCGCCGCAGAAGCATGAACCCAAATCTGCGAGAGTAGAACCAGATCAACATCGGTCGTGGAAGCGAGCTCGTACTTGTCATATGATAACACTATCAAAAAAAGAGCCTGAGAATATAGATGACCTCCCTTGGTGCTTCGAAAACAATGATGATGAGGTGATCTCAGAGTTTCCACCGGCACCGAAAGAGCTGGAAGATGGAATACATACTACTACAGATAACCTCAAGAAGATTGATTTGGGGACAGCAAGTGACCCGCGACCGATATTCGTCGGTGAGCTGCTATCTGAAGAAAGGGTGGCTGCACTAAAAGACGCGCTTATGCAGCATAGAGATTGCTTCGCATGGAACTATTCCGAAATACCAGGATTAGATCCAGGGATTGCGGTCCACAAATTGGCCATATCCCCGGACTTCAGGCCAATCAAACAAGCATCGAGAAGAATGCGGCTCGAGCTTGAGATGAGCATTAACGTCGAGGTCAAGATGTTGATCGACTCTGGCTTCATCCAAGAAGTTCAGTACCCTGACTGGATCGCTAACATCGTCCCAGTAATGAAGAAGAATAGGACGGTGCGCATCTGCGTAGACTTTCGGGATCTCAATAAAGCTTGCCCGAAGGACGACTTCTCAGTACCAGTCACCGAGCTGATGATAGATAACACGTCCACTCATGAAGTTTTCTCCTTCATGGACGGCTCGTCGGGATACAACCAGATAAAGATGCATCCCGAAGACCAGAAGCATACCGCTTTCCGGACCCCTTTGGGTATATTCTGCTACAAGGTGATGCCTTTTGGTGTAAAGAACGCTGGTGCAACCTATCAGAGGGCCATGACGAAGATCTTCGATGACCTTATACATGAAATCGTCGAATGCTATATCGACGACCTCGTGGTTAAAAGCAAATCATACAAGGAACATCTCGAGCATCTGAAGATCGTATTTCAACGCCTTTAGCAATACAACTTGAAAATGAACCCTCTCAAATGCGCGTTCGAGGTGTCCTCAGGTAAATTCCTAGGATTCATCGTCCGATACCAAGGTATCGAGATAGATCCGTCAAAGATCAAGGCGATCATGGAAATGCCTCCACCAAGGACTCTCAAGCAATTACGGTCTCTCTAAGGAAAGCTCGCATATATCCGGCGGTTTATAGCCAATCTCTCAGGTAAGTGCCGTCCTTACAGTCACCTGATGAAAAAAGGGACCCCGTTCATCTGGGATCACAAATGCCAAGGCGCGCTGAACGAAATCAAGCAGTATCTGTAGAATCCGCCGGTGCTAGCCGCTCCGGTCAAGGGAAAGCCACTTATTCTTTATAGAACAGCCCTCGAAGGTTCCTTAGGCGCATTATGGGCAAAATAGAACGACCAAGGGAAAGAAAGAGCTCTCTATTACTTGAGTCGAGTTCTCCTGGGGGAGAAAGCAATTATTCTCCCATCGAAAAACACTGCCTGGCATTGATCTTCGCGATAACGAAGCTCAGGCACTATGCGTTGGCGCATGAAGTCCGTCTCATATCGAAGGTGGATCCTCTCAAGTATTTGATGTCAAAAGCCATATTGACGGGGCGACTCGCTAAATGGGCCTTGCTCCCGATGGAGTTCGCAATAACTTATCAGCCTCTCAAGGCAGTGAAAGGCCAGGCCATCGCTGACTTCCTTGCTGAGCATCCGATACCTACCGATTCTCCCTTGAATTGCGAACTGGCAGACAAACATGCGTTTGACGCGATCGACGGTGGTGATACCCGATGGGAACTTTATTTTGATGGAGCGTCTTCCATGAAGAAGTGCAAACAGAACACGCCTATAATCAAATCAGGGATAGGCCTTATCTTCGTAACCCCATGAGGAGGGATAATGCGCTTCGCCTTCTCCTTGACAGAGCCGAGGACGAACAATGAAGCCGAATACGAAGCTTTGATAGCATGCCTCGAGATCGCCATCGACATGGGAATTTAAAACCTCCTCATATACGGAGACTCCCAACTGGTCGTTAGCCAAGTAAACGGCGAATATCAAACGTGCAAACCAGAACTGGTAAAGTACGGCAAGAGGGTACAACAACTGCTGACCCAAATACCTTCCTACATCTTGTAAAGCATACCGCGTGCAGAAAATAGCAAAGCGGATGCACTAGCTATGCTCGCTAAAGAACTGGCTGACGAGAACTTCGATGACGTGAGAATCATTGTGCAAAGCCGTCGGGTCCTTGCGCCGGCGGAAATATCTCTAGAGTCGTCCGAAGAAAAAGGAGCGACTGAGCAAAGGGCTATGCAAATAAAAGACCAGGAAAAGGCTGAGGATTGGAGAGAAGTCTTTATAGACTACTTCAAATCCCGTCGAACACTTGAAGATGCATCCTCAAAGCATCAGCTCATGAAGCGAGCCCTATCGTTCGCCTTCGTCAATGATACTCTGTACAAGAGGTCATTTGATTCTCTGTGGTTGAGATGTCTGGGACCTGAAGAAGCAAATAGAGTTATCCAAGAAGTTCACGACGGACTCTGCGGTTCTCACCAAGCAGGCCCGAAGATGAAGTTGAAGATTAAACGGATGGGCTACTACTGGCCCACGATGATTCAGGACTGCCTTGAATATGCGAAGCAATGCCACTCATACCAGATCCATGGGGACTTTATCCATCAGCATCCAAATCCACTACATCCAACGGCGGCTAGCTGGCCGTTCGAAATGTGGGGAACTGACATAATCAGCCCGATCGAACCAGCATCGTCCAGAGGGCATCGATTCATTTTGGCGACAACTGATTACTTCTCAAAATGGGCAGAAGCAGTACCACTGAGGGAAGTGAAGACGTAGAATATCCTCCATTTCTTCAAGACGCATGTTATTTATCAGTTTGGAACTTCGCGACAGATCATCTCCGATAACGGGCCAGCCTACAGAAACCACAAGATCAGCCGCTTCGCACAACAACATAACATAGACTGGAGATACTCCTCAGTTTATAACCCCCGAGCTAACGGTCTAGCTGAGGCTTTCAACGAAACCTTAACAAGGATCGTGAAAAAGACGGTGTCTCGATCGTGAAAAAGACGGTGTCTCGAAATAAGAAAGATTGGCACGGGAGACTACATGAAGCTCTCTGGGCATATTGTTCACACCAGAATATTGCTTTTATTACCGCCCATTCTTATGCTCGTTTGCTTATCGGTAGGTACTCTTGAGCCGTATTTGCTAGTTAATTGCAGGATACTGATTCTCAGCTCTAAACAGTGAAATTCATGGAAAAGTACAACAAATTCCGGATTACTGCCAACCACAGATAAAATACGGGTCTCCGCTCTTTATCCGTATGTTGCTACACACCAGTTTAAGGGACAAAATGGCAAATCAATGTCATTTTCATGCACAAAGCTCAATGTCAACACAAGATCCAACATATCTACGTGGAGCTCAAGGAAATCATGGCAAAAGATCCACATCACATCACCTTTTGATCTACTGAAATTCTGGAAGAAATGTGAAGAGATTCTGAGAAACAACATATACACATTCTTTATTGACTCGTTTAAAACTCGAACGGACATACAACCATCTCCCTGTGGATCGACCCGTGCTTAACCGGCTAGCTGCACAGTGACACCGTCCTGATCGCGGTTATAACTTTAGAACTTTGAACATCCGACACGCCAAAAGCGTGCGATCAAATGGCGCCGTTGCCGGGGAGACGGTAACGTATTTTCTTTCTTGTTATTCGGGTTAATATTCTTTTTGTATATATTTATAAATAAAAAAATAAAATCTTTTTGTTATTTTTGATAATTTTTGTGAGCAAGTGTGCAGGCTAATCTGGAGCAAGTACAGTTGTCACGACCCGAAAAAGCACGTGACTGGCCCTTGAACCATATGAAGTCTATAGGACCCCATCTGATCCAAGTAAGCTAAAAGCCCAGCAATCTAAAACCATTTAAAGAGTAAATAAGGAAAACTGTTTTTGAAAAGTAAGGAAATCATGTTTGGAAATCAAAGTTTTTAAATAACTAAGCCGAATATGCATTTTTTTAAAATGTGTAACCTTTCCTGAAAATTTCGGCAGAGTTTCCTTTGTAAAAACTGGCCCCGAACGGGGTACAACAAGAATAATATATATGAAATGATAAAAGGCATCCCCAAGCGGGAGCTAGCTCTTCGTCCACCGACGGTCACAACCACGCAAGCAATAATAATATACAACGCCAAAGGGCGAGGATCAAAACCCAAAAAAAGAAACTCAAAACAGCCAGAAAACCGTAATACTACTAGCGCGACTCTAAGGTCGAAATAAAACAACACTGTTTTCTAAGTCTGAAACAAACTACAAGTTTTGGTTGATGGACAATTCTAGATACAATAAATAATACATGAACAAGGACGGTTCTGATACAAAAGAACCCACCTATCCAAGCAAGTCACCCATAAGGAAGCAGTGTGCCAGAAATGCCGCTATGGAATCTGTACGGCAAACCTGCAAGAACTGGGGCACAACGGGGGTGAGTTGCCAACTCATGAATAGAAAGATATCTACAAGCAGAAATCAAATGCATGACCCATCCTAGGTCAAAACGATCAGATATACATAAACCTCAATATGAATAAAGCTGAAGCATGCTAAACTGGCAATGTAATCTCTATACATGAGTGTAGTGCCAAGTGCCCGTGCTAGTGCCTCAGGTAATAACATGTCATGAATATGAGGTATAACCAATGTAATCAAATCTGCACACCCGTGGATCCCGTCCACTCGTCACCCACTGACAATAACCACCATGCATGTAAATATCATGAATCATGTGCATGGGAAATAATATGAGGATATAACCACCCGTGTCCCTCGCGACACATCAAAATCATGGAACCAGGGTGCCCAGCATCGACACCCGAAAACATCATGAAAACTGTGCCCAGCATCGGCACGTAAATCCTCATATATCGGGCTCCGTCAGTCCGGATCGGCCAGCGGGCTCTGTCTGCGGTATCGGCCCTCGGCCCCGGCAGTATGCCCAAAACATCTATCGACTCTGGTCGGTATCCTCCGGATAACCGCCAGGTCCAACCAATCACCGGTAGGTACTCGCCCTCCTCCAGGCTCAATCGGCAAAGCTCATCGATCATCTTGCCGAGGGGAACCATACCGGGTCCACCATGTACCCGCAATCGGCTCATCCACTCCTCGATTCGGGTTACACATATCGCTCTCAGCACCGAGAAAACACATGGTGGACGCACTGAAATATCATATCAAGGGTAACCGGGTTTTTAAAGAAATGACATATTCTCTTTTGAAATACCCTCGGTTCCCAAATCCAGAAATATCATAGAAACAACATACCTCAATGCGTACAGTCAAAGCATGATGTATGCGGCATGTAACAGTAATGCAAGCATATCAGTAAGTCATGCAACATGGAATAATAATGTGCACATGTCGAGGGAGACCGCTCTTTTAAAAGGAATCTGTTTTTAAAGAGTATCTTGCGGTTCCCAAATCCCCAATCAAGCTAGAATCATCTATATATGTGTACAGGTATAAGTGTACAATATGCCATGCCAGAATCATATCATGAATGCAATAGTACTATAGTGTAGTGACATGGCAATTATCGATGATGAGTGTGTGAGCCGGCAACAAGTGTACGTGGAACATATACATCATCGATAATGGTGCTGGTGTCCTAGCAGCATGACTGAATGTCACAACAATACAAGCGATGCAATGCAAATAGCAGGAATATGCGGAAACGAATGATCAACGCAAAAGTACAGAACCTGCCCCAATAGATATGTCATGCAAACTTGCCTTTTGAAATAAGACGAATCAGGGCTTTTGGTAAAGTAAGGGCTACGGTGTTTTAAGAAAAGATGCATCATTTGAAAATATCCGTATAACCCTTCTGCTTATCTTTAAAATATCCCCGATTCGTTAGTTTTGAAATAGGTATGACTCGGTCTAGTCTAATGTCTACTAAATAATCTAGACAGGAGGGGTATGAAACCACCTAATCTGAGTCAATATATAAATATAGATATGATAGTCGGTGATCTCGCCTCAATAACATATCGTATGATATCCTCGAGTCATGAGTGCGGATCTATCATCAATATCGGCTCGTACGGTAAATCGTCGTACGGCATCCCAATAGCTGGGTAGGGATCAATATCACACTATCTCATCACATATCAGGTATCACTTATCATCAGATCACACAATCTGGGGTACTACTGTAAGTCTAGTACAAATCGACACCATCTATAAAATATGAATGCGGGTAAAGCACATGTCCAAAGGCCCGCTAAAACTATCATATCGCACCTCAAAGGCAAACTATGTCACATCGCCGATCTCACGGCCTCACATCAAATATCATCTCAAACCCCGTATATAAACACATAGTCCCATACCCATGTGTAGATATACGCACCAATAACTGAAAGAATGTATGCAAGTATGTGTATAAGTGTATGTGTGAGTGCAACCACTACTCTAGGGTTCGCACTATACTACACCAATATAATCTTAGCATCAAAAATACCATTATTACGATCAATGATCCTAAACAACACATAATAAATATACGCGTGTATACGTATTCGTATACATCACTACGGACTGCGGGGGTGCTATACGCCATCCACCCGACTTCTCCCCGTAGATATAAATCTACTCACCTCGCTTCTCGTGTGTCTGTGCCAATGTCGCCATCTTCATCCTCTTTGCCTCAACATCACTCGGGGTACCTACAAGGATATCATAACGCTAAAGCACATGAAAATCACATCGGAAACTAAAACAGCACACGCTACTCGCATAGGTAGAAACCTATCGCTTCGCATGTCAACACAATCAAAATCCACCCGTCGTTGACGTCCAAACGCCACCCGACAGGAATGAATCACCAAAAACCAAAATCCATGCTAAAACAAGTCTCAAATCCTGCACCAACATAGGAAAAATCATCCCAGATTTCACCCTAGATGGAATCTGTCAAAACTAGATATACCCAGGGTCAAAACTAAAGGAAATGGGGCCATGCACAGAAAACGAGGCAATTCCTTAAAATACCTTATTTTAGAATTTTCCATAATTTTTCCCCATTTATCTGTATTTAATTATACCAGAATATTAAAATATTCATTAAAATAATATTAAATTATAAAATTTCCCAAAAATCATATTTTATTATTTTGAAGACGTTACAATCTACACCCCTTAAAGAAATTCGGTCCCCGAATTTAAATTTAAACCCCCAAATACTAAAATATTTCAATACAAATTCCAAGTCATCGGGGCTCCGAAATCATCTATACATAAAACATCATAGCGCAATGCATGCGCATGAGTACTGAGCAGATAACTCAAAAACAACGCTCCATCAAGCATCCCGCAATCATCGGAGTCAAGGTAAGGACACAATGTCAAATCCAATACAAAACCGATATGATATGGATCAGAACTACACATGCAGACATCCAATCTATACATGTGAATAGCTGATGTAAAAGCATGCCAAATCCTTTTTAAGTCGCTGTGCGATGCGCATAACACTGCACAGTGGCGGACGTTTTTCATAAGAAAGTAACTATATATGTATATATATATCCTTTGTTTAATAAGCACGTTCCGCCGTTTTGAAAACAATCAGAAGGGTTTCCTTGTTTTTTTTAAAACGTTTCGTGTCATATCGGACACGTAGGTATATACTGAGACTATAACTCGCTTTTCGGAAATCCCTTCGATAACTATCGATGCATGCAAAATATATCCAGGCACTGTCCACTGACTAGTCCTGCTCAGTATGAAAGCAAATATCCCACATCATAAAAATGTACTGCTCCAAAAGGAATAAATTCCAAAAAATGCACATAACACCACCCTGTGCGTCTGACGCGCACGGAAATCAAAATCCATATATGCGCTAAACATGTGCACAAAACAACATCTAGGTGCAACGGGTGTGCACGAAACATCTGTCATAGGCAACATGTGTGCCTGACAGCCAAAACAGGTACATCTGACATGCACGAAGAATCTCGATTTAGTGCATCTGGTGTGCCCCAAAATCGTATCTCAAAACATGCGCCCAACATGCGCGAAAATCCAAATCGGTGCATCCATCATGCACGAATGAAAATCTAGACCCTGCGCACTCAATATGCACGGAATCACAAAATCCAATAGCAACGTCGAATATGCGTAAGTCCAGTCAAAAGCACGGAGTGCAAGAATCCACATCAATATCACAATCAAAATCGACATACCGAAAGGCATCAAATCGAAGTCAGGTGCAATCGTAATGCACAAAATATAAATCCGGTGCAACAAAGGCACGAAATATAAATCTGATGCGATAAACGCAAGAAACATAAAACTGGTGCGACAAATGCACGAAGTATAGAACTGGTGCATCCCATGCACAAATACCAAGCAATAACTCAAATACGTAAGCAGCAACACCAAGTGTATCCAGATATGAAGAAAATCATAAACGTGTGCAGCTGCGAGCACAAAACACATATCGATGCACTACAAGCACATATAAGCTATACCGAGTGCAAAATCAAAACACTAAAATTACATGAAACTCTGCTGGAAGCGTAAATCAAATCACCAGCATAAAATAGGCATGAAATCGCAATCAACAGCTCAAGAGTAATAACTATGTACAAGGTATAAATACCCAGTAGGTGCAACCATGGTGCACAAAATCAAATATCATGAAACTCAGTCATCAAGACTAAATCATGCGAATAGATCGCCCAAAATACCGAAATCCAAAGCAACGGATACGTGATAATCAAATCACAAAATCACAAATCATAATTACCGTCGTCGGTATACCCTCCTTCAGGGTCGAGAAGGTACCGGTACATTCGATGCTAGCGGCGCAAGATATCTACTTGCCTCTTGCTCGCGGCTGGCGTCCTCTGCCTCTGGTTCCTGATCTTTCCTGTAGATTACCAACTCGCAATCCATCGGCTCATCGGCCCGGTCAGGTGTGCTGACAGGAACGATTCCGTTCTTGCACTTCCCTGGTCATCTCTCGGTCAATCCTCACGACCGCTTGTAAAGCAGCACATCTCTGGCGCCGACCTCGGGTCCTCTGAATGCATATCACACATCGGATCCTGGGTGCAACTCTTATTGCAGCAGTGTACTGGAATGAATCCTACTCAAGGTCTCTTCTGATCTTGCCTAAGCCAAACTGTAAGGAGGCTGGTACTCTGGCGTAATCTTTTCTCGCTCTCTGGACCTCTGCGTCCTTAGTACAACATCTCCTCGGAAGCTGGTCGCATCTCTGCGCCTCTGTATGCATGTCCGGCCTTTAATCTTAACGGGGTGTAGTAACAGCTCGTCTGCCTCTCGCACGAACTTCTTGTCCCGCTTGTCTGTATCATCGACCATTCGACGTCGCGTCTTTATCTGCACACTGCAATGTCCTCGGCTACGGTCCACCCGAAGTCTCTAACACGGACTCAAAATCACGAACTCAGTATCTTCATCACTCAGTAGAAGATATCTAGCCGAACACGTTCTCAGCCTGCATATCGCATCTCTGATGTCAGTGGAGTGGAACGTCATCTCATCGAAATCTCGTGCAAACTCTTTACTCCACCTTGCTCCACTATCGACTGATTCGGACTCATCTCATCATGGCTACACAGACTGCGCTCCGACGGCTATGCTCGTATCTGGAGTCTCCCAAGCAGTGTCCTATCACAATATCCGAAAGATGTCGAACCATCCGATCGACTCGTCAGAACCTCATAATCCCCCAAGAGCTCACATCTCGGGTACAGTTTAATAGTATCGAGTACATGCCACAGCGTCGGTGGTCCAGCCGTAGAAGGGCAAACCCAAGCCTCACTAATGGCGCCGAGGAACTGCCGCAAACCCTAAGGTTCAAAGGCTTTCACACGGTCATTAAGTCGAGTTAGGGTTTCATTCTTCTAGAGGGTCCATAGAATCACCTGCATGTCTTTCCGTATACTTTAAACTTGGAAAATAGGTTCCTGACATTCGATCGTCTCAATCGACTCTCAACGAATCTGCGTGAAGTCGCCTCTAGCTGGAATCAATCTACCTGATGACCTCGCATCGGGGTAAGCGAACGAACCACATGTCCTAGTCATTCATCCTCGGTGACTAGCGACTCACTATCATGTCTCCAAGAACATGCCATGCTGCAGTAGCTCCAATCATCTGGGCGGTATCTCATCATTAGCAGCAACAACTGGCTCCTTCGTCTATACGCTAAATAGCGCCTCAACCACCCTGGATAAGCGATAATATCAACGGTCATCACAACCTGGCTGGCCTCTATCAGTGGCTCAATCCTCTGGTACCGACCGGTATGTCCTAGAAATCTAGCAACAGCGATCTGTCAAACGCCCAACGTGCGGAAACACAATAAGACGACGCCTCAATATGCAATCGTATTCCTCGGGAATCACGCCCTGGTCAGTCCTCGTCCACGACGAGCTCATGCTGACAACTCGAGCCGTAGCTCACTCTGCCCGTGCAATCGCGGCAGCAAAACCATAACCAGTATCGATGAAGATAGATCATAGGAAGGAATATAATACAGTGCAAGGAAATGTACAACCTAAGGTTTCTTAAGCGGAGTGGCGTGTCGTAAGTATGCCGCGGAACATACCAACGGTACGTCACTCTACTTTAGTCACCTATTCCATCAACCAAGGGTCATCCTACGCGAAGAAAGTTCGGGTCTAATACCCCCTCGACCAAGTCTAAGTTCCGTAAGGTCAAGCCTAAGTTCCTTATATAGATAACGCCCTAGGCTCCACATAGTCAAACTTAGACTCGAACCAAGGTCAACCTAGCGCTCTGATACCAACTTTGTCACGACCCGAAAGAGCACGTGACTGGCCCTTGAACCATATGAAGTCTATAGGACCCCATCTGATCCAAGTAAGCCAAAAGCCCAGCAATCTAAAACCATTTAAAAAGTAAATAAGGAAAACTGTTTTTGAAAAGTAAGGAAATCATGTTTGGAAATCAAAGTTTTTAAATAACTAAGCCGAATATGCATTTTTTTAAAATGTGTAACCTTTCCTGAAAATTTCGGCAGAGTTTCCTTTGTAAAAACTGGCCCCGAACGGGGTACAACAAGAATAATATATATGAAATGATAAAAGGCATCCCCAAGCGGGAGCTAGCTCTTCGTCCACCGACGGTCACAACCACGCAAGCAATAATAATATACAACGCCAAAGAGCGAGGATCAAAACCCAAAAAAAGAAACTCAAAACAGCCAGAAAACCGTAATACTACTAGCGCGACTCTAAGGTCGAAATAAAACAACACTGTTTTCTAAGTCTGAAATAAACTACAAGTTTTGGTTGATGGACAATTCTAGATACAATAAATAATACATGAACAAGGACGGTTCTGATACAAAAGAACCCACCTATCCAAGCAAGTCACCCATAAGGAAGCAGTGTGCCAGAAATGCCGCTATGGAATCTGTACGGCAAACCTGCAAGAACTGGGGCACAACGGGGGTGAGTTGCCAACTCGTGAATAGAAAGATATCTACAAGCAGAAATCAAATGCATGACCCATCCTAGGTCAAAACGATCAGATATACATAAACCTCAATATGAATAAAGCTGAAGCATGCTAAACTGGCAATGTAATCTCTATACATGAGTGTAGTGCCAAGTGCCCGTGCTAGTGCCTCAGGTAATAGCATGTCATGAATATGAGGTATAACCAATGTAATCAAATCTGCACACCCGTGGATCCCGTCCACTCGTCACCCACTGACAATAACCACCATGCATGTAAATATCATGAATCATGTGCATGGGAAATAATATGAGGATATAACCACCCGTGTCCCTCGCGACACATCAAAATCATGGAACCAGGGTGCCCAGCATCGACACCCGAAAACATCATGAAAACTGTGCCCAGCATCGGCACGTAAATCCTCATATATCGGGCTCCGTCAGTCCGGATCGGCCAGCGGGCTCTGTCTGCGGTATCGGCCCTCGGCCCCGGCAGTATGCCCAAAACATCTATCGACTCTGGTCGGTATCCTCCGGATAACCGCCAGGTCCAACCAATCACCGGTAGGTACTCGCCCTCCTCCAGGCTCAATCGGCAAAGCTCATCGATCATCTTGCCGAGGGGAACCATACCGGGTCCACCATGTACCCGCAATCGGCTCATCCACGCCTCGATTCGGGTTACACATATCGCTCTCAGCACCGAGAAAACACATGGTGGACGCACTGAAATATCATATCAAGGGTAACCGGGTTTTTAAAGAAATGACATATTCTCTTTTGAAATACCCTCGGTTCCCAAATCCAGAAATATCATAGAAACAACATACCTCAATGTGTACAGTCAAAGCATGATGTATGCGGCATGTAACAGTAATGCAAGCATATCAGTAAGTCATGCAACATGGAATAATAATGTGCACATGTCGAGGGAGACCGCTCTTTTAAAAGGAATCTGTTTTTAAAGAGTATCTTGCGGTTCCCAAATCTCCAATCAAGCTAGAATCATCTATATATGTGTACAGGTATAAGTGTACAATATGCCATGCCAGAATCATATCATGAATGCAATAGTACTATAGTGTAGTGACATGGCAATTATCGATGATGAGTGTGTGAGCCGGCAACAAGTGTACGTGGAACATATACATCATCGATAATGGTGCTGGTGTCCTAGCAGCATGACTGAATGTCACAACAATACAAGCGATGCAATGCAAATAGCAGGAATATGCGGAAACGAATGATCAACGCAAAAGTACAGAACCTGCCCCAATAGATATGTCATGCAACCTTGCCTTTTGAAATAAGACGAATCAGGGCTTTTGGTAAAGTAAGGGCTACGGTGTTTTAAGAAAAGATGCATCATTTGAAAATATCCGTATAACCCTTCTGCTTATCTTTAAAATATCCCCGATTCGTTAGTTTTGAAATAGGTATGACTCGGTCTAGTCTAATGTCTACTAAATAATCTAGACAGGAGGGGTATGAAACCACCTAATCTGAGTCAATATATAAATATAGATATGATAGTCGGTGATCTCGCCTCAATAACATATCGTATGATATCCTCGAGTCATGAGTGCGGATCTATCATCAATATCGGCTCGTACGGTAAATCGTCGTACGGCATCCCAATAGCTGGGTAGGGATCAATATCACACTATCTCATCACATATCAGGTATCACTTATCATCAGATCACACAATCTGGGGTACTACTGTAAGTCTAGTACAAATCGACACCATCTATAAAATATGAATGCGGGTAAAGCACATGTCCAAAGGCCCGCTAAAACTATCATATCGCACCTCAAAGGCAAACTATGTCACATCGCCGATCTCACGGCCTCACATCAAATATCATCTCAAACCCCGTATATAAACACATAGTCCCATACCCATGTGTAGATATACGCACCAATAACTGAAAGAATGTATGCAAGTATGTGTATAAGTGTATGTGTGAGTGCAACCACTACTCTAGGGTTCGCACTATACTACACCAATATAATCTTAGCATCAAAAATACCATTATTACGATCAATGATCCTAAACAACACATAATAAATATACGCGTGTATACGTATTCGTATACATCACTACGGACTGCGGGGGTGCTATACGCCATCCACCCGACTTCTCCCCGTAGATATAAATTTACTCACCTCGCTTCTCGTGTGTCTGTGCCAATGTCGCCATCTTCATCCTCTTTGCCTCAACATCACTCGGGGTACCTACAAGGATATCATAACGCTAAAGCACATGAAAATCACATCGGAAACTAAAACAGCACACGCTACTCGCATAGGTAGAAACCTATCGCTTCGCATGTCAACACAATCAAAATCCACCCGTCGTTGACGTCCAAACGCCACCCGACAGGAATGAATCACCAAAAACCAAAATCCATGCTAAAACAAGTCTCAAATCCTGCACCAACATAGGAAAAATCATCCCAGATTTCACCCTAGATGGAATCTGTCAAAACTAGATATACCCAGGGTCAAAACTAAAGGAAATGGGGCCATGCACAGAAAACGAGGCAATTCCTTAAAATACCTTATTTTAGAATTTTCCATAATTTTTCCCCATTTATCTGTATTTAATTATACCAGAATATTAAAATATTCATTAAAATAATATTAAATTATAAAATTTCCCAAAAATCATATTTTATTATTTTGAAGACGTTACAACAGTAATCCAAAAAGAAAACAGAGGTTTTTATTTTGGAAAAGAGAAGAAGTGGAGTTCGTTGACCAAAGACAAATCCCCAAGTCAACATTTTGACCGCGGAACCGCGGTCAAAAGGTGCCTTGCGCGGCGGTTCCGCGGTCCCATTGAGGCCTCTGTGCCCAATTTTTCTACACCCCTTTGTCTTTTCTTTTATCTTCTCTGTGAATTCCACTATACTGTATTTTCTGCAGATTTTTGCGGATTTGCGAACTGCGATTGTGGGGAGCAAAGTGTACGTTCAAGGCTAAGGTGATTGCAAAGTACAGTGCCAAAGATCCGGGTAGTTTGACCCGCGCAAGCGAACTTTTCAAGCTTACCGGATTTGATTCAACAGGGGGTTTTCCTAACCCAAAAACTTAACGGTACGTATTTCTTAAACACCTTCTTTTCAAATCCGACGCATCCAATATACTATTCTTTGCAGGATTCTTTGCAAGTTCGCTAGCAAACGCTAAAAATTAACTAACCCGTATTTGTTGCAGTGCCGTGCTTAAACTAAAAAAAACAATTGTTTGATTCTTTATAGAATTTTTATTGAATTGCGTATTGCATACATTAATACGGACTTAAGGGCAAGCGAACCCCACAACATACGGTAAAGGATTTTATCACCTTTTCCGTGGCCCACAAATCACGAACTTGAGCATAACGTTTACCCGCACAAACTTTAAAAGAAACTAGACTTTAAGCCTTAAGGACTTCGCGCTCACTAGGAGAAGTTAACTGTGTTTAGAACCTCGCTTAACGGTACATTATTTACGGGGTGTTTAGGAAAGTGTTAATAGCGAAACCGCCAAAAGAGAAAGGGTTATTTAATTAAGGACCTTCGCGAAAGCGTCGGAAAACCTCCCTTATCTCTGCACTTACCTGGCCTCGTGATCAGTGTATCTTAAGCCCGTTTCTCGACACAGTTTTACTTCGACAATCAAGTTCTGGAGTAGGTCTAGTTGATCTAGGTGAACCCTAGAACGATTAGGTGTGTGGTATTTTTGTGTCGTGATTGTTTTTGTCCAAATTCTTTTTGTATGTATATTTCATTCTTTTGTTAATAACTAAAAAAAAATCACATTCTTTTTCCCCTCCTTTTCTCTGCCTTTCTTTCTTTCTCTCTTCATATCATGGGTACCCCACCTCGCAAAACTCTTGCCGAACTTTGGTACCCACAACCAGACATTACTTCTTACGGTTCTTGCTTTGGCCGAACGTCGAATGATCCCTCCATGCCCAAAATCTCTTTGAAAGATCGGATAGACGCGTCTAGGACAAACACTTGCCCTCCGCAATCCACTTTATATCAACCTTTTCAACCTCCCCCACCCTCTTATGTTGATACCCCATTTGCAAGTCGTCCTTTGTCCATCGCTGAACATATTGAACAATCCTGTAGCCGATTTTTCACTCCTTTCACCACTACAGATTCTTGGGATCAACAATTCCATTCACCTTCTTATCTAAATGTTGATCCTGTTCCTGCCCAGCCATTCGATTCCTACCAGTCCTACCCGACTTTTGCACCTTCCCTAGACATTGCTTCTGAACCGCCATTTGGGAATTTTCAGTATTCAAACAACTTTGAATCTTTTACTGAAACCCCTTCACAACCCATATCTAGTCTGGAACAGTCTTTAGAAGATTTTATGGTAGCGTCGTACCAACAGATGATGGATTTGAATGCGTCCATGGCCGCCCTCATACAACCTAGTGACTCGGTAGCTAGTTTTCAACTAGCTCCAAATTTTCCAATGTATGAAGAGGCGGTAGGACATGTTGAGAATTTGAGTGGAGAGAGTGAGCTGTACCCCTTTCCGAATCAAACCTACCCGTTTCAACTTGCATCCCACAACTCCGGTTTTGAATGTCTATCTAGTGTTCCAAACGATTCATTGATTAAAGATAGAACAGATAATGAGTTGCGTGACTTTGTAGTGTTTGATTTGCCCGATTGTGAAGGGTCCCTTTCGAGTGAAACCACACCCAATCCTTTTGACCTCTGCACCTCCACTCTAGAACCTGAATTGATTAATATCCATTCTTTTGTTGAAGTGTCTGAGAATATTGATTTTCACTTGATTGAGGATATTGACGCCGGGAATATTTTGGATGATGAAACTGTAGATTTGGCAGAGTTTTTCTCTCCAATTCATCATCCCGAGTCATTAACTGTTTTTCCCGAACCCCATATGCGTCTTGATTTTGATGAAATTTGCATGGATAAGCTGAATTTTGAGGAGACTATTGAGGATAGTACCGAGGATGAACCGGTTTTAATTGATGAGTCGGATTTTTCAATTCATCCTGTTCCTTTCATTGACTGTGTACACCCTCCTGAACCTTTAACCGATAACCTTCCTCAATCACCTACCTCCATCCTTTCCATCGTTCCGATCTTGCAAGAAACCGTCTCACTTTCATTTCATATGTCTGGTTTACCGAGTTCGGTATACCCATGGTTTCTCACGAATCTTGAGGGATTTGACCCCATTTCTCGCCATATTGATAGATTAGTACAATCCATCTTTTCACATCGATCATTACAGATTGTACTAATTTATTCAATCCATTTCCACTCTCAAGTTCGTATTCCACTTCTTTCTCCCTTCCGCCATTCTTCTTCTTATATACCTCGACCGTATACCACTTCTATCTCCATACGGTCTCACGTATTCTCCCTTTCTTATCTCTACGCCTTCTTCCACCAACCTGTACATTATAACGATAAAATCTTTGAATTGTTGGTGCTCACTTTTGGCCTGTGTAAGGCCTTGTATAGCTTGATACTGTTCTTTCCCCCCTGATCCTGAACTTCAACGCTTAACAGTGGAAACACTGTTCTAATTAAGTTTGGGGGGGACTCTTTTTTGTGTATATATTTTTGATTTTCTTTTGTTCTGTATATAATTTTCTTTTGGGGAGCGCCGGCAATTTTGACCCTCTTGGTGTAGCCTGACAGGGAGGGCACTGTCATGTTTAAGTTTGGGGGTGTGCTCGGTAAGCTTTCTTCTTTCGCATTCATTTGTATATTTTTCATTTGCATACCTTATTAAAAACCCATAAAAATCGAAAATTTTCCAAAATATAAAAACTTTGTCGTCAAGTTAGCTAATAGGGTAACTTAGATTTTTATTCTGAAAGTTTAGTTGATATGTTACAAACAACTAAAATCTAGGTTTAGGAATTGAAAAACCTAAAGATAACCCTCATTCTGTATAAACTTGGTGATTATATGTCCTTATAGTTTTTTTTAAGAAATAGGTAATTTTGAGTTCAGTTCTTTAGTTAAGTCAAGATGAAGGAAAAGTATTGATGCTTTACTGAAGAATAAGTCTGAAAAATAGTTTCTTTTCTTGAGTTCAAATTTAGAAAGTATATACCCTACAAACTGCACTTACACGCACCTTGAAACTTGGGATAGCAGAGGATACCTAGAAATACTCTTGCCTGAAAACCTAGTATGAAAGAAAAAACGGTATTTAAAGCTAAACACCAAAAGGGCATTATTGAAAAATATATCCGGTCTTGAAAAAGAAAAAGAAAAAATAAAAAGAAAAATAGAATAAAGTCAAGACCTGGAAACTGCTATTTACGCTTTAAGCTCACACATTCAGTAATCGGCCGTTAGTGCCTCAAGAAGCATTAATAGTCGCATGAAAGGTGTGTGAGCAAATCCGTCCATCCTTAATGAAAAGAAGTAATATTAGGTATTAGGGATATAGCTTGAATTGAATTCTTGAGTGTAGGGGTGCAAACATACACACACGTAGGGGTATACAATCGATGTTTGGATGAAAGATAGAAATAAAGAATAAGACTTATGCTTTCTATAAAGTTGATAAAAATCTTTGAATTAAGACCGCGCTTTAGAAGGAAAACTCAGGAGATACCAATATCTTTCTAAACTGTTTTGGAACGTATAGGATCTAAGGTTAAATAGATAGGAGGTGTGAAACTTAAGGGTTCAATATTTCTAACTTAGGATGATAGAATTTCTAACGTAGATACTAAACTGTAGGAATAGAATCGACGTTAACTTATAAAACTAGCTTGACGGCATCTTGTGGGTGTAATCCGCTGAAAACCCTCAGGAGACAACACTCCTCCTACTAGGGACACCTAGAGGTTTAACGGCTTTTGCACACGCTCAGTGCAATCGCGTTCCCTGCGAAAGTGAGGTTAGGACTTTTTTGTTAATAATTGGTTTTTGCTCGGGACGAGCAAAAGTTAAGTTTGGGGGTATTTGTTCACACCAGAATATTGCTTTTACTACCGCCTATTCTTATGCTCATTTGCTTATCGGTAGGTACTCTTGAGCCGTGTTTGCTAGTTAATTGCAGGATACTGGTTCTCAGCTTTTAACAGTGAAATTCATGGAAAAGTATGACAAATTCCGGATTACTGCCAACCACAGATAAAACACGGGTCTCCGCTCTTTATCCGTATGTTGCCACACACCAGTTTAAGGGACAAAATGGCAAATCAATGTCATTTTCATGCACAAAGCTCAATGTCAACACAAGATCCAACATATCTACGCGGAGCTCAAGGAAATCATGGCAAAAGATCCACATCACATCACCTTTTGATCTACTGAAATTCTGGAAGAAATGTGAAGAGATTATGAGAAACAACATATACACATTCTTTATTGACTCGTCTAAAACTCGAACGGACATACAACCATCTCCCTGTGGTTCGACCCGTGCTCAACCGGCTAGCTGCATAGCGACACCGTCCTGATCGCGGTTATAACTTTAGAACTTTGAACATCCGACACGCCAAAAGCGTGCAATCACATATCGAACTACGTTCAAGACGGCCACGAACACAACACCGTACGCGTTGGTATTCGGTACAGAAGCAGTACTCCCTCTCGAGATAGAGTTACCTTCTCTACGAGTGGCAGTCCATTACGAGCTGACGGACGAAGAGAACGCCCACCTTCGGCTTGAGGAGCTTGATGCCCTTGATGAAACCCGGCTCATAGCGCAACAAAATCTGGAGACTTATAAAGCAAAGATGATGCGCTCTTACGAAAGATTGACTAGGCCGAGGACATTCCGCCAAGGCGAACTCGTGCTAGTGGTCAAAAGACCTATGATCCCCAATCGCGCCAAGCGGGGAAAATTCGAGCCGAACTATGAAGGCCCGTACATCATAGACAAGGCCTACCAGGGTGGAGCCTATCTACTCATGGACATGCATGGTGAAAGGCCTTTCAGGCCAATAAACGGTCGCTTCCTGAAGAAGTACTACGCTTGACGAGTCAAGGCCTAGGTCAATGATAGATGACGACGACTATGTCCGCTCGCTATCTTCTTAAGCCCAAACTCTATAAGTAGTAACCGCTTACTTTACAACGGACCGAAACGTCCTTAAACTAACAACAGACCGAAACTTCCTTAAACTAACAGCGGACCGAAACGTCCTTAAACTAATGACGGACCACTATGTCCTAAAACTAGCTGTTGACAGAGATGTCGAGAAGCCACGGCGGATTGCAGCATCCCAAAGCTGATTCAAAAAAAAAAGAATAAAAAAAAGAAAGAAAGGAAACGATATGTCCGTAAGCAAAATGGGCACGGATGAAAACCCGAAAGGGCTCCGTGAGTAAAAACAGCAGGGCTACTGGCGAGTCTTGTGAAAACCCGAAAGGGCGCAATCTTATTTAAAAAAAAGAGAAAAAAAGAAAAGAATAAAAAAAAAGAGAAAGGAAACGGTATGTCCATAAACAAAATGGGCACGGATGAAAACCCGAAAGGGTTCCGTGAGTAAAAACAGCAGGGCTACCAGTGAGTGTTTGTGAAAACCTGAAAGGGCGCAACCTCGTTAAAAGACACTTGCAAGGTCCTTTCGACCTTGTGAGGAGAAATCACCCGCGTGAAATCCTTACGACTCACAAGGGAGAAACACACTTAGAAATCCTCACGATTCATAAGGAGAAATTACACTTGCGAGATCCTCACGACTCGTAAGGAGAATCCTCTTATGAGACCCTCATGGCTCATAAGATTTGAAAGTCTTAAGCTACAGAGACCTGAACCTGTTCTTAAGCAACCCCTACAACCTTCGATTCCGCCATACAAGCGGCTCAATACTGACCCTTGTATACAATCCACGGGCGCGAATAAACATTCCCCTAACGAAGTCCCACCCGTGACTAGGGATATGCTGGCACAGTGAACAACTCTTGTAAGTCCTCTCGACCTATAAGAAGAAAACGCCCTGGTAAGATCCTTACGACTTACAAGAGATCATACACTTGGGAATCCTCACGATTCCTAAGGAGAAAACACACTTACGAGATCCTCACAACTCGTAGGGAGAAATACCTTTATGAGACCCTTACGGCTCATGAAGTCAAAAGCCTTAGTCGACAGGATCTTAATCCTGTTTACTAAGCCACTTTTGTCTGACATCGACAGAAGCAAATGATGATTCGCTCCTGACAATATCCCAGTTGTTGCGGTGCTGATGCCGAAATCGGTGTTTAATCCCAAGCTTGCAGCGAGAAGCTAGCAAGCCATACATGCCATACGAAATAGCCGAAATGATGGGGCAACTCGCAATAAAAAGCAGCGAGTGAGAATAAAATAAATAGCCAAAATGATTGGGCACCACGAAAAAATAGCCGAATTGATTGGGCAATCGCGACCTTCGCGATATAAAAAGCTGAAATGATAGAGCATCGCGGAAAGAAATAAAATAAAAATAAAAATGAAATTTATGCCCTACAGGTGATATCATGTCAATCCCTGTATACAATCCAGGGGCGCAAACAAAGAAGGAGTCACACTCTTCCTCCCCAGGTTTCATCAGAAGAAGAAGCCAAATCTCTACAGTTCACAGATAGCCTAGAGATCATCTCAACATTTGTCTCGTTACAACATACACAACATCAAGCAAAGCGAAACATCGGCAACTCCTAGTTCCATGACTCGGCGGTGTACAGATGACCGAGAGTCAAATTCCGACTCTGTAAAATGCGGATAAAGTCAACCTTTCCTGGCTACGTGGAACGCGGATTATGTCACTTCTGACCCCACGTAAAACGTCCAGAGCGGATCCTGGTCCTCGCAGAGCACAGCAGTGAACCCGTGTGAAGCATCCAGAGTGGAGCCTAGTCCTCGCCAAACACGGCAGTGAACCCGTGGGAAGCATCTAGAGCAAAATTCCTGGCTACGTGGAACGCGGATTATGTCACTTCTGACCCCGTGGAAAATGTCCAGAGTGGATCCTGGTCTTTGCAGAGCACGGCAGTGAACCCGTGTGAAGCATCCAGAGCGGAGCCTAGTCCTCGCCGAACACGGCAGTGAACCCGTGGGAAGCATCTAGAGCAAAATTCCTGGTTGCGTGGAACGCGGATAACGTCACTTCTGACCCCGTGGAAAACGTCCAGAGCGGATCCTGGTCCGCGCAGAGCACGGCAGTGAACCCGTGTGAAGCATCCAGAGCGGAGCCTAGTCCTCGCCGAACACGGCAGTGAACCCGTGGGAAGCATCTAGAGCAAAATTCCTGGTTACATGGAACGCGGATAACGTCACTTCTGACCCCATGGAAAACGTCCAGAGCGGATCCTGGTCCCCGCAGAGCACGGCAGTGAACCCGTGTGAAGCATCCAGAGCGGAGCCTGGTCCTCGCCGAACACGGTAGTGAACCCGTGGGAAACATCCATAGCAAACATCGGACCGTGGAGTCCTTAAATCCACGGACTATGATGTCCTTAACCTCGACCGTGATGTCTTAAAACTAACAATGGACTGTGAGGTCCTTAAACTCATGGACTATGATGTCCTTAACCTCGACCGTGATGTCTTAAAACTAACAATGGACTGTGAGGTCCTTAAACTCATGGACTATGATGTCCTTAACCTTGACCATGATGTCTTAAAACTAACGTTGGACTGTGAGGTCCTTAAACTCATGGACTATAATGTCCTTAACCTTGACCGTGATGTCTTAAAACTAACGTCGGACTGTGGAGTCTTTAAATCCACGGACTATGATGTCCTTAACCTCGACCGCGATGTCTTAAAACTAACATTGGACTGTGAGGTCCTTAAACTCATGGACTATGATGTCCTTAACCTCGACTGCAATGTCTTAAAACTAACATTGGACTGTGAGGTCCCTAAACTCATGGACTATGATGTCCTTAACCTCGACCGTGATGTCTTAAAACTTACAACGGACCATGGATTCCTTAAAACCATGGACTATGATGTCCTTAACCTCGACCGCGATGTCGTTAAACTACGGTATCCTGGAAAACGTCCAGAGCGGAGCCTGGTCCTCGCCAAACACGGCAGTGAACTCGTGGGAAGCATCCAGAACAACCCTTAACTCCGTGAAATGCGGATAAGGACAACTTCACCCATCACTTGCGGGTCCTCACGACTCGTAAGGGAGTAAATTCTCTTGTGAGATCCTTACGACTTTTAAGAGAAAACACACTTAGGAATCCTCACGATTCTTAAGGAGAAATTACACCTACGGGATCCTCTCGACCGGTAGGGAGAAAATTCTTTATGAGACCCTCACGGCTCATAAAGTTAAAAAGTCTTAGGTGACAGATCCTAACCCTGTTTTCTAAGCCATCACTACCTTACAAAGAGCACAAGATTGACAATTATACGCTATCTACAAACCGCACTTGCTAAAGTCACATGGCAACAACACAGTAAGGAGAAGAAAGCGACAAAAAGAATATCTGATTTGCATTTGATTAAGTGTCCGAGGCATACTCATTCAGGCATGTGCGAAATATTTAATACGTAAAATAAAACACGCCGAAATAAAAAATTGCCATTCATACTGCGAAAAAATTCTTACAATTATAAAAGCAGTAAACAAAAACATTATCGAGATGGTTACAATGGCAAAACCTCAAGTCCAGGACATGGGTTGAGGAACTCAAAAGCGACCTTATCCAGATTTTTCCAAGCCTGGCGAACCATCTTAGTGTGCTTTCTTTCGCGATCACAAGCGTCGGGGTCCCTACGGATGTCCTCCACCCTCCGATAGGCAGCAAGTATGGCAGACTGTTGAAAAGCCTGGTGCAGGAGATCGACAAGATTGTCTCGCCGTCTCTTCGAGATTAGGTTCATCAGATACACCGAGTGCACCTTATCCTCAGCGGCATCCAATGTTTTAAGCGGCACGCCGGTACAGAATAGAGGGAGCGCTTCCCAGATCGCTCCCACAATAAGCTTCAGAATAGGGGAACGCCGAGGAAGCAGTTGACCATTGTATACATCAAAGCGACTCATAATTTTGGCACACTCGGCATTTTTGAATTCTCGATTCTGAGAACGGCTGAGTCGGTGGATGTCTCCGTAAGAGATAATCTCTTCGAGATCATACATGTGAGCGTCCATTGCTCCTGTAAAAGAAAATCAGTAAAGATCAGCAGACAGACTGAATAAGCAATTTCTTATTCAAAATAGGCATATGGAGTTAAGCTTCTCGAGAGCAATGCTCTGCGGATAGGAGTGACACCTGTCAAAATCAGTTATGAGGGGAATTTAAAGAAATTCCCCGAGAAAACTAAGAGCCTTGCTCTGAGAAGATGATATAATTCATCAAAAAATAAAATTCCAATTTTAATCTTCAAGATCCATAAAAAACTCTTAAGCGTTCTTTATATGATCTGAAAGGAGCAAAGCTCCATCAATGGATTAAGAAATCATAAGCAAGATCCTTTTAGATCTATGATTCAAGAGAGCAAAGCTCTATTAATGAAACCCTAAAAGGGTTTTCTTTAGATCAAAGATCTATGAAGAGCAAAGATCTGTTAATGGGTAAAACCCTAATCTAGTGAAAGTTTTAAACTTGACCTAAATTTTAACAGAGTTCTGACTCTTAAAAAGATTTTATTAACAGGAGAGCAATGCTATGACGAAGAGATAATTCTCAAGGAGGAGATGAAAATCGTCTAAGGGACCAAAGGTCCTATTTATAGGCATTGAGAGCCGTTTCAATTTCCAAAAGTTGATCCAAGGGCTCAGATGTTGCCACCGCTGCGCTCACGTTTGGTCCACGTAAGCGCAATGGTGGGAGGCATTTGTTTCTCCCAGTCAGAGAAAATCTCTGTTTTAAAAATGAAGCGACGCTTCTGCTTCTCCTAATCAGAGCAAAGCTCTGTTCAAATTCCAAGATTTGGAATGAAGCGATGCTTCCTTTCCCCCAATCAGAGCAAAGCTCTATTTTGAATTTCAAAATTCAAAAATTGAAGCAACGCTTCGATCTCTTGCGCTGCGCGCCACGCGTCAAAAGTAGACACGCCAGCACCAGGAGCGCTGCGCCCTAGGCAGCGCACCTCCAATCAGAGCAAAGCCCTGTTTCAAAATTCAAAATTTAAAAATTGAAGCAACGCTTCAAATCCCTTGCGTTTTGCGTTGCGTGCCACGTGTCAAACATAGGTGTGCTAGCGCTGTTGCGCTGCGCTGCGTGCTGTGCGCCACGTGTCAAACACAGGCGCAACAGCGCAGTTGCGCTGCGCGCCACGTGTCAAACACAGGCGCGCCAGCGCAGTTGCGCTGCGCTGCACGTTGCGCGCCACGTGTCAAACGTAGGTGCGCTGCGCGCCACGTGTCAAACGTAGGTGCGCTCGCGCCAGGTGCGCTCGCGCCAAGTGCGCCAGCGCTGGAATTAAAAGAATTCCCCACCGTTAGATCAAAAGATCTAATAATAATAAAAAAAATATTAATCAGAATTAGAATTCTGTTCTAGAAAGATCTTTCCAATCTTATTAAAATAAGAAGATTATCTTTTGTAAAACAGAAGCCTTAGGATCAAAGATCCAACGGTGGGAAATATTCCCAAACCAATCAGAGAAAGATCTCTTCAACTGATTTAACAAATCAATTGGCCCTATATAAAGGCCCCAAAACTTCAAGTCTCGGATAGAAAAAACCCTCTGCAAAGTTTGAGAAAAAAACTCAAAGAGAAAGAAAGGCAAGCCTTTGAAGAAAGAAGATCATTTTCTTCATTTTTAAAGGTAAAGAATTATATTCTTGAAAAAACAGAGATGAAATCATCTCATTAAAAAAGAAGAACCATCTTCTAAAAAGATCAGAGATCTAAGAACAAGATCAAGGTCTTCAATAAAAAAGAAAAAGATAAAAAAAGATCTAATTACAAAAGATTTAAAGAAGTACTTTACTTCATTAACAGATCTTTTGATCTATAAAGGCAGAGCCTTTTGATGAGAATAAGAACCTTGGTTCTTGGATCTTGAGGCAAGGCCTCTTTTGAGGAACAAAAAAACTTTGTTCCTTGATCTTAAATTGATCAAAATGCGCTCTGCGCTATTGGATAGTGCTTTGCACTCTTGAATTGCACCTTTGCGCTTATTGGACTGGCGCACAGCGCCAAAACGCGCCACGTGTCAACCACAGAACAGTTTGCGCTTTGCGCTTCTAAAAATAGCGTACTGCGCTCTAAGACTGAAGCACAGCGCCAAGCACGCCACGTGTCACTCACTGGCGCACCCATAAACTGGCACAGTGCACTCATAAAGCGCAGTGCTCTAACAAGCCAGCGCTTAGCGCCAAGCGACACGTGTCACCCTCATGTGCGCTAGCGCAATGCGCTCTTTAATTAGCGCAAAGCGCCTGACGCGCCACGTGGCGCGCTGTCAGAACATATTTTGTTCTGATAAATGCTATGCATTTAATTCCAGACAAAATGTCAGAGCCCAATGCTTTACATTATTAAAAGGGCAGAGCCCAAATAAAGGCCTAATAGGCAGTACATAAATGAAAATGTTAAACATTTTTAACTGGACTTACCCCAATTCTGGCCATAAGTCCTCAATTTAAATTGAACTGAGTCCAACTGCTCTTCCAATCAATTTACACCCGGTTCGAGGGTACATCTCTTTACTCCTCTGATATCTGTCGTTGTAATCCTTCAACGTCGTCAGAGAGATGACGGGTCCCGACAACCACATATTACTACGGACTGTGGGGTCCTTAAACTCATGGACTATGATGTCCTTAATCTCGACCGTGATGTCTTAAAACTAACGTCGGACTGTGGAGTCATTAAATCCATGGACTATGATGTCCTTAACCTCGACCGTAATGTCTTAAAACTAACACCGGACTGTGAGGTCCTTAAACTCACGGACAATGATGTCCTTAACCTCGACCGCGATGTCTTAAAACTAACAATGGATCGTAATGTCCTTAAACTAATTATCGACCGCAATGTCATTAAACTAAACAATAGAGCCCAATTGCTCTCTTGTCGGATCCAAACAATCCCGTTAAGTTGATCTTAGTCTAAAATTAGACTAACGTGTCCTTAACAAACGTTTAAGTTGATCTTAGCCTCAAATAAGGCTAACGTATCCTTAAACACAAACCCTCCCAAACCCAAATCTAAGAAAGATACGGATTTGGACTAGTCCACGTCCTACGGGCGACAACATAACTTAGTCTCCGTATACAATCAACGGGCAACCGAACACAAAACAAACACCCACGACACGAAGTGACCATCTGGAGAAGGAGAAAGTTGTTACCGTGATGCGGTAGCGTAATTAACTGCAGGGGCTTGCGCCTGCAGAGAAGAGCGTCCCCACAATCAAAAACCCCTCAAACGAGGGGGAATCTGACGAAGTCTGCTACATCCGCCGCATCCGTTTAAACCTTCGATTCATGGTGCCATAAATCAACTTGGCATCTTTGGAGAGGTGGACGGATAGCACCAATTAGCATCTGCCCCCGGATTCAGGCAAGACGTCCAGCCTTCCCGGCTTCCGGCGGTGAACAGGGAAGGCTGAGGTTTTATTGATCGTGGGGATCCAAATCTCCGGCAGCCGCGTACTAAGCTGCCGTTAATTACCCCTCGCTTTTAGAGCGAGCGAACCTCCAATTGACGGGTCAAACTGGTCATACGAAATCAATGCGATGTGTTGGTGTTTTTTTTAAAAAATTAACAATAGGGACGTGTTCATTTTTTTATTCTAATTGTGAAAAATGATTTTTTTAAATTATTCAAACATTTTTAAAAAAATTATTTTATTTATTATTTATATTTACATTTTATTTTATTTTATTTATTTTATTTATTTTATTTTAAAAAATAAATAAATAAAAGTGAAGGGAAGCCCCCTCCCACTCACGTGAGAGAGAGGAGGGGATCCCATTAGTGGGAGCTCGTGGGGAAAGGAATCCCCTCAGTGGCGGCGGCGGAGGGTGCCTGCAGATTTGGAATTAAATTCCAAAGATTTTTTTTTTATAATGGAGTTAAACTCCAAAAATTTTATTTGGAGTTAAACTCCCAAAACAATTTTATTTGGAGTTAAACTCTAAAAGATTTTAAGTGGGATTAAACTCCCCGAAATGATTTTTATTGTGGAGTTCAATTCCAAAAGAATTTTTATTATGGAGTTAAACTCCAAAAGATTTTAAATGGAGTTAAACTCCAAAAGAATTTTTATTATGGAGTTACACTCCAAAAGATTTTAAATAGAGTTAAACTCCCAAAAGGATTTTTATTGTGGAGTTAAACTCCAAAAGAATTTTTATTATGGAGTTAAACTCCAAAATATTTTCTCCTTTCTCTTTTGAGAAGAAACCTAAATGGGTTCTCTTGAAACTCCAACGTTTAGATTTTGGGTGATGAAAAGAGACACCTTTTCTTCCCTTGAAAGAGCCTTGTGAGGTGGGTTTCCCTTCTTCTCTTTTTTTTGATTGGACATGAGAGTTAAACTCTCCTTCAATAGGTTTATGGTAAAACTTTATTTAGTTTTGAGAAAAAGAGAGTTAAGCTCTTGATTTAATTGGAAAATGAAAAGGAAGAGGAAGAACTTGTGAGAGTGAGGATGGAGGCACAAACCGTAGAGATTTGATGGGAATTGAAAAGTTGTTCAATTTCATCATAATGTTGCCTTATATAAGCTTATAAGTTTACGCATAGCTCCTTAGATTTTACAAAATGACATTTTGCCTATCTCATGTCCATGTGCTTATTTTTTTTTGCACATGAGCCATGTGCTTTACAAAAATCTGGCTTTTTGCCCAATTTTTTTACATTCATGCATGAAAATTATATCAAACTTATTTATTACGTAATTTTCTTTTTGGCATGGGGAGACAGCCGCTTCATATTCGAGCTTGACTTGGACATGGGCCTACTTGTTCGAGCTTGACTTGGATATAGGCCCACTTGGCCTGGTCTTTGGTCCATTTGGTTTGGGGTTGATTTTGACTTTGATTTAGTCAACCGGGGTGTAATTTTTGACCCTAACAAACTGCCCCCATCAATAAATGCACATCGCGTATATGGGTTGTGTGCATAAAATTGATGGATCTTGTTCCGTGAAAATTTGACTTTGAGGTAGAGCATCATTTCGGGAGGGAGCATCCTTCCGGGAGCATAATTTCAGGGATCGGAGTATCATTCCGATGTACGGAGCATAATTCTAGGGGATTGGAGCATCATACCAATGTGCGGGGCATAACTCCGATGTGTGGAGCATAATTCCAGGGTCAGAGCTTCATTCCGAGGAGCATAATTCTTGGGTCGGAGCATCATTCAGAGAAGCATAATTCCAGGATCGAAGCATCATTCCGAAGTGCGGAGCATAATTCCAATGTGTGGAGTATAATTCCAGGATCGGAGTATCATTCCGAGGAGCATAATTCTTGGGTCGGAGTATCATTCCAAGAAGTATAATTCCAGGGTCGGAGTATCATTCCGAAGTGCGGAGCATAATTCTAATGTGTGGATCATAATTCCAGGATTGGAGTATCATTCTGAAGAGTATAATTTCTGGATCGGAGTATCATTTCGAAGAGCGGAGCATAATTTCAGGGGGAGGATATATTCTGAGACGAAGTATAGTTTCAACGCAAAGTTCCGAGGTGAAACATAATTCCGACGTGGGACAGGTATATTCTGAGATGAAACATAATTCCGATGCAGGGTTCCGGGACGAAGCATAATTTCGATATGGGACAGGTGTATCCTGAGACGAAATGTAATTCCAGCATAGGACAGACATTATGACTGAAGTATAATTCCGATGCAGAGGTTGATTCCTATGTGAAGCATAATTCTAACAAGGAAGGCAGATATTCCGAGGCGAAGCATAATTTCGACACGTGGTACATTCTAAGACGAAATATGATTCCGACGGGGAGATTTCTAGTTGACTTGTTGATTTGATTTGATTCAAGAGTTTGGTATCCGTCCAGCGGGGCTTTTGAGCCTGGGACTTGGAATTTGGGTTTTTGTTTGGCGTCAGCATCGTTACACTAGAATATGGTATCAGGAGCGAATCATCATTTGTCGTGGAGAACATGGGATCTGGGTTGGCATCAACATCGCTACACTGGAACATGGTACCAGGAGCGAATCATCATTTTCCATAAGAACATGGGATTTGGGTTAGAATCAGCATCGCTACACTAGAATATGGTATCATGAGCGAATAATCATTTTCAATGAGTGAATGTGTGGATTTTGGTTTTGGTTTGGCATCAGCATCGCTACACTGGAATATGGTACCAAGTGCGAATCATCATTTGCCATGAGATAATTTAAGAATTTTGCTTTGGTTTAGCATCAGTATCGCTACACTGGAATATGGTACCAGGAGAGAATCATAATTTGCCATGAGAGGATTTTCCTCATTCCTAGTTTAACGACTTAGGGATCATCTATTCCCAGTTTAATAACTTAGAGGTCATCTGTTCCCAGTTTAACAACTTCTTAGGGGTCTTCTGTTCCCAGTTTAACGACTTAGAGGTCATCTGTTCCCAGTTTAACGACTTAGGGGTCTATTGGATCGAAAGTTTTGAATTTTAGGGTTGGGGTCGGCATCAGCGTTGCTAACACTGAAGCACAGACACCAGGAGCAATTCATCAATTGCCTTTGCCCGTTGGAGAGTGGTGGCTTAGAAGACAGGTTTAGGTCCTTATCACTTAAGACTTTTCAATTTTATGAGCCGTAAGGATCCCATAAAAGCATTTCTCCCCACGAGTCAAAAGGATATCGTAGGTGTATTTTCTCCTTAGGAGTCGTGGGGACCCCCAAGTGTGTTTTTCCTTTGTGGGTCGTAAGGATCCTACGAAGGTGTTTTCTTACGAGTAGAGAAGATCTCGTAAGTTTTATTCTCCTCATGTATCGTGAGGACACATGAGTGGGTCTTCCCAAATGGAGCATAATTCCGATGGTGGAGACCGGCTGCGGGACTTGTGATTGCCGTGGGGTATAGGTATGATGAGGATTATTTGAGCCCATGGATTGTATACGGTAGTCAATTTGGGGACTAGCCGTAGCGCTGGGGGAATTTGGAATTTTGTTGGCATCTGCATCGCTAACACTGGAATGGTTCCAGGAGCGACTCATCATTCGCTTTTTGGGAATTTAGGGTATTTATTTGTATACAAGTTTTTTTTAACCGTGATTGCTCTATCATTTCATCTTTTATTATCGCGAAGGTCATGATTGTCCTATCATTTTAGCTATTTATTCACGGTCGTCCCATCATTTCGGCTTTATTATTATTTTTATTTTACTCGCTGATTTTTATTGCGAGCTGCCCCATCATTTCGGCCATTTTTTTTACACTCCCAGTTTAACGACTTAGGAGTCAACTATTCCTAATTTAATGATATGGTGGTCAATTTTGTTTGCTTATCCGAGCTTCTCGAATTTTGATCTTGGCGGGGCCGAGTTGATGACCGTAACTTGGTGGTTTTCCAGTATATCCAAGGACGGTAGGTTTTTCCCAGCCTTGTATTGATTCTCCACCCAATCTTTGAAAACATAGTAGTCTTCGATGGTATGACTCACCAATCTATGATATGGGTAGTATATGAGATTGTCGATCATGTTCATTTCATGCGGCCTCTTTGAAATAGGCAGTTGCAAACCGTTGTTCAAGGCGTCCTCGAATATTTTGCAGACTTCGTCTTTTCTGAAGGAGTATACTTTCTTCCTTCCTTCCATTAGAGTTGGTGCCTTTCCTGATGCTGGTCCTCAAGGCCGATCGGTCTTTGGTTCGCCTGTTATCTGCTTACCCCGTTCAGTGTACGTATCAGAGGGTCTGGAGGATGATCGCGGCCATTTTTCGTAAAGGTGTTCCACTCTTAGGCTGGAGGGAGTATCGGTTGGTTGTTTCAGGATATCAATCCCTGGCTCATGAACTAAATTTTGATTTTGCTATAATTTCAATCGGATGACTATTGGATATAGTGCCCTCAAGTCAATTATTGTAATCGCAGGCATGCGATTGTGATGATTGAGGGAGGACCTATACGGGTAGGACGGTCTTACTCAAAATGATAGTATGCTATCTGGTTTGTCTTTATCATCATATACATGCATTATGCGGTATTGCAGATCACTATTACATGTTGATAGAGCCCATAGGATTCTTGCTTGACTAACAGCATTATGATGGCGATCATATACGTGAGAGCTGGGTAGTCTATAACCACATCCTTAAATGTCCCTAGTCGTGGGAGTATCAAGACTGGGCATCGATATTCCGGAGTAGACTAATGTATACGCTTCGAGACCCCAATGAGGGGCGGTGGCCGGTCTCACAAGCCATTGGTGTTTTGTCACCTAAGATAGTATATAGGTGCTCACTGGAGGTGAGTACAGTGGACGGACTCACCGAAAACTTCTAGATGGTATTATACCTATCATCAGATGGAAGTTCTCAGGTGGCATGAGTACAGGTTAGTCTTTTGATATGAAGTCATCATTTGTCTCGTGTGAGTTCCCACTGTAATTTGATTACTACCCTACCACGGCTCAAAGGAGTCGTGCAAACAGGTTTTAGTTGGATACAGTCCCGAGCCACATGGAGACAGTGGTCGACTATCAGGGATTCGTCTCTCCTAGTATTAGGAGTCGATGTCGCGCTGTGTTCAGTTAGCTATCACCAGAAATCCGTGGCCACGGTGGGGGAGATTTACTGATAGTTGATCAGTAGTATCTCAGTTGGTGATGAGCTAGACTCAGACACGACTTATCGGGTTAGTAGGGGTCTAACGTTATCTACCCCTAGACCCGATATGCGATACTCTTTGACAAAGAGACCAGACTTTACGGAGATTGTCACATTCAGGCTCAGTAGGGTAAGGATGCACTTGATTGTCGACCCCCCTTTCGACAAGTACCCGGGTAGCCGTTACGTACAGCTAGTACCACTTACGTGCTTGTGGTTACACCCACTGCTAGCATATTGTCGAGTCTTTAGAGTCCCACACAGAGGGTTTTCCCGGTTCAAGTGACAGATGTAGGAGACGTATGGTGGTACGTGCAGGGGGTCCGATTAAATATGTGTACGCGATACACGGATTTTAATCGGACGGTTGATAATACTGGCCGGCTTAGGATTAAGCCAGATAATTAAATCAGGTTTTGATTTAATAATTTATATATTTATTTTGATACATGTATTTTAGTGTTATTATTCACTATTTATTTTATTTCTTTGGTGCTATCCGTATTTTTATACGGATACGCGTATATGCAGCGATACATATACCAGGCGAAGTATTCTGTATTTATACAGGAATGCTTCTAGAAGATGGACACCTCATATTTGTTTTTCTTTTTAGAAAAACAAATAAGGAAATGAGGTGGTAAGTAGAGAAAATGAAGTATGGTATGAACAATGTAGAGAGGCATAGCTTTGTTTTAAAAATGATTTTTTCATTTGGATGCACTATTGCATCATGGTTGTATATTATAGCCATTCCTTTCTACTAGTTAACTTGATGACTTGATGAGATTTTTTCTTCATCTCCTCCACCATGGCTCATGCTTCCTCTAGCTCATCTCCTTCTTCTTATTGCTATCATTTTTAAGCAAGATTTTAGAGAGAAAAACATAGTGAAGTATTCCTACATCACCGGCCATTCAAACCTAGCAACTTTGGACCGTCGGTTTGATCCTCCTTGTTCCCTCAGGTGGATCGTCTTCGGCAAGGGTGATCGATGCTCAAGCGCGTTCTTGGCGGTTACGAGCTTGGAGGGGTCTTCCACAATTGGGTGGACACGCGACAAAAGTTGTATTTCTTAACCTTGCATGTTTTAACTTACTAGTTTATGGTGTTTGGTTCGAATCCTCGGGTGTGAGCATCCGGTGCTCGCAAAAAGTTTTTGTTTTCTCTTCCGCCTCGCCCGCGGCCTCTGTGGTGTGGGCGTCAGATCCGAACAGTGACTTGGGTTGTGAGATCTGCCACGAAGTTTGCCAGCTCATCGACTTTGGAATTGACCTTGGGTAACTTCTCGTCCCTGTCCTGAAGCTGCTTTTGAAGCCATTGGAATAACACTTGCTCTATAGTTCTGGGTATGATAACCGGGTCATCCTTACCGCCTGAGCTCGATTCCGCAGGAACCACGAGCTCCTTTGGCTTAAAGGCCTAAGCGGGCTCTTCATCATCTAGACCGAGATGGTGTTGGGTAACAACAACCATGTTATTGTCATGGGTATGAGGCGTAGGAGGACTTGTTCTTCTGGGCACCACTATGTAAACTGTATGGGTAGTACACCTATCTACTGCTTCTTCATTGGTAATGTTGCTCGTTGGGCTTTTGGCTTGTTGCCTTAGTCCGCTCCTTTCAGAGAAGGGCAGACGACTGAGAGCAGTAAGTTCCCGAAGGGCTTCGGTCTCTGTTTGTATGAAATTGGCGGTCGCAGCTTGATTGTCTACTAATACGCCTTTAGATAATTCTATCTCTCCTGCCTTGTATTGTTTTTTGACCCAATTTTTAAAGACAAAGTAGTCCCCAATAGTATGACCTATCACTCTGTGGTAAGGGCAATATTTGGGGTCGTCGGTCATATTCGTTTCTTGCGGTCTTTTTGATTCTAGTAATTGTGGACCTTTTTTCAGGGCGTCCTTGAATATTTTGTGGACTTTGTCCCTACTGAAGGAATAGATCCTATCTAGTTTCTCTTTCAGAGGCAATTCTCCTCCCCCTCCCAACAATGGCTTTCGAGGTTGATTGACATTGGGCCCGCTTGTCCCTCATCTATTTCGGTCAGCTAAAGTGTTAAAAAATTCAGTATCGTCAGAATTTCCGCCTTTACGGTTATCGTCCTTTCGGTTTCTCCAGGATTTATTGCTATTTGGGAATCCGAGGAAGATTTCTGCTTTGAGCGCTCTAACATTTGAACTTTCTTAATCGGTTCTTGGAACATCTTGAGACCCGCGGTGCATAAAAAAGGATTCATCCAGGTTCCGAGATTTTCGATGAAGAGATTAACGGATTGGTCTTGTTCCAACGGTGGCTCACATTTGACGGAGAGATTGCGCCATCGGATTATAAAATCCGTGCTGCTTTCGTTGTTCTTTGGTTTGGTCCTCATGAAATCGGCAATGGTGATCTTATCGCTAACACTCATGAACCTTTGCCAAAATAGAGACTCCATTTGGAAGAAATTAGTAACAGAATCATCCGGTATGCTCACGTACCAGTTGAAAACTATATCGGTTAAGCTATTAACAAACTGGCAGAGGAGAAGCGCATCATTGCCCCCAGTATTCCTGCATGAGGCTTTAAAGTGGGCAATGTGTTGATTCGCATTTTCCGTCCCATTGAATCTTCCGAATTTAGGGATGACATCGTTATTAGGAAACTCTACTAGATCATACCGAACAAGATATGTTCTACCATTACCGTTGATATCTTTTTGTGCTTTGGCTTCAGTTACTAATGTTTTGACTTTGTTGGTGACCAAATCTATGATTTGATCTTGCATTAGCGGGTTGCTGTCATCGGTAGTCAAGACATTTCCCGATATAGGATGCGACCGACTTTCATTCGGCTCGCCCACCTTTGGATTTGAGGGAATAGGCATCTGCTGCCTCGGGACACCGTTTTTCGGTTCATGAGCAGAGCCCTGCACTTGATTGGGAGGCTGAGAGGCTATTCACTGCCGAAAGACAGAGACCGAGACGTTGGAATGTTTGGCCTGAATTTGGGGGCATGTTCTATTTGGACATCTCCATCCACCTCTCCGAAGATAGCAAGTTAATTTATGACACCATATATCGGACCTTTGGACAGATACGACCGTTGTAGCAGACTTTATCAGATTCCCCCTCATTTGTGAGGGGTTTTTGATTGTGAGGACGCTCTTCCCTGCAGTTAACTACGTTATCGCATTGCGATAACCAGTTTCTCCTTCTCTAGCAGTTCACTTCGTGTCATGTGTATATTTGTTTATTTTGGTTGCCCGTGGATTGTATACGGAGACTAGTTTATGTTGTCTCCCGTAGGGCACGGATTAGTCCAAATCCGTATATTTTATATTTGGGTTTTGAACTTAGGTTATATATTCTTTTAGTTCAAAGAGGTTTGATTTTATTTAAGGACCATTAATCTATTTTGAGATTAAGATCAACTTAAATAGATGAGCATATGGGGTCAATTTATTTTCAACTAAGGATACGTTAGTCCTATTTGAGACTAAAATCAACTTAGCAATATTTTAAGGATCATTAAATTTTATTAAGATCCAACAACAGAGCATTTGGGCTCAGCTGTAAGAAAAACTTCAGAGACTTAACCAATTTGGGCTTAGTCTGTTCAGTCTCTTTCTTTTGTTCAAAAGTGCTAAGCACTTATTTGGGCTCTGTTTATTCAGCCCCCCTTTTTTATGCAAAAGTGTTAAGCACTTGTTTAAAATTCTGGCGCTCACATGGGTATCATGTGAAGCCTTCAGTCATGGGCGCTACCCAATCAGTGCTAAGCACTCAGTTATATATATAATGTTAAACACTTTTTTTATTTGGCGTCCACATGAAGAACACGTGCGGTGTTGGGCACTGCCGAATTAGTGCAAATCACTTAACCGTTTTGGCTATGTATGAAGTGCTAAGCACTTTTTGTATGAGGAGCACATGAGGCGCTGGGCACTGCCCAATCAGTGTTAAGCACTCAGCCGTTTTGGCTATATATGAAGTACTAAACACTTTTTATGTGTCGCCCACGTGAGGAGCATGTGAGGCGCTGCCCAATCAGTGCTAAGCACTCAGCCATTTTGGATGTATATAAAGTGCTAAGCACTTTGATTCTATGCCCATATGTATTTCATGTGAGGCGCTGACCTTCTGCTTTGGGCGCCCGCGTATTTTTCATGTAAGGCACTGGGCGCTATTGGGAGAGCGCCCACATGGGAAACACGTAAGACGCTAATCTCTTTTCTTTTTTAGAGATTAAATCTCAGTTAATACCATTTTGGCCATTAATGATCATCAAGATCTCTATTTTGAAGATCTTGGATCATTTTTTTCCCTTCATTGGAGGACTAAGCTCTTCTTTTCATTTTATAAGAAGTTCTTTTTGTAGGGTTAAACCGTAATTTCGGAGGAATTAAATTCCCAGATCACATGTTCTTTTTTTTTCATTCTTTTTAATCTAGTTCTTTTCTGAATCTTTAATTCTCAAGAACAAAGATCTTCCCGATGAGAATTAAATTCTCAACTTGTGGGAGACTTGTCTTGTGGATCTCTGATCCAGAGCAAGAACTAAGTTCTTTAAGAAGGGTTAAACCCTTAGATAGGAAAAGAAAATATTTTGATCTCTGAGTTTTCTTTACCTAGGGTTTTGAAGATGAAAGTTTTCTTCTTTTATTGAGAATTGAATTCTCTGTCGTTTTGAAAGCTTTCTGTATTTTTCAGAACCTTATGGGGGTTCCCTCTATATGAGACTTAAGGTCTCGGGTCCTTTATATAGTGGAGGCAAATAGTTAATTAGTTTTGGGAAAAATCTCTTATTGAGAGATTCCAATTGATTTAATTGGTCTCAAAATTGATTTAGAAAATTTTACCCACCGTTGAATCTTTGATCTAAGGACTTTTGTTTTAAAAAAATATGTTTTTTTATTTTTAACAAGATTGGAGAAATATTTTCCCATAGAATTTATTTTATCAAACTGTGATTTTTAATCACCATTGGATTTTTGATCCAAAAGGCTCTCTGTTTTACTGAGAACAATCTTTTTTTGTTTGTAAATATTGAGGAAAAATATTTCTCAGAATAGAATTTAATTCTATTTTTTGATGATTTGTCATCACTAATGGATCTTTGATCCAACGACTCTGTTTAACAGAAAGCATCCCAACTTTTTGTTAGGGAAATATCCTCATGTAGAATTTAATTCTACTGATATAAAATTGGGTGCCGGCGCTCACATGTTGTGCACATGGGCGCCACTTAAGAATTAAATTCTTATTTATGACCAGCGCCCTGTGGTTTGCATATTGGTGCCCACGTGAGCTTCACGTGCGGCGCTACTATACGATTTAATCCTAAAGGGTTGGATCTGGTGCTGGCGTTGGCGCCCTCGTGAGGGGCACGTGAGGCCTTGCCACAACAAAATTTAACAGAGTTTAGCTTTTTTTATTATGTTTAAATATTGGGGGAAAAATGCCTCCCACCGTTGTTCTCACGTGGCTCACACGTGAGTGCAACGGCGTCACTTTTTCCACCGTTAAATCTTCTAAGGAGTTGAACTGTCTCTTCACATCCTATAAATATGGCCTTTGGCCTTTGAGATGACTGCCGTCTCATCATCTTTCTTGAATCTTCTTCTTCCTTGAGAATTTAATTCTCATCTCAGAGCTTAGATCTTTGTCCATAGAACTTTTTCTGAGTTAAACTCTGTCCAAAAAATTGGTAAGGATCATGACCAGAGTTCAACTCTTAAAAGAACCTTCCTTCTTGTTTTGGATTTTTAACCCATTAACAGAGCCTGGCTTTCTCTTTTTTTTAAAATGATCTCTCAGAGATCTTAAGAAGAACTTCTCACCCCTTTTTAAATAAACCGCGGGTCTCAAATCCCTGTTAGTTCTTTTCTTAGGGTTTTACCCTATCATTGATCTTGCTCTTTGAGGGTTTCTGGAATTTAATTCCATTATATTTCTCATCTATCTCCCAACATAGGGGACTTCTGGGATTTAATCCCATTATCTGGAGAATTTTAATTCCATTTTGTCTTACAGAGCTTAGCTATGAGAAATTTTTTGAACTTTTTGGGAATTTTATTCCCCTTTCCTATTTCCCTTTTTTATATATAGGGTTCTAATAGCTTTTTCACAGATTTGAATTTGTTGCAGGGCTCATTTTTCGAGAACATTTGGAGTTTTTAACTCCACTGCTCAATAGGATTATTCATTTATTGAGATTCCTTTTGGATTCTCACAATGGGTACATGTCTCATCATTGATGAGCCATCACCTTGATTTTGTGGGGCCCACTTTTTTGGACTGCAGTGATTTTATTATGTCATAATGGAGTACAGATTTAGGTGTACTGAAAATGCTAAGGCTCTCAGTTGCAGTTAATTAAATTACGCCAATCGCTAACTCTCTACGGGTTTTTTTTTCCAGGTACTATGGCTTCCAATTCTTTATATCCGTTCGGAGAGCGTTTTTTCCGACGCGGCTAGTGATCAGGAAGTCTTTGCTCTAATCCGGGACTACGACCCAGAGCAGAAGTCTCTTCATATATGGGGATCGTGGTATAGTTATATTATCCGGGGTCGGCGCGGTTTTACTTATGTGGTGCCATCAGAACCGATCCCGTCGATTCATTATGCTGACCCTCCGCAGGTCGCTTATGCAGTGGAAGAGGTAACTGGACCTCGGAAGGTCGTCTCCAAACTTCCATGGTGTTGATACTCGTCCAGCCGCCGATGGCCCTAGATATTCTGGGGCGTCTCATATGCCAAGGAGAAGCGCGTCCTTAGGGTCAGTTCTATACAATAGGAGTGACCCTCCGACATCCGGCTGGTAATTTGCAGTGGGATCGTTACATTTTGTTGGCCAAGAAGTCGCTATTGCTGAAGACCGGGTTGTACCCGGCGGTCTATGCATCTCTCTTTTATTACCACACTCCTTATGTGTGGTGGGTTAAATCCTTCTTGGAGCAGTGGAATATTCCGACCCACATATTCCTTTTATCTGACCGTGAAGTATCGATCTCGCTGGAGGAATTCACAGAAATTTTCGGGTTACCAGTCAGAGGGAAGCATTACGATGAGATACTTCCTCCTGACGAGTACGTTTCTGCCGCTGAGTCGGTAGTCATGGGCCTTACCTCGAAAAACGCTATCCAACACAAGTTCCCTAGTTTGATCAAAGTGTTGAATATCTATGAGAGCTTGTTTTTAGAGTCTGGAGGGCATGAGGTTAGCTTTTCTTACTTTGTCGCCCATTTCCTTCGTCCGGAGGCTTTATCAAAGAAGGTTGCAAAGTTTGCCAAGCTCGATGATCCGTTCGGATTTGGCTTGGATAAATTGTCAACTGCAGAAGTGGATTTAAAACAGTTTTTTATTCCAGATACCCCCATTGTCCTTTTTGCAGAGATTGCCGCTCCGGATATTGATGAGAAGACGTTTTTCATGGGCTTTATTGGTTTGTGGCTGAATTGGTTTGCACTCCTAATGCACCCTCGCTACATGAGACCATATGTTTTCTATACAGCTCATCGCATTGCGGCGGGGATGCGTATGGCTATTGAGGTTGCCGGACTGGCCCACTTGTATCATGGCCTAAGTATAGCGGCCGACACCGCCCAGCCGGGTTTGAATCCCGTAAATCTCCCCTTGCACTACTTCACCTCCTGGATCGAGATGCACATGTTGGGTGCGTTTGGCGTGGATAAAATACCTAGATTTTATGAAGGGTACAACTTCTCTTGGGTCATACAATTGGTCGATGCTTCTTCTCTAGACCCAACACAGCGAGAGGCTCGGCGATTGCTTCTTCATCCACGTATGGTTGGGGACAGCATGACCTTCATTGACAGGGTTCTGACCATTGGTAAGGAACATTCAAAAGTAATCCAGCCACTCCATTATGTCTTCAAGGATGGAGCTTCTGCTTTGAGGGCCCGGGAGATTGCACATTTGTATTCTATCCAGCCGGGTTTCCTTGTATTCAGACAGAATGCCTCGGTGTTGTTCAAGAGATATAACCCACATCGCTTTGCCCAGCAATCTGGTTATAACCAAAGCGTTCCCGTTGAAGCGTTTCTCATTGATCCGGTTGCTATAGAGGAGAGCGTTCGCAACGCGGCGCATCATTTTATGCGACTAAATACGGCATCTCATTTCTTGATCAGTGAGCCGAGTCATATCCCGAAGGCCTCGAATGCTTACATCATCTGGTATCAGCATGCGATGGGTGCCGTTGTCAATGATGAAACGCGGATGCTTCTTGACCATAAGGATTCTTTCCCGACCGGTAATCCTGCGGTTCCGCTGAAGCGACGGGTAGTTGTCCGTCCTTTTTTGAGAGAGAGCACCATGGCTGTAGTCCCGCGAGCCTTTCCGGCTAAGCCACGGCCAGATGTAAGTGCTCTTGTGGTAGCGGCGGCATCTCCTGAGTCGGATATTGGCTCGGAAATTGGGACTCGCCGTCCCAAGAAGCCCATAAAGCATAAGCTTTTATCGTCGGGTGTTGTTGCCGACTCGCAGAAAAAAAAGAAATCTTTATTTTCGGCTGATGTTGTCTTCGGTCAGGAGACGCATTCTCCCTACAATGAGGGCTTGTCTGAATACGGCACCAATGACAGTCTGTTCGGGGCTTCTACTGATTAGAATGCCGCTACTGATCTTCAAGCCGCTATTGAGGCTTCTAAGAGATTAGCCCGCGAGCAAGCAGCGCTTGCATATCTTGCGGCGTCAGGTATATCTCATTTACATTCTTCCATGTGTGTGTATATATATATATATTGAATTTATTATGCTTTATTAACGCTCTTTTCTTAATACGAATCTCTATCGAAGAGGCTCTTTTGGCGTCCCTCAAGATATTTGAGGAAGGGAGAAACTTCGTGCTTCTATGGGTCTCGGTATGATTCATTTTATGACACCTCTGAATATATAAATTTAGCTCATTTTGTTGACACCCTGACCCCTTTCTTTCTTTCGATTTTTATTACAGGAATCACCGCAACTTGTGCTGTTCCGAGTGCGATGCCGTACTTAGGTGGTGGTGCGGAGGAGCCTTCAGAGCTACCGGCTACAGTTGAGGTCACCCCAGGGACGCTATAAGAAGCGTTGCTAAAGCAGCCGATGACGGACGTTGCAGTAGATCCGGAGGCCGAACCTGATTTAGATAAAGACGTTCCTCTGTCGGAGGTTCTGAGGAGGTCTCTTCGTATAGCTAAAGCTGAGAAAAAGCGCCGAAAGCACACAGCAAGGGAGCGTCAGGCTAACTTGGCCACAGGCATGGGTTCGTGTGATACATAACCCCCTGATGTTCCTATGGAGGACATTCCTTCTGCCTTGTCAACCGCTCATAGGTAGATTGCGCGTGCGGCTCGCAAAGAGGCTGAGCGGTTATTTAAAGGTAAAACAGCGCACGATTCCTTATTGAAACCTAGTAGGATTTATTTACTTTTTCCAGATTTCTTCCCACAGCAGTTTTTATTGAATTATAACACATTTGTCCTTGAATGGTTCAGCAGGGCCGAGTTTAGGTGTTAACGTGATGGGTAAAGTGCCAGCGTTTGAAGAGTCTGGTGCGTCGAGCCATCATCTCGAATCTAGGACTATTCCAACTGCCGCTTCCTACCTTTGTGGGTCCCTGGCATCGGCGGGTGATGTAAATATGATGACGACCCTTATTGATTGGGGGGACGAAGGTGTCGATGTTGAATCCATCTTTCTGGTGATGGTGGAAATTGAGGAATCCGTCATGGTTAGTAGCGCTCCAAATATCGCTATGGTTTCTGCCCCATCAGGTATTTCTCATGTTATTACTTTTGGGTTCTCAGTCCTGCTAGACATATTCGATGATATCTCCTTTATATAGGTGTGGTAAACCCTGGCGCTGCGCTAATTGAAGAATCACTGTCAACCGTGGCCGTGACTATCGCTGCTCCACCTATCTCTTTTGTACCCCCCGAGTTCTCTCGGAAGGTAAAGATTTTTCACTTCCTTGTTTTAGTATAGATATTATTTCTCGGATTAATTTCTTTACCGTATATTGTTGCAATCCTGTAGGAGTGCTTTTCGACCGCTTATGCCAAATGTTAAACTCGCACTTTGCCTTCCAATCGGAATTCGTCCCTCCTTCGGGCATTGATTGGTATATTCTTCATTTCTTATTTCATCTTTTTACAAGTAATCTTTCTATTGCTAAGCTTTTCTCATATTGACCACAGTCTTACGGCTCGAGGGAGAGGATGAAGGAATAGCTGAGCCTCTTATGCTCCCTGATTTGCCACTTTTGACTATTGGTATGTTAGATCTCATTCATCATCATTCTTTTTTATTTTTAGGTTAAAATCTAACCCTTCTTTGTATGTGTCTTACTCTGTAGCAGATACACTGGCTTTGGCTCCTCTTGAGTCTCGCATTTCTATACCCGCGGGGCCCTTCGCTAAGCGTCAGTCTTCCAGGGGTGCGGCAAATAGCAGGCGGATGCTAAGCGAATTTATTGAAGACCTTAATATCGAAACTCACTTCTGCTGTTGATTTTGCGGATGAGGTCGACCCTATGCTGGAGACCCTTATAACTTTCCACAATGAAGATTTCTTCGGCATTTGGGTTGACTGCTGTAAGCGAATTAAGGCCTGCCTCCATGAGATCGAGCACAAATTTCTTGCGCCTGAGGCATTATCCTCAAAGGCTCAACTAGTCACATAGATTGAGCACAGTGCCGCTTCCATTCAATACTTCGAGCAGAAGTTGGTTCTGAAGCAAAACGAGCATGAGACGGCTTTTGGCGAATCCATCCAATTGCGTGCTCAGGTCAAAGCGAATGCCGCGCAACTACAAGTTATTTTTGAAAATCTTCAACAATGTGTTTCTGAAGGAGTGACGCTGAGGCAGAACCTTGACTTTACTGAGCGGGAATAAGAGAGTGCGAAGTTGCTAAGTAGGAAATTACTGAGAAGTTTTCTTCATGCTTGCAACAACAGGCTCAAGTCGAAGCAATACTGGCTACAATAGTGAAGCGTGAGGAGGAGATGCGGCAAGAGAGTGAGCGGGTTGCCACTTTATTGAAAACCCCGCCTTCTTAAAAGCTCGAATTGTATCCCCCCCTTTTTTTTTTATATAAATTGTATCTTTCAAACACTTTGATTCATGAATAAAGAATATACATTTTTTTGCATGCGCTCCTCTGTGTTTGATGTCTTAATTTAGTGCTAATTAGTTTATTCACTCGTTTCGGAGTCTCTAGTATATGTACTCGTTTCGGAGTCTATAGTTTATTCACTCGTTTCGGAATCTCTAGTTTATGTACTCATCTCAAAATTTGTAGTTTATTCACTCGTTTCGGAACCTCTTTAGTTTACCTCTCTTGGGTTTATAGGCAAACTTGTCATAACGTGGTATGTAGATAACCCCCATTCTTTTTACGAAAGAGGTCCGTTAGGTTTGTCGTACTAGGGTTTTAGTCCGTGGTACCATCGCGTTGGCTGATGTATCCCTCGATATCTAGTCTTTAAGCCGTTGTTCAAGTAGCCCTACGACTGTCGTGTCTCTGATCCCTTCGGGGGCTGGACAAGATATCTTCAAGTAATCTCCGTAGGTCATATTACCGTCGTAAGAGCAAGCGTTAGGAATTTTCCATGACGCTTTTTACCTGAAGTTAGGCTCAATTTGGAGCCCCGATGAGCCATAACCGCAACCTTCTGGAGTGGGATGATCTCCAATGGTCTTTTAGGATTTATATGAGTTGCTGTCAAGATCCGTAGCTAGGAATATGTCATCACTTCATTTTTTGCTTTGACGATATCGCGCTGATTCTTTACTGAAATAGGGTAGACATCTGTAGGACCTATATGCTGTATGTATTGCAATTGAAGTCCGGAGGTAGGAATATGCCATTTCTCGAATTTCATTTGATAGTTGCGTCCGCATCCTGTTGAAATGAGGGGGAAACGTCGGGATAGTCTCTAGGTTGTATATGTACCGTCAAGACTTGGAGTTAGGATTTTGCCATTACTCATTTTTTTGCTTTGACCCTTAGGTCTTTGTTGATGTCGCGTTTGCACCCTGCTGTCATGAGAAGAATGTCGGGGTGATCTCTAGGCTTTAGATGTTGTCGTCGAGATCTGGCTCTCCTTTTGACAGAGCCTGGTGAGAAAATATGGTTCCCTTTCTTTCATTTATACCCATGGATTGTATACAAGATTCAATATGGACATACTTGCAGGGCAGAAAGTTTTAATTATTATTATTATTTTTTTCGCGATGCTCTATCTTTTAAGCTTTTTATATCGTGAAAGTAGCGATTACCCAATCATTTCGGCTATTTATCGCAGTGCCTAATCATTTCGGCTGTTTTCGTTTTTACTCGCTGTTTTTATTGTGAGTTGCTCTATCATTTCAGCCTTTTTTTTGGGGATTTGAAATCTGATACCAATCTTGGCATTAGCATCGCTACCACTAGAATATTTTCAGGAGCGAATCATCATTTGCCGCGAGAGGACTTGGAGTTTGACACGTATTTAGGTATCAGCATCGCTACAACTGGAATGTTACCAGGAGCAAATCGACATTTGCCTTTGTCGATTTGAACAAAGATGGCTTAGCAAACAAGCTTAGGATCCTGTCAAGTAAGGCTTTTTGACTTTATGAGCCATAGGGTCTCATAAAGGTATTTCTCCCTACGAATCGAGAGGATCTCGTAGGTGTAGTTTTCTCCTTAGGAATCGTGGGGATTCCTAAATGCATTTTCTCTTGTAAGTCGTAAAGATCTTCCAAGAGTGTTTTCTCCTTATAAGTCGAGAGGACTTACTAGCATCGTTCACTACATGGGGACTTTTCTCGTCATTGGTGGAACATGGCGGGGGGTATATTTATTTATGCCCGTGGATTGTATATAAGGGTCAAAATAGGACCGCCTGTAGGGCAACATTAGGGGAATATGATGTCTTAAGAACAAGTTTAGATCCTTATAGCTTAAGGCTTTCGAATCCTACGAGCCGTGAGGGTCTCATAGGGGCTGAAACTTGCCAGTCATATCTCAAAGGCAAGATGACCAAAACTCCGTTTACTAGACATGGAGAAAGAGCGACTGAACTCTTGGGACTGATACATAGTGGTGTATGCGGTCCTATGTCTACACATGCCAGGAAAAGTTCTTCGTACTTCATTACATTCACCGATGATCTCTCAAGATTCGGACATGTGTTCCTGATGAAACACAAATCTGAAACTTTTGAGAAATTCAAGGAATATAGGTACGAAGTAAAGAACCGGACGGGTAAAAGTACTAAGTCTTTCGATCTGATCGAAGAGGAGAATACTTAAGCACGGAATTCCGAGACTATTTAAAAGAGAATGTGATGCTCTCTCAGCTTACTCCTCCGTATACACCACAGCACAATGGAGTTTCGGAGCAGAGAAATCACACCCTTTAGATATGGTGCGCTCTATGATGAGTGTTGCTGAGTTACCTATTTCCTTTTGATGTTATACACTTGAGACAGCTGCATACCTATTGAATCAAGTTCCATCAAAATCAGTGCCTAAAACACCATATGAGATATGGAGTGTAAAGAGACCGTATCTTAAACGAGTTAAGATATGGGGTTGTCCGGCCTATGTTAAAAAACAGAATCCGGACAAACTCGAGGCACAATCAGTTCTTTGCAAGTTTGTGGGATATCCAAAGAATTCATATGGATATATCTTCTACCACACTGAGAAACAAAAGGTGTTTATTTCTCAATATGCCACCTTTTTAGAAAAGGAATTTCTTGTGAAAGAAATTAGTGGTAATGGGGTAGCACTAGAAAAAGTTTCAACTACACAAACTACAGCTGATGATTGGTAGAACCGGAGGATTCAATAGTTCCCGATGAACCACAGCCACTCCGCAGATCTAGTAGGGTTCCTCATCCACCTGAGAGATATGTGGAAGTGAGGATTGCATCATGGAAGATGATGACCCAACTAGTTTCGAGCAGGCCATCACAAGTGGGGACTCTATGAAATGGCTGGATGCTATGCGATCTGAGATGGAATCCATGTACACCAACAAAGTATGGACTTTGGAAGTTGCTCCTGAAAGGGTAAAACCCATCGGGGGCAAGTGGATCTTTAAGAAGAAAATTGGTGTAGATAGAAAGGTTGAGACCTTCAAAGTTAGACTTGTAACAAAAGATTTTCGTCAATGACCAGGTGTCGATTATTATGAAACTTTTTCTCCAGTGGCTATGCTTAAGTCCATTAGGATCCTACTTGCCATTGCTGCATACCATGACTACGAAATCTGGTAGATGGACGTCAAGACCGCTTTTCTAAATGGTGATTTAGAAGAGAGCGTGTACATGATACAGCCAGAGGGCTTTGTAGATAGTGGGAGAAGCGGAATGGTGTGCAAGCTATTTAAATCAATTTAAGGATTAAAGCAGGTATCGCGGAGCTGGAACATCTAATTTGATGTGGCAGTCAAAGAGTTTGACTTCATAAAAAACGTAGATGAACCTTATATATATAAGAAGGTAGTAGAGAGTAAGGTTGTCTTCCTCACATTATACATAGATGACATACTCTTGATAGAAAATGATGTTCCTATGCTATACTCAGTCAAGCTCTTCTTATCACAAAAGTTCTCCATGAAAGATCTGGGTGATTCTTCCTGCATCCTGTGGATAAAGATATATAGAGATAGATCTAAAAGGGGTTAGGATTGTCCCAATCCAGGTACATTGACACCATAGTAAATAGGTTTAGTATGGAAGATTCTAAGCGTGGTAATTTACCTACTTCCTCATGAATCACTCTCTCCAAAGAGATGTCTTCCAAGACTGATTTAGAAAGGAATCGCATGCAAGGGATACACTATGTTTCTGCAGTTGGGTCTATCATGTACGCGATGTTATGCACCAGACCAGATGTAGCTTACGCACTTAGTGTTGTAAGTATGTATCAATCAAACCCAGGGGAGAAGCACTGGTCAGTTGTGAAGAACATTCGTATATACTTGAGAAGGACTAAAGAGATATTCTTAGTGTATGGTAACGGTGAACTATAGGTGGAGTCATTTACTGATTCGAGCTTCCATAGTGATAAGGACGACACTAAGTCGGTCTTGGGTTTTGTCTTTACCCTCAATAGAGGGGCGGTATGTTGGAAGAGTTCCAAGCAAGATATCGTAGCAGACTCGACGATGGAGGCTGAATACATCGCTGCCAACGATGCTACCAAAGAGGCTGTCTGGATGAAGAATTTCATTGCCGAACTTGGTGTGGTTCCATCCATTGAGGATCCAATACCCTTGTATTGTGATAACAATGGAGCTATGGCTTTGTCCAAGTAACCCCGGTCCCATCAGCGATCTAGACATATTCTTAGGCGGTATTATCTGATCCGAGAGATAGTTGATCGCCGGAAGATCGAGGTCAGGAGAGTTGACACAAAGGATAATAGAACGGATCCACTCACGAAGGCCCTCCCCCAGACGCAATTTGAGAGACTTTTGGGATGTTGGGTATGAGATACTACAACAACTGGCATTTGTGCAAGTGGGAGATTGTCAGGAAAATGTATAACCTAGAGGCCATTATTGTATGATATAATGGATGCTTGGACATATATATAGAGGACTTTCTTGCTCGACATGATAGTATGCTATCTAGTTGCTCTTTATCTTAAAATGTATACTAGTATTATTATACTGTCTCTCTGATACATGTTGATAAAGCCCTTAGGATGTTGGCTTGAATACCTGTCGGGACCCGGTTCTTGCTCACGGAGCAAAGTGCCACACGGAACAAAGTGCCACGCCAAGTGTCGTGTTAAGTGGGCGGCGGGGGCCACCTCTTGAGTCCGTGGGGGCCACCTCTTGAGTCCGTGGGACCCACTTTAGAACAATGGGGACTCTTCGGAATACATTCCGAAAGGGGGCAGATCTGTACTATAAATGGAATGATACCACTCTTCAATACAGAGGCGCCTTTTAAGTGAGCCGGCACTACAGGAGCTTGAGAACTCCGTAGTTAAGCGTGCTCGGGCCAGGGAAGTCCTGGGATGGGTGACCTCCTGGGAAGTGGCCCCTGGCCGGGTCCGGTTCGCCTTGAAGGACAAAACAGTGCGGCTTCGGCCAGAGCAGACAATACTCTTTGTATTAGGGGTGGGACGTAACAATACCAGGACTATGATGCAGATCATACTAGTGGGGCTTGTGTAGCCCGAAAGCACATTCTTTAACCGTTCCTAGTCGAGGGAGTATCGAGACAGGGCATCGATATTCCAGAGTAAACTAGTGTATACGTTTCTTGACCCTATATGGGGCGATGGTTGATCCCATAACCATTGGTGTTTTGTAGGGTTACTAGGCACACTTAAGAGGTTCCACAAGGCATCAACCATGCCAAATTCAAAAAATTTATGTGCCGAGAAACCCTAAACTAGATCGTTAACTAGAGGTAAAGGCGAAACTACAACAAGTTAACAACTTAACTTATAAGTGAATGGAAATACAACCTTTGTAGATCCGCTCCACCATTTCTCTAGCTCCGTGTTGACGTCCCTCCGCTGCGATCATCGGAATCCCGGACTCTAGCGTCGGTTTCATCGGAGAAATGGGCGGGCTAGGTCATTGACTTCGATGCCGAAGATAATCTACGTCGAGGCGACTCAAACTCAAGCTCCATCTTCACTTGGTCATCAACCTTGTGAAGAAAACACCCTATACAACATGGCAAGTGGTAGAGGATGAAGAAATAGGAAGTGGGTTCACTTTGGATTTGGATTTCTCACTTGGAATCATCACTTGGAAATTTCTAGCAAAGGTTTTCTTTCTTCATCAAGAAGAAGAAGAAGAAAGAAATAAAAATGAATGAATTAATAAAATAGAAAATCAAGTGATGCCTTATCATATTGCAACCATGGGTGAAGATAACTCATGTAGAGAGCAAACCCTAGTTTAGGTAATGGTTAGGTTAAGGAAAGAAACAAAATGGTCAAAGCTTTCAAAGCTTCATGAAGTTTCAAGAATGAAACAAAATTAGCCAACATTTTATTCTTGCCAAAATAAATATGTAAATAAATAAATAAGGTAATGGAAACCCTAACCATTAACCAAACATGGTTTAAAGTAATCACACACCCAAGTTTGTATGTATCATCAAACATGATACAAACTAGTGCACAAACATATATCATATATACAATGTGCACAAACAAGTGAGAAAATAATCTTAAGTGAACCAATCTAGTTAATGTAAAGTAATATATCAAATATATAATTATACATTAAATCATTAAATCAACACTTGATTCAATGATCCGGTCATACTGCATATAACCGACTAATATCAAGTGTATCAATGTATCGAATCAACATTTGATTCGATAACCCGGCTATATCACATATAACCGACCAATGATACAAATCGCGAGAATAGAATACAGTATCACATACTGGTATTATTTTCGGTCCCGCACATATCTCATATATGCTCCTATTTCGTTTCGCTTGAGCCAGGAAACCTCTGTATAGGACTCTAAAGACTCGTCAATACGCCGGCAGCAGGTGATGATCATATCAAACACCCACAAGCCGCAAGCGGTCTGCTAAACGTAACGGCCACCCGGGTATTGAGCGATCAGAAGATCAACGAGTAAGCCCGCTCACACTCCTATGAATCCAACCAGTAACATTTACCGTACAGCCCGGTCTGTTCGTCTGATATGTCGCATATCTCGTCTAGGGGTGGTAAACGTCAGACCCTAATAGCTCGATAAGTCGTGTCGATATGAGGTCTATAACAGTTCGAGAAACTACTGGTAACACTTACCAGTAAATCTCAGTAACCCTGGCCAGGGATTTCTGGTTATAGCCAATCGAACACAGCGCAACATCAACTCCCTATACCGGGAGAGACGAATCCCCTCCTATCGCTCATTGCCTCCATGTGAATCGGGACTGTACCCAAAAACCACCATTTTGCACGCCCTCTTGGACGTGGTAAGGTGGAAATCAAAGCACAGTGGGAATCACACAAGACTCTATGACGATCTCGGGTCTACAGACTAACCTGTACCAGTGTCACCAGAGAACTGCCATCTGACATAAGGTATAATACCATCTGGGAGTTCTCGGAGAGTCCGTCCAGTGTACCCAGTCTCCACTGAGCACCCGTATATCATCTCTGATGTCAAACACCAATGGATATGGGATCATCCATCGCCCATCTGTATGGGTCGAGAAGGTGTACGCTAGTCTACTCTGGTATATCGATGCCCCGTCTCGATACACCCACGACTAGGGACCTTGAAGGATGTACTTAAGGACTACCATGTCCCCACTAGTATGATCCGCATCATAGTCCAGGTAGTCAAGTACACATCCTAAGGGCTTTACCAACATGTAACAGAGAGACAATCAGTGTACACGTTAAGGTAAAGAGCAACCAGATAGCATACTATCATGTCGAGCAAGAAAGTCCTTCCTATATATGTCCAAGCATCCACTACAATATACATCTTATGTATAGTAATGGCCTCTAGGGCATACATATAACTAACAATCTCCCACTTGCACTAGGGCCATCTGGTAGCAGTGGTTGTAGTATTTCATACTCAACCATCCTATAAAAGTCTCTCTCTGGGAAAAGGCCTTTGTGAGTGGATCCGCCGTGTTGTCCTCTGAGTCTTCTCTCCTAACCTCGATCCCCTGGAGATCAACCATCTCCATGATCAGGTGATACTGCCTTAGAATATGTCTGAATCACTGATGAGACGGGCGTTCCTTGGCATAAGCCACAACTCCATTGTCACACAATGGGAGGAACGAAGTTCATCTCATGAACTAATATACACCCAGACTGCCTTTTTGGTAGCATCTTAAGTAGCGATGTATCCAGCCTTTATCGTCTAGTATGCCACGGTATCTAGCTTGGAACTCTTCCAATATACCGTCCCTTTACTGAGGGTAAAGACAATGCCTGTGACTGACATTCAGTCGTCCTTATCACCCTGGAACCTTTCCAGTGATTCTCCTCAGGATCAATTGATACTATCTCACTACAACTAGTGAGTATTCTAACATCCAATTAGATCTATCTCATAGATCCAAAACCCAGGATTTAGTAGGTATCACTTTGATCCTATCTGGAGAATCCTTGTGATAAGAGGAGATTGACCGAGCGTAGCATAGGAAACTTCTTCCCTATCAAGAGTATGTCATCCACGTGCTCTACGAGGATCACCACCATACTCCCTACTACCTTTTTGTACATACAAGGTTCATCTACCATTTTGATGATGTCAAACTCTTTGATTAACTCATCAAAACAGATGTTCCAACTCCACGATGCCTGCTTTAATCTTATAAAGCATCTTGTATACGTTTCCGCTGCTCCCACTGTCTACGAAGCCCTCTGGCTGTGTACTTACAGATGCTCTCTTCTAAAACATCATTTTAGAAAAGCAGTCATGACACCCAACCGCCAGATATCGTAGTCATGGTATGTAGCCGTGGAAAGTAGGATCTGGATAGACTTAAGCATAGCCACTGGAAAAAGGTTTCATCATTATCCACGCCTGGTCGATGACGAAAAACCTTTAATAAGTCTAGCTTTGAAAGTCTCAACTTTTCCATCTACACCAAGTAATCTTCTCAAGATATACTTGCTCCTGATGGGGATTTAACCCTTCAGATATAGCAACCAAAGTCCATACTTTGTTGGTGTACATGGATTCCATCTCAGATCACTAAGCATCCAGCCATTCTTACAGAGTCTCACTCCTGATGGCCAGCTCGAAACTAGTTGGGTCATCATCTCATGATGCAATCCTCGCTCCCACTTTCATAGAGAAACTAAAGTATCTCTCAGGTGGGTGAGGAACCCTACTAGATCGGCGGAGAGGCTGAGGTTCATTGGTAACTATTGAATCCTTTGGTTCTACCAAATCATTAGCTGCAGTTTGTATAGCTGGAACATTTCCAGTTCTACATAATAGACCTTGCCTCGAGCTTGTCCGGATTTTGCTTTTAGACATAGGCCGGACAACCCCAAATCTTAACAAACTTAAGATATGGGCTCTTCCATTTCCATATCTCATATGAAGTGGTAGGCAACTGATTTGATCGGAACCCTATTCAATAGGTATGCAACTTCATAGGTGCATAACTCCCAAAAGGAAATAGGCAACTCAGTAGTACTCATCATAGAGCACACTTTATCATATAGGGTGTGATTGCTCCGCCCCGATACACCGACGTACTGTGGTGTATACGGAGGAGTAATGCTGAGAGAGAATCTCATTCTCCTTTAGAAAAGTCCAAGAATTCCGTGCACAAGTATTCTCCTCCTTAATCTCATCATAGGACATAATACTTATACCCGTATTTTGGTTCTCTACTTCTAGCTTATATTCTGTGAATATCTCAAAAGGTTCGGACTTGTGTTTCAACAGGAACATATATCTGAATCTAAAGAGATCATCAGAGAATGTAATGAAGTACAAAGAACCGGTCTTGGCATGTGTAGACATGGGACCTACATACATCAACATGTATCATCCCAAGAGTTCACTAACTCTTTCTCTGTTTCCAGTAAACAGAGCTATGGTCATCTTATCTCTGTGACATGACCGGCAAGTTTCACAAGATGTAAATTCAAACAGATTTAAATATGCATCTATGTGCAACTTAGCTAGTCGGGTCGCATTGATATGACCTAGTCTACAATACCTCAAGAAGGATCCGTTCATTTCTGAACTCTTCCTCTTGTGTGTGTTTCGTATACTAAGAACTGTAGTTTGATTCAGAACATCAATACTTTTAGATAACGTGCCTGAACCGATCAACTTTTGATATAGGAAATGTTCAAAACATTATCCAACAAAACAAAATTATATCCTTTCTTTACTAATAAAGAGACTGATATGATTTTGTATATCAGGTTCGGTATCTAATAACATTCGTTCAGAATCAATGTATTTGGAATACAGGGTGACAGTGACCAACAGACTTGGCTGCAACACTTGCACCTTTTTCTGTCTCATGAAACTTATCACCCGTTCTCAGTTTCCTACCTATCTGTAGCCCTATGTAATAAATTACATATCTGGGATCCTGATCCTGTATCAAATACCTAGGACGTAGAGGATACAGAGAAACAGTTCTTTGTAATGAACACACCCGAAGGAGATGCATCATATGCACTTTCCTCGTTTGGGTGGCATAGGAATTCTGGTATTCGTCTATTTCCTGCTCTGTCTTATAACAATTATAAGTTGGAGCGGGACCAACATTCCCCGGCTCAGTATAACAAGCGGGTTCGGTCAATACATCCGTATTATTATCTTGATTAAGGCGTGACATGGTCGCTACCTGGAGAGAGAGAGAATAAAACACTCTGCGTGCGCTCTTGCAAGATTAGATTGGTTATTTATTTTATCTAATCAGGATGGCTCCCACTGTTTTTTATCAAATCTTCCTACAAACCCTAAAAGGAAAGACTAGCCGGGATTAATTACACGCTACAAGTTCGCCAATCTTTCAGCCAGGCTAGTGTCGGTACTTTGAGGGAGGTCCCCCGTGCTTTCGCACGAACCTAATTAATGTAAACCCGTTTTCCCAGAGGCGTAACCCCGTTGACACCATTCTAGACACCTACTTCATCGGCTAATTGTAAAGTGTAAAACTCTCCCAGGAGTAACAATTACTCGCAGTGGGTATCGGGATCCAACTATCTCATAGAAGGTATGCAATCTCATTGCAAATTTCAACGCTTGAAATTCCCGATAATATTTTGCCCCTAACCTCCTATGACCTTGACAAAGGCCAACAAACCATAGGATGCTAGTCAAGTTCAACCCGTCATTTCCTGATTGAATTAAACCCACCCGCACGACCCTTGACAAAGGCCAACAAGGTCGCACGACTACTCTAACCCAATCTGCATCATATGCATAAGCAGATAAGCACCAGTTAGCTATCGCACACTACGCCTTGACAAAGGCCAACAAACACAGCACGAATACTAACTACTACTTATCTGAAATGACGGAGGGCTACGACAGGTTTTTAAGAAAACCTATTGCGTAATGAACTTGATATCGTTGTAGAATCAAATGATTTTAAAATGGAGTGTTTTTAAGGCTTTTCTAGTTTTGCTAAAGGGGTCACTCCCGGTGAAGGGATCGTCGGCCCTTTCCTCATCGAATAAGGTGCAGGATATATCATATATACCGCTGTGCAAAGCAAAAACTATAGAAGCAATCAAAAGACAAACCGAGGGGTGTAGCATCTTCCAGTTATTGCTAAAGGGGTCACTCCCGATGAAAGGATCTCGGCCCTTTCCTTATCGAATAAGGTGCAGGATGTTCTACAAGGAACACCGCGATGCAAAGCAAGAACTGTAGCTACCTGTTTTTGAAAGTTCGATTCCACAACATCTTTTAGGTTTCTTTTCTTTCATTAATCATATTAATGAAGTCCCATCATTAAAGTTACCTAAACATCACAGATAAATACGACGTACACTTATGCCATCCGCATTCGCCTCGATGTCCCCTCGTGCACCGTTAGATTAGGTAACTAACGGCAGAGCGGGGCAGGGCTAGCACGGGCGTAAAACATAAGTAACGCTTATATAATATATCATCTATACTATATACAGTATTTATCACAGAACATCAAATGATCACATCACAGAAATCGCAGCAGAAGAAACATATGAAACATTGGATAGACTAGGACGTCCGTGTTTTCAATACGAGCCAGTATAAAACACGAATTCCACGGTTGCGATGAATAGCCAAACCCACACCCCTAGACCCCTACGAGAGCGGTAAGCAACCCTACCAATTCTAGAGTTAGGAGACCCGGACTCGACTCCTCGAGTTGGTCTCCCACTGGACTCTAGAACTCGATTACTTGTGCCCTCCTTCTTGGGTCTATCCTAGTGCGGAAAAGTAAATAATATACAATGGTGACAACTTCCGCAACCTGGAAGTGCCCCAATAAAAGAATATTACATACAATAAATTTTACATGAATGAAAATGAAAACTCTCATCTCACATAAAACCCCCGGCTATTCAAAACGCGACGATCCAATATAACATATCCAGCAACACATAACATCACATGTCATCAACGTAAGTAAATATGCGCATCCCAATTGTCGTTGACATATAGCAACGAAACCGGCGATATCACATATTACACTTACGGTCATAGAAAAGAAAGTGTAAAACTACAACAGTTGGAATCCGCAAACTCTTTAGACATCGCATGCCTAACCATCTGAATTCTTTAGACATCACATGCCTAACAATTATAAACCCCGCATTTTAGTCTCATCGAAAACACTTTTCAATATCAAGTCGGGCAATTCAACAAGATTCCCGGCATTTTGATCGAATGCTCGTCGTAAACTTTAGTAGACGGCCGCACCCCCGATACCGTCGACGAAGTGCACTAAGGTGGAACACCGCTGCCGCGAGCACCCTAACGGATGCTTTCGGCGACGGGGTTCTCCTACAGTCACTTGGTCGGGGCTATGGGGTGTAGCTGTCTATTAAGTTTACCAGCGAGTATCCGCGTACGCTACGTGTGTTAGTTGTATGTATGCCCTAGAGGCCAGTATTGTACAGATGATGTATATTATATTGGATGCTTGGACATATATAGAGATGACTTTCTTGCTCGATATGATAGTATGCTATCTGGTTACTCTTTATCTTAACATGTATACTAGTCTCTTTATACTGTCTTATAGTTACATGTTGGTAAAGCCCTTAGGATGTGTACTTGACTACCTGGACTATGATGCAGATCATACTAGTGGGGACATGGTAGTCCATAGGTACATCCTTCAAGGTCCCTAGTCGTGTGTGTATCGAGACGGGGCATCGATATACCAGAGTAGACTAGCGTATACGCTTCTCGACCCATGAGATGGGCGATGGATGATCCCATATCCATTGGTGTTTGACATCAGAGATGGTGTACGGGTGCTCAGTGGAGACTGGGTACACTGGACGGACTCGCCGAGAACTCCCAGATGGTATTATACCTCACGTCAGATGGCAGTTCTCAGGTGACACTTATACAGGTTAGTCTGTAGACCCGAGATCGTCATAGAGTCTTGTGTGATTCCCACTGTGCTTTGATCTCCACCTTACCACGTCTATGAGAGCGTGCAAAACGGTGGTCTTTGGGTACAGTCCCGAGTCACATGGAGGCAATGAGCGATAGGAGGGGTTTCGTCTCTCCCGGTATTGGGGGTTGATGTTGCGCTGTGCTTGATTGGCCGTAACAGGGAAGTCCCTGGCCAGGGCTGATCAGAGATTTGCTGGTAAGTGTTACCAGTAGTTTCTCGACCCGTTATGAGCCTCACATCGGCATGACTTATCGGTTATTGGGGTCTGACGTATACCACCCCTAGACTTGATATGCGACATATCAGACGAACAGACCGGACTGTACGGTAAGTGTTACCGGTTGGATTCACAGGAGTGTGAGCGGGCTAGCTCGTCGATCTTCTGATCACTCAATACCCGGATGGCCGTTACGTTTAGCAGACCGCTTGCGGCTTGTGGGTGCTTGATATGATCATCATCTGCTACCGGCGTATTGACGAGTCTTTAGAGTCCTACACAGAGGTTTCCTGGCTCAAGCGAAACGAAATAGGAGCGCATATGAGATATGTGCAGGACCGAGAATAATGCGTGTATGTGATACCGCATTTCATTCTCGCGATATATGTTTCGATTGGTTATATTCGATATGACCTAGTTATCGAATCATTGATTCGATAAATCGATACATTGGATTCTAGTCGGTTTTGTGCGACATGACCGGATCATTGAATCAAATGTTGATTTAATGATTTAATGTATAATTATATATTTGATATATTGCATTGCATTAACTAGTATTGGTTCACTTTATATGGATTTTCTCACTTGATGTGCAAGAAGTATATGTGATATACTTTTGTGCACATATTTGTATCATGTTTGATGATACTTGATCATTTTGTTAAGTGTGAAGAATTAAAACCATGGTTAAGTGTTGATTAGGGTTTTGCATATTCATTTATTTATTTATTTATTTATTTGAAAAGGATTATGATGAGAATGGTGGCTTTCTTTGTTTTAAGTTGAAGCTTCATGAAGCTTTGACTTTTGTAACCATTCTTGTCATCATGCTTAACCCTAACCCTCTCAAGTAACCATGGTCTATTCTCTACACTTAACCTAAGTTAGTGAATGATAAGTATTGATTTATTTTTCATTTATCAATAACACTTATCATTTTCTAGCTTCATCTTCTTCTTCATCTAAAAGATAGAAAGCTTGATGCCATCAATGGCAACTTGAGATCTAAAGTGAGAAAACCAATTCTAAAGTGAACCCACCTCCTATTTCTTCACCCTCTACCTCTTGCCAAGTTGTTTTGGGTGTTTTCTTCACAAGTTTCACAACTTGGTGAAGTTGGAGCTTGAACTTGTGCAACCTCGACGTAGATCATCTTCGGCATGAAGCCGACGACCTAGTCCGCCCATTTTCCCGATGAAGCCGACGATTGAGTTCGGGATTCAAGATGGACAGCGAGAAGACGCCTACGTGGAGCTAAGGAAGTGGATATCCGGATCTACAAAGGTTGTAGCTCTCTTCTTTTAGTTAAGATGTTAACTAGTTTACCGTTTCGCCTAGAATTCTAACCAACGATCCGTAGTCTAGGGTTTCTCGGCACCGTAAATTTTGAATTTGGCATGGTTGATACCTTGTGAGACCTCTATAGTATGCCTAGGAACCCTACAGTGGTATCAGAGCCTAGCTAGAGCCTTAGGCAAAGTCTAGACGGAGTTTGAAATCCGAACGAACCGAAACCCTAACCCAAAAATTGCTCTCTAGAAATTTTCTGAATTTTTGGATTTTTGTGAATTAAAAATTGCTCAAAAATTCAGCAGGGAATATGATGAATTACTGTGAAGCACGTGCAATTGATTCGACAGCAGAGCCGCGGAACCGCGGCCCCACCCTGGCTTACGCGGCGGTTCCGCGGCCATAATACTGAATCAATGCACGTGGTTTGCACAGTAATTAGTTTCTGTATGTGCTGGATTTTCTGGGAATTTTTAATATTTATTCAAGAGTTGAATATTCTGGGTTGTTTTGGGAATCAAAGATTCGATCGGATTATCAGATTTTGTCTATGTGGCTTTCCGGATAATTTTAGAATATGTTAAAAAGTTCGACCGAATATAAATACCCAATTTTTCCCTTATCGGGAAATTTCCAAGTGTTGGATTTTTCCGTAGTTTAACGACGTTCTAAGTAGTGCAAGTAACGCGATGGACCCTCTAGAAGACAACAAACCTTAACTCGATTATGTGACCGTCTTGAACTGCCCTTTGAACCTTCGGGTTTGGGGCAGTACGGCGTGCCACATGTGAGGCGTTGGCTTGACCCTTCTACGGCTGGACCGTTGGTACTGAGGCACGAACTGAATGTTGTTAGACTTATTTCATGTGTTGAGCTGTATCGGGAAAACTTGGGTATTCGACTGCTCGATCGGAAAGTTTAACATTTTCTGTTTATCTGGAATGTGATACAATAATTGGAATTCACAAGTAGTTATGAGATAACTGAATGAATGTTATAAATCTAGCAGTTTAGTCCCACATGATATTGAAAAGAGTTTTCGATAATGAGACTAAAATGCGGGATTTATATCTGTTAGGCATGTGATGTCTAAGTATTTCATTTGATTAGGCATGTGATGTCTAAAGAGGTTGCGGATTCCAACTGTTGTATTTTTACACTTTCTTTTCTGTGACCGTAAGTGTAGTATGTTCATATCGCCGGTTTCGTTGCTATACGTCAACGACAATTGGGGTATGCATACTTACTTACGTTGATGACATGTGATGTTATGTGTTGCTGGATATGTTATATTGGATCGTCGTGTTTGAATAGCCGGGGGTTTTTATGTGAGATGAGTGTTTTTCATTTTCATTCAGGTAAAAACTTGTATGTAATATTCTTTTATTTGGGGAACTTCCAGGTAGCGGAAGTTGTCACCTTTTGTATATTATTTACTTTTCCGCATTAGGATAGACCCAGGAGGGGAGCACAAGTATCCGGGTTCTGGGGTCCAGTGGGAGACCAACTCGAGGAGTCGAGTACGGGTCTCCTAACCCTAGAATTGGCAGGGTTGCTTGCCGCTCTCGTAGGGGTCTAGGGGTGTGGGATTGGCTATTCATCACGACCGTGGAATCCGTGTTTTATACTGGCTCGTATTGAAAACACGGACGTCCTAGTATATCCAATATTTCATATGTTTCTTCTGCTGCGATATCTGTGATGTGATCATGTGATGTTCTGTGATGGATACAGTATATAGTATATATGATATATTATATAGACGTTACTTATGTTTTACACCCGTACTAGCCCTGCCCCGCTCTGCCGTTAGTTACCTAACCTAACGGTGCACGAGGGGACATCGAGGCGAATGCGGATGGCATAAGTGTACGTCGTATTTATCTGTGATGTTTAGGTATTTAAATGATGGGACTTCATAAATGTGATTAATGAAAGAAAAGAAACCTAAGATGTTGTAGAATCAGATTTTAAACAAAACAGGTAGCTACAGTTCTTGCTTTGCATAGCGGTATATATGATATACCCTGCACCTTATTCGATGAGGAAAGGACCGAGATCCCTTCACCGGGAGTGACTCCTTTAGCAATAACTGGCAGATGCTACACACTCAGTTTGCTTTTGATTGCTTCTATAGTTTATGCTTTGCACAGTGATATATATGATATATCCCGCACCTCATTCGACGAGGAAAGGGCCGACGATCCCTTCACCGGGAGTGACCCCTTTAGCAAAACTAGAAAAGCCTCAAAATCACTCCATTTCAAAACTTCATTTGATTCTACAACGATATCAAGTTCATTACGCAATAGGTTTTTAGAAAAACCTGTCGTAGCCCTCCGTCATTTCAGAAAAATTACATATAGTATTCGTGCTACATTTGTTGGCTTTCGTCAAGGTGTAGTGTGCGGTAGCTATGTGCTGTTTATCTGCTGCATATGATGCGACTGGATTAGGGTAGTCGTACGGCTTTGTTGGCTTTTGTCAAGGGTCGTGCGGGTGGGTTTAATTCAGTCAAGAAATGTACGGGTTGAACTTGACTAGCGGGCTGTGGTTTGTTGGCTTTCGTCAAGGTCATAGCACGCTAGGGGCAAAAGCATTATCGGGAATTTCAAGTGTTGAAATTTGCAATGAGATTGCATACCTTCTATGAGATAGTTGGATCCCGATACCCACTGTGAGTAAGAGTTACTCCTGGGAGAGTTTTGCACATTGCAATTAGCCGATCAAGTAGGTGTCTAGAAAGGTGTCAACGAGGTTACGCCTCTGGGAAAACGAGGTTTACATTAATTAGGTTCGTGCGAAAGCACGGGGGACCTCCCTCAAAGTACCGACACTGGCCTGGCTGAAAGATTGGCGAACTTGTAGTGTGTAATTAATCCCGGCTAATCTTTCCTTTTAGGGTTTGGAGGAAGATTTGATAAAAAGCAGTGGGAGCCATCCTGATTAGATAAGATAATAACCAATCTGATCTTGCACGAGCATACGCTAAAGTGTTTTCTTCTCTCTCTCTCCAGGTAGCGACCATTTCATGCCCTAATGAAGATAATAATATGGATGTATTGACCGAACCCGCATGTTATACTGTGCTGGGGAACGTTGGTTCCGTTCTTTCTTATAAGAGTTATAGGAATGAACAGGATATAGGGGAATACCAGGATTCCCATGCCACCCGAATGAAGAAAGTACATGTTGATGCATTTTCTTCGGGTGTGTTCGTTACTGAGAACTGTTTCTCCATTTGCTCTACGTCCTGGGTATTAGATACCGGGTCAGGATCCCATATATGTAATCAGTTACATGGGCTCAGGAAAGGTAGAGAACTTGGAGAAGATGATAAAGACATTAGAGTTGGAAATGGTGCAATTGTTGCAGCTAAGACTGTCGGGGAATATCACCTTACATTACCAACTGGTAATACATTGGTTCTGAACGAATGCTATTACATGCCGAACCTGATATGCAACATTATATCGGTTTCTTTATTAAGTAAAGAGGGATATAATTTTGTATTACAGGACAATGTTATGAACATTTTCCGTAACCAAAAGTTGGTTGGATCAGGCACGTTGTGCAATGGCATTTATGTTCTAAATCAATCAACAGTTCTGAGTATAACAAACACACACAAGAGGAAGAGTTCAGAACTGAACGAATCCTTCCTGTGGCATTGTAGACTGGGTCACATCAATGCGACACGACTGACTAAGTTGCATAAGGATGGATATTTGAAACCATTCGAATTTTCATCTTATGACACTTGCCGGTCATGTCTCAAAGGCAAGATGACCAAAACTCCGTTTACGGGACACGGAGAAAGAGTTACTGAACTCTTAGGACTAGTACATAGTGATGTATGTGGTCCAATGTCTACACATGCCAGGGATGGTTCTTCGTACTTCATTACATTCACTGACGATCTCTCAAGATACGGACATGTGTACTTAATAAGACACAAGTCTGAAGCTTTTGAGAAATTTAAAGAATATAAACAAGAAGTCGAGAACCAAACCGGAAAAAGTATTAAAATCCTTCGATCTGATCGAGGAGGTGAATACTTGAGCAATGAATTCCTGGACTTCCTAAAAGAGAATGGGATTCTCTCTCAGCTGACTCCTCCATATACACCACAGCACAACGGTGTATCAGAACGGAGGAACCGCACCCTATTAGATATGGTGCGCTCTATGATGAGTACAGCTGAGTTACCTATTTCCTTCTGGGGGTATGCGCTTGAGACAGCCATACATCTATTGAATATGGTCCCAACCAAATCTGTGCCTACCACTCCATATGAGATATGGAAAGGAAAGAGACCAAGTCTTAACTATGTTAAGATATGGGGTTGTCCAGCCTATGTCAAACGACAAAATCCGGACAAACTCGAGGCACGGTCTGTTCTATGCAAATTTGTAGGATATCCCAAGAATTCTCAAGGGTATATCTTCTACCACCCTGAGGAACAAAGTGTGTTTGTTTCTCGGCATGCCACCTTTTTAGAAAAGGAATTTCTTGAAAAAGAGATTAGTGGTCATGAGGTAGAACTGGAAGAGGTTCCAGCTGCAGAAGCTACAACAGAAGATCTGGTGGAACCAGAGGATTCCGTAGTTCCCGATGAACCCCAGCCACTCCGCCGATCTAGTAGGGTTCCTCGCCAACCTGAGAGATACTACGGTTTTCTCATGGATGGAGGGAGCGAGGATTGCATCATGGAGGATGATGACCCAACTAGCTTCAAGCAGGCCATCACGAGTAGGGACTCAGTGAAATGGCTGGATGCTATGCGGTCCGAGATGGAATCCATGTACACCAACAAAGTATGGACTTTGGAAGTTGCTCCTGAAGGGGTAAAACCCATCGGGAGCAAGTGGATCTTCAAGAAGAAACTTGGTGTAGATGGGAAAGTGGAGACTTTCAAAGCTAGACTTGTAGCAAAGGGTTTTCGTCAAAGACCAGATGTGGACTATGATGAGACCTTTTCTCCAGTGGCTATGCTTAAATCCATCCGGATCATGCTTGCCATCGCTGCATATCATGATTACGAAATCTGGCAAATGGATGTTAAGACCGCCTTTCTAAATGGTGATTTAGAAGAGTGCGTGTACATGACTCAGCCAGAGGGCTTCGTAGATAGTGGGAGCAGTGGGAAGATGTGCAAGCTACTTAAATCCATTTATGGATTAAAGCAAGCATCGCGGAGTTGGAACATCTGTTTTGACGTCGTTATCAAAGAGTTTGATTTCGTCAAAAATCCAGATGAACCTTGTATCTACAAGAAGGTGGCAGAGAGTAAGGTTGTATTCCTCGTATTGTACGTGGACGACATACTCTTGATAGGAAATGATATTCCTATACTGCAATCGGTCAAGCTCTTCTTATCACAAAGATTCTCAATGAAAGATCTTGGTGATGCCTCCTGCATATTGGGAATCAGGATCTATAGAGATAGATCCAAACGGTTATTGGGATTGTCCCAATCCAGGTACATTGACACCGTACTAAAGAGGTTTAGTATGGAAGAATCTAAGCGTGGGAACTTGCCCACAATCTCTGGACTCACTCTCTCCAAAGAGATGTCTCCCAAGACTGATTTGGAGAGAGCTCGCATGCAAGGGATACCCTATGCTTCGGCAGTAGGCTCTATCATGTATGCGATGCTATGTACCAGACCCGATGTTGCATACTCACTAAGTGTAGTGAGTCGGTATCAAGCAGATCCTGGAGAGAGTCACTGGACAGCTGTGAAGAATTCTCAAGTACTTGCGAAGGACTAGAGATATGTTCTTGGTGTATGGTAACGGAGAACTCCAAGTGGAGTCCTTTACCGATTCGAGCTTCCAGAGTGATAAGGACGACTCTAAGTCGCAGTCGGGATTTGTCTTTACCATTTACGGAGGGGCGGTTAGCTGGAAGAGTTCCAAGCAGGAAACCGTGGCAGACTCGATGATGGAGGCTGAATACATCGCTGCCAACGATGCTGCCAAAGAGTCTGTCTGGATCAAGAAGTTCATTACTGAACTTGGAGTGGTTCCATCCATTGAGCATCCAATACCTTTGTATTGCGATAACAATGGAGCGGTGGCTTTGGCCAAGGAACCCAGGTCCCATCAGCGATCCAGGCATATTCTGAGGCGGTATCACCTGATCCGGGAGATAGTTGATCGCCGGGAGATCGAGGTCAGGAGGGTTGACACGAAGAACAACACGGCGGATCCACTCACGAAGGCCATTCCCCAGATACAGTTTGAGAGACTCTTCGGGATGCTCGGTATGCGATACTACAGCAGCTGGCCCTAGTGCAAGTGGGAGATTGTTAGTTGTATGTATGCCCTAGAGGCCAGTATTGTACAGATGATGTATATTATATTGGATGCTTGGACATATATAGAGATGACTTTCTTGCTCGATATGATAGTATGCTATCTGGTTACTCTTTATCTTAACATGTATACTAGTCTCTTTATACTGTCTTATAGTTACATGTTGGTAAAGCCCTTAGGATGTGTACTTGACTACCTGGACTATGATGCAGATCATACTAGTGGGGACATGGTAGTCCATAGGTACATCCTTCAAGGTCCCTAGTCGTGTGTGTATCGAGACGGGGCATCGATATACCAGAGTAGACTAGCGTATACGCTTCTCGACCCATGAGATGGGCGATGGATGATCCCATATCCATTGGTGTTTGACATCAGAGATGGTGTACGGGTGCTCAGTGGAGACTGGGTACACTGGACGGACTCGCCGAGAACTCCCAGATGGTATTATACCTCACGTCAGATGGCAGTTCTCAGGTGACACTTATACAGGTTAGTCTGTAGACCCGAGATCGTCATAGAGTCTTGTGTGATTCCTACTGTGCTTTGATCTCCACCTTACCACGTCCATGAGGGCGTGCAAAACGGTGGTCTTTGGGTACAGTCCCGAGTCACATGGAGGCAATGAGCGATAGGAGGGGTTTCGTCTCTCCCGGTATTGGGGGTTGATGTTGCGCTGTGCTTGATTGGCCGTAACAGGGAAGTCCCTGGCCAGGGCTGATCAGAGATTTGCTGGTAAGTGTTACCAGTAGTTTCTCGACCCGTTATGAGCCTCACATCGGCACGACTTATCGGTTATTGGGGTCTGACGTATACCACCCCTAGACTTGATATGCGACATATCAGACGAACAGACCGGACTGTACGGTAAGTGTTACTGGTTGGATTCACAGGAGTGTGAGCGGGCTAGCTCGTCGATCTTCTGATCGCTCAATACCCGGATGGCCGTTACGTTTAGCAGACCGCTTGCGGCTTGTGGGTGCTTGATATGATCATCATCTGCTACCGGCGTATTGACGAGTCTTTAGAGTCCTACACAGAGGTTTCCTGGCTCAAGCGAAACGAAATAGGAGCGCATATGAGATATGTGCAGGACCGAGAATAATGCGTGTATGTGATACCGCATTTCATTCTCGCGATATATGTTTCGATTGGTTATATTCGATATGACCTAGTTATCGAATCATTGATTCGATAAATCGATAAATTGGATTCTAGTCGGTTTTGTGCGACATGACCGGATTATTGAATCAAATGTTGATTTAATGATTTAATGTATAATTATATATTTGATATATTGCATTGCATTAACTAGTATTGGTTCACTTTATATGGATTTTCTCACTTGATGTGCAAGAAGTATATGTGATATACTTTTGTGCACATATTTGTATCATGTTTGATGATACTTGATCATTTTGTTAAGTGTGAAGAATTAAAACCATGGTTAAGTGTTGATTAGGGTTTTGCATATTCATTTATTTATTTATTTGAAAAGGATTATGATGAGAATGGTGGCTTTCTTTGTTTTAAGTTGAAGCTTCATAAAGCTTTGACTTTTGTAACCATTCTTGTCATCATGCTTAACCCTAACCCTCTCAAGTAACCATGGTCTATTCTCTACACTTAACCTAAGTTAGTGAATGATAAGTATTGATTTATTTTTCATTTATCAATAACACTTATCATTTTCTAGCTTCATCTTCTTCTTCATCTAAAAGATAGAAAGCTTGATGCCATCAATGGCAACTTGAGATCTAAAGTGAGAAAACCAATTCTAAAGTGAACCCACCTCCTATTTCTTCACCCACTACCTCTTGCCAAGTTGTTTTGGGTGTTTTCTTCACAAGTTTCACAACTTGGTGAAGTTGGAGCTTGAACTCGTGCAACCTCGACGTAGATCATCTTCGGCACGAAGCCGACGACCTAGTCCGCCCATTTTCCCGATGAAGCCGACGATTGAGTTCGGGATTCAAGATGGAGAGTGAGAGGACGCCTACATGGAGCTAAGGAAGTGGATATCCGGATCTACAAAGGTTGTAGCTCTCTTCTTTTAGTTAAGATGTTAACTAGTTTACCGTTTCGCCTAGAATTCTAGCCAACGATCCGTAGTCTAGGGTTTCTCGGCACCGTAAATTTTGAATTTGGCATGGTTGATGCCTTGTGAGACCTCTATAGTGTGCTTAGGAACCCTACAACGTGATTGCGACGGACTTTTGATCACATCAAAATCCCGTGGCAACCGATCAATTGAGACTAAAGTGCTATGTTTATAACATTCATATTAGTTATCTCATAACTACTTGTGAATTCCAAATATTGTATCACATTCCAGATAAATAGAAAATGTTAAACTTTTCGATCGAACATTCAAACACCCATGTTTTCCCGGAACAGCTCAACACTTGAAATAAGTTTAAAAACCATTCACTTCATGCCACAGTACCAACGGTCCAGCCGTAGAAGGGTCAAGCCAACGCCTCAAATGTGGCACGCCGTACTGCCCCAAACCCGAAGGTTCAAAGGGCAGTTCAAGACGGTCACATAATCGTGTTAATGTTTGTTGTCTTCTAGAGGGACCATCGCGTTACTTGCACTACTTAGAATGTCATTAAACTACGGAAAAATCCAACACTTGAAAATTTCCCGGCAGGGGGAAAAAGTGGGTATTTATATCCAGTCGAACTTTTTAGCATATTCTAAAATTACCCGGAAAAACACATAGACAAAATTTGACAATCCGATCGAATCTACGAACTCCTAATACAACCCAGAAAACTCAACTCTTGAGTGCAAATTAAAAATTCCCAGAAAACTCAGGAATAAAATAGTGACATTACTGTGCAAAACTTGGTGACAGAACAGACCGTACGACCGCGGAACCGCCGCACGAGCCATGCTCGTGCCGCGATTCCGCGGCGTCTTAATCGAATTAGGCCCACGTTTTTCACGGTAATTCATATAAAACCCTGCTTATTTTTCTGCATATTTTTAATTCACAAAATTCCACAGTTGTAAAAAATGTACAGAGAGTGGTATTAAACTAGGGTTTCGGGTTCGATCGGACTTCTAACATCGTCTATACATCACCTAAAGCTCTAGCTTAGCTCTGATACCACTGTAGGGTTACTAGGCACACTCAAGAGGTTCCATAAAGTATCAACCATGCCAAATTCAAAAATTTCATGTGCCGAGAAACCCTAAACTAGATCGTTAACTAGAGGTAAAGGCGAAACTATAACAAGTTAACAACTTAACTTATAAGTGAATGGAAATACAACCTTTGTAGATCCGCTCCACCATTTCTCTAGCTCCGTGTTGACGTCCCTCCGCTGCGATCATCGGAATACCGGACTCTAGCGTCGGTTTCATTGGAGAAATGGGCGAGCTATGGCATTGACTTCGAGGCCGAAGATGATCTATGTCGAGGCGACTCAAACTCAAGCTCCATCTTCACTTGGTCATCAACCTTGTGAAGAAAACACCCTATACAATATGGCAAGTGGTAGAGGATGAAGAAATAGGAAGTGGGTTCACTTTGGATTTGGATTTCTCACTTGGAATCATCACTTGGAAATTTCTAGCAAAGGTTTTCTTTCTTCATCAAGAAGAAGAAGAAGAAAGAAATAAAAATGAATGAATTAATAAAATAGAAAATCAAGTGATGCCTTATCATATTGCAACCATGGGTGAAGATAACTCATGTAGAGAGTAAACCCTAGTTTAGGTAATGGTTAGGTTAAGGAAAGAAACAAAATGGTCAAAGCTTTCAAAGCTTCATGAAGTTTCAAGAATGAAAAAAAATTAGCCACCATTTTATTCTTACCAAAATAAATAAGTAAATAAATAAATAAGGTAATGGAAACTCTAACCATTAACCAAACATGGTTTAAAGTAATCACACACCCAAGTTTGCATGTATCATCAAATATGATACAAACTAGTGCACAAACATATATCATATATACAATGTGCACAAACAAGTGAGAAAATAATCTTAAGTGAACCAATACTAGTTAATGTAAAGAAATATATCAAATATATAATTATACATTAAATCATTAAATCAACACTTGATTCAATGATCCGGTCATACTGCATATAACCGACTAATATCAAGTGTATCAATGTATCGAATCAACATTTGATTCGGTAACCCGGATATATCACATATAACCGACCAATGATACAAATCGCGAGAATAGAATACAGTATCACATACTGGTATTATTCTCGGTCCCGCACATATCTCATATGCGCTCCTATTTCGTTTCGCTTGAGCCAGGAAACCTCTGTGTAGGACTCTAAAGACTCGTCAATACGCCGGCAGCAGGAGATGATCATATCAAACACCCACAAGCCGCAAGCGGTCTGCTAAACGTAACGGCCACCCGGGTATTGAGCGATCATAAGATCAATGAGCAAGCCCGCTCACACTCCTATGAATCCAACCAGTAACATTTACCGTATAGCCCGGTCTGTTCGTCTGATATGTCGCATATCTCGCCTAGGGGTGGTAAACGTCAGACCCCAATAGCTCGATAAGTCGTGTCGATATGAGGTCTATAACAGTTCGAGAAACTACTGGTAACACTTACCAGTAAATCTCAGTAACCTTGACCAGGGATTTCTGGTTATAGCCAATCGAACACAGCGCAACATCAACTCCCTATACCGGGAGAGACGAATCCCTTCCTATCGCTCATTGCCTCCATGTGATTCCGGACTGTACCCAAAAACCACCGTTTTACACGCCCTCTTAGACGTGGTAAGGTGGAAATCAAAGCACAGTGGGAATCACACAAGACTCTATGACGATCTCGGGTCTACAGACTAACCTGTACTAGTGTCACCAGAGAACTGCCATCTGACGTAAGGTATAATACCATCTGGGAGTTCTCGGCGAGTCCGTCCAGTGTACCCAGTCTCCACTGAGCACCCGTATATCATCTCTGATGTCAAACACCAATGGATATGGGATCATCCATCGCCCATCTGTATGGGTCGAGAAGGTATACGCTAGTCTACTCTGGTATATCGATGCCCCGTCTCGATACACCCACGACTAGGGACCTTGAAGGATGTACTTAAGGACTGCCATGTTCCCACTAGTATGATCCGCATCATAGTCCAGGTAGTCAAGTACACATCCTAAGGGCTTTACCAACATGTAACAGAGAGACAATCAGTGTACACGTTAAGGTAAAGAGCAACCAGATAGCATACTATCATGTCGAGCAAGAAAGTCCTCCCTATATATGTCCAAGCATCCACTACAATATACATCTTATGTATAGTAATGGCCTCTAGGGAATACATATAACTAACATGTTTGACATCAAAGATTGTACACAGGTGCTCATTAGAGAATGGGTACACCGAACAGAACTCGTCGAGAACTCCCAGATGGAACCATACCTATCGTCAGATAGCAGTTCTTTGGTGACACTTGTACATGTTAGTCTGTAGATCCGAGATTGTCATAGAGTCTTGTATGGTTCCCACTGTGCTTTGATTTCCTCCCTACCACGGCTCAAAGGAGTCGTGCAAACATGTGGATTTTGTGTACAACCACGAGTCACATGGAGGCAATGGACGATAAGAGGGGTTTCGTCTCTCCCGGTATAGGGAGTTGATATTGCGCTATGCTCGATTAGCTATAACAGCAAGTCTTTGTCCTGGGCTGATGAGATTTACTAATAAGTGTTATCGGTAATTTCTCGAACGGTTATAGTCCACACTGTTGGGTTCCGTAGCACCTCCACTAGGTTTCGGAAGGCATCAACCATGCCATTTAAAAAATTCTAAGGTGCTAAAGAACCCTAACATAGGATCTAACTAGAGAAATTAAGGTAAACCAACATGTAATCAATCATTACACTAACTGAATGAGGAACACAACCTTTGTAGACCGATCCTTCACTTCTAAAGCTCTGTGTTGTAGTCCCTTCGCTCCAAGTAGTGATCTCCCGGACTCAAATTAGGCTCCATAGAGCGAAATGAACAAACTTGCTTGAAGTCTGATTGGCACGCCTTCGGCGCGTCATGTTTTAAAGTTCTAAAGTTTAACCGCGATCAAGGACGGCGTCGCGTATAGCTAGCCATAGTGAGCACGGGTCGTCCGCAGGGAGACGGAGCATTTCAAGTTCTTGTTTTCACGAGTTAATGCGCGGGGCAAAGATTGTTTGTATCTACCCTAAGTGTTTATATGCAAGTATAAGTTGTTAGGATTAGATAGGATAGTGTAAGTTAGTGAATTCCATGCTCAATCCTTTGTTTCGAACTCAACCAATGAAGCTAGAGCAATCAGCAACAATGTGGATTAGAGTATTTAAGCACGGTATTAATGAAATCCAGCTTATTGACCCTTGTCCGTCTGTTCTTGTCTTTTGCTTTCGCCTCCGGCCAAACCAAATGCAGCCGGTCGTGATTAGGGATCACCGATATCTTGGTAGGGTAGGGTGCCTAACGGAGCGCTTGCGTAAGGTTTGGACGGAGTTCAATGGAAAATATCTGGCAAAGGAAAAGAGAGAAGAAAAGCCTTAACTTACGACTCCATTCTTTTTCCTAACAACAACATATTCACAACCATCCACACAACAAGGAAAAAGAGCAAATAAAAGATACAAAGAAAAGAAAAGGCAACATTACAAGAAAGTAAATTGCATAGAATTAAAAGAGCAAGTAAGTAAATGACATGGAAATATATTGCAAGAAAGTAAAGCAAGAAATAAAGATACTAGGAACCATAGAACACATTACAAACCATGGGTTCAATAACCTAAATTTAAACTTGCAAGCTCAATGAAGAGGTTGCAAGATCAAGAGAAGGCTAAGAACCCAAAGCAAAATGAAGGCACGAAGAAAGCTTTATTGATTCCAAATAATGATACAAACCCTTTAGTTCAATAACCAAAACTTAAACTTGCAAGCTCAATGAAGAGATTGCAAGATCAAGAGAAGGTAAAGAACTCAAGGGGTCTAGCTATGTATAAGAACAAAAAGAAAACAAAAAAGAGTTGTGAATGAAATCTTGGATAAAGAATTGAGACCCTTATCCCTTGCTCACTGGTCTGTATTTATAGGCTCAAAATAAGATTAAACAAGTAATAAAAATAAGATGACGTGGCAGCAAGGGATGGACAGAAGAAAGATGAGGACCATTGGGGCAAGGGGGCCGGTGAGCTCGGATTTATAGGGCATGTCGCCAGCCCAAATCCGAGCTCATGGGCTCGTGTTGGTTCTATGGTCATGTGTGCTCTCCAATATCACTCTGGTGCTGCTTGATTTTTCTATATGAACTTGGTTTGCACTCAGGGATTTGGAGGGAAAACTTGATGCTTTATATCACATCAACCCTTTTTGCATTAAACACACATCACTTCTCATTTGCCCACTTGCTCCTTGCATCATGGCAGCCCCATCATGGTCTATGTACCAAAGAGCATGTGTACACTTGTATTGTGTTGGACCAAAATTGTGTGCACACATTTATTTGCAAGTAGGTCTTCGAGTTGTCGAAAAAGTGGCTGTTGCCCTTTTGAGTTTCCGAATATCGCATCGTTGGGGTCGGAGTTCGGGTTGCTAATGAACCAGTAGAACGGCGTCAAGGGAAGTTGGGACTAAAGAGAAAGACTATCAAAGCTGCTCTGAAAAGAACTCTTTGGTCATCGATCTGTTTGCAGTGTCGGCTCACAAATGTTGTATCCGTGATTTTGAATGTATTTCCAGTATTTTGTCACGGATATCTATAATCTGTAATTACTGAGCAGACACTGTTAATAGTACCGATGCATACAAAAAATAGATAATGAATGAGTGGTATTAAAATGCAGTTTTCTGAGATGAACAAATACCCCCAAACTTATCTTTTGCTTGTCCCGAGCAAAACAAAATCCTAGCTTCACTTTCGCAGGGAACGCGATTTCATTAAGCTCGTGCAACAAGCCGTAAAACCTCTAGGTGTCCCTAGTAGGAGGAGTGTTGTCTCCTGAAGGTTTTCAGTAGATTACACCCACAAAATCCCGTCAAGCTAGTTTCACAAGTTAACGTCGATTCTATTCCTACAGTTTAGCATCTAGGTTTGAAACTCTATCATCCTAAATTAGAAATATCCAACTCTTATATTTCACACTTCCTATTTATTCAACCCCAGATCCTATACGTTTTACAGCTTAGAAAGATCTCGGTTTCTTTTGAGTTTTCCTTCTAAAGCGCAGACTCCAATCAGGGATTTTTATCATCTTTACGGAAAACATAAGTCTTATCTTTTATTCCTATCTTTCCTCCAAATATCGATTGTATACCCCCACGTGTGTGTAAATTTTAACCGCTACACTTAAGAATTCAATTCAAGCTATAGTACCCTTTCCCTAATGCCTAATACTACTTCTTTCATTTAATGATGGACGGTTTTGCTCACATACCTTTCATGCGACTATTAATGCTTCTTGAGGCACTAACAGCCGATTACTGAATGTGTGAGTTTAAAGTGTAAATAGCAGTTTCCTGGTCTTGACTTTATTTATTTATTTCTTTTCTTTATTTTTTCTTTTTCAAGACCGGATATATTTTTCAATGATGCTCTTTTGGTGTTTAGCTTTAAATACCATTTTTTCTTTCATACTAGGTTTTCAGGCAAAAGTATCTCTAGGTATCCTCTACTATCCCAAGTTTCAGGTGCATGCATGTGCAGTTTGTAGGGTATATACTTTCTAAATTTGGACTCAAGAATAGAAACTATTTTTCAGACTTATCCATCAGTAAAGCTTTCAATACTTTCCCTTCATCTCGACGTAACTCAAGAAACGAACTCAAGATTACCAACTTCTAAAAAAACTGTAAGGACGTATAATTACCAAGGTTAAACAGAACGAGAGTTATTTTTAGGGTTTTCAATTCCTAAGCCTAGGATTCAGTTATTTCTAACGTATCAACTAAGCTTTCAGAATAAAATCTTAGTTACCCTATTAGCTAACTTGACGACAAAGTTTTTATATTTTTTTGGGAAAATTTTCGATTTTTGTAGATTTTTAAAATAAGTATGCTAGTGCAAAATATACATATGAATGCGAAGGTAGAAAGCTTACCGAGCACACCCCCAAACTTAAACTTGACAGTGCCCTCACTGTCAGGCTACACCAAGAGAGTCAAAATTGTCGGCGCTCCCTAATAAATTTTTTTATACAAAACAAAAAGCAAACCAAAAATATATATACACAAAATGACCCCCCCAAATTTATGCGAAACAGTGTTTCCACTGTTAAGCGTTGAAGTTCAGAATTAGGGGGGAGAACAGTATCAATCTATACAAGGCCTTACACATACCAAAAGTTAGCACCAACCATTCAAAAATTTATCGCGATAGTGTGCCGGTTGGTGAAAGAATGCGGAGTGGAAAGAAATGGAGAATACGCGAGACCGTATGAGGATAGAGGTGGGATACGGTCTCGGTATACGAGAAGAAGAATGGCGGAGGGGAAAAAGAAATGGAATACGAACTTGAGGGTGGAAATGGAGTGAATAGATTAGCACAATTTGTAATGACCGATGTGTAAAAAGCGTTTGTTCTAATCTATCAACCCACTGAGAAATGGGGTCAATCCCTCAAGATTCGTAAGAAAACATGGGTAGAACGAACTTGGTAAACCAGACATAGAAAATGAAGGTGATAAGGTTTCTTGCAAGGTCAGAACGATAGAAAGGATGGAGGGAAGTGATTGAGAAATGGTATCGGTTAAACGTTCAGGAGGGTGTACATAGTCAATGAAAGGGACAAGACAAATTGGAAAATCCGACTTATCAAGTAAAACTGGTTCATCCTCAATACTATCCTCAAAATTCTCCTCAAAATTTAGCTCATCCATTCATTCATCATCAATTTCCAGACGCAAATGGGGTTCGGGAAAAACTGTTAATGACTCGGGATGATGTCCACACGGAAGTGAAAGTAAATGATGAATTGGTGAGAAAAACTCATCCAAAACTGCGGGTTCATCATCCAAAATATTCCGTGCGTCAATATCCTCAATCAAGTGAAAATCAATATTCTCGGACACCTCATCAAAAGCATGGATTTCTATCAATTGTGGTTCTAAGATGGAGGTGTAGAGGTCAAAAGGATTGGGTGTGGTTTCACTCGAAAGGGACCCTTCACAATCAGGTAAATCAAACAATACAAAGTTTCACAACTCATTAAACGTTCTATCTTCAATTGGTGAATCGTTCGGGACACTTGATAGACATTCAAAACCGGAGTTGTGGGATTCAATTTGCAATGGGTAGGTTTGATTTGGAAGGGTATACCGCTCACTCATATGACTCAATTCCTCAATCCGTCCTACCGCCTCATCATACATTGGAAAATTTGGAGTTAGTTGAAAACTAGCTACCGGTTCGTTAGGTTGTATGAGGGCAGACATAGACGCATTCAAATCCATCATCTGTTGGTATGACGCTACCCGAAAATCTTCCAACGACTATTCCAGACTAGACATGGATTGTGAAGGGGTTTCAGTAAAGGATTCAAAGTTGTTTGGATACTTGAACTCCCAAATGGCTGTGTAGAAGTAATGTCTAGGGAAGGTGCAACAGTTGGGTAGGATTGATACAAATTGAATGGTTAGACATGATGATGATCAACGTCATGATAAGAAGTTGAATGGAATTGTTTATCAAAAGAATTGGAAGTGGTGAAAGGAGTGAAAGATCGGCTACGGGATTGTTTAATACGTTCAACAATAGACATAGGTCTTGGGGTTACAACAGGACTCTCAAAAAGGGTATCAACGTAAGAAGGTGGTGAAGGTTGAAATGGTTGATACAAGGTGGATTGCGGAGTCCAATTGTTTGTCCTAGACGCGTCTATCCGATCTTTCAAAGAAATTTTGGGCATGGAGGGATCGTTCGACGTTCGACCAAAGCAAAAACCGTATGAAGTAATGTCTGGTTGTGGGTACCAAAGTTCGGCAAGAGTTTTTCTAGGTGGGGTACCCATGATATGAAGAGAAGAAGAAGAAGAAGAAGAGAAAAGGAGGGGAAAAAGAAATGTGTTTTTTTTTATTTATTTATATATATATATATATATATATTGTTAAAGTTAGTTATTAACAAAAGAATGAAATATACACACAAAAATAATCACGGCACAAAATACCACACACCTAATCGGTCTATATTTCACCTAGGTCAACTAGACCTGCTCAAGAACTTGATTGTTGAAGTAAAACTGTATCGAGAAACAGGCTCAAGATATACTGATCACGAGGCCAGGTAAGCGCAGAGATAAGGGGAGCTTTTCCAACGCTTTCGCGAAGGTCCTTAATTAAATAACCCTTTCTCTTTTGGCGGTTTCGCCGTGAACACTGTTCTAGACACCCCGTGAACGATATACCGTTAAGCGGTGTTCTAAACACAGTTAACTTCTCCTAGTGAGCGTGAAATCCTTAAAAGCTTAAAATCTAGTTTCTTTTAAAATTTTGTGAGGGTAAACGTTATGCTCAATTCGTGATTTGTGGGCCACGGAAAAGGTGGTGAAATCCTTTACCGCATGTTGTGGGGTTCGCTTACCCTTAAGTCTGTATTAATGAATGCAATGCGCAATTCAATGAAAAAAATTTATTCAAAGAATTAAACAATCGTTTTTTACGTTTATGCACAGCACTGCAACAAATACAGGTTTGTAAATTTTAGCGTTTAACAGCGAACTTGCAAAGAATCCTGCAAAAATAGAATATTGGATGCGTCGGATTTAAGAATAAGGTGTTCGTAAAGTACATACCGATAAATTTTTCGGGTTAAGAAACCCCCGTTGAAGTGAATCCGATTAGTTTGAAAAGTTTTCTTGTGCGGGTCAAACTACCCGGATCATTGGCACTGTACTTAGCAATCACCTTAGCCTTGAATGTACACTTTGCTCCACACAATCGCCGTTCGCAAATCCGCAAAAAATCTGAAAATGTCGGAAAAACAGATTTTAGTGCGAAAAAGCGATATGAATGCCCAAATACCTGCACACTCAAAATTAAAAAAAACAAGCAATAAAATTGGGACAAAATTAGAACACTGGAGCACGGGACAAAATTAGAACACTGGAGCACAGAACAAAATTTTGGAGCAAACGGGGGCAAGGGGGCGACGGCGCCGGAATTCTGGTGGGTCTCGTCGGTTTTGCCTTGGAGTTAGGGCTCCAAATTTCTTCAGGTGTCTCAGTGTTCTACTAGTTTTTCAATGTTCTTGATTATCTTTTCTGTTGAGATCCAGAGTGCTAGCAGGTCAAAAATCCAGAGAACAAAAATTGTTAGGAATGTTAGTTTTTGTTTTTTTTTAATTTTTTTGATTTTTATGTCGTTTTGTTTTAAAAATGGTGTTAGATGATATAAAAAAGATTAACTCGAAATAATAAGAATAAAAATGTTACCGTCTCCCCGGCAACGGCTCCATTTGATCGGCAAACCTTTGGCGCGTCGTGTTTTAAAGTTCTAAAGTTTAACCGTGATCAAGGACGGCGTCGCGTGTAGCTAGCCGCGGTGAGCATGGGTCGTCCGCAGGGAGACGGTGCGTTTCAAGTTCTTGTTTTCACGAGTTAATGCGCGGGGCTGAGATTGTTCGTATCTACCCTAAGTGTTTATATTCAAGTATAAGTGGTTAGGATTAGATAGGATTGTGTAAGTTAGTGAATTCAGTACTCAATCCTTTGTGCCGAACTCAACCAATGAAGCTAGAGCAATCGGCAACAACGTGGATTAGGGTACTTAAGCACGATATTAGTGAAATCCGACTTATTGACCCTTGTCCGTCCGTTCTTGTCTCTTGATTTCGCCTCCGGCCAAACCGAACGCAACCGGTCACGGTTAGGGATCACCGATATCTTGGTATGGTAGGGTGTCTAACGGAGCGCTTGCATAAGGTTTGGGTGGAGTTCAAAGGAAAATATCAGGCAAAGGAAATGAGAGTAGAAAAAACTTAACTTACAACTCCATTCTTTTTCCTAACAACAACATATTCACAACCATCCACACAACAAGGAAAAAGAGCAAATAAAAGATACAAAGAAAAGAAAAGACAACATTACAAGAAAGTAAATTGCATGGAATTAAAAGAGCAAGTAAATAAATGGCATGGAAATAAATTTCAAGAAAGTAAAGCAAGAAATAAAGATACTAGGAACCATAGAACACATTATAAACCATGGGTTCAATAGCCTAAACTTAAACCTGCAAGCTCAATGAAGAGCTTGCAAGATCAAGAGAAGGCTAAGAACCCAAGGCAAAATGAAGGCAAGAAGAAAACTTTATTGATTCCAAATAATGATACAAACTCTTGAGTTCAATAACCAAAACTTAAACTTACAAGCTCAATGAAAAGGTTGCAAGATCAAGAGAAGGTAAAGAACTCAAGGGGGACTAGCTATGTACAAGAACAAAAAGAAAACAAAAAAGAGTTATGAATGAAATCTTGGACAAAGAATTGAGACCCTTATCCCTTGCTCACTGGTCTGTATTTATAGGCTCAAAAGAAGATTAAACAAGTAATAAAAATAAGATGACGTGGCAGCAATGGATGGACAGAAGAAAGATGGGGACCATTGGGGTAGGGGGCCGGCGAGCTCAGATTTATAGGGCATGTCGCTGGCCTAAATCCGAGCTCATGGGCTCGTGTTTGTTCTGTGGTCATGTGTGCTCTCCAATATCACTCTGGTGCTGCTTGATTTTTTTATATGAACCTGGTCTGCACTCAGGGATTTGGAGGGAAAACATGATGCTTTATAACACATCAACCATTTTTGCATTAAATACACATCACTTCTCATATGCCCACTCGCTCCTTGCATCATGGCAGCCCCATCATGGTCCATGTACCAAAGAGCATGTGTACACTTGTATTGTGTTGGACCAAAATTGTGTGCACACATTTATTTGCAAAAGAACTCTTTGGTCATCGATCGGTTTGCAGTTCTGGTTGCAGTGTCGGCTCACAAACGTTATATCCGTGATTTTGAATGTATTTCCAGTATTTTGTCACGGATACCTGTAATCTGTAATTACTGAGTAGACACTGTTAATAGTACCGATACATACAAAAAATAGATAATGAATGAGTGGTATTAAAATGCAGTTTTCTGAGATGAACAAAGTCATCGAGGCCGAAGATGATCTACGTCGAGAAGACTCTAACTCAAGCTATCTCTTCACTAATTGGGAATTAATGAAGCAAACAATCTAAACTAAATAGCTAATCTAGTATAGGTTGATGAAGTAGGATTTTTGCTCACTTTAGAATAATTTTTCTCACAATATTTCTTCACCTCAAGAAATGCTAGAGATCTTTCTTGAGATGGGGAAGAAGATGAAGTGTAGAATCAATTGAGTGATATCACATATCTCGAGATTAGAATACGGTATCAAATACGCATATTAATCTCGGTCCCGCACATATCACATATGTTCTCCTACTTCATTTCGCCTGAGCCAGGAAACCTCTGTGTAGGACTCTAAAGACTCGTCAATACGCCGGCAGTAGGTGATGATCATATCAGTCATCTACAAGCCGTCAGTGGTACTAACTGGACATAACGGCTACCCGGGTATTGAGCAATCAGAAGATCAACAAGTAAGCCTGCTCATACTCCTGTGAATCCAATAAGTAACACTACCGTACATTCCGGTCTCTTCATCTGATATGTCTCATATCCAGCGTGGGGATGGTAAACGTCAGACCCCAATAGCCTGATAAGTCATGCCGATGTGAGGCTCATAACGGTTCGAGAAACTACTGATAACACTTACCAGTAAATCTCAGCATCCCTGCCCAGGGATTTCCTGTTATGGCCAATCGAGCATAGTGCAACATCAACCCCCAATACCGGGAGAGACGAAATCCCCTCCTATCGCTCATTGCCTCCATGTGACTCGGGACTGTACCCAAAAACCACCATTTTGCACGTTCTCTTGAACGTGGTAAGGTGGAAATCAAAGCACAGTGGGAATCACACAAGACTCTATGATGATCTTGGGTCTACAGACTAACCTGTACCAGTGTCACCAGAGAACTGCTATCTGACGTAAGGTATAATACCATCTAGGAGTTCTCGGCGAGTCCTGTTCAGTGTACCCAGTCTCTACTGAGCACCCATATACAATCTTTGATGTCAAACACCAATGAATGTGGGATCATCCATCGCCCATCATATGGATCAAGAAACTGTCCTTCTTTTGAGAGGGTTATCATATGGCAAGTACGGGCATCCTTCACTTCTCGATGTTATCGAGCCGGTCCTAACCTGATGTTGTAGGTTCTTTTTGGTTTATTCTTTTGCGGCGGGGTTACCCTCTAGCTGTCAGATAATATAAACCTACCTTGTCGATACTGGTCTTCTATCCAGTCTTTGAAGGTGAAGCAGTCTTCAAGGGGATGACCTATTGCTTGGTGGTAGGAGCAATAATCCGGATGATGGACCTCGTTTATTTTCTCGGGGTGCCGAGACTCCGGAAGTATCATCATTTGATGCTTCATGACAAGGTTGAATATTTTCTTGTCTTATTTTGAGAGAAAGAGTATTCCTGACCCATTTTCTTTATAAAGGATGCTCTCCAATCGAGTTTTTCTCGATTGCATAGCGTCTTGGATCCACTTTGTTGTTTTCGAACGTTGTTTGCGTTCTTTGTCCTGTTTTTACCTCTATTTCGGGATTTTCCCCTTTCGCAAGAACATACAGTGGGCCGGGGATGAAGAGCATAATAGTCTTCCTTCTTCGCAGATTGCTGACTGAGACGCTGTGTCCTGGCCTTTTCATAAATGGCCATTTCGCGGCTGTGATTTCCCGACTCGTTTGACAAGCTTTTTTTATTAACCTGTCAATTTGCTCTTCCAGCGACGGAATCAACGTTTTTAGAACAAGAGCCTGCACCGATTTGATGTCATGGCTATTGTCACGCCCCGCTTCCCAGAATACGGAATACGAGGGGTAGACAAGGCCAGCCATGCTCCTACGGTCAAGAAAATGTCCTGCCGTAGTCACACTTCGGCTTCTAGTTTTTCATGGTAAACAGTAAATAATGCGCAGGTAAAGAGAGATGCAGTAACTGAAGGAAACAATGTAAAGAACTGACCTGAGGGGGAACAAATATAGATATAACTCTGGATATCAAATCGAGATGTCTGTAATGTACGTCTAATCCTGGTCCAGGCTAGATCTTCTCCTCACACTGAGCATGCATACTCAGGTCGTCAGAGCGACACAATAGCAATATAATATATAAAAATCATGTGACAATTCTAACAGTGGTAACAGATATGTGAAACAGTAACTCAATGATAGCATGAATATGAATGTGCAGTAATCAATGCAGCGGAGCAGTAAAGCAGTAGAACGATATGTCACGTATGTCAACACAGTATATAAGGTATATAAATGCCCGTATCCCTATCAGTCTCTAAGTCTCACTATACGGGTCACTAAGCCTATCGTCAGTCCAAGTGTGAGAGTCAACCACTCGCGAGTGTCCTCCACCCAAGGGTAGAACCCAAGGGCAAGGGACCACGGGCCCAACATGTAACATGTATATCACGGTGAATATCACATACCCTGTAAATCTCCATATATCTCCCTAAATATATAAGCCGGCATGGGACTCCCGAGATTCTGTTGAACTCACACTTAAACTACCCCACACCCCGTGGTCTACATCAAACGCTAACCATAACCCTAAATACTAATCGATCCGTGACAAGTCTGCGCGAGAATTGGAGGCAGGACCTCCATCAAGCACGTCCCGACTAATACCTAAGATAAATGGCAGTGTCTGGTGCCTTATCTGTGACACCCGTGCAAGAGCTTCCATAAGTGTCCCATACCACTTATAGTCACACATACACGCATCCCACAGACGTCGATAATGCAATAGAATAATAGGGTCACTGATTGTGTACAAGTACGTATCACTTTCACTTATTCACGGATACACGAACACTGACGTACTTTCCACAATCATCACTAACATCTAATACTGGGTAAATGCACGATATCACTAGGTTATCACTACAATGATATGGGTATGATATGATGTGTAAACAGTATATGAAGCATGATTAAGGTGTCATAAAAATAGTATTCTAACACTTGCACGATTTATCATGAAACGTACGTGTATAGTTTAGCGAAACTATAAACAGGTAATAATTAGTATGTTCAGTTATCTATCCATCGAATTTAGTTTCAAGCCAATCGGGTTCCAGGATCATTAATTATAACCATTTCATTTTAAGCGCTCGCGGCTGGAAATCCGGTTTCAGAATCAGAAGTCCGTATCGCAACGCATTTTAATCCAAGTTGGAATCAGATTTTAGCGACGCTACCGTTGGATGAAATCTAGGGTTTTCAGTAAGTCTTTTAACGCAATAGACGGATCTTCAATTGCATCTGTATGTCAGGAGATATACACTATTCAATACCAATATGTCAGTTCTGATTCTGCTGGGACTGTTATGCGTCCCGATCTTTTAAATTACAGATTAAATAGTAAATGATGACGGAACAGGATGAAAACACTTGTGTTGACTAGATAACAGATTTACCTATAATATTCAGCAGAGTTCCGCAATTTAAGAGTTCAGGAAATCCTGTGGTACCCATTACGGAACAGCGAGCAACAACTGGAGTCGCTCTGGACTGCAGTCCAGAGTCGCACTCCAATCCAAATATCATCATAATTTAAGTACAAGAATACCAGGAAACTAGTGTAGGGTTAAAGTTCGTCGAGTCGGCTTCGATTTGAGCCTTCGAACGCACCATTCCAGTATGTATATTATTTATGGTGAATTTAACGGTTTTCAGGTACAATAAAATTACAGTTTTACGATTAAACTTGGGGGTAGTTGTTTTAGTCATTAACGATCAAATTATCCAGCGAAATTCATGCACTAGGTTCTCAGCCAAACGGGCCAAACAATACCATTTAGCTCCGCCAAATTAGGAAAAGACTTTCATTGGGAACACACGTCGAACATGTATGACACATAATTAATCCAAAAATGTAACACTATGATCTATGCAATTAACGATTGTAACTAGGATATATAGCATGTAAGCAAGTAAAATACTTGCCTGGAAACGTTATGGTGATGCACGGCAGTGGCAACGACGATCTCTGTAGGTGCTCGACGGAATGTCGGGGCTCGACTCGGCTTGGGTTTGCGTCGCAGCCTAGCTGTTGATGCATGAATGCTCGATTGTGCTGGGCTGTTAATGGGGAGAGGGAGTGAGAGGGATACGGAGAGAGAGTTGTAGAGGGAGAGAGAGAGAGAGAGAGAGAGAGAGAGAGAGCTGAGAGAGAGATTGAGTTTAGAGAGCGAGAGAGAGATTGAGAGTGGGGGTAAGCAGAGAGGGAGAGAGATTGAGAGTGGGGGTAAGCAGAGAGGGAGAGAATTAGAGAGGTTGAGTGAGAAAGAGAGGAGGCGGAGGAGTGGCCTCGACTGGAGGTGACGGTGGTCGCGGTGATGGGTGCAGGGAGATCGGCCGGGGTCAGCTCAGGGTGTCGACGAGATGCGATGGGTTCTTGGGTTTCTGGAGGGACGAGGGAGGAGCGAAGAGAGGGAGGAAGGCGAGGTCGGAGGGATGGGGATGCCGGTGGTGGTTGAGATGATGGTGAGGGGAAGTCGGCTGTGGTGCGTGCAGGGGTCTCGTGGAGGATGAAGGAGGGAGCTTGGGGAAGGAGGCGGATGGAGAGATGAGGTGCTCGGTGATGGGAGGAGATGATGGTGGGGGTCGGAGCTCCGGTGAGGGAAGCGGAGTGCCGGGGCGGTTAGTGGGTTCGAGAGAGAGGGAGGAAGAAGGAGAACGAGGGAGAGAGCGAAGACGAGATGAGGAAAAGGGTGCGTGGGTGTGTATGAGAGGAGCGGGTCGCAGGGAAACGTATGCGTCGCGGGGAGTAACGCTCGAGAGTGTGAGCGTCGGTGGAGGCGAGAAGCGCGGCGACGTGGTCGCCAGAAAACGCGCGCGGGAAAAGAAATGAGCCGTTGGGGGAGAAAGAGAAGTCGGGTCGGGTCGGGGAGTGTGTGCGGGCGTGGGCTGAAGAAGAAGGGCCGGGCCAAGAAAATGAGGGAAAAGAATTAGTTGAGGGGAAATAAGGAAGCGGGCCGGGCCAAGATTTAACGAGAAAATAAATAAGAAAAGGGCCGGGCTGAGAAAAATACAAAGAAAGAAAAGGAATTTAATTAGAGGATTTAAGGGAGTGGGCCAGAAATGAGTGGGCTAGAGAAATAGAAAACATTTTAAGGGAATGGGAATTTAGAGCGGGCCGGCTCAGGAAAAATATAGTAAAACATTTTAATTATTGGATGAGGGGCCGGGCTGTTGGGCTCAGTGAATTGAAAAGGAAAATGGTGGGAAAAAGTGTGGGCTGAGGGATTGATTTTGGGTTTTATTGATGAAGAAAGTGGGGTTTAGGATGAAATAAATTTATAAATAAAATATATAAATTATAAGTAAAAATGAATAAAATTGTAAATAAGAATAAATAGAATTCTAGAGTAATAAAATACTAATTTTGGTATAAAAAGGGGTTGGGTATTACATCTATTCGGAAGAGCGTCTTCTGCTTCACTTGAGTTGTTTACAACGTGGCAACTGTAGATCTTCTCCCATTTTTTGGAATGAACATATCCAAGCCCGGTTGTCTCTACGTTCCCGTTGGGCATCTTTTGCTGAGTCTCTAGAATATCCCAAATCTTTTTGTAGAATTGGGCTTGTCGAACAGTTTTCTCAAGGGGTTCACCTTGGCATCTTAACAGCTTTTTCAATCCCTCCGCGTAGTATCTTGGCAGACAGATTGGTTGAAGCCTGTCGAGTGCAAGATCAGCACCATACCAGATTTCTTTTTCTACTTTGTTTTTCGTAGATTGGTACAAGAGGATCGCTTTTTCACCTCTTCGCCTGGGAGGTATGTAGAAAGTTTGCGATTCTTGTATGCTGTGTGTATGGATCGGATCAAGTTCCTTGTAATGCCGAGGCGGAGCCATTGTAATTTATGGACTCTGATCTGTTCCAGCAAAAGTTTGCATTGACGGGCGGACGGAGAACACTGCGTTGACCTCATCTTCAGAGTCGCTGCCAAAGACCAAAATAGGAGTAGATGGTCAAGGCTTATTGTTTTCTTTTTAAGGTTGCCTCGAGTAGACTATTTCTTCATCTTCCTTGGTTTCGCTCCCAAAGATCAAGATAGTGGCGACGGACTTCTGTTTATCCTCCGGCTTATGACACCTTTCCGTATTTTCGAAGTCTGGTAGGAAGTACTTTGCGTTTTCATATTTCCGGACTTCGTTTACGTAGAACGGATTTAGCTCTCCTATGACGGTGTACTCCGAACCATCCTTAAAATACTTCATACACTGATGTTGTGTAGAAGGGATGACGTTGTACTCATGTAACCAAGGCCTGCCGAGCAGAGCGTTATAGCAAGTCTTAGCGTCAATGACACGAAATTTGATATCAGTGACGAGCAGCCCGAAGCGTAGCGTCAGTAATACGGACCCAAGTGTCTATGATGACTGTGAGTCGAATCCGGAAATGGTAATTTTATCTAGTCCAAGGTGCTGAACATTCATGCAAATTTCTTTAAGCACTCTCACGTTGAGAAGGTTAACGGAGGATCCGTTGTCGACTAGTATTTTTCCTATATTGATGTCGTGGCAGTACCCGATTGTTAGTTATATGTATGCCCTAGAGGCCATTACTGTACATAGGATGTATATTGTAGTGGATGCTTAGATATATATCTCGATATGTTAGTATGCTATCTGGTTGCTCTTTTTCTTAACATATTGACTTGTATACGTGATGCTGTCTTGCTCTCATATGTTGACAAAGCCCTTAGGATATGTACTTGACTACCAGTACTATGATGGAGATCATAATAGTGGGGCCAAGGGTAGTCCACAAGTACACCCTATAATTGTTCCTAGTCGAGAGAGTATCGAAATAGGGCATCGATACTCCAGAGTAGACTAGCATATACGCTTCTCGACCCATATGATGGGTGATGGATGATCCTATATCCATTGGTGTTTGACATCATAGAAGGTATATGGGTGCTCAGTGGAGATTGGGTACATGGGACGGGCTCGCCGAGAACTCCTAAATGGTATTATACCTATCGTCGGATAGCAGTTCTCTGGTGACACTGGTACAGGTTAGTCTGTTGACCCGAGATCGTCATAGAGTCTTGTGTGGTTCCCACTGTGCTTTGATTTCTACCATACCACGGTCAAGAGATCGTGCAAAAAGGTGGCTTTTGGGTGCAGTCCTGAGTCATATGGAGGCAATGAGCGATAGGAGAGGTTTCGTCTCTCCCGGTATTGGGAGTTGATGTTTCGCTATACTCGATTGGCCATAACAGGAAATCCCTGGCCAGGGTTGCTGGGATTTACTGGTAAGTATTATCAGTAGTTTCTTGAATCGTTATAGACCTTGCGTCGGCATGACTTATCAGGCTATTGGGGTCTGACGTTATACCACCCTCAGGCTGTTGATATGCGACATATCAGACGAAGAGACCGGACTGTACAGTAGTGTTACTGATTAGATTCGCAGGAGTACGAGCAAGCTTGCTTGTTGATCTTCTGATCGCTCAATACCCGGGTGGCCGTTACGTTTAGTAGACCGCTTGCAGCTTGTGGGTGTTTGATATGATCATCACCTACTGCCGGTGTATTGATGAGTCTTTAAAGTCCTACACAGAGGTTTCCCGGTTCATGCGAAACGGAGTAGGAGCACATATGTGATATGTGTAGGACCGAGATTAATGCGCGTATGTGATACCGCATTCTATTCTCGCGATATATGTATCGATTGGTTATATATGATATAGCCGGGTTATCAGATCTAGTGTTGATTCGATAAAAGGATACATTTAATATTAATCAGTTATATGTGATATAGCCGAATTATTAAATCAAGTGTTGATTTAATAATTTAATATATGATTATATATTTGATATATTACATTACATTAACTAATATTAGCTCACTTAAGTATTACTTTTTCTCACTTGATGATACATTGATATATATGTGATATATGTTAATTGTATTATTTTCTTTTTGCACACAAAATATATGTGTGATATATATTGTTATGTCATGCTAGGTTACACATGCAACATGTATGTATGAGATTTATACCATGCTAGGGTTAAGTTAGGGCTTATATTTATTTCAAGCAAATTCAAAATTGTCTAGATATTTGTCATGGTTCAAAGCTTGTAGTCTTCATTGACTTAGTCCACTCCTTTGTCTTACTTAAGATATTTTCTAACCTAACCATTAACCTTACACCATAGTTAACTCTCTACATGAGTTAGTGTATGACACTAACTCACCCTTAGTTGCATTTCTAACCTCAAGAGTTCATTCTCTCTTCTTCACTCTTCATCTTCTTCATGAACTCAAAAGCTTTCTAGGGTTTTGAGATGTGAAGAAATATTGTGAGAAAAATAAAACTAATGTGAGCCCACTTCCTACTTCATCATCCTCTACTATTATCCATTTAGTTTAAGGTGTTTGCTTCACTAATTTCACACATTAGTGAAGAGGTAGCATGAGCTCGAGTCTCCTCGACGTAAATCATCTTCGGCTTCGAAGACATTGAGCAAGTTTGTTCGTTTCTTCAAGTGAATCCTCTCTAGAGTCCGGGAGTTCACCATTCACAGTGAAGGTTCCTTGTTCACTTCTTTGCAAAGTTGTTTGCATATCGATTCGTCGGATTTTCTAGTTTCGATTCTAGGGTTAGGATTAGCTAGAACGGCAAAAATTTAAATATAGCATGGATGATGCCTCCCAAAACCTTGCTGCCGTGCTAGACAACCCTGCACCAGTGACGTATAACGGGCGATTATGTTCGCACGTACCGAGGTGGAGATCTTCATCACTGAATGTAATGTCTACCGTGTGGACCTCTGCTAGCTCATCCTTCATCTTTTCTTCTGCGATGAAAGATTGGAACTGATCGGGCTCTTGTAATTCCTTGATTAGGGAATCTCGTGCCTCTTTGGACAGGAGAAGAGCATTCAATATGCTCAGTTGTGAGGGTATTTTCCTCAGATGTGCTAGGATATTGTAATCCATCTTGTTTTTCCTAGACGGGTCCCTTGCTGCGAGCTCTTTGACTGCTTCTTCATCGAGGGCAACTTCCTCAGGGATTTTCCCTTTCCCTTTGTCTTTTTTATTCAAACCTTTGTTTGTAGGTCCGAGGTTTTTCTCAGACAGCATGCGATTACGCAGCTGAATATTCTCATAGTTATTCTCCTCCTCTTATTTTTCGGAGGTGGAGTCTTTGAAGAGAGGGATGAAGGGTATTTTTTCCTCAAAATCGCTCACGAAGGTAAGAACTTGGGGTTTCCCCCCTTCCGAACCGGTTCCAACCATATGATAGTTGCCAGTCATTTCTTCTCGTGCATTTATCACACTATTTTGCCAACGACGAGCTGCGTGCTTCATTTCCTTGAAGTGTTTTTTATAGACAACGTATCCTTATCACCACTTCTTAAAGGCATTGCATTCCTCGGTGAGGTGGGTGACCCTCCGATGATATAGGCAGTAGTTTGGGCATGCATCTTCTCCATCGACGTATATGGCCCCGGGAGTGTTCCTTACGAGATGTGGCGGCTCATCCCCATTGACAGTGCTTTGGCGAGCCGCTTCTCTGTTTTGATCATGCTTTTATTTGTAGCAGGTGTACTTTGGTTTGGTTGGAGTACTTTACAACTCGTCCTCACCGTGGCTTCTTTATTCTGACGTTGACGCTTAGCCTTTTCATATATGATTGTCTCGCGTTCTCGGTCAACTTTGCTTTTTTAAAAGGCTTCGTTAACAGCCTATCGATCGGGTCTTCTAGCAGTTTCGGGAATTTTAGCGCTGATTCTTCCCCCGGTTCTTCCGCGTTGTTTTCTGACGTTGAAAGAGGTTCTTTGTCATATAACGACGAATGGGAGACCATATGGCAACTTTCTATATGGTCTTCGGTGTCCTCCGATGAGTCATTTTCCCTATCATTGTTATTGTCTTCGTCCTCAATCATATGCTTGAGGAACTCTTCGAGCGTGATCAGTGTTCGCGCCTTCTGGTTATACTCCTCTAGCGCGTCAATGTATTTTTGTAGATCTGTGCGCTTGTCGTTATTCGGCAGGCTGCACATGCTTCTTGTTCTTCTTCTTTTTCTTCGAAAACTTTGAAGGCTTGACTTGAAGGTTTTTCCCCGCGTCAACAATTTTCGGTGCGGGACAAGGTTTTAACATCCCTTCAATTATTTCGGGTTCAAGTGGGCTTTTCCACCTGACTGCCGGACATGCTTGTAAATCCTTCAGCATTCTTTTGGTTTTTGCTGAAACAACAACTTCCCATGGAATTTCTTCCACAAGTGAGCATGATGACCCTGCGCATCCACCATTTTGGGAGTGTGCTTCTGGGGTAGGTTTACCCTCCAGTTATCAGACGGTGCGAATTTCCCCAGTTGATACTGGTCTTCGACCCAGTTCTTGAAGATGTAGCAATCTTCAATTGGGTGGCTCACCATTCTGTGATAGGAGTAGTAATTAAGGTTGTTGACGTTACCGGGTTGCTGTGGACGCAGCGGGTCTGGCAATGTGATGAGTTTATTACGCATTTTCAATTCGAACAATCTCCTCATCTTGTCACGGGGGAATGAGTAAGCGCGTCCTAGTCTTTCCTCCAAGAATGGGTGCGGACGCGCGTTGTTTTAGCGAGGAGCCGGTTTTGGGCTGCTCGGCTGTTGTTGCATATTGGCAACGAAGGCCACTTTCCCTTTACCTTTGGCATTTCGAGGGTCCTTATTTGAGGAGGAAGGCCCATGGCCCATCTGGTCCATTTGAGCCAGTTTATCTATCAGAGCCTGAAAGGTGGTTGATTTGAAGAATGTCATGAACTGGGACACAGTCGTTTGAGGATCAAGGGTCCTAATGAACATGCCCATGGCAGGGGATTCTTCAATGTATTGTTCGCACTTAGACCACAGGTTCCTCCACTGGATCGCGTATTGGACCTATGTTTCTCCCGACTTTACCGTGGCATTGATTAATGACGTGATCGGGGTGCGTTCGCTCGCGCTGGTGAAACGTTGTGTGAACAACATCTCCATTTCTTTGAATGTTTTCACGGAGTCATTTGGGAGCTCCGAGTACCATTCGAAGGCTGTTTCTGATAGGCTGCCAACGAACTGGCAAAGCAACAGTTTGTCATCGCCTTCAGTGCTGCCGCACAGAGCTCTGAATTTTGCGATGTGTTGATGAGGGTTGCATGTTCCTTTGTATTCATAGAACTTGGGGATCGTATATCCGGGCGGGTATTTTATTTGATCATACTAGCCTGGATATGGTCGCCCTGTTTGGACAATTTGGCCGGCGGCTTCACTGGCTTGATGAGCTCTTATTTGTTAAGCAATGTAATCATCAAGGGCGACCTTGGAGTTCATTTCTTCTTTGGCCGCTGATAAGGACGGAGGGGGGTTTAATGTTTCCCCATATCATCCTCGATGATTATCAGCGGATCTTTGGCCGGGGGTTATGGTTGGATCATCATCCCAACCATATCTTGGAACAAGAGAGCCATCTGCTTTATGTTGGCAGTTTACTCAGCGGCTTCTTTATCCTTTCTCTCGAGCACCCTTCGCAGAAACTCCGTATCGATCTCCTGCTCCTAGCGTTGTTCAGCCTCTTTATCCGGACTTTCTTTTTGTCCAGTGAGTGCTGCCATTTTGGTCAGCATTTCCTGGAGCTTCTGTTGTTGATCCTGAGCCTTGGTCAGCAACCGAGTTTGCGGTCGGTGACTCACTGAAGCACGGCTTTCTTCTTTTTCCGAAGCCATGTAGACCGTATGTTCAGCCTCTTTGTTCGAACTTTCTTTTTATCTGGTGAGCGCTGCCATTTTGGTCAGCATTTCCAGGAGCTTCTGTTGTTGCTCCTGAGCTTTGGTCAATGACCGAGTTTGTGGTCGGTGACTCACCGAAGCACAGCTTTCTTCTTTTCCCGAAGTCATGTAGACCGTATGTATTGTTATGCCCCAGGCCTTAGGGCGTTTAGGTCTATCGCCTTTGGAATTTGTCGCGGGCGGTAGAGTTTTCTCCAGCCTCGTTCTTTTATGTGAGATTAGAGTTGAAGGAGCCATTGTGACAGGCACCCATTTAGAAAAAGTCCCCCATTGTATGGCGGAGGAGTGATCTTTTTCTTGTTGGCCCTTGGATTTCTTAGGTCGACGGGAATAATCTTTGTCAATCACAGAGTCTTTGACTTTCTGCCAGACCCTTTGAATTTGCGAGGAGAGCCGCTGATGAGGCCACTCTAGCTTTTCCTGCACAGGAACCTCTACTAGCAGAGGTGATTTCTTCAGTACCGCCGTTGAGGAGTTCTTACGTACCCTCCTAAGTGGATCAAAGGTGTTTCCGGTTGGAACAGCAGTGTTGACTTCCACCATTGGAGCTGGTGGATTGAGTCCAGAGGGGGAGTTGCCCCCAGTTTTTCTCACTCGGTGCCAGTGGCAACATCGAGCATACCTTGCAGAAGGGACCGCCTCAGTTTTGGAAGTGGCTTCATCATGCTCCTGGTTTTGCTGAGGAGCTTCAATCGGTGTCGGCCTGATGAAAACTGACGTCCATGTTAAAGTTTGAGGAGAAGCGGGCCAGCCTTTCAAAAACCGACCGTCTGGTGGGGGAAGCGCCTTTAACGGCTCTGCCTGCAGGGGAAGTTGGGAGGGCTATCCATTTTGGGGTAGCCCGTTCAGATATCACAAGCTTCTTTACAGGTTCGTTTGTGCTTTTGCTCAACCTGTTGAAAACTGAGACGCCAGATTTGTACGGGCCGTTGTAGTTGCCAGTCGATCGAAAATTGATCTTTTAAGAGCTTCTTCTTGTGTTGTTGAGGCACCGAAACTCACAGGTGGGTGCAAGGTCCCAAAGAACAATCCAGTAGTGGCTTGTGTGACTTACCCCACTGGCATTGAGAAGATAGAGGCCACATTGAGCCCATAAGTCACTCCTCCCGTTAGGGTAGAGCGAGAGTTACTGCTGCATGGAGTGCATTGAGAAGTCATTGATTTTCTGCATAAGAGCAAAAGAACAATTTTTAGTACCTCGAATCCAAGGGCAAACATAGCGAACTGCGATTTTGTTCGCGAAACATGACACACGAAGTGTGAAATGGAAAGAGGAAAAGGTCCCACTGAGCGTGCCAAAACCTATTCACCGCCGAAAGACAGAGACCGAGACGTTAAGACGTCTGGCCTGAATTTGGGGGCAGATGCTATTTGAACATCTTCATCCACCTCTCCGATGATACCAAGTTGATTTATGGCACCATATATCGAAGGTTTGGACAGATGCGACCGTTGTAGCAGACTTCATCAGATTCCCCCTCATTTGTGAGGGGTTTTTGATTGTGGGGACGCTCTTCCCTGTAGGCACAATCCCCTGCAATTAATTACATTATCGCATTGCGATAACCACTTTCTCCTTCTCCAGCAGTTCACTTCGTGTCGTATGTATTTTTGTTTATTTTGGTTGCCCGTGGATTGTATACGGAGACTAGTTTATGTCGTCGCCCGTAAGGCACGGATTAATCCTAATCCGTATATTTTAGATTTGGGTTTTGAACTTAGGTTATATATTCCTTTAGTTCAAAGAGGTTTGATTTTATTTAAGGACCGTTAATCTAGTTTGAGATTAAGATCAACTTAAATATATGAGCATATGGGCTCAATTTATTTTCAACTAAGGATACGTTAGTCCTATTTGAGACTAAGATCAACTTAGCAATATTTTAACAATTATTAAATTTTATTAAAATCCAACAATAAATCATTTGGGCTCAGCTGCAAGAAAAACTTCAGAGACTTAACCAATTTGGGCTTAGTCTACTCAGTCTCTTTTTTTATGTTCATAGTGCTAAGCACTTATTTGGGCTCTGTTTGTTCAGCCCCCTTTTTATGCAAAAATGCAAAGCACTTGTTTGAAGCTCTAGCGCTCACATGGGTATCATGTGAAGCCTTCATTCATGGGCGCTGCCCAATCAGTGCTAAGCATTCGATTATATATATAGTGGTAAACACTTTTTTATGTGGCATCCACGTGAAGAGCACATGCAGCGCTGATCACTACCCAATCAGTGCTAAACACTTAGGCGTTTTGGCTATGTATGAAGTGCTAAGCACTTTTTGTATGGCGCCCACGTGAGGAGCACGTGAGGCGCTGGGCACTGCCCATTCAGTGCTAAGCACTCAGCCGTTTTGGCTGTGTATGAAGTGTTAAACACTTTTTATATGGCGCCCACGTGGAGTGCACGTGAGGCGCTGGGCGTTGCCCAATTAGTGCTAAGCACTCAGCCGTTTTGGCTGTATATGAAGTGCTAAGCATTTTGATTCAGTGCCCACGTGTATTTCACGTAAGGCGCTGGACTTCTGCTTTGGGCGCTCGCGTATTTTTCACGTAAGGCGCTGGGCGCTATTGGGAGGGCACCTACGCAGGAAACACGTGAGGCGCTAATCTCTTTTCTTTATAGAGATTAAATCTCTGTTAATGCCATTTTGGCCATTAATGATCATCAAGATCTCTATTTTGAAGACCTTGGGTCAGTTTTTTTTCCCTTCTTTGGAGGACTAAACACTTCTTTTCTTTTTATAAGAACTAAGTTCTTTATGTAGGGTTAAACCCTAATTTCGGAGGAATTAAATTCCCAGAACACATGTTCTTTTTCTTTTTATTTATTTTTAACTTAGTTCTTTTCTGAATCTTTAATCCTCAAGAACAAGATCTTCCCGATGAAAATTAAATTCTCAACTTGTGCGAGATTTGTCTTGTGGATCTCTGATCCAGAGAAAGAACTAAGTTCTTTGAGATGGGTTAAACCCTTAGATAGGTAAAATAGGATATTTTGATCTCTGTGTTTTCTTTACCTAGGGTTTTGAGGAGGAAAGTCTTATTCTTTGATTGAGAATTGAATTCTCTATTGTTTTGGAAGCTTTCGGTATTTTTCAGAAGCTTATTTGGGGGGGTTCTCTCTATATGAGACTTGAAGTCTCGGGTCTTTTATATAGTGGAGGCAAATTGTTAATTAGTTTTGGGAAAATCTCTTATTGAGATATTCCAATTGATTTAATTGGTCTCAAAATTGATTTGGGGAATTTTACCCACCGTTGGATCTTTGATCCAAAGATTTCTGTTTTATAGAATATGTTTTCTTGTTTTTAAAAAGACTGGGAAAGTATTTTCCCATATACAGAATTTATTCTGTCAAACGGTGATTTTTAATCACCATTGGATTTTTGATCCAAGAGCTCTCTATTTTACAGAGAACAATCTTTTTTTGTTTGTAAAGATTGAGAAAAAATATTTCTCACAATAGAATTTAATTCTATTGTTTGATAATTTGTCATCACCACTGGATCTTTGATCCAACGGCTCTGTTTAACAGAGAATATCCCAACTTTTTGTTAGGGAAATATCCTCATGTAGAATTTAATTCTCATGATATAAATTTGGGCGCCTGCGCTCACGTGTTGTGCATGTAGGTGCCACTTAAGAATTAAATTATTATTTATGATAGGCGCTCATGTGCTTTGCACAATGGCACCCACGTGAGCTTCACGTGCAGCGCCACCATAGGATTTAATCCTAAAAGGTTGGCGCTGGCACTGGCGCTCTCATAAAGGGCATGTGGGGCGCTGCCTCAACAAAATTTAACAGATCTTAGCTCTTTTTATTATGTTTAAATATTAGGGAACAGAGGCAACTTGGCCATGAGCTATAAGACGACGTTTTTCAAGTCGTCAATTTTTTAGTGGAGCTTGGCCATCTCCTTATATTTGTTTTTGAGCTGCTTCTGGAGCTCTTTGAGAAGTTGCTGCTCTAAGGTCTTGGGATGAAAGATTGGCTCCTCTTCGCTTTTCGAGCCCGACTCCTCATGAACTGAGAGATCTCTCTACTTATCAGCCTTGCTGGAAGGGTTTTCATTACCTTCCAGAGGAGGCTGGTCTTGAGAAGTGGCAGCCATATTCACACCAAATTGGATTTGAGATGTTGTGGCCCCGTCCTTTCTCTTACTGTGCATGCCTACCATGTAGACCGTGTAGACCACATATCAAGCAATCTCTTTATCTTTGGCAGCTGATTTTTTGGACCATCGTCATGGCCCTTCCTCTTCCGGAAAGGACAGGCGACTGAAGACGGTTGGTTTGACTGGGGCCTTGGGTGGCAATGTTCGGATCGCTGCTTTCTTGACTCTTACGGTTATGGCATTCTTCTGAACCAATGTTAGCGGTTCAAAAGAGTTAGCAAGTTTTACAGCCGATTCATCTATTGTTACGGGGTAACCCTGTTCTTGGAACCTCATGAAATTCAGCCTAGAAGAACCCCTAGCCCTTTTGTTAGCTCTGTATCTGAGCATTTTCTGTCTTAGCTTCTCGATTTTGAGGGCTTGGTGGGCATCTGTTATCCAGGAAGCCATCATGGGTCGATTGATAGGGAGCATAGAGAAGATACCTGATTGAGCAGTTGTCAGAGGTACAGCTGGAGCATGCCCGAGATGCCTTATTGCTTTGTTGGTGTTGATGGATTTGCCCCCAGCTGGAGGAACGGAGAGTCGTTCGGAAATGGATTTTTGCTTGGGCTGAGGTGCCTTCATGACCATAACATTTGGCCTTTTCCCTTTTGAGGCCGGTTTATCTATCATCGGGGCTTGAGGAGCAGGGATGGCGTTAGCTGGTACGAACAGAATAAAGCCAAATGGTAGCAGATGTTAGTGATATATGCCCTAGAGGCCATTATTGTATAGTACTGGATTGTATATTACATTTTGGAAGCTTAGGATATACACGGATATAATAACGGTCTTGTTCAAAATGATAGTATGCTATCTGGTTTAATTCTATCTTAATATGTATATATGTTTCTTTTAACATATCGCTAATACATATTGATATAGCCCTTAGGACCTTTGCTTGACTACTAGCATTGTGATGGCAGTTACACTAGTGGGGGTTGGGTAGTCTATAAGCACATCTTTATACTTGTCCCTAGTCATAGGATTATCGAGACAGTGCATCGATACTCCAGAGTAGACTGGTGTGTACGTTTCTCATCCCAGTTTGGGAGATGGCATGTCCAGCAGCCATTGGTATGCGATACCGGAGATAGTATATAGGTGCTCATTGGGTTATGAGTTACACAGGACGGACTCGATAGGAACTACTGGTTGGTATTATACCTATCATCGGTTAGCATTTCCCGGATGACATGAGTACAGGTTAGTCCGTTGACTTGACATCACTATTCGTCTCGAGTGTGTTCCCACTGTACTTAGATTACTACCCTACCACAGCTCAAATGAGTCGTGCAAACAGGTAGTGGTTGGGTTCAGTCTCGAAGCACTTGGAGGCATTAGTGGTTAGATAGGATTCGTCTCTCCCGGTATTGGGGGTTGATATCGCGTTCTGTTCGGATAGCCATTACACAAAGTCCCTGGCCAGGGCAAGCGAGATTTACTGGTAGGTATACCAGTAGTTTCTCAGGGTGTATTGTGCTTTGCACCGACACGACATATTGCGCTATTAGGGGTCTGACGGTTACCACCCCCTAGACCCGATATGCGATACTCTTAGACGAATAGACCGGACTGTACGGAAATTATCACATATAGGCTCAGTATGAGTTCGGATGAGTTTGCTCATCGGCCTTCTAACCGACAGATACATGGGTAGCCGTTACGTACAGCTAGTGCCACTAACGGACTTGTGGTTAAACCCACTGCCAGCGTACTTTCGAGTCTTTAGAGTCCCACATAGAGGGTTTTCCTAGTTCAAGCAAAACGATGTAAAGGCCGTATGGTTTTACGTGCAGAGTTCCAATCATATACGTGTACTAGTTGCACGGATGTTGTTCGGACGGATAATACTAGTGGGCTTTGGTTTAAGACGGATTCAAGTATTATATTATTGGATTAATATTATCTCATTGTATTCGTATTTTTTGGAGTACGAATACTGGTATGTATATACGGTGAGAGCATTCTTGTAATTTTACAAGAGATGCTTCTAGAAGGGGACACTTCATTATTTGGATTTATCTATTTTTGCAAATAGATTAATGAGGTTGAAAATGGAGATATTTGTGGCATGGTGAAGTATGGCTCATTTCATTTGTTTATGTGTTTGGTTTACTATTGAAGCATGGGTGTTATTTTCTATTGGAAAATAATCCATGCTTCATGTGAGATAGAGAATGAGACATCCTTCACTAGCAAAGACTTAGCTCATTTGCAAATTTCCTTTCTCTCTCCATTTTTTCTCTCCTTCTTCCTCAAGACCTTAACCCTCACATGAGTTGTGAACCATAGTGTCCTTTGAGATTAAATACTCCAATTAACACTCTACATCTTCTAAGCTACCTAGTTTAGCGAACTAGGTACTTTAGTTACCTCGGTTTAGAGGTTGGAGCTTGAACCATAGACTCTAGGGTAGATCGTCTTTGACATAAGGAGACCAACGTTCAGGCGCGATCCGGATCTTCGAGGAGCTCAAGAAGAGGAGGAGAAGAAGACCCGAAGGACAAGTAAAAAGGAGGTATAAACTCTTACATAGTAGTTAGAACCTCCAAGTAGAATAGCTAGTTATGGTTTCCGTAAAGATCTTGGAGTTTAAGTCAGTGTTGCAAGTCAAGAAAATCATTTTTTATAAATTCCGCCCCCACAAGTGCGTGGGGTGTGCAACATCGACTTACAACAGAGGCTTCTCCCACTATCGCCAAAAAAATGCTGAGAGGACCGTCCTGGCGTCCATCTTCATCTTGTAGGAGATGGGAGCGTCTTGAGAGCTGAGCTTGTCCTTGGAGACATTTTTGTTGCGTCCGAAGATTGCAATTGGAAACTGTTAACCTGCACAAAGAAGCATGATTTCAGTATAGGCAATCGATATATAAGCTGATTGAGTTCACATGAACGTTTAACCCGAAATATGGAAGGAGAGGGCGTTCCCACCGGGCGTGCCAGAATCTATAGAGTGTTTTTCATCACCCTATTAAGATAGGAATAGGCGCGCTTATCAGGCATGTCCAGATTCCCCCTGCCTGGGGCAGGCTGTGGTTTTATTGATTGTGAAGATCCAAATCTTCGGCAGCTGTGGACCAAACTGCCGTTAATTACCCCTCGCTTTTAGAACGAGAGAACCTCCAATTGATGGGTCAAACTGGTCATGCGAAATCAATGTGATGTGTTGGTGTGTGTTTTTTTGAAATTAACAATAGAGACGTATTCACTTTTTTTAATTCTATTTATGAAAAATGATTTTTTTAAAAATTATTCAATGAAACATTTTTTTAAAAATGATTTTATTTATTATTTATTATTTATATTTTATATTTATTCTATTTACTTTATTTTTAAAAAAAAAGGAAGGAGAAGCCCCCCTCCCACTCACATGAGAGGGAGGAGGGGCTCCCACTAAGTGGGAGCCTCCCCTCATGTGAGAAAGGGAACCCCTCAGTGGGGGAGGCGGAGGGTGTCCGTGGGTTTGGAATTAAACTCCAAAAGACTTTTTTTTTATAATGGAGTTAAACTCCAAAATATTTTATTTGGAGTTAAACTCGCAAAACAATTTTATTTAAAGTTAACCTCCAAAAGATTTTAAGTGTGGTTAAATTCCCCGAAAGGATTTTTATTGTGGAGTTCAACTCCAAAAGAATTTTTATTTTGGAGTAATCCAAAATATTTTAAATGGAGTTAAACTCCTAAAAGGATTTTTATTGTGGAGTTAAACTCCAAAAGATTTTTTTATTATGGAATTAAACTCCAAAACATTTTAAATAGAGTTAAACTCCTAAAAGGATTTTTATTGTGGAGTTATACTCCAAAAGAATTTTTATTATAGAGTAAAACTCCAAAAAAAAAAATTCTCCTTTCTCTTTTGAGAAGAAACCCAAATGGATTCTCTTGAAACTCCAAGATTTAGATCTTAGATGATAAAAAGAGACCCATTTTCTTCTCTTGAAGGAGCCTTAGGAGGTGGGTTTCCCTTCTTCTCTTTTTTTGATTGGATATAAGAATTAAACTCTTCTTCAATGGGTTTATGATGCAACTTTATTTAGTTTTGAGAAAAAGAGAGCTAAGCTCTTGATTTAATTGGAAAATGAAGAGGAAGAGGGAGAACTTGAGAGAGTGAAGATGGAGGTACAAACACTAGAGATTTGATGGGGAATGAAAAGTTGTTCCATTTCATCATAATATTGCCTTATATAGGCTTATAAGTTTACACATAGCCCCTTTGGTTTTGCAAAATGGCATTTTGCCCATCTCATGCCTATGTGCTTATTTCTTTTTGCACATGAACCATGGGTTTTACAAAAAATTGGATTTTTTCCTATTTATTTTACATTCATGCATGAAAATTACTTCAAACTTATTTATTACATAATTTTCTTCTTGGCATGGGGAGGCCGGCAGCTTCATGTTCGGGCTTAACTTGGGCATAGGCCCACTTGGCCTGGGCTTGGGCCTATTTGGTTTAGGGTTGAATTTGACTTGGTCAACCGGGGTGTAATTTTTGACCCCAACAAAGAAACCTACAAGTGAGTACTGCAATCAAGTGAAGTAGCCCGCTTAAACCAAAAACCATGGAAGGGATGTGGAATCCATATCCCATTCCGAATCAGATGATAAAGGGAAAAGCCCCAAGTCAAGTTTATTCTTCCAAGGAAGAAGAAGACACAGCAGAAGGAGTGATGTGATATCTAGTTCTTTCGTATATGAAGAAGAAGTTCTATCAACGTCAGAAAGCGACATTGATGAGTAGGGGGCAAGTGTCGTGTAAAATGCCCGGTATTTCCCGCAAACAACTCGATTGATACGATGATAAAAGAAACAGTCCAAGAGGGTGAAGATAGCCTAAGACGTGAAATGTTTGTGCATACCAAGTATAGGCGGCAGCACCTCAACAAACAAGCATCGAAAGGAATGGGTTATATGACTCCCCGACCGAATGATTAATATTTGACCGAAACGTCCTTAAACTAATACTTTGTCCCAAACACAGGAATGTTGGACCGAAATGTCCCTAAACTAATAATGGACCGAAATGTCCCTAAACTAACGCATCGCCCCAAACACGGTGATAATGGACCGCAATGTCCCTAAACTAATATACTTCTTGAGATTGACATTTCAATTGAAGTCCCATCGGCAAAAATTGCAACTTAAGTCCTACCGGCTACACAGCTATTCCAGCGATGAAGCCACCCCTAAGTCCCACAGGTAAATAGATGGGTCACCTATGGAGAAGCTACTTTCAACAGTTCCACCGTTCATAAAACAAACGGTATGTCCACAAGCGAAATGAGCACGGATGAAAACCCGAAAGGGCGCCGTGAGTAAAAACAGCGAGACGGCCGGTGAGTTTGTGAAAACCTAAAAGGGTGTAATCTCGTAAAAAAAATTGTACACTTGCAGGATCCCCTCGACCTTGTTAAGAAGAAAATACTTGCGTGAGATCCTTACAAATCTATACAATTCCTAAGGAGAAAACGCACTTACTAGATCCTTATGACTCGTAAGGAGAATATACCTCCTACGAGACCCTCACGACTCATAGAATTCAAAAGTCTTAGATTACAGGGATCTAAACCTATTCTTAAACCGTCATATCCCCCAAGTGCTCTACAAGTAGTTCGATATCAAATTTTGTATACAATCCACGGGAAAGAACAAAATATGTTCCAACCGAGTTCCACATATAGCGAGAAATGTCCTTATATAGTGAACGACACTTATAAGTCCTTTCGACTTAGAAGCAGAAAACTCACTGGTAAGATCCTTACAACTTGCAAGAGAAAACACACTTAGGAATCCCCACGATTCCTAAGGAGAAAATACACCTACGAGATTCTCTTGAATTATAGGGAGAAATACCTTTATGAGACCGTTACGTCTCATAAAGTCAAAAAGCCTTAGTCGTTAGGATCCTAACCCTGTTTGCTAAGCCACCTTTGTTTAAATTGATAAGGGCTAATGATGATTCGCTCTTGGTAATATTCCAGTTGTAGCGATGCTGATGCCTAAACAGATGTCAAACTTCAAGTCCTCGCAAGGAATATGATGATTCGCTCGTGGCAATATTCCAGTTGCAGCGATATTGATGCCAAGATTGGTATCAGATCCCAAGTTCCTGACTCGTAATAAAACTCAGCGGGTCGCAAAAAAATGTGTATGAAATAACCGAAATGATCCGGCAGTTCGTAATAAAAATCAGCAAGTCATAAAAAAATATATGTGCATAAAGCCGAAATAATAGGGCAACTCGCAATAAAAAACAATGAATCAAAAATAAAAAATATAGCTGAAATGATTGGACACCACGATAAATAGCCGAAATGATTGGGCAGTCCCATCTTTCGCGATATGAAAAGCTAAAAAGATAGAGCATCGCAGAAATAAATAATAAAATAAAATTTTTCTATCCTGCGAGTAGGTCCATATTGACTCTTATATACAATCTATGAGCACAAATAAAAGAAAGGGAACCATATTTTCCCACCATGCTTCGTCAAAAAAGTTCCAGATCTCGATGGCAACATCTACAGCCTAAAAATCATCTCCACGTTCTGCTCATTCCAGTAGAGTGCAGATGCAACGTCATTAAAAACCAAAAGGTCAAATAAAAGAGGAGTAATGGAAAAATCCTAGCTCCAGCTCGACGTTCCTTCTCAGTGTAGACGTGACGTTAACAAGGACCCAAGGGTCAAATAAAAGTGGAGCAATAACATATTCCAAGTTCCAGATCTCGATGACAATATCTACAGCCTAGAGATCAACTCAACGTTCTTTTCATTCTAGCAGGATGCAGACGAGACATCATCAAAGACCAAAGGGTCAAATCAAAGCAGAGTAATGGAAAAATCCTAACTCTGGCTCGACATTCCTTCTCGGTGCAGATGCGATATCAATATGGATTAAAGGGTCAAAGAAAAAGTGGAGTGACGGCAAAATCCTAACTCTAAATCTCGATGGAAATATCTACAGTCTAGAGATCATCTCCACGTTCTTCTCATTCCAGCAGGGCGCAGTGCAACTTCAATATAGAAAAAGCAAAAGTGGAGCAATGGCAAAGTCCTATCTCCAGACCTCGATGGAGATATATACAGTATAGAGGTTATATGGATGTCTACCCCTTTTCAGTGAAGAATTGGCACGACATCATCAAAGCAAAAGTGGAGTGACGGCAAAATCCTAGCTCCTCGATAGCAACATCTACAACCTAGAGATCATCTCGATGTTCCTTCTCATTCCAGCAGGGTGTGGAAGCAACGGTCAAATAAAAGTAGAGTGACGAAAAAATCCTAGCTCCAGATCTCGATGGAGATATATACAGCCTAAAAATCATATGGATGTTTACCCTACTTCAGCGAAGAATTGGTATGACATTATCAAAGAAAAAGTGAAGTGATGACATATTCATAGTTTCGAGTCTTGATGGCAACATCTACAACTTAAAAACCATTAGATGTCATCCCACCCCAGAAGGGTGCGGTTATGACTCATCGGGGCTCCAAATCGAGCCTAATCTCAAGTAAAACACCACTGCAACACCAAACGCTGGATTTTCTAATGGTAATGTGAATATTCCAACCAAAGAAGGCTACTTGAAGACGTCTTGTCCAGCCTCAGAAGGGATCAGAGACACGGCAGACACGGGGCTACTCGAGCAGTAACCTAAGGGACTTCATGTCAAGAATATATCAGCCAACACGATGGTACAATGGACTTAACCTGGTACCACAAACCTAACGGACTCCTGTATCGAAAGGGGTTATCTATATTTCATGTTAGGATACACCTGCGAGATCTCTTGACTCGTAGGGAGAAATATCTTTATGAGACCCTCACGACTCATAAAGGTCAAAAGCCTTAGGCGACGAGAATATCAACCTGTTTCCTAAGCCATTGTTGTCCTACAAGGAGGTCAAGACTGACTCTTATATACTATCCACGGGCCAAATTTGACAAAGTTGCATCCAATGAAGAGAAGAAGCCACTTACGGGTCTTCTCGACTCGTAAGGGTAATATACTCTTTGTGGGATCCTTACGATTCTCAAGAGAAAACACACTTAGGAGTCCTCATCACTTCTAAGGAGAAAATACACCTGCAAGATCCTCTCGACTCGTAGGGAGAAATAACTTTATGAGACCCTCACGGCTCATAGAATTGAAAATTCTTAGGTGATAGATCTAAACCTGTTTCCTAAGCCAATGTTGCCCTACAAGGAGGTCAAGACTGACTCTTGTATACTATCCACGGGCCACATTCGACAAATTTGCATCCAATGAGGAGAAGAAGCCACTTACGGGTCCTTTCGACTCGTAAAGGTAAAATACCCTTATAAGATCCTTACGACTTTCAAGAGAAAACACACTTAGCAGTCCTCACAACTTCTGAGGAGAAAATACACACCTATGAGATCCTCTCGACTCGTAGGGAGAAACGTCTTTATGTGACCCACACGGCTCATAAAGCTGAAAAGCCTTAAGCGACAGATCTAAACCTATTTCCTAAGCCATCGCTGCCTTACAAGGAGGTTAAGACTGACTCTTGTATACTATCTACGGACCACATTCGTCAAAATTGCATGCCTATGAAGTGATGAAGCCACTTATAGGTCCTCACGACTTGTAAGGAAAAAATACCCAAGTGAGATCCTTATGACTTACGGAGGCGATGGACACTTAGGAATCCTTACGATTTCTAGGGAGAGTATGCACCTATGAGATCCTTACGACTCATAGGGAGAAAACTGTAACGACTCTGAATTTACTATACGAAAATTTTCCAATTTAATGTAGAGAAAAGAGTTTACAAGTCTGAGTACAATTTAAAAGTTAATTTTTGTTTAAGAACGACAAGAAACAATTTGTAGCTCACAGGTAAAGCTCTTGCATTGCTGTGACGTAACCCCTGTGTTCGAACCCCATCAGGCACATTATATTTTTTCTGATTTTTCTTTTAAACTTTTTAGAAGCCCAAAAGTTTACACGTGCAATGCACATAAAAATGAAAAGAAAGAGAAAACAAACATGTGCATATTGGAGTTAACTGGGACATGTACACATGGCCAAAATCGACCGGCTCAACTCACCAATTCGACTGGCGAGATCCACCAAAGGGCCGGCACCGACGGTCCCTCCGTAGGCAATGAGACCCGTGCTTTGCACAAGTGTCGTTTTCCCTACCCCAAACAGAGACCCCTCAATTCCCCAATTTATCACATTTTAATGCATTTTTAATTCACTCTTTTAATTCTAAAACCCTAATTCCACACTATAAATACTGTCCCATGCCATAGCCCTTCCTCGTTCTGAAAATTCTATCCAAAACTCTCAAATTTTCTCAAGTACAAGTGGAGTAGAAGAGGAGTTAGCCAATGACCAACTTCCAGTGAGGAATCGAGGCTATTCCGACGACTCCGCGATACCACGAAGATAACCCACTCTTCTTCTACCTCTCCTTAAACTATTTCACTCGTAAGTCCCTCTCAATTCCTCACCTTCTTTGAATATCCCTTCTCAAAATATATGTTGAAGTGTAGTTACTACCGACAACTTTTACTAAAACCTAGAAAACTACTCATCTTTAATACTTCGTTAAGTCCAATTTGTACACATCACTTGTAATTTTAACTCATAGTTATTTAGAATCAAATTCCATCTAAATTCTCATGTAAAATAACTTTAAATTGAGTTTTTCATTTAAATACCATAAACTTTATATACGTCATCTTATTTTCCTTTTGTCAAAACATACCTCTAGAAAACTTCATGGGGTAACAACCTACCCCTCACAAACACGCATGATTCCATAGCACGATTCTATTTGAACCTATTTTTGTGGCGAATACAATATATTTCATTAAAATATCATCTATTATAAAAATAGTTTTCTTTAGAATTGTATTTTAAAATTCCTTTGCAAATATACCTCTACAACCCTCTTTAGGAGACCCGCTATTAGATGGTGCGGATTATCTTACATCCTTAGGCTTGTAGAGCAAGATGTTGACCTTCTCACGGAGCATTCGGTCTCAAAAGGTTTTTAATACGATTTTTAAGAAAAACGCAATTTTCTACTTAATAATAAAATTAATTTTTAATAATTATATAGATATTATAAAATACATATATTTTCAAAATAAAATAACCTTATATTTTTTTCAAAGGAAAGAATTACAAATTTCATCAAAATACCAACAAAAGTCAAGCTTTACAGTAAAATACCATGAACTATTCAAGTTAAGCTATTATCACTAAAATACTTAAATTCTTAAAATTCACATTCATGAAAACCCTAAATAATATAAATAATTTCTCAAGGTTATTTTGAACTATATCTTAAAAAAATATTTTTCATAAAACCCCCTCGAGTTATATAAAATTACATTTAAGGATTTTAGTAAATATGGGTTTAAGCGGGATCAATTCTCTTGAGCCTCAGGGAGCCGGAGAAAGTGAGTGCTTGCCTATTTAAGATAGAATAACCTAACGGTGTTATCAATGGTTATTGTCTTGGAAAAAACACAAATCATGTCGTCCATGTGCAGCAGTTACCGATAACTCCCAAACCTAATTCAGGATCTAAATCAGTTGCAAGTGTCTAACTCGGTCTGAGTCTAAATCAAACTTGAATCCAAACTCAAACCAGAATCAATTCAAACATGAATCCAAACTCTAACATGTATAGTTGAACCTGAACCTGAATACCAGAACAATATCAACATGCAAACATGACTTGACTTGACCGAACCATGGCTATAACTTGACTTGATTACATGACTACTTGTTTACAACCTGAACCTGATTACATGAACAACTTGTATCCATGGTCTCGGCAAGTCTGATAATTATAATCTATATAAAACAATACACGGGGTTAACGGGGTAGATTGGTACAGAATGTATTAAAAGTGGAATGAGAAGGTCACTAAAAGACACCTACATGAACTCTCATACCGTTGTCCCATGGCTTTTGACGAGATCTTTTACTACCTGTTACCATAGTTCACGGAGCAAGTTGGACTCCTCTCGTATACACTGATACCTTCCGTACCAAGCTACAAACAACTACGTTAGAATAATAAACTGATACCTATATAACTTAACAATTTCCTTCAATATTACTTATTGTATTACTTCCTTTCTTTTAGGACTTACCGAGCGCTAGTTCGCTGACGACATTCTTGTCTATTTTTTTCTTTGGAATGTTCGTTAGGAGGAAAGGACTCTCAGGAGACTGAGCTCAGTCAGGAGTACTTGGATCAGATTGAGGCACGGCCAGACTACTAGCTTTACTTGTACTTATCTTCCAGTTTGTATGCAACTGTTTAGGTATTGCTTTTATCATTGTACTTTTCCTTTTCAAATCAGTTGTATTGTAAAGATGAATGTTAATAAAAGTTGATGATCATTTTATACTCTTGTCATTTATTGTGCATTTTATATATTGCTTAATTACGCTTGACGTATTTATTTTTTAGTAAATGCATCGCGTGCCTGCCACGTCTCCACCTCCGTACGCCGAGAAGCGGGGCATGACAGGTTATGTTGGCGGCCCATGCAGGTCCGTTCTGCATGGAATCCTAAGCAATATATCACAAGAATAATAAGAATCGACAACTATACATTCTTTACATTTCAAATTCTTTAAATCTATCCTAACCTTTCTTTTTCTATCAAGGTCATGGATTCTTCCAATAACACGAGCACGAACGTCAATGGCAACACTCCATCACCTACACTACTACAACCAATTACCATTGTGGACCTACCGAAAGACCAATGGTGTTCCTTGAAGCAACCAGGAGTCTAGTTGAGGGACAACAGGAGCAGGCCGCTCTCCTTCACTAAGCACTAGTTCGCACTGAGGCAGCTTTGAGGGCAAGTCATGGTTATATCAAGAAGAAGGAAAGGACACCGCCAGCAAGGACTTGCAATTATTGTAAGAAGCTCGGACATGTGGTAAAGAATTGCAGACGAGCTAATGGTCTTTATATGATTTTTGGATCGCCTAAACACACTCTAAGAGTATGCTCAATGTACAGAGCAGACGCAAACCCCACACCAAGACTGACTATACAAGCTCGTATTACCCTCTTAGCTTTAACTGCACCACTTTCGCGAGGACCACCTTTACCTCGTCAGTTCGAAATGTACCAACAAGCACAGAGAAAAGTGCCAAGAGGCCAGACATTCACGATGCCGGTTAGAGAAGCCAAAGCCACTGGCCAAGTTATCACTGGTAATTCCCAATTTTTCACACCTTGTCAATTCTTGTATACCACTATATTTTTCTTGTATCTAAAACCAACCCCACACAACTTAGGTACTATACTAGTAGCCACTCTTCCTGCACTTGCACTGTTCGACACTGGAGCGCCACACTGCTTCATGTCGCAACGATTCGTGTGAACGCACGCGATTCCTGTGAAACTACTTATTTCAAGCTGGAAATGTCAGTTCCGGGAATGGAGTCTTGAAGGCAACTATGGTATTTGATCGGTATCCAGTTGTAATTTGCGGATGAGAATTTTACGCGAATTTCAAAGTACTGGAAATTCCAAATTTCGATGTTGTATTGGGAATAGACTGGCTGGGAGTTTTCTATACTACGATTGACTACCATCAAAGGAGGGTAGTATTCGAGACACCAGATCACCCAGTCTTCTAATTCAAGAGAGGAGATAAAACGTTGGATCCAGAGAGATACCGTGCTAAACCGAAAGATGCAGAAGTGTTCTCTCCCGGCGGTACCAAAATGTATAAGGATCTACGGTAAAACTATTGGTGCCATGAAATGAAGCGCGAAGTAGCCAGAAGTGTAGCCAAGTGTTTGATGTGTCAGCAAGTAAAGGATGAACATCACAGGACTGCTGGTTTACTTCAACCGTTACCAATCCCAAAATGGAAATGGCAGCACATTACCATGGACTTCGTGATTGCTCTTCCACGCAGCACGAAAGGTAACGACGCAGTATGGGTTATTGTGGATCGACTCACCAAGTTGGCTCACTTTATTCCCTTTCGAGTTGGCCAAAATACCGAGACATTGGCAAAGAAGTACATGGAGGAGATCGTAAGATTATATGGAGTAACGGTTTTCATCGTCTCCAATCGTGACACCAGATTCCGATCACAGTTTTTACAGAGTCTGCAAGCTAACCTGGGAACTAATCTGAACTTCAGCATGGCTTACCATCCAGAAACGGATGGACAGTCTGAGCGAACAATTCAAATTCTGGAGGATATGCTAAGAGCTTATATGTTAAACTTTGGAGGTTCGTTGGAAGATCACCTACACCTTGTGGAGTTTTCATACAACAACAACTATCAGGTGAGCATTGAAATGACACCATTTGTAGCTCTCTTTGGAATGAAGTGTCGTTCACCACTAAGTTGGGATGACATCGGAGATCGTGAACTTCTTGGACCAGAGATGATCTTGGTAACTGTGGACGTAGTTCGCACGATCAAAGAAAGAATACGCATAGCCAAAGACCGACAGAAGCATTGGGCCGATGCAAAGCGTCAACACCAAGAGTTCTAACCTGGAGATCATGTTTATAAAGATCTTTCCAAACCGAGAAGTAATTTGTTTTGGCAAGAGGGGTAAGCTCAGACCGAGATATATAGGATCGTTCGACATATCGTTTAGCACCACCACCCTCATTGGAAGGAGTGCACAACGTGTTCTACATATCCCAGCTTCGAAAATATGTGAGCGACCCCAGCCTCATCCTTGATCACTCCGATCTCACTGTACAGACTGACCTGACTTGCGAGCAACAACTCGTTGAGATCCTGGATAGAAAGGTGAAGACACTGCGGAACAAGGAAGTAAACATGGTCCAAGTGTTGTGGAGAAAAGATTCACTAGGAGAATCAACGTAGGAACGAGAAGATAACATGCGTGCAAGATACCCTTACTTATTTATAAACTAGTCCTTACGTAATTGTAAATTTCGAGAACGAAATTTTTGTAAGGAGGGTAATATGTAACGACTCTATATTTACTGTACGAAATTTTTTCAATTTAATGTAGAGAAAGGAGTTTACAAGTCTGAGTACAATTTAAAAATTAATTTTTGTTTAAGAATAGCAAGAAACAACTTGTAGCTCACTGGTAAAGCTCTTGCATTGCTGTGATGTAGCCCCTGTGTTCGAACCCCATCAGACACATTATATTTTTTCTGATTTTTCTTTTAAACTTTTTGGAAACCCAAAAATTTACACGTGCAATACACATAAAAATGAAAAGAAAGAGAAAACAAACATGTGCACATTGGAGTTAACAGGGACATGTACACATGGCCAAAATCCACCAGCTCAACTCACTAATTCGACCGGCGAGATCCACCAAAGGGCCGGCGTCGACAGTCCCTCCGTAGGCAATGAGGCCCGTGCTTTGCACAAGTGTCGTTTCCCCTATCCCTAACTCCCCTGCACTGTTTGATTGCTCTACAATCAAACATAGACCCCTCAATTCCCCAATTTATCACATTTTAATGTATTTTAATTTACTCTTTTAATTCCAAAATCCTAATTCCACACTATAAATACTATCACATGCCCTAGCCCTTCCTCGTTCTGAAAATTCTAGCCAAAACTATCAAATTTTCTCAAGTACAAGTGGAGTAGAAGAGGAGTTAGCCAACAACCAACTTCCAGTGAGGAATCGAAGCTATTCCGGCGACCCCGCGACACCATGACGATAACCCACTCTTCTTCTATCTCTCCTTAAACTATTTCACTCGTAAGTCCCTCTCAATTCTTAACCTTCTTATTTGAATATCTCTTCTCAAAATATATGTTGAAGTGAAGTTACTACAGACAACTTTTATTAAAACCTAGAAAACTACTCATCTTTAATACTTCGTTAAGTCCAATTTATACACATCAATTGTAATTTTAACTCATAGTTATTAGAATCAAATTCCATCTAAATTCTCATGTAAAATAACTTTAAATTGAGTTTTTCATTTAAATACCATGAACTTTATATATGTCATCTTATTTTCCTTTGTCAAAACATATCTCTAGAAAACTTCAAGGGGTAACGACCTACCCCTCATAAACACATATGATTCCATAGCACGATTCTCTTTGAACCTATTTTTGTGGCGAATACAATATATTTCATTAAAATACCATCTACTATAAAAACGATTTTCTTTGGAATTGTATTTTAAAATTCCTTTGCAAATAAGTATCTACAACCTTCTTTAGGGGACGCTCTATTGGATTGTGTGGATTATTGCACATCCTTGGGCTAGTAGAGCAAGATGCAGACCTCCTCACGGGGCATTCGATCACGAAAGGTTTTTAATACGATTTTTAAGAAAAACGCAATTTTCTACCTAATAATAAAATTAATTTTTAATAATTATATAAATATTATAAAATCCATATATTTTCAAAATAAAATAACCTTATATTTTTTTCAAAGGAAAAAATTACAAATTTAATCAAAATACCATCAAGATACCAACGAAAGTCAAGCTTTACAGTAAAATACCATGAACCATTCAAGTTAAGGTATTATCACTAAAATACTTCAATTCTTAAAATTCACATTCATGGAAACCCTAAATAATATAAATAATTTCTCGAGATTATTTTGAACTATATCTTAAAAGAATATTTTTCAGAAAACCCTCTCGAGTTGAATAAAATTACATTTAAGGACTTTAGTAAATATGGGTTTAAGCGGGATCAATTCTCTTGAGCCTCAGGGAGCCGGAGAAAGTGAGTGATTTCCTATTTAAGGTAGAAAAACCTAACGGTGTTATCAATGGTGTCCTAAAAAAATACATAAATCCTGCCGTCCGTATGCAACAGTTACCGATAGCTCCCGAACCTAATTCAGGATCTAAATCAGTTGCAAGTGTCTGACTCAGTTTGAGTCAAAATTAAACTTGAATCCAAACTAAAACCAGAATCCAATTCAAACATGAATCCAAACTCTAACATGTATACTTGAACCTGAACCTGAATATCAGAACAATATCAACATGTAAACATGACTTGACTTGACCGAACCATGGCTATGACTTGACTTGATTACATGACTACTTGTTTACAACCTGAACCTGATTACATGAACAACTTTTATTTATGGTCTCAGCAAGTCTGATAATTATAATCTATATAACACATTATACGGGGTTAACGGGGTAGATGGGTACAGAATGTATTAGAAGTGGAACGAGATAGTCACTAAAAAACACCTACATGAACTCTCGTGCCGTTGTCCCGTGGGTTTTGACGGGGCCTTGTACTACCTGTTACCATAGTCCATGGAGCAAGTTGGACTCCTCTCGTATACACCGATACCTTCTGTACCAAGTTATAAACAACTGTGTTAGAATAATAAACCAATACCTGTATAATTTAACAGTTTCCTTCCACATTACTTGTTGTATTCTTTCCTTTTTTGGGGACTTATCAAGCGCTAGTTCGCTGATGACATTCCTGTCTATTTTTTTTTTTTGGAATGTTCGTCAGGAGGACAGGACTCTCAGGAGACTGAGCCCAGTCAGGAGTACTTAGATCATATTGAGGCACAGCCAGACTACTAGCTTTACTTGTACTTATCTTCCAGTTTGTATGCCACTGTTTAGGAATTACATTTATCATTTTCCTTTTTCTTTTCAAATCAGTTGTATTGTAAAGATGAATGTTAATAAAAGTTGTTGTTCATTTTATACTCTTGTCATTTATTATGCATTTTATATATTGCTTAATTACGCTTGACGTATTTATTTCTTAGTAAATACGTCGCGTGCCTGCCACGTCTCCGCCTCCGTGCACCGGGAAGTGGGGCATGACAAAAACCTTCTTGAGTCCTTTAGGGCTCATGAAGATGGAAAAATCCTTAGGCGACAGAGACCTAAGCCTGTCTCCCGAGCCATCAATTCTACAACGATGCATAACTTTGCACTACTTAACCCACATACATACCTACATGAGCAAAGTAATGGGGGCATTTGTTCCCGCCAAAAAATTTTCCTCAAAACTTGTTGTTCCTTTTATAAAAAATTGAGGGCAACCCCTACGTGTTAAACACGTGATCATTCATATACAAATCATGTGAGTAGCGCTTTTAAATAGATTTAAATCCTATGACAGCCTCCACATGTAAATTAGTACATGAGCACTTACGTGCAAAGCACACAAGTACCTGCAGCAGTTAGGATTAAATCCTATAGCAGCGTCTACGTGTTAAACACGTAAGCACTCTCGTGTTAAACACATGAGTTGCCTTACCGCATTCTTTTGGCAGCGCTCACATGCAAAGCATGTGAGCGTCACTGCCATATATATGGCAGCGCTCACGTGATAGCACGTGAGCGCCCCAATTTAAAACGTCATCATATAATAGAACTAAATTCTATATGATAGAATTAGATTCTATTTGGGAAATATTTTCCTGATCTTTCTAAAATAAGAAAGATCTTCTCTATTAATGTCATGACCCGAAATATTAGCTCGTGACCAGCACTTAAATCACGCAACGTCTAAAGGCGTAACGAATTTAAGTAAGCTAAAACCAAGAAATCTATACCTTTTAAGAAAAATAAAGGAGGTGAAGTTTTGAAATAAGGGTATAATGAAATCAAGTTTTCTTAATGCATAGAATAGGAACATGAAAAATGCAAGTGGATTATGCAAGTTTAAAACCATGTTTTGTCTTTTTAAAAAAATTTGGGCAGCACCTCCTTTGTATATTTTGACCCAAAACCACATATACAAGATAATGATAAAGGCATCCCAAAGCGGGAAACAGCTCTTCGCCTAACGGCGGATCACAACCACGCAAGACAATATATATATAAGTATACGACGCCCAACGGTGAAGATCACCACAAAGATAAAGAAAAGCAAGACATAAAAACCACAAGTAGCGGAAAACCCCTCGCTCTAAGTCTCGCAACCATAATCCCACTAAGTCTCATTACTTATACAATTTACTAATTTTGATTGATGGAGTTGACTAGATACAATATGAAATATAAATACAAGGGTGGGTACGATACAATTGTCCCACCTACCAATAGCAAAACACCCGACTGTAACTGTGTGCCAGCGATGCCGCTACTGATCCATGCGGGCAACCTGCAAGAACTGTGGCACTACGGGAGTGAGTTGCCAACTCGTGGGTAGAAAAACATCTACAAGTAGAAATCGAATAAACAATAACTCCTAGGTCAACTATATCATAAGGGTGAAACTATGATATCTAGGATGACCGGGTCTGTATATGTGCCAACAAGGTAGTCAGTGCCTATAAGCATGTGGATAACATCCAACAGTATAATCAATGCATGTATGCATGTGGATCTCGTCCACCCATATAATCAATGTATATATGCATGTGGATCTCGTCCACGTGTCAACCACTGACACAACAACATCATGGATGTAAATATCATAAAAGCATATGCATGAAAATATGAGGATATAAATCAACATGTGTCCCTCGCGACACCTCAAAATTATGGAACCTGGGTGTCCAGCATCGACACTCGAAACATTATAAAACCCGTGTCCAGCATCGACACGCAAATCCTCGTATCTCTCGGGCTCCGTCAGTCCGGATTGGCCCACGGGCTCCGTCAGTCCGGATCGGCCCATATCATCTCTCGACTCCGGTCGGTATCCTCCGGATATCCGCCGACCCCAAATACTATCACCGGTAGGTAGTAGTCCCTCTTCCAGGCTCACCGTCTACTGCACAGCATCTCTTTCTTGCCCCGGGGTACCATACCGGATCCACTATGTACCCGCAATCGGCCTCATCCAGATCTTCGACCGGGTATCACTGTCACACGTCTCAGAACCGAGAAAACGCATGGTGGACGCACTGAAATATCATATCAAGAGAAACCGGGTTTTTAAACAGTACATGCTTTCTTTTGAAATAGCCACGGTTCTCAAATCCAAAAATCTTATGAAAACAACATATCTCAATGTGTGTAATCATAAAGCATGATGTATGCGATATATAACAGAAATGTAAGCATATCCGTATACCATGCAACATGGAACGGTAATATGCACATATCGAGGGAAAACCACTCTTTTAAATGAATCCAGTTTTTAAAATATATCATGCGGTTCCCAAATCTCCAAAATCGAATGCAATATCATATAAAAGTGCATATGTGTATATACGCAAGTATGGACATATAAATGTGTATGTCCACAAGTATGGTGTAAAATATGTATGTACGCAAGTATGGTGTACGATATGTATGTGCGCAAGTATGGTGTACAATATGTATATCATGATGCAGCAACCCTACTGTGTAGTGACATGGCAATTATCGATGATGAAGTGTGTGAGCCGGCAAATCCGTGTACGTGTAACATACGCATCATCGATAATGGTGCATGTGTACTAGCACAGGTATAAGTAATGCAATGAGAATAATATAAATGCAGCATAAGGTAAATCATATGCAAATGCTGACGGGTATACGTATCTAACATGATCGAGTCGGTGAATCAATCAATCGGCATCTAGCCAGACAACACCCCGTACGGTATACCCCATCGTACGGCATCCTCTAGTCGAGGATATGGATCAAACCTCAAGTCAACTCATCACATACGGAAAATTATCGTACGACGGCATTAAGCTATCAGGGATCCTATCATCCTATAAGACGAGGAAGGTACGGACCTAACGTCTCGTACGGCTATCACTCACGATTCACAACATATATAAATATCTCTATATACCTATGTCCCAGGTTACATCCATAATAATCTCATATCAGGGGACCGGCAAGGTATAAATCATCTCAATCGACTCGCATCCGTATACCAACATATCATCAAATTGTCATATCACGTCATATATTCTTTTCATCGTATTTATATCCCACATCAAGTCAATTTTACAAATACGTTCTACCCTTACTATAAGCATACGTATCTAATCTAACATATACACCCGAACCATACAAACAGTTTTTGAAAGATGTGAATCGTAGTTTTGAAAGTCGGGGCTACGGTGTTTTTACGGAAAAGATATCATTTGCAAATCCGTAACGTCCCTCAAGGTATCTGTTTAAAATATGCATACGATTCTTCAGTTTGGAAATAGGTATGGTTCGGATGACACGTTTACGTCGTCTATGTTAGTGTATATGCCTTAGGGGCCATTATTGTATCATACTAGCTTGTATATTACTTAATGGAAGCTTGGGATATTCACAGTTATATTAACAGTCTTGCTAAACATGGTAGTATGCTACTTGGTTTATGTCTATCTTAATATGTGTATATGTTAGCATATCGAGAATACATATTGATAGAGCCCTTAGGATCTTGCTTAACTACCAGCGTTGTGATGGCAGTCACACTAATGGGGGCTGGGTATTCTACAAGCACATCCTTTTTTTTTCAGGTCCCTAGTCGTAGGATTATCGAAACAGGGCATCAATACTCCAGAGTAGACTAGTGTGTACGCTTCTCATCCCAGTTAGGGAGATGGTCTGTCCCACAGCCATTAGTACGTTGTACTGGAGATAGTATACAGGTGCTCGTTAGGTTACGGGTACACCGGACAGGACTCGCAGGGAACTGTTGGTTGGTATTATACCCGTCGTCAGTTAACAGTTTCCAGGTGACATGAGTACAGCATAGTCCGCAGACTTGACACTGCTGCTTTGCCTCGAGTGTGTTCCCACTGTTCTTAGATTGCTACCCTACCATGGCTCAAAGGAGTTGTGCAAACAGGTAGCAGTTGGGTGCAGTCCCGAAGCACTTGGAGGCAGTGGCGGTTAGACAGGATTCGTCTCTTCCGGTATTGGGAGTTGATATCGCGCTGTGTTTGGAGAGTCATTACGCAAAGTCCCTAGCCAGGGCGGACGAGATTTACTGGTAGGTTTTCCAGTAGCTTCTCAAGGTGTAATGGGCTTCACTCCGACACGACTTATACCGCTTATAGGGGACTGACGCTTGCCGCCCCCTAGGCCCGATATGCGATAGTCCTAGACGAACAGACTGGATTGTACGGAGATTGTCACATCAGTCTCAGTAGGAGTTCGGATGGGTTTCCTCATCGTCCTTCTTATTGACATCTACCTGGGGACCGTTACGTACAGCTAATGCCGCTTGCGGTCTGTGGATAAACCCACTGCCAGCGTAGTAGTCGAGTCTTTAGAGTCCCACACAGAGAGTTTCCCTGCTTCAGGCGAAACGATATAGAGGTCGTATGGTTTTACGACAGGGTTCGGACACATACGTGTTTTTACGCACGTACGATATTCGGACAGTTTATACTAGCAGACTTTGGTTTAAGCCAGATTCTAGTATTGGATTATTGAATTTATACAGTCTCAGTATTTCCGTGTTTTCACGAATGGGAGGAGCATTCTCGTAATTTGTCGAGAAGCTTCTAGAAGATTGATGAGTTGGAGGCTTAGGTGGAATTTGCATTAATTGGATTAATGACTCATGGTGTGATTCATCCAAAGGAGTTAATGATGCATTTATTGATTAATGACTCATGGGATGAATCACACAAGGTGAGTTAATGAAGCATGATGATATTTTTATTTGTTATTCATTTAATAAATATCTTATGCTTCATATATATTCACAATGAGATATTTTTCCAAGCATATACTCACTCTCACCTTCTCTCTCCTTAAGCTCTCTCTCTTCAAGAACTAATCCTAACCTCTCATGTGTTGAGATCTAAGGGTTAGTAAGACTAAAAGATCCCTAATCATCTTCTATATTCTCTAGGTTGCTTTGATTAGCACTCATAGCCACTTAGTTACCTCAAGTGCGAGGTTAAAGCTTGGAGAAGTAGCTATCGGGTGAATCTTTCTATCACAACGAGGAGGCCGACGAGGAGGTGATCAAAGAGAACAAGAAGTACTTGGTTCATTAGGTATAATCATCTTTCATAGTAGCTAATGACTTCTATGTTGTTGTTAGTTAGGGTTTGGCAAAGATCCGGAAAGTTTGTCGATGTTAGTTTAAACAAAATGAGTGTTTTACCTCTTCCGCCTCCCCGCATCATGTGGGGTGTCTAACGTCGACTTACAGTGGTATCAGTGCCTCGCTAAACCATAACTAACTTGTTAGCAAAGTCGTTAGAAATTCGATCGCAAAACGAACCGGAAAAAACATCATTTTGACCAAGTTTCTGCCGATTTTAAAATGGGGTCTAAAAATTTTTCAGAGGCCCTTAAAAATACAAGCAGGGAATTATAAGGTTACTGGAGAAATTTGGAATCCTAACTCGGCCAAACCGCCACGGATACGCGGCCGATCCAAGCGATCCGCCACGGATCCGCGGCCGAGTTGAAGCCGAGTCAGCCCAAATTTGCCCAGTAACTCTTCTGTGTTGATTTTGTTTTTTCTGGAATGTTTTGTTTCTGCTCAGGTTTCAGGTGCATAGAGAATTATTTGGAGTATAATCATTTGTGTTTGCTTGATCGAAATTCTAAGATGTTTGGGTAACTTGATTATATCTGTGATTTGTTTAATGTGTTCGTAAACCTCTCCTAACTGCTAGTATGTCGGTTAGCAGGGGGTTGCACATTTCTGTAATGGTTTTTACTGGTTTGTGTTTGTGGACTTGTTGGATTGTCGTGAATGGATAGCCGGGGATGTGAGATGAGTGTTTCTTTCATTCAAATGTAATTTGTAAATTGTTGTAATATTCTTTTGCGGGGCACATCCGGGATGAGGTTGTAGCCACCGTTGTATTATTTCATTTAATGTTTTCTGCTCCTAGGATAGACCCAAGATGGAGTGCACAAATTACCGGGTACTTTGAAGTGTTTAATGGCCTACTCACGTTGTTGAGGGAGACCGCTTCGCTTCGGATACTTGGCGGGTAGTTTGCCATACCCGTAGGGGTCTAGGGTGGGGTTTTGGCTATTAATCGTGACTGTGAAATCCGTCTTTCTTTGCAGGCTCAAAAGGAATACGAATTCATAGAAAATCCAATATGTTCATCTGTGATCTGGAATGCCTATTATTGCGTCTGACGAATGTACAATATCTATATATGATAGCTATTAGATGCCACTTATGTTTTACACCCGCACTAGCCCAGCCCCCGCTCTGTCGTTAGTTAAGTAGCCTAACGGGTGAATGACGGGACCCAGTGGCGAATGCGGATGGCATAAGAGGACGTTGTATTTTTCGTTGTTTTCTGCAATGATAGGTTTATTGATGGGACGCATTATATTAATGCAAAGAAAATAAACCAAAGTTGAATCGTTGGAACAGTTTAAAAGAAACCACTCGGTTATTTTTAAAACAAATGATATTTTTAAAATTGCGGAGCTTTAACCACTCCTTTTAAAAATCTATCAGGTTCCTTCGATCATATCAAGTTCACTACGTTCACAGTTTCGCCAAAACCATTCGTAGCCCTCCGTCATTTCATTTGGGTATTCAGTAGTATTCAAGCTATGTATTTTGACCAAACGCCAAGGCATAGTGTTTGGTAGCTGCTGGGTATTCATTTGTTGCATAGATAGATGAGTTAGTTTGAGACAGTCGTATTATCATTTGGACAACGTCAGGGGTATGTACGGATGGATTCAAATTAACAAGATAATGATGGGTAGAACTTGACATGTGACTTATGACATTTTGACCAAACGCCAAGGTCATAAGAGCATGGGGCAGAAACTTATATCGGGAATTTCTAAAGAAACTGAAATTTGTAAAGAGATGCATACCATTTGGAGTGTGATAATTTTGGTAGGATTCCTTCAGCTTTATCACACGATGATATTTGGATCCCGATCCTACTGTGAGTATCCGCTACTCATCAGGAGATTCGTCACTTAACGATCAATGCTATAAACCAAGTAGGTGTCGAGAAAGGTGTCAGCGGGGTTACGCCCCCAGAGAAAAGAGGTTATTTAATTAAGGAACTTCGCGAAAGCATCGTAAAACCTCCCTCGAAGTACCGACACCGGCCTGGCTGAATGATTAAGCAAGTATTGTACGGTGAGAATAGTCCTGGCTAGTTCTTCCTTTTTGGTTTTGTAAGTCCATGTCACGTACCCCACGAACTTGCGGGGAGGCGGAATATATGAAAAACGATTATCAAAGCTTCGTAACACGGACTTGAGCGCATGAATCGTTTCTAAACCATTGCTAACTATCAACTAGAGGTTTAACTACTCGGATACGAAGTTATACCTCACGTTACTTGTCCTTCGGGTCTTCATCGTTGTCCTCCACTCCTCGTAGGCTCCTTGGAACATCGGCACCTCAACGGCCTCCTCGAATCCAAGACGATCCACCTGAAAGCTCCTATGCCAAGCTTAATCTCAAACTTGAAATAACTAGGTTGCTTAAAGTGCTAATCTAAGCTACCTAGGGGATATAGAGTGAGGTTATGGATGTATTAGTCTAGCTAACCCTTGATCGCAACTCATGAGAGGTTAGGGTTAGGGTTTGAAGAGAGAGTGAGCTTGAGGAGAGAGAAGGTGAGAATGATAATGAAATGAGATAATGATATATCATAATATATATGAAGCATAATTTATTTATCCAAAAATGAAATAATAGAATTAACAACCATACTTCATAAATATCTATGAGTGATTCATCTCCATGAGTCATTAAGCATTTATGATGCATTAATGACATGGATGAATCATACAAATGAGTCACTAATCTCATTTAATACAATGCCACCTTACCCCCCCAAGTCACCACTCTTCTAGAAGCTTCCCGACAAATTACGAGAACGCCCCTCCAATCCGTGAAAACACGGAAAAACTTTAGACTGTATAAATCCTATAACCCGATACTAGAATCTGGCTTAAACCAAAGCCGGCTAGTAAAAACTGTCCGAAAAGTTGTACGTGCGTAAACACACGTATGCATCCGAACCCTTGTCGTAAAACCATACGACCTCTATATCGTTTCGCCTGGAGCAGGGAAACTCTCTGTGTGGGACTCTAAAGATTCGACACTACGCTGGAAGTGGGTTTAACCACACACTGCAAGCGGCACTAGCTGTACGTAACGGTCCCCAGGTAGATGTCGATAAGAAAGCCGATGAGGAAACCCATCCGAACTCCCACTGAGCCTGATGTGACAATCTCCGTACAGTCCGGTCTGTTCGTCTAAAACTATCGCATATCAAGCCTAGGGGGAGGCAAGCGTCAGTCCCCTAATAGCTGTATAAGTCGTGTCGGAACGAAGCCCATTACACCGTGAGAAGCTACTGGAACCTACCAGTATATCTCGCTTGCCCTGGCCAGGGACTTTGCGTAATGGCTCTCTGACACAGCGCGATATCAACTCCCAATACCGGGAGAGACGAATCCTATTTAACCGCTACTGCCTCCAAGTGCTCGGGACTGCACCCAACTGCTACCTGTTTGTACGACTCCTTTGAGCCATGGTAGGGTAGCAATCTATGAACAGTGGGACATACTCGAGGCGAAGTAGCAGTGTCAAGTCTGCGGACTATGCTGTACTCATATCACCTGGGAACTGTTAACTGACGATGGGTATAATACCAACCAATCAGTTCCCTGCGAGTCCTGTCCGGTGTACTCGTAACCTAACGAGCACCTGTATACTATCTCCAGTACGACGTACTGATGACTGTGGGACAGACCATCTCCCCAACTGGGATGAGAAGCGTATACACTTAGTCTACTCCGGAATATCGATGCCCTATCTCGATAATCCAACGACCAGGGACCTGTATAGGATGTTGCTTACATACTATCCAGCCCCCACTAGTGTGGCTGCCATCACGACGCTGGTAATCAAGCAAAGATCCTATGGGCTTTACTAATATGTATAAGTGATACGTTACAAGAAACATATGCACATATTAAAGTAGACACAAACCAAGTAGCATACTACCATTTTTAGCAAGACTGTTATATACAACTGTGAATATCCCAAGCTTCCATTAAATAATATACAACCTAGTATGATACAATAATGGCCCCTAGGGCATATACACTAACAATCTCCCACTTGCACTAGGGGCATGAGCTGGCATATCGTAGACCTATCATCTCGAATAGCCTCTCGAACTGCGTCCGAGGAAGGGCCTTTGTGAATGGATCAGCAATGTTATTCTCCGTCTCTACTCTCTTTACCTCGATCTCCCGGCGACCTATGATCTCCCTGATCAGGTGATACCGCCTTAAGATGTGTCTAAACTTCTGATAGGACCTGGGTTCCTTCGCTAAAGCTATAGCGCCGTTGTTGTCACAATACAGAGGTATTGGATCAATACTGGTAGGAACCACCTGATGTTCTATGAGGAACTTCTTCATATAGACAGCTTCTTTTGCGGCATCGCAAGCAGCTATGTACTCTGCTTCCATCGTTGAGTCAGCAACGGTCTCCTGTTTGGAACTCTTCCAACAGACCGCCCTTCCATTGAGGGTAAAGACATAACCCGACATGGACTTGGAGTCATCTTTGTCACTCTGGAAGCCGGAGTCGGTAAAGGCCTCAATCTGGAGGTCTTTTCCGCCATACACCAAGAACATATCTTTAGTCCTCCTTAGGTACTTGAGGATGTCCTTTACTGCTATCCAGTGCTTCTCCCCTGGGTTTGCCTGATACCGGCTTACAACGCTCAATGCGTATGCTACATCTGGTCTGGTACATAACATCGCATACATTATAGAGCCTACCGCAGAAGCGTAGGGTATAATCGACATGTGATCCCTTTCCAAATCAGTTTTGGGAGACATCTCTTTGGAGAGGGTGATTCCGTAACAAGCCGGTAGATTACTGCACTTAGAATCATCCATACTGAATCTCTTCACTATGGTGTCTATGTACCTGGACTGCGAAAGTCCCAACATCCTCTTTGATCTATCACGATAGATCCGGATCCCCAGAATGTAGGTGGCATCACCCAGGTCTTTCATGGAGAATTTATGTGACAAGAATCTTTTGACTGACTGTAACATAGGAATATCATTTCATATTAGGAGAATGTCATCCACGTATAAGACGAGGAATACTACAGCTCTCCCTACAATCTTACTGTATATGCAAGGTTCATCTGGATTTTTGATAAAGTCAAATTCTTTGACAGCATCATCAAAACAGATGTTCCAACTCCGTGATGCCTACTTTAGTCCATAAATGAACTTAAGCAACTTGCATACTTTACTGCTGCTCCCACTCTGAATGAATCCCTCTGGTTGATCCATATAGACGCTCTCTTCCAAATTTCCATTTAGAAAAGCCGTCTTTACGTCCATCTGCCAGATCTCATAATCATGGAAGGCAGCAATAGCAAGAAGGACCCGAATGGATTTAAGCATAGCTACTAGAGAAAAGGTTTCGTCATAATCCAAACCAGGTCTTTGATGGAAACCTTTTGCAACCAGTCTAGCCTTGTATGTTTCAACCTGTCTATCTACACCAATCTTCTTTTTGAAAATCCATTTGCATCCTACGGGTTTTACCCCATCTGGAGCAACGTCCAAAGTCCATACTTTGTTAATGTACATGGACTCTATTTCGGTCCGCATTGCATCCAGCCATTTTACTGAGTCACCACTCTGAATGGCTTGCTGGAAGCTAGTAGGCTCATCATAGTCAATAGTGCAATCCTCTCTATCCCCGTCTATGAGAAAACCGCAGTATCTCTCGGGCAGATGAGATTGCCTACTACTCCTACGGAGTGGCGTCGGAATGTCCGGTTCTTCTGAAACCTCTGGTTCTACCAAGCTTTCAGTAATAGCTTGTGGTTCTGGAATTTCTTCCAGTTCTATTGCGCTCCCACTTATCTGATTTTCTAAAAACTCAGTTTCCAAGAAGCGAGCATTATGAGAAACAAAAATCTTTTGTTCCTCTGCGTAATAGAAATAATATCCTTTGGAGTTCTTTGGATATCCCACAAACTTACACTGTACTGATCGTGCCTCTAGCTTGTCCGCATGCTGCTTCTTTACAAAAGCTGGACATCCCCATATCTTAATATGTTTAAGATAGGGTTTCTTTCCACACCACAACTGATATGGTGAAGTAGGCACAGTCTTAGTTGGAACTCGGTTTAAAAGGTATGCAGCTGATTCTAGTGCATATCCCCAGAATGATCGTGGTAACTCAGCTTTACTTATCATAGAACGAACCATATCCAATAGGGTTCGATTCCTTCTTTCTGATACACCGTTGTGTTGTGGTGTGTATGGAGGAGTAAGCTGAGAGAGAATTCCATTCTCTTTTAAGTAACCTAGGAACTCGGCACTTAAGTATTCACCATCTCGATCAGATCTCAGTGTATTGATACTTTTGCCTGTTTGTTTTTCCACTTCATTCCTGTATTCTTGGAATTTCTCAAAGGCCTCGGATTTATGTTTCATTAAGAAGACATATCTATACCTAGAGAAATCATCCGTAAAAGTAATGAAGTAGGAATAACCACCTCGCGCATGTGTAGACATTGGACCGCACACATCACTGTGTATGAGTCCCAAGAGCTCGCTCGCTCTTACTCCGTGTCCAGTAAACAGAGTTTTTGTCATCTTTCCCATGAGACAAGATTCACAAGTAGCATAAGATTGATATTCGAACGAATTCAAATATCCTTCTCTATGTAACTTAGTTAATCGTGTTTCATTGATGTGACCTAGTCTACAATGCCATAAGAAAGCCTGATTCATTTCTGGAGACTTTCTTTTCAGTGTGTTCTGGATATTGAAAATCTGAGTTTGATTTAATACGTATATTCCATTTTGTAATGTACCTGACCCAATCATAACTTGATTTAGGTGGATGTGAACCACATCGCTTATAAAAGTAAAATCATATCCATCCTTAGAAAGTAAGGATACAGATATGATATTACAAGTTGTACCTGGTACATAAAAACAGTTACGCAGAATCAATATCTGCCCAGTTGTCAGTCCAAGATGATATTCCCCTACGGATTCAGCGTCCATGCTCATTCCGTTAGCAACTGTGAGGGTCATATCACCTATCCTGATAACCCTACGGTTCCTCAGAGCCTGTAAAGAATTACAGATGTGAGTTCCTGACCCGGTATCCAATACCCATCAAGTAGGGTTAACTGACATACAGTTCTCTATTACAAACACACCCGAAGTCGAAGCCACAACATGCTTCGTATCCTGACTACTGGCTTCAAAAGCCCTGCAATCTTTCTGCCTATGCTCAATCCCATAACAATAAGAACGTCCCTCTTTTACTATATCCAGTCCCGAAACTTTTGCCCTTCTCTTTCCTTCTACTTCCCTGGTTTCCTTCAGGGTAGAAGGTAGAGACTGTAGAATCAGGTCAGTATCTGACCCGTTCTCCGACGTGGTCTTCAGGTCCTTGAGCTCATCAATATAGCTAGACATTGTCCCTACAGATGACCCGTCAGCTAACCTCGCTTGAATTAATTCGTTCGAGGTTTCATATCTTGTGATATGAGATTGCTCTCCATATAAATCTTTGTTATGGAGAAAGATGGAAACTAAGTCCATCTTCTCGTGCTGCTTCTGGTATACACCATCAACTGAAGCTAACATGAGGCACTTAGCTTTCGCTTTATCTTTTTCCCTTGTCTGACGGATATTCATATCCGCGACAGTGGAAACTGGACCTGGGACGGCGGGATCTTGAGTAGTAATAGGGTGGTCCAGCTTGTCATAGGCAATGGACATCTGGACAAACCTTTGCCAGTCATATAAGTCAGATTCAGTCAATTTGTTATCTAGATGTAACCTATGTGTGGTCACAAGGCCGCTGCAATTTAAGAGAGAGAAGAAAATACTATTAGCATGATGCTCTTGCAAGTTTAGAGTGGTTTAATTTATCTAAACAGGATGGCTCCCACTGTTTCTCAAATCCCTCCTCAAACCATAAAAGAAGAATTAGCCAGGACTATTCTCACCGTACAATTCTTTCTTAACCGTTCAGCCAGGTCAGTGTCGATACTTCGAGGGAGGTTTTCCAACGCTTTCGCGAAGTTCCTTAATTAAATAACCTCTTTTCTCTGGGGGCGTAGCCCCGCTGACAGCTTTCTAGGCACCTACTTGGTTTATAGCATTGATCGTTAAGTGACGAATCTCCTGATAAGTAGCTTGTACTCACAGTAGGATCGGGATCCAAAATATCATCGTATGATAATGTTGAAGGAATCCTACCAACATTCATCAAACTCCAAAATGGTATGCTCTTTCTGTAAATTTCAGTTTCTTTTAGAAATTCCCGATGTAGATTTTTGCCCCATGCTCTTGACTTTGGCCAAACAAATCATAAGTCACATGTCAAGTTCTACCCGTCATTGTCCAGGTTAATTTGAACCCATCCGTACATACCCTTGACTTTGGCCAAACAAGGCAGTACGACTGTCCCAAACCAAGCATCTATCTATGCTACATATGAATATCCAACAGTTACCAAACACAGTGCCTTGACTTTGGCCAAACAAACACAGCTTGAATACTATTGACTATCCATATGAAATGACGGAGGGCTACGACTGGTTTTGGCAAAACCGTGAACGTAGTGAACTTGATATAATCGAAGGAACCTGATACTTTTTAAAAGGAGTGGTTAAAGCTCCACAATTAAAAATCTCTGCTCTTTTAAAATAACCGAGTGGTTTATTTTAAATTTGTTCCAACAATTAAACTTTGGTTTATTTTCTTTGCATTATAATAATGCGTCCCATCAATAAACCTATCATTACAGAAAACAACGAAAATACCACGTCCTCTTATGCCATCCGCATTCGCCACGGGGTCCCGTCATCACCTATTAGGTTACTTAACTAACGACAGAGCAGGGGCTGGGCTAGCGCGGGTGTAAAACATAAGTGACGTCTAATAGCTATCATATATAGATATTGTACATTCATCAGACGCAATAATAAACATTCCAGATCACAGATGAACTTTATTGGATATACTAGCAATCCGCATTTGCTTTGAGCCTGCAATAAAAGACGGATTACACAGTTGTGATGAATAGCCATTACCCCACCCTAGACCCCTACGGGTACGGCAAACTACCCGCCAAGTACCCGAAGTGAAGCGGTCTCCCTCAACAACGTGAGTAGGCCACTAAACACTTCGATGTACCCGGTAGTTTGTGTATCCTTTCTTGAGTCTGTCCTAAGAGCAAAAACAGTAAAAATAAATAATACAACGGTGGCTACAACCGCAACCTGGATGTGCCCCGCAAAAGAATATTATATCAAATTACATTTACATTGAATGAATGAATATTAAACACATCTCAAACCCCGGCTAATCATCACAACAGTCCAACACAGTTCATATACACAAACAGTAAACATTACAGAAATGTGCAACCCCCTGCCAACCGACATACTAGCAGTTAGGGGAGGTTTACGAACAAATTAAACATTACAGATAATAACCCGATTAGCAAATATCTTAGAACATCGATCGATAACCATTTTCCGTGTTTACCCCCAAAAGCCAACCAGCAAAGAAGCAACCTGGGTAGAAACAGAACATACAGGAAGACAAAAACCCAGAAATAATGAATTACTGTGAAACTCCGAGTCAACTCGGCGTTGACTCGGCGGCGGATCCGCGGCAGAAGCACTTTATTGCCGCGGATCCGCGGCCGTTTTGCCGAGTCACTGGCTCGTATTTTCCCAGTATTCATTAATTTCCCTGCTGTGAATTTTAAAGTATGTCAAATATTTTTTCAGACACTTTTAAAATTAACAGAAACTTTAAAGGGGTTAGGGTTTTGTTTTCGTGTTTTCCGTCGATCGAACTTCTAACTAGTTGCTAACAAGCTAGTAATGGTTTAGTTGGCTCTGATACCACTGTAAGTCCATTTCACGCACCCCACGAACTTGCGGGGAGGCGGAATATATGAAAAACGATTATCAAAGCTTCGTAACACGGACTTGAGCGCATGAATCGTTTCTAAACCATTGCTAACTATCAACTAGAGGTTTAACTATTCGGATACGAAGTTATACCTCACGTTACTTGTCCTTTGGGTCTTCATCGCTGTCCTCCACTCCTCGTAGGCTCCTTAGAACATCGGCACCTCAACGGCCTCCTCGAATCCAAGACGATCCACCTGAAAACTCCTACGCCAAGCTTAATCTCAAACTTGAGATAACTAGGTTGCTTAAAGTGCTAATCTAAGCTACCTAGGGGATATAGAGTGAGGTTATGGATGTATTAGTCTAGCTAACCCTTGATCTCAACTCATGAGAGGTTAGGGTTAGGGTTTGAAGAGAGAGTGAGCTTGAGGAGAGAGAAGGTGAGAATGATAATGAAATGAGATAATGATATATCATAATATATATGAAGCATAATTTATTTATCCAAAAATGAAATAATAGAATTAACAACCATACTTCATAAATATCTATGAGTGATTCATCTCCATGAGTCATTAAGAATTTATGATGCATTAATGACATGGATGAATCACACAAATGAGTCACTAATCTCATTTAATGCAATGCCACCTTACCCCCCCAAGTCACCACTCTTCTAGAAGCTTCCCGACAAATTACGAGAACGCCCCTCCAATCCGTGAAAACACGGAAAAACTTTAGACTGTATAAATCCTATAACCCGATACTAGAATCTGGCTTAAACCAAAGTCGGCTAGTAAAAACTGTCCGAAAAGTCGTACGTGCGTAAACACACGTATGCGTCCAAACCCTTGTCGTAAAACCATACGACCTCTATATCGTTTCGCCTGGAGCAGGGAAACTCTCTGTGTAGGACTCTAAAGACTCGATACTACGCTGGCAGTGGGTTTAACCACAAACCGCAAGCGGCACTAGCTGTACGTAACGGTCCCCAGGTAGATGTCGATAAGAAAGCCGATGAGGAAACCCATCCGAACTCCCACTGAGCCTGATGTGACAATCTCCGTACAGTCCAGTCTGTTCATCTAAGACTATCGCATATCAAGCCTAGGGGGCGGCAAGCGTCAGTCCCCTAATAGCTGTATAAGTCGTGTCGGAGCGAAGCCCATTACACCCTGAGAAGCTACTGGAACCTACCAGTATATCTCGCTTGCCCTGGCCAGGGACTTTGCGTAATGGCTCTCTGACACAGCGCGATATCAACTCCCAATACTGGGAAAGACGAATCCTATCTAACCGCTACTGCCTCCAAGTGCTCAGGACTGCACCCAACTGCTACCTGTTTGCACGACTCCTTTGAACCGTGGTAGGGTAGCAATCTAAGAACGGTGGGACACACTCGAGGTGAAGTAGCAGTGTCAAGTCTGCGGACTATGCTGTACTCATGTCACCTGGGAACTGTTAACTGACGATGGGTATCATACCAACCAATCAGTTCCCTGCGAGTCCTGTCCGGTGTACCCGTAACCTAACGAGCACCTGTATACTATCTCCAGTACGACGTACTGATGGCTGTGGGACAGACCATCTCCCCAACTGGGATGAGAAGCGTATACACTTAGTCTACTCCGAAATATCGATGCCCTATCTCGATAATCCAACGACCAGGGACCTGTATAGGATGTTGCTTACAGACTACCCAGCCCCCACTAGTGTGACTGCCATCACGACGCTGGTAATCAAGCAAAGATCCTATGGGCTCTACTAATATGTATAAGTGATACGTTACAAGAAACATATGCACATATTAAAGTAGACACAAACCAAGTAGCATACTACCATTTTTAGCAAGACTGTTATATATAACTGTGAATATCCCAAGCTTCCATTAAGTAATATACAACCTAGTATGATACAATAATGGCCCCTAGGGCATATACACTAACAGGTTTGAGGAGGGATTTGAGAAATAGTGGGAACCATCCTGTTTAGATAAACTAAAAACCACTCTAAACTTGCAAGAGTATTATGCTAAAGTGTTCCCTCTCTCTCTCTCATTGCAGCGACCCAAAACATAACAGGCCTTACGTTACTATTAGAGAAAAATATTTTGACAAGGCCAAAGTATAAAGATTGGTTCCGGAATGTTAAAATGGCTTTGACTTATGACAAATTGGGGTATGTCCTTACTGCTAAGGCACCTTCTATCCCTGGTCCAGATTTCAGTATTGCGGATAAGGAAATCCACAAGACCTGGGAGTTAGATTGCGCGAAGGCCAAATGCATCATGCTTGCCTCTATGAATAATGAACATCAGAGGAGGCACGAGGATATGGATCTTGAATCCATATTTCTCCACACAAAAGATCTGTATGGAGAGCAATCTCGTATAGCAAGATACTAGACCTCGAAGAACTTGTTTCAGTCGAGATTGGCCGTCGGATCATCTGTAGGAGAACATGTCCTAAAGATGATTGGCTATATAGAAGAGCTCGCGGACCTCGCGACGACTTTAGAGAACGAGCTGTATACAGACTTGGTTCTTCAGTCCCTTCCTTCCACCTACGCCCAGTTTATTCTGAATTTCAACATTCAAGGAAAAGAAGTTGAACTTCCAGAACTCCTTAACATGTTGAGGAGTGCAGAGGGCACCTTGCAGAAAGCAAGGGAAACACCCACTATGTTTGTTCGCGGTGCTTCCTCTTCCGGGTCCAAGGCTAGGGCCAAAGGAAGGAAGAAGAAGGCCGCTACCAAACCGAGAGGTAGTGTTGGTAAGGTGGGAGTTAAGGGAAAGACAAAGGTTGCAATACCAGTAGTGGCAAAGGACGAGTGCTTCCACTGTCGTAGAAAAGGCCATTGGAAGAAAAATTGCAAAGCTTGGATTAACAAGAACCAGGAACCGAAGCAAGCTGTAGCTTCGACTTCAGATGTGTTTGTAATTGAAAATTGTCTGTCAATCAACTCTACTTCCTGGGTATTGGATACCGGATCAGGATCTCATATATGCAATTCATTGCAGGCACTGAGAAACCGTAGAGTGCTGAAGGCTGGTGATATGACCCTCCAGGTTGCTAATGGAGCTAGCGTGGGTGCTGTGTCCGTAGGGGATTATCACCTAGGATTGACGAGTGGACATATTTTGGTTTTGCGCAACTGTTTTTGTATACCTAGTTTAACGTGTAATATCATATCAGTATCGTTGTTATCAAAAGAAGGTTATGATTTCACGTTTGTAAGCGATGTTGTTAATATCCACCTTAATCATGGTTTGATTGGGTCCGGTACACTAGATAACAGTATATACGTGCTAAACCAATTACAGATTTTCAATGTCCAGAACACACTAAAAAGAAAGTCTCCAGATTTAAATAAGGCTTTCTTATGGCATTGTAGACTCGGTCACATCAATGAGACAAGGTTAACTAAGTTACATAGAGAAGGATATTTGGATCCGTTCGAATATTAATCTTATGCCACTTGTCAATCATGTCTCAAAGGAAAGATGACAAAGACTCCATTTACTGGACATGGAGTAAGAGCGAGCGAGCTCTTAGGACTCATACACAGCGATGTATGTGGTCCAATGTCTACACATGCAAGAGGTGGTTTTTCATATTTCATTACTTTTACGGATGATTACTCTAGGTACGGATTCATTTTCTTAATGAAACATAAATCCGAGGCTTTTGAGAAATTCCAAGGATATAAGAATGAAGTAGAAAACCAGACCGGCAAAAGTATCAAGACATTGAGATCTGATCGAGGTGGTGAATACTGAAGTACCGAGTTCCTAGGTTACCTAAAAGAGAAAGGAATTCTCTCTCAGCTTACTCCTCCATACACTCCACAGCATAACGGTGTATCGGAAAGACGGAACAGAACCCTATTAGATATGGTACGTTCCATGATGAGTAATGCTAAGTTACTGCGATCTTTCTGGGGTTATGCGCTAGAATTATCAGCATATCTTTTGAACAGGGCTCATACCAAGACTGTGCCTACCACGCCATATCAGATGTGGAGTAGGAAGAAACCCTATCTTCAGTATCTGAAGATATGGGGATGTTCAGCTTTTGTTAAAAGGCAGCATGCGGACAAACTCGAGGCACGATCAGTACAGTGTATGTTTGTGGGATATCCAAAGAACTCCAGAGGGTATTTCTTCTATTACGCAGAGGAACAAAAGGTTTTTGTTTCTCGTAATGCCCATTTTCTAGAACATCGGTTTTTAGAAAAGGAAATAAGTGGGAGCGCAATAGAACTGAAAGAAATTCCAGAACCACAAACTATTACTGAAAATTTGGTAGAACCAGTAGTTCAAGAAGAACAGGACATTCCCGCACCCCTCCGCAGGAGTAGTAGGCCGTCTCATCCTCCTGAGAGATACTACGGTTTTCTCATAGATGGGGATAGAGAGGATTGCGTCATTGATAATGATGAACCTACTAGCTTCCAGCAGGCCATCCAGAGCGGTGACTCGGTAAGATGGCTGGATGCAATGCGGACCGAGATGGAGTCCATGTACACCAACAAAGTTTAGACTTTGGACTTTGCTCCAGGTGGGGTAAAACCCATAAGATGCAAATGGATCTTCAAGAAAAAGATTGGTGTAGATGGACAGGTGGAAACCTATAAGGCTAGACTTGTTGCAAAGGGTTTTCGTCAAAGACCTGGTTTGGACTATGACGAAACTTTTTCTCCAGTGGCTGTGCTCAAATCCATTCGGGTCCTTCTTGCTATTGCCGCCTTCCATGATTATGAGCCTGGCAGATGGATGTAAAGACGGCTTTTCTAAGTGGTAATTTGGAAGAATACGTCTATATGGATCAGCCAGAAGGCTTCAATCAGAGTGGGAGCAGCGGGAAAGTGTGCAAGTTGCTTAAGTCTATTTATGGACTAAAGCAGGCATCGCGGAGTTGGAACATCTATTTTGATGAAACGGTCAAAGAATATGACTTTATCAAAAATCCAGATGAACCATGTATACATAGTAAAATTGTAGCACGAACTGTCGTATTCCTCGTTTTGTACGTAGATGACATTCTATTGATAAGAAATAACATTCCTACGCTAAAATCTGTCAAAGGATTATTGTCACACAGGTTCTCCATGAAAGACCTGGGTGATGCCTCTTACATCCTGGGGATCCGGATCTATCGTGATAGATCCAAAAGGATGTTGGGACTTTCACAGTCCAGGTATATCAACACTATACTGAAAAGATTCAGTATGGAAGATTCTAAGCGCGGTAGTTTACCGGCTTGTCACGGAATCACCCTCTCCAAAGGGATGTCTCCCAAGACTGATTTGGAAAGGGATCGCATGTCTATTATACCCTACCCTTCTGCGATAGGCTCTATAATGTATGCGATGTTGTGCATGTTTCCTGATTTAAAATCAGGAAAGCTTCTGGGAAAAGCTTCAGAAGAGGGTCACGTTCTTACACGTGACTAGCGGTCACGTGTTGGCACGTGACACCTAAAAGCATCATCAAGTCAGGTTCAGTTTTCCAACTACATCAAAGAAAGGGCTTCAGAAAGGGTCACGTGTCGGCACGTGACATTTAAATGCAAGCGTCAAAAGCACACCGGTTCCCTGATCAAGTCAAGGAAAAGGCTTCAGAAGAGGTCACGTGCTCCCACGTGACCAGGGTCACGTGTTGGCACGTGACGTTCAAAGCAGCAGACTCGTTCTCCAGTTGAACCAAGGAAAGAGGCTCCAGACAAGGGTCACGTGCTCACACGTGACCAGGGGTCACGTGGTGGCACGTGACGGTTAAGCAGCAATCAGAAGACAGAGCGCAAAAGAAAGAGGAAGGATCATTCCAAAGGGGGGTCACGTGCCCACACGTGACCAGGGGTCACGTGGTCACACGTGACCGGCTTTCAAAGCCCATTGTGTTAACAGAATTAAATTCTGAAAGAAATTCAAATCTTTCCAAAGGAAAGCGGCTATCTGGAACCAATCGAATTAAAGATTCAGAGGTGGTGAAATATCATCTATCTATGGGAAAATCTCGGGTTTGGAAAGATTTCCCCTTTAAATCTAACCGAAACAACAAAGGAAAAATCCCTGGATTTGAAATCCAATGGTGAATAAAATTCACCTAATAATCCAAAGGTCCAAAACGAATGATGGATGCAAATCAAATCTCTCATGAAGATTCGTCAAAAACTGATTGATTCGGCTGCTTCTCCTATAAATAGGAGCCAAGAGACACAGAGAAGATATATACAGAGACAGGGAGAGGAAAAGAGAAAGAAGAGAGCTTCGATATTTGGAGAAACTTGGATCTTCTGCAAAAACCCTAGGTGAGAAAGGGAAAAGCTCCTTGAAAGAAAAAGAGAATTTAATTCTCAACAGAGTTTAACTCTGATACATAAAACAAAAGAACATATTTCTTCTCTCTTTGATAGAGGATCTGCAAAGTGCACATCTCCCCTTGAGGTTGAGAATTTAATTCTCAATGGGTCGAGATCCTGCCATGCAGATCCAAAACATAGAGAGGGAATGCAAGCACGAGAATTTAATTCTCACAGAACTATAGGAATTTAATTCCTTTAAAATAAAATTAGGGCTTGACCCTGCATCATGGGAATTTAATTCCTTCAGAGCAAAAAGAAACAGGGTTTAACCCTAATTAAGAACCTAGTTCTGTTGAAACAGCGGGAATTTAATTCCTTTAATCATAATTTAATAGAGGATGGAAGTTCAAATTCCCTAAAAAGCTTTTATTAGAGTTTAACCCTATTCAGTTCTTCACATATACGAGGGATTTAATTCCTACGGAAGATTCAGAGTTCAACTCTACTCCAGAATATAAGTCTTCAAAAGGAAGTAGGAATTTAATTCCTCTGAAATTTAAAGCTTAAGGAATTTAATTCCTGAAAAAGATTAACAGAGCCTCTAAACAAAATACATGAAGGCAGGGTCACGTGCCACCACGTGACCCCCCCCCAAGAGATCTACAGAAAGCCCCTTTGAGGCAGCACCCCACGTGACCCACGTGACCCTCGGCAGAAGCTCTAATACATAGGCATTTGAATGCCCATCACGTGATGGCACGTGATGCTCTGAAAGACGCGATAATCTCAGCAGGATAAATAAAGGGAGGGCGCTCTCACGTGTTGCCACGTGACCCCTCTTGTCTTAGTGTTTAACACTAAATTAAAACTCTCGAACCCAGTGTTAAAACACTGTTGGGCCTTAGTGTTCAACACTAATTAAAAAGCTTTATTTGCAGTGTTCAACACTGATCTGTTTTAGTGTTTAACACTAATTTGAAAAGCCTTGTTGCCGGTGTTAAACACCAATTATCTCTTAGTGTTAAACACTAACTTGTTAACCTCATTCCCAGTGTTCAACACTGACTGCTCTGTAGTGTTTAACACTAGGCTTTGGCCCAATTGGCCTAAATGGATAGAGGCAAAGCCTCTCCTGATTGGACTTAGCCCAAGATGGCCATAAGTCCTCAATTTGTGATTAACTGGGCCAATGGGCTCATAACATAATTAATCGGTCTTGATCCCAAATTGGGCCAAGGACTATTTAATCCACTCCGGTTCTAGGGTACATCTCTTCACTCCTTTGATACTTGGCATTGTAATCCCTCAATGTCTTCAAAGAGGTGACGGGTCCCGACGACCACACATCAACACGGACTGTGGGGTCCTTAAACCCGTGTTTAATGCAAAATTCCTGGTTACGTGGAACGCGGATAATGTCACTCTTTGACCCCGTGGAAAACGTCCAGAGCGGAGCCTGGTCCTCGCAGAGCACGGCAGTGAACCCGTGTGAAGCATCCAGAGCACATACCGGACTGTGGAGTCCTTAAAATCCACGGACTACGACGTCCTTAACCTTGACCGAGATGTCTTAAAACTAACAATGGACTGTGGGGTCCTTAAACCCATGGACTACGACGTCCCTAACCTTGACCGAGATGTCTTAAAACTAACAATGGACTGTGGGGTCCTTAAACCCATGGACTACGACGTCCTTAACCTTGACCGAGATGTCTTAAAACTAACAATGGACCGCAACGTCCTTAAACTACCCATGGACCGCAACGTCCTTAAACTACCCATGGACCGCAATGTCCTTAAACTGGAACAATGGAGCCCCGTATGCTCTTTTGTCGGATCTAAACGGTCCCGTTTAAGTTGATCTTAGCCTCAAAGATGGCTAACGTATCCTTAAACGTTCAAACAGACTGGACTATGAATCCCCCTAATTAACTCTGGCTCGAGGGTACATCTCTGAACTCCTCTGACATCTGTCGTTGTAATCCTTCAACGTCGTCAGAGAGGTGACGGGTCCCGACCGCTATACATTTAATGGACCACTAGGTCCCTAAACTGGAACATTAGAGCCAATTGCTCTTTTGTCGGATCTAAACGATCCCGTTAAGTCGATCTTAGTCTCAAACCGGACTAACGTATCCTTAACAAACGTTTGAGTTGATCTTAGCCTCAAGTAGGGCTGACGTATCCTCAAACCCAACCCCCAAATCCAAATCTAAGATAATACGGATTTGGACTAGTCCACGCCCTACGGGCGACGGCATAACTCAGTCTCCGTAAACAATCCACGGGCAACAAAACAAACACCCACGACACGAAGTGACCATCTGGAGAAGGAGAAAGTTGTTACCGCAATGCGGTAGCGTAATTAACTGCAGGGGCTTGCGCCTGCAGGGAAGAGCGTCCCCACAATCAAAAACCCCTCAAACGAGGGGGAATCTTACGAAGTCTGCTACATCGGACGCATCCGTCTAAACCTTCGATATATGGTGCCATAAATCAACTTGGCATCTTCGGAGAGGTGGACGGATCGCACCAATTAGCATCTGCCGCGAATCTCAGGCGAGACGTCATGTCTTGGCCGTCTTTCGGAGGGGAACAAATTCTGGCACGCCCGGTGGGACCTTTTTCCTCTTTCCACTCCACACTTCGTGTGTCGTGACTCGCGAACCAATCGCGGTTCGCTAATGGTTGCCCTTGGGTTTTAAGACACTAAGAATTGGCGTCTTGCTTATTGCAGAAAGCAAAGGATCGATGGCTTCTACTCCCGTGAAACTCCCCAACTGCTCAGACTGCAATTGCAACCAACGCTCTGCGTCGCCAGGAGGTATAGCCTACGGATCCCAAGCTGCTTCGCTATTCACAATGCCCGTGGAACAGGTCACTCGCGCCACCACAGGATTGTTCTTTGGGACCATGCTCCCGCCGACAAACTTCACCGCTCCAGTGCTGACAACGGAAGCTCTCAAGAAGTCGGTCTTTGATCGTCTTACCCCTGCCGCGGCTCCTCTCAACGAGTCACCCAACGTCAACGCCTCGGTCTTCTCTAGATTGGGCCAGAAATCCTGCAAACCCATCATGGGGCCTACAATCTCAGAGAAGGCTGCTTCTAAGAAAGTGGCTGCTCCTGCTCCCGAAATCGTCAAGGCGGCTTCTCCGGCCAAAAGGTCGGTCTTTACATGATTGACGGCTCCAGCTCCCGCTCCTGCTGCCCAAAGGACGTCGGTCTTTGACAGGCTAACACCAACAGCGACCCCCACCCAGACAGGGGGCAAGACGAAGCCATTCTTACCGCTGACCCTACGCCGTCCGCTCGACACGCTCGACGTCGCCATTGGCGCCGAGTAAGGAAGGCTGGGGGCAACTCCCCCTCCGGGTTGACTCCATCGGCCCCGGTGGCAGAAGTTAATGCTGCTGTTCCAACTGGGAACAGCTTCGAAATGCTAAATAAGGTGCGAAGGAATTCTGCTACTGCAGTGCTGAAAAGGTCTCCTCCCCCATTAAAAAAGGTTGTGGAAATAAAACCCGAACAGCCCCGATCTCCTCAACGGCTGTCTTCCAAAATCTATAAAGTTTGGCGGCAGGCCCGAGACTCGATCATCGATCCAAACTTCTCCCGCCAGCACAAGAAGCTGAAAATCCAACCGGAAGCCGGTCACCAGGCTAAACCCCAAAAGGCTGTTGATCAACTGGCTCATAAAAGGAGGAGGCCAGAGAAGACCCCCCAGCATGCAACGACGGCTAAAAGCACTGAGCCCAGACACCCCAAGTCTGGGGGCATGGTGGTGCACACTGTTTACATGGCCTCTGGAAAGGAGGAAAGCCGCACTTCTACGGGCCACCGACCGCTAACCCGATCCATGACGAAGGCCCAGGAGCAGCAACAAAAGCTTCAAGAAATGATGAATGCTATGGCCGCGCTCACCGGGCCAAAAGAAAACTCAGAAACGTCCTCAGACGCACGCCGGGAGGAAGAAACCGACGCTGAATTCCTTCGCCGGACCCTGGAGAAAAAGGACAAAGAGGCTGCTGAACAAGCGGCCAACATACAACGGATGGGCCTTCTCTTCCAAGATATGATAGGAATGATGATTCAGCAGGACTTACCCGCCGAGGATCCCCAATCGTTCTTGAAGACGACCGAGGAGAAACGTCAAATCCACCACCAGCCCTCTCAACTGCCAAGGAGGAGGCAATCTCTAAGGCTGACTTGGCTGACTACATAGCCCAGCAAATCCGGGTTCATCACGCGACTGAGGCAGCTGGTCAAGTCATGAAAACGGGGCGGCCATATCCGAGCTGGTACGACCAAATCAAATACCCGCCAGGCTATACGATACCAAAATTCCACGTGTACAAGGGGACCGGCAATCCCCATCAACATGTCGCCCAGTTCCGGGCCCTCTGCGGTAACACCGGCGGTGATGATAAACTGTTGCTCCGCCAGTTCGTGGGCAGCCTATCGGAAACTGCGTTCGAATGGTATTCAGAACTCCCGAACGATTCTATCAAAACGTTCGCTGAAATGGAGTTGTTATTCACTCAGCGATTCGCAAGTGCCAGCGAACGCACTCCAATAACTGCATTGATTAACGCCAGGGTAAAACCAGGCGAAACCTGGGTCCAGTATGCTATACGCTGGCGGAATTTGTGGTCGAGATATGAACAACGCATTGAGGAGGCACCCGCAGTGGGCATGTTCGTGGGAACCCTAGACCCCCACGCAACTATCTCCCAGTTTATGATGTTCTTTAAGCCAACCACATTCCAGGCTTTGATCGATAAGTTGGCTCAGATGGACCAGATGGGTCATAGACCACCTCCCCCGAAGTCGGAACCTCGGAATGACAAGGGTAAAGGAAGAGCAACCTTTGTTGCGAATGCCCAACAGCAACCTAACGCCCCGAAACCGGCAGATCAACTGGAGGAAAGGCGTCGGTATTATAATGAGAAGATGAAGCGTCCCTACTCGTTCCCACGGGACAAGACGAAACGGCTATTCGAGCTGGCAGTACGCAACAGACTTATAAACCTGCCAAATACAAGGCTACCGCCGCAACCCACCGAGGTAAATAACCCTAACTATTGCCCTTACCATCAAACGGTAGGCCATCCGATTGAAGATTGCTTCGTCTTCAAAGGATGGATTGAAGACCAGTACCTCCAGGGGATGTTTGTACTGTCAGAAAAGTGGAAGGTGAACCCACCACAGCCGCATGCTCCTAGGAAGGCGGATACACCGGGGGCAATATGTTCTTTTATTGAAGAAGCTCCATGGGAGGTCGTGCTATCAACTAAAACCAAAAGAATGCTGAGAGACCTTCATGCGTGCCCTGCGATCGAATGGAAGGACCCTCTTGAACCTCAAATTATCGAAGGAATGTTGAAGCCCCGCCCAATTACGAAAATTCGCGATAATGGCCCAAATACTCACGCCCAATCGTCAAAATCTTCGAAGAAAAAGAAGAAGAAATCCAAGAAGCCCGTGAAGCTTGGAAACGAGCACACGAACTTGCAGAAGCAAATCGACGCGCTGGAAGAATACAATCAAAAGGCGCGAACTCCTGTCACACTGCAAGAGTTCCTCAACCACATCTTTCAAGAGGAAGATGATGGAGAGAGCTCGTCAGATGAATCCGAAGGATATCAGGCGAGTTGTAACGTAATCTCCCACTCGTTTACCAATGATGGGAAAACTCCTGGCACTAAGAAGTTGGAGGCAGAGCCTGTACCAGAGCGTGCATGGCCAACAGACGAAATGATCGACGCTTTTCTAGACGAGATTCGTCTAAAATGTAAAGCGGACCAGGAGCGTGAGATGACCACGTCGGAAGGAGCCAAATGCGGGCAACTGAACGAAAGAGTTGAACTACCCCTACCAGAGCGAAAGGCATCCGAAGTAGACAAGAAGATATTCAAGACGAGGAAAAGGTTTGCCAAAGCCAGGTCAATGGGAATGAAGCTACCACCCTCGGAAGGAAACACACACGACGGGATGGAGAGGCACCCTCACTATTGCGCATATCACCGGAAAATCTCACACCCCACGGAGGAGTGCGACGCCGTTAAGATATGGTGGCAAGGATATGTCGCCCGTCGGCAACATGTTAAGCGCATGAAACGCAAGATCCGTCGGGAGCGAAGAAGTACTATCGATGGGCACGACAGAGCTACTGGCAACTGTTACATGGTAAACGCCAGGGGGTCACAAGTTCTCACCTTTGGGAGCGACTCTGATGAAGAAATCGCTCTGGGCCCTCTCTTCAAAGAATCCGTGTTGGGGAAGGAGGAGGAATCGGAGATCTGCGAGAACATTCAGCTGCGCAATCGCACACTCCCAGAAAAGAATCTCGGGCCCGGGAATAGAAAGGATAAGGGAAAGGAAAAGGTCACTGAAGATATCACTTTAGATGACCAAGTCATGAGAGAGCTGGCTGTCAAAGACCCTCATAGGAAGAGTAAAGTGGACTATAACATCCTCGCGCACCTAAGGAAGCTACCTTCTCAGCTTAGCATTCTCGATGCCCTCCTGTTATCAAAAGAAGCGCGAGACTCACTAATTAAGGCGTTATAAGAACCTGAGCAATTCCAAGCCTTCCTCGCCACTGAAAAGATGAAGGATGAACTGGAGGAAGTGCATACGGCCGACATCACTTTCGGTGATGAAGACCTCCTTCTCGGGACGTGCGACCACAACCGTCCCCTATATGTCTCCGGATACTGCCATGATATCAAGATATGCAAGATCCTGGTGGATAATGGATCCTCCGTCAATCTCCTTAATGTTCGGGTGTTGAAGGAAATCTGCATGAGTGTGCAACACCTCGCTCGTGACAAAATTACTATCTCCGGTTTCGATTCACAATCGTCACGGACTCTCGGATCTGTGATACTAACATTACGCTTTGGACTTCTTGTCACAGACATCAAATTCCATGTCATTGACGCCAAGACCTGCTACAACGCCTTGCTCGGCCGTCCTTGGCTACACGAGTACAATATCATCCCTTCTACACAACATCAGTGTATGAAGTACTTTAAGGATGGTTTCGAGTATACCGTAACAGGTGAGTTAAACCCATTTTCCGTGAACGAAGTCCGCAAATACGAAGATGCGAAGTACTTTTTGCCAGATTTCGAGGATACAGAAAGATGTCGCAATCCGGAGAACAAAACCGCCGCCGCCATCCCTGTTTTCGGGAGCGATACCGAAGAAGAGGAAGAGATAGTTTACGCAGGGCCATCTCAACGCAACAACCTGGGGACGCCCGCCCCCGTGTTGGTCTTCGGAAGTGATTCAGAAGATGAAGTTAATGTTGTGTTCTCCAATCGGCTGTCAATACAAACACTCCCTGGCGATGACCATAGTTTGCAAATCACCATGGTACCGCGAGAACACTACAAGGATCTCGACGCGCTGCAGGCTCACAATGTGCAGGACCTGCAAACATTTTACGTCCCTCCCAGGCGAAGGGGTGAGAAGGTGATCCTATTCTACCGATCCTCAGAGTCAAAAATAGAGAAAGAGATCTGGCATGGCGCGGATACTACACTTGACAGGCTCCAACCCATCCGTCTGCCCAGATACTATACAAATGGATTAAAGAAGCTATTGAAGCGCCAAGGAGTACCTTTAGAACAGACCGTTCGGCAGGCGCGGTTCTACAACAGGATTTGGGATGTCCCCGGGACTCAACGCAAATTGCCCAACGGGAAGATGGAAACACTCGGGCTTGGATACGCAAGAACCGGAAAACGGGAAAGGGCTCACAGCAGCTACGCTATATATACCTTTGACGAAGAGGAGGACGCCCTGTCAGGAGATGCCAACCCCCCATCAAAACTAGACCCCGCGATTAAAGCGCCGAGTCCGTCGTTTGAAGAACGAATGGGCAAGCCTATCAGGAAAATGGGTCAGAAAGCTCGGGAAGACCACAACCGCGAAATGGCCATCTACGAGAAGGCCAGGACGCAACGTCTATCTCAACGTGCTGCAAAAGACAAAGACGCTTATCCTCGTCAATCCGTTGTACGAAAGGCCCGATGCAGAGACGGAAATAAATCAAGAAGCGGCTCGGGTTTGTCCCTCATGAAGAAGATGAGTCGAGCGTACTCCTTCTCCCGAGACAAGACGGAGAGGTTACTCAACCTCGCTATAAAACATCAAATGATCACACTTCCAGAGTCTAGACATCCTGAGCAAGCTAGCAAGGCCTCTCCTCCGAGTTATTGCTCTTATCACCAAGCCATAGGACATCCTACCGAAGACTGCTTCACCTTCAAGAACTGGGTCGAGGACCAGTACCGACGGGGCAGATTCGCTTTATCCGACAGCTGGAAGGTAACGCCGCCGCGAAAGCATGAGCCCAAGGCCGCGAGAGCAGAACCGGGTCCACCCCAGTCTAGGGAGCGGGTTCGCACTTGTTATACGATTACGATATTAGGAGAAGAGCCCGAGAACGTAGATGACCTTCCCCGGTGCTTTGAGAACAGCGATGATGAGGTGATCTCGGAATTTCCGCCTGCTCCGAAAGAACTGGAAGATGGTATACATACTACTGCAGATAACCTCAAGAAGATTGAGTTGGGATCGGCAGACGACCCGCGACCGACATTTGTCAGCGAGCTGTTATCCGAAGAGAGGGTGGCTGCGTTAAAGAACGTGCTTCTACGGCATAAAGATTGCTTCGCGTGGAACTACTCCGAGATGCCAGGATTAGATCCGGAGATTGCTGTGCATAGATTAGCAATATCCCCGGATATCAAGCCAGTCAAGCAGGCGCCAAGGAGGATGCAACTCGAGCTTGAGATGAGCATCAACGCCGAAGTCAAGAAGCTGATCGATTCTGGATTTATCCAAGAAGTCCAATAGCCCGACTGGATCGCCAATATCGTCCCGGTAATGAAGAAGAATGGGACGGTACGCATATGCGTGGATTTCAGGGATCTCAATAAAGCCTGTCCAAAGGATGATTCCCCAGTACCAGTAACCGAGCTAATGATAGATAACACGTCCACTCACGAGGTTTTCTCCTTTATGGATGGTTCGTCAGGATACAATCAGATAAAGATGCATCCCGAAGACCAGAAGCACACCGCTTTCCGCACCCCTTTGGGTATATTCTGCTACAGAGTTATGCCCTTTGGTCTAAAGAACGCTGGCGCTACCTATCAAAGGGCCATGACAAAGATCTTTGATGACCTCATACACGACGTCGTCGAGTGCTATATCGATGACCTCGTAGTAAAGAGCATGTCATACGAGGATCATTTAAAGCATCTGGAGACTGTATTTCGACGCCTTCGGCAATATAATTTGAAAATGAATCCCCTCAAATGCGCGTTTGGAGTCTCCTCGGGCAAATTCCTGGGATTCATCGTTCGACACCGAGGTATTGAAATAGATCCGTCAAAGATTAAGGCGATCATGGAAATGCCTCCGCCAAGAACCCTCAAGCAGTTGCGGTCTCTCCAAGGGAAGCTCGCATACATCCGGCGGTTTATCGCTAATCTTTCGGGCAAATGCCGTCCTTACAGCCACCTGATGAAAAAGGGAACTCCATTCATTTGGGATCACAAATGCCAAGGTGCACTAGACGAGATCAAGCAGTACCTGCAGAACCCTCCGGTGTTGGCTGCGCCGGTCAAGGGAAAACCCCTCATTCTTTATACAACCGCCCTCGAAGGTTCCTTGGGCGCATTATGGGCACAAGAGAACGATCAGGGGAAAGAGAGAGCACTCTACTACTTAAGTCGAGTTCTACTGGGGGCAGAAAGCAACTACTCTCCCATTGAAAAACATTGCTTGGCGTTAATCTTCGCGATAACAAAGCTCAGGCACTATGCGCTGGCGCATGAAGTCCGTCTCATTTCAAAGGTGGATCCCCTTAAGTACTTGATGTCAAAAGCCATATTGACGGGACGACTCGCTAAATGGGCCCTGCTCTTGATGGAGTTCTCGATAACGTATCAACCTCTCAAGGTAGTGAAAGGCCAGGCCATTGCCGATTTCCTCGCTGAGCACCCGATACCGGACGATTCTCCTCTGAACTGTGATTTGCCGGACGAGCATGCATTTGATGCGATTAGCGGCGGAAGCACCCGATGGGAACTCTATTTCGATGGAGCGTCCTCCGTAAAGAAACAGAAACAAGGTATCCCAATGACCAAATCGGGGATAGGCCTCGTCTTTGCAACTCCACAAGGAGGGATAATGCGCTTCGCCTTCTCCTTAACAGAGCCGAGGACGAACAATGAAGCTGAATACGAAGCTCTAATAGCAGGCCTCGAAATCACCATCGACCTGGGAATTGAAGACCTCCTTATATACGGGGATTCTCAACTGGTCGTTAGTCAAGTAAAAGGTGACTACCAAACGTGAAAACCGGAGTTGGTGAAGTACGGCGAAAAGGTGCAACAACTATTGACCCAAATTCCCTCCTATACTTTGGAAAACATACCGCGCGCGGAAAACAGCAAAGCAGACGCGTTGGCTAAACTTGCTAAAGAACTGGCTGACGAGAACCTCGATGACGTCAGAATCGTGGTACAAAGCCGTCGAGTGCTCGCCCCGGCAGAAATATCTCCGGAATCATGCGAAGAAAAGGGAACGACTGAGCAGACGACCCTACAAATAAAAGACCATGAGAAGGCCGAAGACTGGAGGGAAGTCTTCATAGACTACTTTAAGTCCCACCGAATGCCCGAAGAAGCGTCCTCAAGACATCAGCTCATGAAACGAGCTTTATCTTTCGCTTTCGTCAACGATATTCTATACAAGAGATCGTTTGATTCTCTATGGCTGAGATGCTTAGGACCTGACGAAGCAGAAAGAGTCATTCAGGAAGTTCATGGCGGAATTTGCGGTTCTCACCAAGCAGGCCCAAAGATGAAGTTAAAAATTAAACGGATGGGTTATTACTGGCCCACGATGATCCAGGACTGCCTCGAGTATGCGAAGCAATGCCACTCATGCCAGATTCATGGAGACTTCATCCACCAACATCCGAATCCACTGCACCCAACGCTGGCTAGTTGGCCATTCGAAATGTGGGGGACTGACATAGTCGGCCCCATTGAGCCAGCATCATCCCGGGGACACCGTTTTATCCTGGCGACAACTGATTACTTCTCCAAATGGGCAGAAGCAGTACCACTGAAGGAAGTGAAGACGGAGAATATCCTCCATTTCTTCAAGACGCACGTCATCTATCGGTTCGGAACTCCACGGCGGATTATCTCCGATAATGGGCCGGCCTACCGAAGCCATAAGATTAGCCGCTTCGCACAGCAGCACAATATAGACTGGAGATATTCTTCGGTTTACAATCCACGAGCTAACGGTCTGGCCGAGGCCTTCAATAAGACCTTGACGAAGATCATAAAAAAGACCGTTTCCAGGAATAAGAAAGACTGGCACGAAAGGCTGCAAGAAGCCCTTTGGGCTTACCGAACTACATTCAAGACGGCCACGAACACAACGCCATACGCGTTAGTATTTGGGACGGAAGCAGTGCTCCCCCTCGAGATAGAGTTACCCTCTCTACGAGTAGCAGTCCACCACGAGCTGACGAACGAAGAAAATGGTCACCTTCGGCTTGAGGAGCTTGATGCCCTCGATGAAACCCGGCTCATAGCGCAACAACATCTAGAGGCCTACAAAGCAAAGATGACACGCTCATACGAAAGATTGACCAAGCCGAGGACATTCCGCCAAGGCGAACTCGTACTAGTGGTCAAAAGACCTATGATCCCCAATCGTGCCAAGCGAGGAAAATTTGAGCCAAACTATGAAGGCCCGTACATCATAGACAAGGTCTACCAGGGTGGAGCCTACCTACTCATGGACATGCACGGTGAAAGGCCTTTCAGGCCGATAAACGGCCGCTTCTTAAAGAAATACTATGCTTAATAAGCCACAGCCTGGGTCAATGATAGATGACGACGACTATGTCCGCTAACTATCTTCCTAGGCTCAGACTTTACAAGCAGCAGCCAGCCTTCCCATATCGACGGACCGAAACGTCCTTAAACTAACGGCGGACCGAAACGTCCTTAAACTAACGGCAGACCGAAACGTCCTTAAACTATCGACGAACCGAAACGTCCTTAAACTAACGGCGGACCGAAACGTCCTTAAACTATCAACGGACCGAAACGTCCTTAAACTAACGACGGACCGAAACGTCCCTAAACTACTACCGTAACATCCTTAGGCTGACGAGATGGATAAAAAAAAACGGTATGTCCGTAAGCAAAGTGGGCACGGATGAAAACCCGAAAGGGCTCCGTGAGTAAAAACAGCAGGGCTGCCGGCAAGTGTTCGTGAAAACCCGAAAGGGCGCGACCTTGTAAAAAAAAAGGGGTGAAAAAGAATATAAAAAAACGGTATGTCTATAAGCAAAATGGGCACGGATGAAAACCCAAAAGGGCTCCGTGAGTAAAAACAGCAGGACTACCGGCGAGTGTTTGTGAAAACCCGAAAGGGCGCAACCTCGTTAAAGGACACTTACAGAGTCCTCTCGACCTTGTAAGGAGAAACCACCTGCGTGAGATCCTTACGACTCACAAAGGAGCAGCACACTTAGGGATCCTCACGATTCCTAAGGAGAAAATACACTTACGAGATCCTCACGACCCGTAAGGAGAATTCTCTTATGGGACCCTCACGGCTCATGAGATTTGAAAGTCTTAAGCTACAGAAGCCTGAACCTGTTCTTAAGAAAATCCTCCACAACCTTCGATATTGCCCTACAAGAGGCTCAATACTGACCCTTGTATACAATCCACGGGCGCGAATAAACATTTTCCCAGCAAAGTCCAACCCTCGTAGGTCCTCTCGACCCATAAGGAGAAAACCCTCTTGTAGGATCCTTACGACTTACAGAGGAACATACACTTAGGAATCCTCACGATCCCTAAGGAGAAAATACACCTGCAAGATCCTCACGACTTGTAGGGAGAAATACCTTTGTGAGACCCTTACGGCTCATGAAGTCAAAAGCCTTAGTCGATAGGACCTTAACCCTGTTTGCTAAGCCACCTTTGTTCAACATCGACAGAGGCAAATGATGATTCACTCCTGGCAATATTCCAGTTGCAGCGATGCTGATGCCTGAACTGGTATCAAATCCCAAGTTTTTTCAAGGCAAATGATGATTCGCTCCTGGCAACATCCCAGTTGCAGCGATGCTGATGCCGAAATCGGTGTCCAAAATCCGAGCTTGCGGCGAAAAAGCTAGCAAGCCACACATGCCTACAAAATAGCCGAAATGATGGGGCAACTTGCAATAAAAAGCAGCAAGTAAGAATGAAGGCATAAAAAATAGCCGAAATGATGGGGCAACTCGCAATAAAAAGCAGCGAGTAAAAAGAAAAAAAAACAGCCGAAATGATTGGGCACCGCGAAAAATAGCCGAAATGATTGGGCAATCGCGATTTTCGCAATATAAAAAGCTGAAATGATAGAGCATCGCGGAAAAAGAAATAAAATAAAAATAAAATGTATGCCTTACAGGTGATGTGCCATCACGCCCTGTATACAATCCAATGGCATAAACAAAAAGGGAACGTACCTCCCTCCCACAGGTTTCACCAAAGAACGAAGCTAAATCTCGACGGGCCACAAGCGACCTAGAGATCATCCTAACACTCGTCTCATAACAACGGACACAACTTCGAGCTAAGCGGAACAGCGGCAACGCCCAGTTCCATGGCTCGGTGGTATACATATCGCCAACAGTCAAACCTTCATCCCGTGAAATGCGGATATATTCAGCAAAATTCCTGGTCACGTGGAACGCGGATAATGTCACTCTTTGACCCCGTAGAAAACGTACAGAGCGGATCCTGGTCCTCGCAGAGCATGGCAGTGAACCCGTGCGAAGCATCCAGAGCGGAGCCTAGTCCTCGCCTAACGCGGCAGTGAACCCGTGTGAAGCATCTAGTGCAAAATTCCTGGTTACGTGGAACGCGGATAATGTCACTCTTTGACCCCGTGGAAAACGTCCAGAGCGGATCCTGGTCCTCGCAGAGCATGGCAGTGAACCCGTGCGAAGCATCCAGAGTGGAGCCTAGTCCTCGCCTAACGCGGCAGTGAACCCGTGTGAAGCCTCTAGTGCAAAATTCCTGGTTACGTGGAATGCGGATAATGTCACTCTTTGACGCCGTGGAAAACGTCCAGAGCGGATCCTGGTCCTCACAGAGCATGGCAGTGAACCCGTGCGAAGCATCCAGAGCAGAGCCTAGTCCTCGCCTAACGCGGCAGTGAACCCGTGTGAAGCATCTAGTGCAAAATTCCTGGTTACGTGGAACGCGGATAATGTCACTCTTTGACCCCGTGGAAAACGTCCAGAGCGGATCATGGTCCTCGCAGAGCATGGCAGTGAACCCGTGCGAAGCATCCAGAGCGGAGCCTAGTCCTTGCCTAACGCGGCAGTGAACCCGTGTGAAGCATCTAGTGCAAAATTCCTGGTTACGTGGAACGCGGATAATGTCACTCTTTGACCCCGTGGAAAACGTCCAGAGCGGATCCTGGTCCTCGCAGAGCATGGCAGTGAACCCGTGCGAAGCATCCAGAGTGGAGCCTAGTCCTCGCCTAACGCGGCAGTGAACCCGTGTGAAGCATCTAGTGCAAAATTCCTGGTTACGTGGAACGCGGATAATGTCACTCTTTGAACCCGTGGAAAACGTCCAGAGCGGATCCTGGTCCTCGCAGAGCATGGCAGTGAACCCGTGCGAAGCATCCAGAGCGGAGCCTAGTCCTCGCCTAACGCGGCAGTGAACCCGTGTGAAGCATCTAGTGCAAAATTCCTGGTTACGTGGAACGCGGATAATGTCACTCTTTGACCCCGTGGAAAACGTCCAGAGCGGATCCTGGTCCTCGCAGAGCATGGCAGTGAACCCGTACGAAGCATCCAGAGCGGAGCCTAGTCCTCGCCTAACGCGGCAGTGAACCCGTGTGAAGCCTCTAGTGCAAAATTCCTGGTTGCGTGGAACGCAGATAATGTCACTCTTTGACCCCATGGAAAACGTCCAGAGCGGATCCTGGTCCTCGCAGAGCATGGCAGTGAACCCGTGCGAAGCATCCAGAGCGGAGCCTAGTCCTCGCCGAGCACGGCAGTGAACCCGTGTGAAGCATCTAGTGCAAAATTCCTGGTCACGTGGAACGCGGATAATGTCACTCTTTGACCCCGTGGAAAACGTCCAGAGCGGATCCTGGTCCTCGCAGAGCACGGCAGTGAACCCGTGTGAAGCATCCAGAGCGGAGCCTGGTCCTCGCCAAGCACGGCAGTGAACCCGTGTGAAGCATCCAGAGCAAATACCGGACTGTGGAGTCCTTAAAATCCACGGACTATGACGTCCTTAACCTCGACCGTGATGTCTTAAAACTAACAATCAACCACCCCGATTCTTTACAGATTTTGCCTTGGTTTAAGGGTACATCTCTTCACTCCTTTGATGCCTGGCGTTGTAATTCCTCAACGTCTTCAAAGAGGTGACGGGTCCCTGCAACCACACATCGGACTGTGGAGTCCTTAAATCCACGGACTATGAGGTCCTTAACCTTGACCGTGACGTCTTTAAACTACGATACCTTAATAGACCCCTGACTCCGTGAAACACGGATAAGGGTGATCACATCCGGCACCTGCAGGCCCTCACGACCTGTAAGGAAGAAAAACTCTCTTGTGAGATCCTTACGACTCTCAAGGGAAAACTCGCTTAAGGATCCTCACGATCTCTAAGAAGAACTTACACCTATGGGATCCTCTCGACCTGTAGGGAGAAAAACTATTTATGAGACCCTCGTGGCTCGTAAAATGCAAAAGTCTTAGGAAGCAGATCTTAACCCTGAATCCTAAGCCATTGCTGTCCTGCAAGGAGATCAAGATAGAATATCCGCAGAATACATTCAATGAAAAGGAGACACATCGTTGAGAGAAAAAAATGTATCTTTTATTCATAAACCAAAATGGGTACAAAGTACAATTCATGAAAGAAACTAAAAAGAAAATACCCTCATCCATGAGTATGTACAAAAAGGAAGGAAAAGATACAAATGTTTCAGGCCGGCGGGCGATTCAGCAACTTGGTCAGCTCATCCTGCTTTTGTTGGACCACGGCTTCATGACGCAAGATCTCCAAAAGACGAGCCTCCGCTTGAGCTTGTTGAGCCTGATACGAAGCGAGCCGGGCTTCAAGCTCTTTCTCAGTGGCCTTATGAGCCTCGACCCTCTCACGAGTGAACGTGGCAGCTTTATCGAGAGCCACAACCTTATGTTCGCTACGTATCGCTCTATCAGGCCACGTAAGCTCGCTTTCGTAACCACAGCCTTGGAAACAAGACATTGACAAGACCATATAAATGGGCTTCCAGTTGACGGGAATAATCGATCTAAAAAGCGCTCACATCGCCTGATGTGAAAGGCAACAAGAAAAGTTTCCGACATATTTCAAGCATGCGTTCGCAATCATATGAGTATTCAAAAAGGGAATAATAATAATAATAGCATTTGCAATCGCATGAACGTTCATAATACCCAAAATGGTCTGATGCGCAGGAAAGCGATGGTAGCATTTGCAATTAAAGAAAGTTCTCATGAGAAGAATACAAAGTTTATTTATGCAAGCGGAAACATACATACTAGCACCAAGCCTACACGGAATCTCGGCATAAAGCTTAAAAAAGGAGGGACTAATTTAAAAATGTTTTACGCTAACGGAAAAGGTCACCAAACATGGGATCAACGGCACAAGGGTTAATGAAACAGAGGACAAAATTCTCCATCTCTCTCTCTGCTTTCTCCAACACGTCAAAGCGACGGTTCTCACGAGGAGTCGCTCCCCATCGATTGGCGCCGTGTTCGTCCGCGAAAGCAGACATAATAGCTCGCCGGGCCTTGATCTGGCTCAGCAGGTAAATTGAGCAATCCTTCAAAGCCTGAGTAATCAAGCACGCTTCATGAAAACCCTCGAGTTTTTCTTCTGCCGCGTCGAGCATCGCCAGGGTCATCTCCGCCGGGTGAGGAGGGATGTCGGCAAGCACGGCCTTGAGAATCATCCGGAGCCAGAGAGAACCCATCGGGAGGGGGGACCCCCTACGGATCGAGAGTTCATGCATAGCTGAATCGCATTCGTTGTCGGTAAGGAGGGGATCCACCAACCGAGCAGCAAAGCGGGGGACCATTTCCTCAATAGGAACTTCCCATGGCTGTCGACGAGCATGAGGGCGATTGCAGGCCATGGCGCTCGTTTGTTTCTCAAGACAAGTTACTCCAAGATAAAAAAAAAACAATAATAATAATATAAATCTCTTGGTGAGAGGAAAAGGGAAGCTATAGCCTCATATATAAGGAAATGCATTAAGTGCTGTGCGCGGAAAATCTTGCATGGTGAAACTATTTCCAAGGCCCAAAAAAGGAAAGGCATCGAAAATCAAGGAGATGGAACTATTTCCAAGGCCCTTTTTTCTGCGTCCAAAATTGTGCGCTGAAAATAGGGCATGAGAAGATTTTGTGAACAGCCACATCAAGGGACCCCACGTGCAGGCTACGTGAGCACTAAACCTGATGTACACTAAAAAAAAATGGAGTAGCACCCTGCATATTGAAAGCACCAACAACAACAGTAGCAAAATGATAAAATCCCAGAGAAAAGACATGCAAACATAGAAAGACATAATAACAATTGTCACTCATACTTCAAGAGGTTCATACAGAACACAGAGGACACATTTACAACGGTAAAACTTCAGATGCGGGACATGGGTTGAGAAACTCAAAATTAACTTTATCCAAGATTTTCCAAGCATTTCGAACCTCCCGAGTATGCTTCCTCTCACGATCACAAGCATCGGGGTCCTCACGAATGTCCTCCACCCTCCGATAGGCGGCAAGTATGGCCGACTGCTGGAACATCTGATGCAGGAGATCAATGAGATTATCCCGCCTTCTCTTTGAGATCAAGTGCATCAGATACACCGAGTGTACTTTATCCTCGGCGGCGTCCAATGCCCCAAGGGGCACACCAGCACAGAATAGAGGGAGAGCCTCCCTGATCGCTGTAAGTGCACGGCGGCGCCCCGGCCGTCAATCCGACGGCCAAATGCGGAAGCGGTGATAAACTTTAATTTTACTTGAACTGGCAAACCGCCGCGCACTAATACCCGGATCGAACCATTAATTAGTCCTAGCTATCTACAAGAAGGGGAAGAGAAATATACCGACAGATCCGAGTCCTCCGGTCTTCTCGTCGTCGTCCCGATCTCCTGCAGAATGTCCCGTCTCCTCCTCGTCGCCGGAAGTGCACCACATCGCCTACTTCTTTTACGGGCTCCCACCTCAATGCCGAGGCAACTCGGGCACGAAGCTGGCTAGTCGACGTGCCCAAGATTAGCTGTAGAATATCTAGAGAAGAAGTCTCATTTGGGGTTGTAGGAATTGCCTTTTGGTGGAGGGATTGAACTTGGAGCTTTTTGGATTGACCTTGTGGGATTTTTGCAACATGAAATGAAGCAAAATCCCACACCAAGAATTTGGGACAGCCCACTATGGGAGTGGCCGGCCATGCTCAAAAGAGAGGAGAGAATGAGAGTGTAGTGTATCAAAAGATAATGGGAGCCCCTCTCATATCATCCAAGAGAGAGAAAGGAAAAGGTTATCATGAAAAAGCAATGATCACAAAATAATTCCAACACTCATCCAACAACCATCACTCATCATCAACCATCATGTCCTACAAAAGTCAAGGCATGATGAAGCTAGAAGTCAAGGTCAAGGAAAGGCTATCATGATACAACAAAATGCAAAGACCCCCTCCACAAATCCTTATTTGCAACAATGCAAATAAGCCCTCCTCCACCAATCTTCGGCCAATGAACGATACAAAGGAAATTGGCCGAAACGGAAAGCAAACTGGCAACTCCAGAAAACTGGTCCTGTAATAAATTACAGGAAAACCCCGATACTGTGCATACACACCCGCATTTGTATTCCGACCGAAATACAAATGCAATGAGACAAAATCTGCACTGTACTATACTAGGATCCGGCTCATACCAAAGCCGGCTAGTAATATCCGTTCGATCCCGATCCGTGCAATACCGCACGTATCTGATCGAACCCTGTCATATATCAATACGGCCTATAGTACAAAATGTCCGATCCTGATCCGTGCAATACCGCACGTATCTGATCGGACCTTGCCATATCTCCATACGGCCTCTACAACCTTTCGCCCGAAAGCTGAGTAACAGAATATGGGGGACTCTAAAGACTCGTCAACACCTTGGTTGTGGATTTAACCACTAGCACGTCAGAGGTATAAGCCAATACGTAACGGGCTACCAGGTATTGACTAAAAGGGACGTCTGTGAGCGAACTCAGCCTGACAACCCTACTGAGCCTGTCAGTGACAATATCCGTACAGTCCGGTCCGTTCGTCTATGAGCATCGCATGGCGGGCCTAGGGGGTTGGTAAAAGTCAGACCCCCAAAAGCGGTACAAGTCGTGTCGGAGTGTAGCCCAGAACACCCTGAGATACTACTGGAATACCTACCAGTAAATCTCCTGCCTTGGCCAAGGACTTCGTGTAATGGCTCTCCTAGACACAGCGCGACCTCACCCCCAATACCGGGAGAGACGAACCCCTGAAGATACGCTCACTGCCTCCATGTGGCTCGGGACTGTACCCAACTAAAACCTGTTTGCACGACCCCTTTGAGCCGTGGTAGGGTAGTAATCAAAGTACAGTGGGAACTCACACGAGACAAATGACGATCCCCAGGTCGATGAACTAACCTGTACACATGTCACCAGGGAACTGCCATCTGACGTCTGGTATATGACCAACTAGCATGTTCCCGGCGAGTCCTGTCCGGTGTACTCATAACCCAATGAGCACCTGTATACATCTTAGGTGATCCAACTGACACCAGTGGCTTGTGAGACTGGCCACCGCCCCTCGTCGGGGTCTCGAATGTACACACTAGTCTACTCTGGAGTATCGATGCCCTGTCTCGAAACTCACACGACTAGGGACCATTTAAGGATATGCTTATAGACCCCAGCTCCCACTTATACGATCGCCCTCATACTGCTGGTGGTCAAGCAAGAATCCTAGGGGCTCTATCAACGTGTAATAGCAACTTGTCAGGTCACCTAAAACAGTACACGATGATAAAGGCAAACCAGATAGCATACTATCATCTCGAGTAAGACTGTCCTACCGGGATAGGTCCTCCATCAATCATTGCAATCACGTACCTGTGACCTAATAATTGACTCTGAGGGCACTATCTCCAACAATCTCCCACTTGCACTCAAGGCTAATTATTGCGATGTCGCATACTCACAGCCCGTGTGATACCGAACACCCAACTCCTGTACTAGTCAGTCTCACAAAGCTCGTTTGCGAAACTATTGCGTTCGAGGAATAGCCTTAGTGAGTGGATCCGCTTTGTTGTATCTTTCTATGTCTCTCTATATCTCAAGTTCGCGGAGAAAGCCATCTCCCGAAATGAGCAATACCTGTCTTAGAATGTGTCTGGATGTCTAATGGGACATAGCTCATAAATGAACTCCAAATCCAAAATTCTTAGACTGTATCGTCAACTGAACTTAATCAGTATCCTGCGCCAAGCCACCCTCAGTATTGCCTTGGACCACCTGTCCAAAATACTGTCCCTCGTCAGAAGGAAAAACTATAACTCTGACAACCTCCTTGTCGTCCATGTCACCTTGGAAGCCTGGAATGATAACTGTCTCCTGAATAAGGCTGTCGTTATCACATCCCTAGAACATCCACTTATGTTCTAAAACCGCTTCCGACTGTTTCTCCAGGATTGGATCAATGTCAACTTATTGCATCTAGTGCAAGAACAATGTCTGGTGTGGTACTTGACATCTCATGATTGACTCAATTGCCTGAGCAAGTGATCTGCCAATCATGCACATCCCTCTCCCCTTTAGTCTGTAAGACACCTTTAGAGAGGGTGACTCCATTACCTGCAGGTACACTACCGTGCATGGAGTCGTCCATTCTAAATACTCTTAGAATGCTGTCTAAGTACCCTGATTGGGAAACCACCCAAATCTAGATCTAAAACCATAGATCTAGTAACCAGTATGTCTGATACAAAATCCATTTCCCATATGGAGAAAACACTGTGTGACGACCAAAGTATAACCGACTGTAGTATAGGAGTTTCCTTTCCTACTCTGTGTATGTCATCCAAATACCAGGATATCACACCCCACTACCTTCTCAACAGATCCATCCCCTATTCTGATGAAGTCAAACCCATGACTGTCACGTCGGAAATAGATGATCTATCTCCGCTACATCTGCTTTAGTCTATAAATAGACATAAGCTATCTGTCCACCAATGCTTCCGCTACTCCCATTGACTAAGATAACCCTCCGGCAGAGTCATATAGACGTACACTTCTAAAACTAGTTTAGAACGATGCTATACTCATCCTCCCGCCGGGTCTCGCAGCTTGGAACAACAGCAATGGTAATTGTGGGTAAACAAGAACTTCCCTGTCACCGTCCTTGAGGCTACCGTAGTACCTCTCGGGTGCCTGAAGTTACCCACCTTATCTGCGGAGTGGCCAATGGAATGTCAATCCAGATTGAATCTTTAGGTTCCTTATCAAATCTTCAGTAATCGTTTGTGGTTCTGGAATCACTTCCAGTTCTATCATACTCCCACTACTGTTTTCTGAAAAAATCGATTTTTATTAAAACTGTGGCGAGTCTAGAACAATATTGCTATTGTTCATCCAGATGGTAGAAAGTCAGCCCGCGTCATAGCCTGGGTCAACCCACAAACAGCCATTACAGAAACGTGCCTTGAGTTGTCCAGGGTCTGGTTTTAAGCATAAACCGGACAACTCCCCGTACCTTAACATCGTTAAGATTGAACTGTTCTATATCCAATATAGAAACAGAGGCACTGATTTAATTGAACCAGGTTCAAATCATGCAGCTGTTTCCAGTGCATGTCAACTATATGGAAAAAGGCCGATCAACGTTACTCAACTTAGGAATGCTTCCAATTATGAGTAACCTGAAAGAGAAGCAAGATCTCTTTATCATTACTATCAACTGAATACCATTCACAAGTATCTACGTCTTCGATCACTTTGAAGAATCCCGATACTTGCTACACCTGGTTCTCTACTCTATTCAAATACCTATAACTTCTCCAAATTCGGAACCTGTGTTTCCACGAAACACCTGTCTAAAAACTAGAGAAGTCATAAGTAAACCGAATATAGTACGAGGACCAACCCCTCTGTCCTGATGGACCCTGGACAACATACAATACTCTGTATAAGTCCCTTGAGTCTGAAAACTCATTCACTGTGTGTCGTAGGTTGAAAAATGTACTTATGGTTAAGAAGAATTACACCGCTGTTTAATGCTCCTTACCTAACCATCCACTGATATAGGTAAATGTCGTAGACATAATTTCAGAAAGGTATATCTCACTATATGAAAATAGACGTACAGATATATCAATTTGAAATTGGTGCATAAAAGCGGATATTCAAAACCAAATATTTGCCGACCGGCAAACAACCCAGGTGACTTCCTCAAATATCACCGATTACAACGAATCTCGATATAATGAGGATGATCACCCAATTCCCAATAACTTACTCCCACTCATCATCTGTAAAACCATACAGATGTGAGAATCATACCTGGTAAATACATACCCTGGAGCAAGTGCCTAATCGGGAAATCAGTTTTCCTTTAACATTACACAGTGAAACTGAAACATTGAAATGTTTCGTTGGGGTATCCTGGTATTCCTAGTAATGCCTCTTCCAGATTCACGACTGTAACCGTATAATTCTTTGCCACCTCTCTAAATCCCTTCATATGTCTTTAGTCTTTACCTTCTGCACACCCCTTTAGGCCAAATGGTTTTCTTCCTTCCCTACCGTTCGGCACCAGCCTATGGTTTGGAAGAAGACTATCCAATAAGCATAATGGGTGTACTGTCCTAATCCTAGGAACACTCGCAATGCGAGAGAAGGTGAAGATAAAAGACACCTGAATAAATCTTATTCCTATTTCTCCTGAACCAGAATCCATCCCCGAACTGGAACAAGTTCCTTTCGAGTTCGTATATAACCATACGATGGAGTATCCAATAAACTGTGGATCTTCGTAGTGATACGGAGTGTCCTAGAGAAATACAAAGGTGATTTGGGAGTGGTAAAGGAATACTTGGTATGGTCGTGAATATCTGTTGCAGTTTACTTTGCCCTCTTACTAATCCCTTGCTTTGTCTTAACTTAATATCTTCTGTACACCATCGTCAGGCTAATTGGTTTTCTTCATTCCCTACCGGTCGGCACCTGCCTATGGTTTGGAAGAAGACTATCCAATTTGCGTAATAGGTGTACCATCTCCTAAACCAAGGAGTACTCGCAACTTGAGAGAAGGTGAAAGGAAAAAACAACTGAATAATCCTATCCGTTTTCTCCAGAACCGGAAACCATCCTCGAATAAATTCTTTCGAGTTCGTATCTAACCATACGATGGTTTTGTCCAATGGAAGTGGACGTTCGTAGTAAAACGGGGTGTCCTGGAGAAAAGGGTAAAAGTAGGAGTGGCAATGAGGTTTGCAACTCTGACAATCCAAAAGCCAGTGTTAAGAAGGTTCGGTCAACTTGGTCACTGAGTCATAGTCTTAGGGTCGGGTCAATGGTCGCTGCCAAAGAGAGAGAGAAAAGAAACACTCAGCGTGCACTCTAACCTAGATCAGAATGGTTACCAATTTATCTAATCTGGAAACCTCCCACTGTACCGTCAAATTCTCCTCCAAACCTGAAAGAAGAATTAGTCGGGAATACCCGAGGAGTAAACCAACTCATCAGTGGGAATCGGGATCCAACTATCATCGCATGTTAACGTGACGGAATCCGCTCACGTCATCATACTCCAGAAGGTATGCGCATATCTGGCAAGTTTCAGTTCTTTTGAAACTGCCGATGTGATTTCTGCCCCATGCTCTTATGACCTTGGCGCGAGGTCAAAATATCATAAGTCACATGTCAAGTTCTGCCCATCATTATCCAGGTTAATCTGAACCCACCCGTACATACCCTTGACGTAGGCCAAAATAGTAGTACGACTGTCCCAAACCAACGCATCTATCTATGCAACAGATAAATACCCGGCAGCTACCAATCACTATGCCTTGGCGTGAGGTCAAAATACATAGCTTGAATACTACCGAATATTTAACTGAAATGACGGAGGGCTACGAATGGTTTCTGGCGAAAACCTTTAACGTAATGAACTTGATATCGTTGAAGGAACGGATAGCTTTTAAAAATATAGTGACGAGAACCGTTGCTAAAGAGGTCACTCCCGGTGAAGGGATCTCGGCTCTTTCCCCGTAGAATGAGGTGCAGGATATTCCAACTGAATACCACGGTGCAAAGCAAAAGTAATCGGCTATAGTGAAGTCATTGCCCTGACGCAAACTTTTTGTCCAAGGGGTCACTCCCGGTGAAGGGATCTCGGCCCTTGCCTCGTCGACTGAGGAGCAGGATATTCCAACTGAATACCACGATGCAAAACAAAAGTGAACGTCCTTGCAATAACAGCTTTTGAAAAGTGTTCCAACAACATCAAATTAGGTTTGTTTTTAACTTGCATTGATCCGAATCAACGCAGTCCCATCAATTGATCACACCAAAAAGAACGAAAATATACTGATGTACGTATATGCCATCCGCATTCGCCACTGGGTCCCGTCATTACCCGTTAGGTTAGCTAACTAACGACAGAGCGGGGACTGGACTAGCGCGGATGCAAAACATATACAACATCTACTAATATATATACCAATATATTATATTCGCTCAAGGCGTGATAAGAAATGCAACATCACAGAAAATGTACAGCATCACAGAAACAATACAGATATCTGGGATCCCCGGGTTTCACAGAGCCACTACTGAAACCCGACGTTCCCCTGGTCGTGTGGATAGCCTGTGCAATGAAATCCTAGACCCCTACGGGCGCGGCAAGTCACCCGCCAAAACCTGAAGTGAGGCAGCCCCCTTCAGCATCGTGAATGGACCACCCAGCACTTCACGGAATCCGGTAACTTGGGCACCCCTCCTGGGTCAACCTGTACCCCCTACGAGTGCGGCGAATAGCCCTCCAATCCTAGAGTGAAGCCCCCTCCGTCTCAATGCCATGAGATGCGGGCTTGTTGCCCTCTAGAACCCGGCTATCCGTGCATCCCTCCGCGGGGTAATCCTAGTACAGAAAGTAAAATATACATACAACGGGTACATCGACCGCAACCTGGCCGTGCCCCAAAAAAAATAATACAAACAGGCAGTGACGGCAGTCCACATGTCGGACGCTCGCCCCGCAATATCAAATGTACATAATACAACCACAACTGTACTAGCATTGCATCCAGGCTATCCCCACGACCGATCCGCAACATCGTTCGCAAATCCGTCTAACCGGGCTATAGCAGTTAGACCGGATTTACCGATCAAGTGACATTCACGGTCGCAGATATAATGTAAATACTGTGAAATAATGTGTTTAAAATATCCGATCAATCAAATTTTAACAAGTGGGCCCCCAAGCATTACTGTAGAAGATCAGGAAATTCTGGGCCCAATGTTATTATTCCAAAACCCCTAAAATCACCCATAAAGCCTACTGGAAAAATTGTACACACTGATCCATCAATACTGCGGCGGAACCGCGGCAACAAGTAGGTTTTGCCGCGGTTCTGCGCTCCTCAGAAGAGATCAGTGTCTCGAATTTCTACAGTAGTCTTAGGTCTTCTAGCACAGTACTTTTATACAACCTGAAAAAATTTTGGAGACCAAAAAATTTCAACAGAAAACTGTCGCTAGCAAAAATGTAGATTTTGGAATTTTGGTCGATCGGAAATGCAAAACACATTAAACCAAGCTAGACTAAGTTAATGGCGAGGCTCTGATACCACTGTAAGTGCACGGCGGCGCCCCGGCCGTCAATCCGACGGCCAAATGCGGAAGCGGTGATAAACTTTAATTTTACTTGAACCGGCAAACTGCCGCGCACTAATACCCGGATCGAACCATTAATTAGTCCTAGCTATCTACAAGAAGGGGAAGAGAGATATACCGACAGATCCGAGTCCTCCGGTCTTCTCGTCGTCGTCCCGATCTCCTGCGGAATGTCCCGTCTCCTCCTCGTCGCCGGAAGTGCACCACATCGCCTACTTCTTTTACGGGCTCCCACCTCAATGCCGAGGCAACTCGGGCACGAAGCTGGCTAGTCGACGTGCCCAAGATTTGTTGTAGAATATCTAGAGAAGAAGTCTCATTTGGGGTTGTAGGAATTGCCTTTTGGTGGAGGGATTGAACTTGGAGCTTTTTGGATTGATCTTGTGGGATTTTTGCAACATGAAATGAAGCAAAATCCCACACCAAGAATTTGGGACAGCCCACTATGGGAGTGGCCGGCCATGCTCAAAAGAGAGGAGAGAATGAGAGTGTAGTGTATCAAAAGATAATGGGAGCCCCTCTCATATCATCCAAGAGAGAGAAAGGAAAAGGTTATCATGAAAAAGCAATGATCACAAAATAATTCCAACACTCATCCAACAACCATCACTCATCATCAACCATCATGTCCTACAAAAGTCAAGGCATGATGAAGCTAGAAGTCAAGGTCAAGGAAAGGCTATCATGATACAACAAAATGCAAAGACCCCCTCCACAAATCCTTATTTGCAACAATGCAAATAAGCCCTCCTCCACCAATCTTCGGCCAATGAACGATACAAAGAAAATTGGCCGAAACGGAAAGCAAACTGGCAACTCCAGAAAACGGGTCCTGTAATAAATTACAGGAAAACCCCGATACTGTGCATACACACCCGCATTTGTATTCCGACCGAAATACAAATGCAATGAGACAAAATCTGCACTGTACTATACTAGGATCCGGCTCATACCAAAGCCGGCTAGTAATATCCGTTCGATCCCGATCCGTGCAATACCGCACGTATCTGATCGAACCCTGTCATATATCAATACGGCCTATAGTACAAAATGTCCGATCCTGATCCGTGCAATACCGCACGTATCTGATCGGACCTTGCCATATCTCCATACGGCCTCTACAACCTTTCACCCGAAAGCTGAGTAACAGAATGTGGGGGACTCTAAAGACTCGTCAACACCTTGGTTGTGGATTTAACCACTAGCACGTCAGAGGTATAAGCCAATACGTAACGGGCTACCAGGTATTGACTAAAAGGGACGTCTGTGAGCGAACTCAGCCTGACAACCCTACTGAGCCTGTCAGTGACAATATCCGTACAGTCCGGTCCGTTCGTCTATGAGCATCGCATGGCGGGCCTAGGGGGTTGGTAAAAGTCAGACCCCCAAAAGCGGTACAAGTCGTGTCGGAGTGTAGCCCAGAACACCCTGAGATACTACTGGAATACCTACCAGTAAATCTCCTGCCTTGGCCAAGGACTTCGTGTAATGGCTCTCCTAGACACAGCGCGACCTCACCCCCAATACCGGGAGAGACGAACCCCTGAAGATACGCTCACTGCCTCTATGTGGCTCGGGACTGTACCCAACTAAAACCTGTTTGCACGACTCCTTTGAGCCGTGGTAGGGTAGTAATCAAAGTACAGTGGGAACTCACACGAGACAAATGACGATCCCCAGGTCGATGAACTAACCTGTACACATGTCACCAGGGAACTGCCATCTGACGTCTGGTATATGACCAACTAGCATGTTCCCGGCGAGTCCTGTCCGGTGTACTCATAACCCAATGAGCACCTGTATACATCTTAGGTGATCCAACTGACACCAGTGGCTTGTGAGACCGGCCACCGCCCCTCGTCGGGGTCTCGAATGTACACACTAGTCTACTCTGGAGTATCGATGCCCTGTCTCGAAACTCACACGACTAGGGACCATTTAAGGATATGCTTATAGACCCCAGCTCCCACTTATACGATCGCCCTCATACTGCTGGTGGTCAAGCAAGAATCCTAGGGGCTCTATCAACGTGTAATAGCAACTTGTCAGGTCACCTAAAACAGTACACGATGATAAAGGTAAACCGGATAGCATACTATCATCTCGAGTAAGACTGTCCTACCGGGATAGGTCCTCCATCAATCATTGCAATCACGTACCTGTGACCTAATAATTGACTCTGAGGGCACTATCTCCAACAATCGCCAGCACGATCAGCCTCAGAAGAGAAGAGCGACGGGGGAGTAGCCGATGGTTGTACTCATCAAAGCGGCTCATGATCTCGGCACATTGAGTATCGGTGAACTCCTGGTTCTGACTCCGGCCCAGTGCACGAATATTCCCATAGGAAATGATCTCGTCAAGACCATACAGATGGGCAACCATGATACCTGAAATAAAGGTCATGAGATTCATTAGAAAACTCCTGTTTCATTAACTGCAGAAGAACAACCTCGGGCCAAGAGACCCCAGGAAGCCCCTGTGTGAAGAAATCGAGTTCCTCGTTGGAATTAAATTCCTTATTAAGGAAAAGGGAATTAAATTCCCAGAAACATTTTTGATGGAATTAAATTCCATGGAGTTGAGACGCCATCATCGTCTCCCCAAGGATCATCTAAACCCTAAAAGATCTACAGTTTGAAGGTTAAGCGGTTTCATGTTCTTATGGAAAATATGAAGAAAAAAGGGTAAAAACCATTGTTTTGGATTTAAAATCCAGAGGAATGTGAAGGTCCATCGTTTGTCCAAGAACATTACCTGAGGAAAAAGGATTCTTTTCGAACAGAGTTAGACTCTGAAGATTGTTTCAGGACAGAGAACTAAGCTCTGAAAGCGAGAATTAAATTCTCAAAGAAGAAGAAGATGAGCAAAGCGAAGGCTCCTATGAAGAGACGGAGGTATTTATAGAAGGCAATGGAAACGTTTCATCTCCCCAGATCCCTAGAGGAATCCAACGGTCACAAGGGGTGACAGTGTTGCACTCACGTGCAGACACATGAGAACAATGCTGTGGGGGCATTTGTTTCCTGATTTAAAATCAGGAAAGCTTCTGGGAAAAGCTTCAGAAGAGGGTCACGTGCTTACACGTGACTAGCGGTCACGTGTTGGCACGTGACACCTAAAAGCATCATCAAGTCAGGTTCAGTTTTCCAACTACATCAAAGAAAGGGCTTCAGAAAGGGTCACGTGTCGGCACGTGACATTTAAATGCAAGCGTCAAAGGCACACCGGTTCCCTGATCAAGTCAAGGAAAAGGCTTCAGAAGAGGTCACGTGCTCCCACGTGACCAGGGTCACGTGTTGGCACGTGACGTTCAAAGCAGCAGACTCGTTCTCCAGTTGAACCAAGGAAAGAGGCTCCAGACAAGGGTCACGTGCTCACACGTGACCAGGGGTCACGTGGTGGCACGTGACGGTTAAGCAGCAATCAGAAGACAGAGCGCAAAAGAAAGAGGAAGGATCATTCCAAAGGGGGGTCACGTGCCCACACGTGACCAGGGGTCACGTGGTCACACGTGACCGGCTTTCAAAGCCCATTGTGTTAACAGAATTAAATTCTGAAAGAAATTCAAATCTTTCCAAAGGAAAGCGGCTATCTGGAACCAATCGAATTAAAGATTCAGAGGTGGTGAAATATCATCTATCTATGGGAAAATCTCGGGTTTGGAAAGATTTCCCCTTTAAATCTAACCGAAACAACAAAGGAAAAATCCCTGGATTTGAAATCCAATGGTGAATAAAATTCACCTAATAATCCAAAGGTCCAAAACGAATGATGGATGCAAGTCAAATCTCTCATGAAGATTCGTCAAAAACTGATTGATTCGGCTGCTTCTCCTATAAATAGGAGCCAAGAGACACAGAGAAGATATATACAGAGACAGGGAGAGGAAAAGAGAAAGAAGAGAGCTTCGATATTTGGAGAAACTTGGATCTTCTGCAAACACCCTAGGTGAGAAAGGGAAAAGCTCCTTGAAAGAAAAAGAGAATTTAATTCTCAACAGAGTTTAACTCTGATACATAAAACAGAAGAACATATTTCTTCTCTCTTTGATAGAGGATCTGCAAAGTGCACATCTCCCCTTGAGGTTGAGAATTTAATTCTCAATGGGTCGAGATCCTGCCATGCAGATCCAAAACATAGAGAGGGAATGCAAGCACGAGAATTTAATTCTCACAGAACTATAGGAATTTAATTCCTTTAAAATAAAATTAGGGCTTGACCCTGCATCATGGGAATTTAATTCCTTCAGAGCAAAAAGAAACAGGGTTTAACCCTAATTAAGAACCTAGTTCTGTTGAAACAGCGGGAATTTAATTCCTTTAATCATAATTTAACAGAGGATGGAAATTCAAATTCCCTAAAAAGCTTTTGTTAGGGTTTAACCCTATTCAGTTCTTCACATATACGAGGGATTTAATTCCTACGGAAGATTCAGAGTTCAACTCTACTCCAGAATATAAGTCTTCAAAAGGAAGTAGGAATTTAATTCCTCTGAAATTTAAAGCTTAAGGAATTTAATTCCTGAAAAAGATTAACAGAGCCTCTAAACAAAATACATGAAGGCAGGGTCACGTGCCACCACGTGACCCCCCCAAGAGATCTACAGAAAGCCCCTTTGAGGCAGCACCCCACGTGACCCACGTGACCCTCGGCAGAAGCTCTAATACATAGGCATTTGAATGCCCATCACGTGATGGCACGTGATGCTCTGAAAGACGCGATAATCTCAGCAGGATAAATAAAGGGAGGGCGCTCTCACGTGTTGCCACGTGACCCCTCTTGTCTTAGTGTTTAACACTAAATTAAAACTCTCGAACCCAGTGTTAAAACACTGTTGGGCCTTAGTGTTCAACACTAATTAAAAAGCTTTATTTGCAGTGTTCAACACTGATCTGTTTTAGTGTTTAACACTAATTTGAAAAGCCTTGTTGCCGGTGTTAAACACCAATTATCTCTTAGTGTTAAACACTAACTTGTTAACCTCATTCCCAGTGTTCAACGCTGACTGCTCTGTAGTGTTTAACACTAGGCTTTGGCCCAATTGGCCTAAATGGATAGAGGCAAAGCCTCTCCTGATTGGACTTAGCCCAAGATGGCCATAAGTCCTCAATTTGTGATTAACTGGGCCAATGGGCTCATAACATAATTAATCGGTCTTGATCCCAAATTGGGCCAAGGACTATTTAATCCACTCCGGTTCTAGGGTACATCTCTTCACTCCTTTGATACTTGGCATTGTAATCCCTCAATGTCTTCAAAGAGGTGACGGGTCCCGACGACCACACATCAACACGGACTGTGGGGTCCTTAAACCCGTGTTTAATGCAAAATTCCTGGTTACGTGGAACGCGGATAATGTCACTCTTTGACCCCGTGGAAAACGTCCAGAGTGGAGCCTGGTCCTCGCAGAGCACGGCAGTGAACCCGTGTGAAGCATCCAGAGCACATACCGGACTGTGGAGTCCTTAAAATCCACGGACTACGACGTCCTTAACCTTGACCGAGATGTCTTAAAACTAACAATGGACTGTGGGGTCCTTAAACCCATGGACTACGACGTCCCTAACCTTGACCGAGATGTCTTAAAACTAACAATGGACTGTGGGGTCCTTAAACCCATGGACTACGACGTCCTTAACCTTGACCGAGATGTCTTAAAACTAACAATGGACCGCAATGTCCTTAAACTACCCATGGACCGCAACGTCCTTAAACTACCCATGGACCGCAACGTCCTTAAACTACCCATGGACCGCAATGTCCTTAAACTGGAACAATGGAGCCCCGTATGCTCTTTTGTCGGATCTAAACGGTCCCGTTTAAGTTGATCTTAGCCTCAAAGATGGCTAACGTATCCTTAAACGTTCAAACAGACTGGAATATGAATCCCCCTAATTAACTCTGGCTCGAGGGTACATCTCTGAACTCCTCTGACATCTGTCGTTGTAATCCTTCAACGTCGTCAGAGAGGTGACGGGTCCCGACGGCTATACATTTAATGGACCACTAGGTCCCTAAACTGGAACATTAGAGCCAATTGCTCTTTTGTCGGATCTAAACGATCCCGTTAAGTCGATCTTAGTCTCAAACCGGACTAACGTATCCTTAACAAACGTTTGAGTTGATCTTAGCCTCAAGTAGGGCTGACGTATCCTCAAACCCAACCCCCAAATCTAAATCTAAGATAATACGGATTTGGACTAGTCCACCCCCTACGGGCGACGACATAACTCAGTCTCCGTAAACAATCCACGGGCAACAAAACAAACACCCACGACACGAAATGACCATCTGGAGAAGGAGAAAGTTGTTACCGCAATGCGGTAGCGTAATTAACTGCAGGGGCTTGCGCCTGCAGGGAAGAGCGTCCCCACAATCAAAAACCCCTCAAACGAGGGGGAATCTGACGAAGTCTGCTACATCGGACGCATCCGTCTAAACCTTCGATATATGGTGCCATAAATCAACTTGGCATCTTCGGAGAGGTGGACGGATAGCACCAATTAGCATCTGCCCCGAATCTCAGGCGAGACGTCATGTCTCGGCCGTCTTTCGGAGGGGAACAGTGCACTAGACCAGATGTAGCTTACGCACTGAGCATGGTAAGCAGGTATCAGTCAGACCCAGGGGAGAAGCACTGGATAGCAGTAAGGAACATTCTCAAGTATCTGAGAAGGACTAAAGAGATGTTCTTAGTTTACGGCGGAAAAGACCTCAAGATCGAGGCCTTTGCTGATTCCAGCTTCCAGAGTGACAAGAATGACTCCAAGTCCATGTCAGGTTATGTCTTTACGCTCAATGGAGGGGCAGTGTGCTGGAAGAGTTCCAAGCAGGACACCGTTGCTGACTCGACGATGGAAGCGGAGTATATCGCTGCTTGTGATGCCGCAAAAGAAGCGGTCTAGATGAAGAAGTTCCTAACAGAACTTCAGGTGGTTCCTACCATTGTTGATCCAATACCGCTGTATTGCGACAACAACGGAGCTATAGGAAGTCCAGACACATTTTACGGCGGTATCACCTGATCAGGGAGATCATAGATCGATAGGAGATCGAGGTCCGGAGAGTCCCTACAGAGGAGAACACTGTAGATCCATTCACTAAGGCCTTACCTCAGATTCAGTTCGAGATGCTACTCGAGATGATAGGTCTTCGATATGGCAGTACATGACCCTAGTGCAAGTGGGAGATTGTTAGTGTATACGCCCTAGGGGCCATTATTGTATCATACTAACTTGTATATTACTTAATGGAAGCTTGGGATATTCACAGTTATATTAACAGTCTTACTAAACATGGTAGTATGCTACTTGGTTTATGTCTATCTTAATATGTGTATATGTTAGCATATCGAGAATACATATTGATAGAGCCCTTAGGATCTTGCTTAACTACCAGCGTTGTGATGGCAGTCACACTAGTGGGGGCTGGATAGTCTACAAGCACATCCTTTTTTTTCAGGTCCCTAGTCATAGGATTATCGAGACAGGGCATCGATACTCCGGAGTAGACTAGTGTGTACGCTTCTCATCCCAGTTGGGGAGATGGTCTGTCCCACAGCCATTAGTACGTTATACTGGAGATAGTATACAGGTGCTCGTTGGGTTACGGGTACACCGGACAGGACTCGCAGGGAACTGTTGGTTGGTATTATACCCGTCGTTAGTTAACAGTTCCCAGGTGACATAAGTACAGCATAGTCCGCAGACTTGACACTGCTGCTTCGCCTTGAGTGTGTTCCCACTGTTCTTAGATTGCTACCCTACCACGGCTCAAAGGAGTTGTGCAAACAGGTAGCAGTTGGGTGCAGTCCCGAAGCACTTGGAGGCAGTGGCAGTTAGACAGGATTCGTCTCTTCTGATATTGGGAGTTGATATTGTGCTGTGTTTGGAGAGCCATTACGCAAAGTCCCTGGCCAGGGCGGACGAGATTTACTGGTAGGTTTTCCAGTAGCTTCTCAAGGTGTAATGGGCTTCACTCCGACACGACTTATACCGGTTATAAGAGACTGACGCTTGCCGCCCCCTAGGCCCGATATGCGATAGTCCTAGACGAACAGACCGGACTGTACGGAGATTATCACATCAGGCTCAGTAAGAGTTCGGATGGGTTTCCTCATCGGCCTTCTTATCGACATCTACCTGGGGACTGTTACGTACAGCTAGTGCCGCTTGCGGTCTGTGGTTAAACCCACTGCCAGCGTAGTGGTCGAGTCTTTAGAGTCCCACACAGAAAGTTTCCCTGCTTCGGGCGAAACGATATAGAGGTCGTATGGTTTTTACGCACGTACGATGTTCAGACAGTTTATACTAGCAGGCTTTGGTTTAAGCCAGATTTTAGTATTGGATTATTGGATTTATACAGTCTCAGTATTTCCGTGTTTTCACGGATGGGAGGGACATTCTCGTAATTTGTCGAGAAGCTTCTAGAAGATTGATGAGTTGGAGGCTTAGGTGGAATTTGCATTAATTGGATTAATGACTCATGGTGTGATTCATCCAAAGGAGTTAATGATGCATTTATTGATTAATGACTCATGGGATGAATCACACAAGGTGAGTTAATGAAGCATGATGATATTTTTATTTGTTATTCATTTAATAAATATCTTATGCTTCATATATATTCACAATGAGATATTTTTCCAAGCATATACTCACTCTCACTTTCTCTCTCCTCAAGCTCTCTCTCTTCAAGAACTAACCCTAACCTCTCATGTGTTGAGATCCAAGGGTTAGTAAGACTAAAAGATCCCTAATCATCTTCTATATCCTCTAGGTTGCTTTGATTAGCACTCATAGCCACTTAGTTACCTCAAGTGCGAGATTAAAGCTTGGAGAAGTAGCTCTCGGGTGGATCTTCTATCACAACGAGGAGGCCGACGAGGAGGTGATCAAAGAGAACAAGAAGGACTTGGTTCATTAGGTATAATCATCTTTCATAGTAGCTAATGACTTCTATGTTGTTGTTAGTTAGGGTTTGGCAAAGATCCGGAAAGTTAGTCGATGTTAGTTTAAACAAAATGATTGTTTTACCTCTTCCGCCTCCCCGCATCATGTGGGGTGTCTAACGTCGACTTACAGGCTATCTAGTCTTATAGTACCCTAAACGGCAATATCGTCAAATATCATCCTCAAATTCCGTTATCATATATTAGCCGTATCATATCATTTCTAACTACCCTTTAGTTTCTAATATGGTTCTCTAACTATCTTTTAACTCTATTTATGGTTTTCTATATAAGGTTCCTTTAACCATATTCTATATGTATAAATCGGTTTCCATCAAAGTTTACGGGGGTGCTATACGCCATCCACCCGACTTCTCCCGTGGATATAGATCTACTCACCTTGATCTTTCTTGCCGAAGTCGATGTCGCTACGCCCTTGCTCGTCATCCCGAAACTTGCGCGGAGGTACCTACAATAATAACACATATCGCAACGCTATTAAAATCAAGTTCTGAAAACCGAAACGGCACACGGCGCGCTTATAGGTTAGAACCTATGGCCCACGCATGCAAAACCAACCAATTATCCCTAGTTGTTGATGTACAAACATCCAACAACCAAATACAATATCAAATACTAAAATCCAATTTCAGAATACGGAAAACCCGAAAACAGAAACATAGGAAAACCCTTCCCAGATTTTGACTCAGGTCAAACTAGCCAATTTTGCATATGGGGTTGCTCTAGATATTAGATAACAAGGCTACAGACCAAAAATCACACGTATCGACCAAAGCTTGGCCGCAAATTGCGGCCCAACCTATTAAATCTGCGGCCACTGTAGCAGTATAAGGGCTCAGATTTATGGGGTAGTCTTCTGGTCACCTGCACACATCACTACATTTGATAAATATTTTTCAGGTGCCCCGGGTGTTAGCAGATTCCAAAATACCCTCACAATTCACACAATTATCCGATGTCGGGGTTTCTAATTTCGTATTCTGGGGGTTAAGTCTCAGGTTTTGGTCAATATATGATCCCTACAGAGGTTATAAGGTCTCTACTAATCTCAATTACACATCACCACTCAAGATTCCCTCAAACCCTAACTTGAAATTTTCAAAGTTCACATATCCTCACTAAATCGATTCTAAACTTAAACTAGAATATAACAAACCAAAAACTAAACTAATTAGTAGAGATTATACCTCAATGATGCCACTAAGTAAAACCCTAGAAGTCCCAAGTCATCAAAATCCCACTTTTCGTGGTCCAATGTGATGAGGGTGAGGAGGTGACCATTTTTTGTAAAAGGGGTATAGGGTTTTGGTGAGGGAATTGAGATGGGTCATGAGGGTAGAATGGGGGAGCTTAAGATGAAGAAGGAGAAGAAAATGGTGGGGGGAAATGAAAGGGACAGCACTCTCCCCCTCTCTCTCTTTCTCGCTCTCATTCTCTCTCCTAGCATGGTCTCATCTCATCATTATGTCCCCTCTCTCTCTCTCCTTAATCATTTCTCTTTTCTTTTCTTTTCTTTTCTTTTCTCACCCAAAAGCCCAACCATAACATAAAACAACACAAATGAAATAACATGTAACATGTCATGGTGCATTAACCATGAAAACTGTAGAAACACGGATTTGGCCTAATCGCGATTAGCACTGTACTAATCGGGTTTTTATCGAGACTACATATAAAATAATTTTAAAAATGCCAAATCCTTTAAATATATTATTAAATGAATAAATCATTTTAATTTTTATTTATTTCACAAATATTGGTATATATTTATACCCTTTTTCGAAAACCCCAATTTCGCAAATCGGGCAGTTTTCGGGAAATATATTATTTTAAATATTAAATTTCAAAAATAATATTTTATATTTTCTGAAATGTTACAATTAAACAGAATAAAATTCTATGGTTAGGAAAATATCTTCCTAATAAGATATCCGTATGATAGAATGAAATTCTATGTGATAGAATTAGATTCTATTTGGGAAATATTTTCCATGATCTTTCTAAAATAAAAAAGATCTTCTTTGTTAAACAGAATAAAATTCTAGGTAGGAAAATATCTTCCTAACAAGATATTCATATGATAGAATTAAATTCTATATTAGGAAAATATTTTCCTAATCTTGTTAAACAAACAAGATATTCATATGATAGAATAAAATTCTATATTAGAAAAATATTTTCCTAATCTTATTAAAACAAACAAGAAATGTTCTATGCTAAACAGAGAGCCTTTAGATTAAGAACCCAACGGTGAATAAAATTCACCGGTTGATCTTTATGATCAATTTGATTGATTACGAAATCAATCATAATCTCTTAATGAGAGATTTTCTCAAAACAGATTGATCTTTTTCTTCTCCTATAAATAAGAGTAAATAGATTAAATCTAAAAAAGAAGAGACCCCCCATAAGCTTCTGTAAAAAAAATACAGAAAATTCTCGAAAAGCTCCCTCAAAACAACAGAGAATTTAATTCTCAAAAAAGAAGAAGATTTTCCTCCTCTCAAACTCTACGGAAAGAAAAAGGCAGAGATCAAAATATCTTCTTTACCTATCATATCATATCTAAGGGTTTAACCCTTTAAAAGAATTTAGTTGTTTTTCTAGATCTGAGATCCACAAGATAAGTCTCCCAAAAGTTGAGAATTTAATTCTCATCGGGATGATTTTGTTCTTGAGAATCAAAAATTTAAGGGAGAACAATGGAAGAAAGGAAATGAAGAAGATTGAGTTTATACTCCAGAAACTTAGTTTCTACATAATCAAGAACTTAGTACTTAAAGAACCTGATCCTAGATCTTCAAAATAGTGATCTTGGTGATCGTTAATGGTCAGAATGCCATTAACAAAAGCTAAACTTTTCTGAAATTTAAAAAATATAAACAGAGATTAAATCTCTAAGGAAGAAGCGCCACACGTGATATCCACGTGAGCGCTAAGAGGAAATTCAAACAAAAGCGCCTCACGTGACAGGCACGTGAGCACCCAAAACAGAAGCTCACGTGAAAGACACGTGAGCACTCAAAAGAAGCAGATGATAGTGTCTCGCGTGATATTCGCGTGAGTGCATAGAAGCTCAGAGACTCAGTGTCTCATGTGCCATATACGTGAGTGCCCAAGGCCTATGAAGACAGCGCCTCACGTGCCATAGACGTGAGCGTTCATAAGCAAGGACTCAACGCTTCACGTACCATACACGTGAGCGCTCATAAGTAAGGACTCAGCATCTCACGTGCCATACACATGAGCGCTTGAAAAACTTCAGAGACTCAGCGCCTCACGTGATATTCACATGAGCGCTACGTGACTGAGTGCTTAGCACTGCTGGGTAGTATACAAACCCAATCTTAGCTCAAATTGGCTAAGTCTTGAAGTTTAAGCTTCTTCTTTGATTTTAAATCAACTGAGCCCATATGCTCATGATATCCAAATTGATTTTAGTCACATATACAACTAATGATTTTCATCACATATCTTCTAAGTTAATCTTAGTCTCATATAAGACTAACGATCCTTAGATCCACTAGGTTCTTTTCCATCATATATGGGATTTGGTTCGAGAGTACAACTTTCTACACCTTTGAGAAACGTCGTTATAATTCCTCAATGTCTTCAGAGAGGTGGCGGATTCCAACAACTAACAACTCATCGTCCCAACAAGATAAAAGATATGAAATTTTATCAAGACAGAGAATGTCATAATCTTCATATCGATGCACCCCATATTTATGCATTTCTATATTGATATGCACACCTCATATTGACATGCATCCCATATAGATGTGAATCACATATTGAGTTCCGGCTTTATACATATATGTATATGTATATTTTTTAAGGAAATATAAATGCCTTCAAATTGGATCGCACCCCAATATTGGACGCATCCCATGTTACCATCGTTCACTTCGACACGTAAAATATACACGTGTGCGTAAAATGAAAAATGGACCGAAACGTCTTTAAACTAATACTTCACCCCGAACTCGAGAATATTGGACCGAAACGTCCTTAAACCAGTATTCCATCCCGAACACGGGAATGTTCGACCGAAATTTCCCTAAAGTAATATTGGACCGCGATGTCCGTAAACAAATATATGTTTGGTCCTATGGCCGGTCTCCATATTGACCCCCGTATATAATCTATGGGCATAAACAAACCATATTTCATCCATGTCTTCCATTGACCGCGATGTCCTTAAACTAATATGTTTTGCCCTGCGGACTGTCTCCATATTGACTACCGTATACTATACATGGGTTATTCATATATAATCTAATGATCAGTCAAGTTCATAAGCTCACTGCTCCTAAGTCGATCTTACTCTCATATATGACTAACGATTTTTAGATCAAACCCAAATATCCCATGAACTGATGGACCTCATTTATATAAGATCTACGTTCTAAGTTCAAAACCCCCATATCCAATATACGGATTTAGAATAATCTGCGCCCTATGGGTATGACAAGATTAGTCTCCGTATACAATCCAAGGACAATCTTATAATAAAGAAACATAACACGACACAAAGTGATCTGCCTGGAGCAGGTGAAAGTGGTTATTGCAGCGCGATAATGTAATTAACTGCAGGTGGTTGCGCGTGCAGGGAAGAGCATCCCCATAATTAAAAACCCCTCACATATGAGGGAGGGTCTGATAAGTCTGTTATATCGATCGCATCTATCCAAACTTTCGATATAAGGTGCCATAAATCAACTTGGTATCTTCAGAGGTATGGATGGATATATTTCCATATAACATCTGCCCCCAAATTAGGGCTAGAAACCTCCGCGTCTCAGTCCAGTTTTCGACGGTAAACAGCTGCTAGCTCAGCTTGCACCTTATAGTAGTTTCAACTGCGTGTAACTTTCCCCTAGATGTGATCGAACCTCTCTCACTAGTACTCTCCTATTATATGGTTTTATCAGATAATTCTTCTAGAAAGTTCCTTACGTTATCTTTCTTTTTCATTATAAAATCGCCTTAACACATCAACTCTATCATAAGTTTAGATTACATACCATCATACACTATCTGGCATAGTTCCTACTTAGCTATATTTTGATGTGGGCATTTAATGAGAAGGTCTTTAAAACGTTTCAAATATTTCCAAAAAGATTCCCCTAGTTTTTATGAAAATGCCCTAATTTCATTTCTAAATTTACCGGTTTTAAAATGCAGGTAGAAATTTTTAAGGAAAGTTTTAGTAAACTCCTCCCATATGTGAATAGTGTTGGCCGGCACATTGTAAAGCCAATGCTTAGCTTTATGAGTAAGGGCAAATGGTATTAGTCTAAATTTTATAACAACTTGATTTAATTGCTTCAATTTGAACAATTGGCACAAATCTTCAAAATCCTTTATAAAGACATAGGCATCTCTGATTCTGGACCATGCAATTTGGGAAGTGAGTTTATGAAAGCTGTTTTAATTTCATAGTCACCGGTAGCAATCGATAAGACTATACAAGACATCAGTGATGTACAGATAGGATAGCATCTATCATGTAGGATAGGTGTAGTGGGAACAATCTCAGCCATTGGATCTTCTGAATCAAGACGATTCAACTATGTTTATCGTCTCGACCCCACACATGCATACACCGTATGCAAAAGAATATAGGTTATATTCTTTTATGGATTTTTTTTTTGTTTTTTTATATGCAAATACTAAGATGACTAGAGATTCTAAAAAAATCACAATCAAAATTCGCAAACAACCTAGATATAAGGTTACCTAGGTTAAGTTACTAGATCCGTTCCTAGCTGCCAAAAAACAAATTGCGGGATAGATCCTCTAACAGCTCTTTTTCAACCTTGAAGTCAGATCAGTGCCAGTTAAGTGAGAGGATTCCGCTATACGAATCATCGAAATAGCGGGCTTAATTAAATAACCACAACTTAGTCACACGTCAGTAGACACCTCAAGATTGAATTAGATAACCATTAGATTACCTACATCCTCCTTTAGTCTTATTGAGTGTGAATGTCCTTTGGGGGCTGGAGTCTAGATATTTTTTAAATTAATGTATATTAATGCGGATGCTCAGTTATGATTTGTGGGGTCTAGGAAGGATGATAAAATCCCCACCTAATCTAGATATAGGTTATTGCCCCTTAGAATCTTTGTAAATATGCACTGAAATCTAAAACAATAAAAAAATCTAAACTAATTTTTTTAATAGCGCAAAGAATCCTGCAAAAATCTGTTAGTTGGAATCAAATCTAGATTTCGGAAGAACGAGTTCTTACCTAAAGTTTAGATATTTACCTTAATTCTGTTGCAATCTTGGGATGTTATAAAAAATTGGAACAAAGTTCCAGAATATGCGCAATAAATGCAACAAACCGCAACTTGAATTTTTTGTGAAACTCTAAAAATTTCGGTCGGTTTTGATTTTAAATGGGTTTCGGCCGAAAATTTCTTTGATGAGTAAAATTACCAAGTTGCCACCTATTCGTCTCGATCTGTTCTTCCTGAAAGTTTGTCTCGATTTCTGAAATATTAAACAGAAATTTTGCAGAATCATATGCACTAAAACAAATCTAATTTAACCTGAATAACTAAAACATGAATTTAAAAGTAATTAAACTACACCTTCTCGGCAATGGCACCAAAAACTTAATGGGGGTTTTATTATCTCTAAATTTAACCGCAAGTATACAGCTTATCGCAGTCGTACTTGAGAATCGTTCCAACAGAGAGGTGTGCTGACTACTTTTAAGCTATTTTAAAGAGTTGGATTTTTTTTAAAGTACAAATAAAAGTGGGTTTTTTATGAGAGAGAAAGTTCGAGGGTTTTTGTATTGCTCATCTTTCTATGGTTGGTTTAAAAGACACTACTTCTTTTCTTTATCTATTTCTAATATATTTTCTATTATTTAATATAAAAGTACAGGTTATATTAAATTAATTAAAAATAGATTATCAATTATAAAAGATCATTTAGAAACTATATTAAAAACTTAATTCTAAATAATTAAGAATGACATAGGTTGAATATTTGATTAATAGTAATAGATAGCTAATCTAAATATAGGTTGAATCTTTGATTAAGAGAGAATGTAAAAAACTTGAAAATTTAGAACCGGGGGTTGGCATTAACGAAAAATTAATCAGGTACAATTAGTATTAGATTATGACATGCTAAGTTCTAAGGTCGATTTTCCTAATTAAATATTAAATTGGGATTTTTAAAAAAAAATTGTCCCAATTTAAATGCTATAGCACAAGAAATGGGCAAAAATTTCCGTTTTCTTCCTTTTCCGCTTGCTATAACATATGAAAATAACAAAGATATAAGAATATGAAAATTTTCTGTTTTATTCAGTTTCTCAATATTTTGTTTGCTAAATTTTCAAAACTCTTAATATTTTCTGTTCGCTTCCGTATTTTTATATTTTACATGTTATAATATAAGAAATTGTAAAAAAAAATTAATTTTCCTCAATATTATGAATGCCGAAAATAATTTTTTATTTAAAATTGCATATTTTTTTGTTTGCTTTGGGTTTTTAATATTTCTCTTGTTGTATATAAAAATCGCAAAAGCTTCAAATATCTCAAGATTTTTTTTATTTTCTTCGATTTCTCAATATATTTTCTGTTATACCTCGAGAAAACCGTGAAATTTTTAAAAGTCTAAATATTTTCTTTTTACTTTCGTTTTTTTATATTTCACATGCTATAACACAAGAAAATGCCAAAATTTTCAAATCTTAAAATTATATATTTTTTCCACATTTTCAATATCTTGAATGCAACACACGAAATTCGCAAAATTTTCAAAAATCTCACATTTTTCTGTTTGCTTTGGTTTTTCATGTTTCGCTTGCTATAGCATATGAAAATCGCATATGTTTCAAAAACCTTAAGAACTTTCCGTATCTTCAGGAATTTTTTTGTTATACAAAACGAAAATCGCGAAATTTTCAAAAGTCTCAATATTTTCTGCTTTTATCCGTTTTTTTATATTGTAAATACTATAGCAAAAAAAAATCAAAAAGTTTCGAAATCTCAAATTTTTCGGTTTTCCTTTTTTTCAATATCATGATTGCCATACCACATGAAAATCATGAAATTTTCAACAATCTTACATTTTCTGTTTGTATTGGTTTTTCGATATTTCACTTGCTATAGCATATGAAAATCGCAAAACGTTCAAAAATCTTTAGAATTTTTTGTTTGCTATATATTCCACACAAAAAACGCAAAATTTTAAAAAAGTCACAATATTTTCTACTTTCTGTCTTTTTTTTATATTTTACATGTTCATAATACAAGAAAAATATTAAAATCTTCAAAATCTTAAATTTTTTTATTTCTTCCTTTTTTCAATATTATAAACGCACATGAAAATCATGAAATTTTCAAAAATCTCACATTTTCTATTTGCTTTAGTTTTTCAAAATTTAGGTTGCTATAACATATAAAAATCGCAAAACCTTAAAAAATCTCAAGAATTTTCTATTTTGTTTGGTTTCTCAATATTTTTTGTTTACTCCACATGAAAAACGTGAAATATTCAAAAATCTCTATATTTTCTGTTTTTTTCCATTTTCCTATATGTTACATGCTAACATAGCACAAAAAATTCACAAAATTTTCAAAATATCAAATTTTTATTTTCTCTTTATTTTTTCCAATTTTATGAATACTATAGCATAAGAAAATAAAGAAATTTTCAAAAATATCATTTTTTTTGTTTGCTTTGGTTTTCAATATTCCGCTTGTCAGATCATATAAAAATGGCAAAAGCTTCAAAAATCTTAAGAATTTTTTGTTTCCTTCGGTTTCTCATTTTTTGTGTTTGCCTATAGGAAAAGGTCTCAATATTTTTCTTTCTTACGTTTTTCTACATTTTACATATTATAGCACAAGAAAATCTTAAAATTTTCAAAATCTTAAAACTTTCCATTTTCTTTCATTGTAATAAAAAAATTGTGAAATTTTCAAAAATCTCACTTTTTTTGTTTGCATTGGTTTATCAATATTTCGCTTACTATAGCTAATGAAAATCGTTAAAACGTCAAAAATATTAAAATTATTGTTTGCTATACCGCACGAAAACGGCTAAATTTTTAAAAATCTCAATATTTTCTGTACGCTTCTTTCTTTTATATTTTACATGCTTAAGAACAAGAAAATTGCAAAATTGTCAAAATTGCAAAATATTTCAATTTTCTTCCGTTTTTGAATATTTTGAATGCTACAATACACGAAAATCGTAAAATTTTCAAAAATCTTAAGAATTTTCTGTTTTCTTTACTTTCTTAAATATTGTATTGTTTTTTATATCATGTGAAAATCGCGAATTTTTCAAAAAACTCAAAATTTTCTGTTTTCTTCCGTTTTTCTATATTTTATATGCTATAGCACAAGAAATCAAAAAAAATTCAAAATCTCAAATTTTTCTATTCTTTCAATATTGTGAATGCTATAATACATTAAAATCGCGAAATTTTCAAAAATTTCATATTTTTTGTTTGCTTTGTGTTTTCAATATTTCGATTGTTGCATATGAAAGTCGTAAAAGTTTCAAAAATCTCAAGAATTTTTCGTTTTCTTCGTTTTGTCAACATTTTTTTGTTTACCATACACCATGAAAATCACGAAATATTAAAAAGTCCCAATTTTTTTTTCTGTTTTTTTTCTGTTTTTCTATATTTTACATGTTATAGTACAAGAATGTCGCATATTTTTTGTTTTCCATATTTTACGTTTTCCGTTAGTCTTGGTTTTTCCTTCACTAGTAAAATAGGGGGTTGCCCCTACGGATAGTTTAATCCGTAGGGGCAGAAATAACTTGGACCTACGGATATATCCGTAGGGCTAAAAGGTTGCCCCTACGGGCAAAGACGTCCAAGAATAAAAATATTAATTCTTAATTAGGTGTTTGCCTCTTCGGAGCCACAAACAAAGGACCTACGGATATATCCGTAGGGGCAAGTAAATATCGATTTAATAAAATCCCAGATCTCGATCGCCTACGCTCATTTCCCTCTCTCTCTCGATCGGGCGCGAAAATAAGCCCCCAATGCGCCATGCGGTCGCCGCCAAGGTTGTTCTCCTCGTGGCCACCGCCGGTTTCGTCGCCACTGGAGTTCTCGTCGCCACCGCGGTTAAGGTCGTCGCCACCGCCGTTCAGATCGTCGCCCCTGCCCCAGCAGCCGTTCAGGTGAGTAAATCTCGAGGTAAGTTAAAGAATTTATTGGATTAATTTGGGCTTAAGGTTCATGGCGCGCGAGTTGGGGTTGGGCTGGGGTCGCGGTCGCAGTCGGTGTCGGGTTAGGGTTGGGGCAGGGGCTGGGCTGCGGGGTCGGGTTCGGGGTCGGGGTAGGTTTAGGGTCGGGGTCGGGGAAGGGGAAGGGTCAATTTATCAAATTTTTTATTAGGGGTGCGGCTGGGGCTGCGGGCTGGGGCTAGGGCTGGGGAAGGGGAAGGTCAATTTATCAAATTTTTAACAAGATTTGTATTAGTTTGCAAGAACACTTAAGTTTATCACAAAATATTGTTTGGGTTTTCGATTTATATCTTTTAGCGGTATGTATCCGTTGTCCCAAATTTTGAATTATCTTATACTAGTATTTATGCATGTGCAGATCTTCTTTATCCTGACAAAAGATCCATATCCATTATCTCAACTTAAAATCCTTTAGAGGGTGCTAATCCTAAATAACAACAAAATGATGTTAAATATTTCATCCGATTTTCACAAGATCATACTTGAAAAAAATGCAACTACTTTCACAATTTCACAATCCTAACCAACTCCCAATTTATTATGGTATTCGATCATAACTTGAGAACAAATTCTCTTTTCTATTGCCATCCCATATCAAACCCTAGAATCGTGGGCCATTTCAAATTACACCAAATTGAGGCAAGAATAGGATGAAACCAACATAACCAACAATAAAGAGCTTTATTTGGTAATATATATTGATGAACAATGGTTGCTGTGTTAAATCCAACCCTCACATCACATGCATATCAATAAAGGAGAGGACTGACCAAAATGTTGAATTTTAACAATTGTGAAAGTTCTTCGGTCAGGATGTAACAGAAATAAGGAAAAAAAACCTAAAATATTTCTCACAAAAAAGAAAAAGCAAGCTTCTCTCCCATATCATTAACAAAGCTTATCACTTTTGATTCTCGAAATTATTTTACATTATATTTTCATTCAAAACGTTTTGCTAGTTTGCTCACCAACCGTTTGATAAAATTCCAAAACTATTTTTACTTTCCTTGCTCACAATTGCTCTTGACTACGTACAAATCTTGAAAACCCATTAACGCTCTTGCAATAATATGCAAAATCACATAAGGATTCACATTCATCACCACCACCTAAGGCTAGGGTTTAGGCTGGGGCTGCGGCTAGGGCTGTGCGTCCTCAAGAGGGCGATCATAGGATCGGTGAAGTGAGGTGGCTGGATATGAGATACGATGGATTTCCATGTGTTCAATGGAATGCTGAGGGTCAGAGTCGGTTATTCATATATCTCCCAAAAAAGAATGAGTTTGTTATCAAAGGTGTATTGATTTCTACATCAAAGAATATCAGTTATATGTCATTCAGTGACTAAGTCTGTTTCTGGCCCAACCATATTTATTAATCGTTTCTTCTTTTTCCTTCTTACGTATATTTACTAGTTCAGACTGTATGCACCTCTGCAATCAATGCCGAGAACTTATACATTATAGGTTAATAGACATATGCTATGAAATCACGGTGCATATCGAATTCATGATATGTTATAGTCCCTCATTATTTTTACTGTAGTGAGAAAGCAGTCGCTGGTGGCCACAAGCCATAGAATTGGCAGTTGTCCTACCTGCGATAACATCTTACAAATCATCAGTAGACATCTCTGTTATATTAATCTTTTAATGTCAGCTTGCATGCATATTTATTTGCATATTTCCTCTGCTAATTATATTCTTCTAGATCATGTTTGCCTAATCTATCCGAGGCTTAGCATAATCTAGTGGCGATAAACAATTCCATTTTCTGCTACTATGGTGGCACTGAGAAACTTCCATTTAGAAACGACAACACGTATTTTGTGGAAGTACTGTACATAATAAGAAGGAGAAGACAGTAATGTGGCAGAAGAAGAAGGAGAAGACAGTAATGTGGCAGAAGAAGAAGGAGAAGACAGTATGCATGTATATACATTTGAAATTTAAGTAAAAACAACCCTACACTTAAGCGAAATCATAAATCGAAACACACATATATAGAATACAACTCATACATGGGTATCCTCAAATCTAACTTTCATTGAATTTGCACGCGCACTTAAAATAACAACCTTTATACTAAAAAATTATGTATGCCATTAGTTAGTAGTTTATGGTTTTTAGACGCAAAAGCCATTTGAGAAATACTTTTCCAACCCACTATTAATCCATATTCTAAATATAGTCATTGAATTTGCACGCGCACATAATAAGAAGGAGAAGACAATAATGTGGCAGAAGAAGAAGGAGAAGACAGTAATGTGGCAGAAGAAGAAAAAAATGACATTCCTCGTTCTCTGTTTCAGCATCAATTTTCTGATATGAACTAATGATGGCTTTCACATAGGCTTTTCCCTTTAGAGACTTCTTAGTGTCCAATGGAAAGCATACATCAGATTTGTGCAGGTCGGGTTCTTCTATGACTTTCAAGAGTCTCAACTGATTCTGTAAATTACACTCTAGTTGGGTGGTACTTTTACCACTTCTCACTGCAGGTGCGCTCTCTAATATCCATTTTGAATGTAATATTATCGATATTCAAAATGGATATTAGAGAGCGCACCTGCAGTGAGAAGTGGTAAAAGTATCACCCAACTAGGGTGTAATTTACAGAATCAGTTGAGACTCTTAAAAGTCATAGAAGAACCCGACCTGCACAAATCTGATGTAAGCTTTCCATTGGACACTAAGAAGTCTCTAAAGGGAAAAGCCTATGTGAAAGCCATCATTAGTTCATATCAGAAGATTGATGCTGAAACAGAGAACGAGGAATGTCATTTTTTTCTTCTTCCGCCACATTACTGTCTTCTCCTTCTGCCACATTACTGTCTTCTCCTTCTTATTATGTGCGCATGCAAATTCAATGACTATATTGAGAATATGGATTAATAGTGGGTAGGAAAAGTATTTCTCAAATGGCTTTTGCGTCTTAAAACCATAAACTACTAAGTAATGGCATACATAATTTTTTTAGTATAAAGGTTGTTATTTTAAGTTTTCCCTTATAGAGATATGATCTAACTGCATCTATCAACTATAAGTGTGCAGAAAATTATGATAAGAAACCATAAGAAAGGGTCGTAGCCATGCATAACCTTGAATCTACATACCAAATCATGCAAAAGCATGCACTTATTGTCACCTTGCCTTGGAATATAAAATATCTTGGAAGACTATAAGCGAGCATTTAAATCTTGATAGCTTTTGACTTCAACATATATTTTTCTCAAGTACCATGAAATATACTTGCTCCGTACAAACCGTTTTCAGGAAGATGGATTAATAATGACAAATTATCCATTGTGGCTCACTAGGTTAGTATTTTCTCTTCTATTGACCATCTTTCTAATCTGCTTGGTAAATTTATTCGGAACCGGCTGCGAATCATTAAAAGACATGCATAAGAAAGAAAGCTAAAATACAGATATATAGCATACCGATACATCGAAACTTCATAGTTGCGATGGCAATCCAGAGATATTTATTTCTACACACGTGGTGCGCGTGCGAATGCGTCAGGCATCATGGACAAATATTTCAGAACATGGAAAGTATTATTCGTATAAAGTAATTAAAACTTTTAAACACCTTGGGTAGATATTTTCTTAGTTGATGCAATCATATCATGAGGACTAAATTTAAGCTATTATACATATGCTTATGTATTTTTCTAACCTAATATATCACACACACAGAGAGAGAGAGAGAGAACACCAGGTAGATAGAGAAATCAGGTAGCAGGATCCTGAAGAAATGGAGTCCATAGCATTGCTCATCATCATCATCCGTGATCCCTTTGAAAAAATATTATCAAAGGGATCATGGATGATGATGATGAGCAATGCTATGGACTCCATTTCTTCAGGATCCTGCTACCTGATTTCTTTACCTACCAGGTGTTCTCTCTCTCTCTCTGTGTGTGTGTGTGTGTGATATATTAGGTTAGAAAAATACATATGCATATGTATAATAGCTTAAATTTAGTCCTCATGATATGATTGCATCAACTAAGAAAATATCTACCCAAGGTGTTTAAAAGTTTTAATTACTTTATACGAATAATACTTTCCATGTTCTGAAATATTTGTCCATGATGCCTGACGCATTCGCACGCGCACCACGTGTGTAGAAATAAATATCTCTGGATTGCCATCGCAACTATGAAGTTTCGATGTATCGGTGCTATATATCTGTATTTTAGCTTTCTTTCTTATGCATGTCTTTTAATGATTCGCAGCCGGTTCCGAATAAATTTACCAAGCAGATTAGAAAGATGGTCAATAGAAGAGAAAATACTAACCTAGTGAGCCACAATGGATAATTTGTCATTATTAATCCATCTTCCTGAAAACGGTTTATACGGAGCAAGTATATTTCATGGTACTTGAGAAAAATATATGTTGAAGTCAAAAGCTATCAAGATTTAAATGCTCGCTTATAGTCTTCCAAGATATTTTATATTCCAAGGCAAGGTGACAATAAGTGCATGTTTTGGTATGTAGATTCAAGGTTATGCATGGCTACGACCCTTTCTTATGGTTTCTTATCATAATTTTCTGCACACTTATAGTTTATAGATGCAGTTAGATCATATCTCTATAAGGGAAAACTTAAAATAACAACCTTTATACTAAAAAAATTATGTATGCCATTACTTAGCAGTTTATGGTTTTAAGACGCAAAAGCCATTTGAGAAATACTTTTCCTACCCACTATTAATCCATATTCTCAATATAGTCATTGAATTTGCACGCGCACATAATAAGAAGGAGAAGACAGTAATGTGGCAGAAGGAGAAGACAGTAATGTGACGGAAGAAGAAAAAAATGACATTCCTCGTTCTCTGTTTCAGCATCAATCTTCTGATATGAACTAATGATGGCTTTCACATAGGCTTTTCCCTTTAGAGACTTCTTAGTGTCCAATGGAAAGCATACATCAGATTTGTGCAGGTCGGGTTCTTCTATGACTTTTAAGAGTCTCAACTGATTCTGTAAATTACACCCTAGTTGGGTGATACTTTTACCACTTCTCACTGCAGGTGCGCTATCTAATATTCATTTTGAATGTAATATTATAGATATCCATGCCTCTTTATGTCAAAATTACTTATATTGTCAATGTTTGATTGTCTAGTTGTTGGTGATGCGTCCATATCAGGGACAGAGGCCACTCCCGTTCCTCCAAGTATGTTTATATATTATATAGGGCATGTATATTGATTTAGAATGCTATATCATAAATATACACACATTCCTTTTGCTCTTAGTCGTCCAACTCATTATCATGGGCTGCTTGATGAGATTAGATTTGCGCCTGATGATCTACAAGAGCTTGTTCACTCCCTGTCATATGTGTAAGCAGCGCTATATGCGAGTTTACCTTGTTAGTATGTATGTACTGAAATTAATTAATATTATTCAAATTTTGATACATGCAGATACCAGAGGAGCACATCTTCTATCTCTGTAGGTAAGGCTTTGAATTTGTTGATTTTGGTATTTCTTGTCAATTTTATAGACCAGTATGTGCTAAATATAATGTTCTGACAGTTGGTAGGGGGAAGGCAACATTCGAGGCTGCTGACCCCAGTCCTGGACGCCGCACACGGACGGCACCACGGAGGTTGGGAGAGAGGCCGAGGACTGGGCTCTAGCAGGGCCCATATGAGGTTGGACTCCACCCCGGTGGTTACTTCCTCCGTCTCCAGTGAGCGACGTATCCAGCATAAACTGGATAGCTTGAGGGCCAGCGTTCAGGAGTTGAAGGAGATGCTGGTATGTATACTACTTTATAGTAAAATATCATTTCATATTATATACATATCAACATATCCATAATTAGTACGTAGCTTGAGCTTATTTGGTTTTAGACTTAAGTTTGATTAATCATACATACATATGTAATTGAAATAAACAACGCTTTTCCAAACTAGATATCCAAACAGGGTTTCGAAATAACTTAATAATGATACGAATTCGAATAATAAACAGTTCTTACACGCTTCTTACACACGTTATATCCAGACGCGACAGGGTAGATCGGCCGAGCCTCCACACGCATCTCCTTCGGCTGCGGCTCCGCAAGCCACTACATCGGCTGCGGTTCCGCAGACAGCTCCTGTAGCTCCACCGCCCACTCAGACTCCCGCTCGCGACGAATTGCAGAGTTTATTGACCGAGGAGCAGGCGCGCGTTATTCTATCGTTATTCAGAGGCGGAGCTGGACCGAGCTAGGGTAGATTTTTGGTTCTTATTTTTTGAAACATATATTTATTTATATCATACACATTGTACTACATTTTGAAACGATATTGATATTGGTTTGTATTTATATCATATTCAGTTTTTGTGTTTCTTTTGTATATTATATATATGCGTGAGATGTGATTATGAATACTGCAATATATGATTTGATTGATGTATATATTATTGTGCACAGGGCGGGAAAAAATCAAGCAGCCCATTTTTTAAAAAAAATTTCAGACAATATGTACCTACGGATTAATCCGTAGGCACACATGATACCCCTACGGATATGTCCGTAGGGGCAAAATATCAGCAGTAACTGATATTTCCCCCAGATCTCAGTGCCAGGGGGTTGGGAAAGCCCCTACGGCTATATCCGTAGGGGCCACTGACTCTCCCCTACAGCGTTATCCGTAGGGGCAAAATATCAGGAATCCTGAATTTATGCCCCTACGGAAACGTACCTACCCATATATCCGTAGGGGGCAGTACATGCCCCTACGGGTATATCCGTAGGGCCAAGTAATTTATTAAAATAAACCGTAAATAATATAAAATCTTATACCCTACGGCGTAATCCGTAGGGAAAACTGGACCTACACATATATCCGTAGGGACAAGAAATTAACCGTAGGGGCAAGTTCAGGGCCTCAACTTGCACCTGCGGCCTTTGCACCTACGGGGTATTTTTTCGCCCCTACGTATATATCCGTAGGGACAGTGGGTTGCCCCTACGGATAAATCCGTAGGGGCAACCCTTCTTTGTAGTAGTGCTTATTTCGTTTGTTATACCATAGGAAAATCACAAAAAATTCGAAAATCTTAAGAATTTTCTGTTTTATTCGGTGACTCGATATTTTTTGTTTTCTATACATGAAAGTTAAGAAATTTTCAAAAATCTCAATATTTTATGTTTTTTTTTGTTTTTCTATATTTTACATGCTATATATCACAAAAAATAGTAAAATTTTCAAAAAAATTCAATTTTTTTCCGTTTCTTTTTTTTCTTCAATATTTTGAATGGTATTGCATAAGAGAATCACAACATTTTCAAAAATATCGCATTTTCTATTTGTTTTGGTATTTTAAAATTCCGCTTGCCATTGCAAATGGAAATCATAAAAGTTTTAAAAATCCTAAGAATTTTCAGTTTCCTTTGGTTTCTCAATATTATATATTTGCTATACCATACCACGAAATTTTCAAAAAGTCTTAATATTTTCTGTTTTCTTCCGTTTCTCTATATTTTATATGCTATAGCACAAAATAATCACAAAAGTTTCAACATCTCAAAATTTTCTGTTTTCTTTCATTCTTTCAAAATTATGATTGCTATATAACGTATGAAAATCGTGAAATTTTCAAAACTCTCACATTTTCTGTTTATTTTGGTCTTTCAATATTTCACTTTCTATAGCATATAAAATCGCAAAAATATCAAAAATATCAAAAAATTTCCATTTTTACTACACAAAAATCATGAAATTTTCAAAAGTCTCGGTATTTTATGTTTTATTTTGTTTTTCTATATGTTACTTTCTATACAGCGCAAAATTTTCAAAATCTAAAATCTTTCTTTTTTCCTCTGTTTTTTTAATATTATAAATGCTATAGCACACGAAAATTACAAAATTTTCAAAAATCATACATTTTCTGTTTGCTGCTTTTTCAATAATATTAAAAACGCAAAATCATGAAATTTTTAAAAGTCCCAATTTTTCTATTTTCTTTCGTTTTTCTATATTTTACATGTCACGGTATAAGAAAATCACAAAATTTTCAAAATATTAATTTTTTTGTGTTTTCTTCCATTTTTTCATTATTATGAATGCATAGCATACGCAAATCAGTGAGTTTTCAAAAATCTTAATTTTTTTGTTTTCTTCAAAATTTTAATATCTTACATTCTATAAAACATGAATATAACTAGTTTTTCAAAAATATCAAAATTTTCTATTTTCTCTTGTTTTTAATCTATACATTTTTAGCAATACCAAACGGAAGTCGCGAATTTTTTGAACCCAAAAAATTTCGTTCTTTTTTTAATTTTTTAATATTTTGCATACTCTATCACCCAACAATTATAATTTTTTTTAATATTTTGCTTGTAAAAAATAGATAGCGAGGAAAAAATAAAAAGAAATTTTAAAGAAGGGGTCTAATCAAAATGTTCCACTATATAAACCCATGTTTATGGGATAAAATGGGATAAATATTTAGTAGCCAGCCAATAAAAACAATCATGATCCAAATGTAATAGAAAAATTAAATAGAGACTAGGTAACAATTTTTCCTCTGTTCAGAAATTGCATGGTACCATCTTTCCACCTCTATCCTTCAGTTTCGTCTAAACTAACTAACGTTTTGGACATATGCTTTGCATCTAATTATAAAAAAATTTAACTATATGCATCCTAGCAATAAAATAATGATGAAGTGGTATTTAATTATGCATTGTACATAAGACAACAGTGTTTTTTTATTGGCTTTTTTTTTTATTAAAAAGACTCTCATACTTCGTTAATTACTAAAAAATGTCTCAATACTTAGTTAATTACTAAAAAAAAGCACTAATACTTTGCATTTACTTAAAAGACCCTTCATACATTTAAATTGCACAGAAAAGCCCCCCCCCCCCCTTCCCGGGTTTTTTTATCAAAAGTTAGCGTCCCCTCAGAAAGATGGAGAGCTGGAACTTGTGTTTAACTATTCTCTTACCTTTTAGGTATTTAGATAGGTCTTTCTCACATAAAAAAAACCCCACATGACCCCGCTTAGTTGAAAATTGGGATTTAGCACGACTAAAGAATCGCTCTCCTTTCAAATAAAGTTATCCACGAACTCAAAACTTGGAATTGAAGAAATAACGACACTCGATAAGCTCGTAGCTGGAGAAGATTGAGAAATATGAGCCAGTTTTCATAATCAATTTGAGAGATCTTTGATTAAAATCTTTATCCAAAAACCAATTTGGAAATTTAGGAATTTTGGAAAAATTAGAGGCGATGTGAAGGTTTTAAAACCCTAATCCGATACTCACCATTAGCCTCCCAACAAAGTAATGGAAGATGCCAAAAAAATTCTCTTAGGCCTGTTAAGGACTTTTTAGTGCAATTTAAATGTATGGAGTCTTTTAAGTAAATATGAAGTATGAAGGGGATTTTTAGTAATTAACAAAGTATGAAAAGGTTTTTTAATAAAAAACATCTTTTAATTTGATTTCTTTAAAAAAAATTAAGAAACCACGTTACCAATCAATTTTCAAAATTAAATAGCCTCATTCATTTTTGCCGTATAATAGTAGAAAAGAGGTAAAAGACAGACTCATTCAATGTGTCAGATTTTGGTTATCTAGGATCGGAATGCTCGGTATACAAAGAATAGTCTTTCAGCAGTCCAGATGAAACTAAACAATTGGATGTAAATTTGATGAACTCTCAAAAAATAAAATCCACACGTTTTGCTCACACTTCGTTATTAGATCCTATCTCGAGGCGCGTGCTTTCCCTCTCTCTCTCTCCCCCACAGTTATAAAGCCACCAATAGCGAAAGAGCGAGAGAGAGAGTGAGGGTAACAAATAGAAAGAATCATCACAAAACAAATCCCAAAACCGAACAAAAACAAAAAAATGAAGTTTCCTACTCGTTTTCTCATCATCGCTCTCGTAGCAATCTCTTTGGCTTCTTCTTCTTCCTCTGTAAGTTTTTCTGCAATTCATTCTTTTTGTTTTTGTTTTTGTTTTTCTATTTAATAAAAAGTCCGTAAATTATGAATAGTTAATCTAATTGAGATGGATGTATGCAGCACATTATTGGCAAAGACAAGGAGGAATGCGTGTACACCATCTACGTCCGCACCGGCTCCGGGATCAAGTCCGGCACCGACGCCAACATCAGCCTCACCATCGGTGACCCTGCCGGAGGCCACGTGAACATCGGTAACCTGCAGGCGTGGGGCGGCCTCATGGGCCCCGATCACGACTACTTCGAGAGGGGGAACCTGGACACGTTCAGCGGGCGGGGGCCGTGCGGGCTCTCAGCGCCCATATGCAGCCTCAACCTCACGTCAGACGGCGGCGGGTCCGGCCACGGGTGGTACTGCGAGTACGTCGAGGTGACCGCCACCGGGCCGCATGTTCCATGCATGCAGACGCTGTTCTACGTCCGGCAGTGGCTCGCGTCTGACGTGGCGCCGTATAGGCTTAATGCGACCGTCGATGGGTGCCAGGTTGAGTCTGGCGGCAATGGAGCTGGGAAGAATTATAAATCACATTTTGTGATCGGAGATACTGCTGGAGGCGGCAGCTCTGCTACCATCTGATATCTTAAATTTTCTTTCTGTTGTTGATGTTTGGATCTGTGTGTTACTGATGTTTGTTTCAGATGAGAGAGTTAAAGAGATTTGAGATGTAAAACGAAATGCTCTGTTTTCTTCTCTTCAATTTTCATAAGATCAAGATCAAGGTGAGTTTGTGGTCTGTAAGATGAGTGATAGAGCTTGCATCCTGACATGAGATGAATAATTGTCATGACAATAATGTAGATCTGTGCTGTCTCTGTTCCCATTTTTTTTTATATTCTTCGCTACGATGATTTTGACCAGGTAAGGCAATTATTTCATGTAGTGCCAAATATTTCATAAAGAGCAGCATGCTGAATTTTTCATTTGCCGAAAAAAAAATGGGTGTAATTTCGATTGGAAAATTTTTAGGTTTTATTTCGATGGCATATTCCCAACAAAATAGACGAAAAAATTTGAATTTTTGTTGATTTCGATCAACAGTTATTTCGACGACTAAATTTCGTCGAAATATAGATGACCGAAATCAACAAAATTTTCCCATGACCTACCCCTCATTCTCCCCTTACTAAATTTTATTTTCCTCCCTTTTTTTCATTTCGCTCCTAAAATTTTTCACCCCCTCGGTTCCAATCCCCCCTCTTCTACCCCTCTGAGCCATCTAAAAAACTTCACCGGCCATCCAAAAAATCTCCTCCGGCCTCCGATCAGCCCTCCACCCGCCTCCTCGGTCATTCAAGCCCCTTCGTCGACGATCGACGATCTTCCCCGGCCACTTCCTAGCATCCTCCTTTCCGACGATCTCCTCCGGCAGCCTCTTAGGCTTTTCTCCATCGAAGATCTATTTCAGCCACCTCCTAGAACTACTACAAATAAGGGTTGCCCCTACGGATTTATCCGTAGGAGCAAACCACTGCGGGCACGAAAATACCCTATAGGTACAAACGCCGTAGGTGCAAGTCGAAACCTTGAACTTGCCCATACGGACTAAAAAGTGCCCTTACGGATTTATCTGTAGGTCCAGTTGTCCCTACGAATTAGGCCGCAGGGACAAAAAATTTATTTTATTTACGATTTTATAAAATAGATTAGATGTCCCTACGAACTTATCCGTAGGGCCAAGTAGTTGCCCCTACGGATAAGTGCGTAGGTATATATCCGTAGGGGCAAAATATCAGGATACCTGATATTTTGCCCCTACGGATACCCGTGTAGGGGCATTTGTTTGCCCCTACGGATATATCCGGAGAGACAAGCTTAACCCCTAATACTGAGATCATAGGGACAAAATATCAGGTATCATGATATTTTGCCCATACGTATAAATCTGTAGGTATATAGTTGGGTCCTACGGATTAATCCGTAGGGGCAATGAAGGGACCTACGGTTAAATCCGTAGGTACATATTATCAGTTTTTTTAAAAAAAAGAGCTGCCTATTTTTTTCTCGCCCTGTGCATAATAATATATACATCGATCATATATAAAATTAATCATCACGCAGAACATATATCGCAGTATTCATAATCACATCTCACGCATAATATACAAAAGAAACCAAAAAGCAGAATATGATATCAATATAAACACGCAAACACCACCAATATCAATATCGTCCAAAATATAGTACAATATGTATCATATAAATAAATACATGTTTAAAATATAAGAATCAAAAAGGTACCCTAGCTCGGTCCAGCTCCATCTCTGATAAACGCCAGAATCTGGCGCACCTGCTCCTCGGTCAATAAATCATGCAATGCGGAGCGTGCAGAAGTCTAAGCGGGCTGTGGAGCCGGCGATGTGGCCTGCGCAGCCGCCGTCGAGGTAGTGGCTTGCGGAGCCGCGGCTGCGGGAGTCTGAGCGGGCGGTGGAGCTGTAGGAGCTGTTTGCGGAACCGCAGCCGATGTAGTGGCTTGCGGAGCCACAGCCGAAGGAGATGCATGTGGAGGCTCGGCCGATGTACCCTGTCGTGTCTGGACCTAACGTGTGTAATAAGCGAGTAAGAACTGTGTATTATTCGAATTCGTATCATTATCAAGTTATTTCGAAACCCCATTTGGATATCTAGTTTGGAAAACCGTAGTTTATTTTAATTAGATATGTATGTATGATTAATCAAAGCTAAGTCTACAACCAAATAAGCTCAGGCTACGTACTAATATTGGATATGTTGATATCTATAATATGACATGATATTTTACTATTAAGTAGTATACATACCAGCATCTCCTTCAACTCCTGAACGGTGGCCTTCAAGCTCTCCAGTTCCTGCTGGAAACGTCGCTCACTGGAAACGGAGGAAGTAACCGCCGGGGTGGAGTCCAACCTCATATGGGCCCTGCTAGGGCCCAGTCCCCGGCCCCTCTCCCAACCTCCGTGGTGCCCTCCATGTGCAGCGTCCAGGACTGGGGTCAGCAACATCGGATCGCTCTGTCCGGTAAAATCGATCCCCGATGCCTCGGCCTGCTCAACCACCCGCTCCTACACCCACATTAACCAGTAAAATATAAGTATATCATTTCAATTTGAACCTTCCAAAACTAAAATTTCAAATAGGGGTTGAATAAATATTAACACTTACGCAATACTCCTGGGTAGCGACGTCGGGGTATCGAAACTCGCCCGTGGCGGGATCTGTCGAGGTGCCGTGGACGGCAAGATATGCGGACAGCACGCTCGGTGTACCACCTTGCGCCAGGTTCTGAGCTATCTGCAATATTAGAAAATAACTCTTAATATTAGATATATTAGAAAATAACTCTTAATATTGCATTATATCACAAAGACCGGTCTATTGTAATTTACTGATAACTCCATGGCTCGAGTAATATTTCTCGAGCCACCTGTATAAGTGGGGCGACCCCTCTTCGCCGACTTCCTATTCTCTATATTTTGAGCTGCCTGTTTCTGCACAACACATTCACATTTAGTTTTCTAATTAAGGAACACAAAAAAATAAATTTTATACTAAACAATGAATTACATTTAAAATACATACCTGTTTGCGTTGAGAGTCGAAATATTCATACAATAGAGGCCATGTCTCTACGTCGACTCTCGCAAAGGCCGGAGTAGATAGGAGGGCCTCTCTCTCTGCCTCGGGGGGCGCCATCCACAGGGAGTAGCAATCGGCCTTCAGCTCATTCCTGTTGTATCGGACCTTGGTCTGCATGTTCTTCATCAGGCCATTGTACAGAGCATGAAGGTCGAGCACCCTCCTAGGGTGATCAGGGTCGGGTACAGGCTGAAAATCGTAATCCAACTGAAAATACAAAAAAAAACATTGCTATTAGATTGCAAGTGTTAATAGTAAATATATTGGATAAATCAAATGAAAATATATATTAATACCCGAGCCTGATCAAAGAAGAGGGCGAATGAGCGCCGGTGTTGGTCGCCCCAGTCAACGTGAAGTGGATAGTTCTACACGAGCCGGCTCTCATCCCCCATATACCGGCCGAACCTCTCGGCATGAGGACCGATATAGCGATAATCAGGGGTAAAAAAGAGGGGGAATGCTGCCTCCTCTAGCTCTGTCAGGCCTCTGCCTATGGGACTGATTCGGGCCTCGAGTCCCCCTCTGGGGATGGGGAGGCCCTGCGTATGCAAGAAATATCAAGACAATCAATATTAAGACAAAGTTGTATTAAGAAATTAAGGTTAAACGAAAATTAAAGTGTGATATATACCTCCGGTGACTAAAACACGAGCCTGGGCCCGGGCAGCAGCACGAGCGGGACGATAGTTCCTCCGGTGAGGAACATCCGGTGTCCCGGATGCGGACACATCCCCTCCAACTAGAAAATAAACATTGACGCTAAATTTTCATGAAGTTCATATTTATTCTATAGAGGATATGTAAAATGAATAAATATTTTATATTTATTCATACTAACCTACAGACGATGCAGAGGGTACGGAAGTGGCAGGAGTGGGCTTCTGCGTCAGATGTGGACGCACCACCTATAATTAGACAATTAAAAATAGATTATATAAGTAATTGCAAAAAGAATGTGTAGATCAATAATATAACATTCTAAATCAATATGCATGCACTATAGGATATATAAACATACCCACAGGTGCGGTGGTGTCACCACCTACAGCTAGACAATAAAAAAAATTACTATCTAAGTAAGAGCAAAAGGAATGTGTGTATATTTATGATATAGCATTCTAAATCAATATACATGCACTATATGATATATAAAGATATCTGGAGGAGCGGGAGTGGCCTCTGTCCCTGATGTGGACGCATCACCAACAACTAGACAATCAAACATTGACAATATAAGTAATTTTGATATGAACATGCATGAATATCTATAATATTACATTCAAAATGGATATGTGTGCAATATATCTGGAGGTGTGGCAAAGTCCACACGGAAGGAGGCATCCGAAGGGTTCTTCGATCTAGGTGCAAGACCGGCCCTCTGAAGCTCCCTACGCAGCTCTCCGGCGACAGAACCGCTCTACCTCTGCCTCTGCCGGTGCCGCGGCTGGAGCTCCTGCCGCCCCTCGCTGCTCCCGTCATCGTCATCAAATCTAGATAAACGGTTCGTGGACGCATTAGACAATCATTACAAGTATTGACTATATATGTATAGATCGTAAAATGTGAAGTAATAATTTAACATTACTGATAACCTTTTTCATTTCGTGGGCGCATTATACATATCTACTTGGATTTCATCATCGATATTATTTCTAACCCATGTAACTTCATGATCGGCCGAAAACAACCCGTCCTTCGAAATAGACGGTCGGAGCACTCTAAGCCTTCTCTCTTCTTCATCCTCATCGCTGTCCTTGAATTCTGGGACATCGTAGACATCCCTGGGTTTCCAACGGCATACGACACTCTATCCCGGATGCTTCAAATACCGTGAGTAGTATATTTGGAACGCTTGGTTCGGAAAGATAAACGGATCTTCCTGACAGTAAAATTGAAGTGTGTTCATACTGGTCAATCCATATTCATCTTTCCAAGTCCCAAGATTGCTTCTCCACTTATTCGTATCGGTTCGCGTATCGTACCAAGTACACTGGAATATATAAAAGGGTTCTGATCGTCCGGGATAGTGGATGCCGAGTATACAATTTAAGTACCCATAATAAATCACACCGTCCGATCCTACCGTCGCAATCCCACTATTCTGAGTGGTTCTAGATGTTTCTATGTCCTTAATTTCGAATTTGTATCCAAGAACACCAAATCCTTTATAATATGTAACCTCCATACTAGGAAATTGAGCTAAACATCTTGAATCACTCTCAAATGATGCAGACAAGTTCGGATCGTGAATTTAACAAAACAAATTTTACGACAAATACATAACGATATAAGTTTAGATTAAAACTGATAGCAATAAAATGTTATTCGAATAACTTACATGATCTGTGACCCAATCACAAAAATTATCCTGATGATTTTTCCAATCGTTCTTCATTCCAATCAGGATTCCCCTCACGTACCTCGTTAAAATGAATTCTGTTTTCGACAAATAATGGTGACATTAATATTATATCATTTCATACACACACAAACACAAAATATAACAATTAATCCAAAAAAACTTACTCTCTAATTTGTTCAAGACATGCGCAATTAAGCAAGATAAACCGGTATATCTTGTTGATAAACATAGTGTCTACCCTCTTATAATCGGCTTTACCATATGGCCCGTCTTGAATTCTTCGAGGCCGGTTAAGTCTCGTCTCAATGTTCTCGTCCAGATAGCGAGAACAAAATGTGGTTGCTTCATCAAGAAGATAACCTTGCATGATAGAACCCTCTGGTCGATTTTTATTGCGTATATACTTTTTAAGAGTGTAGAGGTACCTAAAGAAAATATGTTGAATAAATAAATACGGGCATACATGACAACAATAATTTTAAAAATTGCACGAAACAAAAAATTACACTTACCTCTCGACGGGATACATCCATCGATATTGTACCGGTCCGGCTAACTTAGCCTCAGTTGCAAGATGAACCGTCAAGTGTATTATGATATCGAAGAATGACGGTAGGAAAATACGCTCAAACTTGAAAAGTATCAACGCAATAAAATTTTCTAGTTTATCCAGCGTCAGAACCTCCAGTGTTTTAGCACACAACTCTCTGAAAAAACAACATAGGTCGTTGATTATTAGACCAACCGATTCGGGGAGAGAAGTCCTGAAGGCTAATAGAAGAAGGTGCTCCACGATAATATGGTGATCATGACTTTTCAGCCCATCGATCTTGCCTTTCACAATTTTTATTTTCTTGCTGAATGATCCTGAGAAACCTGTGGGAACTTTCAAATCATGCAACACCTGCAGGAATCTTTTCTTCTTCGGTTGTGACATATGATAAGCGGCATTGGGAAGTACAAACTTGTCTGGTTTACCCGCTACCGGTCTAGGGTGCAATTCACTTCTTATTCCCAACTCCTGTAGATCCATTCGAGTATTCAGGTTATCTTTCGATTTACCGTCTTTATAAAGAAGCAAGTTGAGTATGTGCTCTGATACTCCCTTCTCTATATGCATGACGTCCAGACAATGACGGACTAAATTTTTTGACCAGTACGGAAGCTCGAAAAAAATGCTTAACTTGTTCCAAAATGGTGGTTTAACCTGTTTCGTCGGATCCATCCCGAAGGTCACATTATTGTAACCATCCCATTGAGCAGTCACGTCCTCTCCGGACAATGGGGCTGGAGGTCCAAGAAGCTCCTGATGACCATCAAAGTGAACAGTGTCTAACCTATAGGGGTGGTCTAGTGGCAGGAAACGTCGATGGCCGCAATAACAAACCTTCCTGCTAAAATTCAAGAATTTCGATGTTGTGTATTGATGGCAATGAGGACATGCTTTGTGACCATGTACGGACCAACCTGATAGCATTCCATACGCAGGAAAGTTATTAATTGTCCACATTAAAGCCGCACACAGTATGAAGATTGTATTTGTGTTTACATCGTATGTCTCTACACCATCAATGAACAAAGATTTTAACTCCTCGATCAGAGGTCGGAGATAGACGTCGATATTGTTTTCCGGTGAGTTTGGTCCGTCGATAAGAAGATGCATCATAAAGTATGATTGGTCCATAGCCAACAAAGGCGACAGATTATAAATTATCATTACAACGGGCCATGTGCTGTGACTTCCAGCCATATAGTTGAAAGGGCAGAACCCATCACTAGCCAGTCCGAGCCGGACATTGCGAGGATCGCTCCTGAATATTGCGTGCCTCCTATCGAAATCCTTCCATGCCGGTGAATCTCTTGGAAGACTCATTTTTCCATCTTCACTTGGAGGAGCACGGTGATGCCAAATCATTGCCTCGGCTGTTTTCTTGCACCTGAATAGCCTCTGTAGCCTCTTTGTTATAGGAAAGTATTGTGCTATCTTGACAGGTATATCAAGCTTCTTATCAGAATCTTTCGGCTTATACCTGGCCTCTCCATATGTTGGACACTCTTTCAAATCTGAATTCTCTTTCCGGTACAACACGCAATTTTTAGGACATACTTGAATCTTCTCGCACTTTAGACCCAAATCAGAAATCATCTTCTGGGCTCCGTACCAGCTGTCGGGCACGTTATTTCCCGGGGGCATAGAATCATTCAAGAACGAAAGAAGCATTGTGAATGATTTGTTGCTCCATCCATTTAGGCACTTAATCTGGAAAAGTTGGACGAACCATGAGAGGGTGGAATACTTTACATTCTCATAAATTGGTTTTCTAGCATCATTCATGAAATTTTCATATTTATTCGCACGCAGTCCTTGACCGGAAGGAATGTCATATTCGGTACGAATAGATTCACCTAGGCAGGCTCTACCATATCCTCCATTTCTTCTGATGGAAATAAATTACCGTCTTCTCTTTCTGCCGCATTACCGTCTTCTCCTTCTTCTCCTGCCGCATTATCGTGTTCTCCTTCTTCTTCTGCCGCATTACTGCGTTCTTCTCCTTCCCCGTGATATTTCCAAGTTGTATAAAGTCTAGTAAACCCATATTTTACAATATGAAACTCTGCCAATTCTACCTTCTGCCAGCAGTTATTGCCACATCTATCGCACGGGCTGAGAATCTTCTCTATTATGATCTTATTATGTGCGCGTGCAAATTCAATAAAAACAGCAACTCTTGCGACAAATTTAGGTTGCATACGTTGTTGTCAATCCACATACATCCAGTCCTTAACTCTGACGTACTCATGGGCCATGTTAGACTGTATAACATATAAATTGTAGGTTATGGTGACTATATTGAGAAATCTAAGAACGGGATATTACTGACAAAGGAGAAAATCCGTCTATATGCTTTGTGTGTGCGTTTGTCGTTGAAAAGAATAAATTATCGAACGTATGTTAACCAATAGACGGGGACTAAGTGGCGCTTTTAGTTTCATATATGAGTATCGATGAGAATACGAAGGTTTCATATTATCATCGAGTACCATATATTGGTTTTAACTTGAACATCTTGAATCACTCTCTAATGTAGCGTTTGTTGTGTATTCTTGTAGTATGTGTGTGTTTCGGCTGTCGGGGGTAAGGCTTCTATCCCATTAAGAATGTATATAGCGAACACCCATTCGCTTTTGCTTTCAACCGTTTCGAATAAATTTCGGCAGCATCTCCCCGCTGTTCTCCGAGTACACTGTAATAGAATAGATAATCATTTCAAAGCTGTGAAACAACGTTGAAATGAACATCTAATCTATCTTTGTACACGGAGAAACAACGGAAAGGTAGCGATGAAATATCTCGAAATGGATGAAAACACAAGTGAATGAAGATGTTTGCTTTATGCATTCCTAACTCGTCCACATGGGACAAATCTATCAGTTATCATACGATTGAATCTTCTCGTCACATAGACTATACGACGGTTGTTAGTATCGAGCTATACCATCCGATATTTAATAACTTTCGTATATTTCTATGTCACGACGGACATCGAACGTATATTAACCGATATATGGGGATTAAGTGGCGCTTTTAGTTTCATATATGAGTATCGATGAGAATATGAAGATTTCATATTAGCATCGAGTATCATATATTGGTTTTAACTTGAACATCTTGAATCACTCTCTAATGATGCGTTTGTTGTGTATTCTTGTTGTATGTGTGTGTTTCGGCTGTCGGGGGTAAGGCTTCTATCCCATTAAGAATGTATAGAGCGAACACCCATTCGCTTGTGCTTTCAACCGTTTCGAGTAAATTTTGGCAGCACCTCCCCGCTGTTCTCCGAGTACACTGTAATAGAATAGATAATCATTTCAAACCTGTGAAACAACGTTGAAATGAACATCTAATCTATCTTTGTACACGGAGAACCAGCGGAAAGGTACCGACGAAATATCTCGAAACGGATGAAAACACAAGTAAATGAAGGTGTTTGCTTTATACATTCCTAACTTGTCCACACAGGACAAATCTATCGGTTATCATACGATTGAATCTTCTCGTCACATAGACTATACGACAGTTGTTAGTATCGAGCTATACTGTCCGATATTTAACAACCTTCGTATAGTTCTGTCACGACGAATATCGAACGTATGTTAACCGATAGACGGGGACTAAGTGGTGCTTTTAGTTTCATATATGAGTATCGATGAGAATATGAAAGTTTCATATTATCATCGAGTATCATATATTGGTTTTAACTTGAACATCTTGAATCACTCTCTAATGATGCGTTTGTTGTATATTCTTGTTGTATGCGTGTGTTTCGGCTGTCGGGGGTAAGGTTGGTGAGGCCAAGTACATATTTGAAGGTAAAACTATACAAAGAATGGAGTTTCTAGTCCTCGGCACCCTCAAATGGAGGATGCAAGCAGTGGCCCCCTTCTCTTTTATAGACTACTTCCTTAACAAATTCGACAACCACAATTCTAAGATGATGTCATTGGTTTCTCGCGTCATAGAGCTTATCTTGATCTCAATTAAAGGTTTGTTTTCATGATATATCTATCAAATTTACAGAAAAAGAAACAAGAAATGAAGTCGAGGTTAATTGCTCATAACACCCTTTACTTATTGACTGGCTTATCAGCATCCGACACTCTTGTAGAGTTAGTCTTGGTTCGGGCCATACCGGCATCTTATAACCGTTAAGTATACTAATTTCAAAGATTTCACACCAAATTAACCAATGAGCGGTTATAACCATTGAATGATTTATATATGTTGCTCCTTGTAAACTATATCATTAATGGTCTCCTGTATCAAAACATTTTACTTTCTTTGGTCCTTGGAAACTGGAATCCTCATAGATGAATTAAGCTTTGCTATCAATAATGTCAAGAAGTGGTTTCTAACCCCAACCCCAATCCCAATCCTAACCCTAACCCTAACCCCAGCCCCAGCCCCAGCCCCAACCCCAGCCGAACCCCAACCCCAACCCTAACCCCAACCGCAACCCCCTGACGAACCCCAACCCCAACCGCAACCGCGACCCCAGCCCCAACCGCAACCCCAACCCTAACTGTAATGCTAACCCCAACCGATGCTTCATCGGTACCCAAACCATGAACCCTAGCCCTAAAATAATCAAAAATTTGTTTAATTGAAGATTTCCTAACCTGTGCAGTGGAGACGACGATCCATCGGAGGCGGCGACGAAAGGAGGCGACGACGAAAATGGAGATGAGGAAGAACCAGGCGGTGGCGATGACGAATCGGCCTGCGCTGGCGACGACGAGAACGGCGCCGAAACACACAGGCGATCGGCGGGAACGAGGGTTTGGGGATTTTGGGTTCGCACGCAGATGGGAAAATAATATTTAGATAATCAGCGTAGAGATCGATCTGTGCCTTTATAATTAAATCCCTATTTAGATGCCCCTTCGGATAAGTCCGTAGGTTCTTGGTTTGCGGCTCCGTAGGGGCAAACAACAATTTGCGATTTAATATTTTTAAATTAATATGTAAGGACCGTAGGGGCAACCTTTTGGCCCTACGGATTAGTCCGTAGGGCCAAACTAAATATGCCTCTACGGATTTCATTATCCGTAGGGGCAACCCCCTATTTTAGTAGTGTAGCCTCCTCCTCTCCATGCACCTCCGGCCTCCGCCTCCGACGCCGATGTGTTGGTTTCTTAATTTATTTAGGTTGTTTGAAATTTTGTTAAATTGAAGTAATTTTAGGGTTAATGTTAAGACTTTTAGGGTTATGGTTAATTTTAGGAATAATTTTAGTGTAAGGGTTAATTTTAGGATTAGAATAAGGATTAATTTTAGGGTTAGGATTAGGGCTAATTTTGGGGTTAGTGTTAGGGTTAAGGTTAATAATTTTGGGGTTAGGGTTGGTTAGGATTAATTTTAGGGATAAAGTTAAATTAATTTATTTGTTGAAAAATTTAGGATTAGGGCTTGGGTTAGATTGTTAATTTTAGTTAATTACAGTTAGAAGTGTGTGTGTGTGTATGCGTATTATTGTTGTTATTGATAGAGAATGAAAACATATGTAACTAAAAATTTGTGTGATTGTAGAGCTGACGTAGGTGTGATTGCTCTTATTTCTTCGCTTTCTATATACGTCAGTCTCCGGTACACAACTTTGTCATTTTTAATTTTTATGTACTAAAATTAGCCCAAGTCACAATACCTAAATTAAGTCACCAATTAAATATTGATTAAACCGAAAATATAGATACTTGACATGCCATAAACCAATTAGCTATATACATGCTTTCTTTCACGAGTTTAAAATCAATTAATCATCATTCCTTAAACAAATATTCAATGTTGGGATCTAATGTGGGTGTCTGTGTACTGTGTGTGTAATATATTGTTTATGGAAATGTGGTTGTGTGAAAGAGTGTGTGAGGCTCACTTTTATGTAATTTTCGTTGAATGGATGCATGTTTATTTTAATGAATGCAAATACTTCATTAATAATATCAATTGTTTAAGAACTTACCATTCAAACTGAAAATTCCAAAACCTTAAACAAAATAGTTGAATAACCGGCGATGCTGAAACGATAACCATCAAAACCAATCTAATTAAGCGCATGATACTCGATGATGAAAAAAGTAAACCGATATATATCGTCATCGAGTATCTTACATTGAAAAAATATCGCGACTTAGAACCCGTCTATCAGTTATATGCGTACGGTTATTTTCGTGATATAAAACTAAGCTTGCATTGTCAATCTCGAACGTTAATCGTTCTTCGTTGACAACCATCTCGTGTTTATGCGACGAGAATACTAGTCTTACTATAACCGATAGATTTTTCCCGTTTTGGACAAGTTAAGAATCTCTAATGTATACACTTCTCTGCATACTTATGCTTTTCATTCGTTTCGAGATGAGTTTCGTCAGTACCTTTCTGCTTGTTCTCCGTATACAAATATAGTTGAGATGATCATCTCAATACTAATAGTATGGAGATGTTTATCTCTTTTATTGCAGTATACTCGGAGAACGGCAGGGAGGTGCTGCCAAAATTTTCTCGAAGCGAATGAAAATATAAGTCCAAAAGATGTATGCGTTATACATTCTTAATGGGATATAAGCCTTACTCCCGACAACCATTACCCATTGACATCCAAAATAGAACCGTTAATATTATTTTCAACCATGATAAATCACTCAAATGTATTTCCGAGACACTGTTGTCATTATCTTCTTTGTTTATAACTATCTCGTTCTTAGCTTTCTCACTGCGGGTTAGAATTGTTAATATCCTGTATGATTTTAAAATGTTTATTATAATATAATAATTAATTGTGAACTGTATTAGGTTTTACGAATCGGACAAGAATGGATAAGGCTTGGATAAATAAGAACAAGTTTGGCTCTGAATTTAAAATCGGTGTAGAAAAGTTTATGCAATCAAGAGTGGGTGGTAGTCAGATCCTCTGTCCTTATAGGAAATATTGTAATGGTAGAAATGATAGTCGAGGGGGCGGTTCGACTGCATATACTTGCTAACGGATCATCACGGGAGAGTATATTGCGTGTCCTCCAAGATCACTCCGCGTCAGTATAACACTCCTTTCCAGCCGACCGGGCATCCACCTCCTAGATTTCAGCCGGCAGACGAATCGCCTTCAGAGATGCCGATACAGACCAGGGCCTCTAGGATCAGAACCCCTGTGTTTCATGGATTGCCCTAAGAGTGGACGCCGGAATCCGGCGGTTCCTCACGCCGATCGACTGCCGCTCCCGCTCCCGCTCCCGTTGCCGATCTATTTGCTGGCTGGACTCTCGAGCCGAGGCTTAATCTTATCAACGCGTGCATCCTGGGAGGCCCGTACCTCCGGTAAGTTTGATAACCTTTACATACATACACACATATCACAAACACACACAATCATACATACACACACATACACGCACAAGCATACACACACACATGCATACATACACACATGCATACATACACATGCACACATATGCACATATCACGTACACACATGCATACATATCACATGTGACATACACACAATCATACACCACACATGCATACATATGCACATATCACATACACACATGCATACACACATGCATACACACCACACACACATGCAAACATACACGCACAATCATACACACACACACATGCATATATACACAGTCACAAACACACATGCATACATACGCACATATCACATACACACATACATACATATGACATGTCACATACACACACATGCATACATACACACATATCACATACACACACACACACAAATGCATACATACACGCACGCGCACGCACGCACACACATGCATACATACACACAGACACAAACAGGGATGCGTGCGCACACAAGCATAGACACAAACAAACAAACACGCGTGTGCGCACATAAGCATACATACACACACGCACACAAACAAGCGCACACGCACACACATTTGATTAATATAAAATATCTATACCGATTCATGTATTTTAAACTTTTAATCGCAGGGCTTTACCCAGGAAATCCATGAGCGCCTCCTTCGTGATCGACTCTCCCTCCCCGTGTTCGTCCTCCGTTGATTTTTCATTTCCCACTTTTGTAAATGTCACGACCCGAAGGTGGAGCGTGACCGTCACTTAAATCACGCAACGTTTAAAGGCGTAACGTAATTCAAGTAACCCAAAATCCCAGAAATCTAAACCGTGAAATAAAATAGAGAATGGTAAAATACTTGTTTAAAAAGGTTAATCTAAACATGCAAGAGTTGTATCAAAAATCTTTTGAAGACTCAAGTTTTATGAAAATTTCGGCAGCATTTCCTTTGTAAAAACTGATCCCAAAACCGATACATAACATGAACATATATAATCAATCATAATAGGCATCCCCAAGCGGGAGCTAGCTCTTCGCTGAATTAGCGGAACACAGATACAGGCAAGAATATATCATAATAGTGTGAAAATAATAAAGGAGCAAGAAATAGAAAACATCACCCACAAGAAAACATAAAAGTCGGCTCACACGAGCTCGACACCAGATATCAATATAATACAAGTCTCACAGTCTCGTCTCTAAGTCAAATATTCAAGTGGTAGATGGAGTATACTAGATACAAAAGTAAATATACATGGTGGAAGACAAAAGAATATCCTCACAAACCCACCTACAAGTATCGCGCCCAAAAGTAGAAGCAAAAGGAATAGCAGAAGAAATAGTAGTGCGCCCACCGGGACTATGCTGACGGGTCGGTCCTGCAAGACACTATGGTACAATGGGGATGAGTTGCCAGCTCGTGAGTAGTAAGTAATATCATATAAGACAATCGAAAACATGCACGTAAAAGCGTCAAATCCTAAGTATGAACTATGATGCGATGTACTAGTATAAATGCGACATGAATAAGTGATCAAGTATGAAATCTGGGTATATCTACTATGCGAAAACCGAGTTTTATCTTAATAGATTTTGGTATGGTAAAACCAAAGTATCATCAATAGAAACAACATAGTCCCGTGTCAGGCATCGACACTCAATATCTCGATATCTTGGGTGCCGTCACTCAGATCGGCCCTCAAATCCATCTGAATCACACGACTCCGGTCGGTATCCTTCGAATATCCTCCGGGCCAATAATCACGGGTAGGTATTATTCCCCTGCCAGGCTCATCGTCTCTCTATACGGCCTTCTTGTTCCGGGGTACCTCACCGGGTCCACCATGTACCCGCAGACGGTGTCTTCTCTCTCCTCGAATCGGGTATATACATAACTCTAGAACAGAAAAAACTCATGGTTGACGCCAAACATCATATCACGAGAAACCACATTTTTCTTTTAAAATGATGATAAGTTTATAAAATTCACTTGCGGTTTCCCAAATCCAGAAATCTCATGAAAAACGGAAATCTCCAAGAAAATCATAATACATGAATATATCGATGATGGCGAATGTCTATGATATCAATATGATGCAACTAGATGAATGACTTGAAGATTTATATGTCATAATGATGCAAATGCAAACATGTAAGTTATCAAGTAAATTATATAGTGTACGTGACATAGCAATTACCAATGGCGTATGTGTACATACAGGACAGTGCACGTGCGGCATGAACCATTGGTAGTGGTGCAAGTGTCCTAGTGTAATAATATCAAGGTGCATGATGATGCATATGCAATATGGATATGGGTATAAACATATGAATACAAGAATTGTAATTAGATTCTAACTATCGGGCGTTTTACGCCATCCGAACGATTCCCCCATAGATGTTTAAATCTACTCACCGGAACATCTCGGCTAATTGAATCCGACCACCACCTTTTCTTTCTAAGCCGCGTCCGACGTCTCCCGATCCTAGAATCGTACAAACTTAGCACATGAAGCTAGGAATCCGATATATTGCGAAATCAAATACTAAACGAAGGAACTAACTCTTACAAGTTAAACACGTGTAAACTTGGTGTGCTAAACGTGTGCAACAACGTCTAAGACCACCCCTAAGGGCTGTTTTCCAAAGAAAACGCCAAAACTAGAATCGAAATGTTCGTATCGTACATTAACAAAACGATTAATTTAAGGTAAAATGGTCCTAGATTTTTATAGGGGTACAACTAGAGAAAGTTGCACACATAAGAGACCTAAATAGAGCAACAGAGAGCCCTTGACCAAGACCCACCTCCTGACCCCCTAACCTGGCCGCAAATTGCGGCCAGAACTAATAAAATTGTGGCCACAAAGTTGATATGGGGGCTCGGGTTTTGAGGGTGAATTCCTGGTCTAAAAACTATCTTACAGTAATAGCAACTTGTAGGGTTACGGCAGTGCCCTGGCCATCAATCCGTGGCCAAACGCGGAACTAAAACTTTAAAAATCCGGCGCTAATGGAACCCTAATCGACGGATCATACCATTAACCCTATACTAGTACTATAGAAAGAGTTTAGAGAGATTATACTGATTGATCTGTGTCCTTCGGTTTTCAACCTCTGTCCTAAGCTCGTCGCGGCTGCCTTGATGAAGTTCGATCTCCGGTCTCCCTCATCGAAGACGATCCACGTCGATGATTAGTAATATAGGCTCCCGCTTCAAAACCGAAGCAACTCAGGCATCCAGTTTGCTAGCCTATATACCCAAGATGAAGTAGAGAATATGTGTGAATACTTTGTCTCAAAACACCCAGGATTCTCAACACATGAGATGGAATGGGTGGAGGTTGAAGAAGAAGCTATATGAAAAAAAGAGTGAGCTCAAGTTTTGGCAAAAGTAAAAGAGATCAAGAAAAATGTTCTCTGATCTTTTTTCTTGTGAGTGTTGTGAGAAATATTGTGAGCAACTAAAGAAAATCCTAGCACAATAAAAGATCTGCCATCTCACAATCACATCTCACCAAATCCATACAGGACCCAACACCATGAGTCACAAGCACCATTCAATGCCAAATGCTAAGACTTAACCTCACAATTTCCACATAATAAACATTAATCCAATTGTTTAAAGCAATAGAGAGAATGGCAACTTCTAAAATAAACTCGTAACGAATTGTAAGATTATCCCGCATCTGTATATACATACCCGCATCCGTATTTCGACTGAATACGAATACAACGAGACGAAAGTAATCCAACAATATAATACTAGGATCCGGCTTAAACCAAAGCCCACTAGTATTATCCGTCTGATCATGATCCATGCACAAGTGCACGAATATGATCGAACCCTGTCATAAAACCATACAGCCTCTACAACGTTTCGCCCAAACCAGGGAAACCCTCTGTTTGGGACTCTAAAGACTCGTCAATACGCTGGCAGTGGGTTTAACCACAAGCACGTCAGTGGCACTAGCTGTACGTAAAGGCTACCCAGGTATTGATCGAAAGGGAGGCCGACGAGCGAACTCATCCCGAAACCCTACTGAGCCTGACAGTGACAATATCCGTACAGTCCGGTCTGTTCATCTATGAGTATCGCATATCGAGTCTAAGGGGTGGATAAAGTCATACCCCTAATAACTTGACATTTAGTGTCGGTATAAAGCCTATCACCAACTGAGAAATTATTGATCCGAATCAGTAATTCTCGTCTACCCTGGCCGAGAATTTCTGGTGATGGTCACCCGTGCACTCCACGACATCAAACCCCAATACCGGGAGAGACGAATCCCCTGACGATCCGCTCACTGGCTCCATGTGGCTCGGGAATGTACCCAACTAAAATCTGTTTGCATGACTCCTTTGAGCCATGGTAGGGTAGTAATCAAAGCACAGTGGGAACTCACACGAGACAAATGACGATCTCAGGTCGATAGACTAACCTGTACACATGTCACCTGGAAACTGCTATCTGACAATAGGTATAATATCAACTAGCATATTCCTGGCGAGTTCGTCCGGTGTACTCATAACCCAATGAGCACCTGTATACATCTTAGGTGTACCTACTAACACCAATGGCTTGTGAGACCGGCCACCGCCCCCCGTCGGGGTCTCGATCCGTATACACCAGTCTACTCTTAGAGTATCGATACCCAGTCTTGAAACTCCCACGACTAGGGACACTTTAAGGATGTGCTTATAGACCACCCAACTCTCACGTATATGATCACCATCATACTGCTGGTAGTCAAGCAAGAATCCTAAGGGCTCTATCAACATGTAATAGTGATCTGTAATGTCAAATGAAATATGTACATGATGATAAAGACAAACCAGATAGCATACTATCATCTTGAGTAAGACTGTTCTACCGGTATAGGTCCTCCCTCAATCATTGCAATCACGTGTCTGCGATCCAATAATTGACTTGAGGGCACTATAGCCAACAATCTCCCACTTGCACTTAAGGCTAATTATTGCGGCGTCGCATACTCACAGCCCGTGTGATACCGAACACCCAACTTCTCTACTAATCAGTTTCACAAAGCTCGTTTGTAAAACTATTGCGTTCGAGAAATAGCCTCAGTGAGTGGATCTGCTCCAATATTTCTCTTTATGTCTCTATTTATCTTAAGTTCTAGGAGAAAGCCATCTCCCGAAATGAGCAATACCTGTCTTAGAATATGTCTGGATATCTGATGGGACCCAGTTCACAAATGAACTCCAAATCCAGCAAACTTCTTAGACTGTATCGTCAACTGAATTTAATCAGTATCCTGCGCCATGCCTCGCTCAGTATCCTCTTGGACCACCTGTCCAAACCACTGCCCCTCATTAAGAGGAAAAAATACAACTCTGGCAGTCACTCTGTCATCCAGGTCGCCTTGGAAGCCTGGAATGATAACCGTCTCCCGAAAGAGGCTGCCGTTACCAAATCCCTAGAACATCCACTTATGTTCAAAAAACTGCTTCCGAACGTTTCTCCAGGATTAGATTAATATATAAACTTATTGCAGCTAGTGCAAAAACAACATTTGGTGTGGTACATGACATCTCATGATTGACTCAATTGCCTAAGTAAGTGATATGCCAATCATGCACATCCCTCTCCCATTTAGTCTGTAAGACACCTTTAGAGAGGGTGACTCCATCACCTGCAGGTACACCACCATGTTAGGAGTCGTCTATTCTAAAGCACATTTAGAATACTATCTAAGTACCCAGATTGGGAAACTACCCAAATCTAGATCTAAAACCATAGATCTAGTAACCAGAATGCCAGATATAATATACATATCCTATGTGGAGAAATCACTGTGTGACAACCACAGTATAACCGATCGTAGTATAGGAATTTCACTTCCTACAATGTGTATGTCATCCAAATACCAGGACATCGCATCCTACTACCTTCTTAATAGATCTATCTCCTATTTTGATAAAGTCAAAGCTTATGACTGTCACATTAAAAATAGATGATCTATCTCCGCTATACCTGCTTTAGTCTATAAATATATATAAGCAATTTGTCCACTATGCTTTCGCTGCTCCCACTGACCACAATAACCCTCTGGCAGAGTCATATACACGTGCGCTTCTAAAGCTAGTTTAGAACGATGCTATACTCATCCTCATGCTGGGTCTCATAGTCTAGAACAGCAGTAATGGAAAGTCTGGGTAAACAAGAACCTCCCTATCACCGTCTTTGAGGATACCGAAGTACCTCTCAGGTGGCTGAGGTTACCCACCATATCTGCGGAATGGCCAATGGAATGTCAAACCCGATTGAATCTTTAGGTTCTATTTAGATTTTCAGTAATCGTTTGTGGTTCTGGAATCACTTCCAGTTCTACCATACTCCCACTACGGTTTTCTGAAAAATCCATTTTACTAAAACTGTGGAGAGTCAAGAACAATATCACTATTGATTTTCCAGATGGTAGAAAGTTAACCCTCGTCATAGTCCAGGATAACCCACAAACTGCCATTACAGAAACGTGCCTTGAGTTATCCAGAGTCTGGTTTTAAGTATAAGACGGACAACTCCATATACCTTAACATCGTTAAGATATAAACCATTCTATATACAATATAGAAACAGAGGCACTGATTTAATTGGAACCAGATTCAAATCATGCAGCTGTCTCCAGTGCATATCAACTAAATGGAAGGAGGCCGATCAGCATTACTCAACTAGGAGTGCATCCAAATATGAGTAATCTGAAAGAGAAGCAAGTTCTCAAAACCATAACTATCATCTGAATACCAAACACAAGTATCTACATCTTTGATCACCTTGAAGAATCCTGATACTTGCAATACATGGTTCTCAACTTTATTCTTATACCTATAACTTCTCAAAACTTGGACATTGTATTTCTACGAAATACTTGTCTAAAACTTGAGAAGTCATAAGTACCAACCCCTCTATTCTAATGGACACTGGACAATATACAATACTTTGTATAAGTCTCCTGAGTTGAATAACTCAAAGCCTGTACGTCATAGGTTGAAAACTGTACTATGATTAAGAAGAATTACACCGTTGTTTAATGCTTCTTACCCAATCATCAACTGATATATGTAAATGTCATGTACATAATTTCAAAAAGTTATATCTCACTTTATAAAATAAACGTACAGATATATTAGTTTGAAATTGGTGCATAACAACGGATATTCAAAACCAAATATTTGCCATCAGGCAAAACCCTAGGTGATTTCCTCAAATATCACCAATTACAAAGAATTCCGATATAATGAGAATATAATCACCTAAATCCCAATAACTTACTCCCACTCATCATATATAAAACCATACATATGTGAGAATCAAACCTGGTAAATACATACCCTGGAGTAAGGATCTAATTGGGAAATCGGTTTTCAATTAACAATGCATAGTGAAACTGAAACATAAAAATGCTTCGAAGGGGTAGCCGGGTATTCCTAGTAATGCCTCTTCCATTAACCAGATTCATGACTGTAACCGTATATTTCCTTGCCATCTCTCCAAATCCCTTTATTTTTCTTTACTCATTAACTTCTGTACACCATCCTTAGGCTAAATGGTTATCTTCCTTCCCTACCGTTCGGCACCAGCCTATGGTTTGGAAGAAGACTATCCAATAAGTGTAATAGGTGTACTCTCCTAATCCTAGGAGTACTCGCAACTTGAGAGAAGATAAAGATAAAAGACAACTGAATAAACCTTATTCTATTTCTCCTAAACCGGAGAAATGCAAAGGTGAAGTAGGAGTGGCGATGAAATACATGGTTTGGTCGTGAATGATAGCAGTCGCAATTTACTTTGCCCTCTTTCTAATCCCTTTATTTGTCTTTACTTATTACCTTCTGTACACATTACTTAGGCTAATTGGTTTTCTTCATTCCCCACCTATCGGCACATGCCTATGGTTTGGAAGAAGACTATCCAATAAGCGCAATAGGTGTACCCTCTCCTAATTCTAGGAGCTCTCACAACCTGAGAGAAGGTAAAAGGAAAAGTCAACTGAATAGTCCTATTCAATTTCTCTAGAACCGGAAACCATTCTCGAATCTGAAACAAGTTTCTTTGAGTTCGTATGTAACTATACGATGGTCATATCCAATAACTGTGGATTTTCGTAGTGATACGGAATGTTCCGGAGAAAAGCAAAGGGTAAAAGTAGGAGTGGTAATTGTAGGGTTCCTATTAATGACAGTAAGGTTTCAGGAGGCATCGTCCATGCCATTTTCAAAATTTTTCCGTTTTAAAGAATTCTAAACTAGAATCGATAACTAGAGAATCATACGAAACAACATGTAAACTATTTTACATCTAAGTGATAACGAAATACAATCTTTGTAGACCGGTCCTTCACTTCATTAGCTCCTTGTAGTGGTCCCTTCGCTGCGATCATGGTACTCCCGGACTGTTACATGGCTTCTCAAGGTGAAAGGAACGGTCTTGCTTGATGTCTTCGAGGCCGAAGATGATCTACGTCGAGAAGACACTAACTCAACCTACTACTTCACTAATTGAGAGATTAGTGAAGCTAACACCCTATACTAAATTGCTAATTTAGTAGAGGATGATGAAATAGGAAGTGGGCTCACTTTAGTTTTATTTATCTCATAATATTTTCTTTCTTTAGAAAACCCTAGCAAGCTTTTGCTCAAGGAAGAAGAAGAAGAGATCAAGAGATGAGAAGGAACTAATGAGGTGAGAGAAATAACCATGAGTGAGTTTGTATCATATACAAACTCATGTAGAGACATAATCATGGCTTAATTATAATGGTTAGGCTAATAAATATCTTAAGTAAAACAAAACTAGTGGACTTAGTCAAAGCATCCACAAGCTTCTACAAGCTTCATGCATTTGGCTAATAATCCACTAATTTGGAATTACTTTAAATACTAAAACCCAACATTATAATTAGTATGGTGTAAGTCTCATACACCCATATAGTGTGTATCAACAACCATGATACAAAATAAAACACAATTAATATATATCACATATATATTAAGTGTGCGTATATGAGAATAATAAATGCTTAAGTGAAATAATATTAGTTAATGTAAATTAGAATATTAAATATACAATTATACACTAAACTATCAAATCAACTCTTGATTTAATAATCTAGCTATATCATATATAACCGACTAATATTAAATGTACCAACTTATCGAATCAACACTTGATTCGATAATCCGGCTATATCACATATAACTGTCCGATACAAATATCGTGAGAATAGAATACGGTATCACATACTCGCATTATTCTCGGTACCGCACATATCACATATGTGCTCCTACTTCGTTTTGCCTGAGCCAGTAAAACCTCTATGTAAGACTCTAAAGACTCGTCAATACGCCGGCAGTAGGTGATGATCACATCAAGCACCCACAAGCCGTCAGCAGTACTAGCTGGACATAACGGCTACCCGGGTATTGAGCGATCAGAAGATCAACAAGCAAGCTCGCTCAAGCTCCTGTAAAACCTGTCAGTAACACTACCGTACAGTCCGGTCTCCTCGTCTGATATGTCGCATATCAAGTCTAGGGGTGGTAAACGTTAGACCCCAATAACCGATAAGTCATGCCGATATGAGGCTCATAACGGGTCGAGAAACTACTGATAACACTTACCAGTAAATCTCTAAATCAGCCCTGGCCAGGGACTTCCTTGTTATAGCCAATCGAGCACAGCGCAACATCAACCCACAATACCGGGAGAGACAAAACCCCTCCTATCGCTCTTTGCCTCCATGTGACTCGGGAATGTACCCAAAAACCACCGTTTTGCACGTCCTATTGAACGTGGTAAGGTGGAAATAAAAGTACAGTGGGAATCACACAAGACTCTATGACGATCTCGGGTCAACAGACTAACCTGTACCAGTATCACCAGAGAACTGCTATCTGACGTGAGGTATAATACCATCTAGGAGTTCTCGGCGAGTCCGTATAGTGTACCCAGTCTCCACTGAGCACCCGTATACCATCTCTGATGTCAAACACCAATGGATATGGGATCATCCATCGCCCATCACATGGGTCGAGAAGCGTATACGTTAGTCTACTCTGGTATATCGATGCCCCATCTCGATACACCCATGACTAGGAACATTAAAGGATGAACTTATGGACTACCATGGCCCCACTAGTATGATCTGCATCACAATCCTAGTAGTCAAGTACACATCCTAAGGGCTTTACCAATATGTAACCAAAAGACAGTATCAAGAGACAAGCATACATGTTAAGATAAAGTGCAACCAGATAGCATACTATCATGTCGAGCAAGAAAGTCCTCTCTATATATGTCTAAGCATCTACTATAATATATATCATATGTACAATAATGGCCTCTAGGGCATACATACAACTAATAATCTCCCACTTGCACTAGGGCCAGCTGCTGTAATATCGTATACCCAGCATCCCGAAGAGTCTCTCGAACTGTATCTGGGGAATAGCCTTCGTGAGTGTTTCCGCAGTGTTGTTCTTCGTGTCAACTCTCCTGACCTCGATCTCCCGGCGATCAACTATCTCCCAGATCAGGTGATACTGCCTCGGAATATGCCTAGATCGCTGATGGGACCTGGGTTCCTTAGCCAAAGCCACCGCTCCATTGTTATCACAATACACAGGTATTGGATACTCAATGGATGGAACCACTCCAAGTTCAGTTATGAACTTCTTAGTCCAGACAGCCTCTTTGGCAGCGATGTATTCAGCCTCCATCGTCAAGTCTGCCACGGTTTCCAGCTTGGAACTCTTCCAGCATACCGCCCCTCCATTGAGGGTAAAGACAAATCCCGAGTGCGACTTAGAGTCGTCCTTATCACTCTGGAAGCTCGAATCGGTAAAACACTCCACTTGGAGTTCTCCGTTACCACACACTAAGAGCATCTATTTAGTCCTTCTCAAGTACTTGAGAATGCTCTTCATAGCTATCCAGTGACTCTCTCTCCAGAATCTGCTTGATACCTTCTCACTACACTTAGTGAGTATGCTACATCGGGTCTGGTACATAGCATCGCGTACGTGATAGAGCCTACTACCGAAGCATAGGGTATCCCTTGCATGCGAGCTCTCTCCAAATCAGTCTTGGAAGACATCTCTTTGGAGAGAGTGAGTCTTGAGATCGTGGGTAAAAGCCCACGCTTGGATTCTTCCATACTAAATCTCTTTAGTATGGTGTCAATGTACCTGGATTGGGACAATCTCAGTATCCGTTTAGATCTATCTCTATAGATCTTAATCTCCAAGATATAGGAGGCATCCCCTAGATCTTTCATTGAGAATTTTTGTGATAAGAAGAGCTTGACCGATTGCAGTATAGGAATGTCATTTCCTATCAAGAGTATGTCATCCACGTACAATACGAGGAAGACAGCCTTACTCTCTACCACCTTCTTGTATATACAAGGTTCATCTACGTTTTTGACGAAATCAAACTCTTTGATAACGACATCAAAACAGATGTTCCAACTCCGCGATACTTTCTTTAACCCGTAGATGGATTTTAGCAGCTTGCATACCTTTCCGCTGCTCCCACTGTCTACGAAGCCCTCTGGCTGAGTCATGTACACGCACTCTTCCAAATCACTATTTAGAAAGGCAGTCTTAACATCCATTTTCTAGATTTTGTAGTCATGGTATGCAGCGATGGCAAGCATGATCCGGATGGATTTAAGCATAGCCACTGGAGAAAAGGTTTCGTCATAATCCACACCTGGTCGTTGACGAAAACCCTTTGCAACAAGTCTAGCTTTGAAAGTCTCCACTTTCCCATCTACACCAAGTTTTTTCTTGAAGATCCACTTGCTCCCAATGGGTTTTATCCCTTCAGGAGTATCTTCCAAAGTCCATACTTTGTTGGTGTACATGGATTCCATCTCGGATCGCATTGCATCCAGCCATTTCACAGAGTCCCCACTCGTGATGGCCTGCTCGAAGCTAGTTGGGTTATCATCCTCCATGATGCAATCCCCGCTTCCACCATCAATAAGAAAACCGTAGTATCTCTCAGGTGGATGAGAAATCCTACTAGATCGGCGGAGAGGCTGAGCTTCGTTGGGAACTACCGAATCCTCTGGTTCCACCAAATCTTCTGTCGTAGTTTGTATAGCTGGAACCTCTTCCAGTTCTACCTCCTTGCCACTAATTTCCTTTCCAAGAAATTCCTTTTCTAAAAAGGTGGCATGTCAAGAAACAAACACTTTTTGTTCCTCAGGATGGTAGAAGATATACTCTCTCGAATGTTTGGGATATCCAACAAACTTACACATAAAAGACCTTGCCCCGAGCTTGTCCGGATTTTGTGTTTTCACATATGCTGGACAACCCCATATCTTAATATAATTATGATATGGTCTCTTTCCTTTCCATATCTCATATGGAGTGGTTGGCACAGATTTAGTGGGAACCATATTCAATAGGTCTGCAGCTGTCTCCAGTGCATATCCCCAAAAGGAAATAGGTAACTCAGCAGTGCTCATCATAGAGCACACCATATCCAATAGGATGTGATTCCTCCGTTCCGATACACCGTTGTGCTGTGGTGTATACGGAGGAATAAGCTGAGAGAGAATCCCATTCTCTTTTAGAAAGTCCAGGAACTCCGTGCTCAAGTATTCACCTCCTCGATCAGATCTAAGGATTTTAATACTTTTACCCGTTTGGTTCTCAACTTCGTGTTTATATTCTTTGAATTTTTCAAAAGCTTCAGACTTGTGTTTCAACAGGAACACATGTCCGAAGCTTGAGAGATCGTCAGTGAATATAATGAAGTACGAAGAGCCATTCCTGGCATGTGTAGACATGGGACCACATACATCACTATGTATCAGTCCCAAGAGCTCACCAGCTCTTTCTCCGTGTTCTGTAAACGGAGTTTTGGTCATCTTGCCTTTGAGACATGACTGACAAGTGTCATAAGATGAAAATTCGAACGGATTCAAATATCCATCCTTATGCAAATTAGCCAGCCGTGTCGTATTGATATGACCCAGTCTACAATACCACAAGAAGGATTCGTTCATTTCTGAACTCTTCCTCTTGTGTGTGTTTTGTACATTAATAACTGTGGTTTGATCTAAAATGTATATGCTATTATTTAACGAGCCTGATCTAATCAACATTTGATTCAGAAAGATGTTCATAATATTATCCTGTACTAAAAAATTATATCCTTCTTTACTTAATAAAGAAACTGATATAAGATTGCATATCAGGGTCGGAATGTAATAGCATTCGTTCAGAATCAATGTGTCGCCACTTAGTAACACAAGGTGATATTCGCCAACTGGTTTGGCTGCAACATTTACCCCATTCCCTACTCTTACGGAATGATCACCTATTCCCAATTCTCTACCTTTCCGTAGCCCATGTAACATATTACATATGTGGGATCCTGATCCGGTATTTAATACCCAGGACGTAGAGTGAACCGAGAAACAGTTCTCAACAACTCACACATCCGAAGAAGAAGCATCAATATGCTTATTCTTCGTTTGAGCAACATGGGGATCCGGATATGTCCCTATTCCCTGTTCAGTCTTATAACAATTATAAGAAAGAACGGAACCAACGTTCCCCAGCACAGTATAACATGCGGATTCGGTCAATACATCCATATTATTATCTTGATTAAGACGTGACATGGTCGCTACCTGGAGAGAGATAGAAGAAAACACTTTACCGTATGCTCTTGTAAGATCAGATTGGTTATTATTTTATCTAATCAAGATGGCTCCTACTGTTTTTATCAAATCTTCCTTCAAATCCCAAAAGGAAAGACTAGCCGGGATTAATTACACCCTACAATTTCGCTAATTTTTCAGCCAGGCCAGTGCCGGTACTTTGAAAGAGGTTCCCCATGCTTTCGCACGGACCTAATTAAAATAAACCTCGTTTTCCCAGAGGCATAACCCCGTTGACACCTTTCTAGACACCTACTTGATCGGCTAATTGTCCTGTGTAAAACTCTCACAGGAGTAACTCTTACTCGCAGTGGGTATCGGGATCCAACTATCACATAGAAGGTATGCAATCTCATTGCAAATTTCAACACTTGAAATTCCCTATAATATTTTGCTCCTAGCGTCCTATGACCTTGACGTGGGCCAACAAACCATAGTTCGCTAGTCAAGTTCAACCCGTCATTTCTTGATTGAATTAAACCCACCCGCACGACCCTTGACGCAGGCCAACAAAGTCGTACGACTACCCTAATCCAATCTCATCTTATGCTGCAGATAAACACTAGTTAGCTACCGTTAACTACGCCTTGACGCAGGCCAACAAACGCAGTATGAATACTAAGTAGGACTTATCTGAAATGACGGAGGGCTACGACAAGTTTTTCAGAAAACCTTTTACGTAATGAACTTGATATCGTTGTAGAATCGAGTGATTTTGAAAATAAGTGTTTTTGAGGCTTTTACTAGTTTTGCTAAAGAAGTCATTCCCGGTGAAGGGATCTCGGCTCTTTCCTCATCGAATAAGGTGTGGGATATATCACATATATCACTATGCAAAGCAAGAAACTCTAAAAGCAATCAAAATACAAACCGAGTGTTGTAGCATCTGCCAGTTATTGCTAAAGAGGTCACTCCCGGTGAAGAGATCTCGGCTCTTTCCTTATCGAATAAGGTGCGGGATATATCACATATATCACTATGCAAAGCAAAAACTAGAGCTACCCTTTTTCAAAATTTGATTCTACAACATCTTTTAGATTTCTTTTCTTTCATTAATCTCATTAATGAAGTCCCATCATTTAAGCTTCCTAAGCATCACAGAAAATGAAACGAAAATACAATGTACGCTTATGCCATCCGCATTCGCCACAATGTCCCGTTATGCACCGTTACGTTACTTAACTAACAGCATACCGGGACGGGACTAGCGCGGGTGCAAAACATAACCAACGTCTACTATATATCTCATATATAATGTATATCCATTCATCTCAGAATCCACAGTGATCACATCACAAAGCAGCAGAAGAAACATATGAAATATTGGATATTCTAGGAGGTCCGTGTTTTATTTTGAGCATGTATAAAACACGGATTCCACGGTCGCGATGAACAGCCAAACCCACATCCCTAGACCCCTACGAGAGCGGCAAGAAACCCCACCAGTTCTAGAGTTAGGAGACCCGGATTCGACTCCTAGAGTTGGTCTCCCACTAGACTCTAGAACCTAGTTACTTGTGCTCCCCTCTTTGGGTCTATCCTAATACGGAAAAGTAAATAATATACAACAACGGTGATATCTTCTTCAACCCGGAAGTGCCCCAATAAAAAAATATTACATACATTGAATTTTACATGAATGAAAATAAAAACTCTCATCTCACATAAAACCCCCGGCTATTCAAAACACGACGATCCAATATAACATATACAGAAACACATAACATCACATGTCATAAATGTAAGTAAATATGCGTATCCCAATTGTCGTTGACATATAGCAACGAAACCGGCGACACACCACATATTACACTTACGGTAGCAGAAAAAACTAGACGATGTTAAACATTCCGATCGAATCAACAAATACCCACAATTACCCAAAAAGCTCAACACTTGAGTGTAGTTTAAAATTATTCAACACATGCCACAGTACCAATGGATCAGCCGTAGAAGGGTCAACTAACGCCTCACATGTGGCACCGCCGAACCACCACAAACCCGAGGGTTTAGTGGTGGTTCTGACGGTCACATAATCGAGTTAATGTTTTGTTCTTCTAGAGGGTCCATCGCATAACTTGCATGATGTTTGAATGCTTTTTAACTACAGAAAAAATCCAACACTTGGAAAATTTTCCGGCAAGGATCAAAGCGAGTATTTGATATCCGATTGAACATTTTAATACCGTGTAAAATAACCCGAAAACAATTAGAATTACGACTATGAAACACTCCAAGTTGCCATTTTAGTAAGTTAATCATCACATGAAAAAAGTAGAAAAATCAAACAACACCTGAAACACCAAAACCTAGAGCACAGAACATGAAAAAAATTTGAGACCAAAATCCTTCGCTTGGGCCGGCCACCTCGGAAAATCCCTTCATCTGCTCGGCCAAAATCCGAGCAGATGCCCCAAAATTTCTTCCATGTTTTTATTTTCTCTCAAATATGATTCTGCACTTGTTTAAAAAATTTTTAGAGCTCATATAAAAATCGACAGAACTTGGATTTTAGAGTTTCAAGTTTCAGAGTTCGTTTCGGTTTCGTAATCCTACACAATCCGTCTAATTCTCTAGCTAGCCTCTAATACCACTGTAGGGTTTTTATTAATGACAGCAAGGTTTCGGGAGGTATCGTCCATGCCATTTTCAAAATTTTGCCGTTTTATCGTTTCAAAGAAGCCTAAACTAGAATCGATAACTAGAGAATCATACGAAACAACATGTAAACTATTTTACATCTAAGTGATAACGGAATACAACCTTTGTAGACCGGTCCTTCACTTCATTAGCTCTTTGTAGTGGTCCCTTCGCTGCGATCATGGTACTCCCGGACTCTTGCATGGCTTCTCAAGGTGAAAGGAACGGTCATGCTTGAAGTCTTCGAGGCCGAAAATGATCTACGTCGAGGAGACACTAACTCAAGCTACTACTTCACTAATTGAGAGATTAGTGAAGCTAACATCCTATACTAAATTGCTAATCTAGTAGAGGATGATGAAATAGGAAGTGGGCTCACTTCAGTTTTATTTATCTCACAATATTTTCTCTCTTTAGAAAACCCTAGCAAGCTTTTGCTCAAGGAAGAAGAAGAAGAGCTCAAGAGATGAGAATGAACTAACGAGATGAGAGAAATAACCATGGGTGAGTTTTTATCATATACTAACTCATGTAGAGACATAACCATGGCTTAATTATAATAGTTAGGTTAATAAATATCTTAAGTAAAACAAAACTAGTGGACTTAGTCAAAGCATCCACAAGCTTCTACAAGTTTCATGTATTTGGCTAATAGTCCACTAATTTGGAATTAATTTAAATACTAAAACTCAACATTATAATTAGTATGGTGTAAGTCTCATACACCCATGTAGTGTGTATTAACAATCATGATACAAAATAAAACGCAATTAATATATATCACATATATATTAAGTGTGCACATGTGAGAATAATAAATACTTAAGTGAGCTAATATTAGTTAATGTAAATTAGCATATCAAATATACAATTATACACTAAACTATCAAATCAACTCTTGATTTAATAATCCGGCTATATCACATATAATCGACTAATATTAAATGTACCAATTTATCGAATCAATACTTGATTCGATAACCCGGCTATATCGCATATAACCGTCCGATACAAATATCGCCAGAATAGAATACGGTATCATATACTCACATTATTCTCGGTCCCGCACATATCACATATATGCTCCTACTTCATTTTGCCTGAGCCAGTAAAACCTCTATGTAGGACTCTAAAGACTCGTCAATACGTCGGCAGTAGGTGATGATCACATCAAGCACCCACAAGCCGTCAGCGGTACTAACTGGACGTAACGGCTACTCGGGTATAGAGCGATCAGAAGATCAACAAGCAAGCCCGCTATAGCTCCTGTAAAGCCTGTCAGTAACACTGCCGTACAGTCCGGTCTCCTCATCTGATATGTCGCATATCAAGTCTAGGGGTGGTAAACGTCAGACCCCAATAACCGATAAGTCATGCCGATATGAAGCTCATAACGGGTTGAGAAACTACTGATAACACTTACCAGTAAATCTCTAAATCGGCCCTGGCCAGGGACTTCCCTGTTATGGCCAATCGAGCACAGCGCAACATCAACCCCCAATACCGGGAGAGACGAAACCCCTCCTATTGCTCATTGCCTCCATGTGACTCGGGACTGTACCTAAAAACCACCGTTATGCACGTCCTCTTGAACGTGGTAAGGTGGAAATCAAAGCACAATGGGAATCACACAAGACTCTATGAGGATCTCGGGTCAACAGACTAACCTGTACCAGTGTCACCAGAGAACTGCTATCTGACGTGAGGTATAATACCATATAGGAGTTCTCGGCGAGTCTGTCCAGTGTACCCAGTCTCCACTGAGCACCCATATTCCATCTCTGATGTCAAACACCAATGGATATGGGATCATCCATCGCCCATCACATGGGTCAAGAAGCGTATACGCTAGTCTACTCTGGTATATCGATGCCACGTCTCGATACACCCACGACTAGGAACATTAAAGGATGAACTTATGGACTACCATGGCCCCACTAGTATGATCTGCATCACAATCCTGGTAGTCAAGTACACATCCTAAGGGCTTTACCAACATGTAACCAAAAGACAATATCAAGAGACAAGTATACATGTTAAGATAAAGGGTAACCAGATAGTTTACTATCATGTCGAGCAAGAAAGTCCTCTCTCTATATATCCAAGCATCCACTATAATATATATCATATGTACAATAATGGCATCTAGGGCATACATACAACTAACAATCTCCCACTTGCACTAGGGCCAGCTGCTGTAGTATCGCATACCCAGCATCCCGAAGAGTCTCTCGAACTGTATCTAGGGAATGGCCTTCATGAGTGGATCCGTAGTGTTGTTCTTTGTGTCAACTCTCCTGACCTCGATCTCCCGGTGATCAACTATCTCCCAGATCAGGTGATACCACCTCAGAATATGCCTAGATCGCTGATGGGACCTGGGTTCCTAGGCCAAAGCCACCGTTCCATTGTTATCACAATACAAAGGTATTGGATACTCAATGGATGGAACCACTCCAAGTTCAGTTATGAACTTCTTCATCCATATAGCCTCTTTGGCAGCATCGTTGGCAGCGATGTATTCAGCCTCCATCGTCAAGTCTGCCACGGTTTCCTACTTGGAACTCTTCCAGCATACCGCCCCTCCATTGAGGGTAAAGATAAATCCCGAGTGCGACTTAGAGTCGTCCTTATCACTCTTGAAGCTCGAATCGGTAAAGCACTCCACTTGGAGTTCTCTGTTACCATACACCAAGAGCATCTCTTTAGTCCTTTTCAAGTACTTGAGAGTTCTCTTCACAGCTGTCCAGTGACTCTCTCCAGGATCTGCTTGATACCTGCTCACTACACTTAGTGAGTATGCTACATCGGGTCTGGTACATAGAATCGTGTACGTGATAGAGCCTACTGCCGAAGCATAGGGTATCCGTTGCATGCGAGCCCTCTCCAAATCAGTCTTGGAAGACATCTCTTTGGAGAGAGTGAGTCCTGAGATCGTGGGTAAAAACCCACGCTTGGATTCTTCCATACTAAATCTCTTTAGTATGGTGTCAATGTACCTGGATTGGGACAATCCCGGTATCCGTTTAGATCTATCTCTATAGATCTTAATCCTTAAGATGTAGGAGGCATCCCCTAGATCTTTCTTTGAGAATCATTGTGATTAGAAGAGCTTGACCGATTGCAGCATAGGAATGTCATTTCCTATCAAGAGTATGTCATCCACGTACAATACGAGGAAGACAGCCTTACTCTCTACCACCTTCTTGTATATACAAGGTTCATCTACGTTTTTGACGAAATCAAACTCTTTGATAACGACATCAAAACAGATGTTCCAACTTCGCGATGCTTGCTTTAACCCGTAGATGGCTTTAAGCAGCTTGCACACTTTTCCGCTGCTCCCACTGTCTACGAAGCCCTCTGGCTGAGTCATGTACACGCACTCTTCCAAATCACCATTTAGAAAGGCGGTCTTAACATCCATTTTCCAGATTTCGTAGTCATGGCATGCAGCGATGGCAAGCATGATCCGGATGGATTTAAGTATAGCCACTGGAGAAAAGGTTTCGTCATAATCCACACCTAGTCGTTGACGAAAACCCTTTGCAACAAGTCTAGCTTTGAAAGTCTCTACTTTCCCATCTATACCAAGTTTTTTCTTGAAGATCCACTTGCTCTGAATGGGTTTTACCCCTTCAGGAGTATCTTCCAAAGTCCATACTTTGTTGGTGTACATGGATTCCATCTTAGACCGCATTGCATCCAGCCATTTCACAGAGTCCCCACTCGTGATGGCCTTCTCGAAGCTAGTTGGGTCATCATCCTCCATGATGCAATCCTCACTTCCACCATCAATGAGAAAACCGTAGTATCTCTCAGGTGGATGAGGAACCCTACTAGATCGGCGGAGTGGCTGAGGTTCGTTGGGAACTACCGAATCCTCTGGTTCCATAAAATCTTCTGTCGTGGTTTGTATAGCTGGAACCTCTTCCAGTTCTACCTCCTTGCCACTAATTTCCTTTGCAAGAAATTCCTTTTCTAAAAAGGTGGCATGTCGAGAAACAAACACCTTTTGTTCTTCGGGGTGGTAGAAGATATACTCTCTTGAATGTTTGGGATATCCAACAAACTTACACATAAAAGACCTTGTCCCGAGCTTGTCCGGATTTTGTGTTTTCGCATATGCCGGACAACCCTATATCTTAATATAATTAAGATATGGTCTCTTTCCTTTCCATATCTTATATGGAGTGGTTGGCACAGATTTAGTGGGAACCATATTCAATAGGTCTGCAGCTGTCTCCAGTGCATATCCCTAAAAGGAAATAGGTAACTCAGCAGTGCTCATCATAGAGCGCACTATACCCAATAGGGTGCGATTCTTCCGTTCCGATATACCGTTGTGCTGTGGTATATATGGAGGAGTAAGCTGAGATAGAATCCCATTCTCTTTTAGAAAGTCTAGGAACTCCGTGCTCAAGTATTCACCTCATCGATCAGATCGAAGGATTTTAATACTTTTACCCGTTTGGTTCTCGACTTCATGTTTATATTCTTTGAATTTCTCAAAAGCTTCAGTCTTGTGTTTCAATAGGAACACATGTCCGAATCTTGAGAGATCGTCAGTGAATGTAATGAAGTACGAAGAACCATTACTGGCATGTGTAGACATAGGACCACATACATCACTATGTATCAGTTCCAAGAGCTCACCAGCTCTTTCTCCGTGTCTTGTAAACGGAGTTTTGGTCATCTTGCCTTTGAGACATGACTGGCAAGTGTCATAAGATGAAAATTCGAACGGATTCAAATATCCATCCTTATGCAACTTAGCTAGCCGTGTCGTATTGATATGACCCAGTCTATAATGCCACAAGAAGGATTCGTTCATTTCTGAACTCTTCCTCTTGTGTGTGTTTTGTACATTAAGAACTGTGGTTTGATCTAGAATGTATATGCCATTATTTAACGAGCCTGATCCAATCAACTTTTGATTTAGGAAGATGTTCATAATATTATCCTGTACTACAAAATTATATCCTTCTTTACTTAATAAAGAAACTGATATAATATTGCATATCAGGGTCGGAATGTAATAGCATTCGTTCAGAATCAATGTGTTTCCACTTGGTAACACAAGGTGATATTCACCAACTGCTTTGGCTGCAACATTTGCCCCATTCCTACTCTTACGGAATGATCACCTATTACCAGTTCTCTACCTTTCCGTAGCCCATGTAACATATTACATATATGCGATCCTAATCCGGTATCTAATACCCAGAATGTAGAGTGAACCGAGAAACAGTTCTCAACAACTAACATGTCCGAAGAAGATGCATCAATATACTTATTCTTTGTTTTGGCGGCATGGGGATCCGGATATGTCCCTATACCCTGTTCAGCCTTATAACAATTATAAGAAAGAACGGAACCAATGTTCCCCAGCACAGTATAACATGCGGATTCGGTCAATACATCCATATTATTATCTTGATTAAGATGTGACATGGTCGCTACCTGGAGAGAGAGAGAGAGAGAAGAAAACACTTTAGCGTATGCTCTTACAAGATCAGATTGGTTATTATTTTATCTAATCAGGATGGCTCCTACTGTTTTTATCAAATCTTTCTTCAAACCCTAAAAGGAAAGACTAGTCGGGATTAATTACACCCTACAATTTCGCCAATATTTCAGCCAGGCCAGTACCGTTACATTGAGGGAGGTTCCCCGTGCTTTCGCACGGACCTAATTAAAATAAACCTCATTTTCCCAGAGACATAACCCCGTTGACACCTTTCTAGACACCTACTTGATCGGCTAATTGTCCTGTGTAAAACTCTCCCAGGAGTAACTCTTACTCACAGTGGGTATCGGGATCCAACTATCACATAGAAGGTATGCAATCTCATTGCAAATTTCAACACTAGAAATTCCCGATAATATTTTGCCCCTAGCGTCCTATGACCTTGACGCGGGCTAACAAACCATAGCTCGCTAGTCAAGTTCAACCCGTCATTTCTTGATTGAATTAAACCCATCCGCACGACCCTTGATGCAGGCCAACAAAGTCGTACGACTACCCTAATACAATCTCATCTTATGTTGTAGATAAGCATTAGTTAGCTACCGCATACTACGTCTTGACGCAGGCCAACAAACGTAGCACGAATACTAAGTAAGACTTATCTGAAATGACGCAGGGCTACGACAAGTTTTCCAAAAAACCTTTTGCGTAATGAACTTGATATCGTTGTAGAATCGAGTGATTTTGAAAAGAAGTGTTTTTGAGGCTTTTACTAGTTTTGCTAAAGAGGTCATTCCCGTTGAAGAGATCTCGGCTCTTTCCTCATCGAATAAGGTGCATGATATATTACATATATCACCATGCAAAGCAAGAAACTCTAAAAGCAATCAAAAGACAAACCGAGTGTTGTAGCATATGCCAGTTATTTCTAAAGAGGTCACTCCCGGTGAAGGGATTTCGGCTCTTTCCTTATCGAATAAGGTGCTGGATATATCACATATATCACTATGCAAAGCAAAAACTAGAGCTACCCTTTTTAAAAATTTGATTCTACAACATCTTTTAGGTTTCTTTTCTTTCATTAATCTCATTAATGAAATCCCATCATTTAAGCTTCCTAAGCATCACAGAAAATGAAACGAAAATACAACGTACGCTTATGCTATCCACATTCGCCACAATGTTCCGTTATGCACCGTTAGGTTACTTAACTAACGGCATACCAGGACGGGACTAGCGCGGGTGCAAAACATAAGCAACATCTACTATATATCTCATATATAATGTATATCCATTCGTCTCAGAATCCACAGTGATCACATCACAAAGCAGCAGAAGAAACATATGAAATATTGGATATTCTAGGAGGTCCGTATATTATTTTGAGCCTGTATAAAACACGGATTCCACGGTCGCGATGAACAGCCAAACCCACATCCCTAGACCCCTACGAGAGAGGCAAGCAACCCTACCAATTCTAGAGTTAGGAGACCCGGACTCGACTCCTCGAGTTGGTCTCCCACTGGACTCTAGAACCCGGTTACTTGTGCTCCCCTCCTTGGGTCTATCCTAATGCGGAAAAGTAAATAATATACAACAACGGTGACATCTTCCTCAACCCGGAAGTGCCCCAATAAAAGAATATTACATACATTGAATTTTACATGAATGAAAATAAAAACTCTCATCTCACATAAGACCCCCGGCTATTCAAAACACGACGATCCAATATAACATATACAACAACACATAAGATCACATGTCATCAACGTATGTAAATATGCGTATCCCAATTGTCGTTGACATATAGCAATGAAACCGGCGACACACCACATATTACACTTACGGTCGCAGAAAAAACTAGACGATGTTAAATATTCTGATCGAATCAACAAACACCCACAATTACCCAAAAAGCTTAACACTTGAGCGTAGTTTATAATTATTCAGCACATGCCACAGTACCAATGGACCAGCTGTAGAAGGGTCAACCAACGCCTCACATGTGGCACCGCTGAACCACAACAAACCCGAGGGTTTAGTGGCGGTTCTGACGGTCACATAATCGAGTTAAGGTTTTGTTCTTCTAGAGGGTCCATCGCATAACTTGCATGATGTTTGAATTCTTTTTAACTACGGAAAAAATCCAACACTTGGAAAATTTTCCGGCAAGGGTCAAAGCGGGTATTTGATATCCGATTGAACATTTTAATACCGTCTAAAATAACCTGAAAACAATTAGAATTACGACTATGAAACACTCCGAGTTTCCATTTCAGTAAGTTAATCATCACATGAAAAAAGTAGAAAAATCAAACAACATCTGAAACACCAAAACCCAGAGCACAGAACATGAAAAAAATTTAACACCAAAATCCTTCACTGGGGCCGGCCACCTCAGAAAATCCCTTCATCTGCTCGGCCAAAATCCGAGCAGATGCCCCCAAATTTCTTCCATGTTCTTATTTTCTCTCAAATATGATTCTGCACTTGTTTAAAAAATTTTTAGAGCTCATATAAAAATCGACAGAACCTGGATTTTAGGGTTTCATGTTTCAGAGTTCATTTCGGTTTCGTAATCCTACACAATCCGTCTAATTCTCTAGCTAGGCTCTGATACCACTGTAGGGTTACTATTAATGACAGTAAGGTTTCGGGAGGCATCGTCCATGCCATTTTCAAAATTTTGCCGTTTCGCCATTTCAAAGAACCCTAAACTAGAATCGATAACTAGAGAATCATACGAAACAACATGTAAACTATTTTACATCTAAGTGATAACGGAATACAACCTTTGTAGACCGGTCCTTCACTTCATTCGCTCTTTGTAGTGGTCCCTTCGCTACGATTATGGTACTCCCGGACTCTTGCATGGCTTCTCAAGGTGAAAGGAACGGTCTTGCTTGAAGTCTTCGAGGCCGAAAATGATTTACGTCGAGGAGACACTAACTCAAGCTACTACTTCACTAATTGAGAGATTAGTGAAGCTAACACCCTATACTAAATTGCTAATCTAGTAGAGGATGATGAAATAGAAAGCTGGCTCACTTTAGTTTTATTTATCTCACAATATTTTCTCTCTTTAGAAAATCCTAGCAAGCTTTTGCTCAAGGAAGAAGAAGAAGAGCAAAAGAGATGAGAATGAACTAATGAGGTAAGAGAAATAACCATGAGTGAGTTTGTATCATATACTAACTCATGTAGAGACATAACCATGGCTTAATTATAATGGTTAGGTTAATAAATATCTTAAGTAAAACAAAACTAGTGGACTTAGTCAAACCATCCACAAGCTTCTACGAGCTTCATGCATTTGGCTAATAATACACTAATTTGGAATTACTCTAAATACTAAAACCCAACATTATAATTAGTATGGTGTAAGTCTCATACACCCATGTAATGCGTATCAACAACCATGATACAAAATAAAACACAATTAATATATATCATATATATATTAAGTGTGCACATGTGAGAATAATAAATGCTTAAGTGAGCTAATATTAGTTAATGTAAATTAGTATATCAAATATACAATTATACACTAAACTATAAAATCAACTCTTGATTTAATAATCCGGTTGTATCTGATATAACCGACTAATATTAAATGTACCAACTTATCGAATCAACACTTGATTCGATAACCCGGCTATATCACATATAACCGTCCGATACAAATATCGCGAGAATAGAATACGGTATCACATACTCGCATTATTCTCGGTCCCGCACATATCACATATGTGCTCCTATTTCGTTTTGCCTGAGCCAGTAAAACCTCTATGTAGGACTCTAAAGACTCGTCAATACGCCGGTAGTAGGTGATGATCACACCAAGCACCCACAAGCCGTCAGCGGTACTAGCTAGACGTAACGGCTACCCGGGTATTGAGCGATCAGAAGATCAACAAACAAGCCCGCTCTAGCTCCTGTAAATCCTGTCAGTAACACTACCGTACAGTCCGGTCTCCTCGTCTGATATGTCGTATATCAAGTCTAGGGGTAGTAAACGTCAGACCCCAATTACCGATAAGTCATGCCGATATGAGGCTCATAACGGGTCGAGAAACTACTGATAACACTTACCAGTAAATCTCTAAATCAGCCCTGGCCAGGGACTTCCCTGTTATGGCCAATCGAGCACAGCGCAACATCAACCCCCAATACCGGGAGAGACGAAACCCCTTCTATCGCTCATTGCCTCCATGTGACTCGGGACTGTACCCAAAAACCACCGTTTTGCACGTCCTCTTGAATGTGATAAGGTGGAAATCAAAGCACAGTGGGAATCACACAAGACTCTATGACGATCTCGGGTCAACAGACTAAGCTGTACCAGTGTCACCAGAGAACTGCTATCTGACATGAGGTATAATACCATCTAGGAGTTCTCGGCGAGTCTGTCCAGTGTACCCAGTCTCCATTGAGCACCCATATACCATCTCTGATGTCAAACACCAATGGATATGGGATCATCCATCGCCCATCACATGGGTTGAGAAGCGTATACGCTACTCTACTCTGGTATATAGATGCCCCGTTTCGATACACCCACGACTAGGAACATTAAAGGATGAACTTATGAACTACCATGGCCCCACTAGTATGATCTGCATCATAATCCTGGTAGTCAAGTACACATCCTAAGGGCTTTACCAACATGTAACCAAAAGACAGTATCAAGAGACAAGTATACATGTTAAGATAAAGAGCAACCGGATAGCATACTATCATGTCGAGCAAGAAAGTCCTCTCTATATATGTCCAAGCATCCACTATAGTATACATCATATGTACAATAATGGCCTCTAGGGCATACATACAACTAACAGTAATGAAGTATGCAACTCAGACAATCCAAAAGCCAATGTGTTTTAAGAAGGTTCGGTTAACTTGGTTACTGAGTTATAGTCTAGGGTCGGGCCATGGTCGCTGCCAAAGTGAGAGAGAAAAGAAACACTCAGCATGCTCTCTAATCTAGATTAGAATGGTCAATCACTTTATCTAATTAGGATGTCTCTTACTGTATCCTCAAATTCTCCTCCAAATCTGAAAGAAGAATTAGTCGGGCTCATCTAAAATTACCCGAGGAGTAAACCAACTCATCAGTGGGTATCGGGATCCAACTATCATCGCATGATAACCTGATGGAATCCACTCAAGTTATCATACTCTAGAAGGTATGCGCATGCCTGGCGAATTTCAGTTTCTTTAGAAACTCCCGATGTTATTTTTACCCCATGCTCTTATGACCTTGACGAAGGCCAACATATCATAAGTCACATATCAAGTTCTATCCATCATTGTCCGGGTTAATTTGAACCCTCCCGTACATACCCTTGACGAAGGCCAAAATAATAGTACGATTGTCCCAAACTAACGCATCTATCTATGCAACAGAAAAGTAACAAATAGCTACCATACACTATGCCATGATGAAGGCCAACAAATATAGCATGAATACTAAGTGCTACCCGTCTGAAATGACGGAGGGCTACGAATGGTTTTTGGCGAAAAACCTTTAACGTAATGAACTTGATATCGTTGAAGGAACCAGATAGATTTTTACAAATATATAATGGTGAAAACCTTTGCTAATGAGGTCACTCCCGGTGAAGGGATCTCGGCTCTTTCCTCGTGGAATGAGGTGCAGGATATTCCCACTGAATACCATGATGCAAAGAAAAAAGTAATCGATATAGTGAAGTTATTACCCTGACGCAAATTTCTACCCAAGAGGTCACTCCCGGTGAGGAGATCTCGGCTCTTGCCTCGTCGAGTGAGATGCTGGATATTCATAACCGAATACCGCTGTGCAAAATAAAAGAAAATGCCCTTGTAATAACAGCTTTTGAAAATTGTTCCAACAACATCGAATAGGTCTGTTTTCATTGCATTGATCTGAATTAACGCGGTCTCATCAATTAATCACACCACAAAAGAACGAAAATATGATGTACGTATATGCCATCCGCATTCGCCACTGGGTCCCGTCATCACCCGTTAGGTTACTTAACTAATGACAGAGCGGGGACTGGAATAGCGCGGGTGAAAAACATATACAACATCTACTAGTATATATATAACAATATATAATAATCACTCCAGGCATGATAAATGCAACATCACAGATAAGCAATAGGCATCACAAAACAATACAGATAACCTGGGAGCCCCGAGTTTCCTTTGAACCGCAAGTGAAACCCAACGTTCCTCTGATCGTGTGGATAGCCTGCGCAATGAAAACCTAGACCCCTACGAGCGCGACAAGTTATCCGCTAAAACCAGAAGTGAGGCAGCCCCCTTCATCAAAGTGAATGGGCCACTTAACACTTTACAGAATCCGATAACTTGAGAACCTTCCATGGGTCAACCTGTACCCCCTACGAGTGCGGCGAATAGCCTGCCAATTCTAGAGTGAGGTCCCCTCCTTCTCAACGCCATGAGATGCCGACCTGTTGCCCTCCAGAACCCGGCTATCCGTGCACTCCATCGCGGGGTAATCCTAGTACAGAAAAGAAAAAAAAATATATACAACGGTAACATCGACTTCAACCTGGTCATGCCCAAAACAAATAATATACAAACAGGTAGTGACGGCAGTCCACATGTCGGACGCTCGCCCCGTGATATCAAATGTACAAATGAAACCAAACTATACTATCATTGCACCCAAGCTATCCACTACGACAAATCCGCAACAACACAGCACAACACAGAATATCAACATGCATGTCACGTTCGCAAACCCGTCTAAAAGAACTATAACAATTAGACAAGTTGTACCGCTCTAATGACATTCACGGTCGCAGATAGAAATGTATGTACTGTAAATTTTAAACAATGTTAGAAATATCGACTTCAAAATAACCCCGAATAGCCCCTAAACAACTAGATAAAACCATATCAAAACTGGGCTAAACTAGCAACACCACTGAACCAATATTCTAGAGACTAACACACACCCAAAATACAAAATCCAGAATCAATAGAATGGCCGGCCGGATCGGATTTTTAGGAATTGTGCTCGGGTCAAATTGGGTAGATGTGGCTCATATTTGGGTGCAGTCTAGTGGTCATCATAGTAGTCTTCTGCAGTTACTAAATAATTTTAGAAGACACTGAAAAATTGATAGAAACTAGACTATATCGGGTATTGTTTCGGAGTTGTTTCGGTTTTGATAGTTTAACATTGTCTAAACCAACTAGTATGTGGTTAATGGGTTGGCTTTGATACCATATAGGGTTACAGCAGCGCCCTGGCCATCAATCCGTGGCTAAACGCGGAACAAAAACTTTAAAAATCCGGCGCTAACGGAACCCTAATCGACGGATCGCACCATTAACCCTATACTAGTACTATAGAAAGAGTTTAGAGAGATTATACCGATTGATCCATGTTCTTCGGTCTTCAACCTCTATCCTAAGCTCGTCGTGGCTGCCTCGATGAAGTTCGATCTCCGGTCTCCTTCGTCGAAGACGATCCACGCAGAGAATTAGTAATACGGGCTCCCTCTTCAAAACCGAAGCAACTCGGGCATCCAGTTTGCTAGTCTAGATACCCAAGATGAAGTAGAGAATATGTGTGAATACTTTGTCTCAAAACACCCAAGAATTCTCAACACATGAGATGGAATGGGTGGAGGTTGAAGAAGAAGCCATATGAAGAAAAGAGTGAGCTCAAGTTTTGGCAAAAGAAAAAGAGATCAAGAAAAATGTTCTCTGCTCTTTTTCTTGTGAGTGTTGTGAGAAATATTGTGAGCAACTAAAGAAAATCCTAGCACAATAAAAGATTTTCCATCTCACAATCACATCTCACCAAACCCACACAAGACCCAACACCATGAGTCACAAGAACCATTCAATGCCAAATGCCAAGACTTAACCTCACAATTTCCACATAATAAACATTAATCCAAATGTTTAAAGCAATAAAGAGAATGACAACTTCTAAAGTAAACTCGTAACGAATTGCAAGATTACCCCTCATCTGTATATACATACCCGCATCCGTATTCCGACTGAATACGAATACAACGAGACGAAAGTAATCCAATAATATAATACTAGAATCCGGCTTAAACCAAATCCCACTAGTATTATCCGTCCGATCATGATTCGTGTACAAGTGCACGAATATGATCGAACTCTGCTATAAAACCATACGGCCTCTATAACGTTTCGCCCGAACCAGGGAAACCCTCTGTGTGGGGCTCTAAAGACTTGTCAATACGCTGGCAGTGGGTTTAACCACAAGTATGTCAGTGGCACTATCTGTACATAACGGCTACCTAAGTATTGATCGAAAGGGAGGCCGATGAGCGAACTCATCCTGAAACCCTACTGAGCCTGACAGTGACAATATCCATACTGTCCGGTCTGTTTGTCTATGAGTATCGCATATCGAGTTTAGGGGGTGGATAAGTCAGACCACTAATAACTTGACATTTAGTGTCGGTATGAAGCCTATCACCAACTGAGAAACTACTGATCCGAATTAGTAATTCTCGTCTACCCCGGCCGAGGATTTCTAGTAATGGCCACCCGTGCACTCCGCGACATCAACCCCCAATACCGGAAGAGACGAATCCCCTGACGATCCGCTCACTGCCTCCATGTGGCTCGGACTGTACCCAACTAAAACCTGTTTGCACGACTCCTTTGAGCCGTGGTAGGGTAGTAATCAAAGCACAGTGGGAACTCACACGAGACAAATGACGATCTCAGGTCGATAGACTAACTTGTACACATGTCACCTGGGAATTGCTATCTGACAATAGGTATAATACCAACTAGCATGTTCCCGGCGAGTCCGCCCGGTGTACTCATAACCCAATGAGCACCTGTATACATCTTAGGTGTACCTACTAACACCAATGGCTTGTGAGACCGGCCACCGCCCCTCGTCGGGGTCTCGATCCGTATACACCAGTCTACTCTTGGAGTATCGATGCCCAGTCTCGAAACTCCCACAACTAGGGACACTTTAAGGATGTGCTTATAGACCACCCAACTCTCATGTATATGATCGCCATCATACTGCTAGTAGTCAAACAAGAATCCTAAGGGCTCTATTAACATATAATAGTGATCTGTAATGTCACCTGAAGTATGTACGCGATGATAAAGACAAACCATATAGCATACTATCATCTTGAGTAAGACTGTTCTACCGGTATAGGCCCTCCCTCAATCATTGCAATCACGTGCCTGCGATCCAATAATTGACTTGAGGGCACTATAGCCAACACAACTTCTCCCAAAAGTGTCTGGGTTGATAGCAGATCCCGTAAAAACCCTAATCTTTAACTAAAACGATATTTAACACTAATTGAAACATTAAGGTGTTTTAGTGCAAACTTGGTAGTGTAACAAGACCATTAGACACTAAACTACTCTTACTACCCTAATATGAGTCATGATTACCTTAGAAGTCATTAAAACCCTAAATTTGACTTAACCCTCTCTTGAAACTTAATATTTGCTTTAATTACCACCCTAAAACCTAATTAAGAACAATTACGATAAGAGATTTGTAAATCATGAAATAAACTTGACTCATACCTTACCAAGAGATGAAGAAGACCCTAACTTGATAAGATAGCCACCAAAATTATAACTTGCTTGAAGGAAACTTTTGAAGAGGTTTGGATTAGGATTTTGGAATGGTTTAATGAAAGATTTATGGTGATTTAGATAGGGTTTTAAGTGAGGTAGAGAAGGATTTTTGTTCTAAGAAGAGAGGAGAAGAAATGTCTAGAGAGTGAGAGAGAGCTCAAGCCATGACACACCCCTCACCCCTCATTTAATGCACTATGCCTCTTATTCAATTTTATTTTTTTATTTTTCTTCACAAAAAATCTAGAACCATCCATAATTTTTAAATGAATAAGCATGTTTAAAAGGTATGTTTTGGTTGTCATGGTTGCAAAAACTTGTTATAACCTATACTAACCTATGGTTAACACTAGATTAGTGTGTAAGTGCATTTAAAATATAATTTTTTAATGGATAAATAAATAAACAAATAAATAAATAAATAAATAACTAAATAAATACATAATTAATAAATAATTACATAAGCAAATAGGTATATTTATATCTACGTGGAAATAATTATTAACTAGGTTTTATTGAAAAACGCATGTTATACCACTAATTTATCTATAATTATTCCAACGATTTTTAAAACGTTACAATCATCCCCCTTAAAAAAATTCGGTCCTCGAATTTAAAATCTAACTATGCGTACCTTCGAAGATATGGGGAAATTTCTTTCGCATCTCTTTCTCGGCTTCGCACGTGACTTCTTTGCTGTTCACGCCATAGAACCTTCACGGACGGTAAAACCTTTGACCGTACTTTCTTCACCTGCCGATCCAGGATAACTAGCGACTGCTCGGTGAAAGAAAGATCGCACTCCAGCTGGATCATCTGATACTGAATCGTGTGAAAAGGGTCATGAAAGTACTTGCGATGTATCGATACATGAAATACGGGGTGTACATCCGGAAAACTGGACGGAAGTGCCAAACGATAGGCAACAATACCGACCCACTCAAGGATCTCGAAAGGACCCACATATCTGGAACTAAGCTTCCCTTTCTTTTCGAACCTCATCACGCCCTTCATCGGCGAGACCCATAAGAAAACATGATCACCCACGGTGAACTTAAGTCTGTGACGACGGCGATCGGAATAAGACTTCTGCCTGCTCTTGGCTGCTCTCATCCTGTCCTGAATCAACTGGATCTTCTCTGTAGTCTCCTGAACTAGATACGGTCCTAAAATCCTGCTCTCGCTAAGCTCTATCCAACAAACTGGCGATCGACACTTTCTTCCATACAAGGCCTCGAAAGGTGCCATTTGAATCGTCTCCTGAAAACTGTTATTGTAGGAGAATTCTATTAAGGGCAAGTGACGATCCCATTTGCCACCGAAATCTAGTACGCATGCTCGGAGCATATTCTTGAGAGTCTGTATAGTCCGCTATGACTAACCATCGGTCTGCGGATGGAAAGCTATACTGAAATTCAAACGGGTGCCCAAAGCTTCTTGAAGTTTCTGCCAAAGGCGGCTGATAAACTGGGTGCCTTTGTCGGACACAATGCAAGTCGGAACGCCGTGTAGTCGCACAATCTTATCAATATATATCTGAGCATACTGAGCAAATCCGAAAGTGGTCTTCACTGGAAGGATGTGGGCCACTTTCGTCAACCGGTCTACAATCACCCAAATAGAGACATACCCTCGACTGGACCTAGGTAGACCCACAATGAAATCCATAGAGATCCGCTCCCATTTCCACTATGGAATGGGCAAAGGCTGTAACTCTCCCGCCGGCCTCTGATGCTCGGCCTTGACTTGCTGGTAAGTCAGGCATCTCGAAACGAAATCTGCAACATCTTTCTTCATCCCTTCCCACCAATAGATATCTCTCAAATCACGATATATCTTGGTGGAATCCGGATGAACGCTGTATGCTGAATGATGTACCTCCTTTATGATCTTATGTCTCAGCCCTTCGGAATTTGGTACACATAGACTAGTCCCAAATCGTAGCACTCCCTGGTCATCAATCACAAACTCCGAATTTCTACCCTGCCGAACCTGCTCCGAAATCTCTGACAAACGAGCATCGTCAGACTGTGCCTCCCGGATGAGATCAAGTAAAAAATGGACGGGCGCGAACATGAGCAAGCTGTCCTCAGATGGAAGTGAACTCGAACTGTACTCTACTGTTGCATAAGATCTGCCAATCTATAAAAGACTATCTCTGAACTGCACTCAAATAGAACAAACTACCACCGGGCCTCCGACTCAAAGTATCAGCTACAACATTTGCCTTACCCGGGTGATAAAGAATCTCACAATCATACTCCTTCACGAGCTCCATCCAATGGTACCGTCTCAAATTCAGATCCCGCTGCTGGAATATGTACTTTAAGCTTTTGTGGTCCGTAAAGATCTGACACAACTCTCCGTACAAGTAATGTCTCCAAATCTTGAGCGCAAAGACCAACGTGGCCATCTCTAAATCGTGAGTGGGATAGTTCTGCTCGTGCTTCTTCAACCGCCGAGAAGCATAAGCGACGACTCTACCGTGCTGCATCAACATGCAACCTAGACCCACTCTAAAAGCATCACAATAAACAACATAGCCACCTGACCCTGAAGGCAAAGATAAGACTAGTGCAGTCGTCAAACGAGTCTTCAACTGCTGAAAATTCTGCTCACATGCCTCGGTCCAAAGAAATGGAACTCCCTTCCGGGTTAATCCAGTCAGCGGTTGTTCATCACAGAAAACTGCATTTTAATACCACTCATTCATTATCTATTTTGCATATATCGGTACTTTTAACCAGTGTCTGCTCAGTAATGTGCTTAACTATATGATTCTAACATAAATATTGTTTATGTATTAATGTGATATGGTATTTTGAAACATGGTTACTTTGTAACCTCCTCATACACCATATTCACTTCCTTTCCTCATTTCAATGTTTAAGTTAAAATCAATTTAGTGTTAAGGTTGCTACGTTTGGATATCGTATTTTGTGATCAAGTGTTTGACAATCTCTTGGTTTCATATACGATATACCATTGCAAACACCTAGCAAACTCAACACTAAAACCATTTGCTCTCACTCACTAATTGTGTTTTTGATGTTGTGGTAAGCTTGCTATCACTTGTGCTTAGTGTTGCTACCCCAAGCTCGGACATACAACGGTAAGTGAACAAAACAGACTAGTTTCGTGTTTGCGGAGAATATCGGAATTTGACGACTTATGCCTCGCAACCGCTTCGACAAGTCGTGCTTCATGCCGGGATCAACACGAGAACGGACAACTCATGATCAAAGGAGCGTCGAGGGAATCGTCGCGATTCAACCTTCCGAGTCAAAGCCACGACCATTCTTTCTTAACCTGTTTTCCTTGTTTCTTGTTTTCGTATTCTTTTTATATTTTTTGTGACAAAACAAACCATTCGTTAATTTGTTGAACCTTAAATCACAAGACCTAATACATAACTCCCTGCGGATCGACCCATACTTGCTGGCTCGGTACAACGCGCCATGCACTTGCGGTTTATAAATATTTAAAACGAGAACGATCTCGCATGCGCATTCCATTTCCTAAAACGATCATATTTCCAAAACATACGCGTTTGCGCGCGCGGGTGAGTTCCCAACAAGTTTTTGGCGCCGTTGCCGGGGAGTTGGTAGTTATTAGGAAATGTTATTTCTGGTTCGTACCAACTCACTAATTTTTTAACTCGAATTTTTTCAAAACTAACAATACGACATTTTTTCATAATTGTTCTCTGTCCTTCAGACCTGCTAGCACTCCGTGATTTAACTAAAAAATCAAGTCAGACCATTAGAATACTAATATAGCCTAGAGAACCCACACAAAATTTCATCCCCTCTCCTCGGATTTTGACCGGCGACATTGCCTATGAATCCGAGCTCGCCTGCCCTTTGTGGGTGTTTATGATTTTTTCATTTTGTGTGACCTCCAATACAGTGTTTTTACTTTAGTGGTATTGTTTGATTTTTATAATTTTGAGTGTATAGGAATTGGGACAGATATATCGCTTTTTAACACTAAATATCGTATTTTCCGACATTTCATGTTTTTCACAGAATTACGACCAGCGATCGTGCGAAGCGAGGCTCAAACTCAATTTCAATACGTTAAAGAAATATAGTGCCAAAGATCCGGGTAGTTTGACCCGCGCAAGCGAACAATCAAGGACTCAGATCATTTCAAAGGGGTTTCTAAACCCAAAATCACTTCGGTACGCTTTTTCTAACACATTCCCCTTGAATCCGACGCATTCCACTATTCTATCTTCTGCAGGATTCTTCGCACAAGCTTGCCACCAATTGCACAGAGAACTAACAGTATTTTTTGCAGCGCTTAAATTTAAAACGAAAAAGAATTGCTTAAATTGCTTGATTTTTTGAATTCTTTTATTTGATTGCGCATTTGCATCTTAATACGGATTTAAGGGCAAAAAGACCAAACAAGATACGGTAAAGGATTTTATCACCTTTTTCCGTAGCCCACAAATCACAAAACTGCATTCTTGCATACCCACAGTAATTTAAAATCAACTAGACTTTGACTTTAAGGACATCGCGCTTATTAGGAGAAGTTAACTGTGTTTAGAACACCGGTTAACGGTATATCGTTCACGGGGTGTCTAGGAAAGTGTTCAAGAGCAAGGGTTATCTAATTAAGGAACTTCGTGAAAGCGTTGGAAAACATCCCCTTCTCTCTTGCACTTACCTGGCTTTGTGATCCGTATATCTTGAGCCCGTTTCTCGACACAATTTTACTTTAACAATCAGGTTCTTGAGCAGGTCGAGTTGACTAGCATACCATAGACTGCTAGGGGTGTGATATTCTTTAATTTTGTGATATTTGTGAATTCTTGTTAATATGGGCGATACACGATTTAATTCAATTTTTCACGATTCTTATTCTTTTGTTTATACTTAATCCCAATTCACTTGTTCAAATTGCCAAAATTCTTCCCACATTCATGACGACTGTCCTTTCTTAGGGGGTGACCAACTGTCCCAGAGTTTTGATAATGGTCACCCACCTAACACTCTTGAACCCAATCCCACTTCAATTAAAGACCTAATGATTGAAGACTTAGAGAAAGAGGTCGACAGATTGACTGCTTTAGTATCACCACCATCACAACCCCTCCAATCTGAAACGATTAAACCATCATTAGGGTATGATAGTGAGATGGATGCTAAGTTGACCGCTTTAGAAAAGGGTATTGAAGTGATGATTGAAGTGGAGAATCAAACAGCTGCTATGCTAGCCCTGTGTATACAACAGTCTAAGCAATTATTTCACGCTCAGGCTCAATCTTTGGCTAGAATAGAAGAACAAGTGAAACATTTAGCTGAGAGGATTCTAGGGAGTGAACACAGTCAATCTGAACCCAATAGTGTTAATATCTGTCATCTAGGAAGTCACCCAAAGATAAACGACCAATTGAATTTTGATGATTTCATAGATGATTATACAATTGAATTGACTGAGTGTTACTAGGACACACAAAAAAAACCTCCGACTGATTTGTACATTCCATTTTTAGAGGAGGAATCTTGTGATTTTTACGGGTATAGTTTGGATAGATTGTCAGAAGAGATCAATGATCAGGAACCCACAATTTTTGTATCACCTAGTGATATTGTTTCGAAAGAAACGTTAGTGTGGGAACCTACTTTTTTGGATGACATGTACCTATCCATTTGTGAATGTGATGAGAGAGACTTCGTATTTGGAATTGTGAGTTATAGCAATAAGAATAGAATTGTGGTAGATTATAGGGAGGAAGGCAGCATTGAAAAACATTCTTTCATACAGAGTTTTGAGGAGATTTTTGCTGATGAACTTGATATTCTTGGTGAGTTTGAGTCAGGATCCATTTGGGAACATCCTAAAAACCTTTTTTTTGCCGAACTTTTTGCGGATGAACTCCAGTTTTTAAATGAACCTGACTTTGAAACTTCACATATACTTCTTGAAAATTCAATTCATTCGAACAACAATTCTTTTTCCTCTTCAAAACTTCATCTTCACCTTCAGCGTCTTCTGATCCCTACTTTTACACGCCCAGGCCTTCACTAACATCTAATATATACCTTTTCTTTGTTTTTTTCTTTTGTATATACATATTCTTTTGCCAGCCATTGCACTATATAGACAAAATCTTTAAATGGCTGGTATTAATTTCTGGACTAACCCAATCATTTAACCTGTAAGTGTTATAATTAATCTTAGGTTTTTTTCTTTTTCTTTGAATAAAATTCTCACTTTGATGTCTAAGTCTAGCTACCGGAGACGGGAGCAACGATGAGGACATCGTAAAACTTAGGTTTATGGGTGAGCACTGTTGCATCATGTGTATATTCTGCATTCATACATATTAAAAAACCCATAAACATTGAAAAATTTTCCCAAAAATATAAAAACTTTATCATGTTAGCTAGCGGGGGAACTTAGATTCGAAGTCTGACGGTTCGGTTGATAAGTTAGAAATAACTAAATCCTTTTTGTGAGACCGACGATCCGAAAAATAACCCTCCTTTGTGTTTAACCATAGCTAATATACGTCTTTTATAACACTTTACACGTGTCATATGTTTTTGAGAATTTGATGAAAGTCTGACATGTCTGTAAACTTTTAAATTTTATAAACACCTTTAGGATCAAAAAAGATTGTTCTGAGTTAAGTAATATCAAGAATAGTTCATACAGTGAAGTAGATATGAAGAATTTTATAGAGGTTTTAACAGAAACTATAAGTCTGAAAAAAATAACCCATCTGAAATCTTGTTGGAGTAATTACACACCTTATCCACATGTAACGTCTTCAGATTTAAAAGAAAAAGCTGGCTATATGTAACGCTTTGAAAATCATTTAGGTAGTTTTTCGATAATCGGTAAAATAATCGGTATTTCCGTAAAAAGTCAAAATAATTATTTTTCAATGTAGGCCTAATTATACAAAATTTAGATAAGAAATTGCTAGAAATTGGTTAATTAATTGTCACTTAAAAATTTCTAGTCGTTTAAATTTTTTTCCTTAATTAATTATTTTTAATATTATTTTAATCTTTTAAATATACATTAAATTATTGATAAATGCAAATTTAAATGGGTAAATTACATACTTAGGAACCATTATAAACTAAAACCTAGTGTTAACAAAAATTTTATCAACACTTTCCAAGAGTTGTTATTTTATGGTTTAAAAATAAATCAAAATGAATTAAAATGAAATTTTAAATAAGAAGTTGATGTGATAAGCATTAATTACGCTTGAGGGGTTTTTTTCTCATAGAATTTTCTACACAACTCTCTCTCACTCTCCCCCTCTTACCTCAGGCCGAGAGCAACCTGCTCCCATCCCCCCATTTCCCCCCATTTTTTGGGCTCAAAATTCATCAAAAATCCATCAAAATTTCACAATTTCTTCACAAAACTTAAACAAATCCTTATGCTATACCTTCTCAAGCCCAAATTGGTTTAAAATATGGAGAAAGGAGGTGTCTTTGGAGTCTAGTGCAAGCTAGGGTTCAAACTTGTGAGGTAAAAATTCTAATCTAATTGTTAATTTGTAGTTTAAACATGCTAATTTAGAAATTTAAAGTGTGAAATTTGGTTATAATTGCTTGTTTAGGAAATTCAAGAAAAGGGTTTGATTTAAAATTAGGGTTTGAAGCATTGTAAATGGGTTAAATTCAGTGTTGTGGCCATCTAGTGGTTTGAGTTAGATGATGGTGCTAGATGGTTGTCATTTTATCGCAAATCCGCGATGTTTGCATGAATTTGAAATTTTTAGTGCTCACTAGGTTTTCGATATAATTAGGAGGTGAATTAATTTTGAAATCTTGACGATCTTATTAGCATCTCCTACGACTTTTAGGGTGTGTGAATGCGAAATTTGGTTTGATCGGGTTTAGTTTTGACGGTTGCTCCGAAACGACGATTTTAGTTAAGGTTAAAGTGATTTTCGTGTGTGTTCCGCGCACCTAGTGCACGTTGTGCCTAACTTGTGAGCGTTGATCTTTTCATATTGTGACTTTGTGTCATTTCAGGAATATGTAATCTTATGTTTTGTGTTGTACAATTTTAGGATCGGTTGCGGAAACATCGGACGCGGCACGCAAAGGCAATGCAGTGGTTGCATCAGATTAGCGAGGCGTCCGGGTGAGTAGATGTATACATCTATGGAGAAATCATCTGGATGGCATGAGGCGCTCTATAGTTAGGATCACTTTATTACCTGCAAACTATATGCATAGTTATTTCGTTAACCATCTCATTCATATGCATATCTTTCTAGTTATTTGTCTGCTGGCATTGCATGGTTATCTATATACCTATGTGTGATATTATCTCGCAGGACACTTACACCATTACCATTGGCTCATGTTGCATGCACACTATTCATGTGAACACGCACGCCTTTGGTAATTGCCATGCCACGAGCACTTTAGAACCTGCTTAGTTCAGTATCAAACACTTGCATCATACATGATACATTGAATTGCAAAGCATGCACATACGTCACTTCATCATCATGCTTATATAGATTCCTCGTCATAAACTACATTGCATAATATTGACATCTTAAGCATCTATCATTTACAACATGTCAGATATTATGATTTCTTGAGGATTTCGGTATTGATGAGATTTTTGGATTTTTGGGGAAAACCGCAATAATTTTCCAAACTCATTATGTTTTAAAAAGGAAAGTTGCGGTTTTCTTGTGATGTATGTATCGTCCACCATGAGTTTTCATGATTTCTGTTGGATTTCGAGACCCAATTCGAGGAGTGGATGAACTGTCTCAGGTACATGGTGGGCTCGGTATGATACCTCGGAGTAAGAAGCTCGAGTTGTAGACGATGAGTCTGGCAGGGGAAGACTACCTACCGGTGATGTCTGGCGCGGCGGATATCCGGAGGATACCGACCGTTGTCATTAGATCTGATGATATGGGCCGATCCGGACTGACGGAGCCCGAGGTATTGAGATATTGACATAGTGAGACATTGAGACAGATATATTTCCATATTTGGTGTCGATGCTTGACACAGTTTTCGGATGATTTCATTAATGGTACCTTACCTATTGTACAGATATTTTTTTTAAGTTAAGAATGCAGAGATTATCGTATTTAAACACTTAAAGATTTCGTATTGATGTTGCATTCATGTGCATACATACTAGTGGCATCACATCATATCTAGACATACAAGTCGTGACGCATTTGCGTGCATTCTTACGATAGCCTTATTAGATCTTATTTTCTACCCACAAGCTGGCAACTCATCCCCGTTGTGCCACAGTGTCTTGCAGGTCGAACCCGTCAGCCTTGTAGCGGCGGGTGTATCCTTTCATTGGCTTCTTTTGCCCAGACTCGCGACATTACTCTTAGGTGGGTTGCGAGGACACTTTTTTCTTTTTGTAGTATCATTGTATCTAGTATTCTCCATCTATCACTTCTTATTTTGTATATGCGACCTAGTGATGAGACTGAGAGATTTGTGTATATGTGGTTTCTCTGGGGTCGAGCTCACTTGAGCCGACGTTGTGTTTTTTTTCTTAGTTTTGTGCTTCTTTATGCTTATTTGCTTGATATTGCATATATATTGCGTGTGGTTGTGATCCGCCTTGGGCGAAGAGCTAGCTCCCGCTTGGGGATGCCATTATATCATTACAGGTTATATATCTTGTTGTACCCATTTTGGGGGCTAGTATTTACAAAGGAGACTCTGCCGAAATTTTCGGAAAATTTTGATGTTTTAAAAAAAAAGGGTATTAATATAACTTAATTGGTTTAAAATCGTTTTCATAAAAGGTTTTCCTTCACTCTTATTGTTTATGGTTTAGATTTTCTGGGCTTTGGCTGACTTAGGTTGCGTTACGCCTTGAGACGTCTCGTAATCTAAGTGCCAGTCACGTTCCGTACCTTCGGGTCGTGACAAAGTTGGTATCAGAGCGATAAGTTTTATCTTTCTGAGTGTAGGATGACCCTTGGTAGATGGAGTAGGTGACTTAAGCAGAGTGGCGTAGCGTGGGTATGTTCCGCGGCATACTTACGATACAGTACTCCACCTAAGTGACCTTCGGACATAATTGCTTGTATTTCCCCTCTTGATTCTAAGCACTCCTTGATTCAATTGCAATGTTCTTATCGCTCCTATTTCTTATTCCATCTTCGATGCCGCCAAAGACTACGATAGCTCAGCGGGCTGCCGCTAGAGATGAGATTCGAGCGGGCTCGTCTGAAGCGAGGATCGAGCGAGATGATACGCCTACCCCTCAGGGTCAGATTGATCCGCCTTCTCCAGACCGTATTGCCAGATTAGAGGCCGGTATGCAGGAGTTGCGACAGATGATAGGATCTTTAGTTGAGTCCACTCGGGCACAGAGATCTGAGGACGTTCCTTCCACCGCACAGACCACGATTGTACCTGCTGCCCAGACGGTTGCTCCTGCTACTACTGCGACTATCCCCGTATCACTACAGGAGTTTATGAGGCTGAGACCTCCAGCTTTTACCGGCACGGATGCGACAGAGGACCCGCAGGCATTTCTTGATAGGATGGCTAGGATTCGCCGTTCGTTGAGGTGTTCTGATGATAGATGGGTAGAATTCGTGAGTTTTCATCTGGAGGGCCTTGCTCAGACGTGGTACGATTCAGTAGAGAGAGGCCGAGCTGCAAGTTTACCTTCTATGACTTGGGATGAGTTCACAGCTGCATTTCTTGCCTGTTTTCTTCCGGAGAGTGTCCAAGATACTCGAGCCCGTAGTTTTGAGTATTTACGCAAGACTCCTGGGATGACAGTGTCCGAGTATGATATACAGTTTACCCAGTTGTCCCGATATGCTCCGTACCTAGTAGATACTGAAGAGAAGAGGATAAAGAGGTTTGTGCGAGGACTTGACATACAGTTATTCCTTGCCATCGGCACCCAGCAATTTGACACATACGCAGCCGCAATGGATGCAGTCTTACTTTTGGAGGAGCGCATTTCTAAGACTCCGGTCGTTTCTGGGCTGAAGCGGATTCGTACTGATACGCCAGCCTAGCGGCAGATGGGTAGACACCATGATAGATTCTTTCCGGGAGATGGTGGCGGAAAAGGATTGAGACGGGATCAGTTATTTAGTTCATATCTGCAGACCCAGCAGTCGTCGCCAGGATGTTTTCGGTGCGGGAGTCAGTACCATCGTATCAGAGACTGTACCATGGGGCGCCAGGGTGTGGCGACAGTGCCACATGTGACCTTACCACCTTCACCACCTCCTCAGAGAGCTCTGCTTCCTACCCCTGATGACGCTCCACGCCAGGCAGATGCTCCTAGAGGTCGTGGGCGTGGCGGTACTATTCAGATAGGACGAGGCGATAGAGGCAGAGGTCGAGGCAGAGGACAGCCAGCTATTGGTGGTAGACAGGCCTGAGTATTCGCTTTGACTCCTCAGGATGCATAGGCATCCAATGCCGTTGTGACAGGTACTCTGCCAGTATGTTCTTTTGATGCATGGGTATTATTTGATCCAGGCTCCACACATTCTTATGTATCCACATACTTTGCACCGAGGTTGGCCCGAGAGTCTTCTTCGTTAGATCAGCCGTTTATCGTTATTACTCCGGTAGGCGAGTCGTTTGTTGCTCGTTTTGTGTACCGATCGTGTCCTGTTCGTATCGGGGAGAGGGATTCTTTAGTTGATTTGATTCTTCTCGATATGCTAGACTTTGACGTTCTTCTTGGTATGGACTGGCTAGCCACCTGTCATGCATCTGTGGACTGCCGTGAGAAAGCAGTCAGATTCAGCTTTCCTGGTGAGCCGGTTCTTGTTATTCAGGGAGATCGTAGCGCTACCCTTCCCAGCTTAATTTCTTCTCTTCGCGCTGGTCAGCTCTTGCGGAAAGGGTGTCAGGGATTCTTAGCCTATGTTTGTGATACTAGCGCCACAGAGGTTCCGTTGGAACAGGTCCCTACTGTGAGAGAGTTTCCTGATGTATTCCCTGATGAGCTGCCTGGTTTGCCGTCAGAGCGTGAGATTGAGTTCTGCATTGACTTGATCCCCGGCACGGGGCCTATTTCTATACTGCCTTATCGGATGGCCCTGGCGGAGCTTTGAGAGCTGAAAGATCAGTTGCAGGACTTGCTGGACAAAGGGCTTATCCGACCGAGTGTGTCACCTTGGGATGCTCCCGTCCTGCTCGTTAAGAAGAAGGACGGCAGTATGCGCTTATGCATTGATTATCGTCAGCTGAACCGGGTTACTGTGCGGAACAGATATCCCCTACCCCGCATTGACGACTTATTTGATCAGCTCCAAGGTGTGGGTTATTTCTCGAAGGTTGATTTACGGTCAGGTTATCACCAGTTGCGGGTTCGGAAGGAGGATATTCCGAAAACCGCTTTCCGTACACGATATGGTCATTATGAGTTCTTGGTGATGTCGTTCGGGCTCACCAATGCCCTGGCAGCATTTATGGACTTGATGAACCGTGTATTCAAGCCGCATCTTGATCAGTTCATCATTGTGTTCATTGACGACATCTTGGTTTATTCTCAGAGCCGGGAAGAGCACGAGCAGCACTTGCGTATCACATTGCAGACGTTGAGGGAGCATCGGCTGTTTGCTAAATTTTCCAAGTGCGCATTCTGGATTGACAGTGTCAACTTCTTCGGTCATGTGGTGACGAGAGATGGTATTTGTGTGGACCCAAAGAAGATCGAGGCAGTTCAGCGTTGGTCCAGACCGGTATCAGTTACAGAGGTTCGCAGCTTTTTAGGTCTGGCCGGCTATTATCGACGTTTTGTCCAGGATTTCTCCCGTATTGCTGCACCGCTGACCGGATTGACCCGGAAAGGGGTTCCTTTTGATTGGACCGAGGCATGTGAGAATAGCTTCCAGCAGTTGAAGACTCGTCTAACTACTGCACCAGTGTTATCATTGCCTTCAGGATCGGGCGGTTTCGTGGTATATAGTGATGCTTCTTGAGTGGGGTTGGGCTGTGTATTGATGCAGCACGACAGAGTTATCGCGTATGCTTCTCGGCAGTTGAGGAAACACGAGCAGAACTACCCCACTCATGATTTAGAGATGGCTGCAGTGGTGTTTGCACTCAAGATCTGGAGACATTACCTATACGGCGAGTCGTGCCAGATATTCACAGACTCCAAGAGCTTGAAGTATATCTTTCAGCAGCGAGATCTGAATCTGAAACAGCGCCGTTGGATGGAGTTGGTGAAAGACTATGACTGCGAGATTCTATACCATCCAGGAAGGACGAATGTGGTGGCAGATGTTTTGAGCAGGAGGCCCGGAGGTAGCTTATCTTGTTTGAGCGCAGTACAGATGCAGTCGACGGCGGATTGGCAGGTTTTATATGACAGCAGAGTGCATTTCGAGTTTACTCCTACAGGGGGATCGCTGGCCCATTTTAGAGCACGCCCACATTTACTTGACCGTATTCATGAGGCACAGTCCGGTGATGCCCGTATTTTAGAGATTATCGAGCAGATTCGGCAGGGCAGAGTTTCCGAGTTCGTGATTGATGATCAGGGGATACTCCGATTTGGGACTCGACTGTGCGTACCAGATTCTGAGGGACTGAGGCATGATATTCTTGAGGAGGCACATAGATCAGTATGCAGTGTTCATCCAGGTTCCACCAAGATGTACCGTGATTTGAGAGAGGTTTACTGGTGGGACGGGATGAAGAAGGATGTTACAGACTTCGTATCGAGATGCTTAACTTGTCAGCAAGTCAAGGCCGAGCACCAGAGGCCATCCGGCGAGTTACAGCCTTTGCCCATTCCTTAGTGGAAGTGGGAACAGGTCTCCATGGACTTCATTGTGGGTCTACCCAGGACCAGTCGAGGGTATGACTCTATTTGGGTGATTGTGGATCGACTGACGAAAGCGGCTCACTTTCTGCCGGTGAAGACCACTGCTCAGTACGCCCAGGTTTATATTGATGAGATCGTACGACTGCATGGCGTCCCGACTTGCATCGTGTCCGACCGGGGCACCCAGTTTACCAGCCGATTACGGCAGAAACTTCAGGAGGCTTTGGGCACCCGATTGAGTTTTAGCATAGCTTTTCATCCACAGACTGACGGCCAGTCAGAGCGTACTATTCAGACTCTTGAGGACATGCTCAGAGCTTGTGTTTTAGATTTTGGTGGTAGCTGGGATTGTCATTTGCCCTTGATCGAGTTCTCCTACAATAATAGCTTCCAGGAGACAATTCAGATGGCACCTTTTGAGACTTTATATGGGAGGAGATGTTGATCGCCTGTATGTTGGACAGAGCTCAGGGACAGCAGTATTTTAGGGCCGCAGATCGTACAGGAGACGACCGAAAAGATACAGCCGATTCGAGACAGGATGAGAGCGGCCCAGAGTATGCAGCAATCATATGCTGATAGGCGCCGTCGCCGACTCGAGTTCGCTATTGGCGACCAAGTTTTCCTGTGGGTCTCTCCGATGAAGGGCGTGATGAGATTTGGGCAGAAAGGGAAGCTTAGTTCTAGATATGTTGGTCCCTTCGAGATCCTAGAGCGTGTCGGTTTGGTGGCTTATCGGTTGGCTCTTCCGCCCAGCTTCCCCGATGTTCACCCCGTATTCCATGTTTCGATACTCCGCAAGTACCTTCATGACCCTTCTCATGCAGCTCCAGATGATCCAGCTGGAGCGCGATTTTTCATTCACCGAGCAACCGGTGGTCATTTTGGATCGGCAGGTGAAGAAATTGAGGTCGAAGGTTATACCAACCGTCAAGGTTCTTTGGCGTGGCCCGAACAGCGAGGAGGTCACCTGGGAGACTGAGGACGAGATGAGAAAGAAATATCCCCATCTTTTTGAAGGTACGCGTAGTTAAATTTTAAATTTGGGGACCGAATTTCTTTAAGGGGGGAGATTGTAACGCTTTGAAAATCGTTTAGGTAGTTTTTTGATAATCGGTAAAATAATCGGTATTTCCGTAAAAAGTCAAAATAATTATTTTTCAATATAAGCCTAATTATACAAAATTTAGATAAGAAATTGCTAGAAATTGGTTAATTAATTGTCACTTAAAAATTTCTAGTCGTTTAAATTTTTTTCCTTAATTAATTATTTTTAATATTATTTTAAGCTTTTAAATATACATTAAATTAGTGATAAATACAAATTTAAATGGGTAAATTATATACTTAGGAACCATTATAAACTAAAATCTAGTGTTAACAAAAATTTTATCAACACTTTCCAAGAGTTGTTGTTTTATGGTTTAAAAATAAATCAAAATGAATTAAAATGAAATTTTAAATAAGAAGTTGATGTGATAAGCATTAATTACGCTTGAGGGGTTCTTTTCTCATAGAATTTTCTACACAACTCTCCCACACTCTCCCCCTCTTACCTCAGGCCGAGAGCAACCTGCTCCCATCCCCCCCATTTCCCCCTATTTTTTGGCTCAAAATTCATCAAAAATCCATTAAAAATTCACAATTTCTTCACAAAACTCAAACAAATCCTTATGCTATCCCTTCTCAAGCCCAAATTGGTTTAAAACATGAAGAAAGGAGGTGTCTTTGGAGGCTAGTGCAAGCTAGGGTTCAAACTTGTGAGGTAAAAATTCTAATCTAATTGTTAATTTGTAGTTTAAACATGCTAATTTAGAAATTTAAAGTGTGAAATTTGGTTATAATTACTTGTTTAGGAAATTCAAGAAAAGGGTTTGATTTAAAATTAGGGTTTGAAGCATTGTAAATGGGTTAAATTTAGTGTTATGGCCATCTATTGGTTTGAGTTGGATGATGGTGCTAGATGGTTGTCATTTTATCGCAAATCCGCGATGTTTGCACGAATTTGAAATTTTTAGTGCTCACTAGGTTTTCGATATAATTAGGAGGTGAATTAATTTTGAAATCTTGACGATATTATTAGCATCTCCTATGACTTTTAGGGTGTGTGAATGCGAAATTTGGTTTGATCGGGTTTAGTTTTGACGGTTGCTCCGAAACGACGATTTTAGTTAAGGTTAAAGTATTTTCGTGTGTGTTCCGCGCACCTAGTGCACGTTGTGCCTAACTTGTGCGCGTTTATCTTTTCATATTGTGACTTTGTGTTGTTTCTGGAATATATAATCTTATGTTTTGTGTTTTGCAATTTTAGGCTCGGTTGCGGAAATATCGGACGCGGCGCGCAAAGGCAAAGCAGTGGTTGGATCAGATTAGCGAGGTGTCCGGATGAGTAGATGTATATATCTATGGGAAAATCGTCTGGATGGCGCGAGGCACCCCATAGTTAGGATCACTTTATTACTTACAAACTATATGCATAGTTATTTAGTTAACCATCTCATTCATATGCATAACTTTCTAGTTATTCGTCTGCTGGTATTGCATGGTTATCTATATACCTATGTGTTATATCACCTCGTAGAACACTTACACCATTACCATTGGCTCATGTTGCACGCGTACTATTCATGTGAACACACACGGCTTTGGTAATTGCCATGCCACGAGCACTTTAGAACCTGCTTAGTTCAGTATCAAACACTTGCATCATACATGATACATTGAATTGCAAAGCATGTATATACCTCACTTCATCATCATGCTTATATAGATTCCTCGTCATAAACTACATTGCATAATATTGAATTCATAAGCATCTATCATTTACAACATGTCAGATATTATGATTTCTTGAGGATTTCGGTATTGATGAGATTTCTGGATTTTTGGGGAAAACCGCAAGAATTTTCCAAACTCATTATGTTTTAAAAAGGCAAGTTGCGGTTTTCTCATGATGTATGTGTCGTCCACCATGAGTTTTCATGTTTTCTGTTAGATTTCGAGACCTGATTCGAGGAGTGGATGAACCGTCTCGGGTACATTGTGGGCCCGGTATGGTACCCCGGGGCAAGAAGCTGGAGTTGTAGACGATGAGCCTGGCAGGGGAAGACTACCTACCGGTGATGTCTGGCGCGGCGGATATCCGGAGGATACCGACCGTTGTCGTGAGATTTGATGATATGGGCCGATCCGGACTGACGGAGCCCGAGGTATTGGGATATTGACATAGTATGACATTGAGACAGATATATTTCCATATTTGGTGTCGATGCTTGACACGGTTTTCGGATGATTTCATTGATGGTACCTTAGCTATTGTACATATATATTTTTTAAGTTAAGAATGCAGATATTATCGTATTTAAACAGTTAAAGATTTCGTATTGATGTTGCATTCATGTGCATACATACTAGTGGCATCACATCATATCTAGACATACAAGTTGTGACGCATTTGCGTGCATTCTTACGATAGCCTTATTAGATCTTATTTTCTACTCACGAGCTGGCAACTCACCCCCATTGTGCCACAGTGTCTTGCAGGTCGGACCCGTCAGCCTTGTAGCGGCGGGCGTATCCTTTCATTGGCTTCTTTTGCCCAGACTCGCGACATTGCTCTTAGGTGGGTTGCGGTGACACTTTTGTCTTTTTGTACTATCATTGTATCTAGTATTCTCTATCTACCACTTCTTATTTTGTATATGCGACCTAGTGATGAGACTGAGAGATTTGTGTATATATGGTTTCTCTAGGGTTGAGCTCACTTGAGCCGACGTTGTGTTTTTTTTCTTAGTTTTGTGCTTCTTTATGCTTATTTGCTTGATATTGCATATATAATGTGTGTGGTTGTGATCCGCCTTGGGCTAAGAGCTAGCTCCCGCTTGGGGATGCCATTATATCATTACAGATTATATATCTTGTTGTACCCATTTTGGGGGCTGGTATTTACAAAGGAGACTCTGGCGAAATTTTCGGAAAATTTTGATGTTTTAAAAAAAAAGGGATTAATAAAACTTAATTGGTTTTAAATCGTTTTCATAAAAGGTTTTCCTTCACTCTTATTATTTATGGTTTAGATTTTCTGGGTTTTGGCTGACTTAGGTTACGTTACGCCTTGAGACGTCTCGTAATCTAAGTGTCAGTCACGTTCCGTACCTTCGGGTCGTGACACTATATCTCTGTTTTCACTGAGTACAGAATTATTTAAAATGAAATAAGTTTTTTGTTTTGTGGCCTTGGTAACTTGGGTAATTAAGTCCTTGGGGTGTCTCCACACCGAATGCCCTAAAACCATCTGGTTTGGGAGCCATTGACCCAAAGCTCGCTAAGTTTCCAATCGCCAGATAAAACAAGCTAAGCAAGTGTTCTCTCCGAGTTAAAAGTCCTAACGGTTCTTTGTGGGAGAATAATCTTGGCGGAGACGAATTTTCTATTAAAACAGTTTTTTCGCGGAGATATGAAGGTATATTTATAAAGACGTTTTGCACGATAACGAAGGGTGTGTATGAACAATAATAGGTGAAAGATAGGAGTGAAACATAAGACTTAAGTTCTCTGTTAAAAATGATTTAAAATTCTGACTTAAAACCTAACTGGAGAATAAAACTTAAGAAAATCTTAACTCCTTTCAAACTCGTGTAATCCTTCAGAAGTTTATCCTGGTCTGTAATTATGACATGATGACCCTAATAAAAGTTCTTAAAAACTCATGGACACTATCTGCACAATCACGTAAAGATGTGTATACGTTTATGTTAAACAAATTGCGAGGAGTGTAAAATAGGGTTTAACGTTTCTAACTTGGGTAATATAACTTCTAACTTTGATCTCTAACCTTAAGATTAGAATCAACAGTTTTTTCCGCAACGCTAACTTGACTGGATTTTGCGGTGTAATCCGCTGAAAACCCTGAGGAGACAACACTCCTCCTACTAAGGACACCTAGAGGTTTAACGGCTTGTTGCACATGCTCAGTGCAATTGCGTTCCCTGCGAAAGTGAGGCTAGGATTTTTTGTTTTGCTCGGGACGGGCAAAAGATAAGTTTGGGGGTATTTGTTTATCACAGAAAACTGCATTTTAATACCACTCATTCGTTATCTATTTTGTATATATCGGTACTTTTAACCAGTGTCTACTCAGTAATTATAGATTACAGGTGTTCGTGATAAAATACTGAAAACACATTCAAAATCATGGATATAACATTTGGGAGCCGATACTGCAAATCAGAACAGAAAACCGACCGATATCCAAAGAGCTCTTTTGCAATAACAACTGTGCACATAATTTTTGGTCCAACACAATACATGTATGACACTAGCTCTTTGACATGGACCATGGACCATATGGGGGCTTCCCTTGCACAAATCATGCAAGTAGGCACATGTGTGGGTGTGATGTGCATTGATTGTGCATTGAATACTATAAAGTTTTGATGTGATATTGGCATCATGTTTCCCTCCAAATATATGCATGCAAACCAGGATTAAAATGACAAAACAAGCAGCACCAGAGTGATGTTGGAGGAGACACAAGTCCACACAATGAATACGAGCCTCATAGCTCGGTTTTGGACCGGCCAAACACCCTTAGGATCCGGCGAGCTCGGCCCCCTTGCCCTAATATGCACCAAACTTCTGTGGTCCCTCCCTTGCTGCCACGTCACCTTATTTTTACTGCTTGTTTATTTTTCTTTTGTGCCTATAAAAGCAGACCAGTGAGCAAGGTAAGGGCTCTCTCTCATTCTCACATACTTGTACACATTTTCTTAGTTTTCTTTGTTTTTTGGTTTAGGCTTGAGTGTTGTGTGATTTTCACTTGGTTTCTTCTTCTTCTTCCCTCTTGAAGTTTTTTTTGGAGAGCTTCATTAAGGAGGTTGAACAAGTAACCAAAATCTTGTATCCCTTTCTCAAGTGTTATTAATATTTGTGTTGCTTTGTTTAATTGCCTCTTTTCTTTACTTGCTTTTCTTTTTATGATGTGTAACTAATCTTTCTTTAGTTGTGGTAATGGTAAGGAAGTGAGATGAAAGGCTTTGCCTCCTCCTCCTCTTGTTAATGTGTAATGTGCTTAACTATATGATTCTAACATAAATATTGTTTATGTATTGATGTGATATGGTATTTTGAAACATGGTTACTTTGTAACCTCCTCATATACCATATTCACTTCCTTTGCCCATTTCAATGTTTAAGTTAAAATCAATTTAGTGTTAAGGTTGCTAGGTTTGGATATCGTATTTTGTGATCAAGTGTTTGACAATCTCTTGGTTTCATATATGATATACCATCACAAACACCTAGCAAACTCAACACTAAAACTATTTGCTCTCACTCACTAATTGTGTTTTTGATGTTGTGATAAGCTTGCTATCCCTTTGTGCTAAGTGTTGTTACCCCAAGCTCGGACATATAACGGTAAGTGAACAAAACAGACTAATATCGGAATTTGACGACTTGTGCCTCGCAACCACTTCGACAAGTCGTGCTTCATGCCGGGATCAACGCGAGAATGGACAACTCATTATCAAAGGAGCTTCGAGGGAATCGTCGTGATTCAACGTTCCGAGCCAAAGCCATGACCATTCTTTCTTAACTTGTTTTCTTTGTTTCTTGTTTTCGTATTCTTTTTATATTTTTTGTGACAAAACAAACCATTCGTTAATTTGTTGAACCTTAAATCACAAGACCCAATACACAACTTCCTGCAGATCGACCCGTACTTGCCGGCTCGCTACAATGCGCCGTGCACTTGCGGTTTATAAATATTTAAAACGAAAATGATCTCGCGTGCGCATTCCATTTCCTAAAACGATCACATTTATAAAACATACGTGTTTGCGCGCGCGGGTGAGTTCCCAACAGCGGTGCAGCGATACGAGAGAAATCCTACACAAAACGTCGGTAATAACCGGCTAAGCCCAAGAAGCTGCGAACCTCCGTCATGGAGACAGGCCTGTGCAAATGCTGTACGGCCTAGATCTTTCTCGGGTCCACGCGTATACCATCTCTTGTAACCACATGACCCAAGAATTCCACACTATCAAGCCAGAAAGCGCACTTCGATAATTTAGCAAACAGCTGGTGCTCTCTTAATGTCTGCAATATAATCCTCAAATGCTGCTCGTGCTCCTCTCGACTCTTAGAGTATACTAGAATGTCGTCTATGAATACGATAATAAACTGGTCGAGAAATGGCCTGAAGATGCGGTTCATCAAATCCATGAACGCTGCTGGGGAATTGGTGAGCCCGAACGACATCACCAAGAACTCGTAATGCCCGTAGCGCGTACGAAAGCAGTCATCGGAATGTCATCATTTTGGACCCACAATTGATGATAGCCCGACCGCAAGTTAATCTTCAAAAAATTCCCTGCACCCTGGAGCTGATCAAACAAATCGTCAATGCGAGGTAAAGGATACCTATTTCGCACCGTAACCTGATTCAATTGATAATAATCAATGCACAATCTCATACTGTCGTCCCTCTTCTTGACGAACAAGACAGGATCTTCCTAAGGCGACACACTCGGACGAATAAGTCCCTTGCCAAGAAAATCTTGCAACTGATCCTTAAGCTCTTTAAGCCCCGCCGGGGTCATCCGATAAGGCAGTATAGAAATAGGCCCCGTGCCGGGGATCAAGTCGATGCAGAACTTGATATCGCGCTCTGGCAGCAATCCAGGTAACTCATCAGGAAATACATCGAGGAACTCTCTCACAATCGGAACCTGGTCCAACGGAACCTCTGTGGCTCCAGCATCATGAATATATGCCAAGAATCCTCGACATCCTTTCCTCAAGAGCCGACTGGCGCAAATGGTAGAAATCAAACTGGGAAGGGTGGCACTACGGTCTCCCTGAACAACAAGAACCGGCACACCCGGAAAACTAAATCTGACCGCCTTCTCACGACAGTCCATGGACGAATAACAAGTGGCTAACCAGTCCATGCCAAGAAGAACATCGAAGTCTAACATGTCAAGAAGGATCAAATCAACAGAAGAATCTCTATCCCCAATACGAATGGAACATGACCAAAACACATATCGAACGGTAAAAGACTCTCCTACGAGATTAATCAAAATTAGCGGCTCATCCAACAAAGACGACTCTCGGCCTAACCTCGGTACGAAGTGTGTGGATACATAAGAGTGCATAGAACCTAGGTCGAACAATATGCGCGCGTCGAAGGAACACAATGAAAGAGTACCTGTCACAACTGCATTCGATGCCTGCGCATCCTGATGAGTCAAAGCAAAAACTCAGGCTTGTCCTTTACCGGTACTCGGCTGTCCTCTGCCTCTGCCACCTTGTCCTTTCTGAACAGTACCGCCACGACCACGACCACTCGGAGCATCGGTCTGGCGTGGAGCAACAACGGGCGTAGGAGGTAAAGCTCTCGGAGGAAGGGGTGAAGGCGGTAGAGTAACATGTGGAACTGCTGCCTCGCCCTGGCGCCTCACCGTACAATATCTGACACAGTGATGTGGACTCCCACATCGAAAACATCCTGGCGACGGCTGCTGACCCGGTAAGTAAGAGCTGAATAACTAGTCCTGTATCATGCCTGGGCCACCACCACGGACTAGAAAGAATTCGCCGCACCCTCTTCCTGCCGTATCTCTTCCAAACCGCACGGGAGATGATACACCTGTACGAATCTGCTTTGGTCCCGGAACAGTCGTAGTCTCAGAAATACGCTCCTCCACTAATATGGATGCGTCCATCGCTGCTACATAGGTGTTAAAGTGCTCGGCGCCGATAGAAAGAAACAACTGTGTGTGAAGGCCTTGCATGAATCTCTTGATGCGCTTCTCTTCGGTGTCCACCAAATAAGGAGCATATCTGGATAGCTGAGTGAACTGTATATCATACTCGGCACGGTCATACCAGGAGTCTTGTGCAAAGACTCAAAACTGCGAGCTCGAGCATCCCTGACGCTCTACGGAAGGAAATGAGCAAGAAACACCGTCGTGAGCTCATCCCAGGTCATAGGAGGAAGAGCTACAGCTCGGCCTCTCTCTATGAACTCACACCAAGTCTGGGCAAGACCCTCCAGACGAAAGGTAGCAAGCTTGACCGATCTCGCATCGGAACATCTCAGGGAACGACAAATCCTGGCCATCTTGTTGAGGAACGTCTGTGGATCCTCTGCTGCATCTGTGCCGTGAAAATCGAAGGCTTCAGCCTCATAAACTCCTGTAGTGACACTGCGATAGTCTCGGTAGCGGCAGATACAGCTGTCTGGGCAGTAGGTACTATCATAGTCCCCATAGTAGGAGGAACATCATCAGATCTCGGTGCTCGGCCGACCTCGACTAAAGATTCAACCATCTGGCGCAAATCCTGAATTCTCGCCTCCAGCCTAGCAATCCGGCATGGAAAAGGGGCATCAATCTGTCCCTGAGGGGTAAGCGTACCGCCCTGGTCGGTCCTCGTCTCAAATGAGCCTGCCCTGACCTCGTCTCTGGTGGTAGCCCTCTGGGCCCTCGTAGTCTTCAGCGGCATAGTGGCTGGAACAAGAAACAGGATTCGTTAAGAACATTGCAATTGGAACAAAAGGATATATGGAATCAAGGAAAAAATTATAAGAAAATTTCCTAAGGTCACTTAAGTGGAGTATCGTATCGTGAGTATGCCGCGGAACATATACATTCTACGTCACTCTGCTTAAGTCACCTACTCCATCATACCATGGGTCATCCTACACTCAGAAAGGTAAAACCTAACGCTCTGATACCAATTTTGTCACGACCCGAAGGTGGAGCGTGACTGGCACTTAAATCACGCAGCGTCTAAAGGCGTAACGTAATTCAAGTAAGCCAAAATCCCAGAAATCTAAACCGTGAAATAAAATTGAGTGATAAAATACTTGTTTAAAAAGGTTAATCTAAACATGCAAAAGTTGTATAAAAAATCTTTTTAAGACTCAAGTTTTATGAAAATTTCGGCAGCATTTCCTCTATAAAAACTGATCTCAAAATCGATACATAACATGAACATATATAATCAATCATAATAGGCATCCCCATGCAGGAGTTAGCTCTTCGCCGAATTGGCGGAACACAAACACAGGCAAGAATATATCATAATAGTGTGAAAACAATAAAGGAGCAAGAAATAGAAAACATCGCCCATAAGAAAACATAAAAGTCGGCTCACATGAGCTCGACACCAGATATCGATATAATAGAAGTCTTATAGTCTCGTCTCTAGGTCAAATATACAAATGCATGATGGAGTATACTAGATACAAAAGTAAATATATAAGGGAATACAAAAGAATATCCTCAAAAACCTACCTACAAATATCGTGCCCAAAAGTAGAAGCAAAAGGAATAGCAAAAGAAGTAGTAGTGCGCCCGCCGCGACTATGCTGACGGGTCGGTCCTACAAGACACTGTGGCACAATGGGGGTGAGTTGCCAGCTCGTGAGTAGTAAGTAATATCATATGAGACAATCGCAAGCATGCACGTAAAAGCGTCAGATCCTAAGTATGAACTATGATGCGATATACTAGTATAAATGCGATATGAATAAGTGATCAAGTATGAAATCTGGGTATATCTACTATGCGAAAAATGAGTTTTATCTTAATAGATTTTGGTATGGTAAAACCAAAGTATCATCAATAAAAACAACATAGTCCCGTGTCAAGCATCGACACTCAATATCTTGATATCTCGGGTGCCGTCACTCAGATCGGCCCTCAAATCCATTTGAATCACACGATTCCGGTCGGTATCCTTCGGATATCCGCCGGGCGAACAATCACCGGTAGGTATTGTTCTCCTGCCAGGCTCAACGTCTCTCTATACGACCTTCTTTCCCCGTGGTATCTCACTGGGTCCATCATGTACCCACAGAAGTGCCTCTTCTCTCCTCGAATCGGGTATATACATAACTCCAGAACCGAGAAAACTCATGGTGGACGCCACACATCATATCACGAGAAACCGAATTTTCCTTTTAAAATGATCATAAGTTTATAAATTCACTTGCGGTTTCCCAAATCCAGAAATCTCATGAAAAACGGAAATCTCCAAGAAAATCATAATACATGAATATATCGATGATGGAGAATGTCCATGATATCAATATGATGCAACTAGATGAATGACTTGAAGATTTATATGTCATAATGATGCAAATGCAAACATGTAAGTTATCAAGTAAATTCTATAGTGTACGTGACATAGCAATTACCAATGGCGTGTGTGTACATACAGGACAGTGCACGTGCGACATGAACCATTAGTAATGGTGCAAGTGTCCTAGTGTGATAATACCAAGATGCATGACGATGCATATGCAATATGGATATGGGTATAAACATATGAATACAAGAATTGTAATTAGATTCCAACTATCGGGCGCTTTACGTCATTCGAACGATTTCCCCATAGATGTTTAAATCTACTCACCGGAACGTCTCGCCTAATCAAATCCGACCACCGCCTTTACTTTCCTAGCCGCGTCCAACGTCTCCGCAACCGATCCTAGAATCGCACAAACTTAGCACATGAGGCTAGGAATCCGATATAACGCGAAATCAAATACACGAAGGAACTAACTATCACAAGTTAAACACGTGTAAACTTGGTGCGCTAAACGTGTGCAACAACGTCTAAGACCACCCCTAAGGGCTGTTTTCCAAAGAAAACGTCAAAACTAGAATCGAAACGTTCGTATCGTACATTAACAAAACACTTAATTTAAAGTAAAATGGTTCCAGATTTTTATAGAGGTGCAACTAGAGAAAGTTACATACACCAGAGACCTAAATAGAGCAACAGAGAGCCCTCGACCAAGACCCACCTCCTGACCCTATAACCTGGCCGCAAATTGCGGCCAGAACTAATAAAATTGCGGCCACAAAGTTGATATGGGGGCTCGGGTTTTGAGGGTGAATTCCTGGTCCAAAAACAATCTTACAGTAATTGCAACTTCTCACAAAAGTGTCTGGGTTGATAGCAAATCCCGTAAAAACCCTAATCTTTAACTAAAATGATATTTAACACTAATTTGAAATATTAAGGTGTTTCAGTGCAAACTTGGTAGTGTAACAAGACTATTAGACACTAAACTACTCTTAACTACCCTAATATGAGTCATGATTACCCTAAAAGTCATTAAAATCCTAAACTTGACTTAACCCTCTCTTGAAACTTAAGATTTTCTTTAATTACCACCCTAAAACCTAATTAAGAACAATTACGATAAGATATTTGAAAATCATGAAGTAAACTTGACTCATATCTTACCAAGAGATGAAGAAGACCCTAACTTAATAAGATAGCCACCAAAATGAAAACTTGCTTGAAGGAAACTTTTGAAGAGGTTTGGATTAGGATTTTGGAATGGTTTAATGAAAGATTTATGGTTATTTAGATAGGGTTTTAAGTGAGGTAGAGAAGGAATTTTGTTCGAAGAAGAAGAAGAAGAAGAGAAGAAATATCTAGAGAGTGAGAGAGAACTCAAGCCATGGCACACCCCTCATCCCTCATTTAATGCACCATGCCACTTATTCAATTTTATTTTTTATTTTTCTTCTTCACAAAAAATCTAGAACCATCCATAATTTTTACATGAATAAGCATGTTTAAAAAATACATATGTTTTGGTTGTCATGGTTGTAAAAACTTGTTTTAACCTATACTAACCTATGGTTAACACTAGATTAGTATGTAAGTGCATTTAAAATATAATTTTTTAATAGATAAATAAATAAACAAATAATTAAATACATAATTAATAAATAATTACATAAGCAAATAGGTATATTTATGTCTATGTGGAAATAATTATTAACTAGGTTTTATTGAAAAACGCATGTTATACCACTAATTCTTCTATAATTATTCCAACGATTTTTAAAATGTTACAGTAAATTTATGATGTTAAGATTGTAAATTTATGATGTTAAGATTGTAATCGTATTTAGATAATCGATATTTGAATGGAATGGAATTTGTATTAGAATTGTTATTTGAATGGAATGGAATCGATGTTAAATTGAAATAGATTGGATTGGAGATTTTCTTGGCTCTTTCAAATTTTTTTACTGTAATCCACTCTATTTCGACGGTAAATTTCCATCGAAATAGTCTATTTCGACGGAAGTGGCCCATCAAAATATAAAAAAGGATTTTTAAATGATTCTTGAAACGATTTTTTAAGGACAATTTTTTATAGTAAACCAAAAACAAAAAATAATTATAAAAAAGCTACTTTCAAAAATAATTACAAAAAGAAACCAATTTTTGCCTCGTAGGCGCCACGTCAGCGCCGGCGCTGGGGTGGAATAATTTTTTTTATGGGCACATTTTCAAACTGCGCCCATAGCATTTGTATGGGACGCAGTTCGAAACTGCGTTCCATACATTTGTTATGGGCGCAGTTTGAAACTGTCACGCCTGCTTCCCAGTAGACGGAAACGATGGCGTGGCAGGCCTTAACGTATTTATTAAGAAATAAATACGTTAAGCGTAATTAAGAAATATATAAATTAAAAAAGAATGACAAGAGTATTAAAATAAAACAGCAACTTTATTTACATTCATCTTTACATATAACTGTTTGAAAATAAAATATACAATCATATAAAGCAGTGCCTAAACAATGGCATACAGGAAATGTAAGTGCAACGGAACTAGAAGTTAGGCTGAGTGGTAAGATGGTCCAAGTCCTCCTGGCTCGGCTCGATCTCCTCAGAGTCTGGTCCTATGAACATTCCAAAGATAGAAATAGAAAGGAATGTCGTCAGCGAACTAACGCTCGGTAAGTTCCAAAAGATGAAGGAGAATATAACAAGTGATGTGAAATGAACAGGTAAGTTGTGTCTGATTAATTATCGGTATATGATGGATATTATAACATGGTTGTTTGTAGCTTGGTAAAGAAGGTATTCATGTATACGAGAGGAGTCCATCTTATCTTGTGGACTATGGTAACATGTAGTATAAGGCTCCGTCATAACTCACGAGACAACGGCACATGAATTCATGTAGGTGTCTTTTAAATGACCTTTCGTGCCACGATATACGTTCCTTACCAATCTATCCCTTTTATCCCCACGTAATGTATTGTATCGATTATATTTAAAAGTCTTGCCGAAACCATGGATACAAATTATTCAGGTATTCATGTTCAGGATATAGTCAAGTATTCAAATAGTCATGTCAAGTTATAACCATGGTTCGGTCAAGTATACATGTTTGATATTGATATTTGATTTCAAGTATTCATGTTCATGATCAAGTATTCGGGTTTGAATTTGGATTCAAATTTGAATTGGACTCAGACTGAGTCAGACACTTGTACTTATTCATCTCTGGAATTTTTAGGTTCGGGAGTTATCGGCAACTGCTGCACATGGATGGCAGGATTTGTGTCTTTTTTCAAGACAATTGTCATTGATAACACTGTTAAGTTGTCTATCTTAAATAGGCAAGTACTCACTTTCTCGTCTCCCTGGGCTCAAGAGAATTGATCCTGCTTAAACCTATATTTACTAAAGTTCTTAAATATTGTTTTTATATATCTCGAGGGGGTTTTATAAAAAATATTTTAATATAGTTAAAAAATAAACCTCGAGGGTGATTAGTATTACTTAGGGTTTTCATGAGTATGGATTTTAAGTATTTGGTATTTTAGTGATAATTACTTAGCTTGGAAAGTTCATGGCATTTTATTGAAAAACTTGTCCTTTTGGTATCTTGATGGCATTTTATTTGCATTTGTTAACTTTTCATCTTTTTCAGAAAATATAGATTTATTATATTTTGAAAATATGGATTTATAATTTTATATAATTTTAAAAATTAGTTTTATTTTATTTAGAAAATTCGTATTTCTTAAAAAAGTATTTAAATCCTTTCGAGATCAAATACTTGGTGAGGAGGTCTGCATCTCACTTTATTAGCCCAAGGATGTGCGATAATCCGCACCATCCATTAGTGGGTCCCCTAAAGAGGGTTGTAGATGCATAATTGTAAAGGAAAATGAAATACCGCTTTAAAAGAAATCCGGTTCTAGAATTATGTGGTATTTTATTTTAAATACTATTTTCGAACCAAAAATACATATAACTAGGTATCGTGCTATGAAACTAAGTGTGCGTGTGGGGTAGGTCGTTACCCCGTGAAGTTTTCCTAAAGGTATTGTTAAGCAATTTTGTCGAAAAAATGTGATAATAAAGTTCAAGATATTTTAATGTAAAAGTTCAATTATGATTGATTTACATGAGATTCTTGGATAAAATTTGATTCTAAACATTAGTATTAAGATTATAAGTGAAGTGGTAAAATTGGTTTGACCAAATGATAAAAGAAAATGGGGTTATAAGTTTTAGAAAAGATGATATCGGTAATAAGTCCACTTTTACCGATTTTGATTTAAAATGAAATTCAATGAAGAGAAAGGAGTTTGGGAGGTACTTACGGTTTAGAAACTTCAAAGAAAGGTTAAAGAAGAGAGGATGATCTTCGTTGCGTCGCGGGAGCTCCGGAATTAGCTTCGATCTTCGTCGGAACCAACTTGCTCGCTAACTCCACTTTACTTCAGTTGCACTATGAACTTTTTAGAGAGTTTTGGTTAGAATTTTCAGAATGATACTGAGCCAAAGTGTGGGGTAGTATTTATAATGGAGAATTAGGGTTTGGGAATTAAAATTGTGGATTAAAAATCATTAAAATTATGTTTAATTGTGAAATGAAAGGTCTCTGTTTGACCGCGGGGAAATCAAACAGTGCAGAGGGGTTAGGGGTAGCTGAAAAGACGAGTGTGCAAAGCCCAGGCTTCATTGGCCTCATCTGAGCCGTCGGAGCCAATTTTTAAGCATTTTTGGCCAGTCGATCTAGGGCTTTAGGTCTTGAGATTCGTTCCACGTGGATTATTCAGAGTTTACTCCATTTTCCACATGTTTAATTTTTCTGAACTTTTCATTTCCCCGTGTATTGCACGTGCAATCTTTTAGGCTTCCAAAAAGTTAAAAAAATCAGAAAAAAATAATGTGTCTGATGGGAATTGAGCACACAGGCTACGTCACAGTAGTGTACGGGATTTACCAGTGAGCTACAAGCTTGCTCTTGCTGTTATTTCGCAAAAGTGACTTATAACTCAAACTCAGGCTGTAAAACTCATTTCTTGTATATTAACAGAAAAATTTCCGTACAAAGATTTCAAAGTCGTTACATTCTACCCTCCATATAAAAATTCCGTCCTTGAAATTTACATTTACATGGGGACTAATTTTCAAATAGATAAGGATACATTGCACACATGTCTTCTTCTCGTTCCCATGTTGATTCTCCTGGAGAATCCTTTCTCCACATCACTCGGACCAAGTTTACTTCCTTGTTCCGTAATGTCTTTACCTTTCGGTCCAGGAGCTCAACGGGTTGTTACTCGCAGGTTAGATCAGTCTATACTGTGAGCTCAAAGTGATCGAGTATGTGGCTGGGGTCGCTCACATATCGTCGTAGCTGGGATATGTGGAACACGTTGTGCACACCTTCCAATGAGGGTGGTAGTGCTAAACGGTATGCCACTTCTCCAACTCGTTCAAGTATGTCGAACAATCCTATGTATCTTGGACTTATCTTACCCCTCTTGCCAAAGCGGATCACTCCTCGATTTGGAGATATCTTTCGGAATACATGGTCTCCGGGTTGGAACTCCAGATGTCGACGCTTAGCATCTGCCCAATGTTTCTATTGGTCTTGGGCTATGCGCATTCATTTCATGATCGTGCAAACTACATCCACGGTTGCCACGATCATCTCTGGTCTAAGGAGTTCACGATCTCCAACGTCATCCCAAGTTGCGGTGAATGACACTTCTGTCCGTAGAGTGCTGCGAATGGTGCCTTTCCAATGCTTGCCTGATAGCTATTGTTGTATGAAAACTCCATAAGGTGTAGGTGATCTTCCCACGAACCTCCAAAGTCTAACATACAAGCTCTTAGCATGTCCTCCAGAATCTGGATTGTTCGCTCGGACTGTCCGTCCGTTTATGGATGATAAGTCATGCTGAAATTCAGACTCATTCATAGGCTAGCATGCAGACTCTGCCAAAATTGTGATTGGAATCTGGTATCACGATCGGAGACGATGCAAACAGGTACTCTATGTAATCTCACGATCTCCTGTATGAGTTCATGGGTATCAAATATAGTACATCTTGAAGCTTTAAATCTTACTTTAGACTTATGCTTACCTTAATGTACTTCTTTGCTAACTCTCGGTTGATTGTCCAACTCGAAATGGAATAAAATGAGTCGACTTGATGAGTCGATCCACAATAACCCATATTGCGTCGTTACCCTTCGTGCTGCAAGGAAGAGCAGTCACGAAGTCCATGGTAATATGCTGCCATTTCCATTCTGGGATTGGTAACGGCTGAAATAGACCAGCAGTTCTATGATATTCAGCCTTCACTTGCTGACATACCAAACACTTGGCCACACTCCTTGCTACTTCACGCTTCATTCCATGCCACCAGTAGTGTTGCCGTAGATCCTTGTACATTTTCGTACCACCGGGGTACATAGAATAAGGAGAGCTGTGAGATTCTTTCATCAACTCTTCTCGAACTAGGCCGATAGGTAAACATAATCGACTTCCATATCTCAAGGATCCGTCTTCCTGGATGATGAAGTTGGTCTGAAGTCCACTTTCTACTTGTTCTCGGATCTTTTGTAGCTTGGCATCATTTTCTTGAGCTGCCTTGATCTGATTGATAAGAGTGGACTGGACTTGTAAGTTCATCAAATCTGAAGCGTTACCTGGCTTAACTACTTCGATCGCCAATCTTTGCAATTCTTGCTGTAGCTTCCACTGAGCGGTGAGGTTCGTTGCTAATAGATGGCGACTAAGTACATCAGGAACTACGTTCACCTTCCCAGGATGATACTGTAGGTTGATGTCAAAGCCCGCCATGATTTCTAGCCATCTTCTCTGCCACATATTTAGTTCCTTCTGAGTAAATACATACTTCAGACTCTTGTGGTCAGTGTATATATCCACTCGTTCTTCCAAGAGGTAGTTGCACCAAATCTTAAGTGCAAAGATGACGGCTACCAACTCCAGATCATGTGTTGGATAGTTGCGCTCAAGAACCTTTAGTTGTCTTGATGCAAAAGCCACAACTTTTCTATGCTGGTGTATAACACATCCTAATCCTTTACCGGACGCATTACAATGCCCAACGAATCCTCCAGATTAATCCGGTATTACAAAAATAGGATCAGAGGTTAATCTTGACTTGAGTTCTATAAAAGCTTTTTCACAAGCTTCTGACCACACGAATGCTTCATCTTTACGTGTGAGCTTGGTCAGGGGTGCTGCAATCTTTGAGAAGCCTTCAATGAATCATCGGTAGTATCTTGCTAATCCTAAGAAACTTCGTATATCCTTCACCGTCTTTGGTGTCGGCCATTCGCTGATAGCTGACACCTTAGCTGGATCTACTAAGATTCCTTCTCCTGAAACGATATGTCCGAGAAATTCGACTTGATCTAGCCAAAATTCACACTTGCTGTACTTGGCATAGAGCTGGTGTTGTCGCAATATCTCTAGAACAATTCGTAAGTGCTCGGCGTGTTCTTTCCGATTCTTTGGATACACAAGGATGTCTTCGATGAAGATGACAACAGACCTATATAAGTACTCTCGGAAAACTTGGTTCATCGGGTTCATGAAGATAGCAGGTTTCCTGGTTCACTCCAAATGGCATTACAAGATATTCATAATGACCATATCGAGTCCTAAACGTCATCTTCGGAATGTCGGACTCTTTGACCTTCACCTGATGATAACCCGAACAAAAATCTAGTTTCGAAAATACACAAGACCCACTTAGCTGATCGAAAAGGTCATCGATGCGCGGTAATGGATACTTGTTCTTAATCGTCACTTCGTTCAGAGATCGATAATCCACACACATCCTGTAAGAACCTTATTTCTTCTTCACTAGTAATACCGGAGATCCCCAGCTTGAAGTACCGAGACGAATCCAACCTTTCTTCAAGAGTTCGTCCAACTGAATGCGGATCTCCTTCAATCCTTCTGGACTTAGTCGGTACAGAGCTTTGATTACCGGTTGCGCACCAGGTTGTAAATTGATACTGAATTCAAGAGCTCGATCGGGAGGCAAACCGGATATATCTTTCGGGAATACATCCTCGAACTCTCGAATTACCTCTGGCTTCGATTCTTCCACTTGTAATGCTGCAACCACTGCCTTCTTTGGTTTTGCTTTGTAGACGCTAGGTTCCAAGGTACGGTCTCCACTCTTGAAATAAAATACTGGATGATCTGGTATTTCGAACACTACCCTCCTTTGGTGACAGTCGATGGTCACGAAGAAAGTTCCCAGCCAGTCCATTCCTAAGACTACGTCGAAATTTGGCATGTCCAGCACCTTAAAGTCCGCATAAAATTCTCTACTGTAGGCGACCATTGGACACATATCGTATCCCAAAGTTGCTTTTAGAACGCCGTTCCCTAAACTGACATTCCAGCTGAATACGAGCGGTTTAACTGGAATCACATGAGTTTGGAAAAAACGTTGCGACATAAAGCAATATGATGCTCCAGTGTCGAAGAGAGCTAGAGCAGGTAGGGAGGCTATTAGTATAGTACCTAAGTTGTGTGAGTTTGGGTTTAGATATAGAAAAAGTATAGTGATATACAAGGATTGAAAAATTGAAAGGATTGGGCGATTTACCAGTGATGACTTGTCCTGTGGCTTCGGCCTCCTGGACCGTCATTGTAAAAGCCTGATGTCGGGGTACATTCCTCCTTGCTGGAGGCACATTCCTCTGTCCTTGGGGCACGTTTCTCTGCCCTTGATGCATATTTCTCTATATGCCTGATGGAATTGACATTGAGGCTGTGCAGGAGGTCCACATGGAGATGGTGCAGGGAGAGCTAGGCGAGGTGCAAGAGCCTAAATGGCTGGCCGCTATGAAACTATGATTGCGGGTCTGGGTGCTGGTGCTGTGTTGATACGATATGGACATACTCCTATGGCGTGAGTAGATGCACCACAAACCAAACACATGCCATTTGAACGCCTGCAGTCCTTTGCCGGGTGTCCCGTTCTCTTGCAGTAGAAACAAAAGTCTGGACTGGACCGGTTAAATGATCCTCCCGGTCTCCTGGGTGCAAAGAACGGCCTAGAAGAGGCTCCTCTTATCATCTGTGTGGCAGGGAATTTCACACCGGCAGTGTGTGGTCTGCCCTTCTTCTTCACAACTGCCTCATAGTGTCGGGCAGCCTTCAAAATAAGTTCATAGGTTGGGAAATCCCCTGTAGCGGGTGCAGCTTGGATTTCCGGATCCAACCCTTGCTGAAATCGTCGTGCCCGGATCTCAGCAGTAGGAATCAGGTGTGCAGCGAACCTGTTACGACCTTTTGTTAGCAGTGTAATGAGTGAGATCAGGAATTTGAATTTGAGACAATATCTTACCTGCTAAGCATAGTAAACTCAGCATCGTATTCATCCACAAACTTGACCCACATCGAGCCTTGTTGTAGATGAATGAACTGCTGCTCCATGTCAAAACGGGTAGTCCAGGGAAGTACTTTGCATCGAATAGATCGCAAAACATCTTCCACTCGAAAGGTTGGATGAGACGGCTCTATTCAGCCTTCCACCAGATTCTGGCATTGTCTGTCAATTGCAACTTAGCAACTCTCACCAATGTAATATCTGGCACTTGAGCTGCTGCCAGATCATCTTCTATCGATTGAGCCCATTTTTCTGCCTCCAGTGAGCTCTCTTTTCCTAAGAAGTGTTTTGGATGCAGTGCCCGAAATTGTTTGACTCCGGGTGCCTCAGCTTCGGAGCGGTGCATGAAGATAGCAGTCTGCTGCTGCTGACCCTCCAATACGCTTTTGATAGCCTCAAGCAATATCGTTTGCTCATTGATGGGAGCTGCAACGGTAGGTGGTGGTGGTAGAGTAGGCGGTGGAGTGTTTCCATTGACATTGATACCGGTGTTGTTGGGAGAATCCATGACCTTGATAGAAAAAGGAATGGTTAGGATAGATTCAAGAAATTTGCAATGTAAGGAATGTATAGTTGCTGATTCTTATAATTTTATGATATATTGCTTAAGATTTCATGCAGAACTGACCTGCATGGGCCACCAACAAAACCTGTCACGCCCCGCTTCCCAGTAGACAGAAATGATGACGTGGCAGGCCACAACATATTTGCTAAGAAATAAATACGTTAAGCGTAATTAAGCAATATATAAATTGAAAAAGAATGACAAGCGTATTAAAATAAAACAGCAACTTTATTTACATTCATCTTTATATACAACTGTTTGAAAATAAAAGATACAATGATATAAAACAGTGCCTAAACAATGGCATACAAGAAATGTAACTGCAACGGAACTAGAAGTCAGGCTGAGTAGTAAGCTGTTCCAAGTCCTCCTGGCTCGGCTCGATCCCCTCAAAGTCGGGTCCTCCTGACGAATATTCCAAAGATAGAAATAGAAAGGAATGTCGTCAACGAACTAACGCTCAGCAAGTCCTAAAAGAAGAAGAAGAATATAACAAGTAATGTGAAATGAACAGGTAAGTTGTGTATGATTGATTACTGGTATATGATAGATATTATAACGTGGTTGTTTGTAGCTTGATAAAGAAGGTATTCATGTATACGAGAGGAGTCCATCTTACTCCGTGGAATATGGTAACATGTAGTACAAGGCCCCGTCATAACTCATAGGACAACGACACGTGATTTCATATAGGTGTCTTTTAAGTGACCTCTCGTGCCATGATATACATTCCGTACCAATCTACCCCTTTTATCCCCGCGTAATGTATTGTATCGATTATATTTACAAGTCTTGCTGAAACCACGGATACAAATTGTTCAGGTATTCATGTTCAGGATGTAGTCAAGTATTCAAGTAGTCATATCAAGTTATAACCATGGTTTGGTCAAGTCAGGTCAAGTATACATGTTTGATATTGATGTTTGATTTCAAGTACTCATGTTCATGATCAAGTATTCAGATTTGAATTTGGATTTAGGTTTGAATTGGACACTTGTACTGATTTATCTTTGGAATTCTTAGATTCAGGAGTTATCGGCAACTGCTGCACATGAACGGCAGGATTTGTGTCTTTTTCCAAGACAATTGCCATTGATAACACCGTTAAGTTGTCTATCTTAAATAGGCAAGCACTAACTTTTTCCGGCTCCCTGAGACTCAAGAGAATTGATCCCGCTTAAACCTATATTTACTCAATTTCTTAAATATTGTTTTTATATATCTCGAGAGGGTTTTATGAAAAATATTTTAATATAGTTAAAATATAAAACCTCGAGGGTGATTAGTATTACTTAGGGTTTTCATGAGTATGGATTTTAAGTATTGGGTATTTTAGTGATAATTACTTAGCTTGGAAAGTTCATGGTATTTTATTGAAAAACTTGTCCTTTTTAGTATCCTGATGGCATTTTATTAGCATTTGTTAATCTTTCATCTTTTTTAGAAAATATAGATTTATTATATTTTGAAAATATGGATTTATAATTTTATATAATTTTAAAAATTAGTTTTATTTTATTTATAAAATTCGTATTTCTTAAAAACGTATTTAAATCCTTTCGAGATCGAATGCTTCGTGAGGAGGTCTGCATCTCGCTCTACTAGCCCAAGGATGTGCGATAATCCACACCATCCGTTAGCGAGTCCCCTAAAGAAGGTTGTAGATGTATAATTGCAAAGAAAATGAAATACCGCTTTAAAATAAATCCAGTTTTAGAATTATGTGGTATTTTATTGTAAATACTATTTTCGAACCAAAAATACATACAACTAGGCATCGTGCTATGAAACCAAGTTGCGTGTTGGGTAGGTGTTAGTTATATGTATGCCCTAGAGGCCATTACTATACATGTGATGTATATTGTAGTGGATGCTTGGACATATATAGAGAGGACTTTCTTGCTCAACATGATAGTATGCTATCTGGTTGCTCTTTGTTTTAACATGTTGACTTGTATACGTGATGTTGTCTTGCTCTCACATGTTGATAAAGCCCTTAGGCTATGTACTTGACTACCAGGACTATGATGTAAATCATACTAGTGGGGCCAAAGGTAGTCCACAAGTACACCCTATAATTGTTCCTAGTCGAGGGTGTATCGAGACAGGGCATCGATACTCCATAGTAGACTAGCGTATACGCTTCTCGACCCATATGATGGGCGATGGATGATCCCATATCCATTGGTGTTTGAAATCAGATAAGGTATACGGGTGCTCAGTGGAGACTGGGTACACTGAATGGACTCGCCAAGAACTCCTAGATGGTATCATACCTATCATCATATAGCAGTTCTTTGGTGACACTGTACAGGTTAGTCTGTCGACCCGAGATCGTCATAGAGTCTTGTGTGATTCCCACTGTGCTTTCATTTCCACCATACAACGGTCAATAGATCGTGCAAAAAAGTGGTTTTTGGGTATAGTCCCGAGTCACATGGAGGCAATGAGCGTTAGGAGGGGATTTGTCTCTCCCGGTATTGGGAGTTGATATTGCGCTATGCTCGATTGGTCATTGTTAGTTATATGTATGCCCTAAAGGCCATTACTGTACAAGATATGTATATTGTAGTGGATGCTTAGACATATATAGGGAGAACTTTCTTGCTCAACATGATAGTATGCTATCTGGTTGCACTTTATCTTAACATGTACATTGATTGTCTCTTTGTTACATGTTGATAAAGCCCTTAGGATGTGTACTTGACTATCTAGATTATGATGCGGATCATACTAGTGGGACAAAGGTAGTCGGTAAGTACATTCTTTAATATCCCTAGTCGTGGGTGTATCGAGACGGGGTATCGATATACCAGAATAGACCAGCGTATAGCTTCTCGACCTATGTTGATGGGCGATGGATGATCCCATATCCATTGGTGTTTAACATCAGAGATGGTATACGGGTGCTCAGTAGAGACTGGGTACACTGGACGGACTCGCCGAGAACTCTCAGATGGTATTATACCTCACGTTAGATGGCAGTTCTCTGTTGACACCGGTACAGGTTAGTCTGTCGACCCAAGATCGTCATAGAGTCTTGTGTGATTCCCACTGTACTTTGATTTCCACCATACCACGGTCAAGAGATCATGAAAAAGACGGTTTTTGGGTACAGTTCCTACTCACATAAAGGCAATGAGCGATAGGAGGGGATTCGTCTCTCCCGGTATAGGGAGTTGATGTTGCGTTGTGCTCGATTGGCTATAACAGGAAGTCCCTGGCCAGGGCTGATTTGGAGATATACCGGTAAGTGTTATCAGTAGTTTCTCGACCCGTTATGAGCCTCACATCGGTATGACTTATCGAGTTATTGGGGTCTGACGTTTACCACCCCTAGACGAGATATGCGACATATCAGACGAAAAGACCTGACTGTACGGTAGTGTTACTGATTGGATTCGCAGGAGTATGAGCATGCATGCTTGTTGATCTTCTGGTCGCTCAATACCCGAGTGGCCGTTACGTTTAGCAGACCGCTTGCGGCTTATGGGTGTTTGATATGATCATCACCTACCGCCGGCGTATTGACGAGTCTTTAGAGTCCTACACAGAGATTTCCTGGTTCATGCGAAATGGAGTAGGAGCACATATGTGATATGTGCGGGACCGAGATTAATGCGCATATGTGATACCGTATTCTATTCTCGCGATTTGTGACATCGATCGGATATATGATATAGCCGGGTTATCGGATCAAGTGTTGATTCGATAAGTTATTACATTAGATATTAGTCGGTTATATCTGATATAGCCGGATTATTAAATCAATTGTTGATTTAATAATTTAATATCTAATTATATATTTGATATATTAATTTACATTAACTAGTATTGACTCACTTAAGTTTTGTTTTCTCACTTGATTTTGTGCACATAATATATATGTGATATATATTTGTGTATATGTTTTTGTCATGCTTGATGACACATGTGGTTTGGGTGTATGAGACTTACACTATGCTAGATTAATGAAGGGTTTTATTTATTTTAAGTTGAACAAAATTAGGTGGAAATTGGATTGATGGTTGAAACTTGGAAAAGCTTGTGGAACTATTGACCAAGTCCACTAATTTTGTCTTACTTGAGATATTTATTAACCCAACCATTAGATTAGCCATGGTTAAGTCTCTACATGGGTTAATATATGATATTAACTCACCCATGGTTCACATTCTTAACTTGGTGAATTCCATGAGAGAATTCTTCATCTTCTTCCTCAAGCTCACTAGCTTTTGTGAAGTGTTGAAAATATTGTGAGAAAAATAAAACTAAAGAGAGCTCATTTCCTACTTTATCATCCTCTACTATTAGCCATTTAGTTTAGCGTGTTTACTTCACTAATTTCACCATTAGTGAAGAGGTAGCATGAGCTTGAGTCTCCTCGACGTAGATTATCTTCGGCCTCGAAGATTTCGAGCAGGCTTGTTCATTTCTCCGGGAGAACCCTTTCTAGAGTTCAGTTGTTCATGACTTGCAGCGAAGGGACTACTACACGAAGCATTAGAACTGAAGGACCGGTCTACAAAGGTTGTATTCCTCATTCACTTAGATGTAAAGTAGTTTACATATCGTATCGTCACATTTTCTAGTAAAGATTCTAGGGTTAGGGTTAACTAGAACGACAATTTTTTAAAATGGCATGGACGATGCCTCCCGAAATCTTGCTGCCGTGCTAGACAACCCTGCAGTGGTATCATATCCATGCTAGAAAATTAGACGATATTTGTTAGATTACGAAACCGAAACTTGAAACAAAACAACCCAGTTTCTGTCGAATTTATAAAGTCTTCAAAAAAATTTTTAAACAAGTACAGAATGGTGTATGAGATACAACATGAACACTACCAAAATTTGGTCCAATTTCACCACAAAGTGGCCGGCCACAATGGCATTAAAACCGGCGAGCTCGGGTCAATTTTGGTATTTGGGCTTCTAATTTTCATGGTGTTCCAGTCTCTGGGTTTTGGTATTTCAGGTGTTGTTTGTTTTCTCTAAATTTGCATGTGATGTTAACTTTCTGCAAAGGCAATTCAGAGTGTTTCGCAGTCATAATTCTAACATGTTTTCGGGTCATTTAGACGATGTTAAAAAGTTTGAACGGATATCAATAACCCATATTTTCCCTCACTGAAATTTTCCAAGAGTTGGATTTTTCCGAGTTTAAAATTTTCAGAAAATCATGCAAGCGATTCTGTGGATCCTCTAAAAGAACGATACCCAAACTCGACTTTTTGGATCGCGGAATCACGGTAATACCCTAGGGTTTGCCCCAATTCCGTGGCGACATGAGTGAGGCATGGGTCGGCCCTTCTACGGATGGTTCATAGGAGCTGTGGCAGTTTTTGGGAACTTTTTGAACTCCGCTCAAGTGTTGAGCTTGTTGGGAAATTTTGGGTGCTTGCTTATTCGATTGAAAAGTTTAACTTCGTCTAGCTATCTGTGATTGTGATACAATAATTGGAATCTATTTAGTTGCGTGCAAGTTTAACATTTCGGTCTCGGGAGAAATCGGGAATCTTGTTGAATTACCCGACTTCTTTTGAAAAGTGTTTTCATAGTTGAGACCTAAATGTAAGATTTGCATTGTTAGGCATGAAATCCAGAATATATGATATTCCGGGTTTATGATGTCTAAGGGTAGTGACGACTCCAATTGTTGTAGTTTTTCACTTTTTTTTCTGCGACCATAAGTGTAATATGTGGTGTATCGCCGGTTTCGTTGCTATATGTCAATGACAATTGGGATACACGTATTTACTTACGTTGATGATATGAGATGTTATGTGTTGCTGTGATATGTTATATTGGATCGTCGTGTTTGAATAGCGGGGTTTTTTTTATGTGAGATGAGAGTTTTTCATTTTCATTCATGTAAAAACTTGTATGTAATATTATTTTATTGGGGCACTTCCGGGTTGAGGAAGATGTCACCGTTGATGTATATTATTTACTTTTCCGCATTAAGATAGACCCAAGAAGGGGAGCACAAGTAACCGGATTAAAGAGTCCAGTGGGAGACCATCTCGAGGAGTCGAGTCCGGGTCTCTTAACTCTAGAATCGGTAGGATTGCTTGCCGCTCTCGTAGGGGTCTAGGAATGTGGGTTTGGATATTCATCACGACCGTGGAATCCGTGTTTTATACAGGCTTAATATAAAACCCGGAAATCCTAGTATATCTCTGCTGCGATATTCTGTGATGTGATCACTTGATATGTTGAGATAGATACTATATATAGTATATGTGATATATTATATAGACGTTGCTTATATTTTTCACCCGCACTAGCCCTGCCCCACTCTGCCGTTAGTTACCTAACCTAATGGTGCATGATGGGACATCGAAGAGAATGCGGATGGTATAAGTGTACGTTGTATTTATCTGTGATGCTTAGGTAACATAAATGATGGGACTTCATTAATGAGATTAATGAAAGAAAATAAAGCTAAAGATGTTGTGGAATTGAATTTTCAAAAACAGGTAGCTCTAGTTTTTGCTCTGCATAGCGGTGTTCCTTGTAGAACATCCTGCACCTTATTCGATAAGGAAAGAGCCGAGATCCCTTCACCGGGAGTGACCTCTTTAGCAATAACTGGCATATGCTACAATCCTCGATTTCGTCTTTTGATTGCTTTTCTAGTTCTTGCTTTGCATAGCTGTATTGTGAATATCCTGCACCTCATTCGACGAGGAAAGAGCCGAGATCCCTTCACCGGAAGTGACCTCTTTAGAGAAACTAGCAAAAGCCTAAAAAACACTCCATTTTAAATCATTTGATTCTACAACGATATCAAGTTCATTACGCAAAAGGTTATCTTAAAAACCCGTCGTAGCCCTCCGTCATTTCAGATAAGTACTTCATAGTATTCATGCTACGTTTGTTGGCTTTCGTCAAGGCGTAGTATGCGGTACCTATTTATGCTTATCTGCAAAAGCATATGATGTGATTGAGTTAGGGTAGTCATGTGACTTTGTTGGCTTTCGTCAAGGGTCGTGCCGGTAGGTTTAATTCAACCATGAAATGTATGGGTTGAACTTGACTAGCAGCCTATGGTTTGTTGGTTTTCGTCAAGGTCATAGGATGCTAAGGGCAAAATATTATCGGGAATTTCAAATGTTGAAATTTGCAATGAGATTGCATACCTTCTATGAGATAGTTGGATCCTGATACCCACTGCGAGTAATAGTTACTCCTGGGAGAGTTTTGCACATTACAATTAGCCGATCAAGTATGTGTCTAGAAAAGTGTTAATGGGGTTATGCCCCTGGGAAAACGAGGTTTATTTTAGTTAGGTCCGTACGAAAGCACGGGGAACCTCTCTCAAAGTACCGGCACTGGCCTGGCTGAAAGATTGGCGAACTTGTAGGGTGTAATTACCCCGGCTAGTCTTTCCTTTTAGGGTTTGGAGGAAGATTTGATAAAAACAGTGGGAGCCATCCTGATTAGATAAAATAATAACCAATCTAATCTTGCAAGGGCATACGCTGAGTGTTTTCTTCTCTCTCTCTCCAGGTAATATAGATGTATTGACCAAACCCGTTTGTTATACTGAGCTGGGGAACTTTGGTCCCACTCTACCTTATAATTGTTATAAGACCGAGCAGGAAATAGGGGATTACCAGGATTCCGGTGCCGTCCAAATGAAAAAAGTGCATGATGATGCATCTTCTTCGGGTGTGTTCATTACAGAGAACTGTTTCTCAGTATCCTCTACGTCCTGGGTATGAGATACCGGATCAGGATCCCACATATGTAATCTGTTACATGGGCTACAAATAGGTAGAGAGCTGAGAATGGGTGATAAGTTTCAAGAGTTGGAAACAGTGCAATTGTTGCAGCCAAGGATGTTGTTGGCAGTTATCATCTTGTATTACCAAATATATTGATTCTGAACGAATGTTATTAGATACCGAACCTGATATGCAATATCATATCAGTCTCTTTATTTAGTAAAGAAGGATATGATTTTGTATTGTCGGATAATGTTTTGAACATTTCCTATATCAAGAGTTGATCGGATCAGGCACGTTATCTAATGGCATATACGTTCTAAATCAAACTATATTTCTTAACGTATAGAACATACATAAAAGGAAGAGTTCAGAAATGAACGAATCCTTCTTAAGGCATTGTAGAGTAGGTCAGATCAATGCGACACAACTAGCTAAGTTACATTCAGATGCATATTTAAATCAGTTTGAATTTACATCTTGTGAAATTTTCCAGTCATGTCACAAAGATAAAATGACCATAGCTCCGTTTACTGGAAACAGAGAAAGAGTTAATGAACTCTTGGGATTGATACATGATGATGTATAAGGTCCCCTGTCTACATATACCAGGACTGATTCTTTATACTTCATTACATTCATTGATTATCTCTTAAGATCCGGACATGTGTTCCTGTTGAAATACAAGTCTAAAGCTTTTAAGATATTCAAAGAATATAAGTCAGAAGTAGAAAACCAAAACGGGTGTAAGTATTATGTCCTTTGATGTGATCAGGGAGGAAAATACTTAAGCACGAAGTTCCTGGACTATTCTAAAGGAGAATAAGATTCTCTCTCAGCATTACTCCTCCGTATACACCACAACACGTCGGTATATCGGGGCAGAGTAATCGCACCCTATTTGATATGGTGCGCTCTATGATGAGTATTACTGAGTTGCCTATTTCCTTTTTGGGAGTTATGCACTTGAGAAGCTGCATACCTATTAAATTGGGTTCCAACCAAATCAGGTGCCTACCACTCCATATGTGATATGGTATAGAAAGAGCCCATGTCTTAAGTAAGTTAAGATTTGGGGTTGTCCGGCCTATGTCTAAAAGCAAAATCCGGACAAGCTTGAGGTATGGTCAGTTCTGTGGAAGTTTTTTGGATATCCCAACCATTTGCAAGAGAATATCTTCTACCACACTGAGGAACAAAAGGTGTTTTATTTCTTGGCATGCCACCTTTTTAGAAAATGAATTTATTTTGGAAACAAATTTGTGGTCATGAGGTAGAACTGGAAAGAGTTCCGGCTATACAAACTACAGCTGATGATTTGGTAGAACCGGAGGATTCAATAGCTCCCGACAAAGCTCGGCCTCTCCACCGATCTGGTAGGGTTCCTCATCCGCCTGAGAGATACTTCGGTTTTCTCAATGACAGTGGGAACGAGGATTGCATCATGATATGATGACCCAACTAGTTTCGAGCAGGCCATCAAGAGTGGGGACTCTGTAAGAATGGCTGGATGCTATGCAATCTGAGATGGAATCCATATACACCAACAAAATATGGACTTTGGTTGTTTTATCTGAAGAGTTAAACCCCCATCAGGAGCAAGTATATCTTGAGAAGATTACTTGGTGTAGATGGAAAAGTTGAAACTTTCAAAGCTAGAGATGTTGTAAGAGGTTCTCGTCATCGACCAGGTGTGGATTATGATGAAACATTTTCTCCAGTACCTATGCTTAAGTCCATCCGGATCCTACTTGCCATTGCTACATACCATGACTGCGATATCTGGCGGTTGGGTGTCATGAATGCTTTTCTAAATACTGATTTAGAAGAGAGCGTCTATAAGTACACAGCCAGAGGGCTTCGTAGACAGTGGGAGCAGTGTAAACGTGTGCAAGTTGCTTTACAGGTTAAAGCAGGCATCACGGAGTTGGAACATCTGTTTTGATGTGGTAGTCAAAGAGTTTGACTTCATCAAAATGGTAGATGAACCATATATATACAAAAAGATAGTAGAGAGTAAGGTGTTCTTCCTCGTATTGTACGTGGATGACATACTCTTGATAGGAAAGGAGTTTCCTATGCTACGCTCGGTCAATCTCCCTTATCACAATGATTCTCCATATAGGATCAAGGTGATACCTTCTAAATCCTGGGTTTTGGATATATGAGATAAATCTAAGTGGATGTTAGGATTCTCACTAGGTGTAGTGAGATGGTATCAATCGATTCTGAGGAGAATCACTGGATAGCTTCAAGGGTGGTAAGGTCGACTGAATGTCAGTCGCAGGCATTGTCTTTACCCTCAGTGGAGGGACCGTATGTTGGAAGAGTTCCAAGCTAGATACCGTGGCAAACTAGACAATAAAGGACGAATACATCGCTACCAAAGAGGAAGTCTGGGTGTTTATTAGTTCATGAGATGAACTTCGTTCCTACCATTGTGTGATAATGGAGTTGTGGATTAGGCCTAGGAACCCCCGTCCCATTAGTGATCCAGACATATTCTAAGGCAGTATCACATGATCATGGAGATGGTTGATCTCCAGAAAGATCGAGGTTAGGAGAGTAGACTCAGAGGACAACACGGCGGATCCACTCACGAAGGCCTTTCCCCCAAAAGAGACTTTTATGGGATAGTTGAGTATGAGATACTACAACCACTGCAATATGATGGCTTTAGTGCAAATGGGAGATTATTAGTTATATGTATGCTCTAGAGGCCATTAATGTACATGATATGTATATTGTAATGGATGCTTGGACATATATAAGGAGGACTTTCTTGCTCAACATGATAGTATGCTATCTGGTTGCACTTTATCTTAACATGTACACTGATTGTCTCTCTGTTACATGTTGATAAAGCCCTTAGGATGTGTACTTGACTACTTAGATTATGATGCGGATCATACTAGTGGGACAAAGGTGGTCGGTAAGTACATCCTTTAATGTCCCTAGTCGTGGGTGTATCGAGACGGGGCATCGATATACCAGAGTAGACCGGCGTATAGCTTCTCGACCCATGTTGATGGGAGATGGATGATCGCATATCAATTGGTGTTTGACATCAGAGATGGTATATGGGTGCTCAGTAGAGACTGGGTACACTGGACGGACTCGCCGAGAACTCTCAGATGGTATTATACCTCACGTCAGATGGCAGTTCTCTGGTGACACTGGTACAGGTTAGTCTGTCGACCCGAGATCGTCATAGAGTCTTGTGTGATTCCCACTATTCTTTGATTTCCACCATACCACGGTCAAGAGATCGTGCAAAAGGGGGGGTTTAGGTACAGTCCCGAGTCACATGGAGGCAATGAGCGATAGGAGGGGATTCGTCTCTCCCGGTATAGGGAGTTGATGTTGCACTGTGCTCGATTGGCTATAACAGGAAGTCCCTGGCCAGGGCTGATTTGAAGATATACGGGTAAGTGTTATCAGTAGTTTCTCGACCCGTTATGAGCCTCATATTGGCACGACTTATCGAGTTATTGGGGTCTGACGTTTACCACCCCTAGACGAGATATGCGACATATCAGACAAAGAGAACGGACTGTACGGTAGTGTTACTAATTGGATTCGCAGGAGTATAAGCAGGCATGCTTGTTGATCTTCTGATCGCTCAATACCCGGATTGCCGTTACGTTTAGCAGACCGCTTGCGGCTTGTGATTGTTTGATATGATCATCACCTACTGCCGGCGTATTGACGAGTCTTTTGAGTCCTACACAGAGGTTTCCTGGTTCATACGAAACGGAGTAGGAGCACATATGTGATATGTGCGGGACCGAGATTAATGTGCGTATGTGATACCGCATTCTATTCTCGCGATTTATGACATCGATCGGATATATGTGATATAGCCGGGTTATCGGATCAAGTGTTGATTCGATAAGTTATTACATTAGATATTAGTCGGTTATATCTGATATAGCCGGATTATTAAATCAAGTGTTAATTTAATAATTTAATGTATAATTATATATTTGATATATTAATTTACATTAACTAGTATTGGCTCACTTAAGTTTTGTTTTCTCACTTGATTTTGTGCACATAATATATATGTGATATATATTTGTGTACATGTTTTGTGTCATACTTGAGACACATGTGATTTGGGTGTATGAGACTCACACCATGCTAGATTAATGAAGGGTTTTATTTATTTTAGTTTAAACAAAATTAGGTGGAAATTGGATTGATGGTTGAAGCTTGAAGAAGCTTGTGGAACCATTGACCAAGTCCACTAATTTTGTCATACTTGAGATATTTATTAACCCAACCATTAGATTAGCCATGGTTAAGTCTCTACATGGGTTAATATGTGATATTAACTCACTCATGGTTCACATTCTTAACTTGGTGAATTCCATGAGAGAATTCTTCATCTTCTTCCTCAAGCTCACTAGCTTTTGTGAAGTGAAGAAAATATTGTGAGAAAAATAAAACTAAAGAGAGCCCATTTCCTACTTTATCATCCTCTACTATTAGCCATTTAGTTTAGCGTGTTTGCTTCACTAATTTCACCATTAGTGAAGAGGTAGTATAAGCTTGAGTCTCCTCAACGTAGATCATCTTCGGCCTCGAAGACTTCGAGCAAGCTTGTTCATTTCTCCGGGAGAACCCTTTCTAGATTTTGGTTGTTCATGACTTGCAGCGAAGGGACTACAACACGGAGCATTAGAAGTGAAGGACCGGTCTACAAAGATTGTATTCCTCATTCACTTAGATGTAAAGTAGTTTACATATCGTATCGTCACATTTTCTAGTAAAGATTCTAGGGTTAGGGTTAGCTAGAACGGCATTTTTTCAAAATGGCATGGACGATGCCTCCCGAAACCTTGCTGCCGTGCTAGACAACCCTGCAGCCATAACAGGAAATCCCTGGCTAGGGTTGCTGAGATATACTGGTAAGTGTTATCAGTACTTTCTCGAACCGTTATGGACCTTACATCGGCATGACTTATCAGGCTATTGGGGTCTGACATTTTACCACCCCCAGGCTGCGATATGCGACATATCTGACGAAGAGACCAGACTGTACGGTAGTGTTACTGATTAGATTCGCAAGAGTATGAGCAGGCTTGCTTGTTGATCTTCTGATCGCTCGATACCCGGGTGGCCGTTAAGTTTAGCAGACCGCTTGCGGCTTGTGGGTGACTGATATGATCACCACATACTGCCGGCGTATTGACGAGTCTTTAGAGTCCTACACAGAGGTTTCCTGGTTCATGCGAAATGAATTAGGAGCATATATGTAATATGTGCGGGACCGAGATTAATGCGCATATGTGATACCACATTCTATTCTCACGATACATGATATCGGTTGGTTATATGTGATATAACCGGGTTGTCGGATCAAGTGTTGATTCGATAGGATGTTACATTTGATATTAGTCGGTTGTATATGATATAGCCGGATTATTAAATCAAGTGTTGATTTAATAATTTAATGTATAATTATATATTTGATATATTATCTTACATTAACTAATATTAGCTCACTTAAGATTTCTTTTCTCACTTGTGTACACTTAGTATATATGTGACATATATTAATGTACATTTTATTGTGTCATGCTTGATGCCACATGCAACATCGGTGTATGAGACTTACACCATGGTCATGATAATCCTAAGGTTTTTATTTATCTTGGTAATTCACAAATTAGTGGTAATTAGTCATATGGTTGAAGCTTGTAGAAGCTTGTGGAACCATTGACCAAGTCCACTCATTTTGTTTTACTTGAAGGTATTTATTAACCCAACCATTATTGTTAACCCATGGTTTATTCTCTACATGAGTTAGTGTATGAAACTAACTCACCCATGGTTGCTATTCTCACCTCATGAGTTCATTCTCATTCTTCACTTGAGTTTCTTCTTCCTCATGAGAAAGCTCACTAGCTTTTCTCAAGGTAAAAAAATATTGTGAGAAAAAGAAAACTAAAGAGAGCCCATTTCCTACTTCATCATCCTCTACTATTAGCCATTTAGTTTAGGGTGTTTGCTTCACTAATTCACATATTAGTGAAGAGGTAGCATGAGCTTGTGTCTCCTCGACGTAGATCATCTTCGGCCTCGAAGACTTCATGTAAGCTTGTTCATTTCTCCAAGGGAATCCATACTAGAATTCGGGAGATCACTACTCGCAGCGAAGGGACTACTACACGGAGCTTTAGAAGTGTAGGACCGGTCTACAAAGGTTGTATTCTTCATTCACAATACTTGCAAAGTTGTTTGCATGATGTATTGTGTAACAACCTAGTTCATTTATACCATTTACAGTTCCCGTATTTACTTATCTGTGGTATTTTCTTGATTTATCGTGTTTTGGGTGCGAATGGTCTTTTACATTTTTACATTGCATTCAACCCAACCCACTTGCTTGAACTTGTATGATTCATATTGATGAATTACGTTGACTTATTACATAGACACGTGCATTTCATGTATACTGCATACTGGCATTTTATCTGGCATTGCATCTTTTACCATATTACATTTTAAGTCACGTAAAATAATTTAAAATTTCATATCTTGGCCTGCATGATACCCCTAACCCCGTAGTAGCATCCGCGCATCTTGTTCTCGTCCCGTTCAGTGAAATGGACGTGTTTGGATGGCTACGCGCACGTACGTGCATCCGTTCTTGGGGGGTATGCATTTTTGTTACCTGAGCATTCATTTTGAAATTTGGTCATCACATATATTGTTCGTATTTTAAAACTGAATCTTTAGACCCGACCCGGGCGTATTTTGGATTATTTTTGTATCCCGCCAAAATTCAATTTTATTAATTATAATATCTTTAAATTAATATGACAGCCTAACTAAATATTTTATCTTAACTCTTTTTTTAACAAACTAAAATATATTTTAAATTATAATCCTAACATTCTTATACAACAGATCCTATCTCTCTCTCTCTCTTCTCTCTTTCTTTCTCTCTTTCTCTCTCCCTGCTACCTTCCAATTTTCTTTCTCCTCCCTATTCATTTACCTCTCTCTCTCCTCTCGATCTCTCTCCTCTGCATATCTCTCTCCTCTCGATTTCTTTCTCTCTCCCCCCCTCTCTCATCTCGATCTCTCTCTCTCTCTCTTATATATATATTATTCCTTACATTTTATATTAAAATAAAACCCTAATCCCCAGGCCCTCTTCTCTCATCTTCTTCTTCGTTTTCTTTATTTTTTCGCCGCCTCTCTTCTTCCTCGCGAGAACCCACTTTTCCTGCCCTCGCGTCACACCCGCCGTCGCCAACCTAACCTTCGGCCGACTCCCTCCGACCTCGCTCATCTCCTCCCTCTCCCTGCTCACCTCTCTTCCCCCAAGCCCCGCAACCCATTGCAACCCGACCTAGCCTCGCCTCGCCGTCGTCCACTCAACCTCGACGACCTCACTTCGTCGACCCCATCTCACCCCAACAGCCCTCATCATCAAACCGAGCACCCCTAACTCCTTCGAGATCCCTTCATCTTCGACCCAGCACTTCGACTCCCTCAGCCGCCGGCGTCTCCTGCCTCCGCATTCCACAACCGAGACCCGCCTATTCTTCATCTCTTTTTCTCCAGATATCAGAACCTTCGCCTCAAACCCACGGCCACCCTCGCTCCAGACGCTTGCCCTCGCTGCGACTCCATCATCATCTTCTTTATCGTCTCCCACAGGCCAAGTCCTCCAACCATCATCTCTTTGTTCTCTATTGTTCACCATCTCCATCTCCAGCAACCAAGTCCTTCCTCCTCTCTATCACAGCATCACCTCCACCTAGCCACAGCCGCCTCCATCACCTCACACCCGAGAGAACCCTTCTCCAGTGAACCCAAACCCTAGCTACAACCTTCATCTCTTCTTTCTTCTCTTTCTTCTCTTCTTGTTTTTCCTTCTCTTCTTGTTTTCTTGTTTCTTGATCAATGTTCCCGATCACCGCCGGAGCCGTGCTCGCCGCCGCTAATCCGGGCGACCCAGCGGACATCCCTATCCAGTGTGGTCCGTTCCTGCATTGCTTGGTTCAGTCCCGTGTGCGCCGTATGTGCATTGCAACTTTTACCGACATTGGACGTTGCAGCGCATATCCGTATCATGATCCATCGAGGCAAGTTAATCTTGCTACATGCTATATAACTCATTTTATACCTATTTAAATAAATATTATACCTGTAGTTTAAATCTAGTACCCCATGTTTAGTTTTATAACATGTCGATGTTCCGTTTGCATCCGTTTATATCATTTTAAATCTAGATCATGAAAACTAATCTTGTTACATACTAGATTTCATTATACTGCATCCATAGATCATGGTAATACATAATAGTGTGATACTAACACTCCATGTTTAATAAAGTGCATCCTAATTAGTATTGGAACTATAATTGTAACCCTAATCGATAACTATGCATCCATATCTTTGAATTTATATCTATTTGCATACCATATCACACTATTCCATTTTATTGTTATATTGGTATCCCATACTTGTTTTTTTGTACCCATGCTTATTACAGTTTGATTATGAGCACCCACGTGATACTTGTGCACTCCCCTGACATAACTTGATACACTACTGCTTGACACGACTTGATACCTGTGCACTACTTGACCTGACCTGATACATGTACACCTGATATGACCTGATGTACCACAGCTTGACATATTACCTGATCTTGTTACTAATGCCGATAATCTTGACCTGTTGTCCCTACAGACATTTCCTGTTGTCTATCCAGACAAACCTGTACTTGCATGATCCCGTGTTGGCATTAACTCCAGATTTATCAATACCTGACTTGAACACATAACTTGGGGGTATGGGGAAATCAATGATGAAACATGATTTGTAACTCGACAGTTCGATGCCTTTACTGATCAGTCTTACGGGCTAGGCCAGCCCCGGGATGATGTTGCTGACATCATTCATCGTTATATACTATCTTTTACTGCCTAGCGGCACGTCTCGGATTCAGCCTGAGAATCTTGACCGTGGTCCCGGGCATGTACGGGATACTATTGAGTTACATCGATTATTCATCAAATTGATTTCAAAGACTTGAGAGTAGTTAACCCAGTAGACCGGTTTAGATTATTCACTACACATCACCTGTGCCTTACCCTTCACTGTCACTATTTGTATTACTGTTATACCTGTTTTACCGTGCATACTCGTATCTGCATGCCTTGCTACTCCTTGACTTTATTATTGCTTGATATTATGACGCACTGACGTCTGGGTTTTGCATGGCCCAGATCCTCTACCTTTGTCGCAAGCTGATCAGGAGTATTTTCCGCCATCAGGCCGAGCAGTGAGGATCCAGTTAGTATCCAGTTTTACTTTCTAGGTGTTTTGTTTATTGGATTTATTGCTTCCGCATATTATTTCTTGACTCGTTTATTCTGGCATATGGACATGTACTAGATAGTTATTTTATTTTCATGTTCTTGATATCTTCCAGACAGCCGTAATGTGACTGTGGAAGGATGTTTCCTAGCCACAGGTAGCATGGTTGGCTCGATCACGTGATGATCTTAGCGCACTCTGGGAAGCGGGGCGTGACAGGGTTTGTTTGGTATCAGAGCCATAGGATTTAGGTTAATCGGGTTTGATTCTTTTGTAGTTGGGTATTGGACCCAATACACGAATCAGACTACTCGTAACTAGGAGCATGTCCTGCCATATTGTTATCGTGATTCTTGAATCATATCTTTCTCTTGACCCCTGTCCTGACGATATGCAAACAATTTTGCATCTTGAGTTGAAATTCTTTTGGTTCCCTATTGTTTCTTCCGTCCTATTCCTTTGATTCTGATACTAGGATTTGGGCGACTTGAACGGAGTTATATGATTGTAACTATGAACTGCAGCATGGTTACAATGCGGTACTCTATTTAAGTAACTTGGAGTCCTTGTCTTGATTCACTTCCTTGTTTCATGGTCGTTATATTGCCTTGCTTCTCTTGCTTTCCAGTTCATGTTTTATCGCAAACTTGAATTCTGTTTACCGTGCTTATCTTCTTCAGTTTTTGGCTTCAGGTGAAAACGTTTCAGGTATCCTACTTGATCATGTCTTCCCCGCATTAGAATTATTCAATTCTGGTGCATCCCTTTGTTTGTTGTTGTCTTGGGAATGGACTTTCTCGGCACTTTCCACGCTCATATTGATTGTAGGGAAAAGAAAGTGATTTTCCAGATTCCAGGACATCCGAAGTTTGTTTTTGCTGGAGGAAACAGTTCTGTCGGGCCAGTCGAGTTTAGGGCTAGGCTGACAAGCAATGTTCTTTCGTCAATGGAAGTTGTTAAGGAGGAAGCGCCAGCTGTTGTTCGAGATTTCATGGACGTGATCGAAGACATCTCGGGTTTACCACCAAAACGAAATGTGGAGTTCGCGATCGATCTTATTCCTGGTGCAGCGCCAATCTCTAAAGCGTACTATCCAATGGCGCCAGTAGAGTTGGAAGAAGTCAAGAAGTATGTTACTGAATTACTTGAGAAGGGTTGGATTCGCAGCAGTAACTCATCTTGGGGAGCTCCAGTTCTTCTAGTCAAGAAGAAAGATGGCACAAGGAGGATGTGCATCGATTATTGAGAATTAAACCGGGTGACTATTAAGAACAAGTACATGATCCCTCGCATTGGCGAATTATTTGAGCAGCTTAGTGGCGCAAGGGTATTCTCGAAGCTGGATATGCGATCCGGATATCATTAGGTCCGAGTTAAATCAGAAGATATTTGCAAGACTGCGTTCTGAACTCGGTATGGACATTACGAGTATTTAGTGATGCCCTTCGGAGTAACGAATGCACCGGCGATATTATGGACTAGATAAACCGAATCTTTTCACCATTCTTGGACCAGTTTATAGTGGTGTTCATTGATGATATTCTGGTCTACTCAAAGAGTATTGAAGAGCATGCAGAACACTTGAAGATCGCACTACAGACATTGAGGCAAGAAAGATTGTATGCAAAGATGAGCAATTGCGAGTTTTGGCTTGAGGAAGTGAAGTTTTTGGGGCATGTCGTGTCCGGAGATGGAATCGCCGTTGATCCCGAAAAGATTGCAGCAGTTCGAGATTGGCCGATTCCGAAGAACGTTGCAGAGATCAGAAGCTTTCTTGGACTTGCCGGGTATTACAGAAAGTTCGTGGAGAATTTTGCTCGTTTGGCTGAGCCTTTAACGAAGCTTACGCGTAAGGAGGTACCATTTGTGTGGACGGATAAGTGTGCGTTAGCTTTTGAGACGTTGAAACAGAGACTGATAACCACTCCCATTTTAACCGTGCCAGACAGTTCTGGAGGATTGGTGATTCACAGCGACGCATCTGGGAAAGGATTGGGATGTGTTTTGATGCAGCATGGGAAGGTTATAGTTTACGCATCGAGACAGTTGAAGACCCATGAGAAGAATTACCCAACTCATAATTTAGAGCTAGCAGCTGTGATTTTCGCTTTGAAGATTTGGAGGCACTACTTATTGGGCGAAAGAGTCGAAATATTCACCAATCACAAAAGCCTGAAGTATGTGTTCACACAGAAGGAGCTTAGTATGAGGCAGCGTAGATGGTTGGAGCTGATGGCTGACTACGATCTTGATCTTAAGTACCATCCGGGGAAAGTTAATGTAGTGCCGGATGCGCTTAGTCGGTTGCCAGCAATTCAGATATTGACTGCACAGAAGGAACTTATCGAAGACTTTCGGAGATTCGATTTGGAGGTTGTGCTACCGCATTCTTCAGGACAGTTGATGCAGCTGCAAGTACAGTCGTCGTTGATCGAGAATATTAAAGGAGCGCAGTTACAGGACCTTAGATTGCAAAAGTTTCAAAAACAGGTTGAAGCTGGACTTCGAACGGACTTGTTGATTCATGAAGATGCTTCGTTGCGATATGGTAGTCGTTTGTGTGTGCCAAAGGGAGATATTCGCGAAGAAGTTATGAAGAAGGCACACAGTTCCGCTTATTCCGTACATCCAGGAGGCACGAAGATGTACCGAGATCTACGACAGCATTTCTGGTGGGAAGGCATGAAACGGGAGATTGCCCGCTTTGTAGCGAAGTGTTTGGTGTGTCAGCAAGTTAAGGCTGAATATCAAAGGGTTGCTGGTTTATTGCAACCACATCCGATTCCCCAGTGAAAGTGGGAACATATAACCATGGATTTTATGACGGCTCTACCACGGAGTCCAAAAGGAAACAATGCAGTTTGGGTGATTGTTGATCGATTGACCAAGGCAGCTCAGTTCATACCATTTCAAGTTGGTCAATCAACAGAACCTTTGGCAGAACGGTACATGCAGGAGATTGTAAGATTGTATGGAGTACCGGTGAGCATCGTGTTCGACCGTGACACCCGTTTCTTATCACACTTCTGGAGGAGCTTACAGGAAAGTTTGGGGACTCGATTGAAGTTTAGCACAGCTTATCATCCTCAGACAGACGACCAGTCGGAGAGAACGATCCAAACTCTTGAAGATATGTTGAGAGCTTGCATGTTAGACTTCAAGGGTTCATGGGAGGATCATCTACACTTGGTGGAGTTTTCGTACAACAACAGTTTTCAGGCGACTATTCAGATGGCTCCATTCGAAGCATTATATGGTCGTAAGTGTCGTTCACCTGTTTATTGGGACGATGTTGGAGAACGAAGATTGTTGGGACCGGATTTGATCGTGCAGACAATGGAGAAGGTTAACACTATCCGGAATCATATGAAGGCAGCACAAGATCGGCAAAAGAGTTGGGCTGATACTTCGAGAAGACCTCTAGAGTTCGCTGTTGGTGATATGGTATTCTTGAAGATATCACCGACTAGAGGAGTGATTCGTTTTGGAAGTCGAGGCAAGCTTAGTCCTCGATTCGTTGGGCCTTTCGAGATTATTGAGCGTGTTGGAGAAGTGGGTTATCAATTGGCGTTACCACAATCTTTAGCGAAAGTTCATGACGTGTTTCATGTATCTCAACTTCGTAAATATGTTCGAGATGAAACCCATGTGCTGGATCATTCAGAGGAGGAAATGTTAATTCTTGCTTCTTCCTTTGACTGTACGAGAAGATTTGAGTTTTGAGGAGCGACCGATGTCGATTATGGATCGAAGAGAAAAGGTTCTTAAGAACAAGGTTATCCCTCTTGTACTTGTTTCTTGGGGAAATCGCTCACATGGAGAATCAACTTGGGAATGAGAAGATGAAATCCGGCAGAAGTTTCCACATCTATTCTTGTAGTTTCTTGATTGTTTATCCTTTCTTGTTCTTAGAATTTTGAGAACGAAATTCTTTTTTTAGTTGGGTATAATGTAACAACCTAGTTCATTTATACTATTTCCAGTTCCCGTATTTACTTATCTGTGGTATTTTCTTGATTTATCGTGTTTTGGGTGCGAATGGTATTTTACATTTTTACATTGCATTCGACCCGACCCGCTTGCTTGAACCTGTTTGATTCATATTTATGAATTACCTTGACTTGTTACATAGACACGTGCATTTCATGTATACTGCATACTGGCATTTTATCTGGCATTGCATCTTTTACCATATTACATTTTAAGTCACGTAAAATAATTTAAAATTTCTTATCTTGGCCTGCATGATACCTCTAACCCCGTGGTAGCATCCGCGCATCTTGTTCTCGTCCCGTTCAGTGAAACGGAAGTGTTTGGATGGCTACGCGCACGTACGTGCATCCGTTCTTGGGGGTATGCATTTTCATTACCTGAGCATTCATTTTGAAATTTGGTCATCACATATATTTTTCGTATTTTAAAACTGAATCTTTAGACCCGACCCGGGCGTATTTTGGATTATTTTTGTATCCTGCCAAAATTCAATTTTATTAATTATAATATCTTTAAATTAATACGACAGCCTAACTAAATATTTTATCTTAACTCTTTTTTTAACAAACTAAAATATTTTTTAAATTATAATCCCAACTTTCTTATACAACAGATCCTATCTCTCTCTCTCTCTTCTCTCTTTCTTTCTCTCTTTCTCTCTCCCCGCTACCTTCCAATTTTCTTTCTCCTCCCTATTCATTTACCTTTCTCTCTCTCCTCTCGATCTCTCTCCTCTGCCTATCTCTCTCCTTTCGATTTCTTTCTCTCTCCCTCTTTCTCTCATCTCGATCTCTTTCTCTCTCTCTTATAAATATATATATTATTCCTTACCTTTAATATTAAAATAAAACCCTAATCCCCAGGCCCTCTCCTCTTATCTTCTTCTTCGTTCTCTTTATATTTTCGCCGCCTCTCTTCTTCCTCGCGAGAACCCACTTTCCCTGCCCTCGCGTCACACTCGCCGTCGCCAACCTTACCTTCGGCCGACTCCCTCCGACCTCGCTCATCTCCTCCCTCTCCCTGCTCACCTCTCTTCCCCCGAGCCCCACAACCCATTGCAACCCGACCTAGCCTCACCTCGCCGTCGTCCACTCAACCCCGACGACCTCACTTCATCGACCCCATCTTACCCCAACAGCCCTCATCATCAAACCGAGCACCCCTAACTCCTTCGAGATCCCTTCATCTTCGACCCAGTACTTCGACTCCCTCAGCCGCCGGCGTCTCCTGCCTCCGCATTCCACAACCGAGACCCGCCTCGTCTTCATCTCTTTTCTCCAGATATCGGAACCTTCTCCTCAAACCCACGGCCACCCTCGCTCCAGACGCTTGCCCTCGCTGCGACTCCATCGTCATCTTCTTTGTCGTCTCCCTCAGGCCGAGTCCTCCAACCATCATCTCTTTGTTCTCTATTGTTCACCATCTCCATCTCCAGCAACCAAGTCCTTCCTCCTCTCTATTACAGCATCACCTCTACCTAGCCGCAGCCACCTCCATCACCTCACACTCGAGAGAACCCTTCTCTAGTGAACCCAAACCCTAGCCACAACCTTCATCTCTTCTTGTTTTTCCTTCTCTTCTTGTTTTCTTGTTTCTTGATCAATGTTTTCGATCACCGCCGGAGCCGTGCTCGCCACCGCTGATCCGGGCAACCTAGCGGACATCCCTATCCAGCGTGGTCCGTTCCTGCATTGCTTGGTTCAGTCCCGTGTGTACCGTATGTGCATGGAAACTTTTACCGATATTGGACATTGCAGCGCGTATCCGTATCGTGATCTATCGAGGCAAGTTAATCTTACTACATGCTATATAACTCATTTTATACCTATTTAAATAAATATTATACCTGTAGTTTAAATCTAGTACCCCATGTTTAGTTTTATAACATGTCGATGTTCCGTTTGCATCCGTTTATATCATTTTAAATCTAGATCATGAAAACTAATCTTATTACATACTAGATTTCATTATACTGCATCCATAGATCATGGTAATAAATAATAGTGTGATATTAACACTCCATATTTAATAAAGTGCATCCTAATTAGTATTGGAACTATAATTGTTACCCTAATCGATAACTGTGCATCCATATCTTTGAATTTATATCTATTTGCATACCATATCACACTATTCCATTTTCTTGTTATATTGGTATCCCATACTTGTTTTTGTATACCCATGCTTATTACAGTTTGATTATGAGCACCCACGTGATACTTGTGCACTCCCCTGACATGACTTGATACACTACTGCTTGACACGACTTGATACCTGTGCACTACTTGACCTGACCTGATACATGTACACCACCTGACATGACCTGATGTACCACAGCTTGACATATTACCTGATCTTGTTACTAATGCCAACAATGTTGACCTGTTGTCCCTACAGACATTTCCTGTTGTCTATCCAGACAAACCTGTACTTGCCTGATCTTGTGTTGGCATTAACTCCAGATTTATCAATACCTGACTTGAACACATAACTTGGGGGTATGGGGAAATCAATGATGAAACCTGACTTGTAACTCGACAGTTCGATGCCTTTACTGATCAGTCTTACGGGCTAGGCCAGCCCCAGGATGATGCTGCTGACATCATTCATCGTTACATACTACCTTTTACTGCCTAGCGGCATGTCTCGGATTCAGCCCGAGAATCTTGACCGTTGTCCTGGGCATGCACGAGATACTATTGAGTTACATCGATGATTCATCAAATTGATTTCAAAGACTTGAGAGTAGTTAACCCAGTAGACCAGTTTAGATTACTCACTGCACATCACCTGTGCCTTACCCTTCACTGTCACTATTTATATTACTGTTATACCTGTTTTACCGTGCATACTCGTATCTTCATGCCTTGCTACTCCTTAACTTTATTATTGCTTGATATTATAACGCACTGACGTCTGGGTTTTGCATGGCCCAGATCCTCTACCTTTGTCGCAGGCTGATCAGGAGTATTTTCCGCCGTCAGGCCGAGCAGTGAGGATCCAGTTAGTATCCAGTTTTACTTTCCAGGTGTTTTGTTTATTGGATTTATTGCTTCTGCATATTATTTCTTGACTCGTTTATTCTGGCATATGGACATGTACAAGATAGTTATTTTATTTTCCTGTTCTTGATATCTCCCAGACAGCCGTAATGTGACTGTGGAAGGATATTTCCTAGCCACAGGTAGCATGGTTGGCTATATCACGTGCCGATCTTAGCGCACTCTGGGAAGCGGGGCGTGACATATTGTTTTTATCTCTAGTTAAGATTCAAGGGTTATAGTTCTTTAGAACGGCAAAAATTTGAAAACGGCATGGACGATACCTCCCGAAACCTTGCTGCCGCCCTATGGAACCCTACAGTGGTATCAGAGCCAAGCTAGAGATTTAAACGATGTTTGTTAGATTACGAAACCGAAACTACTCCGAAACTTTAAACATTTCAACCCAGTTTCTGTTGAATTTAAAAAGTCCTCTAAAAATTCTTTAAACAACTGTAGAATGTTGTATATGATATAACATGAACACTGTGAAAATTTGAGGCAATTCCACCTCAAAGTGGCCGGCCACAATGCCCCAAAGACCGGTGAGCTCGGTCCAATTTGGGAGTTCAGGGTTCAAATTTTCATGGTGTTCCAGTCTCTGGGTTTTGGTGTTTCAGGTGTTGTTTGTTTTTGCTAAATTTGCATGTGATGTTAACTTTCTGCAAAGGCAACTCGGAGTGTTTCATAGTCGTAATTCTAACATGTATTCGGGTTATTTAGACGTCATTAAAAAGTTTGAACGGATATAAATAACCCAATTTTTCCCCACTGGAAATTTTCCAAGTGTTGGATTTTTTCCGAGTTTAAAATCTTCAGAAAATCATGCAAGCGATTATGTGGACCCTTTAGAAAAACGATACCCAAACTCGACTTTTTGGATCGCGGAACCGCAGTGATACCCTAGGGTTTGCCGCAGTTCCGTGGCGACATGAGTGAGGCATGGGTCGGCACTTCTACGGATGGTTCATAGGAGTTGTGGCATGTTCTGGGTACTTTTTGAACTCCGCTCAAGTGTTGGGCTTGTTGGGAAATTTTGGGTGCTTGCTTATTCGATCGAAAAGTTTAACTTCGTCTAGCTATCTGTGATTGTGATACAATATTTGGAATCCACATAACTAGTTATGAGATAACTAGTTTGAATTTTATAAATCTAGCAGTTTAGTCTCATTTGATCGGTTGCCACGGAATTTTTATGTGGATCAAAAGTCCATCGTAATTACGTAGTGTACGCGGATACTCGCCGGGTAACCTTACTAGATAGTCATGCTGTAGGGTTCCTAGGCACGCTGATTGTAGGGTTCCTAGGCACACTAGTGAGGTCTCACAAGGCATCAACCATGCCAATTTCAAAAACTACAAGTGCCGAGAAACCCTAATACGGATCGTTAACTAGAATTTTAGGCGAATCAAATGCGAATAGTTAACAATATAACTAAAAGAACGGAAATACAACCTTTGTAGATCCGGTCCTCCACCTCCATAGCTCCGTAATGAAGTCTCCTCGCTGTCCAAATGGAATCCCGGGCTCTAGCGTCGGCTTCATCGGAGAAATGGGCGGGCTTGGTCGTCGGCTTCGATGCCGAAGATGATCTACGTCGAGGCATCACAAGATCAAGCTCCCACTTCACCAAGTCATGAAACTTGTGAAGAAAACACCCTATACTACTTGGCAAGTGGTAGAGGATGAAGAAATAGGAAGTGGGTTCACTTTAGAATTGGATTTCTCACTCTTTTTCTCACTTTGCCATTGATGGAGGCAAGCTTCTTCTTGTAGAAGAAGAAGAAGAAGATGAAAAATGATATGTTAAGTATTTTCCAAAAAGAATGTAATATGAATACTTATCATATACCAACCATAGTTTGGTGTAGAGAATAAACTATGGTTAAAGCAATTGGTTAGGGTTAAGGAAAGAAACAAAAATGGTCAAAGCTTTTCTAAGCTTCAAGAAGCTTCAAGATAAATCCAAAAAGCCACCATTTTCTTTTCTTTCCTAAATGAACAAATAAATAATTGAATAAACAAAATGAATAAGAAAAAGAAAACCCTAACCAATATACAACCATGGTTTAATCTTCACACAAACCCTAGTGAGCATGTATCATCAAACATGATACAATCAAGTGCACAAAAAGTATATCACATATACAATGTGCACATCCGAGCGAGAAAATCCATTTAGAGTGAACCAACACTAGTTAATGCAAAGTAATATATCAAATATATAATTATGCATTAAATCATTAAATCAACACTTGATTTAACGATCCGGTCATATCGCATATAACCGACTAATATTCAATGTATCGGCTTATCGAATCAATCCTTGATTCGATAACTAGGTTATATCGCATACAACCATATCGATACATTCATCGCGAGAATAGAATACGGTATCACATACACGCATTATTCTCGGTCCCGCACATATCACATATGCGCTCCTATTTCGTTTCGCTTGAGCCAGGAAACCTCTGTGTAGGACTCTAAAGACTCGTCAATACGCCGGCAGCAGATGATGATCATATCAAACACCCACAAGCCGCAAGCGGTCTGCCAAACGTAACGGCCACCCGGGTATTGAGCGATCAGAAGATCGACGAGCAAGCCCGCTCACACTCCTGTGAATCCAACCAGTAACACTTACCGTACAGTCCGGTCTCGTCGTCTGATATGTCGCATATCTTGCCTAGGGGTGGTAAACGTCAGACCCCAATAGCTCGATAAGTCGTGTCGATATGAGGTCTATAACAGTTCGAGAAACTACTGGTAACACTTACCAGTAAATCTCAGTAACCCTGGCCAGGGATTTCCGGTTATAGCCAATCGAACATAGCGCAACATCAACTCCCTATACCGGGAGAGACGAATCCCCTCCTATCGCTCATTGCCTCCATGTGATTCGGGACTGTACCCAAAAACCACCGTTTTGCACGCCCTCTTGGACGTGGTAAGATGGAAATCAAAGCACAGTGGGAACCACACAAGACTCTATGACGATCTCGGGTCAACAGACTACTCTGTACCAGTGTCACCAGTGAACTGCCATCTGACGTAAGGTATAATACCATCTGGGAGTTCTCGGCGAGTCCGTCCAGTGTACCCAGTCTCTACTGAGCACCCATATATCTCCTCTGATGTCAAACACTAATGGATATGGGATCATCCATCGCCCATCTGTATGGGTCGAGAAGGTATACGCTAGTCTACTCTGGTATATCGATGCCCCGTCTCGATACACCCACGACTAGGGACTTTGAAGGATGTACTTATGGACTACCATGTCCCCACTAGTATGATCCGCATCATAGTCCAGATAGTCAAGTACACATCCTAAGGGCTTTACCAACATGTAACCGAGAGACAATCAATGTACACGTTAAGGTAAAGAGTAACCAGATAGCATACTATCATGTCGAGCAAGAAAGTCCTCCCTATATATGTCCCAGCATCCACTACAATATACATCCAATGTACAGTAATGGCCTCTAGGTCATACATATAACTAACACTAATGAGGTCTCACAAGGCATCAACCATGCCAATTTCAAATTTTACGGGTGCCAAGAAACCCTAATACGGATCGTTAACTAGAATTCTAGGCGAACACATGCGAATAGTTAACAACTTAACTAAAAGAACGGAAATACAACCTTTGTAGATCTGGTCCTCCACCTCCATAGCTCCGCAATGAAGTCTCCTCGCTGTCCAAATCGAATCCCGGGCTCTAGCGTCGGCTTCATCGGAAAAATGGGCGGGCTAGGTCATCGACTACGATGCCGAAGATGATCTACGTCGAGGCATCACAAGATCAAGCTCCCACTTCACCAAGTCATGAAACTTGTGAAGAAAACACCCTATACTTCTTGGCAAGGGGTAGAGGATGAAGAAATAGGAGGTGGGTTCACTTTAGAATTGGATTTCTCACTCATTTTCTCAAGATGCCATTGATGGAGGCAAGCTTCTTCTTGAAGAAGAAGATGAAGAAGATGAAAAATGTTATGATCATTATTTTTCAAAAAGAAAATAAAATGTATACTTATCATAATCCAATCATGGTCAAGTGTAGAGAATAAACTAGGGTTAGGTCAATGGTTAAGGTTAAGCATGAAGACAAAAATGGTGACTTAGTCAAAGCTTCATGAAGCTTCAACAAGCATCCAAAGAAAGCCACCATTTTTCTTTTCTTTTGCCAAAAAGAAATAAATAAATAAATGAATAAATAGATATGAAAAACAAAACCCTAACCATTTAAATAACCATGGTTTAATCTTTACACAAACTCAAGTAAGCATGTATCATCAAACATGATACAATCAAGTGCACAAAAGTATATCACATATACAACTTGTGAAATTCAAGTGAGAAAATCCATTTAAAGTGAACCAATACTAGTTAATGCAAAGTAATATATCAAATATATAATTATGCATTAAATCATTAAATCAACACTTGATTCAATGATCCGGTCATGTCGCACACAACTGACTAGTATACAATGTATCGTTTTATCGAATCAATCCTTGATTCGATAACTAGGTTATATCGCATACAACCATTCGACACATTCTTCGCGAGAATGAAATACGGTATCACATACACGCATTATTCTTGGTCCCGCACATATCTCATATGCGCTCCTATTTCGTTTCGCTTGAACCAGGAAACCTCTGTGTAGGACTCTAAAGACTCGTCAATACGCCGGTAGCAGATGATGATCATATCAAACACCCACAAGCCGTAAGCGGTCTGCTAAACGTAACGGCCACCCGGGTATTGAACGATCAGAAGATCGACGAGCAAGCCCGCTCACACTCCTGTGAATCCAACCAGTAACACTTACCGTACAGTCCGGTCTGATCGTCTGATATGTCGCATATCTTGCCTAGGGGTGGTAAACGTCAGACCCCAATAGCTCGATAAGTCGTGTCGATATGAGGTCTATAACAATTCAAGAAACTACTGGTAACACTTACCAGTAAATCTCAGCAACCCTGGCCAGGGATTTCCGGTTATAGAGCGCAACATCAACTCCCTATACCGGGAGAGACGAATCCCCTCCTATCGCTCATTGCCTCCATGTGATTCGGGACTGTACCAAAAAACTACCGTTTTGCATGCCCTCTTGGACGTGGTAAGGTGGAAATCAAAGCACAGTGGGAACCACACAAGACTCTATGACGATCTCGGGTCAACAGACTACTCTGTACCAGTGTCACCAGAGAACTGCCATCTGACGTAAGGTATAATACCATCTGGGAGTTCTCGGCGAGTCCGTCCAGTGTACCCAGTCTCTACTGAGCACCCGTTCATCATCTCTGATGTCAAACACCAATGGATATGGGATCATCCATCGCCCATCTGTATGGGTCGAGAAAGTATACGCTAGTCTACTCTGGTATATCGATGCCCCGTCTCGATACACCCACGACTAGGGACCTTGAAGGATGTACTTATGGACTACCATGTCCCCATTAGTATGATATGCATCATAGTCCAGGTAGTCAAGTACACATCCTAAGGGCTTTACCAACATGTAACACAGAGACAATCAGTATACACGTTAAGGTAAAGAGTAACCAGATAGCATACTATCATGTCGAGCAAGAAAGTCCTCCCTATATATGTCCCAGCATCCACTACAATATACATCCTATGTATAGCAATAGCCTCTAGGGCATACATATAACTAACAATCTCCCACTTGCACTAGGGCCATCTGATAGCAGTGGTTGTAGTATCTCATACTCAACCATCCCATAAAAGTCTCTCTCTGGGAAAAGGCCTTTGTGAGTGGATCCGCCGTGTTGTCCTCTGAGTCTACTCTCCTATCCTCGATCACCCTGGAGATCAACTATCTCCATGATCAGGTGACACTACCTCAGAATACGTCTGGATCACTGATGGGACGAACGTTCCTTGGCATAAGCCATAACTCCATTGTCTCACAATGGTAGGAACGTAGTTCATCTCATGAACCGATATACACCCAAACAGCTTCTTTGGTAGCATCTTAAGTAGCGATGTATCTTGCCTTTATCGTCTAGAATGCCACGGTATCTAGCTTGGAACTCTTCCAACATACCATCCCTTTACTGAGGGTAAAGACAATGCCTGTGACTGACACTCAGTCGTCTTTATCACCCTGGAACACTTCCAGTGATTCTGCCCAGGATCAATTGATACCATCTCACTATATCTAGTGAGTATCCTAACATCCAAATAACATCTATCTCATAGATGAAAACACAGGATTTAGGAGGTATCACTTTGATCCTATATGGAGAATCCATGTGATAAGCGGAGATTGATCGAGCGTAACATAGGAAACCCCTTTCTTATCAAGAGTATGTCATCCACGTACTCTACGAGGATCACCACCATACTCCCTACTACCTTTTTGTATATACAAGGTTCATCTACCATTTTGATGAAGTCAAACTTTTTGACTACGACATCAAAACAGACGTTCCAACTCCGCGATGCCTGCTTTATCCTATAAAACATCTTGCACACGTTTCCGCTACTCCCACTGTCTACGAAGCCCTCTGGCTGTGTACTTATAGACTCCCTCTTCTAAAACATCATTTAGAAAAGCTGTCATGACACCCAACCACCAGATATCGTAGTCATGGTATGTAGCCGTGGTAAGTAGGATCTGGAAGGACTTAAGCATAGCTACTTGAAAAGGTTTCATCATTATCCACACCTGGTGAATGATGCAAACTTTTAACAAGTCTAGCTTTGAAAGTCTCAACTTTTCCATGTACACCAAGTAATCTTCTCAAGATATACTTGCTCCTGATGGGGATTTAACCCTTCAGATATAGCAACCAAAGTCCATACTTTATTGGTGTATAAGGATTCCATCTCAGATCGATAAACATCCAGCCATTCTTACAGAGTCTCACTCCTGATGGCCAGCTCGAAACTAGTTGGGTCATCATCTCATGATGCAATCCTCGCTCCCACTGTCATCAAGAAACCGAAGTATCTCTCAGGTGGGTGAGGAACCCTACTAGATCGGCGGAGAGGCTGAGGTTCGTTGGTCTCTACTGAATCCTTTGGTTCTACCAAATCATCTGCTGTAGTTGTATAGCTGGAACCTTTCCAGTTCTACATAACTGATCTTGCCTCGAGCTTGTCCGGATTTTGCTTTTAGACATAGGCCGGACAACCCCAAATCTTAACTAACTTAAGATATGGGCTCTTCCCTTTCCATATCACATATGAAGTGGTAGGCAACTGATTTGATTTGAACCTAATTCAATAGGTATGCAGCTTCTCAAGTGCATAACCCCTAAAAGGAAACAGGTAACTCAGTAGTACTCATCATAGAGCACACCTTATCATATAGGGTGTGATTGCTCTGCCCCGATATACCATCGTGCTATGGTGTATACGGAGGAGTAATGCTGAGAGAGAATCTCATTCTCCTTTAGAATAGACCAGGATTTCCATGCTCAAGTATTCTCTTCCTTGATCTCATCAGAGGACATAATACTTATACCCGTATTTTGGTTCTCTACTTCACGCTTATATTCTGTGAATATCTCAAAAGGTTCGGATTCATGTTTCAACAGGAACATATGACTGAATCTTGAGAGATTATCAGAGAACATAATGAAGTATAAAAAACCAGTCCTGGCATGTGTAGACAGGGGACCTTACATACATCAACATGTATCATCCCAAGAGTTTACTAACTCTTTCTCTGTTTCCAATAAACAGGGCTATGGTCATCTTATCTTTGTGACATGACTGGCAAGTTTCACAAGATGTAAATTCAAACTAATTTAAATATGCATCTATGTGCAACTTCAGCCAGTCAGGTCGCATTGATATGACCTAGTCTACAATGCCTCAAGAAGAATTCGTTCATTTCTAAACTCTTCCTCTTGTGTGTGTTCAGTATACAAGGAACTGAAGTTTGATTTAGAACGTCAATGCTTTTAGATAACGTGCCTGAACCGATCAACTTTTGATATAGGAAATGTTCAAAACATTATCCAACAATACAAAATTATATCATTTCTTTACTAATAAAGAGACTGACATGATTTTGTATATCAGGTTCGGTATCTAATAACATTCGTTCAGAATCAATGTATTTGGGATACAGGGTGACAGTGACCAACAGACTTGGCTGCAACACTTGTCCCGTTTTCTGCCTCATGAAACTTATCACCCGTTCTCAGTTCTCTACCTTTCTGTAGCCCTATGTAACAGATTACATATCTGGGATCCTGATCCGGTATCAAATACCCAGGATGCGGAGGATACTGAGAAACAGTTCTTTGTAATGAACACACCCAAAGATGATGCATCAGCATGCACTCTCTTCGTTTGGGCGGCACGGGAATTCTGGTAATCCCCAATTTCCTGCTCTGTCTTATAACAATTATAAGTTGGAGCGGGACCAACGTTCCCAAGCTCAGTATAACAAGCGGGTTCGGTCAATATTCCGTATTATTATCTTGATTAAGGCGTGATATGGTCGCTACCTGGAGAGAGAGAGAAGAAAACACTCAGCGTGCGCTCTTGCAAGAATATATTGGTTATTATTTTATCTAATCAGGATGGCTCCTACTGTTTTTATCAAATCTTCCTTCAAACCCTAAAAGGAAAGACTAGCCGGGATTAATTATATACTACAAGTTCGCCAATCTTTCAGCCAGGCCAGTGTCGGTACTTTGAGGGAGGTCCCCCGTGCTTTCGCACGAACCTAATTAATGTAAACCTCGTTTTCCCAGAGGCGTAATCTCGTTAACACCTTTCTAGACACCTACTTGATCGGCTAATTGTAATGTGTAAAACTCTCCCAGGAGTAACTCTTACTCGCAACGGGTATCGGGATCCAACTATCTCATAGAAGGTATGCAATCTCATTGCAAATTTCAACACTTGAAATTCCCGATAATTTTGCCCCAAACGATCTATGACCTTGACAAGGTCAACAAATCATAGACCGCAAGTCAAGTTCAACCCGTCATTTCTTGATTGAATCAAACCCACCCGCACGACCCTTGACAAGGTCAACAAGGCCGCACGACTACCCTAACCCAATCTGCATCATATGCATAAGCAGATAAATACTTGTTAGCTACCGCACACTGCGCCGTGACAAGGTCAATAAACGCAGCACGAATACTAAACAGGACTTATCTGAAATGACGGAGGGCTACGACAGGTTTTTCTGAAAACCTATTGCGTAATGAACTTGATATCGTTGTAGAATCAAATGATTTTTAAAATGGAGTGTTTTTGAGGCTTTTCTAGTTTTGCTAAAGGAGTCACTTCCGGTGAAGGGATCGTCGGTCCTTTCCTCGTCGAATGAGGTGCGGGATATATCATATATATCACTGTGCAAAGCAAAAACTCTTAAAAGCAATCAAAAGACAAACCGAGTGTGTAGCATCTGCCAATTATTGCTAAAGGAGTCACTCCCGGTGAAGGGATCTCGGTCCTTTCCTCATCGAATAAGGTGCAGGATATATCATATATACCGCTGTGCAAAGCAAGAACTGTAGCTACCTGTTTTATTTTGAAATTCGATTCCACAACATCTTAGGTTTCTTTTCTTTCATTAATCACATTAATGAAGTCCCATCATTTAAGTACCTAAACATCACAGATAAATACGACGTACACTTATGCCATCCGCATTCGCCTCGATGTCCCCTCGTGCACCGTTAGGTTAGGTAACTAACGGCAGAGTGGGGCAGGGCTAGCGCGGGTGTAAAACATAAGTAACGTCTATATAATATATCATATATACTATATACTGTATCTATCACAGAACATCATATGATCACATCACAGATATCGCAGCAGAAAATATCATATGAAATATTGGATATACTAGGACGCCCGTGTTTTCAATACGAGCCAGTATAAAACACGGATTCCACGGTCGCGATGAATAGCCAAACCCACACCCCTAGACCCCTACGAAAGCGGCAAGCAACCCTACCAATTCTAGAGTTAGGAGACCCGGACTCGTCTCCTCGAGTTGGTCTCCCACTGGACTCCAGAACCCGGTTACTTGTGCTCTCCTCCTTGGGTCTATCCTAGTGCGGAAAAGTAAATAATATACAAAGGGTGACATCTTCCGCAACCTGGAAGTGCCCCAATAAAAGAATATTACATACAAGTTTTTACATGAATAAAAATGAAAAACACTCATCTCACATAAAAAAAACCCCGGCTATTCAAACACGACAATCCAATATAACATATCCAGCAACACATAACATCACATGTCATCAACGTAAGTAAATATGCGCATCCCAATTGTCGTTGGCATATAGCAACAAAACCGGCGATATCACATATTACGCTTACGGTCACAGAAAAGAAAGTGTAAAACTACAACAGTTGGAATCCGCAATCTGCATAGACATCGCATGCCTAATCAAATGAATTCCTTAGACATCGCATGCCTAACAATTATAAACCCCGCATTTCAGTCTCATTATCGAAAACACTTTTCAATATCAAGTCGGGCAATTCAACAAGATTCCCGACATCCTGATCGAATGCTCGTCGCAAACTTCAGTAGACGGCCGCACCCCCGATGCCGTCGACGAAGTGCACCAAGGCGGAACACCGCTGCCGCGAGCACCCAGATGGATGCTTTCGGCGACGGGGTTCTCCTATAGTCACTTGGTCGGGGCAATGGGGCGAGGCTGTCTATTAAGTTTACCCGGCGAGTATCCGCGTACGCTACGTGATTGCGACGGACTTTTGATCACATCAAAATTTCGTGGCAACCGATCAAGTGAGACTAAACTGCTATGTTTATAACATTCATTCAGTTATCTCATAACTACTTGTGAATTCCAATTATTGTATCCCATTCCAGATAAATAGAAAATGTTAAACTTTCCGATCGAACATTCAAACACCCAAGTTTTCCCGATACAGATCAACTCATGAAATAAGTTCAAAGACATTCACTTCATGCCTCAGTACCAACGGTCCAGCCGTAGAAGGGTCAAGCCAACGCCTCACATGTGGCACGCCGTACTGCCCCAAACCCGAGGGTTCAAAGGGCAGTTCAAGACGGTCACATAATCGAGTTAAGCTTTGTTGTCTTCTAGAGGGTCCATCGCGTTACTTGCACTACTTAGAACGTCTTTAAACCACGGAAAAATCCAACACTTGGAAATTTCCCGGCAGGGGAAAAAATGGGTATTTATATCCGGTTGAACTTTTTAACATATTCTAAAATTATCCGGAAAAGCACACAGACAAAATTAGACAATCCGATCAAAACACCGAGTTCCCAATACAACCCAGAAAACTCAACTCTTGAGTTCATATTAAAAATTCCCAGGAAAACCAGCACTGTAAATTAAGAATTACTGTGTAAAAATCAATGCAAGAGGAGACTAAAGGGCCGCGGAACCGCCGCATTAGTATGCTAATGCCGCGGTTCCGCCGCGCTTTGATGGAATCAGGAGCACGGGCTTCTCAGTAATTCTTAGAATCTCCTGCTGGGTTTTCTGCATATTTTTAATTCTCAAAAATCCACGATTTCAGAAAATGTATAGAGAGCAAGTTTGAATTAGGGTTTCGGTTCGATCGGACTTCTAACTCCGTCTACGCATCGCCTAAGGCTCTAGCTAGGCTCTGATACCACTGTAGGGTTCCTAGGCATGCTAATGAGGTCTCACAAGGCATCAACCATGCCAATTTCAAATTTTACGGGTGCCGAGAAACCCTAATACGGATCGTTAACTAGAATTCTAGGCGAACACATGCGAATAGTTAACATCTTAACTAAAAGAACGGAAATACAACCTTTGTAGATCCGGTCCTCCACCTCCATAGCTCCGCAATGAAGTCTCCTCGCTGTCCAAATCGAATCCCGGGCTCTAGCGTCGGCTTCATCGGAAAAATGGGCGGGCTAGGTCATCGACTACGATGCCAAAGATGATCTACGTCGAGGCATCACAAGATCAAGCTCCCACTTCACCAAGTCATGAAACTTGTGAAGAAAACACCCTATACTTCTTGGCAAGAGGTAGAGGATGAAGAAATAGGAGGTGGGTTCACTTTAGAATTGGATTTCTCATTCATTTTCTCAAGTTGCCATTGATGGAGGCAAGCTTCTTCTTGAAGAAGAAGAAGAAGAAGAAGATGAAAAATGTTATGATCATTATTTTTCAAAAAGAAAATAAAATGTATACTTATCATAATCCAACCATGGTCAAGTGTAGAGAATAAACTAGGGTTAGGTCAATGGTTAGGGTTAAGCATGAAGACAAAAATGGTGACTTAGTCAAAGCTTCATGAAGCTTCAACAAGCATCCAAAGAAAGCCACCATTTTTCTTTTCTTTTGCCAAAAAGAAATAAATAAATAAATGAATAAATAGATATGAAAAACAAAACCCTAACCATTTAAATAACCATGGTTTAATCTTTACACAAACTCAAGTAAGCATGTATCATCAAACATGATACAATCAAGTGCACAAAAGTATATCACATATACAACTTGTGAACTTCAAGTGAGAAAATCCATTTAAAGTGAACCAATACTAGTTAATGCAAAGTAATATATCAAATATATAATTATGCATTAAATCATTAAATCAACACTTGATTCAATGATCCGGTCATGTCGCACACAACTGACTAGTATACAATGTATCGTTTTATCGAATCAATCCTTGATTCGATAACTAGGTTATATCGCATACAACCATTCGACACATTCTTCGCGAGAATGAAATACGGTATCACATACACGCATTATTCTCGGTCCCGCACATATCTCATATGCGCTCCTATTTCGTTTCGCTTGAGCCAGGAAATCTCTGTGTAGGACTCTAAAGACTCGTCAATACGCCAGTAGCAGATGATGATCATATCAAACACCCACAAGCCGCAAGCGGTCTGCTAAACGTAACGGCCACCCGGGTATTGAACGATCAGAAGATCGACGAGCAAGCCCGCTCACACTCCTGTGAATCCAACCAGTAACACTTACCGTACAGTCCGGTCTGATCGTCTGATATGTCGCATATCTTGCCTAGGGGTGGTAAACGTCAGACCCCAATAGCTCGATAAGTCGTGTCGATATGAGGTCTATAACAATTCGAGAAACTACTGGTAACACTTACCAGTAAATCTCAGCAACCCTGGCCAGGGATTTCCGGTTATAGAGCGCAACATCAACTCCCTATACTGGGAGAGACGAATCCCCTCCTATCGCTCATTGCCTCCATGTGATTCGGGACTGTACCCAAAAACCACCGTTTTGCATGCCCTCTTGGACGTGGTAAGGTGGAAATCAAAGCACAGTGGGAACCACACAAGACTCTATGACGATCTCGGGTCAACAGACTACTCTGTACCAGTGTCACCAGAGAACTGCCATCTGACGTAAGGTATAATACCATCTGGGAGTTCTCGGCGAGTCCGTCCAGTGTACCCAGTCTCTACTGAGCACCCGTACATCATCTCTGATGTTAAACACCAATGGATATGGGATCATCCATCGCCCATCTGTATGGGTCGAGAAGGTATACGCTAGTCTACTCTGGTATATCGATGCCCCGTCTCGATACACCCACGACTAGGGACCTTGAAGGATGTACTTATGGACTACCATGTCCCCATTAGTATGATTTGCATCATAGTCCATGTAGTCAAGTACACATCCTAAAGGCTTTACCAACATGTAACACAGAGACAATCAGTATACACTTTAAGGTAAAGAGTAACCAGATAGCATTCTATCATGTCGAGCAAGAAAGTCCTCCCTATATATGTCCCAGCATCCACTACAATATACATCCTATGTATAGCAATGGCCTCTAGGGCATACATATAACTAACACATGCCTCATAGCCCCGACCAAGTGACTGTAGGAGAACCCCGTCGCCAAAAGCATCCGTTCGGGTGCTCGCGGCCGCGGTGTTCCACCTTAGTGCACTTCGTCGACGGCATCGGGGGTGCGGCCGTCTACTAAAGTTTCCGACGAGCATTCGATCATTTTATCGGGAATCTTGTAGAATTACCCGACATGTTATTGGAAAGTGTTTTCAATATCGAGACTAAAATACGGGGTTTATAATTGTTAGGTATGTGTTGTCTAATGAATTCATTTGTTGGGCATGAAATCCAAAGTATGCGATACATTGGGTTTATGATGTCTAAGGTGGTTGCGGATTCCAACTGTTGTAGTTTTTCACTTTCTTTTCTGCGACCGTAAGTGTAATATATGATGTATCGCCGGTTTCGTTGATATATGTCAACGACAATTGGGATACGCATATTTACTTACGTTGATGACATGTGATGTTATGTGTTGCTGTGATATGTTATATTGGATCATCGTGTTTGAATAGCCGGGTTTTCTTATGTGAGATGAGAGTTTTTCATTTTCATTCATGTAAAAACTTGTATGTAATATTCTTTTATTGGGGCACTTCCGGGTTGAGGATGATGTCACCATTGATGTATATTATTTACTTTTCCGCATTAGGATAGACCCAAGGAGGAGAGCACAAGTAACCGCGTTCTAGGGTCCAGTGGGAGAGCATCTCGAGGAGTCGAGACCGGGTCTCCTAACTCTAGAATTGGTAGGGTTCCTTGCCGCTCTCGTAGGGGTCTAGGAATATGAGTTTGGCTATTCATCACGACCGTGGAATCCGTGTTTTATACTAGCTTAAATTAAAACACGGAATTCCTAGTATATCCAATATTTCATATGTGTTCTTCTGCTGCTGATATTCTGCGATGTGATCACTTTATATGTTGAGACGAATGCTTATATTTTATATATATGATATATAATAAATATTATTGCTTTCGTTTCTTCTGTGATGCTTGTGGAGCATAATTAATGGGACTTCATTAGTGAGATTAATGAAATAAAAGAAGCCTAAAGATGTTGTACAAACTTGTCTCGAAAACAGGTAGCTCTAGTTCTTGCTTTGCATAGAGGTATTCCTTGTAGAATATCCAGCACCTTATTCGATAAGGAAAGAGCCGAGATCCCTTCACCGGGAGTGACCTCTTTAGCGAAACTAGCAGATGCTACAACCCACTCGGTTTGTCTTTTGATTGCTTCTATAGTTTTTGCTTTGCTTAGCGGTATTTGTGAAATATCATGTACCTTATTCGATAAGGAAAAAGCCGAGATCCCTTCACCGGGGTGAACTCTTTAGCAAAACTAGTAAAAGCCTAAAAACACTCCTTTTCAAAATCACTCGATTCTACAACGATATCAAGTTCATTACGCAAAAGGTTTTCTTAAAAACCTATCGTAGCCCTCCGTCATTTCAGATAAGTACTACTTAGTATTCGTGTTACGTTTATTGACTATGTTAAGACGTAGTGTGCGGTAGCTGATTAGTGCTTATCTGCTTAAGCATATGATGCAATTGGATTAGGGTAGTCGTACGATTTTGTTGACTATGTTAAGGGTCGTGCGGGTGGGTTTAATTCAATAAAGAAATGACGGGTTGAACTTGGCTAGCGCTTATGATTTGTTGACCTTGTTAAGGTCATAAGTTGCTAGGGGCAAAAATATATTCGGGAATTTCAAGTGTTGAAATTTGCAATGAGATTGCATACCTTCTATGAGATAGTTGGGTCCCAATACCCACTGCGAGCAAGAGTACTCCTAGGAGAGTTTTGCACATTACAATTAGCCGATCAAGTAGGTGTCTAGAAAGGTGTTAACGGGGTTACGCCCCTAGAAAAACGAGGTTTATTTTAATTAGGTCCGTACGAAAGCACGGAAAACCTCCCTCAAAGTACCGACACTATCCTGGCCGAAAGATTGGCGAACTTGTAGGGTGTAATTAATCCCGGCTAGTCTTACCTTTTAGGTTTTGAAGGAAGATTTGATAAAAAAAAGTGGGAGCCATCCTGATTAGATAAAATAATAACTAATCTGATCTTGCAAGAGCGCACGCAGAGTGTTTTCTTCTCTCTCTCTCTCCTGGTAGCGACCATGTCACGCCTTAATCAAGATAATAATATGGATGCATTGACCGAACCTGCTTATTATACTGTACTAGGGAATGTTGGTTCCGCTCTATCTTATAACTGTTATAAGTCCGAGCAGGAAATAGGGGAATATCTGGATTTCCATGCCACCCGATCGAAGAAAGTGCATGTTGATGCATCTTTTTCGGGTGTGTTCATTACTGTTTTTCCAGTATCCTCTACGTCCTGGGTATATGATACCGGATCAGGATCCCGCATATGTAATATGTTACATGGGCTACAGAAAGGTAGAGAACTGAGAATGGGTGATATATCTCTAAGTGTAGAGAATGGTGCAAGTGTTGCAGCCAAATCAGTTGGCAAATATCACCTTGTATTAATACATTAATTCTGAACGAATGTTATTATATACCGAACCTAATATACAACATTACATCAGTTTCTTTAATGAGTTAAAGAAGGATATAATTCTGTATTGGAGGATAATGCTGTGAACATTTTCCTGAATCAAGGGTTGATTCGATCAGGCACGATATATAATAGCATAGACGTTCTAAATTAAACCACAGTTCAAAATATCTAGAACACACACAAGAGGAGTAGTTCAGAAATGAACGAATCCTTCTTATGGTATTGTAGACTAGGTCATATCAATGCGACACGACCAGCTAAGTCACATAAGGATGAATATGAGAATCTGTTCGAATTTTTATCTTATGATACTTGTCAGTCTTGTCTCAAAGATAAAATGACCAATATTCCGTTTACTAGAAATAGAGAAAGAGTTAGTGAACTCTTGGGACAGATACATGATGATGTATACGGTCCTATGTCTACAAATGCCAATGTTGGTTCTTTGTACTTCATTATATCACTGATCATCTCTCAGGATTCGGGCATATGTTCCTGTTGAAACACAAGTCTGAAACTTTTGAGAAATTCAAGGAATATAAGCTTGAAGTTAAAGAACCAGACGGGTAGAAGTATTAAAGTCCTACGATGTGATCGAGGAGGCGAATACTTGCGCATGGAGTTCCTGGAGTTTGTAAAAGGAGAATGTAATTCTTTCTCGGCTTACTCCTTCGAGTACACCACAACACAACGGTGTATCGGGGCGGAGGTATCGCACCCTATGAGATATAGCGTGCTCTATGATGAGTACTGCTGAGTTACCTGTTTTCTTCTGGGTGTTATGCACTTGAGAAGCTGCATACCTATTGAATGGAGTTCCATCCAAATCAGTGCCTACCACTCCATATGAGATATGGTATAGGAAGAGACCATATCTTAAACGAGTTAAGATATGGGGTTGTCCGGCCTATGTTGCAAAGCAGAATCTGGACAAGCTCGAGGCAATGTCAGTTCTGTATAAGTTTGTTGGTTATCCCGAACATTCGTGAGGGAATATCTTCTACCACACTGAGGAGCAAAAGGTATTTTGTTTCTCAACACGCCACCTTTTTAGAAAAGGAATTTCTTATGAAGAAGTTTGTAGTCATGAGGTAGAACTGGAAGAAGTTCCATCTAAACAAACTAACAGCTGATGATTTGGTGAAACCAAAGGATTCAATAGTCTCCAACGAACCTCAGCCTCTCCGCGAATATGGTAGGGTTCCTCATCCACTTGAGAGATACTACGGTTTTCTCGGTGACAGTGGGAGCGAGGATTGCATCATGGTAGATGATGGCCCAACTAGGTTCAGGAAGGCCATCACGAGTGGGGACTCTATGTAAAGGCTGGATGCTATGCGATCAAAGATGGAATCCATATACACCAAAACAAAGTATGACTTTGAATGATTCACCTAAAGGGGTAAAACCCATCGGGAGCAATCGGATCTTGAGAAGATTCATGGTGTAAATGGAAAAGTTGAGACTTTCAAAGCTATGCTTAAGTCCATCAGGATTAAAGCAGGCATTTCGGAGTTGGAACATCTGTTTTGATGTGGCAGTCAAAGTGTTTGACTTCACCAAAAAGGTAAATGAACCTTGTATATAACAAGAAGGTTGTAGAGAGTAAGGTTGTCTTATACATATTGTATGTAGATGACATACTCTTGATAGGAAATGGTTTCCTATGCTACACTCGGTCAAGCTCTTCTTATCACGAGAATTCTCAATAGAAGATCTGGATGATACCTACTACATCTTGTGGATTATGATCTATGGTGATAGATCTAAGTGGATGTTGGGAGTGTCCCAAATCCAGGTACATTAACACCGTACTAAAGGGATTTAGTATGGAAGATTCTAAGCGTGGTGGTTCGTCCACTTACTCAGGAATCACTCTCTCCAAAAAGACGTCTTCCAAGACTGATTTGGAGAAAGCTCGCGTGCAAGGGATACCCTATGCTTCGACAGTAGGCTTTATCATGTATGCGATGTTATGTACCAGACCAAATTTAGATGACTCACTAGGCGTAGTGATCAGGAATCAATCGGATCTTGGAAGAATCACTGGACAGCTGTGGAGGACATTATTAAGTACTTGAGAAGCACTAAAAGAAGGTTCTTGGTTCCAGCTTCCAGAGTGATAAGTTCGACTGAAAATCAGTCACAGGCATTGTATTTACCCTTAGTGGAGGGACGGTATGTTGGAAGAGTTCCAAGCTAGATACCGTGGCATACTAAACGATAAAAGCTGATTACATTACTACCAACGATGCTGCCAAAGTGGCTGTCGGGGCATTTCTTATTCATGAGATGAACATGGTTCCTACCATTGAGCATCCAATAATTGTTATTGTGACTACAATTGAGTTATGGCTTTAGTTTAGGAACACCGGTCCCATCAGCGATACAGACATATTCTAAGGCAAGTATCACCTGATCAGGGAGATGGTTGATCTCCAACGGATCGAGGTCAGGAGAGTTGACATGAAAGATAACATGGTGGATCCATTCACCAAGGCCTACTTCCCCAAATACTATTTGAGAGATTTTGAGATGGTTGAGTATGGGATACTACAACCACTGCTATATTGTTGGGTATTGGATACTGCAACAAATGGCCTTAGTGCAAATGGGAGATTGTTAGTTATATGTATGCCCTTGAGGCCATTACTGTACATGTGATGTATATTGTAGTGGATTCTTAAACATATATAGGGAGGACTTTCTTGCTCGACATGATAGTATGCTATCTGGTTGCTCTTTGTCTTAACATGTTGACTTGTATACGTGATGCTGTCTTGCTCTCACATGTTGATAAAGCCCTTAGGCTGTGTACTTGACTACCAGGACTATGATGTAGATCATACTAGTGGGGCCAAAGCTAGTCCACAAGTACACCCTATAATTGTTCCTAGTCGAGGGTGTATAGAGACAGGGTCGATACTCCAGAGTAGACTAGCGTATACGCTTCTCGACCCATATGATGGGCGATGGATGATCCCGTATCCATTTGTGTTTGACATCAGAGAAGGTATACGGGTGCTCAGTGGAGACTGGGTATACTGAATGGACTCGCCGAGAACTCCTAAATGGTATTATACCTATCGTCAGATAGCAATTCTCTGGTGACACTGGTACAGGTTAGTCTGTCGTCCCGAGATTGTCATAGAGTCTTGTGTGATTCCCACTGTGCTTTGATTTCAACCATACCACGGTCAATAGATCGTGCAAAAATGTGGTTTTTCGATACAGTCCAGAGTCACATGGAGGCAATGAGCAATAGGAGGGGATTCGTCTCTCCCGGTATTGGGAGTTGATGTTGCGTATGCTCGATTGGCCATAACAGGAAATCCCTGGCCAGGATTGCTGAGATCTACTGGTAAGTGTTATCAGTAGTTTCTCAAACCGTTATGGACCTTGCATCGGCATGACTTATCAGGCTATTAGGGTCTGACGTTTTACCACCCCCAGGCTGCGATATGCGACATATTTGACGAAGAGACCGGACTGTACGGTAGTGTTACTGATTGGATTCACAAGAGTATGAATAGGCTTGCTTGTTGATCTTCTAATCGCTCAATACCCGGGTGGCCGTTACGTTTAGCAGACCGCTTGCGGCTTGTGAGTGACTGATATGATCACCACCTACTGCCGGCGTATTGACGAGTCTTTAGAGTCCTACACAGAGGTTTCCTGGTTCATGTGAAACGAAGTAGGAGCACATATGTGATATGTGCGGGACCGAGATTAATGTGCGTATGTGATACCGCATTCTATTCTCGCAATATGTGATATCGGTCAGTTATATGTGATATAGCCGGGTTGTCGGATCAAGTGTTGATTCGATAGGATGTTACATTTGATATTAGTCGGTTGTATATGATATAGCCGGATTATTAAATCAAGTGTTGATTTAATAATTTAATGTATAATTATATATTTGATATATTATCTTACATTAACTAATATTAGCTCACTTAAGATTTCTTTTCTCATTTGTGTACACTTAGTATATATGTGATATATATTAATGTACATTTTATTGTGTCATGCTTGATGCTACATGCAACATCGGTGTATGAGACTTACACCATGGTTATGATAATCCTAAGGTTTTTATTTATCTTGGTAATTCACAAATTAGTGGTAATTAGTCACATGGTTGAAGCTTGTAGAAGCTTGTGGAACCATTGCCCAAGTCCACTCATTTTGTTTTACTTGAAGATATTTATCAACCTAACCATTATTGTTAACCGATGGTTTATTCTTTACATGAGTTAGTGTATGAAACTAACTCACCCATGGTTGATATTCTCACCTCATGAGTTCATTCTCATTCTTCACTTGAGCTTCTTCTTCCTCATGAGAAAGCTCACTAGCTTTTCTCAAGGTGAAAAAATATGTTGAGAAAAAGAAAACTAAAGAGAGTCTATTTCCTACTTCATCATCTTCTACTATTAGCCATTTAGTTTAGGGTGTTTGCTTCACTAATTCACATATTAGTGAAGAGGTAGAATTAGCTTGTGTCTCCTCGACGTAGATCATTTTCGGCCTCGAAGACTTTGTGCAAACTTATTCATTTCTCCAAGGGAACCCATACTAGAGTTCGGGAGATCACTACTCGCAGTGAAGTGACTATTACACGGAGCTTTAGAAGTGAAGGACCGGTCTACAAAGGTTGTATTTCTCATTCACTATACTTGCAAAGTTGTTTGCATGATGTATTGTTTATATCTCTAGTTAAGATTCTAGGGTTAGGGTTCTTTAGAACGGTAAAAATTTGAAAACGGCATGGACGATACCTCCCGAAACCTTGCTGCCGCCTTAGGGAACCCTACAGTAGGTCGTTACCCCATGAAGTTTTCCTAAAGGTGTTGTTAAGCAATTTTGTCGAAAAGATGTGATAACAAAGTTCAAGGTATTTTAATGTAAAAGTTCAATTATGATTGATTTACATGAGATTCTTGGATAAAATTTGATTCTAAACATTAGTATTTGGATTATAAGTGAAGTGGTCAAATTGGTTTGACCAAATGATAAAAGAAAATGGAGTTATAGGTTTTAGAAAAGATGATATCGGTAATAACTCCACTTTTACCGATTTTGATTTAAAATGAAATTCAATGAAGAGAAAAGGAGTTTGGGAGGGACTTACGGTTTAGAAACTTCAAAGAAAGGTTAAAGAAGAGAGGATGATCTTCGTGGCGTCACGGGAGCTCCGGAATTGACTTCGATCTTCGCCGGAACCAACTTGCTCGCTAACTCCACTTTACTTCACTTGTACTGGGAATTTTTTAAAGAGTTTTGGCTAGAATTTTCAGAATGGTGCTAAGCCAAAGTGGGGGGTGGTATTTATAGTGGAGAATTAGGGTTTGGGAATTAAAATTGTGGATTAAAAATCATTAAAATTGTGTTTAATTGTTAAATGAAAGGTATCTGTTTGATTGCAGAGAAATCAAACAATGCAGAGGGGTTAGGAGTAGCTGAAGAGACGAGTGTGCAATGCCAAGGCTTCATTGGCCTCATCTAAGCCGTCGGCACCGGTTTTAAGCACTTTTGGCCGGTCAATCTAGAGCTTTAAGTCTCGAGATTCGTTCCACGTGGATTATTCAGAGTTTAACCACAAAAAACAAACATACATCTACACACATATACACGGACACATACATTCTTTGTTATACATGCTCACTTTTTCAAAGATAATATAACTCGACTTTTTCATTGTGCAGATATATCTATGAATTCTGGACCTATAGATATGAGTGTTCTGTACTTGCAGGATGACCACAGGTCGGCCAACGCCGCAGTAGTACAAGTAAAACTTTGTAATTGTATTTTCTTTACTTACATATGTTATTTATTTGTTACTGATTAAAGCCCTCTTTTTGTAATTGGCAGAGTGATCAGATGATTACATGCGTTGACCACTCAGTCCAAAGCAGCCGGATCCCAGTTAGAGATGCATGTGTGCAGGCTAAGCTGCAAGGGGCGGGCTTTCATTTTCTATCCATATTAGAGTATATACGCCCGGATAGAGGCTTGATTACGGCTTTGATAGTAGATGGAGACCAGAGACCTATACATTTCATTTTAGAGTTGGTGAGATGACTATCACCCTTCAGGACATTGTTGTGCTACTTGGTCTGCCTATAGACGGAAAGGTAGTTGCTGTGGAGTACAACCACAATTGGTCAGACTTGTGTCCCAGCTTGTTGGGTAGGATTCCGCCTGTTGACCAGAGGGGAGACAGTAGCATCCACCTGAGTTGGCTGCAGGAGGCGTTTAGTGCTGAGCCTGCCTTGGATACTACTTCCGCGGCGATCGAGCAGCACGCACGAGACTACATTTTACATCAGATTGGGGTTCGCTTGTTTCCGGATAGGAGCAAGAGCAGAGTTAGTCTTGCATGGCTGCCTATTTTAGCCGATCTCTACCAGTGTGCCACTTTATCGTAGGGAGTGCAGTTCTGTCATTCCTCTACAACGAGTTAAGGATGGCTGCATTGATGGAGCAGAAGAGTTTTGGGGGCTATTTGACGATTTTTCAGGTATACAATACTGTTTCCACGAATCAGAGAGCAAAGTTCTATTCAAAATTTGAAATTTGAAATGAGGCAGCGCCTCATAAGAGCGCTCACGCCAAGAGCGCTCGCGCCAAGAGCGCTAGCGCTAAGAGTCAAAGACTCTGAGGCAGCGCTCACGTGCAAAGAACGAGAGCGCTCGTGCCAAGAGCGCCAGCGCTAAAGACTCTGAAGCAGCGCTCACATGCAAAGCACGAGAGAGCTAGCGCCAAGAGCGCCAGCGCTAAAGACTCTAAGGCAGCGCCTCATGTGCAAAGCACGAGAGCGCCAAGCGCTAAAACTAAATGTTCTCCACCATTGGATCAAAGATCCAACTGAGATGAACAAATCATCAAATTATAGAATTTAATTCTGTTGAGGAAATACTCCTCAAATCTTTCCAAACAAGAAAAATTGTGCTCTGTAAATCAGAGCACCATTGGATCAAAGATCCAATGGTGATTAAAAATCACCAAGATACAGAATAATCTCTGTATGGGAAAATAAAATCCCAATCTTGTTAAATAACAAGAAAGATGTCTTCTGTAAAACAGAAGCCCTTAGATCAAAGATCCGACGGTGGGAAACATTCCCCAAATCAATCAAAAATCTCTCAATGAGAGATTCCCTTAACTGATTCAACAAATCAGCTTCTCCTATATAAAGGACCCAAGACTTCAAGTCTTGCAGAGAATAACCCCCCCCCCCTAAACTTCAAGTTCTTAGAAAAGAAAAAAAAGAAGAGCAAGCTCTAAGAAAAAGAAATTTTCTTCAAGGCAAATGATGATAAGTGAGATCATAACATCTCTTCAATTCTTGAGAGCTTAACTCTCACATCATAAGAATTCAATTCTTTTTCTAGATTACAGATCCATAAGATAAGGTTTTTCACAAAAAACAAAAGAGGACATAGCATCTCATAAAAAAGAGAAGAACTTAGTTCTTAGATCCATGAAACAAAATCTCTTATAAACCGAGAATTTAATTCTCAGAGCACAGAACTGATCAGAGCTACCAGAGAAGAGCTTTAGCACTCCAATTTAAAAAAAAGTGCCTTAGCGCTCCAAGTCTGGCACTCAACGCCCAGCGCTCCAAGCGCTATTTTAAAAGAAGCGCCATAGTGCTCCAAGTCTGGCGCTCAGCGCCAAGCGCGCCACGTGCTCCTCACGTGGGTGTTATTCTAAAAGAAGCGCTTTAGCGCTTCAGCGCTCCAAATCTGGCGCTCAGCGCCAAGTGCTCCACGTGCTCCCCACGTGGGCGCTATCTCAGAAGAAGCGCCTCAGCGCTCTAAGTCTGGCACTCATCGCCTAGCACTCTGTACATAAAGGCTCTGTAAATAAAGCGCTCTGCGCTACAAAGAGTGTTCAACACTCAATAAAAGATAAAAGAAAAAGGGGTGTCAGAATCTAAATTAATGCTCAGCATTATTGAACAAAAAGGGACCGAGCCCAAACAAGTGTACAACACATTAATCAAAACTGAGTGGGCTGAACCCAAATTGGCCACAAGTCCCTAACTCAGACCAGCTGAGCCCATGGGCTCACAATTTCCCTAATTGGTCTTAGTCCCAAACCTGACTACAGATCTCCCAACCAACATTGGTTCAAAGGTACATCTCTTCATTCCTCTGATATGTGTCGTTGTAATTCTTCAACGTCTTCAGAGAGGTGGTGGGTCCCGACAACCAGAAACTCGATAGACTATGACTTCTTTAAACTATGGACTGTGATGTCCTTAAACTCCATGGACTATGATATCCTTAAACTTATGGACCGCAATGTCCCTAAACTAAAACGATAGAGTCCAAACACTCTTTCGTCGGATCTAAATGATCCCAAAACCCTGTTGAGTAGATCTTAGTCTAAAATTAGATTAACGTATCTTCAACAAACGTTTGAGTTGACCTTAGTCTAAAACAAGACTAATGGTCCTTAAACCAATCCAAACCCAAATCTAAGAAAATACGGATTTGGACTAATTCACGCCCTACGGGCTACAACATAAATTAGTCTCCGTATACAATCCATGGGCAACTAAAACGAAAACAAACACATACGACACGAAGTGACCATCTAGAGAAGGAGAAAGTGGTTACCGCGATGTGGTAGCGTAATTAACTGCAGGGGCTTGCGCCTGTAAGAGAGCGTCCCCACAATCAAAAAACCCCTCACAATGAGGGGGAATCTGACAAAATCTGCTACAACGGCTGTATCCGTCTAAACCTCCGATACACGGTGTCATAAATCAACTTGGCATTTTCAGAGAGGTGGATGGATAAAACCAAATAGCATCTGCCCCCAAATTCAGGCAAGACAACCTACGCGGTTTCGTCTATGTTTTCGGCAGTGAACAAATTCTGGCACGCCCGGTGAGACCTTTTCTTCTTTCCACTCCACACTTCATGTGTCGTGTTCGCGAACGAATCGCGGTTTAATATGGTTGCCGCTGGATTCGAGATACTAAGATTTGGTGTCTTGCTCTGTGCAGAAAAGAAGATGGAGTCAATAGCTTCCAACTGCGCCAACTGCAACAATTGCAACAACTCCCACTCCATCCTCGCTGGAAGAGTGACCTACGGGCCTCAAGCGGCCTCCATTTTCGAGATGCTAGTGGAATAGGTGACGCAGGCCACCAATGGATTGTTCTTCGGAACTATGCTCCCACCAATGAGCTTCAACGCCCCAGGGCCATCGCAAGAAGCTCCGAAGAAGTCGGTCTTTGATCGGCTTGCAACTACCGCGGCCCCTCTCAACGGTTCGCCCAAATCCAACGCCTCGGTCTTTAATAGACTGGGCCAAAGCTCCAATAGGCCCGTGAAGAAGCCCGCAATACCTGAAGGGGTTATCCCGAAATGGATAGCCATCCCTGCTCCAATAAATGAAGTCATCAGAGAGACTTCTCCTAGTAAGGGGTCGGTCTTCATAAGACTGGCCGTTCCAACTCCTGCTCAAGGCGAAGTCACCAAGGCTGCCACCCCTGCTCGAAAGTCTGCCTTCAACAGGTTGGCCATCCCCTCTCAACGAACGTCAGTCTTTGACAGGCTGACACCAACAGCAGTTTCTCATCAAAGCATGAAGCACGATGCAGCTACCCCGACAACGGAGGTGATCCCATCTGCAAGATGCGCTCGACGTCGCCACTGGCTCCGAGTAAGGAAAGCTGGGGGCAGTTCCCCTTCTGGACTGACTCCACCAGCTCCAATGGTAAAAATTGATGTTGCTGTTCCAACAGGGAACAGCTTTGAACCACTTAGAAGGCTGCACAAAAACTCTCCAACTGCTGTGTTGAAAAGGTCTCCTCCACCTATGGAGAACGCTACAAAGGCAAAGTTAGAGCAGCCCCCTCAGCGGATGTCCTCCAAAATTCACAGGGTCTGGCGAAGTGTCCAAGACTCTGTGATTAACCAAGACTACTCCTGCCGACCAAAGAAAATAAAGGTTCGGTAAGAGAAGGACCACCCTGTCGTACCACAGAAGGTGTCATCTACTTGGATGCCCGCTGCAACGGCCCCCTCAACTTCGACTGCCCACAAAAGAAGAAGGCCGGAGAAAATCCCCATGTCCACGACAAAGCTCAAAGGCACTGAATCCAAACGCCCTGGGTCTGGGGGCATGGTGGTGCACACCATTTACATGGCTTCCAGAAAAGAGGATAGCCGTATCTCTACAGGCCATCGACCACTCACCCGATTAGTGACAAAGGCTCAGAAGCAACAACTGCAAAACCTCTAGGAGATGCTGACAACCATAGCCGCACTCACTGGGCCAAAAGTAAGCCCGGAGACATCGTCGGAGCAGGGCCAAGAACAGGAAATTGATGCCAAATTCCTCCGAAGAATGCTTGAGAGGAAAGACAAAGAGGCCGCGGAACAAGCGGCCAACATAAAACAAATGGCGCTATTGTTCCAAGATATGATGGGCATGATGATCCAGCCAGACCACCCAGCCGAAGATCCTCCGGTAATAATTGAAGACGATAGAGGAGAGACATCAAACCCTCTCCGGCCTCTTCAGCTGCAAAGGAGGAAACAATCTCAAAAGCTGCGCTCGATGATTATATAGCTCAACAGATACGAGCTCATCAAGCGAACGACGCCGCTGGCCAAGTCGTCAGAACTGAGCGACCATATCCAAGCTGGTACGATCAGATTAAGTACCCGTCAGGATACACGATTCCTAAGTTCCACCTATACAAAGGGACAGGCAATCCCCATCAACATGTCGCTCAGTTCAGGGCTCTGTGCGGCAACACTGGAGGTGACGATAAGCTACTGCTTCGCCAATTCATCGGCAGCTTGGCGAAGACGGCGTTCGAATAGTATTCAGAACTTCCCAACGACTCCGACAAAACTTTTACGGAGATGGAATTGCTATTCACCAAGCATTTCACAAGCGCTAGCGAACGCACCCCAATCACGGCATTGATCAATGCCAGGGTGAAGCCGGGATAAACATGGGTTCAGTATGCAATCCGGTGGCGGAACCTATTTTCGAAATGTGAACAACGCATCGAAGAAGCTCCTGCAGTAGGCATGTTCGTGGGTACCCTCGATCCGCAGGCGACCATATCCCAATTCATGATGTTTTTCAAACCGACTACCTTCCAGGCCTTGATCGACAAGCTGGTCCAAATGGATCAGATGGGCCATAGACCGTCTTCCTCGAAAATGGAGCCTCGAAACGAAAAGGGGAAAGAGAAAGCGACATTCGTCGCCAATGCTCAGCAGCAGCCCAGTGGTCCAAAACCAGCTGATCGCCAAAAAGATAGACAGTGATTCTTCAACGAGAAGCTAAAACGCCCTTATTCGTTTCCCCGGGATAAAACGCGGAGACTGTTCGAACTGGTGGTGCGCAACAGACTCATCATCCTGCCGGATCCGAAACGCCCACTACAGCCCGGTGATGTCAACAGTCCCAACTATTGCCCCTACCATCGAATAATGGGCCATTCAATCGAAGATTGCTTTGTCTTCAAAAACTGGATTGAGGACCAGTACCAGCAAGGCAAATTCGCGTTGTCTGAAAACTGGAGGGTAAACCCGCCACAACCACATGCTCCGAAAAAGATGTACACAACCGCCCTTGAAGGTTCCTTAGGCGCACTATGGGCACAGGAAAATAACCAAGGGAAGGAGAAAGCCCTCTACTATTTGAGTCGAGTTCTCCTGGGGGCAGAAAACAACTACTCCCCCATCGAAAAACACTGCATGGCGTTAATCTTCACGATAACGAAGCTCAGACACTATGCGTTGGCGCATGAGGTCCATCTCATATCAAAAGTGGATCCTCTCAAATATTTGATGTCAAGAGCCATACTAACGGGATGGCTGGATAAATAGGCCCTCCTCTTGATGGAGTTCTAGATAACATACCGATCTCTCAAGGCAGTGAAAGGCCAGGACATCGCCGACTTCCTCGCTGAGCATCCGATACCTGCCGATTCACCCCTAAATTGCGAATTGCCAGACGAGCACACGTTTGACACGATCGATAGGGAGAGAGGAGAGAGTGATACCCGATGGGAACTCTACTTTGATGGGGCATCTTCCATGAAGAAGCGAAAGCACAGCTCCCTTATAATCAAATCTGGGTAGGCTTTATCTTCGTGACTCCACAAGGAGGGATAATGTGCTTTGCCTTTTCCTTAACAGAGTCGAGGACAAACAATGAAGCCGAATATGAAGCTTTGATAGAAGGTCTAGAGATCGCCGTCGACATGGGAATCGAAAATCATCTCAAATACGGAGACTCCCGGCTAGTCGTTAGTCAAGTAAATGGCGACTATCAAACATGCAAACCAGAGTTGGTGAAGTACGGCGAGAGAGTACAAAAATTGTTGACTCAAATTCCTTCCTACGTTCTGGAAAGCATACCGCGTACGTAAAATAGCAAAGCGGATGCGTTAGCCAAACTCGCTAAAGAACTGGCTGACGAAAACCTCAATGACGTAAGGATCATTGTGCAAAGCCGTCGGGTTCTTGCACCGGCAGAAATATCTCTGGAGTCGTCCGAAGAAAAGGGAGCGACCAAGCAAACGGCCCTACAAATAAAAGACCGGGAAAAGGCTAAGGATTGGAGAGAATTCTTTATAGACTACTTCAAATCCCGTCGAACACCTGAAGATGCGTCCTCAAGACATCAGCTTATTAAACGAGCTCTGTCTTTCGCCTTCGTCAATGACACGCTGTATAAGAGATCGTTCGACTCTCTATGGCTGAGATGCCTGGTTCCGGAAGAAGTAAGGAGAGTTATCCAAGAAACTCACGACTCATCAAGCCGGGCCAAAGATGAAGCTGTATCAAAAGGATGGGCTACTATTGGCCCACGATGATTCAAGATAGTCTCGAATACGCAAAACAATGCCACTCGTACCAAATTCATGGGGACTTCATCCACCAGCATCCAAACCCGCTACACCCAACAGTGGTTAGCTGGCCGTTCGAAATGTGGGGAACCGGCATAATTGGGCCCACGAACCAGCGTCATCCAGAGGACATCAGTTCATATTGGCGACAACTGATTACTTCTCTAAGTGGGCAGAAGAAGTCTTGCTAAGAGAAGTGAAGACAGAGAATATCCTCTATTTCTTCAAGACACACGTCGTCTATCGGTTCGGCACTCCGCGACGAATTATCTCCGATAACGGGCCAGCCTACAGAAGTCACAAAATCAGGCGCTTCGCACAGCAGCATAATATAGACTGGAGATACTCTTCGGTCTGCAATTCCCGACCTAACGGTCTAGTTGAGGCTTTCAACAAGACCCTGACGAAGATCATAAAGAAGACGGTGTCTAAAAATAAAAAGGACTAGCATGAGAGACTGCATGAAGCTCTCTGGGCGTATCGAACTACATTCAAAACAGCTACGGATACAACGCCATATGCGTTAGTATTCGGCACAGAAGCGGTACTCCCCTTGGAGATAGAGCTACCCTCTCTACGAGTGGCAGTTCATTACAAACTAATAGACGAAGAGAATGCTCATCTTCGGCTTGAAGAGCTAGACGCCCTCGATGAAACCCGCCTCATGGCACATCAAAACTTGAAGGCTTACAAAGCAAAGATGATACGCTCATACGAGAGATTGACTAGGCCGAGAGCATTTCGCCAAGGCGAACTCGTGCTAGTAGTCAAGAGACCTATGATCCCCAATCGTGCCAAACGGGGGAAATTCGAGCCGAACTATGAGGACCCGTACATCATAGACAAAGTCTACCGAGGCGGGGCTTACTTGCTCATGGATATGCATGGCGAAAGACCCTTCAGGCCAATAAACGGCCGGTTCTTAAAAAAATACTACGCCTAACGAGTCACGGCCTAGGTCAACGATAGATGACGACGTCTATCTCCGCTAGCTATCTTCCTAAGCCCAAACTCTATAAGTAGTATCCAGCGAAACCGTTGTCTCCAAAATGGCGTCGTGGACCGAAACGTCCCTAAACTAACAATAGACCGAAACGTCCTTAAACTAGCTACGGACCGAAACGTCCCTAAACTAACAAAGGACCGCAATGTCCTGAAACTAGCTACGGACCGAAACGTCTTTAAACTATTACAAACCGCAGCATCCTAGGGCTGACGCAAAAAAATATAATAAAAAATAATAATAATAACAAAGGTACGTCCATAAGCAAGATGGGCAAGGATGAAAATCCGAAAAGGCTCCGTGAGTAAAAACGGCAGGGTTACCGGCGAGCTTGTGAAAACCCGAAAGGGCGCAATCTCGTTAAAAGACACTTGCAAAGTCCTCTCGACCTTGTAAGGAGAAAAATACCTGCATGAGATCCTTACGACTCACAAGGGAGCAACACACTTAGGGATCCCCATATTCCTGAGGAGAAATTACACTTACGAGATCCTCATGACTCGTAAAGAGAACCCTCTTTTGAGACCCTCACGGATCATAAGATTCAAAAGCCTTAAGCTACAGGGATCTGAACCTGTTCTTAAGCCATCATATTTCCCAAACTGCCCTACAAGTGGTTCAATATCGACCCTTGTATACAATCCACGGGCACAAATAAACTGCTCCCACACCAAGTTCCACCAATGGCGTGAAATCCCCCTGTTTGGTGAACAGACACTTGTAAGTCCTCTCGACTTATAAGGAGAATGCTCTTATGATATCCTTACGACTTATAAGAAAGAACACCACTTAGAAGTCCTCACGACTTCTAAGGAGAACATACACCTATGAGATACTCACGACTTGTAGGGAGAAACACCTTTATGAGACCCTTACGGCTCATGAAGTCAAAAGTCTTAGTCGACAGGATCCTAACCCTGTTTACTAAGCCACCTTTATTCGAATCGACAAAGGCAAATGATGATTCGCTCCTGGCAATGTCCCAGTGGTAGCGATGTTGATGCCTAAATCGGTATTAAATTCCAGGTCCTTTCACGGCAAATGATGATTCGCTCCTGGAAATATTCCAGTCGCAGCGATACTGATGCTAAATCGGTATCAAATTCCAGGTCTAAACTTGCGATAAAACTTAGCGAGCTAAAAATGCATATGAAATAGCCGAAATGATGGGGAAACTTGCAACAAAATCAGCAAGTAAAATATATGCATACAAAATAGCTGAAATGATTGGGCAACTCGCAATAAGAAGCAGCGAGTAAAAAGAAAAATAGCCGAAATGATTGAGCACCGCGAAAAATTGCCGAAATGATTGGGAAATCGCGACTTTCATGATACAAAAAGCTAAAATGATAGAGCATCGCGGAAAGAAAACAAAAAATACATATAAAATGAAACTTTTGCCCTGCAGATAAGTCTATACTGACCCCTGTATACAATCCATGGGCATAAACGAAAAGGGAACCACATATCCCATAAACTCTATCAAAGGGAGAGTCAGGTCCTAGCGGTAATATCTGCATCCCAGAAGACCGGCAACGGCGTTCCTCCTCATGCCAGCAGGATACGGATGCGACACTACCAATCGGAGCCACAGCAAAGTCCCCAGTTCCAAGACTCTGCGGTTCACAAACAACCTAGAGTCAACCCCGATACCGTAGAAAATGGAGAAAGTCGATCCCGACACCGTAGAAAACGGAGAAAGTCGATCCCGACACCGTAGAAAACGGAGAAAGTCGACCCCAACACCGTAGAAAATGGAGAAAGTCAACCCCAACACCGTAGAAAATGGAGAAAGTCAACCCCGACACCGTAGAAAACGGAGAAAGTCGATTCCGACACCGCAGAAAACGGAGAAAGTCAACCCCGACACCTTAGAAAACGGAGAAAGTCAATCCTGACACCGTAGAAAATGGAGAAAGTCAACCCTCGACCTCCCCGTCGAAGCAACGCTTCGACTCGGGAATAAGTCAACTCATCAACCACTTACGAGTCCTCTCGACTTGTAAGGGAGAAAATTCTCTTGCGAGATCCTTACGACTCTCAAGAGAAAGCACACTTAAGAATCCTCACGATTCCTAAGGAGAAAATACACCTACGTGATCCCCTCGACTCGTAAGGAGAAAATTCTTTATGAGACCCTCACGGCTCATAAAGTTGAAAAATCTTAAGCAGCAGACCCGAACCTGTTTCCTAAGCCATCGCTACCCTACAAAGAGTTCAAGATGAGTTGTTATCTACACGCTACACCTACTAGAGTAACATGAAAACAACACAGCAAAGAAAAGAAGGCGATAGTACAAGATAGAAAAGAAATGTGTCCTTTATTCATGAATTCAATTGAATACAAGATACATTATATGAAAAAAATGAATGGAATAAAAAAAATGAAATGAATACATGTTATTCATAAGTTACAAATTTTCAATCCATACAAAGATGACTATTGGGAAGGAGGCGTTTTCAACAAGTCGGTAAGCCTTTCGTGCACTCCTCTCAACTCCCTTTCATGGTCAGCCGTTGTGGTCAGTTCCGCTTCGACTCGAGCCCGTTGTTGCAAATAGGATGAAACCTTCTCATTGATTTCCCGCTGGGCAGCTTTGCGACTCTGCGTAACCCGCTCAATGAAGTCGAGCTTCTGCCTCAGTGCCAGGCCGTCCGAAATGTATCGCTGCAGATTATCAAAGACGGTTCTCAGTTGCACAGCATTTACTTTGACCTCGGCATGCAGCCGGACAGATTCTCTTGAAACCTCCTCGCGTTCCTTCCGCTTCAAAGCCGCCTCTTATTCAAAATGGCGAAGGAAAGAATCACTTTGCTCAACCCATGCAGCCCGCTGGGAGTTCAAAGCCAGAACTTCGGGAGCAAGACGCTTGAGCTCAACTTCGTGCATGCAAGCCTCGATTTGTCTGCAATAATTAACCCAAGATTCGACGACGCCCTCGCTATGGAAGTGCACAAGCGTCGCCAACATCGGATTAACCTCAGCAGCAAAATCTGCAGCGAATGCAGGGGCCTCCGTGTCAAGCTCCTCGATAGATTCACTCAACATACGCAAGCTGATCACAGCGCCCTTGGAAGATGGACGTCTAGAAAAGGGCCCTGCCGGCATTAGGATGCGAGACTCGAAGGGAGCTGGAGCCGGTGCAATTGCTGCAAAATGAATTACGGTTAAAAGCTGACTCGCGAAATAAATAAATCACACGAGCAACGGAGTCTACTATACCGGCTGCGACAGGTGGCAAAATTGGGAGTACCGGTGGCGCGACTATTCTCTCGTCCCCTCCTTCAATCCGTAATGCTGCAATCAATGCAAAGAAGAATTAGCAACGACATGGCTGCCCGTAGAAGAAAGAAAAAGATGTTTGTTAAAAACTATACTCACCGACAACAGCGGGCAGGACGATTTCTGACTGGAAGGAGAAATGTGGGTTCAACACCTGATACAGATGGTCAAAAAGGACTCCTGCAAAGTTGTGCCAATATACTGTCAATACAGGGAGGAGGATACCCACGATGAAACTGATAAGTGGAAAACCCTTACTTTCCAGCGTTCCAGAGGATATAGGAGAAGGCGAGGGGACAACAACCGTCATGGCGGCAACCGGAGGTGTGTCAGATGACACAATCTCAACATTCGCTACACCAACAAACAAAATACCGTCAGAACGAACTGAAAGAGATTGCGAAATAAAAAAATGCAGCGGCCCAAGACCTACCTGATGGGTCATCAGCCAAAACCACGACGGAAGCATCACCAGGCGCAGCGACTTCTTCGCTCTCCTTCAGTGGAATAGTTTCGGTGCCTGTGGCTTCGTCCCCTGATTCGACAAGAGCCGTTGTGACGCTTGCGATGTCTGCCGATCTCGGGGAACCGCAAAGGGAAAGAGCGGAGGTTTGGGCAGTCCCAGACTCCCGAGAGAGAGTAGCCGCTGTGGGCTCTGTGGTCACCATCGTCTCACCTGCCATCTCATCGCCGAGACTTGGCCTTGCAGGATATGATATATAATAATTTGAAGACCAAGTTCTAATAAAAAACTCAGCGTTACGTTACCTTCGGGCAGCTTTTCGGTCTTTTCCCGAGTTGCGTGCGCAACCTGTCTATGGGCGGTAGACAGGGCAGCTGGAGCATCCTCTGGAGGAACAGCGACAGATGGGGTAGTGCTTGAACCTGCACCTACGGCCAAAGCAGCGTCACGTTCCTTCGCTGCACGCTTCCTACGTTTCTTTTCGGTCCGAGCAGTGAGAAGCGATCTCCTCAAGACCTCCGTCAAAGGGACGTCATCGTCCGAACCAAGCTCTTCCTCTGGAGCCGCTATGGTGTCCGTCATCGGCTGTTTAAGTGAAGCCTCTTGCAGTACTGGCGGGGGAGCTGGGGCCACCATAGCCGGCTCTGGAAGCGTCGCCGCTCGGAATCGACACCGCGCTCGGGATAACCTAGGTCAAGGTAGTCCCTGCAATAAGACAAAAGAGAGGGTCAAGTCACAAATGAAGAAAAAGGGAATGAATGCACAATGAGCCGAAATATACCAAGACCCAAAGAAGCACGGAGCATCTTTTCCTCTTCAAATGTTTTGAGGGAAGCCGCAAGAGCCTCTTCGGCAGAAATACATGTTGAAGAAGAAAGCGTCAGTCAAAACATAATAAAAAAAGATAACCGCGGAAAAATATGACTGAAGTCTACCTGACTGTGTGATAGTAATTATTGCTGCTTCATCGCGAGCCAGTCACTCGGAAGCCACAAGGGCAGCTTGAAAATCGGTATCATCTGCAGGCGCGATAAATAGACCCTCATTGGTCCCGTACTCACTTAAGCCTTCGCTGTAAGGAGCATGAAGCTCCTGGCCGAATGCAACGTCCGCAGAAAATAGTGACTTCTTCTTCTTCTGTGAGCGGACGCCAGCAGCCGGCAACAGGAGCTTACGCTTGGCGGGCAATTTTGGGCGACAAGTCCTGATCTCCGAACCCACGCCAGACTCAGGAGACGCTGCAGCCACTGTTTCTACAGGCACGCGAGGTAGAGGCTTATCAGGAAAGGCGCGCGGGACCACCACCACCGCAGCAGCTCCTCTCAAGGAAGGACGAACAATGGTACATCGCTTCAAGAGAACGGCTGGATTACCAGCTGGGACAGCACCCTTGCAATCAAGCAATAATCACTTCTCTTCCCTGATAACTGCACCCATCGCGTATTGGTACCACGCCACATATACGTTCAAGATCTTCGGGACGCAACTCGGCTCACTGATAAAGAAGTTAGACCCGGTGTTAAGCCGCATGAAATGGTGTAGCGCGTTACGGAAACCCTCTTCCGTGGCAACCGGCTTAGCTAGGAAGGCCTTAAGCGGGACACCCTGATTATAGCTTAATTGTTGAGCGAAACGATGCGGGTTGTATCTCATGAACAACGCCGAATCGTTCTGCCTAAACACTAAGAAGCCCGGCCTGATTGAATATAAGTGAAGAATCTCCCGAGCTTTCAAGGTAGAAGCACCGTCTTTGAAGGTGTCTCGCAGCGGCTGCACCGTCTTAGCAGATTCCTTGCCGATAGTTAAAACCTTATCGACGAAGGTCATGCCATCCCCGACCGTACGCGAGCGAAGAACCAAGCCCCGAGCCTCTCGCTGAGTCGGCTCCAAAACGGAAGCGTCAACTAGCTGCATAACCCGAGGAAAGTTATAACTTTCGTAGAAACGGGGCCTCTTGTGGATTCCAAAGGCGCCGAGCACATGCAGCGCGAGCCACAAAGTGAAATAATGCATCGGGAAGTTTACGGGCTGCACCCCCGGCTGAGTGGTGTCTGCCGCCAAGCTAAGGCAATGATAAAGGTAAGCCAGCTTAGCGACCCCGACAGCCACTTGCATCCTAATAACCATTCGGTAAGCTGGGTAGAAGACGGATGGCCTCATATGGCGAGGGTGCATCGGGAGCACAAACCAGCTTAGCCATAGCCCGAAGAACCCCAAAAATAACGCCTCTTCGTCGACGTCAGAAGCTGCGAGCTCTGCGAAAGAGACGACCGGGTGTTAGGGAGAAAGAAATTCCTCTGATCCGCTTCCGTTGCTGGCTGGTTGTCCAAACCAAAGCCAAAAGGATCGTCGAGTTTGGTGAATTTCGCGGCTTCCTTCGACCGGACTTCTGGGCGGAGAAAACAGGCGATGAAATCTGTGAAGTTAACCCCGTGGCTTCCGGATTCGAGAAATAGACTCTCATAAATATTCAACACCTTAATCAGACTTAGGAATTGATGTTGAATGGCAATCTCTGGGGTAAGGCCCATCACCACTGACTTGGCGGCAAAGACGTACTCGTCAGGAGGAAGTAGATCCTCGTAATGTTCTCCCCTGACAGGAAAGCCGGAGATCTCCGCGAATTCCTCCAAAGAGATTGAGACTTCCCAATCTGATAAAAGAAAGGTATGAGTCGGAACGTTCCATTGTTCCAAAAAAGCTTTGACCCACTATACCGGGGGCATGGAATATTGGAAGAGAGATGCATAAATCGCGGGGTACAACCCGAGCTTCAGCAGCTGCGATTTCTTGGCCGACAAAATGTACCGGGCCCACTACACATATCCAGCTGGATGGCGAGGAGTCAAGCCTATCATGTACGGCTGTCCCCAAGGGCATGACTCGCCTTGACATATACACCGCCCAAGAGTATCCAAAACCATCGGTGGCTGTACGGATATCGCGGCCATAGAGGGCTGAAGGCAACCCTCCGAAGTCCAGTTGCCCTCCTCTATGGCATAGTTCACTGGGGGTGAGTTAGCGTAGTGGATCGCCGAAATAGGCTCCGAAGGCACCGCACAAAAGAAGCTGTGTCGGCCCCGGAAGATTTGATTGTACTACGACCCCCATAGATGAAGAGATTTCCGCTCCGGGTCGTGATCTTTGATGAGAGCAAATACTTCCCTATCCACGGGAGCGTCAGCAAATGTGCTCTCCGGACGAACGAACGGGAAAGAAGTGTCAAAAGACATAGTACCTGTGCAAGAAAAAACAAGGGTTAGCTGTCAATGCTACAGTCCAAATTCTAACACTTGGTACTTAAAATTTGTACCACACTGCAATGCAGTGGAAAGGGACCAGAGGGGGCCCACAAAATCAAGGTGACGGCTCATCATTGATGAGACAGTCACTCATTAAATAGAAAATCCTAAAAGGATTCTCATTTAATGAGAGGCCTTTCGGGCCAAGGAGTAAAACTCTCTTGAGAGCAGCGCTCTGCAAAAGAGTGACATCTGTCAACTCTAATGATGAAGGGAATAAAAATTCCCCCAAAAAATCTGAAGAGCTATGCTCTGTGAAAATGATGGAGTAACCCATAAAAAAAACCCTAAAAAGCAAAGCTTTACTAAGTTAAAAACTCCAAGATCTTCAAGATCTATGAACAAACTCTGAGAGTTCTTCATGGAAGATGAACAGATCTATGATCTAAAGATGAGCACGGCTCTGTTAATGGGTAAAACCCTAAAACATTTTTTTAAGATCTACGATCTGAGAAGAGCAAAGCTCTGTTAATAAGTTCAATCCTTACCAAATTTGGGCAGAGTCTTGACTCTAAAGAAATTTCTTAAGGCAGAGAGCTTAGCTCTGAAGAGAGAATAAAAATCTCAGAAAACAAGAAATCAAGAAGATGAACAAGCAGTCATCTCAAGGGCCAAAGACCCTATTTATAGGCACTGGAAATCGATCCAACTTTCAAGTTAATCTAACGGAGGAGAGGCTACCACCGCTGCACTCACGTATAAGCCACGTGAGCGCAATGGTGGGGGGCATTTATTTCCACCAATCAGAAAGCAAAGCTCTATTCAAAATTTGAAATTTGAAATGAGGCAGCGCCTCATAAGAGCGCTCGCGCCAAGAGCGCCAGCACTAAGAGTCAAAGACTCTGAGGCAGCGCTCACGTGCAAAGCACGATAGCGCTCTCGCCAAGAGCGCCAGCGCTAAAGACTCTGAAGCAGCGCTCACATGCAAAGCACGAGAGAGCTAGCGGCAAGAGCGCCAGCACTAAAGACTCTGAGGCAGCGCCTCACGTGCAAAGCACGAGAGTGCCAAGTGCTAGAACTAAATGTTCTCCACCATTGGATCAAAAATCCAACTGAGATGAATAAATCATCAAATTACAGAATTTAATTTTGTTGAGAAAATACTCCTCAAATCTTTCCAAAAAAGAAAGATTGTGCTCTGTAAATCAGAGCACCGTTGGATCAAAGATCCAATGATGATTAAAATCACCAAGATACAGAACAATCTCTGTATGGCAAAATAATTTCCAAATCTTTTTAAATAACAAGAAAGATGTCTTCTGTAAAACAGAAACCCTTGGATCAAAGATCCGACGGTGGGAAACATTCCCCAAATCAATCAGAAATCTCTCAATGAGAGATTCCTTAACTGATTCAACAAATCAGCTTCCCCTATATAAAGGACCCAAAACTTCAAGTCTTGCAGAGAAGAACCCCCCCTATAAACTTCAAGCTCTCAGAAAAGAAAAAGAGAAGAGCCTCTAAGAAGAAGAAATTTTTTTCAAGGTAAACGATGATAAGTGAGATCATAACATCTCCTCAATTCTTGAGAGTTCAACTCTCACATCATAAAAATTCAGTTCTTTTTCTAGATCACAGATCCATAAGACAAGGTTTTTCACAAAAAACAAAAGGGGTCATAGCATCTCATCAAAAAGAGAAGAACTTGGTTGTTAGATCCATGAGACAAAGTCTCTTATAAACCGAGAATTTAATTCTCAGATCACAGAACTGATCAGAGCTACCAGAGAAGAACCTTAGCGCTCCAATTTAAAAAGAAGCGCCTTAGCACTCCAAATCTGGCATTCAGCGCCCAGCGCTCCAAGCGCTATTTTAAAAGAAGTGCCTTAGCGTTCCAAGTCTGGCGCTCAGCGCCAAGCGCGCCGCGTGCTCCTCACGTGTGCTCTATTCTAAAAGAAGCATTTTAGCGCTCCAAATTCGGCGCCAAGTGCTCCACGTGCTCTCCACATAGGCGCTATCTCAGAAGAAGCGCCTCAGCGTTCCAAATCTGGCGCTCATCGCCAAGCGCTCTGTACATATAGGTTCTGTACATAAAGCGCTCTGCGCTATAAAGAGTGTTCAACACTCAATAAAAGACAAAAGAAAATGGGGTGTCAAAACCCAAATTAATGCTCAGCATTATTGAACAAAAAGGGACCGAGCCCAAACAAGTGTACAACACTTTAATCAAAACTGAGTGGGCTGAGCCCAAATTGGCCACAAATCCCTAACTCAGACCAACTGAGCCCATGTGCTCACAATTTCCCTAAATGGTCTTAGTCACAAACCTGACTACAGATTTCCCAACCAACATTGGTTCAAGGGTACATCTCTTCATTCCTCTGATATGTGTCATTGTAATTCTTCAACGTTTTCAGAGAGGTGGCGGGTCCCGACAACCAGAAACTCGATAGACTATGACGTGTTTAAACTATGGACTATGATGTCCTTAAACTCCATGGACTATGATGTCCTTAAACTTATGGACTATGATGTCCTTAAACAAACGATATAGTCCAAACACTCTTTCGTCGGATCTAAATGATCCCAAAACCCTGTTGAGTAGATCTTAGTCTAAAATTATACTAACGTATCTTCAACAAACGGTTGAGTTGACCTTAGTCTAAAATAAGACTAATGGTTCTTAAATCAACCCAAATCCAAATCTAAGAAAATACATATTTGGACTAATCCACGCCCTACGGGCGACAACATAAATTAGTCTCTGTATACAATCCATGGGCAACTAAAAAGAAAACAAACACACACGACACGAAATGACCATCTGGAGAAGGAAAAAGTGGTTACCGTGATGCGGTAGCGTAATTAACTGCAGGGGCTTGCGCCTGCAGGGAAGAGCGTCCCCACAATCAAAAAAACCCTCACAATGAGGGGGAATCTGACGAAGTCTGCTATAACGGCCGTATCCGTTTAAACCTCCGATACACGGTGTCATAAATCAACTTGGCATTTTCGGAGAGGTGGACGGATAAAACCAAATAGCATCTGCCCCCAAATTCAGGCAAGACGACCTACGCGGTTTCGTCTCTGTTTTCGGCGGTGAACAAATACTTAAAACCGCATTCTACTAATTTTGCATAATTAAATTGATATTCAACGTAAAATGTAATTCAATCATATTGTACTTCAGATATGGTCAAGGACATATCTCTCTATTGGTCGCCCGGCCATTACGACAAGGTTCGCTTTAGATGGCCAAAGGCCATATGGATGCTAGTAAGTATTTGAAACTATACGCATATTTCAAATTTCAAGTTTTTTTTGGAATATTAACTTGTGTATAATCTCTATGCAGGTGGAATGTGCCCGGGTTATGGGATGTGACACCGGACGCAGCCTCCGTTTCTACCGCAATGAGTTCGATGTCAGGGAGAAGGCGGCAATTACGTGGACGCCGTACACACATGACCTGATGGGCACTCTACATCCATTATGTTTAGCAGGCGCCGGCTTCTGGCATGCGTGGACGCTGATCGTCTGCAACGATGTTATTCAGATGCACGTGCCAGACCGCGTGCTCCGCCAGTTCGGTTTGAGACAGCACATATCAGGCACGATAGAGCAGACACCACGACAGGGTGGAGCGCTAGTTGGGGATGCTTGGCTCGTGGAGTATCAGATTTGGGTGGGTCGATGGTACGATCGGGTACACCACATAACCGATGAGATACAGCCAGGTATACCGATAGATCAATACCTTTCCTGGTCTTGGATGATTACTCGCAGATGCGTCATCACAGCCGCCCTCCGCCCACTTTATATACGCCTCGAGGACCGATAGAGAGAGATTTGGTAAATTTATATCAAACCTTTTAAAACTAAAATCTTATTTTTATGAAATTCATTATTTTATTTACCATCAATATAGATTCATACCATTTACGTGTGGGAGGATATAGCTGATGAGGGTATTAGTAGCACCAAGAACTCAGCGAGCTGCTTTATGAACATCAAGTCCCTGATCAGAAATGTGATGACGAAGCACATATTCACATGTCCACCGTCCGTGTCTGTACCACCCGTGCCTCTGCCACCCGTCCCTGCACCACCCGTGCCCCCACCACCCGTGCCTGCACCACTCGTGCCTCCACCAGCTGTGTCCGCACCTGTCATTCCTATCACGTATGCACGACGTAGACGAAGACAGCCGGCGCCGTCTCATCATCCCGATGAGTATGAGCATAGACCATCATAGCCTGAGCCGTCTCAGCTGCCTGCCGCTGACGAAGCCGGACCGTCACAGCCTCGACATCCTGTAGCAAAGAGGAGGGCACCTGGGATGGTGCGACGACTTCGTTAGATTGTCATGAGTATTCGTGTTGTGTATTGCGATGAATTCGTTATTTATTTTACATTGTTAAATGTTTCCGGTTTATTGTTCTTCGATGTTTGGGTGTCGTATATTGTGCACGGATTGTGTCTCTGCTGTTTGGGCGTTAAGTCTCCGCCATTTAGGTATTGAGTTAGCTCCGTCTGTGGATGCTATTATTTTATTATGCTTGTACATGAATTTTATTCAAAATTTACAGCGGATGTGCTGTCCGAATTTCCCGATTATTTCTTTACAAAATAACACGTTAATTCATTTTAATTCAAACGTTGATTCTCTCACATAAACACGTATTCATATACGATATATTATACATACATGGTACACACATCCACAACATACATGAGAATGACGCAAACAAAATAGATATAAAGAACAGTAACAACGACATAATTCATTACTAAAATTTCAAAAATAAATCATCTACATTACTTAGCTCCGCAGCAACAGAATTAATTCGCTCTGTAATTGCATCAATGGCCTCATCACCTAGCACAGTATCTAAAGTGAGTTCGAGGTAGTTCAAAGTCCGACGGTGCATAAAGATGAGGTAAAGAGAGCTTGCGAAGTACTCGGCATTGCGATCTGAAAGAAGACCCATAGAATGAAAGAAGTGGAGACGACGATTTGCTTCCCCATGGTGGTCATTGGTTACTTCTTCAGGGAGAGACGGGAGTGCATCCAATATGGCTAAGTGCAACAGCCACAGGATTTCACGATCAATTTTTATCGACCAGTTCATACCCCCTCGTAATCGATAGAGAATGCCTTCGTAACCAGAATAGTTTATCATCGTATACACAGATTTCACCACGGTGTAAGGGATGCACCTCTTAATCGATTGATGGCAATCCTGCAGATGAAGATCCCGATATTGAGAGAGAGAGAGAGAGCGAGGCTAAGAACTGAGAGGGAGAAAGACAGAGAATGTGATGGCAATGAGATCTGAGAAAGTGAGAGAGAGCTTAGCACAGATAGTGAGATTCGAGATAGAGAGGAAGAGATTGAACTCTTAATATAATGAATACAATCATTCACAGGTATGGGTTTTTTTGGGACGTAGTTTGCAACTACGCCCCAGAAAAACACATACACATGAATGATTGTGTTCCTTTTGGGGCGCACCTTCAAACTGCGCCATAGAAAAAACACAGACCCGTAGATGAATATGTTTCTTTTTTGGACGCAGTTTGTATCTGTGCCCCAGAAAAAATCATACCCATGAATGATTGTATATCCTTTTGGGGGGCACCTTCAAACCGCGTCATAGAAAAACACACCCGTGAATGAGTATGTTTCTTTTTGGGACGCGGTTTGCAACTGCTCCCAAAAAAAAAACAAAGTCCTTACAAAAACAATGATTCATATTATTTTGCATTTATTAATTGTATGGGGCGCATTTTGAAACCGAGTCTCATACAAATGTTATGGACGCAGTTTGTAACTGCGCCCAATACAAACTGCGCCCAATACATTTGTTTGGGGCGCAGTTTCAAACTGCGCCCATAACATTTGTATGGGGCGCAGTTTCAAAATGCGTCCCATATAAATGTAAAGGGCAAATGTATGACGCAGTTTTGAACTGTGCCCCATACAAATGCTATGGGTGTAGTTTAAAATTGCGCCTATAAAAATAAAATTTTATTCCACGCCAGTGCTGAGCTGGCCCTGACATGGCGCCTACGAGGCAAAAAGTTGTCTTTTTTTGTAATTATTTTTTAAAGTGTTTTTTTTAATTTTAAATTAAATTTGGTTTGCTATAAAAAATTGTCCATTTTTTAACTTTAAAAACTTATATATTTCGACAGAAATTACCCGTCGATAAAAAATCTATTTCGACAGGAATAAGCCGTCGAAATAGTTTTGATTATTGCGACGAACTTTAGCCATCGAAATAACCTATTGCGTCGGCGTTCATTCGTGGCTATTTGGTGTCACCCGATGAAATAGACCTATTCGACGGTAAATTGCCGTCGAAATATATGTCTATTTACTGTAGTGATTGCGTTGAAAATTACACTATTTTCCATGTCCTATAGCAAACAAAAAAATATCGAGAAGCCAAAGAAAACAGAAAATTCTTAAGATTTTTGAAGCTTTTACGAGCTTCATATATATAGCAAGCCAAATATTGAAAAACCAAAATATACAGAAAATGCGAGATTTTTGAAAATTTCTTGATTTTCACGTGCCATAACATTCTATATTGAAAAAACGGAAGAAAACAGAAAAAATTGTGATTCTGGAAATTTTGCATTATTCGATGTTCACAAGATGTGCTTTTTTCTCACCAAACATCAACAAGAACAAGAGCTCATCGTTCACCGGTTCGATTCCCCAAGAGGCCGCATCCCAAAGAAAGTAAAGCTCTTTTAACATGAGAGCAAAGGAAAGGGGGTAATCTCCAACATCCGGAATACTTAATATCAGCCACATGAGTCTTATTATCCCATTCAATTCAAGCCTTAAAATCAACAACATATATATTTTTGATTACTCCCTCATATTCATTTACAACTGCCAACCCATCCAAGCAATTACAGCAAATTCTACATTCCAATAACTACCATACAACAAACCACGAACAGCCAACACATGCAACATAAATCAAATTTCACTATTGTTGTCCTTGGGAAATGTGTACACCCTCGTAAATAATGTACACACAAGGAAAATTGACTAAAACAACCCACAAACTTTTTTTTATCTACCCTTAATCTAACCTCAGAAAGTACATGATGTACAGTACAGAGCATCCAAAGCATCAGGATGCTCTTTGTTGGATCGTTGGAAAACAATCGGCGCCTTGTCTACACGGTTCAGTTGATTGTTACCAAAGCTTAACAAAGAACAAGCGCATGCAATACGCAGCCAAGAATAATATGGCCACAAAAACTTCAATCCAAGTGAGGCTGGGAATCAACTAGCCCAACTAAAATTTCCTGACTAGATATGTTACAGGAATTGGCTATAATAATAAAAGCAACAAATCTGCATCCATTAGGAGAGAGATGTTCGCCTCTAATTCTCGTTTCCTAGCAGAAGCACTATATATATATATATATATATATATATATATATATATATATATATATATATATATATATATATAATTCTCGTTTCCTAGCAGAAGCACTATATATATATATATATTTTGGTTTGACATCGTTAGGCCCAAAACTTGCAGTACAGGATGGGCACTTTCTTTGTCTGCGTCCAAGGGTCTTTTGGATGCATTGGCCACAAAATAAATGGTAGCATTTGGAAATCACAACCTGCAACATACGAACAACAAGATCATTCCAGTATTCCCACCCTTCCTATATTTTTCCTTTTCACAAAAAAAGAACAGAAAAAAGGACTAATACGTGTTTTACAACACTCTATTCTCGTCCAAGCAAAGTTACATAAATCACGGAACACGGCAGTACATGGAATGAAGACGGGAGCATGGTAATGGGATGGGAACAAGGTACAATAGAGGTAGCCTTCTTCGGAACGTTGAGCTGGACAGAGGTACGACATGTGATGCGACAATGGTTATTTTCAAAGAAAAAGATATTGTTACTCGGTATTTTTGATGCTTGAACAACTACTTTTCCTTATTATGCAATGGGAATATGTCCATGTTCTGCTTGGTAGTGAGAGAGCTATTAAAGAAATTAATGCACTAGTAATATGCCCGCTTTATAATTGTTAGTAGGAATCTCAAATTTATGGTTTTAAGACAAGCAGTTCAAATTTATGGTTTTAAGATAAAGATAGATTTCTGGTAGTTCAGAGCCCAAGTTCCTTTGGGCTGTCCCCGCAAACTAGTAGAATTATGCCAACCATCCTCTACAAGTTTACCAACTTGATCTGACCAAATTTTCAACTGTTAAGGAAGTATAATTAGAAACCAAAAAAAAGAATAACGGAGGAAAGATGCCATAGGTGGGGATTTCCTCCTATGGCGTTGAAAAAATACACCCTCTTTCATCTTTTCCGACGATCGGCACCCACCATCTTCATCGTTATCATCTAAGATGTGGGTACACCAAATTTCCTATGATTCGTCAACTTTTTCACCGTTGATTTAGTGATTAATGCCAGGTTAGATGATAAAGATAAATATGGTGAAAAAGTTGTCTAACATTGCCCTCCAAAACCTTGATTAATGCCAGGTTCCCAAGGTTCCAAAATATAAATATTTCGGTGGCGGTCTTTTCTAAAGGTAATTCCAAAATATTTGGGTGGTTGATGCACTCGAAAAAAAATGCTAAAAACTAATTCAGTCCTGTCATTCGTGCCATACATGAATCTCAAGTCATTTTATAGGCTTAATTCAAAAAAAAAAATACCACATTCCGTCTCGGTTACGAGAAACTACCAAATTCTTTCAAAATTACAAGAAACTACCGTACTTCGAAAAATTTTGGTGACGTGGCACCTTATTTATGGTAGATTTTTAGATTTTGAAAGTTTTGAGGTAGTTTCTTGTAGGGTGAAAGCGGGCCGGGTTAAGTGGGATTTTAACAAATTTTATACCCGACCTGAAAATTAAAAGCTAAACCCAAATCCCGCCTAGGCTCGGCTAATGAGGCGAGTTAACCGTGACTCGCCTCACCTAGATGAGGCGAATTTTAATCGCCTCATCGCGACGGGTTCAGGAAATCCCTGATGTTGCCTCGTTTGAGTTCGCCTCGGTTAACTCATCGCTCGCCTCGTTTGAGTTCGCCTCGGCTAACTCATCGCTCGCCTCGTCCCGTCAAATCGCGAGCTGACTAGTTCTGACTCGCCTTAACTCGCCGACTCACATCAACTCGCTTCAACTCGTCTCCGCTTCGCCTCAAAACCCACATCAACGGTCGGCAATAGTAGGATTGTTTACAAATCGCCTCGCCTAGCCTAGAAAAACCCCACCAACGATCGTTATTCGCCTCGCCTCGTCTCGCCCATCGAATGGTCAGATGCGCTTGGATCTAGAGAATTTTTTTTTTAAATACCGAGAGTCAGGTGAGTCGACTCGTCTGACTCAGGCGCCTTGCCTTGCAAATCGCTTAGGCGAGGCGAGTGGGTTCTTGCTCCGTTACTGTTACACTCGTCTCGCCTCGCATCATTGGCTAAGCGAGGGAGGTCCAACTTGCCTCGACCTTGAAGCGAGTCGGGCGAATCGTCTCGTCTCGCTTCATTTGCCATGCCTAATCCTGCCCGAACTCGACAAATTCACAATGTGTTAAAGCCGAACCCGCAACTTCAGGTTTTGGGCGGATTTAGGCAGGTTTAAGTGGACGGGTCGGTTTTTGCGGGTTTTCGGGTTTTGTCCATTATAAATAATCAAAGAAATTGAAGTTATAATACTTGAAATGAATTCTACCAAAATATATTTATACAAATTTTTTAATTTGATATAACTTTATAATTTATATATGATAGATTTATCTTCTACACTTAAAAATTACACTAATTAGATATCATGCAATAAATTACAATATGCACATTATAATATTTGAAATGAAATATATAGAGTTAGATACAATATAGGACGTGGGTTTGGTTTGGACCAGGTTTAGTGTTCGGGTGGACGGGTTTAACACTAAACCCATACCCAACCCGAAATGTTTTCATCTAATCTTCAGCCCGCCAGATATATATGAAATGTCTAAAAAACCCGAAAAAATTGGGTCGGATTCGGTCAAACCCAACCTGACTTTCACCCCTAGTTTCTTGTATATTTAACAAGAATTTGGTAATTTCTGTAATTAGGCCAAAGTATTTGGTAGTTTTTTTTTGGAATAAAGCCTATTTTATAAACAAAAAATTTGGTTGATAGAGAATTGACAAAGATGTTTATTGTGCTGCTTTAGGATTCTACTTGTTCATAAGATCAAAGTTCTGCAACATAACAATTATCGCTCCTTATTCTCTATTGGAACTATCTCTAACCTTTCCGAAGGCACTCAATTGTTATCACTAAGTGCACCGTCTCTTATATTCAGTTACAGTTTTCACCATGCGCGCAGCTTCCTGGTTCATGATTTTAACATATAAAGAATGGTTGGCCTTGCATTCTTGATCTAAACATTTAATGTTTGCACAATGCAGAAGTAGTTTTCCATAACATTTGTCCAGTTCTAATTCCCTTTAGTATCATCCTCAAGCTTGCCAAGAGTATGATGATCTAAATGATCAAGAGACTTTATTCTTTGTTGCTCCAGTCACCGCATTATAATCCCAAGACACAAGTTGCAATTATTCCGTAAAATTATCATTAGCAGACTTCCATTCCTCTCTAAAATCTAAACCTTGCCAATTGTCATTTTAGTAATTCCATAGCTTGAACTTTATGGTCTCTGTGGCACAAACCAAATTGATTTTAAGAACAGCAACAATTTTTCCCTTGACCCTTAAGAAAGTTTAAAACTCGAACTTATGAAGTTCTTGTTCCATACTGAATAGGGATCTTTTATTGATCCAAATTCTTCTGATCGACTTTCATAATACAAATGTTGTGCACCATCAACATATTTTATGTAGCCAAGCGCTTTGCTGTATAGCAAGGTAGCAATATTTGCATACCAACAAGTCAACCCTTCAAAATAAAAATCTAAATATTATTTATGCCCCTATTAAATGATATTAATCATTCATCTATAGATAAGAATCCACTGTTTTACGAACATTGGATGGATCGACTAGAGGTTTTCTTAACATACATTGATGGCCCATAAGGAAATAACGCTTTATTCCAAAGAAAAAAAACCAAACCTTTTAGCTAAACTACGAGAAACCCTAAAAAACTTTTAAAATGCACAAGAAACTACCACAAAACTTTCAAAAACTACGAAAACTACTGGAAACAAGGTGCCACATCAGCAATAAATTGCAAGAAATTGCCAAAAATACATAGCTATATACGATTTGCTTGACTACGAGAAACCCTCGCCACCTCGCTTTGACTCCTCGCTCGGCTTTGACTCAGATTTGCTTGCCTCGCCACCTCGCTCGACTCCTCACTTCGACTGCTCGCCTCGTTATGCTTTATGGTTTGTGAAATTGATTAGAAAATGTTGGTATTATGAAGCTTATGTTAATCTTTATGTATGTGGTTTATATTTTAGACTATATAGTATTATTTTGCTTATTTATCTTATTTATTATGATTGTTCACATAACGTTTGATGATTAATATGTATTGTGCGCATATATGTAAATATTTATTGTGTTAGTTGTGTGACTGCGACTAGAAGTATACTAAACATTATTTTTTTTTTGCAATATATTGCTCTATATTGCTCATTTAATCATACAATTATAAAATACATAGCTATATACGATTCGAGATACGATATGATACAACAGAACAACGATATACGATTCAAATCATGACTCGACAACTTTGCATATTAGATAAAAATCAAGATGGTTGGTGCCGATTATCGAATAAAATGGAGGGTGTATTTCTTGACGCCGCTTGACGAAAAAAGCCTCCTCAGGCCTCCTCCCTCTCTCTCTCTCTCTCTCTCTCTCTCTCTCTCTCTCTATATATATATATATATATATATTGCTTCCGAGCAGATAACCAATGTCCTGTATGGAGCATCTATTCTAGCAAAGTTTATTCCTTGCTTATGCTGTTATGCAAGCCTATTATATTTCATGTCCTGGAACACATAGTTGCTGAGGTTCATTTATAATATCATAATTACTGGACCATGCCAATGAATGCATATGGACATGAAATACTTCCACAATGCATTATATTCCTCAGTAATGCAGTACTATATGCTTTGGCATAAAAGCAAAAGGGCCATGAATTATAAACACTAGGCCTGAACGAAAAGATTAAATGCTTGTGCATAAGATAAGAAAATTAAAGAAATATAGCACAAAAAAGTCACCCAAATATTGTAGTCATCTCTTTCTGTGATTTGCTGCAACAGGTGCTGATTTTGAGTTTGCATATCTTCATACGCTTGCCCTATGCTCTGCAGATAATGGAACTTAGATCATTGTTCCAATGATGCATATGATCTCAAGTACTACAACAAGAGACATCAAACCTCAATCTCAGATAAATAAGCTTCGCCTTCTTCATGCTTCGATTTTAAAGCTTCTGATGAATTCCATGTATCACTGAGTTGGAACATATGACTGTTGGTCCCTAAGAAATTTCAGCTTGAAACATAAACAACTGTGCCCTCTTAAGAAGCTTCTAGTGCTACTATCTTTGAGTCCATGTAAGTGTGATAGAAAAATGTAAATAACAATCTGAGGATATTCAAAACCCAAGCACCCTTCAAAACCGTTGAATGCGCAGAAATACACAACATAATGCATAAACAAATATCTTCATTTAATGAGTATAAAAAGTCTACATGGGAATAGATGGAAAGATCCTTAGAAGTAAAAGATATGGCTTCTTCTACATCTTCCAGTCTCTGAGGAAAAGAGATGGAAAGGTTGCATCTGTACCTTGCAGAGACTTCCAAATTATGCCTTACATCAGCAATCTCAGATTCAGTTGCGCGCGGCTAGCCGTTGTTGGGACATTGCTTCCGATTCATTTGCTTCCTTAACACGCAATGCCAAGTTGTGCTCATCAAGAAATGATTTGAGGTTTTGAGCATGAGCCCATGCCTTGTATTCCTCGTCTCTACTCTCCAAGATCTCCCTGCAGTACAAACAGGTAGAAGCAGGCAATGACCGCTTCAAGTTATGCTCAACTTCTGAATTCCAACACTACTTCCTACAACTCACGTGATACAACAGGAAACACATTAAACTAATTACAGAAAGTATAAACATGTCAAATTTTTTCACAGTGAGGGCAATAATTACAATAACATAAAAGCACTGAACTAAAACCATTGGCTTGTCGACTTTATATGATCGATATAATATGATATCATTTAATTACTCTGGACAAAAGAAGTGATTATATTATATATGCTCTTATATATATTGAATTCTAGTTCTCTTGGTCAGAAGAAAGTACATGTTTTATGAAGCCATAAAAGAATCATGCAGACTTCGTGTCCCATGTACATGAATATTGGGGTGAACCTAAACTGCCCCGTTCTCCTTGTCAAAAATGTGTTCACTTCTTTAATATTTGCATGATTACATACATTTGTGCATGCACACAATATTTGTATACTAGCATACATCGGATGACCACAAAATGGGGCATGCAAAACCATTCTATTTGCAACCAATAGACGCATAAATGATGACTCTCCAAAGTAGTTGTTTTCACTCATGTCCTCGGGACCATAGATGAAATTGGACAGTGTGGATCATCTATAGGATATAGGCATCCATATTTTGTAGAGGAACAAAGGCAGATGGGAAAAGGCTTAAACTAGTAAAAGAAATAAGAATCCTGCTTTGAAAGCAACATGCTACTGGTGGCGGACTTGCTTATGGGGTCAGCTCACTATGTTTTAATAAGATATTCGAATACAAATCTCGTCGATCAAAGATAATAAATATTTTTATAGAAATACTCGGCTAAGAAAGCTCAAGGGAAATTAGGTTTCAAATCCATTCTTCTTTCAACTCTTGTGGTCCTGCAAATATAAATAATCCTAAAACAAAATGAGGCCAGGTAGCTAACCAACTTCTAGTTTAAAAAAAATGACTGCATTGATCTCGATAGGTACGCCATGGAGAATTAGAATAATCTAAAGTAGCAGGGGTCATATATTCTGTCGAACATCGTTCTTGCCAAGGTTGTACGGTGGAGTTTTTCATTACCACGAAGAAATTCTTCCTCCCACATATGAATATATGCCTAACTACACACTTGACATTAAATCTATGAAGATACAAACTAGTTTTTACCATTCATTTTCCAATATAATTCACTAGATTTTAAGCACGTGTGATAAACATGAAAAAAGAGCAAGCGGTTAAAGAGATTAGTTTTGCACATGTTTGGACAAAATCCACATAGAGATTAAAAAGTAAAAAGCGCTCTAATACTTCACTAATTACTAAAAAGACCCATACTTTGTATTTACTTAAAAGGCCCCCCTAACACACACATTTAAGTTGCACTAAAAAACCTCGCTAGTTTTTCATCTAAAGTTAACATCCCATTAAGGAGATGGAGCTAAATCTTGAGCTTGAACTGCTCTATTGCTTCTAGGTATTTAGCTATGCCTCTCCAACAAAAAGGAGACATCCACGCTTAGTTGAAGATTGCAATTTAAGGCAACTAAAGAATCGTTCTCCTTTCAAATGAGTTGCCCACTAACTCGAAGCTTACGGACGACGACACTCAACAATCGCGTTGTTGGAGAAGGTTGAGAAAGACGAGCCGGTTTTCATGATCAATTTGAAAGATTTTTTTATCGAAACCTTAACCCTAAAGCCAATAGTGAGGAAAAATTGGGAATTTTGGAAGAAGACAAGCAGGGGGTTTAAACCCCTATGGCATGCCCTGCTTCCCAAAAGAAGGTGAAGGGTGACGTGGCATGATCCGCAACCTAACTGTATTGAAGGTGTTCTATTCAATACAGTTACGTTAAGCGTATGAGTATTTATAACATGCAGAATGTGTACTAAAACAAAATAATAAAAGCGAAAAGCATTTATTTCCATAAACCAAATTTTATTACATCCCAAAGGAAAGAGTAAAAGAAACTAAATAGTTTAATTATATCGAAAGAGAAGCAAAGCTCTAAACAGGTGGGCAATAAAAAACTACCTAATCTTCCGTCGTCAAGTCTGCATAATCTTCATTAGTTGGCTCCACGCCTTGATCCTCGTCATAATACTCATTCTTATCTGACGGACATTCCAAAAATAGAGAAAGAAAAGGAAAGTCCGTCAGCGAGTTGTACTCGGGTAGGAATTTCTCATCAGAAAGTAAAGGTAGAGAAATAAGCGAGTGTTCCTGCCAAAAATTTCTATGCAGAAGAGCCCAAGGTATCAAATGGCAGCGATACGCTTAAGAAAATGCGAACCGGTATCTTCCGGCCTGTATTTTGATAAACTCCCGAAAGAGAAACTATTAAATTCTGATGGTATTGGAAGCATCTCGAAAAACCCTTCGATTTGATATATTATGGGCTTCATAATTCATCCGGGATCAAAAGTTATGAGCAAATATGCTATGCACTGTTCCCTGATTAAAAATCAGGAATTACCTCAATGAGGTGTCCCGTGCTCACACGTGACCAATGGTCACGTGTTGACACGTGATAGTTAAAACAAAAATAAAAAAACAACATAAACCAACGGCTGTTAAAGGAACCAATTTGGGGGTCACGTGCTCACACGTGACCAAGGGTCACGTGCCAGCACGTGACAGGCTTTGAAAACCTTACAGTTTAATAGAATTAAAATTCTAAATTTCTCTAAAATCTTTCGAAATAGAATTAAAATTCTAAATTTCTCTAAATCTTTCCAAATGGAAAAGGATTATGGGGACCGTTGGATTAAAAATCCAATGGCGATTAAAGATCACCAATTTATGGAAAAATCTTGGACAGGAAAAGATTTCCCCTAAATCCCACCGAAAATAACAAACAGAATATCTTTGGATTTAAAATCCAACGGTGAATAAAATTCATTGTGTGATCTAAAGGATCATATTAATGATGAAAACAAATCAAATCTTTCAATGAGAGATTTGCTAAACAAATTGATTCTTTTCTTTCTCCTATAAATAGGAACCAAGAAGAGAAGGAAGGGACTTTTTTTGGAGAGAAAAACAAAGAGAGGATAATTTAATTCTCAAGAGGGAAGAAAATAAAGGAGAATTTAATTCTCAACAAAGAAAACCCTAGGTGAGAAAAGAAAGTGAATCAAAACTTTAAAAAGAGAATTTAATTCTCAATCCAAGAGCTTAACTCTTATACAAAAAAGAACTTAGTTCTTCTTCAGGTTAAAGATCTGCACAGAGCACATCTCCCCATAAGTTGAGAATTTAATTCTCATCGGGTCGAGATCCTGCCATACAGATCCTAAACTTAGAAGGGGAATTGAGTTTTGAGAATTTAATTCTCCCAAACTAATTGGAATTTAATTCCTACAGAATCATAATCGGGGTTTAACCCTACTTAAGAATTTAATTCTTTCACAATAGGAATTTAATTCCTCCAAAACAAAATTAGGGTTTAACCCTACAGAGAATTTAATTCTTAAAAAAGAGACTCGAAAGATCTCCATGCATGCAAAAGAACCAAGGTCACGTGTCCCCACGTGACCCCTGAAAAGATCCCAAAAAACAAGAAGGAAAAGGCTTTGAGGCAATACCTCACGTGCTCTCACGTGACCTCCAAGACAAAGGGAACAAAAGCAAGGGAAATCTAAGCTTTGGGCGCTCTCACGTGTTACCACGTGACCCCTTAGCAAACATTTTAACATTCAGCGCATGAATCCCCATCACGTGTCAACACGTGATGCTCAAAATAAAAATGAAAAGTGTTTAACATTTATTCGCAGATTTGAGGATAAAACAAAGGAGATCTGGCTCTACATTTAGGGCGCTCTCACGTGTCCCCACGTGACCCCTAACAAATCCCTTTAATATCTAATGGATGGATGCCTATCACGTGCCCACACGTGATGGTCAGGAAATAAAAAGTGTTTAACACTTAATTGCAGAACGAAGAAAAGGGATCTGGTCCCCCCTTTGGGTGCTCTCACGTGTCCACATGTGACCCCTCTGTCTTTAGTGTTTAACACTAATTCGGGGATTATATTTCCAGTGTTAACACTGATTGTTTCTAGTGTTCAACACTAAATTGAAAATTATATTTCCAGTGTTTAACACTGATTGTCTTTTAGTGTTTAACACTAATTTGAGAGTTCTACCTCCAGTGTTTAACACTGTTGTTCTCTAGTGTTTGACACTACTTTTAGCCAAATTGGCTAATTTTCCAGAGGCAAAAGTCTCTCCTCCAAATGAATCTCAAAATTGAGGAAATCAAAGACAAGATGTTGTCAGAGCCCCCAAACCTCTGTTTAACACTGCTGAATGATGAGGGGCTGAACCCAGACAAATGTCTAATAGCCCAAAAGGCCAATATTTCAAACATAATTGGACTTAGCCCAAACTGGCCATAAGTCCTCAAATCATCTTGAATTGAGCACATCTGCTCTTTCAACCGATTCATTGGTTCAAGGGTACATCTCTGAACTCTTCTGATACCTGTTGTTGTAATCCTTCAACGTCGTCAGAGAGGTGATGGGTCCCGACGACCATACATTAAATGGACCACTATGTCCCTAAACTGGTAATGGACCACTATGTCCTTAAACTGGTATTGGACCACCATGTCCCTAAACTGGCAATGGACCACCATGTCCCTAAACTGGCAATGGACCACCATGTCCCTAAACTGGAACAATAGAGCCCAAATGCTCTTTTGTCGAATATAAACGATCCTGTTAAGTTGATCTTAGTCTCAAATTAAACTAACGCATCCTTAACAAATGTTTAAGTTGATCTTAGCCTCAAATAGGGCTAACGATTCTTTAAACCCTCAAACAGACTTTAGTCCCAAATTGGACTACAGATCTCCCAACCAAATTTGGTTCAAGGGTACATCTCTGAACTCCTCTGACATCTGTCGTTGTAATCTTTCAACGTCGTCAGAGAGGTGATAGGTCCCGACGGCCATACATTCAATGGACCACCATGTCCCTAAACTGGAACAATGGACCACCATGTCCCTAAACGGGAACAATAGAGTCCAAATGCTCTTTTGTCGGATCTAAATGATCCTGTTAAGTTGATCTTAGTCTCAAATTGGACTAACGTATCCTTAACAAACGTTTGAGTTGATCTTAGCCTCAAATATGGTTAACGTATCCTCGAACAAAAACCCCAAACCCAAATCTAAGAAAATACGGATTTGGACTAATCCACGTCCTACGGGCGACGACGTAAATTAGTCTCCGTATACAATCCACGGGCAACCACAAACAAAACAAACACCCACGACACGAAGTGACCATCTGGAGAAGGAGAAAGGTGTTACCACGATGCGGTAGCGTAATTAACTGCAGGGGCTTGCGCCTGCAGGGAAGAGCGTCCCCACAATCAAAAACCCCTCAAACGAAGGGGAATCTGACGAAGTCTGCTATATCGGTCGCATCCGTTTAAACTTTCGATACACGGTGCCATAAATCAACTTGGCATCTTCGGAGAGGTGGATGGATAACACCAATTAGCATCTGCCCTGAATCTCAGACAAAACGTCCACGTCGCGCCGTCATTCGGAGGGGAACACATACGGATCTGGTTGAAGCCGGAAAAAGCATCCATGAAGCTAAGTAGCCCGTGGCCTGCCGAGATGTTGACGAGCTGATCTATCCGAGGGAAGGGATAGTTGTTTTTCGGGCAGGCCTTGTTGAGGTCGGTGAAGTCGACGCACATGCGCCACTTCCCGCTTGACTTTTTGACCAGGACTACGTTCGCCAGCCATTCCGAGTAGGGCACATTTCGAATGAAGTTGGCGGCGAGGAGCCTGTCTACCTCGTCCTCGATCATCTTCTGTTTGATCGGGACGAAGCTTCGCTTTTTCTGCCTGACGGGTCGGGCCGCAGGATCTACCCCGAGCTTGTGAGATATGATTTTGGGGTCGATCCCAGGCATGTCAGCAGATGCCCGGACGAACACGTCAGAGTTGTTTCTGAGGAAATGAACCAGGTCGTCTCACTTAGTCCCCGTCAAAAGCGACCCGATCTGAACAATTCTTTCGTCGTCCCTTTCTACGAGGGGGACCTCTGTTAGTGGCTCCACTAGGGTCCCTCGGACCTCTTTTTGCTCGTCTTGAGTGTCCAGAGAACCCCTAATGTCACCATCGCCCTCAACATCGTTGTTTGGCCTGCTCGGAAGTAGATGTTGATGTGAAGCATGCATTTGTTGTTCGTTGGTCCCCATAGGCCCGACCTATGCCGCCTTGGTCGAGTGGGGATTTCATCGCCAGGTGGTAAGTCGATATCTGGGCCCTGAGGGAGTTCAGTGTAGGGCGGCCGAGGAAGATGTTGTACGCTGACGGGATTCTCGCTACGATGAATTCCACAGGCATGGTGCATGTACGGCCGGCCTCCCCGGTGTTAAATTGAAGAGTAATTACCTCTTCCGCCGGGATGGAGTGATTGGTGAATCCTGACAGAACGTGGGAGGTCGGCCTTAGGTCCGACGGGATGAGTCGCATACGCAGGAAGCAGTCATAAAATAGAATGTCCGCCAAGCTTCCCGAGTCGACCAGTATCATCTGCAATTCGTAGCGGTGGACCCGAGCTATGATCACCAGCGGGTCGTTGTGAGGCAGGGATATACCGTGGAGGTCCTCGTCAGTAAAATCGATTGGCTCGGTTGCTCTGGCCTTCTTCCTCACGGTGGTTGCCAGTCTCCTCGATCGGCAAGGGGTGCTGAGCCTCGTCGGTCTTAGCCGTACCCCCGTTGATATGGTCATGATCTGGCCGATCGTTAATTCGCCGGGAGGGGGACGTTGCTCTTGCTCACGGTCAGCTTGCCGCTTGTCTCGCAAATATGTTGCCAGATGTCCCGAACGGATGAGCTCCTCGATGTAGTCTCGGAGCTGCTTGCAGTTTTCCGTGGAATGGCCTTACGACCGGTGGAAGCCGCAGTAAGGGCCCCGGGTGCGCTTTGCCGCCATGTGCGAGATTGGGGGGAGCTTGAAGAACCTCTCGGGCTTTGCCTCCTCCAGCAGTACCGTCTGAGAGACGTTGAGCGGGGTGTACTCCTGAAACTTCGGGGAGTAGGGCTTCGGCCGCTCAATATTCTTTTTCTCTTCCCGGGCCCTTTTCTTATGATCAGTTTGTTCTGTCCGGGGCAGATTGGCATTCACCTCGGATTCAAGCTGGATCTCACGCTCAGTCCAGGCCTTCACCTCGGCCATGGTCTTAGGTTGCGCTAATGCAAAGGAGCGTAACCACTTCTTGTGCCTAAGCCCCGACCTAAGTGCCGTAATGACTGTCTCGTCCCGGTGTTCTTGGACTTCGAGGAGGGCGTTGTAGAAGCGGGTGACAGTACCCTTTGAAGGTTTCTTTGTCCCCACTCTTTATTGTGAAGAGATGGTCGACGGTCCGCTTCTGCCATCTGTTCCCGACGAAATGGCCGAGAAATTGGGTTGCCAGCTCTTCGAAGGTTGAGATTGAGCGTGGCGCGAGTCCTCGGAACCAGTATCGTCTGGAGCGGATGAGAGTGGCCGGGAAAGCGCGGCATTGGACGGCGTCGAAACAGTCCTGGAAACTCATCACGGCTGTGAACGCGTCTAAATGGTCCTTCAGGTCGGAATTCTCGTCAAAGAGTGAGACTTTCGGGGGCTTGTTCCGGGAGGAGACATGGACGGCGAGTAGCTCCTCGGTGAAGGGCTTCGTGAGCGAGTCGGCGGCGTATTTAGCCCTGTCGCTCGAATGATGACCTTTCCGATACATACCCTCGATCTTCTTTTTGAGGGCGTCGAGTCGGCCGTAGTATCCCGATGAGTCGGCATACTCTTATTTTTGGTCTCTGTGGCCAGAGACCTCTGCCTGACCACGGCCCCGATTCCGTTCGATGACGTTCCTCAGGTCTCCTGGCGATGTCGTTTTCGAGCTGCTGTGTTCACATGACCCCGTCGAGGGAGGGGGTGCCGGTCATGCCTGGGCGCAAGCGAGCTGACCGACACCTCCTCGAGAGGGACAGGGGCGCGATGGGGCTTGGGGCGAGGTGCTCTGACGACGGATCTCGGTGTTGAGCTGTGAGGCGCCCAGCGGGTCATCGAATATTTTGGCCCGGGGGATCTGCGGCCGCCGGAGGCAGCGAGTCGGTGGTCGGCAGTGCCGACGCGGACAGAGTCTTCTCTCCCTCTGTAGGGTCCCTATCCCTAGGTGGGGGAGCGGCGACCTGGGGAGCTGCCCTGCCATTTGGGCACGAACAAGTGCATCCATGACGGACGCGAGCCGATCTATCCGAGCGGCTAGGACATTAATGGCATTCGGGGGAGGAGATTCGTCCGCGCCTCCATTGTGGGGAAGGCGGCGGCTGGCGCTTGGATCGTCGCGGTGATCGCTTGCCATGAAGTCGAGATCGGAAGATGAACTTTCGTTGAGTGGAACTAAAGCTTTCTCACAGACGGTGCCAACTGATCGATCCCTAGATCTTCTTCAGATATTATCTTCTGTTGATCTGCTGCGAGAGCTGACGGACGGTTAGGATTGAATTTGGAGGGCCGACTCCTGGAGCGTGTGGATCTCAATGGGTTTTGTGGTTGAGGCCGAGCTACCTACAAAGAAGTCCTGAGGTGGTTGTGCCACCGAGGACCCTCCGACGATCAAGTTAGTCGACATATTTTGGCAGAGTAACGACCTGTTGGAGTAAAATTGGCTTACCTTAACCGTTTGAGAGAGAGCTTTATATAGCGGCAGCAATGGGCAGGCGGGCGCGAGATTCATGCCGGCCGTTACGCCTCTGTCGTCACGCACACATGATAGGCGGGATCCCGCATTAATGACGAGACAGGCTCGTTAATGGGGGATCATGATGGCGTTGGACATGGGATCGTGGGCGGCGGATATCTCGCGCATGGCGAGATTCGCGGAGCCGTGGCGGAGGCGCCTGTGATCAGTGCTGTGGATCGGTCGGTGAGACCGAGGAAGATGAGCTCGGCGGGAGGCTCGGGCACGAGCGGAAGGCCGAGGCATCTTGGTTCTGTGATAGCTCGAAGGCGATCCGGGGATGGTCTGGAAGGCCACCGAAGGTCGGGAGACTCCTCGGGCCGGAGGCCCGAGGTATGATCCCAACTGTAGTTCTTGATCCTTTCTCGTAGGTTCTGGGACACGTCATCTACAACGTGTCAAGCATCTGGAGAGTCACAGTTATCGAGCCTCATGAGTGTGTGTGTGTGTGGCAGGGGGGGATGATGTTATCCCGGTCAGTTCCACAAACCAGATATACACTAATCAGAATTGCTATATAAATTGCATAAGTCTATAATAGCCCAATAGGCATATTTGATTGAATTTGCAGTACTTCACAGAAACACGTGCCTAATTCCTGGCCAAATGAATGTGTCAATGGGATACAGCTTTCTGTTAAACATTGAGGGTAATCATGGGGAATATTCAAAGCTAATGCAACCAAACAACAACTATGTAAAGGCACTCCTAGACCACGATTAAATTGCAGATCATTCTTGCAAATGCAAACAAACAGCAAAATCGCAACATAACAAAAGAAGACTGCACAATACTATAGCTCAAAGATCATCAACGGATGCAATTCCAAGTAAGCATTTTCCATAGATCAACTGGGATCTAGGAAACCAAAGAACATCCCCATGGGCAGGCCTCAGACTCTCGCAGGCCGCAACACAGATGAATATTGTTGATGAGTGGCTTTACTAACACCCGATATATCTTCTTCAGTGCATAACTAATTGAGCACCAAATCCTTCAAAATCTAAGATTTACGACATATATCCTTACCGTCAAATTGACTGAAATTTCTAAGCAAACAGCCAATAAGTAAGCACCACATACCCATCTACCATAAACATCTACTTACTCCAAACCCTAGAAGAACCACCACTGGATGAAAATTGTGTCCAATCGGCCAAATTGATACTAAAAGAGCAAAGTTAGAAAAAATATCAAACCTTTTTATCCTCGGCTGCAGTGAACACCGGCTGCTTCTTGGCCGCAGTCGGCGAGATCGAACTGAGATGCCTCCGCTTACGGTCATGCTCGCCGGTGCTCCCCATGACCAAAAAACACCAACAAATTCACAGATTGATACCAAACCCTAGGCCTCTACTTCAACAACATAACATGAGGGCAGGGAAAGGAGGCGCCCAGAATTGAAAGGAGCCGATCATCGAAACCCTAGTTCACAGATCCATTGATGGAGTTCAATGAGAAGCAAAACTAGGGCATCCTATAGGGTGAGGTTCTTAATGTTGAAAGTGAATTAGGGCTCTTTCCCCCTTTGTTCTTAGTGTGATTAGGGTTTTGGGAGTGATGAGTCCCCGGATGGGAACCCTCAGATTTACGACAAGTAGCAGAGGACGTGCCGTCTACGTATGCCCACTAGAATTTTGGGGCTACAGAGCTGGAATAAGTATGATGCATTGGGGACATTCCTCGGCGTCTCGCCTCCGAGCTTGCGCCCGACCTTTTAGAAGACCTTTCCGGAGTATGTTCCCTCTTCAGCTGACCGCCAGCCAATAGCTGGTCTCCGAGCTATCCTATAGCTGAGACTCCTCAGCTCACTTGCTCGTCTCCGAGCTATCCTATATTTGAGATTCCTCAGCGTCCCTGTTTTGCCAGAAGCACGGAGCCCGAACGCCCCCGTAACGACTCCGTGTATCTCGCCACGACGAGATCTCCGCCGCTTCACGTCCTGCATCTCACGCTAGCGCATCTCGCCATTAATGGGCGTATCCCACCATCAACGCGAATGTGACGCAGGAGCGTAACGGACGGCGAGGATCTCGCATCGGCTCGCTCCATGCGACCGCTATATAAACCCCCTCCTCCAGATGATTCAGGTAACTGGAACTGATTCCAAGACGCCGCTGCTCTGCCTTTATTCCTCGGTACTTATTTGATCGTCGGAGAGTCCTAAGGTGATTACCCACCCTGTGACTTCCCTTGCAGGTAGCTCGGCGTAAACGACAACCCATTGAGATCCATACATTCAACCTTTACTCCCAATCTCAACCGTTCAAGAACCGCTTGCAGCAAGATCGACGAAGGACAACTGCTGAGGGAGATTTGTAACTCCATCAAGGAGTAAGGAACTGTGAGAGAGAAAGAGTGCAGGCGGAATTTTTTTTTTTTGAGAGAGTGAGAGGAAGCAAAGGGAAGCACGAGCGCAGAGAAGAGAGAAAGAGGGCGAAAGAGAAAGCGAATAAATTAAGAATTATGCGGACTAGGGAAAAAGTGGATTCTTTCGAGAACTTGACGGTAAATGCGTCATTTTAGGAGATCAAAGAATGGAGTTAATGGGCCTCAACTCCGAAGTAAAGGCGGGGGTGAAACTTAGCTGGTTGGGATGGGAAATTATTTTTTATACCAGCGCGGAAATTTAAATTTATATGCTGAACAATGTAATTGTTTATACTTAAACGAACCGATTGTTTATACTTAAACCCGGTAAGTTTTGCCAAATATATATGTATGTTTATAGTGTATATTGTGTCAGAACAGCTATAGGAAGCAGGTTTAGTTCAGGTTACATTTAGGGTTCGGATGGATGAGTGTTGTACTAAACCCTCGACTTGAAAATTTTGTATCTAATTTTCTATACGCACGATCAAGTTTGAATGAGCATCGGTTGTTGGAAAAGCCCGAAAATGTTGGGCTTTATAGGATAGGGTATAATGCATTGTATAAGAGTGTAACCCTGAAAGTCGTGGAATCGAAAGTAAAAGGGTCCTATTCAACCAATGTGGAATTAGACCGGAGCAAGATTAAAACAGAAACAACTACCAGTCAACAACTAGTTTCTATCAAAATATTTAAGTTTTTGGAATGCTGAATCCGACATACACAAACCTTCGCTTAAATGCGCTCATATTGATATTTTGGTTAAAAAGAAAACATAGCAGTGTTTTAACATCATGTAGAAAAACATGACGGTAGAAGCATTGATAAGATTAGTTATACGACAAGTTTTTAGGTATTAAACCAGTCCTAGAAGAGTTGGTGAAATCAATTAATAGTTTAAAATAAATAGATTTTGTTTTAGGGCATGTTTGGTAACAAGGAAGTAAAATGGAAAGCAGAAAAGTGATGGTATTTTCCAACTTCTCATGTTTGGGAGAGTATAAAACAATGATGAAAGCAGCCTCCGCTTTCTTGCCACCTCATCTATTTCACTTCTTTCTAAAATCATGGAAAGTGAAGAGAAAGTTAGAAAGTGCAAAAAAAAAACATTTTATTCTTTTCATGCTATTTCATGTTTTATTTGAACTGCTTTCAAAAAATTCAATAAAAAAAAAACCCAAGTTTATTTTCTATTGCCTCATGCACGAAAACTCGGCTTCTTTCCTATCCTACTTTCATTTTACCCAAACAAACAAGAATTAATACATCGCTTTTCTTTCACTTTCGTATTACTTTTTTAGTTTCTTGGTTTCTTTTTACTTTCTAACTACCAAACATGTCCTTATACAAATAGATTTAGAATGCTCCCTATCCTATGCACACAAGCACACCCACACGCAAGCACACCCACGCACACACACAAGCACACGCATGCATCCAGGGGACCCACAAATTTGCCTCGAAACCGTTAATTTGTGGCCACTTTCTCTCTTGGGATTCCTGAGATTTGGAAAGTGCCCATACCAACCGAGTTACTGCTCATTGGTGTGTGAAATGGTCTTACAAGGGTAATTATGTATTCAATCTACAAGATAGTGCCAAACGGTAAACAAATTTTGCATTAAATCTCGGAAGGTAATGATTTTTGTTGGATTGCTAGGCATCTCTAGTAGGGTTTAAAGTGCGACGGAAGCAGTAATTTTAAAAATCTAGAGAGCGGTATCAAATCCAAACCAAGAATCAAACTAAACTACTAAACTTGTCGCTAAACTAGTAAGGTAAAAACAAGAGTTTAGTGGGTTACAATCTTTATAGCACGTTAGCCGTCTCTTCTTGGACTCCGGCTAGAATCCACAAAACCCGGAACAAGCTTGCTCGATGATCTCCTCGCCGAAAATGATCCCTCTTGAGATAACTCCAACACAAGCTCTAGTTTCAAATTGATCTCATCAAAATGAAGCAACCCACTAATTAAACTTGCTAAGAATGATTAGTAAGAGATATAGAATAATTAACTCACTTAATTTTTCTCTTTTCTTTTTTCATTTCTCGCTTGAAGAAAATCAAGAGAGGAAGTCATGATCATCTTGTGATGAGAATGAGAAGATGAAGATTTTTCTAAAAAAATGAGAATAAAAATACAAGAATGGGTCATACAAAAATGAGTCATCAAGTCCATAAGCTTCTAAATCCATAACTCATTCTCATATCATATCTTTCATGGAAGTCTCATACTCCCATCACCCATGTATCATCATACATGTCACAATATTTATATCAAATATAAAATATTGACAAAGAGAAGAAAATAATTAAGTGAGCATGATATTAATTAATATATAAATATATCAATATATAAATATACATTTAATTATTAAATCAACACTTAATTTAATAATCTGGTTATATCATATATATACCGGCTAATATTAATAAACATCCGATTAAAATACGTGTATCAAATACACGTGTTTAATCGAACTCATGCACGTATCCCTATACATACCCTACATCATTTCGCATGTGCTAGAAAACCTCTGTGCGGGACTCTAAAGACTCAATAATACGCCGGCAGTAAGTTAGGATCATATGTATAGCCTACAAGCACGTCAGCCGTACTAGCTGCATGTAACAACTAGTCAGGTATTGATCGAAAGAAGGTCAGCGAGCAAGCTCATCAGAACCTTGCAAAATCTATCGATGACATTACCGTACAGTCCGGTCTCTTCGTTTAAGAGTGTCGCATAACGGGTCTACCGTTTGGAATCTGTCAGACCCCAATAACTCAATAAGTCATGCGACAGAGGACTCATAACCAACTGGAGATACAACTGATAATACTTATCAGTTTATCTCCACCACGATGGCCATCGACTTGTGGTTATAGTCGTGTTATGAACAGTGCGACATCAACTCCCTATACCGGGAGAGACGAATTCTCTCGACCGTTCACTGCCTCCACATGCTTCGAGACTATACCCAACAAAAACCTATATGCATAACTCTTTTGAGCCGTGGTAGGGTAGAAGTCTAAGTATAGTGGAAACACACATAAGACATTATGGCGATCTTAGGTCTTACAGACTACCATGTACCCATGTTACAAGAGAATTGCTACCTAACATTGGTATATTACCAACTAGGAGTTCTCGGTGTGTCCGTTCAGTATAACTCATCCAATGAGCACCTGTATACAATCCTTGATGTCAAACACCAATAGCTGCATGATCAGCTATCGCCCTCCTACCAGGTCAGAAAACGTACACAGTAGTCTAAACTAGAGTACCAATGCCCAGTCTCAATAGTCCTACGACTATAGACTTTTAAGAATGTGCTTATCCACTACTCAGGCCCCACTAGTATGATCTCCATCATCATCCTAGTAATCAAGCAAAATACTAGAACTTTATCTCATGCCTAATCGATACATGATAGTAAATAAAACACATCAAATGAAAGATAATGGCAAACCAGATAGCATATTATCATCTCAAATAAGATTGCTCTCTCGTATAGGTCCTCCTTCAATTACAATAATTGACTTGAGGGCACTTATATCCAACAATCTCTCACCTGCACTTAACCCTAATTATTGCGGTATCTCATACCCAACTTCTGTACTAACAGTTTCGCAAACTGTGTTCGAGAACTAGCCTTAGTGAGTGAACCCGGCACAGCGCATCTCTATGTTTCTTCCTGAATCTCAATTTCGCGGAGATCAAGTATCTCCCGGACTGAGCGATACATGCCTTAGTATTTGCCTGGACTGACGATCGGATTATGTTCATAAATGAACAATTATATCCAGCGAATTCTAAGGTGGTATCCTTAGCTGATTCACAATCAGTATCCAGTGCCACGACTACCTTGGTATCCCACTTGAAACTCTTTCCAACATACTGCTCCTCAAAAAAGGGTAAACTTATAACTCGCAACAGACGCTCTGTCTTCTATGGAAATCTAGAATCAGTAACCACCTCCATCAGGAGGCTGCCATTACCATACACAAATGCTCTTCACTGCTACCATATGTTTCTCCAGGATTGGACTGATATCCATATCTTATATGGAGAAACACATGTGATCACCATTGTTTTACCGATTTACAGCATAGGAACATCACTTTCTATCAAGAGTATGTCATCCACATACTGTATAAGAAATCTGACAACACTCCCTACTATTTTCTTACAAATACCAGATTCATCTTTTATTTTGATGAAGTCAAACGCTTTGACCATATCATCAAAACATATGATTCTTCTCCGTTATGCCTGCTTTAGTCTAAAGATAGACTTAAGCAACTTGTACGCTTACCGCTGCTCCTACTGACTAAGATAACCCTCTGGCAGAGTCATATACATGTACACTTGTAAATCCAATTTAGAAAAACGTTATAGTCATCCACATGCCAGATATCATAGTTATGAAAGACAACAATGACAAGTTTTATCCGTATGTACTTCAGCACACACTGAAGTAATAGTTTTATCACAATCCACAACGGGTATTTGATGAAAACTTTTCACTACATGTCTCGTCTTATTAGGTCAGTACCTTTCCATTTGTACTAATCTCCCAAGATCTACTTGCTTCCAATAGGCTTTACCTCTTTAGGAGCACCCAACAAAGTCCACACTTTGTTACAGTACATGAAGTCTAATTAGGATAACTCGGCATACAACCATCAATTGGAAGTCACCACTTCCTAAGGCCTTCTGATATAGTAGGGTCATCATCACATGATGCAAACCTCCCTGTCACCTTCAGTAAGGAAACCGCGGTACCTGTCAGGTGGCTGAAGTCACCTACTAAATGTGCGGAGTATGCTAAGGTTTGTCAGGATCAATTGAATCCCCAGGTTTTACTAAATCCTCAGTAACCGTTTGTGGTTCTGGAATCACTTCCTGTTCAATCCTGCTCCCACTAATTTCTTTTGTACGAAATTTCTTTTCTAAAAATGTGGCGTGTCGAGAACAAAACAACTTTTGATCCCGAAAATGGTAGAAAGTTAAACCCTCGTCAATACCTGGGATAACCCACAAACTGCCATTACTGAAATATGTCTTGAGTTTATCCGGATTCTGGTTTTAAGTATAAACCAGACAACTCAACATCTTAACAATCTTAAGATGATAACTCATTCTATATCACATATAGAATTTGAGGCACCGATTTAGGTAGAACTAATATCAATTGATATGTATCTATTTCTAGTGTATCTCTTAATTAAAAAAGGCGATTCAGTATTACTCATCAAGGAGCGTACCCACGGATGAATAATCTGCGAGAAACAAATTCTTGATTAAATTACTATGGAATACCAAGCATAAGTATCCACATTTTCGAACATTTCAAAGAATCTAGATACTTTCAACATTTGGTTCTCTACTTTATTCCTTTATCTTATGAACTTCTTAAAATCTTTGGATTTTGCATTTCAACAAGAATACATGTCTAAAACCAAAGAACTCACAGTAAAATGGAACGAAATATGAGTATCAACCCTTGTCTGTGCGGACATTGGACAACATACATCATCATGTATAAGCCCTATGAGTTCACTAACTCATACTCTGTGTGTTGTAATTTGAAAACTGTATTTTGGTTAAGAATGTATATCCCGTTATTTAATGCACCTCACCAAATCATCAAATGATAAAGGCAAATGTTCATAACATAATTTTTTGAAAATCTATATCCCACTTTATCAAATAATAAAATGGATATATCAGTTTTTAAAAGTTGGTGCATAATAACAGATATTCAAAACCAAAAGTCTGCCGAAAGGCAAAACCAGGTGATTTCCTCAATGGCAACAGTTGCTCCATTTTTCGATTTTGAGGATCAAATCACATTTCCAATAATCTAATCATTTTCAGCATCTGCAACAACTTATAGATGTGGGATATTAATTCGATATTTATATACTCAAGAGTCAGAATTAATTGGAAAATAGTTTTCGATTACAATCACATAGAAAATATGAAATATCAAAATGTTTCAAAGGGTGGCCGGGTATTCCAAGTAATGCCTCTTTCACTGCCCAGGGTCATAACAGTAGTTGCATTTTCCTTTTCGCTCACTTTGTCCCCTATTATTGTGTTTCTTTTTTATATTGTATATACCTGACTTATACTAGTTGGTTTTTTTCTTTCCCTTCCTTTCAGCTCCAGTAGAGGGATTGGAAGAAAACAATCCAAAAAAACGTAACTGGTATATTCTCCTTATTTAAGGAGCTCTCAAACTTGAGATAAGGTGGAGAATAGAGACAAATGAATTGTATCATATACAATTCATTTTCTCCAGAATCTACGGCCATCCTCGACTGAAACAATTTTTTCGAGTTCATATCTAACTATACGATAGCCTTCCAAACAATATGGATCTCTGTATTGGACACAGAGTGTTCTGGAGGAAGCAAAAAGGGAAGTGGAAGGGATAAGAACATATGCGATTATGTCGTGAAATAGGGCAATCATGACATTCCAAAGCCTGTGATTGTAAAATGGTTCGGTTAACTAGGTTTACAAGTTTTTAGTTTAGTGTCAGTATTAAGTCGCTGCCAGAGAGAGAAAAGAAACACTCATCGTACACTCTATCAAGATTATATTGGATATTTATCTAAATCAGAATGGTTCCCACTGTTCTATCATATCCTCCTTCAAATCCTAAAAGAAGAATTAGTCGGGATCATATCCCGAAAGTAACTATTACTCACAGTAGGAATCGGGATCCAAACTATCATGCCATGGTAATCTTGACAGAGGTTAACAAGTCACCCCACTCCATAGAAAGTATGAAATCTCATTGCAAGTTTCAACACTTGAAACTCCCGATATCGTTTTTTACCCCAAGCGGCTTATGATCTTGGCAAAGGTCAACAAACCATAAGTCGCAAGTACAGTTCAACCTATCATTTCTTGATCAAATTAAATCCACCCGCACGACCCTTGACAAAGATCAACAAAGCCGTACGACTGTCCTAACCGATCGCATCATATGCATGCAGGAAGACATCACTTAGCTAACGTACATTACGTCTCGGCAAAGGTTGACAAACACAGCACGAATACTAAGTGCCTTACTTCCTGAAATGACAAAGGACTACGGCTAGTTTTGAAGAAAACTTTTAACGTAATGAACTTGATCTCATCGTAGAAACTAAGTGGTTTTGCAAATTTATAGTTACATAGACTATTGCTTAAGTGCGGATTTCCTGTGAAGGGATCAGGGCTCTTACCTCATAGAATGAGGTGCAGAATATTCCTAACTGAATATCTCGATTCAAAGCAAAAGACCGCGGTTATACAAAATGCAAATTTCTAGTAACACAATGTTTTGCTAAAGAGGTCACTCCCTGTAAAGGGATCTATGCTCTTTCCTCGTAGAATGAGGTGCATGATATTCCTAACCGAATATCTCGATGCAAAGCAAAGAATTCGATTATAACACAACAATATTTAATATTTGGTTTCTACAATGTGTTTTAGATTTACTATCTTTGCATTAATCTGAATCAATACAATCCCATCAAAAAGATAATCGCATTACCTAGCATCTCCTCACACCATTACAGATAAAGCGTGGTATGAAAAGAAAAATTGAATGCACATATACGCCATCTGCATTCACCATGGGGCGTCGGGTTTTCACTGTAAGGTTACTTAATTTACGGCCGGTCGGAGGATGAGCTAGCGCGGGTGCAAAACGTATATAGCATTTATATAAATATATATATATATATATATATATATATATATATATATATCAACGTAGGTAGATAATCAACATTACAGGCAAGCGATAAATATCATCACGGGTAGGTAATCACATCACAAGCAAGTAATGAACATCACAGAATAGGAATGGTCGGATCACCTAGGAATCCCGCGTTTGGTTCAAGCCACAAACGAAACGCGGCATTATCTGGTCGCATGAATAGCCCGTGTGCAGCCAAAAGCAGACCCCTACGAGTGCGGTAAGCTACCAGGCAACCCAAGAAATGAGGCAACCCAACGTCGTCATCATAAGGAGGCCACCCGACACTTTCTTGAATCCGGTGACTTGAGCACTCCTCCGTAGATCAATCCCATACCCCCTACAAATGCAGCAAGCAACCTGCCAATTCTGGACTCGAGCGACCCGATCTCAACTTCTTGAGATGGTCATCCGCTGCAATCTAAAATTCGGATGCTCGTGCGCTTCTCCGCGGGGTAATCCTAAACCTGTATTATACAATGGCGACAACGATCGCAACCCGATCGTGTCCCGACAAATAATAATACATCAATCGGTGATTACGGCCATATATGAACCGCTAAGTCCCGAAACAAAGAATATATATATATATAGCGGAAACGGCGGCCACAAGTTGGAGCTCGTCCCGAACAAAAGAATATACAAGATGGCTACAAGAATGAATGGAAATAACACTTATCGTAACAGCACACTTCCGTACCGAAGCTATTCATTTCGCGACAATCCAACGCATTCCAACAAACCAACATCTCAGACTCACTTATGCAACCCCGTCGAATTGAACACTTCAATTCGTCGGTGTTAAACACTGCGTATCGCATACACCGAAAAGTTATATCAATTAAACACTTTAAACTATATAACTCATCACCCATAGCCAACAAATCACAAAAACATCGAGGCAAAACAGTTAATTCAACACTTGAAAAAACACAACTCACTCCAACATAGAAAAACCGTTAATTCGCGCGTATCACATACGCCGATGATACAATAACATTAAACACTTTAATCTTGTTTATACCATCACAAATGACTAATGAATCATACAACTTTCTAAGTGGACGCGAAGATTTCGAAAATTGAAAACACTATTTACCTCGACACTAAATCGACACCTTTTGGCTCGGAAACGTATCGAAACAGACTCGAAATGCGCCCAAACTTCACGTAAACCTCGAGGGGAAAATTAATGACGTATGAGAGTAGAATAGGGGTGGGATGACCCTAGGACACCTTTACGGTGGCCTAGAGGCCTCCCAGACCCAAGAGCACCCTTAGGGTGCTCTCGGGTCACCAACCTCCCCCGAGAGCACTCTTTGGTTCTCCCGGGTAGGGTTGGTCCCCTACTACCCCCTCATATCGTCATTAACACTATTTAGATCAATTCTAAGAAGTTCGGGCACAACAAAATTGAGCCGAAAATAAACAATTTAAGTTCAAGTTTGAGAACAAGTGAACACTCCACTTCGATTCAAAGGTTTTGGATTTCAAATTGGCAAAAAACAAGTTATAGTTTTTTGGCATGGCTCTCATACTATTGTTGGGTTGCTAAGCACCTCTAGTAGGGTTTAAAGCGCGACAGAGGCAGTAATTTTAAAAATCTAAAGAGCAATGGCAAACCTAAACCAAGAATCAAACCAAACTACTAAACTTATCACTAAACTAGTAAGGTAAAAACAAGAGTTTAGCAGGCTATAACCTTTGTAGCGCGTTAGTCACCTCTTCTTGGACTCCGGCTAGATTTTACGAAGCCCAAAACAAGCTTGCTTGATGATCTCCTCGTCGAAGATAATCCATCATGAGATAACTCTAACACAAGCTCTAGCTTCAAATTGATCTCATCAAAATGAAGCAACCCACTAATTAAACTTGCTAAGAATAATTGGTAGAAGATATAGAATAATTATCTCACTTACTTTTTCTCTTTTCTTTTTCCATTCCTCGCTTGAAGAAAATCAAGAGAGAAAGCCATGGTCATCTTGTGATGAGAATGAGAAGATGAAGATTTTTCTTTAAAAAATGAGAACAAAAATACAAGAATGAGTCATGAAAAAATGAGTCATCAAGTCTACAGGCTTCGAAATCAATAACTCATTCTCATATCATATCTTTCATGTAAGTCGCATACTCCCATCACCCATGTATCATCATACATATCACAATATTTATATCAAATATAAATATTAACAAAGAGAAGAAAATAATTAAGTGAGCATGATATTAATTAATATATAAATATATAAATATACATTTAATTATTAAATCAACACTTGATTTAATAATCCGGCGATATCATATATACCGGCTAATATCAATAAACACCTGATTAAAATACGTGTATCAAATACACGTGTAACAACCCTAAATTTACTATACAAATTTTTACAAATATTTTTCAAAATTCATAAAGAGGTATTTATTGCCTGAGCACAAGACTTAAGTAATTAATTAACAATTTAATTACAAGAAAGAGCTTGTAGCTCATTGGTAATACCTTGCACTGCTGAACCAAGCCACCCGAGTTCAAATCCCATGCCCCACATTATTTTTAATATTTATTTTGTTTTAAATTTTATAGAAGCCCAACAGTCCACACACAATAATTCCCAAAATTCCTACCGAACCTTAAAATCTGAAAGTACCAGTGACTACCTCCGGTGACCTCCCACCTCCCCATGCCCTGACTCGGCCCGACTTGGCCGAGTCGGCCGGACGGCCGAGTCCCCCACTGAAAGTTTATGGCTTTTTGCCTTCTCATATCCCCTGCGCACTTTATTTCCCTAGATCGTTTCCAGAGAGCCCAATAACTCTCAATTACTTCATTTTAATACATTTTTCACACTTTTTACAATTTTTAATTAAAAACCATACACCTACCCTAACCCTAGCCTAACCCTATAAATACACCCCTACCCCCTACCCTCTCACCCCAAAATTCTGAGCCCACTCTTTCAAAATCTCAAGAAATCTTGTGTACTTTGAAAACGAGCGAAAGGCGAAGCTCCAACGAAATCCACGGCGAACTTCCGGTGATCGTGCTAGGAACTCTCGGCGACGAATCGATGCACCGGCGAACCCTCTTCTTCCTTATCACTCTTGTGTTTGTCCAAAACCCGTAAGTCCCATTTTCTATCTCTCTTTTCTATTCTAAAAATACGGATTTACAAAACCGACGGAATCGGAACAAATCCGATTTCCGATTCGGTTTTCTTATAAAACTTCGCTTCTTGTTAATACAATTATGCTTAAACTCCCTCATGTTGACTATTAAACACTAATCAACCAAATTGATCAAGTTTCATTTCATAAAATGATGGCTATTTCAATTCATCGTATTTTTCACTTAAATACCATATATTTCAATTCTACATTTAACTCCATTAAACTTGCTATATCTTTAAGTAGATCACGAGGTAACGACCTACCTCCTCACACACTCATATGCAACATAACACGATACCCTCGAGAACTTAAAATACGGAAAAACAAACATTTTCATTTAAATACCATTTACTTAATAAAACCATTTCTAAAAGATTTAGTATTGATGCATCCTTATAAATAATACTACTTATTATGAAAATAGGATAGGTTGTGGACATCAGTCATTTATCTAAACCTAACTTTGTGGTGTCTAGGCTAGACAAGTGAGAAAGGTAACTTTAAAAGGCCCGTCTCACGATGATTCATGGCGGATCCTTCCTTTCTTCACTTGTACTTACCTGGCCACAATTGGTGGTGAAGAGGCGATTTGAGATATCTCACAACTTGTCTCTTTGGACCAGTTAGGAGCAGTCTAGTTGACTTAGGAGATCCTAAAATATAGAATACGGGAAATCGACATCTTTACAAATAAATACCATAATTAATAAAACCGTTTTCCCCTAATAATTAGTATTTATACAAATCTTTGCAAAGCGCCGCTGCAACCCAATTGGGGAACCCGTTCGGGATGGTGCGGATTATAGCACATCCTCAGGCTTAGTAGTGTGAGATTCAGACCTCCGCAAGGAGCATTCGGTCTCGAAAGATTTAAAATACGACATCTTAAGAAAACGAGATTTCTAGAATATCATATATATACTAAAATTATTTTCATATAAATATATGTATATGTAACATCAACATATCTATTTTTGAAGTATTATAAATATTCCACCTTTTCTACAATATCACAAGAATCAATTTTACACTAAAATACCATGAAATCCATACAAGCCAATATTACAAATAAATACCTTTTATTATGAAATTAGGATATTTTCACTAGAAATATCACAATATAAAATCTACATTCATTACAACTCTAAAGACGATTAATAAATAGTTGGGGTGTATTTTGAAAACTATACAAAAGTATTTTTATATAAACCCCCTCAAGTTCTATAAATTACCCTAAGGATCCTAGTAAATATAGGTTTAAGAAATAATCTTCGATTTACATTTTTAATTGTCTGACTCGGGTTTGAGTCTGTTTATAATCTGATTTGAATATGATTCAAGTACCATATACAATCTACAATATTACAATTCAACATGAACACATGAATCCATGAATGCAATTATCAATCTATACAACTTGACTGAACCGAACCATAGATATACATTCCATTTATATGATCATCCAGTTTACATGATTCTCCAGTTACATACATGATTCTACAGTTATATCCGTTTACTGATATCATGGTTTCGGCAAGTCATCCAATTATACAATTCAATTTGCAAGACATTACAATACTATCAATACAATAACTACACGGGGTATTGGGGTAGTTCATTCGTGAATCCAACATAATTTCAAGAGTCCCCCTAAATCATGAATCCATGTCTATTAACACAAGCAAGCAATCATGAGGGCCCGTGTTTCTACGCTCCTGGATTACAGCCTGTTGAGTTTGGAATACTTCGACGACGGTCGAAGTCCCGCTACTAACATATCATTTGGGCCCATGGTTCCCTACCCCTGGATTACAGTCTGTTGGGTTTGAGAACACTCTTGAGATTAGTTGACATTCACCCTTGAACTTATGATAACAACAGCATTAACACTATAACAATATAATACAACTTTAAAAGCTACACTCTCTCTTTCTTCTTTTCTACTTCTCCCGTATCTTTGGGACTTACCGAGCAATCTGTTCGCTGACGACATTCTATTTCTTTCTTCTTTGAATGTCGTCAGGTGATTTGGACACGTCAGAGATCAAGCCTACTGCTGAAGACTTCGATCAGTTTGCTGAAGACCCAGAGCTTTAGTTTCATTGTACACATTCCCTTTCAGTACTTTACATTCCTGTTATGCCACTGTTTAGGCATCGCTTTTATTCCAGTTGTATTTACTTTTCATGCATTGTACAAAAGAATATTAATAAATAAAGTTGCTGTTCATTTTATATCTCTTGTCTCTTGTGATTTACCTTTATATTGCTTAGATAAGCTTAGCATATTTACTTCACAGTAAATACATAGCGGACCCGTCGCGTCCCCTTCGCCGTATACCGGGAAGCGGGGCGTGACAACACATGTTTAATCGAACTCCTACACGTATCCCTATACGTGCCCTACATCATTTCGCTTGTGCTGGGAAACCTCTGTGTGGGACTCTAAAAACTCGACAATATGCTGGCAGTAGGTTAGGATCATATCCATAACCCATAAGCACGTCAGTGGTACTAGCTGCATGTAACGACTACCCAGGTATTGATCCAATGAGTGTCAACGATCAAGCTCATCAGAACCCAGAAAAGTCTATCAGTGACATTACCATACAGTCCGGTCTCTACGGCTAAGAGTATCGCATATCGGGTCTAGGGTTTGGAATCTGTCAGACCCCAATAACTCGATAAGTCGTGCGACATAGACTCATAAACAATCGGAGATACAACTGATAATACTTATCAGTTTATCTCCACTACGATGGCCATCAACTTGTGGTTGTAGTCATATCATGCACATCGCGACATCAACTCCATATACCAAGAGAGACGAATCCACTCGACCGCTCACTGCCTCCATGTGCTTCGGGACTATACCCAACAAAAACATATTTGCAAGACTCCTTTGATCCGTGGTAGGGTAGAAGTGTAAGTATAACGGGAACACACACGAGACACTATGGCGATCTCAGGTTCTAAGGACTACCCTGTACCCATGTTATAAGAGAACTGCTACGTGAGATTGGTATATTACCAATTAGGAGTTCTCGGTGAGTCCATCCAGTGTAACTCATCCAATGAGCATCTGTATACAATCCTTGATGTCAAACACTAATAGTTGCATGATCAGCTATCGCTCTCCTACCGGATCAGGAAACGTACACACTAGTCTAAATTAGAATACCGATTCCCAATCTCGATACTCCTACGACTAGGAACTTTTAAGGATATGCTTATCGACTACACAGGCCCCACTAGTATGATCTCTATCGTCCTGGCAGTCAAGCAAAATCCTAGGGCTTTATCTCATGTCTAATCGATACGTGATAGTAAATAAAACGCATCACATGAAAGATAAAGGCATACCAGATAGCATACTATCATCTCGAGTAAGATTACTTTCTCATATATGTCCTTCTTCAATTACAATAATTGAGAGCACTATATCCAAGTCGAACCGTAGAGAATACTCCATCTCGGCTTCATTGGGACCGCAGATGACTAGTCCGGCTCCACTTCCTACTTCTATGGAGGAACCGTCCACATAAAGTACCCAAAATCTGACCGAGCTTTTCTTCGACCGAGTTTTGTGTTCTTGGATCCCGTGTCGACGCTTCTTCTCTGCTAAGAATGGTGCATTCAACCACAAAGTCGGCTAAGGCTTGGGCTTTAATAGCCTGTCTTGGTCGGTACTGGATGTCGAATTGCGATAGCTCCTATCTTCATTTCTCTAAGTGTCCCGACGACTCAGGGGAACCGAGGATATTACTCAAAGGTCGGTCGGTGAGGACGATGATTGTATGAGCCTGGAAATAGTGCTGAAGCTTCATGGAGGTGGCGACGAGCGCCAAGGCTATCTTTTCGATAGCCGGGTACCTTGTTTCCGCGTCCTTGAAAACGTGGCTGACGTAGTAAACTGTTCTCTGTATTCCCTCGAATTCTTTGATGAGTACTGAGCTAGCTGCTTGGCCGGAGATGGCCAGGTACAATAGTAGTTTGTCTCCTCCGGCTGGTTGGATGAGCAATGGTGACGTCGATAGATGTGTCTTGAGTTGCTTAAAAGCGATTTGACACTCCTCGGACAACTCGAACCCTGGGATCTTTCTCAAAGTTTTGAAGAAAGGCAGGCAATTCTCCCCGGATCTGGACATGAAACGACTTAGAGCAGCCACTCTGCATGTGAGTCGCATGGTTTCCATATTGTTCTTAGTCGTTGTCATGTCAACGATGGCTTTGATCTTCTCCGCGTTTGCTTCGATTCCTCGGTGGGTGACCATGAACCCGAGGATTTTTCTGCCCGTGACCTCGAAAGCACACTTAGTCGGATTCAGCTTTATTTTGTACTTTCATAGCATCTCGAAGGTTTCGCCAAGGTCCATGGTATGCCCGGCTGACTGGGTGGACTTCACAAGCATGCCATCGACATAAACTTCCATGTTCCGTCCAATCTGAGCTTTGAACAGCTTGTTGACCAGCCGTTGATAAGCTGCCCCAGCACTTTTGAGGCCAAAGGGCATTACTTTGTAATAATAAACCCCTCGATCAGTGGTGAAAGTGATGAGCTCTTCGTCGGTCGGGTCCATCCGGATTTGATTGTAATCGGAAAATGCATTGTTACGCCCCGCTTCCCAGTAGACGGAAGCAGGTACGTGACGATGCCGTGACGTATTTATTTCGAGAAGGTCATTTTCCGAAATAAATATACTAAGCGTTATATAAGAAATATAAAAAGCCAAGATAATAAGCATGAAGGTAAAATTTTAACAACTTTATTTATATTCAACTTGATTCATTTACAATACATGATTTTTAACTGAAAGGAAATACATGGAATGAAACGCCTAAACAGGTGGCGTACATCAACAGTGAAAAGGTAACTGGTCCAGGCCTGTGACTCGGTCTGTTGGTGCTCCTCCTCTGGGATGTCTACTTTTTCAGTCTCCTCAGTATCTGATGAACATTCTAAGAAAACAGAGAAAGGTAGAATGTCCATCAGCGAACTTTAGCTCGGTAAGTCCCAAAGAAAAGGGGAGTAAAGAAAAAATGTAATGATAGGGAAAAATTATAATATTAAGTATTGAATATGTCATATCATCTTGTCAAGTTTATTTAGCATGTGGTTTTATTGTAATACAAATGAACAAGTATAGTAATGTGTGACGAGTAGATAAACTTGATATCATGAGCATGGTAGTATAAAAGTAACATAGCCATATATTGTAAGTGTAGTGAACATGTAGTGAAGATAAGTGTCTTAACAGGTCTCTACTTGGGTATACTAATTTAACGTAAGTTCAAGAGTGAATGTCAACCAATCTCAAGAGTGTTCTCAAACCCAATAGACTGTAATCTAAGGATAGGGAACCACGGGCCCGAATCAAATGTTAGTAACGGGACTTCAACCTAGTGTTGAAGTATTCTAAACTCAACAGGCTGTAATTCAGGAGTAAGGAAACACGGGCCTTCATGATAGCTTACTTGTGTTAGTAGACATGGATTCATGATCTAGGAGGACTCATGAGATTTTGTTGGATTCACGCATGAACTATCTCAACACCCCGTGTATTTATTGTATTGATAGTAATGATTGTACTGATGGTATTGTATTGTATTGTATTGTCTTGTATTATAGATTGTATAGATGGATAACTTGCCGAAACCATGATATCAGTAAATGGATGTAACTGGAAAATCATGTAGATGGATGTATATCCATGGTTCGGTTCGGTCAAGTTGTATGGATTGATGGATTGAACAGATTGAATATATGGATTCATATTGAATTGTTATATATATACTTGAATCTCATTCAATTCAGATTGATTATATTGAGACTCAGTCTGAGTCAGACAATTAGAAAAGAAATTTAAATCCTGAATTAAGTTTTGATGTTATCGGTAACCGCTGCACATGGACGGCAGGATTTGTGTCTTTTTCAAAGACGATAACCGTGTTGATAACACCATTTGTTAAGTTGTCTACCTTAAATAGGCAAGCACCCATATCTCCGGCCCCCTGAGGCTCATGAGACTGGTCCCGCTTAAACCTATGTTTACTAGGGTCTTTAAGGTAATTTATTGAACTTGAGGGGGTTTTATGTAAAAATAATTTTGTATAATTTTCAAAATACACCTCAAGTATTTTATTATCGTCTTTAGAGTTTTCATTGCTATATATTTTATCATTGTGATATTTCTAGTGAATAAAACCTATTTTGTATTTATTTATAATGTATTGAACTTGTATGGAATTGCATGATATTTCATGTAAAGTGATTCTTTTTTATTTAGAAAAGTTGGAATATTTATACTATATCAAAAATAGATATTTTGATAATACATATACATATTTATAAAATAATTAAATTTATTATTTTTTCTGAAAATCTTATTTTCTTAAGATATTTGTATTTTTAAATATTTCGAGACCGTATGCTCTTTGCGGAGGTCTGCATCTCGCACTACTAAGCCCTAGGATGTGCGATAATCCGCACCATTCCGAACGGGTTTCCCAAAATGGGTTGTAGCGGTGCTTTGCAAAGATTTGTTTAAAAATACATAATCTTGTAAAAAAAAGTTTTTATATAAATCGGAGGTAGTTTTATGTAAAACCGTATTTTCCCAAATCTATGTTTCCCAATATTATCGCACTATATTACATATGAGTGTTGTGAAAAGCTAGGTCATTACCTCGTGAACTATCTAAAGGTATAGTAAGGGTAATGATGTTTTTATGTCGAAGCTAAACTATATGGTATTTTTATGTAAAAGTGCTATAAAAATTAAAATATAAATTCTTTTGATTTGAAACTTGTTCAATATGTTTTGTTAATGATTAATAGTCATGTTGTGAGTGTTTGGTATTATTATTTTTAAGAAAAATAGAACTTTTAAAGAAAAACCGAAACGGAAGTCGGATTAACTCCGCTTCCGTCGGGTTTTAGAATTACGAGTTTTCAGAATAGAAAAGAGAAGAGGAAGGAGGGACTTACGGTTTTAGGGTAAAGAGAAGAGGAAGGGGAAGTGGTAGGAGGTGCCGGTGCATCGTTTCGTCGCCGGGAACTCCTCGATCCGTCGTCGGAAGTTCGTCGGAGTTTCGCCCTTTGCTAACTCCACTTGTACACAAAAAGTTCTTGAGGTTTTTCTTGAGAGTTTGGGCAGGAATTTCAGTGTGAAGGGTGTGAAAAATTGAGTGGGTATTTATAGGCAAAACTAGGGTTTAGGGTAAATGAAAGGGTGTGAGAAAATTGTATTAAATTTTGCATTTAAAAAATTAAAAAGGGTGTTTTAAATTCTCTGTAAATGTGCAGGGATTTTAAATAGTACAGGGTTAATGGGGGTAGGCCAATGGTCACAGGAGTTAAAGAAAATATGGGAATCGGCCGAGTCAACCCGGCTGCGCCGGCCGAGTCAGGCTTCCCGCCGGCCCGAGTCAAGCGAGTCGGGGCTGGGCTCGTCGCCACGTGTCCTCTGTCGATTGGTCTACCTCCTGAACTCGTTTGTTTTATATGTGACTTTTGGTTTTTACGAGTTATGCACGTGTAGACTTTTGGGCTTCTAAAAATGTTAAAAGAAATCAATATAAAAAATAATGTGGCTGATGGGATTTGAACTCTGGTGCTTTGGTTCAGCAGTGTAAGGTCTTACCAATGAGCTACAAGCTCTTTCTTGCTGTTCAAAAGCAAATCAAACTTATAACTTGTGCTCGGGCAAAATTACCCCTTTCTGTATTTTTGAAAAAAATTGTACAGGAAGTTTAGGGTTGTTACATGCGTCCATAAAGCTTAGCAGCTCATAACCGGCCGAGCTATCCACTAGCTGATCTATTCGAAGAAGCGGATAGTTGTCTTTCGGGCAGGTCTTGTTCAGATCGGTAAAGTCGACGCATATGCGCCACTTCCCATTCGCTTTCTTGACCATGACTACATTGTCCAGCCAAGCCGAGTAGTCTAGGTTTCTGATGAAGTCCGCTGCGAGCAGTCGGTCCACTTCCTCCTCAATCGTCTTCTGCTTGACAGGCGCGAAGCTCCTTTTCTTCTGTCAGACCGGCTAGACTTTTGAGTCAACTCCGAGCTTATGTGAGATCACTTTAAGGTCGATCCCTGACATGTCCGCGGGAGTCCAAGCGAACACATTGGAGTTGTCTCGGAGGAACTGGATATGGTTGTCCCGAGTTTTCCCGGTCAAGAGGGAGCCAATCTGGATAGTTCGGCCGCTGTCTCCCTTTTTAAGGGGAACCCCGGATTTTCTTCTTTTCATCACGGGTATCCAGCGACTCCCGAGGATCACATGGACCATCGGTCAGATCAACTTCTTTGTCCTCTGGAACCGTCGTGGCGAGTCATACCCTGGCGATTTGCTGATCTCCGAAGGCCCGGCCTATCCCATCATTGCTCAGATAAAATTTGAGCGCGAGGTGGTAGGTCGAGATCTGAGCTTGAAGGGCGTTTAAGGCGGGACGACCTAAGAGGATGTTATAAGAGGAAGGAACCCGAGCGACAAAAAAACACACTGACATTGTTCAGGTTCTTCCGGCCTCCCCAATGTTGAAAGGGAGAGTGATCATCCCCTCAACTTGAACGAAGTGGTTAGTGAACCCGGAGAGAACATGTGAGGTAGGCTAGAGATCGGACGATTCTAATTCTATACACTGGAAGCAGTCGTAAAATAGAATTTCCGTCGAACTTCCTGAGTCAATAAGGATTCTCTTGACTTCGTACCTATTTACCCGGGTCATGATCACTAGGAGGTCATTGTGCGGGACCGATATGTCATGCAGGTCCTCGTCGGTGAAGATGATGAGGGTAACCTTCTTGTACTTCTTGAAGGGGGAGCATCTAAGGTCGTGATTGGCCGGATACAGCGGGTGTCTTCGTTGCTCGGAGTCGAGCCAATGGAGACGACCATGATCTGTCTAACTGTCAACTCTTCGGTTAGAGGTCGGTCGGCTTGCACCCTATCTGCTTGACGTTTTTCTCGCAGATACTTTGCCTAGTGACCGGAGCGAATCAGCTTCTTGATGTAATCGCGCAGCTGTTTGCAATTCTCGGTCAAGTGTTTCTGTGACCAATGAAAGGCATAATACGGGCCGTGGAGTCGCTTGCCCAGCCTTTGTATCATCGGTAGGCAGCTTGAAGAATATCTCTCTCTTCGCCTCCTTTTGGCCTGCGAGACGTTCAGTGCTGTATGTTCGTGAAACCTCGGAGAATAAGGTTTCAAACGATCAGCCTTCTTCTTTTCTTCCCGGTCCCTTTTCTTTCGGTCCGTCCTGTCTCCCCGGGAAAGATTAGCATCCACTTCATACTCGAATTGGATTCCCCGTTCAGTCCAGACTTTTACCTCGGCCATGGTTTTAGGTTGCGCCAATGCAAAAGAGCGAAGCCACTCTCTGTGCCTAAGAACGGATCTCAAGGCAGTAATGACCGTCTTATCCCGGTGCTCGGGTACCTCCAGGAAAGCATTATAGAACCGGGTAATATAGCCCTTGAAAGATTCCATGTTCTCACTCTTGATAGTGAACAGGTAGTCGACCGACCTCTTCTACCGTCGGATGCCGACGAAGTGGCTAAGGAATTGAGTGGTCAATTTGTCGAAAGTCGAGATTAAACGCGGAATCAGGCAGCAGAACCAATCTCGTCCAGCCCGGATGAGAGCGGTAGGGAATACTCGGCACTGAGTCCGAGTTATCTTGAAAGCTTATGCTCGCGGTGAACGCGTCCAAGTGGTCCTTTGGGTTGGACTTCCTGTCGAAAAGAGCGACTTTGGACAGCTTGTTCCGGAAAGGGACCCGCTCTCTCAGCAACTGCTCAGTGAAGGGTTTCGTAAGAGAGTCCGCGGAATACTTCGTCGACCAGCCAGGAGAACGGGTGGCAGGCTGCATGTCCTCGATCTTCTTCTCGAGGACCTCGATTCGCTGCTGGTATCCCGAGAATTCTCCATAATCGGAGTTCCTGCTGTCCTTGCTTCGGGCTTGGGCGGTGGAACAGCTCCGGTTTTGCTTTATTACGTTCCTCAGATTCTCGGGATGAACCCTTCATGGCTCTTCTCGGTGAGTGTCATATGCACCGCCTCGATGGTTACAGCGGCATTGGTCTTTCTTGGAATCAGGCGACCTGACCGACGTCGTCTCGGAGGGCGAGGAAGCGCGGCGAGCATTGAAGCGATAGTTCGGTTGGTTCTGAGACCTCGGCATTGGACTGTTCGGTGCCCAACGAGTCGTGGAATCATTTCTTGTATGGGAGCTGCGACTGCCAGAATTGGCACGCCGGTGTCCCGTGGTGTCAGGGTTGACACGAGCGAGGCCGAGGACTTGAGCGCGTCCATCTTCTGTTTCCTGCCCGCCTCCGTTTTGGGGAGCAGGGGTGGTGTCTTGAATACGAGCGAGCGCATTCACCATCGTTGCCAGTTGGTCGATCCGTGCCGTTAGGGCTTCGACGATATTGGGAGGAGAAGTGGATCCACCCTTGCCTCCGTTGCGAAGCACGGGATGGTTCGTATAATGATCTTAGTCGCGATGATCGCTGGCCATCGAATCGAAGGCGGAAGATTAACTTTTTGGTGGAAAAGGTTTCTCACTTCCCACAAACGACGCCAACTGATGGAGGTCGGAATCTTCCTTAGATGTTGTCCTCCGTCGACTAAGTGGACAACGTGGCTGAAAGCCTGAGATTTGTTGTGGAAGATTGAGCGTGTGGATCTCAATGGGTTTGCTGGTTGATGTTGACGCTGAGCTATTTGCAAAGGAAATCCCGGGGTGGGAAACCACTGTAAGACACTCCGACTATCAAGTAAGTACCGGGAAATATTTAGGTAGAGTAGCGGCGTATTGGAATGAGTTCGAGTTACCTGAATCGTCTGGAGGAATAGTTTATATAAGGGTCGCATGGAGCGAGCTGTTGTGAGATCCTTGCCGTCGTTTCTGCTCGCGCATCACGTTCGCATTAATGGCGAAATACGCTAGCATGTGATACGGGACGTGGAGCGGCGGAGACCTTGTCGTGGCAGAATACACGGAGCCGTTACGAGGACGCTCGTGCTCCATGCTTCCTGCCAAACAGAGACGCTGAGAAATCTCAGGCATAGGATAACTCGGAGACGAGCAAGAAAGATGAGAAGGCTCAGCTCTATAATTGCTCAGAGACGAGCTATTGGTTGGTGGTTAGACGAAAAGAGAACATACTCAGGAAAGGTCCCCCAAAAGTCGGATGCTACCTCCGAGATGAGGTGCCGAGGAATGTCCCCATTGCATCATACTTATTCCAGTTCCGTAGCCCCCAGGAATCTAGTGGGCTTACGTGGACGACACGTCATCTGCTACATGCCGTGATCTGGGGAATCCTCACTTACGAGTATCATCAATACCTCATTGTGAATCCTCGCAGTATGACCAAGCCAGACCCATTTTTGAGAAACATGCCTTTGTACTAGCAAAATAAAGGGCGCCATGATTGCTAAAAAGTCCTGGAACCAACAAGTATACCATTGTATTTGATAGCTGGTGATCATTATTTCTGAAAAGGAGGATATATCAGCATCCTATGTAAAATCTTGACCTCATCATCATTTCAATTTAGACAAAAATACAAAAGACAAGTGAACCATGCAAGTCTCTAATCCGGAAACATAAATTCTTTTTCTGAATTCAGCTACACTTACGCGGGTTCTTCATTTAGTGTAGAACATGTACAAATTGAGTAAGGATTTTTGGATGTTCAATTAAATTTATTTGATGTAAATGCACAGACCTGATGTTTTCATGCAATTCCAAGAATCTTTTGGTTCCATCTTTAATAGGAGGCATGCCTACAGCACGTTGGAGCCATCCAATGTCTTCTGCAGAACCAAGAACAGTTTTTTGAGCCCGGGAAATAAGGCTGCACATAAAACCTTCAATAATTCATGAATTATCCTATAACAAAAAATAATTATTGCTCAAGCAGACTTATGGCGTCCAACAAAATTATAAAACCCTGATTTTTTTTCAAACCGATAAAGCGATGCTTCAGATAATATCACTTTCTAAAGGATCAATAAACAAATGGCTAATGATGGATATACATGACAGCTGAAGTATATAACATAGCAATAACCAGATTCAAGTACATCAGAATTCCATGAAATTCATTTAGTAAAATGAAATGCTGTCAATTTCTATTCTTAAGGTATGATATTTCCCTTTTCAAAGTTGCATAAACTTATGTTGTTAACTTCACCATTGTTCATCAACATTGGGCAAACGACATAGTTCATGGACTTCACCGAGGGAGCAAATGGGTGAAAATATCAGAGAGAAAAGGATTTGCTGCGTATATTTAAAAATCATGCGATGTCATAGGTGAACAGAGAGAAAATTTAAAATTAACTCCACAGCCTTTGACAAAGTTCATATGATAACTTTCTGGGAGCTGATACCTAAGTACTGTCCATATTACCAGATGGATGGAGGCTTTACGACTATGCTATAGTGGCACTCGCATTACCACATCATACGAGGTGAACGTCTATGCTACATGCATTTCCAATTTGCACAGAAAAAGAGAATGTGCCAAAATATAAATGAAGCAAGCAGAACTTGGCTATGATCTGCATAGTCTGTCGCATGCAGTGTTATCGGTATCGTACAATAGGCAATACACATCTTACAATACGATACATTTCATAGGAATTTCGGTTTGTATTGAAGCTGAGTAGCGGACCCTTTATCGTACGATACAGATACAATATTGTACAATACGGTATAATATGGTACATGTTGTCTGACACACGATACTATCTTATATGTTGATATGGCTTTCAAGTTGTGGATAATGGATTTGCTTATCCATTAACATGCTTTCTTATGTATGAATTGCTTCTTTCTCCCAATCCGAGGATAAAAATTCCTATAAATTCAACTCTTTTAAATTTAATCATGGCTCATGATGACGGTCATCTCCCATTAGAGAGTCATCTTGCATTTCCTCCGACATCGGTGACTCTCCTATCCTCTTCTATCAAACTTTTAATGATGCCTATCTAATCGGGCACATGCTTCACTAATCTATATTCTTCATGGAGAAAGCTTCGTTGGCAAAGCTCCAATACTTCCTTCATCGCTTAGTTGCCTATTGCTTCAAAAAATGATTGCATTTGATAGCTGAAAAAGTAATAATTGTGATGGTTCGTATATAGATTATTATTTATTTTTAGGCTTTTCTTTCTTTTAGGAGAGAAGCTTTATATGCTTGGTTAAATGCTTTATTCAATAGAACTTGTTAATTTCATGTTTGTCATATAGTTATTTCTTTGGTATTATTTTGATTACTCTTTACTTGAGTTAGCAAGTCTATATTTTTTTATATATGCAAAGTTGCAACTTAAAAAATGTATATGATATTCATAATTGTTGCATAATGGAATGAGTATCTTACGATACACGATACAATACTTAAGAAAAACGATACATGATACGCATCACAATTTGACAATTTTGGTTACATGCAACTTGCAGCTATCATTAAAGGGATCCTATCTATAACCTATCTGGCCTGGGAACAAATTTGGTTAGTACATTATAGAGCATTATAGGTCATCTATGGTTATTTATGACTGCTATGAGGGTCATACATAGCTGCTATTGCTATTTTTGTTTTCATCAGGCTTGCTTATGTGCGTGCGTGCGTGTAACATGTAAACACAGAATACACGTATAAGATTTTTAGCCATTTAATATGGTATCAGAGCCAGGGTTTAATCCCTTACCATAGCCGCAATCGTCCTCCAACCAGATATGAGCCGTCTTCGACGATCTACCACTTCAACAGCTCAACTTCGATCCACTGCAACAAGTTGTTGCCTCTCATCTCGATTTCGAGGACCTTCGCTTTGTAACCTAAGGTTCCAAATATCGGATATTGGTTTCGTATCAGAAATGTGTTTTCAATATCAGATAGCGGACACCGAACGATGTTCATATCAGGCATTCATATCGGATATCGGACGTAAATATTAGGCATATCGACCGACGATATTGGGCATACAAACATGCAAAATTATCAGACACCAGTATTTTCATATAAAATTGTCAACAAATATATGTATCAAATATAAATATATAAGTATTGTCTAATAACAAAAAATAAACCGAAGACTAACTCAGGCGTATCTGAAGAAGAAGAAGGCCAAGGCCAGCGACCGAGAGGATGATGCAACAAGAGGAGCAGGAGACGACGACGTCGAAAGGAAGGGAAGGAGGGGAAAACGACGTCAAGAGGAGGGGGAGACAATGGCGTCGAAAGGAGGAGGGGGAGATGGCAGCGTCGAGAGGAGGATGCTATCGAGCCTAAAATCTAGGGTCCTATAATCTGAGGAGAGAGAATATTTTACTTGGTAGTGTTAACCGATTGGGTCAGTTCAGGATAAACCATTAAACTAAATCATTTTTACACCATCTTAGTCCGATATTTAGTGATACGAGTGTTGGGGTAAAAATTTATACCCCGGTTGACCAAGTCAAAATCAAAGTAAACCTCAAGCCAACTGAGCCCAAGCCCAGATCAAGTGGGCCAATGCCCGGGTCGAGCCCGAACATGAAGCGGCCGGCCTCCCCCATGCCAAAATAAAAATTTTGTAATAAATAATTTTTGTGTATTTCTTTTTTTTGAATAAATGTAATAAAAATGGGCATAAAGCCAAATTTTTGTAAAGCCCATGGCTTATGTGCAAAAAGAAATAACACATGAGGTATGGGATGGGCAAAATGCTATTTTTGTAGAGCCCAAGGGGCTATATGTAAAGTGCATAACCTATAAAGACTAGGATAATGAAAATATCCCAACAACTTTTTCTCTCCCCGCAAAAGAATCCAGAACTGTGATCTTTCTCCTTCCTCAAGATTCTAAAACCTTCTTCTTTCTTTTGAATTAAATCAAGAGTTTTACTCTTCTTTTTATAAAACTAAATAGTTTTTCACCACAAAACCCACAAAGGGGAACTCAGATCTTCCATCAGATCTCAGAAAGGAGAGATTTTTAAAATCTCATACTTCTTGATCTTCAAGATCCAGCCAACAAAGGAAGAAGAAGGAGAGCCATCTCCAGAAACCCCACTTTGGAGAAGATCCACGGCTCAAGGGGAGAAGCCGCCTTCATCAGCTTCAAAATATCTTAGGAGTTTAACTCCTCATATATATACATATATACAAAATAATAAGTGTTCCTTTCTGGAAGTACAACTCCCATTGCAGGGACCAAGTCCTTTTTGCCTTCCGAGCGCCCACGTGCCTGGCACGTGGGGCGCTAGCGCTCAAAGCACTAGCGCTCTTGCGCTCAGACCGCTAGCACCCAGAGCGCTAACATCCGAGCGCCCACGTGCCTGGCACGTGGGGCGCTAGCGCCCTTGCGCTCAAAGCGCTATCACCCAAAACGCTTGCGTTTTTTCCCACGCATCATTTGGATACCCTTTTCCCTTTTATACGCACACACACATACTCTACAACACTGTCACCCGTTAGAAAAAAATTCTAACGGGGCGTTGCTCCGCATCCCGTAAGGGGGCCGCTAGCCCCCTTGACCCCCGCCCGCTATCCGGATAGCGGGACCCCCTTAAAAACTCTGCAGGGTTCCCGATATATCCAAAAACCTCTTTCAAAATATAACACTGCAAATTGAGTTCGCATGACCAGTTTAATCCGTTAATCGGAGGTTCCCTTGCTCCAAAACCGATATTCAGAATCATGTTGTAGCCTCAGATCCGCTGCCATCTTGCATCAAGGTCTCGTCTTGAGATCGGATCTAGTTCGATCCCCTTCATCGCCTTTAATTTGCTCTATCGAGGATGATGTGCTCTTCCCGAGCCTTCTAGAGCTCAGATCTGCCCCCACTTTGTCGCTCAAGAGGCATCTCGAGGCTTCTTGCTCAAGATCGAATCCTTTCTAGCTCAAATTTGAGCCATTTTCTCACCAAACCTCAGCATCACCTGAGTGCTATAGTTGGTTGGGCTCGGCGCATTTAATTATCGGGGAGGCCTCAGCACAACTTCTTGGATATGATTTCTTTTATGCGCTGTTTCTATGTTTTAATCGAGGGAACATTGTGTAGTATTGGAGATTTTGGGACCCGTGACTTATTTTTTTTTCTTTGGCTGGTGCTTTTGTTAAGAGTTTTGAATTAAAAAATTGGTCCATTAAAACTCCTTTTGATGATGCTCGATATCGGTGATCTTAGACGACGTGTTCCGAAACTGACAAGAGAGGACTAGGAACGGTACTTCGGTAGAAGACCCCGGGTCTGCGGCCCATGGACATGGCCGACCTTCTACCGACCACTCCATTCCTGTGCCCGCCTTACAAACAACTATTGGCTCATCTCCGAGCCCCCGCACATTTGGCCTCCTCGGCCCCCTCAGCTCGTCTTCGGGCTTTAGCAGAACCAGGACACCTCGGCCTCCCGCTCGTCCCCGAGTTACCCGCCGAGCTAATCCTCCCCGGTCTCATCCTGACCGACCCGCAGCACCGATCACAGGCTCCCACGCCACGGCTCCGCGAATCTCTCCATGTGCGAGATATCCGCCGTCCACGATCCCACGTTCCACGCTATCACGATCCCCCATTAACGAGCTTGTCTCGCCATTAATGCAGGATCCCGCTTATCACGCGGGCATGACGTCGGGTGCGTAACGGCCGGCGCGATTCTTGCGCCTGCCTGCCCATCGCTGTCGCTATATAAACCCCTCTTTCAAATGATCTAGGTACGCAATTCTCTCATCACTAGGCCACTACTCTGCCAAAATTGGACCACTAACTTGATTGTCGGAGGGTCCTCGGTTGTACAACCACCCCGGGACTTCCTTGCAGGTAGCTCGGCCACCACAACCTAAAACCCATTGAGAATCCACACGCTTCAGGAGTCAACCTCCAAATCAATCTCAGCCGTCCATTGTCGCTCGATAGCAGATCTACGGAAGGTAACATCTTGACGTGATACGGCGCACGTCAGCTGGCGCCGTCTGTGGGAAATTCTTGATTCCATTGAACAAAGTTCATCTTCCGATCTCCATTCAATAGCGAGCGATCACCGCGATGATCCGAGCACCAGGCACCGCATCCCCCACAACGGAGGCGCAGACGAATCTCCTCCCCCGAACACCATCAACGCCCTAGCCGCCCGGATAGATCGAGTCGCATCCGTCGTGGATGCGCTCGTCCGTATCCAAACGGCGGGCCAGGCTCCCCAGGTCGCCGCTCTCCCATCTCGGGATTGAGACCCCTACAAAGGGAGAGATGTCTCTGCACGCGTCGGCACAGCCGACCAACGCCTCAATGCCTCCCACGGCCGCCAATCTCCCGGGCCAACATATTCTATGACCCGCTGGGCGCCCCACAGTTCAACACCGAGGTCTGCCGCCCGAGCGCCTTGCCCTGATCCCCTACGTGCTCATGTCCCTCCCGAAGAGATGTCGGTCAGCTCACCTGCTCCGAGGTATGACCGACACCCTCTCTCTCGACGGGGTCGCACGGACGGGACTCGTCACGGCAGCTCGAAGACTACCTCTCCAGGCAATCTAAGGAACCTCATCGAGAGAAACCAAGGCCGCGGCCAGACACATGTCTCCAACAGCAGAGGCCAAAGATCAGAATATGCCCAATCGTTAGGATACCACGGCCGACTCGATGCCCTCGAAAAGAAGATCGAAGGTATGCATCGGGAAGGTCGTCATTCGAACGACGGGGCTAAGTACGCTTCCGACTCGCACACAAAACCCTTCACCGAAAAGCTGCTCGCTGTCTATGTATCCTCCCGAAACAAGCCCCCAAAGGTCTCTCTCTTCGATGGTAAGTTTGACCCGAAGGACATCTGGACGCATTCACCCAAGGAATGAGCTTCCAAGACAACTCTGACGCCGCCCAATGCCGAGCTTTCCCGGCCACTCTCATCCGCTCCGGACGGGACTGGTTCCGAGGACTCACGCCACGCTCGATCTCAACCTTCGAAGAGCTGGCCACCCAATTCTTCGGCCACTTCGTCGGGAACAGACGGCAGAAACGGACCGTCGACCACCTCTTCACAATCAAGAGCGGAGATAAGGAGACATTCAAAGGGTACGTCACCTGCTTCTACAATGCCCTTCTTAAAGTACCAGAACATTGGGACAAGACGGTCATTACGGCACTTAGGTCTGGTCTTAGGCACAAGGAGTGGTTACGCTCCTTTGCATTAGCGCAACCTAAGACCATGGCCGAGGTAAAGGCCTGGACCGAGCATGAGATCCATCTCGAGTCCGAGGTAAACGAGAATCTCCCCGGGGCTGAGCAAACTGACTCAAAGAAAAGGGCGAGGGAAGAGAGAAGGAGACTTGAGCGATCAGCCCTACTCCCCAAAGTTTCAGGAGTATATCCCACTCAACGTCTCCCAGACGGTACTGCTAGAGGAGGCTAAGGGCGAGGGTTTCTTCAAGCTCCCCCCGATCTCGCGCATGGCGGCAAAGCGCACCCGGGATCCTTACTGCGGTTTCCACAGGTCGCAAGGCTACTCTACAGAAAGCTGTAAGCAGCTCCTAGATTACATTGAGGAGATCATCCGTTCGGGACACCTGGCAGTGTACTTACGGGACAAGCAACAAGCTAACCGTGAGCAAGAGCAGCGTCCCTCTCCCGGTGAGTTAACAATCGGCCAGATTATGGTCATGTTGGCGGGGGGTATATCGGATACCTACGAGGCTCAGCACCTCACGCAGTACGCGGTGGCCAACAGACATCCGAGGAGTTCAAACCATGCCAATGAAAAGAACATCTACTAGCTTGTACTTCTTTTACTAAGTCGATGTAAACTTTTCTTAAGATCTTTCTGTTTATATAATAAGAAGGGGTCAATAAATTATTGCAAAAAGAAGAGTTTGTTTATCCAAAGGGTACTATAGGCTCCTCAGCCGTAAATCAAAAAAGAAAAATTACAATAGCAGGGGAAGGGGTGCAGGAAACACTACTCGTGGTACTCCGAGCATATTTCCGCCAGCCGAGCCCTCGCCGCTTGAGCCCTTTGCTTCTGATACCGCCCACGAATGCCGGCGTGGTGCCTCAATTGATAGCACTCAAGGATGAGCGCCACCGAGCGATCCCACCGACCCGCGGAGATCAGGCCGAAGCGCCGCAAAGACCTTAGCTTACCAACCGCCTCGTCCCTCAGCTGTTCGGACAAGGGGTTGTAGAGCCCCGACGATGCCCTCCAGATGGAGTACATCAACAGCTGGTGCAGGGGGAGAGCCGGGGAAGTAGTCGGCCGAAATGATCCTCAATGCGGCCAATCACTAGCTGCACCGTGTCCTCGGTGCAGTACTGGTCATAGAGGTACACGTCCTCGAAATTTACGATGTCGGGGATCGTAAAAGGGAAGTCCTCCATTCTTATGTTTTGGGTGTGAAGGAAGGAGTGATCAACGCTCCCTCCGCTTTATAGCCCGTGACACCCCACGAGTCCAACAGTCGCTCGTTTCACCCACAACTGTACCGCCACGCGGCAGGCATCGAGCCTTTCTCGTTGAAATCGAAACGACGTAGCTCCGGCGCTCCACCTCCCCCACGCGTTCATGACACGTGTTGCCCGCGATCGTCCCTCTTCCCCACACTCGCACCGAGAAGGTCGGACAGAACCTCACGAATCGACTGGGCGGCTTCACTGCTCGATCTGTCCTTAGTAGGCCTCTTATGGCCCCTCCCGCGCTAAAGATCAAAAGCCCTCATCAAGAGGCAACCGGCCAGCCCTTGCTCGGTTATCCCTGGATGGTAGTTTCCTACCCCACAATGCCAGAGATCAAAGCCCTCGCCAAGAGGCACCGGGCAGTAACCCTGCTCGGCCCGTCCTTAAGGATCAAAGCCCTCGCCAAGAGGCACCGGGCAGTAACTCTGCTCGGCCCGTCCTTAAGGATCAAAGCCCTCGCCAAGAGGCACCGGGCAGTAACCCTGCTCGGCCTATCCTTAGTAGGCCTCTTACGGCTCCTCCCGCGCTAAGAATCAAAAGCCCTCATCAAGAGGCAACCGGGTCCGCCCTTGCTCGGTTATCCCTGGCTGGTAGTTTCCTACCCCACAACGGCAGAGATCAAAGCCCTCGCCAAGAGGCACCGGGCAGTAACCCTGCTCGGCCCGTCCTTAAGGATCAAAGCCCTCACCAAGAGGCACTGGGCAGTAACCCTGCTCGGCCCGTCCTTAGTAGGCCTCTTACGGCCCCTCCCGCGCTGAGGATCAAAAGTCCCCATCAAGAGGCAACCGGGCCCGCCCTTGCTCGGTTATCCCTGGCTGGTAGTTTCCTACCCCACAACGCTAGAGATCAAAACCCTCGCCAAGAGGCACCGGGTAGTAACCCTGCTCGGCTCGTCCTTAAGGATTAAAAGCCCTCATAAATGGCAACCGGGCCTACCCTTGCTTAGTTATCCCTGGCTGGTAGCTCCCTACCCCACAACGCCAGAGATCAAAGCCCTCGCCAAGAGGCACCGGGCAATAACCATGCTCGGCCCGTCCTTAAGGATCAAAGCCCTCGCCAAGAGGCACCGGGCAGTAACCCTGCTCGGCTCGTCCTCAGCAGGCCCCTTACGGCCCTTCCCGCGCTAACGATCAAAAGCCATCATCAAGAGGCAACCGAGCAGCTATCATGCTCGGTTATGATGGATGTCGTTCACTACCCCATGAAGCCAGATACCTAAGCCCTCGCCAAGAGGCAACCGAGCATCTACCATGCTCGGTCATCCGTAGCTGGTGTTACTAACCAGCGACGCCACGGTCCAAACCCTCGCCATGAGGCTATCCACGTCTAAACGATCCCAACCTCGACTTCGGGACCATAGAGATACCGACCCTTCACCGGTCTTTGCACACTTGGCAAATAGTCGAATTCAACTAGACGTGCGATCGCCAGACGAAGAACCGACCTGACGTGAAAGCTGGACCGTGCAAATACAAATGTTTTCGTCAAATAAAAGGAAAATATGCACGTAAAGAAGCAGCAAAAAGATTTTTTATTCACATAAATCAAAGTCTCTACAAAGGTATTATGGGCTCCCCAGCCTAACAAAAGTGCCCGGAGGCTTACAAAATTTCAGAGCAAAAGAGAGAAATAAGGAGACGTGGGGCTTCAAGCCTCAGGTGCGGGCACAACCTCAGCGGGCGGCGCTTCCCCTGCGACCACCAGGGTGGCATCTTCAGGGTCGGCACCTCCGGCGGGAACTTCGGCACCGGCAGTTAGGGTGACCGACTTACCCCTCGCACTCCTACTGGGGGCCGCTTTCCCTGCATCATGTCCGCGGGCGACCCCCTGCTCATCGTCGGTGAGAGGATACAAGGCCTGGAGCTCGGCGTCAGGGAACTCCGGCATCTGAGCCTTGACAGAGTCGAGGGCGTCGTGCCAAATGACACCCCCGACGCTGGCAAGGTCGGCATAGAACTGATCCGACTTTTTGTAGCTCTCCACCGCTTTCCGCGCCCGGTCCTTCGCCTCCTCATTCTCTTTCCGGAGAGTGCTCACCGTCTTCTTCATGGTGGCAACGAGCACCCGAGAGTCCTCCAACTGGGACTCGGCGGCTCGGGCGACCTCTCGGTACCGAGCGACCTCCCTATTCCCGGCCTCCACCCGGGCCTCAAGGGAAGAAACACTCTCCATCGCCGCCCCTATCTCCTGCCTTAAGCTCTCCTCCCGCAAGGAGGACTCGCCTGCGGCCCGCATCGCCGGAACAATCTCCTCGTCCTCCGTGTGGACGATGAGGGCGACGTGCTGGAGGACCTGAAGAAAGAAAGAGGATCAAAAAGGGGAGGAAAGCACCCGACCACAAAGTGCTGAATGAAAAACCAGGTGAGGTGCGAGCACTAACCTGCACAGCCTCTTGAGCTATCGTCGCCATTTGGGCTCGGAGAGTTCCTCGAAGGACCCTGCCTCCTGCCGACCTCTCCATATCCGAGAGCAGGCTATCAGCGACAGAAAGCCCCGAGGGCACCTCGAAGTGAATCTCCCCATCGTCCACAAGGATCGGAGAAGCCGGGGAGCGGGGCGTCCTCCTATGAGATCTCTTGAGGGACGGCGCGAGAGAACCATCCTCATCTCTCACCTCGGGGTCCAAGGCTCTTACGCCCGGGCATGCTTTCGAACCGGCGCACGGCTAGACTCGGGGGCCCGGGGCTCGCTTGGGCGCCTGGATGAAAGGTCCACCGGCGGAGCTGGAACGGACGGCAGGCGAGAAGGACCGACGCCTTTGGACTTCTTCCCCCTCTTCGCGTCGACCACTGCCGCGCGGAACTTGCTCATATCCATGGGTCCTGCATAAGATAGAAATACGAGGAGTCAGTGATGCCAGGAAAAATGAAAGAATGGCATAAGTCTAAACAGGTTTCCTAAGAGCTCCTAACTTACCCGAGTACTCGGCGGGGCTGAGCCCGGCCTAATTGAGGGCCCGCTCAGACAGCAGCACGTCAAACCGAGGGAGGGGCTCCCACTTCGACACCACCACCGCATCGGGATCAATCGACCGCCTCACCCGCGAATGGCTGGCCTTTGCCACAGGGTGGGTACAGGCCAATCCTCGCCCTTGGGCGGCGCGATAAAGAAAAACATCTTCTTCCACTCATGAATAGAAAAGGCACTACGACAACCCCCGACCCGGGGGCGCCCCGCTGTCTTCTAAAGGAGAGGTATACCCAGCTCGGCTTGCCCCTACGAGCACCAGGGTGGTTCTTGTAGTAAAGAGAAGAGGGGAGAAGGTTCAGGCTGAAAGGGATCTGACACAATTTCAACCGGACCAGGAACCCGAGGAGGATTCTCTAAGAGTTCGGCACTAGCTGGCCCGGAGCTAACCCGAAATAATTCAACGCCTCACTCACTTCAGCGGAGAAGGGCAGACGCACCCTGGCCCAAAAGGCCTCCAGGTACAAGGCAATGTCCTTGCCCTGTACCTGGTTTACCCTCTCCCCCTCCTCAGCCAAACGAAGCGAATAGCCTGGAAGGATCAAGAAACGAGTCTTGATGTTGGCGAGCTCCTCTGCGTGCCTCAACGAGGATCGCACGCCAAGAACACCCACGGCTGAACTGTGGGGGCTACCCTATCTTCTCAGGTGAACTCCAGCTCAGAGGAGAAGAGGAAGAAGTAGAAGAGGAAGCTTCAGAGGACCCCCTGGACTCTACCCACACTACATCTACAGACTCCTCAGAAGAAGACATCTAACCTGATTGAAGAAAGGTGTCCTCGGGAGATCAAAAGCGAGGAGTCCGAACCGAGGAGAAGAGCGCCGAGCTAACAAGACTCTGGACGAGGAAAGTATGAAGAGATATGAGCCCTGATGAGGACCCTACCTCTATTTATAGCTACCGGCATACGCATCCAACGGCGACAGTCAATTCCCGCCAAACGACTCATCGCATTCGAGGCCTCCATCGCTCCACCTGTCGCACGCGCGTTGATCGCACCCCATCGGATGCCAGAAATCTGCGGCCCGTCGCATCGGCCAACCAGCGCCGGACACGTAGGCTGTCGCTTCGGTGAGCATACGCACGATTCGGTGCATCCTCTTTAATACAGGATCTGGCCCCTGATCCGCTGACGTTGTCAAGAGAATACAGCTGATTTCCCAGGAATGCACACTGTTTCCCCCAATCAGAGCAAAGCTCTGTTCAAAATTCAAATTTTGAGATGAAGCAACGCTTCAGAAGCAGCGCTTCAGAAGCAGCGCCAAGTGCGTTGCGCCCTAAGTAGCGCACCACGTGCAAAGCACGTGTACGCTAGCACTAGGTGCGCTGCGCTCTAAGCAGCGCAGCACGTGTAAGACACGGATGCGCTAGCGCTAGGTGCGCTGCGCCCTAAGCAGCGCACCATGTGCAAAGCACGTGTGCGCTAGCCTAGGTGCGCTGCGACCCCTAAGTCAGCGCACCACGTGCAAAGCAAGGGTGCGCTAGCACTAAGTGCGCTGCGCCCTAAGCAGTGCACCATGTGCAAAGCACGAGTGCGCTAGCGCTGAAACTAAAAGCTCCCCACCGTCAGATCAAAGATCTAATAATAATGATGAATCATTAATTGATCAGAATTAAATTCTGTTAAGAAACGATTTCTCAAAATCATTCCAAACAACAAAATTGTGCTCTGTAAATCAGAGCACCGTTGGATCAATGATCCAAAGGTGATTAAAAATCACCAAAAATACAGAATAAATTCTGTATGGAAAAGATTTCCCAATCTTGTTAAAAACAAGAAGATTGCCTTTTGTAAATCAGAAGCCCTTGGATCAAAGATCCAACGGTGGGGAAATCCCCAAATCAATTGGAGAAAAGATCTCCTTAACTGATCGAACAAATCAGCTTGCCCTATAAAATGGCTCCCAGACTTCAAGTCTCAATATACAGAGGATAGAGAGGAACTCCCCCATAAGATTTGAGAGAATCTCAGAAAGAAGAGCCAAGCTCTCAATAGAAGAACTTCTTTTCTTAAAGGTAAAAGAACAGAGAGATGAAATCATCTCATAATTGAAAAAGAAGAATTTACTTCTTTAAAAGATCATAGATTTACAAGACCAAGGTCTTTCATAAAAAGATCAAGAGATCTCATCATAGAATAAAAAAAAGAAGAACATAATTCTTCTCACAGATCATATATCTATAAGACAAATTGTCTTTTACAAAAAGAGATCATGAACATCTCATTATAAAATAAAGGGGGAGAGAATAATTCAATTCTCTTAAGGATCATAGATCCATAAAGGCAAAGCCTTTCATCAATACAAGAGATTGAAGCATCTCCTATAAAGTAAGAACTTTTGTTCTTAGGATCTTGAGACAAAATCTCTTCTAAGGGAGAGCTTATTTCCCAGATCATAAAATTGATCAAATGCGCTTCCGCGCTCTTGGACCGGCGCTCAGCGCCAAGCGCATCATGTGTCACTCACGTGTGCGCCACTCAACAGTTAGCGCTTTGCGCTCTTGAACTAGCGCTTTGCGCTCATGGACTAGCGCTCAGCACCCAGGGCACCACGTACTCCTCAACAGTTAGCGCTTTGCGCTCTTGAACTAGCGCTTTGCGCTCATGGACTAGCGCTCAGCACCAAGCGCACCACGTACTCCTCACGTGTGCGCCATTGAACAAATAGCGCTATGCGCTCATAAATCAGCGCAACGCGCTCATGGACTGGCGCAAAGCGCCAAGCGCACCACGTGTCACTCACGGGTGCGCTACTCAGCAGAAGCGCACTGCGCTCTTTGACCGGCGCAAAGCGCCAAGCGCACCACGTGCCCTTCGCGTGTGCGCTGATAGAGCATAAATTGTTCTTTAATAAGCCCATAGCTATGATGAATGCTCAGCATTCAATAAAAGACAAAATATTGTCGGAATGCAAGTCAATGCTCAGCATTGTTAAAAGGGCCAAGCCCAAAATAAATGCTCGACGGCCCAAAATAAATGTTAAACATTTTAATTTGATTGGGCTTAGCCCAAGATTGGCCATAAGTTCTCAATTCAGATTAATTGAGCCCACATGTTCATAAATCTTTGATCTTAGTCCCAAATTGGAATATAGATCTCCCAACCAATATCGGTTCATGGGTACATCTCTTCATTCCTCTGATATTTGTCGTTGTAATCTTTCAACGTCTTCAGAGAGGTGACGGGTCCCGACAACCATACATTTCACAGACTATAACGTCTTTAAACTAGACTGTGGGGTCCTTAAACCCATGGACTATGATGTCTTTAACCTCGGACTGTGGGGTCCTTAAACCCATGGACTATGATGTCCTTAACCTCGGACTGTAGGGTCCTTAAACCCATGGACTATGATGTTCTTAACCTCGAACTGTGGGGCCCTTTAAACCCATGGATCGAGATGTCCTTAAACTAACATTGGACCACCATGTCCTTAAACTGGTAATCGACCGCAATGTCCCTGAACTAAACAATAGAGCCCAAATGCTCTTTTGTTGGATCTAAACGATCCCGTTAAGTTGATCTTAGTCTAAAATTAGACTAACGTATCCTTAACAAACGTTTAAGTTGATCTTAGTCTCAAATGAGACTAACGTATTCTTAAACCCCACTCCAAACCCAAATCTAAGAAGATACGGATTTGGACTAATCCACGCCCTACGGGCGACAACATAAATTAGTCTCCGTATACAATCCACGGGCAACCAAAAACAAAACAAACACCCACGACACGAAGTGACCATCTGGAGAAGGAGAAAGTGGTTACCGCGATGCGGTAGCGTAATTAACTGCAGGGGCTTGCGCTTGCAGGGAAGAGCGTCCCCATAATCAAAAATCCCTCAAACGAGGGGGAATCTGACGAAGTCTGCTACATCGGCCGCATCCGTCTAAACTTTCGATACACGGCGCCATAAATCAACTTGGCATCTTCGGAGAGGTGGACAGATAGCACCTATTAGCATTTGCCCCGAAATTCAGGCAAGACGGACCTGCGCAGTCGCGTCTCCGTGTTTCGGCGGGGAACAGATTCTGGCACGTCCGGTGGGACCTTTTCCTCTTTCCACTCCACACTTCGTGTGTCGTGTTCGCGAACGAGTCGCGGTTTGCTATGGTTGCCCCTGAATTCGAGGTACTAAGATTTGGTGTCTTGCTCCGTGCAGAAAATAGAAGATCAATGGCTTCAAACTGCACTAACTGCAACTGCAACTCTCGCTCCGTCCCGTTCGGAGGAGTGACTTACGGTCCCCAAGCGGCCTCCCTTTTCACAACGCTAGTGGTGCAAGTAACTCAACCCACCACTGGGCTATTCTTTGGGACTATGATACCACCGATGAGCTTCAATGCCCTGCTGCTGTCGCAAGAAGCCCCAAAGAAGTCGGTCTTTGATCGACTTACCACTACCGCGACCCCTCTCAATGGGTCGCCCAATTCCACTGCCTCAGTTTTCAACAGACTAGGCCAAAGCTCCAATGGGCCCATGAAAAAGCCCGTAATACCAGAAGGGGTTATCCCGAAAAGGATAGCTATTCCTGGTTCTGAAGTCGTCAAAGCGGCTTCTCCTGCCAAAGGGTCGGTCTTCACTGTAGGGTGTTTTTCGTCACCCCATTGAGATGGGAATACGTGCACGCTGGTCAGGCGTACTACAGATTCCCCCTGCCTAGGGTAGGCCGGGGTTTAATGATTATGGGGATCCGAATCTCCGGCAGCCGCGGATTAAGCTGCCATTAATTACCCCTCGCCTTTGGAGCGAGGGAACCTCCGATTAACGGGTTAAACTGGTCATGCGAACTCAATTTGCAGTGTACGTGTGGTGTTTTGAAATGGGGTTTTGGATATATCGGGAGCCACGCAGAGTTTTTACGGGGGTCCCGCTACCCGGATAGCGGGCTGGGGGTCAAGGGGGCTAGCAGCCCCCTTGCGGGGTGCGGGACGGCGCCCCGTTAGAATTTTTTTTCTAACAGGGACAGTGTCGTAGAGTATGTGTCTGTGTACATATGTATACATATGCATATATATATATATATATGTATATATATAAAAAAGGGGGAAAAGGCATCCAAAGAATGCGTGGGGCCAGCGCCAGCGCTTTGAGCGCTCGCGCGCCACGTGTCAGCACGTGGGCGCTCGGGCGCTAGCGCTCTGAGCGCAAGAGCGCTAGCGCACTGAGCACTAGCGCGCCATGTGTCAGCATGTGGGCGCTTGGGCTCTAGCGTGCCACGTGCCAGCATGTGGGCGCTAGCGCTCTGAGCGCAAAAGCGCCAGCGCACTGAGCGCTAGCGCGCCACGTGTCAGCACGTGGACCCTCGGGCGCTAGCGCGCCACGTGTCAGCATGTGGGCGCTCGGGCGCTAGCGCTTTGAGCGCTAGCGCTCTGAGCGCAAGAGCCCTAGCACACTGAGCGCTTGCGCGCCAGGTGTCAACACGTGGGCATTCGGGCGCTAGCACTCTGAGCGCAAGAGCGCTAGCGCTTTGAGTGCTAGCGCGCCACGTGTCAACACGTGGACGCTCGAGCGCTAGCGCTTTGGGCGCTAGCGCTCTGAGCGCAAGAGCCACATGTCAGCACGTGGGCGCTCGGACGCTAGCGCAAGAGCGCTAGCGCTCCAGGTGTCAGCACGTGGGTGCTCGAGCAACAAAAGGGACTTGGTCCCTGCAATGGGAGTTGTACTCTCAGAAAAGAGCACTTATTAAACTCCTAGGATGTTTTGAAGCTGATGAAGGGCTTCTCCCTTTGAGCCCTAGTTCTTCCCCAATGTGGGGTTTCTGGAGATGGGTCTCCTTCTTCCTTTGTTGGCCGGATCTTGAAGATCAAGAAGTAGGAGATTTTAAAAATCTCTCCTTTTTGAGATCTGATGGGAGATCTGAGTTCCCCTTTGTGGGTTTTGTGGTGGAAAACTACTTAGTTTTAGAAAAGAAAGAGTAAAACTCTTGATTTAATTCAAAAGAAATGAGAAGGTTTAGAACCTTGGAGAAGGAGCAGGAGGCACAAAGAACCCTAGTTTTTGGGGGAATGAAAAGTGTTATGCTTTATTCATCATCATGTTGCCTTATATAGGCTTACATGTTTACATATAGGCCCTTGGGCTTTACAAAATGGCATTTGCCCATCCCATGGCTCATGTGCCATTTCTTTTTTGCACATAAGCCATGGGCTTACAAAATATTGGCTTTATGCCCATTTTTCATACATTCATGCATAAAAAATTACATAAAAATTATTTATTACATGATTTCATTTTGGCATGGGGGAGGGCCGACCGCTTCATGTTCGGACTCGACCTGGGCATGGGCCCACTTGGCTTGGGGTTGACTTTGACTTTGACTTGGTCAACCGGGGTGCAATTTTCGACTTCAACAAAGTGCCCCCCATCAATAAATGCACAGCACATATGTGAGTCGTGTGCATGAAATTGATGGATCTTCTTTTGCGTGGAGGCGACTTTCTTTGGTTCCCACTTTTTAGGATGCACTACCTTTTTTACGACATGGACGGTCGACGCTTGACGCGTCTCCGAGACGGAGTGTCTGTGGTAGACGTTTCCTTGGCCCGGAGTGATTTGGTTCCCGATTTGTGGGAAGCCTGCACTGCCCTTTTTATGACATGGACGGTCGACGCTTAACGCGTCTCCGAGACGGAGTGTCCGTGGTAGACGTTTCCCTGGCCCGGAGTGATCTGGTTACCGCTTTGTAGGAAGCCTGCACCGCCCTTTTTGCGACATGGACGGTCGATGCTCCGATCCGGAGCGATTTGGTTCCTGATTTGTGGGAAGCCTGCACTGCCCTTTTTACGACATGGACGGTCGACACTCTGATCCGGAGCGATTTGGTAGACGTGTCCCCGGTACGGAGTGTCGCTGGTCGATGTTTCCCCAAGGCGGAGTGTCTGCTTGACGTTTCCCCGTTACAGAGTGTCGCTGGTTGACGTGTCCCCGAGACGGAGTGTCTGCTTGACGTTTCCCCGTTACGGAGTGTCGTTGTTGGACGTTTCCCTGATGCGGAGTGTCTGTGTTGGACGTTTCCCCGATGCAGAGTGTCGCTGGTTGACGTGTCCCCGAGATGGAGTGTCTGTTGTTGATGTGCCCCCGGCACGGAGTGTCTGCTTGACGTTTCCCCAAGGCGGAGTATCGGCTGGTTGACGTATCCCCAAGATGGAGTGTCTGTTGTCGATGTGCCCCCGGCACGGAGTGTCTGCTTGACGTTTCCCTGAGGTGGAGTATCGGCTGGTTGACGTATCCCCGAGACGGAGTGTCTGTTGTCGATGTGCCCCCGGCACGGAGTGTCTGCTTGACGTTTCTCTGAGGCGGAGTATCGGCTGGTTGACGTATCCTCGAGACGGAGTGTCTGTTGTCGATGTGCCCCCGGCACGGAGTGTCTGCTTGACGTTTCCCCAAGGTGGAGTATCCGCTGGTTGACGTATCCCTGAGACGGAGTGTCTGTTGTCGATGTGCCCCCGGCACGGAGTATCTGCTTGACGTTTCCCCAAGGTGGAGTATCGGCTGGTTGACGAATCCCCGAGACGGAGTGTCTGTTGTCGATGTGCCCCCGGCACGGAGTGTCTGCTTGACGTTTCCCCGAGGCGGAGTATCGGCTGGTTGACGTATCCCCGAGACGGAGTGTCTGTTGTCGATGTGCCCCCGGCACGGAGTGTCTGCTTGACGTTTCCCCAAGGTGGAGTATCGGCTGGTTGACGTATCCTCGAGACGGAGTGTCTGTTGTCGATGTGCCCCTGGCACGGAGTGTCTGCTTGACGTTTCCCCGAGACGGAGTGTCTGTTGTCGATGTGCCCCCGGCACGGAGTGTCTGCTTGACGTTTCCCCGAGGCGGAGTATCGGCTGGTTGACGTATCCCCGAGACGGAGTGTCTGTTGTCGATGTGCCCCCGGCACGGAGTGTCTGCTTGACGTTTCCCCAAGGTGGAGTATCGGCTGGTTGACGTATCCTCGAGACGGAGTGTCTGTTGTCGATGTGCCCCTGGCACGGAGTGTCTGCTTGACGTTTCCCCGAGGCGGAGTATCGGCTGGTTGACGTATCCCCGAGACGGAGTGTCTGTTGTCGATGTGCCCCCGGCACGGAGTATCTGCTTGACGTTTCCCCGAGGCAGAGTATCGGCTGGTTGACGTATCCCCGAGACGGAGTGTCTGTTGTCGATGTGCCCCCGGCACGAAGTGTCTGCTTGACGTTTCCCCGAGGCGGAGTATCGGCTGGTTGACGTATCCCCGAGACGGAGTGTCTGTTGTCCGAAGCAGAGGTCGATGTTGGAATTGGTTGGTTTGACTTGTTTGATTTGAGTTGATATCAGCATTGCTACACTGGAATATAGTACCAGGAGCGAATCGTCATCTGTCTTGAGAGGATTTGGGAATTAGTTTTCTGTCGGCATCTGCATTGCTGCGCTGGAATAATGCCAGGAGCAACTCATCATTTGCCCCGGGAGGATTTGGGAATTGGTTTTTTTGTTTGGTATCTATATTGCTGCACTGGAATAATGCCAGGAGCAACTCATCATTTGCCCCAGAAGGATTTGGGAATTGGTGGCTTAGGAGACAGGTTTAGATCCCTATCACCTAAGGCTTTCCGATTTTATGGGCCGTAAGGGTCCCATAAAAGCATTTTCTCCCTACGAGTCGAAAGGATTTCGTAGGCGTTGTTTTTTTTTCTTAGGAGTCGTGGGGATTCCTAAGTGTGTGGCTCCTTTGTGAGTCGTAAGGATCTCACGCGGGAATTTTCTCCTCACAAAGTCGAGAGGACTTTGTGAGTGCATTTCATCTCTTTTTTTTACGAGTTTGCGCCCTTTCGGGTTTTCACAAACTCGCCGGCAGTCTTGCTGTTTTTACTCACGGAGCCCTTTCGGGTTTTCATCCGTGCCCATTTTGCTTGTGGACATACCTTTTTTCTTTCTTTCTTCTTCTTCTTTGAATCTTCACCGCCGGTGAGACTTTGAATGTGGTCTCGCTGGTAGGACTTAGGAGAGATTGGGATCATTTTAGGCCCGTGGATTGTATACGGTTTTGCAGGATGTATGATCCAGACCGTAGGGCCGGAAAAATTTCGGGACATTGTTGGCGTCTGCATCGCTGCACTGGAATATGGTACCAGGAGCGACTCATCATTCGCCGTTGGGGTATGGGAGTTGGAATTTGGTTGGCGTCTGCATCACTGCACTGGAATGTAGTACCAGGAGTGACTCATCATTCACCGTTTGGGATTTAAGTTTGGAATTTGGTTGGCGTCTGCATCGCTGCACCGGAATATGGCACCAGGAGCGACTCATCATTCGCCACTTGGGGATTGGGGAGCGATGGCTTAGGAGACAGGTTTAGATCCCTATCGCCTAAGGCTATTCAATTTTATGGGCCGTGAGGGTCCCATAAAAGCATTTTCTCCCTACGAGTCGTATGGATCCCGCAGGTGTATTTTCTCCTTAGGGGCCGTGAGGACTCCTAAGTGTGTTTTTCCTTGGTGAGTCGTAAGGATCTCACGAAGGTTTGTTCTCCTCATGCATCGTGTGGACACATGAGTGGGTCTTTCCAATGAAGCATAATTCCAAAGGCAGAGACCAGCCGCGTAACTGGTGATTGCGGTGGGGCATGGGTATGATGAGAATTATTTGAGCCCGTGGATTGTATACGATGGTCAGGTTTGGGACCAACCGTAGGGCCGGAAGAATTTTGAGAAATTGGATTTTGGTTGGCGTCTGCATCGCTGCACTAGAATATGGTACCAGGAGCGACCCATCATTCGCCTTTGTTTTGTTTGTTTTTTTGTTTTCGTTTTTGTTTTACCGAGATTGCTCTATCATTTCAGCTTTTCTTATCGCGAAGATCGCGATTGCCCCATCATTTCGGCTTTTATTCGCAGTTGCCCCATCATTTCGGCTTTATTTTCATCTTTATTTTACTCGCTGATTTTTATTACGAGTTGCCCCATCATTTCGGCTTTTCTTTATTTTTCTTTTATTTACACATTTTTTGTTTATTTACACATATATATATATATTTTTACATTCCCAGTTTAACGACTTAGAGGTCGATTGTTCCCAGTTTAATGACGTGGTGGTCGATTGTTTTCAGAGAAAAGCAGATGTCTGAGAGAATCAGTTTCACGAAGAACTTCGGTCTCCGTTTGTATAAAATTGGCGGTCGCAGCTGGACTGTTTGTTAACACGCCTTTGGACAGTTCTATCTCTCCTGCCTTGTATTGCTTTCGACCCAATCTTTGAAGATGCAACAGTCTTCAATAGTGTGTCCTAGAACTCGGTGGTATGGGCAAAAGTTGGGATGATCAGTCCTGTTCGCTTCACTTAGCCTTTTTGGTTCTGGTAGCCGCAGGCCATTCTTCAGAGCATCTTTAAAAATTTTGTGGACCTTGTTCCTTCGGAATGAGTAGACCTTATTTCTTCTTTCCTCCAAAGTTGGTTCTCGAGATTTGTTAGTTTTTGCTCCGCCCGCTCTCTGCTTATTTAGAGAATCGGAGCTGTTAGAACTTTCGCCTTTTCGGTTGTCATCCCTCCAAGGTTTCAGTCTTTTTGCGCACTGAAGATCCTGAGCAGACTCGGGCTTTGAGCGTTCCAACGTTTGGACCGTTTTGGTCTGCTCTTGGAATGTTTTAAGGCCTGCGGTGCACAGGAAAGGTTTCATCCAGTCCTTCAGATTTTCTATAAGAAGACTGACGGATTGGTCTTGCTCCAATGGCGGTTCACATTTGACAGAGAGATTGCGCCATCGGACTATAAAATCCATGTTGCTTTCGTTGTTCTTTGGCTCGGTCCTTACGAGGTCGGCAATGGTGATTTTATCGCTGACACTCATGAACCTTTGCTTGAACATGGATTCTATTTGAGCGAACGTCGTGATCGAGTCATCTGGTATGCTTGGATACCAATCGAAAGCAACATCCGTCAAGCTATTAACAAGCTGACGGAGAAGGAGCGCATCATTGCCCCCAGTATTTGCGCATGATGCTTTAAATTGGGCAATGTGCCGGTTCGCATTTCCCGTCCCATCGAACCTTTCAAATTTTGGGACGACATAGCCAGTGGGAAACTCCACAAGATCGTACCGAGCAGGATATGGTCTCCCGCTACTGCTGGCATCCTTTTGCTCTCCGGCTTCGACTACCAATGTTTTGACTTTGTTGGCAACCAAATCCATAATTTGATCTTGAGTTAGCGGGTTGCTGTCATCGGCCGCCAAGACATTTCCCAAGATAGGATGCGACTGGCTTTCGTGCGGTCCGCCCACCTTTGGATTTAAGGGAATAGGCATCGGCTGTCTCGGGACATCGTTTCCCGGTTCTGAGCAGAGCCTCGCGCTTGATTAGGCGGCTGAGAGGCAAGTTGGGTCGTAAGTCGTAAGACGATATTTGTCAAGTCGTCAATCTTTGAGTAGAGCTTGGCCATCTCCTTGTCTTTACTTCTGAGCTATTTTCGGAGCTCTTGGAGAAGTTGCTGCTCTGCGTTCTTGGGACAGAAGATTGGCCCATCTTCGCTTTCCGAGCCCGACTCCTCATGGACCGAAGGGTCTTTCTGTCGATCATCCTCATCAAGAGGGTTTTTATCACCCAGCAGAGGCGGCTGTTCTTGGGAAGCGGCAACCACATTCAAGCCAGATTGGATTTGAGATGTGGTGGCCCCGTCCTTGCTCTTGCTGCGCGTGCCCACCATGTAGACAGTGTGGACCACATATCCAGCCATTTCCTCATCTTTGGCGGGGTAACCCTGTTCCTCGAACCTCATAAGGTTCAGCCTAGCAGCAACCCTAGCCCTTTTGTTGGCTCTGTACCTGAGCCTTTTCTGTCTTAGTTTCTCGATTTTGAAGGCGTGGCGGGCATCCGTTATCCGGGAAGCCATTGTGAGTCGATTAGCGGGGAGCTCAGAGAAGACACCCGATCGAGCAGTTGTTAGGGGCACCACCGGAGCTTGCTCGAGAAGCCTTGTTGTTTTGTTGTTGTTGATAGCCTTGCCCCCAGCTGGGGCCAAGGAAAGTCGTTCAGACACCGACTTTCGTTTGGGTTGGGGCGCCCTCGAGATCACCACATTTGGTCTCCTGCCTTTCGAGACCGGACTGTCTGTTGTTGGAGCTTGAGGAGTCGGGATGGCGTTAGCTGACACGAATAGGATAGAGCCGAATGGTAGCGGCTCCTCCTCCCATTGTCGCCCGAGACTGGCCGGAAGGACCGTCCTGGAGTCCATCTTCATCGTGTAAGAGACGGGAGTCATGCTGAGAGCTGAGATCGTCCTTGGAAACATTGTTGAAAAGTGATTGCTTGAAGACCTGCATGAAAGAGCATTATTTTAGTATAAATATAGATATGTATACTGATTGAGTTCGCATGAACGTTTAACCCGAAATATGGGAGGAGAGATTGGTCCTACCGGGCGTGCCAGAATCTGTAGGGTGTTTTTCGTCACCCCATTGAGATGGGAATACACGCGCGCTGGTCAGGCGTACTACAGATTCCCCCTGCCTAGGGTAGGTCGGGGTTTAATGATTGTGGGGATCCGAATCTCCGGCAACCGCGGACTAAGCTGTCGTTAATTACCCCTCGCCTTTGGAGCGAGGGAACCTCCGATTGATGGGTTAAACTGGTCATGCGAACTCAATGTGCAGTGTACGTGTGTTGTGTTTTGAAATGGGGTTTTGGATATATCGGGAGCCACGCAGAGTTTTTACGGGGGTCCCGCTACCCGGATAGCGGGCTGGGGGTCAAAGGGGCTAGCAGTCCCTTTGCGGGGTGCGAGGCAGCGCCCCATTAGAAATTTTTTTTTCTAACAGGGGCAGTGTCGTGGAGTATGTGTGTGTGTACATATGTATACATATGCATATATATATATATATATATATATGTATATATATAAAAACGGGGGAAAAGGCATCCAAAGGATGCGTGGGGCCAGCGCCAGCGCTTTGAACGCTAGCACACCATGTGTCAGCACGTGGGCGCTCGGGCGCTAGCGCTGGCGCGCCACGTGTCAGCACGTGGGCGCTCGAGCGCTAGCGCTCTGGGCGCTAGCGCTTTGAGAGCAAGAGCGCTAGCGCACTGAGCGCTAGCGCGCCACGTGTCAGCAAGTGGGCGCTCGGGCGCTAGCGCGCCACGTGTCAGCACGTGGGCGCTCGGGCGCTAGCGCGCCACGTGTCAGCACATGGGCGCTCGCGCTTTGGGCGCTAGCGCTTTGAGCGCAAGAGCGCTAGCGCACTGAGCGCTAGCGCGCCACGTGTCAGCACGTGGACGTTTGGGCGCTAGCGCTCTGAGCGCAAGAGCGCTAGCGCTTTGAGCGCTAGCACGCCACGTATCAACACGTGGACGCTCGAGCGCTAGCGCTCTGGGCGCTAGCGCTCTGAGCGCAAGCGCGCTAGCGTAAGAGCCACGTGTCAGCACGTGGGCGTTCGGGCGCTAGCGTAAGAGGCGCTAGCGCACCACGTGTCAGCACCTGGGCGCTCGAGCAGCAAAAGGGACTTGGTCCCTGCAATGGGAGTTGTACTCCCAGAAAAGAGCACTTATTAAACTCCTAAGATGTTTTGAAGCTGATGAAGGGCTTCTCCCCTTGAGCCCTAGTTCTTCCCCAAAGTGGGGTTTCTGAAGATGGGTCTCCTTCTTCCTTTGTTGGCCGGATCTTGAAGATCAAGAAGTAGGAGATTTTAAAAATCTCTCCTTTTTGAGATCTGATGGGAGATCTGAGTTCCCCTTTGTGGGTTTTGTGGTGGAAAACTACTTAGTTTTAGAAAAGAAAGAGTAAAACTCTTGATTTAATTCAAAAGAAATGAGAAGGTTTAGAACCTTGGAGGAGCAGGAGGCACAAAGAACCCTAGTTTTTGGGGGAATGAAAAGTGTTATACTTTATTCATCATCATGTTGCCTTATATAGGCTTACATGTTTACATATAGGCCCTTAGGCTTTACAAAATGGCATTTGCCCATCCCATGGCTCATGTGCCATTTCTTTTTTGCACATAAGCCATGGGCTTACAAAATATTGGCTTTATGCCCATTTTACATACATTCATGCATAAAAAATTATATAAAAATTATTTATTACATGATTTCATTTTGGCATGGGGGAGGGCCGACCGCTTCATGTTCGAACTCGACCTGGGCATGGGCCCACTTGGCTTGGGGTTGACTTTGACTTTGACTTGGTCAACCGGGGTGCAATTTTCGACTTCAACATTCACAAGACTGGCCGTTACAACTCCCCATCCAAGCGAAGTCGCTAAGGCTGCTTCCCCCACTCGAAAGTCTGCCTTCGAAAGACTGGCCATCCCCATTCAGCGGACATCAGTCTTCAATAGGTTGACAACGACAACTTCTGACCAACACAGGGGGCATGAGGAAGTCACCCTTACAGCTGAGACAATCCCAATGGCTCAACACGCTCGACGTCGCCACTGGCGCCGAGTAAGGAAGGCTGCGGAAAACTCTCCTTCTAGACTGACTCCGCCGGCTCCAACGGTGGAAATCGATACTGCTGTTCCAATTGGGAACAGCTTTGAACCGCTAAGGAGAGTGCACAAAAACTCTCCGACTGCCGTGCTGAAGAGATCTCCTCCACCTGTGGAGAATGCCCCAAAGGCGAAGCTAGAGCAGCCCCCTCAGCGGCTGTCCTCTAAATTTTACAAAGTTTGGCGACAGGTTCAGGAATCGGTGATTGATCAAGATTACTCTCATCGACAGAAAAAGGTGAAAGTTCAGCGAGAAGAGAACCATCCTGTCAAGCCACAAAAGGCGACAGCTGTTTGGGTGCCCACTACAACGGCCCCATCAACTTCTACTGCTCATAAGAGAAGAAGGCCGGAGAAAATCCCTAAGTCTGCAACGAATCGCAAGACCACTGAACCTAAAAGCCATAAGTCTGGGGGCATGGTGGTGCATACCGTCTACATGGCATCTGGAAAAGAAGAAAGCCGTGCTTCTACGGGCCATCGACCGCTTACCCGATTGATAACAAAGGCTCAGGAGCAACAACAACAAAAACTTCAAGAGATGCTAACAGCTATGGCCACACTTACGGGACCGAAAGTAAGCCCGGAGACATCCTCGGAGTAGCGTCGTAAGCAGGAAACTGATGCTGAATTCCTTCGGAGAATGCTCGAAAAGAAAGACAAGGAGGTCGCGGAACAAGCGGCCAATATAAAGCAAATGGTCCTTCCATTCCAATATATAGTGGGCATAATGATCCAGCCAGACCCTCCAGCTGAAGATCCTCCGATTATCCTCGAAAATAACCGAGCGGAGACGTCAAATCCCCTTCCGGCTGTTCAGCAGCCAAAGAGGAGACCATCTTAAAAGCTGCCCTGGATGATTATATAACTCAGCAAATACGGGCTCATCAAGCAAATGAAGCAATTGGCCAAGTCGTCAGAACTGGGCGACCATATCCAGGATGGTACGATCAGATCAAGTATTCGCCAGGATACACGATTCCTAAGTTTCATGTATACAAGGGGACGGGCAATCCCCATCAACATGTCGCTCAGTTCAGAGCCCTTTGCGGCAATACCGGAGGTGACGACAAACTGTTTCTTCGCCAGTTCGTCGGCAGTCTATCGAAGACAGCCTTTGAATGGTATTCGGAGCTGCCCAACGACTCTGTCAAAACATTTGCAGAGATGGGGCTACTGTTTACACAGAGATTTGCAAGCGCTAGCGAGCGCACCCCGATCACCACATTGATCAACGCCAGGTAAAGCCAGGCGAAACGTGGGTACAATACGCGATACGGCGGCGGAATTTATGGTCAAAATGCGAGCAGCGCATCGAAGAAGCTCCCGCGATAGACATGTTTGTGGGTACTCTTTATCCGCAAGCGACCATCTCCCAGTTCATGATGTTTTTCAATCCGATCACTTTCCAGGCCTTGATTGACAAGCTGGCTCAAATGGACCAGATGGGCCACAGGCCTTCCTCTTCGAAGCCAGAGCCGCGAAACAAAAAAGGGAAGAGGAAAGCAACCTTCATCGCCAACACTCAACAACTGCCGAGCAACTTAAAGCCGGTTGTTCGCCAAAACAACGCGCGTCCATGCCCATCCCTCGAGAAGAGATTGGGACGTCCTTACTCGTTTCTCCGGGATAAAACGAGGAGACTGTTCGAGCTGGCAGTGCGCAACAGACTCATCAATCTGCCGGATCCAGAACGTCCGTTGCAGCCAGGTGATGTCAACAATCCTAATTACTGCCCTTACCACCAAGCAGTAAGCCATCCAATCGAAGATTGCTTCGTCTTCAAAAGCTGGATTGAAGACCAATACTAACTGGGCAAATTCGCGCTGTCTGAAAACTAGAAGATGAACCCGCCACAACCACATGATCCGAAAAAGATGGACATGCCGGGAGCATCGTGTTCATTCATAGGGGAAGCTCCATGGGAGGTTGCTCTTTCGGCCAAAACGAAAAGGATGCTGAAGGATCTCCAAACATGCCCAACAATCAGGTGGAAAAATCCACTGGAGCCCGAGATCATCAAAGGAATGCTGAAACCGCGCCCAACTCCAAAAATTGGTGGTAGTCAAAGCGCCCGCACCCAGCCGTCAAAGTCTTCGAAGAAAAAGACGAAGACCAAAAAGCCCGTGAAACCTGATGACAAGCACACGGAACTGCAAAAACATATTGACGCGCTGGAAGAAAATAATCAGAAGGCGCGGACCCCAGTCACACTCCAAGAATTTCTCAGCCACATCCTTGAGGACGGAGATGATGACAATAGAGGAGACTCGTCGGATGAATTTGAGGATTATGTGGCAAGCTGCCATATGATCTCTCACTCGTTGATAAACGATGAAGAAGCTCCTGACGCAAAGAAATTGGGGGCAGATCCTGAGCCGGAACTTCTAGGACCATCAGACGAAATGATTGACGCATTCCTGAACGATGATCTTCTGAAAAGTAAAGCTGATCGGGAGCGCGAGATGGCCATATTTGAAAAGGCCAAACGCCGGCGACTAGACGAAAGGATTGAAACATTACCACTAGATCAAAGCATCCCTATCGCCAGCAAAAGCAAGCTTAAAGTAAGGAAACGATTCGCGAGAGCCCTGTCAATAGGAATGAAGTTGCCTTCTTTCAAAGGAAATTCTCCTGGCGATATACATCCTTATGAAGCGGACATACATCCTAACTTCTGCTTGTACCATCAGAGGATTGCACACCCTACCGAGGAGTGCATGGCCTTTAAAAATTGGTGGCAGGGATATATTGCCCACCGACAACACGTTCAACGAGTGAAGTGCAAGGCTCATCAGGAACAGAAAAGCACGACAGATGAGTGCAAAAGAGTCGCCGGCAACTGTCATATAGTCGACCCCAAAGAATCGCAAGTTATCACCTTTGGAAGTGACTCTGACGAAGAAATCACTCTCAGCCCTCTCTTCAAGGAGTCCACCCCCGACACAAAAGATGCGAAGATTTGCGAGAAAATCTAGTTGCGTAATCGTACGTTGCCGGACAAATCTCGGACCTAATGACCGAAACGTCTTTAAACTACTACAAACCCGCGGCATCCCCAGGCTGACGTGGTAAAAAAAAGATACGTCTGCAAGCAAGATGGGCACGGATGAAAACCCAAAAGGGGGTTAACTTTGACGTTTTCGGGTTCGATCGGGATTTTAACTTCGTTAACACATCGCCTAATGCTCTAGCTAGGCTCTGATACCACTGTAGGGTTACTAGGCACACTAACAAGGCTCTACAAGGCATCGACCATGCCAAAATTAAATTTTTATGTGCCGAACAACCCTAAGCAAGATTGTATACTAGAGATTAGGCGAATAAAATAGCAAGTAAACAACTTTACGACTAAGGGTATGCGAAATACAACCTTTGTATATCGCTCCTTCACTTCTTTAGCTCCTTGTTGAAGTCCCTTCGCTGCGATCGTGGTTCTCCCGGGCTCTTGCATGGCTTCACGAGGCGAAAGAACGTCCTTGCTTGAAGTCTTCGAGGCCGAAGATGATCTACGTCGAGGGGATGCCAACTCAAGCTTCTACTTCACTAACTTGAGAATTAGTGAAGCAAACACTCTAAACTAAAGTGCTAGTCTAGTAGAGGATGGAGAAATAGGAAGTGGGTTCTGTTTAGAATTTTGTTTCTCACAATCTATCTCACTTTGGATCAAACCCTAGCAAGCTTTTCTTTTTTGAACTAAAGAAAGAAGAAGATGAACAAAAGAAAAGAGATGAGGATAATGATCAAGTGTGTGAGCTAACCATGGTGAGTGAGTATCATATACTAACTCATGTAGAGACTTAACCCATGGCTAATTGTTATGGTTGGGTTAATAAATATCCATAGTAAAAACAAACTCAAGTGGAATTAGTCAATGCATCCACAAGCTTCCACAAGCTTCATGCATTTTCTAATCCTCCACTTGATTTTGTAATTACTTCAAATATTAAAACCCAAACTAAAAATTAGCATAGTGTAAGTCTCATACACCCATGGATGATGTATCATCAACCATGATACAAAAAGATAACACATTTTAATATATATCATATATATAGTAAAGTTGTGTATATGTGAGAAAAAACCCTAAGTGAACATGTGCTAGTTAATGTAAACTAGTATATTAAATATACAATTATACACTAAATTATTAAATCAACACTTGACTTAATAATCCGGTCATATCTCATATAACCGACTAACATCCATTGTATCGACTTATCGAATCAACACTTGATTTGATAACCCGGCTATATCATATATAACCGACCGATACAAAAAGTCACGAGAATAGAATATGGTATCACATACACGCATTATTCTCGGTCCCGCACATATCACATATGCGCTCCTATTTCGTTTTGCCTGAGCCAGTAAAACCTCTGTGTAGGACTCTAAAGACTCGTCAATACGCCGGCAGTAGGTGATGATCACATCAAGCACCTACAAGCCGTCAGTGGTACTAGCTGGACGTAACGGCTACCCGGGTATTGAGCGATCAGAAGATCAGCAAGCAAGCCCGCTCTAACTCCTGTAAAAGCCTGCCGGTAACACTTCCCGTACAGTCCGGTCTCCTCGTCTGATATGTCGCATATCAAGTCTAGGGGTGGTAAACGTCAGACCCCAATAACCGATAAGTCGTGCCGATGTGAGGCTCATAACGGGTCGAGAAACTATTGGTAACACTTACCAGTAAATCTCTAAATCAGCCCTGGCCAGGGACTTCCCTGTTACGGCCAATCGAGCACAGCGCAACATCAACCCCCAATACCGGGAGAGACGAAACCCCTCCTATTGCTCATTGCCTCCATGTGACTCGGGACTGTACCCAAAAACCACCGTTTTGCACGCCCTCATGGACGTGGTAAGGTGGAAATCAAAGCAAAGTGGGAATCACATAAGACTCTATGACGATCTCGGGTCTACAGACTAACCTGCACAAGTGTCACCAGAGAACTGCCATCTGACGTGAGGTATAATACCATATGGGAGTTCTCGGTGAGTCCGTCCAGTGTACCCAGTCTCCACTGAGCACCTGTATACCATCTCTGATGTCAAACACCAATGGATATGGGATCATCCATCGCCCATCTCATGGGTCGAGAAGCGTATACGCTAGTCTACACTGGTATATCGATGCCCTGTCTCGATACACCTACGACTAGGAACAATAAAGGATGTACTTATGGACTACTCTGTCCCCACTAGTATGATCTGCATCATAGTCCAGGTAGTCAAGTACACATCCTAAGGGCTTTACCAACATGTAACTATAAGACAGTATAAAGAGACAAGTATATATGTTAAGATAAAGAGCAACCAGATATCATACTATCATATCGAGCAAGAAAGTCCTCTCTCTATATGTCCAAGCATCCAATATAATATACATCATCTGTACAATACTGGACTCTAGGGCATACATACAACTAATAATCTCCCACTTGTACTAGGGCCAGCTGCTGTAGTATTGCATACCGAGCATCCCGAAGAGTCTCTCAAACTGTATCTGGGGAATGGCCTTCGTGAGTGGATCCACTGTGTTGTTCTTCGCGTCAACCCTCCTGATCTCGATCTCCCAGCGATCAACTATATCCCGGATCAGGTGATACCGCCTCAGAATATGCCTGGATCGCTGATGGGACCTGGGTTCCTTGGCCAAAACCATTGCTCCATTGTTATCGCAATACAAAGGTATTGGATGCTCAATGGATGGAACCACTCCAAGTTCAGTAATGAACTTCTTGATCCAGACAGCCTCTTTGGCAGCATCGTTGGCAGCGATGTATTCAGCCTCCATCGTTGAGTCTGCCACGGTTTCCTGCTTGGAACTCTTCCAGCTAACTGCCACTCCGTAAAGGGTAAAGACAAATCCCGACTGCGACTTAGAGTCGTCCTTATCACTCTGGAAGCTCGAATCGGTAAAGGACTCCACTTGGAGTTCTCCGTTACCATACACCAAGAGCATCTCCTTAGTCTTTCGTAAGTACTTGAGAATGCTCTTCACAGCTGTCCAGTGACTCTCTCCAGGATCAGCTTGATACCTGCTCACTACACTTAGTGAGTATGCTACATCGGGTCTGGTACATAGTATCGCGTACATAATAGAGCCTACAGCCGAAGCATAGGGTATCCCTTGCATGCGAGCTCTCTCCAAATCAGTCTTGGGAGACATCTCTTTGGAGAGAGTGAGCCCTGAGATCGTGGGTAAAACCCCACGTTTGGACTCTTCCATACTAAACCTCTTTAGTATGGTGTCAATGAACCTGGATTGGGACAATCCCAATATCCTTTTAGATCTATCTCTATAGATCATAATTTCCAATATGCAGGAGGCATCACCAAGATCTTTCATTGAGAATCTTTGTGATAAGAAGAGTTTGACCGATTGCAGCATAAGAATGCCATTTCCTATCAAGAGTATGTCGTCCACGTACAATACGAGGAAGACAACCTTACTCTCTGCCGCCTACTTGTAGATACAAGGTTCATCTACGTTTTTGACGAAATCAAACTCTTTGATAACGACGTCAAAGCAGATGTTCCAACTCCGCGATGCTTGTTTTAATTCATAAATGGATTTAAGCAGCTTGCACACCTTCCCGCTGCTCCCACTATCTACGAAGCCTTCTGGCTGAGTTATGTATACGCACTCTTCTAAATCACCGTTTAGAAAGGCGGTCTTAACATCCATTTGCCAGATTTCGTAATCATGATATGCAGCGATGGCAAGCATGATCCGGATGGATTTAAGCATAGCCACTGGAGAAAAGGTTTCGTCATAGTCCACACCTGGTCTTTGACGAAAACCCTTTGCAACAAGTCTAGCTTTGAAAGTCTCCACTTTCCCATCTACACCAAGTTTTTTTTTTGAAGATCCACTTGCTCCCAATGGGTTTTACCCTTTCAGGAGCATCTTCCAAAGTCCATACTTTGTTGGTGTACATGGATTCCATCTCGGACCGCATTGCATCCAGCCATTTCACTGAGTCTCCACTCGTAATGGCCTGCTCGAAACTAGTTGGGTCATCATCCTCCATGATGCAATCCTCGCTCCCACCATCCATGAGAAAACCGTAGTATCTCTCAGGTGGGTGAGGAACCCTACTAGATCGGCGGAGTGGCTGGGGTTCATCGGGAACTACCGAATCCTCTGGTTCTACCAAATCTTCTGTTGTGGTTTGTACAGCTGGAACCTCTTCCAGTTCTACCTCAGAGCCACTAATCTATTTTGCAAGAAATTCCTTTTCTAAAAAGGTGGCGTGTTGAGCAACAAACACCCTTTGTTCCTCAATGTGATAGAAGATATACCTTCGCGAATGCTTGGGATATCCAACAAACTTACACAAAACAGACCTTGCCTCGAGTTTGTCCGGTTTTTGTCTTTTGACATAGGCCGGGCAACCCCATATCTTAATAAAATTAAGATATGGTCTCTTCCCCTCCCATATCTCATATGGGGTGGTAGGCACAGATTTGGTAGAAACCCTATTCAGTAGGTATGCTGCTGTCTCCAGTGCATATCTCCAGAAGGAAATAGGTAACTCAACTAAACTCATCATAGAGCGCACCATATCTAATAAAGTGCGGTTCCTCCGTTCCGATACACCGTTGTGCTGTGGTGTATATGGAGGAGTTAGCTGAGAGAGAATCCCATTCTCTTTTAGGAAGTCCAGGAATTCATTGCTCAAGTATTCACCTCCTCGATCAAATCGAAGGATTTTAATACTTTTCCCGGTTTGGTTCTCGACTTCTTGTTTATATTCTCTAAATTTCTCAAAAGCTTCTGATTTGTGTTTCATCAGGAACACATATCCGAATCTAGAGAGATCGTCAGTGAATGTAATGAAGTACGAAGAACCATCCCTGGCATGTGTAGACATGGGACCGCATACATCACTATGTATCAGTCCCAAGAGTTCAGTAACTCTTTCTCCGTGTCCCGTAAACGGAGTTTTGGTCATCTTGCCTTTGAGACATAACTGGCAAGTGTCATAAGATGAAAATTCGAACGGTTTCAAATACCCATCCTTATGCAACTTAGCTAGCCATGTCGCATTTATATGACCGAGTCTACAATGCCACAAGAAGGATTCGTTCATTTCTGAACTTTAGGGTCTTGACGGCAACTCATATAAAACCTGAAAGACCATCGGAGGTCATCCCACACCAGCTGTCACGACTCGAAAGTATGGAACGCGACCGGCACTTAGATTACGAAGCGTCTAGAGGCGCAACGTAATCTAAGTAAGCCGAAGCCCAGAAATCTAAACCATAAAAAGAAGAAGAAGAAGTAAAAGAAAACATATAGGAAAACAAGTTTAAAAGAAACATCCAATTTTTTCAAAAAATTCGGCAGAGTCTCCTTTGTAAAAACTGGCCCCAAACGGGTACAAACAAGTAAAATATATACAAATGATAAAATGGCATCCCCAAGCGGGAGCTAGCTCTACGCCAACAGGCGGAAACAACCACACCAATGCACAATAGTATACAACGCTAAAGGGCGAGGCTCAAAACTCAAAAGAAAACAAATCCACCAGACCACAATAAAACATGCGCGACTCTAAGGTCGAAATAAATAACTGGTCCTTACAACTTATCAAGTAATACAAGTTTGGTTGATGGAGTTTACTAGATACAAATGAAATAATTAAAGGTACAACGGCGGTCCAGATACAAGTGAACCAACCTACCGTGCAAATCACCCTGAATGAAATGATGTGCCAGCAAGCTGCCAAGGAAACCTGCACATCGAACCTATAATAAAATTTGGCACAACGGGGGTGAGTTGCCAACTCATGAGTAGAAGACATCTACGAAAAGAAATCGAATGCACGACGCTATCCTAGGTCATAATAATATACTAATATACTACTAGTCATCAAGTAAAGATAGGGTAATAAACTACGTGTAAGTGCAAATGCTCCGTGCTCGTGTCAGTGCCTCAAATAATAATATGTCATGTGAATGAGTATGCATAAACCATGAATGTAAAACAATCAATCCTGAAATCTGGATACATCTGTATAAGAAGTCTTTAACTTTTATCATGGTAACTTGTATAGAAATCTGAATATCATCGATGAAATCCATGGAAATCCGTGTCAAGTATCGACACAAAACATGTAAATCTCAAGTCTTAATACCTTATAGTCTCAATATCTCATAGTCTCAATATCTCGGGCTCCGTCAGTCCGGATCGGCCCATATCATCAAATCTCACGACAACGGTCGGTATCCTCTGGATATCTGCCGCGCCAGACATCACCGGTAGGTAGTCTTCCCCTGCCAGGCTCATCGTCTACAACTCGATCTTCTTACCCCGGGGTACCATACCGGGCCCACCATGTACCCGAGATGGTTCATCCACTCCTCGAATCGGGTCTCGAAATCCAACAGAAAACATGAAATCTCATGGTGGACGACACATACATCACGAGAAAACCGCAACTTATATTTTAAAAAGAGAGGAGGAGAGAGAGAAGTTTTTATATATATTATTGCGGTTTTCCCCAAAATCCAGAAATCTCATAGAAATCCAAAATCCCAAAATCATGAGTAAGTAAAAGATAAGTGTCGGCATAAGCCTCACAATACTGCATGATAACATGAAAATGTGAATGCATGAAATGTCTAAGTAATAAATGCAATGTCTAGATTAACACCTGAGAGAAATCACAATATTATATTGATCTAGCCTCTAGCTGATTCTATCAATAAAAGGTAATATGTTCTAAAGTGTACGTGATATAGCAATTACCGATGATGATGTGTGTGAGCCGGCAATAAGTGTGCGTGGAATATGCGTATCATCGGTAATGGTGCTGGTGTCCTAACAGGTAGAGTTTCATACTGATTATAGAAAAATATATGTATGAACATGCAACATGATGATTACGATCTGAATGTAAAGATGGATGTGTAATAACCACTCATTGTAATATACACGTTTAACTACAACTATAAGATTCGAGCCTAAACTAGTGTCCATCTAACCCCCTAAGAACTAAACCTAAGAAACTAGTCGGTAAGAAATAAGAGTCCATCTAAGGTCTGAGTCCATATCTCTAATAGTCTGCGATCCAGCCTCAATAGCGTCACGTACGTAGTAAGGCTTTCTCGAATCAAGAGTGCGGATCAATCATCGCATCTATACCTCGTACGGTAAAATCCATCGTACGGCATCCCAAAATCGGGGTACGGGTCAAGTATCACCTACGTACATTATCATTCGTATAATATCATCATCAATAATGTCATGATCAAGGTACTGTACAGTAATCGCATACATCAATCATATATCATTGCCAACATAAATGTACATCGTCAATTTATCCTCGAAAATTTCATGTCATATATATCATATCTTGATTAAGTCACACTCTTATCATATCGTAATCAAGTCACACTTATATGATATCGTAATCAATCACCTATATATCATATCGTGATTCAGTCATAGGTTACAGTCCGGGTTCTATTTAAGAGTCTCATGTACCTCAATATCATCACCACCTATTATTGTTTATGTATACAAATCCATTATCTTATTTTCTAATGATCCGCTAACATTATAACACGACTGTATAGCCAAGAGATCACGGCATCAAGCCTAGTTATATTGTTTCATCCCCATGTATCATATCACATCCTTATATCACATATACATGTTGTGTATATATATACCTACACATAGTCCTATACATATATACACATACACATATATACCAAGTCAAGTCTCTATGTGTGCGTGTGTGTGTCTACCTGAAACCTACGAATCTCTTCCAAGGTATTCATCCTATGGTATGGTCTTTCTAAATCAGTCTAGTCCAACCTAAGGTCATTATCAGGGTCCTACTCATCAAGAATCTAAGGTCACGTCTGTCTTCCTAATGACAGTAAGTACTATTCCTATTCTATGTTTGCGGGGGTGCTAAACGCCATCCACCCGACTTCCCCCGTAGATATACATCTACTCACCTGGTCCTTGTCTGCCGAAGACGGTGTCGCCATCCTCTTCTTCATCGTTCGCAGTCCACGTGAGGGGTACCTATACGCAAACATATATAGTATCATAAACTGAATCACGGACAAAATCAAAACGGCGCACGGAATGCGCATAGGTTAAAACCTATGTCCCGCTCATGCAAAAGAACCAAATATCGCTCGATATCGGCGTACAAATGCCGATTGATCGAGATAAAAACCAATAAACAACTCATAGTTTCAAAACCCATTACTTATAATATAAAACTTGGTTTAAATCATCGAAAACTTAAAATCGATCAAATCGTCCGATTTCATAAAAACCTAGAAAACGTCAATTTACCATTTTACTTTAAAACTTGACGTTTAAATGAAATTAATGGTCATAATACTCATTAAATAGCATAACTAGATTATATAAACCATTACTATATTTTTAACACCCTAATTTGTATTAAATTGAAATTCTAGTTTGTAAACTTGCCCGATTTCGGTATTTTTTAGCAAAATTTCACAATTTCACCTCCAAACTTGATTTTGCATAACTTAAATCGTTAAACCACTCCTTGAAACCTTAAGGATGTTTTAAAACCCTAACTTTATTTTTAATCCCATATTTTAAATAAATTTTCAAAACCTAGTTTAATAAAATAGCAATATTGTGACAATTTTTAAAGTGAAAGCTAGCGATTGCAACTAGATTATGTTTCACGCTCATTTAACATGTTAATCTACACACTAATACCACAATCTAATAATAAAAACCCTAATTCTAATTTTATCTAACTTATTTACATGTTTTGTAAAAATCTAGTTTACAAAAATAACCTAATTAAACAATTTAAATGCAACAACTAGCAAATTTTGCTACTAGATTAAGTTTAACATTTCCTAATAGGTTAAACTACAATTTTAGATCAACACCCAAGAATCAAAACCCTAATAATAATTTAATAATCATAATTTAGAAATTTAAATCTTGAATCAAAACCATAATTAAACATTTTAATTTGATTGGGTTACAATGATTAACAACAAATTAACATGGGTTTAGAATTTATACCATAAAAATTTGAGATCACCCTTGCTTCATGATCTCCAAGATGGATCTCTTGCCTTCAAAATCCAAGTTAAATAGGAGCAAAGGAAATTGGATAGGGTTTAGTGATGAATTGTGCTAATATATGTTGATTTTTGATGGATTTTGGAGGGTTTTTTTGAAGAAAATTGAAATGGAAATTGTGTAGGGGGGGGGGGGGGGAGGACCTGGTTTCGGCCAGAAATTGGAGGGAGGAAAGTGAGGGGGTGAGTGTGTGGAGACGTGTAGAAGGTTCTCTCTTTAATTTCCTTCTTTATGTCTTTTCATGTTTTATGCATTTTCTTTTCATTTTTTCCATTTAACCTAATTCTAGAAGCCACTTGTAGAATCAAGTGAGGGGGGGGGGGGCTGCCAAGGCCGGCCACAATGGGGGAGAGGGAGTAAAAGAGAGTGTGGGTTTTGTTTGGGTGAGAAAAAAAAGATAAAAGTTGTACCCCACTTCCATTTACACTAATTTCACCGAAAAAAGCATTTTTCTACGATATTTTCTAACACCGGTTAACAACTCCATTTCAATTCAAAAATGACATGTTAAAATTTTGTTTAATGTGTTATGATGCATAAAATTTGTTTCAACTCATTCCAGTTTGTAATTTTCCCTAATTAAATGTATTAGTGACGTCTTAAAATAATATTAAAATAATTAATTTCGGAATTTTTTTTCAGAAATTTTGAAATTTCACCAGTGGCTCAATAAACACCAAATACTAGCAATTACATAGATAGAATATGTATATTTAATTTTAAAATAAAGATATTTGTATTTTGACTTTTTATAGAAAACCCCCTTATTTTACCGATTTTCCGAAATTTCACCAAAACGATTTTCAAAACGTTACACCAGCGCGGAGTGGTCACCACCTCGACGTTTATCTCGATACAGCAGACGAGATGTCACTACAGCGTTCTTCCTCCAACAGGATTCAGACACGCTAAAACAAACGAAGCGAAGGCCAAATTCCTAGCTTCAGGGTCTTGACGGAAACTCATATAAAACCTGAAAGACTATCGGAGATCATCCCATACCAGCTTGGAGTGGTCACCTCTTTGACGTTCCTCTCGATACAGCAGACGAGATGTCACCACAGCGTTCTTCCTCCAGCAGGATTCAGACGCGACAATCAAACAACGGAGCCACGACAAAATCCCTAGTTCCAAATCTCGACGGTTCACCAACAATTTAGAGACAACCGCGACATTCGTCTCGATACAGCAGACGCAATGCTAGCAAACAAAGCGAAGGCCAAATTCCTAGCTTCAGGGTCTTAACGGCAACTCATATAAAACCTGAAAGACTATCGGAGATCATCCCACACCAGCGCAGAGTGGTTATGACTCATCGGGGCTCCCCAAAATGAGCTTAACCTCAAGTAAAAAGCGGCATGGCAAAATTCCTAACGCTTGCTCTTCCGACGGTCAAACTACCTGGAAGATTGCTTGAAGACGTCTTGTCCAGCCCCCGAATGGATCAGAGACACGACAGTCGCAAGGCTACTCGAACAGCAAGATTGCCTATCGAGGAATATATCAGCCAACGCAATGGTACGGCGGACAAAACCCTAGTACCACAGACCCTAACGGACCTTTGTCGTAAAGAACAGAGGTTAACTGTGACGTTAGGACATTCTTGCGAGAACTTCTCGATTCGTCTCGACTCGTAAGGAAAAGCCTTAGGCAGTGGGGATTAAAAAACCTGTTTCCTAAGCACTGGGGCCTTGCAAGTCGGTCTAAAATGGACTCTTGCATACTATTCACGGGCCACACTCTCCTAAGTTGAATCTCGACAAGGAGGGAAACAACCACTTACGAGTCCTCTCAACTTGTAAAAGGGAAAATTCTTTTGTAAGGTCCTTACGACTCTCAAGAGAAAGCACACTTGGGAATCCTCATGATTCCTAAGGAGAAAATACACATACGAGATCCTCTCGACTCGTAGGGAGAAAAGTCTTTATGAGACCCTCACGGCTCATAAAATTGAAAAGTCTTAGGTGACGGATCCTAACCCTGTCTTCCAAGCGATCATTGCTTCGCAGAGAGGTCAAGGTAGATTTTCTACAGGCTACACTCTCCTAAGTCAAACATCGACAAGAAGGGAAACAACCGGTTACAAGTCCTCTCGACTCATAAGGGAGAAAACTCTTTTGTGAGATCCTTACGACTCCCAAGAGAAAACGCACTTAGGAATCCTCACGATTCCTAAGAAGAAAATACACCTACGAGATCCTTTCGACTCGTAGGGAGAAAAGTTTTTATGAGACCCTCATGGCTCATAAAGTTGAAAAGCCTTAGACAGCAGAAATTCAAGACGGAATGCTCTCTATCAACTACAGGCTACGCTTACTAAAGTAACATGCCGGTAACAAAAAAAAGAGAAGAAAGCAAGAGATGACACAAAATAGTACGAAAGAAATGTATCTTTTATTCATAAAGTCAATTGGGTACAAAATACATCATATGAAAGAATAAAAGATCAATTGGGTACAAAATACATCATATGAAAGAATAAAAGATGGATACATGTTATTCAAAATTTACAAATTGGTACAAGAACAACTATTGGGAGGGAAGCGTTTTCAATAAGCCAATCAGTTGCTCGCGCACTCCCCTCAGCCCCTTTTCGCGGTCAGCTGCCACGACCAACTCTGCTTCAACCCGAGCTCGTCGCTGCAAGTAAGATGAAAGTTGCTCATCAACGACCCGCTGAGCTGCCACACGACTCTGCGCATCCCGCTTAATGAGGTCGAGCTTCTGCCTCAGCGTTAGCCCATCGGAAATATATCGCAGAAGGCCCTCAAAGATAGCTTTCAGCTGTGCAGCGTTTGCATCAACTTGAGCATGCAATCGAGCAGATTCGCTTGAAGTCTCTTCGCACTCCTTACACTTTAAGGCCGCTTCTTGTTCAAGATAACGGAAGTAGGGAGTGCTCTGCTCGACCTACGCAGCCCGCTGGGAATTCACAGCCAGGACCTCAGGAGCAGGACGTCCGAACTCGAGCTCATGCAGGCAGGCCTCAATTTTCCTGCAGTGATTAACCTAAGACTTAACGACGCCCTCACTATGAAAGTTCACAAGCATCGCCAGCATAGGATTAACCTCAGCAGCAAAATCTGCAGCAAGGGAAGGGGTCTCCGCATCAAGCTCCTCGAGGTGATCGCTCAACATGCGCAGACTATTCACAGCGCCTTTTGAAGATGGTCGCCTGGAAAAGAGGCCCGCTGGCATTATGATTCGAGGCTCGAACGAAGCTGAAGTCGGTGTCACTGCTGCAAAACAAATCATAGTCAAATAACGGTTCAAGAAATAGATAAGCTACATGAACAATGGAGTTTACTATACCGGCTGCGGCAGGTAGCAAGACCGGGAGTACCGGAGGTGCAACTGTTCTTTCGTCTCCTCCTTCAATCTGTAGTGCTGCAGTCAAAACAAAGAAGGATTAACAATGACTTGGCTGCCCGTAAAAGAAAACAAAAGATATTAGCTAAAGGCTGTACTCACCAGCGCCACTAGATGAGGCAATCTCTGACTGGAAGGAGAAATGTGGATGCAACACCTGATACAGGTGATCAAAAAGGACTCTTGTAAGGATATAGTAATGCGATGTCAGTACATAAAGTATATTGCCTACAATGAAACCGATGGGTCACAAGTCCATACCTTCCAGCATTTGGGAGGACACGAAAGAAGGCAAAGGGGTGGCCACCGTCAAAGCAGCAACTGGTGATGCTGCTTCGGGTGGCACGACCTCAACACTCACCACACCTGCATCAGAAACAAGAGAAGTACAGTCAGAAGAGATTGAAAGGAATTGCAGAATAAAAAAGAAAGCAATAACCCAAAATCTACCTGGTGAGTCGCCGGTCGGAACCGCGATAAAAACGTCACTTGATACAGCGACTGCTTCACCCTCCTCCATCGGAATGGTTTCGCCACCCGTAGCTTCATCTCCTGACTCCACTAGAATCGTCGTGACACTCGCAGCACCCGGCAATGGCAAGGAACCGCAAGGTGAGAGAGTGGCAATTGGGGCAGTTCCAGACTCTTGAGAAAGAGTGGTTACCTCAGGCTCGGCGATTGCCGCCATCTCACCTACCGCTACCTCATCAAGACTCGGCCCTGCAAGTTAGGATATATGAGAATCTGAAAATTAAAACTTTGAAAAAAGAACTCAATGTTACGTTACCTTGGGACGGCTTTTCAATTGCTTCTCGAGCCGCGCATACCGCCTGTCTATGAGCGGTAGACAAGGCGGCCGGAGCACCCTCTGAAGAAGCAGGGATGGGGGAAGCAGCGCTCGAGCCTGCACCCACAGCCAAGGCGGCGTTACGCTCCCTTGCTGCACGCATTTTGCGTTTCCTTTCCGCACGGGCCGTGAGAGCCGATCTTCTCAAGACCTCTATCAACGGGACGTCATCGTCCATGCCAGGAGCTACCTCTAGAGCCGTTATGGCGTCCGTCATCGGTTGCTTAAGTAAAGCCTCTTTTGGCAATACTGAGGAGGCCGGGACTTCGATAGTTGGCCCTGGAAGCATCTCTGCATCACCCTGCAGGTCTGGCACTGTACTGGACATGACCTGAGCGAGGTAGTCCCTGCGATAAGAAGGGGTCAGATTACCCATAAAGAAAGGGGAGTGAAGACACAATAAGCCGAAATATACCAACGCCCAGTGAAGCGTGAACCCTCTCCTCCTCCTCAAAGGTCTTAAGGGAGGCCGCGAGAGCCTCTTCAGTAGAAATGCCTGTTAGAGAAGGAGTGTCAGTCAAAACATGATAACAACAGCATGGCAGCAAAAAGATATGAATGAAGCTTACTTGATTGTGCGAGAATGACCATTCCCTCTTTGTGGCTTGCTGATCGCACAGAAGCTGCAATAGCAGCCTCCAGATCAGTATCGTCTGGCACTATGAATAGACCCTCGTTGGTCCCATATTCGCCCAAGCCCTCACTATAAGGAGCATGAGGCTCCTGACCAAATACAATGTCGGCAGAGAGGATCGACTTCTTCTTCCTCTTCTGCGAGCGAGCTCCAGTCGCAGCTAGCACAAGCTTATGCTTGGTGGGCACCTTGAGACGACGAGTCTCGATATCTGAACCCACGCCAGACTCGGGGAAGCTACAGTCACCGTTTCCACGGGAGCACGGGGTATCAGTAGCTCGGGACTATCATGCGAGACTTCGATCGCAGCAACTTCCCTTAAGGGAGGACGAACAATGGTCCGTCGCTTCAGAGGAACATTTGGATTACCGGCCGGAGCGGTATCCTTGCGATCAAGCAGTAATCGCTTCTCCTCCCTGATGACGGCGCCCATCGAATGTTGATACCACGCCACATACACATTCAGGGCCTTCGGAACACAGCTCAGTTCACTAATAAAGAAGTTGGACCACGTGTTCAGACGCATGAAATGATGCAGTGCTCTTCGCATCCCCTCTTCCGTAGCAGCGGGTTCTGCCAAGAAGACCTCAAGCGGAACGCCCTGGTTATAGCCCAGCTGCTGGGCGAAACGATGTGGGTTGTATCTCATAAATAACGCTGCATCATTTTTTTTAAATATGGGAAAGCCCGGCCTGATAGAGTACAGATGAAGAATCTCCTGAGCTTTCAACACAGAGGCCCCGTCTTTAAAAATATCTTGCAATGGCAGCACCGCTGTTAAAGATTCCTGGCCGACGGTCAAGATTTTGTCAGTGAAAGACATACCATCTCCAACCGTGCGTGGACGAAGGAGTAAACCCTAGCTTCCCGCGGTGTCGGACTTACAATGGAAGCGTCGACCAGCCGCATTATTCGAGGGAATTTACATCTGTCGTAAAAAGAAGGTCTTTTGTGGATACCGAAGACCCCGAACATGTGCAACTCTAGCCATGAGGTGAAATAATGCATTGAGAAGTTGGCGGGCTGCACCCCTGGTTCAGTGGTATCTGCTGCCAAGCTGAGGCCATAATATAGGTAGGCTAACCCGGCAATCCCGATGTCCACTTGTATTCCGGCAACCATTCGGTGCGCGGGGTAGAAAACAGACGGCTTCTTGTAGCGAGGATGTATGGGAAGCGCGAACCAGCTTAACCATAAACTGAGAAACCCTACAAAGAATGCTTTATCATCAACGCCTGGAGCGGCAATTTCCGAAAAGGGGACGATCGCGACGTTGGGAAGAAAGAAATCCTTTTGATCTGCTTCCAATATTGGCCGGCGATCCAAACCAAAGCTGAAAGGATCATCAAGTTTAGCAAATTTTTTACCTTGTCGCGACAAGACTTCCGCACGGAGAAAACGAGCGATAAAATCCGTAAAGGTAACCCCGCGGCCTCCGGATTCAAGAAAGAGGCTTTCATACATATTCAACACCTTTATCAGATTTGGGAACTGGTGTTGAATGGCGTTTTCTGGGGTAAAACCCATTACCACTGATTTGGTGGCAAAGATATAATCATCCGGGGGAAGCAGCTCTTCATAATGCTCTCCCCTAATGGGTAAACCAGAGACCTCGGCAAATTCCTCTAAGGAAATGGAGACTTCTCGATCCAATAAGAGGAAGGCGTGGGTCGGAATGTTCCACTGCTCTAAAAACGCCTTGATCCACCATGTGGGAGGCGCAGAATACTGGAACAAGGAGGCGTAGATCGCAGGGTACAATCCGAGCTTCAGTAGCTGCGACTTCTTCGCCGATAAAATATATCGGGCCCACTGTAAGTATCCGGCCGGATGACGGGGAGTAAGTCCGATGTTGTAGGGCTGTCCCCAAGGGCGTGACTCGCCCTGACATATGCGCCGCCCTAGGGTGTCCAAAGCCACCGGCGGCTGCACGGGTACTGCGGCAATAGAAGGCCGAAGGAGACCTTCTGAAGTCCAATTTACCTCCTCCACAGTATAATTGATCGGGGGTGCATCTGCATAAGGGATCGCAGAGAAAGGCTCCGAGGGTGTCACACAAGAAAAGCTCCGGCGGCCTATGATAATTTGATCATACCATCTACCCCATAGGTGAAGATTCTTGTGCTCCGGGTCATGGTCTTTGATCAGCGCAATAAGCTCTCGGTCTACGGGCGCTTCGGGAATCCGCCTTCTGAGCGGACGAACGGAAAGGAAGCGTTGAAAGACATGTCACCTGCGCGAAAAAGAACAAAAGTCAACCGTCAGTATTATAATTTAAATTCTGACACTTGGTACTTTAAAATTTGTACCACATTGCAATGCAGGGAAAAAGGGACCTAAGGGGTACCCACAAAATCTATATAACAGCTCATCATTAATGAAGCAGCCTCAACATTTTATGAGACTGTCAATTAAATGAGAAAATCCTCAATTGATTCTCATTTAATGAGAAATCCCTCGGGCTAAGAAGCAAATCCCCCCTTGAGAGCAATGCTCTATGACAGAATGACACCTGTCAAATTCTAATGATGAAGGAATAAAGATTCCTCAAGAGCCTTGCTCTGGGAAAAATGATGGAATAATCCATCAGAAAAATTGAAATCAATTTTTAGATATGAATAAAAAAAATTCTGAGATCTTCAAGATCTATGAACAAACTCTGAGAGTTCTTTATGAGCAAAGCTCTGTTCATGGGCTAAGAAACCCCAAGAAAAATCACTTTAGATCTATGGGTTCAAGAGAGCAAAACTCTGTTAATGAAACCCTAAAAGGGTTTTCTTTAGATCAAAGATCTATGAAAAGCAAAACACTGTTAATGGGTAAAACCCTAGATTATTAAAAGATCTTTTAAAAAGATTTAATCTTTACCTAAGTATGGTAGAGTTCTGTCCTTAAGAAAGTTCTTAAAATGAAGAGCTATGCTCTGGGGGAGAATAAAAATTCTCAGAAAAGAAGATGAACAGGAATCATCCCAAGGGCCAAGGGTCCTATTTATAGGCACTAAGATGCCGTTTCAACTTCTAAGTTGATCTAATGGCACAGATGCTGCCACCGCTGCACTCACGTGTGGGTCACGTGAGCGCAACGGTGGGGGGGCATATGTTTCCCCCAATCAGAGCAAAGCTCTGTTCAAAATTCAAATTTTGAAATGAAGCAACGCTTCAGAAGCAGCGCCAAGTGCGCTGCGCCCTAAGTAGCGCACCACGTGCAAAGCATGTGCGCGCTAGCACTAGGTGCGCTGCGCTCTAAGCAATGCACCACGTGTAAGACACGGATGCGCGAGCGCTGAGTGCGTTGCGCCCTAAGCAGCGCACCACGTGCAAAGTACGTGTGCGCTAGCCTAGGTGCGTTGCGCCCTAAGCAGCGCACCATGTGCAAAGCACGGGTGCGCTAGCGCTAAGTGCGCTGCACTTTAAGTAGCGCACCACGTGCAAAGCACGGGTGCGCTAGCGCTGGAACTAAAAGCTCCCCACCATCAGATTAAAGATCCAATAATAATGATGAATCATTAATTGATCAGAATTAAATTCTGTTAAGGAAAGATTTCTCAAAATCTTTCCAAACAACAAAATTGTGCTCTGTAAATCAGAGCACCGTTGGATCAATGATCCAATGGTGATTAAAAATCACCAAAAATACAAAATAAATTCTGTATGGAAAAGATTTCCCAATCATGTTAAAAATAAGAAGATTGCCTTCTGTAAATCAGAAACCCTTAGATCAAAGATCCAACGGTGGGGAAATCCCTAAATCAATTGGAGAAAAGATCTCCTTAACTGATTGAACAAATCAGCTTGCCCTATAAAAAGGCTCCCAGACTTCAAGTCTCAATATACAGAGGATAGAGAGGAACTCCCCCATAAGTTTTGAGAGAATCTCAGAAAGAAGAGCCAAGCTCTCAATAGAAGAACTTCTTTTCTTCAAGGTAAAAGAACAGAGAGATGAAATCATCTCATAATTGAAAAAGAAGAATTTACTTCTTTAAAAGATCATAGATCTACAAGACCAAGATCTTTCACAAAAAGATCAAGAGATCTCATCATAAAATAAAAAGAAGAAAAACATAATTCTTCTCACAGATCATAGATCTATAAGATAAATTGTCTTTTACAAAAAGAGATCATGAACATCTCATTATAAAATAAAGGGGGAGAGAATAATTTAATTATCTTAAGGATCATAGATCCATAAAGGCAAAGCTTTTCATCAATACAAGAGATTGAAGCATCTCCTATAAAGTAAGAACTTTTGTTCTTAAGATCTTGAGACAAAGTCTCTTCTAAGGGAGAGTTTATTTCCCAGATCATAAAATTGATCAAATGCGCTTCTGCGCTTTTGGACTGGCGCTCAGCGCCAAGCGCACCACGTGTCACTCACGTGTGCGCCACTCAACAGTTAGCACTTTGTGCTCCTGAACTACCGCTTTGCGCTCATGGAATGGCGCTCAGCGCCAAGCGCACCACGTGCTCCTCATGTGTGCACCATTGAACAAATAGCGCTATGCGCTCATAAATCAGCGCAACGCGCTCATGGACTGGCGCAAAGCGCCAAGCGCACCACGTGTCACTCACGGGTGTGCTACTCGGCAGAAGCGCACTGCGCTTTTTGACTGGCGCAAAGCGCCAAGCGCACCACGTGCCCTTCGCATGTGCGCTGATAGAACATAAACTGTTCTTTAATAAGCCCAGAGCTACGATGAATGCTCATCATTCAATAAAAGACAAATCATTGTCGGAATGCAAGTCAATGCTCAGCATTGTTAAAAGGGCCAAGCCCAAATAAATGCTCGACAGCCCAAAATAAATGTTAAATATTTTAACTTGATTGGGCTTAGCCCAAGATTGGCTATAAGTCCTCAATTCAGATTAATTGAGCCCACATGTTCATAAATCTTTGATCTTAGTCCCAAATTGGACTATAGATCTCCCAACCAATATCGGTTCAAGGGTACATCTCTTCATTCCTCTGATATTTGTCGTTGTAATCCTTCAACGTCTTCAGAGAGCTGACGGGTCCCGACAACCACACATTTCACAGACTATGACGTCTTTGAACTGGACTGTGGGGTCCTTAAACCCATGGACTATGATGTCCTTAACCTTGAACTGTGGGGTCCTTAAACCCATGGACTATGATGTCCTTAACCTCGGACTGTGGTGTCCTTTAAACCCATGGATCGAGATGTCCTTAAACTAACATTGGACTACCATGTCCTTAAACTGGCAATCGACCGCAATGTCTCTAAACTAAACAATAGAGCTCAAATGCTCTTTTGTTGGATCTAAACGATCCCGTTAAGTTGATCTTAGTCTAAAATTAGACTAACGTATCCTTAACAAACGTTTAAGTTGATCTTAGTCTCAAATGAGACTAACGTATCCTTAAACCCAACCCCAAACCCAAATCTAAGAAGATACGGATTTGGACTAATCCACGCCCTACGGGCGACAACATAAATTAGTCTCCGTATACAATCCACGGGCAACCAAAAACAAAACAAACACCCATGACACGAAGTGACCATCTGGAGAAGGAGAAAGTGGTTACCGCGATGCGGTAGCGTAATTAACTGCAGGGGCTTGCGCCTGCAGGGAAGAGCATCCCCATAATAAAAAACCCTCAAACGAGGGGGAATCTGACGAAGTCTGCTACATCGGCCGCATCCGTCTAAACCTTCGATACACGGTGCCATAAATCAACTTGGCATCTACGGAGAGGTGGACGGATAGCACCTATTAGCATCTGCCCCGAAAATCAGGCAAGACGGACCTGCGCGGTCGCGTCTCCGTGTTTCGGCAGGGAACACACACTTACGCTATCTACGAAAAGGAGCTCACCTCGACCGACCCGACAGACCACTCTCGACCCTACCCATGAACGGGTCGGGATGAGGGTGGGGAGCTAATGATGATGCTCGATATCCGTGATCTCCCAGATTGTGACACATAGCAGACGACGTGTCCCGAAGCTGACAACAGAGGACCAAGAACAGTACGTCGGTAGAAAACCCCGGGTCTGCGGCCCATGGACATGGCCGGCCTTCTTCTATCGACCACACCATTCTTGTGCCCGCCTTACAAACAACTATTGGCTCATCTCCGAGCCCCCGCACATTTGGCCTCCTCGGCCCCCTCAGCTCGTCTCCGGGCTTTAGCAGAACCAGGACACCTCGGCCTCCCGCTCGTCCCCGAGCTACCTGCCGAGCTAATCCTCCCCGGTCTCATCCTGACCGACCCACAGCACCGATCACAGGCTCCCACGCCACGGCTCCGCGAATCTCGCCATGTGCGAGATATCCGCCGCCCACGATCCCACGTTCCACGCCATCACGATCCCCCATTAACGAACCTGTCTCGCCATTAAGGCGGGATCCCGCTTATCACACGGGCGTGGCGTCGGGTGCGTAACGGCCGACATGATTCTCGCGCCCGCCCGTCCATCGCTGCCGCTATATAAACCCCTCTTTCAGACGATCAAGGTACGCAATTCTCTCCTCACTAGGCCGCTGCTCTGCCCAAATTGCACCACTAACTTGATCGTCGGAGGGTCCTCGGTGGTACAACCACTCTGAGACTTCCTTGCAGGTAGCTCAGCCACCACAACCTAAAACCCATTGAGAATCCACACGCTTCAAGAGTCAACCTCCAAATCAATCTCAGCCGTCCACCATCGCTCGACAGCAGATCTATGGAAGGTAACATCTTGACGTGATACGACACACGTCACCTTTTCTCACCATGGACAATTGTGCTCTCTATAATTTCCCTCTTGACGTCCCTTTAGCCAAGTTTGCAAATTACACGAGTTAGGCTCTTACTATGCAGAATAACCTACGATCATTGGCTCTTTGGAGTTATATTGATGGTACATTCACTTACCAATCTGTCTCCGTTATATTTACTGCATCTACTAATGACTCCAACACTTCTACCGACACTACGTATTGTTACTCTACCATGAAAGAGCAGTGGATACAAACCGATCTGCAGATCATGGCCTACATCTTGGTCTTGGCACCCAGTATCGAACGCATAGCCATCTTTCATCAGCAAGACACGCTCATAGCCATCTTTTCTCACCATGGATAACTGTGCTCTCTATAATTTCCCTCCTATTGACGTCCCTTTAGCTAAGTTTGCAGATTACACGGGTTAGGCTCTTACTATGCAGAGTAACCTACGATCATTGGCTCTATGGAGTTATATTGATGGTACATTCACTTACCAATCTGTCTCCATTATATTTAATGCATCTACTAATGACTCCAACACTTCCACCAACACTACGTATTGTTACTCTACCATGAAAGAGAAGTAGATACAGACCGATCAACAGATCATGGCCTACATCATACACATGGTCTTGGCACCCAGTATCGAACGCATAGCCATCTTTCATCAGCAATGGCTTGCTCTTAACCGTAAGTTCGTTCAGACTAGTGTTGCACAAGAATATCAATTACATCATACTCTTCAGGACACTCGACAAGAAGATCGTAATGTACAAGATTTTTACTCATTTCCACCAGGCATCCCGGTGCCTGATTCCTGCACAATATATGAAGTAGATCAAAATGTGATAGTACAATCAGAATCAATAATTTGCCTAACAGAAAGAAGATTCATAGTTAAGTTAGGGACATGGAGTACAGATGATAAGATAAGAGTGTCTGGAGAATGGAAGGGAGATATAATGTCACCATACCAGTTAGCGTCAAGTGATGAGCTATTAGCAGTATGTATGTATGGTATAGGAATAATAGAACAGTTGGTAAGAATAGATCTGTCAAAGGTCATATAGTGTGAGGGACTTGAGTCAAATATTCGAGGAGTAGAAATACCAGATGCAGCAACGGAAGTTGTGTTGTCGGAAAGATAAGGAGCACCACTGAAGCCAAGGCTCTGTGGAAACATGCTAGCAATCTCTGCTATTTGAGCAAAGGAAAATGTCCCTGATGAAGCTGCAACAAGAGTAGCTGGTGAAAATATGGTCTGAGTATCTGCAGGTGTCGGGACCTGGTTCTTGCTCACAGAATAAAGTGCCACATGAAACAAAGTGTCATGCCAAGGGGCGAGGGCCACCTCTTGAATCCGTGGGGGCCGTCTCTTAAGTCCGTGGGACCCACTCTAGAACAATGAGAAATCTTTGGAATTCATTTCGAAAGAGGGCAGATCTAGAACTATAAATGAAATGATACCACTTCTATAATATAGAGACGCCTTTTAAGTGAACCCGCACTACAGAATCTTGAGAACTCCGTAGTTAAAGCGTGCTCAAGCCAAGGAAGTTCTAGGATGGGTGACCTCCTGGGAAGTGGCCCTTGGTCGGGTCCGATTCGCACCAAAGGACTAAACCGTGCGGCTTCGGCCAGGTTCTTCAAACTCCTGAGTTCCGGTTCACCCAAAAGGAGCCTATATATTGAAGAGTAGTATCATTCCATTTATAATACAGATCTGCCCTCTTGTCCTACGGACTCAAGAGGTGGCCCCCACCCCCTTGGCATCACACTTGGCGTGGCACTTTGTTCTATGTGGCATTTTGTTCTGTGAGTAAGAACCGGGTCCCGACATCCTCTACACCTTTGAACGATGGTTCGTCCTCGAACCACAAACCTACTATTGAGAGAACCGGTCGGGTCCGGTTCACTCCAAAGAACAAAACCGTGCGGCTTCGGCCAGGTTCTTCAAACTCCTGAGTTTTGGTTCACCCAAAAGGAGCTTCTATATTGAAGAGTAATATCATTCCATTTATAATACAGATCTGCCCTCTTATCCCACGGACTCAAGAGGTGCCCCCGCCCCCTTGGCATTACATTTGGTGTGGCACTTTATTCCATGTGGCACTTTGTTCTGTGAGCAAGAACTGGGTCTCGACATCCTCCCCACCTTTGAACGATGGTTCTTCCTCGAACCACAGACCTACTATTTAGAGAACAGCTCTGATACCATTCTGTCATGACTCACCCCCAACACAGACGGTATTGTCCTCTCTGGCAGAAACCGCACGGTTTTGTTCTTTAGAGCGAACCGAACCTGACCAAGGGCCACAACCTCAGGAGGTGACCTATCCCAGAACTTCCATGGCTCGAGCATGCTTAACTACGGAGTTCTCAAGCTCCTGTAGTGCCGGTTCATGTAAAATGCGCCTTTGTGTTATATGAGTGATATGATTTCATTTATAGTTCCGGATCTGCCCTCTTTCGGAATGAATTCCGAAGATTCCCTATTGTTCTACAGTGGGTCCACGGACTCAAGAGTGGCCTCCATAGATTCAAGAGGTGGCCTCCACCCCTTTGGAATCACACTTAGCATGGCGTTTTGTTCCGTGAGAAAGAACCGGGTCCCGACATCAGATGTAAATCCCCAGTTCCACTGTACTTCCGAAGTTTTAAATTTTAATCCCAATAAATTTTCGTTTAAATCCCAAACTAATTTCCTAAATATTTTTCCCAATTTTCCAATTTTTCTATTTCTATATTTTTCTTTTTAACCCTAATCAAAAAATTTCTTATATTATTTTCTTTAACCCAAACCCTAATCCCTTTCCCAGCCCGAGCCCGGCCCAAACCCATGCACCCATTCCCCAACCCGACCCGACCCGTTCCCCACTTCCTTCTCCTTCTCTTCTTCTTCTTTTCTTTTCCTTCCTTTTCCCCAACTGCTCCTCCTCTCTCACGCTCGCCCGCGAGACCCGCTCATTGCCGATGTCATTCCACTCCCAACCAATCTCCGAGATCTCTTCCTTCACCCTATCACCCTCAACGACCCTTCTTCCATTTCTTTCTCTTTCTCTCTTTTCCCCAACGTCTCCCCTCCTCCCTCGCTCGCACCCTCGATATCCGCTCGCCCACGACCCAACCCTCGATCCTAACCTCTCCGGAGATCCCCTACTGCTCCTCCCTTATCTCGCAATGTCTTCTCCCCCTCTCTCTATCACTATCTCCCTCAAGCTCTCTAACCTCCCCTCTCACGATCACTTATCTATTTCTCACTAACCTAAACCCCACACCGTTAAGCATCGTCTGACCACCACATCACCTCCACCGACCTCCTCCTTCGTTACCAACTTCAACTCCTCATCCCTTCTCTCAAAACACAGCCGCACCACCACCACCTCCTCTCGCTGTAACCCAACCCCTAGATCCTACCCATCACCACCTTCCAGCAACTCCGACGACCACCTTCCAGCAACTTCGCAGACCACCGCTGCCGTCTCTCACCGCTACTGCATCCACCACACCACCATCGTCCCCTCTCACTGCAACTCCAACCCACCGGTGCACTCCTCTCCACTGCAACCCATGCACCGTCAAGATCGCCGCCGCGACCCATCACCGACGACCCACCAAATTCCCCTGCTCCTCCTCGACTCCAGCCACCTAAACCGTCTGCTCCTGCGCTCCCCGAGCACTCACTGCCCCTAGCCGGGAAACGTCCAGAGTCACCATGTCTTCACTGTTGCTGCCCGTGCACGTGCCGTACTCCTGCTATTCATCGCCACGATCCATTCAAGTGAAATTCTATCACTTGCTTATTCATGCTAAAGTATTTGTTAATCGACGTAATCGCGATAAATGTTTTGTGCACATTCGTATAGTTGTATCGATAACGTGTAAACAAACTATTTCTCTGGAAAACCCTTATAGTATAACTGTGATGAATGGAAGCCAACTCGTTCTTCTAATCCGTAACAATACCAAATAGAATTTAATTAAACAACGTCTAGTTCGAATCGAATAAATGGAACCGCTATTTCGGTTATTACCCATAGATGTAAACCGAGTGTTCGATATGATTCATGGATGAATACTCTTTCAAATTGCCCATATACTCTGTTTAGGGAATTCCATTACTGTTAATAATTATTTTGTAGTGACTTAAGTCTAAAATACTGAGATTATCGTCACGTAATGTTGCTTCCAAAAGCCAACGTTGAATCTGGAATTCACCGTGCATGTTGCGCTTTAAATTTTCATTAAATAAGATATAAATCAAAACAAGATGTTCTATGGCTCATATCTTGTTCTATGGCTCATATCGAAGCAGACTCGATAAGCCAGAACCCCCTGTAAATTTTATTTCGATACCGATATAACCCCACGATGAGAACTGGCTTGGAATGTGGCTCTAGACTGCAGTCCAAAGCAGCATTCCATATTGGCACCTGACTTTAAATAAATGTGTAGAATGTATGAAATTCCTATACCATTACGAAGATAATCCTATTAGCTAACTATAGGTGGTAGTTTCGTTTGATTTTACTATTGTTCGATATTTTATTTGTATTTTAAACAGTCAAGGTGTACTGCAGTTTAGTACAGGGACAGATTGTATACCCTACCTTTAAACATGACATAACTCCCAGCACACAGTGGGTATTGTCGATCCGTCTGATGCGTTCGAAACATAATTGATAGATCTAAATTTTATCTAACTGTAATATTGCCTAATTATGATCCCAACAAAGATTAAAATGTATTACGAAATGGAATTTCAGTTCAGGAACTGAATTTCCAGCGATGAACACTTAAAATGAAATGACCGTAACTCGCAAACCTGAAACCCGATTGACCTGGAACCAATTTTGTTGGATCGCTGTTTAAGTTTAATTATATCCTCTTTCATAGCATTTTGTATAATTACAATAGTACGAATTAATATATTTTTCTGAACTTGTAATGTACATTGTGTTTCATATCGTACATGACTTGCTGTATTGCATCATTCTCGTATTTTACCCAATCGTGATACCTTTAGTGATAGCGAACGTTTATAGTGATTTATAATGAATCATGCATTGTTGAACATGAGTGGTATTGGATTATTTGCGTCAAGTACGCCAGTGATAATTGATTGATTCATGAAAGTAAACAGTGCAGTGGAAAGTGAATAAAACTGTGATTTTGGCGCGTGCTTGTATATAACTAGTCATATACATATAGTTATTGTAACCTGGGGAAAATGGGGAAATCAAGGCGGAATCGAACTCATATTTAGCGAGATACAGCGATTTAGAGGATGATCATTCGATATTAGCGATATATATATATAGGTCGTGGGCCTAACGGCACGACTGCAGGGTTATGTCCCAGGCAATAGTGGACCGTAGTCTCGGGCATGCACGAGACCCTTGTTAAACACGAGTATCCTTTCCACCGATTGATTTCATTTGACTTAGCGACTGATAAGTAATGACATACTTATTGTGTGAATTGCTGACATGATATATATACCATACTGTTCATATTCACTTAATATTCCTTATTCTCATGTTATTGTATTCTGCCGTTCATTTCATGTTTAATATCATAAAACACACACACATACACACACACACACACACACACTATATATATATATATATATTGCTATATGTGTCGTCCAGACTATCTGAGTATGCATGCTCAGAGGACGAAGTGGACCCAGCTCAGGAGGATGACCTATCATTCGAGATTGTGGAGATTTAGACCGCGGCATCAGCGCTATCGCCTTCTACTTGCTATAAGAACTTTGTTATTTTTTGGTTAGTTATTTCTTTCATACAAATAAATGTATCCCGAACTCGGTTGTTTTAATGTAATAAAATTGTGAGCTGTAATTTTCTTTACTTTAGTGCCGTGTTTACTGATTATCATGTAATGCTAGAAGCCGAAGTGTGACTATAGCGGGATTATTTCTTACCATAGGAGTATTGGCTGGCCTAGTCACCATTCGTATTTCGTATTTTGGGAAGTGGGGCATGACATGATTTAGTTGGTATCAGAGCTGGTCCCTCAATAGTAGATCTATGGTTTGAGGACGAACTATTGCTCAAAGGTGGGGAGGATATCAGGACCCGATTCTTGCTCATAGAACAAAGTGCAATACAGAACAAAGCGTCATGCCAAGTGTCATGCCAAGGGGCGGGGGAATCTTGAGTCTTTAGGACCCACTGTAGAACAGTGGGGAGTTTTCGGAATACATTCCGAAAGAGGGTAAATCTGTACTATAAATAGAATGATACCATTCATCAATACAGAGGCGCCTTTTAGGTGAACCGGAACCCTGTTACAACATACCCCAACACAGACGTATTGTCCGCTTTGGCTGAAACCGCACGGTTTTGTCTTTTGGAGTGAACTAGACTCGACCAGGGACCACTTCCCAGGAGGTCACCCATCCAAGAACTTCCTTGGCTCGAGCACGCTTAATTACAGAGTTCTCAAGCTCCTGTAGTGCCGGTTCACTTAAAAGGCACCTCTGTGTTATACGAGTGATATCATTTCATTTATAGTTCCGGATCTACTCTCTTTCGGAAAGAATTCCGAAAATTCCTCATTGTTCTATAGTGGCCCCCACGGACTCAGAGGTGCCCCCCCTGGCATCACACTTTATTCCGTGAACAAGAACCGGGTCTCGACATCCTCCTCACCTTTGAACAATGGTTCGTCCTCAAACCACAGACCTACTATTGAGGGACCGACTCTGATACCATTCTGTCACGACCCACCCCCAAACATAGACGGGATTGTCCGCTCTGGCCGAAACTGCACGGTTTTGTACTTCGGAGCGATCCGGACCCGACCAGGGGCCACTTCCCAAGAGGTCACCCATTTCAGAACTTCCCTGGTTCGAGCACACTTAACTATGGAGTTCTCAAGCTCCTGTAGTGCCGGTTCACTTAAAACGAGCATCTGTGTTAAAGGAGTTGTATCATTTCATTTATAATTACGGATCTACTCACTTTCGGAATGAATTCCGAAAATTCCCTATTGATCTACGGTGGGTCCCACGGACTCAAGAAGTGCCCCCACGGATTCAAGAGGTGGACCCTGCCCCCTTGGTATCACACTTAGCGTGGCACTTTGTTCCGTGAGTAAGAACCGGGTCCCGACAGCGAGCAATGTGGAAATAGTTCCAGTCTGTGGGCAGGCAACAAATGTTGAGCACTTGATGGAGATTTTCTTAGTAGATTTAAATTATCGTAAATGCACGATTGTCAATTGTTACACTTGTAGGTCTATCCACAGGGAAGAGGACAATCCGAGTTAAATCTAGCGAAATAAGAAAATCCAAGTTTTAGGAAATTATACTAATTAAATAAATTGCAAAATTTAGAATAATTAAATGCAAGATTGATAAAGATTTGAATAAAGAAAAACACAGGATTTTGATTCCACTAAATCTATTCATGGTGATTTAAATCAATCTGTTTTCTTTCTCTTGATTTCCACCCTTAAAATAATTACTTATCAATTGTTAGAAGCATAAAGCATACATTCATCGCAATAAATTATCAAACAATTTTAGAAAGTATAACCTATACGAACATAACATATCCTATCAATTCATAATGAGGAATATAATTACCTTAATAAGTATGTGCTAATTAACCTAGAATTAATTTGATCTAAACCTTCCACTAGGCAGATCTAATGGTTGTCAATCATAGATCTACCTAGTTTTATCGGCTAGTCAAAATTAACCCTAATTAACTAAAACGAAAACAAACAATAAAAATATAAACTTTACATTCTCTAAATAAATTTCATGGTTATCAATCAATCATTACTCTACCTAGTTTATCATAAATGCATATCCTTTCCTTAAATAAACCTCATGGTTGTCATTCACTCATTGATTTATTTAGTTTATCAGAATTGCAAACAAAGAATTTATTTTTATTATTTAAATAGTTGTCATTAAGACCATGAAAGAAAAACAAGAACTTTTAAGAACAAACATCAATCATAAATCAAGTTTCATCTAAACCCTAGATAAAAAATTACCTACTCATAGCATAAGAATAAAACATATAATAGAAAGAAAGTTCATTACATTAAAATTAAGAAAATAACTTATTAAACGTTGATCCTCTCAAACCATAGCCACCACAAAAATAAAAGAGAAGATGACCCCTTCAAAATTAGGATGATAACCCCAACATAATAATACTGCAGTATATATATGCCACGATCCGCCCCCAAACACAGATGGTATTGTCCTCTCTGGCCGAAACTGCACGATTTTATCCCTTGGAATGGACTAGACCCGAGAAGGGGCCACTTCCCAGGAGGTCACCCATCCTAAAATTTTCCTAGCTCGAGCACACTTAACTACGGAATTTTTCAAACTTCGGAGTTCCGGTTCACCCAAAAGGCACTTCTGTGTTATAAAAGTGGTATCATTTCATTTATAGTTCAGATCGTGCTCTCCTTCGGAATGTAATTCGATACTCCCCATTGTTCTACAGTAGGTTTCTGTGTCCATCCGTATCGGTTACATCCCCACCTCGATACCGGATAACATCTCACTTCTCACAGGATAGGTGGTATACATCCTCAGCTCCACCTAGGGTATTAGGTTCCCCCTACTTAGAACAAGGGTTTGTCCTCGAACCACTTCATTGCATTAAAATTAAGAAAATAACTTATTAAACGTTGATCCTCTCAAACCATAGCCACCACAAAAATAAAAAAGAAGATGACCCCCTCAAAATTAGGATGATAACCCCAATATAATAATACTGCAGTATATATGCCACGACCCACCCCCAAACACAGATGGTATTGTCCTCTCTGGACGAAACTACACGATTTTATCCCTTGGAATGAACTAGACTCGAGAAGGGACCACTTCCCAGGAGGTCACCCATCCTAGAACTTTCCTAGCTCGAGCACACTTAACTACGGAATTTTTCAAACTTCGGAGTTCCGGTTCACTCAAAAGGCACTTCTGTGTTATAAAAGTGGTTTTATTTCATTTATAGTTCAGATCGTGCTCTCCTTCGGAATGTAATTTGATACTCCCCATTGTTCTACAGTGGGTCTCCGTGTGCATCCGTATCGGTTACATCCCCATCTCGATACCGGATAACATCTCACTTCTCACGGGATAGGTGGTATACATCCCCAACTCCACCTAGGGTATTCGGTTCCCCCCACTTAGAACAAGAGTTCATCCTCGAACCACAGACCTACTTTTGAGGGACCGTCTCTGATAACATATTTGTCATAACCCACACCCAAACACCGAAGGTATTGTCTGCTCTGGCTGAAACCACATGGTTTTGTCCCTTGGAATGAACTGGACTCGAGAAGACGCCACTTCCCAGGAGGTCGCCCATCCTAGAATTTCCCTAGCTCGAGCACGCTTAACTTCAAACTCCGGAGTTCCGGTTCACCCAAAAGGCGCATCTGTATTATATGAGTGGTATCATTCTATTTATAGTTCTGATCGTGCTTTCTTTCGGAATATAATTCGATACTCCCCATTGTTCTACAGTGGGTCTCCGTATGTATCTGTATCGATTATATCCCCATCTCGATACCGGATAATACCTCACTTCTCACGGGGTAGGTGGTATACATTCCCAACTCCACCTAGAGCATTACAATATATAGGTTCTCTGGCGGATTACAAGAGATAAAAACATATATTTTTAAAATTATGAGAAGCACGTAAAAATTCAGGAGAAAACTGGAACTTTCTAATATAGAAAGATTTTCTCTGTTAAATAGAGAGCCTTTGGATCTAAAATGCAATGGTGATTATAATATCACCGATCAAATTAGAATATATAATTAAATTCTATGTTAAGAAAATATTTTCCCAATCTTGATAAAACTAACAAGTATCTTCTTTTAAACAGAAAATCACCGGATCAAAGATCCAACCGTGGATAAAATTCCCCAGATAACCTTTAAGATCAATTAAATCAATTGGTATCTCGTAATGAGAGATCTTCTCAAACTAATTGATAGTTTTTTCTCTCCTATATAAAGGACCAGAGACTTAAAGTCTCGCACACATGCGATATACAGAAAAACCTCTATAAACTTCTGAAAGAGAGAAAATCCCCTCTATAAGCTTCCACAAAAGCAAAAGAGAATTTAATTCTCTTCGAAGAAAGATCATCCTCAACCCCTGTTCAAACCCTAGGTATAAACAAAGATAAAAACATCCTCTTTCTGCCTATTTTTTATGTATGATATAAGGGTTTAACCCTTTTAAAAGAACTTAGTTCTTTCTCGGGATCTGAGATCTACAAGATAAATCTTCCACAAGAAAAGAATTTAATTCTCATCGGGAAGATCTTGTTCTTCAGACTCAAGATACAGGGGAAAACTATGATGTTTCACCACCCTACATGAACAGAAAAGAAAATAACTTAGAGGAAAGAAAAAAAGATGAGATTTATATTTCAGAAATTTAGTTCTTTCAAGATGTGATTTTACTTAAAAATAGGGTTTTTATCCCACTAAGAACTTATTTCTAAAAAAAGAACCCGCTTCTTGCATAAAGAAGATCTGCAAGGGAAAATTTGAGTTTAACTTTATTAATCTCTGCATGAATATGGAAGAATCTCATGTGAAAGATATGTGAAAATCCACGAGAACAGTGGCCTACGTGAAAGACACGTGAATACCTAAGGAAATAAAATCTTACATGAAAGACACATAAGTGCTTAGAAGAAACCATGGAAATAGCGTCTCACATGAAAGGTACGTGAGCGCTCAAAAGAAACCCTGAAGGCGGCGTCTCACGTGAAAAGCACATGAGCGTTGAGACTTAAAGTCTCACATGAAAAGCACGTGAGCGCCCGAGACTTAAAGTCTCACGTGACATCCACGTGAGCACTAGGAAGAAAACAGACAGAGGTGCACCACATGATATCTACGTGAGCGCTTGAAACCAAAGACATATGCATCACGTGACATCCACGTGAGGGACTGAAGCAAAAAAGACGACGCTTCACATGACATCCATGTGAGCGCTATATGAATGAGTGCTTTGCACTACTCACATGAAAGACACGTGAGAGACCATGAAGACAGTGCTTCATGTGACATCCACGTGAGCGCTAGCACTACTTACGTGAAAGACACGTGAGCGATCATGAAGACAGTGCTTCACGTGACATCCACGTCAGCGCTATATGAATGAGTGCTTAGCACTACTCAAGTGAAAGACACATGAGCGACCATGAAGACAGTGATTCACGTGACATCCATGTGAGCGCTATAAGAATGAGTGCTTAGCACTACTCACGTGAAAGGCACGTGAGCACCAAGAAATCAAAGTACCAACGTGATATCCACGTAAACACTGGAGCGGGAAGGATTTATATCCTATGATGAAGCTTAAGCTTCCGGGCCAGTGCTTAGCACTGTTGGGTTATGTAAAGCCCAAAACAAAAAGTATGGCTTAGTGCATAGCACTGTTGGGTAACACAAAGCCCAATGTTTAGTCTAAGAATAGACTCAGTCCCTAAAGTATCAAACTTCTTTGATTTTAAAATGAAAATCAAACAAGCTTACATATTTTAAGTCGATCTTAATCTAAAACAAGATTAACGGTTCTTAACTATATTTTAAGTCGATTTTAATCTAAAATAAGATTAACGATCCTTAAAATCTTGAACCGACAGCAGAAAATGCCTAAGTTCATCCCAAATCTGAGATTTACGGATTTGGATTAATCCGCGCCCTACGGGCGAGGACAAAATTAGTCTCCTTATACAATCAAAGGTCAACCCCAAAATAAACAAATTATAATACTACACGAAGTGATATCTATGTAGAAGGAGAAAGTTGTTATCGCATTGCGATAACGTAATTAATTGCAGGGGCTTGCGTCTGCAGGAAAAAAGCGTCCCCGCAATCAAAAATCCCTCACAAATGAGGGGGAATCTGATAAGTTTGCTAAAACGGTCGTATCAATCCAAACCTTCGATTGACGGTGCTATAAATCAACTTGGTATCTTCGGAAATGTGGATAGATATGTTCCATATAGCATCCGCCCCCAAATTCAGGCAAGACGTTCGTCTACCCAGTTTTCGGCGGTAAACAGATTCTGGCACGCCCGGTGAGACCTTTTTCTCTTTTCACTCCACAATTCGTGTGTCGTGTTTCGTGAACTAATCACTATATCTTATGTTTATAGTTGCTTTTGGAGTTTGGGATACTAAAATTTGGTGTTTCACTTCCGTGCAGAACTTATTGGCATCCTCTGGCAAATGCAACTGTAATTGTAACACCAATACTGCTCCATCCAAGATGGTCTTCTCTGCAGGGGCCATGGCTCCATTACTCTGCATCCTGACTGCCCAAATCATATAGGATCTCAATAGGATTCAATTCGGAGCAATGCTCCCCCAACCCACCATCGGTGCCTCAATGCCAAATGGTGAAGCTCAGAAGAAGTCGCAGGCTCTTCCGAGAAGACTGCCACAAGCTCTATGGGCCCCACCAAGAAGCCCATGATTCCGAAGAAATCAGTTTTCAAGAGGCTAGGCTTTACTACTCCGGACGCTACGACCGTCCCGACCATTCTTAGGAAGACTGCCACTAAGTGGCTGACACTTGCAGGCCCTGCTACTATCGAGACGCCAAAAGGCGCTTCACCTCCAAGGCCTTCTGTTTTCCACAGACTGGCATCTGCTACTCCACCCAGACAATCGGCCTTCAAGCAATTTCCACCTACCGAGGGACAAGGCCAACACAGAGGGCAGATACAGGAGGCTCCCAAGGCTGAAGGGGCTCCTATATTCAGAAATGCTAAACGTAGATACTTGCGCCGAATAAGGTAGGCTAGAGGCAATTCACCATCTGGACTAACCCTGCCAACTCCGATGATCCCAACTGTTATTCCAACTGGGAACAGCTCAAGGCGCTGAAAATGGTGAAGCACAACTCCCTGAATGCCGTGCTAAAAAAGACTCCACTTCTTCCGGAGATATCAAACGAACCTGAGCCGGTCCTTTTTTGAAACGACTTTCCTTGACCATCCATAAAGTCCGGAAAGAAGTACTTTTTTTGAAACGACTTTCCTTGACCATCCACAAAGTCTGGAAAGAAGTACAAGGGTCAGTAATCAACAAAGATTACTCTTCCCGACCTAAAAAGCTGAAGAGTCATGATAAACGCTCTTCCCATCAACCCAAGAAGGCTCCTGCTATGACGGTTCCTCCGAAACCGGCCTCTCACAAAAGAGAGAGGTCTTAAAAGACTCAAAGACCCAAGGCGAGCTCCGAAGGTCGACACTATAAGAGCCCTAAATCTGGAGGCTTGGTAGTTCACACCGTTTATATGGTGAACTCCAAGGACAAAAGCAAACCTTCCATCTTTCATAGACCAATCACATGGTCTGTAATGAAGAATCCCCAGAAGCTGCAAGAGTTAATGGCTCAGGCGGCAGAAATTATGTGTCCTCTGTTGGGTGCAAATATAGATGGCGCTTCCGAGGAAAGAGCGGAGCAGGAATCAGATACTGATTATTTGAAGTGCATGCTCCAGAAGTAGGACGAAAAGGCTGTAGAAATGGAGGCCAGAATGGATAAGATGGCCCATTTATTCTAAAGTATGATCGGGATGATGGCTCACCACGAACCATCAGCAGATGAACCGCCGGTGGTCGTCATCGAAGATAACGAAAAGACTTCCAATTCCCTCTAAGGTTCAGTAGTGGCAAAGGAGTAAGTCATCTCTAAATCTCAGCTGGACAAATATATCGCCCAATAGTTCAAAGCTCACCTAGCCAATGAAGCTGCCGGTAAGTTAACAAAGACTCGCCGACCTTACCCAGCGTGTATGATCAAATACAATACCCTCCAGGATATACCATCCCGACGTTCCCCATATGTAAAGGAATCGAGAACCCGAAGCAGCACATCACCCAGTTCTGGTTCAAGTGCGGCAATACTAGGAGTAATGATATATTTCTCTTTCGACAGTTCGTTAGTAGTCTAGAAGACATGGCTTTCGAATGGTATTCGTAGATTCCTAATGACTCGATCAAAACCGTTGATGAGATGGAGCTACTCTTTTGTTAGAGATTCGCTAGTGCGAGCGGGCGCACTTCCATGACCGCCTTAGTCAATGAGAGGCCCAGATCAAACGAGACATGGGTTTAGTACACGATGAGATGGAGAAATCTTTAGTCCATGTGCGAATAAAGAATTGCTGAAGCTCCGGCCATAAATATGTTCATAGGAACTGTCGATAAAAAGGCATAAGTATTTCCATATCTGGCCCTTCTCAGCCCAGCAACTTTTCAAGAACTCATGATAAGCTAGCTTAGCTGGATGCGATGAACCAAGGTCCTCCCTCTTCCAATGGAGATTTGCGAAACTTCAAGGGCAAGGGTAAGGCAGCATTTGTCGCTAACACGCAATAATAGCCGAGCGGTTCTAAAGTATCTGGTCGTCAAAATAACAGCTGCACGGGACCCACTCTTGAAGAAAGAATGGGATGAGAATATTCATTCCCTCGTGACAAGATAAGAAAGTTATTCGACCTTGCAATAAAGAGCGGCTTTTTGACTTTGCCTGAGCCACGACGACCGACCCAAGCCAATGACGTTAACAATCCAACTTATTGCCCATATCATCGGGTGATAAGTCATCCAATTGAAGACTGTTATGTCTTCAAGAACTGGGTCAAGGACCAGTATAAAAATGGCAAGTTCATGCTCTCCGATAAATGGAAGGTGAATCTTCCTCAGAAGAACATCTCTAAAGGAACCAACATGTAGGGGGCATCCTGCTCGTTCATCGAAGAAACCCTATGGGAGGTGATGTTGTCTCCCAAAACGAAGAGGATGTTAAAAGATCTCCAAGTATGTCATGCGATCATGTGGAAAAGCCCGCTTGAGCCGGATATCATAGAAGGGATTTTGAAGCCACGTCCTACTCCAAAGGCTATTGATAAAGGGAACAATCAGAAGGCGCGTTCACATGTTACTCTTGAGGAGTTTATCAAACACATCCTTGAAAATAGAAAAGAAGATGAGGATGATGACTCAGAAGAAGAAACGGAAGACCTTGTGGAAAGTTGTCGCATGATCTCTCACTCCTCCATCTATGATGATGATGCCCCAGTCACGTCCAAGAGTGATTCAGACGAACAGGAGACAGAATCAATGCCTGAAGCTCTGAGTTTGCCACGACAATACCCGACTGAGAAACTCCTAAGGGAAGCCTTTCAGAGGAGCAGGGAAAATCAAATGCGTGAGCTAGCAATCTACGAAAAAGCCAGACAACAACGTCTAAAAAGAGAAGCCGCGGAAGAGACAAGTTATGTAACTCCCCAACCAAACCCGAATGAACAACCGAAGCAGAAAATACAGCTGAAGAAAAACAAGGCCGAGAAACATTTCGCTAAGGTCTTATCCAAAGGGATGAAGCTACCGCCCCTAAAGATGTATACCCCGGGGTTATGGACTTTGAAGGTAGAGAAGAGCATCCAAAGTATTGCCTCTACCACCGAAAGGTCTGCCACTCCATCGATGAGTGTAAAGCATTCGGGAAATGATTGAGAAAATACGTTCATCTTAAAAGAAAGAAGCGAATGGCCAAGGCTCACTTGCCCCAATATGATTGTCCCAAAGCGAACGGTCAAGCAAGGAAGATCATCGAAAGTTGTTATATGACCAAGGATCAAACGTCAGAAAGAGGAAGTTCGGTAGTGCCGACTTTCAGAAGTGATTCAGAAGATGAACCTCTCATCGATCTCTCCTATGTAGGCTTTTCATCGGGAGACAAAGAAAAGGCAAAAGACTGCAGCAACATTCGGCTGCAGAACCGTACTCTCCCCGAGAAAAACCTTGGGCCCGCAAATAAGGATCCTATGAATCAAGATAAGGGTAAAAGGAAAATGCCTGAAGAGATCGCCCTTGATGAAGAGGTGTCCAAAGAACTCGCCACCAAGGATCTCCCCAAGAAAAGTAAGATGGAATACAATATGTTAGCCCATCTGAAGAAGTTACCTTCACACTTGAGCATATACGATACTCTGCTCTTGTCAAAAGAACCACGGGAGTCTTTAATTAAAGCCCTCAAAGAACCAAACCTTTTTCAAGCGCACTTTGCTGAAGAAGAGATGAAAGATAAAATGACGGAGGTATACACAGCCGACATCACCTTCAGCGAAGAAGATTTTCTCCTGGGGACGTTCGAGCACAATTGACCGCTCTACATTGCCGAGTACTATGATGATTAGAGAATAAATAAAATCCCTGTCGAAAACGGTTCTTCAGTTAACCTGCTAAATGTTAAGGTGCTCAAGTAGCTGTCCATGGATGTACGATACTTCAGCCGAGAGTAAATTACCATCTCCGGATTCGACTCCTAGTCCTCAAGAATGCTACGGTCCATAGTGTTGGCACCTCGCTTTGGACAACTCATCACTGACGTCAAATTTCACGTCATCGAAGGCAAAACCTGCTATAAAGATTTACTGGGTAGGCCTGGCTACACAGTATGGTGTCATCCCTTCTACACAACATCAGTGTATGAAGTATTTCAAGGATGGCCAGAAGCACACCATCACAGGTGAGCAAAACCCATTCTCGGTAAGCGAAGTATGGAAAAACGAAGATGCAAAGTACTTCTTGTCGGACTACGAAGATACAGAGAAGTGCGACAAACCTAAAGACAAAAAAGTGCAAGCAACGATCATCCTAATCTTTGGAAGTGGCTCCGAAGAGGAAGAAATACTACTCACAGGATAGCCTCAAAAGGAAATCGATAAACCAATCCAGTCAGCTCCTATTCCGATCTTCGGCAGTGATTCGAAAGAAGAAACTGATATGGTTTTCTCCATCCATCTGCGGGCGAAGGTCCTCAATGAAACTGATCGAGCCCTGCATATTACAATGGCTCCGCTGCATCACTACAAGGAGCTCGATGCACTCAACACCTATAGCATGCAAGAGCTAATAACCTTCTATGTGCCTCCCGGACGTAAGAAAGAAACGGGGATTCTCTTCTATAAATCAGAAGCAATCAAGGTGGAGAAAGAAATTTTTCATGGACTCGAGCAGAATCTCGATTGGTTATAACCAATCCCCATGCCAAGATACTATACAAAGAGCTTGAAAGAACTCCTTCATCAGCAGGGAATACCGTTCGAACAGACTATTCGTCAGGCCTAGTATTTCAAAAGGATCTGGGAAGTGCCAGGGACCCGTCAACCAGCGTCCTATGGAAAGTTCAATACCACTGGTTTGGGTTATGTCCGACCCATAAAGAAGAAGCGGTTTCATACCTGTTATGCCCTGAGCGAAAGGGAAGATACTTGGATGGTAGAAAACTTAGCCGAATAAGATGAAGAAACCTCGCAAAGTACTCCGACCGGATCATTTGAAGCGCCACTTGAGTTGCTGATGGAAGAAATGATTCAGGAATTTGATGAATTCGGAGAAAATATAATGGTCCTACACAAAAAGATCATGCAATTACCCCTAAGCAGGCGATCTAATGAAGCAATGAGTTGCATTAATTCAACACCGCAAAACACTACGACTCTACCACCAGAAGACCCGACTGAGAAGCTAATCAAAGAAGCCTATCGAGTAGGTGAGACAGCCTTGTATGAAGTAGCCAAAAGATCGCACCTAAGCAGGCAATCTATAGGAGAGGCGAGCCATGATCCTCATCCTCGACAGATGCCTCTACCTTCCATTAAAAGTGAAGAAATTCAGGGTGGCCACATTAAAGATAGGACGCCATTTACACCCAAACCACAAGGTCGCTTAGCCCCACTTCTTACAGAAAGGAAGACAAGGAAAATATTTAACCACATCATGAAGCACCAAATGTTAATACTGCCCGAGTGCAAGCGGCCTCATGAAGATAATGCTTTTGATCATCACGACAACTTTCCCTACCACCGAATCATTAGTCATCCAATCGAGGATTGCTTTCCCTTCAAGGACTGGGTGGAAGAGCAATACTAGCAAGGCAAGTTCAAACTAAGTGACAACTGGAAAGTGGAACCTCCGCAAAAGCATGAGCTAATACGAGACAACCCCGCCAAGTCAAAGCGCAACCAGCCTAAGAAGCAGAAGCTCGCCCACACTTACCGCATGATAAGACTCCTCAATGAAAAGAAGGATGAAGATACGCTTCAGTGACTCGACTCCTTCACAAATGAAGAAGAGGAAATTTCGGAGCTGCCGCCAGTGCCAAAAGAACTGGTATAGGGGATCCATACCACCGCTGATGAATTGAAATAGTTAAACTTGGAAACCGAAGAAGATTCTCGACCCACGTTCGTCAGCGAGCTGCTTTCAGATGAACAAGTAGCTGGTTTAAAAGTGGTACTCATGGAGTACAAAAACTGCTTCACGTGGAATTATTCCGAGATGCCAGGCCTTGATCCAGATGTAGTAGTTCAAAAACTGTCCATAATGTCGGGAATAAAGCCTATGAAATAAGCTCCAAGGAGAATGCGTCTCAAACTCGAGATGAGTGTCAGCGCTGAAGTCAAGAAACTTATAGATTCCAGTTTCATCCAGGATGTCCAATACCCCAACTAGATTGCCAACATCGTCCCTTTGATGAAGAAGAATGGGACAGTTCAGATCTGTGTGAACTTTCGAGACTTCAATAAGGCGTGTCCAAAAGATGACTTCCCCGTACCAGTCACCGAACTGATGATTGACAACACCTCTACTCGTGTGGTCTTCTCCTTCATGGACGGATCGTTAGTATACAATCAGATAAAGATGGATCCGAAAGATCAAAAGTATACGGCCTTCCGCTCACCGTTAGGCATATACCGTTACAAAGTCATGACTTTCGGACTAAAGAATGCCAGAGTGACATATCAAAGAGCAATGACCAAGATATTCGACGACATGATACATGACATTGTTGAATGCTACATCGATGATTTAGTAGTCAAGAGCATGTCATATGAAGAGCACTTGGAGTATCTAAGAACAGTCTTCAAGCGCCTCGAAAAATTCAACCTGAAGATGAATCCGCTGAAATGCGCCTTCAGAGTCTCCTCAGGAAAGTTTTTGGACACGGAGGGATCAAAATCGACTCCTCCAAGATCAAGGCAATTATGGAAATGCCCGCTCCAAGGAATCTCAAACAACTGAGATCCCTCCAAGAAAAGCTCGCATATTTTCGACGGTTCATTGCCAACCTCTAAAAAATATCGTCCATACAGCCATCTGATAAAGAAAGAAACCCCATTCATATAGGATCAGAAGTGTCAACAGGCGCTGGAGGAGATCAAGCAATAGTTGCAGAATCCACCAGTCTTGGCCGCTCCGGTTAAGGGAAAGCCCCTTATCCTCTATACAACCATCCTTGATGGTTCTCTATGCACGCTATGGGCACAAGAGAATGACCAAGAAAAGGAGAGGGCTATATACTATCTAAGTCGAGTCTGCTAGGAGCAGAAAGCAATTACTTTCCTATCGAAAAGTATTGCCTAGCATTGATATTTGTCGTCACAAAGCTCAAACATTATGCCCTGGCGCACGAAGTCCATCTAATATCGAAGGTGGATACCCTCAAGTACCTCATGTCTAAAGCTATGCTGACCGGAAGGCACGCTAAATGGGCCCTTCTGTTGATAGAGTTCACGATTATTTATCGCCCCTTCAAAGAGGTAAAAGGACAAGTCATCGCTGACGTCCTCATGGAACACCCGATCTTGGCCGACTCTCTATTAAATAGCGAGTTGCCGGATGAATATACATTCAACACAAGTGAAGAGGTAGAAGAAATCGAAAACTACCGGTGGGAACTATGTTGGGTTACGGCAGCGTCCCGGCCATCAAACAGTGACCAAATGCGGAAAAAAATTGTTCTAAACCGGCGCTACCACAACCCGATTCCCGGATCTACCGTAAACCCTATACAAGCAAGCAATATAAAGAGTTAGGAATGGTTATACCGAGTTGATCCGTGTCCTTCGGTCTTGAACCATCATCCCAAGCTCTTAGTGGTTGCGGATCGAGTTTGGTTGCCGGTCTTCCTCCATTTACGATGATCCACCTGAGGGAAACGGTGCAAGCTTTAACCTCGCCCAGCGAGGTAACCGACGTTCCAAGGTTGCTAGTAATGGAGAGTGGAGGTGTAGGAATGTGTCACTATAATTTTCTCTCATCACACATGCTCAAAGGAGCAAACATAGAAGATGAAGAATGAGGTGAAGAAAACTATGGCATGGGCAACTAAAGAAATGGCTAAGTGTTGTGAGCATGAGTGAGTGTGGCATCAAGTGAAGAAAATGAGCAAGGCTCACACCAAAAAAATTGGCTGCCCCCTCTCTCTCATGCACACAAAATATCTCCTTACATTTTACAATAAACAAATGTGTGCCATACCTCTCTACATGCCAAGTCCATGCTCATGCTAACTCACCCTCCACCTCACTTGTAAAACAAATGATTTCCTAAAAAGAAAACTATACAAATGAGGTGTCCACTTCTAGAAGCTATTCCGTATAAATACGGAATACTTCACGGTACACGTATCGAAATACACATACGCGTATTCGTACAAAAATACGAATAGCCAAGAGAGAAAATGAATAGTGAACAATAATACTAGAATACACATATATATATATATATATACATACATACATATATATATATATTATTAAATCAAAATATGATTTAATAATCCGGCTTAATCCTAAGCCGCTAGTATTATCAACCTTCCGATTAAAATGTGTGCAGCCTGTACACATATTTAATCGGACACCTGTGTGTACCAACATACGTCATCTACACCATATTTCCTGAACCATGAAAACCCTCTGTGTGGGACTCTAAAGACTCGTCAATACGCTGGCAGTAGGTTTAACCAAAAGCACGTCAGCGGAACTAGCTGTACGTAACGGCTACCCAGGTATTGAGCGAAAGGAAGGCCGACGAGCAAGCTCATCCAAACCCCTACTGAGCGTGACAGTGACAATATCCGTACAGTCCGGTCTGCTCGTCTAAGAGTATCGCATATCGAGTCTAGAGAGGTGGATAAAGTCAGACCCCTACTAACGCAATAATTCATGTCGGTATGTAACCCATCACCACTTGAGAAATTATCGATCATGGATCGGTAATTCTCGTCTACCCCGGCCGAGAATTTCTGGTGATGGCCACCCGTGCACAACGCGACATCAACCCCTAATACCGGGAAAGACGAATCCCCGACGATCCGCTCACTGCCTCCATGTGGCTCGGGACTGTACCCAACTAAAACCTGTTTGCACGACTCTTTTGAGCCGTGGTTGGATTGTAATCAAAGTACAGTGGGAACTCACACGAGACAAATGACGATCTCAGGTCGACAGACTAACCTGTAGGGTTAGCTTAGCACCTTAGCAAGGTTTTGGCAAGCATCAAACATGCTATATTAAAATTTTTGGGGTGCTAAACAAACCAACCAAGTAATCGAACTAGAGAATTAGGGTTAACTTTGCATGTAAACAACTTTACATCTAAGTGATAGGGATTACAACCTTTGTAGTCCATTCCTTCGCTTCAAAAGCTCCGAGTAGTGGTCCCTTCACTGTGATCCATGAACTCCCGGACTCTTGAGAGGCTCCACAAGATGTACGATGCATCCTTGCTTGAAGTCTTCAAAGTCTATGATGATCTACGTCGAGAAAACACAGACTCAAGCTTTCTCTTCACTAATATGGAATTAGTGAAGCTAACACACTAATCTATATGGCTAATATTGAAGAGGATGATGAAGTAGGAATTTTGCTCATTTTATTATTTAATTTCTCACAACATTCATCACAAAATGAAAAATCAAGCAAGCTTTTTTCAATGAAGAAGAAGAAGGAGAAGCAAGTGATGAATTATTAATGTATGGTTAGAAATGCAACCATGGGTCAAGTATATCATCCTTAACCCATGTAGAGACTTAACCATCAGCTATGGTTAAAGGTGAGGTTGATAAATATCTTAAGCTAGACAAAAAGAGTGGACAAAATCAAAGAAGACTACAAGCTTCATCCTTGATCAATATCCACAATATTTGAATTACTTAATGATAAATATAAACCCTAATATTAACCCTAGCATGGTTTAACTCTAATAAACTCTAGTTGCATTTATAACCAAGCATGTCACAATATTATATATCACATATATAATATTTATGTAACAAAAGAAAACAATACAATAAACATATATCACATATATGTTAAATGTATTATAAGTGAGAATAATAAATATTTAAGTGAGCATAATACATACACACACACACACACACACACACACATATATATTATTTCATCGAATCAACACTTGATCCGATAACTCGGCTATATCACATATAACCGGCCGATATCATATATCGCAAGAATAGAATACGGTATCACATACGCGTATCAATCTCGATCCCGCACATATCACATATGTGCTCCTACTTCGCTTTGCTTGAGCCAAGAAACCTCTATGTAGGACTCTAAAGACTCGTCAATACGCCGGCAGTAGGTGATGATCACATCAAACACCAACAAGCCGCAAGCGGTCAGCTAAACGTAACGGCCGCCCGGGTATTGAGCGATCAGAAGATCAACAAGTAAGTCTGCTCTAACTCCTGTAAATCCATTCAGTAACACTACCGTACAGTCCGGTCTTTTCTTCTGATATGTCGTATATCCAGTCTAGGGGTGGTTAACGTCAGACCCCAGAAACCGATAAGTCGTGTCGATGTGAGGCTCATAACAGGTCGAGAAACTACTGCTAACACTTACCAGTATATCTCCATATCAGCCGTGGCCAGGGACTTCCAGTTATAGCCAATCGAACACAGCGCAACATCAACCCCTAATACCAGGAGAGACGAAACCCCTCCTATCGCTCATTGCCTCCATGTGATTCGAGACTGTACTCAAAAGCCACCGTTTTACACGTTCTCTTGAACGCGGTAAGGTGGAAATCAAAGCACAGTGGGAATCACACAAGACTCTATGACGATCTCATGTCTACAGACTAACCTGTACCAGTGTCACCAGAGAACTGCTATCTGACGATAGGTATAATACCAACAAGGAGTTCTCGGCGAGTCCGTTCAGTGTACCCAGTCTCCACTGAGCACCCGTATACCATCTTTGATGTCACACACCAATGGATGTGGGATCATCCATCGCCCATCATATGGGTCATGATGCATATACGCTAGTTTACTCTAGAATATCGATGCCCTGTCTCAATACCCCCTCGACTAGGAACAGTTATAGGATGTACTTGTGGACTACCCTAGCCCCACTAGTATGATCTGCATCATAGTCCTAGTAGTCAAGTACATATCCTGAGGGCTTTACCAACATGTGAGAGCAAGACAGTAACCTAATACAAGTCAACATGTTAAGACAAAGAGCAACCAGATAGCATACTAGCATATCGAGCAAGAAAGTCCTCTCTCTATATATATCCAAGCATCCACTATAATATACATCATATGTACAACAATGGCCTCTAGGGCATATACATAACTAACAATCTCCCACTTGCACTAAGGCCAGCTGTTGTAGTATCTCATACCCAACATCCCGAAGAGTCTCTCAAATTGTATCTGGGGAATGACCTTCGTGAATGGATCTGCAGTGTTATCCTTCGTATCTTCTCTCCTGACTTCGATCTCCCGGCGATCAACTATCTCCCGGATCAGGTGATACCGCCTCAGAATATGCCTGGATCTCTGATGGGACCTGGGTTCCTTGGCTAAAGCCACAGCTTCATTGTTATCGCAATACAAAGGTATTGTATGCTCGATGGATAGAACCGCACCAAGTTCGGTAATGAACTTCTTTATCCAGACAGCCTCTTTGGCAGCATCGTTGGTAGCGATGTATTCAGCCTCCATCGTCGAGTCTGCAACGGTTTCCTGTTTGGAACTCTTCCAACACACCACCCCTCCATTTAGGGTAAAGACAAATCCCAAATGCGACTTAGAGCCGTCCTTATCACTTTGGAAGCTCGAATCGGTAAAGGACTCCACCTGGAGTTCTCCGTTACCATACACCAAGAACATCTCCTTAGTCCTTCTCAAGTACTTGAGAATGTTCTTCACAGCTGTCCAGTTATCCTCTCCAGGATCTGCTTGATACCTACTCACTACACTTCGTGAGGATACTACATCGGGTCTGGTACATAGCATCGCATACATGATAGAGCCTACTGCCCAAGCATAAGGTATCCCTTGCATGCGAGCTCTCTCCAAATCAGTCTTGGGAGACATCTCTTTGGAGAGAGTGAGTCTAGAGATCGTGGGTGAGTTCCCACGCTTGGATTCTTCCATACTAAACCTCTTTAGTATGGTGTCAATGTACCTGGATTGGGACAATCCCAGTATCCGTTTAGATCTATCTCTATAGATCTTAATCCCCAAAATGCACGAGGTATCACCTAGATCTTTCATTGAGAATCTTTGCGATAAGAAGAGCTTGACCGAGTGCAGCATAGGAACATCATTTCCTATCAAGAGTATGTCATCCACATACAATACGAGGAAGACAACCTTACTCTCTGCTACCTTTTTGTATATACAAGGTTCATCTATGTTCTTGATGAAATCAAACTCTTTGACTACCGCATCAAAACAGATGTTCCAACTCCGCGATACCTGCTTTAACCCGTAGATGGATTTAAGCAGCTTGCACACCTTTCCGCTGCTCCCACTATCTACGAAGCCCTCTGGCTGAGTCATGTACACGCACTCCTCTAAATCACCATTTAGAAAGGCGGTCTTAACATCCATTTGCCAGATTTCATAGTCATGGTACGCAGCAATAGCAAGTAAGACCCGGATAGACTTAAGCATAGCCACTGGAGAAAAGGTTTCGTCATAATCCATACCTGGTCGTTCTCGAAAACCCTTTGCAACAAGTCTAGCTTTGAAAGTCTCAACTTTTCCATCTACACCAAGTTTCTTCTTAAAGATCCATTTGCTCCCAATGGGTTTTACCCCTTCAGGAGCAACTTCCAAAGTCCATACTTTGTTGGTGTACATAGATTCCATCTCAGATCGCATTGCATCCAGCCATTTCACAGAGTCCCCACTCGTGATGGCCTGCTCGAAACTAGTCGGGTCATCATCTTCCATGATGCCGTCCTCGCTTCCACCATCAATGAGAAAACTGTAGTATCTCTCAGGTGGATGAGGAACCCTATTAGATCGGCGGAGAGGCTGGGGTTCGTCGGGAATTATTGAATCTTCTGGTTTCTCTAAATCATCAGTTGCAGTTTGTGCTGCTGGAACTTCTTCCAGCTCTACATTTTCGCCACTAATTTCTTTTGCAAGAAATTCATTTTCTAAAAAGGTGGCATGTTGAGTAACAAACACCTTTTGTTGTTCACCGTGGTAGAATAGATATCCATACGAATTGCTTCGATATCCCACAAACTTGCAAAGAACTGATTTTGCCTCGAGCTTGTCCAGATTTTGCTTTTTAACATAGGCCGGACAACCCCATATCTTAACTCGTTTAAGAAATGGTCTTTTCCCATTCCATATCTCATATGGAGTGGTAGGCACCGATTTGGTTGGAACTCTATTGAATAGGTATGCGGCTATCTCTAGCGCATAACCCCAGAAGGAAACAGGTAACTCAGCAGTGCTCATCATAGAGCGCACCATATCTAATAGGGTGCGATTCCTCCGCTCCGATACACCGTTGTGTTGTGGTGTATATGGTGGAGTAAGCTGAGAGAGAATCCCATTCTCTTTTAGATAATCCAGGAACTCATTGCTCAAGTATTCTCATCCTCGATCAGATCGAAGGATCTTTATACTTTTACCCGTTTGGTTCTCTACTTCGTGCTTATATTCACTGAATTTCTCATAAGCTTCAGACTTGTGTTTCATCAGGAACACATGTCCGTATCTTGAGAGATCGTCAGTGAATGTAATGAAGTACGAGGATCCATCCCTGGCATGTGTAGACATGGGACCGCATATATCACTATGTATCAGTCCTAAGAGTTCCGTAACTTTTTCTCCGTGTCCACTAAACGGAGTTTTGGTCATCTTTCCTTTGAGACATGAATGGCAAGTTTCATAAGATGATAATTCGAACGGATCCAAATATCTATCCTTATGCAACTTAGCCAGTCATGTCGCATTGATATGACCAAATCTACAATACCACAAGAAGGATTCGTTCATTTCTGAACTCTTCCTCTTGTGAGTGTTTTGTACATTAAGAACTGTGGTTTGATTTAGAATGTATATGCCATTATGTAACGAGCCTGATCCAATCAACTTTTGATTTAGGAAGATGTTCATAACATCATCCTGTATTACAAAATTATATCCTTCTTTACTTAATAAAGAAACTGATATAAGATTGCATATCAGGTTCGGTATGTAATAGCATTCATTCAGAATCAGTATATTACCATTTGATAATACAAGGTGATATTCGCCAACTGCTTTGGCTGCAACATTTGCACCATTCCCTACTGTTACGGAATGATCACCTATTCCTAATTCTCTACCTTTCCTTATCCCATGCAACATATTGCATATGTGGGATCCTGATCCGATATCTAATGCCCAGGACGTAGAGTGAACTGAGAAACAGTTCTCAATAACTAACACACCTGAAGAAGATGCATCAACATGCTTATTCTTTGTTTGGGCGGCGTGAGAATCCGGATACGTCCTATTCCCTGCTCGGACTTATAACAATTATAAGATGGAGCGGGACCAACGTTCCCCTACCCAGTATAATAAGTGGGTTCGGTCAATACATCCATATTTTTATCTTGATTAAGGCCTGACATGGTCGCTACATGGAGAGAGAGAGAGAAGGAAACACTTTAGCGTATGCTCTTGCAAGATTAGATTGGTTATTATCTTATCTAATCAGGATGGCTCCCACTGTTTTAATCAAATCTTCCTTCAAAAAACCTTAAAAAGGAAAGACTAGCCGGAATTAATTACAGTCTACAACTTCGCTAACCGTTCAGCCAGGCCAGTGCCGGTACTTTGAGGGAGGTTCCCCGTGCTTTAACACGGACCTAATTAAGATAAACTTCGTCTTTCCCTAGGGGTAGCCCCATTAACACCTTTCTAGACACCTAATGGGTTAGCTAATTGTAAAGTGTAAAACTCTCCTAGGAGCAACTCTTGCTCGCAGCGGGTATCGGGATCCAACTATCTCATAGAAGGTATGCAATCTCATTGCAAATTACAACACTTGAAATTCATGATAATACTTTTGCCTCTAACAACTTATGACCTTGGCTAAGGTCAACAAATCATAAGTGCTGGCCAAGTTCAACCCGCCATTTCCTGATTGAATTAAACCCACCCGTACGACCCTTGGCTAAGGTCAACAAAGTCGTACGACTACCCTAACTCAACCATATCTAATGTTTTAGCAGATAAACACTAATTAGCTACCGTACACTACGCCTTGGCTAAGGTCAACAAACGCAGCACGAATACTAACTAGTCTCTATCTGAAATGACGGAGGGCTACACAGGTTTTTATGAAAACCATGAGCGTAATGAACTTGATATCGTTGTAGATACAAGTGATTTTGAAAAGGAGTGTTTTTGAGGCTTTTAATAGTTTCGCTAAAGAGGTCACTCCCGGTGAAGGGATCTCGGTTCTTTCCTTATCGAATAAGGTGCAGCATATTCTACAAGGAATACCGCTATGCAAAGCAAGAACTATAGAAGCAATCAAAAACTATAACCGAGTGAGTTGTAGCATTTACTAGTTTCTCTAAAGAGGTCACTCCCGGTGAAGGGATCTCGACTCTTTCCTTATCGAATAAGGTGCAGAATATTCTATAACGAATACCGCTATGCAAAGCAAAAACTACAGCTACCCTTTTTGAAAATATGATTCTACAATATCTTTTAGGTTTCTTTTCTTTTAATTAATCTCATTAATGAATTCCCATCATATATGCTTCCTAAGCATCACAGAAGAAACGAAAGCAATAATATTTATATATCATATATATGTAGTATAAGAATTCGTCTCACGCATATAAAATGATCACATCACAGAATATCAGCAGCAGAAGAATCACATATGAAATATTGGATATACTAGGAATTCCGTATTTTATTTAAGCCAGTAAAAACACAGATTCCACGGTCGTGATGAATAGCCAAACCCACATCCCTAGACCCCTACGAGAGCGGCAAGCAATCCTACCAATTCTAGAATTAGGAGACTCGACTCGACTCCTCGAGTTGGTCTCCTACTGGACTCTAGAACCAGGTTACTTGTGCTCCCCACCTGTAGGGTTACTAGGCACTCTCACAAGGGTCTATAAGGCATCAACCATACCCGATTCAAAATTTAGACGTGCCGAACAACCCTAACCAAGATCTTAGACTAGAGATTATGTGAAACATTAGCAAGTAAACAACTTTACTTCTAAGAGTTTGGGATTACAACCTTTACAGTCCGGTCCTTCACTTCTAAAGCTCCGTGTTGAGGTCCCTTCGCTGCGATCATCGAGTATCCGGACTCTAGAGAGGCTCCACAAAAGAAATATGCAAGCTTGCTTCCGATCTTTGATAACAAAGATGATCTACCTTGAAGAAGCTCAAACCCAAGCTCTTTCTTTGCTAATCAAGTATTAGCAAAGCAAACACCCTAATCTAAGTAGCTAGAATAGATGAGGATGATGAAGTAGGAATTTAGCTCTCATTTATTTTCTATTTCTCACTTAGTTTCATCACTTCACAAAAAGCTAGAAAGCTTTTCATGCAAGGAAGAAGAAGGAAGAAGATGATCTATCCTTTGTGATGAATAATGAAATCTAGTGAGGTTAGAAATGCAACCATGGGTTAAGTATGATAACTTAACCCATGTAGAGACTTAACCATGGTAAAGGGTTGGGTTGGGTTAACAAATATCAACCAAAATATCTTTAGAAAATATCTTTAGTTAAAAACAAAAGCAAAGCTTCTAGAAGCTTCAAGAAGGTTTAACCCTAATCCAAACCCTAACCATGTTTAAACTCCACAAAACATGTTGCATTTATAACCTTAACTTGTTACAATATTATATATCACATATATAATATATTTTGTAACAAAATAAAATAATACAATTAACATATATCACATATATATCAATGTATTACCCGAGTGAGAAAAAGAATCTTTTAGTGAGCTTATATTAGTTAATGTAATTTAATATATCAAATATATAATTATACATTAAATTATCGAATCAACACTTGATCCGATAATCCGGCTATTTCACAGATAACCGACTAATATAATCTGTATCAGTTCATCAAATCAACACTTGATCCGATGACCCGGCTATATCACATATACCCGGCCGATATCTCAAATCACGAGAATCTAATACGGTATCACATACACGTATTGTTCTCGGTCCCGCACATATCATATATGTGCTCCTACTCTGTTTTTCCTGAGCCAGGAAACCTCTGTGTAGGACTCTAAAGAATCGTCAATACGCCGACAGTAGGTGATGATCATATCAAACACCCACAAGCTGCAAGCGGTCAGCTAAACGTAACAGCCACCCAGGTATTGAGCAATCAGAAGATCAACGAGCAAGCCTGTACATTCTTCCGTGAATCCAACCAGTAACACTCCCGTACAGTCCGGTCTCTTCGTCTGATATGTCTCATATCTCGTCTAGGGGTGGTAAACGTCAGACCCCAGTAGCTTGATAAGTTGTGTCGATATGAGGTCCATAACAGTTTGAGAAACTACTGATAACACTTACCAGTAAATCTCAGCAACCCTGGTCAGGGATTTCCAGTTATAGCCAATCGAACACAGCGCAACATCAACTCCCTATACCGGGAGAGACGAAACCCCTCCTATCGCTCATTGCCTCCATGTGATTCGGGACTGTACCCAAAAGCCACCTTTTTGCACGCTCTCTTGGACGTGGTATGATGGAAATCAAAGCACAGTGGGAATCACACAAGACTCTATGACGATCTCGGGTCTACAGACTAACCTATACCGGTGTCACCAGAGAACTGCCATCTGACGTGAGGTATAATACCATCTGGGAGTTCTCGGCGAGTCCGTCCAGTGTACCCAGTCTCCACTGAGCACCCATATACCTTCTCTGATGTCAAACACCAATGGATATGGGATCATCCATCGTCCATCATATGGGTCAAGAAGCGCATACGCTAGTCTACTCTGGAGTATCGATGCCCTGTCTCGGTACTCCTATGACTAGGAACATTTGAAGGATGTACTTGGCGACTACACTGTTCCCACTAGTATGATCTGCATCATAGTCCTGGTAGTCAAGTACTCATCCTAAAGGCTTTATCAACATGTGACACAGAGACAATCAGAGTACATGTTAAGATAAAGAGTAACCAGATAGCATACTATCATGTCGAGCAAGAAAGTCCTCCCTATATATGTCCAAGCATCCACTACAATATACAACGTATGTACAGTAATGGCCTCTAGGGCATACATATAACTAACACCGCCTTGGGTCTATCCTAGCGCGGAAAAGTAAATAATATACAACAATGGTGAAATCATCCTCAACCCGGAAGTGCCCTAATAAAATAATATTACATACAATGAATTTTACAAGAATGAAAATAAAAACTCTCATCTTACATAAAACCCCCGGCTATTCAAGACACAACGATCCAATATAATATATCACAGTAACACTTAATCATCACAGATAACTAGGTGAAGTTAGATAATTCAATTGATTCAACGAATTCCCAAAAATTCCCAGAGAGCTCAACACTTGAGCACAGTTAAAGTTAACCAGAAACATCCTACATCACCCACGGACTTACAGCTGAAGGCCCGACTCAAGCCTCTCAAGTGGCGCCGCGGATCCACGGTCACTTAGACGACTTAGGGTTTCGTTCTTCAGGTGTGTCCATAGAATTTCCTGCATGATTTTCTGAATATTTTTAACATCAAAATTTCAACTTTTTGAAAAATTTCCAGAAAGTGGGAAATTTAGGGTTTTCGGAGTTCGATCGGAATTCTAATTTCGTCTAGACAACACCTAATGCTCTAGCTTGGCTCTGATACCACTGTAAGATTAGCTTAGCACCTTAGCAAGGTTTTGGCAAGCATCAAACATGCTATATTAAAATTTTTGGGGTGCTAAACAAACCAACCAAGTAATCGAACTAGAGAATTAGGGTTAATTTTGCATGTAAACAACTTTACATCTAAGTGATAAGGATTACAACCTTTGTAGTCCATTCCTTCGCTTCAAAAGCTCCGAGTAGTGGTCCCTTCGCTGCGATCCATGAACTCTTGGACCCTTGAGAGGCTCCACAAGATGTACGGTGCATCCTTGCTTGAAGTCTTTAAAGTCTACGATGATCTACGTCAAGGAAACACGGACTCAAGCTCTCTCTTCACTAATATGAAATTAGTGAAGCTAACACACTAATCTATATGGCTAATATAGAAGAGGATGATGAGGTAGGAATTTTGCTCACTTTATTATTTAATTTCTCACAATCATTCATCACAAAATGAAAAATCAAGCAAGCTTTTATCAATAAAGAAGAAGAAGAAGAAGCAAGTGATGAATTATTGTTGTGTGGTTAGAAATGCAACCATGGGTCACGTATATCATCCTTAACCCATGTAGAGACTTAACCATTAGATATGGTTAAAGGTGAGTTGATAAATATCTTAAGCTAGACAAAAAGAGTGGACAAAGTCAAAGAAAACTACAAGCTTCTACAAGCTTCATCCTTGATCAATATCCACAATATTTGAATTACTTAATGATAAATATAAACCCTAATATTAACCCTAGCATAGTTTAACTCTAATAAACCCTAGTTGCATTCATAACCAAGCATGTCACAATATTATATATCACATATATAATATTTATGTAACAAAAGAAAACAATATAATAAACATATATCACATATATGTTAAATGTATTATAACTGAGAATATTAAATATTTAAGCGAGCATAATATATATAGACACATATATATTATATATTATTTCATCGAATTAACACTTGATCCGATAATCCGGCTATATCACATATAACCGGCCGATATCACATATCGCGAGAATAGAATACGGTATCACATACGCGTATCAATCTCGATCCCGCATATATCACATATGTGCTCCTACTCTGTTTTGTCTGAGCCAGGAAACCTCTATGTAGGACTCTAAAGACTCGTCAATACGCCGGCAGTAAGTGATGATCACATCAAACACCAACAAGCCGCAAGCGGTCAGCTAAACGTAACGGCCATCCGGGTATTGAGCGATCAGAAGATCAACAAGCAAGTCTGCTCTAACTCCTGTAAATCCATTCAGTAACACTATTGTATAGTCCGGTCTCTTCGTCTGATATGTCGCATATCCAGTCTAGGGGTGGTTAACGTCAGACCCTAGTAACCGATAAGTCGTGTCGATGTAAGGCTTATAACAGGTCGAGAAACTACTGATAACACTTACCAGTATATCTCCATATCAGCCCTATCCAGGGACTTCCAGTTATAGCCAATCGAACACAGCGCAACATCAACCCCCAATACTGGGAGAGACGAAACCCCTCATATCGCTCATTGCCTCCATGTGATTCAGGACTGTACCCAAAAGCCACCGTTTTGCACGTTCTCTTGAACGTGGTAAGGTGGAAATCAAAGCACAGTGGGAATCACACAAGACTCTATGACGATCTCGGGTCTACAAACTAAGCTCTACCAGTGTTACCAGAGAACTACTATTTGACGATAGGTATAATACCAACAAGGAGTTCTCGGCGAGTCCGTTCAGTGTACCCAGTCTCCACTGAGCACCCGTATACCATCTTTAATGTCACACACCAATGAATGTGGGATCATCCATCGCCCATCATATGGGTCATGATGCGTATACTCTAGTTTACTCTGGAGTATCGATGCCCTGTCTCGATACCCCCTCGACTAGGAACAGTTATAGGATGTACTTGTGGACTACTCTGGCCCCACTAGTATGATCTGCATCATAGTCCTAGTAGTCAAGTATATATCCTAAGGGCTTTATCAACATGTGAGAGCATGACAGTAACCCAATACAAGTCAACATGTTAAGACAAAGAGCAACCAGATAGCATACTATCATATCGAGCAAGAAAGTCCTCTCTCTATATATCCAAGCATCCACTATAATATACATCATATGTACAACAATGGCCTCTAGGGCATATACATAACTAACCTAACCTTTACACATGTCACCTGGGAACTGCTATCTGACAATAGGTATAACCAACTAGTAGGTTCCTAGCGAGTCTGTCCAGTGTACTCATAACCCAATGGGCACCTGTATACTATCTTAGGAGAACAAACTAACACCAATGGCTTGTGAGACCTGGCCACCGCCCCTCGTCGGGGTCTCGATCAGTATACACTAGTCTACTCTGAAGTATCGATGCCTAATCTCGAAACTCCCACGACTAGGGACATTTAAGGATTTGCTTATAGACTACCAGCTCCCACATATATGATCGCCATCATAATGCTGGTAGTCAAGCAAGAATCCCATGGGCTCTATCAACATGTAATAGTGATGATAAAGACAAATCAGATAGCATACTAGTATCTCGAGTAAGACTGCTCTACCGGTATATGTCCTCTCTCAATCATCATAATCACCTACCTGCGACTACGATAATTTCCTTGAGGGCACTATAGCCAACAATCTCCCACTTGCACTTAAAGCCAATTATTGCGGTGTCGCATACACACAGCTCGTGTGATACCGAACATCCAACTTCTCTACTAAGCAGTTTCGCAAAACTCGTTTGTGAAACTATTGTGTTCAAGAAATAGCCTCAGTGAGTGGATCCGCTCCAGTGTTTCTTTCTGTATCTATCTCAACTTCGCGGAGAAAGTTATCTCCCGAAATGAGCAATACCTGTCTCAGAATATGTCTGGATATCTGATGGGACCCAGTTCATAAATGAACTCCAAATCCAGCAAACTTCTTAGACTGTATCGTCCACTGAACTTATTTAGTATAATGCGCCATGACTTCCTCAGTATCCGCTTGGACCACCTGTCTAATATACTGTCCCTCAGAAGAGGGAAAAACTATAACTCAGACAGCCACTCTGTCATCCGGGTCACCTTAGAAGCCTGAAATGATAACCGTCTCCTGAAGGAGGCTGCCGTTACCATATCCCTAGAACATCCATTTATGTTCATAAACTGTTTCCCTACATTTCTCCAGGATTGGATTAATATATGTTTATTGCAGCTAGTGCAAAAACAACATTTGGTGTGGTACTTGACATTTCATGATTAACTCAACTTCCTAAGCAAGTGATATGCTAATCATGAAGATCCCTCTCCTTTTTAGTCTGTAAGACACCTTTAGAGAGGGTGACTCCATCACTTGCAGGTACACCATCATGTCAGGAGTCGTCCATTCTAAAACACTTTAGAATAGTGTCAAGTACCCAAATTGAGACACTTCCCAAATCTAGATCTAAAACCATGGATCTACTAACCAGAACCCTGATGTTATATCCATGTCCTATTTGGAGAAACAACTGTGTGACAATCACAGTATAACCGATCATAGTATAGGAATTTCACTTCCTATAAAGTGCATGTCATCCCAAATACCAGGACATCACACCCTACTACCTTCTTACCAGATCCATCTCCTATTCTGATGAAGTCAAAGCCTATGACTGTCACATCAAAAATAGATGATCTATTTCCGCTATAGCTGCTTTAGTCTATAAATCGACATAAGCTACTTACCCACTATGCTTCCACTGCTGACTACAACAACTCTCTGGCAGAGTCATATACACGTGCACTTCTAAAGCTAGTTTAGAACGACGCTATACTCATCCTCCTGCCGGGTCTTATAGTCTAGAACAGCAGTAATGGCAAGTCTGGGTAAACAAGAACCTCCCTGTCACCGTCTCTGAGAAGACCGAAGTACCTCTCGGGTGCCTGAGGTTACCCACCAAATCTGCGGAGTGGCTAATGGAATGTTAAATCTAATTGAATACTCAGGTTTTGTTAAATCTTCAGTGATCGTTTGTGGTTCTGGAATCAATTCCGATTCTACCATACTCCCACTTTTGTTTTCTGAAAAGAATCCATTTTACTAAAACTGGTGGCGAGTCAAGAACAATATTACTATTGATCTTCCTGATGGTAGAAAGTTAACCCTCGTCAAAACCCGGGATAACCCACAAACCGCCATTACTGAAACGTGCCTTGAGTTTGTCCAGATTCTGGTTTTAAGTATCAGCTGGACAACTCCCTATATCTTAACGTCGTTAAGACATAAATTGATTCTATATACCATATAGAAACAAAAGCACTAATTTAATTGGAACCAGATTCAAAATCATGCAGCTGTCTCCAGTGCATATCAACCAAATGGAATGAGGCCAATCAGTATTACTCAACTGGGAGTGCATCCAAATATGAGTAATCTGAAAGAGAACCAAGTTCTCAAAACCATTACTATCAACGGAATACCATATACAAGTATTTACATCTTCGATCACCTTGAAGAATCCTGATACTTGCAACATCTAGTTCTCTACTTTACTCCTATACCTAAAACTTCTCAATATCTGGACCTTGCATTTCAACGAAATACGTGTCTAGAACTGGAGAAGTCATGAGTAAACAGAATATAGTACGAGTACCAATCCCTTTGTCCTAATGGACACCGGACAACATACAATACTTTGTATAAGTCCCCTGAGTTTAATAACTCAAACCCTGTGCGTCGTAGGTTGAAAACTACACTATGGTTAAGAAGAATTACACCGCTGTTGAATGCATCTTACCTAATCACCAACTGATATAGGTAAATGTCATAGACATAATTTTAAGAAGTTATATCTCACTTTATAAAATAAACGTATAGATATATCAGTTTGAAAATGGTGCATAACAACGGATATTCAAAACCAAATATTTGCTGTCAGGCAAAACCCAGATGATTTCCTTAAATATCACCAATTACAAAGAATTCCGATATATAGAGGATCTAATCACCCAATTCCCAATATCATACTCCCACTCACCATCTGTAACATTATAAAGATGCGAGAAACGAATCTGGTAAATACATACCCTAGAGTTAGAATCCAATTGGGAAAACAGTTTTCAATTAACATTGCACAGTAAATCTGAAACATTAAAATGTTTCGAAGAGATATCCGGGTATTCCTACTAATGCCTATTCTACTATCCAGATTCATGACAGTAACCGTATATTTCCTTGCCATCTCTCCAATCCCTTTATTTGTCTTTACTTATTACTTTCTGTACACCACCTTTAGGCTAATTGGTTTTCTTCCTTCCCTACCTTTCGGCACCAGCCTAAGATTTGGAAGAAGACTGTCCAATAAGCGTAATAGGTGTACCCGCCTAATCTTAGGAGCCCTCGCAACCTGAGAGAAGGTAATGGGAAAAGACATCTGAATAATTCTATTCTATTTCTTCTGAACCGGAAACCATCCTTAAATCTAGAATGAATTCCTTCGAGTTCGTATGTAACTATATGATGGCATATCCAATAGGAGTGGATATCCGTAGTGATACGGAGTGTTCCGGAGAAAACCAAAGTGGATGTGGGAGTGGCAGGGGTATACGCGTTTTTGTCGTGAATGATAGCAGTTGCAATATCCTTTTGCCCTTATTCTAATCTCTTTTTATGTCTTTACTTATTAGCTTCTGTACACCACACTTAAGCTAATTGGTTTTCTTCCTTCCCCACATTTCGGCACCTGCCTATGGTCTGGAAGAAGACTATCCAATAAGCGCAATAGGTGTATCCTCTTCTAATCCTAGGAGCCCTCACAACCTAAGAGAAGGTAAAGGGAAAAGACAACCGAATAATCCTATTCAAACTCTCCAGCACCAGAATCCATTCTCGAATCTGGAACAAGTTCCTTCGAGTTCGTATGTAACTATAGGATGGATTTATCCAATAGGAGTGGATGTTCGTAGTGATACATGATGTTCTGGAGAAATGCAAAGGTGATATAGAAGTGGCAATGATATAGGCAACAACGTGACATTCCAAAAGCCAAAGTGTTTTAAGAAGGTTCGGTTAACTTGGTTCATGAGTTTTAGTCTAGGGTCGGGCCATGGTCGCTGCTAAAGAGAGAAAGAAAAGAAAGGTGTGCACTCTAACCTAGATCAGAATGGTTAATCACTTTATCTAATCAGGATGACTCCCACTGTTTGCTCGAATTCTCCTCCAAACCCTAAAAGGAGAATTAGTCGGGATCATCTAAAATCACCCGATGAGTAATCCTACTCATCAGTGGGAATCGGGATCCAACTATCATCGCATGATAACTTGATGGAAGCCACTCAAGTCACCACACTCCAGAAGGTATGCGCATGCCTGGCAAGTTTCCTGTATGTTTGAAACTCCCAATGTGATTTTTACCCCAAGCGGTTTATGATCTTGACTTTGGCCAACAAATCATAACTCGCAAGTCAAGTTCGACCCGTCATTGTCCTGATTGATTTAGACCCACCTGCACACACCCTTGACTTTCGCCAACAAAATGGTACGACTGTCCTAAACCAATGCATATCCATGCAACGGACAAGCAACACACAGCTACCGCACACGATGTCTTGACTTTGGCCAACAAACACCGCACGAATACCGCTACTTATCCGAAATGACGGAGGGCTACGGCTGGTTTTTGGCGAAAAACCTTTAACGTAATGAACTTGATATCGTTGAAGAAATCCAAGTGGTTTTATAAATATATAGTGGCGAAAACGTTTGCTAAAGAGGTCACTCCCGGTGAAGGGATCTCGGCTCTTTCCTCGTCGAATAAGGTGCAAGATATTCCAAACTGAATACCACAATGCAAAGCAAAAATAATCGACTGTAGTAAAGTTATTACGTTGACGCAAACTTTTACTCAAGGGGTCACTCCCGATGAAGGGATCTCGGCCCTTGCCTCGTCGAATGAGGTGCTGGATATTCATAACCGAATACCACTGTGCAAAGCAAAAGAGAACGTCTGTAATGTCAGTTTTTAAAAACTTGGTTCCAACAACATCATATAGGTTTGTTTTATCCTTGCATTGATAAGAATCAACGCAGTCCCATCAATTAATCACATCAGAAAAGAACGAAAATATGATGTACGTATATGCCATCTGCATTCACCACTGGGTCCCGTCATCACCCGTTAGGTTACTTAACTAACGACAGAGCGGGGACTGGACTAGCACGGGTGCAAAACATATACAATATCTACTAGTATATATATAAATATATATAGCAATCGTCCCAGGCATAATATAAGTAACATCACAGAAGAATCACGGAAGCAACACTGAGTGGTAGAAAATCCTAGATCCCCGGGTTTCACTTGAGCCGCAAATAAGACCCGACGTTCCCCTGTCGTGTGAATAACCTGTGCAATGAAACCTAGTCCCCTACGAGCGCGGCAAGTTACCCACCAAAACCAGAAGTGAGGCAACCCCTTCAACAACGTGAATGGGTCACCTGGCACTTCACGGAATCCGGTAACTTGAGCACCCCTCCGTGGTTCAACCTATACCCCCTACGAGTGCGGCAAATAACCCGCCAATTCTACAGTAAGGTCCCCTCTGTCTCAACGCCATAAGGTGCGGACCCGTTGCCCTCTAGAACCCTTCTATTCGTGCACTCCACCGCGGGGTAATCCTAGTACAAAAAAGAAAATAATATGTACAAGGGTGACATCGACCTCAACCCGGTCATGCCCCAAACAAATAATATACAAACGGGCAATGACAGCAGTCCACATGTCAGACGCTCGCCCCGCAATATCAAATGTACAAATGAAACTAAACTGTACTATCATTGCACCCAAGCTATCCACCACGACGATCCCACCACAACACAGCACAACACAGAACATCAACGTGAATGTCACGTTCGCAAACTCGTCTAAAAGAACATATAGCAATTAGACGAGTTGTACCGCTCTAATGGCATTCACGGTCGCAGATAGTAATGCATGTACCGATAAACATTTAAACATTGTTAAATTATCGACCTCGAAACACCCCGAATTGCCCCTGAACAAAAGATAACATAATATCCAAAAAGGGCAAAACAAGCAATACCACTAAACCAATATTCCAGAGACTAGATTACCCTGCAAAATTCAAGTCCCAACTCCCTAGAAAAATTGGCCATATCAGATTTTTTGCAATTCTCGCCGGGTCAAATCCGGCGGATGGGGCTCGTTTTTGTAGGGTGTTCCAGTTGTCTCATAAATAGCCTTTTGCAATTGCTTAAAATAAATTTGAAGACTTTAAAAATTAACAGAAACTGGAATATGCAGTGCACTGTTTCGGGGTTGTTTCGGTTTCGATACTTTAACATTGTCTAAAACTGCTAGTAAGGGGTTTACGAGTTGGCTCTGATACCATGTTGGGTTACGGCAGCGTCCCGGCCATCAAACCGTGGCCAAATGCGGAACAAAATTTTTCTAAATCGGCGCTACCACAACCCGATTCCCGGATCTATCGTAAACTCTATACTAGCAAGCAATATAAAGAGTTAGGAATGGTTATACCGAGTTGATTCGTGTCCTTCGGTCTTGAACCATCATCCCAAGCTCCTAGTAGTTGCGGATCGAGTTTGGTTGCCGATCTTCCTCCATCTACGATGATCCACCTAAGAGAAACAGCGCAAGCTTCAATCTCGCCAAGCGAGGTAACCGATGCTCCAAGCTTGCTAGCAATGGAGAGTGGAGGTGTAGAAATGTGTCACTATAATTTTCTCTCATCACACATGCTTAAAAGAGCAACCATAGAAGATGAAGAAGGAGGTGAAGAAAACCATGGCATGGGCAACTAAAGAAATGGATAAGTGTTATGAGCATGAGTGAGTGTGGCATCAAGTGAAGAAAATGAGCAAGGCTCACACCAAAAAATGTGGTTGCCCCCCTCTATCTCATGCACACAAAATATCTCCTTACATTTTACAATAAACAAATGTGTGCCAAACCTCTCTACATGCCAAGTCCATGCTCATGCCAACTCACCCTCCATCTTATTTATAAAACAAATAATTTCCTAAAAAGAAAATCATACAAATAAGGTGTCCACTTCTAGAATCTATTCCGTATAAATACGGAATACTTCCCGGTACACGTATCGAAATACACATACGCGTATTCGTATAAAAATACGAATAGCCAAGAGAGAAAATGTATAGTGAATAATAATACTAGAATACATATATATATAAATACATATATATATATATATATTATTAAATCAAAACATGACTTAATAATCTGGCTTAATCTTAAGCCGCTAATATTATCAACCATCCGATTAAAATCTGTGCAGCCTGTACATATATTTAATCGGACACCTGTGTGTACCAATATACGTCATCTACACCATATCGCCTGAACCGTGAAAACCCTTTGTGTGGGACTCTAAAGACTCGTCAATACGCTGGCAGTGGGTATAACCACAAGCACGTCAGCGGAACTAGCTGTACGTAACAGCTACCCAGGTATTGAGCGAAAGGAAGGCCGATGAGCGAACTCAACCAGACCACAACTGCAGTGACAATATTCGTACAGTTCGTTTTGTTCGTCTAAGAGTATCACATATCGAGTCTAGGGAGGTGGATAAAGTCAGACCCCTACTGACGCGATAATTCGTGTCGGTATATAACCCATCACCACTTGAGAAATTATCGATCCTGGATCGGTAATTCTCGTCTACCACGGCCGAGGATTTCTGGTCATGGCCACCCGTGCACAACGCAACATCAACCCCCAATACTGGGAGAGACGAATCCCCAACGATCCGCTCACTGCCTCCATGTGGCTTGGGACTATACCCAACTAAAACCTGTTTGCACGACTCCTTTGAGCCGTGGTAGGGTAGTAATCAAAGCACAGTGGAAACTCACACGAGACAAATGATGATCTCAGGTCGACAGACTAACCTGTACACATGTCACTTGGGAACTGCTATCTGACAATAGGTATAATACCAACTAGCAAGTTCCCGGCGAGTCCATCCAGTATACTCATATCCCAATGAGCACCTGTATATGTAACACCTTAGGATGAGATTAGTGGTTGATTATATGAAAATATGGTTTTTAAGTAAAAAGTTCACCAAAACGGTTTTCAAATATTTTATAAAAATTAATGAATATTTTATTAGAATTTAATTGGGCTTGCACATATATGTGCATGATAACCTAGGGCTAATTTGGGGTTAAACCATGTTATGTGGCCATGGTGTATTAACCCACTTCATTAGGATGATATGAAGTTAATTAAGTTTATTAGTTTTCAAAATTTAAATATAATTAGTTTCTTTTGGGGTTGACTTGTGAGGATTGAGGAGAGAGAGAGAGGGCATGATGGGCATGAGCAAGCATGCTTGGCAATTAATGAAGGGAGAGAGAGGGGCATGGTTGACTCTCAATTGTTTTTCAAAAAAAAAAATAACTCATTCCTCACACACTTCTCACACTCTCTCCCTCTCTTTAGTTCTGCAGCAGCAGCAGCAGCTCCTGCAGTTTGCAGCAGCCCCCTCTCTCCCTCATTATTCTTCTTCTTCTTCCCTTCATTCTAGCCCCCAACCTCCATTAAAACTCCCTCCTCACTTCACTAAAACCTTTGTCTAACACTTCTTATAGGTTCTTGAGGCAAGTCTTTGCCTTTGAAGGCAAGATTAGCAAGTTGAGCCACCACTTAACCAATTTGAGGTATAAAACTCACCCTAATCCTTTTTATCTGAACTTATAGTTTATTTAGCTTAAATTTAGTGTTTAAGTTGATTTTAGTGCTAGTTTTGAGGTTTAAGTGGAGTTTAGGCCAAGTTTTGGTTTTTATGGCTTAATTAACTTAATTAGGCATTATTAGTGTTGTTCGAACCAAGTCCTTGGTACTGGTTACACAATAATACCATATTGTTGTGATTTAGTCTTAATTTAGCATTTTAGTTAAGATTTGGGCTCATTTTGTGATCTGCTTTTGATCCGGTTGCTTCAGGTAAAAGTTGAGTTTACTGGAGCATGTTCACTAGACCTAGACCACACATACGAAGCCCGGGACCCCCATTCTTCTTTGAGGCCGCAAAAATAAAGGTTTTGGCCGCAAATTGCGGCCAGAGGGTTGATTCATGTGTCGGGGCTTCTTCTGTAGGTGTCTGCTAGGTTTTGTAGGTGTTTGGTATATACAACCTTTCCTATTTCCACTCTAGTAAAAATCTGGAACAAAATACCTTATTTTCAATACCTTTAAGCTTGTGCGACACGTGCGTTATGTGAGTGGGTTTAGTGTTTGCTGCGTATCACAGCGTGTCGGGGTGGTCTCAGGTGATGCACGCACGTTTTGGCGTATCGGATGCACACCGTTTAGCTTGCGACGCGAGTTTATCATTTGGTTTTGATATCGCGTTTTTGCAGGATTTTAGCTTATGTGTATTTCTTTGTGTAAATTCTAGATTCCCAGGCGGGTATTTCGGACACCGCAAAGAAGGGGAAGTAGGTAGTCGGCTATACTTAGCACGAGATCACGGTGAGTAGATTTAACATCTACGGGAAAATCGCTCATATGGCATTATGCATCAGGGCTTGCTAGGATGTTGTAGCCACATATTATATTCATATATATATATATATATATATATATATATAGGTTGTGCATATGTATCATTGTTGCATACCCCTCTCCAGTTGCATATGGACATAGTAGTTACGAGACACCGCAATGTTACTAACGGTTCATGCTGCGCAAGCACTAATCGTATGCTACACACACACCGTTAGTAATTGCCATGACACTCGCACTATAGAATTGGTATGAACCATACATCGTTTTGATTATCTCATCATTGATGATTAGACATGATTGCTCCTTTGTATCCATACATTTTGCGTATCTACATACTTACATTTCCACACTTTCTTATGCATACATCCCTACGTACACCCATACTTGTTATAGTTGCATCCCGAGATGACGTAGATTGATTTGGAGATTTAGGAACCGCCTGACGTATTTTTAAAACTGTATTTATTTAAAGGAGCGGTTTTTCCTTTATATGCACATGTTACAGCTTTATATTGCATACGTCACATTGTATGTATTTACGCATTGAGTTTGGATTTCATGTGATTTCTGGATTTGAGAACCGTGGTATTATTCTAAGAAAGCATGCACTATTTTGAAAACCCGGTTTCTTTTGATATGATATTTTAGTGCGTCCACCATGAGTTTTCTCAGTTCTGAGAGCTTGTGTGAGTATACCCGATTCGAGGAGTGGTAGGCACCATCTGCAGGTACATGGTAGACCCGGAATGGTACCCCGGAGCAAGAAGACTCGTATACATAGACGGTGAGCCCAGCGGAGGGAATACTACCTACCGGTGATAGTATGGAGCCCGACGGATATCCGGAGGATACCGTCTGGGGGTTACGACATGAGATACATATTGAGGGCCAATTTGGTATGCAGCGCCTGAGAGATGAGGATTTGCGTGTCGATACTGGACACGAGTATTTTATGATATTTTGAGTGCCGATGTTGGGCACTCCTGTGTTAGTTATATGTATGCCCTAAAGGCCATTACTGTGCATGAGATGTATAGTGTAGTGGATGCCGAGACATATATAGGGAGGACTTTCTTGCTCGACATGATAGTACGCTATCTGGTTGCTCTTTATCTTAACATGTACACTTATTGTCTCTCTATTACATGTTGATGAAGCCCTTAGGATGAGTACTCGACTTCTAGGATTATGATGCAGATCATACTAGTAGGGCCTGGGTAGCCCATGAGTACATCCTTCAATGTTCCTAGTCGTGGGAATATCGAGACGGGGCATCGATATTCCAGAGTAGACTAGCGTATATCTTCTCGACCCATGTGATGGGCGATGGATGTTCCCATATCCATTGGTGTGACATCAAAGATGGTATACGGGTGCTCAGTGGAGACTGGGTACACTGAACGGACTCGCCGAGAACTCTCAGATGGTATTATACCTCACGTCAGATGGCAGTTCTCTGGTGATACTGGTATAGCTTAGTCTGTCGACCCGAGATCTTCATAGAGTCTTGTGTGTCTCCCACAGTGCTTTGATTTCCACCCTACCACAGCTCTACTGAGTCGTGCAAACAGGTGGTTTTTGGGTACAGTCCCGAGTCACATGGAGGCAATGAGCGATAGGAGGGGATTCGTCTCTCCCGGTATTGGGGGTTGATGTTGTGCTATGCTCGACTGGCCATAACTGGAAATCCCTGGCCAGGGTTGATGTGATTTACTGGTAAGTGTTATCAGTAGTTTCATGCTCGTTATGAACCTTACATCGGCATGACTTATCAAGCTACTGGGGTCTGACGTTTACCACCCATAGGCGAGATATGCGACATATCAGACGAACAGACCGGACTGTGCGGTAAGTGTTACTGATTGGACTCGCAGGAGTATGAGCAGGCTTGCTCATTGATCTTCTGATCGCTCAATACCCGAGTGGCCGTTATGTTTAGCAGACCGCTTGTGGCTTGTGGATGACTGATATGATCACCACCTACTGCCGGCATATTGACGAGTCTTTAGAGTCCTACACAGAGGTTTCCTGGCTCAAGCGAAACGAAATAGGAGCGCATATGAGATATGTGCGGGACCGAGAATAATACCAGTATGTGATACTGTATTCTATTCTCTCGATTTGTATCATCAGTCGGTTATATGCGATATAGCCGGGTTACCGAATCAAGTGTTGATTCGATTTATTGATACACTAGATATTAGTCGGTTATATGCGATATGACCGGATCATTAAATCAAGAGTTGATTTAATGATTTAATGTATAATTATATATTTGATATATTACTTTACATTAACTAGTATTTGTTCAATTAAGATTGATTTTCTCACTTGATTTGCACATGATGTATATGTGATATATGTTTGTGTAAATGATTGTATCATGCTTGATGATACATGCAAACATGGGTGTGTGTGTGACATACACCATGCTAATTATAATTTAGGTTTTTATTTATCTTAATTATTCAAAAATGGTGGTTTCTTTTGTCATGGCTCAAAGCTTCATGAAGCTTGAAGCATCTTTGACAAAGTCCACTTATTTTGTCTTGATTAAGATATTTATTAACCAAACCATTATAATTAACTATGGTTTAGTCTCTACAAAGGTTAACTCACCCATGGTTGCAAATGATCATTATCTTCACTTGTTTTTCTTTTCTCATTATTCATTCATTCTTTCTTCTTCTTCTTCTTCATCAAGAAGAAAACCTTGCTAGAATTTTTCAAGTGAAGAAATAAAGTGAGAAATCAAAATCCAAAGTGAACCCACTTCCTATTTCATCATCCTCTACTACTTGCCATTTAGTTTAGGGTGTTGTTCACACCATAATATTGCATTATTATATTCCCCATCCTTATTCGTTTTATAAATAAACATGTGCTTTTGGCGCATGTCTGCTACAGGTTACAGGTTACAGGTTCTTGGACAGAAAACAGTGAAAACGATGAAAAGACGATGCAAAAGTGGACTTTGACCAACAAACAGAAGACTCTTGATCAAGCCTACATCAAAGATAAAATTCACAAAGTACAAGGCAATGTAAGGTCCAAGATTACAAAGCGAACGGTTAAAAGTCCACCGCAATTATTCACTGGAGATCTGGAAGAAACATAGAAGCTATTTTAATAAAAGAACCAAATAATAAGGAGGCCCAAAGACAGAAGAGCCAACAAAGGAAATTTCAAGGCCCAATACTTCCTTTTAAAGAGACAGAGACATAAAATTTTACCAAAACTTGGAGTCTACTTTGACTAGGTCTTTCTAAGGATATTTTGGTAAATGTAGACGTGCGAATCAATTGTAACCTAGGGTTTCCTATCCTCTATAAATAGGAACTCTAAATCATTTTAAAGGCTATGCCTCCCTATGCCTCTTTCTATGAATAAAATTTAGATTTCTTTTGGAGAGCATCGATGCCTCTTTTCAATTCATTCAGATCTGACAACCCTGCGTAAATGTTTGGAGAGAGCCATCTGTAAAGTAAGTAATTAATTTCAATTCTTGCCCTAGGTAATTTTTCATTCTCTGCCCTAGGTTAAATTTAATTCCTTCCCCTAGGTTAAATTTATTATCTGCCCTAATTAGATAAGATCTTTAATTCAATTACCCTAGATTAATTTAGTTTTTAGATTTAATTAATCCATTCACACTGTTCGGAATTAACTCATAAGAGTGATTAGAAAATTCACAACATCCCTGTGGACCGACCCGTATTCACCGGCTAGCTACATGCGACGCCGTTCTTGATTGCGGTAATAGATAGTTTTTTAGATCAATCAAATGGCGCCGTTGCCGGGGATGGCGTAGTTTTTTCTCTTTGCAATTTTGGGTTAATCTAAATTAAAAAAAATCATAAAAACTGAAAAATCAAAAAAATATAAAAATTTTATCATCTTTTATTGTTTGAAGGGTTTCTTTTGTGAATCTTTGCAGGATTGACGGATCTGGAAAATTCCAGAGTTTGAAACAGAAAACGGTACATCAGAACAGAGGGAGATTGCTACAACAGAGCAGTACAAATTTTCTCAGGACCTGATCTCTTCATCCCACCGCTAAACCGCGGCCTAAGCGCGCTCTCGCCGCCCTTCCGCGGCCCCCTTGTGACATCAGCACGCGAAATTTTGTCTGTTTGTTTCCTCTTTCTCCCCTCTGCAAATCCCCATATATCTTTTTGTCAAATCTTCTGCAGGATTCTTCGCGTTAAAAATCTTCTTCCCCCTTCCAATAATTTATTTTCTGCAGGATTCTTTGTGCCGCGAATAAAATAAAAATCTTTGATTGCAAGTAATTTACTTTTTGCATATCTTTAATCGGACTTTAAGGGGATTTTGACCAATTCAGATTGGGTGGGGATTTCATCACCCTTCTCAGGACCCCAGAAATCACATAAGACATTTGCATTGACCAAATCTTTAATTAAAAAATACTCGACTCGGCCCTAAGGACTTCGAGCTCAATAGGATAGAGGACTAGTTATAGGCATCGACTGTTTATCCTAACCTGACTTTGCGGTGACTAGAAAAGTGTGTCAAGGCTAGTGGTTTTTAATTAGGCCCACTACTGTGGTTCCTTCCCACTTACCTGGCACTTACCTGGCCGCAATTGGCGGTGAAGAGGCGGTTTGAGGTCCTATCTCTAGCCCTTTGGAACAGTTAGGAGCTGTCTAGCTGACATAGGCGACCCTAGATCTAGCTCTGATTGTGCATTTCTGGTTGATTGCATTTGTGTCTAAGCCCTTTATCGAAATTTTGTTTTTTTTTGCAAACAGTTCCAAATAAAAAAAGGGGGGGCAAAGAAAAATCTTTTATAAAAACTTGCAAAATTTTGTCGCTAAGAAATCCTTGCACCCCACTTGCGCCACCTACCTTCTTTCTTTTCTCATTCTTCTATCATGGGTACCCCAAATCATAAATCACTTGCCGAACTTTAGTATCCCGAACCTAACTTTGCGTCGTACGTCAATTGTTTCGGTCGATTTAAGAAAGATCCCTCCGTGCCTAAAATTTCTTTGAAAGATCAAATAGAAGCGTCTAGAAGAAACAGTTCGACTTTGCAACCCACTTTGTGTCAACCAAGTCAACCTTTACCACCTTCATATGTTGATACCACTTTTTCAAGTCCTGCTGTAACTCCTAAACCGATGTCCATTGCTGAGCATATTGCTCAATCTCGTAGCCGATCTTTCACCCTTCTCCACACATCTAGTTCTAGGGATCAATAAGTCCATTCATCTTTTTATCCACATATTGACCCTACCCCTGTCCAACCACCCACTTCCTACCAGTCCTTCCCAACTTTCCCACCTTCACTAGACCCTGTTTCTACACAACCTTTTGGGAGTTTCACGTATCCAAACAATTTCGAATCTTTTACCGAAACCCCCTTACCACCCAAGTCTAGTTTGGAAGAGTCGTTGGAAGCTTATATTTCTGCAACAAACAAGATGGTTTGGAATGTGGAAGCATCCATTATCGCCCTTATGCAACCTAGTGAACCGGTCGCTAGTTTCCCGCTAGCACCAAATTTTTCAATGTATAAGGAGGCGGTTGGACAGAATGAGAATGTGAGAGGATTTTCAAATCAAACCTACCCATACCCAATTGAATCCAACAACTCCAATTGTCAAACATGTGTCCAAAATGATGAGTTGTGTGATTCTGTAGTGCTTGATTTGCCAAATTGTGAAGAACCCCTTTCGAGTGAAACCGCACCTAATCCGTTTGACCTTTACACCTCCACCCTAGAACCTAAATCGATAAATATCCATGCTTTTGATGAGGTGTCGAAAAAAATTGATTTTCACTTGATTGAGGATATAGACGCCGGGAATATTTCGGATGATGAACCTGTCGATTTGATTGAACTTTTATGTCCAATTCATCATCCCGAGTCATTAGATGTTTCTCCCGAACTTCATATGCGTCTTGATTTTGATGATAATAGCATGGATGAGTTAAATATTGAGGAGAATTATGAGGATAGTATTGAGGAGAGTATTGAGGATAATATTGAGGTTGAACCATTCTTGTTTGATGTGTTGGATTTTCCAATTCAGCCTCCTGAACCTTTAACTGTTATATCACCCTCCCTCCTTTCCATCGTTCCGACCACGCACAAGATCACGCTTGACGACTGTGAGCTTGAAAACTTTTCCTTTGAATCTGACACAGTTCTCACAGACGATAATGATTACGAGTGTTTCACTTTTTCGGACGATGTTGAAAACTCACCTCCCGAGTTTCAGTCCTTTATATTTTCAGATGAGTTAGTTGAACCATCAGACTCGGTTGCTTACAGTCGTTTCGAACCATTGATGGAATCTTTCAAGTTCGAGACAGTATACTACGGTGAGAATGAGACTATCCCTAATTCACTCCCTTCCATCCTTCCTATCGTTCCGACAGTACAAGAGACCGTTACGCTTTCATCTCCAAAACCAAGTTCGGTGTACCCATGCTTTCTTGCTAATCTTGAGGGATTTGACCCCATTTCTCGATGGGTTGATAGGTTAGCACAATCGCTTTTAACACATCATCACAAATTGCGCTAATTTATTCACTCGATTTACACCCTCAAGATCGTACTCCACTTCTTTCTCCTTTCCGCCATTCTTTTCCTCCACCGAGACCATATTCCACTCGTCTTCCCATTCGGTCTCGTGTGCTTCTCATTTCTTTTCTTTCCACCCCATTCTTTCACCAACCCTACCATTACCACGATAAGATTTTTGAATGGTTGGTGCTAACCTTTGGCTTGTGTAAGGCCAAGCTTAAGTTTGGGGGAGGACCTTATTGTATATATGTATATATATTTTTTGTTAACAATAAAAAAAAATTCAAAACAATAAAAACAAAAATTTTTTATAAATAAATAAACAGGGGAGTGCCGACATTTTAACCCTCTTGGTGTGGCCTGACAGTGAGGACACTGTCAAGTTTAAGTTTGGGGGTATGCTCGGTACGTTTTCTTCCTTCGCATTCATATGTACATTTTTTGCATTTGCATACTTATTTGAAAACCCATAAAAATTTGAAAATTTTAAAAATTATAAAAATTAATGTATTCAATTTTGGCCTAATTGATTTGAGTTTAACAGATAGGTTAACTAGCTAGGAACAACTAGATCTTAGACTTAGTAAATTAAAAACCCTAAAAATAACCTTCCTTAAAGTTTAACAATAGAAAGTATATGTCTTTGTAGTTTATTTAGAAATAGGCAAATTTTGAGTTCACTTCTTGGGCTAAGTTAAAACAAAGGAAAAGTATTGATATCTTTATTAGAGTATAAGTTTGAAAAATAATTCCTAGATCAAGTCTAGATTCTGAAAATGTATACCCTATAATTTGCACAATCACGCACCCTGAAATTTGGAATAGTAGAAGAGACCTTGAAATGCTCTTGTCTAAAGTCCTTAGTACGAAGAAAATAAAAATAGAAATACAAGTGTGAATAAAGAAAAAAAAATGAACACTGGTTTTTGTGATTACTTAAGGCTGTAAAAATAGAAAAATATTTAGCGAGGGTGCTTCATCACCTAATGCCTTAGACCAACTGGTTTGAGAGTCACTGCTAAAAGCCTTGGGTGTTGCAAGACTAGGAATTACGCTTTAAAGTGCAAACGCATCTTGTAATCGTTCGTTGGTACCTCAAGAAGTATTAACGGTCGCATGAAGGATGTGTAAGCAAAATTCAATTAAAAATTCACCAATTAAAAAGTGCTTTGGACAACGGACAAGAGTATGATTGCTTGATTTGAATTTCCAAGTGTAGGGGTGATATATACACACACGTGGGGATATATGATTGGAGTTTAGATAAGAGATAGGAGTGAAGAATAGAACTTGTATCTTTAGTAAGAGTTGATAAAAATTCCTAAGTGGAGATGGAAGCCTAGAAGGAAAACTTAAGAAATGCCGAAAACTAAGTAAGTCTATAGAACATATATAATCTTAAGTTAAATGATGAGGAAGTGTGAAGAATATGGGTGGATAATTTACGAGTTGACGATAATAGAATTCCTTGTTAGAAAACCTAATTGGAGAATTAAAGTCGAAAAGCCAAATTGATAGGAATTTGTGGGTAATATCCGCTGAAAACCCTCAGGAGGAGACAACACTCCTCCTACTAGGGACACCTAGAGGTTTAACGGCTTGTTGCACGAGCTCAGTGCAATCGCTTTTCCCTGCGAAAGTGCGGTTAGGTTTTTGTAGAGAATAAAATAAGTTTGCTTGAGGACGAGCAAAAGATAAGTTTGGGGGTATTTGTTCACACCATAATATTGCATTATTATATTCCCCATCCTTATTCGTTTTATAAATAAACAGGTGCTTTTGATGCATGTCTGCTACATATTACAGGTTACAGGTTCTTGGACAGAAAACAGTGAAAACGATAAAAAGACGATGCAAAAGTGGACTTTGACCAACAAACAGAAGACTCTTGATCAAGCCTACATCAAAAATAAAATTCACAAAGTACAAGGCAATGCAAGGTCCAAGATTACAAAGCGAACGGTTAAAAGTCCACCGCAATTATTCACTGGAGATCTGGAAGAAACATAGAAGCTATTTTAATAAAAGAACCAAATAATAAGGAAGCCCAAAGACAGAAGAGCCAACAAAGGAAATTTCAAGGCCCAATACTTCCTTTTAAAGAGACAGAGACATAAAATTTTACCAAAGCTTTGAGTCTATTTTGACTAGGTCTTCCTAAGGATATTTTGGTAAATGTAGACGTGCGAATCAATTGTAACCTAGGGTTTCCTATCCTCTATAAATAGGAACTCTAAATCATTGTAAAGGCTATGCCTCCCTATGCCTCTTTCTATGAATAAAATTTAGATTTCTTTTGGAGAGCATCGATGCCTCTTTTCAATTCATCTATTCAGATCTGACAACCCTGCGTATATGTTTGGAGAGAGCCATCTGTAAAGTAAGTAATTAATTTCAATTCTTGCCCTAGGTAATTTTTCATTCTCTGCCCTAGGTTAAATTTAATTCCTTGCCCTAGGTTAAATTTATTATCTGCACTAGTTAGATAAGATCTTTAATTCAATTGCCCTAGATTAATTTAGTTTTTAGATTTAATTAATCCATTCACACCGTTCGGAATTAACTCGTAAGAGCGATTAGGAAATTCCCAACATCCCTGTGGACCGACCCGTATTCACCGGCTAGCTACATGCGACGCCGTTCTTAATTGCGGTAATAGATAGTTTTTGAGATCAATCAGGTGTTCTCTTCACAAAGTTCTTGACCAAGTGAAGATGGATCTTGAGTTTGAATCTTCTTGACGTAGATCATCTTCGGCCTCGAAGTCAACGAGCTGGCCCGTTCATTTCTCTGAGAAAACCATCACTAGAGTCCGGGATCTCGATGATGCAGCGAAGGGACATCAACACGGAGCTTTAGAAGTGAAGGACCGGATCTATAAAGGTTGTATTTTCATTCACTTCCTTTTGTAATGTTAGATTATAAGTTGTATTACCCTAGTTTTCTAGTATGATCTTGAGGTTGATTTGATCTTGAGGTTGATTGCTTAGCACCCCTTTAATTTTTGTTGTGGCATGAGTGATGCTTGCAAACCCTAGGCTAGGTGTTGAGGAATCCCAACATAGTATCAGAGCCTAACTAGAAATTTAGACGATGTTAAGACAATGCGAAACCGAAAAACTCCGCAAAAAATACGATTTAGAAACCCATGGATTTGCTCTCTGGAAATTTTTTGAAAAGTGGCCTGAAAATTATTTAAGCAACTGCAGAGTGACATGTAAGATGATTTAAGAACACTGGTGCAACACGAGAGGGGGTGACCGGTTCTTGGCCGGCGGCCAAGTGGAAATTTCCGGCGTCGCCGGCCCCTTTGTCTCCATTTCCCCTCATTTTGTTCCCGTGGTCTTTTATTCATATTCTGGGGTTTCTAGTATTGTTTGTTTAGTCCAGAATTGCATGTGATGTTAGTTTGGTAATGGACTCTTTGCGGAGTATTTCGTATTCGTATTTTTTAGCATTATGTTGGCAACCTAGACCATATTTAACACTTCGAACGAAATTCAAACTTTACCCCATGACCCCTTCTGAAATTTCCAAGTGTTGGAATTTTTCCCAAGTTAATCATATTCAATGTTCATGCAAGTAACTCTATGGACCCTCTAGAAGAACATAAACCTTAACTCGATTATGTGCCCTCGGAACCGCGGTTTGAACCTTAGGGATTGCCGTGGTTCCGCGGTGTCATAGGTGAGGCGTTGGTTTGACCCTTCTACGGCTGGATCGTAGGTACTGTGGCACGTTTTAGGTACTTTAATTTCGCTCAAGTGTTGAGCTCATTGGGAGTTGTGGGGATTTGTTGATTCGCTCGAAACGTTTAACATTGTCTAGTATATATTGTGATACAATACTTGGAATCGGCAACATTTGAATTTAAGTCTAGCAATTTAGTCTCATTTGATCGGTTAACACGGGATTTTGATGCGATCAAAAGTCCGTCGCAATCACCTTGCGTATTCGGATACTCGCCGGGTAACATTATTAGATAGCCACGCCCCATAGCCCCGACCAAGTGACTGTAGAAGAACTCCGTTGCCAAAAAGCATCCGTCCGGGTGCTTGCGGCCGCGGTGTTCCGCCTAAGTGCACTTCGTCGTCGGTATCGGGGGGTGCGGCCGTCTACTAAAGTTTCCGACGAGCATTCAATCGGGATGTCAGGAATCTTATTAAATTACCCGACTGATTGTTGGAAAGTGTATTCAATATTGAGACTAAAATGCGAGGTTTATAATTGTTAGGTATGCGATGTCTAAGGAATTCATATTGTTAGGCATGAAATCCACAATATGAGATATTACGGGTTTATGATGTCTAAGGTGGTTGCGAATTCCAACTGTTGTAGTTTTCATTTTCTTTTCTGCGACCATAAGTGTAATATGTGGGGTATCGCCGGTTTCGTTGCAATACGTCAACGACAATTGGGATACGCATATTTACTTACGTTGATGACATGTGATGTTATGGGTTGCTGGATATGTTATATTGGATCGTCTTGTTTTGAATAGCCGGGTTTTTTTTATGTGAGATGCGTGTTTTTCATTTTCATTCATGTAAAAACTTGTATGTAATATTCTTTTATTGGGGCACTTCCGGGTTGAGGAAGATGTCACCGTTGATGTATATTATTTACTTTTCCGCATTAGGATAGACCCAAGGAAGGGAGCACAATTAACCGGGTTCTAGAGTCTAGTAGGAGACCACCTCGAGGAGTCGAGTCTGGATCTCCTAACTCTAGAATTGGTAGGGTTGCTTTTCGCTCTCGTAGGGGTCTAGGGATATGGGTTTGGCTATTCATCACGACTATGGAATCCGTGTTTTATATAGGCTCAAAATAAAACACGGACATCCTAGTATATCCAATATTTCATATGTTGTTTTCTGCTGCGTTATCTGTGATTTGATCATGTGATATGTTCAGATAGATACTGTATGTAGTATATATGATATATTATATAAACGCTGCTTATGTTTTACACCCGCGCTAGCCCTGTCCCGCTCTGCCGTTAGTTACCTAACCTAACGGTGCACGACGGGACATCATGGCGAATGCGGATGGTATAAGCGTACATTGTATTTATCTCTGATGTTTAGGTGACTTAAATGATGGGACATTCATTAATGAGATTAATGAAAGAAATAAACCTAAAAGATATTGTGGAATCGAATTTCAAAAATTAGGTAGCTCTAGTTGTTGCTTTGCATAGCAGTATTCCTTATAGAATATCCAGCACCTCATTCAACGAGGAAAGAGCTGAGATCCCTTCACCGGGAGTGACCTCTTTAGCAATAATTAGCAGATGCTACAACCTTCGGTTTGCCTTTTGACTGCTTTTCTAGTTCTTACTTTGCATAGTGGTATTGTGAATATCCTGAAGGGTTACCCTAGTGCCCCGGCCAACTTCCGTGGCCAAATGCGGAACAAAAATTTTATGACGATAAAAAATTTGGCACTAGAATAAAACTTAACCTGGATCTTTAACCATAAACCTAGTTAGCTAAAGAGTTCTACCTACTATGAAAGAAGATATACCAAGCGAATCGAGTCCTTCGGTCTTCTCTCCTCGTCATGTGCTCCAAGTGGCCTCCGTGAACTCGCTAGATCTCCATTTCCGTCTCCATCGGTCCTCCGGGATCGAGTTTGTTCTCCGTCCTCCATTTGTCGTAGATGATCCACCTGAAGGATGTGATCCATGGCTTTAGCTCTTTACTAAGTGTCAAAAGAGGAACTAGAGAACTTGGGATGCTGGTCCAAGTAATCTAAGATGTAATGGAGGGTGTCTAAGTGTTTGCTATCTCTTTTCTAAGCTCTTCACTTGTTTCTCAACACATGAGAATGTTAGTGAAGAGGAAGAAGATGAAGATGGAAGAAAGCAAGAGGAGGGAGGAACTCAAGAGAAAATGAGAGCTCAAAGAAAAATGAAGCATGAAGTGAGAGAAAATCACACACCTTGGTTTTGCGTGTGAATTCTTTCAATAAACAATTAACAACCATGCTTCAATAGTAACTCCAAATGAATTATAAATTCATTTGTGAATTATTAAAGCATGGTCATCACCATTCCTCCCATACCTTTTACTTTACACCTCATTTCCAATTATCAAATAAAAGGAAAATACATAATGAGGTGGTCACCTTCTAGAAGGAAATCTGTAGTAAATACGGATTTCAGTCTACTGTACATATATACCGGCAATCAGATAAAAATCGGAACGCCCAAAAGAGATAGAATAACACGAAGAACTTAATACTAGAATATATATATCGAAATACATATACGTAAATTATTAAATCAATACCTGATTTAATAATCCGGCTCAAATCCGAGCCGGCTAGTATTACAAACTGTCCGATCGAAAATCCGAGTACCAAGTACATCAATCGATCGAACCCTGCACGTATCCAATACGGCCACTACATCGTTTTGCCTGGATCAGGGAAATCCTCTGTGTGGGACTCTAAAGACTCGACAGTACTCTGGCAGTGGGTTTAACCACAAGCACGTCAGCGGCACTAGCTGTACGTAACGGCTGCCCAGGTACCTGTCGAAAAGGAAGGCCGACGAGCAAGCTCGTCCGAACTCCTACTGAGCCTATCCGTGACAATATCCGTACAGTCCGGTCTCTTCGTCAAAGAGTATCACATACCGGGTCTAGGGGGTGGTTAACGTCAGACCCTAACAACCTGATAAGTCGCGCTGATGTGGCTCAGGACCAATCCGGGAAAACTACTGATCAACCTATCAGTAAATCCCAAGTGCCTTGGCCAAGGTCTTATGGTCCTGACCAATCGAATCACAGTGCGATATCAACTCCCTATACCGGGAGAGACGAATTCCCGACAATCGCTCACTGCCTCCATGTGGCTCGGGACTGAACCCAACCAAAACCTGTTTGCACGACTCAGTAGAGCTGTGGTAGGGTAATGATCAAAGTTCAGTGGGAACTCACACAAGATAAATGCCGATCTCGGGTCCAAAGACTAACCTGTACACATATCACCTGAGAACTTCCATCTGACGATAGGCATAGTACCACATGGAAGTTCTCGGCGAGTCCGTCCAGTGTACTCACACCCAGTGAGCACCTGTATACGATCTTAGGTGCATCAGACCAATGGCCGCGGGACCAACCATCCCCGACGAGGGTAGAAACGTACACACCAGCCTTCTCTGGAGTATCAGTGCCCAGTCGCGATACTCACGCAACTAGGGACCATTTAAGGATGTGCTTATGAACTACCATGCTCCTACAAGTATGATCGCCATCACAACGCAGATAGTCAAGCAAGATCCTAGGGACTTTATCAACATGTAACCGCAATATGTAATAACGAGTATGACATATGCCATGTTAAGATAAGGACAAACCACAATAGTATACTACCGTATCGAGCCTTTATCAATATGTGCAAACAAGATATAACAATAATATAAATAAATACAAATATCCCGATAAAGACAAGTCAAATAATATACTATAAAACTGAGCAAGATTGTTCTGTACATACATATCCCTAGTATCCATATGTATACATATACAATACTGGCCTCTAGGGCATATGCATCCAACAATCTCCCACTTTCACTAAAAGCCAGTGATTGGCGTACCGAATACCCAACGTCTGCTCTAAGGCCAGCTGCTGGTGTACCGCATACCCAACATCCTAAAAAGTCGCTCGAACTGTGCTTGAGGGAGGGCCTTTGTAAATGGATCCGCCGTGTTGTCTTTCGTATCCACTCTCCGAACCTCGATCTCCTGGCGATCTACGATCTCCCTGATCAGGTGATACCGCCTTAAGATGTGCCTGGATTTCTGATGGGACCGTGGTTCCTTCGCTAAAGCTATAGCCCCATTGTTATCGCAATACACAGGTATCGGATCAACAATGGATGGAACTACCTGAAGTTCAGCTATGAACTTCTTCATCCAGACCGCCTCTTTTGCGGCATCGCTTGCAGCAATGTATTCTGCCTCCATCGTCGAGTCTGCGACGGTATCCTGTTTGGAACTCTTCCAACATACCGCCCCTCCGTTGAGGGTAAACACAAAATCCGAGACAGACTTGCTGTCATTCTTGTCACTCTGGAAGCTTGAGTCGGTAAAGGACTCGACCCTGAGGTCTCCATTACCATAAATCAGGAACATCTCCTTAGTCCTTCTCAGGTACTTGAGAATATTCTTTACTGTTGTCCAGTGGTTCTCACCTGGGTCGGACTGATACCTGGTCACCACGCTTAGCGCGTAAGCTACATCTGGTCTTGTACATAGCATCGCATACATTATGGATCCTACCGCCGAAGCGTAGTGTATAGTGCTCATGCGAACCCTTTCCTCGTCAGTCTTGGGAGACATCTCCTTGGAGAGGGTGATTCCGTGCAATGCGGGTATGTTACCGTGCTTGGAATCTTCCATACTAAATATCTTTAGTACGGTCTCTATGTACCTGGATTGTGAAAGTCCCAATAATCTCTTGGATCTATCTCTGTAGATCTTGATCCCCAGAATGTACGAGGCATCACCTAGGTCTTTCATAGAGAACCTTTGTGATAAGAATAGCTTGACCGATTGTAGCATAGGAATGTTATTTCCTATCAAAAGAATGTCATCCATGTATAAGACTAGGAACACGACAGTTCGTCCTACAATCTTCTTATAAATACAAGGCTCATCCTCGTTTTTTATGAAGTCAAATTCCTTGACTGTCTCATCAAAACAGATGTTCCAGCTCCGCGATGCTTGCTTCAATCCATAAATGGATTTGAGTAGCTTGCACACCTTCCTACTGCTCCCACTGTCTACAAAATCTTCTGGCTGATCCATGTAAACGCACTCTTCTAAACTTCCATTTAGAAAAACCGTTTTTACGTCCATCTGCCAGATCTCATAGTCATGAAAGGCAGCAATGGCAAGCAGGATCCTAATGGATTTGAGCATAGCCACTGGAGAAAAAGTTTCGTCATAGTCCACTCCTGGTCTTTGACGAAAACCTTTTGCAACAAGTCTAGCCTTATAGGTTACCACCTGCCCATCTACACCAAACTTCTTCTTGTAGATCCATTTGCATCCAACGGGTTTTACCCAAGGTGGAGCAACTTCCAGGGTCCACACTTTATTGGTGTACATGGACTCCATTTCAGATTGCATAGCATCCAGCCACTTATCAGAGTCCCTACTGATAATGGCTTGCCTGAAACTAGTAGGATCATCTTCTTCCAAGATGCAATCCTCTCGATCCCCATCTATGAGAAAACCGTAGTATCTCTCGGGCGGATGAGAAATCCTACTAGATCTGCGGAGTGGCTGAGGTTCGCCCAGTAATGTTGAATCTTGTGGTTCTACCAAATCTTCAGTTATAGTTTGTCCTTCTGGAATTTCATCCAATTCTACCGTGCCCCCACTTATTTCTTTTTCAAGAAACAACCTTTCAAGAAAGGTGGCGTATCGAGAAACAAAAACCTTTTGCTCATCGACATGGTAGAATAGATATCCATTTGAATGCCTGGGATATCCAACAAACTTACATAAAACTGACCGTGCCTCAAGTTTGTCCGGATTCTGGTTTTTCACATAGGCCGGACAACCCCATATCTTAATCCTTTTAAAACATGGTCTTTTATTACTCCATATTTCATATGGAGCCTTAGGCACAGATTTAGATGGAACCTGATTCAACAGATACGCTGTTGTTTCAAGTGCAAGCCCCAAGAATGAAAGAGGCAATTCTGCATTACTCATCATAGAGCGAACCATATCCAATAGGGTATGGTTTCTGCGCTCTGATACACCGTTGTGTTGTGGTGTATACGGAGGAGTAAGCTGAGAAAGAATACCATTCTCTTTCAAAAAGTCCCTGAATTCCGTACTTAAGTACTCCCCCCTCTATCAGATCGGAGGATCTTAATACTTTTGCCAATCTGGTTCTCTACTTCCTTTCTGAATTCTTTGAATTTCTCAAAAGCTTCAGATTTGTGTTTCATAAGATACACATATCCGAATCTAGAGAGATCGTCAGTGAATGTGATGAAATACGAGAACCCACCCCTTGCATGTATAGACATCGAACCACACACATCACTGTGTATGAGTCCCAAGAGCTCTACTGCTCTTTCTCCATGTCCGGTGAATGGAGATTTGGTCATCTTTCCTTTGAGACAAGACTGACAAGTTTCATAAGATGAAAATTCGAACGCATTCAAGAGTCCATCTTTATGTAACTTACTCAGTCTTTTCTCTCCGATATGACCAAGTCTACAATGCCACAAGTAGGATTCGTTCGTATCTGAACTCTTCCTCTTACGTGTGTTTTATACATTGAGAACTGTGTTCTGATTTAGAACATAGATACCATTACACAGTGTACCTTCTGCAACCAGTACCTTATCAAGGTAAATGTTCATGATATTTCTATCAAGAACAAAGTTATATCCATCTTTATCAAGTAAAGAAACTAATATGATGTTACAAAGCATGGAAGGTACATAGTAGCAATTGTTCAAAATCATAGTATTGCCATTTGGCAACACTAGGTGATATTCACCGACGGCCGCAGCATTAACGTGTGCTCCGTTCCCTACTCCGAGGGATATATCACCAGGTGCAACTATCCTACTTTTTCTCAGTCCCTGTAATAAATTACAGATATGAGATCCTGATCCGGTATCTAGTACCCAGGAGGTAGGACTGATCGAAAAACAATTCTTAATAACAAGAACACCTGAAGAAGACGCAACAGTATGTTTCTTCTTTGATGGGTTTATCAAGGAATTCAAACTTTCCACTTTCCCTTGCTCATACTTACGACTGTTGTCGTAAGTTAGAGTTGAACCGTCGTTCCCCAGCCCCGAATAAGAATTCGGATCGATCAAGCGATACATTTTATTATCTTGATTAGGGCGTGAAATGGTTGCTACCTGGAGAGAGAGGGAAAACACTCAGCGTGCGCTCTTGCAAGATTAGATTGGTTATTAATTTATCTAATCAGGATGGCTCCCACTGTTACCTCAAATTCTTCTTCAAACCCTAAAAGAAGAATTAGTCAGGATTAATCGCACGTCACAATACTTGCTTAACCTTTCGGCCAGGCCGGTGTTGGTACTTCGAGGGAGGTTTTCCAACGCTTTCGCGAAGTTCCTTAATTACATAACCTCTTTTCCCTGGAGGCGTAACCCCGCTGACACCTACTTGGTTTATAGAATTGATTGTTTAAGTGTGATAATCTCCCGAGAGTAATCCTACTCATCAGTGGGATCGGGATCTAACTATCATTGTGTGATGCACTATATGGAATCCACTCTAGTCACCACACTCTAGATGGTATGCTAAATCTGCAAGTTTCCTGTATATTTGAAACTCCCGATGTGGTTTTTGCCCCTAACGGCATATGGTCTTGATAGAGACCAACGTACCGTAAGTCGCAAGTCAAGTTCAACCCGTCATTGTCCTGGATTAACTTAGACCCGCCCGCATAAGCCCTTGATAGAGACCAAAGTGGCTATGCGACTGTCCTAATTAATCACATCCTAAGATGCAACAGATAAGCAACACTTAGCTACCGTACACTATGCCTTGATAGAGACCAACGTACATAGCACGAATACTAACTGCTTTTTATCTGAAATGACGGAGAGCTACGGCTGGGTTTTTGGCGAAAAACCCGTTAACGTAATGAACTTGATATCGTTGAAGGAACCTGAGTAGTTTTAGAAATATATAGTGGCGAAAACCTTTGCTAAAGAGGTCACTCCCTGTGAAGGGATCTCGGCTCTTTCCTCGTCGAATGAGGTGCAGGGTATTCCAAAAATGAATACCACGATGCATAGCAAAAAATAATCGACTATAGTGAAGTTATTACCCTGACGCAAACTTTACTCAAGGGGTCACTCCCGGTGAAGGGATCTCGGCCCTTGCCTCGTATAATGAGGTGCTGGGTATTCCAAACTGAATATCACTGTGCAAAGCAAAAGAGAACGTCTGTAATGTCAGTTTTTAAAGCTTGGTTCCAATAACATCTTTTAGGCTTATTATCTTGCATTAATCAAAATTAATGTGGTCCTATCAATTTGTAGCCTATCACACCAGAAAAGAATGAAAATAAAATGTACGTATATGCCATCCACATTCGCCACGGGGCCCCATCATCATCCGTTAGGTTACTTAACTAACGACAGAGTGGGGGCTGGAATAGCGCGGGTGCAAAACATATACAACATTTACTAGTATATATATAAGTATATATAACATTCGTCCTAGGCATGATAATAAACAACATCACAGATAACAATACATAATGGTGGATAATCTTGGAGCCCCGGGTTTCATTTGAGCCGCAAATAAAACCCGACGTTCCCGGTCGAGTGGATAGCCTATGCAATGATAACCTGTACCCCCTACAAGTGCGGCGAATAACCCGCCAGTTCTAGAATGGACCCCCTCCGTCTCAGCACCTTGAGATGCGGGACTGTTGCCTTCTAGAACCCGGTTATTCGTGCACCCCACCGTGGGGTCATCCTAATACAGAAAATGAAAATAATATATACAAGCGGTGACATCGACCTCAACCCGGTCATGCCCCAAAAAAATATACAACCCGGCAAAGACGGCAGTCCACATGTCGGACGCTCGCCCCGCAATAACAAATGTACAAATGAATTATAAACTGTATTTCTAATATTGCACCACATGCTATCCATCATGACTATCCAACCACAATCACAGCACAGCCACAAAACATCAACGCGAATGTCACATTCGCAAAACCCGTCTAAAGGAACATATAGCAGTTAGACGAGTTTTACCGATCGAGTGACATTCCTGGTCGCAGATAAAAGTGAATGTACTGAAAATAAAATACGTATTTTAAAATTACGATCGACTAAACTTTCCAAGTGGGCCCCAAGTATTAAACCAACACTGTAACAATTCTGGGCCCAAAAAGTAATTATTCCAGAAACCACAATTTCCAAAAATAAGAGGCCCAGAAGAAATTTTGTTCACGTGGGCCCCAAAACGGCCGCGGAACCGACGCCAATAGCGGGTTTGAGCGGCGGATCCGCGGCGGTTTGGAGGGATCACGTGACCAAATTTCTTCAGGGGTCTTAATAAAGCCTGCATGATTTTCTGGGACCATAAAATTGATTTTTCGAGCACGTTTAAAAATCGACAGAAAACTCATGATTTGAAATGCAGTTTTTGAAATTTTCGGTCGATCGTTATTCTAAACACGTTTAAACAAGCTAGTATAGATTTTATGGGTGGCTCTGATACCATGAAGGGTTACCCTAGTGCCCCGGCCAACTTCCGTGGCCAAATACGGAACAAAAATTTTATGACGATCAAAACTTTGGCACTAGAATAAAACTTAACCCGGATCTTTAACCATAAACCTAGTTAGCTAAAGAGTTCTACCTACTATGAAAGAAGATATACCAAGCGAATCAAGTCCTTCGGTCTTCTCTCCTCGTCATGTGCTCCAAGTGGCCTCCGTGAACTCGCTAGATCTCCATTTCCGGATCATTCGGTCCTCCGGGATCGAGTTTGTTCTCCGGCCTCCATTTGTCGTAGATGATCCACCTGAGGGATGTGATCCATGGCTTTAGCTCTTTACTAAGTGTTAAAAGAGCAACTAGAGAACTTGGGATGCTGGTCCAAGTAATCCAGGATGTAATGGAGGGTTTCTAAGTGTTTGCTATCTATTTTCTAACCTCTTCACTTGTTTCTCAACACATGAGAATGTTAGTGAAGAGGAAGAAGATGAAGATGGAAGAAAGCAAGAAGAGGGAGGAACTCAAGAGAAAATGAGAGCTCAAAGAAAAATGAAGCATGAAGTGAGAGAAAATCACACACCTTGGTTTTGTGTGTGAATTCTTTCAATAAACAATTAACAACCATGCTTCAATAGTAACTCCAAATGAATTATAAATTCATTTGTGAATTATTAAAGCATGGTCATCACCATTCCTCCCATACCTTTTACTTTACACCTCATTTCCAATTATCAAATAAAAGGAAAATACATAATGAGGTGGTCACCTTCTAGAAGGAAATCTGTAGTAAATACGGATTTCAGTCTACTGTACATATATACCGGCAATCAGATAAAAATCCGAACGCCCAAAAGAGATAGAATAACACGAAGAACGTAATACTAGAATATATATATCGAAATAAATATATATAAATTATTAAATCAATACCTGATTTAATAATCCGGCTCAAATTCGAGCCGGCTAGTATTATAAACTGTCCGATCGAAAATCCGAGTACCAAGTACATCAATCGATCGAACCCTGCACGTATCCAATACGGCCACTACATCATTTTGCCTGGATCAGGGAAACCCTCTGTGTGGGACTCTAAAGACTCGACGGTACTCTAGCAGTGGGTTTAACCACAAGCACGTCAGCGGCACTAGCTGTACGTAACGGCTGCCCAGATACCTGTCGAAAAGGAAGGCCGATGAGCAAGCTCGTCCGAACTCCTACTGAGCCTATCCGTGACAATATCCGTACAGTCCGGTCTCTTCGTCAAAGAGTATCACATACCGGGTCTAGGGGGTGGTTAACGTCAGACCCTAACAACCTGATAAGTCGTGCCGATGTGGCTCAGGACCAATCCGGTAAAACTACTGATCAACCTATCAGTAAATCCCAAGTGCCTTGGCCAAGATCTTATGGTCCTGACCAATCGAATCACAGTGCGATATCGACTCCCTATACCGGGAGAGACGAATCCCCGACAATCACTCACTGCCTCCATGTGGCTCGGGACTGAACCCAACCAAAACCTGTTGCACGACTCAGTAGAGCTGTGGTAGGGTAGTGATCAAAGTTCAGTGGGAACTCACACGAGACAAATGCCGATCTCGGGTCCAAAGACTAACCTGTACACATATCACCTGAGAACTTCCATCTGACGATAGGCATAGTACCACATGGAAGTTCTCGGCGAGTCCGTCCAGTGTACTCACACCCAGTGAGCACCTGTATACGATCTTAGGTGCATCAGACCAATGGCCACGGGACCAACCATCCCCGACGGGGGTAAAAACGTACACACCAGCCTACTCTGGAATATCAGTGCCCAGTCTCGATACTCACGCGACTAGAGACCATTTAAGGATGTGCTTATGGACTACCCTGCTCCTACAAGTATGATCGCCATCACAACGCAGGTAGTCAAGCAAGATCCTAGGGGCTTTATCAACGTATAACCGCAATATGTAATAACGAGTATGATATATGCCATGTTAAGATAAAGACAAACCACAATAGTATACTACCGTATCGAGCCTTTATCAATATGTGCAAACCAGATATAACAATAATATAAATAAATACACATATCCCGATAAAGACAAGTCAAATAATATACTATAAAACTAAGCAAGATTGTTCTGTACACACATATCCCTAATATCCATATGTATACATATACAATACCGGCCTCTAGGGCATATACATCCAATATATCCTGCACCTCATTCGACGAGGAAAGAGCCGAGATCTCTTCACCGGGAGTGACCTCTTTAGCGAAACTAGCAAAAGCCTCAAAAACACTCCATTTAAAACTATTTGATTCTGCAACGAGATCAAGTTCAAAGCGTTAAAGGTTTTCTTAAAAACCATCATCAACCCTCCGTCATTTTAGGAAGTAGAGTACTTAGTATTCGTGCTGCGTTTGTCGACCATAGCCGAGGTGCAGTGTACGGTAGCTAAGTGATGTCTTCCTACACAGCATATGACGCGATTAGTTAGGACGGTCATATGACTTTGTTGACCTTAGCCAAGGGTCATGTGGGTGGGTCTAATTAATCACGAAATGACGGGTAGAACTTGACTAGTGCTTATGATTTGTTGACCATAGCCAAGGTCATAGATGCTTGGGGTAAAAACCATTATCGGGAGTTTCAAGTGTTGAAATTTGCAATGAGATTGCATACCTTCTATGAGATAGTTGGATCCTGATACCCACTGCGAGTAATTGTTACTCCTGGGAGAGTTTTGCACTTTACAATTAGCCGATCAAGTAGGTGTCTATAAAGGTGTCAACGGGGTTACGCCCCTGGGAAAACGAGGTTTATTTTAATTAGGTCCGTGCGAAAGCACGGGGAACCTCCCTCAAAGTACCGGCACTGGTCTGGCTGAAAGATTGGCGAACTTGTAGAGTGTAATTAATCCCGGCTAGTCTTTCCTTTTAAGGTTTGAAAGAAGATTTGATAAAAACAGTGGGAGCCATCCTGATTAGATAAAATATATAACTAATCTAATCTTGCAAGAGCGCACGCAGAGTGTTTTCTTCTCTCTCTCTCCAGGTAGCGACCATGTCACGCTTTAATCAAGATAATAATATGGATGTATTGACCGAACCCGCTTGTTATACTGAGCTAGGGAACGTTGGTCCCGCTCCAACTTATAATCGTTATAAGACCGAGCAGGAAATAGGGGAATACCAGGATTCCCATGCCGCCCAAACGAAGAAAGTGCATGCTGATGCATCTCCTTCGGGTGTGTTCATTACCAAGAACTATTTCTCATTATCTTTTGCGTCCTGGGTATGAGATACCGGATCAGGATCCGAGATATGAATCCGTTACATGGGCTACAGATAGGTAGAGAACTGAGAACGGGTGATAATTTTCAAGAGTTGAAAATGGTGCAATTGTTGCAGCCAAGGTGTTGGCAGTTATCACCCTGTATTACCAAATACATTTATTCTGAACGAATTAGATACCAAACCTGATATACAACATCATATCAGTCTCTTTGTTTAGTAAAGAAGGATATAATTTTGTATTGTTGGATAATGTTTTGAACATTTCCTATATCAAGTGTTGATAGTTTCAGGCACGTTATCTAAAAGCATATACGTTCTAAACCAAACTACAATTCTTAAAGTACAGAACACACACAAGAGGAAGAGTTCAGAAATGAACGAATTCTTCTTGAGGCATTGTAGACTAGATCATATCAATGCGACCCGACTAGCTTAGTTACATTTAGATGCATATTTAAAGCAGTTTGAATTTACATCTTGTGAAACTTGCCAGTCATGTCACAAAGATATGAGGACCATAGCTCCGTTTACTGGAAATAGAGAAAGGGTTAGTGAACCCTTGGGACTAATACATAGTGATGTATAAAAGTCCCCAGTCTACATATGCCAAGGACTGGTTCTTTATACTTCCTTACATTCACTGATGATCTCTCAAGATTCAGACACATGTTCCTGTTGAAACACATGCCTGAAGCTTTCAAGAACTTCAAAGAATATAAGACAGAAGTAGAGAACCAAAATGGAAATAAGTATTATGTCCTTTGATGTGATCAGGGAGGAGAATACTTAGGCATGAAATTCCTGGGCTATTCTAAAGGAGAATGAGATTCTCTCTCAGCATTACTCCTCCGTATACACCATAGCACAATGGTATATCGGGGTGGGCAATCGCACCCTATATAGATATGGTGCGTTCTATGATGAGTACTACTGAGTTACCTGTTCCCTTTTGGGGGTTATGCACTTGAGAAGCTGCATACCTATTGAATTGGGTTCCAACCAAATAGTGCCTACCACTCCATATGAGATATGGTATGGGAAGAACCCATCTCTTAAGTGAGTTAAGATTTGGGGTTTTCCGGCCTATGTCTAAAAGCAAAATGCGGACAAGCTCGAGACAAGGTCAGTTCTGTAGAACTGGAAGGAGTTCCAGCTATACAAACTACAGCTGATGATTTGGTAGAACCAAAGGATTCGATAGTTCCCGACAAACCTCAGCCTCTCCGCCGATCTGGTAGGGTTTCTTATCCACCTGAGAGATACTTAGGTTTCTCAGTGACAGTGGGAGCGAGGATTGCATCATGAGATGATGACCCAACTAGTTTCGAGCAGGCCATCAAGAGTGGGGACTCTGTAAGAATGGCTGGATGCTTAGCGATCTGAGATGGAATCTATGTACACCAACAAAGTATGGACTTTGGTTGCTATATCTGAAGGGTTAAATCCCCATCAGAAGCAAGTATATCTTGAGAAGATTACTTGGTGTAAATGGAAAAGTTGAGACTTTCAAAACTAGACTTGTTAAAGGTTCTCGTCATCGACCAGGCGTGGATAATGATGAAACCTTTTTCAGTGGCTGTGCTTAAGTCCATCCGGATCCTACTTACCATTGCTGCATACCATGACTGCGATATCTGGTGGTTGAGTGTCATGACTGCTTTTCTAAATATTGATTTAGAAGAGAGCGTCTATAAGTACACAGCCAAAGGGCTTCATAGACAGTGGGAGCAGCGGAAACGTGTGCAGGATGCCTTAAAAGTTAAACCAGGCATCGCGGAGTTGGAACGTCTGTTTTGATGTGGTAATCAAAGAGTTTGACTTCATCAAAATGGTAGATGAACCTTGTATTTACAAAAAGGTAGTAGAGAGTAAAGTGGTCATCCTCGTATTGTACGTAGACAACGTACTCTTGATAGGGAAAGAGTTTCCTATGCTACACTCGGTCAATCTTCTCTTATCATATTGATTCTCTATGTAGGATCTAGGTGATACCTCATAATCCTGGGTTTTGGATCTATGAGATAGATCTAAATGGATGTTAGGATTCTCACTAGGAGTAGTGAGATGGTATCAATTGATCCTAGGAGAATCATTGGATAGATTCCAGGGTGGTAAAGATGACTGAATGTTAGTCACAGACTTTGTCTTTACCCTCAGTGGAGGGGCGGTATGTTGGAAGAGTTCCAAGCTAGATACCGTGGCAGACTAGACGATAAAGGCTGGTGACATCGCTATCAAAAATACTACCAAAGAAGAAGTTTGGGTGTATATTAGTTCATGAGATGAACTAGGTTCCAACCATTGTGTGACAATGGAAGTGTGGCTTTGGCCCAGGAACCCGGGTCCCATCAGTGACCCAGACATATTCTAAGGCGGTATCACCTGATCAAGGAGATGGTTGATCTCCAGGGAGATCGAGGTTAGGAGAGTAGACTCAGAGGACAACACGGCGGATCCACTCACAAAGGCCTTTTCCCAAAGAGAGACTTTTATGGGATGGTTGAGTATGAGATACTGCAACCACTGCTACAGATGGCCCTAGTGCAAGTGGGAGATTGTTAGTTATATGTATGCCCTAGAGGCCATTACCGTGCATGAGATGTATAGTGTAGTGGATGCCGAGACATATATAGGGAGGACTTTCTTGCTCGACATGATAGTAAGCTATCTGGTTGCTCTTTATCTTAACATGTACACTTATTATCTCTCTATTACATGTTGATAAAGCCCTTAGGATGAGTACTCGACTTCCAGGATTATGATGCAGATCATACTAGTGGGGCCTGGGTAGTCCATGAGTACATCCTTCAATGTTCCTAGTCGTGGGAATATCGAGACGGGGCATCGATATTCCAGAGTATACTAGCGTATATCTTCTCAACCCATGTGATGGGCGATGGATGTTCCCATATCCATTGGTGTTAGACATCAGAGATGGTATACGGGTGCTCAGTGAAGACTGGGTACACTGAACGGACTCACCGAGAACTCCCAGATGGTATTATACCTCACGTCAGATGGCAGTTTTCTGGTGACACTGGTACAGCTTAGTCTGTCGACCAGAGATCGTCATAGAGTCTTGTGTGGCTCCCACTATGCTTTGATTTCCACCCTACCACAGCTCTACTGAGTCGTGCAAACAGGTGGTTTTTGGGTACAGTCCCGAGTCGCATGGAGGCAATGAGCGATAGGAGGGGATTCGTCTCTCCCGGTATTGGGGGTTGATGTTGCGTTATGCTCGACTGGCCATAACTGGAAATCCCTGGCCAGGGTTGATGTGATTTACTGGTAAGTGTTATCAGTAGTTTCACGTTCATTATGGACCTTACATCGGCATGACTTATCAAGCTACTGGGGTCTGACGTTTACCACCCCTAGGCGAGATATACGACATATCAGACGAACAGACCGGACTGTGCGGTAAGTGTTACTGATTGGATTCGCAGGAGTGTGAGCAGGCTTGCTCATTGATCTTCCGATCGCTTAATACCCGGGTGGCCGTTACGTTTAGCAGACCGCTTGCGGCTTGTGGGTGACTGATATGATCACCACCTACTACCGGCGTATTGACGAGTCTTTAGAGTCCTACACAGAGGTTTCCTGGCTCAAGCGAAACGAAATAGGAGCGCATATGAGATATGTGCGGGACCGAGAATAATACCAGTATGTGATACTGTATTCTATTCTCGCGATTTGTATCATCAGTCGGTTATATGCGATATAGCCAGGTTACCGAATCAAGTGTTGATTCGATATATTGATATACTAGATATTGGTCGGTTATATGCGATATGACCGGATCATTAAATCAAGAGTTGATTTAATGATTTAATGTATAATTATATATTTGATATATTACTTTACATTAACTAGTATTTGTTCACTTAAGATTGATTTTCTCACTTGATTTGCACATGATGTATATGTGATATATGTTTGTATAAATGATTATATCATGCTTGATGATACATGCAAACATGGGTGGATGTGTGACATACTCCATGCTAATTATAATTTTGGTTTTTATTTATCTTAATTATTCAAAAATGGTGGCTTCTTTTGTCATGGCTCAAAGCTTCATGAAGCTTGAAGCATCTTTGACAAAGTGCACTTATTTTGTCTTGATTAAAATATTTATTAACCAAACCATTATAATTAACTATGGTTTAGTCTCTATAAAGGTTAACTCACCCATGGTAATAAATGATCATTATCTTCACTTGTTTTTCTTTTCTCATTATTCATTCATTCTTTCTTCTTCATCAAGAAGAAAACCTTGCTAGAATTTTTCAAGTGAAGAAATAAAGTGAGAAATCAAAATCCAAAGTGAACTCACTTCCTATTTCATCATCCTCTACTACTTTCTATTTAGTTTAGGGTGTTCTCTTCACAAAGTTCTTGACCAAGTGAAGATGGAGCTTGAGTTTGAGTCTTCTCGACGTAGATTATCTTCGGCCTCGAAGTCAACGAGCTGGCCCGTTCTTTTCTCCGAGGAAACCATCACTAGAGTCCGGGATCTCGATGATGCAGCGAAGGGACGTCAACACAGAGCCTTAGAAGTGAAGGACCGGATCTACAAAGGTTGTATTTTCATTCACTTCCTTTTGTAATGTTAGATTACAAGTTGTGTTACCCTAGTTTTCTAGTATGATCTTGAGGTTGATTGCTTAGCACCCCCCTTTAATTTTTGTTGTGGCATGAGTGATGCTTGCAAACCCTACGCTAGGTGCTGAGGAATCCCAACATCCTGTTCCATGAGATTTACATGATATGAGGGCCGGATAGAGTGACGGCGCCTGAGTATCGGGATTTTGGGGTGTTTTTGGTAGACACCGGGGTTTTTTCCACGATGATGATTCGTGTAGATGATATTTTATCCCATGCTCAGCATTCATTGTTATGCATTGCATCATATAGTCATAGTACCTGATGGAGTACGTTGCATGATTATTGCATATCCAGTTACCATATTGATGTTATCAGTTTTCACATGTTAGAGCATCGCAGTACGTGCATACTTGCGATTACCTTTATATGTTATTTACTATTCACGAGTTGGAAAATCACCCCGTTGTGCCACAGTGTTTGCAGGTTGACCCTTAGAGTAGTTGCGACAGGGCTACTTCCTTGTATCTTTTGGCTACGGATACCATTGCAGTTGGCGAGTGAGCCGTTTTGCCTTTAGGTAGGTTTTGCGGTATCCGTTTATTTCCACTGTACTCTCTGTTTTATCTAGTACTCTCCATCTACCATTTCATGTATTGACTTAGAGACCGGTTGTGAGGACGATGTATATTATTTTGTACTCTGGATGTCGAGCTCGTGTGAGCCGGTTTTATTTATGCAGTTTTATCTTTTATGCGGTTTTTCACTTATATTGTTCATTCTTCGCTACGGCGTCGTATACTATTATTGTGGTGGTTGTTTCCGCCGTTGGGCATGATTGCTCCCGTTTGGGGATACTTTATTCTTATTATCGGTCATTTTACTTATATCATGTGTTGTACCCGTTTCGGGGCTAGTTTTTACAAAGGAGGTGCTGCCGAAATTTTTAAGAAAATAACTTAAACTTTAAAGATTTTTACTTAAGGTTTTTTTCTAAATGTTTTAAAATAATGTTTTCTCCACTCACTATTTTTAATGGTTTTGATTTCTGGGTTTCGGCTTACTTAATCGCGTTACGCCTGTAGACGTTACGTGGTCAAGTGCTGGTCACGGGCCGAACTTTGGGTCATGACAAAATTGGTATCAGAGCCAGGTTTTACCTTTCGGAGTGTATGATGACCTTGATATGATGGAGTAGGTAGCTGAAACAGAGTGGCGTAGCGTGTGTATGTTCTGCGGCATACTCACGATGCGGTACTCCTCCTAAGTGACCTTAGGACCTATTGGTTGAAATTCATTCGTGATTTTATACATTCTTGTGATTCGATTTCCGTATTCTGATCGAATCTTGTTATATTTCCAGCCATTATGCCGCCAAAGACTACGAGGGCACAGAGAGCGGTCGCGAGAGCCAAGATTAGAGTTGACTCCTCTAAGACGAGGACTGACCCGGGTAGTACACCCGTTGTACCAGAGCTGAATGTTCCCCCTTCGACAGAACAGATCGCTATGCTAGGGGCCGGTATGCAGGAGATGCGCCAGATGACGGGGTCGTTAGTTGAGGCACTGCGAGTGCAGCGACCAGATGTAGTTCCACCCGTTACGGGGACCGTGATGGTACCTACAGTTCAGGCAGTTGCACCTGCAGCTACAGAGGTTATCACAGTGTCGCTATCTGAATTTATGAGGCTGAAGCCTCCGGTCTTCACAGGCACCGATGCAGTCGAGGATCCGCAGTCATATATCGATAGGATGGCCCGGATATGTCGTTCATTCAGATGCTCAGATGCGAGATGGGTGGAGTTCGTGAGCTTTCGCCTGGAAGGTCTTGCGCAGAAGTGGTGCGAGTTGGTAGAAAAGGGCAGAGCAGCAAGTCTTCCTCCTATGACCTGGACTGAGTTCGTGACAGTGTTTCTAGCCCGTTTCCTTCCACAGAGTGTCAGAGATTCTAGAGTGCACAGGTTCGAGTCTTTACGTCAGACTCCGAAGATGACAGTGGCAGAGTATGATGTGCTGTTCACCGAGCTATCTGTTTATGCCCTGTATTTAGTGGCTACTGAGGAGATGCGGGTCAAGTGGTTTGTTCGAGGCCTGCTTACCCCACTATTTCTTGCGATCAGCGCACAACATTGCGAGACTTATGCAGCAACTGTGGACGCGGCCCTATTAGTCGAGGAGCGTCTTGCCGAGACGACGGTCGTTCCGGAACCGAAGAGGGTCCGTACTGATATATCAGCACAGGGACAGCCGTTTAGACACCGTGACAGTTTCCGTTTAGATAGCAGAGGCTTGGGACGAGGCCAGTTGTTCAGCTCTTATTCCCAGGTGGGTCAGCAGTCGTCTCGTGGATGTTTTGGGTGTGGCAGTCCCCATCACCGCATCAGAGATTGTACCAAGATACGCCGGAAGGAGGCAGCCATACCGCTTGTCACCTTACCACCTTCTCCAGCTCAGAGAGCGTTGCCTCTTGCACCTGCTATTGCTCCGCGTCAGACTTACGCACAGAGAGGTCGTGGCCGCGGAGGGTTCGTTCAGAGAGGACGGGGTGACCGAGGCAGAGGACAGCCAGTCGCAGGTGGAGGGCAGGCACAGGTATTCGCCTTGACGCATCAGGATGCGCAGGCGTCCAATGCAGTGGTCTCAGGTACTCTTTCAGTATGTTCTGTTGATGCACACGTATTGTTTGATCCGGGATCCACGCACTCGTACGTTTCTACACACTTCGAGCCGAGTTTGGATAGAGAGTCTGATTTGCATGATCAGCCGCTTGTTGTGACCACTCCCGTGGGCGAGTCGTTTGTTGCTAGACACGTGTTCTGGTCATGTGTTGTCCGTATTGGTGAGAGAGAGTTGTCCGTCGACTTGATCCTTCTTGAGATGATGGACTTCGACGTTCTTCTGGGCATGGACTGGTTAGCTACGTGATATGCGTCTGTGGACTGCCGCGAGAAGACAGTTAGGTTTTGTTTTCCCGGTGAGTCGGTTTTTGTTGTGCAGGGGGACCATGGTGTCGCCCCTCACCGTTTGATTTCGTCTCTTCGTGCTCGACAGCTTTTGAGGAAGGGATGTCAGGGATTTCTAGCCTACGTTTGCGATACCAGAGCTGCAGAGGTTCTTTTGGACCAGATCCCGATTGTCAGTGAGTTCCCTGATGTTTTTCCTGACGAGCTGCCTGGGCTACCGCCTGAGCGCGATATTGTTTTCTGCATTGACTTGATTCCCGGCACAGGGCCTATTTCCATACCGCCTTATCGGATGGCCCCGGCGGAGTTTAGAGAGTTGAATGGTCAGTTGCAAGAATTGCTGGATAAAGGGCTTATTCGACCTAGTGTGTCTCCTTGGGGTGCTCCAGTCCTGTTCGTCAAGAAGAAGGATGGCAGTTTGCGCTTGTGTATTGATTACCGCCAGCTGAACAAGGTTACCGTACGGAACAGATATCCCTTACCGCGTATCGATGACTTGTTCGACCAGCTTCAGGGTGAGATACTTTTCGAGGATTGACTTGCGATCAGGCTACCATCAGTTGTGAGTCCGGAAGGAGGATATTCTGAGGATGGCTTTCCGCACGCATTATGGCCACTATAAGTTTTTGGTGATGTCGTTCGGACTCACCAACGCCCTAGCAGCGTTTATGGATTTGATGAACCGCGTCTTCAGGCCGTATCTTAATCAGTTCATCATCGTATTCATCGACGATATCTTAGTGTACTCCCGGAGCCGAGAGGAGCATGAGCAGCACTTGCGTATTATGTTGCAGACCTTGAGGGAGCATCAGTTATTCGCTAAATTCTCCAAGTGCGCATTCTGTTTCGACAGTGTAGACTTCTTGGGTCACGCGGTGACGAGAGATGGCATATATATGGACCCGAAGAAGATCGAGGCCGTTCAGTATTGGCCCAGACCAGCATTAGTTACGGAGGTCCGCAGCTTCCTAGGACTGGCTGGCTACTACCGACGATTTGTTCAGGACTTCTCCGGTATCGCTGCACCGTTGACCGGGTTGACCCGGAAGGGAGTCCTTTTTGATTGGACGGAGGCGTGCGAGCATAGATTCCAGCAGTTGCAGACTCGTTTGACTACGGCGCCGGTATTATCATTGCCTTCGGGATTGGGCGGATTTGTGGTCTATTACGACGCTTCTCGAGTGGGACTAGGTTGCGTGTTGATGCAGCATGACAGGGTTATCGCGTATGCTTCTCGGCAGCTGAAGAAACATGAACAGAACTACCCCACTCACGATTTAGAGATGGCTGCAGCGGTGTTTGCACTCAAGATCTGGAGACATTACCTATATGGCGAGGCATGCTAGATATTCACGAACCACAAGAGCTTGAAGTATATATTTCAGCAGCGAGACCTAAATCTGAGACAGTGCCATTGGATGGAGATAGTGAAGGACTACGATTGCGAGATCCTTTATCATCCGGGCAAGGCGAATGTAGTGGCGGATGCTTTGAGTCGGAGGCCCGGAGGTAATTTATCTTGTTTGAGCGCCATGCAGAGGCAGTCGTCGGCAGATTGACAGATTCTATGCGACAGCCGAGTGCGGTTTGAGTTCACTCCGACCGAGGGATAGCTTGCGCATATCCGTGCACGTCCACAGTTGCTTGACCGTATCCGTGAGGCGCAGCCCAGTGATGACCGTCTTTCAGAGATCAGGGAGCATATTAGACAGGGCAGAGATTCTGAGTTCGTGATTGATGATTAGGGGATACTGCGATTTGGGGCTCGACTATGCGTACCAGATTCTGAGGGACTGAGGCGTGAGATTCTCGAGGAGGCGCATCGATCAGTGTACAGCATTCATCCAGGTTCCACCAAGATGTACCATGATCTGAGAGATGTTTACTGGTGGGAAGGGATGAAGAGGGACGCCACAGACTTTGTTTCGAGGTGCCTGACTTGTCGGTAAGTCAAGGCCGAGCACCAGAGGCCCGCGGGAGAGCTACAGCCGTTGCCCATTCTGGAGTGGAAATGGGAGCAGATTTCTATGGACTTCATTATGGGTCTACCCAGGACCAGTCGAGGGTACGACTCCATTTGGGTGATCGTGGATCGATTGAGAAAGCGGATCACTTCCTGCCAGTGAAGACCACTTTTGGATTTGCTCAGTATGCCCAGATATATATCAACGAGATTGTACGATTGCATGGCGTCCCTACTTGTATCGTGTCCGACCGAGGCATCCAGTTCACCAGCCGACTATGGCAGAGGCTTCAGGAGGCTTTGTACACCCGCTTGAGTTTCAACACAACATTTCATCCGCAGACCGACGGCCAGTCAGAACGGACTATTCAGACTCTTGGGGGCATGCTTCGAGCTTGTATTCTAGAATTCAGCGGCAGCTGGGATCGTCATTTGCCCTTGGTCGAGTTCTCCTACAACAACAGCTTCCAGGATACCATTCAGATGGCACCATTTGAGGCTCTATATGGGAGGAGATGTCGATCGCCCGTCTGTTGGACAGAGCTCAGCGAGAGCAGTATTTTGGGGCCTCAGATCATACAGGAGACGACCGAGAAGATACAGTTGATTCGAGATAGGACGAGGACAGCTCAGAGCAGGCAAAAATCGTATGCTGACAGACGTCGTCGCAAACTCGAGTTCGCAGTTGGCGATCATGTTTTTCTGAGGGTATCTCCGATTTGGATGTGATGAGATTTGGGCGGAAAGGAAGGCTTAGTCCCAGATTTATAGATCCCTTCAAGATCCTCGAGCGTGTGGGCATAGTGGCATATCGTTTGGCTCTTCCACCCGACTTCCCGAATGTTCACCCCGTATTCCATGTGTCGATACTTCGCAAATACCTTCATGACCCTTCTCACATGATTCAGCATCAGACCGTTCAGCTCGAGCGCGATCTTTCGTTCACCGAGCAGCCAGTAGTGATATTAGACCGGCAGGTAAAGAAACTTCGATCAAAGGTCTTGCCATCTGTGAAGGTGCTTTGGCATAGCCCGAATGGTGAAGAGATCACTTGGGAGGTCGAGGGAGAGATGCGGAAGAAATTCCCTCATCTCTTTGAAGGTATGCTAGCTATATTTTTAAATTCAGGGATGAATTTCTTTAAGGGGGGAAGATTGTAACACCATAGGATGCGATTAGTGGTTGATTATGTGAAAATATGGTTTTTTAGTAAAAAGTTTACCAAAACGGTTTTCAAATATTTTATAAAAATTAATGAATATTTTATTAGAATTTAATTGGGCTTGCACACACATGCGCATGATAACCTAGGGCTAATTTGGGGTTAAACCATGTTATGTGGACATGGTGTATTAACCCACTTCATTAGGATGATATGAAGTTAATTAAGTTTATTAGTTTTCAAAATTTAAATATAATTAGTTTCTTTTGGGGTTGACTTGTGAGGATTGAGGAGAGAGAGAGGGCATGATGGGCATGAGCAAGCATGCTTGGCAATTAATTAGGAGAGAGAGAGGGGCATGGTTGACCATCAATTGTTTTTCAAAAAAAACAACTCATTCCTCACACACTTCTCACACTCTCTCCCTCTCCTTAGTTCAGCAGCAGCCCCCCTCCCCCCTCTCTCCCTCATTCTTCTTCTTCTTCTTCCCTTCATTCTAGCCCCCAACCTTCATTAAAACTCCCTCCTCACTTCACTGAAACCCTTGTTTAACACTTCTTATGGGTTCTTGAGGCAAGTCTTTGCCTTTGAAGGCAAGGTTAGCAAGTTGAGCCACCACTTAACCAATTTGAGATATAAAACTCACCCTAATCCTTTTTATCTGAACTTATAGTTTATTTAGCTTAAATTTAGTGTTTAAGTTGATTTTAGTGCTAGTTTTGTGGATTAAGTGGAGTTTAGGCCAAGTTTTGGTTTTTATGGATTAATTAACTTAATTAGGTATTATTAGTGCTGTTTGAACCAAGTCCTAGCTACTGGTTACACAATAATACCATATTGTTGTGATTTAGTGTTAATTTAGCGTTTTAGTTAAGATTTGGGCTCATTTTGAGATCTGCTTTTGATCCGGTTGCTTCAGGTAAAAGTTGAGTTTATTGAAGCATGTTCACTAGACGTAGACCACACACACGAAGCCCGGAACCCCCATTCTTCTTTGAGGCCGCAAAAATAAAGGTTCTGGCCGTAAATTGCGGCCAGAGGGTTGATTCATGTGTCGGGGCTTCTTCTGTAGGTGTCTGCTAGGTTTTGTAGGTGTTTGGTATATACAACATTTCCTATTTCCACTCTAGTAAAAATCTGGAACAAAATACCTTATTTTCAATACCTTGAAGCTTGCGCAACACGTGCGTTATGTGAATGGGTTTAGTGTTTGCTGTGTATCACAGCGTGTCGGGGTGGTCTCAGGCGATGCACGCACATTTTGGCGTATCGAATACACACGCGTTTAGCTTGCGACGCGAGTTTCTCATTTGGTTTTGATATCGCGTTTTTGCAGGATTTTAGCTTATGTGTATTTCTTTGTGTAAATTATAGGTTCGCAGGCGGGTACTTCGGACGCCGCAAAGAAGGGGAAGCAGGTAGTCGGCTACACTTAGCACGAGATCACGATGAGTAGATTTAACATCTACGGGGAAATCGCCCGTATGGTGTTATGCGTCAGGGCTTGCTAGGATGTTATAGCCGCATATTATATATATATATATATATATATATATATATATATATATATATATATATAGGTTGTGCATATGTATCATTGTTGCATACCCCTCTCCAGTTGCATATGGGCATAGTAGTTACGAGACACCGCACTGTTACTAACGGTTCATGCTGCACGAGCACTAATCGTATGCTACACACACACCGTTAGTAATTGCCATGACACTCGCACTATAGAATTGCTATGAACCATACATCGTTTTGATTACCTCATCATTGATGATTAGACATGATTGCTCCTTTGTATGCATACATTTTGCGTATCTACATACTTACATTTCCACACTTGGTTATGCATACATCCCTGCGTACACCCATACTTGTTATAGCCGCATCCCTAGATGACGTAGATTGATTTTGAGCTTTGGGAACCGCCTGATGTATTTTTAAAACTGTATTTATTTAAAGGAGCGGTTTTCCCTTGATATGCACATGTTACAGCTTTATGTTGCATACGTCACATTGTATGGATTTACGCATTGAGTTTGGATTTCATGTGATTTCTGGATTTGAGAACCGTGGTATTATTCTAAGAAAGCATGCACTATTTTGAAAACCCAGTTTCTCTTGATATGATATTTTAGTGCGTCCACTATGAGTTTTCTCGGTTCTGAGAGCTTGTGTGAGTATACCCGATTCGAGGAGTGGTAGGTACCGACTGCGGGTACATGGTGTAGGGTTGCTGGGCACACGCACAAGGGTCTACGAGGCATCAACCATGCCCGATTAAAATTTTAGCCGTGCCGAACAACACAAAGCCGGATCTTTAAACTAGAGTTTATGCGAAAACAAGTTAGTTAAACACTTTAACACTAAGTGAGAGGGATTACAACCTTTGTAGATCCGGTCCTTCACTTCATAAGCTCCGTGTTGAGGTCCCTTCGCTGCGATCATCGTGTTCCGGACTCTCGAGAGGCTCCATGAAGAGAATGATGCAAACTTGCTTCCGATCTTCGATAACATAGATGATCTACCTTGAAGTTTCATTAACACAAGCTAACACTCACTAAATGAAGTGAACACCCTCATCTAAATGGCAAGGATAGATGAGGATGATGAAGTAGGATTTTTGCTCTCTTTTATAATCTTATTCTCACTCATTTTCATCACTTGGAAAAAAGCTAGAAAGCTTTTTCCATGAAAGAAAGAAGAAAGAAGAAGATGAATCAATAATAGATTCCTTTTGTGATGAATAATGTAAAGAAGATAATGATGAATAATGCAACCATGGTTGCTAAACCTTTGTAGAGAATTAACCAAGGGCTAGGGTTGGGTTGGGTTAAAGCATGAGTCATTTGAAAATATCTTGCACAAAACAAAAAGAAACCTTCTAGAATCATCAAGAAGGAACTAACCCAAAACAAACCCTAACCTTGTTTAATCTTCACTAAACATATTGCATTAGTTATCATATCATGTTACAATATTATATATCACATATATAATATTTATTGTATCAATATAAAATAATACAATTATCATATATCGCATATATATCAATGTATTACCCGAGTGAGAAAAAGAATCTTTTAGTGAGCTAATATTAGTTAATATAATTTAATATATCATAGATATTATTATACATTAAATTATCGAATCAATACTTGATCCGACAATCCGGCTATATCGCATATAACCGACTAATACGATGACCCGGCTATATCACATATACCCGGGCGATATCTCATATCGTGAGAATCCAATACGGTATCACATATCGCATTATCCTCGGTCCCGCACATATCACATATATGCTCCTATTCCGTTTTGCCTTAGTCAAGAAACCTCTGTGTAGGACTCTAAAGAATCTCCAATACGCCGGCAGTAGGTGATGATCATATCAAACACCCACAAGCTGCAAGCGGTCAGCTAAACGTAACAGCCATCCAGGTATTGAGCGCTCAGAAGATCAACAAGCAAGCATGTACATTCTCCTGTGAATCCAATCAGTAACATTCCCGTACAGTCCGGTCTCATAGTCTGATATGTCGCATATCTCGCCTAGGGGTGGTAAACGTCAGACCCCAGTAGCTTGATAAGTCGTGTTGATATGAGGTCTATAACAGTTCGAGAAACTACTGATAACACTTACCAGTAAATCTCAGCAACCCTGGCCAGGGATTTCCAGTTATAGCCAATCGAACACAGCGCAACATCAACTCCCTATACCGGGAGAGACGAATCCCCTCCTATCGCTCATTGCCTCCATGTGATTCGGGACTGTACCCAAAAGCCACCTTTTTGCACGCCCTCTTGGACGTGGTATGAAGCACAGTGGGAATCACACAAAACTCAATGACGATCTCGGGTCAACAGACTACTCTGTACCAATGTCACCGGAGAACTGCCATCTGACGTGAGGTATAATACCATCTGGGAGTTCTCGGCGAGTTTGTACGGTGTACCCAGTCTCTACTGAGCACCCATACACCATCCTTGATGTCAAACACCGATGGATATGGGATCATCCATCGCCCATCATATGGGTCAAGATGCGTATACGCTAGTCTACTCTGGTGCATCGATGCCCTGTCTCGATACACCCTCGACTAGGAACAGTTATAGGATATACTCGTCGACTACCGTGGCCCCACTAGTATGATCTCATCATAGTCCCAGTAGTCGAGTACATATCCTAAGGGCTTTATCAACATGTAACATAGAGACAATCAGAGTACATGTTAAGATAAAGTACAACCAGATAGCATACTATCATGTCGAGAAAGAAAGTCCTCCCTATATATGTCCAAGCATCCATTACAATATGCATCGTATGTACAGTAATGGCCTCTAGGGCATACATATAACTAACAATCTCCCACTTGCACTAGGGCCATCTGTTGTGGTATCGCATACCCAACAATTAGCTGTGGTTGAAGTATCTCATACTCAACCATCCCATAAAACTCTCTACTGGGAAAAAGGCCTTCGTGAGTGGATCCGCGCTGTTGTCCTCTGTGTCTACTCTCCTAACCTCGATCTCCCTGGAGATCATCCATCTCCATGATCAGGTGATACTGCCTAAGAATTATATCTGGATTTCTGATGGGATGGTAGTTCTTTGGCTAAAGCCTCAACTCCATTGTCACACAATGGTAGGAACGAAGTTCATCTCATGAACTTATATATCTCCAGACTGACTCTTTGGTAGCATCCTTGATAACGATGTATCTTGCCTTTAATCGTCTAGTATGTCACGGTATCTAGCTTGGAACTCTTCCAACATACCGTCCCTCTACTGAGGGTAAAGACAATGCCTGCGACTGACATTCAGTCGTCCTTATCACCCTGGAACATTTCCAGTGATTCTCCCCAGGATCGATTGATACCATCTCACTACAACTAGTGAGTATCCTAACATCCAATTGGATCTATCTCATAGATCCAAAACCCAGGATTTAGGAGGTATCATTTTGATCCTATATGGAGAATCCTTGTGATAAGCGGAGATTGACCGAGCGTAGCATAGGAAACTCCTTTCCCTATCAAGAGTATGTCATCCACGTACTCTACGAGGATCACCACCATACTCCCTACTACCTTTTTGTATATACAAGGTTCATCTACCATTTTGATGAAGTCAAACTCTTTGACTACCGTATCAAAACAGACGTTCCAACTCCGCGATGCCTTCTTTATCATATATTACATCTTGCACACGTTTCCGCTGCTCCCACTAGTCTACGAAGCTCTCTGGCTGTGTACTTATAGACGCTCTCTTCCAAATCAACATTTAGAAAAGCAGTCATGATACCCAACCGCCAGATATCGTAGTCATGGTATGTAGCCGTGGCAAGTAGGATCTGGATGGACTTTAAGCATAGCTTTGAAAGTCTCAACTTTTCCATGTACACCAAGTAATCTTCTCAAGATATACTTGCTCCTGATAGGGATTTAACCCTTCAGATAAAGAAACCAAAGTCCATACTTTGTTGGTGTATAAGGATTCCATCTCAGAACGATAAGCATCCAGCCATTCTTACAGAGTCCCACTCCTGATGGCCAGCTCGAAAATAGTTGGGTCATCATCTCATGATGCATTCCTCGCTCCCACTGTCATAGAGAAACCGAAGTATCTCTCAGGTGGGTGAGGAACCCTACTAGATCGGCGGAGAGGCTGAGGTTCGTTGGAAACTATTGAATCCTTTGGTTCTACCAAATCATCAGCTGCAGTTTGTATAGCTGGAAGCTTTCCAGTTCCACCTCATGTCCACTAATTTCTTCACAAGAAATTCCCTTTCACAAAGGTGGCATGCTGAGAAACAAAACAACTTTTGTTCCTCGGTTAGGTAGAAGATATTCCCTTGCGAGTGCATGGGATATCCAACAAACTTCCATAGAACTGACTTTGCCTCGAGCTTGTCCGGATTTTGCTTTTTAGACATAGGCCGGACAACCCTAAATCTTAACAAACTTAAGATATGGGCTCTTCCCTTTCCATATCATATATGAAGTGGTAGGCAACTGATTTGATTTGAACCCTATTCAATAGGTATGCAGCTTCTCAAGTGCATAACTCCCAAAAGGAAATAGGAAACTCAGTAGTACTCATCATAGAGCGCACCATATCAAATAGGGTGTGATTGCTCCGCCCCGATACACCGACGTGCTGTGGTGTATACGGAGGAGTAATGCTGAGAGAGAATCTCATTCTTCTTTAGAATAGTCCAGGAATTCCGTGCTCAAGTATTCTCCTCCTTGATCTCATCAAAGGACATAATACTTATACCCATTTTTGGTTCTCTACTTCTAACTTATATTCTGTGAATATCTCAAAAGTTTTGGACTTGTGTTTCAGCAGGAACATATGTCTGAATCTTGAGAGATCATCAGTGAATGTAATGAAGTACAAAGAACCGATCCTGGCATGTGTAGACAGGGAACTTACATACATCATCATGTATCAATCCCAAGAGTTCACCAACTCTTTCTCTGTTTCCAATAAACAGAGCTGTGGTCATCTTATCTTTGTGACATGACCGGCAAGTTTCACAAGATGTAAATTCAAACTAATTTAAATATGCATCTAAATGTAACTTAGCTAGTCGGGTCGCATTGATATGACCTAGTCTACAATGCCTCAAGAAGGATCCGTTCATTTCTGAACTCTTCCTCTTGTGTGTGTTCTGTATACTAAGAACTGTAGTTTGATTTAGAACGTCAATGCTTTTAGATAACGTGCCTGAACCGATTAACTCTTGATATAGGAAATGTTCAAAACATTATCCAACAATACAAAATTATATCCTTTCTTTACTAATAAAGAGACTGATATGATGTTGTATATCAGGTTCAGTATCTAATAACATTCGTTAAGAATCAATGTATTCTGGTAATACAGGGTGATAGTGACCAACAGACTTGGCTGCAACACTTGCACCGGTTCTATCTCATGAAACTTATCACCCGTTCTCAGTTCTCTACCTATCTGTAGCCCATGTAATAAATTACATATATGGGATCCTGATCCGGTATCTCATACCCAGGACGTGAAGGATACTGAGAAACAGTTCTATATTAATGAACACACCCGAAGATGATGCATCAACATGCACTTTCTTCGATTGGGCGGCACGGGAATTCTGGTAATCCCCTATTTCCTGCTCTGTCTTATAACAATTATAAGTTGTAGCGGGACCAATGTTCCCTAGCGCAGTATAACAAGCGGGTTCGGTCAATACATCCGTATTATTATCTTGATTAAGGCGTGACATGGTCGCTACCTGGAGAGAGAGAGAGAAGAAAACACTCAGCGTGCGCTTTTACAAGATTAGATTGGTTATCAATTTATCTAATCAGGATGTCTCCCACTGTTTTAGTCAAATCTTCCTTCAAACCCTAAAAGGAAAGACTAGCCGGGATTAATTACACGCTACAAGTTCACCGATCTTTCAGCCAGGCCAGTGTCGGTACTTTGAGGGAGGTCCCCCATGCTTTCGCACAAACCTAATTAAAGTAAACCTCGTTTTCCCAGGGGCGTAACCCCGTTGACACCTTTCTAGACACCTACTTGATCGGCTAATTGTAATGTGTAAAACTCTCCCAGGAGTAACTCTTACTCGCAGCGGGTATCGGGATCCAACTATCTCATAGAAGGTATGCAATCTCATTGCAAATTTCAACACTTGAAATTCCTAATAATATTTTGCCCCTGGCATCCTATGACCTTGACAAAAGCCAACAAACCATAGGCTACTAGTCAAGTCCAACCCGTCATTTCCTGATTGAATTAAACCCACCCGCACGGCCTTTGACGAAAGCCAACAAAGTCGCACGACTACCCTAACTCAATCTGCATCATATGCATAAGCAGATAAGCATAAATAGCTACCGCACACTACGTCTTGACGAAAGCCAACAAACGCAGCATGAATACTATGAAGTACTTATCTGAAATGACGGCGGGCTACGTCGGGTTCTTAAGAAAACCCTTTGAGTAATGAACTTGATATCGTTGTAGAATCGAGTGATTTTAAATGGAGTGTTTTTTAGGCTTTTCTAGTTTTGCTAAAGGGGTCACTCCCGGTGAAGGGATCGTCTGCTCTTTCCTCATCGAATAAGGTGCAGGATATTTGTAATACCCAGCCCTGTTATACCAATAATTGTACTTCTTTATACCTATAAAATTTATTTATAATTATTTGTTTATTTTCAAAATTCCATTAAACTCTGCACCATTCTTTCAGCCCAGCCCTTTGTAATTCTCTCATTAGTTTATTTTATTTAATTTAAACCCAAAACCTATTTCCCTCAGCCCATATCCTATTTCTTCTAACTATTTTTCCCCAAGCCCATTCTTTTATAAATTCCTTTTTTCCTTTTCAAACCCTCAGCCCATTTCTCGTTTTTTTTCTTAAACTTAAAGTTTTAATCCCCGGCCCTCATTCCCTTTCCCATTCCTTTTAATTCTTTTATTTTTATTTTAGCCCACTCCCTCAGGCCCACTATCCTCATTTTCCCTCACTCGTGCCCATTCTTTTAATTCTAAACTAAAATTCTTCCCTGGCCCGGCCCAACCCCCTCAGCCCGCCACTTCAATTCCTACCCGACCCGCACCAACAGTGCCCCCTTCGTCTCCAACGGCTCTCTCCCGAGATTCCCGCCTCCTGTCGCACGCGACCCGCTCCTTCGCCGCAACCCACGCCGCCTCCTCCGCCACGATCGCGAGCCGTTACCTCACGTCGCGCACTCCCCTCTCTAACCCCGTCGCCTCCGTTCTCTCTCACTCGTTCTCCTTTTTCCTCTCTCCCTCTATGCCCTCTCTCTCTCGTCTCTCTCTCTCAGTTCTCTATCTCTTCCTCTCCTCATCTCAAATCTCGCTCTCTCCCTTCCTCTGTTTTCTCCCTCTCATCATCTCACCCTCTCTCTCTCTAACCCCTTCTCTCTCTCCCGCAACCCCTCTGTTCTCTCTCTCTCTAATTCTCTTTTCTCTCTAATCTCTCTGTCACCCCTCTCTCTCATCTATCCCAATCTTTTTCTCTCTCTCGCTAACTCTCTCTCTCAATATATCTCTCCCTCTGCAAATTCCTCACCATCGGCTTCGCAGCACCATTATCTCTCCAGTCTCGCAAGCCCTAGGCGTTACCAAGGCCCAACCCCATAGCCGAGTTCGAGCACGAGCCGAGGCCGCGAACCCTACGTGCGCCATTCATCGCGCGTTCGTGCCGTTACCACTGACGTGCATCGCCAAGACGCCTCCAGGCAAGTTCTCTACTTGCTACATGCTAAGTTATCTTTGTTACAAATTAAATTTGTATAGATTCCACAGTAATTTTCCTGATAAGTTATATTACGTACCTGTTCGATGCATGTTCCCAAAGAAAATACTTTTCTAATTTGACGGAACTGGATTGTTTATAGTGGCCCTTGTAGTGATGGATATCTTGTGCAAGTTTCGTTGGAAAATATGACCGTTAATGACTAAAACGACTACCCCAAGTTTACTCGTGAAACTGGAATTTTATTGTACCTGAAAACCGTTAAATTCTCCATAAATTATATACATATTGGAATGATGCGCTCGAGGGCTCAAATCGAAGCCAACTCGACGAAATTTAACCATATACTAGTTTCCAGATATTCCTGTACTTAAACTATGACGATATTTGGATCGGAGTGCGACTCTGGACTGCAGTCCAGAGCGACTCCAATTGTTGCTTGCTGTTCCGTAATGAACACCACACTGTTTCCTAAACTCGTAGGTTGCGGAACTCCATTGATTATTATAAGGAAATCTGTTATCTAGACAGCACAAGTGGTTCCATCCTTTTTCGTTATCATTTGTTATTTAATCTGCAATTTAAAAGATCGGGACGCATAACAGTCCCAACAGAATCAGAACTGACATATTAGTGTTAAACAGTGTATAACTCCTGACGTCCAGATGCGATTGATGAACCGTCTATTGCGTGGAAAACCTTACTGAAAACCCTAGATTTCATTCAACTGTAGCGTCGCTAAAATCTGGTCCCAATTGGGATTAAATTGCGTTATGAAACGGACTTCCGATTCTGAAACCGGATTTCCAGCCGTGAACGCTTAAAATGAAATGGCTATAACTAATGATCCTGGAACCCGATTAGAATAAAACTAAATTCGATGGATAGATAACTGAACATACTAATTATTACCTGTTCATCATTTCACTAAATTGTAACCGTACGATTTATGATAATTTGTGCAAGTGGTAGGTTATTGATTGAGGACATCCTAAACATGCTTTATATACTGTTTACGCATCATATCTTACACCTGTCATTGCATTGATAACCTAGTGATAACGTGCATCTACCCAGTGTTAGATTTTAGTGATGATTATGGCAAGTACGTCAGTGTTCGTGTAACAGTGAATAAGTGAAAGTGATACGTACTTGTACACAATCAGTGACCCTATTATTCTATTGCATTGTCGACGTCTGTGGGATGCGTGTACGTGTGACTATAAGTGGTATGGGACACTTACGGAAGCGCTTGTACGGGTGTTACAGATAAGACACCAGACACTGCCATTTATCTTAGGTATTAGTCGGGACGTGCTTGATGGAGTTCCTGCCTCCAGTTCTCGCGCAGACTTGTCACGGATCGATTAGTATTTAGGGTTATGGTTAGCGTTTGATGTAGACCACGGGGTGTGGGGTAGTTTGAGTGTGAGTTCAACAGAATCTCGGGAGTCCCATGCCGGCTTATATATTTAGGGAGTTATATGGAGATTTACAGGGTATGTGATTATCACCGTGATATACATGTTGGGCCCATGGTCCCTTGCCCTTGGGTTCTACCCTTGGGTGGAGGACACTCGCGAGTGGTTGACTCTCACACTTGGACTGACGATAGGTTTAGTGACCTGTACAGTGAGACTTAGAGACGGATAGGGATACTGGCATTGATATACCTTACCTACTGTGTTGACATACGTGGCATACCATTCTACTGCTTTTACTGTTCCGCTGCATTGATTACTGCATGTTCATACCCATACTGCCATTGATCTACTGTTATGTATATATCTATTATCACTGTTAGAATTGTCACATGATTCTATATATATTATATTGCTATTGTGTCGCTCTGACGACCTGAGTATGCATGCTCAGTGTGAGGAGAAGATTTAGCCTGGACCAGGACTAGACGCACTTCACGGACATCTTGTTTAGCTAGCCAGAGTTATATCTTTTGTTTCCCATCAGGTCAGTTTATTTTACTGTTTTGTTCCAGTTACTGCATTTCTCATTACCTGCGCATTATTTACTGTTTACCATGAAAAACTAGAAGCCGAAGTGTGACTACGGCAGGACATTTCCTTGACCGTAGGAGCATGGCTGGCCTTGTCAACCCCTTGTATTCCGTATTTTGGGAAGCGGGGCGTGAAAATATTTCACAAATATCACTATGCAAAGAAAAAACTATAGAAGCAATCAAAAGACAAACCGAGTTTGTAGAATCTGCTAGTTTCTCTAAAGAGGTCACTCCCGGTGAAGGGATCTCGGCTCTTTCCTTATCGAATAAGGTGCTGGATGTTCTACAAGGAACACCACTATGCAAAGCAAGAACTAGAGCTACTAGTTTTTAAACAAGTTTCTACAACATCTTAGGTTTCTTTTATTTCATTAATCTCATTAATGAAGTCCCATTTTAATTGTGCTTCACAAGCATCACATTTGAAACGAAATCTGCAATATAACATATATCTCATATATATAATATAAACATTCGTCTCAGGCAGTAATATGATCTTATCACAGAATATTGCAGCAGAAGAACATATATGAAATATTGGATATACTAGGACTTCCGTGTTTTAATACGAGCCTGTATAAAACACGGATTCCACGGTCGCGATGAGTAGCCAAATCCACATCCCTAGACCCCTACGAGAGCGGCAAGCAACACTGCCAATTCTAGGGTTAGGAGACCTAGTCTTGACTCCTCGAGATGGTCTCCCACTGGACCCTAGAACCCGGTTACTTGTGCTCTCCGTCTTGAGTCTACCTAATGCGGAAAAGTAAATAATATACAATGGTGACATCATCCTCAGCCCGGAAGTGCCCTAATAAAAGAATATTACATACAAATGAATTTTACATGAATGAAAAAGAAAAACTCTCATCTCACATAAAACCCCCGGCTATTCAAAACACGATGATCCAATATAACATATCACAGCAACACATAATATCTCATATCATCAACGTAAGCAAGTATGCGTATCCCGATTGTCGTTGATGTATAGCAACGAAGCCGACGATACACCACATACTACGCTTACGGTCACAGAAAAAAAGTGTAAAACTACAACAGTTGGAATCCGCAACCTACTTAGACATCGCATGCCTAACCAAATGAATTCCTTAGACATAGCATGCCTAACAATTATAAACCCCGCATGTTAGTCTCATTTATCGAAAACTCTTTTCAATATCAAGTCGGGCAATTCAACAAGATTCCCGACATCCTGATCAAATGCTCGTCGCAAACTTTAGTAGACGGCCGCACCCCCGATGCCGTCGACGAAGTGCACTAAGGCGGAACACCGCTGCCGCGAGCACCCAAACGGATGCTTTTGGCGACGGGGTTCTCCTACAGTCACTTAGTCGGGGCTATGGGGCGTGGCTGTCTGTTAAGTTTACCCGGCGAGTATCCGCGTACGCTACGTGATTGCGACAGACTTTTGATCACATCAAAATTCCGTGGCAACCGATCGAATTGAGACTAAACTGCTATGTTTATAATATTCAAATTAGTTATCTCATAACTACCTGTGGATTCCAAATATTATATCACATTCCAGATAAAAAGACAGTGTTAAACTTTCCGATCGAATAATCAAACACCCAAGTTTTCCCAAATAGCTCAACACTTGAGCGGAGTTCAAAAAGTATCCATCACATGCCACAGTACCAATGGTCCAGCCGTAGAAGGGTCAAGCCAACGCCTCACATGTGGCATGCCGTACTGCCCCAAACCCTAAGGTTTAAAGGTAGTTCAAGACGGTCACATAATCGAATTAAGATTTGTTGTCTTCTAGAGGGTCCACCGCGTTACTTGCATGATTTTCCGGAAGTTTCAAACTCAAGAAAAAAAATCCAACTTTTGAAAAAAATTCCGACAGGGGAAAAAATGAGTTATTGATATCCGTTCGAACTTTTTAACAGTTTCTAAAAATTATCCGGAAAAACTTAAACGAAGTTAAATTATCCGATCGAATCAACGAGTCCCCAATACAACCCAGAAAACTCAACTCTTGAGTAGAATTAAAAATTCCCAGAAAAAATTGAAGAGAAAGGACGTAAGAATAAATACCTGAAATACCAGGGACCAAAACCAAATTTTGGCCGCGGTTCCACGGTCATGTGAGCTCATTAAGGGTCCGTACTTCACAGTAATTCTTAGTTTTTCCTGCTTATTTTTCTGAGTATTTTTAATCTGAAAAATGTCAACTTTTTGAAAAATATCCAGAGAAGGGTTCGTATCGGGGTATCCGGGTTCGATCGGACTTTAAACTTCGCCTAGACATCGCCTAAAGCTCTAGCATGGCTCTGATACCACTGTAGGGTTGCTGGGCACACGCACAAGGGTCTACGAGGCATCAACCATGCCCGATTAAAATTTTAGCCGTGCCGAACAACCCAAAACCGGATCTTTAAACTAGAGTTTATGCGAAAACAAGTATGTTAAACACTTTAACACTAAGTGAGAGGGATTACGACCTTTGTGGATCCGGTCCTTCACTTCATAAGCTCCGTGTTGAGGTCCCTTCGCTGCGATCATCGTGTTCCGGACTCTCGAGAGGCTCCATGAAGAGAATGATGCAAACTTGCTTCCGATCTTCGATAACTTAGATGATCTACCTTGAAGTTTCATTAACACAAGCTAACACTCACTAAATGAAGTAAACACCCTCATCTAAATGGCAAGGATAGATGAGGATGATGAAGTGGGATTTTTGCTCTCTTTTTTAACCTTATTCTCACTCATTTTCATCACTTGGAAAAGAGCTAGAAAGCTTTTTCCATGAAAGAAAGAAGGAAGAAGAAGATGAATCAATAATAGAATCCTTTTGTGATGAATAATGTAAAGAAGATAATAATGAATAATGCAACCATGGTTGCTAAACCTTTGTAGAGAATTAACCAAGGGCTAGGGTTTGGGTTAGGTTAAAGCATGAGTCAATTGAAAATATTTTGCACAAAACAAAAGGAAACCTTCTAGAATCATCAAGAAGGAACTAACCCAAAACAAACCCTAACCTTGTTTAATCTCCACTAAACATGTTGCATTAGTTATCATATCATGTTACAATATTATATATCACATATATAATATTTATTGTAACAATATAAAATAATACAATTAACATATATCGCATATATATCAATGTATTACCCGAGTGAGAAAAAGAATCTTTTAGTGAGCTAATATTAGTTAATGTAATTTAATATATCATATATATTATTATACATTAAATTATCGAATCAACACTTGATCCGACAATCCGGCTATATCGCATATAACCGACTAATACGATGACCCGGCTATATCACATATACCCGGGCGATATCTCATATCGTGAGAATCCAATACGGTATCACATACCGCATTATCCTCAGTCCCGCACATATTACATATGTGCTCCTACTCCGTTTTGCCTGAGTCAAGAAACCTCTGTGTAGGACTCTAAAGAATCGTCAATACACCGGCAGTAGGTGATGATCATATCAAACACCCACAAGCTGCAAGCGGTCAGCTAAACGTAACAGCCACCCAGGTATTGAGCGATCAGAAGATCAACAAGCAAGCTTGTACATTCTCCTGTGAATCCAATCAGTAACACTCCCGTACAGTCCGGTCTCGTCGTCTGATATGTCGCATATCTCGCCTAGGGGTGGTAAACGTCAGACCCCAGTAGCTTGATAAGTCGTGTCGATATGAGGTCTATAACAGTTCGAGAAACTACTGATAACACTTACTAGTAAATCTCAGCAACCCTGGCCAGGGATTTCCAGTTATAGCCAATCGAACACAGCGCAACATCAACTCCCTATACCGGGAGAGACGAATCCCCTCCTATCGCTCATTGCCTCCATGTGATTCGGGACTGTACCCAAAAGCCATCTTTTTGCACGCCCTCTTGGACGTGGTATGATGGAAATCAAAACATATTAGGAATCACACAAGACTCTATGACGATCTCGGGTCAACAGACTACTCTGTACCAGTGTCACCGGAGAACTGCCATCTGACTTGAGGTATAATACCATCTGGGAGTTCTCGGCGAGTCCGTCCAGTCTACCGAGTCTCTACTGAGCACCCGTACACCATCCTTGATGTCAAACACCGATGGATATGGGATCATCCATCGCCCATCATATGGGTCAAGATGCGTATACGCTAGTCTACTCTGGTGCATCGATGCCCTGTCTCGATACACCCTCGACTAGGAACAGTTATAGGATGTACTCGTCGACTACCGTGGCGCCACTAGTATGATCTCATCATAGTCCCAGTAGTCGAGTACATATCCTAAGGGCTTTATCAACATGTAACATAGAAACAATCAGAGTACATGTTAAGATAAAGTACAACCAGATAGCATACTATCATGTCGAGCAAGAAAGTCCTCCCTATATATGTCCAAGCATCCATTACAATATACATCGTATGTACAGTAATGGCCTCTATGGCATACATATAACTAACACATGGTGGACCCAGTATGGTACCCCGGGGCAAGAAGACTCATATAGATAGACGGTGAGCCCAGCGGAGGGACCACTACCTACCAGTGATAGTATGGAGCCCGACGGATATCCGGAGGATACCGTCTGGGGGTTACGACATGAGATACATATTGAGGGCCGATTTGGTATACGGCGCCTAAGAGATGAGGATTTGCGTGTCGATGCTGGACACGAGTATTTCATAATATTTTGAGTGCCGATGTTGGGCACTCCTATTCTATGAGATTTACAGGATATGAGAGCCGGATAGAGTGACAGTGCCTGAGTTATCGGGATTTTGGGGTGTTTTTGGTAGACACCGGAGTTTTTTCCACGATGATGATCGTATAGATGATATTTTACCCCATGCTCAGCATTCATTGTTATGCATTGTATCATATAGTCGTAGTACCTGATGGAGTACTTTGCATGATTATTGCATATCCAGTTACCATATTGATGTTATCAGTTTTCACATGTTAGAGCATCGCAGTACGTGCATACTTGTGATTACCTTTATATGTTATTTATTATTCACGAGTTGGCAACTCACTCCTGTTGTGCCACAGTGTTTGCAGGTTGACCCTCAGAGTAGTTGCGACAGGGCTACTTCCTTGTATCTTTTAGCTACGGATACCATTGCAGTTGGCGAGTGAGCCGTTTTGCCTTTAGGTGAGTTTTGCGGTATCCGTTTATTTCCATTGTACTCTCTGTTGTATCTAGTACTCTCCATCTACCATTTCATCTTTTGACTTAGAGACCAGTTGTGAAGACGATATATATTATTTTGTATTCTGGATGTCGAGCTCGTGTGAGCCGGGTTTATTTATGCAGTTTTATCTTTTATGCGGTTTTTCACTTATATTGTTCATTCTTCGCTACGGCGTCGTATACTATTATTGTGGTGGTTGTTTCCGCCGTTGGGCGTGATTGCTCCCGTTTGGGGATGCTTTATTCTTATTATCGGTCATTTTACTTATATCATGTGTACCCGTTTCGGGACTATTTTTTACAAAGGAGGTGCTGCCGAAATTTTTAAGAAAATAACTTAAATTTTAAAGATTTTTACTTAAGGTTTTTTTCTAAATGTTTTAAACTAATGTTTTCTTCACTCACTATTTTTAATGGTTTTGATTTTTGGGTTTCGGCTTACTTAATCGCGTTACGCCTGTAGACGTTACGTGGTCAAGTGCCGGTCATGGGCCGAACTTTGGGACGTGACAGTATACTATCTTAGGTGAACAAACTAACACCAAAGGCTTGTGAGACCTGGCCACCGCCTTTTGTCGGGATGTCGATCGGTATACACTAGTCTACTCTGGAGTATCGATGCCCAGTCTCGAAACTCCCACGACTAGGGACATTTAAGGATTTGCTTATAGACCACCAGCTCCCACATATATGATCGCCATTATAATGCTGGTAGTCAAGCAAGAATTATATAGGTTCTATCAACATGTAATAGTGATTATAAAGACAGACCAGATAGCATACTATCATCTCGAGTAAGACTGTTCTACCGGTATTGTCGGGACCCGGTTCTTGTTCACGGAGGAAAGTGCCACACAGAACAAAGTGCCATGCCAATTTTCATACTAAGAGGGCAGGGGCCACCTCTTGAATCTGTGGGGGCCACTTCTAGAGTCTGTGGGACCCATTTTAGAACAATGGGGAATGTTCGGAACACATTCCGAAAGAGGACCGGACTGCACTATAAATATAATGATACCACCCTCAATTATAGAGGTGCCTTTTAAATGAACCCGAACTACAGGAGCTTGAGAACTCTGTAGTTAAGCGTGCTTAGGCCAAGGAAGTCTTGGGATGGGTGACCTCCTGGGAAGTGGCCCCTGGTTGGGTTGGGTCCGGTTCGCTCTAAAGGGAAAAACCGTGCGGTTTCGGCCAGAGCGAACAATGCCATCTGTACTGGGGTGTGGGGCTTTACAGGTATAGGTCATTCCTCAATCATCATAATCACCTGTCTGCGACTACGATACTTGCCTTGAGGGCACTATAGCCAAAAACTGTACTTCGACAGAGCGTCACGGAAGAGGAACACCCCAATAATCAAAGTCGGGGTAGGACTTATCTTCGTACAACCACAAGGCGGGATACTCCGCTATGCCTTCTCGTTGACAGAACCAAGAACTAACAACGATGCTGAATATAAAGCTCTCATTGCCGGTCTCAAAATCGCAATCGATATGCGCATCAAGGATCTCATCATATACAGAGACTTATAGTTGATAGTCAATCAAGTGAATGGCAACTATAAAAACGTGCAAACCTAAGCTAATAAGATACGGCGATAAAGTGCAGCAGCTGCTAACACAGATTCCGTCATACACACTGGAAAATGTGCCGCAAGCGAAAAATAGCAAAGTGGATGCGTTAGCAAAACATGCTAAAGAAATAGCAGATGAAAATCTTGACGATGTAAGGATCAGTGTTCGAAGCCGCAAGATCCTATCGCCAGCTGAATTTCCTTCGGAGTCTCCAGTGGAAACACCCGAAGAAGAAGAAGAGATACTTGGAGAGAAGGTTCTCCAAACTGAAAAAGAAGAAGAAGATGAAGACTGCAGGCAATTATTTATAGACTACTTCAAGTACCAACAAACTCCTGAAGATACGTCATCTAGACATCAGCTTATAAAACGAGCTCTGTCGTTCGCCTTCATCAACGATACCTTATACAAGAGATCCTTCGACTCTGTATGGTTGAGATGCCTAAGGCCGAAAGAAGCAAAGAAAGTCATCCAAGAAGTACATGATGGTCTTTGTGGGTCCTATCAAGCCGAGCCTAAAATGAAGTTGAAAATCAAAAGGACGAGTTACTACCGGCCCCACAATAATTCAAGACTGCATCGAATATGCGAAACGGTGTCACTCATGCCAAATACACGAGGATTTCATTCATCAACGTCCTAACCCACTGCATCCTACCGTAGCCAACTGGCCGTTCGAAATGTATGGAACAGATATCATCGGCCCCATTGAACCGGCATCATCAAGAAGGCAACAATTCATCTTGGCGACAACCGACTACTTCTCCAAATCGGCAGAAGCAATTCCTCTCAGAGAAGTAAAAATGGAGAATATTCTTTACTTCTTCAAAACTCATGTGATATACCGGTTCGGAGTTCCACGGTGGATACTCTCGGATAACGGACAAGCATATAGAAGCTACAAAATAACACGCTTTGCCAAATAACACAAGATAAACTGGAGATCTTCCTCCGTCTATAACCCTAGAGCCAACGATCTAGCTGAAACCTTCAACAAGACATTGACAAAGCTCATAAAAAAGCTGGTATCCAGGAATAAAAAGGACTGGCATGAAAAGCTGCATAAATCTCTTTGGGAGTACCGAAAGACGTTCCAGACGAACACAAAGACAACATCTTATGCCTTGGTGTTCGGAGCTGAAGCAGTGCTCCCGTTGGTAATAGAACTTCCCTTGCTAAGGATGGCAGTTCACCATGAGCTTACGGATGAAGATAATGCTCACCTCCAACTCGAAGAACTTGATGTGCTTGACGAAACCCGCCTCACAGCACAGCAGAGCTTAGAAGCCTATCGAGTAAGGAAGACCTAAGCATATGAAAGATTAACCAGATCGAGGACATTCTGCAAAGGCGGACTCGTGCTGGTTGTCAAAAGACCCATGATCCCTAACTGCGCAAAACGTGGGAAGTTCGAGCTAAATTATGAAGGCCCGTATATTATAGAGGAAGTCTACAAAGGTGGAGCTTACCAACTTGTGGATATGCATGGAGAAAGAATATATCGACCAATAAACGATCGATTTCTCAAGAAGTATTATGCTTAAGGGGTTGCGACTTAGGTCAATGATAAATGAAGAAACCTATATCCGCTCCTTATCTTCCTAAATCGGAACTCTGAGAAACTAGCATTTCGCCCCGGACATGGGGATGTTGGACCAAAAAGTTCCTAAACTAATACTTCACCCCAAACATGATGTTGTTAGACCGAAAAGTCCCTAAACTAGCATTTCGGCCCGGACATGGGGTTGTTGAACCGAAATGTCCCTCAACTATCTCGTCGCCCCGAACACAGGAGTGTTGGACTATGATGTCCCTAAAATAATATGCTCCTTGGGATCGACATTGCAACTGAAGTCCCACCGGCTAAGATGGCAACTCAAGCCCCACCTGCGAGACTACACCTAAAGTCCCACCGGCTACAAAGTTCAACCGATGATGCAATCCTCCAAAAAAAATTTGTTGCCCTACGAACAGTCTCCAAATTGGCTACCAAATACAATTCACGGGCACAAATAATCCTTATCGTATCTAAGTCCCACCGGCAAACAGTTGGGTCACCTACGGCAAAACTTCTTCTGAAAGTCACGTCGACAAGCTATGTTGAACTATCTACGAAGCTTCGTAAAAAAACGGCATGTCCACAAGCAAAATGGGTACGGATGAAAACCGAAAATGGCTCCGTGAGTAAAAATAGCAGGACTGCCAACAAGCTTGTGAAAACCCAAAAGGGCACAAACTCGTAAAAAATACACTTGCAAAGTCCTCTCGACTTGCAAGGATAACACCTAAGTGAGATCCTTATGACTCACAAAGGTGAAAGACACTTGGGAATCCCCACGATTTCTCAGGAGAATATCCACTTATGAGATCCCTTTGACTTGCAAGGAGAAAACATCCCTCTATAAGACCATTAAGGCTTATAGAATTCAAAAGTCTTAAGTCATAGATTTGAACATGTTCCTAAGCCATCATATACCTAAATTAGCCCTACAGGTAGTTCGATCGTGACTCTTGTATACAATCCACGGGCATAAATAAACATAAACAAACCCAACTTTCACACGGTGGACGACACTTGTAAGTCCTCTGACTTGCAAGGAGAAAAGTATTCTTGTAAGATTCTTACGACTTATAAAATTCACTTCGGATTCCTCACGATTCCTAGGGAGAAAATGCACCTCTCGACTCATAGGGAGAAAACTTTACGAGACCCTCACGGCTTGTTTACATTGAAAATCCTTAGTCGACGAGATCCTAACCCAGTCTTCTATGCCACCTTTGTCCAAAAAAGGCAACGGCAAGTGATGAGTCGCTCCTAGCGATGTTTTAGTTGTAGTGATACTGATGCCAAAGCAGGTATCAGATAAAAAAATGCATATAAAATAACCGAAATGATAAGGCGACTCGCAATAAAAAGTAGCGAGTAAAAATTAAAAAAATATATAGCAGAAATGATTGGGCACCGCGAATAAAGAACCGAAATGATTGGGAAATCGTGACTTTCACGATATGAAAAGCTGAATTGACAGAGTATTGTGGAGAATAAAAATTGAAAAAAATGAAAAAATATATAAAATAAAATTTTTTCTGCCTTGCAGATGGTTCGAATCTCGACTATTGTGGGCAGTTCATGAATGAAAAGGAGCGGCGTGTTTTCTCCATGCCCCGTCAAATGGATAATTGAGTCTTGATAGCACTTACATAGCATAGAGACTACACCGATGTTCGACTCACTTCGTCAAGGACCAAAGGGTCAAAATGAAGCGGAGTGATGGCTTATTCCTACCTTCGGATCTTGATGGCAATACATGCAAAGCCTAGAGACCATTGGATGTTAGCCCATCTCGAACGGATGCGGCTCTAACTTCCTTGGGACTCCTTAAAAAAGGGAGTCTGATCTCAAGGTAAAGCGCCACGGTATCGCCTAACGTTGAACCATCTGACAGCAAGACGGACACACCGGCCTAGAAAGGTTACTTGAGACGTTGTATCCTGCAGTGGTAGGGTTGGGTGATATAGCAAGTACGCGACTATTCAAACCTAGCGATTTGAGTGGACGTGGATCGAAAAGAAATCTACTGACATAACGGTACGATGGACTAAATCCAGCACCACAAACCTAACGGACGCCTATATCGATAGGGGATATTGTAACATTTTAGAAAATTATAAATAGTAATTTATAATTTAAATATGGATATAATGAGTTTACAAAAATGATATCACATATGAATTTTGGTATCGGATTGATATCCGCAACAATGTAATTATTTTGGGGAAAAATGAAGAAAATATATGATATCATAAAAATGATATTTAAATTGTATTAATATGACATGAGATTTTGTTATAAGTTAATGATATTTTAAGTATTATAATAAGTGTTTTATTTCTTTTAAAATTAAGAATTTAGATTTTTAGTAACTTGAAGATATTTATTTAAAAAGGTTTTTATTTTGATAAGTGGGTGGGTTTATGTTTAGGTTAGAATAAACCCTCACAACCAATACACCCTCACACACACTCTCCTCACTCTACCCCATCCTTCTTTGTTGACACCTCCTACTTGCTCTACACAAACCCTTTACACCTCCTACTTGTTCACACCTTCCTACACTTTACCAACAAATGGTTGTGTTCTTTCACTCACTCACAAACTGAACCAATGCTTTCTTTCAAGCCCCAACACTACAATTTACAAGTATTCTTCAAACCAAAAGAAGAAAAGTTGTGGTTCCTTCATCAAACTTGTGCTTATCATCAAGCTAGAGCCACTACAACCTCTAGGAGCATCAACCATGCATTTCTTGAGCTGGATTTCCTTGTGCACCATCTCTATAGGTAAATCTTCTCTCTCCTTGCAAGTTTCAATTTGGACAAATATCAGTTTTTGTAGTCAAATATCAGAAACTAGGATTTTTGTGACATTTGTGATAATAAACTTGAATCTGGAACTACTAAGTTAATCCACTCGAAAAACTAACAATACTAGGATATTGTGAAACCAATAGGAGATAACCCTTAATGCCTGAGCCCCTAATTCCTCTGTTCACCCGCCGGTTTTCCCTAAATTCTCGCCGCCGCCGGTTTTTGTGTACATATGTGTTTTAGGTTTTGGTCAGTAGGTTTATTTGGTGATAATTTAAGCTACGATATTGTTTGTTTTGTCCCAGATTTCATATAGAGAAATCTGGGAGTGTTCTAGTATTGTTTTAACAATATTTCCAATATTTATGATACGGTTTTTCATATTTCTATACCTCGACTGAATTATTGATGTTCGTACATTAATGTCAGGGGCATTTGGTCGTATTTGGAGTAAGTGAGCTATAGGTTCTAACCTTTGTGCGCTTAGCTCGTTAAATTGCTTTTTGGTATGATTTTTATGCCAATGTGTTATAACTACGAAAATAGGTACGATCGCGAAGGTTTCCGAGACGGCAAGGATGGATAAAGCAATCATGGATTTCGACTAGCTCGACAAGTTGGTGAGTAGATTTATATATACGGGGAAAGTCGAGTGGATGGCGTATAGCACCCTCGCAACCACTTATATAGAATAGTTACGATATAACTAGTGTAAAGTGATATGTTAGCAAACTTAGTTACATTATATTGGTGTATGGTAAGTACCTAATAGAATTCATATGGTTATGGCTATACCTGGATATATGGTATTGGGGATAGACATGCGTGACAATAGATCCGTATGATATGGATATGATATTGGATGGATATGGTACGAGAAAATCATACCGTACTTGTGATGACGAGGATAGTGTGCCGAATACGGCCAAGTTTCATTTGGACTCGTGGAGTCATGAGTTATCCCGACTTGGGACATTACGATTGATTGAGCTATACTCTTTTTAAAAACCAACGATTCATTTTCACTTTTAAATGATAAACGACAAGTATGCGATTCTATTTTCAAAATGAATATCTATTTTAAATTAATGCAGCTTCCCTATTTCAAAATAATGTTTCGTTCCATTTCCAATAATAATGGTATAACTCAAAGCAATTAGTTACGTTTAATAATTACGCGATACGCTTAGATTTCCTTTATATGTTTGCGATACGCTTACCGATTATATACGTTAATTACATTCTCTTTTATACGAACACACTGCACAACTACCAATGAGTACTATGTTGCACGAGCACAGACGCATATGTTACACTACATCTCATTGGTACAGCCATGACACTATAGGGTCGCTATACCACGCGATATCTATATAAATGCCGATACGATGCGCTATGAATTCCCTATATCCGGGGAATTGGGTTGTATTTATATGCTATGGATATAGGTAGAATTACATTCTGCTTTAAACACTTATAGAACACTTGCACAAATACTAATGATTGCCATCCTGCACGAGCACAGACGCGTATGCTATACTACACATCATTAATATTCCATGACACAATAGAACCGTTGGGTTTGTTTGCACGACTGACTATATTTACGTATGATGCCTTTATTACCTGTGTCATGTCCTGCTTTCCAGTGTACGGTAAGGGGACGGACGGGTCACGCGACGTATTTACTCAGAAGTAAACACGCTAAGCGTATCTAAGCAATATAAAGTAAAGTACACAAGAGACAGGAATGTAAATGAACAACAACTTTATTTATTAAACATTATTTTACAGGTACAACTGAAATGTAAATACATGAATAGAAAGCGAAGCCAAAACAATGGCATAACTGAAATGAAAATATGTACCTGCCTACAGCTCTAGGTCAAACGCTAACTGCTCCAAATCGTCAGGGCTGAGCTCGATCTCCAATGAGTCCTAAACACCTGACAACATTCCAAAGAAAGAAGAAAAGGAATGTCGTCAGCGAACAATCGCTCGGTAAGTCCCAAAGGTGAGTTGAGATAGAATAGACAGAAAGAGAATATAACTTATAATGTTTGATTATAATGTTAACGCTGTTGTTTGTAGCTTGGTACAGAAAATTCCAGTGTATACAAGAGGAGTCCCACGATTCCAGAGACAAAGATATACGGAGCACAAAGAACCGTTCAGCTACGGTACAACGGCAATGGATATTCAGGTTAGGTGTATTATGGTTACAGTCTCGTGCCACTTCTAACACCTTCCGTACCAATCTACCCCTTTAAACCCCGCGATGTCTTTTGTATTGATTATATTGTTTTGTTATATAGATGGATGACTTGCCGAAACCATGATATCAGTAAACGGAATGGATATAAATGGAGAGTCGTGTAGACGGAGTATATCCATGGTTCGGTTCAGTCAATATAGATTGATATAGATTGAATAGACAGATTCATGGATTCATGTTGTATTGTAGTTTATACTTAAATCATATTCAAGTCAGATTGATTATATTGAGACTCGGTCTGAGTTAGACGCTATGAAAAGAAATTGAAATCCTGAAGTAGTTTTGATGTTATCGGTAACTGCTGCACATGGACGGCAAGATTTGTGTCTTTTTCCAAGACAATTACCATGTTGATAACACCGTTTGTTAGATTGTCTACCTTAAATAGGAAAGCACCCATATTCTCCGGATTCCTGAAGCTCAAGAGAACTAGTCCCGTTTAAACCTATGTTTACTAGGGCCCTTAATGTAATTTAGTATAATTTGAGGGGGTTTTATGTAAAAATAGTTTTGGTATAATTTCAAAATACATCTCAAGCATTTAATTACCGTTTTAGGGTTTTCATAGATATATATTTTACAAAAGTGAAATTTCTAGTGAGTAAAACCTAGTTTTCATAGTATATGGTATTATAATGAAATATCGGTATTGTTTTGTATTTGGATGGTATTTTCATGTAATGGTGATTCCTTTAATTTGGAAAACTTGGAATATTTATATAATATAATTAAAATAGATATTTTAATAATAGTTATATATTTAATAAAAATAATTTTATTTATTCTTGTAGAAATCTCATTTTCTAAAGAAAAATACATTAAAAATTCCATCGAGATCGAATGCTCCATTCGAAGGTCTGCATCTCACTCTACTAGGCCCGAGGATGTGCGATAACCCGCACCATCCTAAACGGGGTCCCTAAAATTGGGTTGTAGAGGCTTAATTGCAAGGAATTAGATAATACACTTTTTAAAGAAATGGTTTTGCAAGTTTGATGGTATTTAATTGTAATGTCGTATTATCCCATAACTAATGTCCCAAACTTCATCGTGCTATGTCAAAGATGTGTGTTGTGATGAGGCAGGTTATTACCTCGTGAGTTATCCAAAGGTAATACAAGTTTTATGTTGTTTTATGTCGGAAATAAAGTATGTGGTATTTTACTGTAAAAATACGATAAAAATTGCATAAAAGCTTCTTTTGGGATGAAACTTATTTTAAAGTGTTTGTTAATGTTTGTTAAACATTATATGAGAGTATGGTATTGATTGATTAAGAAAAATAACCTTTTTAAAGAAAAACCGAATCGGAAGTCGGATTAACTCCGATTCCTTCGGGTTTTAGAATTTTAAGTTTTTAGAATAGAAAATGAGAGGGGGAGAGGGGAATTACTGGCTAGGGAACAAAAGAAGAGAGAGAGGGAGGCTAGGGAAGTGTCGGGCGTCGTTTCGTCACTGGAATCTCCTTGGAACGTCACCGGAACTTCACCCTTTGCAAATTCCACTTGCACACTAAAAGGACTTGAGAATTTTTTAGAGTTTTGCAGGGAATTTCTAAGTGAGGATGAGTGAAATTGAGTGTGGTATTTACAGGAAATATTAGGGTTTAGAGGGTTAAATAATGCATTGAAATTTGCATTAAAAATGGGATTAAAGGTGATTTATTGTTCTCTGGAAAATGTGCAGAGAAAATAAACAATGTGAGAGAAGTGGGGTAGCTGAAGAGGTTCTCGGGTGAAAAGATGGAGGCCTTTCCCTACTGGCGGCCCGGCGGTACCGGTCAATAAGCCCATCTCGCCGGTCGATTTCTGAGGGTAGGGGCTAGGATTTGTGCCATGTGTCCCTCACACTTCACATACCCTCGTGCATATGTTTATTTATTCTGTAACTTAACATATTACGTATAGTGCACGTGCAAACCCTTGGGCTTCTAAAAGATTAAAAGAAAATTTAATAAGAAGATAATGTGGCTGGGGAGATTCGATCACATGGGCTACGTCACAGCAGTGCAAGGTTTTACCAATGAGTTACAAGTGTTTTCTTATTGTTCTAAAGTAAAACAAATACTTATAGTATACACAGGATTGCAAATACCCTAATTGTACGTTAACTTTTAAACAATTTTCTGTACATTGAAATTGGAGTTGTTACAGTCTACCCTCCTTACAAAAATTCCGTCCTCGAAATTTACAATTTATTTTAAGGACTAGCTTACAAATAAATGAGGATATCTTGCACGCATCTCATCTTCTCTTTCCCATGTTGATTCTCCCGATGTGTCTTTTCTCCACATCACTCGAACCAAGTTGACTTCCTTGTTCTGAAGTGACTTCACCTTTCTATCCAAGATCTTAACAGGTTGTTGTTCACAAAATAAGTCTGGCTGTACAGTGAGCTCGGAGTGATCAAGAATATGGCTGGGGTCACTCACATACCTTCTGAATTGGAATATGTGGAATACATTGTGCACTCCTTCCAATGAAGATGGAAGTGTCAAGCGATAAGCCATTTCACCGACTCGTTCGAGTATGTCAAACGGTCCAATATACCCCGGACTAAGTTTACCCCATCTTCCAAAATGAATCACTCCAAGGTTCAGAGATATCTTCAGAAATACATGTTCTCCCGGTTGGAACTTCAAGTGACGGCGCTTTGCATCAGCCCAGTGCTTCTGCCGATCTTGGGCTATGCGCGTTCTTTCTCTGATAGTACGAACCACATCGACTATTGCTACTACCATCTCAGGTCCAAGGAGTTCTCTATCTCCAATATCTTCCCAACTTAATGGTGAACGACACTTCCTTCCATAAAGTGCTGCAAAATGTGCCACTCCGATACTTGCTTAGTAGCTGTTGTTGTATGAAAACTCCATAAGATATAGGTGATCTTCCCACGATCCTTCGAAGTATAGCATACACGTTCTGAGCATATCTTCTAAGATCTGAATAGTTCGCTCAGACTGACCATCTGTTTGTGGATGATAAGCCATGCTGAAATTCAGACTTGTTCCCAAGATCGCTTGCAGACTTAACCAAAATTGCGATCAAAATCTGGTGTCATGATTGGAGACAATGCAAACCAGTACTCCATGTAATCTCACGATTTCCTGCATGAGTTCAAGTGTATCAGAGATAGTACATATTTGAAGAGTTTCAATCTTACTTAGATTCTTACCTCCTTGTACTTCTTTGCTAGAGTCTCGGTAGATTGGCCAACTCGAAATGGGATGAAGTAAGCCAACTTTGCGAGTCGATCCATAATAACCCTTACCGCATCGTTACCCTTCGTGCTGCGAGGAAGTGCAGTCACGAAATCCATTGTGATATGTTGCCACTACCATTCTAAGATAGGTAACGGTTGAAGTAAACCAGCTGTCCTGTAATATTCAGCCTTTACTTGCTGACACACCAAGCATTTAGCGACGCTTCTGGCTACTTCACGCTTTATTCCATGCCACCAGTAATTTTGATGCAGATCTTTGTACATTTTTGTACCTCCAGGGTGTACTGAATAAGGAGGGCTATAAGATTATTCATCAACTCTTCTCGCACAGAACCTTTTAGTACACACAATCTACTGCCGTATCTCAAAGATCCGTATTCATAGATGATGAAGTCTGTTCGAAGTTCACTTTTTGGATATATGTATGCCCTAGAGGCCATTATATGATAGTGTATGTACTGATGTGTGTGTGTGTATGTATATTCAGAGGACAGTCTTGCTCGATATGATAGTATGCTATCTGATTGCTCTTTATCATATGTTCACTTGATCATGCTTTTACTCATTTGATACATGTTGATAAAGCCCTTAGGATATTTGCTTGACTACTGGGATTATGATGTGAATCATACTAGTGGGACACCTGTAGTTTATAAGGATATACTTGAAATGTTCCTAGTCGTAGGCATATCGAGACAGAGCATCGAAATTCCAGAGTAGACTAGCGTATACTATTCTTGTTCCATATAATGGGCAATGGATGATCCCATATCCATCTGGTGTGTTGACACCAAAGATTGTATACGGGTGCTCAGTGAAACTGGGTACACTGAACGGACTCGCCGAGAACTCCTATGTGGAATTATATCATACTTCGGATAGCAGTTCTCAGGTGACACTGGTACAGGTTAGTCTGTAGACCCGAGATCGTCATAGAGTCTTGTGTGTCCTCCCACTGTACTTTGATCTCCACCCTACTACGGCTCTACTGAGTCGTACAAACAGGTGGATTTTGGGTACAGTCCCGAGGCATATGGAGGCGATGAGCGATAGGAGGGGTTTCGTCTCTCCCGGTATTGGGGGTTGATGTTGCGCTATGCACGATTGACTATAACAGGAAGTCCCTGGCCAGGGCTGCTGAGATATTACTGATAAGTGTTATCAGTAGTTTCTCGATCTGTTGTAAACCATATACCGGCATGACTTATTGAGTTATTGGGGTCGACGTTACCATCCCTGGACTCGATATGCAGCATATCTGACAAAGAGACTGGACTGTACGGTAAGTGTTTCCAGTTGGCTCGACGGGAGTTTTGACAGGCTCGCTTGTTCTTCTTCTGATCGTTCAATACCCGGGTGGCCGTTACGTTTAGCTAACCGCTTGCGGCTTATAGGTGTTTGATGTGATCATCACATACAGCTGGCGTATTGACGAGTCTTAGAGTCCCACACAGGAGTTTCCTGGCTCAGGCGAAACGATGTGGTGTACATATGAGATATATGCGGGAGCTCGATTAAATACGTGTATATGATGCCGTGTTTTAATCGGGCGTTTTCTATTGGTCTGGTCGTATAAGATATGACCGGTTTATTAAATCAAGTGTTGATTTAATATTGACTTTTATCTCATTTAAATAAACCTTTTCTTTATGATGGATGCATGGATGTATATGTACATGTTGATGTGCATACACACATACATACATGCATTTGTATCATGGTTGTTGATACAAGAAAGATGGCGATATAAGACTCATATGGAAAGTAAATATCTTTATATATATTAGAATGAGAAAAAGAAAATGATATTAAATCATGGTTTACTATTCTTTACTTAACCTAGTTTAGAACCATGGTTTCATTTCACTTGTTATTTTTCCTCATTCTAAAATATCTAGATATTTATTAACCATAGTTAGAGATGAAGATATTTATCTTGATATTTATCTTTCTCTCATTATCTTTTATCATTATCTTTCATCCAAAAGAAATGAGCTTAAGGTTGCCATCTTCTTCTTCCTCTCTCTAGCTCTCTCTTGAGATTTCTAAGTGAGTGAGGGTAAAAGAAAGAAAGGGTTTTTATATGAGAACACAACCATATCATCATACTACACTTGTCTAGCCCATTGGTGTAGTTTGTTTGCTTCATCTTCATTGTGATCAAGTGGAGCAAGGAGCTTTGAGCAAAGGTACTCCGGGTGGATCATCGTGGACGTGGAAGAAGCTCGAGCTAGCCAGTTCAACCTCTAGAAGATCCAAAGAGTTGCAAAGGAGGCCTACAAAGGTTGTATCTCTCCCCACTTAGTGTTAGACACTAGCTAGTATATGATACTAGAACATGTTACCCTAATCATTCTAGTTCGATTCCTAGGTTAGTTTGTTTAACACCTCACAAAATTTTAATATGGCATGTGTGATGCTTGCAAAACCCTAGGTGAGGTGCTAAAGAAACCCTACAGTGGTATCAGAGCCAGGCTAGAATTTTAGACGATGTTAGATATTACGAAAACTAAACAAATACGAAAAACACGGATTTTTGGAAACCCTAGATCTGCTCTCTGTCGATTTTTAAACGATCCAGAACAATTATTTAAACAACTGCAGAAGCTTATTTGGGACACCACTAGAGCACACAAGAAAAATGGGGTCCTTCCCTCGGATTTTAACCGAGCCCCAAGCCACAAAAACCAGGGAGGCCGGCCATCCCACCTCCTTTTGGCATCGTTTTTCTTGTGTGCACTGGTGTGTTGGTTTTGGGTTTCCAGGGATTGTTTGCTAAACTCAATTTTTCATGTGATGATTATTATGCTTATGGGCTATTTCGTAGTGTTTCGTAGTCATAAATTTAACATTGTATTGGTAACTTTGACGATGTTTAACAGTTCGAACAGATTTTCAAACCCCACATTATCACCCCCTCTAAAATTTTCAAGTGTTGTAATTTTCCAAGTTGATTATATTCAATAAGTAGTGCAAGTATTCCTATGGACCCTCTAGAAGATCATACTAACCTTAACTCGATTCTATGCCCACGGAACCGCGATCGAACCTTAGTTCCGTGGTGTCATAGGTGAGGCATTGGTTAACTCCTTCTACGGCTGGACCATAAACATTGCGGCACGTCTTTTGAGTACTTTCAACTTCGCTCAAGTGTTGAGCTCTCGGGGTAACGTATGGGTGTTTATTGATTTGATTGAAACGTTTAACATCGTCATGATATATCTAAATGTGATTGTTTTTCACTTTCTTTTCTGCGACCGTAAGTGGAGTATGTGGTGTATCGCCGGTTTCGTTGCTATACATCAACGACAATTGGGATATGCATACTTGCTTATGTTGATGACATGTGATGTTATGTGCTGCTGAGATATGTTGTACAGGATCATCGTGATTGAATGGCCGAGGGTTTTATGTGAGATGAGAGTTTTTTATTTTCATTCATGTAAAATTCAATTGTATGTAATATTCTTTTATTTGGGGCACTTCCGGGTTAAGGATGATGTCACTATTGTTGTATATTATTTACTTTTCCGCATTAGAATAGACCCAAGGAGGGGAGCACAAGTGACCGGGTTCTAGGGTTCAGTGGGAGGCCATCTTAAGGAGTCGAGACCGGGTCTCCTAAACTCTAGAATTGGTAGGGTCACTTGCCGCTCTCGTAGGGGTCTAGGGATGTGGGCTTAGCCATTCATCGCGACCGTAGAATCCTTATTTTCTTTTGATGGCTAAATACTAAATACGGACCTCCTAGATATCATATATTTTCATATGTGCTTCTGCTGTGTTTGTTCTGTGATGTGATCACTTTACATTATGAGACGAATGGTATTATATATGATATATAATAAACGTTGCTTATGTTTTACATCCGCGTTAGTCCCGCCCCGCTATGCCGTTAGTTAAGTAACCTAACGGTGCATAATGGGACACCGTGACGAATGCGAATGGCATAAGCGTACGTTCTATTTTCGTTTCTTTTCTGTGATGGCTTTAGGACTTAAATGATGGGACTACATTAATGAGATTAATGTAAAGAAAAATGAACCTAAAAAGATGTTGCAGAATCGGATTTGAAACCCACTCGGCTTTTTATGAAAAAGCAAGTTTTCAAAGTGCGGAGATTAAGCCACTCCTTTTAAACCCATTTGATTCTACAACGATATCAAGTTCAAAGCGTTAAAAGTTTTCTTAAAAACTATCCGCAGACCTCCGTCATTTTAGGAAGTAGAGTGCTTGGTATTCGTGCTGCGTATTTTGACTTTAGTTAAGGCGCAGTGTACGGTAGCTAAGTGATCTCTTCCTACACCGCATATGATGCGGATTAGTTAGGACATTATTATGATTATGTTGACTTTAGTTAAGGGTCATGTGGGTAGGTCTAGTTAAACACGAAATGACAGAAAGAACTTGAATAGTACTTATGATATGTTAACCATATTTAAGGTCATGAGTTCTAGGGGTAAAAACAATATCGGGAGTTTCAAAAGTTGAAATTTGCAACGAGATTGCATACCTTCTATATGATAGTAGGATCCCGATCCCACAGTGAGCAAGAGTTGCTCCCGGGAGAGTTTTGCACTTTACAATTAGCTAACCCATTAGGTGTCTAGAAAGGTGTCAACGGGGCTACGCCTCTGGAAAAACGAGGTTTATTCTAATTAGGTCTGTGCGAAAGCACGGAGAACCTCCCTCAAAGTACCAGCACTGGCCTGGCTGAACGGTTAGCGAAGTTGTAGAATGTAATTAATCCCGGCTAGTTTTCTTTTTAAAAGATTTTAAATAAAATTTGATAAAAAAAGTAGGAGACATCGATTAGACAAGATAATAACCAATCTGATCTTTGCAAGAGCTTTCGCTGAGTGTATTCTTTTCTCTCTCTTAATGGCATATACCAATGTCAGGCCTTAAGCTTCGACTAGATAAAAACAAGCTGACCGGACCCAACTACAAAGACTGGCTGAGAAACATTAACATTGCTTTAACATATGATAAAGTATCATATGTCCTCACTGCCAAAGCCCCGCCCAGCCCAGGACCTGAATCTTCTACCGCGGATAGGGAAATCCACAAAACGTGGGATATTGACTGTGCTACTGCCAAATGCCTCGCGCTTGCATCGATGGACAATACACATCAAAAGCAACACGAGCAGATGGATGTTCAATCCATCTTTCTCCATACAAAAGATATGTATTGGGAGCAATCTCAGACCCTGTGATACGAAGCATCTCGAAAGTTGTTTCAGATGCGGATGGCACTCGACACACCAGTAGGCGATCACGTTTTGAAGATGATAGCTCTTATAGAAGAGCTTGAGGATCTCGGATGGACAATGGATAACGAACAGTATACTGATATTGTTCTTCAGTCTCTTCTCTCCGCCTTTGCTCCATTCATAGTGAACTTCAACAAGCATGACATGGAGAAATCACTACCTGAACTTCTTAATATGTTGAGAAGTGTGGAGAGCACGCTGAAAGCGAAATCCCCCTCTATGCTTGTTGGAAAATCTTCCTCTTCCGTCCCAAAAGCCGAGGCCAAGGGAAAGAATAAGAAGAAATTCACCAAGCCGAGAGGAGGAATAAAAAAGGCGAAGGGGAAAGACAAATCCAAAGCTGTGGAGTCGGGGAAGGGAGAATGTTTTCACTGCAAGAAGACGGGACACTGGAAGCGGAACTGTACCGAGTACCTTGGACTCAAGAAAAAGAAGCATGGTGATACTTCAGCTTCAGGTGTGTTCGTGATTGAAAACTGTTGTTCTATTAACTCTGCTTCCTGGGTATTAGATACCGGTTCGGGTTCTCTATTTGCAATTCTGTGCAGGCATTGAGAAATAGCAGAGTTTTGAAGACAGGTGATCATACTCTCCAAGTTGGAAATGGTTCCAATGTACATGCAGTTTCAGTGGGAGAGTATCACCTAGGGTTGCCGTCGGGTTGTATATTGGTTTTGAACCCATGTTATTTTGTACCAACTATGCTTTGTAATATTATATCAGTTTCTTTGTTAGACAATGAAGGATATCATTTTGCTGTGCAACACAATGTTATGAACATTAGACTAAATCAAGAGTTGATTGGTTGTGGTACATTTAATAATGGGATATACGTCCTTAATCAACACACAGTTTCAACATTCAACACACAAGTAAAAAAAAATTCAGATATAAATGAAGCTTTTCTTTGGCATTGTAGACTTGGTCATATTAATGAAATAACACTAAACAAGCTTCATAAAGATGGATATTTAAATTCTTTTGAGTATAAATCTTATGGACTTGCCAGTCTTGTATCAAAGGTAAAATGGCCAAAACTCCATTTACTGGACACGGAGAAAGAGCTACTGAGCTCTTAGGCCTCATATATAGTGATGTATGTGGGCCAATGTCTACACATGTAAGAGGCGGTTTTTCATACTTCATAACTTTTACTGATGATTTCTCAAGATTCGGTCATGTGTTTTTGATAAAGCATAAGTCTGAAGCTTTCGAGAAATTCAAGGAGTACAAACTTGAAGTAGAAAACCAAACAGGAATGAGAATCAAGATACTTCGATCAGATCGAGGTAGAGAGTACTTAAGTACTGAGTTCTTGGACTTCTTAAAAGAGAATGGGATTCTCTCTCAGCTCACTCCCCCTTACACACCACAGCACAACGGTGTGTCAGAGCGGCAGAATCGTACCCTATTAGATATGGTACGATCTATGATGAGTGATTCTGAGTTACCCCTCTCCTTTTGGGGGCATGCATTGGAAACTGCAGCTTTTCTGTTAAACAAAGTTCCAACCAAGACCGTGTTTACCACTCCATATGAGATATGGCATGGGAAGAGACCATCTCTTAAACGGGTTAAAATTTGGGGTTGTCCGGCTTTTGTCAAAAAACAGAATCCAGACAAACTCGATACACGATCGGTCAAATGTATATTTGTGGGATATCTAAAACATTCGTTTAGGTATCTATTCTACCACAAGGAGGAACAAAAGGTGTTTGTTTCTCAGTATGCCACATTTTTGGAAAATGAGATTTTTCCAAATGATACTGATGGCAATGTAGTAGATCTAGAAGAGGTTCTAGAAGCACAAGTTACAAATGACGACTTGGTTGAATATGATGTTGCAACAGAATCTTATGAACCACGGCCACTCCGTAGATCTGGTAGGGCTTCTCGTCCACCGGAGAGATACTACGGTTTTCTCATTGATGGTGATAGAGAAAATTGCATCATGGATGATGATGACCCTGCCAGTTTTCAGTAAGCTATCACGAGTGGTGACTCTGTGAAGTGGCTGGATGCCATGAGATCCGAAATGGAGTCTATGTACACCAACAAAGTATGGACTTTGGAGGATATACCCTCTGGGATAAAACCAGTAGGCTGCAAATGGATCTTTAAAAGAAAGATCGGTGTAGATGGACAGGTGGAGACCTATAAGGCAAGGTTGGTAGCGAAAGGCTTTCGTCAAAGACCAGGTTTGGACTATGAGGGGACTTTCTCTCCAGTAGCCATGCTTAAATCCATTCGGATCCTACTTGCTATTGCTGCTCACTACGACTATGAAATCTGGCAGATGGACGTTAAAACTGCATTTCTAAATGGTGATTTAGATGAATGCGTTTATATGGATCAGCCAGAGGGCTTCATTGACAGTAGGAGCAGCGGAAAAGCATGTAAGTTGCTTAAATCCATTTATGGATTAAAGTAGGCATCAAGGAGTTAGAACATCTGTTTTGATGATGTTATCAAAGAGTTTGATTTCGTCAAAAATCCAGATGAACCTTGTATTTATAAGAAGACTGTAGGGAGAACTGTCGCATTCCTCGTATTGTACATGGATGACATTCTTCTGATAGGAAATGACATTCCTATGCTACAGTCGGTCAAATCATTCTTATCATAAAGGTTCTCCATGAAGGACATGGGTGATACCACGTACATATTGGGCATTCGGATCTATAGGGATAGATCCAAACGGTTATTGGGATTGTCCTAAACCAAGTACATCAACACCATTCTAAAGAGGTTTAGTATGGAAGACTCCAAGCGGGGTACCTTACCAGCTTGCCACGGAGTCACTCTCTCTAAGGAAGATTGCCCAAAGTCTGATGAAGAGAGAGCACGCATGAGCATTATTCCCTATGCTTCAGCCGTAGGATCAATAATATACGCAATGTTGTGTACACGCCCTGATGTAGCTTATGCACTGAGTGTAGTAAGAAGGTATCAGTCATACCCAGGGAAGAATCACTGGACTGCTGTGAAGAACATTCTTAAGTACTTGCGAAGGACTAAAGAATTGTTCTTGGTGTATGGTAACGGGGATCTCCAGATGGAGGCCTTTACCGATTCGAGCTTCCAAAGTGATAAGGATGACAGAAAGTCTATCTCAGGGTTTGCATTTACCCTCAACAGAGAGACGGTGAGTTGGAAGAGTTCCAAACAGGATACCGTTGCAGACTCAACGATGGAAGCTGAGTACATTGCTGCAAATGATACTGCCAAGGAAGCCGTCTGGATGAGGAAGTTCATCTCGGAGCTAGGAGTAGTTCTAACCATTATTGATCCAATACCTTTGTATTGTAACAATAATGGGGCTATGGCGCTGGCCAAGGAGCCCAGGTCCCATCAGAAGTCCAGACATATCCTGAGGCGATATCATTTGATCCGGGAGATAGTTGATCGCCACGAGATCGAGATTAAGAGAGTAGATACAAAGGACAACACGGCGGATCCATTCACCAAGGCCCTCCCTCAGCCGCAGTATGAGCGACTTTTTGAGATGTTGGGTATGAGATACGCCAATAATTAGCCTTAGTGCAAGTGGGAGATTGTTGGATATATGTATGCCCTAGAGGCCATTATATGATAGTGTATGTACTGATGTGTGTGTGTGTGTGTATATAAATTCAGAGGACAGTCTTACTCGACATGATAGTATGCTATCTGGTTGCTCTTTATCATATGTTCACTTGATCATGCTTTTACTCATTTGATACATGTTGATAAAGCCCTTAGGATATTTGCTTGACTACTGGGATTATGATGTGGATCATACTAGTAGGACACCTGTAGTTTATAAGCATATCCTTGAAATGTTCCTAGTCGTAGGCATATCGAGACAGGGTATCGATATTCCAGAGTAGACTAGCGTATACTATTCTTGTTCCATATGATGGGCGATGGATGATCTCATATCCATCTGGTGTGTTGACACCAAAGATTGTATACGGGTGCTCAGTGAGACTGGGTACACTGAACGGACTCACGGAGAACTCCTATGTGGTATTATATCATACGTCGGATAGCAGTTCTCAGGTGACACTGGTACAGGTTAGTCTGTAGACCCGAGATCGTCATAGAGTCTTGTGTGTCCTCCCACTGTACTTTGATCTCCACCCTACTACGGCTCTACTGAGTCATACAAACAGGTGGATTTTGGATACAGTCCCGAGGCACATGGAGGCGATGAGCGATAGGAGGGGTTTCATCTATCCCGGTATTAGGGGTTGATGTTGCGCTATGCACGATTGGCTATAACAGGAAGTCCCTGGCCAGGGCTGCTGAGATATTACTGATAAGTGTTATCAGTAGTTTCTCGATCTGTTGTAGACCATATACCGGCATGACTTATTGAGTTATTGGGGTCGACGTTATCATCCCTGGACTCGATATTTAGCATATCTGACGAAAAGACTGGACTGTACGGTAAGTGTTTCCAGTTGGCTCGACGGGAGTTTTGACAGGTTCGCTTGTTCTTCTTCTGATTGTTCAATACCCGGGTGGCCGTTATGTTTAGATGACCGCTTGCGGCTTGTAGGTGTTTGATGTGATCATCACCTACTGCCGGCGTATTGACGAGTCTTAGAGTCCCACACATGAGTTTCCTGACTCAGGCGAAACGAAGTGGTGTACATATGAGATATATGCGGGAGCTCGATTAAATATGTGTATATGATGCCGTGTTTTAATCGGGCGTTTTCCATTGGTCGGGTCGTATGAGATATGGCCGGTTTATTAAATCAAGTGTTGATTTAATATTGACTTTTATCTCATTTAAATAAACCTTTTTCTTTATGATGGATGCATGGATGTATATGTACATGTTGATGTGCATACACACATGCATACATGCATTTGTATCATGGTTGATGATACAAGAAAGATGGCGATATAAGACTCATATGGAAAGTAAATATCGTTATATATATTAGAATGAGAAAAAGAAAATGATATTAAATCATGGTTTACTATTCTTTACTTAACCTAGTTTAGAACCATGGTTTCATTTCACTTGTTATTTTTCCTCATTCTAAAATATCTAAATATTTATTAACCATAGTTAGAGATGAAGATATTTATCTTGATATTTATCTTTCTCTCATTATCTTTTATCATTATCTTTCATCCAAAAGAAATGAGCTTAAGGTTGCCATCTTCTTCTTCCTCTCTCTAGCTCTCTCTTGAGATTTCTAAGTGAGTGAGGGTAAAAGAAAGAAAGGGTTTTTATATGAGAACACAATCATATCATCATACTACACTTGTCTAGCCCATTGGTGTAGTTTGTTTGCTTCATCTTCATTGTGATCAAGTGGAGCAAGGAGCTTTGAGCAAAGGTACTCCGGGTGGATCATCGTGGACGTGGAAGAAACTCGAGCTAGCCGGTTCAACCTCTAGGAGATCCAAGGAGTTGCAAAGGAGGTCTACAAAGGTTGTATCTCTCCCCACTTAGTGTTAGACACTAGCAAGTATATGATACTAGAACATGTTGCCCTAATCATTCTAGTTCGATTCCTAGGTTTGTTTGTTTAACACCTCACAAAATTTGAATATGGCATGTGTGATGCTTGCAAAACCCTAGCTGAGGTGCTAAAGAATCCCTACACTTTCTACTTGTTCTCTGATCTTTTACAACTTAGCATCACTTGCTTGAGCTGCTTTAATCTGATTGACAATGGTAGATTGAACTTGTAAGTTCATCAAACTTGAAGCGTTATCTGGCATGACTACTTCAATCTCCATTTGATGCAAGTCTTGTTGAAGTTTCCACTGTGCGGTGAGATTCAATACTAATGGTTGGCGACTAAGGGCACCAGGTACTACATTCACCTTCCCTGGGTGATAATGCAGGTTGATGTCAAAGTCCGCCATGAGTTCTAACCATCTTCTCTGCCGCATATTCAACTCTTTCTAAGTAAACACATATTTCAGACTCTTATGATCTGTGTATATGTCCACTCGTTCACTAAGAAAATAATGGCGCCAAATTTTGAGAGCAAAGATAACGGCTGCCAACTCCAAATCATGTGTCGGATAATTGCGCTCATGAATCTTCAGCTGTCTTGAAGCATAAGCTATAACTTTACCGTGCTGATGTAGAACACATCCTAATCCCTTACCGGATGAATCACAATGCACTTCGAAACCTCCAGATTGGTCCGGTTTGACGAGAATAGGTGCCGATGTCAATCTTGACTTGAGTTCTACGAAAGCTCGTTTGCATGCTTTTGACCACACGAATTCTTCATCTTTACATGTGAGCTTGGTCACGGGTGTTGCAATCTTCGAAAATCCTTCAATGAACCTTCTGCAATATCCAGGTAGACCCAAGAAACTTTGAATGTCCTTCACTGACTTCGATGTCGGCAATTCGCTTACTACTGATACTTTAGCTGGATCTACAAAGATTCCATCGCCTGATACAATATATCCGAGAAAACCGACTTGATCTAGCCAAAACTCGCATTTGCTGTACTTGGCGTAAAGTTGATGTTGTCGTAATGTCTCTAAGACAATTCGTCGGAGCTCGGCATGTTCTTTCCGACTCTTAGAATACACCAGGATGTCGACGATGAAGATGACAACAAACCTGTCAAGCTACTCTCGGAAAACTTGATTCATTAAGTTCATGAATATAGCCGGTGCGTTGGTCAATCCAAATGGCATCACAAGAAATTCGTAATGTCCATAGTGAATTCTGAATGCCGTTTTATGGATATCAGATTCTTTGACCTTCACCTGATGATAACCCGAACGAAAATCTAACTTGGAGAAAATGCAAAATCCACTTAGCTAATCGAATAGGTCGTCGATGCGCGGGAGTGGATACTTGTTCTTTATAGTTACATCGTTCAGAGCTCTTTAATCAATGCACATTCGATATGAACTTTCCTTCTTCTTTACAAGCAGAACTAGTGATCCCTAACTTGAAATGCTGGGACGAATCTATCCTTTCGCCAATAATTCATCCAACTGAGTTCGGACCTCCTTCAAACCTTCAGGGCTTAACCGATACGGTGCTTTGATCACCGGTTAGGCTCCAGGTACTAAATCAATGTTGAATTCAAGAGCTCGATCTGGAGGCAAACCTGATATGTCTTCAGGAAATACATCTTCGAACTCTCGAACTATCTCTGACTTCGATCCTTCCTCCGCTTGAAGTGTTTCAATTACTGCCTTTTTCAGTTTCGCCTTGTATATACTTGGCTCCAGAGTACGGTCTCCACTTTTGAAATAAAAGACCGGATGTTCTAGAATTTCGAACACTACCCTCCTTTGACGACGGTCAATGGTAGCATAGAATGTTCCGAGCCAATCCATACCCAAAACGACATCGAAATTCGGTATGTCCAGCACCTTGAAGTCAGCATAGAATTCTCTGCTGCAGATGACCATTGGACACAGATCGTATCCCATTACTGCCTTTAGAATGTCATTCCCTGAACTGACATTCCAGCTGGATACGAGAGGTTTGACTGGAATCGTATGAGTTCGGACGAACCGTTGCGACATAAAGCAATGAGATGCTCCAGTATCGAAGAGTGCTAGTTCAAGAAGTGAGGCTACTAAGATTGTACCTAAGTTATGTGGGATAGTTTTAGGTATAAGGAAAAATATATGGGTATGTATAGATGGAAAATAAAGCTTGATGGGGAAGTGTTACCAGTAATGACTTGGCCGGTGGCTTCAGCCTCTTCCACAATCATTGTGAAAGCCTGTCGCCTCAGCATATTCCTCCTTGCTGGAGGAGCATTCCTCTGTCCGTTCCTTGGTCCTTGAGGTATGTTCCTTTGGGCTTGATGGAACTGACGAGGAGGATGTGCAGTCGGTCCACGAGGAGGTGGAGCAGGTAGTGCGAGTCATGGAACAGGTGCCTGGATGGCTGGGTGGTGCTGATAAGCGATTGCTAGCCTGGGTGCAGCATTTGGGTTGTGTCTACGAGGATAAGACCCAATGTCATGAGTAGCTGAGCCGCAGACTAAGCAAAGGTGATTTGCATGCCGGCAGTCTTTCGCCAAATTCCATGTCTCATGCAGTAGGTACAAAAGGCTGGGTTGGGCTGGTTGTTTGGTACTCCCGGTCTCCTGGGCACAAATGGTGTCCTTGAAGATGCTCCTCCTGCCTTCTGAGTGACAGGGCGCTTCATCCTAACAGATTGAGGCATGCCCTTCATTTTCACCACTACCTTATATCGACGGGCAGCTTTCAGGGCCATCTCGTTGGTTGGGAAATCCCCTGTAGCTAAGGCAGCTTGGATTTCCGAATCTAACCCTTGCTGAAATCTTCTAGATCTAATCTCAGCAGTTGGTATCAAATATGCCGCGAACCTGTTAAGGTCTTGTGTAAGCTGTGTAATATGTGATATTAGGAAATCGAATATTGAGACATATCTTACCTACTGAGTATGGTAAACTCAGCATCATATTCGTCTACTGACTTGGTCCACATCGAACCCTGTTGTAGATGAATAAATTGCTGCTCCATGTCGAATCGGGCAGTCTCTGGGAAGTATTTCGCGTCGAACATGTCGCGAAAAGTCCTCCATTCGATCAGTTGGTCAAGACGGTTTTCTTCCGCCTTCCACCAGATTCGTGCATTGTCAGTGAGCTGCAGCTTCACAACTCAAACCCAAGTGATCTCTGGCACTTATGCCGCTGCCAGATCGTCCTCAATACTTTGAGCCCATTTCTCAGCTTTTAGAGAGCTCTCTTTTCCCGAGAATTGCTTAGGGAGCAAAGCCCAGAATTGCTTTACCCCCGGGACTTCCGTTTCTGGGCGGTTCATCAAAATAGCAGTCTGCTGCTGTCCTTCCAGAAGGTTGCGGATCGCCTCAAGCAGTACTGTCTGCTCATTGATCGGATCAGCGACGATAGGTGTAAGCAGTAGAGGTGGTGGAGTGTTGTTGAAGTTGGTACTAGTGTTGTTTGGAGAATCTATAATCTTAAAAGAAAAATTTGGGTTAGGACGGATTCAAAATATATGAAATGGTAAGATTCAAGGAATATATAAAGAATGTTTTTAGTTGCTGATTCTTGTGTCGTAGTGCTTAGGACTTCATGCAGAATTAACCCGTATGTCCATACAGAACTGACCTGCATGCCATACAGAGCGGACCTGCATGGGCCGCCAAATAAACCTGTCATGCCCCGATTCCCTGTGTACGGTAAAAGAACGCGACGGGTCACGCGACGTATTTACTCAAAAGTAAACATGCTAAGCGTATCTAAACAATATAAAGTAAAGTACACAAGAGACCGGAATGTAAATGAACAGCAACTTTATTTATTAAACATTCTTTTACAGGTACAACTGGAATGTAAATACATGAATAAAAAGCGATGCCTAAATAATGGCATAACTGAAATGAAAATATGTACAAGTGCCTACAGCTCTGGGTCAAACGCTAATTGCTCTAAATCTTCAGGGCTGGGCTCGATCTCCAATGAGTCTGAAACACCTGACAACATTCCAAAGAAAGAAGAAAAGGAATGTCATCAGCGACCAATCGCTCGGTAAGTCCCAAAGATGAGTAGAGATATAATAGACAGAAAGAGAATATAACTTATAATGTTTGATTATAATATTAACGTTGTTGTTTGTAGATTGGTACAGAAAATGCCAGTGTATACGAGAGGAGTCCCACTATTCTGGAGACTAAGGTATACGGAGCACAAGGAACCGTTCAGCTACGGTACAACGGCAATGGATATTGTGTATTATGATTACAGTCTCGTGCCACTTCTAACACTTTCCGTATCAATCTACCCCTTTAAACCCTGCGATGTCTTTTGTATTGATTGTATTGTTTTGTTATATAGATGGATGACTTGCCGAAACCATGATATCAGTAAACGGAATGGATATAAATGAAGAGTCATGTAGACGGAGTATATCCATGGTTTGGTTCGGTCAATATAGATTGATATAGATTGAATAGACGGATTCATGGATTTGTATTGTAGTTTATACTTGAATCATATTCAAGTCAGATTGATTAGATTGAGACTCAGTCTGAGTCAGACACTTTGAAAAGAAATTGAAATCCTGAAGTAGTTTTGATGTTATCGGTAACTGCTGCATATGGACGGCAGGATTTATGTCTTTTTCCAAGACAATTACCGTGTTGATAATACCGTTTGTATATTGTCTACCTTAAATAGGCAAGCACTCATATTCTCCAGCGCCCTGAGGCTCAAGAGAACTGGTCCCGCTTAAACCTATATTTACTAGGGTCCTTATTGTAATTTAGTATAACTTGAGAAGGGTTTTATGTAAAAGTAGTTTTAGTATAATTTCAAAATACACCTTAAGTATTTAATTATCGTCTTTAGGGTTTTCATAGATGTATATTTTACAAAAGTGAAATTTCTAGTGAGTAGAACCTAGTTTTCATAGTATATGGTATTATAATGAAATATCAGTATTGTTTTGTATTTGGATTGTATTTTCATGTAATGGTGATTCCTTTGATTTGGAAAACTTGGAATATTTATATAATATAATTAAAATAGATATTTTGATAACAGTTATATATTTAATAAAAATAATTTTATTTATTCTTGTAGAAATCTCATTTTCTAAAGAAAAATACATTAAAAATTCCATCGAGATCGAATGCTCCTTTCGGAGGTCTGCATCTCGCTCTACTAGGCACGAGGATGTGCGATAACCCGCACCATCCCGAATGGGGTCCCCAAAATTGGGTTGTAGATGCGTAATTGCAAGGAATTAGATAATACACTTTTTAAAGAAATGGTTTTGCAAGTTTAATGGTATTTAATTGTAATGACGTATTATCCCATAACTAATGTCCCAAACTTCATCATGCTATGTCAAAGATGTGTGTTGTGATGAGGCAGGTCATTACCTCGTGAGTTATCTAAAGGTAATACAATTTTTATGTTGTTTTATGTCGGAAATAAAGTATGTGGTATTTTACTGTAAAAATACGATAAAAATTGCATAAAAGCTTCTTTTGGGATGAAACTTGTTTTAAAGTGTTTATTAATGTTTGTTAAATATTATATGAGAGTATGGTATTGATTGATTAAGAAAAATAACATTTTTAAAGAAAAATCGAATCGAAAGTCGGATTAACTCCGCTTCCGTCGGGTTTTAGAATTTTAACCTTTTAGAATAGAAAATGAGCGGGGGAGAGGGGACTTACTGGCTAGGGAACAAAAGAAGAAAGAGAGGGGGAGCCTAGGGAAGTGTTGGGGCATTGTTTCGTCGCCGGAATCTCCTTGGAACGTCGCCGGAACTTCACCCTTTGCTAACTCCACTTGCACACTAAAAGGACTTGAGAATTTTTGAGAGTTTTGGTAGGGAACTTCTGAGTGTGGATGAGTGAAATGAAGTGTGGTATTTACAGGAAAAATTAGGGTTTTAAGGGTTAAAGAATGCATTGAAATTTGCATTAAAAATGGGATTAAAGGTGATTTATTATTCTCTGGAAAATGTGGAGAGAAAATAAACAATGTGAGAGAAGTGGGGTAGCTAAATAGGTGCTCGGGTGAAAAGATGGAGGCCTTTCCCTATGGGCGGCCCGGCGGTACCGGTCAATAAGCCCGTCTCGCCGGTCGATTTCCAAGGGTAAGGGCTAAGATTTGTGCCATGTGTCCCTCACGCTTCACATACCCTCGTGCGCATGTTTATTTATTCTGTAACTTAACATATTACGTGTATTGCACGTGTAAATCCATAGGCTTCTAAAAGATTAAAAGAAAATTTAATAAAAATATAATATGGCTGGGGAAATTCGAACACAGGGGCTACGTCACAGCAGTGCATGGTTTTACCAATGAGCTACAAGTGTTTTCTTGCTGTTCTAAAGTAAAACAAATACTTATGGTGTACACAGGATTGCAAATACCCTAATTGTACATTAACTTTTAAACAATTTTCTGTACATTGAAATTGGGGTTGTTACAACCTGTTGTGTAATTGAGAATACCATTACCATGGGTATTTGTATTTGATTGTTATGAGTTTTTATGATGTTTTTACCTTCGATGATATATATCAGTGGTATGTGACGCTGATATATATATTGATTATATCATCAGAAAGATATATGCAATTATTATTATTCTTTACTTGATATTTTCTGGATACGATGAGTTGACGTCCAGCATGAACTTAATGTTTTCTGATTTGATTTTATTCTGAACTGAGTGGGGCAGCTATACGGTTACGGACATACTACATATCTAGACTGAGTGGGGGAGTATACAGTCGGATACATGATGGACCCGGTCGAGACCGAGGGGCAGAAAAGCCACAATTTAGGCTGGGAGCCTAGAGAGAACACTCGATACCGAAGATAGATATGAGCACGGCGGATATCAGGGAATACTGATCGGGGAAAGGGATATCGAGGGGCGACCGATCTGATGAGACAGTGTCGACGATATCTGGATTTGCGTGTTGGTGATGGACACGAGAGATTTGATGATTTTGCGTGCCGGTGATGACACGAGAGATATGATGATTTAGGGTGTCGATACTGGGCACTCATATATTGATGTTCTGCGATCATTCGAAATACGCCGTTATAGTTTATGTAATATAGTAGCCGATCAGGGCTGATCCGGGGGACGGTACCTGAATACTATTTTTACCTGTTGATACATATAAAAGGGTTTCTAAACGAGCTATAGTCTCATTATTTTGGCGTGTCTAGGATGACACAAGGATCTTTTAAACTGTAAAGCTCTTAAAAATCTTTACTAAATAGCGAGACGTATATCTTAAATAAAATACATATAATACTTCATACTATTACGTCTGCTTCTTATGCCGTGACATATGTATCCCGCGGCTATTTTAAAAAGAGGGTTTACATACATATTTCGGCTACCTTATAGGCTTATACCTGGATGCATATTATATACATATGAGATGATATATTTTCGGGTTTACGCGATCGATAGTGATGCATTTTTTGTACTTATGCATTATTTATATATATTAGTACAGGATGTGATAGTATTATACTTTATGACCTAGATATATCGTTATGCGTTTCGATTTCTACCTTGCACTGAGTTGGCAACTCACCCCCGTTGTGCCCCAGTTTCTTGCAGGATTTACCGCTCAGATCATTATCGACTTGCGGCACACTCTTTTCTTCGGTGATTACTTTGGTGGGTGGGTTACTGTTGTATCGTACCCACACTTGTATATATATTTATATTCTTTTGTATCTAGTTAAAAAAACTCCATCAACCCAGAACTTGTATATTGTGGACTTAGAAACGAAACTTAGAGTTTATGTGTTTTTGGGCGTCGCACTCGTTGGAGTCGACTCTTTTATACTTGTTGGTTTTGTTTCACTTTCTTTTCTTCGCCATTGGACGTCGTATATTATCTGTGTGGTTGCTCCGCTGTTTGGGCGTGGAAGCTAGCTCCCGTTGGGATGCTTTATATATTATGCTTGTATCGGGTTTTATTCAAAATTTACAAAGGCGGTGCTGTCGATTTTTAAAACATCATAGATACTTTTCAAACACACTTATATAGACTTTAATGACTATTTTTAAACTTCACCTCCAATATTTTCGTAAAAAGGTATAGATTCCGAGTTTTTGGTTTACTTGGATCACGTCGACATCTTTAGACGTCACGTGATTTAAATGCCGATCACGTGCCACTTTCGGCTCGTGACAATGAGTTTATCCTCATTCCTAAGGGAAGGATAAATTGAACACTCCAGAGAGAGTAAATAAACTAATATAAACCATTTCAGCACAAAAAGAAAAGAGAAATGTAGATATAAAAGGAAAAGATGCTTTTCATTTATACTTCAGAAAGAGGAACTACATATTGTCAGCCGAGGATGATTACAAAGGAAACCGAAGAAAAAATTAAAAGCAAGCGCTACTACATCATTCATAATCTACAGTGGCATAACGCTAAAATTGACATGGCTTCTCGAACTCAAAGACAAGTTTGAGCAGAGCATCTTCAACTTCATCGACCCACTTCTTATGTATCTTCTCTCAGATGCAAGTTTCGGGATCACCGCCGATATCCTACATCCTCTGGTACGAGGATATTATTGTTTTCTGTTGGAAAACACGATGCAAGATAGTAATGAGATCATCTTTCCGTTACTTCGAGATCAGGCCCATCAGATATACTGAATGCACCTTGTTTTCAGCGCCATCGAGTGCTTAGAGCGACATAGCCTCAAAAAGCTCAGGTAAAGCTTTTCAGATCGACCCAACGACGATATTCAAAAGGGTAGAGCGATGAGAGAGTAATCGGTCGTTGTGATCATGGAAGCGACGTATCACATCAGTGCATTGAGTGGCAATATACTCTTGGCCTTGAAGGCGACCCTGAATGCTAATCTCTTCGTAGGAGACAATTTCCCCGATATCATACAAACAAGCAGCTGTGGTACCTGAAAAGAAACCAGATGGAAGGTTAGCAAAAGTGCTAGAGTCATTAACTCTAAAGTTAGTGGATCCCACAAAAATCAGAAAAGGTTTCTCATAAAATGAGCAGCTGGAGTTAAACTCCCATGGTCCCAAAAATGGTCCTTTAATAACCAAAAGTCTAAATCTGTGAAATGGGAATTAAACCCCTAAAAATCCCAAAAAGGGGATAATGTCCAAAATAAATTTAGCTAAGCACTGTCCATGATCCTTACCAAAAATTGGACAGGGCCGACCTTATTCGAAAGGATTTTGAAGGCAGAGAACTAAGCTTTGAAGGAGAATTAAATTCTCAAAAGAAAAAAGAAAATAAATGAAGAAGATAAACAAATAGTGGTCACTTCAAAGCTAAAGGCTCTATTTATAAAAGGATGATGGGATCGGTTTGACTCTCCCATTTTCCTAGGTGATCCGACGGCTGCAAGGCTGACACCGTCGCACTTACGTGTAAGCCATGTGAGAGCAACAATAGGGGGCATTTATTCCTTTAAAAATATAAAAAGAAAAAAAGAAAGAAGGAAGCCCCCTCCGCGTAATAACCCGTGAGCGCTCACATGTAAAGTATGTGAGTACTGGTTTCAGATATGATTAAATCTTATGACAGCCCCCACGTGTTAAACACGTAAGCGCTCATACGCAAAGCAAGTGAGTACTAGCTTCAGATTGGATTAAATCCTATAAAATCCTCCACGTGTTAAACGTGTGAGCGCCGCTATCATATATGCATATGACAGCATCGCGTGATAAGCTCGTGAGCACATTATCTTGAAGCGTCGGTTTGTAATATAATTAAATTCTATATGGGATGATCTTTCTAATATAGAAAGATTTTCTCTGTTAAACAGAGAGCTTTTGAATTTAAAATCCAACGGTGTTTATAATATTACCGATCAAATCAGAAGATAGAATTAAATTCTATGTTAGAAAAATATTTTCCTAATCTTATTAAAACTAACAAGTATTTTCTGTTAAACAGAAAATTGTTGGATCAAAGATCCAATGAAGGATAAAATTCCCTAGGTGATCTTTAAGATCAATTAAATCAATTGGTATCTCTCAATGAGAGATCTTCTCAAACTAATTGATAGTTTTTCCTCTCCTATATAAAGGACTTAAGACTTAAAGTCTCACACGTATGTGAGATACAGAAAAACCTCTATAAGCTTTCGCGAGAGACAAAATCCCCTCCATAAGCTTCCATAAAAGCAAAAAAGAATTTAATTCTCTTCGAAGAAAAATCATCTTCAACCCCTGTTCAAACCCTAGGTAAAAATAGAGATTAAAAACATCTCTCTTCTATCTACTTTTTATGTATGATATAAGGGTTTAACCCTTTTAAAAGAACTTAGTTCTTCCTCAGGATCTAAGATCCACAAGACAAATCTCGCACAAGAAGAGAATTTAATTCTCATCGGGAAAATCTTGTCCTTCAGACTTAAGATCTAGGAGAAAACTAATATGTTTCACCACCCAACATGAACAAAAAAGAAAAGAACATAGAAAAAAGAAAGAAAAAGATGGGATTTATATTCCAGGAACTTAGTTCCTTCAAGATGCGATTTTACCTTAAAATAGAGTTTTTATCCCACTAAGAACATAGTTCTTATAAAAAAGAACCTAGTTCTTACATAAAAGAGATCTGCAAGGGAAAATTAAAGTTTAACTCTATTAATCTCTGCATGAACATGGAAGAATCTCATGTGAAAGACACGTGAAAATCCAAGAGAACAGTGGCCCATATGAAAAACACGTGAATATCCAAGGAAATAAAATCTCATGTGAAAGACATGTGGGTGCTTAGAAGAAGCCAAAGAAACAACGTCTCGCATGAAGAGCATGTGAGCGCTCAAAAGAAACCCTAAAGGCAGCGTCTCACATTAAAGGCACGCGAGCGTTGAGACTTGAAGTCTCACGTGAAAAGCACGTGAACACCCGAGACTTAAATTCTCAAGTAACATCCACGTGAACGCTGGGAAGAAAACAAACAGAGGTGCATGATTCGTATGTCAAAAATATTTCGTAACCGCAATCAGGAACGGCGTCGCTTGGTAGCTAGCCGGTGAGTACGGGTCGGTCCACAGGAATTTTGTGAATTTTCTAGTCGCTCTCACGAGTTAATTCCGATAGGTGTCGGATCTTATTGATTAAATCTAAAAACTAAAGTAATCTAGATCTAAATCTTGCTAGGGTTAGGTCTAGGTTAAGTTTGGAAAGTCAATAAATCTCACCACTTTCTATACCCATATTAAAATCTATTAGGTGTTATGGTAATTATTAATAAAGGGGATTAGAACCATTTAGGAAGATATTTCTTCCTCTAAGTTCTTGTCCTTCCTTTATCAATCCTTACCCTAACCTTCATGGAAAACACGCGCAACCGAGCCTTTATACTACGGTATCACCGCTACCTCGAGGGATAGGGTGCCGTAGGGAGTGGTATGTGCATGTATGCATGGAGTCCTATTAATTATATGTGATGAGCAAGAAAGGGGTTGAGAGATCTTCATCTCTCAAACCTTCCCCAAATCTAACCTTAACAAGCGAGGAGACTACTCGCTCATTAGGGAATTGAAAAGTATTTATCTAGGGCAGAGAATAAAAGATCTAACTATCTAACTAGGGTAAGAATAGAAATTTAACTAGGACAAGAATAGAAATTAGCTAGGGCAAGAATTGAAAACTTTACTCCTAAATCGATGCTCTCCAAAAAGAATTCTGAATTTTATTAATGAAGGGAGGCATGAGCTAATACAATGATTTGGGTTTCTATTTATAGGACATAGAAAACCCTAAGTTTACAATTGCCGCACGTCTGCATTTACAAAAATACCCCCAGGAAGACTGGTCAGCGCCGCCACTTTATTTTGGTAAAAAATTTACCAACTCCGGGCTCTGGATGGCCGCGGAACCGCGGCCGCAGCAGGGGTTGGGCCGCGGTTCCGCGGCCCAATGGAGAGATCAATGGCTAAAATTTCTGGCTCTGCTTCATGGCTTTTTGGGCTTCCTATTTATTTAGTACTTTTCTCAAATTAGCTTCGAGGTTTCTTCCAGATCTCCCGGTGAATTGTAGTGGACTTTTACCGTTTCTTCGAGACGAAATCTTGGACCTTGCGTTGCCTTGTACTTTGTGAACTGATCTTTTGTGTAGGCTTGATCAAGATTCTCTGTTTGTTGGTCAAAATCTCACTTTTGCTTCATCTTTTATCTTTTTCACTATTTTAGATCCAAGAACCTGTAATCTGTACTTATGTAGCAGACATGGGTCAAAAGCACCTGTTTATTTGTAAAATACATAAGAATGGGGAATATAATAATGCAATATTACGGTATGAACAAATACCCCAAACTTATCTTTTGCTCGTCCTCGAGCAAACTTAGTTTTATTCTCGACAAAAATCCTAACCTCACTTTCGCAGGGAATCGCGATTGCACTGAGCTCGTGCAACAAGCCGTTAAACCTCTAGGTGTCCCTAGTAGGAGGAGTGTTGTCTCCTGAGGGTTTTCAGCGGATACTACCCATAAAATCCTATCAATTTGGTCCATTAACTTTAATTCTCCAATTAGGTTTTCTAACAAGGAATTCTATTATTTTTGACTCATAAATTGTCCACCCATATTCTTCACACTTCCTCATCATTTTAACTTAAGATTATATATGTTCTGCAGACCTACTTAGCTTTCGGCATCTCTTAAGTTTTCCTTCTAGGGTTCCATCTCAACTTAGAAATTTTTATCAACTTTACTAAAGATACAAGTTTTATTCTTCACTCATTTCTCTCTTCTAAACTCCAATCACATATCCCTACGTGTGTGTTTAAATCACCCCTACGCTTGGAAATTCAAATCAAGCAATCATACTCTTGTCCGTTGTCCAAAGTACTTATTAATTGGTGAATTTTTAAATGAATTTTGCTCACACATCCTACATGCGACCGTTAATACTTCTTGAGGTACCAACGACCGATTACAAAATGCGTTTACACTTTAAAGCGTACTTCCTAGTCTTGTAACACCTAAGGCTTTTTAGCAGTGACTCCCAAACCAGTTGGTCTAAGGCACTAGGTGATGAAGCACCCTTGCTAAATATTTTTCTATTTTTGCAGCCTTAAGTAATCACAAAAACCAGTGTTCATTTTTTTTCTTTATTCACACTTGAATTTTTTTTATTTTATTTTCATCGTACTAAGGACTTTAGACAAGAACATTTCAAGGTCTCCTCTACTATTCCAAGTTTCAAGATGCGTGTTTGTGCAATTTGTAGGGTATACATTTTCAGAATTCAGACTTAAGCTAGGAATTATTTTTCAAACTTATACTATAATAAAAACAGCAATACTCTTCCCTTGTTTTAACTAAGCCCAAGAAGTGAACTCAAAATTTGCTTATTTCTAAATAAGCTATAAAGACATATACTTTCTACCGTTAAATTTTAAGAAAGATTATTTTTAGGGTTTTTAATTTACTAAGTCTAAGATGTAGTTGTTCCTAACTAGTTAACCTTTTTGTCAAACTCAAGTCAATTAGGCCAAAATTGAATACATTAATTTTTATAATTTTTCAAATTTTTTAATTTTTATGGGTTTTAAAATAAGTATGCAAATGCAAAAATATACACATGAATGCGAAGGAAGAAGGCTTACCGAGCATACCCCCAAACTTAAACTTGACAGTGTCCTCACTGTCATGCTACACCAAGAGGGTCAAAATTGTCGGCACTCCCCTGTTTATTTTTTTATAAAAATATTTTTTTTTATTTTTTTTTATTTTATTATCTATTGTTAAAAGAAAAACAAAATATATATATACAACAAGGCTCCCCCCAAACTTAAGTAAAACAGCGTTAAAGTGCAGAGTTAGGAAGGAGAAAAATCAAACTATACAAGGCCTTACAAATACCAAAAGTTAGCACCAACCATTCAAAAATCTTATCGTGATAAAGGTAGAGTTGGTGAAAGAATGGAGTGTAAAGAAAAGAAATGAGAAGCACACGAGACCGTGTGGAGGTAGAAACGGTATACGGTCTCGGTGGAGGAGAATGGTGGGAGGGAAAAAGAAATAGAAGTGGTTCTACTTCTTCAAGTGGAGGTGGATTAATTGCAAAATCCGTATCATTTAAGAATGCGAGTTCGTCGGCGGAAATATCTTCGAAACTTTCATCGAAAATCCAATTGAAAATTATCAAACTCAAAATATCGGATTGTGATTCATCAACACTCGGTATCCTGAAAGGAAGATTAGAAGATCCAAAGAAAGTGGGAATATGAATTTGAGGGTGGGGATGAAGTGTATAAATTAACACAATTTGTAATGACCGATGTGTAGAAAGCGATTGTGCTAATCTATCAACCCGTGGAAAAATCAGATTAAATCCCTCAAGATTCGTGAGCAAATATGGGTACGTCGAACTTGGTATTGGAGCTGAAAGCGTAACGGTCTCTTGTAAGGTCGGAACGATAGGAAGGACGAAAGGGAGTGAATTAGGGATAGTCTCAGTCTCACCGTAGTAAACTGTCTCAAATTTGAAAGATTCCATCAATAGTTCGAAACGACTGGAAGCAACCGAGTCTGATAGTTCAACTAACTCATCTGAAATTTCAAAGGACTCAAACTCGGGCGGTGAGTCGTCAACATCGTCTGAAAAAGTGAAACACTCGTAAGTGTTATCGGCTGTGAGAACTGTGTCAGATTCAAAGGGAAATTTTTCAAGCTTACAGTCGTCAAGCGTGATCTTTTGCGTGGTCGGAACGATGGAAAGGAGGGAGGGTGATATAACAGTTAAAGGTTCAGGAGGAGGAATTGGAAAATCAGACACATCAAACAAAAATAGTTCAACCTCAATATTATCCTCAATACTCTCCTCAATACTATCCTCATAATTCTCCTCAAAATTTAGCTCATCCATGCCATTATCATCAAAATCAAGACGTATATGAAATTCGGGAGAAACATTTAATGACTCGGGATGATGACTTGGACATAAAATTTCAATCAAATCTACGGGTTCATCATCCAAAATATTCCCAGCGTCTACATCCTCAATCAAGTGAAAATCAATTTTTTCTGACACCTCATCAAAAGCATTGATATTTATCAATTTAGGTTCTAGTGTGGAGGTGTAAAGGTCAAAAGGATTAGGTGTGGTTTCACTCGAAAGGGATTCTTCACAATCTGGCAAATCAAGCACTACAAAATCACACAACTCGTTAGATGTTTTATTTTCAACTTGTGAATCATTTGGGACAATCGATGGAAAACCGGAGTTGTGGGCTTCAATTGGGTATGGGTAGGTTTGATTTGGAAAGGTGTAGAACTCTCTCTCTCTCCTCCCAAATTCTCACTCTGTCCAACCGCCCCATCATACATTGAAAAATTTGAAGCTAGTTGGAAACTAGCTACCGGTTCACTAGGCTGTATAAGGGCGGCAATGGACGCATCCACATTCCTAATCATTTTGTTTGTTGCTGAAATATAGGCTTCCAATGACTGTTCCAAACTAGACATGGGTTGAGAAGGGGTTTCGGTAAAAGATTCGAAATTGTTTGGATACGTGAAACTCCCAACTGGCTGTGTAGAAGCAATGTCTAGAGAAGGCGGGAAAGTCGGGTAGGACTGGTAAGAATTGGATGGTTGGACAGGAGTAGGATCAACATTTAGATAAAAATGTGAATGGGCCGGTTAATCCCTATAATTGGATGTGTGGAGAGGAGTGAAAGATCGGCTACGAGATTATGCAATATGCTCAGCAATAGACATCGGTTTAGGATTTACAATAGGACTCGAAAAAGTGGTATCAACAGAAGAAGGTGGTGAAGGTTGACATGGTTGATACAAAGTGGATTGCAACGTCGAATTGTTTCTCCTAGATGCTTCCATTTGATCTTTCAAAAAAATTTTGGGCATGGAGGGATCTTCCTTAAATCGACCGAAACAATTGACGTACGAGGCAAAGTTAGGTTCGGGATACAAAAGTTCGGCAAGAGATTTGTGATGTGGGGTACCCATGATGGAAGAATGAGAAGAGAAAGAAGGTTGGGGCGAACGGATTTCTTAGCGACAAAATTTGCAAGTCTTTTATAAAAAAAATTCCCTTTTTCCTTTTTCTCTTTATTTGGAAATTTTTGCAAAAAAGATTAAAGGTATGCAAAACAGAAAAGATTTCTTGCAATTAATTTTTATTTAAAGCGCGGCGCAAAGAATCCTGCACAAGATTTGTTATTTGGAAGAGGGAAGATTTTAAGCGCAAAGAATCCTGCAGGAAATTTTTACAGAAGATATATCAAGATTTGCAGAGGAGGAGAAAGTATGCTCACAGGAAATTTTCCACAAGATGACGTCACCAATAGGCCGCATTTCCGCGGTCAAAGCGCGCCTCCTACCGCGGTTCCGCGGTCAACTAGCCTGCACGGTTCCCGAGAATTTTTCCCAGGCGATGATGTCACCACATTGCCGCGTTTCCGCGGTCCGATGGGGCCTAATGCGGCGTTTCCGCGGTCCGGTAGATGGATCAGATGCCAAGATTTCTTTTGTGCTCTGTTGGGATACTCCTCTGTTGGTTCAGATTAGATGTTTTCTGTTTCGTTTTCTGGATTTTTCCAGATCCGTCGTTCGATTGTAGATCCTGCAAAATTCACACAAAAAATACCCTTCACAAAATACAAAGATGATAAATTTTTATATTTTTTTTATTTTTCAGTTTTTATGATTTTTTAGTTTATATTAACCCGAAATTGCAAGAAGGAAATAACACGCCATCCCCGGCAACGGCGCCATTTGATTCGTATGTCAAAAATATTTCGTAACCGCAATCAAGAACGGCGTCGCTTGGTAGCTAGCCGGTGAGTACAAGTCGGTCCACAGGGATTTTATAAATTTTCTAGTCGCACTTACGAGCTAATTCCAAACGGTGTGAATGGATCAATTAAATCTAAAAACTAAATTAATCTAGATCTAAATCTTGCTAGGGTTAGGTCTAGGTTAAGTTTGGAAAGTCAATAAATCTCACCGCTTTCTATACCCATATTAAGATCTATTAGGAGTTATGGTAATTATTAACAGAGGGGATTAGAACCATTTAGGAAGATGTTTCTTTCTCTAGGTTCTTGTCCTTCCTTTATCAATCCTTATCCTAACCTCCATGGAAAACACGCGCAACCGGGCCTTTATACTACGGTATCACCGCTACCTCGAGGGATAGGGTGCCGTAGGGAGCGGTATGTGTATGTATGCATGGAGTCCTATTAATTATATGTGATGGGTAAGAAAGGGGTTGAGAGATCTTCATCTCTCAAACCTTCCCCAAATCTAACCCTAACAAGCGAGGAGACTACTCGCTCATTAAGGAATTGAAAATCATTTATCTAGGGCAGAGAATAAAAGATCTAACTATCTAACTAGGGTAAGAATAGAAATTTAACTAGGGCAAGAATAGAAATTAGGTAGGGCAAGAATTGAAAACTTTACTCCTAAATCGATGCTCTCCAAAAAGAATTCTGAATTTTATTAATGAAGGGAGGCATGAGCTAATACAATGATTTGGGTTTCTATTTATAGGACATAGAAAACCCTAGGTTTACAATTGCCGCACGTCTGCATTTACAAAAATACCCCTAGGAAGACTGGTCAGCGCCGCCACTTTATTTTGGTAAAAAATTTACCAACTCCGGGCTCTGGATGGCCGCGGAACCACGGCCGCAGCAGGGGTTGGGCCGCGGTTCCGCGGCCCAATGGAGAGATCAATGGCTGAAATTTCTGGCTCTGCTTCATGGCTTTTTGGGCTTCCTATTTCTTTAGTACTTTTCTCAAATTGGCTTCGAGGTTTCTTCCAGATCTCCCAGTGAATTGTAGTGGACTTTTACCGTTTCTTCGAGACGAAATCTTGGACCTTGCGTTGCCTTGTACTTTGTGAACTAATCTTTTGTGTAGGCTTGATCAAGATTCTCTGTTTGTTGGTCAAAGTCTCACTTTTGCATCATCTTTTATCTTTTTCACTGTTTTAGATCCAAGAACCTGTAACCTTTACTTATATAGCAGACATGGATCAAAAGCACCTGTTTATTTGTAAAATACATAAGAATGGGGAATATAATAATGCAATATTACGGTATGAACAGTGCACCGCGTGATATCCACATGAGAGCTTGAAGCCAAAAACATGCGCATCACTTGATATCCACGTGAGGGCGTGAAGCTAAAATGACAGTGCTTCACATGACATCCTCATGAGCGCTATATGAATGAGTGCTCAGCACTGCTCAGGTGAAAGACACGTGAGTGACCATGAAGACAGTGCTTTACATGACATCCACATGAGCGTTATATGAATGAGTGCTCAGAACTACTCAGGTGAAAGACACGTGAGCGACCATGAAGACGGTGCTTCACGTGATATCCACATGAGCGCTATATGAATGAGTGCTCAGCACTACTCACATGAAAGACACATGAGCGACCATAAAGACAGTGCTTCACATGACATCCATGTGCGCGCTATATGAATAAGTGCTTAGCACTACTCACGTGAAAGCCACGTGAGCACCCAGAAATCAAAGTACCCACATGAACACTGGAGCGGGAAAGATATTATATCATATGATGAAGTTTAAGCTTCTAGGCCCAAAGCTTAGCACTGTTGGGTTATATAAAGTTCAAAACAAAATGTATGGCCTAATGCTTAACACTGTTGGGAAACATAAAGCCCCATGTTTAGTCTAAGAATAGACTAAGTCCTTAAAGTCTCAAACTTCTTTGATTTTAAAAAGAAAATCAAACAAGCTCACATATTTTAAGTCGATCTTAATCTAAAACAAGATTAATGGTCCTTAACTATATTTTAAGTCGATTTTAATCTAAAACAAGATCAACGATCCTAAAACTCTTGAACCGACAACAGAAAATACCTAAGTTCATCCCAAATTTGAGATTTATAGATTTGGACTAATCCGCGCCCTACGGGAGATGAAAAAATTAGTCTCCGTATACAATCCAAGGTTAGCCCCAAAATAAACAAATTATAATACGACATGAAGTGATATCTAAGGAGAAGGAGAAAATTGTTATCGCGTTGCGATAAAGTAATTAACTGCAGGGGTGTAACAACCTTAAACTTTCTGTACGAATTTTTTTCAAAATACAGAAAGGAGTATCTAAGCCTGAGCATAAGTTATAAATTTGATTTGCTTTTGAACAGCAAGAAAGCACTTGTAGCTCATTGGTAAAGCCTTACACTACTGTGACGTAGCTCTGGTGATCGAATCCCCTCAGCCACATATTATTTTTATTAATTTTTCTTTTAATCTTTTAGAAGCCCAAAAGTTTGCACGTGCACAACACGTAAAACTAAAATTCATAGAATAAACAAACATGTGGAAAATGTTGCACACGCAGACAGGGACACATGGCGTGAATCCAATCTCCCCACACCGGTATTGGATCGACAAGATCTTTTCTTTCCCCGGCGTCATCGGCCCTCCTCCGTAGGTAATGCTCCATTTTTCTAACCCTAGTCCTTTGGCCTCCCCCCTTAATCCCGTACCGTTTGTTTTATTTAAAAATAAACAGAGAATTAAAAAAGGGTATTAAACCAAAATTTTAATGCATTTTTAATTCAATCTTCATTACCCCAAAATCCTAATTTTCCCTATAAATATCACACTCCATTTCATCTCTCCTCGCTCAGAATTTCATTACAAAAACTCTCAAAAATTCTCAAGTCCTTATAGTGTGCAAGTGGAGTTAGCAAAGGGCAAGATTCTGACGAAGTTTCGAAGAGATTCCGGCGACGAAAAGACGCCCCAACGCTCCCTAGTCTTCTTCTACCACTCTTATTTCTCAATATCCAGTATGTCCCCTTTCCCCTTCTCTTATCCTATTCTAAAAAGTCTCATTTCTAAAACCCGACGGAAGCGGAGTTAATCTGGCTTCCGATTCGGTTTTTCTTTAAAATTCTATTTTTTTAAAACAATAAAATACCATACTCTCATATAATATTTTAAAAAATATTTAAAAACGCATTAAAACAAGTTTCATCTTAAAAGAATCTTGTATGCAACTTTTATCGTATTTTTACGGTAAAATGCCACATACTTTATTTTCGACACAAATCAACATAATACTTGTATTACCTTTAGATAACTCACGAGGTAATGACCTACCTCATCACAACATACATTTTTGACATAGCACGATGAAATTTTGGGAATATAGTTATGGGATAATACGACATTACAAATAAATACCATCAAACTTGCAAAACCATTTCTTCAAAAAGTGTGTTAATCAATTCCTTACAATTGCGTCTCTACAACCCACTTTTGGGGACCCCGTTCGGGATGGTGCGGATTATCGCACATCCTCAGGCCTAGTAGAGCGAGATGCAGACCTCCGAAAGGAGCATTCGATCTCGATGGAATTTTAATGCATTTTCTTTAGAAAATGAGATTTCTACAAAAATAAATAAAATTTATTTTTATTAAATATATATATATATAACTATTATCAAAATATCTATTTTAATTATATTATATAAATATTCCAAGTTTTCTAAATCAAAGGAATTACCATTACAGGAAAATACCATTGCAATTCATTGAAAAATACCGATATTTCAATAAAACACCATATACAATGAAAACTAGGTTCAACTCACTAGAAAGTTCACTTTTAGAAAATATACATCTATGAAAACCCTAAAGACAATAATTAAATACTTGAGGTGTATTTTGAATATGTATCAAAACTATTTTTATATAAAATCCCCTCAAGTTATACTAAATTACAATAAGGACCCTAGTAAATATAGGTTTAAGCGGGACCAATTATCTTGAGCCTCAGGGAGCCGGAGAATGTGGGCGCTTGCCTATCTAAGGTAGACAATCTAACAAACGGTGTTATCTCGCATACATGATAAAGCCTACTGCCGAAGCATAGGGTATCCCTTGCATGCGAGCCCTCTCCAAATCAGTCTTGAGAGACATCTCTTTGGAGAGAGTGATTCCTGAACAAGCGGGTACATTATCTCGCTTGGAATCTTCCATACTAAAGCTCTTTAGTATGGTATCTATGTACCTGGATTGGGACAATCCCAACATCCGTTTAGATCTATCTCTATAGATCTTTATCTCCAGGATGTAGGAGGCATCACCAAGATCTTTCATGGAAAACTTGTGTGATAAGAAGAGCTTGACCGAGTGTAGTATAGGAATATTGTTTCCTATCAAGAGTATGTCATCCACGTACAATACGAGGAAGACCATCTTACTCTCTACAGCCTTCTTATATATACAAGGTTCATCTATATTTTTGATGAAGTCAAACTCTTTGATAGCTTCATCAAAACAGATGTTCCAACTCCGCGACGCCTGTTTTAATCCATAGATGGATTTAAGCAGCTTGCACACCTTTCAGCTGCTCTCACTGTCTACGAAGCCCTCTGGTTGTGTCATATGCACGCTCTCTTCTAAATCACCATTTAGAAAAGCGGTCTTGACGTCCATCTGCCAGATTTCATAGTCATGGTATGCAGCAATAGTAAGTAAGATCCTGATGGACTTAAGCATGGCGACAGGAGAAAAGGTTGCATCATAATCTACGCCAGGTCGTTGACGAAAACCTTTAGCTACAATTCTAGCTTTGAAAGTCTCAACTTTTCCATCTACACCAATCTTCTTTTTGAAGATACACTTGCTTCCAATGGGTTTTACCCCTTAAGGAGCAACTTCCAAAATCCATACTTTGTTGGTGTACATGGATTCCATCTCGGATCACATAGCATCCAGCCATTTCACAGAGTCCCCACTCGTGATGGAATGCTCGAAACTAGTTGGGTCATCATCTTTCATGATGCAATCCTCGCTCCCACCGTCTATGAGAAAACCGTAGTATCTCTCAGGTGGATGAGGAACCCTACTAGATCTGCGGAATGGCTGGGGTTCGTTGGGTACTATTGGATCCTCTGATTCCACCAAATCATCAGTTCTAGTTTGTGCAGCTGGAACTTCTTCCAGTTCTACCTCATTGCCACTAATTTCTTTTACAAGAAATTCCTTTTCCAAAAAGGTGGCATGTTGAGAAACAAAAGCCTTTTGTTCCTCACTTTGGTAGAAGATATATCCATGTGAATTCTTTGGATGTCCCATAAACTTACAAAGAACTGACCTTGCCTCGAGCTTGTCCAGATTTTGCCTTTTAACATAGGCCGGACAACCCCATATCTTAACTCGTTTAAGATACGGCCTCTTTCCACTCCATGTCTCATATGGTATTTTAGGCACAGGTTTTGATGGAACTTGATTCAATAGATATGCAGCTGTCTCAAGCGCATAACCCCCAAAAGAAATAGGCAACTAGGCAGTACTCATCATAGAGTGCACCATATCTAATGGGGTGCGATTCCTCCGCTCCGATACACCGTTGTGCTATGGCGTATACGGAGGAGTAAGCTGAGAGAGAATCCCATTCTCTTTTAGATAATCACGGAATTCCCTGCTCAAGTATTCTCCTCCCCGATCAGATCGTAGGATTTTAATACTTTTGCCCGTCTGGTTTTCTACTTCGCACTTATATTTCTTGAATTTCTCAAAAGCTTCAGACTTGTGTTTCAGCAAGAACACATGTCTGAATCTTGAGAGATTATCGATGAATGTAATAAAGTACGAGAAACCATTTCTGGCATGTGTAGACATAGGACCGCATACATCACTATGTATGAGTCCCAAGAGTTCCGAAGCTCTTTCTCCGTGTCCAATAAACGGAGTTTTGGTCATCTTGCCTTTGAGACATGACTAGCAAGTTTCATAAGATGAAAATTTGAATGGATTCAAATATCCATCTTTATGCAACTTAGCCAGTCTTGTCGCATTGATATGACCTAATCTACAGTGCCACAAGAAAGCTTCGTTCATTTCTGAACTTTTCCTCTAGTTTGTGTTCTGTACGTTAAAAACTATACTTTGATTAAGAACGTATATACCGTTACAGAACATACCAAAACCAATCAATACTTGATTTTGGAAAATGTTCATAACATTATCCTCTAATGTGAGATTATATCCTTCTTTAGTTAGCAAAGAAACCGATATAATGTTACACATCATCTTTGGTACATAGCAACAGTCGTTCAGAATCAATGTATTACCAGTTGGTAATACAAGATGATAATCACCAACTGCCTTGACTGCAACAATTGCACCATTCCCTACTGTTAGGGATTTATCACCCTTTCCCAGTTCTCTACCTTTGTTTAACCCATGTAACAAATTACATACGTAGGATCCTGATCCGGTATCCAATACTCAGGACGTAGAACAAACTGAGAAACGGTTCTCGCTAACGAACACTCCCGAAGAAGATGCATCAACATGTTGTTTCTTTGTACGGGTGGCGCGGGAATCCTGACATTCCCCTATCTCTTGCTCGGTCTTATGACAGTCAAAAGATGGAGTGGGACCAACGTTCCCTAGCCTTGTATAAAAGGAGGGTTCGGTCAATACATCCATATTATTATCTTGATTAAGGCATGACATTGGTTGCTGCCTGGAGAGAAAGAGAAGGAAACGCGTTAGTGTGCGCTCTTTGCAAGATTAGATTTGTTATTATCTTATCTAATCAGGATGGCTCCCACTGTTTTTATAAAATCTTCATTCAAACCCTAAAAGGTAAGATTAGCCGGGATTAATTACACCCTACAGGTTCGCCAATCGTTCGGTCAGGCAGGTATCGGTACTCCAAGGGGGGTTCCCCGTACTTTCGCACAGACCTAATTAAAATAAACCTTGTTTCCCTATAGGCATAACCCCGTTGACACCTTTCTAAACACCTACTGGATTAGCTTAATTGTAAAGTGCAAAATTCTCCCAGGAGTAACTCTTACTCGCAGTGGGTATCGGGATCCAACTATCATATAGAAGGTATGCAATCTCATTGCAAATTTCAACACTTGAAATTCCCGATAATGTTTTTACCCTTAGCCACTTATTGTAGGGTTAGCTTAGCACCTTAGCAAGGTTTTGGCAAGCATCAAACATGCTAGATTAAAAATTTTGGGGTGCTAAACAAACCCTAACCAAGATCATAACTAGAGACTTAGGGTTAAAAAAGATATGTAAACTCTTTACATCTAAGTGAACAAGGAATACAACCTTTGTAGACCGGTCCTTCACTTTAATAGCTCCGTGTAGTGCGATCATGAACTTCCAGACTCTAGAGAGGCTCCCATGAAGAAACGAACAAGCTTGCTCAATGCCTTCGAAGCCGAAGATGATCTACGTCGAGGAGACTCTAGCTCAAGCTATCTCTTCACTAATTTGTGAAATTAGTGAATCAAACACCCTAAACTAAATGGCTAATAGTAGAGAATGATGAAATAGGAAGTAGTCTCACTTTAGTTTTATTTTTCTCACAAGGTTTCATCACTTTTGAAAAAACTAGCAAGCTTTTTCACTTGAAGAAGAAGAAGAAGTGATGACGAGATGAATGAACTCATGAGATTAGAAATGCAACCATGGTAAGTGTATGTCATGCACTAACCATTGTAGAGAATAAACCATAGCTATGAGTTAAGGGTTGGGTTAAAAAATATCTTAAGCTAGACAAACAAGCGGACTAAGTCAATGTTTTCTACAAGCTTCTCCAAGCTTCAACCATGACTCATTATCCAAATGTTTGAATTACTTAAAACAAATAAAACCCTAACTTTAACCTAGCATGGTGTAAGTCTCATACATACATGTTGCATGTGTAACCTAGCATGACACAACAATATATATCACATATATATTTTGTGCAAAAAGAAAACAATACATTTAACATATATCACATATATATATATATATATCAATGTATCATAAGTGAGAAAAAATGAATACTTAAGTGAGCCAATATTAGTTAATATAATTTAATATATCAAATATATAATTATACATTAAATTATTAAATCAACACTTGATTTAATAATCCGGCCATATATCATATAACCGACTAATATCAAATGTAACAACTTATCGAATCAACACTTGATCCGATAACTTGGTTATATCACATATAACCTACGATGTCACTAATCATGAGAATAAAATGCGGCATCACATACACGCATTAATCTTGGTCCCGCACATATCATATATGTGCTCCTACTCCGTTTCGCATGAACCAGGAAACCTCTATGTAGGACTCTAAAGACTCGTCAATACGCTGGCAGTAGGTGATGATCATATCAAACACCCACAAGCCTCAAGCGGTCTGCTAAACGTAACGGTCACCCGGGTATTGAGCGATCAGAAGATCAAGAAGCAAGCCTGCTCATACTTTTGCGAATCCAATCAGTAACACTACCGTACAGTCCGGTCTCTTCGTCTGATATATCACATATCACAGCCTGAGGGTGGTATAACGTCAGACCCCAACAGCCTGATAAGTCATGCCGATGTAAATTCCATAACGGTTCGAGAAACTACTGATAATACTTACCAATAAATCTCAGCAACCCTGACCAGGGATTTCCTGTTATGGCCAATCGAGCATACCGCAACATCAACTCGCAATACCGGGAGAGACGAAACCCCTCCTATCGCTCATTGCCTCCATGTGACTCGGGACTGTACCCAAAAACCACATTTTTGCACGATCTCTTGACCGTGGTATGGTGGAAATCAAAGCACAGTGGGAATCACACAAGACTCTATGACGATCTCGGGTCTACAGACTAACATGTACCAGTGTCACCAGAAAACTGCTATTCGACGATAGGTATAATACCATATAGGAGTTCTCGGCGAGTCCATCCAGTGTACTCAGTCTCTACTGAGCACCCGTATACCTTCTCTGATGTCAAACACCAATGGATATGGGATCATCCATCGCCCATCACATGGGTCGAGAAGCGTATACGCTAGTCTACTCTGGAGTATCGATGCTCTGTCTCGATACTCCAACGACTAGGAACTTTTGAAGGATGTACTTATCGACTACCCCGTCCCCACTAGTACGATCTGCATCATAATCCTGATAGTCAAGTACTCATCCTAAAGGCTTTATCAGCATGTAATAGAGAGACAATAAGTGTACATATTAAGATAAAGTGCAACCAGATAGCATATTATCATATAGAGCAAGAAAGTCCTCCCTATATATGTCCAAGCATCCACTACAATATACATCGCATGTACAGTAATGGCCTCTAGGGCATACATATAACTAACAATTATGACCTTGACAAGGTCAACAAACCATAAGCGCTAGTCAAGTTCTACCCGTCATTTCTTGATTGAATTAAACCCACCCGCACGATCCTTGACAAGGTCAACACGGCCGCACGACTGCCCAAACCCAATCGCATCTCATGCTGACAGATAAGCACTAATCAGCTGCCGCACACTACTCCTTGACAAGGTCAACAAACATGGCACGAATACTAAATAGTACTTATCTGAAATGACGGAGGGCTACACAGATTTTTAAGAAAACCATGAGCGTAATGAACTTGATATCGTTGTAGAATCTAGTAATTTTATAAAGGAGTGTTTTTGAGGATTTTCTAGCTTCGCTAAAGAGGTCACTCCCGGTGAAGGGATCTCGGCTATTTCCTCATCGAATGAGGTGTTGGATATTCATGAATACCACTATGCAAAGCAAGAACTAAATAAGCAATCAAAAGACAAAACTGAGTGGGTTGTAGTATTTGCTAGTTTCGCTAAAGAGGTCACTCCCGGTGAAGGGATCTCAGCTCTTTCCTCATCGAATGAGGTGCTGGATATTCATCAAGGAATACCACTGTGCAAAGCAAAAACTAGAGCTACCCTTTTTAGAAAATTTAATTCTACAACATCTTTTGGTTTCTTTCTTTTCATTAATCTTATTAATGAAGTCCCATCAATTAATGTTTTCTAAACATTACAGAAAAATGAAACGAAAATAGAACGTACGCTTATGCCATCCGCATTCGCCACGGGGCCCCGTCATGCACCGTTAGGTTACTTAACTACCGGCAGAGCGGGGGCTGGACTAGCGCGGGTGCAAAACGTAAGCAACGTTTATTATATATCATATATATAATATTACATTCGTCTCACGCATTTATATGATCAACATCACAGAATCAAGCAGCAGAAGCAACATATGAAATATTAGATATACTAGGATGTCCGTGTTTTAAATTTAGCCAATAATGTAAAACACGGATTCCACAGTCTTGATGAATAGCCAAACCCACATCTCTAGACCCCTACGAGAGCGGCAAGTAACCCTGCCAATTCTAGATTTTGGAGACCCGGTCTCAATTCCTTGAGATGGTCTCCCACTGGACTCTAGAACCCGATTACTTGTGCTCCCCACCTTGGGTCTATTCTAATGCGGAAAAGTAAATAATATACAACAATGGTGACATCATCCTCAACCCGGAAGTGCCCCAATAAAAGAATATTACATACAGATTTTACATGAATGAAAATAAAAACTCTCATCTCACATAGAACCCCCGGCTATTCTTTCACGACGATCCAATAAATCATATCAACAACAACACATGATATCACATATCATCAACGTAAGCAAATATGCGTATCCCTAAAACTTGTTGACATATAGCAATGAGATTGGGATACCCCACATATTACACTTACGGTCGCAAAAAAGAAAAACAGAAAACTACAATAATTAAAATCCGCAATATCTTTAGACATCATAAACTCGGAATATCTCATATTCCGGATTTCATACCTAACTTATAAAACTTGCATTTTAGTCTCAAATTGAAAACTCTTTTCAATTGGTTGTCGGATAATTCAACACGGTTCTCAACTTAGTGATCGCGTACAATACGCAATTGCGACGGAGTTTTGATCCGAATCAAAATTTCGTAGCAATCGATTAATTGAGACTAAACGGCTAGGTTTACAATATACTAACTATTTTTCATAAAACTAATTAATCCAGATTCTAATAATTGCATCACACACATCACAAAGCTTGTAAAGTAACCGCGACATTAAAATTCCGCACGCAATTAGCGAACTAAACCAATTTTTCCAAGACATGAAAAATCCAGTGAGCTAAAGTTCCAAAACCGATCATTTTAAGCTAATCCGGGAGTCGAAACGAACTCGAAACCCGCCCGAATCTTCGCGGAGGCGAAGATCCCAAAATTAACTGTCGAATGGGGGGCTTCGGGGGGGTACCCACCCCTAAGGGCCACCACGAAATGGCCCCCTAGGGTAGGAAGACCCGAGAGAACCCATCACCCACCCCCAAGGCCACCTTGTAATGGTCTTGGGGTGTGGGTCCGGCCTCTGGTCCCCCTCGGAGTGTCCCCGGGGTGCGCATGCTCCACCCCGCGGCTTCTCGGTTCAAACCGTGAGCCCGCGGGGTGTGCAAACAACTCAAAACATCATTTTAGAAACTGTTTTTATCGGCAGTTTTTGCGCGACAAAAACGGCGGATTTCTAACGTCGCTATAAGCTACCCTAATGTTTTAGCTTGGCTCTGATACCATGAAAGTCGACCTTAGCACCACCAAAAGATTCTAGATGTATCAAGCATGCCAAATTTTAATTTTTATTAGGTGCTAAGCTAGACTAACAAGATCTTTACTAGATTATTAGGGTTTGCATTTGTGATGTGATGAACTAAAGAGAAGAAAAGAGTATACAACTTTTGTAGTTCTAGTCCTTCTCTTCAATAGCTCCGGGTTGAAGTCCACGCGACTCTATTAGGCTCCTCTTCGAGTTGAACGAATCTCCTTCGTGATCTTCGCGCCAAAGACGATCCACCCGAAGTCCACTAGCTCAAGCTAACCCTTCACTAATCTCATTAGTGAAGGCCACACTCCACATCAAATTGCTAATCTAATGTGAGATAGTGAATTAGGGGTTTATTTTGCTCACTAGGGTTTTCACAAGTTCAATGATTCACATCACATGTGAGGGTTTGAACTTGGAAGTGAAGTGAAGAAAATTGTAGAGAGCAAGAGGAAGCAAGAGGAAGCAAGAGCTCAAGAAATGGCTAAGGCATGAAGAATGAAAATGATGAGAGTAACCTCAAAATGGCTCTCTCTTTCCTCACTTATTCAAGCATGAAATAAAATTGCAATTCTAAATTGCAACAATGCTTGAATAGTGAGTCAAGACTAATATACAAATAATAAAACTCATGCCTTACCCATTTCACAAATATCTCCACAATTTACACCTCATTTTTATATTTTCTAAAAATAGAAAAACATACCATGCTTCATATAATAATATATATATTTATATATATCAAATATACATTAATATATATATATATATATAAAGCAATTAGTGAGCTAATGATATTAGTTAAGATATAATTATATCACATATAATATATATCATATTATTAAATTAACACTTGATCTAATAATTCGGTTATATCACATATAACCGACTAATATCATTAATCTGAATATCACATTATCAAACCAACACTTGATTTGATAATCAGGTTATATCACATATAACCTGACCGACATCAAATAACTGCCAGATTATAATACGGTATCACATACTCATATTTAATTAGGCTCACGCACATATTAACATATGTGTCCTACTTCGTTTCACTCGAACCAGGAAACTTCTGTGTAGGACTCTAAAGACTCATCAATACGCCAGCAGTAGGTGATGATCACATCAATCACCTACAAGCCGTCAGCGGTACTAACTGGACGTAACGGCTACCCGGGTATCGAGCGATATGAAGATCAACAAGCAAGCCCGTCCATACTCTCCATAAAGCCTATCAGTAACACTACCGTACAGTCCGGTCTCTTTGTCTGATATGTCGCATATCATGTCTAGGGGTGCTAAACATCAGGCCCCAGTAACATGATAAGTCATGCCGATGTCTGGCCTATAACGGTTTGAGAAACTGCTGATAACTCTTATCAGTAAATCTCAGCAGCAGTCCTGACCAGGGACTTCCAGTTATAGCCAATCGAGCATAACGCAACATCAACTCCCAATACCGGGAGAGACGAAATCCCTCCTATCGCTCATTGCCTCTATGTGACTCGGAACTGTACCCAAAATCCACCTGTTTGCATGACTCTTTTGAGCCGTGGTAGGGAGGAAATCAAAGCACGGTACGAGCCATACAAGACTCTATGACGATCTCGGGTCTACAGACCAACCTATACCAGTGTCACCAGAGGACTGCTATCTGACGATGGGTATACTACCACATAGGAGTCCTCGGCGAGTCCTGTTTGGTGTACCCATTCTCCAATGAGAACCTGTGTACAATTTTTGATGTCACACACCAATGGTTGTGGGATCAACCATCGCCCTCTAAGGGACAAGAAACGTACACACTAGTCTACTCTGGAATATCGATACCCTAGTCTCCATATTCCCTCGACTAGGAACTAATTAAAGGATGTACTTTTGGACCACCCTGGCCCCACTAGTATGATCTCATCATAATCCTGGTAGTTAAGTACATATCCTAAGGGCTTTATCAACATGTGAGAGTAAGACAGTAAAGAATACCAGTCAACGTGTTAAGATAAAGAGTAACCAGATAGCATACTATCATGTCGAGCAAGAAAGTCCACTATATATATGTCCAAGCATCCACTATAATATACATCACATGTACAATAATGGCCTCTAGGACATACATATTCCTAACAGCGTTGGTGTTTGGCGTCGAAGCAGTGCTCCCTCTGGAGATCGAACTTCCCTCAATGCGAATGGCGATTCAATGTGAACTTACGAACGATGAGAATACTCATCTCCGGCTTGAAGAACTTGATACTCTCGACGAGACCCGCCTTATAGCAGAACAAAATCTAGAAACTTACAGGGCAAGGATGATGCAATCATATAAAAAAATAACCATACCGAGAATATTCCGCCAAGACGAACTCGTACTGGTTGTCAAAAGGCCGATGATCCCTAACCATGCGAAACGTAGGAAGTTTGAGCCGAATTATGAAGGCTCGTATGTCATAGATAATGTCTACCAAGGTGGAGCTTACCTACTCATAGATATGAAAGGAGATAGACTATTCCGGCTAACAAACGGTTGGTTTCTCAAGAAATATTATGCTTGAAGAATCGCGACTTGGGTCAATGATAGATGGCGACGCTTATTTCTATTGGATACAGTGCCCTCAAGTCAATTATTGTAATCGCAGGCACACGATTGTGATGATTGAGGGGGGACCTATACGGGTAGAACAGTTTTACTCAAAATGATAGTATGTTATATGGTTTGTCTTTATCATTATGTACATGCATTATATGGTATTACAAATCACTATTACATATTGATAAAGCCCATAGGATTCTTGCTTGACTACCAACATTATGATGGCGATCATGCATGTGGGGGCTGGGTAGTCCATAAACACATCCTTAAATGTCCCTAGTCGTGGGAGTATCGAGACTGAGCATCGATATTCTGGAGTAGACTGGTGTATACGTTTCTAAAGCTCGACGAGGGGCGATGGTTGGTCCCATAGCCATTAATCTTTCGCACCTAAGATCGTATACAGGTGCTCACTGGGGTGAGTACACTGGACGGACTCGCCGGGAACATTCTAGATAGTATTATACCTATTGTCAGATAGCAGTTCTGAGGTGATATGAGTACAGGTTAGTCCTTCGACATGAGATTGTCATTTGTCTTGTGTAAGTTCCCATTGTGCTTTGATTACTGCCCTACCACGACTCAAAGGAGTCTTGCAAACAGGTTTTAGTTGGGTACAGTCCCGAGCCACATGGAGGCAGTGAGCGGATCTTCGGGGATTTGTCTCTCCCGGTGTTGGGGGTTGATGTCGCGCTGTGCACAGGTGGCCATCACCAAAAATCCTTAGCCAAGGTAGATGAGAATTACTGATTTGGATCAGTAGTTTCTCAGTGGGTGATGGGCTTCACACCGACACGAAATATCGCGTTATTAGGGATCTGACTTTATCCACCCCTAGACCCGATATGTGAAACTCCTAGACGAAGAGACCGGACTGTACGGTGATTGTCACAGATAGGCTCAGTAGGGATCCAGATGAGTTCGCTCATCGGCCTTCCTTTTCGACAGGTACCTAGATAGGCGTTACGTACAGCTAGTGTCGCTGACGTGCTTATGGTTATGGATTTATCCAGTAACTCACTGTCGGCGTACTGTCAAGTCTTTAGAGTCCCACACAGAGAGTCTCCCTAGTTCAGGCGAAATGATGTAGTAGCCATATTTTGATACGTGCAAGGTTCCGATCGAATGATTGTACTAGTTACCCGGACTTTTGATCGGACAGTTGACAATACTAGCCGGCTTAGGATTGAGCCGGATTATTAAATCATGTATTGATTTAATAATTTACATATATATATTTCGATATGTATATTGTATTATTATGTTCTTTGTGTTATTTTATCTCTTTGGGTATTCGTATTTTGATACGAACACGGGTATGTATATACAGTTGAGTGTATTCCGTATTTATACGGAAAATATTCTAGAAGGTGGACACCTCATTTTGATTTATCCATTTATTAATTTAAATGGAAATGAGGTGTAAAGGTGGTGAAAAAAGAATGGTGAGAACCATGCTTGAATAGTGTTAACAAATGAATTGAAAATTCATTTGTGCAAACTATTCAAGTATAATTGCTTTATTTTATTTGGAAAATGGTTTGTACAAAACCATGCTTCATATCATGCTCTCATTTTGGAGATTGGATGAACACTTGGTTTATGGTTGGAAAAAAAGAAAAAGACTCTCACCATTTGCATCATCTCTCATCACTAGCCTTTCTTGAGCTTCACCTCATTCTTCTTGATCTTCCACTCTACCATCTCATGAGTTGAGAATCAAGAGTGGTAGAGAGATAGATATACATTAAGAACAACTCACTACATTTCTAGACACTCTAAATTAGCAACTCAGAGTTCTTAGTTGCTCCACTAGATTTTTAGTGTGGAGCTAAAACCATGAACCATATCTCTCGGATGGATCATCTTCGATGGAAGAAGACCGGCGGCCAAGCTCGATCAAGGAGATCTTAAGGAGCTAAGGAAGAAAGTAGAAGACCGAAGGATATGGATCTTTTGGTAAAACACTTCTATCACAGTAGCTAGAACCTCTTTTAGCTTGCTAGTTTCATATTTGGTTTCGATTCTAGGTAGTTGTTTTAAGCGCCAAGTTTTTTAAACCCCAAAACTTTTTGTTCCGCAACGGCGCGGTCGACGGCCAGGACGCTAGGAACCCCAACAATTTCCGCTCGCTATTCCACCGGATAATATGTGTCGCCGTTATGGTGATATTGGACCCCAATATCTCTAAACTAATATTGGACCGCAATATTTTTAAACTAATATGTCGCCCTACGGACTCCTTGAGATCCACGTTGCACCCGAAGTCCCACCGACGAAACTGCGCCTAAAGTCTTACCAGCTATGAAGCTCCACTAATGATGTAGTCTTCCAAAAGATATTATGTCATACGGCTGATCTCCATATTGATCACCGTAGACAATCCACGGGTATAAACGATTCATATCTCATCCAAGTCCCACCAACAAGAGATTCTGGGTCATCCGCAGTGAAGTTACGTCCGAGAAACTTCCGTCACGGAAAAAAAGGTATGTCCGCAAGCAAAAAGTGCACGTATGAAAATCTGAAAGGGCGCTTTGAGTAAAAACAACGGGACTACCGGCGAGCTTGTGAAAACCCGAAATGGCACAAACTCGTTAAAAAAAATGACATGATACCCTTGCAAAGTCCTCTCGACTTTGAAAGGGGAAAATATCTGCGTGGGATCCTTAAAACTCACAAATAAGCAACGCATTTATGAATCTATACGATTTCTAAGGGGAAGGTACACTTGAAAAATCATCTCGACTCGTAAAGAGAAATGTCCTTATGAATTTGCTTCAATGCATAATATTACTGAGTTCTGAAGATTTAGCAAATGAAATATCTAATGAGTGCTTATTATTTCGAACGGCAACCGAAAAATCAAGGCAAGGAAGCTTTAAGAATAGTATAAAAACGAGCATCCTCATACTAAACCATACTTTTTCCTGTTCCGGAAAGGCTTTTGTTATAAGAGGAGTTAGAATTGCTTTTGCCACCGTCAAATATGATATTCTTATTTTACGACAATTGAGATCCCGTATGATTATTATTATTTTTTTTGGTCAATTCAGTACCATACAGTTGAATATTCAATGGCTTTATTATGGCTGTATGTAGAGAACTAGAAATGGCTCAGTGCATTCAACTGTTGATGCAAAACAATGATGGAATCCTTCGAAGAGGTTCCTGGAATCTTTGCAACAAGTTGACACTTGTTTATGTTAGCTTTCATTTTCAGGGGTCAAAAAGGAATCATCGATATCGATTGCGCATACGGCGGCAGGAGATTTTCCCACCAAGGATGGCCTGAAACCAACACCAAACTAAAGGAGAAAAGGGGACAGCAAAGAGTAGCAAGTGGCCCCCAATTGTGTTCGTTGTATTGCAGGCAAAATCCCTCCGACATTCTCCTCTTGCATCAAAAAATCTCCCACTAATTCACCTCCCCACTCTTCAAGTGCTCTCCTTGTACTTTCCCAATTCCCTTTCTAATTTAAAAGCCCATTTTTAATTGGTTAGCAGCATTAATTTATTCATTATGCTCGCCTTTACTGTTCGCCGTCTATGTTGCAGGTTCTGGCCAAATTGTTACCCAGTGGGAGAATGCCGCCATCTTCCATTATCATGGACTCTCCAGTGATGACATCATCATGTAAGGTTTTATACTGGAGATCGCCCGTTTCGAGCCCGCATTGAACAAAGTCAAAAATACATGGCATTACGATCGGTATAGGAACCTGCATACATTTCAATTAGGAACGTATTGTTATCAGTTGAAGACCAATTTTACGAATAGATGGCTTGCGCTGATGATTCCTCCCTTATCAAGACTTTTAACATATGTGACAATATAATTTGCAGCCATATTCAAACAGTCAGCTTGTAACATTTGTAGCAGGTCTATTAGAGGTTGATGCCGGAATGATCACAAAGAGACTTTTAGCACCTTGCCCTGTTGCTCATGTTATGATCTCTATGCTTTTTTGCTTTGACACTGATGATGCTCAATATTGGCAACCCTTATGATCAGGACACATGGCGGATGGCACGTTCCAGAACTCAGGGCCCACAAAAGCCGACCAGGCCACCCCTGTACCCGACCGGACAGCACAAGCTAGCCATCCTCGGAGCTCCCTGCAGATTGGCCTCCTCGGCCCCTCGGCTCGCCTTGAGCTGCCACAGGACCAGTCTCCTCGGCCTTCTCGCTCGTCCCCGAGCCCCTTGGCCGAGGCCGCCTTCCTCGGTCCTCCGACCAGTTCTGCCGCTCACAGGCGTAACCGCCGCTCCGCGAATCTCGCCGTGCGCGGATTCTCCGCCAGCAACATCCCACGTTCCACGTCTTCACGATCCCCATTCATGGGCGATTCGCTCTCTACGCGGGCATGACGTCGGGAGCGTAACTGCCGGCGAGATTCTCGCGCCTGCTGCTGCGTGCCTGCACCACCATATAAACCCCAATACTGAGGGGTCAAGTAAGCCATTTTTTGACTCCACTTAGCCGTTACGCTGCTCGGATCTAGCACTAACTTGATCGTCGGAGGGTCCTCGGTGGTATCAAACCACCCCGGGACTTCTTTGCAGGTACTCGGCGTCAAACTCCCCTAATCACCAAATCTCCTCAAAACCCATTGAGACCCACACACAACAGGGGATCCCCTCCAGAATGCACCGGGAGATCGACGGAAGACAACATCTGAAGGAGATCTGAAAAAGGACCTCCATCAGTTGACGACGTCTGTGGGAAAGCAAACTCCAAAAAAACAAAGTTGTCCTTCCGATCTCCGCCCACATGGAAAGCGACCATCCTGAAGATTCGGGTACCAGCCACCGTCTCCCCCTCACCGGAGGCGCGGATGAACCCCCTCCGGCGACCATCATCCACGCCCTCGCCAGCCGAATAGATCGGCTATAGACCCTTGTGGATGCACTCGTCCGCGCCCAAACGGCCGGGCCTGGGCCCCAGATCGCCGCTCCTCCGCCCCCGGAACACTCTGCCCCCATCGGCACAGCCGACCACCGGCAGGCTACGACTCCTGACCATGAATCTCATGGACCGATACTCCCTGAAGCCCGTTGGGCGCCTCGCGGCTCCACCCCAAGGCCCACCGCCGGAGCACCACGCCTCGAACCTCCTCGCGACCCTTGCCCCCCCTTCCCCCCCCCCCCCGAGGAGATGTCAATCACCTCGCCTGCCCACAGGCATGACCGACACCCTCTCCCCCGACGAGGTCGCACAAAAGGGGCTCGCCACGACGGCTCGAGAACCACTACCCCCGGGGATCTGAGGAACCTCATCGAGAGGAACCGGAGCCGTGCCCAGACGCAGGTCTCCCACAGCAGAGAGCACTACTCTTGATACTCAGTAAAGATCTCATCCAGCCGAGGCCTCGCGAGATCCAACCTTTCCCCTCGGTTCCCCCCACGCGCGTTAATCCCAAGCCTCAACTCGTAGCACTCGCGGACGAGCGCCTCCAAGCGAGCCAGCCGGTTCGCGGAGATCAGGCCGAAGCGCCTCAGGGACCGCAGCTTGCCCACGGCCTCATCGTAGAGCTGCTCAGACAAGGGGTTATAAAGCCCCGGCGACGCCCTCCAGATGGAGTACATCAGCAGCTGCAGCAAGGAGGAACGTCGGAGGAGCAGACGGCCGAAGTGGTCCTCGATGCTCCCGTACACCAACCGCACCGTGTCCTCAGTGCAGTTCTGGTCATAGAGGTACACGTCCTCAAAATTAATGATATCGGGGATGGTAAAGAGGAAGTCCTGCATTCTCAACACTCTGTTTGCAAGGGAAGGAAGGACTGGTACTTCTTTAGCCTTATATAGCCCGCTGCACCCCCATAGGAACTCAACGGTCACCCGCTCTCGCGCAAGGAGTCGCTGCCACGCGGCGATCATTAAGCCTCCTCCGACGGAATCGAAGCGACGCGGCCCTGGCGCTTCACCTCCCCCCACATTCAATGCGCAGACTCCACAAATGTACGATCGGGAGAAACCTCATGAAGATTCGGCCGAGCAACCGCCTTGCCCGATGGTCCTTAGCTGGCCTCCTCAGGCTCCCTAGCACTAAAGGTCAGAGCCCTCACCATGAGGCAACCCAGCAGCTGCCCTGCTCGGTTATTCTGATGGGTAGCTTCCCTACTGCAATGCCAGGGATCGAAAGTCCTCCCAGAGGCAACCTAGCAGCTGCCCTGCTCGGTCATCCCCGGCGGGTAGCTTCCCTACCGCAACGCCGGGGATCAAAGCCCTTACCAAGAGGCAACCCAGCAGCTGCCCTGCTCGGTTATCCCTGGCGGGTAGCTTCCCTACCGCAATGCCAGGGATCAAAGCCCTCACCAAGAGGCAACCCCGCAGCTGCCCCGCTCGGTTATCCCTAGCAGGTAGCTCCCCTACCGCAACGTCCGGGATCAGAAAGTCCTCCCAGAGGCAGTCGAGCCCAACCATCGCTCGGCTATCCTTGGTGGGTAGCTTCCCTACCTCAACGCCAAGGATCAGAAAGCCCTGCAACGCCGGGGATCAAAGCCCTCACCAAGAGGCAACCCAGCAGCTGCCCTACTCGGTTATCCCTAGCGGGTAGCTTCCCTACCGCAACGCTTGGGATCAGAAAGTCCTCCCAGAGGCAGTCGGGCCCAACCATCGCTCGGCTATCCCTGGCAGGTAGCTTCTCTACCGCAACGCCGGGGATCAGAAAGTCCTCCCAGAGGCAGTCGAGCCCAACCATCGCTCGGCTATCTCTGGCGGGTAGCTTCCCTACCTCAACGCCAAGGATCAGAAAGCCCTCCCAGAGGCAGTCAAGCCCGAGGATCCCTCGCTCGGCTATCCTTCAGGACAAAAGCCCTCGCCAAGAGGCACCGGGCAATAACCCTGCCCGGCCAAGGGCCCTTAGTAGGCTCCTACAGCCCCTCCCGCGCCAAGGACCAAAGTCCTCCCAGAGGTAGTCGAGCCCTTGCTCGGCTATCCCCGGCTGGTAGCATTCTACCACAACCGACAGGGATCAAAGTCCTCGCCAAGAGGCACTGGGCAGTAACCCTGCTCGATCCCCATCCTGAAGGATCAAAGACCTCGCAAGGGGCAACCGGGCAGCTACCCTGCTCGGTCATCTTCGGCCGGTAGCTCCCTACCGACGACATCAGAAATCAGAAGCCCTCGCCGAAGGGCAACGGAGCAGCTTCCATCCATCCTCGGCGCAAATAAGGCGGACAGCCCTCTGCCCACCACACGCAGAGGATCCAAACTGCCAACTAGGGGCATCAGGACTATCCAAGTCTCGAGCGATCTCCCCTCGACTTCGGGGCCATTGAGACGCCTTCTCCTCGGCAGCGCTTGAATCAACTCAACGGGCGATCGCTAGGCAAATAACCGACCTGACATGGAAGCCCAACAGCGCGAGAAGAAAAACGAGAAGAAAAAATTTTAAGAAAAATTTTTACAAGCAAGCCAATGAAACCAAAGAAAATGTTTTATTACTAAATCGCGGTCTTTACAGAGGGTATTTTTGGCTCCTCATACTAACAAAATGCCCGGAGGCTTACAAAATTCCAGACGCAGCAAAATAAAAAGGAGGAGGAAGACGGGGGCTTTAGGCCTCGGGGCCAGGAGTGACCTCGGGGCCCTCGACATCCACCACGAGGAGAGTTGGGTCCTCGGCGACTTCCTCTCCATGAATCTCCTGCTCCTGCCCACTGGTGTCCGTGAGGGGGTACTGGACCCGGAGCTCTTCGTCGGCGAACCCCGGCACCCGGGCCTTAACAGCGTCGAGGGCCTCGTGCCAGATGAGGGCCATGGCGACGGCCAGGTCATCATAGTAGTCTCTCGACTTCTTGTAACCCTCCACCGCCTTCGCCGCCGAGAGGTCGGCCAACTTGGCCGCCCTCAGATCGGCCGACTTCGCCTACTCAGCCGCCGCCCCCAGCTCCTTCCGGAGGGTTTTCACTGTCTTCTTCAGGTTGCCGGCCAGCACCTGAGCGTCCTCAAGCTTGGCATCAACAACCGCGGCGGCCTCGGGGTGCCGGGAGACCTCCCACTTCCCGGCCTCCACCTCGACCTCCAGGGCGACGATCTTCTCCTTCATCGCCTCCAGCTCCCGCTTGGAGCTCTCTTCTAGCGAGGCGAGCTGACCCGCAGCTTTCATCGCCGGGGCTACCACCTCGGCCTCCATGCGCAAAGCGAGGGCAACGTGCTTAAGGACCTGAAAGGCAGAAGAGAGATCAGGAAGATGAGAGAGGCACCGAACCTCAAAAAAATAATAATAATAAATGGCAAGAGCTTACCTGCACGGACTCCTGGGCGATGGATGCCAGCTGAGCCCTGAAGGTCCCCCCGGGGACTCTACCCCCGGCCGATGCCTCTATCTCATGCAACAGGCTATCCGCGACGGATAGCCCCGATGGCACGGCGAATTAGAGACCGCCTTCCTCCACCGTGATCGGCAAAGACGGTCCCCGGGAAGATCTCCTCTTGAGCGGCCTCGAGGGAGAGCCGGTCTCCTCCTCAAAGGCCGGGTCCTCCAGAATCCGAGCCCGCCTCCGACCCGACATTCTGCTGGGCCCGGGGGCGAGATCCGCCTCCGAGCGCTCACGGGGCACTACCGCCGGGGGAGAAGGAGCCGGGGCAGGCTATGAACGGGAAGAGCCGACGCCCCCTGTTGGGGTAAAAATTTACACCCCGGTTGACAAAGTCAAAATCAAAGTCAACCCCAAGCCAGGTGGGCCCAAGCCCAGGTCAGGTGGGACCAAGCCCAGGTCAGGTGGGACAATGCCCGGAGCGATCCCGAACATGAAGCGGCCGGCCTCCCCCCATGCCAAAATAAAAATTTTGTAATAAATAATTTTATTGTATTTCTTTTATTTTATTTTATGAATAAATATAAGAAAATGGGCATAAGCCAAATTTTTGTAAAGCCCATAGCTTATGTGCAAAAAGAAATGGCACATGAGCCATGGGATAGGCAAAATGCCATTTTGAAAAGCCCAAGGGGCTATATGTAAAGTGTATAGCTGTTCCCCGCCGAAAGACGCGCGAAGACGCGGTGAACGACTTGCCTGAAATTCAGGGCAGATACTAATTGGTGCTATCTATCCACCTCTCCGAAGATGCCAAATTGATTTATGGCACCATGCATCGAACGTTTAAACGGATGCGGCCGATGTAGCAGACTTCGTCAGATTCCCCCTCACGGTAATGGGTTTTTGATTGTGGGGACGCTCTTCCCTGCAGGCGCAAACCCCTGCAGTTAATTACGCTACCGCATCGCGGTAACAACTTTCTCCTTCTCCAGATGGTCACTTCGTGTCGTGGGTGTTTGTTTTGTTTGTGGTTGCCCGTGGATTGTATACGGAGACTAATTTATGTTGTCACCCGTAGGGCGTGGATTAGTCCAAATCCGTATCTTCTTAGATTTGGGTTTGGGGGTTGGGTTTAAGGATACGTTAGCCTTATTTGAGACTAAGATCAACTTAAACGTTTGTTAAGGATACGTTCGCCTAATTTTAGACTAAGATCAACTTAACGGGATCATTTAGATCCGACAAAAGAGCATTTGGGCTGCCTCTGTTGTTTAGTTTAGGGACATTGCGGTTGATTACCAGTTTAAGTACGTGGTGGTCCAATGTTAGTTTAAGGACGTCTCGGTCCATCGGTAGTTTAAGGACATTTCGGTCCGGGTTAAGGACATCGTAGTCCGTGGGTTTAAAGGGACCCCACAGTCCAGGTTAAGGACATCGTAGTCCATGGGCTTAAGGACCCCACAGTCCGGTTTAAAGACATCGTAGTCTATAAAGTTTAAGGACATCGTAGTCCATGAGTTTAAGGACCCCACAGTCCGGTTTAGAGACGTCGTAGTCAATAAGGTTTAAGGACATCGTAGTCCATGAGTTTAAGGACCCCACAGTCCAGTTTAGAGACGTCGTAGTCTATAAGGTTTAAGGACATCGTAGTCCATGAGTTTAAGAACCCCACAGTCCGGTTTAGAGACATCGTAATCTATAAGGTTTAAGGATATCGTAGTCCATGAGTTTAAGGACCCCACAGTCCGGTTTAGAGACATCGTAGTCTATAATGTTTAAGGATATCGTAGTCCATGAATTTAAGGACCCCACAGTCCGTGAGATGTGTGGTTGTCGGGACCCGTCACCTCTCTGAAGACGTTGAAGGATTACAACGACAGATATCAGAGGAGTAAAGAGATGTACCCTTGAACCGGTGTGACTTGGTTGAAAGATCAGTAGCCTATTTTAGGACTAAGATCTGTTGAATATTCGTGAGCAGATGGGCTCAGTTCAATATAAGTTGAGGACTTATGTCCAGAATTGGGCTAAGTCCAATTAAAATGTTTAATATTTTTAATTCTGTTATTGAGCCTTTACTTGGGCTTGGCCCTTTTAGTAATGCTGATTATTAGGTCCTGACAATTTTTGTCTTGTATTGAATGCATTGCATTCATCAAAACAAAGTGTGTTCTGACAGTGCGCCACGTGGCGCGTCAGGCGCTTTGCGCCAATTAAATAGCGCATTGCGCTTCTGTCAGGTAGCGCACATGAAGGTGACACGTGTCGCGCTTAGCGCTAAGCGCTAGTTTATTAGCGCATTGCGCTTTCCATTTATGAGCGCTTTGCACTGATTTAGGGGCGCGCCAATGAGTGACACGTGGCACGCTTGGCCCCAAGCGCCAGTCCATGAACGCAGTACGCTATTTCAGAAGCGCAAAGCACAAGTTGTTTCTGTGATTGACACGTGGCACGTTTTGGCGCTAAGCGCCGGTCCAAAAAGCGCAATTCATAAGTGCAAGGCACTTTCTAATAGCGCAAAACGCATTTGATCAAATTTAAGATCAAAGAACAAATTTATGTTCTTCTTAAAGGAGGCTTTGCCTCAAGATTCAAGAACAAAAGTTCTTGTTTTATAAAAGGGCTCTATCTTTGTAGATCAAGGAGCTGTGAATGAAGTAAATACTTCTTTTATTTTTTTATGATTAGATCTTTTGATCTTTTTCTTTTTATCAAAGACCTTGGTCTTTTATAAATCTATGATCTTTTTAGAAGATGGTTCTTCTTTTTACGAGATGGTTTCATCTCTGTTGTTCAAGAACTAGTTCTTTACCTTGAAGATGAAGAAGTGATCTTCTTTTTTTCTAAGAGCTTGCTCTTCTTTCTCTTTGAGTTTTTCTCAAAGTTTGCAGAGGGTTTTCTCCATATCAGACTTGAAGTCTTGGGGCCTTTATATAGGGCAAGTTGATTTGTTAAATCAGTTAAAGAGATTTTTCTCTGATTGATTTGGGGATGTTTCCCACCGTTGGATTTTTGATCCTAGGGCTTCTGTTTTACAAAAGGCAATCTTCTTGTTTTTAACAAGATTGAGAAAATCTTTCTATAACAGAATTTTAATTCTGATTAATTAATGATTTATCATTATTATTAGATCTTTTGATCTAACGGTGGGAAATTTTATAATTCCAGCGCTGGCACACCTGTGCTTTGCACGTGGTGCGCTGCTCAGAGCACGGTGCACTTTGCGCTAGTGCACCTACGTTTGACACGTGGCACGCAGCGCAAAGCGCAGCCTCCGCTAGCGCACACGTGCTTTGCACGTGGTGCGCTACAACAGAGTCTTTGACACTCAGCGCTGAGACATTTACATTCTTTGCATGTGGAGCTTCTTTTTTTTATTTTATTATTATTATTTTTATTTTTATTATTTATTATTTTATTATTATTTTTTTTATTTTTTTTTATAAGGGCGCAGGTTGTAAGCCAAAATTTTGGCTGGAACAAATGCCCCCACTACTTTACCCACGTAAGTATGTACGTGGGTGAAGTAGTGCAGAGTTATGTATGGCCACAGAATTGAGGGCTTAGGAGACAAGTTTATGGTCCTTGTAGCCTAAGACTTTCTTCGCCTTCATGAGCCGTAAGGGTCTCAAGAAGGTTTTTCTTCCTACGAGTCGAAAGGATCTCGTAGGTGCAAATTCTCCCTAGAAATCGTGAGGATTTCTAAGTGTTCATTACCTCCGTGAGTCGTAAGGATCTCACTCGGGTATTTTTCCTTACGAATCGTGAGGATCCGTAAGTAGCTTCTTCACTTCAGCGGCGAATGTGGCTTTGGCAAATGTGGCCTGTAGGTAATAAAGAGCATTTCATCTTGAACTCTCCGAAAGGTAGTGATGGCTTAGGAAGCAGGTTCAGATCTGCTGCCTAAGGCTTTTCAACTTCATGAGCCGTGAGGGTCTCATGAAGACTTTTCTCCCTACGAGTCGTGAGGATCCCGTAGGTGTATTTTCTCCTTAGGAATCGTGAGGATTCCTAAGCGCGTTTTCTCTTGAGAGTCGTAAGGATCTCACAAGAGAATTTTCTCTCTTACAAGTCGAGAGGACTCATAAGTGGTTGTTTCCCTCCTTGTCGAGATTTGGCTTTGGAGAGTGTGGCCCGTGAATAGTATGCAAGAGTCCATTTTGGACCGACTTGCAGGGCCCCAGTGCTTAGGAAACCGGTTCTTATCCCCATTGCCTAAGGCTTTTCCCTACGAGTCGAGACGAATCGAGAAGTTTTTGCAAGGACACTAATTTCCTCACGAGTCGAGACGAATCGAGCAGTTCTCGCAGGAATTTCCTGACGTCACAGTTAACTCCTGCTAATAGAAGTTCGTTAGGGCCTGTGGTACTAGGGTTTTGTCCGTCGTACCGTCGCGTTGGCTGATGTATTCCTCGATAGGCGATCTTGCTGTTCGAGTAGCCTTGCGATTGTCGTGTCTCCGATCCCTTCGGGGGCTGGACAAGACGTCTTCAAGCAATCCTCCTAGGCAGTTTGACCGTCGGAAGAGCAAGCGTTAGGAATTTTGCCATGCCGCTTTTTACTTGAGGTTAGGCTCATTTTGGAGAGCTCCGATGAGTCATAACCACTCCGCGCTGGTATGGGATGATCTCCGATAGTCTTTCAGGTTTTATATGAGTTGCCGTCAAGACCCTGAAGCTAGGAATTTGGCCTTCGCTTCGTTTGCTGGTATCGCGTCTGCTATATCGAGACGAATGTTGCGGTTGTCTCTAGGTTGCTGGTGAACCGTCGAGGTTCGGAACTAAGGATTTTGCCATGGCTCCGTTGTTTGATTGTCGCGTCTGAATCCTGCTGGTGGAAGGACGCTGTAGTAACATCTCGTCTGCTGTATCGAGACGAACGTCGAGGTGGTGACCACTCCGCGCTGGTGTGGGATGATCTCCGATAGTCTTTCAAGTTTTATATGAGTTACCGTCAAGACCCTGAAGCTAGGAATTTGGCCTTCGCTTCGTTTGCTTTGGCGTGTCTGAATCCTGTTGGAGGAAGGACGCTGTAGTGACATCTCGTCTGCTGTATCGAGACGAACGTCGAGGTGGTCTCCAGGTTGTTGGTGAACCATCAGGACCTGGAACTAGGGACTTTACCATGGCTCCGTTGTTGGATTGTCATGCCTGAATCCTGCTGGAGGAAGAACGCTGTGGTAACATCTCGTCTGCTGTATCGAGACGAATGCTGCGGTGGAGCTGGGATTTTGCCGTCACTCCGCTTGTTTCGACCATTCGGTCTTTCATTGACGTTGCATCTGCATCCTGCTGGACTGCGAAGGAACGTCGTTGTTGACATTGCGTCTGGTGTAACGAGACGAATGTTGAGATGGAGCTGGGATTTTGCCGTCACTCCGCTTTGTTTCGACCATTGGGTCTTTCATTGACGTTGCATCTGCATCCTGCTGGAGTAAGGAAAAATGTCGTTGTTGACATTGTGTCTGGTGTATCGAGACGAATGCTGCAGTGGAGTTGGGATTTTGCCGACACTCCGCTTTGTTTCAACCGTGAGGTCTTTTATTGACGTTGCATCTGCATCCTGCTGGACTGCGAAGGAACGCCGTTGTGGACATTGCGTCTGGTGTAATGAGACGAATGCTGAGGTGGAGTTGGGATATTGCCATCACTCCGCTTTGTTTCGACCATGAGGTCTTTTGTTGACGTTGCATCTGCATCCTGCTGGACTGCGAAGGAACGCCGCTGTTGACATTGTGTCTGGTGTAACGAGACGAATGCTGAGGTGGAGCTGGGATTTTGCCGTCACTCCGCTTGGTGATGTTGCGTCCGAGTCCTGCTGGAGGAAGAATGCTGTGGAGACATCTCGTCTGCTGTATCGAGGCGAACGTCGAAGTGGTGACCACTCCACGCTGGTATGAGATGACCTCCGATAGTCTTTCAGGTTTTATATAAGTTGCCGTCAAGACCGTGAAGCTAGGAATTTGGCCTTCGCTTCGTTTGCTGGTATTGCGTCTGCTGTATCGAGACGAATGTCGCGGTTGTCTCTAGGTTGCGTGTGAACCGTCGAGGCCAGGAACTAGGGACTCTGCCGTGGCTCCGTTGTTTTGACCCTGGGTGACATTGCGTCTGGTGTAACAAGACGAACGCTGAGGTGGAGCTGGGATTTTGCCGTCACTCCGCTTTGTTTCGACCGTGAGGTCTTTTGTTGACATTGTATCTGCATCCTGCTGGACTGCGAAGGAACGCCGTTGTTGACATTGGTCTGCTGTAACGAGACGAATGCTGACGTGGAGCTGGGATTTTGTCGTCACTCCGCTTTGTTTCGACCGTGAGGTCTTTTGTTGACGTTGTATCTGCATCCTGCTGGACTGCGAAGGAACGTCGTTGTTGACATTGCGTCTGCTGTAACAAGACGAACACGGAGGTGGAGCTGGGATTTTGCCGTCACTCCGCTTTGTTTCGACCGTGAGGTATTTTGTTGACGTTGTATCTGCATACTGTTGGACTGCGAAGGAACGCCGTTGTTGAAATTGTGTCTGCTGTAACGAGACGAATGCTGAGGTGGAGCTGGGATTTTGCTGTCACTCCGCTTGGTGATGTTGCGTCCGAGTCCTATTGGAATGAGGAGGATCACCGTTGCTGATTTTTAGGCTGTAGATATTGTCGTTAAGATTTGGAACTAGGGACTATGCCGTGGCTCCGTTTTGTTGTGTCGCTTTCGTGCCTTGCTAGCATAAGGAGGAACGCTATTGTTGGTCTTCTGGGATGCAGATGTGACCATCGAGACTTGGCTCTGCTTCTGATGGAGCCTGGTGGGATGATATAGTTCTCTCTTTGTTTGCGCCCCTGGATTGTATACAGGGATTGATGTGATATCACCTGTAGGGCAAAAATTTCATTCGTTCAAACTTTTTTTTTATTTCTTTCCACGATGCTCTATCATTTCAGCTTTTATATCGCGAAGGTCACGATTGCCCAATCATTTCGGCTATTTTTCGCTGTGCCCAATCATTTCGGCTTTTTATTTTATTTTTACTCGCTGCGTTTTATTGCGAGTTGCCCAATCATTTCGGCTATTTTGCATGCATATATTTTTACTTGCTGATTTTGTTGCAAGTTGTCCCATCATTTCGACTATTTCGTATGCATGTGTGGCTTGCTGGCTTTTTGCTGTAAGCCTGGAATTAGACACCGATTTCGGCATCAGCACCGCTACAACTGGGATATTACCATGAGCGAATCATCATTTGCCTCTGTCAATGTCAAACAAAGGTGGCTTAGCGAACAGGGTCAGGGTCCTGTCGACTAAAGCTTTTGACTTCATGAGCCGTAAGGGTCTCACAAAGGTATTTCTCCCTACGAGTCGTGAGGATCTCGTAGGTGCGTTTTCTCCTTAGGAATCATGAGGATTCCTAAGTGCATGGTCTCTTATAAGTCGTAAGGATCTTACAAGAGTGTTTTCTCCTTATAAGTCGAGAGGACTTACAAGGGTTGTTCACCGTATAGACATATCCCTAGTCACGGATGGGACCTTGTTAGGGAAATGTTTATTCGCACCCGTGGATTGTATACAAGGGTCGGCATTAAGCCGCTTGTAGGGCAGCATTGGAGGTTGTGGTGGCCGCTTAAGAACAGGTTCAGATCCCTGTAGCATAAGACTTTTGAATCTCATAAGAGGGTTCTCCTTACGAGTCGTGAGGATCTCGTAGGTGTGTTTCTCCTTAGGAATCGTGGGGATCCCTAAGTGTGTTGTTCCCTTATGAGTCGTAAGGATCTCACGCAGGTGGGTTCTCCTCACAAGGTCGAGAGCACCTTACAAGTGTCTCTTAACGAGATTGCGCCCTTTCGGGTTTTCACAAAACTCGCCGGTAGCCCTGCTGTTTTTACTCACGAAGCCCTTTCGGATTTTCATCTGTGCTCTTTTTTGCTTATGGACATACCGTTTTTTTTTATTCTTTCTTTTTTTTATTCTAACGAGGTTGCGCCCTTTCGGGTTTTCACAAAACTCGTCGGTAGCCCTGCTGTTTTTACTCACGGAGCCCTTTCGGGTTTTCATCCGTGCCCATTTTGCTTATGGACATACCGTTTTTCTTTTTTTTATTCCCCTTTTTTTTATTTTGTTTTTTTTATCATGTCAGCCTGAGGATGCCGCGGGTTGGTAGTAGTTTAACGACGTTTCGGTCATTAATCAACGTACGATTACGTAGCTAAATTTTGCCGCAAATCTTCGCATGTTTTGTGTCGGGGGTGGATTCCTTGAAGAGAGGGCTGAGGGCGATTTCTTTATCAGAGTCGCTTCCAAAGGTGATAACTTGCGATCCCTTGGTGTCGGCTTTGTGACAGTTGCCAGTAGCTCCTTCGCGCTCATCTGTCATGCTTTTCTGTTCCTGACGAGCCTTGCGCTTCACTCGTTAAACGTGTCGTCGATGGGCAACATATCCCTGCCACCAGTTTTTTAAAGGCTATGCACTCTTCGGTAGGGTGTGCAATCCTCTGATGGTATAGGCAGAAGTTAGGATGTATGTCTGCTTCATCAAGACATATAATGCGAGGGGAATTTCTTTTGAAAGAGGGTAACTTCATTCCTATTGCCAGGGCCCTAGCGAATCGTTTCCTTACTTTAAGATTGCTTTTGCTAGCGATAGAGATGCTTTGCTCCAGTTGGGGTGTCTCGACCTTTTCTTCCAGTCGTCAGCGTTTGGCTTTTTCGAATATAGCCAGTTCGCGCTCTCGATTGGCTTTGCTTTTCTGACGGGATTCGTTCAGTACCAAGTCAATCATCTCGTGAGACGGTTCCAAGGGTTTTAGCTTCGATCCTGCCCCCAGCTCTTTTATGCTGTCTTCCATCGCCGAATGCGTTTTTTCATTAGTTAATGCCGAATGAGAGATCATGTGGCAACTTGCCACATAGTCCTCAGATTCTTTTGACGAGTCATCCTTGTCGTTATTGTCGTCATCTCCGTTCTCAAGGATATTGTTGAGAAATTCTTGGAGTGTGACCGGGGTCCACGTCTTCTGGTTATATTCTTCCAGAGCGTCAATCTGTTTTTGCAGGTCCGTGTGCTTGCTATCAAGCTCCATGGGTTTTTTGGTCTTCTTCTACTTTTTCGAAGACTTTGACGGCCGGATGTGAGCGCTTTGGCTATCATTACCAATTTTTGGAGTTGGGAGCGGCTTCAGCATCCCCTCGATGATATCAGGTTCCAGTGGATTTTTCCACCTGATCGCCGGGCATGTTTGGAGATCCTTCATTCCTTTTGTCTTGGCTGAAAGAGCGACCTCCCATGGGGCTTCCCTTATGAATGAGCACGATGCCCCCGGCACGTCCACTTTTTTAGGGGCGTGAGGTTGTGGTGGGCTCACCTTCCAGTTTTCCGATAACGCGAACTTGCTTTGTTGGTATTGGTCTTCAACCCAGTTTTTGAAGACGTAGCAGTCCTCGATCGGATGGCCCAATACTCGGTGGTAGGGGCAGTAATTGGGATCATTGACGTCGTTTGGCTGCAACGGACGTTTTGGGTCCGGCAAATTTATGAGCATGTTGCGCAATGCCAGCTCGAACAGTCTCCTCGTTTTATCTTGGGGAAACGAGTAAGGACGTCCTAGTCTCTCCTCAATGGATGGGCGTGGACGCATAATGTTTTGGCGAACAACCGGCTTTAAGTTGCCCGGCTGTTGTTGAGTATTGGCGACGAAAGTTGCTTTTCCTTTCCCCTTTTCATTCCGAGGATACGTCTTCGAAGAAGATGGTCTATAACCCATCTGGTCCATTTGGGCCAACTTGTCAATCAAGGCCTGAAAAGTAGTTGGCTTGAAGAACATCATGAATTGCGAGATGGTCGCTTGCGGATCAAGAGTGTCCACGAACATGCCTACCGCCGATGCTTTTTCGATGCGTTGTTCGCACTTCGACCATAAGTTCCGCCACCGTATTGCGTATTGAACCCATGTTTCACCTGGCCTTACCCTGGCGTTGATCAATGCGGTGATCGGGGTGCGCTCGCTGGCACTTGCAAATCTTTGTGTAAACAGCAGCTCCATCTCCGCAAATGTTTTGACAGAGTCGTTAGGCAGCTCCGAATACCATTCGAAGGCCATTTCCGCTAAGCTGCCGACGAATTGGCGAAGCAACAGTTTGTCGTTGCCTCCAGTGTTGCCGCATAAGGCCCTGAATTGAGCGACATGCTGATGTGGATTCCCCGTCCCTTTATATATATGGAACTTAGGGATCGTATATCCCGGTGGGTAACTTATTTGGTCATACCAGCCTGGATATGGTCGTCCGGTCTTGACAATTTGGCCAACCGCTTCATTCGCCTGGTGAGCTCGTATTTGCTGAGCTATATAATCATCGAGCGCAGCTTTTGAGATGGTCTCCTCTTTGGCTGCTGAAAGAGCCGGAGGAGGGTTCGATGTCTCCCCTCTGTCATCTTCAATGATGATAGGAGGGTCTTCAGCTGGAGGTTCTGGTTGTAACATCATCCCGACCATGTCTTGGAAGAGAAGCACCATTCGTTTTATATTGGCTGCCTGTTCTGCAGCCTCTCTGTTCTTCTTTTCGAGGACCCTGCGTAAGAAGTCAGCATCAGTTTCTTGTTCATGACGCTGTTCTGATGATGCCTCCGGGCTTTCTTTTGGCCCGGTAAGAGCGGCCATTGCAGTCAGCATCTCCTGAAGCTTCTGTTGCTGTTGTTCCTGAGCTCTTATGATAGATCGGGTGAGCGGTCGGTGGCCCGTCGAAGCGGCTTTCCTCTTTTCCGGAAGCCATGTAAATGGTATGCACCATTATGCCCCCAGACTTGGGACGTTTGGACTCAGTGTCTTTGCGATCTGCTGTAGCCATAGGGGCTTTCTCTAGCCTCCTTTTCTTTTGAGCAGTTGACGTTGAGGGGACCGTTGCAGCGGGCACCCAGGTGATTGTCGTCCTTTGTGGCTTGCTAGGACGGTTTTCTTCCTGCTGAACCTTCAGCTTCTTCTGTCGGCGAAAATAGTCTTGATCGATCATTGACTCCTGGACCCGTCGCCAGACTTTGTAAACTTTAGAGGACAGCCGCTGAGGGGGCTGTTCCGGCTTTGCCTCTGTAACATTCTCCACGGGTGGAGGAGATCTTTTCAATACGGCGGTAGGAGAGTTCCTGCGCACCTTGTTCAGCAATTCAAAGCTGTTCCTGGTTGGAACAGCAGCATTGACTTCCACCGTTGGGGCTGGTGGAGTTAGCCCAGAGGGGGGGTTACCCCCAGCCTTCCTTACTCGGTGCCAGTGGCGACGTCGAGCGTGTCGAGCCGATGGTGTTGGTTCGGAGATGGGGATGGCTTTGTCTTGCCCCCTATCTAGGTGAAGGGCTGTTGCTGGCATCAGCCTCTTGAAGACTTATGTCCGTTGGGAAGCGGTATCCAACTAGTCAAAAACAGACTTCTGAGCAGGGACGGGAACCGTAGTGGGAGCCGGAACAGTCAGTCTTGTAAAGACCGACCCTTTGGCGGGAGAAGCCGCCTTGACGACTTCAGGAGCAGGGATGGCTATCCTTTTCGGAAAAACCTTCTCTGGGATTGCAAGCTTCATCACGGGCCCATATGAACTTCGGCCCAATCTCGCGAAGACCGAGGAGCTGGAGCTGGACGACCCGTTGAGAGGGGCCGCGGTAGTAGCAAGCCGATCAAAGACCGACTTCTTGGGAGCTTCTGGTGTTGGTACAGGGGTGCTGAAGCTCATTGGTGGGAGCATAGTCCCAAAGAACAATCAGGTGGTGTCCTGAGTCACCTGTTCCACCGGCATTGTGAAGATGGAAGCCGCTTGGGGCTCGTAAGTCACTCCTCCGGACAGGACGGAGCGAGAGTTGCAATTGCAGCTGGAACACTTCATGCAAGTAAACGCCATTGTTTTCTGCACCCAGCAAGACACCAAATCTTACTACCTCGAACCGAAGGGCAACCATTAACAAACAGCGATCCGTTCGCGAACGCGACACACGAAGTGTGGAGTGGAAAGAGGAAGAGGTCCCACCGGGTGTGCCAGAATCTGTTCCCCGCCGAAAGACGCGCGAAGACGCGGCGAACATCTTGCCTGAAATTCGGAGCAGATGCTAATTGGTGCTATCCGTCCACCTCTCCGAAAATGCCAAATTGATTTATGGCACCATGCATCGAAGGTTTAAACGGATGCGGCCGATGTAGCAGATTTCGTCAGATTCCCCCTCATGGTGAGGGGTTTTTGATTGTGGGGACGCTCTTCCCTGCAGGCGCAAGCCCCTGCAGTTAATTACGCTACCGCATCGCGGTAACAACTTTCTCCTTCTCCAGATGGTCACTTCGTGTCGTGGGTGTTTGTTTTGTTTGTGGTTGCCCGTGGATTGTATACGGAGACTAATTTATGTTGTCGCCCGTAGGGCGTGGATTAGTCCAAATCCGTATCTTCTTAGATTTGGGTTTGGGGGTTGGGTTTAAGGATACGTTAGCCTTATTTGAGACTAAGATCAACTTAAACGTTTGTTAAGGATACATTCGCCTAATTTTAGAATAAGATCAACTTAACGGGATCATTTAGATCCAACAAAAGAGCATTTGGGCTGCCTCTGTTGTTTAGTTTAGGGACATTGCGGTTGATTACCAGTTTAAGGACGTGGTGGTCCAATGTTAGTTTAAGGACGTCTCGGTCCATCGGTAGTTTAAGGACATTTCGGTCCGGGTTAAGGACATCGTAGTCCGTGGGTTTAAAGGGACCCCACAGTCCAGGTTAAGGACATCGTAGTCTATGGGCTTAAGGACCCCACAGTCCGGTTTAAAGACATCGTAGTCTATAAAGTTTAAGGACATCGTAGTCCATGAGTTTAAGGACCCCACAGTCCGGTTTAGAGACGTCGTAGTCTATAAGATTTAAGGACATCGTAGTCCATGAGTTTAAGGACCCCACAGTCCGGTTTAGAGACGTCGTAGTCTATAAGGTTTAAGGACATCGTGGTCCATGAGTTTAAGGACCCCACAGTCCGGTTTAGAGACATCGTAGTCTATAATGTTTAAGGACATCGTAGTCCATGAGTTTAAGGACCCCACAGTCCAGTTTAGAGATATCGTAGTCTATAATATTTAAGGATATCGTAGTCCATGAGTTTAAGGACCCCACAGTCCGTGATATGTGTGGTTGTCGGGACCCATCACCTCTCTTAAGACGTTGAAGGATTACAACGACAGATATCAGAGGAGTAAAGAGATGTACCCTTGAACCAGTGTGACTTGGTTGAAAGATCAGTAGCCTATTTTAGGACTAAGATCTGTTGAATATTCATGAGCAGATGGGCTCAATTCAATATAAGTTGAAGACTTATGTCCAGAATTGGGCAAAGTCCAATTAAAATTTTTAACATTTTTAATTCTGGCTATTGAGCCTTCATTTGGGCTTGGCCCTTTTAGTAATGCTGAGCATTAGGTCCTGACAATTTTTGTCTTGTATTGAATACATAGCATTCATCAGAACAAAGTGTGTTCTGACAGTGCGCCACGTGGTGCGTCAAGCGCTTTGCGCCAATTAAAGAGCACATTGCGCTTCTGTCAGGTAGCGCAAACGAAGGTGACACATGTCGCGCTTAGCGCGCATTGCGCTTTCCATTTATGAGCGCTTCGCGCTGATTTAAGGAGGCGCCAGTGAGTGACACGTGGCGCGCTTGGCGCTAAGCGCCAGCCCTTGAACGCAGTGCGCTATTTCAGAAGCGCAAAGCGCAAGTTGTTTCTGTGATTGACACGTGGCACGTTTTGGCGCTAAGCGCCGGTCCAAGAAGCGCAAAAGCGCAATTCATGAGTACAAGGCACTTTCTAATAGCGCAAAGCGCATTAGATCAAATTTAAGATCAAAGAACAAATTTATGTTTTTCTTAAAGGAGGCTTTGCCTCAAGATTCAAGAACAAAAGTTCTTATTTTATAAAAGGGCTCTGCCTTTATAGATCAAGGATCTGTGAATGAAGTAAATACTTCTTTTATTTTTTTATAATTAGATCTTTTGATCTTTTTCTTTTTATCAAAAACCTTGGTCTTTTGTAAATCTATGATCTTTTTAGAAGATGGTTCTTCTTTTTACGAGATGGTTTCATCTCTGTTGTTCAAGAACTAGTTCTTTACCTTGAAGATGAAGAAGTGATCTTCTTTTTTTCTGAGAGCTTGCTCTTCTTTCTCTTTGAGTTTTTCTCAAAATTTGCAGAGGGTTTTCTCCATATCAGACTTGAAGTCTTGGGGCCTTTATATAGGGCAAGTTGATTTGTTAAATCAGTTAAAGAGATTTTTCTCTGATTGATTTGGGGATGTTTCCCACCTTTGGATCTTTGATCCTAGGGCTTCTGTTTTACAGAAGGCAATCTTCTTGTTTTTAACAAGATTGAGAAAATCTTTCCATAACAGAATTTTAATTCTGATTAATTAATGATTTATCATTATTATTAGATCTTTTGATCTAACGGTGGGGAATTTTATAATTCCAGCGCTGGCACACCTGTACTTTGCACGTGGTGCGCTGCTCAGAGCACGGTGCACTTTGCGCTAGTGCACCTACGTTTGATACGTGGCACGCAGCGCAGAGCGCAGCCTGCGCTAGCGCACACGTGCTTTGCACGTGGTGCGCTACAACAGAGTCTTTGACTCTAAGCGCTGAAACATTTACATTCTTTGCATGTGGAGCTTCTTTTTTTTATTTTATTATTATTATAATTATTATTATTATTATTTATTATTTTATTATTATATTTTTTTTTTTTATAAAGGCGCAGGTTGTAAGCCAAAATTTTAGCAGGAACAATAGCCTATAAAGATAAGGATAATGAAAATATCCCAACAACTTTTTTCTCTCTCCAAAAACAAATCAAGATCTGAGATCATTCTCTTTCCTCAAGGTTCCAAAAGCTTCTTCTTTCTTTTGAATTAAATCAAGAGTTTTACTCTTCCTTTTATAAAACTAAATAGTTTTTCACCACAAAACCCACAAAGGGGAACTCAGATCTTCCATCAGATCTCAAAAAGAAGAGATTTTTAAAATCTCACATCTCTTGATCTTCAAGATCCTGCCAACAGAGGAGGAAGAAGGAGACCCATCTCCAGAAACCCCACTTTGGGGAAGAACTAGGGCTCAAGGGGAGAAGCCCTTCATCAGCTTCAAAATATCCTAGAAGTTTAACTCCTCATATACATATATACACACAAAATAATAAGCGCTCCTTTCTGAGAGTACAACTCCCATTGCAGGGACCAAGTCCCTTTTAGCGCCCGAGCCCCCACGTGCTGACACGTGGAGCGCTAGCGCTAGCGCCTAAAGCGCTAGCGCCCGGGCGCCCACGTGCTGACACGTGGAGCGCTAGCGCTCGAAACGCTAGCGCTCTTGCGCTCAGAGCGCTAGCGCCCACGTGCTGACACGTGGGGCGCTAGCGCTAGCATCCAAAACGCTGGCGCTTTTCCCCACGCATCCTCTGAATGCCCTTTCCCTTTATTTTTTTATATATATGTATACACACACACACATACTCTACAACACGGTCCCCTTCCAAAAAAATTTTGAGCCGGGGCGCTGCCCCGCACCCCGTAAGGGGGCTGCTAGCCCCCTTGACCCCCAGCCCGCTATCCGGGTAGCGGGACCCCCGTAAAAACTCTGCGTGGCTCCCAATGTATCCAAAACCCCCTTTCAAAACACAACACACGCACGCTGCACATTGAGTTCGCATGACCAGTTTAACCCGTTGATCGGAGGTTCCCTCTCTCCAAAGGCGAGGGGTAATTAACGGCAGCTTAGTCCGCGGCTGCCGGAGATTCGGATCTCCACAATCAATAAACCCTAGCCTACCCTAGGCAAGGGGAATCTGTATTGCACCTAACAAGCGCGCGCGTATTCCCATCTCAATGGGGTGACAAAAAACACCCTACAGATTCTGGCATGCCCGGTGGGACCATTCTCTCCTCCCATATTTCGGGTTAAACGTTCATGCGAACTCAATCAATATACATATCGATTGCCTATACTGAAATGATGTTTTTTTCCCGTGCAGCAATCAACTTTCGACGACAATGTCTCCCAAGGCGAATTCAGCTTCCAACGCGACCCCGATCCCATACGTGGTCAAGGTCAATGCTCGTGTGGTTCTCCCCGCAAGCCTCAGTCGACAGTGGGAGGAACTGCCCCGCCAGTTTTTCTCCGTCATCATCTACCCTGCCGAAAGCGCTCATCTGGCAGAAATCTCGACAAAACAGGTGGCCAAGCCTGTCTCAAGGTGCAAGAGGTCGAACGTTGTGATCGCTAAGGCACCACAACCGAAACTTAAGACGGTGTCTGAACGACCCTCTGGCGCTCCAGCTAAGAACAAGACTTCCGATACAAAGGGCGATATCAAACGTTGCGGACGAGCCCAGGCGATGACTCCAACAAATGCACAATTAGGCGTATCTCCAATGCCCTCCATCGCCCGTGTTCACCCCAATCAGAGCAAAGCTCTGTTCAAATTCCAAGGCGGGAGATGAAGCAACGCTTCATTTTCCCCCAATCAGAGCAAAGCTCTGTTTGAATTTCAAAATTCAAATTTTGCAGCAACGCTTCAGATTCTTTGCGCTGCGCGCAACGCGCCACGTGTCAAAAGCTGATACATCAGCGCAGCGCCCAAAGCAGCGCACCCAATCAGAGCAAAGCTCTATTAAAAAAATTAAAGAAGCAAAACTTCAGTTGCGCAAGCGCTGCGCTGCGCGACACGTGTCAGCGCAGTCGCTTTTGCGCAAGCGCTGCGCTGCACGACACGTGTCAGCGCAGTTGCGCTGCGCTGTGCGCTGCGCGACACGTGTCACGCTCTGGGGCATTTGCGCGAAATAGAATTAAGATTTTAAAGAAATCTTTCTGTTCTTGTTAAAACAAGAAGATTTTCTTCTGTAAAACAGAATCCCTTGGATCAAAGATCTAACGGTGGGAAAAATTCCCCAAATCACTCAGAGAAAGATCTCTTTAACAAATTTAACTAATTTTTTGGCACTATATAAAGGACCCTAAACCTCAATTCAAAAAAAAAAGATCATCATTGAGAACTCTGAAGAATTGGAGAGAATTCCTCAAGAACAAAAAAGCTAAAAACCTTTAGAAAAAAGAGAAAATTCTCTTATTAACAGATCATTGATCTGAGAAGAAGATCAATGATCTTCAATAAAAAGAAAAAAATAATGATAATAGTGCTTTGCACTTTCCTATGAACCAATGGTTCTTTAAGAACAAGAAAAACTTGTTTTCTTTGATTTAAAATCGATCAAAAGATAAAACAGTGCTTTGCACTTGAAAAATTGCACTGTTGCGCTCATGTATTGGCGCAAACCACCAGAGAGCGCCACGTGTCAGCAGCGCAACAGCGCAGCGCACTGACACAGTACACTGCGTTGTTGCGCTTGCGCTCCCCAGATCGTGACACTTGTCACCACCATATGAGTGTAGGATTCCTAGGCACACTAGTGAGGTCTCACAAGGTATCAACCATGCCAATTTCAAAAATTAGAGGTGCCGAGAAACCCTAACAAGATCGTTGGCTAGAAATTTAGGCGAAAGATACAACTAGTAAACTACTTTACTAAGAGAACGGAAATACAACCTTTGTAGATCCGGTCCTCCACCTCCATAGCTACGCAATGAAGTCCTCTCCGCTGTCCAAATCGAACCATGACTCTAGCGTCGGCTTCATCGGAGAAATGGGCGGGCTAGGTCATCGACTTCGTGCCGAAGATGATCTACGTCGAGGCATCACTAGATCAAGCTCCACCTTCACCAAGCCATGAAAACTTGTGAAGGAAACACCTTATACTACTTGGCAAGAGGTAGAGAATGAAGAAATAGGAAGTGGGTTCACTTTAGAATTGGATTTCTCACTCATTTTCATCAATCACCATTGATGGAATCAAGGTTCTTCATCTTGAAGAAAAAGAAGAAGATGATGATGATAATATTATGATAGAATAATAAGATTAACTTGAAAAGATAATCCCATTCATTCTTATCATAATAGTTACCATGGTTAAGTGTAGAGAATGAACCAAGGTTAAGTGAAGTGGTTAGGGTTAAGCATGAAACAAAATGGTCACATAGTCAAAGCTTCATGAAACTTCAACTAGCATCGAAAGAAAGCCACCATTCATTTATTTTGCAAAATAAATAAACAAAATAAATAAATGATTAAGCAAAAGAAAAACCTAACCATTACACAACCATGGTTTAATCTTTACACAAACCCTTGTGAGCATGTATCATCAAACATGATACAAAAAGGTGCACAAAAATATATCACATATACAATGTGCATCAAGTGAGAAAATCCTATTAAAGTGAACCAATACTAGTTAATGCAAAGTAATATATCAAATATATATAATTATACATTAAATCATTAAATCAACAATTGATTCAATGATCCGGTCATGTCGCACATAACCGACTAGTATCAATAGTAACAACTTATCGAATCAACACTTGATCCGATAACCCGGCTATATCGCATATAACCGATCAATGTCACAAATCGCGAGAATGGAATACGGTATCACATACACGCATTATTCTCGGTCCCGCACATATCTCATATGCGCTCCTATTTCATTTCGCTTGAGCCAGGAAACCTCTGTGTAGGACTCTAAAGACTCGTCAATACGCCGGCAGCAGATGATGATCATATCAAACACCTACAAGCCGCAAGCGGTCTGCTAAACGTAACGGCCACCCGGGTATTGAGCGATCGGAAGATCGACGAGTAAGCCCGCTCACACTCCTGTGAATCCAACCAGTAACACTTACCGTACAGTCCGGTCTGATCGTCTGATATGTCGCATATCTCTCCTAGGGGTGGTAAACGTCAGACCCTAATAGCTCGATAAGTCGTGTCGATATGAGGTCTATAACAGTTCGAGAAACTACAGGTAACACTTACCAGTAAATCTCAGCAACCCTGGCCAGGGATTTCTGGTTATAGCCAATCGAACACAGCGCAACATCGACTCCCTATACCGGGAGAGACGAATCCCCTCCTATCGCTCATTGCCTCCATGTGATTCGGGACTGTACCCAAAAACCACCGTTTTGCACGCCCTCTTGGACGTGGTAAGATGGAAATCAAAGCACAGTGCGAACCACACAACGCTCTATGACGATCTCGGGTCAACAGACTACTCTGTACCAGTGTCACCAGAGAACTGCCATCTGACGTAAGGTATAATACCATCTGGGAGTTCTCGGCGAGTCCGTCCAGTGTACCCAGTCTCTACTGAGCACCCGTATATCATCTCTGATGTCAAACACCAATGGATATGGGATCATCCATCGTCCATCTGTATGGGTCGAGAAGGTATACGCTAGTCTACTCTGGTATATCGATGCCCCGTCTCGATACACCCATGACTAGGGACCTTGAAGGATGTACTTATGGACTACCATGTCCCCACTAGTATGATCCGCATCATAGTCCAGGTAGTCAAGTACACATCCTAAGGGCTTTACCAACATGTAACAGAGAGACAATTAGTATACACGTTAAGGTAAAGATCAACCAGATAGCATACTATCATGTCGAGCAAGAAAGTCCTCCATATATATGTCCAAGCATCCACTACAATATACATCCTATGTATAGTAATGGCCTCTAGGGCATACATATAACTAACAATCTCCCACTTGCACTAGGGCCATCTGATAGCAGTGGTTGTAGTATCTCATACTCAACCATCCCATAAAAATCTCTCTCTGGGAACAGGCCTTTGTGAGTGGATCCGCTGTGTTGTCCTCTGAGTCTACTCTCCTAACCTCGATCTACTTGGAGATCAACCATCTGCTTGATCAGGTGACACTGCTTTAGAATATGTCTGGATCACTGATGGGACCGGCGTTCCTTGGCATAAGCCACAACTCCATTGTCACACAATGGGAGGAACAAAGTTCATCTCATGAACCAATATACACCCAAACATCCTCTTTGGTAGCATCTTAAGTAGCGATGTATCCAGCCTTAATCGTCTAGTATGCCACGGTATCTAGCTTGGAACTCTTCCAACATACCGTCCCTTTACTGAGGGTAAAGACAATTCCTGTGACTGACATTCAGTCGTCTTTATCACCCTGGAACCCTTCCAGTGATTTTCCCCAGGATCGATTGATACCATCTCACTACAACTAGTGAGTATCCTAACATCCAATTAGATCTATCTCATAGATCCAAAGCTTAGGATTTAGGAGGTATCACTTTGATCCTATATGGAGAATCATTGTGATAAGCGGAGATTGACCGAGCGTAGCATAGGAAACTCCTTCCCTATCAAGAGTATGTCATCCAAGTACTCTACGAAGATCATCACCATACTCCCTACTACCCTTTTGTGTATACAAGGTTCATCTTCCATTTTGATGATGTCAAACTGTTTGACTAACACATCAAAACAGATGTTCCAACTCCGCGATGTCTGCTTTATCCTATAAAGCATCTTGCACACGTTTCCGCTGCTCCCACTGTCTACGAAGCCCTCTGGCTGTGTACTTATAGACGCTCTCTTCCAAAACATTATTTAGAAAAGCGGTCATGATACCCAACTGCCAGATATCGTAGTCATGGTATGTAGCCGTGGCAAGTAGGATCTGGATGGACTTAAGCATAGCCACTGAAAAAGGATTCATCATTATCCATGCCAGGTCGATGATGAAAACCTTTAACATGTCTAGCTTTGAAAGTCTTAACTTTTCCAAGTACACCAAGTAATCTTCTCAAGATATACTTGCTTCTGATGGGGATTTAACCCATCAGATTTAGCAACTAAAGTCCATACTTTGTTGGTGTACACGGATTCCATCTCAGATCACTAAGCATCCAGCCATTCTTACAGAGTCTCACTCCTGATGGCCAGCTCGAAACTAGTTAGGTTATCATCTCATGATGCAATCCTCGCTCCCACTGTCATAGAGAAATCGAAGTATCTCTCAGGCGGGTGAGGAACCTTACTAGATTGGCGGAGAGGCTGAGGTTCGTTGGTAACTATTGAATCCTTTGGTTCTGTCAAATCGTCAGCTACAGTTTTGTATAGCTGGAACCTTTCCAGTTCTACATAACTGATCTTGCCTCGAGCTTGTCCGGATTATGTTTTTAGACATAGGCCAGACAACCCCAAATCTTAACTAACTTAAGATATGGGCTCTTCCATTTCCATATCACATATGAAACGGTAGGCTACTGATTTGATTTGAATCCTATTCAATAGGTATGCAGCTTCTCAAGTGCATAACTCCCAAAAAGGAAACAGGTAACTCAGTAGTACTCATCATAGAGCACACCTTATCATATAGGGTGATATTGCTCCGCCCCGATATAATATCGTGCTATGGTGTATACGGAGGAGTAATGCTGAGAGAGAATCTCATTCTCCTTTAGAAAAGTCCAGGATTTCCGTGCTCAAGTATTCTCCTCCTTGATCTAATCAAAGGACATAATACTTATACCCGTATTTTGGTTCTCTACTTCTAACTTATATTCCGTGAATATCTCAAAAGGTTCGGACTTGTGTTTCAATAGGAACATATGTCTGAATCTTGATAGATTATCAGAGAATGTAATGAAGTACAAAGAACCAGTCTTGGCATGTGTAGACAGGGGACCTTTATACATCAACATGTATCATCCTAAGAGTTCACTAACTCTTTCTCTGTTTCCAATAAACAGAGCTGGTGTCATTATATCTTTGTGACATGACTGGCAAGTTTCACAAGATGTAAATTCAAACTGATTTAAATATGCATTTATATGTAACTTCAGTCAGTCGGGTCGCATTGATATGACCTAGTCTACAATGCCTCAAGAAGGATTCGTTCATTTCTGAACTCTTCCTCTTTTGTGTGTGTTCCGTATACTAAAGAACTGTAGTTTGATTTAGAACATCAATGCTTTTAGATAACGTGCCTGAACCGATCAACTTTTGATATAGGAAATGTTCAAAACATTATCCAACAATACAAAATTTTATCATTTCTTTACTAATAAAGAGACTGATATGATTTTGTATATCAGGTTCGGTATCTAATAACATTCGTTCAGAATCAATGTATTGGTAATACAGGGTGACAGTGACCAACAGACTTGGCTGCAACTCTTGCCCCGTTTTCTGCCTCATGAAACTTATCACCCATTCTCAGTTCTCTACCTTTCTGTAGCCCTATGTAAAGATTACATATCTGGGATCCTGATCTGGTATCACATACCCAGGACGTAAAGGATACTGAGAAACAGTTCTCTGTAATGAACACACCCGAAGATGATGCATCATCATGCACTCTCTTCGTTTGGGCGGCACGGGAATTCTGGTAATCCCCAATTTCCTGCTCTGTCTTATAACAATTATAAGTTGGAGCGGGACCAACGTTCCCCAGCTCAGTATAACAAGCGGGTTCGGTCAAATATCCGTATTATTATCTTGATTAAGGCGTGATATGGTCGCTACCTGGAGAGAGAGAGAAGAAAACACTCAGCGTGCGCTCTTTCAAGAATAGATTGGTTATTATTTTATCTAATCAGGATGGCTCCCACTGCTTTTTATCAAATCTTCCTTCAAACCCTAAAAGGAAAGACTAGCCGGGATTAATTACATACTACAAGTTCGCCAATCTTTCAGCCAGGCCAGTGTCGGTACATTGAGGGAGGTCCCCCGTGCTTTCGCACGAACCTAATTAATGTAAACCTCGTTTTCCCAGAGGCTTAACCCCGTTGACACCTTTCTAGACACCTACTTGATCGGCTAATTGTAATGTGTAAAACTCTCCCAGGAGTAACTCTTACTCGCAGCGGGTATCGGGATCCAACTATCTCATAGAAGGTATGCAATCTCATTGCAAATTTCAACACTTGAAATTCCCGATAATATTTTACCCCTAGCGTGCTATGACCTTGACGCATGCCAAACAACCCATAGTCCGCTAGTCAAGTTCAACCCGTACATTTCTTGATTGAATTAAACCCACCCGCACGACCCTTGACGCATGCCAAACAACGCCGTACGAATACCCTAATCCAATCGCATCGTATGCTAGCAGATAAGCACTAGTTAGCTACCGTACACTACGCCTTGACGCATGCCAAACAACCGCAGCACGAATACTAACTAGTACTTATCTGAAATGACGGAGGGCTACGACAGGTTTTTCTGAAAACCTATTGCGTAATGAACTTGATATCGTTGTAGGATCGAATGAATTTTGAAATGGAGTGTTTTTTAGGCTTTTCTAGTTTTGCTAAAGGAGTCACTCCCGGTGAAGGGATCGTCGGTCCTTTCCTCGTCGAATGAGGTGCGGGATATATCACATATATCACTGTGCAAAGCAAAAACTCTTAAAAGGAATCAAAAGACAAACCGAGTGTGTAGTATCTGCCAGTTATTGCTAAAGGAGTCACTCCCGGTGAAGGGATCTCGGTCCTTTCCTCATCGAATAAGGTGCAGGATATATCATATATACCGCTGTGCAAAGCAAGAACTGTAACTACCTGTTTTAATTTTGAAATTCGATTCCACAACATCTTTAGGTTTCTTTTACTTTCATTAATCATATTAATGAAGTCCCATCATTTAAGTACCTAAACATCACAGATAAATACGACGTGCACTTATGCCATCCGCATTCGCCTCGATGTCCCCTCGTGCACCGTTAGGTTAGTAACTAACGGCAGAGCTGGGCAGGGCTAGCGCGGGTGTAAAACATAAGTAACGCCTATATAATATATCATATATACTATATACTGTATCTATCACAGAACATCACATGATCACATCACAGATATCGCAGCAGAAGAAACATATGAAACATTAGATATACTAGGACGTCCGTGTTTTCAATACGAGCCAGTATAAAACACGGATTCCACGGTCGTGATGAATAGCCAAACCCACACCCCTAGACCCCTACGAGAGCGGCAAGAAACCCTACCAATTCTAGAGTTAGGAGACCCGGACTCGACTCCTCGAGTTGGTCTCCCACTGGACTCCAGAACCCGATTACTTGTGCTCCCCTCCTTGGGTCTATCCTAGTGCGGAAAAATAAATAATATACAAAAGGGGACATCTTCCGCAACCTGGAAGTGCCCCAATTAAAAGAATATTACATACAAGTTTTTACATGAATGAAAATGAAAAACACTCATCTCACATAAAAAAACCCGGCTATTCAAACACGACGATCCAATATAACATATCCAGCAACACATAACATCACATGTCATCAACGTAAGTAAATATGCGCATCCCAATTGTCGTTGATATATAGCAACGAAACCGACGATATCACATATTACACTTACGGTCGCAGAAAAGAAAGTGTAAAACTATAACAGTTAGAATCCGCAATCTATATAGACATCGCATGCCTAACCAAATGAATTCCTTAGACATCGCATGCCTAACAATTATAAACCCCGCATTTTAGTCTCATTATCGAAAACACTTTTCAATATCAAGTCGGGCAATTCAACAATATTCCCGACATCCTGATCGAATGCTCGTCGCAAACTTTAGTAGGCGGCCGCACCCCCGATACCGTCGACGAAGTGCACCAAGGCGGAACACCGCTGCCGCGACCACCCGAACGGATGCTTTCGGCGACGGGGTTCTCCTACAGTCACTTGGTCGGGGCTATGGAGTGAGGCTGTCTATTAAGTTTACCCGGCGAGTATCCGCGTACACTACGTGATTGCGACGGACTTTTGATCACATCAAAATTCCGTGGCAACTGATCAAGTGAGACTAAAGTGCTATGTTTATAACATTCATTCAGTTATCTCATAACTTCTTGTGAATTCCAATTATTGTATCCCATTCCGGATAAATAGAAAATGTTAAACTTTCCGATCGAACATGCAAACACCCAAGTTTTCCCGATACAGCTCAACACATGAAATAAGTCTAAAAACATTCAGTTCGTGCCTCAGTACCAACGGTCCAGCCGTAGAAGGGTCAAGCCAACGCCTCACATGTGGCACGCCGTACTGCCCCAAACCCGAAGGTTCAAAGGGCGGTTCAAGACGGTCACATAATCGAGTTAAGGTTTGTTGTCTTCTAGAGGGACCATCGCATTACTTGCACTACTTAGAACGTTTTTAAACTACGGAAAAATCCAACACTTGGAAATTTCCCGACAGGGGAAAAGGTGGGTATTTATATCCGGTCAAACTTTTTAACATATTCAAAAATTATCCGGAATCCACATAGACAAAATCTGATAATCCGATCAAATCATCGAATCCCCAAAACAACCCCAGAAAATTCAACTCTTGAATAAATATTAAAAATTCCCAGAAAATCCAACACCAGAAATGTGGAATTACTGTGCAAAAATTATGGGGCAATGTGATAATACGGCCGCGGAACAGCCGCATAAGCCTTGCTTATGCCGCGGTTCCGCCGCACTATAAAGGAATCATGAGCTAAAAGCACCGTAATTCTTATAATTCCCTGCTGAATTTTTTAAGCATTTTTAATGTGGAAAAAACCCAGTTATTGAAAAAAGTCCAGAAAGCGTGAAATTTTAGGGTTTCGGGTTCGTTCGGGTTTCAAATTCGTCTACGCATCGCCTAAGGCTCTAGCTAGGCTCTGATACCACTGTAGGGTTCCTAGGCACACTAGTGAGGTCTCACAAGGTATCAACCATGCCAATTTCAAAAATTAGAGGTGCCGAGAAACCCTAACAAGATCGTTGGCTAGAAATTTAGGCGAAAGATACAACTAGTAAACTACTTTACTAAGAGAACAGAAATACAACCTTTGTAGATCCGGTCCTCCACCTCCATAGCTACGCAATGAAGTCCTCTCCGCTGTCCAAATCGAACCATGACTCTAGCGTCGGCTTCATCGGAGAAATGGGCGGGCTAGGTCATCGACTTCGTACCGAAGATGATCTACGTCGAGGCATCACTAGATCAAGCTCCACCTTCACCAAGCCATGAAAACTTGTGAAGGAAACACCTTATACTACTTGGCAAGAGGTAGAGGATGAAGAAATAGGAAGTGGGTTCACTTTAGAATTGGATTTCTCACTCATTTTCATCAATCACCATTGATGGAATCAAGGTTCTTCATCTTGAAGAAGAAGAAGAAGAAGATGATAATATTATGATAGAATAATAAGATTAACTTGAAAATATAATCCCATTCATTCTTATCATAATAGTTACCATGGTTAAGTGTAGAGAATGAACCAAGGTTAAGTGAAGTGGTTAGGGTTAAGAATGAGACAAAATGGTCACATAGTCAAAGCTTCATGAAACTTCAACTAGCATCCAAAGAAAGCCACCATTCATTTATTTTGCAAAATAAATAAACAAAATAAATAAATGATTAAGCAAAAGAAAACCCTAACCATTACACAACCATGGTTTAATCTTTACACAAACCCTTGTGAGCATGTATCATCAAACATGATACAAAAAGGTGCACAAAAATATATCACATATACAATGTGCATCAAGTGAGAAAATCCTATTAAAGTAAACCAATACTAGTTAATGCAAAGTAATATATCAAATATATATAATTATACATTAAATCATTAAATCAACAATTGATTCAATGATCCGGTCATGTCGCACATAACCGACTAGTATCAATAGTAACAACTTATCGAATCAACACTTGATCCGATAACCCGGCTATATCGCATATAACCGATCAATGTCATAAATCGCGAGAATGGAATACGGTATCACATACACGCATTATTCTCGGTCCCGCACATATCTCATATGCGCTCCTATTTCGTTTCGCTTGAGCCAGGAAACCTCTGTGTAGGACTCTAAAGACTCGTCAATACGCCGGCAGCAGGTGATGATCATATCAAACACCTACAAGCCGCAAGCGGTCTGCTAAACGTAACGGCCACCCGGGTATTGAGCGATCGGAAGATCGACGAGCAAGCCCGCTCACACTCCTGTGAATCCAACCAGTAACACTTACCGTACAGTCCGGTCTGATCGTCTGATATGTCGCATATCTCGCCTAGGGGTGGTAAACGTCAGACCCCAATAGCTCGATAAGTCGTGTCGATATGAGGTCTATAACAGTTCGAGAAACTACAGGTAACACTTACCAGTAAATCTCAACAACCCTGGCCAGGGATTTCTGGTTATAGCCAATCGAACACAGCGCAACATCGACTCCCTATACCGGGAGAGACGAATCCCCTCTTATCGCTCATTGCCTCCATGTGATTCGGGACTGTACCCAAAAACCACCGTTTTGCACGCCCTCTTAGACGTGGTAAGATGGAAATCAAAGCACAGTGGGAACCACACAACACTCTATGACGATCTCGGGTCAACAGACTACTCTGTACCAGTGTCACCAGAGAACTGCCATCTGACGTAAGGTATAATACCATCTGGGAGTTCTCGGCGAGTCCGTCCAGTGTACCCAGTCTCTACTGAGCACCCGTATATCATCTCTGATGTCAAACACCAATGGATATGGGATCATCCATCGTCCATCTGTATGGGTCGAGAAGGTATACACTAGTCTACTCTGGTATATCGATGCCCCGTCTCGATACACCCATGACTAGGGATCTTGAAGGATGTACTTATGGACTACCATGTCCCCACTAGTATGATCCGCATCATAGTCCAGGTAGTCAAGTGCACATCCTAAGGGCTTTACCAACATGTAACAGAGAGACAATTAGTATACACGTTAAGGTAAAGATCAACCAGATAGCATACTATCATGTCAAGCAAGAAAGTCCTCCCTATATATGTCCAAGCATCCACTACAATATACATCCTATGTATAGTAATGGCCTCTAGGGCATACATATAACTAACAATGAGTTTGCGCCTTACGCTCCTCAATTGGCGCAAAGCGCCTGACAGGCCATATGACCACTGTCAGACAATTAATGGGCTGCATTATTTACAGAAGGGCCAAGCCCAATTAAAAAAGGCCTAACAGGCCAAATTAAATGCAATGCATTATTTTAAAGAAGGGCAGAGCCCAAACAGATGCTCTGCATCATTTATAAAGGGACAGAGCCCAAATCAGAAAGGCCTAGCAGGCCAAAATAAAATGCAGTGCATTATTAAATAGGGGCAAAGCCCTAGCACAGGCCTAATAGGCCAAAGATAAAAACGTTGAATATTCTCGACTGTACTTAGCCCAATCATGGCCGTAAGTCCTCAAATTAAATTGACTGAGCAAGACTGCTATCCTAAATCAATTTACATCCTGTTCAAGGGTACATCTCTGAACTCCTCTGACACCTATCGTTGTAATCTTTCAACGACGTCAGAGAGGCGACGGGTCACGACAACCACACATTAATACAGACTGTGGGGTCCTTAAACCCACGGACTTAAGCGTCCTTAAACTAAGACACGGACTGTGGCGTCCTTAAACTCACGGACATAAGCGTCCTTAAACTAAAATACGGACTGTGGGGTCCTTAAATCCACGGACTTAAGCGTCCTTAAACTACCAATGCACCGAAACGTCCTTAAACTAACATTGGACCACCACGTCCCTAAACTGGAACATGGATCACCACGTCCCTAAACTGGAACAATAGAGCCTCCAAATGCTCTTTTGCCGGATCTAAACGATCCCGTTTAAGTCGATCTTAGCCCCAAACACGGCTAACGTATCCTTAAACATTTAAATGGACTATAAAACTCCAAATCAATTTTGGTTCAAGGGTACATCTCCGAACTCCTCTGACACATGTCGTTGTAATCCTTCAACGTCGTCAGAGAGGTGACGGGTCCCGACGGCCATATATTAAATGGACCACCACGTCCCTAAACTGGAAATGGATCTAGACGATCCCGTTAAGTAGATCTTAGTCTGGAAATTAGACTAACGTATCCTTAACAAATGTTTAAGTCGATCTTAGCCTAAATATGGCTAACGTATCTTTAAACTAAAACACCAAACCCAAATCTAAATAAATACGGATTTGGACTAATCCACGTCCTACGGGTGACGGCATTACTTAGTCTCCGTATACAATCTACGGGCAACCACAAACAAAACAAACACACACGACACGAAGTGAAATTCTGGAGAAGGAGAAAGTTGTTACCGTGATGCGGTAGCGTAATTAACTGCAGGGGATTGCGCCTGCAGGGAAGAGCGTCCCCACAATCAAAAACCCCTCTAGCGAGGGGGAATCTGACGAAGTCTGCTACATCGGCCACATCCGTCTAAACCTCCGATACACGGTGCCATAAATCAACTTGGCATCTTCGGAGAGGTGGACGGATAAAACCATATAGCATCTGCCCCGAATCTCAGGCAAGACGTCCTCGCGTCTCGGCCGCCGTTCGGAGGGGAACAGATTCTGGCACGCCCGGTGGGACCTTTTCCTCTTTCCACTCCACACTTCGTGTGTCGTCTTCGCGAACGAATCGCGGTTTGTTAATGGTCGCCTTTGGATTTCAAGTTACTAAGATTTGGTCTTTTGCCTGGCGCAGAACTCAAGCATCAATGGCCTCTAACTGCTCCAACTGCTCGAAGTGTCAGTGCAACCGACGCTCCATTTCATCTGGAGGTGTAGCATATGGGCCTCAAGCGGCCTCCTTCCTCGCTCTGCCGGTAGAACATGTTACTCAGGCCACCACCGGCCTGTTTTTCGGGACCATGGACCCACCTGTAAGCTTCTCTATGCCAATACCTGCACCAGAAGCGAACAAGAAGTCGGTCTTTGACCGGCTCACTGCTATGACGGCCCCTGTCAACGGGTCGTCCACTACCAAACCAACAGCCTCTGTCTTCGCCAGGCTCGATCAGAACTCTGAGGGGCCCGCTAGGAAGCCCATGAACTCTAAAATGGCTGTCCCAAGGAAGGCAACAGCCGCTGCTCCGGAAGTCGTTAAGGCGGCTTCTCCCGTCAAAGAGTCAGTCTTTTCAAGGCTGACTATTCCTGCTCCTGCCCATACTCGAGGATCTGTCTTTGACAGATTGAATATCACCCCTCAAAGGACAACCTCAGTCTTTAAGAGGTTAACACCAGCAGCGCCTCATTCGGACAGGGGGCAAAAAGAAGCTGTCTCTATCTCCGAGCCAGTCCCAACGGCTCGTCATGCTCGACGTCGCCATTGGCGACGAGTAAGGAAGGCAGGGGGCAACTCCCCCTCAGGGCTAACTCCACCTGCTCCAGTGGTGGAAGTCAACGCTGCTGTTCCAACGGGGAACAGCTTTGAACTGCTGAGGAAGGTACGTTAGAACTCTCCAACCGCTACACTGAAAAGATCTCCTCCACCTGCGGAGAGAGTTCCGGAAACGAAACAGGAGCAGCCTCCTCAACGGCTGTCCTCAAAAATATACAAGGCTTGGCGGAGGGTTCAAGACTCCGTAATTGACCCAGAGCATTCTCGTCAGCAGAAAAAGGCGAAGGTGCAAGAAGAAAAGAAACGTCCAGACAAACAGCAAAGGGCGACCACCGCCTGGGTGCCCACTACAACAGCCCCCTCAACTTCGACGACCCACAAAAGAAGAAGGCCGGAGAAAACCCCCGCACCCGCGGCAAATGCCAAAGGTGGTGAACCCAAATGCCCTAGATCTGGGGGCATGGTAGTTCATACCGTCTATATGGCGTCTGGTAAAGAGGACAACCGCATATCAACAGGTCATAGACCGCTCACGCGATAAATGACCAAAGCGCAGGAGCAGCAGCAGAAACTCCAAGAGATGATGAACGCTATGGCCGCACTTACTAGGCCAAAAGAAAACCCTGAAACGTCCTCGGATGAACGCCAGGAGTAAGAAACCGAGCCGAATTCCTTCGTCGAATATTGGAGAAGAAGGATAAAGAGGCTGCTCAACAAGCAGCCAACATAAAGCGTATGGGCCTCCTGTTCCAAGACATGGTGGGGATGATGATCCAACAAGATCCTCCGGCCGAAGATCCCCCGATCGTCCTTGAAGATGATAGGGGAGAAACGTCAAATCCTCCACTAGCTCCATCAACAGCTAAGGAGGATACAATCTCCAAAGCTGATTTGGACGAGTACATTGCCCAACAAATACGGGTTCATCATGCGACTGAAGCAGCCGGCCAGGTCGTAAAAACAGGATGGCCGTATCCGAGTTGGTACGACCAGATCAAGTACCCGCCGGGCTACACAATTCCCAAGTTCCATGTCTACAAGGGGACGGGCAATCCTTACCAGCATGTTGCCCAGTTCAGGACACTCTGCGGTAACACTGGCGGTGATGACAAGCTGTTGCTTCGCCAGTTTGTCGGAAGCTTGTCGGATACAGCATTCGAGTGGTATTCCAAGCTCCCGAACGACTCTATCAAGGCCTTTGCTGAGATGGAGCTGCTGTTCACCCAACGATTTGCAAGCGCCAGTGAACGCACCCCGATGACGGCACTGATTAACGCCAGGGTAAAGCCAGGCGAGACATGGGTTCAATGCGCTATACGGTGGCGAAACTTATGGTCAAAGTGCGAGCAGCGCATTGAAGAAGCTCCCGCGGTAGGTATGTTTGTGGGAACCCTTGATCCGCAAGCAACCATCTCGCAATTTATGATGTTTTTCAAGCCGACTACCTTCCAGGCCTTGATTGACAAGCTAGCGCAAATGGATCAGATGGGCCATAGACCCCCTCTTCCAAAGCCGGACTCCCGAAATGACAAGGGGAAGGGGAAAGCGATCGTTGTTGCTAATGCTCAACAACAACCGACCAACTCGAAGACGGTTGTTCGTCAAAATAATATGTGCCCGTACGTAGCCCTTGAGGAGAGGCTAGGACGTTCTTACTCTTTTTCCCGAGATAAAACGAGAAGGTTATTCGAGCTGGCGTTGCGCAACCGACTCATAAATCTGCCGGATCCAAAACGTCCGTCGCAACTAAATGATGTCAATGAGCCCAACTACTGTCCTTATCATCGAGTACTGGATCATCCGATCGAAGATTGCTACATCTTCAAAAATTGGCTTGAAGACCAGTACCGACAGGGCAAGTTCGTATTGTCCGACAAATGGAAGGTGAATCCACCGCAACCCCACACCTCTAAGGGAATGAATACGCCGGGGGCAACATGCTCTGTCGTTGAAGAAGCTCCTTGGGAGGTTGTTTTATCAGACAAGACAAAGAGGATGCTAAATGATCTTCAAACATGCCCAGCGATCAAGTGGAAGAACCCGCTGGAACCGCAGGTCATTGAAGGAATGTTGAAGCCGCGTCCAACTCAAATGATCGATGGAGGTGGCCCAAGCATTCACAACCAGCCGTCGAGATCTTCAAAGAAGAAGAAAAAGAAATCAAGGAAGCCCGTGAAGCCTGGCGACAAGCGCACGGACTTGCAAAAAAAAATTGACGCGCTGGAGGAATACAACCAGAAGGCACGGACTCCCATTACACTCCAAGAATTCCTCAATCACGTCTTTCAAGAGAAAGATGAGGGAGAAAATTCATCTGATGAATCTAAAGAATACGTGGCGAGCTGTCATGTGATTTCCCATTCGTTCATGGATGACGAAGAGACTCCTTGTATTGAAAAGCTGGGGGCAGATCCTGAACCAAAAATTCTGGGGCCATGAGATGAAGTAATTGACGCATTCCTCAATGAAGCTCTCTTAAAAAGTAAAGCTGATCGGGAGCGCGAGGCGATCATATTTGAAAGGGCCAAGCGCCAGCGCCTTGACGAAAGAATTGAGATACTCCCGCTGGAGCAAAGTACACCCACTGCGGATAAAATCAAATTCAAGATGAGAAAGAGATTTGCTAAAGCCGTGTCAATGGGTATGAAGCTACCATCCTCTGAGGGAAGCATTACTGGTAAAGCGGAAATGCACCCCTCCTATTGCTTGTATCATCAGAAGATTTCGCACCCCACTGAAGAGTGCAAAGCTTTCGATAGATGGTGGCAAGGATATGTTGCTCACCGGCAGCATTTTAAGCGGGAAAAGCGCAAGACCCTCCGAGAGCAGAACGGTATGACCGAAGGGCTTAACAGAACTACCGGCAATTGTCGCATGGTCAATGCCGGAGGATCACAAGTGCTCACATTTGGGAGCGATTCCGACGAGGAGCTGGCTCTTAGCCCCCTCTTTAAAGAGTCCACTTCGGGAAAAGAAGAAGAACCGAAGATCTGCGAAAATATCCGGCTGCGTAATCGGACGCTGCCCGAAAAGAATCTCGGACCCTCGAACAGAAAAGATAAAGGGAAAGAAAAGGTCTCTGAAGATATTGACTTAGATGACCAAGTTGTGGAGGAGCTAATTGCCAAAGACCCGCCGAAGAGAAATAAGGTGGATTCCAACGTCTTAGCGCATCTGAAGAAGCTACCCTCGCAACTCAGCATTCTTGATGCCCTTTTACTATCAAAAGAGGCGAGAGAGTCGTTAATTAAGGCACTACAGAACCCAGAACAATTCCAAGCTTTCCTGACCGAAGAAAAGATGAAGGATGAATTGGAGGAAGTGCACACGGCAGATGTCACTTTTGGCGATGAAGACCTTCTCCTTGGGACGTGCGAACACAATCGCCCTCTCTACGTCTCAGGATACTGCCATAATATAAAGATCGGCAAAATCCTGATTGATAACGGGTCGTCTGTTAATCTCCTTAACGTGCGGCTGTTGAAGGAAATCTGCATGAGCGTCCAGCACCATGCTCGGGACAAGATCACCATCTCCGGGTTCGACTCCCAATCATCAAAGACTCTTGGATCTGTGATACTGACGCTACGCTTTGGGCTGCTCGTCACGGACATTAAATTCCACGTCATAGATGCCAAGACATGCTACAACGCTCTGCTCGGAGGACTATGGTTACACGAGTACAACATCATCCCTTCTACACAGCATCAGTGTATGAAATATTTTAGGGATGGTCTCGAGTATACCGTGACGGGAGAACTGAATCCGTTTTCTGTAAACGAAGTCCGCAAATATGAAGATGCCAAATACTTCTTGCCGAATTTCGAAGACACGGAAAGGTGTAACAAGCCGGAGAATAAAACTAACGCTACCATCCCTATCTTCGGCAGTGATACCGAGGAGGAAGAGGAGATAGTCTATTCGGGTCCGTCCCAATACACCAAGCCGGGACCATCCGCTCCTACGTTGATCTTTGGTAGTGATTCGGAGGATGAGGTCCATGCTGTATTCTCTGCTCGACCTTCAATACGAGCTCCCGCTGACGAAGAGCAAAGTCTGCAAGTCGCCATGGTGCCGCTTAAACATTATAAAGAGCTGGATGTGCTCGATACCGACAGTGTAGAGGAGCTGCAGATGTTCTATATCCCTCCCAGGCGAGAAAGCGAAAAGGCAATTTTATTCTACCGCTCTCAAGAAAACAAAGTGAAGAAAGAAATCTGGCACGGGGCGGATCCTACGCTGGACAGGCTTCAGCCCATTTGTCTACCCAGATATTATACAGAAGGCTTGAAGAGGCTGTTGAAGCGCCAAGGGATACCCTTCAAACAGACCGTTAGAAATGCCAAATTCTATGACAGGGTCTGGAGCATCCCCGGAACTCAGCACAAGCTGCCTAGTGGGAGGATGGAGACAATCGGGCTCGGATACATTCGCTCCAAGAAATGAGAGCTGCTCCGCGACTGTTACGTCGTGCACGACTTCAATGAAGAAGCAGATGCTCAACGGGAGGACACTAATGCTGAACCAGTAAAAGTTCCTGATGCAAAAGTGCCCAGTCCATCGTTTGAAGAACAAATGGACAGGCTTATAAGGGAAGCTGGTCACAAAGTCCGAGATGATCACAACCGCGAAATGGCCATCTACGAGAAAGCCAAAACGCAACGCCTCCTTCAACAGGCCGTGACATACGAAAATGCCGCACCCTGCCAACCTGTTATAAAAAAAGGTTCGACGCCGAGATAGAAATAAGTCGAAAGGCGAAAAAGGTGCTCAACAGCAACAAAGCGGGACTAAGAAGCCCCGCAGAAGGGAATCGAGCGGTTCCGATCCATCTCTTATGAAGAAAATGAGTTGAGCATACTCGTTTCCTGGGGACAAGACAAAGAAGATACTTAATCTTGCTCTAAAACATTAAATGCTTACACTGCCGGAGTCCAAAAACCCCGAACAAGCAGGGGAAGTCTCTGACCCAAATTATTGCTCTTACCATCGAGTAATAGGGCATCCTCTCGAAGACTGCTTCACCTTCAAGAATCGGGTCGAAGATCAGTATCAGCTTGGCAAGTTCGCTCTGTCTGACAACTGGAGGGTAACGCCGCCACAGAAGCAAGAACCCAAGGCCACGAAAGAAGAACCAGTTCCTCATTGGGATTGGAAGCGAATTCGTACTTGTCACATGATAACAATATCAAAGGAAGAGCCTGAGAACATGGATGACCTTCCCTGGTGCTTCGAAAACAGCGACGATGAGGTAATCCCGGAATTTCCGCCAGCGCCGAAAGAGTTGGAAGATGGAATTCATACCACTGCAGATAACCTCAAGAAAATTGAGTTGGGAACGGCAAGCGACCCGTGACCGACATTTATTAGTGAGCTGTTGTCTGAAGAGAAGGTGGCTTCATTAAAAGACCTGCTTATGCAGCACAAGGATTGCTTCGCATGGAACTATTCCGAAATGCCGGGATTAGATCCAGAAATTGCTGTGCATAAATTGGCAATATCCCCGGACGTCAAACCAGTCAAACAGGCAGCGAGAAGAATGCGGCTCGAGCTTGAGATGAGCATCAACGCTGAGGTCAAGAAGCTGATCGACTCCAGCTTTATCCAGGAGGTTCAATACCCTGAATGGATCGCCAACATCGTCCTGGTGATGAAGAAAAATGGGACAGTGCGCATATGCGTAGACTTCCGGGATCTCAATAAAGCTTGCCCGAAAGACGATTTCCCAGTGCCAGTCACCGAACTGATGATAGACAATACGTCCACTCATGAGGTTTTCTCCTTCATAGACGGCTCATCAGGGTATAATCAAATAAAGATGCATCCCGAAGACCAAAAGCACACCGCCTTCAGGACTCCTTTGGGGACTCCTTTGGGTATATTCTGCTACAAGGTGATGCCCTTCGGTTTAAAGAACGCCGGTGCTACTTATCAGAGAGCCATGACGCAGATCTTTGATGACCTTATACACGAAATCGTCGAATGCTATATCGACGATCTCGTAGTTAAAAGCAAATCATACGAAGAACATCTCAAGCATTTGAAGACCGTGTTTCAACGCCTTCGACAATACAACTTGAAGATGAACCCTCTCAAGTGTGCATTCGGAGTTTCTTCGGGCAAATTCCTGGGATTCATCGTCCGACATCGAGGTATCGAAATAGATCCGTCTAAGATCAAGGCGATCATGGAAATGCCTCCGCCGAGAACCCTCAAACAGTTGCGGTCTTTCCAAGGGAAGCTCGCATACATACGGCGATTTATAGCCAATCTTTCAGGCAAGTGTCGTCCTTACAGCCACCTGATGAAGAAGGGAACTCCATTCGTCTGGGATCAAAAATGTCAGGGCGCGCTGGACGAGATTAAACAGTACCTGCAGAACCCGCCAGTGTTGGCTGCTCCGGTCAAGGGAAAGCCCCTCATTCTTTATACAACCGCCCTCGAAGGTTCTTTAGGCGCATTATGGGCGCAAGAGAATGACCAGGGGAAAGAAAGAGCACTCTACTATTTAAGTCGAGTTCTTCTGGGGGAAAAAAGCAACTACTCTCCCATTGAAAAACACTGCCTGGCGTTGATCTTTGCGATAACAAAGCTCAGGCACTATGCATTGGCACATGAAGTCCGTCTCATCTCGAAGGTAGACCCTCTTAAATATTTAATGTCGAAGGCCATATTGACAAGACGACTCGCTAAATGGGCTCTGCTCTTGATGGAGTTCTCGATAACATATCAACCTCTCAAGGCAGTGAAAGGCCAGGCCATCGCCGACTTCCTTGCTGAGCATCCGATACCGGCCGATTCTCCTCTGAATTGCGAGTTGCCAGACGAACATGCGTTTGACGCAATCGATGGAAGCGATACCCGATGGGAACTCTATTTTGGTGGAGCGTCTTCCATGAAGAAGCGCAAACAAAGTATGCCAATGATCAAATCGGGGGTAGGCCTCATCTTCGTGACCCTAGGAGGAGGAATAATGCGCTTCGCTTTCTTCTTAACAGAGCCGAGGACAAATAACGAAGCCGAATATGAAGCCTTGATAGCAGGTCTCGAGATCGCCATCGACATGGGAATTGAAAACCTCATCATATACGGAGATTCTCAACTGGTCGTTAGTCAAGTAAACGGTGACTACCAAACGTGCAAACCGGAGTTGGTGAAGTACGGTGAAAAGGTGCAACAACTATTGACCCAAATTCCCTCTTATACTTTAGAAAGCATACCGCGCACGGAAAACAGCAAAGCAGATGCGTTGGCCAAGCTTACTAAAGAACTGGCTGACGAGAACCTCGATGATGTTAGAATCGTGGTACAAAGCCGTCGGGTGCTTTCCCCAGCAAAAATACCTCCGGAATCACCCGAAGAGAAGGAAGCGACTGAGCAGACGACCCTGCAAATAAAAGATCGGGAAAATACCGAGGATTGGAGAGAAGTCTTTATAGATTACTTCAAATACCGTCGAACGCCCGAAGATGCGTCCTCAAGACATCAGCTCATGAAACGAGCTCTGTCTTTCGCCTTCGTTAATGATACTCTGTACAAGAGGTCATTTGATTCTCTATGGTTGAGATGCCTGGGACCTGACGAAGCAAAAAGAATCGTTCAGGAAATTCATGACGGAATCTGTGGTTCTCACCATGCAGGCCCGAAGATGAAGCTAAAGATTAAACGGATGGGCTACTACTGGCCCACGATGATCCAGGACTGCCTTGAATATGCGAAGCAGTGCCACTCATGCCAAATTCATGGGGACTTCATCCACCAACATCCAAATCCACTACACCCAACGGTGGCTAGCTGGCCATTCGAAATGTGGGGAACTGACATAGTCGGCCCAATCGAACCAGCATCGTCCAGGGGACATCGTTTCATCCTGGCGACGACTGACTACTTCTCCAAATGGGCAGAAGCAATACCATTGAGAGAAGTGAAGATGGAGAATATCCTCCATTTCTTCAAGACGCACGCCATATATCGGTTTGGAACTCCGCGACGGATCATCTCCGATAATGGGCCGGTCTACAGAAGCCACAAGATCAGTCTCTTCGCGCAACAACATAATATAGACTAGAGGTATTCCTCAGTTTATAATCCGCGAGCTAACGGTCTGGCCGAGGCCTTCAACAAGACCTTGACGAAGATCATGAAGAAAACGGTGTCCCGAAATAAGAAGGACTGGCATGACAGGCTGCAAGAAGCTCTTTGGGTGTATCGAACTACGTTCAAGACAGCCACGAACGCAACGCTATATGCGTTGGTATTCGGTACAGAAGCAGTACTCCCCCTCGAGATAGAGTTACCCTCTCTGCGAGTGGCAGTCCACTACGAGTTGACGAACGAAGAAAATGCTCACCTTCGGCTTGAGGAGCTTGATGCCCTTGATGAAACCCGGCTCATAGCGCAACAAAATCTGGAAGCTTATAAAGCGAAGATAACGCGCTCATATGAAAGATTGACCAGGCCGAGGACATTCCGCCAAGGCGAACTCGTGCTAGTGGTCAAAAGGCCTATGATCCCCAATCGCGCCAAGCGGGGAAAATTCGAGCCGAACTATGAAGGCCCGTACATCATACACAAGGTTTACCAAGGTAGAGCCTATCTACTCATGGATATGCACAGTGAAAGGCCTTTCAGGCCAATAAATGGTCGATTCCTAAAGAAATACTACGCTTAGCGAATTACCACCTAGGTCAATGATAGATGACGACGACTATGTCCGCTCGCTATCTTCCTAAGCTAAAACTTTATAAGCAGTAGCCAACCCCTTCCTGGACGGACCAAGACGTCCTTAAACTAATGACGGACCGGGACGTCTTTAAACTAATGACGGACCGAAACGTCATTAAACTAATAGCGGACCGAAACGTCCTTAAACTAATACCGCAGCATCCATAGGCTGACGAGATAAAAAAGAAGGGAAGAAAAATATAATAAATAAAAACGGTATGTCCATAAGCAAAAAGAGCACGGATGAAAACTCGAAAGGGCTCCGTGAGTAAAAACAGCAGGGCTACCAGCGAATGTTCGTGAAAACCCGAAAGGGCGCGACCTCGTAAAAAATATATATATATAAATAAAAAGAATAAAAAAAGGGGGTATGTCCATAAGCAAAAGGGCACGGATGAAAACCCGAAAAGGCTCCATGAGTAAAAACAGCAGGACTACCGACGAGTGTTTGTGAAAACCTGAAAGGGCGCAACCTCGTTAAAGGACACTTACAGGGTCCTCTCGACCTTGTAAGGAGAAATCACCCACGTGAGATCCTTACGACTCACAAGGGAGCAACACACTTAGGGATCCCCACGATTCCTAAGGAGAAAATACACTTGCGAGATCCTCACGACTCGTAAGGAGAACTCTGTTATGGGACCCTCACGGCTCATAAGATTTGAAAGTCTTAAGTTACAGAGACCTAAACCTATGCTTAAGCAAACCCCCTACAACTTCCGATGTTTCCCTACAAGTGTTCCAATACTGGCCCTTGTATACAATCCACGGGCGCGAATAAACATTTCCCTGACCAAGTCCCATCCGTGACTGGGAATATGTACGTATAGTGAACAACCCTTGTAAATCCTCTCGATTTACAAGGAGAGAACTGTAGCGTCTTGAAATGTCGTTTTGATGTTTTCCTGAAATTCGGTGAAAATTCGGTATTTTTCCGAAAACCGTCTTTCTTGTTATTTTGCAGTTTAGGGCTAATTATACTTAAAATGGATAGGTAATTGCTTGTTTTTAGTAGCTAATGAGTTAATTATGAAATTCTGGTCGTTTAAAAATTTTCCCTGATTTTTCAATTTTTTAATATTATTTTAAGCCGGTAAGAAAATACATTAAATAAGCGATAAATACAAATTTTTCCGGGCTAATTTTAATCTCTAAAATTATGATAATTATAATCTAGTGATAACATGAATTTTTAGTAATTTATTTTGAATTTTAACAAATTTTTATGAATTGAAACGAATTTATTGAATTTTGAGCTAAAACTTGCAATTTTTGAGTTGTAGGGGGCCTTTTTGCATAAAATTTCTTTTGTAAAACCCCTCTCTCTTTTCCCTCAGCCCTAGAACAGCCCAACCCTGACCAAGACCAGAAATTTCTGGGCTCCTTTCTTTGGTTGCCTTCTTATGTGAAATTGGGATTGTTTATGGATTTATTTTAAATATATTGGACAAAGTATGGTGCATTTGACCTTGGAACTTGACCCTTGACTTTCCCCACTTGCCCACACCCTCCCCCTCACCTCAATACTGGCCGAAACCTGCACCATCCCCCATCTCCATTATTTTCCTTCTCTTTCTCTCTCATTTTCTTCAAAATTTGCAACAAAATTCAAAAGAAAATTCAAATTTAAGCTTGCAAATTCAAACCATTCTTCATCCTTCTTTTCCTTCACCTCCCTAGCTTGGATCTTGGTGCTTGAGGCCATCAATTGGAGCAAAATTTCCTTGCTTGATCCATAGATCAAGAGGTATAATTTCTATCATGTTAAATTCTTTTGTTTAAGTTTCTTATGTTGTATGGTTTAGTGTTAATTTAGTGTAGTTTAATCTAGTTTCTTAGGTTTTGCTTGAAAATTTTAGCTAGGGTTTTGAAGCCATAATACTTAATTAAGTTGTTTTATAGTTAATCTAATGGTTAATTAACTAATCTATATAGTTACCTTGTTGATATAGTTTTCAATTTTGCTAAATTAGTTAATTTTAGAAGGGTGAAATTGTTGTTTTAAATTTTCAAGAGAGGGTTTATGTTTGGTATTGGTTTGTGAAACATGATTAGTGAGTTGATTAAGGTTTAGAAACCATTATTTGGTTGATTAAACCTAAATTGCTATCTAGTATTTTGCTAACCTAACCTAAGAGGTTAATTTTCTTAAGTGGGCTTTGTTGTGTTAATTTAAAGTTTCAAGTGAGGAAATTGATTGGATTTTGCTAAGTTATAAATTCAAGAATGGTTGTTTATGGAAAATAGGATTGGAATCATTGTTGTCGTGTTATAATTAGTGTTTGTAGATTGCTTGTAGTGTGGTTGGGTGATTGTGCTAGATTGTAGTCGTTTTGTCGCTAATCGGCGATTTTTGCACCGATTTTGGATTGAAGTGCTTACTAGTTTTGTATAAAAGTTATGTGATGAATTATTTTTAGTATCTTGATGATTGTAATGGCTTGTCCTACGACTTTTAGGATGCGTGAGTGCGGTTTTTTGGGTAGTCGGGTTTTAGTTTCGCCGGGCGACCCAAATCGGCGTTTTTTGGCAGTTTTTGCGATTTTCGCGTGTGTTCCGCGCACTTTGTGCACGTTGTACCTAGCTAGCGAACGTTAGTAGTTTCGTTGGGGTTTTGCGTCGTTCTTGAATGTGTAACCTTATATTTGGTATTGATGTAAATTCCAGGTTCGGTCGCGGAGACGTCAGACGCGGCGCGAAAGGGAAAGGCGGTGATTGGACACAGCTAGCCAGGGATCCCGGTGAGTAGATTTAACATCTACGGGGGACGATCGTTTGGATGGCGCAAGTCGCCCGATAGATTTAGTAAACTGAAAAATAGTAAACTGGATAACCACTTGTGACATTAGAATAATATTACTGGCATGATAATTGCTGCAATTAGATCAATATATTATACCCATATACGCAAACTCAATTGTAGGACACATGCACCATTACCAGGTTTTTATATGCAGCACGAGCACTATTCATGCTTACACACACACCCTGGTAATTGTCATGCCACCACACTAGATAACATTTAAATTTAAACCTTTTACTAATTGATACTTAAACTGGTGCTATTGCCTTTAATTCCTTAAAATGAAACCGTAGAATTGCTATTCATGTGCATGTACTTCATCATATTAATTGTTCATGCTTAATCCATTAATCACACATCGCAACTTGATTATTGATATCATACGCATTCATTATCATTGATATATGCACTTATGAGGATTTCTTGAGATTTTATGATATTGCTGGATTTCGGGGGAAAGCCGCAAAATTTCTAAACTTATTATATTTTTAAAATATGTAAATTGCGGTTTTCTAGTGATGTAAGTGTCGTCCACCATGAGTTTGCTGTGGATTTGGAAATCCGTGTCGAGGAGTGGAGGAACCGGCACGGGTACATGGTGGGCCCGGTAAGGTACCCCGGGGCAAGAGGAATGTGGTGATGACGTTGAGCCTGGCAGGGAACGGATTACCTACCGGTGACTGTTTGGGACGGCGGATATCCAGAGGATACCGACCGTGGCCGCTAGATGATGAGATATTGATATTTGAGATGGGTCAGCCGGACGGCTGAGGCCAGAGATACATTTATGAGATTTGAGACAGCTTTTGGGTGTCGTTGCTGGACACCGATTTTCGTCGATTCATTGACATTATGCTGGCATTCTAAAAGAGTTTCAAAAACAAAAAGAGATAAAATATTTCCTATATATACCTATTGAGACCTCAGATATTCATGTTGCATACATATTAGCACACTGATATGATATACACACCTGCTAGTGCATCCAGTCATACCTGTATTTTAGATGCTAGGATGCTTGTGTGCATGCATACGATAGCCTTTGCAGATGTTATTTATTACTCACGAGTTGGCAACTCACCCCCGTTGTGCCACAGTCTTTTGCAGGTCCGCTCCGTCAGTTCAGTAGCGGCGGGCGCACTTGTTCTTTTGCCTGTTTTGCTTGGGCTCGAGATTTGCTCATAGGTGGGTTATGTTATTATTTAGTACCACCTTGTATATTCTTGTATCTAGTGTACTCCATCTACTGTTTCTACCAGATTATTGTATATTGACCTAGAGATGAGACTGTGAGGTTTGTGGATTTTATGCTGTATTTTGGGGTCGAGCTCACTTGAGCCGACATGCTACTTTTTCATGCTTTATTATGATTATTATGCTTGCTGTCATTTACATTGCGTGGGATTTGTGACCGCCTTATGGCGAAGAGCTAGCTCCCGCTTGGGGATGCCCTATTTTGTTGGATTCATGAATATATTTTGTGGTACCCATTTTTGGGGGTCAGTATTTACAAAGGAGACTCTGCCGAAATTTTCGGGAAAAATTGGTATTGTTTTTAAAAAGGGTTTTACATGACTTATTTGATAACTTGCTTTCAAATGATTGGGTTTTCTTCACTCTTTTGCTTCATTGGTTTTGTTTTCTGGGCTTTGGCTTACTTATTTTACGGACGCCTTTAGACGTTTCGTAAACTTAAGTGCCAGTCACGTTCCGTACCCTGCGGGTCATGACAAAGTTGGTATCAGAGCGATAGGTTTTACCTTTGTGAGTGTAGGATGACCCTTGGTAGATGGAGTAAGTGACTTAAGCAGGGTAACGTAGCGTGCGTATGTCCGCGGCATACTTACGATACGGTACTCCGCCTAAGTGACTTTAGGATACTTGCTTGAAAAAAAAATCCTTCTTCAATTCCGTGTATCCTATGATCCTATTGCACTGTCCTTACTATCCGTTTTCCTGTAACAGCCACTATGCCGCCGAAGGCTACGAGGGCACAGAGGGCTGCCGCCAGAGACGAGATTCGAGCTGGCTCGTCCGAGACTAGGACTGAGCAGGGTGGTATGCCTACGCCGCAGGGACAGACCGATCCACCTTCCCCAGGCCGTATGGATAGGCTCGAGACCGGTATGGAGGAGTTGCGACAGATGATGGGAGGCATGCAAGAGCTACGTCAGATGGTAGGATCCCTAGTTGCAGCCAGTCGTACACCGAGGCCAGATGACGTACCTACTACATCACAGACGACCATGATACCTGCTCCTACTACTACCACCGTGGCCATTCCGGTTTCACTACAGGATTTCATGAGGCTGAGACCTCCAGTATTCACCGGCACCGAGACAGCGGAGGACCCACAGACGTTCCTTGACAGTTTAGCCAGGATCTGCCGTTCGCTGAGATGTTCGGATGATCGATGGGTAGAGCTTGCGAGTTTCCGACTAGAGGGTCTCGCGCAGACATGGTGGGAGTCAGTCTTGAGAGGTCGAGCTGCAGATCTACCGCCTATGACTTGGGCCGAGTTTACAGCGGTCTTTCTAGCCCGTTTCCTTCCAGAGAGCGTTCGTGACGCCAGAGCTCGCAGCTTCGAGGCCTTAGTCAAGACACCTGGGATGACGGTGTCCGAGTATGACATCCAGTTTACACAGTTATCCCGATATGCTCAGTATTTGGTGGATACCGAGGAGAAGATGGTGAAGAGGTTCGTACAGGGACTTGATGCCCAGCTATATCTTGCCATTGGCGCCCAGCACTACGACACTTATTCAGCTGCTATGGATACGGCATTGCGGATGGAGGCACGCATATCGCGGACTTCGGCCGTTTCTGGGCCGAAGAGGATGCGCACCGATGTACCGTCTCAGAGGCAGCGCGCCAGATTCTTTCCGAGAGATAGGCCTGGCAGAGGATTTGGGCGGGGACAGTTATATGGTTCTTACCCCCAGGGGCAGCAGCTGTCGCCAGGATGTTTTGGGTGCGGGAGTTTGCACCATCTTGTCAGAGACTGTCCGGTGAGACGACAGGGAGTAGCGACAGTTCCGCATGTGACCCTACCACCATCACCACCCCCTCCTCAGAGAGCCCTACTTCCTACCCCAGGCGATGCTCCACGCCAGTTAGGTGCACCGAGAGGCCGTGGACGCGGCGGTCCTGTTCAGAGAGGACGAGGAGGCAGAGGCCGAGGTCGAGGTCAGCCCGCTATCGGTGGAGGACAGGCCCGAGTTTTTGCTTTGACACCGCAGGATGCGCAGGCATCCAATGCCGTTGTGACAGGTACCTTGCCAGTTTGTTCTTTCGACGCACGGGTATTATTCGACCCAGGTTCCACACATTCGTACGTATCTACACACTTTGCACCGATGTTGGGCCGTGAGTCGTCGTCGTTAGATCAGCCGCTTGTTGTTAGTACTCCGGTAGGCGAGTCGTTTGTCGCTCGGTTTGTATTTCATTTGTGTTCCGTTCGTATCGGGGAGAGGGATTCATCAGTTGATTTAATACTCCTCGATATGTTGGACTTTGATGTGCTTCTGGGCATGGATTGGCTAGCCACTTGTTATGCTTCGGTGGACTGCCGTGAGAAGACAGTCAGATTTAGCTTTCCGGGAGAGCCAGTCCTTGTTATTCAGGAAGACCGTAGTGTCGCCCTTCCCAGCTTAATTTCGTCTCTTCGCGCTGGTCAGCTCTTGCGGAAGGGATGTCAGGGATTCTTAGCGTTAGTTTGTGATACTCGAGCTGCAGATGTTCCGTTGGACCGGGTCCCGGTAGTTTGTGAGTTCCCTGATGTTTTCCCTGATGAGCTACCTGGGCTACCGCCTGAGCGCGATGTTGAGTTCTGCATTGATTTGATTCCCGGTTCGGGGCCTATTTCTATACCGCCTTATCGGATGGCCCCGGCAGAGCTTCGAGAGCTGAAGGATCGGTTGCAGGATTTGTTAGATAAGGGGCTTATTCGACCGAGTGTTTCTCCGTGGGGTGCTCCGGTCCTGTTTGTCAAGAAGAAGGATGGAAGTTTGCGCTTATGTATCGACTACCGCCAGCTGAACAAAGTTACCGTTCGGAACAGATATCCGTTGCCGCGCATTGATGATTTGTTCGACCAGCTTCAGGGTGCGGGGTATTTTTCGAAGATCGACTTGCGATCAGGATACCATCAGCTGCGAGTTCGACAGGAGGATATACCGAGGACAGCTTTCCGCACGCGCTATGGCCACTACGAGTTTTTGGTGATGTCGTTCGGACTCACCAACGCCCCAGCAGCATTTATGGATTTGTTGAACCGTACATTCAGGCCGTATCTTGACTTGTTCATCATCGTGTTTATCGACGATATCTTGGTGTACTCCCGGAGCAGAGAGGAGAACGAGCAGCACTTGCGGATTACGTTACAGACTCTGAGGGAGCACCAGCTGTTCGCGAAGTTCTCCAAGTGTGCATTATGGCTGGACAGCGTCGGATTCTTGGGTCACGTGGTTACGAGAGACGGCATTTGTGTGGACCCGAAGAAGATTGAGGCTGTTCAGCAGTGGCCCCGACCTACATCGGTTACTGAGATCCGTAGTTTTCTAGACCTGGCGGGCTACTACAGGCGTTTTGTTCAGGACTTCTCCCGTATAGCTGCACCGTTGACCAGTTTGACCCGGAAGGGAGTTCCTTTCGTTTGGACAGAGGAGTGCGAGCGCAGTTTTCAGCAGCTACGGACTTGTTTGACTACGGCGCCGGTATTATCTTTGCCTTCGGGATCAGGCGGATTTGTTGTCTACTGTGATGCTTCGCGAGTGGGATTAGGATGCGTATTGATGCAGCATGGCCGGGTGATCGCCTACGCTTCTCGGCAGTTGAAGAAGCATGAACAGAACTACCCCACTCATGATTTGGAGATGGCTGCAGTGGTATTTGCACTGAAGATTTGGCGACATTACCTTTACGGCGAGTCGTGTCAGATATTCACCGATCACAAGAGCTTAAAGTACATATTTCAGCAGCGAGACCTGAACCTCAGACAGCGTCGTTGGATGGAGTTGGTGAAAGACTATGACTGCGAGATCTTATATCACCCAGGCAAGGCGAATGTGGTGGCAGATGCGTTGAGTAGGAGGCCCGGGTGTAGTCTATCCTTTTTGCGCGCAGTGCAGAGGCAGTCGTCAGCTGATTGGCAGATGTTATGCGACAGCCGAGTTGAGTTCGAGTTCACTCAGGCAGGGGGACAGCTCGCGCATGTTCGTGCACGCCCACAGTTGCTTGACCGTATATATGAGGCACAGCGCAGTGACGACCGTTGCTCAGAGATCATGGCACAGATGGGACAGGGCAGATTTTCCGAGTTCGTGGTTGACGATCAGGGGATTTTACGATATGGATCTAGACTGTGCGTACCAGATGCTGATGGATTACGGCGCGACATTCTTGAGGAGGCACACCGATCAGCGTATAGTGTCCACCCCGGTTCCACCAAGATGTACCATGATATGAGAGAGACCTACTGGTGGGACGGGATGAAGAGGGACATTGCGGAGTTCGTGTCGAGATGCCTGACTTGTCAGCAAGTCAAGGCCGAGCACCAGAGGCCCGCAGGAGAGCTACAGCCATTACCCATTCCAGAGTAGAAATGGGAGCAGATTTCGATGGATTTCGTTGTGGGTCTACCCAGGACCAGTCGAGGGTATGACTCCATCTGGGTGATCGTGGATAGATTGACGAAAGCGGCTCACTTCCTTCCAGTGAAGACGACTTTCAGCTTCGCTCAGTATGCTCAGCTCTATATTGACGAGATCGTGCGACTACATGGCGTACCGACTTGTATCGTGTCAGATCGAGGCACTCAGTTCACCAGCCGACTTTGGCAGAGACTTCAGGAGGCTTTGGGCACTCGTTTGAGCTTCAGCACAGCGTTTCATCCGCAGACCGACGGACAGTCAGAGCGGACCATTCAGACTCTCGAGGACATGCTCAGAGCGTGCGTTTTAGACTTTGGTGGTAGCTGGGATCGTCATTTACCTCTAGTGGAGTTCTCCTACAACAACAGCTTCCAGGATACTATTCAGATGGCACCTTTCGAGGCATTGTATGGGAGGAGATGCAGATCGCCCGTTTGTTGGACAGAGCTCAGCGAGAGCAGCATTTTGGGGCCGCAGCTTGTTGAGGAGACGACATCGAAGATCCAGTTGATCCGAGACCGGATGAGAGCGGCTCAGAGCAGGCAGAAATCCTATGCAGACAGGCGCCGTCGCAGATTAGAGTTCGCAGTTGGCGACCATGTTTTTCTGAGGGTCTCTCCGATGAAGGGCGTGATGCGTTTTGGGCGAAGGGGGAAGCTTAGCCCTAGATTCGTAGGTCCCTTCGAGATCCTCGAGCGTGTTGGCGCTGTTGCTTATCGTTTGGCTCTTCCACCCCGCTTTCCCGATGTTCACCCCGTTTTTCATGTTTCGATGCTCCGCAAGTACCTTCACGACCCTTCGCATGCGATTCAGCACCCGACAGTCCAGCTAGAGCGCGACCTTTCTTTTGCAGAGCAGCCGGTGGCCATCCTGGATCGGCAGGTGAAGAAGTTGAGGTCGAAGATTATACCAACCGTCAAGGTCCTTTGGCGTAGCCCGAGCAGCGAGGAGGTTACATGGGAGACCGAGGGCGAGATGAGGAAGAAGTATCCCCATCTCTTCGAAGGTACGCGTAGCTATATTTTTAAATTCGGGGACCGAATTTCTTTAAGGGGGGAAGATTGTAGCGTCTTGAAATGTCGTTTTGATGTTTTCCTGAAATTCGGTGAAAATTCGGTATTTTTCCGAAAACCGTCTTTCTTGTTATTTTGCAGTTTAGGGCTAATTATACTTAAAATGGATAGGTAATTGCTTGTTTTTAGTAGCTAATGAGTTAATTATGAAATTCTGGTCGTTTAAAAATTTTCCCTGATTTTTCAATTTTTTAATATTATTTTAAGCCGGTAAGAAAATACATTAAATAAGCGATAAATACAAATTTTTCCGGGCTAATTTTAATCTCTAAAATTATGATAATTATAATCTAGTGATAACATGAATTTTTAGTAATTTATTTTGATTTTTAACAATTTTTTATGAATTGAAACGAATTTATTGAATTTTGAGCTAAAACTTGCAATTTTTGAGTTATAGGGGGCCTTTTTGCATAAAATTTCTTTTGTAAAACCCCTCTCTCTTTTCCCTCAGCCCTAGAACAGCCCAACCCTGACCAAGACCAGAAATTTCTGGGCTCCTTTCTTTGGTTGCCTTCTTGTGTGAAATTGGGATTGTTTATGGATTTATTTTAAATATATTGGACAAAGTATGGTGCATTTGACCTTGGAACTTGACCCTTGACTTTCCCCACTTGCCCACACCCTCCCCCTCACCTCAATACTGGCCGAAACCTGCACCATCCCCCATCTCCATTATTTTCCTTCTCTTTCTCTCTCATTTTCTTCAAAATTTGCAACAAAATTCAAAAGAAAATTCAAATTTAAGCTTGCAAATTCAAACCATTCTTCATCCTTCTTTTCCTTCACCTCCCTAGCTTGGATCTTGGTGCTTGAGGCCATCAATTGGAGCAAAATTTCCTTGCTTGATCCATAGATCAAGAGGTATAATTTCTATCATGTTAAATTCTTTTGTTTAAGTTTCTTATGTTGTATGGTTTAGTGTTAATTTAGTGTAGTTTAATCTAGTTTCTTAGGTTTTGCTTGAAAATTTTAGCTAGGGTTTTGAAGCCATAATACTTAATTAAGTTGTTTTATAGTTAATCTAATGGTTAATTAACTAATCTATATAATTACCTTGTTGATATAGTTTTCAATTTTGCTAAATTAGTTAATTTTAGAAGGGTGAAATTGTTGTTTTAAATTTTCAAGAGAGGGTTTATGTTTGGTATTGGTTTGTGAAACATGATTAGTGAGTTGATTAAGATTTAGAAACCATTATTTGGTTGATTAAACCTAAATTGCTATCTAGTATTTTGCTAACCTAACCTAAGAGGTTAATTTTCTTAAGTGGGCTTTGTTGTGTTAATTTAAAGTTTCAAGTGAGGAAATTGATTGGATTTTGCTAAGTTATAAATTCAAGAATGGTTGTTTATGGAAAATAGGATTGGAATCATTGTTGTCGTGTTATAATTAGTGTTTGTAGATTGCTTGTAGTGTGGTTGGGTGATTGTGCTAGATTGTAGTCGTTTTGTCGCTAATCGGCGATTTTTGCACCGATTTTGGATTGAAGTGCTTACTAGTTTTGTATAAAAGTTATGTGATGAATTATTTTTAGTATCTTGATGATTGTAATGGCTTGTCCTACGACTTTTAGGATGCGTGAGTGCGGTTTTTTGGGTAGTCGGGTTTTAGTTTCGCCGGGCGACCCAAATCGGCGTTTTTTGGCAGTTTTTGCGATTTTCGCGTGTGTTCCGCGCACTTTGTGCACGTTGTACCTAGCTAGCGAACGTTAGTAGTTTCGTTGGGGTTTTGCGTCGTTCTTGAATGTGTAACCTTATATTTGGTATTGATGTAAATTCCAGGTTCGGTCGCGGAGACGTCAGACGCGGCGCGAAAGGGAAAGGCGGTGATTGGACACAGCTAGCCAGGGATCCCGGTGAGTAGATTTAACATCTACGGGGGACGATCGTTTGGATGGCGCAAGTCGCCCGATAGATTTAGTAAACTGAAAAATAGTAAACTGGATAACCACTTGTGACATTAGAATAATATTACTGGCATGATAATTGCTGCAATTAGATCAATATATTATACCCATATACGCAAACTCAATTGTAGGACACATGCACCATTACCAGGTTTTTATATGCAGCACGAGCACTATTCATGCTTACACACACACCCTGGTAATTGCCATGCCACCACACTAGATAACATTTAAATTTAAACCTTTTACTAATTGATACTTAAACTGGTGCTATTGCCTTTAATTCCTTAAAATGAAACCGTAGAATTGCTATTCATGTGCATGTACTTCATCATATTAATTGTTCATGCTTAATCCATTAATCACACATCGCAACTTGATTATTGATATCATACGCATTCATTATCATTGATATATGCACTTATGAGGATTTCTTGAGATTTTATGATATTTGCTGGATTTCGGGGGAAAGCCGCAAAATTTCTAAACTTATTATATTTTTAAAATATGTAAATTGCGGTTTTCTAGTGATGTAAGTGTCGTCCACCATGAGTTTGCTGTGGATTTGGAAATCCGTGTCGAGGAGTGGAGGAACCGGCACGGGTACATGGTGGGCCCGGTAAGGTACCCCGGGGCAAGAGGAATGTGGTGATGACGTTGAGCCTGGCAGGGGACGGATTACCTACCGGTGACTGTTTGGGACGGCGGATATCCAGAGGATACCGACCGTGGCCGCTAGATGATGAGATATTGATATTTGAGATGGGTCAGCCGGACGGCTGAGGCCAGAGATACATTTATGAGATTTGAGACAGCTTTTGGGTATCGTTGCTGGACACCGATTTTCGTCGATTCATTGACATTATGCTGGCATTCTAAAAGAGTTTCAAAAACAAAAAGAGATAAAATATTTCCTATATATACCTATTGAGACCTCAGATATTCATGTTGCATACATATTAGCACACTGATATGATATACACACCTGCTAGTGCATCCAGTCATACCTGTATTTTAGATGCTAGGATGCTTGTGTGCATGCATACGATAGCCTTTGCAGATGTTATTTATTACTCACGAGTTGGCAACTCACCCCCGTTGTGCCACAGTCTTTTGCAGGTCCGCTCCGTCAGTTCAGTAGCGGCGGGCGCACTTGTTCTTTTGCCTGTTTTGCTTGGGCTCGAGATTTGCTCATAGGTGGGTTATGTTATTATTTAGTACCACCTTGTATATTCTTGTATCTAGTGTATTCCATCTACTGTTTCTACCAGATTATTGTATATTGACCTAGAGATGAGACTGTGAGGTTTGTGGATTTTATGCTGTATTTTGGGGTCGAGCTCACTTGAGCCGACATGCTACTTTTTCATGCTTTATTATGATTATTATGCTTGCTGTCATTTACATTGCGTGGGATTTGTGACCGCCTTATGGCGAAGAGCTAGCTCCCGCTTGGGGATGCCCTATTTTGTTGGATTCATGAATATATTTTGTGGTACCCATTTTTGGGGGTCAGTATTTACAAAGGAGACTCTGCCGAAATTTTCGGGAAAAATTGGTATTGTTTTTAAAAAGGGTTTTACATGACTTATTTGATAACTTGCTTTCAAATGATTGGGTTTTCTTCACTCTTTTGCTTCATTGGTTTTGTTTTCTGGGCTTTGGCTTACTTATTTTACGGACGCCTTTAGACGTTTCGTAAACTTAAGTGCCAGTCACGTTCCGTACCCTGCGGGTCGTGACAAGAACCCTCCTGTAGGATCCTTACGACTTACAGAGGAACATACACTTAGGAATCCTCACGATTCTTAAGGAGAAAATATACCTACAAGATCCTCACGACATGTAGGCAGAAATACCTTTGTGAGACCCTTACGGCTCATGAAGTCAAAAGCCTTAGTCGACAGGACCTTAACCTTGTTCGCTAAGCCACCCTTGTTCGACATCGACAGAGGCAAATGATGATTCGCTCCTGGCAATATCCCAATTGTAGCGATGTTGATGCCTAAATCGGTATCAAATTCCAAGTCCTTTCATGGCAGATGATGATTCGCTCCTGGCAATATCCCAGTTGTAGCGGTGCTGATGCCGAAAACGGTATCTAATTTCAGGTTTACGGCGAAAAGCCAGTAGGCCGCACATGCATATGAAATAGCCGAAATGATGGAGTAACTTGCAATAAAAAGCAGCAAGTAAAAACTTATGCACACTAAACAGCTGAAATGATTGGGCAATTCGCAATAAAAAGCAGCGAGTAAAAATAAAATAAACAGCCGAAATGATTGGGCACCGCGAAAAATAGCCGAAATGATTGGGCAACTCGCAATAAAAAACAGCGAGTAAAAATAAAATAAACAGCCGAAATGATTGGGCAACTCGCAATAAAAAGCAGCGAGTAAAAATAAAATAAACAGCCGAAATGATTGGGCACCGCGAAAAATAGCCGAAATGATTAGGCAATCGCGACCTTCGCGATATAAAAGCTGAAATGATAGAGTATCGCGGAAATAAAACAAAAAAATGATGATAAAACTTTGGCCCTACAGTTGAGATCACATCGATCCCTGTATACAATCCAAGGGCGCAAACAAAGAGGGAACCATACTTTCCCAACAGGCTCCGCTAGAAAACGAAGCCAAATCTCGACGGTTCATCCCAACCCCGAAGAAACCAGTGTATTCGGCAAAATCCTTCGGCTCGAGGAAACAAGTGTCCTTGACGAAGAAAATCCTGATTTGCGTCGACTCGCAGAGCAACCAGTGTCTCCGTGGGAAATTCTCGATTCGTTTCAACACCAGGGAAACAAATAATCCTTGGCAAATACCTCAATTCAAGGAAACAAGCGTCCTTGATGAAAGCCTCCTGATTCGTGTCGACTCGCAGAGCAACTAGTGTCTCCGTGGGAAATTCTCGATTCGTTTCAACACCAGGGAAACAAATAATCCTTGGCAAATACCTCAATTCAAGGAAACTAGCATCCTTGATGAGAGCCTCCTGATTCGTGTCGACTCGCAGAGCAACCAGTGTCTCCGTGGGAAATTCTCGATTCGTTTCAACACCAGGGAAATAAATAATCCTTGGCAAATACCTCAATTCAAGAAAACAAGCGTCCTTGATGAGAGCCTCCTGATTCGCGTCGACTCGCAGAGCAACCAGTGTCTCCATGGGAAATTCTCGATTCGTTTCAACACCAGGGAAACAAATAATCCTTGACAAATACCTCAATTCAAGAAAACAAGCGTCCTTGACGAGAGCCTCCTGATTCGCGTCGACACGCAGAGCAACCAGTGTCTCCGTGGGAAATTCTCGATTCATTTCAACACCAGGGAAACAAATAATCCATGGCAAATACCTCAATTCAAGGAAACTAGCGTCCTTGATGAGAGCCTCCTGATTCGTGTCGACTCGCAGAGCAACCAGTGTCTCCGTGGTAAATTCTCAATTCGTTTCAACACCAGGGAAACAAATAATCCTTGGCAAATACCTCAATTTAAGGAAACAAGCGTCCTTGATGAGAGCCTCCTGATTCGCGTCGACTCGCAGAGCAACCGGTGTCTCCGTGGGAAATTCTCGATTCGTTTCAACACTAGGGAAACAAATAATCCTTGGCAAATACCTCAATTCAAGGAAACTAGCGTCCTTGATGAGAGCCTCCTGATTCGCGTCGACTCGCAGAGCAACCGGTGTCTCCGTGGGAAATTATCGATTCGTTTCAACACCAGGGAAACAAATAATCCTTGGCAAATACCTCAATTCAAGGAAACAAGCGTCCTTGATGAGAGCCTCCTGATTCGCGTCGACTCGCAGAGCAACCCGTGTCTCCGTGGGAAATTCTCGATTCGTTTCAACACCAGGGAAACAAATAATCCTTGGCAAATACCTCAATTCAAGGAAACTAGCGTCCTTGATGAGAGCCTCCTGATTCGCGTCGACTCGCAGAGCAACCAGTGTCTCCGTGGGAAATTCTCGATTCGTTTCAACACCAGGGAAACAAATAATCCTTGGCGAATATCTCAATTCAGGGAAACTAGCGTCCTTGATGAGAGCCTCCTGATTCGTGTCGACTCGCAGAGCAACCGGTGTCTCCGTGGGAAATTCTCGATTCTTTTCAACACCAGGGAAACAAATAATCCTTGGCAAATACCTCAATTCAGGGAAACTAGCGTCCTTGATGAGAGCTTCCTGATTCGCGTCGGCTCGCAGAGAAACCAGTGTCTCCGCGGGAAATTCCCGATTCGTCTCAACTTGCAAGATGAAGCCTCAGGCAGCAGGGATAAAAAAAACTTGCTTACTGAACAATGGGACCTTGCAAGTCGGTCTAAAACAGTCTCTTGCATACTATTCACGGGTCTCACTCTCCAAAGTCGAGTTTCGACAAGGAGGGAAACAACCGCTTACGGGTCCTCTCGACTCGTAGGAGGGAAAATTCTCTTATAGGATCCTTACGACTTATAAGAGGAAACGCACTTGGGAATCCTCACGATTCCCAAGGAGAAAATCCACCTATGAGATCCTCTCGATCCGTAGGGAGAAAAGTCTCTATGAGACCCTCACGGCTTATAGAGTTGAAAAGTCTTAGGCGGCAGATCTGAACCTGCGGCCTAAGCCATCGTTGTTTCTTGGAAAAACTAAGATGCTTACTTTATTATCTGTCGACCCTGTTTATTAAGACAGCATGCTGAGAATAAAAGAAAGAAGAAAGTGACGGAAAGAGCATCCGATTTATATTTGATCAAGCGTTCGAGACATACTCATTCATGCATGTGCAAAAGATTCAGAACGAGGAATAAGACAAGCTGAAATGGAAATTTTCTATTCATATCATAAAAAGGGGTTCTTACAATCACAGAGAAATAAATAATAACATTATTAAAATGTTTATAAAGGTATAACCTCGAACTCAGGACATGGATTGAGAAACTCGAAAGTGACCCTATCTATGACTTTCCAAGCCTCGCAGACCATCCTGGTGTGCTTTCTTTCGCGAGCACAGGCGTCAGGGTCCCCCCTGATGTCTTCCACCCTCCAATAAGCAGCGAGTTTGGCGGACTGTTAGAAAGCCTGGTGCAGGAGATCGATAAGATTGTCTCGCCGTATCTTTGAGATGAGGTGCATCAGATACACCAAATGCACCTTATCCTCGGCAGCATCCAACGCCCCAAGCGGCACGCCGGAACAGAATAGGGGAAGTGCTTCCCAAATGGCTCCCACGATAAGCTTCAGGAAAGAAGAACGTCGAGGAAGCAGTTGACCGTTGTATGAGTCGAAGTGGCTCATGATCTCGGCACACTCCACATTCGTGAATTCTCAATTTTGAGAGCGGCCGAGTCGGCGGATGTCACCGTAAGAGATGATCTCGTCGAGATCATACATATGGGCGTCCATTGCTCCTGTAAAAGAAAATCAACAGAATTAGCGGACAGACTGATTAAGCAAATTCTTGCTGAAAACGAGCAAAGAAAGTTAAACTCCTCGAGAGCAATGCTCTACGAATAAGGGTGACGCCTATCAAATTCAGTAATGAGGAGAATTTGAAGAAGATCCCCTAAGAACATTGAGAGCTTTGCTCTGAAAAGATGATATAATTATAATAATAATATAAAATGTCATCTTTAGCTTCCAAGATCCATGAAGAATTCTTAAGAGTTCTTCTATATGATTTGAAAGGAGCAAAGCTCCATTAATAAATCAAGAAAATCCAAGGAAAATCTTTTAGAGAGCAGAGCTCTATTAATGGAACCCTAATAAGATTCTCCTTAGTCCTCGTCAGACCCCTTTAGAGCAAAGCTCTGCTAAGCGAAACCCTAAGTGGGTCCTCCTCAGTCCAAATTAATTTTTCACCTAAAATTCTCTAAAGCTTAAACTTTTAAAAGTGTTTGAACAAAGGAACGAGGCTCTGTTAGTAAAACCCCAAAGGGGTTTTCTTTTAGATCAAAAGATCCAAGAGAGCAAGGCTCTATTAATTGAAATTAGTTTAATTCAAGATTAATTTTTATCTAAAAAGTTTCTTTTGATAAAAATCTAACTCTAAGAGTTCTTAAAGGCAAGAGCAGAGCTCTAGAGTTTTGAAGGTAAAAATCTTAAAGATGATAATCATCTGTCGAGGACCAAAGGTCCTATTTATAGGCATCAAATGACCTTTCAACTTCCAAAAGTTGCCGCAACGGTCGGAATTCTACCACCGTTGCGTTCGCGTTTGGGGCCACGTAAGCGCAACGGTAGTGGGGCATTTGTTCACCCCAATCAGAGCAAAGCTCTGTTCAAATTCCAAGGCGGGAGATGAAGCAACGCTTCATTTTCCCCCAATCAGAGCAAAGCTCTGTTTGAATTTCAAAATTCAAATTTTGAAGCAACGCTTCAGATTCTTTGCCCTGCGCACAACGCGCCACGTGTCAAAAGCTGATACATCAGCGCAGCGCCCAAAGCAGCGCACCCAATCAGAGCAAAGCTCAATTAAAAAAAACAAAATTAAAGAAGCAAAGCTTCAGTTGCGCAAGCGCTGCGCTGCGCGACACGTGTCAGCGCTGCGCTGCGCGACACGTGTCAGCGCAGTCGCTTTTGCGCAAGCGCTGCGCTGCGCGACATGTGTCAGCGCAGTTGCGCTGCGCGACACGTGTCAGCGCAGTTGCGCTGCGCTGTGTGCTGCGTGACACGTGTCACGCTCTGGGGCATTTGCGCCAAACAGAATTAAGATTTTAAAGAAATCTTTTTGTTCTTGTTAAAACAAGAAGATTTTCTTCTGTAAAACAGAAGCCCTTGGATCAAAGATCCAACGGTGGGGAAAATTCCCCAAATCACTCAGAGAAAGATCTCTTTAACAAATTTAACTAATTTTTAGGCACTATATAAAGGACCCTAGACCTCAATTCAAAAAAAAGAAGATCATCATTGAGAACTCTAAAGAATTGGAGAGAATTCCTCAAGAACAAAAAAAGTAAAAACCTTTAGAAAAAAGAGAAATTTCTCTTATTATCAGATCATTGATCTGAGAAGAAGATCAATGATCTTCAATAAAAAGAAAAAAATAATGATAATAGTGCTTTGCATTTTCCTATGAACCAATGGTTCTTTAAGAACAAGAAAAACTTTTTTTCTTTGATTTAAAATCGATCAAAAGATAAAACAGTGCTTTGCACTTGAAAAATTGCACTGTTGCGCTCCTGTGTTGGCGCAAACCACCAGAGAGCGCCACGTGTCAGCAGTGCAACAGCGCAGCGCACTGACACAGCGCACTGCGTTGTTGCGCTTGCGCTCCCCAGATCGTGACACGTGTCACCACCATATGAGTTTGCGCCTTGCGCTCCTCAATTGGCGCAAAGCGCCTGACAGGCCATATGACCACTGTCAGACAATTAATGGGCTGCATTATTTACAGAAGGGCCAAGCACAATTAAAAAAGGCCTAACAGGCCAAATTAAATGCAATGCATTATTTTAAAGAAGGGCAGAGCCCAAACAGATACTCTGCATTATTTATAAAGGGACAGAGCCCAAATCAGAAAGGCCTAGCAGGCCAAAATAAAATGCAGTGCATTATTAAACAGGGGCAAAGCCCTAGCACAGGCCTAATAGGCCAAAGATAAAAACGTTGAATATTCTCGACTGGACTTAGCCCAATCATGGCCGTAAGTCCTCAAATTAAATTGACAGAGCAAGACTGCTCTCCTAAATCAATTTACATCCGGTTCAAGGGTACATCTCCGAACTCCTCTGACACCTATCGTTGTAATCTTTCAACGACGTCAGAGAGGCGACGGGTCCCGACAACCACACATTAATACGGACTGTGGGGTCCTTAAACCCACGGACTTAAGCATCCTTAAACTAAGACACGGACTGTGTGGTCCTTAAACTCACGGACTTAAGCGTCCTTAAACTAAAATACGGACTGTGGGGTCCTTAAATCCACGGAATTAAGCGTCCTTAAACTACCAATGAACCGAAACGTCCTTAAACTAACATTGGACCACCACGTCCCTAAACTGGAACATGGACCACCACGTCCCTAAACTGGAACAATAGAGCCTCCAAATGCTCTTTTGCCGGATCTAAACGATCCCGTTTAAGTCGATCTTAGCCCCAAACACGGCTAACGTATCCTTAAACATTTAAATGGACTATAAAACTCCAAATCAACTTTGGTTCAAAGGTACATCTCCGAACTCCTCTGACACATGTCGTTGTAATCCTTCAACGTCGTCAGAGAGGTGACGGGTCCCGACGGCCATATATTAAATGGACCACCACGTCCCTAAACTGGAAATGGATTTAGACGATCCCGTTAAGTAGATCTTAGTCTGGAAATTAGACTAACGTATCCTTAACAAATGTTTAAGTCGATCTTAACCTAAATATGGCTAACGTATCTTTAAACTAGAACACCAAACCCAAATCTAAGTAAATACGGATTTGGACTAATCCACGTCCTACGGGCGACGGCATTACTTAGTCTCCGTATACAATCCACGGGCAACCACAAACAAAACAAACACACACGACACGAAGTGAAATTCTGGAGAAGGAGAAAGTTATTACCGCGATGCGGTAGCGTAATTAACTGCAGGGGCTTGCGCCTGCAGGGAAGAGCGTCCCCACAATCAAAAACCCCTCTAGCGAGGGGGAATCTGACGAAGTCTGCTACATCGGCCACATCCGTCTAAACCTCCGATACACGGTGCCATAAATCAACTTGGCATTTTCAGAGAGGTGGACGGATAAAACCATATAGCATCTGTCCCGAACCTCAGGTAAGACGTCCTCGCGTCTCGGCCGCCGTTCGGAGGGGAACAGCCCGGTCTACGGTGGCTTCCCGAAGAGCCGGAACCTGCCTAGCGCTCAAATCAGAAAAGTTAAGGCAGAAGCGGCTCAGGTACCGAGCCAACAAGAGGGCCAGGACTTCGGCCAGGTGGAGTCGTGTGAGATTCCAACAGCAGAGTCATCCTGCGACGACGACTGAATCGGCCGTAAAAACCAGCAATTCCTTCGAACCTCTGAAGTGGGTTCAGAAAAATGCCATGACCGCCAGAATTAAGAAGACGGCGGTCTGAACGTCGCTACATAGAGACGTGTCCCGGCCCCAACAAAAAGAATATGACACTGTCTCTTCAAGAGTCTATCAGGCGCTCTGTGCCACACGAAAGCAGTGGGGCAAACCCAGAAAAGAAGAGCCAGCACCATTCAAGAACCTGGTCAGACCAGCTGCCTTCAATCGACTGTCCGCTACCGAAACAGGGGGTCAAGACAGCGATCTGTGAAATCAGCCGCCGATGATAAAAAGACGGCTGGATATATTATCCATACGGTGTATATGGCGGGTGGGTGCCCCAGCGACAACCTTCGCAGCAAAAGCAAGGATAGGGCCACCACATCCCAAGCCCAATCTGGCTTGAATGTGGTTGCCGCTTCCCAAGGACAGCCGCCTCCGTTGGATGATGAAAACCCTCTCGATGAGGACGATAGGCAGAAGGACCCTTCGGTCCAGGCAGAGTCAAGCTCGGACGGCGAGGAAGAGCCGACTGTCCGCCCCAGGACCGCGGAGCAAGAGCTGCTTCAAGTGCTTTGAAAACAGCTCAAGAGCAAAGATAAAGAGATGGCCAAGCTCTATTCGAAAATTGACGACCTAACGAATGTTGTGATGCAGCTCACGGCTCAAATTGCTCGAGCGCCTCCCAATCAAGCACAAGTCGCTACTCATCAGCCGGGTGATAACAATCCGAAGCAGCCAATGCCTGTTCCTTTGGGTCCAAGACTGGTCGAACCGCACGCAAGCCGGCCATATTCCGCTTCTGGGGATGCCTTGGCCCCAGATAGCACTATCCCGCTAACACAAGATCGGATAATGTATTTGGTCACTAGCAAAGTTAAAACATTGGTGGCTGAAGCTGAAGCTCAGAAAGAAATTGGCAGTAGTGGGCGGCCATATCCCGCACAGTACGATCCGATCGAGTTCCCGAGCGGCTATATCATTCCTAAGTTCGGAAGATTTGACGGGACGAGAAATGTAAATCAGCACGTCACCCACTTTAAAGCATCGTGCGGAAATACATGGGGCAATGATGTGCTCCTTCTTCGTCAGTTTGTCAACAGCCTGACCGGTGTGGCTTTCGACTGGTACGCGAGTATACCAGACGGGTCCGTTATTACCTTTGCCCAAATGGAGTCTTTGTTTCGGCAAAGGTTCATGAGTGTCAGTGATAAAATCTCCATTGCTGACCTTGTGAGGACCAAGCCGGGGAAAAATGAAAGCAACACCGAATTTATCGTCCGATGGCGTAATCTCACGGTCAAGTGCGAACCGCCGCTGGAGCAGGACCAGTCCGTCAGCCTTCTCATTGAGAACCTCAGCAATTGGATGGTCCCATTCTTGTGTACAGCAGGCCTCAAGACATTTCAAGAGCTAACCAAGAAAGTCCAAATGCTGGAACGCTCGAAACAAGAGTCCCCGCCGAACTCTCAGAGAGACAAGACTTGGAAAAGCAAGCGAGACGACAACCGTAGAAGCGGGAGTTCCAGCAGTACCAATGTCTTCAATGCGTCCGACAATGAAGAAAAGCGAAGGGCGAGCGAATCTAAAACCAACCGGTCTCGAAAGCCAGTGCTAGGAGGAGAAGGGCCTTCCCTCGAGGAGAAAAAGAACAAGGTTTACTCTTTCAGGAGGGACAAGGTCCGAAAGATATTTAAAGATTGCTTGAACAACGGTCTACAATTGCCAGAGTCGAAAAGACCTCAAGAAGCAAAAATGACCGACAATCCCCTGTATTGCCCGTACCACCGAGTAGTGAGCCATGCGATCGAGGATTGCTATATCTTCAAGGACTGGGTCGAGAAGCAGTACAAGGCTGGAGAGATCGAGCTGTCCAAAAGCGTGTTGGTGAACAATCAAGTTGTAACCACCAACTTTATACAGACAGAAGCTGAAACCTTCTGGGAGCGGACAGCCGAACCCGCTGCCCTGAGAAATGGAGCGGACTCGTCGCGGCCTCCGTGGAGTACGCACATATCTAATAAGACGAAGAAGATGATAAAGCTACTTCGGAAAGAGCCCAGGACGGAATGGGAAGGGCAGAATAAGCCTACCTTTCCAGCTGCCAATGCGGCTCCATCAGGCTCAAAATCCGAAAAGCTCAAGAAGAAGAAAAGTGCAGCTCGGCGCGAAAAGGAGTCTGCAGGGAGATCGACCATCCAAAAATATATCGATTCGCTCGAAGAATATGAATAGAAGGAAAGAAATCTGATTCAATTGAAGGAGTTCTTCCCTGTACGAGCGGCTGAAATTCTGGAGGAGTTAGAAGAAGACTCCAATGAAGAGATCCCGGAAGTGACCTGCTACGCCATCCATCTTGGCAGCGACTCTAAGGAGGAGCTCTGTTTTCCCGAAGAGGACGAGGAGCTCGCCACAAAGGTCAACCAAATCCAGCTCAGAAGCGGCAGGGCTCTACCACCAAATCAGGGCAACGCCCCAAAAGGGAAGGAAAAACAAGTCACTAATAAAGAAGATGGCAGAGAACTTGCTCATGAAGATTCGAGTCCTTCCCCAGTAGACTATAATGTTTTAGCTCACCTCCGAAAGCTTCCGTCTCTCCTTAGCATCTACGATGCCTTGGTTCTATCTCAAGAGCTTAGAGATGTTCTCATTCATGCTCTACAAAACCCTGAGCGGTATCAGGCTCGCTTTGCGGAAATTAATATGAAAGAAGCTCAGTACACTTTGCAAGCCGCCGCCGTCACATTTAAGGATGAAGACTTGCTACCGGGAACGGCTGAGCATAATCGGCCACTTTACGTGACCAGGTACAGTGACGGAGATCGAATTAATCGCATATTGATTGATCCGGGGTCCTCAGTGAACATCATGAACTTGCGGACACTGAAGAGTTTGTCAATGGACGTCCGACACCTGTTAAGGGAAAGGATTGTCATTCAAGGCTTCAATCAAAACTGCCAGCAAGTTCTGGGGTCTATAGCTTTGCCAATCAAATTCGGGGATCTGCAAACTAAAGCTAAGATATACGCGATCGATGCCAACACGTCTTATAAGGTTCTCTTGGGACGGCCATGGCTCCACGATTACGGCATCGTTCCATCAACTCTCCATCAATGCATGAAGTATACTAAAAATGGCGAAGAAAGACGCATTGGCGGAGACATCCAGCCGTTCGGTATGCATGAAGTCTGATATGAAGATTCTCGGTACTTTATGAACCACCAAAATGCTAAGCCACAACTGATCGAGGATAGAGCAGCCCCAAGACTCAAAAGCAAATCGGAGCCAGCTGTCAATTTCAAAAGCAAAAACGCCCAAGTGCGCCCACGTTTCGGTAGTGACACTGATGAGTCCGACGCGGGAAGTCCGTCCTTCCGTAAAACTCGCCCTCGTTTTGGTAGCGATACGGAAGAATCCGATACTGAAGGCCCATCTAGCAGCAAAGTCCGCCCTCATATTGGCAGCGACACTGAAGAGTCAGAGGAAGAGGACCTGCCGTGCAACAGCGGTGCAGATTGGACCCCCATGCAACAAGCGAAACTATGAGAGACCTTAAAAATTGCGGAGGGTCCCTAGCCGTCACAAGGGTACCAGAGCAGATGTGCAAAGAGCTCGATGCGTTATCAGTCTCCACCGTGGACCAGCTGAAAACTTTCTACGTCCCCGGAAGGAAAAGTGGACAGAAAGGCATCCTGTTTTATGGGTCAAACCCCGTTGTGCACCTGGACGATTTGTCTGTCGCGTGCCTTCCATATGAGAAAGGCATAAGAGCCGTCCTCAATCCCAGATACTATGCGCCCGAGATGCGGGAATACTTTAAAAAGTGCGGATGCCAGTTATATCAAACGGAGTCCGAAGCAAAGTTTTACGAAGGGCTATGGCATCCACCTCAGGTCCGAGCACAAATCGATGGACGAATTCCAGATAGGCGGGGCATAGGTTTCATCCAGCCTGATTCTAAGGCATGCTACATGACCCATATTGGGAAAGCCAGCGAAGAGACAAATGATGAAGACGAGCTAGCCGAGCCAGAAGAAGCTCCTCAAGAGCTCAAAGATAGCGGACAAGCAACCTTTGACGAGCTAACCGAGATTGACATAGGAACGCCCGATAATCCAAGGCCGACCTACATCATCTCACTCTTGTCGGAGGAAATGAAAGAGCAGATAATTGCCCTGCTGCATGAGTTCGTCAACTGCTTCGCGTGGACATACAAAGAAATGCATGGCCTTTCCCCTGAAGTGGTTGTGCATAAGCTGGCTATATCTCCTGATGCTAAGCCAGTCAAACAAGCTCCTTGAAGAATGAGAAAGGAACTAGAAGAAAAGGTCATCGAGGAAACCAAGAAGCTCATCGATGTCGGCTTCATCAGGGAAGAGAAATATGCGGACTGGATCGCATGCATAGTCCCGGTGAAGAAGAAAAATGGGCAGATCCGAGTTTGTGTCGATTTGAGGGACCTCAACAAGGCATGTCCTAAAGACGACTTCCCACTACCGGTTATGGAAATGATGGTCGATGACACCTCAAATTACGAGTTGTTCACCTTCATGGATGGCTCGTCTGGATATAATCAGATCAAGATGTCGCCTGAGGATGAGAAACACACAGCATTTCGAACCCCGATCGGAATATATTGCTACAAGGTGATGCCGTTCGGACTGAAGAACGCAGGTGCTACATATCAAAGGGCAATGACTAATATCTTTGATGACCTAGTCCATAAAGTCGTCGAATGCTATGTTGATGATCTGGTTGTCAAAACTAAAGCCAAGGCCGACCACATCCAAGATCTTAGGACCGTTCTCACCAGACTGAGGGAATACGATCTGAAGATGAATCCTTTAAAGTGCGCTTTTGGCGTGTCATCGGGAAAATTCCTAGGCTTCATAGTCCGACATCGAGGGATCGAAGTTGACCCATCAAAGATAAAGGCCATCATGGAGATGCCCCCTCCGAAAAGTCTGACACAGCTAAGATCTTTTCAAGGCAAGCTTGCTTATATACGGAGGTTTATCTCAAATTTATCGGGGAGATATAGTCCCTTCTCAAAGCTCATGAAGAAAGGAGCTCCTTTTGTCTGGGATGCCGAATGTCAAGAGGCATTCGAAAGCATCAAACGGTACTTGTTGCACCCTCCAGTGCTGGCCGCTCCCATTCCAAATAAACCACTGATTCTCTACACTGCCGCGCTGGATGAGTCACTCGGTGCGCTCCTTGCTCAGAACAACTAGGAGGGAAAAGAGAATGCCCTCTACTAGCTCAGTCGAACTTTAGTCGGGGCGGAACACAACTATTCCCCGATCGAAAAGCAATGCATGGCTCTGATATTTGATGTGAAGAAGCTGAGGCACTATCTGCTCTCTTATCGGGTTATGCTGATCTCCAAGGTCGATCCGCTCAAACACTTGATGACCAAAGCAAGCTTAGCCGGCAGAATGGCAAGATGGGCTGTCATGCTACTTGAGTTTGACATAGTTTATACTCCTCAGAAAGCAGTAAAAGGGCAAGCTCTTGCAGACTTTCTCGCTGCTCATCCCATACCAGAAGGGTCACCACTCAATTGCGAGTTACCCGACGAACAAGTGCTGCATCTCAAGAATGACGAGCCATGTTGGGAGCTTTACTTTGATGGGGCCTTATCGATAAGGACCTCCAGTAAACCAAGCATTCCGGAGATAAAAGCAGGGATAGGATTGGTGTTCATCACGCCATCAATGGGAACCCTACGGCGTTCTTTTGCTGTCACCGAGCCTCGCACAAACAATGAGGCCGAGTATGAAGCTCTGATAGCTGGTTTGGAGCTCGCCATAGAAATGAAAATCCTTTGGCTACGGGTTTACGGTGACTCCCAGCTTGTCGTCAATCAAGTAAGCGGCGACTATAAGATCTACAAACCCGAGTTAGCTCGGTACAGAAGCCGGGTGGTGGAACTCATGAAACGATTCACTCACATTGAACTAATGAGAGTCCCCAGAGCATTGAACGGAAAGGCCGACGTACTCGCTCGCTTAGCCAAGGAGCCGGCTGATCCTGACATGGACGAAATTCTGATCACGGTCAGGAGCCGGCAAATTCTACCCCCAGTCTCTCTACGAGAAGAGGAAAGCACGGAACAGAAGGGCAGTCCTGCCGAAGAAGCTTCGATCATCTAAGACGAGCCCAATTGGAGAGAACCCTTCATAGAGTACCTCCGATACGACAAGCTGCCTGAAAGAAAATCTGCAAGGATTCAGCTAAAGAAGAGAGCTATCCGATATGTGTTTGTAAATGACACGCTATACCGCAGGTCATATGACCAACTCTTGTTAGTTATATGTATGCCCTAGAGGCCATTACTGTACATTGGATGTATATTGTAGTGGATGCTGGGACATATATAGGGAGGACTTTCTTGCTCGACATGATAGTATGCTATCTGGTTACTCTTTACCTTAACGTGTACACTGATTGTCTCTCTGTTACATGTTGGTAAAGCCCTTAGGATGTGTACTTGACTGCCTGGACTGTGATGCGGATCATACTAGTGGGGACATGGTAGTCCATAAGTACATCCTTCAAAGTCTCTAGTCGTGGGTGTATCGAGATGGGGTATCGATATACCAGAGTAGACTAGCGTGTACCTTCTCGACCCATACAGATGGGCGATGGATGATCCCATATCCATTGATGTTTGACATCGGAGATGATATACGGGTGCTCAGTAGAGACTGGGTACACTGGACGGACTCGCCGAGAACTCCCAGATGGTATTATACCTGACGTCAGATGGCAGTTCTCTGGTGACACTGGTACAGAGTAGTCTGTTGACCCGAGATCGTCATAGAGTCTTGTATGGTTCCCACTGTGCTTTGATTTCCATCTTACCACGTCCAAGAGGGCGTGCAAAACGGTGGTTTTTGGGTACAGTCCCGAGTCACATGGAGACAATGAGCGATAGGAGGGGATTCGTCTCTCCCGGTATAGGGAGTTGATGTTGCGCTGTGCTCGATTGGCTATAACAGGAAATCCCTGGCCAGGGTTGCTGAGATTTACTGGTAAGTGTTACCAGTAGTTTCTCGAAATGTTATAGACCTCATATCGACACGACTTATCGAGCTATTGGGGTCTGACGTTTACCACCCCTAGGCAAGATATGCGACATATCAGACGATCAGACCGGACTGTACGGTAGTGTTACTGGTTGGATTCACTGGAGTGTGAGGGGGCTTGCTCGTCGATCTTCAGATCGCTCAATACCCGGGTGGCCGTTATGTTTAGCAGACCGCTTGCGGCTTGTGGATGTTTGATATGATCATCATCCGCTGCCGGCGTATTGACGAGTCTTTAGAGTCCTACACAGAGGTTTCCTGGCTCAAGCGAAACGAAATAGGAGCGCATATGAGATATGTGCGGGACCGAGAATGATACCAGTATGTGATACTGTATTCGATTCTCGCGATTTGTGACATTGATCGGTTATATGCGATATAGCCGGGTTATCGGATCAAGTGTTGATTCGATAAGTTGTTACTGTTGATATTAGTCGGTTATATGCGATATGACTGGATCATTAAATCAAGTATTGATTTAATGATTTAATGCATAATTATATATTTGATATATTACTTTGCATTAACTAGTATCGGTTCACTTTAAATGGATTTTCTCACTTCGTTGTACAAGTTGTATATGTGATATACTTTTTGTACAAATGTTTGTATCATGTTTGATGATACATGCTTCTTTGGTTAAGTGTATAGAATTGAACCATGGTTACCTTAATGATTAGGGTTTTGCTTTTTCATTTTATTATTTGTTTATTCATTTTGGATATTAATAAAAGCATAAAAAGAAAAAGCAAAATGGTTTTCTTTCTTTTCTTTCATGAAGCTTTTTGAAGCTTCATGAAGCTTTGACCAAGTCACCATTTTGTCTTGTTCTTTTAACCCTAACCATTCACATAACCTTAGTTAGTTCTCTACACTTGACCATGGTTTATAATATGATAAGTATTATTTTCTTTTAACTTATCATATGATAATCTTCTTCTTCTTCATCTTCTTCCTTGAAGAAAATCTTACTTCATCAATGGTGGATTGATGAAACAAGTGAGAAATCCAATTCTAAAGTCTACCCACTTTCTATTTCTTCATCCTCTACCTCTTGCCAAGTAGTAGAGTGTGTTTTCTTCACAAGTTTCTTGACTTTGTGAAGTGAGAGCTTGATCTAGCGATGCCTCGACGTAGATCATCTTCGGCATGGACATCGACAACCTAGCTCGCCTATTCTCCGACGAAGCCGACGCTAGAGCCCGGGAATTCACTAGGACAGCGAGGGGACTTCGTTGCGGAGCTATGGAGGTGGAGCACCGGATCTACAAAGGTTGTATTTCCATTTAAACTTTAGTTAAGTTGTTAACTAGTTTGCTTTTCGCCTAGACATCTAGCTAACGATCCGTAGTCTAGGGTTTCTCGGCACCGTATTTTTTGAAACGGGCATCGTTGATGCCTTGTGAGACCCCTTGAGGGTGCCTAGGAACCCTACAGTGGTATCAGAGCCTAGCTAGAGCCTTAGGCGAAGTCCCGACGGAGTTAGAAGTCCGATCGACCCAAAACCCCGACTTGAAAAATGCTCTCTGGACAATTCTGTAAATTGTGGATTTTTTGGAATTAAAAATATGCAGAGAAATGTGCAGGAAATTCTAAGAAAAACTGGAGAAAACGACAACCTAATTCAACAGTACGGCCGCGGAACCGCGGCGTTGACCCCCCTTTTGCGGCGGTTCCGCGGCCGTCTGTGATGATCAGGATTTGTGTTTTCTTCAGTTGTTTCTGTTGGTGTTTCTTGTGTGTTCTGGATATTTTTAATATTTATTCCAGAGTTGTATTTTCTGGGTTGTATTGGGGACTCGGTGTATTCGATCGGACTGTCTAATTTTTGTCGGTGTGCTTTTCCGGGTATTTTTAGAATATGTTAAAAAGTTCGACCGGATATAAATACCCAATTTTTCCCCTGTCGGGAAATTTCCAAGTGTTGGATTTTTCCGTAGTTTAACGACGTTCTAAGTAGTGCAAGTAACGCGATGGACCCTCTAGAAGACAACAAACCTTAACTCGATTATGTGACCGTCTTGAACTGCCCTTTGAACCTTCGGGTTTGGGGCAGTACGGCGTGCCACATGTGAGGCGTTGGCTTGACCCTTCTACGGCTGGACCGTCGGTACTGAGGCACGAATTGAATGTTGTTAGACTTATTTCATGTGTTGATCTGTATCGGGAAAACTTGGGTGTTCGACTGTTTGATCGAAAAGTTTAACATTTTCTATTTATCCGGAATGTGATACAATACTTGGAATTCACAAACAGTTATGAGATAACTGAATGAATGTTATAAACATAGCAGTTTAGTCTCACTTGATCGGTTGCTACGGAATTTTGATGTGATCAAAAATCCGTCGCAATCACGTAGCGTACGCGGATACTCGCCGGGTAAACTTAATAGACAGCCTCACTCCATAGCCCCGACCAAGTGACTGTAGGAGAACCACGTCGCCGAAAGCATCCGTTCGGGTGCTCGCGGTAGCGGTGTTCCGCCTTGGTGCACTTCGTCGACGGTATCAGGGGTGCAGCCGTCTACTGAAGTTTGCGACGAGCATTCGATCAGGATGTCGGGAATCTTGTTGAATTGCCCGACTTGATATTGAAAAGTGTTTTCGATTTTGAGACTAAAATGCGGGGTTTATAATGATTAGGCATGCAATGTCTATGCAGGTTGCGGATTCCAACTGTTGTAGTTTTACACTTTCTTTTCTGTGACCGTAGGTGTAATATGTGATATCGCCGGTTTCGTTGCTATATGTCAACGACAATTGGGATGGACATATTTACTTACGTTGATGACATGTGATGTTATGTGTTGCTGGATATGTTATATTGGATCGTCGTGTTTGAATAGCCGGGGGTTTTTATGTGAGATGAGTGTTTTTCATTTTCATTCATGTAAAAACTTGTATGTAATATTCTTTTATTGGGGCACTTCCAGGTTGCGGAAGATGTCACCGTTTGTATATTATTTACTTTTCTGCACTAGGATAGACCCAAGGAGGAGGGCACAAGTAACCGGGTTCTGGAGTCCAGTGGGAGACCAACTCGAGGAGTCGAGTCCGGGTCTCCTAACTCCAGAATTGGTAGGGTTGCTTGCCGCTCTCGTAGGGGTCTAAGGGTGTGGGTTTGGCTATTCATCGCGACCATGGAATCCGTGTTTTATACTGGCTCGTATTGAAAACACGGACGTCCTAGTATATCCAATATTTCATATGATTCTTCTGCTGCGATATCTGTGATGTGATCATGTGATGTTCTGTGATAGATACAGTATATAGTATATATGATATATTATATAGACGTTACTTATGTTTTACACCCGCGCTAGCCCTGCCCCGCTCTGCCGTTAGTTACCTAACCTAACGGTGCACGAGGGGACATCGAGACGAATGCGGATGGCATAAGTGTACGTCGTATTTATCTGTGATGTTTAGGTACTTAAATGATGGGACTTCATTAATATGATTAATGAAATAAAAGAAACCTAAGATGTTGTAGAATTGAATTTCAAAATAAAACAGGTAGCTACAGTTCTTGCTTTGCACAGCGGTATATATGATATATCCTGCACCTTATTCGATAAGGAAAGGACCGAGATCCCTTCACCGGGAGTGACTCCTTTAGCAATAACTGGCAGATGCTGCACACTCGGTTTGTCTTTTGATTGCTTTTAAGAGTTTTTGCTTTGCACAGCGGTATATATGATATATCCTGCACCTCATTCGACGAGGAAAGGACCGACGATCCCTTTACCGGGAGTGACTCCTTTAGCAAAACTAGAAAAGCCTAAAAAGCATTCCATTTTAAAATCATTTGATTCTACAACGATATAAAGTTCATTACGCAAAAGGTTTTCTTAAAAACCTGTCGTAGCCCTCCGTCATTTCAGATAGGTAATAGTTAGTATTCGTACTGCGTTTGTTGACTCAGTCAAGGCGTAGTGTGCGGTAGCTGATTATTGCTTATCTGCAAAGCATATGATGCGATTGGATTAGGGTAGTCGTGCGGCCTTGTTGACTCAGTCAAGGGTCGTGCGGGTGGGTTTAATTCAATCGAGAAATGACGGGTTGAACTTTACTTGCGGTCTATGGTTTGTTGACTCAGTCAAGGTCATAGATCGCATGGGGCAAAATATTATCGGGAATTTCAAGTGTTGAAATTTGCAATGAGATTGCATACCTTCTATGAGATAGTTGGATCCCGATACCCGCTGAGAGTAAGTGTTACTCCTGGGAGAGTTTTATACATTACAATTAGCCGATCAAGTAGGTGTCTAGAAAGGTGTCAACGGGGTTACGCCTCTGGGAAAACGAGGTTTACATTAATTAGGTTCGTGCGAAAGCACGGGGGACCTCCCTCAAAGTACCGACACTGGCCTGGCTGAAAGATTGGTGAACTTGTAGTGTGTAATTAATCCCGGCTAGTATTTCCTTTTAGGGTTTGAAGGAAGATTTGATAAAAAGCAGTGGGAGCCATCCTGATTAGATAAAATAATAACCAATCTATTCTTGCAAGAGCGCACGCTGAGTGTTTTCTTCTCTCTCTCTCCTGGTAGCGACCATATCACGCCTTAATCAAGATAATAATACGGATAATTGACCGAACCCGCTTGTTATACTGAGCTGGGGAACGTTGGTCCCGCTCCAACTTATAATTGTTATAAGACAGAGCAGGAAATTGGGGAATACCAGAATTCCCGTGCCGCCCAAACGAAGAGAGTGCATGCTGATGCATCATCTTCGGGTATGTTCATTACAGAACTGTTTCTCAGTATCCTCTACGTCCTGGGTATGTGATACCAGATCAGGATCCCAGATATGTAATATGTTACATAGGGCTACAGAAAGGTAGAGAACTGAGAACGGGTGATAAGTTTCATGAGGCAGAAAACGGGGCAAGTGTTGCAGCCAAGTCTGTTGGTCACTGTCACCCTGTATTCCAAATACATTGATTCCGAACGAATGTTATTAGATACCGAACCTGATATACAAAATCATATCAGTCTCTTTATTAGTAAAGAAAGGATAAAATTTTGTATAGTTGGATAATGTTTTGAACATTTCCTATATCAAAAGTTGATCGGTTCAGGCACGTTATCTAAAAGCATTGACGTTCTAAATCAAACTACAGTTCTTAGTATACAGAACACACACAAGAGGAAGAGTTCAGAAATGAACGAATCCTTCTTGAGGTATTGTAGACTAGGTCAGATCAATGCGACCCGACTGGCTAAAGTTACATTTAGATGCATATTTAAATCTGTTTGAATTTACATCTTATGAAACTTGCCAGTCATGTCACAAAGATACGATGACCATAGCTCTGTTTAATGGAAACAGAGAAAGAGTTAGTAAACTCTTGGGATGATACATGTTGATGTATGTAAGGTCCCCTGTCTACACAAGCCAAGACCGGTTCTTTGTACTTCATTACATTCTCTGATAATCTCTCGAGATTCAGACCTATGTTCCTGTTGAAACACAAGTCCGAACCTTTTGAGATATTCACAGAATATAAGTTAGAAGTAGAGAACCAACATACGGGTATAAGTATTATGTCCTTTGATGAGATCAAGGAGGAGAATACTTAGGCACGAAATTCTTGGACTTTTCTAAAGGAGAATGAGATTCTCTCTCAGCATTACTCCACCGTATACACCATAGCACGATGGTATATCGGGGCGGAGCGATCACACCCTATATGATAAGGTGTGCTCTATGATGAGTACTACTGAGTTTCCTATTTTCCTTTTGGGAGTTATGCACTTGAGAAGATGCATACCTATTGAATTAGGTTCGAATCAAATCAATGCCTACCACTTCATATGTGATATGGAAAGGGAAGAGCCCATATCTTAAGTTAGTTAAGATTTGGGGTTGTCCGGCCTATGTCTAAAAGCAAAATCCGGACAAACTCGAGGCAAGGTTAGTTATGTAGAACTGGAAAGGTTCCAGCTATGCAAACTACAGAAGATGATTTGATAGAACCAAAGGATTCAATAGTTACCAACGAACCTCGGCCTCTCCGCCGATCTAGTAGGGTTCCTCACCCACCTGAGAGATATTTCGGTTTCTCTATGACAGTGGGAGCGAGGATTGCATCATGAGATGATGACCCAACTAGTTTCGAGCAGGCCATTGAGAGTGACGACTCTATAAGAATGGCTGGATGCTTATCGATCTGAGATGGAATCCTTGTACACCAACAAAGTATGGACTTTGGTTGCTATATCTGAAGGGTTAAATCCCCATCAGGAGCAAGTATATCTTGAGAAGATTACTTGGTGTACATGGAAAAGTTGAGACTTTCAAAGCTAGACTTGTTAAAGATTTTCGTCATCGACCAGGCGTGGATAATGATGAAACCTTTTCAAGTAGCTATGCTTAAGTCCATCCAGATCCTACTTGACTATGATATCTGGTGGTTGGGTGTCATGACAGCTTTTCTAAATGATGTTTTAGAAGAGTGCGTCTATAAGTACACAGCCAGAGGGCCTCGTAGACAGTGGGAGCAGCGGAAACGTGTGCAAGATGTTTTATAGGATAAAGCAGGCATCGCGGAGTTGGAACATCTGTTTTGATGAAGTAGTCAAAGAGTTTGACATCATCAAAATGGTAGATGAACCTTGTATATACAAAAAGGTAGTAAGGAGTATGGTGTCGATCCTCGTAGAGTACGTGGATGACATACTCTTGATAAGAAAGGAGTTTCCTATGCTACGCTCGATCAATCTCCGCTTATCACAATGATTCTCCATATAGGATCAAAGTGATACCTCCTAAATCCTGGGTTTTGGATCTATGAGATAGATCTAATTGGATGTTAGGATTCTCACTAGTTGTAGTGAGATGGTATCAATCAACCCTAGGGAGAATCACTGGAATGGTTCCAGGGTGATAAAGACGACTGAATGTCAGTCACAGGCATTGTCTTTACCCTCAGTAAAGGGACGGTATGTTGAAAGAGTTCCAAGCTAGATACCGTGACATACTAGACGATGAAGGCAGGATACATCGCTACTTAAGATGCTACCAAAGAGGCTGTTTGGGTGTATATTGGTTCATGAGATGAACTACGTTCCTACCATTGTGAGACAATGGAGTTGTGGCTTATGCCAAGGAACACAGGTCCCATCAGTGATCCAGACATATTCTAAGGCAGTATCACTTGATCATGGAGATGGTTGATCACCAGGGTGATCGAGGTTTGGAGAGTAGACTCAGAGGACAACACGGCGGATCCACTCACAAAGGCCTATTCCCAGAGAGAGACTTTTATGGGATGGTTGAGTATAAGATACTACAACCACTGCTACAGATGGCCCTAGTGCAAGTGGGAGATTGTTAGTTATATGTATGCCCTAGAGGCCATTACTGTACATTGGATGTATATTGTAGTGGATGCTGGGACATATATAGGGAGGACTTTCTTGCTCGACATGATAGTATGCTATCTGGTTACTCTTTACCTTAACGTGTACACTGATTGTCTCTCTGTTACATGTTGGTAAAGCCCTTAGGATGTGTACTTGACTGCCTGGACTGTGATGCGGATCATACTAGTGGGGACATGGTAGTCCATAAGTACATCCTTCAAAGTCCCTAGTCGTGGGTGTATCGAGATGGGGTATCGATATACCAGAGTAGACTAGCGTGTACCTTCTCGACCCATACAGATGGGCGATGAATGATCCCATATCCATTGATGTTTGACATCGGAGATGATATACGGGTGCTCAGTAGAGACTGGGTACACTGGACGGACTCGCCGAGAACTCCCAGATGGTATTATACCTGACGTCAGATGGCAGTTCTCTGGTGACACTGGTACAGAGTAGTCTGTTGACCCGAGATCGTCATAGAGTCTTGTGTGGTTCCCACTGTGCTTTGATTTCCATCTTACCACGTCCAAGAGGGCGTGCAAAACGGTGGTTTTTGGGTACAGTCCCGAGTCACATGGAGACAATGAGCGATAGGAGGGGATTCGTCTCTCCCGGTATAGGGAGTTGATGTTGCGCTGTGCTCGATTGGCTATAACAGGAAATCCCTGGCCAGGGTTGCTGAGATTTACTGGTAAGTGTTACCAGTAGTTTCTCGAAATGTTATAGACCTCATATCGACACGACTTATCGAGCTATTGGGGTCTGACGTTTACCACCCCTAGGCAAGATATGCGACATATCAGACGATCAGACCGGACTGTACGGTAGTGTTACTGGTTGGATTCACTGGAGTGTGAGCGGGCTTGCTCGTCGATCTTCAGATCGCTCAATACCCGGGTGGCCGTTACGTTTAGCAGACCGCTTGCGGCTTGTGGATGTTTGATATGATCATCATCCGCTGCCGGCGTATTGACGAGTCTTTAGAGTCCTACACAGAGGTTTCCTGGCTCAAGCGAAACGAAATAGGAGCGCATATGAGATATGTGCGGGACCGAGAATGATACCAGTATGTGATACTGTATTCGATTCTCGCGATTTGTGACATTGATCGGTTATATGCGATATAGCCGGGTTATCGGATCAAGTGTTGATTCGATAAGTTGTTACTGTTGATATTAGTCGGTTATATGCGATATGACCGGATCATTAAATCAAGTGTTGATTTAATGATTTAATGCATAATTATATATTTGATATATTACTTTGCATTAACTAGTATCGGTTCACTTTAAATGGATTTTCTCACTTCGTTGTACAAGTTGTATATGTGATATACTTTTTGTACAAATGTTTGTATCATGTTTGATGATACATGCTTCTTTGGTTAAGTGTATAGAATTAAACCATGGTTACCTTAATGATTAGGGTTTTGCTTTTTCATTTTATTATTTGTTTATTCATTTTGGATATTAATAAAAGCATAAAAAGAAAAAGCAAAATGGTTTTCTTTCTTTTCTTTCATGAAGCTTTTTGAAGCTTCATGAAGCTTTGACCAAGTCACCATTTTGTCTTGTTCTTTTAACCCTAACCATTCACATAACCTTAGTTAGTTCTCTACACTTGACCATGGTTTATAATATGATAAGTATTATTTTCTTTTAACTTATCATATGATAATCTTCTTCTTCTTCATCTTCTTCCTTGAAGAAAACCTTACTTCATCAATGGTGGATTGATGAAACAAGTGAGAAATCCAATTCTAAAGTCTACCCACTTCCTATTTCTTCATCCTCTACCTCTTGCCAAGTAGTAGAGTGTGTTTTCTTCACAAGTTTCTTGACTTTGTGAAGTGAGAGCTTGATCTAGCGATGCCTCGACGTAGATCATCTTCGGTATGGACATCGACGACCTAGCTCGCCTATTCTCCGACGAAGCCGACGCTAGAGCCCGGGAATTCACTAGGACAGTGAGGGGACTTCGTTGCGGAGCTATGGAGGTGGAGCACCGGATCTACAAAGGTTGTATTTCCATTTAAACTTTAGTTAAGTTGTTAACTAGTTTGCTTTTCGCCTAGACATCTAGCTAACGATCCGTAGTCTAGGGTTTCTCGGCACCGTATTTTTTGAAACGGGCATCGTTGATGCCTTGTGAGACCCCTTGAGGGTGCCTAGGAACCCTACAACTCTGGCTCGATTTTCTGTCATTGTCCGAAGCCCAAAAGGTCATGAAAGAAGTTCACTCAGGCGTTTGCGGTGCTCACCAATCTGGCCCCAAGATGTGACTTCAAATTAAACGGCGTGGGTATTACTGGCCCACCATGATATGGGATTGCGGAGAGCATGCAAAGAAATGTTATATCTACCAAATTCGCGGTGATTTCATTCACAAGCACCCCAATCCGTTGCATCCTACGGTGGCGTCATGGCCCTTCGAAGTCTGGGGAACCGACATAGTTGGTCCAATTGATTCTCCGTCATCCAAAGTCCACCGGTTCATACTGGTTGCAACAGACTACTTCTCTAGATGGGCTGAAGTTGTCCCGCTCAAAGAAGTCAAGACAGAAGATATTCTGACATTCTTTTGGTAGCTAGCCGGTGAGTACGGGTCGGTCCACAGAAATGATTCTGACAACGGACAATCAAGAACGGCGTCGCTTTGTAGCTAGCCGGTGAGTACGGGTCGGTCCACAGAAATGTTGTGAATTTTCTAGTCGCTCAAACGAGTTAATTCCGATTGTGGTCGGATTGATTATTAAATCTAAAAACTAAATCTATCTATACTAAGATTATCTAGATCTAAATCTTGCTAGGGTTAGGTTTAGGGTAGGTTTGGAAATGTAAATAAATCTCAACGCTTTCTATATCCAAATTAGGATCTAAGAGGAGTTATGGTAATTATCAATAAAAGGGATTAGAACCATTCTGGAAGATGTTTTCTTCCTCTAGCTTCTTGTCCTTCCTTTATCGATCCTTACCCTAACCTCCATGGAAAACCATCACAACCGGGCCTTTATACTACAGTATCACCGCTACCTCGTGGGATAGGGTGCCGTAGGGAGTGGTACGTGCATGTATGCATGGAGTCCTATTAAAAAGTGTGATGGGCAAGAAAGGGATGAGAGATCTCATCTCTCAAAAGTCTTCCCCAAAACTAACCCTAACAAGCAAGGAGACTACCCGCTCATTAGGGAATTTAAAAACATTTATCTAGGGCAGAGAATGAAAAATTACCTAGGGCAAGAATTGAAATTACCTACTTACTTTACACATGGCTCTCTCCAAACATTTACGCAGGGTTGTCAGATCTGAATAGATGATATGAAAAGAGGCATCGATACTCTCCAAAAGAATTCTGAATTTTATTCATAAAAAGAGGCATGAGGGAGGCATAACCTAATACAATGATTTGGGCTTCTATTTATAAGAGATAGAAACCCTAGGTTACAATTGATTCGCACGTCTGCATTTACCAAATTACCCCTAGGTTGACTAGTCAGAGCCGCAAAGATTTATGGTAAAATTTTTATTCTCCAACTGCTCTACTACACCGCGGAACCGCGGCCTCAGGCCCTGTTTGGCCGCGGTTCCGCGGCCAAAAGGGAGAACTGGGCTTTGTACTTTTTGGTGCAGGCTTCTGGCTTTTGGGGCTTTCTGTTTCTTTAGTTCTTTTCTCTATGTGGCTTCTAGATCTTCTCCAGATCTTCCAGTGAATACTTGTAGTGGACTTTTAACCGTTCGCTTTGTGTCGACGTCTTGAACCTTGCTTTGTGAACTGATCTTCATGTAGGCTTGATCAAGATCCTTCTCTTTGTTGGTCAAAGTCTCACTTTTACATCGTCTTTTCTTGTTTTCACCGTTTTAGATCCAAGAACCTGTAATATGTAGCAGACATGCGTCAAAAGCACCTGTTTATTTATAAAACGAATAAGAATGGGGAATATAATAATGCAATATTATGGTATGAACAAATACCCCCAAACTTATCTTTTGCTCGTCCTCGAGCAAACTTATTTTTTTATTCTCAACAAAAAACCTAACCGCACTTTCGCAGGGAAACGCGATTGCACTGAGCTCGTGCAACAAGCCGTTAAATCTCTAGGTGTCTCTAGTAGGAGGAGTGTTGTCTCCTGGGGGTTTTAAGCGGATACTACCCACAAAATCCTATCAATTCGGCCTTTCGACTTTTGTTCTCCAATTAGGTTTTCTAACAAGGAATTCTATTATCGTCGACTCATAAATCATCCACCCATATTCTTCACACTTCCTCATCATCTAACTTAAGATTATATATGTTCTGCAGACCTACTTAGCTTTCGGCATCTCTTAAGTTTTTCTTCTAGGGTTCCATCTCCACTTAGGAATTTTTATCAACTCTACTAAAGATACAAGTTCTATTCTTCACTTCTTTCTCTCATCTAAACTCCAATCACATATCCCCATGTGTGTGTTTAAATCACCCCTACACTTAGAAATTCAAATCAAGCAATCATACTCTCGTCCATTGTCCAAACTACTTATTAATTGGTGAATTTTTAAATGAATTTTGCTTACACATCCTTCATGCGACCGTTAATACTTCTTGAGGTACCAACGACCGATTACAAAATGCGTTTGCACTTTAAAGCATACTTCCTAGTCTTGTAACACCCAAGGCTTTTTAGCAGTGACTCCCAAACCAGTTGGTCTAAGGCACTAGGTGATGAAGCACCCTCGCTAAATATTTTTTTCATTAATGCAGCCTTAAGTAATCACAAAATCCAGTGTTCATTTTTTTCTCTTTATTAACTTTTTTTTCTTTTATTTTCATTATACTAAGGACTTTAGACAAGAGCATTTCAAGGTCTCCTCTACTATTCCAAGTTTCAAGGTGCATGATTGTGCAAATTGTAGGGTATACATTTTCAGAATCTAGACTTAAGCTAGGAATTATTTTTCAAACTTATACTCTAATAAAAATATCAATACTTTTCCTCTGCTTTAACTTAGCCCAAGAAGTGAACTCAAAATTCGCCTATTTCTAAATAAACTACAAAGGCATATACTTTCTACCGTTAAACTTTAAGGAAGATTATTTTTAGGGTTTTTAATTTACTAAATCTAAGATCTAGTTGTTCCTAGCTAGTTAACATATTTGTCAAATTCAAGTCAAAATAAGGCCAAAATTGAATACAATAATTTTTATAATTTTTGAAAATTTTCAATTTTTATGGGTTTTAAAAATAAGTATGCAAATGCAAAATATACACATGAATGCGAAGGAAGAAGGCTTACCGAGCATACCCCCAAACTTAAACTTGACAGTGTCCTCACTGTCATTCCACACCAAGAGGGTCAAAATGTCGGCACTCCCCTGTTTATTTATTTATTATTTTTTTTTATTTTTTTTTATATTTTTTAAATTTTTTTATTGTTAAAAGAAAAAACAAAATAATATACAACAAGGTTCCCCACAAACTTAAACTTGGCCTTACATAAGCCAAAGGTTAGCACCAACCTTTAAAAAATCTTATCGTGGTAATGGTAGGGTTGGTGAAAGAATGGGGTGTAAAGGAAAGAAATGAGAAATACACGAGACCGTGTGGAGATAGAAACGGTATACGGTCTCGGTGGAGGAGAAGAATGGCGGAAAAGAGAAAGAAGTATAGTACGATCTTGAGGGTGTAAATCGAGTGAATAAATTAGCGCAATTTGTGATAACCGATGTGTTAAAAGCGATTGTGCTAATCTATCAACCCGTCGAGAAATGGGGTCAAATCCCTCAAGATTCGCAAGAAAACATGGGTCCGTCGAACTTGGTATTGGAGATGAAAGCGTAACGGTCTCTTGAAAGGTCGGAACGATAGGAAGGACGAAAGGGAGTGAATTAGGGATAGTCTCATTCTCACCGTAGTAAACTGTCTCGAACTGGAAAGATTCCATCAATGGTTCGAAACGACTGTAAGCAATCAAGTCTGACGGTTCAACTAACTCATCTGAAAATTCAAAGGACTCAAACTCTGGCGGTGAGTCTGCAACATCGTCCGAAAATGTGAAGCACTCGTAAGTGTTATCGGCTGTGAGAACTGTGTCAGATTCAAAGGGGTACGCACTAGTGGCGTCCAAACTTCTGTGATCAAAGAGAAATCCTTCAAGCTTACAGTCCTCCTGCGTGGTCGGAACGATGGAAAGGAGGGGTGATTTAGGAAGTATATCAGTTAAAGGTTCAGGAGGGTGAATTAAAAAATCCGACACATCAAACAAAAATGGTTCATCCTCAATACTATCTTCATAATCCTCCTCAATACTATCCTCATAATTCTCCTCAAAATTTAGCATATCCATGCCATTATCATCAAAATCAAGACGCATATGAAGTTCGGGAGATACATTTAATGACTCGGGATGATGAATTGGACATAAAATATCAATCAATTCTACGGGTTCATCATCCAAAATATTCCCGGCGTCTATATCCTCAATCAAGTGAAAATCAATATTTTCTGACACCTCATCAAAAGCATGGATATTTATCACTTTCGGTTCTAGAGTGGAGGTGTAAAGGTCAAAAGGATTAGGTGTGGTTTCACTCGAAAGGGGTATCTCCATAATCTGGCAAATCAAGCACTACAAAATCACACAACTCGTTTTTATTTTCAACTGGTGAACTATCTGGGACAATCGATGGAAAACCGGAGTTGTGGGCTTCAACTGGGTATGGGTAGGTCTGATTTGGGAATGTGTAGAACTCACTTGCTCCTCTCAAATTCTCACTCTGTCCAACCGCCTCCTCATACATTGAAAAATTTGGAGCTAGTTGGAAACTAGCTACCGGTTCACTCGGTTGCATAAGTGCGGCAATGGACGCATCCACATTCCTAACCATTTTGTTTGTTGCAGAAATATAAACCTCCAACGAATGTTCCAAACTAGACATGGGTTTGGAAGGGGTTTCAGTAAAAGAGTCGAAATTGTTTGAATACGTGAAACACCCAACTGGCTGTGTAGAATCAATGTCTAGTGAAGGTGGGAAAGTCGGGTAGGACTGGTAGGAATTGGATGAGTGGACAGGCGCAGGATCAATATGTGGATAAAAAGGTGAATAGACTTGTTGATCCCTAGAACTGGATGTGCGGAGAGGGGTGAAAGATCGGCTACGAGATTGAGCAATATGCTCAGCAATAGATATCGGTTTAGGAGTTACAGCAGGACTCGAAAAAGTGGTATCAACGTACGAAGGTGGTGAAGGTGAACATGGTTGACACAAGGTGGGTTGCAAAGTCGAACTGTTTCTCCTAGACGCTTTTATTTGATCTTTCAAAGAAATTTTGGGCATGGAGGGGTCTTCCTTAAATCGACCGAAACAATTAACGTACGAGGCAAAGTTAGGTTCGGGATACCAAAGTTCGGCAAGAGATTTGTGATGTGGGGTACCCATGATAGAAGAAAGAGAAGAGAGAGAAGGTAGGTAGTGCAAGGATTTCTTAGCGGCAAAAATTTGCAAGTTGTTAAAAAAAAATTCCCTTTTTTTTTACTGTTTGCAAAAAAAAAATTTGATAAAAGGCTAAGACACACTTTCGATCAACCAAAAATGCACGATCAGGCCTAGATCTAGGGTCACCTAGGTCAGCTAGACAGCTCGTAACTGTTCCAAAAGGCTAGAAATAGGACCCCAAACCGTCTCTTCACCGCCAATTGCGGCCAGGTAAGTGCCAGATGAGTGGAAAGCTCCCCGCTACAAGTAGCGGTCCTAATTAAGTAACCACTCGCCTTAGACACACTTGCCTAGACACCGCAAAGTCAGGTTAGGATTAACGGCCGATGCCTATAACTAGTCCTCTGTCCTATTGAGCTCGAAATCCTTAGGGCTGAGTCTAGTATTTTTTAATTAAAGATTGGTCAATGCAAATGCCTTATGTGATTTTTGGGGTCCTGGGAAGGGTGATGAAATCCCCACCCAATCTGAATTGGTCAAAAGCCCCTTAAAGTCAGATTAAATATATGCAAAACAGTAACAACCACTTGCAATCAAAAAAATCTTTTTTTATTTTAAGCGCGGCGCAAAGAATCCTGCACAAGATTAGTTATTTGGAAGGGAAAAGATTTTTAAGCGCAAAGAACCTGCAGGAGATTTTTCGGAAGATATATGGATATTTTTGCAGAGGAAGAACAGAGAAGCTTACAGAGCTTTTTTTCACGAACTGAAGACACTATGAAGCCGCGTTTCCGCGGTCTTAACGTGGATCCCACCGCGGAAAGGCGTTCACGTGACCGGTGCGGATCCCCAAAATTTTTCTGACGTTCTGAGAGGACCAGACGGCGGCGGTTCCGCGGTCTGAAGCGGCTTGGCGCGGCGGATCTGCGGTTAGCTAATGGTTTCAGCTCTCCAGATTTTTTTGTCCTCCTCGGTTGTTGTAATCTTCTGTTGTTAGGATCGTTTATTTCCTGTTTTGATCTCTGTAGATTTCCATATCCGATTTTGTTCGTAGATCCTGCAAAGTTCTCACAAAAATACCCTTCCCAAAAATAACAGATGATATATTTTTATAATTTTCTTTTGATTTTTTCAGTTTTTATGATTTTTTTTTTAATTTTAGATTAGCCCGAAATTACAAAAAGGAAATACTACGTCATCCCCGGCAACGGCGCCATTTGATTGATCTCAAAAACTATCTATTAACCGCAATCAAGAACGGCGTCGCTTAGTAGCTAGCCGGTGAGTACGGGTCGGTCCACAGGGATGTTGTGAATTTTCTAGTCGCTCAAACGAGTTAATTCCGCTTGTGGTCGGATTGATTATTAAATCTAAAAACTAAATCTATCTATACTAAGATTATCTAGATCTAAATCTTGCTAGGGTTAGGTTTAGGGTAGGTTTGGAAATGTAAATAAATCCCAACGCTTTCTATACCCAAATTAGGATCTAAGAGGAGTTATGGTAATTATCAATAAAAGGGATTAGAACCATTCGGGAAGATGTTTTCTTCCTCTAGCTTCTTGTCCTTCCTTTATCTATCCTTACCCTAACCTCCATGGAAAACCATCACAATCGGGCCTTTATACTACGGTATCACCGCTACCTCGTGGGATAGGGTGCCGTAGGGAGCGGTACGTGCATGTATGTATGGAGTCCTATGAAAAAGTGTGATGGGCAAAAAAGAGATGAGAGATCTCATCTCTCAAAAGCCTTCCACAAAACTAACTCTAACAAGCGAGGAGACTACCCGCTCATTAGGGAATTTTAAAACATTTATCTAGGGCAGAGAATGAAAAATTACCTAGGGCAAGAATTGAAATTACCTACTTACTTTACAGATGGCTCTCTCCAAACATTTACGCAGGGTTGTCAGATCTGAATAGATGATATGAAAAGAGGTATCGATGCTCTCCAAAAGAATTCTGAATTTTATTCATAAAAAGAGGCATGAGGGAGGCATAACCTAATACAATGATTTGGGCTTCTATTTATAAGAGATAGAAACCCTAGGTTACAATTGATTCGCACGTCTGCATTTACCAAATTACCCCTAGGTTGACTAGTCAGAGCCGCAAAGATTTATGGTAAAAATTTTATTCTCCAACTGCTCTACTACACCGCAGAACTGCGGCCTCAGGCCTTGTTTGGCCGCGGTTCCGCGGCCAAAAGGGAGAACTGGGCTTTGTTCTTTCTGGTGTAGGCTTCTGGCTTTTTAGGCTTTCTGTTTCTTTAGTTCTTTTCTCCATGTGGCTTCTAGATCTTCTCCAAATCTTCCAGCGAATACTTGTAGTGGACTTTTAACCGTTCGCTTTGTGTCGACGTCTTGAACCTTGCTTTGTGAACTGATCTTCATGTAGGCTTGATCAAAATCCTTCTCTTTGTTGGTCAAAGTCTCACTTTTACGTCGTCTTTTCTTGTTTTCGCCGTTTTAGATCCAAGAACCTGTAATATGTAGCAGACATGCGTCAAAAGCACATGTTTATTTATAAAACGAATAAGAATGGGGAATATAATAATGCAATATTATGGTACGAACAGGAACTCAGATCTTCCATCGGATCTCAAAAAGAAGAGATTTTTATAATCTCACATCTCTTGATCTTCAAGATACTGCCAACAGAGGAGGAAGAAGGAGACCCATCTTCAGAAACCCCACTTTGGGGAAGAACTAGGGCTCAAGGGGAGAAGCCCTTCATCAGCTTCAAAACATCCTAGGAGTTTAACTCCTCATATACATATATACACACAAAATAATAAGCGCTCCTTTCTGGGAGTACAACTCCCATTGCAGAGACCAAGTCCCTTTTAGCGTCCGAGCGCCCACATGCTGACACGTGGAGCGCTAGCGCCCGAGCGCCCACGTGCTGACACGTGGGGCGCTTGCGCTCAGAGCGCTAGCGTTCTTGCGCTCAGAGCGCTAACGCCCGAGCGCCCACGTGCTGACACGTGGAGCGCTAGCGCTCTTACGCTCAGAGCGCTAACGCCCAAAGCGCTAACGCCCGAGCGCCCACGTGCTGACGCGTGGGGCGCTAGCGCTCTTGTGCTCGGAGTGCTAGCGCCCAAAGCGCTAGCGCCCGAGCGCCCACGTACCTAGCACATGGGGCGCTAGCGCTCTTGCACTTAAAGCGCTAGCACCCAAAGCGCTGGCGCTTTTCCCCACGCATCCTCTGGATGCCCTTTCCCTTTCTTTTTTTATATATATGTACACACACACACACATACTCTACAACACGGTCCCCCAAAAAAAAATTTGGGCCGGGGCGCTGCCCCGCACCCCGCAAAGGGACTACTACCCCTCTTGACCCCCAGCCCGCTATCCGGGTAGCGGGACCCCGTAAAAACTCTGTGTGGCTCCCGATGTATCCAAACCCCCCTTTCAAAACACAACACACGCACGTTGCACATTGAGTTCGCATGACCAGTTTAACCCGTTAATCGGAGGTTCCCTCGCTCCAAAGACGAGGGGTAATTAACGGCAGCTTAGTCCGCGACTGCCGGAGATTCGGATCTCCACAATCAATAAACCCCAGCCTACCCTAAGCAGGGGGAATATGTACTGTGCCTGACAACCACGCGCGTATTCCCATCTCAATGGGGTGACGAAAAACACCCTACACCCCCAACCTTCGCAACCGGCCTCGGCTGGCGCATGGGTCCTGCACGGAACCAAGTGTAAAAGGAGTCAGCGACACAGGCAATAAACAAACCAAAAAAGAAAACCTAAACTTACCGACGAACTCAACGGGGCTGAGCCCGGCCCAACTCAGAACCCTCTCAGACAACAGCGCGTCGGAACGGGGAATGGGCTCCCACGACGCCACTCTCACCGCAACGAAGTCACTGGACTAGTTTCCCGGCAAGTGCTTCTCCCTCGACCACTCTGTAGGCACGGGCCAGTCCTCGCCCTCAGGAGGGGAAACGAAGAAGAACTTCTTCTTCCAGTCGTGAATGGAAGAAGGCAAGCCACAACCCCCGTCCCGGCGGCGCCCTTGGTCACTTTCTGAAAGGGAGATAAACCCACCTCGGGTCGCCCGCTCGACCACCGGGATGATTTTTGAAGACGGGGGAAGAATCAAAGAGGGAAAGGCTGAAGGGGATCGCCTGTAACTTCAGGCGGACCAGAAACCCGAGGAGGATCCTCCACGAGTTCGGCACCAACTGATCGGGGGCTAACCCGAAGAAGTTCAACGCTTCAACGACCTTAGGAGAGAAGGGCAGACGCATTCCACCCCAAAATGCTTCCAAATACAGGGCGATCTCCCTGCCCCGTACTTGGTCCGCCCTCTCTCCCTCCTTGGCCAGGCGGAGCGTATAGCGTGAGGGGATGTGGAAGCGAGCCCGAGCGTTGGCAAGCCCATCCTCATGCCTTATCCAACACAAGGCGCTAGGGGCAGTATCTACCGCCTCCTCCCTGGGGGCTGCTCCCGCCACATGATCCCGGGAAGAAGGGCCAACCCCTGCTCCCCGGGAGTACTCAGGCTCACCTAAAGGGTTCCTAGAACCTACCTCTACGACATCTACTGATTCGACAAGAGAAGACATCTAACCTTGGGAAGAATGATCCTCGGGGAACGAAAGTGGAAGGAAGAAGACGAGCGCCGAGCGACCGAGACTTAGAACGGGAAATATGAAGGAGTAGGGGCCCTGTAACGGGCCCCACCCCTACTTATCGCCACGAGCGACCTCATCCAACGGTGCCCTTCATCTCCCGCCAAGACGCCTCCTCGCATCCAACGGCTCCGATTACTCCACTTGTCGTCCCCGCACTGGAACGCACCCTTCCAGGCGTCGCAGGTCTGCACATGTCTCGTCAGCCAACTGACGCTCGACACGTGGGCCGTCACTTCAAAGGCAAGGTACACGAACCGGCGCACCCTCCTTAAATGCAGAGATCTCGCGCTGATTCGCTGGCGGAAAAGACAGCTCGCGGTCCGGGGATGCATCCCGACGGAACCTTAGGAGGGAGCTCACCCCGGGCGGCCCAGCAGTCCAATCCTGACCCGATCCACTGGCTGGTCGGGACAAGAGTGGGGGGCTAATGATGATGCTCAATATTGGCGACCCATAAGATCAGGACACGTGGCGGATGGCACGTTCCAGAACTCAGGGCCCACAAAGGCCGACCAAGCCACCCCTGTACCCGACCGGCCAGCACAAGCTAGCCCTCCTCAGGGCTCCCTGCAGATTGGCCTCCTCTGCCCCTCAGCTCGCCCTGAGCTGCCACAGGATCAAGTCTCCTCGGCCTTCTCGCTCGTTCTCGAGCCCCTTGGCCGAGGCCGCCTTCCTCGGTCCTCCGACCAGTTATGCCGCTCACAGGCGTAACCGCCACTCCGCAAATCTCGCCGTGCACGGATTCTCCGCCAGCAACATCCCACGTTCCACGTCTTCACGATCCCCATTCATGGGCGATCCGCTCTCTACGCGGACATGACGTCGGGAGCGTAACTGCCGGCGAGATTCTCACGCCTGCTGCTGCGTGTCTCCACCACCATATAAACCCCCATCACAGATGGGTCAAGTAAGCCATTTTTTGACTCCACTTAGCCGTTACGCTGCTCGGATCTAGCACTAACTTGATCGTCGGAGGGTCCTCGGTGGTATCAAACCACCCGGGACTTCTTTGCAGGTACTCGGCGTCAAACTCCCCAAATCACCAAGTCTCCTCAAAACCCATTGAGACCCATATACAACAGGGGATCCCCTCCAGAATCCACCGGAAGATCGACGGAAGACAACATCTAAAGGAGATCTGAAAAGGACCTCCATCAGACACAAATTTCATCTTTCACTATGAAATGCTGGGGATAATGTGGCAGGGCTGCAATGGACAAGATGGGATCTTTGGGTCATGTCGTTGTGAGGACGTAATCTGATACGAATGAGGCCAACAAATGCCACCATATAACAATTTTTATATTATACATGGATTGTATCTCTATAAAGGTTCGCAGATCAACATGATTGTTTTCGTTTTTTTCCCCATGTTGGGACATGTAGCACTAGCAAAGGCATCTTCCTCATGGATAGTTGTGGGAAAGAACTGCTACCGTTGTTGCCTGCTGTAATAATATGTGATTTGAGCCAATATCTTTTGCTATTATTGTTTCTATGTTTATTGGTACTTGAGATTACATATATAAAAATGGTCTTTGTACCACTTGCTAATTTTTGGCATATATTGGAAAATGATATATTTATCCTTGGTTATAGGGATTACCCATATCCCCCGACATCATTGTTGTCACCATTTGTCTTCTTCTTCTTTTTTGCCATTTTAACAAGGTTACCGGATTGCATGAGATATTTGACAAAGATCTGAGCCGGTCGAATCAATGTTGATTCTCGTTTAATCAAAATCGGGATTTTGATCAAAATTATAGCATTGTTGGAATTGGAGTTCACATAGTGCATGTTTTGAAAACAAAAAGCCTTTTCTCGGTAATAAAGAAAATAGGAGCATTTTCTACAATTTAGCTCGTGGATATATATATATATTTTATATGAGGTTAATGTAGCTATCAGCGTTTCCAGTTGGCTGTGAACAACAGTCATAACACTTGAGTCCCCTGGTTTAAGTTGTAGGAGGGGCTTAAAGCGGGCTTCGTATGTCATTTACAGCCAACTTGTTATGAACCACCATAACCCATTTTCCCCATTTTAGATATTGAAGCCTACATGTCATATTCAGGGTTATTCTGGTTCGAGTAAGGAGCACCATTGAAGTTCATTGGGGGTGTCCTCTCATTTCTACTCTCAAATGATATCTTATAGTGCTACAACTTAAAAAGTGTACTCTTGTTGCAGTGTAGCATCTTCCATCAAAGTAGGTGAAAAGGGGGAAATATTATAATTTTAATATCGATGCATTCAATTTTTCACTATCGTTCACAGCTGTACTGTCTGAAACGGCAGCAATACAATATTGGATCAAGGAGGAAGATCGGAATTTTGAAATCATAAAACAAAGATATATGTATTAAGGAGGAAAGAAAGAATCTCTCTTCAATTTCTGAGCTACGGATTTGATATATCAACCAAAAAGAAAAGAAAAACAATTATTTGCAGACTCAAAACGGGGCTTAATTTCAACAAAAAAATAACAAACCTTTTAGTTAAATTACGAGAAACCTCCAAAAACTTTTAAAATACACAGTAAACCACCACATAACTTTCAAAATATACAAGAAACTACCACAAAACTTTCAAAAACTACGAAAAACTATAAGAAATAAGATGCAAGATGCTACATCGGCAATAAATTGCACGAAACTACCAAAAATTGAAAAATAGTTTCTCCTAACTTTGAAAGTTTTTTGTGGTTTCTCTTAGTTTAGATAAAAGATTGTGGGTCTTTTTGGAATTAAGCCCAAAACGGGTGTACGTCAGAATGTCTGGACATTGGAAATTTCTTCGGTGCTTCCCTTTTTATCTTGAAAAGCGTGTTCAAAAAGTAAAAATGCATGATTCCGGTAGAGCCAATATAAATTCGACACGTGTAAATAAACCCGTGTCCTTCCTATCTTTCAGTTTTTCACAGAAAAGTTTCGAAAAAACTTCTATACAAGGGCTTGCATGGTGCAAGCTACTTGCAAGCCCTTGGATGAATTTCCCTGCACAAATTCCAAACCCATCCAAGCGCTTGCTAGCGGCCTGCACCATGCAAGCCCTTACATACTAGTTTTTTTCCGAAAAGTTCTCCCTTTAATTGCTTTTTTTTTAATCCGAATGTTTTCCATCTCAATAAAACACATCAAGCTTTTGATTCCAAATCAACACTACCATCTCCATTAAATTCCTCTCCAAAAATCATTTACATGAATGCCCTGCAACTTCTTCAGGTGCAACAAATCTCTCTTTGTTTCCACCGGACCACCGTCGTTTGTTGCACAGTACGAGCTTGCCGTAGTCGTTGTCCCAATATTATCGGCTGAAAATGAGGAGGAACTTGATGTCGGCGAAGTTGTAAGCAAAGCCTATCATGACTTTTCCGCAGTAGGGTTGGTGATAATGCTGGAAATCTCTATGTTTTTTGGGCTTCTTTATTTTTAGCTTAATTTTTTATGAAGATTTGAAGGTGAGACCACAATGGCGGCCGGAGAGGCAGTGGCGGTTGACAATGCCGTCGTGGCGACTCATACGGCGTGGACACGAGTTCTTTTTTTGAGATAATAGGTGGAATAAATTAGCCATCCTTTATAAATGGTTGGGCTAACAAAAGGTTGATGACGGCGGAAACAATTTTGATCGGATATGAAGTCAATTTGAGATAAAACGAGAGAATTCGAGACTTGAGAGATATGGATCTCGGAGATTATTGTTTCCTTTTTGGAAAAGTCATGGAAGAGATCTAAAGAGAGATGGGGGGAGAAACCAGTAAAGAAACATACAGTGACCGAGAGAACCGGTTGTATGGATCCATTTACCCTCATATTTTTAACTATTACCCGTTTCTCAACATCATTTTTTTCCATCAAAGTTTTTTCCACAAAGATTTGTCAGAAATAGTCGTCCGGATCCGGTCACGGCGGTCATCTTTGTTTTGTTTGTTTGCAAGGAGGCACCTGTGCTCATGAGATACCAAGCAATCAATCCTTGGAGCAAAACACAGAATAAAAGCATGAAAACAAACGACAGCGGCATTTAAAAAGATAAAATCTCCAAGTCAGCATCCGGTGGGCCCCACCCCGTTACCCACCCAAAAACGAAACAGCCGTTCCTGGGATCTCACAGTGCTCTCAACACAGAATCTAAATCTAATTTAAAATTTAACATAAAATTCAATTTTTCTCATTACTTTGTACTAGCAAACGCCCTTCCGGACAGGGCGCTTGCTCAAAGGAAAACCGGTCTAAGCAAACTATAAACGTAGATTCTATATTGATAATCAACATGACGAAACATGGATATAAAGAAGTCATATGAAAAATATTTTTGCAATTGCCTTATCTTTGGCAACTAAATGAAGCCAAAGTTCCCTTGAATTCCTGCGATTCACATAATTTTCTTACCAATTAAGGCTTGATGGTTTATTTTTGCATGGAAAGTTATTGCACGTAATTAGTTAATCCATTGAATGATGGGGTCAATCATAATCTCCCATGGAGGGGCGATTTGTAAGTTAAATTGTAGTCATGTCTCATTAAGTGATGAGGGTTCATTGCCATTTTGCAGAAAAGCCAGGGGTAAACGTAGATTTAACATATCAGAAATCTTGTGCGCCTACCATATCCAGCACACGGGGGCAAAATTGAAATGGGAAACGCCCCCACATGAATCTCTTCAAATAACTACCTCCACGAATCCTTCTGAGATAAATACTAAAAAAATATATAAATAGTTAAAAGATTAAAAAAACTTATAACTAAATTTTCCATGATAGAAACTATGTTTATCTTTAAAACCAATCAAAAAACTTTCGCTGGTTAATTATTTTGAAACTATCTGCAGCTACAACGCACGTTCTAATTTCTTGATATCACTTATATTTTATTTTCAAACTACAGGCATTTGCACGTGCCAAATTACTAATATTTATAGATAATCGAAGAGATAGAATATAATGACAGGACTCTTTATGGGCTCCTCTATATGTAGATTCCACTCTCTTTCCAACAGGAACAAACAAAACAATGCAATCAATCCTTCGCCTCCCCATCACCTCTCCCTCGCCGCCGGCGGTGACCAGGTCCCTCCTCCTCCCCAAGGCAACCTCCGTCTCGAAACGAGGTCCCGTCTCCGCCTCTGTGGCCGCCCGTACCATCGGCCCTCTGCCTGCGGACGTTGTCGAAAAAACCATAGCGCCGGCAGATTCACCCTCGGCTGCTTACTGGGACTACCAGTTTCTTTTCCTTTCACAGCGCGCAGAGTCCCCGTCTCCGGTACAGCTACAGGTCGTCGAAGGGTGTGTGCCCTCCAATTTCCCACGTGGGACGTACTATCTTACCGGACCTGGTCTCTTCGCCGATGATCATGGATCGACCGTCCATCCGCTGGACGGACACGGGTATTATCATATATATAGATAGATAGATAGATAGATAGATAGATATAGAGATATTTCAGAATACACAGGCATTTTCTAGAGCCAGTAAATGCATATCAAGCTAACATAACAGTTAATAGGTACCTCAGAGCCTTCGACTTCGGAGACGACCAAGCAGTTCAATACTCCGCAAAGTACATACAGACAGAAGCACAAAGAGAGGAGAAGGAGAGCGGGGAGTGGAAATTCACGCACCGCGGCCCGTTTTCAGTACTGAAGGGAGGGAAGAGATTCGGAAACGTGAAGGTGATGAAGAACGTGGCGAACACGAGCGTGGTGAAGTGGGGAGGGAGGCTGATGTGCCTATGGGAGGGTGGGGATCCATACGAGGTGGACGAAGAGACGTTGGAGACTGTGGGGACTGTTAATTTAGTCGGGGGAGACAGAGATCAGACGGTGGAGATTGAAAAGAGAAGGAGAGGGGCCGTGGCATTGAAGGAGGTTGGGGTCGACGTCGCGGCCGCGATCTTGAAGCCGATATTGCATGGTAAGTTATATATTTCCCAAGTTACCACATAAGAGCAGATCAATTCCCTCCATTGGCAACTTTCCTCCATTAACCTTGATTGATAAATATATATATATATATATATATATATATATATATATATATATATATATATATATATATATATATATATATTCTTTTTTAAATTTCTTGTTGGCTGCATATTTTAGACTCTGGACTTTGGATGCATGCAGGGATTTTTAGGATGCCGCCAAAGAGACTGCTGTCACACTATAAGATTGACCCAAAGAGGAATAGGCTCTTGGTTCTCTCATGCAATGCAGAAGACATGCTTCTTCATCGCTCCAACTTCACCTTCTATGGTGCTTAATTAATTTAATTACTCTTTTAACTTTATATAATAAAATATATTTAAGCTGAAATCTCATTTCTCTATCAGGAAAGCTATAGGATCAATATTTATATTCAATTGGTTCTTGTAGTATCAGCCCAACATTTTTCTCCTCTATGACACATTCTATGTCACATTGATGTGACATGGGCACCAAAAAAACAATGGTTATAATAATAATCATAATAAATAGGCAATAAAGACGCATGATGGAACATCGTATATGTCTCATACATCCGATTCCGGATGCATTTTACCCGGCATACAAAATATTCTCAAAAGATGAGAATAATTTTCAGCCCAAAGAATAATATTTTCCATGCCAACACTGCCGAAAACTGCTCTTGCTTCCAAAAAGTCAATCCAAACATAATCTTATACTTAATTCAGCGGCAAAAAGAAAACTCATGAGAAATTGAAGTCTCATTAACCACACAGGCTTATGTCAAGCTGCAACAAATAAAATCGTTTTTGGTTGCAGAATTTGACACCAATTTCAAGCTACGGCAAAAGAAAGAATTTGTGATCCCAGACCAATTTATGATTCATGACTGGGCCTTCACTGACAACCACTACATCATTTTCGGCAACCGCATCAAGCTCGATGTTCTTGGTACCCTTCATTCTTAACGTCGGATTAACAGAATCAATTCAAAACATGTAGCCTGAAAATATCGAAACCTGGAAAATGCAGGATCGATGCTTGCAGTATCCGGCCTATCTCCGATGATATCGGCACTATCCGTGAATCCTAGTCAGCAAACATCACCCATCTATTTGCTGCCGAGGTTCTCTGAAGAGACTCGGTTAAGGGACTGGAGAGTGCCGGTCGAGGCTCCGTCTCAGTTATGGGTCTTGCACATTGGCAACGCCTTCGAGGAAAAGAATGGGAATGGCAACCTGGAGATCAAGCTGCATGCCTCTGTTTGTTCATACCAGTGGTTCAACTTTCAAAAGATGTTCGGTATGCATCTTTTTCGTCATTTTAATTTAACTTCTTTTTCAGTATAAAGTGAGATTTCTGAGCTTCCCTTCTTTCTTCGGCAGGATATGATTGGCAAACAGGGAGACTGGACCCTGCTTTCATGAATGTAGTGAAAAACAGAGAGTCCCTACCACATCTTGTTGAGGTATAATAACTACCTCTTCATCAACTTCCAAATTGCAAGTCTGGGTCTTTCCTATATAGTATTTGAAATATCTGCGTACGGACTTGATAGGTATCGATCGAGTTGGATACTGAGGGAAAATGCCATGAATGCTCAATTGATAGTCCCTCGGAGCAATGGAGAAGATCGGCAGACTTTCCGGCTATCAATCCGAACTACTGCGGCCAGAGAAATACTTTCACTTATGCGGGAGCGAGTTCGGGCAGCCGGAGATTTCTGCCGCATTTTCCATTTGATACCGTGTTGAAGCTCAACGGCTCTGATGGGTCGGTGGCTTCGTGGTGGGCCGGGAAAAGAACATTTGTAGGGGAGCCTATATTTGTTAGTAGAGATACGGAGGAGGAGGAGGATGGATACATTCTTGTTGTAGAGGTGAGACATACAGCTCCACATCACTTATTTATCATTCAGAATTATGAAACAGCTCATGATTTCATGAGTTAGGTCAGTATGACCGGCTGCAAGCCGTCCAGGTCAAACTGAATGGCTTGATTTTATTCACCGGATTTTCCCGTGAAATTATTCGCTATAAGAAAATCCGAATTCCTTCGTGAACGAGATATGAATAAATTTGCTGAAGAGTCCAGTGAATGAAATCGATCCATCCGTACTAACTTAGTTCCATCTGGATGTCTGAAAGATCTAAATATTCATACATGAACATCACAACTCAGTAAGTATAATGGATCTGCATGTATCCAACCGTTTATTGGGATTAGATAGCTCAATATTATTCACTTGATCCAAATCCTTCAGCTAGCACACGAGGATATAACGGAAAGCTAAGGTTAATTCACAACTACTGCTTTAAAAAAAATGTAATCAGACAAAAGTGGATCGCAGAGGGAGCTGCATGCAAAAGGAAGATCTGAGCTTACCTTTTTCCACTATCTAAGCTTTGTTGGTTGTTTTATTGATTCCTTTTTTCTTTTGGAGTAGTACGCGGTGTCGAAACAGAGATGTTACCTGGTGATATTGGATGCAAGGCTCATCGGAAGAGCTAATGCAACTGCAGTAGTAGCAAGGCTTGAAGTCCCCAAACACTTGAACTTTCCTCTAGGCTTCCATGGATTCTGGGCTAGCAAATAGCAGCAAAGATTGAAGTCTCGCTTTTGATCAATTCTTCTTTCTATAAATAGTTTGTCTTCTATAGATCAATCCTTTTCATTTTACAAGAAGCTATAGTTCGGATGGTATCAAAAAGTGAGAATAAAGTCTATATCGGTAACAATGATGAGAAATCTTTGTAAATGATGCTGTAAATTATAAACCTAACAAATAGTTGGTTCTATGTTCAAGCAGAAAACATGTAGAATCAGACAGAAAAAAACATTTCCTATATCTGAAATAGGTTCACTTAAGCAACATCGAAAGAGCTTTGATGAAAGACTACATACCACTTGCACTTGGCTCCTATTTCTGAATTCTCCTAGCACCTCTTTCTGAATTCACCTACACAAAAGAAGAGAAGTGAATAATTTAGAGTTAAAAGTAACAACTTAGCTTCAGAGAAAGATGCTAGTTTCAGAAAATATCCCAGAAATATCAACATTGCATGGAACAAGCTCAGACTTATCCAAGTTTGGCTGCGCTGTTACCTAAAAGAGCAACTTCTGAGCAAATAAGATTTATTAATGAAATACAGCATCCTTAAGCTCATATAATCAAATCTTCATGCCATTTACTACATGAATGCACACACTCTAACAGTAACAAATAGTAGCAAATCAACAGTTTTCATTGCAGCAAAATATGCACAGGCATTTTCTCAGTATCCAAATAATATACAGACACAGCTGAGAACTAATAATGCAAATATATTCGCTTCACCAACAATATACTTGGAACACCCAAAAACAGGCAAGGGGAAAAGAGACATAAAAGCGTAATCACACTCCATCAATTACATAACATAATTCAAATTTGACGTGAGTTTAAAGCCAAATATAGCATTTAGATACAAACTAACAAACTACTAAAGGAAACTAAGGTATACGTCATGTCGGCGAATTGTTGCTAATTAAGCTCTCTGGATACGGGTCACAACAACGACAATAAAGACCACAACAGAGAGCATGAACGATGATCTCAAAATGTTATCAAAGGGATCTGCCTCCTTGTCCTTGTCCTTGTCCTTGCCCTTCTCCTCAGAATGAAAGATGTCATTCACAAGCTTTGAAATCTTGTCGAATAATTCCATTATTTTGTCCTTGGTACTTTGCATAATCCACATAAGGGTTCCTGTGGGGATGTCATGGTCTTCATCGGAACTGTGAGATTCATTGGATTCAGCTGCACATAACAACACATTATTTTTTAAGTCTGTCAAGAACTGCTTCACCCAAAAGCTTAAGATGTTGGGTTGTAGGTTAACAATGCATAGCAAACCGACATAATATTCAACATTCTTCCTCACCAGCAGAAACTCTAGCTTGTATAGGCAGAATAAATTGGAGTAAATAAATATATTTTGAACTGATAATGATAAGGTTTGTGCATAAGATCTTTTGAAACCTAGCAAGCTCTGATATCATGTCAAGAACATCTTTACCTAAAATGTTAAGTTGTTGGGTTATACATCAAGCTGACATCATTTTTTTACAAGGCGAAAGACGGGAACAAGACATTATTGTAAGATTGAGCACTGAAAAATGCTGTAAAAAACTTTTCACAGGATTTAGCACTTGTGTAGGCAAAGGATGTTGTCAAAAGAAACGTCTTCTCTCAACCCTCACCATGACTTGTAGCTTTGGTATAGAAAAGGGGAGGGGGGGGGGGTCACCTCAACAGAAAAAAAGGAAGTGCATGGATAGTTAATTTTTTATAAATAAAAATAAGTTCTGATGTGCAAAGAATGTAGGTTCAGCCCACACAAAGGATGTTCAACCAGAGTGTTAAGACTATAATGCATCTTCCTGGATCCTCATGAAAACTTGTGAGCTTTGGTGCAGTGACAATAACTTGAAGAATACACAGGATGGAAAATTTCTAAACTGACTAAAATATAAACCCTTCTTCAAACTTAAATACAGAAACAAGCGTATCTGATAATGCATAACAGGGAAAGGATTCAACACAGCACAACAAGGGAAGGAACGTGAATTGTAGATTAGTGTGAAATGTGAAGATTTGGAATAATATAGTTACATCCGACAGGTAAAATAGAGTTTTTTTGAAAATTATATATATCACGAACCTTCATAAAAAGACTTCTTGAGTTCTTGCACTGCCTCATTCTTCATGACTGCATCCCACACAGCTGGATCAGACGTTAACGACGTCACCATCCTCTGTAAGCAATAAATCAAGTCAAAAACTATAGAGTAAACAAAACAACCAACTTTACTGTGTACAAGTGCACACCTCTTTACTTTAATAGCGTCAACCATTTCAGGTACAGCTTTTGTAAGTTACATGGAAATGAAGAGCATTCCTAAAATATGAGTAGCAAGTAATAGACGACTGATTTAATGGTAAATGGTATTTTTTTAATCAAAATCATACATATCATCTTTTATCACTCAGTTCTTCTGTCTATCTGTGACCTTTCCTTTTTTGTGTTGTGAACTACATTGATGCTCTCTATATGCAACAGGATATATTTTTAGATCATGAACACGTACAGATGGAAACCGGAAATCAAGAGAGGGAGTCGGATCCATAACGGCATGAACATCTAGCAAGTTGTGTAAATGAAGGGAAGAAAATCAATCATAAACATTAAAGTCTAGAACAGCAAACAATTAAAGGAAAATTGCAAACATTTACTCTATTTCATTTTATTACGTACGTGCTTGGGTACATTTGGGTATCATTTCGCTTTGTATCATATTTATTTATATTTATCTATTTATTTATTGGGGGTATACTACATTTTTTATCAAATGAACAAAATGTTAATAGTGAAGAGTCAGGCTAGAGCGTGTTTTCAGAAACGACGTCATTAATTTACGAAAAATCAGAAGAGTCTTCTGCCGGTGTCACCTTAAAGGGTGGATTGACTTGCAGAAAACGGAATGCATCAAGAATTCTTTCATGTTCATAAACTCGAGAAGATTGTGAGCTATAAAGGTGCAGTGCAGGCTCAATCCAATCTGATTCTGATTCGGAACAATCTCTAAGCGTTGCATCTGTTGAAGTGGCCACTTTATCCACTATGTCCTCATCCAGAGAAGAATATTCAGCTTCAGCAACCTGAGAGAATGTCGCTGGAACAAATATCCTGCAAAAAATGCAAACATATTTCATGAAAATGTGAAACTGCAACCAAGGTAACAGATGCAGAATGGGCTAATGACATTAATTTTCACAATAAGATTAAACCATCTGTGTAACTTTTATGTAACTTTTTTGATAATAGATACAATGGATCTTATCCTAACTGAGTTACTGATAATTTCTCAATGAGAATGTGGGAAGAGGAGACTGAATAAATTCACTAGACTCCTATCTTTGTAAGAATAAGATAACATGGTTTCCTCTACCCTTTTTTCCCATTCATAGCGTGTGCCCTCTTTTGTTGTTGTTTTTATAGCGTGTGCCCTCTTTTGTTGTTGTTTTTATAGCGTGTGCCCTCTTTTGTTGTTGTTTTTATAGCGTGTGCCCTCTTTTGTTGTTGTTTTTATAGCATGTGCCCTCTTTTCACCATTTCATGTTGTCTGCTAAAAAATGTGTACTGGATGGATAAAATGATTTCTTAGATACATGAAACCCATAAGAAATTCATATTCTACAGAAATCAATGGAAAGTTAGAACTGGAGAAAGGCGGAGGGTGTATATTCCCAAAAGGCAACTCTATAACCCAGTCGAGTGTTGCCATTAAAAAAAAATCTAATTCATAGAGTACTCCAAGAGATAGGAACTTCAACAGTCCAAATCAATCTGGATCAGGCATGATGTGTATGATATTAATCAAGGCTTTGGAGGATAATTATCACTCGGTCCCCTAAAATGTGAAATTTCTTCTAGACACGTTATTTAACCCACTTTAACCATGATCTACCTCATGACCTAGGTAGCAGAGACATTTATTTTTGCCTGTCGTGTCGTGTCCAATATGTGTTGGACACTTGGATACTCGAACGCTCTGCACAACACTGTGTGCAACATGCTTGGACTGTGTTGGTTCAAATTGGTCGTGTGGCCCAAATTGAACATATTCAACACTTCTACGTAACATAGAGGGTTGATAAATTACAACTTTGATAGCTTCGAAGATATAAGAATATTCGATATTTTAATCTCTCTCACGACGGACTATAGTAAGAAGAAATGAAAGCCCAAATTTATGTAAATGATAAAGTCGGATCTATGAAAATTAGCTCCAATTAAAAAAGAGTTAATATTTTGTTTGTTGTGACTCCTATAGATTGTATTATTGTGTGTTTCACTTTTGGTTTATATAGTATTTGTTTGAAAACTTATGGATATGGATGGTTCTAACCTTAATTTTATGTTTAAGTACTTTACATGTTTCATCTTCTATTGTGTTATATTTTATTTAATACATATATATTTAAATATAGCTAAATAATAAAGATGAGTCCCCGTGTATTTATTTTCACAGATTTGTCGTGTTCCATACCTGAATTCACATCCTTGGCCGTTTTTGTCTCATGACAATCAAGTGCTTTTCCAACATTTACGTTTTTTCGTTTTATTTTGACGTGTTGTCCTCGCAATTATTTACCTGATTAACAACTAAAGCAGATAAATGAACCGTCACATATTCTCATTTTTCCAACTACACAGAGAATTCACATCCTCGTTCACTGTGAAAAACATTTCAATTTTATTTAGAAATACTGCAACGGCCACAAATTCCTAGTACTTTTCTTGTATTTTCCTTAAAAAAAGGCGTCTTTTCTTCGAAACACTTGTATATATATTTATTTCCTTTATAATTATATACATGGTTCCTGGTAATCCTTGGTTGAGACGATAATACTGCTATTCCACAGGTCTCGAGTTCAAATCCTAACCTTCCCAATTTATTTATTTTTTGTTTTTGATTCCTGAAAATCCTAGTTATACGAACGTGCCACACGAACTCTATAGCCCAAAATTAAATTTCGTAGACATGTTGTAATCCCCGCACCCGACACGAAGGGAGGCAAGACCCGAGCACAAAGCTTAAGGCCAAGCCGTCCCCGCCAGTCATATTGTCTCCGGATCGCACGATCTTGTTCGTGCGATCTTATCTGGTAGTTTATATTAGAAATCCAATCCCGAATTTTTCTGGCTCGAATCATGCAAGCTGATATTTTTTAAAACGACAGAAAACCCTTATATTTCTTTCAGTCGTTTCTAAGAAAATTTTCCCCGTTCCGAATTTCCCTTCTTCTCCTTTGCCATCTCCATCTCCATTTGTATTCCCTAGGCCAAGCGAAAAAGGAAGAAAATCTCGATCATCACACGAGCCTCGATCTATCGAGATAATCTTTACACTACGATAGAACGATCTTAGATCATTCTGCATTGTAAGTCCCCTCATCCCCTCGTCTCTCCTTTTCTCTTCTCTCTTTCGTCGTGTGAACGCCCTTGCTAAGTCATGGTGATTTGTCTCCCGATTTAAAATTATTTATTTTCAAAAAAAGATTCTCTTGTTAGAATGTTAATTTAAGCCTTAATATTTGCATATATTTTATATCCTATGTCACGGATATAAATATTGATTTAAGCTTTATTATTTGCATGTGTTTTCCACCCTATGTCACGGGTGTGTTATGACCGATTTTTAATATAAGGAGATTTAGTCGTATAGTCATGCTTGATCCTACGACCACTCTGTCGTTGGTTAATTAATCTAACGGTGCATGACGTCGTCCCGTGGTCATAATGGCGTACATGGTTTAGGCTAAATCGCGATAGAGAAATTTATTATTCAAACATTATCATATGTAATATTTAATGTTTATGGTGTTCATTGTTCAAAGAATGATTACACGATTCTCTGTATGTTTTTGCTTATTGGATTTAGATAGTAATTACCAATAAATCCCCTATGTTTTAAATACCCGAAATATGTATGTTTAATACCAAGTAAACTTTAGGTGTGGATCAGGCCATGACTTGACCTCTGAAAATTCTACAAAAATTTGGTAAGGTAATAGAAAAGTTTTCATGCACTCGGTAAATATTTGAAGTCGTTCTAAGCACTGGTTTAGGTTTTATGAGTCTCGCGAACGCTGTCCTCGACAGCAAAAAATCTGTTTTACAAATGATCTTTGAATAATCATAACTTAGGTTTTAGAATTCCAAATTAAATGAAATCTTGATGGACTTAGAACTAGACCGGAAGACACATCTTTTTCATGTTCATGACTTTTTCGAAAAACCGATAGAAAATACCCTATTATGCATTTTAAAAACATGACACATATCTGGACTTCTGCTAGTCCATTTCAGCGCAACGTCATAGAAAAAGGTATAAGTCACATATCTGAAACCCAAACCGGGCAAACCGGGTTATATAATTTTTAAAATAGGAAGTTCTCTAACTTTCGTGAAGACATCATATACTTAAACTCGACTTAACCTCATCGTTTAGGCTAAATAAAAGGACACCTCATATCTGGGCAGAGGCTAGAAATTCCATGCGCAGCTGTCGTAAAATAATTATACTCCCTCTGTACTTGTCGGATTGCCTTGTTTCTTTTTGTGAATTATTCTTAACAAATAAACGGATGATTCTTATTTTAAAAAAATTTCATAAAACAATTAAAACCTTTTCAAATCGACACCCTTACTCAAGAACTGTTTTCTAAAACTGGTATAGACTGAACTGCGGACACCAAAAACCTTGTAACTCCCTCATTCGAATCCCGAATTAGGCAAACTTAGTTTTGTTGATGGCTATACTTCATGATCTAAAACTTTCATGTTGGTAACTTTTTCAAATTATAAACTAAATCTGCATTTTTCTGGTCACGAACTTGAAACATCTTTTCTGGCAGGAAACTCTAAACTGTTACTCATTGATCCATGATTAATACTTTGCATTCACCTTGAACCTGACACAAACCTCATGATTACGTGCATAACATGAACCCATGAATCCGTGAACTTGACATGAACCTGAATTATTCGCATGTATCCATAACCCATGTTAGTTTCTATATAAATGTGATGAAATGTTTGACGGGGTTTTTTAGGGTAGTTTGAAAAATGGGTTGTATAATTTGCTTCGGGAGTCCCCAAACTTACATACAAATTTGTGAATCCGTGTTGTTGTGGTACCGGGCCGAAAAGGTATTCTACTAACTCATGAATTTGTGAACCCGTTGTTCCATGGGGTAAACAGAATACTCCTGAGATAGGTTGCACACTCACGACTCAAACCCTACGCTAGGATAGTAACAAATCACTGTGTTCGATATCCATGTCTCAAATGTTGTTAACCACTTGTTCATGCTTATTCATTGATTTGCCACCAACTCGTCTCATGTGCATTGTTATCATCATGTTTCTTCTGTTACTGTGCTTATATATTTTACAATTCACTTGTCACTTAAAATATAAAATTGTTTTATTGTTTATAAAACTGGGAACTTACCGAGCGCGGGTTCAATGACGGGCATTCCGTTTTGTTTTCCTTCTTAGAGAATGTGTCAGGTGACGTAAATGACAAAGAGGAAGTGTCATTTGAGATCGAACCCACGGGCGAAGATATCCATCAGCTTACCTCTCAAGACGAGCATCAACTGCTCCTTCGTTAGCTTTCTTCTGTGTGCCTAATGTTAAAGGCTTATTTTTCTACTCGGTTGTTGGAACTTTTGTTGTTGAACCTTATGTTTCGGTTGAACATTTGATTTTGTAATAAATGATGTGGGATATTTTGATACTTTAAATTCTTGTAATTTTTATATCTGTTTAAACTAGACGCTTAGTGTGTATATCGAGGATGGTTACTTCTTGGTATAAATACGTCGCGGGCATTGTCTCGTTCTCGCTCCCGTAGTTTAGGAAGCGGGACGTGACAAATACTATGATAGAAAAGAATGAATTTGCAATGAGGCAAGTTCAAGTAGGGAAACAAAGAAAATAATAAAAGTATTACCGTACTAGCATAATTTCATTTTTATACAAACATATTATGACTCACAATCTTACCAATTTCTCATAGAACTTAAGGCTCAAATTTGTCAATACATAATTACATCTAAATAGATAGCCGAAAAACGGATTATATAGTTCGACAAATCTTCTATAACATATCAGTATATACATTTAGCATTATATGGATAGGCTTAACGATAGAAAGCATACATTTCTCGTCATTGAGAGACCATTTTGAACATAACAAGCCTGTTGTTGAAGCCAATTATGCAAATTTATTCAGGACATGTAACAATATGAATTTTTTGGATATTCGAGTTTAACACACAACAAATCTAGATAGGCCAAAATGACGTGTTATCTCCATAACATCCATACTTCCAAAAGATCATTTGACTTAGATGAGCCATATATTACCATAAATCACTAAACCATTAGCAATTTGGAATGGTCATTCTTAATCAGAAAATATTAGCGGCTAAGTTGCACACACTTCCGACGGGTTGTCATATCTGTGTCCGGCGCGTATTGGACGACACTTGTAGGACACGCCGTATACGTATCATATGCGTATAATAATATATGCCCTACGCATGTTTTGTATGTTACAAATGTATCGTTATAATGTGTCTTATGGATATTCCAAATTTTAAAAAAAAGACTTGTTACTTACCTAATCATTTTATATTTTGGATATTCTTAGTGTTAAATTTGAAGAAATTCATATGGTTGTATGTTAGCATTATGACGTGTCTTTTTAAACACTAAACTTGTTAATTTTTTCTTGTTTAACGTTATTATTATAGTGTTATATAGAGAGAGAGCGTAATAGATGATACGTGCCATAGGAAGGAATTTCCTCCTATAGCGTCAAAAATACACCCTTCACCATTTTTTCGACGATCGGTATTCATCATCTTCATTTTTATCTTCTAAGATGTACACACAAAATTTTATACAAAATTTTATACGATTCTACCACTTTTTCACCATTGATTTAGTGGGTGCAAAATTAACGGTTTACCAACAATAGAACTTTTTACATTGTTCATTCAATGGTGAAAAGATGGTAAAATCACATGAAATTTGATATATCCACGTCTTAGATGAAAAGGGTGAAGATAATGGGTGCCGATCATCGGAAAAAATAGTGGAGGGTACATTTGTTCGATGCCATAGGAGGAAGTTTACTCATATGGGCCTCTTTTTTTCATTATTCCCATACATGTGTGTTGTATCCCCGTATCCTATATTTTGGGATTTTTCCACATCACCGTATCGTATCGTGTCGTATCCACGTCCTAGTGTCTGTGTGCGTGTTGTATCCGTATATCCTATATTTTGGGATTTTACCATATCCCCGTATCGCATCGTGTCGTATCCATGTCCCTATGTCTGTATCCATGCAACCCTGGTGATCCGGATTGGAAGAATCGGCGTTCCGATATTAAAATGGACAAAAAGTTGGCTTTGTGTGTGAGTATACAAGCATTCCAAAAAACACTCTGTTCTAGAGCTACATTTCCTATCATGTATATAGTGTATAGCAAAAAACTACACATATCGTATCACGTTCCATGACAAGTAGCGTTCCGCATTCCTGTTTTCATTCCACGTACCGAAGCGTTCTGCGATCCGTGTAACATAGGGTGACCAATGGCTTGTGTAATGGTAGAGATGTGGTAAGAGTACGGGGGACTTTATCTTCAAGTGCCACAAATACAAGGTTCTATAGCAATAACCATCAAAATCAAAGGGATAATAAAAGCCAGTAAGGCATGAGAATTGTGACAAGAAGATCACAAGTTTATGGCGTATGACCGACATGAAGGGAGAGGAGACCAGCCATATTATGGGAGCGGTTGGCCAGCAAGCGTCCAACCATTTATACTAAAAAAAGACGCTGCCATATTATTTACTTGATTGAATGAATTATTCTTCCCCTGACATGCAGTGATGAATTCTTATTAACCAATTCCCTTGACATGGGCCAGCAAGCGTCCAGCCTTTTATAGCCTGAGATACCAAACAGATATTGTATCTTGCTTGCTACAATGGTTAAGGTAATTGATGAAGGGAAGCTTCTTAAGCAAGAACATTGCTTTTACTACATTTTTAAGGCCCCCTCTACCATCATCGCTGCATCTCTGGAAAAAATGATGGATTACTAAGGGTTGATTCATCCAAAGTTAAGAAAAAAGTTCAAAGCACAAAATTAATCATTCACAAAATTTTCATTCCCAATCACATCTAAGGTCTCTGTGTCAGCTCTAAAAGAAATCATTCATATGAACATACACTTGAAAGATACAGAAATTCTACGTTTTCCGTCAAATATCTCCAACGATGCGTCCCTATTGTCTCTTATCCTTCTCAACAGTATCCAGATCAAAGCGCCAGTTAGTATGCCTCATTGCTTGAGTTTGAGGAAACCTGGTTCTTTGCTTGTTTACGAAACAAAGCTGACCCTACCATATAAAGCGTTTGTTTTTCATTTCCTATAGAAAGGGACAATGCATGCAGACTTCAGAACCATCCAGCTCAACAACAAAGCCCATGTTCTAAGAAATCTTTTAGTTCCAAAAGAATCAGACACAAGATGGAGGTAGACAATGGTTAATGGACGAACGAGGGCTAAAGGCAGGCTCTAATGACCGTGGTTTGGGCCTATTAAAGATATGATAGCTGCTAGTTTGGTGGAGAGGATGACCCATAACAAAGCTAAATGGAAGAGAAGGATTCATATAACTGTTGTATTTTGATGCAAAACAATTTAATAAAGCCCAAAGAATTCTCAAGAGAAGTTCTAGATAACTTCTAGAGGGTTTCTAGAAGTGCTCTACATATGAGATTGTTCTAGAACTTTTGAATTTCTAGAATTAATCCAGAATCTCTAGAGAACTTCTAGAGCGTTTCTAGAGGATGTTTTGGAACTAGAATAAACCGGGGGCTTAAGGTGCTTGTAGAGGCACAACAACAAAAAGCAAAATTCAAAAGAGTGAGAGATAAAGCGAGAGATCAAGAGTTTTGAGAGTTTGTGAGAAAAATTTTGAAATACTCAAAATTCTTTTGTAATTGCTTTCTCTCTATAGTGAAATTCTTTCTTTCGCCGGAGATTTCTAGAGTTCCTTGCTTAGTTTTCTCCTCTTAGCTTCCAAAACCGAAGTTTCCGCACCCCTCAACGCCGACCGCCCCGATGAATGCAGCTGCATAACTCATTGCTTCACAGCAATCTCAAACAGACCCAAATCCAAAAAACGATAACTTTTTCATACCCGCAAAAGGTTTGCTTGTCAAAATCGATTATCAGCTCCACCAAAATGAAAATCTTCCACTAATTTTGAATAAGGATTCAATCAAATTAAACCAAGCAAACAAAATCAGATGCAAAATGCAAAAGATAAATAAATAAAACAAAATCACAACTTGCTTACTGCTGAATAGTAGAGACAGCCTCCTCGGCCTCCTCCTCCGAAGGCGTGGGTCCAAAAACGCACCTTTCATCAAACCCAAACCCATTAACATCTCCATCAATCTCAGCCTCATCCCCAACCTTCTCCCATTCATCCCCATCACAGAAACAAGTCAAAGACCCCTTACTCAACGAAGAAGACGAAGTAGACGTCGGTGCCGACACCGAAACGACGCGGGCAGTCTTGGCGGCGCTCTTCGACGCGTGTCCCGCCGCCGGCATCTTCTTCCCGGCGCCGACGGCTCGCCCCATGGCCCACAGCATCCGAGCCCCGCCCATTCCCGACGATCTCCTCATCATGGCTTTAAAATATTAGGGTTTTTTTGATTTTTTAACTTATTGCGGGGATTTGTTTGTGTTTTCAAAAGGGATAAGTGCTAGGGTTTATATCTGCGATAAGCATTGGATTTGGGGGTGACGCTACGCTATGCTGCAAAAGCTTTTGTCTTTGAGTTCGAGGAGATAGAGGGAAAAAAGAGGCCTGAAGCGGTGGGGTCATGTCATTTGATCGATACCATTGGGTTTGAACGTATGGAATGTGTATGCATAAAAGTGAAGTATTTTTGAAGATGACCTGAAAATTGATATTTAGGCGGATGTCTGCACCAAAATTAGGCTATGGCCCTGTTTGGCCAGAAATTGATAAATGTCGGCACTCTGTAATGGCCGAAACAAAACAAGATTATATTTTGACAGCATTTCTTAGCTAGGATGGTTAATACCCTAATCAGTTTATTTCAGAAAATAATGAGCCTACAGCCGGATTTTGGAAATGATCCATCGCAAATCCACATTTTGTGGCGTTTCCAAAGTTTGAAGATCGTGTAAGTGCATGATGCCCCTTGCCGTGACTATTACGGTTTTGCGGAATTAAAAACTTTTAAAAATCTTGAGTACTGCACACTTAAAATCCTAGAATGCAAGCCCAAAATAACTATACTGGGGTTTTAGCTATTAGGTTAGTGTAACAACCTTTGTAGACGGGGCCTTAAAAGGTTCACTCCTCAAGCTCTTAGAGTTGATGAAATGAGCTCTCGAAATCGGACTCCCGCGTCAAAGACGATCCATCCAAGCATGCTGATTCAAGCGATGGCTCTACCAAAGCAACTAAAAATCGAGTCTTGTTAGGACAAAATGCTTAGAGGGTGTAATTTATAAACAAAATACTCTTTTTTCTTTTCTCGAAACTAAAGTAGAGAAATCAGGAAGAAGAAGATGAGAGATGGCAGCTCAAGAAAATATCAACTCTTATATGAAAAACTATCATCCAAAAATATCCCTACCCTCTCTCTTATCTCTTTACACTAGAAAACAAAAAATTGGGTGGGCCAGCGACTCACTAGTGTGAGTCGCTAGCCCGCCCACTTCATGAAGAAATGAGAGAGAGAGAGAGAGAGAGTAAAGAGCACCTCATCTAGGTGCGCACACACACTATATAATATAGTATACCTGATGGGGGGGAGCTTTCCGGTCTCCTTCAGATGTTGTCTCCCGTTGATCTGCCGATGGCTGCGATTGACGGCTGGGATTTTGATGGAAGGGAGCTTTCCGGTCTCCTTCAGATGTTGTCTCCCGTTGATCTGCCGATGGCTGCGATTGACGGCTGGGATTTGATCTGAAGCATGATCTCCTGCGATTTGTGGATCTCAATGGGTTGGAGGAGATTTGCGCCGAGTACCTACAAGGAAGTTCCGAGGTGGTTTGGTACCACCGAGGACTCTCCGACGATCAAGTTAGTAACAAGATCCGAGCAGAGTAACGGCTTAGTGGAGTAAAAATGGCTTACTTGATCCCTCTGGGAGAGGGGTTTATATAGCGGCGGCGGCATGCAGGGGCAGGCGCGAGAATCACGCCGGCCGTTACGCTCCCGACGTCACACCCGCGTGATAAGCGGATCTTCCCATTAATGGCGAGACAGGCTCGTTAATGGGGATCGTAATGGTATGGAACGTGGGATGTGGCCAACGGAGATCTCGCGCATGGCGAGATTCGCGGAGCGGCGGCTACGCCTGCGAGTGGCACCGTTGGTCGGTCGATGAGAACGAGGAAAATGGCCTCGGCGGGAGAGCTCAGGGGAGAGTGGGAGAGCCGAGACATCCTGGTCCTGCGATGGCTCGGAGGCGAGCTGGGAGGCCAAGAAAGCCAATTTGTGCATGGGGGCTCTAAAGAGAGCCAGCTTGTGCTGGCGGATCGGGCACAGGGGTGGCCTGGTCGGCCCCTGTAGGCTCTTTCTTCTGAGCTTTGGGACACGTCATCTGCCACGTGTCACGATCTGGGAGATCGCCGATATCGAGTATCATCAATACCAAACCCGTATTTATAATAAATATGTATACCGTATTTCTACGAAAATACGAATACTGTATTTGTACCAAAAATACAAAATACGCGTATTCATATTTAGAAAAAATACATGTATTTGTATTAAGACACAAATACCCGTATTCATATAAATACACGTATTCATATGAATACCGTATTCATGTTAAAATACAAATATCTAAAAGAGAGCAATATGATACTAGTATCAAAACTGGCTGTCTTTCAAACCTGTTAGGACTACTAAATGGTCCGATTAAACTACATGTATAAATACACGTGTTCAATCGAACACGCGAGCGTATCATTATACACAAACTGCACCGTTTCGCCTAAACCGGGAAACCCTCTGTGTAGGACTCTAAAGACTCGACAATACGCTGGCAGCGGGTTTAACCACAAGCACGTCGGTGGCATTAGCTGTACGTAACGGCTACCCACATATTTGTCGATAAGAAGATCGACAAGAGAACTCATCCGAACCCCTACTGAGCCTAAAAGTGACAATCTTAGTACAGTTCGGTCTTTTCGTCTAAGAGTGTCGCATGCCGGATCTACAGGGTGGAAACCTCAAACCCCCAATAACCCAATAAGTCATGTCAATGTGGCCCAAAACCATCCAGAGAAACAACTGATCTCACAATCATTAAATCCCAGCTGTCTTGGCCAAGGTCCTATGATGATGACCAATCGAACACAGCGCGGCATCAACTTCCAATACCGAAGAGACGAATCTCTTCTATCGCTCACTGTCCCTAAGTGTTTCGAGACTGTACTCAACAAAAACCTGTTTGCACGACTCTTTAAAACCCTGGTAGGGTAGCGATCTAAGTACAGTGGGAACACACTCGAGACGAATGATGAAGTCAGATCTAAAGACTAGCATGAACCTATGTCACCAGAACTCTACTATCTGACGTTAGGTATATAACCATCTAGAAGTTCTCGACGAGTCCGTCAAGTGCAACTCATAACCTAATGAGCATATGTATACTGTTTTTGGTGCCGAATACCAATGGCTGTAGGACATGCCATCTTCTCTTATGAAAATAAGAAACGTATATACCAGTCTACTACGGAATATCGATACCCTATCTCGAAACTCTTACGCCTATGGACAATTTAAGGATGTGCTTATAGACTACCGATCAGTCGAAAATATTGCATTTTTAACACATCAATTTCCCTGCTATTTGCACTCATCTAGAGGTGTTCGGAATGAATATAGCATATATTAGCAAAACATCTGTAAAATACCAAATAACATGTGTTATGTATTATAACCGACATTTTCTTAGGGAAATTGAGTGTTTATCATTGTATCGCATAATCTTTATATAGCGCAACACTTGTCTCAAGAATCTGTGCAGGAAATTCCAGGTAAAAAAGCCAAAACTGATAAAAGTGCTGATAAAAATACGCCAAGTCCAAGACTTGTGATCTGACAGTGAACAAGAAATATTTAGAAAAGTCCACACATCAGAAAAGTGCCACAAAGACAGCACAAATGTACCCTGGAAAATTGATGCACTAAGGCACCCAAAGGGCCGCGGATCCGCGGCCGAATGCCCCTTCCCGCGGCGGATCCGCGGCCATGGTGACACGTCAGCAGAACATTTCTATCTCAGGTTTCTTATTTCACTGGATACACTCATTCAAGCCACTGCAAATTCCAGAGATCTGTCATGCCCCGCTTCCCAAAATACGGAATACGAGAGTTGGCAAGGCCAGCCATGCTCCTACGGTCAAGGAAATGTCCTGCCGTAGTCACACTTCGGCTTCTAGTTTTTCATGGTAAACAGTAAGTGATGCGCAGGTAATGAGAAATGCAGTAACTGAATGAAACAATGTAAAGAACTGACCTGATGGGAAAATAAGAGTTATAACTCTGGATAGCAAGTCCAGGTGTCTGTGATATATGTCTAGTCCTGATCCAGGCTAAATCTTCTCCTCACACTGAGCATGCATACTCAGGTCGTCAGAGCGACACAATAGCAATATAATATATATAAAATCATATGACAATTCTAACAGTGATAATAGATATATGTAACAGTAAATCAATGACGGTAAAGGCATGAACATGCAGTAATCAATGCAGCGGAACGGTAAAAGCAGTATAATGATATGCCACGTATGTCAACACAACAAGTATGTATGGTATATCAATGCCAGTATCCCTATCAGTCTCTAAGTCTCACTGTACAGGTCACTAAGCCTATCGTCAGTCCAAGTGTGAGAGTCAACCACTCGCGAGTGTCCTCCACCCAAGGGTAAAACCCAAGGGCAAGGGACCATAGGCCCAACATGTATATCACGGTGATAATCACATACCCTGTAAATCTCCATATATCTCCCTAAATATATAAGCCGGCATGGGACTCCCGAGATTCTGTTGAACTCATACTCAAACTACCCCACACCCCGTGGTCTACATCAAACGCTAACCATAACCCTAAATACCAATCGGTCTGTGACAAGTCTGCGCGAGAGCTGGAGGCAGGACCTCCATCAAGCACGTCCCGACTAATACCTAAGATAAATGGCAGTGTCTGGTGCCTTATCTGTGACACCCGTGCAAGAGCTTCCATAAGTGTCCCATACCACTTATAGTCACGCGTACACGCATCCCACAGACGTCGACAATGCAATAGAATAATAAGGTTCACTGATTGTGTACAAGTACGTATCACTTTCACTTAATCACTTATACACGAACACTGACGTACTTGCCACAATCATCACTAAAATCTAACACTGGGTAAATGCACGTTATCACTATGTTATCAATGCAATGACATGTGTGTGATATGATGCGTAAACAGTATATGAAGCATGATTAAGGCGTCATAAAATAGTATTCTATCACTTGCACGATTTATCATGAAACGTACGTGTATAGTTTAGCGAAACGATAAACAGGTAATAATTGGTATGTTCAGTTGTCCATCCATCGAATTTAGTTTCATGCCAATCGGGTTCCAGAATCATTAATTATAACCATTTCCTTTTAAGCGTTCACGGCTGGAAATCCGGTTTCAGAATCAGAAATCAGTTTCGCAACGCATTTTAATCCCAGTTGGAATCAGATTTTAGCGACGCTACAGTTGAATGAAATCTAGGGTTTTCAGTAAGGTTATCAACGCAATAGACGGATCTTCAATCTCATCTGCACATCAGGAGTTATATACTGTTTAACATTAATATGTCATCTCAGAATCCGTTCTGGACTGTTATATGTCCACATCTATTAAATTACAGATTAAATAACAAACGATAACGAAACAGGATGAAACCACTTGTGTTGTCTAGCTAACAGATTTACCTATAATAAACAGCGGGGTTCCGCAACCTACAAGTTAAGGAAATCTTGTGGTACCCATTACGGATCAGCAAGCAACAATTGGAGTCGCTCTGGACTGCAGTCCAGAGTCGCACTCCGATCCAAATATCGTCACAGTTTAAGTACAGGAATATCTGGAAACTAGTATAGGGTTAAAGTTCGTCGAGTTGGCTTCGATTTGAGCCCTCGAACGCACCATTCTATTATTTATATAATTTATGGTGAATTTAACGGTTTTCAGGTACAATAAAATTACAGTTTTACGATTAAACTTGGGGGTAGTCGTTTTAGTCGTTAACGGTCATATTTTCCAGCGAAATTTGCACACGTTATCCATACCTACAAGGGCCAATGTAATTTATCCAGTTCCGTCAAATTAGATAATGATTTCCTATGAGAACAAGCATCGAACAGTTGTGTCGAATAATCTAACGGAAAAGTAAAGCATGAATTATATACGATGTTGATTTGTAATTAACAAAAGGTAGCATGTAGCAAGTAGGGAACTTGCCTGGACAAGTCTCGGAGATGTACGGTGACGGCAATGTCACGAACGCGCGACGAACGGCGTGAATTGGTTTGCATGACTTTGGCTCGAGTTTCAGTTTCGTCGTCGGATTTGTCCGGGGACGACTCGTGAATGTTGGAAGCGGGGAGGTGCTCTGTGGGTCTCCTGGGTGTGCTGGGATCGTCGACGGTCGGTGGCGCTCCGATGATGGCAGCAGTGGCTCGCAGGTTTGGTGGTCGGGGCTCGGCTGTGAATCTTGGGCCTTGCGCGTCAATGGGTTCGACGATGGGTGATGATGACGATGGTGATCGAAGGTGGCACTGGGGTGTCGCTGGTGACGTGAGTGGTCGGCGGTTGGCTCGACTTAGGGTAGTTTCGACGGTGGGGTTGGAGGGAGGCGGCAGCAGTTGAAATGGGTGGGTCGAGGAGGTGCAGTGGCGAGGTGGTTCTGGTTGAGGGGCTCGCCGGTGAGGTAGTGATATGAGTGTCGTGGAGGAGATTGGCGGCAATGACTCGGGTGCTCGATGGTCCCGTTTGTGGTTGTCGGCGATGGCTTTGGAGTTCTGGCGAGGCAAACGGGGCTGTGGGTTTGGGTGGAATTCGGTTGGAGGAAAAATGAGGGGAGAGGTGCTCAGGTCGACGAGGATGACGGTGGTGGTCGGGAAGGAGAGGGGTGCCCGGAGGTGGCTCGACGTTGGGTCGTCGGGAAAACTCGAAGCTTGGAGGAGGAGGGTCGGGGTTCTGGGTCGCGGGTATGGGTTCGAGATGAAGAGAAGGAAAGAGAAGAATGGGAGAAAGAGAGAGAACGTGAGGGGAGAGAGATAGGGAAGATGAGGGAATCGTGAGGGGGCACATCGTGGAGTAACGGCGCTGCGACGTAGGCGCGGGCGAGGGCGGAGGAGGCGGATCGCGGGGAGCAGGGAGCGGGAAACGCGGGGGTAGCCGTTGGGAAGATGAAGTGCCGGGTCGAGTTGGTGAGACGGGTCGGGAGCGGGCTCGGGGGAGACTGGGCCGGGCCAAGAGAGGAAAAATGGTTTAATTAAATTTTCATGGGCTCGGGCTGCTGGAGTTAATGGAAAATCAAATGGAAAAATATAGGGGATTGGGTCGGGGAAACTGTTGGGCTTTAAGGGAAAAATTTAAGTTAATTTAAAAGAATGGGTTTGGATTTTTATGGATAAGAAAATAAATGGGTTTTAAAAAAATAAATAGAATTATAAATAAAAATAAATAGAATTCTAGAGTAACAAAATACAGGTTTTGGTATAAAAGGGGCTGGGTATTACATCATACCACCCTTACAAAAATTTCGTCCTCGAAATTTAAAATAAACAATAAGTTGTACAAACATAGGCAAAAGCAATTATATTGCAAACTAACACATAATGCTTTATTTGACATAGGCAAATAACGAAATTTTGAAGGTTTATATATGTAAGAATAACATACAAGGGTATAGGTTTAATTAAGTATAAAACAGAATTAACTACAAAGGCAACCTATATGTATATAAGAATAGCAATAACAATAATAATGAACAATAATATTCGAGACTTGCTCGATAAAATCGAGACTCAATTATATGCACATGTAAGTATATCAAAAGTAGTACATCAGAAATAGTAAGTATAAGGCACAAACATTGATAATAGTAACCATAGGCACAATACTCGAAAATAAAGTAACGACAATAAAATAGTGAGGGATTTGTCGGTTAAAACATTTTAGGATGATGTATCGATCAGATATCTTTAAAATAACTTAGAAAACTCATTTCGTGAAAATAAGAAACATGGAACAAAAATATGCGCGGTGTAAGGTTGCGTTACTGAAAATGAGAGTAATAATATTGTACTTAAAATAAATAAAACGGAGTAATCAATAACACGCACTCTTTGATAAATACCAAAGTATTGAAAACTAATATTCGAATAACACAGTCCCTAAATATAGTTAGGGTAATAGGAAGAACACAAATAGGTATAGGGCTAGTTAGGGTAATGATTACAAGGAAGTGTGGATCATTCAAAGGTTGGGGTGTGGCGGCTTTAGGCTAAAGGTCAAGGAGATTGGGATCGGGTCAGCACAGGAAGTAAGGATGAGAAACAAAGGACTACTAGGGGAAAAGTATGGGGAGGACGACGGTCGGTATATCATATGAATCAAAGATTTGAAGAGTTAGCTAACTCGGAAATTTCACAAGAAACGTTCTCCTCCCAAAAGGATCTCAAACGGGCACAGACAAAAGATGAAGAGTGGACCTCTAAACGATTGTGTGTGGTACTGGTTAATCTGAGTGAGGGTTAAGGCAACGTAAGGAATAGAGGTGGACAGGTCTCAGTAGAAAAAAATAATTGTATAGAAGAAATAATCAAGTATCAAGAGAACTAAGAAGATTGAAGTATTAGCAAACCCCGCAATTTATTCCATTCTAGAAAATTTTAAACAAAGCATCATCAAAATGAAATGTGGCCCTAAACTATACACAGATTTTATTTGGCCAAGGAAGACAACATCTAAAAGAAATCCCGTCAGTCGCGGTTGTAGAGATTCAGCAGGTTGCGGTAGACTCGCGCACTCAGGTGGGGCGTCCATTTCCATAGCGCCTCGCGGGGACCGCCATTGGAAGTTCTTCCACAGCAGGGTCTTGTCCTTCTGGTCCTTCTTTCTCGGATGGAGCTTCTTCACCGAGGTCCGATTCCATGTGATTCTCTTCTTCTGGATTCTCTTCCACGGGATTTTCCTCCACTGGATTTTCTTCTATCGGTTCTTCCTCGGGGTCTTCCTCTAACGGGTTCTCTTCAGGGTCTCCTTCCTCTTCGTCGGAATCGCCTATCATGTCAAACTCTGGGGCGGCTACTCTTTCGTCCTCTGAATCGTTGTTTCCGAAATTGACCTGGGGACCGTTGATCTCATCGTCAGAACTCATCAGCATGTGGTCTAAGGAAACGCATGACTGTGCATCCTCATCTAGATGCGGTGCTGCTCCAGGGTGGGCCATGGCCTGAAAGAAAAAGTCATGATTAGACAATAAAATACATCAGGAAAATGGCTAAGTGTACGAAGTATGGAAAAGACATGCGGTGGCAGGAATTGAAAAATCAAGATTAAAATGCTATGCTAATGAATAGTATGAATAAGGGAAATGACAAGAGAATAACACATATATTACGATTCAAATTTTATTGCATTTAACTAAGAGTTCAACGGATACAAGATTTCAAACGGAAAGAAATATTCATAAGGGGATTACAACATAATGCTGAAATTCGAAAACAGGAAAATTCTTCTTTGATTGCTAGGCCGCTGCATCTTTGTCACGCAAATTGAATCCTGTGTTGGGTCCGCTTTATCATCGAAGTTCGAACTACGCGATAATCATCACTTGTCAGAAGTGTGGAGAGTGGACGAGTCTCCTCCTTGTAGTTCCTTCCTTTCTGGGCAACCATTGATGAGATGTTTGTTGGACCCGCATATCAGACATTTCCCTTGGGCGCGGCGACAATCCCTCTGAAGATGTCCTGGCCTCTTACAGTACCCACAACAAGGGGTCTTTTGCTGCTTCTGTTGTGGGGAAACAAATTAACGCTTCATCTTCTTCTCTTTTCCTCGTTTAATAGGGATCCCTTTATGATTGGAGACTCCCGCTGGTGCGTGATTCACCTGTCTTCTCAGTCCTTCAGCCAACAAGTCGTTTGTTCGCTCCTGGGCTTCCTTTAGACCTTGCAGTACACTCAGGATCTCAATGGTCTGATCCTGGGGAGCGGATATAGATGAAGAGTCGTTGGAAGACATGATCCTGAAACAACACTTTTTGAGGATGATATAAGTCACAAGCTATACGAATCAAAATATAATATGGATAAGACAAAGATTCAAGAATATCAGAGGTGATGAATTTATTATAAGTGGAGAATCAACCGTATGACTTTAAGTCACTTAAACAGGGTACGGTAGTGCAATTGCAACTACGTAACCTTGCCAAGTCACCCGAAACCCTGCCGAATGGATAGCTGAACAATCAACATGAACATTGATCAAGGATATCAAGTTTACAATCCTGACTGAGGGATGTCTTAGATTGTCAAGCTTTACACGGAAAACTGCAATCCCAATCGAAGCAAAACCTGGCTCTGATACCAACTAAACCATGTCACGCCCCGCTTCCCAAAATACGGAATACGATGGTTGACAAGGCCAGCCATGCTCCTACGGTCAAGAAAATGTCCTGCCGTAGTCACACTTCGGCTTCTAGTTTTTCATGGTAAACAGTAAGTGATGCGCAGGTAATGAGAAATGCAGTAACTGAATGAAACAATGTAAAGAACTGACCTGATGGGAAAATAAGAGATATAACTCTGGATAGCAAGTCGAGGTGTCTGTGATATATGTCTAGTCCTGATCCAGGCTAAATCTTCTCCTCACACTGAGCATGCATACTCAGGTCGTCAGAGCGACACAATAGCAATATAATATATATAAAATCATATGACAATTCTAACAGTGATAATAGATATATGTAACAGTAAATCAATGACGGTAAAGGCATGAACATGCAGTAATCAATGCAGCGGAACGGTAAAAGCAGTATAATGATATGCCACGTATGTCAACACAACAAGTATGTATGGTATATCAATGCCAGTATCCCTATCAGTCTCTAAGTCTCACTGTACAGGTCACTAAGCCTATCGTCAGTCCAAGTGTGAGAGTCAACTACTCGCGAGTGTCCTCCACCCAAGGGTAGAACCCAAGGGCAAGGGACCACGGGCCCAACATGTATATCACGGTGATAATCACATACCCTGTAAATCTCCATATATCTCCCTAAATATATAAGCCGGCATGAGACTCCCGAGATTCTGTTGAACTCACACTCAAACTACCCCACACTCCGTGGTCTATATCAAACGCTAACCATAACCCTAAATACCAATCGGTCTGTGACAAGTCTGTGCGAGAGCTGGAGGCAGGACCTCCATCAAGCACGTCCCGACTAATACCTAAGATAAATGGCAGTGTCTGGTGCCTTATCTGTGACACCCGTGCAAGAGCTTCCATAAGTGTCCCATACCACTTATAGTCACGCGTACACGCATCCCACAGACGTCGACAATGCAATAGAATAATAAGGTTCACTGATTGTGTACAAGTACGTATCACTTTTACTTAATCACTTATACACGAACACTGACGTACTTGCCACAATCATCACTAAAATCTAACACTGGGTAAATGCACGTTATCACTATGTTATCAATGCAATGACATGTGTGTGATATGATGCGTAAACAGTATATGAAGCATGATTAAGGTGTCATAAAATAGTATTCTATCACTTGCACGATTTATCATGAAACGTACGTGTATAGTTTAGCGAAACGATAAACAGGTAATAATTGGTATGTTCAGTTGTCCATCCATCGAATTTAGTTTCATGCCAATCGGGTTCCAGAATCATCAATTATAACCATTTCCTTTTAAGCGTTCACGGCTGGAAATCCGGTCTCAGAATCAGAAATCCGTTTCGCAACGCATTTTAATTCCAGTTGGAATCAGATTTTAGCGACGCTACAGTTGAATGAAATCTAGGGTTTTCAGTAAGGTTATCAGCGCAACAGACGGATCTTCAATCGCATCTGGACATCAGGAGTTATACACTGTTTAACATTAATATGTCATCTCAGAATCCGTTCTGGACTGTTATACGTCCACATCTATTAAATTACAGATTAAATAACAAACTATAACGAAACAGGATGAAACTACTTGTGCTGTCTAGATAACAGATTTACCTATAATAAACATCGGGGTTCCGCAACCTACAAGTTAAGTAAATCTTGTGGTACCCATTACGGATCAGAAAGCAACAATTGGAGTCGCTCTGGACTGCAGTCCAGAGTCGCACTCCGATCCAAATATCGTTACAGTTTAAGTACAGGATTATCTAGAAACTAGTATAGGGTTAAAGTTCGTCGAGTTGGCTTCGATTTGAGCCCTCGAACGCACCATTCTAGTATGTATATAATTTATGGTGAATTTAACGGTTTTCAGGTAAAATAAAATTACAGTTTTACGATTAAACTTGGGGGTAGTCGTTTTAGTCGTTAACGGTCATATTTTCCAGCAAAATTTGCACACGTTATCCATCCCTACAAGGGCCAATGTAATTTATCCAGTTCCGTCAAATTAGATAATGATTTCCTATGAGAACAAGCATCGAACAGTTGTGTCAAATAATCTAACGGAAAAGTAAAGCATGAATTATATACGATGTTGATTTGTAATTAACAAAAGGTAGCATGTAGCAAGTAGGGAACTTGCCTAGACAAGTCTCAGGGATGTACGGTGACGGAAATGTCACGAACGCGCGACGAACGGCATGAATTGGTTCGCACGACTTTGGCTCGAGTTTCAGTTTCGTCGTCGGATTTGTCCGGGGACGACTCGTGAATGTTGGAAGCGGGGAGGTGCTCTGTGGGTCTCCTGGGTGTGCTGGGATCATCGACGGTCGGTGGCGCTCCGATGATGGCAGCAGTGGCTCGCAGGTTTGGTGGTCGGGGCTCGGCTGTGAAGCTTGGGCCTTGCGCGTCAATGGGTTCGACGATGGGTGATGATGACGATGGTGATCGAAGGTGGCACTGGGGTGTCGCTGGTGACGTGAGTGGCCGGCAGTTGGCTCGACTTAGGGTAGTTTCGACGGTGGGGTTGGAGGGAGGCGGCAGCAGTTGAAATGGGTGGGTCGAGGAGGTGCAGTGGCGAGGTGGTTCTGGTTGAGGGGCTCGCCGGTGAGGCAGTGATATGAGTGTCGTGGAGGAGATTGGCGGCAATGACTCGGGTGCTCGGTGGTCCCGTTTGTGGTCGTCGGCGATGGCGTTGGAGTTCTGGCGAGGCAAACGGGGCTGTGGGTTTGGGTGGAATTCGATTGGAGGAAAAATGAGGGGAGAGGTGCTCAGGTCGGCGAGGCTGATGGTGGTGGTCGGGAAGGAGAGGGGTGCCCGGAGGTGGCTCGACGTTGGGTCGTCGGGAAAACTCGAAGCTTGGAGGAGGAGGGTCGGGGTTCTGGGTCGCGGGTATGGGTTCGAGATGAAGAGAGGAAAAGAGAAGAATGGGAGAAAGAGAGAGAACGTGAGGGGAGAGAGATAGGGAAGATGAGGGAATCGTGAGGGGGCACGTCGTGGAGTAACGGCGCTGCGACGTAGGCGCGGGAGAGGGCGGAGGAGGCGGATCGCGGGGAGCAGGGAGCGGGAAACGCGGGGGTAGCCGTTGGGAAGATGAAATGCCGGGTCGGGTTAGTGAGACGGGTCGGGAGCGGGCTCGGGGGAGACTGGGCCGGGCCAAGAGAGGAAAAATGGTTTAATTAAATTTTCATGGGCCCGGGCTGCTGGATTTAATGGAAAAGCAAATGGAAAAATATAGGGGATTGGGCCGGGGAAACTATTGGGCTTTAAGGGAAAATTTTAAGTTAATTTAAAAGAATGGGTTTGGATTTTTATGGATAAGAAAATAAATGGGTTTTAAAAAAATAAATAGAATTATAAATAAAAATAAATAGAATTCTAGAGTAACAAAATACAGGTTTTAGTATAAAAGGGGCTGGGTATTACAAGATCTCCAGAAGCTTCTGTCCGAACAGCAAAGCTCTTTATTCAAGCTAAACACTCTCAAGCTTCTCAAGCAAGCCTCTCAAATAACTACCTAAGCCTAGAAACTTCTCCCTAACCTCCAAGCTTATGAAGGAAGCTAGCCCTAACTAACTAACTCTAGAACCTTCTACCTAACTACCAAGCTTACAAGTGAAGCTAATCTAAACCTAACTTCTAAAGGAAGCTAATCCCAATCCTGAGGCTATAAAAGAGACCCTTAAAAGCTTCTACTCAAAGATTGTTGAATGGTTGTTGATCCTTCCATCAATTTCCACCCACAAGTTGAGTGACACAACTTGTGCATTCAAATCCTAACCCTAATCCAATCATCAAAGCCAAATTCAAGATCTTTGAGAACAAATCAAGTAAGAAGCCTTCAACCTTTTAGAAGCGAAGCCGATCTTCAACCGAGCAAGTGATCCAAGACGATCTGCGACTCAAGAAGACATGCGAAGCCAAATCAACGATCGAGTTTTTTTCTCTTGTAGATCTTGAGAGAATTGTAACAAAATTGTTGATAAATAAAAGGTGAAATTTCTTTATCTTGCTTCTATATTTGAACATTATGATTAGATCTCGATTCTTGATTGTGTTCTTTGTTATAATGCTTGAGTAAAAACTCCGCTCGTGAAGGAGTCGAGAGAATCAATAGATGATGATGTTACAAATCTTGAAACGATTCTTAATTCCTATAAGTTTTGTAAACTCTTGTAAATTGAATTATCGACAATCTAGTTTCGAGCGAAATGCTTTATTGAATGTTTTCGCTCGTAATTAGATATCGACGATCGGTAATTCAATTTACTATAGGCTGGCATTTGAATGAGATTCATCGAAAGGACAAAGGATGAGATGAAGAAACCCTAGTTCCTTCAAGAGATCCTTAAACCTCGATTGATCGTCATCGATCTAGTATCAAATTATTAATGGATAAGAAAACGTAATCACTAGTTTTCATCACTTCTATAGATTCGATCGATTCCTACGAGCCTCACTTCAATTCTTGAAACCTAATTCAATTGGATATCATCAATTCTTGATTCTTGATTTTGATGTTTTCTTGATATTAGATTTAGATCTAGATAATTCTTGAAATTCACTTTTAAATCTTGAATTGAATTGTCTTTTCTTTTCTCTTTAATTTTCAATTCATCTAAAACAATTACGATCAAATCTCACTTTCCCTGTGAACGATCCGCACTCGCTAACGAACCTACAATTGACACCGTTATTGATTGCGGTTTACAAATTTTTTTGATTGTGATCTTTACACATTTTCAAAACACGACACACAAAGAATCATTCAATCAACTACCTAGACCTCACGAGTATGATTGTCATCACAGCTCTAATAGTCAAGCAAAAATCCTACAGACTTTACCAACATATAATCGGGATACGTAATATAAAAATAGAACGTATACACATGTTGAGGTAGCTATCATATTGAGCAAGATTGTCCTGTACACATATTTCCCAAGTATCCATATATAATATACAATTTTGTACTATACAATAATGGACTCTATGCATGGCATATGCATCCAATAGATCGAACCGATTTACTTTATGGTAAATTGCTGTATAACCTCTTAAAGTTCCATATATTTGCATTTTTATACCTTGTTCAATATTAACTTAAATATCTATAGCATGCTCCTTTGCCGTAGGGAAGAAATTTTATTGTACCCCAATTGACCACCGGCAAAGAGCACCATTACAGGCTTTTCCTAATCTTAGTGGACGCTTGTATTGGTTAAATAAGAGCATTTAGAATAATTGGTAGAGATATAAACGGATCGGAAACATGTGCTGCCATATATGTATCTTGTTGTCGTAAGCGTATTAGAATACAAATACGAATAGTTAATTATCGAAAATGAAAAATAAGCCCGACACGGATATGAAATGAATACAAGTAAAAATATGCCAAATCAACTAAAAAATTATTATTATTATCATCAGATACAAATATGGAACGGATATAGATGTCATCATATCCGTATTCGGTGGCTGAAAACGTATATGACAATGAAGGAACTTTGTCCCATATAAGTTCTTACAGTTATATCTATTTCTATATTAGCCCTTAGGGTCTAAATATTTGTTGCTGGCAATTGACCTTAAACCAGTACAGGACAGCTTCACCTGTTTATATATAACTCTTGCTCCGATGTTAATAGAGGCAAAAATTCACATTTCTTTACACTTGATTCCTCGATTAGCTAGGTTGAGGAAAAGCTAAATTATAATGGCAGAGAAAACGTTTATTCGACTATTTAATTGATAATTTTCTGAATTGGATTAGGTTATAGTATCTATAGAGGGAAATACATACCAAGGATAACCATGCGGTATGCTCTTCAAAACATCGATAGTTAGTTCCGATCGTACGTTCTAACTTTAAACAAGTTAATTCAGTATACCGTCCTTAAATTTTCGGTGTTTTCTAGTCAACTACCTAAACTTGTTTTATACATATAACTATTCAAGAACAGTTTGCTAGAAAACAGCGAAAGTTCCAGTAGATCAGCAAAAGCATTTTCAAGACTACTATCGAAATAGATCAAACTTAAGCGATTACTGTCGAAGGAAAAACTCTATAATAAGCTAGTGAAGCTGACAGGGACCTTTTTGCTAATAGTCCGTGCAAGTTACGGAGTGCATAGGATTCGTACTGAAACGTAGTCACTACAAAAGTTTTTCAAACAAAAAAAAAGCTCCATTGATTAATCAAAAGCTGTTTTCGAGCTCTTTCTCTCTGCTTTCCAACAAAATCATTTCTCATATAATTGAAGTTTATTGATCCAAACTTTATTGTTGCTGCCATGCTTTTGGTGATGGAAATTTGAATGGCTTCGACGTACTTGACAACATAACACCTTTGTATTTCTCGCTGTATGATGTATATGTGCCATAATTATTTGGGCAGATATATTATAATAATGCACATGTTTACATCACTTCTCTATCATGGCTGTATCATTAGTTAACCTATGAGATCAATGCATAATGTACGTGTGTGGATAGATCCATGGGTAGCTTTTATGGAGACTCTATGATGTCTTCCTTTGGCTCTTCTCTTGGAAAGTAAGGCCTGGACATGGAATGTGTTAATATTAAGAACCTTATGCGGACGGAGATTGAAAGCGATCGTCGTCGTAGGATGGATGAGGGCTTGAAACACATGAAAATGATAGGGTGAAGGATATACATCTTACAAACTCGTTCGTTGTCTAAAGCTAAATCAACATAGCTCGATCAAACAATGATTTAGATATACAAATAGAATTCTTGTCCCTGGGCCTTGGTTTGTGGCCCATCCTGATTAACTCCTACTTATATGTTTTCAATCTGGCCCCTGGGCCCATTCTCTTGGATCGACCCTTGGTTGCTTCTAGGCATGCCACTTATCTAGTTTATATACATATGTATCTATGGATCTGTTGTTCGAACATTCGAACTCGTCGGTCCTCTTCGAAGTTATATTTTTCAACTTCCACCCAAACCCTATTCCGTAAATAGTGTCCGTCTTTTCCGTTTAGTTTCAGGGCCAATGGGCTCTACCCAAAATGAAATATTGGCCCAATAGACATATAAGAAAATCAAAAAATAGTGGGATCTGGGCCTTAATGTCTTTTAATCCAACGGCTCGCATCTCTCGCATCTCAGACCCCCCTCCTCTTATAATCAATCCCCCAACTGCGCCTCCGCTTCAAGCAAAACCCTAGCAGATACCAAATGGGTGAGCTCCTTCAACCTCTTTCTCTCCATTGAATCTCCATTTTTCTTAAGGTTTCGATCGGCTTTGAATAGATCTCGTTTGGTTGCAGGTGCGTACAAGTACGTGTCGGAGCTATGGAGGAAGAAGCAATCGGATGTGATGAGGTTCTTGCAGAGGGTGAGGTGCTGGGAGTATCGCCAGCACCCCTCCATCGTTCGAGTCACGAGGCCGACTCGCCCCGACAAGGCTCGCAGGCTCGGGTTCAAGGCCAAGCAGGTACAAATACTATTGTTGTTGGTTCGAATTCGGTTGATCTTCGTTACAATCGCCATTTCAATGATTTGAATAACATGTTACCTCTTACATTAGCGACATTCAATTGTTGATGTAATTCTTTCTGGAAAAGATTAGAGGTTTAGCCTGGAAATAGTTTAAGACTGGAAATTAAGTATTTCTGACAGGCTGTGTAGAAATATTGATATCAATGAAGCTGGTTTTTTGTACTTTAAGACTCAAGCTTAAGTGGGTGTATGATGTGGTTGTGATCGGTGCTATTATTATACAAGAATCTAAGTAAAAAGTGGAATCATTTTGATTATTTAAAGGCAAGAAGAATAGTTGAAAGAATAATGATGAGGCATTCTTAGTAGAATAAAAGCTTCATTTTACTGAAGCCGCCAAACTTCTGGTGTATTTCAGGTAAATGTTTAATATTTATGAATAGTATGCTCAATGAAGCTTCATTTTTATCGAATAACTCCATAATGAGACAAGCAGTCCATACCATTTTCACTTTAATGTTCAATCTCTTAAATTTAGGGATCCTTTGTTTAACTTCCTTCATATTCCAAGAAGAGAAGATGTAAATAGCCTTCCTTCTTTAGAATTCTTGTTGGTCCCCTTATCTTCTTTATGCCTATAACAGATTTTTTTAACCCTAGAGGGCAGAGTGACAAGGGTTTCAAATAAAAACCTTGCTAATTTGGCAAGTCAATTAACGAAGCATCCTTAACAATAACAATTGTATGAACTAAATGAATAAAATAGTGACACAATAACGATTGGAAATAAAGAGACTTTTAGGTGGTTTGACGTTCTACGTACTCCATCCTAAAAGGGAATGTTTTAAGATTTCCCTTTTTTCATTTTACTTAATCCTTTAGTTGTATAGGAACAAAGCCTTTATAACTGTCTTTTCTTAAACAGCCACTTTTAGACATTTGCTTCTTCTCAAGAAGTTGAAAAATGAGAAATCTCTTTAATTAATGAGAGGGATGGTCGCATTTCCCTAATAAATGAGAAGAATGTTCGCTCATATTTCTTACTATTATATGGCTTACAAGCTTTTAAAGAATGGATGATTTATCGAGAGATCTACAAATGAAATTTAATTTGAAGCTCCTGAAAATTCTTAGAAAAATGAAATTTATTGTATGAGTAATAGTCAAATGTATGCCCAAATTTCTATGTGATATACAACCATTTTTTTGAATTTTAAGTCATTGAAGAAATGATAAAATTAATTGAAAAATAAAAATACTAAATATTAAAAAAGATATTTTTAATAGAATACTATATAGCCTAAAATGAAACATTAGAAATAATAGAAAAATGCTAAATACTTTCCAAATAGCATAAATAAGTAGGGGTGAGTATCGGTCGGTTTGGTTTTAAGGCAAAAATTACCAGCCGTACCGATCACCGCTACGAAACCGAACCGGTTCGGTTCGGTCGGTTTTCATTGTCGAGCAAGGCGCGAAGAAAATTGATGTCAAAGGGAGTTTGATGTGATCTTCGATTGTGAGCTTTTAATGGGTTAGTGATGAGTTGTTGAAGAAACTTGAAAATTGAAAAAGATGAAGAAGATAGAGGCCGGGAACATCTCATTTTTTTATGAGAAAAACAAGGGAAAAAATGATTAATGTGAAGTAGTTGTCATCATGTCATGACAACTGTAGCTACATGGTGAATAAACGAGAGGGCAAAAGTTGAAATTTGAAGGAATGCATGTGAGGATTAAGTGGTTAGGTATCATGCACTCATAAAAACATACCCTTTAATCGAGGGATTCATCAGCTTTGGTTCGGTTTGAACTTGAAGTTTTTTCATCAAACCAAACCAAACCGAGTCAGTACAAAAAATCAAACTGAATTCATCAGTCCGGCCTGTATGGTTCAGTTCGTTCTTTTTCTGCTCACTCTTATGAACAAGTGATATTTTTTGTTGTAAAGACATCGGGGGTTTATCGGCACTAACTTTGTCTTGAAAGTAATAAATAATTTTGAACTCACAAATATATACGAGAATAATGAAGAAAAGAGGCTCTTAGAGGCTTTTTCGTTAGGCAGCGTCAAAAATCTATATCCTAAATTTTTTTCGACGATCGGCATTCATCATCTTCATCTTTACCATCTAAGATGTAGGTACACCAAATTTCACGTGATTCTACAACCCTTTCACCATTGAATTAGCAATGTAATAAGTTCTATTGTCGGTAAACCGTTAATTTTGCACCCACTAAATCAACGGTGAAAAGTGATAGAACCATGTATTCACGTGATTCTACAACCCTTTCACCATTGAATTAGCAATGTAATAAGTTCTATTGTCGGTAAACCGTTAATTTTGCACCCACTAAATCAACGGTGAAAAGTGATAAAACCACATGGTATATCCACATCGTAGATGATAAAGATGGAGATGATGGATGCCGATCTTAAAAAAAATCATGAATGTATTTTTTTGACGCTATAGAAGGAAATTCTCTTATGGCACATTTCCTCCATTATTTCCCCCCCCCCTCTCTCTCTATACACACACGAGTTTTTTTATATTAAAAAATAAACCTAAACACTGATAATATGTGGAAAGATATTTTTTAGATTAGAAAAATATAATCAAAGTATCCGTGTTGAGCATCTCTCTATCATCTTAGTCCCCTTTCCAAGACACCTCAGGAGAAAAAAATAAAGTACATGACATATTGATATAGCACATCAGCCAAAAGGCCTTTCATGTTGTACAATGTACGCTTGAAATGGATCTTAAAGTTGGCTTTGTGAAGTCCAACTTAACTTTATCTTCCACCTCCAATGGATTCGAATTTGCAGCACAAAATAGCTGTTGTAATAGCAAAATATGTCCTTTTTTATCCGCCACAAATTGAAAAGTAGGTTATATCACATTTCTATTTTTACAAATTAGGTGTTAAATTTGATCATTAGTCCTGTTTCATATTCTTGAGTAATCTCTTGATAGCTTTATGTTAAATTTGTTTTGCATATCTGATATCACATTAAATCTTCTATTACACAAAGCTGGTTATCCATATTAAAGTGAGAAACTTTTGAGCAATATTCCTCTCATCTATTAGTAGGAAGAAGCCTTTTTTTTTATGGAGGGCCTCTTGAAGATGTAGTTGTATGGGTTTTGTGTCTACCTGGTTAAAAAAGCAAGTTTAGTGGGCAAGGGAAATCTTAAAGTCAGGGACTATAGGAGTGGAGAAGTCATGGTGCGCCACTTGTAAATCTCTTTGTTGTGATTGATATTATGTGTTAATCTTTACTGATTTATTTTGTATGCAACTGTTATTATTGCAACTCTTGATTAATTGACTTCTCAATTAACAAGATTGCTTTGTTAAAATCCGACTCACTTTCATCTAGGGTTGTCTCTTCAAAAGCCATTTTTTAAGGTTTGCAAGTGTATCAAGTTTGTAAAATTAGAGTTTATCATAAGTTTGTAGGATATTTTTTATATACATTTTCCCAATTTTAATAATAGTTCTTTTCCAAGAGAGTCATATATACAAGTACAATTTATGAACTCTTCATATTTCTAGTTGATGATTGTCCTTCTTGTTGGCCCTACAAAGTAAATAAGCTGTATTAATATTTCATCCATGTCAATACATTCTTTGCTCATTTTTTAAATTGGTTAAATGCACAAAACCCTCTTGTGGTTTATCTTTGGAAACCTAGTACAAAACTACAAATCCCCTCGACCCATTAATTAAAACCCCTAGAAAACAATCAAATTCTACCCTAAACAAACACAAAACAAGTTTCTAGAGTTAAATTGGACAAGCATTTCTTTATAATATATATTACTCGGAGAGAAACTATCCAACCTCATTACAGCTTGGAAAGATTTGAGGGGTATTTACGATAATAAATCTCTTGAGGGGTTAAATACGGTTTACTAGTTAAACTATAGAGGGGTTTAGTTCAATTAACCCATTTGTACTGATTTTTAAATGAATTTACTAGCTTTTCTAGTTTACATTTGTAGCATTTCTTTGGTTTTAAGTGTATCATTTGAATTTTGTTATGCAGGGGTATGTGATATACCGTGTCCGTGTCAGGCGTGGCGGCCGCAAGAGACCAGTTCCCAAGGGAATTGTGTATGGTAAGCCCAAAAACCAAGGTATTACTCAACTTAAGTTTCAGAGGAACAAAAGGTCAGTTGCTGAGGAGAGAGCTGGAAGGAAGTTGGGAGGCCTAAAGGTCCTCAATTCTTACTGGCTTAACGAGGTTAGTAGTAATTATAAGCTTGTCAGCTTCTGTATTTCCCTTTTTCATAGGTTAAGCTTGAAGGAAACCTCCCTGACTTTTGTTTCGTCTTATAGCAAGATTCTCTCTCTCTCGAACTTGCATTTTCTCTGTACTTTAAGAATATTTATTTCATATAACTTTCTAATTTTCTGCTATTTTGACTGATGATGCATATTTAATGCTTTTATCAAGGTGTACCTTTGGAAATTAAAAAGTAAGCAGAGATGCAAAAATAAAACATAAAATTGGAGTAAACGACAAATTTGAAAAGAGATAGTGCTCCTCTTCTATAAAGTTAAAGCAAAGAAGGGGCTAATTTACACTGAACTATCCTTAGCTATGAGTTTCATTCACTTAACTACCTTAAAGATTATTATCACATAGGTCAAACTGCTAGATTTAAGGGTATTTTAGTGAAAAAAGTCCTTAGCCAAAAGGAAGTTTTGTGAGTTGACCCTTTATTGTATGAGGATTCTAATTTATTCATCTTGACTTCAGGACTCAACTTACAAGTATTTTGAGGTAATTCTCGTTGATGCCGCTCACAATGCAATTCGCAACGACCCAAGGATCAACTGGATCTGCAAAGGTGTTCACAAGCACCGTGAGCTTCGCGGCCTTACCTCTGCTGGTAAGAAGTATCGTGGCCTCAGAGGCAAGGGCCATTTGTATCACAAGAACAGGCCATCCCGCAGAGCAACTTGGAAGAGGAACCAGACCAAATCTCTCCGACGATATCGCTAATTTTCATTATCTGTTGCCTTGCTGTTTATTCCTGGTACTGCTGGATTTAAGATACTTGGTTTATTTCCAATATTGTAGGGTTTGTGACTTTATTTGCTCAACTATTTGAATTTGCGAACTTATTGTTTAATTTTGCATTTGGATTATGCTTAATGTTCATCATCTCCTATTGCCGAATTACGAGCTAAACAGCTGGTTACATTTCTCTTGTGGTTCCAGGCAAATGCTTGCTATTTCATCGGCAAGGCCCTGTTAAGACCTTTAATTCCAATTCCCCCCCCCCCCCCCCTTCATATATATATATATATATATATGATGTGACTCTTACAATAGCAGTACCAGGAGGAAATTTTCACTTAATGTTTACGCTCCATGCGAGCCCCCCCCTGTGTTGATGGCTATGTGGAGAAGACAATGGCTATGTATATGCGCCAAGTTTTGCAAAGAATTTAGGGCTTTCCTCATACTTCGCTAATTATTAAAGAACTCACTCTTACTTCGTATTTATTTATCGGACCCTCAATACATTTAAGTTGCATTAAAAACTTGCAAGCATGCAACAAAGAATATTGTTGGCATCTTCCATCGCACCGCTAGGGGCTTAATGGTGAGTATCGGATTAGGGTAACAGAAAAACCTAACCTCTCTTCTGCTCAAGTTGATAATGGAAACTAGCTCGTTTTTCTCAGCCTTCTCCAGCAACGAGCTTGTCGAATGCCGTTGTCCATTCGATTGCGAGTTTCGAATTAGTGGGTAATCTCATTCGAATGGAGAGCGATTCCTTGGTTGCACTAAATCCCGATCTTTAACTAAACGAGAATGTGAGTTCTTTTTTGGAAGAAAGACCTATCTAAATACCTAGAGGATAAGAAAGTAGCTTAAGCTCAAGCTCTGGCTACATTTTCTTAACGGGCCATTAACTTTGGATGGAAAAAAAACGAGGTTTTTTTTAGTGCAACTTATATGAGGGGTATTTTAGTAATCAGCGAAATATGAGAAGCTTTTTCTGGAAAACGTTTCAGTAAAAGGCTCAAGAATTTAATTATTGCAAGAAAATGATCTATAACCCTGCTATAGTGTGACCTCGGTCACATTAACCTTATAAGCGATATATCAAGTGCAGCCCTCGGTAGCACAGTTGCAAGGGAAAAACGGTTGGGACATAGCCTTGGTTTTAAAATGGAGCGGGCCTCCGCCATATTTATCACATTTAATAATACTCTATCAGTTATTAATAGTTTGGCTTGTTATAAATTTAAAAAAATCAAATTAGTTTGGTCCTATCACATAATACTACCAAAACCTTCTTGGATGGCTAACGGTGTCATGTCGTCCTCAACATTCAAAACACCTCTCTTCTCTATCTTAATCCTAACCATAGCCCTCCTACTTCTTCCTCCTCTTGCAACCACCACCAGCATCAGCGCATGCCTCCCCTCTCTGGTCGCCATCCTCCTTCTCCTTCTTCCCTAACATCTTCTTTCTTTTCATCCCAACCTTCAAATCCATGATCCTAAATTCCATCTTCATCTTCTTATTCCATCTTCAAATCCTTCTCACCTCTCCAAATCCACCTCCCTCCTTCTGCAGCCGTCAATCCCTCCTTAGCTCCCAACTCCATCCCCCAGGCACATGCAAACGTTCACGGGCCTAGTCAAACCTTAATTAGCCCTAACCTCTCAATCTTCATCATCATCTTCAGCATCTTTTCTTCCATCATCTTTGTCGCTCATCTCTTTTGCCGCTGCCGATCTCCTCCACCTACCGTCCCGCAACTGCCACTATCATTAATTGTCTAACTAATACTTAACAATTATTTAAAATTATTAGTGATATATTTAGTACATAATAATTAATTAATTAATTTTATAAAAAAGGCAAACCAGTTGTTTAATATGTAGAATTAACACTGTTAAAATTGATGAAAGCTGGCCGTTTAGACATCTTGGTTTTCTCTATATCCTAAATTTTGAGGATGTCAAAATACATAATACGGGGATGACTAGGCCAGTCATACTCATACGGTCAAGGAATAATCGTGCCATAGTCACACTTCGGCTTCCAGAAGTACATGGTAAACAGTAAACACAACACAAGTAATGAGAATCACAATCACTAAATCCATCACATTTAAATGAATCAAAGTGCAATGGATGCAAATCTATAACATCAAGGAAATAACTAACCAGATGGTTACAAAGGAAATGATAGCGCCGACGTCGCTAATCTACCGCAAAATCCTCGAATTAGGATAGGTCCTGATCTAGGCTAAGTCCACTTCTTTCTCTGAGCATGCATACTCAGATCGTTGATTGATGTAGATTTCGCGTGCGTGCGCTTTTAAAATCAAAGTTAAGAATATACCACAATCAATAACGGTGTCGCTTGCTAGCTAGCCGGTTGAGTACGGGTCGGTCCACAGGGAGAATGATTCCTTTTCTTTATGTTCTAACGAGTTAAGTCCAAAAAATTGGTGGTTTTGTTGTAAATCTATGAATGAGAATAAATTGATAAAAAGGCTTGCTAGGCTTAGGATTAGGCTAATTCGAAAAAGGGATTCTTCTCGCTTCTATCAATACCCTAATTAAGAATATAGGTGTTAGGGTAATAGTCAACAACGGGAATTAGCACGACCAAGAAGAAACTAAGTTTCTTCCCTTTGGTCCTTGTCCGTCCGTTCTTGGCTCTTAGCCATAACCTCTGGTTAATTCAACCACAACCGGTCTAACTAGGGAATCACCACTATCTTGTAAGATAGGGTGCCGTAGTGAGCGGTGTGTGGTTGATTTAAAGAGAGTCCTTTAAATAAAATTATTTGAGCAAAGAAAGGAGGGAAAGAGATTTCCTTCTCTCAGACCTTCCCTATCCTAACCCTAACAAGTGAGGAATTACCCACTCATTAGGGATGTTACGATGAAATTCATTTTTATAATTTTCTTTTAATAACCTAATAAACTTGCAGATAAATAAAGACAGATAAAAAATTGCAGAAAAATAAAATTCGGATAAAAAGAATGCGAGATAAAAAAATACCTTTATTGATGACCTCTTGACGATTACAAGGAAATTAAAATTTAATCTAGAAAATAAAAAAAGGCATCTCAAAAGAGACATCCAAAAGAGACACACCCCAAAAGAGGCTGTAGGCTTTCCTATTTATAGATAGGAGAAACCCTAGGGTTTACATCTGATCCACATATGAAATTACAAGACTATCCTAAGAAAACCGGGTCAAAGCGCCGACACCACCGACACTTTGCACCGACATGTGCTCTGCACGGCCGCGGAACCGCGGCCAGAAGCCTTGTTTGGCCGCGGTTCCGTGGCCATCTTGGGGGCTCTCTGTCTCATCTTTCCAAAGTTGCTTCATGTTACCTTTTTCTCCTGTTTTCTTTATTTGGTTCTTCAGACTCTTTTCTATTTTCTTCCAGATTTCCAACAGTGCAGAATTTGTGAACTTTTACCGTTAGCTTTGCGTTGAAGTCTTGAATCTTGTGCTGCCCTCGTACTTTGTGCAATCGAACTGTTCATTGATTTTCATTTGTTCCTTAAACTGTAGGCGGCATCAAACAGATTCATTTATTTGTTGGTCGTAGTCTCACATTTGCAGCGTCTTTTCACCATTTTCACTGTATTGTTTTGAGAACCTGTATCCTGCAACTATTTAGCAGATATGGATCAAAAGCACCTATTTATTTGTAATATGATTAAGAATGGGGAATATAATAATGCAATATTCTGATATGAACAAATACCCCCAAACTTATCTTTTGCTCGTCCTGAGCAAAACTAATTTTATTCTCGAAAAAACCTAACCTTACTTTCGCAGGGAATCGCGATTGCACTGAGCTCGTGCGACAAGCCGTTAAACCTCTAGGTGTCCCTAGTAGGAGGAGTATTGTCTCCTGACGGTTTTCAGCGGATACTACCCACAAAATCCGATCAATTTGGCCTGTTTAATTTTCATTCTTCAATTTGGTATTCTAGTAAGAAATTCTATTATTTTCAATTTAGAAATCATCAACCCATATTTTTCATACTCACTTATCATTTAACTTAAGATCGTATATGTTCTGCAAATTTATTAAGCTTAAAGTATCTTTTGAATTTTCCTTCTAAGGTTCCATCTCAATTTAGGATTTTTTATCATCTCTACTGAAGGTATAAGCCCTATCTTTCGTTCCTATCTCTCATCCAAACCCCAATCATATACCCCTACGTGTGTGTATGTATCACCCCTACACTTGGAAATTCAATTCAAGCTATCATATTTTTGTCCATCGTCCAAAGTAGTTTTAGTTGGTGAATTTTAGATGAAATTGCTCACACATTTTTCATGCGATCGTTAATACTTCTTGAGGTACTAACGACCGATTACAAAATGTGTTCGCGCATTAAGGCGTAATTCCTCGTCTTGTAATACCTAAGGCTTTAGCAGTGACTCCCAAACCAGTTGGTTTAAGGCACTAGGTGATAAAGCACCCTCGCTATATATTTTTTTTATTTATGCAGCCTTAAATAATTACAAAACTAGTGTTCATTTTTTTATATCTCTTTATTCACTCTTGTACTTTTGTTTTATTTTCCTCCATACTAAGGATTTTAGACAGGAGTATTTCAAGATATCCTCTACTATCCCGAGTTTCAAGGTGCGTGTATGTGCGAGTTGTAAGGTATATATTTTCAGAATTCAGACTTAAGGTTCAGAATTATTTTTCAGACTTACACTTCAAATAAAAATTCAATACTCTACCCTTATTTTGACTTAGCCCAAGAACTGAACTCAAAATTTGCCTATTTCTAAATAAACTATAAGAACATATATTTTTTATAATTAAACTTTAAGAAAGATTATTTTTAGGGTTTTTAATTTACTAAGTTTAGGGTCTAGTTTTTCCTAACTATTCAACCGTCATGTTGAACTTAAGTCAAATATGGCCAAAATTGAACTTTTCAATTTTTATAATTTATAATTTATTTTTATTTTTATGGGTTTTAAAATAAGTATGCAAATGCAAAAATATACACATGAATGCGAAGGAAGAAAGCTTACCGAGTACACCCCCAAACTTAAACTTGACAGTGCCCTCACTGTCAGGCTACACTAAGAGGGTCAAAATTATTGGCACTCCCATGTTTTTTTTTATTAACAGAAAAAGAAAACAAAATATATATACACAAAAAGGTCCCCTCCAAACTTAAGTGAAACAGTGTTTCCACAGTTGAAGTATTAAAGTTCAGAGTTAGGGAGGAGAAAAAACACAGCATCAAGCTATACAAGGCCTTACACAAGCCAAAAGTTAGCACCAACCATTCAAAAATTTTATCGATATGATAGTGTGGTTGGTGAAAGAATGGAGTGTAGAGAAAAGAAATGAGAAACACACGAGACCATATGGAGATAGAAGCAGTATACAGTCTCGGTGGAGGAGAAGAATAGCGGAAGGGAAAAAGAAATGGTGGTGGTTCGACTTCTTCAGGTGGGGGTTGATTAATCACAAAATCCGTGTCGTTTAGGAATGCAAATTCGTCAGCAAAAAGTTCTTCAAAACTCTCATCGATGTAATTGAACACTTTGCTGTCAGTAAATTTTGTGCCAGAATTTATCGTACTTGATTTGTAAAAAATTATGGAGGTAGGAGACTCGAAAAACTCATCTATCTCATTTTCAAAAGTGTCCAAATCAAGTTGGCTTTTTGGAATGATCAAACTTGAATTATCGGATTGTGATTCATCAACACTCACTGAAATTATAGGAAGAATAGAAGAGGAACCTAAGAAGGTGGGAGAAAGAAGTTGAATACGAACTTGAGGGTGGAGATGGAGTGTATAAATTAGCACAATTTGTAATGACCGATGTGTAAAAAACGATTGTGCTAATCTATCAACCCACTGAGAAATGAGGTCAAATCCCTCAAGATTCGTGAGAAAACATGGGTACGTCGAATTTGGTAAAGCAGACATTGAAAATGAAAGAGATACGGTTTCTTGCGCGGTCGGAACGACAGAAAGGATGAAGGGGATTGATTTAGGAAGTGTAACAGTTAAAGGTTTAGGAGGATGAATTGGAAAATCCGACCCATCAAACAAAACTGATTCATCCTCAATACTATCCTCAACACTCTCCTCAAAATTTAGCTTATCCATGCAATTCTCATTAAATTCAAGACGCGTATGAAGTTCGGGAGAAACATTTAATGTCTCGGGATGATGAATTGGATAGAAAAACTCATCCAAATTTGTGGGTTCATCATCCAAAATATTCCCAGCGTCAATATCCTCGATCAAGTGAAAATTAAATTTCTCAGACACCTCATCAAAAGCATGGCTATTAATCAATTCAGGTTCTAGAGTGGAGGTGTAGAGGTCAAAAGGATTGGTGGTGATTTCACTCGAAAGGGACCCTTCACAATCAGGTAAATCAAACACTACAATGTCGCACAACTCATTAGACGTTTTATCTTCAACTGGTGAATCATTTGGAACACTTGATAGACAATCAAAACCGGAGTTATGGGATTCAATTGGGGATGGGTAGGTTTGATTTGGAAGTGTGTACAGCTCACTCTCACCACTCAAATTCTCAATCTGTCCAACTGCCTCATCATACATTGGAAAATTTGGAGCTAGTTGGAAACTAGCTACCGGGTCACTATGTTGTCTAAGGGTGGCCATGGACGCATTCAAATCCATCATCTGTTGTCTTGACGCTACAAAAAAATCTTCCAACGACTGTTCCAGACTAGACTTGGGTTGTGAAGGGGTTTCGGTAAAAAATTTAAAGTTGTTTGGATACTGAAAACTCCCAAATGGCTGTATAGAAGCAATGTCTAGGGAAGGTGCAAAAGTCGGGTAAGACTGGTAGGAATTGAATGGTTGGACAGTATTAGGATCAACATTTGGATAAAAAGCTGAATGGAATTATTGATCCCAAGAACTGGAAGTGTTGAAAGGAGCGAAAGATCAGCTACGAGATTGTTCAATATGTTCAGCAATAGACATGGGTTTCGGAGTTACCACCGGACTCTCAAAAGGGGTATCAATGTAAGAAGGTGGTGAAGGTTGAAACGGTTGATACAAAGTGGATTGCGGAGTCCAACTGTTTCTCCTAGACGCGTCTATTTAATCTTTTAAAGAAATTTTGGGCATAGAGGGGTCGTCCGAAATTCGACCAAAACAATACGCGTAGGAAGTAATGTCTGGTTGAGGGTACCAAAGTTCGGCAAGAGTTTTGCGAGGTGGGGTACCCATGATGTGAGAAAGGAGAAGAAAAAGAATGTGATGATTTTTTTAATTTAATTTATTTAATTTTTTAAAATTTTTTTAAAAAAAAATTGTTTGTTTTTGGAGTTTGAAAATTTTTGAAAATGTTTTTTTAGAAAGAGTTTTGCAAAAATTTGTATGGAACTACGGCACAATTTTAAACAATCACAATTTATACATGCACAATCAAGCCTAGAGCTAGGATCTGCTAAGTCAACTAGACTGCTCCTAACTATTCCAAAGGGCAAGTTGTGAGGCATCTCTCAAATCGCCTCTTCACCGCCAATTGTGGCCAGGTAAGCACAAGTAAAGAAATGAGAGATCCGCTCATGAATCACCGTGATACGGGCCTTTTAAAATTGCCTTTCCTACTTGTCTAGCCTAGGCACCACAAAGTCAGGTTTAGATAAACGACCGATTGCCCACAACCTTCCTCTATCCTATTGAGCACGACAGTCCTTAGTTGGCTGAGTCTAAATATTTTTTAATTAACTCGAGGGTTGATGCATATGCTTTTTGTGATTTTTGGGGTCCTAGGAAGGGTAATGAAATCCCCACCCAATCTGGATTGGTGTTATAGCCTCTTAAAAGTCCGTATTAATTATGCAAATCAGTTAACACACCAAAAACACTTGCAATTTTTTTTTATTTGGCAGCGCAAAGAATCCTGCACAAAAACAATTTTTTAGAGAGGAAGAAAGATTTTGCGTAAAGAACCCTGCAGGAAAAATTTTCAGTGGAGCTCAGGGTAGGAGAGGGGACAAAAATACTTACAGAAATTTTTGGGGTGCTGACGTCAGCAGTTGACCGCGGTTCCACGGTCAAATGCTTGAATCCGCCGCGGTTCCGCGGTGGTTAAGTTGGTTTGGATCTCCAAAATTTTTCTGTTGTCTGTTGTGATTCTCCTTTGTCTGTTCAAATCTTCTGTTTGTTGATTTGTTCACTGGTTTTTTTCCAGATCTGAATTAGTCCATCTTCTTTTCCTACGCAATTCACACAATACCTCTCAAAAAGAACAAGATGAATTTTTATTTTATTTTATTTTGTTTTTTTTTAAAAAATTTCAATTTTTATAATTTTTAAATTTTGTATTTATTATTTTTTTTAACCCAAAATTACACAAAGAAAGAGACTACCGTCTCCCCGGCAACGGCGCCATTTGATTGATGTAGATTTCGCGTGCGTGCGCTTTTAAAATCAAAGTTAAGAATATACCGCAATCAATAACGGTGTCGCTTGGTAGCTAGCCGGTTGAGTACGGGTCGGTCCACAGGGAGAAGGATTCTTTTTCTTTATGTTCTAACGAGTTAAGTCCAAAAAATTGGTGGTTTTGTTGTAGATCTATGAATGAGAATAAATTGATAAAAAGGCTCGTTAGGGTTAGGATTAGGCTAATTCAAAAAAGAGATTCTTCTCGCTTCTATCAATACCCTAATTAAGAATATAGATGTTAGGGTAATAGTCAACAACGGGGATTAGCACGACCAAGAAGAAACTAAGTTTCTTCCCTTTGGTCCTTGTCCGTCCGTTCTTGGCTCTTAGCCCTAATCTCTGGTTAATTCAACCACAACTGGTCTAACTAGGGAATCACCACTATTTTGTAGGATAGGGTGCCGTAGTGAGCGGTGTGTGGTTGATTTAAAGAGAGTCTTTTAAATAAAATTATTTAGGCAAAGAAAGGAGGGGGAGAGATTTCCTTCTCTCAAACATTCCCTATCCTAACCCTAATAAGTGAGGAATTACTCACTCATTAGGGATGTTACGATGAAATTCATTTTTATAATTTCTTTTAATAACCTAATTAACTTGCAGATAAATAAAGACAGATAAAAAATTGCAGAAAAATAAAATATGGATAAAAAGAATGCGAGATAAAAAATACCTTTATTGATGACCTCTTGACGATTACAAGGAAATTAAAATTTAATCTAGAAAATAAAAAGAGGCATCTCAAAAGAGGCACCCAAAAGAGGCACACCCCAAAAGAGGCTGTAGGCTTTCCTATTTATAGATAGGAGAAACCCTAGGGTTTACATCTGATCCACATCTGAAATTACAAGATTACCCTAAAAAACCGGGTCAAAGCACCGACACCACCGACACTTTGCACCGACTCGTGCTCTGCACGGCCGCGGAACCGCAGCCAGAAGCCTTGTTTGGCCGCGGTTCCGCGGCCATCTTGGGGGCTCTCTGTCTCATCTTTCCAGGGTTGCTTCATGTTGCCTTTTTCTCATATTTTCTTTATTTGGTTCTTCAGACTCTTCTCTACTTACTTCCAGATTTCCAACAGTGCAGAATTTGTGGACTTTTACCGTTAGCTTTGCGTTGAAGTCATGAATTTTGTGCTGCCCTCATACTTTGTGCAATCGAACTGTTCATTGATTTTCATTTGTTTCTTAAACTGTAGGCGGCATCAAACAGATTCATCTATTTGTTGGTCGTGGTCTCACATTTGTAGCGTCTTTTCACCATTTTCACTGTATTGTTCTGAGAACCTGTATCCTGCAACTATTTAGCAGATATGGATCAAAGACACCTATTTATTTGTAATATGATTAAGAATGGGGAATATAATAATGCAATATTCTGATATGAACAATCGTCAAGGCGACACAATGTTATAATATAACGATACATAGCATGTTGCAGAAATAATAAGAATGAACTAGAAATCATAAAGCAGTAATACGAAGATATGAAACAATACTGTAACATTTCAAGAAAATAAAATATTATTTTCGGAATTTAAATAAATAAAATAATAAATTTTATGAATATTAGAAAATATGGAAATTGGTTTTAATGAAATGGTATAATTATATACCAATAGTTTGGAAAATATTTGAAAATTTATATGAAATATTGATTTGGAAAATGTTTAATTGATTTGGATATTTTATAATTATTTATACAATTATTTGTATAAGAGTTTATTACGATTAATACTTCTCTAATTATGTATTGATTGTATTTTATGCATGTCATGCAACAAATCATGTTGCATACACTTGTTACAAATTATATGAACCATGATTTTATTTAAAATGTTGTTACCTTTTTGTTTTGTTTTAAAAAAAAGAAAAGATATTTAGAGTGAGGATGGGGACATGGAAGTATGGTCTTGGATGAGAGAGAGAGAGAATGAGAAACTTCTACACACACCATGGCTTATCATATCTCTTCCTTCATTCCCTTCTTTATTCTTCTTCATCTTCTTCTCTTCATCCTCCTCCATCACCTCCACTACAGCCCACAAAACACAACCAAAACTCAAACAAAACCTTATAATCCCTTCACAAAAAATGTGCACAGGCTCACTACAAACCCTATGGAGGCATCAAGTCAAGACTTTGAGCGCTTTGGGCAACTCAAGAAAATTCTTGAGTTGGCAAATGAGTTATATTTCTAGACCTTTAGTTATGTTTTTAGTTTCCCTTATGTTCTAGTGTAGTTTAGAGTTAAACTTGTGAGGTTTGGTGATCTTGGAAGATTCCTATATGAGATTTAGGGTTTGAGTTGGAATTGTGAAAGTGTAATTGAGGTGTAGTCTATGTTGCATGACCCTAGTGATGTATTAGAGACCAAATAGAGACTTGAACCTTAGAATCGTTGCCGATGTCGTATTTTGTGGAATTGTGATGATATTATGAATCTGAATCAACCTGGGTTCTTTTCAAAAAAATCAAACAACTTCATTGATCTAGTAGGACCACTAGATGACCACCACAGAAGAACGATTCAAGGATTTGCAAGTGGGACCGGCGACACCGGGTAGAATGGCTATCTCACTGGGCACTTTTTGAAGATTGGTGTTGGGGTTTGGGCTATAGCTGACACTCCTTAAAACCTAGCCCCTGTACTGTTAGATTTGTCCCAATTTACCTGAGCAAAAATCTGGGAACATTTTTAGTTGGTTTTGGCTATATTTTTCCGATTTCTAAAACTTGGTTTTTGGTATTTGAATTTGGAATTGGTCATTGGATATTAGTACGTCAACGACGAGGGTTATTTGATAGTTTTGCATGCGTAGGCCGTAGGTTCTAACCTATGAGCACTCCTCGTGCCGTGTCGGTTTTCATATACAATTCTTGTTTACGATACGATGTGCTTGAAACTGTAGGTACCTTTGCGTGGATTTCGTACGACAAGGGAGAGCGTGGCGTTATTGACTTCAGCAAGTGAGGATCGAGGTGAGTGTAGGGTGTTTTTCGTCACCCCGTTGAGATGGGAATACGCGCGCGCTTGTTAGGCGTACTACAGATTCCCCCTGCCTAGGGTAGGCCGGGGTTTAATGATTGTGGGGATCCGAATCTCCGGCAGCCGCGGACTAAGCTGCCGTTAATTACCCCTCGCCTTTGGAGCGAGGGAACCTCCGATTGACGGGTTAAACTGGTCATGCGAACTCAATATGCAGTGTGCGTGTGTTGTGTTTTGAAAGGGGGGTTTTGGATATATTGGGAGCCACGCAGAGTTTTTACGGGGGTCCCGCTACCCGGATAGCGGGCTGGGGGTCAAGGGGGCTAGCAGCCCCCTTACGGGGTGCGGGGCAGCGCCCCGTTAGAAATTTTTTTCTAACAGGGACAGTGTCGTGCTGTATGTGTGTGCGCACATATGTATGCATATGTGTGTGTGTATATATATATGTGTGTGTGTGTGTGTGTGTGTAAAAGAAAGAGGGGGAAAAGGCATCCAAAGGATGCGTGGGGCCAGCGCCTTGGACGCTGTGCGCCCAGGTGCTGTGCGCTCAGGCGCTAGCGTACCACGTGTCGGTACGTGGGCGCTCTGCGCTTGAGCACAGGGCGCTGTAGTGCAAGCGCGCCACGTGTCGGCACGTGGGCGCTTTGCGCTTCAGCGCCTGACGCTCGAGCGCAAGTGCACTACGTGTCGGTACGGGGGCGACTTGCGCTTGAGCGCAAGCGCGCCACGTGTCGGCACTGGGACGACTTGCGCCAGAGCGCTGTGCGCTTGAACGCAAGCGCGCCACGTGTCGGCACTGGGGCGACTTGCGCTCGAGCGCTTGCGCTTGAGCGCAAACGCGCCACGTGTCGGCACGTGGGCTCTTTGCGCTCGAGCGCAGGGCGCTGTTGTGCAAGTGCGCCACGTGTCGGCACGTGGGCGCTTTGAGCTTGAGCGCTGAGCGCTTGAGCGCAAGCGCGCTACGTGTCGGCACGTGGGCGCTCTGCGCTTGAGCGCCGGCGAGGAAAAGAGGCTTTTAGCCTAAAAAGATTCTCGGAAGAGAAATCAGAGTGGAGTTGGACTCCTAAGTGTGTTTTTGGGGTTAATGAAAGGGGTTCTTCTTCTTCCTCCTCTGTTAGCTGGATCTTGAAGATCAAGAAATGTGAGATCTCAGAATCTCTCCTTTTTGGGATCTAAAGACAGATCCAAGTTTCCCTTTGTAGGTTTGGTGGTGAGAAACTATCTTGTTTTTGAAAAGGAAGAGTAAAACTCTTGATTTAATTTAAAAGAAAGAAGAAGATTTGAGACCTTCAGAAAAGGGAAAGAAATACAAACCCTATGTTTTTTTTTGAGAGAATGAAAGTGTTTTTTTTTGTTCATCATCATGTTGCCTTTTATAGGCTTACATATTTGCATATAGCCTCTTGGGCTTTACAAAATGGCATTTTGCCTATCCCATGGCTCATGTGCCATTTCATTTTCGCACATAAGCCATGGGCTTACAAAATATTGGCTTTATGCCCATTTTGCATACATTCATGTATAAAAAATTACATAATAATTATTTATTACATGATTTTGTCGTTGCCATGGGGAGGCTGGCCGTGGGCTTGACTTGGGTATGGGTTCGCTTGACCTGGGTTTGGGCCCACCTAGCTTGGGGTTGACCTTGACTTTGACTCGGTCAACCGGGGTGTAAATTTTTACCCTAACAGTGAGTAGATGTATATCTACGGGGGAAGTCGGGTGGATGACGTATCGCATCCCCGCAACCGTAGAATAGGCTATTATTTATATTGTAAATATGTGTTGATGCTAGACTTGGATACCTAGCAAATAGGGTTACTAGGAGACTATAGGTTAGATTAAGCGTACTTATAGAATAGTTTACTCTTAGTTTAATTCCTTAGTCGTGATCCGTCGGTTTACTTTGTCGCGCGCACACACACTTGTTATGATATGTGTGTATATTTATATGTGTATATATATATGTACATATAAGGGGATGTGATCATACACGTATATGTATAGTAAGTGTATACACACACATACACACACTTACTATACATATATACGTGTATGATGAGGATATGATGTATTATAAGGTTGGAGTCGATACGATCGAGCAGGATGTCAAGAGATAATTGATATATGATTTGGGATGAGACATCGTTTATGATGCGATATATTAGCGGATCGTTGGGCGTTATATACATAAATGCGATAACATGTGACTTGATATATAATACATTATACGAGACCTTAGATCCGTATCCTTGATTTTGAGGATGTCGTACGACGGACTATACCGTACGAAATGCATATATGATGATTGATCCACACTCTTGACTCGAGAATGCCGTACGATAGATTATACCGTACGTAACGCTATGAGGCTGGATCGACGACTATTAGATATATCGACTCGGATATGCTATAGACTTTCTTATCACTGTCGATTCGGTTCTTAGTTTAGTCTTTAGTTGCTTATATAGATGTTAGCTTAGGCTCGAGTCATACCTATTTTCAAAACTAACGAATCGTAGGCATTTTCAAAAGATAAACCGAGGGACGCTACGGATTTTCTAAAAACACCGTAGTCCCTACTTTTCTAAAAACAATGATTCGTGCTTTTTAAACACAATAAACAGTATGGCTCGTATATAGATTTATATACTTTATTGTTGCTTTTATTGTTTACTTTCTATTATGATCTCGTATGCTAGGACACCTGTACCATTACCGATGATGCGTATGTTGTACGTACACTTGCTTGCCGGCTCACACACGTCAGCATCGGTAATTGCCATGTCACGTACATTGTAGTAACCGCTATTCCATTGTATACACTGATAATTGTAGTTAAGTAGTGTTGTTTTGCATTCATGATATCATATGCTAGTTTAGACTTCGTATTTCTTACTTAGATGCCACATGCATTTACATACATACATTCTGGTTAAGTACTGTAGTTGGGCTCTATGCCGATGTTCATTGCCTATTATTAGCTCATGATTATGAGATTCCGATTTTCATAAGATTTCCGGATTTGGGAAACCGCATGTGAAACTAAAAACTTATGTTCCTTTTTAAAAGAAAATGCGGTTTTCCCTTGATATGATGTGTGGCGTCCACCATGAGATTTCTCAGTTCTGGAGCATATATGATATATAATTACCTGCCACGAGGAGCGAGGGTGACACCGTCTGCGGGTACATGGTGGACCCGGTACGGTACCCCGGGGCAAGAAGGCCGTATAGAGATTGAGACGTTGAGCCCGGCAGGGGAGCACTACCGACCGGTGATAGTTTGGCATGGCGGATATCCGGAGGATACCGATCATAGTCATGAGATCAGATGATATGGGCCGATCCGGACTGATAGAGCCCGAGATATAAGATCAGATAACATGGGTCGATCCGGACTGACGGAGTCCGAGATATGAGTATTATGTGTCGCCGTTGGACACGGATTTCATGATGTTTTCGAGTGTCAATACTTGGCACTCAGGTTTTATCATGATTTTGTATGTCGTTGTTGGACACACGTTAGATGATGCATTTATACATGATACATATGACATGCATACACGTACACAAGTACTTGGCTTTACATATATACTTATATTATTACTTTTTCTGCTTCTCGATGTTATCGTGTTACTATTATTACGGTATCGTACTGTATGACCTAGGAGATAGTCATACATTCGGTTTTTACTCGGTGATATTTTCTACTCACGAGTTGACAACTCACCCCCGTTGTGCCACAGCTTTCTTGCAGGTTGACCGCACAGGTTCCGTTGCGGCTTGCTAGCACAACCCTTCCTTCCGGGTGATTGCTTTGGTAAGTGGAGTTCACTTGCATCGTGGCCACCATTGCATTTGTATATTTATTTCAGTTGTATCTAGTTAAAACTCCATCAACCAGACTATGTATATTTGTAAACTTAGTAACCCTTATTGTATATTCTTTCGGCCTTAGAGTTACGCTCATGTATTTATTCTTTATGCTGGTTCTTGATGATGTTTTTAAGGTTTCTTTATTTCTTTCTGTGCTTGATCCTCGCCTTCGGCGTTATATATTTATATTATTGCGTGGTTGTTTCCGTCAATTGGCGAAGAGTTAGCTTCCGCTTGGGGATGCCTTTTATTATTATTGCTTGCATTTGTTTTCGGGTTAAAATATACAAAGGAGGTGCTGCCGAAATTTTCAATGACGAAACATATCACGCCCTGATTCCCAAAATACGGAATACGGAAAGCAACGAAGGCCAGCCGTGCTACCTACGGTAAGGAAAGATCCTTCCATAATCACATAAGGCTGTCTAGCTTAACCTGTCAAAAATAAAACTAATACCAAAAGGGATAATACTGATAATCATGCTGCAACGAAACCACAAAGAATACTAAAAATGAGTCCACTAGATAATCGGTGCAACTAAAGATCTGATACAATAGATTCGAAATAAAGAGAAGATCCAAAAGAGATACATAAGTCCTAATGTCCTATAAAGGTGCACATGCTAAAAACTAACTGAAAGGAAAATAAACCGTCACGCCCCGCTTCCCAAATGAAGGAGAAGGAAGACGTGGCAAGGTCCGCAACCTAATTGTATTGAAGGCGGTCTATTCAATACAGTTATGTTAAGCGTATAAATAATTAATATGCAGGATGTGTACCAAAACAAAAATAATAAAAGCGAAAGGCATTTTATTTCCATTAACCAAGATTTATTACATCCCAAAAGAAATGGTAAAATAAACTGAGTGGTTTAATTACATCAAAGGAGAAACAAAAGCCCTAAACATGTGGGCAACAACAAAAAATTAAAACTATCTAATCTTCCATCGTCCAGTCTGCAAGATCTTCATAAGCTAGCTTCACACCTTGATCTTCGCTATAATACTCATTCTTATCTGACGGACATTCCAAAGATAGAGAAGGAAAAGGAAAGTCCGTCAGCGAGTTATACTCGGGTAGGATTGCCTCATAAGAAAGTAAAGGTATAGAAACGAACAGGTGTATATAATGAATATGATGTACATGTGTATAAAGGTGTGAGGTTATATACCAATTAGATATGTGAATATGAGTAGGTTGTATATGTTTGGTAAAGGTTCAAGTCAAGTCAAATGGATATTCAGTCTAAGAGTTGGATCAGGTTAAACAAGGTGTGTATGGATAGAATTGACAGGTGAACATACTCGTATCCTTGAGGTATCCCATAACTAGCTGGAAGCAGTATGAGCTGGTGCTCGTGCCTGAAATGACAATCAATATGGTAGCGTGAACATCCCCGAAAGGTGTCCCATGACTACGATGGAGCTTTGTCTAGCATGAATATCACTCAAGTGCACAGGTAATACCACCCCTCAGTTCCATAATAAACAACAAGTCTAAACTGGTAAAATATCTACATCCAAGATACTGAATAACTCGTGTCTCATGAAGAAAGGTAGATAAGGTAACAGGTAGGTATATCACATGATGTGGGTTTGGTGTTGAGTATCAATAAGTATTGTAAACGTTTTAGTTTGTTAAACAAGGGTCCGGATACTCACAATTATTCCGTTGTGGCCACGGAACAACAACTGAGGAAGTGAAATGTACCGTTTCATTTCCCGGGATCATGATCGAGTAGTAGGGGAATCCGAGTTCCGAATTATCCTTGCCTAATCAAACTACCCATCCCTGTGGTTCAGTATAAGGGTTTTGACGAGTTATAGTTAGTGCGTATACCTCTAGGCATGGAATTTCCACATTGTATAGTCGTCCACATTTTGGACTGTTCACCCGGAACATCGGGATCTTCATATTTGTAAGTCGTCCACACTTTGGACTGGTCACCCGGAATATCGGGATCTTCATATTTGTAAGTCGTCCACACTTTGGACTGGTCACCCGGAATATCGGGATCTTCATATTTGTATACTTTGGACTGGTCACCCGGAATATCGGGATCTTCATATTTGTATAGTCGCCCATATATTGGACTGGTCACCCTGCCTGCAGGGATCTTCATATTAAGTATTCCATACCTAGGTCCGCGTATTCTAACCCTAACCGTATCATGTTTTGTATATGTCATGCTGTCATAAACTGGAAATTTAAAAAGTATTGATCTCGTTTAATATGGCCTTCCACAACCACTCGTTTTATTTTCTAGAGTTCGTAAAGTACTTCGTGTCATCTTAGGGAAATCTTAGTTAAAAAGAAATAATAGTGTTTAATTATCTTTTATTACTTCTAAGAAAAACCATGATATTTGGGATATTTATTATTTTGGAAAAGCATAATGTTTTACAAAAAATATCCTTTCGATAAAAGGTTGTGGTGTTTATTTGAAAATCTTTTGCAAGAGGTTTTTGTTTTGAAAATCTAGATTGCTCCTAATATTCCAAAAGGACAAGTTATGAGGTCCTCAAATCGCCTCTTCACCGCAATTGTGGCCAGGTAAGCACAAGTAAGGAAAGGAGGGATCCGCTCACGAATCACCGTGAGACGGGCCTTTTAAAGTTACCTTTCTCACTTGTCTAGCCTAGGCACCATAAAGTCTGGTTTAGATAAACGATCGATGCCTACAACCTTTCTTTTGTTCTAAATTGGTGTTATTTTAAAATTACCTTTTAATAAGATACTAAAAATTCCTTTTGAAAAGATATCGTTATTTAAATTTAATATTTTCTTTCTTATAAAGTTGAGGGGTTTTTAAAAATATTTGTAAGTAAAATATACGTATACTGTATCTAAAATATTTATTTCACATATCTTTATTTCTTATAGATATTTTAAACAAATATAATATTTAAATTAAACGAGGGTATCTTGTGGAAGTAACCTATTTCGAGATCATTTTTTTTATAGTATGGGTATGTCAGAGGTGAAAATGACAATTCATGAGTTACATCAGATTCCAGATATTAAGGATGTGCAATATACTTTTATGTACAGAGGAAATTTAAACAGCGTTTTAAAAATATGGGTTAACATTATTATAATTGGGCGTACAAGGAATAGGTATGCACAAATATAATAACAATATTTTAAATGGGGGTTGATGATTAGAAGTTGGAACTAGGTTATTGAGATAGAAGAACGTGACAAGGAAAAGGGGAGAGAGGTGGATCCTACCTTTTGTTTGAATCGGATGCCGAAGGGTTGGAAACGTAGTCTCGTACTAAATCCTTAATAGCTCCGTGTTCCGATTTTTTCTCTGCGATTGGATGGAGCCGTAGCGTCGGCGTCGTCGATACGAAGGCACCGGTATTTTTTTCATAATTTTTGGAGTTCGGTGGTGTGAGAAATTTAGGTTTGAAGGTGTCTATTTATAGCGTTCAAAAAGTAACAAGAAAATCCAAAAACTCATTAAAAATCCTTAAAATCTGCGCCGCCAATGATTTCAGAATTATCTGCCAATGATTAGCCGCCGCCGCCTTAATCCCTGGCCGTTGGATCTGCATCCAACGGCGCAGATCACACCGCCGCCACGCCACGTGTCGCCACGCGATTCGTCCACAGCCGTGTGTGAGGATCACGCGCTTTCGCGTGGTCCCCACCACGTGGGCGCCGTCAGCGTTTCTGGGCCGTTGGATCTCGTGATCCAACGGTCCAGGTTAAAAGGCTTTTAAAAATTTAAAATAAAAATTAATAAAAATAAATAAAACAGCAGATTATTTAAAATATTGATTTGGTTTTGAAAAATTTGTTAAAAATAGTTAAAAATACGGGAAAATTATGGAAAAATTCCAAAAAATATATTTTATTATTATCTTTAATATAAAAATAGTTTTGGGCTAAAACTAAGTAATATAACCGTTCCTATGGTTTTAGCTAGTTACTAAAATTATAGAATATCTAGTTTATCTTTTAAAATATTTTTTATTCCGAATTAATTACTTTTATTGATAATAAAAATATGTAGATTATTTTAAGGTATTATAAAATCTTTCTAATATATTTTAAGCCTATAATAATAAATAGATTTTAGAAATTTACTTTAATCATATTTACTGCTTTGAAAATTATTAACATTGCTTTAAAAATCATTCTTTTATAAAAGAAACACGTAAATAATTATTTGATAGTAGAAATATAAATAAAATATATTTTATTAGGTATTAGAAAACATGATCGTTACATAAACTTACGGGTTACTGATCTACGGCAAAGTCCTGGTAGTCGCCGCGGTCCTGCTCAGCCTGAAAATCCGTCTCTAAACTTGAGAAGGCAAATCTCAGGAGTGTCAGAACATCCCAGCAAGTACTTAATGTATAAGGTGTGTGTGTAGTATGATAACATGAATATATGAAAGTAGTGAAACCCGTGTGCGCAAGAAAAACATATATATAAATAATTACATTGATACTATAAAACAAACATGTAAGAGGTCAAGTCATAACATAACTGGTCACTAAAAGGTAAACTATCCTATCGTGAGTTCGAGTGTGTGCGTCAACCTCTGCAGGAGTATTCCTAACCCAAGAGTGGTGCCCTAGGGGCTAGGAAACACGGGCCCAACCGTGGAATGAACAAGCAATCGATATAGCCTGGTACGAGCTGTAAACATGCGACCGATATAGTCTGGTACGAGCTGTAATAACATGCGACCGATATAGCCCGGTACGAGCCGTAATAACATGCGACCGATATATCCCGGTACGAGCCGTAATAACATGCGACCGATATAGTCCGGTATGAGCCGTAATAACATGCGACCGATATAGCCCGGTACGAGCTGCCGGCATGGGACTCTTGAGATCCTGTTGTACGAACGCACTCAAATTAGCCCAACACCTGCGTATTTATAGCTACTAAGGTGATGGCTAGAGCACTAATTAAGAATGTTGAAAAGACTGTAACTTGTGATATGGGAATTGTATAGAAATGAAACTGGTAAATAGTGGTGTGTCATGTCATGTAGTTCAACATTCTAATTAGAGATCTCGTTGTTAGTAAAATGGACTAGAGTAATGAATAGTCAAGACATGTCGAAAGTAATTGTTATCTGGTACTGGTAACTGCATGAAAGTGATGTACAAGCTGGTATTAGTCATGGTAGTTATCTTTACCGTCAATCTTAACATGGATATAATAATCATAAGCTGGCTAGTAAGGTACATGTATAAGTTAGATTAATAACGTTCAAACCTTTTCGTAGTTAAATAGATTTCATAGCAAAACCATACTTAATCTAGTTTTCTGATTATTAATTGGCTGAATACGAGTCTATATCTTTCTAACGATATGAAATCATTAAGCACTAACACTTTCTTACTATTCTAGTGCAGGAGAAAGAATATATATATATATATAAGGGGTTGTCGATGTGCATCGACCAAAGCAAAGCAAGAATACTTGCCTGAGGATAAAGATCACGGGAAAATGATGTACGAAGATGTGAGGCACGATCTCAGCTAAAATTCGACTTGGGATCTGAGTTATATGCTCTGCCTAGATAAATTTATCATCGGTTAAACTATAAATATTCTCATAAAAACTATCACACGACCAACGCAATCATATCAACTTAGGGTTTTAAATCCTAATTTTCCCCTTCCTTTAAGTCCTCTGTTTTATTCTACCATCCAATATAATTTCACTGTCAAAATAAACTCCATATACACATATTTATAACTTTTAAACAAACCCATCAACTTAAAGTTTAAATCTTCCTTTCCTCTTTCAATTTTCACTGTTTTCCTATCATTTTATTTTGTTTTATTTTGTTTTAAAAACAGGGATCAAGGAAACTTACAGAGGAGGATGATGGTAAATGCTAGGGTTTGGATGGGTCCTGGTTGAGTCAAGAAAGCGTCGAAGAGTGCTCGGATCTGGTGATGGGAGGGCTGTGATGGTGATGAGGCAGGCGACGTCGTCGTTGAAGGAGAGAGGGGAGCAGCTACGAGGTGGAGACGAGGGCTGCGGCGGCGGGAGATGGCGACGGTGAGGGCAGCGACGGGGTGCAGCGAGGATGGGTCGTGCGGTGATGGGTTGCATGGGAGATGCGAGAGAGAGGGAGATGAGGAGGTCGAGGAGGGAAAGAGGAGAGGCAGGATCGAGGGTGGAGGCGACGACGACGAGGCTCGGCGAAGGCGTGGGTTAGGGTTTCGCGAGGGCGAAGGTGGAAGGAGAAGGAGGCGAGGGTCGACGAGTGAGGAGCGGAAGTCGAGGGTTGCGGCGGCGGTGATGGTGGCGACGAGGAGAAATGGAAGGGGCTGCCGCGATGATGGGGTGAGAGGAGGGGAGTCGGTGGCGAAAAGGAATTTGAGGAGCAGAAGGGGAGATAGATGTGAGTATGAGAGAGAGAGATATTTTGATTTGTATATATAAAAAAAATTATAAATATATATACATATATATATATATATATATATATATATACATATCTTCAATTGATTGTATTTAGAGATTCGGCACAGATTTTTCTTGTTCTCATATTAACAATAAACAGGAGTTAGCCAAGGTAATATATGTATGCAAACCAAATATTAATAGGTCAATTTAGGAATTTTAAGATATGCAAAATATTGTTTTGCTGCCACTAAGGAATTATTATATATAATGTAAAAACTGAAGATTTTCATATCAAAATTGTTTACGGTAAAAATTCAAAATAAAATATACTAGCAGCCAACTAAAAGTTCTAAAATTATGGAAAAAGAATCTCGATAAATCTTGAAGTACTGCATCCAAATAGGGCTGTTACATCCTACCCGTCTTACAGAAAATTTCGCCCTCGAAATTGGAAGGACGACTACAAGATCAAGAAAACAGGTGTTGGTACTTTTGACGAATCTCGTCTTCATGCTCCCAAGTGGATTCCCCGTGAGAACGTCTGCCCCAAGATACAAGAACTAAAGGGATGATCTTGTTTCTCAATACCATCTCTCTACGGTCGACAATGGCTGTAGGTTGCTCTTCATACGAGAGATCAGTGCTCAAGATTAATTCAGAGTGATCGAGAACATGACTGTCATCGCGAACGTACCGACGCAACTGTGATACATGGAATACATCGTGCACACCAGCCAAAGAGGGTGGTAAGGCCAATCTATATGCCACTACTTCAACACGTTCCATAATCTCGAATAGTCCGATAAATCGGGGACTGAGTTTCCCATGACTACCGAATCTAATCACTCCTCGAGTCGGCGAAATCTTAAGGAAGGCATGATCTCCTACTCCAAACTCAAGAGGTCTTCGACTAGTATCCGCCCAGCTCTTCTGACGATCTTGTGCTGCCTTGATACGGTCCCTGATCATCTGGACCTTCTCAATGGTTTGGGTTACAAACTCCGGTCCTAGTAATCTTCGCTCACCCACATCGTCCTAGCAAAGTGGGGAACAACACTTACGTCCGTAAAGTGCCTCGAACAGCGCCATCTGAATACTCGCCTGATAGCTGTTATTATACGAGAATTCCACCAAGTGAAGGTGATCCTCCCATGATCCCTTGAAATCTAGCATACAGGCTCTCAACATGTCTTCTAATATCTGTATCGTACGTTCAGACTGTCCGTCAGTCTGGGGGTGGTAAGCTGTGCTGCAACGGAGACGAGTGCCTAAACTCTCTTGTAAGCTTCTCCAGAAATGTGAGAGGAATCTCGTGTCCCGGTCTGATACTATAGTGATAGGCACCCCATGTAACCATACGATCTCTTGCATATATTTCTCTGCCAATGTCTCCGTCGATTGTCCCACTCGAAAGGGTAGAAAATGGGCCGCCTTTGTGAGACGGTCGACTATGACCCAAATAGCATTATTGCCCTTAGGACTCCACGGTAAAACCGTCACGAAGTCCATAGTGATGTGTTCCCACTTTCACTGGCCCCCCCATTGCTCAGTGCTCCCTGCAGCTTTGATGGGCTTTACCCGTATGGAATGGGAAGTGGTTGCAACAGGCCGGCCACTCGCTGATATTCGGCCTTCACCTGCTGGCACACTAAGAATTTTGACACATAGCGGGCAATCTCTCTCTTCATGCCATTCCACAAAAAGTGTTGTTTAACATCCCTATACATCCTGGTGCCCCCCGGGTGCACCGAATAACCTGAACTGTGTGCTTCTTTCAACACTTCATCTCGAACCTCGCCCTTTGGCACGCATAATCAACTGCCGAATCTTAATGAGCCATCTTCGTGTATCAATAGATATCGTTCTCAATCCGGCCTCTACTAACCCGCGGAACTTCTGCAATTGCGGGTCCCCAGCCTGTGCAGCTTTAATACGATCTACTAATGAAGACTGCACTTGCAGTTGCCAATACTGTCTGTGCGTCCCCTGCTCTTCCACTTCTAAATTGAGTCTTCAAAATTCATCAATGAGTTCCTTCTGGCCAGTCAACCACATCGCTGTTGGTCTCCGACTGAGAGCATCCGGTACCACATTTACTTGGTCTCCGACTGAGAGCATCCGGTACCACATTTACTTTCCCGGGATGATATTGCAAATCAATATTATAATCAGCCATGAACTCCAACCACCTGCGCTGTCTCATATTTAGCTCCTTCTGCATGAATACATATTTCAAGGTCTTGTGGTCCGTAAAAATTTCCACTCGTTCTCCCAAAAGATAATGCCTCCAAATCTTCAGAGCAATGATCACTGCGGCCAACTCTAAATCGTAAGTTGGGTAATTCTTCTCATGCGTTTTCAGTTGACACGAGGCATAAGCGACAACACTCCCACGCTGCATCAAGATACAGCCTAGCCCCTTGCCGGAAGCGTCACTATGAATCACCAGTCCTCCTGTCCCATCTGGTACGGTCAATATGGATGCAGTATGAGTTTCTCCTTCAATAATTCGAACGCTCGGTTGCACTCTTCTGACCATACGAATGGTACTCCCTTTCGATTAAGTATTGTCAACGGCTCAGCCCCTCGTGCAAAATCTTTAATAAATCTGCGGTAGTAGCCTGCGAGTCCCAAGAAACTTCTAATCTCTGCTACAGACTTTGGTGCTGGCCAATCTTCCACTGCTTCAATCTTCGCCGGATCTACTGAGATATTGTCTCCAGAAATGATGTGGCCCAAAAATTGAACTTGTTCAAGCCAAAATTCGCATTTACTAGGCGTATAACTTTTCCTGTCTCAGTACCTGCAACACGATCCTCAAATGCTCGGCATGCTCCTCCTTGCTTTTGGAGTACACAAGAACGTCGTCGATGAAAACTACGACAAACTTATAGGGTGTTTTTCGTCACCCCATTAAGATGGGAATACGCGCGCGCTTGTCAGGCGCATTAAAGATTCCCCCTGCCCAGGATAGGCTGGGGTTTATTGATTGTGGGGATCCGAATCTCCGGCACCCGGGGACTAAGCTGCCGTTAATTACCCCTCGTCTTTGGAGCGAGAGAACCTCCGATTGACGGGTTAAACAGGTCATGCGAACTCAATGTGCAGTGTTGTGTTTTAAAGGGGTTTTGGATATATTGGGGGCCCCCCCAGAGTTTTTACGGGGGTCCCGTTACCCGGATAATGGGCAGGGGGTCAAGGGGGCTAGCATCCCCCTTACGGGGTGCGGGGCAGCGCCCCGTTAGAAATTTTTTCTAATGGGGTAGGTATTTTTAGTGTGGAATACACGTAAAATGAGGGTGAAATGTGTTAGTGTATATGCCCTAGGGGCCATTATTGTATCATACTTGTATGTATATTACTTAATGGAAGCTTGGGATATTCACAGTTGTATATACAGTCTTGCTAAAAACGGTAGTATGCTACTTGGTTTGTATCTACTTTAATATGTGCATATGTTTCTTGTAACGTATCACTTATACATATTAGTAGAGCCCATAGGATCTTTGCTTGATTACCAGCGTTGTGATGGCAGTCATACTAGTGGGGGCTGGGTAGTCTGTAAGTAACATCCTGTACAGGTCCCTGGTCGTTGGATTATCAGGATAGGGCATCGATATTCCGGAGTAGACTAAGTGTGTACGCTTCTCATCCCAGTTGGGGAGATGGTCTGTCCCACAGCCATCAGTACGTCGTACTGGAGATAGTATACAGGTGCTCGTTAGGTTACGGGTATACCGGACAGGACTCGCAGGGGAACTGATTGGTTGCTATTATACCCATCGTCAGTTAACAGTTCCCAGATGACATGAGTACAGCATAGTCCGCAGACTTGACACTGCTACTTCGCCTCGAGTGTGTCCCACTGTTCTTAGATTGCTACCCTACCACGGCTCAAAGGAGTCGTGCAAACAGGTAGCAGTTGGGTGCAGTCCCGAGCACTTGGAGGCAGTAGTGGTTAGATAGGATTCGTCTCGCCCGGTATTGGGAGATGATATCGCGCTATGTCAGAGAGCCATTACGCAAAGTCCCTGGCCAGGGCAAGCGAGATATACTGGTAGGTTCCAGTAGCTTCTCAGGGTGTAATGGGCTTCGCTCCGACACGACTTATACAGCTATTAGGGGACTGACGCTTGCCGCCCCCTAGGCTTGATATGCGATAGTCTTAGACGAACAGACTGGACTGTATGGAGATTGTCACATCAGGCTCAGTGGGAGTTCGGATGAGTTTCCTCATCGGCCTTCTTATCGACATCTACCTAGGGACCGTTACGTACAGCTAATGCCGCTTGCGGTCTATGGTTAAACCCACTGCCAGCGTAGTGTCGAGTCTTTAGAGTCCCACACAGAGAGTTTCCCGGCTCTAGGCGAAACGATATAGAGGTCGTATGGTTTTACGACAAAGGTTCGGACGCATACGTGTGTTTACGCACGTACGACTTTTTCGGACAGTTTTTACTAGTCAGCTTTGGTTTAAGCCAGATTCTAGTATCGGGTTACTGGATTTATACAGTCTAAAGTTTTTCCGTGTTTTCACGGATTGGAGGGGCGTTCTCGTAATTTGTTAGGAAGCTTCTAGAAGAGTGGTGCCTAAGGGGTTAAGGTGGCATTGCATTAAATGAGATTAGTGACTCATTTGTGTGATTCATCCAAGTCATTAATGCATCATAAATGCTTAATGACTCATGGAGATGAATCACTCATAGATATTTATGAAGCATGGTTGTTAATTCTATTATTTCATTTTTGGATAAATAATAATGCTTCATATATATTATGATAAGATCATTATCTCATTTCATTCTCATGCTTACCTTCTCTCTCCTCAAGCTCACTCTCTCTTCAAATCCTAACCTTAACCTCTCATGTGTTGAGATCAAGGGTTAGCTAGACTAATACATCCATAACCCCACTCTATATCCCCTAGGTAGCTTAGATTAGCACTTTAAGCAACCTAGTTATCTCAAGTTTGAGATTAAGCTTGGCGTAGGAGCTTTCGGGTGGATCGTCTTTGATTCGAGGAGGCTGTTGAGGTGCCGATGTTCCAAGGAGCCTACGAAGAGTGGAGGACAGCGATGAAGACCCGAAAGACATGTAACGTGAGGTATAACTTCGAATCCGAGTAGTTAAACCTCTAGTTGGTTGTTAGCAATGGTTTAGATAACGATTCATGCGCTCAAGTCCGTGTTACGAAGCTTTGATAATCGTTTTTCATATATTCCACCTCCCCGCGAGTTCGTGGGGTGCGTGACATGGACTTACAGTGGTATCAGAGCCAACTAAACCATTACTAGCTTGTTAGCAACTGATTAGAAGTTCGATCGACGGAAAACACGAAAACAAAAAACCGAAAACCCTAAGTTTCTGTTAATTTTAAAAGTGTCTGAAAAATAATTTGACATACCTTAAAATTCACAGCAGAGAATTATAAGAATACCGAGAAAATACGATGACCTAACTCGACTTGATGACCGTGGAACCGCGGCCAAAGTGTGCTTTTGGCCGCGGATCCGCGGCCGAGTCAACTCCGAGTCGACTCGGATTTTCACAGTAATTCATATTTTGGTGTTTTTTGTTTTCCTGTATGTTCTGTTTTTACCCAGGTTACTTCAGTGCAGCTTTGCTTTTGGGGTAGACACGGAATATGGTATTCGATCGATGTTCTAAGATATTTGCTAATTGGGTTTTTATCTGTAATGTTTAATGTGTTCGTAAACCTCCCCTAACTGCTAGTATGTCGGTTGGCAGGGGTTTGCACATTTCTGATATGTTTACTGCTTGTGTATATGAACTGTGTTGGACTGTTGTGATAATTAGCCGGGGTTTGAGATGTGTTTAATATTCATTCATTCAATGTAAATGTAATTTGATGTAATATTCTTTTGCGGGGCACATCCAGGTTGCGGTTGTAGTCACCGTTGTATTATTTCTTTTTACTGTTTTTGCTCCTAGGATAGACCCAAGCTGGGGTACACAAACTACCGGATACGTCAAAGTGTTTAGTGGCCTACTCACGTTGTTGAGGGAGACCGCTTCACTTCGGATACTTGACGGGTAGTTTGCCGTACCCGTAGGGGTCCAGGGTGGGGTAATGGCTATTCATCACAACTGTGTAATCCGTCTTTTATTGCAGGCTCAAAGCAAATGCGGATTGCTAGTAAATCTAATAAAGTTCATCTGTGATCTGGAATGCTTATTATTGCGTCTGACGAATGTACAATATCTATATATTATAGCTATTAGACGCCACTTATATTTTACACCCGCGCTAGCCCAGCCCCCGCTCTGTCGTTAGTTAAGTAATCTAACGGGTGATGACGGGACCCAGTGGCGAATGCGGATGGCATAAGAAGGACGTGGTATTTTCGTTGTTTTCTGCAATGATAGGATAAAAGATGGGACGCATTATTATAATGCAAAAAAAATAAACCAAAGTTAAATCGTTGGAACAAATTTAAAAGAAACCACTCGGTTATTTTAAAAGAGCAGAATTTTTAATTGCGGAGCTTTAACCACTCCTTTTAAAAAAGTATCAGGTTCCTTCGATTATATCAAGTTCACTACGTTCACGGTTTTGCCAAAACCATTCGTAACCCTCCGTCATTTCTTATGTATGGTCAGTAGTATTCAAGCTATGTTTGTTGGCCCTTAGTTAAGGCATAGTGTTTGGTAGCTGCTGGGGTATTCATTTGTTGCATAGATAGATGCGTTGGTTTGGGACAGTCGTATTACTTTGTTGGCCCTTAGTCAAGAGTATGTACGGGTGGGTTCAAATTAACCTGGACAATGACGGGTAGAACTTGACATGTGACTTATGATTTGTTGGCCCTTAGTCAAGGTCATAAGAGCATGGGACAAAAATCCACATCGGGAATTTCTAAAGAAACTGAAATTTACAGAGAGATGCATACCATTTTGGAGTTTGATGAATGTTGGTACGATTCCTTCAACATTATCATACGATGATATTTTGGATCCCGATCCTGCTGTGAGTACAAGCTACTTATCAGGAGATTCGTCACTTAACGATCAATACTATAAACCAAGTAGGTGCCTAGAAAGGTGTCAGCGGGGCTACGCCCCCAGAGAAAAGAGGTTATTTAATTAAGAAACTTCGCGAAAGCGTTGGAAAACCTCCCTCGAAGTATCGACACTGGCCTGGCTGAACGGTTAAGCAAGTATTGTACGGTGAGAATTGTCCTGACTAATTCTTCTTTTATGGTTTGAGGAAGGATTCGAGAAACAGTGGGAGCCATCCTGTTTAGATAAACTTAAAACCAATCTAAACTTGCAACAGCATCATGCTAAAATGTTTTCTTCTCTCTCTCTTAATTACAGCGACCTTGTGACCACACCTAGGTTACATCTAGATAACAAATTGACTGAATCTGACTTATATGACTGGCAAAGGTCTGTCCAGATGTCCATTGGCTATAACAAGCTGGACCACCCTATTACTACTTAAGATCCCGCCGTCCCAGGTCCAGTTTCCACTATCACGGATATGGATATCCGTCAGACAAGGGAAAAAGATAAAGCGAAAGCTAAGTGCCTCGTGTTAGCTTCAGTTGATAGTGTATACCAGAAGCAGCACGAGAAGATGGACTTAGTTTCCATCTTTCCCCATAATAAAGATTTATATGGAGAGCAATCTCATATCACCAGATATGAAACCTCGAACGAATTAATTCAAGCGAGGATGGCTGACGGGTCATCTGTAGGGGACAACGTCCTTACAATGACTAGCTATATTGATGAGCTCCAGGACCTGGAGACCGCGTTGGGAAACGAGTCAAAAACTGACTTGATTCTACAGTCTCTGCCTCCTACCCTGAAGGAAACCAGGGAAGGAGAAGGAAAGAGAAAGGCAAAAGTTTCGGAACTAGATATAGTAAAACAGGGACGTTCCTATTGTTACAGGAATGAACATTGGCAGAATGATTGTAGGGCTTTAGAAGCCAGTAGCCAGGATACGAAGCATGTTGTGGCTTCAGCCTCAAGTGTATTTGTAATAGAGAACTGTATGTCAGTTAATCCTACTTCCTGGGTATTGGATACCGGGCCAGGATCTCACATCTGTAATTCATTACAGGCTCTGAGAAACCGTAAGGTTATCGGGATAGGTGATATGACCCTCACGGTTGCTAACGGAATGAGAATGGACGCTGAATCCGTAGGGGAATATCATCTTGGACTGACAACTGGGCAGATATTGATTCTGCGTAACTGTTTTTATGTACCAGGAACAACTTGTAATATCATATCTGTATCCATACTTTTTAAGGAAGGATATGATTTTACTTTGGTAAGTGATGTGGTTCACATCCACCTAAATCAAGTTCTGATTGGGTCAGGTACATTACAAAACGGAATATACGTATTAAATCAAGCTCAGATTTTCAGTGTCCAGAACACACTTAAAAGAAAGTCTTCAGATATAAATCAGGCTTTCTTATGGCACTGTAGACTAGGTCACATCAGTGAGAGAAGGTTGACTAAGTTACATAGAGAAGGATATTTGAATCCGTTCGAATATCAATCTTATGCTACTTGTGAATCTTGTCTCATGGGAAAGATGACAAAGACTCCGTTCACTGGACACGGAGTAAGAGCAAGCGAGCTCTTGGGACTCGTACACAGTGACGTGTGCGGTCCAATGTCTACACATGCGCGAGGTGGTTATTCCTACTTCATTACTTTTACAGATGATTTCTCTAGGTATGGATATGTCTTCTTAATGAAGCATAAATCCGAGGCTTTTGAGAAATTCCAAGAATACAAGAATGAAGTGGAAAAACAAACAGGCAAGTGTATAAAGACACTAAGATCTGATCGAGGTGGTGAATACTTAAGTGCCGAGTTCCTGAGTTACTTAAAAGAGAATGGAATTCTCTCTCAGCTTACTCCTCCATACACGCCACAACATAACGGTGTATCGGAAAGGAGGAATCGAACCCTATTGGATATGGTTCGTTCCATGATGAGTAACGCTGAGTTACCACGATCATTCTGCGGATATGCACTAGAATCAGCTGCATATCTTTTGAACCAAGTTCCTACCAAAACTGTGCCTACCACACCATATCAGATGTGGAGTGGGAAGAAACCCTGTCTAAAACATTTTAAGACATGGGGATGTCCAGCTTTTATAAAAAAGCAGCATGCGGACAAGCTCGAGGCACGCTCAGTAAAGTGTAAGTTTGTGGGATATCCAAAGAACTCCAAGGGATATTATTTCTATTACGCAGAAGAACAAAAGGTTTTTGTTTCTCGTCATGCCTGCTTCTTGGAAACTGAATTTTTGGAAAATCAGAAGAGTGGGAGCGCAATAAAACTGGAAGAAATTCCAGAACCACAAACTACTACTGAAAGTATGGTAGAACCAAAAGTTCAAGAAGAACAGGACATCCCGACGCCATTCCGCAGGAGTAATAGGCAATCTCATCCGTCCGAGAGATACTACGGTTTTCTCATAGACAGGGATAGAGAGGATTGCACCATTGACTATGATGAGCCTACTAGCTTCCAGCAAGCCATTCAGAGCGGTGACTTAGTAAAATGGCTGGATGCAATGCGGACCGAAATGGAGTCCATGTACACTAACAAAGTATGGACTTTGGACGTTGCTCCAGATGGGGTAAAACCCGTAGGATGCAAATGGATCTTCAAAAAGAAGATTGGTGTAGATAGACAGGTTGAAACCTATAAGGCTAGACTTGTTGCAAAGGGTTTCCGTCAAAGACCTGGTTTGGACTATGACGAAACCTTTTCTCCAGTGGCTATGCTTAAATCTATTCGGGTCCTTCTTGCTATTTCTGCCTTCCACGATTATGAAATCTGGCAGATAGACGTAAAAACGGCTTTTCTAAATGGTAATTTGGAAGAGAGCGTCTATATGGACCAGCCAGAGGGATTCGTTCAGAGTGGGAGCAGCGGTAAAGTATGCAAGCTGCTTAAGTCCATTTATGGACTAAAGCAGGTATCGCGGAGTTGGAACATCTGTTTTGATGATGCTGTCTAAGAATTCAACTTTATCAAAAATCCAGATGAACCTTGCATATACAGTAAGATTGTAGGAAGAGCTGTGGTATTCCTCGTCTTGTACGTGGATGACATTCTCCTAATAGGAAATGATATTCCTATGTTACAGTCAGTCAAAAGATTCTTGTCACATAAATTCTCCATGAAAGACCTGGGTGATGCCACCTACATTCTGGGGATCCGGATTTATCGTGATAGATCAAAAAGGATGTTGGGACTTTCGCAGTCCAGGTACATAGACACCATAGTGAAAAGATTCAGTATGGATGATTCTAAGCGCGGTAACCTACCGGCTTGTCACGGAATCACCCTCTCCAAAGAGATGTCTCCCAAGACTGATTTGGAAAGGGATCGCATGTCGATTATACCCTACGCTTCTGCGGTAGGCTCTATAATGTATGCGATGTTATGTACCGGACCAGATGTAGCATACGCATTGAGCGTTGTAAGCCGGTATCAGGCAAACCCAGGGGAGAAGCACTGGATAGCAGTAAAGAACATTCTCAAGTACCTGAGGAGGACTAAAGAGATGTTCTTGGTGTATGGCGGAAAAGACCTCCAAATGGAGGCCTTTGCCGACTCCGGCTTCCAGAGTGACAAGGATGACTCCAAATCCATGTCGGGTTATGTCTTTATCCTCAATGGAGGGGCGGTCTGTTGGAAGAGTTCCAAGCAGGAGACCGTTGCTGACTCAACGATGGAAGCAGAGTACATAGCTGCTTGCGATGCCGCAAAAGAAGCTGTCTGGTGTTGGGGTAAAAATTTACACCCCCGTTGACCGAGTCAAAGTCAAGGTCAACCCCAAGGCAGGTGGGCCCAAGCCCAGGGCAAGCGGGCCCATGCCCAAGTCAAGGCCGCGGCCAGCCTCCTCCATGCCAACAACAAAAATCATGTAACAAATAATTTTTATGTAATTTTTGTGCATGATTTTTGTATGCAAAATGGGCATAAAGCCAAATTTTTGTAAGCTCATGGCTTATGTGCAAAAACAAATGACACATAAGCCATGTGATAGGCAAAAAGCCATTTTGAAAAGCCCAAGGGGCTATATGTAAATGTGTAAGCCTATAAAAGGCAACATGATGATGAATAAAAAAACAACAACTTTTCATTCCCCTAAAAATTAGGGTTCTTTGTGACTCCTGCTCCTTCTCCAAGGTTCTAAACCTTCTAATTTCTTTTGAATTAAATCAAGAGTTTTACTCTTTCTTTTCAAAAACTAAGAAGTCTTTCACCACAAAACCCACAAAGGGGAACTTGGATCTACCATTAGATCTCAGAAAGGAGAGATTTTTAGATCTCACATCTCTTGATCATCAAGATCCAGCCAACAGAGGAGGAAGAAGAAGAACATCTTTCACTAAACCCCCAAGAAAGAAGAAAAAAACACTCAGGAGTCCAACTCCTCTTTGATCTCTCTTCAGAGAAATCTTTTTAGGCTAAAAGCCTCTTGTCCTCTCCGGCGCGCAGCGCAAGTGCGCAAAGCGCCCGCGTGCCGACACGTGGCGCGCGCTTGCGCACCTGCGCACCTGCGCGCTTGCGCAAGTGCGCAAAGCGCCCGCGTGCCGACACGTGGCGCGCTTGCGCAAGTGCGCAAAGCGCCCGCGTGCCGACACGTGGCGCGCGCGCGCTTGCGCACCTGCGTGCAGCGCTCTTGCGCAAAGCGCCCGCGTGCCGACACGTGGCGCGCGCACTTGCGCACCTGCGCGCTTGCGCAAGTGCGCAAAGCGCCCGCGTGCCGACACGTGGCGCGCTTGCGCAAGTGCGCAAAGCGCCCGCGTGCCGACACGTGGCGCTCGCTCGCTTGCGCACCTGCGCGCAGCGCTCTTGCGCAAAACGTCCACATGCCGACACGTGGCGCGTGCGCTTGCGCACCTGCGCGCAGCGCTCATGCGCAAGTTGCCCACGTGTCGACACGTGGCGCGCGCGCGCCTGAGCGCACAGCACCTTAGCGCACAGCGCTCTAGACGCTGGCGCCACGCATCCTTTGGATGTCTTTTCCCCCTTTACTTATATTTACATGTATATATATACATATGTATATAAATGTACACATACACATACTCCGCGACACTGTCCCTGTTAGAAAAAAATTTCTAACGGGGCGCTGCCCCGCACCCCGCAAGGGGGCTGCTAGCCCCCTTGACCCCCAGCCCGCTATCCGGGTAGCGGGACCCCCGTAAAAACTCTGCGTGGCTCCCGATATATCCAAAACCCCCCTTTCAAAACACAACACACGTACACTGCACATTGAGTTCGCATGACCAGTTTAACCCGTTAATCGGAGGTTCCCTCGCCCCAAAGGCGAGGGGTAATTAACGGCAGCTTAGTCCGCGGCTGCCGGAGATTCGGATCCCCACAATCAATAAACCCCGGCCTACCCTAGGCCGGGGGAATCTGTAGTGCGCCTGACAAGCGCGCGCGTATTCCCATCTCAATGGGGTGACGAAAAACACCCTACATCTGGATGAAGAAGTTCCTCACAGAACTTCAGGTGGTTCCTTCCAGTGTTGGTCCAATACCTCTGTATTGTGACAACAACGGCGCTATAGCTTTAGCGAAGGAACCCAGGTCCCATCAGAAATCCAGACACATCTTAAGGTGGTATCACCTGATCAGGGAGATCGTAGATCGCCGGGAGATCGAAGTGAAGAGAGTAGAGACGGAGAATAACATTGCTGATCCATTCATAAAGGCCCTTCCTCAGACGCAGTTCGAAAGGCTATTCGAGATGATACGTCTATGATATGCCAGCTCATGGCCCTAGTGCAAGTGGGAGATTGTTAGTGTATATGCCCTAGGGGCCATTATTGTATCATACTTGTATGTATATTATTTAATGGAAGCTTGGGATATTCACAGTTGTATATACAGTCTTGCTAAAAATGGTAGTATGCTACTTGGTTTGTATCTACTTTAATATGTGCATATGTTTCTTGTAACGTATCACTTATACATATTAGTAGAGCCCATAGGATCTTTGCTTGATTACCAGCGTTGTGATGGTAGTCACACTAGTGGGGGCTGGGTAGTCTGTAAGCAACATCCTGTACAGGCCCCTGGTCGTTGGATTATCAGGATAGGGCATCGATATTCCGGAGTAGACTAAGTGTGTACGCTTCTCATCCCAGTTGGGGAGATGGTCTGTCCCACAGCCATCAGTACGTCGTACTGGAGATAGTATACAGGTGCTCGTTAGGTTACGGGTACACCGGACAGGACTCGCAGGGGAACTGATTGGTTGGTATTATACCCGTCGTCAGTTAACAGTTCCCAGATGACATGAGTACAGCATAGTCCGCAGACTTGACACTGCTACTTCGCCTCGAGTGTGTCCCACTGTTCTTAGATTGCTACCCTACCACGGCTCAAAGGAGTCGTGCAAATAGGTAGCAGTTGGGTGCAGTCCCGAGCACTTGGAGGCATTAGTGGTTAGATAGGATTCGTCTCTCCCGGTATTGGGAGATGATGTCGCGCTGTGTCAGAGAGCCATTACGCAAAGTCCCTAGCCAGGGTAAGCGAGATATACTGGTAGGTTCCAGTAGCTTCTCAGGGTGTAATGGGTTTCGCTCCGACACGACTTATACAGCTATTAGGGGACTGACGCTTGCCGCCCCCTAGGCTTGATATGCGATAGTCTTAGACGAACAGACCGGACTGTATGGAGATTATCACATCAGGCTCAGCGAGAGTTCGGATGAGTTTCCTCATCGGCCTTCTTATCGACATCTACCTGGGAACCGTTACGTACAGCTAGTGCCGCTTGCGGTCTGTGGTTAAACCCACTGCCAGCGTAGTGTCGAGTCTTTAGAGTCCCACACAGAGAGTTTCCCTGCTCCAGGCAAAACGATATAGAGGTCGTATGGTTTTACGACAAGGGTTCGGACGCATACGTGTGTTTACGCACGTACGACTTTTTCGGACAGTTTTTACTAGTCGGCTTTGGTTTAAGCCAGATTCTAGTATCTGGTTACTGGATTTATACAGTCTAAAGTTTTTCCGTGTTTTCACGGATTGGAGGGGCGTTCTCGTAATTTGTCGCGAAGTTTCTAGAAGAGTGGTGACTAAGGGGTTAAGGTGGCATTGCATTAAATGACATTAGTGACTCATTTGTGTGATTCATCCAAGTCATTAATGCATCATAAATGCTTAATGACTTATGGAGATGAATCACTCATAAATATTGATGAAGCATGGTTGTTAATTCTATTATTTCATTTTTGGATAAATAATAACGCTTCATATATATTATGATAAGATCATTATCTCATTTCATTCTCATGCTTACCTTCTCTCTCCTCAAGCTCACTCTCTCTTCAAATCCTAACCCTAACCTCTCATGTGTTGAGATCAAAGGTTAGCTAGACTAATATATCCATAACCTCACTCTATATCCCCTAGGTAGCTTAGATTAGCACTTTAAGCAACCTAGTTATCTCAAGTTTGAGATTAAGTTTGGCGTAGGAGCTTTCGGGTGGATCGTCTTTGATTCGAGGAGGCCGTTGAGGTGCCGCTATTCCAAGGAGCCTACGAAGAGTGGAGGACAGCGATGAAGACCCGAAGGACATGTAACGTGAGGTATAACTTTGAATCCGAGTAGTTAAACCTCTAGTTGGTTGTTAGCAATGGTTTAGATAACGATTCATGCGCTCAAGTCCGTGTTACGAAGCTTTGATAATCGTTTTTCATATATTCCGCCTCCCCGCGAGTTTGTGGGGTGCGTGACATGGACTTACAAAATGGCGTCCAAAGGACGCGTGAGCGACAGCGCCTCACGTGCCGAGCACGCTGGTGCTGGGCGCTAGCGCGAGCACTTGGGTGAGCGCTAAGCGCTTGGGGCGCTGGCGCTAGGGCCTCACGTGCCCGGCACGTGGGCGCTAGTGCCTCACATGCCCAGCACATGTGACACATGAGGCTCTAGCGCTTTGGGATCTAGCACCTCTCGTGCCCGGCACGTAGGCGCTCGGGCGCTAGCGTTTTGGGCGCTAGCGCCTCACGTGCCCGGCACGTGGGCGCTCGGGCGCTGGCGCTGGCGCTTTGGGCGCTCGGGCGCTGGCGCTAGCGCCTCACGTTCCCGGCACGTGGGTGCTTAAACACTGGGCGCTAGCGAAAGGGAGGGGTTTTTACCCCCAGAAATAGGAGTTAAACTCTAAAAGTGGATTTTGAGTGGAGTTAAACTCCAAAAGGGCTGGATTAGGAGTTAAACTCCTTTGAGAATTTGGGTCTTAGAGTTGAACTCCCTAAAATCTTCAGAGGTTCTTCTCTCTTAAGCCTTGGATCATTCCCAAATGGGATCTGTGGAGATGGGGTCTCCATCCTCCTCTTCTGTTGGCCGGCTCTTAGAGAACAAGAGGGGTGAGATTTTAAAAATCTCCCATTTTTGAGATTTGATGGAATATCCAAGCTCCCCTTTGTGGGTTTTGTGGTGAAAAATTATTTAGTTTTGGAAAAGAAAAGGTAAAACTCTTGATTTGATTGAAAAGGGGAAGAAGGTTTAGAACCTTGAGGAAGGAGAAGGAGGCACAAAAATCCCTAGTGTTTGAGAGAATGAATTATCCTTTTTTATTCATCATCATATTGCCTTATATAGGCTTACACATTTACATATAGCCCCTTGGGCTTTACAAAGTGGCATTTTGCCCATCCCATGCCTCATGTGTCATTTCTTTTGCACATAAGTCACGGGCTTTACAAAAAATTGTTTTTATGCCTATTTTGCTTACATTCATGCATAAAAAATTACATCAAAATTATTTATTACATGATTTTTATTTTGGCATGGGGAGGCTGGCCGGGGGCTCAACTTGGGCATGGGCCCACTTGTCCTGGGCTTGGGCCCACCTGGCTTGGGGTTGACTTTGACTTTGACTTGGTCAACCAGGGTGAAATTTTCGACCCCAACAAAACTGATCAAGGTACTGAGAGAAAACTCAGTTCATTAAATCCATGAACACGGTTGGGGCATTAGTAACACCAAATGTCATTACCAAGAATTCATAGTGACCGTATCGAGTTCTGAAGGCTGTCTTGCATACATCCTCTGCTTTAACACGAACTTGATGGTATCCCGACCGAAGATCCAACTTAGAGAACACTCGAGCACTACATAATTGATCGAACAAATCATCGATCCGAGATATAGGGTACTTGTTTTTAATCGTAACCCGGTTCAACTCTCGGTAGTTAATGCACATGCGTAACGAGCTGTCCTTCTTCTTTACTAGTAAAACTGGAGCGCCCCACGGGGAAGCACTCGGGCGAATGAAACCCTTGCTGAGGAGGTCTTCTATCTGCTTTTTCAATTCTGCCAATTCAACTGGTGCCATCCTGTAGGGTGACTTAGAAATCAGTGCCGTTCCTGGTAATAATTCTATCGAAAATCCCAAAGCACGAGGCGGGGGTAAGCCGGGTAAGTCCTCAGGAAAGACATCCAAAAATTTCCGAACTACGACCGGTGCCGAACTCATATTAATCTACATTGACGCTATTATGCTGTACGTCGGCTTTGCTCTAAACTTTATGGGTCCCAGAGATTTGCTCCCCCCAGTGAACACGAACTCTGGGTGGTTAGGAATGCAGAAGTTTACAGTTTTGGTCCGACAATCAATATGTGCGTGAAAGGTGCACAACCAATCCATTCCTAAGACGATATCATAACTACCGGTCCCAATCAACAGGAAATCTGCGAAAAGCTCCCTGCCGCAAATCACTACCGGACAAAACTTGCACTCTAGGTTGGTGGTAACTACTCCATTTCCAGTGTGAATGTCCCAACCTCTAGTCAGTGTTTTGTGTGTAATAGAATGTGTTGTGGTAAAACCCGAAGACATAAAACAATGTGAAGCCTCGGAATCGAAAAGTGCTCTAGCAGGAACAGAACAAATTAGAATGGTACCTGAAATGACATCCTCCGACGCCTCCGCCTGCTCAGCTATCAGGGTAAAGGCTCGTCCCTGTCTATGACCTGTGTTGCCTCGCCTCTGATCAAAAAGTTGCTTCTGAGGGACAAGTCCTTTTTGAGGTTGGTTGCGCTCTGCTCTCCTAGGACAACTCCCAATCTGATGGTCACTAGCACCACAAATCAGATATAGACCCTTAGCGCGGCGGCCATTTCTCTCGACGTGTCCCGGTATCTGACAGTATCCACAAACCGGAGATTCTCATTGTGGTGGGGTTGCGGTACGCTTCATCGGAACTCCTCCATGCTGTTTAACTGGAATCTTCCCTGAAATTTGATTCACCGGCCGTTTGAATCCTCCACTCTGAAATTTCTTCCTCTTATCCATAACTGTCTCAATTCTGCGGGCCGCATTTAATACCTCTGAATAAGTCCTCAGATCACATGAAGGTAGTTTCTCCTGTATTTCCAGAGTGAGACACTATAAGAATCTTCTAACTCTATCCTCCTCCTGGGCTACCATTGAAGAAGCGAAACGACTGAGTCGGATAAACTCAGCCGCTATCTCGTCCACTGTGCGATCTCTCCGACGAAGACTGATAAATTGCTGTTCCATCTCGATCCTGGCCGATTTGGGAAAGAATTTCTCAAGAAAAGCCGTAGAGAAATCAGTCCATGCAATTGGTTTCTTCAAACTGTTATCTTCTGCGAGCCACCAAATTCTAGCCACATCTTGCAGCTGAATCTTGACTATATCCACTCTGTCCTCTTCAGGAACCCAGGCGACTGACATCAAATTCTCCATGTCGACAATCCACTGCTCAGCATCCAGCGGACCGCCCGCGCAAGTGAAAAATGTCGGCTGTTCGTTTAAGGGTATCGCATACCGGGTCTAGGATGTGGTAAACGTCAAACCCCTAATAACCCGATAAGCAGTGTCGATGTGGATCAGGACCGATTTAAGAAATTGTTGATCTAACCATCAGTAAATCGTCTCTGCCTTGGCCAAGGTATTATGATTCTGGTCAACCGGACACAATGTGATATCGACCCCCAATACCGGGAAAGAAAAATCCCAGACAATCGCTCACTGTCTCCATGTGGCTCTGGACTGCACCCAACCAAAACCTGTTTGCACGATTCAGTAGAGCCGTAGTAGGGAAGTGATCTAAGTACAGTGAGAACTCACATGAGTCAAGTGACGATCTCAGGTCTAAAGACTAATCTGTACTCATATCACTTGAGAACCGCTATCTGACGATATGTATAATATGTTAGTGTTTATGCCCTAGAGGCCATTATTGTATCATACTAGATTATATATTACTTAATAGAAGCTTGGGATATTCACAGTTGTATTGACAGTCTTGCTAAAAATGGTAGTATACTACTTGGTTTGTTTCTACTTTAATATGTGCATATGTTTCTTTTAACATATCGCTTATACATATTAGTACAGTCCTTAGGATCTTTACTTGATTACCAACGTTGTGATAGCAGTCACACTAGTGGGGGCTGGGTAGTCTATAAGCAACATCCTATACAGGTCCCTGGTCGTAAGATTATCGAGACAGGGCATCGATACTCCGGAGTAGATTGGTGTATACGCTTCTCATCCCAACATGGGGAGATGGTCTGTCCCACAGCCATCAGTACGTCGTACTGGAGATAGTATGCAGGTGCTCGTTAAGTTACGAGTACACCGGACAGGACTCACCGAGAACTGCAGGTTGGTACTATACCTATCGTCAGATCGCAGTTCCCAGGTGACATGAGTACAGCTTAGTCCGTCGACTTGACATTGCTACTTCGCCTTGAGTGTGTTCCCACTGTACTTAGATTACTACCCTACCACGGCTCAAAGGAGTCGTGCAAACAGGTAGTAGTTGGGTGCAGTCCAGAAGCACTTGGAGGCAGTGGCGGTTAGACAGGATTCATCTCTCCTGGTATTGGGGGTTGATATCGCGTCGTGTATGGAGAGCGATTACGCAAGGTCCCTGGCCAAGGCAAGCGAGATTTACTGGTAGGTGCTCCAGTAGTTTCTCAAGATGTAATGGGCTTCACTCCGACACGACTTATACCGCTATTAGGGGTCTGACGTTTACCGCCCCCTAGGCCCGATATGCGATAGTCCTAGAAGAACAGACCGGACTGTACGAAGATTGTCACATACAGGCTCAGTAGGAGTTCAGATGGGTTTCCTCATCGTCCTTCTTATTGACATCTACCTGGGGACCGTTACGTACAGCTAGTACCGCTTGCGGCCTATAGTTAAACCCACTGCCAGCGTAGTGTCGAGTCTTTAGAGTCCCACACAGAGAGTTTCCCTGCACCGGGCAAAAGGTGTAGAGGCCGTATGGTTTTACGGCAGGGCCACGATCACTTACGTACACTTGTGCACGTACTATGATCGGGCAGATAATACTAGCGGGCTTTGGTTTAAGCTAAATTTTAGTATTATACAGATGGATTTATTCAGTCTCAGATTATCCGTGTTTTTCGGAAATACGGATGGGAGGGGCAGTCTCGTAATTTGTCGGGAAGTTTCTAGAAGGAGGTGACTCATTTGTGTTTATTTCTTTTTAGATTTAAACTAAATGAGGTGGAGGATGAGGTGTAGGTTTACATTAAATGATTCATGACTCATGAGGTGATTCACCATTTGAATTAAATGTAGCATTCTAGATATTATCTTGATTTGATTAAGAGAGATATTTGTATGCTTCATATTATCAAGCATGATACATAATTCATTTCATTATCACAAAACACTTCTCTCTACTCAAGTCTTCATCTTCTTCTTCAAGCCCTAAAAGCTCTCATGAGTTGAGAATCCTAGGATTTAAAGTGACTAAGTAATCCATCTAAATAATCTACACCCTCTAGGACTTCTAGATTAGCAAATTAGAAGCCGTAGTTATCTCAGATTCGAGATAGGAGCTCGGATTATAGACTCTCGGGTGGATCGTCTTTGACTCGAGGAGGCCGTTGAGATACCTATGTTCCATAGAGCCGACGAGGCGTGGAGGACAGCGATGAAGACCTGAAGGACAAGTAACGTGAGGTATAACTTCGAATTAGAGTAGTTAAACCTCTCGTAGTTTGCTAGTAATGGTTTAGACACGATTCGTGTGCTCAAGTCCGTGTTACGAAGTTTTGATAATTGTTTTTCATATATTCCGCCTCCCTGCGAACATGTGGGGTGCGTGACATGGATTTACAGTGGTATCAGAGCCTACTAAACCTTTACTAGCTTGTTAGCAACTAATTAGAACTTCGATCGTCGGAAAAACACGAAAACATAACCCCACTTCCCTATAGTTTCTGTCGATTTTAAACTCGTCGAAAAAATTATTTCAAAAGTATGAAAACTCACAGCAGGGAATTCTAAGAATACTGAAGAAATACGAGTTGCTAACTCGGTGAGACGACCGCGGAAGCGCGGCGCATTGGTGCAATACGCCGCGGATCTGCGGCCGAGTCGGCTCCGAATTGACTCGTATTTACACAGTTTGTCTTATTTTTGGGTGTTCTGTTTTCCTGTATATTTTGTTTCTGCCCAGATTTTTTCAGTGCTGGCTTGCATTTGGGGTAGACTCGGAAAATGGTTGTCGATCGAAATTCTAAGTTATTTGCTAATCAGGTTTTATCTGTGATGTTTAATGTGTTCGTAAACATCCGCTAATTGCTAGTATGTCGGTTAGTTGGGGGTTGCACATTTCTGTGATGGATATTGGTTTGTGTATATGAACTCTATTGGATTGTCGTGGATGAATAGCCGGGGATGTGAGATGAGGGTTTTTGTCTTTCATTCGATGTAAATTGTAATATGTTGTAATATTCTTTTGCGGGGCACAATCCGGGTTGAGGTTGTAGCCACCGTTGTATTATTTCATTTATTGTTTTATGCTCTTAGGATAGATCCAAGATGGGTGCACAAACTACCGGGTACTTTGAAGTGTTTAATGGCCTACTCACGTTCTTGAGGGAGACTGTTTCACTTCTGGTACTAGGCGGGTAGTTTGCCGCACCCGTAGGGGTCTAGGGTGGGGTTTGGCTAATCATCACGACCGTGTAATCTATCTTTTATGGCGGGTTCAAACGAAACGCGGATTCCTAGTATATCTAATATGTTCATCTGTGATCTGGAATGCCTATTATTGCGTCTGACGAATGTACAATATCTATATATGATATCTAGTAGGCGTTGCTTATGTTTTGCATCCGCGCTAGCCCAGCCCCCACTCTGTCATTAGTTAAGTAACCTAACGGGTGAATGACGGGGCCCAGTGGCGAATGCGGATGGCATAAACGGACGTTGTATTTTCGTTGTTGTTGTTTCCTGATTTAAAATCAGGAAACCCCACGGAAGAGGCTTCAGAAAAGGGTCACGTGCTTACACGTGACCAGCAGTCACGTGTTGGCACGTGACATCTAAAAGCATCGGCAAGGCAAATTCAGCTTCCCGACTACATCAAAGAAAAGGGCTTCAGAAAGGGTCACGTGCTCTCACGTGATCTGGGTCACGTGTTGGCACGTGACAATTAAAAGCGGCTTCAAAAGCAAACCGGTTCCCTGATCAAATCAAGGAAAATGATTCAGAAGAGGTCACGTGCTCCCACGTGACCAGGGTCACGTGTTGGCACGTGATACTCAAAAGCAGCAGACTTGTTCTCCGGTTAAATCAAGAAAAAGTGTCCAGACGAGGGTCACGTGCTCACACGTGACCAGGGGTCACGTGATGGCACGTGACGGTTAAGCAGCAACCAGAAGACATAGCGCAAAAAGAAAGAAGAAGGCTCGTTCCAAGGGGGTCACGTGCCCACACGTGACCAAGGGTCACGTGGCCACACTTACCGACTTCAAAGCCCATTTGTTAACAGAATTAAATTCTGAGAAAAGATCTCTCAAATCTTTCCAAAAGCAACCGATTGAATTAAAGATGATTAAATATCATCTATCTATGGGAAAATCTCGAATTTGGAAAGATTTCCCCGTAAAATCTAACCAAAATAACAGAGGAGAATCTCTGGATTTAAAATCCAATGGTGAGTAAAATTCACCTAATAATCCAAAGGTCCAAAACGAATGATGGATACAAATCAAATCTCCTAATGAAAGATCCACCAAAACTAATTGACTCGGCTGCTTCTCCTATAAATAGGAGCCAAGAGACACACAAGAGAAATATATATGAAAAGGGAAGAAAAGAGAGAGAGCCTTGATACTTTAGAGGAATTTGGATCTTCTGCAAAAGAAAACCCTAGGTAAGAAAGGGAAGGTTTCATTGAAAGAAAAGAGAATTTAATTCTCAACAGAGTTTAATTCTGATATAAAACAGAAGGACATATTTCTTCTCTCTTTGATGGAGGATCTGTAAAGTGCACATCTCCCTTTGAGTTGAGAATTTAATTCTCAATGGGTTGAGATCCTGCCATGCAGAACCAAAGCATAGAGAGGGAATGGAAGCACGAGAATTTAATCCTCACAGAACTATAGAAATTTAATTCCTTCAAAATAAAATTAGGGTTTGACCCTGTGTTATGGGAATTTAATTCCTTCAGAATGAAAAGAATCAGGGTTTAACCCTAGTTAAGAACTTAGTTCTGTTAAAACAGCAAGAATTTAATTCCCTTAATCTTATTCCCCAGAATAATTCTCTAACAGAGAGTGGGGGTTTAATTCCTTAAAGCTTTTATTGGGGTTTAACCCTATTCAGTTCTTCACATATATGAGGAATTTAATTCCTACAGAAAATTCAGAGTTCAACTCTTGAAAAGGAACTAGGAATTAATTCCTCTGAAATTATTGTTAGGGTTTAACCCTACGAGGAATTTAATTCCTGAAAGGGATTAACAGATCTTCTAAACAACTACAGAAAAGCAGGGTCACGTGTCACCACGTGACCCCCCAAAAAGATCTACAGAAAGCCCTTTGAGGCAGTGCCTCACGTGACCCACGTGACCCTTGGCAGAGGCTTTAACATACTCCATTCAAACACCCGTCACGTGATGACACGTGATGCTCCAGAAGATGCGATCTTCTCAGTAGAACAAACGAAGGGAGGGAGCCCTCATGTGCTACCACGTGACCCCTCTTGCCTCAGCGTCTAACGCTAAATTGGAACCCCTGAATTCAGTGTTAAAATGTTGTTTGGCCTTAATGTTCAACAATAAGCAAAGAACTTTATTTGCAGTGTTCAACACTGATTACCTTAGTGTTCAACACTAATTTGGGATTTCTGTTGCCAGTGCTTAACACTGGTCTGTTTTAGTGTTTAACACTAATTTGAAGGCCTTGTTGCTGGTGTTGACACCAACTATCTTCCAGTGTTAAACACTGACTTATCAACCTCATTCTCAGTGTTCAACACTGATTGGTCTTTAGTGTTTAACACTAGGCATTGGCCCAATTGGCTAAATGGCCAGAGGCAAAGCCTCTCCTTCAAGGGACCAACAGGAGGGCCGATGTCCCAGACATGATTGGACTTAGCCCAAGCTGGCCATAAGTCCTCAATTCGTAATTAACTGGGCTAATGGGCTCATAACATAATTAATTGGTCTTGATCCCAAATTGGGCCAAAGACTATTTAATCCACTCCGGTTCCAGGGTACATCTCTTCATTCCTTTGATACTTGGCGTTGTAATCCCTCAACGTCTTCAAAGAGGTGACGGGTCCCGATGACCACACATTGATATGGACTGTGGGGTCCTTAAACCCATGGATTACGACGTCCTTAACCTTGACCGAGATGTCTTAAAACTAACAATGGACTGTGGGGTCCTTAAACCCATGGACTACGACGTCCTTAACCTTGACCGAGATGTCTTAAAACTAACAATGGACTGTGGGGTCCTTAAACCCATGGACTACGACGTCCTTAACCTTGACCGAGATGTCTTAAAACTAACAATGGACCGCAATGTCCTTAAACTACCCATGGACCGCAATGTCCTTAAACTAGCGATGGACCACTATGTCCCTAAACTGGAACGATAGAGCCCAAACGCTCTTTTGTTGGATTTAAACGATCCCGTTTAAGTTGATCTTAGCCTTAAATACGACTAACGTATCCTTAAACCTTTCAAACAGACTTTAGTCCCAAACTGGACTATAGATTCCCCAATTAACTCTGGTTCAAGGGTACATCTCTGAACTCCTCTGACATCTGTCGTTGTAATCCTTCAACGTCGTCAGAGAGGTGACGGGTCCCGACTGCCATACATTGAATGGACCACTATGTCCCTAAACTGGAACAATGGAGCCCAAATGCTCTTTTGTCGGATCTAAACGGTCCCGTTAAGTTGATCTTAGTCTCAGGTTAGACTAACGTATCCTTAATAAACGTTTGAGTTGATCTTGGCCTTAAATATGGCTAACGTATCCTCAAACCAAACCCCTAAACCCAAATCTAAGATAATACGGATTTGGACTAGTCCACGCCCTACGGGCGACGACATAACTCGGTCTCCGTAAACAATCCACGGGCAACAAAACATAAAATAAACACACACGACACGAAGTGACCATCTGGAGAAGGAGAAAGTTGTTACCGCGACGCGGTAGTGTAATTAACTGCAGGGGCTTGCGCCTGCATGGAAGAGCGTCCCCACAATCAAAAAACCCCTCAAGCGAGGGGGAATCTGACGAAGTCTGCTACATCGGATGCATCCGTTCAGACCTTCGATACACGGTGCCATAAATCAACTTGGCATCTTCGGAGAGATGGACGGATAGCACCAATTAGCATCTGCCCCGAACCTCAGGTGAGACGTCCCGCGTCTCGGCCGCCGTTCGGAGGGGAACAGATTCTGGCACGCCCGGTGGGACCTCTTCCTCTTTCCACTCCACACTTCGTGTGTCATGATTCGCGAACCAATCGCGGTTCGCTAATGGTTGCCCTTGGGTTTCGAGATACTAAGGCTTGGCGTCTTGCTCATTGCAGAAAGCAAAGGATCGATGGCTTCTACTTCTGCGAAATGCTCCAACTGCTCGGACTGCAATTGCGACCAACGCTCTGCCTCGCCAGGAGATATAGCCTACGGACACCAAGCCGCTTCGTTATTCACAATACCGGTCGACCAGGTGCCTCAGGCCACTACCGGATTGTTCTTTGGGACTATGCTCCCACCGACAAGCTTTACGGCGCCGGTGCTGACAAAGGAAGCTCCCAAGAAGTCAGTCTTTGATCGTCTTACCCCTGCTGCGGCTCCTCTCAACGGGTCGCCCATCATCAGCGCCTCGGTCTTCTCTAGATTGGGCCAGAAATCCTGTGGACCCATCATGGGGCCTACAATCCCAGAGAAGGCTGCTTCTAAGAAAGTGACCGGTCCTGCTCCTGAAGTCGCCAAGGCGGCATCCCCGGCCAAAAAGTCGGTCTTTACAAGATTGACGGCTTCAGCTCCCGCTCCTGCTACCCAAAGGACATTGGTCTTTAACAGGCTAACACCAGCAACGACCCCCCACCTACACAGGGGGACTTCCCTCCATCCTTTCCATCGTTCCGACTTTGCAAGAACCCGTATCACTCACATTTCATATGTCTGGTTTACCAAGTTCGGCGTACCCATGGTTTCTCACGAACCTTGAGGGATTTGACCCAATCTCTCGACGGGTAAATATATTAGCACAATCGCTTTCCACACATCGGTCATCACAAATTGTGCTAATCTATTTACTCCATTTGCACCCTCAAGTTCGTATCCCACTTCTTTTTCCCTTCCGCCATTCTTCTTCCTCTCATATACCGAGACCGTATCCCGCTTCTCTTCGCATACGGTCTCGCGTATTGTCCTTCTCTTTTCTCTACGCCTTCTTCCACCAACCTGTACATTATAGCGATAAAATCTTTGAATGGTTGGTGTTAACTTTTGGCCTGTGTAAGGCCTTGTATAGATTGATACTGTTCCTTCCCTCCTAATCCTGAACTTCAACGCTTAACAGTGGAAACACTGTTTTACTTAAGTTTGGGGGGACACTTTTTTTGTACATATTTTTGTTTTCCTTTTTGTATATAATTTGTTTTAGGGAGCGCCGGCAATTTTGACCCTCTTGGTATAGCCTGACAGTGAGGGCACTGTCAAGTTTAAGTTTGGGGGTGTGCTCGGTAAGCTTTCTTCCTTCGCATTCATATGTATATTTTGCATCTGCATATTAAATCCATAAAATCCATAAAAATCTGAAAATTTTCTAAAAATATAAAAACTTTTTTGTCAAGTTAGATCGTGGAAGAACTCTGATTCAACATTCGACGGTTTTTGTTTAAAAAATAGGAATAACTAAATCTTATGTTTAGATTTTGAAAACCTGAAAGATAACTCTCCTTTGAAGTTAACTATAGCTGATATACATCTTTACATCACACTACACGTGTTGTGAGTCTTGGAAATTAGATGACAAGTCTTTTATGTTTAAAGAAACTTTTAATAGATAAATGATTTTCTGAGGATCAAATAGGTTTGTTCTGAAATAAGTAATATATCAAGAATAGTTTATGAAGTAAGTGAATATGAAGGAATGTTATTGATGCCTTAATTGGAACTAGTTCTGAAAAATAACCCATCTGAAACTTGATTAGAATGATTACACACCAAACCCACTAAACACGTCTTTTATCCAAAAAATAATTGAACTACCGGTTATATCTCCGTTCGTATTGAATCATCATGTTTTTCACGCCAAACTGTCTTTTGTTTTTGGACCTAGGTAACTTGAGTTATTAAGTCCGCTGGGGTGTTTCTACACCTAATGCCCTAAAACCAACTGGTTTGGGTGCATTGGCCCAAAGCTCGCTAAGAAGCTTAGAAAGTCCAGATAAAAACAAAGTCAAGCAAGTGTTCTCTCCGAGTTAAAATTCCTAACGGTTCTTTGTGTGAGAATAATCTTGATAAAAGACAGGCTTTTATAAAAAAAATTAACGGAGATATGAAGGTTTTATTCTATGATAAAGACTATTGCACGTTCACAGAGGCGTGTATGAAATGAAAACAAGAAAAAGGTGGAGTGAAGAATAAGACCTAGTTTCCTGTTAGGGAAGATAGAAATTCTGAAGTTGAAACTTTACTAGAAAACGAAACTTGAAAAATGCTTAACTCTTTATAAAACTTATGTGATCCTTTTAAAATTGTTATCTGGGCTTTATTGTGTGACATAATGACTTTATTCGACCTTTCGGGAACTTAACGACACTATTTGCACTGCACGTAAAGACATATAAAATCTGTAGTTAAATAAGAAGTGAGGTGTGAAAAATAAAGGTTCGATAGTCTAGACTTAGGATCATAGAATTGTTATTTTCTGAAACAAAACTTTAGGGTTTGAATCATAGTTATTTTTGCAAAACTAGCTTGACCGGATTTTGTGGGTGTAATCCGCTGAAAACCCTCAGGAGACAACACTCCTCCTACTAGGGACACCTAGAGGTTTAACGGCTTGTTGCATACGCTCAGTGCAATCGCGTTCCCTGCGAAAGTGCGGTTAACATTTTATTTTTGTGAATAATTGGTTTTGCTCGGGACGAGCAAAAGTTAAGTTTGGGGGTATTTGTTCATACCAGAATACTGCATTTTATACCGCCCATTCTTACGCTCGTGTGTTTATAGGTAGGTGCTTTTTATCCGTGTTTGTTACATATTTGCAGGATACAGGTTCTCGGTTCTAAAACGGTGAAATTCATGGAAAACACGACAAAATCCGGGTTCCTGCCAACCACAGATAAAACACGGTCTCCGCTCTTCATCCGTATGCTGCCAGATACCAGTTTAGGGAGACAAAATGTCAAATCAATGTCATCCTCATGCACAAGGCTCAATGGTAGCACAAAATCCAAGAGATCTACGCGGAGCTCGAGGCAATCATTCCAAATCTTGACAAAAAGTCCACCTTTCCTTCAACAGAAATTCTGGAAGAAATGTGGAGGTATTTTCAGAATACACATATGTCATACTGAAGTACACTGAAGACCAGGGAAGTACTGAAAAACACATGCCCCAAATCCATCATAAGGCCGCGGATCCGCGGCCAAAGTAGGGTCCAGGCCGCGGATCCGCGGCCGTACTGGCGCCGTTGCCGGGGAGACGGTAGCGTATTTTCTTTCTTGTTATTCGGGTTAATATTCTTTTTGTATATAAAAAAAAATATTTCTTTTTGTCTTTTTTTTTTTGATCATTTTTGTGGGCAAGAGTGCAGATTTTTGCAGAGTTGCAAACTGCGATTGTGGGGAGCAAAGTGTACATTCAAGGCTAAGGTGATTACGAAGTACAGTGCCAAAGATCCGGGTAGTTTGACCCGCGCAAGCGAACTTTTCAAGCTTACCGGATTTGATTCAACGGCGCCATTTGATCGCACGCCGATGGCGTGTCGGATGTTCAAAGAATTTAAGTGTAACCGTGCTCACCGGCTAGCTGCAAAGCGACACCGTCCTGATCGCGGTTACACTTAAATTCTTTGAACATCCGACACGCCATCGGCGTGCGATCAAATGGCGGCGGGAATACTCACCACTATACTACAAAATATACATATGAATGCGAAGGAAGAAAGCTTACCGAGCACACCCCCAAACTTAAACTTGACAGTGCCCTCACTGTCAGGCTATACCAAGAGGGTCAAAATTGCCGGCGCTCCCTAAAACAAATTATATACAAAAAGAAAAACAAAAATATGTACAAAAAAAGTGTCCCCCCCAAACTTAAGTAAAACAGTGTTTCCACTGTTAAGCGTTGAAGTTCAGGATTAGGGGGGAAGGAACAGTATCAATCTATACAAGGCCTTACACAGGCCAAAAGTTAACACCAACCATTCAAAGATTTTATCGCTATAATGTACAGGTTGGTGGAAGAAGGCGTAGAGAAAGAGAAGGACAATACGCGAGACCGTATGCGAAGAGAAGCGGGATACGGTCTCGGTATATGGGAGGAAGAAGAATGGCGGAAGGGAAAAAGAAGTGGGATACGAACTTGAGGGTGCAAATGGAGTAAATAGATTAGCACAATTTGTGATGACCGATGTGTGGAAAGCGATTGTGCTAATATATTTACCCGTCGAGAGATTGGGTCAAATCCCTCAAGGTTCGTGAGAAACCATGGGTACGCCGAACTTGGTAAACCAGACATATGAAATGTGAGTGATACGGGTTCTTGCAAGGTCGGAACGATTGCAGCTAGCCGGTGAGCACGGTTACACTTAAATTCTTTGAACATCCGACACGCCATCGGCGTGCGATCAAATGGCGCCGTTGAATCAAATCCGGTAAGCTTGAAAAGTTCGCTTGCGCGGGTCAAACTACCCGGATCTTTGGCACTGTACTTCGTAATCACCTTAGCCTTGAATGTACACTTTGCTCCCCACAATCGCAGTTTGCAACTCTGCAAAAATCTGCACTCTTGCCCACAAAAATGATCAAAAAAAAAAGACAAAAAGAAATATTTTTTTTTTATATACAAAAAGAATATTAACCCGAATAACAAGAAAGAAAATACGCTACCGTCTCCCCCGGCAACGGCGCCAGTACGGCCGCGGATCCGCGGCCTGGACCCTACTTTGGCCGCGGATCCGCGGCCTTATGATGGATTTGGGGGCATGTGTTTTTCAGTACTTCCCTGGTCTTCAGTGTACTTCAGTATGGCATATGTGTATTCTGAAATACCTCCACATTTCTTCCAGAATTTCTGTTGAGGGAAAGGTGGACTTTTTGTCAAGATTTGGAATGATTGCCTCGAGCTCCGCGTAGATCTCTTGGATTTTGTGCTACCATTGAGCCTTGTGCATGAGGATGACATTGATTTGACATTTTGTCTCCCTAAACTGGTATCTGGCAGCATACGGATGAAGAGCGGAGACCGTGTTTTATCTGTGGTTGCAGGAACCCGGATTTTGTCGTTTTTTCCATGAATTTCACCGTTTTAGAACCGAGAACCTGTATCCTGCAAATATGTAACAAACACGGATAAAAAGCACCTACCTATAAACACACGAGCGTAAGAATGGGCGGTATAAAATGCAGTATTCTGGTATGAACAGGGGGCAAGACGAAGCCATTCTCACCGCTGAACCAACGCCGTCCGCTCGACACGCTCGACGTCGCCATTGGCGCCGAGTAAGAAAGGCTGGGGGCAACTCCCCCTCTGGGGTAACTCCATCAGCCCCGATGGCGGAAGTTAATGCTGCTGTTCCAACGGAGAACAGCTTCGAGATGCTAAATAAGGTGCGAAGGAATTCTCCTACTGCGGTGCTAAAGAGGTCTCCTCCGCCACTAAAAAAGGTTGTGGAGATAAAGTCAGAGCAACCCCGATCCCCTCAACGGCTGTCTTCCAAAATCTATAAGGTTTGGCGGCAGGCCCGAGATTCGATGATCGATCCAAACTTCTCCCGCCAGCACAAGAAGCTGAAAATCCAATCGGAAGCCGGTCACCAGGCAAAACCACGAAAGGCTGTCTGGACGCCCACCTCAACGGCCCACTCAACCTCCACTGCTCATAAAAGGAGGAAACCAGAGAAGATCCCCCAGCCTGCAACGACAGCCAAAGGCACTAAGCCCAGACGCCCTAAGTCTGAGGGCATGATGGTCCACACCGTATACATGGCGTCAGGAAAAGAAGACAGTCGTGCGTCTACAGGTCATAGGCCGCTCACACGGTCGGTGACCAAAGCTCAGAGCAACAGCAAAAGCTCCAGGAAATGATGAATGCTATGGCCGCACTTACCGGGCCAAAAGAAAACCCAGAAATGTCTTCGGACGAACGCCAGGAGGAAGAAACCGACGCCGAATTCCTTCGCCGAATATTGGAGAAGAAGGACAAAGATGCTGCTGAACAAGCAGCCAACATACAGCGTATGGGCCTCCTCTTCCAAGATATGATAGGAATGATGATCCAACAGGATCCACCCGCTGAGGATCCCCCGATCGTCCTTGAAGACGACAGGGGAGAAACGTCAAATCCACCACCGGCCCTCTCAACGGCCAAGGAGGAGACAATCTCTAAGGCTGACTTGGTCGACTATATAGCCCAGCAAATCCGGGTTCATCATGCGACTGAGGCAGCTGGTCAAGTCGTAAAAACGGGGCGGCCATATCCAAGCTGGTACGACCAAATCAAGTACCCGCCGGGTTACACAATTCCCAAGTTCCATGTTTACAAGGGGACCGGCAATCCCCACCAACATGTCGCCCAGTTCAGGGCCCTTTGCGGTAACACCGGCGGAGATGATAAACTGTTGCTTCGCCAGTTCGTGGGCAGCTTATCAGAAACAGCGTTCGAATGGTATTCGGAACTCCCGAACGATTCTATCAAGACGTTCGCTGAAATGGAGTTGCTATTCACTCAGCGATTCGCAAGTGCCAACAAACGCACTCCAATAACGGCACTGATTAACGCCATGGTAAAACCAGGCGAAACTTGGGTCCAGTATGCTATACGATGGCGGAATTTGTGGTCGAAATGCGAGCAACGCATCGAGGAAGCGCCCGCGGTGGGCATGTTCGTGGGAACCCTAGACCCTCACGCAACTATCTCCCAGTTTATGATGTTCTTTAAGCCAACCACATTCCAGGCTTTAATCGACAAGTTGGCTCAGATGGACCAAATGGGTCATAGACCGTCTCCCCCGAAGCCAGAACCTCGGAATGACAAGGGTAAAGGAAAGGCCACCTTCGTCGCGAATGCCCAAGCAGCAACCCAATGCCCCAAAGCTGACGGATCAACTGGAAGAAAGACGCCGGTATTATAATGAGAAGATGAAGCGTCCCTACTCGTTCCCACGGGACAAGACGAAACGGCTATTCGAGCTGGCAGTACGCAACAGACTTATAAACCTGCCAAATCCAAGGCGACCGCCACAACCCACTGAGGTGAACAACCCCAACTATTGCCCTTACCATCAAACGGTAAGCCATCCAATTGAGGATTGCTTCGTCTTCAAAGGATGGATTGAAGATCAATACCTCCAGGGAAAGTTTGCGCTGTCCGAAAAGTGGAAGGTGAACCCGCCACAGCTGCATACTCCTAAGAAGACGGACGCACCGGGGGCGACTTGTTCCTTTATTGAAGAAGCTCCATGGGAAATCATGCTATCAGCTAAAACCAAAGGATGCTGAGTGACCTTCATGCGTGCCCAGCGGTTGAATGGAAGAACCCACTTGAACCTCAAATCATCGAAGGGATGTTGAAGCCGCGCCCAACTACAAAAAATTCGTGGTGATGGCCCCAAGTACTCACACCCAACCGTCAAAATCTTCGAAGAAAAAGAAGAGGAAATCCAAAAGGCCCGTGAAGCCTGGAAACAAGCGCACGGATTTGCAGAAATAGATTGACGCGCTGAAGGAGTACAATCAAAAGGCACGGACTCCGTCACACTGCAAGAGTTCTCAACCACGTCTTTCAGAAGGAAGATGAGGAAGAGAGCTCATCGGATGAATCCGAGGGACATGTGGCGAGTTGTCATGTGATTTCCCACTCGGAAGATGAGAAAACTCCTGGCACCGAGAAACTGGGGGCACACCCTGAGCCAGGACCTGTGTGGCCAACAGATGAAATGATCGACGCCTTTCTGGACGAGATTCGTCTAAAGAGTAAAGCATCAGGAGCGTGAGATGGCCGCATCGGAAGGAGCCAAATGTAGGCGACTTGGATCTCGACACACTTTAAGCTCACAATGTGCAGGACCTGCAAACGTTTTACGTCCCTCCCAGGCAAAGGAGTGAGAAGGCAATCCTATTCTATCGATCCACAGAGACGAAAGTAGAGAAAGAGATCTGGCATGGCGCGGATGCTACACTCGACAGGCTCCAACCCATCCGTTTGCCCAGATACTACACAAATGGACTAAAGAGGCTATTGAAGCGCCAAGGAGTACCCTTGAAACAGACTGTTCGACAAGCTCGGTTCTACAACAGGATTTGGGATGTCCCTGGGACCCAACGCAAATTGCCCAACGGGAAAATGGAAACACTTGGGCTTGGATACGTGAGACCCGGAAAACGGGAACGGGCTCACAGTAGCTACGCCATATATACCTTTGATGAAGAAGAGGACGCCCTGTCGGGAAATGCCAACCCCTCATCAAAACTAGAGCCCGCGATTGAAATGCCGAGTCCGTCGTTTGAAGAACGAATGGACAAGCCTATCAGGAAAGTGGGTCAAAAAGCTCGGGAAGACCACAACCGCGAGATGGCCATCTATGAGAAGGCCAGGACGCAATGTCTATTTCAACGGGCTGCAAAAGATAAAGATGTTCATCCTTGTCAACCCGTTGTACGAAAGGCCCGACGCAGAGACGGAAATAAATCAAGAAGCGGAGAGAGGAGCCGACAAAAACGATGCAGGATTAGAGAGTCACGTGAGCGGGCATTGCGCGGTCCGGATTTGTCCCTCGCGAAGAAGATGAGTCGAGCGTATTCCTTCCCTCGAGACAAGACGGAGAAGTTACTCGAGCTCACTATAAAATATCAAATGATCGCGCTTCCAGAGTCTAGACACCCTGAGCAAGCTAACAGGGCTTCTCATCTGAGCTATTGCTCTTATCACCAAGCCATAGGACATCCTACCGAAGACTGCTTCACCTTCAAGAACTGGGTCGAGGACCAGTACCAACAGGGCAGATTCGCTTTATCCAACGGTTGGAGGGTAACGCCGCCACAAAAGCACGAACCCAAAGCCGCAAGAGCAGAACCGGATCCACCTCGGTCCTGGAAGCGGATTCGCACCTGTTATACGATTACGATATTAAAAGAAGAGCCCGAGAACATGGATGACCTTCCCTGGTGCTTTGAGAACAGCGATGATGAGGTGGTCTCAGAATTTCCGCCAGCTCCGAAAGAACTGGAAGATGGCATACATACTACTGCAGATAACCTCAAGAAGATTGAGCTGGGATCGGCAGATGATCCGCGACCGACATTCGTCAGCGAGCTGCTATCTGAAGAAAGGGTGGCCGCATTAAAGAACGTGCTTCTACAGCATAAAAACTGCTTCGCGTGGAACTATTCCGAGATGCCAGGATTAGATCCGGAGATTGCTGTGCATAAATTAGCGATATCCCCAGATATCAAGCCAGTCAAGCAGGCGCCAAGAAGGATGCGACTCGAGCTTGAAATGAGCATCAACGCCGAAGTCAAGAAGCTGATCGATTCTGGATTTATCCAAGAAGTCCAGTATCCCGACTGGATCGCCAATATCGTCCCGGTAATGAAGAAGAATGGGACGGTACGCATATGCGTGGATTTCAGGGATCTCAATAAAGCCTGTCCAAAGGACGATTTCCCTGTACCAGTAACCGAGCTAATGATAGATAACACGTCCACTCACGAGGTTTTCTCCTTTATGGACGGTTCGTCAGGATACAATCAGATAAAGATGCATCCCGAAGACCAGAAACATACCGCTTTCCGGACCCCTTTGGGTATATTCTGCTACAGGGTTATGCCCTTTGGTCTAAAGAACGCCGGCGCTACCTATCAAAGGGCCATGACAAAAATCTTCGACGAGCTCATACATGACATCGTCGAGTGCTATATCGATGACCTTGTAATAAAGAGCATGTCATACGAAGAGCATTTAAAGCATCTGGAGACTGTATTTCAACGCCTTCGGCAATATAATTTGAAGATGAATACCCTCAAATGCGCGTTTGGAGTCTCCTCGGGTAAATTCCTGGGATTCATCATCCGACATCGAGGTATCGAAATAGATCCATCTAAGATCAAGGCGATCATGGAAATGCCTCCGCCAAGAACCCTCAAACAGTTGCGGTCTCTCCAAGGGAAGCTCGCATACATCCGGCGATTTATCGCCAATCTTTCAGGCAAATGCCGTCCTTACAGCCACCTGATGAAGAAGGGAACTCCATTCGTTTGGGATCACAAATGCCAAGGTGCACTAGACGAGATCAAGCAGTACCTGCAGAACCCTCCGGTGCTGGCTACGCCGGTTAAGGGAAAACCCCTCATCCTTTATACAACCGCCCTCGAAGGTTCCTTAGGCGCATTATGGGCACAAGAGAACGATCAAGGGAAAGAGAGAGCACTCTACTACTTAAGTCGAGTTCTGCTGGGGGCAGAAAACAACTACTCGCCCATTGAAAAACACTGCTTGGCGTTAATCTTCGCGATAACAAAACTCAGACACTATGCGTTGGCGCACGAAGTCCGTCTCATCTCGAAGGTGGACCCTCTTAAATATTTGATGTCGAAGGCTATACGGACGGGTCGACTCGCTAAATGGGCTCTACTCCTGATGGAGTTCTCAATAACGTATCGACCTCTTAAGGCAGTGAAAGGCCAGGCCATTGCCGACTTCCTCGCTGAGCATCCAGTACCTGCCGGTTCTCCTCTGAACTGCGATTTGCCGGACGAATATGCATTCGACGCGATCAGCGGCGGTGATACCCGATGGGAACTCTATTTTGACGGGGCATCTTCCATGAAGAAGCGCAAACAATGTACCCCCATAATCAAATCGGGAGTAGGCCTCATCTTCGTAACCCCATAAGGAGGGATAATGCGCTTTGCTTTCTCCTTAACGGAATCGAGGACGAACAATGAAGCCGAATACGAAGCTTTGATAGCGGGCCTCGAGATCGCCATTAACATGGGAATTGAAGACCTCTCTATATACGGGGATTCTCAATTGGTTGTTAGTCAAGTAAATGGTGACTACCAAACGTGCAAACCGGAGTTGGTGAAATACGGCGAAAAGGTGCAACAACTATTGACCCAAATTCCCTCCTACACTTTGGAAAGTATACCACGTGCGGAAAATAGCAAAGCAGACGCGTTAGCTAAGCTCGCTAAAGAACTGGCTGACGAGAACCTCGATGACGTCAGAATTGTGGTACAAAGCCGTCGAGTGCTCGCCCCGGCAGAAATATCTCCGGAATTATACGAAGAAAAGGGGGCGACTGAGCAGACGATCCTACAAATAAAAGACCATGAGAAGGCCGAGGACTGGAGGGAAGTCTTCATAGACTACTTTAAGTCCCACCGAATGCCCGAAGAAGCGTCCTCAAGACATCAGCTCATGAAACGAGCTATATTTTTTGCTTTTGTCAACGACACTCTATACAAGAGATCGTTTGATTCTCTGTGGCTGAGATGCTTAGGACCTGACGAAGCAGAAAGAGTCATTCAGGAAGTTCACGACGGACTCTGCGGTTCTCACCAGGCAGGCCCGAAAATGAAATTGAAGATCAAACGGATGGGCTATTATTGGCCCACGATGGTCCAAGACTGCCTCGAGTATGCGAAGCAATGCCACTCGTGCCAGATTCATGGAGACTTTATCCACCAACATCCGAATCCACTACACCCAACGGTGGCTAGCTGGCCATTCGAAATGTGGGGGACTGACATAGTCGGCCCCATCGAGCCAGCATCGTCCCAGGGACATCGTTTCATCCTGGCGACAACTGATTACTTCTCCAAATGGGCAGAAGCAGTACCGCTGAGGGAAGTGAAGACGGAGAATATCCTCCACTTCTTCAAGACGCACGTCATCTATCGGTTTGGAACCCCACGGCGGATTATCTCCGATAATGGGCCAGCCTACAGAAGCCATAAGATTAGCCGCTTCGTGCAGCAGCACAATATAGACTGGAGATATTCTTCAGTTTACAATCCACGAGCTAACGGACTGGCCGAGGCCTTCAATAAGACCTTGACGAAGATCATAAAAAAGACGGTGTCCCGAAATAAGAAAGACTGGCACGAGAGGCTGCAAGAGGCCCTTTGGGCCTATCGAACTACATTCAAGACGGCCACGAACACAACGCCGTACGCGTTGGTATTTGGGATGGAAGCAGTGCTCCCCCTCGAGATAGAGTTACCCTCTCTACGAGTGGCAGACCACTACGAGCTGACAGACGAAGAAAATGCTCACCTTCGGCTTGAGGAGCTCGATGCCCTCGACGAAACCCGGCTCATAGCGCAACAAAATCTGGAAGCTTATAAAGCAAAGATGACGCGCTCATATGAAAGATTGACCCGACCGAGAACATTCCGCCAAGGCGAACTCGTGTTAGTGGTCAAAAGGCCTATGATCCCCAATCGAGCCAAGTTGGGAAAATTCGAGCCAAACTATGAAGGCCCGTACATCATAGATAAGGTCTACCAAGGTGGGGCCTATCTACTCATGGACATGCACGGTGAAAGGACTTTCAGGCCAATAAACGGTCGCTTCCTAAAGAGATACTACGCTTAATGAGCCACGGCCTAGGTCAATGATAGATGACGACGACTATGTCCACTCGCTATCTTCCTAAGCTCGAGCTTTATAAGCGGTAGCCGGCCTTCTCCATGTCGGACCGAAATGTCCTTAAACTAACGACGGACCGAAATGTCCTTAAACTAATAACGGACCGAGACGTCCATAAACTAACGACGGACCGAAACGTCCCTAAACTACTACCGCAGCATCCTTAGGCTGACAAAAAAAAAGGAGAAAAAGAAAAATGAAAAAAAAATGAAAAAAAACGGTATGTCCATAAGCAAAATGGGCACGGATGAAAACCCGAAAGGGCTCCGTGAGTAAAAACAGCAGGGCTACCGGCGAGTGTTCGTGAAAACCCGAAAGGGCGCGACCTTGTAAAAAAAAGAGAAAAAGAATAAAAAAAAACGGTATGTCCATAAGCAAAATGGGCACGGACGAAAACCCGAAAGGGCTCCGTGAGTAAAAACAGCAGGGCTACCGGCGAGTGTTTGTGAAAACCCGAAAGGGCGCAACCTCGTTAAGAGACACTTATAGGGTCCTCTCGACCTTGTAAGGAGAAAACACCCGCGTGAGATCCTTACGACTCACAAAGGAGCAACACACTTAGGGATCCCCACGATTCCTAAGGAGAAAATACACTTGCGAGATCCTCACGACTCGTAAGGAGAATTCTCTTATGGGACCCTCACGGCTCATGAGATTTGAAAGTCTTAAGTTACAGAAACCTAAACCCGTTCTTAAGCAAATCCCCCACAACCTTCGATACTGCCCTACAAGGGGCTCAATACTGACCCTTGTATACAATCCACGAGCGCGAATAAACATTTCCCCAGCAAAGTCACACCTGTGACTAGGGATATGTCCATATAATGAGCAACCCTTGTAGGTCCTCTCGACCCATAAGGAGAAAACCCTCTTGTAGGATCCTTAAGACTTATAGAGGAACATACACTCAGGAATCCTCACGATCCCTAAGGAGAAAATACACCTGCAAGATCATCACGACTTGTAGGGAGAAATACCTTTGTGAGACCCTTACGGCTCATGAAGTCAAAAGCCTTGGTCGACATGACCCTTAACCCTGTTTGCTAAGCCACCTTTGTTCAACATCGACAGAGGCAGATGATGATTCGCTCCTGGCAATATTCCAGTTGTAGCGGTGCTGATGCCCAAATCGGTGTCTAAAACACAAGCTTGCGGCGAAAAGGCTAGCAAGCCACACATGCCTACGAAATAACCGAAATGATGGGGCAACTTGCAATAAAAAGCTGCAAGTAAAAATGTATGCATGAAAAATAGCCGAAATGATGGGGCAACTCGCAATAAAAAGCAGCGAGTAGAAAATAAATAAATAGCCGAAATGATTGGACACCGCGAAAAATAGCCGAAATGATGGGGCAATCGCGACCTTTGCGATATAAAAGCTGAAATGATAGAGCATCACGGAAAGAGAAATAAAATAAAAAAAAGTTTTAATTTATGCCCTACAGGTGATGTTCCATCACACCCTGTACACAATCCAAGGGCGTAAACAAAAAAGGGAACATACCTCCCCCCAGGTTTCACCAAAGAAAGAAGCTAAATCTCCACGGGTCACAAGCGACCTAAAGATCATCCCAACACTCGTCTCGTAACGACAGACACAACTTCAAGCTAAGCGGAACAGCGGCAACTCCCAGTTCCATGGCTCGGTGGTATACATATCGCCAGCAGTCAAACCTCCATCCCGTGAAATGCGGATACAATCAGCGAAATTCCTGGTTACGTGGAACGCGGATAACGTCACTCTTTGACCCCGCAGAAAACGTCCAGAGCGGATCCTGGTCCTCGCAGAGCACGGCAGTGAACCCGTGTGAAGCATCTAGTGCAAAATTCCTGGTTACGTGGAACGCGGATAACGTCACTCTTTGACCCCGTGGAAAACGTCCAGAGCGGATCCTGGTCCTCGCAGAGCACGGCAGAGAACCCGTGTGAAGCATCCAGAGCGGAGCCTAGTCCTCGCCGAGCACGGCAGTGAACCCGTGTGAAGCATCTAGTGCAAAATTCCTGGTTACGTGGAACGCGGATAACGTCACTCTTTGACCCCGTGGAAAACATCCAGAGCGGAGCCTAGTCCTCGCCGAGCACGGCAGTGAACCCGTGTGAAGCATCTAGTGCAAAATTCCTGGTTACGTGGAACGCAGATAACGTCACTCTTTGACCCCGTGGAAAACATCCAGAGCGGAGCCTAGTCCTCGCCGAGCACGGCAGTGAACCCGTGTGAAGCATCTAGTGCAAAATTCCTGGTTACGTGGAACGCGGATAACGTCACTCTTTGACCCTGTGGAAAACGTCCAGAGCGGATCCTGGTCCTCGCAGAGCACGGCAGTGAACCCGTGTGAAGCATCCAGAGCGGAACCTAGTCCTCGCCGAGCACGGCAGTGAACCCGTGTGAAGCATCTAGTGCAAAATTCCTGGTTACGTGGAACGCGGATAACGTCACTCTTTGACCCCGTGGAATACATCCAGAGCGGAGCCTAGTCCTCGCCGAGCATGGCAGTGAACCCGTGTGAAGCATCTAGTGCAAAATTCCTGGTTACGTGGAACGCGGATAACGTCACTCTTTGACCCCGTGGAAAACGTCCAGAGCGGATCCTGGTCCTCGCAGAGCACGGCAGTGAACCCGTGTGAAGTATCCAGAGCGGAGCCTAGTCCTCGCCGAGCACGGCAGTGAACCCGTGTGAAGCATCTAGTGCAAAATTCCTGGTTACGTGGAACGCGGATAACGTCACTCTTTGACCCCGTGGAAAATATCCAGAGCGGAGCCTAGTCCTCGCCGAGCACGGCAGTGAACCCGTGTGAAGCATCTAGTGCAAAATTCCTGATTACGTGGAACGCGGATAACGTCACTCTTTGACCCCGTGGAAAACATCCAGAGCGGAGCCTAGTCCTCGCCGAGCACGGCAGTGAACCCGTGTGAAGCATCTAGTGCAAAATTCCTGGTTACGTGGAACGCGGATAACGTCACTCTTTGACCCCGTGGAAAACATCCAGAGCGGAGCCTAGTCCTCGCCGAGCACGGCAGTGAACCCGTGTGAAGCATCTAGTGCAAAATTCCTGGTTACGTGGAACGCGGATAATGTCACTCTTTGACCCTGTGGAAAATGTCCAGAGCGGATCCTGGTCCTCGCAGAGCACGGCAGTGAACCCGTGTGAAGCATCCAGAGCGTAGCCTAGTCCTTGCCGAGCACGGCAGTGAACCCGTGTGAAGCATCTAGTGCAAAATTCCTGGTTACGTGGAACGCGGATAACATCACTCTTTGACCCCGTGGAAAACATCCAGAGCGGAGCCTAGTCCTCGCCGAGCACGGCAGTGAACCCGTGTGAAGCATCTAGTGCCAAATTCCTGGTTACGTGGAACGCGGATAACGTCACTCTTTGACCCCGTGGAAAACGTCCAGAGCGGATCCTGGTCCTCGCAGAGCACGGCAGTGAACCCGTGTGAAGCATCCAGAGCGGAGCCCAGTCCTCGCTGAGCACGGCAGTGAACCCGTGTGAAGCATCTAGTGCAAAATTCCTGCTTACGTGGAACGCGGATAACGTTACTCTTTGAGCCCATGGAAAACGTCCAGAGCGGATCCTGGTCCTCGCAGAGCACGGCAGTGAACCCGTGTGAAGCTTCCAGAGCGGAGCCTAGTCCTCGCCGAGCACGGCAGTGAACCCGTGTGAAGCATCTAGTGCAAAATTCCTGGTTACGTGGAACGTGGATAACGTCACTCTTTAACCCCGTGGAAAACGTCCAGAGCGGATCCTGGTCCTCGCAGAGCACGGCAGTGAACCCGTGTGAAGCATCCAGAGCGGAGCCTAATCCTCGCCGAGCATGGCAGTGAACCCGTGTGAAGCATCTAGTGCAAAATTCCTGGTTACGTGGAACGCAGATAACGTCACTCTTTGACCCCGCGGAAAACGCCCAGAGCGGAGCCTGGTCCTCGCCAAGCACGGCAGTGAACCCGTGTGAAGCATCCAGAGCAAACACCGGACTGTGGAGTCCTTAAAATCCACGGACTATGATGTCCTTAACCTCGACCGTGATGTCTTAAAACTAACGATCAACCACCCCGATTCCCTACGGATTCTGCCTTGGTTTAAGGGTACATCTCTTCACTCCTTTGATACGTGGCGTTGTAATTCCTCAACGTTTTCAAAGAGGTGACGGGTCCCTGCAACCAAACATCGGACTGTGGAGTCCCTAAATCCACGGACTATGAGGTCCTTAACCTTGACCGCGATGTCTTTAAACTACGATGCCTTGGGAAACCCCTGACTCCGTGAAACACGGACGAGGGCGACCACATCCAGCACTTGCAGGTCCTCACGACCTGTAAGGAAGAAAAACTCTCTTGTGAAGTCCTTACGACTCTCAAGGGACAACCCGCTTAAGAATTCTCACGATTCTTAAGAAGAACTTACACGTATGGGATCCTCTCGACCCATGGGGAGAAAAAACTCTTTATGAGACTCTCGTGGCTCATAAAGTGCAAAAGTCTTAGGAAGCAGATCTTAACCCTGAATCCTAAGCTATCGCTGCCCTGTAAGGAGATCAAGATAAATTGTCCGCAAACGCATTCAATGAAAGGGGACACACCATTGAGAAGAAAAATGTATCTTTTATTCATAAACCAAAATGGATACAAAGTACAATTCATGAAAGAAACAAAAAAGAAAGATACTCTCATTCATGAGTATGTACAAAAAAAAAGGAGAAAAGATACAAGTCCTCAAGCCGGCGGGCGGTGCAGTAATTTTACCAGCTCATCGTTCTGTTGCTGAGCCACGGCTTCATGACGCAAGATCTCCAGAAGACGAGCCTCCGCCTGTGCTTGCTGAGCTAAATACGAAGCAAGCCGAGCTTCGAGCTCTTTCTCGGTGGCTTTATGAGCCTCGACCCTCTCACGAGTGAACGTGGCAGCTTTATCGAGAGCCACCACCTCTTTTATGGACTCCTGGAGCACTCGCCAGAGTTCATATGCTTTGTTGGCCTTGGCTGTGAGGCTGGCCTGAAGCTCGCTCAGCGCCTTAGAAGCCAATTCCCTCTCCGAGAACTTGCGGCCAAGCCTCTTCTCGCATGACGTCATGTTAGCCGCATATCGTGCTATCAGACCCTGCAACTCCGCTTTTGCAGCCACGGCTTCCGAGGAAAGGCGAGAACATTCAAGAGCGTGCAAACAAGCCTCCACCTTCCTACAGAACTCCACCCAGACCGCACCACCTCCTCGCTATGATAGGTGGCGAGAAAAGGAAGAGAGCCGTTAGCTTCAGCGGCAAACGCTTCGGCCGTGGTCGTGCTGCCAGCACGGAGCTCCTCGACGAAAGATGATAGGGAGACAAGGCTCAATTGGGCCAAGCGTTCTGAAGCCCGCAAAGCATAAGGGCCGGGCGGCATCACGATGCGCGATTCCAACGCTATGGAGACTGGCAGGGCTGTTCAAATTTGACAAATGATTAGTAAAATTCTTAAACACAAAACGAACGGGATTATAATAAAATGTCACTCACCGACAGTCATGCAAGTAGGAGCCGAAGGTTCCCCTAGCCCTTCAACGACCTTGACCTCATCGTCAGCTTCCAAAACTATAAGAGACATCAACGTCGTTTCGCAAGATAGTTACAATGCTATGGTAAAAGAAAAAATGGCGAATGACACTAACCTTTCCCGGAGGAAAGGACAATACGCTGAGGGGAGATCGCCTGCGGAGCCGCCATCTCCAATAAATGCTGAAATGACTGTCGAGACGACAGATCAGCGATAGTGGCCGCCAAACAGCGCAATTCTGGGAAAGATAAAAGAGTTTAGACTATGAAAGGGTTGCTAAATTAAAACGCAGAGGGTTACCTTCAACGCTCCTCCCATTCTGAGCCGGGGGATAGCAGCTTCAACAGTCTCCGCCGTAACGTCAGGATTCAACAAAGGAAGAGTAGTCCCGACTACCTCTCTTCCAGCCTCTGAGCCGCCCTCAGTAAGGGTCATTGGGGCGGCGACCTCCAAAGGAGCTTCCCCCAAAGGAGCAAGCGCTCCCTGATCAAGAACCGCCACTGGAGGCTCTACCATGAGAGGAGCAACCTCATCAGCCCCCTCCACATCAAGCAAGGCCTCATTGAGAATTCCGGCGGGCTTTAGCTTTAATGGGCCCGTAGAGAGCTCCCCCAGCGTCGAAGATTCTGCACGATTCGAATAAAAATAATGATACATATGCACGGGCATAAATAATCGGAAAGAGTACAAAAGGAGCACAACGTACCTATACGCAAAGAAGCCCTCAATATGGCTTCTTCAAGCCGCTGCTCCTTCTCAAGGAGGTGGGCTCGCCGGGGTTCAAGGGTAGACTCATGACCACCGGTCCATAAAGAAAGTGCGTCAGCTGCATCTTCTGAAGCGGCCTGCTTCAAAGCCCTCTCCCCCCATTCCTCCAAAGGACCAATAAATCGCCGCCGAATCCACGAAGGGTCTTCGTAAAAAATTACAGCGGGATAAGACTTATTCGGAACCTTGGCGTTATGAGACGCGTCTTTTGAACGCCGTATGGCCTCAGCCAACTGTGCGGCCTCCTCATCAGCCGAACTCGGGAAGTGAAGTCCAGCGTCTGACTCTTGCAGGGCCAATGGTTCATCTTCAAGAATAGGCTCAGACTCCGCCAAAGAATCAAGCAGGGTGGTGGCCGCTTTCCTCCGCCGTTTAGACCCAGAGCCGGTCGCTGAGGATGACCGCTTCCTCCCTCGCGAAGCCTTAGGGCGGCGCTGGCCCACATCGCCCTCAGCGCACTCATCCCTGTTACTCTCGCTCGGTGCCACAACCGAGGATGACATCGCCATTGTCGACGCCACAGAGGGCGGTACCGCCACCGGCAGGGGTGCTACTACTAGGGCCCGTTTACCCCACGATCGGGAACCCAAGGGCATACCAGCTGTTGAAGTAAGGTCTACCCCTGACTCCCCCGGAATGAGCGCGGTGCCAATCTCCCTCAAAGGGAAGCGGACCGGAACCCTCGGTCGCAGCTTAGCCCCCGAAACCTGAGGAGGGGCGTCGTGACCAAGAAGCACCCTTCTTTCTTCAAGAATAATTGGGCTGATCCGATGAAGATACCAGCCCGTAAATGCACCCACACACCGGGGCATGTACTCAACTTCAGGGACCATGAAACGAGAGCCAGTGTTCAGCCTCATGAAATGATGAGCGGCATCACGAACAGCATCGAGCGAAGGGATCGGGGCGACTATAAAAACCTCGAAAGGAACACCCTGGTCGTATCCAAGCTGTCGGGCGAATCGATGCGGATTGTACCGCATAAAAAGAGCTCAACTGTCCTGGCGAAACACCAAGTAGCCCGGTCTAATTGTATACAAATGCGCGGCCTCCCGGGGCTTCAAAGAAGATGCGTTGTCTTTCGACTGGTCCCAGAGTTGTTGAACTGGACCCGAGGGAGTAGACAAGACCCGATCATTAAAAACCAGCCCGCCAGCGGCGGCGTGAGGAGAAATCAGCACCCGAATAGCCCCGAATTGAGTCGGGTCAGCAGCAGAAGCACCCACCAGTCGCATAAGTCGCGGGAAGGGATAGGCGTCGTAAAACGCGGGCCTCTGATGCATAGCGAAAGCTCCCAGCACATGCATTTCGACCCAGGACGTGAAATAATGAAGCGAAAAGTTCACTACATCCACGCCGGGTGTAGAGGTATTAGCTGCGGTGCCTAACCCATGATAAAGGTGCGCCAAGGCCGGGATGCCGATGGCCAACCGCGTCCCCTCCGCAATACGATGAGCCGGGTAGATGACCGAGGCTCTCATGAAGCGGCGATGCATGGGGATAACGAACCAACTGAGCCAGACACTAACAAACCCCATGAATAACGTCTCCTCGTCCATGCCGGGAACAGCGATGGATTCAAAAGAGGTCGGTGACATAATAGGGATGTAGTACTGAGGTAAGTCCGATTCAGTGGTCGGCAGCTTCTTCGGACCGAACCCAAAGGGGTCTCCAATGTTGGCAAACTTCGGAGCCGTCTTCGATAGGGCGTCCTCGCGAAGGAAACGAGCAATGAAGCTCTTGAAAGTAACACCCTGCTCTTCGGATTCGGTGAATAATCGGTCGAAGATACCTAGCGCCTTGATTAAACTGGGATGCTTGTGGCGGACGGCATTCTCAGCAGACAGGCCGTCAACTGGGGCGGGCTCGGGTTCAAAAATATACTCGTCAGAAGGCAGCAACTCCTCGTATAGACTACCCCTGATTGGCAACCCCGAGATGTCATAAAATTCGGCCAGAGAGATCGAGACCTCGCGATCTCCTAGAATGAAAGTGTTGGTGGGAAGATTCCATTGGTTTAAAAACGCCTTGACCCACCAGACATGCGGAGACTTATAATGAAAGAGTGACGCGTATATTGCCTAATAAAGCCCGACTTTCTGCAACCGCGCACGATGGGCAGAAAGGATGTAGCGAGCCCAGAGAAGGTAGCCCGTAGGGTGCCGAGGAGTAAGCCCTATCTTGTAAATTTGCCCCCACGGGTGGGCCTCACCCTGGCAGATACGCCGCCTCAAGATGTCTATGGCCGGGATTGGATGGTTCGGAATACCGGTCGTCGAAGGCTCGAGCCTCCCCGTTGGAGTCCAGTTGGGCATTTCCACAGCAAAAACCGTCCTCGGAGGATCCATCGGTAAGAATGGGAAAGTGGGCTCCGTCGGTACCGCGCAAAGAAAACTCCGGTGACCCTGAATAATCTGACTATACCAAGATCCCCATTGAAGAAGGTTGGTACAGTTCGGGTCATGGGCCCGGATCATCGCCATCGCTTCCTCATCAGATGGCGACTGAGGAAAAGCAGCCTCCGAGCGAGAAAAGGGAAAGCACAGAACAGAAGCCATCGCACCTGAAATCCAATAAAAGGAGACCGTTAAAAGCAAAGTCAGCGATATATATCCATGCATGAACATGAAGACTAGTTAAAGAAAGCAACAGCAGAGTTTTCTGGGACTATTGGCTACAAAACACATGGGCCCCACAGAATCCGGATGACGGCTCATTAATAATGAGACCAAATAGTTACAATAAAACAAAGGGAATATCCTCATTTAATAAAGAATGGTAACCCTACACATTCCCCCCAACAGGATCTGCCTCGGGCTCTACAATGGATCCAACAAGATTAAAGGAATTAAATTCCCACAGAAGACATCATTACAAAGCTCCTGTTGCATTAATTGCAGAAGGACAACCTCGGGTCAAGAGACCCCAAGAAGCCTCCGTGTGAAGAAACTGAGTTCTTCATTGGAATTAAATTCCTTATTAAGAGAAGGGAATTAAATTCCCAGAAACATTTTTGGATGGAATTAAGTTCCATGGAGTTGAAACGCCATCATCATCTCCCCAAAGATCATCTAAACCCTAACAGATCTACAGTTCGAATGTTAGGTGGTTTCCTGTTCTTATGGAAAAACTTGAAGAAAAATGGGTTCCTTGTTGAAAAAGAGTAAAAACCCTTGTTTTGGGATTTAAAATCCAAAGGAATGTGAAAATTTACTGTTTGTCCAAGAACATTACCTGAGGAAAAAGGGTCACCTGAACAGAGTTAAACTCTGAAAATGTTTCAAGGCAGAGAACTAAGCTCTGGAAGCGAGAATTAAATTCTCAAGGGAAAAAAGTTCTCAAAAGAAGGAGATGAGCAAAGTGAAGGCTCTTCGGAAGGGACATGAACATTTATAGGAGGTGATGGAAACGTTTCATCTCCCCAAATCCCTAGAGGAATCCAACGGTCACAAAAGGTGACAGCGTTGCACTCACGGGCGGACACGTGAGAACAACGCTGTGGGGGCATTTGTTTCCTGATTTAAAATCAGGAAAGCCCACGGAAGAGGCTTCAGAAAAGGGTCACGTGCTTACACGTGACCAGCAGTCACGTGTTGGCACGTGACATCTAAAAGCATCGGCAAGGCAAATTCAGCTTCCCGACTACATCAAAGAAAAGGGCTTCAGAAAGGGTCACGTGCTCCCACGTGATCTGGGTCACGTGTTGGCACGCGACAATTAAAAGCGGCTTCAAAAGCAAACCAGTTCCCTGATCAAATCAAGGAAAAGGCTTCAGAAGAGGTCACGTGCTCCCACGTGACCAGGGTCACGTGTTGGCACGTGATACTCAAAAGCAGCAGACTTGTTCTCCGGTTAAATCAAGAAAAAGAGTCCAGACGAGGGTCACGTGCTCACACGTGACCAGGGGTCACGTGATGGCACGTGACGGTTAAGCAGCAACCAGAAGACAGAGCGCAAAAAGAAAGAAGAAGGCTCGTTCCAAGGGGGTCACGTGCCCACACGTGACCGACTTCAAAGCCCATTTGTTAACAGAATTAAATTCTGAGAAAAGACCTCTCAAATCTTTCCAAAAGCAACCGATTGAATTAAAGATGATTAAATATCATCTATCTATGGGAAAATCTCGAATTTGGAAAGATTTCCCCGTAAAATCTAACCAAAATAACAGAGGAGAATCTCTGGATTTAAAATCCAATGGTGAGTAAAATTCACCTAATAATCCAAAGGTCCAAAACGAATGATGGATACAAATCAAATCTCCTAATGAAAGATCCACCAAAACTAATTGACTCGGCTGCTTCTCCTATAAATAGGAGCCAAGAGACACACAAGAGAAATATATATGAAAAGGGAAGAAAAGAGAGAGAGCCTTGATACTTTAGAGGAATTTGGATCTTCTGCAAAAGAAAACCCTAGGTAAGAAAGCGAAGGTTTCATTGAAAGAAAAGAGAATTTAATTCTCAACAGAGTTTAACTCTGATATAAAACAGAAGGACATATTTCTTCTCTCTTTGATGGAGGATCTGTAAAGTGCACATCTCCCCTTGAGTTGAGAATTTAATTCTCAATGGGTTGAGATCCTGCCATGCAGATCCAAAGCATAGAGAGGGAATGGAAGCACGAGAATTTAATCCTCACAGAACTATAGGAATTTAATTCCTTCAAAATAAAATTAGGGTTTGACCCTGTGTTATGGGAATTTAATTCCTTCAGAATGAAAAGAATCAGGGTTTAACCCTAGTTAAGAACTTAGTTCTGTTAAAACAACAAGAATTTAATTCTCTTAATCTTATTCCCCAGAATAATTCTCTAACAGAGAGTGGGGGTTTAATTCCTTAAAGCTTTTATTGGGGTTTAACCCTATTCAGTTCTTCAAATATATGAGGAATTTAATTCCTACAGAAAATTCAGAGTTCAACTCTTCAAAAGGAACTAGGAATTTAATTCCTCTGAAATTATTGTTAGGGTTCAACCCTACGAGGAATTTAATTCCTGAAAGGGATTAACAGATCTTCTAAACAACTACAGAAAAGCAGGGTCACGTGTCACCACGTGACCCCCCTAAAAAGATCTACAGAAAGCCCTTTGAAGCAGTGCCTCACGTGACCCACGTGACCCTTGGCAGAGGCTTTAACATACTCCATTCAAACACCCGTCACGTGATGACACGTGATGCTCCAGAAGATGCGATCTTCTCAGCAGAACAAACGAAGGGAGGGCGCCCTCACGTGCTACCACGTGACCCCTCTTGCCTCAGCGTCTAACGCTAAATTAGAACCCCTGAATTCAGTGTTAAAACGTTGTTTGGCCTTAGTGTTCAACAATAAGCAAAGAACTTTATTTGCAGTGTTCAACACTGATTATCTTAGTGTTTAACACTAATTTGGGATTTCTGTTGCCAGTGCTTAACACTGGTCTGTTTTAGTGTTTAACACTAATTTGAAGGCCTTGTTGCTGGTGTTGACACCAACTATCTTCCAGTGTTAAACACTGACTTATCAACCTCATTCTCAGTGTTCAACACTGATTGGTCTTTAGTGTTTAACACTAGGCATTGGCCCAATTTGCTAAATGGCCAGAGGCAAAGTCTCTCCTTCAAGGGACCAACAGGAGGGCCGATGTCCCAGACATGATTGGACTTAGCCCAAGCTGGCCATAAGTCCTCAATTTGTAATTAACTGGGCTAATGGGCTCATAACATAATTAATTGGTCTTGATCCCAAATTGGGCCAAAGACTATTTAATCCACTCCGGTTCCAGGGTACATCTCTTCATTCCTTTGATACTTGGCGTTGTAATCCCTCAACGTCTTCAAAGAGGTGACGGGTCCCGATGACCACACATTGATATGGACTGTGGGGTCCTTAAACCCATGGACTACGACGTCCTTAACCTTGACCGAGATGTCTTAAAACTAACAATGGACTGTGGGGTCCTTAAACCCATGGACTACGACGTCCTTAACCTTGACCGAGATGTCTTAAAACTAACAATGGACTGTAGGGTCCTTAAACCCATGGACTACGACGTCCTTAACCTTGACCGAGATGTCTTAAAACTAACAATGGACCGCAATGTCCTTAAACTACCCATGGACCGCAATGTCCTTAAACTAGCGATGGACCACTATGTCCCTAAACTGGAACGATAGAGCCCAAACGCTCTTTTGTTGGATTTAAACGATCCCGTTTAAGTTGATCTTAGCCTTAAATACGGCTAACGTATCCTTAAACCTTTCAAACAGACTTTAGTCCCAAACTGGACTATAGATTCCCCCAATTAACTCTGGTTCAAGGGTACATCTCTGAACTCCTCTGATATCTGTCGTTGTAATCCTTCAACGTCGTCAGAGAGGTGACGGGTCCCGACTGCCATACATTGAATGGACCACTATGTCCCTAAACTGGAACAATGGAGCCCAAATGCTCTTTTGTCGGATCTAAACGGTCCCGTTAAGTTGATCTTAGTCTCAGGTTAGACTAACGTATCCTTAACAAACGTTTGAGTTGATCTTGGCCTTAAATATGGCTAACGTATCCTCAAACCAAACCCCCATACCCAAATCTAAGATAATACGGATTTGGACTAGTCCACGCCCTACGGGCGACGACATAACTCGGTCTCCGTAAACAATCCACGGGCAACAAAACATAAAATAAACACACACGACACGAAGTGACCATCTGGAGAAGGAGAAAGTTGTTACCGCGACGCGGTAGTGTAATTAACTGCAGGGGCTTGCGCCTGCAGGGAAGAGCGTCCCCACAATCAAAAAACCCCTCACGCGAGGGGGAATCTGACGAAGTCTGCTACATCGGACGCATCCGTTCAGACCTTCGATACACGGTGCCATAAATCAACTTGGCATCTTCGGAGAGATGGACGGATAGCACCAATTAGCATCTGCCCCGAACCTCAGGTGAGACGTCCCGCGTCTCGGCCGCCGTTCGGAGGGGAACAGTTGTCTGCAATGATAGGATAAATGATGGGACGCATTATTTTAATGCAAAGAAAACAAACCAAAACTGAATCATTGGAACAAATTTAAAAGAAACCACTAGGTTATTTTAAAAGAGCAGAATTTTTAATTGCGGAGCTTTAACCACTCCTTTTAAAAAGCTATCAGGTTCCTTCGATTATATCAAGTTCACTACGTTCACGGTTTCGCCAAAACCACTCGTAACCCTCCGTCATTTCATATGGATGGTCAGTAGTATTCAAGCTATGTTTGTTGGCCTTCGTCAAGGCATAGTGTTTGGTAGCTGCTGGGGTATTCATATGTTGCATAGATAGATGAGTTGGTTTAGGACAGTCGTACTGCCATTTGGCCAACGTCAGGGGTATGTACGAGTGGGTTCAAATCAACAAGATAATGATGGGTAGAACTTGACATGTGACTTATGATATTTTGGCCAACGTCAAGGTCATAAGAGCATGGCGCAAAAATCCACATCGGGAGTTTCTGAAGAAACTGAAACTTGCTAGTGTTGCATACCATTTGTAGTTTGATAATGTTGGTAGGATTCCTTCAGCATTATCACACAATGATATCTGGATCCTGATCCTACTGTGAGTATATACTACTCATCAGGAGATTCGTCACTTAACAATCAATGCTATAAACCAAGTAGGTGTCTAGAACGCCTCCAGGGGAAAGAGGTTATTTAATTAAGGAATTTCGTGAAAGCGTCGTAAAACCTCTCTCGAAGTACCGACACTAGCCTGGCTGAACGGTTAAGCAAGTATTGTACGGTAAGATCAGTCCTGACTAATTCTTCTTTTATGGTTTGAGGAAGGATTCGAGAAACAGTGGGAGCTATCCTGTTTAGATAAACTAAAAACCAGTATAAACTTGCAAGAGCATCATGCTAAAGTGTTTTCTTCTCTCTCTCAACTGCAACGACCATGTGACCATGACTAGGTTACATCTAGATAACAAGTTGACTGAATCTAACTTTTATGACTGGCAAAGGTCTGTCCAGATGTCCATTGCCTATGACAAGCTGGACCACCCTATTACTACTCAAGCCCTCGCCATCTCAGGTCCAGTTTCCACCGTCACGGATATGGATATCCGTCAGACAAGGGAAAAGGACAGTGCGAATGCCAAGTGCCTCGTGTTGGCTTCAGTTGATGGTGTATACCAGAAGCAGCACGAGAAGATGGACTTAGTTTCCATCTTCCTCTATAACAAAGATTTATATGGAGAGCAATCTCGTATCGCAAGATATGAGACCTCGAATGAATCGCTTCAAGCGAGGTTGGCTGTCGGGTCATCTGTAAGGGACGATGTCCTTACGATGACTAGCTATATTGATGAGCTCACGGACTTGGAGACCACATTAGGAAACAGGTCATATGCTGACTTATTTCCACAGTCCCTACCCTCTATTTACAACCTGAAAGAAACTAGGGAGACACCCGCTCTGCTTAATGGGGGACCTTCTTCTTCTGCATCCAGGGCGAAAGCAAAGGGTAAAAAGAAGAAAACCTCCACAAAGCCGATATACGGTGTCAGTGAAGTAGAAGGAAAGGGAAGAGCAAAAGTTTCGGGACTTGGTGTAGGAAGGGATGCTCTTATTGTTATGGGAAGGGGCATTGGCAGAAAGATTGCAGGGCTTTGGAAGCCAGTAGCCAGGATTCGAAGCATGTTGTGGTTTCGGCCTCGGGTGTGTTTGTAATTGAGAATTGTTTGTCAATTAACTCTACTTCCTGGGTACTAGATACTGGATCAGGATCTCATATCTGTAATTCGTTACATGCTTTGAGAAACCGTAGAGTTATCAGGGTAGGTGATATGTCTCTCAGAGTTGCGAACGGAATGAGTATGGACGCTGAATCCGTGGGGGAATATCGCCTAGGACTGACAAGTGGGCAGATATTAATTCTACACAACTGTTTGTATGTACCTAGTTTGACTTGTAATATTATATCAGTATCCTCACTTTCTAGAGAGGGATATGATTTTACATTCGTAACCGATGTAGTAAACATCCACCTAAATCAAGTTCTGATTGGGTCCGGTACATTAGATAACGGTATATACGTATTAAATCAAGCTCAGGTTTTCAATGTCCAGAACACACTTAAAAGAAAGTCTCCGGAAGTAAATCAGGCCTTCTTATGGCATTGTAGACTAGGTCACATCAATGAAACACGGTTGACTAAGTTACATAGAGAAGGATATTTGAATCCGTTCGAATATCAATCTTATACTACTTGTGAATCCTGTCTCATGGGAAAGATGACAAAGACTCCGTTTACTGGACACGGAGTAAGAGCGAGCTATCTCTTGGGACTCGTACACAGTGACGTGTGCGGTCCAATGTCTACACATGCAAAAGGTGGTCATTCCTACTTCATTGCTTTTACGGATGATTTCTCTAGGTATGGACATATCTTCTTGATGAAGCATAAATCCGAGGCTTTTGAGAAATTCCGGGAATATAAGAATGAAGTGGAAAACCAAACAGGCAAAAGTATCAAGACACTGAGATCTGATCGAGGTGGTGAATACTTAAGTACCGAGTTCCTGGGATACTTAAAAGAGAATGGAATTCTCTCTTAGCTTACTCCTCCATACACACTACAACACAATGGTGTATCGGAAAGGCGGAATCGAACTCTATTGGATATGGTTCGTTCCATGATGAGTAGGACTGAGTTACCGTGATTTTTCTGGGGTTATGCACTAGAATCAGCTGCATATCTTTTGAACAAGGTTCTAACCAAGACTGTGCCTACCACACCATATCAGATGTGGAATGGGAAGAAACCCTATCTTCAGTACTTGAAGACATGGGGATGTCCAGCTTTTGTTAAAAAGCAGCATGCGGACAAACTCGAGGCACGCTCAGTACAGTGTAAGTTTGTGGGATATCCAAAGAACTCCAAGGGGTATTATTTCTATTACGCAGAGGAACAAAAGGTTTTTGTTTCTCGTCATGCCCACTTCTTGGAAGCTGAATTTTTAGAAAATCAGAAGAGTGGGAGCGCAATAGAACTGGAAGAAATTCCAGAACCACAAGCTGTTACTGAAAGTATGGTAAAACCAGAAGTTTCAGAAGAAAGGGACTGTTCCCCTCCGAACGGCGGCCGAGACGCGGGATGTCTCACCTGAGGTTCGGGGCAGATGCTAATTGGTGCTATCCGTCCATCTCTCCGAAGATTCCAAGTTGATTTATGGCACCGTGTATCGAAGGTCTGAACGGATGCGTCCGATGTAGCAGACTTCGTCAGATTCCCCCTCGTCTGAGGGGTTTTTTGATTGTGGGGACGCTCTTCCCTGCGGCGCAAGCCCCTGCAGTTAATTACGCTACCGCGTCGCGGTAACAACTTTCTCCTTCTCCAGATGGTCACTTCGTGTCGTGTGTGTTTATTTTATGTTTTGTTGCCCGTGGATTGTTTACGGAGACCGAGTTATGTCGTCGCCCGTAGGGCGTGGACTAGTCCAAATCCGTATTATCTTAGATTTGGGTTTGGGGGTTTGGTTTGAGAATACGTTAGCCATATTTAAGGCCAAGATCAACTCAAACGTTTGTTAAGGATACGTTAGTCTAACCTGAGACTAAGATCAACTTAACGGGACCGTTTAGATCCGACAAAAGAGCATTTGGGCTCCATTGTTCCAGTTTAGGGACATAGTGGTCCATTCAATGTATGGCAGTCGGGACCCGTCACCTCTCTGACGCGTTGAAGGATTACAACGACAGATGTCAGAGGAGTTCAGAGATGTACCCTTGAACCAGGGTTAATTGGGGGAATCTATAGTCCAGTTTGGGACTAAAGTCTGTTTGAAAGGTTTAAGGATACGTTAGCCGTATTTAAGGCTAAGATCAACTTAAACGGGATCGTTTAAATCCAACAAAAAAGCGTTTGGGCTCTATCGTTCCAGTTTAGGGACATAGTGGTCCATCGCTAGTTTAAGGACATTGTGGTCCATGGGTAGTTTAAGGACATTGCGGTCCATTGTTAGTTTTAAGACATCTCGGTCAAGGTTAAGGACGTCGTAGTCCATGGGTTTAAGGACCCCACAGTCCATTGTTAGTTTTAAGACATCTCGGTCAAGGTTAAGAACGTCGTAGTCCATGGGTTTAAGGACCCCACAGTCCATTGTTAGTTTTAAGACATCTCGGTCAAGATTAAGGACGTCGTAGTCCATGGGTTTAAGGACCCCACAGTCCATATCAATGTGTGGTCATCGGGACCCGTCACCTCTTTGAAGACGTTGAGGGATTACAACGCCAAGTATCAAAGGAATGAAGAGATGTACCCTGGAACCGGAGTGGATTAAATAGTCTTTGGCCCAATTTGGGATCAAGACCAATTAATTATGTTACGAGCCCATTAGCCCAGTTAATTACGAATTGAGGACTTATGGCCAGCTTGGGCTAAGTCCAATCATGTCTGGGACATCGGCCCTCCTGTTGGTCCCTTGAAGGAGAGGCTTTGCCTCTGGCCATTTAGCCAATTGGGCCAATACCTAGTGTTAAACACTAAAGACCAATCAGTGTTGAACACTGAGAATGAGGTTGATAAGTCAGTGTTTAACACTGGAAGATAGTTGGTGTCAACACCAGCAACAAGGCCTTCAAATTAGTGTTAAACACTAAAACAGACCAGTGTTAAGAACTGGCAACAGAAATCCCAAATTAATGTTGAACACTAAGGTAATCAGTGTTGAACACTGCAAATAAAGTTCTTTGCTTAGTGTTGAACACTAAGGCCAAACAATGTTTTAACACTGAATTCAGGGGTTCCAATTTAGCGTTAGACGCTGAGGCAAGAAGGGTCACGTGGTAGCACGTGACGGGTGTTTGAATGGAGTATGTTAAAGCCTCTGCCAAGGGTCACGTGGGTCACGTGAGGCACTGCCTCAAAGGGCTTTCTGTAGATCTTTTGGGGGGGTCACGTGGGTCACGTGAGGCACTACCTCAAAGGGCTTTCTGTAGTTGTTTAGAAGATCTGTTAATCCCTTTCAGGAATTAAATTCCTCGTAGGGTTGAACCCTAACAATAATTTCAGAGGAATTAAATTCCTAGTTCCTTTTGAAGAGTTGAACTCTGAATTTTCTGTAAGAATTAAATTCCTCATATATGTGAAGAACTGAATAGGGTTAAACCCTAATAAAAGCTTTAAGGAATTAAACCCCCACTCTCTGTTAGAGAATTATTCTGGGGAATAAGATTAAGGGAATTAAATTCTTGTTGTTTTAACAGAACTAAGTTCTTAACTAGGGTTAAACCCTGATTCTTTTCATTCTGAAGGAATTAAATTCCCATAACACAGGGTCAAACCCTAATTTTATTTTGAAGGAGTTAAATTCCTATAGTTCTGTGAGAATTAAATTCTCGTGCTTCCATTCCCTCTCTATGCTTTGGATCTGCATGGCAGGATCTCAACCCATTGAGAATTAAATTCTCAACTCAAGGGGAGATGTGCACTATACAGATCTTCCATCAAAGAGAGAAGAAATATGTCCTTCTGTTTTATATCAGAGTTAAACTCTGTTGAGAATTAAATTCTCTTTTCTTTCAATGAAACCTTCCCTTTCTTACCTAGGGTTTTCTTTTGCGGAAGATCCAAATTCCTCTAAAGTATTAAGGCTCTCTCTCTTTTCTTCCCTTTTCATATATCCTTCTCTTGTGTGTCTCTTGGCTCCTATTTATAGGAGAAGCAGCCGAGTCAATTAGTTTTGGTGGATCTTTCATTAGGAGATTTGATTTGTATCCATCATTCGTTTTGGACCTTTGGATTATTAGGTGAATTTTACTCACCATTGGATTTTAAATCCAGAGATTCTCCTATGTTATTTTGGTTAGATTTTACGGGGAAATCTTTCCAAATTCGAGATTTTCCCATAGATAGATGATATTTAATCATCTTTAATTCAATCGGTTGCTTTTGGAAAGATTTGAGAGGTCTTTTCTCAGAATTTAATTCTGTTAACAAATAGGCTTTGAAGTCGGTCACGTGTGGCCACGTGACCCTTGGTCACGTGTGGGCACGTGATCCCCTTGGAACGAGCCTTCTTCTTTCTTTTTGCGCTCTGTCTTCTGGTTGCTGCTTAACCGTCACGTGCCATCACGTGACCCCTGGTCACGTGTGAGCACGTGACCCTCGTCTGAAGCCTTTTCCTTGATTTGATCAGGGAACAAGTCTGCTGCTTTTGAGTATCACGTGCCAACACGTGACCCTGGTCACGTGGGAGCACGTGACCTCTTCTGAAGCCTTTTCCTTGATTTGATCAGGGAACCGGTTTGCTTTTGAAGCCGCTTTTAATTGTCACGTGCCAACACGTGACCCAGATCACGTGGGAGCACGTGACCCTTTCTGAAGCCATTTTCTTTGATGTTGTCGGGAAGCTGAATTTGCCTTGCCGATGCTTTTAGATGTCACGTGCCAACACGTGACTGCTGGTCACGTGTAAGCACGTGACCCTTTTCTGAAGCCTCTTCCGTGGGCTTTCCTGATTTTAAATCAGGAAACAAATGCCCCCACAGCGTTGTTCTCACGTGTCCGCTCGTGAGTGCAACGCTGTCACCTTTTGTGACCGTTGGATTCCTCTAGGGATTTGGGGAGATGAAATGTTTCCATCACCTCCAATAAATGTTCATGTCCCTTCCGAAGAGCCTTCACTTTGCTCATCTCCTTCCTTTGAGAACTTTTTCTGAGAATTTAATTCTCTTCTTCCATAGCTTAGTTCTCTGCCTTGAGACATTTTCAGAGTTTAACTCTGTTTAAAAGGACTCTTCCTCCTCAGGTAATGGTGATCGAAGCACCTTCATTTTGACAAAACTCTCTGGATTTTAAATCCATATCAAGGGTTTCACAAAGAACCCATTTTTCTTCAAGTTCTCTAACCAAAATATGAGACCACTTAACCTCCAACAGTAGATCTCTTAGGGTTTAGATGATCCTTAGGGAGATGATGACGGCGGTTCAAATCCATGGAATTTAATTCCATCCAAAAATGTTTCTGGGAATTTAATTTCCTTCTCTCAATAAGGAATTTAATTCTAATGAAGAACTCAGTTTCTTCACACGGAGCCTTCTCTCAATAAGGAATTTAATCTTGTTGGATCCATTGTAGAGCCCGAGGCAGATCCTGTTGGGGGGAATGTGTAGGGTTACCATTCTTTATTAAATGAGGATATTCCCTTTGTTTTATTGTAACTATTTGGTCTCATTATTAATGAGCCGTCATCCGGATTCTATGGGGCCCATGTGTTTTGTAGCCAATAGTCCCAGAAAACTCTGCTGTTGCTTTCTTTAACTAGTCTTCATGTCCATGCATGGATATATATCGCTGACTTTGCTTTTAACGGTCTCCTTTTATTGGATTTCAGGTGCGATGGCTTCTGTTCCGTGCTTTCCCTTTTCTCGCTCGGAGGCTCCTTTTCCTCAGTCGCCATCTGATGAGGAAGCGATGGCGATGATCCGGGCCCATGACCCGAACTGTACCAACCTTCTTCAATGGGGATCTTGGTATAGTCAGATTATTCAGGGTCGCCGGAGTTTTCTTTGCGCGGTACCGACGGAGCCCACTTTCCCATTCTTACCGATGGATCCTCCGAGGACGGTTTTTGCTGTGGAAATGCCCAACTGGACTCCAACGGGGAGGCTCGAGCCTTCGACGACCGGTATTCCGAACCATCCGATCCCGGCCATAGACATCTTGGGGCGGCGTATCTGCCAGGGTGAGGCCCACCCGTGGGGGCAAATTTATAAGATAGGGCTTACTCCTCGACACCCTACGGGCTACCTTCTCTGGGCTCGCTACATTCTTTCTGCCCATCGTGCGCGGCTGCAGAAAGTCGGGCTTTATCAGGCAATATACGCGTCACTCTTCCATTATAAGTCCCCGCATGCCTGGTGGGTCAAGGCGTTCTTGAATCAATGGAATTGTTTACCTCAATCAGAGCAAGGCTCTGTTTAAATTCCAAGGTGGGAAAAGAAGCAATACTTCTGTTTTTCTCCAATCAGAGCAAAGCTCTGTCTTAAAAATTAAAAATAAAATTAAAGTTAAAATAAATGAAGTAGCGTACTCTATAAGAGCAAAGCTCTGGAAAAAAAAATGCACTGCGCTGCGCGCTGCGCAGGGCGCGCTGCGCAGTAAAAAAATAAAAAAACTAAAAAAAACTAAAAAAAAAAATTTAAAAAAAATTTTAATTAAAAAAAATTAAATTTTTTTTATTGCGCGACACGTGTCTGCACAGTTGCGCAAACGCTGCACGACACGTGTCACGCGCTGAGGAGTTATGCAAAAAACAGAATAAAGATTTGAGGAAATCTTTTCTGTTTTTGTTAAAACAATAAGATTTCTTCTGTAAAACAGAGCCCTTCGGATTAAAGATCCAACGGTGGGGAAAATTCCCCAAATCACTTAGAGAATGATCTCTTTAACAAACTTTAACTAATTTATGGGCACTATAAAAAGGACCCTAGACCTCATTTCAAAGGGGAGGAAGATCTGGCTAAAAAAAAAGAGAAGAGAACTCTTGAGAACTCTTGAAGAATAAAAAAAAAGGTAAAAACCTTTGAAAGAAGAGAGATTTCTCTTGTGAACAAGATCATGGATCTTCAATAAATAAATAAATAAATAAATAAAATAAAAATAAAAATGGTGCCTTGCACTTGTTTTATGAACCATCGGTTCTTGAACCTAAAAGGTTCTTAAATTAATAGTGCTTTGCACTTTCATGAACTTCTGGTTCTCTGAGATAAGAAAAACAAGAAAAAACTTGTTTTTTCTTAGATCTAAATCAAATAGTGCTTTGCACTTCTTTTTTTGAACCATCGGTTCTTGAATCTAAAAGATTCTCAAATTAACAGTGCTTTGCACAAATGCAATGCATTACTAAAAGGGCCAGGCCCAAATCAAAATGACCTGACAGGCCAAAATAAATTGCAAGGCAATCAATGGGCAGAGCCCAAATAAATTGATGCTTTGCATCCTTTATACAAGGGCAGAGCCCAAATAAAATTGATGCCTTGCATCATTCCTAAAAGGGCAGAGCCCAAAACAAATTGATGCTCTGCATCCTTTCTGGACAAAGCCCAAATAAAAATAAAAAAAGAAATGCAATGCAAAAGCAAATAAAATATTGAACATTTCAACTGGACTTAGCCCAATTTTGGCCATAAGTCCTTAAATTAAATTGACTGAGCAAAATTGCTCTTCTAAATCAATTTACATCCGGTTCGAAGGTACATCTCCGAACTCCTTTGACATCCGTCGTTGTAATTCCTCAACGACGTCAAAGAGGTGACGGGTCCCAACGACCACACATGAATATGGACTGCGGGGTCCTTAAACTCGTGGACCGAAACGTCCTTAAACTAATATCGGACCGGAACGTTCCTAAACTAATATCGGACCGGAACGTCCCTAAACTAATATCGGACCATCACGTCCCTAAACTGGCGACGGACCACCACGTCCCTAAACTGGAACATGGACCACCACGTCCCTAAATTGGCACAATAGAGCCCAAATGCTCTTTTGCCGGATCTAAACGGTCCTGTTTAAGTTGATCTTAGCCCCAAACATGGCTAACGTATCCTTAAACATTCAAATGAAATATAAAACACTAAATCAACTTCGGTTCGAAGGTACATCTCCAAACTCCTCTGACACCTGTCGTTGTAATCCTTCAACGACGTTAGAGAGGTGACGAGTCCCGACGGCCATATATTAAATGAATCACGTTTAAGTTGATCTTAGCCTCAACGAGGCTAACGCATCCTTGAACTAAAATATCAAACCCAAATCTAAGTAAATACGGATTTGGACTAATCCACGTCCTACGGGCGACGGTATTACTCAGTCTCCGTATACAATCCACGGGCAACCACAAACAAAACAAACACACACGACACGAAGTGAAATTCTGGAGAAGGAGAAAGTTGTTACCGCGATGCGGTAGCGTAATTAACTGCAGGGGCTTGCACCTGCAGGGAAGAGCGTCCCTACAATCAAAAACCCCTCAAGCGAGGGGGAATCTGACGAAGTCTGCTACATCGGCCGCATCCGTCTAAACTTCCGATACACGGTGCCATAAATCAACTTGGCATCTTCGGAGAGGTGGACGGATAAAACCAAATAGCATCTTCCCCGAATCTCAGCGTCAGGACATCGCGGTCCTGTGCGCCGCCTTTCGGAGGGGAACAGATTCTGGCACGCCCGGTGGGACCTTTTTCTCTTTCCACTCCACACTTCGTGTGTCGTGTTCGCGAACAAATCGCGGTTTGCTGTGGTTGCCTGTGGATTCAAGGTACTAAGATTTGGTGTCTTGCTCCGTGCAGAAAACAGAAGATCGATGGCTTCGATCTGCACCGCCTGCAGCAACAACTCTCGCTCCGTCATTGCTGGAGGAGTGACTTATGGGCCCCAAGCGGCCTCCCTTTTCAAAATGCCGGTGGAGCAGGTGGCTCGAGCCACCACTGGACTATTTTTTGGGACCATGCTCCCACCAATGAGCTTCAACGCCCCAATGACATTGCAAGAAGCTCCAAAGAAGTCGGTCTTCGATCGACTTACCACTGCCGCGACCCCTCTCAACGGGTCGTCCAACTCCACTGCTTCAGTTTTTAACGGACTAGGCCAGAGCTCTAACAGGCTCATGAAGAAGCATGCCATACCAGAAGGCGTTATCCCGAAGCGGATAGCCATTCCAACTCACATTCCTGGCAAAATCACCAAGGTTGCTTCCCATGTTCAGAAGTACGCTTCTGACAAGTTGGCCGTCCCCGTTCAACGGACGTCGATCTTTAAAAAGCTGATACCAGTATATTCTGACCAACACAGGGGGCATGAGAAGGTCACCCCTATAGCTGAAACAACTCCATCAGCAAGGCACGCTCGACGTCGCCACTGGCGTCGAGTAAAGAAGGCTGGGGGCAACTCCCCCTTTGGGATAACTCCGTCAGCTCCAATGGTGAGGATCGACGCTGCTGTTCCAACCAAGAACAGCTTTGAACTGCTCAACAAGGTGCGCAGAAACTCTCCTACTACGATGTTGAAACAAACTCCTTCACCTGTGGAGAATACTCCAGAGAAGAAGCTAGAGCAGCCCCCTCAACGGCTGTCCTCTAAAATTTACAAAGTCTGGCGACAGGTCCAAGAGTCGGTGATCGATCAAGACTGCCTCCGACGACAGAAAAAGATGAAGGTTCGGCAGGGGAAGGATTACTCTGTCAAACCACAAAAAGCAAAAGCTACTTGGGTGCCCACTACAACGGCTCCCTTAACTCCAATCACTCAAAAAAGGAGGCCACAAAAAGCCCCTGTGAACATGGCGAAGCATAAAAGCGCTGAACACAAACGCCCCAAGTCTGGGGGCATGGTGGTGCACACTGTTTATATGACTTCTGGAAAGGATGAAAGCCGCACTTCTACGGGCCACCGACCGCTCACCCAATCCGTGACGAAAGCCCAGGAGCAACAACAAAAGCTTCAGAAAATGATGACTACAATGGCTGCACTCACTGAGCCAAAAGAAAGCTCTGAAACGTCTTCGGATGAGCGTCAAGAACAAGAAACCGACGCTGACTTTTTACGCAGAGTCCTCGAAAAGAGGGACAAAGAAGCTGCAGAGCAAGCGGCTAACATAAAACAGATGGCGCTCCTCTTCCAAGATATGGTAGGGATGATGTTACAGTCGGACCCTCCTGCTGAAGATCCTCCGACCGTCCTTGAAGACGACAGGGGAGAAACGTCAAATCCTCCGCCGGCTCTGTCAATAGCCAAGGAGGAGGCAATCTCCAAAGTTGACCTAGACGAATATATAGCTCAGCAGATCCGGGTTCATCAGGCGAATGAAGCGGCTGGGCAAATTGTTAGAACCGGACGACCGTATCCGAGCTGGTATGACCAAATCAATTACCCTCCAGGATATACGATCCCTAAATTCCACGTATATAAAGGGACAGGGAATCCGCATCAGCATGTCGCTCAATTCAGGGCCTTATGCGGCAATACTGGAGGCGATGACAAATTGTTGCTACGCCAATTCGTCGGCAGCTTAGCAGAAACAGCCTTTGAATGGTATTCGGAGCTACCTAACGACTCTGTCAAAACATTTGCAGAGATGGAACTGCTGTTTACACAAAGATTCGCAAGTGCTAGTGAACGCACCCCGATTACAGCACTGATAAATGCCAGGATAAGGCCCGGCGAAACGTGGGTTCAATACGCAACACGATGGCGGAACCTATGGTCGAAATACGAACAACGCATAGAAGAGGCACCTGCGGTAGGCATGTTTGTGGGCACTCTCGATCCGCAGGCGACCATCTCGCAATTCATGATGTTCTTCAGGCCGACCACCTTCCAGGCCTTGATCGACAAATTAGCCCAAATGGACCAGATGGGCCATAGACCGTCTCCTCCAAGACCCGATCCCCGAAATGAGAAAGGAAAAGCGATCATCGTCGCCAATGCTCAACAACAGTCGAGCAACTCAAAGCCGGTCGTTCGCCAAAACAACGTGCGTCCACGCCCATCTCTCGAAGAGAGGCTAGGACGTCCTTACTCGTTTCCTCAGAATAAAACGAGAAGACTGTTTGAGCTGGCAGTGCGTAACAGACTCATCAATCTGCCGAGTCCAAAGCGTCTGTCGCAGCCAGGCGATCTTAATAATCCTAATTATTGCCCTTACCACCAAACGGTAAGTCACCCGATTGAGGATTGTTTCGTCTTTAAGGGATGGATCGAGGATCAATACCTGCAAGGCAAGTTCGCGCTGTCTGAAAGCTGGAAGGTAAACCCCCCACAGCCGCACTCTCCAAAGAAGACGGACACGCCGGGGGCAACTTGTTCTTTCGTCGAGGATGAAAACGATGGAGAAAACTTATCGGATGAATCCGAAGACTACGTAGCGACTTGTCATATGATTTCTCATTCACTGACGGATGAGGAGGAGGATCCTTGCGCTGAGAAATCAATGGCGGACCCTGAAACAGAAATTCCGCGGCCGTCAGACAAGTTGATCGATACCTTCCTAAATGAAATTCGTCTGAAAGCAAAAGCCAATCAAGAGCATGAAATGGCCATACTGGAAAGAACCAAGGTATTCCCGTCAAATCAAAGGCCATACACTGCGGGTAAAAACAAATTCAAGACGAGGAAACGGTTCGCCAAAGCTCTATCAGTAGGAATGAAGCTACCGCCCTCTGAAGAAAATTCTTTCTCTGAGGTAGAGATGCACCCTAACTTCTGTTTATATCATCAGAAGATCATCCATCCTACCGAAGACTGCGAGTCCTTTAACTGTTGGTGGCAAGGGTATGTCGCTCAAAAGCAACACTTCGACAGGACAAAGTGTGAAGCTTGTGGACATCGGAAAAATGCGATATATGAGCGCAAAGGAGCCGCCGCAAACTGTCATATAGCCGACTTCAAGTGATCACAAATTATCACCTTTGGAAGCGACTCTGACGAAGAAGCTATCCCCAACTCTTCCCTCGGGGAATCTATTTCAAAAATAAAGGAATTGAGAAGCTGCGAGAACGTTCAGCCATGCAATCGCATGCTACTCGGAAAAAATCCCGACCCCGTAAGCAAGGGACCGAACAAGAAGAACAAAGGAAAAGGAAAAACGGCCCTCGTCGCCAGCGCTCAACAACAATCAGGTGACCCTAGACCGGTTGCTCGCCAAAGCAACAAGCGGCAATCCCTCCAAGAAAAGTTGAAACGTCCTTACTCGTTTCCGCAAGATAAAACAAGGGGACTGTTCGAGCTGGCAGTGTGCAACAGACTCATCAATCTGCCGGCTCCAAAACGTCCGTTGCGGCCAGGCGATGTTAATAATCCTAACTATTGTCCTTACCACCAAACAGTAGGTCACCTGATCGAGGACTGCTACGTCTTCAAAAACTGGGTTGAAGACCAATACCAACAGGGCAAGTTTGCGCTGTCTGAGAACTGGAAGGTGAGTCCGCCACAACCGCACGCTCCGAAGAAGATGGATACGCCGGGGGCATCATGTTCATTCATGGAGAAAGACTCATAGACCGAAAAGTCAATAAACTAGATATTCGCCTCAAATACGGCGACAACGGACCGAAACGTCCTTAAACTAACAACGGACCGAGATGTCCTTAAACTAATGATGGACCGCAATGTCCTAAAACTTGCAAATGACCGAAATGTTTTTAAACTACTACCGCAGCATTCTCAGGCTGATGAGAATATAAAAAAAAAACAAAAAAAATGGTATGTCCATAAGCAAAATGGGCACGGATGAAAACCCGAAAGGGCTCCGTGAGTAAAAACAGCAGGACTACCGGCGAGTGTTCGTGAAAACCCGAAAGTGCGCGACCTCGTTAATAAAAAAAAAGAGAGAGAGAAGAAAATAAAAATTAAAAAAAACGGTATGTCCATAAGCAAAACGGGCATGGAGGAAAACCCGAAAGGGCTCCGTGAGTAAAAACAGCAGGGCTACCGGCGAGTGTTCGTGAAAACCCGAAAGGGCGTGACCTCGTAAAAAAAAAGAAAAAAATAAAAAGAAAAAGAATATAAAAAAAACGGTATGTCCATAAGCAAAATGGGCACGGATGAAAACCCGAGAGGGCTCCGTGAGTAAAAACAGCAGGGCTACCGGCGAGTGTTTGTGAAAACCTGAAAGGGCGCAACCTCGTTAAGAAACACTTATAGGGTCCTCTCGACCCTGTAAGGAGAAACCACCTGCGTGAGATCCTTACGACTCACAAAGGAACAACACACTTAGGGATCCCCACGATTCCTAAGGAGAAAATACACTTGCGAGATCCTCACGACTCGTAAGGAAAACTCTCTTATGGGACCCCCACGGCTCATAAGATTTGAAAGTCTTAAGTTACAGAGACCTAAACCTGTGCTTAAGCAACCCCCACAACTTTCGACATTGCCCTACAAGTGGTCCTATATTGGCCCTTGTATACAATCCACGGGCGCGAATAAACATTTCCCTAACCAAGTCCCATCCGTGACTGGGGATATGTCCACACGGTGAACAACCCTTGTGAGTCCTCTCGACTCATAAGGAGATAACACTCTTGTAAGATCCTTACGACTTATAAGAGAACATACACTTAGGAATCCTCACGATTCCTAAGGAGAAAACGCACCTGCGAGATCCTCACGACTCGTAGGGAGAAATACCTTTGTGAGACCCTTACGGCTCATGAAGTCAAAAGCCTTAGTCGACAGAATCCTAACCCTGTTTACTAAGCCATCCTTTGTTCGATATCGACAAAGGCAAATGATGATTCGCTCCTGGCAATATTCCAGTTGTAGCGATGCTGATGCCTAAATCGGTATCAAATTCCAAGTTCTTTCATGGCAGATGATGATTCGCTCCTGGCAATATCCCAGTTGTAGCGATGCTGATGCCTAAATCGGTATCAAATTCCAAGTCCTTTCACGGCAAATGATGATTCGCTCCTGGTAATATTCCGGTCGCAGCGATACTGATGCTAAGATTGGTATCAGATCCCAAAACCCACACTCGCGATAAAAAAAATCAGCGAGCCAAAAATGCAGATGAAATAGCCGAAACGATAGGGCAACTTGCAATAAAAAGCAGCAAGTAAAAATGTATACATGCAAAATAGCCGAAATGATTGGGCAACTCGCAATAAAATGAAGCGAGTAAAAATAAAATAAATAGCCGAAATGATTGGGCACCGCGAAAAATAGCCGAAATGATTGGGCAATCGCGACCTTCGCGATATAAAAGCTGAAATGATAGAGCATCGCGGAAAGAATAAAAAAAATGAAAGAATGAAACTTTTTGCCCTACAGGTGAAATCACACCGATCCCTGTATACAATCCAGGGGCACAGATAAAGAGGGAACCATACCTTCCCAACAGGCTCCATCAAAAAACGAAGCCAAATCTCGACGGTTCATAGACAACCTAGAGACAATCTCGACATTTGTCGCAATATTACAGACACGATGTCAACAAATGAAGCAAACGAAGATCCCGAGCTTCAGGGTCTCGACGTCAACATCGACAACTTAGAAATCACCAACGGCGTTTCTCCTCACTCCAACTAGATGTAGACATGACGTCAACAACCGACCTCAGAATCGCAACGAAACGGAACCATGGCAAAGTCTCTAGTTCCAAATCTCAATGGCCACATCTGCAGCCTGGAGACCAACAACGGTGTGCCTCCTCATTCCAGCAGGACACAGATATTACACCATCAAGCGGAGCGATGGCAAAATCCCAGCTTCACCTCAGCATTCGTCTCGATACAGTAGACGCAATGTCAACAACAGCGTTCCTCCGCAGTCCAGCTGGAGGCAGATGCAACGTCAACAAAAGACCTCATGGTCGAAACAAAGCGGAGTAACGGCAAAATCCCAACTCCACCTTAGCATTCGTCTCGTTACAACAGACGCAATGTCAACAACGGCGTTCCTTCGCAGCCCAGCGGGGTGTACATGCAAAGTTAACAAAAGACCCCATAGGAAACAAAGCGGAGTGATGGCAAAATCCCAGCTCCACCTCAGCATTCGTCTCAATACACCAGACGCAGTGTAAGCAAATGAAGCGAAGGCCACATTCCTAGCTTCAACGTCTTTACGGTAACTCACATAAAACCGGAAAGACAATCGGAGATCATCTCGCATCAGCACAGAGTGGTCACCACTTTGACGTTCGTCTCGATACAGCAGACAAAATGTCAACCCCAGCGTTCTTCCTCCAACAGGATTTGGACACACCAAAGCAAACGAAGCGAAGGCCACATTCCTAACTTCGACGTCTTGACGGTAACTCACATAAAACCGGAAAGACAATCGGAGACCATCTCACATGAAGTGGTCACCTCCATGACGTTCGTCTCGATACAGTAGACGAAATGTCAACCTCAGCGTTCTTCCTCCAGCAGGGATTCAGACATGACAAAGCAAATGAAGCGAAGGCCACATTCCTAGCTTCAACGTCTTTACGGTAACTCACATAAAACCGGAAAGACAATCGGAGATCATCTCGCATCAGCACAGAGTGGTCACCACCTTGACGTTCGTCTCGATACAGCAGACGAGATGTCACCCCAATGTTCGTCTCGACACAGCAGGCGCAACGTCAGTAAACGAATGGAGCCACAGCAAAATCCCTAGTTCCAAACCTCGGCGGTTCACCAGCAACCTAGAGACAACCTTGACGTTCGTCTCGATACAGCAGACGAGATGTCACCCCAACGTTCGTCTCGACACAGCAGACGCAACGTCATCAAACAAACGGAGCCACGGCAAAATCCCTAGTTCCCACCGCAACATTCGTCTCGATACAGCAGACGCAATGCCAGCAAACGAAGCAAAGGCCAAATTCCTAGCTTCAGGGTCTTGACGGCAACTCATATAAAACCCGAAAGACTATCGGAGATCATCCCACACCAGCGTGGAGTGGTTATGACTCATCGGGGCTCTCCAAAATGAGCCTAACCTCAAGTAAAAAGCGGCATGGCAAATTCCTAGCGCTTGCTCTTCCGACGGTCAAACTGCCAAGGAGGATTGCTTAAAGACGTCTTGTCCAGCCACCGAAGGGATCAGAGACACGGCAGTCGCAGGGCTACTCGAACAGCACGATTGCCTATCGAGGACTATATCAGCTTATGCGACGGTACGATGGCCAAAACCCTAAGTACCACCAACCTTAACGGGCTTCTGGCGTAAAGAGCAGAGGTTAAATACGACGTTAAGATGTTCTTGCGAGAAACGTTCGATTCGTCTCGACTTGTGAAAAATTGTCGAGGCGGCTCGACTCGTGAGATAAAGCCTTAGGCAGTGGGCATAAAAGAAGCCTGTTTCCTAAGCATTGGGACCCTGCGAGTTGGCCCAAAACGGTCTCTTGCATACCATCCACGGGTCTCACTCTCCAACGTCGAACTTCGACAAGGAGGGAAGCAACCGCTTACAAGTCCTCTCGACTCGTAAGAGGGAAAAATTCTCTTGTAGGATCCTTACGACTTACAAGAGAAAACCACACTTAGGAATCCTCACGATTCCTAAGGAGAAAAACCCGCCTACGAGATCCTCTCGATCCGTAGGGAGAAAAGTCTCTATGAGACCCTCACGGCTCATAGAGTTGAAAAGGCTTAGGCAGCAGATCTGAACCTGCGGCCTAAGCCCTCGCTATCTCGTGAAGAAATCAAGAAGCTTACTCTATTATCTGCTAATTGTGACGACATGCTGAGAAAGAGGAAAAGCAACAGAAAGAGCATCCGATTTACATTTGATCAAGTGTTCAAGACACATTCATTCATGCATGGGCAAAAAGACTCAGGACAAAAGATATATAATAAAGACAAGCTGGGATAAAAAAAAATTCATTAATATTGCCCGAAGTTCTTACAGTCATAAAAACAATAAATGAAAGTTACAATGGAATAACCTCAGATCCAGGGCATGAATTGAGGAATTCAAAAGCGACCCTATCTATGACTTTCCAAGCCTCGCGGACCATCCTAGTGTGCTTCCTTTCGCGAGCACAAGCGTCAGGGTCCCTCCCGATGTCTTCCACCCTCCGATAAGCAGCGAGTATGGCAGACTGTTGAAAGACCTCGTGCAAGAGGTCAATAAGACTGTCTCGCCGTTTCTTCGAGATAAAGTTCAATAGGTACACAGAGCGCACCTTGTCCTCAGCGGCATCCAACGCCTTAAGCGGCACACCGGAACAGAATAGGGGAAGCGCTTCCCAGATAGCTCCCACGATAAGTTTAAGAAGAAAGAAACGTCGGGGATGCAGTGGACCGTTGTATGCGTCGAAGCGACTCATTATTTCAGCACACTCCTCGTTTGTGAACTCCCGATTTTGAGAGCGGCCAAGTCGGCGGATGCCCTCATGAGAGATGATCTCGTTAAGAGCATACATATGGGCGTCCATTGTTCTTATGAAAGAGGATCAACCGAATTATCAGAAAGACTGATTAAGCAAAACGATATAATACACTGAGAAATAAAATGCCATCTTTAAGTTCCAAGATCCATGAAGAATTCTTAAGAGTTCTTCTATATGATTTAGGAGGAGCAAAGCTCCATTAATGAATTAAGAAAATCTAAGGAAAATCTTTCAGAGAGCAGAGCTCTGTGGAACCCTAGTAGGGTCTCCTTTAGTTCTCTTTAGATCCCTTTAAAACCTGTAGAGCAAAGCTCTGCTAAGTGAAACCCTAAATAGGTTTTCTTTAGATCAGGGATCTATTGAGAGCGAGGCTCTATCGATGAAAATTAATTTAATTTAATTTAATCCTAATTAAAATTTTCACCTAAAAGTTTTAAGAATTTAACTCTTAAAGTTCTTGAAAATAAAGAGCAGCGCTCTGAGTTCTGAAAGCAAAATTTTATAAATGAGAATCATCTAAGAGACCAAAGGTCCTATTTATAGGCATCAAGTGCCCTTTCAGCTTACGGGAGATGGCACGACGGTTCGGAGTCTGCCACCGCTGCGCTCACGTTAGGAGGCCACGTAAGCGCAACGGTGGGGGGGCATTTGTTTACCTCAATCAGAGCAAACCTCTGTTTAAATTCCAAGGTGGGAAAAGAAGCAACACTTCTGTCTTTCTCCAATCAGCGCAAAGCTCTGTCTTGAAAATTAAAAATAAAATTAAAGTTAAAATAAATGAAGTAGCGTACTCTATAAGAGCAAAACTCGGGAAAAAAAAAATGCACTGCGCTGCGCAGTGAAAAAATAAAAAAAACTAAAAAAACTAAAAAAAAAAATTAAAAAAAAATTTAATTAAAAAAAATAAAAAAAATTTATTGCGCGACACGTGTCTGCGCAGTTGCGCAAACGCTGCACGACACGTGTCACGCGCTGAGGAGTTATGCAAAAAACAGAATAAAGATTTGAGGAAATCTTTTCTGTTTTTGTTAAAACAATAAGATTTCTTCTGTAAAACAGAGCCCTTCGGATTAAAGATCCAACGGTGGGGAAAATTCCCCAAATCACTTAGAGAATGATCTCTTTAACAAACTTTAACTAATTTATGGGCACTATAAAAAGGACCCTAGACCTCATTTCAAAGGGGAGGAAGATCTGGCTAAAAAAAAAGAGAAGAGAACTCTTGAGAACTCTTGAAGAATAAAAAAAAGGTAAAAACCTTTGAAAGAAGAGAGATTTCTCTTGTGAACAAGATCATGGATCTTCAATAAATAAATAAATAAATAAATAAAATAAAAATAAAAATGGTGCCTTGCACTTGTTTTATGAACTATCGGTTCTTGAACCTAAAAGGTTCTTAAATTAATAGTGCTTTGCACTTTCATGAACTTCTGGTTCTCTGAGATAAGAAAAACAAGAAAAAACTTGTTTTTTCTTAGATCTAAATCAAATAGTGCTTTGCACTTCTTTTTTTGAACCATCGGTTCTTGAATCTAAAAGATTCTCAAATTAACAGTGCTTTGCACAAATGCAATGCATTACTAAAAGGGCCAGGCCCAAATCAAAATGACCTGACAGGCCAAAATAAATTGCAAGGCAATCAATGGGCAGAGCCCAAATAAATTGATGCTTTGCATCCTTTATACAAGGGCAGAGCCCAAATAAAATTGATGCCTTGCATCATTCCTAAAAGGGCAGAGCCCAAAACAAATTGATGCTCTGCATCCTTTCTGGGCAAAGCCCAAATAAAAATAAAAAAAGAAATGCAATGCAAAAGCAAATAAAATGTTGAACATTTCAACTGGACTTAGCCCAATTTTGGCCATAAGTCCTTAAATTAAATTGACTGAGCAAAATTGCTCTTCTAAATCAATTTACATCCGGTTCGAGGGTACATCTCCGAACTCCTTTGACATCCGTCGTTGTAATTCCTCAACGACGTCAAAGAGGTGACGGGTCCCAACGACCACACATGAATATGGACTGCGGGGTCCTTAAACTCGTGGACCGAAACGTCCTTAAACTAATATCGGACCGGAACGTCCCTAAACTAATATCGGACCACCACGTCCCTAAACTGGCGACGGACCACCACGTCCCTAAACTGGAACATGGACCACCACGTCCCTAAACTGGCACAATAGAGCCCAAATGCTCTTTTGCCGGATCTAAACGGTCCTGTTTAAGTTGATCTTAGCCCCAAACATGGCTAACGTATCCTTAAACATTCAAATGAAATATAAAACACTAAATCAACTTCGGTTCGAAGGTACATCTCCGAAATCCTCTGACACCTGTCGTTGTAATCCTTCAACGACGTTAGAGAGGTGATGAGTCCCGACGGCCATATATTAAATGAATCACGTTTAAGTTGATCTTAGCCTCAACGAGGCTAACGCATCCTTGAACTAAAATATCAAACCCAAATCTAAGTAAATACGGATTTGGACTAATCCACGTCCTACGGGCGACGGTATTACTCAGTCTCCGTATACAATCCACGGGCAACCACAAACAAAACAAACACACACGACACGAAGTGAAATTCTGGAGAAGGAGAAAGTTGTTACCGCGATGCGGTAGCGTAATTAACTGCAGGGGCTTGCACCTGCAGGGAAGAGCGTCCCTACAATCAAAAACCCCTCAAGCGAGGGGGAATCTGACGAAGTCTGCTACATCGGCCGCATCCGTCTAAACTTCCGATACACGGTGCCATAAATCAACTTGGCATCTTCGGAGAGGTGGACGGATAAAACCAAATAGCATCTGCACCGAATCTCAGCGTCAGGACATCGCGGTCCTGTGCGCCGCCTTTCGGAGGGGAACAGGAATCTCCCTACTAACACTTTCATTTTAGGAGATCGCGAGGTTTCGATTTCTCTGGAAGAATTTTATGAAATCTCGGGACTGCCAATCAGGGGTGCACTGTATGAGGAGTTGTTGCCTCCTGACAAGTATGTTTTTGAACCCGAGCCCGCCCCAGTTGACGGCCTGTCTGCTGAGAACGCCGTCCGCCACAAGCGTCCCAGTTTAATCAAGGCGCTAGGTATCTTCGACCGATTATTCACCGAATCCGAAGAGCAGGGTGTTACTTTCAAGAGTTTCATTGCTTGCTTCCTTCGTGAAGATGTCGTGTCGAAGACAGCTCCGAAGTTCGCCAACATTAAAGACCCCTTTGGGTTTGGTCCGAAGAAGCTGCCGACCACTGAATCGGATCTACCTCAATATTATATCCCCATCATGTCGCCGATGTGAGGAGACGTTCTTCGTGGGGTTTGTCAGTGTCTGGCTCAGTTGGTTCGTTATCCCCATGCATCGCCGCTTCATGAGAGCCTCGGTTATCTACCTGGCTCATCGTATTGCTGAGGGGACGCGATTGGCTATCGGCATCCCGGCGTTGGCGCATCTTTATCATGGGTTGGGCACCGCAGCTAATACCTCTACTTCTGGCGTGGATGTGGTAAACTTTTCGCTTCATTATTTCACGTCCTGGATCGAAATGCACGTGTTGGGGGCTTTTGCCATGCATCAGAGGCCCTCATTTTACGATGCCTACCCCTTTCCACGACTTTTGCGATTAGTGGATGCTTCTGCCGCCGACCCGACTCAGTTCGGGGCTATTCGGGTGCTGATTTCTCCTTACGCTGCCGCTGGCGGGATGGTTTTTAATGATAGGGTCTTGTCTACTCCCTCAGGTCCAGTTCAACAACTCTGGGATCTGTCAAAAGACAACGCACCTTCTTTGAAGCCCCAGGAGGCCACGCACTTATATACAATTAGACCGGGCTACTTGGTGTTTCGCCAGGACAGTGCAGCTCTTTTCATGCGGTACAATCCGCATCGATTCGCCCGACAACTTGGATACGACCAGGGTGTTCCTTTCGAGGCTTTTATAGTCGCCCCAATCCCTTCGCTCGATGCCGTTCGCGATGCCGCTCATCATTTCATGAGGCTAAACACCGGCTCCCACTTCATTGTACCTGAAGCTGAATACCTGCCCCGGTGCGTGGGCGCGTTTACGGGTTGGTATCTTCATCGGGTCAGCCCAATCATTCTTGAGGAAAGGAGGGTGCTTCTTGGCCACGATGCCCCTCCTCTGGTTCCAGGAGCTAAGCTGCGACCGAGGGCTCCGGTCCGCTTCCCTCTAAGGGATACCGGCACTACGCTCGTCCCAGGAGAATCGGAGGTAAACCTTACTCCAACGGCTGGTATGCCCCTGGGTTCCCGCTCGCGAGGTGGAAGGGCCCCAGTAGTAGCACCACCGCCTGTGACAGCACCGCCCCCCGTGGCATTGACAATGACAGTGTCATCCTCGGTCGTGGCACCGGGCGAGGGTAATAGAGATGAGGGCGTCGTAGGCGATGTGGGTCAGCGCTGCCCTAAGGCTTCGCGAGGGAGAAAACGGTCATCCTCGGCGACCGGCTCTGGGTCTAAGCGGCGGAGGAAAGCGGCCACCAATTTGCTCGATTCTTTGGCGAAGTCTGAGCCTACTCTTGAAGACGAACCATTGGCCCTGCAAGAGTCAGACGCTGGACTTCCTTTCCCGAGTTCGGCCGATGAGGAGGCCGCACAGTTGGCTGAGGCCATACGGCGTTCCAAAGACGTGTCTCATAATGCCAGGGTTCCGAAGAAGTCCTATCCCGCTGTAATCTTTTACGAAGACCCTTCGTGGATTCGGCGGCGATTTATCGGTCCTTTGGAGGAATGGGGGGAGAGGGCTTTGAAGCAGGCCGCTTCAGAAGATGCAGCTGACGCACTTTCTTTATGGACCGGTGGTCATGAGTCTACCCTTGAACCCCGGCGAGCCCACCTCCTTGAGAAGGAGCAGCGGCTTGAAGAAGCCATATTGAGGGCTTCTTTGCGTATATGTACGTTGTGCTCCTTTTGTAGTCTTTCCGATTATTTATGCCCGTGCATATGTATCATTATTTTTATTCGAATCGTGCAGAATCTTCGACGCTGGGGGAGCTCTCTACGGGCCCATTAAAGCTAAAGCCCGCCGGAATTCTCAATGAGGCCTTGCTTGATGTGGAGGGGGCTGATGAGGCTGCTCCTCTCATGGTAGAGCCTCCAGTGGCGGTTCTTGATCAGGGAGCACTTGCTCCTTTGGAGGAAGCTCCTTTGGAGGTCGAAGCCCCAATGACCCTTACTGAGGGCGGCTCAGAGACTGGAAGAGAGGTAGTCGGGACTACTCTTCCTTTGTTGAATCCTGACGTTACGGCGGAGACCGTTGAAGCTGCTATCCCCCCGGCTCAGAATGGGAGGAGCGTTGAAGGTAACCCTCTGCGTTTTAATTTAGCCACCCTTTCATAGTCTAAACTCTTTTATCTTTCCCAGAATTGCGCGGTTTGGCGGCCACTATCGCTGATCTGTCGCCTCGACAGTCATTGCAGCGTTTATTGGAGATGGCGGCTCCGCAGGCGATCTCCCCTCAGCGTATTGTCCTTTCCTCCGGGCAAGGTTAGTGTCATTTGCCATTTTTTCTTTTACCATAGCATTGTTACTATCTTGCGAAATGACGTTGATGTCTCTTATAGTTTTGGAAGCTGACGATGAGGTCGAGGTCGTTGAAGGGCCAGGGGAACCTTCGGCTCCTACTTACATGACTGTCGGTGAGTGACATTTTATTATAATCCCGTTCGTTCTGTGTTTAAGAATTTTACTAATCATTTGTCAAATTTGAACAGCCCTGCCAGTCTCCATGGCGTTGGAATCGCGCATCGTGATGCCGCCCGGCCCATATGCTTTGTGGGCTTCAGAACGCTTGGCCCAATTGAGCCTTGTCTCCCTATCATCTTTCGTCGAGGAGCTCCATGCTGGTAGCGCGACCACGGCCGAAGCATTTGCCGCTGAAGCTAACGGCTCTCTTCCTTTTCTCGCCACCTATCATAGCGAGGAGGTGGTGCGGGTCTGGGTGGAGTTCTGTAGGAAGGTGGAGGCTTGTTTGCACGCTCTTGAATGTTCTCGCCTTTCCTCGAAAGCCATAGCTGTAAAAGCAGAGTTGCGGGGTCTGATAGCACGATGTGTGGCTAACATGACGTCATGCGAGAAGAGGCTTGGCCGCAAGTTCTCGGAGAGGGAATTGACTTCTAAGGCGCTGAGCGAGCTTCAGGCCAGCCTCACAGCCAAGGCCAACAAAGCATACGAACTCTGGCGAGTGCTCCAGGAGTCCATAAAAGAGGTGGTGGCTCTCGATAAAGCTGCCACGTTCACTCGTGAGAGGGTCGAGGCTCATAAAGCCACCGAGAAAGAGCTCGAAGCTCAGCTTGCTTCGTATCAAGCTCAGCAAGCTCAGGCGGAGGCTCGTCTTCTGGAGATCTTGCGTCATGAAGCCGTGGCTCAGCAACAGAACGATGAGCTGGTAAAATTACTGCACCGCCCGCCGGCTTGAGGACTTGTATCTTTTCTCCTCTTTTTTTTGTACATACTCATGAATGAGAGTATCTTTCTTTTTTGTTTCTTTCATGAATTATACTTTGTATCCATTTTGGTTTATGAATAAAAGATACATTTTTCTTCTCAATGGTGTGTCCCCTTTCATTGAATGCGTTTGCGGACAATTTATCTTGATCTCCTTGCAGGGCAGCGATAGCTTAGGATTCAGGGTTAAGATCTGCTTCCTAAGACTTTTGCACTTTATGAGCCACGAGGGTCTCATAAAGAGTTTTTTCTCCCCATGGGTCGAGAGGATCCCATAGGTGTAAGTTCTTCTTAAGAATCGTGAGGATTCTTAAGCGGGTTGTCCCTTGAGAGTCGTAAGGACTTCACAAGAGAGTTTTTCTTCCTTACGGGTCGTGAAGACCTGCAAGTGCCGGATGTGGTCGCCCTCGTCCGTGTTTCACGGAGTCAGGGGTTTCCCAAGGCATCGTAGTTTAAAGACATCGCGGTCAAGGTTAAGGACCTCATAGTCCGTGGATTTAGGGACTCCACAGTCCGATGTTTGGTTGCAGGGACCCGTCACCTCTTTGAAGACGTTGAGGAATTACAACGCCACGTATCAAAGGAGTGAAGAGATGTACCCTTAAACCAAGGCAGAATCCGTAGGGAATCGGGGTGGTTGATCGTTAGTTTTAAGACATCACGGTCGTGGTTAAGGACATCATAGTCCGAGGATTTTAAGGACTCCACAGTCCGGTGTTTGCTCTGGATGCTTCACACGGGTTCACTGCCGTGCTTGGCGAGGACCAGGCTCCGCTCTGGGCGTTTTCCGCGGGGTCAAAGAGTGACGTTATCTGCGTTCCACGTAACCAGGAATTTTGCACTAGATGCTTCACACGGGTTCACTGCCGTGCTCGGCGAGGACTAGGCTCCGCTCTGGATGCTTCACACGGGTTCACTGCCGTGCTCTGCGAGGACCAGGATCCGCTCTGGACGTTTTCCACGGGGTCAAAGAGTGACGTTATCCGCGTTCCATGTAACCAGGAATTTTGCACTAGATGCTTCACACGGGTTCACTGCCGTGCTCGGCGAGGACTAGGCTCCGCTCTGGATGCTTCACACGGGTTCACTGCCGTGCTCTGCGAGAACCAGAATCCGCTCTGGACGTTTTCCACGGGGTCAAAGAGTGACGTTATCCGCGTTCCACGTAACCAGGAATTTTGCACTAGATGCTTCACACGGGTTCACTGCCGTACTCGCGGAGGACTAGGCTCCGCTCTGGATGTTTTCCACGGGGTCAAAGAGTGACGTTATCCGTGTTCCACGTAACCAGGAATTTTGCACTAGATGCTTCACACGGGTTCACTGCCGTGCTCGGCGAGGACTAGGCTCCGCTCTGGATGCTTCACACGGGTTCACTGCCGTGCTCTGCGAGGACCAGGATCCGCTCTGGACGTTTTCCACGGGGTCAAAGAGTGACGCTATCCGCGTTCCACGTAACCAGGAATTTTGCACTAGATGCTTTACACGGGTTCACTGCCGTGCTCGGCGAGGACTAGGCTCCGCTCTGGATGTTCTCCACGGGGTCAAAGAGTGACGTTATCCGTGTTCCACGTAACCAGGAATTTTGCACTAGATGCTTCACACGGGTTCACTGCCGTGCTCGGCGAGGACTAAGCTCCGCTCTGGATGCTTCACACGGGTTCACTGCCGTGCTCGGCGAGGACTAGGCTCCGCTCTGGATGCTTCACACGGGTTCACTGCCGTGCTCTGCGAGGACCAGGATCCGCTCTGGATGTTTTCCACGGGGTCAAAGAGTGACGCTATCCGCGTTCCACTTAACCAGGAATTTTGCACTAGATGCTTCACACAGGTTCACTGCCGTGCTCGGTGAGGACTAGGCTCCGCTCTGGATGTTTTCCACGGGGTCAAAGAGTGACGTTATCCGTGTTCCATGTAACCAGGAATTTTGCACTAGATGCTTCACACGGGTTCACTGCCGTGCTCGGCGAGGACTAGGCTCCGCTCTGGATGCTTCACATGGGTTCACTGCCGTGCTCTGCGAGGACCAGGATCCGCTCTGGACGTTTTCCGCGGGGTCAAAGAGTGACGTTATCCGCATTCCACGTAACCAGGAATTTCGCTGATTGTATCCGCATTTCACGGGATGGAGGTTTGACTGCTGGCGATATGTATACCACCGAGCCTTGGAACTGGGAGTTGCCGCTGTTCCGCTTAGCTTGAAGTTGTGTCTGTCGTTACGAGACGAGTGTTGGGATGATCTCTAGGTCGCTTGTGACCCGTCGAGATTTAGCTTCTTTCTTTGGTGAAACCTGGGGGGAGGTATGTTCCCTTTTTTGTTTACGCCCTTGGATTGTGTACAGGGTGTGATGGAACATCACCTGTAGGGCATAAATTAAAACTTTTTTTTATTTTATTTCTCTTTCCGCGATGCTCTATCATTTCAGCTTTTATATCGCGAAGGTCGCGATTGCCCCATCATTTCGGCTATTTTTCGCGGTGCCCAATCATTTCGGCTATTTATTTATTTTCTACTCGCTGCTTTTTATTGCGAGTTGCCCCATCATTTCGGCTATTTTTCATGCATACATTTTTACTGGCTGCTTTTTATTGCAAGTTGCCCCATCATTTCGGCTATTTCATAGGCATGTGTGGCTTGCTAGCCTTTTCGCCGCAAGCTTGGGTTTTAGACACCGATTTCGACATCAGCACCGCTACAACTGGAATATTGCCAGGAGCGAATCATCATCTGCCTCTGTCGATGTTGAACAAAGGTGGCTTAGCAAACAGGGTTAAGGGTCCTGTCGACCAAGGCTTTTGACTTCATGAGCCGTAAGGGTCTCACAAAGGTATTTCTCCCTACAAGTCGTGATGATCTTGCAGGTGTATTTTCTCCTTAGGGATCGTGAGGATTCCTGAGTGTATGTTCCTCTGTAAGTCGTAAGGATCCTACAAGAGGGTTTTCTCCTTATGGGTCGAGAGGACCTATAAGGGTTGCTCATTATATGGACATATCCCTAGTCACAGGTGTGACTTTGCTGGGGAAATGTTTATTCGCGCCCGTGGATTGTATACAAGGGTCAGTATTGAGCCCCTTGTAGGGCAGTATCGAAGGTTGTGAGGGATTTGCTTAAGAACTGGTTTAGGTTTCTGTAACTTAAGACTTTCAAATCTCATGAGCCGTGAGGGTCCCATAAGAGAATTCTCCTTACGAGTCGTGAGGATCTCGCAAGTGTATTTTCTCCTTAGGAATCGTGGGGATCCCTAAGTGTGTTGCTCCTTTGTGAGTCGTAAGGATCTCACGCGGGTGTTTTCTCCTTACAAGGTCGAGAGGACCCTATAAGTGTCTCTTAACGAGGTTGCGCCCTCTCGGGTTTTCACAAACACTCGCCGGTAGCCCTGCTGTTTTTACTCACGGAGCCCTTTCGGGTTTTCGTCCGTGCCCATTTTGCTTATGGACATACCGTTTTTTTTATTCTTTTTCTCTTTTTTTTTTACAAGGTCGCGCCCTTTCGGGTTTTCACGAACACTCGCCGGTAGCCCTGCTGTTTTTACTCACGGAGCCCTTTCAGGTTTTCATCCGTGCCCATTTTGCTTATGGACATACCGTTTATTTTTATTTTTATTTTTTTTTCTTTTTCTCCTTTTTTTTTGTCAGCCTAAGGATGCTGCGGTAGTAGTTTAGGGACGTTTCGGTCCGTCGTTAGTTTATGGACGTCTCGGTCCGTTATTAGTTTAAGGACATTTCGGTCCGTCGTTAGTTTAAGGACATTTCGGTCCGTTATTAGTTTAAGGACATTTCGGTCCGTCGTGGAGAAGGCCGGCTACCGCTTATAAAGCTCGAGCTTAGGAAGATAGCAAGCGGACATAGTCGTCGTCATCTATCATTGACCTAGGCCGTGGCTCATTAAACGTAGTATCTCTTTAGGAAGCGACCGTTTATTGGCCTGAAAGTCCTTTCACCGTGTATGTCCATGAGTAGATAGGCCCCACCTTGGTAGACCTTATCTATGATGTACGGGCCTTCATAGTTTGGCTCGAATTTTCCCAACTTGGCTCGATTGGGGATCATAGGCCTTTTGACCACTAACACGAGTTCGCCTTGGCGGAATGTTCTCGGTCGGGTCAATCTTTCATATGAGCGCGTCATCTTTGCTTTATAAGCTTCCAGATTTTGTTGCGCTATGAGCCGGGTTTCGTCGAGGGCATCGAGCTCCTCAAGCCGAAGGTGAGCATTTTCTTCGTCTGTCAGCTCGTAGTGGTCTGCCACTCGTAGAGAGGGTAACTCTATCTCGAGGGGGAGCACTGCTTCCGTCCCAAATACCAACGCGTACGGCGTTGTGTTCGTGGCCGTCTTGAATGTAGTTCGATAGGCCCAAAGGGCCTCTTGCAGCCTCTCGTGCCAGTCTTTCTTATTTCGGGACACCGTCTTTTTTATGATCTTCGTCAAGGTCTTATTGAAGGCCTCGGCCAGTCCGTTAGCTCGTGGATTGTAAACTGAAGAATATCTCCAGTCTATATTGTGCTGCTGCGCGAAGCGGCTAATCTTATGGCTTCTGTAGGCTGGCCCATTATCGGAGATAATCCGCCGTGGGGTTCCAAACCAATAGATGACGTGCGTCTTGAAGAAGTGGAGGATATTCTCCGTCTTCACTTCCCTCAGCGGTACTGCTTCTGCCCATTTGGAGAAGTAATCAGTTGTCGCCAGGATGAAACGATGTCCCCGGGACGATGCTGGCTCGATGGGGCCGACTATGTCAGTCCCCCACATTTCGAATGGCCAGCTAGCCACCGTTGGGTGTAGTGGATTCGGATGTTGGTGGATAAAGTCTCCATGAATCTGGCACGAGTGGCATTGCTTCGCATACTCGAGGCAGTCTTGGACCATCGTGGGCCAATAATAGCCCATCCGTTTGATCTTCAATTTCATTTTCGGGCCTGCCTGGTGAGAACCGCAGAGTCCGTCGTGAACTTCCTGAACGACTCTTTCTGCTTCGTCAGGTCCTAAGCATCTCAGCCACAGAGAATCAAACGATCTCTTGTATAGAGTGTCGTTGACAAAAGCAAAAAATAGAGCTCGTTTCATGAGCTGATGTCTTGAGGACGCTTCTTCGGGCATTCGGTGGGACTTAAAGTAGTCTATGAAGACTTCCCTCCAGTCCTCGGCCTTCTCATGGTCTTTTATTTGTAGGGTCGTCTGCTCAGTCGCCCCCTTTTCTTCGTATAATTCCGGAGATATTTCTGCCGGGGCGAGCACTCGACGGCTTTGTACCACAATTCTGACGTCATCGAGGTTCTCGTCAGCCAGTTCTTTAGCGAGCTTAGCTAACGCGTCTGCTTTGCTATTTTCCGCACGTGGTATACTTTCCAAAGTGTAGGAGGGAATTTGGGTCAATAGTTGTTGCACCTTTTCGCCGTATTTCACCAACTCCGGTTTGCACGTTTGGTAGTCACCATTTACTTGACTAACAACCAATTGAGAATCCCCGTATATAGATAGGTCTTCAATTCCCATGTTAATGGCGATCTCGAGGCCCGCTATCAAAGCTTCGTATTCGGCTTCATTGTTCGTCCTCGATTCCGTTAAGGAGAAAGCAAAGCGCATTATCCCTCCTTGTGGGGTTACGAAGATGAGGCCTACTCCCGATTTGATTATGGGGGTACATTGTTTGCGCTTCTTCATGGAAGATGCCCCGTCAAAATAGAGTTCCCATCGGGTATCACCGCCGCCGATCGCGTCGAATGCATGTTCGTCCGGCAAATCGCAGTTCAGAGGAGAACCGGCAGGTACTGGATGCTCAGCGAGGAAGTCGGCAATGGCCTGGCCTTTCACTGCCTTAAGAGGTCGATACGTTATTGAGAACTCCATCAGGAGTAGAGCCCATTTAGCGAGTCGACCCGTCGGTATAGCCTTCAACATCAAATATTTAAGAGGGTCCACCTTCAAGATGAGACGGACTTCGTGCGCCAACGCATAGTGTCTGAGTTTTGTTATCGCGAAGATTAACGCCAAGCAGTGTTTTTCAATGGGCGAGTAGTTGTTTTCTGCCCCCAGCAGAACTCGACTTAAGTAGTAGAGTGCTCTCTCTTTCCCTTGATCGTTCTCTTGTGCCCATAATGCGCCTAAGGAACCTTCGAGGGCGGTTGTATAAAGGATGAGGGGTTTTCCCTTAACCGGCGCAGCCAGCACCGGAGGGTTCTGCAAGTACTGCTTGATCTCGTCTAGTGTACCTTGGCATTTGTGATCCCAAACGAATGGAGTTCCCTTCTTCATCAGGTGGCTGTAAGGACGGCATTTGCCTGAAAGATTGGCGATAAATCGCCGGATGTATGCGAGCTTCCCTTGGAGAGACCGCGACTGTTTGAGGGTTCTTGGCGGAGGCATTTCCATGATCGCCTTGATCTTAGATGGATCTATTTCGATACCTCGATGTCGGATGATGAATCCCAGGAATTTACCCGAGGAGACTCTAAACGCGCATTTGAGGGGATTCATCTTCAAATTATATTGCCAAAGGCGTTGAAATACAGTCTCCAGATGCTTTAAATGCTCTTCGTATGACATGCTCTTTATTACAAGGTCATCGATATAGCACTCGACGATGTCATGTATGAGGTCGTCGAAGATTTTTGTCATGGCCCTTTGATAGGTAGCGCCGGCGTTCTTTAGACCAAAGGGCATAACCCTGTAGCAGAATATACCCAAAGGGGTCCGGAAAGCGGTATGCTTCTGGTCTTCAGGATGCATCTTTATCTGATTGTATCCTGACGAACCGTCCATAAAGGAGAAAACCTCGTGAGTGGACGTGTTATCTATCATTAGCTCGGTTACTGGTACTGGGAAATCGTCCTTTGGACAGGCTTTATTGAGATCCCTGAAATCCACGCATATGCGTACCGTCCCATTCTTCTTCATTACCGGGACGATATTGGCGATCCAGTCGGGATACTGGACTTCTTAGATAAATCCAGAATCGATCAGCTTCTTGACTTCGGCGTTGATGCTCATTTCAAGCTCGAGTCGCATCCTTCTTGGCGCTTGCTTGACTGGCTTGATATCTGGGGATATCGCTAATTTATGCACAGCAATCTCCGGATCTAATCCTGGCATCTCGGAATAGTTCCACGCGAAGCAGTCTTTATGCTGTAGAAGCACGTTCTTTAATGCGGCCACCCTTTCTTCAGATAGCAGCTCGCTGACGAATGTCGGTCGCGGATCATCTGCCGATCCCAGCTCAATCTTCTTGAGGTTATCTGCAGTAGTATGTATGCCATCTTCCAGTTCTTTCGGAGCTGGCGGAAATTCTGAGACCACCTCATCATCGCTGTTTTCAAAGCACCAGGGAAGGTCATCCATGTTCTCGGGCTCTTCTTTTAATATCGTAATCGTATAACAGGTGCGAATCCGCTTCCAGGACCGAGGTGGATCCGGTTCTGCTCTTGCGGCTTTGGGTTCGTGCTTTTGTGGCGGCGTTACCCTCCAGCCGTTGGATAAAGCAAATCTGCCCTGTTGGTACTGGTCCTCGACCCAGTTCTTGAAGGTGAAGCAGTCTTCGGTAGGATGTCCTATGGCTTGGTGATAAGAGCAATAGCTCAGATGAGAAGCCCTGTTAGCTTGCTCAGGGTGTCTAGACTCTGGAAGCGCGATCATTTGATGTTTTATAGTGAGCTCGAGTAACTTCTCCGTCTTGTCTCGAGGGAAGGAATACGCTCGACTCATCTTCTTCGCGAGGGACAAATCCGGACCGCGCAATGCCCGCTCACGCGACTCTCTAATCCTGCGTCGTTGTTGTCGGCTCCTCTCTCCGCTTCTTGATTTATTTCCGTCTCTGCGTCGGGCCTTTCGTACAACGGGTTGACAAGGATGAGCATCTTTGTCTTTTACAGCCCGTTGAAATAGACGTTGCGTCATGGCCTTCTCATAGACGGCCATCTCGCGGTTGTGGTCTTCCCGAGCTTTTTGACCCACTTTCCTGATAGGCTTGTCCATTCGTTCTTCAAACGACGGGCTCGGCATTTCAATCGCAGGCTCTAGTTTTGATGAGGGGTTGGCATTTCCCGACAGGGTGTCCTCTTCTTCATCAAAGGTATATATGGCGTAGCTACTGTGATCCCGTTCCCGTTTTCCGGGTCTCACGTATCCAAGCCCAAGTGTTTCCATTTTCCCGTTGGGCAATTTGCGTTGGGTCCCAGGAACATCCCAAATCCTGTTGTAGAACCGAGCTTGTCGAACAGTCTGTTTCAAGGGTACTCCTTGGCGCTTCAATAGCCTCTTTAGTCCATTTGTGTAGTATCTGGGCAAACGGATGGGTTGGAGCCTGTCGAGTGTAGCATCCGCGCCATGCCAGATCTCTTTCTCTACTTTCATCTCTGTGGATCGGTAGAATATGATTGCCTTCTCACTCTTTTGCCTGGGAGGGACGTAAAACGTTTGCAGGTCCTGCACATTGTAAGCTTGAAGTGTGTCGAGCTCCTTGTAGTATTCTCGCGGCACCATGGTGATTTGCAAACTCTGATCATCGCTAGGGGCGCTTGTATTGACGGCCGATTGGAGAACACGGCATTAACCTCATCTTCCGAGTCACTTCCGAAGATCAACATGGGGGCGGACGTCCCCGGGTTGTTGCGTTGAGATGGCCCAGCATAAACTATCTCTTCTTCTTCTTCGGTATCGCTCCCGAAGACAGGGATAGCGGCGGCGGCTTTGTTCTCCGGCTTGCGACACCTTTCTGTATCCTCGAAGTTTGGCAAAAAGTACTTCGCATCTTCGTACTTGCGGACTTCGTTCACGGAAAATGGGTTCAGCTCACCTGTTACGGTATACTCGAAACCATCCTTAAAGTACTTCATACACTGATGTTGTGTAGAAGGGATGATATTGTACTCATGTAACCAAGGGCGACCGAGCAAGGCGTTGTAGCAGGTCTTGGCATCAATGACATGGAATTTGATGTCCGTGACGAGCAGTCCGAAGCGTAATGTTAGTATCACGGATCCGAGAGTTCGTGACGATTGGGAGTCGAAACCAGAGATGGTAATTTTGTCACGAGCGAGGTGTTGCACACTCATGCAGATTTCTTCCAACACCCGAACATTAAGGAGATTGAAGGAGGATCCATTGTCAACCAGGATTTTGCCTATCTTGATATCGTGGCAATACCCGGAGACGTATAGGGGACGGTTGTGGTCGCACGTCCCGAGGAGAAGGTCTTCGTCACCGAAAGTGATGTCGGCCGTATGCACTTCCTCCAGTTCATCCTTCATCCTTTCAGTGGCGAGGAAGGCTTGGAATTGCTCAGGTTGTTGTAACGCCTTAATCAGTGACTCTCGCGCTTCTTTTGATAATAGAAGGGCATCGAGAATGCTAAGCTGAGAAGGTAGCTTCCTTAGGTGTGCCAGAATATTGTAGTCCACCTTACCCTTCCTGGGAGGGTCTTTGGTAGTCAGCTCTTTCATGACTTGTTCATCTAAAGTGATATCCTCAGTGACCTTTTCCTTTCCCTTATCTTTTTTTTTGCGGGCCCGAGATTCTTTTCTGGGAGCGTGCGATTGCGCAGCTGAATGTTCTCGCAGGCCTCCGATTCCTCCTCTTCTCCTAAAACGGATTCTTTAAAGAGAGGGCCCAGAGCCATTTCTTCGTCAGAGTCGCTCCCAAAGATGAGAACTTGTGACCCTCCGGCATTAACCATGTAACAGTTGCCAGTGGTTCCGTTGTGCCCGTCGGCAGTACTTCTTCGTTCCCGACGAGTCTTGCGTTTCATGCGCTTAAAATGTTGCCGATGAGCAACATATCCTTGCCACCATATCCTAAAGGCGTCGCACTCCTCCGTGGGGTGTGAAATTTTCCGATGATATGCGCAATAATTAGGGTGCCTCTCCGCCCCGTTGAGTGTGTTTTCTTCCGAGGGTGGTAGCTTCATTCCCATTGACATGGCTTTGGCAAACCTTTTCCTCGTCTTGAATATCTTCTTGTCTGCCTCGGATGCCTTTCGATCTGGCGGGAGTACTTCAACTCTTTCGTTCAGTCGCCTACATTTGGCTCCTTCCGATGCGGCCATCTCACGCTCCTGATCCGCTTTACTCTTTAGACGAATCTCGTCTAGAAAGGCGTCGATCATTTCATCTGTTGGCCACATACGCTCTGGTTCAGGCTCTACCCCCAGTTTCTTAGTGCTAGGTGTTTTTTCATCGTCAGTAAATGAGCGGGAGATTACGTTACAACTCGCCACATATCTCTCGGATTCATCCGACGAACTCTCTCCATCATCTTCCTCTCGAAAGATGTGGTTGAGGAACTCTTGCAGCGTGACAGGAGTTCGCGCCTTTTGATTGTACTCTTCCATCGCGTCGATCTGATTCTGCAAGTTCGTGCGCTTGTCTCCAGGCTTCACGGGCTTCTTGGATTTCTTCTTCTTTTTCTTCAAAGATTTTGACGGTTGGGCGTGAGTATTTAGGCCATTACCACGAGTCTTCGTAGTCGGGCACGGCTTCAACATCCCTTCGATAATTTGAGGTTCAAGCGGGTCCTTCCATTCGATTGCAGGGCACGCATGAAGGTCCCTCAGCATTCTTTTGGTTTTAGTTGACAGCACGACCTCCCATGGAGCTTCTTCAATAAAGGAACAGGTTGCCCCCGGTGTATCTGCTTTCTTAGGAGTATGCGGCTGTGGTGGGTTCACCTTCCACTTTTCGGACAGTGCAAACTTCCCCTGGAGGTATTGATCTTCAATCCATCCTTTGAAGACGAAGCAATCCTCAATCAGATGACTTACCGTTTGATGATAAGGGCAATAGTTAGGGTTATTCACCTCAGTGGGTTGTGGCGGTCGCCTTGGATTTGGTAGGTTTATAAGTCTGTTGCGTACTGCCAGCTCGAATAGCCGCTTCGTCTTGTCCCGTGGGAACGAGTAGGGACGCTTCATCTTCTCATTATAATACCGGCGTCTTTCTTCCAGTTGATCCGCCAGCTTTGGGGCGTTGGGTTGCTGCTGAGCATTCGCGACGAAGGTGGCCTTTCCCTTACCCTTGTCATTCCGAGGTTCTGGCTTCGGGGGAGGTGGTCTATGACCCATTTGGTCCATCTGAGCCAACTTGTTGATTAAAGCCTGGAATGTGGTCGGCTTAAAGAACATCATAAACTGGGAGATAGTTGCGTGAGGGTCTAGGGTTCCCACGAACATGCCCACCGCGGGCGCTTCCTCAATGCGTTGCTCGCATTTCGACCACAAATTCCGCCAGCGTATAGCATACCGGACCCAAGTTTCACCTGGTTTTACCCTGGCGTTAATCAATGCCGTTATTGGAGTGCGTTCGCTGGCGCTTGCGAATCGCTGAGTGAATAGCAACTCCATTTCAGCGAACGTCTTGATAGAATCGTTCAGGAGTTCCGAATACCATTCGAACGCTGTTTCTGATAGGCTGCCCACGAACTGGCGAAGCAACAGTTTATCATCACCGCCGGTGTTACCGCAAAGGGCCCTGAACTGGGCGACATGTTGGTGGGGATTGCCGGTCCCTTTGTAAACATGGAACTTGGGAATTGTGTAACCCGGCGGGTACCTGATTTGGTCGTACTAGCTTGGATACGGCCGGCCCGTTTTTACGACTTGACCAGCTGCCTCAGTCGCGTGATGAACCCGGATTTGCTGGGCTATATAATCAACCAAATCAGCCTTAGAGATTGTCTCCTCTTTGGCCGTTGAGAGGGCCGGTGGTAGATTTGACGTTTCCCCCTTGTCGTCTTCAAGGACGATCGGGGGATCCTCAGCGGGTGGGTCTTGTTGGATCATCATTCCTATCATATCTTGGAAGAGAAGGCCCATATGCTGTATGTTGGCTGCTTGTTCAGCGGCCTCTTTGTCCTTCTTCTCCAATATTCGGCGAAGGAACTCAGCGTCGGTTTCTTCCTCCTGGCGTTCGTCTGAGGACGTTTCTGGGTTTTCTTTTGGCCCGGTAAGTGCGGCCATAGCGTTCATCATTTCCTGGAGCTTTTGCTGTTGCTCCTGAGTCTTGGTTACCGACCGTGTAAGCGGTCTATGACCCGTAGACGCACGGCTGTCTTCCTTTCCTGACGCCATGTATACGGTATGGACCATCACCCCCCAGACTTAGGGCGTCTGGGCTTAGTGCCTTTAGCTGTCGTTGCAGGCTGGGGGATCTTCTCCGGCTTCCTCCTTTTATGAGCAGTGGCAGTTGAGGGGGCCATTGAGGCGTGCACCCAGACAGTGTTTCGTGGTTTAGCCTGGTGACTGGCTTCCTGTTGGATTTTCAGCCTCTTGTGTTGGCGGGAGAAGTTTAGATCGATCATCGAGTCTCGGGCTTGCCGCCAAACCTTATAGATTCTGGAAGACAGCCGTTGTGGGGATCGGGGCTGTTCTGGCTTTATTTCCGCAACCTTTTTTAGTGGAGGAGGAGACCTCTTTAGCATCGCGGTAGGAGAATTCCTACGCACCTTATTTAGCATCTCAAAGCAGTTCCCAGTTGGAACAGCAGCATTAACTTCTGCCGTCGGGGCTGGTGGAGTTAGCCCAGAGGGGGAGTTGCCCCCATCCTTCCTTACTCGGCGCCAGTGGCGACGTCGAGCGTGTCGAGCGGACGGCGTTGGTTCAGTGGTGAGAATAGCTTCGTCTTGCCCCCTGTGTAGGTGGGGGGTCATTGCTGGTGTTAGCCTGTCAAAGACCGACGTCCTTTGGATAGCAGGAACGGGAGCTGGAGCCGTCAATCTTGTAAAGACCGACTTTGTGGCAGGGGAAGCCGCTTTGACGACTTCAGGAGCAGGACCGGTCTTTCTTAGAAGCAACCTTCTCTGGGATTGTAGGCCTCATCGTGGGTCCACAGGAGTCTTGGCCCAATCTAGAGAAGACCGAGGCGCTGGTGTTGGGCGACCCGTTGAGAGGGGCCGCGGCAGGGGTAAGACGATCAAAGACTGACTTCTTGGGAGCTTCCTCTGTCAGCACCGGCGCGGTGAAGCTTGTCGGTGGGAGCATGGTCCCAAAAAACAATCCTGTAGTGGCTCGAGTGACCTGTTCCACGGGCATTGTGAATAGCGAAGCAGCTTGGGGTCCGTAGGCTATACCTCCTGGCGAGGCAGAGCGTTGGTTGCAATTGCAGTCCGAGCAGTTGGAGCGTTTCGCAGAAGTAGAAGCCATCGATTCTTTGCTTTCTGCAATGAGCAGGACGCCAAGTCTTAGTATCTTGAAACCCAAGGGCAACCATTAGCAAACCGTGATTGGTTCGCGAACACGACACACGAAGTGTGGAGTGGAAAGGGGAAAAGGTCCCACCGGGCGTGCCAGAATCTGTTCCACTCCGAACGGCGGCCGAGACGCGGGATGTCTCACCTGAGGTTCGGGGCAGATGCTAATTGGTGCTATCCGTCCATCTCTCCGAAGATGCCAAGTTGATTTATGGCACCGTGTATCGAAGGTCTGAACGGATGCGTCCGATGTAGCAACTTCGTCAGATTCCCCCTCGCCTGAGGGGTTTTTTTGATTGTGGGGACGCTTTTCCCTGCAGGCGCAAGCCCCTGCAGTTAATTACGCTACTGCGTCGCGGTAACAACTTTTTCTTTCTCCAGATGGTCACTTCGTGTCGTGTGTGTTTATTTTATGTTTTGTTGCCCGTGGATTGTTTACGGAGACCGAGTTATGTCGTCGCCCGTAGGGCGTGGACTAGTCCAAATCCGTATTATCTTAAATTTGGGTTTGGGGGTTTGGTTTGAGGATACGTTAGCCATATTTAAGGCCAAGATCAACTCAAACGTTTGTTAAGGATACGTTAGTCTAACCTGAGACTAAGAACAACTTAACGGGACTGTTTAGATCCGACAAAAGAGCATTTGGGCTCCATTGTTCCAGTTTAGGGACATAGTGGTCCATTCAATGTATGGCAGTCGGGACCCGTCACCTCTCTGACGACGTTGAAGGATTACAACGACAGATGTCAGAGGAGTTCAGAGATATACCCATGAACCAGGGTTAATTGGGGGAATCTATAGTCCAGTTTGGGACTAAAGTCTGTTTGAAAGGTTTAAGGATACGTTAGCCGTATTTAAGGCTAAGATCAACTTAAACGGGATCGTTTAAATCCAACAAAAGAGCGTTTGGGCTCTATCGTTCCAATTTAGGGACATAGTGGTCCATCGCTAGTTTAAGGACATTGCGGTCCATGGGTAGTTTAAGGACATTGCGGTCCATTGTTAGTTTTAAGACATCTCGGTCAAGGTTAAGGACGTCGTAGTCCATGGGTTTAAGGACCCCACAGTCCATTGTTAGTTTTAAGACATCTCGGTCAAGGTTAAGGAAGTCGTAGTCCATGGGTTTAAGGACCCCACGATCCATTGTTAGTTTTAAGACATCTCGGTCAAGGTTAAGGACGTCGTAGTCCATGGGTTTAAGGACCCCACAGTCCATATCAATGTGTGGTCATCGGGACCCGTCACCTCTTTGAAGACGTTGAGGGATTACAACGCCAAGTATCAAAGGAATGAAGAGATGTACCCTGGAACCGGAGTGGATTAAATAGTCTTTGGCCCAATTTGGGATCAAGACCAATTAATTATGTTACGAGCCCATTAGCCCAGTTAATTACGAATTGAGGACTTATGGCCAGCTTGGGCTAAGTTCAATCATGTCTGGGACATCGGCCCTCCTGTTGGTCCCTTGAAGGAGAGGTTTTGCCTCTGGCCATTTAGCCAATTGGGCCAATGCCTAGTGTTAAACACTAAAGACCAATCAGTGTTGAACACTGAGAATGAGATTGATAAGTCAGTGTTTAACACTGGAAGATAGTTGGTGTCAACACCAGCAACAAGGCCTTCAAATTAGTGTTAAACACTAAAACAGACCAGTGTTAAGCACTGGCAACAGAAATCCCAAAATAGTGTTGAACACTAAGGTAATCAGTGTTGAACACTGCAAATAAAGTTCTTTGCTTAGTGTTGAACACTAAGGCCAAACAACGTTTTAACACTGAATTCAGGGGTTCCAATTTAGCGTTAGACGCTGAGGCAAGAGGGGTCACGTGGTAGCACGTGAGAGCGCCCTCCCTTCGTTTGTTCTGCTGAGAAGATCGCATCTTTTGGAGCATCACGTGTCATCACGTGACGGGTGTTTGAATGGAGTATGTTAAAGCCTCTGCCAAGGGTCACGTGGGTCACGTGAGGCACTGCCTCAAAGGGCTTTCTGTAGATCTTTTGGGGGGGTCACGTGAGGCACTGCCTCAAAGGGCTTTATGTAGTTGTTTAGAAGATCTGTTAATCCCTTTCAGGAATTAAATTCCTCGTAGGGTTGAACCCTAACAATAATTTCAGAGGAATTAAATTCCTAGTTCCTTTTGAAGAGTTGAACTCTGAATTTTCTGTAGGAATTAAATTCCTCATATATGTGAAGAACTGAATAGGGTTAAACCCTAATAAAAGCTTTAAGGAATTAAACCCCCACTCTCTGTTAGAGAATTATTCTGGGGAATAAGATTAAGGGAATTAAATTCTTGTTGTTTTAACAGAACTAAGTTCTTAACTAGGGTTAAACCCTGATTCTTTTCATTCTGAAGGAATTAAATTCCCATAACACAGGGTCAAACCCTAATTTTATTTTGAAGGAATTAAATTCCTATAGTTCTGTGAGAATTAAATTCTCGTGCTTCCATTCCCTCTCTATACTTTGGATCTGCATGGCAGGATCTCAACCCATTGAGAATTAAATTCTCAACTCAAGGGGAGATGTGCACTTTACAGATCCTCCATCAAAGAGAGAAGAAATATGTCCTTCTGTTTTATATCAGAGTTAAACTCTGTTGAGAATTAAATTCTCTTTTCTTTCAATGAAACCTTCCCTTTCTTACCTAGGGTTTTCTTTTGCGGAAGATCCAAATTCCTCTAAAGTATTAAGGCTCTCTCTCTTTTCTTCCCTTTTCATATATCCTTCTCTTGTGTGTCTCTTGGCTCCTATTTATAGGAGAAGCAGCCGAGTCAATTAGTTTTGGTGGATCTTTCATTAGGAGATTTGATTTGTATCCATCATTCGTTTTGGACCTTTGGATTATTAGGTGAATTTTACTCACCATTGGATTTTAAATCCAGAGATTCTCCTCTGTTATTTTGGTTAGATTTTACGGGGAAATCTTTCCAAATTCGAGATTTTCCCATAGATAGATGATATTTAATCATCTTTAATTCAATCGGTTGCTTTTGGAAAGATTTGAGAGGTCTTTTCTCAGAATTTAATTCTGTTAACAAATGGGCTTTGAAGTCGGTCACGTGTGGCCACGTGACCCTTGGTCACGAGTGGGCACGTGACCCCCTTGGAACGAGCCTTCTTCTTTCTTTTTGCGCTCTGTCTTCTGGTTGCTGCTTAACCGTCACGTGCCATCACGTGACCCCTGGTCACGTGTGAGCACGTGACCCTCGTCTGAAGCCTTTTCCTTGATTTAATCAGGGAACAAGTCTGCTGCTTTTGAGTATCATGTGCCAACACGTGACCCTGGTCACGTGGGAGCACGTGACCTTTTCTGAAGCCTTTTCCTTGATTTGATCAGGGAACCGGTTTGCTTTTGAAGCCGCTTTTAATTGTCACGTGCCAACACGTGACCCAGATCACGTGGGAGCACGTGACCCTTTCTGAAGCCCTTTTCTTTGATGTAGTCGGGAAGCTGAATTTGCCTTGCCGATGCTTTTAGATGTCACGTGCCAACACGTGACTGCTGGTCACGTGTAAGCACGTGACCCTTTTCTGAAGCCTCTTCCGTGGGCTTTCCTGATTTTAAATCAGGAAACAGGGACATCCCGGCGCCTATCCGCAGAAGTAGTAGGCGATCTCATCCGCCCGAGAGATACTACGGTTTTCTCATTGACGGGGATCGAGAGAATCGCATCATTGACAATGATGATCCTACTAGCTTCCAACAAGCCATTCAGAGCGGCGACTCAGTAAGATGGCTGGATGCAATGCGGACCGAAATGGAGTCCATGTACACTAACAAAGTATGGACTTTGGACATTGCTCCAGATGGGGTAAAAGCCGTAGGATGCAAATGGATCTTCAAAAGGAAGATTGGTATAGATGGACAGGTTGAAACCTATAATGCTAGACTTGTTGCAAAGGGTTTTCGCCAATGACCTGGTTTGGACTATGATGAAACCTTTTCTCCGGTGGCTATGCTCAAATCCATTCGGGTCCTTCTTACCATTGCAGCCTTCCACGATTATGAGATATGATAGATGGACATAAAGACGGCTTTTCTAAATGGTAATTTGGAAGAGTGCGTCTATATGGATCAGCCAGAGGGATTCATTTATAGTGGGAGCAACGGTAAAGTGTGCAAGTTGCTTAAGTCCATTTATGGACTAAAGCAGACATCGCGGAGTTGGAACATCTGTTTTGATGATACTATTAAAAAATTCAACTTTATCAAAAATCCAGATGAACTATGCATATATAGTAAGATTGTAGAGAGAACTGTAGTATTTCTTGTCTTGTACGTGGATGGCATTCTCTTAATAGAAAATGATATTCCTATGCTACAGTCAGTCAAAGGATTCTTGTCACAGAAGTTCTCCATGAAGGACCTGGGTGATGCCACCTACATTCTGGGGATCCAGATCTATCGTGATAGATCAAAGAGGATGTTGGGACTTTCACAGTCCAGGTACATAGACACTATATTGAAAAAATTCAGTATGGAAGATTCTAAGCGCGGCAACCTACCAGCTTGTCACGGAATCACCCTCTCCAAAGAGATGTCTCCCAAGACTGATTTAGAAAGGGCTCGCATGTCGATTATACCCTACGCTTCTGCGGTAGGCTCTATAATGTATGCGATATTATGTACCAGACCAGATGTAGCATATGCATTGAGCGTTGTAAGCCGGTATCAGGCAAACCCAGGGAGAAGCACTGGATAGCAGTAAAGAACATTCTCAAGTACCTAAGGAGGACTAAGGAGATGTTCTTGGTATATGGCGGAAAGGACCTCCAGATCGAGGCCTTTGCTGACTCCAGCTTCCAGAGTGATAAGGATGAATCCAAGTCCATGTCGGGTTATGTCTTTACCCTCAATGGAGGGGCGGTCTGTTGGAAGAGTTACAAGCAGGACACCGTTGCTGACTCGACGATGGAAGCAGAGTACATAGCTGCTTGCGATGCCGCAAAAGAGCTGTCTGGATGAAGAAGTTCCTCACAGAACTTCACGTGGTTCCTACCAGTGTTGATCCAATACCTCTGTATTGCGACAACAACGGCGCTATAACTTTAGCGTAGGAACCCAGGTCCCATCAGAAGTCCAGACACATCTTAAGGCGGTATCACCTGATCAGGGAGATCATAGATCGCCGAGAGATCGAGGTGAAGAGAGTAGATATGGAGAATAACACTGCTGATCCATTCACAAAGGTCATTCCTCAGACGCAGTTCGAAAGGCTATTCGAGATGATAGGTCTGCGATATGCCAGCACATAGCCCTAGTGCAAGTGGGAGATTGTTAGTGTTTATGCCCTAAAGGTCATTATTGTATCATACTAGATTGTATATTACTTAATAGAAGCTTGGGATATTCACAGTTGTATCGACAGACTTGCTAAAAATGGTAGTATGCTATTTGGTTTGTTTCTACTTTAATATGTGCATATGTTTCTTTTATACATATTAGTAGAGCCTTTAGGATATTTGCCTGATTACCAGTGTTGTGATGGCAGTCACACTAGTGGGGGCTGGGTAGTCTATAAGTAACATCCTATACAGGTCCCTGGTCGTAGGATTATCGAGACAGGGCATCGATACTCCGGAGTGGATTGGTGTATATGCCTCTCATCCCAGCATGGGGAGATGGTCTGTCCCACAGCCATCAGTACGTCGTACTGGAGATAGTATGCAGGTGCTCGTTAGGTTACGAGTACACCGGACAGGACTAGCTGGGAACTGCAGGTTGGTACTATACCTATCGTCAGATTGCAGTTCCCAGGTGACATGAGTACAGCTTAGTCCGTCGACTTGACATTGCTACTTCGCCTCGAGTGTGTTCCTACTGTACTTAGATTACTACCCTACGACGGCTTAAAGGAGTCGTGCAAACAGGTAGTAGTTGGGTGCAGTCCCGAAGCACTTGGAGGCAGTGGCGGTTAGACATGATTCGTCTCTCCCGGTATTGGAGGTTGATATCGCATCGTGTATGGAGAGCCATTACGCAAGGTCCCTGGCCAGGGCAAGCGAGATTTACTGGTAGGTACTCCAGTAGTTTCTCAAGATGTAATGGGCTTCACTCCGACACGACTTATACTGCTATTAGGGGTCTGACGTTTACCGCCCCTAAGCCCGATATGCGATAGTCCTAGATGAACAGACCGGACTGTACGGAGATTGTCACATACAGGCTTAGTAGGAGTTCGGATGGGTTTCCTCATCGTCCTTCTTATCGACATCTACCTGGAGACCGTTACGTACAGCTAGTACCGTTTGCGGCCTGTGGTTAAAACCACTGCCAGCGTAGTGTCGAGTTTTTAGAGTCTCACACAGAGAGTTTCCCTGCACCGGGCAAAAGGTGTAGAGGCCGTATGGTTTTACGGCAGGGCCACGATCGCTTACGTACACTTGTGCACGTACTATGATCGGGCAGATAATACTAGCGGGCTTTGGTTTAAGCCAGATTCTGGTATTATACAGATGGATTTATTCAGTCTCAGATTATCCGTGTTTTTCGGAAATACGGATAGGAGGGTCAGTCTCGTAATTTGTCGGGAAGCTTCTAGAAGGAGGTGACTCGTTTGTGTTTATTTCTTTTTAGATTTAAACTAAATGAGGTGGAGGATGAGGTGTAGGTTTACATTAAATGATTCATGACTCATGAGGTGATTCGCCATTTGAATTAAATGAAGCATGCTAGCTATCATCTTGATTTGATCAAGAGAGATATTTGTATGCTTCATATTATTCAAGCATGATACATAATTCATTTCATTATCACAAAACACTTCTCTCTCCTCAAGTCTTCATCTTCTTCTTCAAACCCTAAAAGCTCTCATGAGTTGAGAATCCTAGGGTTTAAAGTGACTAAATAATCCATCTAAATACTCTACACCCTCTAGGACTTCTATATTAGCAAACTAGAAGCCGTAGTTATCTCAGATTCGAGATAGGAGCTCGGATTATAGACTCTCGGGTGGATCGTCTTTGACTCGAGGAGGCCGTTGAGGTACCCATGTTCTATAGAGCCGACGAGGTGTGGAGGACAGCGATGAAGACACGAAGGACAAGTAACGTGAGGTATAATTTCGAATCAGAGTAGTTAAACCTCTCGTAGTTTGCTAATAATGGTTTAGACACGATCCGTGTGCTCAAGTCCGTGCTACGAAGCTTTGATAATTGTTTTTCATATATTCCGCCTCCCTGCGAACACGTGGGGTGCGTAACATGGACTTACATAATACCATCTAGAAGTCTTCGGTGAGTCTGTCCAGTGTATTCACCCCCAGTGAGCACATGCATACAATCTTAGGTGATGACACCAATAGCTGTGGGACTAATCACCGCCTTGGCGGAGTCTAGAAACGTATACACAAGTCTACTCTAGAATATCGATGCCTGGTCTCGATTCTCCTGCGACTTGGGACATTTAAGGATGTGCTTATAGACTACCCAGCCCCCATAAGTATGATCGCCATCATAACGCTGGTAGTTAAGCAAAATCCTATGGGTTTTATCAACATGTATCAGCCATATGTGATATCAAGTAAAACATATGCACATGTTAAGATAAAGACAAACCAAAATAGTGTGCTACTGTATCAAGTCTTTTTCAACATGCATAAGAAATACAAAGAAGTAAGAAAAACAAATACACATGTTCAGATAAAGACAACCCAAATAGTATACTATATAACTGAGTAAGATTGCCATGTACATATCCCTAACATTCTATACAATATAGGCTTTTAGGGCATATATATCCAACAAGTGAAAGTTTTTTGTCACAAAACCAAACTAATTGGTTGTTTTCGGTAAATAAGCGCATATTATTTTTGTAAGAGATGATTTGATTCTAACACTATGGTCGAAAAATTGCTTAGTAAATAATGTTTTTGGGTGCATAAAACTTCTTTAAGCTCTTATAAAGAAGTAATCTCAAGTATTTCAGACCGGTTGCAATAAAACATTTGGAAGTGTTGTCTCAATAAATCCGACAACACCATCCAATGTTCAGTTCCTGTATTTCCTTCTCGAAATATATGAGCAGCTCGAAACTCAACCCGTCGAGTCCAACTGCAGATATCCTCTAGCGTTAACTTTGCAATGCAAGATAGATTGCCTTTGTGATTAATCCAGCAAATAATCATGAGAGTGTCATCCTCGGGTCAGAGTTTACGAGCATGCGGCTCAAATACCGCAATCTTAACTGTTTCTCTAGCCACTGATAACTCAACCGGTGGAACTGTTAGTCCTGAAAGTTGCCAGCCTTTAGCTTGAAGAACATGTCCATGCTCTTCCTGACAAACAACTAGTAAATTATTTTTTAATAATCCATTTGGTTAGATCATATTGATGGGTGATGGCATAGGGCTTGATTTTTTATTTTTGCATTAATACTTGCGATCTCCTGCGCAAGTGGAGAGACATCTGAGTTTTCATTTGTATATTTGAAACCGAAATGAACAATGCATTAAATAATGTTTTTCCAATATAGCCGCAGTAAATCGGAAATTAAAATTTTTCCACGGATACCAAAATAATCAGCATACATCCAAATGGTTTAATGTCTTGATGGAATTTCAAAGAATTTTTTTCAAAGTGTATTGCTGGAGTTCATTTGTAAATTTTTTGCAGCGATTGCAAAATTTTGAAACTCGGGGGCTTATCTATAATTTTCCGCTATATGACAAAAGAAAAGATAGAAAATTGCATTTGATAGGAAAATAAACAATGCATTAACCAACGATTTCCCAATATAGCTGAAATAAGTCAGAAATTAAAAATCTTTTATGAACATAAAAATAATCAGAGTGCATCCAAACGACCTAATAACTTGACAGAATTTTAAGGGATTTTTTCCAAAATGTATTACCGGAGTTTATTTGCAAAATTTTGCAACCGTGATGAAATTTTAAAACTGAGGGGCTTATCGAGAATTTTCTGCTCGATGACAAAAATGAGCTTGAAAATTGCATTTGAAAGCAAAATAAACAATGTATCAAGTAACGATTTCCCAATATAGCTGCCTTAAACCGCAAATTAAAATTTTTCCATGAACACCGAAATAATTAGAATATATTTAAATAGTCTAATATCTTGACGGGGTTTCAAAGGAATTTTTTTCAAAGTGTATTTTTGAAGCTTTTTAGCAAAATTTGACAACCATGGCTAGATTTTGACACCGAAGGGCTTACTTATAATTTTCCCCCAGATGAGCAAAGGATAGACAAACGGACAGATAAATTTATATTGAGAGGTTAATGGAGGGAAGAGGCCATAGGAGAGAATTTCCTCATATGGCGTCGAAAACGTACGTCCTAGCTCATTTTTTTCGGCGATCGGCACTCATCAACTTCATCGTTATCATCTAAGATGTGGGTACACCAAATTTCATGTGATTCTACAACCTTTTCACCGTTGATTTAGCAATGTAAAAGGTTCTGTTGTCGATAAACCGTTAATTTTGAACCCGCTAAATCAACGGTGAAAAGGTTGTAGAATCACATGAAATTTGGTGTATCCACATCTTAGATGATAACGATGAACATGATGTGTGCCGATCGCCGGAAAAAATGAGAAAGGGGATACTTTTTCGATGCTATAGGAGGAAATTCCCTTCTATGGCATCTTTCCTCCATTATTCTTAAATATGGAAAATGAGGGTCTTGCCATAATTTTCCGTGAGAATACAAAATTTTACTTGAAATTCCAAGCTAGCTTTTTAGATAGAACCGGACTTTGACCACACGTGCCGAATCTGTACGTTACACACAGCCGTTACAACTTAACATGTAAGTAATATGGAACAAAAGAATGTATGGATCCGACTTTTTCTGGCTCAAAATAATATTCATGAATTAAAGTTTTTATGGATATTAATATTCCTCCGTAAAGACTGTAGGTTTGAAAAGGTAAAATAAAATCAACATTTATATTTAGCTTTGCATAAATTTAAGTACATTATTAGTTTTTTTTATGAAAAAACTTATGATAGAATGTAATTAAAAAGGGAATAATTATATATTTTATACTATGCATTAGAAATTATTTAATATGATTCAAACTAAAACCATTAAAATATTTGTGGATATCCATAAAATAAAATTTTAGTATATCTTCTTAGATGATTCAACTTTTTACCATTTTATGGAAATGAATAATAGCTCATCAACAACTCATAATTAATTATTAAGAACATATTAGCACATACACTGACTATAACAACAAAAACATTCTACCATATAACTCTTTATAGTAATCAATAAAATATTCTTAGGAGGCCAACTAAACATTCATAATTTTTTTAGGCATGTCATCAGCAAAGTATATGAAATGAAATATGGATAAAGAAAATGGAAAAATAGGAAAGACAAAAATTAGTGTTTTGATTTAAAAAAAATTCTTTGACCAATCCAACTTTATATTAGAGTAAAGAAAAAGAAATGAATAGATAGATAGATAGGAAAACTGATGCCGCTCTAAATTATCTAGGGTTGTTACATATAATATCAAACATTTCAGGGTCTATGTGTAAAAAGAAGAAAAACTCATTTCCCCTTCTCCAGCTTCCCTCGTCGTCTCAATTACCCAAACCCTAGCACCAATACCAAAACCCCACTCTTCTTTGACTGTCTCTCTCTCTGTCCCCCCAGTACCAAAATTTATTTGAATCGCTTGTCTCCGTCTTCAACCTCGCCATCCTCCACCGCCGCCACGTTCCCCGGCGATGATCAGCCACCGGCAGAGCCCCTTGACCTACGTCAAGTCGTGACCAACAAATTTCCCGATCACATCTCGAAGCCGCAGAAAAGGCCCGAGCAAGATCAGCAAAGAGAGCAAACTACATTGTGTACAAAAACATCTTTTGATCAAGATTTCGTTGAGCTTTGGATCAGTTTATGCTTGTAGATATCGTGTGGCAAAGAGCACAGCTTGCATCACCTATATCCCGAGGTAATAATGGAACTGCAATGGAATTATTGTTTGAAATCAATTTGTTTCATGAATCATGAATGGAGTTTATTTAATTGATGTCACACACTCAAAAGGGATCTCAGCTCTTACTACATCGATCTAATTCCCTAAAATAAAGTAATTGAGATCGCTGATTTAGCTGAGTTGATCACAAAATTGTAGCCGAGCTGTTAATTCCTTAATTCTCTTTGGTGGGCTTAGTAAAAATTGTTTGAAATTTTATCAGGATAGCTCAAATTAGCTAGTACGTTACGAATTTGAGAATTTTAGCATTAAACAATCCTTCTTTGATTCAACTTTCTGTTATGGTCTTAATTATTTGTTAGTTTTTCTTCGTTTTCTGTTATGTATCCTTTCTGATTTTGGTACCAGAAGCCTAGAAGTAATATATATCTCAATTACAATTTCCTATAATACATTACGACCTTAACTTGTTTGAGGAAATGCTAACAAGAATTCTTTGAGCTGATTCCAGAAATATAACATTGGAATATTGCCTAAAAATGAGTTAAAAAAATATAATTGTTCATGCAAATAAGTTATACACCATGTATTTTTTTGAAGAAAATGAAAATTTTGCGTATTCTCTTGGCGATTTTGATGTATAAAGAATTATTTTAACTTGTTATATTTCCATCATATTCCATGATCCTTAGTTTATTATCGGAAGTCATTAAGTTTGTCAGCTTGGGAAAGATAAAGTAATATGCTAAAATGTTTGAATTTTGGAAGCTAATAAAAGAAGTGAAATTTATTACCATGATATAATTAATTTGATCGTATGCTCTTAATTTTCCATTGCGCAACAGAAAAAAAAGGTCTGCTTTCCAAAATCCTTAAAATTTCTTAACAAGTTTAGCAGTAATCAAACATAAAAACAGAATTTAAATTCTTTGTTTTTGTTTCTTTTTCTTTCCCTTGAAATACATCCTTAATTCTTTGGAAGAAGAAATGAGATGGGCAATTTGAAAAGATTGTCCTTTTCCGTTAACAATGTAGTGGTGTTGTCGTACTTCTTAAAGATCAATGTTGTTCTATAAAAAATTGAAAAATGTTACATGTTTTATATTCATTCACCTAAAACAAATTTTGCTATATGTTAACAATTTCTCTCACACAATTTATATATGTTGGTTATGAATGACTTGTGCATTTGTTTTTGTGTTGATGTTTTCCGTGAATCACAGTAACATTTGAGAATCACACCAAGGGAAGATTAAATTTAGCTGCTTCCCCATATATTATATATTTCAAAAAGGTATTTTTTGCAATTGGCTAGTTGATTACTCCATAAACTTTGTTGATGTTACACTGGAGAGAAGAAGACAACTACTTTTTTCTTATTTTCAATTCCCATCTATTCTAAAATCCACCCTCTTTTCCCTCTCCTAATTCCAACTGCCTACCAGCCTCATCTCATCTACAAGTCATGGTACATATCTCCTGTACGTCTCTTTTTTCATATGTTAACTTCTTATTGTTTCATCCAACTCCACTTCACATCTATTCTATTGAACAATCTACATGTGGTCTCCCACCCCTTGATTTTCTAGTTCTGCTTAACACTGTGCCTACATGTATGTGTAAACGTGCCAATGAAGTTGTTCCTTAATTATTTTTTATTTTAGAAGCTCCTCCCATAAATTTTCATGAGATTTAATTTTACAAGAATTCCCTTCATTGGATAAAAGAAGACTGATCAACACCAGTTTTCACAATGAGAATGGCTGAATAAATGTGGTATTTTTGTTTTCAGATGGCGGCCAAAAATGATGGTTCACAGTCAGTGGGTGGAAGCACCTCTACTTATAACTTTGCTCGCAGCTTCAAATATCTTATGTGTTACTTTGACACAGCTAAAATTTTTAGTTTGATTTGCATCACAAATGGTGTTTTGTTCAGTTTCTCTTGGTAGTTTTTATATTCTATTTTGTTGATTCTTTAATTGGGCAGCAACTCAGTTTCTATCGAGGTTAATCCCTTTTATGTTCAATACGTGGATAGTGAGGCACCTCACAGAAACTGACTATGCGGTACTTCTCCTACTTAATTTTTAAAATAATTCTAATCTTGTACCATTAGCGAATACTAGGAGATGGAAGCAACGTGCGCTGCCCAATCACCACCCACCCAAATTTGATTGAATTTGTTTCTCCATAATTAGAATTGTTTTATTGTGATAATAATTTATGGACTACATGCTGCATAGACTAGGTAATCATATATGAAATACTTATCTTCTAATCAACAAACACTATACAATAGTTTACTAAATATGAAAGATTCAAGAAGCTTACTCAAGCAAGTCAGCTAACCTGGTACGTCCATTGTTGGTGCATTCAAGCCAACTTGCTGCAACAAGTGTAAGTTTCACTTTTTATTAGTGTTGCAAATGCATTGCTATTTAGTGCAACGGGTTTGCCTTCAATTTTCTTTCTTTCCCCTTCTCTATAGGTGCATCTTTTTGTGTTTTTTAATAGTTTTTTCCAAGGTTCAAGAACTCGGTTTCGGTCTCTCATAATTTTATTAGTTTCACTGGGTTTCGGCTAGTTTCGCTAATCTCGGTTTGGGTTTCGATTTTGACGGTAATACAACTTACGTAAGTGTAGATACATTAAATACTTAAATTTATGGTTCTATATTACATGACAATGATTCTAGTGTTTAAAAATCCAACCATGATGCAAAATATATTGAAAGGTGTACTTAGATAAGTATTAATATAGGGTCTGGGTTTACTTTTTTGCGGTTTTCTAACAACGAAGACCTACAATGATCACAATGACAGTAAAAACGGTATTAAAAAAAATAAGTTTTTAAAGATTTCAGCCGAAACGATATTGTATGGTAGGTTTCGTATCGGTTTTGGGTTTCGTATCGGTCTCCATTGAAACCGATACGAAACCACTACGTATTGGTGGTTTCGGCTGAAACCTCGAACCTTCGTTTTTTTCTTCTTTTCTGGTAAAGGTGATATAGTTAAATTAGTAGGGATCACTTAAGATTGCGAAAATGGCTGGATGTCATATTGTTGGTATAGTAAATATGAGAGAACATTGACGTGAAGGCTTATAAGAGTTTGGATGGTATATGGGTCCATGTATAAAACATAAAGTGCCCCGTTGATAATAATGTTGTGGACGAGCTTAACCAACGGTAATAAAGTTTATCTGGTTTCTGTATGTAAAGATTGGTACGATGTGTGCATTAACATAATGCTATGTTTTTCCCATGTTGTAGATGATCTTTGAAATAGTGGGGTCAGTCATATCATGATAATAATTTTACAATTATTAACGATGATCAGCAATGTAGTCATGGTACTGTCATCATACTCAATGAAAGGAGAATTGTCATCTCATGTAACATGGACCAAGGTTTTAAATGTCGGATATTGGAAACGTATCAGATGGGTATTTTCTATATCAGGAGCGGTAACGGACGATATATCGTCGATAGGAGTTATGTATCAGACGTTAATATCGGGTATCGCTATTGGTATCGGGCATATCGGAAATTTCACCATACAGATTGGATATATTGGTCTACTTTATAACCGAACACTATATATATTTATTTTAATAAATTTTATAAATATAAAATTTATGAGAAAATCTCAAGATGGGAATGTGATCGGATTTAAATATTTTAATTTGTATTTTTGGATTCTAAATGGGTTTCGGGTACTTGTTTGAAACCGAAAAGGACATAAACCTAGATCCTTTTCTCAAATAAACACAATATCTGCGATATTTAAACCGATACAATATTTACCGATATATCGGTCGATATTTGTAATATCGGCCGATATTAGATTAAAACGATAAACTTTCTTATCGATATAAAATTTATCGGTGCATGTCCGATACCGATATATCGGCCGATACAACCGATATTTGTTTCACTGGACTAATACCAATTTCCGGAGATGAAAAAACTGACAGGTTTTCTGTTTCCAAACACCAGATATAATATTTCATCAAAAGCGTGAGACAAAATTAAGCACTAGATGGAGATCATCAATTCTTATGTTTATCTTAAGTTTAGAACAATTATATTACCTTCAGACTTCCTTCTAGTCTCTTTAGCATTTATTTTCGAGTATGTTCATACACTCTTTATATGGTGTTCTTATCAGATTTTTCTCATCCTATATTCCACCTATCCTTCAAAATGTCATGTGTAATTGAGATGCTCATATTATATTTATTTCTTCCATTACATGGCTGCAGCTTTATGCAATTCAATTTCAACTTCTAGCTACTTCCATCTTATTTCTAAGCCGGGAAGGTTTTCGTCGAGCTTGCATGCGGAAAGATGTTCAGCGGTAATGTTTTCTTTCTGATAGTTTCAGCAATAACACAGAATTCTTCATTATAATACCGCTAGTCAATTTTTGATAAGAATTCTGAACTACACGATGAAAGAGTTGATTCACTTATTTGCTAAACTTTTGTTACTGTACAAATGGGTGGTACCAATGGTTTCTTTTGTATATCAAATTTAGGAGGTAGAGTGGAAGAAGGGCCAATAATGAATCCTATCATTAATATTATTAACAGTTAAGTTTTGATATACACACGTCTCTTTTCTAGTTTACTTCCCTTTAATATGCTATGGCCCCACTTTCAGGAGAAAGGCCTTTTGTATACTGTGAAAGAGCTTCATATCTTATTATGCAGTCATAATCAAAGCATATATATATATATATATATATATTTATATATATATATATATATATATATATAGAGAGAGAGAGAGAGAGAGAGAGAGAGAATAATGGAGAAAAGAGGCCATAGGAGGAAATTTCCTCCTATGGCATGGAAAAAATACAACCTCGACCAATTTTTTCGACGATCAGCCCCCATCATCTTCATCGTTATCATCTAAGATGTGGGTACACCAAATTTCATGTGATTCTACAACTTTTTCACCGTTGATTTAGCAATGTAAAAAGATCTATTGTCGGTAAACCGTTAATTTTGAACCCACTAAATCAACGGTGAAAAAGTTGTGGAATCACATGAAATTTGGTGTACGCACATCTTAGATGATAACGATGATGATGATGGGTGCCGATCGTCGGAAAAAATGGCGGAGGTTGTATTTTTTCCACGCCATAGGAGGAAATCCCCTCCTATGGTCTCTTTCCTCCATTAATCTCATATATATATATATATATAGATTCTAATTTTACCTCTTCTAGAACATTCAAATGGAAACGGTTATTATCATCTAATATTTTTATTCTCCCAAGAAACATCATGCACAAAAGATGCATGTAGCGGAGATGCGCATGCTTTGTTGGATGTGTGGTAACACTAGAAAAGATAAGATGTGAAATGAGGATATTCGTTCCAAGATTGGTGTATCACCCGTGGAGGAAAAGATGCGAGAAAACCGCCTAAGATGGTTTGGTCATGTACGACGCAGACCTACAGAAGCACTGGTTCGACGAATGGATATTCTTGATTTAGGCCAAGTCAAAAGAGCGAAAGGGAGACCGAAAAAAACGTAGATGGAGGCGATACGAAAAGTTATGGATGCCAAAGGCCTTAATGAAAGTATATTGTTCGATGGGAGTGAGTGGAGACGGAGGATTCGTATGCTCGACCCGGCATGATTCTCATGTTGGTTCATGTAGCCTACCCCATATGCTGGGGATAAAAGGTTCAGTTGTTGTATAGCAGTAGGCTAGCAACTCAAAAATTTCAGTTATGGTGGTTCTATACTCACTCGCCAAATCAGATTTTTATTCTCAACTTGTTTATACTTGAGTATATGATCACTATCTTAAATTTGTTGGCCTGAAGTCCATAATAATTCTTCATAGATAATTACTTGCTGTTTTCTCAAATTTCTTGGTGCCCTTTGGTGCTACTCAAGTTAATGAGTAAATAATTGACTGGTTGCTTGCCCATGCCATACTGGATGTTTTATAAACAATTATGAGCATTTTGGAATGCTTAATTAGTTAGATTTTATCAATTTATATCAAGTTATTAAATTTGTGTTTTTTTTAATAAACATGCTGCCATTGCCACAACATTTTTTCATTCAACTGGTTTGTTATCATGACATCCTGCACTCCATCTTTATCAAGTTTACAATTTTCAGTGGACAACTTGAGGAAAATATGCAATTCTTATTAACTCATATTTATAGTAGCGACTGGGTGCATCGTCATCAGAAGTGCCTGTCTTTTTTTTTTTGGGTGTTACATGTTTAATGGGCACCAGTAATGGCCCATAAAAGCTGGGATGGTTTCATTTATTTGTAGGTTTTCAATCTGCATTTTTTTTCTAGTTCCATAGCAGCAGCTTTTTATCAACAATTTTTTTCGTTTATTTTGTAAATGAGAAGTACTGTTGAACATACAGACCTGTGTAGATTGTAGGTAATTGCTCTTTGATATCTTTTATTTATTTCATTGACATCAACAGATTAGGGGATCTAGTCCATCTCGGCTGTATTGTATTATGCCTAAGAGATTAAGGCAGCTGTCTGTGTTAAATCTGCCATCTTCCTTCTCGTTTAGATTCATTACTAGTCTTAAGGATTTTTTATGCGATGCTTGTTGGTTGCGCCAGCTTCAAATTAGCAACCTGCAAGTTGGATTCATCATTTAGTAGCTGGCTGTCTTAGCTGTGTGGGAAGCCCCTCTGTTCCTTTTACTTCCCTTTGTCTTGAGCTTGACTAAAAAGTAAATCCCATTTAACATGATGGTGCTTCAGAACTGAACCCATTTTAATATGACAAGGCTGTCATTTGCTGGTATTGACCTTTTCCATTTAACAACTGAAACTTCTTTATTGGATACTTTAAGATTTAAAAGAATTCACTTGGAATTTTTTGGAAGGAAGAATTCGCTTGGGCTTGGAATGTGTTTTACCTTGGATGATTCAAACAGATTGGAATGAACTTTATTTTTTGAAGAATAATGTTCTATGTTTGTCGGGCTGGGATATATATAATTGCAGTATCTTATGCTTCATCTTTATCACAGTGATGGCAAAGCAATGGAGGAAAGTGCGGCAAAGCTGCTGAAAGTAGCCTGGATGACGTTTCCACTAGGCATTATTGTTACTCTTACTGCATGTGTTTTTGTCTTCTGGTCTCAGAAACTCAACTTTGCTGATCCATATGCACAGGCTATACTGATTCATCGTAAATTCCTGCCCATATAAAAGTGCTAAGCTTTTACCAATAAGTAAAGTCCCCTAAATCCTAATGAGAGAAGACCCAATAGTTTGGGATAGGTTCTTATTGCTGCTGCTGCTACTGCTGAACTCCAAACATTTATCCTCAATTTTATTATTAGGTATTACTTCTACCATTGTTAACAAACTTCGGATAGAAAATTAAGAAAGGAGTGGCAGAGATGTCAATTCTCCAGAAACTCAGAAGCAATGTCGTAGGTGTCTATAAGAACGAATCCTATTTACTTGCTGGAAATACTACAACGACAAGCCTTTAACCCAAACTTTTGGGCTTGACAATACGAACCTTTTCTTCCATACAGCCGACTCCAAGAGTTTGGGATAGAGGCTTGTCATTGACTCATTGTTGTACTTCCAGAAAGTGAAAAGGATTCGTTCCTAAAGACACTTAAAGCATCTTGACCGATTTTCTGGATAATTAAAACCATCCTTGCCCCTCTCTTTTTTATTTTTCTCGCTGATGTTTGTTAACAATGGTAAAAACGGTCAATTCAAAAAACAGAGAAAAGGAGAAACTGTGATGGCATGAGTATCTTGTATCATTATAAACTTATCTGTGTTGATTCTGGGGCTTGATGTGTCCGACAATGAATTATACCACGATAGCATCTACAAGCTGGGACTGAAACAGAGATCCAGCTTTGAAGCATGTACCCATTTGTTTGTCTGTTTCCTAATTCTTGGGCATGCTTACCTTTACCCTTTCATGTACAAATCCATGCCAAAAAAATCAGAAAGTAGATCTCGTGCGAATTTTGTAATATGTTTATATATGATTTTTTTTGTTTAAGAGGTTATGCACTGAGAAATACGATTCTTTATGCTGCATCCTAGAGACACGGGAACTGTCATGCTAAGCGACAATTTCCATAATTTTCACAAATATTTCCTTGCATGTATTTTTTAAAATAATTTATATCTCTTGTCATTTAGTAATTTGTGTATAACTGGCAGGATTTGCTTGTATATTGGAGTTGTTGGCAGAACCCCTGTATATTCTTTCTCAGAATTTGCTTCTCCTCAAATTGCGATTGATGGTTGAAACTACTGCAACTATTTTACGATGTCCGACTACCTACATCCTCATCATCCGCCAGCCTAATATGGTATTTGCATGATTATTCACTTTCTTCTACATGCGAACTCATAGATATTTTTCTTAGCAGGAAAACACTGGTGTTCAACTCTTCACATCTTTCTTTTGTTGTTCTTATTATATTATTCTCCTTGCTGTACATGAGGAATTTTTTTCTTTATTAGTGGCGTCATATCTTTCACTATAAGACTTCAATTGATTTTCTCACATAACAGTGATTAATCATGCATATACTAATTGATAGGTATTTCTCTCTTTTAGATTTTGATCAGTAATAATTGGTGCCGTGAAGGTTGGATTCATTGAAAGGCCACAAATCTCTTAGCCCCAATTAACTGGGGAAAATCTTATAGATGGCATATGTGGAACAGTAAATTAAAGATAATTAGCCAACACATTTCAATTTCATCTAGCAGTGTCAATTACATTGTTTATTTATGTCAATCTCTGAAATCCAATGAAGCAATTAGATTTATGAATTCTAAATGAATATTTCATGCTTTCAAAAATTAAACAGATTCCTGGCAGGAAACTTTTAATGGTACAGCAATTAGAAAGCACATGGAACCAGAATAATACAATTATATTTATACATTTATTGAGTCATTCATATTAGCTGTCCCTTACTAGCTTGTTGGACAAGTAACAAACTTTGCAAATAGGTGGTGAAATCACATGCTAGTTAATCTCATGTTCGTTTCCTTGTGTGTTTAAGCCCTGATGTTCGGTTGTCTGCACATGCTCTAGTATAATATTCTTTGTGAATACTGAATTTATTTTCCTTGGAAATATCAAATGCAATCACTGTTTATTCTTTTTGGTTTTGTAATTTCATTCGCGGTAAAATTACACATTTGATTTTGCATCATGCTTCTTTTTCATCAATTATATTAACTTGCAGGAAAAAGGGATGGTGTTTGCTTTCTCACAGACGGCATATGGTGGCTGCATGGCTTTAGGTTATTGGGTTTATTTTCTTTGCTTTCCTGTGATCAAGCTGTCACATCTATTTCCCTATAGGTTTGCAGCTTTTCTCGACAGTTCTTTTACTGATTGTCGACCAGTGGCTACTTTTGGACGAATATGTCTGCTATTTATGCAGGCAACTTGCTCTAATAATCTGTCTTTTTCCTTTTTGAAACTTTTGTACTGTTGAAGTAGTGGTTAATTGCATAAGGAAAATGTTTACATATTTTCAGGTTAAGGAACATTTTGGAGAGTGATAAGGAGCTTTGGCACATGTGTTTAGTATTTTCTGGCCAATATGTCTGGAAGTGGTTCCTTCAGGAGGGTGAAAAAATGGTACTTGTATTGTTTGATACGCCCTACAACCAGGCTGTGTATGGCCTTGTTGACAAATTAGGCACGTAATAGCTGTATATTTTTAACTGTGGTTCACATATTTATATCCACTTATGGTTATTTACTATTTTCTTTAAGAGTTTTATGTGATTGTATCTCTTATTCCTTTGCAGGGAGTTTAGTGGTACGTTTGGTTTTTCTTCCGTTTGAGGAAAGCTCCTATGCCACTTTTGCAAAATTAGCATCAGGTTAGTTTCTTTATTCTGGCAGCGATCTTTGATTACTGCTTTAAAAAGTTGATATAATGGTTCAGCCAAACAAGTAACTTGAATTTTGAGTCTTAATTGATTTTATTAAATATATTCTTGTTAACATCTTCAAGTTGGTGTGAACGTCCCTCTCCACTCCCCTAGATATTGATTTTAAGGTCAGGCTAAACTCACACATGTCGGTGATCCACACACCTTAAATGATTTTGTATAAAAGTTAATGCTTAAGGAGTCCCTCTTTTGGATCTCCAGCGTTTGAGCGTTGAAACAAATGTGAGTTTAAACAAAACAAGTTATTTTGTGTTTTAAAAGTTGATCCGAAGGTCCTGGATTCAAGACTTTCGGCAGCGCTAGCCGTTGCACCCTAGTGTCTTACAGCACATCTAAGACGGGATATCATACTGGTTCGCTTTAAAATCGTATCGTTATGAAGAAAGTATGTATGAAACACCTGCAAGTGATGAACAAAAGAATATATATTTTATTCATTCATTCATGTTTTATATATAAATTGAATGTAAATGACATTGATATCTGCAAAAGAATGTAAAATTACATAGTGCTCTCATTTGAGAGTTGAATAGAAATACTAGGGGGTATTTTAGTGTCAACCTGATAAAGTTGATGGGCACTGCCCTAATGTGGGGGCCACATCATTTCCTTTGAAGTGCAAGTGAGACATCCTAAGTTGAGTCCACACCATGTATCACTTCATTTGAAGTGTGGGTGTTGCTTCATTTGAAGTGTGGGTGTTGCTTCATTTGAAGTATAGACAACACTTCATTGGAAGTGTAGGTGAAACACTTCATTTGAAGTGCAAATGAGACACCCTAGGTGGGGTCTACATCACAGTGTGGCCGGGACACCTTTGGTGGGGTTCACACTTCACTTGAAGTGCAGGTGGGACACCCTAGATGGGGTCCACACCAAAACAGAGAAACATATATGTTTCTGTTTCAGGGAGGCCTGTTTAAGGCCTCTCGAAGGATCGGGTGGGGGTCCCGAAGCAGCCTAGAGGCCTATTTTGGGCCTCCCGATGGCTGCTTTAAGACATATCAGAAAACTCTGTCATAGAGTTTTCTTAAAATAAATTTCATATATTTTGAGTTTCATGCATTTATTGAGAATGTGTGATTACATATTCAATAGTTTGTGCAAAATGAACACATGGATTTGTGTTCAAGGATAAGAACATGGTTTTGAGGCCATGTTCATGTTATGAATGCAGTGTTTTTGGTGCTGCATTCACCGAAACAGACATGCTTTGCATGTCTGATAAGTGAATTTGGTATTTCTATTCACAAATGGGTTGAGAATATGGTTTTTCTATTCATGAGGGTCTTGAAGACATAGTTTTTATGTCTCAAGACATGAATGGAATATTATGTCTGTTATAGACATATAAGTCATATACAGACCATGTTTTATGCCTGAAAATGAATATGATTTTTCTATTCACATGTCAAGAGACATGATTTTCATATCTCATGAATAAGGTTTTCTTATTCATGCATTATGAATCAGACATGTATTTTATGTCTGAAATGATGAACATGGCTTTCCTGTTCACAGATATCCAAAACACATATTTTCATGGCTTAGGGGATGAATGAGATTTCCATTCATATGATAAACAGACATATTTTTTTATGTCTGAAGATGAATAGGGTTTTCCTATTCACACGTTTTCAGAGATAATTTGATGTCTCAGAATGAATATAATATTCTATTCATATATGTTTATATGGAAGAGCATAAGGTTTTGACCCATGTTCTTTAAGAAAGAGTTTATCTCTTTCTGTTTATGTGTGGGAAATAAGATGATCTAGTTCTCAAATATGCTGAATATGGGGTGGCCCATGTTCTTGGTTCTGTCCATATAGTCAAGAACACATTGTGTTCTGAGTCTTTATCCTCTTGAAGGAAAAGCCATGGCCATGACTAAGAATTGGAAACTTGTATAAGTTTTTCATTCTCACTCTATCTAAATCACAGAAAGAGATGGAGGGAGATAGAGAGACCGAGAGCGTGAGAGAAGAGTGAAGGAATGACGATCTCTTTTTCCTATATCTCACCTTCTTTCCTTCTTCTTTTCAGAACTTTAATCAAAGTTCTAAAGTTTCGAGGCAAAAAGATTCGATCCTTGATCAATTTGCCCACATGGGTAAATATCTTCTCTGTGAGTGGGTAGTAGTGCATAACTGCTCCCTAGATATCGGGGGAGTGGGGGGATAAAAACCCGCCCACTACCTCCTGAGGAATAGATCAATCCTATTCAGATGGAGGAGGTCCTGACACTATTTAGTGTTGGGACGCCCCAATTGGAAACCTCCTGAGATCGGGAGGGGGCTTCCCGATGTCGGGAGGGGTATCCCGATGAGGGGTGCCTTCAAAACAACTTATTTTTAAGTTGTGTTAGGGGGACCACCCAGTGCCGAGGGCCCCACTTTATGATGAACAAGCCTTTGGCTTGGTTTTTTTTTTCATTTTTGAGCTTTGCTTGATCAAGTTTTCGATCATTTGGGGTGTATTTTGTTTAAATACTTATATAAATATTTTTCATATTTAAGAGTTAAAATTTTAACTCCAATAGACACCTTATATGGTATAGGTTACTGAAATGTTTCATTGGCCATCAAAAGTATATACCGCTTTGAGGCAAACACATCAGCGAATAGTTTAGGTTCTCTTTTACAATGACTCTGAGCTCAAACTTAAACACTTGTGGTTCGCGAGAGCTAAGGAGACTCTGGACCTTGTCATGTCGCTTGTTACGTTTTCCTTGCAAATGTATATGCATTTTAATATCTCTATGATAGTTAATGTTTTGATCTCTTACTTTCTGCGGTGATTTTTTATTTATATTTTGAGCTCAAACTATATTTTGTACAAACTGTTCTTTTACCCTTCTATTTTTCAATTTCATTTTATTTACCCTGTCTGAACTTTTCTTCATGTCTTACCCCCTCCTTTAAGAGGTTGAGGGGGCTTGCAGTGGCCTGACCCAAGCCACTGCGGGCCCCAGGGTTTTTCTACAATTAAAAACCTTGGGGCTCGCAGTGACCTGGGTCAGGCCACTGCAGGTCCGAGCCTGGAGGGTCCTTGCAGGTCTCTTTTGGACCTCCTTTAAATGTTCTTCATTTGATACGCTTTTATTACCTCGACAAAAACAATTCAGGCTGCAGTGGCAGGTCAAGTTCTGAACCGGATTTCTCTTAGAATTATCGTTAAAATTTTAAAAATAAAAAAACATGTTAGAACAATATGCGAAATAATATGGTACACCATTAGACGAGATATTTTATACAATATCTGGGAATTAATTTCTTGAAACAAATCATCATAACCTGTAAATTATGTTGGTGTAATAAGTGTTAAATTGTGCAAGATAGACATTTCTGATTTCAACAAGTATGTCATTTCGTAGAGGGGCTTTAAGTGGAAAGTTATGATGCTATGAGTAAGCATGAATGAAAGTTGAGCAAGTGTACCACAATAAGTTTTATTTTTCATCTACTTTTTATGATTGATCATATTATTGCTATTATTTTGAAAGGTGGAGTATGTTATGAAAACAAGGGGTAGGCATGGATGAATGAGGAAGTGTCAGAAAATAAGATTTATAGATGGCCAGAAAGGGAAGGGGGCTTTACCAAAATTTCCCTAATTATTTTACTTTGAATCATTATGAACTTAATTTATTTGTCTTCATACATAGAAATCAAACATTGTGCTAGTTTCTCTTTGCAGGAATCATTCTTTGATCTTTATTCTTGAGCAGGATAATCTCCTGACAGGACTAAGAGGCTAGCAACCTCCTTAATGGAGGCCCTGAAACTTGTTCTGATGATTGGTATGCTTAAGCCTCTAATTATTTCTGTAATACCCAGTTCCTTTTAATGATTTATGTATATTTTTTCAGAAAAATTTTATTAACTAAAATATTTATAAGTTACACACCCTAACCCTTTTATTATTTTCTAAAAAAAAAAAATTTCCTACTCCAAACCACAGCCCAAGCCCACAACTCACTTCCCTAATTCTCTTAACCCCACCCGCACCCAACCTTTCCAACCCGACCCGACCGTTCCCTTTCCCCATCTCTTTCTCTCGCCTCTTTTTCCCCTTCCCCTTCTCTCTCCTCTCGATCTCAGCCCCTTCTTCGCAACCCCCCATGACTCGCTCAAACCACAACCCTCTCCTCCCTTACCCCATGCCTCGTTCCTCTCTCATTCGACTCGTTCCCACGACGCAGCCCACGTCCAACTAACCCCGAGATCCTCTCATCGGCTTCCCCCTCTCCTTCAACCGACTCACCTCATCTTGCTCCTCTCTCCGAACTCATCCATCGTTTTCGCCACCATCACCTGCAACTCCCCCACTCTTCCTCGACTTTTCCTCCACCATCCACTTCCTCCCTCAAGACTCCAACAAGCTCCGCGTCGCCTTCCTTCTTCAGCGACCACCTCTCGCCAACACCACCACAACCATCTCGCCCACGTCGACACCCGCAGCCGCCGACCACCAGCTGCCTTTACTGTTGAGGCTATCCCAGTACCCCGATGAGACCCACTAGAAACTGAGCACCGAACACCCGACCACGTTGACGCCTTCTCCTCCGGCCAAGCCAAGCTCCTTAGTCGCCATCGTGCCTTCATTCGCCAGCAGCTCCTTGAGCTAAGCCCTACGCCTCAACTCCCTTGCACCGCCTCAGCCATCATCTCCTCCAGCAAGCCTCACCCATTCTCGTCCCCGTTCCCTACCTTCGCCCGCTTCGACTCGCCTCCACCAACCCGGCGACAACCAACCCAAGGACCCATGAGCCTATCGCCTCCGTCCACGTCGCCGTCGACCTCCACGTCGCCGCCAGCACCACCTCCGACGAGCAAGCCCGCGCCTAAACCCAACAGCCACCAACGTTTCCTGCTCAGCTACAATCCCGAGCCTGAGCTACCACCATCACCGATCCCTTTTCGCAACCGTCTCACGCCGCTGGCCACCACCTCTATCCCTCATCGTCAACGCCACCAACCGGCCTTCCCCTGCAACCATCACCTGTAACCCAAGCCAGGACCCACTTTGCACGCGAGCTCCTCCACTCCAAACAGCCGAGCCCCTGCGCCACCTCCGATCGTATCATCGCCCGACTCCTCACAATCGCCTAGCTCCCCTCTGCTCACCACCGTCGAGCTCTGCCACTGTTAAACCCAAAACGACGTCAGCATCAAGCCCCAGCATTTTATCGAGCACCTTTCGCAGTCGCTGTGGCCGCTGTTCCGGTCACCGGAGTTGCCGTTCAAGCCGTGACCTCGGTCCCTGTGACCATCATGGTCGTCAATGCACTCGTCGTCGCAACACCGCACATGTCCGTCGTAGTGCGTATCATGCTCGAGCTTCGCACCGTGCTCGCCTCCGTGCCGCTGCGTACCCAAACATGTCACACACCATATCCAGTCCCCGTGCTACACCGTACCCGATCCAGTGCGCGCGCCGTGCCGCTCCGGACCACGCACTGAGTCAAGACCGTGCCCAGTACCGTGTCGCGCCCGCGTCATCGCCACGTCTACTGCCGTATCACGCCTGTGTCCAGAATCGCGCCGTCTCATTGGTCGAGACAAACTCTGCACGTTCGTCGCTTTTATATCAAGCGACCGCAGGCAAGTGAACCTCCTTCACTTGCTCAATTCATGCCACGTACCTTTGTAGTTATTGAATGTAGTTTAACGGTTTAAATGGATATAATATTTGATGCGTGTATGAACAAATAGATAGCATCCCCGTACACGTACCGAGTGCTCGATGCATTTACCCTATTAAAATCCCCAAGTTTATTATTAGAAGTTTCGGTTGATGTTAACGAGTGACGTATAAGAAATCGGCATAAAATCGTTAAGGTATCGAATGTAAAAATGACCTCCCAAATGGTTATTTCAAATCTGAAAAAAAACGTACATACCACGTAAAATTTGTAGTTATTTGAATATAATTCCAATCATGATGTTCCAGGGCTCGTATCGAACCTAACGAGATAGCCTATAACCCTATGTAATTAGTTTTGGAATAATGCAATTCCATGACCCTGAAAAATGATGAGGAACGCAATTCTGGACTGCAGTCCGGAGTAGCATTCTACGGGGGAAACTAAATTCTAAGCACCTGTACACACCTGCTTAAAACTGAAAATGCGCGGGGCCCCATATAGTCGCGTAGATAACTTAATTAGCTAACACATGAAATCGGTCCCGTGCATTTTTACGGTCGTTTGGTATTTAAATTGTATTTTAGAATGTCATTGCGTTCTGCAGTTTCCGCAGAAATGTTCGTTACATCGACACATTAATCTGAACATAACTTCTGAGGTAATGGCGCGATTGAAAATCCGTTTGGTGCGTTAGAAACTTAACTGGCAGAACTAAATTTTATTCAACTAGGGCAATAGCTGAATCTGAACATAATTACTGGTAAAATGTGCCCGAAGTTGGGCTTCCAGTTCTGAAACTGGAATCCCAGAAATCGATCGCGGCCTTCAAACGATGATAATTCCCTAACCTGAACTCCGATTGACCTGAAATAAATTTTATTGTTTAGATAATCCAGTGTACTTCATACGCCCTTTATACTGTTTTGGTCGATTCTATGTGTGTGATTTATCGTGAATTTTACCATTTACATGGCATTGGTCGTTCTAGAATAATGAATACATGTTCAGTGCATTTCTACATATTTTCATGCTTGAGTTATACCTGCTGCATAGTGATCATTTGCATTGTCGATATATTAATGTTAGTGATTGGGTTGTGGTAAATACGACAGTGATATTGATAAGGTGGATACAGCCCAGGAGCAGGATCTATCCTTCGAGATCGCGGAGATCTAGACTGCATCATCAGCGCCATTTTCTTTGATCTCAGCACTTGTTTATTTGGTTAGTGGTTTATTCTGTGAAATAGATGTACCTCGAACTCCTTTAAATTGCAATGTAATAAAGTTGTGAACTGTGATTTTATTTTACTCACGCACTGTTTATTGATTACCATGTAATGCTAGAAGCCGAAGTGTGACTACGGTGGGATTAATCCCTGACCGTAGGAGCATAGCTGGCCTAGTCACCCCTCGTATCCCGTATTTTGGGAAGCGGGGTGTGACACGGTTTTGTTGGTATCAGAGCCAGGTTTGTGTGGATTGAGATTACAGTTTCCGATTAGAGCTTGACAATTTAAGCTACCATTTCCGTCCAGATTGTGAACTTGTTATCCTTGACTAGAATTCCTATTGTTCGTCCAGCTATATTTTGACTCCATCCGCTAGAGTTTTGGGTGACTTAGCATAGATATGTGGTTATGACTATGAACTGAAGCACAGTTATAAGTCAGCACTTTGCTTGAGTGACTTAGAGTTCTACATTGATTTCCACTCGTGTGAATTTCATCTCACCATATATTCTTGTTTCGTTGTTCATTCTATATTTTTTTCTGATTCTTATTCCTTATACCTTATGTCGTCCTAAAATTTGTTGTTTTAGGATCATGACTTCCAACAACTCTCCATTTATATCTTATATCATTCCCGAGTTTTCAGATCTATTTTACATTTTCATCCTTGTACTTTTCCTATTGATCCTACACCTGGTTACGTTTCTTATCGAACTCGTTGCTTTCTCTCGTCTTCGTTTCTTCAAATTTATCATATCGCGTTGCATACCTTTAAGTTTCTATCAGTGTCGCACAGCAGAAGCTAAAACCTGGCGTTCAACAACTCTTTTTCCACTTCCACTCTCCGGAGTCAGACCGCCGAGATTTTGGGTATACTGCAAGGAGTGAGAGAAGCCCAGGAAAAGATGAACAATCTTTTAGCTGAGGGTTAAAGAGGCAGCTAGTTCGCGCACCAGGAGGAGCCCCGATCGTGAGGGAATCCCTGTTAGTAAAAGAGGAGGTGTACCGATGAAGCAGCGAAGAGCCCGAGTATGCGGTTATTGCAAGAGACTGGGGCACCTACAGAGAGACTGTCGCCAGGCCAAAGGACAATGATGATTTGTGGATCCGCCAAATATCTTGTCAATGTTTGCCCTAGAAGAAAGGAGCTGCAAGAAGGAGAGTCGTCAACGCTCTCCAAATCTACTTAAGTGACTTGGTTGTTTCGTAGTTCGAGTTCAAGGATGATATGAACCCAGCACAAGATTCAGACTTGCCTCACGAGATTGCAGAGATTAAACATCGACACAGAGTTATCACCTTTTCTGCTTGCAATAAAGATTTTTCTTTGTCACTCTATGTAATAGTTGTTTCTTTTCGTTTAAATCTTGTATCTGTTGAAGTTCCTAGTTTGAATGCAATAAAGTGGTGGATTGGGATTAACTACTTTTGTTTGACTCACTATATTTCTACCCTAAGCTTAGTCGATATCATGGTGCATCACCGCACCCCCGGACTCTTTTTTCGATTAGGTTGTATCTTGCCGCATACCCCTGTCTAAAATTTGTCAACTCCTAAACTCCTTATTAACTTATGTCTCCCTGATTTTGAATCCGATTTCATCCTTTTATCCTTGTGTCAGTCTGGGCAACCCAAATTCCTATTTACGTTTCTTTCATTCGAGTGATTGCTCGCGGCGTCGACCTTCGAAGTATATACTGCAATACTTACTCTAGCTAGTCTACCGTATATTACCAGTGTTATTTTTCTGTTAATATAGTCATAACTAGTGGCGCTTATTATATTAAATTTAGAGTTTTGCCTATTTGTAGTTACTTAGATTCCCATTATGTGTCAGTAAGTATTTTAGTTTTACTCCCAGTCTTGAAATTCTCTACTATTTTATTTTCTCGATAGTTTCAACTTACACCGTATATTCCATTTCTAGTAAATTGTTCATATTTATACTTTTCATACTATCGTTCTTATATTATGAAGTTCCATTCTTCGTGCCCTTTGTCTTGAAAATCTTTTGATGCCATTTTGAGCCATTTACTACTCTATTTTTCATTTAATATTTTATTGTTTATTATACCGTTATCATTTTTGTTCGTTTCGGTTGTTCTTTTGATTAATTTCAAAATTATATTGTTGTGGTTTGAGTTTTCTTTAAAATGAGTTTCATAATGATTTCCTATTCCCTTTTCTTTGTTCATATTTATGCCAACTATTTTATGTTTTCGTATTTACATTTACTTACGTATTCTTGTGCTCCAATCGATTTAAATTTTCTATTTACTGTAATATAATCATCGTTATCTTTTATTTACTTATACCTATATCATTATCTCAATATTATCTTAGTTTCTTTAGTATTATATTATCCCCGCACTCTTGCAAATATAGTTTGGTTTGTTTTTTTTACGTTAATTGTTGATATCTAGTTGTTTACCCGCCATCTACATTTCCTTTACATTTCTCTTCTGTATTTTTTTTACCGTATGTAAATTCTCAATCTATTATAGAATTGCTTGGTTTGTAGTTTTACTAAAATAGTTTGGTTCTTAAGACCTATCTGTCAATCATTCATTATTACTTATTATTGTCATTCAAATTTTTTTCCCCACTATATATATATATATAGTTTATGACGAGTAATTGTTATTTATTTTTGACCTTACATATGATTTTTCCTACTCTATTTGCTTACATATAAGTGTTCGGATTTTCTAGTGGTTGCTTTTCGCATGAGTTCATAACATATTGTTTATTTTAATTTTGAGAACGAAATTTTATATAAGTGGGGTATGTAATATCCAGTTCCTTTTAATGATTTATGTATATTTTTTCAGAAAAATTTTATTAACTAAAATATTTATAAGTTGCACACCTTAACCCTTTTATTAATTTCTAAAAAAAAATAAAATTTCCTACTCCAAACCACAGCCCAAGCCCACAACTCACTTCCCTAAATCTCTTAACCCCATCCGCACCCGACCTTTCCATCCCGACCCGACCGATCCCTTTTCCCATCTCTTTCTCTCTCCTCTTTTTCCCCTTCCCCTTCTCTCTCCTCTCGATCTCAGCCCCTTCTTCTTCGCAACCCTCCCATGACTCGCTCAAACCACAACCCTCTCCTCCCTCACCCCATGCCTCGTTCCTCTCTCATTCGACTCGTTCCCATGACGCAGCCCACATCCAACTAACCCCAAGATCCTTTCATCGGCTTCCCCCTCTCCCTCAACCGACTCACCTTATCTCGCTCCTCTCTCCGAACTCATCCATCGTTTTCGCCACCATCACCTGCAACTCCCCTACACTTCCTCGACTTTTCCTCCACCATCCACTTCCTCCCTCAAGACTCCCACAAGCTCTGCGTCGCCTTCTCCAGCGACCACCTCTCGCCAACACCACCACAACCATCTCGCCCACGTCGACACCCGCAGCCGCCGACTACCAGCTGCCTTTACCGTTGAGGCTACCCCAATACCCCGATGAGACCCACTAGAAACTGAGCACCGAACACCCGACCATGTTGACGTCTTCTCCTCCGGCCAAGCCAAGCTCCTTAGTCGCCATCGTGCCCTCATTCGCCAGCAGCTCCTTGAGCCAAGCCCCACGCCTCAACTCCCTTGCACTGCCTCAGCCATCATCTCTTCCAGCAAGCCTCACCTGTTCTCGTCCCCGTCCCCGCTCCCTACCTTTGCCCGCCTCGACCCGCCTCGACCCGCCTCGACTCGCCTCCACCAACCCGGCGACAACCAACCCAAGGACCCATGAGCCCATCGCCTCCGTCCATGTTGCCGCCAGCACCACCTCCGACGAGCAAGCCCGCGCCTAAACCCAACAGTCACCAACCTTTCCTGCTCAACTACAATCCCGAGCCCGAGCTACCACCATCACCGACCCCTTTTTGCAACCTCCTCATGCCGCTGGCCACCACCTCCATTCCTCGTCGTCAACGCCACCAACCGCCGACCTTCCCCTGCAACCATCACCTGTAACCCAAGCCAAGACCCACTTTGCACGCGAGCTCGTCCTCCACTCCAAACAGCCGAGCCCCTGCGCCACCTCCGACCGTATCATCGCCCGACTCCTCATAGTCGCCTAACTCCCCTCTGCTCACCACCGTCGAGCTCCGCCACTGTTAAACCCAAAACGACGTCAGCATCAAGCCCCGACATTTTATCGAGCACCTTCGCAGTCGCTGTGGCCGCTGTTCCGGTCGCCGGAGTTGCCGTCCAAGCCGTGACCTCGGTCTCTGTGACCATCATGGTCGTCAATGCACTCATCGTCGCAACACCGCACATGTCCGTCGCAGTGCGTATCATGCTCGAGCTTCCCACCGTGTCCGCCTCCGTGCCGCTGCGTACCCAAACGTGTCACACACTATATCCAGTCCCCGTGCCACACCGTACCCGATCCAGTGCGCGCGCCGTGCCGCTCCGGACCACGCACTGAGTCAAGACCGTGCCCAGTACCGTGTCGCGCCCGCGTCATCGCCACGTCTACTGCCGTATCACGCCCGCGCCGCGCCGCGCCTGTGTCCAGAATCGCGCCGTCTCATGGGTCGAGACAAACTCTACATGTTCGTCGCTTTTATATCAAGCGACCGCAGGCAAGTGAACCTCCTTCACTTGCTCAATTCATGCTACGTACCTTTGTAGTTATTGAATGTAGTTTAACGGTTTAAATGGATATAATATTTGATGCGTGTATAAACAAATAGATAGCATCCCCGTACACGTACCAAGTGCTCGATGCATTTACCCTATTAAAATCCCCAAGTTTATTATTAGAAGTTTCGGTTGATGTTAACGAGTGACGTATAAGAAATCGGCATAAAATCGTTAAGGCATCGAATGTAAAAATGACCTCCCAAATGGTTACGTCAAATCTGAAAAAAACGTACATACCACGTTGTAAAATTTGTAGTTATTTGAATATAATTCCAATCATGATGTTCCAGGGCTCGTATCGAACCTAACGAGATAGCCTATAACCCTATGTAATTAGTTTTGGAATAATGCAATTCCATGACCCTGAAAAATGATGAGGAACGCAATTCTGGACTGCAGTCCGGAGTAGCATTCTATGGGGGAAACTAAATTCTAAGTACCTGTACACACCTGCTTAAAACTGAAAATGCGCGGGGCCTCATATGGTCGCGTAGATAACTTAATTAGCTAACACATGAAATCGGTCCCGTGCATTTTTACGGTCGTTTGGTATTTCAATTGTATTTTAGAATGTCATTGCGTTCTGCAGTTTCCGCAGAAATGTTCGTTACATCGACACATTAATCTGAACATAATTTCTGAGGTAATGGCGCGATTGAAAATCCGTTTGGTGCGTTGGAAACTTAACTGGCAGAACTAAATTTTATTCAACTAGGGCAATAGTTGAAGCTGAACATAATTACTGGTAAAATGCGCGCGAAGTTGGGATTCCAGTTCTGAAACTGGAATCCCAGAAATCAATCGCTGCCTTCAAACGATGATAATTCCCTAACCTGAACTCCGATTGACCTGAAATAAATTTTATTGTTTAGATAATCCAGTATACTTCATACGCCTTTATACTGTTTTGGTCGATTCTATGTGTATGATTTATCGTGAATTTTACTATTTACATGGCATTGGTCGTTCTAGAATAATGAATACCTGTTTAGTGCATTCTACATATTTTCATGCTTGAGTTATACCTGCTGCATAGTGATCATTTGCATTGTCGATATATTAATGTTAGTGATTGGGTTGTGGCAAATACGACAGTGATATTGATAAGTGGAAAAGTGATTGAAAGTGAGAGATACGTATTTGTCCACAACCTATTCAATACATGAATGCATACTATAACCTGGGGAATGGGGAAATCAAGGTGAAATTGAACTCGTATTTAGCGAGGTACGGTGATTTGGAGGATGATCATTCGCTATCAGTGATACACACATATTTTAGGTCGTGGGCCTAGCGGCACGGCTGACAGGGTTATGTCCCGGGCACAGTGGACCGTAGTCTCGGGCATGCACGAGACCCTTGTTAAACACGAGTATCCTCTCCACCACTTGATTTCATTGACTTAGTGACCGTTAAGTAGTGACATATGCATTGCCTAGTTCACTGACATGAAACTCACATTGCACTATTCATATTCAGTTGATGTTATTATACACATGATCTGCAATTTATTGTACTCCTCATGCTTAATAATACCACACGCCCATATTATATATTTATTGTTATATGTGTCGCCCTGACGACCTGAGTGTGCATGCTTAGAGGACGAAGTGGATACAGCCCAGGAGCAGGATCTATCCTTCGAGATCGCGGAGATCTAGACTGCATCATCAGCGCCATTTTTTTGATCTCAGCACTTGTTTATTTGGTTAGTGGTTTATTCTGTGAAATAGATGTACCTCGAACTCCTTTAAATTGCAATGTAATAAAGTTGTGAACTGTGATTTTATTTTACTCAACACTGTTTATTGACTACCATGTAATGCTAGAAGCCGAAGTGTGATTACGGTGGGATTAATCCCTTACCGTAGGAGTATAGCTGGTCTAGTCATCTCTGGTATCCCGTATTTTTGGGAAGCGGGGCGTGACAATTTCTGTTCCAATATTGCTGTGAAAAATTTACGGCTCTAATCAATATTGTTGAGTAATATATTAAATTCCTAATTCATGAATGCATTACATAAGCAGATATGCCACCATAAAACTTGTTTGAGTTGGCATCTTAGTTGGAGTAGTGTGAGTGAGCATTTGAGGATGGAGCATAAGAAAGGATTGAAACTGCTTATTCATATGATATGACATGGAACAGGAATTATAAGATCATTTTATTTATTTATTTGTTTGTTTGTTTGTTTATTTGCGTTTTTGGTTTGACAGACTCGAAGGAACCCAGTAAGAGTGACAAACCAAACAATTAGATATCGAAATTCCGAAAGTTCTCATCTTTGAATAGTACAGTGGACCATGGAGCTAGGTAGGCCTTCCATAAATTTATGGCAAGAACATAAAATTGGTTTAATTAAATAGGTTGAAATAATCTATGCTAGTAGTCAGACAAGGGGTGTGGTTATTTCTATTACAGTTTCAAAAACTAATGATGGCGTTAAAATGTTCTTGTAAAAGGAACGTGGTAGATTTCTGACAAGAATTACCTTCAGGTTAAACCACCTCTCTCATTTACCTATTCAAACAATATGGTGTGATCTTAAAAATTTGAAATTACTAACAATTTTTAATATATTCCCAGAAAAGTAGAGAATCATTACTTATTTCTTTGTTTAAGTACAATTTGTCCCCCAACCTTTCTTTTTCTAAATCTATGTATTTAGTTAAAGCTCATTAAGGGGCTTTTGGTTGCTTGTAGTTGGAAAAACAATGCATTTGTATACATGTAGATCCAACTACCAATAATCGAATTCTTTTGTTTGGTTAAAATATAGTTCTTACTACATGTTTTGCAGAACATTTGTTATTTGGATGTAATTGTAACATAATAACTACTTTTTTCTATTGTATTTTGTGTTTCAACACAAGTAGTTGCAAAAGCATTTAATTTGAGCGTAGTTGCAACTACATGATTCTTTTACTCTATCTGTTGTTACAACTGCATGCTGAAGTAACAACTACTTAAAACCAAACACTCGTTTTTATTTATCGGTGTAGTATGGAAATGCATTGGGCTCCCACTACACCCAGCCAAATAGCCCCTAAGTTCCTTGGAATCTTTTAGTGGCCACTTATCTCAAGGGCTAAAAATGTATAGCTTTTTACTTTTACAGTCTTTGTCATATTATTTATGTAATAAGATGTGAGTCTTAATGCAAGTGGATTGTCAACCAGGGATCTTCAGTAAATCGATTGATTTGTATAATAAATGTAACCCTCAATGTCTGGAAGGTATCTTTCTTTCACTTAATCTCATAAATGCCTAAGTAGACACTTATTTCCTTTCTTATGGGGAATCTTTATTTATTATAAGATAAACTAGATTCGAGAAGAACTTGAAAACTGTGTACTTATTTACCTTACGAAGAATGGAGTAGGATTCTTTAAAACTGCTGGATGTTACTATCGTAAGTGCTATAGCATGAATAGCACCATGTATAGTAGTAAACCACAAGATTCCCGGGAGTCTTGTTATGTTTGTTTCCCTTCTCCCCTTGTGATTACTTAACAGGAAAGGCTAAATTTGTTAAGTGGCCAGATTAGAAAACTTCTAGAAGATACTTTAAGACAGTGAAAACCAATATTACGTCTTTCTTCCACCTAAGGGCTATCGATTGGATACTGCTGCATAATCTTTAGAATCTTGGAGTGTTCACGCTTCACATGAACATTTTCTTAGATTATGCTTCTTACATCAAACTTTTTGTTTGTAAAATCCCGCCCCAATGGCCAATCCTAACTTCTTCCGACACCAAATTGATTGATACTTCTTATGTTGAAGTCCGAAGAGGGGTAGATGTTGTAGGAGATAATGCCATTTAGACTTTTGCTCTACATTTACTTGGGAGATAGAGTGGACAGCATCATATATGATTGTGGGAGTACCCAAATTTGAGCTTGGAATCACTATAGTAGGACATTACTTTATACTCAATACAGTTACTGCAAACTAAGTTGCATTTAAAGTATGTCTTGTAATGGTGATGCCATGACCTACCAATTACAGTAGTTAATCTGAGAAGAAAAATTAGGGCCCTTGCTGGCACAGTAAGGACAATGATTTGGCAGTGTAACCTTTTCGTCTTCTCTCGCTGATAACTTGATATGCTCATCTCCTAAATTAGTGACTGCTGCTATAGCCTAGTGGTAGAGTATCATACCGTCGAGCAAGAAATATGGGGTTAAATCCTTGTTGGCATTAGGTTATGACAAGTTATTAAAAAATTGGACTTGGCCTAGGAAGAAGCTATCATAGATGGGCCACCGAGTTCTGCACATATATCATTCAAAAGAATTGTTTTTGCTTTTGGTTACAAGTATCAGTTTGAGTGCTTAGCCTGTATTGATTTTGTTAGTTTGCACGTGCGTGCATCATCCTTTGGCAAGTTAATGCCTTTGGTGTGATGGACATCTCTACAAAATTCATTGCACTATTTAGCCTTGGAACAAGTCCCAGTGACTTTTTTCTATTTAATGCATACATGCCCCATAAAGTGTTTACTGGTATGTGATCACTATGGATGCCGTTTTCCAATATATGGCAATGCGGTTTACATTCTTTCAGCAGTATCCATGATTCTCGAGTCTCAAGTGGGATGCTAATATCCACAAGGTGGTGACAACCCATTAGAGTTTGTGCCTGAAAATAGTGGGATACCTGAGTCAACAAATTGTATTTGTTGGCATTGTTCCTACTACAGCTGGTTCACCACAACCACCACACATTGCTGCTATAATTGGATTAAACCACACCTTGCTGCTATAATTGGATTATCTCAAATATCATGGTTACCTTTTTCTAGATTTGTGGCTACTATTGGTGGGTAAGTTGGACTTGTCTCTTATCTCTAAATTTCTAATTAATTAGGTAGCTTATTCACATTTCTTACTCCTTATCCAAGTGCACATCAAGTTTCCGAGAAAGGAAGAGTGTGGAATAAGAGGATGCATGACAGCCATCTATTAGTACCTTAATGTGCCATATATAAAGTTTACCCGTGAAAAAAAAGAGATAAATAGAGAGGGCTGAGCCGACAGCTGGGCTAGATGATGGGCGAGAGAGGGAAAAAAACCTTCGGGATGGATCGGGAAAAGTGACCTCCGGCTCAGCCCCCACGACCTCCTTCCCTTCGTGTAGCTCAGGCCCCCTATGGTCGCCCTTTAGCTATGCAGCCTAAGCCCGATTCCACCTAGACATGGCTCAATAGAAGGGGTAAGGTTTCGTAAAACAAAACTCTCAGTGCACTTCAGAGGCACTTCGGAGCACGGTCTTCTGATGGTCCTTTAATGACGACGAAAGCCTCTTGGCAGACAATAATATTCGTAAGGAAAAGCATGTACCATGATGAGCATGCACATGTGATAATAAATTTTTTATCAGCGTTTTAAAATTTTATATTCATGTAAACTTTGGTTTTATATTCGAAATAATATAAGTTTCTTTCTCCACGAATTATTTTATTTTTATTTTTAAATTTGGAAAGCTGTTGTTGCGATGAAGTATATGTTATTATACTGGCAATTGCTTGATTTTTTGACTTTATATTGTTGCTACAGGACTTGTGGTAATAGCATTTGGTCCAAGCTATTCTTATGCGCTCATTAGACTACTTTATGGCGGGGGTGGGGGGTGGGGGGGGGGGGTGGAGTGACGGAGAAGCTCCTACTGCACTTCGTTACTATTGCTTCTACGTTATTTCTTTAGCCATGAACGGTGAGTTACTGATATTACCACTATGTTAGCATACTTGAATATCTTATATTGGGCACCGGTCATTTTGACTGAATTATTGTTCTCTGGACTGCCCGTTTCTGCATTAAGTTGTCAACTACATTTCATTTTGATGATAATTTATGATGTTTTGCCTACTGCTATTTGCAAACCAATGATACTCTTCACAGTACACTTCAATGCAACTATTATTAATTAGAAAATGTAGTGCACTGCTGGCTGTTGACTCTTGCATTGTAGTAAAAATTTGGACAGCTGGTCAAAGACTGACGCTTATGTTTGAGTACCAAAGCCTATTACCTTATCTTACATGTTTGATAGTGAAAAAGAAAACAAGGTCCTTTATGCATTTATATATCTGAAAATGAAGTTTTATATCGAACTTTTAGTTTTCACGGTATAATAATCTTCTCTCCATGAGTGAGGGTGGAGATGATATGTCGTCTCTTAGGAACTGCTGTAGTCGCATATTTAGGACGTAGTAGTGACTGATGCCACTGTATGGTTGGTTAAATGAACCAAGTCCGGCTAGCTGTATGGGTGCTACAGTTAGAATAATATATATTTTTTGCACAATGAACATGTCTGCTGTGATGTGTTCATGGTCTAGGTTTATTCGAGTTTGCAGTGGGCCTTGAAAAGCAGATTCAAGGTAGGTAATGTGTTGGCAAGTGGGACGCTGAAGGTGTAAAAAGTGCATGTTGGCCTTCAACAAGAATACAAACTTCTGAACAGAGTCAATTAAATTATATATAAAGGTACTAGTTATAAAACAGAGAACGTTGTGCTTTATGAACAATGATGGGCCAGGACACAGAAAGCAAACCTTTCTGCCATGGTTCAACTCAATTGAGATCATACATATTTGGAGTCAAGGTTTTAATGTTGGTCCGTGGCATGTGTTTGTGGGATCTCTGATGTTCAGAAGAGAACTCAGATCCAAGTTCTGATCGATAAGCTTCTTGATTCTTAATATCCATTTGCTCTGTACATTTCACTCCTGTTGTATTACCAAGAGCTGAACAGAGGAAGTGCAAGCCTACTAAAGTTATGATTTTGCAGTACAATTGTTTGTTTATTCTTTCTGATCAACTTTATTAGTGCGGGAGAAATATTGATCAATGTCCCAATTTTGGCTACACTCTGGCATGTAAGACTTCTTTGACTGTCATCGCCTTATCCAGTAACTTACAGCCAAGCAGCACATCTTTGTAGTTCAGGGTGTAATGGTTTGAGTCTATCGGCATGAAATCATTTATCGTTCTTGGTGTATCTTGTATGATGGCTTGCATACTTGGAAAATTATGAATTTTGACTGTTGTAACCTACACATAGAAGATGCACATATCATTGCTCTTATATTACCAAAATTCTGAATTTCCATTGTCATTCTGCAGGAACATCCAAAGCATTTATGCATGCAGTAGTGAATGAAAGCCAGCTCAAGCAGTCTAATAAGTGCTTGCTTAGATTCTCTGGGATATACATACTACTAAATGTCATCCTGATTCGATTTGCTGGAGCAGTGGGGCTAATTGCTGCTAATTCATTAAGTACCCTTGCCATCAAGTCGATTTCTTCTTTATAAGATAGGAATTTTAAGATTACTTGGTGTTTTCAGTATGTGCTTAATGCAATGTTCCGTTGATCCTGCGTCATGATTACATTGTCATCAAGATCTTAGTTAGTACTTATTTGAACAAGGATTGTTCGGAGGTAGCATGATACAATAGCATCTACTCAACTTTTTAGATTTTTTTTTATATATTGCTGGCGTGCAAGCTTTTCTTTTTATATCATTATTAATTACGGATATGGAAAATCTGCTACCTAGGCACTCCTGTAAACCCCTCATACTCTCCTATACTTGAGTCAGGAAGCAAGGATGAAAGGTAAAATTGACTATGGAGAATTGGATTCGTCTCCATAGAAGCACACATTGCCAAAATGAGAACTCTTTCCTCGAGATATCACGGACAAGATAATTGACTATGGCTTTGTTTATTATAAGATATGGATAGATGCAGAAATAAAACTATGCCTAAACACATACGGTAGCAATTTATCTTTCCCTGGAATCAAAACTGAAATGTTTGCCCTCTCCTACCAACCTACACAATGGTCCGCCCACAGAGGGTCGCCTCATTGGATGTGTTCACCGTTCGTCTTGACGTGGATGGAAAACTGTGTTTGAATATTGATAATTGTGTTTGAATATTGATAATCATGTTTTTATTATGTATGTAGGAAAAAAAAAGGATATTTGATGTTTCTTTTAAAATTGCGATCATATAATAGTTTTTATTTATGCACATGCCATTCATAATGTTTAGATCAACTTAAAAAGTATGGATCATCCATTAGGATGACCTACCATGTAGTTTGATGTAGTTTGATTGGTGGAACAAAGTCGTAAATTCATTCATTAGGACAATAAAGACTGTGCGTGCATAGATTTTTAAAAGGTTGGTATATAGTCATACCTTAAAAACAAGTCTCTCCTTTTCTTCTTTGGGAAGTTATTGTCCAGATATCGGTGTATAAGTAAAGAAACACTATGAAAAGTCTCGAAATTCATTCAGTGCCGTAGTCTGTAGATTGTTTTACGGTTATGGACTTAACGACACTGTTATGCACTGTGCATCCCGTTGATCTCAATAGGCACTTGCCAGTGCCTCTCTCTCTTGACTATAGCATGAAGTAATTGATCACTTAGTACATAGGACGGAATTAGTTATTTACTGATACCATAAACATATTAGTTATATATTTAATGAACTTCATAATCATATATTGCTAATTGATATTACTCCTAAATTTTGTGAACCTGGCAAATTGTGCATGTGTGGAAAGGTTATATCACTAAATAACATACTAGCTTTCAAGAACCAAGACCTCTCATGTTTTCTGTGACTGGTATGTAGATATGATTCTACGAATGATATACTCAGCATTATTTATCAACGGTTATTTTCAGGTATGCATGAGCAATGTTACATTGCCCCCTGCAATTTTTTTCTTATTTGTGCTTTTAATTATAGTCTTGCTTACATAACCATATTTGCGTCTCAGGAGTCATCTTCCTTTTCCTTTAAGCGTTGCTTGCCGTCAGGATGGAAAGTACTGCTTTTTTGTGGTGCACTTACCTTCACATCGGAGAGAGTTTTTCTCGATAGAGACAGATTTTGGCAGACTTTTCCAATTCACGTCTCTATTGGCATAGCCTGTTTCTCGATCGCCGCTATAATTATGCATGCCTTGTACTGCTATTTTCTTTATTGTTTATCTATATCCCTTGGTGCTTTTGATTTGATTTTCGCTTCATTTTTCAGATTTGTATTCTGCTTATTTTGCTTCGATCTGATTTCTGCAACTAATTGTCATCTCACTCTTGTTCTTTTGTGTTTTACATAAAGATATCGTCAAGAAAGGGATTACATCAATAGAATTGTTCGCTCGCGCGAACATGGTGACTGAAAGAAGATGCTGCATTCTTTTCGCCATCATTGTGGAGTTTACTCTTGGAACACGATCGTGATCTAATTTGTGGGTTATCCGGTCATTTTATCTATGAACCTTGACTCATAACGGGCAACCTGCTTACCGATAGTAACCAATGGGTGAAGCTACAAGGCTGGCTGGCTTGGAAGGAGGGTTTTTCCTATTCGAAATATTTTCTCAAATAGAATTCTTTTGCTGAATCACATTTTTTGACCTTTTTATTTATTTATTTATTTTCTTTTGTGTCAACAGTGAACATTAAGCTTTACAGTCTTCATGTATATGTACAGGTCTCCTGATGTAATTATTGTTTTCAGATTAGGATCAAACCTGTGACTCATCCCTCAAAGCTGGCATAAATATTTGATAATATAATAAATGGTCTGAAATTGCTTGTCGGAGTTGTAAGCATGATTACGAGTAATTTGTGTTTCGTTTCCCCCAGTTTGGATATTTGTATTCGTGATGTCATGATGCGAAAAGTACTGCAGGGCTGTACAGGGAAGGCTCAATAGCAGCAAATCCCTGTTGCTAGAAAACCACCTCAGTGGTAACAACCTGCACTTTGCAGCCCTAACGGTGTTATTATTTCTTGATGTTATTCCCAATATGCCTCTCAACATCTATTAATTTTCCGATATTATTTCAGAAACTGGTCATAATTAATGTTCTAACTGAGGGGAGGGGTATTTTAAGAATAAAAAGATATCAGTATCGGTAAAAGTTACCGATGGTTAAAACTTGGGGCAAATGCATGTTTTCCCCCCAATTTAGGGATAGTTTCATGCAATTTAGCATTTTTAGAAAAGCATCACGTGATCATAGGACATCTCTGTTGTTTCGTGCATCATTTGGCAAGTTATAGGTTCTAACAAAAAGGCGAAAAATTCGAGCTCTGGTGGTATTAAGGAGCCATTAATTTCTCAAGAAACTGTAGATCTCTTACAAACAATTACGTACATACAATTATGAGTTCTGATACAAAAATTAACTTGAAATGGTTTCTCATACAAATTTCTTTCTCAGTATCCAAACAAGCAATTTCATCCAGTTTTTAAACAGATTCAGAAATAATGAGGCAAATATATGACATACAAACAATAAGGTCAATCAAATCAAAGCTCTGCATTATTCCTTAATCATATGTAGTAAAGCTTATATATATATATATATAGAGAGAGAGAGAGAGAGAGAGAGAGAGAGACACTAGCCCCTACTAAACATCAGGGATGGTACCATCCAAAATCAAACCTCATCTCCTGATTATAATTAGGAGTAGTGATGTTAATGTTTGCATTAGCATCCTGGCTCGATGTCTCCGGAGTTTTCGCGAACCTCCCTTTGATTCTTGGCCTCATCTCGGCATACGCTTTCCGAGATGCGTAACGGATTTGCTTCTCATATCTTCTCTTCTTTCGCTTCTCTCTGTATCTCAACACTTTGGCTTCTCTGTCCGGGTTTGGGTCGCTGCAGCTCGACGTCGTGCCTTCGCCAATATTATGGTCTTTTGGGATGGCACAGCTGCCGCTCGAGGCTTCGGCAAATATCGAAGGAGGTGCGGCAGCGGAGATCGACATCTACAAAGAAATTTTCACGAGTTTCGTCAACATTGCATGTAATATGCGGAAGTTTTTTTTTGCCTGCAAACATTGAATCACAAAACCAAATTCTGAGGGTGGTCTTGAAGCACATTGTACAATACTTCAATTGAGTTAATTTTTATTTTATGATTTTGATCGTATCTCTACATTTTATTTATTGGGGTTTCTAACTCAACCATAGAGTGAGCAAGACCCTAAGACAGTAATATTTGAAATGTTGTATTGGTTGATAAAAACAGCAAGAAACCCAACAAGTTGAAATTAATGTTGAAATTAATTGCAGCTGAGCCAACTTGACTAGTACTATGGTAGATGCCCACAGACATGGAAAAAAATTCAATAAAATTAGTGAAAAAAAGGTTATAGATCAGAAATTATTTTACTAATGAAGCAAACGCAACCATCTAGTACAAGCATCTAAATGATTGAAATATATTTGTCTTTGCGGAACAATCGGTCTTTACCCGGCTTTTCTAAATTTCGGATGGTGCACACATGCACAAGGCGGATCTAATAATCTATCTTTTGAGCAAATTCTTTTCGGGCCGGTAGGAAAAGAACTCGGAATCCTTCCTATAGGCGGATCTAATAATCTATCTTTTGAGCAAATTCTTTTCGGGCCGGTAGGAAAAGAACTCGGGCTCCTTCCTATAGGAGGCCAGGTACAATCAGAGATACAACAAGGGCCGAACCGGGGCTTTTGTTGTTCTTTAGGTCTCCTATGTACCGCGTCAACAAGTTTGGTGCTAAAATTTTCCTTCTAACCAAGTCAAAACCATTGAGCCCTCTCAAATGTTAAAATCTAAGAGTGCATAATTTCTCCTCTGAGAATAATCTCTCATGTTTTTACAATATTTCTAAACCAAGGTTAGCATAGCATGATGATGACGGCTTAGCTTCTCTTGTTCTAAAAAAACCTAAACTAAATTAAAATAAATAATTGGTGTGGTTGGATTTGAACTCTTAGCCTTCCATTATGAAATATAACATACCACCACATAAGCTACATGCTTTGCATGAATTCTTTTGAAATAGCTAATATACATAACATAGATTCAAAAATATAGGAATTTAATTTCAATTAACCGTAGACATAAATTTCAGAGGGGGCACTTGTCCCCAGCTATACCTTTGGGTCCGCTCGCAGGCAAGATGATATCAGTTAGGGATAATCCTCCGAAATAATACTTACCTTTTTACCCCTTAACCAATCAACCAAACTCCCTTATAATAAGCTAATCATTAACATAAATCCATTTGCGCTTAGATTTCATTATCATATTCTCTAGCCGACCAAAAGATCGAGCATCTGAATGGTTGAAACATATTTAGTTTTAACTACACGGACCAATCTTATTAATTATTGTTGTTTTTTTCTGGCTTTTCTATAATGTCTCCACAAGATTGATCCAAATATATATCTCTTTTCTCATCCGTCAAGTTCAAACCATTAAAACCCCTCGCAAAAAGCATATAATTTCTCCTCAAAAATACCTCTTATATATTTGCATCGCTTCCATACCAAGGTTAGCACGGTTTAAATTAACCCTTTACTCAATAATTACTGCCCCACCATGATAAGTTTTATATATGGTAATGTAAAATCAATATGTAATTAGATTCCATTTTTGCCCTTCACTTGGTTTTTGGAATTACTTGTTATTTTAATTAAAATATATGATATTTATGTGCCTCCAAATAGCTCAAAAGGCAAGTAGAATATACTATTCCTTTTTTGTGTAAAAAAGTGAAAAAGTGCAAATGGAAAGAAAAGGGCTTCTTCTTACCTGGCACATTAAGATATCTATCTAGCCCTTTATTCCTGCATAAAAATGGAAAGAAAAAGTGCAGATGGAACGGTTTGCAATGGAGCGCTCCCCTGTGTGTGTATATATCAACCTTTTTGAACAACTTCTTGGTCCACAGATGAGAAAACTTTGCTTTGGTGGTTATTATAAATGGAACCAGACATATTTACAAAGTGGACATCGAGTTTGTGTGTTTCTAGGGTGCGTGTATATATCATGCGGGTTAGATGTATTGTAGGTATACACGTCCATTCACCAATATTTTTTTGGATAAGGCCAATTATGCGGTCATCTGGTCTTTTAATATTATTTAATATGATGGTAGCCGAAAGCATAATTAAGCTCCGATTAATAAATTGGCCGCTTTAACTTTTTTTACAACAGTATAATTACATATCACGGATACACATCATGCATGGCACGTATGAACCAGCAGATCCCTTTCTCATTAAATATCGGGAGAGCACACCAATAAGACAACAACTTTACAAGGATGTAAGAGTTAGTAAGCCGTGAAAAGATGATAAAAATATCACAAGTTCAAGTCATGCAACCAACAGTTAAGAAAGAATATGATAAGATCCTTACGACGCAGTTGTCATCCTCATCCAATCCGCTTGGATTGTACAATGGTGGGCGTGCGTGCTGGAAAATCATTGCTCATTTTGCGCAAATAATAGAAGAGTGGATCTAACATGAGCCCAACCTCAAAATTAAATAATAAATGACGAAAGCTTGTGTGAATACCAAAGTGTCCTATAGATATTTTTGTCAAACATGCTTCCTACGGCCTCAAACTCTAGAAATTTTATTTTTGAGTAAACTTGTTTCCTAACATCTCAGGTTACACCCAAACCTCGTAATCGACGGACCTAAAAACATGTATGTATTTGTTTATGCACGTTTCCTTTCGTATTTCAAGATGAATTATATACCCTTTCGGCCGTATTTTTTTTATGTTTATGGAGAGTTTGCTGGTAAACATGAATCCATGAGTTTTTGCCTATATCATGCATTTATAGATGGCAGGATGATTGAAGTATTCCTCCACTAAAAGATTAGTGCACAAAAATTTGTATATATTCTTTTTGCCCTTCTGCAGATATCTTTCCGTGTGATTTTTGTAATCGAGAATCAATGATAGACATGCCGCTGCTTATTTACCGAACTTTCGTGAAGTCGCAAGTTATCCGAAAATCATGGATGATTGACCACTATCCTAGATTCCTTTGACTATTTTGTTTTTTTAGCTTTTCCATTTTCAAGTGCCCTATCCCTTTTTTTTTATGCATATGGTTCTTATTACACATTCACTTGTTTGTACATTGTTACCTCGTTATCCAAAAGTATACCGTTGGGTTGGGGGGGCGGGGGGGGGGGGGGTTACTTGTACCTCGTGCTTCTGTTTTGTGGGATCCCCCACAAATAAGATATTTTTCTGTCGACATAAATTCCCTTTGCCTGTACTGAATTACTATACAAGAACCCACAAATTAATGTTATATCCTGTTAGTTATTTAATCACGACTAATTAATTCCTGCTATAGATAATAAATTAGCACCAAAATATTTTGGAACAAGAATAAAAAAAATTGCATATATATGTTGAAGAAGTAAATTAAGTAAGGATGCAAGCAAATATTAATGCAAATTGATCATGCTGCAGTAGCACTCACAATGTTACCGGTGGCCGATGCAACTTGCCCCATGGCCGCGGGGATCTCCACCGAGTCCGGCGAGCTCGTGCCGCTCAACGACACATCGAAGGTCAGCCTTCCAGGGTTGCAAGCCGAACTCCTATACCCTTCATTAATATCTATATAATTGAAAGCCGCCGCCGCCGCCGGCGGTGGCACCGTCGACATATGTCCGATCTCTTCCTGCCTTTGCTCGCCGACGGATGAACTCTTTGGATCATTAAACAGCCAAGCCAGGTTGTCGTCGTTGCCGAAGAACTGGAACTCCTGCAGCCCTGCTTCGGATCCTCCGTGATGGCCCGGATCGGGAAACATGGGGAAGGCGGCCCGGTTGAGGTCGGTGATCATGTGGGGGCATACGGCCGCATTATGGCCGGAGCCGCGGCATAGGGTGCAGAAATTGGGAGACGACATGGGATCGAATTCGAAGACCATGCGGCCGGCCGGCCGAGGAGTGGGAAGAGGAAGAAGTAGGGTAGGGTTGAAGAGGAGGAGGAGGAGGAGGAGGAATTTATTTAAGGGGTTACAAGAGAGGGAGCTCAGGGAGGTATGTGGGGGGTATGGGATGCGGGATTCTGTGGACCGAAGCGTGGGAGGCCAATAGGAAGCCAGGAACAGATATTGAGCGATCACTGCTGCCCTTACGTGGATCATTCTTTGCCACCTTAATTATTTCTTTCCATTTTATTTCTTTCATCTTCATTTGATTACTATTATTCTTATTCTTATTCTTATTCTTATATTTAGAAACTAAGATAAGATACTCCAAAATTACACACTCCTGTTGTTGTTTACATGGGATTTTGGACACACACACACAAACACACCATAATGTATACTATACATGTGATGCAGTATAAAGTATTCATCATCCACCTGTGCGCGCGGCTGTGGTTTGTTTACTCTTCATTAATTTATATGCTTGTCATTTGAGCTTCTCCTTGAAATTTGTAACACATGTCCGAAAACACGCCTAGGGTGTTCACACATGTATCAAGAAACATTATAAAAATTCTTCTGTGCACCGCTAAGTATATATTCGTCCATGGAAGAGAATTCTTCTTTCTTATATTGATAGTACTGCCCACGAGTGCGGATTTCTCTGATCAAGACACGTGGTGGATGGCAAGTCTCTCACGTGCATCAACCAGCTCTTTGAAGTACCATACGAATATGACATTTCCTGGCGTCTCATCTCCGAGGTATCATCTGATCTTTGGGGGGCCTCCCCTAAGTACATTCCTAGTTCGTTTAGCAACTAGCTAACAGCTCGTCTCCGAGCTATCATACAGTTAAGCTTTTTCAGCCTCCGCGCCCGTCTCCGAGCTGTCTCAGAGCTGAGCTTTCTCAGCCTCCTCACTCGTCTTCGAGCTGTCACCGAGCCGAGCTTCCTTAGCTTTCCCGTCTAGCCGGAAGCACGGAGCACGAGCGTCTCCGTAACGGTTCCGTCCTGTTGGCTATGGTGCCCTCAAATCAATTATTGTAATCGCAGGCATGCGGTTGTGATGATTGAGGAAGTACTTATACGGGTAGAACAATCTTACTCAAAATAATAGTACACTATCTGGTTTGCCTTTATCATCATGTACATGCATTATGTGGTATTACAGATCACCATTACATGTTGATAGAGCCCATAGGATTCTTACTTGACTACCAGCATTATGATGACGATCATATACGTGGGAGTTGGATGGTCTATAAGCACATCCTTAAATGTCCCTAGTCGAGAGAGTATCGAGACTGGGTATCGATACTCCGGAGTAGACAAGTGTGTACTTATCGAGACCCCGACGAGGGGCGGTGGCCGGCCTCACAAGCCATTGATGTTAGTCAGTCACCTAAAATAGTATACATGTGCTTATTGGGTTATGAGTGCACTGGACGGACTCGCCGGGAACATGCTAGTTGGTATTATACCTATTGCCAGATAGCAGTTCCCAGATGACATGTGTACAGGTTAGTCTGTCGACCTTAGATCGTCATTTGTCTCGTGTGAGTTTCCACTGTGCTTTGATTACTACCGTACCACGGCTCAAAAGAGTCGTGCAAACAGATTTTAATTGGGTACAGTCCCAAACCATATAGAGGCAGTGAGCGGATTGTCGGGGATTCGTCTCTCCCGGTATTGGGGATTGATGTTGCGAGGTGCACGGGTGGCCATCACCAGAAATCCTTGGCCAGGGTAGACGAGAATTACTGATTTGGATCAATAGTTTCTCAGTTGGTGATGGGCTTCATACCGACACGAAATATCGTATTATTAGGGGTCTGACTTTATCCACCTCTTAGACCCGATATGCGATACTCTTAGACGAACAGACTGGACTATAAGGAGATTGTCACTGACAAGTTCAGTAGGGGTTCAGATGAGTTTGCTCTTTGGTCTTCCTTTCGCTCAATACTTGGGTAGCCGTTACGTACAACTGGTGCCGCTGACGTGCTCGTGGTTAAACCCACTTTTAGCGTATTGACGAGTCTTTAGAGTCCCACACAGAGAGTTGTCACGGTTCAGGCGATATGATGTAGATGACGTATGTTGGTACATACAAATGTCCGATTAAATATGTGTAGAGGCTACATAGACTTTTATCGGACGGTTGATAATACTAGCGGCTTAGGATTGAGCCAGATTATTAAATCAGGTTTTGATTTATATATATATATATATATATATATATATATATATGTATTCTAGTATTATTGTTCACTATTCATTCTCTCTTGGCTATTCGTATTTTCATACGAGCTCACGTATATGTATTTCGATACGTATACCGGGTTGTATTATGTATTTATACAGTATATCTTCTAGAAGATGAACACCTCATTATATGATTTTCTTTTTAGAAAATCATTAGGAAATGAGGTGGAGGGTGAGATGGCATGGGCATGGTAGAGTTATGTTGAGAGGTATAGCTAAGGATTTGTTTATTATAAAATGGATGAGAAATTTTTTCCATGGTTGAAAACACTTGGCCATTCTTCTACATGACACACACACACTCACATTCATTGATTGACTCACTCTTTGGAGATTTAGCCATTTCTAGAGTTGCTCATGCTCATGGTTTTCCTCACCTCCTCCTCCTCCTTTGATTGCTCACTTGAGCATGAGACTTGAGAGAAAATATAGTGAGATATTCCTACACACCCCATTCTCCATTGCAAGCAATCTTGGAGCGTCGGTTGCTTCACTAGGCGAAACTGGAGCTTGCATTGTCCTCCTCGGGTGGATCATCTTCGACGAAGGAAGACTGGAGTCCAAGCTCGATCCAGGACGCCTCAAAAAGCTTATGAAGATGGTAGAAGACCGAAGGACATGGTTCGTTCAGTATAACCTTCTATCTCAGTAGCTAGTGCTTCTTGTAGTTTTCTAGTTTAGGGTTTATGGTTCGATTCTAGAACGGTTTCGTTAGCACCAAGTTTTTAAACGCCGGTTTTTGTTCTGTATCGGCCATAGTAGATGGCTAGGACGCTGACGTAACCCAACACGTCCATCTCGCCACGACGAGATCTCCGCCGCTCCATGTCCCGCATCCCACGCTAGCGTATCTCGCCATTAATAGATATATCCCGCCATCAACGCGAATATGATGCAGAGGCGAAATGGACGGTGAGAATCTCGCATTGGCTCGCTCCAATGCGACCCCTATATAAACCCCTCCTCCTGACGATTCAGGTATTTTGAACTCAATCCAATACACTGCTATTCTATTCAATTATTTCTCGGTACTTACTTGATCGTCGGAGGATCCTACGTTGGTTTCCCATCCCGGGACTTCCTTTGCAGGTAGCTTGGCCATTTAGATCCACGCGTTCAACGCTCACATCAAATCTCAACCACTCAGTCCTGCTGGCAGTAAGATTGACGGAGGGCGACATCTGATGAAGATTCTGACCTCCTTCATATATAAATATATTCGCAAAATAAACTTGTATAATGTGTCGAATGTGTGTACCAGGGTATTCAGTTATCTCCTTTTCTTTTCTTTTCTTTTTATATTGCAATGCATTCAAAATGCGTGTTTTGCAAAAACATGTAATTGGTTGGATGCGGCTGCAGTGCTATTAAGTATTAACTAGTTCTCTTTGTTTACTATGCTATAGCCACTCCAATTGAAGAAAGGTTCGATTTAAGCAGAGCTTCGAGTACATGTATTTTCACTCATATCTTGCTCAAATTTTTAACTGTCATTGAAGTATTTTTTAGTAGCCGTGAGTATTTCATAAATATGAGTGAATATGTGGAATTCCGATGTTTGTTTGGAAGAAGTTGCTTGTATTTAAAATTATGAGTTTAAAGTTTGTGTTTGGTAGCGCATTTCAAAAAATTAGGAGTTTCATAGATGTAAATGAAGGGAAATAGGGTTCGTTGGAGAAGAAGTATTAGAAAAAAAAATTACTAAGTACCGGGGGTGACAAACTCCAGCTTTCAAACTCCCAATTTCATACGTGACATGTAAGAAATCAAGACTTCAAAATCATGAATTTTGATGAGAAGACAAACAGAGGAATATATATATATATATATATATATATAGAGAGAGAGAGAGAGAGAGAGAGAGACAGAGAATAAGGAACATATATATGAGAATAATGGAGGAAAGATGCCATAGGAGGGGATTTCCTCCTATGGCGTCGAAATAACACGTTCTCTATCGTGTTTTCCGACGATCGGAATCCATCATCTTCATCGTTGTCATCTAAGATGTGGGTACGCCAAATTTCATGTGATTCTACAACTTTTTCACCGTTGAATTAGTGGGTTCAAAATTAACGGTTTGCCGACAATAGAACTTTTTACATTGCTAAATCAACGGTGAAAAAGTCGTAGAATCACATGAAATTTGGCGTACCCACATCTTAGATGACAACGATGAAGATGATTGATTCCGATCGCCGGAAAACACGATGAAGGACGTGTTATTTCGACGCCATAGGAGGAAATCCCCTCCTATGGCCTCTTTCCTCCATTATTCTCCATATATATATATATATATATATATATATATGGAGAATAATGGAGGAAAGAGGCCATAGGAGGGGATTTCCTTCTATGGCATGGATAAAATACAACCTCCGTCATTTTTTCCGACGATCGGCCCCCATCATCTTCATCGTTATCATCTAAGATGTGCGTACACCAAATTTCATGTGATTCCACAACTTTTTCACCGTTGATTTAGCAATGTAAAAAGTTCTATTGTCGGTAAACCGTTAATTTTGAACCCACTAATTCAACGGTGAAAAAGTTGTGGAATCACATGAAATTTGGTGTACGCACATCTTAGATGATAACGATGATGATGATGGGTGCCGATCGTCGGAAAAAATGACGGAGGTTGTATTTTTTTCCACGCCATAGGAGGAAATCCCCTCCTATGGCCTCTTTCCTCCATTAATCTCTCTCTCTATATATATATGTTATAAAAGATCATGTGTAGGTGCCTGGGATAAATAATATTCTATAAGAGAATAATGGATGAAAGATGTAATAGGAGGGAATTTCCTCCTATGGTGTTGAAAAAGTACACCCTCCATCGTGTTTTCCGACGATCGGCATCCATCATCTTCATCGTTATCATCTACGATTTGGGTACACCAAATTTCATGTGATTCTACAACCTTTTCACCGTTGAATTAGTGGGTTCAAAATTAACGGTTTACTGACAATAGAACTTTTTACATTGGTAAATCAACAGTGAAAAGGTTGTAGAATCACATGAAATTTGGCATCCCCACATCTTAGATGATAATGATGAAGATGATGGATCCCGATCGTCGAAAAATACGACGGAAAGCGTACCTTTTCGACGCCGTAGGAGGAAATCCCCTCCCATGGCCTCTTTTTTCTCCATTATTCTCATTCGTGAAAACTGAAGCCTATTAAGGGTTTTTTGCCTAATATTTTTAATGGACCGCGGAGCAGCGTACGGACATGTTAGCTTGATCCACAATTAATTGGGCAATCACTCACTAGATCTCTCTCTAGGTGAATTTGGATCATGTGTTAGGTTCGAAACAACCATGCATGTCATCAAGAATTCATGGGTTAATTGCTAAATAATATCCAAATGTTTCACCTAGCTTGCATCGATTTATCTTATTGATTTTTTCGCTGCATTTAGATATTCTACAGTACAAACCGTATGGATTTTGTTTAACATATCGATGAATTTGATAGTCAACTGAAAGGAGCAAGGTATTAACGGCTGGTACTTTATGGTACAAAAGTGCAGCGAAAAAATCAATAATGTATATAAGGGCCTGTTTGGTTGCAGGATTATGGAATTTGGATTCCAAAATAGTACGGTTGAAATTTCTGGATTTGGTAATTTGTTGTTTGGTTGGTATTGGATTCCTAGTATTGGATTTGTAGATCCTTATAATTTTTGTTTGGTTGGTGAGAAAAATGGGATTTGGATTTGAGGATTTTAGAGAGAGACAGAGAGAGAGCATTGTTAAATAAATAAAGTATATGGGCCCATCTAAAAGTATAATGAATAGTGCAAAATCCTTGAAAATTTTTAGGATTCAAGAATCCTTGTTTTGTGTGGGCCGCCCATAAAAAACAAAAGAATCCTAGAAATCCTAATCCTGCAACCAAACACAAAATTATGGAATCCTAGGATTCCATGGTCCAAAATCCAAATCCAAACTCATAATTCTGCAACCAAATAAGCCTTAAGTGAAACACTGTGGTACTTTTTAGCAATTAACCCATAACTGATTAATGACCCCTATCAAATCATATCATTATGTCATTTAGCTGATGTGAATGAATGAATATTAACAATATTTTATGTGATGCACAACAATTGCATTGCTTAAAGGCACAGGTCACCACTATGCCTATAGTTGACACGTGGCACTCTGGAATCCAGGGGTTTTCTAGTTGCTGCAGGTTCAACGACATTTGAAGACTTGTGACAAAAATTGAACTATTAGGTATGAGGATTACTTTACTGCAGAACTTGAAATCCCACCGCAATCTATCCAAAAGATAAATATCGTAAGTCTATTTGGTTGGCATTAGTATCTAGATGTTGTTGGTCCCACCATTTATCTTCTGAATAGATTGTGACAGGATTTTAACTAGTTAGGTAAAATATTGCAATTAGCTCTGGTCTCAACCAGTCTGCTTGCTCTTTTTTGACATGTATGTAACAAAGTTTTGCAGTTCATGCACAAGCATTGAGATTGGATCTAGGTTACCGGTCCAATTTTTTTGGAAAAACGCCTTTGTGATACAAAAAAGGTATATTTATGTCCTCATACTTTTAACTTTTCAATATCAATATACTATTCTAATAACTTTTGGACAGATAACTACTATATTTATTATATAGCTACCATAATTATTTGATTGCCACTACCTCATGTCTTTTCAAACTGTCAATATTTATATGTAGGAGTGTATGAGCTATGCGATAAATATAGTGGCTAATTAGTAAATATAGTAGTTAAATATGAAATATAGTATGTATATGATAAATGTAATAGCTATTTGTCAAAAGTTACGAGGGTAAAAATATTGAAAAATATAAAAAGTTCAGGGACTTAAAAACACCTCTTTGTGGTCATAAGAGAGTTTTCCGAAGTTATTTTAGGCGCCAGGGATCAAGACCAACCATTTTTATTTTATTTTTTTGAATGAGGCCCCTAGACTTCTTTTCCCCAATAATCTTATAACTCAAACTCAAGTGGATGAATTGATAAATTAATTGTCCTTTTTTAAAAGCAAACGTCAATTAAAAAAGATAAGCTTTAATTTACTCTTCCTCCTCCATAAAAAATTATTTCATGTGCCGGCCATATACATCCGGATCAGAGAGAGAAAAAATAGAACTGTGGGCCTCACACGCTGCCTAAGTCTGTCCGAAACACTTCCTTCTCTTTCACCCCTGGCCCGGATGTATTACGTCCTGCACACTGAATAATTTCTCCTTCTTCCACAAGATGTCCACTTGGATGACCATCCTCACTTAACATTCCTTTAATTTAGCCGAAATCATAATGTAAAAAGGAGTTAGTACTCAAACTATTAACATACTAGTAGGCCCGTAGAGGCCGGTCTAGACGAGCTAAGCCGCTTACTTGGCTGACTAGACGTTTTAATAAGACCATTCGATCGGAAATAGGGTAGGAGGTGCATCTCTTTTGTCTACGCGCTTTTAACGGACGCAAAGGCATCTATTGTTTCTTGTATTTGTTGCAGCGATGGTGTATGCATGTATGTATGTATGTATGTATATAGGGTGCATATGTAAGACCGCGAACCGATGAGTGCAACCTCTAGTTATGACGGAGGGTACAACTCATACGGTAAAACTTAACTTTGTTATTTTCAATAAAGAAATACATGATTCGATTTTTCTAGTATCCAGCTGAGCTCAGCTGCTTTCAAGTCAATCAAATTTAGTTTTTTTTTCCAACATAAGAGCAAGACTCGACCGCCCCATAAAATTTTATTAAAATACCAAAAATATCTAACAACAAAACTATTACAAAAATACATCATCAATCACGTGCCCATATGCACCGACAAACATACAAAACAATAAAAGAGAGAAAGATGAAAGAAACAGAAGGAAAAAAGAGAAAAAAAAACAAAGAACCAAGAAACAAGAAGCAAGATCAACATCTTGCATCTTCACAAAATTAGAAACTGATGATGCTCATAAGTGGGAATTTCTCAGATTATGACACATGGCAAATGACGTATCATCCGCGACAGCCCACTAGACTCCTAGGGGCTACCAAGGTAAAATCAGTGTGGACACTCCACTTCTTGCCCACGAGCAATCTGGCAGCCGAACTTGCACCCTTCCTCTTTTGCACGCCTCCAAGCTATTGCAGAGCGAAGCTTCCTCGGTCTCCCAGCTCGTCTCCGAGACATCCTCCGAGCTAAGCCTCCCCAGCTCTCCCGATCAAACGAGAACGCCGATCCCTAGCGCTTCCGCAATGGCTACGCGTAACTCGCCAAAGCGAGATAACCGCCGTCCTATGTCCCGCGTCCCACGCTGGCACATCCCCCATTAATGAGCGTATCCTATAATTAATGGAGGGATCCCATCATTCACGCAGGCGTAACGTCAGGGGCGTAACTGACGGCGAAGATCTCGCACCTGCTCGCTCCATGAGACCACTATAAAAAACCCTTTCTCAGACGAATCAGGTAACGCAAATTTGATTCCAATAAGCCACTACTCTGCCAATATTCCCCGGCTCTAACTTGATCATCGGAGGGTCCTACGATAGTCACCCATCCCGGGACTTACTTGCAGGTAGCTCAGCTTCCACCTCAAACTCAACCTATTGAGATCCACACGCTCTAGGAGACAACCTTCAAATCAAATCTCAACCGTTCAACAACGCTCGCTACAGATCGACGGAAGACAACATCTGAAGGAGATCATACCCTCCATTAGTTGGCGCCGTTTATGGGAACGAATCAAAAATTTCTTCCACTCATCGAAATTGATCTTCTGCCCTCGACCTAATGGCGAGCGAAAGCCGCGATGATCCCAACATAAGCCGCCATGGCCCCCACACCGGAGGCGTTAGCGGTTCCTCTCCCCTCCAAATCTCATCAACGTCTTTGTTTACCGCCGGAAACCGGGAAGACGCGACGTCTTGCATGAATCTGGGGGCAGATGCTAATTGATACTATCCGTCCATCTCTCCGAAGATGCCAAGTTGATTTATGGCACTATATATCGAAAGTTTAGACAGATGCGGCCGATGTAGCAGACTTCGTCAGATTCCCCTTCATTTGAGGGGTTTTTGATTGTGGGGACGCTCTTCCCTGCAGGAGTAAGCCCCTGCAGTTAATTACGCTACCGCATCGCGGTAACCACTTTCTCCTTCTCCAGATGGTCACTTCGTGTCGTTTGTGTTTGTTTTAATTTTGGTTGCCCGTGGATTGTATACGGAGACTAATTTATGTTGTCGCCCGTAGGACGTGGATTAGTCCAAATCCATATTTTCTTAGATTTGGGTTTGGGGGTTGGGTTTAAGGATACGTTAGTCTTATTTGAGGCTAAGATCAACTTAAACGTATGTTAAGAATACGTTAGTCTCATTTCAGACTAAGACCAACTTAACGGGATCGTTTAGATCCAACAAAAGAGCATTTGGGCTCTATTGTTTAGTTTAGGGACATTGCGGTCGATTACCAGTTTAAGGACATGGTGGTCCAACGTTAGTTTAAGGACATTACGGTCCATTACCAGTTTAAGGACATGGTGGTCCAACGTTAGTTTAAGGACATTACGGTCCATAATTAGTTTAAGGACATCTCGGTCCAAGGTTAAGGACATCATAGTCCGTGGGTTTAAGGGGTCCCCACAGTCCGAGGTTAAGGACATCATAGTCCGTGGGTTTAAGGACCCCACAGTCCGAGGTTAAGGACATCATAGTTCGTGGGTTTAAAGGGACCCCACAGTCCGAGGTTAAGGACATCATAGTCCGTGGGTTTAAGGACCCCACAGTCCAGTTTAAAGACGTCATAGTCTATGAAATGTATAGTTGTCGGGACCCGTCACCTCTCTGAAGACGTTGAAAGATTACAACGACATGTATCAGAGGGGTTCAGAGATGTACCCTTGAACCAATGTTGATTGGAAAATCTGTAGTCCAAGTTGGGACTAAGATTAATTAACTAGATTAGGAGCATCTAGGCTCAGTTAAATCTGAATTGAGGACTTATGGCCAGTCTTGGGCTAAGTCCAATCAAGTTAAAATATTTAACAATTATTTTGGGCTGTTAAGCATTTGTTTGAGCTCGGCCCTGACAGTGTCTTTGTATTTTATTGAATGCTGAGCATTCCTCATAGCCCTGGGCTTATTAAAGAACAATTTATGTTCTATCAGCGTAACACATGGTGCGCTTGGCGCTTTGTGCCAGTCAAAGAGCGCAGTGCGCTTCTACCAAGTAGCGCACATGTGAGGGACACGTGTTGCGCTTGGCGCTAAGCGCCAGATGATGGGTGCATTGCGCCAGTTTATGAGAGCATTGCGCTATTAATTTAGTGGCGTACACGTGAGTGACAAGTGGTGCGCCTGGCGCTGAGCGCCAGCCTATGAGCGCAGTGCGCTATTATAAAGAGCGCAAAGCGCTAACTGTTAGATGGCACCTACGTGAAGGACACGTGGCGCGCTTGGCGCTGAGCGCCAGTCCAAGGGCGCAGAAGCGCAGTTCAAGAGCGCAAAGCGCATCTGATCAATTTTATGATCTGAGAAATAAATTCTCGTTTATAAGAGACATTGTCTCAAGATTCTAAGAACAAAAGTTCTTATTTTGTAGGAGATGTCTTCAATCACTTATGGTTATGAAAGGCTTTGCCTTTATGGATCTGTGATCCTCAAGAGAACTAAATTATTTTCCTTCCCCTTTTATAATAAGATGTTTATGATCTCTTTTAGATCTATGAAGAAGTAAATTCTTCTTCTATTTTATGATGAGATCTTTTGATTTCTTTGTAAAAGACATTGGTCTTGTAAATCTATGATCTGTGAGAAAGAAGTAAATTCTTCTTTTTAGTTATGAGATGATTTCATCTCTCTGTTCTTTTACCTTGAAGAAAAGAAGTTCTTCTATCGAGAGCTTGGCTCTTCTTTCTGAGATTTTCTCAAATCTTATGGGGGGGAGGGTTCCTCTCTATACGTCTGTATCTGAGACTTGAAGTCTGGGGGCCTTTATATATGGCGAGTTAATCAGTTAAGGAGATCTTTTCTCCAATTGATTTGGGGAATTTCCCATCGTTGGATGTTTGACCCAAGGGCTTCTGATTTACAGAAGGCAATCTTCTTATTTTTTAACAAGATTGGGAAATCTTCTAAACATAATTTATTCTGTGTTTTTGGTGATTTTTAATCACCATTGGATCATTGATCCAACGGTGCTCTGATTTACAGAGCACAATCTTGTATTTTGGAAAGATTTTGAGGAATCTTTCCTTAACAGATTTTAATTCTGATCAATTAATGATTTATCATTATTATTGGATCTTTGATCTGATGGTGGGGAGCTTTTAGTTCCAGCGCTAGCGCACCCATGCTTTGCACGTGGTGCGCTGTTTAGAGGGCAACGCACCTAGCGCTAGCGCATCCGTGCTTTGCACGTGGTGCGCTGCTTAGAGCGCTGCGCACCTAGCGCTATCGCACACGTGCTTTGCACGTGGTGCGCTGCTTAGAGCGCAGCGCACCTAGCGCTAGCGCACACGTGCTTTGCACGTGGTATGCTATTTAGGGCGCAACGCATTTGGCGCTGCTTCTGAAGCATTACTTCATTTCAAAATTTAAATTTTGAACAGATCTTTGCTCTGATTAGGGGAAACAGTCTTATCGGCTCGAATCGACAGACTCACGTCGATGGTGGACGCCCTCGTCCGTATTCAGGCGGCGGACCCTGCTCACCAGGTCGCGGTCCCCCCCGAAACAACGACGCACGCAGAAGGGCCGATGCCCACTCTCCCCTCAGCGTCACCGAGCGCCGGCGTGCCACCTCCGGCAACCACGGCCCATGCGCGGGCCATGATTCCATGACCCGCTGGGCTCCGGAAGGCTCCACACCCCGGTCTCGGGGAAGACTGGGCCATCGTCCCGAAGTCCGACGCGCCCACACCCTCTGAGGAGGTGTCGGTCAGCTCGCCTGTTTCCAGGCATGACCGATGCCCCCACCCGCGTCAAGACCGCGGAGGTACACATTGGGACTACTCGAGAAGAACCTTGCCCGAGGATCTGAGAAATCTGATAGAGCGGAATCGAACCCGCACCGCCGCGCAGACCAGGAGCGGGGAAAGTCGCCACTCCGATTGTGCTGAATCCTCGGGTTACCACCACCGACTCGAGGCCCTTGAAAATAAGATCAAGGGCATACAGCGAGACGGCCATCCTTTCGGCGAAGGGGCTAGGTATTCTGCGGATTCTCTCATGAAGCCTTTCACCGAGGAATTGCTGGCCGAACGTGTCTCATCCAAGAACAAGCCGCCCAAGGTGGCGTTCTTTGATGGGAAGTCCGACCCAAAAGATCACTTGGACACATTTACAGCGAGCATGAGCTTCCAAGATAACTCGGACGCAGCTCAATGCCGCGCTTTTCCCACCACCCTCATCCGGGCTGGCCGGGACTGGTTCAGGGGACTTACGCCACGCTCTATCTCGACCTTCGACGAGCTGGCCTCCTAATTCCTCGGTCATTTCGTCGGGAATCGACGGCAGAACAGGACGGTCGACTACCTGTTCATCATCAAGAGCGGAGACAAAGAATCCTTCAAAGGATATGTCACCCGCTTCTATAACGCGCTCCTCGAGGTCCCCGAGCACCGTGATAAAACGGTCATCACCGCGTTAAGGTCGGGTCTTAGGCACAAAGAGTGGCTCCGCTCTTTTGCATTAGCGCAACCTAATACCATGGCCGAGGTGAAAGCTTAGACCGAGCGTGAAATCCAACTCGAGTCTGAGGTGAACTCAAACCTGCCCCGGGCCGACCAGCCAAACAGAAAGAAAGGGGATCGGGAGGAGAAAAAGAAAGCCGATCGTCTGGAGCCTTACTCCCCGAGGTTTCAGGAGTACACTCCCCTAAACATCTCCCAGAACGAGCTGCTGGAGGAAGCTAAGGGGGAGAGGTTCTTCAAGTTCCCGCTAGTGACCCAAAGGGCGGGCAAGCGTCTCCGAGGCCCGTACTGCGCCTTCCACAGGTCGCAAGGCCACCTGACCGAAAACTGCAAACAACTCCGTGACTACATCGAGGAGTTGATCCGCTCCGGACACTTAGCGAAGTACTTGCGGGACAAGCCGCAGGCAGAACGGGAGCAAGAGAACCAGCCCCCTCCCGGGGAATTAACGATCGGCTACATCATGGCCATTACCTCGGATCAAGTTCGGGAAGGCAGGGGAGACCGTCGCCCCCGACCTTACAATGCTGAAAAGCTCAAGTTGTATAAATAAGAAAAAATGTATCCCCTTTTGAAATAATGTAATTCCTGTTGGCGATTAGTTAAGTCCATAGAATGTACGAAGAGAAAAGAAAAATAGACAACACACTACCGCCAAAAACATTGTTTATTTATTGATTAAAGGGTATTATAGGCTCCCCAGCCTTACAATAATTACAATAGAGGGGGCGGGGATCAAGGAAGCACTGTTGATGGTACTCCGAGGAAACCTCCTGCAGCCGAGCCCGAGCTACCTTAACCTGCTCCCTCTGACGGTGCCAACGGACCCTAGATACCACGGAAGCGCCGGGGACCCCATCCGCTGGACCGGAGGCAACGATCAGCCTTTTCTGGAAACACTCCAGAAGAAGACCCACTGATCGCTCCCGCATGCTCTGCAAGATCAGGCCGAAATGGTAGAGCGTATGTACCTTTTCAAACGCCTCGCCCCTCAGCTGTGGAGACAGGGCGTTGTGCAGACCCGGAGACATCCTCCAGATTGCATAAAGAAGCACTTGGAGGAGAGCAGATCGCCGGGGAAGTAGGCGACCAAAGTGGCCCTCCACGCGGTCTATCACCGCCTCGTATGTCTGCTCGGAGCGATCAAGGCAGTAAAGGTACAAGTTGTCACGAGAGATGATCTCCTTGATGTGGAATATACGCCCATACATTTTCTAAGGAACACAAGATTGAGAGGAAACTAACACACCCTCAAGGATGCACATTCGGTATTTATTGCTTCTACAAAATCTTCCAACGGCCGAAATTTACTCGCGTAGCGACGCGAATCACGGGACGCCTCAATTTCCCGATATAGAACTGCCACGTGTCGGCTATGCCAGTCTTCATGAGCGGCTATGCGGGCCTCGGAAGGTTGAACAACGCCATCACTCCCGCCTATGTGGGCCGCGGAAGGTTGAACAACGCCCCGCAAAGGCGCAAAGGAGTCTCTAAAGCTCTCCTCACGAGGCGGCCGAGCAGCTTCCTGCTCGGTCCATCTGCAGCGAGTATCAATTGAGGATTTTCTCATTAAATGGGAATCAATTGAGGATTTTCTCATTTAATTGACAGTCTCATCAAATGATGAGGCTGTTTTATTAATGATGAACCGTCATCTAAATTTTGTGGGTCCCCATTTGGTCCTTTTTTACTGCATTGCAGCGCGGTACAAATTTAAAGTACCTAGTGACAGCACTTAAACTGTAGCATTGGCGGCTGATACTTTATTCTTTTCCCGCGCAGGTACTATGTCTTTTGACACTTCTTTACCGTTCGTCCGCTCGGAAGGCGGGTTTCCCGAAGCGCCCGTAGACCGAGAGGTTCTTACGCTGATTAAAGACCATGACCCGGAGCAAAAGAGTCTTCACTTATGGGGGTAGATGGTACGATCAGATTACCAGAGGCCACCGGAGCTTTTCTTGTGCGACATCCTCGGAGCCTATCTTTGCGATCCCTTATGCAGATGCACCCCCGATAAGCTATACGGTGGAGGAGGTAAATTGGACTTCAGAAGGTCTTCTTCGGCCTTCTATGGCCGCAATACCTGTACAGCCGCCGGTAGCTTTGGATACTTTAGGACGACGCATATGCCAGGGTGAATCACGCCCTTGGGGACAGCCCTACAACATAGGACTAACTCCCTGCCATCCGGCCGGATACTTACAGTGGGCCCGATATATTTTATCGGCGAAGAAGTCGCAGCTACTGAAGCTCGGATTGTACCCTGCGATCTACGCTTCCTTGTTCCAATATTCTGCACCTCCGACATGGTGGATCAAGGCGTTTTTAGAGCAGTAGAACATTCCGACCCACACCTTCTTCCTATTGGATCGAGAAGTCTCCATTCCTTTAGAGGAATTTGCCGAGGTCTCTGGTTTACCCGTTAAGGGAGAGCATTATGAGGAGCTGCTTCCTCCGGATGAGTATATTTTTGCCACCAAATCAATGGTAATGGGTCTTACCCCAGAGAACGCTATTCAACACCAATTTCCAAGTTTGATAAAGGTGTTGAATGTCTACGAGGGCCTATTTCTTGAATCTGGAAGCCGGGGGGTCAGCTTTGCGGACTTCATTGCCCGTTTTCTTCGCTCAGAAATTTTGTCACGACAAGGTGAAAAGTTTGTCAAACTTGATGATCTTTTCGGCTTTGGCTTGGATCGCCGGCCAATATTGGAAGCCGATCAAAAGGATTTCTTTCTTCCAAATGTCGCGATCGTCCCCTTCTCAGAAATCGCCGCTCCGGGCATCGATGAGGAAACGTTCTTTCTAGGGTTCCCCGGTTTATGGTTAAGGTGGTTTGCGCTTCCCATGCACCCTCGCTATATGAGGCCGTCCGTCTTCTACCCAGCGCATCGAATGGTTGCCGGGATACAAGTGGCCATTGGGATTGATGGATTAGCCCACCTGTATCACGACCTCAGCTTGGCAGCGGATACTACTGAGCCAGGGGTGTAGCCTGCCAACTTTCCAATGCATTATTTCACCTCATGGCTTGAGTTGCACGTGCTCGGGGTTTTCGGTATCCACAGAAGACCTTCCTTTTATGACAGATGCAAGTTCCCTCGGATAATGCGTCTAGTAGACGCATCCATCGTAAATCCTTCACCGCGGTAAGCTAGGGGTTTGCTCCTTCGTCCACGCACGGTTGGAGACGGTATGTACTTTACCGATAAAATTTTGACCGTCGTCCAGGAATCCACGAAGACGGTGCTGCCATTGCAGGACATCTTTAAAGACGGGGCCTCTGTGTTAAAAGCTCGGAAAATTCTTCATTTGTACTCCATCCGTCCGGGCTTTCTCGTATTTAGGAAAAATGATGCGGTGTTATTCATGAGATACAACCCGTATCGTTTCGCCCAGCAGCTGAGCTATAATCAGGGCGTCCCGCTCGAGACTTTCTTGGCAGAACCTGCTACTATCGAAGAGGGAATGCGAAGTGCGCTGCATCATTTTATGCGCCTAAACACAGGGTCCAACTTTTTCATTAGTGAACCGAGCTGCGTTCCTAAGGCCCTGAATGTGTATGTGGCGTGGTATCAACACTCGATGGGCGCCGTCATTAGAGAGGAGAAGCGATTGTTGCTTGATCGCAAAGGCACCGCTCCGGCTGGCAATCCAAATGTTCCTCTGAAGCGACGGACCATTGTCCGTCCTCCCTTAAGAGAAGTTGCCGCGGTCGAGGTCCTGCATGATAGGCCTGAGTTACCGATAGCCCGTGCTCCCGTGGAAACGGTGACTGTGGCGTCTCCCGAGTGTGGCGTGGGTTCAGATATCGGGACTCGTAGTCCCAAGGTGCCCACCAAGCGTAAGCTTGTGCTGGCGGCGACCGGTACTCGCTTGTAGAAGAGGAAGAAGAAGTCGATTCTCTCTGCCGACGTCGTACTCGGCTAGGAGCCTCATGCTCCTTATAGCGAGGGCCTGAGCGAGTATGGGACCAACGAAGGCCTATTCGTAGCGCCGGATGATACCGACCTCGAGGCTGCTATTGCAGCTTCCGAGCGATTAGCAAGCCACAAAGCGGGATTGGCCATCCTCGCACAATCAAGTAAACCTCAGCCGTATCTTTTGTCATTGCATTATATTTTTATTATCATGTTTTGACTGACACTTTTCCTTCTTTAACAGGCATTTCCACTGAAGAGGCTCTCGCGGCTTCCCTTAGGACCTTTGAGAAGGAGGAGAGGATTCGCGCTTCGCTGGGCGTTCGTATATTTTGGCTCATTGTACTTTCATTCGCCTTTCTTATGAATAATCTGACCCCTTTTTTATCTGATCGCAGGGATTACTTCGACTCAGGTCTTGCCCGGTACAGTGCCAATCCCGCAGGGTGATGTGGAGATACTTCCAGGGCTAGCTATCGGAGCCCCGACCTCCTCAGCATTGCCAAAAGAGGTTTTACTCAAGCAACCGATGACGGATGCCGTAACGGCTCCAGAGGTAACTCCTGGCACAGATGATGGCGTCCCTTTGACGGAGGTCTTGAGAAGATCAGCTCTCACGGCCCGGGCGGAAAGGAAATGCAGAATGCGTGCAGCAAGGGAACGTAATGCCGCCTTGGCCGCGGGTGCAGTCTCGAGCGCTGCTTACCCCGTCCTTGCTTCTTCAGAGGGTGCTCCGGCCGCCTTGTCTACCGCTCATAGATAGGCAGCACATGCGGCTCGGGAAGCAATTGAAAGACCGACCCAAGGTAACGTAACACTGAGTTCTTTTGTCAAAGTTTTAATTTTCAGATTCTCATATATCCTATCTTGCAGGGCCGAGTCTTGATGAGGAAGTGATAGGTGAGATGGCGGCAACCACTGAGCCGGAAGTGACCACACTTTCTCAAGAGTCTGGAACTGCCCCAATCGCCACTCTTTCCCCTTGCGGTTCCTTGCCGTTGCCGGGCGCTGCGAGTATCACGACGATGTTGGGGTAAAAATTTACACCCCGGTTGACCAAGTCAAAATCAAAGTCAACCCCAACCCAGGTGGGCCCAAGCCCAGGTCAAGTGGGCCAATGCCCGGAGCGAGCCCGAACATAAAGCGGCCGGCCTCCCCCCCATGCCAAAATTTTGTTGTATTTATTTTATTTTATTTTATGAATAAATGTAAGAAAAATGGGCATAAAGCCAAATTTTTGTAAAGCCCATGGCTTATGTGTAAAAAGAAATGGCACATGAGCCATGGGATGGGCAAAATGCCATTTTTGTAGAGCCCAAGGGGCTATATGTAAAGTGTATAGCCTATAAAGGCAAGGATAATGAAAATATCCCAACAACTTTTTCTCTCTCCAAAGAGCAAATCTAGATCTGAGATCTTTCTCCTTCTTCAAGGTTCTAAAATCTTCTTCTTTCTTGAATTAAAATCAAGAGTTTTACTTTTCTTTTTATAAAACTAAATAGTTTTTCACCACAAAACCCACAAAGGGAAACTCAGATCTTCCATCAGATCTCAAAAAGAAGAGGTTTTTAAAATCTCACACTTCTTGATTTTCAAGATCCGGCCAACAAAGAAAGAAGAAGGAGACCCATCTCCAGAAACCCCACTTTGGGGAAGAACTAGGGCTCAAGGGGAGAAGCCCTTCATCAGCTTCAAAACAGCTTAGGAGTTTCACTCCACACTGATTTCTCTTTCGGGAGTTTCTGGGGCTAAAAGCTCCTTTTTCTCGCCGGCGCCCAAGCGCCCGAGCGCCTTGCGCTCAAGCGCCCAGCGCCCACGTGCCGACACGTGGCGCGCTAGCGCTCGAGCGCTTCGCGCTCAAAGCGCCCAGCGCTCAAGCGCCAAGCGCCCACGTGCCGACACGTGGCGCGCTAACGTTCGAGCGCCCAGCGCCCACGTGTCGGATACGTGGCGCGCTAGCGCCTGAGCGCACAGCACCTAAGCGCACAGCGCTCAAGGCGCTGGCCCCACGCGTCCTTTGGGCTCTTTTTCCCTTTTTTTATATGTACACATGCATATATATGTATAGATACACACTCACTCTACAACACTGTCCCTCTAAAAAAATTTTTTTAGGCCGGGGCGCTGCCTCGCACCCCGCAAGGGGGCTGCTAGCCCCCTTGACCCCCAGCCCGCTATCCGGGTAGCGGGACCCCCGTAAAAAAAACTCTGCGTGGCTTCCGATATATCTAAACCCCCCTCCAAAACAAAACACACGTACACTGCACATTGAGTTCGCATGACCAGTTTAACCCGTTAATCGGAGGTTCCCTCACCCCAAAGGCGAGGGGTAATTAACGGCAGCTTAGTCCGCGGCTGCCGGAGATTCGGATCCCCACAATCAATAAACCCCGGCCTACCCTAAGCAGGGGGGATCTGTAGTACGCCTGACAAGCGCGCGCGTATTCCCATCTCAATGGGGTGACGAAAAACACCCTACAGATTGTGGCACGCCCGGTGGGACCTTTCTCTCCTCCCATATTTCGGGTTAAACGTTCATGCGAACTCATTCAATATACATATCGATTGCCTATACTGAAATGATGTTTTTTTTCTTTCGTGCAGTAATCAACTTTCGACGACAATGTCTCTCAAGACGAATTCAGCTTCCAACGCGACCCCGATCCGTACGTGGTCAAGGTCAATGCTTGTGTGGTTCTCCCCGCAAGCCTCAGTCGACAGTGGGAGGAACTGCCCCGCCAGTTTGGTTCCGTCATCATCTACCCTGCCGGAAGCGCTCATCTGGCAGAAATCTCGGCGATACAGGTGGCCAAGCCGGTCTCAAGGGGCAAGAGGCCGAATGTTGTGATCGCTAAGGCACCACAACCGAAGCTTAAGACGGTGTCTGAACGACTCTCTGGCGCTCCAGCTGGGGGCAAGACTTCTGGTACAAGGGGCAACATCAAATGTTGCGGATGAGCTCAGGTGATGACTCCAACAAATGCACAATCGAGCGTATCTCCAAAATCCTCCATCGCCCGGTCTACGGCGTCTTCCTAAAGAGCTGAAGTCTGCCAGGTGCTTAGAACAGAAAAGTTAAGGCAGAAGCGGCTCAGGTATCGAGCCAATAAGAGGGCCAGGGCTTCGGCCAAGTGGAATCTTATGAAGTTCCAAGAGCAGGGTCACTCTGTGATGACGGCTGAGTCGGCCGTAAAAATCAGCAATTCCTTCGAACCTTTGAAGTGGGTTCAGAAAAATGCCATGACCGCCAGAATCAAGAAGATGGTGGTCCGAACGTCGCTACAAAGAGACGTGTCTCGGCCCTAACAGAAGAAGTATGGCACTGTCTCTTCAAGGGTCTATCAGGCGCTCTGTGCCGCACGAAAGCAGCGGGGCAAATCCAGAAAAGAAGCGCCAGCACCATTCAAGAATCCGGCCAGGCCATCCACCTTCAATCGACTGCCCGCTACTGAAACAGGGGGGTCACGACAGCGATCAGTGAAATTAGCCGCCGATAATAAAAATACGGCTGGATATATTATCCATACGGTCTATATGGCAGGTGGGCGCCCCAGCGACAATCTTCGCAGCAAAAGCAAGGATGGGGCCGCCACATCCCAAGCCCAATCTGGCTTGAATGTGGTTGCCGCTGCCCAAGAACAGCCGCCTCCGCTGGATGAAGAAAACCCTCTCGATGAGGATGATAGGCAGAAAGACCCCTTGGTCCATGCAGAGTCAAGCTCGGACAGCGAGGAAGAGCCGACTTTCTGCCCCAGGACTGCGGAGCAAGAGCTGCTTCAAGATCTGCTTCAAGAGCTTCGAAAACAGCTCAGGAGCAAAGATAAAGGGATGACCAAGCTCTATTCGAAGATTGACGACTTAACGAACGTTGTGATGCAGCTTACGGCTCAAATTGCTCGAGCGCCTCCCAATCAAGCATAAGTCGCTACTAATCAGCCGGGTGATGACAATCCGAAGCAGCCAATGCCTGTTCCTTTGGGTCTAAGAATGGTCGAGCCGCACGAAAGCCGGCCACATTCCGCTTCTGGGGATGCCTTGGCCCCAGATAGCACTATCCCGCTAACACAAGATCGGATAATGGATTTGGTCACCAGCAAAGTTAAAACATTGGTGGCTGAAGCTGAAGCTCAGAAAGAAATTGGCAGTAGTGGGAGGCCATATCCCGCACAATACGATCTGATCGAGTTCCCGAGCGGCTACGTCATTCCTAAGTTCGGAAGATTTGACGGAACGGGGAATGCAAATCAGCACGTCGCCCACTTTAAAGCATCGTGCGGAAATACATGGGGCAATGATGCGCTCTTTCTCCGTCAGTTTGTCAACAGCCTGACCGGTGTCGCTTTCGACTGGTACGCGAGTATACCAGATGGGTCCGTTATTACCTTTGCCCAAATGGAGTCTCTGTTTCGGCAAAGGTTCATGAGTGTCAGTGATAAAATCTCCATTGCCGACCTTGTGAGGACCAAGCCGGGGAAGAATGAAAGCAACACCGACTTTATCGCCCGATGGCGTAATCTCACGGTCAAGTGCGAACCGCCACTGGAGCAGGACCAGTCCGTCAGCTTTCTCATTGGGAACCTCAGCAATTGGATGGTCCCATTCTTGTGTACAGCAGGTCTCAAGACGTTTCAAGAGCTAACCAAGAAAGTCCAAATACTGGAACGCTCGAAGCAAGAGTCTACCTCGGACTCTCAGAGAGACAAGACTTGGAAAAGCAAGCGGGACGACAACCGTAGAAGCGGGAGTTCCAGCAATACCAATGTCTTCAATGCGTCCGACAATGAAGAAAAGCGAAGGGCGGGCGAATCCAAAACCAACTGGTCTCGAAAGCCATTGCTGGGAGGAGATGGGCCTTCCCTAAAGGAGAAGAAGAACAAGGTTTACTCTTTCAGAAGGGACAAGGTCCGCAAGATATTTAAAGATGCCTTGAATAACGGCCTACAATTGCCAGAGTCGAAAAGACCCCAAGAAGCAAAAATGATCGACAATCCTTTGTATTGCCCGTACCACCGAGTAGTGAGCCATGTGGTCGAGGATTGCTATATCTTCAAAGACTGGGTCGAGAAGCAGTACAAGGCTGGAGAGATCGAGCTGTCCAAAAATGTGTTGGTGAACAATCAAGTTGCAACCACCAACTTTATACAGACAGAAGCTGAAGCCTTCTGGGAGCAGACAGCCGAACCCGCTGCCCTGAGAAATGAGACCGACTCGCCGCAGCCTCCGTGGAGTACACACATATCTAATAAGACGAAGAAGATGATAAAGCTACTTCGGAAAGAGCCCAGGACGGAATGGGAAGGGCAGAAGAAGCCTACCAGTCCAGCTGCCAATGCGGCTCCATCAGGCTCAAAATCCAAGAAGCTCAAGAAGAAGAAAAGTGCAGCTCGGCGCGAAAAAGAGTCTGCAGGGAGATCGACCATTCAAAAATATATCGATTCCCTCGAAGAATATGAACAGAAGCAAAGAACTCTGATTCAATTGAAGGAGTTCCTCCCTGTACGAGCGGCTGAAATTCTGGAGGAGTTAGAAGAAGACTCTAATGAAGAGATCCCTATAGTGACCTGCTACGCCATCCATATGGGCAGCGACTCTGAGGGGGAGCTCTGTTTTTCCGAAGAGGACGAGGAGCTTGCCACAAAGGCCAATCAAATCCAGCTCAGAAGTGGCAGGGCTCTACCGCCAAATCAGGGCAACGCCCCAAAAGGGAAGGAAAAACAAGTCGCTAATGAAGAAGATGGCAGAGAACCGGCTGATGAAAACATAAGTCCTTCCTCGGTAGACTATAATGTCTTGGCTCACCTCCGAAAGCTTCCGTCTCTCCTTAGCATCTACGATACCTTGGTTCTATCTCAAGAGCTTAGAGATGTTCTCATTCATGCTCTACAAAACCCTGAGCGGTATCAGGCTCGCTTTGCGGAAATTAATATGAAAGAAGCTCAGTACACTTTGCAAGCCGCCGCAGTCACATTCAAGGATGAAGACTTGCTACTGGGAATGGCTGAGCATAATCGGCCACTTTACGTGACCAGGTACAGCGACGGAGATCGAATTAATCGCATATTGATTGATCCGGGATCCTCAGTGAGCATCATGAACTTGCGAACACTGATGAGTTTGTCAATGGACGCCCGACACCTGTCAAGGGAAAGGATTGTCATTCAAGGTTTCAACCAAAATTTCCAGCAAGTTTTGGGGTCCATAGCTCTGCCAATCAAATTCGAGGATCTGCAAACTGAAGCTAAGATATACGTGATCGACGTCGACACGTCTTATAAGATTCTCTTGGGACGGTCGTGGCTCCACGATTATGGCATCGTCCCGTCAACTCTCCATCAATGCATGAAGTATACTAAAAATGGCGAAGAAAGACGCATTGACGGAGACATCCAGCCGTTCGGTGTGCATGAAGTCCGATATGAAGATTCTCGGTACTTTATGAACTACCAAAATGCTAAGCCACAACTGACTGAGGATAGAGCGGCCCCAAGACTCAAAGGAAAATCTGAGCCGGCTGTCACTTTCAAAAGCAAAAATACCCAAGTGCGCCCGCGTTTCGGTAGCGACACTGATGAGTCCGACGCTGGAAGTCCGTCCTTCCGTAAAACTCGCCCTCATTTTGGTAGCGATACGGACGAATATGTTACTGAAGCCCCATCTAGCAGCAAAGTCCGCTCTCATCTTGGCAGCGACACTGAAGAGTCGGAGGAAGAGGACCTGCCGTGCAACAGCGGTGCAGATTGGACCCCCATGCAACAAGCGAAACTACGGGAGACCTTCGAAATTGCAGAAGGGTCCCTGGCCGTCACAAAGGTACCGGAGCAGATGTGGAAAGAGCTCGATGCGTTGTCAGTCTCCACCGTGGACCAGCTGAAAACTTTCTACGTCCCCGGAAGGAAAAGCGGGCAGAAAGGCATCCTGTTTTATGGGTCAAACCCCGTTGTGCACCCGGACAATTTGTCTGTCGCGTGCCTTCCATATGAGAGAGGCGTAAGAGCCGTCCTCAACCCCAGGTACTATGCACCCGAGATACGGGAATATTTCAAAAAGTGCGGATGCCGGTTATATCAAACGGAGTCGGAAGCAAAGTTTTATGAAGGGCTATGGCATCCACCCCAGGTCCGAGCACTCATCGATGGACGAAATCCAGACAGACGGGGAATAGGCTACATTTAACCTGATTCCAGAGCGTGCTACATGATCCATGTTGGTGAATCCAGCGAAAGATCAAATGATGATGATGAGATAGCCGAGCCAGAAGAAGCTTTTCAAGAGCTCGAAGATGGCGGACAAGCAACCTTCGACGAGCTAGACGAGATTGACTTAGGAACGCCCGATAATCCAAGACCGACCTATATCAGCTCACTCTTGTCGGAGGAAATAAAAGAGCAGATAATTGCCCTGCTACATGAGTTCGTCGACTGCTTCGCATGGACATACAAAGAAATGCCTGGCCTTTCTTCTGAAGTGGTCGTGCATAAACTGGTTATATCTCCTGATGCTAAGCCAGTTGTCACGCCCCGCTTCCCAGAGTACGCTAGATTGGGCACATGACATAGCCAACCATGCTACCTGTGGGTAGGAAGTATCCATCCACAGTCACATTACGGCTGTAGAGATATCAAGAACAAGATAAAACTATCTAAAACATGTCCATAATCCAGAATAACAGGAGTCAATAATAAATAAATGCGGAAGCAAATGATCCAATACAAATAACTGAAAAGTGTGTCCCATAATGCGGGCTCACATAAGGAAATAAATGCAGGAAATAAAACTAACTACTACTGAACTCACAGCTCAGCCTGCTGGCTGAAGTACTCCTGCTCGGACTGCAACAGCGGTACGGAATCTGGGCCATGCAAAACCCAGACGTCAGCGCGTCATGTCATCAAGTAATATAATATGAATAGTGTAGCAGGCAATGTAATATAAACATGAATACAGCAAGAATAACAATAATATGAATCATACCAGTACAGGAAAGCGTGCAGTGGGTAAACTAAACTGTTCTATCAGGTTTTCTATTCTAAAGTCTTTGAAATCAATTCGAGTAATCCTCCATGTAACTCAAAGGATATGTCCCGTTACCCCCCGGGACCACGGATCAGGAATATGGGAACCAATAGTGGTTCTGTCCCGTTGCCCCCCGAGACCACGGATCAGGAAAATGTAAGAGTCACGAATGGCTCTGTCCCGTTACCCCCCGGGACCACGGATCAAGTAATACCCTTTTAAGTTACACTTTAGTTTACACTTTTGATTTCCCCATACCCCCAAGTTATGTAGGTCGAGTCAGGTGTTCAGTAATCAAGAACTAATGCCAACACAGGATCAGGTAACAGCAGGTTTGTCTGGATAGACAACAGGAATGGTCCATGAGGACAACATGTCAGGTTTGTTGGCATTAGGCACGAGATCAGGTAACAGGTCAGGTCAACAGTAAACGGTGCCATGTCAGGTGTAACAATATGTCATGTGGGTGCTCATAATCAAACTAACATAAGCATGTGTATAAATAAACAAGCATGAGTACTATCAGAACAATAAACTGGAACATGTAATATGATATGCAAATAGATTTAATTTCAAGGATATGGATGCAATATGATATGCAAATAGATTTAATTTCAAGGATATGGATGCACAGTAATCGATTAGGGTTACATTTATAGTTCCGATATTAATTAGGATGCAATTTATTAAACATGGAGTGTTAATATCACATTATTATGTAGTAATGTGATCTATGGATGCAATTATATGTATCTTAAATGCGATGGATGCAAACGGGTATCCGAAAAGTTATAAACTATAAAATGGTAATGTGGGGTGTTCAACTAAGCAATATGTGATATAAATATTGATATAATAATATTAATATGGATAGCATATTCAAAGCCATTAATAACTATAAAAGTGGTATTGATTAACCATGCACAAGAAAGTTCCGTTCAGAAATTCAGCGTCACCCTAATTTGTAAAATAGATTAAAAATAACAAACGTTCTCCAAAAGAGACGTGTCTTATACCAAAACAAAGATAATTCAATAAGGTTTTCAGTTTTATAAGTATATGCATCTCAGGTTGTCCCTACAAAAAGTTATGAATATTCGAAATTGAAAGTTTGCTTCTGGAATTTCCCTGGACAGCAGTTTAGAGATATTTTTATTTGCATTTTACGTTACTTAAACAATTTATTTTGCAAGTAAATATTTCATAGAGTTATAGTATTCTGAGTTAGCTTCGTAACGAACTAAAGAACATATACTAATGATTTTTCTATGATTTATAATGAATTTTATACGGTAAGGTGTACAGTAAATTTCAGATTTGTCATATCCGATTTTTCAATGACGTTTCATGTGTAAACTATAAGATTTTCAAATGTATAACATTATAAAATGAAAATTATAAACTAATTAAAGATAATAATAATAAATATTACGATGATATATATTTTAAATGATATGGTTGCAGTATAATGTAATCTAGTATGTCACAAGATAAGTTTTCATGATCTAGATTTAATATGATATAAACGGATGCAAACGGAATATCGAAACGTTATAAAATTAAACATGGGGCACTAGATTTAAAATATAGGTATGGTATTTATTTAAATAGGTATGAAATGAATTATATAGAATGTAGCAAGGTTAACTTCCTCGATGGGTCGCGAATCGGGAAAACGGAACGTTAACCGCTGGCGGGGAAAACTCGCGACGGGCGCACGGTTCACGGAATGAACCCAAACGACGAACAAAGGAACCACACGGGTCGGGGTACCTCGCTGGAACGTCGAGAAGCGTCACCGGCACGACGGAATTCCGGCAACAAAAGAACAGTTAAAAAATAAGAAACGAGACATGAAGCAAGAAGAGAAAGAATGATAAAGAGAAGTACGAGAGAATATATGAGAGAGAGAGAAAAAGTGGAGAGAGAAAGTAGAGAGATAGAGAGAGAGAGAGAGATAGTAGGAGAAGGAGAGAGAAAGAGTTAAAGAATGTGGGGCCCACGAGGTTTAAATCCCTCGTTGATTGGCTCAGGAAGATTGCAGAGGTTTAAAAGATTAATTAAAAGATTTTAGGAAATTAAATTAACAGTAAAGATTGTATGGTTAAAGAAAGATTATATGGTTTTAAATATTATATTAATTTGGGATTTTGGCGCTAAATGAAACATTTCAAAATCGCGCCCGGGTCGAGTCCAAAAATCCAAAATTTAAATAATAGAATTTTAAGCGGGTTCCAAATTTTAAAATTAAGTGTTTTATGATTAAAAAGCATACCTCCAAGATGGACGCCTTTACGCGCGCGTAGCCGTCCAAACTCGTCCGTTTCACTGAACGGGACGAGAACACAAAACACGGACGCTACCACAAGGCTAGGGGTGTCGAGTAGGCCAAGATGGATATTTTTAATTTTATTTTAGATTCTAAAATTTGTTACATGCAGAAATGACTTTGCCAGATAAAATTTTACAGTAAGTGACAAACAGGCAAGCTAAATGAAATGAGTACCACATTAATGCTCGAACAGTAACAGAAATTAGTAGTGTTGGGCTCGGGTGTTACATTATACCCAACTACAAAAAGAATTTCGTCCTCGAAATTCCAAGAATACAAAGATAGATAACTACAAGAAAAGGTGAGAAAACTTCTGCCGGATTTCATCTTCTCGTTCCCAAGTGGACTCTCCATGCGAGCGATTACCCCAAGAAACAAGCACATGGGTGATAACCTTGTTCTTAAGAACCTTTTCCCTTCGATCCACGATTTCAATCGGTCGCTCCTCAAAAGTCAAGTCCTCTCGTACTGTTAGCTCCGAATGATCCAAAACGTGTGTTTCATCTCGAACATACTTACGGAGTTGGGATACGTGAAACACATCGTGCACATTTGCCAAGGACTGCGGTAACGCCAAACGATACGCTACCTCACCAACACGCTCCACGATCTCAAGGGTCCAACGAATCGAGGACTAAGCTTTCCTCGACTTCCAAAACGAATCACCCCTCTAGTCGGTGATATCTTCAAGAATACCAAATCACCCACGGTGAACTCTAGAGGTCTTCTTGACATATCTGCCCAACTCTTCTGTCGGTCTTGTGCTGCCTTCATATGATTTCTGATAGGGTTAACCTTCTCAACTGTCTGCACAACCAAATCTAGTCCCAATAATCTTCGTTCACCGACATCGTCCCAACAAACAGGTGAACGGCATTTACGACCATACAAAGCTTCAAATGGAGCCATCTGAATAGTTGCCTGAAAACTGTTGTTGTAAGAAAACTCCACCAAGTGTAGATTATCCTCCCACGAACCCTTGAAGTCCAACATGCATGCTCTCAACATATCCTCAAGAGTTTGGATCGTTCTCTCCGACTGACCATCAGTTTGAGGATGATAAACTGTGTTAAACTTCAATCGAGTCCCCAAACTTTCCTGTAAACTCCTCCAGAAGTGTGATAAGAACCGAGTGTCCCGATCGGACACGATGCTCACCGGTACTCCATGCAATCTTACAATCTCCTGCATGTACCGCTCTGCCAAAGTCTCTGTTAATTGACCAACCCGAAAAGGAATAAAGTGAGCTGCCTTGGTCAATCGGCCAACAATTACCCATACTGCATTGTTGCTTTTTGGATTCCGCGGTAAAGCCGTCACGAAATCCATGGTTATATGTTCCCACTTCCACTGAGGAATCGAAAGTGGTTGCAATAAACCAGCAACCCTTTGATGTTCAGCCTTAACTTGCTGACACACCAAGCACTTTGCCACAAAGCGAGCAATCTCCCGCTTCATGCCCTCCCACCAGAAATGCTGTCGATTATCTCGGTACATCTTTGTGCCTCCTGGATGTACAGAATAAGCTGAACTGTGTGCCTCCTTCATAAGCTCTTCACAAACATCACCCATTGGCACACACAAACGGCTTCCATACCTCAACGAACCATCTTCGTGGATCAATAAACCTGTTCGTAGCCCGGCTTCAACCTGCTCTCGAAACTTTTGCAGTCTAGGATCCTGCGATTGAGCTGCTTTAATATTCTCGATCAAAGACGAATATACTTGCAGCTGCAACAACTGTCCCGTAGAACGCGGTAGCACAACCTCCAAGTCAAATCTTCGAAAATCTGCGACGATCTCCTTCTGCGTAGTTAACACCTGAATTACTGGTAACCGACTAAGCGCATCCGGCACAACATTAACCTTCCCCGGATGGTACTTATGCTCAAGATCGTAGTCAGCCATCAGCTCCAACCATCTACGCTGCCTCATGTTAAGCTCCTTCTGTGTGAACACATACTTCAAGCTCTTATGATCTGTAAAAACTTCGACTCTTTCGCCCAAAAGGTAGTGTCTCCAAATCTTCAAAGCGAAAATCACAGCCGCAAGCTCCAAGTCATGAGTTGGATAATTCTTCTCATGGGTCTTCAACTGTCTCGATGCGTATGCTACAACCTTCCCATGCTGCATCAAAACACTTCCCAATCCTTTCCCAGATGCGTCGCTGTGAATCACCAATCCTTCGGAATTGTCTGGCACGGTCAGAATAGGGACGGTTATCAACTTCTGCTTCAACGTCTCGAAAGCTAATGCACACTTATCCGCCCATACAAAAGGTACCTCCCTGCGCGTAAGCTTGGTCAACGGCTCTGCCAGACGAGCAAAGTTCTCCACAAATCTCCTGTAGTATCCGGCTAATCCAAGGAAACTTCTTATCTCAGCAACATTCTTTGGAATAGGCCAATCTCGAACTGCTGCAATCTTTTCTGGATCGACGGCAATGCCATCGCCAGACACAACATGCGCCAAAAACCTTACTTCCTCCAGCCAAAACTCGCACTTACTCATCTTCGCATACAATTTCTCCTGTCTCAACGTCTGCAGTGCGATCTTCAAATGCTCAGCATGCTCTTCAAAACTCTTCGAGTAAACCAGAATATCGTCAATGAATACCACAATGAACTGATCCAAGAACGGTGAAAAGACTCGGTTCATCAAGTCCATGAATACTGCCGGCGCATTCGTTACTCCGAAGGGCATCACTAAGTACTCGTAATGTCCATACCGAGTTCGGAACGCCGTCTTGCAAATATCTTCTGTTTTCACTCGGACCTGATGATATCCGGATCGTAAATCCAACTTCCAGAATACCCTCGCGCCACTAAGCTGCTCAAAAAGTTCTCCAATGCAAGGGATCGGGTACTTGTTCTTGATAGCCACCCGGTTTAATTCTCGATAGTCGATGCACATCCTTCTTGTGCCATCCTTCTTCTTTACTAGAAGAACTGGAGCTCTCCAAGGCGAGTTACTGCTTAGAATCCAACCCTTTTCAAGCAATTCAGCAGCCTGTTTCTTTACTTCTTTCAACTCTACTGGCGCCATTGGATAATACACTTTAGATACTGGCGCTGCACCAGGAATAAGATCAATTGCGAACTCCACGTCTCTCCTCGGCGGTAAACCCGATATATCTTCAAACACGTCCATAGAATCACGAACAACAGCCGGCTCTTTACTTTCATCACTTCCATTGATGCAAGAATATTGTTTGTCGGCCTAGCCCTAAACTCGACCGGCCCGACCGAACTGCTTCCTTAACGCAACTGCTGTCTGCTGCAAACTACCTTTCATCCCAGATAAACTCTGCTGCTCTTGGCTGCTGCAAGTATTTGTGAGAAAGTGGTCAACCCAGGGAGACAATCTGCCTCTGGATGTCCATGTCCAGTCTGCGCATGAACCTCCATGCCCTGTCTGCATCGTTGGCAACTAAAGGTCCAGTGAAACTACTGAGTCTCGTCCATTCTGCTACATGCACATCTACTGGTGCTCCCTTCTGCTTTAGTCCGATGAACTTCTCTTCCATTTCCTCCCGTTCAGTCCGCGGGAAGAACTTCTCCAGGAAACTCTTAGAAAAAATCCGCCCACTTGATCGGCTTGGGCAAGCGGGTCTCCTCCACAAGCCACCACTCTCGGGCGTAGTCCACTAACTGAATGCGTACCACATCAACTCTTTTGTCCTCTGTAATCTATGCCACAATCAGAAAATTCTCCGTGTCAACTAGCCACTGCTCGGCTGGTAACGGCTCCTCCAAACCAGTAAATGTAGACGGACCCAACCGCCTGAAATTTGCTACGGTCCCTACTCGGTCAACTGGTCTAGCTCCAACATTGTTCACAGACTGCTGAACGATCTGCAAACCTTCCCGAAATGAGTCCGCTTGCTGCTGGATCAGCTTGGTCTATTTCTTTGATTCTCCAGCATTCCTCTTATCACTCCAAGCATGGCGGCTTCGTCCACACGCCTCTGGTATGTCTTCAATTTCTTACCGGCCATAATCCTGAACTCAAAATACCCAACATTAGCATGATGATAGATTTTGAATATAGATCAAGGCTAGAACTCCAAGATACTTAAATAGAGTACCGCATTGTAACTATGCCGCGGTATCATAGCCACAATTACATAACTCCATCCAAGTCGCCTAAGTCCTAGAGATAACAAGGAATCAGGTTTTCGAATCGATATGCAAAAGAAGTTTGCACATCGTAAAAGATATAATCAGGAAGAATGTGATTCAAGAATGGTAAAACGGTCAAGGTGGCAGGACATGTTTCCTAAACACGGGTATTCTGATTCGTGTATTGGGTACAATACCCAACTACAAAAGAATCAACCCGACTATCCTATGGCTCTGATACCAAAAGAACCATGTCACGCCCCGCTTCCCAGAGTACGCTAGATTGGGCACGTGACATAGCCAACCATGCTACCTGTGGGTAGGAAGTATCCATCCACAGTCACATTACGGCTGTAGAGATATCAAGAACAAGATAAAACTATCTAAAACATGTCCATAATCCAGAATAACAGGAGTCAATAATAAATAAATGCGGAAGCAAATGATCCAATACAAATAACTGAAAAGTGTGTCCCATAATGCGGGCTCACATAAGGAAATAAATACAGGAAATAAAACTAACTACTACTGAACTCACAGCTCAGCCTGCTGGCTGAAGTACTCCTGCTCGGACTGCAACAGCGGTACGGAATCTGGGCCATGCAAAACCCAGACGTCAGCGCGTCATGTCATCAAGTAATATAATATGAACAGTGTAGCAGGCAATGTAATATAAACATGAATACAGCAAGAATAACAATAATATGAATCATACCAGTACAGGGAAGCGTGCAGTGGGTAAACTAAACTGTTCTATCAGGTTTTCTATGCTAAAGTCTTTGAAATCAATTCGAGTAATCCTCCATGTAACTCAAAGGATATGTCCCGTTACCCCCCGGGACCACGGATCAGGAATATGGGAACCAATAGTGGTTCTGTCCCGTTGCCCCCCGGGACCACGGATCAGGAAAATGTAAGAGTCACGAATGGCTCTGTCCCGTTACCCCCCGGGACCACGGATCAAGTAATACCCTTTTAAGTTACACTTTAGTTTACACTTTTGATTTCCCCATACCCCCAAGTTATGTAGGTCGAGTCAGGTGTTCAGTAATCAAGAACTAATGCCAACACAGGATCAGGTAACAGCATGTTTGTCTGGATAGACAACAGGAATGGTCCATGAGGACAACATGTCAGGTTTGTTGGCATTAGGTACGAGATCAGGTAACAGGTCAGGTCAACAGTAAACGGTGCCATGTCAGGTGTAACAATATGTCATGTGGGTGCTCATAATCAAACTAACATAAGCATGTGTATAAATAAACAAGCATGAGTACTATCAGAACAATAAACTGGAACATGTAATATGATATGCAAATAGATTTAATTTCAAGGATATGGATGCACAGTAATCGATTAGGGTTACATTTATAGTTCCGATATTAATTAGGATGCAATTTATTAAACATGGAGTGTTAATATCACATTATTATGTAGTAATGTGATCTATGGATGCAATTATATGTATCTTAAATGCGATGGATGCAAACGGGTATCCGAAAAGTTATAAAACTATAAAATGGTAATGTGGGGTGTTCAACTAAGCAATATGTGATATAAATATTGATATAATAATATTAATATGGATAGCATATTCAAAGCCATTAATAACTATAAAAGTGGTATTGATTAACCATGCACAAGAAAGTTCCGTTCAGAAATTCAGCGTCACCCTAATTTGTAAAATAGATTAAAAATAACAAACGTTCTCCAAAATGGACGTGTCTTATACCAAAACAAAGATAATTCAATAAGGTTTTCATTTTTATAAGTATAAGAATCTCAGGTTGTCCCTACAAAAAGTTATGAATATTCGAAGTTGAAAGTTTGCTGCTGGAATTTCCGTGGACAGCAGTTTGGAGACATTTTTATTTGCATTTTACGTTACTTAAACAATTTATTTTGCAAGTAAATATTTCATAGAGTTATAGTATTCTGAGTTATCTTCGTAACGAACTAAAGAACATATACTAATTATTTTTCTATGATTTATAATGAATTTTATACGGTAAGGTGTACAGTAAATTTCAGATTTGTCATATCCGATTTTTCAATGACGTTTCATGTGTAAACTATAAGATTTTCAAGTGTATAACATTATAAAATGAAAATTATAAACTAATTAAAGATAATAATAATAAATATTACGACGATATATATTTTAAATGGTATGGTTGCAGTATAATGTAATCTAGTATGTCACAAGATAAGTTTTCATGATCTAGATTTAATATGATATAAACGGATGCAAACGGAACATCGAAATGTTATAAAATTAAACATGGGGCACTAGATTTAAAATATAGGTATGGTATTTATTTAAATAGGTATGAAATGAATTATATAGCATGTAGCAAGGTTAACTTGCCTCGATGGGTCGCGAATCGGGAAAACGGAACGTTAACCGTCGGCGGGGAAAACTCGCGACGGGCGCACGGTTCACGGAATGAACCCAAACGACGAACAAAGGAACCACACGGGTCGGGGTACCTCGCTGGAACGTCGAGAAGCGTCACCGGCACGATGGAATTCCGGCAACAAAAGAACAGTTAAAAAATAAGAAACGAGACATGAAGCAAGAAGAGAAAGAATGATAAAGAGAAGTACGAGAGAATATATGAGAGAGAGAGAAAAAGTGGAGAGAGAAAGTAGAGAGATAGAGAGAGAGAGAGATAGTAGGAGAAGGAGAGAGAAAGAGTTAAAGAATGTGGGGCCCACGAGGTTTAAATCCCTCGTTGATTGGCTCAGGAAGATTGCAGAGGTTTAAAAGATTAATTAAAAGATTTTAGGAAATTAAATTAACAGTAAAGATTGTATGGTTAAAGAAAGATTATATGGTTTTAAATATTATATTAATTTGGGATTTTGGCGCTAAATGAAACATTTCAAAATCGCGCCCGGGTCGAGTCCAAAAATCCAAAATTTAAATAATAGAATTTTAAGCGGGTTCCAAATTTTAAAATTAAGTGTTTTATGATTAAAAAGCATACCCCCAAGATGGACACCTTTACGCGCGCGTAGCCGTCCAAACTCGCCCGTTTCACTGAACGGGACGAGAACACAAAACACGGACGCTACCACAAGGCTAGGGGTGTCGAGTAGGCCAAGATGGATATTTTTAATTTTATTTTAGATTCTAAAATTTGTTACATGCAGAAATGACTTTGCCAGATAAAATTTTACAGTAAGTGACAAACAGGCAAGCTAAATGAAATGAGTACCACATTAATGCTCGAACAGTAACAAAAATTAGTAGTGTTGGGCTCGGGTGTTACACCAGTCAAACAAGCTTCTCGAAGAATGAGAAGGGAACTAGAAGAAAAGGTCATCGAGGAAACCAAGAAACTCATCGATGCCGGCTTTATCAGGGAGGAAAAATATGCGGATTGGATCACATGCATAGTCCCAGTGAAGAAGAAAAATGGGCAGATCCGAGTTTGTGTCGATTTCAGAGACCTCAATAAGGCATGTCCTAAAGACGACTTCCCGCTAACGGTCATGGAAATGATGGTCGATCACACCTCAAATTACGAGTTGTTCACCTTTATGGATGGCTCGTCTGGATATAATCAGATCAAGATGTCGCCTAAGGATGAGAAACACACAGCATTTCGAACCCCGATAGGAATATATTGCTACAAAGTGATGCCGTTCGGACTGAAGAACGCAGGTGCTACATATCAGAGGGCAATGACCAATATCTTTGATGACCTAATCCATAAAGTCGTCGAATGCTATGTTGATGATCTGGTCGTCAAGACTAAAGCCAAGGCCAATCACATCCAAGATCTTAGGACCGTTCTCACAAGACTGAGGGAGTACGACCTGAAAATGAATCCTCTGAAGTACGCTTTTGGCGTGTCATCGGGAAAATTCCTGGGCTTCATATTCCGACATCGAGGGATCGAAGTTGACCCATCAAAGATAAAGGCCATCATGGAGATGCCCCCTCCGAAGAGTCTGACGCAGCTAAGATCTTTTCAAGGCAAGCTTGCTTATATACGGAGGTTTATCTCAAATTTATCGAGGAGGTGTAGGCCCTTCTCAAAGCTCATGAAGAAAGGAGCTCCTTTTATCTGGGATGCCGAATGTCAAGCAGCGTTCGAAAGCATCAAACAATACTTGTTGCACCCTCCAGTGTTGGCCGCTCCCATTCCAAATAAACCGCTGATTCTCTACACTGCCGCGCTAGATGAGTCACTCGGTGCGCTCCTTGCCCAGAATAACGAGGAGGGAAAAGTAAATGCCCTCTACTACCTCAGTCGAACTCTAGTCGGGGCGGAACACAACTATTCCCCAATCGAAAAGCAATGCCTGGCTCTGATATTTGCTGTGAGGAAGCTGAGGCACTATCTGCTCGCTCATCGGGTTATGCTGATCTCTAAGGTCGACCCGCTCAAACACTTGATGACCAGAGCGAGCCTAGCCGGCAGAATGGCAAGATGGGCTGTTATGCTACTTGATTTTGACATAGTTTATACTCCTCAGAAAGCAGTAAAAGGGCAAGCTCTTGCAAACTTTCTCGCTGCTCATCCCATACCAGAAGAGTCGCCGCTAAATTGTGAGTTACCCGACGAACAAGTGCTGCACCTCGAGGAAGATGACCCATGTTGGGAGTTCTACTTCGATGGAGCCTCATCAATAAGGAGCTCCGGCAGATCAAGCGTCCCGGTGGTAAAAGCGGGGATAGGATTGGTGTTCATCACGCCATCAATGGGAACCCTACGGCGTTCTTTTGCTCTCATCGAGCCTCGCACAAACAATGAGGCCGAGTATGAAGCTCTTATAGCTGGTTTGGAGCTCGCCATAGAAATGGAAATCCTTCGACTACGGGTTTACGGGGACTCCCAGCTTGTCGTCAACCAAGTAAGCGGCGACTATAAGATATACAAACCCAAGTTAGATCAGTACAGAGGCCGAGTGGTAGAACTCATGAAACGGTTCACTCACATTGAAGTAATGAGAATCCCTAGAGCGTTGAACGGAAAGGCTGACGTACTCGCTCGCTTAGCCAAGGAGTTGGCTGATTCTGACACGGATGAAATTCTGATCACGGTCAGGAGCCGGCAAATTCTACCCCCTGTCTCTCTACGAGAAAAGGAAAGCGCGGAACAGAAGAGCTGTCCCGCCGAAGAAGCTTCGATTGTTCAAGACGGGCCCTATTGGAGAGAACCCTTCATAGAGTACTTCCGATACGACAAGCTGCCCGAAGGAAGATCTGCGAGGGTTCAGCTGAAGAAGAGAGCTCTCCGATACGTGTTTGTAAATGACACGCTATACCGCAGGTCATATGACCAACTCTGGCTCAGGTGTCTGTCATTGGCCGAAGCCCAAAAGGTCATGAAAGAAATTCACTCGGGCGTTTGTGGTGCTCACCAATCTGGCCCCAAGATGCGACTTCAAATTAAACGGCTTGGGTATTACTGGCCCACCATGATACGGGATTGCGGAGAGCATGCAAAGAAATGTTTTATCTACCAAATTCACGGTGATTTCATTCACAAGCATCCCAATCCGTTGCATCCTACGGTGGCGTCGTGGCCCTTTGAAGTTTGGGGCACCGACATAGTTGGTCCAATTGATCCTCCGTCATCCAAAGGCTACCGGTTCATACTGGCTGCAACAGACTACTTCTCCATATGGGCTGAAGCTGTCCCGCTAAAAGAAGTCAAGACAGAAGATATTCTGACATTCTTCCAGCATAATATTCTATACCGCTTCGGTACACCAAGAAGAATTATTTCTGACAACGAACCTTCTTTCAAGAGCTTCAAAGTCTCAAGGTTCGCTACTCAACACAAGATAGACTGGAGATATTCCTCCATCTATAATCCAAGAGCCAATGGGCTAGCCGAAGCCTTCAATAAGACTCTATGCAAGCTCCTGAGGAAAAATGCTTCACCCAACAAGAGAGACTGGAATCTCAAGCTTCACGAGGCGTTGTGGGCATATCGTACTACGCACCGTACACCAACTCAGTCCACTCCATACTCATTGCTCTTCGTAGTGGAGGCGGTCCTCCCCCTCGAAGTCGAAGTTCCAAGCTTAAGAATGGCCGTTCAGCACGAATTGACGGAGGAGGAAAACGTGCTCCTTCGGCTCGAAGAGCTCGACGCCCTCAAAGAAAAAAGACTTGCAGTACAACAAAATCTGGAGATGTACCGAGCCTAAATGTCACGGGCCTATGACAAGATAACCCGTCTCCGCGCTTTCAAGAAAGGTGAGTTGGTGTTGGTGCTCAAAAGACCGATCATCCCCAATCGACATGCCAAGGGAAAATTCGAGCCTAACTGGGAAGGACCATACGTCATCGAGAAAGTGTTCGACGGAGGATCCTACCAACTAATAAGTGCTGAGGGAGAAAGGCCCATGCCACCCATCAATAGCCGATATCTCAAGAAATACTACGTGTGAATGCTCCAAGCCGCAGGAGAATAGAGCACACCAGCCCTACGGTCTGGATCATACATCCTGCAAAACCGTATACAATCCACGGGCGTAAACGACCCTTATCTCTCCCAAATCCTGCCGGTGAGACTACTTTTAAAGTCCCACCAGCGGCAAAAAGAAAAAAAAAAAAAACAAAAAAAAAACGGTATGTCCACAAGCAAAACGGGCACGGATGAAAACCCGAAAGGGCTCCGTGAGTAAAAACAGCAGGACTACCGGCGAGTTTATGAAAAACCCGAAAGAGCGCAAACTCATGAAAAGAGATGAAATACACTCGCAGAGTTCTCTCGACCTTGTGAGGAGAAAATCCCTGCGTGAGATCCTTACGACTCACAAAGGAGCAACACACTTAGGAATCCTCACGATTCCTAAGGAGAACATACACCTGCGAGATCCTCTCGACTCGTAGGGAGAAAATGCTTTTATGAGACCCTTACGGCTCATAAAATTGAAAAGTCTTAGGTGACAGGGACCTAAACCTGTCTCCTAAGCCACCGCTCCCCAACGGGAAATGGCAAATGATGAGTCGCTCCTGGCTTTACGCTTCAGTGTTAGCGGTGCTGATGCCGACCAAAAACCCGAATCCCAAGTCCTCCCGAGGCAAATGATGAGTTGCTCCTGGCATCGTTCCAGTGCAGCAATGCTGATGCCGACCAAAAACCCAAATCCCAAGTCCTCCAGAAGCGAATGATGAGTTGCTCCTGGCATTGTTCCAGTGCAGCAATGCTGATGCCGACCAAAAACCCAAATCCCAAGTCCTCCCGAGGCAAATGATGAGTTGCTCCTGGCATTACTCTAGTGCAGCAATGCTGATGCCAAACAAGATCCAAATTCCAAGTCCCCAAACGGCGAATAATGAGTCGCTCCTGGTACCATATTCCAGTGTAGCGATGCAGACGCCAACCAAAATCCAATTTCTCAAAATTCTCCCGGTCCTACGGTTAGTCCCCAAATTGGCTTCCGTATACAATCCACGGGCTCAAATAATTCTCAGCATACCCATGCCCTACCGCAATCACCAGTCCAGCGGCCGGTCTTCGCCCTTGGACTTATGCTCCATTTTTGAAGACCCACTCATGTGTCCTCACGATACATGAGGAGAACCAACTTACGGGATCCTCACGACTCATAAGAAAACACCTTCGTGGGATCCTTACGACTCACAAAGGAAAAACACACTTGGGAGTCCCCACGACTCCTAAGGAGAAAGTGCACCTACGAGATGCTTTCGACTCGTAGGGAGAAAATGCTTTTATGGGACCCTTACGGCTCATAAAATTGAAAAGCCTTAGGTGATAGGGACCTAAACCTGTCTCCTAAGCCACCGCTTCCTAACAGGAAAAGGCAAATGATGAATTGCTCCTGGCACATGTGCTTCAGTGTTAGCAACGCTGATGCCTACCCTAACCCCAAAATTCCAAACTCCAATCCAATAGACCCCTAAGTCTTTAAACTGGGAACAGATGACCTCTAAGTCGTTAAACTGGGAACAGATGACCCCTAAGTCGTTAAACTGGGAACGGGGGAAATTCCCTCACGGTAAATGATGATTCACTCTTGGTACCATATTCCAGTGTAGCGATGCTGATGCCAAACCAAAACCAAAATCCCCAAATCCTGCCATGACAAATGATGATTCGCTCCTGGTACCATATTCCAGCGTGGCGATGCTGATGTCAACCCAAATCACATCAAGTCAGCAAAACAACCAATGACCTCTTTGGCAGAATCAAATTCCACCTCGGAAACAACTCAACTTCATCCCTGATGCCGCAAGAAGCGGGGCAAGTCAAATCCAGAACCGACCGTCCATGTCGCTAAAATGGCAGCACCGACCGTCCAAGTCGCAAAAAGGGCAGCACCGACCGTCTACGTTGCTAAAATGGCAGCACCGACCGTCCACGTGCTAAAAGGGTAGCACCGACCGTCCACGTCGCTAAAATGGCATCACCGACCGTCCACGTCGCTAAAAGGGCAGCACCGACTGTCCACGTCGCTAAAATGGCAGCACCGACCGTCCAAGTCGTAAAAAGGGCATCACCGACCGTCCACGTCGCTAAAAGGGCATCACCGACCGTCCATGTCGCTAAAATGGCAGCACCGATCGTCCAAGTGGCAAAAAGGGCAGCACCGACCGTCCACGTCGCTAAAATGGCAGCATCGACCGTCCAAGTCGCAAAAAGGGCAGCATCGACCGTCCACGTCGCTAAAAGGGCAGCACCGACCGTCCACGTCGCTAAAATGGCAGCACCGACCGTCCACGTCGCAAAAAGGGCAGCATCGACCGTTCAAGTCGCAAAAAAAGCAGCACCGACCGTCCACGTCGCTAAAAGGGCAGTACCGACCGTCCACGTCGCTAAAAGGGCAGCAACGACCTCCTCGTCGGAATTATGCTCCGTCTCGGAATCAAGTCAACCAGACACTCCATCTCGGAGATATGTCAAGCATCGACCGTCCATGTCGTAAAAGGGCAGTGCCGGCTTCTCAAAAGGTGGGAACCGAATCAAGTCGCCTCCACGTGAAAGAAGATCCATCAATTTCATGTGCACGACCCACATATGCTGTGTGCATTTATTGATGGGGGGCAACTTGTTGGGGTAAAAATTTACACCCCGGTTGACCAAGTCAAAATCAAAGTCAACCCCAAGCCAGGTGGGCCCAAGCCCAGGTCAAGTGAGCCAATACCCGGAGCGAGCCCGAACATAAAGCGGCCGGCCTCCCCCCCATGCCAAAATTTTGTTGTATTTCTTTTATTTTATTTTATGAATAAATGTAAGAAAAATGGGCATAAAGCCAAATTTTTGTAAAGCCCATGGCTTATGTGTAAAAAGAAATGGCACATGAGCCATGGGATGGGCAAAATGCCATTTTTGTAGAGCCCAAGGGGCTATATGTAAAGTGTATAGCCTATAAAGGCAAGGATAATGAAAATATCCCAACTACTTTTTCTCTCTCTAAAGAGCAAATCTAGATCTGAGATCTTTCTCCTTCTTCAAGGTTCTAAAATCTTCTTCTTTCTTGAATTAAAATCAAGAGTTTTACTCTTCTTTTTATAAAACTAAATAGTTTTTCACCACAAAACCCATAAAGGGAAACTCAGATCTTCCATCAGATCTCAAAAAGAAGAGATTTTTAAAATCTCACACTTCTTGATCTTCAAGATCCGGCCAACAAAGGAAGAAGAAGGAGAGCCATCTCCGGAAACCCCACTTTGGGGAAGAACTAGGGCTCAAGGGGAGAAGCTCTTCATCAGCTTCAAAACAGCTTAGGAGTTTCACTCCACACTGATTTCTCTTTGGGGAGTTTCTGGGGCTAAAAGCCCCTTTCTCTCGCCGGCGCCTAAGCGCCCGAGCGCCCACGTGCCGACACGTGGCGCGCTGGCGCTTGAGCGCCTAGCACTCAAGCGCCAAGCGCCCACGTGCCAACACGTGGCGCGCTAACGCTTAGCGCTCAAAGCGCCTAGCGCTCAAGCGCCAAGCGCCCACGTGCCGACACGTGGCGCGCTAGCGCTCGAGCGCCCAGCGCTCAAAGCTCCCAGCGCCCTCGTGCCGACACGTGGCGCTTGAGCGCTCGAGCGCTTAGTGCTCAAAGCGCCCAGCGCTCAAGCGCCCACGTGCCGACATGTGGCACGCTAGCGCTCAAAGCGCCCAGCACCTAAGCACACAGCGCTCAAGGCGCTGGCCCCACGCGTCCTTTGGGCGCTTTTTCCTTTGTTTTATATGTACACATGCATATATATGTATAGACACACACTCATTCCACAACACTGTCCCCCTAAAATTTTTTTTTGGGCCGAGGCGCTGCCCCGCACCCCGTAAGGGGGCTGCTAGCCCCCTTGACCCCTAGCCCGTTATCCGGGTAGCGGGACCTCATAAAAAAATCTCTGCGTGGCTCCCGATATATCCAAACCCCTCCTCCAAAAAAAACACACGTACACTGCACATTGAGTTCGCATGATCAGTTTAACCCGTTAATCGGAGGTTCCCTCGCCCCAAAGATGAGGGGTAATTAACAGCAGCTTAGTCCGCGACTGCCGGAGATTCGGATCCCCACAATCAATAAATCCCGGCCTACCCTAGGCAGGGGGAATCTGTAGTACGCCTGACAAGCGCGCGCATATTCCCATCTCAATAGGGTGACGAAAAGCACCCTACAGACGATTCTCGTGAAGTCGGGAGATGAAGCCACGGGCGGCGAAACCATTCCGATGGAGGAGGGTGAAGCAGTCGCTGCATCAAGTGACGCCCTTGTCGCGGTTCCGACCGGCGACTCATCAGGTAGATTTTGGGTCATTGCTTTTCTTTTTATTCTGCAATCCCTTTCAACCTCTCCTGACAGTATTTCTCTCGTTTCTAATGCAGGTGTGGCGAGCGTTGAGGTTGTGCCACCCGAGGAAGCATCGCCAGTTGTTTCTTTGACGGTGACCGCCCCTTTGCCTTCTCCTGTGTCCTCCCAAATGCTGGAAGGTACGGGTTTGCGACTTATCGATTTTATTGTAAGCGATACGTTTTATGTACTGACATTGCATTATTATACTCTTGCAGGAGTTCTTTTTTATCATCTGTATCAGGTGTTGCACCCACATTTCTCCTTCCAGTCGGAGATTGCTTCATCTAGTGGCGTTGGTGAGTACAGTCTCTAGCTAATGTCTTCTCTTTTCTTTTACGGGCAGCCAAATCGTTTCTAATTCTTTTTTGTTTTGACTGCAGCACTACAGATTGAAGGAGGAGACGAAAGAACAGTTGCTCCACCGGTACTCCCGGCCTTGCCACCTGCTGCAGCCGGTATAGTAAACTCCATTATTCATGAACTTTCTCTATTGCTTAAACCGTCACTTGACCGTGATTTGTTTTGCAGCGGTGATACCGACTTCAGCTCCGTTCGAATCTCGAGTCATATTGCCAGCAGGCCCCTTTTCTCGACGTCCATCTTTAAAAGGCGCTGTGAATAGTCTGCGCATGTTGAGAGATTATATCGAGGAGCTTGACGCGGAGGCTCCTACATTCGTTGTAGATTTTGCTGCGGAGGTTAATCCTATGCTGGCGACGCTCGTGAACTTTCATAGTGAGGGCGTCGTTGAGTTTCGGGTTAATCACTGCAGGAAAATTGAGGCCTGTCTGCATGAGCTCGAATTCGGACGTCCTGCTCCTGAGGTCCTGGCTGTGAACTCTCAACGGGCTGCATGGGTCGAACAGAGCACTCCCTACTTCCGCCATCTTGAACAAGAAGCGGCCTTAAAGTGTAAGGAGTGTGAAGAGATTTCAAGCGAATCTGCTCGACCGCATGCTCAGGTTGATGCCAATGCTGTGCAGTTGAAAGCTATCTTTGAGGGCCTTCTACGATGTATTTCCGACGGGCTAACGCTGAGGCAGAAGCTCAACTTCATCGAGCGGGATGCGCAGAGTCGTGGGGCAGCTCAGCGGGTCGTTGACGAGCAACTTTCATCTTACTTGCAGCAACGGGCTCAAGTCGAAGGGGAGTTGGCCGCGACAGCTGACCGTGAAAAGGGGCTGAGGGGAGTGTGAGAGCAACTGCTTGGCCTATTGAAAACGCTTCCCTCCTAATAGTTGTTTTTACACCATTTGTAATTTTTGGATAAAATGTATCCATTTTTTTATCCTTTCATATGATGTAAATTGTACTCAATTTGACCTTATAAATAAAAGATACATTTCTGTCGTACTATCTTGTGTTATCTCTTGCTTTCTTGTCTTTTCTGTGTTGCCGGCGTGTTACCTTAGTAAGCGTAGCTTGTAGAAGATAGAGAGCATTCCGTCTTGAACTCTTCGAGAGGTAGTGATGGCTAAGGAAGCAGGTTCAGATCTGCTGCCTAAGGCTTTTCAACATTATGAGCCGTGAGGGTCTCACAAAGACTTTTCTCCCTGCGAGTCGAGAGGATCTCGTAGGTGTATTTTCTCTTTAGGAATCGTGAGGATTCCTAACGGCGTTTTCTCTTGAGAGTCGTAAGGATCTCACAAGAGAGTTTTCTTCCTTACGAGTCGAGAGGACCCGTAAGTGATTGATGGGGTTGACATTATCCGCATTTCACGGAGTCAGGGGTTGCTCTGGATGCTTCCCACGGGGTCAGGATTGATATAGCCGTGTTCCGCAAGGACCAGGATCCGCTCTGGACGCTTCCCACGGGGTCAGAATTGACTTAAGCCGTGTTCCATGAAACCAGGATTTGCTCTGGATGCTTCCCACGGGGTTAGGATTGACATAGCCGTATTCCGCAAGGACCAGGTTCCGCTCTGGACGTTTCCCACGGGGTCAGGATTGACATATGCCATGTTCTACGAAACCAGCATTTGCTCTGGATGCTTCGCACGGGGTCAGGATTGACATAGCCGTGTTCCACTAGACCAGTATTTGCTCTGGATGCTTCCCACGGGGTCAGGATTGACATGGCCGTGTTCCTCAGGGACCAGGTTCCGCTCTGGACGCTTCCCATGGGGTCAGGATTGATATAGGCCGTGTTCCACCAAACCAGGATTTGCTCTGGATGCTTCCCACGAGGTCAGGATTGACATGGCCATGTTCCGCAAGGACCAGGATCCACTCTGGACGTTTCCCACGGGGTCAGGATTAACATAAGCCGTGTTCCACGAAACCAGGATTTGCTCTGGATGCTTAGCACGGGGTCAGGATTGACATAGCCGTGTTCCGCAAGGACTAGGTTCCGCTCTGGATGCTTCTCACGGGGTCAGGGTTGACATAAGCCGTGTTTCACGAAACCAGGATTCACTCTGGACGCTTCCCACGGGGTCAGGATTGACATAGGCCGTGTTCTACTAGACCAGGATTTGCTCTGGATGCTTCCCACGGGGTTAGGATTGACATAGCCGTATTCCGCGAGGACCAGGTTCTGCTCTGGATGCTTCCCACGGGGTCAGGATTGACATAGGCCGTGTTCCACTAGACCAGGATTTGCTCTGGATGCTTCCCACCGGGTCAGAATTGACATAAGCCGTGTTCCACGAAACCAGGATTTGCTTTGGATGCTTCCCACGGAGTCAGAATTGACATAAGCCGTGTTCCACTAGACTAGGATTTGCTCTGGATGCATCCCACGGGGTCAGGATTGACATAGCCGTGTTCCGTAAGGACCAGGTTCCGCTCTGGACGCTTCCCACGGGGTCAGGATTGACATAAGCCGTGTTCCAAGAAACCAGGATTTGCTCTGGATTCTTCCCACGGGGTCAGGATTGACATAGCCGTGTTCCGCAAGGACCAGGTTCCTCTCTGGACGTTTCCCACGGGGTCAGGATTGACATAGGCCGTGTTCTACTAGACCAGGATTTGCTCTGGATGCTTCCCACGGGGTCAAAATTGACATAGCCGTGTTCCGCAAGGACCAGGTTCCGCTCTGGACGCTTCCCACGGGGTCAGGATTGACATGGCCCTGTTTCGCTAGACCAGGAAGGGTTGACTTTATCCGCATTTCACGGAGTCGGGGGTTGACTCTTGGTTGTCTGTGCACCGCCGAGTCATGGAACTGGGAATTGCCGTGGTTCCGCTTTGATTGCGTCTGTTGTAATGAGACGAATGTTGAGATGATCTCTAGGCTGTCTGCGAACCGTCGAGACTTGGCTCTCCTTCTGATAGAGCCTGGTAGGAAGGTATGGTTCCCTCTTTGTTTGCGCCCCTGGATTGTATACAGGGATCGATGTGATCCCACCTGTAGGGCAAAAGGTTTCATTTTGTGTATTTTTCTTTCCGCGATGCTCTATCATTTCAGCTTTTATATCGCGAAAGTCGTGATTGCCCAATCATTTCGGCTATTTGTCACGGTGCCCAATCATTTCGGCTATTTGTTTTATTTACTCGCTGTTTTTTTTTGCGAATTGCCCAACCATTTCGGCTATTTCGTATGCATACATTTTTACTTGCTTATTTTGTTGCAAGTTGCCCCATCATTTCGGCTATTTCATATGCATTTGTGGCTCGCTGTCTTTTCGCTGCGAGTTTTGGGATTTAATACCGATTTAGGCATCAGCATCGCTACAACTGGGATATTGCCAGGAGCGAATCATCATTTGCCTTTGTCTATGTCGAACAAAGGTGGCTTAGTAAATAAGGTTAGGATCCCGTCGACTAAGGCTTTTGATTTCATGAGCTGTAAGGGTCTCATAAAGGTATTTCTCCCTACGAGTCGTGAGGATCTCGTAAGTGCGTTTTCTCCTTAAGAATCATGAGGATTCCTAAGTGTATCTCTTATAAGTCGTAAGGATCTTACAAGAGTATTTTCTCCTTATAAGTCGAGAGGACTTACAGGTGTCTTTTGCCATATGAGCATATCCCCAGTCTCTGGTGGGACTTTGTTAGGGAAATGTTTATTCGCGCCCGTGGATTGTATACAAGGGTCGATATCAAGACGCTTGTAGGGCAAAATTGGAGGTTGTGATGGATTAAGAACATGTTCAGATCCCTGTAACTTAAGGCTTTTGAATCTTATGAGCCGTGAGGGTCTCATAAGAGGGTTCTCCTTACGAGTCGTGAGGATCTCGTAAGTGTAATTTCTCCTTAGGAATCGTGAGGATTCCTAAGTGTGTTTCTCTTTTGTGAGTCGTAAGGGTCTCATGCGGGTGGTTTCTCCTTACAGGGTCGAGAGGACCTTGCAAGTGTCTTTTAATGAGATTGCGCCCTTTCGGGTTTTCACAAAACTCGCCGGTAGCCTTGCTGTTTTTACTCATGGAGCCCTTTCGGGTTTTCATCCGTGCCCATTTTGCTTATGGACATACCGTTTTCTTTTTTCCTTTTCCTTTTCTTTTTATTTTTTTTTGTCAGCCTTGGGAGGCTGCAGTCCGTAGTAGTTTATCGACGTCTCGGTCAACAGCTAGTTTTAGGACATAGTGGTCCATTGTTAGTTTAAGAACGTTTCGGTCCGATGTTAGTTTTAGGACATTTCGGTCCGTTGTTAATTTTAGGACATTTCGGTCTGTTGTTAGTTTTAGGACATTTCGGTCCGTTGCCGGCTACTACTTATAGAGTTTGGGCTTAAGAAGATAGCGAGCGGACATAGTCGTCATCATCTATCGTTGAACTAGGCCTGTAGGGTGTTTTTCGTCACCCCAGTGAGATGGGAATACGCGCGCGCTTGTCAGGCGCACTACAGATTCCCCCGGCCTAGGGTAGGCCGGGGTTTATTGATTGTGGGGATCCGAATCTCCGGCAGCCGCGGACTAAGCTGCCGTTAATTACCCATCGCCTTTGGGGCGAGGGAACCTCCGATTAACGGGTTAAACTGGTCATGCGAACTCAATGTGCAGTATACGTGTGTTCAGTTCTGAAAGGGGGGGGTTTGGATATATCGGGAGCCACGCAGAGTTTTTACGGGGGTCCCGCTACCCGGATAGCGGGCTGGGGGTCAAGGGGGCTAGCAGCCCCCTTGCGGGGTGCGGGGCAGCGCCCCGTTAGAAATTTTTTTCTAACAGGGACAGTGTCGTGGAGTACGTGTATGTATAAATTTGTATACATATGTATATGTGTATGTATGTACACAAAAGAGGGGGAAAAGACATCCAAGGGATGCACAGGTGCGCAAGCGCGCGCGCCACGTGTCGGCACGCGGGCGACTTGCGCACTTGCGCAGTTGCGCAAGCGCGCGCGCCACGTGTCGGCACGCGGGCGCCTTGCGCAACTGCGCAGTTGCGCAAGCGCGCGCGCCACGTGTCGGCACGCGGGCGCCTTGCGCACTTGCGCAGTTGCGCAAGCGCGCGCGCCACGTGTCGGCACGCGGGCGACTTGCGCACACAACAGGCTTTTAGCCTAAAAAGATTTCTCTGAAGAGAAATCAAAGAGGAGTTAGACTCCTGAGTGTTTTTTTTTTTTTGTGGGGTTAATGGAAGGGTTCTTCTTCTTCCTCCTGTTGCTTGCTGGATCTTGAAGATCAAGAGATGTAAAATCTCAAAATCTCTCCTTTTTAAGATCTGATGGCAGATCCAAGTTCCCCTTTGTGGGTTTTGTGGTGGAAAACTATTTAGTTTTGAAAAAGGAAGAGTAAAACTCTTGATTTAATTCAAGAGAAAGAAGAAGGTTTTGGAACCTTGAAGAAGGAAGAAAGAGCTCAGCTCTAATTTTTGTGGAGAGAATGAAAAGTATAATTTTATTCATCATCATTTTGCCTTTTATAGGCTTACATATTTGCATATAGCCCCTTGGGCTTTACAAAATGGCATTTTGCCTATTCCATGGCTCATGTGCCATTACATTTTTGCACATAAGCCATGGGCTTACAAAATATTGGCTTTATGCCCATTTTACATACATTCATGTATAAAAAATTACATAAAAATTATTTATTACATGATTTTTTTTGTTGGCATGGCGGAAGGCCAGACGCTTCGTGTTCGGGCTCGACCTGGGCATTGGCCCACTTGCTTGGGCTTGGGCCCACCTGGCTTGGGGTTGACCTTGACTTTGACTCGGTCAACAGGGGTGTAAATTTTTACCCCAACAAAGTGCCCCCCATCAATAAATGCACACAGCATATATGGGTCGTGTGCATGAAATTGATGGATCTTCTTTCACGTGGAGGCGACTTGCTTTGGTTCCCACTTTTGGGACGCACTGCCCTTTTTACGACATGGACAGTCGACGCTTGACGCGTCTCCGAGACGGAGTGTCCGTGGTAGACGTTTCCCTGACCCGGAGTGATTTGGTTCCCGATTTGTGGGGAGCTTGCACTGCCCGTTTTACGACATGGACGGTCGACGCTCTGATCCGGAGCGATTTGGGTTCCCAGTTTGCGGGAGCCTGCACTGCCCTTTTTGCGACATAGACGGTCGACGCTCTGATCCGGAGCGATTTGGGTTCCCAATTTGCGGGAGCCTGCACTGCCCTTTTTGCGACATAGACGGTCGACGCTCTGATCCGGAGCGATTTGGGTTCCCAATTTGCGGGAGCCTGCACTGCCCTTTTAGCGACATAGACGGTCGACGCTCTGATCCGGAGCGATTTGGGTTCCCAATTTGCGGGAGCCGGCACTGCCCTTTTTGCGACATAGACGGTCGACGCTCTGTTACGAAGCGATTTGGGTTCCCAATTTGCGGGAGCCTGCACTGCCCTTTTTGCGACATAGACGGTCGACGCTCTGTTACGAAGCGATTTGGGTTCCCAATTTGCGGGAGCCTGCACTGCCCTTTTTGCGACATAGACGGTCGACGCTCTGTTACGAAGCGATTTGGGTTCCCAATTTGCGGGAGCCTGCACTGCCCTTTTTGCGACATAGACGGTCGACGCTCTGTTACGAAGCGATTTGGGTTCCCAATTTGCGGGAGCCTGCACTGCCCTTTTTGCGACATAGACGGTCGACGCTCTGTTACGAAGCGATTTGGGTTCCCAATTTGCGGGAGCCTGCACTGCCCTTTTTGCGACATAGACGGTCGACGCTCTGTTACGAAACGATTTGGGTTCCCAATTTGCGGGAGCCTGCACTGCCCTTTTTGCGACATAGACGGTCGACGCTCTGTTACGAAGCGATTTGGGTTCCCAATTTGCGGGAGCCTGCACTGCCCTTTTTGCGACATAGACGGTCGACGCTCTGATCCGGAGCGATTTGGGTTCCCAATTTGCGGGAGCCTGCACTGCCCTTTTTGCGACATAGACGGTCGACGCTCTGTTACGAAGCGATTTGGGTTCCCAATTTGCGGGAGCCTGCACTGCCCTTTTTGCGACATAGACGGTCGACGCTCTGATCCGGAGCGATTTGGGTTCCCAATTTGCGGGAGCCTGCACTGCCCTTTTAGCGACATAGACGGTCGACGCTCTGTTACGAAGCGATTTGGGTTCCCAATTTGCGGGAGCCTGCACTGCCCTTTTTGCGACATAGACGGTCGACGCTCTGTTACGAAACGATTTGGGTTCCCAATTTGCGGGAGCCTGCACTGCTTTTTTTGCGACATAGACGGTCGACGCTCTGTTACGAAGCGATTTGGGTTCCCAATTTGCGGGAGCCTGCACTGCCCTTTTTGCGACATAGACGGTCGACTCTCTGTTACGAAGCGATTTGGGTTCCCAATTTGCGGGAGCCTGCACTGCCCTTTTTGTGACATAGACGGTCGACGCTCTGTTACGAAGCGATTTGGGTTCCCAATTTGCGGGAGCCTGCACTGCCCTTTTTGCGACATAGACGGTCGACGCTCTGTTACGAAACGATTTGGGTTCCCAATTTGCGGGAGCCTGCACTGCCCTTTTTGCGACATAGACGGTCGACGCTCTGTTACGAAGCGATTTGGGTTCCCAATTTGCGGGAGCCTGCACTGCCCTTTTTGCGACATAGACGGTCGACGCTCTGATCCGGAGCGATTTGGGTTCCCAATTTGCGGGAGCCTGCACTGCCCTTTTTGCGACATAGACGGTCGACGCTCTGTTACGAAGCGATTTGGGTTCCCAATTTGCGGGAGCCTGCACTGCCCTTTTTGCGACATAGACGGTCGACGCTCTGATCCGGAGCGATTTGGGTTCCCAATTTGCGGGAGCCTGCACTGCCCTTTTAGCGACATAGACGGTCGACGCTCTGTTACGAAGCGATTTGGGTTCCCAATTTGCGGGAGCCTGCACTGCCCTTTTTGCGACATAGACGGTCGACGCTCTGATCCGGAGCGATTTGGGTTCCCAATTTGCGGGAGCCTGCACTGCCCTTTTTGCGACATAGACGGTCGACGCTCTGTTACGAAGCGATTTGGGTTCCCAATTTGCGGGAGCCTGCACTGCCCTTTTTACGACATAGACGGTCGACGCTCTGATCCGGAGCGATTTGGGTTCCCAATTTGCGGGAGCCTGCACTGCCCTTTTAGCGACATAGACGGTCGACGCTCTGTTACGAAGCGATTTGGGTTCCCAATTTGCGGGAGCCTGCACTGCCCTTTTAGCGACATAGACGGTCGACGCTCTGTTACGAAGCGATTTGGGTTCCCAATTTGCGGGAGCCTGCACTGCCCTTTTTGCGACATAGACGGTCGACGCTCTGTTACGAAACGATTTGGGTTCCCAATTTGCGGGAGCCTGCACTGCCCTTTTTGCGACATAGACGGTCGACGCTCTGTTACGAAGCGATTTGGGTTCCCAATTTGCGGGAGCCTGCACTGCCCTTTTTGCGACATAGACGGTCGACGCTCTGTTACGAAGCGATTTGGTAGACGTGCCCCCGGCACGGAGTGTCGCTGTTTGACGCAAAGGTCGATGTTGGAATTGGATGGTTTGATTTGTTTGACTTGAGTTGACATCAGCATCGCTATACTGGAATATGGTACCAGGAGCGAATCATCATTCGTCATGAGAGAATTTTGGGATTGGTATTTTTGTCGGCATCTGCATTGCTGCACTGGAATAATGCCAGGAGCAACTCATCATTTGCCCCGGGAGGATTTGGATTTGGTTTTTTTTTTGTTTGGCATCTGCATTGCTGCACTGGAATAATGCCAGGAGCAACTCATCATGTGCCCCGGGAGGATTTGGGAATTGGTGGCTTACGAGACAGGTTTAGATCCCTGTCACCTAAGGCTTTTCAATTTTATGGGCCGTGAGGGTCCCATAAAAGCATTTTCTCCCTACGAGTCGAAAGGATCTCGTAGGTGTATTTTCTCCTTAGGAGTCGTGGGGACTCCTAAGTGTATTGCTCCTTTGTGAGTCGTAAAGATCTCACGCGGGAATTTTCTCCTCACAAAGTCGAGAGGACTTTGCGAGTGCATTTCATCTCTTTTTTCTTTTTCTTTTACGAGTTTGCGCCCTTTCGGGTTTTCACAAACTCGCCGGCAGTCCTGCTGTTTTTACTCACGGAGCCCTTTCGGGTTTTCATCCGTGCCCATTTTGCTTGTGGACATACCGTTCTTCTTCTTTTTTTTCTTTTCCTTTTTTTTTTGGAGAGATCGGGATTGTTTTACGCCCATGGATTGTATACGGTTTTGCAGGATGTATGATCCAGACCGTAGGGCCATAAAAATTTTAGGACTTTGTCGGCGTCTGCATCGCTGCACTGGAATATGGTACCAGGAGCGACTCATCATTCGCCATTGGGATTTGGAATTTGGTTGGCGTCTGCATCGCTACACTGGAATATGGTACCAGGAGCGACTCATCATTCGCCGTTGGGGTATGGGATTTGGAATTTGGTTGGCGTCTGCATCGCTGCACTGGATATGGTACCAGGAGCGACTCATCATTCGCCACTTGGGGATTGGGGAGCGATGGCTTAGGAGACAGGTTTGGATCCCTATCACCTAAGACTTTTCAATTTTATGGGCCGTGAGGGTCCCATAAAAGCATTTTCTCCCTACGAGTCGTAAGGATCCCGCAGGTGTATTTTCTCCTTAAGAGTCGTGAGGACTCCTAAGTGTGTTTTTCCTTGGTGAGTCGTAAGGATCTCACGAAGGTTTGTTCTCCTCATGCATCATGAGGACACATGAGTGGGTCTTTCCAATGAAGCATAATTCCAAAGGCGGAGACCAGCCGCGTAACTGGTGGTTGCGGTGGGGCATGAGTATACTGAGAATTATTTGAGCCCGTGGATTGTATACGGTAGTCAATTTGGGGACTGGCCGTAGGGCTAAAAGAATTTTGGGAAATTGGATTTTTGTTTGGCGTCTGTATTGCTGCACTGGAATAATGCCAGGAGAAACTCATCATCCGCCCTTTTTTTTTTTGTACCGCGATTGCTCTATCATTTCAGCCTTTTTTTTATCGCGAAGGTCGCGATTGCCCTACCATTTCGGCTTTTATTCGCGGTTGCCCCATCATTTCGGCTTTATTTTCATTTTTCTTTTATTTACACATTTTTTTTTATTTACATTTTTTTTTACATTCCCAGTTTAACGACTTAGAGGTCGACTGTTTCCCAGTTTAACGACGTGGTGGTCCTCTTTGCTTATCCCAGCTCCTTGAACATTGATCTTGGCGGAGCTGTGTTGATGACCTAGCTCTGTGGCTTGCCGATACATCCGAGGATTGTGAGGTTTTTCCAAGCTTATATTGGTCCTCTGCCCAATCTTTGAAAACACAGCAGTCTTCAATGGTATGACTCAGCACTCTATGGTATGGGCAGTATATAGGATTGCCAGTCATATTCATTTCATGTGGCCTCTTCGGAATAGGCAGTTGCAGGCCATTGTTCAGGGCTTCCTCGAATATATCGCGGACCTCATCCCTCCTAAAGGAGTACACCTTCTTCCTTCTCTCCATCAGAGTAGGTGCCCTCACTGACGCCGGTCCCTGAGGCCGATCAATCTTTGGTTCGCCCTGCACATGTCTGGGAGGGTTAGGTTCCCGAAAGGCTTCGGTCTCCATTTGCATGAAATCGGCGGTCGTAGCTTGACTGTTTGCTAACACGCCTTTAGACAGTTCTATCTCTCCCATCTTGTATTGCCTTTCGACCCAATCTTTGAAGACAAAGCAGTCCTCAATGGCATGACCTACCACCCTGTGATAGGGGCAATATTTTGGGTCGTCGGTCATATTCTCTTCTTGCGGTCTCTTTGATTCTGGCAGTTGTAGACCGTTTCTTAGGGCGTCCCTGAATATCTTGTGGACCTTTTCCCTCTTGAAGGAATAGACCTTTTCCAGTTTCTCTTTCAGAGGCGATTCCCCCCCGGCGTATGTATCGGAGGGACTGGAGGCTGATTGCGGCCGATTTTCGCGAAAGCGCTCCGCTTTTAGGTTGAAAGGGATATCAGTTGGCTGCCTCCGGGTATCAATCCCTGGCTCATGAGCCAAAATTTGATTCTGCTGTAATTGCAACCGGGCGACTTGGGTCGCGAGATCTGCCACGACGTTTGCCAGCTCGTCGGCTTTGGAATAGACCTCGGCCATCTTCTCATCCCTGTCCTGAAATTGCCTTTGAAGCCATTGGAATAATGCTTGCTCTGTAGTTCCGGCTATGACAACCGGGTAATCTTTATTGCCTGAGCTCAATTCCGTAGGAACCACGGGCTCCTCTGGCTTATCGGCCTGAGCGGGCTCTTCATCATTTAAATCGAGCCGATGCTGGGTAGCGTCAACCATATCATCACCATGGCTGTGAAGAAGAGGAGGGTTCGTTTCTTCATGTCCGGCCATGTAGACAGTGTGGATAACACATTCAGCCGTTCTTTCATCACTGGCAGCTGGTTTCGCGGAGCGGTCCGGGCTTTGGAAATTCATAAATTTTAACATGGCCAGAGCCCTAGCCCTTTTGTTGGCTCTATATCTGAGCCGCTTCTGCCTCAGCTTCTCTGCCTTAAGCGCTTGGCAGGCTTCTGCTCTTCGGGGAGCCGCCATAGGCTGAGTGATGGGGAGGCTTGAGGAGACACCCAATCGAGCAATTGTCGGAGGCGCCGCTGGAGATTGCTCAAGACGCGTTGTAGCTTTGTTGGTGTTGATAGCCTTTCCCCCAGCTGGGGCCATGGAGAGTCGTTCGGAAACGGACTTGCGCTTGGGCTGAGGTGCCCTCGAGATCACCACATTTGGCCTCCTGCCTTTCGAGACTGGTTTGTCTGCCACAGGGGCTTGAGGAGCCGGGATGGCGCCAACTGGCATGAACATGATAGAGCCAAATGGTAGCAGCGGCTCCTCCCATTGTCGCCCGAGACTGGCCGGAAGGACCGTCCTAGAGTCTATCTTCATCGTGTAGGAGACGGGAGCTGAGCTCATTATCGAAGACATCATTGAAAGGTGATTGCTTGAAAACCTGCATGAAAGGGCATTATTTTAGTATAAATACAGGTATGTACATTGATTGAGTTCGCATGAATGCTTAACCCGAAATATGGGAGGAGAGATTGGTCCCACCGGGCGTGCCAGAATCTGTAGGGTGTTTTTCGTCACCCCAGTGAGATGGGAATACGCGCGCGCTTGTCAGGCGCACTACAGATTCCCCCGGCCTAGGGTAGGCCGGGGTTTATTGATTGTGGGGATCCGAATCTCCGGCAGCCGCGGACTAAGCTGCCGTTAATTACCCATCGCCTTTGGGGCGAGGGAACCTCCGATTAACGGGTTAAACTGGTCATGCGAACTCAATGTGCAGTATACGTGTGTTCAGTTCTGAAAGGGGGGGTTTGGATATATCGGGAGCCACGCAGAGTTTTTACGGGGGTCCCGCTACCCGGATAGCGGGCTGGGGGTCAAGGGGGCTAGCAGCCCCCTTGCGGGGTGCGGGGCAGCGCCCCGTTAGAAATTTTTTTCTAACAGGGACAGTGTCGTGGAGTACGTGTATGTATAAATTTGTATACATATGTATATGTGTATGTATGTACACAAAAGAGGGGGAAAAGACATCCAAGGGATGCACAGGTGCGCAAGCGCGCGCGCCACGTGTCGGCACGCGGGCGACTTGCGCAACTGCGCAGTTGCGCAAGCACGCGCGCCACGTGTCGGCACGCGGGCGCCTTGCGCAACTGCGCAGTTGCGCAAGCGCGCGCGCCACGTGTCGGCACGCGGGCGCCTTGCGCACTTGCGCAGTTGCGCAAGCGCGCGCGCCACGTGTCGGCACGCGGGCGACTTGCGCACTTGCGCAGTTGCGTAAGCGCGCGCGCCACGTGTCGGCACGCGGGCGACTTGCGTACACAACAGGCTTTTAGCCTAAAAAGATTTCTCTGAAGAGAAATCAAAGAGGAGTTAGACTCCTGAGTGTTTTTTTTTTTGTGGGGTTAATGGAAGGGTTCTTCTTCTTCCTCCTGTTGCTTGCTGGATCTTGAAGATCAAGAGATGTAAAATCTCAAAATCTCTCCTTTTTAAGATCTGATGGCAGATCCAAGTTCCCCTTTGTGGGTTTTGTGGTGGAAAACTATTTAGTTTTGAAAAAGGAAGAGTAAAACTCTTGATTTAATTCAAGAGAACGAAGAAGGTTTTGGAACCTTGAAGAAGGAAGAAAGAGCTCAGCTCTAATTTTTGTGGAGAGAATGAAAAGTATAATTTTATTCATCATCATTTTGCCTTTTATAGGCTTACATATTTGCATATAGCCCCTTGGGCTTTACAAAATGGCATTTTGCCTATTCCATGGCTCATGTGCCATTACATTTTTGCACATAAGCCATGGGCTTACAAAATATTGGCTTTATGCCCATTTTACATACATTCATGTATAAAAAATTACATAAAAATTATTTATTACATGATTTTTTTTGTTGGCATGGCGGAAGGCCAGACGCTTCGTGTTCGGGCTCGACCTGGGCATTGGCCCACTTGCTTGGGCTTGGGCCCACCTGGCTTGGGGTTGACCTTGACTTTGACTCGGTCAACAGGGGTGTAAATTTTTACCCCAACAAGGCCGTGACTCGTCAGGCGTAGTACTTTTTCATGAAGCGATCGTTTATTGGCCTAAAAGGTCTTTCACCATGCATGCCTATGAGTAGATAGGCTCCACCCTGGTAAACTTTGTCTATGATATACGGGCCTTCATAGTTCGGCTCGAATTTCCCCCGCTTGGCACGATTGGGGATCATAAGTCTTTTGACCACTAGCACGAGTTCTCCTGGGCGGAATGTCCTCGGCCTAGTCAATCTCTCGTATGAGCGCGTCATCTTTGCTTTATAAGCCTCCCGATTCTGTTGCGCCATGAGCCGGGCTTCATCAAGGGCATCGAGCTCCTCAAGTCGAAGGTGAGCATTTTCTTCGTTTGTTAGCTCGTAGTGAACCGCTACTCGTAGAGAGGGTAACTCTATCTCGAGGGGAAGTACCGTTTCTGTGCCGAATTCCAATGCGTTCGGCATTGTGTTCGTGGCAGTTTTGAACGTAGTTCGATATGCCCAGAGAGCTTCATGCAGTCTCTCGTGCCAGTCCTTCTTATTTCGAGACACCGTCTTTTTCACGATCTTCATCAAGGTCTTGTTAAAGGCCTCAGCTAGACCGTTAGCTCGGGGATTATAGACCGAAGAGTATGTCCAGTCTATGTTATGTTATTGTGCGAAGCGGCTAATTTTGTGGCTTCTGTAGGCTGGCCCGTTATCGGAGATAATCCATCGCGGAGTGCCGAACCGATAAATGACGCGTGTCTTGAAGAAATGGAGGATATTCTCCGTCTTCACTTCCCTGAGCGGTACTGCTTCTGCCCACTTGGAGAAGTAATCGGTTGTTGCTAGTATGAACCGATGTCCTCTGGACGATACTGGTTCGATGGGGTCGATTATGTCAGTTCCCCACATTTTGAACGGCCAGCTAGCCACCGTTGGATGTAGTGGGTTTGGATGTTGATGGATAAAGTCCCCGTGAATCTGGCACGAGTGGCACTGCTTCGCGTATTCAAGGCAGTCCTGGCTCATCGTAGGCTAATAGTAGCCCATCCTTTTGATCTTCAGCTTCATCTTCGGCCCGGCTTGGTGAGAACCGTAGAGTCCGTCGTGAGTTTCTTGGACGACTCTCCTTGCCTCTTCAGGTCCCAGGCATCTTAGCCACAGAGAATCAAATGATCTCTTATACAGAGTATCATTGACGAAGGCGAAGGACAGAGCTCGTTTCACGAGCTGATGTCTTGAGGACGCATCTTCAGGCGTTCGACGGGATTTGAAGTAGTCTATAAAGACTTCTCTCCAATTCTTAGCCTTTTCCTGGTCTTTTATTTGTAGGTCCATTTGCTCGGTAGCTCCCTTTTCTTCGGACGACTCCGGAGACGTTTCTGCCGGTGCAAGAACCCGACGGCTTTGCACAACAATTCTCACGTCATCGAGGTTCTCGTCGGCCAGTTCTTTAGCGAGCTTGGCTAATGCATCCGCCTTGCTATTTTCCATGCGCGGTATGCTTTCTAGGGCGTAGGCAGGGATTTGAGTCAGCAATTGCTGCACTCTCTCACCGTACTTCACTAACTCTGGTTTGCATGTTTGATAGTCGCCGTTTACTTGACTAACGACCAGCTGAGAATCTCCTTATATGAGGAGGTTTTCAATTCCCATATCGATAGCGATCTCAAGACCTGCTATCAAAGCTTCATACTCGGCTTCATTATTCGTCCTCGGCTCTGTTAAAAAGAAGGCAAAGCGCATTATCCCTTCTTGTGGAGTCACGAAGATGAGGCCCACCCCGGATTTGATTATGGGGGTGCTTTGTTTGCGCTTCTTCATGGAAGATGCTCTATCGAAATAGAGTTCCCACAGGGTATCATTATCTCTTCTCTCCTCATCGATTGTGTCGAACGCGTGTTTGTCTGGCAATTCGCAGTTCAAGGGAGAGTTGGCAGGTATCGGAGGCTCAGCGAGGAAGTCGGCGATGGCCTGGCCTTTCACTGCCTTGAGAGCACGATAAGTTATCGAGAATTCCATTAAGAGTAGGGCCCATTTAGCGAGCCGTCCCGTTAATATAGCCTTTGACATCAAATATTTGAGAGGATCCACCTTTGATATGAGATGGACCTCATGTGCTAACGCATAGTGTCTGAGCTTCGTTATCGCAACGCCAGGCAGTGTTTTTCAATGGGGGAGTAATTGTTTTCTGCCCCCAGGAGAACTCGACTTAAATAGTAGAGGGCTCTCTCCTTCCCTTGGTCGTTCTCTTGTGCCCATAGCGCGCCTAAAGAACCTTTGAGGGCTGTTGTGTACAGGACGAGAGGTTTTCCTTTAACGGGAGCGGCCAGTATTGGCGGATTCTGCAAGTATTGCTTGATTTCGTTCAGTGTGCTTTGGCATTTGCGATCCCAGACGAACGGGGTTCCCTTCTTCATCAAGTGACTGTAGGGGCGGCATTTTCCAGAAAGGTTAGCTATGAACCGCCTGATATACGCGAGCTTCCCTTGGAGAGACTGTAGTTGCTTAAGAGTCCTTGGCGGAGGCATTTCCATGATCGCCTTGATCTTCGACGAGTCTATCTCGATACCTCGGTGTCATACGACGAATCTTAGAAACTTGCCTGAGGAAAGTCCAAACGCGCATTTAAGAGGGTTCATCTTCAAGTTGTATTTCCGAAGGCGCTGAAACACGATCTTCAGATGCTCTAAATGTTCCTCGTATGATTTGCTTTTCACTACGAGGTCGTCGATATAGCATTCGACGATTTCATGTATGAGGTCATCGAAGATCTTCGTCATGGCTCTCTGATAGGTGGCACCAGCGTTCTTTAGACCGAAGGGCATCACCTTGTAGCAGAATATGCCCAAAGGGGCCCGGAAAGCGGTATGCTTCTGGTCCTCGGGATGCATCTTTATTTGATTGTATCCTGATGAGCCGTCCATGAAGGAGAAAACTTTGTGAGTGGACGTATTATCTATCATCAGCTCAGTGACCGGTACTGGAAAGTCGTCTTTTGGACAGGCCTTGTTGAGATCCCGAAAGTCCACGCATATGCGCATCGTCCCATTTTTCTTCATCACTGGGACGATGTTGGCAATCCAGTCAGGATATTGAACCTCCTGGATGAAGCCGGAGTCGATTAGCTTCTTGACCTCGGCGTTGATGCTCATCTCAAGCTCGAGCCGCATTCTTCTCGGTGCTTGTTTGATTGGCTTGACGTCCGGAGATATCGCCAATTTGTGCATAGCGATTTCTGGATCGAGCCCCGGCATCTCTGAATAGTTCCATGCGAAGCAATCTTTATATTGCATGAGCATGTCTTTAAGCGTAGCCTCCTTTTCTTCAGACAACAGTTTACTGACGAACGTAGGCCGTGGGTCGTTTGTCGTTCCCAAGTCGATTTTTCTGAGGTCATCTGCAGTAGTATGTATCCCATCTTTCAGCTCCTTTGGCGCCGGTGGAAACTCTGAGATAACCTCATCATCATCGTTTTCGAAGCACCAGGGGAGGTCATCCATATTCTCGGGTTCTTCTTCTGACAGCATTATCACGTGACGGGTACGAGATCGCTTCCAAGACCGATGTTGGTCTGGTTCTACTCTGGCTACATATGTGGCTTTCGGTTCATGCTTTTGTGGCGGTGTTACCCTCCAACTGCTAGATATAGCGAACCTACCTTGCTGATACTGGTCTTCTATCCAGTTTTTGAATGTGAAGCAGTTTTCGAGAGGATGTCCTATTGCTCGGTGATAGGAGAAATAATCCGGATGATGAACTTCACCTGCTTGCTCGGGGTGCTTAGACTCCGGGAGGGTAATCATCTGATGTTTTATGGCAAGATCAAGTATCTTCCTTGTCTTGTCTTGGGAAAAAGAATACGCTCGACCCATCTTCTTTACAAGAGACAAATCCTGGTTGTTCGATTTTCGATCGCGTGGCTTCTTAGTCCCGCTTTGTCGCTGTCGAACGCTTTTTCCGTTCTTGGGTTTATTTCTGCCTCTGCGTCGGGTCTTTTGTATGACGGGCTGGCGACGAAGGGCATCGTCACTTTCTGCAGCCTGCTGAAGGAGGCACTGCGTTCTGGCTTTCTCATAGATGTCCATTTCGCGATTATGGTCGTCTCGAACCTTTTGACCCGCTTCCCTTATAAGCTTGTCCATTTGTTCTTCGAACGACGGGCTTGGGATTTTCACGACGGGAGCTCGTTTTGGTTCAGGGTTAGCATCTTCCCACATAGCATCTCCTTCTTCATCGAAATCATGTATGACATAGCAGCCGCGGAATCGCTCCCGTTTCTGGGATTGAACATATCCAAGCCCGATCGTTTCCATTCTCCCGTCGGGCAACTTTCGTTGAGTTCCGGGGACGCTCCAGATCCTGTTATAGAACTGGGCTTGTCGAGCAGGCTGTTTGAAAGGTACGCCTTGGCGCCTCAACTGTCTTTTTAATCCGTCTGTGTAGTATCTGGGCAAACGTATGGGCTGGATCCTGTCAAGTGTAGAATCCGCACCATGCCAAATTTCTTTCTCCACTTTGGTTTCCCCAGATCGGTAGAATAGGATCGCCTTTTCACCTTTTCGCCTTGGGGGGGGCATAGAATGTCTGCAGTTCTTGCACACTATAAGTTTCAAGCGCATTGAGCTCTTTGTAATGCTCTTGCGGAACCATGGCAACTTGCAAACTTTGATCTTCATCAGCGAAGGCTTGTATCGATGGCCGAGCAGAGAATACGGCATTGACCTCATCTTCCGAGTCGCTGCCGAAGACCAGAACAGGGGTGGACGGTCCCGGCTTGTTGCATTGGGGCGGCCCTGAATAAATTATTTGCTCTTCCTCCTCGGTATCACTCCCGAAGACCGGAATGGTAGTGATGGCTTTTTGCTTGCTCTCCGGTTTGCGACATCTTTCTGTGTCTTCGAAATCTGGCAGGAAGTACTTGGCATCCTCATATTTGCGGACTTCGTTCACGGAGAATGGGTTTAGTTCCCCTGTCACAGTGTACTCGAGACTATCTTTGAAGTACTTCATACACTGATGTTTTGTAGAAGGTATAATGTTGTACTCGTGTAACCAAGGCTGGCCGAGAAAAGCTTTATAGCATGTCTTAGTGTCAATGACGTGAAACTTAATGTCAGTGACTAGCAGGCCAAAGCGCAGCGTCAGTATCACAGACCCGAGCGTCCGTGATGATTGGGAGTCAAACCCGGAAATAGTGATCTTATCCCGAGCGAGGTGTTGAACGCTCATGCAGATTTCCTTCAACACTCTTACATTGAGGAGATTGACGGAGGACCCATTGTCAACCAGGATTTTGCCTATCTTGATATCATGACAGTATCCGGAGACATAAAGGGGACGGTTATGCTCACACGTCCCGAGGAGGAGGTCTTCATCGCCGAAGGTGATATCGGCCGTGTGTATTTCTTTCAACTCGTCCTTCATCTTTTCTTCGGCGAGGAAGGTTTGGAATTGCTCGGGCTCTTGTAGCGCCTTGATCAAAGAATCTTTTGCTTCTTTTGATAACAAGAGGGTATCGAGAATGCTTAGTTGCGAAGGTAGCTTCTTCAAGTGTGTCAGAATGTTGTAATCCACCTTATTTTTCTTTGGTGGGTCCTTGGCTGTCAGCTCTTTGACAACTTGATCATTTAGAGCGATGTCCTCAGGGATTTTTTCATTCCCCTTATCTTTTCTATTCGACCCACTGTTCGCGGGCCCGAGACACTTTTCGGGCAGCGTACGATTGCGCAGTTGAATGTTCTCACAGGTCTTCATTTCTTCCGTTTCGGATGTGGGTTCTTTGAAGAGAGGGCCAAGGGCTATTTCTTCATCAAAATCGCTGCTAAAGGTGAGAACTTGCGATCCCCCAGCGTCGACTATGTGACAGTTGCCAGTAGTTCTTTTGCGCTCCTCGGTCGTATTTCTTTGCTCCCAACGAGTTTTGCGTTTCTTCCGCTTGAAATGTTGTCGGTGAGCAACATATCCCTGCTACCAGTTTTTAAAAGCGTTGCACTCTTTGGTGGGGTGCGCAATCTTTCGATGATATAAGCAGTATCTAGGATTTATATCCGCTTCATCAGGAGTGTTTCCTTCGGAAGGTGGCAGCTTCATTCCCATCGATATGGCTTTGGCGAACCTTTTCCTCGTCTTGAACCTGCTTTTATTTACGGCGGATGTACTTTGATCTGGTGGGAGTGTTTCGACCCTTTCGTCCAGTCGCCGGCGTTTGGCCTTTCCAAATATGGTCATCTTGCACTTTCGATCAGCTTTGCTTTTAAGAAGAGCTTCGTTCAGGAATGCATCAATCATTTCTGTTTCCCCAATCAGAGCAAAGCTCTGTTCAAATTCCAAGACTGGAAATGAAGCGACGCTTCTGCTTCCCCCAATCAGAGCAAAGCTCTGTTCAAATTCCAAGACTGGAAATGAAGCGGCGCTTCTGCTTCCCCTAATCAGAGCAAAGCTCTATTCAAATTCCAAGACTGGAAATGAAGCGACGCTTCTGCTTCCCCCAATCAGAGCAAAGCTCTGTTTAGAAATTTAAGAGTCAAAAATTGAAGAAACGCTTCAGATCTTGCGCTCTGCGCTGCGCGCCATGTGTCTAACACAGGTGCACTGGCGCAGTTGCGCTGCGTGTTGCGCTGCTCGCCACGTGTCTAACACTGGTGTACTGGCGCAGTTGCGCTGCGCTCTGCGCCACGTGTCGAGCACGAGGGTGCTAGCGCTAGGCGCGCTGCGCGCCACGTGTCAAAACACGAATGCGCTAGCTCTAGCGCAATTGCGCTGCACACCCCAAATTAGAGCAAAGCTCTGTTTTCAAGATTGGAAAGCGAAGCAACGCTTCATGAAAAGTACTAACATCAAATGCGCTTACGATAAGTGTCAAAGACTCTGAAGCGGCGCCCACGCGCAAAGCACGAGAGCGCTAGGCGCCAGAAGCGCTAGGCGCCAGATGCGCTAAGCGCCAGAAGCGCTTCATCCTTACAGGAATTACTTGCACATGATTATAGCAAATTAAATTATGCAGCGCATAAACATCTTACAGAGGAATAACAAAGAATTAAAAATAAGGGAACATTTAACAGATAATAAAATACTTAAAACATCTTATTATTACATTTAAAAAAGATCACCAAACATGGGATCAAAAGGATAAGGGTTCGCAAAGCTAAAGAGGGGATTATCCAGTTCACTCTCCGTCTTCTCCACCATGTCGAAACGGCGATCCTCCCAAGGGGTAGCCATCCAACGATCGACGCCGCACTCCTTAGAGAAAGTGGTGATGACAACCCGACGAGCCTGTATCTGACTCAGCAAGTGGATGGAGCAATCCCTCAGGGCTTGAGTGATTAAGTGCGCCACGAAGAAGCACTCGATCTTGTCTTCGGCAGCATCGAGCATTGCCGAGGACATCTCTGCTGGAGGAGGGGGAAGATCGGCGAGCACAGACGCAAGGATCATCCGAAGCCAAATAGAGTGTGGGGGAAGGGGAGACCCCACACGAGTCAAAAGATCGTGCAGTGCAGCGTCGCAGTGCTCATCCGTGAGAGAAGGATCCACCAAGCGCGCAGCAAAGCGAAGAACAAGGTCCTGAATGGGCGCTTCCCACGGCTGTCTACGAGCATGGGGGCGGTTACATGACATAGTCGAGAGGGTTCTTTGGAGATGAGAAAAGAAAGAAGCATTGCTTCGAGTTATAAAGACTATGCACAGAAAATTTTGTGCACAATGGAACTATTTCCAAGATTCGGGAAATGAAAGATTCTAGGGAATACAAGTTTGACTTAAAAAGGAAGGTGAAAAGACACCTCTGTTGAAGCATCGCTTCAGATCCAGCGCTCTGCTGAAGCAACGCTTTAGATCCAGCGCTCTGCGCTGCGTGCCACGTGTCAAGCACGGATGCGCTAGCGCAGTTGCGCTGCGCGCCAGCGCTGGAATTAAAAATTCCCACCGTTGGATCAAAAGATCTAATAATGATGATAAATCATTAATTAACCAGAATTAAATTCTGTTAAGGAAATATTTCTCAAAATCTTTCTAAACAACAAGATTGTGCTTTAAGCACCGCTGGATCAATGATCCAATGGTAAATAATGAATTACCAAAAACAGAACAAATTCTGCATGGAAAGATTTTTCAATCTTATTAAAACAAGAAGATTATATTCTGTAAAACAGAAGCCTTAGGATCAAAGATCCAACGGTGGGAAATATTCCCAAATCAATCAGAGAAAGATCTCTTAAACTGATTTAACAAATCAATTGGCCCTATATAAAGGCCCCAAGATTTCAAGTCTCAAAAAGAATAGAGAAAACCCTCTGCAAATTTTGAGAAAAACTCAAAGAGAAAGAAAGGCAAGCCTTTAGAAAAAAAAGAAGATCATTTCTTCATCTTTAAGGTAAAGAATTAATTCTTGAACAACAGAGATGAAACCATCTCGTAAAAAGAAGAAGCATTTTCTAAAAAAGATCTTAGATCTATAAAAATACCAAGGTCTTTGATTAAAAAAGAAAGAAAGAAATATCAAAAGATCTAATCATAAAAATATAAAAAGAAGTATTTTACTTCATTCACAGATCTTTTGATCTATAAAGGCAGAGCCTTTAATAAGAATAATAACTTTTGTTCTTGAATCTTGAGGCAAAGCCTCCTTTAAGAAGAACATAAACTTGTTCTTTGATCTTAAATTTGATCAGATGCGCTTTGCGCTACTGAAAAGTGCTTTGCACTCATGAACTGCGCCTTTGCGCTCCTTGGATTGGCGCTCAATGCCAAAACATGCCACGTGTCAACCATAGACACGATCTGCGCTTTGCGCTCCTAAAAACAGCGCATTACGCTTTTGGGTTGGCGCTCAGTGCCAAACGCGCCACGTGTCACTCACTGGCACATCCATAAACTAGCGCAGCGCCCTCATAAATTTAAAGCGCAGTGCGCTAACAAACTAGCGCTTAGCGCTAAGCGACACGTGTCCTCCTCGTGTGCGCTAACTGACAGAAGCGCAATGCGCTCTTTGACTGGCGCAAAGCGCCTAGCGCGCCACGTGGCGCGCTGTCAGAACCTTGTTCTGATAAATGCTATGCATTCAATATAAGAGCCCAATGCTTAGCATTATTAAAAGGGCAGAGCCCAAATAAAGGCCTAACAGGCAGAACAAAAATAAAATGTTAAACATTTTTTTAACTGGACTTAGCCCAATTCTGGCCATAAGTCCTCAATTTAAATTGAACTGAGCTCATCTGCTCTTCCAATCAATTTACACCCGGTTTAAGGGTACATCTCTTTACTCCTCTGATATCTGTCGTTGTAATCCCTCAACGTCGTCAGAGAGGTAACGGGTCCTGACAACTACACATTGCTACGGACTGTGGGGTCCTTAAACTCATGGACTATGATATCCTTAATCTCGACCGTGATGTCTTAAAACTAATATCGGACTGTGGATTCCTTAAATCCACGGACTATGATGTCCTGAACCTCGACCGTGATGTATTAAAACTAACGTCGGACTGTGGAGTCCTTAAATCCATGGACTATGATGTCCTTAACCTCGACCGTGATGTCTTAAAACTAACACCGGACTGTGGGGTCCTTAAACTCACGGACTGTGATGTCCTTAACCTCGACCGCAATGTCTTAAAACTAACAATGGACCACAATGTCCTTACACTAATTATCGACTGCAATGTCATTAAACTAGACAACAGAGCCCAATTGCTCTCTTGTCGGATATAAACGATCCCGTTAAGTTGATCTTAGTCTAAAATTAAACTAACGTGTCCTTAACAAACGTTTAAGTTGATCTTAGCCTCAAATAAGGCTAACGTATCCTTAAACACAACCCCCCCAAACCCAAATCTAAGAAAGATACGGATTTGGAATAATCCACGTCCTACGGGCGACAACACAAATTAGTCTCCGTATACAATCCATGGGCAACCAAACACAAAACAAACACCCACGACACGAAGTGAACATATGGAGAAGGAGAAAGTTGTTACCGCGATGCGGTAGCGTAATTAACTGCAGGGGCTTACGCCTGCAGGGAAGAGCGTCCCCACAATCAAAAACCCATCAAACGAGGGGGAATCTGACGAAATCTGCTACATCGGCCGCATCCGTTTAAACCTTCGATACATGGTGCCATAAATCAACTTGGCATCTTCGGAGAGGTGGACGGATAGCACCAATTAGCATCTGCCCCCAGATTCAGGCAAGACGTTCAGTCTTCCCGGCTTTCCGGTGGTAAACAGATTCTGGCACGCCCGGTGGGACCTTTTCCTCTTTCCACTCCACACTTCGTGTGTCGTGTTCGCGAACCAATCGCGGTTTGTTAATAGTTGCCCTTGGGTTTCAAGGTACTAAGATTTGGCGTTTTGCTTGGTGCAGAAAGCAAAGGATCAATGGCGTTCACCTGCTCAAAGTGTTCCACATGCAGCTGCAACCCACGTCCTGCCTCAACTGGGGGCATAACCTACGGGCCCCAAGCGGCTTCCCTGTTCACGATGCCCATAGAACAGGTCACTCAAGCCACCACAGGGTTGTTTTTCGGGACCATGCTCCCGCCAACGAGCTTCACCGCTCCCGTGTTGACACCGGAAGGTCCTAAGAAGTCGGTCTTTGATCGGCTTACACCTACTGCGGCCCCTCTCAACGGGTCTTCCAGCACCGGCGCCTTGGTCTTCTCCAGATTGGGCCAAAATTCCTGTGGGCCCACAATGAAGCCTGCAATCCCAGAGAAGGTTATTCCGAAGAGAGTAACCAACCCTGCTCCTGAAGTCGTCAAGGCGGCTTCTCCTGCCAAGGGGTCAGTCTTTACAAGACTGACTGTCCCAACTCCCACTCCCGCTCCTGCTACTCAAAGGACATCAGTCTTCAACAGGCTGACACCAGCAACAGCCCCTCACCTGAACAGGGGGCAAGACAAGGCCATCCCCGTCACCGAGCCAACTCCATCAACTCGACACGCTCGACGTCGCCACTGGCGCCGAGTAAGGAAGGCCGGGGGCAACTACCCTTCTGGGCTAACTCCACCAGCTCCAACGGTGGAAATTAATGCTGCTGTTCCAACCGGGAACAGTTTCGAGCTGCTGGATAAGGTGCGTAGGAATTCTTTTACCGCCGTACTGAAAAGATCTCCTCCCCCAGTGGAGAATGTTGCGGAAGTAAAGCCAGAACAGTCCCCTCAGCGGCTGTCCTCCAAGATCTACAAAGTCTGGCGGCAGGTCCGGAACTCAGTAGTTGAACAAGAAGAAAGCCATCCTGCCAAGCCACGAAAAGCTATCTGGGTGCCCACTGCGACGCCCTCCTCAACTTCGACCGCTCATAAGAAGAGAAGGCCGGAGAAGGTCCCCATGCCTGCGACAAATGTCAAAGGCACTGAGCCCAAACACCATAAGTCTGGGGGCATAACGGTCCATACTATTTACATGGCATCCGGGAAAGAGGATAGCCGCGCTTCTACGGGCCACCGACTACTCACCCGATCCATCACAAGAGCTCAGGAACAGCAACAGCAGAAGCTTCAGGAGATGCTGACTGCCATGTCCGCACTCACCGGGCCCAAAGAAAGCCCGGAGGCGTCATCGAAACAACGTCACGAACACGAGACTGATGCTGAATTCCTTCGGAGAATGCTCGAAAAGAAGGACAAGGAGGCTGCGGAACAAGCGGCCAATATAAAGCAAATGGCTCTTCTGTTTCAAGACATGGTGGGTATAATGATCCATCAGGACCCTCCAGCTGAAGATCCTCCGGTTATCCACGAAGACGACAGAGGAGAAACATCGAATCCTCTGCCAGCTCTGTCAATAGCCAAAGAGGAAACAATCTCTAAAGATGCCCTGGATGATTATATTGCTCAACAAATACGAGTTCACCAGGCAAATGAAGCGGCCGGCCAAGTCGTCAAAACTGGGCGACCGTATCCGGGCTGGTATGACCAGATAAAGTATCTGCCGGGATACACGATCCCCAAATTCCATGTGTACAAGGGGACGGGCAATCCCCACCAGCACGTCGCCCAGTTCAGAGCTTTGTGCGGCAACACCGGGGGCGATGATAAGCTTCTGCTCCGCCAATTCGTCGGCAGCTTGTCGGAAACGGCGTTTGAGTGGTACTCCGAACTTCCAAACGACTCCGTCAAAACTTTCGCAGAAATGGAGTTATTGTTCACCCAGCGATTCGCGAGCGCAAGTGAACGCACCCCGATAAAAGCATTGATCAATGCGAGAGTAAAGCCGGGCGAAACTTGGGTTCAATACGCAATCCGATGGCGAAATCTGTGGTCAAAGTGCGAACAGCGCATCGAAGAAGCACCAGCGGTGGGCATGTTCATAGGCACCCTAGACCCTCATGCAACTATTTCACAGTTCATGATGTTCTTCAAACCGACCATGTTCCAGGCTTTAATCGATAAGCTAGCCCAGATGGATCAGATGGGTCACAGACCGTCTCCTCCGAAACCGGAACCGCGGAACGAAAAGGGTAAAGGGAAGGCGACCTTTGTTGCGAACACCCAACAGCAGCCCAGTGCTCCAAGACTAACGGATCAATTGGAGGAGAGACGGCGCTATTACAATGAGAAAATGAAGCGCCCTTACTCATTCCCGCAGGATAAAACGAAGAGGTTGTTCGAGCTGGCGGTACGCAACAGGCTTATCAATTTGCTGAATCCAAGGCGACCACCGCAACCCAGTGAAGTGAATAATCCCAATTATTGCCCTTACCACCAAACTGTTAGTTATATGTATGCCCTAGAGGCCATTACTGTACATTGGATGTATATTGTAGTGGATGCTGGGACATATATAGGGAGGATTTTCTTGCTCGACATGATAGTATGCTATCTGGTTACTCTTTACCTTAACGTGTACACTGATTGTCTCTCTGTTACATGTTGGTAAAGCCCTTAGGATGTGTACTTGACTACCTGGACTATGATGCGGATCATACTAGTGGGGACATGGTAGTCCATAAGTACATCCTTCAAAGTCCCTAGTCATGGGTATATCGAGACGGGGCATCGATATACCAGAGTAGACTAGCGTATACCTTCTCGACTCATACAGATGGGCGATGGATGATCCCATATCCATTGGTGTTTGACATCAGAGATGATATACGGGTGCTCAGTGGAGACTGGGTACACTGGACGGACTCGCCGAGAACTCCCAGATGGTACTATACCTTACGTCAGATGGCAGTTCTCTGGTGACACTGGTACAGAGTAGTCTGTTGACCCGAGATCGTCATAGAGTCTTGTGTGGTTCCCACTGTGCTTTGATTTCCATCTTACCACGTCCAAGAGGGCATGCAAAACGGTGGTTTTTGGGTACAGTCCCGAATCATATGGAGGCAATGAGCGATAGGAGGGGATTCGTCTCTCCCGGTATAGGGAGTTGATGTTGCGCTGTGTTCGATTGGCTATAACCGGAAATCCCTGGCCAGGGTTGCTGAGATTTACAGGTAAGTGTTACCAGTAGTTTCTCGAATTGTTATAGACCTCATATCGACACGACTTATCAAGCTACTGGGGTCTGACGTTTACCACCCCTAGACGAGATATGCGACATATCAGACGACGAGACCGGACTGTACGGTAAGTGTTACTGGTTGGATTCACAGGAGTGTGAGCGGGCTTGCTCGTCGATCTTCTGATCGCTCAATACCCGGGTGGCCGTTACGTTTAGCAGACCACTTGCGGCTTGTGGGTGATTGATATGATCATCATCTGCTGCCGGCGTATTGACGAGTCTTTAGAGTCCTACACAGAGGTTTCCTGGCTCAAGCGAAACGAAATAGGAGCGCATATGAGATATGTGCGGGACCGAGAATAATGCGTGTATGTGATACCGTATTTCATTCTCGCGATGAATGTATCGAATGGTTATATGCGATATAACCTAGTTATCGAATCGAGGGTTGATTCGATAAGCCGATACATTGGATACTAGTCGGTTATATGCGATATGACCGGATCATTGAATCAAGTGTTGATTTAATGATTTAATGCATAATTATATATTTGATATATTACTTTGAATTAACTAGTATTGGTTCACTTTAAATGGATTTTCTCACTTGGATGTACAAGTTGTATATGTGATATACTTTTTGTGCAAATGATTGTATCATGTTTGATGATGCATGAATGCTAGGTTTTGTGTAAAGAGTTAAACCTTGGTTAAGTAAATGGTTAGGGTTTATATTTATTTATTCATTCATTTATCTTTTTATTTATTGGAAAAGATAAAAGAATAATACAAAATGGTTGCTTTCAATGGAGAAGCTTGTTGAAGCTTCATGAAAGTTTTGACCAAAGTAACCATTTTGTCTTCTTCTCCTTAACCCTAACCATTCCTTTAACCTTGGTCAATTCTCTACACATAACTATAGTTAATATTATGATAAGTATTGATTTTTCTATTCTATTCTAATAACTTATCATAATAATATTATCATCTTCTTCTTCTCCTTCTTCAAGAAGAAAACCTAGACTTCATCAATGGTGACTTGATGAAATGAGTGAGAAATCCAATTCTAAAGTGAACCCACTTCCTATTTCTTCGTCCTCTACCTCTTGCCAAGTAGTAGAGTGTGTTTTCTTCACAAGTTTCATGACTTGGTGAAGTTGGAGCTTGATCTAGCGATGCCTCGAAGTAGATCATCTTCGGCACGAAGCCGACGACCTTGCCCGCCCATTTCTCCGATGAAGCCGACGCTAGAGCCCGGGTTTCCATTTGGACAGCGAGGAGACTTCATTACGGAGCTATGGAGGTGGAGGACCGGATCTACAAAGGTTGTATTTCCGTTCTTTTAGTTTAGTTGTAAACTAGTTTCATTGTTTTGCCTAGACATCTAGTTAACGATCCGTATTAGGGTTTCTCGGCACCCGTAAAATTTGAAATTGGCATGGTTGATGCCTTGTGAGACCTCATTAGTGTGCCTAGGAACCCTACAGTGGTATCAGAGACTAGCTAGAGCCTTAGGCGATGCGTAGACGGAGTTAGAAGTCCGATCGAACCGAAACCCTAACCCGAGATTGCTCTCTGTACATTTTTCCAAAACTGGCATTTTCCAGAATTAAAAATATGCAGAAAATTCAGCAGGCTTTTTCATGAATTACTGTGAAGCACGTACGCACGATTCCTCTAAAGAGCGGCAGAACCGCGGCTCAAGCATGGATTGTGCGGCGGTTCCGCGGCCATCTAGTCACTTCTTCAATTGATTTCTGCACAGTAATTCCTATTTTGCAGTGCTGGTTTTTCTGGGAATTTTTAATTTGACTCAAGAGTTGAGTGTTCTGGGGTTGTATTGGAAATCGATGTTTCGATCGGATTGTCGGACTTTGTCTATGTGGTTTCCGGATAATTTTTGAATATGTTAAAAAGTTCGACCGTATATAAATACCCAATTTTTCCCCTGTCGGGAAATTTCCAAGTGTTGGATTTTTCCGTGGTTTAATGACGTTCTAAGTAGTGCAAGTAACGCGATGGACCCTCTAGAAGACAACAAACCTTAACTCGATTATGTGACCGTCTTGAACTGCCCTTTGAACCTTCGGGTTTGGGGCAGTACGGCGTGCCACATGTGAGGCGTTGGCTTGACCCTTCTACGGCTGGACCGTTGGTACTGAGGCACGAACTGAATGTTTTTAGACTTGTTTCATGAGTTGAGCTGTTTAGGGAAAACTTGGGTGTTCGATTGTTCGATCGGAAAGTTTAACATTTTCTATCTTATTCGGAATGTGATACAATAATTGGAATTCACAAGAAGTTATGAGATAACTGAATGAATGTTATAAACATAGCAGTTTAGTCTCACTTGATCGGTTGCCACGGAATTTTGATGTGATCAAAAGTCCGTCGCAATCACATAGCGTACGCGGATACTCGCCGGGTAAACTTTATAGACAGCCTCGCTCCATAGCCCCGACCAAGTGATTGTAGGAGAACCCCGTCGCCGAAAGCATCTGTTCGGGTGCTCGCGGCAGCGGTGTTCCGCCTTGGTGCACTTCGTCGACGGCGTCGGGGGTGCGGCCGCCTACTAAAGTTTGCGACGAGCATTCGATCATAAATGTCGGGAATCTTGTTGAATTGCCCGACTTGATATTGAAAAGAGTTTTCGATAATGAGACTAAAATGCGGGGTTTATAATTGTTAGGCATGCGATGTCTAAGTAATTCATTTGATTAGGCATGCGATGTCTATGTAGGTTGCGGATTCCAACTATTGTAGTTTTACACTTTCTTTTCTGTGACCGTAAGTGTAATATGTGTTATCGCCAGTTTCGTTGCTATATGTCAACGACAATTGGGATGCGCATATTTACTTACGTTGATGACATGTGATGTTATGTATTGCTGGATATGTTATATTGGATCGTCGTGTTTGAATAGCCGGGTTTTTTTTATGTGAGATGAGTGTTTTTCATTTTCATTCATGTAAAAACTTGTATGTAATATTCTTTTATTGGGGCACTTCCAGGTTGTGGAAGATGTCACCCTTTGTATATTATTTACTTTTCCGCACTAGGATAGACCCAAGGAGGGGAGCACAAGTAACCGGGTTCTAGGGTCCAGAGGGAGACCAACTCGAGGAGTCGAGTCCGGGTCTCCTAACCCTAGAATTGGTAGGGTTGCTTGCCGCTCTCGTAGGGGTCTAGGGGTGTGGGTTTGGCTATTCATCGCGACCGTGGAATCCGTATTTTATACTGGCTCGTATTGAAAACACGGACGTCCTAGTATATCCAATATTTCATATGATTCTTCTGCTGCGATATCTGTGATGTGATCATGTGATGTTCTGTGATAGATACAGTATATAGTATATATGATATATTATATAGACGTTACTTATGTTTTACACCTACGCTAGCCCTGCCCTGCTCTGCCGTTAGTTACTTAAGCTAACGGTGCATGAGGGGACATCGAGGCGAATGCAGATGGCATAAGTGTACGTCGTATTTATCTGTGATGTTTAGGTGCTTAAATGATGGGACTTCATTAATGTGATTAATGAAATAAAAGAAACCTAAGATGTTGTAGAATCGAATTTCAAAAATAAAACAGGTAGCTACAGTTCTTGCTTTGCACAGCGGTATATATGATATATCCTGCACCTTATTTGATGAGGAAAGGACCGAGATCCCTTCACCGGGAGTGACTCCTTTAGCAATAACTGGCAGATGCTACACACTCGGTTTGTCTTTTGATTGCTTTTAAGAGTTTTTGCTTTGCACAGTGATATATATGATATATCCCGCACCTCATTCGACGAGGAAAGGGCCGACGATCCCTTCACCGGGAGTGACCCCTTTAGCAAAACTAGAAAAGCCTCAAAATCACTCTATTTCAAAACTACATTTGATCCTACAATGATATCAAGTTCATTACGCAATAGGTTTTCAGAAAAACCTGTCGTAGCCCTCCGTCATTTCAGATAAGTCCTATTTAGTATTCGTGCTACGTTTGTTGGCCTGCGTCAAGGCGTAGTGTGCGGTAGCTAACTAGTATTTATCTGCTTATGCATATGATGCAGATTGGATTAGGGTAGTCGTGCGACTTTGTTGGCCTGCGTCAAGGGTCGTGCGGGTGGGTTTAATTCAATCAAGAAATGACGGGTTGAACTTGACTAGCGGACTATGGTTTGTTGGCCTGCGTCAAGGTCATAGAACGCTAGGGGCAAAATATTATCGGGAATTTCAAGTGTTGAAATTTGCAATGAGATTGCATACCTTCTATGAGATAGTTGGATCCCGATACCCGCTGCGAGTAAGTGTTACTCCTGGGAGAGTTTTACACATTACAATTAGCCGATCAAGTAGGTGTCTAGAAAGGTGTCAACGGGGTTACGCCTCTGGGAAAACGAGGTTTACTGTAATTAGGTTCGTGCGAAAGCACGGGGGACCTCCCTTAAAGTACCGACACTGGCCTGGCTGAAAGATTGGCGAACTTGTAGTGTGTAATTAATCCCGGCTAGTCTTTCCTTTTAGGGTTTGAAGGAAGATTTGATAAAAAGCAGTGGGAGCCATCCTGATTAGATAAAATAAAAACCAATCTGATCTTACAAGAGCGCACGCTGAGTGTTTTCTTCTCTCTCTCTCCTGGTAGCGACCATATCACGCCTTAATCAAGATAATAATACGGATTATTGACCGAACCCGCTTGTTATACTGAGCTGGGGGGCGTTGGTCCCGCTCCAACTTATAATTGTTATAAGACAGAGCAGGAAATTGGGGAATACCAGATTTCCCATGCCGCCCAAACGAGGAAAGTGCATATGATGCATCATCTTCGGGTGTGTTCGTTACACAGAACTGTTTCTCAGTATCCTCTACGTCCTGGGTATTTGATACCAGATCAGGATCCCTGATATGTAATCTTTTACATAGGGCTACAGAGAGGTAGAGAACTGAGAACGGGTGATAAGTTTCATGAGGCAGAAAACGGGGCAAGTGTTGCAGCCAAGTCTGTTGGTCACTGTCACCCTGTATTACCAATACATTGATTCTGAACGAATGTTATTAGATACCGAACCTGATATACAAAATCATATCTATCTCTTTATTAGTAAAGAAATGATAAAATTTTGTATTGTTGGATAATGTTTTGAACATTTCTTATATCAAAAGTTGATCGGTTCAGGCACGTTATCTAAAAGCATTGATGTTCTAAATCAAACTACAGTTCTTAGTATATGGAACACACATAAGAGGAAGAGTTCAGAAATGAATGGATCCTTCTTAAGGTATTGTAGACTAGGTCATATCAATGCGACCCGACTAGCTGAAGTTACATTTAGATGCATATTTAAATCAGTTTGAATTTACATCTTGTGAAACTTGCCAGTCATGTCACAAAGATATAATGACACCAGCTCTGTTTAAAGGAAACAGAGAAAGAGTTGGTGAACTCTTGGGATGATACATGTTGATGTATAAAGGTCCCCTGTCTACATATGCCAAGACCGGTTCTTTCTACTTCATTACATTCTCTGATGATCTCTCAAGATTCAGACATATGTTCCTGTTGAAACACAAGTCAGAACCTTTTGAGATATTCACAGAATATAAGTTAGAAGTAGAGAACCAATACGGGTATAAGTATTATGTCCTTTGATGAGATCAAGGAGGAGAATACTAAAGCACGGAATTCTTGGACTTTTCTAAAGGAAAATGAGATTCTCTCTCAGCATTACTCCTTCGAATACACCATAGCACGTTGGTGTATCGGGGCGGAGCAATCACACCCTATATGATAAGGTGTGCTATATGATGAGTACTACTGAGTAACCTATTTCCTTTTGGGAGTTATGCACTTGAGAAGCTGCATACCTATTGAATAGGGTTCAAATCAAATCAGTTGCCTACCATTTCATATGTGATATGATAAGGGAAGAGCCCATATCTTAAGTTGGTTAAGATTTGGGGTTGTCCGGGCTATGTCTAAAAGCAAAATACGGACAAGCTCGAGGCAAGGTCAGTTATGTAGAACTGGAAATGTTCCAGCTATACAAACTACAGCAGATGATTTGATAAAACCAAAGGATTCAATAGTTACCAACGAAGCTCAGCCTCTCCGCCGATCTAGTAGGGTTCCTCACCCACCTGAGAGATACTTCAGTTACTCTATGACAGTGGGAGCGAGGATTGCATCATGAGATGATGACCCAACTAGTTTCGAGCTGGCCATCAGGAGTGGGACTCTGTAAGAATGGCTGTATGCTTAGCGATCTGAGATGGAATCCATGTACACCAACAAAGTATGGACTTTGGTTGCTATAACTGAAGGGTTAAATCCCCATCAGGAGCAAGTATATCTTGAGAAGATTACTTGGTGTAGATGGAAAAGTTGAGACTTTCAATGCTAGACTTGTTAAAGGTTTGCATCATTGACCAGGCATGGATAATGATGAAACCTTTTCAAGTGGCTATGCTTAAGTCCATCCAGATCCTACTTGCCACGGCTACATACCATGACTACGATATCTGGCGGTTGGGTGTCATGACTGCTTTTCTAAATGATGTTTTAGAAGAGAGAGTCTATAAGTACACAGTCAGAGGGCATCGTAAACAGTGGGAGCAGCGGAAACATGTACAAGATGCTTTATAAGATAAAGCAGGTATCGCGGAGTTGGAACGTCTGTTTTGATGTGTTAGTCAAAGAGTTTGACATCATCAAAATGGTAGATGAACCTTGTATATACAAAAAGGTAGTAGGGAGTATGGTGATGATCCTCGTAGAGTACGTGGATGACATACTCTTGATAGGGAAGGAGTTTCCTATGCTACGCTCGATCAATCTCCGCTTATCACAATAATTCTCCATATAGGATCAAAATGATACCTCCTAAATCCTGGGTTTTGGATCTATGAGATAGATCTAATTGGATGTTAGGATTCTCACTAGTTGTAGTGAGATGGTATCAATCGATCCTGGGGAGAATCACTGGAAGGGTTCCAGGGTGATAAGAACGACTGAAAGTCAGTCATAGGCATTGTCTTTACCCTAAGTGAAGGGATGTTATGTTGGAAGGGTTCCAAGCTAAATACCGTGGCATACTAGACGATAAAGGCTCGATACATCGCTACTTAAGATGCTACCAAAGAGGCAGTCTGGATGTATATTTGTTCATGAGATGAACTTAGTTCCTCCCATTGTGTGACAATGGAGTTGTGGCTTATGCCAAGGAACGCAGGTCCCATCAGTGATCCAGACATATTCTAAGGCAGCATCACCTGATCATGGAGATGGTTGATCTCCAGGGTGATCGAGGTTAGGAGAGTAGAATCAGAGGACAGCACGGCGGATCCACTCACAAAGGCATTTTCCCAGAGAGAGACTTTTATGGGATGGTTGAGTATGAGATACTACAACCACTGCTATCAGATGGCCCTAGTGCAAGTGGGAGATTGTTAGTTATATGTATGCCCTAGAGGCCATTACTGTACATTGGATGTATATTATAGTGGATGCTGGGACATATATAGGGAGGACTTTCTTGCTCGACATGATAGTATGCTATCTGGTTACTCTTTACCTTAACGTGTACACTGATTGTCTCTCTGTTACATGTTGGTAAAGCCCTTAGGATGTGTACTTGACTACCTGGACTATGATGCGGATCATACTAGTGGGGACATGGTAGTCCATAAGTACATCCTTCAAAGTCCCTAGTCGTGGGTATATCGAGACGGGACATCGATATACCAGAGTAGACTAGCATATACCTTCTCGACTCATACAGATGGGCGATGGATGATCCCATATCCATTGGTGTTTGACATCAGAGATGATATACGGGTGCTCAGTGGAGACTGGGTACACTGGACGGACTCGCCGAGAACTCCCAGATGGTACTATACCTTACGTCAGATGGCAGTTCTCTGGTGACACTGGTACAGAGTAGTCTGTTGACCCGAGATCGTCATAGAGTCTTGTGTGGTTCCCACTGTGCTTTGATTTCCATCTTACCACGTCCAAGAGGGCGTGCAAAATGGTGGTTTTTGGGTACAGTCCCGAATCACATGGAGGCAATGAGCGATAAGAGGGGATTCGTCTCTCCCGGTATAGGGAGTTGATGTTGCGCTGTGTTCGATTGGCTATAACCGGAAATCCCTGGCCAGGGTTGCTGAGATTTACTGGTAAGTGTTACCAGTAGTTTCTCGAATTGTTATAGACCTCATATCGACACGACTTATCAAACTACTGGGGTCTGACGTTTACCACCCCTAGGCGAGATATGCGACATATCAGACGACGAGACCGGACTGTACGGTAAGTGTTACTGGTTGGATTCACAGGAGTGTGAGCGGGCTTGCTCGTCGATCTTCTGATCGCTCAATACCCGGATGGCCGTTACGTTTAGCAGACCGCTTGCGGCTTGTGGGTGATTGATATGATCATCATCTGCTGCCGGCGTATTGATGAGTCTTTAGAGTCCTACACAGAGGTTTCCTGGCTCAAGCGAAACGAAATAGGAGCGCATATGAGATATGTGCGGGACCGAGAATAATGCGTGTATGTGATACCGTATTTCATTCTCGCGATGAATGTATCGAATGGTTATATGCGATATAACCTAGTTATCGAATCGAGGGTTGATTCGATAAGCCGATACATTGGATACTAGTCGGTTATATGCGATATGACCGGATCATTGAATCAAGTGTTGATTTAATGATTTAATGCATAATTATATATTTGATATATTACTTTGCATTAACTAGTATTGGTTCACTTTAAATGGATTTTCTCACTTGGATGTACAAGTTGTATATGTGATATACTTTTTGTGCAAATGATTGTATCATGTTTGATGATGCATGAATGCTAGGTTTTGTGTAAAGAGTTAAACCTTGGTTAAGTAAATGGTTAGGGTTTATATTTATTTATTCATTCATTTATCTTTTTATTTATTGTAAAAGATAAAAGAATAATACAAAATGGTTGCTTTCAATGGAGAAGCTTGTTGAAGCTTCATGAAAGTTTTGACCAAAGTAACCATTTTGTCTTCTTCTCCTTAACCCTAACCATTCTTTTAACCTTGGTCAATTCTCTACACATAACTATAGTTAATATTATGATAAGTATTGATTTTTCTATTCTATTCTAATAACTTATCATAATAATATTATCATCTTCTTCTTCTCCTTCTTCAAGAAGAAAACCTAGACTTCATCAATGGTGACTTGATGAAATGAGTGAGAAATCCAATTCTAAAGTGAACCCACTTCCTATTTCTTCATCCTCTACCTCTTGCCAAGTAGTAGAGTGTGTTTTCTTCACAAGTTTCATGACTTGGTGAAGTTGGAGCTTGATCTAGCGATGCCTCGAAGTAGATCATCTTCGGCACGAAGCCGACGACCTTGCCCGCCCATTTCTCCGATGAAGCCGACGCTAGAGCCCGGGTTTCCATTTGGACAGCGAGGAGACTTCATTACGGAGCTATAGAGGTGGAGGACCGGATCTACAAAGGTTATATTTCCGTTCTTTTAGTTTAGTTGTAAACTAGTTTCATTGTTTCGCCTAGACATCTAGTTAACGATCCGTATTAGGGTTTCTCGGCACCCGTAAAATTTGAAATTGGAATGGTTGATGCCTTGTGAGACCTCATTAGTGTGCCTAGGAACCCTACACAAACGGTGAGCCATCCGATCGAAGATTGCTTCGTCTTTAAGGGATGGATCGAGGATCAGTACCTACAAGGCAAGTTTGCGCTGTCTGAGAAGTGGAAAGTAAACCCACCACAACCGCACACTCCTAAGAAGACGGACACACCAGGGGTAACATGCTCTTTTGTTGAAGAAGCTCCATGGGAGGTGGCTCTTTCGGCCAAAACCAAAAGGATGCTGAATGATCTCCAAACATGCCTGGTGATCAGATGGAAGAATCCGTTAGAACCTGAGATCATCGAGGGGATGCTGAAGCCGTGCCCAACTCCAAAGATTGGTGGTGATAGCCAAAGTGCTTATACCCAGCCGCCGAAATCTTCGGAAAAGAAGAAGAAATCCAAGAAGCCCGTGAAGCCTGGCGACAAGCGCACAGACTTACAAAAACAGATTGACGCGTTGGAAGAGTATAACCGGAAAGCGCGGACTCCGGTCACACTTCAAGAGTTTCTCAGCCACGTACTTGAGAATGGAAATGATGGAGAAGACTCTTCGGATGAATCTGAAGATTACGTGGCAAGCTGCCATGTGATCTCTCATTCATCGCTAGACAATGAAGAGGCTTCTTGCACAAAGAAACTGGGGGCAGGTCCCGAGCCGGAACTTCTATGACCGTCAGACGAAATGATTGACGCCTTCCTGAATGCGATTCATCTGGAAAGTAAAGCCAATCGGGAGCGTGAGATGGCCATATTTGAAAGAGCCAAACGCCGACGACTAGACGAAAGATTCGAGACACTCCCGCCGAATCAAGGAACTTCCGTCGCGGATAAAAACAAGTTCAAGACGAGGAAAAGGTTTGCTAAAGCCATATCAATGGGAATGAAGCTACCACCTTCTGAAGGAAACACTCGTGGTGAAGCAGAAACACATCCTAACTACTGCTTATATCATCAAAAGATTTCTTACCCTACCGAAGAGTGCGACGCTTTTAAAAGATGGTGGCAGGGATATGTTGCTCACTGGCAACATTTTAAGCGGATGAAACGCAAGACTCGTCGAGAGCAAAGAAGTGCGACCAAGGAGCATAAAAGAATTACCGGCAACTGCCGCACGGTCAACGTCGGGGGATCGCAGATTCTCACCTTCGGGAGCGACTCCGACGAAGAGATGACTATTGGCCCTCTTTTCAAAGAACCCACCTTTGGGAAAGAGGAAGAACCGAAGGCATGTGAAAATATTCAGCTGCGCAATCGCACGCTTCCAGAAAAGAATCTCGGACCCACGAGTAGAAAAGATAAGGGAAAAGAAAAGGTCTCTGAGGATATCGCCCTGGATGACCAAGTCATGAAAGAGCTGACTGCCAAGGACCCGCCAAAGAAGAACAAGGTGGACTACAACGTTCTGGCACACTTGTGGAAGTTACCTTCGCAGCTCAGCATTCTCGACGCCCTTTTACTATCCAAAGAAGCGAGAGATTCATTGATCAAGGCGCTACAAGAACCATAGCAATTCCAAGCTTTTCTCGCCGAAGAAAAGATGAAAGACGAGCTGGAGGAAGTACACACAGCCGATATCACCTTCGGCGATGAAGACCTCCTCCTTGGGACGTGCGAGCACAACCGTTCCCTCTATATCTCAGGGTAATGCCACGATATAAAGATAGGTAAAATTCTGGTCGACAATAGGTCTTCCGTTAATCTCCTCAATGTGAGAGTGTTGAAGGAAATCTGCATGAGCGTTCAGCACCTTGCTCGTGACAAGATCACCATCTCCGGTTTTGACTCCCAATCGTCGCGAACGCTCGGGTCAGTGATATTGACGCTGCGCTTCGGGCTACTTGTCACGGATATTAAATTTCACGTCATTGATGCCAAGACATGCTATAACGCTTTGCTTGGCCGGCCTTGGTTACACGAGTACAACATCATCCCTTCTACACAACATCAGTGTATGAAATACTTTAAGGATGGTCTCGAGTATACCGTAACAGGAGAGCTGAACCCATTCTCCATGAACGAAGTCCGCAAGTACGAAGATGCAAAATACTTTTTTCCAGATTTCGAGGACACAGAGAGATGTTGCAAACCGGAGAACAAAGCTATCACCACCATTCCTGTCTTCGGGAGTGATACTGAGGAAGAGGAATAGATAGTTTATTCAGGTCCACCCGAGTACAACAAGCCGGGACCGTCCGCTCCTATGTTGATCTTTGGCAGCGACTCGGAAGATGAGGTCCATGCTTTATTCTCCGCTCGGCCACCAATACAAGCATTCGCTGGTGATAATCAGAGTTTGCAAATTACCATGATTCCGCGGAAGCACTACAAAGATCTCGACGCACTTGAAGCTTATAGCGTGCAAGAGCTACAAACATTTTACGTCCCTTTCAGGCGAAAAGGTGAACAGGCAATCCTATTCTACCGATCCACGGAAACAAGAGTGGAGAAAGAAGTTTGGCATGGCGCCGATTCTACGCTCGACAGGCTCCGGCCTATCCGTCTGCTTAGATATTACACAGAAGGCTTGAAAAAGCTATTGAAGCGCCAAGGGATACCCTTCAAACAGACCGCTCGAAAAGCTAAGTTCTATGACAGGATCTGGAACGTTCCCGGAACTCAGCGCAAGTTGCCCAATGGGAGAATGGAAACGATCGGGCTTGGATATGTTCGGTCCAAGAAACAGGAGCTACTCCGCGACTGCTACGTCGTACATGACTTTGATGAAGAAGGGGATGCTCAATGGGAGAATGCTAACCCTGAACCAGAAAAAGCTCCCGCCGTAAAGATGCCCAGTCCGTCGTTCGAGGAACAAATGGACAAGCTTATAAAGGAAGCGGGTCAAAAGGTTCGAGACGACCATAATCGCGAAATGGCTATCTATGAGAAAGCCAGGATGCAACGCCTTCTTCAACAAGCTGCTAAGGACGAAAATGCCCCTCCCTGTCAACCTGTTGTACAAAAGGCTCGACTCAGAGGCAGAAACAAGTCAAAGAGCGGAAAAGGCGTTCGACAGTGACAAAGCGGGACCAAGAAGTCACGCGATCGAGAATCGAGCGGTCCGGATTTGTCCCTTACGAAGAAGATGAGTCGAGCATACTCTTTTCCTCAAGACAAGACAAAGAAGATACTTGACCTCGCTATAAAACATCAAATGATTATACTTCCGGAGTCTAAACACCCCGAGCAAGCCAACGAGGTCTCTCATCCAGACTATTGCTCTTATCACCGAGCAATAGGACACCCTGTCGAAGAATGCTTCACCTTCAAGAACTGGGTTGAAGACCAATATCAGCTCGGCAAGTTCGCTCTATCCAGCAGTTGGAGGATAACCCCGCCGCAGAAGCATGAACCCAAAGCCGCGCATACAGCGAGAATAGAACCAGATCAATATCGGTCATGGAAGCGAGCTCGTACCTGTCACGTGATAACGCTGTCAGAAGAAGAGCCCGAGAATATGGATAACCTCCCTTGGTGCTTCGAAAGCAATGATGACGAGGTGATCCCAGAGTTTCCACCGGCGCTGAAAGAGCTGGAAGATGGAATATATACCACTGCAGATAACCTCGAGAAAATTGATTTGGGGACGGCAAATGATCCGCGACCGACATTTGTCAGTGAGCTGCTATCTGAGGAAAGGGTGGCTGCGCTAAAAGACGTGCTTATGCAGCATAAAGATTGCTTCGCATGGAATTATTCCGAAATGCCAGGACTAGATCCAGAGATTGCTGTCCACAAATTGGCAATATCCCCGGACGTTAAACCAATCAAACAAGAACCGAGAAGAATGCGGCTTGAGCTTGAGATGAGTATCAACGCCGAGGTCAAGAAGCTAATCGACTCCGGCTTCATCCAAGAAGTTTAGTATCCTGACTGGATCACCAATATCGTCCCAGTGATGAAGAAAAATGGGACAGTGCGCATCTGCGTAGACTTTCGGGATCTCAATAAAGCTTGCCCGAAGGAAGACTTCCCAGTACCGGTCACCGAGCTGATGATAGACAATACGTCTACTCACGAAGTCTTCTCCTTCATGGTCGGATCGTCGGGATACAATCAGATAAAGATGCATCCCGAAGACCAGAAGCACACCGCTTTCTGGACCCCTTTGGGTATATTTTGCTACAAGGTGATGCCCTTCGGTCTAAAGGACGCCGGTGCCACCTATCAGAGGGCTACGACGAAGATCTTCGATGACCTCATACATGAAATCGTCGAATGCTATATCGATGACCTCGTGGTTAAAAGCAAATCATACGAGGAACATCTCGAGTATCTGAAGATCGTATTTCAACGCCTTCGGCAATACAACTTGAAGATGAACCCTCTCAAATGCGCGTTCGGGGTGTCCTCAGGTAAATTCCTAGGATTCATCGTCTGACACCGAGGTATCGAGATAGATCCGTCAAAGATCAAGGCAATTATGGAGATGCCCCCGCCAAGGACTCTCAAACAATTGCGGTCTCTCCAAGGGAAGCTCACGTACATATGGCGGTTTATAGCCAATCTTTCTGGCAAGTGCTGTCATTATAGTCACTCTATGAAGAAAGGGACCCCGTTCGTCTGGGATCACAAATGCCAAGGCGCACTGGACGAAATCAAGCACTATCTGCAAAACCCGCCAGTGGTGGCTGCTCCAGTCAAAGGAAAGCCTCTCATTCTGTATACAACCGCCCTTGAAGGTTCCTTAGGCGCATTATGGGCACAAGAGAACGACCTAGGGAAGGAGAGAGCCCTCTACTATTTGAGTCGAGTTCTACTGGGGGCAGAAAGCAATTATTCTCCTATCGAAAAACACTGCCTGGCATTGATCTTCGCCATAACGAAGCTCAGACACTATGTGTTAGCACATGAAGTCCGTCTCATATCGAAGGTGGATCCTCTCAAGTATTTGATGTCTAAGGCCATATTGACGGGACGGCTCGCTAAATGGGCCTTGCTCTTGATGGAGTTCTCGATAACCTATCAGCCTCTTAAGGCAGTGAAAGGCCAGGCCATCGCCGACTTCCTCGCTGAGCATCCGATACCGGCCAATTCCCTTTGAATTGCGAACTGCAAGACGAACATGCGTTTGACACGATCGACGGTAGTGGCACCCGATGGGAACTTTACTTTGATGGAGCGTCTTCCATGAAGAAACGCAAACAAAGCACCCCCATAATGAAATCAGGGGTAGGCCTCATCTTCGTAACTCCACATGGAGGGATAATGCGCTTTGCTTTCTCCTTAACAGAGCCGAGGACAAACAATGAAGCCGAGTATGATGCTTTGATAGCAGGTCTCGAGATCTCCATCGACATGGAAATTGAAAACCTCCTCATATACGGAGACTCCGAACTGGTCGTTAGTCAAGAAAACGGTGACTATCAAACGTGCAAAGCAGAACTGGTAAAGTACGGCGAGAGGGTACAACAACTGCTGACCCAAATACCTTCCTAAAACTTGGAAAGCATACCGCGTGCAGAAAATAGCAAAGCGGATGCATTAGCCAAGCTTGCTAAAGAGTTGGCCGATGAGAACCTCGATGACGTGAGAATCGTTGTGCAAAGTCGTCGGGTTCTTGCGCCGGCGGAAATATCTCCAGAGTCGTCCGAAGAAAAGGGAGCGACGGAGCAAATGGCTATGCAAATAAAAGACCAAGAAACGGTTGAGGATTGGAGAGAAGTCTTTATAGACTACTTCAAATCCCGTCGAACGCCTGAAGATGCGTCCTCAAAACACCAGCTCATGAAGCGAGCCCTATCTTTTGCCTTCGTCAATGACACTCTGTATAAGAGGTCATTTGATTCTCTATGGTTAAGATGCCTGGGACCTGAAGAGGTGAAGAGAGTCGTTCAGGAAACTCACGACGGACTCTGCGGTTCTCACCAAGCCGGGCCGAAGATGAAGCTGAAGATCAAACGGACGGGTTATTATTGGCCCACGATGATCCAGGACTGCCTCGAGTATGCGAAGCAATGCCACTCGTGTCAGATCCATGGGGACTTCATCCATCAGCATCCAAATCCACTACATCCAACGGTGGCTAGCTGGCCGTTCGAAATGTGGGGAACTGACATAATCGGCCCCATCGAACCGGCACCGTCCAGAGGACATCAATTCATTTTGCTGACAACTGATTACTTCTCCAAATGGGCAGAAGCAGTACCGCCGAGGGAAGTGAAGACGGAGAATATCCTCCATTTCTTCAAGACGCACGTTATTTATCGGTTTGGAACTCCGCGACGGATCATCTCCGATAACGGGCCAGCCTACAGAAGCCACAAGATCAGCCTCTTCGCACAACAACATAACATAGACTGGAGATACTCCTCAGTTTATAACCCCTGAGCTAACGGTCTAGCTGAGGCTTTCAACAAAAGCTTAACAAAGATCGTGAAAAAGACAGTGTCTCGGAATAAGAAAGACTGGCACGAGAGACTGCAAGAAGCTCTCTGGGCGTATCGAACTACGTTCAAGACGGCCACGAACACAACGCCGTACGCGTCGGTATTCGGTACAGAAGCGGTACTCCCCTTCGAGATAGAGCTACCCTCTCTACGAGTGGCAGTCCATTACGAGCTGACGGACGAAGAGAACGCTCACCTTCGGCTTGAGGAGCTCGATGCCCTTGATGAAACCCGGCTCGTAGCGCAACAAAATCTGGAGGCTTATAAAGCAAAGATGACGCGCTCCTACGAAAGATTGACTAGGCCGAGAACATTCCGCCAAGGCGAACTCGTGCTAGTGGTCAAAAGACCTATGATCCCCAATTGTGCTAAACGGGGGAAATTTGAGCCGAATTATGAAGGCCCGTACATCATAGACAAGGTCTACCAGGGTGGGGCTTATCTACTTATGGACATGCATGGTGAAAGACCCTTCAGGCCAATAAATGTTCGCTTCCTGAAGAAATACTGCGCTTGACGAGTCACGACCTAGGTCAATCATAGATGACGACGAGTATGTCCGCTCGCTATCTTCCTAATCCCAAACTCTATAAGTAGTAACCGGCTTACTTTACAATGGACCGAAACGTTCTTAAACTAACGACGGACCGAAACATTCTTAAACTAACAGCGGACCGAAACGTCCTTAAACTAACGACGGACCACTATGTCCTGAAACTAGCTGTTGACCGAGATGTCGATAAACTACGGTGGATTGCAGCATCCCAAAGCTGGTACAGAAAAAAGAATAAAAAAAAAGAAAAAAATGAAAGAAAAACGGTATGTCCATAAGCAAAATGGGCACGGATGAAAACCCGAAAGGGCTCCGTGAGTAAAAACAACAGGGCTACCGGCGAGTCTTGTGAAAACCCGAAAGGGCGCAACCTCGTTAGAATAAAAAAGAAGAAGAAAGAATAAAAAAAAACAAAAAAAAGAAAACGGTGTGTTCATAAGCAAAATGGGCATGGATGAAAACCCGAAAGGGCTCCGTGAGTAAAAACAGCAGGGCTACCGGCGAGTGTTTGTGAAAACCCGAAAGGGCGCAACCTCGTTAAAAGACAATTGCAAGGTCCTCTCGACCTTGTAAGGAGAAATCACCCGCGTGAGATCCTTATGACTCACAAGGGAGCAACACACTTAGGGATCCTCACGATTCCTAAGGAGAAATTACACTTGCGAGATCCTCATGACTCGTAAGGAGAATCCTCTTATGAGACCCTCACGGCTCATAAGATTTGAAAGTCTTAAGCTACAGAGACCTGAACCTGTTCTTAAGCAACCCCCACAACCTCCGATACCGCCCTAAAAGCGGCTCAATACTGACCCTTGTATACAATCCACGGGCACGAATAAACATTTCCCTAACAAAGTCCCATCCGTGACTAGGGATATGTTCGCACGGTGAACAACCTTTGTGAGTCCCCTCGACTTATAAGGAGAAAACACTCTTGTAAGATCCTTACGACTTACAAGAAGCCATACACTTAGGAGTCTTCACGATTCCTAAGGAGAAAACACACCTACGAGATCCTCATGACTTGTAGGGAGAAATACCTTTGTGAGATCCTTACGGCTCATGAAGTCAAAAGCCTTAGTCGACAGGATCCTAACCCTGTTTACTAAGCTACCTTTGTTCGTCATCGACAGAGGCAAATGATGATTCGCTCCTGGCCATATCCCAGTTGTAGCGGTGCTGATGCCGAAAATCGATGTCTAATTCCAAGCTTGCAAGCGAAAAGCCAGCAAGCCATACATGCATACGAAATAGCCGAAATGATGGGGCAACTTGCAACAAAATCAGCAAGTAAAAATGTATGCATGCAAAATAGCCGAAATGATTGGGCAACTCGCAATAAAAAGCAGCGAGTAAAAATAAAACAAATAGCCGAAATGATTGGGCACCGCGAAAAACAGCCGAAATGATTGGGCAATCGCGACCTTCGCGATATAAAAAGCTGAAATGATAGAGCATCGCGGAAATAAAAAAAATAATAATATAAAAAAATGAATGAATTCTTTTGCCCTACAGGTGATATCACATCAATCCTTATATACAATCCAGGGGCGCAAACGAAGAGGGAGTCACACTCCTCCTCCCCAGGTTTCATCAGAAGAAGAAGCCAAATCTCGACGGGTCACAGATAACCTAGAGATCATCTCAATATTCGTCTCATTGCAGCAGACACAACATCAAGCAAAACGGAACAGCGGCAACTCCCAGTTCCATGACTCGGCGGTGCACAGATGACTGAGAGTCAAACCCCGACCCCGCGAAATGCGGATAAAGTCAACCATTCCTGGTTACGTGGAACGCGACAATGACCCCGTGGGAAACGTCCAGAGCGGATCCTGGTCCTCGCAGAGCACGGCAGTGAACCCGTGTGAAGCATCCAGAGCGGAGCCTGGTCCTCGCCGAACACGGCAGTGAACCCGTGGGAAGCATCCAGAGCAAAATTCCTGGCTACGTGGAACGCGGATTATGTCACTCTTGACCCCGTGGAAAATGTCCAGAGTGGATCCTGGTCCTCGCAGAGCACGGCAGTGAACCCGTGTGAAGCATCCAGAGCGGAGCCTAGTCCTCGCCGAACACGGCAGTGAACCCGTGGGAAGCATCCAGAGCAAAATTCCTGGTCACGTGGAACACGGATAACGTCATTTATGACCCCATGGAAAACGTCCAGAGCGGATCCTGGTCCTCGCAGAGCACGGCAGTGAACCCGTGTGAAGCATCTAGAGCGGAGCCTGGTCCTCGCCGAACACGACAGGGAACCCGTGGGAAGCATCCAGAGCAAAATTCCTGGTCACGTGGAACACGGATAACGTCACTTCTGACCCCGTGGAAAACGTCCAGAGTGGATCCTGGTTCTCGCAGAGCACGACAGTGAACCCGTGTGAAGCATCCAGAGCGGAGCCTGGTCCTCGCCGAACACGACAGTGAACCCGTGGGAAGCATCCAGAGCAAAATTCCTGGTCACGTGGAACGCGGATAACGTCACTTCTGACCCCGTGGAAAACGTCCAGAGCGGATCCTGGTCCTCGCAGAGCACGGCAGTGAACCCGTATGGAGCATCCAGAGCGGAGCCTGGTCCTCGCCGAACACGGAAGTGAACCCGTGGGAAGCATCCAGAGAAAAATTCCTGGCTACGTGGAACGCGGATTATGTCACTTTTGACCCCGTGGAAAACGTCCAGAGCGGATCCTGGTCCTTGCAGAGCACGGTAGTGAACCCGTGTGAAGCATCCAGAGCGGAGCCTAGTCCTCGCCGAACACGGCAGTGAACCCGTGGGAAGCATCTAGAGCAAAATTCCTGGCTACGTGGAACGCGGATTATGTCACTTCTGACCCCGTGGAAAATGTCCACAGCGGATCCTGGTCCTCGCAGAGCACGACAATGACCCCGTGTGAAGCATCCAGAGCGGAGCCTGGTCCTCGCCGAACACAGCAGTGAACCCGTGGGAAGCATCCAGAGCAAACATCGGACTGTGGAGTCCTTAAATCCACGGACTATGATGTCCTTAACCTCGACCGTGATGTCTTAAAACTAACGTTGGACTGTGAGGTCCTTAAACTCACGGACTATGCTGTCCTTAACCTTGACCGTGATGTCTTAAAACTAACAATGGACCGTAACGTCCTTAAACTAATTTTACCTTGGTTCAAGGGTACATCTCTTCACTCCTTTGATATTTGTCGTTGTAATTCCTCAACGCCTTCAAAGAGGTGAAGGGTCCCGACAACCACACATTTCACGGACTGTGGGGTCCTTAAACCCATGGACTATGATATTCTTAACCTCGACCGTGATGTCTTAAAACTAATATTGGACAGTGGAGTCCTTAAATCCACGGACTATGATGTCCTTAACCTCGACCGTGATGTCTTAAAACTAACATCGGACTGTGAGGTCCTTAAACTCATGGACTATGACGTCCTTAACCTCGACCGTGATGTCTTAAAACTAACATTGGACTGTGGAGTCCTTAAATCCACGGACTATGATGTCCTTAACCTAGACCATGATGTCTTAAAACTAACATTGGACTGTGGATCCCTTAAATCCACGGACTATGATGTCCTTAACCTCGACCGTGATGTCTTAAAACTAACAACGGACTGTGGAGTCCTTAAATCCATGGACTATGATGTCCTTAACCTCGACCGCGATGTCTTTAAACTACGGTATCCTGGAAAACGTCCAGAGCGGAGCCTAGTCCTCGCCATACACGGCAGTGAACCCGTGGGAAGCATCTAAAGCAACCCCTGACTCCTTGAAATGCGGATAAGGACAACTTCACCCATCACTTGCGGGTCCTCACGACTCGTGAGGGAGTAAATTCTCTTGTGAGATCCTTACAACTTTCAAGAGAAAATGCATTTAGGAATCCTCACGATTCTTAAGGAGAAATTACACCTACGGGATCCTTTCGACCGGTAGGGAGAAAACTCTTTATGAGACCCTCACAGCTCATAAAGTTGAAAAGTCTTAGGTGACAGATTCTAGCCCTGTCTTCTAAGCCACCACCGCCCTTCAAAGAATCCAAGATTGACAGCTATATGCTACCTACAGATCACACTTGCTAAAATCACATGGCAACAACACAACAAAGAGAAGAAAGTAACAAGGAGAACAGCTGATCTGCATTTAATTAAGCGTTTGAGGCACACCTATTCATGCATGTGCAAAAGATTTAGAACATGAAATAAAACACGCTAAAATGAGAAATTCGCCATTCATATTGCAAAAAGGTTCTTACAATTATAAAAACAATAAACAAAGACATTATCAAAATAATTACAATGGAAAAACCTCAGATCCAGGGCATGGATTGAGGAACTTAAAAGTGACCTTGTCCAGAATTTTCCAGGCCTGGCGAACCATCCTAGTGTGCTTTCTTTCGCGATCGCAAGCGTCGGGATCTCCACGGATGTCCTCCACCCTCCGATAGGCAGCAAGTATGGCCGACTGTTGAAAAGCCTGGTGCAGGAGATCGACAAGATTGTCTCGCAGTCTCTTTGAGATTAGGCTCATCAGATACACCGAGTGCACCTTATCCTCAGCGGCATCTAATTCCCTAAGCGCCACGCCGGTACAGAATAGAGGGAGCGCTTCCCAAATCGCTCCCACAATAAGCTTCAGAAGAGGGAAACGCCGAGGAAGCAGTCGACCATTGTATGCGTCAAAACGACTCATAATTTCATCACACTCGACGTTTGTGAATTCTCGATTCTGAGAACGGCCGAGTGAGCGGATGTCTCCGTAAGAGATAATCTCGTCAAGATCATACATGTGAGCGTCCATTACTTCTGTAAAAGGAAATCAACAAAATTAGCAGACAGACTGATTAAGCAATTTCTTATTCAAAACAGGCACAGGAAGTTAAACTCCTCGAGAGCAATGCTCTACAGACAGGAGTGACACCTGTCAAAATCAATTATGAGGGGAAGTTCAAGAAATACCCCGAGAACATTGAGAGCTTTGCTCTAAGAAGATGATAATTCATCAAAAATAAAATTCCATCTTTAATCTTCAAGATCCATGAAAAACTCTTAAGAGTTCTTCTATATGATTTGAAAGGAGCAAAGCTCCATTAATAAATTAAGAAATCACAAGAAAAATCCTTTTAGAGAGCAGAGCTCTATTAATGGAACCCTAATAGGGTTCTCTTTAGTTCTCTTTAGATCTCTTTAGACCTATGGAACAAAGCTCTGCTAGTGAAACCCTAAATGGGTTTTCTTTAGATCAAAGATCTATTAAGAGCAAGGCTCTGTTAATGGGTAAAAACTTTAATTTCTTAAAATTAATCTAATTTTACCTATGTTTGGAAAGAGTTCTAACTCTTGAAAGTTCTTGAACGGAAGAGCAAGGCTCCGAATAAAAATTCTTATGAAGAAGATGGTAATCATCTGAGAACCAAAGGTCCTATTTATAGGCATTGAGAGCCGTTTCAACTCCCCAAGAGTTGATCCAACGACTGAGATGCTACCACCGCCGCACTCACATTTGGGGCCACGTAAGCGCAACGGTGGGGGGGCATTTGTTTCCCCAATCAGAGCAAAGTTCTGTTCAAATTCCAAGACTGGAAATGAAGCGACGCTTCTACTTCCCCAAATCAGAGCAAAGCTCTGTTCAAATTCCAAGACTGGAAATGAAGCGACGCTTCTGCTTCCCCCAATCAGAGCAAAGCTCTGTTTAAAAATTTAAGAGTCAAAAATTGAAGCAACGCTTCAGATCTTGCGCTCTGCGCTGCGCGCCACGTGTCTAACACAGGTGCGCTGGCGCAGTTGCGCTGCGCTGCTCGCCACGTGTCTAACACTGGTGCGCTCGCGCAGTTGCACTGCGCTCTACACTGCGCGCCACGTGTCGAGCACGAGTGCGCTAGCGCTAGGCGCGCCGCGCGCCATGTGTCAAAACACGAATGCACTAGCGCTGCGCATCCCAAATTAGAGTAAAGCTCTGTTTTCAAGATTGGAAAGCGAAGCAACGCTTCATGAAAAGTACTAACATCAAATACGCTTACGATAAGAGTCAAAGATTCTGAAGCGGCGCCCACGCGCAAAGCACGAGAGTGCTAGGCGCCAGAAGCGCTTCATCCTTACAAGAATTACTTGCACATGATTATAGCAAATTAAATTATGCAGCACATAAACATCTTACAGAGGAATAACAAAGAATTAAAAACAAGGGAACATTTAACAGATAATAAAATACTTAAAACATCTTTTTATTATTATTATTATTATTATTATTATTATATTTAAAAAAGATCACCAAACATGGGATCAAAAGGACAAGGGTTCGCAAAGCTAAAGAGGAGATTATCCAGTTCCCTCTCCGTCTTCTCCACCATGTCGAAACGGCGATCCTCCCGAGGGGTAGCCATCCAATGATCGACGCCGCACTCCTCAGAGAAAGTGGTGATGACAACCCGATGAGCCCGTATCTGGCTCAGCAAGTGGATGGAGCAATCCCTCAGGGCTTGAGTGATTAAGTGCGCCTCGAAGAAGCACTCGATCTTGTCTTCGACAGTATCGAGCATTGCCGAGGACATCTCTGCTGGAGAAGAGGGAAGATCGGCGAGCACAGACGCAAGGATCATCCGAAGCCAAATAGAGTGTGGGGGAAGGGGATACCCCACACGAGTCAAAAGATCGTGGAGTGCAGCGTCGCACTGCTCATCCGTGAGAGAAGGATCCACCAAGCGCACAGCAAACCGAGGAACAAGGTCCTGAATGGGCACTTACCACGGCTGTCTACGAGCATGGGGGCGGTTACAAGACATAGTCGAGAGGGTTCTTTGGAGATGAGAAAAGAAAGAAGCTTTGCTTTGAGTTATAAAGACTATGCACAGAAAATTTTGTGCACAATGGAACTATTTCCAAGATTTGGGAAATGAAAGATTCTAGGGAATACAAGTTTGACTTAAAAAGGAAGGTGAAAAGACGCCTCTGCTGAAGCAACGCTTCAGATCCAGCGCTCTGCGCTGCGTGCCACGTGTCAAACACGGGTGCGCTAGCGCAGTTGCGCTGCGCTCTGCGCTACGCGCCACGTGTCTAACATAGGTGCGCCAGCGCTGGAATTAAAAATTCCCACCATTGGATCAAAGGATCTAATAATGATGATAAATCATTAATTAACCAGAATTAAATTCTGTTAAGGAAAGATTTCTCAAAATCTTTCCAAACAACAAGATTGTGCTTTAAGCACCGCTGGATCAATAATCCAATGGTAAATAATGAATTACCAAAAATAGAACAAATTCTGCATGGAAAGATTTTTCAATCTTATTAAAACAAGAAGATTATCTTCTGTAAAACAGAAGCCTTAGGATCAAAGATCCAACGGTGGAAAATATTCCCAAATCAATCAGAGAAAGATCTCTTAAACTGATTTAACAAATCAATTGGCCCTATATAAAGGCCCCAAGACTTCAAGTCTAAAAAAGGATAGAGAAAACCCTCTACAAAATTTGAGAAAAACTCAAAGAGAAAGAAATGCAATCCTTTAGAAAAAGAAGAAGATCATTTCTTCATCTTTAAGGTAAAGAATTAATTCTTGAACAACAGAGATGAAACCATCTCGTAACAAGAAGAAGCATCTTCTAGAAAAGATCTTAGATCTATAAAAAGACCAAGGTCTTTGATTAAAAAAAGAAAGAAAGAAAGATCAAAAGATCTAATCATAAATATATAAAAAGAAGTATTTTACTTCATTCACAGATCTTTTGATCTATAAAGGCAGAGCCTTTAATAAGAATAAGAACTTTTGTTCTTGAATCTTGAGGCAAAGCCTCCTTTAAGAAGAACATAAACTTGTTCTTTGATCTTAAATTTGATCAGATACGTTTTGCGCTACTGAAAAGTGCTTTGCACTCATGAACTGCGCCTTTGCGCTCCTTGGATTGACGCTGAACGCCAAAACATGCCACATGTCAACCATAGACACGATCTGCGCTTTGCGCTCCTGAAAACAGCGCACTGCGCTCTTGGGTTGGCGCTCAGCGCCAAACGCGCCACGTGTCACTCACTGGCGCATCCATAAACTAGCGCAGCGTGCTCATAAATTAAAAGCGCAGTGCGCTAACAAACTAGCGCTTAGCGCTAAGTGACACGTGTCCTCCTCGTGTACGCTAACCGACAGAAGCGCAATGCACTCTTTGACTGGCGCAAAGCGCCTAGTGCGCCACGTGGCGCGCTGTCAGAATATACCTTGTTCTGATAAATGCTATGCATTCAATATAAGAGCCCAATGCTTAGCATTATTAAAAGGGTAGAGCCCAAATAAAGGCCTAACAGGCAGAACAAAAATAAAATGTTAAACATTTTTTTAACTGGACTCAGCCCAATTCTGGCCATAAGTCCTCAATTTAAATTGAACTGAGCTCATCTGCTCTTCCAATCAATTTACACCCAGTTCAAGGGTACATCTCTTTACTCCTCTGATATCTGTCATTGTAATCCCTCAACGTCGTCAGAGAGATAACGGGTCCCGACAACCACACATTGCTACGGACTGTGGGGTCCTTAAACTCATGGACTATGATGTTCTTAACCACGACCGTGATGTCTTAAAACTAATATCGGACTGTGGAGTCCTTAAATCCACGGACTATGATGTCCTTAACCTCGACCGTGATGTCTTAAAACTAACGTCGGACTGTGGAGTCCTTAAATCCACGGACTATGATGTCCTTAACCTCGACCGTGATGTCTTAAAACTAACACCGGACTGTGGGGTCCTTAAACTCACGGACTATGATGTCCTTAACCTCGACCGCAATGTCTTAAAACTAACAATGGACCGCAATGTCCTTAAACTAATTATCGACCGCAATATCATTAAACTAGACAACAGAGCCCAATTGCTCTCTTGTCGGATCTAAACGATCCCGTTAAGTTGATCTTAGTCTAAAATTAGACTAACGTGTCCTTAATAAACGTTTAAGTTGATCTTAGCCTCAAATAAGGCTAACGTATCCTTAAACACAACTCCCCCAAACCCAAATCTAAGAAAGATACGGATTTGGACTAATCCACGTCCTACGGACGACAACACAAATTAGTCTCCGTATATAATCCACGGGCAACCAAACACAAAACAAACACCCACGACACGAAGTGACCATATGGAGAAAGGGAAAGTTGTTACCGCGATGCGGTAGTGTAATTAACTGCATGGGCTTGCGCCTGCAGGGAAGAGCATCCCCACAATCAAAAACCTCTCAAACGAGGGGGAATATGACGAAGTCTGCTACATCGGCCGCATCCGTTTAAACCTTCGATACATGGTGCCATAAATCAACTTGGCATCTTCGGAGAGGTGGACGGATAGCACCAATTAGCATCTACCCCCAGATTCAGGCAAGACGTTCAGTCTTCCCGGCTTCCGACGGTAAACAATTTCGTCTGATGGTATTAGAAGTTCAGGCTAAGGATCTGCCCCCGGTTTCTCTGCGTAAGGAGCTTGTTCATCGTCTATCGACGAGTGAGAGACCACATGGCAGCTTGCCACATAATCTTCAGGCTCATCCGACGAGTCTTCTCCATTGTCATCATATTCGTCCTTAAGGACGTGGCTGAGAAATTCTTGGAGTGTGACCAGGGTCCGCGCCTTCTGATTATATTCTTCCAGCGCGTCAATATGTTTTTACTGGTCCGTGCGCTTGTCATCAGGCTTCACGGGCTTCTTGGTTTTCTTCTTCTTCTTCGAAGACTTTGACGGCTGGGTGTGAGCGCTTTGACTATCACCACTGATTTTTTGAGTTGGGCACAGTTTCAGCATTCCCTCGATGATCTCGGGTTCCAGTGGATTTTTCCACCTGATCGCCGGGCATGTTTGGAGATCCTTCAGCATTGTTTTCGTCTTGGCTGAAAGAACGACCTCCCATGGAGCTTCTTCTAAAAAAGAGCATGATGCCCCCGGTGTGTCCGTCTTTTTGAGAGCGTGCGGCTGCGGTGGGCTTATTTTCCAATTCTCGGACAGTGCGAACTTGCCCTGTTGGTATTGGTTTTTCGTTCTAGCCTTTAAAGACGAAGCATTCTTCAATTGGGTGGCTTACCGCTTGGTGGTAGGGGCAATAATTGGGACTATTAGTCTCACCGGGTTGTAATGGGCGTTTTGGATTCGGCTTAATGAGCCTGTTGCGCACCGCTAGCTCGAACAATCTCCTCGTTTTGTCCCGGGGAAACGAATAAGGGCGCTTTATTTTCTCATTATAGTATCGCCGTCTCTCGTCTAAGCGATCCGTTAATTTTGGACCACTGGGCTGCTGTTGAGCATTGGCGACGAAGGTTGCTTTCCCTTTCCCTTTTTCATTCAGCGGCTCCGGCTTCGAAGAGGAAGGCCTGTGGCCCATCTGGTCCATTTAGGCCAGCTTATCAATCAAGGACTGGAAAGTGGTCGGCTTGAAAAACATCATAAATTGGGAGATGGTCGCTTGAGGGTCAAGAGTGCCCACGAACATGCCCACCGCAGGCGCTTCCTCGATGCGCTGCTCACATTTCGACCATAAATTCCACCACCGTATTGCATATTGAACCCATGTTTCGCCTGGCTTTACCCTGGCGTTAATCAATGCGGTGATCGGGGTGCGCTCGCTAGCGCTTGCGAATCTCTGTGTAAACAGCAGCTCCATCTCCATAAATGTCTTGATAGAGTCATTTGGAAGTTCAGAATACCACTCGAACGCTGTCTCCGACAAGCTGCCAACAAACTGGCAGAGCAGAAGTTTATCATCACCTCCAGTGTTGCCACATAGAGCCCTGAACTGGGCGACATGCTGGTGGGGATTGCCCGTCCCTTTATATACATGGAATTTAGGGATCGTATATCCCGGCGGGTACCTTATTTGGTCATACCAGCCCGGATAGGGTCGTCCAGTCTTAACGATCTGCCCGGCCGTTTTGCTCGCATGATGAGCTCGTATTTACTGAGCGATGTAATCATACAGAGCGGCCTTGGAGATGGTCTCCTCCTTGGATGCTGAAAGAGCCGTAGGAGGGTTCAATGTCTCCCCTCTGTCGTCTTCAATGATAATCGGGGGGTCTTCAGCTGGAGGTTCCGGCTGTAACATCATCCCAGCCATGTCTTGAAACAAAAGAGCCATTCGTTTTATGTTGGTCGCCTGTTCCGCGGCCTCTTTTTCTTTCCTCTCGAGTATTCTTCGGAGGAATTCAGCATCAGTTTCTTGTTCCTGACACTGCTCTGAGGTTTCTGGATTTTCTTTCGGCCCAGTGAGTGCGGCCATCACAGTCAGCATTTCCTGAAGTTTCTGCTGCTGTTGCTCCTGAGCCTTTGTTATCGATCGGGTAAGCGGTCGATGGCCCGTAGAAGCATGGCTTACCTCTTTTCCGGAAGACATATAAACGGTATGTGTTACCATGCCCCCAGACTTGGGGCGTTTAGATTCAGCATCCTTGCGGTTCGCCACGGTCATAGGGGTTTTCTCCACCCTCCTTCTCTTGTGAGCGGTTGACGTTGAGGGAGCCGTTGCAGTGGGCACCCTGATGGATGGCATCTTCTGTGGTATTACGGGATGGCTCTTTTCTTGCTGGGCTTTAATCTTCTTTGGTCGGCGAGAGTAGTCCTGGTCAATCACCGATTCCTGGACCTGTCGCCAGACTTCGTAAATTTTGAAGGACAGCCGATGAAGGAGCTGCTCCGGCTTCTTTTCCGTAGCATTCTCCACAGGTGGAGGAGATCTCTTCAGTACGGCAGTCGGAGAGTTTTTGCGAACCTTCCTAAGAAGTTCAAAGATGTTCCCAGATGAAACAGCAGCATCGATTTCCACCGTTGGAGCCGGCGGAGTCAGTCCGGAAGGGAAATTTCCCCCAGCCTTCCTCACTCGGCGCCAGTGGCGATGTCGAGCATGTTGTGCGATTGGAGTTGGTTCAGCTGTAGGGGTGACCTCTTCATGCCATCTGTGTTGGTTAGAAGTTGTCGTCGGCGTCAGCCTCTTGAAGACCGATGTCCGTTGAGAAGAAATGTCCAATCTGTCAAAGACAGACCTCTGGGCGGGGGAAGCAGCTTTGAGGACTTCGCCTGGAGCAGGAGCCGGAATAGTCAGTCTTATGAAGACCGACCTTTTGGCAGGAGAAGCCGCTTTGACGACCTCGAGAGCAGGAATGGCTATCCTTTTTGGAATAACCCTTTCTGGTATTGCGGGCTTCTTCATGGGACCGTTGGAGCTTTGGCCCAGTTTGTTAAAAACTGAGGCAGTGGAGTTGGGCGACCCGTTGAGAGGGGCCGTGACAGTGGTAAGTCGATCAAAGACCGACTTCTTGGGGGCTTCTTGCGACAGCAGCGGGGCATTGAAGCTCATCGGTGGGATCATAGTCCCAAAGAACAGCCCAGTGGTGGCCTGAGTTACTTGCTCCACTGGCATATTGAACAGGGAGGCCGCTTGGGGCCCGTAGGTTACACCTCCAGATGAGATGGAACGGGAGTTGCAGTTGCAGCTGGAGCAGTTAGAGGCCATTGATGTTCTGTTTTCTGCACGGGAGCAAAACTAAATCTTTGTACCTCGAACCCAAGGGCAACCATATCAAACCGCGATTCGTTCGCGAACAAGACACATGAAGAGTGGAGTGGAAAGAGGAAAAGGTCCCACCGGGCGTGTCAGAATCTGTTTACCGCCGGAAACCGGGAAGACGCGACGTCTTGCCTGAATCTGGGGGCAGATGCTAATTGATGCTGTCCGTCCATCTCTCCGAAGATGCCAAGTTGATTTATGGCACCATATATCGAAGGTTTAGACAGATGCGGCCGATATAGCAGACTTCGTTAGATTCCCCCTCATTTGAGGTGTTTTTGATTGTGGGGACATTCTTCTCTGCAGGAGCAAGCCCCTGCAGTTAATTACGCAACCGCATCGCGGTAACCACTTTCTCCTTCTCCAGATGGTCACTTCGTGTCGTGTGTGTTTGTTATATTTTTGGTTGCCCGTGGATTGTATACGGAGACTAATTTATGTTGTCGCTCGTAGGACGTGGATTAATCCAAATCCGTATTTTCTTAGATTTGGGTTTGGGGGTTGGGTTTAAGGATACGTTAGTCTCATTTGAGGCTAAGATCAACTTAAACGTATGTTAAGGATACGTTAGTCTCATTTCAGACTAAGACCAACTTAACGGGATCGTTTAGATCCAACAAAAGAGCATTTGGGCTCTATTGTTTAGTTTAGAGATATTGCGGTCGATTACCAGTTTAAGGACATGGTGGTCCAACGTTAGTTTAAGGACATTACGGTCCATTACCAGTTTAAGGACATGGTGGTCCAACATTAGTTTAAGGACATTACGGTCCATAATTAGTTTAAGGACGTTACGGTTCAATGTTAGTTTAAGGACATCCCGGTCCAAGGTTAAGGACATCATAGTCCGTGGGTTTAAGGGGACCCCATAGTCCGAGGTTAAGGACATCTTAGTCCGTGGGTTTAAAGGGACCCCACAGTCCGAGGTTAAGGACATCATAGTCCGTGGGTTTAAGGACCCCACAGTCCAGTTTAAAGACGTCATAGTCTATGGAATGTATGGTTGTCGGGACCCGTCACCTCTCTGAAGACGTTGAAGGATTACAACGACATATATCAGAGGGGTTCAGAGATGTACCCTTGAACCAATGTTGATTGGGAAATCTGTAGTTCAATTTGGGACTAAGATTAATTAACTAGATTAGGAGCACCTAGGCTCAGTTAAATCTGAATTGAGGACTTATGGCCAGTCTTGGGCTAAGTCCAATCAAGTTAAAATGTTTAACATTTATTTTGTGCTGTTAAGCATTTGTTTGAGCTCGGCCCTGACAGTGTCTTTGTATTTTACTGAATGCTGAGCATTCCTCATAGCCCTGGGCATATTAAAGAACAATTTATGTTCTATCAGCGCAACACATGGTGCGCTTGGCGCCAGTCAAAGAGTGCAGTGCGCTTCTACCGATTAGCGCACATGTGAGAGACACGTGTTGCGCTTGGCGCATTGCGCCAGATGATGGGCGCATTGCGCCAGTTTATGAGCGCATTGCGCTATTAATTTAGTGGAGCACACGTGAGTGACACATGGTGCGTCTGGCGCTGAGCGCCAGCCCATGAGCGCAGTGCGCTATTATAAAGAGCGCAGTGCGCTAACTGTTAGATGGCACCTACGTGAAGGACACGTGGCGCGCTTGGCGCTGAGCGCCAGTCCAAGAGCGCAGAAGCGCAGTTCAAGAGCGCAAAGCGCATCTGATCAATTTTATGATCTGAGAAATAAATTATCGTTTATAAGAGGCATTGTCTCAAGATTCTAAGAACAAAAGTTCTTATTTTGTAGGAGATGTCTTCAATCTCTTATGTTGATGAAAGGCTTTGCCTTTATGGATCTGTGATCCTCAAGAGAACTAAATTATTCTCCCTCCGCTTTTATAATAAGATGTTTATGATCTCTTTTAGATCTATGAAGAAGTAAATTCTTCTTCTATTTTATGATGAGATCTTTTGATCTCTTTGTAAAAGACATTGGTCTTGTAGATCTATGATCTGTGAGAAGAAGTAAATTCTTCTTTTTAGTTATGAGATGATTTCATCTCTCTGTTCTTTTACCTTGAAGAAAAGAAGTTCTTCTATCGAGAGCTTGGCTATTCTTTCTGAGATTTTCTCAAAGCTTATGGGGGGGTTCCTCTCTATGCGTCTGTATCTGAGACTTGAAGTCTGGGGGCCTTTATATAGGGCGAGTTAATGAGTTAAGGAGATCTTTTCTCCAATTAATTTGGGGAATTTCCCATCGTTGGATTTTTGACCCAAGGGCTTCTGATTTACAGAAGGACATCTTCTTATTTTTTAACAAGATTGGGAAATCTTCTAAACAGAATTTATTCTGTGTTTTTGGTGATTTTTAATCACCATTGGATCATTGATCCAACGGTGCTCTGATTTACAGAGCACAATCTTATTGTTTAGAAAGATTTTGAGGAATCTTTCCTTAACATATTTTAAGTCTGATTAATTAATGATTTATCATTATTATTGGATGTTTGATCTGACGGTGGGGAGCTTTTAGTTCCAGCGCTAGCGCACCCGTGCTTTGCACGTGGTGCGTTGCTTAGAGGGCAGCGCACCTAGCGCTAGCGCATCCGTGCTTTGCACGTGGTGCGCTGCTTAGAGCGCAGCGCACCTAGCGCTAGCGCACATGTGCTTTGCACGTGGTGCGCTACTTAGGGAGCAGTGCATTTAGCGCTAGCGCATCAATGCTTTGCATGTGGTGCGCTCCTTAGAACGCAGCGCACCTAGCACTAGCGCACACGTGCTTTGCACGTGGTGCGCTATTTAGGGCGCAGCGCATTTGGCGCTGCTTCTGAAGCGTTGCTTCATTTCAAAATTGAAATTTTGAACAGAGCTTTGCTATGATTGGGGGAAACAGTTTTATCGGCTCGAATCGACAGACTCACGTCGATGGTGGACGCCCTCGTCCGCATTCAGGCGGCGGACCCTGCTCACCAGGTCGCGCTTCCCCCCGAAACAACGACGCACGCAGAAGGGCCGATGCCCACTCTCCCCTCTGCGTCACCGAGTGCCGGCGTGCCACCTCCGGCAACCACGGCCCATGCGCGGGCCGTGGTTCCATGACCCGCTGGGCTCCGGAAGGCTCCATACCCCGGTCTCGGGGAAGACAGGGCCATCGTCCCGAAGTCCGATGCGCCCACACCCTCTGAGGAGGTGTCGGTCAGCTCGCCTGTTTCCAGGCATGACCGACGCCCCCACTCGCGTCAAGACCGCGGAGGTACACATTGGGACTACTCGAGAAGAATCTTGCCCGAGGATCTGAGAAATCTGATAGAGCGGAATCGAACCCGCACCGCCGCGCAGACCAGGAGCGTGGACAGTCGCCACTCCGATTGTGCTGAATCCTCGGGTTACCACCACCGACTCGAGGCCCTTGAAAATAAGATCAAGGGCATACGGCGAGACGACCATCCTTCCGGCGAAGGGGCTAGGTATTCCGCGGATTCTCTCATGAAGCCTTTCACCGAGGAATTGCTGGCCGAACGTGTCTCATCCAAGAACAAGCCGCCCAAGGTGGCGCTCTTTGATGAGAAGTCCGACCCAAAAGATCACTTGGACGCATTTACAGCGGGCATGAGCTTCCAAGATAACTCGGACGCAGCTCAATGCCGCGCTTTTCCCACCACCTTCATCCGGGCTGGCCGGGACTGGTTCAGAGGACTTACGCCACGCTCTATCTCGACCTTCGATGAGCTGGCCTCCTAATTCCTCGGTCATTTCGTCGGGAATCGACGGTAGAAGAGGACGGTCGACTACCTGTTCATCATCAAGAGCGGAGACAAAGAATCCTTCAAAGGATATGTCACCCGCTTCTATAACGCCCTCCTCGAGGTCCCGGAGCACTGTGATGAAACGGTCATCACCGCGCTAAGGTCGGGTCTTAGGCACAAAGAGTGGCTCCGCTCTTTTGCATTAGCGCAAGCTAAGACCATGTCCGAGGTGAAAGCTTAGACCGAGCGTGAAATCCAACTCGAGTCCGAGGTGAACTCAAACCTGCCCCGGGCCGACCAGCCAGACAGAAAGAAAGGGGACCGGGAGGAGAAAAATCGATCGTCTAGAGCCTTACTCCCCGAGGTTTCAGGAGTACACTCTCCTAAACATCTCCCAGACCGAGCTGTTGGAGGAAGCTAAGGGGGAGAGGTTCTTCAAGTTCCCGCCAGTGACCTAAAGGGTGGGCAAGCGTCTCCGAGGCCCGTACTGTGCCTTCCACAGGTCGCAAGGCCATCCGACCGAAAACTGTAAACAACTTCGTGACTACATCGAGGAGTTGATCCGCTTCGGCCACTTGGCGAAGTACTTACGGGACAAGCCGCAGGCAGAACGGGAGTAAGAGAACCAGCCCCCTTCCGGGAAATTAACGATTGGCCACATCATGGCCGTTACCTCGGATCAAGTTCGGGAAGGTAGGGGAGACCGTCGCCCCTGGCCTTACAACGCTGAAAAGCTCAAGTTGTATAAATAAGAAAAAATGTATCCCCTTTTGAAATAATGTAATTCCTGTTGGCGATTAGTTAAGTCCATAGAATGTACGAAGAGAGAAGAAAAAGAGACAACACACTACCGCCAAAAACATTGTTTATTTATTGATTAAAGGGTATTATGGGCTCCCCAGCCTTACAATAATTACAATAGAGGGGTCGGGGATCAAGGAAGCACTGTTGATGGTACTCTGAGGAAACCTCCTGCAGCCGAGCCCGAGCTACCTTAACCCGCTCCCTCTGACGGTGCCCGCGGACCCTAGATGCCACGGAAGTGCTGGGGACCCCATCCGCCGGACCGAAGGCAACGATCAGCCTTTTTGGGAAACACTCCAGAAGAAGACCTACTGATCGCTCCCGCCTGCTCTGCAAGATCAGGTCGAAATGGTAGAGCGTATGTACCTTGTCAAACGCCTCGCCCCTCAGCTGCGGAGACAGGGCATTGTGCAGACCTGGGGACATCCTCCAGATTGCATAAAGAAGCACTTGGAGGAGACCAGATCGCCGGGGAAGTAGGCGACCAAAGTGGCCCTCCACGCGGTCTATCACCGCCTCATATGTCTGCTCGGAGCGATCAAGGCAGTAAAGGTACAAGTTGTCACGAGAGAAGATCTCCTTGATGAGGAATATACGCCCAGACATCTTCTAAGGAATGCAAGATTGAGAGGAAACTAACACCCCCTCAAGGATGCACCTTTGGTATTTATTGCTTCTACAAAAATCTTCCAACGGCCGAAATTTACTCGCGTAGCGACGCAAATCACGGGACGCCTCAATTTCCCGATATAGAACTGCCACGTGTCGGCCATGCCAGTCTTCATGAGCGGCTATGCAGGCCTCGGAATGTTGAACAACGCCATCACTCCTGCCTATGCGGGCCGCGAAAGGTTGAACGACGCCCCATAAAGGCGTAAAGGAGTCTCTAAAGCTCTCATCACGAGGCGGCCGAGCAGCTTCCTGCTCGGTCCATCTGCAGCGGGTATCTTGCTGCCCAACAACGTTGTGGATCAAAGCCCTCAGCACGAGGCCACCAAGCAATTTCCTGCTGGCCCATCCACCAGTGGGTAGCCTCCTGCCCAACAACACTGCGGATCAAAAGCCCTCATCTGTAACACCTTAGAATGCGATTAGTGTTAATTAAGCGATAATGCGGGTTTTTAGTAAAAAGTTAACCAAAATAGTTTTCACATATTTTATAAAAATTAATTAATATTTTATTATTATTTATTTTGGGCTTGCACACACTTGTGCATGTTAACCTAGGGTTAATTAGTGTTAACCATGCTTAAGTAGCCATGGCACCTTAACCCCATTCCATTAAGTTTTATGTAATTATTTAAGTTATTTAGTTTTAAAATTAAAAAAAGAAGGGTTTGTTTTAGGGTTGACTTGAGAGAGAGAGAGAGAGAGAGAGAGGGTTGACAATGGAATCATGAGGCATGGGGCAAGCATGGCTTGCATTTAATGAGGAGAGAGAAGGGGGCATGGCTCGCTCTAACCTCACCCCCTCATTTCACTTCACCACTCTCACACCCTCATTCTCTTCATCACTCACACTCTCTCATTCACACCTTATTTTCTTCATCTCTTTTTCTCATCCCCTCAAACTGAAACCCTACCAAAATCCTCACAAAATCAAACAAAATCTTCACTAAACCCCACTAAAACCCTTCACAAGCCTAGCTAAAGCCACTAAGATCACTTGGAGTATGGAAAGCTAGGTTTTTTGAGCAAGTGTGGATAGGTAATGATCTCTAACTGTTAATTAGGTGTTAGTTATGTTGTGTTGCTTAGTAGCTATCGTTTAGAACACTAAAGCTTTAGTTTTGTGCACATATCGTATTTTTAGTGTCATTTTAGAGTCTCTGTAATCTGCTACGACCACGAATTGTTACTGGAAATCTAGCAGTGTAGTAGTGTTGTACTAGAGGCCCCGAGTGTTCACCTGAAACCCGAACCCAATCCCACCTGTTTTGGCCGGTGACACTTGGTGATTTTCTGGCGAGCTCGGATTTTTGGGAGACTGGGGGGTTGTGGTTTGTAGGGTAGCTGTCTGTATGTATTTTGGGGTGTTTGGTACTGCTAGATTTTTATATATTGACAGTATGCAAAATCTGGGACCACTTAGCTAATTTTAGACGTTTCGGCAAAGTGCGATACGATTGATCCGACGTAGTTTAAGTGTTTTGGGTAGCTTGTTGTCGTGGGTTTGTTTTGATGATGTCGCTACACACGTTAGCCGCTAAGCGAACCCTTTTGTAGCTTAAGGGAACTGATTCGTTAATTGGCGTTGTGTTTGTTTATTATTGGGTAGTTTGCTAAATCCACGCGTTATTGTGTTGTGTGTTAATAGGATCGCAGGCGGGGACTTCAGACTCTACGAAGAAAGGAAAGCAGGTGGTTGTATTTACCTAGCTCGAGATCATCGGTGAGTAAATTTAACATCTACGGGGAAATCGCCCGTATGACGTTAAGCGTCAGGGCTAGATATGATATTATAGCCGCATGTTTATATGCATATATGTTGATTGTGCATGAGCATCATTACATACATTTACTTGTTGTGCCTTGACTTAGTACCTAGTGGACACTGCACCATTACTGATGGTTCATGTTGCACGAGCACTAAATTGTATGCTACACCCACACCGTTGGTAATTGCCATGACACGCACAACCTATACACATATGTGGTATTGTATTCGTTATTGACATTGAGACGTTGATTCTTGTTCTATTGCGCATATGAAATGCATCGTGCATACATGGCTACATGTACACCTTTATATGATGTTGCATTTGATTTTGGAGAAATTGGGAACCGCATGATATATTTAAAAACTGGATTCATTTAAAAGAGCGGTTTTCCCTTGATATGCTCATATTACTATTTTATGTTGCATATATCATATTTCATGGATTTACACATTGAGATACGGATTTCATGTGATTTATGGATTTGAGAACCGTGGTGATATTTCAAGAAAGTATGCATTGTTTTGAAAACCCGGTTTCTCTTGATGTGATATTTCGATGCGTCCACTATGAGTTTTCTCGGTTCTGAGACTTGTGTTAGAAACCCGATTCGAGGAGTTGGATGATCCGTTTGCGGGTTTATAGTGGACCCGGTATGGTACCCCAGGGCAAGGAAGGGATGTTGTGCAGTAGACGATGAGCCTGACAGGGGGACTACTATCTACCGGTGATTAGTTGGACCTGGCGGTTATCCGGAGGATACCGACCGGAGTCGTGAGATGGATATGGGACGATCCGGACTGACGGAGCCCGTGGGCCAATCCAGACTGACGGAGCCTGAGTTATGTGGATTTACGTGTCGATGTTGGACACGGGTTTTCATGATATTTTGAGTGTCGATTTTGGGCACTCAGGTTCTATGAGATTTACAGATATGAGGGTCGATCAAAGTGACGGCGCCTGAGGTATTGGGATTTGGGGTGTCGTTGATGGACACCGGTTTTTCCACGATGATGATTTATTGATGATGATATGTTTTATCCCATACTCAGTAGTTATTTGATATGCATTGTTTCATGTAATAGTAGTACCCTGATGGTGTACTTTGATCATGATTGTTGCATATCCATATTACCATATTTATGCTATCAAATTGCATGTGATAGATTATCGCTGTACGTGCATACCTGCGATTATTTGTATGATGTTACTTACTATTCATGAGTTGGTAACTCACCCCTGTTGTACCACAGTGTTTTGCAGGCTTGACCCTCAGAGTAGTCACGGCAGAGCTCCTTATTATCTCTATTTTGCAGATACCGCTACGGTTGGCTGTGAGGCCGTTTGGTATAGGTGGGTTTGCGGTTATCCGACTTCATCTATTTTACATCTTATTGTATCTAGTATTCTCTATCTACCATTTCCATGTATTGACTTAGAGACGGCTTTGTGAGGATCGATATTGTATATTTTGTGACTCTGGGTGCAGTGCTCGTGTGAGCGGGCCTTTCTTATGCAGTTTTATCTCTTTATGTTGTTTTCACTTTTTATTGTCTATTTCTTCGCTACGGTGTCGTATATATGTTTGTGGTGGTTGTTTCCGCCTTTGGGAGTGATGTGCTCCTATTTGGGGATGCTTTATTTTTATACTATGTTTGTACCCGTTTCGGGGCTAGTTTTTACAAGGAGGTGCTGCCGAAATTTTTAAGAAAATAAGCTTAAGCTTTAAGATTTTCACTTGAGATTTCCAAATATTTTTAACAATGTTTTATCACTTCTTTCTTTTATGGTTTAGATTTCTGGGTTTTCGGCTTACTTAAATTGTGTTACGCCTGTTGACGTCACGTGGTTTAAGTGCCGGTAACGTGCCAAATTTTGGGTCGTGACATCATCACGAGGTCACCGAGTAATTTCCTGCTGGCCCATCTGCAGCAGGTAGCTTCCTACCTAACAATGCTATGGACCCAAAGCCCTCCTCGTGAGGTGACCGAGTAGCTTCCTGCTCGGTGATCTACCAGCGGGTAGCTTCCGGCCCAACTACGTTGTGGATCGAAGCCCTCCTCACGAGGCGGCCGAGCAGCTTCCTGCTCGGTCCATCTGTAACGGGTAGATTCCTGTTCAACAATGCTGTGGATCGAAGCTCTCCTATCGAGGCCACCGAGTAGTTTCCTATTCGGTCCATCCCTAGCGGGTAGCTTCCTGCCCATCAACGCTAAGGATCTAAATCTCTCATCGCGAAGCCGCCAAGAAATTTCCTGCTGGCCCATCCACCAGCGGGTAGCCTCCTGCCCAACAACGCTATGGATCAAAAGCCCTCATCATGAGGCTATCGAGCAATTTCTTACTGGTCCATCTGCAGCGGGTAGCTTCCTGCCCAACAACGCTGTGATTCCAAAGCCCTCCTCACGAGGCGACCGGGTAGCTTCCTGCTCGGTCATCCACCAGCGGGTAGCCTCCTGCCCAACAACGTTATGGATCAAACGCCCTCATCACGAGGCTGCCGAGCAATTTCCTGCTGGCCCATCCGCAGTGGGTAGCTTCCTGCCCAACAACGCTGTGGATCGAAGCTCTCCTCACGAGGCCACCGAGCAGCTTCCCTGCCCGGTCCATCCCTAGCAGGTAGCTTACTACTCATCTACGCTAAGGATCTAAAGCCCTCCTCTCGAGGCCACCGAGCAGCTTCCATGCCCGGTCCATCCTTAGCGGGTAGCTACTACCCATCTACGCTAAGGATCTAAAGCCCTCCTCTCGAGGCCACCGAGCAGCTTCCCTGCCTGGTCCATCTCTAGCGGGTAGCTTCCTACCAATCTACGCTAAGGATCTAAAGCCCTCCTCTCGAGGACACCGAGCAGCTTCCCTGCCCGGTCCGTCCCTAGCGGATAGCTTCCTACCCATCTACGCCAAGGATCTAAAGCCCTCCTCTCGAGGCCACCGAGCATCTTCCCTTCCCGGTCCATCCCTAGCGGATAATTTCCTACCCATATACGCTAAGGATCTAAAGCCCTCCTCTCGAGGCCACCGAGCATCTTCCCTGCCCGGTCCATCCCTAGCGGGTAGCTTCCTACCCATCTACGCTTAGGATCTAAAGCCATCCTCTCGAGGCCACCGAGCAGCTTCCATGTCCGGTCCATCCCTAGCGGGAAAATTCCTACCCATCTACGCTAAGGATCTAAAACCCTCATCTCGAGGCCACCGAGCAGCTTCCCTGCCCGGTCCATCCCTAGCGGATAGCATCCTACCCATCCACGCTAAGGATCTAATGCCGTCTTAACGAGGCCACTGAGCAGTTTCCCTGCCCGGTCCATCCCTAGAGGGTAGCTTCCTACCCATCAATGTTAAGGATCTAAAGCCCTCCTACAAAGTCCACCGGGCAGATTCCTGCACGACTAATCTCCGAGAGGTACATTCCTACCCTACGAAGACATGGATCTAGGACCCACATTGAGGAAGAATCAGTTATAGCCAACCTACTGATTTTTTACTCATGCTAAAACACGTGGTCGTCACCTCGACTCTGAGGTATGTACTGATACCGACCTTCCGAGCCTTGGGATATCTTTTGATTCATCCTAAATGAACGATCTCCACCTCGACTCTGGGGAGCGGGAGGGTACCGTATTGACCTTCCTGCGCATGGCTATTATTCGACCTACACTCGATGTAACAACTCCAATTTCAATGTACATAAAATTGTTTAAAAGTAAATATATAATTGGGGTACATGCAATCCTGTGAATGCTATAAGAATTTGTTTTGCTTTAGAACAACAAGAAGGAGCTTGTAGCTCACTGGTAAGGCCTTGCACTGCGGAGACATAGCACCAGAGTTCAAATCCCATCAGTCACATTATCTTTTTGTTTTATTTTCTTTTAATCTTTTTAGAAGCCCAAGGGTTTGCACGTGCACAACACGTAAAACCAAGAGTTACAAATTATTTAAACATATGCACTGAAGAATACGAGGCGACACCTACATGTGGCACGAAGACCAACCCCACCCGTCGGTAAAGGCCCGACGAAATGCCCAATAAAGATGGTATCGCCAGTCCAACCGTCGGTGATGCCCTCCATCTTCTCACCCCTGCAACCTTTCAGCTACCTCACTCCTTTCACACTGCTTGTTTTCTCTGCATTCATACAGGGAACATTGAATCACCCATTTAATTCATTTTTAATACAAATTTTAATTCACCCATTCAATACACCAAACCCTAATTTTCCCTATAAATACCCACTCCATTTTACAGCCCCTCACTCGGAATTCTATTACAAAAAACTATACAAAATTCTCAAGTACTTTTGTGTACAAGTGGAGTTAGTGAAGGGCGAAGCTCCGACGAATTTCCGAGGAGATTCCGGCGACGAACGACGCCCCGAAGCCTTCTTTAGGACCCCCTATCTCCTCTAGTCCAACAAGCCAGTAACTCCTCTCTTTCCCTTCTTTTCTCTATTCTAAAAACTTCAAATTCTAAAACCCGACGGAAGCGGAGTTAATCCGACTCCCGATTCGATTTTTCTTCAAAACTCAACTTTTCTTAATCAAGAACATACCATACTCTCATATATTGTTTAACGAACATTAATAAATCTATTAAAACAAGTTTCACCTTAAAAGAATCATTTTTATAACTTTTATCGCACTTTTTCAGAAAAAATACCATATACTTTAGTTTTGACATGAATCATCATAATTCCTTGCTATACCTTTAAATAGTTCACGAGATAATGACCTACCTCATCACAACACACATCTCTATCATAGCACGATGAAGTTTGAAACAATAGAATACGGGTAAATACTACTTTACAAATAAATACCCTAAACTTACAAAACCGTTTTCTATAAAAAGATGTATCAAAAATTTTCATGCAATTACGCCTCTACAACCCACTTTGGAGACCCCGTTGGGGATGGTGTGGATTATCGCACATCCTCGGGCTTAGTAGAGCGAGATGCAGACCTCCGCAAGGAGCATTCGATCTCGATGGAATTTTTATACATTTTTCTTTAGAAAATGAGATTTCTACAAGAAAATAAATAAATTATTTTTATAAAATATATATACATATATTAGCAAAATATCTATTTTAATTATATAAATATTCCAAGTTTTCTAAATCAAAGGAATCACTACTACATGAAAATGCCATCCGAATACAATACAATTACAATATTTCAACAAAATACCATATATTATGAAAATTAGGTTCTACTCACTAGAAATTTCACAACTATAAAATATACATCTATGAAAACCCTAAAGACGATAATTAAATACTTGAGGTGTATTTTGAGATTATGCCAAAACTATTTTTACATAAAACCGCCTCAAGTTATACTAAATTATAATAAGGACCCAAGTAAACATAGGTTTAACCGGGACCAGTCTCTTGAGCCTCAGGGAGCCAGAGAAATGGGTGCTTGCCTATTTAAGGTAGACAATCTAACAAATGATGTTATCAACACGGTAATTGTCTTGGAAAAAGACACAAATCCTACCGTCCATGTGCAGCAGTTACCGATAATATCAAAACTAATTCAGGACTTCAATTTCTTTTCAAAGTGTCTGACTCAGACTGAGTCTTAATCTAATCAATCAAACTTGAATGCGATTCAAGTATAAACTTACAAATATAACGATTCAATATGAATCCATCTGTACAATCTATTTCAATATACAATTTGACTGAACCAAACCATGGATATACTCCGTCTACACGACTCTCTATTTATATCCATTCCATTTACTGATATCATGGTTTCGGCAAGTCATCCATATACAATTTACAATACAAGACAATACAATACAATCAAGATATTGCGGGGTTTATAAGGGGTAGATTGGTACGGAAGGTGTTAAAAGTGGCACGAGACTGTAACCATAATACACCTAACCTGAATCTCCATTGCCGTTGTACCGTGGCTGAACGGTTCCTTGTGTTTCGTATACCTTAGTCTCTGGAATAGTGGGACTACTCTCGTATACACTGGCATTTTCTATACCAAGCTACAAATAACAGCGTTAACAATATAATACAACTTTAAAAGTTACATTCTCCTTCTGTCTATTCTGTCTATACCTATTCTTTGGGACTTACCAAGCGATGGTTCGCTGACGACATTCATTTTCTTCTTTCTTTGGAATGTTATCAGGTGGATCGGACCTTCTGGAGACAGAGCCCTCCAGCGAGGACTTGGATCAGCTAGCCTTTGACCCAGAACTCTAGTTTACTTGTACATTTCATTTTCATTTTCTGTTATGCCATTGTTTAGGCATTGCTTTCATTCCATGTATTTTCATTTCAGTTGTATTGTAAAGAGAATGTTTAATAAATAAAATTGATGTTCATTTACATCTTGTCTCTTGTGTACTATACTTTATATTGCTTAGATACGCTTAGCGTGTTTACTTCTGAGTAAATACGTCGCGTGACCCGTCGCGTTCTCTGCCCATACACTGGGAAGCGGGGCATGACAGGTTTTGTTGGTGGCCCATGCAGGTCTGCACTGTATGGACATGCAGGTCAGCTCTGCGTGGACAACCTAAGCAATATAACACAAGAACCAGCAACTGAAAATATTCTTTACAATTCATATTCCTTGAATCTTCCAATTTCATATATTTTGAATCTGTCCTAACCCAAATCTTTCTCTCAAGATTATGGATTCCCCAAACAACACCAGCACCAATTTCAACAACACCCCACCACCCCTATAGATTACACCTGCCGTAGCTACTACAAACAATGAGCAGACGGTACTGCTTGAGGTGATCTGCAGCCTTCTGGAAGGACAGCAGCAACAGACTGCTATCTTGATGAACCGTCCAGAGGCGGAAGCACCTGGGGTGAAGCAATTCAGGGCTTTGCACCCCAAGCAATTCTCCGGAAAAGAGAGCCCTCTAGAAGCCTTGGAATGGGCTCAGAGTATTGAAGATGACCTGGCAGCGGCACAAGTGCCAGAGATCGCTTGGGTACAAGTTACAAAGCTGCAGCTCACTGACAATGCACGGGTTTGGCGGAAGGCGGAAGAAAGCCGTCTCACCCAGCCGATCGAATGGAGGACTTTCCGCGATATGTTCGACGCAAATTACTTCCCCGAGACTGCCATATTCGACATGGAACAACAGTTCATCCACATACAACAGGGTTCAATGTGGACCAAATCAGTGGATGAGTACGATGCTGTGTTTACCATGCTCAGTCGGTAAGATATGTCTCAATAATTCGATTTTCAATATATCACATACTACACAGCTAACACAATACCTTAACAGATTCGCGGCACACCTAATACCGACGGATGAGATTAGAGCCCGACGATTCCAACAAGGGTTAGATCTGGAGATCCAAGCTGCGTTAACTACATGGGATTTCCCGACTCATGAATTGGCTCTGAAAGCGGCCTATCGATATAAGGCGGTGGTAAAGATGAGGGGCAGACATCAATCTGCCGGAGTTAAGCGCCCTGCCAATCAGATGGCAGGAGGAGCCTCTTCAAGGCCACCATTTGTGCCAAGGAGACCGGAAGTACCGAATAACCGGCCTAGCCCAGCCTTTTGCACATACTGCAGGAGAGATGGACATCTGGTGAAAGATTGTCGGTGAGCAAATCGCCTTTGCTTAGTCTGCGGCTCAGCTACTCATGATATTAGGTCTTGTCCTCGTAGACACAATCCACATGCTGCACCCAGGCCAGCGATCACTTACCAGCAGCGCCCAGCCATCCAGGCACCTTCTCCGAGACTTGCACTACCTGCTCCACCTCCTCGTGGACCAACTGCACCCCCTCCCCGTCAGTTCCATCAAGTTCAACGGAATATACCTCAAGGACCAAGGAACGGACATACGAATGCTCCTCCAGCAAGGAGGAATGTGCCGAAGCGACAGGCTTTCACAATGACTGTGGAAGAGGCTGAAGCCACCGGCTAAGTCATTATTGGTAACACTTCTCTTTCAAATTCTCTTTCAGTTCATAGACATACCTATATATCTTTTCCCTATACCTAAAACATATTCCACATACCTTAGGTACAACTTTAGTAGCCTCACTTCCTGCACTAGCACTCTTCGATACTGGAGCATCTCATTGCTTTATGTCGCAACGGTTCGTCCGAACTCATGCGATTCCAGTCAAAGCTCTCGTATCCAGCTAAAATGTCAGTTCAGGGAACGACGTTCTAAAGGCAGTAATGGGATACGATCTGTGTCCGGTGGTCGTCTGCAGCAGAGAATTCTATACTGACTTCAAGATGCTAGACATACCGTACTTCGACGTCGTTTTGTGTATGGATTGGCTCAGAACATTCTATGCTACCATTGACCGTCGTCAAAGGAGGGTAGTATTCGAGATTCCAGAGCATCCGGTCTTCTATGTCAAAAGTGAAGACCGTACCCTGGAGCCAAGTACATACAAGACAAAACCAAAGAAGGCAGTGATTGCGGCAATTCAAGCGGAGGAAGGATCAAAGCCAGAAGTAGTTCGAGAGTTCGACGACGTATTTCCTGAAAACATATCAGGTTTGCTTCCCGATCGAGCTCTTAAATTCAGTATTGACTTAGTACCAGGAGCACAACCAGTGATTAAAGCACCGTATCGGTTAAGTCCGGAAGGTTTGAAGGAAGTCCGAACCCAGTTGGACGAATTATTGGCGAAATGATGGATTCGTCCCAGCACTTCAAATTGGGGATCACCAGTTCTACTTGTGAAGAAGAAGGAAGGTTCATACAGAATGTAGATTGATTATAGGGCCTTGAACGAAGTAACGATAAAGAACAAGTATCCACTCCCGCGCATCGACTATCTGTTCGATCAGCTAAGTGGATCTTGTGTTTTCTCTAAGTTAGATCTTCGTTCGGGTTACCATCAGGTGAAGGTCAAGGAATTTGATATCCATAAAACGACATTCAGAACTCGCTATGGTCATTACGAATTTCTTGTGATGCTATATGGAGTGACCAACGCACCAGTAATATTTATGAACCTAATGAATCAAGTTTTCCGGGAGTACCTAGACAGGTTTGTTGTCATCTTCATCGACAACATCCTGGTGTATTCTAAGAGTCGGAAAGAGCACGCCGAACACCTACGAATTGTCCTGGAAACTTTGCGACAGCATCAACTCTATGCCAAATACAGCAAGTGTAAGTTTTGGCTAGTTCAAGTTGGTTTACTTGGACATATTGTATCAGGCGAAGGAATCTCTGTAGATCCAGCGAAAGTTTCAGCAGTAAGAGAATGGCTGACACCAAAGTCAGTGAAGGACATTCGAAGTTTCTTGGGTCTAGCAGGATATTACAGAAGGTTCATTGAAGGATTTTCGAAGATTGCAACACCCCTGACCAAGCTCACACGTAAAGATGAAGAATTCGTGTGGTCAGAAGCATGCGGACAAGCTTTCGTAGAACCCAAGTCAAGGTTGACATCAGCGCCTATTCTCGTTATACCGAACCAATCTGGAGGTTTCGAAGTGTATTGCGATGCATCCGGTAAGGGATTATGATGTGTTTTACATCAGCACGGTAAGGTTGTGGCTTATGCTTCAAGACAGCTGAAGATTCATGAGCGCAATTATCCGACGCATAACTTGGAATTGGCGGCCGTAATCTTTGATCTTAAGATTTTGCGCGATTATCTTCTTGGTGAATGTGTAGACATATACACAGATCACAAGAGTCTGAAATATGTGTTTACTCAGAAGGAGCTTAATATGCGGCAGAGAAGATGGTTAGAACTCATGGCGGACTTCGACATCAACCTGCAATATCACCCAGGGAAGGTGAATGTAGTACCTGATGCCTTTAGTCGCCAACCATTAACATTGAATCTCACCGCACAGTGGAAGCTTCAACAAGACTTGCATCAGATGGAGATTGAAGTGATCATGCCAGGTAACGCTTCAAGTTTGATAAACATAAAAGTTCAATCTACCATTATCAATCAGATCAAAGCAGCTCAAGCAAGTGATGCTAAGTTGCAAAAGATCAGAGAACAAGTAGAGAATGGACTCAGAACAGACTTCATCATCCATGAAGACGGATCTTTGAGATACGGCAGCAGACTGTGTGTACCAAAAGGTTCTATTCAGGACGCGTTAATGAAAGAAGCTCACAGCTCTCCCTACTCAGTACACCCTGGAGGTACAAAGATGTACAAAGATCTGCGTCAAAATTACTGGTGGCATGGAATGAAGCGTGAAGTAGCCAGAAGCGTCGCTAAATGCTTGGTGTGTCAGCAAGTAAAGGCTGAACATCACAGGACTGCTGGATTACTTTAATCGTTACCTATCCCAGAATGGAAGTGGTAGCACATCACAATGGATTTTGTGACTGCACTTCCTCGCAGCACAAAGGGTAACGACGCGGTATGGGTTATTGTGGATCGACTCACAAAGTCGGCTCACTTCATCCCATTTCGAGTGGGCCAATCCACTGAGACACTAGCAAAGAAGTACTTGGAGGTAAGAATCTAAATAAGATTTAAACTCTTCATAAATGTACTATCTCTGATACCCATGAACTCATGTAGGAAATCGTGAGATTTCATGGAGTACCAGTTTGCATTGTCTCCGATCGTGACACTAGGTTCCGATCACAATTTTGGCAGAGTCTCCAAGCGAGCTTGGGAACGAGTCTGAACTTTAGCACGGCTTATCATCTACAAACAGATGGTCAGTCTGAGCGAACTATTCAGATCTTAGAGGATATGCTAAGAGCGTGTATGCTAGACTTTAGAGGATCGTGGGAAGATCATCTATATCTTTTGGAGTTTTCATACAACAACAGCTACCAAGCAAGCATAGGAATGACACCTTTTGCAGCACTTTATGGAAGGAAGTGTCGATCGCCATTAAGTTAGGACGAGATCGGAGATAGAGAATTCCTTGGACCTGAGATGATAGTAGCAACTGTTGATGTAGTTTGGACTATCAGGGAAAGAATGCGCATAACCTAAGATCGACAGAAACACTGGGCTGATGTAAAGCGCCGTCATTTGGAGTTCCAGCAGGGAGATCATGTATTTATGAAGATATCTCCGAACCGTGGAGTGATTCGTTTTGGAAGACGGGGTAAGCTAAGTCCAAGGTATATTGGACCGTTCGACATACTCGAACGAGTCGGTGAGGTGGCTTATCGCTTGACACTTCCACCTTCATCGGAAGGAGTGCACAATGTGTTCCACATATCCCAACTCAGAAGGCATGTGAGTGACCCCAACCATATTCTTGATCATTCCGAGCTCACTGTATAGCCCGACTTATCTTGTGAGCAGCAACCTGTTGAGATCCTGGACAGAAAAGTGAAGTCACTCCGGAATAAGGAAGTCAACTTGGTTCGAGTGATGTGGAGAAAAGACACACCAGGAGAATCAACATAGGAAAGGGAAGATGAGATGCGTGCAAGATACCCTCATTTATTCGTAAACCAGTCCTTAAAATAAATTATAAATTTCGAGAACGAAATTTTTGTAAGGAAGGTAGACTGTAACAACTCCAATTTCAATGTACATAAAATTGTTTAAAAATTAATGTACAATTGGGGTACTTGCAATCCTGTGAATGCTATAAGAATTTATTTTGCTTTAGAACAGCAAGAAGGAGCTTGTAGCTCACTGGTAAGGCCTTGCACTGCTGAGACATAGTACCAGAGTTCAAATTCCATCAGCCACATTATCTTTTTGTTTTATTTTCTTTTAATATTTTTAGAAGCCTAAGGGTTTGCACGTGCACAACATGTAAAACCAAGAGTTATAAATTATTTAAACATGTGCACTGAAGAATACGAGGTGACACCTACACGGGGCACGAAGACCAACCCCACCCGTTGGTAAAGGCCCGACGAAATGCCCAATAAAGCCGGTACCGCCGGTCCAACCATCGGTGATGCCCTCCATCTTCTCACCCCTGCAACCTTTCAGCTACCCCACTCCTTTCACACTGCTTGTTTTCTCTGCATTCATACAAGGAACATTGAATCACCCATTTAATTCATTTTTCATACAAATTTTAATTCACCCATTCAATACACCAAACCCTAATTTTCCCTATAAATACCCACTCCATTTTACACCCCTTCACTTGGAATTCTATTACAAAAAACTATATAAAATTCTCAAGTACTTTTGTGTACAAGTGGAGTTAGTGAAGGGCGAAGCTCCGACGAACTTCCGAGGAGATTCCGGCGACGAAACGACGCCCCGAAGACTTCTTTAGAACCCCCCTCTCTCTTCTAGTCTAATAAGCCAGTAAGTCCCCTCTTTCCCTTCTTTTCTCTATTCTAAAAACTTCAAATTCTAAAACCCGACGGAAGCGGAGTTAATCCGACTTCAGATTCGGTTTTTCTTCAAAATTCAACTTTTCTTAATCAAGAACATACCATACTCTCACATATTGTTTAATGAACATTAATAAATCTATTAAAACAAGTTTCCTTAAAAGAATCATTTTTGTAACTTTTATCGCACTTTTTCACAAAAATACCATATACTTTAGTTTTGACATAAATCATCATAATTCCTTGCTATACCTTTAGATAGTTCATGAGGTAATGACTTACCTCATCACAACACACATCTCTATCATAGCACGATGAAGTTTGGAACAATAAAATACGAGAAAATACTACTTTACAAATAAATACCCTAAACTTACAAAACCGTAATCTATAAAAAGATGTATTAAACATTTCCATGCAATTGCGCCTCTACAACCCATTTTGGAGACCCCGTTCTGGATGGTGCGGATTATCGCACATCCTCGGGCCTAGTAGAGCGAGATGCAGACCTCCGCAAGGAGCATTCGATCTCGATGGAATTTTTATACATTTTTCTTTAGAAAATGAGATTTCTACAAGAAAATAAATAAATTATTTTTATAAAATATATATACATATATAAGCAAAATATATATTTTAATTATATAAATATTCCAAATTTTCTAAATCAAAGAAATCACTACCACATGAAAATACCATCCGAATACAATACAATTACAATATTTCAACAAAATACCATATATTATGAAAATTAGGTTCTACTCACTAGAAATTTCACAACTATAAAATATACATCTATGAAAACCCTAAAGACGATAATTAAATGCTTGAGGTTTATTTTGAAATTATGCCAAAACTATTTTTATATAAAACCCCCTCAAGTTATACTAAATTATAATAAGGACCCTAATAAACATAGGTTTAACCGGGACCGGTCTCTTGATCCTCAGGGAGCCGGAGATATGGGTGCTTGCCTATTTATGGTAGACAATCTAACAAACGATATTATCAACACGGTAATTGTCTTGGAAAAAGACACAAATCCTGCCGTCTATGTGCAGCAGTTACCGATAATATCAAAACTAATTCAGGACTTCAATTTCTTTTCAAAGTGTCTGACTCAGACTGAGTCTCAATCTAATCAATCTGACTTGAATGCGATTCAAGTATAAACTTACAAATATAACGATTCAATATGAATCCGTCTGTACAATCTATTTCAATATATAATTTGACTGAACCAAACCATAGATATACTCTGTCTACATGACTCTCTACTTATATCCATTCAATTTACTGATATCATGGTTTCGGCAAGTCATCCATATATAATTTACAATACAATACAATACAATACAAACAATACAATCAAGATATCGCGGGGTTTATAAGGGGTAGATTGGTACAGAAGGTGTTAAAAGTGGCACGAGACTTTAACCATAATACACCTAACCTGAATTTCCATTGCCGTTGTACCGTGGTTGAACGGTTCATTGTGCTCCATATATCTTAGTCTCCGGAATAGTGGGACTCCTCTCATATACACTGGCATTTTCTGTACTAAGCTGCAAATAACAGCGTTAACAATATAATACAACTTTAAAAGTTACATTCTCCTTCTGTCTATTCTGTCTATACCTATTCTTTGGGACTTACCGAGCGATTGTTTGCTGACGACATTCCTTTTCTTCTTTCTTTGGAATGTTGTCCGGTGGATCGGACCTACTGGAGACAGAGCCCACCAACGAGGACTTGGATCAGCCAGCCTTTGACCCGGAGCTCTAGTTTACTTGTACATTTCATTTTCATTTCTGTTATGCCATTGTTTAGGCATTGCTTTCATTCCATGTATTTTCATTTCAGTTGTATTGTAAAGAGAATGTTTAATAAATAAAGTTGTTGTTCATTTATATCTTGTCACTTGTGTAATTTACTTTATATTGCTTAGATACGCTTAGCGTGTTTACTTCTGAGTAAATACGTCGTGTGACCCGTCGCGTCCTCTGCCCGTACACTGGGAAGCGGGGCATGACACTCGACGCGTGATCGTCATTTAAAAAGCCTGGCATAGACCTACGACCTAACACTCGTGGGAAGAGAAGGCTGACGAGCTAAAATACTCACGCAGAAAAGAGACATTTAGGCAGAGGAAAATAACCTCAACTTTATTTATATTTCAAATTTTTGCAAGGTATTTTAGGCTCCTTAGCCTTACAAAAATACCCGGAGGCTTACAAAATTTGAAAAATAAAAACAAAAACTCCTAAGGGAAGATAGCTCAGGCCGTGGGCTCCACCGGGATTTCGCCCTGCTCGACACTGTCCTCAAGGGTCGAGGCTTCGGTCTCTTAGACTGCTTTGCCACCTGCGACCATCTCGGCGCCCGCCCCCTGCGGCACGTCCTCGGAGAGCGGGTTCTTAGCGTGGAGCTCACCATCGGCAAACTCTGGCATTGATGCCTTGACAGCGTCGAGGGCCTCATGCCAAACGATGACCAAGGCTTTGGCAAGGTCGGCGTAGAACTGGTCAGATGCCTTATACTTCTCCACGGACTTCACAGCTCGGACCTCGGCAAGCTTCACCGCCTCAAGCGCCACTCGAGCATCCTTCCTGCTGGCATCCCTCGACTTCTTCATTGTGTTATAGAGCTTGGCAACCTCCTCCAACTTAGCCTGGATGGCCCGATTGGATTCACTCATAAGTCGGTGAGACTCAATGTACTTGGAATTCATCAGCTCCTCGATGACCACTCGAGCTTCGATGGCGGCTATCTTCTCCTCCGCCTGCTGCAAATAAAGGCGCAAATTCTCCTCCTGCGAGGACGATTCGCCTGCCTTCTTCATAGCCGGGGCTATCTCCTCGGATTCCATATTGACAATGAGGGCGCAGTGTTGAAGGACCTGAGGAAAGCAGCAAAAGGAGTTAGAAATGTTCAAACTGAGAAAAAATACTTAAGAAAATTCTTAAAGGAAAACGGATACTGACCTGAACCGCCTCCTGAGCAATGGCTGCTACCTAGACCTTCAGGGTCCCGCGGGGAATCTTTCCCCCAGCCGCTTACTTCATGTCGGAGAGCAGGCTGTCGGCGACGGAGAGCCCCGAGGGCAACCCGAAGCAGAAGTCCCCCTCCTACACTGGAATTCCAGTGGAGGGCGCCCGAGAGACCGTTCTTTTTTGCCTTTTGAAGGGAACGTTTGTGGGTTCGTTTTCATCCTCCTCCCTCGCCCGGGACACCGGGTCCCGTGCATGCTTCTGGCTCCCTCTGCGTCTGTCTTCCGGGGCTCGGGGCACAGCGGAAGGCTTTGCCGGTGGAGTTGGCTTCGGGGCCGAGCTCGGGCCAGGCCTGGATGAGTTTTCACCCCCGGTCTTCTTTTGAGTCTTCGCGGCCATGGGGGCTAGGAACTTGGTTCAGTCTATTTGTTCTGCAAAAAGTAGAATACAACATCGGCTAGGAACCACCTGAAGTTCTGTCACGAACTTCCTAATCCAGACTGCTTCTTTCACGGCGTCACATGCAGCGATGTACTCCGCTTCCATCATCGAGTCAGCAACGGTGTCCTGCTTGGTGCTCTTCCACAGACCGCCCCTCTATTGAGGGTAAAGACATAACCCGACGTGGACTTGGAGTCATCCTTGTCACTCTGGAAGCTGGAGTCGGCGAAGGCCTCGATCTGGAGGTCTTCACTTCCGTACACCAAGAACATCTCCTTAGTCTTTCTCAGGTACTTGAGAATGTTCTTCACTGCTGTCAAGTGCTTCACCCCTGGGTTTGACTGATACCTGCTTACAACGCTCAGTGCGTAAGCTACATCTGGTCTGGTACACATCACATAGATTATAAAGCCTACCGCAGAAGCGTAGGGTATAATACTCATGCGATCCCTTTCCAAATCAGTCTTGGGAGACATCTCTTTGGAGAGGGTGATTCCATGACAAGCCGGTAGGTTACCGCACTTTGAATCTTCCATACTAAATCTTTTTAGTATGGTGTCGATGTACCTGGACCGTGAAAGTCCCAACATCTTTTTAGATCTATCACGATAGATCTGAATCCCCAGAATGTAGGAGGCATCACCCAGGTCTTTCATGGAGAACCTTTGTGACAAGAATCCTTTGACTGATTGTAGCATAGGAATGTCATTTCCTATCAGGAGAATGTCATCCATGTACAAGACGAGAAATACCACAGTTCTCGCTACAATTTTACTATAAATACATGGTTCATCTGAATTTTTGATAAAGTCGAATTCCTTGACCGTCTCATCAAAACAGATGTTCCAACTCCGCGATGCCTGTTTTAATTCATAAATGGATTTAAGCAACTTGCACACTCTTCCGCTGCTCCCACTCTCTATGAAACCCTCTGGCTGATCCATATAAACATACTTTTCCAAATTTCTATTCAGAAAATCGGTCTTTACGTCCATCTGCCAAATTTCATAATCGTGGAAGACGGCAATGGCAAGAAAGATCCGAATGGGTTTGAGCATAGCCATTGGAGAAAAAGTTTCATCATAGTCCAAACTAGGTCATTGACGAAAACCTTTTGCAACAAGTCTAGCCTTATAGGTTTCAACCTGTCCATTTACACCAATCTTCTTTCTGAAGATCCATTTGCAGCCTACGGGTTTTACCCCTTCTAGAGCAATGTCCAAAATCCATACTTTGTTGGTGTACATGGACTCCATGTCGGTTCGCATTGCATCCTGCCATATTACCGAGTCTTTGCTCTGAATGGCTTGCTGAAAGCTAGTTGGCTCATCATCGTCGATAATGCAATCCTCTCTATCCCCATTTATGAGAAAACCAAAGTATCTCTCGGATGGATGAGACCGCCTACTAGTCCTGCGGAGTGGCGCGGGGATGTCCGGTTCTTTTGAAACTTCTGGTTCCACAATGCTTTCAGTAATAGCTTGTGGTTCTGGAATTTCTTCCAGTTCTATTGCACTCCCACTTATTTCTTTTTCAAGAAATTGAGTTTCCAAAAAGTGGGCATGCCAAGAAACAAAGACCTTTTGTTTCTCCGCGTAATAGAAAAGATACCCCCTGGAGTTCTTTGGGTATCCTACAAACTTACACAGTACTGAGCGTGCCTTGAGTTTGTCCGCATGCTGTTTTTTTACAAAAGCTGGATATCTCCATATCTTCAGATACTTAAGATAGAGTTTTTTCCCACTCCACATCTGATATGGTGTGGTAGGCACTGACTTAGTACGAACCTTGTTCAAAAGATATGCAGTTTATTCTAGTGCATAACCCCAGAAGGATCGCGGTAACTCAGCATTACTCATCATGGAACATTCCATATCTAATAAGGTTCGGTTCTGCCTTTTCGATACACCGTTGTGTTGAGGTGTGTATGGAGGAGTAAGCTGAGAGAGAATTCCATTCTTTTTTAAGTAATCCAGGAACTTGGCACTTAAGTATTCACCATCCCGATCAGATCTAAGTGTCTTGATACTTTTGCCGGTTTGTTTTTCTACTTCATTTTTGTATTCTCGAAATTTCTCAAAGGCCTCGGATTTATGTTTCATCAAGAATACATGTCCATACCTTGTGAAATCATCCGTAAAAGTAATGAAATAAGAATAACCACTTTTTGCATGTGTAGACATTGGACCACACATGTCGCTGTGTATGATTCCTGAGAGCTCGCTGGCTCTTACCCGGTGTCCTGTGAACGGAGTCTTTGTCATCTTTGCTTTGAGACATGATTGACAAGTTGCATAAGACTGATATTCAAACGGATCAAAATATCCCTCTTTATGTATCTTCGTCAACCGTGTTTCATTGATGTGACCCAGTCAACAATGCCATAAGAAAGCCTGATTTAATTCTGGAGACTTTCTTTTGAGTGTGTTCTGGACGTTGAAAATCTGAGCTTGATTTAATATGTATATACCGTTATCTAATGTACCTGACCCAATCAAACTTTGTTTAAGGTGGATGTGGACGACATCGCTTACAAATATAAAATCAAAACCTTCTTTAGAAAGTAAAGATACAGAGATGATATTACAAGCCAGACTAGGTACACACAAACAGTTACGCAAAATAAAAATCTGCGCACTTGTCAAACCTATGTGATATTCCCCTACGGATACAGCATCCATACTTATTCCGTTAGTAACCCTGAGAGTCATATCACCTGTCTTGATAACTATACGGTTTCTGTAACAACCGAGTCTAGATATACAAATTCCAGTTACCGTATGAGTGGTGTGTAGTATTTATTTCATTGATCATGCTTTGACAGTTACTAGTTATAATTTACCCCGACATTACATATGTTTGCATATTACAATTAAGTTACTTAAAATAATTTAAAATACATGTCATGGCCTGCTTGATACCCCTAACCCTGTGGTAGCGTCCTTACAACGTGTTCTCGTCCCGTTCAGTGAAACAGACGTGTTTGGACGATTACGCGCACGTACGTGCGTCCGTTCTTGGGGGTATGCTTTTTCAGTACAAAATCCTTCATTTTAAATTTTGGAACTTGCCAATAAATTTCATATTTCAAATTCAAATTTTTGGACCCGACCCGGGTGCAATTCTGAAATATTTTGTATTTTCCGCCAAATCCTATTTATTTTTGAATTTCCTGAATCATTCAAAAAATATTTTAACAGCTTACTCTATATTTTTCCTCAACTAATTTGTTTTGAGTAAACTGGAAAATCTTTTTCCCCAAAACAAATTCCCTAACCTCCCGAGCCAATCAAAACTTCCCTTCCTTACCACCGGGCCCCACCCGCATCTCTCCTCTCTCTCTTTCTCTTTTTCTCTCATCCCACTAAACAACAACTTTATATTTACTCAAACCCTTCTCTCTTCTCTTGATCTCTCTCTTCCTCTCTATCTTTCTCTTCCTCTCTCTCCTCTCTCAACTTCTCTCTCTCTCTCTCTCTCTCCTCTCACAAATCTTTCTCTCTCCCCCTTAATATATTTTCTTCGTCCCCGTTTCCTTTCTCACAAAAAAAACCCATACTCAAACTTAACCTAACCTTCGCCGTCCCATCTCCACCGACCTTACCTTTTCGTCGCCACCTTCGTCTCACCCTCGTGACCGCCCTCTCCACCTCCTTCCTCTCCTCTCTTCCTTCCAACGATCCCCGAGGACCCACTGCACCCGACGAGGCCGCTTGCTGCAACCTCCCGCGAGCCCAACTTCGCCGGTGACTCATTGTCGTCACCCTCATCACCTCCTCACCTCCCTCTCCACGTCTCGGCCCTACAAACCACCACCCTCTGCCGAACCCCACGACCACATCTGCACCCTTATAACCCACTGCCCTTCGCCGGAAAATCACCACGCCGGCAACCCACGTCGTCGTCGCCCTGTGTCGACTCCCCTGAAAACCCAGAACACCCTACCACGGTACGATCTTCTTCTTCTTCTCTTTTTCCACTTTCCTTATGAAATCTTTTTCTTAATTGTTCACTGTTTTATCGGTGGCCGGAATCTGACCGTGCCGGCGATGATCCCCGATGATCCAGCCAGGACCCCTGACCCATGTGACTCCACTGTTCGTCGTTTAGGCTCATTCCGTGTACCATGCGCGCGTCGCGACTTTTCCCTGCCGACGCGTAACGTTCCGTTTTCCGTATCGCGATCCGTCGAGGCAAGTTAATCTTGCTACATGCTAGTCATACTATTCATATATCAATCTATCTATTTTCCTATTAAAATCTATAGATAAAATCTAAAGTTTTGAATTCCAGATTAACAGTACAATGTTCCGTTTATATATTTCAGATCTAAAACTTGAAACCTGATTGTTGCATTTAGTTGACTATACCTAGTAATCACAATTATATGTTAGATCACATAATCACAATTGTTTTATAGCCATATTACCCTTTTGTTGTTTTACCCTATCGGACGACCGATTGCATACATTTAGCCTTATTCACATTCAATTGCATCTCTAGATTGTTTTAATACATATTAATATGATTTTATCATCAACATATGTAATACTGCATTCCTGAAATGTTAACACTATTCCTTAAACCAAACTCAAAACCGTACAACTAAGTAGTTTAATCTGCACCTATTGCTATCATGTTACTGTGCCTGTTTATTGTTCTGATAGTACCATGCTTGTTTATTCATAACCATGATTATTTTAGTTGATTATGAGCATCCATATGTTATCTTGTACACCCTGACGTGACTTGCTACACATATTACTTGACCTGACATGGTACCGTACACTCTTGACATGACATGACACCACTATACATTACCTGGCTTGACCTGATGTACCATGGTATTACCTGTTACCCGACCTTGCGTCTAATGCCAACAAACCTGTCCTGTAGTCCTCACGGACCGTTCCTGTTGTCTATCCAGACAAACCTATACTTGCCTGATCATGTGTTGGCATTAGTGCTAGATTATTTAATACTTGACTTGAACATATATAACTTGGGGGTATGGGGAAATCAGTATTGTAACCGAACGTAACTCAAAGGGCCATCCTATTGTTTGCCGTTTTTCCGGGCGTTACGGAATACCTATTGTTTGCCGTTTTTCCGGGCGTTACGGAATACCCACTGTTTGCCGTTTTTCCGGGCGTTACGGAATACCTACTGTTTGCCGTTTTTCCGGGCGTTACGGAATACCTATTGTTTGCCGTTTTTCCGGGCGTTACGGAATACCTACTATTTGCCGTCTTTCCGGGCGTTACGGAATAACCATCGACGAGTTACGATGAGGATTACATTACTTGATTTCGAAGACTTTAGAATAGATAACCCCGTAGCGCAGTTTAAATATCTCTGCACGTCACTTATACTGACACATTTACTGTTATATATTCTCATTATATTCTTGCTCATACTCATACCTGCATGCCTTACTACCCCTGTTAATATTATTGCTTGATATCATGACGCGCTGACGTCTGGGTTTTGCATGGCCCAGATTCCGTACCTTTGCTGCAGTCCGAGCAGGAGTACTTCCGCCAGCAGGCTGAGCAGTGAGGACTCATTGGTAGTTAGTTTGTTTACTTTTTAGTATTTTATTCTTGATGTGAGCCCACATTATGGGACATACATTCCAGTTATTCTTGTATTGGATCTTTTGCTTCCGCATTATTTATTCTTGACTCATTTTGTTTTGGCTTATGGATATGTGCTAGATAGTTTTATTTTTTGTTCTTGATATCTCTACAGCCGTAATGTGACTGTGGAAGGATAATTCCTATCCACAGGTAGCATGGTTGGCTATGTCACGTGTCCATCTTAGCGTACTCTGGGAAGCGGGGCGTGACATGGTTCTTTTGGTATCAGAGACATATGTTAATCGGGTTGGTTCTTTTGTAGTTGGGTACTGTACCCAATACATCAATCAGAATACTCGTGATTAGGAAACATGTCCCGCCACCTTGCCGTTTTACCGTTCTTGAATCTTAACCTCCTCCTGATTATACTTTTACGGTATGCAAACTTCCTTTGCATATCGACTCGAAACCTAATTCCTTGTTTATCTCTAGAACTTAGGCGACTTGGGTGGAGTTATGTACTTGTAGCTATGATACCGCGGCATAGTTACAATGCGGTACTCTATTTAAGTAACTCGGAGTTCTAGCCTTGATCTACATTTGAATCTGTTATCATGCTAATCCTTGGGTGTTTTGATTTCAGGAATATGGCAGACAAGAATCTGAAGACGTACCAAAGGCGTGTTGACGAAGCCGCTATACTTGGAGTAATACGTGGGATGTTGGAAAACCAGAAGCGACAGACCGAGTTGATCCAGCAGCAAGCTGAATCTTTTCAGGAAGGTTTGCGGACCATTCAGCAGTCCGTGAGCAATGTTGGGGCCAGACCGGTGGATCATGTGGGGACCGTAGCAGATTTCAGGAGGCTGGGTTCGTCTGTCTTTACTGGCCTGGAGGAGCCGTTGCCAGCGGAGCAGTGGCTAGTTGACATGGAGAACTTACTCATTGCTGCACAGATCCCAGATGATAAGAGGGTGGATGTAGTACACATCCAGTTGGTGGACTACGCCCGTGAATGGTGGCTTGTGGAAGAGACCCGCTTGCCCAAGCCGATCAGTTGGGCGGATTTCTCGAAGAGTTTCTTGGAGAAGTTCTTCCCGCGGACTGCACGGGAGGAAATGGAGGAAAAATTCGTCAGCTTGAAACAGAACAGCGCACCTGTAGATGTATATGCAGCTGAGTGGACGCGGCTCAGTAGATTCGCGGGACCTTTGGTTGCTAGCAATGCTGATAGGGCAAGAAGGTTCATGCGCAGTTTGGATGTGGACATCCAGAGGCAGATTGTCTCCCTGGGTTTGACCACTTTCTCACAAGTACTTACAGCAGCCTGAGAGCAGCAGAGTCTATCTATGAAGACCGAAAGTACACCGCAGCCAGCAGTTACAGTGCAGAAACCGGCATTTGCACCGAACCGAGCACATGGACGCAAAGGTATTCCGGTGGACAAGCGTGGCGTTGTACCAATGAAGAAGCCAGTTTTGCCTGAGCAAAAGGGAAGGGCGTTGTGCGATTACTGCCAACAACCGGGCCATTATCGAAGAGATTGTCGTAAGAGGCTTGGATTTTGTCTTATTTGTAGATCAGCGGATCACACCATTGATACTTGTCCGTCGAAGCTACGGTTGAAGGAGGATACTCAGAAGCCACCACAGAGACAGTTTCAGGAGCAGAAGCTGATAACTCAGGGACCCAATCTAGCTCGAGCCTTTACCCTGACGGTAGAAGAGGCTAAAGCTTCAGAGGAAGTCGTTTCAGGTACCCTACTTGTTCATGGTTTTCTCGCATTAGTGTTTTTTCAATTCTAGTGCATCCCATTGATTTATGTCGTCCAAGTTTATTACTATACACTCGAAGACTTGCACGACCCTGTTTAGTTTTTGGGACATACACACTGAGAATGGGAAAATCATAACTAATAGAAGGTGTAAGGACTATTCTGTTGTTGTTGGCGGACGGGAGTTAATTGCAGATTCTTGGTGATTGTTACCGGCAGTTGTGAAGTCGTCTTGGGAATGGATTTCTCGGCACTTTCCACGCTCACATTGAGTGTAGAGTAAAGAAAGAGAATTTCCAGATTCCTGGACATCCAGAGGTTGTCTAGAGGAAGCAGTTCTGTCGGGCCAGTCGAGTTTAAGGCTAGGCCGACAACTAATGTTCTTTCGTCGATGAAGGTTGTAAAAGAGGAAGCGCCAGCTGTAGTTGGAGAGTTCATGGACGTGTTCAAGGACATCTCGGGTTTACCGCCAAAGTGAGAAGTGGAGTTCGCAATTGATCTTTTTTCTGGCGCAGCGCCAGTCTCTAAAGCATATTATCCAATGGCAGAAGTCAAGAAGCAGGTTACTGAATTACTTGAGAAGGGTTGGATTCGCAGCAGTAACTCACCTTGGGGAGCCCCAGTTATTCTAGCAAAGAAGATGATGTCACAAGGAATATATGCATCGATTATCGAGAATTAAACCGGGTGACTATTGAGAACAAGTACCCGATCCCTCGCATTGGCGAATTATTTGAACAGCTTAGTGGCGCGAGGGTATTCTCGAAACTGGATTTGCGATCCGGATGTCATCAGGTCCGAGTTAAACCAGAGAATATTTGCAAGACTGTGTTCCGAACTCGGTATAGACATTACGAGTATTTAGTGATGCCCTTCGGAGTAACGAATGACCGACGATATTCATGGACTTGATGAACTGAATCTTTTCACCATTCTTGGACCAGTTTACAGTGGTATTTATTGATAATATTCTGGTCTACTCCAAGAGCAGTGGAGAGCATGCAGAATATTTGGTGATCGCACTGCGGACAGTGAGGCAAGAAAGATTGTATGCAAAGATGAGCAAGTGTGAGTTTTGGCTTGAAGAAGTGAAGTTTGGGGCATATCGTAGCTGGAGATGGAATCACCGTTGATCCCGAAAGAAATTGCAACAGTTCAAGATTGGCCGATTCCGAAGAACGTTGTAGAGATCAGAAGCTTTCTTGGATTCGCCGGGTAGTACGAATATTCGTGAGGAACTCATGAAGGAGGCGCACAGTTCAGCATGTCCGTACATCCAGGAAGCATGAGGATGTACAGAGATTTACGACAACATTTATACTAGGAAGGCATGAAACGGAAGATTGCTCATTTTGTAGCAGAGTACTTGGTTTGTCAGCAAGTTGAGACTGAACATCAAAGGGTTGCTGGTTTATTGCAACCACTTCCGATTCCTCAGTGGAAGCGGGAGCATATGACCATGGATTTCGTGACGACTTTACCGCGGGGTCCAAAGGCAGCAATGAAGGTTGGGTGATTGTTGATCGTTTGACCAAGACAACTCATTTCATACCTTTTCGAGTTGGTCAATCAACAAGAACTTTGGCAGAACGATACATGCAGGGGATTGTAAGACTGCATGGAGTACCGACGAGCATCGTGTCCGACAGTGACAACCGTTTCTTAACACACTTCTGGAGGAGCTTACGGGAAGGCTTGGGGACTCGATTGAAGTTTAGCACAGCTTATCATCCTCAAATAGATGGCCAGTCGGAGGGAACGATCCAAACTCTTGAAGATATGTTGAGAGCTTGCATGTTGGATTTCAAGGGTTCATGGGAGGATCATCTACATTTAGTGGAGTTTTCTTACAACAACAGTTTTCAGGCAACTATTCAGGTGGCTCCATTTGAAGCTTTACATGGTCACAAGTGTCGTTCACCTGTTTGTTGGGACGATGTTGGTGAGCGAAGGTTGTTGGGACCAGGTTGGTTGGGCAAACCATTGAGAAAGTTAACACTATCCGGAACCATATGAAAGCAGCACAAGACCGACAGAAGAGTTGGGCAGATACGTCGAGAAGACCTCTAGAGTTCGCCGTAGGTGATTTGGTATTCTTGAAGATATCACCGACTAGAGGGGTGATTCATTTTGGAAGTCGAGGAAAGCTCAGTCCTCGATTCGTCGGACCCTTTGAGATCTTGGAGCGTGTTGGTGAGGTAGCGTATCGATTGGCGTTACCGCAATCCTTGGCGAATGTTCATGATGTGTTTCACGTATCTCAACTCCGTAAGTATGTTCGAGATGAAACGCATGTGTTGGATCATTCAGAGCTGACTGTACGAGAAGATTTGACTTTTAAGGAGCGACCGGTTGTAATTGTGGATCGAAGGGAAAAGGTTCTTAAGAAAAGGATTATCCCTCTTGTATTTGTTTCTTGGGGTAGTCGCTCACATGGAGAGTCCACTTGGGAACGAGAAGATGAAATCCGACAGAAGTTTCCCCATCTTTTCTTGTAGTTTTTGGTAGTTATCCTTTTGTGTTCTTGGAATTTCGAGGACGAAATTCTTTTTGTAGTTGGGTATAATGTAACAACCGAGTCTAGATATACAAATTCCAGTTACCTTATGAGTGGTGTGTGGTATTTATTTCATTAATCATGCTTTGACAGTTAATAGTTATAATTTACCCCGACATTACATATGTTTGCATATTACAATTAAGTTACTTAAAATAATTTAAAATACATGCCATGGCCTGCTTGATACCCCTAACCCTGTGGTAGCGTCCTTACATCGTGTTCTCGTCCCGTTTAGTGAAACGGACGTGTTTGGACGACTACGCGCACGTACGTGCGTCCGTTCTGAGGGGTATACTTTTTCAGTACAAAATCCTTCATTTTAATTTTTGGAACCTGCCAATAAATTTCATATTTCAAATTCAAATTTTTGGACCCGACCCGGGCGTAATTCTGAAATATTTTGTATTTTCCGCCAAATCCTATTTATTTTTGAATTTCCTGAATCATTCAGAAAATATTTTAACAGCTTACTCTATATTTTTCCTAAACTAATTTGTTTTGAGTAAACTGGTAAATCTTTTTCCCCAAAACAAATTCCCTAACCTCCCGAGCCAATCAAAACTTCCCATCCTTGCCACCGGGCCCCACCCGCATCTCTCCTCTCTCTCTTTCTCTTTTTCTCTCATCCCACTAAACAACTTTATATCTACTCAAACCCTTCTCTCTCCTCTCGATCTCTCTCTTCCTCTCTATCTCTCTTTTCCTCTCTCTCCTCTCGCAACTTCTCTCTCTCTCTCTTCCTCTCAGAAATTCTCTCTCTCTCTCTCTCTCTCTCTCCTCTCACAAATCTTTCTCTCCCCCCTTAAAATATTTTCTTCGTCCCCGTTTCCTTTCTCACAAAAAAAACCCATACTCAAACTTAACCTAACCTTCGCCGCCCCATCTCCACCGACCTTACCTCGTCGTCACCACCTTCGTCTCACCCTCGTGACCGCCCTCTCCACCTCCTTCCTCTCCTCTCTTCCTTCCAACGATCCCCGAGGACCCACTGCACCCGACGAGGCCGCTTGCTGCAACCTCCCGCGAGCCCAACTTCGCCGGTGACTCATCGTCGTCACCCTCATCACCTCCTCACAACTAAGTAGTTTAATCTGCACCTATTGCTATCATGTTACTATGCCTGTTTATTGTTCTGATAGTACCATGCTTGTTTATTCATAACCATGATTATGCTAGTCGATTATGAGCATCCATATGTTATCTTGTACACCCTGACGTGACTTGCTACACATATTACTTGACCTGACATGGTATTGTACACTCTTGACATGACATGACACCACTATACATTATCTGGCTTGACCTGATATACCATGGTATTACATGTTACCCGACCTTGCGTCTAATGCCAACAAACCTGTCCTGTAGTCCTCACGGACCGTTCCTGTTGTCTATCCAGACAAACCTGTACTTGCCTGATCATGTGTTGGCATTAGTGCTAGATTATTTAATACTTGACTTGAACATATATAACTTGGGGGTATGGGGAAATCAGTATTGTAACCGAACGTAACTCAAAGGGCCATCCTATTGTTTGCCGTTTTTCCGGGCGTTACGGAATACCTATTGTTTGCCGTTTTTCCGGGCGTTACGGAATACCCACTGTTTGCCGTTTTTCCGGGCGTTACGGAATACCTACTGTTTGCCGTTTTTCCGGGCGTTACGGAATACCTACTGTTTGCCGTCTTTCTGGGCGTTACGGAATAACCACCGACGAGTTACGATGAGGATTACATTACTTGATTTCGAAGACTTTAGAATTGATAACCCCGTAGCGCAGTTTAGATATCTCTGCACGTCACTTATACTGACACATTTACTGTTATATATTCTCATTATATTGTTACTCATACTCATACCTGCATGCCTTACTACCCCTGTTAATATTATTGCTTGATATCATGACGCGCTGACGTCTGGGTTTTGCATGGCCCAGATTCCGTACCTTTGCTGCAGTCCGAGCAGGAGTACTTCCGCCAGCAGGCTGAGCAGTGAGGACTCATTAGTTGTTAGTTCGTTTACTTTTTAGTATTTTATTCTTGATGTGAGCCCGCATTATGGGACATACATTCCAGTTATTCTTGTATTGGATGTTTTGCTTCCGCATTATTTATTCTTGACTCATTTTGTTTTGGCTTATGGACATGTGCTAGATAGTTTTATTTTTTGTTCTTGATATCTCTACAGCCGTAATGTGACTGTGGAAGGATAATTCCTATCCACAGGTAGCATGGTTGGCTATGTCACGTGCCCATCTTAGCGTACTCTGGGAAGCGGGGTGTGACAGTTTCTCAGAGCCTGTAATGAATTACAGATATGAGATCCTGATCCGGTATCTAGTACCCAGGAAGTAGAGTTAATTGACAGACAGTTTTCAATCATAAACACACCTGAAGCCGAAGCCACAACGTGCTTCGAATCCTGATTTCTGGCTTTCCAAGCCTTGCAGTCCTTCTGCCAATGCCCTTTCCCGTGACAATAGAAACATCCTCCTTCCCTACTGTTAGCCCCGAAACTTTTTCCCTGCCCTTTCCCTCTACGTTACTGACACCGCCTATCGGCTTGGTGGAGGCATTCTTCTTCTCTCCCTTGGCTTTCGCCTTGGATCTAGAAGAGAAAAATTCCTTAATAAGTAGAGCGGGTGTCTCCCTGAATTTCTGCAGGATGCCCTCAGTGCTCCTCAACATGTTGAGGAATTCTGGAAGTGAAACTTCCTTCCCTTGAATGTTGAAATTCAAGATAAACTGGGCGTAGGTGGAAGGGAGGGACTATAGAATCAAGTCAGTATATAACTCGTTCTCCAACGTGGTCCCAAAGTTAGCGAGTTCTTCAATATAGCTAATCATCGTAAGGACGTGGTACCCTACAGATGACCCGACAACCAACCTCGTCTAAAACAATTTCTTCGAGGTCTCATATCTTGCGATACGAGATTGCTCTCCGTATAAATCCTTGGTATGGAGGAAGATGGAAACTAAGTCCATATTCTCGTGCCGTCTCTGGTATTCATAATCCATTGAGGCTAACATGAGGCACTTGGCTCTCGCACTGTCTTTTTCCCTTGTCTTACGGATTTCAACATCCGCGATGGTGGAATCTGGACCTGAGACGGCGGGGGCTTTGGTAGTAAGGAGGTTGCCCAGCTTGTCATAGGTAATGGCCATCTGTACATTCCTTAGCCAATCTTTATAGTTTGGCCCAATCAATTTATTATTATCTAGCATTAACTTAAGCCCGGTCATTTTGGTCGCTGCTGTCAGGAGAGAGAGAAGAAACACTCAGCATGATGCTCTTGTAAGTTTAGATTGGTTATTAATTTATCTAAACAGGATGGCTCCCACTGTTCCTCGAATCCTCCTTCAAACCTTAAAAGAAGAATTAGTCAGGATTAATCTCACCCTACAATTCTTGCTTAACCTTTCGGCCAGGTTGGTATCGGTACTTCGAGGGAGGTTTTCCAACGCTTTCGCGAAGTTTCTTAATTACATAACCACTTTTCCCTGGAGGCGTAGCCCCGCTAACACCGTTCTAGGCACCTAATTGGTTTATAGTATTGATTTTAAAGTGAAAAATTCTCCCGAAGAGTAGCGGATACTCACAGTAGGATCGGGATCCAAATATCATCGTGTGACAACCTTGAAAGAATCCTTCCAAAATCATCACACTCCAAATGGTATGCAACACTAGCAAATTTCATTTTCCTTAGAAACTCCCGATATGGATTTTTCCCCAGGCGCTTATGAACTTGACGAAGGCCAACATATCATAAGACGCAAGTCAAGTTCTACCCGTTATTATCCAGGTTAATTTGAACCCACCCGTACAAACCCTTGATGAAGGCCAAAATAGCTGTACGACTGTCCCAAATCAACACATCTATCTATGCTACAGATGAATACCTAGCAGCTACCAATCACTATGCCTTGGCGAAGATCAAAATACATAACTTGAATACTACTGAATACCCATCTGAAATGACGGAGGGCTGCATATGGTTTTGGCGAAACCGTAAATGTAATGAACTTGATATAGTCGAAGGAATCATGATAGCTTTTAAAAGGAGCGGTTTAGGCTCCGCATTTAAAAGTTGTTTTTCGAAAAAACCGAGTGGTTTTGAAATTGTTCCAATGATTTAAACTTTGGTTTGTTTTCCTTGCATTAATCAATGTTAATGTGGTCCTATCATTTAATGTCATGCCCCGCTTCCCAGAGTGCGCTAAGATCTGCACGTGACAGATCCAACCATGCTACCTGTGGATAGGAAATATCCCTCCACAGTCATATTACGGCTGTAGAGATATCAAGAACAGTAGAAATAAAATAAACTATCTAGTACATGTCCATGAGCCAGAATAAACGAGTCAAGAAATAATATGCGGAAGCGATAAATCCAATGAGCAATAACATCTAGAAAGTAAACATAACTAAACCGGATGCTAACTGGATACTAACAGGATCCTCACTGCTCGGCCTGACAGCGGAAATACTCCTGAACTGCCTGCGATAAGGATAAGGGATTTGGGCTATACAAAACCCAGACGTCAGTGCGTCATAATATCAATAATTCTAAGCAAGCAAGATGTAATGAAATATGCAGGCATGAAGTATGAACAGTAACAAGTCATCAGTAACAAACAAACAGTAACATGAATATAGATCAGTGAACATGATATAAACAGGTGAAGTGCAGTGAGTAGTCTAAACTGTGCTATAGGGTTATCTACTCTAAAGTTATTCGAAATCACCTAATGTAATCTTCATCGTAACCCATCGGTCTATGCCCCGTTCATTCCCCACGGGACCACGATACAATATGTAATAGACTGTGAGTCTATGTCCCGTTCATACCCCACGGGACCACGGTACAGGATGTAATAGCCCTTTAAGTTACATTCAGTTACAATCTTGATTTCCCCATACCCCCAAGATTATGTGTGTAAGTCAGGTATTGATAAATCGGGAGCTAATGCCAACACAAGATCAAGTAGGTACAGGTTTGTCTAAATAGACACAGGATGTGTCCGTAGGGACAACAGGTCAAGATTGTTGGCATTAGTAACAAGATCAGGTAATAAGTCAAGTAGTAATATATCAGATCATGTCAGGTAGTGCACAGGTATCAAGTGGATACACACAATAAAACTGTAGTAAGTATGGGTTGCACAAAATCAAGTATGGAGTACTAATATAACAATAAAATGAAATAATGTGACACGGTATTCAAATAGATATAAAATCAATGATATGGATGCACAATTATCAATTAGGGTTACATTTATAGTTCCATTACTAATTAGGATGCACTTTATTAAACATGGGGTGTTAATATAACAGTATTATATATTAATGTGATCTGTAGATGCAGCTATGTGTATACTATATGATATGGATGCAAACGGGTATCCGAAAACTATAAAACTTTAATATGGATCTATATTTTGATAAACGGGTAACATTTTATTCACAAGGATGCATAATAATATACCTAGCATGTAGCAAGATGAATTAGCATGCGACTAGATATGTAAATAGTGATATAATAATATTAACATGGATAACATATTCAAACCGATTAATAACTATAAAAGTGGTATTGATTAACCATGCACAAGAAAGTTCCGTTCAGAAATTCAGCGTTACCCTGATTTGTAAAATAGCTTAAAAATAACAAACGTTCTCCAAAAGGGGCGTGTCTAATACCAAAACAAAGATAATTCAATAAGGTTTTTATTTTTATAAGTTGAAGTATCTCAGGTTGTTCGTACAAAAAGCTATGAACATTCGAAATTGAAAGTTTGCTGCTGGAATTTCCCTGGACAGCAGTTTAGAGATATTTTCATTTGCATTTTACGTTATATAAACAATTTATTTTGCAAGTAAATATTTCATAGAGTTATACTATTCTGAGTTAGCTTCGTAACGAACAAAAGAACGTATACTAATGATTTTTCTATGATTTATAATGAATTTTATAAAGTAAGGTGTACAGTAAATTTCAGATTTGTCGTATCCGCTTTGTAACGACGTTTCATGTGTAAACTAGAATATTTTCAAACTATATTTTTTTATAACATTATAAAATGCAGATTATAAACTAATTAAAGATAATAATAAGAAATATTACGACGATATAAATTTTTATAGATATAATTATAGCATGTCGCAAGTTGTAAACTTTCATAAATTTTATATTATAAAACGGATTAACGTTAAATAACTACGGTGTATAAATTATATAGATATAGTTGTATGATGATGATGATAATAATAATAATTCGGAAACATATAAATAAATTACATAAAGCATAGCATGTAGCAAGTTGTAAACTTGCCTCGATCGAAACACGCGACGGATACGCACGGCACGTCCGACGTCGGTAAATTGTCGCAACGCACACGCGGCACGCGGGACGGGTCCAGGCAAGGCAAGAGGGTGATCACATAGGCAAGGTACGTTCACTGGATCACTCAGATCGTCAGCGACGAGCACAGCTCCGGCGGTGATCACCGGAATCAAGAAACAAGATCAAGAAAAAGAAAGAAGAAAGAAGAAGAAGAAGATGCTGTGTATTAAATAAAGAAAGAATAAATATATATATATATATATATATATATATATATATATGCAGAGGAAGGAGAGGGGGAGAGAGAGAGAAAGGGGTTGTTATTAAGATTTAGATTTTAATTTAAATAGATTTTGTAAGTTATAAATATTTTAAACTGTTAAATTTTAATAAAGATATTAAATGAAATAAAATTGGATTTTCTAGTAAATACAAATTTAGTCCAAAATACGCCCGGGTCGGGTTTAAAAATTCAGTTTCGAAATATGAAAAATTTATGTGTCGACCAAAATTAAAGTTGGATATCCGGATAACGAAAATGCATACCCCCAAGAACGGATGCACGCACACGCACGTGCACGTATCCATCCAAACAAGTCCGTTTCACTGAACGAGACGTGAACAAGATGCTCGGATGCTACCACGGGGTTAGGGGTATCATGCAGGCCATGCAATATATTTTTAAAATATTTTATGTGACTTAAAATGTTATATGGAAGAATGCAAATGCCAGATAAAATACCAGTATGCAGTGTACATGAAAGTGCACAATTCTACGTAACAGGTCAGGATAAATCATAAATATGAATCCAGACAGGTTCAAGCAAGCGGGTCGGGTCGGATGCAAATACAAATGTCAAATACACTATCCGCATCCAAAACACAATAAATCTGGAAAATACCATAAATAAAGAAATACATGAACTAGAACTGGTATAAATAAACTAGGGTGTTACATTTAACCCTATCATTGCAGAAAAGAAACGAAAATAGAACGTACGCTTATGCCATCCGCATTCACCATGGGGCCCCGTCATGCGCTGTTAGGTTACTTAACTAACGACAGAGCGGGGATTGGACTAATGCGGGTGCAAAACATAAGTAACGTTTATTATATATAATATATATAGCCATTCGTCTCACGCAATAATAGGCATTCCAGATCACAGATGATATATTGGATATTCTAGGAATTCTGTGTTTCGTTTTAGCCTAGAACGAAAGACGGATTCCACGGCTGTGATGAATAGCCAAACCCCACCTTAGACCCCTACGGTGCGTCAAACTACCCTCCAAATTCCCGAAGTGAAGCAAGCTCTCTCAATAAAATGAGTAGGCAACTCGGCGCTTCAAGAACCCGGTAGTTTGTGCACCTCACTTTGGGTCTATCCTAGGTGCATGAAAAAGTAAATGAAATAATACAACAATGGCTACAACCTCAAACCGGATGTGCCCCGCAAAAGAATATTACATCAATTACAAATTTACATGAATGAAAGAAAAGAAAACACTCTTCTCACGTCCTCCCAGCTATTCATCCACGACGATCCAATACTTCATATGCAAAAATCATCATCAAGATAAAAATATATACATTCCCTACTAATCGACGTATACCAATTAGCGGACGTTTAGCAATACATATACAAACTGAAATGAATAAACAATGTTAAAATTGCGACTTCGAAACACTCCGAATTTCCCCAACACAAAGGTAAAAGAATATGAAATCTGGGCAAAATCAAACAACACCTGAAAACCTAAATCCAAGAGTACAAAACACCACCAAAAACACAAGACCCAAATCCCTACTAGGATCGGCCAGGCCGGGAAAATTGGCAATTTCGTCGGCCAAATTTTAGACTTTGGGTCTCGTTTTTCAATGGTGTTCTGGTTACAACATGAGTAGCCTTATGTACTTGTTTAAAAAATTTTAGAAGACTTTTTAAATTCGACAGAAACTTGGATTTAAGTTTTATTGTTTCGGAGTCATTTCGGTTTCGAAACTTTATACATCGTCTAAACTGCTAGTTAAGATTTAAGTAGGCTCTGATACAACTGTAAGTCTATGTCACGCACTCCGCGGGTTCGCGGGGAGGTGGAATTTACAAAAAAACGATTTTTCTTACTTCGCAACACCGACTAAACTCCAGGATTTTAACAGAAACCTTAACTAACTAAAACTACTTGGAGGTTTAACTACTCGGTAAGAGTTTTATACATCCCAGAATCTTGTCCTTTAGGTCTTCTTCTCCTCCTCTCCTTGAGCTCCTTGAAGATCCGGATCGCGCTTGATCGTCAGCCTCCTCATGTCGAAGATGATCCACCCGAGAGTCTATACCTCAAGCTTCAACCTCTAAACCGAGGTAACTAGGGTACCTAGTTCGCTAACCTTGGTAGCCTAGAAGATGTAGAATATCTAATGGAGTATTTTATCTCATGAGACCCTAGGGTTCACAACTCATGTGAGGGTTAGGGTCTTGAGGCAGAAGTAAAGGAAAGTATGGAGAGAGAAAGAAAAAATGCAAATGAACAAGTGTAGTGCTAAGTGAAGGATGGCTCACTCTCATCTCACCTCAAGCATGCATTATTTCACAATAAGAAATAACAACCATGCTTGAATAGTGAGTCCAAACAAATAAACAATGTAATAAGCCATGCTTCACTCCATGCCTCAAATATCTCCAATTTCCACCTCATTAATCTATTTCCAAAAATAGATAAATCCAAATAATGAGGTGTCCCCTTCTAGAAGCATCTCTTATGAAATTAAAAGAATGCCCTCACCGTATATACATACCCATATTCGTATTCCGAAAAATACGAATACAATGAGATAATAATAATCAAATAATATAATACTAGGATCCAGCTTAAACCAAAGCCCACTAGTATTATCCGTCCGAACAACATCCGTGTAGCCAGTATACGTATGTGATCGGAACCCTACCGTAAAACCATACGACATTTACATCGTTTTGCCCGAAGCAGGGAAACCATTTGTGTGGGACTCTAAAGACTCGACAGTACGCTGGCAGTGGCTTTAACCACAAGCCTGTCAGCGGTACTAGCTGCACGGAACGGCTACCCAGGCATCTGTCGAGAAGAAGGACGATGAGCAAACTCATCCGAACTCCTACTGAGCCTATCTGTGACAATCTCCGTACTGTCCGGTCTGTTCGTCTAAGATACTAGCATATCGGGCCTAGGGGGATGGTAAACGTCAGACCCCTAACAGCGCAATAAGTCGTGCCGGAGTAAAGCCCAATACACCCTGAGAAACTACTGGAGTGCCTACCAGTAAATCTTGCTTGCCCTGGCCAGGGACTTTGTGTAATGGCTTTCCGAACACAGCGCGATATCAACCCCCAATACCGGGAAAGACGAATCCTATCTAACCGCTACTGCCTCCAAGTGCTTCGGGACTGCACCCAACTACTACCTGTTTGCACGACTCCTTTGAACCGTGGTTGGGTAATAATCTAAGTACAGTGGGAACACACTCGAAACGAATAGTGATGTCTAGTCAATGGACTAACCTGTACTCATGCCACCTGGGAACTGCTACCTGACGATAGGTATAATACCAACCAGCAGTTTCCAACGAGCCCGTCCAGTGTAACTCATTACCTAATGAGCACCTGTATACTATCTCCGGTACGACGTACCAATGGCTGTGGGACAGACCATCTTCCATGCTGGGATGAGAAGCGTATACACTAGTCTACTCTGGAGTATCGATGCTCTGTCTCGATAATTCTATGACTAGGGATGTATAAGGATATGCTTATAGACTACCCAGCCCCTACTAGTGTGACTGCCATCTCAACGCTCGAAGTCAAGCAAAAATCCTAAAGGCTCTACCAATATGTATAAATGATATGCTAAAAGAAACACATGCACATATTGAGGTAGAATCAAACCAAGTAGCATACTACCATTTTGAGCAAGACTGTTATTATAACTATGAATATCCAAAGCTTCCAAAATGTAATATGCAAACCAGTATGATACAATAATGGCCTCTACGGCATATATCACTAACAATTAATACCTAAGCTTGATCTCAGAAGAGGGCAAAGGAGCGCCGGTGCTGATCGCCACACTTAACGTGAAGAGAATACTTCTTTTGGATGCGGCTCTCATTCCCCATATACCGGACGAACCTCTCGGTATAATCGCCGGTGTAGCGATAATCGGGGGTAAAGAAGAGAGGGAATGGTGCCTCCCCCTAGCTCTTTCGGGTCTCAGCCTGTGGGACTGATTCGGCCCTCGAGTCCCCTTCTCGGGGTGTGGCTATCCTGCATCTACAAGATAAATATATATACAAGCAATATCAAGACGAAACGGTATTTAGGAATCAATAATTAACTAAAATTGAAGTGTGATATATACCTCCGGAAAAAGCAGCACGAGCCTGGGCCCGGGTAGCAGCACGAGCGGAACGATAGTTCTTCCGGTGAGGAACAGCGGATGACCCGGACGTGGATGCATCCCCTCCAACTAGAAAATAAATATCGACGATAAAATTACATGAAGTTCATGGTTATTCTTAGAGAATATGTAAAATGAAAAAACTAATTTTCATAAAAATAAAGGATGACTACACCCACCAAAAAGGTAAAACTAATTGAAATCTTAAATCATTTGCATTATGGAAATAAAGATATATACAAACCCTAAATTCAAAGTGGTAATTGTTGGTCAAATTTGGACCCTTTGGAAAGGCTAGTGTGTCCAAGTCATCATCTCTTTTGTGAAAAAGATCTTATATTTAAGAATACTAACTTACAGACTGCACAGAGAGTACGAAAGTGGCGGGAGTGGCCTTAGCGCCGGATGTGGATGCACCACCTACAATTAGACAATAAAAAATAGATTATATAAGTAATTGCAAAAAGAATGTGTGTATATCTATAATATAACATTGTAAATCAATATGCATGCAATGTAGGATATATAAACATACCTGCAGGTACGGAAGTGGCCTCTGCCCGGAATGTGGAGACACCACCTACAATTAGACAGTCAAAAATTGATTATATAAGTAATTGCAAAAAGAATGTGTGTATATCTATAATATAAAATTCTAAATCAATATACATGCAATATAGGATATATAAACATACCTGCAGGTGCGGTAGTGGCCTCTGTCTCGGATGTGGACGCACCACCTACAACTAGACAATTAAAAATTGACTATATAAGTAACTTTAAAATGAATATGCGCGTATATCTATAATATTACATTCGAAATGAATATGCGTGCAATATACCTGGAGGTGTGGCAAAATCCACACGGAAGGTGTCATCCGAAGGGGATACAGATCGGGGTGCAAGACCAGCCCTCTGGATCTCCCTACGCAGCTCTCCGGATGGCAAAACCGCTCTGTCTCTGCCACTGCCCCGGCTGGTGCTCTTGCCGCCCTACGCTGCTCTTGGCGTCGTCATCAGACCTAGATAAAAGTACAATCATCACATATGCATGCAATATATGTATAGATCGTAGAAAATGTGAAGTAATAATATAATATTACTGATAACCCTTTCCGTTTCGTAGAAACATTGGACATATCTACTTGGATTTCATCATCAATATCATTCCTAATCCACGTAACTACACGATCAGCTGAAGACAACCCGTCTTTGGAGACAGACGGTTGGAGCACTCTAAGTCTTCTCTCTTCTTCATCATCATCGTTGTCCTCCATATGATCCTCAAATTCTGGGACATTGTAAACATTTGTGGGTTTCCAACGGCATATGACACTCTATCCTGGATACTTCAAGCACTGTCAGTAGTATACTTGAAACGCTTGTTGAGGAAAGATAAATGGATCTTCTTGACCGTAAAATCGAAGTGTGTTTACACTAGTCAGTCCATATTCATCTTTCCAAGTCCTGAGATTGTTTCTCCACTTATCCGTATTGGTTGAATTGTGCCAAATACACTGAAATATATAAAACGGTTCTGATCGTCCGTGATATTAGATACCAAGTATGCAATTTAAGTATCCATAATAAATCACACCATCCGATTCTACAGTCGCAATCCCACTATTCTAGATGGTTCGAGATGTTTCTATGTCCTTAATATCAAATTTGTATCCAAGGACACCGAATCCTTTATAATATGCAACCTTCATGTTAGGAAACTGAGCTAAATATCTTGAGTCTCTCTCTAATGATGCAAATAAGTTCGAATCGTGGATATGACAAAACAAATTTTACTGCAAATACATAACGATATAAGTTTATATTAAGACTGGTCGTAATAACATGTTATTCGAAAAACTTACATGATCTGCAATCCAATCTCAAAAATTATCCTGATGATATTGTTCCCGCCAAAATTTTTGGCTCAAAGCTTGTTGTTCCTTTTATAAAATAGAAGGCAGCCTCTACGTGTTAAACACGTGATCACTCACTTGCAAAGCATTTGAGTAGCGGCTTCAGATAGATTTAAATCTTATGACAGCCCCCACATGCAAAGCACGTGAGTACCTGCTGCAATTAGGATTAAATCCTATAGCATCGCCGACGTGTTAAACACGTGATCACTCACATGCAAAGCATGTGAGTACCGGTTTCAGATAGGATTAAATCATATGACAGCCCCCACATATTAAACACATGAGTTCTTTTAGCGCATTCTTTTAGCAGCGCTCACATGCAAAGCACGTGAGCGTTGCTGCCATATATGTATATGGCAGCGCTCACGTGATATCACGTGAGCGCTCCAATTTAAAACACTCTCATATGATAGAATTAAATTCTATGTGATAGAATTAAATTCTATTTGAGAAATATTTTCTCTGATCTTTCTAATATGGAAAGATCTTTTTCTAACGGAGAATCTTTGGATTTAAAATCCAATGGTGATAAAATATCACCAATTAAACCATCTGATAGAATTAAATTTTATGTGATAGAATTAAATTCTATTTGGGAAATATTTTCCCTGATCTTTCTCATATGGAAAGATTTTTCTCTAATTGAGAATTTTTGGATTTAAAATCCAATGGTGATAAAATATCACTAATTAAATCATCTGATAGAATTAAATTCTATTTGGGAAATATTTTCCCTGATCTTTCTAATATTGAAAGATCTTTCTCTAACAGAGAATTTTTGATTTAAAATTCAATGGTGATAAATATATCACAAATCAAACCATTTGATAGAATTAAAATCTATGTGGGAAATATTTTCCCGATCTTTCTAAAATAAGAAAGATCTTCTCTGTTAAACATAATCAAATTCTTTGGTTAGGAAAATATCTTCCTAACAAGATATTCATATGATAGAATAAAATTCTATGTTAGAAAAATATTTTTCTAATTTTGTTAAAAAAAATAAGAAATCTTCTCTGCTAAACAGGGAGCCTTTGGATTGAAAATCCATCGGTGAATAAAATTCAGCTGTTAAGCTTAAGATCATTCCGATTGATTATGAAATCAATCAAGATCTCTAAATAAAAGATTTTCTCCAACAGATTGATTTTTCTCTTCTCGTATAAATAGGAGTAAAGAGATTAAATCTAAAAAAAGGAGACCCCCATAAGTTTCTTTAAAAAAAATATAGAAAGCTCTCCAAAAGCTTCGGCGACAGAGAATTTAATTCTCTTCGAAGAAGATCTTCCTCCTCTCAAACTCTAGGTAAAGAAAAAAGCAGAGATCAAAACATTTCCTTTACCTATCATATCATATCTAAAGGTTTAATCGTTTAAAAGAACTTAGTTCTTTCTCTGAATCTGAGATCCACAAGACAAGTCTCCCATAAGTTGAGAATTTAATTCTTATCGGGAAGATCTTGTTCTTGAGAATCAAGAATTCAGGGAAGAACAAGGTTAAAAAGAACATGAAGAAGATGGAGTTCATAATACTACAGGAACTTAGTTCCTTCATAATCAAGAACTTAGTTCTTAAAGAATCTGATCTTAGATCCTCAAAACAGTGATATTTGGTAATTGTTAATGGTCAAAATACCATTGACAGAGGTTTAATTTCTCTAAAAATATCAACAGAGATTAAATCTCTAAGAACGCAACACCTCACGTGAAACGCACGTGAGTGCTACGTGATTGAGTGCTTAGCATTGCTGGCTGGTATAGAAACCCAATCTTAGCCCAAATTGGCTAAATCTGTGAAGCTTAAGCTTCTTCTTAAATCAACTGAGCCCATATGCTCATGATATCCAATTGGATCTTAGTCGCATATACGACTAATGATCTTTCATCAATGTTATCCAAGCTGATTTTAGTCCCATATACGACTAATGATCTTCATCACATATCTTCTAAGTTAATCTTAGTCTCATATAAGCCTAACGATTCTTAGATCTACCATGATCTTTTCCCTCAAATATGGGATTTGGTTCAAGGGTACATCTTTCCACACCTCTAATCTATATTGTTGTAATTTCTCAACGTCTTCAGAGAGATGACGGGTCCCAACAACCATCAACTCCTCTTTCTTCATCCCAAACATAGGAATGTTGGACCGAAATGTCCCTAAACTAATATTCGTCCCAAACATGGGAATGATGGACCGAAATGTTCCTAAACTAGCGCGTCGCCCCAAACACGGTGATGTTGGACTGCGATGTCCTTAAAATAATATGTTTTGCCCTACGGACTGTCTCTATACTGACTACCGTATACTATCCATGGGCTATTTATATACGATCTAATGATCAGTTAAGCCCATATGCTCATTTGTTCATAAGTTGATCTTAGTCTCATATACGACTAACGATCCTTAGATCAAACCCAAGTTTCCCGTGAACGGATGGACCTAAAAAATGTGAGAAATGCGTCCTAGATTCATTCCCGTTGGTAAACCAAGCTACCAACACGGAACATGTTATGTAAATACTTGACCCAAAACATCTAAGTTTATCCTACTCTCAAATAAGACTAACGACTTTTAGATAAAGCCCAAGTTTCATATGAACGGATGGACCCCGCAAATGTGAGAAATACGTCCTAAGTTTATTCCCGTTGGCAAACCAAGCTACCAACGTGGACCCCGTCAAACAAATGCTTGACCTAAATTATGAAAATATATGTACAAATTTGGACTAATCCGCGCCTTACGGACGACGACATAAATTAGTCTCCGTATACAATCCACGGGCAACCATAATAAACAAAATATAACACGACACGAAGTGAAATACTGTGTCAAGCCCCGCTTCCCTGTATACGGACAGAGGACGCGACGAGGCTGCTACGTATTTATTCTGAAGTAAACACGCTAAGCGTATCTAAGCAATATAAGTAAAATGCACAAGAGACAGTGACAATAGATATAATTGAACAACAACTTTATTTATTAAACATTCTTTTTACAATACATCTGAAAGGTAAATACATAGAATGGAAAGCAATGCCTAAACAGTGGCATAACAGAAATGGAAAATACAAAATGTAAATGTGTACAAGGAATCTAAAGCTCTGGGTCGAAAGCTAGCTCGTCCACATCCTCACTGGTGGGATCGATCTCCAGTGAGTCCGAAACACCTGACGACATTCCAAAGAAGAAGAAAGAGAATGTCGTCAGCGAACAAATCGCTCGGTAAGTCCCAAAGATGGGGGAGAAGTAGAATAGATAGAGAGAGAGTATAGTTTTATAATGTTTTATTATAATGTTAACGCTGTTGTTTATACCTTGGTACAGAAGAGGCCAGTGTATACGAGAGGAGTCTCACTAGACCAGAGACTACGGTATACGGAGTACAAGGAACCGTTCAGCCACGATACAACGACAATTGAATTCGGGTTAGGTGTCTTTATGGTTGCTGTCTCGTGCCACTTCTAACACCTTCCGTACCAATCTACCCCTTATAAACCCCGCGATGTCTTGATTGTATTATTTGTATTGTATTGTCTTGATTTATATAGATGGATGACTTGCCGGAACTATGATATCGGTAACTGGATGTAACTGGAGAATCATGTAGATGGATGTATATCCATGGTTCGGTTCAGTCAATATAAATTGAATAGATTGAACAGGTTGAATATATATGGATTCATATTGAATTGTAGTTTTGTAATTTCATACTTGAATCATATTCAAGTCAGATTGATTATACTGAGACTCAGTCTGAGTCAGACAATTAGAAAAGAAATTGAATCCTGAATTAGGTTTTGGTGTTATCGGTAACTGCTGCACATGGACGACAGGATTTGTGTCTTTTTCAAAGACACTTACCGTGTGGATAACACCGTTTGTTAAGTTGTCTACCTTAAATAGGCAAGCACCCATATCTCCGGCTCCCTGAGGCTCAAGAGACTGGTCCCGCTTAAACCTATGTTTACTAGGGTCCTTATTGTAATTTAACATAACTTGAGGGGTTTTATGTAAAAATAATTTTGTATAATTTTCAAAATACACTTCAAGTACTTAATTATCGTCTTTAGAGTTTTCATAGATATTTCTTTTATTCAACGTGAAATTTCTAGTGAATATGACATAATTTCTTAATATAAGGTATTTATTTGAAATATTAGAATTATATGGTATTTTCTTGTAAATGGAATGTTTTTCTTAAATTTTGGAAATGTGGAATATTATAAATATTAAAAATAGATATTTTTATATTAATTAAATAAATATTTATATATAAAAATATAAGTTTTATTTATAATAGAAATCATATTTTTCTAAAGGAAAATGTATTAAAATCTTTCGAGATCGTATGCTCCTTGCGGAGCTCTGCATCTCACTCTACTATACCCGAGGATGTGCGATAATCCGCACCATCCCGAACGGTTTCCCCAAAATGGGTTGTAGAGGCGCAATTGCAAAGATTTGTTAAAATACACTTCTTGTAGAAAAATGTTTTAATAGTTGAAGGTAGTTATATGTAAAGTCGTATTTTCTCAGATCTATATTCCCAAATTCCATCATGCTATGTTACATTTGAGTGTTGTGAGGAGGTAGGTCATTACCTCGTGAGATTTTTAAGGTAATACGGTTTAAAAAGTTCAAGCATGTCGAAATGAAATATGAAGGTATTTTAATGTAAAAGCGGAATAAAATTTGCTACGATTATTATTTTAATGTCAAACTTGTTCTATTGTCTTAGTTAATGAGCATTAAACAATATATATCAAAAGTTATAGGTTTTTTATTAAGAAAATGTTGTATTTTTGAAAGAAAAGAGAATCGGAAGCCGGATAACTCCGCTTCCGACACGTTTTAAGGATTAAGAATTTGAGAATAGCAAAAGAGAGAGAGAAGGGGGACTTACGGGTTTAGGGTCAAGAGAAGAGGAAGAGGAAGATTGGGGAAACACCGGTGCGTCGTTTCGTCGCCGGAAACTCCTCAGATTGCCGTCGGAAGTTCATCGGAGTTTCGCCCTTTGCTAACTCCACTTACACACAAAAGACTTGGGAATTTTCTTGAGAGTTTTGACAGGGATTTGAGAGTGAAGGGGGTGATTTGAGGTGTGTTATTTATAGGAAAAATTAGGGTTTAGGGTAATGAAAGGGTGTATTAAAATTTGTATTAAAAAATGGATTAAATGGGGTTTTAATTTGCTCTGTAAATATGTAGGGAATTTAAATAATACAGGGGTTATGGGGTAGGCCAAAGGTTGCAAAGGAGTTAAGAAAAATTGGGTTTTGACTGAGTCGGACTGGCGGTGGCTGCCGAGTCGGCCGAGTCAGGCCGCGCCTCCTTGCCACGTGTCCCCGTCGCTTCGTCTACTGCAATAGACTCGTTTGTTTTATGTGTGACTCTTGGTTTTACGGGTTATGCACGTGTAGACTCTTGGGCTTCTAAAAAGATTAAAAGAAATCAAAATAAAAAGATAATGTGGCTGATGGGATTTGAACTCTGGTGCTTTGGTTCAGCAGTGCAAGGTCATACCAATGAGCTACAAGCTCCTTGTTGCTGTTAAAAAGCAAATCAAACCTATAACTTGTGCTCAGACTCAAGTACCCCTTTCTGTATTTTTGAAAAAAATTGTACAAAAAGTTTAGGGTTGTTACATACTGGAGCCGAAGAAAGTTGTTATCGCAACGCGATAACGCAATTAACTGCAGGGGCTTGAGCCTGTAGGGAAGAGCGTCCCCACAATCAAAAACCCCTCACAAATGAGGTAGAATCTGACGAAGTTTGCTACATCGGTCGCATCTATCCAAACCTCCGATATACGGTGCTATAAATCAACTTAGTGTTTTCAGAGAGGTGGATGGATATGTCCAAACAGTATCTGCCCCCAAATTCAGGCTAAACGTCTCAATATCTCGGTCCAGTCTTCGGCGGTAAATAGATATTTTTCTAATCGTTCATCATTCCAATCAGGTTGCCCCTCACGTACTTCATCAATATGAATTCTGTTCTCAACAATAAATTATGACATCAGTATTATATCATTTCATACACACACACACAAATATAACAATTAATCCAAAAAACTTACTCTCTAATTTCTTCAAGACATACGCTATTGAGGAGGATAAACCAATATATCTTGTTGACAAATATAGGGTCTACTATCTTATAATCAGCTTTACCATATGGCATGCTCTGAATTCTCCGAGGCCGGTTAAGCTTCATCTCAATATTCTCGTCCAGATAACGAGAACAAAATGTGGTTACTTCATCTAGAAGATAACCTTGCATGATAGAACCCTCTGGTCGATTTCTATTGCGTATATCTTTTTTAGAGTGTAGAGATAGCTAAAGAAAAATATGTTAAATAAATAAATACGGAGATATAAGACAACAATAATTTTATAAAATGCGTGAAATCAAAAATTCAATGTACCTTTCAACGGGATACATCCATCGATATTGTACCGGTCCGGCAAACTTAGCCTCGGTTGTAAGTTAAACCATCAAGTGTATTATGATATCGAAAAACGATGGTGGGAAAATATGCTCAATCTTGCACAGTATTAAGGAAATAGAATTTTCCAGATTCTTCAGCGTCACAACATCCAAGGTTTTAGCACATAATTCCCTTAAAAAACAACAATGGTCATTGATTACTAGACCAACCGACTTGGGAAAGGAAGTCCTGAGGGCTAATGGGAGAAGGTGCTCCATAACAATATGGTGATCATGACTTTTCAGCCCATCGATCTTACCTTTCATAATTTTTATTTCCTTACTAAATGATACTGAAAAACCTGTGGGAACTTTCAAATTATGCAACAACTGCAGAAACCTTTTCTTTTCCAGTTGTGGCATATGATACGCGGTATTAGAAAGTACAAACTTTCCTGGTTTACCCGCTATCGGTTTAGGATTCAGTTCACTTCTAATTTCCTATTCCTGAAGATCTATCCAAGCACGGAGGTTGTCTTTCGATTTTCCGTCTTTATAAAGAAGCAAGTTAAGTACGTGCTTAGATACTCCCTTCTCTATGTGCATGACGTCCATAAAATGACGCACTAAATTTGTTGACCAGTACGGAAGCTCGTAGAAAATACTTAATTTGTTCCAGTTGGGTGGTTTGACCTATTTTGCCGGATCTATCCCGAAGGTTACATTATTGTAACCACTCCACTGAGCAATCACGTCCTCTCTGGGCCAAGAGGCTGGAGGCCCAAGAAGCTCCTGATGACTATTAATGTGAGCATCGTCTAATATGTAGGGATGGTCTAGTGATAGGAAACGCTCCGTAATAAAAAACCTTCCTGCTAAAATTCAACCCTTTCGATGTTGTATCTTGATGGTAGTAAGGGCATACTTTCTGACCATGTACATACTAACCTGATAGCATTCCATACGCAGAAAAGTCATTAATTTTCCACATTAAGGCCGCACGCATCGTGAAGGTTGTATTTGTGTTTGCGTCGTAAGTCTCTACACCATCAATGAATAAAGATTTTAACTCATCGATCAGAGGTCGGAGATAGACGTCGATATTTTTTACTGGTGAGTTTGGTCCGTCAATAAGAAGAAGTATCATAAAGTAGGATTGATCCATAACCATCAAAGATGACAGATTATAAACTATCATTATAACATGCCATGTACTGTGGCTTCAAGCCATATAGTTGATTGGGCAGAATCCATCACTAGCCAGTCCGAGCCTGACATTGCGAGGATCAACACCGAATGTTTGGTGCCTCTTATCGAAATCCTTCCATGCCGGTGAATCTCTTGGATGACTCATTTTTCCATATATGCTTAGAGCAGCATGGTGATGCCAAATCATTACCTCGGCTGTCTTCTTGCACCGAATAACCTTTGCATCCTCTGTGTTATCGGAAAGTATCGTGCTATCTTGACATGTATATCTAGCTTCTTATCAGATATTTTCGGTTTATACCTGGCATCTCCACATGTTGGACACTTTTAAATCTGAATTCTATTTCCGGTACAACACGCAATTTTTGGGGCATGCATGAATCTTCTCGCAGTTCAGACCCAAATCAGGTTAGTCATATGTATGCCCTAGAGGTCATTATTATATATTATAGTGGATGCTTGGACATATATATATATATATATATATATATATATATATATATATATATATATATACACTTTCTTGCTCGACATGATAGTATGCTATCTGGTTGCTCTTTATCTTAATATGTACACTTATATTATACTATCTCTCTGATACATGTTGATAAATTCCTTAGGATGTTAGCTTGACTATCAGGACTATGAATATCCAGCACCTCATTCGATGAGGAAAGAGCCGAGATCCCTTCACCGGGAATGACCACTTTAGCAAAAGCTAGCAAATGCTACAACCCACTCGGTTTGTTTTGAAAAATTACTCGATTTAAAAAGCGGAGCTTAAACCACTCCTTTTCAAATCACTCGATTGTACAACGATATCAAGTTCATTACGCTAAAGGTTTTCTTACAAACCAGTCATAGCCCTCCGTCATTTTAGATAAGTAATATTCAGTATTCGTGCTGCGTTTGTTGATCTTGTCAAGGCGTAGTGTGTGATAGCTGATTACTGCTTATCTGCCGCATATGATGCGATTGGATTAGGGTAGTCGTACGACCTTGTTGACATTGTCAAGGGTCGTGCGGGTGAGTTTAATTCAATCACGAAATGAACGGATTGAACTTGACTTATGGTTTATAGTTTGTTGACCATGTCAAGGTCATAAACCACTTGGGGTAAAAACAGATATTGGGAATTTCAAATGTTGAAATTTGCAATGAGATTGCATACCTTCTATGAGATAGTTTAATCCCGATACCCACTGCGAATAAGAGTTACTCCTGAGAGAGTTTTGCACCTTACAATTAGTTAATCCAGTAGGTGTCTAAGAAAGGTGTTAACGGGGTTACGCCCCTGCGGAAATGAGGTTATTTAATTAGTCTCATGCGAAATCATGGGGAGACTCCCTCGGAGTACCAATACCTGCCTGGCTGACCGATTGGCGAACTTGTAAGGTGTAATTAATCCCGGCTAATCTTACATTTTAGGGTTTGAAGGAAGATTTGATAAAAACTGTGGGAGCCATCCTGATTAGATAAGATAACAACCAATCTAATCTTGCAAGAGCGCACGCTAAAGTGTTTTCTTCTCTCTCTCCAGGCAGCGACCATGGCACGCCTTAGTCAAGATAATAATATAGATGTATTGACCGAACCTGCTTATTATACTAAGCTGGGGAACGTTGGTTCCGCTCTATCTTATGATTGTCATAATTCCGAGCAAGGAATAGGAGAATATCAGGATTCCCATGCAACCCAAACGAAAAAAGAGCATGATGATGCATCTTCTTTAGGTGTGTTCGTAACCGAGAATTGTTTCTCGGTATGCTCTACGGCCTGGGTATTGGATACCGGATCAGGATCCCACGTATATAATATGTTACATGGGTTAAGAAGAAGTAGAGAACTAGGAAAGGATGATAAAACTCTAGTAGTAGAGAATGGTGCAATTGTTGCAGCCAAAGCAGTTGGCGAATATCACCTTGTATTACCAAATGGTAATACATTGATTTTGAACGGCTGTTATTTCGTACCAAAAATGATGTGCAATATAATATCAATTTCTTTATTAGATAAAAAAGGATACAACTTTGTATTAGAAAAAAAGATTATGAACATTTTCTTAAATCAAGTGTTGATTGGGTTTGGTACGTTGTATAACGGTATATACGTTCTAAATCAAACTACAGTTCTAAATATACAGAACACCACAAGAGAAAAAGTTCAGAAATGAACGAATCCTTTTTGTGGTATTGATGACTTGGTCATATCAATGCGACAAGACTAGCGAAGTTACATAAAGATGGATATTTGAATTCGTTCGGATTTACATCTTATGAAACTTGCGAGTCATGTCTCAAAAGCAAAATGACCAAAACTACGTTTACAGGACCCGGAGAAAGAGCTACTGAACTCTTGGGACTGATACATAGTGATGTATGCGGTCCTATGTCTATACATGCCGGGAGTGGTTCTTCGTACTTTATTACATTCACCGATGATCTCTCAAGATTCAGACATGTGTTCTTGTTGAAATACAAATCTGAAGCTTTCGAGAAATTCAAGGAATACATGTATGAAGTTGAGAACCAGACATGTAAAAGTATTAAAATCCTTTGATCTGATCGGGGAGGAGAATACTTGAGCACGGAATTCCGTGACTATTTAAAAGAGAATGGGATTCTCTCTCAGTTTACTCCTCCGTATACACCACAGCACAATGGAGTATCGGAACGGAGGAATCGCACCATATTAGATATGGTACGCTCTATGATGAGTAATGCTGAGTTACCTATTTCCTTTTGGGGTTATGCACTTGAGACAGCTGCATATCTATTGAATCAAGTTATATCTAAATCAGTGCCTAAAACACCATATGAGATATAGAGTGGAAAGAGACCATATCTTAAACGAGTTAAGATATGGGGTTGTCCGGCTTATGTTAAAAAAACATAATCCAGACAAACTCGAGGCACGATCAGTTCTTTGCAAGTTTATGGAATATCTAAAAAATTCACATGGATATCTATTCTACCATAGTGAGGAACAAAATGTGTTTGTTGCTCAGCATGCCATCTTTTTAGAAAAGGAATTTCTTGTAAAAGAAATTAGTGGCAATAAGGTAGAACTGGAAGAAGTTCCAGTTACACAAACTACAACTGATGATTTGGTAGAACCGGAGGAGTCATTAGTCCACGACGAACCTTAGCCACTCCGCAGATCTAGTAGGGTTTCTCATCCACCTGAGAGATACTACGGTTTTCTTATAGACGGTGGGAGTGAGGATTGCATCATGGAAGATGATGACCCAACTAGTTTCGAGCAGGCCATCACAAGTGCAGACTCTGTGAAATGGCTGGATGCTATGCGATCTGAGATGGAATCCATGTACACCAACAAAGTATGGATTTTGGTAGTTGCTCATGAAGGGGTAAAACCTATTGGGAGCAAATGGATCTTTAAGAAGAAACTTGGTGTAGATGGAAAGGTTGAGACCTTCAAACTAGACTTGTAGCAAAAGGTTTCCGTCAATGACCAGGTGTCGATTATGATGAAATCTTTTCTCCAGTGGCTATGCTTAAGTCCATCAGGATCCTAATTGCCATTGCTACATACCATGACTACGAAATTTGGCAGATGGACGTCAAGACCGCTTTTCTAAATGGTGATTTAGAAGAGAGCGTGTACACGACACAGCCAGAGGGCTTCGTAGATAGTGGGAGCAGCGGAAAGGTGTGCAAGCTGCTTAAATCAATCTACGGATTAAAGCAGGTATCACGGAGCTGGAACATCTGTTTTGATGTGGCAGTCAAGGAGTTTGACTTTATCAAAAATGTAGATGAATCTTGTATATACAAGAAGGTTGTAGAGAGTAAGGTTGTCTTCCTCGTATTGTACGTGGATGACATACTCTTGATAGGAAATGATGTTCCTATGTTGCACTCGGTCAAGCTCTTCTTATCATAAAAGTTTTCCATGAAAGATCTGGGTGATGCCTCCTACATCCTGGGGATTAAGATCTATAGAGATAGATCTAAAAGGATGTTGGGATTGTGCCAATCCAGGTACATTGACACCATACTAAAAAGGTTTAGTATGGAAGATTCTAAGCGTGGTAATTTACCCGCTTGCTCAGGAATCACTCTCTCCAAAGAGATGTCTTCCAAGACTGATTTGGAGAGGGCTCACATGCAAGAGATACCCTATGCTTCTGCAGTAGGGTTTATTATGTACGCGATATTATGTACCAGACCGGATGTAGCTTACGCACTTAGTGTGGTAAGCAGGTATCAATCAGATCCTGGAAAGAAACACTGGACAGCTGTGAAGAACATTCTTAAGTACATGACAATGACTAAAGAAATGTTCTTAGTGTATGGTAACGGAGAACTCCAAGTGGAGTCCTTTACCGATTCGAGCTTCCAGAGTGATAAGGACGACAGTAAGTCGGTCTCGGGTTTTGTCTTCACCTTCAACGGAAGGGCGGTATGTTGGAAAAGTTCCAAGCAAGATACCATGGCAGACTCGACGATGGAGGTTGAGTACATCGCAGCCAACGATGCTACCAAAGAGGTTGTCTGGATGAAGAAGTTCATTGCTGAACTTGGTGTGGTTCCATCCATTGAGCATCCAATACCCTTGTATTGTGATAACAATGGAGCTGTGGTTTTGGCCAAGGAACCTCGGTCCATCAGCGATCAGACATATTTTTATACGGTATCACATGATCTGGGAGATAGTTGATCGCCGGGAGATCGAGGTCAGGAGAGTTGACACAAAGGACAACATAGTGAATCCACTCACGAAGGCCCTTCCCTAAACGCAATTTGAGAGACTTTTTGGGATGTTGGGTATGCGATACTACAACAACTGGCCTCAGTGCAAGTAGGAGATTGTTAGTCATATGTATGCCCTTGAGGCTATTATTGTATATTATAATGGATGCTTGGACATATATATAGAGAGGAATTTCTTGCTCGACATGATAGGATGCTATCCGGTTGCTCTTTATCTTAACATGTACACTTATATTATACTGTCTCTCTGATACATGTTGATAAAGCCTTTAGGATGTTAGCTTGAGTACCAGGACTATGATGCGGATCATACTAGTGGGGCTTGTATAGTTCGTAAGCACACCTGTTAACCGTTCCTAGTCGAGGGAGTATTGAGACAGGGTATCGATATTCCAGAGTAGACCAGTGTGTATGTTTCTTGACCCTGTATGGGGGCAATGGTTGATCCCACCACCATTGGTGTTTAATATCAAAGATTGTACACAGGTGCTCATTAGAGAATGAGTACACCTAACAGGACTCGCCGAGAACTCCTAGATGGTACCATACCTAACGTCAGATAGCAGTTCTCTGGTGACACTGGTACATGTTACTCTGTAGACCCGAGATCGCCATAGTGTCTTGTGTGATTCCCACTGTGCTTTGATTTCCTTCCTACCACGGCTCAAAGGAGTCGTGCAAACAGGTGGATTTTGGGTACAGTCCCGAGTCACATGGAGGCAGTGAGTGATAGGAGGGGTTTCGTTTCTCCCAGTATTGAGAGTTGATATTGCGCTATACTTGATTGGCTATAACAGCAAGTCTCTGGTCAGGGCTGATGAGATTTACTAGTAAGTGTTATCAGTAGTTTCTCGAACGGTTATAGGCCATACATTGGCATGACTTATCAAGTTACTGGGGTCTGACGATTCCACCAATAGACTTGATATGCGACATATCAGACGAAGAGACCGGACTGTACGGTAAGTGTTTCTTATAGGCTTTGCGGGAGTTTGGACAAGCTTGCTTGTTGATCTTCTATTCGCTCAATACCTGAGTAGCCGTTACGTACAGCTAGTACCGTTGATGGCTTGTGGGTGACTGATGTGATCATTACCTACTACTGGCGTATTGACGAGTCTATAGAGTCCCACACAGAGGTTTCCTAGCTCAAGCGAAACGAAGTAGAGCACATATGGTGATATGTGCGGGAGCTTGATTAAATACGAATACGTGATACCATATTCTAATCTTGCGATATGTGATATCAGTTAGGTTATATGTGATATAACCGGATTGTTGAATCAAGTGTTTATTCAATGATATGCTATATATATATATATATATATATATATTTGATACTGGCCTATATATATATATATATTTGATACTGGCCAGTTATATATGATATGACCGGATTATTGAATCAAGTTTGATTTAATGTAATATTGAATATTTGTCAGGTTATTGAATCATGTGTTGATTCGATAATGTGATATACATATAAGTGATATTAGTCGGTTATATATGATATGAACGGATTATTGAATCAAGTGTTGATTTAATAATTTGATACATATTTTTATATTTGATATATTAATATATATTAACTAATATTGTGCTCACTAAAGAATTTCTTCTCTTGTAATACATTTTATATATATGAGATATATATTAATAAATGTATTAATATATTGTGTCATGGTGGATGATACATAGAACATGGGTGTATGAGACTCACACCAAGACTAAAGATTATTGGGTAATTATTTATTAAGAGTAAATACAAAAATGAGGTGGAAATGAGCATGGCTTAAGATACTTGTAGAAACATGTAGAAGCCATGACTCATCCCACTAATTTTTGTTTTACTCTAAATATTTTATAACCCAACCATTATCTTTAGCCCATGGTTCAGTCTCTACTTATCACTTGGAGATATTTCTTCACCTAAGTTCATCTTCTTGCTCTCTAGCTTTTCATGAGGTGAGAAAAGAAAAGGAGAAAGTGATTCCTAAAGTGAGTAAAATTCCTACTTCATCAACCTAATCTCATCTAGCCCATTAGATTAGGTTGTTTGCTTCACTAGTTCTTTCATTAGTGAAGAGGCAACTTGAGTTAGAGTAACTTCATGGTGAATCATCTTCGGCCTCAAAGACGACGAAGCAAGCTCATTCCTTTCACCAAGTGGAGCCTAAGAAGAGTTCTAAGGACCACTACTTGGAGCTAAGGGACTACTACTTGGAGCTTTACAAGTGAAGAACTGGTCTACAAAGGTTGTATTCTCTATTCACTTAGTGTAAAATTTGTTTACTTGCTTTAAAACCCTAATTCTCTAGTTCGATTCTAGGTTAGTGTAGCTTAGCACTCCAGATTTTTTAAAATTGTATACTTGATGCTTGTCTAAACCTAGTGGTAGTGCTAAGACACACTTTCAACATCATCTTCTGGGCTTCGTACCAGCTCTCGGGCACATTATTTCCCGGGGGCATAGAATCTTTCAGGAATTTCAAAAGCATCGTGAATACTTGTTGCTCCATTCATTTAGGCACTTAATCTGGAAAAGTTGGACGAACCGTGATAGGGTAGAATACTTTGCATTCTCACAAATTGGTCTTCTAGTATCATTCATGAACTTTTCATATTTATCCGCACGCGGTCTTTGACCGGAAGGAATGTCTTCTTCGATAAGATTACTATCACCGAGGGCAACCTCTACCATATCCTCTATTTCTTCTCTTGGAAAGAAGTTGTCGTCTTCTTCTTCCGCCGCATTACCGTCTTCTCCTTCTTCTTCCGCTGCATTACCATCTTTTTCTTCTCCTTCCCTGTGATATAGCCAAGTTGTATAAAATCTAGTAAAACCATATTTAACAATGTGAAGCTCTACGATTTCTACCTTTTCCAAGTACTTATTCTCACATCTATCGCACGGATAGAGAATCTTCTCTAACACGATCTTATTATGTGCGCGTGCAAATTCAAAGAAAGCATCAACTCCTGTGACAAACTTAGATTGTATGCGTTGTTGCCAATCCACATGCTTCCAGTCCTTAATGGGTCATGTTAGACTGAATAACAAATAAATTGTAAGTTATGGAAGTTGGTTTTGTATGGTGACCGCATTGAGAAATCTAAGAATGAGATAGTTATTAACAAAGAAGAAAATGGGAGGGCCAAGTTTGTGTCACGCCCCGCTTCCCAGTGTATGGGGAAGTAGGCGTGGCGGGCACGCGACGTATTTACTCAGAAGTAAACACGTTAAGCGTAAATAAGCAATATAAATAAATGCATAAGAATAAAAAGAGATGTAATATAAACAACTTTTATTAACATTCATTCTTTACATTACAACTAATTTGAAAAGGAAAATGCACAATGATAAAAGCAATGCCTAAACAGTGGCTTACAAATGAAAAGGTAAGTACAAGTAAAGACTAGAAGTCTGGCTCCTCTGTGAACTGATCCAAATCCTCCTGGCTGAGCTGGGTCTTCTGAGAGTCGGGTCCTCCTGACGAACATTCCAAAGAAAGAAGAGACAGGAATGTCGTCAGTGAACTAGCGCTTGGTAAGTCCCAAAGATAAGGGTGGAATAGAACAAGTAAAGAATATATGACTGGTAATCTGAACAACTATATGTTTGTTATACTAACGTAGTTGTTTGTAACTTGGTACAGAATGCATTATTGTATATGAGAGGAGTCTAACTATCCCGTGGACTATGGTAACATGTAAGTACAAAGCCCCGTCAAAACCCACGGGACAACGGCTCGAGAGTTCATGTAGGTGTCTTTTAGTGTCTATCATCGTGCCACTTTTAACACATTCCGTACCAATCTATCACGTTAAACCCCGTAATTTATATTATGTTGATTATAATTATCAGACTTGCCGAGACCATGGATACAAGTTGTTCATATAATCAGGTTCAGGATGTAAACAAGTAGTCATGTAATCAAGTCAAGTTATAGCCACGGTTCGGTCAGGTCAAGTCAAGTCATGTTTGCATATTGATCTTGTTCTGATATTCAGGTTCAGGCTCAAGTATACATGTTGGTATATTGGATTCATGTTGAATTGGATTCTGATTTGGATTAGACTCTGATTGATTTGGACTCAGACTTGAGTCAGACACTTAGAACTGATTTGGATCCTGAATTAGATTTGGGAGTTATCGGTAACTGCTGCACATGGACTGCAGGATTTGTGTCTTTTTCCAAGACAATTACCATTGATAACACCGTTAAGTTTTTCTATCTTAAATAGGCAAGCACTCACTTTCTCCAGCTCCCTGAGGCTCAAGAGAATTGATCCCGCTTAAACCCATATTTACTAAAGTCCTTAATGTAATTTTATATAACTCGAGGGGGTTTTATGAAAAATATTTTATATACTTTTAAAATAAATCTCGAATAGTTATTTATTTTATTTAGGATTTTCATGGATGTAACTTTTAAGATTTGAGGTATTTTAGTGAATATTAATTTAACTTGAATAGTTCATGATATTTAAGTGTAAAACTTGTCTTTTAGATAACTTGAAAGTATTTTGGTGAAACTTGTTATTTTTTTATCTTTTTAGAATACATGGAATTTTATTATATCTTGAAAATATGTGGTTTGATAATATTTATATAATTATTAAAAATTAATTTTATTATTAAATAGAAAATCTCGTTTTTCTTTAAAAAAATCGTATTAAAAATCTTTCGAGACCAAATGCTCCGTGAGGAGGTCTGTATCTCGCTCTACTATCCCAAGGATGTGCGATAATCCGCACCATCCAATAGTGGGTCCCCTAAAAAGGGTTGTAGAGACATAATCGCAAAGACTTTTGATAATACAATTCAAAGAAAACCGGGTTTTTATAGTTCATGGTATTTTGATGAAATGCTGTAATTGCCACAAAAATATGTTTCAAAGAGTATCGTGCTATGTAAACATGTGTGTATGTGAGGGGTAGGTCATTACCCCGTGAAGTTTTCTAAAGGTAATAGTAAGCAAAACAAATAAATATGGTAAGTACAAAGTTCATGGTATTTAAATGTAAAACTCAATTTAAACTTATTTAACATGATGATTTAGGGTGAAATATGTTTCTAATTATTAGTTTTATGGTTATAAACATATGTTAAGAATATGGATGAGCAATGATTAAGAAAAAGTGTGATTTCAAGGTTTTAGAATCAAAAGTCGATGTTAACTCCACTTACCGACATATTTTGAAAAAGAGAACTTTTTATGAAGAAAGAGAAGAATGAGGTGGGACTTACAAGTTAGAAGGGTAGGAAAGAGGTAGAAGAAGATAGTTTGATCGTTGCGGCGTTGCGGGGTCGCCGAAACTTGCTCGATTCCTCGCCGGAAGTTGGTCTTGGGCTAATTCCACTTCTGCTCCACTTGTACTTAGAAAAATTTGATAATTATGGCTAGAGATTTCAGAATGAGGAAATTCTAGGATATGGGGTTGTATTTATAGTGTGGAATTAGGGTTTTGAAATTGAAAGAATGAATTAAAATGTATTAAAATTGGATTTAAAGATAAAATTGAAGTCTCTGTTTAAATTCAGAGAAATCAAATAGTGCAGGGATAATGGGGGTAGGCCAAGGGTTATATGGGCAAAGCATATGGATTTTTCCCTACAGACCTACCGTCGCCGCCGGCCGAAAGCTCCATCTCACCGGTCATTGGTGAGGGGAATGCCATTGGATCTTTGCCACGTGTTCACTTCAGCATACACAGCATTTTGCACACGTTTTTTTTTCCTGACTGTTCATTTTTGTGTGCAGTGCACGTGTAAACTTTTGGGCTTCCAAAAAGTTTAAAAGCAAAATCAGAAATAAAATAATATGTGGCTGATGGGATTCGAACACAGGGGCTATGTCACAGCAGTGCAAGGCTTTACCAATGAGCTACAAGTGCTTTTTTGCTGTTCTTAAATAAGAATAACTTTTTAATTGTACTCAGGCTTGCAAACTTTTTTCTATACTTTAAGAAGAAAAAAATTTGTACAGAAAATTCAGAGTCGTTACAGTTTGTCATTGAAAAAGATAAATTATCGATTATCAAAGTTATGTTCAAAGATACCCAAGTATGAGTTGTATTCTATGTATGTGTGTTTCAATTTATGATTTCGTTTAGGTGTAGGATTGTTAGTGTATATGTGCTTTGTGTATGTGTGTGTTGTGTATTCGTATTGTATGCATGTGTTTCGGCTGTCGGGGATAAGACTTCTATTCCATTAAGAATGTATAGAGCAGACACCCATTCGCTTGTGCTTTCATCCGTTTCGAGAAAATTTCAGCAGCACTTCCCCGTTGTTCTCCGAGTACACTGTAATAGAATAGATAATCATTTCAATGCTATGAAACAAAATTAAAATGAACATCTAGTCTTTCTTTGTACATGGAGAACCAGCGGAAAAGTACCGACGAAATAAGTCGAAACGAATGAAAACACAAGTGAATGCAGGTGTTTGCTTTATACATTTATAACTTGTCCAAACTGGACAAATCTATCGATTATCATATGATTGAATCTTCTCGCCATATAGACTACACAACAGTTGTTAGCACCGAACGATACCGTCCGATATTTAACAATTTTCGTATAGTTTTATGTCACGACAAATATCGAACGTATAACCTATAGACGGGAACTAGGGCGCGCTTTGATTTTCACATATGACTATCGATGAGTATATGAAAATTTCATATTATCATCAATTATCATATATACACTTATTATAAGATTTAACTTGAATTGGTTTTACGTTTACGTTTCAATTTCAAGAGTTTGAAGTTTTTAGTTTAGGGTAAAGTTTTATAAAGTTAAGGGTTTTCTTAATCAAGTTTAAGATTTTGGATTTGGTTCAGGTGTTAAGTTTAAGATTTTGAATTTAGTTCTGGTGTTAAGTTTAAAATTAGGGTTTGGCATTGCTTAATATGAGAGATCATCATCATCATTATCACATACACACACACATACACACACATATCATCATCAACATAATCACAAACACACACACACACACACACATATCATCATATATATCACAAACACACGCGCGCGCGCGCGCGCGCGCACGCACACACACTTACACGAACACTAAAATACCATAACCATAACCCTCACTCTTAACTCTAACCCTAATTACCTTAATCCAAACCCTAGCCTAGACCTAATTAACCCTAGCCCTCTATAAATTCTTCACTGAACTACCCTTGGCTATTTTTTCACTAACCCTAATCCTAACCATGATCCTAACCTTAATTCTAAACCTACCCCTAACCATTGCCCTAATCATAACCTTAACCAAACCAACCCCTAACCCACAATTAATCTTCTTCTTCCCCTCACCATCACCACCAATCTCATCTAAAATTACTTTTCCAGACCCACCCGGTCCCCGTCGACCTTCCCCGACCGCTTTCCCTACCATCTTAGCTGTCGACACCCACCACAGTCACCACCATATAACCAAACACCACAGTCACCACCACCTACCACCACAGCCACCATCGACCATCACCACAATCCAAAATCCCCAAATTAAAGCCTTACCCACCAAATTCAATTTAGGAAAATAAAATTTTAAATTGAATAAATTAACTCACCGGTTGAGAATTTCGACGGTGACGAGAAAACCGGGACGGCGATCGACGTTGATAAAGAGGTCGGCGATTGACGTTGACGAGGAGGGCGCGAACGAGACGACGATCGATCGAAGCGGCGCTGGAGGCGGCGTTGGAGGTCATACAAGGCCGAAGGTGACGACGTGGGAGGAGGTGATGATGGCGCTGGAAGAGGCAACGAAAGGTCGGAGGAAGCGACGAGAGAGGAGGCGACGAGGGAGGAGACGACGAGAGCGGGGAAATAATTGGGGGAAATTAGTTTGGAAATTAAGGTATTGTGGGAACGGGGAAGAGAAAATTTTGGTTTTTATTTATTTTTTTAAATCCCCGACTCTATCCCTACGGATATAACCATGGAGTCTTATCTTGCGGCACCGTAGGGGCAACTTCATATGTTGAATTTTAACAAATTTTTATTTATATATGCCCCTACGGTTTAATCCGTAGGGGCATTAGTTGTTCTTACGGAGTAATCCGTAGGAACAACATAAAATTGCCCATGCGGATTTTTTCATCCGTAGGGATAAGCCATCTTTGTACTGGTAACCCTGCAAATTTTTGAACTTCTGAAAAGCTAGGATATGCTGCTTACTCTTACTAGGAATCCCTCCCACCCAATTGAAGAAATGATAAAGAATGGTATTTAAGATCTGAGTGTGAGAACAATCCATATTGTTGAAAATTTTATTGTTTCTACACTTCCATATGGTCCAACAAGTAGAATAATGTAAAAGTATCTACATACGACCAAGACTGGCCTGAATATTAATAGACTTCCAACCTTCGAAAGCATGAGTGAAAGAATTAGGAACCATGTGAATATTAATGGCCTTAAGAAGGTCCTTCCAAACAGATTTGGCAACCTTACATTCAAAAAAGATATGAGTAGCAGTTTCAATCATGCAAGAGTTAGGAACATAAGCAGCATTATTATACCAACCTTTCTTATTGAGATTTTCTTTAGTGAGAAGCCTAACAAATTTAGTTGAAGTGACACTTTTTGATTATTTAGCGTGTGGAATTAATTATAAACAGGACAAAGATTAACTTGTGGTTATAATGCCCGAAAACTACAGGCGAGTAACTTGGAACCTAAGATTAATACCTTATCTTTATTATATACATTTATAATTTCTCAGTGTTAGTTTTAGCGGCATGTGTCTTTGAGTGAGAGATGGAGAGAGTTCTGTGATATTTTAGTGTACTATAATTTTTTTTTGAACTGGCCATAAGCGTAATCCAAACACACAACACACACTCATCTCCAAACTCATCTCCAAAGTAACCATAAATTTGTTCTGAAAACATTAAATCGTGGTCATTTCTTCTTCCTGGGATCGAACCGTGCACCCTTCACATGAGAAGAAGCGTCAAACCGAGCCATTGCTGATGGTAATATACTATAACTGTTGCGGTTGCTTATAATGGATAATTGAGGACAGGAAACACGCTCCAAGTTTATTTTTCTTGAAAAAGAAACGGTGCTATTGCACATTTGGTCCTAACTATTAGTGCCCTCAAAAAGTAAGCAATTTTTAATGAAAAATTGAGCCACAGCTGGCTTCATATAAGCATATAGATAAAAATAAAATCCAAGTACATCATAATCTAACCCTCGCTAATGAGGCGAGTCCTGTGTAGACCGCTACTTGTCTTGATTTGTCTCGTCTCGTTGCTGACATGAACGAATCGGCGTGTCGACTCGCTTCGATTAGACAAGCTGGGCGAGGCGGGCCGGTCCTCAAATTCTGGATGTTGCCTTGCTCGAGTTCATCTTGCCTAACTCGTCCATTGCCTCGTCCTGTCTCGTCAACTCACGAGATGACGCGTCCTGACTCGCCTCTTCTCGCCGACCCGGTCCAACTCGTTCGTCAACTCGTCTCGAAATCCAACCCAACGGTCGACAACGGCTAGATTCTGAACGAATCGCCTCGCCTCGAAACCCACATCCAATGGTCGATATTCGCCTCGCCTCGTCTCGCCTCGTCTCGAAAATCGCATCCAACGGTCGGAATCGCTTGTTTCTAGGTGAATAGACTCGCCTCGGCCCGTCTCGCCTCGTAACGGCTGATTTTTTTTTAAAATTTTAAAACCCTATAAATACAACCCAACCCCATTTCTTCTCGTTTTAAAACTATTTCTATCTTCAAAAAAAAACATTTCTCAACTCTTAACTCTGAAATTTCAAGTTTTGAAGAATTGGAGCTCCGACTCCGAGTTTTTGACGTTCCGACCAACTTATTCTATACTACTGCTCTTCTGCTCAATTGCTCCATTACAGTGTTTTAGCTATTCTTGTATCTTGCTTTTATTTTATTAGCTCTTTTCTTACGGTTAAATTAGTACTGCTAATAATATTTAGTATTTAATTTTTTTAATGAGTTAACAAAATATTATTGTAATCCTATGTATCCCAGATAAAATGGTTTGTTTTAATTAGTTGTTATAAGTAGTTGCTTTTTAATTTTGTATGTAATAAAATTAGTTGTTTTAATTTGTTATTTTAATTAGTTTGTTATAAGATTTATTGTTTTAAAAATGTGGCTAAAGTTTTAGTTCTTTTTTTAGAAAAAACTATTGTGGTGGGTGGGTGTTTTCAACCCATGTCGTGTATGGTGGGACCCACTTGCCCCACTCCTTCTTTATGAAGGCTTACATGCAAACCCTTCACTTTTTGGCCTTCATGATCAAGTGAAGCCACAGAATAGAGGGAGAGGCAGCCGAGAGCTCCAAGGAGAGGGAAAGAAATGAAGGGAGAGGGAAAGAAAATCCCAAAAATTCCCAAAAATTCTATCAAATATTAGACACCATGATGAAGCAATGGTAAAAATTAAAGAGCAAGAAGTACTGTGGTTTTGGAGATTTTAGCTTTGCAAGTGAAAGTTTTGCCGATATATATCGATAGTCGATACTTCGTAAGTCTCTCTTTTCTCATATAGTTCCTTCCGGGAAGGTTTGATCATGTTTTTATAATGAAATCAGATTTATACAACAAGTTTCCATCATAATAGTTGCTTCAAGTGATCATTTGTTATCTTTGACGGAATTTACAAATTTATATTGGTTAATTCGGATTTTTAGGGACGACCGTAGTAAAATTGTCATAACTCCTATATTCGACCTCCGTTTTAGACGAAATCTTGATGGATAAATATCTACTCGAAAAGACCTACGTTTTTCGTGTTGATAACTTTTTCGGAAAATAATCTGAAACTGGATTTATCGGTGTCTCATTTTACTGCGCATGTCTTATAGTCTGTTGAAATTCGTTACCCTGTACATACTTATACTAATATTAAACAAGATTTTCCATATCAGATTAGTTGGAGTAAAGCTGATATATGACCAAGCAAAATAAACTGAAGGCATATATAGTATATACTCATAATATGTTATTAAGTTATGTATAAAATATGTCCCAAAAACTATTATATATTAGCCTATGTAGCAATATGGTGACATATGTCATATGTTATACATTATCTGACATTTGTATTAATGTGCAGGAGACATATGAAGTCGGATTATTAATACAATATCTGACATTGGCTGGAATTAAATTACAGAAGTTCAATCCGCCATCTCCCCACTCCTGGTCATACATTTTTATAAAAATCGTTATATTTTGTAAATTCGTATTTTGGGATATTTAGTAGGCTTATTGTTTTATCACCGTAAAATTTCCCAAGACCAAATTATATACCTAAGGCCACGACTTAATGGTATCATTGACCAATTAGCTCTCTGGTTTTCTTAAAACTGCTGTAGAGACAGCCGTTGAACTCACTGTAACTCACACCTGGCACTCCAAACTATGCGAACCTTATGACATCTAACAATTTCATAATATAATGAAAACTAAAAACCCTTCTCATAATCTGCACTGAAACAACAAAAAACTACACTATCGCGTCAGCGCTATTTTCTGAAACAGTGGCTGAACATATAACGCAACCTGACTTAATCTCATTGTAACTGAAGTTTTCGACACTCGAACTGAACAAACTTTTTATATAGCATCATTGGTATAGAAAATCATACGCTTCATGTATAGACCCTGTTACCTGAAGGTGATATCTACCATGACTTATCTCAAAATCATGCTGCATGTATCGTTGATCACGTTGCAATACTATCATACTTGTTTCATGTGATCGATATATATAATCGGGATCCTACAAGAGTAATCATGGTGCATGTCATGTTTCTCGTTATCACTATTCATGGTTCACGTTTCAATGCGTCATGTGGACTCTTGCATACAATTATCGATTATATACATGGTTGTTTAAACATGGGGTTGGGATAGTTTAATAAAGGTAGCGAACTAGGTTTCAGGAGTCTGCTATCATGTCCACCGTGGTTTTCGGGTGGTTTTACGGAACGCTATATATATAATCATTCATGTTACTGTTGTTCCGTAGGATTAACAGAATACTCACCAAAATCCAGTACAACACCCTTACTAGACTAATACGAACGATAGATATGTAATACCATGCAAATGTTTCTCAAGATATCTCATCTTATACATGCATATATGTTCATGTTCTTCTTTGCTTTTAAATGTTTTTATGCTATCTCTACATCCTCTCGGGAGACATACATGAGCTTCAGTTCTCTGACGGACATTTCTGTTTGATTGAAATGTTCGTCAGGGATTGAGACAGATCAGAATCCGCCGGCAGAGCAGGAGGACCTCACTTCGGGAGACTTGGAGCACTTCTCAGGTCAAGCCAACAATTAGTTGTTTCTGAGATGTTCGTTTTATCATTCCATGCCATTCCTTGACTATTTAATAAAATCCCTTACTTGTTCAAGGTTGTTTGATGAAAACTTTATTTGCTGAACTTTCTGGGATATAATAATTGTTGGATGTTATTTTTTTGTTTTGTAAATTTTAAATTCTTATCATATTATTGCTTACTAAATACTTGGCGTGTCTGTGTCGGGAAGGTGTACTTCTCGGTATAGATGCGTCGCAGGCTCGTCTTGACTCCGCCTCGTAGTTTGAGAAGTGGGTCGTGATAAGTTTTGTTGGTGTCCCATGCAGGTCCAACTCCAACTGCAGTTGGACTTGTGTGGTTTAGTCAAAACATAATATTGCAAGATTTTTTTTTAAAAAAATGATCCAAAGGTAGCAGTTGAGAAATGGTATGTTCCAAAGTCAGTCTTAGAGATTCAGGGATTCTTATGTATCATTTTGAAAAAATTATAAATATTATTTTATAATTTAAATATGGATATTATGAGTTTACGAAAATAATATAATGTATGGACTTTTGGTTTTCGGATTGGTATCCGTAAAACTACAATTATTTTGGGAAAAATAAAAATATGAGGTACTCTAAAAATGATAAGTATTTTGTTTTGAAAATGATATGGGATTTTGGTGTAAGTTAATGTTTTTATATGGTTAAGAGAGAGAGGGGGGAGGGAATATGTTAAGTTTGTATTGAACCCTCACCCATCACAACCTAACAAATATCCATACATAATCTCTAGCATATTATGGTACTTTATCTTTCCTCCTCTCATTTTCTCTCTACACAAATATCTTCACATAAATATCTCTAACTCTCTCAACCCTCATCCAAATCCTAGCCTCCCTTCAACAACTCATCATGGATCTTGATGATTCCTTCACATAAATTGATCAAGACATCAAGCTTGAACTATATCATTTCAAAGATCTTCACCAAGTCATCTCTTAAGCTTGGATCCCTCTTCCCTTTATCACAAGAGGTAAAAATTCTTTCTTTTTCATTCATGTTGTTGTGTCTTGCCTAGAGGTTAAGTTTAGTTGATAATAACTACTTGTTTGAGGGAGGTAGAGGTGTTAGGATGCTTGGAGATCAAGATTTGAATGTGTTTTGAGATTTAAAATTAGGATTTCATGAAGTTTTTGATGTTCAATTTGGATCTAGAGCAAGTAGGGTTCTCTGAAAATTAAAATAACATTACTTTGAACTCCTGAGGACCCTATAAGACCACCCTAGAAGCCCAAGCCCCTATCTCCTCTCTCCGGCTGCAATTTTATTCCTCTTGGCCGCAAGTTTCGGCCCCCCTGCAAGTTAGGTCTTGGGTTTTGTTCTGTAGCTTCATCTGGTGGTAATTAAGCCATTGTATTTTTCTTTTTATCCCAGATTCCCTATATCAAAATCTGGAAGCATTTTAATTGGGTTTTGACGATGTTTTACGGGTTTTAAACATGGTTTTGTGTATTCCTATATCTCGACTTGATCGTTCGACATTCGTACGTCGACACCGGGGATATTTTTTCGTATTTGGCGTACGTTGACCATAGATTCTAACCTATGTGCGTTTTGCTCATTGTGTAGTTTTCGATTTGGAAGTTTATGCGGTTTCGTTATGGTTTCGATTGTAGATACGATCACGGGGACTTTCGAGAAGGTAAGGACGGGCGAGGACGTCGTAGGTTTCAACTAGCTCGAGACGTCGGTGAGTAGATTTATATCTACGAGAGAAGTCGGGTGGATGACGTTTAGAACCCCCACAACCAATTAAGTAGGATATTTATACTATGTACCTAGGCTATAGTGTTATGTTAGATAACTTAGTCTATAACTAAGTTAGAGTATAGTTTGTATCTAGTAGACTATGTGTATGCGTGGATATATATATATGATTATTGTGATATGCATATGCGACTATAGATCCGTACGATATTGATTGGATTTTGTATGAAGGATCAATCCGTAATTGTTATGATGAGGATCGTTGCTTGAGCTATATTCTTTTAAACCAACGATCCATTTTCCACTTTTAAATGATAAATGGCAATGATGTGCTGCTAATTTTAAATGGGTATCTATTTTAAATAATACTGCATCTTTCTTATTTGCAAAACAACGTTTCGTTCTATTTTAAACTATAATAGTATAGCTCATAATAGTTAGTTATGTTTAACGATCGTTCACGTTACGATTAGGTTACTCTTTATACGCTCGCGATTCGATTACCTATTATATATGCTAGTTGTGTTGTTATTCTCATATGAACGCACTGATAGAATACTGCACAACTACCAATGATTGTTATGTTGCACAAATCACAAATGCGTATGTCACACTACACCTTATTGGTACTGCTATGACACCATAGGATTTCCACGCTTGATAGCTCTAATGTTATTATATTAATGCAATGATTGACATATCCGTGCGATTAATCATCAACTAACGTAGATGCATGACGCATTGTTGATAATTATGATTGCGATGTTGAATACATTGATAGAACACTTGCATAATTACTGATGATTGACATATGACACAAGCACAGACTCATATGCTACACTACACATCATTAGTATCGCCACGACACAGCAGAAACTGCCATGCTTACTCGTGTTCTAGATATCCATTATAGATGTGATGATACCTATCACAATTTTGACATGCGAATGCCATTACTATGGATATTCGTATATGATGGTTGCCAATCGTGGAAAAGAAGAATTATATTTGTGTTTTTCGGAACTTGTTATTTTCCATGGATTTGAGAAACCACGGGTATCTTCTTACAAACTGATTATGTTTTCAAAAGTGCGGTTTTCTCGTGATATAATGATTTGACGTTCACCATGAGTTTTGGTTTTCATGATGAGATATCTGAATCAAGATAAGGGTTAACCGATTACGGGTACATGGTGAACACGGTACGACTCCGAGGGTCAGGAAGACCGTAGGGAGGTATGAAGAGCCTGACGAAGATGATCGATACCGGAGGTGATATTGGAGCGCGGCGGATATCTAGAGAATTCCTACCATGGTTGAGTTGATATCCAGAGAGGGCTGATCGGTTAGACGGTGCCTGCGATATCAGAATTTTACGTGTCGATGATAGACACGAGGATTTTGATGATTTTGAGTGTCGGTGATGGACACTCGGTGGATGATGAGTTAGAATGTCGATAATAGACACTCGTGAGATTTGGAGTGTCAATACTGGGCACTCATATATTGATGTTTGTGCGATCCGTCGTGATGCGCTGTTATAGATTATGCTATATAGTTGCTGAATAGGACTAATCCATAGGACAGCACGTGAATACCATTTTCACATATCGATATACATTAAAGAGCTTTCCAAATGAGTTATAGTCTTACTATTTTGACCTGTCTATGACGACATAAGAATCTTTCAAACAAAAACCCTCTTAAAATTCATTTCTAAGTGAGACGTATGCTTAAAACAAAACACATATAATGTTTCTTAAACCCACATCTGCTACTTGTGCTATGATATAGGTATCATACGGCTATTTTGAAAGAATTTTACATACATCTTTTGGCTATTTTATAGGCTTATATATGGATGCATGATATATATATATATATATATATATAATGATATATTTACATGTTTACACGATCGATATTGATGCGCTTATAGTACTTATGTATTATACATACATTAGTACATGATATGTACTTTATGACCTAGGTAGATCGTTATACATTTCGATTTCCACCTTGCGATATATTTTTATTTACTGAGTTGGAAAATCACCCTCGTTGTGCCCCAGTTTCTTACAGGATTGACCGCTCATATCAGTAGCGGCTTGCCGGCACACTTCTTATTTCGGTGATTGCTTTGGTATATGGGTTACATGTTGGATCGTAACCGCCCCTTGTATATGTATATTCTTTTGGATCTAGTTAAGAACTCCATCGACCAAAACTTGTATATTTGTGAATTTAGAAGCAAGACTTAGATATTTATGTGTTTTTGGATGTCGCATTCGTTTGGAATCGACTTTATATTGTTTTTTGTTCATATTTCGCTTTCTATTCATCGCCTTGGGCGTCGTACATTAACTGCATGGTTGCTCCGCTGTTTGGGCGTGGAAGCTAGCTCCCGTTGGGATGCTTTATATATATTATGTTTTGTATGTGATTTTATTCAATATTTACAAAGGAGGTGCTGCCCGTTTTTTTTACGACATCTGCATTTTCAAACAAACTTATTTATATTTCAAAAAGGAACTTAATTCCATTTAATAACCCCTTTTTAAACTTCACCTTCACTATTTTTTTTAAACGGTTTAGATTCTGGGTTTTCGGCTTACTTGGGTTACGGTGGAGTCTTATAGTCTTCACGTGATTCAAGTGCCGGTCGCGTACCTTTTCGGGTCGTGACAAAATTGGTATTAGAGCGGTAGGTTTAGTCTTTGTTCGACTATAGGTTTGACTATGTGGAGTCTAGGGCGTATATTCTCATTACCTAGGCTTAACCTTATGTCGCACCTTAGAACGCGATTAGTGTTAATTAAGCGTTATAATGCGGGTTTTTAATAAAAGTTAACCAATAATTATTTTTACATATTTTATTATTATTAATTAATATTTTTATTTAATTATTTTGTGCTTGCACACACATGTGTATGTTAATCTAGGCTTAAGTATGTGTTAACCATACTTTGTTAGCCATGACACCTTAACCACATTATGTCATGTTATGTTTACATATATTTATTTTAATTATCAAAAGGGTTTTATTTTAAAATAAGAGAAAAATGGAAAAAAGTTGAAAATGGAGGTATGATGAGGCATGGGAGCATGGGGGGACAAAGAATGGGAGCATTAAATGAAGTGAGAGAAAGAGCATGGCTCAACTCTCATCACTCACCCTCACCCTCACGCTCTCACTCTTTCAATTCTCTTCTTCTTCTTCACACACAAAAAAAAAATCATCTCTTGAAAAGATTTTCTTCACTAACCTTAAGCCTAAACCAACATCAAACCCCACTAAACCCTTCACTAAGCTTGCTTAAGCCCTCTTGTAATGTCTTGGAGCTTGATGGCTAGGGTTTCATCCAAGTCTTGGTGAGGTATTGATGTTAAACTTTTTGTTAGGCTCTAAGCAAGGTTTTGTGTTAATTAGTTTCAGTAAAATACCTTAATGTTATAGTTTAGTGCTAAATATCGTATTTTTGTTAAGTTTGGAGTCTCTATTGAATCTGCTATTGTTATGTTGATCTATAATTTAATCTAACAATACAGTAGATTAATGTTAGAGCCTTATGTTTACCCTAGAAACCCGGACCCAACCCTACACTTTTGGACCGGCGAGAATCATCTTTTCCCCCGCGCCGCCGGTTTTTCAGTTGAACTGGGTGTTGGGTTTTTGTGGGTAGCTCTCTGTGGGTCATGTAGGATATTTGGTATACTTTGTTTTTCCTATATAATCTGTAGACAAAATCTGGGGCCGTTTAGCTATAATTCTTGTGTTTCGACTAAGTGCAATGCGGATTTATCCGGCTTTTGTTAAGCGTTTCGTACGTTTTACAGTCGTAGGTTTGGGTTAGGATGCCGCTGCACACGTTTGCCCGCTAATCTAACACTTGGTAGCTTGTGGGGGTCGTTTCGTTGGTTTTTCGTTGTTTCCGTGTGTTATCGGAAAGTTTGCTAATTTTCACTTGTTATGGTTTGTGTGATGCTAGGATCATTTGCAGCGACTTCAGACGCTACTAGGAAGGAGAAAGAGGTGATCGGATTCACCTAACTTGAGATCATCCGGTGAGTAGACTTAGCATCTACGGGGGAATCACCTGTATGGCATTAAGCGTCGATGGCTAGATTCAGTGATATAACATTATGCTTATATATACATTGTGATTGTGCGTGATTATCATATTGCGCATCCGATTACCTGTTGTATATTGACATAGTATTAATTGGACACTGCACCATTACTAATGGTTCATATTGCACGAGCACTGATTTATATGCCATACGCACACCATTGGTAATTGCCATGACATGCTCACAATAGAATTTGCCATGGATAAATATATTGTACCGCATTCATTATTAACAGTTAGACATTGATTCTTGTTCTAGTACGCATTATGAATTGCATCATACATACATACATGCATACATATATACATTGCTATAGTAATATATATATACTCTCGTATGATGTTTTATTACGATTTCGTGGATTTGGGAAACCGCAAAATACCTTTTGAAACTTGAAATATTTAAAAAGTGTGGTTTTCCCTTGATATGATAAATTGTGTCCACTATGAGTTTTCTGTGTTCTGAGCTATTTCGAGTACCCAATTCGAGGAGGTGGACGAGCCGTCTGCGGGTACATGGCGGACCCGGTAAGGTACCCCGGGGCAAGAAGCTCGAGATGTAGACGATGAGCCTGGCAGGGGAAGTACTACCTACCGGTGATTGTATGGAAACTCGATAGATATCCGGAGGATACCATTCGGAGTTATGAGATGAGATGGATATGAGGGCCGATCAGAGTGATGGCGCCTGAGATATTGGGATTTGGGGTGTCGTTGATGGACACCGAATTTCTATGATGATGATTCATTGATGAGGATTATGATTTATCCTACACTCAGGATTTATTATGACATGCACTGTTTCGTGTAGTTGTTTTACCCTAATGGTGTACCTTGATCATGATTTTGTTGCATATCCATACTGCTATAGTTATGCCATCAGATTGCATATTTTGGATTATCACTTTTCGTGCATGCTTGCGATTATCTGTATGATGTTATTTACTATTCATGAGTTGGCAACTCACTTCCGTTTTGCCACAGTCTTTTGCAGGGTTGACCCTCAGTGTAGTCGCGGCAGGGCTTTTTATTGCATCTACTTTTACGGATACCGCTATTGTTGGTCGTGATTTTGCTGTAGGTGGGTTTTGCGAGTATCTGTATGATTCCATTGTATATCTTATTTTGTATCTAGTACTCTCCATCTACCACTTATATGTATTTGACTTAGATACGAGACTGGGAAATTTGATATTGTATTTTTTTGTGACTTTAGGTGTCGTGCTCGTGTGAGCCGACTTCTATTTCATACTGTGATGTTGTTTTACCTCTTATTATGTTGTTTTCACTTCTTATTTGCTTATTTCTTCGCTACGGCGTCGTATATATATCTGTTATGGTTGTGTTCCACCGTTAGGCTTGAGTTGCTCCCGTTTAGGGATGCCTTTTATATATTCTATGTATGTACCCGTTTGAGGCTAGTTTTTACAAAGGAGGTGCTGCCGAAATTTTTAAGAATATAAATTTAAGTTTGAGATTTTTAACTTGAGATTTTAAATGTTTTTAACTAATATTTTATCACTCTATCTTTTCATGTTTTAGATTTCTAGTTTTTTGGCTTACTTGATTTGCGTTACGCCTTTAGAAGTTGCATGATTCAAGTGCCGATCGCGTTCCTAATTTGGGTCATGACAAAGTTGGTATCGGAGCGTTAGGTTTTACCTTTCGGAGTGTAGGATGACCCTTGGTATGATGGAGTAGGTAGCTTAAGCAGAGTGACGTAGCGTTTGTATGTTCCGCGGCATACTTACGACACGGTACTCCGCCTAAGTGACCTTAAGATATATTTGCTTGTAATTCCTTTTTTGATTCCATATATCCTTATGATTCGATTTCTATGTCCTTATCGAATCTTGTTTCCTTGTTCCAGCCACTATGCCGCAAAAGACTACGATGGCACAGAGAGCTGCTGCTAGAGCTGAGGTCAGGGAAGGCTTGTCTGAGACGATGACTGACCAGGATGGTACGCCTATTCTTCAGGAGCAGATTGATCCACCTTCTCTAGGAAGTATTGCTAGGCTAGAGGCCAGTATTCAAGACCTACGTCAGATGATTGGATCTTTGGTAGAGGACAGTCGAGCACAGAGATCAGAGGTTGTTCCACCTACTAAGGGGACCGTGATTGTACCTACTGCTCAGACAGTCGTACCTACCGCTACAGAGACTATCGTCGTATCCTTATCGTAGTTTATGAGGCTGAAGCCTCCGATTTTCACTGGCACCGACGCAGCGGAGGATCCACAGTCGTTCCTCGACCAGATGGCCAGGATCTATCATTCCTTGAGATGTTTCGATGCGAGATCGGTCGAGCTTGTTAGTTTTCGTCTGGAGGGTCTTGCCCAGACTTGGTGCGAGTCTATGGAAAGGGGTCGAGCTGCAGGTCTTCCTCCTATGACTTGGGATGAGTTCGCTACAATTTTTCTTGCTCATTTTCTTCCGCGGTGCGTCAGGGATGCCCGAGCTCACAGCTTTGAGTCATTGCGCCAGACTCCGGATATGACAGTGGCAGAGTATGATATTCAGTTCACCCAGTTATCCGTATATGCTCCATATTTAGTGGATACTGAAGAGAAGCGCGTCAAGAGATTCGTACGAGGCCTTGTTACCCAGTTGTTCCTCTCTATTGGCGCCCAGCAGTTTGATACATATGCAGCCGCGGTGGACGCAGCCCTACTGGTAGAGGAGCGTATTTTTGAGACTTCAATCATTCTGGGGCCGAAGCGGATTCGTACCGGTGTATCAAATCAGAGGCAGCTAAGTAGACACCGCGACAGATTCTTTCCAGATGATGGCCAACAAAGGCTTAAAACGAGGCCAGTTATATGGCTCTTACCCACAGGGTCAGCAACCGTCGTCGGGATGTTTTCGGTGTAGGAGTCGGTATCACCGCATCAGAGATTGTACTGGGGTACGCCAGGGCGAGGCAGTAGTTCCACATGTTACTTTACCACCTTCTCCACCTCAGAGAGCATGCCTCTTACGCCCGTTGTTGCTTCACGCCATACCTATGCTCAGAGAGGCCGTAGTCGTATTGGTTTTTTCAGAGGTGACAAGGTGGCAGAGGCAGAGAACAGCTGCATACCTGTAGAGGACATGCCCGAGTTTTTGCGTTGACTCCTCAGAATGCGCAGGCGTCGAATGCAGTTGTGACAGGTACTCTTCCAGTGTGTTCTTTCGATGTGCGCATATTGTTTGACCCAGGATCTACGCACTCGTATGTTTCCACACACTTCGTATCGAGGTTAGGCCAAGATTTGTCCTTGTTAGATCAGCTGCTTTTCATGATTACTCTCGTTGGTGAGTCTTTTGTTGCGCGACATGTGTTTCGGTCGTGTGCCGTTCAAATTGGAGATAGAGATTTGTTCGTCGATTTGATCCTTCTTGATATGTTGGACTTTGATGTTCTCCTCAGCATAGACTAGTTAGCTACTTGCTATGCGTCTGTTGACTACCGTGAGAAGGCAGTTAGATTCTGTTTTCTGGGAGAGTCAGTTCTTGTTGTGCAGGGGGGCCGTAGTGCCGCACCTCACAGTTTGATTTATGCCTTTTGCGCTAGTCGGCTCTTGAGGAAAAGATGTTGGGGATTCTTAGCCTTTATTCATGATACTAGAGCCACTGCAGATTCGTTGGACTAGGTCCCTATTGTAAGAGAGTTTCCCGACGTATTTCCTGATGAGTTACCTGGATTGCCGCCAGAGCGCGATATCGAGTTTTGCATCGATTTGATCCCCGGCACGGGGTCTATTTCTATACCGCCTTATCGGATGGCCCCGGCGGAGCTTAAAGAGCTTAAAAATCAGTTGCAAGAGTTGTTGGACAGGGGACTTATTCGTCCGAGTGTTTCGCCTTGGGGAGCGCCTGTTCTGTTCGTCAAGAAGAAGGACGGAAATATGAGACTGTACATTGATTATTGTCAATTGAACCGAGTTACGGTGCGGAATAGGTATCCTTTACCTCGCATTGAAGATTTGTTTGATCAGCTCCAGGGTGTGAGACATTTTTTCAAGATTGATTTGAGATCGGGTTATCATTAGTTGCGGGTCCGGAATGATGACATTTCGAAGACTGCTTTTCGTACGCGCTATGAGCATTATGAGTTCTTGGTGATGTCGTTAAGGCTCACCAATGCCCCAGAAGCGTTCATGGATTTGTTGAACCGGATTTTCAGGTCGTTCCTCGACCAGTTCATTATTGTGTTTATTGATGACATTCTGGTCTACTCCAGAAGTCGAGAGGAGCATGAGCAGCACTTGAGGATCACTTTGCAGATATTGAGAAAGCACCAACTGTTTGCTAAATTCTCGAAGTGTGCCTTCTGGCTTGATAGTGTTGACTTCGTGGGTCATGTGGTTACGGGAGATGGTATACAGGTGGACCCGAAGAAGATCGAGGCCGTACAGCTTTGGCCCAAACCTGTATCAGTGACAGAGGTCCACAGCTTCTTAGGCTTAGCCAATTATTACCGCTGTTTCATGCAGAATTTCTTGAGTATCGATGCACCGCTGATCGGACTGACCTGGAAGGGAGTTCCTTTTCTTTGGACCGAGACATGCGAGCAGAGTTTTCAGCAGTCGAAGACTCTTTTGACGACTGGACCAGTTCTATCTTTGCCTTCTGGATCAGACGGCTATGTCGTTTATTGTGATGCTTCTCAAGTAAGGCTAGGTTACGTGTTGATACAGCATGACAGAGTTATCGCTTATGCTACTCGGCAGTTGAAGAAGCACGAGCAGAACTATCTCACTCATAATCTTGAGATGGCCGCGGTGGTCTTTACGCTCAATATTTGGATACACTACTTGTACGGAGAGTTATGTCAAATTTTCATGGACCACAAAAGCTTGAAGTATATCTTCCAGCAGCAGGATCTGAATTTGAGGCAGCGTCGTTGGATGGAGCATGTATATTTATACCATCTTGTACACAGTTTGGGATTGATTTCTTTTGGAGCAGTATGTTTTATGATATTTATTATTTGGTTTAGTAACCGAGCAGGACTATTCTGAGAACAGTACCTAAGTGTTTTGCATGCATCGATAATTACTGAAGGGATTTCCATAAAGGAGCTATAGTTTCAATATTTTATTACGTGTCCATGATGACATGAAACTTTACGAAGAAAACCCTTCTAAATTATTTTCAAAAGGCGGAATGTGTATGTTAAACAAAAGATATATATGTATAGCTATTTTCCTTATAATGGACATCCGCTACTTATGTCGTGATACGCGCATCGCACGGCGATTTGAAAAAGATTTTGCATGCATTTCTATTTAGATGTTTTCACGATTTCACGAGATGCGTACTATACATACGTTGTTATCTTAATTATATCATATTGGTTTTCGTATTAGATTTGGACGTTTGTACTTCCGCCATGACTCCGATGATTGCGTGATACTTGACGGAGTTTTGGTGTAGGGTTTTACCCTCGTTTTCATTGCGCTAAGACATGTTTTATGTATTCATGATACTCGGAGTCCCGTTGATTTGAGTAATTGACTGAAATGTTTTAAGTATTTGGGGGTTTAAATTTAAATTCGGAGACCGAATTTATTTAAGAGGGAAGATTGTAACATGTCAGAAAATAAAATATTATTTTTGAGAAATTAAATAATTAAAATAATAATTTCTACGAATATTATTAAGTATGAGAATTAGTTTTAATGAAAGGGTATAATTATATACCGGTAATTTAGAAAATATTTGATAAATTAATAAGGATTATTGATTGAAGGTATTTATGTGATTTGGGTATTCTATGAATTATTATACAACTAGTTATATTTAAATTAATATAAAACCCGATTAGTGTTTCACTAATTATGCATTAATCTTAATTATATGTATGTTTCAAACACTTATTTCATTGTTTTGAACCATGGCTTCTTTTAAATTAAAATTGGTTTTGTTTTAAAAAAAATGGAAACGAGAAGATATTTTTGATGAGAGAGAGAGTGATGGGATTGGTGTCATGGTTAATGTGAAAGAGAGAGAGAGTAGGAAGTTTCTACACCCTTCTCATTATCTCTCCGCTTCATTTTTTCTTTCATTCCTCCTCCTCCTTCCTCATTCTCCTTCATCTCTTCACCTTCACTAGCACCATAGCCACCCTAAAATCCTCACAAAAACTCCATACTTTCTTCACAAAAAATATGCAGAAGCTCAAGAAAGATGGTATGAATAAGTTGAGGTTTTGAAGACTTAAGGCAACTCAAGAAAATTCTTGAGTTGCCAAATGAGGTAATTTTTGCATCCTTAGCTTAGAAATTGAGTTTACTTGACCCTTTAGTAGTTTAGAGTTAAACTTATAAGGCTTGGTGATCTTGGAAAATTCCAAGATAAGGGCTAAGGTTTATCTTGAGTTGTGAGGATGTAATTGAGTGTATTTAGTGACCACAAGCTTGTCAGGGTTGTCCTGGACCAAGTTAAAATAGAAAAACCCCAAGACTTAAACATAGATTTTTCCCGTGTTGGTTTTCTTGGGTTTGTGATGCCTACAGGAAATCTGGAGCAAACCGGTATGTTTTTAGGAAAATCAAACAAACTCACTGACCTAGTTATACCCCTACGAGACCACCACCAAAAGATGAACCAAAAATTTCCACCCTAAACCAGCAACGCTGGATTTAATGGTATTCTCACTGGGCCGACTGTAGACATTGGTGTAGGGGTTTTGGCAGTAGCTCACTTACTTGATAATCTATCCCTTGTATTCTTTGTTTGGTCCTAATTTACCTGAGGCAAAATCTGGAGCTATTTTCCTAAGTTGTTGTTTTGGGTTTTATGGTTTTTAATAACTTGAGTTTTGATATTCGTGTTTTATCTCGGTCGATTAATGTTTGAACGTCAACATCGAGAGTGGTTTGGTTATTCTTGCATGCGTAGACTATAGGTTCTAACCTATGTGTTCTTCTTGTGCCGTTTTTATTTTTGCATTCGGTTCGTGTTTACGTTACAACATGTTTGAACTGTAGGTACCCTGTGTAGACTTCGGAACGACAAGGGAGAGCGTGGCATCATCGACTTCGGCAAGCAAGAATTAAGGTGAGTAGATTTATATCTATGGGGGAAGTCGGGTAGATGGCGTATAGCACCCCCGCAACCGTAGAATAAGGCATTACTGTATCCGTAAGTTTGGATGTGATATTTGGATACTTAGTAAAGATGGTATTTAGAAAACCTTAGGTTAGATTAGGTTGATCTAGGAAGACCTATCCATTAGATGATTACATTGGTGGTGAATCACAGGTTATATGTAGTCTCACACACGCACGCGCGTACACATACACACTTGATTTTGTGTGTATTTGTGTGTGTGTGTGTGTGTATAGGTATGTGAGTATGTGTATATATATATATACATATACATATACACGGGTGATGATTATAGCATGTGATATGTGGAGATGGGTCGATATGATCGGGCATGATGCCGTAAGATTTGATATGTGATTGAGTCGTGAAATAGTATATGATATGATATTATAATGGATCGTTGGACGATATGTATTCATACATGTGACAATATGTGAGTGGTTAATATTTGAATGTACGAGACTGTAGAACCGTACCCATGATCATGATATTGTACGATGATGTTACCGTACGAACAATGATATTATATATGATTTGACCCGTACCCTTGACTTTGAGGATGCCGTACGATGGATATTACCGTACGAGACATATAAGATGATTGATCCGCACTCTTGACTCGAGGATGCCGTACTATGTATTATACAGTACGTGACGCTATGAGGCTGGATCGCCGGCTACTAGGTACATCGACTCGGAATATATATTTAGATTTTCTTATCCTTCCGACTAGTTTCTTAGTTAGTCTCTTAGTTGTTTAGGTAGATACTAGATTAGGCTCGAGTCATACCTATTTTTCGAAACTAACGAATCATGAGTATTTTTAAAGATGGCCCGAGAGATACTACGGATTTTTCAAAGGACATATCTTTTTCCCAAAACCCCGTAGCCCCTACTTTTCTAAAATCCACGATTCGTGATATTTCAAAACATTAAAACCGTATGACTCTTACACTGATACGTATATTTTATGATGCTTCTTTTACTATTCATTTTTCTGTTATTTTTATTCGTTCTCATTGCATTGCATCTTTATTACATGTGTTTTCTTTAGTTATTATGAATCCCGTCTGTTAGGCCACTAGCACCATTACCGATGATGCGTATGCTCCACGTACACTTTCTTGCCGGCTCACACACATCATCATCGGTAATTACCATGTCACGTACACTTTAGAAAATGTTACTTCATTGGTATAACCTGCTAGCTGGTAGTTTCAACACGTTATTAGTATACTTGCTCTCATATGTTAGTTAGATATTGCATTCCTTACTTAGATACCCATGCATTTATATATTCATTCTGTTATGTCATATTGTGGGGCTTTATGCCAATATTCACTGTTTATTGACTCATGATTTTGAGATTTTTGGGTTTTGCCATGATGATTTCTGGATTTGGGAAAAAAACCCACAAGAATTTTATAAACTTATTATCATTTTAAAAATGCAAGTTTCGGTTTTCTCGTGATATGAGGTATATGGCGGCTTTCCTGATTGAGTTAGTTTTCGAGCCCCGATTCGATGAGTAGGATGAACCGTTTCGGGTACATGGTGGATCCGGTATGGTACCCCGGGGAAGGAACCTCGAATTGTAGATGATGAGCCTGGCAGGGGCAGGCTACCTACCGGTGATATTTGGTACGGCGGATATCCGGAGGATACCGATCGTAGTAATGAGATTTGATGATATGGGCCGATTCGGACTGATGGAGCCCTGGATTTTGAGGATTTTGTGTCGATATTTGACACGGATTTCTGTCGATTTCATTGATGATACTCCAGTTTTTATATTAAAACTTTACTAAGATAAGAACCCAGCTTTCTCGTACAGATATACCCTGATTTCATGATTATGCATTCTTGATGCATTCATACATCATATATATGACATGTTGCTACTTGAGACACTGACACAAGTATTTGGTATTACACTTATGGTTAGATTAGTATCATTGCCACTACTAGATGCTTCAGTGTTATATTATGAGCATATTATTGTATGACCTAGGAGATCGTCTTTCATACGGTTTCTACCCGGTGATGTCTTTTACTCACGAGTTGGCAACTCACCCCCGTTGTGCCACAGTTTCTTGCAGGTTTGGCCGTACAGATTCCGTAGCGGCTTGCTGGCACTTCACTTTTATTCAGGTGATTGCTGGATACATGGGATACATTGCATCGTGACCACCAGTATATATTGTATATTTATTCCGCTTGTATCTAGTTAAGCTCCATCAACTAGACTTGTATATTTAGTAAACTAGATAACCCCAGTTGCATATTCTTTCCGCCTTGGAGTCGCGCTTATGTATTTATTATCGTTTCTGGTTTTCTTAATGATGTTTAGTTTTCTTATTTTTTTCTGAGTTTGATCCTCGCCTTTGGCGTTGTATACTTATATTATCTTGCGAGGTTGTTTCTGCCATTTGGTGAAGAGCTAGCTCCCGCTTGAGGATGCCTATATATATATATATATATCATTGTTTGTACCGTTTTCGGGTTAAAAAATAAAAAGGGGGTGCTGCCCAAATTTCAAGCGACAAAAAGGGTTTTCATGTTAGATACAAATATATTACTATTTATGTATATATAAGAATAAGTTTGATTTCAGTAAACCTTATTTCAAAACTGCACCTCCACTATTTTCCCTAAAAGGTTTAAGCTTAATTGAATTGGGTGGGGTCCTATAGACTTCACATGATTCAAGTGCCAGTCACGTGCCATTTTCGGATCGTGAAAAAGTTGGTATCAAAGCGTTAGGTTTAACTTTGGTTCGGGTCTAGGTTTGACTATGCGGAGTCTAGGGCGTATATTTATATTCGGAACTTAGGCTTAACCTTACGCAACTTAGATGGCCGAGGGGGTATTAGACCCGAACTTTCGTCGCGTAGGTTGACCTTGGTTTATGGAGTAGGTGAATTAAGTAGAGTGACATACCGTGTGTATGTTCCGCAGCATACTTACGATAAGCTACTCCGCTTAAGAAGTCTTAGGATGTACATGTCACGACCCGAAATGGCACGTGACTCGCACTTGAATCATATGAAGTCTATAGGACCCCATCTAATTCAAGTAAGCCAAAAATCCCAAAAATCTAAACCATTTTAAATAGAAGTGAAGAAAACTATTTTTTGAGCAAGTGGTTTTAATAACATAAGCCGAATATGCATTTTTAAATCGCAAGTCTTTTCTGAAAATTTCGGCAGAGTTTCCTTTGTAAATACTGGCCCCAAAAGGGGTACAACTTGCATAATATGAATAAAAGCATCCCCAAGCGGGAGCTAGCTCTTCGTCAAATGACAGTCATAACCACGCAACCAATATAATATACAACGCCGAAGGGAGAGAATCAAAACTCAAAAGGAAACTCAAAATCATCAAGAAAACCCATAATAATACAACGCGCGACTCTAAGGTCGAAAGAATAACAACATGTCTTCTAAGTCTTTAAATGATACAAGTCTGGTTGATGGACTTTACTAGATACAACTGAAATATAAATAAAGTACAATGGTGGTCACGATACAAGTGAACCCACCTACCAAAGCAATCACCCGGAATGAAAGCAGTGTACCAGCAAAGCCGCAACGAAACTTGTACGGCAAAACCTGCAAGAACTGTGGCACAACGGGGGTGAGTTGCCAACTCGTGAGTAGAAAATATCATAGAGCAGAAATCGTATGTATGACTCAATCCTAGGTCAACACGATTATAAAATATATCCTCAATGATAATATGGTCTGAAGCATAATATAAAGGCAAGGGTAAACATCTATACATAAGTGTAATCCCATGTGCTCGTGTCAGTGCCTCAGGTAGCAATATATCGTAAATATGAGGTATGAATGCGGTATAATGAAAACAGAATACATCATGAATGAGAAAACTGTTTTCTTAATATAGTGAGATTCCTGTATAAACATTTAAGTATCATCAATGAAATCATCAGAAAATCAGTGTCAAGCATCGACACAAAATATATATCTCAATATCCCAATATCTCAATATCTCAGGCTCCGGCTATCCGGACTGGCCCGTATCATTGAATCTCAATATCTCAGGCTCCGGCTATCTAGACTGGCCTATATCCTCAAATCTCAATATCTCAGGCTCCGGCTATCCGGACTGGCCTGTATCATAAATCTCAATAAAATCACCAGTCAGCAATGCTCCTCTGTCACAGGCTCAAACGCCATTCTCTGCGATCTTCTCGCCCCGGGGTACCGCACCGGGTCCACCATGCACCCGTAGATGGTTCATCTCCTCCTCGAATCGGGTGTATGATATCGCTCAAGAGCCGAGAAAACTCATGGTTGACATATCACAATCATAACATGAGAAAACCGCACTTTTATCTTTTAAAATGATAAATGAGTTTATTAAATCTTGCGGTTTCTCCAAATCCAGAAATCTCATGGAAAATCCAAAATCCAAAATAAAAGTCAATAATAATGAATACTGAGCTCCGGCATTCCGGACTGGCCCTTATACTATTTCATGACTAATGAATATAAAAATATGGGCGAAATATCAAGCAATGAATTCAATATGAACTAACATATGAAACAATAACATATAGGAACTATCAGCTAGCAAGCTATGTCACTGAAATAATATTCTCTAAGTGTACGTGATATAGCAGTTACCGATGAAGATGTGTGTGAGCCGGCAAGCGAGTGTACGTGGAACATACGCGTCATAGGTAATGGTGCTGGTGTCCTAACAACAGGTTTCATCATTTCTAACGAAAATACATATAAGCATGCAATGCAAAGCGAGCAGCAGAATAAATGGTAAATGAATAGTAATGCAGCAATAAAGAAATATGCATTCCTATATACGAGTCATACAGTTTTTGGTATATGAAATCGCACGAATCGTGGTGTTTAGAAAATAGGGCTACGGTGTTTTTATGAAAAAGTACATCCTTTTAAATATCCGTAGTATCCCTTGGCCAGTCTTTAAAATACTGACGATTCGTTAGTTTTTGAAATAGGTATGACTCGAGTCTAGTCTAACATCTACAATTAAGCTACAGGATTAAACTAACAGGCTAATCGAAAAGGTAAGGAAACCACCTAAATCTGAGTCGATATATATATATATATATATAAATATATATATATAGTCGGTGATCCCGCCTCAATAGTATCCCATACGATACACTATATAATATGACATTCTCGAGTCAAGAGTGCGGACCTATCATCAATATAGCTAGTACGGTAAATCCACCGTACGGCATCCCAAATCTGGGTATGGGTCAAATATCACATTTATCTCATTATTCATCGGGTATCCTTATCATCACATATCGTGAACCTGGGGGTACTGATTTATGTCTAGTACAATACTGATACCATCTACATAAATACATGCATGTGTATGAAACACATCGCCCAAGGACCCGCTATAATATCATGTCATATCTCATAATACGAACCAAATCATATCACCGATCTCATGGCACCATACCCATTCTCATCGACTCATCTCCAATACCATATACTATCCTCATCACCCATGTATATGTATACGTATACACACACACACACACACACACATAGTCCCATACCTATGTGTGTGTGTGTGTGTACATATCCCCATATACGCACAAGTAAATAAAATGCATGCGAGTGTGTGTATGTGTGCGCGTGTATGCAAAATCACTAATCTAGGGTTTCGTGACTAAGAAGCTAAACTAAGTTACTTTTAATTACACTAAACTAACCCTATCAAGATAATCATGGTCTCATAATAAACATATATATAAATATATATATATATAGGTATACGTATTCGTATACCACACTACGAAACTGCGGGGGTGCTATACGCCATCCACCCGACTTCCTCCGTAGATATATATCTACTCACCTTGATTTTCGCTTTCCGAAATCGATATCGTCATCCTCTTCTTCATCGTCCGAAGTCCACTTGAGGGTACCTACATATATACCCATATAGCATCATAAACAGAAATCACGCACAGAAACCAAAATGTCGCACGAATCACACATAGGTCAAAATCTATAGTTTACGCATGCAAAACACAACCAAATAACCCCCGTCGTTGACGTTCGAACGCCACGAAATTTAAACCAAATACAAAAACTAAAGTTTCAGAATCGCAAAATAAGAAAACAGCAACTAAGGAAAACCACTCCCAGATTTTGTCTCAGGTAAAATTTGCAAGTTTTGCATATGGGGTTGCCCTAGATATCAGATAACAATGCCACAGACCAAAAATCACAAGTTTTCATCCCAACATGGCCGCAATTTGCGGCCAATACGAATAAATCTGCGACCAAGTTAATGAATTAAGGGCTAGGGTTTCAGTGGTAGTCTTCTGGTCACCTGCACACATCACTATACTTGCTAAATAATTTTTCAGGTCCCCGGATTATAGCAGTTCACTAAACTTCATCACAATTTCCACAATTTCAATATCGGCAGAATTTCAAAGTTCGCATTTGGGGTTAAGTCTCAGGTTTTGATCCAATATACTATCACTAAAGGGAGGTTTAAGGTCACTAATAACACAATTACCCTATCTCAATTCAAGAATTTCTCAAAATCCTAACTTGGAATTTTCTAACCTCACTAAACATCACAATATCACTTCTAAACATGCAAGGATACTAAAGTGAAAGTAATACTATGCTAATGGTAAAGAAAATACCTCATTTGGAAACTCAAGAAGTTTCTTGAGTTGCCCCAAGTGTCCAAAATCCTTACTTTCTTGGTCCAAAGTGTTTGTAGTGAGCTTGTGCACATTTTTAATGAAAGCGAGATGAACTTTTGATGTTGTTTTGGGGGTGTTTTGAGGTGATGAAGTGGAGGTGAAGGAGAGGGCAGCCATGAGAGAGGAGGGAGTGAGAATGATGAAGGAAGAATGAAGGATGAATGCCCATGGTCCATGGTTGACCCATCACCCTCTCTCTTCTCTTCTCTCTCTTACCCATAATTCATATTCTAACCTTTTTTTCATTTTTCATTTCCTTTTATCTTTTCCTTTCTTTTCTTTTAAAAACCCAAGTCATGCATGAAAATGAAGAAAATACCATGGTGGAAAAATGTAACAAAGTGAAATATGACATAGTGCATGTCATGTGCACAAAACCGGGTTAATGCAAAATTAGCGATATTTAATCACGATTAACATTAAAATAGAATATAATTAATTATAAAATTCATAATTTGTCTAAATCACATAAAGCACTCTCTTTTTAGTAATTTCTATAATTTTCCAAATATTTTCCAATTTATCGATATTTAATTATACCGCATTATTAAAATATTCATAATATTTATTATTTAATTATAAAAATTCCCAAAAATGATATTTTATTTTTCTGAAATGTTACAGTCTTCCCCCCTTAAAGGAATTCGGTCCCCGAATTTAAATTTAAACCCCTCAAATACTAAAACATTTCAGTGGAATGATCAAGTCGTCGGGGCTCCGAAATCATAAATACATAAAGCACATGGTAGCGCAATACACGCGCATGAAAAAAAGTATATAATCCAAAATCAAAACTCCGTCAAGCATCACGCAATCATCGGAGTTATGGTGAAGACACAAATATCCAAGTCCAACATGAAAACCAACATGATATACTCAAGACTAAAACATGTAAACATCGTTTAAATATCTGAAGAAATGCATGCCAAACCCTTTTCAAGTCGCTATGCACGTATCGCTGCACAGTGGCGGACGTTTATTGTAAGAAAATAACTATATGTATATATACCCTTTGTTTAACATACACGTCCCGCCGTTTTGAAAAATAATTTAGAAGGGTTTCCTTTGTTAAATGTCCCGTGTCATCTCGGACACGTAGGTAAATACTGAGACTATAGCTCCTTTTTGGAAATCCCTTCGATAACTATCAATGCATGCAAAAATATTTTTCAGGTACTGTCCTCGGACTAGTCCTGCTCAGCTACTATATCAAATAGTAAATATCATAAAACATGTTGCTCAAAGGAAATCAATCCCAAAATGCATATAAGAAAGCCACATGCGTCTGGTGCACACGGAAATCGAAATCAATAAATGTGTCATACATGTGCACAGGAACAACTCTAAGTGCAACGGGTGTGCACGAAACACCTGTCAAAGGCAATGGGTGTGCCTGACAGTAATATCAAGTGCATCTGATATGCATGAAGAATCTCGATTTAGTGCATCTGGTGTGCATCAAAATCGCATTAAGCGCCCAAATATGCGCAAAAATCCAACTCAAGCGCATAAGGTGCACGAAAACAAATATCGAGTACCACAATCGAAATCAACGGTATGCAACCCATCTCAATCCAAATCCAAACTAGGTATACCGTGGTATATAATCTCACAATCATGTGCATCAGTATGCACAAATTGAATCAAAATATAAAAGTGCATGAAAACTATGCCGAAAGCACAAGTCAAATCACATGCATATCATAGGCATGAAATCAAAATCAGCATCTCGAATGACATCAAATCGAAGTCAAGTGCAACTGTGGTGCACAAAATCTCGATCATGCAAATAAATTGTCCAAAATACTGAAATTAAAGATAGCGGAAATAGTCCCACTCTAGCACATCCTCTAAAGATCTCTGGCCAACTGTCATGGTCACTCATAACATGTCTTGTCGACGATACCGAACTCTGGCCTACTGGGTGTGCGTAATATGACCGATCCTGGGTCCAAGTCTTCTCGTATAGTATTCCAGAAAGGTCCTATCGAAATCTCTCCCAAAACTCGTTTATGCTGAAATTCCCGGAAGCTATCATCCTTTTGCTAAATCCATTTCTTGTTCTGGAACGGCTGCATACTCATCGTGACTCCTTCTGAAAGATATATCCATGTACAATACCTTTGCATGCGTATCACATCTCTGATATCCGCGGAGTAGAACGTCATCTCATCAAGATCTCGTACGAACCTCTTACTCCACTTTTCTCTAATGTCGACTGATTCGGACTCGTCTCTTCGTGGCTGTATGGATGGTGCTCCAACGGCTATACTCGTATCTGGAGTCTTCCAAGCAACGTATCCCATCATATGATATCCGAATGACGTCGAACCCTTCGATCGATTCGTCAAAGTTCCATAATCCCCTAAGAGCTTAACATCTTGAGTACAGTTTAATAGTATTCCAGTACATGCTACAGTACCTGTGGACCAGCCGTAGAAGGGCAAACCCAAGCCTCATTAATGGCACCGCTGAACTGCTGTAAACCCTAAGGTTTCAAAGCGTTCTCATGATCATTATATCGAATTAAGGTTTCATTCTTCTAGAGGGTCCACGGAATTACTTGCATGTTTCTCCGAATACTTTAAACTTGGAAAAATGGGTTTTGACATTCGATCGTCTTCTATCGACTCTCAATGTACCTGCATGAAGTCGTCTCTAGCTGAAATCAATCAATCTGATGACCTCGCATCGGGGTAGGCAATGAATCACATGTCCTAGTCATTCCTCCTTGGGTGACTGGTGATCTTCTATCATATCTCTAAGTATAACTCATGCGGCATTAGCTTCAAGCATCTGGGGCGATATCTCGTTATTCGTAGCAACAACTGGCTCATTTGTTCGCACGCTGAACAGCGCCTCAATCATCACGTATAATCGGTGCATTGACGGTCATCACATTCCGGTCGGCCTGTAGCAGTGGCCCAATCCTTTAGTGCTGATCTGCACGTCCGAGAAATCTCGTAAAAGCGATCCATCAAACGCTCATGGCGCGAAAACATAATAAAACGACGCCTCTATGAAAATCGTATGTCCTTGGAATCACGCCCTGGTCAGCCCTCGTCCGTGACGAGCTCATGCTGACGTAACTCTAGCCGTAGCACTCTCTCTGCCCGTGTAAACATGGCAGCAAAACCATAAACCAATATCGATAAGGATAGATCATGAATGAATATAATAATGTGCAAGGAAATGTGCATCCTAAGGCTTCTTAAGCGGAGTAGCGTATCGTAAGTATGTCGCGGAACATACACACGGCACGTCACTCTCCTTAAGTCACCTACTCCATCAACCAAGGTCAACCTACGCGACGAAAGTTCGGGTCTAATACCCCCTCGACTAAGTCTAAGTTCCGTAAGGTCAAGCCTAGATTCTGTATATATACAAACGCCCTAGGCACCGCATAGTCAAACATAGACTTAAACCAAAGTTAACCTAGCGCTCTGATACCAACTTTGTCACGACCCGAAATGGCACGTGACTGGCACTTGAATCATATGAAGTCTATAGGACCCCATCTAATTCAAGTAAGCCAAAAATCCCAGAAATCTAAACCATTTTAAATAGAAGTGAAGAAAACTATTTTTTAAGCAAGTGGTTTTAATAATATAAGCCGAATATGCATTTTTAAATCTCAAGTCTTTTCTGAAAATTTCGGCAGAGTTTCCTTTGTAAATACTGGCCCCAAAAGGGGTACAACATGTAAAATATGAATAAAGGCATCCCCAAGCGGAAGCTGGCTCTTCGTCAAATGACGGTCACAACCACACAAGAAATATAATATACAACGCAGAAGGGCGAGGATCAAAACTAAAAAGGAAACTCAAAATTATCAAGAAAACCCATAATAATACAACGCGCGACTCTAAGATTGAGAGAATAACAACTGGTCTTCTAAGTGTATAAACAATACAAGTCTGATTGATGGAGTTTGGTAGATACAACTGAAATATAAATAAAGTATAATAGTGGTTACGATGAAAGTGAACCCGCCTACCAAAGCAATCACCCAGAATGAAAGCAGTGTACCAGCAAAGCCGCAACGAAACCTGTACGGCAAAACCTGCAAGACCAGGGGCACAACGAGGGTGAGTTGCCAACTCGTGAGTAGAAAACATCACAGAGCAGAAATCGTATGTATGACTCAATCCTAGATCAATACGATCATAAAATATACCCTCAATGATAATATGGCCTGAAGCATAATATAAAGGCAAGGGTAAACATCTATGCATAAGTGTAATCTAATGTGCTCGTGTGTAACACCTTAGAATGTGTTTTGAGGATAATTATATTTTAATATATGGTTTTTTATAAAAAGTTTACCAAATTGGTTTTTAATTATTTTATCCTATTTAATGAATATTTTATTAGATTTTTCCTAGGCATGCACACACTTGTGCATGATAACTAGGGTGTTAAGTGGGGTTAAACCATGATTAGTAATCATGGTGGATTAACTCATTTGCCTTAATCTAGTTTTATAAATTTGTTTAAGTGTTTTGGGTTTTATTATGGATGGTTGTTTTATAAAGAAAAAATGAAAAAATGAAAGAGGATTTTTTTAAAATTTGGTTTGAATTGTTGACTTTGGGAGAGAGAGGGCATGGGACAACATGGCATGAGCCATGCTCATTTAATGAAGTGAGAGAGAGTGAGAAGGGGGGGTTGAATTATTTTCCCTCATTTCTCATTCTCACATCCATTTCCCTCATTCTCTCACACTCTCACACACACACACAAGGCTGAAACATCAGCTTCAGCAGCAGCTCATGCAGTAGCAGCAACAGCATCAGTAGCAGACAGCATCAGCAGCAGCTTTTGGCAGCAGCAGCAAGAGCCCAGCAACTTGCAGCAGCTCTTCTTCCTCTATCCACTTCTTCTCCTGCTTCTTAGGGTACCATAGGGTATATTTTCTGAACCCAATTCCCCTTTTCCTAGCTTGTATGTAAAATTAGCTTCGGTCTGCATTTAAAGTTAGTTTAGTGCTAAATTATGGTGATTTGTGTGAGATGTTGACCAAGTGATGATTGTGTTAGTTAACCCTAACTATTTTAGTGTTATTAGGGTCACTTTAACTGAGAATTTCCCATATTTCACTAAAATACCATAGGGTTTCTATTTTGTGAAAAATTGGTGTTTTTATGCCATATTTTAGCATTCTGTGATCTGCTATTGACCCGGATCCTTCAGAGTAAAATTGAGAAAACTAGGGCATGCTTATTAGGTCTAGAACACACCACCAGAACACGAGCCCCAAATGCCTCATCTTGGCCGCAGATTTAATGCATCTGGCCGCAAATTGCGGCCAGGTAGGGGGCTAGGGTGTTGGGGTCTTGGCTAGGGTTCTCTGCAGTGTTTTCTAGTGTTTTAGCATGTATAGTTTTGTAAGATTTGACGCGTAGGAAAATCTGGGATCATATATCGTTTTGCTAGTTCGTTTTAGTTGCGCGATACGCGCGATACGTGAGTGGGTTCAGCGCTCCAGCGTGTCGCGGCGTGTCGCAGTAGTTTTAGACGCGTATTCACACGTTTCAGCATATCGTGCACACGCGCGTTTAGTTCGCGACGCGAGTTTCTCGTTTAGGTTCGATATCGCGTGTTGAGAGATATTTGGCTTATATATGGTTTTCTTGTCTCATTTTCAGGTTTGCAGGCGAGTACATCGGACGCAGCTACAAGAGGGAAGCAGATGGTAGGATTCACCTAGCTTGGAGCGTAGGTGAGTAGATTTAACATCTACAGGGGAATCGCCCGCATGGCGTTATGCGTCTGGGCTAGGATTCTAATACTTGTCGCGTATTCTACGTCATTGTTAGAATTGCGCCTTACCCTATTTATTAGATATAGTTGTACTGTGACTAGTAGCCGTAGGACACTGCACATATTATTGACGGTTCATGTTGCACGATCACGGATTGTATGCTACACACACACCGTCAATAATTGCCATGTCACAAACAAACCATTATATATATTATATTACTTATCACATTTGACATTTAGCAACATAGATACCTTGCTCATATTTTACTTATACCCAGTGGGGTATACCATATCATTTACTTATAGGTAGACACATATCTTAGCTGTACCTTATTGATTTCGCATACATCTAGTTTCAGCTACATATTTCTATTTATATGCTCGTATTTCAGATATATCGCACATATTTATTCCTGGATTTGCGCATTGTTATTGGATTTTATATGATGTTTTCTGGATTTGGGAACCGCGGGAGTTCATGAAATTATTCATACATTGAAAAACCCGGTTTCCTTGTTATGATATTTGCGCAGCCACCATGAGATTTATCGGTTCTGATTATATACCCCATACGAGGAGTGGGTGTCGTATGAGGGTACATGGTGGGGCCCGGTATAGTTCCCCTCGGCAAGATGATCGATGGAATTTACCGATTGAGCCTGGAGGCGGGCTTGTACCTACCGTTGACAGTACCAATGACTCGGCGGGGATCTTGGAGATACCGTTGGGAGTCATGTACGTATGCATACGTCGAAAGGCGAGGGTCAGAGCTAAGCACTCGTGCTTTCGGGATAGCGTATGATACGTACCTATCAGGATGCTAGTCTTGGTGACGGCATCTGATAGATCAGGATTTCTGTGTCGATGCTTGACACATTGTTTTCATGATATTTCTTTTAACATCTTTGTATATATAACAGGGGATTTAGCCGTTGTTATATATACCCTTACACCAATATTAGTGGAGTGGGACGCTAATATATGTGTATTGACCCCATCATATTTATTTCTGCAAATATATATTTAGGATGTTAGAATTTTACTTGAGACTTGATTTGGGATATAGGTGATTCATTGAGATTGGATATTGGATATATATGAGATTGTTGATTTGTACATTCAGGATATAGGAGATCTATTCGATGTTGTACATTGAGGAGATGTGAGACTTATATGATATGAGAGCCCAACTTGGGGGCTGATTTGAGGAATTGTGAATTTGAGTGTCTTGATGGATTGTGATCCTACCACGATGTCAGGTTTCCGTGGAAATGACATATTTCACTCCATACCTCATACTTATCTATTTATGCATTGTTCCATGTATTATGAGTACTTGTTAGTGTACCCTTCGTGATTGCTGCATATCTACATTCTCATATCCCTATTGCATGATTATTGCCTACTATTGTCATGTTATTATTGTTTCACATATTGATTGTACCTGCTAGTGTACTTTCCATCATTCTGCAGTCACATGACCTGTTATTACTGTAAATTGCATAGCTTAGATTCATGTTGTACGTACATACCTGCGATTGCCTGCATATGTTATCTACTATTCACGAGTTGGCAACTCACCCCTGTTGTGCCACAGTTGTTTTGCAGGGTGTTTCCCCAGAGTAGTCGAGGCAGGCTATTCACCTATCATCCTTTGCTACAGATACCGCATCGGCTCACAGTGTACTATTTTGCTTAGGTGGGTTTTGATGGTTATCTGTATTTCATAGTGTACATTCGTTGTATCTTGTACTCTCCATCTACTATTATGTTGTTGACTTAAAGACTGGGTGAGGACGATATTGTATTTTATTTGTGGACTTGATGTCTTTTATACAGTTCCTTTATGTTGTCTTTTATTGAGCTTTATCTCTATTATGCTTTATTTATCTTCATCTGTTGTACCATTTTGGGGTTAGTTTTTACAAAGGGGGTGTTGCCAAAATTTTAAAGAAAGAAGTTGGACTTTTAAAGAATTTGGATTGTGATTTCAAATGTTTCAAAAACTTTTATTATCTTTTCCGTATTTTCATTGTTTAGATTTCTGGGTTTTGGCTTTCTTTTACTGCGTTACGTCTTTAGGCGTTGCGTAGTATTAAGACCGTCACGTGCTAATTTCGGGTCGTGACAAAGTTGGTATCAGAGCGCTAGGTTTTACCTTTCGGAGTGTAGGATGACCTTGGTATGATGGAGTAGGTAGCTTAAGCAGAGTAACGTAGTGTGTGTATGTCTGCAGCATACCCACAATGCGGTACTTCGCCTTAAGTGACCTAAGTACAGATTGCTTGAATTCCTTCCTTGATGACTCATATCCTTGTGATTCGATTTCCGTATCCTTATCGAATCTCATCTTTATTTATAGCATTGCCGCCGATGACTATAGGGACTCAGAGTGATGCAGCGAGGGCCGAGGTCAGAGTTGGCTCGGGTGAGACGAGCACTGACCAGGATGGCACTCTAGTTGCACAGGTGCAGACGGATCAGCCTTCAACATATAGTATCGATAGGCTTTTGGCAAAGATGCAGGACTTCCGCCAGACTATGAGTTCATTGGTTGATGTCGTTCGGAAGCTACGACAGGAGGTTGTCACCCCTGTTACTCAGTTGTCCCTTGCGATCAGCATGCAGCAGTCCGTCACCTACATAGCACCAGTGGTTGCAGCCCCAGTTGACGAGGCGCATTTTCCAGAGACGCTGAGAGTTCTAGGACAGTGGAGGACTCTTACCAGTGTACCGGCCCAGAGGCAGAGGTTTGGTTATCGAGACAGATTTCGTGGCCGTCGTGGGAGTAGCAGAGGCTTAGGACGAGGACAGTCGTTCAGCTCTCATTCCCAGGAGGGTCAGCAGTCAGCACGTGGATGTTTTCGATGCGAAAGCCTTCAGCACTTCGTCAGGGATTGTTCCTTAGCACCTCGTCAGGATCGTATTCAAAGAGGTCGTGAACGTGGAAGGTTCTCTCAGGAGGCCCAGTCTACCAGAGGAGTTCAGCCAGTTGCGGGTAGGGAGCAGACACAGGAGTTTGCTTCTACTCATCGGGACGTGCAGGCGTCTAATGCTGAGTTTTCAGGTATCCTTGATTCCCATGTTCTTTTGATGCATCTGTTGTTTTTCACACTTGTGCCGTGGTTGGGACGAGAGTCGTGTTAGGTAGATTAGTTGTTTGTTGTGTTAACTTCTGTCAGCGAATTTTTTGTTGCGCGACACGTATATCAGTTGTGTACCTACCGGATAGGAGATAGAGATACGTCTGTCGTTTTGATCCTTCTAGAGATGTTGGATTTGACGTTCTCCTGGGCACGGACTGGTCAACTACGTGCTAGGCGTCTATGGACTACCGTGAGGAAAACAGTCAGGTTTTGTTTTCCCCGGCAAGTCAGTTCTTGTTGTGCAAGTGGATAGTTGTGCTGCCTCTCACAGCTTGAATTCAGCTTTTCTCGCTAGTCGGCTTTTGAGGAGACGTCGCGGATTCTTAGCGTTCATTAGTGATACCGAAGCCACAGTTGGGACTGTTGGACCGGGTTCCTTTCGTACGAGAATTTTCCGACGTTGTTCCAAATGAGCCGGCGAAGCTTAGGGAGCTTAAGGATCAGCTGCAGAGTTGTTTGTTGGGGAGTTTGTACGTCTGAGTGTTTCGCTTTTGGAAGCTCCTATTTCTGTTCTTCAAGGAGAAAGACGGCAGTTGGAGGTTGTGTATCGACGGATCGTTAATTGAACCGGCTTACGGTGCGGATAGGTATCTTTTACCTCGCATTGACGATTTCTTCGATCAGCTCCAGAATGTGAGACATTTTCTAAGTTTGTTTGGGATCAGGTCATCATTATTGCAGTTCAGAGTGATGGCATTCCGAAGACCGCCTTATGCGTGCTACGGTTTTGTGTGTATTAGTGAGTCATTGGATTCACTGATGCCCTAGCAGCATTCGTAGATATAATGAACCGGATTTCTTCAAGCCGTTCCTCGACCAGTTGTTGTTGTGTTATTTACGACATTCTGGTCTATTTAATGTGTCTTGAGGAACAGGAGCAGCACTTGAGGATTTGTTATGCAGATACTAGGAGAGCCCCAGCGGTTGCTAGATTCTCGGAGTGTTTCTTCAGGCTTGTTTGTGTTGACTCCTAGGTCTTGTTGTCACGGGAGACGGTTTTGTATGGTCCCGAGGGAGATCGTGGCCGTACAGCTTAGGTCCAGACTTGTGTGCAGGACGGAGGTCCGCAGATTTTTGGGCTTAGCAGGTTCTTACCACCGTTTCGTGCAGGATTGCTAGAGTAGTGCTGCACCGTCGACTGAATGGACCAGAAGGGAGGTTTCTTTTCTTTGGACTGAGGCATGTGTGCGGAGTTTTCGGCAGTTGAAGATTCTGTTAACAACTGCACCAGTTCTTTCCTTGCTTTCTGGTTCGGGCGACTTTGTTGTTTAACTGTAATACTTCTTGAGTGGGGCTCGAGTGTGTACTGAGGTGACACTATAGAGTTATCGCTTTTGCTTCCCTACATTTGGAGGAAGTACGAGAAGGATATTCCACTCATGATCCGGAGATGGCCGCGGTGGTTTTGCGTTGGAGATTTGGAGACACTATTTGTCGAGAGTCGTGTCAGATTTTCACGGACCACCAGAGCTTAATGTACATCTTCCTGCAGCGGATTTTGATTTTTGTGATAGTCTTCTGCAGATTTACAGTTCTTGTGCGATCGTTGAGTATAGCTTAAGTTCGTCTCTACGGAGGGGACAACTTGCTCATGTCCGCGCCCGACCACTTTTTCTTAAATCGTTTTCGCGAGACACTGCCCGCCGATACTCGTTCGTCAGAGATACTTGAGCATACTCGGCTGGGTAATGATTCGGAGTCCTTGATTTATGGCAATGATGTGCTAAATTAGGGACGTGTTTGTGTACTTGATATTATCGGGTAGAGACGTGAAATCCTAGAGCAAGCACATCAGTCAACTCTCTGTAGTCATTCAAGTTCCACCTACATTGACGTGACTTGTGAGATAGTTATGGGTAGTCAGGGATGTAAAGAGAAGTTTCAGGTTTCGTTTCAAAGTGTTTGTCTTGTTGTGTGGTTGGGTCGAGCATCTGAGGCCGGCTGGAGAGTTGCAACCTTTAACCGTTCCGAAGTAGGAGTGGGAGAAGATCTCTATGAATTTCATTATGGTTTCTACCCAGGGTTAGTCAGAGTGTGACTCCATTCGGATTCTTGTCGTCCGGTTACACTCAGTTTGCTCAGTTGTTCTTTGTTAAGTTGTGCATTTGTGCTAATTGTTGTCAGCAATTGGGATCGTCACTCGCCATTGTTAGGGTTCTCCTTCGATAGCTGTTATCAGGAGACACTCCAATTGGCAACCTTTAGGTTTAGGGGTTAGGTTATGTCGATCACCAGTCTGTTGTTTTTCTGACTCTGCGTAAGTAGGATTTTTGGACCCCAGCTAGTCTAAAGACTTCGGAGATGATCCAGTTGTGTTAGGTCAGGATGGAAATTGTCCATTGCGAACAGAGGTCTTATGCCGACCGTGTTGGTCGTAGACTCGAGTTCGCAGGGACAGATCATGTATTCCTATGGACATTTTCGATGAATGACGTGTTGGATTTTGGGAAGCTTATCCCAGGATTTAGGTCCTTCTGAGATCCTATAAGCGGGTTAGATTCGTTGCCTTTAATTTGGCACTTCCGTCCAGATTATTGAATTTTCACCCCGTATTTCTTGAGATGGTACTTTACAATTACCTTCATGACCTTTCTCACATGATTCAGCACCAGACCATTTAGCTTGGACGCGATCGTTTCGCTCACCGGCAGCCACTTGTGTTAATGGCTCGGCAGGTGGAGAAACGTCGGTCAAGGGTCTTGCCATCTGTGAAGGGTTTTTTTGGACGTAGCCGTATAGTGAGGTAATCACTTGAAAGGCTGCGAGCGAGATTTGAGAGTTTGTAATCTTCTCTTTGAAGGTACGCGTAGCAGTATATTTTTAAATTCAGGGACGAATTTCTTTTAAGGGGGGAGATTGTAACACCTTAGATGTGTTTTGTGGATAATTATATTTTAATATATGGTTTTTAATAAAAAGTTTACCAAATTGGTTTTTAATTATTTTATCCTATTTAATGAATATTTTATTAGATTTTTCCTAGGTTTGCACACACTTGTGCATGATAACTAGGGTGTTAAGTGGGGTTAAACCATGATTAGTAATCATGGTGGATTAACCCATTTGCCTTAATCTAGTTTTATAAATTTGTTTAAGTGTTTTGGGTTTTATTATGGATGGTTGTTTTATAAAGAAAAAATGAAAAAATGAAAGAGGATTTTTTTTTAAATTTGGTTTGAATTGTTGACTTTGGGAGAGAGAGGGCATGGGACAACATGACATGAGCCATGCTCATTTAATAAAGTGAGAGAGAGTGAGAAGGGGGGTTGAATTATTTTCCCTCATTTCTCATTCTCACATCCATTTCCCTCATTCTCTCACACTCTCTCTCACACACACAAGGCTGAAACATCAGCTTCAACAGCAGCTCATGCAGTAGCAGCAACAGCATCAGCAACAGACAGCATCAGCAGCTTCTGGCAGCAGCAGCAAGAGCCCAGCAACTTGCAGCAGCTCTTCTTCCTCTATCCACTTCTTCTCCTGCTTCTTAGGGTACCATAGGGTATATTTTCTGAACCCAATTCCCCTTTTCCTAGCTTGTATGTAAAATTAGCTTCGGTTTGTATTTAAAGTTAGTTTAGTGCTAAATTATGGTGATTTGCGTGAGAAGTTGACCAAGTGATGATTATGTTAGTTAACCCTGACTATTTTAGTGTTATTAGGTTCACTTTAACTGAAAATTTCCCAGATTTCACTAAAATACCATAGGGTTTCTATTTTGTGAAAAATTGGTGTTTTTATGCGATATTTTAGCATTCTGTGATCTGCTATTGACCCGAATCCTTCAGAGTAAAATTGAGAAAACTGGGGCATGCTTATTAGGTCTAGAACACACCACCAGAACACGAGCCCCAAACGCCTCATCTTGGCCGCAAATTTAATGCATCTGGCCGCAAATTGCGGCCAAGTAGGGGGCTGGGGTATTGGGATCTTGGCTAGGGTTCTCTGCAGTGTTTTCTAGTGTTTTGGCATGTATAGTTTTGTAAGATTTGACGTGTAGGAAAATATGGGATCATATATCGTTTTGCTAATTCGTTTTAGTTACGCGATACGCGCGATACGTGAGTGGGTTCAGCGGTCCAGCGTGTCGCGGCGTGTCGCAGTAGTTTTAGACGCGTATTCACACGTCTCAGCGTATCGTGCACACGCGCGTTTAGTTCGCGACGTGAGTTTCTCGTTTGGGTTCGATATCGCGTGTTGCGAGATATTTGGCTTATATATAGTTTTCTTGTCTCATTTTCAGGTTTGCAGGCGAGTACATCGGACGCAGCTACAAGAGGGAAGCAGATGGTAGGATTCACCTAGCTTGGAGCGTAGGTGAGTAGATTTAACATCTACAGGAGAATCGCCCGCATGGCGTTATGCGTCTGGGCTAGGATTCTAATACTTGTCGCGTATTCTACGTCATTGTTAGAATTGCGCCTTACCCTATTTATTAGATATAGTTGTACTGTGACTAGTAGCCGTAGGACACTGCACATATTATTGACGGTTCATGTTGCACGAGCACGGATTGTATGCTACACACACACCGTCAATAATTGCCATGTCACACACAAACCATTATAGATATTATATTACTTATCACATTTGACATTTAGCAACATAGATACTTTGCTCATATTTTACTTATACCCAGTGGGGTATACCATATCATTTACTTATAGATAGACACCTATACTTAGCTGTACCTTATTGATTTCGCATACATCTGGTTTCAGCTACATATTTTCATTTATATGCTCGTATTTCAGATATATCGCACATATTTATTCCTGAATTTGCGCATTGTTATTTGGATTTTACATGATGTTTTCTGGATTTGGGAACCGCGGGAGTTCATGAAATTATTCATACATTGAAAAACCCGGTTTCCTTGATATAATATTTGCGCAGCCACCATGAGATTTATCGATTCTGATTATATACCTCATACGAAGAGTGGGTGCCGTATGAGGGTACATAGTGGGGCCCGGTATGGTTCCCCTCAGCAAAATGATCAATGGACTTTGCCGATTAAGCCTGGAGGCGGGCGAGTACCTACCGGTGACAGTACCAATGACTCGGCGGGGATCATGGAGATACAGTTGGGAGTCATGTACGTATGCATACATCGAAAGGCGAGGGTCAGAGCTAGGCACTCGTGCTTTCGGGATAGCGTATGATACGTACCTATCAGGATGCTAGTCTTGGTGAAGGCATCTGATAGATCAGGATTTCTGTGTCGATACTTGGCACATTGTTTTTATGATATTTCTTTTAACATCTTTGTATATATAACAGGGGATTTAGCCGTTGTTATATATACCCTTACACCAATATTAGTGGAGTGGGACGCTAATATATGTGTATTGACCCCATCATATTTATTTCTGCAAATATATATTTAGGATGTTAGAATTTTACTTGAGACTTGATTTGGGATATATGTGATTCATTGAGATTGGATATTGGATATATATGAGATTGCTGATTTGTACATTCGGGATATAGGTGATCTATTCGATGTTGTACATTGAGGAGATGTGAGACTTATATGATATGTGAGCCCAACTTGGGGGCTGATTTGAGGAATTATGAATTTGAGTGTCTTGATGGATTGTGATCCTACCACGATATCAGCTTTCCGTGGAAATAACATATTTCACTCCATACCTCATACTTATCTATTTATGCACTGTTCCATGTATTAGGAGTACCTGTTAGTGTACCCTTCGTGATTGCTGCATATCTACATTCTCATATCCCTATTGCATGATTATTGCATACTATTGTCATGTTATTATTGCTTCACATATTGATTGTACCTGCTAGTGTACTTTCCATCATTCTGCAGTCACATGACCTGTTATTACTGTAAATTGCATAGCTTAGATTCATGTTGTACGTACATACCTGCGATTACCTGCATATGTTATCTACTATTCACGAGTTGGCAACTCACCCCCGTTGTGCCACAGTTGTTTTGCAGGGTGTTTCCCCAGAGTAGTCGAGGCAGGCTATTCACCTATCATCCTTTGCTACAGATACCGCATCGGCTCACAGTGTACTATTTTGCATAGGTGGGTTTTGATGGTTATCTGTATTTCATATTGTACATTCGTTGTATCTTGTACTCTCCATCTACTATTATGTTGTTGACTTAGAGACTGGGTGAGGACGATATTGTATTTTATTTGTGGACTTGCTGTCTTTTATACAGTTCCTTTCTGTTGTCTTTTATTCAGCTTTATCTCTATTATGCTTTATTTATCTTCATCTGTTGTACCATTTTGGGGTTAGTTTTTACAAAGGGGGTGTTGCCAAAATTTTAAAGAAAGAAGTTGTACTTTTATAGAATTTGGGTTGTGATTTCAAATGTTTCAAAAACTTTTATTATCTTTTCCGTATTTTCATGGTTTAGATTTCTGGGTTTTGGCTTTCTTTTACTGCGTTACGTCTTTAGGCGTTGCGTAGTATTAGGGCCGTCACGTGCTAATTTTGGGTCGTGACAAAGTTGGTATCAGAGCGCTAGATTTTACCTTTTGGAGTGTAGGATGACCTTGGTATGATGGAGTAGATAGCTTAAGCAGAGTAACGTAGTGTGTGTATGTCTGCAGCATACCCACGATGCGGTACTTCGCCTTAAGTGATCTAAGTACAGATTGCTTGAATTCCTTCCTTGAGGACTCATATCCTTGTGATTCAATTTCCGTATCCTTATCGAATCTCATCTTTATTTATAGCCTTGCCGCCGATGACTACGGGGACTCAGAGTGATGCAGCGAGGGCCGAGGTCAGAGTTGGCTCGGGTGAGACGAGCACTGACCAGGATGGCACTCTAGTTGCACAGGTGCAGACGGATCAACCTTCAACATATAGTATCGATAGGCTTTTGACAGAGATGCAGGACTTCCGCCAGACTATGAGTTCATTGGTTGATGTCGTTCGGGAGCTACGACAGGAGGTTGTCACCCCTGTTACTCAGTTGTCCCTTGCGATCAGCATGCAGCAGTCCGTCACCTACATAGCACCAGTGGTTGCAGCCCCAGTTGACGAGGCGCATATTCCAGAGACACTGAGAGTTCCAGGACAGTGGAGGACTCGTACCAGTGTACCAGCCCAGAGGCAGAGGTTTGGTCATCGAGACAGATTTCGTGGCCGTCGCGGGAGTAGCAGAGGCTTAGGACGAGGACAGTCGTTAAGCTCTCATTCCCAGGAGGGTCAGCAGTCAGCGCGTGGATGCTTTCGATGCTAAAGCCTTCAGCACTTCGTCAGGGATTGTTCCTTAGCACCTCGTCAGGATCGTATTCAGAGAGGTTGTGGACGTGGAAGGTTTGCTCAGGGGGCTCAGTCTACCAGAGGAGTTCAGCCAGTTGCGGGTAGGGAGCAGACACAGGAGTTTGTTTCTACTCATCGGGACGCGCAGGCGTCCAATGCAGAGTTTGTTAGTTGTATGTATGCCCTAGAGGCCATTACTGTACATAGGATGTATATTGTAGTGGATGCTGGGACATATATAGGGAGGACTTTCTTGCTCGACATGATAGTATGCTATCTGGTTACTCTTTACCTTAACGTGTATGCTGATTGTCTCTCTGTTACATGTTGGTAAAGCCCTTAGGATCTGTACTTGACTACCTGGACTATGATGCGGATCATACTAGTGGGGACATGGTAGTCCATAAGTACATCCTTCAAAGTCCCTAGTCGTGGGTGTATCGAGACGGGGCATCGATATACCAGAGTAGACTAGCGTATACCTTCTCGACTCATACAGATGGGCGATGGATGATCCCATATCCATTGGTGTTTGACATCAGGGATGATATACGGGTGCTCAGTAGAGACTGGGTACACTGGACGGACTCGCCGAGAACTCCCAGATGGTATTATACCTCACGTCAGATGGCAGTTCTCTGGTGACACTGGTACAGAGTAGTCTGTTGACCCGAGATCGTCATAGAGTCTTGTGTGGTTCCTACTGTGCTCTGATACCACTGTAGGGTTCCTAGGCACTCTAGTGAGGTCTCCCAAGCCATCAACCATGGCAATTTCAAAAATTATGGTGCCTACAAACCCTAAACTACGGATCGATAACTAGATGTCTAGGCGAACATAGAACTAGTTAACACTTAACTAATGAGAAAACGGAAATACAACCTTTGTAGATCCGGTGCTCCACCTCCATAGCTCCGCAACGAAGTCCTCTCCGCTGTCCAAGTCAAATCCGGGCTCTAGGATCGGCTTCGTCGGAGAATGGGCAAGCTAGGTCGTCGATGTCCATGCCGAAGATGATCTATGTCGAGGCATCGCTAAATCAAGCTCCGACTTCACCAAGTCAAGAAACTTGTGAAGTAAACACACTCTACTACTTGGCAAGAGGTAGAGGATGAAGAAATAGGAAGTGGGTTAACTTTAGAATTGGATCTCTCACTCAAAAACATCAATCACCATTGATGAGGTAAGCTTTTCTTCACTTGAAGCAAGGAAGAAGAAGAAGAAATGTTATGATAAGTTAAAAGAAAAAGAAAAGAATAATCAAAACTTATCATGACTTAACCATGGTAAAGTGTAGAGATTGAACTAGGGTTAAAACAAATGGTTAGGTTAAGCATGAGATAAGAATGGTGGACAAAGTCAAAGGTTCATGAATCTTCAACTACAATCCAAAACAAGCCACCATTTTCCTCATTTCCTTTTCCAAAAAGAAAATAAATAAATAAATAAATAAATAGATAAATAAAGGAAATGAAACCCTATATTAATGAAATTAAAAGAAACCTAAGATGTTGTAGAATCGAATTTCAAAATAAAACAGGTAGCTACAGTTCTTGCTTTGCACAGCGGTATATGTGATATATCCTGCACCTTATTCGATGAGGAAAGGACCGAGATCCCTTCACCGGGAGTGACTCCTTTAGCAATGACTGGCAGATGCTACACACTCGGTTTGTCCTTTGATTGCTTTTAAGTGTTTTTGTTTTGCACAGTGATATATATGATATATCCCGCACCTCATTCGACGAGGAAAGGACCGACGATCCCTTCACCGGGAGTGACTCCTTTAGCAAAACTAGAAAAGCCTCAAAAACACTCCATTTCAAAATCATTTGATTCTGCAACGATATCAAGTTCATTACGCAATAGGTTTTCAGAAAAACCTGTCGTAGCCCTCCGTCATTACAGATAAGTACTAGTTAGTATTCGTGCTGCGGTAGTTTGGCATTCGTCAAGGCGTAGTGTGCGGTAGCTAACTAGTATTTATCTGCTTATGCATATGATGCAGATTGGATTAGGGTATTCGTACGGCGTTGTTTGGCATTCGTCAAGGGTCGTGCGGGTGGGTTTAATTCGATCAAGTAATGTACGGGTTGAACTTGACTAGTGGACTATGGGTTGTTTGGCATTCGTCAAGGTCATAGCGAGCTAGGGGAAAAATATTATCGGGAATTTCAAGTGTTGAAATTTGCAATGAGATTGCATACCTTCTATGAGATAGTTGGATCCCGATACCCGCTGCGAGTAAGAGTTACTCCTGGGAGAGTTTTATACATTACAATTAGCCGATCAAGTAGGTGTCTAGAAAGGTGTCAACGGGGTTACGCCTCTGGGAAAACGAGGTTTACATTAATTAGGTTCGTGCGAAAGCACGGGGGACCTCCCTCAAAGTACCGACACTGGCCTGGCTGAAAGATTGACGAACTTGTAGTGTGTAATTAATCCCGGCTAGTCTTTCCTTTTAGGGTTTGAAGGAAGATTTGATAAAAAGCAGTGGGAGCCATCCTGATTAGATAAAATAATAACCAATCTATTCTTGACAGAGCGCACGCTGAGTGTTTTCTTCTCTCTCTCTCCAGGTAGCGACCATATCACGCCTTAATCAAGATAATAATACGGATTATTGACCGAACCCGCTTGTTATACTGAGCTGGGGAACGTTGGTCCCGCTCCAACTTATAATTGTTATAAGACAGAGCAGGAAATTGGGGAATACCAGAATTCCCGTGCCGCCCAAACGAAGAGAGTGCATGCTGATGCATCATCTTCGGGTGTGTTCATTACAGAGAACTGTTTCTCAGTATCCTTTACGTCCTGGGTATGTGATACCAGATCAGGATCCCAGATATGTAATCTGTTACATAGGGCTACAGATAGGTAGAGAACTGAGAACGGGTGATAAGTTTCATGAGGCAGAAAACGGGGCAAGTGTTGCAGCCAAGTCTGTTGGTCACTGTCACCCTGTATTACCAATACATTGATTCTGAACGAATGTTATTAGATACCGAACCTGATATACAAAATCATATCAGTCTCTTTATCAGTAAAGAAACGATAAAATTTTGTATTGTTGGATAATGTTTTGAACATTTCCTATATCAAAAGTTGATCGGTTCAGGCACGTTATCTAAAAGCATTGATGTTCTAAATCAAACTACAGTTCTTAATATATGGAACACACACAAGAGGAAGAGTTCAGAAATGAACGAATCCTTCTTGAGGTATTGTAGACTAGGTCAGATCAATGTGACCCGACTAGCTAGAGTTACATAAAGATGCATATTTAAATTAGTTTGAATTTACATCTTGTGAAACTCGCCAGTCATGTCACAAAGATAAGATGACCATAGCTCCGTTTACTGGAAACAGAGAAAGAGTTAATGAACTCTTGAGACAGATACATGATGATGTATGTAAGGTCTCCTGTCTACACATGCCAGGACTGGTTCTTTGTACTTCATTACATTCTCTGATTATCTCTCGAGATTCAGACATATGTTCCTGTTGAAACACAAGTCCGGACCTTTTGAGATATTCACAGAATATAAGCGAGAAGTAGAGAACCAGAATCCGGGTATAAGTATTATATTCTATGATGAGATCAAGGAGGAGAATACTTGAGCACGGAAATACTGGACTATTCTAAAGGAGAATGAGATTCTCTCTCAGCATTACTCCTCTGTATACACCATAGCACGATGGTATATCGGGACGGAGCAGATACACCCTATTTGATATGGTGTGCTCTATGATGAGTAATACTGAGTTACCTTTTTCCTTTTGGGTGTTATGCACTTGAGAAGTTGCATACCTATTGAATAGGGTTCGAATCAAATCAGTTGCCTACCACTTCATATATGATATGGAAAGGGAAGAGCCCATCTCTTAAGTTAGTTAAGATTTGGGGTTGTCCGGGCTATGTTTAAAAGCAAAATCCGGACAAGCTCGAGGCAAGGTCTGTAATATAGAACTGGAAAGGTTCCAGATATGCAAACTACAGCAGATGATTTGATAGAACCAAAGGATTCAGTAGATTCCAACGAACCTCAGCCTCTCCGCCGATCTAGTAGGGTTCCTCACCCACCTGAGAGATACTTCAGTTTCTCTATGACAGTGGGAGCGAGGATTACGTCATGAGATGACGACCCAACTAGTTTCGAGCTGGCCATCAGGAGTAAGACTCTGTAAGAATGGCTGGATGTTTAGCGATCTGAGATGGAATCCTTATACACCAACAAAGTATGGACTTTGGTTGCTATATCTGAAGGGTTAAATCCCCATCAGGAGCAAGTATATCTTGAGAAGATTACTTGGTGTAGATGGAAAAGTTGAGACTTTCAAAGCTAGAATTGTTAAAGGTTTTCGTCATCGACCAGGCGTGGATAATGATGAAACCTTTTCCAATAGCTATGCTTAAGTCCATCCAGATCCTACTTGCCACGGCTACATACCATAACTACGATATCTGGCGGTTGGGTGCCATGACTGCTTTTCTAAATGATGTTTTAGAATAGTGCGTCTATAAGTACACAGCCAGAGGGCCTCGTAGACAGTGGGAGCAGCGGAAACGTGTGCAAGATGCTTTATAGGATAAAGCAGGTATCGCGGAGTTGGAACATCTGTTTTGATAGATTAGTCAAAGAGTTTGACATCATCAAAATGGTAGATGAACCTTGTATATACAAAAAGGTAGTAGGGAGTATAGTGACGATCCTCGTAGAGTACGTGGATGACATACTCTTGATAAGAAAGGAGTTTCTTATGCTACGCTCGATCAATCTCCGCTTATCACAAAGATTCTCCATATAGGATTAAAGTGATACCTACTAAATCCTGGATTTTGGATTTATGAGATAGATCTAAATGGATGTTAGGATACTCACTAGGTGTAGTGAGATGGTGTCAATCGATCCTGACGAGAATCACTGGAAGGGTTCCAGGGTGATAAAGACGACTGAGTGTCAGTCGCAGGCATTGTCTTAACCCTCAGTAAAGGGACGGTATGTTGGAAGAGTTCCAAGCTAGATACCGTGACATACTAGACGATAAAGGCAGGATACATCGCTACTTAAGATGCTACCAAAGAGGATGTTTGGGTGTATATTAGTTCATGAGATGAACTACGTTCCTACCATTGTGAGACAATGGAGTTGTGGCTTATGCCAAGGAACGCCGGTCCCATCAGTGATCCAGACATATTCTAAGGCAGTATCACTGGATCATGGAGATGGTTGATCTCCAGGGTGATCGAGGTTTGGAGAGTAGACTCAGAGGACAACACAGCGGACCCACTCACAAAGGCCTGTTCCCAGAGAGATATTATTATGGGATGGTTGAGTATGAGATACTGCAACCACTGCTACAGATGGCCCTAGTGCAAGTGGGAGATTGTTAGTTGTATGTATGCCCTAGAGGCCATTACTGTACATAGGATGTATATTGTAGTGGATGCTGGGACATATATAGGGAGGACTTTCTTGCTCGACATGATAGTATGCTATCTGGTTACTCTTTACCTTAACGTGTATGCTGATTGTCTCTCTGTTACATGTTGGTAAAGCCCTTAGGATCTGTACTTGACTACCTGGACTATGATGCGGATCATACTAGTGGGGACATGGTAGTCCATAAGTACATCCTTCAAAGTCCCTAGTCGTGGGTGTATCGAGACGGGGCATCGATATACTAGAGTAGACTAGCGTATACCTTCTCGACTCATACAGATGGGCGATGGATGATCCCATATCCATTGGTGTTTGACATCAGGGATGATATACGGGTGCTCAGTAGAGACTGGGAACACTGGACGGACTCGCCGAGAACTCCCAGATGGTATTATACCTCACGTCAGATGGCAGTTCTCTGGTGACACTGGTACAGAGTAGTCTGTTGACCCGAGATCGTCATAGAGTCTTGTGTGGTTCCCACTGTGCTTTGATTTCCATCTTACCACGTCCAAGAGGGCGTGCAAAACGGTGGTTTTTGGGTACAGTCCCGAGTCACATGGAGGCAATGAGCGATAGGAGGGGATTCGTCTCTCCCGGTATAGGGAGTTGATGTTGCGCAGTGTTCGATTGGCTATAACAGGAAATCCCTGGCCAGGGTTGCTGAGATTTACTGGTAAGTGTTACCAGTAGTTTCTTGAACAGTTATAGACCTCATATCGACATGACTTATTGAGCTATTGGGGTCTGACGTTTACCACCCCTAGGCGAGATATGCGACATATCAGACGATCAGACCGGACTGTACGGTAGTGTTACTGGTCGGATTCACTGGAGTGTGAGCGGGCTTGCTCGTCGATCTTCAGATCGCTCAATACCCGGGTGGCCGTTATGTTTAGCAGACCGCTTGCGGCTTGTGGATGTTTGATATGATCATCATCCGCTGCCGGCGTATTGACGAGTCTTTAGAGTCCTACACAGAGGTTTCCTGGCTCAAGCGAAACGAAATAGGAGCGCATATGAGATATGTGCGGGACCGAGAATAATGCGTGTATGTGATACCGTATTCTATTCTCGCGATAAATGTATCGAATGGTTGTATGCGATATAACCTAGTTATCGATTCAAGCGTTGATTCGATAAGCCGATATATTGTATACTAGTCGGTTGTGTGCGACATAACCGGATCATTGAATCAAGTGTTGATTTAATGATTTAATGCATATTTATATATTTGAAATATTACTTTGCATCAACTAGTATCGGTTTACTTAAGATGGATTTTCTCACTCGGATGTGCGCATTACATATGCGATATGATTTTGTGCATTTGATTGTATCATGTTTGATGATACATGTTTACTTGGTTAAGTGCAAAGATTTAAACCATGGTTAAAAGAATGGTTAGGGTTTCATTTCCTTTATTTATCTATTTATTTATTTATTTATTTATTTTCTTTTTGGAAAAGGAAATGAGGAAAATGGTGGCTTGTTTTGGATTGTAGTTGAAGATTCATGAACCTTTGACTTTGTCCACCATTCTTATCTCATGCTTAACCTAACCATTTGTTTTAACCCTAGTTCAATCTCTACACTTTACCATGGTTAAGTCATGATAAGTTTTGATTATTCTTTTCTTTTTCTTTTAACTTATCATAACATTTCTTCTTCTTCTTCCTTGCTTCAAGTGAAGAAAAGCTTACCTCATCAATGGTGATTGATGTTTTTGAGTGAGAAATCCAATTCTAAAGTTAACCCACTTCCTATTTCTTCATCCTCTACCTCTTGCCAAGTAGTAGAGTGTGTTTACTTCACAAGTTTCTTGACTTGGTGAAGTCGGAGCTTGATTTAGCGATGCCTCGACGTAGATCATCTTCGGCATGGACATCGACGACCTAGCTTGCCCATTCTCCGACGAAGCCGATCCTAGAGCCCGGATTTGACTTGGACAGCGGAGAGGACTTCGTTGCGGAGCTATGGAGGTGGAGCACCAGATCTACAAAGGTTGTATTTCCGTTTTCTCATTAGTTAAGTGTTAACTAGTTCTATGTTCGCCTAGACATCTAGTTATCGATCCGTAGTTTAGGGTTTGTAGGCACCATAATTTTTGAAATTGCCATGGTTGATGGCTTGGGAGACCTCACTAGAGTGCCTAGAAACCCTACAGAGTTTTCAGGTATCCTTGATTCGCAAGTTCTTTTGATGTATCTGTTGTTTTTCACACTTGTGCCGTGGTTGGGACGAGAGTCGTGTTAGGTAGATTAGCCGTTTGTTGTGTTAACTTCTGTCAGCGATTCTTTTGTTGCGCGACACGTATAACAGTTGTGTGCTAACCGGATAGGAGATAGAGATTCGTCCTCGTTTTGATCCTTCTAGAGATGTTGGATTTGACGTTCTCCTGGGCACAGACTGGTCAGCTATGTGCTAGGCGTCTGTGGACTACTGTGAGGAAAACAGTCAGGTTTTGTTTTCCCCGGCAAGTCAGTTCTTGTTGTGCAGGTGGATAGTTATGCCGCCTCTCACAGCTTAAATTCAGCCTTTTTCGCTAGTCGGCTTTTGAGGAGATGTCACGGATTCTTGGCATTCATTAGTGATACCGAAGCCACAGTTGGAACTGTTAGACCGGGTTCCTTTCGTGCGAGAATTTTCCGACGTTGTTCCAGATGAGCCGGCGAAGCTTAGGGAGCTTAAGGATCAGCTGCAAAGTTGTTTGTTGGGGAGTTTGTGCGTCTGAGTGTTTCGCTTTTGGAAGCTCCTATTTTTGTTCGTCAAGGAGAAAGACGGCAGTTGGAGGTTGTGTATCGATGGATTGTTAATTGAACCGGCTTACGGTGCGGATAGGTATCCTTTACCTCGCATTGACGATTTCTTCGATCAGCTCCAGAGTGCGAGACATTTTCTAAGTTTGTTTGGGATCAGGTCATCATTATTGCGGTTCAGAGTGATGGCATTCCGAAAACTGCCTTATGCGTGCTACGGCTTTGTGAGTATTAGTGAGTCATTGGATTCACTGATGCCCTAGCAGCATTCGTAGATATGATGAACCGGATTTCTTCAGTCGCGTGCTAATTTCGGGTCGTGACATCGTGTCAGTGCCTCATGTAATAATATATCGTAAATATGAGGTATGAATGCGGTATAATGAAAACAGAATACATCATGAATGAGAAAACTGTTTTCTTAATATAGTGAGATTTCTGTATAAACATTTAAGTATCATCAATGAAATCATCAGAAAATCAGTTTCAAGCATCGACACAAAATATATATCTCAATATCACAATATCTCAATATCTCAGGCTCCGGCTATCCGGACTGGCCTGTATCATCAAATCTCAATATCTTAGGCTCCGGTTATCCGTACTGGCCTGTATCATCAAATCTCAATATCTCAGGCTCCGGCTATCCGGACTGGCCTGTATCATAAATCTCAATAAAATCACCGGTCAGCAATGCTCCCCTGTCACAGGCTCAAACGCCATTCTCTGCGATCTTCTCGTCCCGGGGTACCGCACCGGGTCTACCATGCACCTGCAGACGGTTCATCTCCTCCTCGAATCGGGTGTATGATATCGTTCAAGAGCCGAGAAAACTCATGGGGGACATATCACAATCATAACATGAGAAAACCGCACTTTTATCTTTTAAAATAATAAATGAGTTTATTAAATCTTGCGGTTTCTCCAAATCCAGAAATCTCATGGAAAATCCGAAATCCAAAATAAAAGTCAATAATAATGAATACTGGACTCCGGCAATCCGGACTGGACCTTATACTATTTCATGACTAATGAATATAAAAATATGGGCGAAATATCAAGCAATGAATGCAATATGAACTAACATATGAAACAATAACATATAGGAACTATCAGCTAGTAAGCTATGTCACTGAAATAATATTCTCTAAGTGTACGTGATATAGCAGTTACCGATGAAGATGTGTGTGAGCCGGCAAGCGAGTGTACGTGGAACATACGCGTCATCGGTAATGGTGCTGGTGTCCTAACAACAGGTTTCATCATTTCTAACGAAAATACATATAAGCATGCAATGCAAAGCGAGCAGCGGAATAAATGGTAAATTAAAGCAATAAAGAAATATGCATTCCTATATACGAGTCATACAGTTTTTGGTATCTGAAATCGCACGAATCATGGTGTTTAGAAAATAGGGCTATGATGTTTTTATGAAAAAGTACATCCTTTTAAATATCCGTAATATATCTTGGCCTGTCTTAAAATACTCACGATTCGTTAGTTTTTGAAATAGGTATGACTCGAGTCTAGTCTAACATCTACACGTAAGCTACAGGGCTAAACTAACAGGCTAATCGAAAAGGTAAGGAAACCACCTAAATCTGAGTCGATATATGTAAGTCCATGTCACGCACCCCACGAACTTGCGGGGAGGCGGAATATATGAAAAACAATTATCAAAGCTTCGTAACACGAACTTGAGCGCATGAATCGTTATCTAAACTATTGCTAACTATCTACTAGAGGTTTAACTACTCGGATTCGAAGTTATACCTCACGTTACATGTCCTTCGGGTCTTCATCGCTGTCCTCCACTCCTCGTAGGCTCCTTGGAACATCGGCACCTCAACGGCCTCCTCGAATCAAAGATGATTCACCCGAAAGCTACTACGCCAAGCTTAATCTCAAACTTGAGATAACTAGGTTACTTAAAGTGCTAATCTAAGCTACCTAGGGGATATAGTGTGAGGTTATGGATGTATTGGTCTAGCTAACCCTTGATCTCAACTCATGAGAGGTTAGGGTTAGGGTTTGAAGAGAGAGTGAGCTTGAGGAGAGAGAAAGCGAAGATGAGAATGAAATGAGATAATGAACTCTCATAATATATATGAAGCATTACTTTTTTATCCAAAAATGAAATAAAAGAATTAACAACCATGCTTCATAAATATCTATGTGCGATTCATCTCCATGAGTCATTAAGCATTTATGATGCAATAATGACATGGATGAATCACACAAATGAGTCACTAATCTCATTTAATGCAATGCCACCTTACCCCCCAAGTCACCACTCTTCTAGAAGCTTCCCGACAAATTACGAGAACGGCCCTCCAATCCGTGAAAACACGGAAAAACTTTAGACTGTATAAATCCAATAACCCGATACTAGAATCTGGCTTAAACCAAAGCCGGCTAGTAAAAACTGTCCGAAAAGTCGTACGTGCGTAAACACACGTATGCGTCCGAACCCTTGTCGTAAAACCATACGACCTCTATATCGTTTCGCCTGGAGCAGGGAAACTCTCTGTGTGGGACTCTAAAGACTCGACACTACGCTGGCAGTGGGTTTAACCACAGACCGCAAGCGGCACTGGCTGTACGTAACGGTCCCCAGGTAGATGTCGATAAGAAGGCCTATGAGGAAAATCATCCGAACTCCCACTGAGCCTGATGTGACAATCTCCATACAGTCCGGTCTGTTTGTCTAAGGCTATCGCATATCAAGCCTAGAGGGCGGCAAGCGTCAGTCCCCTAATAGCTGTATAAGTCGTGTCGGAGCGAAGCCCATTACGCCCTGAGAAGCTACTGGAACCTACCAGTATATCTCGCTTGCCCTGGCCAGGGACTTTGCGTAATGGCTCTCTGACACAGTGCGATATCATCTCCCAATACCGGGAGAGACGAATCCTATCTAACCACTACTGCCTCCAAGTGCTCGGGACTGCACCCAACTGCTACCTGTTTGCACGACTCCTTTGAGCCGTGGTAGGGTAGCAATCTAAGAACAGTGGGACACACTCGAGGCGAAGTAGCAGTGTCAAGTCTGCGGACTATGCTGTACTCATGTCATCTGGGAACTGTTAACTGACGATGGGTATAATACCAACCAATCAGTTCCTCTGCGAGTCCTGTCCGGTGAACCCATAACCTAACGAGCACCTGTATACTATCTCCAGTACGACGTACTGATGGCTGTGGGACAGACCATCTCCCCAACTGGGATGAGAAGCGTACACACTTAGTCTACTCTGGAATATCGATGCTCTATCTCGATAATCCAACGACCAGGGACCTGTGTAGGATGTTGCTTACAGACTACCCAGCCCCCACTAGTGTGACTGCCATCACAACGCTGGTAATCAAGCAAAGATCCTATGGGCTCTACTAATATGTATAAGTGATACGTTACAAGAAACATATGCACATATTAAAGTAGACACAAACCAAGTAGCATACTACCATTTTCAGCAAGACTGTATATATACAACTGTGAATATCCCAAGCTTCCATTAAGTAATATACATGCTAGTATGATACAATAATGGCCCCTGGGGCATATACACTAACAATCTCCCACTTGCACTAGGGCCATGAGCTGGCATATCGTAGACCTATCATCTCGAGTAGCCTCTCGAACTGCGTCTGAGGAATGACCTTTGTGAATGGATCAGCAATGTTATCCTCCGTCTTTACTCTCTTCACCTCGATCTCCCGGCGATCTATGATCTCCCTGATCAGGTGATACCGCCTTAAGATGTGTCTGGACTTCTGATGGGACCTGGGTTCCTTCGCTAAAGCTATAGCACCGTTGTTATCACAATACAGAGGTATTGGACCAACACTGGAAGGAACCACCTGAAGTTCTGTGAGGAACTTCTTCATCCAGACAGCTTCTTTTGCTGCATCGCAAGCAGCTATATACTCCGCTTCTATCATTGAGTCTGCAACGGTCTCCTGCTTGGAACTCTTCCAACAGACCGCCCCTCCATTGAGGGTAAAGACATAACCCGACATGGATTTGGAGTCATCTTTGTCACTCTGGAAGCCGGAGTCGGCAAAGGCCTCCATCTGGAGGTCTTTTCCGCCATACACTAAGAACATCTCCTTAGTCCTCCTCAGGTACTTCAGAATGTTCTTTACTGCTATCCAGTGATTCTCCCCTGGGTTTGCTTGATACCGGCTTACTACGCTCAATGCGTATGCTACATCTGGTCTGGTACATAACATCGCATACATTATAGAGCCTACCGCTGAAGCGTACGGTATAATCGACATGCGATCCCTTTCCAAATCAGTCTTGGGAGACATATCTTTTGAGAGGGTGATTCCGTGACAAGCTGGTAGGTTACCGCGCTTAGAATCTTCCATACTGAATCTTTTCAATATGGTGTCTATGTACCTGGACTGCGAAAGTCCCAACATCCTCTTTGATCTATCACGATAGATCTGGATCCCCAGAATGTAGGTGGCATCACCTAGGTCTTTCATGGAGAACTTCTGTGACAAAAAACTTTTGACTGACTGTAACATAGGAATATCATTTCCTATTAGGAGAATGTCATCCACGTACAAGACGAGGAATACTACAGCTCTCCCTACAATCTTACTGTATATGCATGGTTCATCTGGATTTTTGATAAAGTCAAATTCTTTGACAGTATCATCAAAACAGATGTTCCAACTCCGCGATGCCTGCTTTAGTCCATAAATGGACTTAAGCAGCTTGCATACTTTACCGCTGCTCCCACTCTGAATGAATCCCTCTGGCTGATCCATATAGACGCTTTCTTCCAAATTTCCATTTAGAAAGGCCGTCTTTACGTCCATCTGCCAGATCTCATAATCGTGGAAAGCAGCAATAGCAAGAAGGACCCGAATGGATTTTAGCATAGCTACTGGAGAAAAGATTTCGTCATAGTCCAAACCAGGTCTTTGACGGAAACCCTTTGCAACAAGTCTAGCCTTATAAGTTTCAACCTGTCCATCTATACCAATCTTCTTTCTGAAGATCCATTTGCATCCTACGGGTTTTACCCCATTTGGAGCAAAGTCCAAAGTCCATACTTTGTTTGTGTACATGGACTCCATTTCGGTCCGCATTGCATCCAGCCATTTTACTGAGTCGCCGCTCTGAATGGCTTGCTGGAAGCTAGTAGCCTCATCATAGTCTATAGTGCAATCCTCTCTATCCCCATCTACGAGAAAACCGTAGTATCTCTCGGGCGGATGAGATTGCCTACTACTCCTGCGGAGTGGCGTCGGGATGTCCTGTTCTTCTGAAGCCTCAGGTTCTACCATACTTTCAGTAGTAGTTTGTGGTTCTGGAATTTCTTCCAGTTCTATTTCGCTCCCATTTGTTTCCTTTTCTAAAAACTGATGTTCTAGAAAGTGGGCATAACGAGAAACAAAAACCTTTTGTTCCTCTGCGTAATAGAAAAAATACCCCTTAGAGTTCTTTGGGTATCCCACAAACTTACACTGTACTGAGCGTGCCTCGAACTTGTCTGCATGCTGCCTTTTTACAAAAGATGGACATGAAGATAGGGTTTCTTCCCACTCCACATCTGATATAGTGTGGTAGGCACAGTCTTGGTAGGAACTAGGTTCAAAAGATATGCAGCTGATTCTAGTGCATATCCCCAGAATGATCGTGGTAACTCAGCGTTACTCATCATGGAACGAACCATATCCAATAGGGTTCGATTCCTCCTTTCTGATACACCGTTGTGTTGTGGTGTGTATGGAGGAGTAAGCTGAGAGAGAATTCCATTCTCTTTTAAGTAACCTAGAAACTCGGCACTTAAGTATTCACCACCTCGATCAGATCTCAGTGTCTTGATACTTTTGCCGGTTTGTTTTTCCACTTCATTCTTGTATTCTTGGAATTTCTCAAAGGCCTCAGATTTATGCTTCATTAAGAAGATATATCCATACCTAGAGAAATCATCCGTAAAAGTAATGAAGTAGGAATAACCACATCGCGCATGTGTAGACATTGGACCGCATACGTCACTGTGTATGAGTCCCAAGAGCTTGCTTGCTCTTACTCCGTGTCCAGAAAACGGAGTCTTTGTTATCTTTCTCATGAGACAAGATTCACAAGTAGCATAAGTTTGATATTCGAACGGATTCAAATATCATTCTCTATGTAACTTAGTCAACCTTCTCTCATTGATGTGACCTAGTTTACAATGCCATAAGAAAGCCTGATTTAATTCCGGAGACTTTCTTTTAAGTGTATTCTGGACATTGAAAACCTGAGCTTGACTTAATACGTATATGCTGTTATCTAATGTACCTAACCCAATCAGAACTTGATTTAGGTGGAAGTTAACTACATCGTTTACGAATGTAAAATCATATCCCTCTCTCAAAAGTGAGGACACTGATATGATATTACAAGTCATACTAGGTATATATAAACAGCTACGTAAAATCAATATATGCCCACTTGTCAAACCTAGGCGATATTCTCCCACGGATTCAGCATTCACTGTCATTCCGTTTGCAACTTTGAGAGACCAATCACCCACCTTTATAACTTTACGGTTTCTCAAAGCATGTAATGAATTACAGATATGAGATCCTGCTCCGGTATCTAATACCCAGGAAGCAGAGTTAATTGACAAACAGTTCTCAATAACAAACACACTTGAGGCTGAAGCCACAACATGCTTTGTATCTTGGCTACTGGCTTCCAAAGCCCTGCAATCATTCTGCCTATGCCCAATCCCATAATAATAGGAACTACCCTCTTTTACTGCATTAAGTTCCGAAACTTTTGCCTTTCTCTTTCCTTCTATTTTCCTGGTTTCCTTCAGGGTAGGAGGCAGAGACTGTAGAATCAAGTCAGTATCTGACTCGTTTCCCAACGTAGTCTTCAGGTCCTGGAGCTCATCAATACAGCTAGTCATTGTAAGGACGTTGTCCCCTACAGATGACCCGTCAGCCAACCTCGCTTGAATTAATTCGTTCGAGGTTTCATATCTAGTGATATGAGATTGCTCTCCATATAAATCTTTGTTATGGGGAAAGATGGAAACTAAGTCCATCTTCTCGTGCTGCTTCTGGTATACACCATCAACTGAAGCTAACATGAGGCATTTGGCTTTCGCTTTATCTTTTTCTTTTATCTGACGGATATCCATATCCGTGACAGTGGAAACTGGACCTGGGACGGCGGGATCTTGAGTAGTAATAGGGTGGTCCAGCTTGTCATAGGCAATGGACATCTGGACAGACCTTTGCCAGTCATATAAGTCAGATTCAGTCAATTTGTTATCTAGATGTAACCTATGTGTGGTCACAAGGTCGCTGCAATTTTAAGAGAGAGAGAAGAATTAGCATGATGCTCTTGCAAGTTTAGAGTGGTTTAATTTATCTAAACAGGATGGCTCCCACTGTTTCTCGAATCCCTCCTCAAACCATAAAAGAAGAATTAGCCAGGACTATTCTCACCGTACAATACTTGCTTAACCATTCAGCCAGGCCAGTGTCGATACTTCGAGGGAGGTTTTCCAACGCTTTCGCGAAGTTCCTTAATTAAAGAACCTCTTTTCTCTGGGGGCTTAACCCCTCTGACACCTTTCTAGGCACCTACTTGGTTTATAGCATTGATCGTTAAGTGACGAATCTCCTGATAAGTAACTCGTACTCACAGTAGGATCGGGATCCAAAATATCATCGTATGATAATGTTGAAGGAATCCTACCAACATTCATCAAACTCCAAAATGGTATGCACTCTCTGCAAATTTCAGTTTCTTTAGAAATTCCCGATATAAATTTTTTGCCCCATGCTCTTATAACCTTGGCGTTGGTCAAAATGTCATAAGTCACATGTCAAGTTCTACCCATCATTATCCTGGTTAATTTGAACCCACCCGTACATATCCTTGACGTTGGCCAAAATGATAATACGACTGTCCCAAACTAACACATCTATCTATGTAACAAATGAAATACCCAGCAGCTACCAAACACTATACCTTGGCGTTGGTCAAAATGCATAGCTTGAATACTACTGAATACCCAAATGAAATGACGGAGAGCTACGAATGGTTTTGGCAAAACCGTGAACGTAGTGAACTTGATATAATCGAAGGAACCTGATACTTTTTAAAAGGAGTGGTTAAAGCTCCGCAATTAAAAATTCTGATCTTTTTAAAATAACCGAGTGGTTTCTTTTAAATTTGTTCCAACGATTAAACTTTGGTTTATTTTCTTTGCATTTATAATAATGCGTCCCATCATTTATCCTATCATTGCAGAAAACAACGAAAATACCACGTCCTCTTATGTCATCCGCATTCGCCACTGGGTCCCGTCATCACCCGTTAGGTTACTTAACTAACGACACAGCGGGGGCTGGGCTAGCGCGGGTGTAAAACATAAGTGACGTCTAATAGCTATCATATATAGATATTGTACATTCGTCAGACGCAATAATAAGCATTCCAGATCACAGATGAACTTTATTGGATTTATTAGAAATCCGCATTTGCTTTGAAACTGCAATAAAAGACGGATTACACAGTTGTGATACATAGCCATTACCCCACCCTAGACCCCTACGGGTACAGCAAACTACCCGCCAAGTACCCGAAGTGAAGCGGTCTCCCTCAACAAAGTGAGTAGGCCACTAAACACTTCAAAGTACCCGGTAGTTTGTGTACCCCGCCTTAGGTCTATCCTAGGAGCAAAAACAATAAAAAGAAATAATACAACGGTGGCTACAACCGCAACCTGGATGTGCCCCGCGGAATAATATTACAACTTATTACAATTACATCGAATGAATTAATACAATAACCCATCACAAAACCCCGGCTAATCATCACAATAGCCCAACACAGTTCATATCCACAAACAGTTAAAAAACATCACAGATATGTGCAACCCCCTGCCAACCGACATACTGGCAGTTAGGAGAGGTTTACGAACACATAAACATTACAGATCAAGACCCAATTAGAAAATATCTTAGAACATCGATCGAATACTAAATTCCGTGTCTACCCCAAAAGCAAACCTGTACTGAACAAACCTGGGTACACAACAGAACATACTGGAAAACAGAAAACCACATAATATGAATTACAGAGGAAATCCGAGTCAACTCGGAGTTGACTCGGCGGCGGATCCGCGGCCAAAAGCACCTTTGTGCCGCGGTTCCGCGGCCGAGTTGCTGAGTTAGGGTCTCGTATTTTCTCAGTTTTCATTAAAATCCCTGCTGTGAATTTTAAGGTATGTCAAAAAAAAATTTTGACAGTTTTAAAATTAACAGAAACTTAGGGTTTTGGTTTTTCGTTTTTCGTATTTTTCGTCGATCGAACTTCTAATCAGTTGCTAACAAGCTAGTAATGGTTTAGTTGTCTCTGATACCACTGTAAGTCCATGTCACGCACCCCACGAACTTGCGGGGAGGCGGAATATATGAAAAACGATTATCAAAGCTTCGTAACACGGACTTGAGCGCATGAATCATTATCTAAACCATTGCTAACTATCTACTAGAGGTTTAACTACTCGGATTCAAAGTTATACCTCACGTTACATGTCCTTCGGGTTTTCATCGCTGTCCTCCACTCCTTGTAGGCTCCTTGGAATATCGGCACCTCAACGGCCTCCTCGAATCAAAGATGATCCACCCGAAAGCTCCTACGCCAAGCTTAATCTCAAACTTGAGATAACTAGGTTGCTTAAAGTGCTAATCTAAGCTACCTAGGGGATATAGAGTGAGGTTATGGATGTATTAGTCTAGCTAACCCTTGATCTCAACTCATGAGAGGTTAGGGTTAGGGTTTGAAGAGAGAGTGAGCTTGAGGAGAGAGAAGGTGAAGATGAGAATGAAATGAGATAATGAACTCTCATAATATATATGAAGCATTACTTTTTTATCCAAAAATGAAATAAAAGAATTAACAACCATGCTTCATAAATATCTATGTGTGATTCATCTCCATGAGTCATTAAGCATTTATGATGCATTAATGACATGGATGAATCACACAAATGAGTCACTAATCTCATTTAATGCAATGCTACCTTACCCCCCAAGTCACCACTCTTCTAGAAGCTTCCCGACAAATTACGAGAACGTCCCTCCAATCCGTGAAAACACGGAAAAACTTTAGACTGTATAAATCCAATAACTCGATAGTAGAATCTGGCTTAAACCAAAGCCGGCTAGTAAAAACTGTCCGAAAAGTCGTACGTGTGTAAACACACGTATGCGTCCGAACCCTTGTCGTAAAACCATACGACCTCTATATCATTTCGCCTGGAGCAGGGAAACTCTCTGTGTGAGACTCTAAAGACTCGACACTACGCTGGCAGTGGGTTTAACCACAGACCGCAAGCGGCACTAGCTGTACGTAACGGTCCCCAAGTAGATGTCGATAAGAAGGCCGATGAGGAAAACCATCCGAACCCCTATGAGCCTGATGTGACAATCTCCGTACAATCCAGTCTGTTCGTCTAAGACTATCGCATATCAAGCCTCGGGGGCGGCAAGCGTCAGTCCCCTAATAGTTGTATAAGTCGTGTCGGAGCGAAGCCCATTACACCCTGAGAAGCTACTGGAACCTACCAGTATATCTCGCTTGCCCTAGCCAGGGACTTTGCGTAATGGCTCTCTGACACAGCGTGATATCATCTCCCAATACCGGGAGAGACGAATCCTGTCTAACCACTACTGCTTCCAAGTGCTCGGGACTGCACCCAACTGCTACCTGTTTGCACGACTCCTTTGAGCCGTGGTAGGGTAGCAATCTAAGAACAGTGGGACACACTCGAGGCGAAGTAGCAGTGTCAAGTCTGCGGACTATGCTGTACTCATGTCATCTGGGAACTGTTAACTGACGATGGGTATAATACCAACCAATCAGTTCCCCTGCGAGTCCTGTCCGGTAAACCCATAACCTAACGAGCACCTGTATACTATCTCCAGTACGACGTACTGATGGCTGTGGGACAGACCATCTCCCCAACTGGGATGAGAAGCGTACACACTTAGTCTACTCCGGAATATCGATGCCCTATCTCGATAATCTAACGACCAGGGACCTATATAGGATGTTGCTTACAGACTACCCAGCCCCCACTAGTGTGACTGCCATCACAACGCTGGTAATCAAGCAAAGATCCTATGGGCTCTACTAATATGTATAAGTGATACGTTACAAGAAACATATGCACATATTAAAGTAGACACAAACCAAGTAGCATACTACCATTTTCAGCAAGACTGTATATATACAACTGTAAATATCCCAAGCTTCCATTAAGTAATATACATGCTAGTATGATACAATAATGGCCCCTAGGGCATATACACTAACAGTATTTTGGGGGTTTAAATTTAAATTCGGTGACCGAACTTATTTAAGGGGGAAGATTGTAACATATCAGAAAATAAAATATTATTTTTGAGAAATTAAATAATTAAAATAATAATTTCTACGAATATTATTAAGTATGAGAATTAGTTTTAATGAAAGGGTATAATTATATATCGATAATTTGGAAAATATTTGGTAAATTAATAAGGATTATTGCTTGAAAGTATTTATGTGATTTGGGCATTCTATGAATTATTATACAACTAGTTATATTTAAATTAATATAAAACCCGATTAGTGTTTCACTAATTATGCATTAATCTTAATTATGTGTATGTTGCAAACACTTAGTTCAATGTTTTGAACCATGGCTTCTTTTAAATTAAAAATGGTTTTGTTTTAAAAAAATGTAAAAGAGAAGATATTTTTGATGAGTGAGAGAGTGATGGGATTGGTGTCATGGCTAATGTGTGAGAGAAAGAGAGAGTAGGAAGTTTCTACACCCTTCTCATTATCTCTCCTCTTCATTTTTTCTTTCCTTCCTCCTCCTTCTTCCTCATTCTCCTTCATCTCTTCACCTCCACTACCACCATGGCCACCCCAAAATCCTCACAAAAACTCCATACTCTCTTCACAAAAAATGTGCACAAGCGCACTACAAGTAAGATGGTATGAACAAGTTGAGATTTTGAAGACTTAGGGCAACTCAAGAAAATTCTTAAGTTACCAAATGAGCTAATTTTTGCATCCTTAGCTTATAAATTGTGTTTCCTTGACCCTTTAGTAGTTTAGAGTTAAACGTATGAGGCTTGGTGATATTGGAAAATTCCAAGATAAGCGTTAGGGTTTATCTTGAGTTGTGAGGGTGTAATTGAGTGTATTTTTTGACCACAAGCTTGTTAGTGTTGTCCTAAACCAAGTTAACACAGAAAAACCCCAAGACTTAAACATAGATTTTTCCCGTGTCGGTTTTCTTGGGTTTGTGATGCCTACAGGAAATCTGGAGCAAACTGGTCTGTTTTTAGGAAAATCAAACAAACTCACCAACCTAGTTATACCCATAGGAGACCACCACCAAAAGACGAACCAAAAATTTCCACCTTAGACCGGCGGCGCTGGATTTTATGGTATTCTCACCGGGCCGACTGTAGACATTGGTTGTAGGGGTTTTGGCAGTAGCTCACTTACTTGATAATCTATCCCCTATATTCTTTGGTTGGTCCAAATTTACCTGAGGCAAAATCTGGAGCTATTTTCCAAAGTTGTTGTTTTGGGTTTTATGGTTTTTAATAACTTGAGTTTTGAAATTCGTGTTTTATCTCGGTCGATTGATGGTTGTACGTCAACATCGAGAGTGGTTTGGATATTCTTGCACGCGTAGACCATAGATTCTAACCTGTGTGTGCTTCGTGTGCCGTTTTTGTTTTCACATTCGGTTCGTGTTTACGATACAACATGTTTGAACTGTAGATACCCCGTGTGGACTTCGGAACGACAGGGGAGAGCGTGGCGTCATCAACTTCGGCAAGCGAGGATCAAGATAAGTAGATGTATATCTACGGGGGAAGTCAGGTGGATGGCGTATAGCACCCCCGCAACCGTAGAATAGGGCATTACTATATCCGTAAGTTTGGATGCGATATTTGGATACTTAGTAAAGATGATATTTAGAAGTCATTCGATTAGATTAGGTTGATCTAGGGAGACCTATACATAGGATGATTACCTTGGTGGCGAATCGCAGGTTATATGTAGTCTCACACACACGCGCGCGCGCGGGCACAAACACACTTGATTTTTTGTGTATATATATAGGTATGCGAGTATGTGTTTATATATATATATATATGGGTGATGAGGATAGCATGTGATATATGGAGATGAGTCGATATGATCGGGCATGATGCCGTGAGATTTGATATGTGATTGAGTCGTGATATGGTATATGATATGATATTATAATGGATCGTTAGGCGATATATATTCATACATATGACAATATGTGAGTGGTTAATATTTGAATGTACGAGACTGTAGAACCGTACCCATGATCATGATATTGTACGATGATGATACCGTACGAACAATGATATTATATATGATTTGACCCGTACCCTTGACTTTAAGGATGTCGTACGATGGATATTACCGTACGAAACATATAAGATGATTGATCCGCACTCTTGACTCGAGAATATCGTACTATGTATTATACAGTACGTGACACTATGAGGCTGGATCGCCAACTACTAGGTATATCGACTCGGAATATATATTTAGATTTTCTTATCCTTCCGACTAGTTTCTTAGTTAGTCTCTTAGTTGTTTAGGTAGATGCTAGACTAGGCTCGAGTCATACCTATTTTCAAAACTAACGAATCGTGAGGATTTTTAAAGACAGCCCGAGTAATACAACAGATTTTCCAAAGGGCATCTCTTTTTCCAAAAACCTCGTAGCCCCTACTTTTATAAAAACCACGATTCGTGCTATTTCAAAACACTAAAACGGTATGACTCATACATTGATATGTATATTTTATGATGCTACTTTTACTATTCATTTTTCTGTTATTTTTATTCGTTCTCATTGCATTGTATCTTTATTACATATGTTTTCTTTAGCTATTATGAATCCCGTCTTTTAGGACACCGGCACCATTACCAATGATGCGTATGTTCCACGTACACTTGCTTGCCGGCTCACACACATCATCATCGGTAATTGCCATGTCACGTACACTTTAGAAAACGTTATTTCATTGGTATAACCTGCTAGCTGGTAGTTTCAACACATTATTAGTATGCTTGCTCTCATATGCTAGTTAGATATTGCATTCCTTAGATACCTATGCATTTATATATTCATTCTGTTATGCCATATTGTGGGGCTTTATGCCGATATTCACTGTTTATTGACTCATGATTTTGAGATTTTCGGGTTTTTCCATGATGATTTCTGGATTTAGGGGAAAACCGCAAGAATTTTATAAACTTATTATCATTTTAAAAATGCAAGTTGCGGTTTTCTCGTTATATGAGATATATGGCGTCCACCATAAGTTTTCCTGATTGAGTTGATTTTCGAGACCCGATTCGAGGAGTAGGATGAACCGTTTCGGGTACATAGTGGACCCGGTATGGTATCCCGAGGCAAGAAACTCGAGTTGTAGACGATGAGCCTGGCAGGGACAGGCTACCTACCGGTGATATTTGGCACGGCGGATATCCGGAGGATACCGATCGTAGTCATGAGATTTGATGATATGGGTCGATCCGGACCGACGGAGCCCTGGATTTTGAGGATTTTGTTTTGATGTTTGACACGGATTTCTATCGATTTCATTGATGATACTCCAATTCTTATACTAAAACTTTACTGAGATAAGAACCCAGCTTTCTCGTACAGATATACCCTGATTTCATGATTATGCATTCTTGATGCATTCATACATCATATATATGACATGTTGCTACTTGAGGCACTGACACGAGTATTTGGTATTATACTTATGCTTAGATTAGTACCATTGCCACTACTAGATGCTTCAGTGTTATATTATGAGCATATTATTGTATGACCTAGGAGATCATCTTTCATATGATTTCTACCCGGTGATGTCTTCTACTCATGAGTTGGCAACTCACCCCCGTTGTGCCACAGTTTCTTGCAGATTTGGCCATACAGATTCCGTAGCGGCTTGCTGACACTTCACTTTCTTTTGGGTGATTGCTGGATACGTAGGATAAATTGCTTCGTGACCACCAGTATATATTGTATATTTATTCCACTTGTATCTAGTTAAGCTCCATCAACCAGACTTGTATATTTAGTAGACTAGATAACCCCAGTTGCATATTCTTTCGGCCTTAGAGTCGCGCTTATGTATTTATTGTCGTTTCTGGTTTACTTAATGATGTTTAGTCTTCTTGTTTTCTTTCTGAGTTTGATCCTCGCCTTTGGTGTTGTATACTTATATTATCTTGCGTAGTTGTTTTCGCCATTTGGCGAAGAGCTAACTCCCGCTTGGGGATACCTATATATATATATATATATATATATATATATATATATATATATATATATATATATATATATCATTGCTTGTACCGTTTTCAGATTAAAATATACAAAGGAGGTGCTGCCCAAATTTCAAGCGACAAAAAGGGTTTTCATGTTAGATACAAATATAGTGTTTTCATATATTACTACTTATGTATATATAAGAATAGGTTTGATTTCAGTAAACCTTATTTCAAAACTGCACCTCTACTATTTTCCCTAAAAGGTTTAGATTTCTGGGTTTTTGGTTTACTTGAATTAGATGGGGTCCTATAGACTCCACATGATTCAAGTGCCAGTCACGTTCCATTTCTGGGTCGTGACAAAGATATTTCGGACTTCGTTTTGATATGCCTGACTTGCCAGCTGGTCAAGGCTGAGCATCAGATACCGGCAGGAGAGTTGCAACCTTTACTCATTCCGGAGTGGAAATAGGAGCAGATCTCCATGAATTTTATTATGGGTCTATCCAGGTCCAGTCGAGTGTATGAATCCATTTGGGTGATTGTTGACCGGTTGACGAAAGAGGCTCACTTCTTTCTAGTGAAGACCACTTTCGGATATGCTCAGTATGCTCAGTTGTACATTGATGAGATTGTTCATTTACAAGATGTTCCTACATGCATTGTATCCGACAGAGGCACCCAGTTTACCAGCCGTCTTTGGCAGAAACTCCAGGAAGCTTTGGGTACCCGATTGAGTTTTAGCACCGCTTTCCATCCGCAGACCGGTGGTCAGTCAGAGCGGACTATACATACTTTCAAGGATATGCTTCGAACGTGGGTGCTTAATTTTGGTGGCAGTTGGGATCGTCACTTGCCTTTGATAGAGTTCTCCTACAATAACAGTTACCAGGAGACGATTCAGATGGCACCTTTTGAGTCCTTGTATGGAAGAAAGTTTCGATCGCCAGTCTGTTGGACCGAACTTAGCGAGAGTTAGGGACCACGGCTAGTTCAGGAGACTACGGAGAAGATCCAGTTGATCCAGGACAGGATGAAAGCAGCCCAATGCAGATATGCCGACCGTCGTCGTCGCAGACTTGAGTTCGCGGTGGGTGATCATGTATTCCTACGGATTTCTCCGATGAAAGGTGTGATGAGATTTGGGAAGAAAGGGAAGCTTAGCCCCAGATTTGTGGGTCCTTTTGAGATTCTTAAGCGAGTTGGTACGGTTGCCTATCGTTTGGCACTTCCACCCAGTTTTTCGGATGTTCACCGCGTATTTCATGTATCGATACTTTGCAAGTACCTTCATGATCCTTCTCACATGATCAGCACCAGAACATCCAGCTGGAGCGCGATCTTTCTTTCACCGAGCAGCCGGTAGTTATTTTGGATCGGCAGGTGAAGAAACTTCAATCAAAGGTCTTGCCGTCAGTGAAGGTTCTGTGGCGTGGCCCAAGTAGCGAAGAGGTGACATAGGAAGCCGAGAGCGAGATGCGGAAGAAATTTCCTCATCTCTTCGAAAGTACGCATAGTAAGATTTTTAAATTCGGGGACCGAATTACTTTAAGGGGGAAGATTGTAGCACTTTAGAACGCGATTAGTGTAAATTAAGTGTTATAATGCGGGGTTTTAATAAAAATTAACCAATAATTATTTTCACATATTTTATTATTATTAATTAATATTTTTATTTAATTATTTTGTGCTTGCACACACATGTGCATGTTAATCTAGGTTTAAGTATGTGTTAACCATATTTTGTTAGCCATGACACCTTAACCACATTATGGCATGTTGTGTTTACATATATCTATTTTAATTATCAAAAAGGTTTTATTTTAAATTAAGAGAAAAAGGGAAAAGAGCTGAAAATGGAGGCATGATGAAGCATGGGAGCATAGGGGGACAGAATGGGAGGCATTAAATGAAGCGAGAGAAAGAGCATGGCTCAACTCTCATCTCTCACCATCACCCTCTCACTCTCTCATTTTTATCCTCACAACACTCACTCTCTCAATTCATTTCTCCTTCTTCTTCGCACAAAAAAAATCATCTCTTGAAAAGATTTTCTTCACTAACCCTAAGCCTAAACCAACATCAAACCCCACTAAACCCTTCACTAAGCTTGCTTAAGCCCACTTGTGATGTCTTGGAGCTTGATGGCTAGGATTTCATCCAAGTCTTGGTGAGGTATTGATGTTAAACTCTTTGTTAGGCTCTAGGGAAGGTTTTGTGTTAATTAGTTTCAATAAAATACCTTAATGTTATAGTTTAGTGCTATATATCTTATTTTTGTTAAGTTTTGAATCTCTGTTGAATCTGCTATTGTTATGTTGATCTATAATTTAATCTAATAATATAGTAGATTAATTTTAGAGCCTTGTGTTTACCGTAGAAACCCAGACCCAACCCTACACTTTTGGACCGGTGAGAATCATATTTTCCCCGGCGCCTTTGGTTTTTCAGTTGAACTGGGTGTTGGGTTTTTATGGGTAACTCTCTGTGGGTCATGTAGGATATTTGGTATACTTTGTTTTTCCTATATAATCTGTAGACAAAATTTGAGGCCGTTTAGCTATAATTTTTGTGTTTCGACTAAGTGTGATGCGAATTTATCCGACTTTTGTTAAGTGTTTCGTACGTTTTACAGCCGTAGGTTTAGGTTAGGATGCCGCTGCACACGTTTTTCCGCTAAGCTAACACTTGGTAGCTTGTGGGGGTCGTTTCGTTGGTTTGTCGTTGTTTCTGTGTGTTATCGAAAAGTTTGCTAATTTTCACTCGTTATGGATTGTGTGATGCTAGGATCATTTGCGGAGACTTCGGACGCTGCTAGAAAGGGAAAAGAGGTGATCGGATTCACCTAATTTGAGATCGTCCGGTGAGTAAATTTAACACCTACGGGGGAATCGTCTGTATGGCGTTAAGCGCCAATGGCTAGATTCAGTGATATAAACTTATACTTATATATACATTGTGATTGTGCATGATTATAATATTGCGCATCCTATTACCCATTGTATATTAACATAGTATTAATTGGACACTGCACCATTACTAACGGTTTATGTTGCACGAGCATTGATTTATATGCCACACACACACCGTTGATAATTGCCATGACACGCTCACTATAGAATTTGCCATAGATAAATATATTGTACCGTATTCATTATTAACAGTTAGACATTGATTCTTGTTCTAGTACGCATTATGAATTGCATCATACATACATGCATGCATACATACATACATGCATACATACATACATTCCTATAGTGATATTTATACTCTCATATGATGTTTTATTTCGATTTCGTGGATTTGGGAAACCGCAAGATACCTTTTGAAACTTGAAATATTTAAAAAGTGTGGTTTTCCCTTGATATGATAAATTGTGTCCACCATGAGTTTTCTCGATTCTGAGCTATTTTGAGTACCCGATTCGAGGAGGTGGACGAGCCGTCTGCGGGTATATGGTAGACCTGGTAAGGTACCCCGGGGCAAGAAGCTCGAGATGTAGACGATGAGCCTGGCAGGGAAGTACTACCTACCAGTGATTGTATGGAAACTCGATGGATATCCAGAGGATACCGTTCGGAGTTATGAGATGAGATGGATATGAGGGCCGATCTGAGTGATGGCGCCTGAGATATTGGGACTTGGGGTGTCGTTGATGGACACCGGATTTCTATGATGATGATTTATTGATGAGGATTATGTTTTATCCCACACTCAGGATTTATTATGACATGCACTGTTTCATGTAGTTGTTGTACCCTGATGGTGTACCTTGATCATGATTTTGTTGCATATCTATACTGCTATACTTATGCCATCAAATTGTATATTTCGGATTATCGCTTTTCGTGCATACTTGCGATTATCTGTACGATATTATTTACTATTCATGAGTTGGCAACGCACCCCGTTGTGCCACAGTGTTTTGCAGGGTTGACCCTTAGTGTAGTCACGGCAGGGCTCTTTATTACATCCATTTCTGCGGATACCGCTACTGTTGGTCATGATTTTGGTGTAGATAGGTTTTGCGAGTATCCGTATGATTCCATTGTATATCTTATTTTGTATCTAGTACTCTCCATCTACCATTTATATGTATTTGACTTAGAGACGAGACTGAGAGGTTCGATATTGTATTTTTTTTTTGTGACTCTGGGTGTCGTGCTCATGTGAGTCGGCTTCTATTTCATACTATGATGTTGTTTTACCTCTTATTATGTTGTTTTCATTTCTTATTTGCTTATTTCTTCGCAACGTCGTCGTATATATACTTGTTGTGGTTGTGTTCCGCTGTTAGGCGTGAGTTGCTCCCGTTCGGGGATGCCTTTTATATATTCTATGTTTGTACCCATTTGGGACTAGTTTTTACAAAGGAGGTGCTGCCGAAATTTTTTAGAAAATAAATTTAAGTTTAAGATTTTTAACTTAAGATTTTAATTGTTTTTAACTAATGTTTTATCACTCTATTTTTTCATAGTTTAGATTTCTCGGTTTTCGGCTTACTTGATTTGCGTTACGCTTTTAGACGTTGCATGATTCAAGTGGCGGTCGCGTTCTTAATTTGGGTCGTGACACCTTACGGAACTTAGACTTGACTTTGGGGGTTTTATACCCGAACTTCGTAGGTTGATCTTTGTATGATGGAGTAGGTACTAAGTAAAGCGACGTACCATACGTATATTCCACGACGTATTTACGATATGATACTCCGCCTAAATAATCTTAGGAGATATATCTTGAGATCCTTTTTTCTATACGTTCAGTTGATCTATTCTCATCGATACTCGTTGGTTGTTCCGGTCACCATGTCTACACAACCCGAGAGGGTTGCGGTGAGAGACGGGGTCAAGACAGGCTCATCTGAGACGAGGACTGACATGGCGATATCCCGGTGATATAGGAACATGTTGTTTATCCTTTTATGATAGGATTTATCATTTGGAGGCGAGTTTTAAGGATCCGCACCAGATGGTCGGGTCATTGCTTAAGACCAGTCGGACTTGGTGGGTTGATGTTGTTCAGCCTACTCCGGGGATCGTTGTGCCGCCTATTATTTAGACAGGTGTACCAGTCGTTGCTGAGATTTACGAGGTATCGCTTCCAGAGTTCATGAAGCTGAAACCGCCAGTGTTTACGGGAATAGATGTGATAGAGGATCTTTAGTCATTCCTGGATAGGATGGATAGGATATTTAGTTCGTTGTGATGCTCCGATGCGAGATTGGTGAAATTGGCTAGTTTTCATGTGAAGGGTCTTACTCAGATCTGATGTGAGTCGATCGAAAGAGGCCGAGTAGTGGATCTTCCTCCGATGACTTGGGACAAGTTCTCGAGGGTATACTTATCCAGATTTCTTCCACAAATTGTCGGAGATGTTGAATTCATAGTTTCAAATCTTTGCGTAAGACTCCGGGTATGATCGTAGCCGAGTATGACATGCAGTTAGCGTAGCTATCACGATACGCTCCCTACTTGGTCGATACAAAAAAGAAGTGGATTAAGAGATTCGCGTGAGGTTGTTTTCCCCAATCAGAGCAAAACTCTGTTCAAATTCCAAGGCGGGAAATGAAGCAACGCTTCTGTTTCCCCCAATCAGAGCAAAGCTCTGTTTTAAAAAATTCAAATAATAATAAAGGAAGCAACGCTTCAGATTCCTTGCGCTACGCGCAACGCGCCACGTGTCAAAAACAGACACGCCAGCGCCCAAGACAGCGCACCCAGTTAGAGCAAGGCTCTGTTTTAAAATAAAAATAAAGGAAGCAACGCTTCAGATGACCTGCGCTCTGCGCTGCGCGACCCGTGTCAGCGCAGTTGAGCCGCGCTCTGCGCTGTGCGACACGTGTCAAGCGCAAGTGCGCTTGCGCCAGCTGTGCCAGCATTTAAACTGTAAAATTCTGGAAAGATCTTTCTAATCTTGTTAAAACAAGAAAATTATCTTCTGTAAAACAGAAGCCCTAGGATCAAAGATCCAGCGGTGGGGAAGCACCCCTAAATCAATCAGAGAAAGATCTTTTTAACTGATTTAACAAATCAATTGGCACTATATAAAGGCCTCTAGACTCCAAGTCTAAAAGACACACAGACACAGAGATAGAGATACAAAACTCCTCTAAAAATTTTGAGAAGAGCTCGAAGAGAAAAAAGGTAAACCTTTGGAAAAAAGAAGAAGTTCTTCTAAAAAAGATCAAAGATCTAAGAACAAGATCAAGATCTTCAATAAAAATAATAATAAAGAAGTAATCTACTTCATGATTAGATCTTTTGATCTATATAAAGGCATTGCCTTTTGATAAGAATCAGAACCATTGGTTCTTGAAATCTTTGGAACAAGAAAAACTTGTTTTCATTGATCTAAATTTGATCAAGATGCGCTCTGCGCTATGGAACAGTGCATTGCACTTCTGAAATGAGCCTCTGCGCTCTTGGGTTGGCGCAAGTCACCAGAACACGCCACGTGTCAACCCTAGAATAATCTGCGTCTTGCGCTTTAAAAAATGAGCATTGCGCTCTTGGAATGGCACAAGTCATTAAAGCGCGCCACGTGTCAGCAACGCAATAGCGCAGTGCATTGGCGCAGCGCACTGCGCTTACGCTCACCAGAGCGTGACACGTGTCACCTCCACATGCGCTTGCGCCTTGCGCTCATTAATTGGCGCAAAGCGCCTGACAAGCCACGTGGTGCGCTGTCAGATCATTAAATGCTCTGCATTATTAAAGAAAAGGGACAGAGCCCAATTAAAGGCTTAACAGGCCAAAATAAATGCTATGCATTTAATTAAAAAGCCCAATGCTATACATTATTTTAAAAAAATGGCAGAGCCCAAATAAAGGTCTAAACAGACCAATCATGAACAAAATGTTAAACATTTTCAAAAGGACTTAACCCAATTCTGGCCGTAAGTCCTCAAATTAAATTGAACTGAGCACAACTGCTTTCTCAAATCAATTTACACCCGGTTCAAGGGTACATCTCTGAACTGCTCTGATATTTGTCATTGTAATCCTTCAACGTCGTCAGAGAGGTGACGGGTCCCGACAACCACACATTAATACGGACTGTGGGGTCCTTAAACTCATGGACTAATGCGTCCTTAAACCAATATTCGTCCCCAAAATGGGAATGTTGGACCACCATGTCCCTAAACTGGTGATACGGACTGTGGGGTCTTTAAACTCATGGACTAATGCGTCCTTAAACCTATATTCGTCCCCAAAATGGGAATGTTGGACCACCATGTCCCTAAACTGGTGATACGGACTGTGGTGTCCTTAAACTCATGGACTAATGCGTCCTTAAACCTATATTCGTCCCCAAAATAGGAATATCGGACCGCCATGTCCCTAAACTGGTAATACGGACTGTGGGGTCCTTAAACTCATGGACTAATGCGTCCTTAAACCAATATTCATCCCCAAAATGGGAATTTTGGACCACCATGTCCCTAAACTGGTAATACGGACTGTGGGGTCCTTAAACTCATGGACTAATGCGTCCTTAAACCAATATTTGTCCCCAAAATGGGAATGATGGACCACCATGTCCCTAAACTGGTGATACGGACTGTGGGGTCCTTAAACTCATGGACTAATGCGTCCTTAAACCAATATTCGTCCCCAAAATGGGAATGATGGACCACCATGTCCCTAAACTGGCAATGGACCACCATGTCCCTAAACTGGCAATGGACCACTATGTCCATAAACTAGAACAATAGAGCCCAAATGCTCTTTTGTCGGATCTAAATGATCCTGTTAAGTTGATCTTAGTCTCAAATCAGACTAACATATCCTTAACAAACGTTTAAGTTGATCTTAGCCTCAAATATGGCTAACGTATCCTTAAACCAAACTTTCAAACAGACTTTAGTCCCAAATTGGACTATAGATCTCTCAACCAACTTTGGTTCAAGGGTACATCTCCGAACTCCTCTGATATCTGTCGTTGTAATCCTTCAACGTCGTCAGAGAGGTGACGGGTCCAGACGGCCATACATTCGATGGACCACCATATCCCTAAACTGGTAATAGACTACTATGTCCCTAAACTGGAACAATAGAGCCCCCAAATGCTCTCTTGTCGGATCTAAACGATCCCGTTAAGTCGATCTTAGTCTCAAATTAGACTAACGTATCCTTAACAAACGTTTAAGTTGATCTTAGCCTCAAATATGGCTAACGTATCCTTAAACCAAAACCCCAAATCCAAATCTAAGAAAATACGGATTTGGACTAATCCACGTCCTACGGGCGACGACATAAATTAGTCTCCGTATACAATCCACGGGCAACCACAAACAAAACAAACACCCACGACACGAAGTGAAATTCTGGAGAAGGAGAAAGTTGTTACCGCGATGCGGTAGCGTAATTAACTGCAGGGGCTTGCGCCTGCAGGGAAGAGCGTTCCCACAATCAAAAACCTCTCGAATGAGGGGGAATCTGACGAAATCTGCTACATCGGCCGCATCCGTCTAAACCTCCGATACATGGTGCCATAAATCAACTTGGCATCTTCGGAGAGGTGGACGGATAGCACCAAATAGCATATGCCCTGAATCTCAGGCAAGACGCCTCATGTCGCGCCGCCATTCGGAGGGGAACAGATTCTGGCACGCCCGGTGGGACCTCTTCCTCTTTCCACTCCACACTTCGTGTGTCGTGTTCGCGAACGAATCGCGGTTTGCTGTGGTTGCCTGTGGATTCGACATACTTAGATTTGGTGTCTTGCTCCGTGCAGAAAACAGAAGATCAATGGCTTCAAACTGCACTACCTGCAACTGTAACTCTCGCTCCGTCACTGCTGGAGGAGTGACTTACGGGCCCCAAGCGGTCTCTTTTTTCAAGATGCCAGTGGAGCAGGTAACTCAAGCCACCACTGGACTATTCTTCGGGACCATACTCCCACCAACAAGCTTCAGCGCTCCTGTACCATCGCAAGAAGCCCCAAAGAAGTTGGTCTTTGATCGACTTACCACTGCCGCGGCCCCTCTCAACGGGTCGCCCAACTTCAATACCTCAGTTTTCAACAGACTAGGCCAGAACGTCTACAAGCCCACGATACCCGAAGTTGCCATCCCAAAGCGGATAGCCATCCCGGCTCAAGCGGACGAAATCATTAGAAAGGCTTCTCCTTCCAAGAAGTCAGTTTTTACAAGGCTGGCCATTCCGGTTTCTGCTCCAGGAGAGGTCCTCAAAGCTGCTTCCCCTGCCCAGAGGTCTGTCTTTGACAGATTAGACATTGCTTCTCAACGGGTGTCAGTCTTCGACAGGCTAGCACCAATAACAGTCTCTCCTCAAAGCAGGGTGCATGATGAAGTCGCCCTTATAGCTGAAACAACTCCATCCGTACGACACGCTCGACGTCGCCACTGGCGCCGAGTGAGGAAGGCTGGGGGCAACTCCCCCTCTGGGATAACTCTGCCAGCTCCGATGGTGGGGATCGATGCTGCTGTTCCAACCGAGAACAGCTTTGAACTGCTCAACAAGGTGCGCAGAAACTCTCCTACTGCAGTGCTGAAGAGAACTCCTTCACCTGTGGAGAATACTCCAGAGAAGAAGCTGGAGCAGCCCCCTCAACGGCTGTCCTCTAAAATTTACAAGGTCTGGCGTCAAGTCCAAGACTCCGTGGTGGATCAAGACTATCTCCGCAGACAGAAAAAGATGAAGGTTCGGCAGGAGAAGGACTACTCTGTCAAGCCAGAAAAAGCAACAGCTGGCTGGGTGCCCACTGCAACGGCTCCCTCAACGTCAATCACTCAAAAGAAAAGGAGGCCGCAAAAGGCCCCTGTAGACGTGGCGAAACGTAAAAGCGCTGAGCACAAACGTCCCAAGTCTGGGGGCATAACGGTCCATACTGTTTATATGGCTTCCGAAAAGGAGGAAAGCCGCGCTTTGATGGGTCACCGACCGCTCACCCGATCCGTGACAAAAGCCCAGGAACAACAGCAGCAGAAGCTCCAGGAGATGCTGACTGTGATGGCCGCGCTCACCGGACCAAAAGAAAGCCCGGAGGATCATCAGAACAGCGTCACGAACAAGAAACTGACGCTGACTTCCTACGCAGAGTCCTCGAAAAGAAGGACAGAGAAGCGGCAGAGCAAGCGGCTAACATAAAACAAATGGCGCTTCTCCTCCAACGCATGGTAGGAATGATGTTACAGCCGGACCCTCCAGCTGAAAACCCTCCGATCATTGTTGAAGACGATAGAGGGGAGACATCTAATCCTCCTCCGGCTGTTTCAGCAGCCAAGGAGGAAACCATTTCTAAGACCGCACTAGATGAATATATAGCTCAACAAATACGAGCTCACCAGGTGAATGAAGCGGCCAGCCAAGTCATCAAAACTGGGCGACCGTACCCGAGCTAGTATGACCAAATCAGTTACCCGCCGGAATATACGATCCCTAAGTTCCATGTATATAAAGGGACGGGGAATCCACATCAGCATGTCGCTCAATTCAGAACCTTATGTGGCAACACTGGAGGCGATGATAAACTGTTGCTTCGCCAATTCATCGGCAGCTTAGCGGAAACGGCCTTCGAATGGTATTCGGAGCTACCTAACGACTCCGTCAAAATATTTGCGGAGATGGAGCTGCTGTTTACACAGAGATTTGCAAGCGCCAGCGAGCGCACCCCGATCACCGCATTGATCAACGCCAGGGTAAGGCCAGGCGAAACATGGGTTCAATATGCAATACGATGGCGAAACTTATGGTCGAAGTGCGAACAACGCATCGAAGAAGCCCTAGACCCTTATGCAACTATTTCACAGTTCATGATGTTCTTTAAACCGACCACGTTCCAGGCCTTGATCGACAAGTTAGCCCAAATGGACCAGATGGTCCATAGACCGTCTCCTCCAAAGCCGGACTCCCGAAACGACAAGGGTAAAGGGAAGGCGACCTTCATTGTGAACACCCAACAGCAGCCCAGTGCCCCAAAACTAGCGGATCAACTGGAAGAGAGACGGCGGTATTATAATGAGAAAATGAAGCGCCCTTACTCATTCCCGCGGGATAAAACGAAGAGGCTGTTTGAGCTGGCGATGCGCAATAGGCTTATCTATCTCCCGAATCCAAGGAGACAACCGCAACCCAGCGAGGTGAATAATCCCAATTATTTCCCTTACCACCAAACGGTAAGTCACCCGATCAAGGATTGCTTCGTCTTTAAGGGATGGATCGAGGATCAGTACCTACAAGGCAAGTTTGCGTTGTCCGAGAAGTGGAAAATAAACCCACCACAGCCGCACGCTCCAAAGAAGACGGACACGCCGAGGGCAACTTGTTCTTTTGTTGAAGAAGCTCCATGGGTGATCGTGCTTTTCGCCAAAACCAAAAAGATGCTGAATGATCTCCAGACATGCCCGGCGATCAGATGGAAGAACCCGTTGGAACCTGAGATCATCAAGGGGATGCTGAAGCCGCGCCCGACTCCAAAGATTGGTGATAGCCAAAATGCTCACACTCAGCCGTCAAAATCTTCGAAAAAGAAGAAGAAGTCCCAAAAGGCCGTGAAGCCTGGCGACAAACGCACTGATTTACAGAAACGGATTGACGCGCTGGAGGAGTATAATCAGAAGGCACGGACTCCCATCACGCTCCAAGAGTTCCTCAGCCACGTCTTTCAGGAGGAAGATGATAGAGAAAGCTCGTCGGATGAATCTGAGGGTTACGTAGCGAGTTGTCATATGATCTCCCACTCGTTTACAGACGATGAGAAAACTCCTTGCACTGAGAAGCTGGGGACAGATACGAAACCGGAACTTCTGGGGCCATCAGATGAAACAATTGATGCATTCCTCAACGAAGCTCTTTTGAAAAGTAAAGCTGATCGGGAACGCGAGACGGTCATATTTGAAAGGGCCAAGCGCCGGCGATTAGACGAAAGAGTTGAGACACTCCCGTCAAATCAAAAGACATCCGTCGCGGATAAAAACAAATTCAAGACGAGGAAAAGGTTTGCTAAAGCCATATCAATGGGGATGAAGCTACCACCCTCTGAAGGAAACAATACCGGCAAAGCAGAAATGCACCCTTCCTATTGCTTGTATCATTGGAAGGTTTCGCACCCCACCGAAGAGTGCAAAGCTTTCAATAAATGGCGCAACCTCGTTAAAAGATACATACAGGGTCCTCTCGACCTTATAAGGAGAAACCACCCGCGTGAGATCCTTACGACTCACAAGGGAACAATATAGTTAGGGATCCTCACGATTCCTAAGGAGAAATTACACTTGTGGGATCCTCACGACTCGTAAGGAGAACTCTCTTATGGGACACTCATGGCTTATAAGATTTGAAAGTCTTAAGTTACAGAGACCTGAACCTGTTCTTAAGCAACCCCCACAACCTTCGATATTGCCCTACAAGTGGATCAATACTGACCCTTGTATACAATCCACGGACGCGAATAAACATTTCCCCAGTAAAGTCCCACCCGTGACTAGGGATATGTCCATATGGTGAACAACCCTTGTAAGTCCTCTCGACTTATAAGGAGAAAACCATTTTGTAAGATCCTTACGACTTACGGGGGAATATACACTTAGGAATCCTCACGATTCCTAAGGAGAAAACACACCTATGATATCCTCACGACTTGTAGGAAGAAATACCTTTGTGAGACCCTTACGGCTCATGAAGTCAAAAGCCTTAGTCAACAGGACCCTAACCCTGTTCGCTAAGCCACCTTTGTTCGACATCGACAGAGGCAAATGATGATTCGCTCCTGGCAATATCCCAGTTGTAGCGATGCTGATGCCTATATCGGTATCAAATTCCAAGTCTTTTCATGGAAAATGATGATTCGCTCCTGGCAATATTCCAGTCGTAGCAATGCTGATGCTAAAATTGGCATCAGATTCCAAGTTCCACACTCGCGATAAAAAAAATCAGCGAGCCACACATGCATACGAAATAGCCGAAATGATGGGGCAACTTGCAACAAAATCAGCAAGTAAAAATGTATGCATGCAAAATAGCCGAAATGATTGGGCAACTCGCAATAAAAAGCAGCGAGTAAAAATAAAATAAATAGCCGAAATGATTGGGCAACTCGCAATAAAAAGCAGCGAGTAAAAATAAAATAAATAGCCGAAATGATTGGGCACCGCGAAAAATAGCCGAAATGATTGGGCAATCACGACCTTCGCGATATAAAAGCTGAAATGATAGAGCATCGCGGAAAAAAATAAAATGAAAATATATATATAATGAAATTTATGCCCCACGGGCGATATCATAGCAATCCCTGTATACGATCCACGGGCACAAACAAAGAAGAAAACACACCTTCCCTCCCCATGCTCCATCAGAAAATGGAGCCAAGTCTTGACGGCAAGTCATATAAAGCCTGAAAGACAGTCGGAGATCATCTCGCACCAGGACGGAGTGGTCACCACCTCGATGTTCATCTCGGTACAGCAGACGCAACATTACCAAAAGGAGCCACGGCAAAATCCCTAGTTCCAAACCTCGACGGTTCACCAGCAACCTAGAGACAACCGTGACATTCGTCTCGATACAACAGACGCAATGCCAGCAAACGAAGCGAAGGCCAAATTCCTAGCTTCAGGGTCGTAACGGCAAGTCATATAAAGCCTGAAAGACAATCGGAGATCATCTCGCACCAGTGCGGAGTGGACACCACCACAGCGTTCTTCCTCCAGCAGGATTCAGACGCGACAATCAAACAACGGAGCCACGGCAAAATCCCTAGTTCTAAACCTCGACGGTTCACCAACAACCTAGAGACAACCACGACATTCATCTCGATATAGAGAACGCAATGCCAGCAAACGAAGCGAAGGCCAAATTCCTAGCTTCAGGGTCTTAACGGCAAGTCATATAAAACCTGAAAGACTATCGGAGATCATCGCACACCAGCGCGGAGTGGTTATGACTCATCGGGGCTCTCCAAAATGAGCCTAATATCAAGTAAAAAGCGGCATGGAAAAATTCCTAACGCTTGCTCTTCCGACGGTCAAACTGCCTAGGAGGATTGCTTGAAGACGTCTTGTCCAGCCCCCCAAGGGATCAGAGACACGACAATCGCAAGGCTACTCGAACAGCAAGATCGCCTATCAAGGAATACATCAGCCAACGCGACGGTACGACGGACGAAACCCTAAGTACCACAGACCCTAACGGATCTCTATCGTAAAGAGCAGAGGTTAACTGTGACGTTAGGATATTCTTGCGAGAAATGCTCGATTCGTCTCGACTCGTGAGGAAATTAGTGTCTTCGCGAGAAATGCTCGATTCGTCTCGACTCGTGAGGAAAAGCCTTAGGCAGCGGGGATTAATAAACCTGTTTCCTAAGCACTGGGGTCCTACAAGTCGGTCCAAAACGGACTCTTGTATACTATTCACGGACCACACTCTCCAAAGTCGAATCTCGACAAGGAGGGAAACAACCGCTTACGGGTCCTCTCGACTCGTAAGAAGGAAAATTCTCTTATAAGATCCTTACGACTTATAAGAGAAAACGCACTTAGGAATCCTCACGACTCCTAAAGAGAAAATACACCTACGAGATCCTCTCGATCTGTAGGGAGAAAAGTCTTTATGAGACCCTCACGGCTCATAGAGTTGAAAAGTCTTAGGCAGCATATCTGAACCTGTCTCCTAAGCCATCGCTACTCCTCGAAGTATTCAGGACGGAATGTTCTATATCACCTACAGGCTACGCTTACCTAAAAGAATATGCCAATAACAAAGAAGAAAATAAAAGGAAAGAGGCAAAAGATTTGTCATTCATACTCGGAAAGTTCTTACATCAATGAAGACAATAAACAAAAGCAGCATTATTGAAATATTTACAATGGCAGAACCTTAGATCCAGGACATGGATTGAGGAACTCGAAAGTGACCTTGTCCAAGACTTTCCAAGCTTGGCGAACCATCCTAGTATGCTTCCTTTCGCGAGCACGGGCGTCGGGATCCCCACTGATGTCCTCCACCCTCCGATAGGCAGCAAGAATGGCGGACTGTTGAAAGGCCTGGTGCAAGAGATCGACAAGATTGTCTCGCCGTCTCTTCGAGATTAGGTTCATCAGGTACACTGAGTGCAACTTATCCTCGGCGGCATCTAACGCCCTGAGCGGCACGCCGGTAAAGAATAGGGGAAGCGCTTCCCAAATTGCTCCCACAATAAGCTTCAGTAGGGGAGAGCGTCGAGAAAGCAGTTGACCATTGTATGCGTCGAAGCGACTCATGATTTCGGCACACTCGGCGTTCGTGAATTCTCGATTCTGAGAACGGCCGAGTCGGCGGATGTCCCCGTAATAGATAATCTCGTCGAGATCGTACATGTGGACGTCCATTACTCCTGTAAAAGAAAATCAACAAAAATCAGCAGACGGACTGATTAAGCAATTTTTGATTCAAAACAGGCGCAGGAAATTAAACTCCCCGAGAGCAATGCTCTACAGACAGGAGTGACACCCGTCAATATCAGTTATGAAAGGAGATTAAAGAAATCACCCGGGAACATTGAAAGCTTTGCTCTGAAAAGATGATATAATTCATAAAAAAATAAAATGCCATCTTTAACCTCCAAGATCCATGAAAAACTCTTAAGAGTTCTTCTATATGATTTAGAAGGAGCAAAGCTCCAGTGATGAGTTGAGAAAATACAAGGAAAATCTTTTAAAGAGCAGAGCTCTATTAATGGAACCCTAATTGAGTTCTCTTTAGTTCTCTTTAGATCCCTTTAGAGCTATAGAGCAAAGCTCTGTTGAGTGAAGCCTTAAATGGGTTTTCTTTAGATCAGGAATCTATTGAGAGCAAGGCTCTTAAAATTAACTTAATTTAATTTTTACCTAAAAATTTTCTAGAGTTTTAACTCTTAAAAGTGCTTGAACAAAAAAAGCAAGGCTCTGAATAAAAATTCTTATGAAGAGATGAAAATCGTCTAAGGGACCAAAGGTCCTATTTATAGGCATTGAGAGCCGTTTCAACTTCCAAAAGATGGCGCGATGGTTGGAATTCCGCCACCGCTGCGCTCAGGTCCGGGGACACGTAAGCGCAACGGTGGGGGGGCATTTGTTTCCCCCAATCAAAGCAAAGCTCTGTTCAAATTCCAAGGCGGGAAATGAAGCAACGCTTCTGTTTCCCCCAATCAGAGCAAAACTCTATTTTAAAAAATTCAAATAATAATAAAGGAAGTAACGCTTTAGATTCCTTGCGCTGCGCGCAACACGCCACGTGTCAAAAACAGACACGCCAGCGCCCAAGACAGCGCACCCAGTCAGAGCAAGGCTCTGTTTTAAAATAAAAATAAAGGAAGCAACGCTTCAGATGATTTGCGCTCTGCGCTGCGCGACACGTGGCAGCGCAGTTGCGCTGCGCGACACGTGGCAGCGCAGTTGCGCTGCGCGACACGTGTCAGCGCAGTTGCGCTGCGCTCTGCGCTGCGCGACACGTGTCAAGCGCAAGTGCGCTTGCGCCAGCTGTGCCGGCATTTAAATGGTAAAATTCTGGAAAGATCTTTCTAATCTTGTTAAAACAAGAAAATTATCTTCTGTAAAACAGAAGCCCTAGGATCAAAGATCCAGCGGTGGGGAAACACCCCTAAATCAATCAAAGAAAGATCTCTTTAACTGATTTAAAAAATCAATTGGCACTATATAAAGGCCCCTAGACTCCAAGTCTAAAAGACACACAGACACAGAGATAGAGATACATAACTCCTCTAAAAATTTTGAGAAGAGCTCGAAGAGAAAAAAGGTAAACATTTGGAAAAAAGAAGTTCTTCTAAAAAGGATCAAAGATCTAAGAACAAGATCAAGATCTTCAATAAAAATAATAATAAAGAAGTAATCTACTTCATGATTAGATCTTTTGATCTATATAAAGGCATTGCCTTTTGATAAGAATCAGAACTATTGGTTCTTCAATCTTTGGAACAAGAAAAATTTGTTTTCTTTGATCTAAATTTGATCAAGATGCGCTCTGCGCTATGGAACAGTGCCTTGCACTTCTGAAATGAGCCTCTGCACTCTTGGGTTGGCGCAAGTCACCAGAATACGCCACGTGTCAATCCCAGAATAATCTGCGCCTTGCGCTTTAAAAAATGAGCATTGTGCTCTTGGATTGGCGCAAGTCATCAGAGCGCGCCACGTGTCAACAGCGCAATAGCGCAGCGCACTGCGCTTGCGCTCACCAGAGCGTGACACGTGTCACCTCCACATGCGCTTGCTCCTTGCGCTCATTAATTGGCGCAAAGCGCCTGACAAGCCACGTGGTGCGCTGTCAGATCATTAAATGCTCTGCATTATTAAAGAAAAGGGACAGAGCCCAATTAAAGGCCTAACAGGCCAAAATAAATGCTATGCATTTAATTAAAAAGCCCAATGCTATGCATTATTTTAAAAAAAGGGCAGAGCCCAAGCAAAGGTCTAAACAGACCAATCATGAACAAAATGTTAAACATTTTCAAATGGACTTAACCCAATTCTGGCCGTAAGTCCTCAAATTAAATTGAACTGAGCACAACTGCTTTCTCAAATCAATTTACACCCGGTTCAAGGGTACATCTCTGAACTCCTCTGATATTTGTCGTTGTAATCCTTCAACGTCGTCAGAGAGGTGACGGGTCCCGACAACCACACATTAATACGGACTGTGGGGTCCTTAAACTCATGGACTAATGCGTCCTTAAACCAATATTCGTCCCCAAAATAGAAATGTTGGACCACCATGTTCCTAAACTGGTGATACGGACTGTGGGGTCCTTAAACTCATGGACTAATGCGTCCTTAAACCTATATTCGTCCCCAAAATGGGAATGTTGGACCACCATGTCCCTAAACTGGTGATACGGACTGTGGGATCCTTAAACTCATGGACTAATGCGTCCTTAAACCTATATTCGTCCCCAAAATGGGAATATCGGACCACCATGTCCCTAAACTGGTAATACGGACTGTGGGGTCCTTAAACTCATGGACTAATGCGTCCTTAAACCAATATTCGTCCCCAAAATGGGAATGTTGGACCACCATGTCCCTAAACTGGTAATACGGACTGTGGGGTCCTTAAACTCATGGAATAATGCGTCCTTAAACCAATATTCGTCCCCAAAATGGGAATGATGGACCACCATGTCCCTAAACTGGTGATACGGACTGTGGGGTCCTTAAACTCATGGACTAATGCGTCCTTAAACTAATATTCGTCCCCAAAATGGGAATGATGGACCACCATGTCCCTAAACTGGCAATGGACCACCATGTCCCTAAACTGGCAATGGACCACTATGTCCCTAAACTAGAACAGTAGAGCCCAAATGCTCTTTTGTTGGATCTAAATGATCCTGTTAAGTTGATCTTAGTCTCAAATCAGACTAACGTATCCTTAACAAACGTTTAAGTTGATCTTAGCCTCAAATATGACTAACGTATCCTTAAACCAAACCTTCAAACAGACTTTAGTCCCAAATTGGACTATAGATCTCTCAACCAACTTTGGTTCAAGGGTACATCTCCGAACTCCTCTGATATCTGTCGTTGTAATCCTTCAACGTCGTCAGAGAAGTGACGGGTCCCAACGGCCATACATTCGATGGACCACCATGTCCCTAAACTGGCAATGGACCACTATGTCCCTAAACTGGAACAATAGATCCCCCAAATGCTCTCTTGTCGGATCTAAACGATCCCGTTAAGTCGATCTTAGTCTCAAATTAGACTAACGTATCCTTAACAAACGTTTAAGTTGATCTTAGCCTCAAATATGGCTAACGTATCCTTAAACCAAAACCCCAAATCCAAATCTAAGAAAATACGGATTTGGACTAATTCACGTCCTACGGACGACGACATAAATTAGTCTCCGTATGCAATCCACGGGCAACCACAAACAAAACAAACACCCACGACACGAAGTAAAATTCTGGAGAAGGAGAAAATTGTTACCACGATGCGGTAGCGTAATTAACTGCAGGGGCTTGCGCCTGCAGGGAAGAGCGTCCCCACAATCAAAAACCTCTCGAATGAGGGGGAATCTGACGAAGTCTGCTACATCGGCCGCATCCGTCTAAACCTCCGATACATGGTGCCATAAATCAACTTGGCATCTTCGGAGAGGTGGACGGATAACACCAAATAGCATCTGCCCTGAATCTCAGGCAAGACGCCTCACGTCGCGCCGCCATTCGGAGGGGAACAGAGGTCTCGATGCACAGCTGTTCCTCTCCGTCGATGCCAGAGATTTAATACGTATGCAGAGGCGTTAGATACGGCCACACTTTCAGAGGAAAGTCTTGATAAGATTGCAGCTGTTCCGGAACGGAAATGGATTCATTAAGGAGTGCCAGTTTTCGGGCAGTTCGACAGAGATGATATCGGCAGAAGACATGGAGGGTTCTTTCTGAGATGCTATAGTGATAGAGAATGGACCCAGAGCCAGTTGTATGGCGCGTACTCAGAGGTCCAGAGGCCGCTGTCGTTGACGTGGTATATTGTGAGAGACCATGTTACTTGGCCAGGAAGTGTTCAGAGCGGAATTGTTTTCGTCGCTGCTCCTCAGTAGGCGATTATATCGTGATGTCGTGGTTTCAGTGGTCCGCAGAGAGAACAAGAACCTAGAGACAGAGGACGACATACCGTAGGCACAAAGCAAGTGGTAATACTTGCTCTGCCAGCTCCGGGTGTATAGGCACCTTTCGATATTGAAGAAGGTGTACTTGAATGTCATTTGTTTTTATTTGTGTTTTGGTGATCCGAGTATCACATTTTCGACTTTGAAGAAGGGATATTTTGACGTTTGTTATTTTTACTTATATGTTTTGATGATTTGAGAGTCACACATACGATTTTGTGCACACTAGATGCACTCGATTGAGATTTTCGTGCACAGTAGATACACTTGATTGGTGTTTTGTTCACACCAGATGCAGTTAATTAAGGTTTTCATACACAGTAGCTGCACTTGATATTGTTTTGTGCACATAAGTTGCACATATTGATGTTTCCGTGTACCCCGATGCACTTGATATTGATTTGTGCACCCCGATGCACTTGATGTTGATTTGTGCACCCCGATGCACTTGATATTTCTTTCATGCACACCTGTTGCACATGGTTTAGTTTTTAAGCAAAACCCATTGAGGTTGATTTTGTTTTCGTGTATTGCACTTGAAGAGATATATTATAACTTTGATTTTATTTACTCTTGGTCGTGTGCTATAGATTTTGCACTACAGCTATGGTTATAATTGTGTACTCGATTTAAACGGTTGATTTCGCGTTTTGAACTTTGCATCATAACTTGTGTGATTCTCATAGCATCTGCTGGAGTTACAGTTATGGGAGTTTCATACTTTTGATTTTCATGCGCATGCGTTGCGTTAGTGTAGTCTTAATTCATATAGGATTTTGGAGTCCCGTTGATTGGAGCAGACTATATATTTTTAGAATTTGAACCCCATTGATTTGATTTGATTGGGCAAAATGTTTTAAGATATGGAGTTAAATTTAAATTCGGGGACCGAATTTTTTAAGGGGGAGATATTTTAACATTTTGAAAAAATTATAAATATTATTTTATAATTTAAATATGGATATTACGAGTTTACGAAAATAATATCATGTATGGATTTTGGGTTTTCTAATTGGTATCCGTAAAAATATAATTATTTTAGGAAAAATGAAAATATGAGATATTCTAAAAATGATAAGTATTTTGTTTTGAGAATAATATGGGATTTTGATATAAGTTAATGTTTTTATTTGGTTAAGAGAGGGAAGGGGGAATATGTTGAGTTTGTATTAAACCCTCACCCATCACAACCTAACAAATATCCTAACATAATATCTAGCATATTATGGTTCTTTATCTCTTCTCCTCTCATTTTCTCTCTACACAAATATCTTAACTCCCTCAACTCTCATCCAAATCCTAGCCTCCCTTCAACAAATCACCATAGATCTTGATGATTCCTTCATATAAATTGATCAAGATATTAAGTTAGACCTATATAATTTCAAAGATCTTCATCAAGTCATCTCTTAAGCTTGGATCCTTCTTCCCTTTATCACAAGAGGTAAAAATACTTTCTTTTTCATTCATGTTGTTATGTCTGTTAGTTATATGTATGCCCTAGAGGCCATTACTGTACATACGATGTATATTGTAATGGATGCTTGGACATATATAGGGAGGACATTCTTGCTCGACATGATAGTATGCTATCTGGTTGTACTTTATCTTAACATGTACTCTGATTGTCTCTATGTTACATGTTGATAAAGCCCTTAGGATATGTACTCGACTACTGGGACTATGATGAGATCATACTAGTGGGGCCACGGTAGTCGACAAGTACATCCTATAATTGTTCCTAGTCGAGGGTGTATCGAGACAGGGCATCGATACACCAGAGTAGACTAGCGTATACGCATCTTGACCCATATGATGGGCGATGGATGATCCCGTATCCATCGGTGTTTGACATCAAGGATGGTGTACGGGTGCTCAGTGGAGACTGGGTACACTGGACGGACTCGCCGAGAACTCCCAAATCGTATTATACCTCACGTCAGATGGCAGTTCTCCGGTGACACTGGTACAGAGTAGTCTGTTGATCCGAGATCGTCATAGAGTCTTGTGTGATTCCCACTGTGCTTTGATTTCCATCATACCACGTCCAAGAGGGCGTGCAAAAAGGTAGCTTTTGGATACAGTCCCGAATCACATGGAGGCAATGAGCGATAGGAGGGGATTCGTCTCTCCCGGTATAGGGAATTGATGTTGTGCTGTGTTCGATTGGCTATAACCGGAAATCTCTGGCCAGGGTTGCTGAGATTTACTGGTAAGTGTTATCAGTAGTTTCTCGAACTGTTATAGACCTCATATCGACACAACTTATCGAGCTACTGGGGTCTGACGTTTACCACCCCTAGACGAGATATGCGACATATTAGACGACGAGACCGGACTATACAGGAGTGTTACTGATTGGATCCACAGGAGAATATACAGGCTTGCTTGTTGATCTTCTGAGCGCTCAATACCTGGGTGGCTGTTATGTTTAGCTGACCGCTTGCAGCTTATGGGTGTTTGATATGATCATCACCTACTGCCGGCGTATTGACGATTCTTTAGAGTCCTACACAGAGGTTTCTTGACTCAGGCAAAACGGAGTAGGAGCACATATGTGATATGTGCGGGACTGAGGATAATACGATATGAGATACTGTATTCTATTCTCACGATATTTGATATCAGCCGGGTCATCGGATCAAGTGTTGATTCGATGAATCGGTACGGATAAATATTAGTCGGTTATATGCGATATAGCTGGATTGTCGGATCAAGTGTTGATTCGATAATTTAATGTATAATAATATATATGATATATTAAATTACATTAACTAATATTAGCTCACTAAAAGATTCTTTTTCTCACTCGGGTAATACATTGATATATATGCGATATATGTTAATTGTATTATTTTATTTGGTTACAATAAATATTATATATGTGAATATAATATTGTAACATGATATGATAACTAATGCAACATATTTAGTAGAGATTAAACAAGATTAGGGTTTGATTTGGGTTAATGCTTTCTAGATGATTCTAGAAGGTTTAGTTTTGTTTTGTGAAAGATATTTTGTTATGACTCATGCTTTAACCCAACCCAAACCCTAACCCTAGTTAATTATCTACATGGGTTTAGTTGACCATGGTTGCATTAATCATCATATTTATCCTTTTATTATTCATCACAAAAGGTTTCATGTTGATTGTTCATCTTCTTCCTTCTTTCTTTCATAGAAAAAGCTTTCTAGCTTTTTCAAGGTGATGAAAAATGAGTGAGTAAATGAAAATAAAAGAGAGCAAAAATCCTACTTCATCATTATCATCTATATTTGCCCTTTAGATGAGAGTGTTCACTTCATTTAGTGAGTGTTAGCTTGTGTTAATGAAACTTCAAGGTAAATCATCTTTGTTATCGAAGATCGGAAGCAAGCTTGCATCTTTCTCTTCGTGGAGCCTCTCGAGAGTCCGGAACACGATGATCGCAGCGAAGGGACTTCAACACGGAGCTTAAGAAGTGAAGGACCGGATCTACAAAGGTTGTAATCCCTCTGACATAGTGTTAAAGTGTTTAACATGCTAGTTTTCGCATAAACTCTAGTTTAAAGATCCGGTTTTGGGTTGTTCGGCACGGCTAAATTTTTAATCAGGCATGGTTGATGCCTCGTAGACCCTTGTGCGTGTGCCTAGCAACCGTACAGTGGTATCAGAGCCAGGCTAGATCTTTAGGCGAAGTCTGAGTGAAGTTTAATGTCCGATCGAACCCGAAAACCACGACGAATACCCTTCTCTGGATATTTTTCAAAAATGTGATTTTTTATGAATTAAAATGCTCAGAAAAACAAGCAGGAAAAACTAAGAATTACTGTGAAGTACGGTCCACTAATTCGCTCACGTGACCGCGGAACCGCGTCCAAACCAAGGGTTTGGCGGCGGTTCCGCGGCCAAAATTTGGACTTAGTCCCTCATATTTCATATATTTATTCTTAGGTCCTTTCTTGACATTTTTTTTCTGGGAATTTTTTAATTCCACTCAAGTGTTGAGTTTTATAGGGTTGTATTGGGGACTCGTTGATTCGATCGGATATTTTAACTTCGTTTATTTTGTCCGGGTAATTTTTAGAACGTGTTAAAAGGTTCAAACGGATATCAATAACTCACTTTTTCTCCTGCCGGAAAATTTCCAAGCGTTGGATTTTTCCGTAGTTTAAGAACGTTCTAAGTCGTGCAAGTAACGCGGTGGACCCTCTAGAAGACAACAAACCTTAAATCGATTATGTGACCGTCTTGAACTGCCTCTAAACCTTAGGGTTTGCGGCAATACGGCATGCCACATGTGAGGCGTTGGCTTGACCCTTCTACAGCTGGATCATTGGTACTGTGGTATATGATGGATGCTTTTAAACTGATTTCAAGTGTTGAGATATATTGGGGAAATCTTGGGTGTTTGATTATTCGATCGGAAAGTTTAACATTGTCTATTTATCTGGAATGTGATACAATATTTGGAATCCACAGGTAGTTATGAGATAACTAATTTGAATGTTGTAAATCTAGCAGTTCAGTCTCAAATTGATCAGTTGCCACGGAATTTTGATGTGATCAAAAGTCCGTCGCAATCACGTAGTGTACGCGGATACTCGCCGGATAAACTTAACAGACAGTCACGCCCCATAGCCCCGACCAAGTGACTGTAGGAGAACCCCGTTGCTAAAATTATCCGTTCGGGTGCTCGCGGCAGCGGTGTTCCGCCTTAGTGCACTTCGTCGACGGCATCCGGGGGTGCGGCCGTCTACTAAAGTTTGCGACGAGCATTCGATCAGGATGTCGGGAATCTTGTTGAATTGCCCGACTTGACATTGAAAAGAGTTTTCGATAAAGAGACTAAAATGCGGGGTTTATAATTGTTAGGCATGCGATGTCTAAGGAATTCATTTGGTTAGGCATGCGATGTCTAAAGAGATTGCGGATTCCAATTGTTGTAGTTTTACACTTTCTTTTCTGTGACCGTAAGCGTAGTATGTGGTGTATCGCCGGCTTCGTTGCTATACATCAACGACAATCGGGATACGCATACTTGCTTACGTTGATGATATGAGATATTATGTATTGTTGTGATATGTTATATTGGATCGTCGCGTTTTGAATAGCCGGGGTTTTATGTGAGATGAGAGTTTTTCTTTTTTCATTCATGTAAAATTCATTTGTATGTAATATTCTTTTATTGGGGCACTTCCGGGCTGAGGATGATGTCACCGTTGTATATTATTTACTTTTCCGCATTAGGTAGACCTAAGGCGGGGAGCACAAGTAACCGGGTTCTAGGGTCCAGTGGGAGACCATCTCGAGGAGTCGAGACCGGGTCTCCTAACCCTAGAATTGGCAGTGTTACTTGCCGCTCTCGTAGCGGTCTAGGGATGTGGGTTTGGCTATTCATCGCGACCGTGGAATCCGTGTTTTATACAGGCTCGTATTAAAAACACGGACGTCCTAGTATATCCAATATTTCATATATGTTCTTCTGCTGTAATGTTCTGTGATGAGATCATATTACTGCCTGAAATGAATGTTTATATTATATATATGAGATATATGTTATATTGCAGATTTCGTTTCAAATGTGATGCTTGTGAAGCATAATAAAATAGGACTTCATTAATGAGATTAATGAAACTAAAAGAAACCTAAAGATGTTGTAGAAACTTGTTTAAAAACTGGTAGCTCTGGTTCTTGCTTTGCATAGCGATGTTCCTTGTTGAACATCCAACACCTTATTCGATAAGGAAAGAGCCGAGATCCCTTCACCGGGAGTGACCTCTTTAGTGAAACTAGCAGATGCTACAAACTCGGTTTGTCTTTTGATTGCTTCTATAGTTTTTGCTTTGCATAGTGGTATTTGTGAAATATCCTGCACCTTATTCGATGAGGAAAGAGCCGATGATCCCTTCACCGGGAGTGACCTCTTTAGCAAAACTAGAAAAGGCCTCAAAAACACTCCATTTAAAATCACTCGATTCTACGACGATATCAAGTTCATTACGCAATAGGTTTTCTTAAAAACCTGTCGTAACCCTTCGTCATTTTAGGAAGTAGAGTACTTAGTATTCGTGCTGTATTTGTTGACCTTAGTTAAGGCACAGTGTACGGTAGCTAAGTGATGTCTTCCTATATAGCATATGATGCGATTAGTTAGGACAGTCATATGACTTTGTTGGCCTTAGTTAAGGGTCATGTGGGTGGGTCTAATTAATCAAGAAATGACGGGTAGAACTTGACTAGTGCTTATGATTTGTTGACCATAGTTAAGGTCATAAGTCACTAGGGGTAAAATATTATTGGGAATTTCAAGTGTTGAAATTTGCAATGAGATTGCATACCTTCTATGAGATAGTTGGATCCCGATACCCGCTGCGAGTAAGAGTTACTCCTGGGAGAGTTTTACACATTACAATTAGCCGATCAATTAGGTGTCTAGAAAGGTGTTAACGAGGTTACGCCCCTGGGAAAACGAGGTTTACTTTAATTAGGTCCGTGCGAAAGCACGGGGAACCTCCCTCAAAGTACCGACACTGGCCTTGCTGAAAGATTGGCGAACTTTTAGGGTGTAATTAATCCCGGCTAGTCTTTCCTTTTAGGGTTTGAAGGAAGATTTGATTAAACAGTGGGAGACATCCTGATTAGATATATTAGATAAACAATTTAATCTTACAAGAGCATACGCTGAGTGTTTTCTTCTCTCTCTCTCTCTCTCCAGGTAGCGACCATATCACGCCTTAATAAAGATAATAATACGGATATATTGAACGAACCCGCTTGTTATACTGAGCTGGGGAACGTTGGTCCCGCTCCAACTTATAATTGTTATAAGACAAAGCAGGAAATAGGGGATTACCAGAATTCCCGTGCCGCCCAAACGAAGAAAGTGCATCATCTTCGGGTGTATTCATTACAGAGAACTGTTTCTCAGTATCCTTTATGTCCTGGGTATGAGATACCGGATCAGGATCCCGCATATGTAATCTGTTACATGGGCTACAGATAGGTAGAGAACTGAGAACGGGTGATAAGTTTCATGAGATAGAAAACGGTGCAAGTGTTGCAGCCAAGTCTGTTGGTCACTATCACCCTGTATTACCAGAATACATTGATTCTGAACAAATATTATTAGATACCGAACCTGATATACAACATCATATCAATCTCTTTATTAGTAAAGAAAGGATATAATTTTGTATTGTTGGATAATGTTTTGAACATTTCCTATATCAAGTGTTGATCGGATCAGGCACGTTATCTAAAAGCATAGACGTTCTAAATCAAACTACAGTTCTTAGTATAAAGAACACACACAAGAGGAAGAGTTCAGAAATGAATGAATCCTTCTTGAGGCATTGTAGACTAGGTCATATCAATGCGACCCGACTGGCTGAAGTTACATATAGATGCATATTTAAATTAGTTTGAATTTACATCTTTTGAAACTTGCCGGTCATGTCACAGAGATAAGATGACCACGGCTCTGTTTTTTGGAAACAGAGAAAGAGTTAGTGAACTCTTGGGATTGATACATGCTGATGTATGAAAGTCCCCTGTCTACACATGCCAAGACCGGTTCTTTGTACTTCATTACATTCTCTGATGATCTCTCAATATTCAGACATATGTTCCTGTTGAAACACAAGTCCGAACCTTTTGAGATATTCACAGAATATAAGTTGGAAGTAGAGAACCAAAATACGGGTAAAAGTATTATGTCCTTTGATGTGATCAGGGAGGAGAATACTTGAGCACGGGATTCCTGGACTAAGGAGAATGAGATTCTCTCAGAGCATTACTCCTCCGTATACACCATAGCACGATGGTATATCGGGGCGGAGCAAAAGCACCCTATGTGATATGGTGTGCTCTATGATGAGTACTACTGAGTTTCCTATTTCCTTTTGGGAGTTATGCACTTGAGAAGCTGCATACATATTGAATAGGGCTCAAATCAATTCAGTTGCCTACCACTTCATATGTGATATGGAAAGGGAAGAGCCCATATCTTAAGTTTGTTAAGATTTGGGGTTGTCCGGCCTATGTCTAAAAGCAAAATCCGGACAAGCTCGAGGCAAGGTCAGCTCTGTAAAACTGGAAGTAGTTCCAGCTATACAAACTGCAGCTGATGATTTGGTAGAACCAAAGGATTCGGTAGTTTCCAACGAACCTCAGCCTCTCCGCCAATCTAGTAGGGTTCTTCACCCACCAGAGAGATACTTCGGTTTCTCTATGACAGTGGGAGCGAGGATTGCATCATGAGATGATGACCCAACTAGTTTCGAGCTGGCCATCAGGAGTGGGACTCTGTAAGAATGGCTGGATGCTTAGCGATCTGAGATGGAATCCTTATACACCAACAAAGTATGGACTTTGGTTGCTTTATCTGAAGGGTTAAATCCCCATCAGGAGCAAGTATATCTTGAGAAGATTACTTGGTGTACATGGAAAAGTTGAGACTTTCAAAGCTATGCTTAAGTCCATCCAGATCCTACTTGCCACGGCTACATACCATGACTACGATATCTGGTGGTTGGGTATCATAACAGCTTTTCTAAATGATGTTATAGAAGAGAGCGTCTATAAGTACACAGCCAGAGGGCTTCGTAGACAGTGGGAGCAGCGGAAACGTGTGCAAGATTCTTTATAGGATAAAGCAGGTATCGCGGAGTTGGAACATCTGTTTTGATGTGGTAGTCAAAGAGTTTGACTTCATCAAAATGGTAGATGAACCTTGTATATACAAAAAGGTAGTAGGGAGTATGGTGGTGATCCTCGTAGAGTACGTAGATGGCATACTCTTGATAGGGAAGGAGTTTCCTATGCTATGCTCGGTCAATCTCCGCTTATCACAAGGATTCTCTATATAGGATCAAAGTGATACATCCTAAATCCTGGGTTTTCGATCTATGAGATAGATCTAATTGGATGTTAGGATTCTCACTAGTTGTAGTGAGATAGTATCAATTGATCTTGGGGAGAATCACTGGAAAGGTTCCAGGGTGATAAGGACGACTGAATGTCAGTCGCAGGCATTGTCTTTACCCTCAGTGGAGGGATAGTATGTTGGAAGAGTTCCAAGCTAGATACCGTGACATACTAGACGATTAAAGGCATGATACATCGTTACCAAAGATGCTACCAAAGAGGCAGTCTGGATACATATAAGTTCATGAGATGAACTTCGTTCCTACCATTGTGTGACAATGGAGTTGTGGCTTTAGCCAAGGAACTACCGTCCCATCTGAAATCCAGATATAAGTCTTAGGCAGTATCACCTGATCATGGAGATGGTTGATCTCCAGGGAGATCGAGGTTAGAAGAGTAGACACAGAGGATAACAGCACGGATCCACTCACAAAGGCCTTTTTCCCAGTAGAGACTTTTATGGGATGGTTGAGTATGAGATATTTCAACCGCAGCTAATTGTTGGGTATGTGATACCACAACAGATGGCCCTAGTGCAAGTGGGAGATTGTTAGTTATATGTATGCCCTAGAGGCCATTACTGTACATACGATATATATTGTAATGGATGCTTGGACATATATAGGGAGGACATTCTTGCTCGACATGATAGTATGCTATCTGGTTGTACTTTATCTTAACATGTACGTTGATTGTCTCTATGTTACATGTTGATAAAGCCCTTAGGATATGTACTCGACTACTGGGACTATGATGAGATCATACTAGTGGGGCCACGGTAGTCGACGAGTACATCCTATAATTGTTCCTAGTCGAGGGTGTATCGAGACAGGGCATCGATGCACCAGAGTAGACTAGCGTATACGTATCTTGACCCATATGATGGGCGATGGATGATCCCATATCCATCGGTGTTTGACATCAAGGATGGTGTACAGGTGCTCAGTGGAGACTGGGTACACTAGACGAACTCGCCGAGAACTCCCAGATGGTATTATACCTCACGTCAGATGGCAGTTCTCCGGTGACACTGGTACAGAGTAGTCTGTTGACCCGAGATCGTCATAGAGTCTTGTGTGATTCCCACTGTGCTTTGATTTCCATCATACCACGTCCAAGAGGGCGTGCAAAAAGGTGGCTTTTGGATACAGTCCCGAATCACTTAGAGGCAATGAGCGATAGGAGGGGATTCGTCTCTCCCGGTATAGGGAGTTGATGTTGTGATGTGTTCGATTGGCTATAACCGGAAATCCCTGGCCAGGGTTGCTGAGATTTACTGGTAAGTGTTATTAGTAGTTTCTCGAACTGTTATAGACCTTATATCAACACGACTTATCGAGCTACTGGGGTCTGACGTTTACCACCCCTAGACGAGATATGCGACATATCAGACGTCGAGACCGGACTGTACGGGAGTGTTACTGATTGGATTCACAAGAGAATGTACAGGCTTGCTTGTTGATCTTCTGAGCGCTCAATACTTGGGTGGCTGTTACGTTTAGCTGACCGCTTGCAGCTTGTGGGTGTTTGATATGATCATCACCTACTGCCGGCGTATTGACGATTCTTTAGAGTCCTACACAGAGGTTTCTTGACTCAGGCAAAACGGAGTAGGAGCACATATGTGATATGTGCGGGACCGAGGATAATACGATATGAGATACCGTATTCAATTCTCGCGATATTTGATATCAGCCGGGTCATCGGATCAAGTGTTGATTCGATGAATCGGTACGGATAAATATTAGTCGGTTATATGCGATATAGCTGGATTGTCGGATCAAGTGCTGATTCGATAATTTAATGTATAATAATATATATGATATATTAAATTACATTAACTAATATTAGCTCACTAAAAGATTCTTTTTCTCACTCAGATAATACATTGATATATATGCGATATATGTTAATTGTATTATTTTATTTGGTTACAATAAATATTATATATGTGAATATAATATTGTAACATGATATGATAACTAATGCAACATGTTTAGTAGAGATTAAACAAGATTAGGGTTTGATTTGGGTTAATACTTTCTAGATGATTCTAGAAGGTTTAGTTTTGTTTTGTGAAAGATATTTTGTTATAACTCATGCTTTAACCAAATCCTAACCCTAGTTAATTCTCTACATGGGTTTAGTTGACCATGGTTGCATTAATCATCATATTTATCCTTTCATTATTCATCACAAAAGGTTTCATGTTGATTGTTCATTTTCTTCCTTCTTTCTTTCATAGAAAAAGCTTTCTAGCTTTTTCAAGGTGATGAAAAATGAGTAAATGAAAATAAAAGAGAGCAAAAATCCTACTTTATCATTCTCATCTATCCTTTCCCTTTAGATGAGAGTGTTCACTTCATTTAGTGAGTGTTAGCTTGTGTTAATGAAACTTCAAGGTAGATCATTTTTGTTATCGAAGATTGGAAGCCGCTTGCATCTTTCTCTTCGCGGAGCCTCTCGAGAGTCCGGAACACGATGATCGCAGCGAAGGGACTTCAACACGGAGCTTAAGAAGTGAAGGACCGGATCTACAAAGGTTGTAATCCCTCTGACTTAGTGTTAAAGTGTTTAACATGCTAGTTTTCGCATAAACTCTAGTTTAAAGATCCGGCTTTGGGTTGTTCGGCACGGCTAAATTTTTAATCGGGCATGGTTGATGCCTCGTAGACCCTTGTGCGTATGCCTAGCAACCGTACAATGTCTTGCCTAGTGGTTGGGTTTAGTTGATAATCACTACTTATTTGAGGGAGGTAGAGATGTTAGGATGCCTGTAGATTAAGTTTTGAATATGTTTTGAGATTTAAAACTAGGATTTCATGAAGTTTTTAATGTTTAATTTGGATCTAGAGCTAGTAGGGTTCTTTAAAAATTAAAAGAACATTACTTTGAACTTCTGAGGACCCCCTAAGATCACCCTAGAAGTCCAAGCCCCTAACTCCTTTCTCTGGCCGCAATTTTATTCCCTTTGGCCGCAATTTTCTTCCCCCTTGCAAGTTAGGTCTTAGGTTTTGTTTTGTAGCTTCATCTGGTGGTAATTAAGCCGTTGTATTTTTCTTTTTATCTCAGATTACCTATATCAAAATCTGGAAGCATTTTAATTGGGTTTTGACGATATTTTATGGGGTTTAAACTTGGTTTTGTGTATTCCTATATCTCGACATGATCGTTCAACGTTCGTACGTCGATACCGGGAATATTTTGTCATATTTAGCGTACGTTGATCATAGGTTCTAACCTATGTGTGCTACGCTCGTTGTGTCGTTTTCAATTTAGATATTTACGCGGTTTCGTTATGGTTTCAATTGTACGTACGATCGCGGGAACTTCCGAGACGGCGATGCGATCGTAGGTTTCGACTATCTCGAGACGTCGGTGAGTAGATTTATATTTACAAGAAAAATTGGGTGGATGGCGTTTAACAACCCCGCAACCAATTAACTAAGATACTTATACTATATACATAGGCTACGGTGTTATATTAAATAACTTAGTCTATAACTAAATTAGTGTATAGTTTGAATCTAGTAGGTTATATGTATGCGTGGATATATATTTATATATGATTATTGTGATATGCTTACACGACTATAAATCCGTACGATATTGATTGGATATTTGATGGATATTGTACGAGAGATCAATCCATACTTGTTATGATAAGAATAGTTTGCCGAATACGGTCGAGATTCATTTGAACTCGCGGAGTCATGCATTTATCTCGATTGGGGAATTGCAATTACTTGAGCTATACTATTTTAAATCAATGATCCGTTTTCTACTTTTAAATGATAAATGGTAAGGATGTGCAACTAATTTTAAACGGGTATCTATTTTAAATAATACCGATGCTTCCTTATTTGCAAAACAATGTTTTGTTCTATTTTAAACTATAACATTTTAGCTCATAATAACTAGCTATGTTTAACAACTGTTCATGTTATGATTAGGTTACTCTTTATACACTCACGATTTGATTACCTATTATATATACTAGTTGTGTTGTTATTCTTGTATGAACACACTGATAAAACACTGCACAACTACCAATGATTGCTATATTGCACAAATCACAGACGCGCGTGTCACACTACACCTCATTGGTACTGCCATGACCCTATAGAATTTCCATACTTGATAGCGCTGATGTTATTATATTAATGTGATGATTGACATATCCGTGTGATTAATCATCAACTAACGTCGATGCATGATGCATTGTTGATGATTGTGATTATGATGGTCGAATACATTGATAGAACACTTGTACAATTACTAATGATTGACATGTGACACAAGCACAGACGCATATGCTACACTTGACATCATTAGGATCTTCATGACACAGTAGAAACTGCCATGCTTACTCATGTTCTAAATATCCATGATAGATGTGACGATACCTATCATGATTTTGATATACGAATACCATTACTATGAATATTCGTATATGATGGTTGCTAATCATGGAAAAGAAGAATTATATTTGTGTTCTTCGGAACTTGTTATTTTTATGGATTTGAGAAACCGCGGGTATCTTGTAACACCCTAGTTCATTTATACCAGTTCTATTTTGGGCATTTCTTTATTTATGGCTATTTATTGATTTATTGTGTTTTTGGTACGAATAATGTAATTGATATCTTTGTTTGCATTCAACCCGACCCGCATACTGGAAACCTGTCTTGATTTCTGTTTATGATTTATTCCGGCTAGTTATGAGAATCCGTGCACTTTCATGTTGTATAACTGCATTATATCTGGTATCTGCATTTTTTAGTATAACGTTTAAAGTCAAATAAAATATTTTAAAAATATCTAGCATGGCCTGCATCATACCCCTGACCCTGTGGTAGCATCCGTATATCGTGTTCTCATCCTGTTCAATGAAACATACTCGTTTGGATAGCTACGTGCACGCTACGTGTATCCGTTGTTGGGGGTATGCATTTTCGTTACCCGGATATCCTATTTTGGTTTTGATTGACACGCATATTATCCGTATTTACAAATCATAATTTTAGATCCTACCCGGACGTGTTTTGGACTACTTTTGTTTTAGCCAAAATCTCAAAATATATAATATAGAATTCTTTTATATATTAAACTGTTTTATATAAGTTTAAACTAAAATATATTTCATATAATAAAATCCTAACAGTTAACTCTCTCTCTCTCTCTCTCTCTCTCTGCACACATATACATATATATTTTAAATATTTTAAATCCCAACCTAAAGATTTGCACAGCTCTCTCTCTCTCTCTACTATATATTAAGAAAAAACCCACCATGAGATCCGAGCACCCCCTATCTCCCATATTCTCACCTCCCTCCTTCTTCGTTCCCACTTCACGCGAACGCTCGAACCCACGCCCGTGCCGCGCCCATCGCCCGCGCTCGTCGCCTCGCCGTCGTCACCACAGCAGCTAACGCCTCCACCTCCTCACCCTCATCCACACCACCACCACCGGCGCCTTCACCCATCCCCGACGACCTCATCCCAAGAACCCAACCTTCGTAGCGCCTGCAACCTCACCCAACCTCGCGGCAACCCTAGACTCGCCTGCGTCTCGCCGGAGCTCGCCTCGCAGACGACCTCACCCCATTCTCCTCCCCGTTTCCCGACCACCAGAACTGAGCACTCCAACCACAAAACCCCTGCAAGAACCCATAGCCTTCGCCTCACCCTCGCCTAAATGCCCACGTCGCCAGAGCTCCGGCCTCCGTCGTCGCCATCCCCATCATCACGACCTCTTCTCCTCCTCCCTGCCTTCCGACCAGAACCTGCACCCCGACAGAGCCCCTGCAGCCCTCGTCACCTGCATCTCGCCGGAGCCGTGCCACCGCTGACGATCCGGGCGACCCAGTCGACGTTCCCAACCAGCGTGGTCACCTTCTTGCTTCGCCTGGTCCTGTCCCGTGTGCGTATGTGTACATTGCGACATTTAACCGACATCGTACATAGCATACGCATCCCATCGCGAGATCCGATCAGGCAAGTTTAACTTGCTACTTGCTATACTACTATATTTTACATTCATGTGAATAATAATATTACATATTGTTTAGTTATGCATCCCATATTACCGTTTTACTGTTTTTGGATAGCCGTTTGTATCCGTACAGTTTATGACATATATAGGCGCATGCAAGTTTATCTTGCTACATGCTATGATACATATTTTGCATCCATATTAATAATAATATTACATGTTTATTACATTGTGCATCCTATGTTACAGTTTTACAGTTTTACAATATCCGTTCACATCCGTACAGTTATTACATATCTAGTCGCATACAATTTTATCTCGCTACAGGCTATGCAACATATTTTACATCTATAAGTATAAAATTATTACATGTTTATTTCATTTCACATCCATATTACAGTTTTACCATTTTTTCGATATCCGTTTGTATCCATGTTATTAATTATATATCTAGTTGCATGCCATGTCATATTATATCATGTTACCGTTATGTTAACACCCCATGCTTGATAATGTGCATCATACTTAGTCATGGAGTTGTAGATGTGATCCCTGATAAACACTTGTGCATCCGTGTTTTACCGTGATTCGATACTGGTTACATTTTACTATTGGGCATCCATTGGATACACTGTACACCACATGACATGACCTGATACACTACTGCTTGACTTGATACCTGATCTTGTTACTAACGCCGACAACCCTGACTTATTGTCCCGATGGACGTTACTGTTGTCTGTATAGACAAAACCTGTACCTGCTTGATCCTGTATTGGCATTAGATATCGATTGGTAATACCTGACTTGAACACATAACCTTGGGAGTAAGGGGAAATCAAGAATGTAACCGAATGTAACTCAAAGGGTTATTATATTGTTTGCTGTTTTTCCGGACCTTACGGAATATATTGTTTGCCATTTTTCCGGGCGTTACGGAATATATTGTTTGCCATTTTTCCGGGCGTTACGGAATAATCCTGTTACCGTGGTCCCGTGGGGAATGAACGAGGCATAGACTGATGGGTTACGATGAGGATTACATTAATTGATTTCAAAGACTTGAGAGTAATTAACCCAGTAGTATAGTTTAGATTACTCACCGCACGACACATTCACCGATACACTTCACTGTTCTATATCCGTGTTTACATTTTATATTCAAGTTACTATTTATATTTCATGCATGCATATCTTGTTACCTCCTGGTTATATTTTATTATTTGATATTATGACGCACAGACGTCTGGGTTTTGCATGGCCCGGATCCTTTATCTCTTTCACAGACCGACCAGGAGTACTTCCGCCGAAAGGCCGAACAGTGAAGAGCAGGTTGGAGTTTAGTTTAGTTTAGTTTAGTTTTTCTCAGCATTTTCATTCCTGATGTAAGCCCGTATTTGGGACGTACTTTCCAGATGTTATTGTTTATTGGATTTATTGCTTCCGCACATTTATATTTCTTGACTCGTTTATTCTGGCAGATGGACATGTACTAGATAGATTATATTTTTACTGTTCTTGATATCTTATAGACAGCCGTAATGTGACTTTGGAGGGATGTTTCCTAACCACAGGTAGTATGGTTGGCTCTATCACGTGCCGATCTAAGCGCACTCTGGGAAGTGGGGCGTGACATATCTTTTTACAAACTGATTATGTTTTCAAAAGTGCGATTTTCTTGTGATATGATGATTTGACGTCCACCATGGATTTTGGTTTTCATGATGAGATATCTGAATCGAGTTAGGGGTTAACCAATTACGAGTACATGGTGGACCCGGTACGACTCCGAGGGGGAGGAAGACCATAGGGAGGTACGGGGAGCTTAGTGAGGATGATCGATATCGGAGGTGACATTGGAGCGTGGCGAATATCCGGAAGATTCCAACCGTGGCTGAATTGATATCCGGAAAGAATCGATCGGTGAAACGGTGCCTACGATATCAGGATTTTACGTGTCGATGATAAACACGAGATTTATGATGATTTTGAGTGTCGATGATAGATACTCGGTGGATGATGAGTTAGAGTGTCGATGATGGACACTCATGAGATTTGGATTGTCGATATTGGGCACTCATATGTTGATGTTTGCACGATCCGTTGTAATGCGCTGTTATAGATTATGCTATATAGTAGCCGAACAGGACTGATCAATAGGACAGTACCTGAATACTATTTTCACATATCGATGCACATTAAAGAGATTTCCAAATGATTTATAGTCTCACTAATTTTACGTGTCTATGACGACACAAGAATTTTTCAAACAGAAACCTCTTAAAATTCATTTCTGAAAAGCGAGACGCATACTTAAAACAAAACGCATATAATACTTTTTAAACCCACGTCTGCTACTTGTGCCGTGATATACGTATCATACGGCTATTTTGAAAGGATTTTGCATGCATCTTTCGGTTACTTTATAAGCTTATACATGGATGCATGCTATATATATATATACATACATATATATATATATATATATATATATATATATATATATATATTTCCATGTTTATACGATCGATATTGATATGTTTATAGTACGTGTGCATTATACATACATTAGTACAGGATATGATAGTACTATACTTTATGACCTAGGGAGATCGTTATGCATTTCGATTTCTACCTTACGATATATTTTTATTCACTAAGTTGACAACTCATCCCCGTTGTGCCCCAGTTTCTTGCAGGATTGACCATTTGGATCAGTAGCGGCTTGTAGGCACACTTCTTATTTCGGTGATTGCTTTGGTAGGTGGGTTACATGTTGAATCATAACCGCCCCTTGTATGTGTATATTCTTTTAGATCTAGTTAAAAACTTCATCGACCAAAACTTGAATATTTCTTGATTTAAAAGCGGCACTTAGATGTTTGTGTGTTTTTGGGTGTCACACTCGTTTGGAGTCAACTTTATATTGTTTTTGTTCATGTTTCGCTTTCTATTCTTCGTCTTGGGCATCGTATATTAACTGCGTGGTTGCTTCGCCGTTTGGGTGTAGAATCTAGCTCCCGTTGGGGATGCTTTATATGTGGTTTTATTCAAAATTTAAAAAGGAGGTGATGCCCATTTTTTTACGACATCTGCATTTTCAAACAAACTTATTTATATATCAAAAAGGAACTTAATTCCATTTAATAACCCATTTTTAAACTCCACCTCCACTATTTCTTTTAAAAGGTTTAGATCCGGGTTTTTGGCTACTTGGGTTACGGTGGAGTCGTATAGACTTCACGTGATTCAAGTGCCGGTCACGTGCCTTTTCGGATTGTGACATCTTAAGATTGGCAGGCTACTACCGATGATTCATAGAGAACTTCTCGAGAATTGCTGAACCGTTAACCAGGCTTATTCAGAAGGACGTTGGTTTCGTATGGTTAGAAGCTTATGCGAAGGCCTTTGCAGAGCTAAAAACAAGATTGACCACCGCTCCTATTCTCACTATCCTCGATCGCTCAAGAGGCTTCGTGATTCATTGCAATGCGTCATGGATATGGCTCAGTTGTGTACTGCATTAGAATGACAAGGTTTTTGCGTATGCGTCTAGGAAGTTGAAGATGCACGAGCGAAACTACCCAGTAACAACCTCAAGCTAGCAGTCATGATCTTTGCCCTCAAGAAGTGGAGGCATTACCTCTTGTGCGAGCGGATAGAGGTATTCACATATCATAAAAGTCTTAAGTATATCTTCACGCAGAAGGAGCTGAATATGCGACAGAGGAGATGGCTCGAACTCATGGCAGACTACGATATCAACCTCCAGTATCATCTGGGAAAAGTGAATGTAGTCCCCGATGCCTTAAGCCGCCAGCCATTGGCGATGTACTTTACCACCCAGTGGAGGCTGCAGCAAGACCTTCAAGATTTAGAAACCGAGGTCATCTTACCAGGGATCACATCATCACTGAAGAACCTTCAGATCCAACCTTCACTCATCAACCACATCAAGGAAACCCAAGCGGGGGATGCCAAGTTGCAGAAGATCTGAGAACAAATTAAGGCCGGTCGATGGTCAGAGTTTAAGATCCACAAGGACGGTTCCTTGAGGTATGGCAAACGAGTCTGCATGCCTGCTGGGGTATTAGAGAGGAACTGATGAAGGAAGCTCATAGCTCTCCTTATTCCATTCACCCTGAGGGCACAAAGATGTATAAGAACCTTCGGCAACATTATTGGTGGATCGGTATGAAGCGAGCAGTCGCCCGAAGTGTGGCCAAGTGCTTGATATGCCAGCAAGTGAAGGCCGAACATCACCGAGTTGTAGGCCGACTTCAGCCCCTGCCAATCCCAGAGTGGAAATGGCAGTATATCACTATGGATTTTGTGATGGGCCTTCCACGTAGCACGAAGGGCAACGATGATGTTTGGGTTATCGTGGACCGTCTCACCAAGTCGGTCCACTTTATTCCATTTCGAGTTGGTCAATCCACAGAGAACTTGGCGAGGAAATGCATGGAGGTAGAAATTTATTTTAACTATAGCCTTCAATGATTTTAGCCTCGTCATAAACGTTCTTAAATGTTTGTGTAAGAGATCATGAAGCTATATGGAGTGCCAGTGAGTATCATCTCCGATCGAGACACTAGGTTCAGGTCCTAGTTCTGGCAGAGTCTTCAAGAGAGCCTGGGAACCAATTTGAGCTTCAGTACAACTTACCACTCTCAGACCGACGGGCAATCTGAGAGACTTATCCAGATCTTAGAGGACATGTTGAAAGCCTATATGCTCGACTTCAAAGGATCGTAGGAAGATCAATTACATCTTATGGAGTTTTCTTATAATAACAGATACCAGGCGAGTATAGGAATGACTCCATTCGCAACAGTGTATGGGCGCAAATGTCGGTCCCCATTGAGTTGGGATGAAATTGGCAACCGAGAACTTTTTGGACCCGAGATGATCATGGCCACAGTAGATATGGTTCGAACAATCCAAGAGTGCCTCCATGTAGCTCAAGAAAGGCAAAAACATTGAGCAAATGCGAAGAAAAGACACTTGGAATTTCCGCCTGGGGATCATGTGCGCCTTAAGATCTCTCCTAACAGAAGAGCCATCCATTTTGGGAGATGTGGCAAGCTTAGTCCACGTTTTATTAGTCCTTTTGATATTTTGGATCGCGTAGGAGAAGTGGCGTTGTTTAGCCTCGCCATCTTCTTTAGAGGGCGTACATAACGTCTTCCATGTTTCCCAGCTACGCCGGTATGTGAGGGAACCCGTCCATATTCTAGATCATTCGGAGATTTCCGTGGGTGCCGATCTTACCTACGAACAACAATCGATTGAGATTTTGGGTCAGAAGGAGAAGATCCTACAGAATAAGGTGGTCAAGTTGGTTAGGGTATCGTAGAGAAAGGATTCCCTGGGTGAGTCCACTTGGGAGCACGAAGACAATATGCAACAGCGTTATCCTTACATTTTCTTTGCCATGTAGCAAGCGTATGTCTTGTGGGAATGTCGAGAACGAAATTCTTTTAAAGAGGATAGATTTTACCATATGTATCCAAGATAAAATGGTTTGTTTTAATTCGTAGTTATAAGTAGTTGTTTTAAATTTTGTATGTAATAAAATTAGTTGTTTTAATTTGTTGTTTTAATTAATTTGTTATAAGAATTATTGATTTAAAAATGTGGTTAAAGTTTTATAATTTTTTTTAACTATTGTGGCAGGTGGGTGTTTTCAACCCACGTGCACTTGCGTGTATGAAAGGGCAGAGAGGACAAGTGGTGGGACCCACTTGCCGTACTCCTTTATGGAATTTTTCCCCTAATTAATCATATTTAAATAAATAATTCCTAATATTATTGCTTCCAAAATAATTCCGAGAATAGCCCGTACAGCTGCGTAGGATTAGTCTTGGCGTAAATGGCAAAGGAAAATGCTATTGTCAATAGCATTTTCTTCTAAATGAAAGCGCTATTGCCAATAGCATTTTCATATTGCTATATTCCCATATAGGTTTTGATTTTGATTTTGTTAAGATTGTTTTAGATTTTAATTTTAATTTTGATTTTGTTGAAATTGTAACAAAATTGACAGATAGTAGAAAAAAAATCTCATAGTTTTTTTAAGAAAAGAATAAAGTTAGTTAGTATATAGATTTCTATTATGTTTTTTCTATATATTTTTCAAATCAATATAGATTTCTATAGAAAAATATAATAGATTTCTATATACTAATTAAATTTATTCTATTCTCAACAAACTATGAGATTTTTCATCTATTTTCTGTCAATTTTGTTACAATTTCAACAAAACCAAAATCAAAATCTAAAACAACCATAACAAAATCAAAACTTATGTGGGAATATAGCAATACGAAAACGCTATTGGTAATAGTGTTTTCATTTTGAAAAAAACGCTATTGATAATGTAGTTTTCATAAGAAAAAAACGCTTTCTTCTTCCACGCAACTATCCGTGCCAAGTCCAATCCTACGTGGCATACGGAACTCTATTCTCGGAATTATTTTTGAATCGGTATTATTTTGGGAATTGTTTATTTGAATAGTATTATTTTGGGGGGTAATTGCTTACATGCAAACCTTTCATTTTTTGGACTTCATGATCAAGTGAAGCCACGGTGGGAGGCAACCGTGAGCTCCAAGGAGACGAAGAAAAGTGAAAGAGAGGGAAAACGAAAAGAAAGACAGCCCAAAACAAATTCTATCAAATATTAGACATCATGATGAAGCCCCGGTAAAAGTTAAAAAGCAAGAAGTATTATTGTTTTGAAGATTTTAGCTTTGCAATTGGAAGTTTTGCCGATATATACCGATAGCCGATATTTCTTAAGTGTCTCTTTTCTCATATACTTCCTTCCTCGAAAGTTTGATCATGTTTTTATAATGAAATTAGATGTATACTACAAGTTTCCACCATAATAGTTGTTTCAAGTGATCATTTGTTATCTTTGAGTGATCATTTGTTATCTTTGACGGAATTTACAAATTTATATTGGTTAATTCGGATTTTTAGGGACGGCCGTAGTAAAACTATCATAACTCCTACATTCGACCTCCGTTTTGAACAAAATCTTGATGGATAAATATCTACCCGAAAAGATCTACATTTTTCGTGTTGATAACTTTTTCGAAAGATAATCTGAAATTGGATTTATCGGTGTTCTCATTTTACCGCGTATGTCTTATAGGCTGCTAAAATTCGTTACCATGTACATACTTATACTAATATTAAACAAGATTTACCATATCAGATTAGTTGGAGTAAAGCTGATACCTGACCATGTAAAATAAACTGATGGCGTATAACAGTATATACTCATAATATGTTTTGAGAATAAGGGAGGAAAGAGAGAATTTTCTTCTATGCTGTCGAAAAAATACGTCCTCCATCGTGTTTTCCGATGATCGGAATCTATCATTTTCATCGTTGTCATCTAAGATGTGGATACGCCGAATTTCATATGATTCTATAACTTTTTCACCGTTGATTTAGCAATGTAAAAAGTTCTATTGTCGGTAAACCGTTAATTTTGAACCCACTAATTTAACGGTGAAAAAGTTGTAGAATCACATGAAATTTGGCGTACCCACATCTTAGATGATAACAATGAAGATGGTGGATTCCAATCGTCGAACACGCCATAGAAGGAAATTCCCTCATGTGGCATCTTTACTCCATTATTCTCATATGTTATTAAGTTTATGTATAAAATATGTCACAAAAACTTTTATATATTAGCCTATGTAGTAATATGGCGACATATGTCATATGTCATACATTATCTGACTTATGCATTGATGTGCAGGAGACATGTAGTTGGATTATTAATATAATACATTATGACATAGGCTGGAATTAAATTACAAAAGTTCAATCCCCCACCTCCCCAGTGCTAGTCAAACATTTTTATAAAATTCCGTTTCTTTAGGTTTTGTAAATCTGTCATTTGAGATATTTAATAGGCTTATTGTTTTATTACCGTAAAAATTTCCTGAGACCTAATTACATAGCTAAGGCCGCGACTTAGTGGTATTTTTGACCAATTAGCTCTTTGGTTTTTCTTAAAACTGTCGTAAAGACAGCCATTGAAGTCACTGTAACTCACACCGTGGGACTCCAAACTATGCGAACCTTATGACATCTAACAAGTACACAATGTAATGCATATATGTTGAAGAAATAACAAGATTTGTTATGGCAGATGAACACGTTCTCGGATTCGGAGAAACCAAGCTTTCGAACGGTACGTTCAAAAGACATTACAACCGAGATACAAAAAAATTTCGAGGATTACACTTAAAACTCGTTGTTTTAGCCTTTATAACGAAGGTAAACATGTATTAATTGTTACTCTTGTTTCTTTAAATACTAGTATTTCTTTAACTTCTGATATTTGGACTGGTAGACGGGAACTTCCATGGATTTGTTTTAATTTCTGATATTTGGACTGATAGACGGGGACTTCCATGGATTTGTTTTACTGCACATTGGATAGATTTTGACCGGTATTTGCAAAAAAATATTATTGCAGACAGTTTCAATTTCCGCTAAATGCTTTTAATATATCTTCTGAAATTAGATCTTCTAGTATTTGCAAAAAAAAATTATTGCAGACAGTTTCAATTTCCGCTAAATGCTTTTAATATATCTTCTGAAATTAGATCCGTTTTAGAAGAATATCATTGTGTAAATATTTTTTTTCTATTTTTTTCAATAATTCTATCAACAATAATTCTGCTGTTATTGAACTTATTACGCTGCGCAAACCAATTTGTAACGGTCGTTTTTTTATATTCGATGTGCATATCATATATTTAATCTGGTTGTACATGACGCATATCAAGTATGTTCTTCAAATATTCAAACAATTAAACATGCAATGTAGGTTTATTAAAAGTTCTGGAAAAATAAAATCTGAATATAAAGCTAGATACCAGGTTGCAGGATTAAGGCCCTCATTTAGAAAATATGTTTCTACTAGGTAGAATAGTACATATGACATGCTTCGTAGTTTATCAAAAATTAGCGGAATTATTAGTAGCATGTGGAATGAGCAATTGCCTGTAGAAAACCACTTAACAGGTCAGCATTGGACGGTTGCAGAACTTTTCAAAGATTTCCTTACGACTTTTAAAATAGCAACCGAACGTTTTTTTGCTAGTTATACCCGCACTTCCTATATTATTGTATCTGAATTGTATAATATAGCTCAATGTTTTTCTATTCATATTAGTAATGAGATACTTCATCCCGTTATACTTGCTATGCTTGCTAAGATTTCTAAATATTAGTGTGAAATTCCAATTGTTTACTGTTTGTGTTCGATAATGGACCCTAAAATTAAATCGGAAGGTATGAAAGCTCTTTTAAATGGGTTCCATGGATGGATGATGCATACTATAAATATTGATGCTTATATTAATATTGTTAAACATAATTTAAATGAAGTGTTTGATTTATATGTTGCACAATTTTTTGTTGGTAGAAGTACCATAGCATCGACCACAATCAATTCACGTGTTTCGACTCCAACCTTTGCACTTATTCAACAATCAAAAAGGGCACAAGGCCCTGTGGCCTCATCATCGTCATCTTTAAATAAATTAACGATATATTTACAGACTGAGTTAAACGCAGATTATACTATAGATAAAATTGATGTTTTAGCCTGGTGGAAAAACCAAGGACATTTGTATTCGGTGGTTTCTACTATGGCTCGTAATTTACTAACAATTTTAGTGTCCATGGTACTGTCGGAAAGTGTTTTTAATACAAATGGCAGGATGTTAAGCGAGAAAAGATGCAGTTTGGCATACGACACCATAGAATGCATGATTTGCTCGTAAGATCAGGAAGCAGCGGCTGTCAGGAAAAAAAATACAATCAGTTTAGACTCGGATTATTTACCTAAGGAACTTACAGGATCGGACGAGACCAACACCGAAAGAGCAACTACAACCGACGGCGACGAGTAGTGAGTAGGAACTATAATAGTAGAAAAAGAACTATGTAGATCTGACTCTCTTATTGAGCTTAATATTTGGAAGAGATACGTAGGCAGCCCGAGTGGGTTTGATCTCTAATGTAAAAAAATTGTTTTATTTAATTGTAATTTGATTTATGTTAACAAAATTTTAATTCATTTTTCATTTATTATTGATTTTTAAGGATTTTTTAAATTATTTTACAAAAAAAACCAGTCAGATGAGTCGACTTGTCTGACTCGGGCGAGTTGCCTCGCCTCGCGATTCGCTTAGACGAGACGAGCAGGGTCACGTTTTTACTACTGTTGAACTCGCCTCGTCTCGTTTCGCTGGCTAAGCGCCTTGCTTCATTTGCCACACCTATCATAATCATTACCATTACCATGCTAAAAGAAAAATTAAAGAAAACAGCACAACAGCAACAATAATAAAAGAAGAGGAAATAGTAAGGGTGCATGCAAGTTGGTCGTTGATTAGAAATCTGACCAAGACTTCACGACTTGTTTGGATTCAAGGATGACAATGGATTCAATTATAAATATCATAATTATATCTATTTAACAGCTGGACATTTTCCGCATCATATAAATTTCCTAAACTTCTATTATAGTATGTAAAGAGATATCTTTCATGACAGATCTTTCTGACATAAAACCAAAACGGCCCTAAAAGAATGGTGGTTCTTTTGGTTTCCTAATGATTTCTATTCCATTTACTCTTTTGTAAAAGAAAAAACTTCTAGAAATGGAGAGGATCCTAGTTTGAATTAGTTTATGAGGAAGGTTAACTAGGCACCGCTTTCTATAGTACTTGATTTTGTGTCTGGGAATTTAGTCACACACATTTTTCTTTCCAAAACCGGCATTTTATACCCTCCGAATTTAACGGGATTATTGTTTCCATTGATCAAACCAATATTTAAAAATTATCCTACACTTCAATAATTATTCTTTTGCAAATAATTTTCTTACTAAGGGGTATTTTAGGGATAAAAATTTGCTACTAATGAAAATTTTAACCTAAGTGGTATATTCATGACAAAGTATGCCAGAGATGACCTTGAAACTTATTGATATATTTTGTCATGGATTCGGCGAGTCACAAAATTCAGTGACAGGGAATAAGGCCCCATGTGATGCAAGTCTATGAGTGCATGTATCATTTACTTGCATACATGCACACATATGAGTGGGCCTGCAAATATAAAGATGTAGGGAGGAGATATGTGAAATCAAATATCTGGCCCCTGAATGAATGTGTATCGATTACTTGGCTTTGATTTGTTCCACCAAGAGTGTCCCGTATCATTTGATTGGCCTTGGTTCTCTTTTAGGGCTAGTAAAAGTGTAAAAGAAAAAGAAAAAGCCTTCACTTGCCACCACAAAGGAATTGAGGATGACAATAGTACTATTTTAAAGACAAAAGTGCCTTCGGATTCTCGCATCAACCACAAGTTTGGAACATAAAAGACTCTCACTCTATCTTGCTCATGTGTATAATAGAAAGAGTTCAAGAAAGAGATCCATGTGGATAAAAAAGGCAAGTACTTTTTGTTAACGTGCCATATTGTCCGGATATACATTGTTATCTCGTAACCTAACAGCTTAAGGTTTTTTGAGTAAATGGATTCCTGGCATGGTATTAGAACACACCACCAGAAGATTCAAAAGGCCCTATGGTCAAACTTTGTTGTTATCAAATTATATTTATCAACTCGCAAGAGTTTCCACTTGAATCCTTAGAATTTTATAGCATTATATTGCCTGGATTATCCTACAACCTAATAGTGCAAGCTTGCTTTTGGATAAAGTAGCTCTCGACGCTTTTCATATCCTACATACATTTTCAATGAGTGGGTATGAATCACACATCCAGCCACCAATTGAACATGCGCGTTTATGTTTTAATATGGTTTTGATACATAAAATTGTGTATTACATATCGGCATCATTTCGTTCGTAAATCACATCCACCCATCTCAATGAAAGAAGGGTGGCCGCAATTCTTTTAATAATGGATGTGAAAAAGCAGACATGGGGATAAAAAGAGAAAAAAAGTGGGGGCAAAAGTGCTAGGTTGATAGGCAGCTGGAGGGAGGTGCTTTTGATGCTCTCTCTCCACAATTAAGGCCCAGGAGATGGATCAAGAGAATATCTTTTCTGTGCAAAATGAGTGAAGATTGTGTGGTGTGGCTGTTCCTGTGACGATGTGGATATAGATTTTTCCAAATCTTTTTATGTGGAGATATTGGTTGGGGGATTTTATTGGTAGAAATTTCACTAGAATCTCCCAAAAATGGACCGTCTCTCTAGGAATTATGTAGAGACCACCAATTGACTGAATTCAATGAGCTGTTTGGTAACGGTGGTCACAAAAAATTTATCACCAACGGAAACTAGAAAGTAAAAATTTTGAAATTTATTTTTACTAAAACGCTCTTGGATTCTCTCTTTTCAATGTCGTCATTCAAATTCACTTTCCTCCGGCCAAAATGTTTATTCTCGCAGGTTTAGTGACATCTTACCATTTCCCCAATAAATATAAAAGGCGTTTTGATAGAAATGTGCACTTACAAGTGTCAAATCAAAACGAATGGTGTGTGCGCTATGGGTTTTGGTTGAATGTCCAGTTTGCGTTTTGGTTGATTGTCTACAGGTGAGGGCCTAAAGAGGCATAAAATTTTGGAGAAAAGGTTCAAGACAGCATGTTGAAGGGCTGTCGAGACGATTTCTAAATGCAGAAGTTGTGATATATGACATGAAAGCAGTTTCCGAATGCTCAATTAAGGATGTAGTAGTAGCCTCATGTGGTTCTAAAAAGTTGGCTTGTGGTTGCTCAGAGTTGTTCCTCCAGCATGTAGTTGGAACCACAATTGAAGTTAGGAAAAATAAAAATAAAAGGCATGTAGTTGCGAAAGCACTCTACCTGCAAGCTTTGGAACACAAACAAGTAGAATTGTTGTTTCATTGCAACTGCATCCAACTAAAATCAAATTTTACGGGTAAACAACATTTTGACTAAACATATAAATGATGTTGTAAGCCTATTGTACTTGCAGATGCATGGTTTTTCTAATTATAACCAACGAAACAGGCCCAAAAATTTAAAATTTATGGGAGTTGTGTGATTAGGAGATATTGTAAGAATATAATTTATTTCTTATTTATTTCGCCTCCATCAAATCCAGCCACCCCTTCAGAATTTTAATACAACAGCAGGAACAATCGTATAGCGAGTTAGCTTAGTGGTAAAGCCTCTTGCAGGGGTCTGAAGTTCAAATTTATTTAAAAAAATAAAGTAAAAATCATGTGCTTTTTTCACATGCTCAGTTTGCCTAAATTCAAACCCATTCAGACAAACAATTTAAGCAGATTAATTTAAAATATATGCTGGGAAAAGGATCAGATTTTTGCCCCCATAGAAATATAATTCTCGACTCTCACTACAAGTGTGAAACTTTATTCAAGATATAGAGCGTACAACCTCAAGAGGAGGAATGAAATGATTAAGTAGCTAAATCAATCATGAAGAACAAACATTTTTGCCAGAGAGCAATAAATTCAGTTGGATATAACAAATTGAAGTGTATAGTGACCAACTGAAAATTGAACAATACTTACCTAATAGGTGTAGAGTGAAATCCATCATTTGTACGTCAATTGGATTTATAAACCTGTACCTGTTCCAAGCAGCATTTGAAGAAGGCCTGATGTAGGAACAAAACCAACACAGGCAGTAATTAACTATAAGTACAGATGCAAAAAACTGTTGCATGAGAATTTTTTTTGTTTCTTTTTATCGTAAAAGATTATTTTGTGCAGATATTGTAGTGTTTTCTGATATCTGTATATACAAGATATGGCATATAGAGTCATTTGACGCAAACCCAAACGATGTTAAGTTAGTCGGCCTTCTGTGTAGCTCTCCTTAAGATTCTGCAGAGCTCGTCGGGTCTCATCCTCACCTTGGTTGGAGTACTTTAAGCAAATAAGTCTTTGGGCTACACGGTATGCCATTTGAATTGAATGATATTGCTCGCAGTTGATATCCATCCTTTTCATTTCCTGTCAAAGCAAACAATGAAATACCCAGTTATCTTATGTGCTACATACTAACAGTATGAGCCCAAAAACATTGTGAGAAAACAAAGCCATCCAAATGAAAAATTCACAACTAATGTATTTTCTAAGGTATCCACAACATTGCCTGATAACAGAAACATCAGTGATGTTGAATGACATTATCGTCTAAGGAATTGTACTCTATATTACACGTGGATCAGTCTGAAACTGACATAATCGCACAACACTCACTGTGTAAGTGATGGGATGCGATAGGTGAAAAAAATATGGCCTCTTACCTTTTCCACGATCCTGGTGGTTATGCTCCTCGCTGTCTCAATTACAGAGCTCGGTAGACCTGCAACTCGAGCCAATAAGAGGCCATAATGGGGTATTCTTCGTGGCCCATCCTTGAGGTGGAACTGTCAAAAAGAAAAATGTGAAAACACCTTTTAAGGATAAAATCAAAATACTAAGGAAACAGCACCTTGAAGTCTAAGCGATTGTTCCTCAAGTCAACTTCAAAATGAAGAATCTTCAAATTTGGATAGATGGTTGCCAACTGGGATAACTCTTCCATGTGTGTAGCAAATACAGTGTACCTGATTTTTTTTATAAAAAAATTATAGAAGGGGTCAAGCACGCATTATTGATTGAATAAAACATAACTTCAACGGTAGCAACATTATGAATTGTAGAGGAAAAAAGGGATTAATCAAAGGGAAGGTGGAAGGGCCCTTAAGACCAGCAGTATGCTGCAATTATCTGATTGTAATGATGAATGGGAGAGAAAGAGAGGATATTTTATGAACTATTGGTAATTACCATGATGGAGCAACACCACCCTAATATAATGCAGCTAAAGAACTTGTGTGCACTTTGATAGATCAAGAATAAAGCAGTCAGGAATGGTAAAGAGACCATAGCTTATACAAGGTATGAGGCACATCAAGTGTTGAAGTATTTACGCTTTCAGAGCAAGCAGATGTTCGCAACAGCTCCAAGCGATTGCTAATCCATCAGAGGAAGAAGTAGCCCTTCCAAGTTCATCCATGACAATGAGGCTCCTGCATTCGAAAAGAACGCCTTCAGGCACATAAGGTCACAGAAAATGCCGCATGATAACTACAAATAGTGTAGAGATAAAACCTTGAAGAAACATTTTGCATGAGGAAAGCTGTCTCTTTCATTTCAGTCATAAACTGCGAAGGAAAAGTTGTCTTTCGGTGAGCCATCTCAGTGTAAGTACACAATTAGTACACATCAAGCAACTCAGAATTTATTGTTCAGCTTTCTACCGGTGTTAATAGCGGTAAGTTGGTTTGAAGGAAATTATGGTGCATGTATCTGAATACTAATACAAGTGGCAATAAAGTTTGCCACCAAAGCCATAAAAAAAAGAGGGATAAAAAAGGGTAAATGTGTACTGTGAACTATTAGACAAAAATGATGAAGTTTTTAAGTCGCATACAGTACTGGAATTGTATTCAATGTTGTCCCCGATCCCAATCCGAGTGAATATGCGATCGACAACCCTTAGCGATGCAAAACGAGCAGGAACGTAACAACCAATTTGTGCGAGAATAACTATTAGACAAACTTGTTGGAGATATGTACTTTTCCCACTCCTATAAAACAATAATGCAGAAGGCATTGTAAGAACAGTAAACTGTAAACAGTCTGGAAACTACCATAATATGGAGAACATACTGTAACAGGAAGGATGTAAATCTATACATAAGGAATATAAAAACAACTCTTTACATGTTTGGGCCCATGATGATCACCATGTTTGATGCTTCGGATAGGAAAAGATTGTTAGGCTGCATAAGAAATTCCCAGAGTCAGCCTCAGCTGTTGGAATATGGTAAAAGTATAATGAGTTTCAATGAAAACGAAGATTATGTAAACCACAAAATATAGCAAGAGCATACAACAAAATCGCTGTGCAAGCTTTCTAAGATTGGATGCCTTCCTGCATCGATTGCCATAGGTCCATTATCTGCCAAAATTAAATTGCAGTTGGAGAATGCAAAAGTGACAGATTAAGATGAGGCAAGGTGATAAATATCGGATAACGGCGAATATCGGAATCACATAGGATAGGTATTTCCTATGTCATATACTCCCGATATATCAACCGATCTGATGAGATTGTATAAAAACTATCTACCTGTGAATTCTGGTCTTGTATAGCGATCAACAGGCTTAGTGGAGATTGTGTGCGCGAAAGAGTTCACTAGCATGTCTAGAAGGCACAAAACCTCTGCAAGCAGTGTCAGAATGGAAATATCCTTCCTTATATCATCAATAAGGCCTGCAAAGATAAGTTGTCAGCTCAAGCAGATAATTGATTTGTCATGATAACTGAAATAATACTCGTCGTGGATAGATGAAATTTTTTGTAGTAATGAATAGTGAAGAACAACGAATCATAGCTCATCTCTGAAGTATAGTTTCCCACTATTGAATTTGTAGGTCCTAATTCTAACCAAAGCTTAGACTCAAGGAAAATAGCTCATCTCCAATTTTTCCTTCTGTCAATCTAGAAATTTTATTTCTCCAGTTGCTATCAATTTATTCATAATTCAACATTTATATCCTAATATTATATTTATGAGAGTTATTTTAATGGGGGGGAAACCCTGAGACATAGTTATGCATTATTTTGATTGAAAACTGTCCATAGAACTATTATGATTAGATTGAATGTTTAAACAAAACAAAACTGATACTGTTTTAACTCAAAGGAGGAGAGTAGTAATGAATAGTGAAGAACAACGTTGAGAAAAAATTATGCATACATTTTTTAAAACTTGGATGACAAATTTTGTAAAGCATTATTTGATACAAAAATCAAACATATAATATCATTTTTCTTAAACATAACTAATTTTGATTAGGGTAAACTGAAAATTGTTGTTGTTATGCACTGTGCTTCTGGGAAACTAATTTGAAAATGTCTGACAGCAAAATAAAATCATCAAACCTTTCTATGATTTGTACATTTTTTTTGTATACATGTGCTTCACACGTCCTTGGAGCTAGTAGATTCTGATTGAAAATATTCTTTAAAAAATATCAAGTAAAATTATTTTTCAATTTTGTAATTGGTCATATAACTAGCATCTAAATACACGGTTTTCTATCTAAGACCCACGAAATGGTACTCCTTATCTATCAATACTAATATTTTCCTAAACATATCAATATTGCTCTATACTTTTAAAATATTGCTAACAAATACAATCAATACTAAGATATTGCTTTGTACTTTATCTTGTCAAGACCTTAATTAATCCATAAATATAAAGGCATTGCTAATTAAAATATAATTATTACCAAAGCAAACAAGTATGACAATTAGAGGATCAGGTAAAAAACATGACTAAAGGTTGAATGTGGGCCCCGCAAATTAAAGGAGGACAATTTCTTAAATCCTTTTTTTTGGCTGGACCCCATAGTACCCATGTGCAACTTAGGCTGAACGCAGGCATTTGAGGCTAGCTAGGGACATTTATGCAATAATCACAAAAGATGTGAACCACACAAAAGAATAGGAATGGTTTAGTTTGCTCCAAGGATGGGATTAGACCAGAAGAAGTGAAAATTTACAGTTATTGCCCTTCAGCCCAGCTTTAGTATATAGTATATATGAGTTCGGGTAAACCAGGTTGTCAAGACATGAAATATCTAATCGTAATTGTCTTGGATTTTGTAGTTATATTAGATAAGTTTAATTGTCATTTATTATGTTGAGATTCTCATTGTTTAAATATATTGTTGGGATATTTGTTATCGTTTGTTAGATAACAAGTTGTATAAATTGATAGGGATGCTTTGATAATAAAATTGATCGAGTAAATTTAAGTTTCTTATCATGGTATCAGAACCAATGACTCAATCCACAACCTATCTTCATTTATTATCCCTACTTTAGTTTCTCAAAATGAATAAAGTTCGACGTATATCCCGTCAGAAATCTCTCCGTCAAATCATCGTTTGTCTCCATCAGATCAACTTCGTGAAACCATTTCTTCCTACGATGTTTTCTGGCAACATAATTTGCTTTTTTCCAACATCTTTAGCAAATGTAACTTTGAGGCACAGGTCCGCCAAGCTGGGAAAGTGGTTGCTGGTTTTATGGTCCACCTTACTACAACGAAAGAGATCAGATGCATATGTCCGCGTTGCTCGATACAGGAGATGTGTGGTTCTCCAGAATCGTCTTCTAGATTGCATATTCTAGTTCAACATATTATCCAAACTCAAGGTTATACATCTTGAGTTTGAAGGAGGATGTTAAGACATGAAATATCTAATTGTAACTGTCTTGGATATTGTAATTAATTAGATAGGTTTAGTTGTCATTTATTATGTTGAGATTCTGATTGTTTAGATATATTGTTGGCATAATTTGTTATCGTTTTTTATAATAAACTTAATCGAGTTCATTTTTTCTTATCAAAGGTAAACGGGGTCATGCTAAATAACCCAAATTGTCCCGTCCCGCCCCGTCCCGCCCCGCCCCAGCACAGACGATATCGTCTGTTATGGACGAAGCCTCACAGTTTTGTCCTTCAGAGCGAACCGGACCCGACCAATGGCTACTTCTTGAGTTTGAAGGAGGATCTTAAGACATAAAATATCTAATTGTAACCGTCATGGATATTGTAGTTATATTAGATAGGTTTAGTTGCCATTTATTATGTTCAAATTCTGAATGTTTAGATATATTGTTGGGATAATTTGTTATCGTTTTTGCTAATAAACTTGATCGAGTTCATTTAAGTTTCTTATCACAGGTAAATCGAGTCATGCTAAATAACCCAAACTATCATGCCCTACCACAGCACAGACGGTATTGTCCGTTATGGATGAAGCCACACACTTTTGTCCTTCGGAGCGAACCGGACCTGACCAATGGCTACTTCCCAGAAGGTCACCCATCCCAGAATTTCCCTAACCCGAGCATGTTTAACTACGGAGTTCTCAAACTCTTGTAGTGCCGGTTCACTTAAAAGACGCATCTGAATTAATGAGTGGTATCATTCCATTTATAGTACATATCTGCTCTATTTCATAATGTATTCTGAAAATTCCTCATTGTTCTACAGTGGATCCCACGGACTCAAGAGATGGCCCCCACGGATTCAAGAGGTGGCCCCCGCCCTTTGGCGTGTCACTTTGTTCTGTGTGGCACTTTATTCCATGAGCAAGGACCGCGAGCCGACATCCTCCCCACTTTTGAACAATGATTCGTTCTCGAACTACAGACCTACTATTGAGGGACACGCCCCACCCCAATACAGATGATATTATCCGCTATGGCCGAAACCGCACGGTTTTGTCTTTCGGAGCGAACCGGACCCGATCGGAGCCATTTTCCAGGAGGTCGCCCATCCCAGAATTTCCCTGACCCGAACACGCTTAACTACGGAGTTCTCAAGCTCCTATAGTACCGGTTCACTTAAAAGACGTCTCTGAATCAAAGAGTGGTATCCTTTCATTTATAGTACAGATCTGCTTTTTCGTAATGTATTCCGAAAATTCTTCATTGTTCTACAATGGATCCTGCATACTCAAGAGATGGCCCCCACGGATTCAAGAGATGACCCCCGCCCTTTGGCCTGGCACCTTGTTCCGTGTGGCACTTTATTCCGTGAGCAAGGACTGGGGCCGACACAAACCCTTCCAATTTAATTAACGGGTAAATAGTTATTGGATTCGGGTGACCGGTCAGGTTGTACTTGCTAGGTTAAGGTAGCCTTCAGGTTTGTGTAAGTCCATGCTACGCACCCCACGGGATCGCGGAAAGACGGAAACTATGAAATACGAAAATAATATACTTCGTAGCATCGACTAACCACCAAGATCATATCTAAACCTTAACTAGCACAACGAAAATGAAGTATACACTACATGAACAGAAGTTATACCTCACGTAACCGGTCCTTCTTCTCCTCGCTGTCCTCCTCACCTGTGTGAGCTCCTTAGAGTGATTTAGATGTCGTCTCCTCGTCGGCATTCTTGGATCGAAGATAATCCACCCGAAAGCTTGTCTACCGGACTCCTTCAACAACCGAAGAAACTAGGATCTCTAGTATGCTACACTAGATGACCTAGACTATGTAGAGTATGTGAGTGGATTGGTTTATCTCTATTTATTCTAGATTACTCAACACATGAGTGTACTAGGGTTTTGAGGTTGATGAAGGTGAAGAAGGAAAAACTAGTGAGCTCTTGCAATGAAACTAGAAAATGAGTCTCTCTCCTCATTTGTTGTGAACTGAACTCTTCTAATTATTCATGAGATAAATCACAATGAATAATTAGTAAAAGAGTTGAATAGTCAACAAATGACTCATGGCTTGAAAAGGCAACAAGTGTCCAAAGAAGACACGTCCAAATTCATGCAATATCCACCTCATTTCCTAATTACATAATGCATTATTAATTTAACCTAAAATAAATAATGCAATTATGTCACGTCACCTTCATCTAGCATTTTACAAAAATGCCCCTCGTCTGTATATACATACCCGTATCCGTATTCCAAAAAATACAATTAGAGACGAAAACAATCCATCGGTATAATACTAGGATCTGACTTAAACCAAAGCTTGCTAGTATTATCTGTCCGCATCATCATGCGTGCACAAGTACACGTACGTGGCCAAACCCTTGTCGTAAAACCATACGACCTCTACATATTTCGCCCGATGCAAAGAAACCCTCTGTGTAGGACTCTAAAGACTCGACGCTACGCTGGCAGTAGGTTTAACCACAGGCCGCAAGCGGCACTAGCTGTACGTAACGGCCCCCAGGTAGATATCGATAAAAAAAAGCCGATGAGCATGACTCATCTGAACCCCTACTGAGGCTGTCTGTGACAATCTCCATACAATCCGGTCTGTTCGTTTAAAAGTCGCATATCGGTCCTAGGGGGCGGCAAGCGTCAGACCCCTAATAGTGCAATAAGTCATGTCGGAGTGCGGCCAAAAACACCATGAGAAACTACTGGAATCTCTACCAGCAAATCTCGCTTGTCCTGGTCAGGGACTTTTTGTAATGGCTTTCCGAACACAGCGCGACATCAACCCCCAATACCGGGAGAGACGAATCCTATCTAACTGCCACTGCCTCCAAATGCTTCGGGACTGCACCCAACTACTACCTGTTTGCACGACTCAGCAGAGCCGTGGTAGGATAGTTATCTAAGAACAGTGGGAACACACTTGAGGCGAAGTAGCAATGTCAAGTCGACGGACTAAGCGGTACTCATGTCACTTAAGAACTGCTACCTGACGATAGATATATTACCAACCAGCAGTTCCCCACGAGTCCGTCCAGTGTAACTCATAACCCAATGAGCACCTGCATACTATCTCCAGTACGACGTACTGATGGCTGTGGGACAGACGATCTTCCTTCTTAGGATGAAAATTGTATACACTAGTCTACTCTGGAGTATTGATGCCATGTCTCGATAATCCTGCGACTAGGGACCTGTGCAAGGATGTGCTTGTAGACTACCCAGACCCTATTAGTGTGACTACCATCACAACGCTGGTAGTCAAGCAAAGATCCTAAGGGCTCTATCAATATATATTGGCGGTATGTTAAAACAAACATATACACATATTAAGATAGATACAAACCAAGTAGTATACTACTATATCGAGCAAGACTGTCATAAATCCATGTGTATATCCCAAGCTTCCAAAATGTAATATACAAACTAGTACTATACAATAATAGCCTCTAGAGCATATTACACTAAGAATCTCCCACTTGCATTAAGGCCATGTGCTGGCATATCGCAGACCTATCATCTCGAATAGCCTCTCGAACTGCGTCTGAGAGATGGCCTTTATGAATGAATCTGCAGTGTTTTCCTCAGTATCAACTCTCCGTACCTCGATCTCCCGGCGATCCACGATCTTCTTGATCAGGTGATACCACCTCAAGATGTGTGGACTTCTGATGGGACCCGGGTTCCTTTGCAAATGCTATAGCCCCGTTGTTGTTACAATACAGAGGACAGAACCATCTGAAGTTCTGTTAAGAACTTCCTTATCCAGACTGCTTCTTTTGCGGCATCTGAAGCTGCGATATACTCCGCTTCCATCGTCGAGTCAGTAACGGTGTCCTGCTTGGAACTCTTCCAACAGACCGCTCCTCCATTGAGGGTAAAGACATAACCTGACATGGATTTGAAGTCATCCTTGTCACTCTGGAAGCTGGAGTCAGCAAAGACCTCGATCTGGAGGTCTTTTCCGCCGTAAACCAAGAACATTTCCTCAGTCCTTCTAAGGTACTTAAGAATATTCTTTACTGCTATCCAGTGTTTCTCCCCAGGGTTTGACTGATACCGGTTTACTACGCTTAGTGCATAAGCTACATCTGGTCTGGTACACAACATCGCATACATTATAGAGCATGCCGCAGAAGCGTGGGGTATAATAGACATGCGATCCCTTTCTAAATCAGTCTTGAAAGACATACCTTTGGAGAGGGTGATTCCGTGAAAGCCGGTAAATTACCGCGCTTTGAATCTTCCATACTGAATCTTTTCGGTATGGTGTCGATGTACCTGGACTGTGAAAGTCCCAACATCCTCTTCGATCTATCACGACAAATCCGAATCCCCAGAATGTAAGAGGCATCACCCAGGTCTTTCATGGAGAATCTTTGCGACAAAAACCTTTTGACAAATTGTAGCATAGGAATATCATTTCCTATCAAGAGAATGTTACTCACGTACAAGACAAGGAATACAACAGTTCGTGCTACAATCTTACTATAAATGCATGGCTCATCTGGATTTTTGATAAAGTCAAATTCTTTGACCGTCTCATTAAAACAGATGTTCCAACTCCGTGATGCCTGTTTTAGTCCATAGATAGACTTAAGCAACTTGCACACTTTCCCGCTGCTCCCACTCTGAATGAAACCCACTGGTTGGTCCATATAGACGCACTCTTCCAAATTTTCATTTAGAAAAGCGGTCTTTACGTCCATCTGCCAAATCTCATAATCGTGGAAAGCAGCAATGGCAAGAAGGATCCGAATGGATTTGAGCATATCCACTGGAGAAAATGTTTCATCATTCCAAACCAGATCTTTGACGAAATCCTTTTGCAACAAGTCTAGCTTTATAGGTTTCAACATGTCCATCTACACCAATCTTCTTTCTGAAGATCCATTAGCAGCCTACGGGTTTTACCCCTTCTGGAGCAATGTTCAAAGTTGATACTTTGTTGGTGTACATGGACTCCATCTCGGTTCGTATTACATCCAGCCATTTTACCGAGTCTTTGCTCTGAATGGCTTGCTGGAAGTTAGTTGGCTCGTCATTATCAATGATGCAATCTTCTCTATCCCCGTCTACGAAGAAACCGTAGTATCTCTCGGACGGATGAGACAGCCTACTACTCCTGCGGAGTAGCGCGGGAATGCCCTGTTCTTCTGAAACTTCTGGTTCCATCAAGCTTTCAGTAATAGCTTGTGGTTCTGAAATTTCTTCCAGTTCTATTGCGCTCCCACTAATTTTTTTTCTAAAAATTGATGTTCCAAAAAGTGGGCATGAAGAGAAACAAAAACATTTTGTTGCTCTGCGTAATAGAAAAGATACCCCTTGACTTCTTTGGGTATCCCACAAACTTACACAGTACTGAGCGTGTCTCGAGTTTGTCCGCATACTGCTTTTTAACAAAAGCTGGACATCTTCATATATTGAAGATAGGGTTTCTTTCCACTCCACATATGATATGGTATGGTAGGCACAGTCTTGGTAGGAACCTTGTTCAAAAGATATGCAGCTGATTCTAGTGCATAGCCCCAGAATGATCGCGGTAACTCAGCGTTACTCATCATGAAACGTACCATATCCAATAGGGTTCGGTTCCGTCTCTCCGATACAACGTTGTGTTGTGGTGTGTGTGGAGTAAGCTGAGAGAGAATGCTATTTTCTTTTAGGTAATTCAGGAACCCGGCACTCAAGTATTCACCATCTCGATCAGATCTCAGTGTCTTGATATTTTTGCCGGTTTGTTTTTCCACTTCATTCTTATATTCTCGGAATTTCTCAAAGGCCTCGAATTTATGTTTCATCAAGAGGACATGTCCATACCTAGAGAAATCATCCGTAAAAGTAATGAAATAGGAATAACCACTTCTTGCATGAGTAGACATTGGACCGCACACGTCGCTGTATATTAGTCTTAGGAGCTCGCTCGCTCTTACTCCGCGTCCAATAAACGGAGTCGTCATCTTTCTTTTGAGACATGATTGACAAGTTGCATAAGATTGATATTCGAACGAATCCAAATATCCTTCTTTATGTAACTTGGTCAACTTTGTTTCATTGATGTGACCTAGTCTACAATGCTATAAGAAAACATGATTTATTTCTGGAGTCTTTCTTTTGTGTTCTGGACATTGAAAAATTGTAGTTGGTTTAATACGTATATACCGTTGTTTAGAGTACCTGATCCAATCAGACAATGATTAAGGTGGATGTTTACAACATCGCTTACAAATGTAAAATCATAACCTTTTTTAGATAACAAAGATACAGAAATGATATTACAAATCAAACTAGATACACAAAAATAGTTGCGCAAAACCAAAATATGTCCACTCGTCAATCCAAGGTGATATTCCCATACGGACACAGCATCCATACTCGCTCCGTTAGCAATCCTGAGGGTCATATCACCGGTCTTTAGAACTCTAAGGTTTTTCAGTGCCTGCAAAGAATTACAGATATGAGATCCTGATCCGGTAACCAATACCCAGAAAGTAGAGTTGATTGACAGACAATTTTCAATTACAAACACACCTGAAGCCGAAACCACAACTTGCTTCGGATCCTGATTCTTGGCCTTCCAAGCCCTGCAATTTTTCTTCCAATGGCTTTTCTTATGACAATAGAAGCATTCTTCCTTTTCTACTGTCGGCCCCGCTACTCTTGACTTGCCCTTTGCTTCCACCTTACTAACACCGCCTCTCGACTTGGTGGGGTCTTCTTCTTCTTTCCTTTGGTTTTCGTCTTGAATCTAGAAGAGGAAGCTCCCCTAACAAGTAGAGCGGGTGTTTCCCTGGCTTTCTGCAGGGTGCCCTCAGCGCTCCTAAACATGTTGAGGAGTTTCTGAAGTTCAACTTATTTACCTTGAATATTAAAATTCAAGATAAACTGGGTGTAGGTAGAAGGGAGGGGCTGCAGAATTAAGTCTGTATACAGCTTATTCTCTAACGTGGTCCAATGTAGCTAATCATCTTAAGAACGTATTCCCCTACAGATGATTCGACGGCCAACCTCGCTTGAAATAGTTTCTTCGATGTCTCGTATCTTGCGATACGAGATTGCTCTCCATATAATTCCTTGGTATTGAGGAATATGGATTCTAGATCCATATTCTCGTGCCGTCTCTGATGTTCATTGTCCATCGAGGCCAGCACGAGGCACTTGGCCTTCGCGCAGTCAATCTCCTAGGTCTTAAGGATTTCCCTATCCGCGACGCTGGATTCTGGACCTGAGACGGCGGGGGCTTTAGTAGTAAGAACATAGCCCAATTTGTCATAAGTTATTGCCATCTTGACATTTCTGAACCAATCTTTATAGTTTGGCCCTGTCAGTATATTTTTATCTAATAGTAACTTAAGGCCCGTCATCTTTGGTTGCTGCAATTAGGAGAGAGAGAAGAAATACTTTAACATGGTGTTCTTGCAAGTTTAGATTTGGTTTTTAGTTTATCTAAACAGGATGGCTCCCACTGTTTCTCGAATTCTTCCTCAAACCATAAAAGAAGAATTAGTCAGGATTTAATCTCACCGTACAATACTTGTTTAACCTTTCAGCCAGGCTAGTGTCGGTACTTCGAGAGAGGTTTTACGATACTTTCGTGAAGTTCCTTAATTAAATAAGCTCTTTTCCCTGGAGGCTTAGCCCCGCTAACACTGTTCTAGACACCTACTTGGTTTATAGCATTGATCGTTTAAGTGAAAAAAATCTCCCGAGGAGTAGCATATACTCACAGTAGGATCGGGACCTAAATATCATCGTGTGATAAAGTCGAAGGAATCCTACCAAATTTATCACTTCAAATGGTATGCAACACTAGCAGGTTTCAGTTTCTTTAGAAACTCCCGATATGGATTTTTGCCCCATGCTCTTATGACTTTGACGAAGGCCAACATATCATAAGTCACATGTCAAGTTCTACCCATCATTTTCCAGGTTAATTTGAACACACCCGTACATACCCTTGACGAAGGCCAAAATCGCAGTACAACTGTCCCAAACCAACGCATCTATCTATGCTTCAGATGAATATTTAGCAGCTACCAGTCACTATGCCTTGACGAAGGTCAAAATACATAGCCTGAATACTACTGAATGTTCAACTGAAATGACGGAGGGCTACGAATGGTTTTGACGAAACCGTGAACGTAGTGAACTTGATATGATCAAAGAAATCTGATAGCTTTTAAAAGGAGTGGTTTAAGCTCCGCATTTTAAAAGTTTTACTGTCTTGAAAAAACCGAGTGGTTTTAAAATTGTTCCAACGATTCAGCTTAGGTTTGTTTGCTTTGCATTAGTCTAATACAGTCCAATCAATTACACCTATCATTACAGAAAAAGACGAAAATACAACGTCCACTTATGCCATCCACATTCGCCACTGAGCCCCGGCTAACACCGTTAGGTTACTTAACTAACGCCAGAGCGAGGGCTGGACTAGCGCGGATGTAAAACATAAGTAACGTCTATTATATAACATATATAATAATAGCATTCGTCTGACGCAATAATAGGCATTCCAGATCACAGATGAATATATTGGATATAGTAGGAATTCCGCATTTCGTTTAAACCTGTAACGAAAGACGGATTCCACGGTCGTGATGAATAGTCAAAACCCTACCCCAGACCCCTACGGGTGCGGCAAACTACCCGTCAAGTTCTAGAAGTGAAGCCACCTCCCTCAACAAAGTGAGTAGGCCACTCGGCACTTCAAAGAACCCGATAGTTTGTGCATCCCACCTTGGGTCTATCCTGGGAGCAGAAAACATAAAAAAATAATACAATGATGGCTACAACCTCAACCCGGATGTGCCCCGCAAAATAATATTACATCAAATTACAATTTATATTGAATGAAAGATAAAAACACTCATCTCACATCCCCGGCTATTCATCATCGACGATCCAACAAAATTCATATACACAAACCAACAGATATGTGCAATCCCAGACTAACCGACGTATAGCAATTACCTGAGATTTAAAAACACATATAACATTATAGAAGGACCAATTAGCCAAGTATAATAGAAATTCGATCGAAACATATTTTCCGTAACCACCCCAAATGCAAACCAGCATTCAAAAACATACTGGGTAGAAACCAAATATTCCAAAAAAGAAAACACCAAAATTAAGAAATAACAGAATAAAGATGAGTTGAATCGGCCTTGACTCGGCCGCGACTCCGCCGCAGAACAGTCCATTATGCGGTGGTTCCGCGGTCGTCTCGGCGATTCAGTGGCTCATTTTCCTTCTGTTATCTTAGAAAACCCTGCACGTATTTTTTATGGTGCTAAAATAATTTTCCAGACAGTTATAAAATTCGACAGAAAGTAGGGTTTTCGGTATTTAGTTTTCCGGTTTTTCCGACGATCAAAATTCTAATACATGCTAATAAGCTAGAATAGGTTTAGTTGGCTCTAGTACCACTTAAGTCCATGCTACGCACCCCACGGGATCGCGGAGAGGCGGAAACTATGAAATACGAAAATAATATACTTCATAGCATCGACTAACCGCCAAGATCGTATCTAAACCTTAACTAGCACAACGAAAATGAAGTATACACTACATGAACGGAAGTTATACCTCACATAACCAGTCCTTCTCCTCACTGTCCTCCTCACCTGTGTGAGCTGCTTAGAGTGATTTGGATGTCACCTCCTCGTCGGCTTTCTTGGATCGAAGATGATCCACCCGAGAGCTTGTGTACCAGAGAAACTAAGATCTCTAGTATGCTACACTAGATGACCTAGACTATGTAGAGTATGTGAGTGAATTGGTTTATCTCTATTTATCCTAGATTACTCAACACATGAGTGTACTAGGGTTTTGAGGTTAATGAAGGTGAAGAAGTAAAAACTAGTGAGCTCTTGCAATGAAAATAGAAAATGAGTCTCCTCATTTGTTGTGAACTGAACTCTTCTAATTATTCATGAGATAAATCACAATGAATAATTAGTAAAAGAGTTGAATAGTCAACAAATGACTCATGGCTTGAAAAGGCAACAAGTGTCCAAAGAAATCATGTCCAAATTCATGCAATATCCATCTCATTTCTTAATTACATAATGCATTATTAATTTAACCTAAAAAGAATAATGCAATTATGTCATGTCACCTTCATCTAGCATTTTACAAAAATGCCCCTCGTCTGTATATACATACCCGTATCCGTATTCCGAAAAATACAAATACAATTAGAGACGAAAACAATCCATCGGTATAATACTAGGATCTGGCTTAAACCAAAACCCACTAGTATTATCTGTCTGCATCATCATGCGTGCACAAGTACACGTACGTGACCGAACCCTTGTAGTAAAGCCATACGACCTCTACATATTTCGTCTGATGCAGGGAAACTCTCTGTGTGGGACTCTAAAGACTCGACACTACGCTGGCGGTGGGTTTAACCGCAGGCCGCAAGCGGCACTAGCTGTACATAACGGCCCCCAGGTAGATGTCGATAAGAAAGCCGATGAGCATGACTCATCCGAACCCCTACTGAGCATGTCTGTGACAATCTCCGTACAGTCCGGTCTGTTCGTCTAAGAGTGTCGTATATCGGTCCTAAGGAACGGCAAGCGTCAGACCCCTAATAGTGCAATAAGTCGTGTCGGAGTGCGGCCAAAAACACCCTGAAAAACTACTGGAATCCCTACCAGAAATCTCACTTGCCCTGGCCAATGACTTTATGTAATGGCTTTCCGAACATGGCACGACATCAACCCCCAATATCGGGAGAGACGAATCATATCTAACCGCCGCTGCCTCCAAGTGTTTCGGGACTGCACCCAACTACTACATGTTTGCACGACTCAGCAGAGCTATGGTAGGGTAGTAATCTAAGAATAGTGGGAACACACTTGAGGCGAAGTAGCAGTGTCAAGTCGACAGACTAAGCTGTACTCATGTCGCCTGGGAACTGCTACATGACGATAGGTATATTACCAACCAGCAGTTCCCCACGAGTCCGTCCAATGTAACTCATAACACAATGAGCATATGCATACTATCTCCAGTACGACGTACTGATGGCTGTGAGACAGACCATCTCCCCTCTTGGGATGAGAAGCGTATACACCAGTTTACTCTGGAGTATCGATGTCATATCTCGATAATCCTGCGACTAGGGACCTGTGTAAGGATGTGCTTGTAGACTACCTAGCCCCCACTAGTGTGACTGCCATCACAACGCTGGTAGTCAAGCAAAGATCCTAAGAGCTCTATCAATATATATTGGCGATATATTAAAAGAAACATATACATATATTAAGATAGATACAAACCAAGTAGCATACTACTATATCGAGCAAGACTGTCATAAATCCATGTATATATCCCAAGCTTCCAAAATGTAATATACAAACTAGTACTATACAATAATGGCCTCTAGGGCATATTACACTAACAGTCTGGTTATCGGGTTAGGGTATTTTTGACAACCCTAGAGTGAAACAAACCAATACTGGAAGACGAGGTAAAAAAAATATTGCTTCATGTAACGAACCAACTTTTAAAGTTTAACTCGTCAAGCGCAGGCCAGAGTCAGTTTCAAATTTGAGGAGATCAAAATACACTTGAAGCAAAAGGTTGACAACTGTTAGAATAAATGTGTTAATTACGTGTATGGATTAAAGGGATATTATGTGAATCTTGATTGTACCTGACTTGTACATATAGTGAGTGGAGAAGGGAGCAACCCAGGAGAAACATTACAATGATGGAATGAGTCATTACCAGCTTAGACATTATTCAAAAATACACAAATTCATATAATTATCCTCATAATTATAAAAAAGAGTATAGATGCAAATATAGACTTGTTCTTTGCAGCACTATTGCTAATACCTTCCAAGCAAAATTCTGTCCTCATAAAACATTCAGCAGCTGCAGATTTATTCCTGATGTTGAGCTGGAAAAGAAACAAGGAATGCTAATGTTAATGTATCATTCATCACTAGAGTAGTAATTTAAGTTTTCTGAGATTAGATAGCATGGTACAATTTTTCAATCTTAAAAGGTATCATAGGAGCATTATGCACTTCAGCAGATAATATGAGCACTTTAACAAGGCTAAATCTGAAGAGAAATGCTGATAAGTTTAATATCGATTTTAGATTAATTTCGGAGGAGAAAATTGATTTTTAAGTAGAGATTTAATGGATTTTACAAAAGGGAAGAACACGAAGGAGAATGAGATGGATAGCTTTATGGTGGCTCATCTCCTATGTTCATTCATCCATAATTTTTACAGGCAAGGCAAAAGCCCCATTACATCTTAGTTTGGCTTCATCTCAACCATACATTTCAAACTTACTACAACACAAAACAAACCACCATACACATCCAAACTAAATAGAAGAAAAAACCATGACAACTCAAATTGTCAGTAATTCAAACATTAAACATGAATTACATTTATAACCAAGCAATATCAGTGCTTAACAGCATAAGGTTTAGTCAACCCGGATCCAAGTTATAACCTGTAACCTGAACCAGACAGATTCATATGTTTATTGATCAAAAGATCCCACGCTCCAATTATGCTCAACCCAAAAATCTGACCTACTTAATCAATGGGTCAGTGTAGGTTTCAATTTCCTAGACCAAGATGGAATAGGGCCAGATCTAGGTAAAGCCAGATCCAGATCCAAAATTGCACTTGGAACCCTAAAAATTCTTAACTGGAATTGATCCATTTGCAATTCATATAGCTCTGTATTGAACTTGATTCAAGTTGAAGAGCTTAGAAACATATTGGTGTTCTAGCCAGTTACGGTCTTAAATAGAGGACAATCTTTAAAGAGAATTAGATTCTAGTTTATTCCTGGTCTAAAGACTTCATGGTTCATTGGTTATAGAACTTTTATGTTTGCTTCTAGTTTAGAGGATTTGTTTGTCACTAGAATTTCATACGCAACCTGATTCTAGTTTATTACCGGTCTAAAGACTTCATGGCTGAAGAAATCAAGAGGAAAATATTTATTGACTCAATTAACACAAGAGTTCATACAAGCTATATATACATAGAGTTGTAGATTTCCTCTCCTATCTTAACAAATCAACTAACTAATAAACACATAATAACCAACTAACAAACATAACTAATATATATTCATAACACTCCACGCAAGCTGAAACATCGATATCAATCATGCCAAGTTTGGACAGAAGACGAGCGAAAGCCGGTCAAGAAAGAGCTTTGGTAAGAATATCTGCTAGTTGAGTTGCAAATGAAATATGCTGGAGTACAACCATCTTATCCGCCACTTTGTCACGAATGAAATGACAATCTATCTCGATATGTTTGGTCCGCTCATGAAAAACTGGATTCTCAGCAATATGAATTGCAGCCTTATTATCACAGAAGAGTAGTCGGAAGAGAAGATTGAACTCCAAAATCTGTCAAAAGAGATGTAAGCCATGCCAACTCAGCAACCGTATGCGCCATAGGCCTATACTCAGCCTCTGCAGAAGAACGAACCACTACATTTTGTTTCTTACTCTTTCACGGAATCAAGTTTCCTTCCAAGAAAACACAATAGCCACTCATGGAACGACGATCATCAATAGAACCAGTAAAGTCGGCATCCGCAAAGGCTGTGTGCGACAACATAGATGGTTTGTAAAGAAAATCCTGTCCTGGAGAACCCTTGATGTATCTGAGAATATGCTCAACTGCCTTAAGATGAGAGATCAAAGGATTCTGCATATACTGACTCACTTTGATAATGGCAAAGACAATGTCAAGCCAAGTGACAGTGAGGTAAATAAGCTTCCCAACAAGACGTTGATATCGTCCTGGATCAAATAGTGGGGTATCCGAAGGAGAGCTTAATCAAGATAGATTGACTGAGGAGTCCATGGGGTGTTTGCCGGTTTACATCCCAGAAACCTTGTCTCAGATAGAAGATTAAGTGTATACTTGCACTGAGAGAGCTGCAACCTACCCAAATTCTATGATACTTCAATTCCAAAGAAATATCTAAGTGGCCCAAGGACCTTGGTATGAAAGTGTGAAGCCAAATGTTCCTTCATCTTGGAGTTGCCAACAGAATCATCTCCAGTAATGATAATATCAACATATACCAGCATAATTACCCTGCCCTCAGGACGATTATGCGTAAAAAAGACGTATCGGCGCAACTGCGTTTGAAACCAATCTGTCGTAAAATCATGCTAAACTTTTCAAACCAAACACGCGGTGACTGTTTCGGTCCATATAACGATTTGTGTAGAAAACAAACTATAGAATCCCCCGGTCGCTCAAAACTAGAAGGTTGCTGCATATAAATAGTCTCCGTGAGATCACTATTAAAAAAGGCATTCAACACATCAAGCTGATGAAGAGGCCATACCTTAGAAACGGCCAAGGATATAAGAACACGAACCGATGTAAATTTGGCAACTGGCGAGAAAGTCTCGACATAATCCAAACCATACTGCTGAGTAAATCCTTTGGCCACCAATCGAGCTTTGAGACGGTCGGTCGTTCCATCAGGATTTTGCTTGACAGTAAAAACCCATTTACAGCCAACAACCTTCATATCTGGCGGCGGAGGTATCAATTTCTAAGTCTGATTAAAGCGCAATGCGGCAATCTTCTCTAACATAGCTGCATGCCAACCTGTATGCTGAAGTGCTTCCAGAACAGAGGAAGAAAGAGTGATGGCAGATAAGAAAGAAACAAACTGACGAGCAGATGGGATCAGTCTATAATAGGAAACAAAATTCGAAATCAGATGTGCAGTAGTATAAGAACACTTGCCCTTACGTAAGGCAATAGAAAGAGAGAGATCTTCAGAAATCAGCGATGATGGAGAATCAGGAACTGTGGACTGTATTGGAATACCTGTAGAAGAACCGTTAGAAGAATCATTGGTGAAAAGTGGCGGGACAACTTTCTTACAACGATGGTACATCTGTTGATAAGGGACTACAGACTGATCACTAAGGAGCACAGATTGAATAGATGAATCAAGCTCTTAGGAAGGTAAGTGTGGAACAGGAATAGTTGAAGTGTGGTCCTTAACATGTGGTGGAAAATAAACTTGATCTTCTACGTAGGTCACATCATAGGAAGTACAAACTTTGGATGTTACGGGGTCGAAACATACATAACCTTTTTGGGTTCAAGAGTAACCTACAAACACCATACGGGTAGCTCTAGATCAAGTTTGTCAATATGAAGACCTAGAACATAGGGATAGCAAAGGCAACCAAACACTTTAGGAGAAACGGGAAAAAGCTTGCCCTGTGGAACAAAATAGAGAAAGGGGACTGGTTACCTAGGACATGAGAAAACATGCAATTGATATAAAAACAGGCAGCTAAGACTGCAAAATTCCATAATCGTTTAGAGACATGCATATGCAAAACAAAAGAACGAGCTATCTCAAGCAAATGTCGGTTCTTTCGTTCAGCAATCCCATTTTACTGAGAAATATAAGAACATGAAGTTTGATGCAATATACCCTGAATCTGACAAAATACAGTAAACTCCGTGCTAAGATGCTACTTAGCATTATCTGAACAAAGAACCTTTACCAGAACACCAAACTGATTGGTAACCTCAGCGACGAATATTTTAAAGGTAGACAAAATTTCAGACCTATCACACAGAAGATATAACCAAGTCATACGTGAATGATCATCGATAAAAATCACAAAATATCTATAACCAAACACACTAGGAATTTTAAACGGACCCCAAATATTAAAGTGAACTAATGCAAAGGGTAAATCATGTCTTTTATTAACTGGGGGGAAAGAGGAGCAATGGTGTTTACCCAGAATACAGGATTCACATCTGAACTCTGATAAATCAAGAGAAAACATAATACGTAAAGAAGAAAGACGAGCATGACCAAGTCTCCGATACCACTGAATAGTAAAGACAGTTGTAGGCGTACTGGGAAGATGATCAACGTGGTACAGTCCATTATGTTCATGCCCCGCGTCAATCCGTTGTTTCATCAGAAGATCTTGTATCACAAAATGAGATGGATACAAAGTTACGAAGCAATTAGAATCATTTGTAAACTGGCAAATAGAAAGCGTGTTTTGTTTTAAATATGACACAATTAAAGTATTTTAAGATGTAAAGATGAAGTGATAAATCAGCAGAACCAGAAACAGGTGTGGTATTACCATCAGCCACAGAAATCAACTTGTGAGGACTAGAAGAAAAATCAGACGGTCCATCACGAGACATATGATGTGAGATGCCAGAATCAGCTTCCCACAAATTAGAATGAGAAAGGAACGATAGACCAGATAGAGTAGAAAGGTTAGCAGGAGCTATAAAGGAGAGGAGATGACGTAACTGGCTCCACTCAGCACTGAATAAAGGTAAATTGCTAGCATAAGAGGAAAATCGGGCAGTAACAACTGTTGTGGATGTCTGGCAAGCTGTAAGAGTATCATTAGAGTAGCTATGCTTCTCCCAACACCAGTTTACACGATGATTAGTGCCGCCGCAATAAGATCAATAAAGGCCAGAATAGCGACGGCCGCGAGCACAAGCAGTAATAGGGGAACGATCACGAGCAATAATGGAGATCGAATCAAAACCCATGATGAATGCCGCAGAGGTAAATCACGAGAGAGAGACAATAAGATATACAATCAACAAAATCCTGGTGAAGACGACGGTTCACAATCCAATCTCAAATATGGCTTATCTAGAGCTAGAGACTAGCAGACAATCAACAAAACCATTGGAGCACCTTCAGCAATATTAAACCTTCATCGTTCTTGGTTAATCTTCTACAACGAGTTATTCGATGGTGTTGTAGATGTTTTCAGGGCGATGGAGAGGTCTGCAAGTGGATTGAGGTGGCTGGAGCGCTTCAGCAGCTGATGGAGGTGGGCTGGAGAGAGATCAAAGGTTCTGGAGAGCTTCAGAGCTCGGTCGAGGGGGATTGAGGTGGCTGGGAGGGGAGGAGAGGTCGATGGTGCTTCAGGGGCTGGTCGAGGGGGATCGAGGTGGCTAGGAGGGGAGAAGGGTCGATGGTGCTTCAGGGGCTTGGACGAGGGGAACGAAGTGGCTGGGAAGGGGGGTCGGAGGTGCATCAGGGGCCTATTCGAGGGGGATTGAGGTGGTAGAGGGGTCAATTGTTGGTGGGATGGAGGTTGGCTGGTGAGTTGATTGTTGATGTGGAGGGTGGTCGACGGGCTGGGGAGGTTCGCCGGTGGGATCGAAGATGGCTGGGAGGGGGACAAGTGCTGGCGAGGGTTATCGAGGGAAGCAGAGCGGGAAGGCGAGGGTTATGGATGATCGATGGATGCTGGAGTGTTCTCTTTTTTTTATTTTTTTCCTTGATTTCTTTAAAGCTATGATACCATGAAGAAATCAAGAGGAAAATATTTATTGGTTCAACATAAAGGTTCATACAAGCTTATATATAGAGAGAGTTATAGATTTCCTCTCTTATCTTAACAAATCAACTAACACATAATAACCAGCTAACAAACATAACTAATATATATATATAACAATGGCTATAGAACTTTTCAGTTTGCTTTTAGTTTAGAGGATTTGTTTGTCTGTAGAATTTCATATTCGACCTGATTCTAGTTTAAAAACCAAGGGATATAGTAGTCTCTGAGTTCAAAAATTTTAGGCTCTAGGATAGATCTTTACTAAAGTAGGGACATAGCCAGCCCAAAGGAATTGGTCAAAGCTCTAGTTAAATGAGGTCCCGTGGGTATTGAAGCTTTACACATCATGAAGGAATCAACCAAGTCCTAATTAGTAAAGGAATCGACAAGTGTATGAGATTTACAAAGTTATAATTGCCCAAGAATGGTGGGGACTGTTGAGTACTAATTAAATCAAGTCAGCGCAAAGAATCACTTGAATGCTATTGAAAATTTAATCCGGAAAAAACTTAATCTGTAATCAACCAAGTCTGGGTGATATGCACTCTCTTGACCGGCTCAAAGAAATTTGCTCATAGTAAACTTTCTATGCAGGCCCACGAAGAATGACAAGAATGGGGAGTAAGCAATCGTACACTCTTGAAAGAATTGATTAAAAGAATAAGAGTACATGGTTGAGTGAACGAGAGAAACCCTCAATTAGGCACATTCAGTAAGAATAGCAAGACATTCTAGCTATTTGATTTGCTAAGGAAACTCTTCATGAGGCACATCCAATAACAAATTTGTTTTCAGAAATGACAACTATGAAAAAAATCATAAATATGCAATATGTAAGAGACAATGCTAGGTAAACTTCCATGGCTAATATCTTAAGAGTGTGCTTCATCCAACATCGGGAAGCATAAATTCTTCACTTTAAGTAAATCGCCATCTCATACAAAGAATATGATATAAATACTTACAGAAGCTAGTTCAAAACTTGAACAATGCATGTTTTTCCCATGTTTCATAACCTGATGTAGATATGGCAATCCTCACATGAGCAGCATATATTAACTAGAACTATTATTGCATTTAAGGAAATGTATATACCGAACCTGAATAAATTTGTCAGGGAGCTTTCCACTTGTGTCTTTCTGAGGAATGCTAAAGTAAAATCCTTGCCTATTGTTATAAGGAATCTTCAAATTTGGCATCTTATATTCCTCACGGTATTTGTTTGCAAGGTTATGAATAGCTGTAACCACAATTTGATGAGTATTGCAGAATAAACAGAAGAATCAGTTATATTGTAAAAGCACCTTCGCTTGTATCACAGAAACAACGCCGGGCAACATCAAGAAGCCCGTCTATTCCAGCTTTGATGGCAAAACACTGTTGTGTGCAGGTAACAAAAGGAGCCCTTGAATGTACTACGCTTTCATCAATCACATCACCAATTCTAAGAGAGAGATGTCAGAAGTATTTCAGAACTCATTCTACTATAATAGTATCTAATAGCAATGAGAACTACTAAACTTAAAACAGATTGCAGCTTTTATTGTAACTAGATTAATTGATCATAATTCATACATGAAATGAGTGGAAAGGAATATGGGATATGTTCCACTTCGGTCTTGGCTATATGTGTGCCCTACAATTAACCATAATTCCATATAGCAAATATATCATCTTTTCCCCTTCGTTTAGATTTCTTCATAATCTATGAGAATTTGGAGTATGCTGACTGGTTATCTAAACTATGACAAGCCATACTCATGCAAAGTTTTATGAACCAGGAATTTGACATTTATTTGATGAGGTTGACATCAGGTCGACAACCGGTCACCAAACTTTATAAGATCTTTATTTAAGCTTTACTTCATAGACAACCCATTTGAATGGGAAGAGGCTTAGGTGATGACGACGACGACATGAAATGAGTAGAGAAATTGTTACAAAAATGCACATCTCTATGTTATACAACAAAGAACATTCATTTGCGTGGGCAGCCAAAATATGATAATTAGCTAGTGAAAAGATGGACAAAAACAGAATTTGAACCTGTGCCGAATAACAGAAGTAACAAATTGACTGCATTTAGAAGTGAATTATCAGATGGAGAAATGCAACAAGCAAGAAAACATGGTTCTTTCTAACCGTCTCAAAACAAAGATGCATTCACCTCAAGATCATAAACAGTTTTAGAGACGAGAATCATGTTATACATTGTTATGTTCACTTTTTTAGAAAAGCACCACTGTAAAGGAAATAGCTCCACTAGACTAATTCATATCACATGAGAATTGAATAAAACTAATAGCTAGCAACTTGGTATGCAGAAAAGTAGAGTAATTCCTATCACGTGAGATCTGGATGCAAATGAACTTTAAATGCAGAAATACCAAATCCTAGTCAGATACAAATTCAAGAAAATGCTCTAACGGCATTGTAAGACACCTTACATACAAAGACAAGGTCATGAGTCTCTTATATCCTCCTCCCTTCCCCTTTCTGCAAGGATCAAACATTTAATATGTTTCATCATGTTGGCTCATAGTGCTTAACATTAGGTTACTTAATAGATCTTAGATTTTGATGAGTTTATGTAGGAATTCAAGTCTTATCATTTCTATTTCATATAAAGTTTTTCTGTTTATATTCTGTCGTACCTACTTGCTCTTCAATAAATTTTAGTAAATATATGGGTTTTGGAAAATAATAATACAAAATGTTAGAATAATTAAAATTTGAATTTGATTACTGATGGATCAATTCCAGTACAAACGAGATTATGTGAAAGAGTGCATAAAGGAATCCAAAAAGAACGATATTGATATAGAAAGTGTTACATGTACAACGCCTATAAATCAGCTAATTAATAGATTACGAACAATACAGAATACTAGCATGAGAAAGTGAAAGTTTCACAATACAGAGTAATAGATTACAAACAAGAATTTGTCCAGCAAAAAATATGATCAGTCTGAGATAACGGGCAGCGCTGTGTTAGCTCATGACCTATGTCAACATCATCAACATAGGATGTATCTGCAACTACAACTGAACAAAATGCCCCAATCACATGATTAAAACAAGCAGCCTTCTTGGTGCTAAAGTTAAGATAACGGGCAGCGCTGTGTTACCTATCTTTTTCTAACAAAAAGAATGAATATGTTGTCTACAATTAACTGTCTGATTGACGCACCTGTCAAGCATGGAAGTCATAAAGCATATGTGCATTTAAAATGTTATAAAAGCATTTAGCACATAAAAGCATATAGCTGGAACTCTCATTCCCAGATTTTAGGAATTTACAATGTCAGATACATGTATAGAAATAATTGTTACTGATCCAATTTGATTGATGGGTTTTCCTATATACACCCTCAAAACTTGCCTATTTCTAAATATGTTTGGAGGTGATTTTTGGATTACTTGTATGTTTGGGGGTGATATATGAAATATCAAAGTTTTGGTGGTGATATTTAGAAATTGGTAATTTTTTTTTTTGGGTTGGAGGGGTGGGGGGAGCCCTTGGTTGATTTGTTTAGATGATTAACTCATCAACAATTACATGACACAAGTGTAAGTAATTTCTAATCTTAGGCAATGAAGCAAGGAATTTAGTCCAGAAACTCGGTAGAATACAAGTAGAGGCCAACAATTCCTAAAGCACATAGGCCTAATGACCTGGGCAGTTAAAAGTGGATAACATGAAGAATAAAATGCTGTACACGAAAGATGCTTCAGTGAAACCATTATCCTAGTTATCACGTATCACATACAGATGTGTATTGAAAGAATTTAGAGAGACATAATTATAATAAATTAGGGCTCTGAACTGGCCATAGAGTGAGATAATTTACTTGAGGCTTCATAGGCTACTTAAATACAGTTACCTTAAAGGTTAAGGCTTACACGGTCGTATTTCTAGATTATTGCTTGGCCTAAATCTCTACTTAATTCTGTAAAAGCTGGCAATCCATTATGATAAAAAAAACAAAATATTGATTGAAAGCGGAATATTTCTTGTTATTAGATTTTTTATATATATTTTTTCAAGAACGGGGGGGACGATTATATATATTATCTATGAGTGTAAACAGGCTTTTCATATAAGTGGGTTCCAACAATAAGACTCAAGACTTGTTAATATTTGTCCCATTTTATATCTTATACCCATGTATCTCTCATAGTTTTTCCAATGTGAGACTATTTTAGTCTCTCACATCTCAACATTCCCCTCAGATGCAACCATCACTTTTTCTTGATGTGGTTGTCACACGGATTACACACACTTGTAGAGCTAAATCTCTCAGAGACACTTTTTTTGTGCTTGTAGCCTGCTTCTTTTTTGTGCTTGTAGCCTGCTTCTCTCATAAGTATTGTCAAGGTTTTGGATCGAACAATTGGCTCTGATACCATATATATATATATATATATATATATATATATATATATATATATATATATATATATTCAAGAATGGGGGGGACGATTACATATATTATCTATGAGTGTACACAGGCTTTTGATATAAGTGGGTTCTAACAATAAAACTCAAGCCTTGTTGAGATTTGTCGCATCTTATATCTTATACCCATGTTTCTCTCATAGTTTTTCCAATGTGGGACTATTTTAGTCTCTTACATCTAACACTTCTGTAATCTCAAAATTGTTTTACTCCAAAAACATTTCTTGAGTTTAAATTTATTCATCTCGGAATCATGACTTAATCAAGATCATGCTCAAGAGCACGGACAATCAAGGAATTATTGTCGAAAAGGAAGATCAGAGGGTTTTAGATATCAGTTCAAACTGTAACAGATTTTGCCTTTAAACTCAGCAAAAATATCGAATTTTAGCTTTTGTATACCATTACTCTTGCTTGAGACCTTCTACCCCTTAGAAATATGCACAGATATGTTTTAATTTGAAAGCCTTTGTATGTACAAATACAATATGATAGAACAAAAGGCAGAAAGTTTTATATCAAACCTTTTTCTCATGCAGCCATATTTTTCATTTTCACAGACAGACCTGTAGATGTTGCAAAGCAAAAAACTCTTTGCATCCTTGAGCACCTGGAATATTGAAATTAAGTATCAATTCCTTAATCAGCTACAAGTAGCAGATTGTGAAGGGGCGTGTGAGTACGTGTTTTTTTTTGTTTTGTTTTGTTTTTGTTTTTGTTTTTTTTTTTGGGGGGGGGGGGGGGGGGGAAGCATTTCGGATTCTCAATAATGCAATTATGCTTTAAAAAAGAAATGATGTGTGGCGCTTCAATTTTGCTAAGAAGCACATCTGAAAAGCGCAAATCCAGAGCATTGGGCTTTTATTTTCTTTTTTTTTAATGTACACTACGCACACATGGCGTAGCAAGTAGTGTGCGTTTTTATCTTGCCGTAATGCAATAAAAAATAAGCTTAATTTTTTGTTGTAATCAAATAATGATATAAGCAAATTGTAAGGCGATTGATGAGGGTGGGATGACCAAGATGCCTACAGTAACAAAAAGTAAAGAGGCATATGCTTTCCCAATTATGAAGGAGAGAAGGAGACCATGCTACAAGATGCCAACCATGGGATATGGTTACACCTACTTCAGTTGAGAATTCTCGTTTACCCATTTTAATATGACATAAAGATTAATGGTAGTAACAAATTAGAAATATTTCACACCTTTGAAAGAAAAGGCAAGGCATCCAAAGCAGTTTTGAGAATGATAATGCTAGATATCAGCAATTGACTCTTTCTCCCATTGGAAGGCTTCAAAACTTCATCAGTGACCTTTTTTGGTTTAAAACAGAAGTGACATAGAACCTTATCTAAGACCAGAATTAGAATAAAACAAATAAAGATTAGTATCAATTGATACAGAACTGGTGCATGTAGACTACTGTCTTTAAAGCAAATGGTATACCAGTCTCTCTCGGAAATTTACGAAGACCCTGTGTTAAACCAAAGAATAGTTCCTCATTGGTCGTCAACTCGTCCTGATAAAACAAAAACATGAACAAGAGCATGTTATACAATATACCAGTATTAATTGGATGGCTTTATTAGTTTAACAATCTTAACACTTTGCAATCTTCAAATTAGCCAAATGAGCAAAATGTTCATACTTACTAGACCGGGTGAGCAGGGAATGGTTTACACTTATCATGATTACCATTGTTCTTAACATCTTTAATCAAGCTTGTTGGTTGTAGTACTAAAGATCTAGGGTTAGGGTTTGTGTGTGTGTATGAGAGAGACGGAAAGAGAGAGAGAGAGAGAGAGGAGGAGGAGGAGGAGGAGAATTGGAAATGTAATGGATAAAGAGAGATTATCTCTCTTCGCCCCTTGATATATAAAAGTATAAAACTGTAGTGAGAAGTACAATTACATAATATGCGCCTCTAATTAACAACTCCTAACAAACTTGTAACCAACTCCTAACAACTAACACAGTCATTAACACCAGATTATTATCTCTCCTACTCTCTAACACGCCCCATGAAACTGGAGCATGCGTATTATACATTCACAGCCGGACAAACGAAGTTCACACTTGACCTTCCAAAAGGCATTGTAAATAGCTCTGCTGATTGCTTAGCAAATTTTACCTCGTAAGCTGCAACTGTCCCATCGTATGCCTTCTCATAAACATGTGCAGTCAATCTATGAGCTTCGTCCTCTCATGAAAGACCGGATTAAAAGCTATATAGATGGATGCCTTATTTTCAAAATATAATCTCAAAAACAAGTGGATCTAAAGTCAAGCTCTTCAAGCAAGATGCTAATCCCTCTATCTATCTATCTATCTATCTATATAGCTAAAACAAAGACGGGTTTTTTAGGGAATCTTTTGCAAGTCAAAGCATCTTTTTGGTCAAAGCACTATCTTTTCACTTCACTCTTTGCCCTTGGTTTTTTTTCATATTCCCTCAATTAATCCTTGGGTTTTATGGTTAAGAATAATTGATATGAAATTGGAAAAAAAATTATTAAGAAGAAACAATGATATTTATATCTAAATAGCAAAAATAACTACTCATATTTCTTTTTTCAAACATAATGAAAAAAGAATGTTTCAAACAACAAGAATTGCTTTACATTTTGCTTATAGAAACTATAATTATTTTAAAGATGATGTTCAAATTTTACTATTCAAATAACTATCATTGTTTAAGAATTTACAAGGTAATGAATTCATGGAAAAAAATTTAAGATTAATTTCCATTTCTTTAATCTATCTATGGATCCTATGGTCAATGATTGATAATAATTTATAAAGGAAATTTTAGTATTTAGTTTTTTCAAACAACCAATAATATTTTTATTTTAACACAAAAAATTGTTAGAAATTCAAGCATAATAAAATAAAAAAATGTTTAGTTGATAATCCATTCTTTACATTTGTTTATAAATACTATATTTGCTTTAAAGTTGAAGCTCAAATTTCATGATTCAAAAAATTACCGTTGTTTAAAAATTTATTGGGCATTTACATTCAGAAAAAATCAGCTAAAGCATTGACATGGTTAATTATTTGTATTGCTTCATAGCCACAACACATAATGCAAACTAGATGTTTGAATACATAAATTTTAAATTGAAAAATTCCAAAACACAATATCTATTTATGTATCATTAAGTTCTTAATATCAACTTACAATTTATAAAATATAGGGTATTTATCTAAGAAAATAGAAAATACCAGAAGATTTTGATAATTTAGTGAAATTTAGCCTATACAATCATGAAATGTTAAATTAAAATCTAATTCCAACATATAATTATTATAAAGAAACAAATAAAATTTGACTTGAAATTCAAATAATGAGATTAACAATAAGAAAATTAAAAATTAACGCACAAGAAAATTATGTCTACATTAGAGTTAGATTAGGAAAATATCAATGGAATTTGAAAAAATAAAATATAAATATTTTCTTTCAATGTTAATGCTACTCTATGCCTTACTCTACATGTTGCTTTCCAAACATATATGGATACATTGTCGTTTTCTTTTCTTTTTACTTCACACGGTTATTAAAGATTTCAATTCAGATGAATTGTTAAACATTTTCTTTGACTTCGGTTTTAGAGCAAGTAATTATTTTATTACGCAAACATGCGCATTACGCGCGGGGTTAAAATCTAGTACTAACTCACAAATAGCACTGGCCATAGCTCTGTATTCGGACTCAGCACCACGAGATACAAAAAAAAGTAAGATAAAATGCTTTGTTTCCTTATTTCCAAGATTCAAAGTCGCCACCAACAAAGACATGGTATGTTGTAGAAGAGGAGCAAGCTTAACATTCTCACTTTAAGACAATACCCTTTATAAGAGTTATTATTGAGTACAAAGTAACTAATAGAATGGGGCAATAAAATACTACCAATAACACACATCCCTTACATTATACCTTCTTTAAGTAACGAAAAGAGTGTAATGTAGCTAATAAGAGAGTAATTATAAAGCATAGAGATCCCATGCGAAGTGATGAGTGCCTTAAAACCGCTTCGGAGGAATATTAAGCATCTAGATGAACGTAGTAATATCATTTTCTATGATAACTTTAAATGCCTTATTTAGTGTCCTCAAAGTATCAGTGTGTCCAAGCGACTGGCACGCAAACACTTGAAATATGAAGTGTATGGTTAACACCGCTCGCCAATACCTTCAAGTATCTCAGTTTCTCATCCTAATGGGAACATCATGTCTTTCATTTGGATAATAAGGCCACTGATCCTATCAACTGTTTTTGTTAAAAGCTTTGCTATCTTCAATGGAGACACTTCTGAATAACAGCAAAGAACAAAATGCAAGTTCCACCCATTATAATGTTTGTCTATCTTCACTACCTCATCTCGTAATTAGTAAGTCAACCAGCTAACAATTTGATCCTCAGCAAGCTAGGAAAGCCCGCTGAGGTAACAATGATTTTTATTTTTATTTTTTCCCCTTCATGTCCTTCTTTATAGCAAAAGGTCACTTCTAATGCTTAAGAGAACTATTTGTCATCCTTACTAGTTTAATGTGAGTACAAAGGGAATCGGTGAGATACTTGCTGGACACTATTGATCAAAGACTTCCCAGAAGTCCAACAAAATTCAGGCTATTCAACAACGCACGCTGACAATGTAACAGGTATACGAATAATGAGGAACATATCAGATAAATACCATAAAGTATTGATAACATTCAGCTTTGGATGCTGGCTCTTCAAACAGATGCTATAACAACAGCAACTACTAAATTATTGTATAGAAACTTACTAAGCAATCTAGACGGGCATTGATAGTTTCAATATCTTTCAAAGGCTGCAACAAGTTGGCGCGAAGTAGCCTAGCCCTAAATTGGAGATATGCAAGAAGAAATCCATAACTCTTAGTAAAGTGAGAAGTTTAGTAGCCAGGTTTAGTAGCCAGATCCATGTGCTATTTAGAAGAGAAATTTAAAGCACATAATTCTGAGATAGAAAATCATTGGACCAACATATAGATCTTCTTTGATGACAAAATGAATTCTTTGATGACATATTGAAAATCAACAGGTATATATAGGTCTGTCAAAAATGGAAGAATGAAAAGTGATGAAATACCATCTTACTCACCCAATGGCTTACAGATTATCTAAGCAACAATATACACCTGAAAAGCATCATTTATATTGCCGTAGTTCAAATTATTTTGTCATTAGAAACAACAGAAAACAACTGATGAATGTAGAAAACTGATATGATAACTGAGGTGAATCTACATCATCTGTCTCCCTGGGTCAAGGTTTGTTCCCCTTTCCCTATTAGGTTTCATATAAACTAATGAACTGGAAAAAAATTTAAAATGCATACCCTCCGATAGTCTTTGTTGTCTTCAACATCTGAAACAGACTTTTCTTCTTGTTGATACTGCCCCAGAGTTCAGTATGTAATGGGTCAATAATTTCCAAATTCTGGACACTGCTAAAAGTACGCAATTAAATGCTGTTAAATCATGAATTTTGAATTATGCAGCAATTCTAAAGGGGCATGCGCGCGCGCACGGACATGCACATAAATCAATAGCTCGCAAAAGTAAGTGTCCCCATAATTAACAAATTAATACCTGGTAGCATCAATATTCATGTGATCAAATGAGCCATTAAAAGTAACCTGAAATGGTCAGTTAGAACCCAAGTCACACGAGCGTCAAGAATAGAATATAATAAGCAGATAAAGATGCAACCTTTTAAACTTGAGGATGCAATGTAACAAATTACATAATAAAGTGAACACTGCAAAGTTCAGAATCCCTCTAGCGACTGCCTCTTAATATAAAAGCGAAAACATGAGGGTGGAAAAATAGAGCAGATGCAAGCAGCATATAGAAAAGTAATTCTCGGCAAATTTATTGGGCTGTTAATCCTGAAATATGTGAAAGAGGCAATTTAGGTTTCAGGTAGTGACAGCTATACATGTCTAGGCAATGGTTAGAATAGCGGTAAGGGGAACACTAGCAAAAGGTAGGCTTGGAACACAAGTGCACCCTTTTTCACGAAAACAACAAATTTGTGAAGGTCTAATGCATGTAAAACAGATACAGCCTGGTTATTATAATAGCAATCTTCTGACAACTCCCTTGTAGCAGATGCTCCATAGACTTGCAAAATATACCCATTTAGACATGAACAAACAAAAATGGAACAAAGATAAATTTTATAAATCTTCAAAGTTGACTAAAATTTATAAGCAGAAATGTTCTCCACATGCTAAAATACAGGTGCTATGAACACGGACCGTCATTATTCCCAAAAGAAGGAATTGAATGACACTGCATAAGGATGAAGTTAAAGAATGTATCTACAACGATCTGACAGATGTCTTAAATGACCGTCGCCACAAAAGAGAGTACTTATGTATAAATAGCATACCGATAGTGAATGATTTGTTATGATAACACCCTTCTCCCCTTCTGTCCTACATACAAATCAAAAGAATGGTAAATGATAGCTTAAGGCATGATTATTAACTAATGCAGCATAGGATGATAAGAATAAGACCCAGCCTAATTAAATGAACATGTATTCAGTTAGTTCAAACCTACATGGCTGTAGATGATTTCTTACACCTAGCGCTTAAAAAAATGGTGGACCGCCGTCTCTAATATTATAACTCAAACTCAAGAGGGGCGCATTTCATTTTATCATTTTTCAAGGAAAATTCAAAGTAAAGGAAAAGTTTCTTTAGTTTGTCTTTAATCAACAGAGCCCTCTCTGCCCCTCAATTTGTGTTTTGCAATTATATTTGGCACAATCCTCAAGTTTTGTACACGAGCATCGCACATGCAAAGATCTAGTAATAGATAACCAACACCATTCATCATGGTTTTCATGCTCAAATAGATGTTCATTTCGGCTCACTGGCTAGTTAAACAGCAGGAAGGTTCATAAGGATGAGAGAACATTGGTTAGGGCAATGGAATAGAGTGTGACATTGTTTTTGACGAGTTCACAACAAACACGCCGACATAGGCAATATTGTACGTGCTAACGATCAAATTAGTGTGTACGCTATTTAAGGGAAAGTTTTTTTTTTAATTGCTACCCTTTGGATATCGAACCAACGACTTCACATTGGAGAGGAAAGCTTTACCGCATGAGCTTTGCCAATTGGCTATTTAAGGGGAAAAGTAAGGTTGAATCAGGTATGTGGTCCAATAGTCTTGCAAGCCTAAATATATCATTGTTTCCCACGCCATTGCACATCAATATGTTCCCAGCATAAGAAAGTCTGGTGTATGCACTTGCTCCATGGCCAGTGAAGTTGCTAACGATTAAAGCATACATACGAGTTTTTGTTTTTCCCATTTTGGATTCCTTCAAGCACAAAAAGCAACTTTTGGGCTTGGAAAATAAACATCAGCGATAATTGTATCCCTCATTTTGCTTCAGGTTGTCTAATTGCTAGTGAACAAATCACCCAATAATGGTCTTCAATGCCATTTTAATTACCATGTCAATTCCACGCTTAGTGGCTTTGTAAATTTGTGATAGGTATTGTTAGAATACACGTGCTTGTAATGTGTTTGTGATCTTTGTGTTATTAGGAAACTAAGTAGGGGTGTAATTAATAAATAACTATGCCTATATAAAGAGGAGAGTTGGGTTAATCCCAATTTATCCATTACATTCCCCTAAAACTCTCTCTCTTCTCTAAATCATGACATGGTATCAGAGCTGATTTGAACCGCTCATTCTCTCATACCTAATCCTCACCACACATTCCATCATCAAATAAAAAAACAAACAAACCCTAACCCTAGCTCAGCAGCCACCACTACCCACCTTTACCGACCCTCGTCGGAGCCTCGCCGGCCCTCGCTGACCCTCGGCGAGCTCAGACGATGTCAATCAACATCGAATAGCTCATGTCGAGCCTTTCTAATCATCTTCGAGCCTAGATCTGGAGCAAATCGAGCTCGAAATGGCCACAAATGACTCGACTTGGTGTTCTTCCCTCTAAATCGAGGTCGAGTCGATGTTTGCTGAACGATTTGAGGTCGAGTTCGGCGGATCTTGGAGATTTGAGCTCGGGCTGGAAGTTTTCTTGGTCGATTTTGGGTCGACTTGATCAGTTCGAAGCTTGTCTTGATGATTACTTGCTGTTTTCGAAGATTCTTTTGCTCGTTTAATCAGTTCTTGATCTATTTCTTGCTGATTTTGGCTGTTTGGAGTTGATTTGAGCACGACTTGGAGATTAGGAGCTCGATTTGGTTCAGTTCTCTGCTACAGTAATCGAGAGTTTACTGTTTTCTGCTACAGTGGCCGAGATTTGGAGTTGAGGTTTGTCTCCAATTTACCTATTTCTTAGCTTGTTTTGCTTACTATTCTTGGTATTTTACTTTGTACGGGTTGCTCGATTGCTTGGGTTGTTGGAGTTTTGGAGTCGTCGGAGTCCGTGTTTGGATCCGATTGAGTAGATTTGAGGTTGTTTGATCGTGAATCGGGTCTTGGGAGATCGATCACAATATTTTGGGTGGAATTTTGATTCCTTTCTTTTGAACTTTTGGTGGGATCGTGTGCGATCCCTTTCTTGAAGTGGTTCTTAATTAAGGAGTATCGGAGATGGAGAGTAAATCAGAAGGAAAGCCGATCTCTTTCATCGATGTCTTGGCCACCAAGATGGTGGACTTCAAGCTAGATGATCAGAATTTCCTCAGAGATAGAGGCTGAGGATAGTCTCGTTTTTGTGACTACTGCCATCATAAAGGACATTCGTAGTACCTATTAGGAATAGATCTACCGAATATGTAAGAACGACGACGAATAAAGGAAATAATCACACAAATAAAATGGAAACACGGGATTTATAGTGGTTCAGCGATTTGCCTAACCCACTTGCCGCTCTAAGTTTTCTTATTTTCTTTCTCTTTATAAGATACAAGATTACAAATTCTTCAACACTCTTTCTGTATTTTCTCTCACACAGTTTCTCTGGAGAATGGAGAATGAAGTTTCACAACTTCACCTTTTCGTGATTGAGTTGATTAATACATCGCATAAAGTTTTGAATTTATAGGAAAGAGATTAGAGAAAATAATCCAAACGTCCTTTTCTCATTTTAATTGCATCCGGGCCTACTCAAATATATGTTACAGCATGTAGCGTATAGGCTGCTACCAGAAAACCAAAAGAGTGGGTATGGGTCGCTTTCACCAAAAATTCTACCCTCCTTAAATGCACACGTCTCCTTTAAAATCTTTACGTCTTCATTTCTCTCTTGTGGTCAAAAAGAAAAACATGCATGCATGATTCATGCACCTGTCTTTACTATTTGAATTCATTGGTCTTTAAATGCATTTTGTCTTTGAATGCATTTAATATATGCAGCATTCATTGAATGCATTTGAAAGCATTTTCTTTGCTAAGTAGGAAAGTGTGGACAACATATACGTTTAGCTATCCCATCATTTGTTACAATCAATTTTGTAGAAAAATCTTATCTGCATGCTTATTTAAATTTAGTGAGAATGGCATTGGGTCTACATACCCAACAATCTCCCACTTTGAGACAATGCTCAAGTTCTTCACCAATTTTTTCTCTTTTCATTTTACGGTAATCTTGTTTCCTTCTCATAACCCAAAAAATGTTCCTAATGCGGCACCGCCTGATTAGTAATTGTAGAGGTCAACTGAGATATTGTGCAGCCTCCGTTTTTCAATGGTGACAATCTTGATAAACATATCTGACGGGTTCTTTAATCCAAGAATCTTTTCTAATGACAATGTTCCACCATCTACAAGTTCGCGAATAAAAAATTATATCTTAACTGGATGTGCTTTGTTCTTGAATGAAATACTGGATTCTTTGCAAGATGAATAGCACTCTGACTGTCACTGAAAAGAGCATTGTTGTCTTGCTCTTTGCCCAACTCCTTTAGAAAATTCTTCAACCAAATCATCTCCTTTACAGCTTCACATATAGCCATATACTCTGCTTCAGTGGTTAATAAAATAACACTTTTCTAGAATTTAGACATCCAACTCACAGCCGTACCATCCAAAGTGAACACATAATCCGTTGTACTCTTCCGGTCATCCAAGTCACCACCCAAATCTGTATCGGTGAATCTCTGCAAAGTCACACTGTTTTTCTTGAACTGAACTGTCATACCTGAGGTGCCTTTGAGATATTGTAGAAACCACTTCACAGCTTCCCAATGTATCCTTCCAGGATTAACCAGGTATCTGTTTGTTACTCCTACTGCATGTGCTATGCCAGGTCTGGCACAAACCATAGCATACATCAAACTCCCAACCGCTGAGACATATAGAACTTTTTCCATATGTTTTTGTTCCTCATCTGTCTTGGGTGACTGCTTCTTGATAAGTTTGAATTGACTTCCCAAAGGAGTGCTTCTAAGCTTTGCATCATAAAGATCGAACCTGCTGGGCACCTTCTCTATATACTTTTCTTGGGATAACTCCAGAGTCCCTTCTGCTCTATCTCTGATGATCTTCATCTTAAATATTTGCTTTGATGGTCCTAAGTCTTTCATCTCAAATTCTTTTGACACTTGTAGTTTTAGCTTGTTGATCTCCTTCATGCTAGATCCCGCAACAAACATGTCATCCACATACAAAAACAAAATAATATAGGAGCCATCAAAATTCTTGAAGTAAAAACAATGGTCCATCTCACTTCTTATAGAACCATTGTCGCACATGAAATTATCAAACTTCTTGTACCACTGCTTGGGAGATTGTTTCAAGCCATACAAACTCTTTTTTAAACTACACACAAGATTTTCTTTACCGGGAACTTGAAAACCTTCTGGTCGCACCATGTATATGTCCTCATCTAAATCACCTTAGAGAAAAGCCGTTTTCATATTTAGTTGCTCTAGATCCAAATTCTCGGCAGCAATAATATTCAGTATCAATCTGATAGTAGTTAATTTGACTACGGAAGAAAAAAATTCGGTGTAGTCAATACCTTTCTTCTGCTGAAAACCATTCACCACTAATCTTGCTTTGTATCTCGTGCAGCCATCATTCTCTTCTTTAATCCGGTAAACCCATTTGTTCTACAAAGCTTTCTTTCCTTCTGACAACTGAGTTAGTACCCATGTTCCGTTTTTCTCTAGAGAGTCCATCTCATCTCTCATGGCTAACTCCTACTTGACGGAATCTTTCACCTGCATTGCTTCATCAAAATATTCTGTTTTACCAATATTAGTCAACAGTAAATAATATAAGGAAGGATAATACCGTTGTGTGGGTTTAGACATCATTTCTGATCTCCTTACAACCACTTGAGTGGTTTGTTCATGTTCAACTTCCTGTTCTGCTGTAGTGTTTTCAGGATTTTCTTGAGATCTCGTAGCTACATCACTATTTGTAATCTCTTCTAACACAGTCTTTTCGTGTTCTTCGGTTTGTTTTCCTACACTATCAGATCCTGCTATAAGTCTATCTTTATACAATACATTTTCATTAAAAGTTACATCTTTGTGTCTTAAGATTTTCTGTTTTGATCATCTCAGAACCGATAACCAAAATAGTCTGAGCCATAACCAATGAAATAACATTTTCTAGCCTTAAGATCAAGCTTATCTCTTTTATCAGAATCTATTTGTACTTATGAAACACAGCCAAAAACTCTCAAATAAGAAAGATGTACCTCATTCTCAGTCCATACCTCTTCAAACCCAACGGAACTGAAGGTCTTCGATTTATTAAGTAAGTTGTTGTGTTGACTGCATCTGCCCAAAAATACTTTGGTAACCCTGAATATAGCCGCATGCTTCTAGCACGCTCGTTCAAGGTTTTGTTCATTCTTTCAGCGACACCATTCTGTTGTGGAGTTCCTGTAATCGTTTTTATCATCCTGATTCCGTTTTCAGCACAAAATGCCTTGAACTCCATACTATCAGACTCACTACCATTGTCAGATTTCAAACACTTAACTTTTAAACCAGTCTGATTTTCAACTTCAGCTTTCCACCTTTTAAAAGTAGTAAACACATCAGATTTACTTTTAAAAAAATAAACCCATAGCTTTCTAGTAGAATCGTCAATGAAGGTGATAGTTGCGGGAGCCTCCAAAGGACTGAACCGAGGCTGACCCCATACATCTTTATGCACCAGCTCCAATTTCTCTTTCTTTGGTGGACTTCCAACTTTTGAGAAGCTAACTCTTTACTGCTTGTCATAGACACAATCTTCACACAAGCCGATATCGACGGTCTTCAATTCAGGTAGTCATGTCTTTGATACTAGCAATTTCATTTCTTTCTCGCTCATGTGTCCGAGCCTTTGGTGCCATAGTTTAGAATCACCACCATCTTTGGCCATTGCCATTGTCTTTGCATTCTGTAGTCATATACAAGGTTCCCCACTTAATACCTCTTGCTACGACCATAGCATCTTTAGAGATCTTCCAAGAACCGCCTCCAAATATTGTTGTATATCACATGCTGTCCTGCTAACTCATGGAGATCAGATTTCTCTTCAGGCCAGGAACTTATCTGGCATCCTGCAACTTTCATTGAGTTCCATTGGCAGACTTTATATGAACACATTTCCCAGTAATCTCTAAAGGTTCATCATCAGGCAAATAAACCTTTCCAAACTTTTCTACAGTGAAGTTGTGCAACAAGTCTTTACACGGAGTTGAGTGAAATGAAGCACCAGAGTCCAGAATCCAGGACTCAATAGGACTGCCAATGATACATATAAGAGCATCATGAATCTCTTCAGTAGCAATATTTGCAGAAAAAGACTCTTCTTCCTGAAGATCATTCTTCTGGTACTTTTGAAACTTCTAGTTCTTTTTTGGTTTACTGCAATCACTAAAGAAGTAGCCCTGAATACCGCAATTCCAGCAGGTGATATCTTTGTGATGCTTTGATTTACTCCTCCTTTTGGATTTAGATCTGTCATTGCTCGGCCTATATTCTCATTGAAAACTCCATCCTCTTCTTTGGATACTCAAAGCAGACCCCATAATTTCCCTTGGCTCTCTCCTGCGAACATTTTCGCTGAGAATCAAATCTCGAAGTTCATCGAAATTTAACTTCTTACTCCCTAAAGAACTGCTCACCACGGTCACAGTTGCGGCCCAACTTTTATATAAGAACAACAGGATCAAAGCTTTGATCTCGTCATCGAAGTCTATTTCCACATAACTCAATTGAGTTGTAATCACATTGAAATCATTGATATGATCTACAACAAACGCACCTTCTGTCATCTTCAGATTAAATAGACGACGCATCAACTGTACTTGGTTAGAGGTAGATGATTTTTCGTACATATTTGATAGCGCCTTCATCAGATCCGTTGTAGCTTTTTCGTTGATAATGTTGAACACAACATTCTTTGCCAACGTCAGACGGATCACACCCAAGGCCTGACAATCTAATAGATTCCAATCTTCTCTCTTTGTATCTGCTGGTTTCGTACCCAACAAGGGGTCGTGAAGGTTTTTCTAATACAAATAATCTTCGATCTGCATCTTCTAGAACCCAAAATCCTTCCAATTAAATTTATCGATCTTCACTTTTCCTTCATCCGGCGTCTTCATTCATCTACCGCCGTAGCAGATTCAACTTTTTCTTCGGATCTGAACTAACACCTTCAAAACTACAATCTAAGAAGATGGGGAACGGACACAAGCGTCGTCACCCACCATAAACTTAAATCGTAAAATCGAAGATCCTTCAGTTCCCTAACCACGCTCTGATACCGGTTGTTAGGAATAGATATATCGAATATGTGAGAACAACGACGAATAAAGGAAATAATCACACAAATAAAATGGAGACACGGGATTTAGAATAGTTCAACAATTTGCCTAATCCGCTTGTCGCGCTAGGTTTTCTTATTTTCTTTCTCTTTATAAAATACAAGATTACAAATTCTTCAACACTCTGTATTTTCTCACACGGTTTCTTTGGAGAATGGAGAATGAAGTTTCACAATTTCACTTCTTCGTGATTGGGTTGATTAATGCATCGCATAAAGCTTTGAATTTATAGGAGATAGATAAGAGAAAAAATCCAAACGTCCTTTTTCTCATTTTAATTGCATCCAGACCCACTCAAATATATGTTATAGCATGTAACATATAGGCTGCTACCAAAAAACCAAAACAGGAGTGGATATGGGTCGCTTTCACCAAAAATTCCACCCTCCTTAAATGAACATGTCTCATTTGAAATCTTCACGTCTTCATTTCCCTCTTATGGTCAAAAGGAAAAACATAGATGTATGATTCATGCACTTGTCTTTACTATTTGAATTCATTGGTCTCTGAATGCATTTTGTCTTTAAATGCATTTAATGTATGCAGCATTCATTGAATGCATTTTCTTTGCTAGGTAGGAAAGTATGGACAACCTATACGTGTAGCCGTTCCATCATTTGTCACAATCAACTTTGTAGAAAAATCTTATCAACATACTTATTTGAATTTGGTGAGCATGGCATTGTGTCCACATACCCAATATTACCTGCTGGAAATTGAACAGGAGGCCTCCTTGCCCAACCCGTCCACATGTTGGGACATCGTCTTCCTCTTCTTCTGTATTTTCCACTACTTGGACAGACTCAACATCATCCGAGGACTCTGCCAGGTCTTTGGAGGAGAAGATTTGCTCGAATGAGATTTCGTGTGATCTCGTATGCTTCTAGTAGCCAGGCTATAGATTGGCTACACATTGGGCTTCAGCTATGACCACTTTATGCCTTTCGAAAAGTAATCATACAGCTTTTATTATTTCGACTTCTGTATGTCGTCCCTAGATGATCGATACAGGAGCGACAGACCATATGACAGGAGAGAGCCATATTGTCTTCATATAGGCTAAGATCTGGATGTACCCCAGTAACCTTAGTGAATAACACCACCTCTGCTATAGAGAGGTGGGGTCTGTTCTTGCCACATCACAGTTGCCTTTCAATATTGTCTAATACCTGTTTGGCTTTCCTTTGAACTTACTTTCTATTAGCCAACTGACTCGAAATTTGAACTGGGATGCCACATTTTTCTTTCTCTGGTGGTTGTGTTTTTAGGAGCTCGGGACAAAACGAACAATTGGCACAGGGACTGAGGTTAACGGATTGTACCACCTCGATGAGCATGCACACCTTATAGCCTGCCCAACAGCATCCATATATGTTTTTGATGCCCATTGTCGGTTTGTTCACCCTTCTTTACAGACCTTGAAGAGGATAGTTCCCTCTCTTGGTACTTTGTCGAAGTTTAGAGTGCGAGTCTTATGAGTTGGGTAAGCATCATCGCTCTAGCTACTCACCTCGTATCAATAAGAGCTGAGAACCTTTTGTTTCAGTGTATTCTGATGTTTAGGGGCCATGCACTGTTTTTGCCTAAGCAGGCTTTCGCTACTTTATGACTTTTATTGATAATTTTTCACGAGTCTCATGATTGTATTTGATGAACTCTAGAAATGAAGTGTTTTCTCATTTTCAGATTTTTTGTTTCGAAATGAAGACTCGGTTTAGGATTAATGTTGGCACCCTGAGGAGTGATAATGCCAAGAAGTATTTTAATATACCCTTTAGGGAGTATATAGAAACTTGGTATTATTCATGAATCTTCTTGTCCTTATACATCCTGCAAAATGAGATGACCGAAAGGAAGAATAGGCATCTTTTAAAGATCACTCGTACCCTTTTGTTTCATATACGAGTGCTTAAATCCTTTTGGGGATGCGGTTCTTACTGCCAATTACTTGATTAATTGTATGCCTTCCTCTGTTTTAAATGGACATATTACTCATTCTCTATTGTTCCCTTCGGCGGTCTCATTTCCCATTCCTTCAAGGGTCTTTGGGTGTGTTTGTTTTGTCCATGATCTACAACACGTGGGATCTAAATTATACCCCAATGTTGTTTAATGTGTTTTTCTTAGGTACTCTCGAACACAGAATGTTATCGTCATGTGTTACGACGTCGATTTATATCGGCTGTCGTGATTTTTCATAAGTCCACCCCATACTTTTCTACTTCCCACGCCTTTGTAGACATAGACAACGACTTTCTTTTGGATATCTCGTCACGAGAAAGTATCCCCTTCGATTCTATTGATGCCCCACCCCGTGTTGGAGGTTATTCATACCGTTTCGGTGACCCACCTCATCCCTGATTCACCATTGTTGGGGCCGCCGCCGCCACCAGTTACAAAAGTGTATGCTCGTCGGGCCCGTACGGCTCCTGAACCTCAGCCTCCTATTGTTAATCTCCCAGTCTCAAGCTCCGTCGGATGCTGATATTGATCTTCCTATTGCCTAACGGAAAGACACCTGAAGCTGCACTTCTCACCCTATAGCTCATCATATGGTGAGTTTACATTTATCTCATGCATACCGGGCGTTCCTCTCCTCCCTCAATTCTCATGCTTTACCCAAGTCACTCTCCGAGGCTTTATCTCATAAAAGGTGGTCAGATACTATGATTGATGACATGCTCACCCTTGAGCAGAATCAAACTTGGGAATTAGTCTCCTCCGGTTGGAAAGAAGGCGGTGGGGTGTCGCTGGGTGTACACCATGAAACTTGATCCTAACGGAACCCTTTTCCGCTTGAAAGCGCGTTTGGTTGCCAAAGCGTACTCGCAAACTTATGGGATTGATTATGGGAAGACATTTTCTCCTGTAGCCAAGATGACTTAAGTTTCCCTGCTTATGTCTTTTGCGGCTACACATCATTGGTCTTTGCATCGACTTGATGTGAATGCATTTCTTCATGGCTCTTGGGCCGAGGAGGTCTATATGGAGCAACCACCTGGATTTGCTGCTCAGGGAAAGTTTGGCTTAGTTTGTCGATTGAAGAAGTCATTATATGGCTTGAAAGAGTCCCCATGAGCATAGTTTGGAAGATTTATTGAAGTGGTTATTTCGTTCGGCCTTAAACGATGTGCTCATGACCATTCGGTGTTTTATCATAATAACACCAATGGCCTTCGCATTCTATTGGTGGTATATGTCAATGACATGGTGATTATCAGCCAGTATTGCACAGTTTAAGCACCACCTTCAAATGAAGTTTCAAACTAAGGATCTTGAAAGCCTAAAATACGTTTTGGGTATCGAGGTTGCTCGATATAAGGATGGCATCTATATCACAGCAAAAATATGTGCTCGATATGCTGACTGAAACTGGGATGTAAAGATACAAATCTATAAAGGCTTCAATGGATCTTAATACTAAGCCGTTTTTGGGACAAGATGTTCTGCTTGAGGATCCCGGAAGATACTGACGATTGACCGATAAGCTTAATTACCTCACTGTTACTCGACCTAATATTGCATATCTCGTCAGCGTCGTAAGCCAGTCCATGGCCAATCCTCGAGTTGCCCATTAGGATGCGGTGATTCAGATATTTCGATATTTGAAGAATGCTCCAGGGAAAGGTCTACTATATTCGAATCATGGACATTCTCGGGTAGCAAGGTTCACTAATGCATATTGGGCTAGATCCCTATCTGATTGCAAATCCACTACAGGATACTATGTACTTGTAGTAGGCGACTTGGTCTCCTGAAATAGTAAGAAGCAGGATGTAGTGTCTTATTCCGGTGTTGAGTCTGAGTCAGGGTATCGAGCCATGGCTAACACTATCTGGGAGCTTGTATGGATCGGTTTCTTATTTGGAGAGCTTGACTTTGGTCCCACTTCTTCTATGCGACTATACTGCGATAATAAGGCCGCAATTGATATAGCCTCGAATTATGTGTTTCACGAGCATACGAAACACATCGAAGTTAATTGCCATTTTGTGCGGGAGAAGGTTGAAGATGGGACCATTGACATCTTTTATGTTCAATCTGCTCATCAGTTAGCAAATTTGTTCACAAAGTCTTTAGTAAGAAATAGAGTGCATTTTATATGTAACAAGCTAGGCATATATGATATGTATGCCCCGGCTTGAGGAGAGTATTAGAATACACGTGCCTGTAATGTGTTTGTGATCTTTATGTTATTAGGAAACTAAGTAAGGGTGTAATTAATAAGTGATATGCCAATATAAAGAGGAGAATTAAGTCAATCCCAATTTATCCATTACATTCCCCTAAAACACTTTCTCTCTCTCTCTTCTAAATCTTAACAGGTAATATATCTTTGTGAAAAGTAGTGTAACCATGCTTATGTTGGATATAAATAGAGATTAAAGTTCTCGAGTAAATAATCTTTCTCATCAATCTCCTCGAAAGGGCAACTGCAATGACTAGAAATATATATAGGGCGGCATCATGCATGAAGATTGACTAAATAGAAAAGAGATGCTAGAATTTTCCAATTAACCCCGGGAAAGGGTGTCATAAAGTTCAACGCCACGCGAAATTATTGTATTCCTAAGCTTAGAGAGAATAATCTAGTGATTGGTAATATATCCTGGCATACCATTTAATAATAGCAGCTGCAGCAGCTAAGCAAAGATAATATTGTTTATAATAAGTATCCAAACCAAGAGCAGATGGCTCCTTCACTGCCAAATTTTTAACCAAGACAGCTCCCTGGAAAGAATTAGTAAACAAAAAAGTTAGCAAAGCATGCATGAAGTTATCCATCAGAGGAGAGGAAGTATGCTAGGACAACCTTGGTATCATCATAGCAGCCACGAGACATTACAACCTGCACATCCCAGTACTAGTCAGTACATGAATAAGTTATCCATAAGGAGAAGTCTACTAGGATTACCACCTTTTTATTTGAGGAATAATGTTTATCGACAAATTCTGAGACTCCAACCATACCATCTGATGCCAGCTTGACTGGAGGCACAATTATTACCATCGGGTCATAGAAGTGCAACAGGGTCTTTGTATTTTGGTATGAACAACTTGTTTCGATGTATTGAGAAAGATGCAAAGAAGCCGACCGCAAATCAAAGGCAGCCACACCGACCTGCACAAAAGGTTTCAATACAAAACCTTAGGGCAGTGTAGTTTTCCTCAACCTAAACTGAAAAATAACTAAGTCAATTCTTCAAGGAGCTAGCAAGTCATGTAGACAATAACAGCCTTATAGTGTGCATAGTCTATACTTCTTCCAAAACCATATAGGGCATAAAGCATTAGTAATATTTGCACATGCTAAATGCTGGTAACAGGACAGCAAGTATATTCGACATTTGAATAAATTACAAGTTCCTCTATTGAAGACAAGTTGTGTAATCTGATTTTCTTTAATTATTTAATTGTATGAGCTCTCAACCAAATAATGTCACAGTGAATCTAATGTGAAGCAGTAATATGCAACATCAACCACAATACCATCTGACATGGGGTAGCTTCTCAGAGTAAGGCTTAAACAAGGGTTGCTTGAATGTATGTTTATAATCAGTCTGTAGATCATAAACATATCCACAATAACCCGTCTCAAACTTTTTTGCCAAATAATTTAAAAATGTTATTATCTAATCTAAGATCAAACAAAGCAATTCTCTAGGGGGGGTGTTAGTTAATTGGAACAAAGAGTTAAAACTGGAACATACTGGGCCAATATAGGACAATATAGGCCTTGTTTTATATAAAATTTTATATGGTATAGATTTGTCTATGTATCACAACACAAATATTTCCTATTCTGGAGCAGTGGCTCTTTTGCCATACAGGTCGGATATGGCATTGCTTGCTGTGCCATTGGTATCTAGCATGTAATAGTTCAGAACTTGTTGTATGCCGTTTTGTTTTCTCGGTGTCTTTATTTCTTAGATCTGTATTTTATATTTGTTTTGCTATCGGAAAAACGTTATATCACTTAATTAGCCATATACGGTATGCAGGGAGATTAATGTAAGATAAAATGAAAAATGAATAACAAAATGCACTAACTTACAGCTTTATAAAAAACAAAACAGCAATATTAATTCTGAACGCACATCAATTCCACTAATTATGTTTCTGTTAGGATTTAATTATCTGCCAACAAATGGAAGGGATATAAACCACGATTTCCAGTATTGATTTAATATCTGCATTGCATCCACAGAACTCTAAACTTTCCGGAGATACCGAATCCGGCCAATATATGTACTGAAAATTGAGAAATTTTAGGACAGAAGGAAAATCTGAAACGAGATTGAAAGAAATTCGTTGAAATTTTCAAATCATAATTATCTAGCCGCCACTGCTTAAGAAATAAACTAATGAAATCATTATACGAACTACAAAAACCCTAGAGCTTATAAAAAAGTTGAAGTCCTAACAATTTTTGGATTGAAATTTTCAGATCATGACGATCGGGCAATTAACAAAAATAATCGCTTATTGACATCTGGAACAAGAATCGAAGCATGTTGTTCAGAATTTCATCATCTGAATCGAGAAATGGAAGGGATGCATCTACGAAACCCTAGATCTCTGGTATCTATAGAATCTGAACAAAAATTTGCATTCAATGATGAGGAATGTTCAGCGTAGATGTGGAAATGCACCACCTCCTTTGCTCGGTTCTCGATCAATCCACAGACGTAGCTCGATAGATCTGCTCCTCCTCCGCCTCCTTCGTCTTCCATTTGTGAGATCTGAAGCGATGAGAGATGGAGAGTAGAGAGAGAGAGAGAGAGAGAGAGGAGACGCCCGCCAAAAGGCGAGGCCACTGATACTTATAGGTCGCACATAATTGGGGCAATGGCCACCGGTGACATGTAAAAATTTTATACTGTCTCCAGTGAAAGTTCATGCTTAAAACTTAACCATGGACGGAAAAATGAAGGGTAAATTGTCAAAATTACCCCTAGCATTTTTTTCCATTGTCAAAAACCCCAGCCACGAAATTGTAGTCAAAACCCCTAAAAAATTTGTTTGCTTGCAAAAAACCCTTGCATGTGATATCTAATGGCTTCATACTATATCTAGTTTCCTGCGATATCTAAACGGTAGCCATATCTAAGCAGTTGCATGTGATATCTAAACTATTTCCTGCGATATCTAAATAGTTTGTATAGACTGATTAGATATAGCAGGTTGCTATATATATACCGCTGAAAAAAATTCCAACTGGCCTTTGACTAATCGAGGTTTGTAACGGCGGAAAAAAATGCTTGGTTTTCGTTTCCGACAATGTACCCAAAAGTGAATGAACAGCTATAATCCGGTCAATGGCATCAAGTATCCAAAGCTTTTTTTTGTCTTAGCAGATAAATTTCAAAATTTAAAATCGGACACATAAATACCCATAATTTCACGTGGGCAAACTTACGTCTAAAAACACTTTTATCCTTCTAATCTTGTTGACCAGGTCAGCCATGAAACTAAAATATCAAGAATACAAGTGGCTGACAAAATCATATGGGAATCACTTGGAATATCCAAACGGCTTTACTCAGCAACGTGCCAAAGTAAAACTTGAATATTTATATGTCCGCTTCTAAACTTTAGGTATTTATCTACTAAGGTAATCCGACTTTGGGTAATTTAATAGCATTTGGCTATTATAATTTGCATTTTCTGGATATTCATAGTTTGCAAAGAGTTTAGATATATGTGAGGGGGGCACTAACCGTAGAAGTCCATGGTGAAAAGGCCAACTTTCTATGCATTTTTTGGGAAAATATGATTATAGGCGCTTGAGACCAAAAGAAGCAGGTTCAGGCTCTTCGGGTTAAAAGAAAATGGTTAATAGTTCCTTATACATACTTTTCAAATTTTTTAGCTCCTTATTCTTTTTATAAAACTTTTACCTATTTATTAACTGCTCATACCGTCCTTCTCCGCCTTCCATACGCCCCCATGCGTTTATCATGTCAACCAGTCAAAATGTCAAACCATCTTTTTCAAACTATTACACATAGCATTTTAACTTACCACACATAGCTGTTGATTGTACACATGGTCTTTTTTTATATACACAGTTTGTTAACTCCTGCACGCAATATGTAATGGTTAACATGTTATGTGTAGCGGTTAACAAAGAATGATATTATTAATATCTAATAAATCATTCAAAGTATAGGGGCCTAAGTAAAATGTACGTATCAGGACTTTTGGGCAAGTTCTGAAAACCCCATCATCCTAAAGTTGAGGGGCTTAGAATTATTTTTCCCATATAAAAAAGGGGAGAAAAAAAGAGAGAAAACGGAAACCGCAACCCATCTCCTAAAACCACTGAGATAGCCTTGTCCCCCAAGAAAAAATTTCCGCGGCCGCAATCCTTCCCTTAAAACCCCCCCAAAATCTCTGCACTCCAACCCCCAAAATCGCTCCCAAAACTGGAAAAAAAAAGGACAATTTTTTATATTAAACCATAACAAAATAATGTTTTTTTAAAAAAAAACACTTTAAAACATATTACAGAAACATACTGCTTTCTGACTCGTAAGCGCCGCGTCAGCGCTGGCGCAGCACGGGCGTAGGCGACAAATTTTTTTATTAAGGGATGTAGTTTGAAACTGTGTCCTTTACAAGTGTATGGGACGCATTTTGAAACCGCACCCCTTATAAATGCATGGGACGCATTTTGAAATCGCACCCCTTACAATTGTGTAGGGCGCGATCTCAAACTGCGCCCCATACATTTGCAATGGGCGCGGTCTCAAACTGCGCCCCATACATTTGCAATGGACGCGGTTTCAAACTGCGCCCTTTAAAATTAGCAAAATAATATGAATCATTTTTATTGTTGGGATTTTGTTTTTTTTTTTTGCGCAGTTGCAAACTGTGTCCCAGAAAGAAACATACTCATTCACGGGTCTATATTTTTTCATGGCGCAGTTTGCAGGTGCGTCTCAAAAGGAAACACTATCATTCACGGGTAAACTTTGTTTTTTTTTTTTGCGCACTTGCAAACTGCGTCCCAAAAAGAAACATATTCATTCATGGGTCTGTGTTTTTTTATGGCACGGTTTGAAAGTGCGCCCTAAAAATAAACACAATTATTCACGGGTATATGTTTTTTCTGGGGCGCCGTTAGCAACCGCGCCCCAAAAAAACACATACATGTCAATGATTGTGTTCCTTATATTAAGAATTCAATCTCTTCTCTCTATCTCGAATCTCATTCTCTGTGCCGAGCTCTCTCAAACTCTCTTAGATCTCATCGCAATCGCATTCTCTATCTTTCTTCCTCTCAGTTCTTAGTCTCGCTCTCTCTCAATGTCGGAATCTTCATCTGCAGGATTGCCACCAATCGATGAAATTAAGAAGTGCATCCCTTACACCGTGGTGAAATATGTATACACGATGATATACTACTCTAGTTACGAAAGCATTCTCTATCGATTACGAAGGGGTATAAACTGGCCGATGAAGATCGATCGTGAAATCCTGCGACTCTTGCACTTAACCGTATTGGATGCGCTCCCGTCTCCCCCTGAAGAAGTAACCCATGACCACCATGGGGAAGCAAATCGTTGTCTCCACTTCTTTCATTTTATGGGTCTTTTTTCAGGTCGTAATATCGAGTACTCCGCAAGCTCTCTCTACTGCATCTTCATGCACCGTCGGACTTTAAACCATCTCGAACTCACTTGAAATTCCGCGGTAGGTGATGAGGCCATTGATGCAATTACAGAGCGGATTAATTTTGTTGCTGCGGAGCTCAGTAACGTAGAGGATTTATTTCTGAAATTTTAGTGATGAATTAAGGTGTTGTTACCGTTCTTACTATTTATTTTGTTTGTGTCATTCTCGTGTATGTTGTGGATGTGTGTAATATATCGTGTATGAACATGTGTTTGTGTAAGAGAGAATCAACGTTTGAATTAAAATGAATTAAAGTATTGTTTTGTAAAGAAATGATCGGGGAAAATCGAACGGCGCCTCCTTCGTAAATTTTGAATAAAATTCATGTACAAGCATAGTAAAATAATAGCACCCACAGACGGAGCTAAATCAACGTCCAAACGGCGGAGACACAATCCACACAAAATATACGACGCCCAAACGGCGAAGAACAATAAGCTGAAAACAATAAATAATGCAAAATAAATAACGAATTCATCGCGGTACAATACAACACAAAACACTCCGTGCAATCAAACGAAGTCGTCACACCTTTCTTGGTATTCTCCTCTTCGCTACAGGACGTCGAGACTGTGACGATCCGGCTTCGTCGGCGGTAGGTGGCTGAGACGACTCCGGCTGTGATGGTCCATGCTCGTGCTCATCAGGATGCTGAGAGGGCTCCGGGTGTGTCCGTCTACGTCTTGTTCATGCATATGTGATAGGAATGGCAGGTGCGGACACAGCAGGTGGAGGCACGGGCGGTGAAGACACGGCCGGTGGACGTGTGAATCTGTGCCTCATTATCACACTCCTGATCAGGAACTTGATGATTATAAAGCAGCTCACCGAGTCCCTAGTGCTACTAATCCCTCATCAGTTATATCCTCTAATGCGTAAATGGTTTGCACCTATATTGTTGGTAAATAAGATAATTGTAACGACTCTGAATTTACTGTATAAATTTTTTCAGTTTAATGTACAGAAAAGAGTTTACAAGCCTGAGTACAAGTTATGGGTACATTTTGTTTAAGAACAACAAGAAACAACTTGCAGCTCACTGGTAAAGCCTTGCACTGCTGTGACGTAGCCCATGTGTTCGAATCCCATCAGACACATTTTTTTCTATTAACTTTTTGGAAGCCCAAAAGTTTACACGTACAAAACACATAAAAATGAAAATTCGGAAAAATCAAACATGTGCAAAAGGGTTTAAACACTGACTTGTACACGTGACATCAATCCAGAACCCCAAAGCCTCATTTCGGCCGGCCAAACCCTATAAAAAACCGGCATCGACGTCTATGATAGGCCCAAACACCTCCGTGCTTTGCACACTTGACTCTTCCCCTACCCCTAACTCCCCTGCACAACAAAGACCCTTCAATTCCCCATTTTCATCATTTTAATGCATTTTAATTCACCATTTTAATTCCAAAACACTAATTTCATACTATAAATACTACCCCATGCCCTAGCCCTTCATCATTCCGAAAATTATAGCCAAAGCTCTCCAAATTTTCTAAGTACAAGTGAAGTGCAAGTGGAGTTAGCAAGAGATCAACTTCCGGAGAGAATCGAAGTAAGTTTCGGCGACCCCACGATGCCACGACGACAACCCCCGCTCCTTCTACCTTCTCTTAACCTAACTAGCTTGTAAGTCCCTTCCAATCCTCATTCCCCTTCTTTAAAAGTTCATTTTCAAAACATATGTCGAAAATGGAGTTAATACCGACATCTTCTTTTAAAACTCTATAATTCCACTTTTTCTTACATATTCTTCATTCATATTCTTACACCATGCTTGTTAACATAAAACCAATGTTTAGAATCAACTTTTAATCAAAAATATCATGCAAAATAACTTTGACTTAACATTTACACTAAAATACCATGAAGTCTGTATATATTATCTTTATTTGTTTTGCTTAAACGTACCTTTAGAAAACTTCACGGGGTAACGACCCACCCCTCACATACACACATGCTTCCATAGCACGATATATCCTTGTATGTATTTTTGTTATGAATACCATATTACAAGAAAATACTATTTACTATAAAAACCGGATTTCTTTTAAATTGTAATTTAAATTCCTTTGCAAATATGCCTCTACAACCCTTTTTAGGGGACCCGCTATTGGATGGTGCGGATTATCGTATATCTTTGGGCTAGTAGAGCAAGATGCAGACCTCCTCACGGAGCATTCGGTCTCGAAAGGTTTTTAATACGGTTTTTAAGAAAAACGCATTTTTTCTACCTAATTAAAATTTTAATTTTTAATAATTATATAAATATTACAAAATTCATATATTTTCAAAATATAATAACCTTATATTTTTCAAATGAAAGAATTACAAGTTTCATCAAAATTACCATCAAGATACCAACAAAAGTCAAGCTTTACAGTAAAATACCATGAACCTTCCAAGCTAAGCTATTATCACAAAAATACCTCAAATCCTTAAAATTTATATCCATGAAAACCCTAAATAATATAAATAACTTCTCGAGATTTATTTTGAAACTATATTAAAAATATTTTTCATAAAACCCTCTCAAGTTATATAAAACAATATTTAAGGATTTTAGTAAATATAGGTTTAAGCAGGATCAATTCTCTTGAGCCCCAGGGAGCCGGAGAAAGTGAGTGCTTGTCTTTTTAAGGCAGAAAATTTAACGGTGTTATCAATGGTAATTGTCTTGGAAAAAGACACAAATCCTGTCATCCATGTGCAGTAGTTACTGATAACTCCCGAACCTAATTCAGGATCCAAATCAGTTACAAGTGTTAGACTCAGTCTGAGTCTAAACCCGAATCCAAACTTAAATCAGGGTACAATTCAAACATGAATCCAAAGTCTAACATGAATACATGAACATGAACCTGAATACTTGAAAAATCAAACTTCAATATCAAACCTGAATACATGACTATGACTTGACTCGAACCATAAATATAACTTGACATGAATACTTGATATAGATATGAACTCTATCTTGCAACTCGATGTATTCATGGATTCGAGCAAGGCTGGTAATTTTAACTGTAGCTTAGCATACATGGGGTGTTGGGGTAGTTCATACGTGAATTCAACGAAATCTTAGGAGTCCCACTAGATCATGAATTCATGTCTATTAGCACAAGCAAACTATCATGAGAGCACGTGTTTCCTTACTCCTGGATTACAGCCTGTTGAGTTTGGAATATTTCAACACTAGGTTGAAGTCCCGTTACCAACACATGATTCGGGCACGTGGTTCCTTACCCCTGAATTACAGCATGTTTGGGTTCGAGAACACTCTTGAGATTGGTTGACATTCACTCTTGAACCTACGTTAAATTAGTGTACCCAAGTAGAGACATGTTAAGACACTTACATTCACTGCATGTTCACTATACCTACACTTCACGGCCACATTATAATTGTTTACCATGCTCATGCTATACTGTCATGTTTACCTACTTGTCATATATATTACTATAATTGTTCACATATATTACGATAGAATTGCATGCTAAATAAACTTGCCATGTTTACATTAAACGACATGCTGACATACCATACTTCATAATCAATTGTTCATGATATACATTTTTTCTTTATTATTACACTTTATACTTTACTTCTTTCTTTTGGGACTTACCGAGCGAAAGTTTGCTGACGAGCATTCCACCCACTTTTGTTTTCTTGGGATGTTCGTCAGATACTGTGGAGACTGAGGAGGTAGACATATCAGAGAAAGAGCACGATCAGATCGCGACCCAAGCCTAAACCAGTTATCTTCTTCTCAGTTTATGTATGACACCTGTTTAGGCATTTCTTTTCTTGTATTTTTCTTTCAATTGAAATCATGTATTGTAAATGAATCAAGTTGAATGTAAATAAAGTTGTTGAAGTTTTAATCTCATGTTAATTTTCTTGTTATTTTATATTGTTTTATTTACGCTAAGCGTATTTATTCCGGGAAGTGACCTTCTAGAAATAAAAACGTCGCGGGCTTGGTCGCATGCCGTTTCCGTCTACTGAGAAGAGGGGCATGACAATAATGTGTCACACCCCGCTTCCCAAAATGCGTAAATACGGCACATGACAGAGCCAACCATGCTACCTATGGTGAGGAAAGATCCTTTCATAGTCACATTACGGCTATCAATCAGATATCAAGAACAGTAAACTACTAAGTTTATCTATCACATATCCAATAGCCATAAGAACAATAACTGGAAAAGATAGCGGAAGCAATAAAGATCCAAGAAATAACTAACCCGCATAAGAGCTATATCAATGAGGTGGTCCTCACTGATCGGCGATCCTGTCGAATACTCACATGCTATGTCAAGTATCTGGGCCATGCAAAACCCAGACGTCAGTGCGTCATAAATATCAAAATAATAATAATAACCAGGATAGGATGCTATGATTAAACATGAGTGTAAATAAATAACACATGTGTAAAACGATGAGATATAGGTATGTGATGTGTATCCTAAAGTCTTTGCCTCTAGATTATCTATTCTAGAAGTCTTTGAAATCAATTTAATAGAATCGTCGATGTAACTCAATAGTATCCCGTGCGTGCCCGGGACCACGGTCAAGATTCTCGGGTTGAATCTGAGATGTGCCGCTAAGCAGTAAACAGGTAACATATACAGATGAATGATGTCAGCAGCATCATTCCAGGGCTGGCCGAGCCCGTAAAGACTGATCAGTATAAGTATCGAACTGTTGAGTTACAAGTCAGGTTTCATTATTGATTTTCCTTTACCCCCAAGGTTATATGTTCAAGTCAGGTATTGATGATGTAAGTCTAATGTCAACACAGGATCAAGCAGGTACAGGTTTTGTCTATGCAAACAACAAGTCACGTCCGTTAGGACATCAATCAGGATTGTTGGCATTAGTGTTGGGTTACCCTAACGCCCAAGCCATCAAACGTGGCGGTTTGCGGAACAAAAAATTTCTAGGACTTTCAAAATGGCGCTAGAATAACCCAATTAAAACGGATCTTTCCATAAACCTAACTAGCTAAACTAGGAGTGCTATCTACTATGATAAGAAAGCCTCACCAAACGATTCGTGTCCTTCGGTCTTCTTTCCTCATCATGTGTTTCTAGTGGCCACCTTGAACGTGCTAGATCTTCTTTTCCCGCTCCATCGGTTCTCCGGGATCGAGCTTGTTCTCCGGTCCTCCTTTGTCGTAGATGATCCACCCGAGGGATGTGATCCATGGTTCTAGTTCCTAACTAAGTAACAAAAGGAGCAACTAGAGAACTTGGGATGCTAATCCAAGATCTCTAGGATGTAGTGTGAAGTTCTAAGCGTTCTACTATCTCTATCTTGCCTCCTCCCTTGTTTCTCAACACATGAGAGTGTAGAGAGGAGGAAGATGGTGAAGGTGGAGGAACTTAAGAGGAGGAGAAAAGAGTGAAGCAAAAATGGTGAGCACAAAAGAAATGAGCAATCATGTGAGAGAAAATAACTCACATTAGTTTTGTATATGAATATCCAAGAATAAAATATATGACCCATGCTTCAATAGTTGCCACAAATGAATAAAGAATTCATTTGTCAACTATTGAGACATGGTCCTCACCATACTCCCCTCACCTCACACTTTACACCTCATTTCCATTTATCAAATAAATGGAAAAAATCAAGATGAGGTGTCCAGCTTCTAGAATGTTATCCGTAACAAAATGCGGATTACATTATACTATATATACATACCTGCATTCGGATAAAAACAGAATGCCCAAAGAGATAGAATAACACGAAAAACGTAATATTAGAATATACATATCGAAATACATATATGTAAATTATCAAATCAATATCTGATTTAATAATCCGGCTCAAACTCGAGCCGGCTAGTATTACCAACTGTCCGATCGAAAGTCCGGGTACAAAGTATATCAATCGATCGGAACCCTGCACGTATCCAATACGGCTACTACATCATATCGCCTGAACCAGGGAAACCCTCTGTGTGGGACTCTAAAGACTCGACATTACGCCGACAGTGAGTTACTGGATAAATCCATAACCACAAGCACGTTAGCGGCACTAACTGTGTGTAACGGCTACCCGGGTACCTGTCGAAAAAGAAGGCCGACGAGCAAACTCATCCGGATCCATACTGAGCCTCTCTGTGAAAATCTCCATACAGTCCGGTCTCTTCGTCTAAGAGTATCGCATACCGGGTTTAGAGGGTGGTAAACGTCAGACCCTAATAACCCGGTAATTCATGCTGATGCGGCTCAAAACCAATCCGGGAAACTACTGATCAGCCTATCAGTAAATCCCAACTTCCTTGGCCAAGGTCTTATTGTAGGGTCTTTTTCGTCACCCCATTGAGATGGGAATACGCGCGCGCTTGTCAGGCGCATTACAGATTCCTCCTGCCTAGGGTAGGCTGGGGTTTATTGATTGTGGGGATCCGAATCTCCGGCAGCTGCCGTTAATTACCCCTCGCCTTTGGGGCGAGAGAACCTTCGATTGACGGGTCAACTATTCATGCGAACTCAATGTGCAGTGTTGTGTTTTGAAGGGGTTTTGGATATATCGGGGGCCCCGCAGAGTTTTTTTACGGGGGTCCCGCTATCCGGATAGCGGGCTGGGGGTCAAGGGCGCTAGCAGCCCCCTTGCGGGATGCGGGGCAGTGCCCCGTTAGAAATTTTTTCTAACGGGGGAGGCATATTTAATGTGGAGTGCATACAAAAAAAAGAAGGGAAAAGCGCCTTAAGGACGCGTGCGTAGCACGTGGGCGTGTGGTGCCCGGGGTCACGTGCGCCCACGTGACCATCGGGCGCCTCAGCGCCCGGGGTCACGTGGCGCACACGTGACCATGGGGCGTCTCAACCCCCGGGGTCACGTGGGCACACGTGACCGTTGGGCGCCTCAGCGCCCGGGGTCACATGGCGCACACGTGACCGTTGGGCGCCTCAGCGTCCGGGGTCACGTGGGCGCACGTGACCATTGCGCGCCTCAGCGCCCGGGGTCACGTGGCGCACACGTGACCTTTGGGCGCCTCGGCGTCCGGGGTCACGTGGACGCACGTGACCATTGGGCGCCTCGGCGCCCGGGGTCACGTGGGCGCACGTGACCATTGGGCGCCTCCGCGCCCGGGGTCACGTGGCGCACACGTGACCACGGGAAAACACCCGCGGGAAGGGGGTCTAGCCCTTAGGTTGGGGAGTTGAACTCCCAAGGGATTTTTGGAGTTAAACTCCTGACAGAAATTTAATTTATGGAGTTAAACTCCAACAGATCTAGAAAGGAGTTAAACTCCTAGGAATCTTTGGCTCTTCTTCTGAGCCTTGGATCTGTCCAAAGTTAGATTCTTGGAGATGGGTCTTCTTCTTCTTCTATTGGCCGTATCTTGAAGATCAAGAGGTATGATATTTTAAAGATCTCTTTTTTTTTTTGAGATCTGGTGGAAGATCTGAGTTCCCCTTTGTGGGTTTTGTGGTAAAAAACTATTTGTTTTTGAGAAAAGAAGAGTAAAACTCTTGATTTAATTCAAAGAGGAAGAAGGTTTTTTAGAACCTTGAGAAAGGGGAAAGAGGCACAGACCCTAGTTTTTGGGAAGAATGAAAAGTGTATCCTTTATTCATCATCATGTTGCCTTATATAGGCTTACATATTTACATATAGCCCTTTGGGCTTTACAAAATGGCATTTTGCCCATCCCATGTCTCATGTGCTATTTCTTTTTGCACATAAGTCATGGGCTTACAAAAATTTGGCTTTATGCCCATCTTATTTACATTCATGCATAAAAAATTACATAAAAATTATTTATTACATGATTTCATTTTGGCATGGGGGAGGGCCGGCCGCTTCATGTTCAGACTCGACCTGGGCATGGGCCCACTTGGCTTGGGGTTGACTTTGACTTGGTCAACCAGAATGCAATTTTCGACTTCAACACTTATGGTCCTGACCAATCGAACAAAGTGCGATATCGACTCCGAATACCGGAAGAGACGAATCCCCGACAATCGCTCGTTGCCTCCATGTGGCTCGGGACTGTACCCAACCAAAACCTGTTTGCACGACTCAGTAGAGCCGTGGTAAGGTAGTGATCGAAGCACAGTGGGAACTCACACGAGATAAATTACGATCTTAAGTCTAAAGACTGACATGTACTCATGTCACCTGAGAACTTCCACCTGACGATAGGTATAGTACCATCTGGAAGTTCTCGGAGAATCCGTCCGGTGTACTCACACCCAGCGAGCACCTGTATACGATCTTAGGTGAAAAATACAATGGTTGCGGGACCATATCATCGCCCCTTGTCGGGGTCTAGAAACGTATACACTAGTCTACTCCGGAATATTGATGCCCAGTCTCGATACTCCCACGAATAGGGACCTTTTAAGGATGTGCGTACCGACTACCCAGCTCCCACAAGTATGATCACCATCACAATGCAGGTAGTCTAGCAATGATCCTACGGGCTTTATCAACATGTATGAATAATACGTAATAGCAAGTAAAACATATGCACATGTTAAGATAAAGACAAACCGGATAACATACTATCATATCGAGCAAGACTGTCCTGTACATATATATGTCCAAGCATCTACATGTATACATATACAATAATGGCCTCTAGGGCATACATATCCAACAATCTCTGTAACAACCATAAACTTTCTGTAAATAATTTTGTCAAAATTACAGAAAGAAGCACATAAGCCTGAGCACAAGTTATAAATTTAATTTGCTTTTGAATAGCAAGAAAGCACTTGTAGCTCATTGGTAAAGCCTTGCACTGCTGTGACATAGCCCATGTGTTCGAATCCCCTCAGCCACATATATTCTTTTTGTTGATTTTCTTTTAAACTTTTAGAATCTCAAAAGTTTACACGTGCAAAACACGTAAAATGAAAAGTCATAACAAAATCAAACATGTGCACTGAGGTATATGAGACGACTAGGACACGTGGCAGCAATCCAAGCACACACCCTCGAAATTGGACCGGCGAGATTTGGTGATGGGTCGGCACCGCCGGTTTTAGCTATAGGAAATGCAAATTTTCTTATTGCCCTAACACCCCTTGGCCTACCCCACTACCCCCATGTTGTTTGAATTCTCTGCAATTATCCAGAGAGTGATAATTTCTCTCTTAAATCCATTTTAATGTACATTTTAATTCCATTCTTCATTGCCCTAAATCCTAATTCTATCTTATAAATACCCCCTACATCATAGTCATCTCCATTCTGAAAATTATCACAAAAACTCTCTAAAATTTCCAAGTTCAAAAGTTGTACAATTGGAGTTAGCAAAGGTCGAAGTTCTGGCAATATTTCGGGAAGAATCCGGAGACGAAACGACTCCTCGACGATCCCAAAATCTCCCCCTACCTCTTCTCTCCAATTCTAACCTGTAAGTCCCCTCTCCCCTTCTCAATCTCTAGTCTAAAACTTCCACCTTTCAAAACTCGTTGGAAGCGTAGTTATTCCGACTTCCGATTCTCTTTTCTTTAAAAACTCAAATTTTTATTAAACAACAAATTACAATCTCTTCTTATATTGTTTAACAAACATAAAACAACATTCACAACAAGTTTCAGTTCAAAATAATATGTATTGCAACTTCTATTTCATTTTTACGATAAAATACTATCATATTTATATACGACATTGCTTATTCATTTTGATCATATTACCTTTAGAAAACTCACGAGTTAATGACCTACCTCATCACAACACACATTTTTGACATAGCACGATGACTTTTGGGACATTAGTTTGTGGGAAAATACGAGTTTACATTTAAATACCATAAACATTCAAAAACCATTTTCTTTAAAAGTGTATTATTTAATTCCTTACAAATGCGCCTCTACAACCCATTTTGGGGAACCCCGATCGGAATTGTGTGGGTTATCGCACATCCTCGGGCCCAGTAGAACGAGATGCAGACCTCCTCACGGAGCATCCGATCTTGATGGAATTTTTAATGCAATTTTTAAGAAAAATGAGATTTCTACTTAATAAATAAAATTTATTTTTACTAAATATATATATATGAATATTATCAAAATACCTACTTTAAATATATTATATATATATTACATGTTTTTCTAAATCAAAGGAATCACAAATTTCATGAAACTACCGATACAAATCAATACAATTCCAATATTACACTAAAATACCATATACTATACAATCTAAGTTCTATTCACTAGAAAACTTCATATTATAAAATTCACATCCATGAAAACCATTAAGACGATAATTAAATACTTGAAGTTTATTTTGAAAATATATCAAAACCATTTTTCATAAAACCCCCTCAAGTTATATTAATTTACAATAAGGACCCTAGTATATATAGGTTTAAGCGGGACCGGTTCTCTTGAGCCTCAGGGAGCCGGAGAATATGGGTGCTTGCCTATCTAAGGTAGGCAACCTAAAAACGGTGTTATCAATACAGTAATTGTCTTGGAAAAAGACACAAATCTCGCCGTCCATGTGCAGCAGTTACCGATAACATCTAAACAAATTCAGGACTTCAACTCTGTCTAAAAGGTCTGACTCGGTCTAAGTCTTATTCTAGTATGAAATCAATCTATCCTTGAATATGATTCAAGTATAACTCCATTTCAACATGAATCCATTTATACCAGAATTCAATCTATATCAACATGACTCGACCGAACCGAACCATGGATATACTCTGTTTACATGACTATCCATTCATATCCATTCCGTTTACATGATATCATGGTTTTGGCAAGTCGTATACAACCATTCATTACATTACATCAATATAATAAGACATTACGGGGTTTTAAAGGGGTAGACTGGTACGGAATGTGTTAAAAGTGGCACGAGGTGGTCATTATAAGACATAACTATACATCCATGCCGTTGTTCCGTGGTTTTATCGACGGAACCTTATACTACGGGTTACCAAGGTCCACGGTGTAAGTTGGACCCCTCTCGTATACACTGGCATATTCTGTACCAAGTTACAAACAACCGCGTTAACATTATAATCGAATATTACTGGTTATACTCTCTTATCAGTCTACTCTATTTCTATCTCTCTTTGGGACTTACCAAGTGATTGTTCGCTGACGACATTCCTATTTCTCTTCTTTCTTTGGAATGTTGTCAGGAGGACCCGACTCTGAGGAGTTCGAGACCAGCCAGGAGTACTTGGAGCAGACCACTGAGCAGCACGACCTTTATGCTTTACTTGTACTTACTTTTCTTTTAGTTCGTGCCATTGTTTAGGCATTGCTTTCCATCCTTGTATTTACTTTTCAGTTGTATTGTAAAGAAATGTTTAATCAATAAAAGTTGTTGTTCATTTATATCTCTTGTCATTTTTCTTGTGTACTTTATTATATTGCTTAGTTATGCTTAGCGTGTTTATTTCTGAGTAAATACGTAGCGGGCCTCGTCGCGTCTTCTTACCCGTACACTGGGAAGCGGGGCGTGACAGGTTTTGTTGGCGGCCCATGCAGGTCAGTTCTGCATGGAACCCTACCATGCAGTTTAGTTTTGCATGGACATGCAGGTCAATTCTGCATGAAGTCCTAAGCAATATAACATAAGAATCAGCAACTAAAAACATTCTTTACATTTCATATTCCTTGAATCTTACAATTTTATATACTTTGAATCTATCCTAACCCTATTTTTCTTTCAAAATTATGGATTCTCCAAACAATACCAGCACCAACTTCAACAACACACCACGACCTCTACCGCTTATGCCTACCATTACTGCTCCGATCAATGAGCAGACGGTACTGCTTGAGGCAATCCGAAGCCTCCTGGAATGACAACAGCAGTAGACTGCTATATTACTGAACCGCCAGAAGCGGAAGCGCCCGGAGTAAAGCAATTCCGGGCATTGCACCCAAAGCAATTTTCTGGGAAAGAGAGGCCTCTGGAAGCTGAAGAATGGGCTCAGAGCATTGAGGACGATCTGGCAGCAGCACAAGTGCCAGACATCGCTTGGGTACGGGTTGCGAAGCTGCAACTTACCGACAATGCCCGAGTATGGTGGAAGGCGGAAGAAAGCCGTCTTGACCAGCAGATTGAATGGAGGACTTTTCGTGAGATGTTCGACGCGAAATATTTCCCCGAGACTGCCCGATTTGACATGGAACAGTAATTCATCCATCTACTATAAGGTTCGATGTGAACTAAATCTGTGGATGAGTATGATGCTGAGTTTACCATGCTCAGTAGGTAAGATATGTCTCAAATATTCGATTTTCAAATATCACCTACTGCACAGCTAATACAAGACCGTAACAGGTTTGCGGTACACCTCATTCCGATTGCTGAGATCAGGTCCAGACGATTTCAGCAAGGGTTAGACCCGGAGATCCAAGCTGCCTTAGCTACAGGGGATTTGCCAACCCACGACCTAGCTCTGAAAGCTTCCCGTCGATATGAGGCAGCAGTGAAGAAGAAGGGAAGACCTCAATCTGCCGGTGTGAAGCGCCCTGCAACCCAGATGGCAGGAGGAGCCTTTTCAATACCAACTCATGAACCCAGGAGACCGGAAGTAACAAATAACCGGCCAAGTCCAGATTTTTGCTTCTACTGCAAGAGAGATGGACACTCGTAGAAGGACTATAGGTGTGCAAAAGGCCCGTACTTAGTTTGTAGCGCATCCACTAATGGAATTGGAACATGTCCTTATAGACGCAACCCGGTTCCAACTCACAACACTTATCCGCAGCAGCCAGCTATCTAGGCTCCTGCACCTCGTCTTGCTCTCCCAGCTCCACCTCCATGTGGACCTCCTGCACAGCCTAATTGCCAATTCCATCAGGCACTGAGGAACATGCCTCGAGGGTAGAGTAACATGCCCCAAGGACGGAGGAATGTGCCTCCAGCTAGGAGGAATGTACCCCGGCGTCAGGCTTTCACATTAGCGGCCGTAGAAGCCGAGACTGTAGACTAAGGTAACCATGATAATTTCCTTATATCTTTTTCAATCTTTCTAAAACTTTTGCATTCTTTCGTTCTTCCAAATATTTTTATGCACTATCACTAGTTCTATCACCATCACTATCATTAAACTTTTCTTGAATTTGTTACACTTTCGTTTTATAAATTTCGAGGAAGAAATTTTTATAAGGAGGGTAGAATGTAACAACTCTAAACTTTCTGTACAGAATTTTTTCAAAATTACAGAAAGGATCACCTAAGCCTGAGCACAGGTTATAAATTTAATTTGCTTTTGAACAGTAAGAAAGCACTTGTAACTCATTGGTAAAGCCTTGCACTGCTGTGACGTAGCCCCTGTGTTCGAATCCCCCTAGCCACATATATTTTTTTTTGATTTTCTTTTAAACTTTTAGAAGCTCAAAAGTTTACACGTGCAAAACACGTAAAATGAAAAGTCACAACAAAATCAAACATGTGCACTGAGGTATATGAGACGACTAGGACACGTGGCAGCAATCCAAGCACACACCCTCGGAATTGGACCGGCGACATTTGGTGATGGGCCGGCGCCGCCGGTTTTAGCCGTAAGAAATGCAAATTTTTTTGTTGCCCTAACACCCCTTGGCCTACCCCACTATCCCTATGTTGTTTGAATTCTCTACAATTATCCAGAGAGTGATAATTCCTCTATTAAATCCATTTTAATGCACATTTTAATTCCATTCTTAATTACCCTAAACCCAAATTCTATCCTATAAATACCCCTACACTATGGTCATCTCCATTCTGAAAATTATCACAAAAACTCTCTAAAATTTCCAAGTTCAAAAATTGTACAAGTGGAGTTGGCAAAGGTCGAAGTTCCGGCGATGTTTCGGGAGGAATCCGGCGACGAAACGACTCTCCGACGATTCCAAAATCTCCCCTACCTCTTCTCTCTAATTCCAACCTGTAAGTCCCCTTTCCCCTTCTCAATCTCCATTCTAAAACTTCCACCTTTCAAAACTCGTCGGAAGCGGAGTTATTCCGACTTCCGATTCTATTTTCTTTAAAAACTCAAAATTTTCTTAAACAACCGTCATGCCCCACTTCCCAGTGTACGGTAAGGAGCCGCGACGAGGTCCGCTACGTATTTACTCCGAAGTAAATACGCTAAGCGTATCTAAGCAATATAAAGTAAAATGTACAGAAGAGACAGAAATATAAATGAACAGCAGCTTTATTTATTAAACATTTTTTTACAGGTACAACTGGAAATGTAAATACATGAATAGAAAACAATGCCTAACCAATGACATAACTGAAATGAAAAGTAGGTACAAGTGTTTAAAGCTCGGGGTCAAAGGCTAACTGCTCAAAGTCTTCAGTACTGGGCTCGATCTCCAGTGAGTCCGATCCACCTGACAACATTCCAAAGAAAGAAGAAAAAGAATGCCGTCAGCGAACAATCGCTCGGTAAGTCCCAAAGATGGGTAGAGATAGAATAGACAGAAAGGGAGTATAACTAGTAATGTTTGATTATAATGTTAACGCAGTTGTTTGTAGCTTGGTACAGAATATGCCAGTGTATACGAGAGGAGTCCCACTATTCCAGAGACTAAGGTATACGGAGCATAAGGAACCGTTCAGCCACGGTACAACGGCAATGGATACTCAGGTTAAGTGTATTAAAGTGACCGTCTCGTGCCACTTCTAAGACATTCCGTACCAGTCTACCCCTTTAAAACCCCGTAATGTCTTTTGTATTGAATTGTATTGTTTGTATAATAGATGGATAACTTGCCGAAACCATGATATCAGTAAACGGAATGGATATAAATAGATAGTCATGTAAACATGGTATATCCATGGTTCGGTTCGGTCAATATAGATTGAATTCTGGTATTCATGGATTCATTTTTTATTGTATTTTATACTTGAATCATATTCAAGACAGATTGATTAGATTGAGACTTTGTCTGAGTCAGACACTTTGAAAAGAAATTGAAGTCCTGAATTGGTTTTGATGTTATCGGTAACTGCTGCACATGGACGGCAGGATTTGTGTCTTTTTCCAACACAATTATCGTGTTGATAACACCGTTGTTAGATTGTCTACCTTAGATAGGTAAGCACCCACATTCTCCGGCTCCCCGAGGCTCAAGAGAACTGGTCCCGCTTAAACCTATATTTACTAGGATCCTTATTGTAATTTAATATAACTAGAGGGGGGTTTATGTAAAAATAGTTTTGATATATTTTCAAAATACACCCCAAGTATTTAATTGTCGTCTTTAGTGTTTTCATAGATGTATATTTTATAAAAGCGAAATTTTCTGGTGAGTAGAACCCAGTTTCCAATGTATATGGTATTTTAGTGAAATATTGATATTGTATTGAATTGTAATTGGTAGTTTCGTGAAATGGTGGTTCCTTTGATTTAGAAAATATGGAATATTTGTATAATATATTAAAAATAGATCTTTTGATAATAGTTATAAATAAATAAATAAATAAATAAATATATATATATTTAATAAAAATACATTTTATTTATTTTGTAGAAATCTCATTTTCTTAAAAAATGCATCAAAAATTCCATCGAGATCGAATGCTCCTTGCGGAGGTCTGCATCTTGCTCTACTAGGCCCGAGAATGTGCAAAAACCCACACCATCCCGATCGGGGTTCCCCAAAATGGGTTGTAGAGGCACAATTGTAAGGAATTAGATAACACACTTTTTAAAGAAAACGGTTTTGTAAGTTTAGGATATTTAAATATAATGGCGTATTTTGCCCTAAAAGAATATTTTACAAACCATCGTGCTATGTCCAGGATGTGTGTTGTGATAAGGTAGGTCATTACCGTATAAGTTTTCTAAAGGTTATACAAGAAATATGTTGAATTATGTCAAAAGTAAAGTATATGGTATTTAACCGTAAAAATGCGATAAAAGTTGCATAATAGATTCTTTTGAGATGAAACTTGTTCTAATGTGTTTGTTAATGATTACTAAACAATCTATTAAAAATATATAGGTTTGTTATTAAGAAAAATTAGAATTTTAAAGAAAAGAGAATCGGAAGCCGGAATAACTCCGCTTCCAACGAGTTTTGAAAAGAAGAAGTTTTAGAATAGCAAAGGAGGAGGGGAGAGGGGACTTACTGATTGATTAAGAAGAGGAGAGATATAGGAGGCTATCGGAACCATCGGGGCGTCGTTTCATCGCCGGAATCTCCTCGAAACGTCGTCGCCCTTTGCCAACTCCACTTGCACAACTTAGGACTTGGAAATTTTATAGAGTTTTTGTAATAGAATTCTGAGTGAGGAGGGGTGAAATGTGGTGTGGTATTTATAGGGAAAATTAGGGTTTTGAGGGTTAAAGAATGCATTAAAATTTTGCATTAAAATTAGAATTAAAGAGTGAAATTACACTCTCTGGATGAATGCAGAGAAATCAAACAACATGGGAGTAGTGGGGTAGGCAAAGAGGTGCAGAGTTAAAAAATTGGGGACCATCCCCTACGGGGAGCCCGGCGGTGCCGGTCCAATGCTTAATCTCGCCCGTCCAAACCGGTGAGATGTGCTTTGGATCTTCGTCACGTGTCTTCGTCACTTCGACTAGCCTATTGCACATGTTTGATTTCTGTGTGACTCTTCATTTTACGTGTAGTGCACGTGTAAACTTTTGGGTTTCTAAAAGATTAAAAGAAAAATCAAAAAAAAGATAATGTGGCTGGGGGATTCGAACACAGGGGCTATGTCACAGCAGTGCAAGGCTTTACCAATGAGCTACAAGTGCTTTCATGATGTTCAAAAGCAATTCAAATACTTATAGCATACACAGGATTGCAAATACTCTTGTTGTACATTAATTTTTAAACAATTTTCTATACATTAAAATTGGAGTTGTTACAACAACAAATTACCATCTCTGTGTTTAACAAACATAAAACAACATTCACAACAAGTTTCAATTCAAAATAATATGTATTGCAAGTTCTATTTCATTTTTACGATAAAATACCATCATATTTACATACGACATTGCTTATTCATTTTGATTATATTACCTTTAGAAAAATCATGAGGTAATGACCTACCTCATCACAACACGCATTTTTGACATAGCAAGATGACTTTTGGGACATTAGTTTATGGGAAAATACGAGTTTACATTTAAATACCATAAACATTTAAAAACCGTTTTCTTTAAAAATGCATTATTTAATTCCTTGTAAATACGCCTCTACAACCCATTTTGGAAAACCCCGATCGGGATGGTGCGGGTTATCGCACATCCTCGGGCCTAGTAGAGCGAGATGCAGACCTCCTCATGGAACATCCGATCTCGATGGAATTTTTAATGCAATTTTAAAGAAAAATGAGATTACTTAATAAATAAAATTTATTTTTACTATATATATATGAATATTATCAAAATACCTGCTTTAAATATATTATATATATATATATATATTCTATGTTTTTCTAAATTAAAGGAATCACAAATTTCATGAAACTACCGATACAAATCAATACAATTCCAATATTACACTAAAATACCATATACTATACATTCTAAGTTCTATTCACTAGAAAACTTCATATTATAAAATTTACATCCATGAAAACCATTAAGACGATAATTAAATACTTGAGATTTATTTTGAAAATATATCAAAACTATTTTTCATAAAATCCCCTCAAGTTATATTAATTTACAATAAGGACCCTAGTAAACATAGGTTTAAGCGGGACCAGTTCTCTTGAGCCTCAGGGAGCCGGAGAATATGGGTGCTTGCCTATATAAGGTAGACAACCTAAAAACGGTATTATCAATACGGTAATTGTCTTGGAAAAAGAAACAAATCCTGCCATTCATGTGCAGTTACCGATAACATTAAAACTAATTCAGGTCTTCAACTCTGTCTAAAAGGTCTGACTCAGTCTAGTATGAAATCAATCTATCCTTGAATATGATTCAAGTATAACTCCATTTCAACATGAATCCATTTATACCAGAATTCAATCTATATCAACATGACTCGACTGAACCGAACCATAGATATACTCTGTTTACATGACTATCCATTCATATCCATTCCGTTTACATGATATCATGGTTTCGGCAAGTCGTATACAACCATTCATTACATTACATCAATACAATAAGACATTACGGGGTTTTAAAGGGGTACACTGGTACGGAATGTGTTAAAGGTGGCACGAGGTAGTCACTATAAGACGTAACTATACATCCATGCCGTTGTTCTGTGGTTTTATCGACGGAGCCTTGTACTACGGGTTACCAAGGTCCACGGTGTAAGTTGGACTCCTCTCATATACACTGGCATATTCTGTACCAAGCTACAAACAACTGCGTTAACATTATAATCAAACATTACTGGTTATACTCTCTTATCTGTCCACTCTATTTCTATCTCTCTTTGGGACTTACCGAGCGATTGTTCGCTGACGACATTCATATTTCTCTTCTTTCTTTGGAATGTTGTCAGGAGAACCCGACTCTGAGGAGTTTGAGACCAGCCAGGAGTACTTGGAGCAGACCACTGAGCAGCACGGCCTTCAGGCTTTACTTGTACTTACTTTTTTTTTCAGTTCATGCCATTGTTTAGGCATTGCTTTCCATCCTTGTATTTACTTTTCAGTTGTATTGTAAAGAAATGTTTAATTAATAAAAGTTGCTGTTCATTTATATCTCTTGTCATTTTTCTTGTGTACTTTGTTATATTGTTTAGTTACACTTAGCGTGTTTATTTCTGAGTAAATACGCAGCGGGCCTCATCGCGTCTTCTTACCCGTACACTGGGAAGCGGGGCATGGCAATCTCCCACTTGCACTATGGCCATATATTGGCGTACCGAGTACTCAACGTCTGCTCTAGGGCCAGCTGTTGGCGTACCGCATACCCAACATCTCAAAAAGTCTCTCGAACTATGCTTGAGGAAGGACCTTGGTGAATGGATCCGCCGTGTTGTCTTTTGTGTCCACTCTCCGCACCTCGATCTCCTGGCGATCAACGATCTTCCTGATTAGGTGATACCGCCTCAAGATGTGCCTAGATTTCTGATGGGACCGGGGTTCCCTCGCTAAAGCCATGGCTCCATTGTTGTCGCAATACAAAGGTATTGGGTTAATAATGGATGGAACCACCTGAAGTTCAGTAATGAACTTAATCCAGACGGCTTCTTTTGCGGCATCATTGGCAGCAATGTATTCAGCCTCCATCGTCGAGGCTGCGACGGTGTCCTGTTTGGAACTCTTCCAACAGACCGCCCCTCCGTTGAGGGTAAACACAAAACCCAAGACAGACTTGCTGTCATCCTTGTCACTCTTGAAGCTTGAATCGGTAAAAGACTCCACCTGGAGGTCCCCATTACCGAATACCAGGAATAGTTCTTTAGTCCTCCTCAGGTACTTAAGAATGTTCTTAACAGCTGTCCAGTGGTTCCCACCCGGGTTAGACTGATACCGGCTCACCACGCTAAGCGCGTAAGCTACATCTGGTCGGGTACATAGCATCACATACATTATAGATCCTACCGCCGAAGTGTAGGGTATAGTGCTCATGCGAACCCTCTCCTCATCAGTCTCGGGAGACATCTCTTTGGAGAGAGTGATTCCGTGCAATGCGGGTATGTTATCGTGCTTGGAATCTTCCATACTAAATCTCTTTAGTACGGTCACTATGTAGTGAAAGTCCCTGTAATCTCTTGGATCTATCTCTGTAGATCTTAATCCCCAGAATGTACGAGGCATCACCCAGGTCCTTCATGGAGAACTTTTGTGACAAGAATAATTTGACCGATTGTAGCATAGGAATATCATTTCAAATCAAAAGAATGTCGTCCACGTACAAGACTAGGAATACGACAGTTTGGCCTACAATCTTCTTATATATACAAGGCTCATCCTCGTTCTTGATGAAGTCAAATCCCTTGACTGTTTCATCAAAACAAATGTTCCAGCTCCGCGATGCCTGCTTTAATCCATAAATGGATTTAAGCAACTTGCACACCTTCCCGCTGCTCCCATTGTCTACAAAACCTTCCGGCTGATCCATATAAACACGCTCTTCTAAACTTCCATTCAGAAAAGCCGTTTTTACATCCATCTGCCAGATCTCATAGTCATGGAAGGCAGCAAGGGCAAGTAGGATTCGAATGGATTTGAGCATAGTCACAGGAGAAAAGGTTTCGTCATAGTCCACACCCGGTCTTTGACGAAAATCTTTTGCAAAAAGTCTAGCCTTATAGGTTTCCATCTGCCTATCTACACCAAATTTCCTTTTGTAGATCCATTTGCATCCAACAGGTTTTACCCCAGGTGGAGAAATATCTAAGGTCCATACATTATTGGTGTACATAGACTCCATTTCGGATTGCATAGCATCCAGCCACTTATCAGAGTCCCTACTGATAATGGCCTGCTTGAAACTAGTAGGATCATCATCTTCCAAGATGCAATCCTTTCGATCCCCGTCTATGAGAAAATCGTAGTATCTCTCGGGCGGATGAGAAATACTATTAGATCTGCGGAGTGGCTGAGGTTCGTCGGGTATTACTGAATCTAGCGGTTCCACAAAATATTCAATTATAGTTTGTGTTTCTGGAATTTCATCTAGTTCTACCATGCTCTTTTGCAAGAAACAGCCATTCTAAAAATTTGGCATTCCAAGAAACAATAATCCTTTGTTCCTCTGCGTAGTAGAATAGATACCCTTTAGAATCCTTTAGGTATCCCACAAACTTACACAAAACTGATCGTGCCTTGAGTTTGTCGGGGTTCTTCTTTTTGACATAAGCAGGATAACTCCAAATCTTAACACGTTTAAGATATAAACTCTTGCCACTCCATATTTCATATGGAGTTTTAGGCATGGATTTAGATGGAACTTGATTCAAAAGTTGTGCCGCTGTCTGAAGCGCATATCCCCAGAATGAAAGAGGCAACTCGGCGTTACTCATCATGGAGCGAACCATATCCAATAGGGTACGGTTCCTCCGCTCCGATACACTGTTGTGCTGTGGTGTATACGGAGGAGTAAGCTGAGAGAGAATTCCGATCTCTTTTAGGTATTCTAGGAATTCCGTGTTTAAGTACTTCCCTCCTCTATCAGATCGGATGATCTTGATACTTTTGCCAGTCTGGTTCTCTACTTCATTTTTGAATTCTTTGAATTTCTCAAAAGTTTCAGATTTGTGTTTCATGAGATACACATATCCGAACCTAGAGAGATCGTCAGTGAATGTGATGAAGTACGAGAACACACCCCTTCTATGTATAGACATTGGACCACATACATCACTGTGTATGAGTTCCAAGAGCTCTGCTGCTCTTTCTCCGTGTCCGGTGAACGGAGATTTGGTCATTTTTCCCTTGAGACAAGACTGACAAGTTTCATAAGATGAAAATTCGAACGTATACAAAAGTCCATCTTTATGCAACTTACTTAGTCTTTTCTCTCCGATATGACCAAGTCTACAATGCCACAAGTAGGATTCGTTCACTTCTGAACTCTTTCTCTTGCGTGTGTTTTGTATACTGAGAACTGTGTTTTGATTAAGAACATAGATACCATTACACAGTGCACCTTCTGCAACCAATACCTGATTAAGGTAAATGTTCATGATATTTCTATCAAGAACAAACTTATATCCATCTTTATCAAGTAAAGAAACTGATATGATGTTGCAAACCATGGAAGGTATATAGTAGCAATTGTTCAAAATCATAGTATTGCCATTTGGTAATTGTTCCCCTCCGAACACAGAGACGCGACCGCGTAGGCTCGTCTTGCCTGAGATTCAGGGCAGATGCTATTGGGTTTTATCCGTCCACCTCTCCGAAGATGCCAAGTTGATTTATGGCACCGTGTATCGGAGGTTTGGGCGGATGCGGCCGATGTAGCAGATTTCGTCAGATTCCCCCTCGCTTGAGGGTTTTTTGATTGTGTGGACGCTCTTCCCTGCAGGCGCAAGCCCCTGCAGTTAATTACGCTACCGCATCGCGGTAGCCACTTTCTCCTACTCCAGAAGTTCATTTCGTGTGTGTTTGTTTTGTTTGTGGTTGCCCGTGGATTGTATACGGAGACTAAGTGATGCCGTCGCCCGTAGGACGTGGATTAGTCTAAATCCGTATTTACTTAGATTTGGGTTTGGTGTTTTAGTTTAAGGATACGTTAGCCCTATTGAGGCTAAGGCCGACTCAAACTTTTGTTAAGAATACGTTAGCCTAATCTCCAGACTAAGATCAACTTAACGGGATCGTTTAGATCCAACAAAAGAGCAATTGGCTCTATTGTTTAGTTTAATGACGTTGCGGTCAATTTCCAGTTTAGGGACATGGTGGTCCATCATTCCCATTTGGGGACGAGCATTAGTTTAAGGACATTTCGGTCCAACATTCCCATTTTGGGACGAATATTAGTTTAGGGACGTTTCGGTCCAACATTAGTTTAGGGACGTTTCGGTCCACGAGTTTAAGGACCCCGCAGTCCGTGTTGATGTATGGTTGTTGGGACCCGTCACCTCTCTGACGTCGTTGAAGGATTACAACGATAGGGGTCAGAGGAGTTCAGAGATGTACCCTTGAACCGGATGTAAATTGATTTAGGAGAGCAGTCTTGCTCAGTCAATTTAATTTAAGGACTTAAGGCCGTGATTGGGCTAAGTCCAGTTGAGAATATGTTCAACGCTTTTATTTGTTTTTGTCCTAATAGGCCTGTGCTAGGGCTTTGCTCCTTTTTAAATAATGCATTGCATTTTTTATTTTGTTTGGGCTCTGTATTTTATTTTGTTTGGGCTCTGCCCTTTTATAAATGATGCAGAGCATCAATTTTATTTGGGCTCTGCCCTTTTATTGCATTGCAATTTATTTTGGCCTACTAGGCCTTTTTGATTTGGGCCTGACCTTTCAGTAAACAATGCAGTGCATTTGTCAGGCGCTTTGCGCCAATCACTGAGCGCAAGCGATTGTGGTGATGACACGTGTCACGCAAGCGCAGTGCGCTGCGCTTGCGCTGCTGACACGTGGCGCGCTCTGGTGAGTTGCGCCAATTTCAGAGAGCAAGGCTCTATCTTAAAAGCGCATAGCACAAGTGGTTCAGGTGTTGATACGTGGCGCTCTCTGGTGGTTTGCGCCAACCCAAGAGCGCAACAGTGCAAATTTTATAAGTGCAGGGCACTGTTTAATTTCTTGATCCAATTTAGATCAGAGAAAACAAGTTTTTCTTGTTTTTTTTCTTATTTTCAGGGAACCAGTGGTTCATAAAAAGTGCAAGGCACCTATTATTATTTGAAGATCATTGATCTTGTTCTTAGATCAATGATCTTATTAGAAGAAATTCTTCTATTTTATGAAGGTTTTTACCTTTTTCTTGAACTTTCTTCAGAGTTCTCTCTGTTTTGAGGTTCTCAATCTCTCACAATATTGATGATCATTTGAGTTGGGGTCTAGGGGTCTTTATATAGTACCCATAAATTTGTTAAGTTTGTTAAACAGATCCTTCTCTGAGTGATTTGGGGAATTTTCCCCACCGTTGGATCTTTGATCCAAGGGCTTTTGTTTTACAGAAGACAATTTTCTTGTTTTAACAAGAACAGAAGGATCTTTCTAGAATTTAATTCTGTTTGGCGCAAACGCCCCAGCGCGTGACACGTGTCGCGCAGCGCAACTGCGCTGACACATGTTGCGCAGCGCAGAGCACAGCGCAACTTTGCTAGCGCAACTGCGCTGCCAAGTGGCGCGCAGCGCAACTGCGCTAGCGCAACTGCGCTGCCACGTGGCGCGCAGCGCATAGCGCAAGTCATCGGAAGCGTTGTTTCCTTTAATTTTTGTTTTAAATAGAGTCTTGCTCTGATTGGGCGCGCTGCCTTGGGCGCTGCGCTGACGTACCAGCTTTTGACACGTGGCGCGTTGCGCGCAACGCAAGGAATTTGAAGCGTTGCTTCTAATTTTGAATTTTTGAAATTCAAACAGAACTTTGCTCTGATTGGGGGAAACAGTAATGCTAAGTGATATTCACCGACGGCAGAAGTATCAACTTGTGCTCCGTTCCCTATTCTCAGGGACATATCACCGGGTCCAACCATCCTACTTTTTCTCAGTCCCTGCAATAAATTACAGATATGAGATCCTAATCCGGTATCTAGTACCCAGGAGGTAGGACCGACCGAAAAAAATTTCTCAATAACAAGAACACCTGAAGAAGACGCAATACTATGCTTCTTCTTCGATGGGGTCATCAAGGAATTCATGCAATCCTCTTTTCCTTGCTCATACTCATGACTGTTTTCATAAGTTAGAGCCGAACTGACATTCCCCAGCCCCGAATAAGAATTTGGATCGGTCAAGCGATACATTTTTTTTATCTTGTTTAAGGCATGAAGTGGTTGCTACCTGGAGAGAAAGAGAAAAGAAACACTCAGCGTGCGCTCTTGCAAGATTAGATTGGTTATTAGTTTATCTAATCAGGATGGCTCCCACTGTTTCCTCGAATTCTTCTTCAAACCTTAAAAGAAGAATTAGTTGGGATTAATCGCACGACACAATACTTGCTTAACCTTTCGGCCAGGCTAGTGTCGGTATTTCGAGGGAGGTTTTCCAACTCTTTCGCGAAGTTCCTTAATTATATAACCTCTTTTCCCTGGAGGTGTAGCCCCACTAACACCGTTCTAGACACCTACTTGGTTTATAGCATTGATTGTTAAGTGAAATATTTTTCCAGTAGTAATCCTACTCATCAGTGGGATCGGGATCCAACTATCATTGTGTGATGACGTAGATGGAATCCACTCTAGCCACCACACTCCAGAAGGTATGCAACACTAGCAAGTTTCCTGTATATTTGAAACCCCCGATGTGATTTTTGCCCCTAACGACTTATGATCTTGACACAATCAACATGTCATAAGTTGCCAGTCAAGTTCAACCCGTCATTGTCCTAGATTGCATTAGACCCACCCGCATGACCCTTGACACAGTCAAAATGGTCATACGACTGTCCTAACTAATCACATCATATGCCACAAACAAATATTCCTCAGCTACCGTACGCTACGTCTTGACACAGTCAACATACGCAGCATGAATACTAAGCAACACTTGTAAGAAATGACGGAGGGCTACGGTCCCTTTAACGTAATGAACTTGATATCGTTGAAGGAACCTGAGCAGTTTTGAAAAGGAATGGTTTAGGCTCCGCTTTTGAAAAACTTCTGTTTTTGAAAAAACCGAATAATCTACAGTATAGACTTTTGCTCAAGAGGTCACTCCCCGTGAAGGGATGTCGGCTTTTGCCTACTGGAATGAGGTGCTGGATATTCATGACCGAATACCACTATGCAAAGCGAAAGAATATAACTACAGTTTTTCGAAATTTGTTCCAACAACATCTTTTAGGTTTCTTATCTTGTATTAATCAAAATTAATGTGGTCCCATCAATTTAATCCTATCACACCACAAAAGAGCGAAAATACAATGTATGTATATGCCATCCGCATTCGCCACGGGGCCCCGTCATCACCCGTTAGGTTACTTAACTAACGACAGAGCGGGGATTGGACTAGCGTGGGTGAAAAACATATACAGCATCTACTAGTATATATATAATTATATATATAACATTCGTCCCAGACATGATATAAGCAACAACACAGAATCTCAGCAAGCAACACAGAATGGTGGATAATCTTGGAGCCCCGGGTTTCATTTGAGCCGCAAATGAGACCCGACGTTTCCGGTCGTGTGGATAGCCTGTGCAATAGAAACCTGGACCCTTACGAGCGCGGCAAGTTACCCGCCAATCCCAGAAGTGAGGCAACCCCAATCAACAAAGTGAATAGGCCACCCAGTACTTCACGGGATCCGGTAACTTGAGCGCCCCTCCGTGGGTCATCCTATACCCTCTACGGGTGCGGCGAATAGCCCGTCAGTTCTAGAGTGAAGTCCCCTCCGTCTCAACGCCATGAGATGCGAACTTGTTGCCCTCTAGAACCCGGCTATTCGAGCACTCCACCACGGGGTAATCCTAGTATAGAAAATGAAAATATGTACAAAGGTGACATCGACCTCAACCCGGTCGTGCCCTGATAAAATAATATACAACACGGCAGAAACGACAGTCCACATATCAGATGCTCACCCCGCAATAACAAATGTACAAATGAATATAAACTGTACTAAACCATTGCACCACCGGCTATCTACCATGACAATCCAACCACAATATCAGCACAATCACATAACATCAACGTGAATGTCATGTTCGCAAACCCGTCTAAAAGAACATATAGCAGATAGACGGGATACACCGATCAAATGACATTCACGGTTGTTCCCTCATGGGAACTGAATAAAATCAAATAAAGCAGCAAGGAAAACCCCAAAGGGGGCATCACATGCTCACACGTGATGGGGCCTTACGTGCAAACACGTGACCTTTTTATGGGCAGATTCTATCTGTGTCTGAATTGCCTAAATTGATAAAGTCACGTGCCCACACGTGATGGGCTCTTGAACCCACTGAATTAATAGAATTAAATTCTAAATTAAAGCAGCAAGGAAAACCCTTAAAGGGGGGGTCACGTGTCCACACGTGACCAGGTCTCACGTGCAAACACGTGGCCTTTTATAGGCAAAGCCTATAGGCGCTGAATGAAATAAACAATTGGAGATACTTAACCAATGGGGTCACGTGCCAGCACGTGATGGGTTCCTGAGCCCTTGAACTAACAGAATTGAATTCTAATTAGATGGGTCACGTGCCAGCACGTGATGGGTTCCTAAACCCTCTGAAATAATAGAATTAAATTCTAATTAAAGGGAATCAAAAACTCTATTTGGAAAAATATTTCACTAGATCTTTCCAAACAAAAACATTGCACTCTGTAAAGCGGAGCACCGTTGGATTAAAAATCCAATGGTGATTAAAAATCACCAATTTATAGAAAGATTTTGTACAAGGAAATATTTTCCTAAAATCTGCCAGCAACAACAAATAAAATATCTCTGGATTAAAAATTCAATGGTGAATAAAATTCATCGAATGATCTAAAATATCATGTTGGTTACAAAAATCAATTAAAAACCTCTCAATCAAAGATTGACTAAACAAACTGTTTCTTTTCTTTCTCCTATAAATAGGAGCAAAGACAGAATAAAAAAGGAGGAGACAACATAAAGAGAGAGAAAATAGAAGAGAGGAAAAGGAGAAGAGAATTTAATTCTCAAGAGAGAAAAGAAGATCTCTTCAAGGGAAAAAAGAAAACTCTAGGTAAGAAGAGAAAGGAGTTCATTCTACAGGCTTTCACAAAAATAAAAGAGAATTTAATTCTCAAAACTAAGAGTTTAACTCTTCTAAATAAGAACTTAGTTCTTCCTTTGGTTGAAGATCTGCAGAAGCAGATCTTCCCATAAGTTGAGAATTTAATTCTCATCGGGAAGATTTTGCCATGCAGATCTAAAACCTAAGGAAAGACTTAAGTTCAGAGAATTAAATTCCCACACCAAAGCAACCAGGAATTTAATTCCTCCAAACAAAATAGGGTTTAACCCTTTAATATAAAAACTTAGTTCTATCTCATGGTAATAGGTTTGCAGAAGCAGATCTCACCATAAGTTGAGAATTTAATTCTCATCGGGGAGATCCTGCCATGCAGATCCAAAACTTAGAGGGAGAATTAGGGTTTAAAGAATTTAATTCTTCTAAACACATAGGAATTTAATTTCTCTAAATAAAATTAGGGTTTAACCCTATAAAAGAATTTAATTCTTAAACAAGAGACTTAAACTCTCCATGCACGTAAAAAGATCAAGTATCCAACATGATCACGTGGTAACACGTGACCCTCCCCCTCAATGAGCAAAAAGGAATGGATTAAACATGGTCACGTGCTCCCACGTGACCCTCAAAATAAAAAGGGAATAAAGCCAAAGGCAGTATAGATTCAGGGCGCCTCACGTGTCCCCACGTGACCCCTGACAAACACTTTTTTCAAAAGAGAAAATGGGGGAAAACAGAGAAATTAATGCCCAATGCATAAGCACTATCACGTGCCCACACGTGACGATTATAAAAGCTAAGTGTTTAACACTTGCATATTCTGAAAGTAAAATAAAGGAAGTCTGGCCCAATCCTCAGGCGCCCCACGTGACCCCACGCGACCACTTCAATTTTAGTGTTTAACACTATTTTAAGCGCTTCATTTTTAGTGTTTAACATTGTTTTAAGTGCATCACGTGGGAACACGTGATCGCCAAATATGCGCTAGTGTTTAACACTATATTCGAACCAGTCTTAGCCCAAATTAGCTAAGTCTTCCAGAGGCAAGACTCCCCTTCAACTGAACCCCAACTACATTCTTGTCTTCCAAACTTGATCATTTCATATGACATTCAAAATAAAACCCCAGAGCCATGATGAATGGTCAGTGCCCAGTAAAAGACAAAAATATTGTCAGGATCCAAAACCCATGCTTAGCATTGCTAAATAAAGAGGGGCTGAGCCCAGAAAAATGTTCAGCAACCCAAACAAATGTACAACATTTGGAACCTAATTAGACTTAGCCCAAGTTGTCCATAAGTCCTCAATTCAGATTTAATTGAGCCCATGTGCTCATAATCTAAGTAATTGATCTTAGTCCCAAATTGGACTACAGATCTCCCAACCTACATCGGTTCAAGGGTACATCTCTTCATTCCTCTGATATGTGTCGTTGTAATTCTTCAACGTCTTCAGAGAGGTGACGGGTCCCGACAACCAGCAAATCTTACAGACTATGATGTCTCTAAACTGGACTGTGAGGTCCTTAAACTCATGGACTATGATGTCCTTAACCTTATGGACCATGATGTCCCTAAACTAAACCCTACAGACTATGATGTCTCTAAACTGGACTGTGATGTCCTTAAGCTCATGGACTATGATGTCCTTAACCTTTACAGACTATGATATCTTTAAACTGGACCGAGATGTCCTTAAACTAATATTGGACCGAGATGTCCTTAAACTAACATTGGACCGTAATGTCTTTAAACTAATCATGGACCGAGATGTCCTTAAACTAACATTGGACCGTAATGTCCTTAAACTAACAATGGACCGCAATGTCCCTAAACTAAACAATAGAGCTCAAATGCTCTCTTGTTGGATCTAAATGATCCTGTTAAGTTGATCTTAGTCTAAAATTAGACTAACGTATCCTTAACAAATCGTTAAGTTGATCTTAGTCTAAAATTAGACTAACGTATCCTTAACAAACGTTTAAGTTGATCTTAGTCTCAAATAAGACTAACGCATCCTTAAACCCAACCCCAAATCCAAATCTAAGAAAATACGGATTTGGACTAATCTACGCCCTACGGGAGACAACATAAATTAGTCTCCGTATACAATCCACGGGCAACCAAAAAACAAAACAAACACCCACGACACGAAGTGACCATCTGGAGAAGGAGAAAGTGGTTACTGCGATGCGGTAGCGTAATTAACTGCAGGGGCTTGTGCCTGTAGGGAAGAGCGTCCCCACAATCAAAAACCCCTCAACGAGGGGGAATCTGACGAAGTCTGCTACATCGGCCGCATCCATCTAAACCTCCGATACACGGTGCCATAAATTAACTTGGCATCTTCGGAGAGATGGACGGATAAAACCAATTAGCATCTGCCCCCAAATTCAGGCAAGACCTTTGTCTTTCCCGGTTTTCGTCGGCGAACAACGGTCGCAGATGCTAAACTAAGTACTGATAATCACACGTATTTAAAAATTTCGATCGACTAAACTTTTCCGAATTGGCCCCAAGTGCTAATCTAGTACTCAAACAAATCTGGGCCAGAAACTAAACATCCCCAAAACCACAATTCCAAACATAAGAGACCCAAAAGAAAAATTGTGCACAGGAGCCCCAATACGGCCGCGCAACCGCGGCAAACATGCTTGTTATGCCGCGGTTCCGCGGCGTTATGGAGGGATCGTGGGCCTAAATTTCTTGTGGTCTTAAAAATGCCTGCACGAATTTTTGATACACTGAAAATGATTTTTAGACCACTTTTAAAAATCGGCAGAAAGCATGATAATGGAAATGCGGTTTTGAAAAATTCGGTTGATCGATATTTTAAACACGTTAGAACTAGCTAGTATAGGTTTTATGGGGTGGCTCTGATACCATGTTGGGTTACCCTAACGCCCAAGCCATCAAACGTGGCGGTTTGCGGAACAAAATTTTTCTAGGAGTTTCAAAACGGCGGTAGAATAACTCAATTAAAACGGATGTTTCCATAAACCTAACTAGCTAAACTAGGAGTGCTATCTACTATGATAAGAAAGCCTCACCAAACGATCCGTGTCCTTCGGTCTTCTTTCCTCATCATGTGCTCCTAGTGGCCACCTTGAACATGCTTGATCTTCTTTTCCCGCTCCATCGGTTCTCCGGGATCGAGCTTGTTCTCCGGTCCTCCTTTGTCGTAGATGATCCACCCGAGAGATGTGATCCATGGCTCTAGCTCCTAACTAAATAACAAAAGGAGCAACTAGAGAACTTGGGATGCTAATCCAAGATCTCTAGGATGTAGTGTGAAGTTCTAAGTGTTCTACTATCTCTATCTTGCCTCCTCTCTTGTTTCTCAACACATAAGAGAGTAGAGAGGAGGAAGATGATGAAGGTGGAGGTACTCAAGAGGAGGAGAAGAGTGTGAAGCAAAAATGGTGAGCACAAAATAAATGAGCAATCATGTGAGAGAAAATAACTCACATTAGTTTTGTATATGAATATCCAAGAATAAAATATATGACCCATGCTTCAATAGTTGCCACAAATGAATAAAGAATTCATTTGTCAACTATTGAGGCATGGTCCTCACCATACTCCCCTCACCTCACACTTTACACCTCATTTCCATTTATCAAATAAATGGAAAAAGTCAAGATGAGGTGTCCACCTTCTAGAATGTTATCTGTAACAAAATGCGGATTATATTCTACTGTATATACATACCTGCATTCAGATAAAAACACGAATACCCAAAGAGATAGAATAACACGAAGAACGTAATATTAGAATATACATATCGAAATACATATATGTAAATTATCAAATCAATACCTGATTTAATAATCCGGCTCAAACCCGAGCCGGCTAGTATTACCAATTGTCCGATCGAAAGTCCGGGTACAAAGTACATCAATCGATCGGAACCCTGCACGTATCCAAATACGACTACTACATCATATTGCCTGAACCAGGAAAACTCTCTGTGTGGGACTCTAAAAACTCGACAGTACGCCGGCAGTGAGTTACTGGATAAATCCATAACCACAAGCAGGTCAACGGCACTAGCTGTGCGTAACGGATACCCGGGTACATGTCGAAAAGGAAGGCCGATAAGCAAACTCATCCGGATCCCTACTGAGGCTATCTGTGATCATCTCCGTATAGTCCGGTCTCTTCATCTGAGAGTATCGCATACCGGGTCTAGGGGGTGGTAAACGTCAGACCCTAATAACCCGGTAATTCATGCTGATGCGGATCAGGACCAATCCGGGAAACTACTGATCAGCCTATCAGTAAATCCCAACTGCCTTGGCCAAGGTCTTATAGTCCTGACCAATCGAACACAGTGCGATATCGACTCCCAATACCGGAAAAGACGAATCCCCGACAATCGCTCACTGCCTCCATGTGGCTCGGGACTGTACCCAACCAAAACCTGTTTGCACGACTCAGTAGAGCCGTGGTAGGGTAGTGATCAAAGCACAGTGAGAACTCACACGAGACAAATGACGATCTCAGGTCTAAAGACTAACCAGTACTCATATCACTAGAGAACTTTCACCTAACGATAGGTATAGTACCATCTGGAAGTTCTCGGCGAGTCCGTCCGGTGTACTCACACCCAGTGAGCACCTGTATACGATCTTAGGTGCAAAAGACCAATGGTTGCGGGACCATACCATCGTCCATCGTCGGGGTCTAGAAACGTATACACTAGTCTACTTCGGAATATCGATGCCCAGTCTCGATACTCCCATGACCAGGGACCTTTTAAGGATGTGCGTACCGACTACCCAGCTCCCATAAGTATGATCGCCATCACAACGCAGGTAGTATAGCAATGATCCTACGGACTTTATCAACATGTATGAATGATACGTAATAGCAAGTAAAACATGTGCACCTGTTAAGATAAAGACAAACCGGATAGCATACTATCATATCGAGCAAGACTGTCATGTACATATATATGTCCAAGCATCCACATGTATACATATACAATAATGGCCTCTACGACATACATATCCAACAATTAGTAATAAGATCCAAGTAACAAGTCTGGTAGTGGGTCATGAACATGTCATGTAATATATATTGACCCAAAATAGATACTAATGTAAAACTGTAATCAATATCGAAACACGACTAATGCCAGAATGCATATGTTTCTATATGTAATAACAATTATACGTCCATTACCATGTATGATACAATATAGATAACATATTGAACTAATATAGTAGTATGATAACGTAGTGACGTTCCGGCATGCAACTAGATAAGCTATTATCAGTACGGATACTATAATACTGTAAATCGGGAATATTTGTCGAATATTAAAACACATGCACTATTATTTATTTAATAGATATTGATAAAATAACAATAACAGGGATAACATATTCAATCCGATTAATAACTATAAAAGTGGTATTGATTAACCATGCACAAGAAAGTTCTGTTCAGAAATTCAGCGTGATTTGTAAAATAGCTTAAAAATAATAAACGTTCTCCAAAAGAGACGTGTCATATACCAAAACAAAGATAATTCAATAAGGTTTTCATTTTTATAACTTAAAATATCTCAGGTTATTCCTACAAAAAGTTATGAACGTTCGAATTTGAAAGTTTGCTGCTGGAATTTTCCTGGACAACAGTTCAGAGGTACTTTCATTTAAAGTTTAAGTTATTTATGCAATTTATTTTGCAAGTAAATATTTCACAAGGTTATAGTATTCTGAGTTAGATTCGTAATGAACTAAAGAACATATGCTAATGATTTTTCTATGATTTATAATGAATTTTATAAGATAAGGTGTACAGTAAATTTCAGATTTGTCGTATCCGCTTTGCGACGACGTTTCATGTGTAAACTATAATATTTTCAAACTATATTTTGTATAACGTTATAAAATGTAGATTATAAACTAATTAATGATAATAATAAGAAATATTACGACAATATATATATTTATAGATATAATTATAATATGTCGCAAGTTGTAAACTTGCATACATTGTATATTATAAAACTGATTAACGTTAAATAACTACGGTGTATAAATTATATAGATATAGCTGTATGATGATGATGATGATAATAATAGTACGACAACATATAAGTAAATTAAATAAAGCATAGCATGTAGCAAGTTGTAAACTTGTCTCGAAACAAACGCGATGAACGGAAGCAACATGACGCTATACAAATCAACACCAAGTTTTGATGGCTCGGTTAAGGTTCTAGGATGCGGCTGGAGTTGGGTCGGTGAGAATGGGTATGGGCTTGAAGAACGAAGAAGAAAAATATATAAAATGATGAGGGAGAGATATGTTATGTGGAGAGGGAGAGAGAGGAGCGGTTTGTGTTTAATATAAGAGAATAATGGAGGAAAGAGGCCATAGGAGGGAATTTCCTCCTATGGCGTCGAAAAAGTGTGCCTTCCGTCATATTTTTCGATGATCGGAATCCATCATCTTCATCGTTATCATCTAAGATGTGGATACGCCAAATTTCATGTGATTTTACAATTTTTTCACCGTTGATTTAACAATGTAAAAAGTTCTATTGTCGGTAAACCGTTAATTTTGAACCCACTAATTCAACGGTGAAAAAGTTGTAGAATCACATGAAATTTGTTGTACCGATATCTTAGATGACAACGATGAAGATGATGAGTGCCGATCTTCGGAAAACACGATGGAGGGCGTGCTTTTTCGACACCATAGAAGGAAATTCCCTCCCATGGCATCTTTCCTCCATTATTCTCTTAATATAAATATATATAGTATAGTTTAAATTAGGTTATAAATATATATTAGTTTTAATGTATATAGATAATATCAAACTACAACCAATCTCCACCAAAATCTCATCAAAAATATATTTTGGAAAATAATTCACATATGTAAACTTCTCAACCATAATGCAAGAATATATTTTAAATAACTCATATCCCTAATTTAAGATTTAAAAGAATTCTAAAAATATATCTAGATTTAGTAAATGTATGATATTAAATATCTTGAGATTTAAACGTAAAAGAGAAAATAAAAATAAAATATGGGATGGCAACCATATGATGACAGTTAACAAAATATAACTTATTTTTAACTTGTGGTTATTAAAAGATATATGATGATTTAGATATATGATATATATAAAGTGTTGGCTATAGTGCCCTCAAGACAATTATCATAGTCGCGGACTTGTGATTATGATGATTGAGTGATGACCTATACCGATAAAACAGTCTTACTCAAGATGATAGTATGCTATCTGGTTTGCCTTTATCATCATATACATGTTGATAGAGGCCATAGGATTCTTACTTGACTGCCAGCATTATGATGACGATCATATATGTGGGAGCTGGGGTCTATAAGCACATCCTTAAATGTCCCTAGTCGTAGGAGTATCGAGACCGGGTATCGATACTCCAGTGTAGACTAGTGTATACTGATCGAGACCCCGACGAGGGGCGGTGGCCAGGTCTCACAAGCCATTGGTGTTAGTTTGTTCACCTAAGATAGTATGCAGGTGCTCATTGGGTTATGAGTACACTGGACGGACTTACCGGGAACCTGCTAGTTGGTATTATACCTATTGTCAGATAGCAGTTCCCAGGTGACATGTGTACAGGTTAGTCTGTCGACCTGAGATCATCATTTGTCTCGTGTGAGTTTCCATTGTACTTTGATTACTACCCTACCACTGCTCAAAGGAGTCGTGCAAACAGGTTTTAGTTGGGTACAGTCCCGAGCCACATGGAGGCAGTGATCGGATCGTCGGGGATTCGTCTCTCCCAGTATTGGGGGTTGATGTCGCATTGTGTACGGGTGACCATCACCAGAAATCCATGGTTATGGTGAACGAGAATTACCGATCCAGGATCGATAGTTTCTCAGGTGGTGATGGGTTACATGCCGACACTAAATATCGCGTTGTTAGGGGTCTGACTTTATTCATCCCCCTAGACTCGATATGCGATGCTCTTAGACGAACAGACCGGACTGTACGGATATTGTCACTGTCAGGCACAGTAGGGGTTCAGGATGAGTTTGCTCGTCGGCCTCTCTTTCGCTCAATACCTGGGTAGCCGTTACGTATAGCTAGTGCCGCTGACGTGCTTGTGGTTAAATCCACTGCCAGCGTATTGACGAGTCTTTAAAGTCCCACATAGAGGGTTTTCACGGTTCAGGTGAAATGGTGTACATAGGGTATGTTGATACATACAGGTGTCCGATTAAATATGTGCACATGCTGCGCAGACTTTAATCGGACGGTTGATAATACTAGCGGCTTAGAATTAAGCCAGATTATCAGGTTTTTTATTTAATAATTTGCATGTATATATTTATATATATGTATTCTAGTATTATTGTTCGCTATTCATTTTCTCTCTTGGCTATTCGTATTTTTGTACGAATACGCGTATATGTATTTCGATACATGTACCGGGAAGTATTCCGTATTATATACGGGATAGCTTCTAGAAGTTTTGCCACCTCATTACTTGATTTTCCATTTATGGAAATTCATTTGTTTAGTGATGAGGTGGAGGGTGTGAGGTGGCATGAACATGGAACAAGGTATGGGTTTTGGGTATGGTTGCAATTGTTTAATTGATTAATTGGAAATGATATTTTTTTGGTGGTGATTGAGAGAGGGGGGGCCGGCCAATTCCTTGAGGGGACTGATTTTTCCATTTTTGTATGATTACACATTACATGCTAGCCCACTCTCTCACTCTCTTAAGTTCACAAAACCCTTAACCATTTTGCTCATGCCAAGATCTCCTCACCTCCTCATTCTTCTTCTATGGTTGCTCCATGAGCACTTTGGGATGAGAGAAAAATTATAGTGACACTTTCATACACCCCCACTCTCCATCGCTACCGATTTTGGAGCGTCGGTTACATCGTTCGATGAGGTTAGAGCTTACGCCGTTTCCCTCGGGTGGATCATCGGAGACAAAGGAAGACCGGCAACCAAACCATATCAAGGAGCCGCTAGGAGCTTGGAATGAAGGCCGAAGGACACGGATCAACTCGGTATAACGATTCTAACTCTTAGTTAGTTTGCTAGTTTAGGGTTTAAGGTCGATCCGGGATTCGGGTAGCGGTAGCACCGGTTTCAGAAATTTTTGTTCCGCGTTTTGGCCGCGTTTCGACGGCTGGGGCGCTGCCGCGACCCAACATGGTATCAGAGCCACGCTTTAAACCCCTTACTAGCTTATTTAAACGCGCTTGAAAGATCGATCGACGGAAATTTCCAAAATCACGATTCCATTTTTCTGTTTGCTGTCGATTTTCAAAAGTGGTCAAAAAATTATTTCAGGCATCTTAAAAACCCGTGCAGGCAATTTTAAGGGTACAGAAAAAATTTGAGCCCCTGAAGACTCCAAACCGCCGCGGAACCGCCGCACTTACTCCACATTGGTGGCTGTTCCGCGGTCGTTTAGCGGCGACGGGATTCCAAATTTTTTCTGTAGCCTCCTGACTTGGAGTTGTGATTTTTGTGATATTCTGTTTTGGCCCAGTTTTCTGTGCAGTGCTGTTATTGCTATTGGGGACAATTTGGAAATTTAGTCGATCGATATTTTAAGTGGGCGTTTAACAGTACATACATTTCTATCTGCGACCGTGAATGTCATTTGATCGGTAAACCTGTCTAACTGCTATATGTTCTTTTAGACGGGTTTACGAACATGACATTCATGTTGATGTTCTGTGTTGTGCTGTGATGTTGGTTGGATCGTCGTGGTGGATAGCCTGGGTGCAGTGGTAGTACAGTTTTAATTTCATTTGTACATTTGATATTACGGGGCGAGCGTCCGACATGTGGACTGCCGTCACTGCCAGTTTGTATATTATTCTTTTGGGGCACGACCGGGCTGAGGTCGATATCACCCTTGTATATTATTTTATTTTCTGTACTAGGATTACCCCGCGGTGGAGTGCACGAATAGCCGGGTTCTAGAGGGCAACTGGTCCGCATCTCATGGCGTTGGGACAGAGGGACCTTACTCTAGAATTGGCGGGCTATTCTCCGCACTCGTAGGGGGTATAGGTTGACCCAGGAGGGGTGCTCAAGTTACCGGATTCCGTGAAGTGCTGGGTGGCCCATTCACGTTGCTGCAGGGGCTGCCTCGCTTCTGGTTTTGCGGGTAACTTGCCGCGCTCGTAGGGGTCTAGGGTTTCATTGCACAGGCTATCCACACGACAGGGAACATCGGGTCTCATTTGCGGCTCAAGTGAAACCCGGGGCTCCAGATTATCCACCATTCTGTGTTGTTTCTGTGATGTTTCTGCAATGTTGCTTTATATCATGCCTGGGACGATTGTTATATATTTATATATACTAGTAGATGTTGTATATGTTTTGCACCCGTGCTAGCCCAGTCCCCGCTCTGTCGTTAGTTAAGTAACCTAACGGGTGATGACGGGACCCAGTGGCGAATGCGGATGGCATATACGTACATTTTATTTTCGTTCTTTTCTGGTGTGATTAATTGATGGGACTGCGTTGATTATTATCAATGCAAGGATAAATCAAACCTATATATATGATGTTGTTGGAACCAAGTTTTTAAAAAACTGACATTACAGACGTTCTTTTTTGCTTTGCATCATGGTATTCATTTGGAATATCCTGCACCTCATTCGATGAGGCAAGGGCCGAGATGCCTTCATCGGGAGTGACCCCTTGAGTAAAAGTTTGCGTCAACGTAATAACTTCACTATAGTCGTTTTCTTTTGCTTTGCATCATGGTATCCAGTTTGGAATATCTTGCACCTCATTCTACGGGGAAAGAGCCGAGATCCCTTCACCGGGAGTGACCTCTTTAGCAAAAGTTTTCGCCACTATAAATTTATAAAACCACTTGGATTCCTTCAACGATATCAAGTTCATTAAGTTAAAGGTTTTTCGCCAAAGACCAGTCGTAGCCCTCCGTCATTTCTTTCAGGCGGTACCTAGTATTCGTGCTGCGTTTGTTGGCCTTTGTCAAGGCGTAGTGTGCGGTAGCTAGATATTGCTTGTCTGTTGCATTCAGTTGCGATTATCTAGGACAGTCGTATAACCTTGTTGGCCTTTGTCAAGGGTTTGTACGGGTGGGTCTAGAGTAATCCAGGATAATGACTGGTTGAACTTGACTTGTGGTTTATGATTTGTTGGCCTTTGTCAAGATCATAAACCACTTGGGATAAAAATCATATCGGAAGTTTCAAACATACAGGAAACTTGTCAGGCTTGCGCATACCTTCTGGAGTGTGGTGACTTGAGTGGCTTCCATCAAGTTATCATGCGATGATAGTTGGATCCCGATTCCCACTGATGAGTAGGATTACTCCTCGGGTGATTCCGACTAATTCTCCTTTTAGGTTTGGAGGAGAATTCGAGGAAACAGTGGGAGCCATCCAGATTAGATAAAATGATTAACCATTCTGATTTAGGTTAGAGTGCACGCCGAGTGTTTCTTCTCTCTCTCTCTGTGGCTGTGACTATGACCCGACTTTTGACTAAAACTCATAAACCAAGTTGACCGAATTTTCTTAAAACACTTTGACTTTTGGAATGTCACGGTGTCGCATACATCATTTCCACTTCTATATCACCTTTGCATTTTCTCCAGAACACCTCGTATCACTACGAACATCCACTTCCATTAGATAAATCCATCGTATGGTTATATACGAACTCGAAGGAACTTTTTCGAGAATGGATTCTGGTTCTGGAGAGAGTGAATAGGATTATTCAGCTGTCTTTTCTCTTTACCTTCTCTCAAATTATGAGGGCTCCTAGGATTATGAGAGGGTACACCTATTGAGCTTATTGGATAGTCTTCTTCCAAACCATAGGCAGGTGCCGAACGGTAGGGAAGGAAGAAAACCAATTAAGCTTAAGTGTGGTGTACAGAAGGTAATAAGTAAAGACATATAAATGGATTAGAATAATGGCAAAGGAAATTGCGACCACCAACTTTCACGACAAAGACCGAGTATACCCCTGCCACTCCTACATCTACTTTGCTTTTCTCTAGAACACTCCGTATCAGTACGGATATCCACTTCCATTGGATAAATCCATCGTATGGTTATATACGAACTCGAAGGAACTTTTTCGAGGATGGATTCTGGTTCTGGAGAGATTGGATAGGATTATTCAGATGTCTTTTCCCATTACCTTCTCTCAGGTTGCGAGGGCTCCTAGGATTAGGAGAGTACACCTATTACGCTTATTGGATATTCTTCTTCCAAACCTTAGGCTGGTGCCGAAGGGTAGGGAAAGAAGAAAACCAATTAGCCTAAAAAAGGTGTACAGAAGGTAATAAGTAAAGACATAATAAAGGGATTGGAGTGAGGACAGGTAAAGTATATGGTTACTGTCGTGAATCAGGATAGTGGAAGAGGCATTACTAGGAATACCAGTTAAACCCCTTCGAAATATTTTCATGTTTCAGTTTCACTGTGCGATATTAATTGATAACTGTTTTCCCAGTTGGAATCTAACTCCAGGGTATGTATTTACCAGATCATTTTCTCACATCTGCATGTTATTACGGATGGTGAGTGGGAGTAAGATATTGGGAATTGGGTGATTAGATCCTCATTATATCAGAATTCGTTGTAATTGGTGATATTTGAGGAAATCATCTGGATTTTGCCGGATGACAAATATTTGGTTTTGAATATCCATTGTTATGCACCAATTTCAAACTGATATATCTGTACATTTATTTTATAAAGTGAGATATAACTTTTTGACATTGTGTCTATGACATTTACCTATATCAGTTGGAGATTAGGTAAGGTGCATTCAACAGCGGTGTAATTCTTCTTAACCATAGTACAGTTTTTCAACCTACAACGCACAGGGTTTGAGTTATTGAACTCAGGGGACTTATACAAAGTATTGTATGTTATCTAGTGTCCATTAGGACAAAGGGGTTGGTACTCGTACTATATTCTGTTTACTTATGACTTCTCCAGTTCTGGACATGTATTTCGTTGAAATACAAGGTCCAGATATTCAGAAGTTATAGGTATAAGAATAAAGTAGAGAACCATCTGTTGTAAGTATCAGGATTCTTCGAGGAAGTCGAAGATGTAGATACTTGTGTTTGGTATTCAGTTAATAGTAATGGTTTTGAGAACTTGCTTCTCTTTCGGGTTATTCATATATGGATGCAGTCCTAGATGAGTAATGCTGATTGTCCTCTTTCCATTTGGTTGATATGCACTGGAGACAGATGCATGTTTTTGAATCTGTTTCAAATTAGATTAGTGCTTTTGCTTCTATATTAGATTAATATACAATCAATTTATATCTTAACGATGTTAAGGTATAGGGAGTTGTCCGGCTGATGCTTAAAACCAGAATCCGGATAAACTCAAGGCACGTTTCAGTAATGGCTGTTTGTGGGTTATCCCGGGTTTTGACGAGGGATAACTTTCTACCATCAGGAAGATCAATATTTATATTGTTCTTGACTTGCCACAGTTTTAGTAAAATGGAATTTTTCAGAAAAACACAAGTGGGAGTATGGTAGAACTGGAAGTTATTCCAGAACCACAAACGATTACTGGAAATTTAATAGAACCTAAGGATTCAATTAGATTTGATGTTCCATTAGCCACTCCGCAGATTTTGGTGGGTAACCTCAGGCACCCGAGAGGTACTTCGGTCTTCTCAGAGACGGTGACAGGGAGGTTCTTGTTTACCCAGACTTGCCATTGCTGTTGTTCTAGACTATAAGACCCGGCAGGAGGATGAGTATAGCGTCGTTCTAAACTAGTTTTAGAAGTACACGTATATATGACTCTGCCAGAGGGTTGTTGCAGTCAGTGGGAGCAGCGGAAGCATAGTAGGCAAGTAGCTTGTGTCTATTTATAGACTAAAGCAGGTATAGCGGAAATAGATCATCTATTTTTGATGTGACAGTCATAGGTTTTGACTTCATCAGAATAGGAGATGGATCTGGTAAGAAGGTAGTAGGGTGTGATGTCCGAGGATTCGGGATGACATGCACTTGATAGGAAGAGATATTCCTATACTACGATCGGTTATACTGTGGTTGTCACAAAGTTGTTTTCTCCACATAGGATATGAATATAATATCAGGTTTTCTGGTTACTAGATCTAGATTTGGGAAGTATCCTAATCTGGGTACTTTGACATTAAATGGACGACTCCTGGCATGGTGGTGTACCTGTAGGTGATGGAATCACCCTCTCTAAAGGTGTCTTACAGACTAAAGGGGAGAGGAATCTGCATGATTAGCATATCACTTGCTTAGGCAATTGAGTTAATCATGAAATGTCAAGTACCACACCAGATATTGCTTTTGCACTAGATGCAATAAGCAGATATATTAATCCAATCCTAGAGAAACATTGGGAAGCAGTTTATGAACATGAATGGATATTCTATAGATATGGTAACGGCAGCCTCCTTCAGGAGACGGTTATCATATCAGGCTTCCAAGGTGACATGGATGACAGAGTGACTATCAGAGTTATAGTTTTCCCTCTTTTGAGGGACAATATGTTGGACGGGTGGTCCAAGCGAATACTGAGGAAATGCATGGTGCAGGATACTGATTAAATTCAGTGGACGATACAGTCTAAGTAGTTTGCTGGATTTGGAGTTCATTTGTGAACTGGGTCCCATCAGATATCCAGAAAATTCTAAGACAAGTATTGCTCATTTCGGGAGATAGTTTTCTCCGCGAAGTTGAGATTAAGAGAGATACAGAAAGAAACATTGGAGCGGATCCACTCACTGAGGCTATTTCTCGAACGCAATCATTTTTCGCAAATGGGCTTTGCGAAGCTGATTAATAGAGAAGTTGGGTGTTCGGTATCACACGGGCTGTGAGTATGCGACATCGCAATAATTGGCCTTAAGTGCAAGTGGGAGATTGTTGGCTATAGTGCCCTCAAGGCAATTATCATAGTCGCGGACTTGTGATTATGATGATTGAGTGAGGACCTATACCGATAAAACAGTCTTACTCAAGATGAAAGTATGCTATCTGGTTTGCCTTTATCATCATGTACATGTTGATAGAGCCCATAGGATTCTTGCTTGACTGCCAGCATTATGATGACGATCATATATATGAGAGCTGGGGTCTATAAGCACATCCTTAAATGTCCCTAGTCGTAGGAGTATCGAGACCGGGCATCGATATTCCAGTGTAGACTAGTGTATATTGATCGAAACCCCGACGAGGGGCGGTGGCTAGGTTTCACAAGCCATTGGTGTTAGTTTGTTCACCTAAGATAGTATGTAGGTGCTCATTGGGTTATGAGTACACTGGACGGACTCGTCCGGAACCTGCTAGTTGGTATTATGCCTATTGTCAGTTAGCAGTTCCCATGTGACATGTGTACAGGTTAGTCTGTCGACCTGAGATCATCATTTGTCTCGTGTGAGTTCCCACTGTACTTTGATTACTACCCTACCACGGCTCAAAGGAGTCGTGTAAACAGGTTTTAGTTGGGTACAGTCCCGAGCCACATGGAGGCAGTGATCGGATCGTCGGGGATTTGTCTCTCCCGGTATTGGGGGTTGATGTCGCATTGTGTATGGGTGGCCATCACCAGAAATCCATGGCCATGGTGAACGAGAATTACCGATCCAGGATCGATAGTTTCTCAGGTGGTGATGGGTTACATGCCGACACTAAATATCACGTTGTTAGGGATCTGACTTTATCCACCCCGTAAACTCGATATGCGATGCTCTTAGACGAACAGACCGGACTGTACGGATATTGTTACTGTCAGGCTCAGTAGGGGTTCAGTATGAGTTTGCTCATCGGCCTCCCTTTCGCTCAATACCTGGGTAGCCGTTACGTACAGCTAGTGCCGCTGACGTGCTTGTGGTTAAACCCACTGCCAGCGTATTGACGAGTTTTTAGAGTCCCACATAGAGGGTTTTCACGGTTCAGGCGATATGGTGTACATGGGGTATGTTGATACATACAGGTGTCCGATTAAATATGTGCACATGCTGCGCAGACTTTAATCGGACGGTTGATAATACTAGCGGTTTAGGATTAAGCCAGATTATTAAATCAGGTTTTTGATTTAATAATTTGCATGTATATATTTATATATATGTATTCTAGTATTATTGTTCGCTATTCATTTTCTCTCTTGGCTATTCGTATTTTTGTACGAATACGCTTATATGTATTTCGATACATGTACCGGGAAGTATTCCGTATTATATACGGGATAGCTTCTAGAAGTTTTGCCACCTCATTACTTGATTTTCCATTTATGGAAATTCATTTGTTTAATGATGAGGTGGAGGGTGTGAGGTGGCATGAACATGGAACAAGGTATGGGTTTTGGGTATGGTTGCAATTGTTTAATTGATTAATTGGAAATGCTATTTTTTTGGTGGTGATTGAGAGGGGGGGGGGCAATTCCTTGAGGGGATTGCTTTTTCCATTTTTGTATGATTACACATTACATGCTAGCCCACTCTCTCACTCTCTTAAGTTCACAAAACCCTTAACCATTTTGCTCATGCCAAGATTTCCTCACCTCCTCATTCTTCTTCTATGGTTGCTCCATGAGCACTTTGGGATGAGAGAAAAATTATAGTGACACTTTCATACACCCCCACTCTCCACCGCTAGCGATTTTGGAGCGTCGGTTATCTCGTTCGACGAGATTGGAGCTTACGCCGTTTCCCTTGGGTGGATCATCGGAGACAAAGGAAGACCGGCAACCAAACCACATCAAGGAGCCGCTAGGAGCTTGGAATGAAGACCGAAGGACACGGATCAACTCGGTATAACGATTCTAACTCTTAGTTAGTTTGCTAGTTCAGGGTTTAAGGTCGATCCGGGATTCGGGTAGCGGTAGCGCCGGTTTCAGAAATTTTTGTTTCGCATTTTGGCCGCGTTTCGACGGCCGGGGCGCTGCCGCGACCCAACATAAAGATCTAAAAATATAATGTAGGTATCATACTAGATTCACATAGATACGCTTTACAGGTAAATCTCAGATACAATCTTACACCATATTGGGTTCTAAACTTGCGGATCGGGTCGGATAACGACTACTACTATTCGAATCATTCGCGACCTAATAGATAGAATAGAAGAAATATAAAGCAAGTGTTAAAATACCAATTAATGTTGTATAACCGTATTAGGGTGTAGCATTATACACAACCATAAAAGAATTTCGTCCTTGAAATTCATGGAATAGGAAAAGATAAGAAGATACGGATCTAAGGAAAAAGATGAGGAAACTTTTGTCGAATCTCATCTTCATGTTCCCAAGTAGATTCTCTATACGAACGATTTCCCCACGAAACAAGCACTAGAGGGATCACCCTATTCTTGAGAACTTTTTCTCGTCGATCCACAATCGTTATCGGTTGCTCTTTATAAGTCAAATCTTCTCTCACTGTCAATTCCGAGTGATCTAGGACGTGCGTCTCATCTCAAACATACTTACGGAGTTGAGATACATGGAACACATCATGAACACCCGCTAAGAATGGTGGTAAATGTTCCCACTAAATTTTTTGGCTAAGAGCTATTTGTTCCCTTATAAAAAAAATGGGAGAAAAGAAAGAGAAAAAGAATCCTCATAGTTTGGCATCACGTGTTAAACACGTGGGCGCTTATATGCAAAGAATATAAGCGCTAAAATCAAATAACTAAGGACCAAACTGTCCTCACGTGTTAAATACGTGAGCGCTCATATGCTAAACCTAAATGCCAAACTAACACGTGAGCGTTGAACATAAATAACGAAAGGCCAAACATGCCTCACGTGTTAAACACATAAGCGCTCATATGCTTTGCATATGAGCGCTGAAAATAAACAGGCTAAAACCCGCACTAGGGGTCACGTGTTAAACACGTGAGTTCTCTTGCCGTATTCTTTGGCAGCGCTCACATGCCTAATTTAAAATACTCCCATCTGATAGAATTAAATTCTATATGGGAAATATTTTCCCCGATCTTTCTAATATGGAAAGAACTTTCTCTAAAAGAGAATCTTGGATTAAAAATCCAATGGTGACAAAATATCACCAATTAAACTATCTGATAGAATTAAATTCTATGTGATAGAATTAAATTATATATGGGAAATATTTTCTCTGATCTTTCTAATATAGAAAGATCTTTCACTAATAGAGAATCTTGGATTTAAAATCCAATTGTGATAAAAAAAATATCACGATTAAACCATCTAATAGAATTAAATTCTATGTGGGAAATATTTCCCTGATTTTTCTAAAATAAGAAAGATTTTCTTTGTTAAACAGAATTAAATTCTATGGTTAGGAAAATATCTTCCTAATCTTGTTAAACTAATAAGATATTCATATGATAGAATAAAATTCTATCTTAGGAAAATATTTCCTAATCTTGTTAACTAACAAGATATTCATATGATAGAATAAAATTCTATCTTAGAATAAAATTCTATCTTAGAATAAAATTCTAATCTTGTTAAACTGACAAGATATTCATATGATAGAATAAAATTCTATCTTAGGAAAATATATATTTTCCTAATCTTGTTAAACAAACAAAAAATCTTCTTTGTTAAACAGAGAGCCTTTAGATTAAAAATCCAACGGTGAATAAAATTCACCGTTTGATCTAAAAGATCATTTTGATTGATCATGAAATCAATCATGATCTCTCAATGAGAGATTTTCTCAACAAATTGATTTTTTCTCTTCTCTTATAAATAGGAGCAAAAAGATTAATCAAGGAGAAAGGAGGGGGGAAGGAGAGAAAAAAAGAGAGGAGACCCCCCATAAGCATCTGTAAAAATACAGAAGGCTCTCAAAATGACAGAGAATTTAATTCTCTCAAAGAAGAAGATCTCCCTCCTAAAAACCCTAGGTAAAGAAAAAAGAAGAGATCAAAATATTGTCTTTACCTAACATACCAAATATAAGGGTTTAACCCTTCTCAAAGAACTTAGTTCTTTCTTTGGATTTGAGATCCACAGGAAAAGTCTCCCACAAGTTGAGAATTTAATTCTCCTCGGGAAGATCTTATTCATAAGAATAAAAAATTCAGGGAAGAACAAAGTTGAAAAGAAAGAAGATGGAGTCCATAATACTCCAGGAACTTAGTTCCTTTAAATCAAGAACTTAGTTCTTAAAGAATCCGATCCAAAATCCTCAAAATAGTGATCTTGGTGATCGTTAATGGTCAAAATACCATTAACAGAGATTTAAGTTCTCCAAAACATCAATAGAGATTAAATCTCCAAAAACATAGCGCCTCACTTGAAACACATGTGAGCGCCATAGAAAATTAGTGCTTAGCACTATTGTAGCGCATCACGTGAAAAGCACGTGAGCGCCTAAGGCTAAAATTTCAGCGCCCCATGTGAAAAGCATGCGAGCGCCCAAACCTAAAAACTCAGCGCCTCACGTAAAAAGCACGTGAACGCCAGAAAAGATTAGTGCTTAGCACTATTCCAGCGTCCCACGTGAAACACACATGAGCGCTGTATATTTTAGTGTTTAGCACTGCTGGGTAGTATAGAAACCCAATCTCAGCCCAAATTGGCTAAGTTTCCTAAGGTTAAACCTCTTTGATTTTAAATCAACCGAGCTTATATGCTCGTGATTTCCAAACTAATCTTAGTCTTAAACATGACTAATGATTTCTCATTTATGATATCCAAAATGATATTCATCCCATATCTCCTGAGGTAATCTTAGTCTCAAATATGAATAACGATTCTTAGGTACACCACAACCCCTTTTTCCCTTAAATACGGGATTTGGTTCTCTGAAGACGTTGAGGAATTACAACGTCATATATCAGAGGTGTGGAAAGGCGGATCCTGACAACCAACAACAACTTCTCGTCCCAACTTGATGTAAAATTTCATCAAGATAGGGAATTATACACCCCACATTGATGCACTTCTAAACTGACGTGCACACCTCAAATCGGATCGCACCCCAAATTGGGCGCATTCCATGTCACCATCGTTCACTCTGCCATGTAACAAATACACGTGTGCGCAAGTTGAATGCTGGACCGAAATATCCTTAAACTAACATTCGTCCCTAAAACGGGAATGTTGGACCGAATTGTCCTTAAACTAACATTCGTCCCAAACAGAGAATGTTGGACCGCGACGTCCTTAAACTAATATGTCTTGCCCTGCGGACTGTCTCCATAATGACAACCGTATACTATCCATGGGCTATTCATATATGATCTAATAATCAGTTGAGCTCATATGCTCACTGCTCATAAGTCGATCTTAGTCTCAAATATGGCTAATGATCCTTAGATCAAACCTAAATATCCCATGAACCGATGGACCTCACAAATGTGATATCCGCGTCCTAAGTTCATTCCCATTGGAAAACCAAGCTACAAACGTAGGCCACGTCAAGCAAAATTCCTGACCTAAACCTAAATCTCAAATATACGGATTAGAACTAATCCGCGCCCTACGGGTGACGACATAATTAGTCTCCGTATACAATCTACGGGCAACCCAAAATAAAACAAACATAACACGACACGAGGTGAACTTCCGGAGTAGGAGAAAACGGTTATCGCAACGCGGTAACGTAATTAACTGCATGGGCTTGCGCCTGCAGGGAAGAGCGTCCCCACAATCAAAACCCCTCACAAATAATGGAGAATCTGATAATGTCTGCTACAACGGTCGCGTCTATCCAAACTTCCGATATATAATGCCCTAAATAAACTTGGTATCTTCGGAGAGGTGGATGGATAAGTCCAAATAGCATCTGCCCCCAAATTCAGGAAAGACGATCTATCCCAGTTCGTCTATGTTTTCAGCGGTGAACAGATTCTGGCACGCCCTGTGGGACCTCTTCCTCTTTCCACTCCACACTTCGTGTGTCGTGTTTTTTTTCCGCGATCAAATAATCGCGGTATACATGTTTGTAGTTGCCCTTCGGTGATGAGATGCTGAAGCCGGCGTTTCGTCTCTTTACAGATCGATAATGGCGTTTGCTTCCACTCACCGCAACTCAGGCTCTGTCACATCTGGTGGAGTCAAGTATGGGCCACTTGCAGCCTCAAATCTCTGCAATCCGGCTCTTCAAGAAATCAATGGACTACTCTTTGGGTCTATGCTCCTACCTCCCACTTTCGGTACCTCAACGCCGAAGGAGGAATCCCAGAAGAAGTCTGTCTTCCACAGGCTGGCTCCTCAAGCTTCTGCTTTACCGATGGAATCGGTCTCCAAACAACTGGTACCTTCCAAAGGCCATGGTCGACGCAAGGGGGCAGAATACTCAAGTTCTTGAAGAAAACAGAGGGCAGGCTCAGCAAAATCCTGAGGCTAATCAAATTCCGGTCGTAAGAAACGGTCGACGTTGATATCGGCATCAAAAAAACAAGCTGGGGGTAGTTCTCCATCAGCGTTGACTCCACCTGCTTCAACTCTGATGATGAATGTTGTTGTTCCAATCGGGAACAGCTTCAAACAGCTGTGAAGGATCAGACAAAATTCTCCCATCGCAGTATTGAAGAAATCTCCGCAGCCCGTGGAAATCCGACGAGAGCAGAAACCAGTTCGCTTCCTAAAAGAACTTTCCTCATCTATATATAAGGTGTGGAAGTAGGTGAAGGACTCAGTCGCCAAACGCGACACTTTCCCTAAACGTCAGCTAAATTCTGACAAATCCCCTTTCAAATACAAGGGGACTCATCCCAAGACGGTTCCTGCTACAACGGTTCCTCCCAAAACCAAAGCGGTTTCTCACAAAAGAGAGGCCTAATAAAGCTCAAGTGCCCGACGCAAATTCCAAAGGCCAAAACTCTAAACACCTCAAGCCTGGGGGCATAGCAGTTCATACATTTCACATGGTAAACTCCAAAGACGAAGTTCAAGCTTCTACTAGCCACGGACCGCATACTTGGTCCCTGACAAAGGCTCAACTGCAACGTGAAAAGCTGCAGGAGATGCTTGCTCAGGCGGTAGCACTCGCTAATCCATCGTCTAAGGCAAATCCCGAAGACGCACCCGAAGAAAGAGTAGGGATGGAGTTGGATATTGATTTCCTAAAGCGTGCTCTCAAAAAGAGAGATGAAGAAGCGGCAGGGATGTCCGCTAAAATGAACCAGATGGCCCTTCTGATCCAGAATATGGCTGGAATGATGGTTCAATCGGAACCACTGGCAGATGAACCGCTGGTCGTCGCTCTTAAAGATAAGGGTGATATTTCAAATCTTTTGCAAGTCTCATCAACGGCCGAAGAGGAATGTTCCTTCATAAAAAAAGAAAAAGGGAAGAAAATTCCCCATAACTCAAGTCTCACGTGTTAAACACGTGAGCGCCTATATAAAAAGCATATAGGCGTTGCAATCAAACAACTAATGGGCTAAATAAGCCTCACGTGTTAAAGACGTGAGCGCCTATATGCAAAGTATATAGACGCTGCAATCAAACAATTGATGCGCTAAATGAGCCTCACGTGAGCGCCTATATGCAAAGCATATAGGCGCTGCAATCAAACAACTAATGGGCTAAATGAGCCTCACGTGTTAAACACGTGAGCGCCTATATGCAAAGCATATAGGCGCTGCAATCAATAATTGATATGCTAAATAAGCCTTACGTGTTAAACACGTGAGCGCCTATATGCAAAGCATATAGGTGTTGCAGTCAAACAACTAAAGGTCAAATTGGCCTCACGTGTTAAACACGTGAACGCCCATATGCAAGGCATATGGGCGCCAAATTAGAGAAGCTAAATAAGCCTCACCTGTTAAACACGTGAGGGCACCTCCTTACGTACAATTAAATTCTACTCGAGAAAGATCCTCTCTGTTAAACAAGAAACCGTTGGATCAAGGATCCAATGGTGATTAAGCATAGAATTGAATTCTATTGGGAAGGATATTATCTGTTAAACAAAAAGTTGGTGGATCAAAAATCCAATGAGATGAAAAATATTTCCCATATCTTTCTAAACAAAGAAAGATTATGCTCTGTTAAACCGAGCACCCTTGGATTAAAAATCCAATGGTGATAAAAATAACACCGTTCAATAGAATTTTATTCTATATATGGAAGAATATTCCCTCAATCTTGTTAAAACGAGAAAACATATTCTGTGAGACAGAAACACTTGGATCAAAAATCCAACGGTGGGTAAAATTCCCCGAACGGATTTTGAGACCAATAAAATCAATTGGAATCTCCCAAATAGAGATTTTAATTAACAAACTTGCCTTCACTATATAAAGGACCCGAGACTTCAAGTCTCACAAATAGACACAGAGGGACGAACAGAAGCTTCTGCAAAAAAAAAAATACAGTGAGCTCTTGAGAGAACAGAGAAATTAATTCTCAAAGAAAGAAGACCTTCCTCCTTCAAAACACTCTAGCTAAATAAAAAAGGAGAGATTAAAAGTATACGTTTTGCCTAGTATAATGGATATAAGGGTTTAACCCTTCATACAAGAACTTAGTTCTTCTTCTGGTTTGAGATTTGCGAAAACAAATTTCCCCACAAGTTGAGAATTTAATTCTCATCGGGGAGATTCTATTCTTCAGACTCAAAACTTAGGGAAAAGAACTAGCTTAAAAAGAAAAAGAAAGAAAAGAAAAAGAACATACGTTCTGGGAATTTAATTCCCCTAAATTAGGGTTTAACCCTACATAAAGAACTTAGTTCTTATAAAAATAAAAAAAGAACTTAGTTCTCCAATAAAAAACAATGATGATGATCCAAGATCTTCAAAACAGAAATCTTGATGATCATCAATGACTAAAATGTCATCAACAGATATTAATATCTCTAAAAATAAGAAGAACTTGACGCCTTACGTGAAACACACGTGAGTAAAATTAGTGCTTAGCACTATTATAATATCTCATGTGTTTCCCACGTGAGTGTCTAAAACAAACAAAAGAAGAGCTAAAACGCCTCATGTGCTTCCCACGTGAGCGTCCAAAAACAAAGAAAACTCATTTGTGTGGATTGGGTAACCACCAAATAAAGCAACCCAGCACCATAAAAATAAAGCAATCATGTGAAATACACGTGAAACCAAAAAAAGAGAGGCTGAATGCCTCACGTGCTTCACACGTGAGCGCCATAGCTCTAACCAAGTGCTTAGCACTTCTGTATAGAGAAAAAGGGGGGATAAACAAAACCCGAAATCAATATTCAGCGCTTCACGTGCTTCCCACGTGAGTGTCATGCAAAGTGCTTAGCACTCTATATTCAGTCAAAATGACTAAAGTGCTTAGCACTGATTGGGCAGCGCCCATATCTGAACGCCTCACATGTTTCACACGTGAGCGCCAGAGAAAATTAGTGCTTAGCACTATAATAGCGCCCCATGTGAAATACACGCGAGCACTGTATATATTAGTGTTTAACACTACTGGGTAGTATAGAAACCCAATCTTACCCCAAATTGGCTAAGTTTCCTGAGGTTAAAACCTCTTTAATTTTAAATCTACCGAGCCCATATTGCTCATGATTTCCCAAACTGATCTCAGTCTCAAACATGACTAATGATCTCTCATCGATAATATCCAAAATGATATTCATCCCATATCTCCTAAGATAATTTTAGTCTCAAAAATGACTAACGAATTTTAGGTCCACCACAACCCCTTTTTCCCTCAAATACGGGATTTGGTTCAAGGGTACATCTTTCCGCACCTCCGATATATGTTGTTCTAATTCCTCAACGTCTTCAGAGAGGTGGCGGGTCCTGACAAGCAACAACTCCTTTCATTACACATTGATGCACTTTCAAATTGACGTGCACACCTCAAATCGGATCGCGTCCCAAATTGGACGCATTCCATGTCACCATCGTTCACTCCGCCACGTAACAAATACACGTGCGCGCAAGATGAATGATGGACTGAAATGTCCCTAAACTAATATTTGCCTCAAACATGACGATAATGGACCTTGATGTCCTTAAACTAAAATAATTGGGCCCAAATGCTCATATGTTTAAATTAATCTTAATCTCAAACCATATTAATGATCCTTAAATAAATTAAATCCCAAATCTAAAATATATGGATTTGGACTAATCCGCGGCCTACGGGCGACGACATAAACTAGTCTCCGTATACAATCCACGGGCAACCAAAACAAACAGAAACATACACGATACGAAGTGAACTACCGGAACAGGAGAAAGTGGTTATCGCAATGCGATAACGTAATTAACTGCAGGGGCCTGCGCCTGCAGGGAAGAGCGTCCCCACAATAAAAAACCCCTCAAAAATGAGGGGGAATCTGACGAATTCTGCTACAACGGTCGTATCTGTCCAAACCTCCGATATATGGTGCTATAAATCAACTTGGTATTTTCGGAGAGGTGGATGGAGAAGTCCAAATAGCATCTGCCCCCAACATTTAGGCCAGACATCCCAATGTCCCGGTCCGGTCTTTCGGCTGTGAACAGGTTCTGGCACGCCCGATGGGACCTTTTTCTCTTTCCACTCCACACTTCGTGTATCGTGAACAAAATCGCGGTTCGCTATGGTTGCCCTTGGATTCGAGCTACTAAAATTTGGTGTCTTGCTCTTGTGCAGAGAAAATCGATGGCTTTTAGCTGCACTTCTTGCAACAGCAACTCTCGCTCCACCCCAGCTGGAGGAGAGACCTACGGGCCCAACGCGGTCTCTATCTTTTCAATGCCGGTGAGGCAAGTTACGCAAGCCACTACTAGATTGTTCTTTGGAACCATGCTCCCACTAGTGAGTTTCGGTGCCTTAGCGCCGCAAGAGGAAGCTCCCAAAAAGTCGGTTTTTGATCAACTGGTGACCACAATGGCCCCTCTAAACGGGCTGTCCAAATCTGGTGTCTCGGTCATCAACAGGCTGAGCAAAAGCTCGAACGGGCCCGCAAAGAGGCTCGTAATACCTGAAGGGGCTACGCCAAAACGGATAGCCCTCCCAACTCCTCCTACAGGTGAAGTCATCAAAGGTGCTCCCCCTACGGAAAGTCGGTCTTCGAAAGATTGGTCGGCCCTCCCCAAACTTCAATCAAGATGTCGGTCTTCAATAGGCTGACACCAACAGCAACCTCTCAGCAAAGCTGGGGGCATGAAGTATCCACTTCCGAAACTGAGGCGGTCCCTTTTGCAAGACACGCTCGACGTCGTCACTGTCGCTGAATAAGAAAAGCTGGGGGAAAGTCCCCCTCTGGACTTACCCCACCTGCTCCAATGGTGGAAGTTGACGTTGCTGTTCCAACCGGGAACAGTTTTGATCTGCTTAGGAGGGTACACAAGAACACTTCAACGGCGGTGCTAAAGAAATCGTCCCCACCTGCAGAGGTCACTGTTTAGGTAGAACCGGAGCGCCCCTAACAGCGGCTCTCCTCCCAAATTCATAGAGTCTGGCTGAAAGTCCAAGACTCTGTGATCGACAAAGACTACTCTCGTCGACTGAAGAAATCGAAGGCTCGGCAAGAGAAAGACCATCCCTCCGTTATACAGCGAGGGACTTCTTCTACACAGGTGCCTGTTATAACTGCTCCTTCAACTTCGACCTCCCACAAAAGGACGAGGCCGGAGAAAATCCCACCACCTGTGGCAAATTCCAAAGGCGATGGACCCAAACGCCCCAAGTCTGGGGGCATGATCGTGCATAGGTCTATATAGCTTTCGGGAAAGATAAAAGCCGTACTTCGGTGAGTCACCGACCGCAAACTTGGTCACTGACAAAAGCTCAGGAGCAAAAACAAAAGCTCCAGGAGATGCTGACCAAAATGATAGCACTTACCAGACAGAACGAAAGCCCGGACACAGCAGCCGAACAACGCCATGAACAGGAGACCGATACAGAGTTCCCGCGAAGGGTGATTGAAAGAAAAGACAAAGAATCCACTGAACAAGCTGCTAACATGAAGCAGATGGCGCTTTTATTTTAGGATATGGTTGGAATGATGGTCCATCCAAAACCCCAGGCCGAAGACCCACCGATAGTTATCGAGGATGACAGAGGGGAAATATCAAACCCTATTTCGGCTTTATCAACAGCCAAGGAGGAAATGATCTCCAAGGCTGCTCTTGATGATTATATAGCCCAACAAATAAGAGCTCATCAAGCTAATGAAGCGGCTGGCCAAATCGTCAGAACTGGGCGACAATATCCAGGCTGGTATGATCAAATCAAATACCCGCCGGGATATACGATCCCCAAATTCCATATGTACAAAGAGACAGGCAACCCTCATCAGCACGTCGCGCAGTTCAGAGCTCTATGCGGCAACACTGGAGGTGACGACAAATCGTTGCTTCTCCAGTTCGTTGGCAGGCTGTCGGAAACGACCTTTGAATGGTACTCGGAGCTCCCAAATGACTCCGTAAAAACATTCACAGAGATGGAACCGCTGTTCACACAGCGTTTCTCCAGCGCAAGCGAGCGCACCCTGATTATGACACTAATCAACGCCAGGGTAAGGCTGGGAGAAACCTGGGTCCAATACGTGATCTGGTGGCCGAACCTATGGTCGAAGTGCGAACAACACATTGAAGAATCTCCCGCCGTGGGCATGTTCATCGGGACCCTAGATGCTCAAACGACCGTGTCCCAGTTCATGACATTCTTCAAACCAACGACCTTCCAAGCTCTGATAGATAAACTGGCCCAAATGGACCAGATGGGCCACGGGCCTTCCTCCTCAAATAAGGACCCTCGAAATGCTAAGGGTAAAGGGAAAGCGGCCTTCGTTGCCAACACGAAACAACAACCGAGTGGCCCAAAACTGGTTGCTCGCTAAAACAACATGCGTCCGCGCCCATCCTTAGAAGGGCAGACCTCAATCTGCCCTTAATCTGCAGAAGGGCAGTAATGAAGAAGAAGGGCAGACCTCAATCTGCCGGTGTGAAGCGCCCTGCCACCAAGATGGCAGGAGGAGCCTCTTCAATACCAACTTTTGAACCCAGAAGACCGGAAGTAACAAATAACCGGCCAAGTCCAGATTTTTGTTTCTACTGCAGGAGGGATGGACACTTGTGGAAGGACTGTAGGCGCGCAAAAAGCATGTACTTAGTTTGTGGCGCATCCACTCATGAAATTGGAACATGTCCTTATAGACGCAACCCAGTTCCAACTCACATCACTTATCCGCAGCTGCCAGCTATCCAGGATCCTACACCTCATCTTGCTCTCCCAGCTCCACCTCCACGTGGACCTCCTGCACAGCCTCCTCGCCAATTCCATCAGGCAATGAGGAACATGCCTCGAGGGCAGAGAAACATGCCCTAAGGACAGAGGAATATGCCTCCAGCTAGGAGAAACGTACCCAGGCGTCAAGTTTACACATTAGCGGCCTAGAAGCCGAGGTTATTGACCAAGGTAACCCTGGTAATTCCCTTCAATCTTTTCAAACCCTTGCATCATCTCGTTATTTTTCATGCACTACCAGTATTTCTTTTACTACCACTGTCATCAAACTTTTCTTAAATCTGTTACACTTTCCTTTTATAAATTTCGAGGACGAAATTTTTATAAGGAGGGTAGAATGTAACAACCCTAAAACTTCTGTACAATTTTTTTTGTAAAGTACAGAAATGAATAACTTAGCCTGAGCACAAGTTATAAATTTAAATTGCTTTTGAACAGCAAGAAAGTATTTGTAGCTCATTGGTAAAGTCTTGCACTGCTGTAACATAGCCCCTGTGTTCGAATTCCCTCAGCCACATAATATTTTTATTGATTTTTCTTTTAAACTTTTAGAAGCTCAAAAGTTTGCACGTGCACTACACGTAAAATGAAAAGTCTCAGAAATCAAACATGTGAAAAATACTATTCAAACAGACCCTGACACATGGCCAAGATCCAAGCATCCACCCCTCACTATTGGCCGGCGAGATCTTGCCAGGGGCCGGCGTCGCCGGGCCCCCCGTAGGTATTGCCTCCAAAAATTTTCACTACACCCCTTGGCCTCCCCCACTACTCCTATTCTGTTTAATTTCGCAGCATATTTCCAGAGAATTAAAATGAGCCTTAAAACCAAATTTTAATGCATTTTTAATTCTCATTTCAATACCCTAATTTCTCCTATAAATACCACCCTACACCATAGCCCTCCTCATTCAGAATTGTTTTTCCAAAACTCTCTAAATTTTCCAAGTCCAAAAGTTGTACAAGTGGAGTTAGCCCAAGGCCAAGTTCCGGTGACGACTCGGGGCAAATCCGGCGACACCGCGACTCCACGCCGCTTTCAAAAGTTCCCTCTACCTCCCCTCCCTTCTTCAAACCAGTAAGTCCTTTCTCTTCTCTCTTTTTCACCTCTTAAAAAGATTTCTTTTCAAAACTCGTCGGAAGCGGAGTTATTCTGACTTCCGATTCTAATTTCATCAAAAACACAATTTTTCTTAATAAAAAATTTACCACCTTTTCATATATTGTTTAGCAACCATAAAACAACAATTTGACCAAGTTTCAACTCAAAATTTAATGTTAAACAAATTCTATTTCACTTTTTCAGTAAAATACCATCGAATTTACATACGACATTACTTTATGCTTTTGCTCATATTATCTTTAGAAAACTCACGAGATAATGACCTATCTCATCACAACACTCATCTTGACATCGCACGATGGCTTTTGTAACAAATTTTATCGTGGGACAAAATACAATTTACATTAAAATACCTTAAACTATCAAAACCCGTATTCTTTAAATTGTTTTAATAAATTCCTTGCAAATAAGCCTCTACAACCCATTTTGGGGAACTCGATTAGGATGGTGCGGGCTATCGCACGTCCTCGGGACTAGTAGAGCGAGATGCAGACCTCTTCATGGAGCATACGATTCTCGATGGAATTTTTATTACAATTTTTAAGAAAACGTGATTTCTATTTAATAAATAAATTCTATTTTTATAATCATATATATAAATATTATCAAAATATCTATTTTAAATATATAATACATTCCATGTTTTCTAATCAAAAGAAAAGAATCACAAAAGTTCATGAAAATACCATCAAGAATCAATACAAGTCAAATTACATGAAAATGCCATATAGTATTCAAGTTAGGTTTATATCCACTAGACTATCTCATCACTCTTAAAAATTACATCTATGAAAAACCCTAAAGAAGATGATTAAATACTTGAGGTGTATTTTGAAAATATATCAAAAGTATTTTTCATAAAACCCTCTCAAGTTATATTAAATTACAATAAGGACCCTAGTAAATATAGGTTTAAGCGGGACCAGTTCTCTTGAGTCTCAGAGAGTCGGAGAATTTGGGTGCTTGTCTATTTAAGATAGACAAACTAAAAATGGTGTTATCAACACGGTAATTGTCTTAGAAAAAGACACAAATTCTGCCGTCCATGTGCAGCAGTTACCGATAACCCCAAAACTAATTCAGGACTTCAATTCGTTTTAAAGTGTCCGACTCAGACAGAGTCTTAGTCTAATCTAAAATCAATCCATCCTTGAATACAATTCAAGTGCAACTCCAATTCAACTTGAATCCATTTATACCAGATACAATCAATATCAACATGACTCGACTGAACCGAACTATGGATATACTCTGATTACATGACTATCCGTTTACATCATATTCATTTACATGAACTACTGATATCATGGTTTCGGCAAGTCCTACATCTATTAAACAAAACAATACAAATCAATACAATATACATTACGAGGTTTTAAAGGGGTAGACTGGCACAGATGTGTTAAAAGTGGCACGAGATGGTCATTAAAAGACGTAACTATATATCCATTGCCGTTGTTCCGTGGTTTTATCGACGGAGCCTTGTACTACGGGTTACCATAGTCCACGGTGTAAGTTGGACTCCTCTCGTATACACTGGCATATTCTGTACCAAGCTTCAAACAACTGCATTAGCTTAACAATCAAATATTATACCAGTTACATTCTCTTATCTGTCTATTCTATTTCTACCTCTCTTTGGGACTTACCGAGCGATTGTTCGCTGACGACATTCCTATTTCTCGTCTTTCTTTAGAATGTTGTCAGGAAGACCCGACTCTGAGGAGTTCGAGTCCAGCCAGGAGCAATTGGAGCAGACCACTGAGCAACATGACCACTAGGCTTCACTTGTACTCACTTTTACTTTCAGTACATGTCATTGTTTAGGCATCGCTTTCCAGTATTGTATTTTACTTTCCAGTTGTATTGTAAAGAATGTTTAATTGTAACAACCCTAAATTTCCTATACAAGTTTTTACAAAAAAATTTCAAAAATCCATAAAGAGGTATTTATTGCCTGAGCACAAGATAAGTAATTAATTAACAATTTAATTACAAGAAGGAGCTTGTGGCTCATTGGTAATACCTTGCACTGCTGAACCAAGCCACCAGAGTTCAAATCCCATACCCCACATTATTTTTAATATTATTTTGTTTTGAATTTTTTAGAATACTAACAGTTACACGTGTATTACTCACAAAACCCCCACTACACCCAAAAAGTTAAACATACCAGAGGGATCACCAATCGACCAGCAACCCCCTGACCTCGCGACTCGGCCGGACCGCCGAGTCGTCAACATGGGAAATGTGTCTCTTGGCCTACTCTACCCCCCTGCACACTTCATTTACTTAGATCGGCTCCAGAGAATTCAAAAAGTCTCATTTGCTCTATTTTTAATGAATTTTAATATTTTTTAGTTAAAACCCTTCATCTACCCTGACCCTATAAATACCAACCCTACACACTACCCCTTCACCCCAAAACTCTGAGCCAACTCTCAAGAAATCACTAGAAACCCTTGTGTGCAATCGAAGTGAGCGAAAGGCGAATCTCCGGCGAATTCTCCGGCGGAAATTCCAACGATGACTCTAGGAGCTCCCGGCGACGAAACGACGCACCGGAGACTCCTCCCGATCCTTCTCCCTCTCCTGGTTGTCCTAAACCCGTAAGTCCCATTCTATCTTCTCTATTCTATTCTAGAAATACGGAATTATAAAACCCGACGGAATCGGAACAAATCCGATTTCCGATTCGGATTCTTTATAAAACCTTACTTTTCTTTAATACAATCATGCTTAAACCAATTCATGTTGACTATTAAACACTAATCAACCATATTGATCAAGTTCCATAATAAAAAATAATTGCTATTTCATTTTACCGTATTTTTCATTTAAATACCACATAGTTTCAATTCTACATTTAATATCACAAAACTTGCATTACCTTTAAGTAGATCACGAGATATTGACCTACCTCCTCACATACTCATATACAACATAGCACAATACCCTTGGGAACATAGAATACGGGAAAACGACACAATTTCATTTTAATACCATTTACTTAACAAAACCGTTTTCTAAAGGATTTAGTATTTATACAAATCTTTGCAAAGCGCCGCTACAACCCATTTGGGGAACCCGTTCGGGATGGTGCTGGTTATCGCACATCCTCAGGCTTAGTAGTGCGAGATTCAGACCTCTGCAAAGAGCATTCGGTCTCGAAAGATTTAAAATACGACATCTTAAGAAAAATGAGATTTCTAGAAATATAATATATTAAATTTATTTTTATAAATATATATATATAAGTAACATTAAAATATCTATTTTGTAATAATATATATATTCCAACTCTTTTCAAAAATCACAAGAATCATTTTACATTAAAATACCATGAATTCCATACAAGTCAATATTACAAATAAATACCCTTTATTATGAATTTAGGATATTTTCACTAGAAATATCACAATTATAAAATTTACATTCATGATAACTCTAAAGACGATAACTAAATACTTGGGGAGTATTTTGAAAAGTATATAAAAGTATTTTTACATAAAACCCCCTCAAGTTCTATAAATTACCCTAAGGACCCTAGTAAACATAGGTTTAAGCAGGACCAATCTCTTGAGCCTCAGGGAGCCGGAGAAGTGGTGCTTGCCTATCTAAGGTAGACAACTTAATAACGGTGTTATCAATACGGTAATCGTCTTTGAAAAAGGCACAAATCCTGCCGCCCATGTGCAGCGGTTACCAATAACATCAAAACCATCAGAACTTTAATTTACTTTTCTAATTGTCCGACTCAAACTAATTCTCATTAATAATCTGACTTGAATATGATTCAAGTACAATCTACAATCTATAATTTACAATATTACAATTCAACATGAATCCGTGAATCCATTATTTAATCTATCAACTTGACCGAACCGAACCATGGATATACATTCCATTTACATGATTATATAGTTACATCCATGATTCTACAGTTACATACATGATTCTCCAGTTACATCCGTTTACTGATATCATGGTTTCAGTCAGTCATCCAATTATACAATCTATACAGTTTACAATACAAGACAATACAATACAACAATACAATCAAGATAACACTATGGGGTTTAAGGGGTAGACTGGTATGGAATATGTTAAAGGTGGCACGAGGTGGTCACTTAAGACGTAATTACATCCATGCCGTTGTTCCGTGGTATTATCGACGGAGCCTTGTACTACGGGTTACCAAAGTCTCCGGTGTAAGTGGGACTCATCTCGTATACACTGGCATCTTCTATACCAAGATACAAACAACAGCGTTAACACAACACTATAACAATATAATATAACATTAAAAGTTACCTTCTTATTCTGTCTATCCTACTTCTCCCTTATCTTTGGGACTTACCGAGCGATTTGTTCGCTGACGACATTCTCTTTCTTTCTTCTTTGAATGTCGTCAGGTGATCTGGACATTCCTGAGATCGAGCCCTCTGTTGAATACTTGGACCAGTTCAGTGAAGACCCCGAGCTCTAGTTCATTGTACACTTTCCATTCAGTACTTTTTCATTTCTATTATGCCATTGTTTAGGCATTGTTTTTTTTATCAGTTGTATTTACTTTCCATGTATTGTACAGAAAGAATGTGAATAAATAAAGTTGCTGTTTTTAATTATATCTTGTCTCTTGTGCTTTACTTTTATATTGCTTAGATACGCTTAACGTATTTACTTCACAGTAAATACGTAGCGGCCTCGTCGCGTTCCCTTCGCCGTATACCGGGAAGCGGGGCGTGACATTAATTAATAAAAGTTACTGTTCAATTATATCTCTTGTCATTTTTCTTGTGTACTTTATTATATTGCTTATTTACGCTTAGCGTGTTTGCTTCTGAGTAAATACGTAGCGGGCCAGTCACGTCTCCTTACCGTACACCGGGAAGAGGGCGTGACACACGACAGTCGCGGGGCTACTCAAACAGCAGCTTAAAGATTGCATATCGAGGAATATATCAGCCAACGCGACGGTACCACGGACTAAAACCCTAGTACCACAAACCTAACGGACCCCTGCCGTAAAGAATGGGGGTTATCTACATACAACGTTAGGACACGTTTGCCTGTAAACCTAAAGGAGGTAGACTAAAAATACTCCGAAATGAATGAATAAACTACAAACTCCGAAAGAGTACATAAACTAGAGACTCCGAAACAAATAAATAAACTATAAACTCCGAAATGAGTAAATAAACTAAAGACTCCGAAACGAGTGAATAAACTACAAACTCCGAAATGAGTATATAAACTACTTTATGCCAAATCAAGACATCAAAGGATAGAGAGGTGCAAGCATGAAATAAAATATATCTTTTATTCATAAATAAAAATGAATACAAGATACAAAAAAAGAAGAAAGAAAGATGTACAGCGACAAATTTTTTTTAAAGACGGCGGGCGGTTCAATAGGCCAGCTAGATCATCATATTTCCGTCGGACTTACGCCTCAAGCTCCAGCAACGCTGCAAGTTGAGTCCCTGCATGTGCCTGTTGTTTTTGGTATGAAGAAAACTGATTCTCAAGCTCTTTCTCGGCAGTCTTGTGGGTCTCAACCATCTCGCGTGTAAAAATGACGGCTTTATCAAGAGCCACCACCTCCGTAATGGCCTCTTGAAGGACCCGCCAAATTTCATAAGCCCGAGTAGTCTTGGTTGTGAGCTAAGCTTGAAGTTCCCCCAAAACCTTCGAAGCCAACTCCCTTTCCAAAAACTTCCGGTTGAGCCTTTTCTTACAAGACTGGAAATTGGCCGCACACCGATCGATCCATCCACGCAAGCTGGCCTTTACAGATAGGATATCAGAGGGAAGGCGCACGCATTCAACTCCATGTAAGGAAGCCTCTACTTGACGGCAATATTCAACCCAAGTACGCATCAGCGCCTCGTCATGGTAGGTGGAAAAAACGGACAAAGAAGCATTAGCTTCAACAGCAAATTCCTCAGCCATGACAGAAATGCCAACGCAAAGATCTTCAATGAGAGTTGCCAGTGAATGAATACTCTGTTTTGCCATCCTCTCAGACACACGTCTGGCATAAGGGCCCGGCGACATGCAAATACGAGACTCTAGCGGAGTCAGGGTTGGCAAAACTGTGAAGATACATGTATGGTTGTCGCCTTTCCGAACAGAGAATAAGTAGAAGGATACCAGGGTTAAAGCGTCACTTATCCATGGCAATAGAAGGTGGATCTGAGAAGTCCCCAGTCCCATCAAGAACTTCAACTTCGTCATCAGCCTGTAGGACTGTGGTTTAAAATAAAAAAAAGGGGCACTTCAGCATCATTATGAAAATATGATACGGAAGGCAAAGGAATACCAACCTTGGCCGGAGGAAAGGACGATGCTCTGGGGGGTACCGTGTGCGGGGCCGCCATATTAAGTAGACGCAGGAAGGTTTCTTCCGGAGAATGATCTACAATAGAAGACGCCAACTCCCGCAATTCTGAGAGAAAGAAAGGGTCAGACATTTGGAAGGGTGGTTAAACAATATATATATATGATTACCTTCGATACTTCGTCCATTTTGGACTGTAGGGATAGCAGTTTCAGTAATCTCTTCTACACCCTCCGGTGCGTCACTGGAAATATTTACAGAGTCTAAGGCCGGTCCGGTGACCTTCGCTGAAGGAATAAAAGGCCATCACCGGAGGCTCTAAGGCGCAATCTAGACTCGAATCTGCGCCTACCAAAGAAGGCCCTACAAAGGAAAAATACGTAAAGACGAATACGATATGAAAGTAATATAAATTATCTGCTGAGAAGGACGTAAGAGATACATACCGATACGCCAGGGAGCATGAAGTATGGCCTTTTCGAGACGCTACTCTTTTCTGTTTAGTTGCGCTTGTCGGGCTTCGATCGAAAATAAATCCCTACCCTGTTCACCGCCAAAAGATCGGACCGAGACGTTGGGACGTCTGGCCTGAATTTGGGGGCAGATGCTATTTGGATTTATCCGTCCACCTCTCCGAAGATACCAAGTTGATTTATGGCACCATATATCGAAGGTTTGGACAGACGCGACCGTTGTAGCAAATTTTATCAGATCCCCCCTCATTTTATGAGGGGTTTTTGATTGTGGGGACGCTCTTTCCTACAGGCGCAAGCCCATGCAGTTAATTACATTACCGTATTGCGATAACCACTTTTTCCTGCTCTGGCAGTTCACTTCGTGTCGTGCGTGTTTTTATTTGTTTAGGTTGCCTGTGGATTGTACACGGAGACTAGTTTATGTCGTCACCCGTAAGATGCGGATCAGTCCAAATCCGTATATTTTATATTTCGACTTAGATTTATTTAAGAACCGTTAATCTGGTTTGAGATTTAGATCAACTTAAATGTGTGAGCATTTGGGCTCAATTTGTTCTTGCTAAGAATGCGTTAGTCTAATTTGAGACTAAGATAAACTCAGCAAAATTTCAAGGATCATTTTTATTTAAGATCCAGCAAAAGAGCATTTGGGCTCAGCCGCAAGAAAATTTCAAAGACTTAGCCAATTTGGGCTAAGTCTACTTAGCCTTTTTTTTAATTCAAAAGTGCTAAGTACTTATTTAGGCTCCGTTTGTTCAACCCTTTTCTTTTCATGTAAAAGTGCTAAACACTTATTTGAGCTCTGACGCTCACATGTATGTCATGTGAAGCATTCAGTCATGGGCGCTGCCCAATAAATGTTGAACACTTTTAGTCATTTTGACTAAATGTGAAGTGCTAAGCACTTTTTATATGGCGTCCACGTGAGGTGTGCGTGCGGCGCTGGGCGCTGCCCAATCAGTGCTACGCACTCAGCCGTTTTAGCTATATATGAAGTGCTCAGCACTTTTTGTATAGTGCCCACGTGAGGAGCATGTGCAGCGCTGGGCGCTATCCAATTAGTGCTAAGCACTTAGCAGTCTTCGGCTGCATATGGAGTGCTGAGCATTTTTATTCAGCGCCCACGTGTGTTTCACTTGAGGCGCTGGCCTTCTGTTTTGGACGCCCGCGTGTTTTTCATGTGAGGCGCTAGGCATTGTTAAAAGGGGGCGTCCATGTGAGGAGCACGTGAGACGCTAGTTTTTTTCTTCCTTTTTTAGAAATTAAATCTCTGGCAATGGCATTTTGACCATTAATGATCACCAAGATCTTCGTTTTTTGAAGATCCGGGATCAGGTTTTTCTTTAAGAACTAAGTTCTTTTATAGGTTCTTTTTCCTTTTGTTTTTCTTTAGGATTTAATTCTTTTCTGAATCTTTGATTCTCAAGAACAAGATCCTTCTGATGAGAATTAAATTCTCAACTTGTGAGAGACCTGTCTTGTGGATCTCTGATCCAGAGAAAGAACTAAGTTCTTTTAGAAGGGTTAAACCCTTAAAATACATAAAAAGAGATATTTTGATCTCTGAATTTCTTTTACCTAGGTTTCTTTTGAAAGGGAAGTCTTCCTATCTGAGGGTTGAATTCTCTATTGTTTTTAGAAGCTTTCTGTATTTTTCATAAGTTTATGGGTTTTTTTTTTCTATATGAGACTTGAAGTCTCGGGTCCTTTATATAGTGGAGGCAAGTTTGTTACCTAATTCTGAGAAAATCTATCATTGAGAGATTCCTATTGATTTAATTGGACTCAAAATTAAGTTGGGGAATTTTATCCACCATTGAATCTTTGATCCAAGGACTTCTGTTTTTACAGAATATAATTTTTGTTTTTAACGAGATTGGGGAAATATTTTTTCCTGTATAGAATTTATTCTGTAAAAATAGTGATTTTTAATCACCATTGGATTTTTTAATCCAATGGTTCTCTGTTTTACAGAGATCAATCTTTCTTATTTAGAAAGATTGAGAAAATATATTCCAAAATAGAATTTTATTCTATAATTGGATCTTTGTTCCAACCGAAAGTATCTTTCTTATTTTAGAAAGATTAGGGAAATATTTTCTCCCAACAGAATTTAATTTTGTATTTTGATGATTTATCATCTCCGTTGGATCTTTGATCTAACGGCACTGTTTAACGGAGAGTATTGTATAATTTAATTCTACTTGGACGCTGGTGCTCACGTGTCGTGCACATGGGCGCCGCTCAAGAATTTAATTCCTAAGATGGGTACTTATATGCATTGCACATTGGCGCCCGCGTGAGAAGCACGTGCGGCGCCATCTAAGAGTTTAACTCTTATATAATGAATTTTTCTGTGCTTTGCACATTGGCGCCTGCGCGAGGAGCACGTGAGGCGCTACCATAGAATTTAATCCTATAAGATTGGTTCTGGCGTTGGCGCCCTTGTGGAGAGCACGTGAGGCACTGCCTCATTAAATTCAATAAAGCTTTGCACGTTTATTAGGTTAAATATATTGGGGAAATAATGCTCCCCACCATTGCTCTCACGTGGCTTACACGTGGGTGTAACGGTGTCACCTTTTCCACCGTTCGATCTCCCGGGGAGTTGAACCATCCCTTCATGTCTTATATATAGGGTCTTTGGCCCTTAAGATGACTGTTGTTTCGTCATCCTCTTTCTTCTTCCTTGAGAATTTAATTCTTTTCTCAGAGTTTAGATCTCTGCCCAAAGAAACTCTTAGAGTTTAACTCTGTTTAAGAAAATTGGTAAGTATTATGACTATTTTTCTCTTAAAAGAGACTCTTTTTTGTCTTGGATTTTTAACCCATTAACAGGGCTTGGCTCTTTTTCTTGAAATGATCTCTTAGAGATCTTAAAAAACTTTATTTAGGTAGACCGTTGGTCTCAGAGATATTAGGGTTTTACCCTATTACTCTGATCTTTAAGAGTTCTCTGGAATTTAATTCCAGTATATTTCCCATGGGGATTTCTGGGATTTAATCTCATTATTAAAGGAATTTAATTCCGGGTTGTTCTACAGAGCTTAGCTCTGAGAAAATATCTTTTTAAGAAATCCTTTTGGGAATTTTATTCCCTTTTCTTATTTTCTTTTTAGGGTTCTTCTTGCAGATTTGAATCTGCTGTAGAACTCGTTTTTCGAGAATATTGGGAATTTAACTCTACAGTTCAATGATATTTTTTGTTAAATGAGAATCCTTTTAAATTCTTACAATGAGTCCCTTCCTCATCATTGATGGGGGTGTTACCTTGATTTTGTGGGGCTCATTGTCCCTTTCTCTTTGAACTGTGGTGACTTTAACATGCCAGAATGTAGTACAAATTTAGGTGTAATGAAAATGCTAATGTCTTGAACATTGTGTCGATAATTAACTCCTTTTTTATTTTGTTTATAGGTACTATGGCTTTCGATTCCTCCTTCCCGTACGTTCTCTTGGAGAGTGCTTTCGCCGATGCGCCTACAGATCGGGAAGTCTTTGCCTCATTCGGGATTATGACCCAGAGCAGAAGTCTCTTCATCTGTGGGGATCGTGGTACAGTCACATTATCCGGGGTCGGTGCAGTTTTACTTGCGCAGCGCCGTTAAAACCGATCCCGTCAATCCATTACGCTAACCCTCCGCATGTCGTTTACGTAGTAGAAGAGGTCAACTGGACCTCGGAAGGTCGTATCCTACCTTCCATGGCATCGATACTAGTGCAGCCACCGATGGCCCTAGACATTCTAGGGCGTCGCATATGCCAAGGAGAATCGCGTCCTTAGGGGCAGGTTTGCATGATAGGAATGACTTTCCGTCATCCGACTGGCTATCTACAGTGGGCCCGATACATTCTGTCGGCCAAGAAGTCGCTGCTACTGAAGACCTGGCTATATCCAGTGATCTATGCGTCCTTCTTTCACTACCACACTCTCCATGTGTAGTGGGTCAAATCTTTTCTGGAGCAATGGAATATCTCGACCCACACATTTCTCGTATCGGATCGGAATGTCTCAATCTCATTGGAGGAATTCACGGAGATATCTGGATTACCCGTTAGAGGGGAACATTATGAGGAGATACTTCCCCCTGACGAGTACATCTTCGCTACCGAATCAGTGGTAATGGGTCTTATCTCAAACAATGCCGTTCAACACAAGTTTCCAAGATTGATCAAGGCGTTGAACATATACGAGAGCTTATTCTTGGAGTCTGGTGAACACGGAGTTAGCTTTACAGATTTCATCGCTCGCTGCCTTCGTCTGGAGGCTTTACCGAAGAAAGCTGCGAAGTTCGCCAAGCTTGATGATCCGTTCGGATTTGGCTTGGACAAATTACCGACCGCGGAAGCAGATTTAAAGCAGTTTTTTTTATTTCGGATACCCTGATCGTTTCTGTCGCAGAGGTCGCTGCTCCGGACATTGATGAGGAGACATTCTTCCTGGGGTTCATCGGCTTGTGGCTGAGCTGGTTCACACTTCCGATACATCCCCGTTATATGAGACCGTCTATCTTTTATCCCGCTCACCGTATTGTGGCGGGGACACGCCTGGCCGTTGGGGTTGTAGGTCTGGCTCACTTATATCATGGCCTGAGTCTAGCGGCTAACACTACTCAGCCGGGTCTGAAGTCCGTTAATTTCCCACAACATTACTTCACCTCATGGATTGAGATGCACGTGCTGGGTGCTTTTGGTGTGCATAAACGACCCAGATTTTATGAAGGATACAATTTTCCTCGGGTCATGCACTTGGTCGATGCTTCTTCTCCAGACCCAACACGGCGAGAGGCTCGGCGATTGCTTCTTCACCCGCACATGGCCAGGGATAGCATGACCTTCATCGACATAGTCCTAACCATCGGCAAGGAATCTTCCAAAGCAATCCAGCCGCTTCATGACGTTTTCAAGGACGGAGCTTCTGCATTGAGGGCCCGAGAGATCGTCCACTTGTATTCTATAAAGCCGAGTTTCCTGGTATTCAGACAGAACGCTTTGGCTTTGTTCATGAGATATAACCCACACCGTTTCGCTCAGCAATCGGGTTACAACCAAGGCGTTCCCCTCAAGGCATTCATCGTGGATTCCATTATTATTGAGGAAGGTGTTCGCAACGCAACGCATCATTTCATCTGTCTGAATACGGGGTCCCATTTCCTCATCAGCGAGCCGAGTCATATTCCAAGGGCCTCGAATTCTTACATTGCTTAGTACCAACAGGCGACGGGCGCTGTCATCAACGAGGAGAGGCGGCTACTGCTTGACCACAAGGATGTTGTCCCAGCCAGCAATCCAGCGGTTCTACTGAAGCGACGGGCGGTTGTGCTTCCTTTTTTGAGGGGAAGCAGCGCAGTTGTGGTTCCGTGAACTTTTCCAGATCTCGACCGGAGGTAAATGCTCTTGTGGCTGTGGTGGCTGCTGCGTCCCCCGAGTTAGGTATTAGCTCGGAGATCGGGACCCGCCGTCCGAAGAAGCCCTTTAAGTGAAAACTCTTATCATCGGGTGTTGGTGCCAGCTCGCGGAAGAAGAAGAAATCTCTGTTCTCAGCTGATGTTGTATTCGGCCAAGAGCCTCATGCTCCTTATAGCGAAGGCTTGTCTGAGTATGGCACTAATGATGGTCTATTCGAAGCTCCTGTTGCCGCTACCGACCTTCAAGCTGCTATCGAAGCTTCTGAAAGACTGACCCGTGAGAAAGCGACGTTAGCTTCTCTTGCGGCGTCCGGTATATTTCATTTATACTCTCTCGTATATATCCCTTTTTATGAACTTATTATGCTTTACTAATGTCCTTCTCTTAACAGGAATCTCCACCGAAGAGGCTCTCTTGGCGTCCCTCAAAACGTTTGTGGAGGAGGAGAGGCTTCGCGCTTCCATGGGTCTTGGTATGATTTGTTTCACGACGCCTTTACATATTTAGTTTATTCTATTCACAACTTGACTCCTTTCCTTTTCCTGTTACAGGAACCACTGCAACCCATGTTGTTCCGATTACAATACCAACCTCGGGTGGTGGTGTGGAAGAGCCTTCAGAGCCACCGGTTAAGGCTGAGGTCCTCCCCGGTCTGACACGGGAGGCGTCGCTGAAGTAGCCGATGACGGATGTTGCAGTATGTCCCGAGGTTGAGCCTGATCTGGACGAAGATGCTCCTCTGTCGGAGGTCCTGATAAGATCCGTCCGCACAGCCAAAGCCGAGAGGAAGCGCAAAAAGCACGCCACAAGAGAGCGTCAGACTAATCTGGCCGAAGACGCGGGTTCGAGTGATGCTCGACCTTCTGACGTTTGCATGGAGGATGCTCCTTCTGCCCTGTCCACTGCTCATAGACAGGTTGCGCGTGCGGCTCGCGAAGAGGCCGAGTTGTCACTTCAAGGTAAAACAGTGCACAATCCCTTATTGAAACCTGATAGCAGTCTTTTTTCCTTAAATTATAACACTTTTTTTAACAGGTCCGAGTTCAGGTGCTGACATGGTGGGCGAAGTGCCAGCGCTCGAAGTGCCTGGAGTATCAGGCCACCCTTTCAAATCTGGGACTGTTCCGATTGCCACTTCCTCCCCTCGTGGATCCTCGATATTAGTGGGTGATGCGAGCATTACGACGACCCTTATTGATTCAGAGGACGAAGGTGTAGATGCCGAATCCACCTTCCTGATGATGATGGAAACTGAGGAAGCCATTGAGGCTGGTAACGCTCCAGACCCTGTTATGATTTCCGCCCCATCAGGTATATCTCGAGCTATTACTTTTGGTTTCTCAATCCCATTAAACATTTCTGCTGATATTTCCTTTATTCTGAATACAGGCGTGGTAGACCCCGGCGCTGTGCTGATTGAAGGATCACTGTCAGCCGTGGCCACGATTATCACTGCTTCACCCTTCCCTTCTGTGTCCCCCCGAGTTTTCTCGGGTTTAATGATGGAAGGTAGAGATCCCTCATTTCTTGTTTCAGTGTAGATACTGTTTTCTTGTATTAACCATATATTGTTGCAATCCTGCAGGAGTGCTTTTTGACCGCTTACACCAGATGTTAAGCCCGCACTTCGCCTTCCAATCGGAATTCGTTCCCCCTTCAGGCGTTGGTTAGTATATTCTTCACCTGTTATTCCATCTTTCCACGAGTAAACTTTCTATTGCTAAGCTTTTCTCGTATTGACCACAGTATCACAGCTCGAGGGAGAGAGCGAAGGGATAACTGAGCCTCCTGTGCTCCCTGCCCTACCACTTTTGACCACTGGTATGGTACATCTCGTCCATCAGCATTCTTCTTTACTTTTTATGTTGAAATCTGACCCTTATTTATGCATGATTTATTCTGCAGCAACTACATCGGCTTTGGCTCCCTTTGAGTCTCGCATTTCCATGCCCGCAAGGCCCTTTGCTAAGCGTCAATCTTCCAGGAGTGCGGCGAATAGCAGGCGAATGCTGAGTGAATTCATCGAAGATTTTAACGTTGAAGCTCTTACTTCTGCCGCTGATTTTGCTGACGAGGTCAACCCGATGCTGGCGACGCTTGTGAATTTCCACAACGAAGATTTCGTCGGCCTTTGGGTTGATTATTGTAAGTGGATCGAGGCTTGTCTGCATGAGATCGAAATCGAGCGCCTCACTCCTGAAGCATTAATCTCGAAGGCTCGACTGATCATGTGGATCGAGCAATGTGTCGATTCTGTTCAATACTTTGAGCAAAGGTTGGCCTTGAAGCGAAAGGAGCATGAAACAGCTTCTGATGAATCCAACCGATTGCGAGCCCAAGTCAAAGAGAATGCCGCGCAGCTGCGAGTTATTTTCAAAAACCTCCAATAATGCATTTCTAATGGACTGGCGCTGAGGCAGAACCTCGACTTTACCGAGTGGGGCATGCAGGATTGCGAGGTTGCAAAGCAGGAAATTGCTGAGAAGCTTTTATCATGTTTGCAACAACGGGCTCAAGTCGAAGTGAAGCTAGCTGCAGTAGTGGCACGCGAGGAGGAGATGCGGGAAGAAAGTGAGCGGGTTGCCAATTTATTGAAAGCCCCGCCTTCTTAACAGTTAAAATTGTATTTCCCACTTTTCTTTACATAAATGTAAACCATTTTGATTTATGAATAAAGAATTCACATTTTTTTTGCATGTGCTCCCCTGTGTCCGATGTCTTAATTTAGCGCTCACCAGTTTATTTACTCGTTTCGGAGTTTGTAGTTTATACTCATTTCGGAGTTTGAAGTTTATTTACTCATTTCGGAGTCTCTAGTTTATGTACTCATTTCGGAATTTGTAGTTTATTTCCTCATTTCGGAGTTTCTAGTTTATTCACTCATTTCGGAGTTTCTAGTTTATTCACTCATTTCTTAGTCTCTAGTTTATGTACTCATTTCAGAGTTTGTAGTTTATTTACTCATTTTGGAGTTTCTAGTTTATGTACTCATTTCGGAGTGTTTTTAGTTTACCTCCCTTGGGTTTACAGGCAAACTTGTCCTAACGTTATATGCAGATAACCTCCATTCTTTACGACAGAGGTCCGTTAGGTTTGTGGTACTAGGATTTTAGTGCGTGGTACCATCGCGTTGGCTGATGTATTCCTCGATATGCGGTCTTTAAGCTGTTGCTCAAAGAGCCCCGCGACTGTCGTGTTTTTGATCCCTTCGGGGGCTGGACAAGACGTCTTCAAGTAATCTCCTTAGGTCATATTACCGTCGGAAGAGCAAACGTTAGGAATTTTCCATGACGCTTTTTACTTGAGGTTAGGCTCAATTTGGAGCCCCGATGAGTCATAACCACTTCGCTCTGGTATGGGATGATCTTCGATAGTCTTTTAGGCTTTATATGAGTTGCCTTGCAGGGCGGCGTAGCCCCTAACCGACAGGAATATGCCGTTGCTTCTTTTTTTGTTTTGACGATGTCGCACCGATTCTTTGCTGAAGTAGGGTAGACATCTGGTAGGACCTCCATGCTGTATGTATCACAGTTGAACTCCGGAGCTAGGAATATGCCATTGCTCTATTTTCATTTGATAGCCGCATTCGCATCCTGCTGAAATGAGGAGGAACGTCGGGATGGTCTCTAGGTTGTATATGTGTCGTCGAGATTTGGAGTTAGGATTTAGCCGTTACTCCATTTTTGGTTTCGACCCTTGGGTCTTTTGTGGACGTTGCGTATGCATCCTGCTGGAATGAGAAGGAACGTCGAGATAGTCTCTGGGTTGTATATGGACTGTCAAGACTTGGAGCTAGGATTTTGCCATGGCTCCATTTTTGTTTCGATCCTTAGGTATTTTGTTGACGTTGCGTTTGCATCTTGCTGGAATGAGAAGGAACGCCGAGTTGGAACTAGGATTTTGCCATTACTCCGTTTTGATTTGGCTCCTTAGAGCTTTGTTGACGTCACGTCTGCACCCTGTTGGAATGAGAAGAACGTCGAGCTGATCTCTAGGCTGTAGATATTGCCGTCAAGATCCGGCTCTCCTTTTGACGGAGTGAGAAAGTATGGTTCCCTTTTCATTTGTTTGTGCCCATGGATCGTATATAAGAGTCAATATGGACATACTTGCAGGGCAGAGGAAATTTTATTTTTTATTACCGCGATACTCTATCTTTTCAGCTTTTCATATCGCGAAAGTCGCGATTGCCTAATCATTTCGGCTTATTATCCACGGTGCCCAATCATTTCATCTATTTTTTAAAATATTTTTACCCGCTGCTTTTTATTGCGAATTGCCCAAACATTTCGGCTGTTTTTATATGCATATTTTTTGCTCGCTCATTTTTATTGCGAGTTGCCCAAACATTTCGACCGTTTTTATATGCATTTTTTTGCTACTAGTTGCTGTTTTTTATTGCGAGTTTGGAATCTGATACCAACCTTGGCATCGGCATCGCTACGACTGGAATATTGCCAGGAGCGAAACATCATTTGCCATGAAAGGACTTGGAGTTTGACACCTGTTTAGGCATCAGCATCGCTACGACTGGAATATTGCCAGGAGCGACCCATCATTTGCCTTTGCTGATTTGAACAAAGGTGGCTTAGCAAACAGGGTTAGGATACTGTCGATCTAGGCCTTTTGACTTTATGAGCCGTAAGGGTCTCATAAAGGTATTTCTCACAACAAGTCGTGAGAATCTCGTAGGTGTATTTTCTCCTTAGGAATCATGAGGATTCCTAAGTGATATTTTAACTTTTAAGTCGTAAGGATCTTACAAGAGTGTTTTCTCCTTATAAGTCGAAAAGACTTACAAGTGTCGTATACGGGGACATTTCTCGTCGTTGGTGGAACTTGGTGAGAGAATATTTATTCATGCCCATGGATTGTATACAGGGGTCAATATTGGACCGCCTGTAGGGCAACTTGGGGGATGTGGCGGCTTAAGAACAGGTTCAGATCCCTGTAGCTTAAGACTTTTGAATCTTATGAGCCGTAAGAGTCTCATAAGGGTAATTCTCCTTACGAGTCGGGAGGATCCCGTAAGTATAATTTCTCCTTAGGAATCATGATGACTCCTAAGTGTGTTGCTCTTTTGTGAGACGTAAGGATTTTACGCAGTTATTTTCTCCTCACAAGGTCGAGAGGACCTTGCAAGTGCACATGAATCTTTTATTTTACGAGTTTGCGTCCTATTTGGGTTTTTACAAACTCGCCGGCAGTCCTGCTGTTTTTCACTCACGGCGCCCTTTTGGGTTTTCATCCATGCCCATTTTGTTTGTGGACATACCATTTTGTTTAAACGAGATTGCGCCCTTTCGGGTTTTCACAAACTCGCCGGCAGTCCTGCTGTTTTTACTCACGGCGCCTTTTCGGGTTTTCATCCGTGCCCATTTCTCTTTTAGACTTACCATTTTTTTTGTTTTATGGCGAAACTCTCAAAAGTAGCTTCGTCGCAGGTGACCCACCTGTTTGCCAGTGGGTTTTGGGATGGTTTCTTCGCTGGAGTTGCTATGTAGCCAGTGAGACTTGAGTTGCAACCATTGCCGTTAGGACTTCTGTAACACCTTAGAATACGATTAGTGTTAATTAAGCGATAATGCTGGTTTTTAGTAAAAAGTTAACCAAAATAGTTTTCACATATTTTATAAAAATTAATTGATATTTTATTATTATTTGTTTTGGCTTGCACACACTTTTACATGTTAACATGGGGGTTATGGAGGTGTTAACCATGCTTAAGTAGCCATGACACCCTAAACCAATTTCTTGCCTTGTTAACCCTTTTCATGTTTCTTTTGACTAAGGGTTGACTTGAAAGAGAGAGTGAGAGAGGGTTGACAAATGAAGAATTATGAGGCATGGGGCAAGCATGGGAGCAATTAATGAGGAGAGAGAAAGGGCATGGCTCATCCTAACCTCACACCCCCATTTTTCTTCACCACTCTCACACCCTCATTTTCCTCATCACTCACACTCTCTCATTTGTGTTCTTCTTCTCATGTCCCTTCCCCAAACTGAAACCTTAACCTTTTCATCACTAAACCAAGCCTAATCTTCACTAAACTTCATCAAAACCCTCACAAAGTCAAGTTAAGCCTCTAGAGATGACTTGGAGTATGGAAAGCTAGGGTTTTTGAGCAAGTTTGGTAAGGTAGTGATCTCCAACTGTTAACTAGGCTTTTAAGATGTGGTGTTGCTTATTAGTTGTTGTTTAGAACACTAAAGTTATAGTTTTTATGCAAATATCGTATTTTGGTAAGGTTTTGTGTCTCGGGTGAATCTGTTATCGAACCAGGTTGTTGTTTTAGAAGTTGCCATCACAGAGAATTAGTTTAGAGACCTAGAAGCTACCCTAAAAACCTGAGACCATTCCATTTGAACTTGGTCGCAAATATATTGCTTCTGGCCGCAAATTGCGGCCAGATTGGGGACTGGGGTCTCGAGTCTTGGTCGTGAGGTCTCTGGGGTTGTTTGTACTCTCGTGGAACTTGCAACTTTCACTAATTGTTTGAGTAACAAAATCTGAGACCACTTAGCTAGTTTTTAGTGTTTCGGCAAAATGCGATACGATTAATCCGACATAGTTTAAAGTGTTTCTGGTAGCTTGCAGTCATGGATTTATTTTGATGATGTCGTTGTACGCGTTTAGCAGCTAAGCGAATCCTTTTGTAGCTTGAGGGAACCAATTCGTTATTTGGCGTCGTGTTCGTATATTATTGGGTAGTTAGCTAATCCACGCATTATTGTGTTGTGTGATAATAGGATCGTAGGCGGGGACTTCAGACGCTGCAAGGAGGGGAAAACAAGTGGTTGGATTTACCTAGCTCGAGATCGTCGGTGAGTAGATTTAACATCTACGGGGGAATCGCCCGTATGGCGTTAAGCGTCGAGGGCTAGATTCGGTGTTGTAGCCACATGTTTATATGCATATACGTTGATTGTGCATGAGCATCATTATTTGTTGTACCTTGACTTAGTACCTATTGGACACTGCACCATTACTGACGGTTCATGTTACACGAGCACTGAATTGTATACTACACACACACCGTTGGTAATTAGCATGACACACACAACATATACGTATATGTAGTACTGCATCCGTTATTGACATTGAGGCTGTTATTCTTGTACCACCTTACTAAGAGAATATGTATTGTACCGCCTTCATTATTATCAATAGTTAGACGTTGATTCTTGTAGTATTGCGCATATGAATTGCATCATGCATACATACATACATACATACATGCATACACACATACCTTGCTATAGCTACCTATACACCTTTATGATGTTGCATTTGACTTTGAGGAATTTGGGAACCGCATGATATCTTTAAAAACTTGATTCATTTAAAAGAGCGGTTTTTCCCCTGATATGCTCATATTACTGTTCTATGTTGTATACATCATATTTCATGGATTTACGCATTGAGATACTGATTTCATGTGATTTATGGATTTGAGAACCGTGGTTATATTTCAAGAAAGTATGCATTGTTTTGAAAACCCGGTTTCTCTTGATATGATATTTCGATGCGTCCACCATGAGTTTTCTCGGTTCTGAGATTAGTTTTAGAAACCCGATTCGAGGAGATGGATGATCCGTTTGCGGGTTCATGGTGGACCCGGTATGGTACCTCGGGACAAGAAAGGTATGTTGTGCAGTAGACGATAAGCCTGGCAGAGGGACTACTACCTACCGGTGATAGTTTGGAACCGGCGGTTATCCGGAGGATACCGACCGGAGTCGTGAGATGGATATGGGCCGATCCGGACTGACGGAGCCCGTGGGCCGATCCGGACTGACGGAGCCCGAGTTATGTGGATTTACGTGTCGATATTGGACATGGGTTTTCATGATGTTTCGAGTATTGATGTTGGGCACTCAGGTTCCATGAGATTTACGGATATGAGAGCCGATCAGAGTGACGGCGCCCGAGGTATTGGGATTTGGGGTGTCGTTGATGGACACCGGTTTTCCATGATGATGATTCATTGATGATGATTATGTTTTATCCCCCACTCAGGATTATTTGATATGCATTGTTTCATGTAGTTGTAGTACCCTGATGGTGTACCCTGATCATGATTGTTGCATATCCATATTGCCATACTTAGGCTACCAGATTGCATGTGATAGATTATCGCTGTGCGTGCATACTTGCGATTATCTGTATGATATTATTTATTATTTACGAGTTGGCAACTCACCCCCGTTGTGCCACAGTGTTTTGTAGGCTTGACCCTCAGAGTAGTCGCGGCAGGGCTCCTTATTGTATCTATTTCTGTGGATACCGCTACGGTTGGCTGTGATGCCATTTTGGTGTAGGTGGGTTTGCGGTCATCCGATTACATCTATTGTCTATCTCATTGTATCTAGTACTCTCCATCTACCACTTTCATGTATTGACTTAGAGACGAGTTTGTGAGGATCGATATTGTATTATATGTGACTCTGGGTGTCGTGCTCGTGTGAGCCGGCCTTTCTTATGTTGCTTTATCTCTTTTGTGTTGTTTTCATTTTATTATCTATTTCTTCGCTACGGCGTCGTATATATACTTGTGGTGATTGTTTTTCGCCTTTGGGCGTGATTTTCCCCCGTTTGGGAATGCTTTATTTATATCCTGTGTTTGTACCCGTTTCGGGGCTAGTTTTACAAAGGAGGTGCCGCCAAAATTTTTAAGAAAATAAACTTAAGCTTTAAGATTTTTACTTGAGATTTCCAAATGTTTTAACAATATTTTATCACTTACTTCTTTTTATGGTTTAGATTTCTGGGTTTTCGGCTTACTTAAATTGCGTTACGCCTGTTGATGTCACGTGGTTTAAATGCCGGTCACGTTCCTAAATTGGGTCGTGATAAAGTTGGTATCAGAGTGCTAAGTTTTACCTTTCAAAGTGTAGGATGACCTTAGTATGATGGAGTAGGTAGCTTATGCAGAGTGACGTAGCGTGTGTATGTTCCACGGCATACTTACGCCACGATACTCCGCCTAAGTGACCTTAGGACACATTGCTTGTAATTCCTTCCTTGATTTCCACGTATTCTTATGATTCGATTTCTATGTTCTTATCGAATCCCGTTTTCATTTCCAGCCATTATGTCGCCGAAGATTACGAGGGCACAGAGAGCGGCCGCGAGAGCCGAGGTCAGGGTAGGTTCGTCGGAGACGAGGACTGACCAGGGCGGTAAGCCTATTCCACAGGAGCAGATTGATCCACCTTCGATAGATCGTATTACTAGGCTAGAGGCCGGTATGCAGGATTTGCGCCAGATGATGGGGTCGTTGGTTGAGGCCAGTCGAGCGCCGAGACAGGAGGTTGTCCCACCTGTTATGGGGGCCGAGATGGTGCCTACTGTTCACGCAGTCGTACCTACAGCTATGGAGGTTACCACCGTATCATTATCTGAGTTCATGAGGCTGAAGCCTTCGGTTTTCACCGGCACCGATGCAGCTGAGGATCCCCAGTCGTTTATCGATCGGATGGTCAGGATCTGCCGTTCGTTGAGATGCTCCGACGCGAGATGGGTAGAGTTCGTGAGTTTTTGTCTGGAGGGTCTTGCCCAGACTTGGTGCGAGTCTTTAGAGAGGGGCCGAGCCTCAGGTCTTTCTCCTATGACCAGGGATGAGTTCGTGGCAGTTTTTCTTGCCCGTTTTCTTCCGCAGAGCGTCAGGGATGCTCGAGCTCGCAGTTTTGAGTCGTTACACCAGACTCCGGGTATGACGGTGGCAGAGTACGATGTTCAGTTTACCCAGCTATCTATGTATGCTCCATGTTTGGTGGACACTAAAGAGATGCGGATCAAGAGATTTGTGCGAGGCCTGATTACCCAGTTGTTCCTCGCTATCAGCGCCCAGCATTTTGACACATATGCAGCCGCAGTGGATGCAGCCCTACTGGTTGAGGAGCGTCTTTCCGAGACTTCGGTCGTTTCGGAACCGAAGAGGGTTCGTTCTAGTGTATCAGCCCGAAGACAGATGTATAGACGCCGCGACAGATTTCGTTCAGGTTGTGGGAGTAGCAAAGGCTTGGGATGATGCCAGTTATTTAGCTCTTATCCCCAGGAGGGTCAGCAGTCATCGTCTGGATGTTTTCGGTGCGGGAGTTTATATCATCACGTCAGAGATTGTACTGAGGCACGTGAGGACGAGGCAGCCGTACCACATGTTACCTTACCACCTTCTCCACCTCAGAGAGCGTCGCCTCTTACGCCTGTTGTTGCTCCACGTCAGACTTATGCTTAGAGAGGTCGTGATCGCGGAGGTTTTGTTCAGAGAGGAAGGGTGGCAGAGGTGGAGGGCAGCCAGTCGCCGGTAGAGGGCAGGCTCGAGTGTTTGCTTTGACTCATCAGGACGCGCAGGCGTCCAATGCAGTGGTTTCAGGTACTCTTTCAGTATGTTCTTTTGATGCGCACGTATTGTTTGATCCGGGATCTACGCACTCGTATGTTTCTACACACTTCGTGCCGAGGTTGGGCCGAGAGTCGTGTTTGCTAGATCAGCCGCTTGTTGTGACTACTCCTATTGGCGAGTCTTTTGTTGCGCGACACGTGTTTCGGTCGTTTGCCGTTCGGATTGGAGATAGAGATTCGTCCGTCGACTTGATTCTTCTTGAGATGTTGGACTTCGATGTTCTCCTGGGCATGGACTGGTGAGCTACTTGCTATGCGTCTGTGGACTGCCGTGAGAAGACAGTCAGGTTTTGTTTTCCGGACGAGTCAGTTCTTGTTGTGCAGGGGGACCGTGGTGCCGCCCCTCACAATTTGATTTCTGCCCTTTGCGCTAGTCGGCTCTTGAGGAGAGGATGTCGGGGATTCTTAGCTTTCATTTCGTGATACCAGAACCACGGTAGATTTGTTGGACCGGGTTCCTATTGTGAGAGAGTTTCCCGACGTATTTCCCGATAAGTTACCTGGATTGCCGCCAGAGCGCGATATTGAGTTTTGCATTGATTTGATCCCCGGCACGGGGCCTATTTCTATACCACCTTACCGGATGGCCCCGGCGGAGCTTAAGGAGCTTAAGGATCAGCTGCAGGAGTTGCTTGATAGGGGACTTGTGCGTCTGAGTGTTTCGCCTTGGGGAGCTCATGTTCTATTCGTCAAGAAGATGGACGGCAGTTTGAGGTTGTGCATTGATTATCGTCAATTGAACCGCGTTACGGTGCGGAATAGGTATCCATTACTTCGCATTGACGATTTGTTTGATCAGCTCCAGGGTGCGGGACATTTTTCCAAGATTGATTTTCTCCCACTTGCACTAGGGCCATCTGATAGTAGTGGTTGTAGTATCTCATACTTAACCATCCCTAACTCTAAAATGCTCTCTGGAAATTTTCTGAAAATTTGGATTTTTGTGAATTAAAAATTGCTAAAAAATTCAGCAGGGTCTTATTTGAATTACTGTGAAATTCGAGGGGCTAGTTCATTAAAAGCGTGACGGAACCGCGGCACAAGCATGGCTTGTGCGGCGGTTCCGCGGCCATTTTGTCACATTAATTTATGAATTTTGCACAGTAATTCATGTTTTCAGGTGCTGAGTTTTCTGGGAATTTTTAATTTGAACTCAAGAGTTGAGTTTTCTGGGGTGTTTTGGAGCTTAGATGATTCGATCGGATTATCAGACTTTGTCTATGTGGCTTTCCGGATAATTATTGAATATGTTAAAAAGTTCGACCGGATATAAATACCCACCTTTTCCCCTGTCGGGAAATTTCCAAGTGTTGGATCTTTCCGTGGTTTAATAACGTTCTAAGTAGTGCAAGTAACGCGATGGTCCCTCTAGAAGACAACAAACCTTAACTCGATTATGTGACCGTCTTGAACTGCCCTTTGAACCTTCGGGTTTGGGGCAGTACGGCGTGCCACATGTGAGGCGTTGGCTTGACCCTTCTACGGCTGGACCGTTGGTACTGAGGCATGAACTGAATGTTTTTTAAACTTATTTCATGTGTTGATCTGTATCGGGAAAACTTGGGTGTTCGATTGTTCGATCGGAAAGTTTAACATTTTCTATTTATAACCTCGATCTCCTTGGAGATCAACCATCACCATGATCAGGTGATGCTGCCTCAGAATATGGATGGATCACTGATGGGACGGACGTTCCTTGGCATAAGCCACAACTCCATTGTCTCACAATGGTAGGAACGAAGTTCATCTCATGAACTATTATACACCCAAACAGCCTCTTTGGTAGCATCTTAAGTAGCGATGTATCTAGCCTTTATCTTCTAGTATGCCACGGTATCTAGCTTGGAACTTTTCCAACATACCGTCCCTTTACTGAGGGTAAAGACAATGCCTGTGACTGACATTCAGTCGTCCTTATCATCCTGGAACCCTTTCAGTGATTCTCCCCAGGATCGGTTGATATCATCTCACTACAACTAGTGAGAATCCTAACATCCAGTTAGATCTATCTCATAGACCCAAAACCCAGGATTTAGGAGGTATCACTTTGATCCTATATGGAGAATCATTGTGATAAGAGGAGATTGACCGAGCGTAGTATAGGAAACTCCTTCCCTATCTAGAGTATGTCATCCACGTACTCTACGAGGATCATCACCATACTCCCTACTACCTTTTTGTATATACAAGGTTCATCTACCATTTTGATGATGTCAAACTGTTTGACTACTACATCAAAACAGATGTTCTAACTCTGCGATACCTGCTTTATCCTATAAAGCATCTTGTACACGTTTCCGCTGCTCCCACTGTCTACGAAGCCCTCTGGCTGTGAACTTATAGACTCTCTCTTCTAAAACATTATTTAGAAAAGCAGTCATGACACCCAACCGCCAGATATCGTAGTCATGGTATGTAGCCGTGGCAAGTAGGATCTGGATGGACTTAAGCATAGCCACTTGAAAATGTTTCATCATTATCCACGCCTGGTCGATGACGAAAAGCTTTAACAAGTCTAGCTTTGAAAGTCTCAACTTTTCCATCTACACCAAGTAATCTTCTCAAGATATACTTGCTCCTGATGGGGATTTAACCCTTCAGATATAGCAACCAAAGTCCATACTTTGTTGGTGTACATGGATTCCATTTCAGATCGCTAAGCATCCAGCCATTCTTACAGAGTCCCACTCCTGATGGCCAGCTCGAAACTAGTTGGGTCATTATCTCATGATGCAATCCTCGCTCCCACTGTCATAGAGAAACAGAAGTATCTCTCAGGTGGGTGAGAAACCCTACTAGATCGGCGGAGAGGCTGAGGTTCGTTGGTAACTATTGAATCCTTTGGTTTTATCAAATCATCTGCTGTAGTTTGTATAGCTGGAACCTTTCCAGTTCTACATTACAGACCATGCCTCGAGCTTGTCCGGATTTTGCTTTTCAGACATAGGATGGACAACCCCAAATCTTAACTAACTTAAGAGATGGGCTCTTCCCTTATCATATCAAATATGAAGTGGTAGGCAACTGATTTGATTTGAACCCTATTCAATAGGTATGCAGCTTCTCAAGTGCATAACTCCCAAAAAGGAAATAGGTAACTCAGTAGTACTCATCATAGAGCACACCTTATCATATAGGGTGAGATTGCTCCGCCTCGATATACCATCGTTCTATGGTGTATACGGAGGAGTAATGCTGAGAGAGAATCTCATTCTCCTTTAGAAAAGTCCAGGAATTCCATGCACAAGTATTCTCCTTCCTGATCTCATCATAGGACATAATACTTATACCCGTATTTTGGTTCTCTACTTCTAACTTATATTCTGTGAATATCTCAAAAGGTTCGGACTTGTGTTTCAACAGGAACATAGGTCTGAATCTCGAAAGATCATCAGAGAATGTAATGAAGTAAAAAGAACGGGTCTTGGTATGTGCAGACAGGGGGCCTTCATACATCAACATGTATCATCCCAAGAGTTCAACTAACTCTTTCTCTGTTTCCAATAAACAGAGCCGTGGTCATCTTATCACTGTGACATGACTGGCAAGTTTCACAAGATATAAATTCAAACTGATTTAAATATGCATCTAAAATATAACTTCAGCCAGTCGGATCGCATTGATATGACCTAGTCTACAATGCCTCAAGAAGGATTTGTTCATTTCTGAACTCTTCCTCTTTTGTGTATTCCGTATACTAAGAACTGTAGTTTGATTTAGAACATCAATGCTTTTAGATAAGGTGCCTGAACCGATCAACTTTTGATATAGGAAATGTTCAAAACATTATCCAACAATACAAAATTTTATCATTTCTTTACTAATTAAGAGAGTGATATGATTTTGTATATCAGGTTCGGTATCTAATAACATTCGTTCAGAATCAATGTATTTGGAATACAGGGTGACAGTGACCAACAGACTTGGCTGCAACACTTGCCCCGTTTTCTGCCTCATGAAACTTATCACCCGTTCTCAGTTCTCAACCTTTCTGTAGCCCTATGTAACAGATTACATATCTGGGATCCTGATCCGGTATCATATACCCAGGATGCGGAGGATACTGAGAAACAGTTCTTTGTAATGAATATACCCGAAGATGATGCATCAGTATGCACTCTCTTCGTTTGGGCGGCACGGGAATTCTGGTAATCCCCAATTTCCTACTCTGTCTTATAACAATTATAAGTTGGAGCGGGACCAACGTTCCCCAGCTCAGTATAACAAGCGGGTTCGGTCAATATTCCGTATTATTATCTCGATTAAGGCGTGATATGGTTGCTACCTGGAGAGAGAGAGAAGAAAACACTCAGCGTGCGTTCTTTCAAGAATAGATTGGTTATTATTTTGTCTAATCAGGATGGCTCCCACTGGTTTTATCAAATCTTCCTTCAAACCCTAAAAGGAAAGACTAGCCGGGATTAATTACACACTACAAGTTCGCCAATCTTTCAGCCAGGCCAGTGTCGGTACTTTGAGGGAGGTCCACCGTGCTTTCGCACGAACCTAATTAATGTAAACCTCGTTTTCCCAGAGGCGTAACCTCGTTAACACCTTTCTAGACACCTATTTGATCGGCTAATTGTAATGTGTAAAACTCTCCCAGGAGTAACAATTACTCGCAGTGGGTATCGGGATCCAACTATCTCATAGAAGGTATGCAATCTCATTGCAAATTTCAACACTTGAAATTCCCGATAATTTTGCCCCTAGCACCCTATGACCTTGACGGAGGTCAACAAACCATAGGCTACTAGTCAAGTTCAACCCGTCATTTCTTGATCGAATTAAACCCACCCGCACGACCCTTGACGGAGGTCAACAAGGCCGCACGACTACCCTAATCCAATCTGCATCATATGCATAAGCAGATAAATACTAGTTAGCTACCGTACACTACGCCTTGACGGAGGTCAACAAACGTAGCACGAATACTAAATAGGACTTATCTGAAATGACGGAGGGCTACGACAGGGTTTTTTCTGAAAACCTATTGCGTAATGAACTTGATATCGTTGTAGAATCAAATGATTTTAAAATGGAGTGCTTTTGAGGCTTTTCTAGTTTTGCTAAAAGAGTCACTCCCGGTGAAGGGATCGTCGGTCCTTTCCTCATCGAATAAGGTGCTGGATATATCATATATATCACTGTGCAAAGCAGAAACTATAGAAGCTATCAAAAGACAAACCGAGTGTGTAGCAACTACCAGTTATTGCTAAAGGAGTCACTCCCGGTGAAGAGATCTCGGTCCTTTCCTTATCGAATAAGGTGCAGGATATATCATATACACCGCTGTGCAAAGCAAGAACTGTAGCTACCTGTTTTATTTTTGAAATTCAATTCTACAACATGTTTAGGTTTCTTTTCTTTCATTAATCACATTAATGAAGTCCCATCATTTAAGTACCTAAACATCACAGATAAATACGACGTACGCTTATGTCATCCGCATTCGCCTCGATGTCCCCTCATGCACCGTTAGGTTAGGTAACTAACAGCAGAGCGGGGCAGGGCTAGCACGGGTGTAAAACATAAGTAACGTCTATATAATATATCATATATACTATATACAGTATCTATCACAGAACATATCACATGATCACATCACAGATATCGCAGCAGAAGAAACATATGAAATATTGGATATACTAGGACGTCCGTGTTTTCAATACGAGCCAGTATAAAACACGGATTCCACGGTCGCGATGAATAGCCAAACCCACACCCCTAGACCCCTACGAGAGAGGCAAGCAACCCTACCAATTCTAGAGTTAGGAGACCCGGAATCGACTCCTCGAGTTGGTCTCCCACTGGACTCCAGAACCCGGTTACTTGTGCTCCCCTCCTTGGGTCTATTCTAGTGCGGAAAAGTAAATAATATACAAAGGGTGACATCTTCCGCAACCTGGAAGTGTCCCAATAAAAGAATATTACATACAAGTTTTTACATGAAAGAAAATGAAAAACACTCATCTCACATAAAAACCCCCGGCTATTCAAACACGACGATCCAATATAACATATCCAGCAACACATAACATCACATGTCATCAACGTAAGTAAACATGCGTATCCCAATTGTCGTTGACAAATAGCAACGAAACCGGCGATATCACATATTACACTTACGGTCACAGAAAAGAAAGTGTAAAACTACAACAGTTGGAATCCGCAACCTGCATAGACATCGCATGCCTAATCAAATGAATTCCTTAGACATCACATGCCTAACAATTATAAACCCCGCATTTTAGTCTCATTATCGAAAACACTTTTCAATATCAAGTCGGGCAATTCAACAAGATTCCCGAAAAACTGATCGAATGCTCGTCGCAAACTTTAGTAGACGGCCGCACCCCCGATGCCGTCGACGAAGTGTACCAAGGCGGAACACCGCTGCCGTGAGCACCCTAACGGATGCTTTCGGCGACGGGGTTCTCCTACAGTCACTTGGTCGGGGCTTTGGGGTGTGGATGTCTATTAAGTTTACCCGACGAGTATCCGCGTACGCTACGTGATTGCGACGGACTTTTGATCACATCAAAATTCTGTGGCAACCGATCAAGTGAGACTAAACTGCTATGTTTATAACATTCATTTTAGTTATCTCATAACTATTTGTGAATTCCAATTATTGTATCACATTCCGGATAAATAGAAAATGTTAAACTTTCTGATCGAACAATCGAACACCCAAGTTTTCCCGATACAGCTCAACACATGAAATAAGTCTAAAAACATTCAGGTCGTGCCTCAGTACCAACGGTCCAGCCGTAGAAGGGTCAAGCCAACGCCTCACATGTGGCACGCCGTACTGCCCCAAACCCTAAGGTTCAAAGGGCAGTTCAAGACGGTCACATAATCGAGTTAAGGTTTGTTGTCTTCTAGAGGGACCATCGCGTTACTTGCACTACTTAGAACGTCGTTAAACTACGGAAAAATCCAACACTTAGAAATTTCCCGGCAGGGGAAAAAGTGGGTATTTATATCCGGTCGAACTTTTTAACATATTCTAAAGTTACCCGGAAAATCACATAGACAAAATTAGACAATCCGATCGAATCTACGAACTCCCAATACAACCCAGAAAACTCAACTCTTGAGTAAATATTAAAAATTCCCAGAAAATACAGCACCTGAATATAGGAATTACTGTGCAATTTTAAAAACCCAATATGATAATATCGCCGTGGAACCGCCGCACGAGCCATGCTCGTGCCGCGGTTCCGCCGCGCTTTAGTTGAATCACGGGCACGTGCTGCACAGTTTTTCTTACAATTCCCTGCTGAATTTTCTGCATATTTTTAATGTGGAAAAAACCCAGTTTTTGAAAAAAGTCCAGAGAGCATTTTGGATTAGGGTTTCGATGTTCGTTCGGATTTCAAACGTCGTCTACACTTCGCCTAAGGCTCTAGCTAGGCTCTGATACCACTGTAGGGTTCCTAGGCACACTAATGAGGTCTCACAAGGCATCAACCATGCCAATTTCAAATTTTACAAGTGCCGGGAAACCCTAATACGGATCGTTGACTAGAGTTTAGGCGAAAAATGAAACTAGTTAACAACTTAACTAAAAGAAAGAGGCTACAACCTTTGTAGATCCGGTTCTCCACCTCCATGGCTCCGTGATGAAGTCCCCTCGCTGTCCATATCGGATCCCAGACTCTAGCGTCGGCTTCATCGGAGAAATGGGTGGGCTAGGTCGTCGACTTCGATGCCGAAGATGATCTACGTCGAGGCAACACTAGATCAAGCTCCAACTTCACCAAGTCAAGAAACTTGTGAAGAAAACACCCTATACTACTTGGCAAGAGGTAGAGGATGAAGAAATAGGAAGTGGGTTCACTTTAGAATTGGATTTCTCACTCTTTTTCACTAGTTGCTATTGATGGAGGCAAGGTTTCTTCTTGAAGAAGAAGAAGAAGAAGATGATAGAATATGATAAGTGTTATCTAAAATAGAAAATAAAAGGAATACTTATCATACTCTAACCATGGTCAAGTGTAGAGAGTAAACTAGGGTTAGGTGAATGGTTAGAGTTAAGCATGAAGACAAAAATGGTGACTTAGTCAAAGCTTCATGAAGCTTCAACATCAAACAAAGAAAGCCACCATTTTCTCTTTTATGCCAAATAAATAAATAAATAAATGAATAAATAAATAAAAACAAAACCCTTAACCATGGTTTAATCTAAACATACACCCAAACATGCATGTATCATCAAACATGGTACAAGCAAGTGCACAAAAATATATCACATATACAATGTGCACATCAAGTGAGAAAATCCATTTAAAGTGAACAAATATTAGTTAATGCAAAGTAATATATCAAATATATAATTATACATTAAATCATTAAATCAACACTTGATTTAACGATCCAGTCATATCGCATATAACCGACTAATATCCAATGTATCGGATTATCGAATCAATCCTTGATTCGATAACTAGGTTATATCGCATACAACTAATCGATACATTCATCGCGAGAATAGAATACGGTATCACATACACGCATTATTCTCGGTCCCGCACATATCTCATATGCGCTCCTATTTCGTTTTGCTTGAGCCAGGAAACCTCTGTGTAGGACTCTAAAGACTCGTCAATACGCCGGCAGCAGGTGATGATCATATCAAACACCCACAAGCCGCAAGCGGTCTGCTAAACGTAACGGCCACCCGGGTATTGAGCGATCAGAAGATCGACGAGCAAGCCCGCTCATACTCCTGTGAATCCAACCAGTAACACTTACCGTACAGTCCGGTCTCGTCGTCTGATATGTCGCATATCTCGCCTAGGGGTGGTAAACGTCAGACCCCAATAGCTCGATAAGTCGTGTCGATATGAGGTCTATAACAGTTCGAGAAACTACAGGTAACACTTACCAGTAAATCTCAGCAACCCTGGCCAGGGATTTCCGGTTATAGCCAATCGAACACAGCGCAACATCAACCCCCTATACCGGGAGAGACGAATCCCCTCCTATCGCTCATTGCCTCCATGTGACTCGGGACTGTACCCAAAAACCACCATTTTACATGCCCTCTTGGACGTGGTAAGGTGGAAATCAAAGCACAGTGGGAACCACACAAGACTCTATGACGATCTCGGGTCAACAGACTACTCTGTACCAGTGTCACCAGAGAACTGCCATCTGACGTTAGGTATAATACCATCTGGGAGTTCTCGGCGAGTCCGTCTAGTGTACCCAGTCTCCACTGAGCACCCGTATATCATCTCTGATGTCAAAACACCAATGGATATGAGATCATCCATCGCCCATCTGTATGGGTCGAGAAGGTATACGCTAGTCTACTCTGGTATATCGATGCCCCGTCTCGATACACCCACGACTAGGGACCTTGAAGGATGTACTTATGGACTACCATGTCCCCACTAGTATGATCCGCATCATAGTCCAGGTAGTCAAGTACACATCCTAAGGGCTTTACCAACATGTATCAGAGAGACAATCAGTGTACACGTTAAGCTAAAGAGCAACCAGATAGCATACTATCATGTCGAGCAAGAAAGTCCTCCCTATATATGTCCAAGCATCCACTACAATATACATCCTATGTATAGTAATGGCCTCTAGGGCATACATATAACTAACAGATTTGAGATCGGGTTATCTTCAGTTGCGGGTTCGGAATGATGACATTCCGAAGACTGCTTTTCGTACGCGCTACGGGCATTATGAGTTTTTGGTGATGTCGTTCGGACTCACCAATGCCCCAGCAGCATTCATGGATTTGATGAACCGGATTTTCAGGCCGTTCCTCGACCAGTTAATTATTGTGTTTATTGATGACATTCTGGTTTATTCCAGGAGTCGAGAGGAGCATGAGCAGCACTTGAGGATTGCTTTGCAGACATTCAGAGAGCACCAGCTGTTTGCTAAATTCTCGAAGTGTGCCTTCTGGCTTGATAGTGTTGACTTCCTGGGTCATGTGGTTACGGGAGACGGTATTCGTGTGGTCCCAAGGAAAGTCGAGGCCGTATAGCTTTGGCCCAGACCTGTATCAGTGACAGAGGTCCACAGCTTTTTGGGCTTAGCCGGTTATTACCGCCATTTCGTGCAGGACTTTCCGAGTATCGCTGCACCGTTGACCGGACTGACCAGGAAGGGGGTTCCTTTTCTTTGGACTGAGGCATGCGAGCTAAGTTTTCAGCAGTTGAAGACTCGGTTGACGACTGCACCAGTTTTATCTTTGCCTTCTGGATCGAGCGGCTTTGTCGTTTACTGTGATGTTTCTCGAGTGGGACTCGGTTGTGTATTGATGCAGCATGATAGAGCTATCGCTTATGCTTCCCGGCAGTTGAAGAAGCACGAGCAGAATTATCCCACTCATGATCTTGAGATGGCCGCGGTGGTCTTTGCACTTAAGATTTGGAGACACTACTTGTACGGGGAGTCGTGTCATATTTTCACAGACCACCAGAGCTTAAAGTACATCTTCCAGCAGCGGGATCTGAATTTGAGACAACGTCGTTGGATGGAGCTCGTGAAGGATTATGATTGTGAGATACTTTATCACTCGGGCAAGGCGAATGTGGTAGCTGATGCTTTGAGTCGTAGGCCCGGGGGTAGCTTGTCCCAGTTGAGCGCAGTTCAGAGACAGTCTTCTGCAGATTGGCAGATCTTGTGCGATAGTAGGGTACAGTTTGAGTTCACTTCCACTGGGGGACAGCTTGCTCATGTCCATGCCCGTCCACTTTTACTTGATCGTATTCGTGAGGCACAGCCCGACGATGCCCGTTTGTCTGAGATTCTTGAGCATGTTCGGCAGGGTAGAGATTCGGAGTTTGAGATTGATGACCAGGGTGTGCTACGTTTTGGGACTCGTTTGTGTGTACCTGATACCGGTAGGTTGAGACGCGATATCCTAGAGCAGGCACATCAGTCAGCTTATAGTGTTCACCCAGGTTCCACCAAGATGTATCGTGACTTGAGGGATATCTACTGGTGGGCAGGGATGAAGAGTGATGTTTCGGATTTCGTTTCTTGGTGTCTGACTTGTCAGCAAGTCAAGGCTGAGCATCTGAGACCGGCTAGAGAGTTGCAGCCTTTACCCGTTCCGGAGTGAAAATGGGAACAGATCTCCATGGATTTCATTGTGGGTTTACCCAGGTCCAGTCGAGGGTATGACTCCATTTGGGTGATTGTTGACCGGTTGACGAAAGCGGTTCACTTCCTTTTAGTGAAGACCACTTTCGGTTATGCTCAATATGCTCAGTTGTACATTGATGAGATTGTGCGTTTGCACGGCGTTCCTACATGCATCGTATCCTGCAGGGGCACCCAATTTACCAGCCGTCTTTGGCAGAAATTTCATGAAGCTTTAGGTACCCGATTGAGTTTTAGCACCGTTTTCCATCCGCAGACCGATGGTCAGTCAGAGCGGACTATACGGACTCTGGAGGATATGCTTCATGCCTGCGTGCTTGATTTTGGTGGCAGTTGGGACCGTCACTTGCCGTTGATAGAGTTCTCCTATAAGAACTGTTATCAGGAGACGATTCAGATGGCACCTTTTGAGGCTTTGTATGGTAGAAAGTGTCGATCGCCAGTCTGTTGGACCGAACTCAGCGAGAGCAGGATATGGGGACCCCGGTTAGTTCAAGAGACTACGGAGAAGATCCAGTTGATTCCGGATAGGATGAAAGCAACCCTGTGCAGATAAAAGTCTTATGCCGACCGTCGTCGTCGCAAGCTTGAGTTCGCAGTGGGGGATCATGTATTCCTACAGATTTCTCCGATGAAGGGCGTGATGAGATTTGGAAAGAAAGGGAAGCTTAGTTCCAGATTTGTAGGTCCTTTTGAGATCCTTGAGCGAGTTGGTACCGTTGCCTATCGTTTGGCACTTCCGCCCAGTTTTCCGGATGTTCACCCCATATTCCATGTATCGATACTTCGCAAGTACCTTCATGACCCTTCTCACATGATTCAGCACTAGACCGTCCAGTTGGAGCGCGATCTTTCGTTCACCAAGCAGCAGGTAGTTATATTTGATCGGCAGGTGAAGAAAGTTCGGTCAAAGGTCTTACCATCGGTGAAGGTTCTTTGGCGTGGCCCGAATAGTGAAGAGGTCACTTGGGAAACCGAGAGCGAGACGCGAAAAAAATTCCCTCATCTCTTTGAAGGTACGCATAGTAAGATTTTTAAATTCGGGGACCGAATTTCTTTAAGGGGGGAAGATTGTAACACTTTAGAATGCGATTAGTGTTAATTAAGCGATAATGCTGGTTTTTAGTAAAAAGTTAACCAAAATAGTTTTCACATATTTTATAAAAATTAATTAATATTTTATTATTATTTGTTTTGGCTTGCACACACTTATGCATGTTAACTTGGGGGTTATGGAGGTGTTAACCATGCTTAAGTTGCCATGACACCCTAAACCAATTTCTTGCCTTGTTAACCCTTTTCATTTTTGTTTTGACTAAGAGTTGACTTGAGAGAGAGAGGGGGAGGGGGTTGACAAATGAAGAATTATGAGGCATGGGGCAAGCATGGGAGCAATTAATGAGGAGAGAGAAAGGGCATGGCTCATCCTAACCTCACACCCCCATTTTTCTTCACCACTCTCACACCCTCATTTTCCTCATCACTCACACTCTCTCATTTGTGTTCTTCTTCTCATTTCCCTTCCCTAAACTGAAACCTTAACCTTTTCATCACTAGACCAAGCCTAATCTTCACTAAACTTCATCAAAACCCTCACAAAGTCAAGTTAAGCCTCTAGAGATGACTTGGAGTATGGAAAGCTAGGGTTTTTGAGCAAGTTTGGTAAGGTAGCGATCTCCAACTGTTAACTAGGCTTTTAAGATGTGGTGTTGCTTATTAGTTGTTGTTTAGAACACTAAAGTTATAGTTTTTATGCAAATATCGTATTTTGGTAAGGTTTTGTGTCTCGGGTGAATCTGCTATCGAACCAGGTTGTTGTTTTAGAAGTTGCCATCACAGAGACTTAGTTTAGAGACCTAGAAGCTACCCTAAAAACCTGAGACCATTCCATTTGACCTTGGTCGCAAATATATTGCTTCTGGCCGCAAATTGCGGTCAGATTGGGGACTGGGGTCTCGAGTCTTGGTTGTGAGGTCTCTGGGGTTGTTTGTACTCTCGTGGAACTTGCAACTTTCACTAATTGTTTGAGTAACAAAATCTGGTACCACTTAGCTAGTTTTTAGTGTTTCGGTAAAATGCGATACGATTAATCCGATATAGTTTAAATTGTTTCTGGTAGCTTGCAGTCGTGGATTTATTTTGATGATGCCGCTGTACGCGTTTAGCAGCTAAGCGAACCCTTTTTTAGCTTGAGGGAACCAATTCATTATTTGGCGTTGTGTTCGTATATTATTGGGTAGTTAGCTAATCCACGCGTTATTGTGTTGTGTGATAATAGGATCGCAGGCGGGGACTTCAGACGCTGCAAAGAGGGGAAAACAAGTGGTTTGATTTACCTAGCTCGAGATCGTCGGTGAGTAGATTTAACATCTACGGGGGAATCTCCCGTATGGCGTTAAGCGTCGAGAGCTAGATTCGGTGTTGTAGCCACATGTTTATATGCATATACGTTGATTGTGCATGAGCATCATTTGTATATCATTACTTGTTGTACCTTGACTTAGTACCTATTGGACACTGCACCATTACTGACGGTTCATGTTACACGAGTTCTGAATTGTATGCCACACACACACCATTGGTAATTACCATGACACGCACAATATATACCTATATGTGGTACTGCATCCATTATTGACATTGAGGCTGTTATTCTTGTACCACCTTACTAAGGGAATATGTATTGTACCGCCTTCATTATTATCAATAGTTAGACGTTGATTCTTGTAGTATTGCGCATATGAATTGCATCATGCATACATATATACATGCATACACACATACCTTGCTATAGCTACCTATACACCTTTATATGATGTTGCATTTGATTTTGAGGAATTTGGGAACCGCATGATATCTTTAAAAACTTGATTCATTTAAAAGAGCGGTTTTCCCCCTGATATGCTCATATTACTGTTCTATGTTGCATACATCATATTTCATGGATTTACGCATTGAGATACTGATTTCATGTGATTTATGGATTTGAGAACTGTGGTTATATTTCAAGAAAGTTGCATTGTTTTGAAAACCCGGTTTCTCTTGATATGATATTTCGATGCGTCCACCATGAGTTTTCTCGGTTCTGAGATTGGTTTTAGAAACCCGATTCGAGGAGATGGATGATCTGTTTGCGGGTTCATGGTGGACCCGGTATGGTACCCCGGGACAAGAAAGGTATGTTGTGCAGTAGACGATAAGCCTAGCAGAGGGACTACTACCTACCGGTGATAGTTTGGACCCGGCGGTTATCCGGAGGATACCGACCGGAGTCGTGAGATGGATATGGGCCGATCCGGACTGACGGAGCCCGAGTTTTGTGGATTTACGTGTCGATGTTGGACATGGGTTTTCATGATGTTTCGAGTGTTGATGTTGGGCACTCAGGTTCCATGAGATTTACGGATATGAGGGCCGATCAGAGTGACGGCGCCCGAGGTATTGGGATTTGGGGTGTCGTTGATGGACACCGGTTTTCCATGATGATGATTCATTGATGATGATTATGTTTTATCCCCCACTCAGGATTATTTGATATGCATTGTTTCATGTAGTTGTAGTACCCTGATGGTGTACCCTGATCATGATTGTTGCATATCCATATTGCCATACTTAGGCTACCAGATTGCATGTGATAGATTATCGCTGTGCGTGCATACTTGCGATTATCTGCATGATGTTATTTACTATTCACGAGTTGGCAACTCACCCCCGTTGTGCCACAGTGTTTTACAGGCTTGACCCTCAGAGTAGTCGCGGCAGGGCTCCTTATTGTATCTATTTCTGCAGATACCGCTACGGTTTGCTGTGATGCCTTTTTGGTATAGGTGAGTTTGCGGTTTTCCGATTACATCTATTGTATATCTCATTGTATCTAGTACTCTCCATCTACAACTTTCATGTATTGACTTAGAGACGAGTTTTTGAGGATCGATATTGTATTATATGTGACTCTGGATGTCATGCTCGTGTGAGCCGGCCTTTCTTATGTTGCTTTATCTCTTTTATGTTGTTTTCATTTTATTGTCTATTTCTTCGCTACGGCGTCGTATATATGCTTGTGGTGATCGTTTTCCGTCTTTGGGCGTGATTTGCTCCCGTTTGGGAATACTTTATTTATATCCTGTGTTTGTACCCGTTTCGGGGCTAATTTTACAAAGGAGGTGCCGCCAAATTTTTTAAGAAAATAAACTTAAGCTTTAAGATTTTTACTTGAGATTTCCAAATGTTTTAACAATGTTTTATCACTTACTTCTTTTTATGGTTTAGATTTCTGGGTTTTCGGCTTATTAAATTGCGTTACGGCTGTTGACGTCACGTGGTTTAAGTGCCGGCCACATTCCTAAATTGGGTCGTGACAACTTTGATTGCAATATAGATCTTAAGGGAGCATGTCACCGTATTTGGGGGCGATGTGCTGGTTTAGGGACATTCTGGTCCATTATTGCCATGTTTGAGGCGAAATTTTAGTTTAGGGACATCCCGGTCCAATGTCACCATATTTGAGGCGAGATTCTAGTTTAGGGACATCTTGGTCCGTTGTTAGTTTAGGGACTTCTCGGTCCATTGTTGCCATGTTTGAGGCGGATAATTAGTTTAAGGACTTCTCGGTCCTATGTCGCGATATTTGAGGCGGATACTTAGTTTAAGGACTTCTCGGTCCGATGTCGCCATATTTGAGGCGAGGTTCTACTTTAGGGACATCTCGGCCCGTTATCGCCATATTTGAGGCGAATTTCTAGTTTAAGGACATCTCGGTCCTTCATCGCCTTGTTTGAGGCGACGGAGCTTCTTTGCATACTATTCTCAGCGTTCTGACTCAGGAAGATATCGAGCGGACACGAGCATCATTATCTATCATAGACCTAAGTCGTGACTCGTCAAGCGTAGTATTTTTTGAGGAATCGGCCGTTTATTGGCCGTAAGGGTCTTTCGCCATGCATATCTATGAGCAGGTAGGCTCCACCTTGGTAGATTTTGTCTATGATGTACGGGCCTTTATAGTTCAGCTCGAATTTCCCCCGTTGACTTCTCGGTCCGATGTCACCATATTTGAGGCGAGGTTCTAGTTTAGGGACATCTCGGCCCGTTATCGCCATATTTGAGGCGAATTTCTAGTTTAAGGACATCTCGGCCCGTTATCGCCATATTTGAGGCGAATTTCTAGTTTAAGGACATCTCGGTCCTTCATCGCCATGTTTGAGGCGACGGAGCTTCTTTGCATACTATTCTCAGAGTTCTGATTCAGGAAGATATCGAGCGGACATGAGCGTCGTTATCTATCATAGACCTAAGTCGTGACTCGTCAAGCGTAGTATTTTTTGAGGAATCGGCCGTTTATTGGCCGTAAGGGTCTTTCGCCATGCATATCTATGAGCAGGTAGGCTCCACCTTGGTAGACTTTGTCTATGATGTACGGGCCTTCATAGTTCAGCTCGAATTTTCCCCGTTTTGCACGATTGGGGATCATTGGTCTTTTGACGACTAGCATGAGTTCGTCTTGGCGGAATGTTCTCGGCCTGGTCAGTCTTTCGTATGACCGTGTCATCGTTGCCTTATAAGCCACCAGATTTTGCTGTGTTATAAGGCGAGTTTCGTCGAGGGCGTCGAGCTCCTCAAGCCGAAGATGAGCATTTTCTTTATCTGTCAGCTCGTATCGAACCGCTACTTGTAGAGAAGGGACTTCTATTTCCAGGGGAAGCACTGCTTCCGTGCCGAATACCAACGTGTATGGTGTTGTATTCGTGGTTGTTTTGAACGTTGTTCGGTACACCCAGAGAGCTTCATGCAACCTTTCGTGTCAGTCTCTTTTGTTTCTGGACACCGTTTTCTTTATAATCTTCATCAAGGTCTTGTTGAAAGCTTCATCTAGACCGTTGGCCCGAGGATTATAGACTGAAGAGTATCTCCAATCTATTTTATACTGTTGTGCGAAGTGGCTGATTTTATGGCTTCTATAAGCTGGCCCATTATCCGAGATAATTTGCTGCAGAGTGCCAAACCGATAGATGACATGTTTCCTGAAGAAATGGAGGATATTCTCTATCTTCACCTCCCTTAGTGGTACTGCTTCTGCCCACTTAGAGAAGTAGTTGGTCGTTGCCAATATAAACTGATGTCCATTGGACGATGCCGGTTCAATGAGGCCAATTATATCGATTCCTCACATTTCGAACGGCCAGCTAGCTACTGTTGGATGTAGCGGATTTGGATGTTGGTGGATGAAGTCCCCGTAGATTTGGCACGAGTGACAGTGCTTCGTATATTCGATGCAGTCCTGAATCATTGTGGGCCAATAGTAACCCATTCTTTTGATCTTCAGCTTCATCTTTGGCCCAGCTTGGTGAGAACCGCATAGTCCGTCGTAAATTTCTTGAACGACTCTCTTCGCTTCTTCTGGTCCCAGGAATCTTAGCCACAGACAGTCGAAAGATCTCTTATATAGAGTATCATTGACAAAGGCGAAGGACAGAGCTTGTTTCATGAGCTGATTTCTAGAAGACGCATTTTTGGGCGTTCGTTGGGATTTGAAGTAGTATATGAAGAATTCCCTCCAATCCTTGACCTTTTCTTCGTCCTCTATTTAAAGGGCTGCTTGTTTGGTCGTTTCTTTTTCTTTCGGATGGCTCTACTAAGTCTTCCGAAGATATAACTGTTGGCGCGAGAACACGGCGGCTTTGCACGATGATCCTTACGTCATCGAGGTCTTCATCGGCCAGTTCTTTAGCCAATTTGGCCAATGCATCCGCCTTACTGTTTTCTGCACGAGGTATACTCTCCAGGATGTAGGAGGGGATTTGTGTCAGCAGTTGCTGCACTCTTTCGTCATATTTTATCAGCTCTAGCTTGCACGTCTGATAGTCGCCATTTACTTGGCTAACAATCAGCTAGGAGTTTCCATATATGAGGAGGTCTTTGATTCTCATGTCGACAGCGATCTCGAGATCTGCTATCAAAGCTTCCTATTTAGCTTCGTTATTAGTCCTTCGCTCGGTTAAGGAGAGGGCGTAACACAATATCCCTCCTTGCGGAGTCACGAAGATAAGGCCCACCCCGGCTTTGATTATGGGGGCATTTTTCTTTCGTCTCTTCATGGAAGCTCCATCGAAGTAGAGTTCCCATTGGGAATCATTTTCTTCTTTCTCTTCTTCGATTGTGTCGAACGCATGTTCATCTGGAAACTCACAATTTAAGGGGGAGTCGGCTAGTATCGGATGCTCCTTGAGAAAGTCAGCAATGGCCTGGCCTTTCATTGCTTTGAGGGGTCGATACGTTATCGAGAATTCCATCAGGAGTAGAGCCTATTTGGCAAGCCTTCCTGCTAATATGGCCCTTGACATCAGATATTTGTGAGGATCCACCTTTGATATGAGATGGACGTCATGTGCCAAGGCGTAATGTCTGAGCTTCGTTATTGCGAATATCAGTGCCAGGCAATGCTTTTCAATAGGGGAGTAGTTGTTTTCTGCCCCTAGGAGAACTCGACTCAAATAGTATAGAGCTCTCTCCTTTTCTTGATCGGTCTCTTGTGTCCATAGCGCGCTTAGAGAACCCTCAAGGGCCGTTGTATATAGGATAAGGGTTTTCCCTTTATCGGAGCGGCCAATACCGGCGGATTTTACAGGTATTGCTTGATTTTGTCTAGTGCATTTTGGCACTTTCGATCCCATACGAACGGGGTCCCCTTCTTCGTCAGATGACTATAGGGACGCCATTTTCCGGAGAGGTTGGCTATGAACCGCCGGATATAAGCGAGCTTTCCTTGAAGAGACCGCAGTTGTTTGAGGGTTCTCAGCATGGGCATTTCCATAATCACCTTGATCTTCGAAGGGTCGGTTTCGATACCTCGGTGACGTATGATGAATCCGAGGAATTTTCCTGAGGAGACTCCAAATGCGCATTTTAGAGGATTCATCTTCAGATTATACTTCCGAAGACGTCAGAACACTATTTTAAGGTGTTCCCAATGCTCCTCATAAGATTTTCTCTTTACCACTAGGTCGTCAATGTAGCATTCGACGATCTCGTGTATGAGGTCATCGAAGATTTTCGTCATGGCCCTTTGGTAGGTAGCGCCAGCATTCTTTAAACCGAAGAGAATCACCTTATAGTAAAATATGCCTAGCGAGGTCCAAAAGGCGGTATGCTTTTGATCTTCAGGATCATTTTTATTTGATTGTATCCTGAAGATCCATCGATGAAAGAGAAGACCTCATGGGTAGACGTGTTATCGATCATCAGCTCGGTAACAGGTACTGGGAAGTCATCTTTCGGGCAAGCTTTGTTGAGGTCCCGAAAGTCCACACAGATGCGCACTGTCCCATTCTTCATCATCACTGGAACGATGTTAGCGATCCAGTCGGGGTATTGAACTTCTTGGATGAAGCCGGAGTCGATTAGTTTCTTGGCTTCAGCGTTGATACTCATATCAAATTCGAGCTGCATTCTTCTTGGCGCCTGTTTGACTGGCTTTATCTTCGGCGATATGGCCAATTTATGTACTGCCACCTTTGGATCTAGGCCCGGCATCTCGGAATAGTTCCATACAAAGCAGTCTTTATATTGCATGAGCACGTCCTTCAACGTGGCTACCTGTTTTTCAGATAGTAGCTCACCGACGAACGTTGGCCTCGGATCTTTTTCCGACCCTAAGTCAATTTTCTTTAGGTTATCCGCCGTAGTGTGTATCCCATCCAGCTCCTTTGGGGCTGGTGGAAACTCTGAGATCACCTCGTCCTCGTCTTCATTTGCGAAGCATATGTGGAGGTCATCCATAATCTCGTGCCCTCCCTCTTTTGAGAGTGTTATCATATGGCAGGTACGAGTCCGCTTCTCTTTTTGTGATTGAGCTAGTCCTATCCTCACGGTATAGGTCATCTTTGGCTCATGCTTTTGCGGTGGGTTTACCCTCCAGCTGTCGGACAAAGCGAATTTGCCTTGTTGATACTGGTCTTCTACCCAGTCTTCGAGGGGATGACCTATTGCTCGGTGGTAGCAGCATTAATCCGGATGATGGACCTCGTTTATTTGTTCGGGGTGCCGAGACTCCGGAATTGTTATCATTTGGTGCTTCATGACAAGCTTGAATATTTTCCTTGTCTTGTCTTGAGGGAAAGAGTATTCCCGACCTATCTTCTTTATAAAGGACAGATTCCAATCGACCTTTTCTCGATTGCACGGCTTCTTGGATCCGCTTCATTATTTTCGAACGTTGTTTGCGTTCTTTACCCTGTTTTTGCCTTTATTTCGGGATTTTCCCCTTTTGCGAGGACATACAGCGGCCCGGGGATGAAGAACATTATAGTCTTCCTTCTCCGCGTATTGCTGATTGAGGCGCTGCGTCCTGGCCTTTTCATAAATGGCCAATTCGCGGCTATGATCGTCTCGGCTCTTTCGACAAGCTTCTTTTATTAGCTTGTCTATTTGTTCTTCGAGCGATGGACTTAACGTTTTTAGAGCGGGATTTCGCTCTGTTCCAACATCACGGCCATTCGGAAGACCGTTTTCCCCTTCGCTGGAGCTGTTTATGACACGGAAGCAGTAGAACTGCTCCCGTTTCTTGGACCGAACGTATCCGAGCCCCGTTGTCTCCATCTTCCCGTTAGGCATCTTTCGCTGAGTCATGGGAATATCCCAAATCTTTTTATTGAAACGGGCTTGTCGAACAGTTTGTTCGAGGGGTACACCTTGGCATCTTAACAGCCTTTTCAATCCCTCCGTGTAGTATCTTGGCAGACGGATTGGTTGAAGCTTGTCGAGTACAAAATCGGCACCATGCTAGACTTCTTTTTCTACTTTGGCCTTGGTAGAAGAGGATCTCCTTTTTACCTCTTCGCCTGGGAGGGACGTAGAAAGTTTGTAGTTCTTGTACGTTGTATGTATGGAGCGCATCAAGTTCCTTGTAATGCCGAGGTGGAACCATTGTGATTTGCAGACTCTGATCTACTTCATCGAGGGTTTGCACTGACGGGCGGATGGAGAACGCTGTGTTGGCCTCGTCCTCAGAGTCGCTGCCAAAGACCAGAATAGGGGTAGATGGTCCGGGCCTGTTGTTTTCTTTCAGGGTTGCCCCGAGTAGACTATTTCTTCATCTTTCTCGAAATTGCTCACAAAGATCGGGATAGTGGCGATGGACTTCTGTTTATCCTCCGGCTTATAACACTTCTCCGTGTCTTCGAAGTCTGGTAGGAAGTACTTTGCGTCTTCATATTTCCTGACCTCGTTTACGGAGAATTAATTTAGCTCCCCTGTGACGGTGCATTCCAAACCATCCTTGAAATACTTCATACACTGATGTTGTATAGAAGGGATGACGATGTACTCATGCAACCAAGGCCTGCCGAGCAAAGCGTTATAGCAAGTCTTGGCATCAATAACGTGAAATTTGATGTCAGTGACGAGCAACCCGAAGCGTAATGTCAGTATTTCGGACCCAAGCGTCCGTGACGACTGTGAGTCGAACCAGGAGATCGTAATTTTGTCTCGGGTCAAGTGCTGAACGTTCATGCAAATTTCCTTCAGCACCCTCACGTTGAGAAGGTTGATGGAGGATCCATTGTCGACAAGGATATTCCTTATTTTGATGTCATGGCAGTACCTGGAGACGTATAACGGGCGGTTATATTTGCACGTACCGAGGAGGAGATCTTCATTGCTGAATGTAATGTCAGCTGTGTGAACCTCTGCCAGCTCGTCCTTCATTTTCTCTTCTGCAAGGAAAGCTTGGAACTGATCAGGCTCTTGTAATGCCTTGATCAGAGACTCTCGTGCCTCTTTGGACCAAAGTAGAGCATCCAATATGCTCAACTGTGAGGGTATTTTCCTCAGATTGCTAGGACATTATAATCCACCTTATTTTTTCTAGGCGGGTCCCTTGCTGCGAGCTCTTTGACAACTCCATCGTCGAGGGCAATTTCCTCAGAGATTTTCGCTTTCCCTTTGTCTTTTTTGCTCGAATCTTTATTTGTAGGTCTGAGATTCTTTTCAGGCAGCGTGCGGTTACGCAGCTGAATATTCTCGCAATTCTTCTTCTCCTTTTCTTTTTCGGAGGTGGAGACTTTAAAGAGAGGGCTGAGGGGTATTTCGTTCTCAGAATCGCTCCCAAAAGTAAGAACTTGGGGTTTTTCCCCTTCTGAACTGGTACCAACCATATGACAGTTTCCAGTCGTTTTTTCACGCGCATCTGTCACACTCTTTTGCCGTCGACAAAGTTCGCGTTTCATCCTCTTCAAGTGTTTTTGATGAGCAACATATCCTTACCACCACTTCTTGAAGGTACTACATTCTTCGGTGGGGTGGGTGACCTTCCGATAATATAGGCAGTAGTTTGGATGTGAATCCTCTCCGTCGAGGCATATGACCATAGGAGTGTTTCCTACGAGAGGTGGTGGCTTCATTCCCATTGACATGGCTTTGGCAAACCGCTTCTCTGCTTTGATTCTACTCTTATTTGTCGCAGGTATGCCTTAGTTTGGTTGGAGTACTTTACGACTCCACCTTGCCGCAGCTTCTTCATCCTGACGCCGACGCTTTTTCTTTTCGTATATGGCTGTTTCGCGTTCTCAGTCAGTTTTGCTTTTTCGAATGACTTCGTTTAACAGCCTATCGATCGGGTCTTTTGGCAGTTCCGGGGATTTTAGCGCCGATTCTGCTCATAGTTCCTCTGTGTTGTTTTCTGACGCTGAGAGAGTTTCTTCGTCATTTAACAACGAATGGGAGACCATGTAGCAACTTTCTACACGGTCTTCGGTTTCTTCTGATGAGTCATTTCCCTCATCGTTGTCACTATCTTCGTTCTCAAGAATATGCTTGTGGAACTCTTCAAGCATGACCGGTTTGCACCTTCTGGTTGTACTCCTCTAGCGTGTCAATATACTTTTGTAGGTCTGTGCACTTGTCGTTATACTCGTCAGGCTGCACAAGCTTCTTGGTCTTCTTCTTTTTCTTCGAAGACTTTGAAGGCTTGACTTGGGGATTTTGCCCTTTGTCAACAATTCGGTACAGGACGCGGTTTCAGTATCCCTTCGATGATTTCAGGTTCAAGTGGGCTTTTCCACCTGACTGCCGGACATGCCTGTAGATCTTTCAGCATTTTTTTGGTTTTAGCTGAAAGAATGACTTCCTATGGAGTATCTTCTATGAGCGAGCATGATGCCCCCGGCGCATCCACCTTTTTGGGAGTGTGCTTCTATGGTGGGTTCACCCTCCAGTTCTCAGACAGCGCGAACTTCCCATGTTGATACTGGTCCTTGACACAGTTCTTGAAGATGTAGCAATCCTCAATTGGGTGGCTCACCATTCTGTGATAGGCACAGTAGTTGGGATTGTTGACGTCGCCGGGTTGCGGTGGACGCCGTGGGTCTAGTAATGTGATGAGTTTGTTACGCATTGCCAACTCAAATAGGCTCCTCATCTTATCGTGGGGAAACAAGTAAGCGCGTCCTATCCTTTCTTCCAGGGATAGGCGTGGATGTGCGTTGTTTTGGCGGACAGCCGGTTTTGGGCCACTCAGTTGTTGTTGAGCGTTGGCGACGAAGGCCGCTTTCCATTTACCCTTGGCATTTCGAGGGTCCTTACTTGAGGAGGAAGGCCCGTGGCCCATCTGGTCCATTTGGGCCAGTTTATCGATCATGGCCTGAAAGGTCGTTGGTTTGAAGAACGTCAAGAACTGGAACACAGTCGTTTGAGGATCAAGGGTCCCGATGAACATGCCTGCGGCGGGGGATTCTTCGATGCGCTGTTCGCACTTAGACCATAGGTTCCGCCACCGGATCGCATATTGGACCCAGGTTTCTCCTGACTTTACCCCGGCATTGATTAATGCCGTGATCGGGGTGCGCTTGCTTGCGCTGGCGAACCGCTGTGTAAAATGCAGTTCCATCTTTGTGAATGTTCCCATGGAGTCATTTGGGAGCTCCGAATACCATTCAAAAGCTGTCTCTGACGACTGCCAACGAACTAGCAAAACAACAGTTTGTTGTCACCTCCAGTGATGCCGCACAGAGCTCTAAACTGCGCGATGTGCTGGTGTGGGTTGCCTGTCCCCTTGTACAGATGGAACTTGGGGATCGTATATCCCGGCGGGTATTTAATTTGTTCATACCAGCCTGGATACGGTCGCCCGGTTCTGACGATTTGGCCTGTGGCTTCATTAGCTTGATGAGCTCGTATTTGTTGAGCGATATAATCATCAAGAGCAGCCTTGAAGATTGTTTCCTCCTAGGCTGCCGATATGGCCGGAAGAGGGTTTGATATTTCCCCTCTGTCATCCTCGATGATTATCGGCGGATCCTCGGCTGGGGGTTCTGGCTGGATCATCATTCCAACTATATCCTGGAACAAGAGAGCCATCTGCTTTATGTTAGCAGCTTGCTCATGTAATACCCAGTTCTTTTGTACACCAATATCCGTATTTTTATAAAGTGTTACTTGCAAAATTTATTTATTTATATTTATAATTATTTATTTTATTCGTTTTAAAAACCCTAACCCTAATTTAATTTAATTCCTTTTATTTTCCTAAACAATTCCTGGCCCAGCCCACTCCCTCTCTAACTCTCCTTTTCTCTTTCTGGCCCAGCCCCGGCCCATCTCCCCAACCCGACCCATCTCTCTCTTCTTCCCCACTCCCCTCTCTTCTTTCTCGCTCTTTCCATCTCCTCCCCACGTCGCTACTTGTCGCGAGCACGCCCCACTCCTTGACCCACGACCTCGCGCCCGCGCGCGCTCGTGAAGCCTCCTTCGACCCCGTCTCCATGTCGCTCCCCTCTCGTAACCACCTCTCTCCCCCTCCTTCTTCCATATTGGCCCTTCCCGCTCCCCCTCTCTCTCACACAAAACCGAGCTCCTCCTCACACACCCTCTACAACCCCGAGCTCTCCTCTCTCCTCTCCCCTTCATCGCCACCCTCACCCTCAACTCCAATCACCAACCGAGCCTCCTCGCCTACATACCCATTGCATCCCCACCTCTGCCTCCACCCTTACCATCGCCGGCTCCACCACCTTCGTCACCAAAACCCATCCCTCTCTCCCCCTCACTCTCGTTTCTCCCTCCCACTCCCAAGACGCCTCAGCCCACCACCTTCGATCACCGCGAGCTCCCCTCGTCAGAAACGACGTGACCATTGCACACCCCGCCGACCACGCCACCGCTATCACCAACTCCATCGCCCGAGCAGCCACTGCCCGCTCCTCGCCTACACCATCGCCTACACCACGAGTGCTCCCGCCTCCTCCTTCCTCGCTCACCCTATACCATCGCCTCCTCCTACGACCCGCGCCTGCAATCCCCGTCGCCCCCGCTGCCAACCACTCTCACTGGCCTCCATCAACCCAAGCCACCATCACCTCAACACAATCACAGAGACCCAAGCTCCCTCCTCTCCCCAGAAAAACTCCCGAGCACCCATCATCGCCGGCGATCCCTGACAGCCCGCAACCGAGCCCTCCATCTTTCGCAACAATCACCCACCACCGCGAGCACCACTACACCACCGAGCCCTCGGCGTGCCAACTTCCCGTGCCACGCTGTGCCAAGACACGTGCGCATGTCGTGCCGTGTTCGCATCCGTGCTGCCGCTGTGCCAGGCCGTGCCCACTCCCAGAACCACCGTGCCACCATCGGACCCACTCCCGCGTCGCGCCGTGCCCACCTGTGTGCCACGACAGCATTGCGCTCCGTACCTGGCACCGTGCCACATCGTGCCCGATCCAGTGCACGCGTCGTGCCGCTCCCGGACCACGCGCCGAGCCAATACCGGCTTGTGTATGTAAGTCCTTTCTCTCTTTCCCTCCCTCCATCTCCTTCTCTCTATCTTTCTCTTATCATATTGCCATGAAAAACTTCCCTTATCATATCATAGTCCCTAAATAATTAATTAAATGGATACATATATAAATAATGAACACACACAAACATACACACATATATAGTTTGTAAAGTCTTTTTCATTACTCTCAATCCATATGTTAAGATTTCATAATGACCAATTATGATTGCATCGTTTTTTATTATATTTTAAATTACTTTATTCAAATTTTGTAAAAGAAAATGAAGTAACGAATAAATACCATGGTTTCCTCATTCTCACATATGACATATCAATATCTTTACTTTTAAAATAATTTTAGAAATTAATTTTTACTTCTGAAAATTTCAAGAAATTTATTTTGGATAGAATATATTTTTTTGTACACTCTGTAAAAACTTTAGATCGAATCACTTAACCGTTTATGAATTACATCGTTTTTAATCACTGTTCGTAAAACAGAAAACTGCAGTTATTAGTCAACTTCTAGGACACATAACTTAGTATACCAATGTCCAAATTGAGCAAACTCAGGTGTTTTGGATATCTACATCAAATAATATATATTTCCTTAGTTTTAAGTTTTTACTGAAAATTGACGTAAAATATAGAAAACTGTGTTACAATATTAAGCGGCGAATCTGGACAGAATCTGTCCTGATTCGCACACTATTTTTCAATAGGACATAACTCGAACTCCCGATGTCCGTTCGTGACAAAATTTAGATTTGTAGATGCATAATTGATAGAACTATAATTTTCTGTATATTATATTACTTAAAAACGCATTAAACAACTCAATATAGGCTTTGCAATATAACATATAGTTGCTGTCCAGAAATCTGAATTTCTGTTTTAAACGCTGATTTTAAAACGATTATAACTAGAGCTTAAAAAATCCAAATCGTGCGAATCTTGGTGTTTTTGATAAGTACATTGAAAGACCTACAATTGTCTAATAATTTTTGTAACCTAAAACGTGATATAAATTAACTCAAACTGCGTTTTAAAAATGTGTGACGGTGTTGAACAGATTCTGATCTGTTTTGCGCGACGATATGAAAACATGTATATCTCCCAAATCGGTAGTCGTATTTAGGCGATACTGGAACAGACGCGTGCACAACACTTAGATCTATATTTCTGTTTATATTCCGAAATTGATTGACTTGATTGATTAGTTGTACACAACACTTATTTACAAAATTGTTTTTGGACGTTACTTGTATTCTTATCTCATATCATGTTCTGTGATTGCTTATTTATTTTTATCTATATGACTTGTGATTAAACCATTACATGCTAGAATTGACTTGATCATGACACGATTCAATTATGAATACTTGAACCCAATATATACACTTGAACCAACTTGACTCGAACCATGAATACAATTGGCATGAATTGCACTTGACATGACTGCTTGAACTCAATCTTAAAAACTTGATATCATACATCACCTTTTGTATTCATGGATTCGATCAAGACTCATAACATTAATCATAGACTTATATACACGGGGTGTTGGGGTAGTTTGAGTATGAATCCAACGGAATCTCATGAGTCCCATTAATACAAATCATGTTGCTGTGGTACCGGGCTGAAACGGTACAAATCATGTTGCTGTGGTACCGGGCTGAAACGGTACAAATCATGAATCCACGAATGAGGGCCCGTGTTTCCAAGCCACTGGATGATAGCTTGTTGGGTTTGGAATACTTCAATAACAATTGAAGTCCCGCTATTTTGGGCCCGTGATTCCTTATCCCTGGACGATAGCCTTGGGTTCGAGAATACTCTTGAGATTGGTTGACATTCACACTTGAACTCACATTAGTTAATTTTACCCTTTTAGAGACACTTTAGGACACTTACATTCACTTCATGTTCATTATACCTACACTCCACGGTCATGCTATACTTGTTTACTGTGCTCATATTACATTGTCATACTTACATAGTTGCCACTAACATTATCATGTTATACTTGTTCATGTTTTATTTCTATTCATACTATATCACGTGTCACCTTGCATATTCATTTATATACATTCACATCCCACCTTTCTTGGGGACTTACCGAGCGCAAGTTCGCTGACGGGCATTCCACCCATTTCATTGTTTCCTTGGAATGTTCTTCAGATGATCTGGAGATTGAAGAGATCGAACCGAGCAAGGAGAATTACTTTCAGCTTGCGGAGTAGACCGACTACCAATTCTTTCTTTTCAGCTTTTACTTCCAGTATGCCACTTGTTTAGGCAATTTCTTTTATGTATCTTTGTTTTCAGACATCATGTACTCAGTTTGAAACTTTTGAAAGTTGGGAATGTAAATATATAAAGTTGGATTTTCATTATCATGTCTTTTCTTGTCATTTTATATTGCTTATATACGCTTAGCGTATTTGTTTCGAGAAATGACCTTCTCGGAATAAATACGTCGCGGGCTTGTCACATGCCGTTACCGCTCTTTGGGAAGTGGGGCGTGACACGCTGTGTTCGAAAAGCCATTACACAAAGTCCCTGGCCAGGGCAAGCGAGATTTACTGGTAGATACTCCAGTAGTTTCTCAGGGTGTTTTCGGTTCCACTTCGGCATAACTTATTGCGCTATTAGGGGTCTGACGATTACCGCCCTCTAGGCCCGATATGCGATACTCTTAGACGAACAGACTGGACTGTACGGAGATTGTCACAGATAGGCTCAGTAGGAGTTCGGATGAGCTTGCTCATCGGCCTTCTTATCGACAGATACCTGGATAGCCGATACGTGCAGCTAGTACCGCTGACGGCTTGTGGTTAAACCCACTGCCAGCGTAGTGTCGAGTGTTTAGAGTCCCACACAGAGGGTTTTCCTACATCGGGCAAAAGATGTAGAGGTCGTATGGTTTTACGATAGGGTTCGATCACGTACGTGTACTTTGATGATTCAGACAGATAATACTAGTGGGCTTTGGTTTAAGCCGGATCCTAGTATTATATTGATGGATTGCTTTCATCTCTTTGTATCGTATTTTTCGGAATACGGATACGGATATGTATATACGGATGAGGGGCATTCTTGTAATTTACTCAAGATTGTTTCTAGAAGAAGACACCTCATTTGGGTTTTTAATCTTTTGATTAAAAGATTAATGAGGTGGAGGAAATGAGGTGGAGATTTACATTAAATGAAGCATGCCACTTGGTGACTCATGGGGTGACTCACTAGGTGACTCATGAACCATGCTTGATATTTTGGTGAGATATTTGCTTACGCATTATTGGTATAGTTCATTATTTTCACAAGAGAGTGCATTCTTCATTCTAAGGTCTATCTTCACTCTCACTTCCTCAAGCTCCCCTTCTTCTTCCTCTAACCCTACATGTCTCATGTGTTGAGAAACCTAGGGTACTTAGAGACGTACTAATCCATCTTCACTCTCTACATCATCTAGGACATCTAGTTTAGCGAACTAGGTGCTCTAGTTACCTCGGATTTGAGGTTGGAGCTCGGACTATAGACACTCGAGTGGATCGTCTTTGACTTTATAGAACCGACGAGGAGGCCCGATCCGTATACGATCCGAGGAGATTATGATGATGAGGAGGACAACAAGAAGACCCGAAGGACATGATACTATGAGGTTTAACATTCTTTCCGAGTAGTTAACCTCATACAGTTTTGCTAGTTAGGGTTTAGTATCGATCCTGGTGTTCAAGTCAGTGTTACGAAGCCCGTAAAAATCATTTTTTGCGTATTCCGCCTTCCCGCGAACTCGCGGGATGCGTGACATCGACTTACAGGGAGGGCTATCCGTTTTGGGGTAGCCCCTTCAGGTGTACGAGCCTCTTTGCGGGCCCGTTTGGGTTCTTTCCCAGCCTGTTGAAGACTGAGACACCAGCTTTGGATGGACAATTAAGAGGGATCGTTGTGGTCGCTAGTCGATCGAAGATCGAGCTCTTGGGAGCTTCTTCCTGCGGCGCTGAGGCACTGACACCCACTAGTAGGAGCATTGTCCCGAAGAACAACCTAGTAGTGGCTTGCGTTACTTGCCCCACCGGCATTGAAAAGATGGAGGCCGCGTTGGGCCCGTAGGTCACTCCTCCAGTTGGGGTGGAGCGAGAGTTGCTGTTGCAAGAGGTGCAGTGGGAAGCCATCGATTTTCTTCTTCTGCACAGGAGCAAGACACCAAATTTTAGTACCTAAAATCCAAGGGCAACCATTGCAAATCGCGATTTCGCTCGCGAAACACGACACACGAAGTGTGGAGTGGAAAGAGGAAAAGATCCCACCGGGCGTGCCAGAATTTGTTCACCGCCGAAGGACCGGACCGAGACGTTGGGACGTCTGGCCTGAATTTGGGGGCAGATGCTATTTGGATTTATCCATCCACCTCTCCGAAGATACCAAGTTGATTTATGGTACCATATATCGGAGGTTTGGACAGACGCGACCGTTGTAGCAGACTTTATCAGATCCCCCCTCATTTTATAAGAGGTTTTTGATTGTGGGGACGCTCTTCCCTGCAGGAGCAAGCCCCTGCAGTTAATTACGTTGCAGCATTGCGATAACCACTTTCTCTTGCTCCGGCAGTTCACTTCGTGTCGTGTGTGTTTTTGTTTGTTTAGGTTGCCCGTGGATTGTATACGGAGACTAATTTATGTCGTCGCCCGTACGGCGCGGATCAATCCAAATCCGTATATTTTAGATGTGGGCTTAGGTTTATTTAAGGACCATTAATCTGGTTTAAGATTAAGATCAACTTAAATATGTGAGCATTTGGGCTTAATTTGTTCTTGCTAAGGATGCGTTAGTCTAATTTGATACTAAGATCAACTTAGCAAAATTTCAAGGATCATTTTTATTTAAAATCCAGCAAAAGAGCATTTGGGCTTAGCTGTAAGAAAATTTCAGAGACTTAGCCAATTTAGGCTAAGTCTACTTAGCCTTTTTTTTTATTCAAAAGTGTTAAGCACTTATTTGGGCTCTATTTGTTCAGCTCTTTTCTTTTCATGTAAAGTGCTTAGCACATATTTGAGCTCTGACGCTCACATGTATGTCATGGGAAGCATTCAGTCATGGGCGCTGCCCAATAAATGTTGAACACTTTTAGTTATTTTAACTAAATGTGAAGTGCTAAGTACTTTTTATATAGCGTCCACATAAGGTGCACGTGCGGCGCTGGGCGCTGCCCAATCAGTGCTAAGCACTCATCTGTTTTAGCTATATATGAAGTGCTCAGCACTTTTTGTATGGCGCCTACGTGAGGAGCACATGTGGCGCTGGGCGTTGCCCAATTAGTGCTAAGCACTTAGCTGTCTTCGGCTGCATATGGAGTGCTGAGCACTTTTATTCAGCGCCCATGTGCGTTTCACGTGAAGGGCTGGCTTTCTGTTTTGGATGCCCGTGTGTTTTCACGTGAGGCGCTAGGCGCTGTTAAAAGAGGCACCCACGTGAGGCGCTAGTCTTTTTTCGTCTTTTAGAGATTAAATCTCCGTTAATGGCATTTTGACCATTAATGATCACCAAGATCTTCGTTTTTTGAAAATCTGGAATCAGGTTTTTCTTTAAGAACTAAGTTCTTTTATAGGTTCTTTTTCCTTTTGTTTTTCTTTTAGACCTAATTCTTTTCTGAATTTTTGATTCTCAAGAACAAGATCCCCACGATGAGAATTAAATTCTCAACTTGTGGGAGACTTGTCTTGTGGATCTCTGATCCAGCGAAAGAACTAAGTTCTTTTAGAATGGTTAAACCCTTAAAATAGGTAAAAAAAAGATATTTTGATCTCTGAATTTCTTTTACTTAGGTTTCTTTTGAAAGGGAAGTCTTCCTTTCTGAGGGTTGAATTCTCTATTATTTTTGGAAGCTTTCTGTATTTTCCAGAAGCTTATGGGGTTTTTTTTCTCTATGAGACTTGAAGTCTCGGGTCCTTTATATAGTGGAGGCAAGTTTGTTACTTAATTCTGAGAAAATCTCTCATTGAGAGATTCCAATTGATTTAATTGGACTCAAAATTGAATTGGGGAATTTTACCCACCATTGGATTTTTGATCCAAGAACTTCTGTTTTTACAGAATATGATTTTTGTTTTTAACGAGATTGGGGAAATTATTTTCCTTGTACAGAATTTATTCTGTAAAAATGATGATTTTTAATCACCGTTGGATTTTTTAATCTAATGGTTCTCTGTTTTACAGAGTGCAATTTTTCTTATTTAGAAAGATTGAGGGAATATATCCCAAAATAGAATTTTATTCTATAATTGGTTCTTTGCTCCAACCGAAAGTATCTTTCTTATTTTAGAAAAATTTAGGAAATATTTTCTTCCAACAGAATTTAATTCTGTATTTTGAAGATTTATCATCTCTGTTGGATCTTTGATCCAACGGCTCTGTTTAACGGAGGGTATTGTAGAATTTAATTCTGCCTGGGCGCTGGCACTCACAAGTCGTGCACGTGGGCGCCACTCAAGAATTTAATTCCTAAGATGGGTACTTATATGCTTTGCACATTGGCGCTAGCGTGAGAAACACATGCGGCGCTATCTAAGAGTTTAACTCTTATGTAATGAACTCTTCTGTGCTTTACACATTTGCGCTCGCATGAGGAGCACGTGAGGCGCCACCATAGGATTTAATCCTATAAGATTGGCTTTAGCGCTCGCGCCCTCGTAGAGAGCACGTGAGGCGCTGCCTCATTAAATTCAACAGAGCTTTGCTCTTTTATTAGGTTAAATATATTGGGGAAACATACCCGCCTTCAGAGCAGCCTCATCTTCAGAAGCGGCCGATATTGGCTGTTTGAGAACTCGTTCTTCTTCTAGCGTCAAAGGAACTACTGGTAACATAGCCAGGGCCGGGTCAACATCACGAAATTCAACAGGGGGAAAGCATCCCTTCTTGGGGCGCACGTTTTCGGCTTCATCCTGTGAACGCTTCAAAGCCTCGGCCAAATGAGCGGCCTCCTCAACGGATGTATCAGGAAAGAGGAGACCGTCGTTCGGTTCATGCGCAGATATAGGCCCATCATGAATAAGAGGCTCAGACTCGAGCAAAGGATCGAGTAAACAGGCGGCTGATTTCTTCCTCCTTTTAGGGCCCGAGCTAGCACTAGTAGAGGGGCGCTTCCTCCACTTCAGTAGTTTTGCACGGCGCTGCCCAATCTCGCCATCGGTATACGCCTTTAGTGACGCCACTGCTGGTACTTTATCAGGAGTCTCTGCCCCTGCTCTAGTGCGAACCGGAATACCAGCAGTACGGGAGACTGATTCTGCTCGAGCGGCTTTAGGAATGAGCATTGAATCGTTGTCCCTCAAAGGAGGGCGAACAACCGACCGTGGCCGCTATGGGGCGCTGATGGCTTGAGCTGGAGCAGAGGCTTTACACATGAAGAGCACACGTCTCTCCTCTATGATGATGGGACTAACTCGGTGGCGATACCAGCCCTTGAAGGGTCCCACGGGCCTTGGAAGGTAGTCGGGCTCAGGGATCATAAAGAAGGAACCAGTATTTAACCGCATGAAATGATGGATAACGTCGCGGGTGGCCTCCAGCGAGAGAGTGGGCTCAACTAAAAAGGCTTCGAGAGGGACCCCCTGGTTGTAACCCAGCTGCTGGGTGAAGCGACGCGGATTATACTGCATGAAGAGAGCAGTGTCATTTAGGCGGAACACTAAGTACCCCGGCCTGATTAAATATAAATGCATGATCTCTTTGTGTTTTAAAGCCGGAGCCCCATTCTTCGACAAATCGAATAACTGTTGAACGGGCCTCGCTGGCGCAGAAAGAACTCGATCATTGAAAACCATCCCTCCTTCGTTTGAATACGGATTAAGCAATATGCGCAGAGCCCCTAACTAAGTCGGATCAGGAGCGGAAGCATCGACCAACCTCATGACTCGCGGGAAGATGTACGACTCATAGAAATCAGGCGTCGGTACGCAGCAAACGAGCCTAACTCATGCATCTCGATCCACGACGTGAAGTAGTGGAGGGAGAAATTCACAGTGTCTGAACCTGGGTTTGAAGTGTTGGCGGCAGTACTTAAACCACGGTATAGGTGTGATAACCCTGCAAAGCCAACGGCCAATTGCGCTCCTTCGGCTATGCGATGGGCATGATAGAAGACGAAGGCTTTCATAAAACGGCGGTGCATCGGCATGGCGAACCGGCTAATCCAGAGACTGATGAAGCCTACAAAGAATGTTTCTTCATCTATTCCAGGAGCAGCGACTGCGTCAAAGGTCACGGCTGACGAATTTGGAATGTAAAACTACGGCAGGTCTTCTTCTTTGGCCGGCAATTTCTCCAAGCCGAATCCGAAGGGATCCTCGACCTTCACGAATTTCGGAGTTTTCTTGGATAGAGCGTCTTTACGGAGAAAGCAAGCAATGAAAGCGTCAAAAGTGACACCTTGCCCATCCGATACCACGAACAGTCTCTCAAAAATGCCCAAGGCCTTGATAAGACTCGGGTGCTTATGCCGAACAGCATTCTCGGTCGTCAAGCCTTCAAGCATAGCTGGCACTGTAGCAAATATATACTCGTGATGGGTAATAATTTGTAACAACCCTAAACTTTCTATACAGAATTTTTTCAAAAATACAGAAAGGAATACCTAATCCTGAGCACAAGTTATAAATTAAATTTTCTTGTTGAACAGCAAGAAATCACTTGGTAAGGCTTTGCACTGCTGTGACGTAGCCCATGTGTTCAAATCCCCCCAGCCACATATTGTTTTTATTGATTTTTCATTTAAACTTTTAGAAGCTCAAAATTTTGCACGTGCACTGCACGTAAAATGAAAAGTCACAAAGTAATCAAACATGTGCACTGGGGTATACCAAGCGACAGGGACACGTGGCCAAAATCCCACCACCCATCACCGGATTTGGACCGGCGAGAATGCTTGGGGGGCCGGCACCGCTGGGTAAGCCCGTAGGTATTGCTCCAATTTTTTTTGCCTAGAACCCCTTGGCCTACCCCACTACCCCCATGCTGTTTGATTTCTCTGCGTATTTCTAGAGAATTAAAAATGGGTATTAATCCATATTTTAATGCACATTTTAATTCTCAAATTCATTACCCTAAATCCTAATTTTTCCTATAAATACCACACTACATTTCACCCCTCACCATCCAGAAATCCCATACAAAAACTCTCTAAAATTTCCATGTCCCAAGTTGTACAAGTGGAGTTAGCAAAGGGCAAGGTTCCGGCGAAGTTTCGGGAAGATTCCGTCGACGAAACTACGCCCCGACGGTTCCAAAAACTTCCTCCATCTCCCCTCTTTATTTCTAACCTGTAAGTTCCTACTTTCCCCCTTCTCTTTTATTAAAACGAAATCACTTTTCAAAACTAGTCGAAAGCGGAGTTAATCCGACTTCCAATTCCATTTTAACTAAAAGCATAATTTTTCTTTAGAAAAAATCCACCATCTTTTTGTATATTGTTTAACAAACATAATACAACATTCTCAACAAGTTTCATCTCAAAATAATATAAATTGCAACTTATATTCCATCTTTACGGTAAAATACCATCATATTACATACGACATTCTTTATTCAATTTAACCGTATACCTTCAGAAAACTCATGAGGTAATGACCTATCTCATCACAACACACATTTTTGACATAGCACGATAACTCTTGGGACATTAGTTTATAGGAAAATACGAGTTTACGATTAAATACCATAAACATTCAAAAACCGTTTTCTTTAAACGTGTATTACTTAATTCCTTGCAAATACGCCTCTACAACCTATTTTGGGGAACCCCGATCGGGATTGTGCGAATTATCGCACATCTTCGGGCCTAGTAGAGCGAGATGCAGACCTCCGCAAGTAGCATTCGATCTCGATGGAATTTTTAATGCAATTTTAAAGAAAAATGTGATTTCTATTTAATAAATAAATAATATATTTTTATAAATATTAGATATATATAAATACTATCAAAATGTTTACTTTAAATATATTATATATATTCCATGTTTTCTAAATCAAAGGAATCGCCAATTTCATGAAACTACCATTACAATTAAATATAATTCCAAGATTACACTAAAATACCAAGCTACAACAACTACGTTAGTATAACAAATATAACATTATCTACTTCACCTATTCTATTCTCTGTCTATTCTTCTCCTTCTTTCTTTGGTACTTACCGAGCGATTGTTCGCTGACGACATTCCTATTTCTCTTCTTTTTTGGAATGTTGTCAGGAGGAACCGACTCTTAGGAGTTCGAGACCATCTAGGAATACTTGGAGCAGTTCACAGAAGCCCCTGAGCATTGACTTTACTTGTACTTACTATTCATTCAGTTCATGCCATTGTTTAGGCATTGCATTCCAGACTTGTATTTATATTTCCAGTTGTATTGTAAAGAAATGTTGAATAAATAAAAGTTGTTGTTCATATATATTCATGTCTCTTATGTATATTTTACTTTATATTTCTTAAATACGCTTAGCGTGTTTAATTTTGAGTAGATACGTCGCGTGGCCCGTCGCGTCTCCTTACCGTACACCGGGAAGCATGGCGTGACAGGTTTTGTTGGCGGCCCATGCAGGTCAGTGCTGCATGGAACCCTACCATGCAGGTCAGTTCTGCATGGACATGCAGCTCAGTTCTGCATAAAGTCCTAAGCAATATAACACAAGAATCGGCAACTAAAAACATTCTTTACATTTTATATTCCTTGAATCTTATAATTTCATATACTTTGAATCTATCCTAACCCTATTTTTCTTTCAAGGTTATGGATTCTCTAAACAATACCAGTACAAACTTCAGCAACACACCACCACCTCTTCCATTTACACCTACCGTTGTAGCTCCGATCAACGAGCAAACGGTACTGCTTGAGGCAATCCGAAACCTCCTGGAAGGACAGCAGCAACAGACTGCTATATTATTGAACCGCCCAGAAGCGGAACACCCGAAGTGAAGCAATTCCGGGCATTGCACCTAAAGAAATTTTCGGGAAAAGAGATCCATCTAGAAGCGGAAGAATGGGCTCAGAGCATTGAGGATGATCTGGCAGCAGCACAAGTGCCAGAGATCGCTTGGGTACGAATTGCGAAGCTACAACTCATCGACAATGCCCGAGTTTGGTGGAAGGCGGAAGAAAGCCGTCTTGACCAACCGATCGAATGGAAAACTTTTCGCGACATGTTTGACGCGAAGTACTTTCCAGAGACTGCCCGATTTGACATGGAACAACAATTCATCCATCTACAACAGGGTTCGATGTTGACCAAATCTGCGGATGAGTATGATGCTGAGTTTACCATGCTCAGTAGGTAAGATATGTCTCAATATTTGATTTTCTTATATCACATACTATACAGCTAACACAAGACTGTAACAGGTTCGCGGCACACCTCATTCCGACTGCTGAGATCAGGTCCAGACGATTTCAGCAAGGGTTGGACCAGGAAATCCAAGCTGCCTTAGCTACAGGGGATTTCCCAACCCACGAACTGGCCTTGAAAGCTGCCCGTCGATATGAAGCAGTGGTGAAGAAGAAGGGCAGGCCCCAATCTGCCGAAATGAAGCGCCCTGCCACCCAGATGACAGGAGGAGCCTCTTCAAGGCCAACTTTTGAACCTAGGAGACCGGAAGAAACAAAAAACCGGCCAAGTCCAGATTTTTGCTTCTACTGCAAGAGGGATGGATACCTGTGGAAGGATTGTAGGCGTGCAAAAGGCCTGTGCTTAGTTTGTGGCGCATCCAATCATGGAATTGGAACATGTCGTTATAGGCGCTACACAGTTCCAACTCACAACACTTATCCGCAGCGGCCAGCTATCCAGGCTCCTGCATCTCGTCTTGCTCTTCCAGCTCCACCTCTACGTGGACCTCCTGCACAGCCTAATCGCCAATTCCAACAGGCACTGAGGAACATGCCTCAAGGACAGAGGAATGTGCCTCCAGCTAGGAGGAATGTACTCCGGCGTCAGGCTTTCACATTAGCGGTCGTAGAAGCCGAGACTGTAGACCAAGGTAACCGTGGTAATTCTCTCACATCTTCTTCAATCTTACCAAAACTTTTGCATTCTTTCGTTCTTCCAAATATTTTATGCTCTATCTCTAGTTCTATCACCATTACTATCAATAAACTTTTCTTGAATCTGTTACACTTTCCTTCTACAAATTTCGAGAACGAAATTTTTTTAAGGAGGGTAGAATGTAACAACCCTTAATTTTCTGTACATAATTTTTTCAAAAATACAGAAAGGAATACCTAAGTCTGAGCACAAGTTATAAATTAAATTTGCTTTTGAACAGCAAGAAATCACTTGTAGCTCATTGGTAAGGCCTTGCACTGCTGTGACGTAGCCCATGTGTTCAAATCCCCCCAGCCACATATTATTTTTATTGATTTTTCATTTAAACTTTTAGAAGCTCAAAAGTTTGCACGTGCACTGCACGTAAAATGAAAATTCACAAAGTAATCAAACATGTGCACTGAGGTATACCAAGCGACAGGGACACGTGGCCAAGATCCCACCACCCATCACCGGATTTGGACCGACGAGAATGCTTGGGGTGCCGGCACCGCCGCCTGTAGGTATTGCTCTAAATTTTTTTGCCTAGAACCCCTTGGCCTACCCCACTACCCCATGCTGTTTGATTTCTCTACACATTTCCAGAGAATTAAAAATGGGTATTAATCCACATTTTAATGCACATTTTAATTCTCAAATTCATTACCCTAAACCCTAATTTTCCCTATAAATACCACACTACATTTCACCCCTCCTCATTCAGAAATCCCATACAAAAACTCCCTAAAATTTCCAAGTCCCAAATTGTACAAGTGGAGTTAGCAAAGGGCAAGGTTCCTGCGAAGTTTCGGGAAGAATCCGGCGACGAAACGACTCCCCGACGGTTCCAAAAGCTTCTTCCATCTCCCCTCTTTATTTTTAACCTGTAAGTTCCCAATTTCCCCCTTCTCTTCTATTAAAACGAAATCACTTTTCAAAACTAGTCGAAAGCGGAGTTAATCCGACTTCTGATTCCATTTTAACTAAAAACATAATTTTTCTTTAGAAAAAATCCACCATCTTTTTGTATAACAAACACAATACAACATTCACAACAAGTTTCATCTCAAAATAATATAAATTGCAACTTCTATTCCATCTTTACGGTAAAATACCATCATGTTACATACGACATTCTTTATTCAATTTAACCGTATTACCTTCAGAAAACTCATGAAGTAATGACCTACCTCATCACAACACACATTTTTGACATAGCACGATAACTCTTGGGACATTAGTTTATGGGAAAATACGAGTTTACGATTAAATACCATAAACATTCAAAAATTGTTTTCTTTAAAAGTGTATTACTTAATTCCTTGCAAATACGCCTCTACAACCCATTTTGGGGAACCCCGATCAGGATGGTGCGGGTTATCGCACATCCTCGAGCCTAGTAGAGCGAGATGCAGACCTCCACAAGGAGCATTCGATCTCGATGGAATTTTTAATGCAATTTTTAAGAAAAATGTGATTTCTATTTAATAAATAAATTATATATTTTTATAAATATTAGATATATATAAATACTATCAAAATATCTACTTTAAATATATTATATATATATTCCATGTTTTCAAAATCAAAGGAACCACCAATTTCATGAAACTACTATTACAACAATTCCAAGATTACACTAAAATACCAAGTTACAACAACTACGTTAGTATAACAAATATAACATTATCTATATCACCTATTCTATTCTCTGTCTATTCTTCTCTTTCTTTCTTTGGGACTTACTGAGCGATTGTTCGCTGACGACATTCCTATTTCTCTTCTTCTTTGGAATGTTGTCAGGAGGACCCGTCTCTGAGGAGTTCGAGACCAGCCAGGAGCACTTGGAGTAGTTCACAGAAGACCCTGAGCATTGAGTTTACTTGTAATTATTTTTCATTCAGTTCATGCCATTGTTTAGGCATTGCATTCCAGACTTGTATTTATATTTCCAGTTGTATTGTAAAGAAATGTTGAATAAATAAAAGTTGTTGTTCATTTATATTCATGTCTCTTGTGTATATTTTACTTTATATTACTTAGATACGCTTAGCGTATTTACTTCTGAGTAAATACGTCGCGTGGCCGGTCGCGTCTCCTTACCGTACACCGGAAAGCGGGGCGTGACATAATTCTTCATAGTGCTCTCCCCTAATCGGCAGCCCTGAAATTTCTCAAGACTCCTCCAACGAAATAGAGACTTTGCGGTCCCCTAGCAGAAACGTATTCATTGGAAGATTCCACTGGTTCAAAAAATCCTTGACCCACCAGACGTGGGGAGAATGGTAGTAGAACAGCGACGCGTACACCACTTGATACAGCCTAACTTTCTGCAACCGTGAACGTTGGGGGGAGAGAATGTACCGGGCCCGGGGAAGGTATCCCACTGGATGGCGCGGGGTAACACCTATCTTATAGACCTGCCCCCAGGGTCGAGCTTCACCCTGATATATTCAGCGTCCCAAAATATCAATAGCCATCATGAGTTGATTGGGTATCCCTGTCGTTGATGGCTCAAGATAGCCCTCGGGGGTCAATTAGCCGCCTCCACTGCATAGGCAGTACACGGACGCTCCATAAATGAGATTGAACAGATGGGTTCTGTTGGTATTTTGCATGTGAAACTACGGCGGCCCCTGATAATGTGACCGTACAAAACTCCCCATAGGAGAAAGCTTTTATTGTCCTTATCATGTTCTCTAATCATTGCCATAACTTCCTCGTCTGATGGCGATTGTGGGAAAGCAACCTCCGAGCGTGTGTAAGAGAAGTAAGAAAGTGAGGCTATTATACCTAAAGGAAAAGGACAAAAAAACCCATTAATAAAAAGTGTGAGTTTGCCAGTGGGCTCCATGAAATCAAAATGGCGGCTCACCAATGATGAGACAAGATAATCATTGTGAGCAACCAAAAGGATCCTCATTAAATAAACGGTGGAGTTTAAAAAACTCTTAACATCCTCGCAAAGTGAGTTCTGTTAAGAATAGACAACGGATTCAAATATGTGAAAAGAGTATTAAAACCATAAAAAGGAAAATGCTCAAGAACAGATGGGGGATAAAATTCCCAAAAGTCCCTAGATCTCTCATAGCTAAGCTCTGTAAGAAAATGGAATTAAATTCCTTCAATAGTGGGATTAAATCCCAGAAACCCCCATGGTGGGGAAACAAAGAAAATGGAATTAAATTCCAAGGATCCTCAAATATCAGTGATACGGTAAAACCCTAAGAGGAGAACTAACAATCCTCATTGATTCAAGACCCCAGAGTCTACTTAAAAAAAAGAGTTTTTTTAGATCTCTAAGAGATCAGTTCAAGAAAAGAGCAAAGCTCTGTTGATGGATTTAAAATCCAAGGCAAGAACAAAAAGGGTTTCCTAAGAAATGAATTCCGTTCATAATCCTTAGCAAGAAGAGTTTTTGCAGAGTTTAACTCTGTAGTTCTATGGTCAGAGAGGTAAGCTCTAAAAGGAGAATTAAATTCTTAAGAAAAGATTTAAGGAAGAAGATGAAGAAACAGTGGTCATCTCAAGGGCCAAAGGCCCCATTTATAAGACGTGATGGGAAGCGGTTCAGCTTACCATTCCCTTAGGCAATCCAACGGTGAAAAAGATGGACAGCATTGCACTCACGTGCAGGCCACGTGAGAACAACGCTGAGGGACATTTGTTCCCTCATAAAAAAAAGAAAAAGGGGAGAAAATTCCCCACAACCCAAGCCTCATGTGTTAAATACGTGAGCGCCTATATGCAAAGCATATAGGTGCCGCAACCAAACAACTAATGGGCTAAATGAGCCTCACGTGTTAAACACATGAGCGCCTATATGGAAAGCATATAGGCGCTGCAATCAAACAACTAATGGGCTAAATGAGCCCCACATGTTAAACACGTGAGCGCCTATATGCAAGCATATTGGCGATGTAATCAAATAATCGATGAGCTAAATGAGTCTCACGTGTTAAACACGTGAGCGCCTATATGCAAAGTATATAGGCGCTGCAATCAAACAACTAATGGGCTAAACGAGTCTCACGTGTTAAACACGTGAGCGCCTATATGCAAAGCATATAGGCGCTGCAATCAAACAATTGATAAGCTAAATAAGCCTCACGTGTTAAACACGTGAGCACCTATATGCAAAGCATATAGGCGCTGCAGTTAAACAACTAAAGGCCAAATTGGCATCATGTGTTAAACACGTGAGCGCCCATATGCAAGGCATATGGGCGCCAAATTAGAGAAGCTAAATAAGCCTCACGTATACACGTGAGGGCACCTCCTTACGTAGAACTAAATTCTACTCGAGAAATATCCTCTCTCTTAAACAAGGAACCGTTGGATCAAGGATACAATGGTGATTAAGCATAGAATTGAATTCTATTGGGAAGGATATTTTCTGTTAAACAGAAAGTTGGTGGATAAAAAATTCAATGAGATGGAAAATATTTCCCATATCTTTCTAAACAAAGAAAGATTGTGCTTTGTTAAACAGAGCACCCTTGGATTAAAAATCCAATGGTGATAAAAATATCACTGTTCAATAGAATTTTATTCTATATATGAGAGAATATTCCCTCAATCTTGTTAAAACGAAAAAACATATTCTGTAAGACAGAAACACTTGGATCAAAGATTCAACGGTGGGTAAAATTCCCCGAACGGATTTTGAGACCAATAAAATCAATTGGAATCTCTCAATGAGAGATTTTAATTAACAAACTTGCCTTCGCTATATAAAGGATCCGAGACTTCAAGTCTCACATAAGACACAGAGGGACGAACAGAAGCTTCTACAAAAAAAACAATGAGCCCTTGAGAGAACAGAGAATTTAATTCTTAAAGAAAAAAGACTTTCCTCCTTCAAAACACTCTAGGTAAATAAAAAGGAGAGATTAAAAGTATCCATTTTGCCTAGTATAATGGATATAAGGGTTTAACCCTTCATACAAGAACTTAGTTCTTCCTCTGGTTTGCGATTTCCAAAAGCAAATCACCCCACAAGTTGAGAATTTAATTCTCATCGGGGAGATTCTGTTCTTCAGACTCAAAACTTAGGGGAAAAAACTAGGTTAAAAAGAAAAAGAAAAAGAACATATGTTCAGGGAATTTAATTCCCCCGAAATTAGGGTTTAACCCTACATAAAGAACGTAGTTCTTATAAAAATAAAAAAAGAACTTAGTTCTCCAATAAAAAACAATGATGACGATTCAAGATCTTCAAAACAGAAATCTTAATGATCATCAATGGCTAAAATTTCATTAACAGATATTAATATCTCTAAAAACAAGAAGAACTTGACGCCTCACGTGAAACACACGTGAGCAAAATTAGTGCTTAGCACTATTATAGTGCATCACGTGTTTCCTACGTGAGTGCCTAAAACAAACAAAAGAAGAGATAAAACGCCTCACGTGCTTCTCACGTAAGCGTCCAAAAATAAAGAAAACTCATTTGTGTGGATTGGGCAGCCACCAAATAAAGCAACCCAGTACCAAAAAAATAAAGCAACCACGTGAAATACACGTGAAACAAAAAAAGAGGCTGAATACCTCACGTGCTTCACACGTGAGTGCCAAAGATCTAACCAAGTGCTTAGCACTTCTGTATAGAGAAAAGGGGAGGACAAACAAAACCCGAAATCAATATCCAGCGCCTCACGTGCTTCCCACGTGAGTGTCATGCAAAGTGCTTAGCACTCTATATTCAGTCAAAATGACTAAAGTACTTAGCACGTAAGCGCTAAACAAAATTAGTGCTTAGCACTACAATAGCGCCCCACGTGAAATACACATGAGCACTGCATATATTAGTGTTTAACACTACTGGGTAGTATAGAAACCCAATTTTAGCCCCAATTGGCAAAGTTTCCTGAGATTAAAACCTCTTTGATTTTAAATCAACCGAGCCTATATTGCTCATGATTTTCCAAACTGATCTCAGTCTCAAACATGACTAATGATCTATCATCGATGATATCCAAAATGATATCCATCCCATATCTCCTAAGGCAATTCAAATATGATTAACGATTCTTAGGTCTACCACAGCCCCTTTTTCCCTCAAATACGGGATTTGGTTCAAGGGTACATCTTTTCACACCTCCGATATATGTCGTTGTACTTCCTCAACGTCTTCAGAGAGGTGGCGGATCCTGACAAGCAACAACTCCTTTCATCACACATTGATGCACTTCCAAATTGACGTGCACACATTAAATCGGATCGCGTCCTAAATTGGACGCATTCCATGTCACCATCGTTCACTCCGCCACGTAACAAATACACGTGCGCGCAAGATGAATGATGGACCAAAATGTCCTTAAAGTAATATTCGCCTCAAACATGGTGATAATGGACCTTGATGTCCATAAACTAAAATAATTGAGCCCAAATGCTCATATGTTTAAGTTGATCTTAATCTCAAACCAGATTAACGGTCCTTAAATAAATCAAATCCCAAATCTAAAATATACGGATTTAAACTAATCTGCGCCCTACGGGCGACGACATAAACTAGTCTCAGTATACAGTCCACGAGCAACCAAAACAAACAGAAACACACACGACACTAAGTGAACTGCCGGAGCAGGAGAAAGTGGTTATCGCAATGCGATAACGTAATTAACCGTAGGGGCTTGCACCTGCAGGGAAGAGCATTCCCACAATCAAAAACCCCTCACAAATGAGAGGGAATCTGACGAAGTCTGCTACAATGGTTGCATCTGTCCAAACCTCCGATATATGGTGCCATAAATCAATTTGGTATCTTCGAAGAGGTGGATGGAGAAGTCCAAATAGCATCTACCCCAAAATTCAGACCAGACGGCCCAACGTCCCGGTCATGCCTTTCGGCGGTGAACAAGGAAATGATTCCAAAAGTAAAGCTGGATGAATATATCGCTCAGCAAATCAAAGCTCACCATGTCAGTGAAGCTGCAAATAGGTCAATCAAGACTGGTCGACCATATCCGGCCTGGTACGATCAAATACAGTATCCTCCAGAGTACACACTTCCAATATTCCACATGTACAAAGGAACTGAGAATCCTCGCCAGCACATTGCGCGATTTAAATCCATGTGCGGCAATACTGGAGGAAATGATATACTGCTCCTCCGACAGTTCGTCAGCAGTCTGGCGGGCATCGCCTTCGAATAGTATGTGGAAATCCCAAATGATTCCGTGAAGACCTTCGACGAGATGGATATGCTCTTCTGTCAGAGATTCGCTAGTGAGAATGAACACACTACCGTGGCGGCGTTGGTCAACGAAAGGGTTGGACTAAATGAAACCTGGGTAAATCTCTGGTCAAAATGCGAGTAATGCATCGACGAAGCTGTAGCTGTGGGAATGTGCATAGCCACCCTTGACCCAAATTCAAAGGTATTCCCATTTATGGCCATCTTCAAGCCAACGACCTTCCAAGAGCTTATGGATAAAATGACTCGATTGGATCAGATGGATCAAGACCCTTCATCATCCGATGAAGATGAATGAAAAGCAAAGGCAAGGTGGCGTTTGTCGCTAACGCTCAACAAAAAATGAGCAGCTCTGAAGCAACCTGTCGCCAAAATAGCGATGGCGTGGGTACTCGCTCCCCCCGAGATATACACATGAGGCATATTTCTCATTGGCGGAAGAATCTCTACGTGGGATGGTCCTTTCTTCTCAAAGAACAGAAATGATATCAAGGGACCTACAAGCGGGTCATGCAATCAAGTAGAATATCCCACTTGAACCAAAAAACCATGGGAGGGATGTGAAATCCATATCCCACTCCAAATCAAACGATGAGGGGAAAACCCCCCAAGTCAAATTCATTCTTCCAAGGAAGAGGAAGACTAGGTAGAAGGAATGACGTGATACCTCGTTCCTTTGTATATGAAGAAGATGCTCCATCAGTAGTGGAAAGTCACATTGATGGGTAGGGGGCAGGTGCCGTGTAAAATACCCTGTACTTCCCGCAAAACAACCCGATTGGCATGATAATAGATGAAGCAGTCAAAGAAGGTGAAAATAGTCTAAGGCGTGAAGTGTCTATGCAAACAAAGGACATGCAGCAGTGTCTCAGCAAATAAGAATTGGAAGGGATGAGTTATGCAACTCCTCGACCGAATGATAATAATGGACCGAAACGTTCCTAAACTAACTCGTTCTCTTAAAAAACGGTAATGTTGGACCGAAATGTCCTTAAACTAACATCCGTCCCCAGAATGGGAATGTTGGACCGAAATGTCCTTAAACTAACATTCATCCCCAAAACGGGAATGTTGGACCGAAACGTCCCTAAACTATTGCGTCGCCTCAAATATGGCGATAATAGACCGAAATGTCCTTAAATTAGCCCATCGCCCCTAATACGGCGATATGCTCCCTTGAGATTTATATTGCAATCGAAGTCCCAACAGTGAAGGTTGCAACTCAAGTCTCACTGGCTACACAGCTACTCCAACGGAGAAGCCACCTCTAAGTCCTACCGGAAAACAGATGGGTCACCTGCGACGAAGTCACTTTTGAGAGTTTCACCGTTCGCAAAAAAAGGTACGTCCACAAGCGAAATGGGTACGGATGAAAACCCGAAAGGGTGCCGTGAGTAAAAACAGCAGGACTACCGGCGAGCTTATGAAAATCCGAAAGGACGCAAAATCGTTAAAAGAAGAAGAAGAAGAGAACGTGCGTCCACAAGCGAAATGGGCATGGATGAAAACCCGAAACGACGCCATGAGTAAAAATAGCAGGACTACCTGCGAGCTTGTGAAAACCCGGAAGGACGCAATCTCGTAAAAAAATAATAAAAATAAAAATAAAAAACACTTGCGGGGTCCTTTCGATCTTGTGAGGATAAAATACCTGCGTTAGATCTTTACGACTCACAAAGGAGCAACACACTTAGAAATCCACATGATTTCTAAGGAGAAAATACACTTACGAGATCCTCACGACTCGTAAGGAGAATTCCCCCCTATGAGACCTTCACGGCTCATAGAATTCAAAAGTCTTAGGTTACAGGGATTTAAACCTGTTCTTAAGCCGTCATATCCCCTAAGGTGCCCTACAAGTGGTCCAATATTAAGTCTTGTATACAATCTATGTTAGTGTATATGCCCTAGAGGCCATTACTGTATCATACTAGTTTGTATATTACTTAATGGAAGCTTGGGATATTCATCTTGTATATACAATCTTGCTCAAAATAGTAGTATGCTACTTGGTTTGTTTCTACTTCAATGTGTACATGTGTTTATTTTAGTATATCGCCTATACACATTAGTGGAGCCCTTAGGATCTTTGCTTGATTACCAGCGTTGTGATGGCAGTCACACTAGTGGGGCTGGGTAATCTATAAGCACATCCTTATGCAGGTCCCTGGTCGCAGGACTATCGAGACAGGGCATCGATACTCCGGAGTAGACTAGCGCATGCGCTTCTCATCCCAGTGTGGGAGACGGTCTGTCCCACAGCCGTCGGTACGTCGTACTTGAGATAGTATGCGGGTGCTCGTTGGGTTACGAGTACACTGGACAGGACTCGTCGGGAACTGACTAGTTGGTATTATGCCTATCGTCAGTTATTAGTTCCCAGGTGACATGAGTACAGCTTAGTCCGCTGACTTGACACTGTCACTTCGCCTCGAGTGTGTTCCCACTGTACTTTGATTACTACCCTACCACGGCTCAAAGGAGTCGTGCAAACAGGTGGTAGTTGGGTGCAGTCCTGAAGCACTTGGAGGCAGTGACGGTTAGACAGGATTCGTCTCTCCCGGTATTGGGGGTTGACATCGCGCTGTGTCTAGGAGAGCCATTACACGAGTAGTCCCTGGCCAGGGCAAACGAGATATACTGGTAGGCTTCCAGTGTTATCTCAGGGTGTTTTGGGCTTCACTCCGACACGACTTGTACCGCTATTGGGGGACTGACGTTTACCGTCCCCTAGGCCCGCCATGCGATGTATCAGACGAACAGACCGGACTGTACGGAGAATGTCACATTCAGGCTCAGTAGGAGTTCAGATGGGTTTCACCTTGTCAGTCTTCTTGTCGGCATCTACCTGGGGACCGTTACGCACAGCTAGTGCCGCTTGCGGTCTGTGGTTAAACCCACTGCCAGCGTAGTGTCGAGTCTTTAGAGTCCCACACAGAAAGCTATTCGCCTTTAGGCAAAAGAGTAGAGGTCGCATGGTTTTGCGACAGGTCGCATGGTTTTGCGACAGGGTTCGGTCACATCCGTGCACTTGTGCACGTACAGTGTCCGAACAGTTCACACTAGCGGGCTTTGGTTTAAGCCAGATCCTAGTGTACCTTTTGGGATTGGCTTTATCCAGTTTGCATTCGTGTTCCTCGGAACGCGGATGCGGGTGTGTATGCACAGTTGACGGAAAGACAGAGGCAGAGGATTCTCATTAGGGTTGTTGACCTTTGACAGTTGACTATTGACTTTTTGCTCAACCCTAATGAGAATATGATATGTGATTAACAATTATATTAATTAAGTATTATGGTGACATGGTTGTTGAGGGATTGACTTTGTTGACTTGTTGACTTTTGTTGACTTGTTGACTTTGTTGACCGGTTGACTAGGCTTGACTAGTTGACCATCATGATAACTATAGCTATCATTTCATGGCAAAGACTTTTGCTTGCTTGCTCTTTTGTGCAAAATGAGTGCATGAAATGATATGGCTATGGTTGCTTAAACCATCACATAATACTTGATTGATATGAGGTGTTATGATTGTTTTGGATTATGAGAGCCAAATGAGAAAAGTCTTTTCTCATTTTCTTTCATGCTCATTCTCTCTCTTGTTCTTGAGCTCTCATCTCCTCCTCTTGCTCTCCCTCTCTTGACTCTATGGTTCACTTGTCTCATGAGTTGAGAACCAAGAACCATAGATAAAATCCCATACAAACTCTTCTCTACTCACTCTAGTTCACAAGGTTTAGCAAACCGAGTGAACTAGTTTCTTCAAAGTTCGAAGAAGGAGCCAAAGGTTGAAGCTTTCAGGTGGATCTATCTTCGGCGTAAGGAGACGACGGGGATAAGCCGATTCGGACGACCATCGAAGCTTGAAGACGAAGGAGTTCGAGAAAAAGAAAGGTATAACCCCCTAACCGAGTAGTTAGCAACTCGTAGTTAGGTTGTTAGTTAGATGTTTAACAAAGATCAGGGTTTTGAGTCCATGTTACCACCTCTAAGAAAATCGTTTTTCGTCAAATTCCGCATGCCCGAAAGTACCGGGAGAGGTAGCATAGACTTACAGTGGTATCAGAGCCTAGTTAAACTCTATCTAACATGTTAGCAAAGTAGCTAGAAAATCGATCAAAGAAAAAGTCCCGAAATGAACCCCGATTTCATACTTGCTGTCGATTTTTTATGTTCTGTAAAAATAATAAATCATGCATCAAAAATTGACTCAGGGTTTTTAGAGTGCACTGTAGAAAGACGGTCCCCTGATCTCATCATTGCGCCGCGGAAACGTGGCAATAGCTTGCTATTGCCGCGGTTCCGCGGTCGTCTTGGCTCCTCTCTGGTTGTTCTTTGCTACAGTATGCTTATAGGGGTATTTTGGGATTTTTGGAATATATATTTTCTGCCCAGATTTTCCAGAACGAAAATTTTATTTTTGGGGTCCTGAAAATCCGTATTTTTGATCGAACTTCTAAAAGACTTAAGCTGACGGGTTTTTCTGTGATGTGATATTTGTATTGAACGTCTGCTAATCGCTATATGTCGATTAGTGGGGGTTATACAAATCTGTGATCTGTAATGTTATTGGAATGTGTATATGAATTCATTGGATTGTCGCGGGTGAATAGCCGGGGGTTGTGAGACGAGAGTTTTTCTTTTCTTTCAATTCATGTAAATTTGTAAATTGATGTAATAATTATTTGTATGGCCGCACAACCGGATCGGGGTTGTAGCCGTCATTGTATAATTTCTTTTTACTGTTTTTGCTCCTAGGATAGACCCATGGAGGGGGTGCACAAACTACCGGGTATGCCGAAGTGCCGAGTGGCCTACTCACGGAGTTGAGGGAGGTTGCTTCGCTTCGGGTACTTGGCGGGTAGTTTGCCGCACCCGTAGGGGTCTTAGGTGGGGTATTGGCTATTCACCGCGACCGTGTAATCTGCTTTTCGTTACAGGCTCGTACGAATTTTGGATTCCTAGTATATCCAATGTGTTCATCTGTGATCTGAAATGGCTATCATTGCAGTATATCTATATATGATATTATTTAGGCGTTGCTTATATTTTACAGCCGCGCTAGCCCAGCCCCCGCTCTGTCGTTAGTTAAGTAACCTAACGGGTAATGACGGGGCCCCGTGGCGAATGCGAATGGCATAAGCGTACGTCATATTTTGGTTGTTTTCTGCAATGGTAGGATTAAATGATGGGACTCATTAAAAGAACTAATGCAAGAATATCACGTATTAAAAGAACTAATGCAAGAAAAATAAACCAAGTAAAAGTCGTTGGAACACTTTCGAAAAAGCACTCAGTTCTTTTCAAAACTAACTTTTAAATGCGGAGCTTGAGCCACTCCTTTTAAAAGCTATCTCGTTCCATCGATTATATCAAGTTCACTACGTTCACGGTTTCGCCAAAACCATTCGTAGCCCTTCGTCGTTTCACATGGATGGTCAATAGTATTCAAGCTATGTTTGTTGGCCAAAGTCAAGGCATGGTGATTGGTAGCTATTGGGTATTCATGTGCAGCATAGATAGATGCGTTAGTTTGGAACAGTCGTATTGCCTTGTTGGCCAAAGTCAAGAGTAGGTGCGGGTGGATTCAAATTAACCTGGAGAACGACGGGTAGAACTTGACATGTGACTTATGATTTGTTGGCCAAAGTCAAGGTCATAAGAGCATGGGGCAAAAATCCACATCGGGAGTTCAAAAGAACTGAAACTTGCTAGTGTTGCATACCATTTGGAGTGTGATGATTCCGGTAGGATTCCTTCAGTTTCGTCACGCGATGATATTTGGATCCCGATCCTACTGTGAGTATATGCTACTCCTCGGGAAGTTTCTCACTAAACGATTAATGCTATAAACCTAGTAGGTGCCTAGAAAGGTGTTAGCGGGGCTACGCCCCCAGGGAAAAGAGGTTATTTAATTAAGGAACTTCGCGAAAGCGTTGGAAAACCTCCCTCGAAGTACCAACACTGGCCTGGCTGAACGGTTAAGCAAGTATTGTACGGTGAGATTGATCCTGACTAATTCTTCCTTTTTGGTTTGAGGAGGGATTCGAGAAACAGTGGGAGCCATCCTGTTTAGACAAACTAAAAACCACTCTAAACTTGCAAGAGCATCATGCTGAGTGTTTCTTCTCTCTCTCCTAATTGCAGCGACCAATCGACATGACTGGACTTAAGTTACTTCTAGATAAAAACATACTAACAGGGCCAAACTACAAAGATTGGCTCAGGAATGTCAAGATGGCAATCACTTACGACAAGCTGGGGTATCTTCTTACCACCAAAGCTCCCTCTGTCCCTGGTCCCAAAACCAGCGTCGCGGATAAGGAAATCCGTAAGACCTGGGAATTAGACTGCGCGAAGGCCAAGTGCCTCGTGCTTGCCTCTATGGACAATGAACATCAGAGGAGGCACGAGAATATGGACCTGGAATCCATATTTCTTCATACAAAAGAACTGTATGGAGAGCAATCTCGTATCGCAAGATACGAAGTGTCGAAGAAGTTATTTTCGGCAAGATTGGCCGTCGGATCATCGGTAGCGGAACACGTGCTTAAGATGATTGGCTACATTGAGGAGCTCGCGGACCTTGGGACCACGTTGGAGAATGAGCTCTATACGGACTTGATTCTCCAGTCCCTTCCTTCCACTTACGCCCAATTCATACTGAACTTCAACTTACAAGAAAAGGAAGTTGAACTTCCAGAACTCCTCAACATGCTGAGGAGCGCAGAGGGCACCCTACAGAAAGGTAGGGAAACATCCACTTTGTTTGTAGGAGGATCTTCTTCTTCTAGGTCCAAGGCGAAAGCCAAGGGAAAGAAGAAGAAAGCCCCCGCCAAACCAAGGGGCTGTGTTAGTAAAGTGGATACGAAGGGAAAGGCAAAAGCAACAAAGAAAGTGGGAAAGCTTGTGGATAAGGAAGAATGCTTCTATTGTCATAAGAAAGGACATTGGAAGAATGATTGCAGGGCTTGGAAAGCCAGGACACAGGAATTGAAGCAGGTTGCAGCTTCAGCTTCAGGTGTGTATGTTATTGAAAACTGTCTTTCAATAAACTCTACTTCCTGGGTATTGGATACCGGATCAGGATCTCATATCTGTAATTCTTTGCAGGCGTTGAGAAACCGTAGGGTTTTGAAAGCAGGTGACATGACCCTCAAAGTTGCAAACGGAGCTAGCATGGATGCTAAGGCCGTGGGGGACTATCACCTGGGAATGTCAGATGGACATGTTTTGGTTTTGCGTAATTGCTTTTTTGTACCCAACGCAACTTGTAATATCATTTCTGTATCTTTGATTTCTAAAGAAGGTTATGAATTTGCGTTTGTAAGTAATGTTGTAAACATTCACCTTAATCAAGTTCTGATTGGGTCAGGTACATTGAGCAATGGTATATACGTATTAAACCAACCACAGATTTTCAATGTCCAGAATACACACAAAAGAAAGTCTCCGGAAATAAATCAGACTTTCTTATGGCATTGTAGACTGGGTCACATCAATGAGAGAAGGTTGACGAAGTTACATACAGAAGGATATTTGAATCCGTTCGAATATCAATCGTATGCCACTTGTCAATCCTGTCTCAAAGGAAAGATGACAAAGACTCCGTTTACTGGACACGGAGTAAGGGCGAGCGAGCTCTTGGGACTCGTACACAGTGACGTGTGCGGTCCAATATCTACACATGCGCGAAGCGGTTATTCTTACTTCATTACTTTTACGGATGACTTCTCAAGGTACGGTTATGTCTTCTTAATGAAACATAAGTCCGAAGCCTTTGGAAAATTCCAGGAATATAATAATGAAGTAGAAAACCAAACAGGCAAAAGTATCAAGATTCTAAGATCGGATCAAGGTGGAGAATACTTAAGTGCCGAGTTCCTGGACTATTTAAAAGAGAACGGAATTCTCTCTCAGCTTACTCCTCCATACACTCCGCAACATAACGGTGTATCGGAGAGACGGAACCGGACCCTATTGGATATGGTACGGTCCATGATGAGTAACGCTGAGTTACCGCAATCATTCTGGGGGTATGCGCTAGAATCAGCTGCATACCTTTTGAACCGAGTTCCCACTAAGACTGTGCCTACTACACCATATGAGATGTGGTGTGGGAAGAAACCCTATCTTAAGCATATTAAGACATGGGGATGTCCAGCTTTTATTAAAAAGCAGCATGCGGACAAGCTCGAGGCACGCTCAGTACAGTGTAAATTCGTGGGATATCCAAAGAACTCCAAGGGATATTTCTTCTACTGCGAAGAGGGACAAAAAGTTCTTGTTTCTCGTCATGCTTACTTCTTGGAAACTGAGTTTTTGGAAACCCAGATAAGTGGGAGCACAGTAGAACTGGAAGAAATTCCAGAACCACGAACTATTACTGAAAGCTTAGTGGAACCAGAGGGTTCAAAAGAACAGGACATTCCTACGCCGCTCCGCAGGAGTAGTAGGCAGTCTCATCCGCCCGAGAGATACTACGGTTTTCTCATAGACGGGGATAGAGAGGATTGCATCATAGATTATGATGAGCCTACTAGCTTCCAGCAGGCCGTTCAGAGCGTTGACTCAGTAAAATGGCTCGATGCAATGCGGACCGAAATGGAGTCCATGTACACCAACAAAGTATGGACGTTGGACATTGCTCCAGACGGGGTAAAACCCGTAGGATGCAAGTGGATCTTCAAAAGGAAGATTGGTGTAGATGGACAGGTTGAGACCTATAAAGCTAGACTTGTGGCAAAGGGTTTTCGTCAAAGACCTGGTTTGGACTATGACGAAACCTTTTCTCCAGTGGCTATGCTGAAATCCATTCGGATCCTTCTTGCCATTGCTGCCTTCCACGAATATGAGATTTGGCAGATGGACGTAAAGACAGCTTTTCTAAATGGAAATTTAGAGGAGTGTGTCTATATGGACCAGCCAGAGGGTTTCATTCAGAGTGGGAGCAGTGGAAAGGTGTGCAAGTTGCTTAAGTCCATCTATGGACTAAAGCAGGCATCACGGAGTTGGAACATCTGTTTTGATGAGACGGTCAAGGAATTTGGCTTTATCAAAAATCCAGATGAACCATGCATCTATTGTAGATTTGTAGCGAGAACTGTAGTACTCCTCGTTTTATACGTGGATGACATTCTCTTAATAGGAAATGACATTCCTATGCTACAATCTGTCAAGGGGTTCTTGTCGCACAGGTTCTCCATGAAAGACCTGGGTGATGCCTCATACATCCTGGGGATCCGGATCCATCGTGATAGATCCAAGAGGATATTAGGACTTTCACAGTCCAGGTTCATCGACACCATACTGAAGAGATTTAGTATGGAAGATTCCAAGCGCGGTAACCTACCGGCTTGTCACGGGATCACCCTCTCTAAAGAGATGTCTCCCAAGACTGATTTGGAGAGGGATCGCATGTCTATTATACCCTACGCTTCTGCGGTAGGCTCTATAATGTATGTGATGTTGTGTACCAGACCGGATGTAGCTTATGCACTGAGTGTGGTAAGCCGGTATCAGTCAAACCCTGGGGAGAAACACTGGATAGCAGTAAAGAACATTCTCAAGTACCTGAGAAGGACTAAGGAGATGTTCTTGGTGTATGACGGAAAAGACCTCCAGATCGAGGCCTTTGCTGACTCCAGCTTCCAGAGTGACAAGGATGATTCCAAGTCCATGTCGGGTTTTGTCTTTACCCTCAATGGAGGGGCGGTATGTTGGAAGAGTTCCAAACAGGAAACCATTGCAGACTCGACGATGGAAGCGGAATACATCGCTGCATCTGATGCCGCAAAAGAAGCTGTCTGGATGGGGAAGTTCTTGAAAGAGCTTCAGGTGGTTCCTTCCATTGTTGATCCAATACCTCTGTATTGCGACAACAACGGGGCTATAGCTTTAGCGAAGGAACCCAGGTCCCATCAGAGATCCAGACACATCTTGAGGCGGTATCACCTGATCAGGGAGATCGTGGATCGCCAGGAGATCGAGGTTCGGAGAGTCGCTTCAGAAGATAACACTGCAGATCCATTCACCAAGGCCTTGCCCCAGACTCAGTTCGAGCGGCTGATCGAGATGATAGGTCTTTGATACGCCAGTACATGGCCTTAGTGCAAGTGGGAGATTGTTAGTGTATATGCCCTAGAGGCCATTACTGTATCATACTAGTTTGTATATTACTTAATGGAAGCTTGGGATATTCACCTTGTATATACAATCTTGCTCAAAATAGTAGTATGCTACTTGGTTTGTTTCTACTTCAATGTGTACATGTGTTTATTTTAGTATATCGCCTATACACATTAGTGGAGCCCGTAGGATCTTTGCTTGATTACCAGCGTTGTGATGGCAGTCACACTAGTGGGGCTGGGTAATCTATAAGCACATCCTTATGCAGGTCCCTGGTCGCAGGACTATCGAGACAGGGCATCGATACTCCGGAGTAGACTAGCGCATGCGCTTCTCATCCCAGTGTGGGAGACGGTCTGTCCCACAGCCGTCGGTACGTCGTACTTGAGATAGTATGCGGGTGCTCGTTGGGTTACGAGTACACTGGACAGGACTCGTCGGGAACTGACTAGTTGGTATTATGCCTATCGTCAGTTATCAGTTCCCAGGTGACATGAGTATAGCTTAGTCCGCTGACTTGACACTGTCACTTCGCTTCGAGTGTGTTCCCACTGTAGTTTTACCATGGCTCAAAGGAGTCGTGCAAACAGGTGGTAGTTGGGTGCAGTCCCGAAGCACTTGGAGGCAGTGACGGTTAGACAGGATTCGTCTCTCCCGGTATTGGGAGTTGACATCGCGCTGTGTCTAGGAGAGCCATTACACGAGTAGTCCCTGGCCAGGGCAAACGAGATATACTGGTAGGCTTCCAGTGTTATCTCAGGGTGTTTTGGGCTTCACTCCGACACGACTTGTACCGCTATTGGGGGACTGACGTTTACCGCCCCCTAGGCCTGCCATGCGATGTATCAGACGAACAGACCGGACTGTACGGAGAATGTCACATTCAGGCTCAGTAGGAGTTCAGATGGGTTTCACCTCGTCAGTCTTCTTGTCGGCATCTACCTGGGGACCGTTACGTACAGCTAGTGCCGCTTGCGGTCTGTGGTTAAACCCACTGCCAGCGTAGTGTCGAGTCTTTAGAGTCCCACACAGAAAGCTATTTGCCTTTAGGCAAAAGAGTAGAGGTCGCATGGTTTTGCGACAGGTCGCATGGTTTTGCGACAGGGTTCGGTCACATCCGTGCACTTGTGCACGTACAGTGTCCGGACAGTTCACACTAGCGGGCTTTGGTTTAAGCCAGATCCTAGTATACCTTTTGGGATTGGTTTTATCCAGTTTGCATTCGTGTTCCTCGGAACGCGGATGCGGGTGTGTATGCACAGTTGACGGAGAGACAGAGGCAGAGGATTCTCATTAGGGTTGTTGACCGTTGACAGTTGACTATTGACTTTTTGCTCAACCCTAATGAGAATATGATATGTGATTAACAATTATATTAATTAAGTATTATGGTGACATGGTTGTTGAGGGATTGACTTTGTTGACTTGTTGACTTTTGTTGACTTGTTGACTTTGTTGACCGGTTGACTAGGCTTGACTAGTTGACTATCATGATAACTATAGCTATCATTTCATGGCAAAGACTTTTGCTTGCTTGCTCTTTTGTGCAAAATGAGTGCATGAAATGATATGGCTATGGTTGCTTAAACCATCACATAATACTTGATTGATATGAGGTGTTATGATTGTTTTGGATTATGAGAGCCAAATGAGAAAAGTCTTTTCTCATTTTCTTTCATGCTCATTCTCTCTCTTGTTCTTGAGCTCTCATCTCCTCCTCTTGCTCTCCCTCTCTTGACTCTATGGTTCACTTGTCTCATGAGTTGAGAACCAAGAACCATAGATAAAATCTCAGACAAACTCTTCTCTACTCACTCTAGTTCACAAGGTTTAGCAAACCGAGTGAACTAGTTTCTTCAAAGTTCGAAGAAGGAGCCAAAGGTTGAAGCTTTCAGGTGGATCTATCTTCGGCGCAAGGAGACGACGGGGAGAAGCCGATTCGGACGACCATCGAAGCTTGAAGACGAAGGAGTTCGAGAAAAAGAAAGGTATAACCCCCTAACCGAGTAGTTAGCAACTCGTAGTTAGGTTGTTAGTTAGATGTTTAACAAAGATCAGGGTTTTGAGTCCATGTTACCACCTCTAAGAAAATCGTTTTTCGTCAAATTCCGCATGCCCGAAAGTACCGGGAGAGGTAGCATGGACTTACAGTGGTATCAGAGCCTAGTTAAACTCTATCTAACATGTTAGCAAAGTAGCTAGAAGATCGATCAAAGAAAAAGTCCCGAAATGAACCCCGATTTCATACTTGCTGTCGATTTTTTATGTTCTGTAAAAATAATAAATCATGCATCAAAAATCGACTTAGGGTTTTTAGAGTGCACTGTAGAAAGACGGTCCCCTGATCTCATCATTGCGCCGCGGAAACGCGGCAATAGCTTGCTATTGCCGCGGTTCCGCGGCCGTCTTGGCTCCTCTCTGGTTGTTCTTTGCTACAGTATGCTTATAGGGGTATTTTGGGATTTTTAGAATATATATTTTCTGCCCAGATTTTCCAGAACGAAAATTTTATTTTTGGGGTCCTGAAAATCCGTATTTTTGATCGAACTTCTAAAAGACTTAAGCTGACGGGTTTTTCTGTGATGTGATATTTGTATTGAACGTCTGCTAATCGCTATATGTCGATTAGTGGGGGTTACACAAATCTGTGATCTGTAATGTTATTGGAATGTGTATATGAATTCATTGGATTGTCGCGGGTGAATAGCCGGGGGTTGTGAGACGAGAGTTTTTCTTTTCTTTCAATTCATGTAAATTTGTAAATTGATGTAATAATTATTTGTATGGCCGCACAACCGGGTCGGGGTTGTAGCCGTCATTGTATAATTTCTTTTTATTGTTTTTGCTCCTAGGATAGACCCATGGAGGGGGTGCACAAACTACCGGGTATGCCGAAGTGCCGAGTGGCCTACTCACGGAGTTGAGGGAGGTTGCTTCGCTTCGGGTACTTGGCGGGTAGTTTGCCGCACCCGTAGGGGTCTTGGGTGGGGTATTGGCTATTCACCGCGACCGTGTAATCTGCTTTTCGTTACAGGCTCGTACGAATTGCGGATTCCTAGTATATCCAATGTGTTCATCTGTGATCTGAAATGGCTATCATTGCAGTATATCTATATATGATATTATTTAGGCGTTGCTTATGTTTTACAGCCGCGCTAGCCCAGCCCCCGCTCTGTCGTTAGTTAAGTAACCTAACGGGTAATGACGGGGCCCCGTGGCGAATGCGAATGGTATAAGCGTACGTCATATTTTGGTTGTTTTCTGCAATGGTAGGATTAAATGATTGGACCCATTAAAAGAACTAATGCAAGAATATCACGTATTAAAAGAACTAATGCAAGAAAAATAAACCAAGTAAAAGTCGTTGGAACACTTTCGAAAAAGCACTCGGTTCTTTTCAAAACTAACTTTTAAATGCGGAGCTTGAGCCACTCCTTTTAAAAGCTATCTCGTTCCATCGATTATATCAAGTTCACTACGTTCACGGTTTCGCCAAAACCATTCGTAGCCCTCCGTCGTTTCACATGGATGGTCAATAGTATTCAAGCTATGTTTGTTGGCCAAAGTCAAGGCATAGTGATTGGTAGCTATTGGGTATTCATGTGCAGCATAGATAGATGCGTTAGTTTGGAACAGTCGTATTGCCTTGTTGGCCAAAGTCAAGGGTAGGTGCGGGTGGATTCAAATTAACCTGGAGAACGACGGGTAGAACTTGACATGTGACTTATGATTTGTTGGCCAAAGTCAAGGTCATAAGAGCATGGGGCAAAAATCCACATCGGGAGTTTCAAAAGAACTGAAACTTGCTAGTGCTGCATACCATTTGGAGTGATGATTCTGGTAGGATTCCTTCAGTTTCGTCACGCGATGATATTTGGATCCCGATCCTACTGTGAGTATATGCTACTCCTCGGGAAATTTCTCACTAAACGATCAATGCTATAAACCTAGTAGGTGCCTAGAAAGGTGTTAGCGGGGCTACGCCCCCAGGGAAAAGAGGTTATTTAATTAATGAACTTCGCGAAAGCGTTGGAAAACCTCCCTCGAAGTACCAACACTGGCCTGGCTGAACGGTTAAGCAAGTATTGTACGGTGAGATTGATCCTGACTAATTCTTCCCTTTTGGTTTGAGGAGGGATTCGAGAAACAGTGGGAGAGGTAGCTCCAGATCTTGATTGCAATACATACAGCATAGAGATCATACATATGTTTTCCCGACTTCAGCAAAGAATCGGCGCGACATCGTCAAAAAAAATGGAAGTGACAGTATATTCCTAGCTTCAGATCTTGACGGCAGCTCATATAAAGCCTAAAAGACCATTGGAGATCATCTTACCCCAGAAGGGTGCGGTTATGACTCATCAGGGCTCCAAATTGAGCCTAACCTCAAGTAAAAAGCATCATAGAAAATTCCTAACGCTTACTCTTCCGACGGTAATATGACCTAAAGGAGATTACTTGAAGACGACTTGTCCAGCCTCAGAAGGGCTCAGAGACACACGGTCGCGGGGCTACTCGAACAGCGGCTTAAAGACTGCATATCGAGGAATACATCAGCCAACGCGACGGTACCACGGACTAAAACCCTACTACCACAAAACCTAACGGACCACTATAAAAAAAAGGGGTTATCTGTATTGCACGTTAGGATACACCTGCGAGATCCTCGACTCGTCTCGACTCGTAGGGAAAAATATCTTTATGAAACCCTCACAGCTCATGAAAGTGAAAAGCCTTAGGCGACGGGGATATCAACCTGTTTTCCTTAGCACTGTGGCCCTACAAGTAAGTCTAAATTGACTTTTGTATACTATCCACGGGCCACATTCTATAAAGTCACATACCGATGAGGAGAAGAAACCACTTACGAGTCCTCTCAACTCGTAAGGGGAAAATTCTCTTGTGAGATCCTTACGACTCTCAAGAGAAAAGTCACTTAGGAGTCCTCACGACTCCTAAGGAAAAATACACCTACGAGATCCTCTCGACTCGTAGGGAGAAAAGTCTTTATGAGACCCTCACGGCTCATAAAGTTGAAAAGTATTAGGCGACAGATCTAAACCTGTTTCCTAAACCAACGATGTCCTACAAGTAGGTCCAAATTGACTCTTGTACACTATACACGTACCACATTCTCCAAAGTCACATATCGAAAAGGAGGAGAAACCACTTACGAGTCCTCTCAACTCGTAAGGGGAAAATTCTCTTGTGAGATCCTTACGACTCTCAAGAGAAAACTCACTTAGGAGTCCTCACGACTCCTAAGGAAAAGTACACCGAGGAGATCCTCTCGACTCGTAGGGAGAAAAGTCTTTATGAGACCCTCACGGCTCATAAAGTTGAAAAGTCTTAGGCGACAGATCTAAACCTATTTTCTAAACCATCGATGCCCTACAACTAGGTCCAAATTGACTCTTGTACACTATCCACGGGCCACATTCTCCAAAATCGCATATCGACGAGGATGAGAAACCACTTACGAGTCCTCTCGACTCGTAAGGGGAAAATTCTCTTATGAGATCCTTACGACTCTCAAGAGACACTTAGGAGTCCTCACGACTTCTAAAGAGAAAATACTCCTACGAGATCCTCTCGACTCGTAGGGAGAAAAGTCTTTATGAGACCCTCACAGCTTATAAAGTTGAAAAGTCTTAGATGACAGATCTAAACCTGTTTCCTAAGCCATCACTGCCCTACAATGAGGTCGAAATTGACTCTTGTATACTATCCACGGGCCACATTCGCCAATGAAATGAACATGCTACTTACGGGACCTTACGAATCGTAAGGAAAAAATACCCGAGTGAGATCCTTATGACTCACGAAGGTGATGAACACTTAGAAATCCTCACGATTTCTAGGGAGAATACACACCTACGAGATCCTCAAGACTCATAAGGAAAAAAACCTTCTTGAGACCCTTACGGTTCATGAAGATAAAAAAAAGCCTTAGGCTACAAGGATCCTAACTTGTCTCCTAAGCCATTAATTCTATGGCCATGCATAACTCTGCACTACTTCACCCACGTACATACTTACGTGGGCAAAATAGTGGGGGGCATTTGTTCCTGCCAAATTTTTTAGCTAAGAGCGGTTTGTTCCCTTATAAGAAAAAGAGGGAGAGAAAAGAAAGAGGAAAAGAATCCTCATAGTTTGGTATCACGTGTTAAATACGTTGGCGCTTATATGCAAATCATATAAATGCTAAAAATAAATAACTAAGGGCCAAACTGGCCTCACGTGTTAAACACGTGAGCGCTCATATGCTCATATGAGCGCTGAATAAAATAAACCGAAAGGCCAAACTGGCCACACGTATTAAACACGTGAGCGCTCATATGCAAACCATATGAGCGCTGAACATAAATAACCAAAGGCCAAACAGGCCTCACGTGTTAAACACGTGAGTGCTCATATGCAAAGCATATGAGCGCTGAAAATAAACAGGCAAAAACCCACACTAGGGGTCACGTGTTAAACACGCGAGTTCTCTTGCCGTATTCTTTGGCAGCGCTCATATGCAAAGCATGTGAGCGCCCCAATTTAAAATACCCCCATCTGATAGAATTAAATTCTATATGATAGAATTAAATTCTATTTAAGAAATATTTTCCTTGATCTTTCTAATTTGAAAAGATCTTTCTCTAATAGAGAATCTTGGATTTAAAATCCAATGGTGACAAAATATCACTAATTAAACTATCTGATAGAATTAAATTATATATGATATAATTAAATTCTATTTGGAAAATATTTTCCCTGATCTTTCTAATATGGAAAGATCTTTCTCTAATAGAGAATCTTGGATTTAAAATCTAACAGTGATAAAAATATCACCAATTAAACCATCTAATAAAATTAAATTCTATGTGGGAAATATTTACCTGATCTTTCTAAAATAAGAAAGATCTTCTCTGTTAAATAGAATTAAATTCTATGGTTAGGAAAATATCTTCCTAATCTTATTAAACTAATAAGATATTCATATGATAGAATAAAATTCTATCTTAGGAAAATATTTCCTAATCTTGGTAAACTAACAAGATATTCATATGATAGAATAAAATTCTGTCTTAGAATAAAATTCTAATCTTGTTAAACTAACAAGATATTCATATGATAGAATAAAATTCTATCTTAGAAAAATATTTCCTAATCTTGTTAAAGAAACAAGAAATCTTCTCCGTTAAACAGAGAGCCTTTGGATTAAAAATCCAACGGTGAATAAAATTCACCGATTGATCTAAAAGATCATTTTGATTGATTGTGAAATCAATCACGATCTCTCAATGAGAGATTTTCTCAACAAATTGATTTTTTCTCTTCTCTTATAGATAGGATCAAAGAGATTAATCAAGGAGAAAGAAGGGGGGAAGGAGAGAAAAAAAAGAGAGGCGACCCCTCATAAGCTTCTGTAACAATACAGAAGGCTCTTAAAACAACAGAGAATTTAATTCTCTCAAAGAAGAAGATCCCCCTCCTAAAAACCCTAGGTAAAGAAAAAAGAAGAGATCAAAATATCGCCTTTACTTAACATACCATATCTAAGTGTTTAACCCTTCTCAAAGAACTTAGTTCTCTGGATCTGAGATCCACAAGACAGATCTCCCACAAGTTGAGAATTTAATTCTCATCGGGAAGATCTTGTTCTTAAGAATCAAACATTCAGGAAAGAACAAAGTTGAAAAGAAAGAAGATGGAGTCCATAATACTTCAGGAATTTAGTTCCTTCAAATCAAGAACTTAGTTCTTAAAGAACCCGATCCAAGATCCTCAAAATAGTGATTTTGGTGATCGTTAATGGTCAAAATACCATTAACAAAGGTTTAATCTCTCTGAAAACATGAACAAGAGAAGATGGATAAAAGAACGTGGAGAAAATGGAGTCCATAATACTCTGGGAACTTAGTTCCTTTAAAACAAGAACTTAGTTCTTAAAGAACCTGATCCCAGATCCTCAAAATAGTGATTTTGGTGATCGTTAATGGTCAAAATACCATTAACAGATATTTAAGTTCTCTAAAAAACATCAACAGAGATTAAATCTCCAAAAACATAGCGCCTCACGTGAAACACACGTGAGCGCCAGAGAAAATTAGTGCTTAGCATTATTATAGCACCTCACGTGAAAAGCACGTGAGCGCCAGAAAAGATTAATATTTAGCACTATTCCAGCGCCCCACATGAAACACACGTGAGCGCTGTATATCTCAGTGCTTAGCACTGTTGGGTAGTATAGAAACCCAATCTCAGCCCAAATTGGCTAAGTTTCCTGAGGTTAAACCTCTTTGATTTTAAATCAACCGAGATTATGTGCTCGTGATTTCCAAACTAATCTTAGTCTCAAACATCACTAATGATTTCTCATTTGATATTCATCCCATATCTCCTAAGGTAATCTTAGTCTCAAATATGACTAACGATTCTTAGGTACATCACAGTCCTTTTTTCCCTCAAATACGGGATTTAGTTTAAGGGTACATCTTTCTACAGCTCTGATATATGTTGTTGTAATTCCTTAACGTTTTTAGAGAGGTGGCGGGTCCCGACAACCAACAACAACTCATCGTCCAAACTTGATGTAAAATTTCATCAAGATAGGGAATTATACACCCCACATTGATGCCCTTCCAAACTGACGTGCACACCTCAAATCGGATCGCACCCCAAATTGGACGCATTCCTTGTCACCATCGTTCACTCCGCCACGTAACAAATACGCGTGCACGCAAGCTGAATGCTAGACCGAAGTGTCCTTAAACTAACATTCGTCCCCAAAACGGGAATGTTGGACCGAAATGTCCTTAAACTAACATTCGTCCCAAACGGGGAATATTGGACTGCGACATCCTTAAACTAATATGTCTTGCCCTGCGGACTGTCTCCATAATGACTACCGTATACTATCCATGGGCTATTCATATATGATCTAATGTTCAGTTGAGCCCATATGCTCACTGCACATAAGTCGATCTTAGTCTCAAATATGGTTAATGATCCTTAGATCAAACCCAAATATCTCATGAACCGATGGACCTCACAAATGTGAGATCTGCGTCCTAAGTTCATTCCCGTTGGCAATCCAAGCTACCAACATGGGCCCCGTCAAGCAAAATTCTTGATCTAAACCCAAATATCAAATATACAGATTTGGATTAATCCGCGCCCTACAGGCGACGACATAAATTAGTCTCCGTATACAATCCACGGGGAACCCAAAATAAAACAAACACGACATGACACGAAGTGAACTTCCGGAGCAGGAGAAAGTGGTTATCGCAACGCGGTAACGTAATTAACTGCAGGGGCTGGCGCCTGCAGGGAAGAGCGTCCCCACAATCAAAACCCCTCACAAATGAGGGAGAATCTGATAAAGTCTGCTACAACGGTCGCGTCTGTCCAAACCTCTGATATATGGTGCCATAAATCAACTTGGTATCTTCAGAGAGGTGGATGGATAAGTCCAAATAGCATCTACCCCCAAATTCAGGCAAGACTATCTATCCCAGTTCGTCTCTGTTTTCGGCGGTGAACAGTAAAGACAATCGATAAGCTACCTCTCCAACACGCTCGATGATATCGAAAGGCCCCACGAATCGAGGACTAAGCTTGCCTCAACTACCAAATCGGATTACTCCTCTAGTCGGTGATATCTTCAAGAACACAAGATCACGAACAGCGAACTCCAAAGGTGTAACAACCCTAAACTTTCTGTACGAAATTTTTTCAAAATACAGAAATGGACACCTAAGCCTGAGCATGAGTTATAAGTTTGTTTTGCTTTTGAACAGCAAAAAATCACTTGCAGTTCATTGGTAAAGCCTTGCACTGCTGTGCGTAGCACCCGAGTTCAAATCTCATCAGCCACATTATTTTTTTATTTTAATTTCTTTTAATTTTTTAGAAGCCCAAGAGTTTACACGTGCACTAAACGTAAACTGAAAAGACACTGAATAAACCAACACGTGCACTGGAGTATACCAAACGACGCCGACATGTGGCATAAATCCCAGAGCCAATCATGCTAAGTGGACCGGCGAGATTAGGGTATAGGGTCGGCGCCGCCGGTTCTATTGAGGCCAAACCCAATTTTTTTTTTGGAACCCTAGACCCTTGGACTCCCCCTTTAACTCCAGTATTGTTTATTTTCTCTGCACATTTACAGAGAATAATAAAACTCCTTTAAATCCCATTTTAATGCATTTCTTTCACCCCCTAAACCCTAATTTCCCCTATAAATACCACACTCTATTTCACCCTTCCTCACTAGAATTTCATTATCAAAACTTTACAAAATTCCCAAGTCCTAATTGTGTACAAGTGGAGTTAGCGAAGGGCGAAGCTCCGACGAAATTCCGAGGAGATTCCGGCGACGAAACGACATCCCGACGCTTCCTTATTCTTCCCCTACCTCTCCCCTCTCCTTAAAGCCAGTAAGTCCCCTCTTCCCCTCTCTTTCTCTATTTTAAAACTTTAAATTATAAACCCGACGGAAGCGGAGTTAATCCGACTTCCGATTCGGTTTTTCTTTAAAAATTCTATTTTTCTTAAACAAGAAAATACCAAACTTTCATATCATGTTCAAAAAACATTAACAAACATATCAAAACAAGTTTCACATCAAAAGAATTTATATTGCAATTTTTATCGCAGTTTTACAGTAAAATACCACATACTTTAGTTTCCGACATAAACAACATATTACCTTTAGATAGTTCACGAGGTAATGACCTATCTCATCACAACACATATCTCTATCATAACACGATGGAGTTTCGGGAATTTATTCTTAGGATAAAACGACTTTACAAATAAATACCTTCAACTTATAAAACTATTTCTATAAAAAGATGTATTAAACATTTCCATGCAATTGCACCTCTACAACCCACTTTTGGGGACCCCATTTGGGATAGTGCGGGTTGTCGCACATCTTCGGGCCTAGTAGAGCGAGATGCAGACCTCCGTAAGGAGCATTCGATCTCGATGGAATTTTTATACTTTTGTTTCTTTAGAAAATGAGATTTCTACAAGAAAATAAATAAATTATTTTCATTAAATATAAATATATCTATTATCAAAATACCTATTTTAATTAAATACATATTCCAATATTTTCTAAATCAAAGGAATTACTATTACATGAAAATACCAACCAAATACAACACAATTACAATATTTCAAGAAAATACCATATATTATTAAATTAGGTTTTTTTGAAAATATGCCAAAACTATTTTTACATAAACCCCCTCAAGTTATGTTAAATTACAGTAAGGACCCTAGTAAACATAGGTTTAAGTGGGACCAGTCTATTGAGCCTCAGAGAGCCGGAGATATGGGTGCTTGCCTATCTAAGGTAGACAATCTAACAAACGGTGTTATCAACACGACAATTGTCTTGGAAAAAGACACAAATCCTGCCGTCCATGTGCAGCAGTTACCGATAATATCAAAACTAATTCAGGATTTCAAGTTCTTTTTAAAGTGTCTGACTCAGACTGAGTCTCAATCTAATCAATCTGACTTGAATATGATTCAAGTATAAACTACAATACAACATGAATTCATGAATCCGTCTATTCAATCTATATCAATCTATATCGACCGAACCGAACCATGGATATACTCCATCTACATGTACATCCATTATATCCATTCCATTTACTGATATCATGGTTTCGGCAAATCATCCATATATAATTTACAATACAATGCAATCAATACAATCAATACAAAAGATATCGCGGGGTTTATAAGGAGTAGACTGGTACGAAATATGTTAAAGGTGGCACGAGGTGGTCACTTAAGACGTAATTACATCCATGCCGTTGTTCCGTGGTATTTTCGACGAAACCTTGTACTATGGGTTACCAAAGTCCACAATGTAAGCTGGACTCCTCTCGTATACACTGGCATCTTCTGTACCAAGCTACAAACAACAGCGTTAACAATATAATAAAACATTAAAACTTATATTCTCCTTCTGTCTATTCTGTCTCTACCTATTCTTTGGGACTTACCGAGCGATTGTTCGCTGACGACATTCCTTCTCTTCTTTCTTTGGAATGTTGTCAGGTAGATCGGGCGCACTAGAGCTCGAAACCAGCCAGGAGCATTTTGAGCAGTATACTGAAGACCCAGAGCATTAGACTTTACTTGTACATACTATTTTCATCTCTGTTATGTCATTGTTTAGGCATCGCTTTCTACTCATGTCTTTACATTTCAGTTGTACTGTAAAAGAATGTTTAATAAATAAAGTTACTATTCATTTACATTCCTGTCTCTTGTGTACTTTTACTTTATATTGCTTAGATACGCTTAGCGTGTTTACTTCTCAGTAAATGTGTTGCGTCCCCCGTCACGTCCTCTGCCCGTACACTGAGAAGCAGGGCGTGACAAAAGGTCTTCTTCCAGTATCAGCCCAACTTTTCTGTCGATCCTGTGCCACCTTCATATGATTACGGATCAAGTTAACTTTCTCCACAGTTTGCACAATGAGTTCCGGACCCAACAATCTTATTTCTCCAACATAGTCCCAACAAACAGGCGAGCGGCACTTACGACCGTACAATGCATCGAATGGAGCCATCTGTATAGTTACCTGAAAACTGTTGTTGTATGAAAACTCCACTGAATGTACATGATCCTCCCATGAACCCTTGAAGTCTAATATGCATGCCCTCAACTTATCTTCAAGAGTTTGGATTGTTCTTTCAGACTGGCCATCTGTCTGAGGATGATAGGCCGTGTTAAATTTCAAGCGAGTTCCCAAACTTTCCTGTAGACTCCTCCAAAAGTGTGATAGAAATCGAGTATCACGATCAGAAACGATGCTCACGGGTACTCCATGCAATCTCACAATCTCCTGCATGTACCGCTCTGTCAAAGCTTCCGTCGCCTGACCAATTCGAAACGGTATAAAGTGAGCTGCCTTGGTCAATCGATCGATAATGACCCAAACTGCATTATTGCCCCTTAGACTCCGTAGTAAAGCTGTCACGAAATCCATGGTTATATGTTCCCACTTCCATTGAGGAATTGGAAGTGGTTGCAATAAACCAGCTAACCTGTGATATTCAGCCTTGACTTGCTGACATACCAAGCACTTCGATACGTATCGAGCAATCTCCCTTTTCATGCCTTCCCACTAGAAATGTTGTCGCGGATCTCTGTACATCTTTGTCTCTCCCGGGTGTACTGAATACGCGGAACCATGAGCCTCCTTCATGACTTCTTCTCGAACATCTCCTTTGGGCACACATAAACGACTACTATATCGTAACGAACCATCTTCATGAATTAACAAGTTCGTTCGAAGTCCCGCTTCTACTTGTTCTCGAAACTTCTGCAATCTTGGATTGTGTGACCGCGTTTCTTTAATGTTATCGATCAAGGATAACTGTACTTGCAACTGTATCAATTGTCCCAAAGAATTCGGTAGTACAATCTCCAATTTGAATCTCTGAAAACCATCTATAATCTCTTTTTGTGCAGTCAACATCCGTATCGCTGGCAACCGACTTAGCGCATCCGGCACTACATTAACTTTCCTTGGATGGTATTTTAGATCAAGATCATAGTCAGCCATCAGCTCCAACCATCTGTGTTGTCTCATGTTGAGCTCTTTCTGTGTGAACACATACTTTAAGATTTTGTGATCAGTAAATACTTCTACCCTTTCGCCCAATAAGTAGTATCCCCAAATCTTTAGAGCAAAAATCATTACTGCTAACTCCAGATCATGAGTTGGGTAGTTCTTCTCATGAGTCTTTAATTGTCTCGACGCATAAACTATGACCTTCCTATTCTGCATTAGAACACATCCCAAGCCTTTTCCAGATGCGTCGCTGCGAATAACCAACCCTTTGGAACTGTCTGGCACGATTAGAATAGGAGCGGTGGTCAATCTTTACTTCAACGCTTCAAAAGCTGACGCACACTTCTCGGTCCATGCGAACGGTACCTTCTTTCGTGTTAGCTTGGTCAATAGTTCTGCTATTCGAGCGAAGTTCTCCACGAACCTTCTATAGTATCTGGCGAGCCCAAGAAAACTTCCGATCTCCCCTACATTCTTTGGAAGTGGCCAATCATGAACAGCTGCAATATTTTCAGAGTCAACGGCAATTCCATCTCCGGATACAACATGACCCAAGAACTTCACTTCTTCGAGCCAAAACTCGCACTTGCTTATCTTGGCATATAACTTTTCTCGTTTCAACGTTTGCAGTACGATTCTCAAGTGTTCTTCATGCTCTTCTTTGCTCCTCGAATAAACCAAAATATCGTCAATAAACACCACTACGAAATGATCCAGATATGGTAAAAAGATTCGGTTCATTAAGTCCATAAATATTGCTGGTGCGTTAATAACTCCAACAGAAGTCCCCTTTCTTCTGTTTAGTCTTATCGATAGCTTGTGCAAGCAGCCTAGCTAGATGAAAGTGATCCCGGGTTTGAACTCGTAATACCTATATCGAATTCGGAACGCTGTCTTGCAAATGTCTTCTTCTTGCACTCGAACTTGATGATACTATGATCGTAAATCCAACTTCGAGACTACTCTCGCGCCACTGAGTTGATCGAATAATTCGCCTATGCGAGGAATTGGGTACTTGTTCTTAATAGTCACCCGATTTAACTCTCAGTAGTCTATACACATCCTCAGCGTGCCATCCTTCTTTTTGACTAGAAGAACTGGAGCTTCCCACGGTGAACCATTGCTCTGAATCCAACTCTTCTTTAGTAATTCGGAAACTTTTCTTTTTACCTCTTCCAGTTTCACCTGTGCCAACGGATAATAAGCCTTCGAAATTAGCGCTGCTACAGGAATAAGATCAATCGCAAACTCCACATTTCGTTTAGATGGTAAACTCGAGATGTCCTTGAACACATCTATGAAATCCCGAACTGCTATCAACACTTCATCTGCAACTTGTTTACGAACTTCACCCTTCAGTAAACGGTTCTCTTCATCATGAATTTGCAAGTTTGTTCTAAGACTTCTGGGTTATTAGCCCACCACTCTTCCGTTGCGCTACTCTGATAATTTGAGACGGGTATGTCAAAACTTCTTCAATCAAATATCTTACATCTGATCGTCCTTGAAACGATCTGTACCAGCTCCCGCTGGGGTTAATCTCGAACTACTGCAATCATCAAAAAATTCTCCTGTGTTTCTCTTTATTCTTCGAAACGCAAATGGATTGGTTCTTACGGGACGAGAGGAAAGATATATCGTGGCAGCTGGATTTAAGCTCACGATAAGACATAAACTTGTAAGCAATGACGCCGAGAGAAAATAAGGTAATACAACGACCATAAGTCAAGAAAATAAATCGAAATAGGACTCCAGGTTACCTAAATAGAGTACCGCATTGTAACCATGCCGCGGTACATAGTTACAACTACATAACCCCATTCAAGTCGCCTAAATTCTACTAACAGAATCGAGAGAATAAGATGAGAGAAACAATAAGGAACCAAAAGGATTCTAAGCCGAGATGCAAAGTCATTTCTAAATTGTTGAGATAAAAGAGTTTAAGAGAAGGATAGATTCAAGAATTCGAATGACAAGACAATAATGTGGCAGGACATGTTCCTAAAATTCTGGATTTCCTGATTAGTATATTGGGTCCAATACCCAACTACAAAAGAAACCAAACCCAGCTAACCTAAAACCTATTCTCTGATACCAAACAAACCTTATCATGCCCCGCTTCCCAAAATGCGTAAATACGACACGTGACAGAGCCAACTATGCTACCTATGGCGAGGAAAGATCCTTCCATAGTCACATTACGGCTGCCAATCAGATATCAAGAACAGTAAACTACTAAATCTATCTATCACATGTCCAATAGCTACAAGAACAATAACTGGAAAAGATAGTGGAAGCAATAAAGATCCAAGGAATAACTAACCCGCATAAGAGCTATATCAATGATGTGGTCCTCACTGATAGTTCAGAGGTACTTTCATTTATAGTTTAAGTTATTTAAACAATTTATTTTGCAATTAAATATTTCACAGGGTTATAGTATTCTAAGTTAGCTTCGTAACGAACTAAAGAATATATGCTAATGATTTTTCTATAATTTATAATGAATTTTATAAGGTAAGGTGTACAGTAAATTTCAGATTTGTCGTATCCGCTTTGCGACGACGTTTCATGTGTAAACTATAATATTTTCAAACTATATTTTGTATAACGTTATAAAATACAGATTATAAACTAATTAATGATAATAATAATAAATATTAAGATGATAAATATATATATATATATATAGTATGTCGCAAGTTGTAAACTTGCATACATTATATATTATAAAACTGATTAACGTTAAATAACTACGGTGTATAAATTATATAGATATAGCTGTATGATGATGATGATGATAATAATAATAATAGTACGACATCATATAAGTAAATTATATAAAGTATAGCATGTAGCAAGTTGTAAACTTACCTCGAAACAAACGCGATGAACGGAAGCAATATGACGCTATACAAATCAACACCAAGTTTTGATGGCTCGGTTAAGGTTCTAGGATGCGGCTGGATTTGCGTCGGCGAGAATAGGTATAGGCTTGAAGAACGAAGAAGAAGAATATATAAATTGATGAGGGAGAGATATGTTATGTGGAGAGAGAGAGAGGTTTTGTATTTAATATAAATATATATAGTATAGTTTAAATTAGATTATAAATATATATTAGTTTTAATGTATATAGATAATATCAAACTAGAACCAATCTCCACCAAAATCTCATCAAAAATATATTTTGGAAAATAATTCACATAAGTAAACTTCTCAACCATAATACAAGAATATATTTTAAATAACTCATACCCCTAATTTAAAATTTAAAAGAATTTTAAAAATATATCTAGATTCAGTAAATATTTGATATTAGATATTTTGAGATTTAAACGTAAAAGATAAAAACAAAATAAGATATGGGATGGCAAACATATGATGACAGTTAACAAAATATAAGTTATTCTTAACTTGTGGCTATTAAAAGATATATGATAATCTAAATATATGATATATAAAGATCTAAAAATATAATGTAGGTATTATACTAGATTCACATAGATTACTGGTAAATCTCAAATACAATCTTGCACCATATTAGGTTCTAAACTTGCGGGTCGGGTCGGATAACGACTACTACTATTCGAATCATTCGCGACTTAATAGATAGAATAGAAGAAATATAAAGTAAGTGTTAAAATACCAATTAATATCGTATAACCGTACTAGGGTGTTACATAATGAATTTCATAAAAATAAAATTCTAGTTTTAAAAGGTTTGATATAAACTTACCAAATCTCTCTCTATCGGTCCTCGAGGTGTATATGAGGTGGACGGAGAGGCGGCTATGATGACGAATCTGCGGGTAATCATCCAATACCATGTAAGGTATTGGTCTATCGGTATACCTGGCTGTATCTCATCGGCTATGTGGTGTACCCGACTGTACCATCGATCCACCTAAATTTGATACTCCACGAGCCAAGCATCCCCAGCCAGCGCTCCACCGTGACGCGGTGTCCGCTCCACCGTGCCTGGTATATACCGCTTCAAGCCGAACTGGCGAAAGATACGGTCTGGCACGTGCATCTGAATAACATCATTGCAGACGATCGACATCCGCGCACGCCGGAAGCCGGCGCCTGCCATGCATAATGGATGGAGAGTGCCCATTAGGTCATGTGTGTACGGTGTCCATGTAACTGCCGCCTCCTCCAAGACATCGAACTCAGTGCGGTAGAAACGGAGGCTGCTGTAACAACCCTAAATTTATGTACAAAATTTTTCTTCTTAAAGTACAGAAAGGAGTTTGCAAACTTGAGCACAATTTAAAAGTTATTCTTGTTTAAGAACGGCAAGAAAGTACTTGTAGCTCATTGGTAAAGTCTTGCACTGTTGTGATATAGCCCATATGTTCGAATCCCATCAGCCACATATATTTTTATTGATTTTTCTTTTAAACTTTTTGGAAGCCCAAAAGTTTACACGTGCAATACACGTAAAAATGAAAAGACAGAAAAAATAAACATGTGTAAAATGTTGAGTACACAGCCGAGAACACGTGGCACCTATCCCACCCCTCATCTCCTCCACGTGGATGGCGAGATTGGCTATAAGCCCCGCGCCGACGGCCCCCCGTAGGGAAAAGTCCCCAAACTTTGCACACAACACCTCTTGGACTACCCCACTACCCCTATTCTGTTTATTTTCCCTGCAATTATCCAGAGAATTAAAATTTAGCTTTAAATCCAATTTTTAATGCTTTTTAATTCTTTCTTCAATTTCAAAACCCTAATTTTACACTATAAATACAACTCCATACCCTAGCCCCTCTTCATTCTAAAATCCATTACCAAAATTCTCAAAAAAAATCTAAGTCTAAGAAGAGTACAAGTGGAGTTAGCACTAGGTCAAATTCCGGCGAGGATTCAAGACATTTCCGGCGACCCCGCGACTCCACGAAGGCTACTACCCTCATCCTCTACCTTCCCTCTCTCCTTTAAACTTGTAAGTCTCATATCTCTTCTTCTCTTTCTACTATAAAGCTTCTCCTTTTCAAAACATATCGGTAAGTGGAGTTATACTGACATTTGTTTCTAAAACCTTTGAAAACCATAATTCTTCTTAAGAATCACTTATACTCATGTATATACCTTGTAATCATTTAACTAATGTTTAGAAACCAATTTCACTCTAAAACTCCGTGTTAAATAACTTTAATTAAGTTTTTACGTTTAAATACCATGAAGTTTACATACGATATCTTTCAATTATTTTGCTTAGCATGCCCTTAGAAAACCTCACGAAGTAATGACCTACCTCTTGTAGGGTGTTTTTCGTCACCCCATTGAAATGGGAATACGCGCGCGCTTGTCAGGCGTACTACAGATTCCCCCTGCCTAGGGTAGGCGGGGGTTTAATGATTGTGGGGATCCGAATCTCCGGCAGCCGCGGACTAAGCTGCCGTTAATTACCCCTCGCCTTTGGGGCGAGGGAACCTCCGATTAACGGGTTAAACTGGTCATGCGAATTCAATGTGCAGTGTACGTGTGTTCTGTTCCGAAAGGGGGGGGTTTGGATATATTGGGAGCCACGCAGAGTTTTTACGGGGGTCCCGCTACCCGGATAGCGGGCTGGGGGTCAAGGGGGCTAGCAGCCCCCTTGCGGGGTTCAGGGCAGCGCCCCGGCCCGAAAATTTTTTGGAGGGGGAGAATGTTGCGGAGTATGTGTATGTGTACATTTGTATACAAATGTATATATATATGTATATACATAAAAAGAGGGGGAAAAGGCATCCAAGGGATGCGTGGGGCAGCACCTTGGGCGCTGTGCGCTTTAGGTGCTGTGCGCTCAGCGCGTGCGCCACGTGTCGGCACGCGGGCGCCTTGCGCACTTGCGCAAGCGCGCAGGTGCGCAAGCGCGTGCGCCACGTGTCGGCACGCGGGCGCCTTGCGCACTTGCGCAACGCGCCAGGTGTCGGCACGCGGGCGCCTTGCGCACTTGCGCAGGTGCGCAAGCGCGCGCGCCACGTGTCGGCACGCGGGCGTCTTGCGCACGTGTCGGCACGCGGGCGCCTTGCGCACGTGCGCATGCGCGCAGGCGCGCAAGCTCGCGCGCCACGTGTCGGCACGCTGGCGCCTTGCGCACTTGCGCTGCGCGCCGGAGAGGCACAAGAGACTTTTAGCCTGAAAAAAAGGATTTCTCAAAGGAGAAATCAGAGAGGAGTCGAGCTCCTGAATGTTTTTTGGGTTTAATGGAAGTGGTTCTTCTTCTTCCTCCTGTCGCTTGCTGGATCTTGAAGATCAAGAGATGTGAAATCTCAAAATCTCTCCTTTTTAAGATCTGATGACAGATCCAAGTTCCCCTTTATGGGTTTTGTGGTGGAAAACTATTTAGTTTTGAAAAAGGAAGAGTAAAACTCTTGATTTAATTCAAAAGAAAGAAGAAGGTTTTGGAACCTTGAAGAAGGAGGAAAGAGCTCAGCTCTGAAACTTTTTTGGAGAGAGAAAAAGTTATGAGATATTTTCATTATCCTTTGCCTTTATAGGCTATACATTTTACACATAGCCCCTTGGGCTTCACAAAATAGCATTTTGCCATCCCATCGCTCATGTGCCATTTCATTTTTGCACATAAGTCATGGGCTTACAAAATATTGGCTTTATGCCCATTTTGTTTACATTCATGCATAAAAAATTACATAAAAATTATTTATGACATGATTTATATTTTAGCATGGGGAGGGTCGGCCGCTTCATGTTTCGGACTCGACCTGGGCATGGGCCCACTTGACCCGGGCTTGGGCCCACCTGGCTTGGGGTTGACCTTGACTTTGACTCGGTCAACCGGGGTGTAAATTTTTACCCAAACACCTCTCACATATACACATCTTGAAATAGCACGATTCTCTTGAACAATATTTTTATGGCAAAATACGACTTTTCACTAAAATACCTTAAACTATTAAAACCCGGATTTCTTTAAATTGTGTTACTTAATTCTTTGCGATTATGCCTCTACAACCTATTTTGGAGAATCCGGTTTGGATGGTGCGGATTATCGCACTTCCTCGGGACTAGTAGGACGAGATGCAGACCTCCTCATGGAGCATACGATCGCGATGGAATTTTAATACAATTTTTTAAGAAAAACGAGGATTTCTATTTAATAATGAAAAATTATTTTTAATAATTATATAAATATTATCAAACCACATATTTTTAAAATATTATTAAATTCCATGTTTTCTAAACAAAATAAAAGAATTACAAGTTTTATGAAAATACATCAAGTAAGACAAAGTTTAAACTAAAATACCTTGAACTATTCAAGCTATGTATATGTTCACTAATATACCTCATTCTCTAAAATTCACATTCATGACAATTCTAAATAATATAAATAATTACTCGAGGTTTATTTTGAAAGCATATAAAATATTTTTCATAAAACCCCTCGAGATATATAAATTTACATTAAGGACCCTAGTAAATATAGGTTTAAGCGGGACCAATTCTCTTGAGGCTCAGGGAGCCAGAGAAAGTGGGTGCTTGCCTATTTAAGGCAGAAAACTAAAATGGAGTTATCAATGATAATTGTCTTGCAAAAAGACACAAATCCTGCCGTCCATGTGCAGCAGTTACTGATAATTCCCAAACCTAATTCAGGATCCAATTCTGTTTAAAGTGTCTGACTCAAGTGTAAGTCCAAGTCTAAATCAATCGGAATCCAATACAAATATGAATCCAAGTCAACATGAATCTAAACATGAATACTTAAACATGAATACCAGAACAATATCAAACATGCAACATAACTTGACTTGACCGAACCATAGCTATATTTTGAACTTGACTACATAACTACCGTTTACATCCTGAATCTGTTTACATGAACAACTTATACCATGGTCTCGGCAAGTCTGATAACTACAAATCAGTACGATCAATACAATATACATTACGGGGTTTAACAGGGTAGATTGGTACGGAAGGTATTAAAAGTGGCACGATGATGGTCACTAAAAGACGTAGATTAATATCCATTGCTGTTGTCCCGTGGGTATTGACGGGGCCTTGTACAACGGGTTACCATAGTCCACGGGGAAAGTTGGACTCCTCTCGTATACACTGATATCTTCTGTACTGTTCATACCAGAATATTGCATTTAATACCGTCCATTTTTCTGCTCGTTTGTTTATAGGCAGGTGCTTTTGATCCGTGTTTGCTACATATTTACAGGTTATAGGTTTCTAGTCCAAAATAACGCAAATCATACAAAATCTCCACAGTTACGCCAAAATCCAGAACATCTGTTGCCGACAAATAAAAGCCGGGTTCCGGTCATCCATATCCGTCCAGTGCCGCTTACCAGTTCAAGAGACAAGACAAAGAACAGAGGTCATTCGTGTCTCAGACAAGCACAGAGCACGAGAGGGGCAGCACAAGATTCAATGGGTGCGCGGAGCTCGAGGGAGATAAGGTCAAATGAATTAAAAGTGAAGCCATTTTGGACTGTTGCAGATCTGAAGAAATTTTAGAAGCAATTTGCAATTTGGGATATGTAGAACAACATAAGATAGCAACATAAGAAAGCACAGAAAAAACGAGGAGCTAATTCCCCAAATCCGCGGCAGAACCGCCGCCAAATGTGGGTTTTCAAGACGGTTCCGCCGCGGACACGTGTCTTCTCCTGATGATATTTTGGGGGTAGTTTTGTCATTGTATTTGGGCTCAGAATTTAGCCCTAGGGTTTCAGCTCTCTGCCTATAAATAGCCCAGTTTTTTGCCAAGTAAGGATGCTTATTCTTTGTTAGAATTAGTGTAGTTTAGTTTGTATCTTCTTCTTCTTCTTCTTCATCTATTCTCCATGAAAGTGTAGTGAGAGCTCTTGAGTGGAAAATCAATGAAGATGAGAGTTATTTTTCTTATCTTGTATTTTTATTTCCATGCATTGTATTTTAATTTCTTAGTGTAACTTTATTAATTGTTGTTAAGTAGTTGTTGTTTTTCTTTTCTTGTTTTCTTTTTCCTTTTCTTTTTATCCGTATTTTCAAGCCATGATACTCGACGGAGTCCCTTGCAGGTGAGGGCCCAAGTAGTTAGCTTGCTACCATTTTGTAAAACCATATTTTTCCTTTCTTTCTTTTCTTCTTTTCTTCTTTTCTTCTTTTCTTGTTTTCTTTTCCTTTTAAATGTGTGAATAATTTCCATACTTGTTAGGGGCTAAGGAAGGTTAGTATGAGGGACGGAAAAATCCCTTGTGCTTCTCTTCGCCAAACATTCTAAAAACAAACCTAGACCAAACAAATGCAACCCCCTCACTTAGGCGCGCTATACGTGACATATAGCCGCGACCTAAGTCGAGAAATCCTTTAAGCACACTACAACGTGACATGTAGTTGTGACTTAATTGAATATATAGTTGCGGGTGTTTGGCCTAGGGTTGGAAATAAGCGCATTTAGCGGACGAACAAGGGGCACTAGGAATGGATTTAGCGTTGGAAAGCTTGCTTAAACTCGCAAATCCCATTCCTATGTCCTCCTAATCCCCGCTACTTTTGATTATCCCAATATCGTTTTAAGAATGGCAAAAGACAAGTACAAGACTAATCCTAACTCTACTAACCAACCTTAACCCTAACAAGCTTACTTGAAAATACATACAAACACTTAGGATAGAATTGAACACATATATGCATTCTTTCATTGACTCGTCTAAAACACGAACGGACATACTACCATCTCCCTGTGGATCGATCCGTGCTCAACCGGCTAGCTGCAAAGCGACACCGTCTTGATTGCGGTAAGTAGAACAAATAGGACAGGGCGGAACACATAGCTCCGCCCCATCAACATGTACCAAGTTACAAACAACTACGTTAGTTTAACAAACATATACCTGTATAAATTATCAGTTCTTCCCTATCTACTTGTTCTATTCTATTCTATCTTTTAGGACTTATCGAGCGCTAGTTCGCTGATGACATTCATGTCTTTTCTTTCTTTGGAATGTTGTCAGGAGGACGCGACTCTCAGGAGATCGAGCCCAGCCAGGACGACTTGGAGCTGTTTATAGAGGATGCAGACTTTTAGGCCTTACTTGTACTATTTTCTTTTCAGTTCATATGCCACTGTTTAGGCATCGCTTTCTATCATTGTACTTTACTTTTCAGTTGTATGTAAAGAATGGATATTAATAAAAAATTGATGTTTATATTACATCTATTGTCATTCTTGTGCTTTACATTTATATTGCTTATTTACGCTTAACGTGTTTATTTCTGAGTAAACACTGTTGGGGCAAAAATTTACACCCCGGTTGACTAAGTCAAAATCAAAGTCAACCCCAAGCCCAGGTCAAGTGGGCCCATGCCCGAGTCGAGCCGGAACATGAAGCGGTCGGCCTTCCCATGCCACAATAAAAAAAATTTGTAATAAATAATTTTGGTGTTTTTTTATAAATGTAAGAAAAATGAGTATAAAGCTAAATTTTTGTAAAACCCATGGCTCATGTGCAAAAGAAATGAGAAAATGAGGTATGGGATGGGCAAAATGCCATTTTGTAAAGCCCAAGGGGCTATATGTAAAGTGTGTAGCCTATAAAGGCAAAGATGATGAAAATATCTCAACAGCTTTTCTCTCTCTCAAAAAAGATTAGGGTCAGTGCCTACTTCTCCTTCCTCAACGTTCTAAACCTTCTGCTTTTTTTGAATTAAATCAAGAGTTTAACTCTTTCTTTTCAAAAAATAAATAGTTTTTCACCACAAAACCCACAAAGGGGAGCTCGGATCTTCCATCAGATTTCAAAAAGGGGAGATTTTTAAATCTCATCCCCCCTTTTTTCTCCAAGATCCGGCCAACCGAGAGAAAGAAGAAGGAGACCCACCTCCAAAAACCCCACTTTGGGAAAGATCCAGGGCCCAAGGGAGAAGAAAGGAGTTCCTTTTCATCAGCTTCGAAAATATCTTATGAGTTTAACTCCTCAAAAAAAAAAAAATATATATATATATATATATATATACATACAAATATACATATATAAAATAATAAATCTTTCCTTTTGGGAGTACAACTCCGAGTGCAGGGGCTAAACCCCTATGTCCTCTTTGTCAGGAGTTCAACTCCAAAAGTCAATCGGGAGCACAGCTCCCAGTGCAGGGACCAAGTCCCTTTTGCTGCTGATACCCAGCGCCCGCGTGCCAAGCACGTGAGGCGCCTGCGCCCAGCGCCTGCGTGCTAGGCACGGTAAGGCGCTGGCATCCACGCATCCTTTGGACGCCATTTCCCCCTTCATTTTATATACACTCCACACTAAAAATACCTCCCCGTTAGAAAAAATTTCTAGCGGGGCGCTACCCCGCACCCCGTAAGGGGGCTGCTAGCTCTCTTGACCCCCAGTCCGCTATCCTGGTAGCGGGACCCCCGCAAACTCTGCGGGGCCCCCGATATATCCAAAACCCCTCAATGCACAACACACGCACACTGCACATTGAGTTCGCATGACCTGTTTGACCCGTCAATCGGAGGTTCCCTCGCTCTAAAGGCGATGGGTAATTAACGGCAGCTTAGTCCGCGACTGCCGGAGATTCGGATCCCCACAATCAATAAACCCCAGCCTACCCTAGGCAGGAGGAATCTGTAGTACGCCTGACAAGCGCGCGCGTATTCCCATCTCAATGGGGTGACAAAAACACCCTACAAATTCTGGCACGCCCGGTGGGACCTCTTCTCTCCTCCCATATCTCGGGTCAAGCGTTCATGCGAACTCATTTAACATATATACCGATGTTTGTACTGAAGTAATGTTCCTTTTATGCAGCAATCAACTTTCAACGACGATGTCTCCCAAGATGAATTCAGCTGCCGACGCTACCCCAATCTCGTACGTAGTCAAGATCAATGCTCGTGTGGTTCTCCCTGCCAGTCTCAGCCGGCAATTGGAGGAGGCACCCCGTCAATTTGGTTCCGTCGTCATCTACCCTGCTGGAAGCGCTCATCTGGCGGAGGTCCCGACAAACCAAGCGGCTAAACCGACCTCAAGAGGCAGTAGGCCGAACGTCGTGGTCGCCAGAGCATCCCACCCTAAAAGCAAATCCGTATTCGAACGGCTCTCCACTGTTCCAACTGGGGGCAAGGCCGTCAACACCAATGGGGCCACAAAGCAACTCCAGCAAGCTCAGATGGTGCCTTTGACGATCGTGCGAGCAGGCATCTTCTCTGGGCTCTCTTTCAATCGGTCTACGGCGTCTTCCCAAAGAGCCGAAATCTGCCAAGTGCTTAAAACAGAAAAGTTAAGGCAGAAGCGGCTCAGGTATCAAGCCAACAAGAGGGCCAGGACTTCGGCCAAGTGGAATCTTGTGAGGTTCCAAGAGCAGGGTTACTCCGTGACGACGGCTGAGTCGGCCGTAAAAGTCAGCAATTCTTTCGAACCCCTGAAGTGGGTTCAGAAAAATGCCATGACCGCCAGAATCAATAAGACAGCGGTCCTGTAACGCCTTGAAAAGTCGTTTTGGTGTTTTCCCGAAAATCGGTGAAAATTTGGTATTTTTCCGTAAATCGTCATTATAGTTATTTTGCAGTTTAAGTCTAATTATACCTAATTTGGATAGGTAATTGCTAGTTTTTAGTAGCTAATGAGTTACTTATAAATTTCTGGTCATTTAAAAAAATTTCCCTATATTTCAATTTTTAATATTATTTTAAGCCGTTAGAAATACATTAAATTAGCGATAAATACAAATTTAAATGGGCTAATTTTAATCTATAGAACCATGACAACTAAAATCTAGTTTGTAATATAAATTTTTAGTATTTTATTTTAAGTTCTATTTAGTTATAATCGAAGGAAACTAAAATTTTAATTATTTGAACTAAAACTTACAATTTTGGACTTATGGGGGGTCTTTTTACATAGAATTTTTTTGTAAAATCTCTCACACTCATTCCTCTCCACTAGGCCAGCCCTACCAACAGCAGCCCATGTTTTTTTTCTTCCTCTTGTTTGACTTCAACCTTGAAAGAAATGAAGTGTTTTAAAAGGGTTATATATATATTTATTTTAGGTAAGGGTATTATGGTAATATGAGAGGGTTGACTTGGACCTTTTTCCCCAACACCCACACCATCCCTCACCTCTCCCTCTGGCCGAAAATTCTGCAGAAAACAACCCCCAATTTCCCTTCTCTTTTTTTCTTCAAAACTCATCTCAAATTCTATCAAAATCCAAATTAAACCTCACAAATTAATCCCCATCTTTCATCCCTTCTTCTTAGCCTTTCTTGCATGGATCTTGGATGCTAGGAGGTCATCTTTGGAGGCAAAACTTCTTGCTAGATCTCTAGATCTTGAGGTATAATTTCTACCTAATTAACTTCTTTTGGTTAAATTCCTTTAATTAAATGATTTTAGTGTTAAAAGTTTAGCTAATTTCTAGTCTAGGTTTTAAAGTTCATGGCTTGAGTTTAAACTAGGGTTTTAGAAACCATTATTTGGTTAATTAAATTTATTTTGCTTGCTAGTTCCTACACAACCAAATCAAAGAGGTTACTTTGTTTATGTGGTCTTCAAATTATGCTAATTTAGTTAATTTTAAAGTGTGAAATTGGTTTGTAATTGTTGTTTTATGAAAATCAAGAAGGGTTTTTTTTATGGAAAAAGGGGAATTTGAAGCATTGCATGTGGGTTATGTGAGGGTTGTAGATTGCTTGTAGTGTAGTTGGTTGTTCAAGCTTGATTGCAGTATTTTCGTCGCAAATCCGCGATATTTGCGCCAATTTTCTAGCTTTCATGCTTACTAGGTTTTCGTAAAATATTGTGGTGATTTATTTATGAGATCTTGATGATATTGTTGGCATCTCCTATGACATTTAGGAGGTGTGCATGTGAAATTTGGGTTAATCGGGTTTTAGTTTTGTCGGGCGTCCCAAAACGACGATTCTAGTTAGTTTTGCGATTTTCGTGTGTGTTCCGCGCACCTTATGCACGTTGTGCCTAGCTTGTGAACGTTGATATTTTTTGTTTGGGATTTGCGTCGTTTCATGATATGTAACCTTATGTTTTGTGTTGTGCGAATTCCAGGATCGGTCGCGGAGACTTCAGACGCGGCACGAAAAGGGAAAGCGGTGATTGGAAAGAGCTAGCTGGGGATTCCGGTGAGTAGATGTAACATCTACGGGGGACTATCGTTTGGATGGCGCAAGTCGCCCGATAGTTTTAGTAATTTAAAAAGATTCCTAGTGATGTTAGTAATTAGGGGTGTAATACTTGCATGATTATTTGCTACATCCATGCTTTATATTGATATACATATGCGGACCCATTCTATAGGACACCTGCACCATTGCCAGGGTTTTTATATGCAGCACGAGCACTATTCATGCGTACACACACGCCCTGGTAATTGTCATGCCACGACACTAGATAACTTATAATCTAGAATATTGTCACCATATTTGATACTTAAACCTGTACTATTGCAATAAATCCTTAAAATAAAATTGTAGAATTGCTATTCATGTGCATGTATATCATTATATCATTTGTTCATGCCTAGTCTATTAATCATACAATGTAACTTGAACATTGATACCATATGCATTCATTATCATTGACGTATGCACTTGTTTCCCCAATCAGAGCAAAGCTCTGTTGAAATTCAAAATTCAAATTTTAAAAGCAACGCTTCAAATCTCGGGCGCAACGCGCCACGTGTCCGGCGCTCATACGTCAGCGTAGCGCCCAAAAAGACGCGCCCAATCAGAGCAAAGCTCCATTTGAAGCAAAATTAAAGGAAGCAACGCTTCAGTTGCGCAAGCACTGCGCTGCGCGACACGTGTCAGCGCAGATGCGCTAGCGCAGTTGCGCTGCGCGACACGTGTCAGCGCAGATGCGCTAGCGCAGTTGCGCTGCGCTGTGCGCTGCGCGACACGTGTCAGTGCAGATGGGGCATTTGCGCCAAACAGAATTAAGATTTTGAAGAAATCTTTCTGTTCTTTTTAAAACAAGAAGATTTTCTTCTGTAAAACAGAAGCCCTTGGATCAAAAATCCAACGGTGGGGAAAATTCCCCAAATCACTAAGAGAAAGATCTCTTTAACAAATTTAACTAATTTATGGGCACTATAAAAAGGACCCTAGATCTCAATTCAAAATCATCAAATTTTTTTTGAGAAATCGAGAGTTTCAAATAGAGAGAACTCTAGAAAAGTTTCAAGAAAAAGGTAAAAACTTTCATAAAAATAGAAGAAATTTCTTCTAATAGATCATGGATCTAAACATAATAAACAGTGCTTTGCACTTCTTATGAACCACTGGTTCTTTAAATAAGAAAAACAAGAAATACTTGTTTTTCTTTGACTCTCATTAGATCGAAGAAATCAAATAGTGCTTTGCACTTCCTTTAATGAACCATTGGATCTTGAATCTAAAAGATTCTCAAATTAATAGTGCTTTGCACTTGAAAATCTGCACTGTTTCGCTCTTGGGTTGGCGCAAGCCACCAGAGAGCGCCACGTGTCAGCATCTGAACCATCTGCGCTATAAGATAGAGCCTTACTCTCTGAAATTGACGCAACTCACCAGAGCGCGACACGTGTCAGCAGCGCAAGCGCAGCGCTCTAGCGCAGCGCACTGCGCTTGCATGACACGTGTCGCCACCATAAGCGCTTGCGCTCTTTAATTGGCGCAAAGCGCCTGAAAATGCAATGCGTTTCTTTTGCTAAAGGGCCAGGCCCAAGTCAAAAAGACCTAACAGGCCAGAATAAATTGCAAAGCAATAAAAAGGGCAGAGCCCAAGTAAAATTGATGCTCTACATCATTCATAAATGGGCAGAGCCCAAAACAAATTGATGCTCTGCATCCTTTATGGGTAGAGCCCAAATAAAAATAAAAATAAATGCAATGCAAAAGCAAATAAAATGTTGAACATTTTTAATTGGACTTCGCCCAATCGTGGCCGTAAGTCCTCAAATTAAATTGACTGAGCACGGCTGCTCCCTAAATCAATTTATGACCGGTTCTAGGGTACATCTCTGAATTCCTCTGACACCTATCGTTGTAATCCTTCAACGACATCAGAGAGGTGACGGGTCCCGACGACCACATATGAATATGGACTGCGGGGTCCTTAAACTCGTGGACCGAAACGTCCTTAAACTAATATTGGACCGAAACGTCATTAAACTAATATTGGACCGAGACGTCCTTAAACTAATATCGGACCGAGACGTCCTTAAACTAATAATGGACCACCACGTCCCTAAACTGGAACATGGACCACCACGTCCCTAAACTGGAACAATAGAGCCTCCAAATGCTCTTTTGCCGGATCTAAAGGATCCCGTTTAAGTTGATCTTAGTCCCAAACACGGCCAACGTATTCTTAAACATTCAAATGGACCATAAAACTCCAAATCAACTTCGGTTCGAGGGTACATCTCCGAACCCCTCTGACACCTGTCGTTGTAATCCCTCAACGACGTCAGAGAGGTGACGAGTCCCGACGGCCATATATTAAATGGATCACCACGTTAAGTCGATCTTAGTCTCAAACAGGACTAACGTATCCTTAACGAACGTTTAAGTTTGATCTTAGCCTCAATATGGTTAACGTATCCTTAAACTAAAAACACCAAACCCAAATCTAAGTAAATACGGATTTGGACTAATCCACATTCTACGGGCGACGGCATTACTCAGTCTCCGTATACAATCCACGGGCAACCACAAACAAAACAAACACACACGACACGAAGTGAAATTCTGGAGAAGGAGAAAGTGGCTGCCGCGATGCGGTAGCGTAATTAACTGCAGGGGCTTGCGCCTGCAGGGAAGAGCGTCCCCACAATCAAAAACCCCTCAAGCGAGGGGGAATCTGACGAAGTTTGCTACATCGGCCGCATCCGTCCAAACCTCCGATACACGGTGCCATAAATCAACTTGGCATCTTCGGAGAGGTGGACGGATAAAACCAAATAGCATCTGCCCCGAACCTCAGGCTAGACGTCCTCACGTCGTCTCCGCCGCCGTTCGGAGGGGAACCGATTCTGGCACGCCCGGTGGGACCTTTTCCTCTTTCCACTCCACACTTCGTGTGTCGTGTTTTTCTCGCGATCAAATAATCGCGGTGTGTATGTTTTTGGTTGCCCTTAGGGGAGTGGATATTGAAGCCGGCATTTCGTCTCTATGAGGAATGGCATTTGCACCCACCCTAGCAACTCAGGCTCTGTCATACCCGGCGGAGTCAAGTATGGGTCACTTGCAGCCTCAAATCTCTGCAATCCGGCTTTTCAAGAAATGAACGGGCTTCTTTTTGGGTCGATGCTCCCACCTCCCACCCTCGGTGCCTCAACGCCGATGGAGGAAGCCCAGAGGATATCTGTCGCCCACAGTTAGGCTCCCCAAGCAGCAGCCTTGCCGACGGAATCGGTCCTCAAACAACTGGCACATGCCAAAGACTAAGGTCGACGCAAGGGGCAGAATATTCAAGCTATTCAAGAAATCAATGGCTTCAAATTGCACTAACTGCAACAGCAACTCTCGCTCTGTCCCATCTGGAGGAGTAACCTACGGTCCCCAAGCGGCCTCCCTTTTCACTATGCCAGTGGAGCAGGTAACTCAAGCCACCACTAGGCTCTTCTTCGAAACCATGCTCCCGCCAACGAGCTTCAGCGCTCCTGTACCATCTCAAGAAGCTCCCAAGAAATTGTTTTTCAGCGCTCCTGTGCTTATTTACGCCCTACTTTGCATTATACTATATATAAGCACACACAAAAAATTGTGATAATAAAGGAGTAGAAAGTGAAAAGTTATATTTAAAAGATAGGAATAGTTTAAGAAAAACAAGAAAGTTAGAAGTTTTCTTAAATGAAACTAGTAATAAGTGGTTATAAGCTGTTGTCCCAAAGGTTAGTAAGATGAAGGAAATTACTAATCTGAGGATAAAAATAAGCCTGAAAAATAGTTCCTATTCTGGAAGCCAAACATTTGAACGTTGAAATCCTACTATACGCACGTACACACATCTTGAAACTCGGGATAGTAGAGGATACCTTGAAATGCTCTTGTCCGGAAGCCAAAGTATGAAGAAAATAAAAGTGGAGAATAAAAGATAAAATGGTGAAAAGAAAAATGAACACTGGTTTTGTTATCACCGAGGCAGCAATAAAAAAAATATAGCGAGGGTGCTTTATCACCTAGTGCCTTAGACCAACTGGTTTGGGAGCCACTGCTAAGCCTCAGGTGTTGCAAGATGAGGAAAAACACCTAATTAGCAAGCACATGAGTAATCGATCGGTTAGTACCTCAAGAAGTATTAACGGTCGCATGAAGAATGTGTGAGCAAATTCCATCTAAATATCTATTAAAAAGTACTGAGGTAGATGGACAAGAGTATGATTGCTTGAATTGAATTCTCTGAGTGTAGGGATGTCCAGTTCACACACGTAGGGGTATATGATCAATGTTTGGAAGAAAGGCAGGAATGAAAACTAAAGGCGATGTTTTATTGAGGGATGGTGTGATTTCTAACATCTTTTCATGACTATTAAGATAGGGCTCATAGCAAATGAAAAGCCGGTAGAGTTGAAAACTCTTATTTTCAAGTTCTTTCTTTTATAGTTCTTATCTTTATATAACTTTCACCATCTCTCTTTTATTATACAATTTTGTGGGTGTAATCCGCTGAAAACCCTCAGGAGACAACACCCCTCCTACTAGGGATATACCACTGGCGACGAGTGAGGAAGGCAGGGGGCAACTCCCCCTCAGGGCTAACTCCACCGGCTCCAGAGGTGGAAGTCAACGCTGTTGTTCCAACTGGGAACAGCTTTGAACTGCTGAGGAGGGTACGTAAGAACTCTCCAACCGCTACATTGAAAAGATCTCCTCCGCCCGCGGAGAGAGTTCCGAAAACACGGCAAGAACAGCCCCCTCAACGGCTGTCCTCAAAAATATACAAGGTTTGGCGGAGGGTTCAAGACTTCGTGATTGACCCAGGTTATTCTCGTCAACAGAAGAAGGCGAAGGTGCAAAAAGAAAAGGACCGTCCTATTAAATAGCAGAGGACAACAATCACCAGGGTGCCCACTGCAACGGCCCCCTCCACTTCAACGGCCCCCTCCACTTCAACAGCCCACAAAAGAAGAAGGCCGGAAAAAAAAACCGCGCCCACGGCAAATGCCAAAGGTGGTGAGCCTAAACGCCCTAAGTCCGGGGACATGATAGTTCATACAGTTTATATGGCATTGGGAAAGGTGGATAGCCGCGCATCCACGGGTCATAGACCGCTTACACGGTCAGTGACCAAGGCTCAGGAGAAACAGCAAAAGCTCCAGGAGATGATGACTGTGATGGCCGCACTCACTGGGCCAAAAGAAACCCCTGAAACGTCCTCGGATGAACGTCAGGAACAAGAAACTGACGCCGAATTCCTTCGTCGTATACTGGAGAAGAAGGATAAAGAAGCTGCGGAACAGGCAGCCAGCATAAAGAAAATGGCCTTCCTGTTTCAGGACATGGTGGGCATGATGATTCAACAGGATCCACCTGCTGAAGATCCCCTGATCATCCTTGAAGATGATAGGGGAGAAACGTCGAATCCTCCTCCGGCTCTGTCAACAGCCAAGGAGGAGGCAATCTTCAAAGCCGACCTGGACGAATATATAGCTCAGCAAATCCGGCTTCATCAAGCGACTGAAGCAGCGGGTCAGGTGGTAAAACGGGGCGACCGTATCCGGGCTGGTATGACCAGATCAAGTACCCGCCAGGTTATACGATACCAAAATTCCATGTGTATAAGGGGACTGGCAATCCTCACCAGCATGTCGTCCAGTTCAGGGCGCTTTGCGGCAACACTGGCGGTGATGATAAATTGTTGCTCCGCCAGTTCGTTGGTACCTTGTCAGATACGGCGTTCGAGTGGTATTCCGAGCTCCCGAATGACTCTATCAAGACCTTTGCTGAAATGGAACTGCTATTTATCCAACGTTTCGCGAGTGCCAGCGAGCGTACCCTGGTAACGGCATTGATTAATGCCAGGGTAAAGCCGGGCGAAACATAGGTCCAATATGCTATACGATGGCGTAATTTATAGTCAAAATGCGAGCAACGTATTGAAGAAGCTCCTGCAGTGGGTATGTTTGTGGGAACCCTCGATCCGCAAGCAACCATCTCGCAATTTATGATGTTCTTCAAGCCGACCACTTTCCAGGCACTAATCGACAAGCTAGCGCAGATGGATTAGATGGGCCATAAACCCCCTCTTCCAAAGCCGGACTCCCGAAATGAGAAGGGGAAGGGGAAAGCGATCGTTGTTGCTAATGCTCAGCAACAGCCGAGCAACCCGAAGCCAGTCATTCGTCAAAATAATATGCGCCCGTACGTACCCCTTGAGGAGAGGATGGGACGTTCCTACTCGTTTCCCCGAGATAAAACGAGAAGGTTATTCGAGCTGGCGTTGCGCAACCGACTCATAAATCTGCCGGACCCAAAACGTCCGTCGCAACCAAGTGATGTCAATGAGTCCAACTACTGTCCTTATCATCGAGTACTGGGTCATCCGATCGAGGATTGCTACGTCTTCAAAAATTGGCTTGAAGACCAGTACCGACAGGGCAAGTTTGCATTGTCTGACAAATGGAAGGTGAATCCATCGCAGCCCCACACTTCTAAGGGAATGAATACGCCGGGGGCAACATGCTCTGTCGTTGAAGAAGCTCCTTGGGAGGTTGTATTATCAGCCAAGACAAAGAGGATGCTAAATGATCTTCAATTTTGCCCAGCAATCAAGTGGAAGAACCCGTTGAAGCCGCAGATCATTGAAGGGATGTTGAAGCCTCGTCCAACTCAAAAGATCAATGGAGGTGGCCCAAGCATTCACAACCAGCCGTCGAAATCTTCAAAGAAGAAGAAAAAGAAGTCAAAGAAGCCCGTGAAACCTGGTAACAAGCGTACGGACTTGCAAAAACAAATTAACGCGCTGGAGGAATACAACCAGAAGACACGGACTCCCATTATATTCCAAGAGTTCCTCAACCACGTCTTTCAAGAGGAAGATAAGGGAGATAGTTCGTCGGATGAATCCGAGGAATATGTGGCGAGCTGTCATATGATTTCCCATTCGCTCGCGAACGATGAGGAGACTCCTTGTACTGAAAAGCTGGGGGCAGATCCCGAACCAAAAATTCTAGAGCCATCGGATGAAGTAATCGATGCATTCCTCAATGAAGCTCTCTTAAAAAGCAAACCTGATAGGGAGCGCGAGGAGGTTATATTCGAAAGGGCCAAACGCCAGCGCCTTGACGAAAGAATTGAGATACTCCCGCTGGAGCAAAGTACACCCACCGTGGATAAAATCAAATTCAAGACGAGGAAGAAGTTTGCTAAAGCCGTGTCAATGGGTATGAAGCTACCATCCTCTGAGGGAAGCGTTACTGATGAAGCGGAAATGCACCCTTCCTATTGCTTGTATCATCGGAAGATTTCACACCCCACTGAAGAGTGCAAAGCTTTCGATAGATGGTGGCAAGGGTATGTTGTTCACCGGCAGCAGTTTAAGCGGGAAAAGCGCAAGACTCGCCGAGAGCAAAACAGTGTGACCGAAGGGCTTAATAGAACTACCGGCAATTGTCGCATGGTCAACGCCGGAGGATCACAGGTACTCACATTCGGGAGCGATTCTGATGAAAAGTTGGAGCTTGGGCCCCTCTTTAAAGAGCACACTTTGGGAGAAGAAGAAGAGCCGAAGATTTATGAAAATATCCGGTTGCGTAATCGCATGTTGCCCGAAAAGAATCTCGGACCCCTAAACAAAAAAGATAAGGGGAAAGAAAAGGTCTATGAGGAGATCGCCTTGGATGACCAAGTCACGGAAGAGCTAACTGCCAAAGACCCGTCAAAAAAGAATAAGGTGAATTACAACGTCTTAGCGCATCTGAGGAAGCTACCCTCGCAACTCAGCATTCTTAACGCCCTTTTACTATCAAAAGAGGCGAGAGATTCGTTAATTAAGGCACTACAGGACCCGGAGCAGTTCCAAGCTTTCCTGGCCGAAGAAAAAATGACGGATGAATTGGAGGAAGTGCACACGGCCGATGTCACTTTGGCGATGAAGACCTTCTCCTTGGGATGTGCGAACACAATCGCCCCCTTTATGTCTCAGGATACTGCCATGATATAAAGATAGGCAAAATCCTGATCGATAACGGGTCGTCTGTTAACCTACTCAATGTGCTGGTTTTAAAGGAAATCTGCATGAGCGTTCAACACCTCGCTCGAGACAAAATCACCATCTCCGGGTTCGACTCCCAATCGTCAAAGACTCTTGGATCTGTGATACTGACGCTACGCTTCGGGCTGCTCGTCACGGACATTAAATTCCATGTCATAGATGCCAAGACATGCTACAACGCTCTGCTCGGCCGACCATGGTTACACGAGTACAACATCATCCCTTCTACACAGCATCAGTGTATGAAATATTTTAAGGATGGTCTCGAGTACACCGTGACGGGAGAACTGAATCCGTTTTCCATAAATGAAGTTCGCAAATATGAAGATGCCAAATACTTCTTACCGAGTTTCGAAGACACGGAAAGGTGTCACAAGCCGGAGAACAAAACTAACGCTACCATCCCTGTCTTCGGCAGTGATACCGAGGAGGAAGAGGAGATAGTATATTCGGGTCTGCCCCAATACACCAAGCCGGGGCCATCCGCTCCTACGTTGATCTTAGGTAGTGATTCAGAGGATGAGGTCCATTCTGTATTCTCTGCTCGACCTTCAATACGAGCTTCCGCTGACGAAGAGCAAAGTCTACAAGTCGCTATGGTGCCGCTTAAATATTATAAAGAACTGGATGCGCTTGATACCGACAGTGTAGAGGAGCTGCAGACGTTCTATATCCCTCTCAGGCGAGAAGGCGAGAAGGCAATTCTATTCTACCGCTCTGAAGAAAACAAAGTGGAGAAAGAAATCTGGCACGAGACGGATCCTACGTTGGACAGGCTTCAACCCATTCATCTACCCAGGTATTATGCAGAAGGCTTGAAGTGGCTGTTGAAGCGCCAAGGGATACCCTTCAAACAGACCGTTAGAAAGGCCAAATTCTATGACAGGGTCTGGAACGTCCCTGGAACTCAGCACAAGCTGCCTAGTGGGAGGATGGAGACGATCGGGCTCGGATACATTCGCCCCAAGAAACGAGAGATGCTCCATGACTGTTACGTCGTGCGTGACTTCAATGAAGAAGCAGATGCTCAACAGGAGGACGCTAATCCTGAACCAGTAAAAGTTCCTGATGCAAAAGTGCCCAGTCCGTCGTTTGAAGAACAAATGGACATGCTTATAAGGGAAGCCGGCCAAAAAGTCTGAGATGATCACAATCGTGAAATGGCAATCTACGAGAAAGCCAAAAAGCAACGCTTCCTTCAACAGGCCGTGAAAGACGAAAATGCCGCACCCTGCTAACCTGTTATAAAAAAAGGCTCGACGCAGAGGCAGAAACAAATCGAAAGGCCAAAAAAGCGCTCAACAGCAACAAAGCGGGGCTAAGAGGCCACGCAAGCCGGAGTCGAGCGTTATTGATCTATCCCTCATGAAGAAAATGGGTCGAGCGTACTCGTTTCCACGGGACAAGACGAAGAAGATACTTGATCTTGCTCTAAAACATCAAATACTTACACTGCCGGAGCCCAAAAACCCCGAACAAGCAGGCGAAGTCTCCGACCCAAATTATTGCTCTTACCATCGAGTAATAGGGCACCCTCTCGAAGACTGCTTCACCTTTAAGAATTGGGTTGAAGATCAGTACCAGCTTGGCAAATTTGCTCTGACTGACAACTAGAGAGTAACGCTGCCACAGAAGCACGAACCCAAAGCCATGAGAATAGAACCAACCCCACATTGGGATTGGAAGCGGATTCGCACTTGTCACATGATAACAATATTAAAAGAAAATCTTGAGAACATGGACAACCTTTCCTGGTGCTTCGGAAACAGCCATGATGAGGTAATCTCAGAATTTCCACCAGCACCGAAAGAACTGGAGGATGGAATATATACCACTGCAGATAACCTCAAGAAAATCGAGTTGGGGACGGCGATTGATCCACGACCGACGTTCGCTATCTGAAGAAAGGGTGACTGCGTTAAAAGACGTCCTTGTACAGCACAAAGATTGCTTCGCATGGAACTACTCCGAGATGCCAGGACTAGATCCAGAAATTGCTGTGCATAAATTGGCGATATCCCCGAACGTCAAACCGGTTAAACAGGCGCCAGGAAGGATGCGGCTTGAGCTTGAGATGAGTATCAATGCTGAGGTCAAGAAGTTAATCGACTCTGGCTTCATCCAGGAGGTTCAATATCCTGAATGGATCGCTAACATCGTCCTGGTGATGAAGAAAAATGGGACGGTGCGCATATGCGTGGACTTTCGGGATCTTAATAAAGCCTGCCCGAAGGATGATTTCCCGGTACCAGTCACCGAACTAATGATAGACAATACGTCCACTCATGAGGTTTTCTCCTTCATGGACGGCTCATCAGGGTATAATCAGATAAAGATGCATCCCGAAGACCAGAAGCACACCACCTTCAGGACCCCTTTGGGAATATTCTGTTATAAAGTGATGCCCTTCGGTTTAAAGAACACCGGTGCCACCTATCAGAGGGCCATGACGAAGATCTTCGATGACCTTATACATGAAATCGTCGAATGTTATATCGACGACCTCGTGGTTAAGAGCAAATCATACGAGGAACATCTCGAGCACCTAAAGACTGTATTTCGACGCCTTCGACAATACAACTTGAAGATGAACCCTCTCAAGTGTGCATTCGGAGTTTCCTCGGGTAAATTCCTGGGATTCATCGTCCGACACCGAGGTATCGAAATAGATCCGTCTAAGATCAAGGCGATCATGGAAATGCCTCCGCCAAGGACTCTTAAGCAGCTACGATCTCTCCAAGGGAAGCTCGCATATATACGGTGATTTATAGCCAACCTTTCGGACAAGTGTCGTCCTTACAGTCACCTGATGAAGAAAGGAACACCATTCGTTTGGGATCAAAAATGCCAGGGCGCGCTGGACGAGATTAAATAGTACCTGCAGAACCCGCCAGTGTTGGCTGCTCCGGTTAAGGGAAAGCCTCTCATTCTCTATACAACCGCCCTCGAAGGTTCTTTAGGCGCATTATGGGCGCAAGAGAATAATCAAGGGAAAGAAAGAGCACTCTACTATCTGAGTCGAGTTCTGCTGGGGGCAGAAAGCAACTACTCCCCCATTGAAAAACACTGCCTGGCGTTGATCTTCGCGATAACAAAGCTCAGGCACTATGCATTAGCACATGAAGTCCGTCTTATCTCGAAGATGGACCCTCTTAAATATTTAATGTCGAAGGCCATATTGAAGGGACGACTCGCTAAATGGGCTCTGCTCTTGATGGAATTCTCGATAACTTATCAACCTCTCAAGGCAGTGAAAGGCCAGCCATCGCCGATTTCCTCGCTGAGCATCCGATCGCCGCCGATTCTCCTCGAAATTGCGATCTTCCAGACGAACATGAGTTTGACGCGATTGACAGTAGTAAAACCCGATGGGAGCTTTATTTCGATGGAGCATCTTCCGTAAAGAAGCGCAAACAAAGTACCCCTATAATCAAATCGGGGATAGGCCTCATCTTCGTGACTCCACAAGGAGGGATAATGCGCTTCGCTTTCTCCTTAACAGAGCCAAGGACAAATAATGAAGCCGAATACGAAGCTTTGATAGCAGGCCTCGAGATCGCCATTGACATGGAATTGAAAACCTTCTCATATACAGAGATTCTCAGCTGGTCGTTAGTCAAGTAAACGGCGACTACCAGACGTGCAAGCCAGAGTTGGTGAAGTATGGCGAAAAGGTGCAACAGCTGTTGACCCAAATTCCATACCGTGCGTGGAAAATAGCAAAGCGGACGCATTAGCTAAGCTCGCTAAAGAATTGGCTGACGAGAACCTTGATGACGTCAGAATCGTGGTACAAAGCCGTCGAGTGCTCGCCCCAGCAGAGATATCTCCGGAATCATCCGAAGAAAAGGGAGCGACTGAGTAGACGACCTTACAAATAAAAGAACGAGAAAAGGCTCCGGACTGGAGGGAAGTCTTCATAAACTACTTTAAGTCCCACCGAATGCCCGAAGATGCGTCCACAAGACATCAGCTCATGAAACGAGCTCTGTCTTTCGCCCTCGTCAATGATACTCTGTACAAGAGGTCATTCGATTCTCTGTGGCTGGGATGCCTAGGACCTGACGAAGCGGAAAGAGTCATCCAGGAAGTTCATGAAGGAATCTGTGGTTCTCACCAAGCAGGCCCGAAGATGAAGTTAAAGATTAAACGAATGGGTTACTACTGGCCCACGATGATTCAAGATTGCCTCGAATATGCGAAGTAATGTCACTCATGCCAAATTTATGGGGACTTCATCCATCAGCATCTAAATCCACTACATCCAACGGTGGCTAGCTGGCCGTTCGAAATGTGGGGAACTGACATAGTCGGCCCCATCGAACCAGCATCGTCCAGGGGACATCGTTTCATCCTGGCGACGACTGATTACTTCTCCAAATGGGCAGAAGCAGTACCGTTGAGGGAAGTAAAAACGGAGAATATCCTCCATTTCTTCAAAACGCACGTCATATATCGGTTTGGAACGCCGAGACGGATCATCTCCGATAACGGGACAGCCTACAGAAGCCACAAGATCAGTCGCTTCGCACAGCAGCATAATATAGACTGGAGATATTCTTCAGTTTATAATCCGCGAGCTAATGGTCTAGCCGAAGCCTTCAACAAGACCCTGACGAAGATCATGAAAAAGACGGTGTCCCGAAATAAGAAAGACTGGCACGAGAGACTGCAAGAAGCTCTTTGGGCGTATCGAACTACATTCAAGACGGCCACGAACACGACGCCATATGCGTTGGTATTCGGTACCGAAGCAGTACTCCCCTTCGAGATAGAGTTACCCTCTCTGCGAGTGGCAGTCCACTACGAGCTGACAGACGAGGAAAATGCTCATCTTCGGCTTAAGGAGCTTGATGCCCTCGACGAGACCCGGCTCATAGCGCAACAAAATCTGGAAGCTTATAAAGCAAAGATGACGCGCTCATACGAAAGATTGACCCGGCCGAGGACATTCCGCCAAGGCGAACTTGTGCTAGTGGTCAAAAGGCCTATGATCCCCAATCGCGCCAAGCGGGGAAAATTCGAGCCAAACTACGAAGGCCCGTACATCATAGACAAAGTCTACCATGGTGGAGACTATCTACTCATGGATATGCACGGTGAAAGGCCTTTCAGGCCAATAAACGGTAGATTCCTAAAAAAATACTACGCTTAATGAGCCACAGCCTAGGTCAATGGTAGATGACGACGACTATGTCTGCTCGCTATCTTCCTAAGCTCAAACTTTATAAGCAGTAGCCAGCCGTTTCCTGGACGGACCGAAAAGTCCTTAAACTAATGGCAGACCGAAATGTCCTTAAACTAATGACAGACCGAAACATCTTTAAACTACTACCGCAGCATCCTTAGGCTGACAAGATGAATAAAAAGAGAGAGAGAAGAGAAAAAGAAAATAAAAAAAATGATGAATGATAAAAAAAACGGTATGTCCATAAGCAAAAAGGGCACGGATGAAAACCCGAAAGGGCTCCGTGAGTAAAAACAGCAGGGCTACCGGCGAGTGTTCGTGAAAACCCAAAAGGGCGCGACCTCGTAAAAAAAAGAGAAGAAGAAAATTAAAAAAAAAAAAACGGTATGTCCATAAGCAAAATGGGCACGGATGAAAACCCGAAAGAGCTCCGTGAGTAAAAACAGCAGGACTACCGGCGAGTGTTTGTGAAAACCCGAAAGGGCGCAACCTCGTTAAAAGACACTTATAGGGTCCTCTCGACCTTGTAAAGAGAAACCAACCGCGTGAGATCCTTACGACTCACAAGGGAGCAACACTCTTAGGGATCCCCACGATTCCTAAGGAGAAAATACACTTGCGAGATCCCCACGACTCGTAAGGAGAACTCTCTTATGAGACCCTCACGGCTCATAAGATTTGAAAGTCTTAAGTTACAGAGACCTAAACCTGTGCTTAAGCAACCCCCACAACTTCCGATATTGCCCTACAAGTGGCTCAATACTGGCCCTTGTATACAATCCACGGGCGCGAATAAACATTTCCCTAACCAAGTCCCATCCGAGACTGGGGATGTGTTCGCATAGTGAACGACCCTTGTAAATCCTCTCGATTTACAAGGAGAAAACCCTCTTGTAGGATCCTTACGACTTACAAGAGGAACAAACACTTAGGAATCCTCACGATTCCTAAGGAGAAAATACACCTACAAGATCCTCACGACTTGTAGGGAGAAATACCTTTATGGGACCCTTACGGCTCATGAAGTCAAAAGCCTTAATCGACAGGACCTTAACCATGTTCGCTAAGCCACCTTTGTTCGACATCGACAGAGGCAAATGATGATTCGCTCCTGGCAATATCCCAGTTGTAGCGGTGCTGATGCTAAAATCGGTGTCTAATTTCAGGTTTACGGCGAAAAGCCAGTAGGCCGCACATGCATACGAAATAGCCGAAATGATGGGGCAACTTGCAATAAAAAGCAGCGAGTAAAAACGTATGCACACAAAATAGCCGAAATGATTGGGCAACTCGCAATAAAAAGCAGCGAGTAAAAATGAAATAAACAGCTGAAATGATTGGGCACCGCGAAAAATAGCCGAAATGATTGGGCAATCGTGACCTTCGCGATATAAAAGCTGAAATGATAGAGCATCGCGGAAATAAAATAAAAAAAAAGAAATGATAAAACTTTAGCCCTACAGTTAAGATCACACCGATCCCTGTATACAATCCAAGGACGCAAACAAAGAAGGAACCTTACTTTCCCAACAGGCTCCGCCAGAAAATGAAGCCAAACCTCAACGATTCATCCCAACTCCGAAGAAACCAGTGTCTTCGGCAAACCCCTCAACTCAGGGAAACAAACAATCCTTGACGAGAGCCTCCTGATGCGCGTCGACTCGCAGAGCAACCAGTGTCTCCATGGGAAATTCTCGACTCGTTTCAACTCCAGAGAAACAAATAATCCTTGGCGCTAGGGAAACAAATAATCCTTAGCAAATATCTCAACTCAGGAAAACAAACAATCCTTGACAAGAGCCTCCTGATGCACGTCGACTCGCAGAGCAACCAGTGTCTCCGTGGGAAATTCTCGACTCGTTTCAACACCAGGGAAATAAATAATCCTTGGCGCTAGGGAAACAAATAATCCTTAGCAAATACCTCAACTCAGGGAAACAAACAATCCTCGACGGGAGCTTCCCGATCCGCGTCGACTCGCAGAGCAACCAGTGTCTCCGTGGGAAATTCTCGACTCGTTTCAACGCTAGGGAAACAAATAATCCTTAGCAAATACCTCAACTCAGGGAAACAAACAATCCTTGACGAGAGCCTCCTGATGCGCGTCGACTCGCAGAGCAACCAGTGCCTCCGTGGAAAATTCTCGACTCGTTTCAACACCAGGGAAACAAATAATCCTTGGCGCTAGGGAAACAAATAATCTTTAGTAAATACCTCAACTTAGGGAAATAAACAATCCTTGACGAGAACCTCCTTATTCAAGTCGGCTCGCAAAGAAACCAGTGTCTCCGCGGGAAATTCCCGATTCGTCTCAACTTGCAAGATGAAGCCTCAGGCAGCAGGGATTAAAAAAAAACTTGCTTCCTGAACAATGGGACCCTGCAAGTCAATCTAAAACGGTCTCTTGCATACTATTCACGGGTCTCACTCTCCAAAGTCGAGTTTCGACAAGGAGGGAAACAACCCCTTACGGGTCCTCTCGACTCGTAAGAGGGAAAAATTCTCTTATAGGATCCTTACGACTTACAAGAGAAAACACACTTAGGAATCCTCACGATTCCTAAGGAGAAAACCCACCTACGAGATCCTCTCGATCCGTAAGGAGAAAAGTCTCTGTGAGACCCTCACGGCTCATAGAGTTGAAAAGTCTTAGGCGGCAAATCTGAACCTGCGGCCTAAGCCATCGCTATCTCGTGAAGAAATCAAGGTGCTTACTCTATTATCTGCTAATTGTGACAGCATGCTGATAATAAGAAAAGGAATAGCAAAGGAATAGCACAAGACATTACAAAAAAAAATGTGTATCTTTTATTCATAAACTTGATTGAGTACAGGATACATTGTGCTAAAGAATAAAAAATATATATATACATTTTTTTTATTTACAAGTACAAACGATACAAAGAGGGATAGCTACTAAGGAGGAAGTGTCTTTAACAAATCCGCAAGCCGCTCTCGCACTTCCTTCAGCGCCTCCTCCTGAGTGGCTGCCGCGGCCACCTCCGCTTCCACCTGGGCCCACTGCTGTAAAAAAGATGAAAGTTGCTCCTCGGCCGCCTTCTGGGCTGCCTCCTGGATGGGTGCATCCCGCTCGACAACGTCAAGCTGTTGCCTCAATGATAACCCTTCGGAAAGACAGTGCAGAAGGCCCTCAAAGACAATCTTCAGCCGTGCAGCATTGGCCTCCACCCGAGCATGCAGTTGGGCAGACTTGCTCGAAGTCTCACCGCGCTCCTTACGCCTTGAAATGACTTCTTGTTCGAGATGGAGGAAGTAAGAAACGCTCTGCTCAATCCACGCTGCCCTTTGATTACTGGCGGCTAAGGTCTCAGGAGCGGGACGCATCGACTCCAGCTAATGCAGGCATGCCTCGATCTCCCTGCAATGGTTAATCCAAGATGCGATAATGCCCTCGTCATGAAAGTTCACGAGTATCACCAGCATCGGGTTAACCGCCGTAGCGAAGTCTGCGGCAGATGTAGGAGTTTCAACGTCGAGTTTCTCGATGTAGTCACTCAACATGCGCAGACTATTCGCGGCGCCTTTCGAAGATGGACGCCTTAGATAAGGACCCGCCGGCATTGTAATGCAAGGCTCGAAGGGCGCCGAGACTGGAACGACAGCTGAAAAGAAACAAGATGTGATCAGATAACAATACAGAAAATAAAAAGGGGGTTATCAATATGATAGTCGCTGTACCAGCTGAGACAGGTGGCAAGGCCGGTGGCGCAGCCGATCTTTTATCCGCTCCTTCAATCTGTAGCACTGCAGTCGAGACAAGAAAAAAGGTTAGAAGTAATTCCATCAATGGAAAAGGAAGATATTAATGAAAATCATACTCACCAGCGCCACCAGAGGAAGAAGCGAGTTCAGATGGAAAGGAGAAGTGTAGGAGCAACACCTGATAAAGATGGTCAAAAAGCACTCCTGAAAGGCACAACAAGTACGACTTTAGTACACAAATTATACATCTGAAAGACAAGATTAATAAATTGCAAACCCATACCTTCCAACATCTTCGATGGTATGAGAGAGGGCTGAAAGGTGACCACCGCCAAGGCAGTCGTTGAAGGCGCTCCCTCGAGCAGTGGGGCATCGGCGCTGGCTGCACCTGCGTTACGAAAAGGTGAACTTGTCAGAAAGGATTGCAAAATAAAAAGGACAGTAACTTGGGATTTACCTGATGAGCTGCCGGCCGAAACGGAGGCCACTCCCTCCTCCATCGACATGAGGTCACCGCCCGTAGCCTCGTCACCGAACTCGATAGGGACCGTTGACGTGCTTGCAAGACCTGGAGACGGCGGAAGATCGTACACGGGGAGGGCAATGATTGGAGCGTTGCCGGACTCTTGGGAGAGAGCGGCTAACTCTTCCCTAAGAGTCGTACCCATCTCACCCGCTACTTCTGCGGGCTCCGCGGTCTCCATTGGCTCATTCGCCGTCACCACGAGATCGCCGGCCTCAAGCGCCTCGTCCGCCGCCACCCCGGGCTCAGTTGTAATGATCATTTCATCTGCCGCCACTTCAGGCTCGGCATCAATGACCTTCTCGGCTGCAGACCCCTCAACCTCCATCTCAGGCTCCGAAGCCTCAGCAACGTTGCCCACTGTAGGCTTGGGTTCGGCAGGTGCCACCTCCTCTGTTTCCTTGGGTTCAACGGTCTCCGCCTCCCCCTCGGTCGGACTTGGCCCTGTAAGATAAATATATAAGAACCGATGGCATTATAACTCTTACAACAAAATTTTGAGAGAAATATTACCTGAAGTGGATTTATCATTTGCGCTCCGAACCGCGCGCGCCACTTGTCTGTGAGCGGTGGATAGGGCGACGGGGGCCTCTTCGGAAGGAGTATCAGTAAGAGGGACGGTGCTGGGACTCGCTCCCGTAGCCAAAGCAGCCTGGCACGCCTTCGCCTCACGCCTCAACCGCTTCCTTTCCTCCCGGGCCGTTGAAACGGACCTCACCAGAGCCTCTTTCATTGAGGCGTCCTCGTCCGAATACAGGGATGTCTCCAAATTCTTCAAGGCATCCCTCGTCGACTTGTCGAGTCGAGGCTCTTGTTGCAGCCTCGACGAGACTGGGACTTAGGCAGTTGGCAGAACATCTGCGTCACTTGGCGGGAATGGCATTGAGGTTCCTGCGATAAAAAGGAAGAGGTTAGATCGACCATAACACAAGGGAAATGAAAACTTGATGAATTGAAACTTACTAAGACCCATGGATGCTCTAAGACGCTCCTCCTCTTGGAAAGTCTTCAGGGAAGCGGTGATGGCTTCTTCAGTGGTGATGCCTGTTGGAAGAAAAGAAGGGAGAATGTTAGTCAAAGGAAATAATGAAAATATGATGCAGTAAAAAAAAGTGTGACTAGTGGTTACCTGATGCCGCAAGCTTAGCCAGCCACACGTCGCGCCTCGCCAACCGCTCTGAAGCTTCGAGGGCGGCCTCCAAGTCCGTGTCATCCGGCGGCATGACTAATCCCTCGTTAGTCCCATATTCACTCAGGCCCTCGGCATAGGGAGCGTGGGGTTCTTGACTGAACGCGACATCCGCAGCGAAGAGCGACTTCTTTTTCTTCTGCCCTCCGACCATAGGTGCACGTGGGATCGATTTACGCTTAGCAGCCACTTTGGGACGGCGGGTCCCGATGTCTGCACCCACCCCAAACTCCGGAGAGGCTACAACCACTGTCTCCACTGGAGCACAGGGCACTGGAGGTGCATCTGTAATATCAGGGGGCGGCAATCCGTGCGGAGGACTTTGCGCACGCGATGGTCCGGCCCTGGCATCTTTTAGAGGGGGGACCACCGGAGTCTTTGGCACTAAGGGAGCGTTACGGTCGGTACCTGGAGGCACACCCTTGCGGTCGACCAGCAATCGCCTTTCCTCCTTTATAACGGCTCCCGTCGCATGATTATACAATTCTTTATATACATTAAGGAGTCGTGGAGCGCAGGCCGGCGCACTGATAAAAAAATGAGAACCCGTGTTCAGGCGCATGAAGTGATGCAACGCGTTCTCCATCCCTTCTTCATTGGCAGCAGGTTCCAGTAGGAAAGCTTCCAAGGGTACCCCTTGATCGTAGCCCAGTTGTTGGGCGAAACGATGCGGGTTATATCTCATGAAAATTGCCGCACCGTTCTGCCTGAAAACTAGGAAGCCCGGTCTAATAGAGTACAAGTGGAGGGTCTCCCGGGCCGTCAAAACTGAAGCTCCATCTTTAAAGGAGTCTTGTTGTAACATCCGAGCCCAATAATACTATTTATATTACTAGTTGAGGGTTTTATATTGCTCATTTTCAATTATCCTGATTTTCTGGTGTTTATTGCTAAATTTTAACCGGTTAAGTCATTTTGGCACATAACAAATTTTAACTCCTAAAATGAAATTTAAAATATCCATGTTGGCCTACTCGTCGTCACTAGTCGCGTGGTAGCGTCCGCGTGTCGAGATTTCGTCCCGTTTGGCTAAACGGGCAAGTTTGGACGACTACGCGCGCGTGCAAGTGTCCGACTTGGGGGCATGCATTTTAATCATTAAACACCTCTTTTCAAAATTTGGAACCCGCTTAAAATCCTATAATTTGAATTTGGAACATTTGGGCGCAACCCGGGCGCGATTTGGAAATGTTTCATTTCGCGCCAAAAAGGCCCATTTAAATTTAATATCTTAAACTATTTTTATACGAGTGTATATTTTTCCTTACTGTTTAATCTCTCAAACCCTCTCAAATCTTTCTTTAAATCTCGTGATCAGCCAATCAGCGCGAGGACTGTTCACTCGTGGGCCCCGTCTCCCCTTTCTCTATCTCTCTCTCTCTCTTCCCTCATTCTCTCTCTCCCTCTAACAACTCTCTCTCTCCTCTATTTATACCTCGCATGCAGCCGCCTCCCCCACTCATCTTCTCCATCACGAACCATCAGAACCCTAACCCTAGCCCCTCGTTCTTCGCCGTCGACCTCCCCGCGACCTCTCCGTCGCCGCCCTCGCCACCACGAGACTAACCGCACCCACCTACCTCCTTCCTCCGCCGCTTCTCGCGCCTGCACCCAACCCCGACGACGCCTCCACTCGGCTGTAGAGCACGACGTCGACGCCGCCTCTCGTCGCCGACGACTTCCGCGACTCCCTCTCCTCCTCCTCGTCACTACCTCGTCATCACCTTCCTCCTCCCTTCGCCGGATCGCCAGCAAACCCGAGCCCGACCCTGCACCATCCCCGGGTCGCCGGAGAACGCGCCGTCGACCCTCGTCGACGTCACCCGCGCCACCTCCGACCACCTCCTTCTCCCCTCGACCACCAGAGCGGGCCAGCACCTCCTTTACTCTCAGCACCATCGATTTCAGCGAAGTCCAGCCACCTCGAACCCTCGCCGCGCACTGTTCATCGCCGCCGGCGCCCCATCGCCGTCGAGCCATCGTGGTTGCACCCTGTTTCTTCCCTGTAAGCATCCCTTACTTTCATTTAGTGCTAGGTTTTTCCCCGCGGACCTTGTTACGTATATCGTGTGTTGCTAACTCGTTGCCGTGTTTTTGCCGGAATCCGACCGTGCCGTCTTAGTGAACCCGACGCTCCAGCGAAGTACCCTGGTCCGCGTGATCCCGTTGTTCTCTGTTGGGGCTCGATCCGTGGCCCGTGCTACCATATCGTGTTTTCTGCCGACATCGCATCCGTGTTCCAGTTTGCAAAACCGTCGAGGCAAGTATCTGAATACTTGCTTTAACATGCTAGCGTGCGAGATCTAGTCTTGCCACGCAGTTGAATTCATACTATATAATACAACAACTTAATGATGGTAATTGATATTATATTATAAGTTAGAATTGATAGTTGCAGCTATCTTTAACATGGAATCGTTATAATAGTTTCTCGTAATTAATCAACCCACTACCAATCCATATTTCAACTAAATAAAATAATTGGATCATATCTGCTTTAATTGTTAAATCATTCACGAGACAATTATTATACTTAGTGCAAATTCATGTAGCTTCATTACTTTACGATTGTGGATATTGCTTCACCTTGTGGCTATTGCATCCCAAAGGTGCTTGAACCTGTTAATAAGAGAATACAAAACATCATTGTGTTTACATGGAATAATATGGTTATTTACTGTTTCCTGCTGTTGTTCATTATTTGATTGCATACCTGTTGTGAGCACCTACTCGATTGCACTACATATTGGCCTGACCCTGCTACACATGACATATACATACATACCGACTCATCCTGTTGTACCATGACATGACTTGTTTCATGATTTCTTGCCTAATGCCGACAAACCCGACCATCCCTGCTGTCTATCCAGACAGACCTACTTTTACCGGATTTTCTGTTGGTATTAGTCCTTGACTACTGAATACCTGACCTGACATACATAGCTTGGGGGTATGAGGAAATCAAAGATGAACCTGACTTGTAACTCGACAGTTCACTACCGTTCGAGTGTACACATTCCTATTCTGTGCCCAGCGGCATGTCTCGGTTTCGGCCGAGAATATCGTGGCCGTGATCCCGGGTATGTACGGGGTAATACCGAGTGAACACTTTCCTATTCTGTGCCTAACGGCATGTCTCGGCTGCAGCCGAGAATATTGTGGCCGTGGTCCCGGGTATGTACGGGATACTATTGGGTTACATCGACGATTCATCAATTGGTTTCAAAGACTATAGAGTAGAAAACCTGATAGGACAGTTCAGTCACCATTGCACATTACCCTGCTTGTTATTTCTTATTATTGCTTTATTCATGTTCATATTTGCATTGCTTATTACCATGTTTATACTATATACTTGATGTCATGACGCGCTGACGTCTGGGTTTTGCATGGTCCAGATTCCGTACCACTGTCTACGACTGAGCAGGAGTACTTCAGCCAGCAGGCTGAACTGTGAGTTCCTTAGGGTTTAGTTTATTTATTTCATTTCATTTCCAGATGTGAGCCCGCATTATGGGACGTACTGTTTATTCATTGTATTGGATCATTAGCTTCCGCACTTATTGTTTATTGATTCTTGTTGTTATGGATTTGGACATGTATTAGATTAGTTTTTATCTTGTTCTTGATATCCTTACAACCGTAATGTGACTGTGGATGGATACTTCCTACCCACAGGTAGCATGGTTGGCTATGTCACGTGCCCAATCTTGCGTACTCTGGGAAGCGGGGCGTGACATGGTTCTTTTGGTATCAGAGCCATAGGTTAATTGGGTCGATTCTTTGTAGTTGGGTATTGCACCCGATACAAGAATCATAATACCCGTGATTAGGAAACATGTCCTGCCACCTTGACCGTTTTACCATCCTTGAATCATTCTTCCGGATCATGTCGACATGCAAACTTACTTTGCATTGTCAACTTGAAAACCTAATTTCTTGTTATCTCTAGGACTTAGGCGACTTGGGTGGAGTTAAGTAATTGCGGCTATGATACCGCGGCATAGCCACAATGCAGCACTCTATTTAAGTATCTTGGAGTTCTAGCCTTGATCTATACTCGAAATCTATCATCATGCTAATGTTGGGTACTTTGATTTCCAGGAATATGGCCGGTAAGAATTTGACGATGGACCAAAGACGGGCGGTCTTAGCCGCCAGGCGTAGAGTGATAAGGGGATTGCTGGAGAAACTAAAGGAACAAATCGAGCTGGAACCAGCATTTGCACTGAACCAAACGTCTGTACGTAGAAGTATTCCGGTGAACAGGCGCAGCGTAGCACCGATGAAGAAAATGATTGTGGGTGATCGGAAAGGGAGCGTGATCTGTAGCTACTGCCATAAACCCGGACATGTGCGAAGGGAGTGTCGTTTGAGGCTGGGACTCTGTTTTAGATGTGGAGCGGCAGATCACACCGTTGATGCTTGTCCGTCGAAGCCTCGCACGAAAGATGATGTTCAGAAGCCTCTGCAGAGACCGTTCCAAGGGCAGAGACAGTTGAATCAAGGATCTAATCAGGCTCGAGCGTTCACATTGACAGCTGAGGAAGCCAAGGCATCAGGAGAAGTAGTTTCAGGTACTACTCGTTCATGGTTTTCCCGCTTTGGCATTATTTAATTTCGGAGCATCCCACTGTTTATGTCATCCAAATTTATAACTACACACTCGATCACCTGCACGACCCTGTCTAGTTTCTGGGACATACACACTGGGAATGGGAAAATCATAGCTAGTAAGGAATGTAAAGATTGTACGGTTGTTGGTTGCGGACGGGAGCTTTTTGCAGATTTCTTGGTGATTATATGAGCAGTTATGAAGTAGTCTTGGGAATGGATTTTCTTGGCACTTTCCACGCCCACATTGACTGTAGGGCAAGGAAGGAAATTTTCCAGATTCCCGGACATCCTAAGTTTACTTTCATTGGAGGAAGCAGTTCTGTCGGGCCAGTCGAGTTTAGGGCTAGGCCGACGAACAATGTTCTTGCGGCTATGGTAGTGGATAGTAATGAAGAGCCGGCAGTTGTCCGCAACTTTATGGATGTGTTTGAAGATATTTCGGGCTTACCGCCGAAGCGAGAGGTGGGGTTTGCGATTGACCTTATTCCTGGTGCAGCGCCAGTATCAAAATCTTATTATCCGATGGCACCGGTGGAATTGGAAGAAGTTAAGAAACAAGTGGGTGAATTACTCGAGAAGGGATGGATTCGAAGCAGCAACTCATCTTGGGGAGCTCCAGTTCTTTTAGTGAAGAAGAAGGATGGCACGAGAAGGATGTGCATTGATTATCGAGAATTGAACCGGGTGACTATTAAGAACAAGTACCCGATCCCTCGCATTGGAGAACTTTTTGAGCAGCTTAGTGGCGCGAGGGTATTCTCGAAACTGGACTTGCGATCAGGATATCATCAGGTCCGAGTGAAAGCAGAAGACATTTGCAAGACGGCGTTTCGAACTCGATATGGACATTTCGAGTATCTAGTGATGCCCTTCGGAGTGACTAATGCGCCAGCAATATTTATGGATTTGATGAACAGGGTCTTTTCACCATACCTGGACCAGTTTATTGTGGTATTCATTGACGACATTCTGGTGTACTCGAAGAGTCCGGAGGAGCATGCTGAGCATTTAAGGATCGCACTGCAGACGCTGAGACAAGAGAAGTTATTTGCGAAGATGAGTAAGTGTGAATTCTGGCCGGAAGAAGTGAAGTTCTGGGGCATGTCGTGTCGGGCGATGGAATCGCCGTCGATCCCGAAAAGATTGCAGCAGTTCGAGATTGACCTATTCCAAATGTTGCGGAGATAAGAAGTTTTCTTGGACTCGCCGGTTACTACAGAAGGTTGTGGAGAACTTCGCTCGCTTAGCTGAGCCGTTAACCAAGCTTACGCGTAAGGAAGTATCGTTTGTTTGGACGGATGGATGTGCATTGGCCTTCGAGACGTTGAAGCAGAAGTTGATAACCGCCCCGATCCTGACCGTACCGGATAATTCAGGAGGACTGGTGATTCACAGCGACGCATCTGGAAAGGGATTGGGATGTGTTTTAATGCAGAATGGGAAAGTCGTCGCTTACGCATCGAGACAGCTGAAGACTCATGAGAAGAACTATCCGACTCATGACTTAGAGCTTGCAGCCGTGATCTTCGCCCTGAAGATTTGGAGACACTACCTTTTGGGCGAGTCGAAGTCTTTACAGATCACAAGAGTTTAAAGTATGTGTTCACTCAGAAGGAGTTGAACATGAGGCAACGCAGATGGTTGGAGCTGATGGCCGACTATGACCTTGATCTTAAGTACCATCCGGGAAAAGTCAACGTCGTGCCGGATGCGCTGAGTCGGTTACCAGCAATTCAGATATTGACTGCACAGAGAGAGATCATTGCGGACTTTCGGAGATTTGACTTGGAGGTTGTGCTACCACATGCTACAGGACAGTTGATGCAGTTGCAAGTACAGTCGTCCTTAGTTGAGAAGATTAAGGCGGCGCAATCGCAAAATCCTAGACTGCAAAAGTTTCGAGCGCAGGTTGGAGCCGGACTACGAACCGATTTACTGATCCATGAAGACGGTTCGTTGAGATATGGTAGCCGTGTGTGTGTGCCAAAAGGAGATGTGCGTGAAGAGCTTATGAAGGAGGCACACAGTTCAGCTTACTCTGTACATCCAGGAGGGACAAAGATGTACCGAGATATTCGACAGCACTTCTGGTGGGAAGGTATGAAACGGGAAATTGCTCGCTTCGTGGCTAAGTGCTTGTGTGTCAGCAAGTCAAGGCTGAACACCAAAGGGTTGCTGGTTTGTTGCAACCACTTCCGATTCCTCAGTGGAAGTGGGAACATATAACCATGGATTTCGTGACGGCTTTACCGCGGAGTCCAAAGGGCAACAATGCCGTATGGGTGACTGTCGATCGTTTGACCAAGGCAGCTCACTTTATTCCTTTTCGGGTTGGTCAATCGACAGAGACTTTGGCAGAGCAGTACATGCAGGAAATTGTGAGATTGCATGGAGTACCGGTAAGCATCGTGTCCGATCGGGACACTCGGTTCCTGTCGCACTTCTGGAGGAGTTTACAAGAAAGTTTGGGGACTCGATTGAAGTTTAGCACAGCTTATCATCCTCAAACTGATGGACAATCGGAGAGAAAAGGTTCTTAAGAACAAGGTTATCCCTCTTGTGCTAGTTTCTTGGGGTAATCGATCGCAGGGAGAATCCACTTGGGAGCGAGAAGACGAGATCCGGCAGAAATTCCCTCACCTTTTCCAGTAGTTGGCTATCTTGTATTCTTGGAATTTCGAGGAAGAAATTCTTTTGTAGTTGGGTATGATGTAACACCCGAGCCCAATAATACTATTTATATTACTAGTTGAGGGTTTTATATTGCTCATTTCCAATTATCCTGATTTTCTGGTGTTTATTGCTAAATTTTAACCGGTTAAGTCATTTTGGCACATAACAAATTTTAACTCCTAAAATGAAATTTAAAATATCCATGTTGGCCTACTCGTCGTCACTAGTCGCGTGGTAGCGTCCGCGTGTCGAGATTTCGTCCCGTTTGGCTAAACGGGCAAGTTTGGACGACTACGCGCGCGTGCAAGTGTCCGACTTGGGGGCATGCATTTTAATCATTAAACACCTCTTTTCAAAATTTGGAACCCGCTTAAAATCCTATAATTTGAATTTGGAACATTTGGGCGCAACCCGGGCGCGATTTGGAAATGTTTCATTTTCATTTCGCGCCAAAAAGGCCCATTTAAATTTAATATCTTAAACTATTTTTATACGAGTGTATATTTTTCCTTACTGTTTAATCTCTCAAACCCTCTCAAATCTTTCTTTAAATCTCGTGATCAGCCAATCAGCGCGAGGACTGTTCACTCGTGGGCCCCGTCTCCCCTTTCTCTATCTCTCTCTCTCTCTTCCCTCATTCTCTCTCTCCCTCTAACAACTCTCTCTCTCCTCTATTTATACCTCGCATGCAGCCGCCTCCCCCACTCATCTTCTCCATCACGAACCATCAGAACCCTAACCCTAGCCCCTCGTTCTTCGCCGTCGACCTCCCCGCGACCTCTCCGTCGCCGCCCTCGCCACCACGAGACTAACCGCACCCACCTACCTCCTTCCTCCGCCGCTTCTCGCGCCTGCACCCAACCCCGACGACGCCTCCACTCGGCTGCAGAGCCCGACGTCGACGCCGCCTCTCGTCGCCGACGACTTCCGCGACTCCCTCTCCTCCTCCTCGTCACTACCTCGTCATCACCTTCCTCCTCCCTTCGCCGGATCGCCAGCAAACCCGAGCCCGACCCTGCACCATCCCCGGGTCACCGGAGAACGCACCGTCGACCCTCGTCGACGTCACCCGCGCCACCTCCGACCACCTCCTTCTCCCCTCGACCACCAGAGCGGGCCAGCACCTCCTTTACTCTCAGCACCATCGATTTCAGCGAAGTCCAGCCACCTCGAACCCTCGCCGCGCACTGTTCATCGCCGCCGGCGCCCCATCGCCGTCGAGCCATCGTGGTTGCACCCTGTTTCTTCCCTGTAAGCATCCCTTACTTTCATTTAGTGCTAGGTTTTTCCCCGCGGACCTTGTTACGTATATCGTGTGTTGCTAACTCGTTGCCGTGTTTTTGCCGGAATCCGACCGTGCCGTCTTGGTGAACCCGACGCTCCAGCGAAGTACCCTGGTCCGCGTGATCCCGTTGTTCTCTGTTGGGGCTCGATCCGTGGTCCGTGCTACCATATCGTGTTTTCTGCCGACATCGCATCCGTGTTCCAGTTTGCAAAACCGTCGAGGCAAGTATCTGAATACTTGCTTTAACATGCTAGCGTGCGAGATCTAGTCTTGCCACGCAGTTGAATTCATACTATATAATACAACAACTTAATGATGGTAATTGATATTATATTATAAGTTAGAATTGATAGTTGCAGCTATCTTTAACATGGAATCGTTATAATAGTTTCTCGTAATTAATCAACCCACTACCAATCCATATTTCAACTAAATAAAACAATTGGATCATATCTGCTTTAATTGTTAAATCATTCACGAGACAATTATTATACTTAGTGCAAATTCATGTAGCTTCATTACTTTACGATTGTGGATATTGCTTCACCTTGTGGCTATTGCACCCCAAAGGTGCTTGAACCTGTTAATAAGAGAATACAAAACATCATTGTGTTTACATGGAATAATATGGTTATTTACTGTTTCCTGCTGTTGTTCATTATTTGATTGCATACCTGTTGTGAGCACCTACTCGATTGCACTACATATTGGCCTGACCCTGCTACACATGACATATACATACATACCGACTCATCCTGTTGTACCATGACATGACTTGTTTCATGATTTCTTGCCTAATGCCGACAAACCCGACCATCCCTGCTGTCTATCCAGACAGACCTACTTTTACCGGATTTTCTGTTGGCATTAGTCCTTGACTACTGAATACCTGACCTGACATACATAGCTTGGGGGTATGGGGAAATCAAAGATGAACCTGACTTGTAACTCGACAGTTCACTACCGTTCGAGTGTACACATTCCTATTCTGTGCCCAGCGGCATGTCTCGGTTTCGGCCGAGAATATCGTGGCCGTGATCCCGGGTATGTACGGGGTAATACCGAGTGAACACTTTCCTATTCTGTGCCTAACGGCATGTCTCGGCTGCAGCCGAGAATATTGTGGCCGTGGTCCCGAGTATGTACGGGATACTATTGGGTTACATCGACGATTCATCAATTGGTTTCAAAGACTATAGAGTAGAAAACCTGATAGGACAGTTCAGTCACCATTGCACATTACCCTGCTTGTTATTTCTTATTATTGCTTTATTCATGTTCATATTTGCATTGCTTATTACTATGTTTATACTATATACTTGATGTCATGACGCGCTGACGTCTGGGTTTTGCATGGCCCAGATTCCGTACCACTGTCTACGACTGAGCATGAGTACTTCAGCCAGCAGGCTGAACTGTGAGTTCCTTAGGGTTTAGTTTATTTATTTCATTTCATTTCCAGATGTGAGCCCGCATTATGGGACGTACTGTTTATTCATTGTATTGGATCATTAGCTTCCGCACTTATTGTTTATTGATTCTTGTTGTTATGGATTTGGACATGTATTAGATTAGTTTTTATCTTGTTCTTGATATCCTTACAACCGTAATGTGACTGTGGATGGATACTTCCTACCCACAGGTAGCATGGTTGGCTATGTCACGTGCCCAATCTTGCGTACTCTGGGAAGCGGGGCGTGACACTTGTAATGGTCGCACCGCAGCGGTGGACGCCTTTCCAACGGTCAATACCTTGTCAAAAAAGGACATCCCGGCTCCAACGGTGTGAGGGCGAAGGAGTAAACCCCTGGCGTTCCGTGGTGATGGGGTCACAATTGATGCACTGATCAGCTGCATAATGCGAGGGAAACCACACTTGTCGAAGAACGAGGGCCTTTTATGCATGCTGAAGACACCCGCCGTGTGTAGCTCGAGCCACGATACGAAGTAGTGCATCGGGAAGACCACGTGCAGTACCCCAAGCTCATTAGCATCCGCTACTCGACTGAGACCATGATATAAGTGTGCCAAGCCGGCGATCCCAACAGCCACTTTTACCCGATGGTCATCCGGTGGGCTGGGTAAAAGACAGAGGGTCGCATACGGTGAGAGTGCATTGGGATCGCAAACTAACTAAGCCATAACCCAAGAAATCCTAGGAAAAAGGCATCCTCGTCCATCCCAGGGGCTGCAATTTCTGCAAAAGACATGGTCGGGAAGTCCGGAAGAAAAAAAACCTTTTGGTCTATCTCCTTCTCCGGCAGGTTATCCACATCTAGACCGAAAGGGTCATCCAGGGTAGCGAACTTGGCAGCTTCTGATGAGAGGACGCTTGGACGAAGGAACCGAGCGATGAAATCCTCAAAGTTAACTCCTCGACTCCCATGTTCGATGAAAAGGGACTCATAGATGTTCAACACTTTAATCAAGCTGGGGAATTGGTATTGGATAGCATTCTCCGGCATGAGCCCCCTTACCACTGGCTTAGCACCGAAGACGTACTCGTCTGTCGGGAGCAACTCCTCGTAGTGTTCCCCTATGACTGGTAAACCGGATACCTCCGTGAACTCTTCCAATGAGATTGACACTTCCCGATCCATGGCGAGGAAAGTGTGGGTAGGAATGTTCCACTGCTCCAAGAAAGCCTTAAACCACCAGGTGGGGAGCGTGGGATACTGGAAGAGGGAGACGTAGACCACGGTATACAACCCTAACTTTATCAACTGTGACTTCCTCGTCGACAGGATATACCGAGCCCATGGCAGGTAGCCAATCGGGTGGCGGGGGATCAGACCTATGTTGTATGATTGCCCCCAAGGTCTCGCTTCGCCTTGACAGATACGGCGTCCTAGGATATCCAAAACCATAGGACGCTGGACCGGGATTGCATCTATGGCGGGATGTAGAAAGCCCTTCGATATCCAATCAACCATCTCCACGGCGTACTGCACCGGGGGTGGGCTAGCGTAATGAATCGCCGTGATGGGTTCCGATGGCACTGCGCAGGTGAAGCTCCGTCGACCCATGATAATCTGATTATACCACAACTCCCAAAGGTGGAGACTCTCGCATTCCGGGTCATGGTCCTTAATCATGGCCAGAACTTCACGGTCCAAGGGCGCTTCAGGAAACCCTTCCTCCGAGTAGGCGAACGGGAACGAGGTATCGAGAGACATGGTCACTGCAAAGGAACAAGAAATAGCCGTTAGTGCTGCAATTCCAACGCTTGGCGTTTAAAAAAATTTCAATTAACTGCATTTAAAAATTAATTAAATTAAAATTAATCACACCACACTGCAGTGCAGTGGGTAGGGGACCAAATGGGGACCCACAAAATCTGGATGAAAATGCCTCATTTAATAAGATAGCCTCATCATTGGATGAGACTGTCAGTTAAAGAAAAAAAAATCCCCAAGAGAATATTCTCATCAGTGGGGAATCCCTAGAGACGAGGAGAAAATCTCCTCTTTCAGAGCAAAGCTCTGTCACAGAATGACACTTGTCAAATTCTGGTCTCAAAGGAATAAAATTCCTTAAAAGAGCATAGCTCTATGGTAATAATAGAAAGGTCCATCAGAAAATTTTTACACTTAAAAGAAATAAAAATTTTGGAATCTTGAAAAATCCATGAAAAACTTATGGAAAAATTCTTCATTTTTTTTTCAGATCTAAAAGATCTACAGTTGATTCAAGAGCAAAGCTCTGTTCATGGGTTAGAACCCATGAACAAGATCTCTGCAGATCTATAAGTTTTTTGAGAGCAAAGCTCTGTTTATGAAACCCTAATGGGGATCTCTTTAGATCAAAAGATCTGTGAGAGCAAAGCTCTTTGGTTAAGATTAATTTAAATTAATTTGATTTAAATTAATTTTTACCTAAAGTTTCTAACTTTGGAAATGAGCAAAGCTCTGAAGTTCTTAAGCAAGAGCAAAGCTCTGTAGAAAATCAAAAATCTTGAAATGGTGAAGATTTCCTAAGGGCCATAGGTCCTATTTATAAGGCGCTTGCGCCCCTTCAGCTCACCCCTTGATCCAACGGTCAAGAGCTTGCCACCGCTGCACTCACGTGCGCGCCACATGAGCGCAACGGTGGGGGGGCATTTATTTCCCCAATCAGAGCAAAGCTCTGTTGAAATTCAAAATTCAAATTTTAAAAGCAACGCTTCAAATCTCGGGTGCAACGCGCCACGTGTCAGGCGCTGATACGTCAGCGTAGTGCCCAAAAAGGCGCACACAATCAGAGCAAAGCTCCATTTGAAGCAAAATTAAAGGAAGCAACGCTTCAGTTGCGCAAGCACTGCGCTGCGCGACACGTGTCAGCGCAGATGCGCTAGCGCAGTTGCACTGCGCTGTGCGCTATGCGACACGTGTCACGCGCTGGAGCATTTGCGCCAAACAGAATTAAGATTTTAAAGAAATCTTTCGGTTCTTGTTAAAACAAGAAAATTTTCTTCTGTAAAACAGAAGCTCTTGGATCAAAGATCCAACGGTGGGGAAAATTCCCCAAATCACTCAGAGAAAGATCTCTTTAACAAATTTAACTAATTTATGGGCACTATAAAAAGGACCCTAGACCTCAATTCAAAATCATCAACATTTTTTTTTGAGAAATCAAGAGTTTCAAACAGAGAGAACTCTTGAAAAGTTTCAAGAAAAAGGTAAAAACTTTCATAAAAATAGAAGAAATTTCTTCTAATAGATCATAGATCTAAACATAATAAACAGTGCTTTGCACTTCTTATGAACCACTGGTTCTTTAAATAAGAAAAACAAGAAATACTTTTTTTTCTTTGACTCTCATTAGATCGAAGAAATCAAATAGTGCTTTGCACTTCCTTTAATGAACCATTGGTTCTTGAATCTAAAAGATTCTCAAATTAATAGTGCTCTGCACTTGAAAATCTGCAGTGTTGCGCTCTTGGGTTGGTGCAAGCCACCAGAGAGCGCCACGTGTCAGCATCTGAACCATCTGCGCAATAAGATAGAGCCTTGCTCTCTGAAATTGGCGCAACTCACCAGAACGCGACACGTGCCAGCAGCGCAAGCGCAGCGCACTGCGCTTGCATGACACGTGTCGTCACCATAAGCGCTTGCGCTCTTTAATTGGCGCAAAGCGCCTGAAAATGCAATGCATTTCTTTTACTAAAGGGCCAGGCCCAAGTCAAAAAGACCTAACAGGCCAGAATAAATTGCAAAGCAATAAAAAGGGCAGAGCCCAAGTAAAATTGATACTCTGCATCATTCATAAATTGGCAGAGCCCAAAACAAATTGATGCTCTGCATCCTTTATGGGTAGAGCCCAAATAAAAATAAAAAGAAATGCAATGCAAAAGCAAATAAAATGTTGAACATTTTTAATTGGACTTAGCCCAATCGTGGCCGTAAGTCCTCAAATTAAATTGACTGAGCACAGCTGCTCCCTAAATCAATTTATGACCGGTTCTAGAGTACATCTCCGAACTCCTCTGACACCTATCGTTGTAATCCTTCAACGACGTCAGAGAGGTGACGGGTCCCGACGACCACATATGAATACGAACTGCGGGGTCCTTAAACTCGTGGACCGAAACGTCCTTAAACTAATATTGGACCTAAATGTCCTTAAACTAATATCGGACCGAGACGTCCTTAAACTAATATCGGACCGAGACGTCCTTAAACTAATAATGGACCACCACGTCCCTAAACTGGAACATGGACCACCACGTCCCTAAACTGGAACAATAGAGCCTCCAAATGCTCTTTTGCCGGATCTAAACGATCCCGTTTAAGTTGATCTTAGCCCCAAACACGGCCAACGTATCCTTAAACATTCAAATGGACTATAAAACTCCAAATCAACTTCGGTTCGTGGGTACATCTCCGAACCCCTCTGACACCTGTCGTTGTAATCTCTCGACGACGTCAGAGAGGTGACGAGTCCCGACGGCCATATATTAAATGGATCACCACGTTAAGTCGATCTTAGTCTCAAACAGGACTAACGTATCCTTAACGAACGTTTAAGTTTGATCTTAGCCTCAATATGGCTAACGTATCCTTAAACTAAAAACACCAAACCCAAATCTAAGTAAATACGGATTTGGACTAATCCATGTTCTACGGGCGACGGCATTGCTCAGTCTCCGTATACAATCCACGGGCAACCACAAACAAAACAAACACACACGACACGAAGTGAAATTCTGGAGAAGGAGAAAGTGGCTGCCGCGATGCGGTAGCGTAATTAACTGCAGGGGCTTGCGCCTGCAGGGAAGAGCGTCCCCACAATCAAAAACCCCCTCAAGCGAGGGGGAATCTGACGAAATTTGCTACATCGGCCGCATCTGTCCAAACCTCCGATACACGGTGTCATAAATCAATTTGGCATCTTCGGAGAGGTGGACGGATAAAACCAAATAGGATCTGCCCCGAACCTCAGGCTAGACGTCCTCACGTCGTCTCCGCCACCGTTCGGAGGGGAACAGCACTCATGATGATTTCTTGAGATTTTATGATATTTCTGGATTTCGGGGGAAAGCCGCAAAATTTCTAAACTTATTACCTTTTTAAAATATGCAAATTACGGTTTTCTAGTGATGTAAGTGTCGTCCACCATGAGTTTGTTGTGGTTTTCGAGACCCGTTTCGAGGAGTTGGATGAACCGTCTCGGGTACATGGTGGGCCCGGTAAGGTACCCGGGGCAAGAAGCTCGTGTTGCTGACGATGAGCCTGGCAGGGGATGGACTACCTACCGGTGAATTTTTGGCACGGCGGATATCCAGAGGATACCGACCGTGGCCACGAGATATTGAGATATGGATATTTGAGATGTGTCAGCCGGACGGCTGAGGCCAGAGATACTGTGACGTGGATACATGAGATTGAGACAGTTTTGAGGTGTCAATGCTGGACACAGATTCTTATTGATTCTATTGGTATTGTGCTGATATTTCAAAAGAGATTCCTAAAGGAAAAATATGATTTCTTATACTTACACATTCAGATCACGAGTTGATTCATATTGCATACATACCTGCTAGTACATTCATGTTGCATACATACCTGCTAGTATATCCTTCCATACCTGTATTATAGATGCTAGGATGCTTGTGTGCATGCTTGCGATAGCCTCTATAAATGTTATTTATTACTCATGAGTTGGCAACTCACCGCCGTTGTGCCACAGCCTTTTTGCAGGTCCGCTCCGTCAGTACAGTAGCGGCGGGCGCACTTGCTTCTTTTGCCTCTTTTGCCTGGACTCGAGGCTTTTGCTCGTAAGTGGGTTGTATTATTATTTTGTACCACCTTGTTCATTCTTTGTATCTAGAGTACTCCATCTACTGTATTTACCAGTATGGTTGTATATTGACCTAGAGGTGAGACTGTGAGATTTGTGGGCTTTTTATGCTGTATTTTGGGGTCGAGCTCACTTGAGTCGACATGATGTTTTACTTGTGCTTCTTATGTTTATTTATGCACATTGCTGATTTACATTGCGTGGGATTTGTGACCGCCTTGTGGCGAAGAGCTAGCTCCCGCTTGAGGATGCCTTATTTTTTGTATTCATATATATTCTTGTTGTACCCATTTTGGGGGCCAGTATTTACAAAGGAGACTCTGCCGAAATTTTCAGAAAAATGGACATTGCTTTAAAAAGGCTTGATATGACTTATTTGATGAATTCGTTTTCAATTGATTGGTTTTTCCTTCACTCTACTGCTTATTTGGTTTTGATTTCTGGGCTTTGGCTTACTTATTTTATGGACGCCTTGAGACATTTCGTAACTTAAGTGCCAGTCACGTTCCGTACCCTGCGAGTCGTGACAGGTCCGAACAATGCTACAAAGGGACATGCCCTATTCCCAAAAGAGAAAGCATGACACCGTCTCTTCAAGTGTTTATTAGGCGCTCTGTGCCGCGCGAAAGCAGTGGGGAAAACCCAGAAAAGAAGCGCCGGCACCATTCAAGAACCCGGTCAGACCAGTCGCTTTCAGTTGATTGCCCGTTACCGAAACAGGAGGGCCACGACAGCAATCCGTGAAATCAGCCGCCGATAATAAAAAGAGGGTATGGTATGTTATCCATACGGTCTATATGGCGGGCGGGCGTCCCTGTGACAACCTGCTCAGCAAAAGTAAGGATGGGGCCACCACATCCCAAGCCCAATCTGGCTTGAATGTGGTTGCCACTTCCCAAGATCAGCCGCCTCCACTGGATGAGGAAAACCCTCTCGATGAGGCCGATAGGAAGAAAGACCCCTCAGTCTATGTAGAGTCAAGCTCGGACAGCGAGGAAGATCCGACTTTCCACCCGCAGAGCAAAAGCTACTTCAAGAGCTTTGAAAACAACTCAGGAGCAAAGATAAAGAGATGGCTAAGCTCTATTCAAAAATTGACGACCTAACAAACGTTGTGATGCAGCTTACGGCTCAAATTGCTCGAGCGCCTCCCAATCAAGCACAAGTCTCTACTCATGAGCCGGGTGATGACAACCTGAAGCAACCAATGCATGTCCCCTTAGGTCTAAAATTGGGCGAGCCGCATGAAAGCTGGCCACATTTCCGCACAGTACGATCTGATTGAGTTCCCGAGTGGCTACGTCATTCCTAAGTTCGGAAGATTTGACGGGACGGGAAATGCAAATCAGCACGTCGCCCACTTTAAAGCGTCGTGCGGAAATACAGGGGGCAATGGTGCGCTCCTTCTTCATCATTTTGTCAATAGCCTGACCAGTGTTGCTTTCAACTGGTACGCAAGCATACCAGACGGGTCCGTCATTACCATCGCCCAAATGGAGTCTCTGTTTCGGCAAAGATTCATGAGTGTCAGCGACAAAATCTCCATCGCTGACCTCGTGAGGACCAAGCAGGGGGAAAATGAAAGCAACACGGACTTTATTGTCCGATGGCACAACCTCACTGTCAAGTGCGAACCGCCGCTAAAGCAGGACCAGTCCGTCAGCCTCCTCATTGGGAACCTCAGCAATTGGATGGTCCCATTCTTATATACAGCAGGCCTCAAGGCATTTCAGGAGCTCACCAAGAAAGTCCAAATGCTAGAACGCTCGAAGTAAGAGTCTACCCCGGACTCTCAGAGAGACAAGACTTAGAAAAGCAAGCGGGACGACAACCGTAGAAGCGGAAATTCCAGCAATACCAATGTCTTCAATACATCCGACAATGAAGACATGCGAAAGGCAGGTGAATCCAAAGCCAACCGGTCTCGAAAGCCAGTGCTGGGAGGTTAAAGGCCTTCACTAGAGGAGAAAAAGAACAAGGTTTACTCTTTCGGAAGGGACAAGGTCCGCAAGATATTCAAAGATGCCTTGAACAACGGTCTACAATTGCCAGAGTCGAAAAGTCCTCACAAAGCAAAAATGACCGACAATCCTCTATATTGCCCGTACCACCGAGTAGTGAGTCATGCGATCGAGGATTGCTATATCTTCAAAGATTGGGTCAAGAAGCAGTACAAGAATGGAGAGATCGAGCTGTCTAAGAGTGTGTTGGTGAACAATCAAGTTGCAACCACCAACTTTATACAGACAGAAGCTGAAGCCTTATGGGAGCAGACAGCTGAACCCGCTGCCCTGAGAAGTGAAACTCACTCACCGCAACCTCCGTGGAATACGTACATATCTAATAAGACGAAGAAGATGCTAAACCTATTTCGGAAAGAGCCCAGAACAGAATGGTAAGGGCAGAAGGAGCCCACCGTTCCAGTTGCCAATTCGGCTCCATCAGGGTCAAAATCCAAAAAGCTCAAGAAGAAGAAAAGTGAAGCTCGACGCGAAAAAAAGTCTGAAGGGAGATCGACCATTCAAAAATATATTGATTCCCTCGAAGACTATGAACAGAAGGAAATAATTCTAATTCAATTGAAGGAGTTCTTCCCTGTAAAAGCAGCTGAGATTCTGGAGGAGCTAGAAGAAGGCTCCAATGAAGAGATCCCTATAGTGACCTATTACGCCATCCATCTAGGCAGCGACTCTGAGGAGGAGCTCTGTTTTCCCGAAGAGGACGAGGAGCTCGCCACAAGGGCCAACAAAATCCAGCTCAGAAGCGGCAGGGCTCTACCACCGAATCAAGGCAACGCCCTAAAAGGGAAGGAAAAACAAGTCACTAATGAAGAAGATGGTAGAGAGTCGGCTCATGAAAATTCGAGTCCTTCTTCGGTGGACTACAATGTCTTGGCTCATCTCTAAAAGCTCTCGTCTCTTCTGAGCATCTACGATGCTTTGGTCCTATCTAAAGAGCTTAGAGATGTTCTCATTCACGCTCTACAAAACCTCGAGCGGTATCAAGCTCGCTTTGTGGAAATCAATATGAAAGAAGCCCAGTACACTCTGCATGCCGCCGCAGTCACGTTTAAGGATGAAGACTTGCTACTGGAAATGGCTGAGCATAATCGGCCGCTTTACGTGACAGGGTACAGCGACGGAGACCGGATTAATCGCATATCGATTGATCCAGGGTCCTCGATGAACATCATGAACTTGCGAACTCTGAAGAGTTTGTCAATGGACGTCCGACACCTGTCAAGGGAAAGGATTGTCATTCAAGGCTTCAATCAAAATTGCCAGTAAGTTCTGGGATCCATAGCTCTGCCAATCAAATTTGGGGATCTACAGACCGAAGCTAAGATATACGTGATCGATGCTGACACGTCTTATAAAATTCTCTTGGGACGGTTGTGGCTCTACGATTACGGCAGCATTCCGTCAACTTTCCATCAATGCATGAAGTATACTAAAAATGGCGAAGAAAGACGCATTGGCAGAGACATCCAGCCGTTCGGTGTGCATGAAGTCCGATATGAGGATTCTTGGTAATTTATGAACCACCAAAATACTAAGCCACAACTGACTGAGGACAGAGTGGCCCCGAAACCCAAAAGAAAATCTGAAACGGCTTTCAGTTTCAAAAGAAAAAAACCCCAAGTGCGCCCGCGTTTCGGTAGTGACACTGATGAGTCTGACGCTGGAAGTTCGTCCTTCCGTAAAACTCGTCCTCATTTCGGTAGCGATACGAATGAATCTGATACTGAAGGCCCATCTAGCAGCAAAGTCTACCCTCATCTTGGCAGCGACACTGAAGAGTCGGAGGAAAAGGACCTGCCTTGCAACAGCTGTGCGGACTGGACCCCATGCAACAAGCGAAACTACGCGAGACCTTCGAAATTGCAGAAGGGTCCCTAGCCGTCACAAGGGTGCCGGAGCAGATGTGCCAAGAGATCGATGCATTGTCAGTCTCTACCATGGACCGGCTGAAAACTTTCTATGTTCCCGGAAGGAAAAATGGATAGAAGGGCATCCTGTTTTATGGGTCAAATCCTGTTGTGCCCCCGGACGATTTGTCTGTCACGTGCCTTCCCTATGAGAGAGGCAAAAGAGCCATCCTCAATCCCAGATACTATGCGCCCGAGATACGGGAATATTTCAAAAGGTGCGAATGCCGGTTATATCAAACGGAGTCAGAGGCGAAGTTTTACGAAGAGCTATGGCATCCGCCTCAGGTCCGAGCACTCATCGATGGACGAATCCCAGATAGACGGGGCATAGGTTTCATTCAACCTGATTCTAAACCATGCTACATAATCCATATTGGTGAAGCCAGCGGAGAGTCAAATGATGAAGACGAGCTAGCCGAGCCAGAAGAAGCCCCTCGAGAGCTCGAAGACGGTGGACAAGCAACCTTTGATGAGCCAACCGAGATTGACTTAGGAACGCCCGATAATCCAAGGCTGACCTACATCAGCTCACTCTTATCAGAGGAAATGAAAGAGCAGATAATCGCCCTGCTGCATGAGTTCATCGACTGCTTCGCGTGGACGTACAAAGAAATGCCTGGCCTCTCCCCGGAAGTGGCCATGCATAAGCTGCTATATCTCCTGATGCCAAGCCTGTCAAACAAGCTCCTCGAAGAACGAGAAGGGAGCTGGAAGAAAGGGTCATCGAGGAAACTAAGAAACTTATCGATGCTGGCTTCATCAGGGAGGAGAAATACGCAGACTGGATCACATGCATTGTCCCATGAAGAAAAATGGGCAGATCCGGGCTTGTGTCAATTTCAGGGACCTTAACAAGGCATGCCCTAAAGACGATTTCCCGCTTCCGCTCATGAAAATGATGGTCGATGACACCTCAAATTATGAGCTGTTCACCTTCATGGACGGTTCGTCTGGGTACAATCAGATAAAAATGTCGCCTGAGGACGAGAAGCATACAGCATTTCGAACCCCGACTGGAATATACTGCTACAAGGTGATGCCGTTCGGACTGAAGAACGCAGGTGCTACATACCAAAGGGCAATGACCAATATCTTTGATGACCTAATCCATAAAGTCGTCGAATGTTATGTTGACGATCTGGTCGTCAAGACTAAAGCCAAGGCCGATCACATCCAAGATCTTAGGACCGTTCTCACTAGACTGAAGGAATACGATCTGAAGATGAATCCTCTGAAGTGCGCTTTTGGAGTGTCATCGGGAATATTCCTGGGCTTTATAGTCCGACATCGGGGGATCGAAGTTGACCCATCCAAGATAAAGGCCATCATGGAGATGCCCCCTCCAAAGAGTCTAACGCAGCTAAGATCCTTTCAAGGCAAGCTCGCTTACATACGAAGGTTCATCTCGAACCTATCAGGGAGATGTAGGCCCTTCTCAAAACTCATGAAGAAAGGAGCTCCTTTTGTCTGGGATGCCGAATGTCAAGAAACGTTCGAAAGTATCAAACGGTGTCTGTTGTGCCCTCCAGTGCTTGCTGCTCCTATTCTAAATAAACCGTTGATTCTTTATACTGCCGCGCTGGATGAGTCACTCGGTGCGCTCCTTACCCAAAACAACGAGGAAGGAAAAGAAAATGCCCTCTACTACCTCAGTCGAACTTTAGTCAGGACAGAACACAACTATTCCCCGATCGAAAAGCAATACCTGGCTCTGATATTCACTGTGAAGAAGCTAAGGCACTATCTGCTTGCTCATCGGGTTATGCTGATCTCCAAGGTCAACCCGCTAAAACACTTAATGACCAAAGTAAGCCTCGCCGGCAGACTGGCAAGATGGGCTGTCATGCTGCTTAAGTTTGACATAGTTTATACTCCTCAGAAAGCAATAAAAGGGCAAGCCCTCACCGATTTCCTCGCCGCTCATCCTATACCAGAAGGGTCGCCGCTAAATTGTGAATTACCCGATGAACAAGTGCTGCACCTCGAGGATAGCGAGCCATGTCGGGAGCTCTACTTCGATGGAGCCTCATCAATCAGGACCTCCAGCAAATCAAGCATCCCACAGATAAAAGCAGGGATAAGATTGGTGTTCATCACGCCATCGATGGAAACCCTACGACATTCTTTTGCTCTCACCGAGCCTCACACAAACAACGAGGCTGAGTATGAAGCTCTGATAGCTGGTTTGGAGCTCGCTATAGAAATGGGAATCCTTCGGCTATGAGTCTACGGTGATTCCCAGCTTGTCGTCAACCAAGTAAGCGGCGACTACAAGATATAAAAGCCCAATTTAGCTCGATATAGAGGCCGGGTGGTGGAACTCATGAAAAGGTTCACTCACATTGAACTAATGAGAGACCCGAGGGCGCTGAACAGAAAAGCCGACGTACTCGCCCGCCTAGCCAAAGAACTGGCTAATCCCGACATGGATGAAATTCTGATCACAGTCAGGAGCCGGCAAATTGTAATAACCCTAAACTTTCTGTACAATTTTTTTTCAAAAATACAGAAAGGGGTACTTGAGCCAGAGCACAAGTTATAAGTTTGATTTGCTTTTGAACAGCAAGAAGGAGCTTGTAGCTCACTGGTAAGACCTTGCACTGCTGAACCAAAGCACCAGAGCTCAAATCCCATCAGCCACACATTATTTTTATATTAAATTCTTTTAATCTTTTAGAAGCCCAAGAGTCTACACGTACATAACACGTAAACTGAAGAGTCACACATAAAACAAACGAGTCCACTGCAGTAAACCAAGCGACGAGGACACGTGGCATGGAGACACGGCCCGACTCGGCCAACTCGGGCCGGCGACTCGGTCGACTCGGCCGGCGCCGCCGGTCTGACTCGGTCGAAACTCCGATTATCTTTTTTCCCCTACACCCTTTAGACTACCCCACTCCCCCTGCACTATTTAAATTCTCTGCAATTAAACAGAGAATTAAAATACCCCTTTTAATTTTTTTAATGCAAAATTAAATACAATTTTTATCACACCCTTTCATTACCCTAAACCCTAATTTTTCCTATAAATACCACACCTAAAATCACCCCTCCTCACTCCCAAATCCCTGCCCAAACTCTCAAGAAAATTCCCAAGACTTTTTGTGTGCAAGTGGAGTTAGTAAAGGGCGAAGCTCCGACAAACTTCCGACGACGATCCGAGGAGTTTCCGGTGAAGAAACGACGCCCCAACGCCATCCGTAGTTCTCTCTCTCTCCCCTCTAGTTCTAAAGCCAGTAAGTCCCATTCTTCCTTCTCATCTTGATCTCTAAAAAGTTCTTTTTCTAAAACCCGACGGAAGCGGAGTCAGTCCGACTTCCGATTCGGTTTTCTTTAAAAATCTATATTTTTCTTAATCAAGATAACTTCGTATTCTCACATATGGCTTAACAAACATTAACAAAACCATTAAATCAAGATTCACCACAAAAGAATCATTTTTGTAACTTTTATTACACTTTTACAGTATAGTTTAGTTTCGACATAAATCCTTATAATTTCTTGCTATACCTTTAAATAGTTCACGAGGTAATTACCTACCTCCTCACAACACTCATATGTAACATAGCACGATGGAATTTAGGAATATAGATCTGGAAAAAATACGACTTTACATATAACTACCTTCAACTATTAAAAACATTTTTCTACAAGATGTGTATTTTAACAAATCTTTGCAAATGAGCCTCTACAACCCATTTCGGGGAACCCGTTCGGAATGGTGCGGATTATCGCACATCCTCGGGCTTAGTAGAGTGAGATGCAGACCTCCGCAAGGAGCATACGATCTCGAAATATTTAAAATACAATTTTCTTTAGAAAATATGATTTCTATTATAAATAAAACTTATATTTTTAATAAATAAATATCTATGTAATTAATATCAAAATATCTATTTTTAATATTTATAATATTTCACATTTCCAAATTCAAGAAAAACATTCCATTTACAAGAAAATATCATACAATTCCAATATTACAAATAAATACCATATATTATGAAATTAGGTTTATTTTACTAGAAATGTCACATTGATAAAATATACATCAATGAAAACTCTAAAGACGATAATAAAATACTTGAGGTGTATTTTGAAAACTATATAAAATTATTTTTACATAAAACCCCCTCAAGTTATACTAAATTACAATAAGGAACATAGGTTTAAGCGGGACCAGTCTCTTGAGCCTTAGGGAGCCGGAGATATGGGTGCTTGCCTATTTAAGGTAGACAACTTAACAAACGGTGTTATCAACACGATAATTGTCTTTGAAAAAAACACAAATCCTGCCGTCCATGTGCAGCGGCTACCGATAATACCAAAACCTAATTCAGGATTCAATTTCTTTTCTAATTGTCTGACTCAGACTGAGTCTCAGTATAATCAATATGACTTGAATATGATTCAAGTATGAAATTACAAAACTACAATTCAATATGAATCCATATATTCAATCTATATTGACCGAACCGAACCATGGATATATTCTATCTGCATGTTCATCCATTATATCCGTTCCATTACTGATATCATGGTTTCGGCAAGTCATCCATCTATACAATTTACAATACAAGACAATACAACACAATACATTCCGTACAATCAATATAATCAATACTATAAACACTACGGGGTTATAAAGGGGTAGACTGGTACGGAATATGTTAAAGGTGGCACGAGGTGGTCACTTAAGACGTAATTACATCCATGCCGTTGTTCCATGGTATTATTGACGGAGCCTTGTACTACGGATTACCAAAGTCCACGGTATAAGTTGGACTCCTCTCGTATACACTGGCATCTTCTGTACCAAGCTACAAACAACTACGTTAACATAACAAACAACATTATGATAGTTATACTCTCTTTCTCTGTCTGTCTATTCTACTTCTCCCTCCTCTTTGGGACTTACCGAGCGATTTGTTCGCTGACGACATTCCGTTTCTTTCTTCTTTGGAATGTTGTCAGGTGGATCGGACCTTCTGGAGACAGAGCCCAGTAGCGAGGACTTGGATCAGATAGCCTTCGACCCAGAGATGTAGCCACTTGTACTTATTCCATTTTCATTTCTGTTATGCCACTGTTTAGGCATTGCTTTCATTCCAAGTATTTACTTTTCATTGTATTGTAAAAAGAATGTTTAATAAATAAAGTTGTTGTTCATTTACATCCTGTCTCTTGTGCATTTTACTTATATTGCTTAGATACGCTTAGCGTGTTTGCTTCTGAGTAAATACGTAGCGGCCTCGTCATGTCTCCTTCACCGTATACCGGGAAGCGGGGCGTGACAGGTTTTGTTGGTGGCCCATGCAAGTCAGAGTTGTATGGAACCCTACCATGCAGTTCAGTTCTGCATGGACAACCTAAGCAACATAACACAAGAACCAGGAACTGAAAACATTCTTTACAATTCATACTTCTTGAATCTTATCATTTCATATACTTTGAATCTGTCCTAACCCAAATTTTTCTTTCAAGGTTATGAATTCCTCAAACAACACCAGCACGAATGTCAACAACACTCCCCCACCACTACCACTCACACCTGCCGTAGCTGCTCCGATCAACGAGCAGACGGTTCTGCTTGAGGCGATCTGCAGCATCCTGGAAGGACAGCAGCAACAGACTGCTATTCTCTTGAACCGTCCAGAAGCGAAAGCACCCGGAGTGAAGCAATTCCGGGCACTGCACCCCAAGAACTTTTCGGGAAAAGAGAGCCCTCTAGAAGCTGAAGAATGGGCTCAGAGTATCAAAGATGATCTGGCAGCGGCACAAGTGCCAGAGATAGCTTGGGTCCGTGTTGCGAAATTACAGCTCACGGACAATGCACGGGTTTGGTGGAAGGCGGAAGAAAGCCGTCTTGATCAACCCATCGAATGGAAGACTTTCCGCGACATGTTCGACGCAAAGTACTTCCCAGAGACTGCCAGGTTCGACATCGAAAACCAGTTCATCCACTTACAACAGGGTTCGATGTGGACCAAATCAGTGGATGAATACGATACTGAGTTCGCCATGCACAGTCGATAAGATATGTCTCAATAATTTGATTTTTTTCAAATATCACATACTACACAGCTAACACTAGACCGCAACAGATTCGCGGCACACTTGATACCGACTGCTGAGATCAAGGCCAGAAGATTTCAGCAAGGGTTGGACCAGGAAATCCAAGCTGCATTAGCTACAGGGGATTTCCCAACCCATGATTTGGCTTTGAAAGCTGCCCGACGATATGAGGCAGTGGTGAAGAGGAAGGGCAGACCTCAATCTGCCGGAGTTAAGCGTCCTGCCAACCAGATGGCAGTAGGAGCCTCTTCAAGGCCAACTGTTGAACCCAGAAAACCGGAAGTAACAGATAACCAGTCGAGCCCCGACTTTTGCTTCTATTGCAAGAGGGAAGGACACTTGTGGAAGGACTGTAGGCGCGCAAAAGTTCTGTGTTTAGTTTGTGGCGCATCCAATCACGGAATTGGAAACTGTCCTTATAGACGCAACCCAGATCACACACCCACCAACTACCCGCAGTGGCCAGCTATCCAGGCTCCTGCATCTCGTCTTGCACTCCCAGCTCCACCACCTGCACAACCTACTCGCCAATTCCATCAGGCACTGAGGAACATGCCTCGAGGGCAGAGAAACATGCCCCAAGGACAGAGGAATGTGCCCCCAGCTAGGAGGAATGTACCACGGCGTCAGACTTTCCTTTTAGCGACCGAAGAAGCAGAGGCCGTAGACCAAGGTAAACCTGGTAATTTCCTCAACTCTTTTCAAATCTCTCGCATTCTTTCGTTCTCTCACATATTTTTCATACACTACCAATAGTTCTATCACCAAACTTTCCTTGAATCCGTTACACTTTCCTTGTACAAATTTCGATGACGAATTTTTTTTTAAGGAGGGTAGAATGTAACAGCCCTAAACTTTCTCTACAATTTTTTTTCAAAAATACAGAAAGGGGTACTTGAGCCAGAGCACAAGTTAGAAGTTTGATTTTCTTTTGAACAGCAAGAAAGAGCTTGTAGCTCACTGGTAAGACCTTGCACTGCTGAACCAAAGCACCAGAGTTCAAATCCTATCAGCCACACATTATTTTTATATTAAATTATTTTAATCTTTTAGAAACCCAAGAGTCTACACGTGCACAACACGTAAACTGAAGAGTCACACATAAAACAAATGAGTCCACTGCAGTAGACCAAGCGACGAGGACATGTGGCATGGAGACACGGCCCGACTCGGCCGACTCGGTCGACTCGGCCGGCGCCGCCGGTCTGACTCGGTCGAAACTCCGATTTTCTTCTTTCCCCTGCACCCTTTGGACTACCCCACTCCCCTGCACTATTTAAATTCTCTGCAATTAAACAGAGAATTAAAATACCCCTTTTAATTTTTTTAATGCAAAATTAAATACAATTTTTATCACACCCTTTCATTACCCTAAACCCTAATTTTTCCTATAAATACCACACCTAAAATCACCCCTCCTCACTCCCAAATCCCTGCCCAAACTCTCAAGAAAATTCCCAAGACTTTTTGTGTGCAAGTAGAGTTAGCAAAGGGCGAAGCTCCGACAAACTTCCGACGACGATCCGAGGAGTTCCGGGCGAAGAAACGATGCCCCGACGCCATCCGTAGTTCTTTCTCTCTCCCCTCTAGTTCTAAAGCCAGTAAGTCCCATTCTTCCTTCTCATCTTGATCTCTAAAAAGTTCTTTTTCTAAAACCCAACGGAAGCGGAGTCAGTCCGACTTCCGATTCGGTTTTTTTTAAAAATCTATATTTTTCTTAATCAAGATAACTTCGTATTCTCACATATGGCTTAACAAACATTAACAAAACCATTAAATCAAGATTCACTACAAAAGAATCATTTTTATAACTTTTATCACACTTTTACAGTAAAATACCATATAGTTTAGTTTCGACATAAATCCTTATAATTCCTTGCTATACCTTTAAATAGTTCACGAGGTAATGACCTACCTCCTCACAACACTTATATATAACATACCACGATGGAATTTGGGAACATAGATCTGGGAAAAATATGACTTTACATATAACTATCTTCAACTATTAAAAACCTTATTCTACAAGATGTGTATTTTAACAAATCTTTACAAATGAGCCCCTGCAACCCATTTCGGGGAACCTGTTCAGGATGGTGCGGATTATCGCACATCCTCGAGCTTAGTAGAGTGAGATACAGACTTCCGCAAGGAGCATACGATCTCGAAAGATTTAAAATACAATTTTCTTTAGAAAATGTGATTTCTATTATAAATAAAACTTATATTTTTAATAAATAAATATCTATATAATTAATATCAAAATATCTATTTTTAATATTTATAATATTCCACATTTCCAAAATTCCAGAAAAACATTCCATTTACAAGAAAATACCATACAATTCCAATATTACAAATAAATACCATATATTATGAAATTAGGTTTATTTCACTAGAAATGTCACATTTATAAAATATACATCAATGAAAATTCTAAAGACGATAATAAAATACTTGAGGTGTATTTTGAAAACTATACAAAATTATTTTTACATAAAACCCCCTCAAGTTATACTAAATTACAATAAGGAACATAGGTTTAAGCGGGACCAGTCTCTTGAGCTTTAGGGAGCCGGAGATATGGGTGCTTGCCTATTTAAGGTAGACAACTTAACAAACGGTGTTATCAACACGGTAATTGTCTTTGAAAAAGACACAAATCCTACCGTCCATGTGCAGCGGTTATCGATAACACCAAAACCTAATTCATGATTCAATTTCTTTTCTAATTGTCTGATTCAGACTGAGTCTCAGTATAATCAATATGACTTGAATATGATTCAAGTATGAAATTACAAAACTACAATTCAATATGAATCCATATATTCAATCTGTTCAATCTATTCAATCTATATTGACCGAACCGAACCATGGATATATTCTATCTGCATGTTCATCTATTATATCCGTTCCATTACTGATATCATGGTTTCGGCAAGTCATCCATCTATACAATTTACAATACAAGACAATACAACACAATACATTCCGTACAATCAATACAATCAATACTATAATTACTACGGGGTTATAAAGGGGTAGACTGGTACGGAATATGTTAAAGGTGGCACGAGGTGGTCACTTAAGACGTAATTATATCCATGTCGTTGTTCCGTGGTATTATCGACGGAGCCTTATACTACGGGTTAGCAAAGTCCACGGTGTAAGTTGGACTCCTCTCGTATACACTGGCATCTTCTGTACCAAACTACAAATAACTACGTTAACATAACAAATAACATTATAATAGTTATATACTCTCTCTCTGTCTATTCTACTTCTCCCTCCTCTTTGGGACTTATCGAGCGATTTGTTCGCTGACGACATTCCGTTTCTTTCTTCTTTGGAATGTTGTCAGGTGGATCGGACCTTCTGGAGACAGAGCCCAGCAGCGAAGACTTGGATCAGATAGCCTTCGATCCAGAGCTGTAGCCACTTGTACTTATTCCATTTTCATTTCTGTTATACCACTGTTTAGGCATTGCTTTCATTCCATGTATTTACTTTTCATTGTATTGTAAAAAGAATGTTTAATAAATAAAGTTGTTGTTCATTTACATCCTGTCTCTTGTGCATTTTACTTATATTGCTTAGATACGCTTAGCGTGTTTACTTCTGAGTAAATACGTAGCGGCCTCGTCGCGTCCCCTTCACCGTATACCGGGAAGCGGGGCGTGACAAAAATTCTGCCCCTGGTCTCTTTACAAGAAGAGGAAAGCGTAGAACAAAAGAGCAATCCTGCCGAAGAAATTCTGATCATTCAAGACGAGCCCGATTGGAGAGAACCCTTCATAGAGTACTTTCGATACAACAAGCTGCCCGAAGAAAAATCTGCCAGGATTCAGCTGAAGAAGAGAGCTCTCCGATACGTGTTTGTAAATAATACGCTATATCGCAGATCATATGACCAACTCTGGCTCAGGTGCCTGTCAACGGCCGAAGCCCAAAAAGTCATGAGAGAGGTTCACTTGGGCGTCTGCAGGGCTCACCAGTCCGGCCCCAAAATGCTGCTTCAGATCAAACGGCTTGGATATCACAGGCCCACCATGATAACAGATTGCGAAGAGCATGCAAAGAAATGCCATCTCTGCCAAATTCACGGTGATTTCATTCATAAGCATCCCAATCCGTTGTATCCTACGGTGGCGTCGTGGCCTTTCGAAGTTTGGGGCACCGACATAGTTGGCCCAATTGTTCCTCCGTCATCCAAAGGACAGCGGTTCATATTGGCTGCAACTGACTATTTCTCCAGATGGGCTGAAACTGTCCCACTAAAAGAAGTCAAGACAGAAGATATTCTGACATTCTTCCGGCATAATATTCTATACCGCTTCGGTACACCAAGAAGAATCATTTTTGACAACGGGCCTTCTTTCAAGAGCTTCAAAGTCTCAAGGTTCGCTACCCAACACAAGATAGACTGGAGATATTCCTCCATCTATAATCCAAGAGCCAATGGGATAGCCGAAGCTTTCAATAAAACTCTGTGCAAGCACCTGAGGAAAAATGCTTTAGCCAACAAGAGAGACTGGAATCTCAAACTTCATGAGGTGTTGTGGGCATATCGTACCACACACCGTACTCCAACTCAGTCCACTCCATACTCGTTACTCTTCGGAGTGGAAGCAATTCTCCCGCTCGAAGTCGAAGTTCCAAGCCCACGAATGGCCGTCCAACACGAGTTGACGGAGGAGGAAAACGTCCTCTTTCGGCTTGAAGAGCTTGACGCCCTAGAAGAAAGGAGGCTCGCGGTGCAGCAAAATCTGGAGCTATACCGAGCCCAAATGTCACGGGCCTATGACAAGATGACCCGTCTTCGCGCTTTCAAGAAAGGCGAATTGATGTTGGTCCTCAAAAGACCGATCATCCCCAATCGACATGCCAAGGGAAAATTCGAGCCAAACTGGGAAGGACCATACGTCATCGAGAAAGTGTTTGATGGAGAATCCTACCAGCTGATAAATACCGAGGGAGAAAAGCCCATGCCACCTATCAATGGCCGATATCTCAAGAAATACTACGCATGAATGCTCCAAGTCGCAGGCGAATTGAGCACACCGGCCCTACGGTCTGGATCATACATCCTGTAAAACCGTATACAATCCACGAGCATAAACGACCCCTATCTCTCCCAAGTCCTACCGGCGAGAATACATTTAAAGTCCCACCAGCAATGAAGATTCGCCAAAAAAAAGGTATGTCTATAAGCAAAACGGGCAAGGATGAAAACCCGAAAGGGCTCCGTGAGTAAAACAGCAGGACTGCCGGCGAGTTTGTGAAAACCCGAAAAGGCGCAAACTCGTAAAAAAAAGATATAAAATACACTCGCAAATTCCTCTCGACCTTGTAAGGAGAAAATCCCCGCGTGAGATCCTTACGACTTACAAAGGAGCAACCCACTTAGGAATCCCCACGATTCCTAAGGAGAAATACACCTGCGAGATCCTCTCGACTCGTAGAGGAAAAAATGCTTTTATGAGACCCTTACGGCTCATAAAATTGAAAAGCCTTAGGTGATAGAGATCTAAACCTGTCTCATAAGCCATCGCTCCCCAACAGGCAACGACAAATGATGAGTCGCTCTTGGCATTGCTTCAGTGTTAGCGGTGCTGATGCCGACCCAAAAACCAAATCCTAAGTCCTCCCGGGGTAAATGATGAATTGCTCCTGGCACATGTGCTTCAGTGTTAGCAACGCTGATGCCTACCCTAACCCCAAAATCCTAAACTCCAATCCAATAGACCCCTAAGTCTTTAAACGGGGGATAGATGATCCCTAAGTCTTTAAACGGGGGACAGATGACCCCCAAGTCATTAAACTGGGAACAGATGACCCCTAAGTCGTAAAACTGGGAACAAATGACCCCTAAGTCATTAAACTGGGAACAGATGACCCCTAAGTCGTTAAACTGGGAACCAGGGAAATCCCCTCACAGCAAATGATGATTCGCTCCTGATACCATATTCCAGTGTAGCGGTGCTGATGCCAAACCAAAACCAAAATCCCTAAATCCTCTCATGGCAGATGATGATTCGCTCCTGCTACCATATTCCAGTGTAGCGATGCTGATGTCAACCCAAATCATATCAAGTCAGCAAGACAACCAATGACCTCCCTGGCGGAATCAATATCCACCTCGGAAACAAGCCAAATTCCGACACCGCGGAAAGCGGAGCAAGTCAAATCGAATTCTGACACCGCAAGAAGCGGAGCAAGCCAAATCAAGCACCGACCGTCCAAGTCGCTAAAAGCGCAGCATCGACCGTCCACGTCGCTAAAAGGGAATCACCGACCGTCCAAGTCGTAAAAAGGGCAGAACCGACCGTCCATGTCGCAAAAAGGGAAAAACCGACCGTCCAAGTCACAAAAAGGGCAGAACCGACCGTCCAAGTCGCAAAAAGGGCAGCACCGACCGTCCAAGTCACAAAAAGGGCAGCACCGACCGTCCATGTAGCAAAAAAGGCAACACCGACCGTCCAAGTCGCAAAAAGGGCAGCACCGACCGTCCAAGTCGTAAAAAGGGTAGCGCCGACCGTCCATGTCGCAAAAAGGGCAGCACCGACCGTCCAAGTCGCAAAAAGAGCAGCGTCGACCGTCCATGTCGCAAAAAGGGCAGCACCGACCGTCCAAGTCGCAAAAAGGGAAGCACCGACCGTCCACGTCGCAAAAAGAGCAGCATCGACCTCCACGTCGTCAAAACGATAACCAAATTAAATCAACCTCTACGCGAAAGAAGATCCATCAATTTCATGCACACAACCCACATATGTAGTGTGCATTTATTGAACAGGGGCAATTTGTTGGGGTAAAAATTTACAAAAATACCTCCCCCGTGGACGCGTGGAGTTATGTAATTGTAACTATGAACTGCAGCATAAATATAATGCGCTAGGCCCCCTTGAGCCCCAGCCCGCTATCTGGGTAGTGAGACCCCCGCAAACTCTGCAGGACCCCCGATATATCCGAAACCCCTCAATGCACAACACATGCACACTGCACATTGAGTTCGCATGACCTATTTGATCCGTCAATCGGAGTTTCCCTCGCTCCAAAGGCGAGGGGTAATTAACGGCAGCTTAGTCCGCGGCTGCCGGAGATTCGGATCCCCACAATCAATAAACCCCAGCCTACCCTAGGCAGGAGGAATCTGTAGTACGCCTGACAAGCGCGCGCGTATTCCCATCTCAATGGGGTGACAAAAAACACCCTACAAACACGTCGCGTCCCTGCCACGTCTCCTTCCTCGTACACTGGGAAGCGGAGCGTGACAGGTTTTGTTGGCGGCCCATGCAGGTCAGTTCTGCATGGAATCCTAAGCAATATATATCACAAGAATTATAAGAATAAGCAACTATACATTCTTCACATTACAAATTCCTTGAATCTATCCTAACCTTTCTTTTCCATCAAGGTTATGGATCCTTCCAACAACACGAGCACCAATGTGAACGGAAACACTCCACCACCTACACTACCACCCATTACCGTTGAAGACTTACTGATAAGATCAATGGCGTTCTTTGAAGCAACCAGGAGTCTAGTTGAGGGACAGCAGAAGCAGGCTGCTCTCCTTCACCAAGGACTGGTTCGCACTAAGGCAGCTTTGAAGGCAACGCATGGTTATATCAAGAAGAAGGAAAGGACACCGTCAGCAAAGACTTGCTATTATTGTAAGAAACTCGGACACGAAATAAAGGACTGCAGACGAGCTAATGGTCTTTGTATGATTTGTGGATCGCCTGAACACACTCTGAGGGCTTGCTCAAAGTACAGAGCACACACAAACCCCACGCCAAGACTGACTATACAAACTCCTACTACTGCACCATCTTCGCGAGAACCACATTTACCTTGTCAGTCCGAGATGTACCAGCAGGCACAGAGAAAAGTACCAGGAGGTCAGCCATCTAACATTCCGGTTGGAGAAGCTGAAACCACTAGCCAAGTTAGCACTGGTAATTCCCAATCCTTTCATCTTTTCAAATCCTTGTATATCTCTATATTTTTCCTTGTATCTAAAACCAACCTCACACAACTTAAGAACTACACCAGTAGCCACTATTCCTGCACTTGCACTGTTCAACACTGGAGCGTCACAATGCTTCATGTCGCGACTTGAGAGAATTTCGCGGACGAAATTCTTTTTAAGGAGGGTAGACTGTAACGCCTGCAACATGATTGCATTCCTTTAAATCTTTTCTTGTTTTCCCTGATAATCGTATCTCAACGCAACACAAAACTACAAACTCTTAATCTTCCTTTGATTTTTTCTTAAACCTTATCACCTTGATTCTGATGGTAGGATTTGGGTGACTTTAAATGGAGTTATGTAATTGTAACTATGAACTGCAGCATAAATATAATGCGGTACTCTACTTGAGTGGCTTAGAATTCTGCCTTTGATTCTCTTTCCTCTTGATTCAACTATGTTCTATCATATATCTATAATTATCAAATCCTATCTCCTTGATAACTCATCTTTTCAGCCTTTTTCAAAACCCTTGCATCCTTTCGTTCTTTCAAACATTTTCTTGCACTTTCGGTACCATAACAGTAATTCTTTCACCTCCGCTGTAATCAAATTTTTCTTGAATCTGTTACAACTTCCTTCTATAAATTTCGAGGATGAAATTTTTATAAGGAGGGTAGAATGTAACAACCCTAAATTTCTGTACAAAATTTTTCTTCTTAAAGTACAGAAAGGAGTTTGCAAACCTGAGCACAATTTAAAAGTTATTCTTATTTAAGAACAGCAAGAAAACACTTGTAGCTCATTGGTAAATCCTTGCACTGCTGTGACATAGCCCATATGTTCGAATCCCATCAGCCACATATATTTTTACTGATTTTTCTTTTAAACTTTTTGGAAGCCCAAAAGTTTACATGTGCAATAAACGTAAAAATGAAAAGACAGAAAAAATAAACATGTGTAAAATGTTGAGTACACGGCCGAGGACACGTGGCACCAATCCCACCCCTCATCTCCTCCACGTAGCCGGCGAGATCGGCTATAAGCCAGGCACCGACGGTCCCCCCATAGGGAAAAGTCCCCAAACTTTACACACAACACCCTTTGGACTACCCCACTACCCCTGTTCTATTTATTTTCCCTGTAATTATCCCGAGAATTAAAATTTAGCTTTAAATCCAATTTTTAATGCTTTTTAATTCTTTCCTCAATTCCAAAATCCTAATTTTACACTATAAATACAACCACATACCCTAGCCTCTCTTCATTCTAAAATCCATTGCCAAAATTCTCAAAAAAAATTCTAAGTCTAAGAAGAGTGCAAGTGGAGTTAGCCCTAGGTCAAATTCCGACGAGGATTCGAGATGTTTCCGGCGACCCCGAAACTCCATGAAGGCTACTACCCTCATCCTCCACATCCTCTCTCTCCTTTAAACTTGTAAGTCCCATATCTTTTCTTCCCTTTCTACTATAAAGCTTCTTTTTTTCAAAACATGTCGGTAAGTGGAGTTATACCGACATTTGTTTCTAAAACCTTTGAAAACCATAATTCTTCTTAAGAATCACTTGTACTCATGTATATATCTTATTTTTAATCATTTAACTAATGTTTGGAAACCAATTTCACTCTAAAACTCCATATTAAATAACTTTAATTAAGCTTTTACGTTTAAATACCATGAAATTTACACACGACATCTTTCAATTATTTTGCTTAGCATACCTTTAGAAAACCTCACGAGGTAATGATCTACCTCTCACATACACACATCTTGATATAACACGATTCTCTTGAACAATATTTTTGTGGCAAAATACGACTTTTCATCAAAATACCTTAAAATATTAAAAACCCGGATTTTTTTAAATTGTGTTGCTTAATTCTTTTCGATTATGCCTCTACAACCCATTTTGGGAAATCCGGTTTGGATGGTGCAGATTATCGCACATTCTCGGGACTAGTAGGGTGAGATGCAGATCTCCTCACGGAACATACGATCTTGATGGAATTTTAATACAATTTTTTAAGAAAAACGAGGATTTATATTTAATAATAAAATTTTATTTTTAATAATTATATAAATATTATCAACCACATATTTTTAAAATATTATTAAATTCCATATTTTCTAAACAAAATAAAAGAATTACAAGTTTTATGAAAATACCATCAAGTATCAATACAAGACAAAGTTTACACTAAAATACCTTGAACTATTCAAGCTATATATATATTCACTAATATACCTCATTCTCTAAAATTCATATTCATGACAATTCTAAATAATATAAATAATTATTCGAGATTTATTTTGAAAGTATATAAAATATTTTTCATAAAACCCCTCGAGATATATAAAATTACATTAAGGACCCTAGTAAATATAGGTTTAAGCGGGACCAATTCTCTTGAGCCTCAGGGAGCCGGAGAAAGTGGGTGCTTACCTATTTAAGGTGGAAAACTAAAATGGAGTTATCAATGGTAATTGTCTTGGAAAAAGACACAAATCCTGCCGTCCATGTGCAGCGGTTACCGATAATTCCCAAACCTAATTCAGGATCCAATTCTATTTAAAGTGTCTGACTCAAATCTGAGTCCAAGTCTAAATCAATCGGAACCCAATACAAATATGAATCCAAGTCAACATGAATCTAAACATGAATACTTGAACATGAATACCAGAACAATATCGAACATGAATACCAGAACAATATCGAACATGAATACTAGAACAATATCAAACATGCAACATGACTTGACTTGACCGAACCATAGCTATATTTTGAACTTGACTACATGACTACCGTTTACATCCTGAATCTGTTTACATGAACAACTTATACCATGGTCTCGACAAGTCTGATAGCTACAAATCAATACAATCAATACAATATATATTACGGGGTTTAATGGGGTAGATTGGTATGGAAGGTGTTAAAAGTGGCACGATGATGGTCACTAAAAGACGTAGATTAACATCCATTGCTGTTGTCCCGTGGGTATTGACGGGGCCATGTACTACGGGTTACCATAGTCCACGGGAAAAGTTGGACTCCTCTCGTATACACTGATACCTTCTGTACCAAACTGCAAATAACTACATTAGTTTAACAAACATATACCTGTATAAATTATCAGTTCTTCCCTATCTGCTTGTTCTATTCTATTCTATCTTTTGGGACTTACCGAGCGCTAATTCGCTGACGACATTCATGTCTCTTCTTTCTTTGGAATGTTGTCAGGAGGACCCGACTCTCAGGAGATCGAGCCCAGTCAGGACGACTTGGAGCAGTTTACAGAGGAGGCAGACTTTTAAGCTTTACTTGTACTATTTTCTTTTCAATTCATATGCTACTGTTTAACCATCGCTTTCTATCATTGTACTTTACTTTTCAGTTGTATGTAAATAATGGATATTAATAAAAAGTTGTTGTTTATATTACATCTCTTGCCATTCTTGTGCTTTACATTTGTATTGCTTATTTACGCTTAACGAGTTTATTTCTGAGTAAACACGTTGCGTCCCTGCCACGTCTCCTTCCTCATACACCGGGAAGCGGGGCGTGACAACTGCGATCCGGTGTCACATCCCATGACCTGGACGCATTCCACCTGCATAGAGATTACACACGGGTTAATATTCCAAAAAAACCTGAAATTTGAAATATGCGCATAGTTTCAATTACTTACTGGCATCCATATGACCTCCGGCCATCTAAAGTGAACCGTGTCGTAATGGTCGGGCGACCAATAGAGATATGTTCATTACCATATCTAAAATACAATATGATAGAATTACATTTTACATTGAATATTAATTTAATTACGCAAAATTAGTAGAATGCGGTTTTAAGTATTGTATACCCGAAGAAGCGTCAAAATAACCCCAAAACTCTTCTGCTCCATCAATGCAGCCATCCTCAGCTCGCTGTAGAGAAATGACAGAACTGCACTCCCCCATGATAAAGTGCCATACTGGTCGAGATCAGCTAAAAGAGACAGGCATGCAAAACTAACTCTGCTAGTGCTCCTATCTGGAAACAAGCGAACCCCTATCTGATGTAAAATGTAGGCTTGTGCATGCTGCTCGAAAATGCCTCCCGCGGTCAACTCAAGTTAATACTACTGCCTCTCTTGTGCCCAACAGACAGAATCTTACCCAACAAGTCGAGACACAAATCTGACCAATCATGCCTGTATTCTACAGCAACCACCTCTCCGTTTATAAGTAGACCAAGCAGCACAGCGACGTCCTGAAGGGTGATAATCATCTCACCAACTCTAAAATGAAATGTGCAGGTCTCTGGTCTCCATCTATCCACCAAATCCGTAATCAAGCCTCTATCCAGACGTATATACTTTAATCTGGATAGAAGATGAAAACCTGCCCGTTTCAGCTAAGTCTGCACACGGGCATCTCCAGCTGGGATCCGGCTGCTCTGGACTGAGTGGTTAACGCATGTAATCACCTGATTACTCTGCCAATTACAAAAAGAGGACCTGTATCAGTAACGTATAAATAACATATGTAGTTAAAGAAAATAATATTACAAAGTTTTACCTATACTACTGCGGCGTTGGCCGATCTGTGGTCAGCCTGCAAGTACATAACACTCGTATCTATACGTCCAGGATCCATAGATATATCTGCACAATGAAAAAGTCGAGTTATATTATCTTTGAAAAAATGAGCATGTATAACAAAGAACATATGTGTGTGCAGATGTATGTTTTTTTTTGTGTTTGGACGTGTATGTGTATGTGTGTGTATATGTATGTGTGTGTATTTCAAAATAAAGGCGGTGATTACCAATGGCAACGTGGAACTGGAGGATTTTTGCATCGTGTCTTGTTATGACCATACTCATTGCAAATACTGCATTTATTTTGCCTACGTCCTTCTCGTGAATCATCCATAACACCTTTGATATGAGTAGGACGTGGTCGTCCTGCTTGTCTCCTACTGATAGGTGGTAACGTCATGCCCCGCTTCCCAATATACTCAAATACGGGAACGTAACAAAGCCAACCATACTACATACGGTAAGGAAATATCCTCCCATAGTCATATTATGGCTGTCAAACAGTAATCAAGAATAATATAATAATAAATCTATCTATCACATGTCCAATAGCCACAAGAAATAATAATATGAAACAATAGCGGAAGCAATACGATGCAAAGAAATAAAAAAACAAATATCCAAATCCTACCTCTTTCGGGTTCACAAAATAAACCTACAACGTGCAATACTCGAAAATAAACCTAAACTATAACAACTATCTCAGCAGGATGCTCCTCATTGATCAGCAAGCTTCTCAAAGTACTCACGATCCTTCTCTGCTAAAGTCAAAGGATCTGGGCCATGCAAAATCCAGATGTCAGTGCGTTATAAATAATATCATAATAATATAATCAGTGTAAAATATAGTATATACCAGGTGTAAGAATTAGATGGCATGAATATAAATGATAAGCAATAGCATAACATGTAATCTAACTAGCAAGATATATGGAGTCAATCATGTCACGTGTATCTTATGGGTTCATGTGTCTAGGTTCTCTATCCTAAAGCTATTTGAAACCAATTAATGTAATTCTCATCGTAACTCAATAGTATATATCCCGTTCATTCCCCACGAGACCACAGTACAATATATCTCGTTCATTCCCCACGGGACTACGGTACAATCAACAATGGTTATTCCGTTCACTCCCGGAATCACGGCAACAATAATATTCTCTTGAGCTACGTTTCAGTTACACTCTTGATTTCCCCTTTTCCCCAGGTTTCATGTTTAAGTCATGTATCAATATAATATCTACCTAATTCCAACACAGAAACAATCAGGTACATGTTATATCTATCAGGACAACAAATCCAGTCAATCAAATCAATATCAGTAGTTGTTGATATGAGTAAATATTACATGGCAAGTATAAGTATTGGTACGGCGATGATAACGATAACGAGATAACAGGTTCAAGCATGTGTTCATGAAACAATTAATATACTAGCATGGTTAGAATTATCGTAGATTTAGGTAAACAAGCAGCGTACTAGTATTATAGGTTCAATGTCAAATTTGAATATCATGTTTCAAACTAGTTTAGGCAATCAAATAAGATCAGTTTCCAATATTATCACTAATCTATCAATGTGAACGGGCAATACACGATATTAGTTTATTTTACCGATATTGAATAATATGAACATTTTATGCTTCTAGGTCTCACAAATTCGATATATATATATATAGGTGATATAACTCTTTTTGTGAACAATATATAATTATCATATATATATTTTACCATTATAATAACTAAATGAAATATGTAAAATTGTTATGTTATACTATCCATACTATAATCACCGTGTTAATATAAATAAACTACCATGTTAATACTCATGTCGTAACAATAATTTATATAACTTGGTATGATATATCTTTAATAATAGTAGATATTACGGCAAGCCTAATTCTTTGCCGTATAGCATATAAAGCAAGTATTCGATACTTACCTCAACGATGATGATCACGGAACAACACGATGCCACGAAGCAAAAATCCAAGTTTTGATGCTCGGCTACACGGCTCGGCTCGGGTGTAGGCTCGGTTGGGTTAAAAAAAAGATACAAGGAAGGAGATGATAATATGTATATATATAGTGTGGATTTATAAGCTTGGTTGTTGGGTTGGTTTGATGAGAGAGAGAGAGAGACGTGAGAGAGGGGGGAGGGAGAGAAATGTGATTGGAGTGAGAAAGAGAGATAAATTATATATATATATATATATATATATATATATATATATAAGAAGTTAGTGATATGATATTATTTGAATTATAATAGTATAAGAATATTTATATATATAATTATATGGGTTTAGGGAAAATTGTGTGTGTGTGTGTAAAGTTAACTTGCACAAACCCTTTAATATAAGTTTACAAGATTTAAAAGGGGTTTTAAAGATCTTATCATAACGAATATTAAACTACAATATATCTATGGTTAAAATAATCTAGACTGTATATTGTATGCATATTAATTAAGATACAAACAAAACTTAACACTAACAAAATATTGCATGAATTATTTAAATAAGATACTAATAGATTAGCATACAAATCTTTAAAACTAATTATCATATATTTACCAAGCTAAATAATCATAACCATAATATTATATCTGGGAAATATTAAACTCTAAATTAAAGATAGATTTAATTGAGCAAAAATACACCGATACTATTATTATACTGTACCAATATCCTAGGGTGTTACAGGTAATATCATTGGACCGTTGTATACCTCCCAATATCGGCTATCGGGTACATGATGGAACAACGGGGCATAAGCAGCTTTATATCTGGGGAAAAAATACCACTTCGAAGCAAGATCGTGATGTGCAATGTTCCCCCCACCCTTTGCTCGTGTGCATACTGAAATTACATGTGAACAAGACAACTTTTGCAACTTAGAAATATTGCACGTACAACTGCAGTTCTTACCATCGATGACTATGCCATAATTTTTTATATGTTTGTCAGTCACCTGCCATTCGGATTGGCTGAATCTCACAATCCAAGCATGCCTAGCATCAACATCCCTTTTTGTTATTAATTGTTCGAACTTAGAACATAACTTTGTCCTCCACTCTTGTCCCTCCTGACGTTGCGCAAAGAAGTATTTGTCCGTCCTGTAAAAAGTCCGTCCTACTGAGGCCTGAATAGGCAAAGACCAAGATCTTTTTAAGACCCCGTTAAAGCCTTCTAAAGTATTCATAGTCATCATGCAAAATCGCCTACCGCCGTCTTTCGAAATAGCCCATCTTTTTTCTTCATTTTTAGGACTACTTTCAATCCAAGCATCTGCTTTTTGATATATATATATATATAAGTTCCTCTCTCAGCTCTGTATATGTCATATGCAATTTGAGAGAACAAACTCTGCAAGGTTTTGCCACTAAATCCAGCAGTTGAGAAGTTGGTTTTGATATGTCGCATATAATAACGATGACTATGAGGTTCCGACCATGATTTTCTTAGTGCGGTCGGAATCCCTTTCATCCGGTCAGATATGAATGTAATATGTCTTCCCCACACGGATGGAATGTAGAAATGAATGCAAGTAATGAACCACTCCCAATTTTCAATGGTTTCACCTCCAACCACAGCATATGCCAAAGGATAAAGGCCATTATTTGCATCAGCACCGGTAGCAATGAGCAAAGTCCCTTTATATTTGCCGTATATGTGTGTCCCATCAATATTGAGAACAGAACGACAATAACCGAAACCATCAATTTTCGGTCCGAATGCCCAAAATGTACCGATAAAATATCCCATTCTTTCTGACATTGAAGCGTCAGTTATCTTGAAGACAGTCCCGGAATTAGTAGATTTGATGGCGGTAAGGTATCATGGAAAATGTTCATACGAATCTTCCCAATCTCCGTATATTTTAGATAATACCTTATTCAACGCATTCCATACCTTCATATAATTTATCTCAATAAATAATATATATTTTATAAGCACTTGAATCGTTTTGGGGGTCAAATCGATATCCGCTTTTACAAAAGGCAATATCTTGTTATATATGAATGTAGAAGTGACATGTTTATGATTTGAATTCACTACAACATTCACACAAGTATGATTACCTGCATACTTCTTTATCTACCAATGTCCCGTCGGTGATTTCTTCGATATATATGCATGAAACCTCCACGGGCAGTTCTCGTCTGTTTTACAAACGACGGTGTACTTGGCCGTGACAGTCTTGATTGGTTTAAAAGAAACTTCGTGTTTAATTGACCAAACGCTGACTGCCTGAATTAACTTCTCCTTATTCTCGAACAAATCACCGACCTTCAACCCACTTTCAATATCGACTGTCGATAGCCTATCAGCACGAAAGTTGACATTCTCCATTACCGCTGTAGATAACATGTGAGTATCTGTCATGTTATCGGCAAGTGGATCTTCAAACGCAGCGAAATTATTATTAACACATGAATTAGTAATCTACTGCCTACCATTCTTATCGTCTAGGACGTGTGCAATTTACATGTTGTTTTGTATTTGAATCTCGTCATCATCATCATCATCATCATCACTTTCATCTCCGTTATGTTCCAACACCGCTGGATCCGTAGCAGGTATACCGGCTGGATGTGCGGAACCAACATTAGGAACTTACATGTTGCTTGATGTTCCGGTTTCATACCGATGAAATCCCGACCTATCGTCTGCAAATGGTATCAATTCTGTATTGTATTCCGTATTGTATCCCGTATTGTATGACTGCATGTGCTCGGTATTTTGGGGCAGAACATTGAAGCCGAAGCTTGACGTTGACATGCAATTAAAACCGAAGTTTGGCGGTGACATGCAATTATAACCGACCGGCGGTACATAAGAACTGCATACAAATTTATGAATCCTTAGTAACTACAGCATATCTCCACTCACAATAAATAGTGTTCCACTAAATGTACATACGGTATAAAGATATGCAGTGTAATACTTACTTCGTAAACTGCCAATTCACTGGCGTCCCGCTTAATGTGCCTTTACCCACGTAATTTTGATCTCTATACTATTCATCATTGGTGGGAGACATAAAACCGGTAGAATCAGCATTCATATTGAGCATGCGTGTCATTTCTCCTTGCGGGTAATGCTCGGATGCTCGAAATGAAGGATTAGACACTTCAGAATAAGGTTCGGACAGTTGAGCGGACATCAATATGTCCTTCTTCATAAACAGCTCGATCGATTTCGATTCCGATGCAAGCATGACTTGTGTATCCTCGTCATCGGATATTTCAATGGCGGTATATTCATACTCCGTCGGCCATTTGCATATTAAGAAGACATTGAACTCTAACGGATTGATTTTGTTAGCTTTGTACACTACTTGGCGCAGCTTGTTGTATGTGCTAAACTTCTTGACTCTAGTCATCTTGGTTTTTCCACCGACATATTCAGGAATATTATTTTTTCCAATCGTTAATTGGCCACCGAAATAGCAAACTAGATGGATATAATTATCCGTCGTTTTTTTATCTGCCAGAAATATTGGCGCACTTTGAGAGTTCTCATCAAACAATCTACTTATTTATTTTCACAATTATACTTACCTAATTACATAAAATTACAATAAAATCCATATTTATAGCATGTAATAAGTTGCAAGAACTTGTATCTTACTCATCGAGCCGTCACAAGTAAAATCGGGGAAAACCCCTAATATGTACCCAATTGTTCAAATTGCTTACCCAATACGAAATTTTAACCAACTTTTTTTTGATTTATTTTTAAATAAAACCAGGGTTTAGCTAATTTTCGAGATGCCCACGGTGGTGATGACGATGGCGAGGATGAATGTGATTGTTCGTCCGTGAATTTCCATCTAAACCCGCACAGGCGAGAGACCGTGAGAGCTGAGTGAGACAAAGAGATGAGAGAGAGATAGAGGGAGCGAGATGAGAGAGAGAGAGGGAGCGAGATGAGAGTCGGGGGGAGGTCGAGGGGGACATAGAGGAGGTCTCGGGAGGGAGAGAACAGAGAGAGTACCTGAGAGAGAGAGAGCGATCGAGAGAGAAATGAAGAAAGATAGGACATTGTATAGATTTAAGTAGGGGAATGGATGCACTTTGAAAGTGCGCATAATTATTTTGGACTAAAATATATGAGCGCAGTTTCAAACTGCGTCCATTACATTTGTATGGAGCACAGTTTGAAACTGCGCCCCATTACATTTGTAATGGCCGCATTTTGAAACCGCGCATAGTACAATTGTAAAGGGCGTATTTTCAAACTGTGCCCCTTAAATTTTTTCTTATTCACGTCAGCGCCACCGCTGGCGCCTGCGAGGCAGAAAACGACTTGTTTTTGTTTTGAAAATGGTATTTTAAAAAAATATTAATTTAATATGGTTTAATATAAAAAATTGTCCCTAAAAAAATTGAAGTTTAGGGTTTGTCCAAAATGGCCTCTCATTCATCCTCATCGCTTCAGAGCCCATCGCTTCCCCAATCCCTACCTCAGCCTGGCCAATCTCCACAAATTTCTCCCCACCGCTCGCTCGTCCTCCAATGGCGGCAACAGAAGCAGCGCTCGAGGTATCTCGCTCTCTAAACCCTAGTAAATTTCTTAGCTGTTTTCATGACTTGTGCTGGATGTTTTTGTGTTTAATCATCGAGCAATGTGAATTTTGTAGGCAACTTTTTTGTAATCCTTGGAGCTACGGCGGCGACCATTCTCATGCTTGGTGTTCTCCACGCGAGACGCATGTATAACGACAAGAAGGCAAGCATCTTTTAGTTCACTGATTTGCACTTGAAATAGTCATCTATTTGTTGTCCCTGCAGATTGAATTGTGGTCTGAATTTAGAATTTTGAAAGCTTTTTTGAAGTAACTATCGACAAGACCTACCATCTTCTAAGAGCCCACTTAAAGCCATATAACAACGGTGTCGTGCGTCGTAAAATTACCCCAAGCCCATGAATCGTAGTATTGCCTTCCGTTCCCCTGATTTTAAACATCTATTTATATTCAAGTATCCGTGAACTTGGCATAACACGCTCCAAACTCAGTTTTGTGATGTCTTATAACAAGTTCCATAATGCACTTTGAGAAATCTGGTTTTCTGGTGTCGTGGGAATTCTTTGAGAGGTCAGATACTGAAGGTAGGGGACAAGGGATTAAAACATTCAGGAGATTTTTTCTACCCTCAGGGGCGAGGGATGGAGTATCCAACTTATACCCAAAAGAGCAAAAAAGAAAAACGAAAAAAGAAATAAGCATTTCATATTACTTTGTTTTTAATAGACATATGTCAGATAATCTTGTGGTAAATTAATTTGAAGCGACGAAGAGAACTTTTGTTTCTCGGACTATATTCTATAATTTTTAAGAGTCCATTTAATGGTATATTGTCGTCATTATTATCATTTTCCAAGCCTTCTCCCATTAAATGGGATTGGCTGTGAAGAAAGACTCCATCAAAGTTATGACGTAGAAGTCTACTAATATTATCCATTTCAGCCAAGTGTCAGATTCTTAGGTAAGAAAACAATGAACGACAAAAAGACTTGTCACAAAGTATCCTATCGGTGTCCTCCAACTTCTCCTAGATCATGGAAAAAGCATTAAAGAAAAAGGGACGTGACGGATTTGTTATTTGGAATTATGTTCAACTCTAAGGCACAATAAAGAAAATGAAAATAAAATGCAAGAGCGGGCAATACACTTTGCCTTCTAAACAACAAGTTATTTTATTCTTTTGTTAAAGGTTCCTGCCTAATTTGTGATGTCTCATGACATTTGAATGCAAAATCAAGTGTTTTAATGGAAACAAACGACAGCGTCCATGGTAAACGTGTTTTCCCTGTGTGTGTGTGCAGCTGCTGCATATGCGCGTTACATTGACATATGCAAGTATGCACACCTCTAAGTGGCGAGGTCATGAGACAGTATGCAACCCTTTCCAGATGATGCCATAGCATAAGATTTTGGTTATAAGAAAGGTCACTTTATGTTCAGCGACATACCTACCTGAGACAAGGTATAGGCTTGCCTATTCAAAAAGGAAAAAAAGGAAAAGAAGTATATGATCGTACTTGAAACTGACCAAAATACTATGGCTTAAGCCCAATTACCCACACTCCATGGCGTGAAGACCATGTCACACAGTAGAATAAAAAAGGAACAAGAAATCATCCCTTTAATGGATCACAGCTTCTTATTAAAAAATTTATACGTATTCTTAGCCTTTCCCCTTCGTCCTACCAAATGTTTACTTGACCTGGCATGATAGTAGGTGCAGAATATGATGTTTAGTTTTGCATGTTTTACGCTTTCATAATCTCAAATGCATGTTTTGTTAATGTCAGGCAATAGTTTGCATTGATTAATGGGCAAGTTCTGTCTACTGGATCATGTTTGCAGATGTATGTTTCTAGAAATAGGTGAAATTTCAGTGCTGCTTGAATTGAGTGGTAGATGCCGCTTTTCCTTAAAAATTCCCCTTGTAAACCGGACTCCTATTGGTCCTTAGATATAAGTAACGGTGAAGCCATTTGCATCTTCTCAGTTCTTTATTGCATGTTTGTAAATCTCACTCGGTACATGACCACTGATGATTAGGTTGAGGATATGAAGGAAAAAGGATTTGAAGTCGAGTTCTCTCCAGATGCAAAGGTAGTATTTCTTGTTAGAATCTCTCTTATCTTATGGAAATTATGCCTTATAATCAAGTTTCAGTGCCTAACATCATTTCTTGCTGCAACTTGCATGATCCTTTATATACCGGCTGCATTCCTGAGGCTGTTACCCTTGCGTCCAATGTCACGCTTTTGGGAATTTTTAACAACTTTAGGTTTGTATCACTTTATTCTTTTACTATGAAGTTTATATCTCTGCATCCAGATGTTTTAGTGTCTGTAAGATTTTGCAATCGATGACGCTTACACATATTACTATATTCCTTTTATTAGGGGTGGTAATTGAACGAGCCGGCTCGGGTTCGATTAAGGTTGGGCTCAGTATCAGCTCGTTCAAATTCGGTTCATTTATTAACGAGCCGGACATGAGCCAGAAAGCCTGGCTCGTTTATTAAACGAGCTGGACTCGAACTCAGCCAGGCTTGTTCGGTATTAACTCGAGTTCAGCTGGGTTATACAGTTTGAAAAAAAAACAGTAATATGTAATATATAGCAGATTCTATACAACTCTCAGACCACTTAATTCAATTAAATGACAGTATATAAAGTGTACTGAGATAAATATAAAACCCAGCACTTAGACCCATTCAATGCCCTAGATGTTAATGTTTTTTAATTTTTCAATATCTCAAAACCTGAGTTTTAAGCATTATTGTTAATTATGTGTTTTTCTTGGAAGATACTATTAATATGAGTAAATGAGCTGAAAACGAGCCGAGCTCACAAACGAGCTCTAAACGAGCTCAGTTGAGCTCAGCTCGTGAACTCGGCTCGTTTAGTTAATGGGCCACAAATGAACCGAACACGAGCTGGGCATGTTTAATCGAGCCGGACTCGAGCCGAGCATCTCTAGCTCGATTAACTAAACGAGCCGGACTTGGGCCGACAAAAAGAACCACGAGCCGAACTCGAGCCGAGCTTGGCTGGCTCGAGTTCGGCTCGTTTACACCCCTACCTTTTATGTAAACTTTTTTTTCTCTTTTGCATTTATGTACATTTATGAGTTGTTTCAATCGATTGGTGATTGTTTTCCCTCTAAAGATGAGCCTTTTAAAATTTAATGCATTGATAGTCCTGTACCACCTGCCGTCCAAGTAATTGCTGTTTAATCGTGATTTATTGATGTCAAGTGCTTTAAAAAAACAACGAGTACCAAACGCCAAGACGGATATATGTAGATAGAGGTTTATGTAATAACATCATTATTATGCAAAAGATACATGTTGCCTAGTTTATTTATCATGTTGTTCACAAATAGGCACAAAATGGTTTAGGCAAAAACATTATTATTATGCAAAACGCACATGTTGTTTAGTTTATATATCATGCTGTTCACAAATAGGGACAATTGTTTCTTCACTTAGTTACTGAATGTCCATTTACAATTCTTCCCTGCCTATGTAATTGGCAGCCTCTGCATCCACCTAGATCGGCATCTTTGACAACCTCTTGCATTTGGGTGATGGTGTATGGTTCCTGCAATGATTGCAATTTATAATGTATATCCAAGACTAGAATAGTAGTCATTTTCCAGATTATACTGGTAAGATTGCTAAATGCATACTCTTCCCATTCTCAACTGTGCAAAGTCTTAGTTTATTGCTTCACATCATTTTCTCTTCGTTCCCATATTGTATTCAGATCCTTTTTTTAACTGCATGTTCTTTTTTTCTCTCCTTTAGGCAGGATCACATATATGAAACAAAATTATGCAGCAAAAATCAAACTTATTTTTCACTTTAATTTGCTTATGGACAATTGGGTTAGGGAAGCATAGTGAAAGGAGTTAGCTAATTCGAGTAAATGTGGAACTGACATAATTTTGCTTATGGAAAGATTGTTTTTGGATAAATGCCTATGGCTACTCAATTTTGCATGCATTGCCTGGACGAAGGTTTCACATAACCTCTGGGAGAAAGGGACAAAGTCTACTTCCTCTGGGAGAAAAGATGTGCCATATCTCAAGACCAACCTTTAAACCACCCTCTCAAAACATCTGCTCCTGCTTAATAATGAATTACACCTGTTATCATCATTGGATACTTGAAGTATTATGTCCACTTATATTTCCTTCAGAAAAACAAGCATTTGGCTAAATGCTGAATCCTGCCATCCCGTACAGTCCACCGAAATCATTAATCATTACAAGCAAGCACTAAGTTTTCTTGGTATGAGGTAAATGCCTATAATCTGTTGAGGCTTCGAGTCGGTCAACGTATAAAACATGTGCTGGAGTTGCATGTAGTGATTGTTCTTGTAACAGTGACTTCACCGAGACTTCACATGTTAGAATACTCGTATTGTACATGGGTTTTTTTTATATGTAATTAGATACTAAGTAGCGGTGTAATAGCAAAATGGCATTGCCTATATAAAGAGGTGAATTAGGATTAGTCCAATCTATCCGTTACATTTCCCTAATTTCTCTCTCTCAATAATTCACATGGTATCGGAGCACTCTGCTCACCATATGCAGGCTGATCACTAGGAGTGCCTCATGTCGTCTCATCGTCTTAGAACTACTACCAGCAAAAAAAAGCAACAAAACCAGGTGATTGCTCCATATAGACCTCCTCTACCAAAGAACCATGACCGGACACTAGTGACGTTGCAGAGATGAGGAGGCGACATGAGGCATTCCTAGCGATCATCTTTCTTGGTGAGCTACGGCCAGTCTGCACGTTCGGCCTTGCTTGGGAAGGCAAATATTACGCTTGCGTACACTTATCACACACGCCACCTGCTATTTCAGTTGGAGATTACCGATGAACAACCTGCATAGAGCATAGTGCTCTGATACCATGTGAATTATTAAGAGAGAGATTAGGAAAATGTAATGGATAGATTGGACTAATCCTAATCCTTTTTATATAGGCAATGCCATTTTACTATTACACCCCTACTTAGTATCTAATTACATATAAGAAACCCGTGTACAATACGGGTATTCTAACATCACCAATCATGTAATGTCATTACGAATGGTGTTGGTAGAACGATGGAAGCAATTATTTGTGCAGCCTGTGATATCTACTTGAACAATGTTGGCAGGGGGGTTTCTCGTCTATTTTAAACAAAAACATTCCGACATCAATCATAGTTCTACTAACCCACACATCTGTTTAGGTTTGTTAGTTGAGGTGCACTTCATTGTATATAGGTACATGTTGAATTCTGTTTGTTTATTTACTTTTGAATATGTAGGCACATGCTGCGATCAGTTTGTTTAGTTACTTTCAAATAGGGATTTTTTCCTTCATATTTCTTCTACAATGTTAAGAAGCTTAAAGGCACAATTACTTCATTTGCAGGAAGTTCCTGCCTTGTTGCGCCCTTTTGTCTGCAAAGCATGGGCTCGGGCATTTCATTGAAGTATCATTCCTTTCCCTTCCTTTATCCAAATATAACTCAAATTTTGTCGAAGATTTACAAATGAATTTATTCATCCTTATAAATTGTGTTCTACTTGCATTTAGAATGTTTATTGAGTTAACCTCTGATATAAACAAGGTGTTTATAAGTCGGCACATACTTCACTTCTGGCTTGTGGCACCTCAGATTTCAGTGTCAAAACTATCGACAATTTACCCCGTGTCGCCAAGACCATGGCCAATCCGAAGATATATTAGTTTAGTTGCTTCATATTTATTATCGTTTGCAGAAATACTAAAGGAAATAGCTAAATCATGAAAAATAAAAGAACAATCTATTTTTAGCACCAGTTTGATCCGTACATTAAAGGAACAGGTGTTATACTCGTGGCATAAGAAATGTTCCTAGTCTCCTAGATAATATTGCTCTCATACACTCACTAGATGAGGCTGGGGTTGATGACAATTTATTTTACTTCTGTTTTGAAATCTTTTACCTATATAATGCTGCCACCATGATGTGATTTTGAAAACTACTATTCTATTGTAGATTTGGAGGACGCTGCCCTGCTGCTGGAAAACTATGCATCTCTATAAGAGTTCTTTACCAGGACACTCAAAGAGGGTTCAAGACCAATTGACCCAGATCCAAACTGTCTGGTAACTGGTAACTTACTGCTGTATATAGTTTTATTTTTCAAAATTCTTTACATGGATCTCTTTTGAGTATGTGATCAATAAACATCTATGAATTTGGTCATCGGGTTTGCCCCATGGATGGTAAGGTTCTGTGGTTTGGAGAGCTTAGAGGGTCACTGCAAAAGTAGTTTTCACCGTCAAGGTCGTGAAAGAGAGCTGGAATTTTTCAGAGAGCAAGAAGAAATTCTTCTGAGCTAATTCTTTTCTATATTTTTATTCTGTGTATTTCTTTCTCTGGGTATAACACCTTTTAATTACACTGTTAATGGCCATTTTAACCCGCATTAAGAGGCCGATTTAAATCAGCAATTAACTATTTTGAGACCCGAGACAATTCGCCGAAACACCTGAGCCTGGACTGGCACACGTGTGGTTTACCAATAGCATCTTTGTTATTCTTTTACCGTTCTTTTACAAGATATACAATTATTTAACTACTTCCCTTTACTTGGTCTCTTTTGACCTTTTTTGTATCCTTGATATTTAACCAAGTTGGTTTCCAAACATGGAAAACAACACATAAATCCAATAAATTCCATTCCAACAGTCAAAAGCATTTTAAAGGGAAGTGAGGGGATTATTTATTTTCTTTCAAATTGACAACATAGCACGCAGAAAGTCATCCGGAGTAATTTATTTTCTTTCATATTGACAGCATGTACTGGAAAGTCTTCAAGCGTTTTCTCCATGTCAAAGCATCCATCATTCATATGGTTTTATGTAACTATATATGACCTCAGGTTAGCATTTAGCTTTAGCTCTTCATTCACGATTCTTCAAGACAAATAAATAAGAACAAACAATTGTAGCAGCTAGAAAAGACCAATTTTGAATTAATCCAAATTCCTAATTCCTGAAAAGATACGCCAGTGTACCAAAACTTATAAACCCTAAAACTCATAATATCGAAAATTTCTATACCATCCCGACCTTCATTCTAGAACACAAAAGATGATCCTGCCCCTACACAGTCAGATCTCTGTTTAATATATACCCTGGGCATTACAACTATAAGACGATGAAGAAGAAGACGACAATCATCCATCCCAATTCTTTTTGGTCAGCTATATGGATCCTCCTTTTCTATTTTGCTTTCTCAAGGATCGTCGCTTTGGTCAAATTAGCAATTAACATATCATTTTTAATTACCTATATCCATGTTCATTTAGATCTATTCTTACTTTTAGTTACACCATGAACCATAATTTTATCATTTTACTCAAACCAAGTATTGATTGGTCACCATTACACGAGCTGCCTCCATATTGTTACGTATGCACTTAGTTCTTATCCTCTTAAAATCACTTAGTTCTTATCCTATCTCTTAACGTATTACCCCTTATTCATCTTAACATCCTCATTTTACCCACACTTATTTTTTGAACATACTGTTTCTTAAATTATCTAACATTCTGATCTTATCACCATCTTACAAAAATTTTCTTTCAATTTCAAAGATACCTTACGATCACATAGCACTCCCAAAGTATTTCTCCATTTCAACCATCTCGTTTTAATCATCTGATTTACCTTCTTCTCAATCTTTCCATAATGATTAATTATAGATTCTCAGTAACGAAAATAATTCATGTCCATCAATTTACACCGAACACTTATTTGAACACTTGTTCCTACGCATTGTTTTGTTGAAATTGCGTCCTATATGTTCAGTTTTTTTCTGCTAATTCTAAATCCTTTAAATTCCAAGACATCTCTCCATTTTCCATTTATGGCTTATTTGAATTCATCAACCATAACGATATATCAGCAAGCAAACAACAAACAACATACACCATGAAATCCTGAGTACACCTAGCATGTTCATCCATAACTAACGCAACATGATAATGACTTGACACCGACCTTTTACTGGAGCAAAGACAATTGGAGCCATTTCTAATTACCATAAGTTTACACCACCGATCGGTGACAAGTCCTTATCTCTTTAGATTAGTTATGAATGAATCTACAAGACATATTCAGAATAACATGACATAGTGCTATGTTTGCTGACAGAACAATAAGAAGATAGAACAATATCTGCAGCATGCTTCATCTAAAAGGTAAAGTTCTGTTCTGGGGACCAAGCTGGAAATAAAATGCTGCTCTAGCCAAAGAGCAACTAATCAAACACCGCCTTATAACAGTCAAACTAAGAATTTTAGAAGAATATTCTTTAGCAATGCATTGATCGGCACACAAGAAAACATCAAGCACAGAACAACCAGGTATAACTTACGTAAAATTGGAAGCACCAAGGCAAAAACCACCAGTTATAATGAACAATGCGCGATCCATTACCAACATGGGCATCAACTTGAATTTCAAATAGATATTAGAAATGCCATGGTCTTGAACATAGAATTTTTTGTTGCTCCAAGAGAACTTCAATGTAATATAGCATCCCCACAAAATATATCGATAAGCTCCTACAGCTTCTTCAACGCTGAATAAGAAACACTCCATTAGGGACGAGCATACACTCCAGCATAAACTTATCTATGTTCATGATTTCCGATATGTAATACTAACTCGAAATATCAGTGGTTAGCCCTGAGTTTCTCTGGTGAGTATTGCCTATTCAAGTACATCACAATAATCCAAGCAGCAAAGTGTTAGCTTTTAAACTGGAATATCACCTGTTTTCTAATTTCAGTAACTTCTGTATGGTCCTAAAATAAAATTTGATCAACTCTGCTGAAAAAGGTAAAGAACATGTTAATCATGTAAATATACTTCGAAAAGTAACTTGCAATAAAAACCACCTCTAACCTACTTGAGATTCACAATCACACTATGCTTAGCTACAAATGTACACAAATGCTCTGCTTCAATGTACACGAGTGAAACACCAAATAGAAACATAGTGTGCAGAAGAAAGCTCAGTTCTACTATTCATGAATCCACAAACAAAATACAATAATCATCATCATGCAATCCTACTACTGAGTAATGTTAGACCGTACATAAAAAGTGACACAGTACCAATGAGCCCAGTTGGTACAGGTACTTCCCCTCATGGGGGAGAGTGCGGGGTTCGAACCCCAGGAGGGGAAGTGGCCACAAGCTTTCGGGGCAAATTCATGGATCCCCTAGATGCGTGAATGTTGTGTACGTGGGTGTGTTATATGCATAGATTAGGACTTACGGGCCAGTGCCAAAAAAAGAAGGAATGATACAGTATAAAACTAATAAGGGATGAATATCTTCTAACATACACGTCAATTAAGTGGTCTCTGATGATGATGTGCAGTAACAATAAATTTCGTGCAATATGTTCATGTGCACGACTCCTTGCAACCGACCAAGTTCACAAGTCTATGCATCGCCAATAAAGGAGCAAATCTTAAAAACATGGTTGCTTTGCTTCACTTTCAATTAGTTGTTAAATTTGTTCTTGGGGACAGGGTTTTCTCTGTAGTGTTATCATGTCATTCAAGTCCTAAATAAAAAATATTTGACATTCTTCTCAACTCAAACTTGTTTCTCAAAGGAGACTCGCCATCAGAGCATTCAATCCTCCGAGATGACCATTAACAATCCATCTAACACGAGGGTACATTGATGAAATGGTATATCAACAGAGTGATGCATTGCAAAGAATGGAGCAACAATCTAATGGCTGGACCAACAATCCAACGCCCTTAGAGAAGCTAGTCCAGAAAGTGAGAGAAGAGACGCTGCTATGTAAGAATCAAATGCACAATGAGTCACCCTACAGATATACCATCTCAGTAATGTCTTGCAGGATTAGGCAGATAGTTGTCGGCGGGACCAAACAGTCTCATACTACTATGATTCAGGCAAAGTCAGAGCCAATTCGAGTTAGTGAATCTCCATTGAAAAACAGGTTTGGGTTGAGAAAAATGCCAACAAAGTACATGAAACTAGAGAAAAATTGGAGCAGAAACCAGTCAAAGTTTTTATCTAATGGCAAAATAAAATAAAATAAAAAATTTTGAAAATGAAACCGTGCAACCAAGTTTCCAAGAATTGCTCCTTTATTGGTGATGCATGTAGCATGGGCTGTTGGTTCACCATGCATAGACTTGCTTGTTTCTCAAATAAGATTCGCCATCTTGAATTGGCTTTATCGCCTCTATCAATTACGTAGAGAAGTACAACAGGTGCCACAAATGCCTAATATTTTTGTTGAGTTTTTAATAATGTTGTGAGTTCAGAGAACCCTGTAAGTCTATAACAACAAGCCAAGGTCGATATAACTAATGTTTTATTTAAGCAAGTGGCAAATATCCCCTGTAGGTTGGCCTCAGGCTGCAATTTTTCCCCCCTGTTGTTTGATGTATTTTACCACTAACATTCTGTAGTTTTTGTTTTTTCTTTTTTTGCCAAAGCACAACATTCTGTAGTTGCTCCGGTAAGTAAAAAGTCAAATTGCTCAGAAATTTCAAGAAGGTAACCTAACCATTGTAGGTTTCTAACACATTCCAGTGAATTGCAAGAGGTAAATATATATATGCCTCCAAAAATAAGTCCATCAGCTTTCAGGGCTACAGCAACAAATTTAGGAGGAAAAAACATGATTTTAAAACCTGGATCAGAACCGGATCCCTTCTTGCTAGTCAGGAACTTTCTTTATTATTTTAACCGATTTTCTACTGTCAAACAAGTTGATATAAATGCAACGAGTGGAGAAAATACAAGTCTTGGGCTAATCCTCCAAAGCATCAAGCTTAATATCATAAACCTAAATAGAACCTCTAAGTGTGAGTAACAAAATTGAAACTTCCATTTTCATGGCTCCTTTTCGTGGATGATAAAATGAAACAGTTTTATAGCTAGCTATAAGACTAAAGAATGGCATGCAGGGATTGAAACCTACAAATAACAATCAGGGTAACTAATGATATGCCGGTAATAATGATATGTTATGTTAGCCTGCCAGCCTGGAAACTACTAAGTCCATAAAGTCATTGAACAACATTAGATATCCAATTCGTTCTGACAACACCACTATGGCAAAGCCATAGTATACTAACTTAATGCATATCGAATTTAGCATTCAGCATGAGAGAGTGACTCTAACCAACTCGAATTCAAACCTGAGATATGAGAATCCCTTCAAGAAATTACAACAAGGAAGCACATTTTTCTTATTATCAATATCTAAAACCTCACTCTTAACAAGGATTCGATGCTTACAGGGCATCAATTCTATTTTTTGGCACACCAATAATGTGGGCAATAATGAAAGGCTGATTGTTGCGCAAAGCTCTTTTACATAGTTTATTATGTTGTATTTGCTCCAAGCCTTTCCTTTAATGCTTGTTTTCTCTATAGAAAGATTGCCTCTATGATATATATGTGATCAAAGAATTCTAATTCCTTACATAAATTATTGTCCCTTCATAACATACATCCTATAGTTATTCAAATGTATTTGTTTTAATTGGAAGGCGAGATCATACAGTTTCTAAAACAAGAAGTAAAGAGTGAAAAAATTGGCACGAGGCAAAGATCTTGGAGAAAAATGAAAAGAATACTCATTAAATGGGCGAGTCAGTCATGAAAGTCCTCGGCTTGGTGAAAAGTGAGATTCCCACCGTTGGATATTCATATGAAGCATATACAAAAATGAAATAAGAATTTTTCACTTTATATTAGTATTTTTTTTAAAAATTATTTGCATAGTTTTTGTCAAAAGGGCGAAAGGGAGACCGAAGAAAACATGGATGAAAGTGATGCGAAAAGATATGGTTGCCAAAGGCCTCAATGAAAGTATATTGTCCGATAGGAGTGAGTGGGGGCGGAGGATTCATGTGCTGGATCCGGCATGATTCTCATGTTGGTTCATGTCGCCTACCCCCATATGCTTGGGATAAAAGGCTCAGTTGTTGTTGTTTATTCTCATAGTTTTTCTTTTGTGCTTTATTGCAGGGAACCTGAATGTGAATAATAGAATATATAAAGTGATGCTTGATATAACAGGAGGTAAAAGGAACAACTGCATAATGATATGCACAAAGCAGCATTTAAGCTGAATCCACATTATATTTCGAACGAAGGCGCGATATTTGTTGTTGAATGGGGTCTACCTAGTAAAGTTACAAATATGGGTCTGATTTTGTGCTTTCAAAAGTGCCAAGACTGCACCTGAAACAAGTCTTGCAATTGGTTAGGTAAACTAAAAAAAGACTTAAGTTGTATGTTTGATAATTATTATCCTTTTTTATCAATTTCTTTTCTTATACGAATTATACTTTTTCGGCAAGTTTGCTATTCAACTAGACGCCTGGATTAAAAAAACTCGATCAACATTCAATCCGAGTTTCGATAATAAGGCTTCATTAGAGTTAGTTAAAGCTCCAGGTATATTATTTTTAACATTTTATTCTTAGTTTAATTTTCATGAATTGAGAAGTTTTGACATAAAAGTGTAAGTAGATGCTCGTGCTCATGCCGCTAACTTGCGGCCAAGGCGGAATACAAAACGAAAAATTTAAACAAGAGCACAAACAACTACGACCTAGAATCGATTCCAAACACTAAACTAGCAATTTAAAAGAGACTTAACTACTCGGTTAACAATAACAACCTTTGTAGTCGTGTCCTTCGTCTTCAAAGATCCTCTTCTTAAGCTCCTACGTCTTCGGGCTTGTAAGCCGGTCTTCCTTGTCGAAAATGATCCAACTGAAGGAACCCTAGCTCAAGCTCTGGCTTCACACAAGAACACAAAGTGAAGTAACTTGTGAACAAAATTTGCTAGGAATTGATCAAAAGATACGTGGTGGTGGAAATCTCTTGGTTTTCTTCTTTTTCTTTTCTCAACTTGGAAACTCAAAAGAGAAGACACGAAGTGAAGAGGATGATGATAAAAACTAACCATATCCTTTCTTTTTCTTTTCTCTTTTTCTTTTTAAGTTTTGAAGTGGATGGAATTGTGACTCACACAGGTCCACACACTTCTACCCCATCAAAAAAGAAATGAGAAGAGGATAAAAGCCACATCATATGTACACATATACATACATATATATACCCACCCACACATACAAGTATATGCTACAAATACATGCATCCATATTCGTATCAAAATACATACACCCGTATTTGTAGTAAGATACGAATACCTGTATTTGTACAAATACTCGTATTCGTATAAATACCCGTATTCGCATCAAAATACAAATACCGACAAAGAGCGAAGATGAGAGATATAATACTAGCTCACATTTCATCTAAATTTGATAATCTGGCTATCTTTCAAGCCGGCTAGTATTAACAAAATGTCTGATTAAAATATGTGTACTAAAAACATGTATTTAATCGAATCTTCGTACGTATCAAAATACGCACACTATATCGTTTCGCCTAAGCCGAAACCTTCTGTGTGAGACTCTAAAGGTTCAACAATATACCAGCAGTAGGTTTAACCACAAGCATATTAGTGACACTATCTGTACGTAACGGCTACCCATGTATTGAGCGAAAGAAATGTCGACAAGCAAGCTCGTCCATACCCCTACTGAGCCTATAAATAACAATCTCCGTATATTCCGGTCTCTTCGTCTGAAAGTGTTGTATACCGGATGAAAAACGTTAGACCCCTAATAATCCGATAAGTTGTGTCGATATGACTCAAAACCATCCTGAGAAACTACTGATTTTACTATCAGTAAATCTCATCTATCTTGGCCAAGGTCTTATAGTGATGGCCAATCGAACACAGCGCGACATCGACTCTCTGTATCCGGAGAGACGAATCCCTTCTATCGCTTACTGCCCCTAAGTGCTTCAGGATTGTTCCTAACTAAAACCTGTTTGCACGATTCTTTAAAACCATTGTAAGGTAATAATCTTAAGTAAAGTGGGAACACGCTTGAGACAAATGACGATATCAGGTCTAAACACTATCCTATGCCTATGTCACCAGAGAACTTCTATCTGACGATAAGTATATTACTATCTAGAAGTTCTTGGCGAGTCCGTCCAGTGTAACCCATAACCTAATAAGCACCCGTATACTATCTTTGGTGCCGTACACCAATGCATGTGGGACCAACCATCGCCCCTCGTCGGGGTCAAGATACATATACACTAGTCTTCTCTGAAATATCGATGCACTGTCTCAGTACTCCCACGACTAGAGACATTTTAAGGATGCGCTTATAGACTACCTAGCCCCCACAAGTTTGATCGCCATCATAACGCTGGTAGTCAAACAAAAGATCATACGGGCTTTATTAATATGTAATAACAAAATGTAATAACCAGTAAAACATATATGTTAAGATAAAGACAAACCAAATAGTATACTATCATATCGAGCAAAATTTTCCTGTACATACATCCCTAGAATCCTATACAATAAAGGCCTTTAGGGCATATATATCCTGTTGGCTAAAGTGCCATCAAGGCAATTATTGTAATCGAAAGTAGGCGAATATGATAATTGAAGGAGGACCCAAACAGGTAAAACATTCTTACTCGAGGTGATAGTATATTATCTGGTTTGTCTTTATCGTTGATATGTATACGTTTTACTGGTTATTACATGCCGTTAATACATAACGATAACACATGTAGGATCTTTGCTTAACTACTAGAGTTATGATGGCGATTATACTAGTGAGAGCTGGGTAGTCCATAAGCACATCCTTAAATATCCCTAATCGTGGGAGTATCGAGACTGCGCATCGATATTCCAGAGTAAACTGATGTATATGTTTCTAGACCCCGACGAGGGGCGTTGGTAAGTCCCATAGCCATTCGTGTGTTGCACCTAAGATTGTATGCATGTGCTCACTGGAAGTGAGTACACCGGATGATCACGCCGAGAACTTCTACATGGTACTATACATATCGTCAGATAGTACTTCTCAGTTGACATGAGTACAGGTAGTCTATTGACCTAAATTCGTCATTTGTCTCGTATGAGTTCCCACTGTACTTAGATTACTTCCATACCACAGCTCTACCGAGTCGTGCAAACATATTTTAGTTGGGTACAGTTTCGAGCCACACGGAGCCAGTGAGCGATCGTCAGGGATTCGTCTCTCCCGGTATAAGGAATCGATATCACGCTGTGTTCGGTTGGCCATCACCATAAGTCTCTGGTCAGGACGGATGAGATTTACTGATCGGAGATAAGTAGTTTCTCGGTTGGTAATGGGCTTGACACCGGCACGATTTATCGGGTTATTAGGGGTATGACGTTATCCACCCCCTAGACCCGGTATGCGATACTCTTAGCCGAAGAGACCGAACTGTACGAAGATTGTCATACTCAGTAAGGATACAAACGGGTTTGCTCATTGACCTTCATTTCGTTCAATACCTGGACAGCCGTCGCGTTCAGCTAGTGCCGCTGATGTGCTTGTGGTTACACTTACTGCCAACGTATTGTCGAATCTTTTGAGTCCCACACAGAGGGGTTCTCGGTTCAGACAAAACGATATAGTGTGTGCGTATTTTGATACGCACTCAGGTTCGATTAAATACGTGTATTTAGTACGCGTATTTTAATCGAACGTTTTGATAATACTAGTAGGTTTGAAAGATAGCAGGATCATTGTGAGCTAGTATTTTATCTCTCATTATCTCTCTTTTGGTATTCGTATCTTGATACGAATACTGGTATTCGTATCTTGATGTGGGGCCTAAAAGTGGAAAATCGGGAGTGGGAGCTTGTTCAATAGGAGCGGTATGTGTGACCTTCTAACACAGGAGATGGAGAATCAATCAACTCCGACGGGATGGACGAAAAATATAAGTCTAGGGGAAAGTCAGTATCCATGTCTACAGCGGTGTGAGACTTAAAAAAGTAAAGGGCGGATTGATGAAAAGTTATGTCAGCCGAAATAAAACGACGACGTAAAATTGGATTATAGCAGCGATATCTCTTTTGAGTCCGAGAATACCCAAGGAAGATGCACTTAATGGCCTTAGGGTTAAGTTTCGAACTCCCGAGTTGCAGATCATGGACAAAACACACATCCAAAAATTCGTGGAAGGACATCAAAAGAAACCTCTGATGGAAACAATAAAGAATGAGGAATCTGTCCATCAAGAACAGAAGATGGCGTTCTATTGATCAAGTAACTAGCAGTAAGGACTGCATCCTCCCAAAAAGATTTATACACTCGCATATGAAACAAAAGAGTGCGAGTGACATCTAACAAATGCATATTCTTCGTTTTTGCCACCCCATTCTGTTAGGGGTATAAGGATAAGAAGACTCATGGATAATGCCAAGCTGCGTCATATATGTTTTAAAAGTTGTAGTAAAATATTCCTTGGCATTATCACTCCGCAACGTACTCACAATGGCACCAAATTGAGTCTTAACCTCAGAACAAAAATTTTGAAAATGCGAAAACACTTCAGTTCAAGATTTCATTAAATAAAACCACGCGACACGAGAAATCAATAAAAGTCACAAAGTAGCGGAAACCACCTTAGGCAACGGGGCATGGCCCCCAAACATCATAATGCACTAAAGAAAAAGGTTTTTCAGCACTCTTATTGCTACGAGATGGGTAGCTAGAGCGATGATGCTTACCCAGCTCACAAGACTCGCACTCTAAACTGGATAAAGGACCAAGAGAGAAAACAATCATCTTCAAGATCTGTAAAGATAGATGATCAAACCGGCAGTGAGCATTAAAAGGAGATGTGGATATTGTTGGGCATGCTACGGAGAGTGGATGCTCATCAAGATGGTACAACCCATCAACTACAGTTCCTGTGCCAATCGTCCGCCTCGTCCCAACCTCCTGAAAAACAAGCAGAAAAGAAAGTTGCGTCACAATTTAATTCTGGAGTTAACTGGCTTATAGAAAGTAAATTGAATGCAAAACCAGGTAAATATAAGGCGGTGGACAGAAGTAGCTGTGGTGCGGCAAGAACAGTGCCCACACCCTCTATGGCTGAGGCAGTGCCATTCGCTAGGGTTATGGGATGCACCCATGCCGTAGCTGATATGAAGATAATATGCGTCTCTCTCCTGTCGTGTAATCGGTTGCACCCGTATCAATCACCCAAGGACAACGTACAGTCGTCGGAGTAATAAAAGCTATATGGTTACCTCTCGTAACACCCAGAGTAGTGACAACGGAAGCACGGGGTGTAGTCGAGCTGCTAGAGACAGCCGAGATAACAAGGCACAATCGAGCATTCTCCTCCTCCAAGGCTCTGGTGGAACTCTCAGATGACGGTAGGTCTGACGAAGTGGTGGAGGATGCAGGAGACGCTGTCCCAACATGCGCACGAGTGGCAGGGCAAGACGGTTGAGGTGGCTGAGGAGGCCTTCCATTCAGTTTCCAGCAGGTGCTGCGATTATGCCCCTCTTGACGACAATAATCGCAGAAACGAGGCTCTCCACAGCCTCTGCCCCCGGCTCTGCCTCCAAAATGACCCGCGCTCTCCTCTCCCCCGTGAAAGATAGGAAACAGGAGTAGAAGAACTCTCCGGTCTAATCAGGGCCCTGTGCTCGTCAGATGCCGCCCCCTGCTCATCGGTGATCTCGGACGGGAAAATCTGATGGAGCGTATGATAAGTAGTGGCAAGAGTAATATCTGGCTTCCCGAACAAGGCCAGGCGAGCTGACTGGTAGTCGGGTAGTAGCCCCCCAATAAAGATAATCACCAGAAGGGACTCATGTCGCCTTCTCATCTCTTCAACATCGCTAGTAATAGGAAACATCTCCGAGACAAAGATGAGCAAGACGCGAGCTCTGAATAATATTGGTGCAGTGATCGAGTTCCCTGCTGGATCTTATACAGCTGATGTACCAAATCATATACGTTAGAGATATGAAGAGTAGAGTTCGTGAAGCTTATCCCAAATAGCCTTCACGGATCCCAAGTGAACGAGGTCGTCCATAATACGACGATCCATGGAACTCAGCATAAGATGGCTCAATTGTGCATCGTCGGCCTCCCAATCATCGGTAACAGGGTCAGGAGGAGGCTTCGTCAAGTGTGCACCCTTCCTCCGTCCCATCACATAGCACTCAACTATAAGTTTCCAGGTATGAAAATTGTTATTAAGTTTGAATTCCAACATCTTGGTGGCTACAACACTCGTTGTCGAGAGCGACGCCCCTTCTTTAGTTTCCAACACCAAACTTCATGACAAGAATTACTCCAACCCAATCAAACTCAAACGAATGTGATCGATCTCTCAAGATCTGATCCACACAAACCAACAAGCCCATCAACAAGCTCAGCTAATCATCTCCGAGAGCACGATCCCCTCAACAACGTACTCATCACGACAATCCATCAAAAATAAAAACTCCAAACAAACTCCCAGGAAATCAAGAACTCGTCCAAACAAAAATAAACCAAACAACTAAAAGAGTCACCTTATCTCTCCATGCTCAGCCGAAGGAATTAAGAACCATCGAGACAGTTCAAATCGATGAAATTTGGAAGCCAGTTCAAATCTGCGATGGAAGTGCGATTGACCGAGAACCTATGATCGATTGCGAGAATGAGGCGATCGATGGCGATGGCGGTCGAGCGGGACGATGCGAGGCAATGGCGACTGCGACTTAGATGGCGAGGCGACGGCGACTACGACTCCGGCTCAGATAGCGACTGCGTCTGTGAACGAGGGGCGAGGCGATGGCGACGACGACTGCGAGGTGATGGCAATTGCGATTGGTCGGCGACGGAGGGGTATCAAAGCGATGGCGCCTGCGATTGGTCGGCGATGGAGGAAGCAGTTGCGAGTGGGTGTGGCAGCGGCGTAGTGGAGATCGTGGGTGAGATTGGGCTAGGGTTTGTTCAATGGATGGCTAAGATTATATCACCAAATCTGAACGGCTCAGATTTGGCTCTGATACCATGATATTATTATTGAGGAAAAAAGAATTTTAGGAAAATGTAATGGGTGAATTAGTTAGGCTCTAATTCCCTTCTTTATATAGGCAAAAGCAATTATTCAGTTACATCCCTTGTTGGGGTCGAAAATTGCACCCCGATTGACCAAGTCAAAACCAAGATCAACCCCAAGTCAGGTGGGCCCAAGCCCAGATCAAGTGGGCTCATGCCCGAGTCTAGCCCGAACATGAAGCGGCCTCCCCATGCTGAAATAAAAAATCATGTAATAAATAAATTTTGATGTAATTTTTATGCATGAATGGGCATAAAGCCAAATTTTTGTAAAGCCCACAGCTTATGTGCAAAAAGAAATAGCACATGAGACATGGGATGGGCAAAATGCCATTTTGTAAAGTCCAAGGGGCTATATGTAAATATGTAAACCTATATAAGGCAACATGATGATGAATAAAGCATACACTTTTTCATTCTCTAAAAACTTTAGAGTTCTTATGCCTCCTTCTCCTTCCTCAAGGTTCTAAACCTTCTTCAATTAAATCAAGAGTTTCTCTTTTTTTTCCAAAACTAAATAGTTTTTCACCACAAAACCCACAAAGAGGACTCACATCTCTCATTAGATCTCAAAAAGAAGAGATTTTTAAAATCTCATACTTCTTGTTCTTCAAGATCCGGCCAACAGAGGAGGCAGAAGGAGACCCATCTCCAGAAATCCTATCTTGGGAATATTCATGGCCAAAGGGAAGAAACAAAGCAGCCCCTTTGATCATTTCTAAATATTTTTAGGAGTCTAACTCCATTCAAGATCCATTGGAGTTTAACTCCCTAAATTAATCTCTTTTTAGGAGTTTAATTCCGGGGGTCAAATCGGGAGCACAGCTCCCAGTACAGGAACCAAGTCCCTTTTGCTGCTGGCGCACGGCGCCCGCGTGCTAGGCGCGTGGGGCGCTGGCGCTCTAGCACACGGCGCCCTCTTGCCAGGCACGTGGGGCGCTGGTGCCTTCTCCCACGCATCCTTTGGATGCCCTTTCCCTTTTATATATATATACACACACATACTCTACAACACTGTCCCCGTTAGAAAAAAATCTAACGGGGCGCTGCCCTGCACCCCGCAAGGGGGCTGCCCAGCCCGCTATCCGGGTAGCGGGACCCCCGTAAAAACTCTGCGGGATCCCGATATATCCAAAACCCCTTCAACACACGTACACTGCACATTGAGTTCGCATGACCCATTTAACCCGTCAATCGGAGGTTCTCTCGCTCCAAAGATGATGGGTAATTAACGGCAGCTTAGTCCGCCACTGTCAGAGATTCGGATCCCCACAATCAATAAACCCCAGCCTACCCTAGGCAGGGGAAATCTGTAACGTGCCTGACAAGCGCGTGCGTATTCCCATCTCAATGGGGTGACGAAAAACACCCTATACGTGTATAATTCCCCTCTTTATATATGCAAAAGCAATTATTCAGTTACATCCCTATTATTTATCTATTACATAATAATCACGTGTATAATACGGGTTATTCTTAACAGCTTGAATTGGATTCTCACGGGTGGATCATCTTCGGCATGGAAAATTAGCGTGCAAGCTTGTTCCCGAAGATTACGGAGCCAAGCTAAAGTCTTTAAAGCGGTGTAGGGGTCTTCCGCAATTGCACGGACACGTTATAAAGGTAGCTAGCCCTCTAACCTTATTTGTTATGATATCTAGTTTAGTATTTGGAATCGATTCTAGGGTTTTGGTCACTAGTGCTTGCATAAAAGTTTTTGTTTTCGCTCCCGCATTCGTTGCGAGTCTTGCGGCGCGAGCACTAGGGTCCTTACAGTGATATCAGAGCCATACCAAACACTTTAACTAGTCATAGACGATGTTTACGTTTCGAAACCGAAATTTTAACCGTATTCGATCAAAAAAACAAGTTTCTGTCCATTTTTTAAGACACCTGAATTTTTTTTAAACAATTGCAGAGGACCACTCTTTTAAAAAGAAAACATGGCCTAAAATTCGAGACAATTCCGCCCGTTTTTGGCCGCCCGTTTTACTTTCCGTCTGCTCAATTTTTGTATTAGGTCCCTGGTTTTTTTGCAGGTGCTTGTTTCTTTGGAAACTTGATTTATCGTTGTTTGTTTTTGCCCAGATTTCAGTGTTATCTTTATATTCGGGCAAGTTCGGGAACTTTTCGGTCGAAACTAATGCATCATTTATAATCCATATGTTTGTTTGTGTGTTGTTAACGTCGTCTAATTGCTATATGTTCGATTAGACGGGATTGCACACTGGTTACTTGTTATGTTTGCATATATATCTTGTAATGGTTTAACCGGATTGTCGTGATTGGATAGCCCCTTGTGCGATTTGTGTGTATAGTTTTGATATGTTTGTATTTGTTTATTCGGGATGAGTCGCCGAATTGTGGTCGTCGTTTCCGCTTGATGTATATTCATTTTAGGACACGTCCAAGTTGCGGACGTTGTTACCGTTGTATATATTTCATTACTTGTACTAGGATACCCCGCGACGGAGTGCTCGGGTAACCGGATTCGAGAATGCAGCAGATGACCATCTCGTGGAGTCAAGACCGGGTCACCTCATTCTCGGATTGGCGGGTTACTCACCGCACTTATAGGGGGTGTAGCTCTGACCCACGGAAGAGTGCTCAAGTTATCGAATTCCAAGTGTCGGATGGCCCACTCATGACATTGAGTGCGGGTTGCCTCACTTCTAGAATTGACGGGTAACTTGCCGCACTCGTAGGGGTCTTGGTTCGAGTTTGTACGGGCTATCCACACGACTGGGGAACGTTGGTTTTCGTTTGCGACTCAAACGAAACACGGGGTTCCTAGCTTATCCGCTTTTCCATCTTGTTTAATGTTTATAGCATGCATGTGATATTTATTGCTTGCATGTGATATATACTTCTATATGTTTTGCATCCGCGCTAACCTTGTCCCTGCCGTAAATTAAGTAACCTTACAGTGAAGACCCGAAACCCCGTGGCGAATGCGGATGGCATATAAAAGTATGCTATTTTGGTTGTTTCTGGTGTGGCTTAAAAACATAGATTGATGGGATCGCATTATAAGTTTAATGCAATGAAAACAAAGCTAATTGATGTTGTCGGAACTAATTTTTAAAACCACTCGGTTTTCTACAAAACCAATTGTTTTAAAAGTGGAGCCTAAACGACTCATTTTTCAAAGCCACTCGAGTTCCTTCAACGATATCAAGTTCATTACGTTAAAGTTTTTCGCACAAAACCAGTCGTAGCCCTCCGGCATTTCAAATTATTAGTTTTTAGTATTCGTGCTACATTTGTTGATCATTCATGAAGGCGTATTGTGCGGTAGCTAAGTGGTGATTTTCTATCGCATGGATATATGGATTGGTTAGAATAGTCGTACGACTTTGTTGATCATTTGTCAAGGGTCATACGGGTGGGTTTAATACAATCAAGATAACGACGGGTTGAACTGGACTGGAATCTTTTGATTTGTTGATCATTCGTCAAGATCACTAGGATCCTAGAGGTAAAAATCATATCGGGAGTTTCAAATATAAAGGAAACTTGCCAAGTTTGCGCATACCTTCTGAAGTGTGATAATTTTGGTCGGTTTCCGTCAAGATTATCACACAATGATAGTTGGGTCCCGATTCACTCTGTTGAGTAAGTATTACTCTCGGAAGATTTTCACTTCACAACTAGCTAACCCATTAGAAGTCTAGAAAGGTATTAACGGGATTATGCCTCTGCGGAAACGGGGATATTTAATTAGATCCGTGTGAAAACACGAAGAGCCTCCCTCGGAATACCAACCCTGACCTGGCTGAACGGTTAGCGAACTTGTAAGGTGTAAATAATCCTAGCTGGTTCTTCTTTTAGGGTTTGAAGGAGAATTCAAGAAAACAGTGGAAGCCATCCAGATTAGAGATAGTAATTAACAAATCTAATTTTGATAGAGTGCAAGCTGAGTGTTTCTTCTCTCTTTGGCAACGACCCACGACTTATCTTAAACTAAAACTCATAAACCAAGTTGACCGAACTTTTTAACAAACCTGGATTTAGATTGTCATGATTCACTACAAAGTCGCATATATTCTTGTCATTTCTACTTTACCCTTTGCCTTCTCCAGAACACTCTGTATCACTACAGAGATCCATATTGCTTGGAAAGACCATCTCATATAGTTACATACGAACTCAAAGAAATTGCTTCGGTAGAAGATGTTCACGGGTTCTAGAGAAATTGAATCGTATAATTCAGGTGTCTCCCTTTCTTCACCTTCTCTCAAGTCAAGAGCTGCTCGTAATAAGAGAGTACATCGGTTACGCTTGTTGGATAGTCTTCGTCCCGTTTCAATATTGGACTTCCAAACTTTAGGACGGCGCTGAAAGGTAGGGAAGGAAGAAAACCAACTAGCCTAAGTATGGTATACAAAAGGTAAGATGCGGAGACATATAAAGGGAATGAAGTGAAGGCAAAGGAAATTGCAGCTAGTGTCATGAATCTGGGCATTGGAAAATGCATTACTAGGAATACCCGGCCACCCCCTTGGAACATTTTTAATGTTTCGGTTTTTCATGTATAGTTTTAATTGAAAACTTTTTTCCCAATTAATTATGACTCCAGGGTATGTATATACCATATTTGAATCTCACATCTATATGGCGTTACAGATGTTGAGGAATAGATTATTGGGAATGGATGACTTGATCCTCAATATCGGAATTCGTAGAAATTGGTGATATTGGATTAAATCACCCGTTTCTGCCTTACAACAAATATCGGGTTTTGAATAACCATTGTTATACACCAATTTTTAAAATAATATATCCGTATCTTTATTTTAAAAAGTAGGATATAATTTTTTAAAAATTGTGTCCTAGACGTTTACCTTTATCAGTTGAGGATAAGATAAAGTGCATTGAATAACGGTATCGACGGTCTTAATCAAAATACATTTCTCAACTTACAACACACGGAGTTTGAGTTAGCAAACTCAAGGGACTTGTACAAAGTACTGTATGTTGTTCGATGTCTATTTAGACAAGGGATGGTTCTCGTACTATATTCCGTTTACTTATGATTTCTTTGGTTTTAGACACGTATTTCATTGAAATGCAAACTCCAGAGATTTTGAGAAGTTCATAGATATAAGAATAAACTAGAGAACCAGACGTTGGAAATATCAAGATTCTTCGAAGCAATCAAAGATGTAGATACTTATACTGGGTATTCCGTCATAGTAATAATGAGAATATTGTTTCTCTTACAAGTTACTCATTCATAGGCGCGGTCCTTGATGAGTAATGATGTATGACCTTTTTCCATTTAGGGGATATACACTGGACACGGTTGAATAACTTTTTGAATCCGGTTCTATCTAAATTAGTGCTTTTGATTCTATATGGACATAAATGGTAGCATATCTTATAGATGTTAAGATATGGAGTTTTTATTAAATACCCGATGTAGATTGTGATGAAATTTTTCTTCAATGTCGGCTGAAATCTATACGGATATTACTTGCCACTGCTGCTATTAATGACTATGAGATCTGGCAGGTGGATGACTATAACATCTTTCTAAATGGGAATTTGGAAATGTACGTGTATATGACTCTGTCGAAGGGTTGTCGTAGTCAATGAGAGCAGCGGAATGTATACAAGTTGCTTATGTTTATTCATAGACTAAAGCGGGCATAGCGGAGACTGATCATCTGTTTTGATGTGAAATCCAAGGTGTTTGACTTCATCAAAAGAATAGATAAACCTTGTAAGAAGGTTGTAGGGAGTACTGTCCTGAGATTTGGATGACATACTCTAGGAAGTGATATTCTTATACTATAATCGCTTAAACTGTGGTTGTCACAAAAGTTTCTCCATATAAGATCTGGATAATATATCAGGGATTCTGATAACTAGATCTATGTTGTTAGATCTAGATTTGGGAAGTGTCTCAATTTGGGATTTGGACACCGTTCTAAAGGATTTTAGAATGAAAGACTCCTGACACAAAAGTTTCTCCATATAAGATCTGGATAATATATCAGGGATTCTGATAACTAGATCTATGTTGTTAGATCTAGATTTGGGAAGTGTCCCAATTTGGGATTTGGACACCGTTCTAAAGGATTTTAGAATGAAAGACTCCTGACATGGTAGTATACCCGCGGGTGATGGAGTTACCTTCTCTAAAGCGATGTCTTCTAGACTGATGAGGAGAGCGACTCGTATGAATGACATACCAATTGCTTTGTCGATTGGATCAATCATGCAATGTCAAGTACCAGACCAGAAGTCGCTTTTGCACTTAGTATAGTAAGCAGATATTAATCCTGGAGAAACAAATGGAAGCGGTGAAGAACGTGTCAGGATGTTCTTAGAATGTGGTGATGGCTACCTTCTTTAGGAAGCGATTATCGGTTCTACCTTCCAAGGCGACCAGGATGACAGAATGGCTGTCAGAGTTATAAGTTTATCCTGTTCTGAAGAGCAGTATGTTGGATGGAGTTCCAAGCAGAATGCCGAAATAGACATGATTGGGTTGCTGATTATGATCAGCGGATGATACAGCCCAAGAAGTTTATTAGATAAAGTTCATTTATGAACTTAGTCCCATCAGTTATCTAGACAAATTCTAAGACAGGGTATCGCTCATTTCGGGAGATATTTGATCTCCGCGAAATTAAGATTTAGAGAGAGAAAGTTAGAAGTATTGTAGCGGATTCACTCACTGAGGCTATTTCTCAAGCACATAAGCTGTTAGTAGAGAAGTTGGATATTCGATAGCACACAAGCTGTGGGCATGCGATATCGCAATAATTGGTCTTAAGTGCAAGTGGAAAATTGTTGGCTATAGTGCCTTCAAAGCAATTATTGTAATCGAAAGTAGGTGACTATGATAATTGAAGGAGAACCTATACAGGTAAAACAGTCTAACTCGAGATGATAGTATGTTATCTGATTTGTCTTTATCATTGATGTGTATACATTTTACTGGTTATTAAATGTCGTTAATACATAATGAAAAAGCCCGTAGGATCTTTACTTGACTACCAGAGTTATGATCATACTAGTGAGAACTGGGTAGTCCATAAGCACATCCTTAAATGTCTCTAGTCGTGAGAGTATCGAGACTGCACATCGGTATCCCAGAGTAGACTAGTGTATATGTTTCTAGACTCCGACAAGGGACGGTGGCAGGTCTCATAGCCATTGGTGTGTTGCACCTAAGATTGTATACATGTGCTCACTGGAGGTGAGTACACCGGACGGACTCGTCGAGAACTTCTAGATGGTATTATACCTATCGTCAGATAGCGATTCACAATTGACCTGAGTACATATAGTCTGTTGACATGAGTTCGTCATTTGTCTCGTATGAGTTCCCATTGTCCTTAGATTACTTCCCTACCACGGCTCTACTGAGTCGTACAAATATGTTTTATTGGATACAGTCCCGAGCCACATGAAAGCAGTGAGCGATCGTCAGGAATTTGTCTCTCCTGGTATAGAGAGTCGATGTCGCGTTGTGTTCGGTTAGCCATCACCATAAGTCCTTCAGCAGGGCGGATGAGATTTACTGATCAAAGATCAGTAGTTTCTCGGTTGGTAATGGGCTTGATACCGGTACGACTTATCGGGTTATTAGGAGTTTGACGTTATTCACCCCTAAACACGTATGCGATACTCTAAGACGAAGAGACTGTACTGTACGGAGATTGTCAGTTACAGGCTCAGTAGGGATACGGGCGAGTTTGCTAATCGACCTTCCTTTCATTCAATACCTGAGTAGCCGTTACGTACAGCTAGTACCACTGACGTGCTTGTGGTTAAACCCACTGCCAGCGTATTGTCAAGTCTTTAGAGTCCCACATAGAGGGTTTTCCGGTTCAGGCGAAACGATGTAGTGTGCGTATTTTGATACGCACTCAGGTTCGATTAAATACATGTATTTTAATCGGACGTTTTGATAATACTAACAGGTTTGAAAGATAGCCGGATTATTGTGTGCTAGTATTTTATCTCATTATCTCTCTTTTGATATTTATATTTTTATACGAATACGGTATTTACACGAATACGGTATCCATACGAATACGGGTACATGTATTTATACATATACGGGTGTATGTATATATGTATATGTATGTGTACATGGATATCAGGGGTGTGCACGGGTCAGGTTGGGCGGGTTTTTGACCATAAATTAACCCGAACCTGGTATGTCGGGCGGGTTTTTCTAACCACTTTAAAACCAACCGCCCGTTGCAATGGGTAGATAAACCCGAACCCGAATCCAAATCCAACGGGTTCGGGCAGGTTTCGGGCCCATGTTCGGCTTTAATTATTTCGGACGGGTTAAACGCGGTTTCGGATAATAACGGGTTTAACATACTAAATTTAATGTATAATTTATATCAAATAAAGCACCAAACCATAAAACCCTAATTTTCTAACCTTATTATCATGAAATCATAGTTTTCTATAATCTTTTGATTTTAGAAATTGAAATCGTAGTTTTCTTCACTAAATCCTATGACCGAGAACTAACAAGATTTGATAATTTAAGAAGATTGAAAAAGATGAGAAGAGAGAGGAAATTAAAAAAGATGCAGCTCAATTAAATTTTGGATATGAGAATAGAGTTTAAATAACTTATTTAGGTTTAGAGTGTAATCTTAGCATAAAATTAAACCTATCAACGGCTCAAATGCTAATAAAGCGAGCGAATTCGGGTCGGTTGCGGGCTAATAAGGGTTGTGGGCAGGTGTAGGTCCGGGCGGGCTATAAAAAATTTAAAACCCGCCCTATTCAAATTCAGGCGGGTTCGGGTTTTGAAGCTGTCAATTTCGGATGGATTTTGCACGACCATTTTACCCGTCAAAAGCGAGCGGGAGCGGGTAACGGGTCTAACCCGACCCGGTGAACACCCCCAATGGATATACATTGCCTATTCTTTTCTAGTAATTATTGGAAGCTTAGAGTTTAGTTTAGGCCCATGACTAATGTCATGAGTCATTAGATGTCACGAGTCATTAGGTGACTCATGTTTTGAATTCACTCTCTATTTGGATAAGAGCAAAGAAAAAAAATGAGATGGTTAAGGATTTTTGATTCTACACTCTTTTTCTTCTCTTGACTTGCTCTCATATGTTAGCTTCCAACTTGAGAAAAGAATTTGACAAAGAGAGAGCTTGAGATTTTTATTATATCTCTTATCACTTTTTAGCAAGTTGTGATCATGAGTTGCTTCACTTGTTTGTTCGCTGTGAAGCTATAGCTTGAATTGGATTCTCTCGAGTAGATCATCTTCGGCATAGAAGATTGGCATGCAAGCTTGTTCTCGACGACTACAAAGCTAAGCTAGAGTCCCTATAGTGGTGTAGGGGTCTTCCGCAATTGATCAGACACGCTGCAAAGGTAGCTAGCCCCCTATCCTTGTTTATTATGATATCCAGTTTAGTGCTTGAAATCGATTCTAGGATCACTAGTGTTTGCAAAAAAGTTTTTGTTTTCGCTTCCGCCTCCGCCGCGAATCTTGCGGCGTGAGCACTAAAGTCCTTACATATCTAACAATCTCCTACTTGCACTAGGGCATGTTATTGGCGTATCGAGTACCCAATGTCTGCTCTAGGACCAGCTGTTGGCATATCGCATACCCCAACATATTAAAAAATCGCTCGAACTGTTTTTGAGGGAGGTCTAATGAATGGATCCGCCGTGTTCTCTTTCGTCTCTATTCTCCAGACCCCAATCTCCTGGCGATCAACAATCTCTCTGATCAGGTCATACCGCCTCAAGATATCTAGATCGTTGATGAGACCGTGGTTCCTTTGCTAATGTCATAGCCTCATTATTATCGCAATACAAAGGTATTGGATCAACAATAGACGGAACCGCCTCAAGTTTAATAATGAACTTCCTCATTCAAACCGCTTCTTTTGCGGCATCGTTTGCAGCAATGTATTCAACCTCCATCGTTGAGTCTATTACGATGTTCTGCTTGGAACTCTTCCAACAGACCGTCCCTCCATTGAGGGTAAACACATAACCTGATACGGACTTACTGTCATCTTTATCACTTTGGAAGCTTGAATCGGTAAAGGACTTCATCTGAAGGTCTCCATTACCGTACACTAAGAACATCTCATTGGTCCTTCTTAGGTACTTAAGAATGTTCTTCACAGCTATCCAACATTTCTCCCCTGGGTTTGGCTGATACGCGCTTACCACGCTAAGTGCGTAAGCTACATCTGGTCCGGTACATAACATCACATACATTATAGATCCTACCGCCGAAGTGTAGGGTATAATGCTCATGAGAGCCCTCTCCTCATCAGTTTTGAGAGACATCTCTTTGGAAAAGGTAATTCCTTGACAAGCGGGTAAATTACCGCACTTGGAATCTTCCATGCTAAACCTCTTTGATATGGTGTCTATGTACCTGAACTGTGAAAGTCCCAATACTCTCTTGGATCTATCTCTATAGATCTTTATCCTCAGAATGTACGAGGCATCACTCGAGTCTTTCATTGAGAACTTTTGTGACAAGAACAGCTTGACCAACTGAAACATAGAAACGTCATTTTCTATTATGAGAATGTCATCAATGCACAAATCGAGAAATACGACAGCTCTTTCTACAATTTTCTTATATATACAGGGCTCATCAACATTTCTGATGAAGTCAAATTTCTTGACCGTCTCATCAAAACAGATGTTCCAACTCCGCGATGTCTGCTTTAATCCATAAATGGATTTAAGCAACTTGCACATCTTCCCGCTGCTCTCACTGTCTATGAAGCTCTCTGGCTGAACCATATAAACGCACTCTTCTAAATTTCCATTTAGAAAAGTCGTTTTTACGTTCATCTGTCAGATGGCATAGTCATAGAAGGCAGCAATGGAAAGTAGGATCCGAATTGATTTTAGCATAGCCACTGGAGAAAAAGTTTCGTCATAGTCCACATGGTCTTTAACGAAAACTTTTTGCAACAAGTATAGCCTTATAGGTTTCTACCTGTCCATCTGCACCAATCTTCTTAAAGACCGATTTGCAGCCAACGGGTTTTACCCATGTTGGTGCAACATCCAAAATCCAAACTTTGTTGGTGTACATGGACTCCATTTCGGATCGCATAGTAAACAACCACTTTGCAGAGTCCCTACTGGTAATGGTCTACTCGAAACTAATAGGATCTTCCAAAATACAATTCTTTCGATCCCCGTCTATGAGAACCGTAGTTATCTCTCGGACGGATGAAAAATCCTACTAGATCTGCGGAGTGGCTGAGGTTTGTCCAAGACAATTAAATCCTGTGGTTTTACCAAATCGTCAGTTACAGTTTGTGGTTCTTGAATTTCTTCCAGTTTTATTGTGCTCCCACTAATTTCTTTTGCAAGAAATTCGCTTTCCAAAAAGGTGGCGTGTTGAGCAACAAACATCTTCTGTTCCTCGATATGGTAGAATGGATATTCAGCCAAATGCTTTGGATATCCCACAAACATACATAAAACTGATCGTGCATGAAGTTTGTCCGAATTTTGTGTTTTTACATAGGCCGTACAACCTCATATCTTAATACGTTTAAGATATGGTCTCTTACCATTCCATATATCAAATGGTGTCTTAGGCACATATTTGGATGGAACATCATTCAATAGGTATGCTGCTGTCTGAAGCGCGTATCCCCAAAAAAAAGGCAACTCGGTACTACTCATCATGGAGCGAACCGTATCCAATAGAGTACAATTCCTCCACTCCGATATACCATTATGTTGTGGTGTATACCAAGGAGTAAGCTGAGAGAGAATACCATTCTCTTTTAAGTAGTCTAGGAAAACCATACTGTAGTACTCCCCTCCTCGATCAGATTGAAAGATCTTGATACTTTTTCATGTTTGGTTCTCTATTTCGTTCTTATATTCCTTGAATTTCTAAAAGGTTTCGGATTTGTGTTTCAACAAGAATACATATCCGAACCTAGAGAGATCATCAGTGTGTAATGAAGTATAAGAACCCATCCCTCGCATGTGTAGACATTGGACCACACACATCACTGTGTATGAGTTCCAAGAGCTTTGTAGCTTTTTCTGTGCCCCGTGAACAGAGTTATGGTCATTTTTTCTTTGAGACGGGACTGACAAATTTTATAAGATGAAAATTCAAACGGATCCAAATATCCAACTTTATGAAACTTACCTAGTTTTTTCTTATTGATATGGCCAAGTCTACAATGCCACAAGTAGGTTTCATTCGTATCTGAACTCTTCCTCTTGCGTGTGTTTTGTATATTGAAAACTAAGTTTTGATTAAGAATATAGATGCCATTACATAATGTACCTTCTACAACCAATACCTGTTTAAGATAAATGTTCATGATATTTCTATCTAGAACAAAATTATACCCTCTTTATTTAGAAAAGAAACCGATATAATATTGCAAAGCATAAATGGTACATAGTAACCGTTGTTCAAAATCACAGTGTTGCCACTTAGCAACACCAGGTGATATTCGCCGACGGCAGCAGCATTAACTTGTGTTCCGTTCCCTACTCTGAGGGACATTTTACACGATCTAACCATCTTACTTTTTCTCAGTAACTGTAATAAATTACAGATATGAAATCCTAATCTGGTATCTAGTACCCATGAGGTAGGACTGATCGAAAAACAGTTCTCAATAACAAATACAAATGCATCTTCTTCATCGGGGTTATGTGGAAGTCCTTGCAATCCTCTTTCCCTTGCCCATACTCATAACTGTTGTCATAAGTTAGAACCGAACTGACGTTCGCTATCCCAGTGTAATAAGTTGGTTCGGTCAAGTCATACATTTTATTATCTTGATTAAGTCGTGATATGGTTGCTACCTCGAGAGAAAAAAGAAACACTCGGCGTGCACTCGTGCAAAATTAGATTGGTTTTTAATTTATCCAACAAGGATGGCTCCCACTGTTTCCTCAAATTCTCCTTCAAATCTTAAAAGAAGAACTAGCTGGGATCATGTACGCCCTACAAGTTCGCTAACCGTTCGGTCAGGCAAATGTTGGTACTCCGGGGGAGGCTTCCCGTGTTTTAACACGGACCTAATTAAATAACCCTATTTCCGCAGAGGTATAACTCCATTAACACCACACTTAATAGGTTAGCTAGTTGTGAAGTGAATCTCCCGAGAGTACTACCTACTCACAGTGGGAATCGGGACCCAATTATCATCGTGTGATAACGTTAATGGAAGCCACTCAAGTCACCACACTCCAAAAGGTATGCACTCATCTTGCAAGTTTCCTTTATATTTGAAACTTCCGATATAGTTTTTTACCCCTAAAAACCTAATGACCTTGACCGAATCAACAAATCAAAGGATCCTAGTTAAGTTCAACAAGTCATTATCTTGATTGCATTAAACTCACCCGTATGAGCCCTTGACTGAGTCAACAAGGCCGTGCGACTGTTCTAATCAATCACAACACATGCAACAAATAAGTACGACTTAGGTACCGCACACTACGTCTTGTCTGAGTCAACAAACGCAGCATGAATACTAAGCACTACTCATAGAAAATGACGGAGGACTACGGCTGGTTTTTAGCGAAAACCTTTAACGTAATGAACTTGATATCACTGAAGGAATCTAGTGATTTCGAAACAAGTCGTTCAAGCTCAAATTTGAAAACAAATGGTTTGTAGAAAACCGAGTAATTTTGAAAAGAACCAAGTGTTTTTTAAATTTGATTCCATCTTTTAAGTTTATTTTCTTGCATTAATTAGAATTAATGGGGTCCTATCATGTAAGTTCATATGCATCACAGAAACAACCAAAATACAATACTTTATATACCATCCGTATTCGCCACAGGGTCCCGGGTCTTCACCGTAAAGTTACTTAACTTACAACATGGTGGGGACAAGACTAGTGTGGATGCAAAACATATAAACACATTTATATATATCATCATCACAGGCGGGTAATAAACACCATCGGCATGCGATAATCAATATGGAATAGCGGATAAACTAGGAGCCCCGTATTTCATTTGAGCCGCAAACGAAAACCAACGTTCTCCGGTCATTTGAATAGCTCAAACATCACCTAAATAAAAAAAACCTACGAGCGCGGTAAGCTACTCGTCAATTCTAGAAGTAAAGTAACCAACACTCAATGTCATGAGTGGATCGCCCAATACTTCATAGAATCCGGTAACTTAAGCACTCCACTGTGAGTCAATCCTAAAACCCCTACAAATGCGGCGAATGGCCCGTCAATTCTAGAGCAAGGCGGCTCGAACTCATCACCATGAGACGACCACCTAACACATTCTAGAACCCGGCTCCTCGCATTTCTCCGCGGGTTTATCCTAATACATGAATGAATAATATACGATAGTGACATCAACATCAACCCGGATGTGTCCTAAGAAAAGAATATACATCACGCGGAAACGATGACTACAATTCGGCCGCTCGTCCCAAATAAATAAATATACATTCATTCTACAATGAAGGCTATCCACCATGACAATCCGACTAAACCATCATAAGATATATATATCAACCACAACACAAGGTAATATATGCAATCGCGTCTAATCGACCTATAGCTATTAGACGGCGTTTACAAACACATATACAAAGATACGAAACATAAACGACGCTAAAATTTCGACCCAAAACTTTCCCGAGTTGCCCGTAAACTAAGATAACTCATACTGAAATCTGGAGAAGAAACAGGTATTCCAAAAACCAAGTTCCCCTGAAATAAGCACCTGACAAAAACTAAGGACCCGAATCAAATTTTAGGCCAACAATTGCGACTAAAATCCTATTTTGGGCAGCCAAAGTTGGGAGTTGGGTCCACAAGTTTTTTGCAAAGTTTTTATACCACAAAACAAGCCTTCTGATATACTTTAAAAAAATTTCAGAGATCATTTTAAAATTGATAGAAACTTGGATTTTCGGTTTCGAAACGTGAGCATCATCTACAAATAGTTTAAGTGTTTGGGTGACCCTGATACCATGTAAGTAGATGGTCATACTCATGTCGTTAACTTCCAGCCAAGGCGGGATGTAAAACGAAAAATTTCAACAAGAGCACAAGCAACTACGACCTAGAATCGATTCCAAATACTAAATTAGCAATCTAAAAGATACTTAACTACTCGGTTAGCAATAACAACCTTTGTAGTCGTGTCCTTCGACTTTAAAGATCCTCTTCTTAAGCTCCAAGATCTTCGGGAATGGGCTTGTAAGCTGGTCTTCCATGTGGACGATGATCCATCCAAAAGAACCCTAGCTCAAACTCTAGCTTCGTACAAGAACACAAAGTGAAGCAACTTGTGAACAAAACTTCTTAGAAATTGATCACAAGATATGTAATGGTGGTAATCTCTTGGTTTTCTCTCTTTTTTCTTTTTCTTTTCTCAACTTGGAAACTCAAAACTCAAAAGAGAAGAAAAGATGAAGAGAAGAGGATGATGATCAAAAACTAACCATATCCTTTCTTTTTCTTCTCTTTTTCCTTTTAAGTTTTGAAATGGGTGGACTTGTGACTCACACAGGTGGAATTGTGACTCACATGTGTGAGTCACAAGTCCACATATTTCCACCCAATCCAAGAAGAAATGAGAAGAGAATAAAAGCCACATCATATATACACATACATATATATATACCCCTACATATATACATACACACATACAAGTATATGCTACAAATACATATATTTGTATTTGTATCAAAATACATACGCCCGTATTCGTATCAAAATACATACGCCTGTATTTGTATAAGATACGAATACCCGTATTTGTAGTAAGATACGAATACCCGTATTTGTAGTAAGATACGAATACCCGTATTTGTAGTAAGATACGAATACCCGTATTTATATTAAGAAATAAATATCCGTATTCACATAAAAATACAAATACCGAAAAGAGAGAAGATGAAAGATATAATACTAGCTCACATTTCATCTAAATTTGATAATCTGGCTATCTTTCAAGTCGGCTAGTATTAACAAAATATCCGATTAAAGTACGTGTATTAAAAACATGTATTTAATCGAACCTTCGTACGCATCCAAATACACACACTACATCGTTTCGCCTTAGTCGGAAAACCTTCTATATGGGGCTCCAAAGACTTAACAATACGCTGGCAGTGAGTTTAACCACAAGCACGTCAGTGGCACTAGCTATACGTAACGGCTATCCAGGTATTGAGCGAAAGGAAGATCGACAAGCAAGCTCGTTTGTACCCCTACTGAGCCTATAAGTGACAATTTTCGTACAGTCCAATCTCTTCATCTACGAGTGTCGCATACCGGGTCTAGGGGTAGAAAACGTCAGACCTCTAATAACTCGATAAGTCGTGTCGATGTTACTCAAAACCATCTCGAGAAACTACTGATCTCACTTTCAGTAAATCTCATCTTTTTTGGCCAAGGTCTTATGGTGATGGCCAATCGAACACAGCGCGACATCAACTCGCTATACCGGAAGAGACGGATACCTTCTATCGCTCACTGCCCCCAAGTGCTTCGGGATTGTACCCAATTAAAACCTGTTAGCACGACTCTTTAAAGCAGTGGTAAGGTGGTAATCTAAGTACAGTGGGAACACACTCGATACAAATGACGATGTCAGATCTAAAGACTATCATGTACCTATGTCACCAGAGAACTGCTATCTAACGATATGTATATTACCATCTAAAAGTTCTTGGCGAGTCCATCCAGTGTAACCCATAACCTAATGAGCACATGTATACTATCTTTGGTGCCGTACAATGACTGTAGGATCAACTGTCGCCCATCGTCGGGGTCCAGATACATATACACTAGTGTACTCTGGAATATCGATATTTTGTCTCAATACTCGCACGACTAAAGACATTGTAAGGATGTGCTTATGGACTACCCAGCCTCCACAAGTTTGATCGTCATCATAACGCTGGAGCAAAAGATCATATGGGCTTTATCAACATGTAATAACAAAATGTAATAACCAGTAAAACATATATGTTACGATAAAGACAAACCAAATAACATAGATTGTCATGTACATAAACATCCCTGGCATCCTATACAATAAAGACCTCTATGGCATATATAAGTTTAGAATATGATATTTATTAAAAAAAATCAGCAAAATGATGGAATACATATAGAAAGTCATACTCTTATTCTTCCTGCCACGAGAGAAACTAAAGAGCATTTGATCGGATGCATACTAAGAAGAGAAACATAAGGATACAACAAAAGTTAACTGCCCTAATCTCTATGCATTACAATAAACGTTTGGCAAAACAATATAAAAAATGCAAGATAAAAGGTTTGCTCTGACGTTCTTAGTGTTAATAATAATCTATTAGTGCAACTTTGGATAAATGGTTAGGTAGCTAGATGAAATTAATCTTACTCAAAATGGAAATTGACCCATACAGTTTGGAACTAAATCATGATAAAGTTGAGAGAATGGTTCAAATGGCCGAAAATATGGTACATGACATGGATGAAGCTGATCTTCCAATTGACGACGAGCCTTGTACAACCATGAATCAATATATTCATTTTAGTGCAACAGTTACCATTAAATCGTATCTTAGACTCTTTTTTAAGTTCAGGTATCTAAATTTTTGTTTATTTGTTGTATAGTCTCGATTATTTAGAATGAATACAGTTTGATGGTATTTTATCGGAATATTTAATAATTTTAAAAAAATCAATGGTTTTACACAATCTCTCAAATTATTTATTCACGGATATTAATTACTAAAAGTAATTTATTGATAGTATTTTATATTTAAAGTCTGCTTTACTATCCATAATAAAATAATAATAGTTTTATCTTAGAAATTATTAATTAGTAGCTTACTACCATGCTTATTAAGTATTCATATATATACCTATTCAATTAGCTGATATACCAATGAAAATGATGTAAAATTGGATTTATCAGGTATGCCACTAGTATACCATTTGTTACTTAATTCAATTAAAAGATATACAAGCTATAATATTTATCAATACTGATCGAACCTGCTGATATACCGGTGTATATTGGTATCGGTCCCTGACCGGTATACCATTAAATACAAATACTTCAAACATCGCAAAGACTATAAACAACTGCCAATTCGGGAAATGGCTTGCTAAGGTTCGAGAAGGTAGTGCTTAAACAAAGAGCAATGTCGTTCCTATAAATTAAAGAAGTGAATTGATTATATCATAATTCTCAAGTGCTTGATTTTTCTTAATGGATTTTTTCTACATTACAACATCCTTCTTATTCTTCCGTCTTTTTCTTTTCTCATTTGTCGTTTGATGTTAGGTCATAGGTGAGTTGCAAATTGCATATGTCGTGCTACTACATTTCTTCATACCATTGACAACACAAGTCGAATTGCCAAATTGCAATATTAAAAACTGCTAACATCGTTTGTTTATTTCTTACTGAACCTACCCTTCTCTTTTAGATGCTTATATGACCAAGCAACCAGTAGATCCGGTGAAGCTGATCTCCATCATCCTTTGGTCAAGCGGCAGACATTATACGAGTTGCCACGATCAATTTCAGAATCTAATATCCCATTCATATTCAAATACTACCCAATTCAATTCAATTCAATTACTCTAACAATCCATCAAAACTACACTTTGACTCTTGCAAAGATCACAACAATACAGCTCAAAACATGCAAACAATAAATCAAAAACAATATGTGGCTTCAGTAACAGTGTACCAGTTAAGCGAGAGTCTCTGCCATCAAATTTGTGTATCTAAATCAGCCCTTTGTTCCTGCAGACGAAATCAAACAAATAGACGACATCAATTTCAATCGGATCAAGAATCAGATCGAGAGCGAACGCGGTTGAGAAACAGAGAAGGGCACACCTACGTCTGCTTGGAGAACGAGGAGGAAGATGAAGGCACGCGCTTGTTGCGGAACATCATGTAGCCGAGGGGGAGCACGACGCCCACCACCATTATCGCGGCGCCGATCAGGTACCGCAGCGGGCCCGGAGGCTCGACCTCCATTAGCCTCCTCATCTGCAAGATTGTTAGGTGAGTTGTGAATGGATCTTTGAAGAAACCCTAACCCTAGCACTAGATCGAAGATCGAAATCGCAGGAGAGAAAGAGGAGAGGTGAAGTTACCGGCATGGCGAGCTCGAGACGAAGAGAGAGCAGAGCGAAAGGAGCAGAAACGTCGAGGATTTGGGCTCAGGTTTTTGTTGTGGGCTTCAACTTGCGATGTGAGCTCAGATCTGGGAACTAGCGAAACGTCGGGTCATGTTTGCTGACTTTCTTGCATCAGCTGAAGAAGATGAGTAAATTGCTGTTTAATACCATAAAGTTTCACCAATTTTCCACTTTTATATGTTATTTGTTTTTATGCCTAGTATCTTTGCAACTCTGAAAAATAAAAGATATCCAATAAAAATAATTATAATAATAATATTACTTTAATAGTCATGGCTAACTTCTAAAATCCTTAATGATGATGCTGAGAACCCCTCAGATTACGACACGTGGCAAATGACGTATCCCGGATTCTACGGGATGGAATAAATGAGTCGCATCGGGGACATTCCCCGGGGCCTCTTTCTCAGGGGACGTCCCCGACCCTTCGAGAGACCCCCTGAAAGACATTTCATCTTCATCTAGGAGACTACCGACAGCTCGTCTTCAAGCTTCCTCAGTCTCTTCACTCGTCTCCGAGCCTTCTCTCGTGCCGAGCTTCATCGGCCTCTCGCTTGTCTCCGAGCTCCAAGCATGCCGAGCTTCCTTGGTCTTCCCCGACCAACCGAGGTTACAGAGCCATAGCGCCTTCGCAACGGCTCCGCGTATCTCACCAAAGCGGGATAACCGCTGCCCCATGTCCCGCGTCCTACGCTGGCGCGTCCCCCCATTAATGAGCGTATCCCGTCATTAGTGAAGGGATCCCGTCATTCACGCACGCGTAACGTCAAAGGCGTAACCGAAGGCGAAGATCTCGCGCCTGCTCGCTCCATGCGCCACTATAAAACCCCTCTCTCAGACGACTCAGGTAAGGCAACTTAAACCTAATAAGCCGCTACTCTGCTCAAATTTCTTGGCTAATTTGATCGTTGGAGGGTCCTACGGTGGTCACCCATCCCGGGACTTCTTTGCAGGTAGCTCGGCTTCCACTTCAGACCCGACTCATTTAGATCCACACACTGAAGGAGGCAACCTCCGAATCCAATCTCAACCGTCCAACAACGCTCGCGATGGATCCATGGAGGGCAGCATCTGAAGAAGATCAAGGCCTCCATCAGTTGGCGCTGTCTGTGGGAACGAAAAGCTTATCTTGTTCCACCAACTAAAGTTGATCCTCCGCCCTCGATCCAAATGGCTAGTGATGATCGCAACGATCCAAATACGAGCCGCCACAAAGGAGGCGGAAGCGGCACGCCTTTCACGACCCGAAAGTACGGAACGTGACCGGCGCTTAAATTATGAAGCGTCTAGAGGCGCAACGTAATATAAGTAAACCGAAGCCCAGAAATCTAAACCATTTAAAAGAAGAAGTAAAGGAAAATATGTTTAAAAGCAACATCAATTTCTCAAAAATTTCGGCAGAGTCTCCTTCGTAAAAACTGGCCCCAAACGGGTACAAATAAAAATATATACATAAGCAACAATAAAAAGGCATCCCTAAGCGGGAGCTAGCTCTATGCCAAAAGGCGGAAACAACCACACAATGCACTATGATATACAACACCGAAGAGCGATGGTCAAAACTCAAAAGAAAACCAAATCCACCAAAAACCATAATAATACAAGCGCGACTCTAAAGTCGAAATAACAACAACTGGTCTTCTAAATCTATTAAGTAATACAAGTCTGGTTGATGGAGCTTACTAGATACAAATGAAATAATAAAAGTATAACGGCGGTCCTGATACAAATAAACTAACCTACCATGAAATCACCCTGAATGAAATGATGTGCCAGTAAGCTGCCAAGGAAACCTGTACATCGAAACCTGTAAGAAAAATTTGGCACAACGGGGGTGAGTTGCTAACCCGTGAGTAGAAGACTTCTGCGAGTAGAAATCGCATGCACGACACTTTCCTAGGTCATAATAATATACTTGATATAACACTAGTCATCTAGTAGTGGCAGGATAATAATCTATGCGTAAGTGAAATGCTCAGTGCTCATGTCAGTGCCTCAAGTAGTAACATGTCATGTGTATGAGTATGCATGCACCATGAATGTAAAACAATCAACCTTGAAATTTGGATATATCTGTATAAGAAATTATTAACTTTTATCATAGAAAAATTTGTATGGTAATCCGAAATATCATCAATGAAATCCATGGAAATCCGTGTCAAGTATCGACACAAAACATGTAAATCTCAAAGTCTTAATACCTCATAGTCTCAATATCTCATAGTTTCAATATCTCGGGCTCCGTCGGTCCGGATCGGCCCATATCATCAAATCTCACGACAACGGTCGGTATCCTCCGGATAACCGCCGCGCCAGATATCATCGGTGGGTAGTCTTCCCCTGCCAGACTCATCGTCTACAACTCGATCTTCTTGCCCTGAGGTACCATACCGGGCCCACCATGTACCCGAGACGGTTCATCCACTTCTCGAATCGGGTCTCGAAATCCAACAGAAAACATGAAATCTCATGGTGGACGACACATACATCACGAGAAAATCGCAACTTGTATTTTAAAAAAAGAGAGGGAGAGAGAGAGAAGTTTTTATATATATATTCTTGCGGTTTTCCCCAAAATCCAGAAATCTCATAGAAATCCAAAATCCCAAAATCATGAGTAAGTAATAATGAGTATCGGCATAAGCCCCACAATACTGCATGATAATATGAAAATGTGAATGCATGAAGTGTCTAAGTAACAAATGCAATGTCTAAACTAGCACATGAGAGAAATCACACAATATTATATTGGACTAGCATTTAGCTGATTATATCAATAAAAGATAATATGTTCTAAAGTGTATGTGACATGGCAATTACCGATGATAATGTGTGTGAGCCGGCAAATAAATGTACGTGGAACATGCGCATCATCGGTAATGGTGCTGGTGTCCTAACAGGCAGAGCTTCATATTAGCTAAAGAACATATATATGAATATGCGATGCGATGAACACAACATGAATATAACGGTGAAAATATAGTAACGCACAACTAGAAAATACATACTGATTACGAGTCATACGGTTTGTTGTTTGAAAAAACATGATTCAACGGTTTGAAAATAAGTATGACTCGAGCCTAAACTATGATCTACCTAACCAACTAAGAAACTAACTAAAGACACTGGTCGAAAGGTAAGAAGAATCCTTCTAAAATCTGAGTTGATATCTCTAGTAGTTGACGATCCAACCTCAATAGAGTCACGTACATAGTACGACTTTCTCGAGTCAAGAGTACGGATCAATCATCACATCTATGCTTCGTACGGTAAAATCCAACGTACGGCATCCCAAAATCGGGGTACGGGTCAACTACACATATATACATCATCGTTCGTATAGTATCATCATCAAACAATATCATGATCAAGGGTACTGTACTATAATCGCATACATCCCAATATCATCAAACATAAATCATCGTCTGTGTAAATATACATCGTCAAATGATCCACTAAAATATCATGTCATATATGTCGTGATTAAGTCACATATTACAATCTGGGTTCTATTCTAGAGTCTCGTTCATTCCAATGTCATCAACACATATTATCCTTTATATAAATATATTTTATATAATCTCATTGCCCAACGATCTGCTACCATCATAACACATCTCATGTCATAACTCGATCATATATCCAATAAATCACGGCATCAAGCCTGGTCATATCGACTCATCCCCATGTATCATAAGCTCCTCATATCACATGTATATGTTGTATATGTGTGTGTATACCTACACACATCCCTATACACACACACACACACATACACCAAGTCAAGTTTATGTGTGTGCGTGTGTGTTTGTCTACATGAAACCTATAAATTCCCTCCAAGGCAGTCATTCTCATGGTTAAGTCTTTCTAAATCAGTCTAGTCCAACCTAAAGTCTTCAATAGGACCCTACTCGCCAAGAATCTAAGGCCACGTCCGACTTCCTAATAACAGTAAGTAATATCCCTATTCTACATTTGCGGGGGTGCTATACGCCATCCACCGGACTTCCCCCGTAGATATATATCTACTCACCTGGTCCTTGTCTGCCGAAATCGATACCGCCCTCCTCTTCTTCCTCGTCCGAAGTCCACGTGAGGGGTACCTATACGCAAACATATCTAATATCGTAAACCGAATCACGGACAAAACCAAAACGGTGCACGAAATGCGCATAGGTTAAAACCTATGACCCGCTCATGCAAAAGAACCGAAAAACTCTCGACATCGGCGTACAAACGCCGATTGATCGAGATAAAACACGAACGTACAAGTCGTAGTTCCAAAACTCACTAATTATAATATAAAATAGGGTTTAAATCATCAAAAACTTAAAATCAATCAAGTCGTTCTATTTCGCAAAAACCTAGAAAGCGTCAATTAACCGTTTTACTTCAAAACTTGATGTTTAAACAAAACTAATGGCCATAATATTCACTAAATATCATAACTAGGTTATATAAACCATTTCTATAATTTATTCTCATCAATTTTTATTGAATTGAAAATTCTAGTTTGCAAAAATATCAAATTTTAGCACTTTTTAAAGAAAAATTCACAATTCCACAACTAAACTTGGTTTTGCATGAACTAAAGTATTAAAGTACAATTTATAATGTTAATAATGTCATGAAACCCTAATTAGATTTTAATCCCAATTATTTAGTCAATTTCTAAAACCTGGTTAGCAAAATTAGCATATTTATCATAATTTCCAACTAACAATTTGAAACTAGTAACTAGATTAGCCTTTGCGTTCAATTAACATGTTAATCTACCCATTAAAACCATGAACAATTGATAAACATTCTCACTAGAATTTTATCTAACCAATTTATATGTTTTATAAAAACCTAGTTTTCAAAATTGTTTAATTTAAACAATTTTGAAACAACAATTTACAATACAACAACTACACTAAAATTTTCATTTCATAAAATATTAAACCACTTATTATAACTCAACTCCATTAATAAAAACCCTAATTTTAACTCAAACCCCTTACTTGAATTTTGAATCACAAAATCAAAACCACAATTAAACTTCTAATTAAGCTAGACTAAAGCAATTTAGCAAAAATTTAAACATAGGTTAGGATTATACCTCCAAATTTAGAAATCTAGCTTGCAACCTAGCCACCCCAACATGCTCTCTTGCTCCCAAAATCCATACTTGATTTGGCCAAGGAACAAGGGTTAAAGGTTAGGTTAGGAGTTAATAGAATTTGGTGTAGATTTTATTGGATTTTTGATGGATTTTTGAAGATTTTTGGAGAGAAAATGAAGTGGGAAAAATTGGGGATGCCTCATGCTAGGCTCAGCCATGAGGAGGGAGTGGAGAGAGAGAGAGAAAAAAATATGAGGAAATGTGTAGAAAGTTCACTAATAAATGTATTTTTTCACTTAAGCCCTTAATTATATAATTTTTCAATTTAAACCTCTTTTCCAAACAAATCCTAGAAGTCTCTAGAATTTTGAAGAAATTTCAAGAAGAGAAGAGCATGCAACAAACTTAATTCTAATATGTCATGGCTCACTTTGTCAAATTAACCAATTTGTAATTTGTAATTTGCACTAATTTAATGTATAATTAAAAGCTTATGTAAATATTTGAATTTAATTAATTACGGAAAATATTTTAGTAAACTAATAATTTATAAGTCACTAAATAAACACTATTTACTAGTAATTACATAGTTAAAATAGGCGTATTTAAATCTATATTGAAAAATAATTGTAGTTAAGTTTTACGGAAAATACGGTTTATTTTACCGATTATCAGAAAACCCACCGAAAGGATTTTATTTATCTATTTATTTATTTATTTATTTTTAAAACGTTACAACGCCTCCCCCTCCTAACGCCATCGGTGTCTTGTCCGCTCGGATAGACTGGCCCACATCGCTGGCGGATGCCCTCGATCGCGTCCAAGCAACAGGCCACACCCACCAGGCCGCAGTTCCCCCACCCCGGGATAATGACGTCCGCCGAAGGACAGACGGGCACGCTCAGGCCCTAGATCGTCCTCGTCCTCGTCACAACGCCATTGAGCACCGGCGGGCCGACTCTGGCCACCTTAACCCACACGCGGAGACTGATTCCATGACCCGCTGGGTGCCGGACAGCTCCATGCCACGGTCTCAGGGAAGACTGGGCCGTCGTTCCAATGCCCAGCAAGTGTGGCCATCTTTGTCAACATCTCCTGAAGCTTTTGTTGTTGCTCCTGAGCTTTTGTCACAGACCGTGCAAGTGGTCGATGACCCGTGAAAGTACGACTTTCCTCTTTTCCGGAAGCCATGCGTTTCCCCCCAATAAGAAAGCAAGGCTCAAAATTTGAACTGAGGCAGCGCCTCACGTGCAAGACACGAGAGCGCCAGCGCGCAGAGTTAAGAATTCTGAGGCAGCGCCTCACGTGCAAGGCACAAGAAAGCCAACGCCAAGAGTTAAGAACTCTGAGGCAGCGTCTCACGTGCAAAGCACGAGAGCGCCAGCGCCGGAACTAAAAGTTCTCCACCCTTGGATCAAAGATCCAATGGAGATAATAAATCATCAGAGCACAGAATTAAATTCTGATTGAGGAAATACTCCTCAAATCTTTCTAAACAAGAAAGACTGTGCTATGTAAATCAGAGCACCATTGGATCAAACATCCAATGGTGATTAAAATTCACCAAGATACAGAATTAAATTCCGATTGAGTAAATACTCTTCAAATCTTTCTAAACAAGAAAGATTGTGCTCTGTAAATTAAAGCACCGTTGGATCAAAAATCCAATGGTGATTAAAAATCACTAAGATACAGAATAAACTCTGTATGGGAAAATATTTTCCCAATCTTGTTAAAAACAATAAAAATGTCTTCTTTAAAACAGAAGTCCTTGGATCAAGGACCCGACGGTGGATAAATTCCCCAAATCAATTAAGAAATCTCTCAATAAGAGATTTCCTTAACTGAATCAACAAATCGGCCTCCACTATATAAAGACCCCAAGGCTTCAAGTCTTGTACAGAGGAACCCCCCATAAACTTTAAGTTCAAAAAGAAGAGCAAGCAAAAAGAGCTTGAAGAGAGAGGAAAGAAGAAGAACTTTCTTCAAGGTAAATAGAGATCATAATATCTTATCTGCATACCCAAGGGGTTAACCCTAAAAAAAGAACATAGTTCTTTCCCTGGATCTGAGATCCATGAGACAAATCTCCCACCAACGAGAATTTAATTCTCGTAGGGATGAATTTGTTCTTGGGGATTGAAGATCCAGGGGAGAACAAAGAATTGAACTCTTCAGAAAAATGCACAAAGAAAGAAACAGCGCCAAGCGCTCCATGTGCTCCTCACATGGACGCTGCTGAAATAAAGAATGCTTAGCACTCAGTGGTTGGCGCCCAACGCCAAGCGCTCCACGTGCCCCTCATGTGGGCGCTAATAAAATAAGGAGTGCTTAGCACCCAGTGACTGGCGCCCAGCGCCAAGCGCATCATGTGCCCCTCACATGGGCGCAAATAAAATAAAGAGTGCTCTGTACTCATTGGTTGGCGTCCAGCGCCAAGCACTCAACGTGCTCCTCACGTAGGCACTGCTGAAATAAAGAGTGCTTAGTACTCGGTGGTTGGCGCCCAGTGCCAAGCGCTCCACGTGCCCCTCATGTGGGCGCTAATAAAATAAGGAGTGCTTAGTACTCAGTGGCTGGCGCCCAGCGCCAAGCGCTCCACGTGCCCCTCACGTGGGCGCCGATAAAATAAGGAGTGCTCTGCACTCAATGGCTAGAGTCCAGCGTCAAGCGCCCCACGTGCTTCACACGTGGGCGCTGTTTAATATAAAGTGCTTTTTAAATGGAGCCCAGCGCCATAAAGAGTGTTTAACACTCAATATAAAAAAAAACAAAGAAAGGGTGAGCATCAAAGCCCATATCAATGCTCAGCATTGTTGAACAAAAGGGACCAAGCCCAAAACAAGTGTTTAACATTTTATTAAAAAATTGAGTGGGCCGAGTCCAAGCTGACCAAAAGTCCCTTATCAGATCAACCGAGCCCATGGGGTCATAATTTTATAAATTTGATCTTAGTTCTAAAACCAACTACAGATCTCTCAACTGACATTGGTTCAAGGGTCCATCTCCCCACACCTCTGATATATGACGTCGTAATTCCTCAACGTCTTCAGAGAGGTGGCGGGTCCCGACAACCAACAATTCAATGGACCGCAATGTCCTTAAACTAATCTACATAGACCGTAATGTCCCTAAACTAATTATGGACCGTAATGTCCTTAAACTAATCTTTATGGACTATGATGTCCTTAAACCCAATGGAAACCCAATGGACCGCAATGTCCCTAAACTAAACTCCATGGACTATGATGTCCTTAAACCCAATAGACCGTAATGTCCCTAAACTAAAACGATAGAACCCAAATGCTCTTTCGTTGGAATAAAAGTGATCCTGAACCACCGTTAAGTAGATCTTAGTCCAATATCGGATTAACGTATCCTTGACAAACAATTAAGTTGATCTTAATTTCAAACGAGATTAACGATCCTTAAATCAAACCAAACCCAAATCTAAGAAAATACGGATTTGGACTAATCCCCGCCTTACGGGTGACAACACAAATTAGTCTCCGTATACAATCCACGGGCAACCAAAAATGAAACAAACACACAGGGCACGAAGTGAACATCTGGAGCAGGAGAAAGTGGTTATCGCTACGCGGTAACGTAATTAACTGCAGGGGATTGCGCCTGCAGGGAAGAGCGTCCCCACAATCAAAAACCCCTCACAACGAGGGGGAATTTGACGAAATCTGCTACAACGGCCGCATCTGTTTAAACCTTCGATACATGGTGCCATAAATTAACTTGGCATCTTCGGAGAGGTAGATAGATAAATCCAAATAGTATCTGCCCCCAAATTCAGTCAAGACATTTTGTCTTCCCGGTTTCCGGCGGTAAACAGATTCTGGCACGCCCGGTGGGACCTTTTCCTCTTTCCATTCCACACTTCGTGTGTCGTGTTTCGCGAACAAATCATGGTTTGCTATGGTTGCCCCTGGAGTCGAGGTACTAAGATTTGGTGTTTTGCTCCTGTGCAGAGAAAAAAAGATCAATGGCTTCCAAATGTACCTGCAACAGCAACTCTTGCTCCGTCCCATCTGGAGGAGTAACTTATGGGCCCCAAGCGGCCTCCATCTTCACAATGCCGGTGGAACAGGTGACACAGGCCACCACCGGGTTATTCTTCGGGACCATACTCCCGCCAATGAGCTTCAATGCTCCAATGCCATCATAGGAAGCTCCAAAGAAGTCGGTCTTCGATCGGCTTGCAACTACCGCGGCCCCTCTCAACGTGTCGTCCAAATCTACCACCTCAGTCTTCGACAGGCTGAGCCTAAGCTCTAATGGGCCCACGAAGAGGCTCGCAATACCGGAGAAGGTTACCCCAACTCCTGCTGCAGGTGAAGTCGTCCAAACTACTTCCCCTACTCGAAAGTCGGCTTTCGACAGGTTGACCACTTCTTCCCAGCGGATGTCAGTCTTTGACAGGCTGGCGCCAATAATAGCCTCTCCTCGAAGCAGCGGGCATGACGAAGCTACTTCGACGATAGAGGTGATCCCGGTTACACGACATGCTCGACGTCGTCACTGGCGCCGAGTGAGGAAAGCTGGGGACAATTCCCCTTCTGGATTGACCCCACCAGCTCCAATGGTGGAAGTTGTTGCTGCTGTTCTAACTGGGAATAGCTTTAAACCGCTCAGGAGGGTGCGCAAGAACTCTCCAATTGCCGTACTAAAAAGGACTTCTCCACCCGCTGAAAATGTTACCAAGGCAAAGCCGGAGCAACCCCCTCGGCGGCTGTCCTCCAAAATCCACAGAGTCTGGCGAAGAGTCCAAGACTTTATAATCGACAAAGACTACTCCCGCCGATCGAAGAAAACGATGGTCCGGCAAGAGGAGAATCATCCCGCCGTCGTACCACGGAAGGTATCGTCTGCGACAGCCCCCTCAACCTCGACCGTCCATAAAAAGAGAAGGCCGGAGAAGATCCCCGTGCCTACAACAAATCTCAAGGGCACTGAACCCAAACGCCCCAAGTCTGGGGGCATGATAGTGCAAACCGTCTATATGGCTTCCGGAAAAGAGGAAAGCCGTGCTTCTTGGAGTCATCGACCACTTACGCGGTCTGTAACAAAGACTCAAGAGCAACAACAGAAACTCCAGAAGAGCTGACAAAGATAGCCACATTTACCGGGCAGAAAGAAAGCCCGGAAGCGTCGTCGGAGCAACGCCAGGAACAGGAAATCGATGCCGAGTTCCTCCGAAGAATGCTCGAGAAAAAAGATAAAGAAGCGTGGAATAAGCGGCTAACATAAAACAAATGGCACTTCTATTCCAAGATATGGTGGGCATGATGATCCAGCCAGACCCTCCAGCCGAAGTTCCCCCAATAATCATTGAAGACGACAGAGGGAAGATATCAAACCCTCTTCCGGCACTATCAACAGCCAGGGAGGAGACGATCTCGAAAGCTGCACTTGATGACTACATAGCTAAACAAATACGAGCTCATCAGGCAAGCGAAGTTACCGGCCAAGTCATCAGAACTGGGCGATCCTATCCAGGCTGGTACGATTAAATTAAGTACCCGCCGGGATATACGATCCCTAAATTTCATGTGTATAAGGGGACAGGCAACCCCCATCAGCACGTCGCTCAGTTCAGGGCTCTCTACGATAATACTGGAGGTGACGACAAATTGCTACTTCGCCAGTTCGTCGGCAGCTTAGCGGAGACGGCATTCGAATAGTACTCGGAGCTTCCGAATGACTCCATCAAAACATTCACGGAAATGGAGTTGCTATTCACCCAGCGTTTCGCAAGCGCCAGCGAACGCACCCCGATCACGGCATTGATCAATGCCAGGGTGAAGCCAGGAGAGACATGGGTTCAGTATGCAATTCGGTGGCGGAACCTATGGTCGAAATGCGAACAACACATAGAAGAAGCTCCTGCTGTGGGCATGTTCGTAGGGACCCTAGATCCGCAGGCAACTATATCCCAATTTATGATGTTTTTCAAGCCGACCACTTTCCAAGCCTTGATCGACAAGATGACCCAAATGGACCAGATAGGCCATAGACCGTCCTCCTCGAAGACGGAGGTTTGAAATGAAAAGGGCAAAGGAAAAGCGACCTTCGTCGCCAAAGCTCAGCAACAGCCTAGTGATCCAAAACCAGCTGCTCGCCAAAACAATAAACAGCAATCACTCGGAGAAAAGCTGAGACGTCCTTACTCATTCCCTCGGGATAAAACGAGAAGACTGTTCGAGCTGGCGGTGCGAAACAGGCTTATCACTCTACCAGATCCGAGACGCCCACTGCAACCGGGCGATGTCAGCAATCCCAATTACTGCCCCTACCACCGAATAGTGGGCCACCTAATCGAAGATTGCTTCGTCTTCAAAAATTGGATTGAGCACCAGTACCAATAAGGCAAATTCGCGCTGTCTGAAAACTGGAGGGTAAACCCACCACAACCGCACGCTCCTAAAAAGGTGGACACGTCGGGGGCATCATGCTCATTTATAGAGGAAGCTCCATGGGAAGTTGTTCTTTCAGACAAGACTAAGAGAATGCTCAAGGATCTTCAAGCATGTCCGGCAATTAGATGGAAAAACCCGCTGGAGCCCGAGATCATTGAGGGGATGCTGAAACCGCACCCAACACCGAGAGTTGGTAGCAATGGGCAAAATACCCAGGCCAAGCCGTCAAAGTCTTCAAAGAAAAAGAAGAAGACTAAGAAGCCCGCGCGTTCTGATGACAAGCACACGGACCTGCAAAAGCATATTGACACGTTGGAAGAATAAAACCAGAAGGCGTGAATCTCGGTCACACTCTAAGAGTTTCTCAACCATATCCTTGAGAGCGGGGATAATGACAATGACGATGGAAACGACTCGTCAGAAGAACCCAAGGATTATGTGGCAAGTTGTCACATGATCTCTCATTCACCAAAAAGTGACGAAGAAGCTCACTCGGCATCAGAAGATAATATAGAGAAGCTGGGGGCATGATCGGTGCCAAAAACCTTGGAACCGTCAGACGAGATGATTGACATGTTGTTGAACGAAGCCCGCCAGAAGAGCAAAGCTGATCAAGAGCGTGAAATGGCCATATTCGAAAGTGCCAGGTGTCAGCATCAAGTTGAAGAAGTCATGGTAAGGATAAGTCGCAAAGCACTCCAACCAGATCGAAGCACGCCCGCGGCAGATAAAAACAAGCTTAAGACAAGGAAACGGTTCGCTAAAGCCCTATCAAGGGGAATGAAGTTGCCATCTTTCAATGGAAATACTCCTGCCAGTATACACCTTGACGAAGCGGATGTACATTCTAACTACTGCTTATACCATCAAAGGATTGCACACCTTACCGAAGAATGCATGGCCTTTAAAAAGTGGTGGCAGGGATACGTTGCCCATCGACAACAATTCAAGCGAATGAAGCGCAAAGCCCTTCGGGAGCAGAGAAGTATGACAGATGAGCATAAAGGAACAGCCGGTAACTGTTATATGGTTGATGCCATCACAACAAAAGAGAAGTCTCAAGTTCTTACCTTCGGAAGCGATTCTGATGAAGAAATAGCTTTCGGCCCTCTCTTCAAAGAATCCACCTCAAGAAAAGAGGAAGAGATGAAGAATTGTGAGAATATTCAGCTGCACAACCGTATGCTGCCCGAAAAGAATCTCGGACCTATAAACAAGGGATCGAACAAAAAAGATAAAGGGAAGGAAAAAGTCCCTGAGGATATCTTCCTCGATGATCGAGTCGTCGAAGAGCTGGCAGCCAAGGACCCGCCCAAGAAGAACAAGGTGGAATACAATGTCCTGGCACGTCTGAGAAAGATACCCTCACAATTGAGTATCTTGGATGCCCTTTTCTTGTCTAAAGAGGCACGAGATTATCTGATCAGGGCATTACAATAGCCCGAGCAGTTCCAAGCTTTCCTTGCCGAAGAAAAGATGAAGGATGAGCTGGAAGAAGTGCACACAGCTGATATCATTTTCGGCGATGAAGATCTCCTCCTCGGAACGTGCGAGCACAACCGTCCCCTATATGTCACCGGGTACTGCCATGACATCAAGATAGGGAAAATCTTAGTTGACAACGGGTCCTCTGTCAACCTCCTAAATATAAGGGTGCTAAAAGAAATCTGCATGAGCGTTCAGCACCTCGCTCTGGAAAAAATCACCATCTCCGTGTTCGACTCCCAGTCATCACGGATTCTCGGGTCTGTAATACTGACGTTACACTTTGGGCTGCTTGTCACTGACATCAAATTTCATGTCATTGACGCCAAGACCTGCTACAATGCTTTGCTCGGCAGGCCTTGGTTACACGAATACAATATCATCCCTTCTACACAACATCGGTGTATGAAGTATTTCAAAGATGGTCTCGAGTACACTGTGACGGGGGAACTAAACCCATTCTGCATAAATGAAGTCCGCAAGTATAAAGACGCTAAGTATTTCCTACCAGACTTTGAAAACACAGAAAGATGCCATAAACCGGAGAATAAGCAAAAAGCTATCACCACTATCCTGGTCTTCGGGAGCGATACCGAGGAGGAAGAAGAGATAGCCTATTCAGGGCCGCCCCAATGCAACAGACTGGGACCATCTACCCCTATTCTGGTCTTTGGCAGTGACTCTGAAAATGAAGTCAATGCAGTGTTCTCGGTCCGTCCATCAATGCAGACCCTCACTGGAGACGATCAGAGTTTGCAAATTGCCATGGTTCCGCGGCCCACTACAGAGAGCTTGATGCGCTTGAGACATATAGTGTGTAAGAGTTGTAGACATTCTACGTCCCTCCCAGGCGAAGAGGTGAAAAGGCGATCCTATTCTATCGATCCGCGGAGATTAAAGTCGAAAGAGAAGTCTTGCATGGTGCCGATTTTGCGCTCGACAGGCTCTAACTCATCCGTCTGCCCAGATACTACACGGAGGGATTGAGAAGGTTATTAAGATATCAAGGCGTACCCCTTAAGCAAACCGTGCGACAGGCTCAGTTCTACAACAAGATTTGGAATGTCCCCGGAACTCAGCAAAAATTGCCCAGCGGAAAATGGAAACAATTGGGCTTGGATATGTCCAATCCAAGAAACGAGAGCAATTCAATGGCTGCCATGCCATAAATGACCTCGATGAAGAAGGGGATGCTCTTTTAGAAGACGCTGACGTTAAACCAGAACGAGGTCCCGCCATAAAAATGCTGAGTCCGTCGTTCGAAGAACAAATGGATAAGCTAATAAGGGAAGTGAGTCAAATGGTTCGGAATGACCACAGCCGCGAAATGACCATTTACGAGAAAGCCATGACGCAACGTCTCCTTCAGCAAGCTACGGAGGATGACAATGTCCTTCACCGTCAGCCAGCCATGCATTCCCAAGACATGAAAAAGGCCCGACGCATAGGCAAAAATAAGTTAAAGAACGGAAAAAATGTTCGGCAACGGCAAAATGGATCCAAAAGGCCACGCGATCGAGAAAGGGTCAGCCGGAATCCGTCTCTTATGAAAAAGATGGGTCGAGCATATTCTTTCCCTCAAGACAAGACAAGGAGAATCTTTGCCCTTGTTATGAAACATCAGATGATGACACTCCCGGAGTCTTGGCACCCCGATCAAGCAAACGAGGTTCATCACCTAGATTATTGCTGTCACGACCCGAAAGTACGGAACATGACCGACACTTAAACTACGAACGTCTCGAGACGTACGTAATCTAAGTAAACCGAAAACCCAGAAATCCAAACCAAGAAAAGTAGTAGAGTGCAGGAAAAACCAACTTAAAGCAAGTAATTTCAATAGCATAAGCCGAATTATGCGGTTTTTAAAACATCAAAAATTTACTGAAAATTTCGGCAGAGTCTCCTTTGTAAATACTGGCCCCCAAACGGGATACAACATGAATAGTATACGAAATCAAGAAAAAGGCATCCCCAAGCGGGAGCTAGCTCTTCGTCAATCGACGGTCACAACCACACAAGCAATATAATATACAACGCCAACGGCGAGGATCAAAACTCAAAAGGAAACTCAAAACCACCAGAAATATAACGAGCGACTCTAAGGTCGAAAGAATAAACAACACTGGTCTCTATCTCAATAAATACATGTTTGGTTGATGGAACTTCTAGATACAACAGAATAATGATATACAAGATATATAATGGGGATACGATACAAGTAAATCCACCTACTAGCAAATCACCCGAACGAAACTATGCCGCAAAACCGTAATTAAACCTGTACGGCAAAACCTGCAAGAAACTGGGGCACAACGGGGGTGAGTTGCCAACTCGTGAATAGAAAAACATCTACGCACAGAAATCGCATAAATAACGCAATCCTAGGTCAATGATCATAATATATCCTCAAAAATGTATATAATATGCAGCCTATAACAATGGCTAGGGTAGTATCTAACCCGAGTGTAAACTCATGTGCCCATGTCAGTGCCTCAGGTAGCAATATATCATATGAGTGAGGTATGAATGCATGAAAACAGAATACATGTAAATGAAGAAACTGTTTTCATAAATTAGTGAGATTTCTGTATTTTTAAAGTGAGGTATCATAAATGATATCAGTATCAACAGTGTCTAGCATCGACACAAAACATAAATCTCACTGTCTCGAAATATCAATGTCTCAATCTCAATATCTAGGGCGCCGTCAGTCCAGACCGGCCCCTACCATCCATCTCAAGACCACGACGGTATCCTCCGGATATCCGACGCGTCGGGTAATATCACCGGTCGGTAGTGCTCCCCTGCCGGGCTCAACGTCAACACCACATTCCTCTTGCCCCGAGGTACCGCACCGGGCCCACCATGTACCCGTGACGGTTCCTCCACTCCTCGACACGGATCTCGAAAACCACAGCAAACTCATGGTGGACGACACTTTACATCACTAGAAAACCGCAACATTTTATATTTTAAAAGATCATAAGTTGTAAATTTTGCGGCTTTCCCCGAAATCCAGAAATATCATAAATCTCAAGAAATCATCACAAGTGCATATGTCAATGATAATGAATGCATATGGTATCAATAACCAAGTTGCAATGTATGATTAATAAACTAGGCATGTAAGGTAGGTACACTAATATCATATCAAACTACTAACTAACAAGCTAAGTCAAGCAAATATATTCTCTAAAGTGTACGTGACATGGCAATTACCGATGAAGATGTGTGTGAGCCGGCAAGTAGGTGTACGTGGTACATACGCATCATCGGTAATGGTGCTGGTGTCCTAACAGCATGATATCAATAATGGAATATGCAGCAAAATAAGTATGCGAGGCAGAGCGAACAGCAATAATGTGCGGGAGCTGAATACTAGACACAACGATAACTAATCTGTAATAATCTAATATAAGTCCTACAAATGGTGCCTTTTGAAATAACACGAATCATGGGGTTTTGAAAATAGGGGCTACGGTGTTTTTATGAAAAGATACGTCTTTTGAAATATCCGTAGGATCTCTTGGGCTGTCTTTTAAAATACCCACGATTCGTTAGTTTTTGAAATAGGTAAGAATCGAATCTAATCTAACAACTAAACTAAACTAAAGGGCTAAGCTAACAAGCTGAACTACAGGTAAGGAAACCGCCTAACATCTGAGTCGATACATATACATACCTGTATATATATTAGTCGGTGATCCCGCCTCAATAATATCATATCCGATACCATATCTAAAATCAGACATCCCAAGTCAAGAGTGCGGATCAATCATCAAGATATAGCTCGTACGTAAATCCGTCGTACGGCATCCCAAATCTGGGTACGGGTCAATATCACATTCATCATACTATTCACCTGGTATCCTCTTATCAAATATCATGATCGCGGTACTGATCTACATCTAGTACCATACTGATACCGCCTACGTATGCATGGACGTGTGTGAAACACTACGTCAAAGACCCGCTACAACGTCGTGTCGTATCTCAAATACGAACCCTGCTATATCACCGATCTCACGACCTCAAATCAAATCTCATCGACTCAGCTCAATCCCAAGTATCATCCTTAAATCCGTATGTGAACACATAGTCCCATACCCATGCGAACCCATAACTATAAAGAATCCCATGAGCACATATCAATAGGAATGTATGCAAGTATGTATGTGTGTATGTGTAGTGCAACACTACCCTAGGGTTCGCAACACTAAAATAATCCAACACACCAATATCCATCCTAAGCATTGTTATTAATCCCAAATAACATATAATAATTGTTGGTGTGTATACGCATCCGTATACACCACCACGGACTACGGGGGTGCTATACGCCATCCACCCGACTTCTCCCCATAGATATAAATCTACTCACCTGGTCCTCGCTAGCCGGTGCCGACGTCGCCACGCGCTTGCTTGTCGTCTCGAAGTCCACATGGGGGTACCTACATATCATAACGCACCATATTGCATTAAAACTAAATTCGAAATCGAAACGGCATACGAAAATCAAATCGGCACGCGTATCACGCATAGGTCCAAACCTATCGCCTACACATGCAAGAATAGTCAAACCAACCCTCGATGTCGATGTACAAACGTCAAACCATCGAGAAAAATCCAATCACACTCATTTGCACATTCACGAACACTAATTTTAATATAAACTAGGTTAAAACTCACAAAACCCCCAATTTTACTTAAAAAGTCATTTTTCCGAAAATCTAGCAAGCACAATTCGCCGTTTTTGTACAAAACAGGATGTTTAAATGAATGTAGCAGCCAATATATTTATTAAATATCTTAAATAAGTCATATAAACAATTCCCGGAATTTAATCTCATTAAATTCCAAAAACCCTAATATTCTAGTTTACAAAATACCTAAAATTTAACAATTTCAAGCAAAAATGCACAAACTACAATCTAGCTTAGATTTGCATGATCTAAAGCATTAAACCACACTTAATAAAGTTAATGAAGTCATGAAAAACCTAAACACATTTTTAATCCCAAGTATTTAACCAATTTCAAAAACCTAGTAAGCAAATTAGCAAATTAACACAATTTTTAAACTAACCATTAGCACAAGCTACTAATCTTGTATTAACATGACAAAAAGCCTAAATATAACACACAACCATACACCAATTTTATAAAACCCTAACTTGCATTCAAATTCATAACTTGAATTCCAAAACTTGCAACTTAAGCCTAATTAACACTTAAGTAGTTTAGCTTTAAGAAATTAGTAACAAATTAAGCAAAAATGTTTTAGAATTATACCCAAAAACATTTGAAGATCCACAAGCATCCATGGCCTCCCAAAATGCTCTCTTTTCACAAAGATCCATGCTATACGGGCTAAGCTAAAATGGGTAGGAGTTGGATTTGGGTTTTGGGATTTTTTTTGATGGATTTGAGGCAATTTTTGATGAAGTTTGAAGAGAAAAGAGAAGGGAAATGGGGGGAGGGCTGCTGCTGCTGTAGGAGGGGGGCTGCTGGAATGGGAGTAGGAGAGGAGAGAGAGGGAGGTAGAGAAAGTGGGGGGAGAAGTCAAAGTCAATTCAAGGTCAAAGGTCCACCTCATTTCTCCATTTTCTTTTCTTTTCTTTCATTTCTTTCCTTTGAAATTCAAGTGGGGAGATAAAATGGGGGCTGCTGAATTCTTCAAGGGGAGAAGTAAATGGGAGTTTGTGGATGTGGGTACGGGTGTGGGATGATGAAAAATGATAAATATAATACCCCAAACATCTATTTACGCTAAAAAAAAAGCCTTTTTTCTTCAATAATTTCTAAACCGTTTTGGCAAATGATTTCGTTCCAAAAACCACATGATAAAATTTTATTTAATGTTTTATGATGCACAAAATTTGTTTCAACTCATTCTAATTTGTAATTTTCCCTAATTAAATGTATTAGTGACGGCTTAAATAATAATAAAATAATATTTTTTTTTCAGAAAATTTGAAATTTCACCAGCGGCTCAATAAACAACAAATAATAGCAATTACATAGCTAGAATATGTATATTTAATTTTTATTATAAGATATTTGTATTTTGACTTTTTACAGAAAACCCCCTTATTTTACCGATTTTTTCGAAATTTCACCGAAACGATTTTCAAAACGTTACAATCTTCCCCCCTTAAAGAAATTCGGTCCCCGAATTTAAATTCAAACTCCCCCAAATACTAAAACATCTAAGAAAAACCATCAAGTCGTCGGGGCTCCGAAATTGTAACTACATGAAACAATTCGTTGCGCAGCGCATGCGCTTGAAAAATGAGTATATAACTCAAATCAAAACTCCGTCAAGCATCCCGCAATCATCGGAGTCATGGAGAAGATATCAATGCCAAATCTAAATCAAACCAATATGATATAACTCGAAACTATACATGTAAACATCGAATCTATATCTGTAAGTATCTGAAGGAAATGCATGCCAAATCTCTTTAAGTCGCTATGCAACGCGTATAACACTGCACAGTGGCGGACGTCTATCATAAGAAAATAACTATATACATATATACCTTTGTTTGAAATGTACGTTCCGCCGTTTTGGAAACAATTTAGAAGGGTCTCCTTGTTTTAAACATTTCGTGTCATATCAGACACGTAGGTAAATACTGAGGCTATAGCTCGCTTTTTGGAAATCCCTTCAATAACTATCAATGCATGCAAAAATATATTCAGGTACTGTCCTCTGACTAGTCCTGCTCAGTACGAAAATACATAGCGATATCATAAAAACGTACTGCCCTATACGAAATCAATCCCAAAATATGCACATGAATGCTACGTGCGTCTGGTGCGCACGGAAATCAAAATCCATGAATGTGCCATACATGCGCACAGAAACAACATCTAAGTGCATCGGATGTGCACGAAACATCTGTCGTAGGCAACATATGTGCCTGACAGCAAAATCAGGTGCATCTATCGTGCACGAAATCATGAAATCCAATATCAAGCGCCGAACGTGCGCAAAATCAATCAGGTGCACAAGGTGCACAAAACAAATATCGGGTATCACAATCGAAATCGAAGTCCAGTACATCTAAGTGCACAAAAGGCGTATCACTGCACTGCAAGCATATATAAACTATACCGAGTGCAGGAACGAAATCGTGTGCATGCATACGCACAAAACCAACTCAACTGTTTAAAATCGTAAAATCACAAACATGTGAAACTGAAGCACGAAAACGATATCAAGTGCAACACTGTGCAAAGATTGTAAATCCTCAATCATCAAAATCAAATCATACGAATAAATCACCCAAAACATCGTAATCAATAATGGCGGAATAGTACTGCTTAAGCGCATCCTCTAAGAATCTCGGCCAACTGTCGCAGTCACTAGTGGGACGTCTCGTCGATGATCATGAACTCTGTCCTGCTGGCGTGCGTAACCATGACTACTCCTGGGTCAAGGTCTTCACTGTGAATTACCAATCTTTCGGTCCATCGGCTCATCGGCCCTGTCAGGTGTGCTAACGGGGACGATTCCGTTCTGGCACTTCTCTGGTCATCTCTTGGTCAATCATCGCGACCACTCGTAAGACAGCATATTACTGGCGTCGGCCTCTGGCTCTCTGAATGTACGTGACACATCTGATCCTGGGTGCAAGTATCATTGCAGCAGTGTCCTGGAAGGAATCCTGCTCACGGTCTCTTCCATGTCTCGTCTCTGCCAACTGACCGGAAGTCATTGTCCTTTCCTATATCTGCATCTTGCTCTGGAACGACTGCATACTCATCGCGACTCCTTCTGGAAGGTAAGTCCAAGTACCATGCCTCGGCATGCGCATCGCCTCTCTGATGTCGGCGGAGTGGAACGTCATCTCATCTAGATCTGGTGCGAACCTCTTACTCCACTTTTCTCTAATGTCGACCGCTTCGGACTCGTCTCGTCGTGGCTGCATGGACTGAGCTCCAACGGCTATCCTCGTATCTGGAGTCTCCCAAGAATGCATCTCACCACCTAGCATCCGATTGAAGTCGAACCATTCGATCGATTCGTCGAAACCTCATAATCCCCCAAGAGTTCAACATCTTGGTACAGTTTAATAGTATCGAGTACATACCACAGTATCGGTGGTCCAGCCGTAGAAGGGCAAACCCAAGCCTCACTAATGGCGCCGTGGAACTGCCGCAAACCCTAAGGTTCAAAGGCTTTCACACGGTCATTATGTCGAGTTAGGGTTTCATTCTTCTAGAGGGACCATAGAATTTCCTGCATGTCCTTCCGACTACTTTAAACTTGGAATAATAGGTTTCTGACATTCGATCGTCTCTGTCGACTCCCAACGTCTCCGCGTGAAGTCGTCTCTAGCTGGAATCCATCTATCTGATAACCTCTCATCGGGTAGGCGAACGAACCACATGTCTCAGTCATTCATCCGTGGGTGACTAGCGACCTTCTATCATTGGCTCAATCCTCTGGTACTGATCTGTCCGTCCGAGTAATCTCATACAGCGATCCATCAACGCTCGTGGTGCGAAAACACAACCAAAAGACACCTCTCTACAATCGGGTGTCGCCGGTATCACGCCCTGGTCAGTCCTCGTTTGTGACGAGCTCCTGCTGACCGCAACTCTAGCCGTAGCTCTCCCTGCTCGAAATCGTGGCAGCAAAACCAAACTGGTAACGATGAGGCTAGATCAGGAAGGAATATAATACTGAACAAGGAAATGTACATCCTAAGGCTTCTTAAGTGGAGTGGCATGTCGTAAATATGCCGCGGAACATACCAACGGTACGTCACTCTACTTTAGTCACCTATTCCATCAACCAAGGGTCATCCTACGCTCCGAAGGTAAAACCTAACGCTTTGATACCAACTTTGTCACGACCCGAAAGTACGGAACATGACCGACACTTAAACTACGAACGTCTCGAGACGTACGTAATCTAAGTAAACCGAAAACCCAGAAATCCAAACCAAGAAAAGTAGTAGAGTGCAGGAAAAACCAACTTAAAGCAAGTAATTTCAATAGCATAAGCCGAATTATGCGGTTTTTAAAACATCAAAAATTTACTGAAAATTTCGGCAGAGTCTCCTTTGTAAATACTGGCCCCCAAACGGAATACAACATGAATAGTATACGAAATCAAGAAAAAGGCATCCCCAAGCGGGAGCTAGCTCTTCGTCAATCGACGGTCACAACCACACAAGCAATATAATATACAACGCCAACGGCGAGGATCAAAACTCAAAAGGAAACTCAAAACCACCAGAAATATAACGAGCGACTCTAAGGTCGAAAGAATAAACAACACTGGTCTCTATCTCAATAAATACATGTTTGGTTGATGGAACTTCTAGATACAACAGAATAATGATATACAAGATATATAATGGGGGTACGATACAAGTAAATCCACCTACTAGCAAATCACCCGAACGAAACTATGCCGCAAAGCCGTAATTAAACCTGTACGGCAAAACCTGCAAGAAACTGGGGCACAACGGGGGTGAGTTGCCAACTCATGAATAGAAAAACATCTACGCACAGAAATCGCATAAATAACGCAATCCTAGGTCAATGATCATAATATATCCTAAAAAATGTATATAACATACAGCCTATAACAATGGCTAGGGTAGTATCTAACCCGAGTGTAAACTCATGTGCCCGTGTCAGTGCCTCAGGTAGCAATATATCATATGAGTGAGGTATGAATGCATGAAAACAGAATACATGTAAATGAAGAAACTGTTTTCATAAATTAGTGAGATTTCTGTATTTTTAAAGTGAGGTATCATAAATGAAATCAGTATCAACAGTGTCTAGCATCGACACAAAACATAAATCTCACTGTCTCGAAATATCAATGTCTCAATCTCAATATCTAGGACGCCGTCAGTCCAGACCGGCCCCTACCATCCATCTCAAGACCACGACGGTATCCTCCGGATATCCGACGCGTCGGGTAATATCACCGGTCGGTAGTGCTCCCCTGCCGGGCTCAACGTCAACACCACATTCCTCTTGCCCCGGGGTACCGCACCGGGCCCACCATGTACCCGTGACGGTTCCTCCACTCCTCGACACGGATCTCGAAAACCACAGCAAACTCATGGTGGACGACACTTTACATCACTAGAAAACCGCAACATTTTATATTTTAAAAGATCATAAGTTGTAAATTTTGCGGCTTTCCCCGAAATCCAGAAATATCATAAATCTCAAGAAATCATCACAAGTGCATATGTCAATGATAATGAATGCATATGGTATCAATAACCAAGTTGCAATGTATGATTAATAAACTAGGCATGTAAGGTAGGTACACTAATATCATATCAAACTACTAACTAACAAGCTAAGTCAAGCAAATATATTCTCTAAAGTGTACGTGACATGGCAATTACCGATGAAGATGTGTGTGAGCCGGCAAGTAGGTGTACGTGGTACATACGCATCATCGGTAATGGTGCTGGTGTCCTAACAGCATGATATCAATAATGGAATATGCAGCAAAATAAGTATGCGAGGCAGAGCGAACAGCAATAATGTGCGGGAGCTGAATACTAGACACAACGATAACTAATCTGTAATAATCTAATATAAGTCCTACAAATGGTGCCTTTTGAAATAACACGAATCATGGGGTTTTGAAAATAGGGGCTACGGTGTTTTTATGAAAAGATACGTCTTTTGAAATATCCGTAGGATCTCTTGGGCTGTCTTTTAAAATACCCACGATTCGTTAGTTTTTGAAATAGGTAAGAATCGAATCTAATCTAACAACTAAACTAAACTAAAGGGCTAAGCTAACAAGCTGAACTACAGGTAAGGAAACCGCCTAACATCTGAGTCGATACATATACATACCTGTATATATATTAGTCGGTGATCCCGCCTCAATAATATCATATCCGATACCATATCTAAAATCAGACATCCCAAGTCAAGAGTGCGGATCAATCATTAAGATATAGCTCGTACGTAAATCCGTCGTACGGCATCCCAAATCTGGGTACGGGTCAATATCACATTCATCATACTATTCACCTGGTATCCTCTTATCAAATATCATGATCGCGGTACTGATCTACGTCTAGTACCATACTGATACCGCCTACGTATGCATGGACGTGTGTGAAACACTACGTCAAGGACCCGCTACAACGTCATGTCGTATCTCAAATACGAACCCTGCTATATCACCGATCTCACGGCCTCAAATCAAATCTCATCGACTCAGCTCAATCCCAAGTATCATCCTTAAATCCGTATGTGAACACATAGTCCCATACCCATGTGAACCCATAACTATAAAGAATCCCATGAGCACATATCAATAGGAATGTATGCAAGTATGTATGTGTGTATGTGTAGTGCAACACTACCCTAGGGTTCGCAACACTAAAATAATCCAACACACCAATATCCATCCTAAGCATTGTTATTAATCCCAAATAACATATAATAATTGTTGGTGTGTATACGCATCCGTATACACCACCACGGACTGCGGGGGTGCTATACGCCATCCACCCGACTTCTCCCCGTAGATATAAATCTACTTACCTGGTCCTCGCTAGCCGGTGCCGACGTCGCCACGCGCTTGCTTGTCGTCTCGAAGTCCACATGGGGGTACCTACATATCATAACGCACCATATCGCATTAAAACTAAATTCGAAATCGAAACGGCATACGAAAATCAAATCGGCACGCGTATCACGCATAGGTCCAAACCTATCGCCTACGCATGCAAGAATAGTCAAACCAACCCTCGATATCGATGTACAAATGTCAAACCATCGAGAAAAATCCAATCACACTCATTTGCACATTCACGAACACTAATTTTAATATAAACTAGGTTAAAACTCACAAAAACCCCAATTTTACTTAAAAAGTCATTTTTCCGAAAATCTAGCAAGCACAATTCGCCGTTTTTGTACAAAACAGGATGTTTAAATGAATGTAGCAGCCAATATATTTATTAAATATCTTAAATAAGTCATATAAACAATTCCCGGAATTTAATCTCATTAAATTCCAAAAACCCTAATATTCTAGTTTACAAAATACCTAAAATTTAACAATTTCAAGCAAAAATGCACAAACTACAATCTAGCTTAGATTTGCATGATCTAAAGAATTAAACCACACTTAATAAAGTTAATGAAGTCATGAAAAACCTAAACACATTTTTAATCCCAAGTATTTAACCAATTTCAAAAACCTAGTAAGCAAATTAGCAAATTAACACAATTTTTAAACTAACCATTAGCACAAGCTACTAATCTTGTATTAACATGACAAAAAGCCTAAATATAATACACAACCATACACCAATTTTATAAAACCCTAACTTGCATTCAAATTCATAACTTGAATTCCAAAACTTGCAACTTAAGCCTAATTAACACTTAAGTAGTTTAGCTTTAAGAAATTAGTAACAAATTAAGCAAAAATGTTTTAGAATTATACCCAAAAATATTTGAAGATCCACAAGCATCCATGGCCTCCCAAAATGCTCTCTTTTCACAAAGATCCATGCTATACGGGCTAAGCTAAAATGGGTAGGAGTCGGATTTGGGTTTTGGGATTTTTTTTGATGGATTTGACGCAATTTTTGATGAAGTTTGAAGAGAAAAGAGAAGGGAAATGGGGGGAGGGCTGCTGCTGCTGTAGGAGGGGGGGCTGCTGGAATGGGAGTGGGAGAGGAGAGAGAGGGAGGTAGAGAAAGTGGGGGGAGAAGTCAAAGTCAATTCAAGGTCAAAGGTCCACCTCATTTCTCCATTTTCTTTTCTTTTCTTTCATTTCTTTCCTTTGAAATTCAAGTGGGGAGATAAAATGGGGGCTGCTGAATTCTTCAAGGGGAGAAGTAAATGGGAGTTTGTGGATGTGGGTACGGGTGTGGGATGATGAAAAATGATAAATATAATACCCCAAACATCCATTTACGCTAAAAAAAAAGCCTTTTTTCTTCAATAATTTCTAAACCGTTTTGGCAAATGATTTCGTTCCAAAAACCACATGATAAAATTTTATTTAATGTTTTATGATGCACAAAATTTGTTTCAACTCATTCTAATTTGTAATTTTCCCTAATTAAATGTATTAGTGACGGCTTAAATAATAATAAAATAATATTTTTTTTCAGAAAATTTGAAATTTCACCAGCGGCTCAATAAACAACAAATAATAGCAATTACATAGCTAGAATATGTATATTTAATTTTTATAATAAGATATTTGTATTTTGACTTTTTACAGAAAACCCCCTTTTTTACCGATTTTTTCGAAATTTCACCGAAACGATTTTCAAAACGTTACAATTGCTCCTATCACCGAGCGATAGGACATCCTCTTGAAGACTGCTTCACCTTCAAAAACTGGGTCGAAGACCAATATCAACTCAGCAGATTCGCTCTATCCAACAGTTGGAGGGTAGCCCCACCACAAAAGCATATACCAAAAGCAACGCATATAGTGAGAGTAGAACCAGATCAATATCGGTCTTGGAAACGATCTCATACATGTCACGTGATAATGCTGTCGAAAGAAGGAGTGTATGAGAATATGGTTAACCTCTCCTGGTGCTTCGAAAACGAGGATGAAGATGAGTTGATCTCAGAATTTCCACCGGCGCCAAAAGAGTTGGAAGATGGGATACACACCACGGTGGACAACCTGAGAAAAGTCGACTTGGGGATGACAAACAACTTGCGGCCTACGTTCATCAGTGAGCTGCTGCCTAAAGAGCAGGTATCTACTCTAAAGGATGTGCTCATGCAGTATAAAGATTGCTTCGCATGTAACTATTCCGAGATGCCGGGGCTAGATCCAGAAATAGTTGTGCATAAATTGGCGATATCTCCGGACGTCAAGCCAGTCAAACAAGCACCAAGAAGAATGCGACTCGAACTTGAAATGAGTATCAACGCCGAAATCAAGAAGCTAATCGACTCTGGCTTTATCCCAGAAGTCCAATACCCCGACTGGATCGCCAACATTGTCCCAGTGATGAAGAAAAATGGGACGGTGCGCATCTGCGTAGACTTTCGGGACCTCAACAAAGCCTGTCCGATAGATGATTTTCCCGTACCGGTTACCGAGTTGATGATAGATAACACGTCCACTCATGAAGTCTTCTCCTTCATGGACGGATCATCGGGGTACAATAAAATAAAGATGCATCCCGATGACCAAAAGCACACCGCTTTCCGGACTCCAGTGGGCATATTCTGCTACAAAGTGATGCCATTCGGTCTGAAGAACGCCGGCGCCACCTACCAGAGGGTCATGACAAAGATCTTCGATGACCTCGTACACGAGATTGTCGAATGTTATATCGACGACCTCGTGGTGAAAAGCAAATCATATGAGGAACACTGGGAGCATTTGAAAATAGTATTCCAGCGTCTTCGGAAGTATAACCTGAAGATGAACCCTCTGAAATGCGCATTCGGAGTCTCCTCAGGCAAATTTCTATGGTTTATCATACGACACCAGGGCATCGAAATAGATCCGTTGAAGATCAAGGCGATTATGGAAATGCCAATTCTAAGAACATTAAAACAATTGCGATCTCTGCAAGGGAAGCTCACGTATATCCGGCAATTCATAGCCAATCTCTCCGGAAAATGCCATCCCTACAATCACCTGATGAAGAAGGGAACCCCGTTTGTTTGGGATCGTAAATGCCAAAGTGCACTGGACGAAATCAAACAATACCTGCAGAACCCACCAGTACTGACCGCTCCGATCAAGGGGAAGCCCCTCATTCTGTACACAACAGCCCTTGAAGGTTCTTTAGACGCGCTATGGGCATAGGAAAACGATCAAGGGAAGGAGAGAGGCCTCTACTATTTGAGTCGAGTTCTCCTGGGGGCAGAAAACAACTACTCCCTATCGAAAAACATTGCCTGGCGTTAATCTTCGCGATAACGAAGCTTTGGCATTATACTTTGGTGCATGAGGTCCATCTCATATCAAAAGTGGATCATCTCAACTATTTGTTGTCAAGAGCCATGCTAACGGGACGGCTCGCTAAATGCGCCCTATTCTTAATAGAATTCTCGAAACATACCGACCTCTCAAGGCAGTGAAAGGCCAGGCCATCGCCGACTTCCTCGCTGAGCATCCGATACCCACCGATTCACCCTTAAATTGCGAATTGCCAGACGAGCATGCGTTTGGCACGATTGACGGGGAGAGAGGAGAGAGTGATACCCGATGGGAACTCTACTTCGATGGGGCATCTTCCATGAAGAAGCGAAAGCACAACTCTCCCATAATCAAATCTGTGGTAGGCCTCATCTTCGTGACTCCATAAGGAGGGATAATGCGCTTTTCCTTTTCCTTAATAGAGCTGAGGACAAACAATGAGGCAGAATATGAGGCTTTGATAGCAAGTCTTGAGATCGCTGTCGACATGGGAATCGAAAACCTCCTCATATACGGAGACTCCCAGTTGGTCGTTAGTCAAGTAAACGGCGGCTATCAAACGTGCAAATCAGAGTTGGTAAAGTACAGGAGAGAGTGCAACAGTTACTAACTCAAATTCCCTCCTACTCCCTAGAAAGCATACCGCGTGAAGAAAATAGCAAAGCAGACGCATTAGCCAAACTCGCTAAAGAACTGGCTGACGAAAATCTCGATGACATAAGGATCATTGTACAAAGCCGTCGGGTTCTTATACCCGCAGAAATATCTCCGGAGTCATCTGAAAAAAAGGAAGCGACCAAGCAAATAGCCCTACAAATAGAGGACCAAGAAAAAGCTAAGGATTGGAGAGAAGTCTTTATAGACTACTTCAAATCCCGTCAAACACCGGAAGATGCATCCTCAAGACATCAGCTCACGAAACGAGCCCTGCCTTTCGCCTTTGTCAATAATACTCTACATAAGAGATCGTTTGACTCTCTGTGGCTAAGATGCCTGGGACGGAAGAAGCAAGAAGAGTTGTCCAAGAAACTCACGACGGACTCTGCGGTTCTCATCAAGCTGGGCTGAAGATGAAACTGAAGATCAAAAGGATGGGCTACTATTGGCCTACGATGATTCAGGACTGCCTCGAATACGCGAAGCAGTGTCACTCGTGCCAAATTCATGGAGACTTCATCCACCAGCATCCAAACCCGCTACACCCAAAGTGGCTAGCTGGCCGTTCTAAATGTGGGGAACTGACATAATTGGGCCCATCGAACTAGCGTCATCCAAAGGACATCGGTTCATATTGGCGACAACTGATTACTTCTCTAAGTGGGCAGAAGCAATACCGCTTAGACAAGTGAAGACGGAGAACATCCACCATTTCTTTAAGACACACGTCATCTATCGGTTCGGCACTCCGCGACGGATTATCTCCGATAACGGGCCGGCCTACAGAAGCCACAGAATCAGCCGCTTCACACAACAACATAACATAGACTGGAGAAACTCTTCGGTCTATAATCCCCGAGCTAACGGTCTAGCTGAGGCTTTCAACAAAACCTTGACAAAGACCATAAAGAAGATGGTGTCCAAAAATAAAAAGGACTGGCACGAGAGACTGCATGAAGCTCTCTGGGCGTATCGAACTACGTTCAAAACGGCTACGAATACAACGTCGTATGCATTGGTATTCGGCACGGAAGCAGTGCTCCCCTTAGAAATAGAGCTACCCTCTCTACGAGTGGCGGTTCATTACGAACTAACAGACGAAGAGAATGCTCATCTTTGGCTTGAGGAGCTCGACGCCCTCAATGAAACTCGTCTCATGGCGCAGCAAAACTTGGAGGCTTACAATGCAAAGATGACACGCTCATACGAAAGATTAACTAGACCGAGAACATTCCGCCAAGGCGAACTTGTGCTAGTTGTCAAAAGACCTATGATCCCCAATCATGCCAAACGGGAGAGATTCGAGCCAAACTATGAGGGCTCATACATCATAGACAAGGTCTACCAAGATAGGGCTTACTTGCTCATGGATATGCATGGCGAAAGACCCTTCCGGCCGATAAACGGCTGATTCCTAAAAAAATACTACGCCTGACGAGTCACGGCCCAGGTCAATGATAGATGACGATACTTATGCCCACTCGCTATCTTCCTAAGTCCAAACTCTATAAGTAATATCCGGCGAAATCTCGCCTCAAAACTCATATGGACCGTAATGTCCTTAAACTAGTTGCGGACCGAAACGTTCCTAAACTAACTATGGACCGTAATGTCTTTAAACTAGCTGCGGACTGAAACATCCCTAAACTAACTATGGACCGAGATGTCCTTAAATTAACGATAGGACCGAAACGTCCCTAAACTAACGACGGACCGAAATGTCCCCAAACTAACAATGGACCGTAATGTCCTTAAACTAGCCGCGGACCGAAACGTCCCTAAACCAACTATGGACCGTAATGTCCTTAAAATAGTTGCGGACCGAAACGTCCCTAAACTAACTACGGACCGAGATGTCCTTAACTAACGATAGGACCAAAACGTTCCTAAACTAACGAAGGACTGAAACGTCCCTAAACTAACGACAGACCGAAATGTCCTGAAACTAGCTACGGACCGAAACGTTTTTAAACTACTACGAACCGTAGCATCTTTAAGCTAACGCGGCAAAAAAAAATGGTACATCCATAAGAGAAATGGGCACGGATGAAAACCCGAAAGGGCTCTGTGAGTAAAAACATCAGGGCTAACGGCGAGTTTGTGAAAACCCGAAAGGGCGCAGACTCGTAAAAGAGATTCATACACACTTGCAAGATCCTCTCGACCTTGTAAAGAGAAAATACCTGCGTAAGATCCTTACGACTCACCAGGGAGCAACACACTTAGGAATCCTCACGATCCCTAAGGAGAAATTACACTTACAAGATCCTCACGACTTGTAAGGAGAATGTCCCCCCTATGAGACCCTCACGGCTCATAGTATTCAAAAGCCTTAAGCTACAGGGATCTGAGCCTGTTCTTAAGCCGTCACATTCCGCAGATTGCCCTACAAACGGTTTAATATTGACCCTTGTATACAATCCACGGGCACAAATAAACGTCTCCTCCACCAAGTTCCACCAATGGCGCGAAATGTCTTCATGTGGTGAACGACACTTGTAAGTCCTCTCGACTTATAAGGAGAAAACACTCTTGTAAGAACCTTACGATTTATAAGAGAACACGCACTTAAGAATCCTCACGATTCCTAAGGAGAAAACGCATCTACGAGATCCTTACGACTCGTAGGGAGAAACATCTTTATGAGACCCTTACGGCTCATGAAGTCAAAAGCCTTAGTCGACAGGATCTTAATCCTGTTCGCTGAGCTACCTTTGTTCGAATCAACAAAGGCAAATGATGATTCGCTCCTGGAAATATCCCAGTTGTAGCGATGCTGATGCCTAAACCGGTAGCAAATTCCAAGTCCTTTCACGACAAGTGATAATTCGCTCCTGGCAATATTCCAGTCGCATGGTATTATATTTCAGGCCCATACTCGCAACAAAATCAGTGAGCCAAAAATATAAAATAAAAATGGTAGAAATATTTAGGCAACTCACAATAAAAAGCAGCGAGTAAAAAGGAAAAATAGCCGAAATGATTGGCCATCTCGAAAACAAGTCAGCTAATGACCTCCCCGACGGAGCAACGCCCCGTCTCGGAAACAAGTCATCCAATGACCTCCCCGATGGAGAAACGCCCCGTCTCGGAAACAAGTCATCCAATGACCTCCCCACCGGAGCAACGCCCCATCACGGAAACAAGTCAGCCAATAACCTCCCGGCCGGAACGATGCCCCGTCTTGGAAACAAGTCAGCCAATGACCTCCCTGCCGGAGCAATGCCCCGTCTCAGAAACAAGTCAGCCAATGACCTCCCTGCCGGAGCAATGCCCCGTCTCGGAAACAAGTCAGCTAATGACCTCCCCGCCGGAACAACGCTCTGTCTCGAAAACAAGTCAGCCAATGACCTCCCCGCCGGAGCAACGCTCCGTCTCGGAAACAATTCAGCCAATGACCTCCCTGACGGAGCAACCCCCCATCTCGGAAACAAGTCAACCAATGACATCCCTGCCGGAGCAACGCCCCGTCTCGGAAACAAGTCAGCTAATGACCCCCCCGCCGGAACAATGCTCCGTCTCGGAAACAAGTCAGCCAATGACATCCCTGCCGGAACAACGCTCCGTCTCAGAAACAAGTCAGCCAATGACCTCCCCGCCGGAGCAACGCCCCATCTCGGAAACAAGTCAGCCAATCACCTCCCCGCCGGAACAACGCCCCATCTCGAAAACAAGTTAACCAATGACCTCCCCGCCAGAGCAACGCCCTATCTCGGAAACAAGTCGGCCAATGACCTCCCCGCCGGAACAACGCTCCGCCTCGGAAACAAGTCAGCCAATGACCTCCCCGCCGGAACAACGCTCCGTCTCGGAAACAAGTCAGCCAATGACCTCCCCGCCAGAGCAACGCCCCGTCTCGGAAACAAGTCAGCCAATGACCTCCCCGCCGGAACAACGCTCCATCTCGGAAACAAGTCAGCCAATGACCTCCCTGCCGGAGCAACGTCCTGTCTCGAAAACAAGTCAGCCAATGACCTCCCTGTCGGAAAAACGCTCCGTCTCGGAAACAAGTCAGCCAATCACCTCCCCGTCGGAACAACGCTCCGCCTCAGAAACAAGTCAGCCAATGACCTCCCCGCCGGAGCAACACTCCATCTCGGAAACAAGTCAGCCAATGACCTCCCCGCCGGAGCGACGCCCCGTCTCGGAAACAAGTTAGCCAATGACCTCCCCGCCGGAGCGACGCCCAGTCTTAGAAACAAGTCAGCCAATGACCTCCCCACCGGAGCAACGCCCCATCTCAGAAACAAGTCAGCCAATAACCTCCCCGACGGAGCAACACCCTGTCTCGGAAACAAGTGAGCCAATGACCTCCCCGCCGGAGCAACGCCCCGTCTCGGAAACAAGTGAGCCAATGACCTCCCCGCCGGAGCAACGCCCCGTCTCGGAAACAAGTCAGCCAATGACCTCCCCGCCGGATCAATGCTCCATCTCGGAAACAAGTCAACCAATGACCTCCCCGCCGGATCAATGCTCCGTCTCGGAAACAAGTCAACCAATGACCTCCTGCCGGATCAATGCTCCATCTCGGAATCAAATCAACTCACGAACCTCTCGATTCAGGGAAATCAGCGTCCTTAGCGGGAACCTCTCGATTTGTTTCGACCCGCAAGGAAATCAGTGTCTTTGCAGAACCTCTCGATTCGTCTCGACCCCAGGGAAATCGGTGTCCTTGGCAAAACCTTTCGATTCAGGGAAATCGGCGTCCTTGGCGAGAACCTCTCGATTCATTTCGACCTGCAAGGAAATCAGTGTCTTTGCAGGAATCCCTCAATTCGTCTCGACCCCAAGGAAATCAGTGTCCTTGGCAAAACCTCTCGATTCAGGGAAATCGGCATCCTTGGCGAGAACCTCTCAATTCGTTTTGACCCGCAAGGAAATCAGTGTCTTTGAGAGAATCTCTCGATTCGTCTCGACCTACGGGGAAATTAGTGTCCCTATGCATAAAGAAATTTCTCTTGTGGGATCCTTACGATTCTTGAGAGAAAACGCACATAGGAGTCCTCACAACCCCTAAGGAGAAATTACACCTACGAGATCCTCTCGACTCATAGGGAGAAAAGTCTTTATGTGACCCTCACGGTTTATAAAGTTGAAAAGTCTTAGGCAGCAGACCTGAACCTATTTCCTAAGCCATCGCTGTTGGAGATAGTGCCCTCATAGTCAATTATTGGATCGCAGGTACGTGATTGCAATGATTGCGGAGGACCTATCCCGGTAGGACAGTCTTACTCGAGATGATAGTTTACTATCTGGTTTGCCTTTATCAGTCGTGTACATGTTCAGGTGACTGATTGCATGTTACACTTTGATAGAGCCCTTAGGATCTGGCTTTACTACCAACTGTATGATGGCGATCATATACGTGAGAGTTGGGTAGTTTATATGCATATCCTTAATTGTGGTCCCTAGTCGTGGGAGTTTCGAGACAGGGCATCGATACTCCGGAGTAGACTAGTGTATACAGTCGAGACCCCGACGAGGGGCGGTGGCCGGTCTCACAAGCCACTGGTGTCAGTTGGATCACCTAAGATGTATACAGGTGCTCATTGGGTTATGAGTACACCGGACAGGACTCGCCGGGAATCTGCTAGTTAGTATTATATCTACCGTCAGATAGCAGTTCCCTGGTGACATGTGTACAGGTTAGTTCATCGACCTGAGGTCGTCATTTGTCTCGTGTGAGTTCCCACTGTGCTTTGATTTCTACCCTACCACGGCTCAAAGGAGTCGTGCAAACAGGTAGCTTTTGGGTACAGTCCCGAGCCATATGGAGGCACGTGAGCGGATCGGCAGGTGTTTCGTCTCTCCCGGTATTGGGGGCGAGATCGTGCTGTGTCTAGGAGAGCCATTACACTAAATCCATGGCCATGGTAGGAGATTTACTGGTAGGTACTCCAGTAGTATCTCAGGGTGTTATTGGGCTACACTCCGACACGACTTATACTGCTTCTGGGGGTCTGACGTTACTAGCCCCCTAGGCGGATATGCGATACTCATTGACGAACGGACCGGACTGTATATACATTGTCACTGTTAGGCTCAGTAGGGTTTCTGGATGTGTTAGCTCATCGGCCACCCTTGAGTGCGCTCATCAGTCTCCCTTAAGTTCAGTCCGTGGGCAACCGTTACGCATAGCTACTGCCGCTGACGGTTTGTGGTTAAACCCACTGCCAGGGTACTGAAGAGTCATTAGAGTCCCCCACAGACAGTTTCCCAAGTTTCGGGCGAAACGTTGTAGAGGCCGTATGGTTTTATGGCAGGGTTCGGAAAATGCACGTGCGTTTACGCACGTGTCAGTTTTCGGGCAGTTGATACTGGTCGGCTTTGGTTTAAGCCGGATCCGAGTATTATATTGAGTAGGTATAATATCTTTGTCTCAGTTGCATTTGTATTCGGTCGTAATACAAATGCGGGTATATTTATACAGTTTCGGGGTTATCCTGAAAGTCGTTTCAGGATCACTTTTGGAAGTTGCCAGTTTCCAGTTTTCTATCAGCCGTCTTTTAACATTTGGTTAAAGACGGGTTTATCTTTTCTACTGATGGGGTGAGTCGTGCTTCTAGAAGCTTCTAGTTTGGTGACTTGACATGGTGACTCATTAGGCATTAATGGTGTCATTAAAGCTATTGGTGACTAGGTTTGTTCTAATTGGTTCATATTAGTGATTCATTCTTTCATGAAGCTTCTTGTATATTGTCACCCCCCTTTCCTTGCTTCTACACTCATTCTCACCTCTTCATAAATATGTGGCCGGCCACCTTTGAGTGTGAGATAGAATTGATTCATTCATTTTTGGCCAAAGACTATGGTTTTGAGTGCATGGAAATTTCATTGCTTCTTTCAATTTCCATCACCCGATTAAAACGGCAACTTCATTAACCGATCGTCCACGGATTTGGACGAAGTGAGACAAAGTATTCTACTCATATTCTACATCATTCTTGGTCGTCTCTTTTAGCAAACTTGACGATCGAGTTGCCTCGAGTCAGAGGCGGGAGCCCGTTTAAAGAACCGATCATGTGGTGCCACTTCGACGAAGGATTCGGAGATCGACGAGATCGGAGCAGCCGCAACGGAGCGTGGGATGATGGTTGAAGAACGAAGGACTCGGATCGTTCGGTACAACCTTTCTACACTCTTTACAGTTTGTTAGTTTAGCAATAATGGCAGATCCGGGTTAAAGTATACGATAGCGCCAAGTTTAAAAGTTTTTGTTCCGCATTTGGCGTCTGTAGACGGCCGGGGCGCTAGCGTAGACTAACAATCGCTACCCTATAAGGAAGTTAAGATGGACTGTTATCTACCATCTACAGGCCACATTTGCTATGTCACACGCCAATGACACGACAAAGAAAAGAAAGCGATAGTATGAGATAAAATATTCCTTTATTCGGGGATTCAAGTGAATACAGGATACATCATGTAAAAGAATAAAAAATGAATGCATGTTATTCACCAGTTATAAATTTTCAAAAAAAAAATATACAGAAACGGCTGCTAAGGAGGAGGCGTCTTTAACAAATCAGCAAGCTGCTCACGCACTCCTCTTAATCCATTCTCATGGTTATCCATCGCAGCCAACTCTGCTTCAATTTGAGTCCGCTGCCATAAACAGGACGAAATCTTTTCATCAGTTTCTAGCAGGGCAGCTTCGCAGTCCTGCATGACCCGCTCGGTAGAGTCAAGCGTCCGCCTCAGCGTCAACCCATCCGAAATGCATCGCTGGAGATTTTCGAAGACAGTTTTTAACTGTGCGGCATTCGCTTCAATCTGAGCGCATAACCGGGCAGATTCACTTGAAGCTACTTCATGTTCTTTTCGCCTCAGAGTCACCTCTTATTCAAAATAACGAAGGAAAGGAACACTATGCTCAACCCATGCAGCTCGCTGGGAATTCAAAGCCAGAACCTCAGGAGCAAGACGCTTGAGCTCAATCTCGTGCAGGCAAGCTTCGATCTTTCTGTAGTAGTTAACCCAAGACTCGATGACACCTTCATCATGGAGTTCATGAGCGTCGTCAGCATAGGATTAACCTCAACAGCAAAATCTGAAGCGAATGCGAGGGCCTCGGCGTCAAGATCCTCGACGAATTCGCTCAACATTCACAGGCTAGTCGCAGCGCCCCTGGAAGATGGGCGTTTAGCAAAGGGCCCTGCCGGTATTGGGATGCGAGACTCAAAGGGAGCTGGAGCTGGTGCGATTGCTGCAAAACAAATTATAGTCAAATGTCGACTCAGGAGGTAAAGAAAATACAAGCGATAGAGTCTAATATACCGGCTGTGGCAGATGGCAATATTGGGAGTACCGGAGGCTTGGCTATTCTCTCGTCCCCTCCTCCGATCCGTGACGCTGCGAGCAATATAAAGAAGACTTAGCAACAATACGGCTATTCATAAAAGAAAGAAGGAGACAATTGTTAGTTATATGTATGCCCTAGAGGCCATTACTGTACATACGATGTATACTGTAGTGGATACTTGGACATATATAGGTAGGACTTTCTTGCTCGACATGATAGTATGCTATCTGGTTGCTCTTTATCTTAACATGTACTCTGATTGTTTTTATGTTACATGTTGATAAAACCCTTAGGATGAGTACTTGACTACCAGGACTATGATGCATATCATACTAGTGGGGACAGTGCAGTCGCTAAGTACATCCTTCAAATGTTCCTAGTCATAGGTGTATCAAGACAGGGCATCGATATACCAGAATAAACTAGCGTATGCGCTTCTTGACCCATATGATGGGCGATGGATGATCCCATATCCATTGGTGTTTGACATCAGAGAAGGTATACGGGTGCTCAATGGAGACTGGGTACACTGGACGGACTCGCCGAGAACTCCTAGATGGTATTATACCTCATGTCAGATGGCAGTTCTCTGGTGACACTGGTACAGGTTAGTCTGTAGACCCGAGATCGTCATAGAGTCTTGTGTGATTCCCACTGTGCTTTGATTTCCACCTCACCACGTCCATGGGGGCGTGCAGAACGGTGGCTTTTGGGTACAGTCCCGAATCACATGGAGGCAATGAGCGATAGGAGGGGTTTCGTCTCGCCCGGTATAGGGAGTTGATATTGCGCTGTGTTCGATTGGCTATAACTGGAAATCCCTGACCAGGGTTGCTGAGATTTACTGGTAAGTGTTATCAGTAGTTTCTCGAACTATTATGGACCTCATATCGACACGACTTATCAAACTATTGGGGTCTGACATTTACCACCCCTAGGCGAGATATGCGACATATCAGACGAAGAGACCGGACTATACGGGAGTGTTACTGATTGGATTCGCAGGAGAATATACAGGCTTGCTTGTTGATCTTCTGATCGCTCAATACCTGGGTGGCTGTTACGTTTAGCTGACCGCTTGCAGCTTGTGGGTGTTTGATATGATCATCACCTACTGCCGGCGTATTGATGATTCTTTAGAGTCCTACACAGAGGTTTCCTGGCTCAGGCAAAACGGAGTAGGAGCACATATGCGATATGTGCGGGACCGAGAACAATACGTGTATATGATACCGTATTAGATTCTCACGATATGTGATATCGGCCGGATATATGTGATATAGCCGGGTCATCGGATCAAGTGTTGATTCGATGAACTGATACAGATTATATTAGTCGGTTATTTATGATGTAGCCGGATTATCGGATCAAGTGTTGATTCGATAATTTAATGTATAATTATATATTTGATATATTATATTACATTAACTAATATTAGCTCACTTAAAGATTATTTTTCTCACTTGGATAATACATTGATATATATGTGATATATGTTAATTGTATTATTTTATTTTGTTACAATAAATATTGTATATGTGATATATAATATTGTAACAAGTTAGGGTTACAAATGCAACATGCTTTGTGGAGTTTAAATATGGTTAGGGTTTGTATTAGGGTTAAACTTGGATGAAGCTTTCAAGAAGCTTCTTGAAGTTTTGACTTTGACTTGTGATATTTTGTGTAGATATTTCTTAACCCAACCCAAACCCTTTACCATAGTTAATTCTCTACAAGAGTTAAGTCTTCATTCTTAACCCATGGTTACATTTCTAACCTCACACAATGATTTCATTATTCATCACAAATATATTTCTTCTTCTTCTTCATCTTGAAAAAGCTTTCTAGCTTTTTGACATGTGATGATAATGAGTGAGAAATTGAAAACAAAAGAGAGCTAAATTCCTACTTCATCATCCTCATCTATTCTAGCCACTTAGATTAGGGTGTTTGCTTTGTCAATACTTGATTAGCAAAGCAAGAGCTTGGATTTGAGTTTCTTCAAGGTAGATCATCTTAGTTATTGAAGATCGGAAGCAAGCTTGCATCTTTCTCTTCATGGAGCCTCTCTAGAGTCCGGGTACTTGATGATCGCAGCGAAGGGATCTCAACACGGAGCTTATGAAGCAAAGGAATGGACTACAAAGGTTGTAATCCCTAACTCTTAGAAGTAAAGATGTTTACTTGCTATTTGTTTTGCCTAATCTCTAGTCTAAGATCTTGCTTGGGTTGTTCGGCACTTGAAAATTTTGATTTTGGCATGGTTGATGCCCTGTAGAACCTTATTCTAGTGCCTAGTAACCCTACAATAATAGCTAAAGGATATACTAACCAGTACCAGGAGGCAGAATGATTTCCGACTAGAAGGAGAAATGCGGGTTCGGCACCTGATATAGATGGTCGAAAAGGACTGTTGCAGAGTTGCGACAATATACTGTCAATACAAGGAAGATGGTGCCCATAGTTAAACTAAATAAATCGCAAAACTATACCTTCCAGCATTTCGGAGGACATGGGAGAGGGCGAGGGTACAACAACCGTCATGGCGGCGACCGGAGGTGCTTCAGATGGCACAATCTCAGCGTTCACTGCACCTACAAACAAAATATCGTCAGAAGAAGCTGAACATGATTGAGAAATGAAAAGAGAACAGTGACTCAAGACTTACCTAATGGGTCATCAACCGAAACCGCGACGAAAGTATCACCAGGCGTAGCGGCTTCTTTGCTCTCCCTCAGAGGGGTAGTTTCTGTGCCCATGGCTTCATCCCCTGATTCGACGAGGGCCGTCGTGACGCTTGCGACGCCAGCCGATACCATGGAGCCACACGGGGAAAGAGCGACGGTTTGGGCAGTATTAGACTCCCGAGAGAGAGTGACCACTTCAGGCACGGTAACCACCAGGGTTTCACCCGTCATCCCATCGCCAAGACTAGGCCCTGCAGAAAATACATATGTAAAAATTCGAAGATCAGGTTCTAGTAAAAGACTCAGCGTTACGTTACCTTGGAGCAGCTTTTCGGTTTCTTCCCAAGTCGCGCGTGCAACCTGTCTATGGACGGTGGACAGGGCAGCTGGAACATCCGCCAAAGGAACATCAACAGATAGGATGCTGCATGAGCCTGCACCCACGGCCAAACTGGCATCGCGTTCCCTCGCCGCATGCTTCCTACGCTTCCTTTCGGTCTGAGCAGTGAGAAGCGATCTCCTCAAGACCTCTGATAAGGGGTCGTCGTCGTCCGAACTAAGCTCCGCCTCTGGAGCCGTTACGGCGTCCTTCATTGGCTGCTTCAACAAAGCCTCATGCGGTAGTGTTGGAGGAGCTAGGGCCATAATAGCTGGCTTTGGAAGCATCGCTGCATCACCGCTCAGGATCGGTGCCGCACTCAGAATAACCTGATTCAAGATAGTCCCTGCTATAAAATAAGAAAGAGGGTCAGAGCACAAATAAAAAAAGGGGAATGAAGACACAATAAGCTGAATTATACCAAGACTCAAAGAAGCGCGGAGTCTCTTTTCCTCCTCGAACGTCTTGATGGAAGCCGCGAGAGCCTCTTCGGCAGAAATACCTGTTGAAGAAAAGGGCATTAGTAAAAGCATAATAATAAGGAAGAAATGTAAGCGAAAAAATACAACTGAAGTATACCTGACTTCGCGATGGTGATCAACGCCGCTTCTTCGCGCGCCAGTCGCTCGGAGGCCACAAGGGCAGCCTGTAGATCGGTGTCGGTCATGGGTGTGTCAAACAAGCCATTGTTAGTGCTATACTCACACAAGCCTTCGTTGTAGGGAGCATGGGGCTCCTGGCCGAATACAACGTCAACAGAAAAGAGCGACTTCTTCTTTTTCTGTGAACGAATGCCGGCAGCCGATGACACGAGCTTGCGCTTGACAAGCATTTTTGGGCGACGAGTCCCGATTTCCGTACCCACTCCAGACTCCGGGGACGCTGCAGCTGCCGTTTCTACAAGAACACGGGGTAAGGGCTTCTTAGGAAAAGCGCGTGGGATCGCAACCACAACAGCTTCTCTTAAGGAAGGACGAACAATGGTCCGTCGCTTTAAGAGGACAGCTGGATTACCAGCAGAGGCTGCACCCTTGCGATCGAGTAGTAACCGCTTTTCTTCCCTAATAACAGCACCCGTCGCATGTTGGTACCACGCCACGTATGCGTTCGAGGCTTTCGGAACGCAGCTTGGCTAATTGATAAAAAAGTTGGATCCGGTGTTTAGCCGCATGAAATGATGCAGCGCGCTACGGATACCCTCTTCTATAGCAACCGGCTCAGCTAAAAAGTCCTCTAGCGGGACACCCTGATCGTAGCTCGACTATTGAGCAAAACAGTGCGGGTTGTACCTCATGAACAATGTTGAGTCATTCTGCCTGAACACTAAAAAACCCGGCCTGATTGAATACAAATGCAGAATCTCCCAAGCCTTTAATGTAGGAGCCCCGTCTTTGAAGGTATCGCGCAGCGGCTGAATCGTTTTAGTGGATTCCTTGCCGATAGTTAAGACCTTATCGACGAAGGTCATGCTATTCCCGACCATACGCGAACGAAGGTCTAGACCCCGAGCCTCTCGCTGTGACGGAACTAAAGCAGAAGCGTCAACTAGGAACATAACCCGAGGAAAATTATAACTGTCATAGAAATGGGGGCGTTTGTGGACTCCAAAATCGCCGAGCACATGCAGCTCGATCCACGACGTGAAATAGTGCAGCGAGAGATTTACGGGCTGTACCCCCGGCTGAGTAGTGTCTGCCTCTAAGCTGAGGCCATGATACATGTGAGCAAGCCCAGCGATCCCGATGGCCACTCGCGTCCTGGCAACCATTTGGTGAGCCGGATAGAAGACGGATGACCTCATGTAGCGAGGGTGCATTGGGAGCACAAACCAGCTTAACCGTAGGCCAAGGAACCCCAAAAAGAACGCCTCTTTGTCAATGTCTGAAGCCACGAGCTCTGAAAAGGGGACGACCGGGGTATCTGGGAGGAAGAAATTCCTTTGATCTGCATCCACTGTCGGCTGACTGTCCAAGCCAAAACCAAAAGGATCGTCAAGATTGGCGAATTTCATGGTTTGTTTTGACAAGGCTTCCGGGCGATGAAATCCGCGAAGCTGACTCCGTGCACTCCGGACTCGAGAAACAGACTCTCGTAAATTTTCAACACCTTGATTAGACTCGGGAATCGATGTTGAATAGTATTCTCCGGAGTAAGACCCATCACCACTGATTTGGTGGCGAAGATGTATTCGTCAGGGGGAAGTATTTGTTAGTTATATGTATGCCCTTGAGGCCATTACTGTACATGAGATGTATATTGTAGTGGATGCTTGGACGTATAAAGGGAGGACTTTCTTGCTCGACATGATAGTATGCTATCTGATTACTCTTTATCTTAACATGTACACTGATTGTCTCTCTGTTACATGTTGGTAAAGCCCTTAGGACGCGTACTTGACTACTTAGATTATGATGTGGATCATACTAGTGGGACAATGGTAGTCTGTGAGTACATCCTTTAAAGTCCCTAGTAGTGGGTCTATCGAGATGGGGCATCGATATACCAGAGTAGACTAGCGTATAGCTTCTCGACCCATGTAGATGGGTGATAGATGATCCCATATCCATTGGTGTTTGACATCAGAGATGATATACAGGTGCTCAGTGGAGACTGGGTACACTGGACAGACTCGCCGAGAACTCTCAGATGGTATTATACCTCACGTCAGATGGCAGTTCTCTGGTGACACTGGTACAGGTTAGTCTGTCGACCCAAAATCGTCATAGAGTCTTGTGTGATTCCCACTGTACTTTGATTTCCACCTTACCACGTTCATGAGAACGTGCAAAACGGTGGTTTTTGGGTACAGTCCCTAGTCATATGGAGGCAATGAGCGATAGGAGGGGATTCGTCTCTTCCGGTATTGGGGGTTGATGTTGCGCTGTGCTCGATTGGATATAACATGAAGTCCCTGGCCAGGGCAGATTCTGAGATTTACTGGTAAGTGTTACCAGTAGTTCCTCGACCTGTTATGAGCCTCATATCGGCATGACTTATCGAGTTACTGGGGTCTGATATTTACCACCCCTAGACGAGATATGCGACATATCAGACGAAGAGACGGACTGTACGGTAAGTGTTACTGATTGAATTCGTAGGAGTATGAGCAGGTTTTCTTGTTGATCTTCTAATCGCTTAATACCCGGGTGGCCGTTACGTTTAGCACGCCTCTTACGGCTTATGGGTGTTTGATATGATCATCACCTACTGCCGGCGTATTGACGAGTCTTTAGAGTCCTACACAGAAGTTTCCTGGCTCGGGCGAAACGGAGTAGGAGCACATATGTGATATGTGAGGGACCGAGATTAATGCAGTATGTGACACCGCATTCTATTCTCGCGATTTGTAATATCGCTCGGTTATATGTGATATAGCAGGGTTATCGGATCAAAAGTGTTGATTCGATAAGTTGTTACATTTGATATTAGTCGGTTATATGTGATATAGCCAGATTATTAAATCAAGTGTTGATTTAATAATTTAATATATAATTATATATTTGATATATTAACTTACATTAACTAATACATGCTCACTTATGATTTCTTTTCTCACTTTGTTTGTGCATTAGTATGTATGTGATATATATTGATGTACATTATTTTGTATCATGCTAGTTGATACAAGAGGCATGGGTGTATGAGACTTACACTAAGCTTATGATAATCCTTGGGTTTTATTTATTTAAAGTTAATCAAATTAGGTGGAAAATGGTCAAATGGATGAAGCTTGTGGATTCATTTGACTTGTCCACTAATTTGTTTTTACTTAAGATATTTTCTTAATCCAACCATGATCCTAAGCTTTAGTTAAGTCTCTACAAGGGTTTATATATGATAAAAACTCACCCATGGTTACCTCTCTCATGAGATGAGTTCATTCTTCTTCTTTTTCATCTAAACCCCAAAAGCTTTCTAGGGTTTGGATTAGTGATGAAATATTGTGAGAAAATAAAATCTAAAGTGAGCCCACTTCCTATTTCATCATCTTATATACTTGCTTGGGTAGTAAAGGGTGTTCTCTTCACAAAGTTCTTGATCTAGTGAAGAAGTAGCTTGGGTTTGAGTCTCCTCGACGTAGATCATCTTCGGCCTCGAAGACTTCGTGCAAGCCTGTTCATTTCTCCGAGGGAACCATTCTAGAGTTCAGGAAATCTTCACTTGCCATGATCGCAGCGAAGGGACGTCAACACGGAGCTTTAGAAGTGAAGGACCGGTCTACAAAGGTTGTATTCCTTGCTCACTACTTGTAATGGTTGATTACATGTTCATTTCGTTTATTTACTCTAGCTTGATCCTAGCCTTGGATTGATTAGCATCTTAGAATTTTTAAATTTTGCATGGTAGTTGCTGTGAAAACCCAGTAAGGTGCTAAGGAATCCCAACAGTATTCCTCGTAATGTTCCCTTCTGACGGGTAGGCCCGAAATTTCTGCAAATTCCTCCAAGGAAATTGAAACCTCCCCGTCCGATAAAAGAAAGTTGTGAGTCGGGATATTCCACTGTTCTAAGAAAGCCTTGACCCACCATAGGTGAGGCACGTGATACTTGAAAAGAGACGCGTAGATAGCAGGGTACAACCCGAGCTTCAGCAGCAGCGGCTTTTTGGCCGACAGGATGTATCGAGCCCACTGCAAGTATCCGGCTAAATGGCGAGGAGTCAAGCCTATCATGTACGCCTGTCCCTACGGACGTGGCTCGCCTTGACATATGCGCCGCCCCAGAATATCTAAAGTCATCGGCGGCTGTACAGGTATCGAGCTCACAGAGGGCTGGAGGCGTCCATCTGTAATCCAGTTAACCTCCTCCACAGCATAATTCACCTGGGGTGAGTCAGCAAAATGAATGGTGGAAATTGGCTCTGAAGGCACCGCACAAGAGAAACTGTGCCGACCCTAAATAATTTGGTTGTACCACAACCCCCATAAGTGAAGAGACTTCTGCTCCGGGTCGTGATATTTAATCAATGCAAAAACTTCCCGATCCACGGGCGTGTCGGCGTACGCACTCTCTGGGCGAACAAATGGGAAAGAAGAGTCAAAAGACATAGTACCTGCGCGAAAAGAAACGAGGGTTAGATGTCAATTCTACATTACAAATTCTGACATCCGGTACTTTAAATTTGTACCACCCTGCAATGCAGGGGAAAGGGACCGAGGGGGACCCACAAAATCAAAGTGACGGTTCATCATTGATGAGACAGTCAATTATTAAGGAAGAAATCCTAAAAATATTCTCATTTAATGAGAAACACATTGGGCCAAGGAGTTAAACTCTCTCGAGAGCAGTGCTCTGCAAATAGAAATTACATCTGTCAACTTTAATTATAAGGGGAATAAAAATTCCCCAAAATTTCTAAGAGCCATGCTCTGTGAAAACGATGGAGTAATCCATCAGAACCCTAAAAAGCAAAGCTTTTACAGAGTAAAAACTCCAAGATCTTTAAGATCTATAAAACGAACTCTAAGAGTTCTTCATAGAGATGAACAATGTTTTAATTAATGGGTTAGGTAACCCTAAAAATCCATTTTGATAGATCCATGATCTAATAAGAGCAAAGCTCTGTTTAAGGGGTTCGATTATGATCCTTACCAAATTTGGACAGAGTTCTAACTCTAAAAGGAATTTCCTTGGGCAGAGATCTAAGCTCTGAAGGGAGAATTAAATTCTCAGAAACAAGAAAGAAAGTAGATGAACAGAAGTCATCTCAAGGGCCAAAGGCCCTACTTATAGGCGCTGGAAGACGATCCAACTTCCAAGATGATCCAATGGTGGAAAGGTTGCTACCGCTGCACTCACGTGTGAGCCACGTGAGCGCAACGATAGGGAGGATTTGTTTCCCCCCAATAAGAGAGCAAGGCTCTGTTCAAAATTTGAACTGAGGCAGCGCCTCACGTGCATGGCACGAGAGCACCAGCGCCTCACGTGCAAGGCACGAGAGCGCCAGCACCCAGAGTTAAAAACTCTGAGGCAGCGCCTCACGTGCAAGGCACGAGAGTGCCAGCGCCAAGAGTTAAGAACTCTGAGGCAGCATCTCATATGCAAAGCACGAGAGCGCCAGCGCCAGAACTAAAAGTTCTCCACCTTTGGATCAAAGATCCAACGGAGATGATAAATCATCAGAGCACATAATTAAATTCTGGTTAAGGAAATACTCCTCAAATCTTTCTAAATAAGAAAGATTGTGCTCTGTAAATCAGAGCACCGTTGGATCAAAAATCCAATGGTGATTAAAAATCACCAAGATACAGAATTAAATTCTGATTGAGGAAATACTCCTCAAATCTTTCTAAACAAGAAAGATTGTGCTCTGTAAATCAGAGCACCGTTGGATCAAAGATCCAATGGTGATTAAAAATCACCAAGATACAGAATAAGCTCTGTATAGGAAAATATTTTCCCAATCTTGTTAAAAACAAGAAAAATGTCTTCTTTAAAATAGAAGTCCTTGGATCAAGGATCCGACGGTGGATAAATTCCCCAAATCAATTAAGAAATCTCTCAATGAGAGATTTCCTTAACTGAATCAACAAATTAGCCTCCACTATATAAAGACCCCAAGACTTCAAGTCTTGTACAGAGGAACCCCCCATAAACTTTAAGTTCAAAAAGAAGAGCAAGCAAAAAGAGCTTGAAGAGAGAGAAAGAAGAAGAACTTTCTTCAAGATAAATAGAGATCATAATATCTCATCTGCATACCCAAGGGTTTAATCCTCAAAAAATAACATAGTTCTTTCCCTAGATCTGAGATCCATGAGACAAATCTCCCACCAATGAGAATTTAATTCTCATAGGGATGAATTTGTTCTTAGGGATTAAAGATCCAGGGGAGAACAAAGAATTGAACTCTTCAGAAAAATGCACAAAGAAAGAAACAGCGCCAAGTGCTCCACGTGCTCCTCACGCGAGCGCTGCTGAAATAAAGAGTGCTTAGCATTCAGTGGTTGGCGCCCGGCGCCAAGCGCTCCACCTGCCCCTCACGTGGGCGCTAATAAAATAAGGAGTGCTTAGCACTCAGTGGCTGGCGCCCAGCGCCAAGCGCTCTACGTGCCCTTCACGTGGGCGCTAATAAAATAAAGAGTGCTCTGCACTCATTAGTTGGTGTCCGGCGCCAAGCACTCCACATGCTCCTCACGTGGGCGCTGCTGAAATAAAGAGTGCTTAGCATTCAGTGGTTGGCGCCCAGCGCCAAGCGCTCCACATGCCTCTTACGTGGGCGCTAATAAAATAAGAAGTGCTTAGCACTCAGTGGCTAGCGCCCAGCGCTTAGCGCTCCACGTGCTCTTCACTTGGGCGCTGATAAAATAAGGAGTGCTCTGCACTCAATGGCTGGCGCCCAGCGCCGAGCGCCCCACGTGCTTCTCACGCGGGCGCTGTTTAACATAAAGCGCTTGTTTCCTGATTTAAAATCAGGAAAGCTTCTGGGAAAAGCTTCAGAAGAGGGTCACGTGCTTACACGTGACTAGCGGTCACGTGTTGGCACGTGACACCTAAGCACATCATCATGGCAAGTTCAGTTTCCTGACTATGTTGAAGAAAAGGGGCTTTAGAAAGAGTCACGTGCTCCCACGTGACCAGGGTCACGTGGCGACACGTGACATTTAAATGCAAGTGTCAAAGGCAAACCGGTTCCCTGATCAAGTCAAGGAAAAGGCTTCAGAAGAGGTCACGTGCTCCCACGTGAGGGTCACGTGTTGGCACGTGACGAGGGTCACGTGTTGGCACGTGACGTTCAAAGCAGCAGACTCGTTCTCCAGTTGAACCAAGGAAAGAGGCTCCAGACAAGGGTCACGTGCTCACACGTGACCAGGGGTCACGTGGTGGCACGTGACGGTTAAGCAGCAATCAGAAGACAGAGCGCAAAAGAAAGAGGAAGGATCGTTCCAAGGGGGTCACGTGCCCACACGTGACCAGGGCTCACGTGGTCACACGTGACCGGCTTTCAAAGCCCATTGTGTTAACATAATTAAATTCTGAAAGAAATTCAAATCTTTCCAAAGGAAAGCGGCTATCTGGAACCAATCGAATTAAAGATTCAGAGGTGGTGAAATATCATCTATCTATGGGAAAATCTCGGGTTTGGAAAGATTTCCCCTTTAAATCTAACCGAAACAACAAAGGAAAAATCCCTGGATTTGAAATCCAATGGTGAATAAAATTCACCTAATAATCCAAAGGTCCAAAACGAATGATGGATGCAAATCAAATCTCTCATGAAGATTTGTCAAAAACTGATTGATTCGGCTGCTTCTCCTATAAATAGGAGCCGAGAGACACAGAGAAGATATACAGAGACAGGGAGAGAAAAAGAAAAGGAAGAAAGCTTCGATACTTGGAGAAACTTGGATCTTCTGCAAAAACCCTAGGTAAGAAAGGGAAAAGCTCCTTGAAAGAAAAAGAGAATTTAATTCTCAACAGAGTTTAACTCTGATACATAAAACAGAAGAACATATTTCTTCTCTCTTTGATAGAGGATCTGCAAAGTGCACATCTCCCCTTGAGGTTGAGAATTTAATTCTCAATGGGTTGAGATCCTGCCATGCAGATCCAAAACAAAGAGAGGGAATGCAAGCACGAGAATTTAATTCTCACAGAACTATAGGAATTTAATTCCTTTAAAATAAAATTAGGGCTTGACCCTGTATCATGGGAATTTAATTCCTTCAGAACAGAGAGAAACAGGGTTTAACCCTAATTAAGAACTTAGTTCTGTTGAAACAACGGGAATTTAATTCCCTTAATCATCATTTAACAGGAAATGGGAATTCAATTCCTTAAAAGCTGTTATTAGGGTTTAACCCTATTCAGTTCTTCACATATACGAGGGATTTAATTCCTACGGAAGATTCAGAGTTCAAATCTACTCCAGAATATAAGTCTTCAAAAGGAAGTAGGAATTTAATTCCTCTGAAATTTAAAGCTCAAGGAATTTAATTCCTGAAAAAAAGATTAACAGAGCCTCTAAACAAAATACATGAAGGCAGGGTCACGTGCCACCACGTGACCCCCCCAAGAGATCTACAGAAAGCCCCTTTGAGGCAGCACCCCGCGTGACCCACGTGATCCTCGGCAGAAGCTCTAATACATAGGCATTTGAATGCCCATCACGTGATGGCACGTGATGCTCTGAAAGATGCGATAATCTCAGCAGAATAAATGAAGGGAGGGCGCTCTCACGTGCTGCCACGTGACCCCTCTTGCCTTAGTGTTTAACACTAAATTAAAACTCTCGAACCCAGTGGTAAAACACTGTTGGGCCTTAGTGTTCAACACTAATTAAAAAGCTTTATTTGCAGTGTTCAACACTGATCTGTTTTAGTGTTTAACACTAATTTGAAAAGCCTTGTTGCTGGTGTTAAACACCAATTATCTCTTAGTGTTAAACACTAACTTGTCAACCTCATTCCCAGTGTTCAACACTGACTGCTCTGTAGTGTTTAACACTAGGCTTTGGCCCAATTGGCCTAAATAGATAGAGGCAAAGCTTTTCCTGATTGGACTTAGCCCAAGATGGCCATAAGTCCTCAATTTGTGATTAACTGGGCCAATGGGCTCATAACATAATTAATCGGTCTTGATCCCAAATTGGGCCAAGGACTATTTAAGTCATTCCGGTTCTAGGGTACATCTCTTCACTCCTTTGATACTTGGCATTGTAATCCCTCAATGCCTTCAAAGAGGTGACGGGTCCCGACGACCACACATTGATATGGACTGTGGGGTCCTTAAACCCGTGTCTAGTGCAAAATTTCTGGTTACGTGGAACGCGGATAATGTCACTCTTTGACCCCGTGGAAAACGTCCAGAGCGGAGCCTGGTCCTCGCAGAGCACGGCAGTGGACCCGTGTGAAGCATCCAGAGCACATACCGGACTGTGGGGTCCTTAAACCCATGGACTACGACGTCCTTAACCTTGACCGAGATGTCTTAAAACTAACAATGGACTGTGGGGTCCTTAAACCCATGGACTACGACGTCCTTAACCTTGACCGAGATGTCTTAAAACTAACAATGGACCGCAATGTCCTTAAACTACCCATGGACTGCAACGTCCTTAAACTACCCATGGACTGCAATGTCTTTAAACTAGAACAATAGAGCCCCGTATGCTCTTTTGTCGGATCTAAACGGTCCCGTTTAAGTTGATCTTAGCCTCAAAGTTGGCTAACGTATCCTTAAACCTTCAAACAGATTGGACTATGAATCCCCCCCAATTGACTCTGGCTCGAGGGTACATCTCTGAACTCCTCTGACACCTGTCGTTGTAATCCTTCAACGTCGTCAGAGAGGTGATGGGTCCCGACGGCCATACATACGATGGACCACTATGTCCCTAAACTGGAACAATAGAGCCCAAACGCTCCTTTGCCGGATCTAAACGATCCCGTTAAGTTGATCTTAGTCACAAAGTTAGACTAACGTATCCTTAACAAACGTTTGAGTCGATCTCAGCCTCGAGTACGGCTGACGTATCCTCAAACCAAACCCCCAAACCCAAATCTAAGATAATACGGATTTGGACTAGTCTACGCCCTACGGGCGACGACATAACTCAGTCTCTGTAAACAATCCACGGGCAACAAAATACAAAACAAACACCCACGACACGAAGTGACCATCTGGAGAAGTAGAAAGTTATTACCGCAATGCGGTAGCGTAATTAACTGCAGGGGCTTACGCCTGCAGGGAAGAGCGTCCCCACAATCAAAAACCCCTCAAACGAGGGGGAATCTGACGAAGTCTGCTACATCGGACGCATCCGTCTAAACCTTCGATACTTGGTGCCATAAATCAACTTGGCATCTTCGGAGAGGTGGACGAATAGCACCAATTAGCATCTGCCCCGAATCTCAGGCGAGACGTCATGTCGCGCCGTCTTTCGGAGGGGAACAGATTCTGGCATGCCCGGTGGGACCTTTTCCTCTTTCCACTCCACACTTCGTGTGTCGTGACTCGCGAACCAATCGCAGTTCGCTAATGGTTGCCTTTGGGTTTTAAGACACTAAGAATTGGCGTCTTGCTTATTGCAGAAAGCAAAGGATCGATGGCTTCTACTTCCGTGAAACTCTCCAACTGCTCAGACTGCAATTGCAACCAACGCTCTGCCTCGCCAGGAGGTATAGCCTACGGACCCCAAGCTGCTTCGCTATTCACAATGCCCGTGGAACAGGTCACTCGCGCCACCACAGGATTGTTCTTTGGGACCATGCTCCCGCCGACAAACTTCACCGCTCCAGTGCTGACAACGGAAGCTCTCAAGAAGTCGGTCTTTGATCTTCTTACCCCTGTCGCAGCTCCTCTCAACGAGTCGCCCAACGTCAACGCCTCGGTCTTCTCTAGATTGGGCCAGAAATCCTGCAAACCCATCATGGGGCCTACAATCTCAGAGAAGGCTGCTTCTAAGAAAGTGGCTGCTCCTGCTCCCGAAATCGTCAAGGCGGCTTCTCCGGCCAAAAGGTCGGTCTTTACAAGATTGACGGCTCCAGCTCCCGCTCCTGCTGCCCAAAGGACGTCGGTCTTTGACAGGCTAACACCAACAGCGATCCCCCACCTACACAGGGGGCAAGACGAAACCATTCTTACCGCTGACCCTACGCCGTCCGCTCGACACGCTCGACGTCGCCATTGGCGCCGAGTAAGGAAGGCTGGGGGCAACTCCCCCTCCGGGTTGACTCCATCGGCCCCGGTGGCAAAAGTTAATGCTGCTGTTCCGACTGGGAACAGCTTCAAAATGCTAAACAAGGTGCGAAGGAATTCTGCTACTGCAGTGCTGAAGAGGTCTCCTCCCCCATTAAAAAAGGTTGTGGAAATAAAACCCGAACAGCCCCGATCTCCTCAACGGCTATCTTCCAAAATCTATAAAGTTTGGCGGCAGGCCCGAGACTCGATCATCGATCCAAACTTCTCCCGCCAGCACAAGAAATTGAAAATCCAACCGGAAGCTGGTCACTAGGCTAAACCCCAAAGGGCTGTTGATCAACTGGCTCATAAAAGGAGGAGGCCAGAGAAGACCCCACAGCATGCAACGACGGCTAAAAGCACTGAGCCCAGACGCCCTAAGTCTGGGGGCATGGTGGTGCACACTGTTTACATGGCCTCTGGAAAAGAGGAAAGCCGCACTTCTACGGGCCACCGACCGCTAACCCGATCCGTGACGAAAGCCCAGGAGCAGCAACAAAAGCTTCAAGAAATGATGAATGCTATGGCCGCACTCACCGGACCAAAAGAAAACCCAGAAACGTCCTCGGATGCGCGCCAGGAGGAAGAAACCGACGCTGAATTCCTTCGCCGGATACTGGAGAAAAAGGACAAAGAGGCTGCTGAACAAGCGGCCAACATACAACGGATGGGCCTTCTCTTCCAAGATATGATAGGAATGATGATCCAGCAGGACTTACCCGCCGAGGATCCCCCAATCGTTCTTGAAGACGACCGAGGAGAAACGTCAAATCCACCACCAGCCCTCTCAACGGCCAAGGAGGAGGCAATCTCTAAGGCTGACTTGGCTGACTACATAGCCCAGCAAATCCGGGTTCATCACGCGACTGAGACAGCCGGTCAAGTCGTGAAAATGGGGCGGCCGTATCCGAGCTGGTACGACCAAATCAAATACCCGCAAGGCTATACGATACCAAAATTCCACGTGTATAAGGGGACCGGCAATCCCCATCAACATGTCGCCCAGTTCCGGGCCCTCTGCGGTAACACCGGCGGTGATGATAAACTGTTGCTCCGCCAGTTCGTGGGCAGCTTATCAGAAACAGCGTTCGAATGGTATTCGGAACTCCCAAACGATTCTATCAAAACGTTCGCTGAAATGGAGTTGTTATTCACTCAGCGATTCGCAAGTGCCAGCGAACGCACTCCAATAACTGCATTGATTAACGCCAGGGTAAAACCAGGCGAAACCTGGGTCCAGTATTGTTGGGGTAAAAATTTACACCCCCGTTGACCGAGTCAAAGTCAAGGTCAACCCCAAGCCAGGTGGGCCCAAGCCCAGGTCAAGCGGGCCCATGCCCAAGTCGAGCCCGCGGCCAGCCTCCTCCATGCCAACAACAAAAATCATGTAACAAATAATTTTTATGTAATTTTTGTGCATGAATGTAAACAAAATGGGCACAAAGCCAATATTTTGTAAGCCCATGGTTTATGTGCAAAAATGAAATGGCACATGAGCCATGGGATGGCAAAAAGCCATTTTGAAAAGCCCAAGGGGCTATATGTAAATGTGTAAGCCTATAAAAGGCAACATGATGATGAATAAAAAAACAACTTTTCATTCTCTCCACAAAAATTAGAGCTGAGCTCTTTCTTCCTTCTTCAAGGTTCCAAAACCCTCTTCTTTCTCTTGAATTAAATCAAGAGTTTTACTCTTCCTTTTTCAAAACTAAATAGTTTTCCACCACAAAACCCACAAAGGGGAACTTGGATCTGCCATCAGATCTTAAAAAGGAGAGATTTTGAGATTTTACATCTCTTGATCTTCAAGATCCAGCAAGCAACAGGAGGAAGAAGAAGAACCCTTCCATTAACCCAACAAAAAAAAAAAACACTCAGGAGTCTAACTCCTCTTTGATTTCTGTTCAGAGAAATCTTTTTAGGCTAAAAGCCTGTTGTGTGCGCAAGTCGCCCGCGTGCCGACACGTGGCGCGCGCGCTTGCGCAACTGCGCAAGTGCGCAAGTCGCCCGCGTGCCGACACGTGGCGCGCGCGCTTGCGCAACTGCGCTTGTGCGCAAGTCGCCCGCGTGCCGACACGTGGCGCGCGCGCTTGCGCAACTGCGCAGTTGCGCAAGGCGCCCGCGTGCCGACACGTGGCGCGCGCGCTTGCGCAACTGCGCAAGTCGCCCGCGTGCCGACACGTGGCGCGCGCGCTTGCGCACCTGTGCATCCCTTGGATGTCTTTTCCCCCTCTTTTGTGTACATACATACACATATACATATGTATACAAATTTATACATACACGTACTCCACGACACTGTCCCTGTTAGAAAAAATTTTCTAACGGGGCGCTGCCCCGCACCCCGCAAGGGGGCTGCTAGCCCCCTTGACCCCCAGCCCGCTATCCGGGTAGCGGGACCCCCGTAAAAACTCTGCGTGGCTCCCGATATATCCAAACCCCCCCTTTCAGAACTGACCACACGTATACTGCACATTGAGTTCGGATGACCAGTTTAACCCGTTAATCGGAGGTTCCCTCGCCCCAAAGGCGATGGGTAATTAACGGCAGCTTAGTCCGCGGCTGCCGGAGATTCGGATCCCCACAATCATTAAACCCCGGCCTACCCTAGGCCGGGGGAATCTGTAGTACGCCTGACAAGTGCGCGCGTATTCCCATCTCAATGGGGTGACGAAAAACACCCTACAGATTCTGGCACGCCCGGTGGGACCAATCTCTCCTCCCATATTTCGGGTTAAGCATTCATGCGAACTCAATCAATTTACATGTCTATATTTATACTAAAATAATGCTCTTTCATGCAGATTTTCAAGCAATCACCTTCCGACGATGTCTTCGATGATGAACTCAGCTCCTGTCTCCTACACGATGAAGATAGACTCCAGGACGGTCCTTCCGGCCAGTCTCGGGCGACAATGGGAGGAGCCGCTGCTACCATTCGGCTCTATTGTGTTCATGCCAGTTGGCGCCATCCCAGCTCCTCAAGCCCCGGTGGCGGACAAACCGGTCTCGAAAGGCAGGAGACCAAATGTGGTGGTCGCGAGGGCACCTCAGCCCAAGCACAAATCCGTTTCCGAACGACCCTCCATCGCTCCAGCTGGGGGCATGGCCATCAACGTCAACGAAGCAACTGGGAATCTCGGGCAAGCTCCAGCGGTACCCCCGACAACTGCTCGATCGGGTGTCTTCTCTAAGCTCCCCGCTAATCAACTCACAATGGCTTCCCAAAGAGCAGAAGCCTGCCAAGCGCTTAAGGCAGAGAAGTTGAGGCAGAAGCGGCTCAGATATAGAGCCAACAAAAGGGCTAGGGCTCTGGCCATGTTAAAATTTATGAATTTCCAAAGCCCGGACCGCTCCGCGAAACCAGCTGCCAGTGATGAAAGAATGGCTGAATGTGTTATCCACACTGTCTACATGGCCGGACATGAAGAAACGAACCCTCTTCTTCTTCACAGCCATGGTGATGATACGGTTGACGCCACCCAGTATCGGCTCGATCTAAATGATGAAGAGCCCGCTCAGGCCGATAAGCCAGAGGATCCCGTGGTTCCTATGGAATGGAGCTCAGGCAATAAAGATTACCCGGTTGTCATAGCCGGAACTATAGAACATGCATTATTCCAATGGCTTCAAAGGCAATTTCAGGACAGGGATGAGAAGATGGCCGAGGTCCATTCCAAAGTCGACGAGCTGGCAAACGTCGTGGCAGATCTCACGACCCAAGTCGCCCGATTACAATCGCAGCAGAATCAAATTTTGGCTCATGAGCCAGGGATTGGTACCCGGGGGCAGCCAGCTGATATCCCTTTAAATCTAAAAGCGGAGCGCCTTCGCGAAAAACGGTCGCAGTTAGCCTCCAGTCCCTCTGATACATACGCCGGGGGGGAATCGCCTCTGAAAGAGAAGCTGGAAAAGGTCTATTCCTTCAAGAGGGAAAAGGTCCACAAGATATTCAGGGACGCCCTAAGAAACGGTCTACCACTGCCAGAATCAAGGAGACCGCAAGAAGAGAATATGATCGACGACCCAAAATATTGCCCCTATCATAGGGTGATAGGTCATTCCATTGAGGACTGCTTCGTCTTCAAAGATTGGGTCGAAAAGCAATACATGACGGGAGAGATAGAACTGTCTAAAGGCGTGTTAGCAAACAGTCAAGCTACGACCGCCGATTTCATGCAAATGGAGACCGAAACCTTTCGGGAACCTAACCCTCCCAGACATGTGCAGGGCGAACCAAAGATTGATCGGCCTCAGGGACCGGCGTCAGTGAGGGCACCTACTCTGATGGAGAGAAGGAAGAAGGTGTACTCCTTTAGGAGGGATGAGGTCCGCGATATATTCAAGGAAGCCCTGAACAATGGCCTGCAACTGCCTATTCCGAAGAGGCCACATGAAATGAATATGACTGGCAACCCCATGTACTGCCCATACCATAGAGTGCTGAGTCATACCATTGAAGACTGCTGTGTTTTCAAAGATTGGGCAGAGGACCAATATAAGCTTGGAAAAACCTCTCAATCCTCGGACATATCGGCAAACCACGGAGCTAGGCCATCAGCACAGCTCCGCCAAGATCAATGTTCAAGGAGCTGGGATAAGCAAAGAGGACCACCACGTCGTTAAACTGGGAAACAGTCGACCTCTAAGTCGTTAAACTGGAAATGTAAAAAAAAAAAAATGTAAATATAAATAATAAAAAAATGTGTAAATAAAAGAAAAATAAAGAAAAGCCGAAATGATGGGGCAACTCGCAATAAAAATCAGCGAGTAAAAATGAAAATGAAAATAAAGCCGAAATGATAGGGCAACTCGCAATAAAAATCAGCGAGTAAAAATGAAAATGAAAATAAAGCCGAAATGGTAGGGCAACCGCGAATAAATAGCCGAAATGATAGGGCGATCGCGACCTTCGCGATAAGAAAAGCTGAAATGATAGAGCAATCGCGGTAAAATAAAATAAAAAAAAACAAGGGCGGATGATGAGTTGCTCCTGGCATTATTCCAGTGCAGCAATGCAGACGCCAAACAAAAATCCAATTTCCCAAAATTCTTTTAGCCCTACGGCCAGTCCCCAAATTGACTACCGTATACAATCCACGGGCTCAAATAATTCTCAGCATACCCATGCCCCACCGCAACCACCAGTTACGCGGCTGGTCTCCGCCTTTGGAATTATGCTTCATTGGAAAGACCCACTCATGTGTCCTCACGATGCATGAGGAGAACAAACCTTCGTGAGATCCTTACGACTCACCAAGGAAAAACACACTTAGGAGTCCTCACGACTCTTAAGGAGAAAATACACCTGCGGGATCCTTACGACTCGTAGGGAGAAAATGCTTTTATGGGACCCTCACGGCCCATAAAATTGAAAAGTCTTAGGTGATAGGGATCCAAACCTGTCTCCTAAGCCATCGGTTCCCAATCCCCAAACGGCGAATGATGAGTCGCTGCTGGTACTACATTCCAGTACAGCGATGCAGACGCCAACCAAATTCCAACTCCCATACCCCAACGGCGAATGTTGAGTCGCTCCTGGTACCATATTCCAGTGCAGCGATGCAGACGCCAACAAAGTCCCAAAATTTTTACGGCCCTACGGTCTGGATCATACATCCTGCAAAACCGTATACAATCCACGGGCGTAAAACGATCCCAATCTCTCCCAAGTCCTACCGGTGAGACCACATTCAAAGTCCCACCGGCAGGGAAGATTCCAAAAGAAAAAGAAAAAAAAGGAAAAAAAAGGGAAAACAAAAAAAGAAGAACGGTATGTCCACAAGCAAAATGGGCACGGATGAAAACCCGAAAGGGCTCCGTGAGTAAAAACAGCAGGACTGCCGGCGAGTTTGTGAAAACCCGAAAGGGCGCAAACTCGTGTAAAAAAAAAAAAAAAAAAAAATGCACTCGCAAAGTCCTCTCGACTTTGTGAGGAGAAAATTCCCACGTGAGATCTTTACGACTCACAAAGGAGCAATACACTTAGGAGTCCCCACGACTCCTAAGAAGAAAATACACCTACGAGATCCTTTCGACTCGTAGGGAGAAAATGCTTTTATGGGACCCTCACGGCCCATAAAATTGAAAAGCCTTAGGTGACAGGGATCTAAACCTGTCTCGTAAGCCACCAATTCCCAAATCCTCCCGGGGCAAATGATGAGTTGCTCCTGGCATTATTCCAGTGCAGCAATGCAGATGCCTACAAAAATACCAATCCCAAAATTCTCTCATGACGAATGATGATTCGCTCCTGGTACCATATTCCAGTATAGCGATGCTGATGTCAACTCAAGTCAAACAAATCAAACCATCCAATTTCAACATCGACCTTTGCATCAAACAACGACACTCCGTGCCGGGGGCACGTCTACCAAATCGCTCCGGATCAGAGCGTCGACCGTCTATGTCGCAAAAAGGGCAGTGCAGGCTCCCGCAGACTGGGAACCCAAATCGCTTCGTAACAGAGCGTCGACCGTCTATGTCGCAAAAAGGGCAGTGCAGGCTCCCGCAAATTGGGAACCCAAATCGCTTCGTAACAGAGCGTCGACCGTCTATGTCGCAAAAAGGGCAGTGCAGGCTCCCGCAAATTGGGAACCCAAATCGCTTCGTAACAGGGCGTCGACCGTCTATGTCGCAAAAATGGCAGTGCAGGCTCCCGCAAATTGGGAACCCAAATCGCTTCGTAACAGGGCGTCGACCGTCTATGTCGCAAAAATGGCAGTGCAGGCTCCCGCAAACTGGGAACCCAAATCGCTCCGTAACAGAGCGTCGACCGTCTATGTCGCAAAAAGGGCAGTGCAGGCTCCCGCAAATTGGGAACTCAAATCGCTTCGTAACAGAGCGTCGACCGTCTATGTCGCAAAAAGGGCAGTGCAGGCTCCCGCAAACTGGGAACCCAAATCGCTTCGGATCAGAGCGTCGACCGTCTATGTCGCAAAAAGGGCAGTGCAGGCTCCCGCAAACTGGGAACCCAAATCGCTTCGTAACAGAGCGTCGACCGTCTATGTCGCAAAAAGGGCAGTGCAGGCTCCCGCAAACTGGGAACCCAAATCGCTTCGGATCAGAGCGTCGACCGTCTATGTCGCAAAAAGGGCAGTGCAGGCTCCCGCAAACTGGGAACCCAAATCGCTTCGTAACAGAGCGTCGTCCGTCTATGTCGCAAAAAGGGCAGTGCAGGCTCCCGCAAATTGGGAACCCAAATCGATTCGTAACAGAGCGTCGACCGTCTATGTCGCAAAAAGGGCAGTGCAGGCTCCCTCAAATTGGGAACCCAAATCGCTTCGGATCAGAGCGTCGACCGTCCATGTCGCAAAAAGGGCAGTGCAGTCTTCCTACAAAGCAGGAACCAGATCGCTCCGGGCCAGGGAAGCGTCTACCACGGACACTCCGTCTCGGAGACGCGTTAAGTGTCGACCGTCCATGTCGTAAAACGGGCAGTGCGGGCTCCCGCAAACTGGGAACCCAAATCGCTTCGTAACAGAGCGTCGACCGTCTATGTCGCAAAAAGGGCAGTGCAGGCTCCCGCAAATTGGGAACCCAAATCGCTCCGGATCAGAGCGTCGACCGTCCATGTCGCAAAAAGGGCAGTGCAGGCTCCAGCAAACTGGGAACCCAAATCGCTCCGTAACAGAGCGTCGACCGTCCATGTCGCAAAAAAGGCAGTGCAGGCTTCCTACAAAGCAGGAACCAGATCGCTCTGGGCCAGGGAAACGTCTACCACGGACACTCCGTCTCGGAGACGCGTTAAGCATCGACCGTCCATGTCGTAAAACGGGCAGTGCGAGCTCCCCACAAATCGGGAACCAAATCACTCCGGATCAGGGAAACGTCTACCACGGACACTCCGTCTCGGAGACGCGTCAAGCGTCGACCGTCCATGTCGTAAAAAGGGCAGTGCGTCCCAAAAAAGTGGGAACCAAAGCAAGTCGCCTCCACGTGAAAGAAGATCCATCAATTTCATGCACACGACCCACATGTGCGGTGTGCATTTATTGATGGGGGGCACTTTGTTGGGGTAAAAATTTACACCCCCGTTGACCGAGTCAAAGTCAAGGTCAACCCCAAGCCAGGTGGGCCCAAGCCCAGGTCAAGCGGGCCCATGCCCAAGTCGAGCCCGCGGCCAGCCTCCTCCATGCCAACAACAAAAATCATGTAACAAATAATTTTTATGTAATTTTTGTGCATGAATGTAAACAAAATGGGCACAAAGCCAATATTTTGTAAGCCCATGGTTTATGTGCAAAAATGAAATGGCACATGAGCCATGGGATGGCAAAAAGCCATTTTGAAAAGCCCAAGGGGCTATATGTAAATGTGTAAGCCTATAAAAGGCAACATGATGATGAATAAAAAAACAACTTTTCATTCTCTCCACAAAAATTAGAGCTGAGCTCTTTCTTCCTTCTTCAAGGTTCCAAAACCCTCTTCTTTCTCTTGAATTAAATCAAGAGTTTTACTCTTCCTTTTTCAAAACTAAATAGTTTTCCACCACAAAACCCACAAAGGGGAACTTGGATCTGCCATCAGATCTTAAAAAGGAGAGATTTTGAGATTTTACATCTCTTGATCTTCAAGATCCAGCAAGCAACAGGAGGAAGAAGAAGAACCCTTCCATTAACCCAACAAAAAAAAAAAACACTCAGGAGTCTAACTCCTCTTTGATTTCTGTTCAGAGAAATCTTTTTAGGCTAAAAGCCTGTTGTGTGCGCAAGTCGCCCGCGTGCCGACACGTGGCGCGCGCGCTTGCGCAACTGCGCAAGTGCGCAAGTCGCCCGCGTGCCGACACGTGGCGCGCGCGCTTGCGCAACTGCGCTTGTGCGCAAGTCGCCCGCGTGCCGACACGTGGCGCGCGCGCTTGCGCAACTGCGCAGTTGCGCAAGGCGCCCGCGTGCCGACACGTGGCGCGCGCGCTTGCGCAACTGCGCAAGTGCGCAAGTCGCCCGCGTGCCGACACGTGGCGCGCGCGCTTGCGCACCTGTGCATCCCTTGGATGTCTTTTCCCCCTCTTTTGTGTACATACATACACATATACATATGTATACAAATTTATACATACACGTACTCCACGACACTGTCCCTGTTAGAAAAAATTTTCTAACGGGGCGCTGCCCCGCACCCCGCAAGGGGGCTGCTAGCCCCCTTGACCCCCAGCCCGCTATCCGGGTAGCGGGACCCCCGTAAAAACTCTGCGTGGCTCCCGATATATCCAAACCCCCCCTTTCAGAACTGACCACACGTATACTGCACATTGAGTTCGGATGACCAGTTTAACCCGTTAATCGGAGGTTCCCTCGCCCCAAAGGCGATGGGTAATTAACGGCAGCTTAGTCCGCGGCTGCCGGAGATTCGGATCCCCACAATCATTAAACCCCGGCCTACCCTAGGCCGGGGGAATCTGTAGTACGCCTGACAAGTGCGCGCGTATTCCCATCTCAATGGGGTGACGAAAAACACCCTACAAGTATGCTATACGCTGGCGGAATTTGTGGTCGAGATGTGAACAACGCATTGAGGAGGCACCCGCGGTGGGGATGTTCGTGGGAACCCTAGACCCCCACGCAACTATCTCCCAGTTTATGATGTTCTTTAAACCAACCACATTCCAGGCTTTGATCGACAAGTTGGCTCAGATGGACCAGATGGGTCATAGACCACCTCTCCCGAAGTCGGAACCTCGGAATGACAAGGGTAAAGGAAGAGCAACCTTTGTTGCGAATGCCCAACAGCAACCTAACGCCCCGAAACCGGCAGATCAACTGGAGGAAAGGCGTCGGTATTATAATGAGAAGATGAAGCGTCCCTACTCGTTCCCACGGGACAAGACGAAACGGCTATTCGAGCTGGCAATACGCAATAGACTTATAAGCCTACCAAATCCAAGGCGACCGCCGCAACCCACCGAGGCGAATAACCCTAACTATTGCCCTTACCATCAAACGGTAGGCCATCCGATTGAAGATTGCTTCGTCTTCAAAGGATGGATTGAAGACCAGTACCTCCAGGGGAAGTTTGTACTGTCCGAAAAGTGGAAGGTGAACCCACCACAACCGCATACTCCTAAGAAAGCAGATACACCGGGGGCAACCTGCTCCTTTATTGAAGAAGCTCCATGGGAGGTCGTATTATCAACTAAAACCAAAAGAATGCTGAGAGACCTTCATGCGTGCCCTGCGATCGAATGGAAGGACCCTCTTGAACCTCAAATTATCGAAGGGATGCTAAGACGCCGCCCAACTACAAAGACTCGCGATAAGAGCCCAAATACTCACGCCCAATCGTCAAAATCTTCGAAGAAAAAGAAGAAGAAATCCAAGAAGCCCGTGAAGCTTGGAAACGAGCACACGAACTTGCAGAAGCAAATCGACGCGTTGGAAGAGTACAATCAAAAGGCGCGAACTCCTGTCACACTGCAAGAGTTCCTCGACCACATCTTTCAAGAGGAAGATGATGGAGAGAGCTCGTCAGATGAATCCAAAGGATATGTGGCGAGTTGTAACGTAATCTCCCACTCGCTTACCGATGATGGGAAAACTCCTGGCACTAAAAAGTTGGAGGCAGAGCCTGTACCAGAGCGTGCATGGCCAACAGACGAAATGATCGACGCTTTTCTAGACGAGATTCGTCTAAAATGTAAAGCGGACCAGGAGCGTGAGATGACCACGTCGGAAGGAGCCAAATGCGGACAACTGAACAAAAGAGTTGAACTACCAGAGCGAAAGGCATCCGAAGTAGACAAGAAGATATTCAAGACGAGGAAAAGGTTTGCCAAAGCCATGTCAATGGGAATGAAGCTACCGCCCTCGGAAGGAAACGCACACGATGGGGTGGAGAGGCACCCTAATTATTGTGCATATCACCGGAAAACATCACACCCCACGGAGGAGTGCGACACCTTTAAGATATGGTGGCAAGGATATGTTGCTCGTCGGCAACATGTTAAGCGCATGAAACGCAAGAGCCGTCGGGAGCGAAGAAGTACTATCGATGGGCACGACAGAGCTACTGGCAACTGTTACATGGTAAACGCCAGGGAGTCACAAGTTCTCACCTTTGGGCGACTCTGATGAAGAAATCGCTCTGGGCCCTCTCTTCAAAGAATCCGTGTTGGGGAAAGAGGAGGAATCGGAGATCTGCGAGAACATTCAGCTGCGCAATCGCACACTCCCAGAAAAGAATCTCGGGCCCGGGAATAGAAAGGATAAGGGAAAGGAAAAGGTCACTGAAGATATCACTTTAGATGACCAAGTCATGAGAGAGCTGGCTGTCAAAGACCCTCCTAGGAAGAGTAAAGTGGACTATAACATCCTCGCGCACCTAAGGAAGCTACCTTCTCAGCTTAGCATTCTCGATGCCCTCCTGTTATCAAAAGAAGCGCGAGACTCACTAATTAAGGCGTTACAAGAACCTGAGCAATTCCAAGCCTTCCTCGCCACTGAAAAGATGAAGGATGAACTGGAGGAAGTGCATACAGCCGACATCACTTTCGGTGATGAAGACCTCCTTCTTGGGACGTGCGACCACAACCGTCCCCTATATGTCTCCGGATACTGCCATGATATCAAGATAGGAAAGATTCTGGTGGATAATGGATCCTCCGTCAATCTCCTTAATGTTCGGGTGTTGAAGGAAATCTGCATGAGCGTGCAACACCTCGCTCGTGACAAGATTACTATCTCCGGTTTCGATTCACAATCGTCACGGACTCTCGGATCTGTGATACTAACATTACGCTTTGGGCTTCTCGTCACAGACATCAAATTCCATGTCATTGACGCCAAGACCTGCTACAACGCCTTGCTCGGTCGTCCTTGGTTACACGAATACAACATCATCCCTTCTACACAACATCAGTGTATGAAGTACTTTAAGGATGGTTTCGAGTATACCGTAACAGGTGAGTTAAACCCATTTTCTGTGAACGAAGTTCGCAAATACGAAGATGCGAAGTACTTTTTGCCAGATTTCGAGGATACAGAAAGATGTCGCAATCCGGAGAACAAAACCGCCGCCACCATCCCTGTTTTCTGGAGCGATACCGAAGAAGAGGAAGAGATAGTTTATGCAGGGCCATCTCAACGCAACAACCTGGGGACGCCCGCCCCCATGTTGGTCTTCGGAAGTGATTCAGAAGATGAAGTTAATGCCGTGTTCTCCAATCGGCTGTCAATACAAACACTCCCTGGCGATGACCATAGTTTGCAAATCACCATGGTACCGCGAGAACACTACAAGGATCTCGACACGCTGCAGGCTAATAATGTGCAGGACCTACGAACATTTTACGTCCCTCCCAGGCAAAGGGGTGAGAAGGTGATCCTATTCTACCGATCCTCAGAGTCGAAAATAGAGAAAGAGATCTGGCATGGCGCGGATGCTACACTTGACAGGCTCCAACCCATCCGTCTGCCCAGATACTATACAAATGGATTAAAGAAGCTATTGAAGCGCCAAGGAGTACCCTTAGAACAGACCGTTCGGCAGGCTCGGTTCTACAACAGGATTTGGGATGTCCCCGGGACTCAACGCAAATTGCCCAACGGGAAGATGGAAACACTCGGGCTTGGATACGCAAGAGCCGGAAAACGGGAAAGGGCTCACAGCAGCTACGCTATATATACCTTTGATGAAGAGGAGGACGCCCTGTCAGGAGACGCCAACCCCCCACCAAAACTAGACCCCGCGATTGAAACGCCGAATCCGTCGTTTGAAGAACGAATGGGCAAGCCTATCAGGAAAGTGGGTCAGAAAGCTCGAGAAGACCACAACCGCGAAATGGCCATCTACGAGAAGGCCAGGACGCAACGTCTATTTCAGCGTGCTGCAAAAGACAAAGACGCTTATCCTCGTCAATCCGCTGTACGAAAGGCCCGACACAGAGACGGAAATAAATCAAGAAGCGGCTCGGGTTTGTCCCTCATGAAGAAGATGAGTCGAGCGTACTCCTTTCCCCGAGACAAGACGGAGAGGTTACTCAACCTCGCTATAAAACATCAAATGATCACGCTTCCAGAGTCTAGACATCCTGATCAAGCTAGCAAGGCCTCTCATCCGAGTTATTGCTCTTATCACCAAGCCATAGGACATCCTACCGAAGACTGCTTCACCTTCAAGAACTGGGTCGAGGATCAGTACCGACGGGGTAGATTCGCTTTATCCGACGGCTGGAAGGTAACGCCGCCGCAAAAGCATGAGCCCAAGGCCGCAAGAGCAGAACCGGGTCCACCTCAGTCCGGGGAGCGGGTTCGTACTTGTTATACGATTACGATATTAGGAGAAGAGCCCGAGAACGTAGATGACCTTCCCCGGTGCTTTGAGAACAGCGATGATGAGGTGATCTCGGAATTTCCGCCCGCTCCGAAAGAACTGGAAGATGGTATACATACTACTGCAGATAACCTCAAGAAGATTGAGTTGGGATCGGCAGACGACCCGCGATCGACATTTGTCAGCGAGCTGTTATCCGAAGAGATGGTGGCTGCGTTAAAGGACGTGCTTCTACGGAATAAAGATTGCTTCGCGTGGAACTACTCCGAGATGCCAGGATTAGATCCGGAGATTGCTGTGCATAGATTAGCAATATCCCCAGATATCAAGCCAGTCAAGCAGGCGCCAAGGAGGATGCGACTCGAGCTTGAGATGAGCATCAACGCCGAAGTCAAGAAGTTGATCGATTCTGGATTTATCCAAGAAGTCCAATATCCCGACTGGATCGCCAATATCGTCCCGGTAATGAAGAAGAATGGGACGGTACGCATATGCGTGGATTTCAGGGATCTCAATAAAGCCTGTTCAAAGGATGATTTCCCGGTGCCGGTAACCGAGCTAATGATAGATAACACGTCCACTCACGAGGTTTTCTCCTTTATGGATGGTTCGTCAGGATACAATCAGATAAAGATGCATCCCGAAGACCAGAAGCATACCGCTTTCCGCACCCCTTTGGGTATATTTTGCTACAGGGTTATGCCCTTCGGTCTAAAGAACGCTGGCGCTACCTATCAAAGGGCCATGACAAAGATCTTTGATGACCTCATACACGACGTCGTCGAGTGCTATATCGATGACCTCGTAGTAAAGAGCATGTCATACGAAGATCATTTAAAGCATCTGGAGACTGTATTTCGACGCCTTCGGCAATATAATTTGAAAATGAATCCCCTCAAATGCGCGTTTGGAGTCTCCTCGGGCAAATTCCTGGGATTCATCGTTCGACACCGAGGTATTGAAATAGATCCGTCAAAGATTAAGGCGATTATGGAAATGCCTCCGCCAAGAACCCTCAAGCAGTTGCGGTCTCTCCAAGGGAAGCTCGCATACATCCGGCGGTTTATCGCTAATCTTTCGGGCAAATGCCATCCTTACAGCCACCTGATGAAAAAGGGAACTCCATTCGTTTGGGATCACAAATGCCAAGGTGCACCAAACGAGATCAAGCAGTACCTGCAGAACCCTCCGGTGTTGGCTGCGCCGGTCAAGGGAAAACCCCTCATTCTTTATACAACCGCCCTCGAAGGTTCCTTGGGCGCATTATGGGCACAAGAGAACGATCAGGGGAAAGAGAGAGCACTCTACTACTTAAGTTGAGTTCTACTGGGGGCAGAAAGCAACTACTCTCCCATTGAAAAACATTGCTTGGCGTTAATCTTCACGATAACAAAGCTCAGGCACTATGCGCTGGCGCATGAAGTCCGTCTCATTTCAAAGGTGGATCCCCTTAAGTACTTGATGTCGAAAGCCATATTGACGGGACGACTCGCTAAGTGGGCCCTGCTCTTGATGGAGTTCTCGATAACGTATCAACCTCTCAAGGCAGTGAAAGGCCAGGCCATTGCCGACTTCCTCGCCGAGCACCCGATACCGGCCGATTCTCCTCTGAACTGTGATTTGCCGGACGAGCATGTATTTGATGCGATTAGCGGCGGAAGCGCCCGATGTGAACTCTATTTCGATGGAGCGTCCTCCATAAAGAAACAGAAACAAGGCATCCCAATGATCAAATCAGGGATAAGCCTCATCTTTGCAACTCCACAAGGAGGGATAATGCGCTTCGCCTTCTCCTTAACAGAGCCGAGGACAAACAATGAAGCTGAATACGAAGCTCTGATAGCAGGCCTCGAGATCGCCATCGACATGGGAATTGAAGACCTTTTTATATACGGGGATTCTCAGCTGGTCGTTAGTCAAGTAAATGGTGACTACCAAACGTGCAAGCCGGAGTTGGTGAAGTACGGCGAAAGGGTGCAACAACTATTGACCCAAATTCCCTCCTATACCTTGGAGAACATACCGCGCGCGGAAAACAGCAAAGCAGACGCGTTGGCTAAACTTGCTAAAGAACTGGCTGACGAGAACCTCGATGACGTCAGAATCGTGGTACAAAGCCGTCGAGTGCTCGCCCCGGCAGAAATATCTCCGGAATCATGCGAAGAAAAGGGAACGACTGAGCAGATGACCCTACAAATAAAAGACCATGAGAAGGCCGAAGACTGGAGGGAAGTCTTCATAGACTACTTTAAGTCCCACCGAATGCCCGAAGAAGCGTCCTCAAGACATCAGCTCATGAAACGAGCTTTATCCTTCGCTTTCGTCAACGATATTCTATACAAGAGATCGTTTGATTCTCTATGGCTGAGATGCTTAGGACCTGACGAAGCAGAAAGAGTCATTCAAGAAGTTCATGACGGACTTTGCGGTTCTCACCAAGCAGGCCCAAAGATGAAGTTAAAAATCAAACGGATGGGTTATTACTGGCCCACGATGATCCAGGACTGCCTCGAGTATGCGAAGCAATGCCATTCATGCCAGATTCATGGAGACTTCATCCACCAACATCCGAATCCACTGCACCCAACGCTGGCTAGTTGGCCATTCGAAATGTGGGGGACTGACATAGTCGGCCCCATTGAGCCAGCATCATCCCGGGGACACCGTTTTATCCTAGCGACAACTGATTACTTCTCCAAATGGGCAGAAGCAGTACCACTGAAGGAAGTGAAGACGGAGAATATCCTCCATTTCTTCAAGACGCACGTCATCTATCGGTTCGGAACTCCACGGCGGATTATCTCCGATAATGGGCCGGCCTACCGAAGCCATAAGATTAGCCGCTTCGCACAGCAGCACAATATAGACTGGAGATATTCTTCGGTTTACAATCCACGAGCTAACGGTCTGGCCGAGGCCTTCAATAAGACCTTGACGAAGATCATAAAAAAGACCGTTTCCAGGAATAGGAGAGACTGGCACGAAAGGCTGCAAGAAGCCCTTTGGGCTTACCGAACTACATTCAAGACGGCCACGAACACAACGCCATACGCGTTGGTATTTGGGACGGAAGCAGTGCTCCCCCTCGAGATAGAGTTACCCTCTCTACGAGTAGCAGTCCACCACGAGCTGACGAACGAAGAAAATGCTCACCTTCGGCTTGAGGAGCTTGATGCCCTCGATGAAACCCGGCTCATAGCGCAACAACATCTAGAGGCCTACAAAGCAAAGATGACACGCTCGTACGAAAGATTGACCAGGCCGAGGACATTCCGCCAAGGCGAACTCGTGCTAGTGGTCAAAAGACCTATAATCCCCAATCGTGCCAAGCGAGGAAAATTTGAGCCAAACTATGAAGGCCCGTACATCATAGACAAGGTCTACCAGGGTGGAGCCTACCTACTCATGGACATGCACGGTGAAAGGCCTTTCAGGCCAATAAACGGCCGCTTCTTAAAGAAATACTATGCTTAATAAGCCACAGCCTGGGTCAATGATAGATGACGACGACTATGTCCGCTCACTATCTTCCTAGGCTCAGACTTTACAAGCAGCAGCCAGCCTTCCCATATCGACGGACCGAAACGTCCTTAAACTAACGGCAGACCGAAACGTCCTTAAACTATCGACGGACCGAAACGTCCTTAAACTAACGGCGGACCGAAACGTCCTTAAACTATCGACGGACCGAAACGTCCTTAAACTAACGACGGACCGAAACGTCCCTAAACTACTACCGCAACATCCTTAGGTTGACGAGATGGATAAAAAAAAAGAAGAAGAAGATAAAAAATGATAAAAAAAAACGGTATGCCCATAAGCAAAGTGGGCACGGATGAAAACCCGAAAGGGCTCCGTGAGTAAAAACAGCAGGGCTGCCGGCAAGTGTTCGTGAAAACCCGAAAGGGCGCGACGTTGTAAAAAAAAAAAAGTGAAAAAGAATAATAAAAAAAAAATGGTATGTCTATAAGCAAAATGGGCACGGATGAAAACCCGAAAGGGCTTCGTGAGTAAAAACAGCAGGACTACCGGCGAGTGTTTGTGAAAACCCGAAAGGGCGCAACCTCGTTAAAGGACACTTACAGAGTCCTCTCGACCTTGTAAGGAGAAACCACCTGCGTGAGATCCTTACGACTCACAAAGGAGCAGCACACTTAGGGATCCTCACGATTCCTAAGGAGAAAATACACTTACGAGATCCTCACGACCCGTAAGGAGAATTCTCTTATGGGACCCTCACGGCTCATGAGATTTGAAAGTCTTAAGTTACAGAAGCCTGAACCTGTTCTTAAGCAAATCCTCCACAACCTTCGATATTGCCCTACAAGAGGCTCAATACTGACCCTTGTATACAATCCACGGGCGCGAATAAACATTTCCCCAGCAAAGTCCAACCCTCGTAGGTCCTCTCGACCCATAAGGAGAAAACCCTCTTGTAGGATCCTTACGACTTACAGAGGAACATACACTTAGGAATCCTCACGATCCCTAAGGAGAAAATACACCTGCAAGATCCTCACGACTTGTAGGGAGAAATACCTTTGTGAGACCCTTACGGCTCATGAAGTCAAAAGCCTTAGTCGACAGGACCTTAACCCTGTTTGCTAAGCCACCTTTGTTCAACATCGACAGAGGCAAATGATGATTCGCTCCTGGCAATATTCCAGTTGCAGCGATGCTGATGCCTAAACCGGTATCAAATCCCAAGTTCTTTCATGGCAAATAATGATTCGCTCCTGGCAACATCCCAGTTGCAGCGATGCTGATGCCGAAATCGGTGTCCAAAATCCGAGCTTGCGGCGAAAAAGCTAGCAAGCCACACATGCCTACAAAATAGCCGAAATGATGGGGCAACTTGCAATAAAAAGCAGCAAGTAAGAATGAAGGCATAAAAAATAGCCGAAATGATGGGGCAACTCGCAATAAAAAGCAGCGAGTAGAAAATAAATAAATAGCCGAAATGATTGGGCACCGCGAAAAATAGCCGAAATGATGGGGCAATCGCGACCTTCGCGATATAAAAGCTGAAACGATAGAGCATCGCGGAAAAAGAAATAAAATAAAAATAAAATGTATGCCTTACAGGCGATGTTCCATCACACCCTGTATACAATCCAATGGCATAAACAAAAAGGGAACGTACCTCCCTCCCCCAGGTTTCACCAAAGAACGAAGCTAAATCTCGACGGGCCATAAGCGACCTAGAGATCATCCCAACACTCGTCTCGTAACAACGGACACAACTTCAAGCTAAGCGGAACAGCGGCAACTCCCAGTTCCATGGCTCGGTGGTGTACATATCGCCAACAGTCAAACCTTCATCCCGTGAAATGCGGATATATTCAGCAAAATTCCTGGTCACGTGGAACGCGGATAATGTCACTCTCTGACCCCGTGGAAAACGTCCAGAGCGGATCCTGGTCCTCGCAGAGCATGGCAGTGAACCCGTGCGAAGCATCCAGAGCGGAGCCTAGTCCTCGCCTAACGCGGCAGTGAACCCGTGTGAAGCATCTAGTGCAAAATTCCTGGTCACGTGGAACGCGGATAATGTCACTCTTTGACCCCGTGGAAAACGTCCAGAGCGGATCCTGGTCCTCGCAGAGCATGGCAGTGAACCCGTGCGAAGCATCCAGAGCGGAGCCTAGTCCTCGCCTAACGCGGCAGTGAACCCGTGTGAAGCATCTAGTGCAAAATTCCTGGTCACGTGGAATGCGGATAATGTCACTCTTTGACCCCGTGGAAAACGTCCAGAGCGGATCCTGGTCCTCGCAGAGCATGGCAGTGAACCCGTGCAAAGCATCCAGAGCGGAGCCTAGTCCTCGCCGAGCACGGCAGTGAACCCGTGTGAAGCATCTAGTGCAAAATTCCTGGTCACGTGGAACGCGGATAATGTCACTCTTTGACCCCGTGGAAAACGTCCAGAGCGGAGCCTAGTCCTCTCTGAGCACGGCAGTGAACCCGTGTGAAGCATCTAGTGCAAAATTCCTGGTCACGTGGAACGCGGATAATGTCACTCTTTGACCCCGTGGAAAACGTCCAGAGCGGATCCTGGTCCTCGCAGAGCATGGCAGTGAACCCGTGCGAAGCATCCAGAGCGGAGCCTAGTCCTCGCCGAGCACGGCAGTGAACCCGTGTGAAGCATCTAGTGAAAAATTCCTGGTTACGTGGAACGCGGATAATGTCACTCTTTGACCCCGTGAAAAACGTCCAGAGCGGAGCCTGGTCCTCGCCAAGCACGGCAGTGAACCCGTGTGAAGCATCCAGAGCAAATACCGGACTGTGGAGTCCTTAAAATCCACGGACTATGATGTCCTTAACCTCGACCGTGATGTCTTAAAACTAACGATCAACCACCCCGATTCCCTACGGATTCTGCCTTGGTCTAAGGGTACATCTCTTCACTCCTTTGATGCCCGGCGTTGTAATTCCTCAACGTCTTCAAAGAGGTGACGGGTCCCTGCAGCCAAACACCGGACTGTGGAGTCCCTAAACCCACGGACTATGAGGTCCTTAACCTTGACCGTGATGTCTTAAAACTAACAGCGGACTGTGGAGTCCTTAAATCCACGGACTATGAGGTCCTTAACCTTGACCGTGACGTCTTTAAACTACGATACCTTAATAGACCCCTGACTCCGTGAAACACGGATAAGGATGATCACATCCGGCACTTGCAGGCCCTCACGACCTGTAAGGAAGAAAAACTCTCTTGTGAGATCCTTACGACTCTCAAGGGAAAAACCCGCTTAAGGATCCTCACGATTCTTAAGAAGAACTTACACCTATGGGATCCTCTTGACCTGTAGGGAGAAAAACTCTTTATGAAACCCTCGTGGCTCATAAAATGCGAAAGTCTTAGGAAGCAGATCTTAACCCTGAATCCTAAGCCAATGCTGTCCTGCAAGAAGATCGAGATAGAATATCCGCAGAATACATTCAATAAAAAGGGGATCCACCAACCGAGCAGCAAAGCGGGGGACCATTTCCTCAATAGGAACTTCCCATGGCTGTCGACGAGCATGAGGGCGATTGCAGGCCATGGCGCTCGTTTGTTTCTCAAGACAAGTTACTCCAAGATAAAAAAATATATAATAATAATAATATAAATCTCTTGGTGAGAGGAAAAGGGAAGCTATAGCCTCATATATAAGGAAATGCATTAAGTGCTGTGGGCGGAAAATCTTGCATGGTGAAACTATTTCCAAGGCCCAAAAAAGGAAAGGCATCGAAAATCAAGGAGATGGAACTATTTCCAAGGCCCTTTTTTCTGCGTCCAATATTGTGCGCCGAAAATAGGGCATGAGAAGATTTTGTGAACAGCCACATCAAGGGACCCCACGTGCAGACTACGTGAGGACTAAACCTGATGTACACTAAAAAAAAATGGAGTAGCACCCTGCATATTGAAAGCACCAATAACAACAGTAGCAAAATGATAAAATCCCAGAGAAAAGACATGCAAACATAGAAAGACATAATAACAATTGTCACTCATACTTCAAGAGGTTCATACAAAACACAGAGGACACATTTACAATGGTAAAACTTCAGATGCGGGGCATGGGTTGAGAAACTCAAAATTAACTTTATTCAAAATCTTCCAAGCATTTCGAACCTCCCGAGTATGCATCCTCTCACGATCACAAGCATCGGGGTCCTCACGAATGTCCTCCACCCTCCGATAGGCGGCAAGTATGGCCGACTGCTGGAACATCTGATGCAGGAGATCAATGAGATTATCCCGCCTTCTCTTTGAGATCAAGTGCATCAGATACACCGAGTGTACTTTATCCTCGGCGGCGTCCAATGCCCCAAGTGGCACACCAGCACAGAATAGAGGGAGAGCCTCCCTGATCGCCAGCACGATCAGCCTCAGAAGAGAAGAGCGACGGGGGAGTAGCCGATGGTCGTACTCATCAAAGCGGCTTATGATCTCGGCACATTGAGCATCGGTGAACTCCTGGTTCTGACTGCGGCCCAGTGCACGAATATTCCCATAGGAAATGATCTCGTCAAGACCATACAGATGGGCATCCATGATACCTGAAATAAAGGTCATGAGATTCATTAGAAAACTACCATTTCATTAATTGCAGAAGAACAACCTCGGGCCAAGAGACCCCAGGAAGCCTCTGTGTGAAGAAAGCGAGTTCTTCATTGGAATTAAAATTCCTTATTAAGAAAAGGGAATTAAATTCCCAGAAACATTTTTGAATGGAATTAAATTCCATGGGTTTGAACCGCCATCATCATCCCCCCAAAGATCATCTAAACCCTAAGAGATCTACAGTTGAAAAGTTAAGCGGTTTCATGTTCTTATGGAAAATATGAAGAAAAAAGGGTAAAAACCCTTGTTTTGGATTTAAAATCCAGAGGAATGTGAAGGTCCATCGTTTGTCCAAGAACATTACCTGAGGAAAAAGGATTCTTCTCGAACAGAGTTAAACTCTGAAGATTGTTTCAGGACAGAGAACTAAGCTCTGAAAGCGAGAATTAAATTCTCAAAGAAGAAGTTCTCAGAAGAAGAAGATGAGCAAAGCGAAGGCTCCTATGAAGAGACGGAGGTATTTATAGAAGGCAATGGAAACGTTTCATCTCCCCAGATCCCTAGAGGAATCCAACGGTCACAAGGGGTGACAGCGTTGCACTCACGTGCAGACACGTGAGAACAACGCTGTGGGGGCATTTGTTTCCTGATTTAAAATCAGGAAAGCTTCTGGGAAAAGCTTCAGAAGAGGGTCACGTGCTTACACGTGACTAGCGGTCACGTGTTGGCACGTGACACCTAAGCACATCATCAGGGCAAGTTCAGTTTCCTGACTACGTTGAAGAAAAGGGGCTTCAGAAAGAGTCACGTGCTCCCATGTGACCAGGGTCACGTGGCGACACGTGACCTTTAAATGCAAGTGTCAAAGGCAATCCGGTTCCCCGATCAAGTCAAGGAAAAGGCTTCAGAAGAGGTCACGTGCTCCCACGTGACCAGGGTCACGTGTTGGCATGTGACGTTCAAAGCAGCAGACTCGTTCTCCAGTTGAACCAAGGAAAGAGGCTCCAGACAAGGGTCACGTGCTCACACGTGACCAGGGGTCACGTGGTGGCACGTGACGGTTAAGCAGCAATCAGAAGACAGAGCGCAAAAGAAAGAGGAAGGATCGTTCCAAGGGGGTCACGTGCCCACACGTGACCAGGGGTCACGTGGTCACACGTGACCGGCTTTCAAAGCCCATTGTGTTAACAGAATTAAATTCTGAAAGAAATTCAAATCTTTCCAAAGGAAAGCGGCTATCTGGAACCAATCGAATTAAAGATTCAGAGGTGGTGAAATATCATCTATCTATGGGAAAATCTCGGGTTTGGAAAGATTTCCCCTTTAAATCTAACCGAAACAACAAAGGAAAAATCCCTGGATTTGAAATCCAATGGTGAATAAAATTCACCTAATAATCCAAAGGTCCAAAACGAATGATGGATGCAAATCAAATCTCTCATGAAGATTCGTCAAAAACTGATTGATTCGGCTGCTTCTCCTATAAATAGGAGCCGAGAGACACAGAGAAGATATACAGAGACAGGGAGAGAAAAAGAAAAGGAAGAAAGCTTCGATACTTGGAGAAACTTGGATCTTCTGCAAAAACCCTAGGTAAGAAAGGGAAAAGCTCCTTGAAAGAAAAAGAGAATTTAATTCTCAACAGAGTTTAACTCTGATACATAAAACAGAAGAACATATTTCTTCTCTCTTTGATAGAGGATCTGCAAAGTGCACATCTCCCCTTGAGGTTGAGAATTTAATTCTCAATGGGTTGAGATCCTGCCATGCAGATCCAAAACATAGAGAGGGAATGCAAGCACGAGAATTTAATTCTCACAGAACTATAGGAATTTAATTCCTTTAAAATAAAATTAGGGCTTGACCCTGTATCATGGGAATTTAATTCCTTCAGAACAGAGAGAAACAGGGTTTAACCCTAATTAAGAACTTAGTTCTGTTGAAACAACGGGAATTTAATTCCCTTAATCATCATTTAACAGGAAATGGGAATTCAATTCCTTAAAAGCTGTTATTAGGGTTTAACCCTATTCAGTTCTTCACATATACGAGGGATTTAATTCCTACGGAAGATTCAGAGTTCAACTCAACTCCAGAATATAAGTCTTCAAAAGGAAGTAGGAATTTAATTCCTCTGAAATTTAAAGCTCAAGGAATTTAATTCCTGAAAAAAAGATTAACAGAGCCTCTAAACAAAATACATGAAGGCAGGGTCACGTGCCACCACGTGACCCCCCAAGAGATCTACAGAAAGCCCCTTTGAGGCATCACCCCGCGTGACCCACGTGACCCTCGGCAGAAGCTCTAATACATAGGCATTTGAATGCCTATCACGTGATGGCACGTGATGCTCTGAAAGATGCGATAATCTCAGCAGAATAAATGAAGGGAGGGCGCTCTCACGTGCTGCCACGTGACCCCTCTTGCCTTAGTGTTTAACACTAAATTAAAACTCTCGAACCCAGTGTTAAAACACTGTTGGGCCTTAGTGTTCAACACTAATTAAAAAGCTTTATTTGCAGTGTTCAACACTGATCTGTTTTAGTGTTTAACACTAATTTGAAAAGCCTTGTTGCTGGTGTTAAACACCAATTATCTCTTAGTGTTAAACACTAACTTGTCAACCTCATTCCCAGTGTTCAACACTGACTGCTCTGTAGTGTTTAACACTAGGCTTTGGCCCAATTGGCCTAAATGGATAGAGGCAAAGCTTCTCCTGATTGGACTTAGCCCAAGATGGCCATAAGTCCTCAATTTGTGATTAACTGGGCCAATGGGCTCATAACATAATTAATCGGTCTTGATCCCAAATTGGGCCAAGGACTATTTAAGTCATTCCGGTTCTAGGGTACATCTCTTCACTCCTTTGATACTTGGCATTGTAATCCCTCAATGCCTTCAAAGAGGTGACGGGTCCCGACGACCACACATTGATATGGACTGTGGGGTCCTTAAACCCGTGTCTAGTGCAAAATTCCTGGTTACGTGGAACGCGGATAATGTCACTCTTTGACCCCGTGGAAAACGTCTAGAGCGGAGCCTGGTCCTCGCAGAGCACGGCAGTGAACCCGTGTGAAGCATCCAGAGCACATACCGGACTGTGGGGTCCTTAAACCCATGGACTACGACGTCCTTAACCTTGACCGAGATGTCTTAAAACTAACAATGGACTGTGGGGTCCTTAAACCCATGGACTACGACGTCCGTAACCTTGACCGAGATGTCTTAAAACTAACAATGGACCGCAATGTCCTTAAACTACCTATGGACCGCAACGTCCTTAAACTACCCATGGACTGCAATGTCTTTAAACTAGAACAATAGAGCCCCGTATGCTCTTTTGTCGGATCTAAACGGTCCCGTTTAAGTTGATCTTAGCCTCAAAGATGGCTAACGTATCCTTAAACCTTCAAACAGATTGGACTATGAATCCCCCCCAATTGACTCTGGCTCGAGGGTACATCTCTGAACTCCTCTGACACCTGTCGTTGTAATCCTTCAACGTCGTCAGAGAGGTGATGGGTCCCGACGGCCATACATACGATGGACCACTATGTCCCTAAACTGGAACAATAGAGCCCAAACGCTCCTTTGCCGGATGTAAACGATCCCGTTAAGTTGATCTTAGTCACAAAGTTAGACTAACGTATCCTTAACAAACGTTTGAGTCGATCTCAGCCTCGAGTACGGCTGACGTATCCTCAAACCAAACCCCCAAACCCAAATCTAAGATAATATGGATTTGGACTAGTCCACGCCCTACGGGCGACGACATAACTCAGTCTCCGTAAACAATCCACGGGCAACAAAATACAAAACAAACACCCACGACACGAAGTGACCATCTGGAGAAGGAGAAAGTTGTTACCGCAACGCGGTAGCGTAATTAACTGCAGGGGCTTGCGCCTGCAGGGAAGAGCGTCCCCACAATCAAAAACCCCTCAAACGAGGGGGAATCTGACGAAGTCTGCTACATCGGACGCATCCGTCTAAACCTTCGATACCTGGTGCCATAAATCAACTTGGCATCTTCGGAGAGGTGGACGGATAGCACCAATTAGCATCTGCCCCGAATCTCAGACGAGACGTCATGTCGCGCCGTCTTTCGGAGGGGAACAGCGCTTTATAAATGGAGCCCAGCACCATAAAGAGTGTTTAACACTCAATATAAAAAAATAAAGAAAGGGTGAGCATCAAAACCCATATCAATACTCAGCATTGCTGAACAAAAGGGACCGAGCCCAAAACAAGTATTTAACATTTTATTCAAAAATTGAATGGGCCGAGTCCAAGCTGACCAAAAGTACCTGATTCAGATCAACCGAGCCCATGGGCTCATAATTTTCTAAATTTGATCTTAGTCCTAAAACCAACTACAGATCTCTCAACTGACATTGGTTCAAGAGTACATCTTCCCACACTTCTGATATATGACGTCGTAATTCTTCAACGTCTTCAGAAAGGTGGCGGGTCCCGACAACCAACAATTCAATGGACCGCAATATCCTTAAACTAATCTACATGGACCGTAATGTCCCTAAACTAACTATGGACCGTAATATCCTTAAACTAATCTTTATGGACTTTGATGTCTTTAAACCTAATGGAAACCCAATGGACCGCAACGTCCCTAAACTAAACTCCATGGACTATGATGTTCTTAAACCCAATGGACCGTAATGTCCCTAAACTAAAACGATAGAACCCAAATGCTCTTTCGTTGGAATAAAAGTGATCCTGAACCACCGTTAAGTAGATCTTAGTCCAATATCAGATTAACGTATCCTTAACAAACATTTAAGTTGATCTTAATTTCAAACGAGATTAACGATCCTTAAATCAAACCAAACTCAAATCTAAGAAAATACTGATTTGGACTAATCCCGCCTTACGGGCGACAACACAAATTAGTCTCCGTATACAATCCACGGGCAACCAAAAATGAAACAAACACACACGGCACGAAGTGAACATCTGGAGCAGGAGAAAGTGGTTATCGCTACGCGGTAACGTAATTAACTGCAGGGGCTTGCGCCTGCAGGGAAGAGCGTCCCCACAATTAAAACCCCCTCACAACGAGGGAGAATCTGACGAAGTCTATTACAACGGCCGCATTTGTTTAAACCTTTGATACATGGTGCCATAAATTAACTTGGTATCTTCGGAGAGGTAGACAGATAAATCTAAATAGCATCTGCCCCCAAATTCAGGAAAGAAGTTTTGTCTTCCCAGTTTCCAGCGATAAACACCATGTACACCGTGTGTACTACCATGCCTCCAGACTTGGGGTATTTGGGTCCACTGCCTTTGATATTTGCCGTCGGCACGGGGATCTTCTCTGGCCTTCTCCTCTTGTGGGAGGTCGAAGTTGAAGGGGCCGTTGTGGCAGGCACCCTTGCAGATGATTCCTTTCATGGTACGATGCAGGGATGGTCCTCCTCTTGCCGAGCATTCGTTTTCTTCAGCCGGCGAGAGTAATCTTTGTCAATTACAGAGTCTTGGACTTTCCGCCAGACTCTGTGGATCTTGGAGGACAACCGTTGAGGAGGCTGTTCCGGCTTCACTTGTATCATGCTTTCAGCAGGCGTAGGAGACTTCTTCAATATACCGATTAGAGAGTTTTTGCGCACCCTCCTGAGCAGCTCGAACCTGTTCCCAGTTGGAACAGCAGCTTCAATTTCCACCGTTGGAGCTGGTGGGGTAAGTCCAGAGGGGGAACTGCCCCCAGCTTTCCTCACTCGGAGCCAGTGGCGACATCGAGCACGTCGTGCAGACGGGACCACCTCTGTTGTGGAAGCGACCTCATTATGCCTTATGCTTTGATGAGAGGCTGCTGTCGGTGTTAGCCTGTCGAAGACCGACGTCCGCTTAGAGGGAACGGTCAATCTGTCGAAGGCAGACTTTGTGTCAGGGGAAGCATTTTTAACGACCTCGCTTACAACAGGAGTTGGAATGACCAGTCTTGCGGAGACCGATCCCTTAGCAGGAGAAGCCCTTTTGACGACTTCGTCTGTCGGAACAGGAATGGCTATCCGCTTCGGGATAACCCCTTCAGGTATTGCGGGCCTCTTTGCGAGCCCACTGGAGCTTTGGCCCAATCTGTCAAAGACCAAGGCGTTGGAATTGGACGACCCATTGAGAGGGGCCGTGGTAGTTGCAAGCCGATCGAAAACCGACTTCTTTGGATCCTCTTGTGATGGTATTGAAGCATTGAAGCTCATTGGCGGGAGCATGGTCCCGCAGAACAATCCAGTGGTAGCCTGAGTCACCTGCTCCACTGGCATTTCAAAGATGGAGGCCGCTTGGGTCCCGTAAGCCATTCCTACAGTCGGGGCAGAGCGAGAGTTGCTGTTATAGTTAGCGCAGCTGCATCGATATCTCCTTTTCTGCATGGAGCAAGACATCAAATCTTAGTACCTCGAATCCAGGGGCAACCTATTAACCGCGATTCGTTCGCGAACACGACACATGAAGTGTGGAGTGGAAAGGGGAAAAGGTCCTACCGGGTGTGCTAGAATCTGTTTACCACCGAAAATGGGAAACGGACCATGTAGGTCGTCTTGCCTGAATTTAGGGGCAGAAGCTATTTGGATTTATCCGTCCACCTCTCCTAAGATGACAAGTTGATTTATAGCACCGTGCATCGAAGGTTTGGGCGGATGCGGCCGTTGTAGCAGACTTCGTCAGATTCCCCCTCGTTTGCGAGAGATTTTTGATTGTGCGGACGCTCTTCCCTGCAGGCGCAAGCCCCTGCAGTTAATTACGCTACCGCATCACGGTAACCACTTTCTCCTACTCCAGAAGGTCACTCCGTGTCGTGTGTGTGTGTGTTTTACTTTTGGTTTCCCGTGGATTGTATACGGAGACTAATTTATGTTGTCGCCCGTAGGACGTGGATTAGTCCAAATCCGTATATTCTTAGATTTGGGTTTAGTTTGATTTAAGAATCGTTAACTTTGTTTGAGATTAAGATCAACTTAACTGTTTGTTAAGGATACGTTAGTCCGATCTTGGACTAACATCTACTTAACAGGGGTTTGGGATCATTTTTGATCCAACAAAAGAGCATTTGGTCTCTATCGTTTTAGTTTAGGGACGCTACGGTCCGTAGATCATCATTTTTTGGGGTGAGGGTTTAGTTTAAGGACGTTATGGTCTACAGCTAGTTTAGGGACATTGCGGTCCATTGGGATATGCTTATGGGTTTGGGAATGCACCTAAGAGCTGTTGGCTATCGGGACCCTCCACCTCTCTGAAGACGTTGAAGAATTACAACGACATGTATCAGAGGTATAGAGAGATGTACCCTTGAACCAAACTCCGGATGAAGGGAGAGATCATGGTGGAATGAACACCATTTTAGATACCATCTATTAGGGGATCATTAGTCATCTTTGGAACTGAGATCGATTCAGGGAGGCCTGAGCATAGGAAAGCTCGGTTAATTGGTGATCAAAGAGTTTTGGCCTTGGGAGACTTGTCTAGTTTAGGCTAAGGTTGGCCTATCATAGTGTTGAACACTAAAATTTGCTCGGCGTTCACGTGCTCCCATGTGAGGCTCTAGAGCTGTGTTAAACACTGAAATTTGGAGCGATCACGTGTGGCATGTGAGGCGCCTGCGGATTAGGCACTGCTTCTTTAGGTTTATTCCCTCTCTCTTTTATAAGTGCTAAGCATTATTGGGGGTCACGTGGGATCACGTGAGGCGCCCCAAAATGGGAACTTTCTTTGATTTATTCCCCTTTTCTTTCATACGTGCTAAGCACCATTAGGGAGGGTCACGTGGGATCACGTGACTCGATGTCAGTTGTTCCTTTTGTTCCTCAGAGGTGCTAGAGATGCTTACGTTTGAACACGTGATATGTTGCTATAGTGTTGTACGCTAATCGTTTCTTTTATGTGCATGGGGATCTTGATCTTAGTTTTGAGAATTTCATGTCCCTTATTTTATAAGAATTAAATTCTTATACAGGGTTAAACCCTAGTTTTATCAGAGGAATTAAATTTCTATATCTTTGGGAAGAATTAAATTCTTCAAACTTAGTTTTTTCTCTAAGTTTTGAGTCTGCATGACAGAATCTCCCCGATAAGAATTAAATTCTCAACTTGTGGTGAGATCTGCTTCTGCAGAGCTCAATCAAAGGAAGAACTAAGTTCTTTTTTTAAAAGAGTTAAACTCTTGGAGCGGCGAAGAAGAGATAAAATGATCTCTAGGTCTTTTTTCTTACCTAGGGTTTCTTTTCTTAAAAGAGAACTACTCTTTTTTTTCCTCCAAATCTTATGGGGGGTTTCTTTCTTTGCACAAGACTTGAAGTCTTGGGTCCTTTATATAGTAGAGGCAAGTTTGTTGATTTAGTTAAAGAAATCTCTCATTGAGAGATCTTAATTGATTTGGAGATTTTATTCACCGTTGGATCTTTGATCTAAGGACTTCTGTTTTACAAAAGATATTTTTCTTGTTTTTAATAAGATTGGGGAAATATTTTCCCATACAGTGCTTATTCTGTAGCTTGGTGATTTTTAATCACCATTGGATTTTTATTCCAACGGTGCTCTATTTTACAGAGAGCAACCATTCTTGTTTAGAAAGATTCAAGAAAATATTTTCCAAATAGGGTATTTATCCCTTTACTTAGAATTTAATTCTATCGGCTCCGAAGGCATTTGAGACCATTCACATGCGGCACGTGACCCCACAGATTTGAACTCATTTGCTTATGTTCAACAGCCCAAAAAAGGCATCACGTGTTGACACGTGAGCTTCTCTGACCTGTTGTTTGTTTTAAAAAGACGACTATATACTTTGTATATAGATGCTCACGTGCTTGGACGTGAGGCTCAATTTCAGCCTTAATTGTTAAGCGCAATGCCTATAAATTTTGTTTATAGGCACATCACGTGTGGATACGTGATACTCCATCAGGGGAATTTTTTTCATTGTGTTTTTTTTCTCTTTTTTTTTATAAGGGAACAGGGCTATGTTGTTTTAGTTTAAGAACGTTTCGGTTCGTTATCACCATTTTGGAGGCGAAGTTCTAGTTTGAGGACGTCTCGGTCCGCTGATCACCATTTTGGAGGCGAGATTTTAGTTTAAGGACGTCTCGGTCCGTTGATCACCATGCTTGGACATATATAGGGAGGACTTTCCTGCTCGATATGATAATATGCTATCTGGTTGCTCTTTATCTTAATATGTTGACTTGTATAAGTGATGCCGTCTTGCTCTCACATGTTGATAAAGTCCTTAGGATGTGTACTTGACTACCAGGATTATGATGGAGATCATACTAGTGGGCTAAGGGTAGTCCACAAGTACATCCTATAATTGTTTCTAGTCGAGGGTGTATTGAGACAGGGCATCGATATTCCAGAGTAGACTAGCGCATGCGCTTCTTGACCCATATGATGGGCGATGGATGATCCCATATCCATTGGTGTTTGACATCAGAGAAGGTATACAGGTGCTCAGTGGAGACTGGGAACACTGAATGGACTCGCCGAGAACTCCTAAATGGTATTATACCTATCGTGAGATAGCAGTTCTCTGGTGATACTGGTACAGGTTACTCTGTCGACCCGAGATCGTCATAGAGTCTTGTGTGATTCCCACTGTTCTTTGATTTCCACCATACCACGGTCAAAAGATCGTGCAAAAAGGTAGTTTTTGGGTCAGTCCTAATTCACATGGAGACAATGAGCGATAGGAGGGGATTCGTCTCTCCCGGTATTGGGAGTTGATGTTGCGCTATGCTCGATTGGCCATAACAGGAAATCCCTGGTCAGGGTTGCTGAGATTTACTGATAAGTGTTATCAGTAGTTTCTCGAATCGTTATGGACCTTGTATCGGCATGACTTATCAGGCTATTGGGGTCTGACATTTTACCACCCCCAGGCTGTTGATATGCGATATATCTGACGAAGAGACCGGGCTGTACGGTAGTGTTACTGATTGGATTCGCAGGAGTACGAGCAGGTTTGCTTGTTGATCTTATGATCGCTCAATACCCGGGTGGCCGTTATGTTTAGCAGACCGCTTGCGGCTTGTAGGTGTTTGATATGATCATCACCTACTGTCAACGTATTGACGAGTCTTTAGAGTCCTACACAGAGGTTTTCTGGTTCTTGCGAAACGAAATAGGAGCACATATGTGATATGTGCGGGACCGAGATTAATGCGCATATATGATGCCGCATTCTATTCTCGCGATATACGATATCGGTCGGTTATATGAGATATAGCTGGGTTATCGGATCAAGTGTTGATTCGATAGATTGTTACATTTGATATTAGCCAGTTGTATGTGATATAGCCGGATTATTAAATCAAGTGATGATTTAATAATTTAATATAAAATTATATATGTGATATATTAATTTACATTAACTAATGTTAGCTCACTTAAACATTTCTTTTTCTCACTTGTGTGCATATATATATATATATATGATATATATTAATATACAACTATTGTGTCATACTTGATACCACATGCAACATGGGTGTATGAGACTTACATCATGCTTATAATAATGTGAAGGTTTTTATTTATCTTGGTAATTCACAAAATTAGTGGTAATTAGTCATATGGTTGAAGCTTGTAGAACCTTGTGGAACCATTGACTAAGTCCACTCATTTTGTTTTACTTGAAGATATTTATTAACCCAACCATTATTGTTAACCCATGGTTTATTCTCTACATGAGTTAGTGTATGACACTAACTCACCCATGGTTGCTATTCTCACCTCATGAGTCCATTATCCCATCTTCATTCTTCATCTTCTTCTTCATGAGAAAAAGCTTGCTAGCTTTTTCTAAGTGAGAAAATATTGTGAGAAAAATAAAACTAAAGTGAGCCCATTTCCTACTTCATCATTCTCTACTATTAGCCATTTAGTTTAGGGTGTTTGCTTCACTAAACCCTAATTTAGTGAAGAGGTAGCATGGGCTTGAGTCTCCTCGACGTAGATCATCTTCGGCCTCGAAGACTTCGAGCAAGCTTGTTCATTTCTCCAAGCGAACCCACATTAGAGTTTGGGAGATCACAACTCGCAGCGGAGGGACTACTATACGGAGCTTTAGAAGTGAAGGACCGGTCTACAAAGGTTGTATTCCTCATTCACTTAGTATGTAAAGATGTTTGCATGTTATATTGTTTAAATCTTAAGTTAAAGATTCTAGGTTAGGGTTCTTTAGAACGGCAAAAATTTGAAAACAGCATGGACGATACCTCCCGAAATCTTGCTGCCGACCTAGGGAACCCCGCAGGTTACTCAACAGTGCTAAGCACTGGTATATGCAGCACTCACGTGTATCCCACGTGATGCGCTGGATCAGTGTTAAACACTAAACTCCGGAAGCGCTCACGTGTGAACACGTGAGTCACTCCAAATGTCGGCGCTGATCTTTGGGTTTTATTCCCCGCTCTTTTATATAAGTGCTAAACACTTGGTTCTCGTGGCGCTCACGTGTGAAACAGGTGAGACGCTTTTTATCGCCGAAAACGGGAGACGGATCCGGGATGGATCGTCTAGCCTGAATTTGGGGGCAGATGCTATTTGGTTTTATTCGTCCACCTCTCCGAAGATACCAAGTTGATTTATGGCACCGTGTATCGGAGATTTGGACGAATGCGGCCGTTGTAGCAGACTTCGTCAGATTCCCCCTCGTTTGCGAGGGGTTTTTGATTATGGGGACGCTCTTCCCTGTAGGCGCAAGCCTCTACAGTTAATTACGTTACCGCATCGCGATAACCAGTTTCTCCTGCTCCAGAAGTTCACTTCGTGTTGTGTGTGTTTGTTTTATTTTTGGTTGCCCGTGGATTGTATACGGAGACTAATTTATGTTGCCGCCCGTAGGACGTGGATTAGTCCAAATCCGTATATTCTTAGATTTGGGTTTGGGTTGATTTAGGGATCGTTAATCTCGTTTGAGATTAAGATCAACTTAAATGTTTGTTGAGGATACGTTAGTCTAATTTTAGACTAAGATCTACTCAACAGAATTTTGGGATCATTCAGACCCAACACAAGAGCATTTAGGCTCCATTGTTTTAGTTTAAGGACGTTGCAGTCCATTGCTAGTTTAAGGACGTTTCGGTCCATAGCTAGTTTAAGGTGAGGATTTTTGAGGTGAGGATTTAGTTTAAGGACGTTTCAGTCCATAGCTAGTTTAAGGACGTTGCGGTCCATTGGGATGTGTTCATCGGTTTGAGAATACACCAAAGAGTTGTTGGTTGTCGGGACCCTCCACCTCTCTGAAGACGTTTAAGAATTACAACGACATGTATCAGAGGTGCGTAGAGATACCCTTGAACCAAATTCCAAATTGAGGGGAGAGATCATGGTGGACCATCTAAGAATCATTAGTCATTTTTGAGAGACTAGGATTAACTTAGGAGATGTGTGATGGACATCATTCTGGTCAATTAGTCTGGAAAGTCATGAGCATAGAGGCTCGGTCTATTTGGAGATCCAAGACATTTGAATCTCAAGAGGACTTAGCCAATTTTAAAGCTGGAGTTGGTTTCTTATAGTGTTAAACACTAATAGATGCTCGGGGCTCACGTGCTCTCACGTGAGTCTCTAAAGCAGTGTTAAACACTGAAACTTAGGGCGCTCACGTGTGACACGCGAGGCGCCTAAAAGTTGGTGCTGTACCCTTGGGTTCAATCCCCGTCTATATATAAGTGTTAAACACTTAATTCTTGTGATCATCACGTGTGGGCACGTGAGGCGCCCCAGAGTTGGGCACTGCTTCTTTGGGTTTATTCTCTCTTCTTTTTGTAAGTGCTAAGCACTTAGCTCTTATAGTGCACACGTGCGGACGCGTGAGGTGCTCAAAAGTGAGTGTTGTCTTTGGATTTTTCCCTTTTTCCATTTAAGCAACTGTTTGGGGGTCACGTGAGAACACGTGATTCGATCTCAGTCATTCCTTTTTGTTCATGAGAGGTGCTCACGTGACCAGTCTTTTTTTTATATGCATAGAGATTTTGATATGAGTTTTAAGAATTTCAGGTCCCTTGTTTTATAAGAATTAAATTCTTTTACAGGGTTAAACCCTAGTTTTATCAGAGGAATTAAATTTCTATATACTTTTGGAAGAATTAAATTCTTTGAACTTAGTTCTTTCCCCTGAGTTTTGAATCTGCATAACAGAATCTCTCCGATGAGAATTAAATTCTTAACTTGTGGGAAGATCTGCTTCTGCAGACCTCAACCAGAGGAAGAACTAAGTTCTTTAAGAAGAGTTAAACTCTTGGTTTGAGAATTAAATTCTCTTTTGTTTTGTGAGAGCTTTTGGGAGGCTTCTGTATATTTTTTTTAGAAGCTTATGCGGTGGCCTCCTATCTCTTTAGAGAATTAAATTCTCTCTCTATTTTTCTTCCCCTCTCCCCCTGTATGTATTTCTCCTCCTCTCCTCGCTTCTATTTATAAGAGAAGAACAAAAATCAATTTGTTAAGAGAATCCTTCATTGAGAGATCGTGATTGATTCCATGATCTTTTAGATCAATCGGTGAATTTTCTTCACCGTCGGATTTTTAATTCAAAGGCTCTCTGTTTAACGGAGAGGATTTATTGTTTATTTAACAAGATTATGAATATCTTGTTGGTTTTAACAAGATCAGAAATATATTTTCTTAATATAGAATTCAATTTTATCATATCTTTTTAGTTTATCAAGATCATAAATATATTTTTGTAAATATAATATTTAATTCTATCGTATGGATATCTCGTTAGTTTAACATAGAATTTTATTCTTATCATATGAATATCTTGTTAGTTTAACAAGATTAGGAAAATATTTTCCAATGAAATTTTTTTATTCTACCAGATGATCACCGTTAGATCTTTGAACCTAAGGTCCTCTGTTTAACAGAGAAGATCTTTCTAGTTTGAGGAAGACCGAGAAAATATTTCCCAAATAGAATTTAATTCTATCAGATGATTTAATTGGTGATATTTTATCACTATCGAATTTTAAATCCAGGATTCTTTGTTAGAGAATGATCTTTCCATATTAGAAAGATCAGGGAAAATATTTCCCAAATAGGATTTAATTTTATCACATAGAATTTAATGGGAACATTTTAAATTGGGGTGCTCACATGCTTTGCATATGAGAGACAAGAGAACTCACGTGTTTAACACGTGACCCCTGCTGTGGGTTTTAGCATGTTTATGTTCAGCGCTCATATGCTTTGCATATGAGCGCTCACGTGTTTTACACGTGAGGCCTGTTTGGCCATTGGTGCTTTATGTTCAGTGCTCATATGCTTTACATATGAGCGCTCACGTGTTTTACACGTGAGGCCTGTTTGGCCCTTAGTTATTTTCTTTTAGCGCTTATATGCTTTGCATATAAGCGCTCACGTGTTTAACACGTGACGTCCAACCGTGAATTTTTTTTCTCTTTCATCTCTTCCTTTTTTCAAGGGTTATAAGAGAACAAATAGCTCTTAGCCGAAAATTTTGGCGGGAACAAATGCCTCCCATTACATTGCCCACGTAAGTATGTACGTGGGTGAAATAGTGCAAAGTAATGCGTGACCATAGAATTGATGGCTTAGGAGACAAGTTTACGGTCCTTGTAGCCTAAGACTTTTTCCTTTTCATCTTCATGAGCCGTAAGCATCTCAAGAAGGTTTTTTCCTCCCTAAGAGTCGAGAGATTCTTGTAGGAACTCAGCCAAATCTGCGGGTTTATCATCTAAAATATCCTCAATCAAGTGAAAATCAATTTTCTCAGACACTTCATCAAAAGCATGGATTTCATTCGATTCTGGTTCTAAGATGGAGGTGTAGAGGTCAAAAGGATTGGGTGTGGTTTCACTCAAAAGGGACCCTTCGCAATCGGGTAAATCAAACACTACAAAGTCGCACAACTCATTAATCATTCTATTTTCAATTGATAAATCATTTGGGATACCCGATAGACTTTCAAAACCGGAGTTGTGGGATTCAATTTGGGATGGGTAGGTTTGATTTGGAAGGGTGTACAGCTCACTCTCTCCATTCAAATTCTCAACCTGTCCTACCGCCTCTTCATACATTGGAAAATGTGGAGCTAGTTGAAAACTAGCTCCCGGGTCAATAGATTGTGTGAGGGCAGCCATGGACGTATTCAAATCTATCATCTGTTGACACGAAGCTACCCGAAAGTCTTCTAACGACTGTTCCAGACTAGACATAGGTTGTGAAGGGGTTTCAGTAAAAAATTCAAAGTTGTTTAGATACTAAAAACTCCCAAAAGGCAGTTCAGAAGCAATGTCTAGGGAAGGAGCAAAATTCGGGTAGGACTGGTAGGAATTGAATGGCTGGACAGGAGTAGGACCAACATTTGGATAAGAAGGTGAATGGAATTGTGATCCCAAGAATTTGACGTGGTGAAAGGAGTGAAAGATTGGCTATGAGATTGTTCAATATGTTCAGCAATAGACATGGGTTTCGGAGTTGCAACAGGACTCGAAAAAGGGGTATCAACGTAAGTAGGTGGTGAAGCTTGAAACGGTTGATACAAGGTAGATTGCGAAGTCTAATTGGTTGTCCTAGACGTGTCTATCCGATCTTTCAAAGAAATTTTTGGCATGGATGGATCGTTCGATGTTCGTCCAAAGCAAGAACCGTAGGAAGTTATGTCTGGTTGTGGGTACCAAAGTTCGGCAAGAGTTTTTCGAGATGGGGTACCCATGATATGAAGAGAAGAAGAAGAAGAAAATGAGGGGGAAAATGTGAATTTTTTTTAGTTAGTTATTAACAAAAGAATGAAATATACACAAAAAAAAATCTGGACAAAAACAATCACGACACAAAAATACCACGCACCTAATCGGTCTAGGATTCATCTAGGTCAACTAGACCTGCTCAAGAACTTGATTGTCGAAGTAAAACTGTGTCGAGAAACGGGCTCATGATATACTGATCACGAGGCCAGGTAAGTGCAGAGATAAGGGGAGGTTTTCCGACGCTTTCGCGAAGGTCCTTAATTAAATAACCCTTTCTCTTTTGGCGGTTTCGCCGTGAACACTTTCCTAGACACCCCGTAAACAATATACCGTTAAGCGGTGTTCTAAACACAGTTAACTTCTCCTAGTGAGCGCGAAGTCCTTAAGGCTTAAAGTATAATTTCTTTTAAAATTTGTGCGGATAAGCGTTATGTTCAAGTTCATGATTTGTGGGCCACGGAAAAGGTGATGAAATCCTTTACCGTATATTGTGGGGTTCGCTTGCCCTTAAGTCCGTATTAATGTATGCAATGCTCAATTTAATGAAAAAATTTTTGTTCAAAACATCAAACAATCTTTTCTTTTTATGTTAAGCACGACACTGCAACAAATACGGGTTAGTCAATTTTAGCGTTTGCTAGCGAACTTGCAAAGAATCCTGTAAAGAATAGTATATTGGATGGGTTGGATTTGAGAAGAAGGTGTTTAAGAAATACGTACCGATAAGTTTTCGGGTTTAGAAACCCCCGTTGAAGTTAAATCCAAATAGCTTGAAATGTTCGCTTGCGGGGGTCAAACTTTTCGGATCTTTGGCACTATACGTCGTAATCACCTTAGCTTGGAATGTACACTTTGCTCCCCACAATCGCCGTTCGCAAATCCGCAAAAATCTACAAATGTCGGAAAAACGGATATTAGTGCGAAAAAGCGATACGAATGCCCATATACCTGCACACTAAAAATTATTTAAAAAAAACAATAACAATGGGACAAAAACAGAACACTGGAGCACAGAAAAAAAATTTGGAGGCAACAGGTAGAGGTACGGCCGGCGACACTGGAAAATTGGGGGTTCTTGCCGGATTTCTTTGGGAATCTTGGCTCCAAAATTCTTCAGTTGTTTCAGTGTTCCACTAGTACCTCACTGGTATTGTTTATCTTTTTAATTGAGATCCAGAGTGTAAGCAGGTAAGAATTCCAGAGAACAAAACAAAGTTAGCTAAGCTAGTTTTTTGTTTGGTTTTGAAAATTTTGAGATTTTTAGTTGATTTTGAAAATAGGGTTAGATGTATAAATGAGATGTACAATGATTAACCCGAAATAACGAGAATTAAAACGTTACCATCTCCCCGGCAATGGCGCTATTTGATTGGAAGAATTAAAGTTAACCGCAATCAAGACGGTGTCGCTTTGCAGCTAGCCGCGATGAGCACGGGTCGATCCACAGGGAGATGGAGCGTTTTACGTTCTTATCGTAACGAGTTAATGCGCGTGGCGGAATGTTCGTATCTAACCTATGTGTTATATGCAAAGTAACCGTTTGTTAGGATTAGATAGGATGGTGTAAGTTAAGTAAATCCGTATTCAAGTCCTTTGAGCCGAGTCTTGACCAATTGAAGTTAGAGCAATCGGCAACAACGTGGATTAGGGTACTTAAGCACGGTATTTAAGAAATCTGGCTTATTGACCCTTGTCCTTCCGTTCTTATCTCTTGCTTTCACCTCCGGCGAAACCGAACGCAACCGATCGCGGTTAGGAATCACCGTTACCTTGGTAGGGTAGAGTGCCTAACGGAGCGCTTGTGTAAGATTTGGGCGGAGTTCAATGGAAAATAATGGGAAAAGGAAATGGGAAACGGAAACCTTAACTTACAATATCGGTTTCTTTTCCTAACAACATATATTTACAACCATTAGAATAACAAACCAAAAGAGCAAAGAAAAGATAAGCAAAGCAAAGAAAAGAAAACAATACAATGCATGGAATGAAAAGAGCAAAAATGTAAAGCGTGGAATTTAATTGCAAGAAAGAAAATGCAAGAAAGTAACACTAAGAACCATAGAACCAAATACAAGCCATGGGTTCAATAACTTGATCTTAAACTTGCAAGCTCAATTAAGAGGTTGCAAGATCAAGAGGAGACAAAGAACCCAAGGGAAATGAACGAACAAAAGAGAAGAGCTTTATTGATTCCTTATGAAGATACAACTCTTGAGATCAAATACCAAAATTTAAACTTGCAAGCTTAATTAAGAGGTTGCAAAATCAAGAGAAGGCAAGGATCTCAAGGGGACTAAGCTATATATAAGAATAAAATGAAAACAAAAGAGTTGAAGTGTAAAAATGTAAGCAAAACTTGGACAAAAGTGAGACCATGAACCCTTGCCCACTGCCTGCTATACATTGGCACAAAAGAAAAGAAAATAAACAATAAAAATAGGGTTACGTGGCAGCAGTGGATGGATTGTGAGAAAATGGGGCCCACAGGAGGCAGGGGGCCGGCGACCTCGGCTTGGGTGAGCATGTGCTCTGGTCATATCCGAGCACATGGGCTCGTATTTGCAGTGTGGTCTTGTGTTGTCCCCAGTATCACATTGGTGCTGTTTGATTTCTAAAATTAGGCTTGGTTTGCACCTAGGTTTTGGAGGGAAACAAGTAGATATGAATCACATCAACACTTTATTGCAATAAATGCACATCACTTCTCATGCCCACTTGCTCTAGCCCACATGCCATGGCTGCCCCTAGGTCCATGGTCCAAGCCCCAAGAGTTAGTGTGTACACATGTTATGTGTTGGACCAAAATATTGTGTCTTGTTTACAAAATAACTCTTGGGATATCGGTCGGTTTGCGGTTCTGGTTGCAGTGTCAACTCACAAATGATATATCCGTGATTTTGAATGTATTTCCGGTATTTTTCACGGATACCTGTAATCTATATTACTGAGCAAACACCGGTTAATAGTACCGATATATACAAAAAATAGATAATGAATGAGCGGTATTAAAATGCAATATTCTGGTATGAACAAATACCCCCAAACTTATCTTTTGCTCGTCCCGAGCAAAACAAAATCTTAGCCTCACTTTCGCAGGGAACGCGATTGCACTAAGCACGTGCAACAAGCCGTTAAACCTTCAGGTGTCCCTAGTAGGAGGAGTGTTGTCTCCTGAGGGTTTTCAGCGGATTACACCCACAAAATCCCGTCAAGCTAGTTTCATAAGTTAACGTTGATTCTACTCCTACAGTTTAGTATCTACATTAGAAATTCTATTATCCTAAATTAGAAATATTCAACCCTTATGTTTCACACCTCCTATCTATTTAAGCTTAGATCTTATATGTTCCAAAAAATTTTAGAAAGATGTTGGTATCTCATGTGTTTTCCTTCTAAAGCGCGGTCTCAAATCAGGGATTTTTATCAACTTTACAGAAAACATAAGTCTTATTCTTTATTTCTATCTTTCCTCCAAACATCGATTGTATACCCCTACGTGTGTGTAAATTTGCATCCCTACACTCAAGAATTCAATTCAAGCTATAGTACCCTTGCCCTAATACCTAATACTACTTCTTTTATTTAATGATGGACGGTGTTGCTCACACACCTTTCATGTGACTATTAATGCTTCTTGAGGCACTAACAGCCGATTACTGAATGTGTGAGCTTAAAGCATAAATAGCAGATTCCAGGGCTTGACTTTATTTATTTATTTTTCTTTTCTTTATTTTTCTTTTTCAAGACCGGATATATTTTTCAATGATGCTCTTTTAGGTGTTTAGCTTTAAATACCGTTTTTTCTTTCATACTAAGTTTTCAGATAAGAGTATTTCTAGGTATCCTCTACTATCCCAAGTTTCAAGATGCGTGTATGTGCAGTTTGTAGGGTATATACTTTCAAAATTTTGGACTCAAGAATAGAAATTATTTTCAGACTTATCTTTCAGTAATGCTTCAATACTTTCCCTTCATCTTGACTTAACTTGAGAACTGAACTCAAGATTATCTATTTCTCAAAAAAAAACTGTAAGAATGTATAATTACCAAAGTTAAGCAGAATGAGGGTTATTTTTAGGGTTTTCAATTCCTAAGCTTAGAATTTAGTTATTTCTAACGTATCAACTAAACTTTCGGAATAAAAATCTAAGTTACCCTATTAGCTAACTTGACGACAAAGTTTTTATATTTTTGTAAAAATTTTCGATTTTTATGGGTTTTTAAATAGGTATGCAAATGCAAAATATACAAATGAATGCGAAGGAAGAAAGCTTACCGAGCACACCCCCAAACTTAAACTTGACAGTGCCCTCACTGTCAGGCTACACCAAGAGGGTCAAAATTGTCGGCGCTCCCTAAAAGAAAATTTTATACAAAAAGAAAGCAAAACAAATATATATACACAAAAAGGTTCCCCCCAAACTTAAGTAAAACAGTGTTTCCACTGTTAAGCGTTGAAGTCCAGGATTAGGGGGAAAGAACACTATCAATCTATAAAAGGCCTTACACAGGCCAAAAGTGAGCACCAACCATTCAAAAAAAATTATCATTATAATGGTGTGGTTGGTGAAAGAATACGGAGAGGAAAGAAATGGAGAATACATGAGACCGTATGCGGGTAGAAGTGGTATATGGTCCCGGTATATGAGAAGAAGAATGGCGGAAGGGAAAAAGAAACGGAGTACGAACTTGAGGGTGGAAATGGAGTGAATAAATTTGTACAATTTGTGATGACCGATGTGTAAAAAGCGATTGTACTAATCTATTAACCCGACGAGCAATGGGGTCAAATCCCTCAAGATTCGTGAGAAAACATGGGTACGCCGAACTTGGTAAACCAGACATAGGAAATGAAATTGATACGGTGTCTTATAAGGTCGGAACAACGGAAAGGATGTGGGGAAGTGATTGAGGAAGGGTATCGGTTAAGGGTTCGGGAGGGTGTGCACAGTCAATGAAAGGAACATGATGAATTGGAAAATCTGACTCATCAAATAAGACTGGTTCATCCTAAAAAATATCCTTAGAATTTTCCTCAAATATTAGCTCATCCATGCCTATTTCATCAAAATCAAGACGCATATGGAGTTCGGGAAAAACATTTAATGACTCGGGATGATGAATTGGAGAGAAAAACTCAGCCAAATCTGCGGGTTCATCATCCAAAATATTCCCAGCGTCAATATCCTCAATTAAGTGAAAATCAATTTTCTCAGACACCTCATCAAAAGCATGGATTTCAATCGATTCTGATTCTAAGATAGAGGTGTAGAGGTCAAAAGGATTGGGTGTAGTTTCACTCAAAAGGGACCCTTCACAATCGGGTAAATCAAACACTACAAAATCGCACAACTCATTAATCATTCTATTTTCAATTGATAAATCATTTGGGATACCCGATAGACTTTCAAAACCGGAGTTGTGGGATTCAATTTGGGATGGGTAGGTTTGATTTGGAAGGGTGTACAGCTCACTCTCTCCACTCAAATTTTCAACCTGTCCTACCGCCTCTTCATACATTGGAAAATGTGGAGCTAGTTGAAAACTAGCTCCCGGGTCACTAGGTTGTGTGAGGGCGGTCATGGACGCATTCAAATCCATCATCTGTTGACACGAAGCTACCCGAAAGTCTTCTAACGACTGTTCCAGACTAGACATAGGTTGTGAAGGGGTTTCAGTAAAAGATTCAAAGTTGTTTGGATACTAAAAACTCCCAAAAGGCTGTTCAGAAGCAATGTCTAGGGAAGGAGCAAAATTCGGGTAGGACTGGTAGGAATTGAATGGCTGGACAGGAGTAGGATCAACATTTGGATAAGAAGGTGAATGGAATTGTTGATCCCAAGAATTTGACTTGGTGAAAGGAGTGAAAGATCGGCTATGAGATTGTTCAATATGTTCAGCAATAGACATGGGTTTCGGAGTTGCAACAGGACTCGAAAAAGGGGTATCAACGTAAGTAGGTGGTGAAGGTTGAAATGATTGATACAAGGTGGATTGCGGAGTCCAATTGGTTGTCCTAGACGCGTCTATCCGATCTTTCAAAGAAATTTTTGGTATGGATGGATCGTTCAATGTTCAGCCAAAGCAAGAACCGTAGGAAGTTATGTCTGGTTGTGGGTACCAAAATTTGGCAAGAGTTTTTTGAGGTGGGGTACCCATGATATGAAGAGAAGAAGAAGAAGAAAAGGCAGGAAAAAATGTGAATTTTTAAAAATATTTTTTAGTTAGTTATTAACAAAAGAATGAAATATACACAAAAAAGAATCTGGACAAAAACAATCACGACACAAAAATACCACGCACCTAATCGGTCTAGGGTTCACCTAGGTCAACTAGACCTGCTCAAGAACTTGACTGTCGAAGTAAAACTGTGTCGAGAAACGGGCTCAAGATATACTGATCATGAGGCCAGGTAAGTGCAGAGATAAGGGGAGGTTTTCCGACGCTTTCGCGAAGGTCCTTAATTAAATAACCCTTTCTCTTTTGGCAGTTTCGCCGTGAACAATTTTCTAGACACCCCGTAAACAATATACCGTTAAGCGGTGTTCTAAACACAATTAACTTCTCCTAGTGAGCGTGAAGTCCTTAAGGCTTAAAGTCTAATTTTCCTAAAAATTTGTGCGGGTAAGCGTTATGTTCAAATTCGTGATTTGTGGGCCACGGAAAAGGTGATGAAATCTTTTACCGTATGTTGTGGGGTTCGCTTGCCCTTAAGTCCGTATTAATGTATGTAATGCACAATTTAATGAAATTTTTTTTGTTCAAAACACTATACAATCCTTTTTTTTTATGTTAAGCACGGCACTACAACAAATACGGGTTAGTCAATTTTAGCGTTTGCTAGCGAACCTGCAAAGAATCCTGTAAAGAGTAGTATATTGGATGCGTCGGATTTGAGAAGAAGATGTTTAAGAAATACGTACCGATAAGTTTTCGGGTTTAGAAATCCCCGTTGAAGTTAAATCCGAATAGCTTGAAATGTTTGCTTGCGCGGGTCAAACTATCCGGATCTTTGGCACTATACGTCATAATCACCTTAACTTAGAATGTACACTATGCTCCCCACAATCGACATTCGCAAATCCGCAAAAATCTACAAATGTCGGAAAATCGGATATTAGTGCGAAAAAGCGATACGAATGCCCATATACCTGCACACTAAAAATTATAAAAAACAAACAATAACAATGGGACAAAAACAGAACACTGGAGCACAATAAAAAAATTGGAGGCAATAGGTGGAGGTACGGTAGGCGACGCCGGAAAATTGGGGGTTCCCGCCGGATTTCTTTGGGAATCTTGGCTCCAAAATTCTTCAGTTGTTTCAGTGTTCCACTAGTGCCTCACTTGTATTGTTTACCTTTTTAATTGAGATCCAGAGTGTAAGTAGGTAAGAATTCCAGAGAACAAAACAAAGTTAGCTAAGTTAGTTTTTTGTTTGGTTTTGAAAATTTTGAAATTTTTAGTTGATTTTGAAAATTGGGTTAGATGTATAAATGAGATGTACAATGATTAACCCGAAATAATGAGAATTAAAACGTTACCGTCTCCCCGGCAACGACGTCATTTGATTGGAAGAATTAAAGTTAACCGCAATCAAGACGGTGTTGCTTTACAGCTAGCCGCGATGAGCATGGGTCGATCCACAGGGAGACGGAGCGTTTTACGTTCTTGTCTTAACGAGTTAATGCGCGTGGCGGAATGTTCATATCTAACCTATGTGTTATATGCAAAGTAACCGTTTGTTAGGATTAGATAGGATGGTGTAAGTTAAGGAAATCCGTATTCAAGTCTTTTGAGCCGAGTCTTGACCAATTGAAGCTAGAGCAATCGGCAACAACGTGGATTAGGGTACTTAAGCACGGTATTTAAGAAATCCTGCTTATTGACCCTTGTCCTTCCGTTCTTGTCTCTTGCTTTCATCTCCGGCGAAACCGAACGCAACCGGTCGCGGTTAGGAATCACCGTTACCTTGATAGGGTAGGGTGCCTAACGGAGCGCTTGCGTAAGGTTTGGGCGGAGTTCAATGTAAAATAACGGGAAAAGGAAATGGGAAACGGAAACCTTAACTTACAATATCGATTTCTTTTCCTAACAACATATATTTACAACCATTACAATAACAAACCAAAAGAGCAAAGAAAAGATAAGCAAAGCAAAGAAAAGAAAACAATACAAGTAAGTAAATTGCATGGAATGAAAAGAGCAAGAATATAAAGCATGGAATTTAAGTGCAAGAAAGAAAATGCAAGAAAGTATTACTAAGAACCATAGAACCAAATACAAGCCATGGGTTCAATAACCTAATCTTAAACTTGCAAGCTCAATTAAGAGGTTGCAAGATCAAGAGGAGGCAAAGAACCCAAGGGAAATGAAGGCACAAAAGAGAAGAGCTTTATTGATTCCATATGAAGATACAACTCTTGAGATCAAATACCAAAACTTAAACTTGCAAGCTCAATTAAGAGGTTGCAAGATTAAAAGAAGGCAAGGATCTCAAGGGGACTAAGCAATATATAAGAATAAAATGAAAACAAAAGAGTTGAAGTGTAAAAATGTAAGCTAAACTTCGACAAAAGTGAGACCATGAACCTTTGCCCACTGCCTGCTATATATAGGCACAAAAGAAAAGAAAATAAACAATAAAAATAGGGCTACGTGGCAGCAGGGGATGGATTGTGAGAAAATGGGGCCCACAGGAGGCAGGGGGGCCGGCGACCTCGGCTTGGGTGAGCATGTGCTCGGGTCAAATCCGAGCACATGGGCTCGTATTTGCAGTGTGGTCTTGTGTTGTCCCCAGTATCACATTGGTGCTGTTTGATTTCTCAAATTAGGCTTGATCTGCACCCAGGTTTTGGAGGGAAACAAGTAGATATGAATCACATCAACACTTTATTGCAATAAATGCACATCACTTCTCATGCCCACTTGCTCTAGCCCACATGCCATGGCTGCCCCCTAGGTCTATGGTCCAAACCCCAAGAGTTAGTGTGTACACATATTATGTGTTGGACCAAAATATTGTGCACACACACTTGTTTGCAAAATAAATGTAACAACCCTAAATTTCCTATACAAGTTTTTACAATTTTTTTTTCAAAAATCCATAAAGGGGTATTTATTACCAGAGCACAAGACTTAAATAATTAATTAGCAATTTAATTACAAGAAGGAGCTTGTAGCTCATAATACCTCGCATTGCTGAACCAAGCCACCAGAGTTCAAATCCCATGCCCCACATTATTTTTAATATTTATTTTGTTTTAAATTTTATAGAAGCCCAACAGTCCACACGAGATAACTCCGAAACTTTCCACTGAACCTGAAAAACTGAGTATACCAGAGCCTTACTCCGGCGACCCCCCACCTACCGAGCCCCCGACTCGGCCTGAGTCGGCCGACGGACCGACCAACTCGGGCCGGCGGCCGGTCGGCCGAGTCATCAACTACAATATTGTACCTCTTTGCATGCCCCACTCCCTGCATACTTCAATTTTTGATATCAATTCCAGAGAGCCCATTAACTCTCATTTACTTCAATTTTAATACATTTTTCACACATTTTTACATTTTTTAAATTAAAACCCTTCATCTATCCTAACCCTACCCTAACCCAATAAATACCACCCCTACGCTTTACTCTCTAACCCCAAAACTCTGAGCCAACTCTCTAAAATTTCCAAGAAACTTGTGTACTTTGAAAACGAGCACGAAGCGAAACTACGGCGAAATTCCCGGCGAACTTCCGGCGATCGTTCTAGCAGCTCTCGGCGATGAAGCGACGCACCGGCGATTCCTCTTCTTCCATCTCACTCTCTTTATTGTCCAAAATCCGTAAGTCCCCAAATTCTACCTCTCTTTTCTTTTCTAAAATACGGATTTACAAAACCCGACGGAATCGGAACAAATCCGATTTCCGATTCGGTTTCTTTATAAAACTTCACTTCTCGTTAATACAATTATACTTAAACTCTCTCATATTGACTATTAAACACTAATCAACTAAATTGATCAAGTTTCATATCACAAAATAATTGTTAGTTTCTTTTACCGTATTTTTTGCATTTAAATACCACATAGTTCCTTTTGCGACATTTAAACCATTAAACTTATTATACCTTTAAGTAGATCACGAGGTAACGACCTACCTTCTCACACACTCATATCCAACATAGCACGATACCCTCGGGAACATAAAATACGCGAAATCGACATCTTTACAAATAATAACCTTTGAGCTAATAAAAAAATATCTAGACTCAGCCAATTACGGACTGTCGCGCTCATTAGGACAGAGGAAGGTTGTGGGCATTCGGTCATTTATCTAAACCTGATTTTGTGGTGTCTAGGCTAGACAAGTGAGAAAGGTAACTTTAAAAGGCCCGTCTCACGGTGATTCGTGAGCGGAACCCTCCTTTCTTCATTTGTACTTACCTGGCCACAATTGGCGGTGAAGAGGCGATTTGAGGGATGTTCCCTGATTAAAAATCAGGAAGAGATTCAGAAGAGGCATCACGTGGTCACACGTGACCAGTGGTCACGTGTTGGCACGTGATAGTCAAGCAGCGGCACAGAACATATTTGTTCTTTAATTAAAAGTCAAGAGGAAGCTTCAGAACATGCATCACGTGCTCACACGTGACCAGTGGTAACGTGTTGGCACATGATGGTTAAGCAGCGGCCAGAGAACAGAGCATAGAAGAAGAGAAGCCCATTTCAGGGGTCACGTGGCCACACGTGACCAGCTTTAAGAGCCTTATTCTTTAACAGAATTAAATTCTGAGGATAAATCTTCCAAATCTTTCCAAAATGAAGAAGGATTATCTAAAACCGTTGGATTAAAAATCTAAAGGTGATTAAATATCACCAATTTATGGAAAAATCTTGGACTTGGAAAGATTTCCCCCCTAAATCTAACCAAAATAACAAAGAGATATCTTTGGATTTAAAATCCAATGGTGAATAAAATTCACCCAACAATCTAAAGGCCCAGATTAATGATAAATATAAATCAAATCTCTCAATGAGAGATTTACTAAACTGATTGATTCTTTTCCTTCTCCTATAAATAGGAGCCAAGAAAAGAAGAGAGGTGACTTTTGGAAAACCTTTGGACCTTTTCTTTTGATACACAGAAAGAGAGATATGGAGATTTTGATTCTCTGCAAAAGGAAAACCTTAGGTATAAAAAGGAAAGGGAGGCTTCAAAAGAGAATTTAATTCTCAAAAGAGTTTAACTCTTATATAAAGAAAAGAACTTAGTTCTTTCTCTGATAGAGGATCTGCAAAGTGCACATCTCCCTATGAATTGAGAATTTAATTCTCATTGGGTTGAGATCCTGCCATGCAGATCTAAAACACAGAGGAAGAATTGAGTTTTGAGAATTTAATTCTCACAGAATTATAGGAATTTAATTCCTTTGAGACAAAATCAGGGTTTAACCCTAGGAATTTAATTCCTTCAGAATGAACAGAACTAGGGTTTAACCCTAATTGAGAACTTAATTCTCTAAAAATCACAGGAATTTAATTCCCTTAAAAAAGAAGAAATTAGGGTTTCACCCTACACCGGAATTTAATTCCTACAGAAAAAAATTAGGGTTTAACCCTATCTAAGAATATAATTCTTCAGAAGAAAATAGGAATTTAATTTCTCTAAAGTTTACTGCTAGGGTTTAATCCTATGAAGAATTTAATTCTTAAAAGATGAACAGATCTTTAAAATATGCACAGAACCAGAGTCATGTGCTACCACGTGACCCTTGCAAAGATCCACAGAAAAGAACTTTGAGGCAACGCCTCACGTGCCCCACGTGACCCCTGAGGCATATAAAGAAAAAGCAAAATAAACAAAGACTCTGGGGCGCCCTCACGTGTCAACACGTGACCCCTAATAAGCATTCTAACAGATTAAAGCGTGAGCCCCCATCACGTGCTAACACGTAATGGCTGTCAGAATAAAAAGTGTTAAACACTTATCTGTATAACAAAATGAGGTGGATCTGGCCCCACCTTTTTGATGCCATCACGTGCTCCCACGTGATCTCCTCTCTGCTAATGTTTAACACCAAACTGATAACTTGGTTGCCAGTGTTTAACACTATTATTTATTAGTGTTTAACACTGATTCGAGAATCACAATTTTTAGTGTTTAACACTAATCTGATAATCTTATTTCCCAGTGTTCAACACTGTTAGTCTCTAGTGTTTAACACTAGTTTTAGCCCAATTGGCTAAGTTTCTAGAGGTAAAGCCTCTCCTTCAATGAACCAACAGAGGGACAATATCCCAAACATGATTGGACTTAGCCCAAGCTGGCCATAAGTCCTCAATTCAAACTTAACTGGGCCAATGGGCTCATAATATAATAATTGATCTTAGTTTCCAAATTGGACTACAGATCACTTAATCTACCTTTGTTTAAGGGTACATCTCTTCACTCCTTTGATACTTGGCGTTGTAATTCCTCAACGTCTTCAAAGAGGTGACGGGTCCCGATGACCACACATTGATACGGACTGTAGAGTCCTTAAGCTCATGGACTATGAGGTCCTTAACCTTGACCGTAATGTTTTAAAACTAAACGCCGGACTGTGGGGTCCTTAAACCTATGGACTATGACGTCCTTAACCTTGACCGGAATGTCTTAAAACTAACAACGGACTATGACGTCCTTAACCTTGACCGTGATGTCTTAAAACTAATATCGGACTGTGGAGTCCTTAAATCCACGGACTACGACGTCCTTAACCTTGACCGCAATGTCTTAAAACTAACACTGGACCGCAATGTCCTTAAACTACCTATTGACCGCAATGTCTTAAAACTAACACTGGACCGCAATGTCCTTAAACTACCTATTGACCGCAATGTCACTAAACTAAATAACAGGGCTCCCCTAATCGCCCTCTTGTCGGATCTAAACGATCCCGTTAAATTTATCTTAGTCTAAAACTAGACTAACGTATCCTTAGCAAACATTTAAGTCGATCTTAGTCTCAAACGAGGCTAACGTATCCTTAAACACAACCCCCAAACCCAAATCTAAGAGAATACGGATTTGGACTAGTCCACGCCCTACGGGCGACGACGTAACTCGGTCTCCGTATACAATCCACGGGCAACCAAACACAAAATAAACACACACGACACGAAGTGATCATCTGGAGAAAGAGAAAGTTGTTACCGCAATGCGGTAGCGTAATTAACTGCAGGGGCTTGCGCCTGCAGGGAAGAGCGTCCCCACAATCAAAAACCCCTCAAGCGAGGGAGAATCTGACGAAGTCTGCTACATCGGACGCATCTGTTTAAACCTTCGATACACGGTGCCATAAATCAACTTGGCATCTTTGGAGAGGTGGACGGATAGCACCAATTAGCATCTGTCCCGAATCTCAGGCAAGACCGTCCATGTCTTGGTCGTCTTTCGGAGGGGAACAGATTCTGGCACGCCCGATGGGACCTTTTCCTCTTTCCACTCCACACTTCGTGTGTCGTGATTCGCGGACCAATCGCGGTTTGCTAATGGTTGCCCTTGGGTTTCGAAGTACTAATATTTGGCGTTTCGTTTGCTGCAGAAAGCAAAAGGATCAATGGCTGGCAACTGCTCGAACTCCTCCAACTGCGAATGCAACCAACGCTCCGCCTCACCTAGAGGTGTAGCCTATGGACCGCAGGCTGCTTCCCTATTCACTATGCCTGTGGAACAAGTGACTCAAGCTACCACCGGTCTGTTCTTTGGGACCATGCTCCCACCGGTGAACGTTAACATACCAGTGCCCATACCGGAAGCTTCAAAGAAGTCGGTCTTTGATCGACTTGCTACTCCCACGTCCCCTCTCAACGGGTCGTCCGACTCCTCGGTCTTCACCAGACTGAGCCTGAACTCCAAAAGGCCCGCCAAGAAGCCCATGATACCTGAGGTGGCCACCCTAAAGAGGATAGCTGCTCCCGAAGTCGTCAAGGCGGCTTCTCCTCCCAGAGGGTCGGTCTTCGCGAGACTGACTACCCCGGTCCCCGCTCCCGCTCAGAAATCTGTTTTTGACCGGATGGACGTAGCTTCTCAACGAACGTTAGTCTTCAAGAGGTTGACACCGGCAGCAGCCCCTCACTTGAACAGGGGGCGAGACGAAGCCGTCGCTGAACCAATCCCAATAACCCGTCATGCCCGACGTCGCCACTGGCGCCGGATAAGGAAGACTGGGGGCAACTCCCCCTCCGGGCTAACTCCACCAGCTCCAACGGTGGAAATTGAGGCTGCTGTTCCAACCGGGAACAGCTTCGAGCTGCTAAACAGGGTACGCAGAAATTCGCCAACTGCGGTTCTCAAAAGATCCCCTCCACCTGCGGAGAATGTTATAGAAACAAAGCCGGAGCAGCCTCCTCAATGGCTGTCCTCCAAAATTTATAAAGTTTGGCGAAAGGTTCAAGACTCGGTAATTGACCAAGATCACTCTCGTCAACAGAAAAGGGCGAAAGTGCAGGAAGAAAAGCACCATCGTGTCAAACAACAGAGGACGACAGCCACTTGGGTGCCCGCTGCAACGGCTCCCTCCACGTCGACTACTCAAAAGAGAAGAAGGCCGGAGAAGGTCCCCACTCCTGCAGCAAATGTCAAGGACAATAAGCCTAAACGCCCTAAGTCTAGGGGCATGATGGTGCATACGGTATACATGGCGTTGGGAAAGGAGGACAGCCGTACATCCACGGGTCATAGACCGCTTACACGGTCAGTGACTGAAGCTCAGGAGCAACAGCAGAAGCTCCAAGAAATGATGAACGCGATGGCCGCACTCACTGGGCCGAAAGAAAGCCCCGAAGCGTCATCTGATCAACGCCAGGAGCAAGAAACTGACACTAATTCCTTCGCAGGATATTGGAGAAGAAGGATAAAGAGGCTGCCGAACAAGCAGCCAATATACAACGAATGGCCCTCCTGTTCCAGGACATGGTGGGAATAATGATCCAACAAGATCCTCCTGCTGAAGATCCTCCGATCGTCCTTAAAGATGACAGGGGAGAAACGTCAAATCCTCCACCGGCTCTGTCAATAGCCAAGGAGGAGACAATCTCCAAAGCAGACCTAGACGAATATATAGCTCAGCAGATACGAGTTCACCAGGCGACTGAGGCAGCTGGTCAAGTTGTCAGAACAGGGCGACCATATCCGAGCTGGTATGACCAGATCAAGTACCCACCGGGCTATACAATACCGAAATTTCATGTCTGTAAGGGGACGGGCAATCCCCACCAGCATGTTGCCCAGTTCAGGGCGCTTTGCGGCAACACCGGCGGTGACGATAAATTGTTGCTTCGCCAGTTCGTCGGTAGCTTGTCAGAAATGGCGTTCGAGTGGTACTTTGAGCTCCCGAACGACTCCGTCAAAACATTTGCGGAAATGGAATTGCTATTCACTCAGCGATTCACGAGTGCTAGCGAACGTACCCCGATAATGGCATTGATTAATGCCACGGTGAAACCAGGCGAGACATGGGTCCAGTACGCTATACGCTGGCGAAACTTGTGGTCGAAATGCGAACAACGCATTGAGGAAGCGCCCGCGGTAGGCATGTTCGTGGGTACACTAGATCCTCATGCAACTATCTCACAGTTCATGATGTTCTTTAAACCAACCACGTTCCAGGCTCTGATCGACAAGTTGGCCCAGATGGACCAAATGGGTCACAGACCGTCTCCCCCGAAGCTCGAACCTCGGATTGACAAGGGTAAAGGGAAGGCAACCTTCGTTGCGAACGCTCAGCAACAACCCAGTGCCCCAAAGCTGGCGGATCAACTGGAAGAAAGACGACGGTATTATAATGAGAAATTGAAGCGCCCCTACTCATTCCCGCGGGATAAGACGAAGAGGCTATTCGAGCTGGCAATACGCAACAGGCTTATCAACTTGCTAAACCCAAGGCGACCGCCGCAACCCAGTGAGGTGAATAACCCCAACTACTGTCCTTACCATCAAACGGTAAGCCATCCGATTGAGGATTGCTTCGTCTTCAAAGGATGGATTGAAGATCAATACCTACAGGGCAAGTTTGCGCTATCCGAGAAGTAGAAGATGAACCCGCCACAACCTCACACTCCTAAGAAGACGGACACACCGGGGGCAACTTGTTCTTTCATTGAAGAAGCTCCATGGGAAATTGTGCTTTCAGCAAAAACCAAAAGAATGCTGAATGAGCTCCAGAAATGCCTGGCAGTCAGGTGGAAGAACCCGTTGGAGCCTGAGATCATTGAGGGGATGCTAAAACCACGCCCGACTCCAAAGATCGGTGGTAATAGCCAGAGCACATACACCCAGCCGTCGAAATCTTCGAAAAAGAAGAAGAAATCCAAGAAGCCCGTGAAGCCTGGCGACAAGCGCACGGACTTACAGAAGCAGATTGACGCGCTGGAAGAGTACAACCAGAAGGCGCGAACTCCAATCACGCTCCAAGAGTTCCTCAGCCACGTCCTTGAGGACGAAGATGATGAAGAAAGCTCGTCGGATGGATCTGGGGATTACGTAGCAAGTTGCCATGTGATCTCTCATTCATCGCTAGACAATGAAGAAGCTCCCTGCATAAAGAGACTGGGGGCAGGTCCCGAGCCAGAACCTGTATGGACGACAGACGAAATGATCGATGCCTTTCTAGACGAGATTCGTTTGAAGAGTAAAACCGATCGGGAGTGTGAGATGGCCGCATCAGAAGGAGCCAAATGCAGGCGACTAAACGAAAGAGTCGAAGCACTCCTGCCAGATCGAAAGACACCCGACGCGGATAAAAATATATTCAAGACGAGGAAAAGGTTTGCCAAAGCCATGTCAATGGGAATGAAACTACCACCCTCGGAAGAAAACACGCTCAATGGGGCGGAGAGGCACCCTAATTACTGCTCATATCATCGGAAGATTTCACACCCCACTGAGGAGTGCGACACTTTTAAGATATGGTGGCAGGGATATGTTGCTCATCGGCAACATTTTAAGCCAATGAAACGCAGAACTCGTCGGGAGCAGAGAAGTACGACCGAAGGACACAAAAGAACTACCGGTAACTGTTACACGGTCAACGCCGGGGGACCGCAAGTGCTTACATTCGTGAGCGATTCTGATGAGGAAATGGCTCTGGGCCCTCTCTTTAAAGAATCCATCTTAAGGAAAGAGGAAGAACCAGAGGCCTGCAAAAACATTCAGCTGCGCAATCGCACGCTCCCGGAAAAGAATCTCGGACCCGCAACTAGAAAAGATAAGCGAAAGGAAAAGGTCGCCGAGGATATCACCTTAGATGACCAAGTTATGAAAGAGCTGACTGCCAAGGACCCACCTAAGAAGAGTAAGGTGGACTACAACATCCTAGCGCACCTGAGGAAGCTACCCTCGCAGCTCAGCATTCTCGACGCCCTCCTGTTATCAAAGGAAGCAAGAGATTCATTAATCAAGGCGCTACAAGAGCCCGAGCAATTCCAAGCCTTCCTCGCCGAAGAAAGGATGAAGGATGAACTGGAAGAAGTGCACACAGCCGATGTCACGTTCGGTGATGAAGACGTTCTCCTTGGTACGTGCGACCACAACCGTCCCCTGTATGTCTCTGGATACTGCCATGATATCAAGATAGGCAAAATCCTAGTTGATAATGGATCCTCCGTCAATCTCTTTAATATTCGGGTGTTGAAGGAAATCTACATGAGCGTTCAGCACCTCGCTCATGACAAAATTACCATCTCCGGTTTTGACTCCCAGTCATCACGGACTCTAGGATCTGTAATACTAACGTTACGCTTCGGACTGCTAGTCACAGACATTAAGTTTCACGTCATTGACGCCAAGACCTGCTACAACGCCTTGCTCGGTCGTCCTTGGTTACACGAGTACAACATCATCCCTTCTACGCAACATCAGTGTATGAAGTATTTCAAGGATGGTCTCGACTACACCGTGACAGGCGAGCTGAACCCATTCTCCGTGAACGAAGTCCGAAAATACGAAGATGCAAAGTACTTTTTGCCAGATTTCGAGGATACAGAGAGATGTCGCAAACCGGAGAACAAAGCCGCTGCCACCATTCCTGTTTTCGGGAGTGATACCGAAGAAGACGAAGAGATAGTTTACTCTGGGCCGTCTCGACGCAACGACCCAGGACCGTCCGCTCCCATACTGATCTTCGGAAGCGATTCGGAGGATGAGGTTAATGCTGTGTTCTCCAGTCGGCCGCCAATACAAGAATTCCCTGGTGATGATCAGAGTTTGCAAATCACCATGATTCCGCGGGAGCACTACAAAGATCTTGACGCGCTTGAAGCTCACAACATGCAAGACCTGCAGACGTTTTACGTCCCTCCCAAGCGAAAAGGTGAAAAGGAGATCCTATTCTATCGATCCTCGGAAACAAGAGTGGAGAAAGAGATCTGGTATAGCGTGGATTCTACACTTGACAAGCTTCAACCCATCCGTTTGCTCAGATATTATACAAACGGATTGAAAAGGCTATTGAAGCGCCAAGGGATACCCTTAAAACAGACTATTCGACAAGCTCGATTCTATAACAGGATTTGAGATGTCCCCGGAACGCAACGCAAGTTGCCCAACGGGAAAATGGAAACGCTTGGGCTTGGATACGTGAGAGCCGAGAAACGGGAACGAGTCCACAGTAGCTACGCTATATATAACTTCGATGAAGAAGAGGACGCCCTGTCGGGAAACACTGACCCCTTATCAAAACTAGATCCCGCAATCAAAGTGCCGAGTCCGTCATTTGAAGAGCGAATGGACAAGCTTATTAGGAAAGCGGGTCAAAAAGCTCGGGACGGCCATAACCGCGAAATGACCATCTACGGGAAAGCCAGGACGCAACATCTTCTTCAACAGGCTGCCAGAGACGAAAATACTCCTCCCCGTCAACCTGTTGTGCAAAAGGCCCGACGCAGAGGTAGAAACAAGTCAAAGAGCAGAAAAGGCGCTCGACAGCGACAAAGCGCGACCGAGAAGTCACGCGATCGGAAATTGAGCGGTCCAGATTTGTCCCTTATGAAAAAGATGAGTCAGGCATACTCTTTTCTTCAGAATAAAACACGGAAGATACTTGACCTCGCTTTAAAACATCGAATGATTACACTTCCGAAGTCTAAACACCCTGAGCAAGCTAATGAGGTCTCTCATCCGGGCTATTGCTCTTATCACCGAGCCATAGGACACCCTATCGAAGACTGCTTCACCTTCAAGAACTGGATCGAAAACCAATACCAGCAATGCAGATTTGCTCTATCCGACAGCTGGAGGGTAACGCCGCCACAAAAGCACGAACCCAAAGCCACAAGAGCAGAACCAGATCCACATCGGTCTTGGAAGCGAGCTCGTACCTGTTGTGTGATAACGGTATCAAAAGAAGAGCCCGAGAGTATGGATGACTTTCACTGGTGCTTCGAAAATAGCGATGACGAGGTAATCTCGGAATTTTCGCCAGCGCCGAAAGAACTGGAAGATGGCATACATACTACTGCAGATAACCTCAGGAAAATCGAGCTGGGAACGACGAACGACCTGCGACCGACATTCGTCAGCGAGTTGCTATCTGGAGAAAGGGTGGCCGCGTTAAAAGACGTGCTTATGCAGCATAGAGATTGCTTCGCATGGAACTATTCTGAAATGCCAGGACTAGATCCAGAAATAGCCGTCCACAAATTGGCGATATCCCCAGACATTAAGCCAGTCAAACAGGCGCCGAGAAGAATGCGGCTCGAGCTTGAGATGAGCATCAATGCCGAAGTCAAGAAGCTGATCGATTCTGGGTTTATCCGGGAAGTTCAATATCCTGACTGGATCGCCAACATCGTCCCGGTAATGAAGAAAAATGGGATAGTGCGCATATGCGTGGACTTTCGGGATCTCAATAAAGCCTGCCCGAAGGATGATTTCCCAGTGCCAGTCACCGAGCTGATGATAGATAACACGTCCACTCATGAGGTTTTCTCCTTCATGGATGGCTCATCAGGATATAACCAGATAAAGATGCATCCCGAAGACCAGAAGCACACCGCTTTTCGGACCCCTCTGGGAATATTCTGCTATAAAGTTATGCCCTTCGGTCTAAAGAACACCGGTGCCACCTATCAGAGGGCCATGACGAAGATCTTCGATGACCTCATACATGAAATCGTCGAATGTTATATCGACGACCTCGTCGTGAAAAGCAAATCATACGAGGAACATCTCGAGCATCTGAAGACTGTATTTCAACGCCTTCGGCAATACAACTTGAAGATGAACCCTCTTAAATGCGCGTTCGGGGTGTCCTCGGGTAAATTCCTAGGGTTCATTGTTCGGCACCGGGGTATCGAGATAGATCCGTCAAAGATCAAAGCGATCATGGAAATGCCACCGCCAAGAACTCTCAAACAGTTGCAGTCTCTCCAAGGGAAGCTCGTGTACATCCGGCGATTTATAGCTAACCTTTCAGGCAAGTGCCGCCCTTACAGTCACCTGATGAAGAAGGGAACACCGTTCGTCTGGGATCACAAATGCCAAGGCGCACTGGATGAGATCAAGCAATACCTGCAGAACCCGCCGGTGTTAGCTGCTCCAGTCAAGGGAAAACCTCTCATTCTGTATACAACCGCCCTTGAAGTTTCCTTAGGCGCATTGTAGGCACAGGAGAACGACCAAGGGAAGGAGAAAGCGCTCTACTATCTGAGTCGAGTCCTACTGGGGGGCAGAAAGCAACTACTCCTCCATCGAAAAGCACTGCCTGGCGTTGATCTTCGCGATAACAAAACTCCGGCATTATGCGTTGGCGCATAAAGTCCGTCTCATTTCGAAGGTGGATCCCCTTAAATATTTAATGTCGAGGGCCATATTGACAGGTCGGCTCGCTAAATGGGCCCTACTTTTGATGGAGTTTTCAATAACCTATCAGCCTCTTAAGGCAGTGAAAGGCCAGGCCATCGCCGACTTTCTCGCTGAGCATCCAATACCTGCCGACTCTCCTTTGAATTGCGAGCTGCCAGACGAACATGCGTTTGACATGATCAACGAAAGTGGTACCCGGTAGGAACTCTATTTTGATGGAGCGTCTTCCATGAAGAAGCGCAAACAAAACGCGCCTATAATCAATTCAGGGGTAGGCCTCATCTTCGTAACCCCACAAGGAGGGATAATGCGCTTTGCTTTCTCCTTGACAGAGCCGAGGACTAACAATGAAGCCGAATACGAAGCTTTGATAGCAGGCCTTGAGATCGCCATCGACATGGGAATTGAAAGCCTCCTCATATATGGAGACTCTCAACTGGTCGTTAGCCAAGTGAACGGCGACTACCAGACATGCAAGCCAGAGCTGGTGAAGTATGGAGAGAGAGTACAACAGCTGCTGACTCAAATCCCTTCCTACACTTTGGAAAACATACCGCGCGCAGAAAATAGCAAGGCGGATGCTTTAGCCAAGCTCGCTAAAGAACTGGCTGATGAGAACCTCGATGATGTCAGAATCGTGGTACAAAGCCGTCGGGTGCTTGCCCCAGCAGAAATATCTCCGGAATCGTCCGAAGAAAAGGGAGTGACTGAGCAAAAGGCTATGCAAATAAATAACCAGGGAAAAGCTGAGGATTGGAGAGAAGTCTTTATAGATTACTTCAAATACCGTCGAACGCCTGAAGATGCGTCCTCAAGACATCAGCTCCTGAAGCGAGCCCTATCTTTCGCCTTCGTCAACGATACTCTGTACAAGAGGTCATTTGATTCTTTGTGGTTGAGATGTATGGGACCCAACGAAGCGAAAAGAGTCGTTCAGGAAGTTCACGACGGACTCTGCGGTTCTCACCAAGCAGGCCCGAAGATGAAGTTGAAGATTAAACGAATGGGATACTATTGGCCCACGATGATCCAGGACTGCCTCGAGTATGCGAAGCAATGCCACTCGTGCCAGATCCAAGGGGACTTTATCCATCAGCATCCAAATTCACTCCATCCAACGGTGGCTAGCTGGCCGTTCGAAATGTGGGGAACTGACATAATCGGCCCCATTGAACCGGCATCGTCTACGGGACATCGTTTCATCCTAGCGACCACCGATTACTTCTCCAAGTGGGCAGAAGCAGTACCGTTAAGGGAAGTGAAGACGGAAAATATTCTCCATTTCTTCAAGACGCACGTCATTTATCGGTTTGGAACTCCGTGACGGATCATTTCCGATAACGGGCCAGCCTACAGAAGCCACAAGATTAGTCGCTTCGCACAGCAACACAACATAGACTGGAGATATTCCTCAGTTTATAATCCGCGGGCTAACGGTCTAGCTGAGGCTTTCAACAAAACCTTGACAAAGATCGTGAAGAAGACGGCGTCTCGAAACAAAAAGGACTGGAACGAGAGACTGCAAGAAGCTCTCTGGGCTTATCGGACTACGTTCAAGACGGCCACGAACACAACGCCATACGCGTTGGTATTCGGTACGGAAGCAGTACTCCCCCTTGAGATAGAGCTATCTTCTCTACGAGTGGCAGTCTACTACGAGCTGACGGACGAAGAAAATGCCCACCTTCGGCTTGAGGAGCTTGACGCCCTTGATGAAACCCGGCTCATAGCGTAACAAAATCTGGAGGCTTACAAAGCAAAGATGACGCGCTCATATGAAAGATTGACCAGGCCGAGGACATTCTGCCAAGGCGAACTCGTGCTAGTGGTCAAAAGACCTATGATCCCCAATCGCGCCAAGCGGGGAAAATTCGAGCCGAACTATGAAGGCCCATATATCATAGACAAGGTCTACCAGGGTGGAGCGTATCTGCTCATGGATATGCACGGTGAGAGACCTTTTAGACTAATAAACGGTCGCTTCCTGAAGAAATACTACGCTTGACGGGTTAAGGCCTAGGTCAATGATAGATGACGACGACTATGCCCGCTCGCTATCTTCCTAAGCCCGAACTCTATAAGTAGTAACCGGCCTTCTTCAACAACGGACCGAAACGTCCTTAAACTAACGGCGGACCGAAACGTCCTTAAACTAACAACGGACCGAAACGTCCTTAAACTAACAATGGACCACTATGTCCTAAAACTGGTTGCTGACCGAGATGTCGATAAACTACGGTGGATCGCAGTATCCCAAAGCCGATAAAAAAAAAGAGAATAAAAAAATAAATAAATAAAAACGGTATGTCCATAAGCAAAACGCGCACGGATGAAAACCCGAAAGGGCTCCGTGAGTAAAAACAGCAGGGCTATCGACGAGTGTTTGTGAAAACCCGAAAGGGAGCAACCTCGTTAAAGGACACTTGCAGGGTCCTCACGACCTTGTAAGGAGAAACCACCTGCGTGAGATCCTTACGACTCATAAGGGAGCAACACACTTAGGAGTCCTCACGATTCCTAAGGAGAAATTACACTTGCGAGATCCTCACGACTCGTAAGGAGAACTCTCTTATGGGACCCTCACGGCTCATAGGATTTGAAAGTCTTAAGTCATAGGGACCTAAACCTGTGTTTAAGCAACCCCCCACAACCTTCAATTTATGCCCTACAAGTGGCTCAATACTGACCCTTGTATACAATCTACGGACGCGAATAAACATTTCCCTAACAAAGTCCCACCCGTGACTATGGATACGTTCGCACGGTGAACAACCCTTGTGAGTCCTCTCGACTTATAAGGGGAAAACTCTCTTATAAGATCCTTACGACTTACAAGAGGCCATACACTTAGGAGTCCTCACGATTCCTAAGGAGAAAACACACCTACGAGATCCTCACGACTTGTAGGGAGAAATCCCTTTGTGAGACCCTTACGGCTCATGAAGTCAAAAGCCTTAGTCGATAGGATCCTAACCCTGTTCGCTAAGCCACCTTTGTTTGATATCGACAGAGGCAAATGATGATTCGCTCCTGGCAATATCCCAGTTGTAGCGGTGCTGATGCCGAAATCGGTGTCTAAATCCAAGCTCGCAGCGAAAAGCCAGCAAGCCACACATGCATACGAAATAGCCGAAATGATGGGGGCAACTTGCGACAAAATCAGCAAGTAAAAATGTATGCATGAGAAATAGCCGAAATGATGGGGCAACCCGCAATAAAAAAAACAGCGAGTAAAAAATTAAAAATAAATAAATAGCCGAAATGATTAGGCACCGCGAAAAAATAGCCGAAATGATAGGGCAATCGCGACTTTCGCGATATAAAAGCCGAAATGATAGAGCATCGCGGAAAAAGAAATAAAATAAAAATGAAATTTTTGCCCTACAGGAGATGTTATATCAATCCCTGTATACAATCCAGGGGTGCAAACAAAGAAGGGGTCATACTCCTCCTCCAGGTTTCATCATAAGAAGAGGCCAAATCTCGACGAACCACAAAGATCGTCTCAACATTCGTCTCATTGCGGCAAATACGACCTCGAGCAAAGCGGAACAGCGGCAGCTCCCAATTCTATGACTCGGCGCTGTACAGATCACCGAAAGTCAAATTCCAACCCCGTGAAATGCGGATATAATCAACAAAATTCCTGGTCACGTGGAACACGGATAACGTCACTCTTTGACCCCGTGGAAAACGTCCATAGCGGAGCCTGGTCTTCGCCGAACACGACAGTGAACCCGTGGAAAGCATCCAGAGCAAAATTCCTGGCTACATGGAACGCGGATAACGTCACTCTTTGACCCCATGGAAAACGTCCAGAGCGGATCCTGGTCCTCGCAGAGCACGACAGTGAACCCGTGTGAAGCATCCAGAGCGGAGCCTAGTCCTCGCCGAGCATGGCAGTGAACCCGTGTGAAGCATCTAGAGCAAAATTCCTGGTTACGTGGAACGCGGATAACGTCACTCTTTGACCCCGCGGAAAACGTCCTGAGCGAAGCCTGGTCCTCGCCGAACACGGCAGTGAACCCGTGGGAAGCATCCAGGGCAAAATTCCTGGTCACGTGGAACGCGGATAACGTCACTCTTTGACCCTATGGAAAACGTCCAGAGCGGATCCTGGTCCTCGCAGAGCACGGCAGTGAACTCGTGTGAAGCATCCAGAGCGGAGCCTGGTCCTCGCCGAACATGGCAGTGAACCTGTGGGAAGCACCCAGAGCAAAATTCCTGGTCAAGTGGAACGCGGATAACGTCACTCTTTGACCTCGTGGAAAACTTCCAGAGCGGATCCTGGTCCTCGCAGAGCACGGCAGTGAACCCGTGTGAAGCATCCAGAGCGGAGCCTAGTCCTCGCCGAGCACGACAGTGAACCCGTGTGAAGCATCTAGAGCAAAATTCCTGGTTACGTGGAACGCGGATAACGTCACTCTTTGACCCCGTGGAAAACGTCCAGAGCGGATCCTGGTCCTCGTAGAGCACGGCAGTGAACCCGTGTGAAGCATCCAGAGCGGAGCCTAGTCCTTGCCGAACACGGCAGTGAACCCGTGTGAAGCATCTAGTGCAAAATTCCTGATCACGTGGAACGTGGATAACGTCACTCTTTGACCCCGCGGAAAATGCCCAGAGCGGAGCCTGGTCCTCGCCGGACACGGCAGTGAACCCGTGGAAAGCATCCAGAGCAAAATTCCTGATTACGTGGAACGCGGATAACGTCACTCTTTGACCCCGTGGAAAACATCCAGAGCGGATCCTGGTCCTCGCAGAGCACGGCAGTGAACCCGTGTGAAGCATCCAGAGCGGAGCCTAGTCCTCACCGAACACGGCAGTGAACCCGTGGGAAGCACCCAGAGCAAAATTCCTGGTCACGTGGAACGCATATAACGTCACTCTTTGACCCTGTGGAAAACGTCTAGAGCGGATCCTGGTCCTCACAGAGCACGGCAATGAACCCGTGTGAAGCATCCAGAGCGGAGCCTAGTCCTCGCCGAGCACGGCAGTGAACCCGTGTGAAGCATCTAGAGCAAAATTCCTGGTTACGTGGAACGCGGATAACGTCACTCTTTGACCCTGTGGAAAACGTCCAGAGCGGATCCTGGTCCTCGCAGAGCACGGCAGTGAACCCGTGTGAAGCATCTAGAGCGGAGCCTAGTCCTCGCCGAACACGGCAGTGAACCCGTGTGAAACATCTAGTGCAAAATTCCTGGTCACGTGGAACGTGGATAACTTCACTCTTTGACCCCGCGGAAAATGCCCAGAGCGGAGCCTGGTCCTTGCCGGACACGGCAGTGAACCCGTGGAAAGTATCCAGAGCAAAATTCCTGGTCACGTGGAACGCGGATAACGTCACTCTTTGACCCCATGGAAAACATCCAGAGCGGATCCTGGTCCTCGCAGAGCACGGCAGTGAACCCGTGTGAAGCATCCAGAGCGGAGCCTGGTCCTCGCCGAACACGACAGTGAACCCGTGGGAAGCACCCAGAGCAAAATTCCTGGTCACGTGGAACGCGGATAACGTCACTCTTTAACCCCGTGGAAAACGTCCAGAGCAGATCCTGGTCCTCGCAGAGCACGTCAGTGAACCCATGTGAAGCATCCAGAGCGGAGCCTAGTCATCGCCGAGCACGGCAGTGAACCCGTGTGAAGCATCTAGAGCAAAATTCCTGGTTACGTGGAACGCGGATAACGTCACTCTTTGACCCCGTGGAAAACGTCCAGAGCGGATCCTGGTCCTCGCAGAGCACAGCAGTGAACCCATGTGAAGCATCCAGAGCGGTGCCTAGTCCTTGCCAAACACGGCAGTGAACCCGTGTGAAGCATCTAGTGCAAAATTCCTGGTCACGTGGAACGCGGATAACATCACTCTTTGACCCCGCGGAAAACGCCCAGAGCGGAGCCTGGTCCTCGCCGGACACGGCAGTGAACCCATGGAAAGCATCCAGAGCAAAATTCCTGGTTACGTGGAACGCGGATAACGTCACTTTTTGACCCCGTGGAAAACGTCCAGAGCAGATCTTGGTCCTCGCAGAGCACGGCAGTGAACCCGTGTGAAGCATCCAGAGCGGAGCTTAGTCCTCGCCGAACACGGCAGTGAACCCGTGGGAAGCACCTAGAGCAAAATTCCTGGTCACGTGGAACGCGGATAACGTCACTCTTTGACCCCGTGGAAAACGTCCAGAGCGGATCCTGGTCCTCGCAGAGCACGGCAGTGAACCCGTGTGAAGCATCCAGAGCGGAGCCTAGTCCTCGCCGAACACGGCAGTGAACCCGTGTGAAGCATCTAGTGCAAAATTCTTGGTCACGTGGAACGCGGATAACGTCACTCTTTGACCCCGCAGAAAACGCCCAGAGCGGAGCCTGGTCCTCGCAGAGCATGGGAGTGAACCCGTGTGAAGCATCCAGAGCAAACACCGGACTGTGGAGTCCTTAAAATCCACGGACTATGATGTCCTTAACCTCGACCGTAATGTCTTAAAACTAACGATCAACCACCATGATTCTAGACTGATTTCACCTTGGTTAAAGGGTACATCTCTTCACTCCTTTGATATTTGGCGTTGTAATTCCTCAACGTCTTCAAAGAGGTGACGGGTCCCAGTAACCACGCATTCGTGGACTGTGGAGTTCTTACATCCATGGACTATGACGTCCTTAACCTTGACCGTGATGTCTTAAAACTAACATCGGACCGTGGAGTCCTTAAATTCATGGACTATGAGGTCCTTAACCTTGACCGTGACGTCTTAAAACTAACATTGGACTGTGGAGTCCTTAAACCCACGGACTATGAGGTCCTTAACCTTGACCGCGACGTCTTTAAACTACGATACCTTGGAAACCATCCCAAAGCAACCCCTGACCCCGTGGAATACGGATAAGGGTGACCGCACCCAGCACTTGCGGGTCCTCACGACCTGTAGGGAAGAAAACTCTCTTGTGAGATCCTTACGACTCCCAAGGGAAAACCCGCTTAAGCATCCTCACTATTCTTAAGAAGAACTTACGCCTACAGGATCCTCTCGACCTGTAGGGAGAAAAACTCTTTATGAGACCTTCACGGCTCATAAAGCTCAAAGTCTTAGGAGGCAGATCTTAACCCTGAATCCTAAGCCATCGCTACCCTGCAAGTAGGCCAAGATAAATTGCCCACAGAACAAGTTCAATCGAGAGATACACACCATTGAGATGAAAAATATGTCTTTATTCATAAACCAAAATGAATACAAAGTACAATTCATGAAAGAACAAAAAGGAAGATACTCTCATTCAGGAGTGTGTACAGAAAGAAAGGAAAAGATACAAGTTTTTCAAGACGGCGTGAGATTTAGCAATTTTGTTATCTCATCCTGCTTCTGCTGGGCCATAGCTTCATGATTCAGGATCGCCAGAAGACGAGCCTCCGCCTGAGCCTGCTGGGCCTGATACGAGGCGAGCCGGCCTTCGAGCTCTTTCTCAGTGACCTTGTGAGCCTCGACCCTTTCGCGAGTGAACACGACAGCTTTATCAAGAGCCACCACCTCTCTGATAGACTCTTGAAGTACCCGCCAAAGTTCATACGTTTTATTGGCTTTGGCTGTAAGGCTGGGTTGAAGCTCGCTCAATGCCTTAGAGGCCAACTCCCTTTCCGAGAATTTGCGGCCGAGCCTCTTCCCGCACGACACCATGTTCGCCGCGCACCGCTCAATCAAACCTCGCAAACCCGCTTTCGCAGCCACAACCTCCGAGGAAAGACGGTTACACTCGAGCACTGTATAAACAAGCCTCCATTCGACGGCAATACTCGATCTAGAACACGCACTAATTACCTGATATGGGAGGCAACAAGGAAAATCTCCGATGCGTATCCTACCGGGCATGCATTTACAACTATATGAATATTCGAAAGGAAATGATACCCAAAGCTCTGATGTGCATGCAACATAATGATAGTACTCGCAATTAAAGAAAATTTCCATGGAGAAATACGAAGCTCATTTACGTAAGCAAGACGCACATACGAGTACCCGGAAAACATGAAAATTCAACAGAAAAGCATACAACAGCCAATGACAAAAAGAGTACATCGATTTAAGCATACTACACTACCGGGAAAAGATCGTCAAACAAGGGATCAGTGGCATAAGGGTGAACAAAGCAGTACTCAAAATTTTCTAACTCCCTCGCCGCCTTCTCCAGCACATCAAAGCGACGATTTTCACGAGGAGTGGCCCCCCATCGATTGGCGCCATGTTCGTCTGCGAAAGCAGACATAATAGCCCGTCGGGCTCTTATTTGGCCCAACAGGTAAACCGAGCAATCTTTCAGAGCCTGAGTGATCAGACATGCTTTGTGAAAACACTCGAGTTTGTCTTCAGCTGCGTTAAGCATCGCCAGGGTCATCTCCGCTGGGTAAGGAGGGATGTCAGCAAGCACGGCAGCAAGAATCATCCGGAGCCAAAGGGAGCCCATTGGGAGGGGAGACCCCCTGCGGATCAAGGGTCCATATACCGCTGAGTCGCATTCGTCGTCGGTAAGGAGGGGATCTACCAATGGTGCGGCAAAGCGGGGGATCATCTCCTCGATGGGAACTTCCCATGGCTGTCGACGAGCAGGAGGGCGGTTGCAGGCCATGGCACCCAGTTGTTTCCTCAGGATAAATCGCACTAAGTTGAGAATAAAATTCTCTGTGAAGAGAAAAGAAGGCCATGGCCTCAGGTTATAAAGAGGGGCATTAAATGCTACGCACGGAGAATCTTGCATGGTGAAACTATTTCCAAGGCCCAAAAAAGGGAAGGCATTGGAAATCAAGGAGATGGAACTATTTCCAAGGCTCATTTTCTGCGTCTAATGCCATACACGGAAAAGGTAGCATGAAAAATTAAATGGCTCCATAGAAGGGCCCCACATGTAGAGCACGTGAGCACCATGCCTGGTGAGTACTGGAAAATGAAATAATGCCCTACACCCTAAACACATCAGCAGCAACAGTAAAAAAAAATGATGACAAAATCCCATAGAAAGGCATGCAAACACAGAAGGGCACGATAAAACTTATCATTCGTACTTTAAAAAGTCCATACAAAATAAAAAAAGGGAAAAACAATTACAACGGCAAAACCTCAGACGCGGGGCACGGATTGAGAAACTCAAACTTGGCTTTGTCCAAGATCCTCCAAGCATTTCGAACCATCCGAGTATGTTTTCTCTCGCGGTCACAAGCATTGGGGTCCTCACGAATGTCTTCTACCCTCCGATAGGCAGCAAGTATGGCCGACTGCTGAAAAACCTGGTGCAAGAGATCAATGAGGTTGTCTCGCCTCCTCTTCGAGATTAGGCTCATCAGGTACACCGAATGTACCTTATCCTCGGCGGCGTCCAATGCCCTGAGCGGCACGCCGGTGCAAAAGAGAGGGAGCGCCTCCCAGATCGCTAGCACGATGAGTCTCAGAAGAGAAGAGCGGCGAGGGAGTAGCCGACCATTGTACTCGTCGAAGCAGCTCATGATCTCAGCACATTGAGCGTTGGTGAACTCCTGGTTCTGGCTACGGCCCAGCGCACGAATATTCCCGTAAGAAATGATTTCGTCAAGATCGTACATATGGGCATCCATGATACCTGGAATGAAGATCATGAGAATCTATTACAAACCTTTTCTTCTGAGTTGTGAAGAAGATAACTCAGGGCAAGAAAACCCATGAAGTTCTCTAGGAAGAACTTAGTTCTTCAGAGGAATTAAATTCCTTTTTGAAAAAGGGAATTAAATTCCCAGAAATTTTGTTTCAGAGCCAGAACTCCTTGGGATGGAATTAAATTCCATGGAAAACAACTGACATTATCATCTTCCTTAAAAATTAGAAAAACCCTAAGAGATCTACAGTTTGAAAATTAGATGGGTCTCTGTTCTTGTTGATGAACTTGAAGAAAAATGGATTCATGTTAAAAAGGGTGAAACCTTTAATGTGGATTTAAAATCTATAGAGTTTTTTTAAGTGAAGGTTCTTCGATCGTTCAAACATCATTACCTGAAAGGAAAAGTCCTTCTTGAACAGAGTTAAACTCTAAAAATTTTTCAAGGCAGAGAACTAAGCTCTGGAAAAAGAAAATTAAATTCTCAAGAGAAGGAAGTTCTCAAAGGAGGAAGATGAGCAAAGTGGATGCTCTTCTGAAAAGACATGGGCATTTATAGGATGGGATGGAAAACGTTTCATCTACCCTACTCCCAAAGCAGATCCGACGGTCACAAAAGTGACAGCGTTGCACTCACGTGCAGACACGTGAGAACAACGCTGTGGGGGCATTTGTTCCCTGATTAAAAATCAGGAAAAGATTCAGAAGAGGCATCACGCGCTCACACGTGACCAGTGGTCACGTGTTGGCACTTGATAGTCAAGCAGCGGCACAGAACATATTTGTTCTTTAATTAAAAGTCAAGAGGAACCTTCAGAACAGGCATCACGTGCTCACACGTGACCAGTGGTCACGTGTTGGCGCGTGATGGTTAAGAAGCGGCCAGAGAACAGAGCACAGAAGAAGAGAAGCCCATTCCAGGAATCACGTGCCTACACATGACCAGGGGTCACGTGGCCACACGTGACCAGCTTTAAGAGCCTTATTCTTTAACAGAATTAAATTCTGAGGATAAATCTTCCAAATCTTTCCAAAATGAAGAAGGATTATCTAAAACCGTTGGATTAAAAATCTAAAGGTGATTAAATATCACCAATTTATGGAAAAATCTTGGACTTGGAAAGATTTCCCCCCTAAATCTAACTGAAATAACAAAGAGATATCTTTGGATTTAAAATCCAATGGTGAATAAAATTCACCCAACAATCTAAAGGCCCAGATTAATGATAAATATAAATCAAATCTCTCAATGAGAGATTTACTAAACTGATTGATTCTTTTCCTTCTCCTATAAATAGGAGCCAAGAAAAGAAGAGAGGGGACTTTTGGAAATCCTTTGGACCTTTTCTTTTGATACACAGAGAGAGAGATATAGAGCTTTTGATTCTCTGCAAAAGGAAAACCTTAGGTAAGAAAAGGAAAGGGAGGCTTCAAAAGAGAATTTAATTCTCAAAAGAGTTTAACTCTTATATAAAGAAAAGAACTTAGTTCTTTCTCTGATAGAGGATCTGCAAAGTGCACATCTCCCCATGAATTGAGAATTTAATTCTCATTGGGTTGAGATCCTGCCATGCAGATCTAAAACACAGAGGAGGAATTGAGTTTTGAGAATTTAATTCTCACAGAATTAGAGGAATTTAATTCCTTTGAGACAAAATCAGGGTTTAACCCTAGGAATTTAATTCCTTCAGAATGAACAGAACTAGGGTTTAACCCTTATTGAGAACTTAATTCTCTAAAAATCATAGGAATTTAATTCCCTTAAAAAAGAAGAAATTAGGGTTTCACCCTATACCGGAATTTAATTCCTACAGAAAAGAAATTAGGGTTTAACCCTATCTAAGAATATAATTCTTCAGAAGAAAATAGGAATTTAATTCCTCTAAAGTTTACTGCTAGGGTTTAATCCTATGAAGAATTTAATTCTTAAAAGATGAACAGATCTTTAAAATATGCACAGAATCAGAGTCACGTGCTACCACATGACCCCTGCAAAGATCCACAGAAAATAACTTTGAGGCAACGCCTCACGTGCCCCACGTGACCCCTGAGGCATAGAAAGAAAAAGCAAAATAAACAGAGACTCTGGGGCGCCCTCACGTGTCAACACGTGACCCCTAATAAGCATCCTAACAGATCAAAGCGTGAGCCCCCATTACGTTCTGACACGTGATGGCTGTCAGAATAAAAAGTGTTAAACACTTATCTGTCTAACAAAATGAGGGGGATCTGGCCCCACCTTTTTGATGCCATCACGTGCTCCCACGTGATCTCCTCTCTGCTAATGTTTAACACCAAACTGATAACTTGGTTGCCAGTGTTTAACACTGATTCGAGAATCACAATTTTTAGTGTTTAACACTAATCTGATAATCTTATTTCCCAGTGTTCAACACTGTTAGTCTCTAGTGTTTAACACTAGTTTTAGCCCAATTGGCTAAGTTTCTAGAGGCAAAGCCTCTCCTTCAATGAACCAACAGAGGGCCAATATCCCAAACATGATTGGACTTAGCCCAAACTGGCCATAAGTCCTCAATTCAAACTTAACTGGGCCAATGGGCTCATAATATAATAATTGATCTTAGTTTCCAAATTGGACTACAGATCACTTAATCTACCATGGTTTAAGGGTACATCTCTTCACTCCTTTGATAATTGGCGTTGTAATTCCTCAACGTTTTCAAAGAGGTGACGGGTCCCGATGACCACACATTGATACGGACTGTGGGGTCCTTAAACTCATGGACTATGAGGTCCTTAACCTTGACCGTAATGTCTTAAAACTAAACGCCGGACTGTGGGGTCCTTAAACCCATGGACTATGACGTCCTTAACCTTGACCGGAATGTCTTAAAACTAACAACGGACTATGACGTCCTTAATCTTGACCGTGATGTCTTAAAACTAACATCGGACCGTGGAGTCCTTAAATCCACGGACTACGACGTCCTTAACCTTGACCGCAATGTCTTAAAACTAACACTGGACCGCAATGTCCTTAAACTACCTATTGACCGCAATGTCTTAAAACTAACACTGGACCGCAATGTCCTTAAACTACCTATTGACCGCAATGTCACTAAACTAAATAACAGGGCTCCCCTAATCGCCCTCTTGTCGGATCTAAACGATCACGTTAAGTTGATCTTAGTCTAAAACTAGACTAACGTATCCTTAGTAAACGTTTAAGTCGATCTTAGTCTCAAACGAGGCTAACGTATCCTTAAACACAACCCCCAAACCCAAATCTAAGAGAATACGGATTTGGACTAGTCCACGCCCTACGGGCGACGACGTAACTCGGTCTCCGTATACAATCCACGGGCAACAAAACACAAAATAAACACACACGACACGAAGTGATCATCTGGAGAAGGATAAAGTTGTTACCGCAATGCGGTAGCATAATTAACTGCAGGGGCTTGCGCCTGCAGGGAAGAGCGTCCCCACAATCAAAAACCCCTCAAGCGAGGGGGAATCTGACGAAGTCTGCTACATCGGACGCATCCGTTTAAACCTTCGATACACGGTGCCATTAATCAACTTGGCATCTTCGGAGAGGTAGACGGATAGCACCAATTAGCATCTGCCCCGAATCTCAGGCAAGACCGTCCATGTCTTAGCCGTCTTTCGGAGGGGAACAAGAGATATCTCACAACTTGTCGTTTTGGACCAGTTAGGAGCAGACTAGTTGACTTAGGAGACTCTAGCACATAGAATACGGGAAATCTACAGCTTTACAAATAAATACCATAATTAAGAAAACCGTTTTTCCTTAATGATTAGTATTTATACCAATCTTTGCAAAGCGCCGCTACAACCCATTTTGGGGAACCCGTTCGGGATGGTGCGGATTATCGCACATCCTCGGTCTTAGTAGTGCGAGATGCAGACCTCCGCAAGGAGTATTCGGTCTCGAAAGATTTAAAATACGACATCTTAAGAAAACGAGATTTCTAGAATATTATATATATATATATATAAATTATTTTCATAGAAATATATGTATATGTAACATAAAAATATCTATTTTGAATTATTACAAATATTCCACTTTTTCTAAAAATATCACAAGAATCAATTTTACACTAAAACACCATGAATTCCATACAAATCAATATTACAAATAATGCCTTTATTTATGAAATTAGGATATTTTCACTAGAAATATCACAATATAAAATCTACATTCATTACAATTCTAAAGACGAATAATAAATACTTGGGGTGTATTTTGAAAAGTATATAAAAGTATTTTTACATAAAACCCCTCATGTTCTATAAATTACCCTAAGGACCCTAGTAAACATAGGTTTAAGCGGGACCAATCTCTTTAGCCAATGGGAGCCGGAGAAGTGGGTGCTTGCCTATCTAAGGTAGACAAATTAACAACGGTGTTATCAATACGGTAATCGTCTTTGAAAAAGACACAAATCCTGCCACCCATGTGCAGCAGTTACCGATAATATCAAAACAATTAGGACTTCAATTTACTTTTCTAATTGCCTGACTCAGATTGAATCTCTCTATAATCTAACTTGAATATGATTCAATTACAATCTACAATCTACAATCTACAATCTACAATTTACAATCTACAATATTACAATTCAACATGAATCCATGAATATATTATTCCATATATTCAATCTATCAATCTAAACAACTTGACTGAACCGAACCATGGATATACATTCCATTTACATGATCATCCAGTTTACATGATTCTCCAGTTACATACATGATTCTACAGTTACATCCGTTTACTGATATCATGGTTTCGGTCAGTCATCCAATTATACAATCAATACAATTTACAATACAACAATACAATCAAGATAACACGGGCTTTAAGGGGTAGATTAGTACGGAAGGTGTTAAAAGTGGCACGAGACTGCAAGATTAAGACACCTAACATGAATCCAATTGCCGTTGTTCCGGGTTGTATAACGGAGCCTTGTACTTCCATTTGCCTCTAGTCTCTGGCATATAGAGACTCCTCTCGTATACACTGGCATCCTTCTGTACCAAACTACAAATAACAACGTTAACATTAAATACAACATTATAACAATATAATACAACTTTAAAAGCTACTCTCTCTGTTTCTGTCTATTCTATTTTTCCCTTATCTGTGGGACTTACCGAGCGACCTGTTCGCTGACGACATTCACTTTCTTTCTTCTTTGAATGTCGTCAGGTGATCTGGACACATCAGAGATCGAGCCCAGCTGTGAAGACTTGGACCAGTTCAGTGAAGACCCCGAGCTCTAGTCATTGTACACTTTCCATTCAGTACTTTCATTTCTGTTATGCCATTGTTTAGGCATTGCTTTTTATTCAGTTGTATTTACTTTTCATGTATTGTACAAAATAATGTTAATAAATAAAGTTGCTGTTCGGTTTATTATCTCTTGTCTCTTGTGCTTACTTTTATATTGCTTAGATACGCTTAGCGTATTTAATTCACAGTAAATACGTAGCGGCCTCGTCCCGTCCCCTTCGCTGTATACCGAGAAGCGGGACGCGACAGGTTTTGTTGGTGGCCCATGCAGGTCAGAGCTGTATAGAACCATACTATGCAGTTCTGTTCTGCGTGAACAACCTAAGCAATCTAACACAAGAACCAGCAACTAAAACATTCTTTACAATTCATGTTCCTTGAATCTTACAATTTCATATTTCTTGAATCTTATCATTTCATGTACTTGAATCTGTCCTAACATAAATTTTTCTTCAAGATTATGGATTTCCCAAACAACACCAGCGCCAACTTCAACAACACTCCACATCCACTACCAATTGTGCCTACTGTTCCTGCTCCACCCACCGAGCAAGCGGTTCTACTTGAGGCGATCCGCAGCCTCCTTGAGAGACAGCAACAACTCCTGAACCGTCTTGAGACTGACGCACCTGGGGTAAAGCAATTCAGGGCTTTACATCCCAAGCAGTTCTCCGGAAAGGGAAGCCCACTTGAAGCTGAGAAATGGGCACAAAGTATCGAGGATGATCTGGCAGCGGCACAAGTGCCAGAAATAGCTTGGGTCCGAGTTGCAAAGCTACAGCTCACGGACAATGCATGGAAATGGTGGAAGGCGGTAGAAAGCCGTCTGGATCAGCCCATTGAATGGAAGACTTTCCGCGATAAGTTCGACGCGAAGTACTTCCCTGTGACTGCCAGGTTCGACATGGAACAGCAGTTCATTCATCTACAACAAGGTTCAATGTGGATCAAATCGGTAGATGAGTATGACGCTGAGTTCACCATGCTCAGTCGGTAAGATATGTCACAGTATTTCAAATTGTTGATATCACATACTACACAGCTAACACAAGACCGTAACAGATTCGCGGCACACTTGATACCGACGGACGAGATCAGAGCCCGTCGATTTCAACAGGGTTTGGACACGGAAATTCAGGCTGCACTAGCCACAGGGAAATTTCTGACTCATGAAGATGCTTTAGAAGCTTCCCGCAGTTATGAGGCAGTGATAAAGGCGAGGGGCAGACCCCAAGCTGCCGGTTTGAAACGCCCTGCCAATCAAATGGCAGGAGGAGACTCTTCCAGGACGTCATTTGAACCCAGAAGAACTGAAGAAATTTGCCACTACTGCCATAAAAAGGGACACTTGTGGAAGGACTGTAGACGCGCAAAAGGCATGTTTCTAATTTGTGGCGCATCCAACCACGGAATTGGGAACTGTCCTTATAATAGCCATCCAGCTCACACACCCACCAACTACCCGCAGCGGCCAGCTATCCAGGCTCCTGCACCTCGTTATGCACTACCAGCTCAACCACATGCACAGCCTACTCGCCAATTCCAACAAGTAATGAGGGACATGCCTAGAGGGCAGAGAAACATGCCTCAAAGACAGAATGTGCCTCCAGTTAGAAGGAATGTACCACGGCGACATACATTCACATTAGCAGCCGTAGAAGCCGAGACTGTAGGACAAGGTAACACCGGTAAGCCTTTTTCACCCTTGTATCACTTTGTTATTTTTATACACTATCAAGTACTTCAGACACCAAACTTTTCTTGAATTTGTTACACTTTCCTTTTACAAATTTCGAGGATGAAATTTTTTAAGGAGAGTAGAATGTAACAATCCTAAATTTTCTATACAAGTTTTTACAAAAAAATTTCAAAAATTCATAAAGGGGTATTTATTGCCTGAGCAAAAGACTTAAGTAATTAATTAGCAATTTAATTACAAGAATGAGCTTGTAGCTCATTGGTAATACCTTGCATTGCTGAACCAAGCCACCAGAGTTCAAATCCCATACCCCACATTGTTTTTAATATTTATTTTGTTTTAAATTTTATAGAAGCCCAACGGTCCACACGAGATAACTCCCAAACTTTCCACTAAACCTGAAAAACTGAGTATACCAGAGCCTTACTCAGGCGACCCCCTACCTACCGAGCCCCCGACTCGGCCTGACTCGGCCGAGTCGTCAACTACAATATTGTGCCTCTTTGCATGCCCCACTCCCCTGCATACTTCAATTTCTGATATCAATTCCAGAGAGCCCATTAACTCTCATTTACTTCAATTTTAATACATTTTTCACACATTTTTACATTTTTTAAATTAAAACCCTTCATCTACCCTAACCCTAGCCTAACCCTATAAATACCATCCCTACCCTCTACTCTCTAACCCCAAAACTCTGAGCCAACTCTCTAAAATTTCCAAGAAACTTGTGTACTTTGAAAACGAGCACGAAGCGAAGCTACGGCGAAATTCCCGGCGAACTTCCGGCGATCGTTCTAGGAGCTCTCGGCGACGAAGCGATGCACCGGCGATTCCTCTCCTTCCATCTCACTCTCGTTATTGTCCAAAACCCGTAATTCCCTAAATTCTACCTCTCTTTTCTTTTCTAAAATACGGATTTACAAAACCCGACGGAATCGGAACAAATCCGATTTTCGATTCGGTTTCTTTATAAAACTTCACTTCTCGTTAATACAATTATGCTTAAACTTTCTCATGTTGACTATTAAACACTAATCAACCAAATTGATCAAGTTTCATATCACAAAATAATTGCTAGTTTCTTTTACCGTATTTTTTTCATTTAAATACCACATAGTTCCTTTTTCGACATTTAAACCATTAAACTTGTTATATCTTTAAGTAGATCACGAGGTAACGACCTACCTCCTCACACACTCATATGCAACATAGCACGATACCCTCGGGAACATAAAATACGGGAAATCGACATCTTTACAAATAAATAACTTTTAAGCTAATAAAAAAAATATCTAGACTCAGCCAATTAAGGACTGTCGCGCTCATTAGGACAGAGGAAGGTTGTGGGCATTCAGTCGTTTATCTAAACCTGACATTGTGGTGTCTAGGCTAGACAAGTGAGAAAGGTAACTTTAAAAGGCCCATCTCACGGTGATTCATGAGTGGAACCCTCCTTTCTTCATTTGTACTTACCTGGCCACAATTGGCGGTTGTCACGACCCAAAATATTAGCTCGCGACCAGCACTTAAATCACGCGACGTCTACAGGCGTAACATAATTCAAGTAAGCTGAAACCCAGAAATCTAAACCTTTTTAAGAGATAAAGATACAATAAATCATGTTTTGTCTTTTGAAAATTTGGGCAGCACCTCTTTTGTAAAAACTAACCCCGAAAACGGGTACAACACAGAATATATATAAAGCATCCCAAACGGGAGCAAATCACGCCCAACGGCAGAAACAACCACCACAAGTATAAATAACAAGTATAAGACGCCCAATGGCGAAGATCCACATAAGGAAAAGTAAAGCAAGACATCAACCCCAAAAGCAAACATAAAACCTATCACTCAAGTCTCGCAACTACAAGTCCTCTAAGTCTGCAATATATACAATTTGCTAGTTTCTGAATTGATGGAGTTTACTAGATATAATAGGAATAATAATACAAGAGTGGCACGATCCAACATGTACCACCTACCAAAAGCAAGTCACCCGAAACAGCTGTGTGCCAGCGATGCCGCAACTGATCCCTGCGGTCTACCTGCAAGAACTGTGGCACAACGGGGGTGAGTTGCCAACTCATGAATAGAAAAACATCATCAGGTAGAAATCGAAATAAACAACGATTCCTAGGTCAACTATATCATAAAGGTAATACTATGATATCTAGGGTGACCGTATCTGCATATGTGCCAACGCATAAATAACCGCCTATCAGCAAGTGGATACCATCCAACAATATAATCAATGCATGTATGCAGTGGATCTCGTCCACAATAAAATCAATGCATGTATGCAGTGGATCTCGTCCACGTGTCAACCACTGACACAATAACTCTTGCATGTAAATATCATAAAAGCATATGCAGGTAAATATGAGGATATCAAAGAATGTGTGTCAATCAATGCCACATCAAATCATGGGAACCTGGGTGTCTATCACCGACACCCGAAACATCATGAATACCCGTGTCTAGCATCGACACGTAAATCCTCATAACTCAGGCGCTGTCACCACGACTGGCCCTGACATCATGTCCGTACATCACTCCGGTCGGTATCCCCACGATAACCGCCGAGTCCAAATACTATCACCGGTAGGTACTTGCCCACCTTCCAGGTTCATTGTCTATACCACGAACATCTTGCCGAAGGGAACCGTACCGGGCTCCACCATGTACCCGCACACGGCCCACTCACTCCTCGCATCGGGTATATATCACAAATCTCAGAACCGAGAAATCTCAAGGTGGACGCATCAAAATATCATATCAAGAGAAACCGGGTTTTCAAACATTACATAGTTTCTTGAAAATACCCCCACGGTTCTCAAATCCATAAATCACATGAAATCCATATTTCAATGCGAAAAATCCATATAAAACTGATATATGCAACATAAGACATCAATATGAGCATATAAAGGGAAAACCGCTCTTTTAAATAAATCCAGCGTTAAAATATATCTTGCGGTTCCCAAATCCTCCGAAATCAAGTGCAGCATCATATGAAGTGTACATGTAATTGCAGCAAGGTTTAAGTATCTACATGTAAGCAGGTATGTATGATGCATCTCATAAGTACAATAAGCAATGTCTTAATATCACATGTCAATATGTAGGCATGATGTACATGTAGCTATAGCAGAGTATGTGGGTGTATATGTCAGCATATCATGCAACCTAACTTAGCGATGTGAACATGGCAGTATATCATAGCATGATGTAGCAATTCTACTGTGTAAGTGACATAGCAATTATCGATGAAGAAGTGTGTGAGCCGGCAAATCTGTGTATGTGTAACATACGCATCATCGATAATGGTGTAGGTGTACTAGCACAGGTATAAAAAATGCGATGAGAATAGCATGAATGCAACACAATACATATAGTGAATCAAATGCTATAAGACATACATGTCAACAAGACCGAGTTGGTGAGTCTATCAATCAGTATCCAGCCTCACAACAACACATACGGTACAATCCATTGTACAGCATCCTCTAATCAGGGGTATGGATAAATCAACCGGTAAAAGTCATTGCGTACGGTAATCTAACGTACATCGGTATTAATAAATAGGGATTCTATCAACCTATATAATATTGGGGTACGGATCTAAGTCTCGTACTGCATATCACTCATAATGCAATCATTATCCATAAAAATATACATACCTATCTCTCAGGTCACATCCATGTCATTCTCGTATCAGGGGACCTACAAAAGTATCAACAATCTCATATCGACTCGAATCCATAAAAGGACATATCACACTAAGTCATAATATAACATCGTATACTCATTCATCACATTAACATCTCGCATCAATTTAAATAAACGTCACACTTGTTCTCTTTTAAATAGTACTTATCATGATTCACTTATCATATCATTTTCTCCTAAGTCAATTGTTCATTAGCATCAACTTCAATCATATTATCGTTTGTAAATCCTACAATCATGTCCGTCGCATATCATTTATCAGGATAACAGAAACAAACGATATTCCATATCAGTGGTTGCGGGGGTGCTATACGCCATCCACCCGACTTCCCCCGTAGATATAAATCTACTCACCTGCTAAACTCCTCGCTTAGCCATAGTCGATATGCTTCGTCTTCTCGGAATCCACGCGAAGGTACCTACAATATCAACACGTATCGCAATACCATTAATAACGAGTTTCGAAATCCAAAACGGCACGCGATGCACTCATAGGTTAGAACCTATAGCCTATGCATGCAAAAACAACCAAACAACCCTTTTTGTTGACGTACAAACGCACAACAACCAAATACAATACCAATTACAAAAACCAAGAATTCCAAAATACGGAAAACCATAACCAAAACCACTCACAATAGCTCCCAGATTTTGGTTCAGGTAAACTGGAACTACACAAACAAGTATAGGGTGTTTTATATGAAGTATATGAGCTACTGGACCAATTCCATCACCAATCACCACCAAGTGGCCGGCCACATACCCACAAATTCTGGCGAGCTTGGCCCTTGATGCTCCATTGGTGTTCGTCTGGTTGGGGTGGTCTCCTAGTTCCCTAATTTGGTCCCTGGTATTGTTTGCTTATCTCATAAACACTCCAGGTCATCCCAGATTCCCTATAGGCCTTAAGGTTTCACAAAACACATAAACAGAGAAAAATCTCAGAAATCGACCACTATAACGTAAAACTACGTTTTAAACGACGCATCAACTCCAAACTAACTCACAAGTGTCCGTCTAGTGGCTAACGTGCGTGGCGATATTACGAAACAACTCAAGTGCAGCAGCTGCACAAGATCATGATCCGTGTCGGATAACGTAACACGTGGACTCAAAACACTAGATTATAGAAAAAACGATCCCAGATTTTGCATACTGTAATTAATCAAAAATTAAACAGTACCAAACACCCCTAAACCACAACAGACAACTACCCAACAAAACCAAACCCCAACAACCCTCTCAAAATCCGATGTCGCTGGATTTTCTCGTCGAGTCGCCGGCCAAAACTGGTGGGGTGGGTCCCGTGTCTCAGGTGGAATCCTAGGGTTACTAGTACAACACTACTATCTTGTTTGATTTTTCAATAAAATTTCCAGGTCACAGCAGATCACAGAGGCTCTAAAAAGACACTAAAAAATACGATATTGCACTAATCGATACTTTAAGTGTTCTACACCACAACCAACGAGCTACACATCATAAAAACTCCTATTTAACAGTGTAGGGATTATACCTATCAATACTCGCTCATAAGATCCTAGCTTCCCTAGCTCCAAGCGATCCAAGAAGTAAAAGCAAGACTTGATGTGTTTTGTGAGATTATTTACGGAATTTTGGAGATTTATTGAGCTTGGATTGTTGCAAATGGTGAAAGAAATGATCAAGGGCAGAAGGAGGAAGAAGCTTGGCCAAGGGGGAAGGTGAAGAATTGTGTAGAGTTTTCTAGCTAGAATTTGCAATAAATGTACATAAATGCACATAAATGCAACATGCCACCTCTCCATTTCTTTTTCTTTTCTTTAAAACTTTAATCCTATGCACAAAAGATCTAGATATTATATGGAAGGTTTGTTTTACTCAAACTTGATTAATTTGAAATGATACAAATTTTTAGGAGTAATTTCCCAAACCCAATATGTAAATACCACATTAAAATAATATTTAAATAGGGAAAAATTCTATTTGAACCAAAACTTCCCATATACCCCCAAAGCTCGCGCACTAGTTTTATTTTAGCTAAACTAGGTGCTGGTAAGTCTATATGGATATTTGATCACAGTCGGGTTAAAACGGAAAATACCGACAAATTTTACCCTAAAGCGGAAAAATTCGCATAACGATTTCTAAAACGTTACAATCTCCCCCCTTATAGAAATTTGGTCCCTGAATTTAAATTTAAATTTAAACCCCCAAATGCTAAAACATTGCAATAACAGCTAATTCAACGGGGCTCCGAAATAACGGAAGAAACAGAAAACCACAGCGCCTCCTGCGCGCCGGAAAAATGAGTACTAAACTCAAAATCGATCTCCGTCAAGCGTCACGCAAATCAACGGAATTGCACGCATATCATCGGAGTCACAAAGGAGATTCAAATCTCAAATCCACTATCGAAATCTCATATGCACTAATCAAATACCATAATACATATATAGTACGCATCCTGTTTGAGAAATCTCCAAAAACCGAATAAATCATATGCATAATCTTTTTTTTGAATTGCCGCGTAATGCGTAACTCACGGCACAGGTGGCGGACGCTCATTGTTAAAGTAATAATATACTAGCATATATGTTTTGCCAAAATATACATCCCGCCTTTTTGAAACATCCCAAAAGGTTAATTTGTAAACATTCGTGTCACTCGCAGACACGTAAGAAATAGCGAGACTATAGCTCCTTTTTGAAACCTCTTGGTAACTTTTTATGCATGCAAAAATTCTCAGGCACTGTCCTCCGATCAGTCCTGTTAGGGTACTACAAAGTTAAGGCCTTATCATGAAAACAAAATGCTCAAAAGCAAAATCAGCCTCATAAGGCGTATCCAACACTCACGTACGTCTGGTGCGCACGGATGTCAAACCCAAATACAAGTGCCAATATGCACGAAAGCGAATCTAAGTGCAACGAGTGTGCACAAAAGCATCTGTCCAGTGCAACAGGTGTGCACGACAACAACATCTAGTGCATCTATAGTGCACGAAAATCTAAACCAGTGCAACCGTCATGCACGAACGAAAATCCCAATCGAGTGCATCCGGTCCACGAAATATCAAATCCTGTGCATCCACTGCACGAAATATCAAATCCTGTGCATCTACTGCACGAAATATCATAACCACTGTAGGAAATCCAGGAAAACATAAACATGTGCAGCTAAGGCACAAAATCGACATTAACACAACAATGTATAAAATATATCAAGTGCAATAACTATGCACAAAAATGTAAATACCCAGTAGGTGTAGCCATAGTGCACAAAATATCATGAAATACAAAATCCAAGCGATATAAGCGTGATACTCGAATCACAACGCAAATTGCGACAAATGACATTAAGGTACACCTCCTATAATGTCGAAGAAAAAGTCGGTGCACCCAAACTGGCAGAGCAAGAACATCCGCTTGCCTCCTGCTCACGGTCTGGCGTCTTCTGTCTCTGGGTCCTAAGAATACACGTACACATCTGATCTTGGGTGCAAATCTTATTGCAGTAGTGTCATGAAAGGAACCGGCTCAAGGTCTCTTCCGATCTCGCCTACGCCGAACTATACGGAGGCTGGTACTCTTACAAAATCTTTCTCGTTCTCTGGACATCTGCGTCCTCAGCACAACTTTTCCTCGGAAACTGGCCGTATCTCAACGTCTCTGTACACATATCCGATCTGTAATCTCAACGGGGTGTAACAACAGCTCGTTAACGTCTTGAACGAACCTTTTGCTCCACTCGTCTTCATTATCGTCCCCTTGACGTCGCATCATGCTATTTGCGTACCGCAAATGTTCTCGGCTACAGTCAATCCGGAGTCTCTCACACGGACTCGAACTACGAACACGGTATCTTCATTACTCTATCGAAGATATCTAGCCGAACACGTCCTAGGGAACCCGTCCCAACAATCGGAGGAATACTCAATATTCGTCCGCTCTCGATCAACTCACACACACCTGGGTGAGGTCCTCTATCCGAAGCTGGTCTTGTTGCTGATATCCTAGTACAGGATATCCGGACGGCGTTAAACTTTTCAATCGAGTCATCAAAGTCCCAAAATTTTCTGAGAACTCAACACCTAAGCATGGTTTAATAATATTCGGTATATGCCACAGTACCTATGGACCAACCGTAGAAGGGCAGATCCAAGCCTCACTGATGGCACCGCTAAACTGCCGCAAACCCTAAGGTTCAAAAGAGGTTTCATGGTCATCACGTCGAGTTAGGGTTTCATTCTTCTAGAGGGTCCACAGAAGCACTTGCATGTCTTACTTAAACTTGGAAAAATAGGTTTTCTGACACTCGTTCGAACCTTTCAACTCCGCCCAGACGACATGTGAACTCCCTTCGTTCGCATGCTAAACAATGCCTCAATCCTCAAGGATAGACGATACATCAACGGTCATCTCTGGGTCGGTCTACACTAGACCTGAGTAAAATTCTCCACACTGGCAATCTTCAACTCAACTAGGCCTGCGTCGGCGCATCAATTAGACGAATCACCTTCGTCTCTCAACACAAGATAGACTAGCTACCACCTGTCGCTTCGCTGCCTGAAAGCTCCAGCGATCTCAACTCGTAAGCCCTGAAAGTGGCATCATATCAATCTCAGCAATGGCTGGGTCATCTGTCTGCACGGTAGATGACATCACAATCTCTGGGGTATACTGTACATCAACAGTCCTCTCCCAACAGGCAGCCTAAAACGAGATTTCTAGAATATTAAATATATATATATATATATATAAAGTATTTTCATAGAAATATATGTATATGTAACATAAAAATATCTATTTTGAATTATTACAAATATTCCACTTTTTCTAAAAATGTCACAAGAATCAATTTTACACTAAAATACCATGAATTCTATACAAATCAATATTACAAATAATACCTTTATTTATGAAATTAGGATATTTTCACTAGAAATATCACAATATAAAATCTACATTCATTACAACTCTATAAACGAATAATAAATACTTGGGGTGTATTTTGAAAAGTATATAAAAGTATTTTTACATAAAACCCCCTCAAATTCTATAAATTACCCTAAGGACCCTAGTAAACATAGGTTTAAGCGGGACCAATCTCTTTAGCCAATGGGAGCCGGAGAAGTGGGTGCTTGCCTATCTAAGGTAGACAAATTAACAATGGTGTTATCAATATGGTAATCGTTTTTGAAAAAGATACAAATCCTGCCGTCCATGTGCAGCGGTTACCGATAATATCAATACAATCAGGACTTCAATTTACTTTTCTAATTGTCTTACTCAGATTGAGTCTCTCTATAATCTGACTTGAATATGATTCAAGTACAATCTACAATCTACAATCTACAATATTACAATTCAACATGAATCCATGAATCCATTATTCTATATATTCAATCTATCAATCTAAACAACTTGACCGAACCGAACCATGGATATACATTCCATTTACATGATCATCCAGTTTACATGATTCTCCAGTTACACACATGATTCTACAGTTACATCCGTTTACTGATATCATGGTTTCAGTCAGTCATCCAATTATACAATCAATACAATTTACAATACAACAATACAGTCAAGATAACACGGGGTTTAAGGGGTAAATTGGTACGGAAGGTGTTAAAAGTGGCACGAGACTGCAAGATTAAGACACCTAACATGAATCCAATTGCCGTTGTTCCGGGTTGTATAACGGAGCCTTATACTTCTATTTGCCTCTAGTCTCTGGTATATAGAGACTTCTCTTGTATACATTGGTATCCTTCTGTACCAAACTACAAATAACAGCGTTAACATTAAATACAACATTATAACAATATAATACAACTTTAAAAGCTACTCTCTCTTTGTTTTTGTCTATTCTATTTCTCCCTTATCTGTGGGACTTACCGAGCGACCTGTTCGCTGACGACATTCTCTTTCTTTCTTCTTTGAATATCGTCAGGTGATCTGGACACATCAGAGATCAAGCCCAGCGCTGAAGACTTGGACCAGTTCAGTGAAGACCCTGAGCTCTAGTCATTGTACACTTTCCATTCAGTACTTTCATTTCTGTTATGCCATTGTTTAGGCATTGCTTTTTATTCAGTTGTATTTACTTTTCACGCATTGTACAAAAGAATGTTAATAAATAAATTTGCTGTTCAGTTTATTATCTCTTGTTTCTTGTGCTTACTTTTATATTGCTTAGATACGCTTAGCGTATTTACTTCACAGTAAATACGTAGCGGCCTCGTCCCGTCCCCTTCGCTGTATACCAGGAAGCGGGGCGTGACCGGTTTTGTTGGTGGCCCATGCAGGTCAGAGCTGTATAGAATCATATTATACAGTTCTGTTCTGCGTGAACAACCTAAGTAATATAACACAAGAACCAGCAATTAAAACATTCTTTACAATTCATGTTCCTTGAATCTTACAATTTCATATTTCTTAAATGTTATCATTTCATGTACTTGAATCTGTCCTAACCTAAATTTTTCTTCAAGTTTATGGATTTCCCAAACAACACCAGCGCCAACTTCAACAACACTCCACCTCCACTACCAATTGTGCCTACTGTTCCTGCTCCACCCACCGAGCAAACGGTTCTACTTGAGGCGATCCACAGCCTCCTTGAGGGACAGCAACAACTCCTGAACCGTCCTGAGACTGACGCACCTGGGGTAAAAAAATTCAGGGGCTTTACATCCCAAGCAGTTCTCCGGAAAGGGAAGCCCACTTGAAGCGGAGGAATGGACACAAAGTATTGAGGATGATCTGACAGCGGCACAAGTGCCAGAAATAGCTTGGGTCCGAGTTGCAAAGCTGCAGCTCACGGACAATGCACGAAACTAGTGGAAGACGGAAGAAAGCCGTCTGGATCAGCCCATTGAATGGAAGATTTTCCGCGATAAGTTCGACGCGAAGTACTTCCCTGTGACTGCCAGGTTCGACATGGAACAACAGTTCATTCATCTACAACAGGGTTCAATGTGGATCAAATCGGTAGATGAGTATGACGCTGAGTTCACCATGCTCAGTCGGTAAGATATGTCACAGTATTTCAAATTTTTAATATCACATACTACACAGCTAACACAAGACCGTAACAGATTCGCGGCACACTTGATACCGACGGACGAGATCAGAGCCCGTCGATTTCAACAGGGTTTGGACATAGAAGTTCAGGCTGCACTAGCCACAGGGAAATTTCTGACTCATGAAGATGCTTTAGAAGCTGCCCGCAGTTATAAGGCAGTGATAAAGGCGAGGGGCAGACCCCAAGCTGCCGGTTTGAAACGCCCTGCCAATCAAATGGCAGGAGGAGCCTCTTCCAGGCCGTCATTTGAACCCAGGAGAACTGAAGAAATTTGCCACTACTGCCATAGAAAGGGACACTTGTGGAAGGACTGTAGACGCGCAAAAGGCCTGTGTCTAATTTGTGGCGCATCCAACCACGGAATTGGGAACTGTCCTTATAATAGCTATCTAGCTCACACACGAACCAACTACCCGCAGCGGCCAGCTATCCAGGCTCCTGCACCTCGTTATGCACCACCTGCTCCACCACCTGCACAGCCTACTCGCCAATTCCAACAAGCAATGAGGGACATGCCTAGAGGGCAGGGAAACAGGCCCCAAAGGCATAATATGCCTCCAGCTAAAAGGAATGTACCACGGCGACATACATTCATATTAGCAGCTGTAGAAGCCGAGACTGTAGGACAAGGTTACACCGATAAGCCTTTTTCACCATTGTATCACTTTGTTATTTTTATACACTATCAAGTACTTCAGACACTAAACTTTTCTTGAATTTGTTACACTTTCCTTTTACAAATTTCGAGGACGAAATTTTTTAAGGAGGGTAGAATGTAACAACCATAAATTTCCTATACAAGTTTTTACAAAAAAAATTTCAAAAATCCATAAAGCGGTATTTATTGCCTGATCACAAGACTTAAGTAATTAATTAGCAATTTAATTACAAAAAGGAGCTTGTAGCTCATTGGTAATACCTTGCATTGTTGAACCAAGCCACCAGAGTTCAAATCCCATGCCCCACATTATTTTTAATATTTATTTTGTTTTAAATTTTATAGAAGCCCAATAGTCCACACGAGATAACTCCCAAACTTTCCACTGAACCTGAAAAACTGAGTATACCAGAGCCTTACTCAGGTGACCCCCCACCTACCGAGCCCCCGACTCGGCCTGACTCGGCCGAGTCGTCAACTACAATATTGTGCCTCTTTGCATGCCCCACTCCCCTGCATGCTTCAATTTCTGATATCAATTCCAGAGAGCCCATTAACTCTCATTTACTTCAATTTTAATATATTTTTCACACATTTTTACATTTTTTAAATTAAAACCCTTCATCTACTCTAACCCTAGTCTAACCCTATAAATACCACCACTACCCTCTACTCTCTAACCCTAAAATTCTGAGCCAACTCTTTAAAATTTCCAAGAAACTTGTGTACTTTGAAAACGAGCACGAAGCAAAGCTACGGCGAAATTCCCGGCAAACTTCCGGCGATCGTTCTAGGAGCTCTCGGCGACGAAGCGATGCACCGGCGATTCCTCTCCTTCCATCTCACTCTCGTTATTGTCCAAAACCCGTAAGTCCCCAAATTCTACCTCTCTTTTCTTTTCTAAAATACGGATTTACAAAACCCGACGGAATCGGAACAAATCCGATTTCCGATTCGGTTTCTTTATAAAACTTCACTTCTCGTTAATACAATTATACTTAAACTCTCTCATGTTGACTATTAAACACTAATCAACCAAATTGATCAAGTTTCATATCACAAAATAATTGCTAGTTGCTTTTACCGTAATTTTTTCATTTAAATACCGCAAAGTTCCTTTTGCAACATTTAAACCATTAAACCTGTTATACCTTCTCGTTAATACAATTATGCAACATAGCACGATACGCACGGGAACATAAAATACGGGAAATCGACATCTTTACAAATAAATAACCTTTGAGCTAATAAAAAAAATATCTAGACTCAGCCAATTAAGGACTGTCGCGCTCTTTAGGACAGAGGAAGGTTGTGGGTATTCAGTCATTTATCTAAACCTGACTTTGTGGTACCTAGGCTAGACAAGTGAGAAAGGTAACTTTAAAAGGCCCGTCTCACGGTGATTCGTGAGCGGAACCCTCCTTTCTTCATTTGTACTTACTTGGCCACAATTGGCGGTAAAGAGGCAATTTGAGGGATATCTCACAACTTGTCGCTTTGGACCAGTTAGGAGCATACTAGTTGACTTAGAAGACCCTAGAACATAGAATACGGGAAATCTACAGCTTTACAAATAAATACCATAATTAAGAAAACCGTTTTTCCTTCATGATTAGTATTTATACCAATCTTTGCAAAGCACCGCTACAACCCATTTTGGGGAACCCGTTCGGGATGGTGCGGATTATCGCACACCCTCGGGCTTAGTAGTGCGAGATGCAGACCTCCGCAAGGAGTATTCGGTCTCGAAAGATTTAAAATACGACATCTTAAGAAAACGAGATTTCTAGAATATTATATACAACAACAACAAACAACAACTGAGCCTTTTATCCCAAGCATATGGGGTAGGCTACATGAACCAACATGAGAATCACGCCGGGTCCAGCACATGAATCCTCTGTCTCCACTCACTTCTATCGAACAATATACTTTCATTGAGTCCTTTAGCAACCATATCGTTTCGTATCACCTCCATCCATGTTTTCTTCGGTCTCCCTTTTGCCCTTTTGCCATTACCCATATCGAGATTATCTATTCGTCGAACCGGTGCTTCCATAGGTCTGCGTCGCACATGACCAAACCATCTAAGCCGGTTTTCCCGCATCTTCTCCTCCACGGGTGCTACACCAACTTTTGCACGAATATCCTCATTTCGCACCTTGTCTTTTCTAGTGTTACCGCACATCCAACGAAGCATGCGCATCTCCGCTACGTGCATCTTCTGTGTATGATGCTTCTTAGGAGCCCAGCATTCTGTACCATATAATAAGGCAGGCCGAATAGCGCTCCGATAAAACTTCCCTTTCAATTTTAACGGAAAGTTACGATCACACAAAATCCCTGTTGCACTCCTCCATTTCAACCAACCAGCTTGGATCCTTTGATTAACATCACTATCGATCTCCCCATTCCTTTGGATGATGGAACCTAGATATCTAAACTGGTCGCTCGGTGATATCTCTTGCCCTTCCAATGTTATACCAATATGGTTTTGACTTCTCTGGCTACTAAATTTGCAGTGCATATATGCTGTCTTGGACCTGCTCAATCTGAATCCCCGAGATTCCAATGTTTGTCTCCATAATTCCAATTTGGCATTAACCCCTGCTTTCGTCTCATTTACTAGCACAATATCATCAGCGAATAGCATACACCAAGGAAATATATGTATATGTAACATAAAAATATCTATTTCGTCTCATTTTCTAGAATATTATATATATATATAAATTATTTTCATAGAAATATATGTATATGTAACATAAAAATATCTATTTTGAATTATTACAAATATTCCACTTTTCTAAAAATGTCACAAGAATCAATTTTCCACTAAAATACCATGAATTCCATACAAATCAATATTACAAATAATACCTTTATTTATGAAATTAGGATATTTTTACTAGAAATATCATAATATAAAATATACATTCATTACAACTCTATAGACGAATAATAAATATTTGGGGTGTATTTTGAAAAGTATATAAAAGTATTTTTACATAAAACCCCCTCAAGTTCTATAAATTACCCTAAGGACCCTAGTAAACATAGGTTTAAGCGGGACCAATCTCTTTAGCCAATGGGAGCCGGAGAAGTGGGTGCTTGCCTATCTAAGATAGACAAATTAACAACGGTGTTATCAATACGGTAATCGTCTTTGAAAAAGACACAAATCCTACCGCCCATGTGCAGCGATTACCGATAACATCAAAACAATCAGGATTTCAATTTACTTTCCTAATTGTCTGACTCAGATTGAGTCTCTCTATAATCTGACTTGAATATGATTCAAGTACAATCTACAATCTACAATCTACAATATTATAATTCAACATGAATCCATGAATCCATTATTCCATATATTCAACCTATCAATCTAAACAACTTGACTGAACCGTACTATGGATATACATTCCATTTACATGATCATCCAGTTTACATGATTCTCCAGTTACACACATGATTCTACAGTTACATCCGTTTACTGATATCATGGTTTCGGTCAGTCATCCAATTATACAATCAATACAATTTACAATACAACAATACAATCAACATAACACGGGGTTTAAGGGGTAGATTGGTACGGAAGGTGTTAAAAGTGGCACGAGACTGCAAGATTAAGACACCTAACATGAATCCAATTGCCGTTGTTCCGGGCTGTATAACGGAGCCTTATACTTCCATTTACCTCTAGTCTCTGGCATATAGAGACTCCTCTCATATACACTGGCATCCTTCTGTACCAAACTATAAATAACAACGTTAACACTAAATACAACATTATAAAATATAATACAACTTTAAAAGCTACTCTCTCTCTCTATTTCTGTCTATTCTATTTCTCCCTTATCTGTGGGACTTACCGAGTGACCTGTTCGCTGACGACATTCTCTTTTTTTCTTCTTTGAATGTCGTCAGGTGATCTGGACACATCAGAGATCAAGCCCACCGCTGAAGACTTGGACCAGTTCAGTGAAGACCCCGAGCTCTAGTCATTGTAAACTTTCCATTCAGTACTTTCATTTCTGTTATGCCATTGTTTAGGCATTGCTTTTTATTCAGTTGTATTTACTTTTCATGCATTGTACAAAAGAATGTTAATAAATAAAGTTGCTGTTCAGTTTATTATCTCTTGTCTCTTGTGCTTACTTTTATATTGCTTAGATACGTTTAGCGTATTTAATTCACAGTAAATACGTAGCGGCCTCGTCCCGTCCCCTTCGCCGTATACCGGGAATCGGGGCGTGACAATAACTCTTGGGATATCGGTCGGTTTGCGGTTCTGGTTGCAGTGTCAGCTCACAAATGATATATCCGTGATTTTGAATGTATTTCTAGTATTTTGTCACAGATACCTGTAATCTGTATTACTGAGCAAACACCGGTTAATAGTACCGATATATACAAAAAATAGATAATGAATGAGCGGTATTAAAATGCAATATTCTGGTATGAACATGGCCCGTGGATAATATACAATAGTCCATCTTAGATTTCCTTGCAGGGCAGCGATGGCTTAGAAAACAGATTTAGATCTACCGCCTAAGACTTTTCAACTTTTTGATCCATGAGGGTCTAATAAAGACTTTTCTCCCTACGAGTCGAGAGGATCCCGTAGGTGTATTTTCTCCTTAGGAGTCGTGAGGATTCCTAAGTGAGTTTTCTCTTGAGAGCCGTAAGGATCTCACAAGAGAATTTTCCTCTTTACAAGTCGAGAGGACTCGTAAGTGGTTTTTTCCCTCCTTGTCGATATTCGACTTGGGAGAGTGTGGCCCGTGGATAGTATGCAATAGTCTATCTTGGAACTACTTGAAGGGCCCCAGTGCTCAGGAAACAGGTTGATATCCCTGCTACCTAAGGCTTTTCACCTTCATGAAGATTTTGTGAAGATGTTTTTCCCTACGAGTCGAGACGAGTCGAGAAGTTCTCGCAAAGACAATATTTTCCCTACGAGTCGAGAAGTTCTCGTAAGGACATTGTTTTCCTTACGAGTCGAGACGAATCGAGAAGTTCTCGTATGAATATCCTAACGTCACAATTAACCTCTGCTGATAGAAGTCCGTTAGGGTCTGTGGTACTAGGGTTTTTGTCTGTTGTGCCGTCGCGTTGGCCGACGTATTCCCCGATATGCAATCTTGCAATTCGAGTAGCCCCACGACTGTCGTATCTCTAATCCTTTCGGGGGCTGGACAAGACGTCTTCAAGTAATCTCCCAGGTCATAGTACCGTCGGAAGAGCAAGCGTTAGGAATTTTCCATGCCGCTTTTTACTTGAGGTTAGGCTCAATTTGGGAGCCCTGATGAGTCATGACCACTTCACGCTGATGTGGGATGATCTTCGATAGTCTTTCAGGTTTTATTTGAGTTGCTGTCAAGACCCTGAAGCTAGGGATCTTCCATTATTTCGTTTGTTGACATTGTGTCTGCAATATTGCGACAAATGTCGAGGTTGTCTCTAGGTTATCTGTGAACCGTCGAGGCTTGGAACTAAGGATTTTTCCATGGCTCCGTTGTTTTGACCCTGGGGTCGGTTGTTGACGTTGCGTCTGCATCATGATGGAGTGAGAAGAAACGCCGTTGTTGATCTCTAGGTTTTCTGTGAACCGTAGAGACTTAGAACTAGGAACTCTGCCATGGCTCCGGTTTGTTGACGCCGCGTCTGCATTCTGTTGGAGTGGAGAAGGAACGCCGGGGTGATCTCTAGTCTGTCTGTGAACTGTCGAGATTTGGAACTAGGGACTTTGCCATGGCTCCGTTTTGTTGACGTCGCGTCTGCATCCTGTTGGAGTGAGAAGAAACGCCGTTGTTGATCTTTAGGCTGTCGATGAACCATCAAGACTTGGAACTAGGTACTCTACCATGGCTTCGCTTTGTTGACGTTGCGTTTGCATCCAGTTAGAGTGAGAAGAAACGCCGTTGTTGATCTCTAGGCCATCGATGAACCGTCGAGACTTGCAACTGGGGACTCTGCCATGGCTCTGCTTTGTTGACGTTGCGTCTGCATCCGGTTGGAGTGAGAAGAAACGCCGTCGTTGATCTCTAGGCTGTCGATGAACCGTCAAGATTTGGAATTAGGGACTTTGCCATGGCTCCGCTTTGTTGACGTTGCGTCTACATCCGGTTGGAGTGAGAAGAAATGCCGTTGTTGATCTCTAGGATGTCGATGAACCGTCGAAACTTGCAACTAGGGACTCTGCCAAGGCTCCGCTTTGTTGATGTTGCGTCCGCATCCTGCTGGAATGAGAAAGTACGCCAGGTAGTCTTTAGGTTGCATGTGAACCGTCAAGACTTGGAGCTAGGAATCTGCAATGGCTCCACTTTGTTTCGACCCTGGGGTCTCCCCTTGACGTTGGGTCTTCAACTTGCTGGACTGAGAAGGAGCACCAGGTTGGAGCTAGGGTTTTGCCATCACTCCTTGGAGATTTGTTGACGTCACATCTGCACTCTGTTGGAATGAGAAGGAACTGTTCTATTATAAAAAATGAATAATAAATAAAAGCTATGGGAAAAAGTCCCCAAATGGAGCATCACGTGCCCACACGTGATAGGCGCTGCGCTTGACAAAACTAAGCTGAAACATGCCTTACGTGCAGATACGTGACCTCTATATACAAAGTATATAGGCGCCTGAATAAAGCAAACAATTGGCCAGAGTAAAAACTCACGTGATAGCATGTGACGCTCTTTAGTAGGCTTAATATGGTGGGGTCACGTGCTACACGTGATGGGCTCCTATGCCTTCTGAATTAATTAAGAGGAATCAAAACCCCTAGTTGGAAAATGTTTCCTTAAATCTTTCTAAACAAGAAGATCACGCTCTGTAAAATAGGGCGCCGTTGGATTAAAAATCCAATAATGATTAAAAATCACCAATCTCTGTACGGGGAAATATCTTCCTAATCTTATTAAGAACAACAAAAGAGATATCTTCTGTAAAACGGAAGTCCTTGGATTAAAAATCCAACGGTGAATAAAATTCACCGATTGATCTAAAAGATCATTTTGGTTGATTATAAAATCAATCAAAATCTCTCAAAGAGAGTTTTTCTAAACAAATTGATTCCCTTCTTCTCCTATAAATAAGAGAAAAGAAGCAAAGGAGAGAAATATACAGAAAGAGAGAGGAAAAAACCCCTTCGTAAGCCGAAAGAAAAGAGAATTTAATTCTCCAGAGAGAAGAAGATCTCCAAAAAGAAACCCTAGGTAAGGAAAAGAACCAAGCACAGAACCTTTTACCTCTTCTTCACCTTCACAAGAGTTTAACTCTTCTAAAAAGAACTTAGTTCTTCCTATGGTTGAAGATCTGCAGAAGAAGATCTCCCCACAAGTTGAGAATTTAATTCTCATCGGAGAGATCTGTTATGCAGATTCAAAACTTAAGGGGAGAATTGAGTCCAAATAATTTAATTCTAACAACAGAACATATAGGAATTTAATTCCTCTAAACAAAACTAGGGTTTAACCCTATAACAGAATTTAATTCTTATTAAACAAGGGGCTTGAAAACTCAAAATCCCCATGCACGTAAAAAGAGATTAGCATCCAAACATGATAATTGCAGATCACGTGCTCCCACGCGACCCCTGAACAAACCTTTGTAAAAGGGGAATAAACTTAAGACAGATTCCATTCTTAGGGCGCCTTACGTGATCCCTTAAAAGTGCTTAGCTCTTTTCAAAAGAGAATAAAACAAAGGCAGCTTTCAGTCTTTGGGGACGCCTCACGTGATCCCACGTGACACAATAGTGCTCAGCTCCTAGAAAAGAAAAAGGGAACAAATCCAAAGAAGCTGTGCCAAATCTCAGGCGCCTCACGTGACCCCACGTGAGCGCCTCAGACTTTCAGTGTTTAACACTACTTCAAGCGCCTTACGTGACCCCACGTGAGCGCTTCAAATCTTCAGTACTTAAACAATACTTTAAGACCTTACGTGGGAGCATGCGAGCGCCGAACATATGCTAGTGTTTAACACTATGATAGGCCAACCTTAGCCCAAGTTAGCTAAGTCTCCTAAAGCCAAAACCTTGTTTTTAACCGAGCCCTAATTATGCTCAGGTCTTCCAAAATTAATCATCTCAGATGGCATTTACAATAATGTTTATCCCATTGCTTCTCAATCTGGCATTTGGTTTAAGGGTACATCTCTTCACACCTCTGATACATGTCGTTGTAATTCTTCAACGTCTTCAGAGTGGTGGTGGGTCCCGACGACCAATAACTATCTGGTGCATTTCCAAACCCATGATTACATCCAAACAATGGACCACAACGTCTTTAAACTAATGATGGACCGTAATGTCCTTAAACTAACTCTGGACCGTAACGTCTTTAAACTAATAATGGACCACAACGTCCTTAAACTAACTCTGGACCGTAATGTCCTTAAACTAACTCTGGACCGTAACGTCCTTAAACTAACAACGGACCATGACGTCCTTAAACTAAACTTCATGGACTATGGTGTCCTTAAACTGAAAAAACCTTACAGACTATGATGTCTTTAAACTCATGGACTATGATGTCCTTAAACTTATGGACCGCAACGTCCCTAAACTAAATCCTACGGACTATGCCGTCCTTAAACTCACGAACTATGACGTCCTTAAACTTACGGACCGCAACGTCCCTAAACTAAAGCAATAAAGTTCAAAAGCTCTTTTTTGGATCTAAATGTTCCGAAAATCCCATTAAGTAGATCTTACTCTAAAATTAGACTAATGTATCCTTAACAAATATTTAAGTTGATCTTAATCTAAAATAAGATTAACGATCTTTAAACCAACCCAAACCCAAATCTAAGAAAATACGGATTTAGACCAATTCACGCCCTACGGGCGACAACACAAATTAGTCTCCGTATACAATCCACGGGCAACCAAAAATAAAACAAACACACACGTCACGAAGTGACCTTCTGGAGAACGAGAAAGTGGTTATCGTAACCCGATAACGTAATTAACTGTAGGGACTTGCGCTTGCAGGTAAGAGCGTCCCCACAATCAAAAACCCCTCGCAAGCGAGGGGGAATCTGACGAAGTCTGCTACAACGGTCGCATCTGTCCAAACCTCCGATACACGGTGCCATAAATCAATTTAGCATCTTTGAAGAGGTGGATGGATAAATCCAAATAGCATCTGCCCCTAAAATTTCAGGCCAGACGTCCCAACGTCCCGGTCGCGTTTTTCGGCGGCGAACAGATTCTGGCACGCCCGGTAGGACCTTTTTCTCTTTCCACTCCACACTTCGTGTGTCGTGTTTTTCCGCGATCAAATAATCGCGGTATATGTGTTTGTGGTTGCCCTTGGGTGATGGGATACTGAAGCCGGCGTTGCGTCTTTTCCGAGAATGGCGTTTTCTTTCACTCACTGCAACTCAGGCTCTGTCACATCTGGCGGCGTCAAGTATGGGTCACTTGCAGCCTCAAATCTTTGCAATCCGGCTCTTCAAGAAATCAACGGGCTTCTCTTTAGGTCGATACTCCCACCTCCTACCCTCGGTGCCTCAACACCGATGGAGGAAGCCCAGAGGATGTTTGTCTTCCATAGGCTGGCTCCCCAAGCAGCAACTTTGCTGATGGAATCAGTCCTCAAACAACCGACACCTGCCAAGGACCAAGGTTGATGCAGGGGGCAGAATATTCAAAATCTCAAAAGAAACAGGAGGCAGGATCAGAAAAATCCCGAGGCTAATCAAATCCCGGCCGTAAGAAGCGGTCAACATCGATATCGGCATAGTACAGAATGAGCTTGGGGCAGTTCTCCGTATGGTCCTGTTTCAACCCCAGTGGTGAATGTTGTTGTTCCAACCGGGAACGGCTTCAAAATGTTGTGAAGGGTCAGACAAAATTCTCCCATCGCAATATTGAAAGAATCTCCACAGCCCATGGAGATCCCACGAGAGCAGAAACCAGTTCGCTCTCTAAAACAACTTTTCTCATCTATATATAAGGTGTGTAAGCAGGTGAAGGGAACTCATCCCGATACGGATCCTGATACAGCGGTTCCTCCCAAAACTAAAGCGGCTTTTCACAAAAAAGAGAGGCCCAATAAAACTCAAGTTCCCGAAGTAAACTCCAAAGGGCAAAACTCCAAACACCCCAAGCCTGGGGGCATGGTAGTTCACATAGTATATGTGGTGAATTCCAAAGACAAAGTTCGAGCTTCCAGTCACCAACCTCAAACTCGGTCCCTGACAAAAGTTCAACTGCAACGTGAGAAGCTGTAGGAGATGTTTGCTCAGGCGGCAGCAAACGGTAATCCATCACCTAAGAAAAATCCCGAGCACGCACCCGAAGAAAGAATAGAGAAGGAGTCGGATATTGATTTCCTAAAGCGCGCTCTAAAAAAGGGAGATACAGAAGCGGCGGAAATGTCCACTAAAATGAACCAGATGGCCCTTCTGATTCAAGATATGGCTGGAATGATAGTTCAATCGGAACCACTGACAAATGAACCGCCGGTAGTCAGTCTTAAAGATAAGGATGACATTTCAGATCCTCTGCAAATCTCATCAATGACTGAGGAGGAAATGATTCCTAAAAGAATAGCTGGCCACATATATCGCTCAACGAATCAAAACTCACTATGCCAGTGAAGCATCAAATAGGCCAATCAAAACTGGTTGACTGTATCCGGCGTGCTCCGATCAAATACAGTACCCGCCAGAATACATACTTTCGACTCCACATATACAAAGGAACCGGGAATCTTTACCAGCACATCACGCAATTTAAATCCATGTGCGGTAACACTAGAGAGAATGATATACTACTCCTCCGACAGTTCGTCAGCGGTTTGGCGGGCATCGCCTTCGTTTGGTATGTGAAACTCCCAAATGATTTTGTGAGAGCTTTAACGAAATAGATACGCTCTTCTGTCAGAGATTCGCTAATAAGAACGAACATACTACCGTGACGGCGCTGGTTAACGAAAGGGATAGACCGAATGAGACTTGGGTTCAATATGTTACCCGATGGCGAAATCTCTGGTCAAAATGCGGCAACGCATCAACGAAGCTACAGCTGTGGGTGTTCATAGCTCCCCTTGACCCAAATTCAAGAGGTGTTCCCATTTACGGCCCTCTTCAAGCCGACAACCTTCCAAGAGCTCATGGATAAAATGACTCGATTGGATCAGCTGAGTCAAGACCCTTCATCATCTGATGAAGATGAATGAAAAGCGGAGGTAAGGTGGTATTTGTCGTCAACGCTCAACAAAAAATGAGCGACTTTGAAGCAACATGTCGCCAAAATAGCGACGACGTGGGTATTCGCTTCCCCCGAGATATACACAGGGGGCATATTTCTCACTGGCGGAAGAATATCTATATAAAACGGTCCTTTCTTCTCAAAGGACATGAAGGATATTAGGGGGCCTAAAAATAGATCCTACAATCTAGTGGAATGCCCCGCTAAAATAACGATATGTCCACAAGCAAAATGGGCACGGATAAAAACCCGAAAGGGCACCGTGAGTAAAAACAGCAGGATTGCCGGCGAGCTTGCGAAAACCCGGAAGGGCGCAATCTCGTTAAAAAAAAGGTACGTCCGCAAGCCAGATGGGCACGGCTGAAAACCCGAAAGGGCGTCATGAGTAAAAATAGCAGGACTGCCGGCGAGCTTGTGAAAACCCAAAAGGGCGCAACCTCGTTAAATACACTTACGAGATCCTCACGACTCGTGAGGAGAATCCCCCTGTGAGACCCTCATGGCTCATAAGATTCAAAAGCCTTAAGTTATAGGGATCTAGACCTGTTCTTAAGCCTTCATATCTCTCAAATTTCCCTACAGGCGGTCCATATTGACCCTTGTATACAATCTATGGACATGAATAAATATTTCTTTGCCAAGTTCTACAAATGGTAAGAAATGTCCCCATATGGTGAATAACACTTGTAGGTCCTCCCGACTTATAAGGAGAAAACACTCTTATGAGATCCTTACGACTTATAAGAGAAACCACCACTTAGGAGTCCTCACGACTTCTAAGGAGAAAATACACCTGCGAGATCCACACGACTCGTAAGGAGAAAACCCTTTATGAGACCCTTACGGCTCGTAAAGTCGAAAGTCTTAGTCGACAGGATCCTAACCCTGTCTACTAAGCCACCTTTGTCCAAATCAACAAAGGCAATAGATGATTTGCTCCTGGCACTATCCCAGTTGTAGTGATACTAATGCCTAAACAGGTATCAAACTCCAAGTCAACCTCTCCGGAAAGCGTTGTCCCTACAGTCACCTGATGAAGAAGGGAACCCCATTTGTTTGAGATCGTAAATGCCAGAGTGCACTGGACGAAATCAAGCAATACCTGCAGAATCCACCGATACTGACCGCTCCAGTCAAGGGAAAGTCCCTCATTCTGTACACAACAGCCCTCGAAGGTTCGTTAGGCGTGTTATGGGCACAAGAGAACGACCAAGGGAAAGAGAGATCCCTCTACTATTTGAGTCGCGTTCTCCTGGGGGACAGAAAACAGCTACTCTCCTATCGAAAAACACTCCCTGGCGTTAATCTTCGCAATAATGAAGCTCAGACACTATGCGTTGGCGCATAAGGTCCATCTCATATCAAAGGTGGATCCTCTCAAGTATTTGATGTCAAAAGCTATACTAACGGAACGGCTCGCTAAATGGGCCCTACTCTTAATGGAGTTCTCGATAACATATCGACCTCTCAGGACAATGAAAGGCCAAGCCATCGCCGACTTCCTCGCTGAGCATCCGATACCTGCCAACTCGCCCCTAAATTGTGAACTGCCAGACGAGCACGTGTTCGATATGATCGACGGGGAGAAAGGAAAGAGTGATACCCGATGGGAAATCTATTTCGACGGGGCATCTTCCGCGAAGAAGCAAAAGCACAGCACCCCCGTAATCAAGTCTGGGGTAGGCCTCATCTTCGTGACTCCACAAGGAGGGATAATGCGCTTTGCCCTTTCTTTGACAGAGCCCAGAACAAACAACGAAGCGGAATATGAAGCTTTGATAGCCAGTCTTAAGATCGCTATCGACATGGGGATCGAAAACCTCCTCATATACGGAAACTCCCAGCTGGTCGTTAGTTAAGTAAACGGCGATTATCAAACGTGCAAACCAGAGTTAGTAAAGTACGGCAAGAGAGTGCAACAATTGCTGACTCAAATCCCTTCCTACGTCCTAGAAAGCATACCGCGTACGGAAAATAGCAAAGCTGATGCACTAGCCAAGATCGCTAAAGAATTGGCTGATGAAAATCTCGATGACGTAAGAATCGTCGTACAAAGCCATCAGGTTCTCGCACCGGCAGAAATATCTCCGGAGTCGTCTGAAGAAAAGGAAGCGACTAAGCAGACAACCCTATAAATAGAGGACCAAGAAAGGGCTAAGGATTGGAGGGAAGTATTCATAGACTACTTCAAATCCCGTCGAATGCCTGAAGATGCATCCTCAAGACATCAGCTCATGAAATGAGCTCTGTCTTTCGCCTCCGTCAATGATACTCTGTATAAGTGATCGTTCGACTCTCTATGGCTAAGATGCCCAGGACCGGAAGAAGTAAAAAGTGTTGTCAAAGAAACTCTCGACGGACTTTGCGGTTCTCATCAAGCCGGGCCGAAGATGAAGCTGAAGATCAAAAGGATGGGCTACTATTAGCCTACGATGATTCAAGACTGTCTCCAATACGCGAAGCAGTGTCACTCGTGCCAAATTCATGGAGATTTCATCCACTAGCATCCAAACCCGCTACACCCAACAGTGGCTAGGTGGCCGTTCGAAATGTGGAGAACCGACATAATTGGGCCCATCGAGCCAGCATCCTCTAAAGGACATCGGTTCATACTAGCGACGACCGATTACTTCTCTAAGTGGGCAGAGGCCATACTGCTAAGAGAAGTGAAGATGGAGAATATCCTCCATTTCTTCAAGACATATGTCATCTACCGGTTCGGAACTCCGCGACGGATTATCTCCGATAACGCGCCGGCGCACATAAGTCGTAGAATCAGCCGCTTCGCACAGCAGTATAATATATATTGGAGATACGCTTCGGTCTATAATCCCCGAGCTAACAGTCTAGCTGAGGCTTTCAACAAGACCTTGACGAAGATCATAAAGAAGACGTTGTCCAAAAATAAGAAGGACTGGCATGAGAAACTGCATGAAGCTCTCTGGGCGTATCGGACCACATTCAAAACGGCCACAAACACAACGCCGTATGCATTGGTATTCGGCGCTGAAGTAGTACTCCCCTTAGAGATAGAGCTACCTTCTCTACGAGTGGCGGTTCATTACGAGTTAATAGATGAAGGGAATGCTCATCTTCGGCTTGAAGAGCTCGACGCCCTCGATGAAACTCGTCTCATGGCGCAGCAAAACCTAGAAGCTTACAAAGCAAAGATGACGCGCTCATACGAAAGATTAACTAGGCCAAGAACATTTCACCAAGGCGAACTCGTGCTAGTGGTCAAAAGACCTATGATCCTCAATCGTGCCAAACGGAGGAAATTCGAGCCGAACTATGAGGGCCCATACATCATAGACAAAGTCTACTAAGGTGGGGCTTACTTGCTCATGGATATGCATAGCGAAAGACCCTTCCGGCCAATAAATGGCCGGTTCCTTAAGAAATACTACGTCTGACGAGTCACAGCCTAGGTTAACGATAGATGACGACGCCTATGTCCTCTCACTATCTTCCCAAGCCTAAACTCTATAAGTAGTATACGGCGAAAACTTGCCTCAAAATCGCTGTGGACCGAAACATCCCTAAACTAACAATGGACCGTAATGTCCTTAAATTAGCTATGGACCGCAATGTCCTAAAACTAACAATGGACCGAAAAGTCCCTAAATTAACAATGGACCGTAATGTCCTAAAACTAGCTATGGACCGCAATGTCCTAAAACTAATAACGGACCGAAATGTCCTTAAACTACTACAAACCCAGGCATCCCCAGGCTGACGTGACAGAAAAAAGGTATGTCCACAAGCGAAATGGGCACTGATGAAAACCCGAAAGGGCTCCATGAGTAAAAACAGCAGGGCTACCGGCGAGTTTGTGAAAACCCGAAAGGGCGCAAACTCGTAAAAAAATTTCATTCATGTACACTTGCAGGGCCCTCTCGACCTTGTAAGGAGAAAATACTTGCGTGGGATCCTTACGACTCACAAGGGAGCAACACACTTAGGGATCCCCATGATTCCTAAGGAGAAATTACACTTACGAGATCCTCACGACTCGTAAGGAGAAACCTCTTATGAGACCCTCACGGCTCATAAGATTCAAAAGCCTTATGCTACAGGGATCTGAACCTGTTCTTAAACCATCACATTCCCCAGACTGCCATACAGGTGAGTCCATATTGACCCCTGTATACAATCCACGGGCACAAATAAACGTCTCCCCCACACAGTTCCACTAATGACGCGAAATTTCCTCATGTGGTGAATGACACTTGTAAGTTATCTCGACATATAAGAAGAAAACACTCTTGTAAGATCCTTACGACTTATAAGAGAACGCACACTTAAGAATCCTCACGATTCTTAAGGAGAAAACGCACCGATGAGATCCTCACGACTCGTAGGGAGAAACACCTTTATGAAACCCTTACGGCTCATGAAGTCAAAAGCCTTAGTTGATAGGATCCTAACCCTGTTTACTAAGCCACCTTTGTTCGAATCGACATAGGCAAATGATGATTCGCTCCTGGTAATGTTCCAGTAGTAGCGATAATGATGCATAAATCGGTAACAAATTCCAAGTCCTTTCACGGCAAATGATGATTCGCTCCTGGCAATATTCCAGTCGCAGCAATGTTGATGCTAAAGATTGGTATCAGGTCTTGAGTGCTATACTCGCAACAAAATCAGCGAGCTAATTAGAAGAGATTTTATGCGCTTTCGCTTTCAAAATGAATCAAAGAATTAATTACCGCAATCAAGAACGGAGTCGCTTAGTAGCTAGCCGGTGAGTATGGGTCGGTCCACAGGGATTTTGTGTATTTTCTATTTGTTCTAACGAGTTAATTCCAATTGGTGTTGGATTGATTATCACTAAAAACTAAGGTTGATTTAGACTAGGATTAAAACCTTGTTAGGGTTAGGTTTAGGTTAAGTTTGGAAATTTAATATTTCTCACCGCTTTCAATGCCCTAATTAAGATCTATTTAGGTGTTATGGTAATAATTAAGAAAGGGAATTAGCACGATCGGGAAGAAACTATATTTCTTCCTCTAGATTCTTGTCCGTCCTTTCTTAATTCTTACCCTAACCTCTATGGAAAACATACACAACCGGTCTTTTAAACTACGGTATCACCGCTACCTCATGGGATAGGGTGCCGTAGTGAGCGGTGCGTGTATGTATGCATAGAGCCCTATTAAAATGTATGATAGGCAAAAAAGGGGTGACAGATTTTCATCTCTCAAATCTTTTCTATTCCTAACCCTAACAAGTGAGGAACTACTCACTCATTAGGGAATTGATAACAAGAGAATTTTTATGATTGTTTTTAATAACCTAATTATCTAATCTATGGCGGATAAATAAAAGTGTTAAACTAGGGCAGATAAATAAAATTAATTAGGGCAGAAAGGAAAATTAACTAAGGCAAGAAAAGAAAGACTTACTTTATCTTTTATTTGATGCACTCTTCAAACATTACAGGAATTGAAATTCTGAATTTGATAAATAAAATGAGGCACAAGAAGTGGCATGCTCCAAAAAGAGCTGTAGGGTTCCTATTTATAGATTATAGAAACCCTAGGGTTTACATCTGATCCATATCTACATTTACAAAACTACCCTGAGAAGCCTGGTCAACGCACCGCTGCCACCGTCAAAATTGCACCGACACGTGTTCTATATGGCCGCGGATCCGCCGCCAACTGCCTTGTTTGGCCGCGGATCCGCGGCCATCTTGAGAGTTCTTGGGCTCTTTTTCTCTGGTAATTTTCATGTTGCTTTTTACTTGATTTTTCTTCACTTGGTTCTTCAGAATGTCTTCTAGTTTCTTCCAGATTTCCACAGTGCATAATGTCGTGGACTTTTACCGTTTGCTTCGTGTCAAAGTCTTGAACCTTGCGCTGCCTTTGTACTTTGTGAATTTGTTCATTAATCTTCATTTGTCCCTCAAACTGTAGGTATGATCAAGATTCTTCTATTTGTTGGTCGTAGTCTCACTTTTGTATCGTCTTTTCATCATTTTCACTGTTTTGTTCCGAGAACCTGTAACTTGCAACTATGTAGCAGACATAGATCAAAAGCACCTGTTTATTTGTAAAATGAATAAGAATGGGGAATATAATAATGCAAAATTATGATATGAACAAATACCCCCAAACTTATCTTTTGCTCGTCCTCGAGCAAAACTAGTTTTATTCTCGAAAAAGACCTAACCTCATTTTCGCAGGGAAACACGATTGCACTGAGCTCGTGCAACAAGCCGTTAAACCTCTAGATGTCCCTAGTAGGAGGAGTGTTGTCTCCTGATGGTTTTCAGTGGATACTACCCACAAAATCCTATCAATTCGGCCTATTGACTTTTATTCTCCAATTCGGTTTTTTAACAAGAAATTCTAGTATCTTCGACTCAAAAATTATCCACCCATATTTTTCACGCTTCCTTATCATTTAACTTAAAATTGTATATGTTCTGTAAATTTATTTAGCTTTTAGCATATTTTGAGTTTTCCTTCTAGGTTCCATCTCAACTTAGGAATTTTTATCATCTCTACTAAAGATATAAGTCCTATATTTCATTCATATCTCTCATCTAAACCCCAATCATATACCCCTACGTGTGTATATATATCACCCCTACACTTGAAAATTCAATTCAAGCTCTTATATTCTTGTCCATCGTCCAAAGTACTTTTAGTTGGTGATTTTTTTAGATCAAATTGCTCACACATCTTTCATACGGCCGTTAATACTTCTTGAGATACTAACGACCAATTACAAAACGTGTTCGCGCATTTAGGCGTAATTCCTCGTCTTGTAACACCTAAGGCTTTAGCAATGACTCCCAAACCAGTTGGTCTAAGGCATTAGGTGATAAATCACCCTCGCTATATATTTTTTTTCTTTACGCAGCCTTAAGTAATTACAAAACCAGTGTTCATTTTTTTTATATCTCTTTATTCACACTTGTATTTTTATTTTATTTTCCTTCATACTAAGAACTTTAGACAAGAGCATTTCAAGGTCTCATCTACTATTCCAAGTTTCAAGGTGCGTGTATGTGCTAATTGTAGGATATATATTTTCAGAATTTAGACTTAAGTTTAGGGATTATTTTTCAGACTTACACTTTAATAAAAATTTCAATACTCTTCCTTTATTTTGACTTAGCCCAAGAAGTGAACTCAAAATTTGCCTATTTCTAAGTAAACTACAAAAACATATATTTTCTACGGTTAAATTTTAAGAAAGGTTATTTTTAGGGTTTTTAATTTACTAAATCTAGGATCTAGTTTTTCCTAGCTAGTTAACCGTCTTGTTAAACTTAAGTCAATTATGGCCAAAATTGAATTTTTAAATTTTTTTTAAATTTTTTTTAAATTTTTCAGTTTTTATTTGATTTTAAAGTATGCAAATGCAAAAATATACATATGAATGAGAAGGAAGAAAGTTTACCGAGCACACCCCCAAACTTAAACTTGACAGTGTCCTCACTATCAGGCTACACCAAGAGGGTCAAAACTGTCGGCACTCCCCTGTTTATTATTATTTTTTTATTTTTTTTATTTTTTTATTGTTAAAAGAAAAACAAAATATATTATACAAAAAGGTCCCCCCAAACTTAAGTAAAACAGTGTTTCCACTGATTAAGCGGTAAAGTTCAGAGTTAGGGAGGAGAAAAACACAGTATCAAGCTATACAAGGCTTTACACAGGCCAAAAGTTAGTACCAACCATTCAAAAAATTTATCGTTATAATGGTGTGGTTGGTGAAAGAATGGATTATAGAGAAAAGAAATGAGAAACACACGAGACCATATAGGAAGAAAGGTGGAACATGGTCTCGGTATATTAGGAGAAGAATGGCGGAAAAGAGAAAGAAGTGTAGTACGAACTTGAGAGTGTAAATTGAGTGAATAAATTAGCACAAATTATTATGACCGATGTGTTAAAAGCGATTGTGCTAATCTATCAACCTGTCGAGAAATGAGGTCAAATCCCTCAAGATTCGTGAGAAAACATGGGTACGTTGAAATTGGTAAACCATCCATTGAAAATGGAAGCGTGACGGATTCTTGCACGGTCAAAACGATGGAAAGGACGAAGGGGAGTGATTTAGGAAGGGTCTCATTCTATCTTAAGTAAGCATATGTAAGGTGAGACGGCAACAGCTTGAGTTCGAGTTTCAGAGGTGAAACAATTGAAGGTGAAATTGGTGAACTGTCTCGAACTCGAAGGATTCCATCAATGGTTCGAAATGACTGTAAGCAACCGAGTCTGATGGTTCAACTAACTCATCTGAAAATTCAAAGGACTCAAACTCGGGCGGTGAGTCTTCAAAATCGTCCAAAAAAGTGAAACACTCGTAATCGTTATCGGTTGTCAGAACCGTGTCAGATTCAAGGAGGAACGCACTAGTGGCGTCAAAACTGCTGTGATCGAACAGAAATTTTTCAAGCTCACAGTCCTCCTGCGTGATCTCTTGCATGGTCGGAATGATGGAAAGGATGAAGGGGGGTGATTTAGGAAGTATAACAGTTAAAGGTTCAGGAGGATGAATTGGAAAATCCGACTCATCAAACAAAACTAGTTCATCCTCAATACTATCCTCAATACTCTCCTCAATACTATCCTCATAATTCTCCTCAAAAGTTATCTCATCCATGCAATTATCATCAAAATCAAGACGTATATGAAGTTCGGGAGAAACATTTAATGACTCGGGATGATGAATTGGAGAGAAAAATTCAGTCAAATATGTAGGTTCATCATCCAAAGTATTCCCTGCGTCAATATCCTCAATCAAGTGAAAATCAATTTTTTCAGACACTTCATCAAAAGAATGGATATTTATCAATTCAGGTTCTAGATTGGAGGTGTAGAGGCCGAAAGGATTGGTGATGGTTTCACTCGAAAGGGAATCTTCACAATCTGGTAAATCAAGCACTACAAAGTCGCACAACTCATTAAATGTTTTATTTTTAACTGGTGAATTATTTGGGACACTTGATAGACATTCAAAACCGGAGTTGTGGGATTCAATTAGTGATGGGTAGGTTTGATTTGGAAGGGTGCACAGCTCACTCTCTCCACTCAAATTCTCAATCTGTCCAACCGCCTCATCATACATTGGAATTTTTTGAGCTAGTTGGAAACTAGCTACCGGGTCACTAGGTTGCATAAGGGCGGCAATGGACGCATCCAAATTCCTCATCTGTTGGTTTGTCGCTACAATATAAGCTTCCAACGACTGTTCCAGACTAGACATGGGTTGTGAAGGGGTTTCAGTAAAACATTCAAAGTTGTTTGGATACGTGAAACTCCCAAATGGTTGTGTAGAAGCAATGTCTAGGGAAGGTGCGAAAGTCGGGTAGGACTGGTAGGAATTGAATGGTTGGACAGAAGTAGGATCAACATTTGGATAAAAAGGTGAATGGATTTGTTGATCCCAAGAACTGGAAGTGTTGAAAGGAATGAAAGATTGGTTACGAGATTGTTCAATATGTTCAGCAATAGACATGGGTTTCGGAGTTACAACAGAACTCGAAAAAGTAGTATCAACGTAAGAAGGTTCTGAAGGTTGAAATGGTTGATACAAAGTGGATTGCGGAGTCGAACTGTTTCTCCTAGACGCTTCTATTCGATCTTTCAAATAAATTTTGGGCATGGAGGTGTCGTCCGTAACTCGACCAAAACAATTCACGTAGGAAGCAATGTTTGGATGAGGGTACCAAAGTTCGGCAAGAGTTTTGTGAGGTGGGGTACCTATGATGTAAGAAGGATAAGAAAAAGAATTTGGGTGCAAGTGGGGTGCAATGGATTTCTTAACGACAAGTGGCAAGTTTTTGTAAAAAAAATTTCCGTTTTGTGTTTTTTTTATTTTATAAGGAGCTTTTTGCAAAAAGATTTTTCAATAAAAGGCTTAGACACACATTCAATCAATCATAATATGCACAATCAAGCCTAGATCTAGGATCACCTAGGTCAACTAGACTGCTCCTAACTGTTACAAAGGGCAAGTTGTGAGGATCTCAAATCGCCTCTTCACCGCCAATTGTGGCCAGGTATGCACAAGTAGAGAAAGGAGGGATCCGCTCACGAATCACCGTGAGACGGGCCTTTTAAAGTTACATTTCCCTACTTGTCTAGCCTAGGCACTACAAAGTCTGGTTTAGATAAACGATCGATGCCTACAACTATTCCTTTGTCCTATTGAGCGCGACAGTCCTTAAGGCTGAGTCTAATCTTTTTTAATTAACTCGATAGTTTATGCAATATGCTTTTTGTGATTTTTGGGGTCCTAGGAAGGGTAATGAAATCCCTACCCAATCTGGATTGGTGTTAAAGCCACTTAAAGTCAGTTTTAAAAGATGCAAAGCAGTAAACACACAAACACTTGCCAAATTTTTTTTTTATTTTATTGCGGCGCAAAGAATCTTGCACAAGATCAAGTTATTGGAGAAGGCGAGAAGTTTTTGCGCAAAGAACCCTGCAGGAAATTTTTTCAGAGGATATCAGGGGGTTCAGAAGAAGGAAAGAAAGCTTACAGAGGGATTTTGGTCTGCTGACGTCAGCAGACCACGGCGGTTCCGCGACTAAATGAAGGATAGAGCGGCGGTTCCGCGGTGGATTTGTCGGTTCAGATCTCCAATTTCTTCTGTTTCTCTATTGTGATTATCCTCTGTTTGTTCAGATATGATGTTTGCTGTTTTGTTCTCTGGATATTTCCAGATCTGAATCTGTTCGTCGATTCTGCACAATTCAAACGAACACCCTTCACAAAATAACAAGATGATAAATTTTTATATATTTTTTTTTTCAGTTTTTTATGATTTTTCAATTTTTATATTAACCCGAAATTACAAAAAGAAAATAACTACGCCATCCCCGGCAACGGCGCCATTTGATTGGAAGAGATTTTATGCGCTTTCGCTTTCAAAAGATGAATCAAAGAATTAATTACCGCAATCAAGAATGACGTCGCTTAGTAGCTAGCCAGTGAGTACGGGTCGGTCCACAGGGATTTTGTGTATTTTCTATTTGTTCTAACGAGTTAATTCCAATTGGTGTTGGATTGATTATCACTAAAAACTAAGGTTGATTTAGACTAGGATTAAAACCTTGCTAGGGTTAGGTTTAGGTTAAGTTTGGAAATTTAATATTTCTCACCGCTTTCAATGCCCTAATTAAAATCTATTTAGGTGTTATGGTAATAATTAATAAAGGGGATTAGCACGATCGGGAAGAAATTATATTTCTTCCTCTAGGTCCTTATCCGTCCTTTCTTAATTCTTACCCTAACCTCCATGGAAAACATACACAACCGGTCTTTTAAACTACGGTATCACCGCTAGCTCATGGGATAGGGTGCCGTAGTGAACGGTGCGTGTATGTATGCATAGAGCCCTATTAAAATGTATGATGGGCAAGAAAGGGGTGAGAGATTTTCATCTCTCAAATCTTTCCTATTCCTAACCCTAACAAGTGAGGAACTACTCACTCATTAGGGAATTGATAACAAGAGACATTTTTATGATTGTTTTTAATAACCTAATTATCTAATCTACGGCGGATAAATAAAAGTGCTAAAGTAGGGCAGATAAATAAAATTAACTAGGGTAGAAAGGAAAATTAACTAAGACAAGAAAAGAAAGACTTACTTAATCTTTTATTTGATACACTCTTCAAATATTACAGGAATTGAAATTCTGAATTTGATAAATAAAATGAGGCACAAGAAGAGGCATGCTCTAAAAAGAGTTATAGAGTTCCTATTTATAGATTATAGAAACCCTAGGGTTTATATCTGATCCCTATCTACATTTACAAAACTACCCTAAGAAGCCTGGTCAACGCACCGCCGCCACCGTCAAAATTGCACCGACACGTGTTCTATATGGCCGCGGATCCGCCGCCAACTGCCTTGTTTGGCCGCGGATCCACGGCCATCTTGAGAGTTCTTGGGCTCTTTTTCTCTGGTAATTTTCATGTTGCTTTTTACTTGATTTTTCTTCACTTGGTTTTTCAGAATGTCTTCTAGTTTCTTCCAGATTTCCACAGTGCATAATGTCGTGGACTTTTACCATTTGCTTCGTGTCGAAGTCTTGAACCTTGCGCTGCCTTTGTACTTTGTGAATTTGTTCATTGATCTTCATTTGTCCCTTAAACTGTAAGTATGATCAAGATTCTTCTATTTGTTGGTCGTAGTCTCACTTTTGTATCGTCTTTTCATCATTTTCACCGTTTTGTTCCGAGAACTTGTAACCTACAACTATGGACATGGATCAAAAGAACATGTTTATTTGTAAAATGAATAAGAATGGGGAATATAATAATGCAAAATTATGATATGAACACGAGCCAAAAATGCATATGAAATAGCCGAAATGATGGGGCAACTCGCAATAAAAATCAACGAGTAAAATATATGCATATAAAAATAGCCGAAATGATTGGGAAACTCGCAATAAAAAGCATCGAGTAAAAAGAAAAATAGCCGAAATGATTGGGCACCGCGAAAAAATAGCCAAAATGATTGGGCAATCGCGGCTTTCGCGATATAAAAAGCTGAAATGATAGAGTATCGCGGAAAGAAATAAAAAAATGATGATGAAAGAATGAAACTTTTGCCCTGCAGGTAAGTCCATACTGACCCCTGTATACAATCCATGGGCATAAACGAAAAGGGAACTACATGTCCCAACAAACTCTGTCAAAGGGAGAGTCAGATCTCGACGGCAACATATGCATCCCAGAAAATCAACACGGCGTTCCTTCTCAACTCCGACAGGACGCAAACGTAACATCAACAACCGACTTCAGGGTCGCAACGAAGCGGAGCCATGGCAAAACCATTAGTTCCAAATCTCGACGGCCACATCTACAGCCTAGAGACCAACAACGGTGTTCCTTCTTATTCCAGCAGGACACAGACGCGACACCACCAATCGGAGCCATGACAAAGTCCCCAGTTCCAAGACTCTACGGTTCGCAGACAACCTAAAGTCAGCCAATGACCTTCGTCTCGGAAATACGTCATCCAATGACCCCGTCGCGGAAATACGTCATCCAATTACCCCATCTCGGAAATACGTCAGCAACTGACCTCGTCGCGGAAATACATCATCCAATGACCCCGTCGTGGAAATACGTCAGCAAATGACCCCGTCGCGGAAATACTTCATCCAATGACCCCGTCTCGGAAATACGTCAGCAAATGACCCCGTCTCGGAAATATGTCAGCAAATGACCCCGTCGCGGAAATACGTCATCCAATGACCTCATCTCGGAAATACGTCAGCAAATGACCCCGTCGCGGAAATACGTCATCCAATGACCCCGTCTCGGAAATACGTCAGCAAATGACCCCATCGTGGAAATACGTCATCCAATGACCCCATCTCGGAAATACGTCAGCAAATGACCCCGTCGCGGAAATACGTCAGCAAATGACCTCATCTCTGAAATACATCATCCAATGACCCCGTCGCGGAAAGACGTCATCCAATGACCCCATCGCGGAAACACGTCAGCAAATGACCCCGTCTCGGAAATGCGTCATCCAATGACCCTGTCATGGAAACACATCATCCAATGCCCCCATTGCGGAAACACGTCATCCAATGACCCCATATCGGAAATACGTCATCCAATGACCCCGTCGCGGAAATACGTCATCCAATGACCCTGTCTCTGAAATACGCCATCCAATGACCCCGTCTCGGAAATACGTCATCCAATGACCCAGTCGCGGAAACACATCATCCAATGACCCCGTTGCGGAAACACGTCATCCAATGACCCCGTCTCGGAAATACGTTAGCAAATGACCCCGTCTCGGAAACACGTCAGCAAATGACATCGTCTTGGAAACACGTCATCAAATGACCGCGTCTCAGAAATACATCATCCAATGACCCCGTCGCGGAAACACGTCATCCAATGACCTCCGTCTAGGAAATATGTCATCCAATGACCCCGTCGCGGAAATACGTCAGCAAATGACCCCGTCTCGGAAATACGTCATCCAATGACCCTGTCGCGGAAATACGTCAGCCAATGACCCTGTCTCGGAAATACGTCATCTAATGACCCCGTCGCGAAAACAAGTCAATCCCGACACCACAGAAAGAGGAGCAAGTCAACCCCGACACCGCAGAAAGCGGAGTAAGTTAACCCTTGACCTCCATGTCGTAAAGCAACGCTTCGACTCGGAAACATGTCAACCCCTGACCTCCTTGTCGTAAAGTAACGCTTCGACTCGGAAACATGTCAACCCCCGACCTCCTTGTCGTAAAGCAACATTTCGACTCGGAAACATGTCAACCCCTGACCTCCTTGTCGTAAAGCAACGCTTCGACTCGGAAACATGTCAACCCCTGACCTCCTTGTCATAAAGCAACGCTTCGACTCGGAAACATGTCAACCCCTGACCTCCTTGTCGTAAAGCAACGCTTCGACTCGGAAACATGTCAATCCTGACCTCCCTGTCGGAGCAATCCTTCGACTCGGAAATAAGTCAACATACAAACCTATCAACCCGTAAAAAGAAATTTCTTTTGTGAGATCCTTACGATTCTCAAGGGAAAACGCACTTAGGAGTCCTCATGACCCCTAAGGAGAAATTACACCTACGAGATCCTCTCGACTCATAGGGAGAAAAATCTTTATGAGACCTTTACGGCTCATAAAGTTGGAAAGTCTTGGGCAGCAGACCTGAACTTGTTTCCTAAGCCATCGCTACCCTATAAAGAAATCAAGATGAATTGTTATCTAATATCTACAAGTTACATTCATTAAAGTAATACGCCAATGACACAACAAAGAAGAGAAAGCGCCAGAATGAAATGAAATATTTCATTTATTCATGAATCCAAATGAATACAAGGTGCATCTCATACAAGAATCAAAATGAATACAAAATATTTTTATTCATAAATGGATAAAAAAATATATAATAAAAAAATACAATAAAGAAAAATTCTTTAAGCCGGCAGATGGCATAATAAGCTCCTCAATTCATCGCTCTTCCGCTAGGCCTCGGATTCAAGCTTGGTTATTGCCACAAGACGGGTCTCCGCCTGAGACTGTTGGGTCTGATATGACGCGAACCGGCTCTCGAGCTCCCTTTCGGTGGCCTTATGAGCTTCAACCATCTCGCAGGTAAAGATGACGGTTTTGTCGAGAGCGACCACTTCAGTGATAGCTTCTTGAAGTACTCGCCCGATTTCATAGGCATGAGTGGTCTTGGTAGTGAGTTGAGCCTGGAGCTCTCCTAAAGCATTCGAGGCTAGTTCCCTCTCCGAAAATTTTCGGTTGAGCCTCTTCTCACATGACTGCAGATTCGCGGCGCACCGTTTAATCAGCCCCCGCAAGTTCGTCTTTGCAGCAAGGATCTTTGAGGGAAGGCGTACGTACTCAAGACCATGTAAGCAAGCCTCCACTCAGCGACAATACTTGACCCAGACATGCACCTAGGTTTCATCGTGGTAAGTGGCGAGAAAGGGCAAAGAGATGTTGGCTTCGGCAGCAAATTCTTCGGCTGTGATCGAACTACCAGCACGAAGATCTTCGATAAGAGCCGACAAGGAGTGGATACTTTGTTTCGCCATCCGTTCGTACATACGCCGGGCATAAGGGCCTGGTGGCATAATGATGCGAGACTCCAGCGGGATAAGAGCGGGCAAAGCTGTCAAGATTCATGAACAATCGGTGAGATTTGCAAACAAAGAATAGATGGAACAACGTCAAAACCTTACTTACCCATAGTCATGCAAGGAGGGTTTAAAAGATCCCCAGGCCCGTCGAGGATCTCAACTTCGTCGTCAGCTTCCAGAACTACAGAAGACATATTAGCATCGTTATACAAAATAACGATAATACAATGAAGGGGTCAAATAACACCAACCTTGCCCAGAAGAGAGGACGATGCTTTGCGGGGATATTGCCTGTGGGGTGGCCATCTAGAGCAGACGCTGAAAAGACTTTCTGGGAGATAGATCCACGATGGACGCCGCCAACCCTCGTAATTCTGAAAAGACAGAAAGATTCATATAATTGAGAGATCATTAAAACAAAATATATAAGACTATCTTTGATGCTCCTCCCGCTTTGAACTGGAGGGATAGCAGCTTCGGCAGCCTCCTCCGTAACCTCAGGCACATCACCGGGGATGTGGGCTGGTGTAGCAGCTTCCAGTCGCGAAACGACATCTGCCATTTCAGGCTCCAAGGAGGGAATAGCGGCCATGGCGGTGCTTTCTACAATCTTCGAGGCGCCACAAGAAAGATCCATCGGGTCTATGACCGACAAGGTCGCCTCTGTGGAAGGTGTAGGCAATGAAGAAGTAGAGGTCATCACCGGGAGCTCCAAGATAGAACTGACCGCTTCGACAATCTCTTCTACACCTTTCGGTGCGTCATTAGAGACATCTATAGGATCCGTGGCCAATGGGGCTACCTCCGTTGAAGGAATTGACACTGAAGGAACAGAGGCTATCATCGAAAGCTCCGTAGCAGGAATAGCAGCTATAACAATCTCTTCCGCACCTGCCGGTGCCTCATCGGAGACATTTGTAAAATCCATAGACGGAGCATGACTTGGACTCAAATCCTCTGTCATCGCCGAAATCCCTGCAAAGTTTTTCACGAAGATAAGAAGACATAAAAAAGTGAAACTAATTACTTGCCAAAGGAAAATATAGAAAAAATGCATACCAATACGCTAGGGTGCCTCTAGTATAGCTTTTTCAAGCCGTCGTTCCTTCCTTAGGAAATGTGCTCGCCGGGCGTCAAACGTAGACTCATGCCTACCGGTCTTCGCTGCTAGCTCATCTTCGGAGGCGGCTGAGACGGGCTGCTTGAGGGCTATCTCGTCTTCCGGTCGCACGGGAACCCTCCGTAGTGAGGGAGGATCTTCGTAAAAGATAACCGGGGGGTAAGGCTTCTTCGGGATGTGCACATTCTCGGTCTCATCCTGTGGCCTCAGCGAATTGTGCGGCTTCCTCAGCAGATGAACCTGAAAAGAGAAGACTATCATCCGGCCCTTGCATGGATATTGGCTCATCTTGAACAATAGGCTCGGATTCCAGCAAAAGGTCAAGCAGACCGGTGACCGTCTTCCTTCTTCTCTTCGACCCGGAACTAACGCTGGAAGAAGATCGCTTTCTTCCCTTCGGCACTTTGGCACGACGTTGACCCACTTCGCCTCCACTATCCCCTTTTGGCGACACCACTGCCGATAGCGTCGCCACTAATGGCATGGCCGATGGCGCTTCGGCGGAAGCCTTTGCTTGAGCCCTAGTGCGCATTGGCATCCCTGCAGTGGGAGGAATCGATTCTGTTTCTGCGACTTGCGGGATAAGGACCACGCCGCCATCCCTCAAGAGAGGGTGAACGACTGACCGCGGCCGCAACGGAGTATTGGCAGCTTGTGTTGGAGCGGGAGTCCTATACTCGAAGAGTACCCACCTCTCCTCAGCAATGACAGGACCAATCCGGTGGCGATACCAACCCACAAAGGACCCCACAGACCTTGGGAGATAGTCTGGCTCCGGGATCATAAAAAGAGAGCCAGTGTTCAGCCGCATGAAGTGATGAATGACATCGTGAATAACTCCCAGATACAGGGTAGGCTCAACCAAGAACGCTTCGAAAGGGATGCCCTGATTGTAACCCAATTGCCGAGCGAAGCGGTGCGGATTATACCGCATAAGGAGGGCTGTATCATTCCGGCGGAACACCAAGTAGCCCGGCCTAATTGAATACAAATGCATGATCTCCTTAGGCTTTAAGGATGATGCTCCCCCTTTCGACAAGTCGAATAGCTGTTGGATGGCCCCCGCCGGAGTAGAAAGAACACGATCAGTAAACACCATCCCACCCTCAGTAGCATATGTATTGAGCAGAACACGGAGGGCCCCTAGCCGAGTCGGATCAGAAGCGGAGCATCCACCAATCTCATAACTTGCGGGAAGGTGTAGGAGTCATAGAAATTCGGTCGTCGATGTGCTACGAATGCCCCCAGCACATGCATTTCGATCCAAGATGTGAAGTAATGGAGGGGGAGATTCACAACATCTACACCTGGAGTCGAAGTGTTAGCCGCAACACTTAACACATGATAAAGGTGCGATAGTCCCTCGATAACAATGGCCAACTTTGCCCCTTCAGCTGCATGATGGGCAGGGTAGAAGGTGGAAGCTCTCATGAAGCGTCGGTGCGACGGTATCGCAAACCAACTAAGCCAGAGGCTAATAAAGCCGACGAAGAAGGTCTCTTCGTCTATGCCGGGAGCTGCAATTGCAATAAAAGACACGGTCGACGTGGTTGGGATATAAAACTATGGCAAATCTTCTTCTTTGGCCGGCAGTTTGTCCAACCTAAACCCAAAAGGGTCGTCGATGCTCGCAAACATTGGGGCTTCCTTGGATAGAACATCCTCCCGGATAAAGCAGGCAATGAAGCTCACGAAAGTGACGCCCTGCCTCTCTGACTTCGCAAACAATCTATTGAAAATACCCAGAGCCTTGATTAGGTTGGGGTATTTATGACGGACGACAGTTTCGGCCGTCAGGACATTAAGTGTAGCTGGCACAGTGGAGAAAATATATTCATCGGGAGGCAGCAACTCCTCGTAATGCTCCTCCCTAATGGGCAATCCTGAAATCTCACGGAATTCAACCAATGAAATATATACCTCTCAATCCCCTAGCAGAAAGCTGTTGGTAGACAGGTTCCATTGGTTTAAGAAGGCTTTGATCCACCAGATATGAGGAGCCTGATAATGGAACAGCGATGCATATACTGCCTGATACAACCCAACCTTCTGCAACCTTGTGCGGTGGGCAGAAAGAATGTGGCGAGCCCAAATAAGATAGCCTACTGGATGCTGGGGGGTGACACCTACTTTATAAACTTGTCCCCAAGGTCGAGCTTCACCTTGGCAAATCCGATGCCCCAAGATGTCTATAGCCGGCAAGGGCTGGTTGGGTATCCCAGATGTAGAGGGCTCAAGCCGGTCCGAAGGAGTCCAATTGGTCATCTGCACTGCGTAAGCTGTCTGTGGGTGCTCCATCGGCAATATAGAGTGAAGAGGCTCCGGTGGCTCTTCGCAAATAAAACTTCGGCGCCCTTGGATGATGTGGCCGTACCAAACGCCCCATAAGAACAGACTTGTCCGGTCTTTATCATGAGCTCTGATCATCTCCATTGCCTCCTCATCCGACAGCGATTGTGGAAAAGCGGCGTCCGAGTGAGTATAAGGGAAATAGGGGAGAGAAGCCATTATTCCTGAAATAAGGAAAAGAGGAAACATTAGTGAAACCTATGCACCCCCCCACATATATATAACAGGATGTCTGTTTTGCGGGACCACTGCCTACAAAACACATGGATCTCACAAGATCAATATGGCGGCGCATCAATAATGAGACAGTGCAATCAATATGAGAATAAAAAAGATTCTCATTAAACAGACATTGGAATTCCAAACAACCTCTGCTAAGGCACACAACAAATTTAAAATTTGCGCGAATAAGGGTAAAACCCTATGCAAAGAATTTCAAGAGCACCAGGGAATAAAATTCCCGAAGGGTCCTTTTGATCTTTCAGAGCTAAGCTCTTCGCCTGAGGAATTAAATTCCTTTTATACGATGGAATTAAATTCCAGAAACTCACAAAAAACATATATGAGAAATAAAATTCCATGAATCCTTAAAAAACAGTGGTGAATGTTCGAGATACGGAGGTTTACTACTCAAAGATCATATCTTTAGATCCTTAAGTGGATGGGTTTTAGAGGAGAGCAAAGCTCTCATGATGGATTCAAAATCCAGAGAATTTTTGTTCAAAAAGAATTTTTTTATGATGTGCAAGATCTTTACCTAAAAAGGGTTTCCTTTTGATAGAGTTTAACTCTGGGATTGCAATGGCAGAGAACTAAGCTCTGAGGAGGAGAATTAAATTCTCAAAGAAAACGAAGGAGGAAGAAGATGAAGGAAACAGTGGCTGCAAAAGAAACTAAACCCTCGCATTTATAAGACGTGACAAGGGCGGTTCATCTCCTGTTCTTATAAGCAATCCAATGGCTGTAAAGGTGACAGCGTTGCAGTCACGTGCAAACCACGTGAGAACAATGCTGTGGGGGTATTTGTTCCCTTATAAAAAATGAATAATAAATAAAAGCAATGGGAAAAAGTCCCCAAATGGAGCATCACGTGCCCACACGTGATAGACGCTGCGCTTGACAAAACTAAGCTGAAATTGGGCCTCACGTGCAGACACGTGACCTCTATATACAAAGTATATAGGCACCTGAATAAAGCAAACAATTGGCCAGAGCAAAAACTCACGTGATAGCACGCGACGCTCTTTGGTAGGCTTAATTTGGTGGGGTCACGTGCTACACGTGATGGGCTCCTATGCATTCTGAACCGATAGAATTAAATTCTAATTAAGAGGAATCAAAACCCCTAGTTGGAAAACGTTTCCTTAAATCCTTCCAAACAAGAAAGATTACGCTCTATAAAACAGGGCGCCATTGGATTAAAAATCCAATGGTGATTAAAAATCATCAATCTACAGAAAGATTTCTGTACGGGGAAATATCTTCCTAATCTTGTTAAGAACAACAAAAGAGATATCTTCTGTAAAACAGAAGTCCTTGGATTAAAAATCCAACTGTGAATAAAATTCACCGATTGATCTAAAAGATCATTTTGGTTGATTATAAAATCAATCAAAATCTCTCAAAGAGAGATTTTCTAAACAAATTGATTTCCTTCTTCTCCTATAAATAAGAGCAAAGAAGCAAAGGAGAGAAATATACAGAAAGAGAGAGAGAAAACCCCTTCGTAAGCCAAAAGAAAAGAGAATTTAATTCTCCAGAGAGAAGAAGATCTCCAAAAAGAAACCCTAGGTAAGGAAAGGAACCAAACACAGAACCTTTTACCTCTTCTTCATCTTCACAAGAGTTTAACTCTTCTAAAAAGAACTTAGTTCTTCATCTGGTTGAAGATCTGCAGAAGCAGATCTCCCCATAAGTTGAGAATTTAATTCTCATCGGGGAGATCTGTTATGCAGATTCAAAATTTAGGGGGAGAATTGAGTCCAAAGAATTTAATTCTTACAACAGAATATATAGAAATTTAATTCCTCTAAATAAAACTAGGGTTTAACCCTATAACAGAATTTAATTCTTATTAAACAAGGGGCTTGAAAACTTAAGATCCCCATGCACGTAAAAGGAGATTAGCATCCAAACATGATAATTGCAAATCACGTGCTCCTACGTGACCCCTGAACAAACCTTTGTAAAAGGGGAATAAACTTAAGACAGATTCCATTCTTAAGGCGCCTCACGTGACCCCTTAATAGTTCTTAGCACTTTTAAAAAGATAATAAAACAAAGACAACTTTCAGTCTTTAGGGACGCTTCACGTGATCCCACGTAACCCAATAGTGCTTAGCTCTCAGAAAAGAAAAAAGGAACAAATCCAAAGAAGCTGTGCCAAATCTCAGGCGTCTCACGTAACCCCACGTGAGCGCCTCAGACTTTCAGTTTTTAACACTACTTCAAGCGCCTCACGTGACCCCACGTGAGCGCTTCAAATCTTCAGTGCTTAAACAATACTTTAAGACCTCTCGTGGGAGCATGTGAGCGTCGAACATATGCTAGTGTTTAACACTATGATAGGCCAACCTTAGCCCAAGTTAGCTAAGTCACCCAAAGCCAAAACCTTGTTTTTAACCGAGCCTTAATTATGCTCAGGTCTTTCAAAATTAATCTCGGATGGCATTTATAATAATGTTTATCCCATTGCTTCTCAATCTGGCATTTGGTTCAAGGGTACATCTTTTTACACCTCAGATACATGTTGTAATTCTTCAACATCTTTAGAGAGGTGGTGGGTCCCGACGACCAATAACTATCTGGTGCATTTCCAAACCCATGATTACATCCAAACAATAGACTGCAACGTCCTTAAACTAATGATGGACCATAATGTGCTTAAACTAACTCTGGACCGTAACGTTCTTAAACTAACAATGGACCGCAACGTTCTTAAACTAATGATGGACCATAATGTCCTTAAACTAACTCTGGATAGTAACGTCCTTAAACTAAACTTCATGAACTATGATGTCCTTAAACTGAAAACCTTACAGACTATGTGTTAGTTATATGTATGCCTTAGAGGCCATTACTGTACATACGATGTATATTGTAATGGATGCTTGGACATATATAGGGAGGACTTTCTTGCTCGACATGATAGTACGCTATCTGGTTGCTCTTTATCTTTACATGTACTCTGATTGTCTCTATGTTACATGTTGATAAAGCCTTTAGGATATGTACTCGACTACTGGGACTATGATGAGATCATACTAGTGGGGCCACGGTAGTCGATGAGTACATCTTATAACTGTTCCTAGTCGAGGGTGTATCGAGACAGGGCATCGATGCACCAGAGTAGACTAGCGTATACGCATCTTGACCCATATGATGGGCGATGGATGATCCCATATCCATCGGTGTTTGACATCAAGGATGGTGTACGGGTGCTCAGTAGAGACTGGGTACACTGGACGGACTCGCCGAGAACTCCCAGATGGTATTATACCTCACGTCAGATGGCAGTTCTCCGGTGACACTGGTACAGAGTAGTCTGTTGACCCGAGATCGTCATAGAGTCTTGTGTGATTCCCACTGTGCTTTGATTTCCATCATACCACGTCCAAGAGGGCGTGCAAAAAGGTTGCTTTTGGGTACAGTCCCGAATCACATGGAGGCAATGAGCGATAGGAGGGGATTCGTCTCTCCCTGTATAGGGAGTTGATGCTGTGCTGTGTTCGATTGGCTATAACCGGAAATCCCTGGCCAGGGTTGCTGAGATTTACTGGTAAGTGCTATCAGTTGTTTCTCGAACTGTTATAGACCTCATATCGACATGACTTATCGAGCTACTGGGGTCTGACGTTTACCACCCCTAGGCGAGATATGCGACATATCAGACGACGAGACCGGACTGTACGGGAGTGTTACTGTTTGGATTCACAGGAGAATGTACAGGCTTGCTTGCTGATCTTCTGAGCGCTCAATACCTGGGCAGCTGTTACGTTTAGCTGACCGCTTGCAGCTTGTGGGTGTTTGATATGATCATCACCTACTGCCGGCGTATTGACGATTCTTTAGAGTCCTACACAGAGATTTCTTGACTCAGGCAAAACGGAGTAGGAGCACATATGTGATATGTGCGGGACCGAGGATAATACGATATGAGATACCGTATTCTATTCTCGCGATATTTGATATCAGCCGGGTCATCGGATCAAGTGTTGATTCGATGAATCGGTACGTATAAATATTAGTCGGTTATATGCGATATAGTCGGATTGTCGGATCAAGTGTTGATTCGATAATTTAATGTATAATAATATATATGATATATTAAATTATATTAACTAATATTAGCTCACTAAAAGATTCTTTTTCTCACTTGGGTAATACATTGATATATATGCGATATATGTTAATTGTATTATTTTCTTTTGTTACAATAAATATTATATATGTGATATATAATATTGTAACATGATATGATAACTAATGCAACATGTTTAGTAGAGATTAAATAAGATTAGGGTTTGATTTGGGTTAATACTTTCTAGATGTTTCTAGAATGTTTTCTTTTGTTTTGGAAAAGATATTTTCAAGTGACTCATTCTTAACCTAACCCAAACCCTAGCCCTAGTTAATTCTCTACATGGGTTTACTTGACCATGGTTGCATTATTCATCATATTTATCTTTTTATTATTCATCACAAAAGGATTCTAATATTATTCATCTTCTTCCTTCTTTCTTTTCATGAAAAAGCTTTCTATCTTTTTCTAAGTGATGAAAAATGAGTGAGAATAAGAAAACAAATGAGAGCAAAAATCCTACTTCATCATCCTCATCTATCCTTGCCATTTAGATGAGGGTGTTCACATCATTTCATGAGTGATAACTTGTGTTAACGAAACTTCAAGGTAGATCATCTATGTTATCGAAGATCGGAAGCAAGAGTGCATCTTTCTCTTCGTGAAACCTCTCGAGAGTCCGGAACACGATGATCGCAGCGAAGGGACCTCAACACGGAGCTTAAGAAGTGAAGGACCGGATCTACAAAGGTTGTAATCCCTCTCACTTAGTGTTAAAGAGTTTAACATGCTTGTTTTCGCCTAAACCCTAGTTTAAAGATCCGGCTTTGGGTTGTTCGGCATGGCTAATTTTTTAATCGGGCATGGTTGATGCCTCGTAGAACCTTGTGAGCGTGCCTAGCAACCCTACACTATGATGTCTTTAAACTCATGGACTATGATGTCCTTAAACCTACAGACCGCAACGTCCCTAAACTAAATCCTACGGACTATGACGTCCTTAAACTCACGGACTATGACGTCCTTAAACTTATGGACCGCAACGCCCATAAACTAAAGTGATAAAGTTCAAAAGCTCTTTTGCTGGATCTAAATGATCCGAAAATCCCATTAAGTAGATCTTAGTCTAAAATTAGACTAACGTATCCTTAACAAATATTTAAGTTGATCTTAATCTAAAACAAGATTAACGATCCTTAAGCCAATCCAAACCCAAATCTAAGAAAATACGTATTTGGACTAATCCACGCCCTACAGGCGACAACAAAAATTAGTCTCCGTATACAATTTATGGGCAACCAAAAATAAAACAAACACACATGACACGAAGTGACCTTCTGGAGAACGAGAAAGTGGTTATCATGACCCGATAATGTAATTAACTGCAGGGGCTTGAGCCTGCAGGGAAGAGCATCCCCACAATCAAAAACCCATCGCAAGTGAGGGGGATTTGACGAAGTCTGCTATAACGGCCGCATCTGTCCAAACCTCCGATACACGGTGCCATAAATCAATTTGGCATCTTCGGAGAGGTGGATGGATAAATCCAAATAGCATCTGCCACCTAAAGTTCAGGCCAGACGTCCTAACATCCCGGTCGCATCTTTCGGCGGTGAACAGGAATGCCGAGCTGATCTTTAGCCTGTAGATATTGCCGTCGAGATCTGGCTCTCCTTCTGACGGAGCCTGGTGGGAAAATATGGTTCCCTTTTCCTTTGTGCCCATGGATTGTATATAGGGGTTGATGCGGACTCACCTGCAAGGCAAAATTTTTCTCTTTTATTTTGTTTCTTTCCGCGATGCTCTATCATTTCAGCTTTTTATATTGCGAGAATTGCGATTGCCCAATCATTTCGGCTTTTTATCGCGGTTCACAATCATTTCGGCTATTTTTCTTTTTACTCGCTACTTTTTATTGCGAGTTGCCCAAACATTTCAGCTGTTTTTTTATATGCATATATTTTGCTCGCTGATTTTTATTGCGAGTTGCCCCATCATTTCGGCTATTTCATATGTATTTTGCTCGCTGATTTTTATTGCGAGTATAGAACTCGAGATCTTATACCAATCTTAGCATCAGCATCGTTGTGACTGGAATATTGCCATGAGCGAATCATCATTTTCCGTGAAAGGACTTGGAATTTGATACCGATTTAGGCATCAGTATCGCTACAACTGGGATATTTATAGGTGCGAATCCTCATTTGTCTTTGTCGGTTTGAACAAAAGTGGCTTAGCAAACAGAGTTAGGATCCTGTTGACTAAGGTTTTTTGACTTTATGAGCCGTAAGGGTCTTATAAAGGCATTTTCTCCTTACGAGTCGTAAGGATCTCGTTGGTGTATTTTCTCCTTAGGAATCGTGAGGACTCCTAAGAGATATTTTCTCTTGCAAGTCATAAAGATCTTACAAGTGTGTTTTCTCCTTACAAGTCGAGAGGACTTATAAGTGTCGTTCACCACATGAGGACATTCCTCGTCATTGGTGGAACTTGGTGGGGGAAATCGTTTACTTGTGCCCGTGGATTGTATACAAGAGCCAAAATTGACCACCTGTAGGGCAACTTGGGGAATGTGATGGCTTAGGAACCAGGTTCAGGTCCCTGTATCTTAAGACTTTTGAATCTTATGAGCCGTGAGGGTCTTATAGGGGAAATTATTCTTACAAGTCGTGAGGATCTCGTAAGTGTAATTTCTCCTTAGGAATCGTGGGGATCCCTAAGTGTATTGCTCCCTTGTGAGTCGTAAAGATCTCACGCAGGTGTTTTCTCCTTACAAGGTCGAGAGGACCTTGCAGGTGTTTTTATTTTAACGAGATTGCGCACTTTTGGGTTTTCACAAACTCGCCGGTAGCCCTGCTGTTTTTACTCACGGAGCCCTTTCGGGTTTTCATCCGTTCCCATTTCGCTTGTGGACGTACCTTTTTTTTGACAGCGAGATTGCGCCCTTTCAGGTTTTCACAAGCCTACCGGTAGCCCTGCTGTTTTTACTCACGGCGCCCTTTCGGGCTTTCATCCGTACCCATTTCGCTTGTGGACGTGCCTTTTTTTACCCCTCTGTTTGCCAATGGAACTTATGAGGGACTTCGCCACCGGGGCAGCTGTGCAGCCAGCGGTGCAATTCTCGCCTCTGGGACTTACGGACTTGAATTCCACTGTGGCCGTGTTTGATACGACGTATTTAGTTTAAGGATATTACGGTCCATTGTTAGTTTAGGGACATTGTTAAGTCGAAAATATTACACTTTTAACATGACAATTTCCTCACTTTTCTTAATCATCTAATGGTGTTTGTTATAAATATAACACATATTAGAAGTTCATCTGCAAAATAACATTTACCATGTGTTTATATATTATAATCAACATTATGAAGGAAATTGTATGTTTAATATTTTACGCATAATATTTTGTATCTCAAACATAACTAACATTCTTCATTGAGATATTGTGCAAGTGTAGCTCAGGTCAGATATCCGGAATCAAGAATCTACCGATAAAGTAAAGAAAGTCGAAGAATCAAATACTGGCAGAGACTAAGAAAAGATAAGAAGGTTCCAGACATCAAATAAAGACCCAACTACCAACATAAGAAGAATCCAAAAGATTAAAGCCAACAACTCAGCGAGTCGCAGCCGATCCGCGGCCGAGTCGGCCGAATTGCCGCGGTTCCGCGGTCAAGAAGAAATGTTAGGGTTCAAAATTCTTCTGGAATTTTCTTTGCAACAAACTTAGCTTGTTGGGATTTTCTATTACTGGATTTGGGGCTATAAAAAGGACCGAGGGCTACATCTACAGAGGATCTAATTTTCATCCAATTTCATTCTAAAAAAAGCCAAGAACAACAACAAAATCTCCACATCAAATCCAATATCAAAAAGGGGATCTAAGTTCTAAGATCAAGAATCTTCGATCTTAAGATCCTCGATCAAGAAATCATCGAGAAATTTATCAAGCGACATCAATCAATTCTCCTTTACACGAAGCCGATCATCATCAACGAGCAAACGATCCAAGACAAGTCCAAGATTCGAGGTGATCAAGCGACGTAATCGACGTAACATCTACTTCTTCGAGGTAGAGATCAAGAGCGAATTCTTCTTCCTCTTGTAATCTAAACATAAAAAAATGTATTGTGAAGTTGAGTAATAAAGGCACATCATCAGTTTTATCAATTCTCTTTCTTTTAATTTCTGCATTATGAATTCTTTCTCTATTCTTTCTTTTATTTTCATGATGTGCGAGTAATTCTCCGCTTGATAGGATTCGTAGGATTAGGGTAGATCAATGGGTGAGAAAATTTTATACTCCTTTTAAGTCTTATGAAATTTATAAACTTTAGCAAAAGAATCGTCAACATTTTTATCGGGCGCGATATCAATTTCTTGATAATCTCGACCGCGATTTGAGATAAGATTGACGACTTTTTGTTAAGAGCTAGACATGAATGGAGATCAATGAAAGGACAAGGGTCAATAGAGGAACCTAGTTTCTTCCAAAGAACCATAATCCTCATTCATCGCCATCAATCTAATTTTAAATCTATCTATTGATAAAATGTGTCATCTTTATTAGTCATCCAGGGCTACTAAATCGAATCGAATCCTACAAGCCTTCTTCATATAAAATTTTCTTGATAATTCAATTAGATCTTGAACCATTTTCTTGATAATTCAATTAGATCTTGAAACTATTTTCTTAATTTTCTTGAAACTATTTTCTTGATTTTCTTGAATCTATCTTCTTGATTTTCTTGATTTTCTCTTTTCTATTCCTTTCAACCGATCTAAAGCGAGAACTATAAAATTCCACGATTCCCAGAGGACGATCTGTACTCACTAAAGGGTCGCTGCACGCGACACCGTTATTGATTGCGGTTATTTTACTACTACTTTTTCTTTCACAAAATTATAGTATCAATCAGACATCTCGGTCCGTTGTTAGTTTAGGGATATCTTGGTCCGTTGTTAGTTTAGAGACATCTCGGTCCATGGCCAGCTTCGAGGTGAAGTTTTGCCGGATACTACTTATAGAGTTTGGATTCAGAAAGACAGCGAGCGGACAAGAGTGTCGTCATCTATCATTAACCCGAGTCGTGACTTGTCAAACGTAGTATTTCTTAAGGAACCGGCCGTTTATTGGCCGGAAGGGTCTTTCACCATGCATATCCATGAGCAAATAGGCCCCACCCTGGTAGACCTTGTCTATGATATACGGACCCTCGTAATTTCGCTCGAATTTCTCCTATTTTGCATGGTTGGGGATCATAGTTCTTTTTACGACTAGCACGAGTTCACCTTGGCGGAATGTTCTCGGCCTAGTCAGTCTTTCGTATAGGCGCGCCATCCTTGCATTGTAAGCTTCCAGGTTTTGCTGCGCCATGAGACGAGTTTCATCGAGGGCATCGAGCTCCTCAAGCCAAAGATGGGCATTTTCTTCATCCGTCAACTCGTATCGAACTGCTACTCGTAGAGAGGGTAGCTTTATCTCCAAGGGAAGTACCGTTTCCATGCCGAATACCAAAGTGAATGGCGTTGTATTCGTAGCCGTTTTGAACATAGTTCGATACGCCCAGAGAGCTTCATGCAGTCTCTCATGCCAGTCCTTTTTATTTCTGGACACCGTTTTCTTTATGATCTTCGTCAAGGTCTTGTTGAAAGACTCAGCTAGACCATTAGCTCGGGGATTATAGACTGAAGAGTATCTCCAATCTATATTATGTTGTTGTGCAAAGCGGCTGATTTTATGGCTTGTGTAGGCTGGCACATTATCCGAGATGATTCGCCGCGGAGTTCCGAACCGGTAGATGACGTGTGTCTTGAAGAAATGGAGGATGCTCTCCATCTTCACTTCTCTTAGCGGTACTACTGCTACCCACTTGGAGAAGTAATCGGCCGTCGCTAATATGAACCGATGTCCCCTGGACGATGCCGGATCGATGGGCCTGATTATATCGGTTCCCCACATTTCGAACGGCCAGCTAGCCAACGTCGGGTGTAGCGGATTTGGATGCTGGTGGATGAAGTCCCCGTGAATCTGGCATGAGTGACACTGCTTCGCATTTTCAAGGCAGTCCTGAATCATTGTGGGCCAGTAGTAACCCATTCTTTTGATCTTCAGGTTCATCTTTGGCCCAGCTTGATGAGAACCGCAGAGTCCGTCGTGAGTTTCATGGACGACCCTTTTTGATTCTTCTGGTGTCAGGCATCTCAGCCACATGCAGTCAAATGATCTCTTATAAAGAGTATCATTGATGAAGGCGAAAGACAGGGCTCGCCTCATGAGCTGATGTCTTGACGACGCGTCTTCGGGTGCTCGATGGGATTTGAAGTAGTCTATGAAGAATTTTCTCCAATCCTTAATCTTCTCTTCGTCTTCTATTTGGCATGCTGCTTGTTTGGCCGATTCCTTTTCTTTAGACGACTCCGGAGATAATTCTGCTGGTGTGAGAATCCGGCGGCTTTGCACAATGATCCTTACGTCATCAAGGTTTTTGTCGGCCAGTTCCTTAGCAAGCTTGGCTAATGCATCTGCCTTGCAATTTTCTGCACGCGGTATGCTTTCCAGGATGTAGGAGGGGATTTGAGTTAGCAGCTGCTACACTCTCTCGCCATATTTTACCAACTTTGGTTTGCATGTCTGATAGTCTCTATTCACTTAGCTAACGACTAGCTGGGAGTCTCCATATATGAGGAGGTTTTCGATTCACATGTCGACGGCAATCTCAAGACCTGCTATCAAAGCTTCGCACTCAGCCTTATTGTTTGTTCTCGGCTCTGTTAATGAAAGGGCGAAATGCATTATCCCTCCTTACGGAGTCATGAAGATAAGGCCCACTCCGACTTTAATCATGGGGGTGTTTTGCTTTCGCTTCATCAAGGAGGACACTCCGTCGAAGTAGAGTTCCCATTGGACATTATTTTCCTCTGTCTTCCCTTCGATTGTGTCGAACACGTGTTCGTCTGGAAATTCGCAATTTAAGAGAGAGTCGGCTGATATTGGATGCTCAGCGAGAAAGTCGGCGATGGCCTGGCCTTTCACTGTCTTGAGGGGTCGATAGATTATCGAGAATTCCATCAAGAGGAGGGCCCATTTGGCAAGCCTTCCTGTTAGTATGGCTCTTGATATCAAATATTTGAGAGGATCCACCTTTGATATGAGATGGACCTCATGTGCCATGGCATAGTGCCTGAGCTTCGTTATCGCGAAGATCAGTGACAGGCAATGCTTTTTAACGGGGGAGTGGTTGTTTTTTGACCCAAGAAGAACTCGACTCAAATAGTAGAGAGCTCTCTCTTTCCCCTGGTCGTGTGTGCCCATAGCGCGCCTAAAGAACCTTCAAGGGCTGTTGTGTACAGGATGAGGGGCTTTCCCTTGGTCGGAGCGATCAGTACCGGCGGATTCTGCAGGTATTGCTTGATTTCGTCCCGTGCACTTTTGCATTTCTGATCCTAGACGAACGGGGTCCCCTTCTTCATTAGATGGTTGTAGGGACGACATTTGCCGGAGAGGTTAACTTGGAGTTTGACACCTGTTTAGGCATCAATATCGCTACAACTGGGATAGTGTCAGGAGCGAATCATCATTTGCCCCTGTCAATTTGGACAAAGGTGGCTTAGTAGACAGGGTTAGGATCCTGTTGACTGAGACTTTTGACTTTATGAGCCGTAAGGGTTACATAAAGGGTTTTCTGCCTACGAGTCATGAGGATCTCGTAGGCGTATTTTCTCCTTAAGAATCATGGGGATTCCTAAGTGTTGTCTTCTCTTCTAAGTCGTAAGGATCTTCCAAGAGTGTTTTCTCCTCATAAGTTGAGAGGACCTACAAATGTTATTCACCATATGGGGACATTTCTTGCCATTTGTAGAACTTGGCAAAGAAATATTTATTCGTGCCCCGTGGATTGTATACAAGGGTCATTATGGACCGCCTATAGGGCAATTTGGAGGATATGACGGCTTAAGAACAGGTCCAGATCCCTGTAACCTAAGGCTTTTGAATCTTATGAGCCATGAGGGTCTCACAGGGGAGATTCTCCTTACGAGTCATGAAGATCTCGTAAGTGTATTTATTTTAACGAGGTTGCGCCCTTCCGGGTTTTCACAAGCTCGCCGGCAGTCCTGCTGTTTTTACTCACGGCGCCCTTTCGGGTTTTCATCCGTGCCCATTTTGCTTGTGGACGTACCTTTTTTGTGTGTGCGGGGCATTCCACTAGATTGTAGGACCTGTTTGTAGGCCCCTTAATATCCTTCCTGTCCTTTGAGAAGAAAGGACAATTCTACATAGAGATTCTTCCGCCAGTGAGAAATATGCCCCCTGTGTATATCTCGGGGGGAACGAGTACCCACGCCGTCGCTATTTTGGCGACAGGTTGCTTCAAAGCTACTTATTTTTATTAAGCGTAGGCGACAAACGCCATCTTGCCTCCGCTTTTCACTCGCCATCATCGGATGAGAAAGTGTCTTGACCCATTTGATCCAATCGAGCCATTTTATCCATGAGTTCTTGGAAGGTCGTTGGCTGGAAGAGGGCCATATACGGGAAAACTTTTGAATTTGGGTTAAGAGTGGCTATGAGCATTCCCATGGCTGCAAATTCATCGATGTGTTGCTCGTATTTGACCAGAGATTTCGCCATCGGGTAATATATTGAACCCAAGTCTCATTCGGTCTAACCCTTTCGTTGACCAGCGCCATCCCGGTAGTATGTTCGTTCTCATTGGCGAATCCCTGACAGAAGAGCATATCCATTTCTTCGAAGCTCTTCTCGAAATCATTTGGGAGTTCCACATACCATTCGAAGGCGATGCCCGCCAGACCGCTGATGAACTGTCGGAGGAGTAGTATGTCATTTCCTCAAGAATTGCCGCACATGGATTTAAATCGCGCAATGTGCTGGTGAGGATTCCCAGTTCCTTTGTATATATGGAACGTTGGAAGTGTGTACTCAGGCGGGTACTGTATTTGATCGCACCATGTCGGATACGGTCGACTAGCCTTGATTGATCTATTTACGGCTTCATTGGTGTAGTGAGCTTTGATTTGCTGAGCGATATATTCATTCAGCTTTGCTTTCGGAATCATTTCCTTTTTATCTGCTGATGAGATTTGCAGAGGATTTGAAATGTCACCCTTGTCTTCAAGACTGACTAGCGGCGGTTCATTTGCCAGTGGTTCGGATTGAACCATCATTCCAGCCATATTCTGAATCAGAAGGGCCATCTGGTTCATTTGAGTGGACATTTCTGCTGCTTATCCATCTCTCTTTTTCAAAGCGCACTTTAGGAAATCAATATCCGACTCCTTCTCTATTCTTTCTTCGGGTGCGTCCTCGGGATTTTCCTTAGGCGATGGATTAGCGCTTGCTGCCACCTGAGCGAGCATCTCCTGCAGCTTTTCACGTTACAGTTGAGCCTTTTTCAGGGACCGAGTTTGAGGTCGGTGACTAGTAGAAGCTCGAACTTCGTCTTTGGAATTCACCACATAGACTATGTGAACTACCATTCCCCCAGGATTGGGGTGTTTGGAGTTTTGGCCTTTGGAGTTTGTTTCGGGCACTTGAGCTTTATTAGGCCTCTCTTTTTTGTGAAAAGTCGCTTTGGTTTTAGGAGGAACCGCTGTATCAGGATCCGTCTTGGGATGAATCCCCTTGTATTTGAAAGGAGATTTGTCAGAATTTGGCTGACATCTAGAGGAAGAGCCGCAGACGGTGACTGAGTCCTTCACCTGCTTCCACACCTTATATATATATGAGGAAAGTTGTTATAGGGAGCGAACAAGTTTCTTCTCTCGTAAGATCTCCATGGGCTGCGAAGATTTCTTCAATATTGCGGTAGGAAAATTTTGTCTGACCCTTCGCAACAGTTTGAAGCTGTTCCCGGTTGGAACAACAACATTCACCACTGGGGTTGAAACTGGACCATACGGAGAGCTACCCCTGGCTCATTTTGTATGATACCGATATCGACATCGACCATTTCTTATGGCAGGGATATGATTAGCCTCAGGATTTTTCCGAGCCTGCCCCCAGTTTCCTTTAAAAGCTTGAATATTCTGCCCTCTGCGTCGACCTTGGTCCTTAGCATGTGCCAATTGTTTGAGGACTGATTCTGTCGGCAAAGTTGCGGCTTGGGGAATCAGTCTGTGGAAGACAGACTTCCTCTGGGTTTCCTCTATCGGTGTTGAGGCACCTAGGGTGGGAGGTGGGAGTATCGACCCAAAGAGAAGTCCGTTGATTTCTAGAAGAGCCGGATTGCAGAGATTTTAAGGCTGCATGTGGCCCATACTTGACTCCACCGGATATGACAGAGCCTAAGTTGCTAGGGTAGAAGCAAACGCCATTCTTCATAGAGACGAAACACCGGCTTCAGTATCCCATCACCTAAGGGCAATCACAAACATATATACCGTGATTATTTGATCGCGGAAAAACACGACACACGAAGTGTGGAGTGGAAAGAGGAAAAGGCCCCACCGGGCGTGCCAGAATCTGTTTACCACCGAAAATAGGAGACAGATCCGGGATGGATCGTCTAGCCTGAATTTGGGGGCAGATGCTATTTGGTTTTATCCGTCCACCTCTCCGAAGATGCCAAGTTGATTTATGGCACCGTGTATCGGAGGTTTGGACGGATGCGGCCGTTGTAGTAGACTTCGTCCGATTCCCCCTCGTTTGCGAGGGGTTTTTGATTGTGAGGACGCTCTTCCCTGCAGGCGCAAGCCCCTGCAGTTAATTACGTTACCGCATCGCGATAACCACTTTGTCCTGCTCCAGAAGTTTACTTCGTGTCGTGTGTGTTTGTTTTATTTTTGGTTGCCCGTGGATTGTATACGGAGACTAATTTATGTTGCCGCCCGTAGGGCGTTGATTAGTCCAAATCCGTATATTCTTAGATTTGGGTTTGGGTTGATTTAAGGATCGTTAATCTCGTTTGAGATTAAGATCAACTTAAATGTTTGTTGAGGATACATTATTCAAATTTTAGACTAAGATCTACTCAACGGAATTTTGGGATCATTCAGACCTAACAAAAGAGCATTTGAGATCCATTGTTTTAGTTTAAGGACATTGCGGTCCATTGCTAGTTTAAGGACGTTTCGGTCCATAACTAGTTTAAGGACATTGCGGTCCACAGTTCACCATTTTTGAGGCGAGGATTTAGTTTAAGGACGTTTCGATCCATAGCTAGTTTAAGGACGTTGCGGTCCGTTGGGATGTGCTCATCGGTTTGGGAATGCACCAAAGAGTTATTGGTTGTCAGGACCCTCCACCTCTCTGAAGACGTTAAAGAATTACAACGACATGTATCAGAGGTGCGGAGAGATGTACCCTTAAACCAAATTCCAAATTGAGGGGAGAGATCATGGTGGACCATCTAAGAATCATTAGTCATTTTTGGGAGACTAGGATTAACTTAGGAGATGTGTGATAGACATCATTCTGGTCAATTAGTTTGGGAAGTCATGAGCATAGAGGCTCGGTCTATTTGGAGATCCAAGACGTTTGAATCTCAAGAGAACTTAGCCAATTTTAGGGCTAGAGTTGGTTTCTTATAGTGTTAAACACTAATATATGCTCAGTGCTCACGTGCTCTCATGTAAGTCTCTAAAGCAGTGTTAAACACTGAAACTTAGGACGCTCACGCGTGACACGTGAGGCGCCTAAAAGCTAGTGCTGTACCCTTAGGTTCAATCCTCGTCTATATATAAGTGTTAAACACTTAATTCTTGTGACCATCACGTGTGGGCACGTGAGGCGCCCAAGAGTTGGGTACTGCTTCTTTAGGTTTATTCCCTCTTCCTTTTATAAGTGCTAAGCACTTAGCTCATATAGTGCTCACGTGCGGACACGTGAGATGCTCAAAAGTGAGTTTTGTCTTTGGATTTTACCCCTTTTCCATTTAAGCAACTGTTTGGGGGTCACGTGAGAACACGTGATTCGATCTCAGTCATTCCTTTTTGTTTATCAAAGGTGCTCACGTGGGAACATGTGACCTATCTTTTCTTTTATATGCATAGAGATTTTGATATGAGTTTTAAAAATTTCATGTCTCTTGTTTTTTAAGAATTAAATTCTTTTACAGGGTTAAACCCTAGTTTTATCAGAAAAATTAAATTCCTACATACTTTTGGAAGAATTAAATTCTTTGAACATAGTTCTTTCTCCTAAGTTTTGAATCTGCATAACAGAATCTCCCCGATGAGAATTAAATTTTCAACTTGTGGGGAGATCTGCTTCTGCAGACCTCAACCAGAGGAAGAACTAAGTTCTTTGAGAAGAGTTAAACTCTTTGTTTGAGAATTAAATTCTCTTTTGTTTTGTGAGAGCTTTTGAGAGGCTTCTGTATATTTTTTTAGAAGATTATGGGGTGGTCTCCTCTCTCTTTAGAGAATTAAATTCTCTCTCTATTTTTTCCCTTCTCCCCCTGTGTGTATTTCTCCTCCTCTCCTCGCTCCTATTTATACGAGAAGAACAAGAATCAATTTGTTAAGAGAATCCCTCATTGAGAGATTGTGATTGATTCCATAATCTTTTAGATCAATCGGTGAATTTTCTTCACCGTTGGATTTTTAATCCAAAGGCTCTCTGTTTAACAGAGAGGATTTATTGTTTGTTTAACAAGATTATGAATATCTTGTTTGTTTTAACAAGATCAGAAATATATTTTCTTAATATAAAATTTAATTCTATCATATCTTTTTAGTTTAACAAGATCATAAATATATATTTTTAAATATAGAATTTAATTCTATCATATGGATATCTCGTTAGTTTAATATAGAATTTTATTCTTATCATATGGATATCTTGTTAGTTTAACAAGATTAGGAAAATATTTTCCTATCATAGAATTTTATTCTACCAGATGATCACCGTTGGATTTTTGATCCAAAGGTTCTCTGTTTAACAGAGAAGATCTTTCTAGTTTGAGGAAGATCAGGAAAATATTTCCCAAATAGAATTTAATTCTATCAGATGATTTAATTGGTGATATTTTATCACCATCGGATTTTAAATCCAGAATTCTCTGTTAGAGAAAGATCTTTCCATATTAGAAAGATCAGGGAAAATATTTCCCAAATAGGATTTAATTTTATCACATAGAATTTAATGGGAGCATTTTAAATTGGGGCGATGCATGTGAGAGGCAAGAGAACTCATGTGTTTAACACGTGACCCCTGTTGTGGGTTTTAACCTATTTATGTTCAGCGCCCATATGTTTTGCATATGAGCGCTCATGTGTTTTACACGTGAGGTATGTTCGGCCATTGGTGCTTTATGTTCAGCGCTCATATGCTTTATATATGAGTGCTCACGTGTTTTACATGTGAGATCTGTTTGGCCCTTAGTTATTTTCTTTCAGCGCTTATATGCTTTGCATATAAGAGCTCACGTGTTTAACACGTGACGTCCATCCGTGAATTTTTTTTTCTCTTTCATCTCTCCCTTTTTTTAAGGGTTATAAGGGAACAAATAGATCTTGGCCGAAAATTTTGGCGGGAACAGACGTCCCAAATATGGGCTGCCCTTTGGTTTTATTGCATCTTCCTTTTACAGAAGTGCTAAGCAGTTGGTTCTCATGGCGCTCACGTGTGAAACACGTGAGGCGCCCCAAATATGGGCGCTGCCTTTGGTTTTATTGCCTCTTTTTTTTTACAGAAGTGCTAAGCGCTTGGTTCTCGTGGCGCTCACGTGTGAAACACGTGAGGCGCCCCAAATATGGGCGTTGCCCTTTGGTTTTATTGTCCCTTCCTTTTACAGAAGTGCTAAGCACTTGATTGGGGGTCGCGTGCAAAATACGTGACTGCCTTAAGAAGTGCTCCGTGCTCCTCTTTTAAGCACTCGCGTGGGAAACACGTGAGGCAGTCTCAACCGTTTCTTTTTCTTCATTAGAAACACTCACGTGGAAAATACGTGAGGTCTCGTTAAGGTGTTAAACACTAACGAATCACTAGGGTGTTCTTCTGTGTTCTTGGAAATTTTGATATCTTATTAATGACATTTCTAGTCATTAGGATTTGGGTTTGGAAAGTCTCAGCTTATTATCATTGTCTGAGGGATGAGGAATCTGGTTCTCCTCTTATTCTTTACAAGAATTAAATTCTTTTTATAGGGTTAAACCCTAACTTTCAGAGGAATTAAATTCCCATATGTTTTTATAAGAATTAAATTCTTTGGACTCAGTTCTTTTCCCTGGATTTTGAATCTGCATGACAGAATCTCCCCGATGAGAATTAAATTCTCAACTTGTGGGGAGATATGCTTCTGCAAATCTCAACCCTTAGAGAGGCAAAGAATGATCTTTGTGTTTTTCCATTACCTAGTGTTTTTTCGACGAAACAAGTCTTCGCTGAGGATTAAATTCTCTTCTCTTTTTTTGTTTCGTCTCTTTTTCCCCCTTTTCGCTCTTTTTCTGTGTGTTCCCCTCTCTGCCTCCCTCTTCTTGTGTGTGTCCCTGAGACTTGAAGTCTTGGGCTCTTTATATAGTGGAGAGAAGTTTGTTTAATTCTCATAAAATCTCTCATTGAGAGATCCCCATTGATTTAATTGGTTTCAGAATTGATTTAGGGAATTTTACCTACCGTTGGATTTTTGATCCAAGGACTTCTGTTTTACAAAAGATATTGTTCTTGTTCTTAACAAGATTGGGGATATTCTCCCATATATAGAATCAAATTCTATCGAGCGGTGATATTTTAATCACCATTGGATTTTTAATCCAAGGGTGCTTAATTTAACAGAGTATAATCTTTCTCTGTTTAGAAAGATATAGAAAATATTTTAGATTTTTGATCCATTAACTCTCTGTCTAACAGAAAATATTCTTCCCAATAGAATTTAATTCTATGTTTAATCACCGTTGGATCCTTGATCCAACGGTTCATTAAGTAGAATTTAATTCTACGTAAGGAGGTGTTCTCACGTGTTTAGCACATGAGGCTTTATTTAGCTTATCTATAGTTTGATTGCAGCGCCTATATGCTTTTCATATAGGCGCTCACGTGTTTAACACGTGAGCCTTTGTTTAGCCTATCTGTAGTTTAATTGTAGCGTCTATTTATTGGCGCTCACGTGTTGGCATGTGAGGCTTGTTTAGCTTACTTGTAGTTTAATTGCAGCGCCTATATGCCTTGCATATAAGCGCTCATGTGTTTAACACGTGAGGCTTGTTTAGCCTTCTTATAGTTTAATTACAGCGTCTATATGCCTTGCATATAGGCGCTCACGTGTTTAACACGTGTGGCTTGTTTAGCCTTCTTATAGTTTAATTGTAGCGCCTATATGCCTTGCAAATGGGCGCTCACGTGTTGGCATGTGAGGCTTGAATAATGTGCAGTTTTCCCTCTTTCTTTTCATATATATATATATATATATATATATATATATATATATATATATATATATATATATATATATATATATATATAAGGGAACATACCCTCTCATTATAACAGCCCGGGTCCACCGTTACGAGGTACAGAGGATATTGGTTGATTCCGGGAGCTCGACAGACATCCTCTTCTACGATTGTTTCAAGCGTATGGGGCTGGGACCGTCCGACCTACGACCTACCTCCTATGTCCTCAAGGGGTTCACAAACCACTCCATCGCCGCCGAGGGAGTGGTCACCCTCCTCCTCAACATCGGAGAAGAAGGCCATACGAGGACCGTACCTGTGGAATTCATCGTCGCTAGAATCCCCTCATCCTACAACATACTCCTGGGGCGCCCGTCATTAAACGCCCTCCGGGCTCAAATCTTGACCTACACCTTGCGATAAAGTTTCCATTAGACCAAGGGGTTTGTCTTTCCTCTATGTCGTCCACCGGAGAGACGAGCGACGATTTTGAAGATGCGTGTGATTTCCAGGGGTCTCTGGACACGCGCGACGACCAAAGGGAAGTCCGAGGATCCCGGTAGAAGCACTGATGGAAGTCCCCCTCGTCAAAGGGGTCGACGACCGAACCGTCCGGATTGGCTCCCTCTTAACCGGGAACCACCGCGAGGATCTGATACGATTCCTCTGAGACAACTCAGACGTGTTCGCTTGGACCCCCGCGGATATGCCCGGGATCGACCCTAAAGTGATCTCCCATAAACTCAGGATCGACTTGAAAGAAAAGCCCGTCCGGCAAAAGAAGAGAAGCTTTCCGCCGGCAAAGCAAAGGGCGATTGAGGATGAAGTAGATCAACTACTCGCCGCAAACTTTATCAGAAACCATGACTATTCAGAGTGGCTGGCGAACGTGACCATGGTCAAAAAGGCGAACGGGAAATGGCGCATGTGTGTCGACTTCACAGATCTAAACAATGCCTGCCTCAAAGACAACTATCCCCTCCCTCGGAAAGACCAGTTAGTGGACAATTCAAACATGAATTACTTAGCTTCATGGATGCGTTTTCCGGTTACAATCAGATCCGGATGAACCCGGCAGATGAAGAACTTACCGCATTCACCATGGCTCGGGGGGTATACTGCTACAAAGTGATGCTCTTTGGTCTTAAGAATGCGGGGGCTACATATCAGCGCCTCATCAACAGACTGTTCAAGCCACAGATTAGGAGAAACAAGGAAGTTTACGTCGACGGCATGCTAGTGAAATCCGTTTCTTCGGCGGGGCACACCAAAGACCTCGGCGAGACATTCGACGTCCTGCGCAAATATAAAATGAAACTCAATCCGGGTAAGTGCACGTTCGGAGTCACCAGTGGGAATTTCCTCGGGTTCATGGTAATCCACCGAGGAATCGAAGCAAACTCGGAAAAGATCAACGCCATCCTCGACATGGCATCTCTCAAGAGTAATGTGGAGATCATGTGCCTCACCGGGAGGGTTGCTGCCCTGGGTCGCTTCATGTCCATGTCTGCGAAAAAGTGCTTACCATTCTTCAAAGCCCTTAGGAAGATTCTCAGGTTCGAATGGTCCGAGGAATGCCAGAACGCCTTCGAGTAGCTCAAGGCACACCTAGCGAACAGTCGAAGGCGACGAGCTATTGTTATACCTCGCGGTATCTGATCTAGCTAGAGGCTCGGTGCTCGTCAGGGAAGTCGATGGTGTGCAGAGGACGGTTTACGACGTGAGCCATGTCGTCAAGGATGCAAAGACAAGGTACCCCGCCATGGAGAAGATAGTTCTGGAACTTGTTGTCACTTCCAGGAAACTCCGACATTACTTCCAAGCACACACAATCCCCGTTCTCACCGAGCGACCTTTAGTGTCTATCCTCGCCTCCCCTGAGTCGTCAGGTCATCTGGAAAAATGGAGGTAGGAATTATCTCAATTCGATATCAGGTACCGCCCCCAGCAAACCGTCAAAGCGTAGGTCTTAGCCGATTTCATTGTCGAGTGCACCATTCCCATTATAGGTGGAACGATAGAACAAAGCCCCGTACTACGTCCGTTGGTCGAAGAGGTATCCGACCCCATCCCGGACTGGGTGCTATACATGGAAGGATCTTCCATCGAGGAAGGGAGCGGGGCTGGCTTGATCATCCGCGGCCCAAATGAAAGAATACTCCTTAAGCTTCGGGTTCAGAGCATCAAACGCCGCCGCAGAATACAAAGCCTTTTTAGCAGGACTGCAAATTGTAGGGTTCCTAGGCACACCCATGAGGTCTCACAAGGCATCAACCATGCCAAATTCAAAAATTATATGCTGAGAAACCCTAATGCAAGATCGTTAACTAGAGTTTAGGCGAAACTAAATGAAAGTTAACAACTTAACTAAGGGTGAACGGAAAATACAACCTTTGTAGATCCGATCCTCCACTTCCTTAGCTCCGTGATGATGTCCCTCCGCTGCGATCATCGGATCCCGGACTCTAGCGATGGTTTCGTCGAAGAAATGATCGGGCTAGGTCGTCGACTTCGATGCCGAAGATGATCTACGTCGAGGCAACTCAAGATCAAGCTCCAATTTCACCAAGTCATGAAACTTGTGAAGAAAACACCCTAAACTACTTGGCAAGTGGTAGAGGATGAAGAAATAGGAAGTGGGTTCACTTTGGATTTGGATTTCTCACTTGGAATCATCACTTGACATTTTTCAAGAGAGCTTTTCTTTTTCTTCACTTGAAGAAGAAGATGAAGAAGAAGAAAAAGAATGAATTAATCTCCAAAAAGAAAAATGAAGTGATATCTATCATAATGCAACCATGGGTGAGCCAAACAAGTGTAGAGACTAAACTAGGGTTAGGTATAATGGTTAGGTTTAGGATGAAAACAAAAATGGTAGACTTTCAAAGATACTTTGAAGCTTCAAGAAGCTTCAAGCAAAGAAAGAAAAGAAAGCCACCATTTCATCTTTTCCAAAATGAATAAATAAATAAATAAATAAATAATCCAAACCCTAACCATTAACCTAATCATAGTTTAAACCAAACTTACACCCAAGTTTGCATGTATCATCAAACATGATACAAACAAGTGCACAAAACTATATCATATATACAATGTGCACATCAAGTGAGAAAATCCATCATAAGTGAACAAATACTAGTTAATGTAAAGTGATATATCAAATATATAATTATACATTAAATCATTAAATCAACACTTGATTTAACGATCCGGTCATATCATATATGACCGACTAATATCCAATGTATCGACTTATCGAATCAATCCTCGATTCGATAACTAGGTTATATCGCATACAACCAATCGATACATTCATCGCGAGAATAGAATACGGTATCACATACACGTATTATTCTCGGTCCCGCACATATCTCATATGCGCTCCTATTTCGTTTCGCTTGAGCCAGGAAACCTCTGTGTAGGACTCTAAAGACTTGTCAATACGCCGGCAGCAGGTGATGATCATATCAAACACCCACAAGCCGCAAGCGGTCTGCTAAATGTAACGGCCACCCGGGTATTGAGCGATCAGAAGATCAACGAGCAAGCCCGCTCACACTCCTGTGAATCCAAGCAGTAACACTTACCGTACAGTCCGGTGTGATCGTCTGATATGTCGCATATCTTGCCTAGGGATGGTAAACGTCAGACCCCAATAGCTTGATAAGTCGTGTCGATATGAGGTCTATAACAGTTCAAGAAACTACTGGTAACACTTACCAGTAAATCTCAGCAACCCTGGCCAGGGATTTCCGGTTATAGCCAATCGAACACAGCGCAACATCAACTCCCTATACCGGGAAAGAAGAATCCCCTCCTATCGCTCATTGCCTCCATGTGATTCGGGACTGTACCCAAAAACCACCGTTTTGCACGCCCTCTTAGATGTGGTAAGGTGGAAATCAAAGCACAGTGGGAATCACACAAGACTCTATGACGATCTCGGGTCTACAGACTAACCTGTACCAGTGTCACCAGAGAACTGCCATCTGACGTGAGGTATAATACCATCTGGGAGTTCTCGGCGAGTCCGTCCAGTGTACCCAGTCTCCACTGAGCACCCGTATATCATCTCTGATGTCAAACACCAATGGATATGGGATCATCCATCGCCCATCTGTATGGGTCGAGAAGGTATACGCTAGTCTACTCTGGTATATCGATGCCCCGTCTCGATACACCCACGACTAGGGACCTTGAAGGATGTACTTATGGACTACCATGTCCCCACTAGTATGATCCGCATCATAGTCCAGGTAGTCAAGTACACATCCTAAGGACTTTACCAACATGTAACAGAGAGACAATCAGTGTACATGTTAAGGTAAAGAGCAACCAGATAGCATACTATCATGTCGAGTAAGAAAGTCCTCCCTATATATGTCCAAGCATCCACTACAATATACATCCTATGTATAGTAATGGCCTCTAGGGCATACATATAACTAACAATCTCCCACTTACACTAGGGCCATCTGATAGCAGTGGTTGTAGTATCTCATACTCAACCATCCCATAAAAATCTCTCTCTGGGAAAAGGCCTTTGTGAGTGGATCCGCCGTGTTGTCCTCTGAGTCTACTCTCCTTAACCTCGATCTCCTTGGAGATCAGCCATCTCCATGATCAGGTGATATTGCCTTAGAATATGTCTGGATCACTGATGGGACGGACGTTCCTTGGCATAAGCCACAACTCCATTGTCACACAATGGAAGGAACTAAGTTCATCTCATGAACTAATATACACCCAGACAGCCTCTTTGGTAGCATCTTAAGTAGCGATGTATCCTGCCTTTATCGTCTAGAATGTCACGGTATTTAGCTTGGAACTCTTCCAACATACCGTCCCTTTACTGAGGGTAAAGACAATGCCTGTGACTGACATTCAGTCGTCCTTATCACTCTGGAACCCTTCCAGTGATTCTCCCCAGGATCAATTGATACCATCTCACTACATCTAGTGAGTATCCTAACATCCACTTAGATCTATCTCATAGATCCAAATCCCAGGATTTAGGAGGTATCACTATGATCCTATATGGAGAATCCTTGTAATAAGCGGAGATTGACCGAGCGTAGCATAGGAAACTGCTTCCCTATCAAGAGTATGTCATCCACGTACTCTATGAGGATCACCACCACACTCCCTACTACCTTTTTGTTTATACAAGGTTCATCTACCATTTTGATGAAGTCGAACTCTTTGACTAACACATCAAAACAGATGTTCCAACTCCGCGATGCCTGCTTTATCATATAAAACATCTTGCTAACGTTTCTGCTGCTCCCACTGTCTACGAAGCCCTCTGGCTGTGTACTTATAGACGCTTTCTTCTAAAATATCATTTAGAAAAGCAGTCATGACACCCAACCGCCAGATATCGTAGTCATGGTATGTAGCCGTGGCAAGTAGGATCTGGATGGACTTAAGCATAGCCACTGAAAAAGGTTTCATCATTATCCACGCCTGGTCGATGATGAAAACCTTTTAACACGTCTAGCTTTGAAAGTCTCAACTTTTCCATGTACACCAAGTAATCTTCTCAAGATATACTTGCTCCTGATGGGGATTTAACCCTTCAGATAAAGCAACCAAAGTCCATACTTTGTTGGTGTATAAGGATTCCATCTCAGATCACTAAGCATCCAGCCATTCTTATAGAGTCTTACTCCTGATGGCCAGCTCGAAACTAGTTGGGTCATCATCTCGTGATGTAATCCTCGCTCCCACTGTCATAGAGAAACCGAAGTATCTCTCAGGTGGGTGGGGAACCTTACTAGATCGGCGGAGAGGCCGAGGTTCGTTGGTAACTATTGAATCCTTTGGTTCTATCAAATCATCTGCTGTAGTTTGTATAGCTGGAACCTTTCCAGTTCTACATTACAGACCTTGCCTCGAGCTTGTCCGGATTATGCTTTTAGACATAGCCCGGACAACCCCAAATCATAACTAGCTTAAGACATGGGCTCTTCCCATACCATATCTCATATGGAGTGGTAGGCTGTGATCTGATTCGAACCTAATTCAATAGGTATGCAGCTTCTCAAGTACATAACCCCCAAAAGGAAACAGGTAACTCAGTAGTACTCATCATAGAGCGCACCATATCATATAGGGTGTAATTTCTCCGCCCCGATATACCATCGTGCTATGGTGTATACGGAGGAGTAATGCTGAGAGAGAATCTCATTCTCCTTTAGAAAAGTCCAAGAATTCCGTGCTCAAGTATTCTCCTCCTTGATCACATCAAAGGACATAATACTTATACCCGTTTTGGTTCTCTACTTCTAACTTATATTCTGTGAATATCTCAAAAGGTTCGGACTTGTGTTCCAACAGGAACATATGTCTGAATTTTGAGAGATTATCAGAGAATGTAATGAAATACAAAGAACCGGTCTTGGCATGTGTAGACAGGGGACCTACATACATCAACATGTATCATCCCAAGAGTTCACTAACTCTTTCTTTGTTTCCAGTAAACAGAGCTATGGTCATCGTATCTTTGTGACATGACCGGCAAGTTTCACAAGATGTAAATTCAAACTAATTTAAATATGCATCTAAATGTAACTTAGCTAGTCGGGTCGCATTGATATGACCTAGTCTACAATACCTCAAGAAGGATCCGTTCATTTCTGAACTCTTCCTCTTGTGTGTGTTCTGTATATTAAGAACTGTAGTTTGATTTAGAACATCAATGCTTTTAGATAACGTGCCTGAACCGATCAACTTTTGATATAGGAAATGTTCAAAATATTATCCAACAATACAAAATTTTATCATTTCTTTACTAATAAAGAGACTGATATGATTTTGTATATCAGGTTCGGTATCTAACAACATTCGTTCAGAATCAATGTGTGTGGAATACAGGGTGACAGTGACCAACAGACTTGGCTGCAACACTTGCACCGTTTTCTGTCTCATGAAACTTATCACCTGTTCTCAGTTTTCTACCTTTCTGTAGCCCATGTAACAGATTACAAATGTGAGATCCTGATCCGGTATCTCATACCCAGGACGTAAAGGACATTGAGAAACAGTTCTTTGTAATGAACACACCCGAAGATGATGCATCAGCATGCACTTTCTTCGTTTGGGCGGCACGGGAATTCTGGTAATCCCCTATTTCCTGCTCTGTCTTATAACATTTATAAGTTGGAGCGGGACCAACGTTCCCCAGCTCAGTATAACAAGCGGGTTCGGTCAATACATCCGTATTATTATCTTGATTAAGGCGTGATTTGGTCGCTACCTGGAGAGAGAGAGAAGAAAACACTCAGCGTGCGCTCTTGCAAGAATAGATTAGTTATTATTTTATCTAATCAGGATGGCTCCCACTGTTCTAATCAAATCTTCCTTCAAACCCTAAAAGGAAAGACTAACCGGGATTAATTACACACTACAAGTTCGCCAATCTTTCAGCCAGGCCAGTGTCGGTACTTTGAGGGAGGTCCCTCGTGCTTTCGCATGAACCTAATTAATGTAAACCTCGTTTTCCCAGAGGCGTAACCTCGTTAACACCTTTCTAGACACCTACTTGATCGGCTAATTGTAATGTGTAAAACTCTCCCAGGAGTAACTCTTACTCGCAGCGGGTATCGGGATCCAACTATCTCATAGAAGGTATGCAATCTCATTGCAAATTTCAACACTTGAAATTCCCGATAATATTTTGCCCCTAGCAGCTATATGACCTTAACATAGTCAACAAATCATAAGTGCTAGTCAAGTTCAACCCGTCATTTCCCGATTGAATTAAACCCACCCGCACTACCCTTAACATAGTCAACAAAGTCGCACGACTACCCTAATCCAATCGCATCATATGCTTATACAGATAAGCACTGATCAGCTACCGCACACTACGCCTTTACATAGTCAACAAACGTAGCACGAATACTAACTAGTACTTATCTGAAATGACGGAGGGCTACGACAGGTTTTTCTGAAAACCTATTGCGTAATGAACTTGATATCGTTGTAGAATCAAATGATTTTAAAATGGAGTGTTTTTTAGGCTTTTCTAGTTTTGCTAAAGGGGTCACTTCCGGTGAAGGGATCGTCGGCCCTTTCCTCGTCGAATGAGGTGCGGGATATATCATATATATCACTGTGCAAAGCAGAAACTATAGAAGCAATCAAAAAACAAACCGAGAGTTGTAGCATCTGCCAGTTATTGCTAAAGGGGTCACTCCCGGAGAAGGGATCGTCGGCCCTTTCCTCATCGAATAAGGTGCAGGATATATCATATATACCGCTGTGCAAAGCAAGAACTGTAGCTACCTGTTTTATTTTTGAAATTCGATTCCACAACATCTTTAGGTTTCTTTTCTTCCATTAATCACATTAATGAAGTCCCATCATTTAAGTTACCTAAACATCACAGATAAATACGACGTACACTTATGCCATCCGCATTCGCCTCGATGTCCCCTCGTGCATCGTTAGGTTAGGTAACTAACGGCAGAGCGGGGCAGGGCTAGCGCGGGTGTAAAACATAAGTAACGTCTATATAATATATCATATATACTATATACAGTATCTATCACAGAACATATCACATGATCACATCACAGATATCGCAGCAGAAGAATCATATGAAACATTGGATATACTAGGACGTCCGTGTTTTCAATACGAGCCAGTATAAAACACGGATTCCACGGTCGTGATGAATAGCCAAACCCACACCCCTAGACCCCTACGAGAGCGGCAAGCAACCCTACCAATTCTAGAGTAAGGAGACCCGGACTCGACTCCTCGAGTTGGTCTCCCACTGGACTCCAGAACCCGGTTACTTGTGCTCTCCTCCTTGGGTCTATCCTAGTGCAGAAAAGTAAATAATATACAAAAGGTGACATCTTCCGCAACCTGGAAGTGCCCCAATAAAAGAATATTACATACAAGTTTTTACATGAATGAAAATGAAAAACACTCATCTCACATAAACCCCCCCGGCTATTCAAACACGACGATCCAATATAACATATCCAGCAACACATAACATCACATGTCATCAATGTAAGTAAATATGCGCATTCCAATTGTCGTTGACATATAGCAACGAAACCGGCGATATCACATATTACACTTACGGTCACAGAAAAGAAAGTGTAAAACTACAACAGTTGGAATCCGCAACCTCTTTAGACATTGCATGCCTAATCAAATGAATTCCTTAGACATCACATGCCTAACAATTATAAACCCCGCATTTTAGTCTCAAAATCGAAAACACTTTTCAATACCAAGTCGGGCAATTCAACAAGATTCCCGACATCCTGATCGAATGCTCGTCGCAAACTTCAGTAGACGGCCGCACCCCCAATACCGTAGTCGAAGTGCACTAAGGCGGAACACCGCTGCCGCGAACACCCGAACGGATGCTTTCGGCGACGGGGTTCTCCTACAGTCACTTGGTCGGGGCTATGGGGTGTAGCTGTCTATTAAGTTTACCCGGCGAGTATCCGCGTACGCTACGTGATTGCGACGGACTTTTGATCGCATCAAAATTCCATGGCAACCGATCAAGTGAGACTAAAGTGCTGTGTTTATAACATTCATTCATTTATCTCATAACTACTTGTGAATTCCAATTATTGTATCACATTCCAGATAAATAGAAAATGTTAAACTTTCCGATCGAACAATCAAACACCCAAGTTTTCCCGAAACAGATCAACACATGAAATAAGTTTAAAAACATTCACTTCGTGCCTCAGTACCAACGGTCCAGCCGTAGAAGGGTCAAGCCAACGCCTCACATGTGGCACGCCGTACTGCCCCAAACCTTAAGGTTCAAAGGGCAGTTCGAGACGGTCACATAATCGAGTTAAGGTTTGTTGTCTTCTAGAGGGACCATCGCGTTACTTGCACTACTTAGAACGTTCTTAAACGACGGAAAAATCCAGCACTTGGAAATTCCTCGGCAGGGAAAAAAGTGGGTATTTATATCCGGTCAACTTTTTAACATGTTCTAAAATACACGGAAAAACACAGACAAAGTTAAAGATTCCGATCGAATCGTCGAGTCCCCAATACACCCCAGAAAACTCAACTCTTGAGTATAAATTAAAAATTCCCATAAAATACAGCAACTCCAGTTAGGGATTACTGTGCAAACAGAAGTGAAAAAGGCCACTGTATTGCCGCGGAACCGCCGCCCAACCTAGGGTACGGCCGCGGTTCCGCGGCGGTTTAATGGATTTGGGCTCACGAATTTCACAGTAATTCCTAGAAAACCCTACTGAATTTTTTGGCTATTTTTAATTTGGAAAAATCCACATTTTCAGAAAATGTACAGATAAGGGTTTGAATTAGGGTTTCGGGGTTCGATCGGGTTTCTAACTTCGTCTACACTTCGCCTAAGGCTCTAGCTAGGCTCTGATACCACTGTAGGGTTCCTAGGCACACCCATGAGGTCTCACAAGGCATCAACCATGCCAAATTCAAAAATTATATGCCGAGAAACCCTAATGCAAGATCGTTAACTAGAGTTTAGGTGAAACTAAATGAAAGTTAACAACTTAACTAAGGGTGAACGGAAAATACAACCTTTGTAGATCCGGTCCTCCACTTCCTTAGCTCCGTGATGATGTCCCTCCACTGTGATCATCGGATCCCAGACTCTAGCAATGGTTTCGTCGAAGAAATGATCAGGCTAGGTCGTCGACTTCGATGCCGAAGATGATCTACGTCGAGGCAACTCAAGATCAAGCTCCAACTTCACCGAGTCATGAAACTTGTGAAGAAAACACCCTATACTACTTGGCAAGTGGTAGAGAATGAAGAAATAGAAAGTGGGTTCACTTTGGATTTGGATTTCTCACTTGGAATCATCACTTGACATTTTTCAGGAGAGCTTTTCTTTTTCTTCACTTGAAGAAGAAGATGAAGAAGAAGAAAAGGAATGAATTAATCTCCAAAAAGAAAAACGAAGTGATATCTATCATAATACAACCATGGACGAGCCAAACAAGTGTAGAGACTAAACTAGGGTTAGGTATAATGGTTAGGTTTAGGATGAAAACAAAAATGGTAGACTTTCAAAGATGCTTTGAAGCTTCAAGAAGCTTCAAGCAAAGAAAGAAAAGAAATCCGCCATTTCATCTTTTCCAAAATGAATAAATAAATAAATAAATAAATAAATAATCCAAACCCTAACCATTAACCTAATCATAGTTTAAAGCAAACATACACCCAAGTTTGCATGTATCATCAAACATGATACAAACAAGTGCACAAAACTATATCATATATACAATGTGCACATCAAGTCAGAAAATCCATCATATGTGAACAAATACTAGTTAATGTAAAGTGATATATCAAATATATAATTATACATTAAATCATTAAATCAACACTTGATTTAACGATCCGGTCATATCACATATGACCGACTAATATCCAATGTATCGACTTATCGAATCAATCCTCGATTCGATAACTAGGTTATATCGCATACAACCAATCGATAAATTCATCGCGAGAATAGAATACGGTATCACATACACGCATTATTCTCGGTCCCGCACATATCTCATATGAGCTCCTATTTCGTTTCGCTTGAGCCAGGAAACCTCTGTGTAGGACTCTAAAGACTCGTCAATACGCCGGCAGCAGGTGATGATCATATCAAACACCCACAAGCCGCAAGCGTTCTGCTAAACGTAACGGCCACCCGGGTATTGAGCGATCAGAAGATCAACGAGCAAGCCCGCTCACACTCCTGTGAATCCAACCAGTAACACTTACCGTACAGTCCGGTGTGATCGTCTGATATGTCGCATATCTTGCCTAGGGGTGGTAAACGTCAGACCCCAATAGCTCGATAAGTCGTGTCGATATGAGGTCTATAATAGTTCGAGAAACTACTGGTAACACTTACCAGTAAATCTCAGCAACCCTGGCCAGGGATTTCCGGTTATAGCCAATCGAACACAGCGCAACATCAACTCCCTATACCGGGAGAGACGAATCCCCTCCTATCGCTCATTGCCTCCATGTGATTCGGGACTGTACCCAAAAACCACCGTTTTGCACGCCCTCTTGGACGTGGTAAGGTGGAAATCAAAGCACAGTGGGAATCGCACAAGACTCTATGACGATCTCGGGTCTACAGACTAACCTGTACCAGTGTCACCAGAGAACTGCCATCTGACGTGAGGTATAATACCATCTGGGAGTTCTCGGCGAGTCCGTCCAGTGTACCCAGTCTCCACTGAGCACCCGTATATCATCTCTGATGTCAAACACCAATGGATATGGGATCATCCATCGCCCATCTGTATGGGTCGAGAAGGTATACGCTAGTCTACTCTGGTATATCGATGCCCCGTCTCGATACACCCACGACTAGGGACCTTGAAGGATGTACTTATGGACTACCATGTCCCCACTAGTATGATCCGCATTATAGTCCAGGTAGTCAAGTACACATCCTAAGGGCTTTACCAACATGTAACAGAGAGACAATCAGTGTACACGTTAAGGTAAAGAGCAACCAGATAGCATACTATCATGTCGAGCAAGAAAGTCCTCCCTATATATGTCCAAGCATCCACTACAATATACATCCTATGTATAGTAATGGCCTCTAGGGCATACATATAACTAACACGAATCACATCCAAGGTGGGGCTGAAGACCATCAGAGTCCGCAGCAACTCCGCACTAGTCGTCGGCCAGGTAACCGGGTGCTTCGAAGCCCGGGAACCACTCATGATAAAGTACCTAGACGAGGTAAAAAGACTTCGCAAAAATTTAAACGAAGTCCAGGTAAAGCAGATTCCCCGGAATCTGAACACCCAAGCTGACGCATTGAGCAAGCTCGCCTCTTCCTATACGGCCAACCATAATAGGAATATCCTCTTCGAAGTATTACCACGACCCAGCGTGGAGGACGGAGAGGTAACACTCCAGGTATACACGACTCAGAAGGAAGGCCAAGATTGTAAGAAGCCCCTCGTGGAACTCCTAAAAGATGGCACACTTCCAGAAGACCAAGGAGAGGCACGCCGCTTTCGAGCAAAAGCTCGTCATTTCGTTTGGAGAATTGGGAACCTTTGCAAGAAATCGTACACTCAGCCCATACTCCGATGCGTCAACCCCTCCAAAGCTGACTATGTTCTACGAGAGATACACGAAGGGGTCGGGGGCGCACCAAGGGGCCCGTACCTTAGTCCAGAAGACGTTGCTCCAAGGATATTATTGGCCGAGCATACACCAGTATGCCGAGAAGCTTGTCAGAAGATGCAAAAGCTGCCAACTCCACGGCAGCATACCTCGTCTCCCCGCTACCGAGCTAACAACCCTCAGTTCCCCTTGGTCGTTCTCACAATGGGGGATGGACATGGTGGGCCAACTCCCTACTTGCACGGGCGGACACAAGTACATCCTCGTTGCGGTAGACTACTTCACAAAGTGGATAGAGGCCGTCCCCATCAGAAAACCGGAAGCCGCCTCCACTATAAAGTTCCTGCATAATAACGTAATCACCCGATTCGGGATCCCGAGATGCATCATCACCGACCACGGGACCAACTTCAAAAATGACAAAGTCAGAGAGTTTTGCAGCGAGTACCACATATTGATGAAGTTTGCCGCGGTTGCCCATCCTCAATCCAATGGGCAGGCAGAGGTTGCAAACCAGGGCATCATCCGCGGTCTTCGAGCCCGTCTAGAAGGTAGACAAGACGGCTGGGTTGAGGAACTGCCTCGGGTCCTGTAGGCACTGTGACGTCAAGAAAACACCCACGGAAGAAACCCCTTCAGCCTCTGCTACAGCACCGAGGCTATGGTCCCCGCGGAGATCAGATTGCCCAGCTACAGAGTTGAACACTTCGATGATGAAGCTAACACCTCGGCGCTCCGGACCAACTTGGATATCCTACTAGAGAAATGGGACCGAGCACAAATTAGAGCGGCCGCCTATCAATAACAAACTGCTCGCTACTACAACGCCCGAGTCAAGTATCGCGCCTTTAAGGCAGGAGATCTAATCCTACGGAGGAACGAGTTCGTAGACCAGACAAGGTTGCATAAATTCTCTCCAAAATGGGATGACCCGTTCCTCGTAGCCGAAACGGTGCCCGGTGGAGCATATCGCTTGCAAGACGCCAGGGGACGAAAGTTTCTTCGGCCTTACAACGCCGAGAAACTCAAATTGTATAAATGATTGTATTTTCTCCTTTTTGAAGCGATGTAGTTTTTATTAAGTCTCCTGACTTATAAGAGTCTTCTTCCATAAATTTTGTTTTCTCTTTCAGTTTCGTGACCCCTGAGCTCGTCTTGAAAAAGCAAGTAAACAATGCAAAAGGAACAGAAGGAAGCAAAATATCTCAATAAGAAAAACTTTTATTCATCAAAGAGGTGTTATAGGCTCCTCAGCCTTACAAAAAAAATATACATTTACAACAAGGAGAGCCGGGGATTAAGAAAATATTGTTGATGGTACTCCGAGGAAATCTTGGCCAGCCGAGCCCTAGCTTCCTTGACTGCCATGGGAGTGCCATCTGCTAGACCAAAATCAGCGATCGGCCTCTTCTGGAAACACTCCAGAAGAAGGTCCACCGATCGGTCCCACCTGCTCTTCGAGATCAGGCCGAGGTGGTAGAGCTAGTGCAACTTTTCGATTCCCTTGTCCCTCGGCTGAGGAGACAGGGCATTTTACAGCCCCGGAGACATCTTCCAGATCGCGTGAATGAGCAGTTGGAGGAGCGGAGATCGCCGGGGAAGAAGGCGTTCAAAGTGCCCCTCCATGCGGTCTATCACCGCCTCATACGTCTGGCGGAGCGGTCGAGGTTGTAAAGAAACACGTTGTCACGAGAAATGATCTCCCTGATGAGCACACACGGACGCCCGGCCATTTTCAGAAACACAAGGCTAGAGAGAAACCGGCATGCTTGTCACGACCCGAATGTATGGAACATGACTGACACTTAAATGATGAAACGTCTAGAGGCGTAATGTAATCTAAATAAGCAAAAGCCCAGAAATCTAAACCATTTAAAAGAAATAGAATGGAGGAAAACTTAACTTTAAAAGGTGATTTTTGTAAAATAAAGTCACATTAAACCATTTTAAAACATCAAATTTTCCCAAAAATTTCGGCAGAGTTTCCTTTGTAAATACTGGCCCCAAACGGGTACAACACATGAATATACACAAGTAATGAATAAGGCATCCCAAAGCGGGAGCTAGCACTTCGCCAATGGCGGAATCACAACCACATGCAACATATATCATCATAATATGATATAAGCGTCTGAAAACAAGAAATAAGAAAACACCACGTCGGCTCAAGTGAGCATCGACATTAGAAATAGAATACATACAAGTCTCACAAGCTCACCATCTAAGTCCAAATACAACTGGTGGAAAACGGTAGATAAGGTAGATGGAGTATACTAGATACAATAATAATACACGAAGTGGGAACAAAATATTCTCGCAACCCACCTACGAGCAAGCCACAAGTCAAAGCAAAAGAAGCAAAATGAGGAAGTACGCCCACCACTACTGTGCTGACGTGTCAAACCTGCAAGATACTGTAGCACAACGGGGGTGAATTGCCAACTCGTGAGTAGTCAATAACATCTAATAAGGCTATCGTAAGCATGCACGCAAATGCATCACAATCTACATGTGCAATTATGATACAATGCACTAATATGAATGCAAGATGAATGAATATTCAACCACGAAATCTGGATATATCTGGTATGAGAAAATCCGTGTTCTTATTTTAGTAAAACTTGTATAATAAAACTGAAATATCATCAGTGAAATCGACAGAAAATCTGTGTCAAGTATGGACATAATACATGTATATCTCAATATCTCAATAGCCGTCTCTCAGATCGGCCCTCAAATCTGTCACATCCCCATACTCCGGTCGGTATCCTCCGGATAACCGCCGGGCCAATAATAACCGGTAAGTAGTCCGCCCCTGCCAGGCTCATCGTCATCCCCACAAAAACACTCTTGCCCCGGGGTACCATACCAGGTCCACCATGCACCCGAGACGATTCATCCTACTTCTCGAATCGGGTCTCGAAAACCAACAGAAATCAAGAAAACTCATGGTGGACGATGCATACATCATATCACGAGAAAACCGCAACTTGCATTTTTTAAATGATAACAGGTTTATAAATTCTTGCGGTTTTCCCCCAAAATCCAGCAATCTCATAAATACTGAAATCTTCAGGAAAATCACAATATATGAACATGTCGGTAATAATGGATGTCTATGATATCGGTAATATGCCAACGATGTATAATTAGAAAACTATGTATGAATGAGGATGCCACGAGGTATATTACTAGCAAACCTACGTATCTAAACCCGATGAGATGAATATACAACTACAAGTCTATATATCATATATGATGCAAATGCATAGATACCGATTTTAAGCAAGTTCTATAGTGTTCGTGACATAACAATTACCAATGGCGTGTGTGTTCGCATAAAATAGTGCATGTGCGGCATGGACCAATAGTAACAGTGCAAGTGTCCTATGATTTAATATCATATGTATATAAGATAATGCAATGCAATGAGATGAATGACTTGGAGATTACGTATATCATTACAAGCACTACTAGTAATCCTAACTATCGGGTGCCTTGCACCATCCATACGATCCCCCCATATATGTGTACATCTACTCACCGGGACGCTTCGGCTAATCTGCTCCAATCAGAGCCTTTCCTTTTCGCGCCGCATCCGACGTCTCCGCAACCGATCCTAGAATTACATAATGCAACACATAAGGCTAGATACTCTAAGGAGACACGTAGACAAACGATACGAAATAATTAACGTCCACAAGTTAGACTTGTGTACACTTGGCGCACAAAACGCGCACGACATCTCCACAACCACAACTAGGGGTCGCTATGCATAGTAAATTCCCAAACCTAGAACCCAATCGTACCAATCGCGCATTCATATCGCATTACATATCTTAGAAGTTTGGTTGTAGGTCATGCCAACCTCAAACTTAATTAAAAATCTATTTATTCCAAAAACCTAGTAAGCAACAATTGACCATTTTAGTGCAAAACTATATGTTTTAGCAAATCTAGTGGCCATGAATTACACTTGATATTCTAATCAAGCCATGCAACATTTAACTAATTTTAACCTCATCTTCTTAAACACTAAACTTGAAATTAATTTGCATATACACATAATTAAGATAATTTAAAAGTTAGGATCAACAAGTTAACAACTAAATTATGTTTGAAAAACTACTAGATGCTAAACTACACTTAGCTAACATACTAAGTGATAAGAACCTTAATTTAAACCCAAAACCTTCTCTTTAATATTCATAACATGAAATTAAACTATATTAACACCTAATTAAAATTAGATTTAAAGAAATAATTAACAAATAATAATTAGATTAAGATTTATACCTCACAATGGTTTAGGAAAAGATCCAAACTTGCAGCCAAAATGTAGACTGGATCCAAAGAATCATGCTTAGATTGAACAAGGAATTTTTGTAATGGATTAAACTAGAAATTAGTGTTGACTTTATTGTTGATTTTTAATGAGAAAATGGGGTTGAAATGAGATGCAGGAGAGGAATTGTTGGAGGGGGCTGCAGAATGCTCGGCCAGAGCATGAGGAAAGGAAGAGGGAGTGAGGTGTGTGTGTGTGAGCCTAAGTCAAAACCCCCTCCATACCTCATTAATATGCACCATACCTCAAAGTTTATTTTTATTTCATTTTTCATTTTTCATTTTTCATTTTTTCCATTTTCTTTTCAAAGGAAAACTCTAGAGCCTTAAGAAAAGAGAACATGTTACAAAGAAAAAGTTAAGTTATCATGGTGCAATGCAACTTGTAATTAACCCAAAATAATTTGTAATTAACACTAATTAAGGTATAAGTGTATAATTAAAATAATAGTTATTAATAAATAATTAAGGAAAATAATTAAGTAAACTAGCAATTAAATAAGTAACTAGTTAAAAACTCAAGCAAGCAATTACATAATTAAAATGTGCATAATTTTGTTTATGTGGAAAATAATTATATCCCGGTTTTTACGGAAAACACGCATTATCATTAATTATCATATAATTATCCTAAACGATTTTCTAAAGCGTCACAATGCCTTCGCTATTTATAGCCTCAACTAAAATCTCCAAAGGACGTAATTTACGCGCACAGTTGTAACAACCCTAAACTTTCTGTACATAATTTTTTCAAATACAGAAAGGAACACCTAAGCCTAAGCACAAGTTATAAATTTGATTTGCTTTTGAACAACAAGAAAGCACTTGTAGTTCATTGTTAAAACCTTGCACTTCTATGACATAACCCCTGTGTTCAAATCTTCCCGCCACATATATTTTTAATTGATTTTCTTTTAATTTTTTAGAAGCCTAAAGGTTTACACGTGCATTACACATAAAATGAAAAGCCATACAGAAATCAAACATGTACATTAGGCTAGTTGAAGCGACTAGGACACGTGGCGGAGATCCGAGTCCATCTCACCGGATTTAGACCGACGAGATTCACTTAGAGGCCGCCACCGGGCCCCCGTAGGTAATTCCCCATTTTCTTTTGTTTCCCTAATCCCTTGGCCTCCCCCTTAACCCCTGTACTATTTGTTTTTATTAAAAATAAACAGAGAATTAAAAAGTGATATTAAACCAAATTTTAAATGCATTTTTAATTCTCAAATTCATCACCCTAAACTCTAATTTTCCCTATAAATACCACACTACATTTCACCCCTCCTCATTCATAATTTCATTACAAAAACTCTCTAAAATTTCCAAGTTCTAAGTTCTGCAAGTGGAGTCAGCAAAGGGAAAGGTTCCGGCGAAGTTTCGGGAAGAATCCGGCGACGAAACGACGCCCCGATGGTTCCAATAGCTTCCCCTCTCTCTCTTCTTGTTTTACAATCTATAAGTCCCCTCTTCCCTCCTCTTTTGCTATTCTAAAATTTCTCCTTTTCAAAACTTGTCGGAAGCGGAGTTATTCTAGCTTCCGATTCTCTTTCCTTTAAAAATCTAATTTTTTTTCTTAATAACAAACCTACAATTTTTTAATAGATTGTTTAGTAATCATTAACAAACATATTATAACAAGTTTCATCTCAAAAGAATCTATTATGCAAATTTTATCGCATTTTTATAGTTAAATACCATATACTTTACTTTCAACACAATTCAACATATTCTCTTATATCACCTTTAGAAAACTCATGAGGTAATGACCTATCTCATCACAACACACATTTTTAACATAGCATGATAACTCTTGGGACATTACTTTATGGGAAAATACGAATTTACATTTAAGTACCTTGAACATTCAAAAACCGTTTTCTTTAAAAAGGGTGTTATTTAATTTCGTGCAATTGCGCCTCTGCAACCCATTTTGGGGAACCCCGATCGGGATGGTGCGGGTTATTGCACATTCTCGGGCCTAGTAGAGCGAGATGCAGACCTCCGCAAGAAGCATTCGATCTCGATAAAAATTTTAATGTAGTTTTTAAGAAAAATGTGATTTCAATTTAATAAATAAATTCTATTTTTTTATATAAATATTAGATATATATAAACATTATCAAAATATCTACTTTAAATATATTATATATATATTCCATATTTTCTAAATCAAAGAAATCACAAATTTCATGAAACTACCTTTACAATTCAATACCATTCCAAGATTTCACTAAAATACCATATACAATGAAAACTATGTTATATTCACTAGAATATTTCACTTTCTAAAAATTACAATTATGAAAACCTTAAAACGATAATTAAATACTTGAGATATATTTTGAAAATATATCAAAACTATTTTTCATAAAACCCCCTCATGTTATATTAAATTACAATAAGGACCCTAGTAAACATAGGTTTAAGCGGGACCGGTTCTCTTGAGCCTCAGGGAGCCGGAGAATATGGGTGCTTGCCTATCTAAGGTAGACAACCTAAAAACGGTGTTATAAACACAGTAATTGTCTTGAAAAAGACACAAATCCTACCGTCATGTGCAGCAGTTATCGATAACTCCAAAATAATCAAGACTTCAATTCTGTTTAAAAGTCTGACTCAGTTCGAGTCATGGTCAAATCTGAAATCAATCTATCTTGAATTCAATTCAAGTATAACTACAATACAACATGAATCCATGAATACCAGAATACAATCTATAACAACATGAACATGACCGAACCGAACCATGTATATACTCTGATTACATGACTATCCATTTATATCTATTCCGTTAACTGATATCATGGTTTCGGCTAGTCTTCCATTTACTACAAGACAATACAATACAATCAATACAATCAATACCATAAACATTACGGGGTTTATAAAGGGGTAGACTGGTATGGAACATGTTAAAGGTGGTACGAGGTGGTCACTAAAAGACGTAATTACATCCATGTCATTGTTCCGTGGTATAATCGACGGAGCCTTGTACTACGGGTTACCAAAGTCCACGGTGTAAGTTGAACTCCTTTCGTATACACTTGCATATTCTGTACCAAGCTACAACAATTATGTTAGTATAACAAATATAATATATCTACTTCACCTGTTCTATTCTCTGTTTATTCTCTCCTTCTTCCTTTGGGACTTACAGAGCGATTGTTCGCTGAGGACATTCATATTTCTCTTTTTCTTAGGAATGTTGTCAGGAGGACTCGACTCTGAGGAGTTCGATACCAGCCAGGAGCACTTGGAGCAGTTCACAGAAAACCCTGAGCATTGACTTTACTTGTACTCATTTTATTTTCAGTTCATGCTATTGTTTAGGCATTACATTCCAGACTTGTATTTATATTTCCAGTTGTATTGTAAAGAAATGTTGAATAAATAAAAGTTGCTGTTCATTTATATTCCTGTCACTTGTGTACATTTTACTTTATATTTCTTAGATACACTTAGTGTGTTTATTTCTGAGTAAATACGTCGTGTGACCCGTCGTGTCTCCTTACTGTACTTCGGGAAGCGGGGCATAAAATTTCTAAGTCCTAAGTTGTGCAAATGGAGTTAGCAAAGGGCAAGGTTCCGGCGATATTTCGGGAAGAATCCGACGACGATGCCCTGACGGTTCCAATAGCTTCCCCTCTCTCCTCTTGTTTTACAGTCTGTAAGTCTCCTCTCCCCTCCTCTTTTTCTATCCTAAACCTTCTCCTTTTCAAAACTCGTCGGAAGCGGAGTTATTCCGGCTTCCGATTCTCTTTTCTTTAAAAATCTAATTTTCTTAATAACAAACCTATAAATTTTTAATAGATTGTTTAGTAATCATTAAAAAACACATTATAACAAGTTTCATCTCAAAAGAATCTATTATGCAACTTTTATCGCATTTTTACGGTTAAATACCATATATTTTACTTTCAACACAATTCAACATATTCTCTTGTATCACCTTTAGAAAACTCATGGGGTAATGACCTATCTCATCACAATACACATTTTTGATATAGCACGATAACTCTTGGAACATTAGTTTATGGGAAAATACGAATTTACATTTAAGTACCTTGAACTTTCAAAAACCGTTTTCTTTAAAAGGGGTGTTATTTAATTCCGTGCAATTGCGCATCTACAACCCATTTTGGGGAACCTCGATCTGGATGGTGCGGATTATCACACATCCTCGGGCCTAGTACAGAGAGATGCAGACCTCCGCAAGGAGCAATAGATCTCGATGGAATTTTTAATGCAATTTTTAAGAAAAATGTGATTTCTATTTAATAAATAAATTCTAATTTTTATAAATATTAAATATATATAAATATTATCAAAATATCTACTTTAAATATATTATATATATATTCCATATTTTCTAAATCAAAGGAATCACAAATTTCATGAAACTACCTTTACAATTTAATACCATTCTAAGATTTCACTAAAATATCATATACAATGAAAACTAGGTTATATTCACTAGAATATTTCGCTTTATAAAAATTACAATTATGAAAACCTTAAAAATGATAATTGAATACTTGTGGTATATTTTGAAAATATAGCAAAACTATTTTTCATAAAACCCCTTCAAGTTATATTAAATTACAATAAGGACCCAGTAAACATAGGTTTAAGCGGGACTAGTTCTCTTGAGCCTCAGGGAGCCGGAGAATATGGGTGATTGCCTATCTAAGGTAGACAACCTAAAAATGGTGTTATCAACATAGTAATTGTCTTGGAAAAAGACACAAATCCTGCCGTCCATGTGCAGTAGTTACCGATAACTCCAAAACAATTAGGACTTCAATTCTGTTTAAAAGTCTGACTCAGTTCGAGTCATGGTCAAATCTGAAATCAATCTGGCTTGAATTCAATTCAAGTATAACTACAATACAACATGAATTCACGAATACCAGAATACAATCCATATCAGCATGAACATGACTGAACCGAACTATGGATATACTCTGATTACATGACTATCCATTTATATCCATTCTGTTTACTGATATCATGTTTTCGGCAAGCCTTCCATTTACTACAAGGCAGTACAATACAATCAATACAATCAATACAAAAAACATTACGGGGTTTATAAAGGGGTAGACTAGTACAGAACATGTTAAAGGTAGCACGAGATGGTCATTAAAAGACGTAATTACATCCATACCGTTGTTCCGTGGTATTATCGGCGGAGCCTTGTACTACGGGTTACCAAAGTCCACGGTATAAGTTTGACTCCTCTCGCATACACTAGCATATTCTGTACCAAGTTACAACAATTACGTTAGTATAACAAATATAATATTATCTACTTCACCTGTTCTATTCTCTGTCTATTCTTATCCTTCTTTCTTTGGGACTTACCGAACGATTGTTCACTGATGACATTCCTATTTCTCTTCTTCTTTGGAATGTTGTCAGGAGGACCTGACTCTGAGGAGTTCGAGACCAGCCAGGAGCACTTGGAGCAGTTCACAGAAGACCCTGAGCATTGACTTTACTTGTACTTACCTTTCATTCAGTTCATGCCATTGTTTAGGCATTGCAATCTAGACTTGTATTTATATTTCCAGTGTATTGTAAAGAAATGTTGAATAAATAAAAGTTGATGTTCATTTATATTCATGTCTCTTGTGTACATCTTATTTTATATTGCTTAGATACGCTTAGCGTGTTTACTTTTGAGTAAATACGTAGGAGACCTCGCCGCGTTACCTCCCCGTACACCGGGAAGTGGGGCGTGACGGGTTTTGTTGGTGGCCCATACAGGTCAGTTCTGTATGGACATGTAGGTCAATTTTGCATGAAGTCCTAAGCAATATAACAAAAAAATCAGCAACTAAAAATATTCTTTACATTTCATATTGCTTGAATCTTACAATTTCATATTCTTTGAATATACCCTAACCCTATTTTTATTTCAAGGTTATGGATTCTCCAAACAATACCAGCATCAACTTCAACAACACACCACCACCTCTACCGTTTACCGTTGCTGCTCCGATCAATGAGCAGACGGGACTGCTTGAGGCAATCCGAAGCCTCCTGGAAGGACAGCAGCAGCAGACTGCTATCTTACTGAACCATCCAGAAGCGGAAGCGCCCGGAGTAAAGCAATTCCGGGCATTGCATCCAAAGCAATTTTCGGGAAAAGATAGCCCTCTGAAAGCTGAAGAATGGGCTTAGAGCATCGAGGACGATCTGGCAGCAGCACAAGTGCCAGAGATCGCTTGGGTACGAGTTGCGAAGCTGCAACTCACCGACAACGACCGAATTTGGTGGAAGGCGGAAGAAAGCCGTCTTGACCAGCCGATCGAATGGAAAACCTTTCGCGACATGTTCGACACGAAGTACTTTCCAAAGACTGCCCGATTTGATATGGAGCAGCAATTCATCCATCTACAACAGGGTTCGATGTGGACCAAATCTGTAGATGAGTATGATATTGAGTTTACCATGCTCAGTAGATAAAATATATCTCAATATTCGATTTTCTAAATATCACATACTACACAGCTAACACAAGACTGCAACAGGTTCGCGGTACACTTGATACCGACTGCTGAGATCAGGTCTAGATGATTTCAGCAAGGGTTGGACCAGGAAATCCAGCTGCCTTAGCAACAGGGGATTTTCGAACCCACGACCTGGCTTTGAAAGCTTTCCGTCGATATGAGGCAGTGGTGAAGAAGAAGGGCATATCTCAATCTGCCAGAGTGAAGCGCCCTGCCACTCAGATGGCAGGAGGAGCTTTGTCACGCCCCGCTTCTGAATATACAGGGAAGGGACGTGGCAAGGCCCGCTACGTATTTACTCAGAAGTAAACACGCTAAGCGTATCTAAGCAATATAATGTAAAGTACACAAGAGACAGGAATGTAAATGAACAACAACATTATTTATTAAACATTCTTTTACAAGTACAACTAAAATGAAAATACATGAATAGAAAGCGATGCCTAAACAATGGCATGACTGAAATGAAATAAATATGTACAGGTGCCTACCTCTTGTTCCCTTATGAAAAATGAATAATAAATATAAAAAGTAATGGGAAAAGTCCCTAAATGGAGCATCACGTGCACACACGTGATAGGCACTGCGCTTGACAAAACAAGACCGAAACTGAGCCTCACGTGCAGACACATGACCTCTATATACAAAGTATATAGGCGCCTTCTTAAAACAAACGATTGGCCAGAAAAGGTCACGTGATTGCACGTGACGCTCTTTGATGGGCTTAACTTCGTGGGGTTACGTGCTACACGTGATGGGCTCCTATGCCTTCTGAACCAATAGAATTAAATTCTAAATAAAAGAGATCAAAGCCCTATTTGGAAAATATTTCCTTAGATCTTTCTAAACAAGAAAGATTGCGCTCTGTAAAGCAGAGCGCCGTTGGATTAAAAATCCAATGGTGATTAAAAATCACCAATTTATAGAAGAAGATTATGTATTGGGAAATATTTTCCAAATCTTGTGAGAAATATCTTCTGTAAAAAAGAAGTCCTTAGATTAAAAATCCAACGGTGAATAAAATTCACCGATTGATTTAAAAGATCATTTTGGTTGATTATAAAATCAATCAAAATCTCTCAATAAGATATTTTCTGAACAAATTGGTTCTTTTTTTTCTTCTATAAATAGGAGCAAGAGACACAAAAAGAGAAAAAGAAAGAGAAAAAAACCCCTCGTAAGCTTAAAAGAAAAGAGAATTTAATTATCCAGAGAGAAGAAGACCTCATAAAAGAGAAAAAGAAACTTTAGGTAAGAGAAGGAACAAAACACAGAGAATATCTCATCACTTTTTCACCTCCATAAGAGTTTAACTCTTCTAAAAAGAATTTAGTTCTTCCTCTGGTTGAGATCTGCAGAAGCAGATTTCCCCACAAGTTGAGAATTTAATTCTCATCGGGGAGATTCTGTTATGTAGATTCAAACCCAGGGGAAATAACTAAGTTCAAAGAATTTAATTCTTACCAGAACATATAGGAATTTAATTACTTTAATAAAATTAGGGTTTAACCCAGTAGAAGAATTTAATTCTTATAAAACAATACGGGGCTCGAACGTCTCAAAACTCAAGATCTCCATGCACGTAAGGAAAAGATTAGTGCTTGAACAAAAAGAGAACAAACTGAGATCGGCTCACGCGACCCCTTAAGCAGTGCTTAGCTTTCATAAAGCAGAAAGGGAATACATCAAAGGCAATAGCGCCAAATTTCGAGCGCCTCACATGACCCCACGTGAGCGCCTCAAATTCTTAGTGCTTAACATTACTTCAAGCGCCTTACGTGACCCCACATGAGCGCCTCAGACTCTCAGCGTTTAACGCTACTTCAAGCGCCTCACGTGACCCCACGTGAGCGCTTCGGATCTTCAGTACTTAAACAATACTTTAAGAACTCACATAGGAACACGTGAGCACCGAACATATTATGTGTTTAACACTTTGATAGGCCAACTTAGCCCAAATTAGCTAAGTCTCCCAAAGCCAAAACTCTTTTTCAACCGAGCCTCAATTATACTCAGGTCTTTCAAAATTGATCTCAGATGGCATTCAAAGTAATGTTATCCCCACCCTTCTCAATCTGACATTTGGTTCAAGGGTAGATCTCTCCATATCTCTGATACATGTCGTTGTAATTTTTCAACGTCTTTAGAGAGGTGGAGGGTCCCAATAACTAATAATTCTTGGTATACCCCCCAAACTAACAACCCAGTAGACCGCAACGTCCTTAAAACTAAATTGCGGACCGCAACGTTCCTAAAAACTAAATTCCATAGACTATGACGTCCTTAAAATTAAATTGCGGACCGCAACGTCCCTTAAAACTAAACCCTTTGGACCGCAATATCCTTAAAACTAAATTGCGGACCGCAACATCCTTAAAACTAAATTGTGGACCGCAATATCCTTAAAACTAAACTCCATGGACCGCAACGTCCTTAAAACTAAATTGCGGACCGCAACGTCCCTAAAAACTAAATTCCACGAACTATGATGTTCTTAAAACTAAACCATTTTGTACCGCAACGTCCTTAAAACTAAACCCTTTTGTATCGCAACGTCCTTAAAACTAAATTGTGGACCGCAACGTCCCTAAAAACTAAATTCCATGGACTATGATATCCGTAAACCCAATGGACCGCAATGTCCTTAAAACTAAACCCTTTGGACCGCAATGTCCTTAAAACTAAATTACGGACCGCAATGTCCCTAAAAACTAAATTGCGGACCGCAATGTCCCTATAAACTAAAGAAAATCCTGTTGAGTAGATCTTAATCTAAAATTAGACTAACATATCCTCAACAAACGTTTGAGTTGATCTTAATCTAAATCAAGATTAACGATTCTTAAACCAACCCAAATCCAGATCTAAGAAAATACGGATTTGGACTAATCCGCGCCCTACGGGCGACAACACAAATTAGTCTCCATATACAATCCACGGGCAACCTAAAACAAAACAAACACACACGATACGAAGTGAACTTCTGGAGAAGGAGAAAGTGGTTACGGCGATACAGTAGCGTAATTAACTGCAGGGGCTTGCGTCTATAGGGAAGAGCGTTTCCACAATCAAAAACCCCTCACAATGAGGGAGAATCTGACGAAGTCTGCTACAACGGCCGCATTTGTCCAAACCTCCGATACACGGTGCCATAAATCAACTTGGCATCTTCGGAGAGGTGGACAGATAAAACCAAATAGCATTTGCCCGCCAAAATTCAGGCCAGACGTCATAGCGTCCCGGTCGCGTATTTCGGCGACGAACAGATTCTGGCACGCCCGGTGGGAATGGAGGCGTTGCAGAGACGAGACTCCTGGATTTATAAGACATGATGGGGAACAGTTCATCTTCCCCGTTCCCTAAGCAGATCCAACGGCTACAAAGATGACAGCGTTGCACTTACGTGCAAACCACGTAAGAACAACGCCGTGGGGGCATTTGTTCCTTTATAAAAATTCAGAAAGAAAAGGGGAAGGGAAAATTCCCCACTAATGTAAGCATCACGTGTAAGCACGTAATGATCGATCCCTTATAAAGAGACTCGGAGAGGGAAATGAAAAACTTCCCGCTAGTGGAGCATCTTGTTCAAGCACGTGATACATCTGTATACAGAGTAAGCGGCTCCACTTAGTAAGCAACAATTAAAGCCTCATGTGCAAACACGTGATCGTCTTTCATACAAAATGTGTAGGACCGGGTTATAAAGCAAACAAAGAGCAAAAAAACTCACGTGTTACCACGTTATGCCTTCCCTCTATTTAGACTGCTACATACAAACGAACCAAGTTAATTCTGTAAAGGGTCACGTGCTGCACGTGAGAGATCTCAAATGCCTTCTGAGCCGATAGAATTAAATTCTAAATACAAGGATCCAATTCCTATTTGGAAAATATTTTCTCAATCTTTCTAAACAAGAGAGATTGTGCTCTGTAAATCCGAGCACCGTTGGATCAAAAGATCCGATGGTGATTAAAAATCACCAATATACAGAATAAGTTTTGTATGGGAAAATATTCTCCCAATCTTGTTAAAAACAAGAAAAATGTCTTCTGTAAAATAGAAGTCCTTAGATCAAAGATCCAACGGTGGATAAATTCCACAAATCAATTAAGAAATCTCTCAATGAGAGATTTCCTCAACTGATCAACAAATCAGCCTCCCCTATATAAAGGACCCAAGACTTCAAGTCTTGAACAGAGAAACCCTCCCATAAACTTCAAGTTCAAAAATATAGAAAACAGAGAGGAAAACCCCTTGGTAAGCAAAACCAAAAGAGAATTTAATTCTCAAATCAAGAGTTTAACTCTTCTCAAAGAACATAGTTCTTCCTCTGGTTGGGATCTGCAGAAGCAGATCTCCCCATAAGTTGAGAATTTAATTCTCATCGGGAAGATTCTGTTATGTAAATCCAAATCTAGAGGAAAGAACTAAGTTCAAACAATTTAATTCTTACCAAAAAGATATAGGAATTTAATTCCTCTGATAAAACTAGGGTTTAAACCTATAAAAAAAATTAATTCTTATAAAAATAAGGAACCTGAAATTCACAAAACTCGGATCCAGAGCTCCATGCATATTAGTGTTCAAAGCTACACAATAAAAGCTCGCGTGTTCCCACATGAGCACATTTGAGGAACAAAAAAAGGGAAGACTGAGATCTAGCCACGTGACCCTTGAGAAGTGCTTAGCACTTATAAAAGAGAAAAAGGGAATAAACCTTATTTTGGGGCGCCTCACGTGATCCCACGTGACCCCTGAGAAGTGCTCAGCGCTTATAAAAGAGAAAAGGGGAATAAACCCAAGGCAGTTTCCATTTTTGGGGCGCCTTACGTGATCTCACGTGACCCAATAGCGCTTAGCGCTCAGAAAAAAAACAAGGGAATAAACCCAAAGAAACAGCGCCTCAAATTTTTAGTGTTTAACACTACTTCAAGCGCTTCACGTGACCCCACATGAGCGCTTCAAATTTTTAGTGTTTAACACTATTTCTAGCGCCTTACGTGGGTGCACGTGAGCGCTGAGCATATTTCTAGTGTTTAACACTATGAAAGGCCAATATTAGCCAAACTTAGACCAAATCTCCCTAGGACAATCAATTGAGCCCCTCATGCTCAGGATCCCCAAAACTGATCTCAGTCCTAAAGATAGCTAATGAGCTCCCAACAGATGGCATCTAAAATGATGTTCATCACATCCCCCCTCAGTCGAGACATTGGTTTGAGGGTACATCTCTCCACACCTCTGATACATGTCGTTGTAATTCTTCAACATCTTCAGAGAGATGGAAGGTCCCAGTAACCAATAACTTTTGGCGCATCCCCAAACTGTTAAACCAAAACCCTATGGACTATGATGTCCTTAAACAGGGACTATGATGTCGTTAAACCCAATGGACCGCAACGTCCCTAAACTAAACTCAATAGACTATGATGTCTTTAAACTCCACGGACTATGATGTCCTTAAACTATGGACCGCAACGTCCCTAAACTAAAGCAATAAAGAACAAATGCTCTTTTGTTGGATCTAAATGATCATAAATCTTGTTAAGTAGATCATAGTCTAAAATTAGACTAACGTATCCTCAACAAACGTTTGAGTTTATCTTAATCTCAAATGAGGTTAACGATCTTTAAACCAACCAAAACCCAAATCTAAGACAATACGGATTTGGACTAATCCACGCCCTACGGGCGACAACATAAATTAGTCTCCGTATACAATCCATGGGCAACCAAAAATAAAACAAACACAACACGACACGAAGTGAACATCTGGAGCAGGAGAAAGTGGTTATAGCTATGTTGTAACGTAATTAACTGCGGGGGCTTGCGCCTGTAGGGAAGAGCGTCCCCACAATTAAAAACCCTACATAATGAGGGGGAATCTGACGAAGTCTGTTACAATAGCCGCATCCGTCTAAACCTCCGATACATGGTGCCATAAATCAACTTGGCATCTTCGGAGAGGTGGACGAATAAAACCAAATAGCATCTGCCGGCCAAAATTCAGGCCAGACGTCCCAACGTCCCACTTTCGGCGGCGAACAGATTCTGGCACACCCGGTGGGACCTTTTCCTCTTTCCACTCCACACTTCGTGTGTCGTGTTCACGAACGAATCGCGGTTTAATATGGTTGCCCCTGGATTCGAGATACTAAGATTTGGTGTCTTGCTCCATGCAGAAGTGAAGATGACGTCGATGGCTTCCAACTGAACCAACTGCAACAACAACTTCCACTCCGTCCCTGTTGGAGGAGTGACTTATGGGCCCCAAGCGGCCTCCATTTTCGCAATGCCGGTGGAACAGGTGATGCAGGCCACCACTGGGTTGTTCTTCGGGACCATACTTCCGCCAATGAGCTTCAACGCTCCGGCGCCGTCACAGGAAGCTCCAAAGAAGTTGGTCTTTGATCGGCTTACCACTACCACAACCCCTCTCAACGGGTCGTCCATGTCCAATGCTTCGGTCTTTAACAGACAAGGCTAAAGCTCAAGCGGGCCCGTGAAGAAGCCTGCAATACCCGAAGGAGCTATCCCGAAGCGGATAGCCAATCCAGCCCCGGTAAACGAAGTCATCAGAGGGGCTTCTCCTGCTAAGGGGTCGGTATTCACAAGACTGGCCGTTCCAACTCCCGCTGCGGGTGGAGTCGTCCAAACTACTTCCCCTGCTCGAAAGTCGGTCTTCGACAGATTAGACGTCCCCCCTCAACGGACGTCGGTCTTTGACAGGCTGGTACCAACAATAGCATTTCCTCAAAGCAAGGGGTGTTGGGGTTAAAATTTGCACCCCAGTTGACCGAGTCAAAGTCAAGGTCAACCTCAAGCTAGGTGGGCCCAAGCCCAGGTCAAGTGGGCCAATGCCCGGATCGAGCCCGAACATGGAGCGGCCGGCCTCCCCCCATGCCAAGATAAAAATTTTGTAATAAATAATTTTTGGTGTATTTCCTTTTTTATTTATTTTCTATGAATAAATGTAAGAAAAATGGGCATAAAGCCAAATTTTTGTAGAGCGAATGGCTTATGTGCAAAAAGAAATAGCACATGAGGCATGAGATGGGCAAAATTCCATTTTTGTAAAGCCCAAGGGGCTATATGTAAAGTGTATAGCCTATAAAGGCAAAGATAATGAAAATATCTCAACAACTTTTTCTCTCTCCCAAAAAGAATCAAGATCTGTGATCTCCTCCTTCCTCAAGGTTTTAAAAACCTTCTTCTTTGTTTTGAATTAAATCAAGAGTTTTACTCTTCCTTTTCCAAAACTAAATAGTTTTTCACCACAAAACCCACAAAGGGGAGCTTGGATCTTCCATCAGATCTTAAAAAAGAGAGATTTTTAAAATCTCACTCCTCTTGTTATCCAAGAGCCGCCAACAGGGGAGGAAGAAGGAGACTCATCTCCAAAGACCCCACTTTGGGGAAGATCCAGGGCTCAAGGGGAGAAGCCCCTTCATCAGCTTCAAAATATCCGAGGAGTTTAACTCCTCACACACACACACACACACACACAAAATAATAAGTATTTCTTTCTGGGAGTACAACTCCCAGTGCGGGGTCCAAGTCCTTTTTGCCGCCCAAAGCGCGAGCGCCCGAGCGCCCACGTGCCTGGCACGTGAGGCACTAGCGCCCAAAGTGCTAGTGCCCACGTGCCTGGCACGTGAGACGCTAGCGCCCGAGCTCCCGTGTGCCTGGCACGTGTGGCGCTAGCGCTTCCCAAAGCGCTAGCGCCCGAGTGCCCACGTGCCTGGCACATGTGGTGCTAGCGCCCAAAGCGTTGGCGCCCGGGCGCCCACGTGCCTAGCACGTGAGGCGCTAGTGCCCAAAGCGCTGGCCTCCTGGCACCCAAAGCGCTAGCGCCCAAGGCGATAGCGCCAGCGCCCGAGCGCCTAAGCGCCCGCGTGCCGCGCACGTGAGGCGCTGGCGCTTTCTCCCACGCATCCTTTGGATGCTCTTTCCCTTTACACACACACACATACACACATACTCTACAACACTGTCCCCCGTTAGAAAAAATTTCTAATAGGGCGCTGCCCCGCACCCCGCAAGGGGGCTGCTAGCCTCCTTGACCCCTAGCCAGCTATCCGGGTAGCGGGACCCCCGTAAAAACTTTGCGGAGCCCTCGATATACCCAAAACCCCTTTCAAAACACCACACACGTACACTGCACATCGAGTTCGCATGACCTGTTTGACCCGTTAATCGGAGGTTCTCTCGCTCCAAAGGCGAGGGGTAATTAACGGCAGCTTAGTCCGCGGCTGCCGGAGATTCGGATCCCCACAATCAATAAACCCTAACCTACCCTACGTAGGGGGAATCTGTAATGCGCCTGACAAGCGTGCGCGTATTCCCATCTCAATGGGGTGACGAAAAACACCCTACAGGTTCTGGCACGCCCGGTAGGACCAATCTCTCCTCCCATATTTCGGGTTAAATATCCATGCGAACTCAATCAATATACATATCTATATTTATATTAAAATAATGATTTTTCATGCAGGTTTTCAAGCAATCAATTTTCAACAATGTCTCCAAAGATGAACTCAGCTCCTATCTCCTACACGATGAAGATGGACTCCAGGACGGTCCTCCCGGCCAGTCTTGGGCGACAGTGGGAGAAGCCGCTGCTACAGTTCGGCTCTATTCTGTTCGTGCCAGCTAACGCCATTCCGGCTCCTCAAGCTCCGGTAACAGACAAACCGGTCTCGAAAGGCAAGAGGCTAAATGTGGTGATCTCGAGGGCACCACTACCTAAACGTGAGTCGGTGTTCAAACGGCTCTCTATGGCCCCAGCTGGGGGCAAAGCCGTTAGAACAAAAGAAGTTGCCAGACGTCGTGGGCAAGCCCAGGCGATACCTTCGACGGACACGCGGGCGGATGTCTTCTCAAGCTTCCCCATCACTCAGCCTATGGCGGCTTCCCGAAGAGCAGAAGCCTGCCAAGCGCTCAAGGCAGAGAAGCTGAGGCAGAAGCGGCTCAAATACAGAACCAACAAAAGGGCTAGGGCTCTGGCCATGTTAAAATTTATGAATTTCCAAAGCCCGGACCGCTCCGCGAAACCAGCTGCCAGTGATGAAAGGATGGCTGAATGTGTTATCCACACCGTCTACATGGTGGGCACGCGTCCTAGCAACAACCTTCGCAGCAAAAGCAAGGATGGGGCCACCGCATCTCAAATCCCACCTGGTATGAATATGGCTGCCACATTCCAAGATCAGCCTCCTTTGGAAGGTAATGAAGACCCTTCCAGTGAGGCTGATAAGTAGAGAGAGCCCTCGGTTCATGAGGAGTCGGGCTCGGAAAGCGAAGATGAGCCAATCTTCCGTCCCAAGAACGCAGAGCAGCAACTTCTCCAAGAGCTCCGAAAACAGCTCAGAAGTAAAGATATGGAGATAGCCAAACTTAACTCCAAAATTGACGACTTGACGAATGTCGTCTTGCAGCTCACGGCCTAACTTACCTCTCAGCCGCCCAATCAAGCGCAAGGCTCTGCTCATGAACCGGGAAATGGTGTCCCAAGACAGCCGTCGCCTATTCCCTCAAATCCAAAGGTGGGCGGACCGCATGAAAGTCGGTCGCATCCTATCTCGGAAAATGTCTTGGCTACCGATGACAGTAGCCCGCTAAGTCAAGATCAAATTATGGATTTGGTTGCCAACAAAGTCAAAACATTGGTAGCTAAAGCCGAAGCGCAAAAAGATGTTAGCAGTAGCGGGAGACCATATCCTGCTCAGTATGATCTGGTAGAATTTCCTAGCGGCTATATCATCCCTAAATTCGAAAGATTTGATGGGACGGGAAATGCGAATAAGCACATCACCCACTTTAAAGCCTCATTGTAACACCCCAAACTTTCTGTACAACTTTCTGTACAATTTTTTCAAAATTTCAGAAAGGGGTATTTTTGCCTGAGCACAAGATATAAGTTTGTTTTGTTTTTTAATAGCAAGTAAGAGCTTGTAGCTCGTTGGTAAGACTTTGCACTGCTGAACCAAGCCACTACAGTTCAAATCCAATACCCCACATTATTTTTTTTAATATTGTTTTATTTTGAATTTTTAGAATACCAAGAGTTTACACGTGCATATCTCACAAAAACCCCCCACTACACCCTGAAAAGTAACCATGACAGAGGGATCACCAACCGTCGGGAGGATTCCGGCCGCCTAACTCGGCCGGAATCAACAAACTCAGCCGGCGGACCGGTCGACTCGGGCCGCCGCCGCCGGTCGGACTGGCCGATTCCGCCGAGTCCCCAACACAAAAATTATGTCTTTTGGTCTTCTCTGCACATCTGTATGGTTTAGTTCCTTGGAACAGTACCTGAACTCTTTTAAAACCCCAATTACTCCACTTTTAATACATTTTATTACATTTATCATATTTTTTCATTTCAACCTTTCACCTACCCTAACCCTAGCCTTACCCTATAAATACAACCCGTAAACACACACCCCTCACTCCAAAATTCTAAGCAAAACTCTCAAGAAATTTCCTTGAACCTTAGTGTACTTTTGAAGTAGCGAAATGCGAAACTCCGGCGATTTTTCTGGCGACAACCCTAGGAGTTCCCGTCTAAGAAACGACGCACCGGTGAAGTCTACCATTCCCTCTTCCTCTCCTCTAAGTTTGAAACTCGTAAGTCCCTTCTCCCTCTTCACTTTGCTATTCTAAAAATACGTATTTCCAAAACCCGACGGAATCGGAATAAATCCGATTTCCGATTCGGTTCTTCCTAAAATCTCACTTTTTCTTAAATACAATCATGCTAAACTATTACATGTTGACTATTAAACATTAACAAACATGTTGAACAAGTTTCATGACAATATATTTCATTTTGTAACTTTTACCGCTCTTTTTCAGTAAAATACCATGTAGTTTAAATTCGGCATTTAAACCATCACAATCTTGCTATACCTTTAATTAGATCACGAGATAATGACCTACCTCCTCACACACTCATATGCAACATAGCACAATACCTTTAGGAACATAAAATATGGGAAAACGAAACCTTTCAAATAAATACCATTTACTATTAAAACCGTTTTCTACAAAATTACGTATTTTTACAATCTTTGCAAAGCGCCGCTACAACCCATTTTGGGGAACCCGACTAGGATGGTGCAGATTATCGCACATCCCTGGACTTAGTAGTGTGAGATGCAGACCTCCGCAAGGAGCATTCGGTCTCGAAAGATTTAAAATACAAATATCTTAAGAAAATGAGATTTCTAGAAATATAATATATATTAAAATTATTTTTATATAAATATGTATATATGTATAATTAAAATATCTATTTTGTGATAATATGAATATTCCAACTTTTTCCTAAAAACACAAGAATCGATTTACATTAAAATACTATGAATTCCATACAAGTTCAATGTTACAATTAAATACCATGTATTATGAAAAATAGATTATTCTCACTAGAAATATCACAAATATAAAATCTACATCTATGACAACTCTAAAGACGATAATTAAATATTTGGGGTGTATCTTGAAAACTATATAAAGTATTTTTACATAAAACCCTCTCAAGTTCTATAAATTACCCTAAGAACCCTAGTAAATATAGATTTAAGAGGGACCAATCTCTTGATCCTCAGGGAGCCGGAGAAGTGGGTGCTTGTCTATTTAAGGTAGACAACTTAACAACGGTGTTATTAACACGGTAATCGTCTTTGAAAAAGACACAAATCCTGCCGCCCATGTGCAGCGGTTACCGATAACATCAAAACAATCAGGACTTCAATTTCTTTTCTAATTGTTCTGACTCGAGTCTCATTAATAACATGACTTGAATATGATTAAAGTACAATCTACAATCTACAGTTCAATATGAATCCATGAATCCATATATTCAATATATTCAATCTGTATTGACTAAACCGAACCATGGATATACTTCCATTTACATGATTCTCCAGTTACATCCATTTACATGATTCTCCAGTTATATCCATTTACTGATATCATGGTTTCGGTAAGTCATCTATCTATACAAGACAATACAATTTACAATACAAACACAAACAATACAATACAAGACATCGCGGGGTTTAAGGGGTAGATTGGTACGGAAGGTGTTAAAAATGGCACGAGACTGCAAGATTAAGACACCTAACCTGAATCCAATTGCCGTTGGTACGGAAGGTTGTATAACGGAGCCTTATACTTTCCGTTTGCCCTAGTCTCTAGCATATAGAGACTCCTCTCGTAGACACTGGCATCCTTCTGTACCAAGTTACAAACAACAACGTTAACCATATAATACAACTTGAAAAGCTACCTTCTCTTTCTGTCTATTCTATTTCTCCCTTATCTTTGGGACTTACCGAGTGATTGTTCGCTGACAACATTCCTTCTCTTTCTTCTTTGGAATGTTGTCAGGTGATCTGGACACTCAGAAAATCGAGCCTACTAGTGAGGACTTGGATCAGCTTGCCTACGACCCAGAACTCTAGCTTCATTGTACACATTTTATTTCAGTACTTTTCCATTTCTGTTATGCTATTGTTTAGGCATTGCTTTCATTCAGATGTATTTACTTTTCCATGCATTGTACAAAAGAATGTGAATAAATAAAGTTGATGTTCAATTATATCTTTTGTCTTTTGTGCATTTTCTTTTATATTGCTTAGATACGCTTAGCGTATTTACTTCAGAGTAAATACGTAGCGGCCTAGTCGCATCCTCTGCCCGTACACCGGGAAGCGGGGCGTGCCACTCATGCGGGAATACTGGGGGAAATGATACGCTTCTCCTTCGCCAGTTCGTTAATAGCCTGACTGATGTCGCTTTCGACTGGTACGCGAGCATACCAGATGGCTCCGTTACTACTTTCGTCCAAATAGAATCTTTGTTTCGACAAAGGTTCATGAGTGTCAGCGATAAGATCACCATCGCCGACCTCGTAAGGACCAAGCCAAAGAACAACGAAAGTGACACGGATTTTATAACTCGATGGCGCAATCTCTTCGTCAAATGTGAACCGCCGATAGAGCGGGACCAATCTGTCAGTCTCCTTGTCGAAAATCTCAACAATTGGATGGCCCTGTTTCTATGCACCACAGGTCTCAAAACATTCCAAGAGCTGACCAGGAAAGTTCAGATGCTGGAGCGCTCAAAGCAGGAGTCCTCCTCGGATTCCCAAAATAACAATAGGTCCTGGAGAAATCGAAAGGACGATAATCGCAAAGGCTGAAATTCTGACGATTCTGAATCTTTCAATGCCTCGGCTAACCGAAATAAGCAAGGGTTGAGCAGGCCTAACGCCAATCAGTCTCGGAAGCCAGTGTTCGGAGAGGGGGAAGAATCTCCACTAAAAGAGAAGTTGGATAAGGCCTATTCCTTCAGAAGGGACAAAATCCGCAAAATATTCAAAGACGCCCTGAGAAACGGTCTACAACTGCCAGAGTCAAAAAGACCACAGGAAGCGAATATGACCGACGACCCCAAATACTGCCCCTATCATAGAGTGATAGGTCATGCCATTGAGGACTGCTTCGTCTTCAAAGATTGGGTCGAAAAGCAATACAAGGCAGGAGAGATAGAACTATCCAAAGGCGTGTTAACAAACAGTCAAGTCGCGACCGCCAATTTCATACAAACGAAGACCGAAGTTCTTCGTGAAACTGATTCTCTCAGACATATGCCTTTCTCTGAAAATAGTTGACCACCACTTCGTTAAACTAGGAACAATCGACCTCTAATTCGTTAAACCGGGGATGTAAAAATGTGTAAATAAAAAAAAACAAAAAAAATTATATAAAAAGCTGAAATGATAGGGAAACTTGCAATAAAAATCAGCGAGTAAAAATAAAGATGAAAATAAAGCCGAAATGATGGGGCAACTGCGAATAAATAGCCGAAATGATAGAGCAATAGTGGTAAAAAAATATAAAAATAAAAAATAGCGAATGATGAGTCGCTCCTGGTACCATATTCCAGTGTAGCAATGCAGACGCCAACCAAATTCCAAGTTCCCAAACAACGAATGATGAGTCGCTCCTGGTACAATATTCTAGTGCAGCGATGCAGACGCCAACCAAAATCCAAATCCTTAAGTGGCGAATGATGAGTCGCTCCTGGTACCATATTCCAGTGCAGCGATGCAGACCCTAACAAAATTCCAAATCCCATACCCCAACGGAGAATGATAAGTCGCTCCTGGTACCATATTCCAGTGCAGCGATGCAGACGCCAACCAAATTCCAAATCCCATACCCTAACGGCTAATGATGATTCGCTCCTGGTACCATATTCCAGTGCAGCGATGCAGACGCCAACAAAAGTCCCGAAATTTTTCCGGCCCTACGGTCTGGATCATACATCCTGCAAAACCGTATACAATCTACGGGCATAAAACGATCCCAATCTCTCCCAAGTCCTACCGGCGAGACCATATTCAAAGTCCCACCGGCGGTGAAGATTAAAAAAAAGGGTATGTTCACAAGCAAAATGGGCACGGATGAAAACCTGAAAGGGCTCCATGACTAAAAACAACGGGACTGTCGGCGAGTATGTGAAAACCCGAAAGGACGCAAACTCGTGAAAAAGAGATGAAATGCACTCGTAAAGTCCTCACGATTTTGTGAGGAGAAAATTCCCACATGAGATCCTTACGACTCACAAAAGAGCAACACACTTGGGAGTCCCCATGACTCCTAAGGAAAAAATACACTTATGGGATCCTTACAACTCGTAGGGAGAAAATGGTTTTTTGAGACCCTTACGGCTCATAAAATTGAAAAGTCTTAGGTGATAGGGACCTAAAACCTGTCTCCTGAGCCATCGCTTCCTAATAAGCAGATGCAAATGATGATTCGCTCCTACTACCATATTCCAGTGTAGCGATACTGATGCTAAACAGAAACTAATTCCCAAATCCTCCTAGGGCAAATGATGAGTTGCTCCTGGCATTATTCCAGTACAGCAATGCAGATGCCGACCAAAACAAAAATCCTCAAATCTTCTCATGGCAAATAACGATTCGCTTAGTACCATATTCCAGTGTAGCGATGCTGATGTCAACCCAAATCAAATCAAACCAACAACCTCTGCGGCGGAATCATGCTTCGTCTCAGAATGTACCCCGTATCGAAATCATGTTTCGCCTCGGAGTATCCACCTGCCCTGTCGAAATTATGCTTCGCCTGGGAATCATCCTCTACATCAAAACCAGTGACACTCCATGCCGGGAAAACGTCGACAACAGACACTCTGTGCTGGGGATAAGTCAACTAGCGACCTCCTCGTCGGAATTATGCTTCGTCCTGGAATCAAGTCAACCAGCGACCTCCTCGTCGGAATTATGCTACGACTCGGACAAGCCAACCAGTGACCTCCTCATCGGAATTATGCTCTGTCCTGGAATCAAGTCAACCGCCGACCTCCCCGTCGGAATTAAGCTCCGCCTCGGAATCAAGTCGACTAACAAGCTCTGTGTCGAAATCATGTTTCGTCTCAGAATGTACCCCGTGTCGAAATCAAGCTTCGCCTCAGAGTATCTGATTTCCCTATCGGAATTATGCTTCACCTGGGAATCAACCTCTGCATTGAAATTATGCTTCGGTCTGCCGCTCGTCGGAATTATGCTCTAACCCCTTTGGAATCATGCTCCGCTCGTCGGAATTATGCTCCGACCCCTTTGAAATCATGCTCCGCTCGTCGGAATTTTGCTCCGACCCTTTGGAATCATGCTCCACTCATCGGAATTTTGCTCTGATCCCTGGAATCTTGCTTCGCTCTTCGGAATGATGCTCCGATCCTCGAAGTTATGCTCCGACCCTTTGGAATCATGCTCCGCTCATCGGAATTATGCTCTGATCCCTGGAATCATGCTCCTCTCTTCGGAATGATACTCCGATCCTTGGAATCATGCTTCGCCCGTCGGAATTATGCTCCGACCCCTTTGGAATCATGCTCCGCTCGTCGGAATTATGCTCCGACCCCTTTGGAATCATGCTCCGCTAGTCGGAATCATGCTCCGATCTCGGAATCATGCTCCGCTCTTCGGAATGATGCTCCGATCCTCGGAGTTATGCTCCGATCCCTGGAATCATGCTCCGCTCTTCGGAATGATGCTCCGATCCTCGGAGTTATGCTCCAATCCCTGGAATCATGCCTCTACTCTTCGGAATTATGCACCGATCCTTGGAATTATGCTCCAACTCTTCGGAATGATACTTCGACCCTGGAATTATACTCCGCAAATCGGAATTATGCTCCAACTCTTCGGAATGATACTCCGATCCTGGAATTATGCTCCGCAAATCGGAATGATGCTCCGATCCCCGGGAATCATGCTCCCCGAGGGATGCTCCGCCCCCGGAATGATATTCCACCTCGAAGTCCAGCTTCAAGGTCCATCAATTTCATACACACAACTCATATGCGCGGTGTGAATTTATTGATGGGGGCACTTTGTTGGGGTCAAAATTTGCACCCCAGTTGACCGGGTCAAAGTTAAGGTCAACCCTAAGCCAGGTGGGCCCAAGCCCAGGTCAAGTGGGCCAATGTCCGGGTCGAGCCCGAACATGGAGCAGCCGGCCTCCCGCCCCCCATGCCAAGATAAAAATTTTGTAATAAATAATTTTTGGTGTATTTCCTTTTTTTCTATGAATAAATGTAAGAAAATGGGCATAAAACCAAATTTTGTAAAGCCCATGACTTATGTGCAAAAAGAAATAGCACATGAGCTATGGGATGGGCAAAATGCCATTTTTGTAAAGCCCAAGGGGCTATATGTAAAGTGTATAGCCTATATAGGCAAAGATAATGAAAATATCTCAACAACTTTTTTTCTCTCTGAAAAAGAATCAAGATCTGTGATCTTCTCTTTCCTCAAGGTTCTAAAAACCTTCTTCTTTCTTTTGAATTAAATCAAGAGTTTTACTCTTCCTTTCCCAAAACTAAATAGTTTTTCACCACAAAACCCACAAAGAGGAGCTTGGATCTTCCATCAGATCTAAAAAAGGAGATATTTTTAAAATCTTACTCCTCTTGTTATCTAAGAGCCGGCCAACAGGGGAGGAAGAAGGAGACACATCTCCAAAGACCCCACTTTAGGGAAGATCTAGGGCTCAAGGGGAGAAGCCCCTTCATCAACTTCAAAATATCCTAGGAGTTTGACTCCTCATACACACACACACACACAAAATAATAAGTATTTCTTTCTGAGAGTACAACTCCCAGTGCGGGGACCAAGTCCCTTTTGCCGCCTAAGCGCCCAAAGCGTGAGCGCCCACGTGCTTGGCACGTGAGGTGTTAGCGCCCGAGCGCCCACGTGCCTGGCACATGAAGCGCTAGCAACCGAGCGCCCAAAGCGCTAGCGCCCGCATGCCTAGCACGTATGTCGCTAGCGCCCAAAGTGCTGGCGCCTGAGCACCCACATGCCTAGCACGTGAGGCGCTAGCGCCCAAAGTGCCAGCGCCCTGGCGCCCGAGCGCCCAAGCGCCCGCGTGCCGCGTACGTGAGGCGCTGGAGCTTCTTCCCACGCATCTTTTGGATACCCTTTCCATTTATACACATACACACACACACACATACATATACACACACACATACTCTGCAACACTGTCTCCCATTAGAAAAAATTTCTAACGGGACGCTGCCCCGCACCCCGCAAGGGGGCTGCAGCCCCCTTAACCCCTAACCCGCTATCCGGGTAGCGGGACCCCCGTAAAAACTCTGCGGGGCCTCCGATATACCTAAAACCCCTTTCAAAACACAACACACGTACACTGCACATCGAGTTCGTATGACCTATTTGATCCGTTAATCGGAGGTTCTCTTGCTCCAAAGGCGAGGGGTAATTAACGGCAGCTTAGTCCGCCGGAGATTCGGATCCCCACAATTAATAAACCCCAGCCTACCCTAGGTAGGGGGAATCTGCAATGCGCCTGACAAGCGCGCACATATTCCCATTTCAATGAGGTGACAAAAAACACCCTACAGGGGCATGACGAAGCCACCCCCGTAACTGAGCCGGTCCCGTCTGCAAGACATGCTCAACTTCGCCACTGGTGCTGAGTGAGGAAAGCTGGGGGCATTTCCCCTTCTGGATTGACTCCACCAGCTCCGATGGTGGAAATTGACGGTGTTGTTCTAACTGGGAACGGCTTTGGGCCGCTCAGGAGGGTGCGCAAGAATTCTCCAACTGTCGTACTAAAAAGGTCTTCTCCACCCGCTAAAAATGTCACAAAGGCGAAGCCGGAACAACCCCCTCAGCGGCTGTCCTCTAAAATCCACAGGGTCTGGCGAAGAGTCCAAGACTCTGTAGTTGACCAAGACTACCCCCGCCGACAGAAGAAAATGAAGGGTCGACAGAAGGGGGACCATCTCGCCGCCATGCCACAGAAGGTATCGTCTATATGGGTGCCCGCTGCAACGGCCCCCTCATCTTCGACCGTCCATAAAAGGAGAAGGACGGAGAAGATCCCTGTGTTTGTGACAAATCTCAAGGGTGTTGAATCCAAACGCCACAAGTCTGGGGGCATGGTAGTGCACACCATCTATATGGCTTCCGGGAAAGAGGATAGCCGTATCTCCATGGGTCATCGACCACTCACCCGGTCTGTGACAAAGACTCAAGAGCAACAGCAAAAGCTCCAGAAGATGCTAACGAAGATGGCCGCGCTCACTGGGCCGAAAGAAAGCCCGGAGACGTCGTCGGAGCAGTGCTAGGAATAAGAAACCGACGCCGAGTTCCTCCGAAGAATGCTCGAGAAGAAAGACAAAGAGGCTACGGAACAAGCGGACAACATAAAACAAATGGCACTCTTGTTCCAAGATATGGTCGGGATGATGATACAGCCGGATCCTCCAGTTGAAGACCCTCCAATAATCCTTGAAGACGACAGAGGGGAGACATCAAACCCTCCTCTGACTCAATCTGCAGCCAAGGAAGAGACCATCTCCAAAACCGCCCATGACGACTATATAACTCAACAGATATGAGCTCATCAGGCGAGCGAAGTGGCCGGCCAAATCGTCAAGATTGAACGACCCTATCCGGGTTAGTATGATCAAATAAAGTACCCGCCAGGATATACGATCTCTAAATTCCATGTGTATAAGGGGACGGGTAATCCACACCAGCACGTTGCTCAATTCATGACTCTGTGCGGTAATACCGGGGGTGATGAAAAACTGCTGCTTCGCCAGTTTGTTGGCAGCTTGTCGGAGACAGCATTCGAATGGTACTCCGAGCTCTCGAATGACCCTGTCAAGACATTTGCAGAAATAGAGCTACTGTTTACATAAAGATTCGCGAGCGCTAGCGAGCGCACCCCGATCACCGCACTAATTAACGCTAGAGTGAAGCCGGGAGAAACCTGGGTTCAATACGCCATTCGATGGCGGAACCTGTGGTCAAAGTGTGAACAGCGCATAGAGGAAGCTCCTGCCGTGGGCATGTTCGTGGGGACCCTTGACCTTCAGGCAACCATTTCCCAATTCATGATATTCTTCAAGCCGACCACTTTCCAGGCCTTGATCGTCAAGTTGGCCCAAATGGATCAGATGGGCCATAGACTGTCCTCCTCAAAGACGGATCCTCGGAATGAAAAGGGAAAAGGGAAAGCGACCTTTATCGCCAACGCGCAGCAACAACCGAATGGCCCAATACCGGTTGTTCGCCAAAGCAACAAGCCACAATCCCTCGATGAGAAGCGGAGACGTCCTTACTCGTTTCCCCGGGATAAAACGAGGAAACTGTTCGAACTAGCGGTGCGCAACGGGCTCATCACTCTGCCGAATCTGAGACACCCATCACAACCTGGTGATGTCAACCATCCTAACTATTGTCCCTACCACAGAGTAGTGGGTCACTCAATCGAAAATTGCTACGTCTTCAAAAACTGGGTTGAAGACCAGTATCAGCAAGGCAAATTCGCGCTGTCTGAAAAGTGGAGGGTAAACCCACCACAACCATATGCTCCTAAAAAAGTGGACACGCCGGGGGAATCATGCTTATTTATAGAGGAGGCCCCATGGGAAGTTGTTCTTTCAGCAAAAACTAAAAGAGTGCTGAAAGATCTTCAAGCATGTTCGGCGATTAGGTGGAAAAGCCCGCTAGAGCCAGAAATCATTGAGGAGACGCTGAAATCGCGCCCAACACCGAGAGTTGGTAGCGACGGGAAAAATACCCAGGCCCAGCCATCAAAATCTTCGAAGGAAAAGAAGAAGATAAGTAAGCCCGCGCGGCCTGACGACAAACGCACGGACCTGCAAAGGCATATTGATGCGCTAGAGGAATACAATCAGAAAGCACGAACCCCAGTCATGCTCTAAGAGTTTCTCAACCATATCCTTGAGAGGGAGATAATGACAATGACGACAGGGACGACTCGTCAGAAGAACCCGAGGATTATGTGACAAGTTGTCGCGTAATCTCTCATAAGGGAGCTGAGGGCTGGATCGGTGCCAAAATCCTTGAAACCGTCAGACGAGGGGATTGACACGGCGCTAAACAAAGCCCATCAAATCACACCCTAACTATGTGTATTCACGTCATCGTTGTGGATCCCGTCACGTAACAAATACACGTGCATGTAGAATGTCGGACCGAAACGTCCCTAAACGAACGACGGATCAAAACGTCCTTAAACTAACAATGGACCGTAATGCCTTTAAACTAGCTACGGACCGTAATGTCTTTAAACTAACAGCGGACCGAAGCGTCCTTAAACTAGCTATGGACCGTAATGTTCTTAAACTAACAACGGACCGAAATGTCTCTAAACTAACAACGGACCGAAATGTCCTGAAACTAGCTATGGACCGAAACGTCCTTAAACTACTACGAACCGCAGCATACTCAGGCTAACGCGGCAAAAAAACGGCACGTCCATAAGCAAGATGGGCATGGATGAAAACCCGAAAGGGCTCCATGAGTAAAAACATTAAGGCTACCGGCGATGTTTGTGAAAACCCGAAAGGGCGCAGACTCGTAAAAAAAATTCATGCACACTTGCAAGTTCCTCTCGACCTTGTAAGGAGAAAATACCTGCGTGAGATGATAACAACTCACAAGGGAGCAACACAGTTAGGTATCCCCACGATTCCTGAAGAAAAATTACACTTACGAGATCCTCACGACTCGTAAGGAGAACCCTCTTATGAGACCCTCACGGCTCATAAGATTCAAAAGCTTTAAGCTATAGGGATTTGAACCTGTTCTTAAGCCATCACATTTCCCAGACTACCCTACAAATGGTTCAATGTTGACCCTTGTATACAATCCACGGGCACAAATAAACATTTCCCCCACCCAGTTCCACCAATGGCGCGAAATCTCCTCATGTGGTGAATGACACTTGTAAGTCCTCTCGACTTATAAGGAGAAAACACTCTTGTAAGATCCATACGACTTATAAGAGAACACACACTTAAGAATCATCACGATTCTTAAGGAGAAAACGCACCTACGAGATCCTCACGACTCGTAGGGAGAAACACCTTTATGAGACCCTTACGGCTCATGAAGTCAAAAGCCTTAATCAACAGGATTCTAACCCTATTTGCTAAGCCATCTTTGTTTAAATCGATAAAGGCAAATGATGATTTGCTCCTGGCAATATCCCAGTTGTAGCGATGCTGATGCCTAAATCGGTATCAAATTCCAAGTCCTTTCACGGCAAATGATGATTCGCTACTAGCAATATTCCAGTCGCAGCGATGCTGATGCTAAGATTGGTATCAGATCATGAGTTCCATACTCGCAAAAAAAATGCATATGAAATAGCCGAAATGTTTAGGCAACTTGATTGATCGTCTAAGTTGTGATAGAATGTAAAGTGTTCACAATCAAAGATATTTATACCGCAATCAATTAACAGTGTCGATGTAGCGCGTTAATGAATACGGATCGTCCGCTGAGATGTAGGTTTTGATCGATCTTGTTTTAGTTGAGTCGAAATTTAAAAGATAAAAGAAAATGCAAGAAAGTTGATTCAAGATTTGAAAGATTTCAATTCAAGAAACATAAAGAATATAGATCTAGAATCAAGAATTAATAATGTTCAAGAAGATGTCCAAATTGAATGAATTATCAAGATTTGTAAAGAGGCTCGTAGGAATCGATCCAATCGATAGTGATGATGAAGAATTAGGATAACAAATTCTTATCTATTGATGATTTGTTGCTAGATCGATGACGATCAACGAGAATTAGGGATCTCTTGAAGAAACTAGGGTTTCTTCATCATCATCCCTTGTCCTTCCATTGATTAGCATTCAAATTCTAGCTTCTAGGAAATTCAATCATCGATCGTTGATCTCTAATTTAAAGCAAAAACATTCAAGAAAGCATCTCGCTCAAATTAGGTTGTCGATGATTCAATTTTCTAAAGTTTACAAAACTCATAAGACTTAAGAATCGTTCAAGAATTTAATCATCATCTACCTATTTTCTCAATTCCTCCACAAGCGGAGTTTTCACTCAAACATCATGAAAAGGAAAACAATCAAGAATTGGTAACTCATCATAATGCTCAAATGTAAAGAAAAGCAAGATCAAGAATTTTCACCTTTTATAAATCAACGTTTCGTTACAATTCATTCAAAGACTACAAGAATTGAGGAGAGAACTCGATCGTCGAACTAGCTTCGCATCGTCTTCGTGAGTCGCGGATCGTCTTGGATCACTTGCTCGGATGAAGATCAGTGTTGCTTCAAAAAGGCTCGATGGATGCTTGCTTTGGCTCGGCACTCGATAGATCTTGATTTGGATCAAATTGCGTCACTCAATTTGATTTAGATTTGATTTGGATCTACAATTTTTCCCTCCAATTTCAACAACCTCTAAGCCCTAGATCTAGATCTCTTTTTATAACCACCTCATTTGAATCTTCCCTCCAAACCTAGGTTGTTAGAGAGAGTCTTCTAGAAGAAGTTTGTTGGAGGGAATATTCTAGAATGAGGTTGTTAAAGGGAATATTCTAGAAGAAGGTTGTTGCAAGGAATATTCTAGAGTGAGTTTGTTATGCAGAGCCTTCTGGAAGAAGCCACGTGGTCTTTGAGAGTCTTCTAAAAGCAAGGGTTGTTACAAGAATCCACGTGGAGAATTTTGACGCGCTGAAGAGCTAACAAGGCCGCGGATCCGCGGCGGATCGGCCAACTCGGCCGCGGATCCGCGGCCAAGTAGTGTGTTCTCTGCATGAAATCTTCAGGGTACTTTTGTGTTGGCTTTATGGCGCTTTTCTGATATCTTGAATATTTTTATACTTTCTTGTTCACTGCCAGATCACAAGTCTTGGACTTGATATATTTTATCAGCACTTTTAGCAGTTCCGGCTCTTTTTCTTGGAGAATTTCCTGCACACAATCTCGAGATAAGTGTTGATTCACAAAAGATCATGTGTGCAATAATAAACACTCAATTTTCCTCAAAATACCGGTTATAATGTATAACACATGTTATTTGGTATTTTACAGACGAATTGCTAATATGTGCTATATTTATACCAAACACCTTTAGATGATTGCAAATAGTAGGGAAATTGATATGTTAAAAATGCAATATTTTCGACTGATCACAACTCGCAATAAAAATCATCGAGTAAAATATATGCATATAAAATAGCCGAAATGTTTGGGCAACTCGCAATAAAAAGCAGCAAGTAAAGAAAAAGAAAAATAGCCGAAATGATTGGGCACCGCGAAAAATAGCCGAAATGATTGGGCAATCGCGACTTTCGTGATATAAAAAGCTGAATTGATAGAACATCGCAGAAAGAAATAAAAAAAATGAAAGAATGAAACTTTTGCCCTGCAGGTAAGTCCATACTGACCCCTGTATACAATCCATGAGTAAAAACGAAAAGGGAACCACATGTCCCAAAAAACTCTGTCAAAGGAAAAGTCAGATCTCGACAGCAACATCTGCATCCCAGAAGACCAACAACGGCGTTCCTCCTCATCAGCAGGGCACGGACGCGACACCACCAATCGGAGCCACGACAAAGTCCTCAGTTCTAAGACTCTACGGTTCACAGACAACCTAGAGTCAGACCCGACACCGTAGAAAGCGGAGTACGTCAGCCAATGACCTCCGTCTCGGAAATACGTCAGTCAATGACCTCCGTCTCGGAAACACGCCAGCCAATGACCTCCGTCTCGGAAACACGTCAGCAAATGACCCAGTCTCGGAAATACGTCAGCAAATGACCCCGTCTCGAAAATACGTCAACAAATGACCCCATCGCGGAAACACGTCATCCAGTGACCCTGTCTCAGAAACACATCATCCAATGACCTCGTCGCGGAAATACGTCAGCAAATGACCCCATCTCGGAAATACGTCAGCAAATGACCCCGTCTCAGAAATACGTCAGCAAATGACCCCGTCGCGGAAACATGTCGGCAAATGACACCATCTCGGACATACGTCATCCAATGACCCCGTCTCAGAAATACGTCATCCAATGACCCCGTCTCGGAAATACGTCAACAAATGACCCCGTCTCGGACATACGTCATCCAATGACCCCGTCTCGGAAATACGTCAGCAAATGACCCCGTCTCGGAAATACGCCATCCAATGACCCCGTCTCGAAAATACGTTAGCAAATGACGACGTCTCGGAAATACGTCATCCAATGACCCTGTCTCGGAAATACGTCAGCCAATGACCTCCGTCTCGGAAATACGTCGGCCAGTGACCTCCGTCTCAGAAACACGTCAGCCAGTGACCTCCATCTCAGAAACACGTCAGCCAGTGAAACACGTCAGCCACTGACCCCATCTCGGAAACAAGTCAGCCAACGACCTCCGTCTCGGAAACACGTCAGCCAGTGACCTCCATCTCGGAAACACATCAGCCACTGACCCCGTCTCGGAAACAAGTCAACCAACGACCTCTGTCTCGTAAACACGTCAGTAAATGACCTCCATCTCGGAAACACGTCAGCCAGTGACCTCCGTCTCGGAAAAAAGTCAACCAACGACCTCCGTCTCGGAAACACGTTAGCAAATGACCTCCGTCTCGAAAACAAGTCAGCCAACGACCTCCCCGTCGGAGCAATGCTTCGATTCGGAAACAAGTCAACTCACCAACCACTTACGAGTCCTCTCGACTTGTAAAGGAGAAAATTCTCTTGTGAGTTCCTTACGACTCTCAAGAGAAAACGCACTTAGAAATCCTCACGACTCCTAAGAAAAAAATACACCTACGAGATCCTCTCGACTCGTAGGGAGAAAAGTCTTTATGAGACCCTCACGGCTCATAAAGTTGAAAAGTCTTAGGCAGCAGACTTGAACCTGTTTCCTAAGCCGTCACTGTCCTACAAGGAGATCAAGATAGACTTTTTACGGAACGCATTTGCTAAAAGGGACACGCCAATATGAAATAAAGTATATGTCTTTTATTCATGAATTCAAAATGAATACAAGATACATGTCATAAAAAGAATCAAAATGGATACAAAATATTCTCTCACTCAGGAGTGAATACAAGAAAGGGAGAATATACAAAAAAAAACATATATATCTTCAAGCCGGCGGACGATGCAATAAGTTCGTCAATTCGTCATTCTTCCGCTGGGCCTTGGCTTCAAGCTTTGTTATGGACACAAGACGGGTCTCCGCCTGAGACTGTTGAGCCTGATACGAGGAAAGTCGACTCTCAAGCTCCCTTTCAGCAACTTTGTGAGCTTCAACCATCTCGCGGGTAAAGATAACGGCTTTATCAAGAGCTACCACCTCCGTGATAGCTTCTTGAAGCGCTCGCCAAAGTTCGTATGCACTAGTGGTCTTAGTAGTGAGTTGAGCTTGAAGTTCCCCCAAAGCATTCGAAGCTAACTCCCTCTCCGAAAACTTCCGATTGAGCCTCTTCTCGCACGACTGCAGATTGGCTGCGCACCGTTCGATCAATCCCCGCAGACTCGATTTCAAGGTTAGGATGTCGGAAAGAAGGCGGATGCATTCAAGCCCGTGTAGGCAGACTTCCACTCGGCGACAATACTCAACCCAGACGCGTACCAATGCTTCATCATGATAGGTGGTGAGAACGGACAAGGAAGTATTGGCTTCGATAGCAAATTCTTCGGCCGAGATAAAGGTACCGGCGCGAAGGTCTTCAATGAGAGCCATCAGGGAGTAGATGCTTTGTCTTGCCATCCGTTCGGACTCACGCCGGGCATAAGGACCCGGTGGCATGAAGATCCGAGATTCCAATGGAGATAGGGTGGGCAGAGCTGTCAAGATATGTGAACAGTCAGTGAAAGTCACAAACATAGAATGGGCAAATCAATGCCAAAGATAAAACCTTATTTACCCGCGAGTCATGCAAGGTGGGTTTGAGAGATCCCCAGGCCCATCGAGGATCTCGACCTCGTCATCGGCTTCCAGAACTGTGGAGCGCATATCAGCATCATTATAAAGATAATAATAAAACGAAAAGGGTCGAAGAACACCAACCTTGCCCGGAAGAAAGGACTGTGCTTTGCGGGGATATCGCCTGTAGGGCACCTATGTCAAGTAAGCTGGAAGGATTTCCTGGGAGATAGGTCCACAATAGAAGCCGCCAATTCTCATAGTTCTGAAAGGAAGGAAAAGTTCAAATAATAGGAAGACTATTAAAACAAAGTATAAGAAGACTACCTTCGATACTCTTCCCGCCTTGAACCGGAGGGATAGCAGCTTAGGCAGCATCCTCCATTCCCTCAGGAACATCACCGGAGACATTTGCTGGTATGACAGCTTCTAATTGAGGGGCAATGGCTGCCACTTCAGGCTCCAATGAAGGGACGGCGGTCTCAACTACCCGTCCCACAATCTCCAGACCGTCACCGGAAAGATCCATTAAATCTACGGCCGATAAGGGCACCTCTTCTGGGAGAACAGACACCGGAGGAACAGAGGCTACCAATGGAAGCTCCACAGCAGGAATAGCAGCTGTAACAACCTCCTCCGCACCTACTAATGCCTCATCGGGGACATTTATAGAGTCCACAGTCAGGACGTGGCTTGAGCTCAAATTCTCTGTCATTGCTAAAGTCCCTGCAAAGTTTTCGCAAAGATAAGGAGATATAAAAAGCGATACAAATTATTTGCCGAAAGAAAAAATACATAAAGCACACATACCTATGCGCCAGGATGCTTCTAGTATGGCTTTTTCAAGCCGACGTTCCTTCCTGAGGAACTGTGCTCGCCGGGTTCAAATGCAGATGCATGGCCACGGTCTTCAATGCCAGCTCATCTTCCGAAGCGGCTGAGATAGACTGCTTGAGGGCTATCTTATCCTCCTGTCGCAGAGGACCCATATGTACCCGCCGTAGTGATGGGGGATCTTCGTAGAATATGACAGGAGGATAAGGTTTCTTCGGGACACCCGCGTTCTCAGTTTCGTCCTGTGAGCGCCTTATAACCTCAGGCAATTGTGCGGCTTCCTCGGCAGACGAACTCGGAAAGAGAAGACTATCATCCGGCTCTTGCATGGATATGGGTTCATGTTGGGCAACAACTTCAGATTCAGCAAGAGGTCGAGCAGACCGGTAACAGTCTTCTTCCTCCTTTTCGAACTGGAGCTGACACTAGAGGAAGAGGATCGCTTCCTCCCCTTTGGTGCTTTGATACAGCGCTGCCCAACTTCGCCTCCAATATCCTCTTTTGGCGGTACTACCGATGATGACACTGCCATTGATGACGCCACAACTGATGAAACTACTGCTAGCGCCTTATCGGAAGCCTTTGCCTGGGCTCTAGTGCGCAATGGCATACCAACTGTGGGAGGAGTTGATTCCACATCCGCCGCCTCAGGGATAAGTAAGGCACCGCTACCCCTCAATAGAAGGCGAACCACTGTCCGCGGTCGAGGCGGAACGCCCATGGCCTGGGTCGGGGGCAGGAGCTCTATATCCGAAGAGTATCCGCCTCTCCTCGGTAATATGGGACCAAATCGATGGCGGTACCAACCCGTAAAAGCCCCCACACACCTTGGAATATAGTCGGCCTCGGGGATCACAAAACGAGTGCCGGTGTTCAGCCGCATGAAGTGATGGGTGATGTCACGAACAACTCCCAAAGACGAACTGGGCTCCACCAAAAATGCCTCGAGGGGAACACCCTGGTTGTAACCCTATTGCCGAGCAAAGCGGTGCGGATTATACCGCATGAAAAGAGCCGTATCATTTCGACGAAACACCAAATAACCCGGCCTAATCGAATACAAGTGCATAATTTCCTTAGGCTTTAAGGATGGTGCGCCCCCTTTCGATAAATAGAATAGCTGTTGAATAGGTCCCGAAGGAGCAGAGAGGACTCGGTCGTTGAATACCATCCCACCTTCATTAGCATACGGGTTAAGCAACACACGAAAGGCCCCTAGCTGAGTTAGATCAGGAGCAGAAGCATCCACCAACCTCATGGGCCGCGGGAACGTGTAAGCATCATAGAAATCCGGCCGCTGATGCGCTGCGAACGCCCCCATTACATGCATCTCGATCCACGACGTAAAGTAGTGGAGGGAGAAACTCACTACATCTACACCCAAGGTCGAAGTATTGGCCGCAGTGCTCAACCCATGGTATAAGTGTGATAGCCCCGCGATACCCATGGCCAGTCGTGTCCCTTCAGCCACGCGATGAGCAGGATAGATGGTCGAAGCTCTCATGAAGCGACGATGCGTTGGAATGGCGAACCAGCTAAGACAAAGGCTTATAAAACCGACAAAGAAGGTCTCTTCGTCCATGCCGGGAGCCGCAATCGAATCAAAGGACACGGCCGACAAGATCGGGATGTAAAACTGCGGTAAATCTTTTTCTTTGGCTAGCAGCTTATTCAGCCCAAACCCGAAGGGGTCGTTAATATTCGCAAATTTCGGAGCCTCCTTCGATAAGATACCTTCACGGAGGAAGCAGGCGATGAAGCTTTTAAAGGTGACGCCCTGTCCCTCTGACTCCACGAACAGCTTCTCGAAAATACCCAGAGTCTTGATTAGACTGGGGTACTTATGACGGACAGCGTTTTCGGTCGTCAAGCCGTCAAGCATAGCAGGCACGGTCATGAATACATACTCATCGGGAGGCAGCAACTCTTCATAGTGCTTTCCCCTAATCGGCAATCCGGAAATCTCGCGGATCTCTTCCAGAGAAATCGAGACCTCACGATCCCCTAGCAAGAAAGTGTTGGTGGGAAGATTCCATTGATTCAGGAAAGCTTTAACCCACCAGACATGAGGGGACTGATAATGAAAGAGGGACGCGTACACCGCCTGATAAAGCCCGACCTTCTGCAATCGTGTACGATGAGCGGACAGAACATATCGAGCCCAGGGAAGATAGCCCGTTGGGCGGCGAGAGGTAAGCCCTATCTTATAGATTTGTCTCCATGGTTGGGCTTCACCTTGGCAAATGCGATGCCCCAAGATGTCTATGGCTGGCAAAGGCTGGTTTGGTATCCCAGCTGTCGACGGCTCAAGCCGACCTATAGGAGTCCAATCAGCCGCCCCCACTACAAAAGCAGTCTGCGGACGCTCCATCGGCAAAATTGGGCGAAGAGGCTCTGTTGGCACTTCGCAGAGAAAGCTGGGGCGGCCCCGGGATATACCCACACCAAGTTCCCCACAAGAGCAAACTGGTACAGTCCCTGTCATGGGCCCTGATCATCGCCATTGCTTCTTCGTCTGACGGCGATTGTGGAAAAGCAGCGTCTGAGAGAGTAAAAGGGAAGTAGGGAAGAGAAGCCATTGTTCCTGAAATAAGGGAAAGAAAAACCATTAGTGAAGCCCATATGCATATACATACATACATATATATATATATATATATATATATATATATATATAATAACAAAAGAAAATGACAAAATGTTTGTTTTGCAGGACCACTGCCTACAAGATACATGGACCCCACAAAATCAATATGGCGGCTCACCAATGATGAGACAGGGCAATCATTATGAGAATTAAGAAGATCCTCATTAAACAGACATTGGAATTCAAACAAATTTTTGGGAAAACAAGTTCTGTTAAGCACGCAACAAATTCAAATTTGTGCGAATAAGGGTAAAACCCTATGAAAAGATTTTCAAGAACACCGGGGAATAAAATTCCCGAAAGGTCCTCTTGATATTTTAGAGCTAAGCTCTTCGCCAGAGGAATTAAATTCCTTTTATGTGATAGAATTAAATTCCAGAAACTCATAAAAAAATAGAAACAAAATCCCATGAATCCTCAAAAATCAAAGGGGAATGCCCGAGGTATGGAAGTTTACTGCTCAAAGATCGCATCTTTGAATCCCTAAGCGGATGGGTTTCAGAGGATAGCAAAGCTCTCATAATGGATTCAAAATCCAGAAATTTTTGTTCAAAAAGAAAAGTTTTTTTCTGATGTGCAAGATCTTTACCTAAAAACGGTTTCTTTTTGACAGAGTTTAACTCTGGAATTACAATTGCAGAGAACTAAGCACTTAGGAGGAGAATTAAATTCTCAAAGAAAACGAAGAAGGAAGAAGATAAAAGAAATAGTGGTTACCTAAGCAACCAAACCCTTGTATTTATAAGACATGACAGGGCGGTTCACCTCCCCGTTCCCCTAGGCAATCCAACGGCTGTAAAGGTGACAGCGTTGCACACACGTGCAAGCCACGTGAGAACAACGCTATGTGGGCATTTGTTCCCTTATGAAAAATGAATAATAAATATAAAAAGCAATGGGAAAAGTCCCTAAATGGAGCACCACGTGCCCACACGTGATAGACACTGCGCTTGACAAAACAAGGCTGAAACTGAGCCTCACGTGCAGACACGTGACCTCTATATATTAGAGTATATAGGCGCCTTCTTAAAACAAACAATTGGCCAGAAAAGGTCACATGATAGCACGTGACGCTCTTTGATGGGCTTAACTTCGTGGGGTCACATGCTACATGTGATGAGCTTCTATGCCTTCTGAACCAATAGAATTAAATTCTAAGTAAAAGGGATCAAAGCCCTATTTGGAAAATAGTTCCTTAGATCTTTCTAAACAAGAAAGATTGCGCTCTGTAAAGCAGAGCGCCGTTGGATTAAAAATCCAATGGTGATTAAAAATCACCAATTTACAGAAGAAGATTCTGTACAGGGAAATATTTTCCTAATCTTATGAGAAATATCTTTTGTAAAACAGAAGTCCTTGGATTAAAAACCCAACGGTGAATAAAATTCACCGATTGATCTAAAAGATCATTTTAGTTGATTGTAAAATCAATCAAAATCTCTCAATAAGAGATTTTCTAAACAAATTGATTCTTTTCTTTCTTCTATAAATAGGAGCCAAGAGACACAAGAAAGAGAAAAAGAAAGAGAAAAAACCCCTCGTAAGCTTAAAATAAAAGAGAATTTAATTCTCTAGAGAGAAAAAGAACTACTAAAAGAGAAAAAGAAACTCTAGGTAAGAGAAGAAACAAAACACAGAGAATATCTCATCTCTTTTTCACCTCCATAAGAATTTAACTCTTCTAAAAATAACTTAGTTCTTTCTCTAGTTGAGATCTGCAGAAGCAGATCTCCACACAAGTTGAGAATTTAATTCTCATCAGGGAGATTTTGTTATGTAGATTCAAATCCAGGGGAAATAACTAAGTTCAAAGAATTTAATTCTTACCAGAACATATAGGAATTTAATTACTCTAATAAAATTAGGGTTTAACCCTATAGAAGAATTTAATTCTTATAAAACAAAAGGGGGCTCGAACGTCTCAAAACTCAAGATCTCCATGCACGTAGGGAAAAGATTAGTGCTTGAACAAAAAGAGAACAAATTGAGATCGGCTCACGCGATCCCACATGACCCCCTAAGCAGTGCTTAGCTTTCATAAAGCAGAAAGGGAATAGATCAAAGGCAATAGCGCCAAATGTCGAGCGCCTCACGTGACCCCATGTGAGCGCCTCAAATTCATAGTGGTTAACACTACTTCAAGCGCCTCACATGACCCTACGTGAGCGCCTCAGACTCTCAGCGTTTAACGCTACTTCAAGCGCCTCACGTGACCCCACGTGAGCGATTCGGATTTTCAATACTTAAACAATACTTTAAGAACTCACGTGGGAGCATGTGATAGGCCAACCTTAGCCCAAATTAGCTAAGTCTCCCAAAACCAAAACTCTTTTTCAACCGAGCCTCAATTATACTCAGGTCTTTCAAAATGGATCTCATATGGCATTCAAAGTAATGTTATCTCATTCCTTCTCAATCTGACATTTGGTTCAAGGGTACATCTCTCCACACCTCTGATACATGTCGTTGTAATTTTTCAATGTCTTCAGAGAGGTGGAGGGTCCCAATAATCAATAATTCTTGGTATACCCCCAAACCAACAATCCAGTAGACCGCAACATCCTTAAAACTAAATTGCGGACCGCAACGTCCCTAAAAAATAAATTACACGGACTATGACGTCCTTAAAACTAAATTGCGGACCTCAACGTCTCTTAAAACTAAACCCTTTGGACCGCAATGTCCTTAAAACTAAATTGTGGACCGCAACGTCCTTAAAATTAAATTGTGGACCGCAATGTCCTTAAAAACTAAACTCCATGGACCGCAACGTCCTTAAAACTAAATTGCAGACCGCAACATCCCTAAAAATTAAATTTCATAGACTATAATGTTCTTAAACCCAATGGACCACAATGTCCTTAAAACTAAACCCTTTTGGACCGCAACGTCCTTAAAACTAAATTGCGGACCGCAACGTCCCTCAAAACTAAATTCCACGGAGTATGATGTCCTTAAACCCAATGGATCGCAATGTCCTTAAAACTAAACCCTTTGGAACGCAATGTCCTTAAAACTAAATTGCGGACCGCAACGTTCCTAAAAACTAAATTATGGACCGCAATGTCCCTATAAACTAAAGAAAATCCTGTTGAGTAGATCTTAGTCTAAAATTAGACTAACGTATTCTCAACAAACGTTTGAGTTGATCTTAATCTAAAACAAGATTAACGATCCTTAAACCAACACAAACCCAAATCTAAGAAAATACGGATTTGGACTAATCCACGCCCTACGGGCGACAACACAAATTAGTCTCCGTATACAATCCACGGGCAACCTAAAACAAAACAACCACACAAGACACGAAGTGAACTTCTGGAGAAGGAGAAACTGGTTACACCGATGCGGTAGTGTAATTAACTGCAGGGGATTGAGCCTGCAGGGAAGAGCGTCCCCAGAATCAAAAACCCCTCATAATGAGGGGAATTTGACGAAGTCTGCTACAACGGCTGCATCTGTCCAAACCTCCGATACACGGTGCCATATATTAACTTGGCATCTTCGGAGAGGTGGACAGATAAAACCAAATAGCATCTGCCCGCCAAAATTCAGGCCAGACGTCATAGCGTCCTGGTCGCGTCTTTCGGCGGCGAACAGATTCTGGCATGCCCGGTGGGAATGGAGGCGTTGCAGAGACGAGACCCCTGCATTTATAAGACATGATGGGGAATGGTTCATCTTCCCTATTCTCTAGGTAGATCCAACGGCTACAAAGGTGACAACGTTGCACTTACGTTCAAGCCACGTAAGAACAATGCTGTGGGGGTATTTGTTTCCTTATAAAATTTAAGAAAGAAAAGCGGAAGGGAAAATTCCCCGCTAATGGAAGCATCACGTGTAAGCATGTGATGATCGATACCTTATAAAAAGACTCAGAGAGGGAAAGGAAAAACTTCCCACTAGTGGAGCATCACGTGCAAGCACGTGATGCATCTATATACAGAGTACGCGGCTCCACTTAGTAAGCAACAATTAAAGCCTCACGTGCAAACACGTGATCGTCTTTCACACAAAACGTGTAGGACCGGGTTATAAAGCAAACAAAGAATAAAAAAGCTCACGTGTTACCACGTGATGCCTTCCCTCTATTTAGACTGCTGCATACAAACGAACCAAGTAAATTCTGTGAAGGGTCACGTGCTGCACGTGAGAGATCTCAAATGCCTTCTGAGCCGATAGAAATAAAATCTAAATACAAGGATCCAAATTCTATTTGAAAAATATTTTCTCAATCTTTCTAAACAAGGGAGATTGCGCTTTGTAAATCCGAGCACCGTTGGATCAAAGATCCGATGGTGATTAAAAATCACCAAGATACAGAATAAGTTCTGTAAATCCGACAACCGTTTGTATCTCGCTCAACTAGGCCCGAGGATGCGCGATTGTAACGCCTTAGATTTCAGTCAGTGTTCGTTTAGACGTTAATGCGGATTTACTGTAAAAAGTTTACCAATTCGGATTCCTCACATTTTATAACATTTAATTAATAATTTATTATTATTTGTTATTGCATGCACGCACGTGTACACGTAAATGTGAGGGTTTGTTTGTGCTAATTTAGATTAGTAACCATGACAACTTAACCCTTAATCTAATCTCTTGTTTTAATCTAATCGTTAACCTTAATCCTAGATTTTTTTTGAGTGAGAAGAGAAGATATTTCTTTGGGTATGTGAGGTGGTATGATGAGTGGTATGAATGCATTAATGGTGAATTAATGTTGTGGTGCACTCACCCGTTAACCTCACCTCTCACTCTCTTTTCTTCATACTCTCTCTCTCTCACTCTCTCTCACACTCATTCCTTCTCTTTTTCTTTATATCTCTTCACCTCAAACTGAACACTTCTTCATTCCATCTCAAATCCATCACAAATATTCACAAAACTCACAAAAATCACATCTTTTACCATCTTTTGCCTCTTGAATGCCTTGGAGCTTGCAAAGCTAGGATCTTTGAGTTCTTTTGGTTAGGTAATAATCTCTTTCTGTTAAATAGGTGTTTATATTGTAGCGTAGCTTGTTAGTTTCTGTTTTGAACGCATTTTGTATCGTTTTGGGTAAATATCGTATTTTTAGTGTAATTTTGGGTCTGCGATGATCTGCTATCAAACCAGGTAATTGTTGCAAAAGTTCCCATCACAGTGACCTAGTGTAGTGACCTAGAACCTACCCTCAAAATACGAGCCCCTTTCTTTTTACGACCGCAATTTTATTGCTTCTGGTCGCAATTTGCGGCCAGACTGGGGACTTAGGGTTTGGGTTTTTGTGTAGAGGTCTCTAGGGTTGTTTGTGGTCTCATGGTACTTGCAACTTTTACAAATTTTTGGTACAGAAAAATCTTGGACCACTTGCTTGTTTGCTTGTGTTTCGTTTCACGCGATACGTTATCCGATACGGTTCGTGTTCTGTGTTCTGTGTTCTGTTGCTCTTGAGCTGGTTTCGTAGTGTCTCTATGCACGTTAGCTACAATATGAACACTTGAGAGTACGTTTGTGTTGCCGCGTTAGTCCGTGTAGTTTGGACGTGTTTTGGGTCTATTGCTAATATATACTTGCTTTGTCGTTTTATTGTTTTAGGTTCGCAGGCGGGGACTTCGGGCACTGGGACGAAGGGAAAACAGGTGGTAGGCTTCACTTTGCCAGGAGCGTTGGTGGGTAGATTTAACATCTACAGGGGAATCGCCCGCATGGCGTTATGCGTCTGGGCTAGAGATGACTTGACTTTGTCGCATTTTCTATTTCATATATAGAGTTTGCGTATACCCTTATTGCTTAGTTATTTGTTGTGCTTGGACTAGTACTCTTAGGACACTGCACTATTATTGACGGCTTATGTTGCACGAGCACTGATTGTATGCTACACACATCGTCAATAATTGCCATGACACGCACAACACACATATAGATATGATATTGTTGGTTAGGGACATTATGACATTGATTCATATTTCTTTATACATATGACATACATATCCCTAGTATCCATATGTAAACATATACAATACTGGCCTCTAGGGTATATACATCCAACAGTGTGTGTGTGTGTGTGTGTGTGTGTGGAATGGGACGCTGATATATATGTATACATATAAATTCATATACATCATCTTACTTATTCATGCAAATATACTTTTTAGGATATAGGAGATTCACCTGATATTGGATTTTAGGATATTTGAGATTTACTTGATATAGGATTCGGGATATATGAGATTGACTTGATATTGGATAAAGGATATATGAGATTTACTTGATTTCGTACATTCAGGATATATGAGATTTATTCGATATTGTACATTCAGGATTTGTGAGACTTACATGATATGAGAGCCAATTTGGGGGCTGATTTTAGGAAATTGGGATTTGGATTGTCTTGATGGATTTTGGTCCTACCAAGATGTCAGGATTCCGTGGAAATAACATGTTTCATCCCATAATCCACATTTATTGTTTATACACTGTTTCATGTATTAGTAGTACCTGATAGAGTACCTTCCATGACTGTCGTATTTACATACTTTTATTTTATATGCATTGCTTCATGTATTAGTTGTACCTGCTAGTGTACCTTTCATGACTGTTACATATATATACATTTTCATATCATTGTTCAATTATTAGTAGTACCTGATAGAGTACCTTACATGATTATTGCATACAGATTGTTATATTATTACTTCATGTATTGTTATACCTGCTAATGTACCTTTCATGACCATTTATTGCTATTAGCTTACATATGTTAGATTCGCGCTATACGTGCATACTTGCGATTACATGCATATGTTATTTACTATTCACGAGTTGGCAACTCACCCCCGTTGTGCCACAATGTTTTGCAGGTTGTTCCCCAGAGTAGTCGAGGCAGGCTATTCATCTATCTTATCATCTTTTGCTGCGGATACCGTTTCGGCTCACAGTATGCAGTTTTGTTTAGGTGGGTTTTGCGGTTATCCAATGTTGTTTATTGTATATTCATTATATCCTGTACTCTCCATCTACCATTAGCTTGTATGACTTAGAGACTTGATGTGAGGACAATATTGTATATTATTTTGTGACTTGGTTGTCTTTTATACAGTTTCATTTTTATCGTCTTTTATTTCTTCGCTACGGCGTCGTATATCTGTTGTGGTGGTTGTTTTCCGCTTTTGGGCGTGTTTTTGCTCCCGTTTGGGGATGCTTTACTTTTATTTATGTTGTACCCATTTTTGGGGCTGGTTTTTACAAAGGAGATGCTGCCAAAATTTTAAAGGAAATAAAGTTGGACTTTTAAAGAATTTGGGTTGAGATTTCAAAGGTTTTAAAATGCTATTAATTCTTACTACTTTTGATGGTTTAGATTGCTGGGTTTTCGGCTTACTTAAATTGCATTACGCCTGTAAACGTTGCGTAGTTTAAGGGCCGTCACGTGCCAATTTCGGGTCATGACAAAGTTGGTATCAGAGCGCTAGGTTTTACCTTTCGGAGTGTAGGATGACCTTGGTATGATAGAGTAGGTAGCTTAAGCAGAGTAACGTAGTGTGTGTATGTCCGCGGCATTCTTACAACACGGTACTCCGCCCAAAGTAACCTAAGTACAAATTGCTTGGAATTCCTTCCTTGATGATACATATCCTTGTGATTCGATTTTTGTGTTCATATCGAATCCTTTTCCTATTTATAGCCTTTGCCGCCGATGACTATGGGAACTCAGAGTGATGCAGCAAGGACCGAGGTCAGGATTGACTCGGGTGGGACGAGGATTGACCAGGATAGTACGCTCGTTGCACAGGAGCGGATGGATCCGCCTTCGATAGATTATCTCGCTAGGCTTGTGGCAGATATGTAGGACATGCGCCAGACGATGAGTTCATTGGTTGAGGCCATTCGAGCGTAGCGACAGGAGGTTGTCACCCCTGTTACCCAGTTATCCATTGCGGTTAGTATGCAGCATTCCGTCACCTACATAGCACCAGTGGATGCAGCCCCAGTTGACGAGGCACGTCTTCCAGAGACTTTGGGAGTTCCGGAACAGTGCAGGACTCGTACCGGTGTACCAGCCTAGAGACAGAGGCCTAGCCGTCGAGACAGATTTCGTGAGCATCGCAGGAGTAGCAGAGGCTTAGGATGAAGACAGTCGTTCAGCTCTCATCCCCAGGAGGGTCAGCAGTCATCGTATGGAGGTTTTCGATGCGGGAGCTTTCGACACTTCATCAGACATTGTTCCTTAGCACCGCGTCAGGCTTATGTGCAGAGAGATCGTAGACGTGGAAGGTTCGCTCAGAGGGGACAGGTTGGCAGAGGAGGAGTTCATCCAGTTGCGGGTAGGGGGCAGACACGAGAGTTTGCTTCTACTCATCGGGATGCGCGGGCGTCCAATGCAGAGTTTTCAGGTATTCTTAATTCGTATGTTCTTTTGATGCACTTGTGTTTTTACACACTTTATGCCGTGGTTGGGCCGAGAGTCGGGTTATCTAGATCAGTCGTTCGTTTTGTTAACTTCTGTCAACGATTCTTTTGTTGCGCGGCACGTATTTCGGTCGTGTGTCAATCGGATAGAAGATAGAGTTTTGTCCTTCGTTGTGATCCTTCTAGAGATGTTGGATTTGACGTTCTCCTGGGCACGGACTAGTTAACTACTTGCTAGGCGTCTGGGGACTGCCGTGAGGAAACAGTCAGGTTTTGTTTTCCCGGTGAGTCAGTTCTTGTTGTGCAGAGGGGAAAGTGGTGCCGCCTCTCACAGCTTGAATTCATCCTCTTTCGCTAGTCAGCTTTTGAGGAGAGGATGTCGAGAATTCTTGACGTTCATTCGTGATACCGGAGCTACAGTGGGTTTGTTGGACCGGGTTCCTTTCGTGCAAGAGTTTTCCGACGTTGTTCTAAATGAGCCGACGAAGCTTAGGGAGCTTAAGGATCAGCAGCAGAGTTGTTTGTTGGGGGGTCTTGTGCGTCTGAGTGTTTCGCTTTGGGGAGCTCCTATTCTGTTCGTCAAGGAGAAGGACAGCAGTTGAGATTGTGTATCGATGGATCGTCAATTGAACCGGTTTATGGTGCGGATAGGTATCCTTTACCTCGCATTGACGATTTCTTCGATCAGCTCCAGAGTGTGAGACATTTTCTAAGTTTGTTTAGGATCAGGTCATCATTTTTACGGATTCGGAGTGATGACATTCCGAAGACTGCTTTTGCGTGTGCTACGGGCAGTACGTGTTTTGGTGGTGTCGTTGGACTCACTAATGCCCTAGCAGCATTCGTGGATGTGATGAACCAGATTTCTTCAGGCCGTTTCTCGACCAGTTTATTGTTGTGTCATTGATGACATTCTGGTCTATTCTAATGTGTCATGAGGAACAGGAGCAGCACTTGAGGATTTGTTTTGCAGACATTGAGAGAGTGCCAGTTGTTTGCTAGATTCTCGGAGTGTTCTTTCAAGCTTGATTGTGTTGACTCCTAGGTCTTGTAGTTACAGGAGACGGTTTTGTATGGTTCCAAGAAATATCGAGGCCGTACAGCATTGGCCCAGACTTATGTACGGGACGGAGGTCCGCAGATTTTTCGGCTTAACAGGTTTTTACCGCCGTTTCGTGCAGGATTGCTAGTGTATCGCTGCACCGTTGACTGAACTGACCGGAAAGGAGGTTCTATTTCTTGGACTGTGGCATGCGTGCGGAGTTTTCGGTAATTGAAGACTCGGTTGACAACTGCACCAGTTCTTTCTTGCTTTCTGCTTCGGGCGACTTTGTTGTTTAACTGTGATGTTTTGCGAGTGGGGCTCGATTTTGCGTTGATGTGGCATTATAGAGTTATCACTTTTGCTTCCCTATATTTGGAGGAAGTACGAGCAGGATATCCCACTCATGATCTGGAGATGGCCGCGGTGGTCGTACGTTGGAGATTTGAGACACTACTTGTTCGGAGAGTCGTGTCAGATTTTCACGGACCACCAAAGCTTAATGTATATCTTCCTGCAGCGGGTTTTGATTGTTGAGACAGTCTTCTGCAGATTTACAGTTCTTGTGTGATCGTTGAGTACAGCTTAAGTTCGCCTCTACTGAGGAGACAGCTTGCTCATGTCCGTGCCCGTCCACTTTTCCTTAATCGTTTTCGCGAGGCACAACCCGCCGATGCTCGATCGTCTAAGATTCTTGAGCATACTCGGCTGGGTAAAGATTCGGAGTTCTTGATTTTTGACCAGGGTGTGCTACGTTTAGGGATGCGTTTATGTACCTGATACTATTGGGTAGAGCGAAATCCTAAAGCAGCCACATCGGTCAGCTTTCTGTGTTCATTCAAGTTCCACCAACATTTGACGTGACTTGTGAGATAGTTACGGGTGGGCAAGGTTGAAGAGTGAAGTTTCGGAGTTCGTTTCAAGGTGTCTGTCTTATTATGAGCTAAGATTGAGCATTTTAGACCGGCTGGAGAGTTACAACCTTTAACTGTTCCAGAGTGGGAATGGGAGCAGATCTCCATGAATATTCATTGTGGCGTCTACCCAGGTTTAGTCAGGGTGTGACTCCATTTGGGTGTTTGTTTTCCGGTTATGCTCAGTTTGCTCGGTTGTTCTTTGTTAAGTTTGTGTGTTTGCACGGAGTTTCTTCATGCGTTGTATCCAATAGAGGCACCCTGTTCGCTTGTCGTCTTTGGCAGAAGCTTCAGGAAGCCTTGGGTACTGGTTGAGCTTTAGCTCCGCTTTCCATCCGTTGGCTAATGGTTAGACAGAACAGACTATACAGACTCTGGAGGATATGCTTGTGCGTACATACTAATTGTTGTCGGCAGTTGGGATCGTCACTTGCCATTGTTAGGGTTCTCCTTCGATAGCTATTATTAGGAGACACACCAATTGGTAACTTTTAGGTTTTGTTTGTTGGGTGGTGCCGATCTTCAGTCTGTTTTCTGACTCTGCGTAAGTAGGATTTTTGAACCCCACCTAGTCTAGAGACTTCGGAGATAATCCACTTGGTTCAGGTCAGGATGAGAGTAGCCCAGTGCAGACAGAGGTCTTATGCCGACCATGGTGGTCGCAGACTTGAGTTCGCAGTGGGAGATCATGTATTCCTACAGATTTTTCCGACGAAAGACGTGCTGAGTTTTGGGAAGCTTATCCCAGGATTATAGGTCCTTCTGAGATCCTTAAAGCGAGTTAGTTCCGTTTCCTATAATTTGGCACTTCCACCCAGATTATTGAGTATTCACCATGTATTCCTTGTGTCGATACTTTGCAAATACCTTCATGACCTTTCTCACATGATTCAGCACCAGACCATTTAGCTTGACGCGATCTTTTCGTTCACCGGCAGCCAATTGTGTTAATGGTTCGGCAGGTGGAAAAACTTCGGTCAAGGGTCTTGCCATCTGTGGAGAGTTTTCTTGGGTATAACCGTATAGTGAGGTGATCACTTGGAAGGCTGCGAGCGAGATTTGGGAGTTTGGTACTCTCCTCTTTGAAGGTACGCTTAGTGAAAATTTTAAATTCGGGGACGAATTTTTATAAAAGGGGAGATTGTAACGCCTTAGATTTCAGTTAGTGTTCGTTTAGACGTTAATGCGGGTTTACTGTAAAAAGTTTACTAATTCAGGTTCCTCACATTTTATAACATTTAATTAATAATTTATTATTATTTGTTATGGCATGCACGCACGTGTGCACGTAAATGTGAGGGTTTGTTTGTGCTAATTTAGATTAGTAACCATGACAACTTAACCCTTAATCTAATCCCTTGTTTTAATCTAATCCTTAACCCTAATCCTAGATATTTTTTTGAGTGAGAAGAGAAGATATTTCTTTGGGTGTGTGAGGTAGCATGATGAGTGGTATGAATGCATTAATGGTGAATTAATGTTGTGGTGCACTCACCCCTTAACCTCACCTCTCACTCTTTTTTCTTCATACTCTCTCTCTCACTCTCTCTCACACCCATTCCTTCTCTTTTTCTTCATATCTCTTCACCTCAAACTGAACACTTCTTCATTCCATCTCAAATCCATCATAAATATTCACAAAACTCACAAAAAATCACATCTTTTACCATCTTTTGCCTCTTGAATGCCTTGGAGCTTGCAAGGCTAGGATCTTTGAGTTCTTTTGGTTAGGTAATGATCTCTTTCTGTTAAATAGGTGTTTATATTGTAGCATAGCTTGTTAGTTTCTGTTTTGAACACGTTTCGTATCGTTTCGGGTAAATATCGTATTTTTAGTGTAATTTTGGGTCTGGGATGATCTGCTATCAAACCAGGTAATTATTGCAAAAGTTCCCATCACAGTGACCTAGTGTAGTGACCTAGAACCTACCCTCAAAATACAAGCCCCTTTCCTTTCCGTATGGCCGCAATTTTATTGCTTCTGGCCGCAATTTGCGGCCAGACTGGGGACTTAGGGTTTGGGCTTTTGTGTAGGGGTCTCTGGGGTTGTTTGTGGTCTCATGGTACTTATAACTTTTACAAATTTTTGGTACAGAAAAATCTGGGACCACTTGCTTGTTTGCTTGTGTTTCGTTTCACGCGATACGTTATCCGATACGGTTCGTGTTCTGTGTTCTATTGCTCTTGAGCTGGTTTCGTAGTGTCGCTATGCACGTTAGCTACAATACGAACACTTGAGAGTACGTTTGTGTTGTCGTGTTGGTCCGTGTAGTTTGGACGTGTTTTGGGTCTATTGCTAATATATACTTGCTTTGTTCTTTTATTGTTTTAGGTTCACAGGCGGGGACTTCGGGCGCTGCGACGAAGGGAAAACAGGTGGTAGGCTTCAATTAGCCAGGAGCGTTGGTGAGTAGATTTAACATCTACGGGGGAATCGCCCGCATGGTATTATGCGTCTGGGCTAGAGATGACTTGACTTTGTCGCATTTTCTATTTCATATATAGAGTTTGCGCATACCCTTATTGCTTAGTTATTTATTATACTTAGACTAGTACCCTTAGGACACTGCACTATTATTGACGGCTCATGTTGCACGAGCACTGATTGCATGCCACACACACCGTCAATAATTGCCATGACACGCACAACACACATATAGATATGATATTATTGGTTAGGGACATCGTGACATTGATTCATATTTTTTTATGCATATGACATATAGCATACCTGTATACCTACATGCTTACATATATGCCTTGACATGCTTACATACTAGTTACCTGTATACCTATTGGGTATTGTACCATTAGCAATAGGTACATACACACCTAATAATATAGCTACATGTATACCTTGCATACATACTTCACTTATACCTGGAGGGTATATTACATCATTTCTGATAGGTAGATACTTATACTTTGCTATACCTTTATGTTATACATATATCTGGTTATAGCTATATGTTTACCTTTATTTGATATTATGTAGACTTGGAGAAATTAGGAACCGCATGATATTTATATATTAACTTGTTGCATGTTAATTAGCGGCCTTTTCTTTATATGCTCACATTACAGTTTTTGTTGCATATATTATATTCATGGATTTTTGCATTGAGATATGGATTTTTCATGAAATTATGCAAGTATTTCTTATTCTTTACTTGATATTTGGATGCATCCACTCTGAGATTTGTTTTAAACTGATACGTGGATCACGGGTGTCGATACCGGACACTTACGATTCGAGGAACGTATATACCGATACGTGGATCACAGATGTCGATACCGGACACTTACGATTCGAGGAACGTATAAATATGAGAAATACCGATACGTGGATCACGGGTGTCGATACCGGACACTTACGATTCGAGGAACGTATAAATATGAGAAAGACCGATACGTGGATCACAGGTGTCGATACCGGACATTTACGATTCGAGGAACGTATGGATATGAGTATTTATGTATCGATGCCAGACACTTGTTTTCATGATATTTTTATTCCTAAGTATATATAACAGTGGAATGGGACGCTGTTATATATGCATGTATATGAAGGGTTACCCTAGCGCCCCGGCCAACTTCCATGGCCAAATGCGGAACAAAAATTTCAAAACGAACAAGAACTTGGTGCTAGGCTAAACCCTAATCGGATCTTTAACCATAAACCTAGTTAGCTATTCTAGAGTTCTATCTACTAAGAAAAGGAGTTATACCAAACGGATCGAGTCCTTCGGTCTTCTCTCCTCGTCTTGTGCTCCAAGTGGTCTACTTGAACTTGCTTGATCTCCAACTCCGGCTCCATCGGCCCTCCACAATCGAGCTTGTTCTTCGGCCTTGCTTTGTCATAGATGATCCATCCAGGGAATATGATCCATGGCTCTAGCTCCTAATCAAATGACTATATGGAGCAACTAGAGAACTTGGGTTGCTAAACCAAGTGGTCTAGGATGTAGTGAGGGTGTCTAAGTGTCAAGCTATCTCTTTCTTGCCTCTTCACTTGATTCTCAACACATGAGAAGGTGGTGAAGAGGAAGAAGATGAAAGTGGATGAAAAGCAAGAGTAAGGAGGAACTTAAGAGAAATGAAAGCTCAAGAAAATTGAAGCATGAAGTGAGAGAAAATCAACACACAAGGTTTTTTGTATGAATTTTTTCAATAAACAATTAACTACCATGCTTCAATAGTAACTCTAAATGAATTATAAATTCATTTGTGAATTATTAAAGCATGGTCATCACCATTCCTCCCATACCTTTCACTTTACACCTCATTTTCATTTATCAAATAAATAGAAAATACAAAATGAGGTGTCCACCTTCTAGAAAGAAATCTGTAATAAATACGGATTTCAGTCTACCGTACATATATACCGGCAATCAGATAAAAATACGAACGCCCAAAGAGATAGAATAACATGAAGGACGTGATACTAGAATATATATCGAAATACATATATGTAAATTATTAAATCAATACCTGATTTAATAATCCGGCTCAAACCCGAGCTGGCCAGTATTACAAACTGTCCGATCGAAAATGCGAGTACAAAAGTACATCAATCGATCGAATCCTGAACGTATCCAATACGGCTACTGCATCATTTCGCCTGAATCAGGGAAACCCTCTGTGTGGGACTCTAAAGACTCAACAGTACTCTGGCAGTGGGTTTAACCATAAGCACGTCAGCAGCACTAGTTGTACGTAACGGCTACCCAGATACCTGTCGAAAAGGAAGGCCGACGAGCAAGCTCGTCCGAACTCCTACTGAGCCTATCCGTGACAAAATCCGTATAGTACGGTCTCTTCGTCAAAGAGTATCGCATACCGGGTCTAGGGGATGGTGAACGTCAGACCCTAATAACCTGATAAGTCGTACCGATGTGGCTCAGGACCAATCCGGGAATATACTGATCAACCTATCAGTAAATCCCAACTGCCTTGGCCAAGGTCTTATGGTCCTGACCAATCGAACCACAGTGCGATATCGACTCCCTATACCGGGAGAAACGAATCCCCGACAATCGCTCACTGTCTCCATGTGGCTCGGGACTGAACCCAACCAAAACCTGTTTGCACGACTCAGTAGAGCCGTGGTAGGGTAGTGATAAAAATTCAGTGGGAACTCATACGAGACAAATGCCGATCTCGGGTCCAAAGACTAACCTGTACACATGTCACCTGAGAACATCCATCTGACGATAGGTATAGTACTATATGAAAGTTCTCGACAAGTCCGTCCAGTGTACTCACACCCAGTGAGCACCTGTATACGATCTTAGGTGCATCAGACCAATGGCTGCGGGACCAACCATCCCCCGACGGGGCTAGAAACGTACACACCAGTCTACTCTAGAGTATCAGTGTCCAGTCTCGATACTTACGCGACTAGGGACCATTTAAGGATGTGCTTATGGACTACCCTGCTCCCACAAGTATGATCGCCATCACAACGCAGGTAGTCAAGCAAGATCCTAGGGGATTTATCAACATGTAACCGCAATATATAATAATGAGTATGACACATGCCATGTTAAGATAAAGACAAACACAATAGTATACTACCGTATCGAGTCTTTGTCAATATGTGCATGCAAGATATAACTACAACATAAATAAATACACATATCCCGACAAAGACAAGTCAAATAATATACTATATAACTGAGCAAGATCATTCTGTACATACATATCCCTAGTATCCATATGTAAACATATACAATACTGGCCTCTAGGGCATATACATCCAACAATCTCCCACTTGCACTAAAAGGCCAGTGATTGGCGTACCGAGTACCCAATGTCTGCTCTAAGGCCAGCTGCTGGCGTACCGCATACCCAACATCCCAAAAAGTCGCTCGAACTGTGCTTGAGGGAAGGCCTTTGTAAATGGATCCGCCGTGTTGTCTTTCGTATCTACTCTCCAGACCTCGATCTCCTGGCGATCTACGATCTCCCTGATCAGGTGATACCGTCTTGAGATGTACCTGGATTTCTGATGGAACCGTGGTTCCTTCGCTAAAGCTATAGCCCCATTGTTATCACAATACACCGGTATCGGATCAACAATGGACGGAACTACCTGAAGTTCAGCCATGAACTTCTTCATCCAAACCGCCTCTTTTGCGGCATCGCTTGCAGCAATGTATTCAGCCTCCATCGTCAAGTCTACGACGGTATCCTGTTTGGAACTCTTCCAACATACCGCCCCTCCGTTGAGGGTAAACACAAAACCCGAGACAGAATTGCTGTCATCCTTGTCACTCTGGAAGCTTGAGTCGGTAAAGGACTCGACCCTGAGGTCTCCATTACCGTAAACCAGGAACATCTCCTTAGTCCTTCTCAGGTACTTGAGAATGTTCTTCACTGCTGTCCAGTGGTTCTCACCTGGGTCTAACTGATACCGGCTCACCACGCTTAGTGTGTAAGCTACATCTGGTCTTATACATAGCATCGCATACATTATAGATACTACCGCCGAAGCGTAGGGTATAGTGCTCATGCGAACCCTCTCCTCGTCAGTCTTGGGAGACATCTCCTTGGAGAGGGTGATTCCGTGCAATGCGGGTATGTTACCGCGTTTGGAATCTTCCATATTAAAATCTCTTTAGTACGGTCTCTATGTACCTGGACTGCGAAAGTCCCAATAATCTTTTAGATCTAGATCCCCAGAATATATGAGGCATCACCTAGGTCTTTCATAGAGAACTTTTGTGATAAGAATAGCTTGACCAATTGTAGCATAGGAATGTCATTTCCTATCAAAAGGATGTCGTCCACGTATAAGACTAGGAACACGACAGTTCGTCCTACAATCTTCTTATAAATACATGGCTCATCTTTGTTCTTGATGAAGTCAAAATCTTTAACCGTCTCATCAAAACAGATGTTCCAGCTCCGCGATGCTTGCTTCAATCCATAAATGGATTTGAGAAGCTTGCACACCTTCCCGCTGCTCCCACTGTCTACAAAACCTTCTGGCTGATCCATGTAAACGCACTCTTCTAAACTTCCGTTTAGAAAAGCCATTTTTACGTCCATCTACCAGATCTCATAGTCATGAAAGGAAGCAATGGCAAGCAGGATCCTAATGGATTTGAGCATAGCCACTGAAGAAAAGGTTTCGTCATAGTCCACTCCTGGTCTTTGACGAAAACCTTTTGCAACGAGTCTAGCCTTATAGGTTTCTACCTGCCCATCCACACCAAGTTTCTTCTTGTAGATCCATTTGCATCCAACGGGTTTTATCCCAGGTGGAGCAACTTCCAGGGTCCACACTTTATTGGTGTACATGGACTCCATTTCAGATTGCATAGCATCCAGCCACTTATCAGAGTCCCTACTGATAATGGCCTGTCTGAAACTAGTAGGATCATCTTCTTTCAAGATGCAATCCTCTCGATCCCCATCTATGAGAAAACCGTAGTATCTCTCGGCGGATGAGAAATCCTACTAGATCTGTGGAGTGGCTGAGGTTCATCCGGGGTTATTGAATCCTGAGGTTCCACCAAATCTTCAGTTGCAGTTTGTCCCTCTGGAATTTCTTCCAGTTCTACCGTGCTCCCACTAATTTCTTTTGCAAGAAACTCTGTTTCCAAGAAAACAGTATATTGAGCAACAAACACCTTCTGTTCCTCGGTGTGGTAGAACAGATATCCATAACTATTCTTTGGATATCCCATAAACTTACATAAAACTGATCATGCCTCTAGTTTATCTGGTTTATGCTTTTTAACATAAGCCGGACAACCCCATATCTTAAATCTTTTAAGATATGGCCTTTTTCCATTCCATATCTCGAACGGTGTCTTAGGCACTGATTTGGACGGAACATCATTAAATAGGTATGCTGTTGTCTCAAGCGCATGCCCCCAAAATGAAAGAGGCAACTCAGCACTACTCATCATGGAGCGAACCATATCTAATAAGGTACGATTCCTCCGCTCTGATATACCATTGTGCTGTGGTGTATAAGGAGGAGTAAGTTGAGAGAGAATTCCATTCTCTTTTAAGTATTCTAGGAATTCCATGCTTAAGTACTCCTCTCCTCTATCAGATCGGAGGATCTTAATACTTTTACCAGTCTGGTTCTTTACTTCATTTTTAAATTCCTTGAATTTCTCAAAAGCTTCAGATTTGTGTTTCATGAGATATACATATCCGAATCTAGAGAGATCGTCAGTGAATGTGATGAAGTACGAGAACCCACCCCTTGCATGTATAGACATTGGACCACATACATCACTGTGTATGAGTCCCAAGAGCTCTGCTGCTCTTTCTCCATGTCCGGTGAACGGAGATTTGGTCATCTTTCCTTTGAGACAAGACTGACAAGTTTCATAAGATGAAAATTCGAACGTATTCAAGAGTCCATCTTTATGTAACATACTTAGTCTTTTCTCTCCGATATGACCAAGTTTACAATGCCACAAGTAGGATTCGTTCGTATCTGAACACTTCCTCTTGCGTGTGTTTTGTACATTGAGAACTGTATCTGATTTAGAACATAGATACCATTACACATTGTACCTTCTGCAACCAGTACCTTATCAAGGTAAATGTTCATGATATTTCTATCAAGAACAAAGTTATATCCATTTTTATCAAGTAAAGAAACTGATATGATGTTGCAAACCATGGAAGGTACATAATAGCAATTATTCAAAATCATAGTATTGCCATTTGGCAACACTAGGTGATATTCACCGACGGCCGCAGCATTAACTTGTGCTCCATTCCCTACTCTGAGGGACATATCACCAGGTCCAACCATCCTACTTTTTTCTCAGTCCCTGCAATAAATTACAGATATGAGATCCTGATCCGGTATCGAGTACCCAGGAGGTAGGACTGACCGAAAAACAGTTCTCAATAACAAGAACACCTGAAGAAGACGCAACAGTGTGTTTCTTCTTCGATGGTGTTTTTAAGGAATTCAAACAATCCTCTTTCCCATGCTCATACTTATAACCGTTGTCATAAGTTAGAGCCAAAACGACGTTCCCCAGCCCCGAATAAGAATTCGGATCGGTCAAGCGATACATTTTATTATCTTGATTAAGGCGTGAAATGGTTGCTACCTGGAGAGAGAGGGAAAACACTCAGCGTGCGCTCGTACAAGATTAGATTGGTTATTAATTTATCTAATCAGTATGGCTCCCACTGTTTCCTCAAATTCTTCTTCAAACCCTAAAAGAAGAACTAGTCAGGATTAAACACACGTTACAATACTTGCTTAACCTTTCAACCAGGCCGGTTTTGGTACTTCGAGGGAGGTTTTCCAACGCTTTCGCGAAGTTCTTTAATTACATAACCTCTTTTCCTTGGAGGCGTAGCCCCGCTAACACCTTTCTAGACACCTACTTGGTTTATAGCATTGATTGTTAAGTGTGATAATCTCCCGAGAGTAATCCTACTCATCAGTGGGATCGGGATCCAACTATCATTGTGTGATGCACTAGATAGAATCTACTCTAGTCACCACACTCCAGAAGGTATGCTAAATCTGCAAGTTTCCCGTATATTTGAAACTCCCGATGTGGTTTTTGCCCCTAACGATTTATGACATTGACTAGGTCAACAAACCATAAACCGCTAGTCAAGTTCTACCCGTCATTTTCTTGATTGCATTAAACCCACCCGTACGAGCCTTTAACTTGGTCAACAAGGCCGCACGACTGTCCTATCCAATCGCATTTACAATGCACAGAAAAATACTACTTAGCTACCGTACACTACGCCTTGACTAGGTCAACAAACACAGCACGAATACTAAATATTACTATTCTGAAATGACGGAGGGCTACGGCTAGGTTTTTGGCGAAAAACCCGTTAACGTAATGAACTTGATATCGTTGAAGGAACCTGAGAAGTTTTGTAAATATATAGTGGCGAAAACTTCTGCTAAAGAGGTCACTCCCTGTGAAGGGATCTCGGCTCTTTCCTCGTCGAATGAGGTGCAGGATATTCCAAACTGAATACCACGATGCAAAGCAAAAAATAATCGACTATAGTGAATTTATTACCCTGACGCAAACTTTTACTCAAGGGGTCACTCCCGATGAAGGGATCTCGGCCCTTGCCTCGTCGAATGAGGTGCTGGATATTCATAACCGAATACTACTGTGCAAAGCAAAAAATAATCGACTATAGTGAAGTTATTACCCTGACGCAAACTTTTACTCAAGGGGTCACTCCCGATGAAGGGATCTCGGCCCTTGTCTCGTCGAATGAGGTGCTGGATATTCATAACCGAATACCACTGTGCAAAGCAAAAGAGAACGTCTGTAATGTCAGTTTTTAAAGCTTGGTTCCAACAACATCTTTTAGGTTATTATTTTGCATTAATCAAAATTAATGCGGTCCCATCAATTTGTAACCTATCACACCAGAAAAGAACGAAAATATGATGTACGTATATACCATCCGCATTCGCCACTAGGCCCCGTCATCACCCGTTAGGTTACTTAACTAACGACAGAGCGGGGGCTGGACTAGCGCGGGTGCAAAACATATACAACATCTACTAGTATATATATAAGTATATATAACATTCATCCCAGGCATGATAATAAACGACATCACAAATTACAATACAGAATGGTGGATAATCTTGGAGCCTCGAATTTCATTTGAGCAGCAAATAAAACCCGACGTTCCCTGTCGTGTGGATAGCCTGTGCAATGAAAACCTGTACCCCCTACGAGTGCGGCGAATAGCCCGCCAGTTCTAGAATGAAGCCCCCTCCATCTCAGCGCCATGAGATGCGGGCTTGTTGCCTTCTAAAACCCGGCTATTCGTGCACCCCACTGCGGGGTAATCCTAGTACAGAAAATGAAAATAATATATACAAGCGGTGACATCGACCTCAACCCGGTCGTGCCCCAAAACAATATACAACCCGGCAAAGACGACAGTCCACATGTCGGACGCTCGTCCCGCAATAACAAATGTACAAATGAATTATAAACTGTATTTCTAACATTGCACCACATGCTATCCACCACGACAATCCAACCACAATCACAGCATAATCACACAACATCAACGTGAATGTCACGTTCTTAAAATCCGTCTAAAGGAACATATAGCTGTAAGTCGATGTAGTACACCCCAGTACTTGTGGGGAGGCAGAATTTTCAAAAACGATCAAGTTTAAAGAACGAACATCGACTAACCGCTTGAATCGAAGCTAAACTATAAATAACCATACACAAAGTGTTTCTTAACTATTGTGTTTAGGGATTATACCGAATGAAACTAGTCCTTCGTCTTTACGATCTCCTTGTTCTCCTCGGCCTTCTCTAGGTAGTAGACGATCCACCCGAGAGCAAAACTCCAAGCTAAACCTCTAACTTGAGGTAACTAACCTTCTTGGATTGCTAATCAAAGAAGCTAGAATGAAATAGAGTGATGGTTATGGATTGATTAGTCTTTCTAATCCTTTGATCTCAACTCATGAGGTGTAAGGATTAGGGTTTGAAGATGAGAGCTTGAGGAGAGAGAAGATGATAATGATAATGAGATGAGATTGTGAGTGTATCATAATATATTATGAAGCATTCTTATTTTAGAATAATGAATAATAGAAATGAATAAGCATGCTTCATAAATGCAAAGTGGTGATTCATTAAGCATGTGTCATTATCATTTATGGTGCAATAATGATAATGATGAATCACCCTCATGACTCACAATCTTATCCAAAGTAACCTCCTTAGTCACATCTTCTAGAAGCTTCTCGCATAATTACGAGAACGCCCCTCCGATCCGCAAAAATACGGAAAAACTTTAGACTGTAAAAATCCAATAACCGGATACCAGTAACTGGCTTAAACCAAAGCCGACTGGTAAAAACTGTCCGAAAGTCGTACGTGCGTAAACGCACGTATGCGTCCGAACCCTTTGTCGCAAAACCATGCAACCTCTATATCGTTTCGCCTGGAGTAGGAAACTCTCTGTGTGGGACTCTAGAGACTCGACTACTACGCTGACAGTGGGTTTAACCACAGACCGCAAGCGGCACTAGCTGTACGTAACGGTCCCCAGGTAGTTGTCGATAAGAAGGCCGATGAGGAAACCCATCCGAACTCCTACTGAGTCTGATGTGACAATCTCCATACAGTCCGGTCCGTTCGTCCAAGACTATCGCATATCGGGCCTAGGGGGGCGGCAAGCGTCAGTCCCCTAATAGCGGTATAAGTCGTGTCGGAGGGAAGCCCATTACACCCTGAGAAACTACTGGAACCTACCAGCAAATCTCGCTTGCCCTGGCCAGGGACTTTGCGTAATGGCTCTCTGACACAGCACGATATCTACTCCCAATACCGGGAGGGACGAATCCTGTCTAACCGCCACTGCCTCCAAGTGCTCGGGACTGCACCCAACTGCTACCTGTTTGCACGACTCCTATGAGCCGTGGTAGGGTAGCAATCTAAGAACAGTGGGACACACTAGAGGCGAAGTAGCAGTGTCAAGTCTGCGGACTATGCTGTACTCATGTCACCTGGGAACTGCTCACTGACGACTGGTATCAAACCAACCAACAGTTCCCTGTGAGTCCTGTCCGGTGTACCCGTAACCTAACGAGCACCTGCATACTATCTCCAGTACGACGTACTGACGGCTGTGGGACAGACCATCTCCCCAACTGGGATGAGAAGCGTACACACTAGTCTACTCCGGATATCGATGCTCTGTCTCGATAATCCAACGACCAGGGACCTGAATAAGGATGTGCTTGTAGACTACCCAGCCCCCACTAGTGTGACTGCCATCACAACGCTGGTAGACAAGCAAGATCCTAAGAGCTCTATCAATACGTACACTCACATATTAAGATAGAAAAACCAAGTAGCATACTACCATGTTTAGCAAGACTGTTATATACATGTGAATATCTCAAGCTTCCATTAAGTAATATACAAACTAGTATGATACAGTAATGGCCTTCTAGGGCATAAATACTAACAATAGCAATTAGACGAGTTTTACCGATCGAGTGACATTCCCGGTCGCAGATAAAAGTAAATGTACTGTAAACTGTTAAACAATGTTAAATTTAACGACTTCGAAACACGCCAAATTGCCCCGTACAGAAAACTACAGAGAATCAAATTTTGGCAAAAAACAAACAACACCAGAAACTCAAACTCCTAGAGATAAGTGCCCAGAACAAAACTGGAAGCATTTCACCATAAGAAATCCGAGGAGGCCGGTTTCTGAGGGTATGTGGCCGGCCAGAACATGGTGAAAATGCCTCGTTTTTGTTCTGGGTACATCTCATGGTATAAAGATCACTCTGCACTTGTTTTAAAAAAATTTTGAAACCCTTTTAAAATCAACAGAAACTAATGTTTTGGGTTTTCGTTTTGTGGTGTCATGTTGTTTTAACATTGTTTAAACTGCTAAGCTAGGGTTTATGGGCTGGCTCTGATACCATGAAGGGTTACCCTAGTGCCCCGGCCAACTTCCATGGCCAAATGCGGAACAAAAATTTCAAAACGAACAAGAACTTGGCACTAGGCTAAACCCTAATTGGATCTTTAACCATAAACCTAGTTAGATATTCTAGAGTTCTATCTACTAAGAAAAGGAGTTATACCAAATGGATCGAGTCCTTCGGTCTTCTCTCCTCGTCATGTGCTCCAAGTGATCTCCTTGAACTTGCTTGATCTCCAACTCCGGCTCCATCGGCCCTCCAGAATCGAGCTTGTTCTCCGGCCTTGCTTTGTCGTAGATGATCCATCCGGGGAATATGATCCATGGCTCTAGATCCTAATCAAATGACTATATGGAGCAACTAGAGAACTTGGGTTGCTAAACCAAGTGGTCTAGGATGTAGTGAGGGTGTCTAAGTGTCAAGCTATCTCTTTCTTGCCTCTTCACTTGATTCTCAACACATGAGAAGGTGGTAAAGAGGAAGAAGATGAAGGTGGATGAAAAGCAAGAGTAGGGAGGAACTCAAGAGAAATGAGAGATCAAGAAAAATGAAGCATGAAGTGAGAGAAAATCAACACACAAGGTTTTGTGTATGAATTCTTTCAATAAACAATTAACAACCATGCTTCAATAGTAACTCCAAATGAATTATAAATTCATTTGTGAATTATTAAAGCATGGTTATCACCATTCCTCCCATACTTTTTACTTTACACCTCATTTCCATTTATCAAATAAATAGAAAATACAAAATGAGGTGTCCACCTTCTAGAAGGAAATCTGTAATAAATACGGATTTCAGTCTACCGTACATATATACTGGTAATCAGATAAAAATCCGAATGCCCAAAGTGATAGAATAACACGAAGAACGTAATACTAGAATATATATATCGAAATACATATATGTAAATTATTAAATCAATACCTGATTTAATAATCCGGCTCAAACCCGAGCCGGCCAGTATTACAAACTGTCCGATCGAAAATCCGAGTACAAAGTACATCAATCGATCGAACCCTGAACGTATCCAATACGGCTACTGCATCATTTCGCCTGAATCAGGGAAACCCTCTGTGTGGGACTCTAAAGACTCGACAGTACTCTGGCAGTGGATTTAACCATAAGCACGTCAGCAGCACTAGCTGTACGTAACGGCTACCCAGGTACCTGTCGAAAAGGAAGGCCGACGAGCAAGCTCGTCCGAACTCCTACTGAGCCTATCCGTGACAATATCCATACAGTCCGGTCTCTTCGTCAAAGAGTATCGCATACCGGGTCTAGGGGATGGTGAACGTCAAACCCTAATAACCTGATAAGTCGTGCCGATGTGGCTCAAGACCAATCCGGGAAAATACTGATCAACCTATCAGTAAATCCCAACTGCCTTGGCCAAGGTCTTATGGTCCTGACCAATCGAACCACAATGCGATATCGACTCCCTATACCAGGAGAGACGAATCCCCGTCAATCGCTCACTACCTCCATGTGGCTCGGGACTGAACCCGACCAAACCTGTTTGCACGACTCAGTAGAGCCGTGGTAGGGTAGTGATCAAAATTCAGTGGGAACTCACACAAAACAAATGCCGATCTCGGGTCCAAAGACTAACCTGTACACATGTCACCTGAGAACATCCATCTGACGATAGGTATAGTACCATATGGAAGTTCTCGGCGAGTCCGTCCAGTGTACTCACACCCAGTGAGCACATGTATACGATCTTAGGTGCATCAGACCAATGGCTGCGGGACCAACCATCCCCCGACGGGGATAGAAACGTACACACCAGTCTACTCTAGAGTATCAGTGCCCAGTCTCGATACTCACACGACTAGGGACCATTTAAGGATGTGCTTATGGACTACCCTGCTCCCACAAGTATGATCGCCATCACAACGCAGGTAGTCAAGAAAGATCCTAGGGGCTTTATCAACATGTAACCGCAATATGTAATAACGAGTATGACACATGCCATGTTAAGATAAAGACAAACCACAATAGTATACTACCGTATCGAGTCTTTGTCAATATGTGCAAGCAAGATATAACTACAACACAAATAAATACACATATCCCGACAAAGACAAGTCAAATAATATACTATATAACTGAGCAAGATCGTTCTGTACATACATATCCCTAGTATTCATATGTAAACATATACAATACTGGCCTCTAGGGCATATACCTCCAACAGTGTGTGTGTGTGTGTGTGTGTATTAGCGGCATGGGACGCTAATATATATGTATACATATAAATTCATATACATCATCTTACTTATTCATGCAAATATACTTTTTAGGATATAAGAGATTCACTTGATATTGGATTTTAGGATATTTGAGGTTTACTTGATATAGGATTCGGGATATATGAGATTGGCTTGATATTGGATAAAGGATATATGAGATTTACTTGATTTCATACATTCAGGATATATGAGATTTATTCGATAATGTACATTCAGGATTTGTGAGACTTAAATGATATGAGAGCCAATTTGGGGGCTGATTTTAGGAAATTGGGATTTGGATTGTCTTGATGGATTTTGGTCCTACCAAGATATCAGGATTCCGTGGAAATGACATGTTTCATCCCATACTCCACATTTATTGTTTATGCACTGCTTCATGTATTAGTAGTACCTGATAGAGTACCTTCCATGACTGTCGCATTTACATACTTTTATTTTATATGCATTGCTTCATGTATTAGTTGTACCTGCTAGTGTACCTTTCATGACATTTGGATATATATACATTTTCGTATCATTGTTCAATTATTAGTAGTACCTGATAGAGTAACTTACATGATTATTGCATACAGATTGTCATATTATTACTTCATGTATTGTTATACCTGCTAGTGTATCTTTCATGACCATTTATTGCTATTAGCTTACATATGTTAGATTCGCGCTGTACGTGCATACTTGCGATTACCTGCATATATTATTTACTATTCACAAGTTGGCAACTCACCCCCGTTGTGCCACAGTGTTTTGTAAGTTGTTCCCCAGAGTAGTCGATGCAGGATATTCATCTATCTTATCATCTTTTGCTGCGGATACCGCTTCGGCTCACAGTGTGCAGTTTTGCTTAGGTGGGTTTTGCGGTTATCCAATGTTGTTTATTTTATATTCGTTGTATCCTGTACTCTCCATCTACCATTATCTTGTATGACTTAGAGACTTGATGTGAGGATGATATTGTATATTATTTTGTGACTTGGTTGTCTTTTATACAGTTTCCTTTTTATCGTCTTTTATTTATTCGCTACGGCGTCGTATTTCTGTTGTGGTGGTTGTTTTCCGCCTTTGGGCGTGTTTTTGCTCCCGTTTGGGGATGCTTTACTTTTATTTATGTTGTACCCATTTTTGGGGCTGTTTTTTACAAAGGAGGTGCTGCCAAAATTTTAAAGGAAATAAAGTTGGACTTTTAAAGAATTTGGGTTGAGATTTCAAAGGTTTTTAAATGCTATTAATTCTTACTACTTTTGATGGTTTAGATTGCTGGGTTTTCAGCTTACTTAAATTGCGTTACGCCTGTAGACGTTGCGTAGTTTAAGGGCCGTCACGTGCCAATTTCGGGTCGTGACAGCGATAATCCGTACCATCCCAAACGGGGTCCCCAAAAGTGGGTTGTAGAGACGCAATTGTAAGGAATTGTTTGACACAGTTTTTATAGAAATGGTTTTGCAAGTTTTGATGGTATTTATTTGTAATGTCGTATTATCCCATAACTATATTCCCAAAACTTCATCGTGTTATGTCAAAGATGTGTGTTGTGATGAGGTAAGTCGTTACCTCATGAGTTATCTAAAGGTAATACAAGTATTATGTGAATTATGGCGAAATGTATAGTATGCAGAATTTTACCGTCAAAATACAATAAAAAATGCATAAAAGATTCTTTTGAGATGAAACTTATTTTAATGTGTTTGATAATGTTTTTTAAAAATTATATGAGAGTATGGTATTTAATTGATTAAGAAAAATAGAATTTTAAAGAAAAACCGAATCGGAAGTCGGATTAACTCCGCTTCTGTTGGGTTTTAGAAATTAAAGTTTTTAGAATAGAAGATGAGAGGGGTAGAGGGGACTTAATGGCTAGGGAACAAAAGAAGAAAGAGGGGAAACTAAGGAAGGTGTCGGGGCATCGTTTCGTCGCCGAAATCTTCTCGGAACTTCGCCAGAACTTCACCCTTTGCTAACTCCACTTGCACACTATAAGGACTTGAGAATTTTTAAGAGTTTTGGCAGAGAATTTCTGAGTGAGGATGGGTGAAATGGAGTGTGGTATTTATAGAGAAAATTAGGGTTTAGAGGGTTAAAGAATGCATTAAAAATTTGCATTAAAAATTGGATTAAAGAGGATTTTTAATTCTCTGGATAATTGCAGAGAATACAAACAGTCTAGGGAAAGTGGGGTAGGCTAAGGGGTGTTCGGGTGAAGAGATGGAGGCCATTACCTACGGTCGGCCCAGCGGTACCGGTCCCCCTTGTTTGCGTCGCCGGCCCAAATCCGGCAATGGACGGTAGGATTTGTGCCACGTGTTGGTGTCGCTTGGTTTTCTTCAGTGCACATGTTTGATTATTCTATGTCTCTTCATTTTACGTGTAGTGCACGTGTAAACTCTTGGGTTTCTAAAAGATTAAGAGAAAATAAAAAGATAATGTGGCTGGGGGAATTCGATCACAGGGGCTACATCACAGCAGTGCAAGGATTTACCAATGAGCTACAAGTGCTTTCTTGCTGTTCAAAAGTAAAACAAATACTTATAGTGTACACTGAATTTCAAATACCCCAATTATACATTAACTTTTAAACAATTTTCTATACATTGAAATTGGAGTTGTTACAGTCTACTCTCCTTACAAAAATTTCGTCCTCGAAATTTACAATTATTTTAAGGTCTAGTTTACAAATAAATGAGGGTATCTTGCACGCATCTCGTCTTCCCTTTCCCATGTTGATTCTCCTGGTGTGTCTTTTCTCCACATCACTCGAACCAAGTTAACTTCCTTGTTCTGAAGTGACTTCACCTTTCTATCTAGGATCTCAACAAGTTGTTACTCACAAGATAAATTTGGTTGTACAGTGAGCTTGGAGTAATCAAGAATATGGCCGGGGTCACTCACATACCTTCTGAGTTGGGATATGTGGAATACATTGTGCACTTCTTCCAATGAAGGTGGAAGTGCCAAGCGATATGCCACGACTCGTTCGAGTAGGTCGAACGGTCCAATGTATCTTGAACTTAGCTTACCCCGTCTTCTAAAACAAATCACTCCACGGTTCGGAGATATCTTCAGAAATACATGTTCTCTCGGCTGAAACTCTAAGTGACGGCGTTTTGCATCAGCTCAGTGCTTCTGTCGATCTTGGGCTATGCGCATTCTTTCCCTGATAGTATGAACCACGTCGACAGTTGCTACTATCATCTCGGGTCCAAAGAGTTCTCTATCTCCCATATCGTCCCAACTTAATGGCGATCGACACTTCCTTCCATATAGCGCTGCAAAAGGTGACATTCCTATACTTGCTTGGTAGTTGTTGTTGTATGAAAACTCCACAAGATGTAGGTGATCTTTTCACGATCCTCCGAAGTATAGCATACACGCTCTGAGCATATCTTTGAAGATCTGAATAGTTCGCTCAGACTAACCATCGGTTTGTGGATGATAAGTTGTGCTAAAGTTCAAACTTGTTCCCAAGCTAGCTTGCAGACTTTGCCAAAATTGCGATTGGAATCCGGTGTCACGATCGGAGACAATGCAGACCGGTACTCCATGTAATCTCACGATTTCCTGCATGAGTTCATGGGTATCAGAGATAGCACATATTTGAAGAGTTTAAATCTTACTTAGATTCTTACCTCCATGTACTTCTTTGCTAGTGTCTCGGTAGATTGGCCAACTCGAAATGGAATATAGTGAGCCGACTTTGTTAGTGGATCCACAATAACCCATACCGCATCGTTACCCTTCGTGCTGCGAGGAAGTGCAGTCACGAAATCCATTGTGATGTGTTGCCACTTCCATTCTGGAATAGGTAACGGTTGAAGTAAACCAGTTGTCCTGTGATGTTCAGCCTTTACTTACTGACACACTAAGTATTTAGCGACGCTTCTGGCTATTTCACGCTTCATTCCATGCCACCAGTAATTTTGATGTAGATCTTTATACATCTTTGTACCTCCAGGGTGTACTGAATAAGAAGAGCTGTGAGCTTCTTTCATCAACTCTTCTCGCACAGAACCTTTAGGCACACACAATCTACTGCCGTATCTCAAATATCCGTCTTCATGGATAATGAAGTCTGTTCGAAGTCCACTTTCCATTTGTTCTCTGATCTTTTGCAACTTAGCATCACTTACTTGAGCTGCTTTGATCTGATTGACAATGGTAGATTGAACTTGTAAGTTCATCAAACTTGAAGCGTTACCTGGCATAACTACTTCAATCTCCATTTGATGCAAGTCTTATTGAAGCTTCCACTGTGCGGTGAGATTCAATGCTAATGGTTGGCGACTAAGGGTATCAGGAACTACATTCACCTTTCCTGGATGATATTGTAGGTTGATATTGAAGTCTGCCATGAGTTTTAACCATCTTCTCTGCCGCATATTCAACTTTTTCTGAGTAAACACATATTTCAAACTCTTGTGATCTGTGTATATGTCCACTCATTCACCAAGAAGATAATGGCGCAAAATATTGAGAGCAAAGATTACGGCCGAAAATTCCAAATCATGCGTCGGATAATTGCGCACATGAATCTTCAGCTGTCTTGAAGCATAAGCTACAACTTTACCGTGCTGATGTAGAACACATCCTAATCCCTTACCGGATGCATCGCAATGCACTTCGAAACCTCCAGATTGGTCTGGTATGACAAGGATAGGTGCTGATGTCAATCGCGACTTCAGTTCTACGAAAGCTCGTTCGCATGCTTCTGACCACACGAATTCTTCATCTTTACGTGTGAGCTTGGTCAGAGGTGTTGCAATCTTCGAAAATCCTTCAATGAACCTTTTATAATATCCTACTAGACCCAAGAAACTTCGAATGTCATTCACTGACTTCGGTGTCGGCCATTCACTTACTGCTGAAACTTTAGCTGGATCCACAGAGATTCCATCGCCTGATACAATATGTCCGAGGAAACCAACTTGATCTAGCCAAAACTCGCATTTGCTGTACTTGGCATAGAGTTGATGCTGTCGTAGAGTTTCCAGGACAATTCGTAGGTGCTCGGCATGTTCTTTCCGACTCTTAGAATACACCAGGATGTCGTCGATGAAGATGACAACAAACCTGTTTAGGTACTCGGAAAACTTGATTCATTAGGTTCATGAATATAGCCGATGCGTTGGTCACTCCAAATAGCATCACAAGAAATTCGTAATGTCCATAGCGAGTTCTGAATACCGTTTTATGGATATCAGATTCTTTGACCTTCACCTGATGATAACCCGAACGAAGATCTAATTTGGAGAAAACGCAAGATCCACTTAGCCGATCAAACAGATCATCGATGCGCGGGAGTGGATACTTGTTCTTTATAGTTACATCGTTCAGGGCTCTATAATCAATGCACATTCGATATGAACCTTCTTTCTTCTTTACAAGCAGAACTGGAGATCCCCAACTTGAAGTGTTGGGATGAATCCATCCTTTCGCCAATAATTCGTCCAACTGAGTTCGGACTTCCTACAAACCTTCAAGACTTAACCGATACAGTACTTTGATCTCCGGTTGTGCTCCATGCATTAAATCAATGCTGAATTCAAGAGCTCGATCGGGAGGCAAACTTGATATGTCTTCAGGAAATATATCGTCGAACTCTCGAACTATCTCTGGCTTTGATCCTTCTTCCGCTTGAAGTGCTGCAATCACTGCCTTCTTCGATTTTACCTTGTATGTGCTTGGTTCTAGGGTACGGTCTCCACTTTTGAAATAAAAGACATGGAATCTCGAATACTGCCCTCCTTTGACGACAGTCAATAGTAGCATAGAATGTTCCAAGCCAATCCATACCCAAAACGACATCGAAATTCGGTATGTCTAGCACCTTGAAGTCAGCATAGAATTCTATGCTGCAGACGACCACTGGACACAGATCGTATCCCATTACTGCCTTTAGAACGTCGTTCCCTAAACTAACATTCCAGCTAGATACGAGAGGTTTGACTGGAATCGCATGAGTTCGGACGAACCGTTGCGAAATAAAGCAATTAGATACTTCAGTATCGAAGAGTGCTACTGCAAGAAGTGAGGCTACTAAGATTGTACCTAAGTTATGTGGGATAGTTTAGGTATAAGAAAAATGTATGGATATGTATATATAGATGGGAAAATAAAGCTTGAAGGGAAAATGTTACCAGTAATGACTTGGCTGGGGGCTTCAGCATCTTCCACAGTTATTATGAAAGCATGTCGTCTCGGCACATTCCTCCTTGCTGGAGGAGCATTCCTCTGCCCGTTCCTTTGTACTTAAGGTATGTTCCGTTGAGCTTGATGGAACTGATGAGGAGAAGGTGCAGTCGGTCCACAAGGAGGTGGAGCAGGTAGTGCTAGTCATAGAGCAGGTGCCTGGATGGCTGGGCGCTGCTGATAAGCGATTGTTAGCCTGGGTGCAGTATTTAGGTTGTGTCTATGAGGCAGGACCCAATGTCATGAGTAGCTGAGCCGCAGACTAAGTAAAGGCGATTTGCACGCCGACAGACTTTCGCCAAATGTCCATCTCTCCTGCAGTAAGTGCAAAAGGCTGGGTTGGGCCGGTTGTTCGGTACTCCCGGTCTCCTGGGCACAAATTGTGGCCTTGAAGAGGCTCCTCATGCCATCTGAGTGTAGGGCATTTCATCCCGGCAGATTGAGATATGCCCCTCATCTTCACCACTGCCTCATATCGGCGTGCAACTTTCAGGGCCATCTCGTGGGTTGAGAAATCCCTTATAGCTAAGGCAGCTTGGATTTCCGAATCTAACACTTGTTGAAATCTTCTAGATTTGATCTCAGCAGTTGGTATCAAATGTGCCGCGAACCTGTTAAGGTATTGTGTTAGCTGTGTAGTATGTGATATTAGGAAATCGAATATTGAAACATATCTTACCTACTGAGCATGGTAAACTCAACATCATACTCATCTACGGACTTGGTCCATATCGAACCCTGTTGTAGATGAATAAATTGCTGCTCCATGTCGAATCGGGCAGTCTCTGGGAAGTATTTCGCATCAAATATGTCGCGAAAAGTCCTCCATTCGATAGGTTGGTCAAGACGATTTTCTTCCGCCTTCCACCAAATTTGGGCATTGTCAGTGAGCTGCAGCTTCACAACTTGAACCCAAGCGATCTCTGGCACTTTTGCCGCTGCCAGATCTGTCACGACCCGAAAGGTACGGAACGTGACTGGCACTTAAATTACGAACGTCTCAAGTCGGACGTAATCTAAGTAAGCCAAAACCCAGAAATCAAAACCAAATAAGCAATAGAGTGAAGGAAAACCAATTTATTGAAAGCAATTTTAATCAAGTAAGTCACATCAAGCTTTTTTTTTAAAAGCAACATCCATTTTTCCGAAAATTTCGGCAGAGTCTCTTCTGTAAATACTGGCCCCAAACGGGTACAACAGGAATATATATATATAACATGAAATAAGGCATCCCCAAGCGGGAGCTAGCTCTTCGCTCAAAAGCGGAATCACAATCCCACGCAATAAATATCATCAAAGTACAAGAATAAGCAAAAGAAAGCACAAGTAATAAACAACACGTCGGCTCAAGTGAGCTCGACCCAAGGAAACAACATAAAAGTCCACAAATCTCACTGTCTCGTCTCTAAGTCAATATACATCAAACTGGTAGTAGATACAATAGATGGAGTACACAAGATACAATGAATATACAAGGTGGAAAACAAAATGAACACATAACCCACCTACGAGAAAAATCCTCAAATCCACGCAAAAGGAGGAAGTGCGTCCGCCGCTACAGTACTGACGGATCGGACCTGCAAAAAGGCTGTGGCACAATGGGGGTGAGTTGCCAACTCATGAGTAATATGTAACATCTACAAGACTATCGTAAGCATGAACGAAAAGTGCCACAATTCTACAATATTGCTATGGTATGATATGCTAGCAGCTATGTATGCAACATGAATGCAATTTAACACGTAATCAGAGTATGTTTGATATGATAAGTTATTAATTTCATCTTAGGAAAATTTCTGTGAAATATCTGAGTAAATATCATATGAAATCAACAGAAATCCGTGCCCAGCATCGGCACCTCAAATAAATATCTCAGTGTCCCAAAGTATCGATATCCAACATCTCGGCCCCAGCCGTCCGACTGGTCCATCTAAAAATATCAATATCTCAACATCTCACGACCACGGTCGGTATTCTCTGGATATCCGCCGCGCCAACAATCACCGGTAGGTAGTCTTCCCCTGCCAGGATCATCGTCTACTACTCGAGCTTATTGCCCCAGGTACCTTACCGGGCCCACCATGTACCCGAGACGGTTCATCCTCTCCTCGCAACGGGTCTCGAAATCCAACAGCAAACATGAAAACTCATGGCGGACGACTCATACATCACGAGAAAACCGCAACTTGCATTTAAAATGATATCAGTTTTATTAAATACTTGCGGTTTCTCCAAAATCTCATAAATCTCAAATACTGAAATCCTCCAGAAGAAAGTACCATAAGTACACATGTCAATGATGATGAATGCCTATGGTATCAACAATGCGAATTGCAATATATGACTAAAAGACTATGTATGATCGAACGATGTTATGAGGTACATGCATATGATTAGCAATTCTACATATTCATCTTGAGGAATTTAATATATTAGTACTGGTTTATACGTCCTGTATGTTGAAATTATTCTAAATTCCGGATTAAACAAGTTATCTAGTATTTGTGGCATAGCAATTACCAAGGCGTGTGTGTTCGCATGAATAGTGCTCGTACAGCATAAAACCCAGGTAATGGTGCAAGTGTCCTATGAGATGAAGTTGCACAATTATATATAATGAATTAAGCAAGCCAATTATTTCCTGTATCGCATATCTCATTTAATGGTTTCAATGGTTTTTATACGATGAATTTAACACAAATATGGATATATAGGTCATGCGGTGCCGTAAAATAGGGAACTAGGAACTACATGCAACAAGCTGGTATTACTAGAAATTCTAAATTTTCGGGCGCCTCGCACCATCCAAACGATTCTCCCCGTAGATGTACACATCTACTCACCCGGACGCCTTGCTAATCTGATCCAACCACCGCTTTGCTTTTGCGCGCCGCGTCCGATATTTCCGCAACCGATCCTAAAATTTGCACAACACAAAACATAAGGTTACACATCATGAAACGACGCATGTCACAAAAAGAAAGGGTCAACGTCAATGAGTTAGGCACATGGTGCACTTGGTGCGCGGAACACACACAAAAATCACTATAACCCTAACTAGAATCGTCGTTTCGGAGCACCCGTCAAAACTAAAACCCGATAAAACCAAAATCCGCTTTCACACACCCTAATAATATAACCAACATCTCAAAATTAGTTCACATCCTAATTATATAAAAACCTAGTAAGCACTAGAAATTTGCAATTTGGCGCAAACATCGCGGATTAACAACAAAAAGACTACTATCAAGCATAATCATCCAACCGCACAACTAGTTAGCCACAATCACTTAATTTCAACACATTAGCAATGTTTCAAAACCTATTTTCCATAAACAACCATTTCTTGATTTTTATAAACTAGCAATCTAAATCCATTCCATACATGAAAAAAAAACTAAATTAACACCAATTGAAACCCACTTAAGCAAATTAACCTCTTAGATTAGGTTAGTAAAACAAATAGATAGCAAAATAGATTTAATTAACCTAGTAATGGTGTGCTAAAACCCTAGTTCAAACTTAAACCACTCTATTTTTTTATAAAAAAACTAGATTAGAAATTAGCAATAAAATTAACATTTCAAAGTTCTAATTTAGCAAAATTAAACTACCAATTAACCATTGATTGAAATTATACCTCACAAGTCCAAACCCAAGCTTACTCTAGCCTCCCAAGACACCTCCTTTCTCCATGTTTTAAACCAATTTTGGTTTGAGAAGAGGTAGAATAGGGATTTGTGTGGAATTTGTGAAGAAATTTATGGATTTTTGTTGAATTTTGATGGAATTTAGAAGCATAAGGAGAAGGAGAAAATGGGGGAAAAAGAAGGCTGCAGCAGGAGGGGTTTCGGCCAAGGGGAGATGGGGGAGAATGTGAGTTAATGGTGTGAAAAAAAATCAAAGTCAAAGCCCTCTCATATCACTTAAAACCCATACCCAAAATTAATATATTTTAATCAAACATAAGGTTTCATTCAAAAGAGATGGAGACAAATTGAGGGGGGGAATGGGCTGCTGCCTTGGTAGGGCCGGCCAAGTGGAGAGGTGAGGAATTGTGAAAGTTTGCAAAGAAAATTCCATGCAAAAAGACCCCCACAAGCTCAAAATTGCAAGTTTTAGTTTAATTTATTTAAATTTTAATTTTCCCTTAATTATAACCAATTAGAACTTGGAAATAATATATTAAAAAAATTATATTACAAACTAGATTTTAGTTGTCATGGTTCTAAAGTATGTAATTAGCCCATTCAAATTTGTATTTATCGCAATTTTAATGTATTTTTAACAGCTTAAAATAATATTAAAAATAGTAAATTAGGAGGGGAAAATTTAAACGACCAGAAATTTATAAGTGACTCATTAGCTACTAAAAACTAGCAATTACCTATCCAAATTAGATATAATTAGGCCTATATTGCAAAATAATTATAATGACGATTTACGGAAAAATACCAAATATTTACCGATTTTCGGGAAAATACCCAAACGACTTTTCAAGGAGTTACAATCTTCCCCCCTTAAAGAAATTCGGTACCCGAATTTAAAAAAATCTAGCTACGCATACCTTCAAAGAGATGGGGATATTTCTTCCTCATCTCGTCCTCAGTCTCCCAAGTGACCTCCTCGCTGCTCGGACCACGCCAAAGGACCTTGACGGTCGGTATAACCTTCGATCTCAATTTCTTCACCTGCCGATCCAGGATGACCACCGGCTACTCTGCAAAAGAAAGGTCGCGCTCCAGCTGGATCGTCGGGTGCTGAATCGCATGAGAAGGGTCGTGAAGGTACTTGCAGAGCATCGAAACGTGGAAGACGGGGTGAACATCAGGAAAGCTGGGTGGAAGAGCCAAACGATACGCAACTGCGCCGACACGCTCGAGGATCTCGAAGGGACCCACAAATCTGGGACTAAGCTTTCCTTTTCGCCCAAACCTCATCACGCCCTTCATTGGAGAGACCAACAGAAAAACATGATCGCCAACTGCGAACTCTAGTCTGCGACGGCGTCGGTCCGCATACGATTTCTGCCTGCTCTGAACCACTCTCATGCGATCTCGAATAATCTGTATCTTCTCGGTCGCCTCCTCAACAATCTGCGGCCCCAAAATATTGCTCTCACTGAGCTCTGTCCAACAGATGGGCGATCTGCATCTCCTCCCATACAAGGCCTCGAAAGATGCCATCTGAATAATATCCTGGAAGATGTTGTAGGAGAACTCCACTAAGGGTAAATGATGATCCCAGCTACCTTCAAAGTCTAAAACGCACGCTCGGAGCATGTCCTCAAGAGTCTGAATAGTCCGCTCTGACTGGCCGTCGGTCTGCGGATGAAATGATGTGCTGAAACTCAATCGGGTGCCGAACGCCTCCTGAAGTCTCTACCATAGTCGGCTGGTAAACTGGGTGCCTCGGTCTGACACGATACAAGTCGGGACGCCATGCAACCGTACGATCTCGTCGATGTAAATCTGGGCATACTGAGCAAATCCGAAAGTGGTCTCCACTGGCAGGAAGTGAGCCGCTTTCATCAAACGATCCACGATCACCCAAATGGAGTCATACCCTCGACTGGTCCTGGGTAGACCCACGATGAAGTCCATAGAAATCTGCTCCCATTTCCACTCCGAAATGGGCAAAAGCTGTAACTCTCCCGCGGGCCTCTGGTGCTCGGCCTTGACTTGCTGACAAGTTAGGCATCTCGACACGAAATCAGTGACATCCCTCTTCATTCCGTCCCACCAGTAAACGTCTCGCAAATCATGGTACATCTTGGTGGAACCAGGATGAACGCTATACATCGATCTATGGGCCTCCTCAAGAATCTCACGCCGCAGTCCCTAAGAATTTGGTACACACAATCGAGTCCCAAATCGCAGTACCCCCTGATCATCGATCACGAACTCGGAAACTCTGCCCTGCCGAACCTGCTCTATGATCTCTAAAAGACGGTCATCACTGGGCTGTGCCTCTCGAATACGGTCAAGCAACCGCGGATGTGCACGAATATGCTCAAGCTGTCCCTCTGTCGGGGTGAACTCGAACTGCACTCGGCTGTCGCATAGAATCTGCCAATCTGCTGACGACTGCCTCTGCACGGCGCTCAAACAGGATAAACTACCTCCGGGCCTCCGACTCAAAGCATCTGCCACCACGTTCGCCTTTCCCCGATGGTAGAGGATCTCGCAATCATAGTTTTTCACCAGCTCCATCCAACGGCGCTGTCTCAGATTCAGGTCTCGCTGCTGAAATATGTACTTCAAGCTCTTGTGGTCCGTAAATATCTGGAACGACTCGCCGTATAGGTAATGTCGCCAGATCTTGAGTGCAAACACCACTGCAACCATCTCTAAATCGTGCGTAGGATAGTTCTGTTCATGTGTCTTCAGCTGCCGAGAAGCATACGCAATAACCCTGTCGTGTTGCATCAACACTCAACCTAGTCCCATTCGAGAAGCGTCGCAATAAACCATGAATACGCCCGATCCCGAAGGCAATGACAACACTGGTGCAGTAGTCAAACGAGTCTTCAACTGCTGGAAGCTATGCTCGCATGCCTCGGTCCAATCAAAAGGAACTCCCTTCCGGGTCAACCCGGTCAACGGTGCAGCAATACGGGAGAAGTCCTGAACAAATCGTCGGTAGTAGCCAGCCAGGCCTAAGAAACTGCGGATCTCCGTAACTGATGCCGGTCTGGGTCAATGCTGAACGGCCTCGATCTTCTTCGGGTCTACACATATGCCGTCTCTCGTAATCACGTGACCCAAGAAATCAATGCTGTCAAGCCAAAACGCGCACTTGAAAAATTTCGTGAACAGCTGGTGCTCCCTCAAAGTCTGTATTGTGATCCGCAAGTGCTGCCGTGCTCCTCTCGGCTCCGGGAATACACCAAAATGTCGTCAAAAACACGATGATGAACAGATCAAGATACGGCCTGAAAATGCGGTTCATCTGGTCCATAAACGCGGCTGGTGCATTGGTGAGTCTGAACGACATCACCAAAAACTCATAATGCCCGTAACGTGTGCGAAAAGCCGTCCTCGGAATATCCTCCTGCCGCACCCGTAACTGATGATAACCTGATCGCAAGTCAATCCTCGAAAAGTATCCCGCACCCTGAAGCAGGTCGAACAAATCATCGATACGTGGTAAGGGATATCTGTTCCATACGGTAACTCTGTTCAGCTGGCGGTAATCAATGCACAAGCGTAAACTGTCGTCCTTCTTCTTGACAAACAGGACATGAGCACTCCACGGAGACACACTAGGTCAAATAAGTCCTTTATCTAACAAATCCTGCCACTGATCCTTCAGCTCTCTAAGCTCCGCCAGGGCCATCCGATAAGACGGTATAGAAATAGGCCCCGAGCCAGGAATCAAGTCTATGCAGAACTCAACATCGCGCTCAGGCGGTAGCCCGGGCAGCTCGTCAGGGAAAACATCAGGGAACTCACTAACAATCGGGACCTGGTCCAAAGGAACCTCTGCAGCTCGAGTATCAAAAACATAAGCTAAGAATCCCTGACATCCCTTCTGCAAGAGCTGACCAGCGCGAAGAGACGAAATCAAGCTGGGAAGGGTGACGCTGCGGTCTCCCTGAATAACAAGGACTGGCTCTACCGGAAAGCTAAATCTGACTGCCTTCTCACGGCAGTCTACAGATGCATAACAAGTGGCCAGCCAGTCCATGCCCAGAAGCACATCAAAGTCCAACATTTCGAGGAGAATCAAATCAACCGACGAATCCCTCTCCCCGATACGAACAGAACACAATCGGAACACAAAACGAGCGACAAACGACTCGCCTACCGGAGTAAAAACAACAAGCGGCCGATCTAACGACGATGACTCACGGCCCAACATCGGTGCAAAGTGTGTAGATACATACGAATGTGTAGACCTCGGATCGAACAATACGTGTGCATCAAAGAACATATTGAAAGAGTACCTGAAACCACTGCATTGGACGCCTGCGCGTCCTGCGGTGTCAAAGCGAATACTCGGGCCTGTCCCCCACCAATAGCTGGCTGTCTTCTGCCTCGGCCTCTGCCTCCTCGTCTTCTCTGAACAGGATCGCTGTGTCCACGGCCTCTGGGGGAGTCAAACTGACGTGGAGCATCACTAGGGGTAGGAAGTAGAGCTCTCTGAGGAGGTGGTGGAGGCGGTAAAGCCACGTGTAGAACTGTTGTCGTTCCCTGTCATCCCACTATACAGTCTCTGATACGATGGTACAGACTCCCGCATCCAAAACATCCTGGCGATGCCTGCTGACCATGTGGGTGAAAGTGATACAACTGGCCTCTAAGGAATCCGCCACGGCCTCTGCGAACACTCCTAGGTGCTAACATATCAGTGCGAGTCCGACTTGGTCTCGAAGCAACCGTAAGGGGAGCAATATCCGATCTCTGTGCTCGATTGATCTCTATCAAGGATCCGATCATCTGTCGTAACTCCTGCATACCTCCTATCATCTGTCGTAACTCCTCCATACCAGACTCTAGCCTATCCATGCAGCCTGAGGAAGGCGGATCAGTCTGTCTCTGAGGAGTAGGTAGCCCATCCTGCTCGGTCCTCGTCTCGGACGAGCCTTCTCGGATCTCATCTCGGGCGGCAGCCCTCTGCGCTCTCGTAGCCTTCGGCGGCATGTGGCTGGTACAGGAAATAGGATGATAAGAACAGTGCAATAGAAACATAGGATACACGGAATTGAAGAAGGAATTTTCAAGCAAGTATATCCTAAAGTCACTTAGGCGGAGTACCGTATCGCAAGTATGCCGCGGACATACACACGCTACGTTACCCTGCATAAGTTACTTACTCCATCTACCAAGGGTCATCCTACACTCAGAAAGGTAAAACATATCGCTCTGATACCAACTTTGTCACGACCCGAAAGGTACGGAACGTGACTGGCACTTAAATTACGAACGTCTCAAGGCGAACGTAATCTAAGTAAGCCAAAACCCAGAAATCAAAACCAAATAAGCAGTAGAGTGAAAGAAAAACCAATTTATTGAAAGCAATTTTAATCAAGTAAGTCACATCAAGCTTTTTTTTTTAAAAGCAACATCCATTTTTCCGAAAATTTCGGCAGAGTCTCCTTTGTAAATACTGGCCCCAAAAGGGTACAACAGGAATATATATATATATAACATGAAATAAGGCATCCCCAAGCGGGAGCTAGCTCTTCGCTCAAAGGCGGAATCACAATCCCACACAATAAATATCATCAAAGTGCAAGAATAAGCAAAAGAAAGCACAAGTAATAAACAACACGTCGGCTCAAATGAGCTCGACCCAAGGAAACAACATAAAAGTTCACAAATCTCACTGTCTCGTCTCTAAGTCAATATACATCAAACTGGTAGTAGATACAGTAGATGGAATACACAAGATACAATGAATATACAAGGTGGAAAACAAAATGAACATATAACCCACCTACGAGCAAAAATCCTCAAATCCACGCAAAAGGAGAAAGTGCGTCCGCAGCTACAGTACTGACGGATCGGACCTACAAAAAGGCTGTAGCACAACGGGGATGAGTTGCCAACTCGTGAGTAATATGTAACATCTACAAGACTATCGTAAGCATGAACGAAAAGTGCCACAATTCTACAATATTGCTATGGTATGATATGCTAACAGCTATGTATGCAACATGAATGCAATTTAACACGTAATTAGAGTATGTTTGATATGATAAGTTATTAATTTTATCTTAGGAAAATTTCTGTGAAATATTTGAGTAAATATCATATGAAAACAACAAAAATCCGTGCCCAGCATCGGCACCTCAAATAAATATCTTAGTGTCCTAAAATATCGGTATCCAACATCTCGGCCCCAGCCGTCCGACTGGTCCATCTCAAAATATCAATATCTCAACATCTCACGACCACGGTCGGTATCCTCTGGATACCCACCGCGCCAACAATCACCGGTAGGTAGTCTTTCCCTGCCAGGCTCATCGTCTACTACTCGAGCTTATTGCCCCGGGGTACCTTACCGGGCCCACCATGTACCCGAGACGGTTCATCCTCTCCTCGCAACGGGTCTCGAAATCCAACAGCAAACATGAAAACTCATGGTGGACGACTCATACATCACGAGAAAACCGCAACTTGCATTTAAAATGATATCAGTTTTATTAAATCCTTGCGGTTTAACCAAAATCTCATAAATCTCAAATACTGAAATCCTCCAGAAGAAAGTACCATAAGTACACATGTCAATGATGATGAATTCCTATGGTATCAACAATGCGAATTGCAATATATGACTAAAAGACTATGTATGATCGAATGATGTTATGAGGTATATGCATATGACCAGCAATTCTACATATTCATCTTAAGGAATTTAATATATTAGTACTGGTTTATACGTCCTGTATGGTGAAATTATTCTAAATTCCGGTTTAAACAAGTTATCTAGTGTTTGTGGCATAGCAATTACCAAGGCGTGTGTGTTCGCATGAATAGTGCCCGTACAGCATAAAACCCTGGTAATGGTGCAAGTGTCCTATGAGATGAAGTTGCACAATTATATATAATGAATTAAGCAAGCCAATTATTTCCTGTATCGCATATCTCATTTAATGGTTTCAATGGTTTTTATACGATGAATTTAACACAAATATGGATATACAGGTCATGCAGTGCCGTAAAATAGGTAATTAGGAACTACATGCAACAAGCTGGTATTACTATAAATTCTAAATTTTCAGGCGCCTCGCACCATCCAAACGATTCTCCCCGTAGATGTATACATCTACTCACCCGGACGCCTCGCTAATCTGATCCAACCACCGCTTTGCCTTTGCGCGCCGCGTCCGATATTTCCACAACCGATCCTAAAATTTGCACATTACAAAACATAAGTTTACACATCATGAAACGACGCATGTCATAAAAAGAAAGGGTCAACGTCAACGAGTTAGGCACATGGTGCACTTGGTGCGCGGAACACACACAAAAATCACTATAACCCTAACTAGAATCGTCGTTTCGGAGCACCCGTCAAAACTAAAACCCGATAAAACCGAAATCCGTATTCACACACCCTAAATATCGTAGGAGATACTAATAATATAGCCAACATCTCAAAATTAGTTCACATCCTAATTATATAAAAACTTAGTAAGCACTAGAAATTTGCAATTTGGCGCAAATATCGCGGATTAACAACAAAAAGACTACTATCAAGCATAATCATCCAACCGCACAACTAGTTAGCCACAATCACTTAATTTCAACACATTAGCAATGCTTCAAAACCTATTTTCCATAAACAACCCTTTCTTGATTTTTATAAACTAGCAATCTAAATCCATTCCATATATGAAAAAAAAACTAAATTAACACCAATTGAAACCCACTTAAGCAAATTAACCTCTTAGATTAGGTTAGTAAAATAACTAGATAGCAAAATAGATTTAATTAACCTAGTAATGGTGTGCTAAAACCCAAGTTCAAACTTAAACCACTCTCTTTTTTTAAAAAAACTAGATTAGAAATTTGCGATAAAATTAACATTTCAAAGTTCTAATTTAGCAAAATTAAACTACCAATTAACCATTGATTGAAATTATACCTTACAAGTCTAAACCCTAGCTTGCTCTAGCCTCCCAAGACACCTCCTTTCTCCATATTTTAAACCAATTTGGGTTTGAAAAGAGGTAGAATAGGGATTTGTGTTGAATTTGTGAAAAAATTTATGGATTTTTGTTGAATTTTGATGGAATTTAGAAGCAAAAAGAGAAGGACAAAATGGGGGGAAAAGAGGGCTGCAGCAGGAGGGGTTTCGGCCAAGGGGAGATAGGGGAGAATGTGAGGGAATGGTGTGAGAAAAAAATCCAAGTCAAAGCCCTCTCATATCACTTAAAACCCATACCCAAAATTAATATATTTTAATCAAACATAAAGTTTCATTCAAAAGAGATGGAGACAAATTGAGGGGGGAATGGGCTGCTGCCTTGGTGGGGCCGGCCAAGTGGAGAGGTGAGGAATTGTGAAAGTTTGCAAAGAAAATTCCATGCAAAAAGACCCACCACAAGCTCAAAATTGCAAGTTTTAGTTCAATTTATTTAAATTTTAATTTTCCCTTGATTATAACCAATTAGAACTTGGAAATAACATACTAAAAAAATTATATTTCAAACTAGATTTTAGTTGTCATGGTTCTAAAGTATGTGATTAGCCCATTCAAATTTGTATTTATCGCAATTTTAATGTATTTTTAACAGCTTAAAATAATATTAAAAATAATAAATTAAGGAAAAAAAATTTAAACGACCAGAAATTTATAAGTGACTCATTAACTACTAAAAATTAGCAATTGCCTATCCAAATTAGGTATAATTAGGCCTATATTGCAAAATAATTATAATGACGATTTACGGAAAAATACCAAATATTTACCGATTTTCGGGAAAATACCAAAATGACTTTTCAAGGCTTTACAATCTTCCCCTCTTAAAGAAATTCGGTCCCCGAATTTAAAAAAATCTTGCTACGCATACTTTCAAAGAGATGGGGATATTTCTTCCTCATCTCGTCCTCGGTCTCCTAAGTGACCTCCTCGCTGCTCGGGCCACGCCAAAGGACCTTGACGGTCGGTATAACCTTCAATCTCAATTTCTTTACCTGCCGATCCAGGATGACCACCGGCTGCTCTACAAAAGAAAGGCCGCGCTCCAGCTGGATCGTCGGGTGCTGAATCGCATGAGAAAGGTCGTGAAGATACTTGCGGAGTATCGAAACGTGGAAGACGGGGTGAATATCAGGAAAGCTGGGTGGAAGAGACAAACGATACACAACTGCGCCGACATGCTCGAGGCTCTCGAAGGGACCCACAAATCTGGGACTAAGCTTTCCTTTTCGCCCAAACCTCATCACGCCCTTCATTGGAGAGACCCTCAGAAAAACATGATCGCCAACTACGAACTCTAGTCTGCAACGACGTCGGTCCGCATACGATTTCTGCCCGCTCTCATCCGATCTCGAATCAACTGTATCTTCTCGGTCGTCTCCTCAACAATCTGCGGCCCCAAAATATTGCTCTCACTGAGCTCTGTCCAACAGACGGCGATCTGCATCTCCTCCCATACAAGGCCTCGAAAGATGCCATTTGAATAGTATCCTGGAAGCTGTTGTTGTAGGAGAACTCCACTAAGGGTAAATGATGATCCCAGCTACCTTCGAAGTCTAAAACGCACGCTCGGAGCATGTCCTCAAGAGTCTGAATAGTCCGCTCTGACTGGCCGTCGGTCTGCGGATGAAATGATGTGCTAAAACTCAATCGGGTGTCGAACGCCTCCTGAAGTCTCTGCCATAGTCGGCTGGTAAACTGGGTGCCTCGGTCTGACACGATACAAGTCGGGACGCCATGCAACCGTATGATCTCGTTGATGTAAATCTGGGCATACTGAGCAAATCCGAAAGTGGTCTCCACTGGCAGGAAGTGAGCCGCTTTCGTCAAACGATCCACGATCACCCAAATGGAGTCATACCCTCGACTGGTCCTGGGTAGACCCACGATGAAGTCCATAGAAATCTGCTCCCATTTCCACTCCGGAATGGGCAAAGGCTGCAACTCTCCCACGGGCCTCTGGTGCTCGGCCTTGACTTGCTGACAAGTTAGGCATCTCGACACGAAATCAGTGACGTCCCTCTTCATTCCTTCCTACCAGTAAACGTCTCGCAAATCGCGGTACATCTTGGTGGAACCGGGATGAACGCTAAACATCGATCTATGGGCCTCCTCAAGAATCTCACGCCGCAGTCCCTCAGAATCCGGTACACACAATCGAGTCCTAAATCGCAGTACCCCATGATCATCGATCACGAACTCGGAAACTCTGCCCTGCCGAACCTGCTCTATGATCTCTAAAAAACGGTCATCACTGGGCTATGCCTCTTGAATACGGTCAAGCAACTGCGGACGTGCACGAATATGCGCAAGTTGTCCCTTTGTCGGAGTAAACTCGAACTGCATTCGGCTGTCGCATAGAATCTGCCAATCTGCTGACGACTGCCTCTGCACGGCGCTCAAATAGGATAAACTACCTCCGGGCCTCCGACTCAAAGCATCTGCTACCACGTTCGCCTTGCCCGGATGGTAGAGGATCTCGCAATCATAGTCTTTCACCAGCTCCATCCAACGGCGCTGTCTCAGATTCAGGTCTCGCTGCTAAAATATGTACTTCAAGCTCTTGTGGTCTGTAAATATCTGGCACGACTCGCCGTATAGGTAATGTCGCCAGATCTTGAGTGCAAACACCACTGCAGCCATCTCTAAATCGTGCGTAGGATAGTTCTGTTCATGTGTCTTCAGCTGCCAAGAAGCATACGCAATAACCCTGTCGTGCTGCATCAACACGCAACCTAGTCCCATTCGAGAAGCATCGCAATAAACCACGAATACGCCCGATCCCGAAGACAATGACAACACTGGTGCAGTAGTCAAACGAGCCTTCAACTGCTGGAAGCTATGCTCGCATGCCTCGGTCCAATCAAAAGGAACTCCCTTCCGGGTAAACCCGGTCAACGGTGCAGCAATACGGGAGAAGTCCTGAACAAATCGTCGGTAGTAGCCAGCCAGGCCTAGGAAACTGCGGATCTCCATAACTGATGCCGGTCTGGGCCAATGCTGAATGGCCTCGATCTTCTTCGGGTCCACACATATGCCATCTCTCATAATCACGTGACCCAAGAAATCAACGCTGTCAAGCCAAAACGCGCACTTGGAAAATTTCACGAACAGCTGGTGCTCCCTTAAAGTCTGTAATGTGATCCGCAAGTGCTGCTCGTGCTCCTCTCGGCTCCGGGAATACACCAAAATGTCGTCAATAAACACGATGATGAACAGATCTAGATACGGCCTGAAAATGTGGTTCATCAAGTCCATAAACATGGCTGGTGCATTGGTGATTCCGAACGACATCACCAAAAACTCATAGTGCCAGTAACGTGTGCGAAAAGCCGTCCTCGGAATATCCTCCTGCCGCACCCGCAACTGATGATAACCCGATCGCAAGTCAATCCTCGAAAAGTATCCTACACCCTGAAGCTGGTCGAACAAATCACCGATACGTGGTAAGCGATATCTATTCCGTACGGTAACTCTGTTCAGCTGGCGGTAATCAATGCACAAGCGCAATCTGCCGTCCTTCTTCTTGACGAACAGGACAGGAGCACCCTACGGAGACACACTAGGTCGAATAAGTTCTTTATCTAACAAATCCTGCAACTGATCCTTCAGCTCTCTAAGCTCCGCCGGGGCCATCCGATAAGGCGGTATAGAAATAGGCCCAGATCCAGGAATCAAGTCGATGCAGCACTCAACATCGCGCTCGGGCGGTAGCCCAGGCATCTCGTCAGGGAAAATATCAGGGAACTCACTAACAATCGGGATCTGGTCTAAAGGAACCTCTGCAGCTCGAGTATCACAAACATAAGCTAAGAATCCCTGCCATCCCTTCTGCAAGAGCTGATCAGCGTGAAGAGACGAAATCAAGCTGGGAAGGGTGACGCTGCGGTCTCCCTGAACTCTCCCGGAAAGCTAAATCTGACTGCCTTCTCACGGCAGTCTACAGATGCATAACAAGTGGCCAGCCAGTCCATGCCCAGAAGGACATCAAAGTCCAACATTTCGAGGAGAATCAAATCAACTGACGAATCCCTCTCCCCGATACGAACGGAACACAATCGAAACACAAAACGAGCGACAAACGACTCGCCTACCGGAATAAAAACAACAAGCGGCCGATCTAACGACGATGACTCACGGCCCAACATCGGTGCAAAGTGTGTAGATACATACGAATGTGTAGACCCCGGATCGAACAATACGTGTGCGTCAAAGAACATATTGAAAGAGTGGCTAAAACCACTACATTGGACGCCTGCGCGTCCTGCGGTGTCAAAGCGAATACTCGGGCCTGTCCCCCACCAATAGCTGGCTATTTTCTGCCTCGGCCTCTGCCTCCTCGTCTACTCTGAACAGGACCGCTATGTCCACGGCCTCTGAGGGAGTCTAACTGACATGGAGCATCACTGGGGGTAGGAAGTAGAGCTCTCTGAGGAGGTGGTAGAGGTGGTAAAGTCACGTGTGGAACTGTCGCCGCTCCCTGTCGTCCTACCATACAGTCTCTGATACGATGGTACAGACTCCCGCATCTAAAACATCCTGGCGACGCCTGCTGACCATGTAGGTGAAAGCAATACAACTGGCCCCTAAGGAATCCGCCACGGCCTCTGCGAACCCTCCTAGGTGCTAACATATCAGTGCGAATCCGACTTGGTCTCGAAGCAACCGTAGGGGGTGCAATATCCGATCTCTGCGCTCGATTGATCTCTATCAAGGATCCGATCATCTGTCGTAACTCCTGCATACCTCCCATTATCTGTCGTAACTCCTCCATACCAGACTCTAGCCTATCCATACAGCCTGGGGAAGGCGGATCAGTCTGTCTCTGAGGAGTAGGTAGCCCATCCTGCTCGGTCCTCGTCTCGGACGAGCCTGCTCGGATCTCATCTTGGACGGTAGCCCTCTGCGCTCTCGTAGCCTTCGGCGGCATAGTGGCTGGTACAGGAAACAGGATGATAAGAACAGTGCAATAGAAACATAGGATACACGGAATTGAAGAAGGAATTTTCAAGCAAGTATATCCTAAAGTCACTTAGGCGGAGTACCGTATCGCAAGTATGCCGCGGACATACACACGCTACGTTACCCTGCTTAAGTCACTTACTCTATCTATCAAGGGTCATCCTACACTCATAAAGGTAAAACCTATCATTCTGATACCAACTTTGTCATGACCCGAAAGGTACGGAACGTGACTGGCACTTAAATTACGAACGTCTCAAGACAGACGTAATCTAAGTAAGCCAAAACCCAGAAATCAAAACCAAATAAGCAGTAAAGTGAAGGAAAACCAATTTATTGAAAGCAATTTTAATCAAGTAAATCACATCAATCTTTTTTTTTAAAAAGCAACATCCTTTTTCCGAAAATTTCGGCAGAGTCTCCTTTGTAAATACTGGCCCCAAATGGGTACAACAGGAATATATATATATATAACATGAAATAAGGCATCCCCAAGCGGGAGCTAGCTCTTCGCTCAAAGGCGGAATCACAATCCCACGCAATAAATATCATCAAAGTGCAAGAATAAGCAAAAGAAAGCACAAGTAATAAACAACACGTCGGCTCAAGTGAGCTCGACCCAAGGAAACAACATAAAAGTCCACAAATCTCATTGTCTCGTCTCTAAGTCAATATACATCAAACTGGTAGTAGATACAGTAGATGGAGTATACAAGATACAATGAATATACAAGGTGGAAAACAAAATGAACACATAACCCACCTACGAGCAAAAATCCTCAAATCCACGCAAAAGGAGGAAGTGCGTCCGCCGCTACAGTACTGACGGATCGGACCTGCAAAAAAGCTGTGGCACAATGGGGGTGAGTTGTCAACTCGTGAGTAATATGTAACATCTACAAGACTATCATAAGCATGAATGAAAAGTGCCACAATTCTACAATATTGCTATGGTATGATATGCTAGCAGTTATGTATGCAACATGAATGCAATTTAACACGTAATCAGAGTATGTTTGATATGATAAGTTATTAATCTCATCTTAGGAAAATTTCTGTGAAATATCTGAGTAAATATCATATGAAATCAACAGAAATCTGTGCCCAGTATCGGCACCTCAAATAAATATCTCAGTGTCCCAAAGTATCGGTATCCAACATCTCGGCCACAGCCGTCCGACTGGTCCATCTCAAAATATCAATATCTCAACATCTCATAACCATGGTCGGTATCCTCTGGATATGTAACAACTCCATTTTTAGTATACATAAAATTGATTTAAATTTGAAGTATACTTGGGGTATTTAATATTGCTATTACCATTTTAAGTAATTATTTCACACAATAATTACAAGCAAGAGCTTGTAGCTCTTTGGTAATACCTTGCACCGCTGAACTAAGCCACCAGAGTTCAAATCCCTTACCCTACATTATTTTTTAATATTATTTTGTTTTAATTTCTTTGGAAGCCCAACAGTCCCCACACAATAACTCCCAAAACTTGAACTGAACCTGAAAAACTTAAAGCACCAGTGCCTACCCCACGAGCCTCCCCACCTCCCGACTGTCGAACTCGGCCCGGATTGGCCAATTCGGCTGGCGGACCGGCCGACTCGGCCCGCCGCCGCCAGCCGGAGTTGCCGATTCCGGCGAGGTATCAACTGAAAAGTTATGACTTTTCAGCTCCTTTAACCCCCTGCACACTCTAATGAAATGGATAGGTTCCAGAGAATGAGTTATACCCTATTTAATCCATTTTTTATGATTTTTCACACATTTTTACAATTTTTCATTTAAAACCCCTTCATCTACCGTAACCCTAGCCTACCCCTATAAATACACCCCTTACCCTCTACCCTCTCACTCTAAAATCCTGAGCCCACTCTCTCAAAAAATTTCCAAGAATCATGTACTTTGAAAACAAGCTCGAGGCGAAGCTCCGACGAATTTCCGGTGGAACTTCCGGCGATCATTTTAGGAACTATCGGCGACGACGCAACACATCGACAATCCCTCTAGTTCCCCCTCACTCTCTCGTGTAATCTAAAACCCGTAAGTCCCTTTCCTATCCCTCTTTTCTATTCTAAAAATACAAAATTACAAAACCCGACGGAATCGGAACAAATCCGATTTCCGATTCAGTTTTCTATAAAATTCCACTTCTCACTAATACAATCATACTTAAACCTCCTCATGTTGACTATTAAACACTAATCAAACAATTTGAACAAGTTTCATCACATGAAATGATAACTATCTCAATTTATCGTATTTTTCAATTAAATACCACATTATTTCAATCCTTCATTTAACTTCATCAAACTTTCTATACATTTAAAGTAGAGCACGAGGTAACGACCTATCTCCTCACACACTCATATACGACCTAACCCGATACCATCGAAAACTTAGAATACGAGAAAACAAACAATTTTCATTTAAATACCATTGACTTAATAAAACCATTTATAAAAGATTTAGTGTTGATACACTTTTAAATAAATACCTCTTATTATGAAAATACGATAAGTTGTGGACATCAGTCGTTTATCTAAACTTGACCTTGTGGTGTTTAGGCTAGGCAAGTGAGAAAGGTAACTTTAAAAGTCCCGTCTCACGGTGATTCGTGAGCGGATCCCTCCTTTCTTCACTTGTACTTACCTGGCCACAATTGGCGGTGAAGAGGCGATTTGAGGTATCTCACAACTTGTCGTTTAGACCAGTTAGGAATAGTTAAATTGAATTAGGAGACCATAGAACATAGAATACGGAAAAATTGATATCTTTACAAATAAATACCACTTACTTCATAAAACCTTTTCTAAAGGATTTAGTATTTTACAATCTTTGCAAAGCGCCGCTACAACCCATTTTGGGAAACCCGTTCGGGATGGTGCGGTTTATCACACATCCTAGGGCTTAGTAGTGCGAGATTCAGACCTCCGCAAGGAGCATTCGGTCTCGAAAGATTTAAAATACGACATCTTAAGAAAATGAGATTTTTAGAATATAAAATATTTACTAAAATTATTTTTGTATAAATATATGTATACTTATCCTTAAAATACCTATTTTATTATGATATAAATATTCCACCTTTTTCTAAAAATCACAAGAATAAAGTTTAAACTAAAATACCATGAATTCCAAACAAATCAATATTACAAATAAAGTACTTTATTTTTCTGAAACTAGGATATTTTCACTAGAAATATCACAATATAAAATTCACATTCATTACAACTCTAAAGACGAATAATAAATACTTGAGGAGTATTTTGAAAAGTATATAAAAGTATTTTTACAGAAAACCCCTTCAAGTCCTATAAATTACCCTAAGGACCCCAGTAAACATAGGTTTAAGCAGAACCAATCTCTTGAGCCCCAGGGAGCCGGAGAAGTGGGTGCTTGCCTATCTAAGGTAGATAAATTAATAAAAACAATCAGGACTTCACTTTACTTTACTAATTGTCTGACTCGGGTTGAGTCTCGGTATAATCCGACTTGAACATGATCAACAGTCTACAATCCACAATTCTACAATTTTTAATATTACAATGCAACATGAATCCACAAATCCAATTATCAATCTATATAACTTGACTGAACCGAACCATGGATATACATTCCACTTACAAGGTTCTCCAGTATTCCATTTACATGATTCTACGGTTATATCCATTTACCAATATCATGGTTTCGGTCAGTCAATCAATTATACAATCAATACAATTTACAAGATAAACAATACAATCAAAATACTACGGGGTTTAAGGGGTAGATTGGTACGGAAGGTGTTAAAAGTGGCACGAGGCGGTAAGATTAAGACACCTAACATATATTCCGTTGCCGTTGTACCGTGACTTAACGGTTCCTTGTACATTCCGTTTGCCCTGGTCTCTAGCATATAGAGACCCCTCTCGTATATACTGGCATCCTTTTGTACCAAGCTATAAACAACAGCGGTAACACAACATTACAACAAGATAATACAACTTTAAAAGATATCTTCTTATTCTGTCTATTCTACTTTCCTCTTATCTTTGGGACTTACCGAGCGACCTGTTCGCTGACGACATTCTATTTCTTTCTTCTTTGAATGTCGTCAGATGATCTGGACCCGGCAGAGATCGAGCCATCTGCAGAAGACTTGGATCATTTTGCTGAAGAACCAGAGCTCTAGTTTCATTGTACATTTTCCATTCAATACTTTTCATTTCCTGTTATGCCATTGTTTAGGCATCGTTTTATTTCAGTTGTATTTCCTTTTCATGTATTGTACAAAAAAATGTTAATAAATAAAAGTTGTTGTTTTTATTATATTTTGTCTCTTGTGTATTTACTTTATATTGCTTAGTTACGCTGAGCGTATTTACTTCTGAGTAAAAACATAGCGGACCAGTCCCGTCCCCTTCGTCGTACACCGGGAAGCGGGGCGTGACAGGATATCCGCCGCGCCAACAATCACCGGTAGGTAGTCTTCCCCCGCTAGGCTCAACGTCTACTACTCGAGCTTATTGCCCCGGGGTACCTTACCGGGCCCACCATGTACCCGAGATGGTTCATCCTCTCCTCGCAACGGGTCTCGAAATCCAACAGCAAACATGAAAACTTATGGTGGACGACTCATACATCATGAGAAAACCGCAACTTGGATTTAAAATGATATCAGTTTTATTAAATCCTTGCGGTTTCTCCAAAATCTCATAAATCTCAAATACTGAAATCCTCCAGAAGAAAGTACCATAAGTACACATGTCAATGATGATGAATGCCTATGGTATCAACAATACGAATTGCAATATATGACTAAAAGACTATGTATGATCGAATAATGTTATGAGGTACATGCATATGACCAGCAATTCTACATATTCATCTTGAGGAATTTAATATATTAGTACCGGTTTATACGTCCTGTATGGTGAAATTATTCTAAATTTCGGTTTAAACAAGTTATCTAGTGTTTGTGGCATAGCAATTACCAAGGCGTGTGTGTTTGCATGAATAGTGCTCGTGGAGCATAAAACCCTGGTAATGGTGCAAGTGTCCTATGAGATGAAGTTGCACAATTATACATAATGAATTAAGCAAGCCAATTATTTCTTGTGTCGCATATCTCATTGAATGGTTTCAATGGTTTTTATACGATGAATTTAACACAAATATGGATATACAGGTCATGCAGTGCCGTAAAATAGGTAACCAGGAACTACATACAATAAGCTGGTATTACTAGAAATTCTAAATTTTCGGGCGCCTCGCGCCATCCAAACGATTCTCCCCGTAGATGTATACATCTACTCACCCGGATACCTCACTAATCTGATCCAACTACCGCTTTGCCTTTGCGCGCCGCGTCCGATATTTCCGCAACCGATCCTAAAATTTGCACAACACAAAACATAAGGTTACACATCATAAAACGACGCATGTCACAAAAAGAAAGGGTCAACGTCAACGAGTTAGGCACATGGTGCACTTGGTGCGCGGAACACACACAAAAATCACTATAACCCTAACTAGAATCGTCGTTTCGGAGCACCCGTCAAAACTAAAACCCGATAAAACCGAAATCCGCATTCACACACCGTAAATGTCGTAGGAGATACTAATAATATAGCCAACATCTCAAAATTAGTTCACATCCTAATTATATAAAAACCTAGTAAGCACTAGAAATTTGCAATTTGGCGCAAATATCACGGATTAACAACAAAAAGACTATTATCAAGCATAATCATCCAACCGCACAACTAGTTAGCCACAATCACTTAATTTCAACACATTAGCAATACTCCAAAACCTATTTTCCATAAACAATCCTTTCTTGATTTTATAAACTAGCAATCTAAATCCATTCCATACATGAAAAAAAACTAAATTAACACCAATTGAAACCCACTTAATCAAATTAACCTCTTAGATTAGGTTAGTAAAACAACTAGATAGCAAAATAGATTTAATTAACCTAGTAATGGTATGCTAAAACCCTAGTCCAAACTTAAACCACTCTCTTTTTAAAAAAAAACTAGATTAGAAATTAACAATAAAATTAACATTTCAAAGTTCTAATTTAGCAAAATTAAACTATCAATTAACCATTGATTGAAATTATACCTCACAAGTCCAAACCCTAGCTTGCTCTAGCCTCCCAAGACACCTCCTTTCTCCATGTTTTAAACCAATTTGGGTTTGAGAAGAGGTAGAATGGGGATTTGTGTTGAATTTAGAAATTTATGGATTTTTGTTGAATTTTGATGGAATTTAGAAGCAAAAGGAGAAGGAGAAAATGGGGGAAAAGAGGGCTGCAGTAGGAAGGGTTTCGGCCAAGGGGAGATGGGGGAGAATGTGAGGGAATGGTGTGGAAAAAAAAATCCAAGTCAAAGCCCTCTCATATCACTTAAAACCCATACCAAAAATTAATATATTTTAATCAAACATAAGATTTCATTCAAAAGAGATGGAGACAAATTGAGGGGGGGAATGGGCTGCTGCCTTGGTGGGGTCGGCCAAGTGGAGAGGTGAGGAATTGTGAAAGTTTGCAAAGAAAATTCCATGCAAGAAGACCCCCCCAAAAGCTCAAAATTGCAAGTTTTAGTTTAATTTATTTAAATTTTAATTTTCTCTTAATTATAACCAATTAGAACTTGGAAATAACATACTAAAAAATTTATATTACAAACTAGATTTTAGTTGTCATGGTTCTAAAGTATATGATTAGCCCATTCAAATTTGTATTTATCGCAATTTTAATGTATTTTTAACAGCTTAAAATAATATTAAAAATAGTAAATTAGGGGGGGAAAATTTAAACGACCAAAAATTTATAAGTGACTCATTAGCTACTAAAAACTAGCAATTACCTATCCAAATTAGGTATAATTAGGCCTATATTGCAAAATAATTATAATGACGATTTACGGAAAAATACCAAATATTTACCGATTTTCGGGAAAATACCAAAACGACTTTTCAAGGCGTTACAAAATCATCCTCAATATTTTGAGCCCATTCCTCGGCTTTCAGAGGGCTCTCTTTTCTCGAGAACTGCTTGGGGTGTAAAGATCGGAATTGCTTTACCCCAGGTGTTTCCTCTTCTGGGCGGTTCATCAAAATAGCAGTCTGTTGCTGCTGTCCCTCCAGGAGGCCACGGATCGTCTCAAGCAGTACCGTCTGCTCATTGATCGGAGCAGCGACGGTAGGTGTAAGCGGTAGAGGTGGTGGAGTGTTGTTGAAGTTGGTACTGGTGTTGTTTGGGGAATCCATAATCTTGAATGAATAATTTGGGTTATGACAGATTCAAAATATATGAAATTAGAAGATTCAAGGAATATATAGAGAATGTTTTTTTAGCTACTGATTCTTGTTTTATATTGCTTAGGACTTCATGCAGAATTAACCCGCATGTCCATGCAGAACTGACCTGTATGTCCATACAGAGCTGACATGCATGGGCCACTAATAAAACCTGTCATGCCCTTCTTCCCAATATACGGGGAAGGGACGTGGTGAGGCCCGCTACGTATTTACTTAGAACTAAACATGCTAAGCGTATCTAAGCAATATAAAGTAAAGTACACAAGAGACAGAAATGTAAATGAACATCAACTTTATTTATTAAACATTCTTTTATAGGTACAACTGAAATGAAAATACATGAATAGAAAGCGATGCCTAAACAATGGCATAACTGAAATGAAATAAATATGTACAAGTGCCTATAGATCTGGATCAAATGTTAACTGCTCCAAATCTTCAGTGCTGGGCTCGATCTCCAATGAGTTTGAATCACCTGACAACATTCCAAAAAAAGAAGAAAGGAATGTCGTCAGCGAACAATTCCAAAGAAGAGTAGAGATAGAATAGACAGAAAGAGAATATAACTTATAATATTTGATTATATTGTTAACGATGTTGTTTGTAGCTTGGTACAGAATATGCCAGAGTATACGAGAGGAGTCTCACTATTCCGGAGACTAAGGTATACGGAGCACAAGGAACCGTTCAGCCACGGTATAACGGCAATGGATATTCAGGTTAAGTGTATTAAGATTACAGTCTCGTGCCACTTCTAACACTTTCCGTACTAATCTACCCCTTATAAACCCCGTGATGTCTTTTGTATTGATTGTATTGTTTTGTTATATATATGGATGACTTGCCGAAACCATGATATCAGTAAATGGAATGGATATAAATGGAGAGTCATGTAGACGGAGTATATCCATGGTTCGGTTAAGTCTATATAGATTGATATAGATTGAATAGACGGATTCATGAATTCATGTTGTATTGTAGTTTATACTTGAATCATATTCAAGTCAGATTGATTAGATTGAGACTCAGTTTGAGTCAGACACTTTAAAAAGAACTTGAAATGCTGAATTAGTTTTGATGTTATCGGTAACTGCTGCACATGGACGGCAGGATTTGTGTCTTTTTCCAAGACAATTACCGAATTGATAACACCGTTTATTAGATTGTCTACCTTAGATAGGCAAGCACCCACATTCTCCGGCTCCCTGAGGCTCAAGAAAATCGGTCCCGCTTAAACCTATATTTACTAAGGTCCTTATTGTAAATTAGTATAACTTGAGGGGGTTTTATGTAAAAATAATTTTGATATAATTTTAAAATACATCTCAAGCATTTAATTATCGTATCGTCTTTAGGGTTTTCATAGATGTATATTTTATAGAAGTGAAATTTCTAGTGAGTAGAACCTAGTTTTCATATTATATGGTATTATATTGAAATATCGGTATTGTTTTGTATTTGGATGGTATTTTCATGTAATGGTGATTCTTTTGATTTAGAAAACTTGGAATATTTATATAATATATTTAAAATAGATATTTTAATAATAGTTATATATATATGTATATATTTAATAAAAATAAAATTTATTTATTTTTGTAGAAATCTCAATTTCTAAAGAAAAATGCATTAAAAATTCAATCGAGATCGAATGCTCCTTTCGGAAGTCTGCATCTCGCTCTACTAGGCCCGAGGATGTGCGATAATCCGCACCATCCCAAACGGGGTCCCAAAAGTGGGTTGCAGAGGTGCAATTGCAGGGAATTGATTAACACGCTTTTTAAAGAAATGGTTTTACAAGTTTTGATGGTATTTATTTGTAATGTCGTATTATCCCATAACTATATTCCCAAAACTTCATCGTGCTATATCAAAGATGTGTGTTGTGATGAGGTAGGTCGTTACTTCGTGAGTTATCTAAAGGTAATACAAGTATTATGTGAATCATGGCGAAATGTAAAGTATGTGGTATTTTACCGTAAAAATACAATAAAAATTGCATAAAAAATTCTTTTGAAATGAAACTTGTTTTAATATTTTTGTTAAACATTATATGAGAGTATGGTATTTTATTGATTAAGAAAAATAAAATTTTAAAGAAAAACAGAATCGGAAGTCGGATTAACTCCGCTTTCGTCGGGTTTTAGAAATTAAAGTTTTTAGAATAGAAGATGAGAGGGGGAGAGGGGACTTACTGGCTAGGGAACAAAAGAAGAGAGAGGGGAAACTAAGGAATGTGTCGGATCGTCGTTTCGTCGCCGGAACTTCACCCTTTGCTAACTCCGCTTGCACACTATAAGGACTTGAGAATTTTTTAGAGTTTTGGCAGAGAATTTCTGAGTGAGGATGGGTGAAATGGTGTCACGCCCCGCTTCCCAGTGTACGGTGAAGTGGACGCGACGAGGTCCGCTACGTATGTACTCAGAAGTACATACGCTAAGCGTAGCTAAGCAATATAAAATATTACACAAGAGACAAGAGTATAAAAAGAACAGCAACTTTTATTTATTAACATTCTTTGTACAATACATGAAAGGAAATACAACTGAAATAAAAGATGCCTAAACAGTGGCATAACAGGAAATGAAAAGTACAGAAAGGAAAAGTGTACAATGAAACTACAGTGCAGGGTCTTCAGTAAACTGCTCCAAGTCTTCTTGAGATGGCTCGATCTCCACCGGGTCCAAACCACCTGACGACATTCAAAGAAGAAAGAAACAGAATGTCGTCAGCGAACAGGTCGCTTGGTAAGTCCCAAAGATAAGAGAGGAATAGACAGAGAGTAAGAGAGGGAGAGTGTAGCTTTTAATGTTGTATTATAATATTGTAATGTTGTATTAACGCTGTTGTTTGTAGCCTGGTACAGAAGATGCCAGTGTATACGAGGGGAGTCCCACTTACACCGGGGACTTTGGTAACCTGTAGTACAAGGCTCCGTCGATAATACCACGGAACAACGGCATGGATGTAATTACGTCTTAAGTGACCACCTCGTGCCACCTTTAACTTATTCCGTACCAGTCTACCCCTTAAACCCCGCGATGTCTTGTTTGTATTGTTATCTTGTAAAATTGTGTTGATTGTATGAGTGATTAACTGACTGACCGAAACCATGATATCAGGAAACGGCTATAACCATAGAGTCATGTAAATGGAATACTGGGAATCATGTAAAAGGAATATCCATGGTTCGGTTCAGTCAAGTTATATAGATTGTTAACTGGATTCTGGGATTCATGTATTCATCTTGAGTTGAAATATAAAGAATATAGATTGACTTGAATTATATTCAAGTCAGAAATAGTCAGACTCTAACCCGAGTCAGACTAGAGAAGATAATTTGAAGTTCTTTATTTGTTAGGGGCCTTATTGTAATTTATAAAACTTGAGGGGGTTTATTGTAAAAAGTAATATTGTATAGTTTGCAAAATACACCTCAAGTATTTGTTATTCGTCTTTATAGTTATAATGAGTATGGATTTTATTTATGTTATTCTAGTGAATATATCCTAATAGAAGAATTAATTGTTTATTTGAAATTCGTGGTATTTTAATGTAACTTTTAAATCTTGAATTTTAGGAAAAAGTGGAAACTTTATATTATAACAAAATAGGTGTTTAAATGATAATTATATATAATTAAACACATAAATAATTTTTTTTTATATGAATATTTTATTTACAAAAAAATCTCACGTTCCTTAAATATCGTATTTTAAACCTTTCGAGACCGAATGCTCCTTGCGGAGGTCTGAATCTCGCACTACTAGCCTGCGGGTGCACGATGAACCGTACTATCCCTAATAGGTTCCCCAAAGATGGGTTGTAGCGGCACTTTGCTTAGGTTTTATAAATACTTTTCATTTAGGAAAACAGTTTTATAAATATAGGGTGTTTATTTGCAAAAGAGTATAGTTTCCGTATTTTAGTTATTAGGGTTTCCTAAGCCAACTAGCCTATTTCTAGGGTCTAAACGATGAGTCATTAGAAGCCTCAAATAGCCTCTTCACCGTCAATTGCTGCCAGGTAAGTGCCAGGTAAGTGGGAAGGAACCACAGTCGTGGGCCTAATTAAAAACCACTAGCCTTAGACACACTTGCCTAGACCCACAAGACAGTTTAGATAAACGATCGATGTCCATGATCAATCGTGCTTTCATTTTATATAAGATTTTATTTAGAAAAGTTTACAATTTAAAGATTTAACTAAAGGTTATAAAGGTTATGGTGTTTTAGTGAAAAGTCCTGTAATTTCGTATTTTGTATTTTTGATATTTATCATTTAGGGTTATATTGAGTGTGTGTAAGGGTAGGTCATTACCCCGTGACTTATATTAGGTTTTGGTGAAGTTTAAAGGTGAAATAAGCTATGTTAAACCTAAAGGTATTAAAGTGCAAGAATACGGTATTCGTAAACGTTATCATTTCATGTGTGAAATTTCATTCAAATTGATTGAAACAAGTTTAGTTATCACAATAAACATGTTTAGGAGTGAGGTACTTGATTACATTAAGAAAAATGAACTTCATGGTATTTTAATGAAAGAAACACGGTTTTGTAAAGAACTTATCATTTCATGTGGAAAAGTGTGATTAAATTGGTTTAAGGGTGATTAATAGTCAACATGCATATGGGTAGATAATATGTATTAGGTGACAAGTGGAATTTTAAAGAAAAATCGAATCGGAAATCGGTTTGTCCGATTTCCGTCGGGTTCCAGAAATTCGTATTTTTACATTAAAGAAAAGGAAGGTAGAAGAGGTGGGACTTACGGGTTTAAACTCTTATAAAGAGTAAAGAGAACTAGGGAGGAAGGCTGAGGATGGTTACGTCGCCGGTTGCTCCAAAATACGTCGCCGGAATTCCGTCAGGGCTTCGCCGTGAACTCGGTTTCAAAGCACACTTCTTGTGGAAACTTTTGAGAGAGTGGCTCAAGATTTTGGGGGGTGAGAGGGTAGTGTGTAGGGTTGGTATTTATAGGGTTAGGTTAGGGTTAGGGTAGATGAAAAGTTAGAAATAAAAATGTGATAAAATGTAATAAAAGTGGAGTAATTGGGGTTTTTTAAGAGCTCTGGAAGTGGTATGAGGCTGAAACTTTGCAGGTGCGTAGTTAATACCAAAAGACACAACTTTCATGTTGTGACCCTCGCCGGAATCGGCCGAATCGGGTGTGACTCGGCCGTGACTCGGTCGGATCACTGAGTCGGCCGAGTCAAGGCCGAGTTGGCCGATTCCCGACCGAGTCCGGTGACCTGGATCTCCCCCAACTGTTCATCTACCCTCTGCAAGTGTTACATCTTTGGGTGTAGTGGGGTTTTTGTGAGATATGCACGTGTAAACTCTTGGTATTCTAAAGGTTTTTAAAAAAATCAATATTAAAAATAATGTGGGGTATGGGATTCGAACTCTGATGGGTTGGTTCAGCAGTGCAAGGTATTACCAATGAGCTACAAGCTCCTTCTTGTAATTATTGTGGTATTTAATTACTTAAACTGATAGCAGTAAGAATAAATACTCCTAGTATACATTAAATTTAAAGTAAATTCTTGTACACTAAAAATTGAGTTATTATATTCTTGTAGCTTGTAATTAAAAACAAAACAATTACCTATATCTTGTGCTCATGCTAAAAACCCCTTTGTGGATTTTGAAAAAAATATTTGAAAAAATTTTGTATTGGAAAATTAGGGTTGTTACAAATGGATTATGGTATTTATAGGGAAAAATATGGTTTAGAGGATTAAATAATGCATTAAAAATTTGCATTAAAAGTTGAATTAAAGGGGATTTTTAATTCTCTGGATAATTACAGAGAATACAAATAGTCTAGGGGAAGTGGGATAGGCCAAGGGATGCTCGGGTGAAAAGATGGAGGCCATTACCTACGGTCGGCCTGGCGGTACCGGTCCCCCTTGCTTGCGTCGCCGGCCCAAATCCGACGATGGACGGTGGGATTTGTGCCACGTGTTGATGTCGCTTGGTTTTCTTCAATGCACATGTTTGATTATTCTGTGTCTCTTCATTTTACGTGTAGTGTACGTGTAAACTCTTGGACTCCTAAAAGATTAAAAGAAAATAAAAAGATAATGTGGCTGTGGGAATTCGATCACAGGGACTACGTCATAGCAGTGCAAGTCTTTACCAATGAGCTACAAGTGCTTTCTTGTTGTTCAAATATAACACATCTACTTCACCTGTTCTATTCTCTGTCTATTCTGTCTTTCTTCCTTTGGAACTTATCGAGCGATTGTTTGCTGACGATATTCCTATTTCTCTTCTTTTTTGGAATGTTGTCAGGAGGACCCGACTCTGAGAGGTTCGAGACCAGCCAGGAGCGCTTGGAGCAGTTCACATAAGACCCTGAGCATTGACTTTACTTGTACTCATTTTATTTTCAGTTCATGCCATTATTTAGGCATTGCATTCCAGACTTGTATTTATATTTCCAGTTGTATTGTGAAGAAATATTGAATAAATAAAAGTTGTTGTTCATTTATATTCCTATCTCTTATGTACATTTTACTTTATATTGCTTAGATACGCTTAGCTTGTTTACTTCTGAGTAAATACATCGCGTGACCCATCGCATCTCCTTACCGTACTTCGGGAAGCGGGGCATGACAACAGCTGCGTGAACCGCGGGATATCTTCAATTTCCCGATATAGAAGAGACACGTGGCGACCATTCCGGTCTTCACGAGCTCCCAAGCGGTCAACGGAAGGTTGAACAATGCAAATCTTCAGAATATCGAGCCTTTCCGATATAATTCCGCCACATGTCATCCACGACGGTCACTCTTCCTGATTTTACGGGTCAGGGAAGATCGAACAACTCCCCACGAAGGCACAAGGGAGTCCCTAAAGCCCTCCTCATGAGACCACCGAGCAGCCTCCCTGCCCGTTCCATCCCTAACGAGTAGATTCCTGCCCATCCAAGCTAAGGATTTAAGCCCTCCTCATGAGGCCACTGGGCAGCTTCCTTGCCCGGTCCATCCCTAGCGAGTAGATTCCTTCCCCTCTACGCTAAGTTCTAAAGCCCTCCTCACGAGGCCACCGGGCAGTTCCCTGCCCGGTCCATCCCTAGCGGGTAGATTCCTGCCCATCTACGCTAAGGATCTAAAGCCCTCCTCATGAGGCCACCAAGCAGCTTCCCTGTCTGGTCCATCCCTAGCAGGTAGATTCCTACCTATCCAAGCTAAGGATCTAAGCCCTCCTCACGATGCCACCAGGCAGCTTCCCTGCCCAGTCCATCCCTAGCGGGTAGATTCCTGCCCCTCTACGCTAAGGATCTAAAGCCTCCTCACGAGGCTACCGAGCATCTTTCCTGCCCGGTCCATCCCTAGCGGGTAGATTCCTGTCCCTCTACGCTAAAAATCTAAAGCCCTCCTCACGAGACCACCGAGCAGCTTTCATGCCCGGTCCATCCCTAGAGGTTAGATTCTTGCCCATCTACGCTAAGAATCTAAAGCCCTTCCACGAGGCCACCGAGCAGCTTCCTTTCCTGGTATATCCCTAGCGGGTAGCTTCCTACCCATCCAAGCTAAGGATCAAAGCCCTCCTCACGGGGCCACCGAACAGCTTCCCTGCCCGGTCCATCCCTAGCGGGTAGATTCTTGCACATCCAAGTTAAGGATCTAAGCCCTACTCACGATGCCATCGGGCAGCTTTCATGCCCGGTCCATCCCTAGCGGGTAGATTCTTACCCCCCTACACTAAAGATCTAAAGCCTCCTCACGAGGCCACTGAGCAGCTTTCCTGTCCAGTCCATCCCTAGCGAGTAGATTCCTGTCCCTCTACGCTAAAGATTTAAAGCCCTCCTCATGAGGCCACCGAGCAGTTTCCTTGCCCGGTCCATCCCTAGCGGGTAGATTCTTGCCCATCTATGCTAAGGATCTAAAGCCCTCCTCATGAGGCCACCGAGCAGCTTCCTTGCCCGGTCCATACCTAGCGGGTTGATTCCTGCCCATCCAAGCTAAGGATTAAAGCCCTCCTCACGAGGCTACCGAACAGCTTTCCTGCCCGGTCCATCCCAAATGGGTAACTTCCTACCTATCCAAACTAAGGATCAAAGCCCTCCTCATGGGGCCACCGAGCAGCTTCCCTTCCCGGTCCATCCCTAGCGAGTAGATTCCTACCCATCCACGCTAAGGATCAAAGCCCTCCTAAAGAGGCCACCGTGCAAATTCCTCCTCTGCTAGTCTCCGAGGGGTAGGTTCTTACCCTATAAAGGCATGAGTCTAGGAACCACCTTAAGGGGAAATTAGTTAACGCTGACCTATTCTACGTTTTTCAACTCATGCTAAGAGATGTGGTGGTCGACCTGACTCTGAGGAATGGACTAATACCGACCTTCCTACACTTGGATATCTTTCGGTTCATCGTAAATGAACGATCGCGATCTCGACTCCGGGGAGCGGGAGGGTACCGACCTTCCTACACTTAGCAATTAATCGAATTACACTCTACGCGTGATCGCCGTCTAAAAAGCCGGGCATTGAACTACGACCTACCACTCAAGTCTAGTGTAAAAAGACTGACGAACTGAATTACTCACGCAGAAAGCACACAGTCATGCAGAGAAAAATAAGCTCAGCTTTATTTATATTCTAGAAATTTTTACAAGGTATTCTAGGCTCCTCAGCCTTACAAAACGCCCGGAAGCTTACAAAACTAAAAAAAGGGAGAAAGCAGGAAAGCTTAGGTCGTAGGCCCGGAGAGGATCTCGCCCTGCTCGACGCCAACGTCGGGAACCAAAACGACAACCTCGGGGTCGGCGCTTCCACCGGCAGCCTCACCCCCGGCGCTTCCACCGGCAGCCTCACCCCCGGCGGCATCCCCGGCAGCTTCCACCTGCGGCGCATCATTGGAGAGAGGGTAATGCACCCGGCGCTCGCTGTCGGTGAACCCCGGCATCAATGCCTTGACGGCGTCGAGAGCTTGGTGCCAAACAATGGCCGAGACGTCGGCGAGGTCGGCGTAGAACTGGTCCGACACCTTATACCTCTCTACGGACTTCGAAGCTCAGAGATCGGCAAGCTTCACCACATTGAGCGCCGCCTGGGTGTCCCTCCTGCTTGCATCCCTCGACTTCTTCATCGCGGCGTAGAACTTGCTGACCTCCTCCAACTTGGCCTGGATGGCCTTGTTGGATTCACTCAGAAGTCGGTGAGACTCCTTATACTTGGAGTTCGTCAACTCCTCAGCGGCCACCCAATTTTCGAGGACGGCTATCCTCTCATTCGCCTACTGCAGCTCCAGGCGCAGATCCTCCTCCCACGAGGACGATTCGCCTGCCTTCCTCATGGCCGGGGCAAACTCCTCAGATTCCATATTAACGATGAGGGCGCAGTGTTGGAAGACCTGAGGAAAGCAGCGAAGGGAGATATAAACGTCTAAACTGAGTTAAAAATTTGCTTAAGAGGATTCTTAAAGGGAAACGGATACCGACCTGAACTGCCTCCTGAGCGATGGCGGCCACCTGAGCCTTCAGGGTCCCCCGGGGGATCTTGCCCCAGCTGCTTGCTCCATGTCGAAGAGCAAGCTGTCGGCGACGGAGAGCCCCGAGGGCACCTCGAAGCAGGAGTCCCTCTCCTGCATTGGGATCCCGGTAGAAGGAGTCGCCCGAGAAACCATCCTTTTATGCCTCTTTAGGGGGCGTCAGTGGGCTCGGCCTCCTCCTCCTCCTCCTCCTCCCTCGTCCGGGGCGCCGGATCTCGCACGTGCTTTTGGCCCCCCCACGGCGCTCTTCGGGGACTCGGGACGACGCAGCTAAAGGCTTTCTCGGTGGGGTAGGCCTCAGGACCGAGCTCGGACCCGGTTGGGACGAGCTTCCACCCCCGGTCTTCTTTTAGGCCTTCGCGGCTATAGCAGCTAAGAACTTGGACCGGTCCATTTGCTATGCAAAAAGGGGGAATACACAAAGAGAGTTAGTGACGCTGAAAAGGGCAAAGAAAATTCATCAAAATCTAAATAGATCGTCTACGGCGGCCCTAACTTACCCAGAAAGAGCGCAGGGCTAAGCCCGGCCCAGCTCAGGGCCGAGCCGAGCCCAGCTCGGGGCCTGCTCAAAAAGCAGGACATCGGCCCGCTGGATTGGCTCCCACAAGGACACCACCCTTGCCTCAGGTGAGGATGACTGTTTCGCCCTCGGGCAGTCGGCCCTGTGCCACTGTATAGGCATGGGCCAATTCTCTCCCTCGGGCGGCCCGACGAAATAAACTTCTCTTTCCAGTCATGGATGGAAGAGGGTACGGCTACCACACCCGACCCGGCCGTCCCGCCCCTACGTTTTTTGAAAGAAAGGAACACCCAGCTAAGCTCATCCTTGCTGGTGCCATGGTGATTCTTATAACAGAGGAAGGAAACGATGAGGGTCAAACTGAATGGGATATTTTCAAGTTTCAACCGGACCATAAATCCGAGGAGGATTCTCCACGAGTTTGATGCTAGTTAGCCTAGGGGAAAATGGAAGCAGCGAAGCACCCCCACATATCTCGGTTGAGAAGGGCAAACGCATTCCGGCCCGGAATGCTTCCAAATGCAGGGCAATCTCCTTGCCCAGCACTCTGTCAGCCCGCTCACCCTCTCTAGCTAAGCGAAACGAATAGTTGGAGGGAATATGGAATCGAGCTCGAATCTCGGCAAGCTCGTCCGCATTCTTCAAAACAGAAGGCGCGTTGCGAGCGTTTCCGATGCGCGCCTTAGGCGCCCTTGTATCCACCCGACGGTGAACGACACAGACAACTCTGGCTCTGGGGGGCGAGCCCGACACAGAAGACCCGGCAGAAGACGAACCTTCTTGGCTATCTGAAGCCAAAGAGGAGGAAGGCTCTCTGGACTCAGCTCCAATAACTGGAACCTCATCGCTCGACTCTACCCTAACTATCTCTACAGACTCTTCAGATGAAGACATCTAACCTCATTCAAAGGAAGGGGATGGCCAAGGAAAAATCATGGGCGATCCGATTTAAAAGGAAGGAGCGTCGGGCAATCTCTGACAACGATGGTGGATTATGGTGGAAGTGTCGGCCCTAGGGGGTCCCCTCCTATTTATACACTCCACAGAAAGCATCCAACGGCCCAGATCGATTCCTGCTAAAATGAAGCATCGTGCCTGCCAGCCGTCAAAACTCCACATGGCGATCGGCTATTGAGGATGCCCCTTCATCTGCAGGTGACAGCGACAGCCTGTGACGTCCACCAACCCGCGTCAGACACATGGCATGCAGTTCAACAGACGAATGAGCGAAATGGCACACCCTCTCCAAAGTACGATCATTTCATTGATCTGCTAATGCCGTCGTGGATACGCGTGAAGATTCAGGCGAACAACGAGGCGACACGTGGGCCCAAGGATCAAAATGACATAACCACCAAACACCATTCCGTTCCCGGACGATCTGCATTACGGTTCCTTGGCGCCAAATTGAGTATAGAAAGACCGAGCAGACCACTCTCGACCCGACCCTTGAATAAGTCGGACTGAGAGTGGGGGGATAATGATGATGCTCATAAGTGGTGTCTCCTCAGATTACGACAGGTGGCAGATGACGTATCCCGGATTCCACGGAGATAGAATAAATGAGCCGCATCGGGGACATTCCCTAGGGCCCCTTCTCGGGGGATGTCCCCAACCCTTCGGAAGACCCCCTGAAAGACATTCCACCTTCATCTAGGAGATTACCGACAGCTCGTCTACGAGCTTCCTCAGTCTCCTCACTCGTCTCCGACCCTTCTCTCGTGCCGAGCTTCCTCGGCCTTCCGCTCGTCTCCGAGCTCCAAGCATGCCGAGCTTCCTCGGCCTCTCCCGACCAACCGAGGTTACAGAACCCTAGCGCCTCCGCAATTCTCACCAAAGCGGGATAACCACTGCCCCACGTCCTGCGTCCTACGCTGGCGCATCCCACCATTAATGAGTGTTTACCTCATTAGTGAAGGGATCCCGTCATTCACGCATGCGTAACAGCAGGGGCGTAACCGAAGGCGAAGATCTCGCGCATGCTCGTTCCATGCGACCACTATTAAACCCCTCTCTCAGATGACTCAGGTAAGGCAACTTGAACCCTATAAGCCGCTACTCTGCTGAAATTTCTCGGCTAATTTGATCGTCGAAAGGTCCTACGGTGGTCACCCACCCGGTACTTCTTTGCAAGTAGCTCGGCTTCCACCTCAAACTCAATCCACTAAGATCCTGTCACGTCCCGCTTCCCAGGGTGCGCTAAGATAGACATGACAAAGCCAACCATGCTACCTGTGGATAGGAACCATCCCTCCACAGTCACATTACGGCTGTCCAGAGATATTAAGAGCAGTATAAATAAAATAAACTATCTAGTACATGACCATGAGCCAGAATAAACGAGTCAAGAAATAATATACGGAAGTAATAGATCAAAGTAATAATAACAATCTGGAAAGTGCGTCCCAAATACGGGCTCACAACAGGAAAATAAAAGTGTTGAAAGAAAACTAAACTAAAATACGACCAGGTCCTCACTGCTCGGCCTGCTAACTGAAATACTCATGAACGGCCTGCGACAGGGAGAGAGGATCTGGGCCATGCAAAACCCAGACGTCAGTGCGTCATAATATCAACAATAATACAATCAGGAGGTAACAAGACATGCAGGCATGAGTATGAACAGTAACAAGAGTATAACAGTATCACGAATAAGGAACAGTGAAGGGTATAAGCACATGTGATGTACAGTGAGTAATTTAAACTGTGCTACTGGGTTATCTATTCTAAAGTTTTCGAAATCAATTAATGTAATTCTCATCGTAACCTATCGGTGATTATTCCGTAACGCCCGGAAAAACGGCAAACAATAGGTATTCCGTAACGCCCGGAAAAACGGCAAACAATAGGTAATAATGTGACATGGTATGCGAATAGATATAGAATTAATGGTATGGATGCACAAATATCGATTAGGGATTACATTTACAGTTCCAAGACTACGTGGGATGCACATTATTAAGCATGGGGTGTTACTACAATAATAACATGAATTAATATGATCTATAGATGCAGTTATATATATTTTAAATGGTATGGATGCAAACGGGTATCCGAAAATGGTAAAACTTTAATATGGATGTATAATGTGATAAACGGGTAATATTTTCCTCGTATGGATGCATAATAATATACCTAGCATGTAGCAAGATGAGTTAGCATGCGACTAGATATATAAATAGTGATATGGATGCACACGGATGTCCGAAGACAATAAAATAGTAAAATGGTAATGTGGGATGTATAACTTAAACAATATGTAATGTTATAAATCAAATGGGTGCAATATATTGTAGTATAGCATGTAGGAAGATAAACTTGCTTCGATCGGGTCACACGACGGATATGCACGGCATGTCCGACGTCGGTAAAACGTCGCAACGCACGCACGGCACGCGGGACGGGTCCAGGCAAGGCGTGGGTTTCGTTCATAGGCGGAAAAACGTGAAGAAGAAAGGGAACAATGCTTTTCTTTATATGGGATATAAAAAGTATATCAAATATATGTGTGTGGAGAAGAGATGCAGGGGTTGTAAATATTGAAAGAATTAATATTTATAAAGTAACTGAGAGAGGGGGAGGGAGAGGAGAGAGAAAAAGGGGTTGTTAGTTTGTTAGGAAATTAGTTTAGATTTAAATTTAAAAAAATCTTTTATTAGTTAACTAAATTTTAATTTGTATCAGTTTATAAAATTAATATTATATAAATAAAATTTGATATTCTAGTAAATACAAATTGTAACGACCCTAAAATTTCTATACCTTCGTATTAATAAAATACTGTATTTGTATTTTCTGTATATTTTTGTTTCCATATTAGTAATTATGTTTAATCCCTGCATCTATTTTCCTGTCTAAGGATTTTTTTTAAAACCCAAGCTTATTCCATAAGCCCAATTCCTTTCGCTTCTTTTCATTCTCATTCTTTACAGCCCAAGCACAGTTTATCTGTTTATCAAACCAAACCCAAGGCCCAAGCAGACCCCAAGCCGAACCCATTCTTTCTCTTTCTAAACTCTCACATTCCCTTTAAAATTCCTACATTTTAATTAAACCCCATATTCCTTTAACTTCTACGGTTAATCTCTTTCAATTCCCCACTTTTCTTTCCCAACCCTTTAACTTCAAAACATTTTAATTAAAACACATTTCTTATTTAAATTTCACTATTCTTTTCACCATTATCCCCTCACTGTTCACCTCCTCATGCAATAACTACATTTGAATTTTCCAATCAATACAATTATTACACTCATATATATATATATATATATATATATATATATATATATATATATATGTGTGTGTGTGTGTGTGTGTGTGTGTGTGTGTTTTATAGGAACATACAGAGATATCTTTCTCTCCCTTTCCCATGACACTGTGGCCGAACGGCATTTCCTCCCTTTAAAATTAAAACCCAAACTATGATTTGCCTATCACACAAGGTTTTAAACTCAATATCCATCTTCATTTCATCAATAAATCATCAATCTCAAAGAACACAGAAGAACCCATTGATCAAAATCAATCGTCGTCGTCAACAGCAGCAGCAACAGCCGCAATGCACCAACCTTTCAACCGTATTAGCCAAGTGCTGCCGTTTCGGGCCGAGAGCCAAAGCTTCAAGGTTGGGCCCGTGTCCGCGTGGGCGCAATGATCATTTCCACATCTTCGGATTTTCAATCCGTCGACGTTTCAAATTTGCGCCGGAGGTGTTCGACAAAACGTCCCGATGAGATTCCGTCGTCTCTCACGTTCTAATCATGATGTAAGTCCCCTATTATTTTTCCCCCATCGATCTTGATCATTTATATAAAAAAAAAATGCAGCAGCTTATGTTATAACTACTAAATGAGACATTAAACAATACATCCAACCTGAAATATTCATGAAATATCATGTAGTTTACACATTATTAATATAACAGTGTGTTAGATATGTCAATGGTGATGCACGTTTATAAGTGTATTTACATATTGAACATTTAAAAATTAATCACATAGTATTTTTTGAATATATGTGTTTATGATTCATTCATTATATTTATTTGTATACCAACATATGTTACTGTCACAAAAAAATATAATAAATAAAATAAATACACAATATACTAAATTATGATCCATAAAACCTACATATGACCTGATCTCATCAGCCATAATTTATTTTAAGTCTCTTAGTATGAATTGGGGAATTTGCATATTTTGGACAGCTAAAGACACTTATTTGGTGTTGCTACTGCATGTTGTTTTTATTTTGTATAGAATCTATTCATGTAAGTGTAAAAGAGAAATCTACCCGAGCCCGCGCCTGCACCCTCAAAACTCTTTACCGGCGGTCTCTCGTCGTCGCCATCCGCACCACCACCTTCACCCTTCTCACCCCCTGCACATTCCAACACCCCCAATCATCTCCTCTTCCTTTCCCTTCGCCATTGCCCTGCACCAGTTTCCTACCCGGGCCCTAACCCTAAACCGCTGGAAAACTCTTCGCCGGAGTTTCTTCGACGCCGTCGATCCTCACGACCCCTCTACAGACCACTGTAAGCCTCCTTCTCCTCAGATCCTCCTTCCTTCTTCTCTATTTTCTTTTCCCTCCTTGGTTGCATGTCGTGATTGTTTACTGTTCATTCCTTGGCCGGAATCCGACGATGCCGACGACGTGTCCCGACGTTCCAGCGAGGTACCCCGACCCGTGTGGTTCCACTGTTTGTCGTTTGGGTTCATTCCGTGAACCGTGTGCCCGTCGCGAGTTTTCCCCGCCGACATTCTACGTTCCGTTTTCCCGATTCGCGACCCGTCGAGGCAAGTAACCCTTGCTACATGCTAAACAATATTTACTTATACTTAATGACACCCTAAAACCTGCAATTTAACTTTGGTATTATAATTTCCCATTTTTCGTGTTCAAGATTGTTATATATCATTTATCTTTCAAACTTGTAACCTACCTGTTGCAATTACTGTTTGGAACCTAATAATCACATTTACATGTTTTAATTACACTTTCACTGATAATGTAGCCTATGGCACCTTTTCTACCGTTTTACTTCATTCGGACACTCGTATACATTTAACCTGCTTAAACTGTGATTTCATTCGTGGAACCTATATACAAATATAACATTGCATCTATGAAGCCTTAAACTTGTTAACAGAATTAAATGGCTATAATTGTCTTACTGCATTCTTATATTGTTGAAATCATCTCTGTGACACAATTGATAACTGTATTGCTAATTGAATGAATCTGCCTATTGCTTAATTCGTTGCTTATATCATGTTGTTGATACTCATGCTTGATTATATAATTGATTCTGATTACACCTATGATATCGCTTGCTTCTTGACCTGTCTTACTACCTACATATTGATTGACCCGACATGGTACCGTATATCCGACATGGTACCGTATACTGCTTGACTTGACATGATGTACCATGACCTGACCCGTTACCTGATCTTGTGTCTAATGCCAACAAACCTGACATGTAGTCCTCATGGACCGTTCCTGTTGTCTATCCAGACAAACCTGTTTATCTGATCCTGTGTTAGCATTAGTTTCTTGATTACTGAATACCTGACTTGACTTACACTTATAACTTGAGGGTATGGGGAAATCAAAGGTGAAACCTGACTTGTAACTCAACAGTTCACTACCTGTTCTGAGTGTACACATTCCTGTTTTGTGCCTAGCGGCATGTCTCGGTTTCAGCCGAGAATATTGTGGCCGTGGTCCCGGGTATGTACGGGATACTATTGAGTGTACACATTCCTGTTTGGTGCCTAGCGGCATGTCTTGGTTTCAGCCGAGAATATTGAGGCCGTGGTCCCGGGTATGTACGGGATACTATTGAGTTACATAGACGATTCATCAATTTGGTTTCAAAGACTTTAGAACAGAAAACCTGATAGAACAGTTAGTTTACCCACTACACACTACCCTGTACTGCTCTGATTCATATTATTGTTACTCTTGCTTTATTCATGTTTATATTGCATTTTCTGTTACCCTGTTATTATTTTATTACTTGATGACATGACGCGCTGACGTCTGGGTTTTGCATGGCCCAGATTCCGTACCGCTGTTGCAATCCGAGCAGGAGTACTTCAGCCAGCAGGCTGAGCTGTGAGGTGTCAGTATTAGTTAGTTTTTCTTTCCTGCATTTTATTCCTGATGTGAGCCCGCATTATGGGACATACATTCCAGTTATTTGTATTGGATCTTTCGCTTCCGCATTTCATTATTCTTGACTCATGATATATTGGATTATGGACATGTTTAGATAGTTTTATTGTGTTCTTGATATCTCTACAGTCGTAATGTGACTGTGGATAGATGCTTCCTACCCACAGGTAGCATGGTTGGCTATGTCACGTGCCCATTTTAGCGTACTCTGGGAAGCGGGGCGTGACAGCCGGGGTGATCGCCTTATCCCCAACGCCCCCACCGGGGCCTTTCCCCAGGCGGCACTTCCGGCGGCATCCCTCTGCGTCTCATCCTCGAGAGGGTACTCGAGCCGGAGCTCGCCGTCGGGAAACTCCGGCATCAACGTCTTGACGGCGTCGAGGGCCTGATGCCAGACGATGGCCGAGGCGTCAGCAAGGTTGGCGTAGAATTGGTTCGACGTCTTGTAGCTCGCCATCGCCTTCGCAGCCCGGAGGTCGGCGCGCTTCATCCCTTCCTTCACCGTCTCGTTTTCCCTCTTAAGGGTCTCCCACGTCTTCTTCAGAGTGGCGTTGAACATCCTGGCCTCCTCCAACTTAGCCTCGGCGACCTTGTTGGACTCCCTCAAAATTCGGATGGACTCCCGGCAGTTAGCGTTCACCCCCTCCTCGGCAGCCACCCGGTCTTCGAGGATGGTGATCCTCTCTCTCACCTGACGCAGCTTCCGGCTCAGGCTCTTCTCCCGTGAGGAAGACTCGCCCACTATATGCATCACCGGGACGATTTCCTCGTGCTCCATGTTGGCGACGAGGCCGCAGTGCTGGAGGACCTGAGGAAAACAAAAGGAGGGGTTAAAAAGGTATCTGATCCTGCAATCAAAGGCTTAATGAAAACCCGAACGGGAGGCGGACACTGACCTGCATGGCCTCCTGAGCTATGGGCGCGATTTGGGCCTTGAGGCCCCCCGGGGGATTTTGCCCCCAGCAGACCGTTCCATCTTCGAGAGCAAGCTATCGGCGACAGAAAGCCCTGAGGGCACCTCGAAGCGAAGATTCCCTTTCTGCACGAAGATCGGGAAAGACGGGGCTCGAGACACCGTCCTTTTGTGCCGCTTGAGGGGGCCACGGGAGGGTCAGCCTCATTCACCACCTCCAAAACCCGGGGTTCCTGCTCCCGAGCGTGTTTGCGGCTCTCCCCGTGGCTGGTTTCCGGAGCCCGGGGCGTAGTGGAACGTCTAGTCGAAGCGGCCGCCGACGGGGCCAGGCTCAAAGCAGGACGTGACGAGCCGGCGCCTCCGGCCTTCCTCCCCTTCTTCTCAGCTATCACAGCCAGAAATTTGGAGCGGTTCATCGGTTCTGCAAAGAAGGAAAATACACAAAGGGAGTTAGCGATATCAGAAAGAATAGAAAAAGAATATGCAAGTCTAAACAGGTCGCCTAAGCTCCTAACTTACCCAAGAACTGAGCGGGGCTGAGCCCGGTCCAACCGAGGGCCTGCTCGGAAAGCAATATATCGGCCCGTTGGACGGGCTCCCATGCCGACACTGCCCTCGCTTTGGGATTGGACGACCGTCTCACCCGCGGGCAGTCGGCCCTGTGCTGCTGAACAGGCACATGCCAATCCTCACCCTCGGGTGGCCCGACAAATAAGAATTTCTCTTTCCATTCATGGTTGGCAGAAGGAACTGCTATGACCCCCGACCCGGCCGTCTCTCCTCTATGTTTTCTAAAGGAAACGTACACCCAGCTCGGCTCGTCCTTACGGGTGCCGGGATGATTTTTGTAGCAGAGGGAGGAAAGGAGAAGGGTCAGGCTGAAAGGGATTTCTTGTAGCCTCAACCGGACCAGAAACCCGAGGAGAATCCTCTACGAGTTCGGCACTAGTTGGCTCGGAGCTAGTTAAAAACAACGCAGCGCCGCACTCACCTCGGGGGAGAAGGGTAGACGCATTCCAGCCCATAAAGCATCCAGGTACAAGGCAATCTCCTTGTCCCGCACCTGGTCTGCCCTCTCTCCCTTCCTGGCCAAGCGAAGCGAGTAGCCAAGGGGAATGTGGAAGCGATCTCGGATTGTGGTGAGCTCGTCCACATTCCTCAGGAGGGAAGGCGCGTCACGAGCACTCTTGATACGAGCTTTGGGGACCGTCCCCGTCGCGCGACCTCGAGAATATATCTAATCCTAGCTCCCGGGGAGGATCCGACTCGGATGAGGCAGAGGAAGAAGCAGCAGAAGACTCGCTAGACTCTATCCGAACCATCTCAACAGACTCCCAGAGGAAGATATCTAACCTGAGCAAAAGAAGGAGTCCTCCGAGGAAAAGGCGCGAGAAATTCGACCTAAAAGGAAAGGCGTCGAGCTAACTCACGCAGTAATAAGGAAATTATAGCGAAGTGTGGATCCTGAGAGGATCCCACCTCTATTTATAGCATTTGGCAAGCGCATCCAACGGCGCCGATCGTTTCCCGCCAAAACAACGCTTTGCGTTCGACGGCCATCAACGTTCCACGTGTCTCAAGAGCATTGGATGCGTCCCCTCAAGCGCAAAGGACACCGGCGGCCCGTCACGTCAGCCAACCAGCGTCGGGCACATGGCCTGGCATCTTAACGAACGTACAATCGAATTGGCGCTTCCCCTTTAGTGCATGATCTCCTCTCTGATCCGCTGACGTCATCAAAAGATACGACGAACTGTCTGGGAATCCGTGCCGACGATCTCTTCAACTAAGAACTTAGCCTGGGTCACCGATCAGACCACTCTCGACCCGACTCATAAATAGGTTGGGACAAGAGTGGGGGCTAATGATGATGCTTAGTACTGAGAACTTCCCAGATCATGACACGTGGCAGATGACGTATCCCGAGGCTCACAGGAAAGGAGCAAGAACGGTATCCCGGGCCTTCGACCCGAGAATGTTCTCAACCTTCGATGACCTTTCAGAACACTCCTATGCTCGTCTTACAAATAACCATTGGCTCACCTCCGAGCCCTCCTGCGCATTGGGCTTCCTCAGCCCTCCCAGCTCGCCCCCAAGCTATCACAGAACCGAACTGGCTCGGCCTCCCGCCCTCTTTAGGCCTCTTGCCGAGCTAGGCCTCCTCGGTCTCACCGACCGACCCAGAGCACAGACCGCGGGCGTTCCCGCGATGGCTCTGCGAATCTCGCCAGACGCGAGATATCTGCCGTCCTAAGATCCCGCGTTCCACGCCATCGCGTTCCCCCGCTAACGGGCGTATCTCGTCGTTAATGGAGGATCCCGCCATTCGCGCAAGCGTGACTGCAGGGGCGTAACGGTCGGCGTAAATCTCGCGCCCGCCAGCCCATGGCTGCCACTATATAAACCCCCTCTCAGACGACTCAGGTAAGGCAATTCTATCTCAATAGGCCGCTACTCTGTCCAAATAGCTCGACCAACTTGATCGTCGGAGGGTCCACGGTGGTATAACAATCCCGGGACTTCCTTGCAGATAGATCGACCTCATTCCAAACCAAGCCCACTGAGATCCACACGCTTCAGGAGACAACCCTCAAACCTAATCTCAGTCATTCATCAACGCTCGTCGACAGATCAACAGAAGACAACGACTGAAGGAGATCCAGACCTCCATCATATGGCAAGACGGTAGGCTCCCCGTAGATATAAATTGCTTAATAAGGCGCCAAATATCCTGAACTATTTTATCCTAAAAAAAGTTTGAAGTATGCGATTGACTTTGAAATTCTTGTTAAAATGTTACAGCAATCATGATAGAGCTCCAAACACCCATGTTATATGATTTTCCGGAAGACACGGAATTCCATATCATTATTTGCCAACAACTCCAGGAATTAAAAGGGAAGAGGTGATCTTGGATTTGGTTGAAGGCACTGATTTTCTTGTCCTTGCAAGATATATGCAGGTAGGTCAACTACCATTGATTTGAAATCAGTTGTCTGTGCTGTGTTTACCAACTCCATGATCTTGCTGGTGTTATGATTGCTAACATGCATTAAGAAGCTGAATTTAAAAAATGCCATATTATCTGTTCCACGTTAATTACCAGTTTACCACTAATCTCAAAGAATTGTCATGACTTCCGAAAATAATTACTGTCTATTCGTTGATGCGACTCGATGAAAGAGATAAATCTGCAAGCTTGAAGAAAGAAAGATAGAAATAAAACCTGGAATATATTAGATACCATTTTTGCTGAATGGTGATAGTTACATACTGGAAAAGAGACCATGGTTGCACCTTATTCTCTATAAGAACTTATCAAACAAAGTCAAGACACCATGGACCATCAAGGTGAAAATTACCATCAATGAGAGATAATTTTACCTGGTCATTAAAAAGCCTAAAAATAGACCCTTTAGCTGGGAAACAAATGAACGGATTGAGGGAACTACACGCCTTCTGAAGTTGAACAACTTAATGATTGTATATAGTGAAAGAACACTTGAATGGCTATATATATATATATATATATATATATATATATATATATATATATTGTCATTCATACTGTGAAAGGGCACTTAACAATTAAAAAAAATATAACTGCTTTCATGATCCATGAAACATGAGAGAACAGGAGTAAATGTGGTTTTACTACAGTTTTTGTGGATCACTACGATCACTGTTGCTGGTCTATAGGGCAAAGTAATCCTTATTTAGCTTTCAACCTCTGCTGATTTTATCAAAAAGGATTTTGGAGGACTATGGTAAAGATATTATCAATATTCATCATGGCCTTCTTCCATCATTCAAGGGTGGTAATCCGTCAAGACAAGCGCATTTCATGACTTGCTTGTTCTGTTAGCAGATCACTTGTTTTCTTATTTGGGTTTAGCTTAACTACAGAACATACCTCTTATTTTGGATCGATTCTACAATTTTTTTATAAAATGATTGGCAGGCAGGCTTTTGATGCCGGAGTGAAATTGATTGGAGCAACAACTCATCTTGTTACTGAAGAACTGGACGCTGGTCCAATTATAGAACAAATGGTAACGCTCTCCGGGGTTTTCAAATCATTCATGATCAGAGCAATTTAAAGTTACTGCACTTCTCATTCGTGATTAACCAAATATTAACTCATTTTGCTGACCGCGTTTCTCGCTCCCTCCTCATTCACAAACATGCGCGTGCGCGCGCACACACACACACACTGACACTTGATTACCATGACTATTGACTGAATTGAACCCAATTGCTGGCAGTGGTGATTGCTTTGCATCTCAAATAATTATAAAGAGTCAAAGTCTTGAAAATTCAATTATTAGTCCTACCAATTCAAGATATTGGACTTGTTTTTTCGTCTATCTCAATTTCTATCCTGTCATATTCTCTCTCCGAAATCTCTTCCAAGCTAACTCCAGATGCATAATTTATGAACTTTATATAGTATACTATATTAAGTCGAATTGCTTCTATCGACTGATCCTATTGTGCCCTATAATCATTTTGACAGTTTATTTTCATGGGATATACACTCATCAGAAATGGCTGTAGCGGGGAACAGCTTTTAGTAGCTCAGCCACACCCCCTCCCACCTTCCTCACAGCTAAACATGTTCTTATAGTGAATTCATAGCATGCACGTATATATTTCATACTAATCAAAGATGGTTTTGGATTTTCGGTTTAGTCCAATTTCTGAAATAGTGTAAATCGATTTCTAAACTGAAACACTAGATTCATGTTCAGTTTTTACTCGGAAATTGAATTTCTCCTTCCATATTGGATTGGGTTATTGGGTTATTGGTGGATGTCGTTTGCAGCCTGTCGTCTCCCTAGGACACATCTGACATCTCCTATGCTCCTTTTTCTATTAATTTTCAAATAACAATTTTGTTCATCAGTTCTTTCAGTTTTGTGTTAAGTAAATTTATGTGATTATAATATTTGGATTTATTCTCATCCTTGTCACCGTATATATAGCAGAACAAAATGTCATGAAAGCTCCATAAAAGAAGGCCAAACTTTTGTCTCTGTCTTGTGGACTTGTTAACAATCCTCTATAGTTGTTAAAATTCCTGTTTGAGATGATTGTCAGCAACTTTGCGCCTGCGTCATATAAAAGAACCTTGATTGCTACTTGGCAATTAGGTTGGTCTTACCATTTTGGTTACACAATTTAAGCTTATTGAACCAAACAGCAACCCAAACCCGATCAGTTATTCTTTAGTTCTTATATTGATGTTTGTTGACAGTGACCTGAAAGTTCCTCATCTCTAGTGCTACCCAACCATGTCGCCTAAACTCATTATATACGCTTCTACATTGAGAGGTTTTCAAGTTCCCTGTATTAACAAATAGATGTGATTGTAGAACAAGTTCCACATTGAAACTCCTAACATCCCTTAACAGATCTGAATGACACAAACCCTCTTTCTTATGCATCAAATTTCATTCTTTCTTGTAAGTTCTTCCCATTTCCAAGGCCCTCAGTTCTCTATTTGTATGTCCTTTCGGCTACAATACTGTTGAAGTTTGCTTATTTTAATAGGATCGACTCCTACAATGCAAACACTTTAGGGTTCCAATTGATTGTCTTTTTTCGTGTAGACATAGACGGCTTCTACTTCTCTGAGGAAAATTTATTAAAATAGAGAAAAAAATCCTCTTTAAATTTACCCCATCCTAGGCTATCCATGTCATCACCCATTTAACTTTGAAATGGTACTTTCCCTCTCCTTCTCCCCCCCCCAAAAAAAATCTCTTCACCTCCCTCTCCCTCTCTCAAAATGTTCATAAATCATTAAAAGATCATTTAAAAAAAGAATGAATGCATACCGATTTTATAAATATTTACTAATCTTTTGCCAACATAATATTATTGTAAGCTCAATAAAATAAGATTTTTTATTATATCTAAATTTTGATGAATAAGAGATCAAATTTTACATTACACAAAAAGCTGATATCATTTTTTATTATTTTTTTTATAATGAATGATATCAATCTCTGAATTTTGTATACACATTCACAAAATAAATTCCTTTTTTTATTTTCTAAGCAATGCAAGCCTTTTCCATTCCACATGCATCACAAGTGCAAAAAATTAGTGTTATATAATAGATATTCTTGCTTGCAATTGCTCATATATTTTCTCAAATATTGAATAGAGTATCGACTGTATGATAATAAGCATGCATACAAGAACTATAGAACATGCATATGTAATCATGAAAAAAAAACTTTTGGTAGCATGATCAATCATTTTGGAGGCCTTTAGTCCCGACAATGCCGACATCCTTTTTCTACTCAGATATAAGAAGCCTGAATTGCAAGTTTAAAAAGCGAATAAGGTTTATAATAGAAGTCACATGATTCTATCTATGAATAGTTTCTTGTGTATTATTCCATTAGACCTTCCTAGACATCTGCTACAATTTCAAAATCTATCATCATGCTTGTTACTCGTAGTTGCTTATTCTGATACTTAAGCTGTGTGGATCATGTCAAGAGAGTCTCTCACAGGGACACCTTAGTATGTTTTGTGCAGAAGTCTGAAAGCCTTGAGAAGCAATGCCTGTCTAAAGCAATAAAATCATACTGTGAGCTTCGAGTATTACTGTATGAACTGAACAAAACTGTTGTGCTCTGAATGAGGTTGGGTATTGAACATTACATTATGCATCAATTCATTTATTAGTTAGAAATATATTATTATTCTTTTGTTCAATAATAACTCTCCCATTGTTTACTATAATGGAAGTAGGATACCTCAGATCTTATAATATATTTGCAAGATCACTCCAATTTAATTTCTCAGTTAAGCTAATGCCATGTGTGGGTGTAAATGTAATCCTGCATCAGTTAACTTCTTTCAGTCCTTTATAATCCTGATTTAGTTAACCTCTCACTTGGACCCCTCTCCACCTGAGAACTTTTAAACTTACTTCAGTTGATTATAAGAAATTCCATAGAGTGCTCTATGTAATCCGCTTCAGTGCCAGGTTTCACTTGCCGAAGCAAATTATGTACACCATCCACCCACTTCTCTTTGTTTATCTTGCTTTCACATTCAAAATTCAAGTAGACCCCGAGCTGTTTTAAACCCTAAGCAGCATGTCTCTTCTCCATTGACTGCATCACTCACTCCATAAACAACACCTGCCAAAGACCGATGTTTTTTTAGACAACTTCAAAGAAAATAAATTTGTGATTTGCTCCAGCTTGTTCTGCAAGCTCTATGCAGTGCGCAGCCAAGAGCTCGGTGGCAAATGCAAGTGCGGCAATAATTTCTGTGGCTTCTTTTTCTAAAATCGTCTTCGCAGCCACTGCAGCCACTGCTGCTGCTGCTCCTGCTACTGATATTGCAGTATGGATGCGAGCTCTCTTTGTTCACGCCTTCTCTTTGTTCTTGGTAGTTCTTCTGTTCCTTGTGCCGAAACCATTTCCCGATTGTAATATGGTTCTGCTGAACAGAATCAACAGTGTTAGCTTTTGAACGGTCGTACAGGGAAAATTTGAAAATAAACACAACTTACATGGCGAACACATGGAGGCTGAGATGAAGCAGCGGCAGCAACCACCAAGTTCTCTGAAATCATAATTTCCGGCAAGCATTGTACAATAAAGTTCATCTTCTTGTAACTAGACAGCACAGCAGAGCTTTAGATATCTCTGACGCCGACACGCTATGTGATCTCAAAAGCACCTCCATTTGTTCTTTTGGTGTTTGCGGAGGGGGAATTGTTGGGATTTTAGCTATCTCATCCTCTTCTACTTCTTTTAGAGTTACTGACTACACTCTTTTTCCTACCACACAAATTTCGCTTCTCCATCTTTGCTTTTTCCGTCTGATTCTTTATTCTTCTCCTTAACATTAGAAATCAGAACACTTGGTGGTATATATAGACGTGGACAGCACAAAGCACAAGGTCAGGAGTGAAGTGATGAGAGGGGGGCAGAGGGTAGACAACTTTGTGCGTTTTTTTTTTGGCCATTTGTTTTGTCTATGGCTTTTCTCCACGCTCTCTTGTTGCTGCTACTGCAAGCTTTGAGAATGTTCTATTCTTTTCTTTTTGACCAATTCCTAGTATCTTGGCCCTTCTGTTGTATGGTGGATCAGAGAAACTATGCTTGGATTAATACGTCAATTAGAAAAAAAGGGAAACCTCGGCAACATTGTCCCTTGTTAACGGGCTAGAGCGCCTGCGGAGGCTCGTTTCATCCTTATGAAGCTTTAGACCTTTCTGCTTGTTGTCAGCTTGTCGTCGTCGTCATCTAAGCATTTTCTCATCCAAATGGGATCGGTTAAATTCTTAAGGCCCTAGGGGTGTGTCATAGTCCTAAATGACCAGTTGGTATCTTTCAAATTCTCATAGACTACGGAGAAGTCTAAAAGAAGAAAAGATGATATATTTGCCATATGGAATCATGCTCAACTCTAAGGCACAAATATAGCTAAGAGCGAAATGGAATATATTCCATCTTATGACGTTGGGATATTGGTTTTTAAATGTGACGAGGATTGGTGGCTTTAGGCCCTGTTTGGCTTTTGAGTCCGTAGAACCAAGTTTTTTCTATTTTGGACCCCTAAAACTTTGATATTTTCAAAAAATACACCTCAAACTTGATATTTCTAAAAAAGACTACCAATTCTTCTCCGTTAACCGAAAAAGTCCATCCATTAGCAAGTTGTTAGTTTAACAGGTTAGTTAAGTACAATGTTGTAAAAACATGTATTCGTTTTCTATTCGTTCGGTTAGTGGGTAGAGTATAATCGGATTATACGGTGAATAATCCTTTTACGAGAGTTATGCGGCCATAAACAAATATACGCGCACACAATTATTTATAAGAAAATTTAGCCTTGCTTGTAACCATTAAATATTAAATATGTCTGTGACCTAATGGTAAGGCATCCGAATAAAATTAAATGAGGAAAATTGTTGGTTCGAGTCCCACCGGACATACAATATATTTTGTACGATATATATTATATAATTTGCGCACAAATAATCTATGGGGGCATATGCAATATCTCACACATCATACAATTATAAATTATCATATAAACATACCATAACAAATCACGCAAAGAATATCAAATCAAAATGTTGATAGCATGATACGTTTAAACAATAACACCACATAATGCGACATAAAGATAAGTCTCGCAAAGAAGCAATACTATATGGTCTACAAATAACTTTAAAAGTAACAAAATATCATAAACAAATATTCTACTAATCGTACTCATCATCTTCATAATCTCTTCTCTATTATCCCGCCCCTCTTCATAAATTGACAATTGGTATGCAATTATTAACAGAGATTGAAAAATAAAGCAGATTTTTTGGTTCTCCATAACCAATGATTTCTTGCATGCTATAGTCTATGAGGATAGATAGAAACAAATTTTTTTTTCTGAAAAATCATCGATAAATGGCATGCTACGGGTAAAGAAAAAAATAAAATGTTTGGGAGAAACCCTAAAAATTAACTCGGGAGGCTGTGATCGAGGATGAAGGTGAAACTGGAGGTTGCGATTAAGATCGAAGGCTGGAGGCTGGGGCGTCGAGGGTCGAGGTCGAGGCTGGAGGATCGAAGTCGAAGGCTCATCGAGGTGGAGGATCGAGGCTGGATCGAGCAAGAAATCTGGGTGAGAAAAAAAGATCTCGGTTGCTTCAGTAAATTGATAGAAGCGGGTACGTTTTTATTCCAAAGTGGGTTTATATTGTTTCACAATCGTTTAGATATTAAACGCCCGATTAACCGTTTTAAACCCATTATACGGGGTTTAATCGTTTTGACCGGTTAATAAAGTGATTAATGCAATTTCTATGCGGTTAAGCACCACATACGATTATACGGCCGATTAATCGGCCGTGTAGACCGTTTTTTTCAACATTGGTTAAGTAAACTAGGGTTAGATTAGTAGCTTAATTGTTTCCTCATCCTTAACCCATTTTCTCCTTCTTTTCATTTTTCATTTTCACCATTCCTCCTAATCACTAAATACACACAAGTAAATGAAATCTCACCTCCTCCTCGTCTCCATCACTTTCTTCCATCTTTTTTCCATTTCCCCATATTTTCATATTCTTCTAGATCATTATACTAATAGAAAGGTATATAAGAAGTGAAAATTTGGTGATATCCCCAAAATGCCCCTATTACTAGAATATTCCTTTAGATTTGTTTGCAAAAAATTTGGTATTTTTGTAAATTCTAATGTTTTGGTAAGGGCATTTTAGGTAGTTCAAGATAAAGTTTTGCCAACTTATTATTTACAATTTTGTCATCATCTCAACTTCTCACTATTTATAAATGTGCCATTAGTTCAAAAAAATTCAATAATTACAAGTATACATCAATTCAAAATCTCAATAGGTTTTCCCTAAAATACCATAAATTTTCAATGTTTATACATAATTACTATTAGATTTTCATTAAAATACGATGAACTTTCGCTATTTTCAAATAAACATCATGAATTTTGTTCATAAAAAAATACTATAAATATCCAACGTTTTCCAAATAAATACAATGGATTTTATCCGTTACAAATAAATATCGTTAAGTTTCAACGTTTTTCAGATAAATATCATGGACTTTTTCCGTTATAAATAACTAATGTTAGCTTTCGTCGTTTTTTCCAGATAGATACCATGGACTTGCTCTGTTCACAAATAAGTCACATAAACTATCAGTGTTTTATAAGTTAATAACACTTGATATTCATTAAAATATGACGAACTTTTCCTTTTTCAAATAAATACCATGAGCTTTGTTCGTTATAAAATACCATAAATTTTCAATGTTTTCAGATAAATACCATGGACTTTGTTTGTTACAAAAAAATCAATAAATTTCAATGTTTCTTAGGTAAATGCCATGGCTTTGTCTATTATAAATAACATTAAATTTCAACGTTTTTTGATATATATCATGGATTTTGTTTTTCACAAATAAATACCATTTTCACAGATTATTTCAAAACCCGCCGCATCACCCGGGGTTTATCGCTAGTCCCTTCTCTATTTCCTTTCTAACCTAAACACAAATCTCACCATTACCCTGTTCTTACGTTGCTCCTCTCTCAAACCCAAACACAAATCCCATCCCGCTTCCTCCACTACTCCTCTTTCATACCCAATCCTCTCTCAAACCCAAATCCAAATATCATCTCTTCCTTCATTACTCCTCTCAAACCCAAACCAAAATATCACTATCAATCTCTTCCTCCACTCTCCCATTCCCACCCCGATATCTCCACACCTAGATCTCTTCCTTTACTTTATTCATCATCCTCCCTAATAGCTACAAGAAACATCAATAGTAAGCATGACTAGCAATTATGTGGGTAATTACTCATTTGTTAACTTTAACGGCTAATTAATACTTAGTTAATGAAAGCTGGGTGTTAATTGGATGTTAACTGAATGGAAGTTAACAAGAGGGCTAGTTTAGTTTGGTTTGAAAAATCATGTGTCTTTTTTGAGAAATATCAAGTTTTGAATGTCTTTTTTGAAAATACCAAAGTTTTGGCTGTCCAAAATAAAAAAAACCCAACAAAACATATAGATTATGCAAAATGGAAAATTCTAATTTGCATGCAAGACTATACCTTAACTTAAAAATAACTCTAATGTCTTGTGACTTTGGAGTCATTTAAAATCTAAAAGGAATAATGTTTCTAAGTTCTTTCTCGACATTCTTTGGATGGAGTTGAGACAAATGAAATCAGATTGGATATAAGAGAACCACTTGTACCTCAAAGAAATGATAGCCAAACAAGCTAAAGTTAGAATGTTAGAATTTTGCTTAGAATAGTCTATAGAGCTTTGGTTAGCCTAACCTAACTTTAAAACCAAACAAGGGCTTGCCAGTTTTTACAATAAAAGTTGAACGAATCAAACTAGTGGGTTCGATCTTCTGTAAGTTCTGGTTAGATCCACATTTCTTGTTATGTAGTAACTATGATTTTGTCGGTGGTCACAACAGTATGAAAATAGTGTGCATTTGCAGGGTAAATTCAGAGGAAAGGTTAGATTTATATTAATCATGAATGTGATATTTGTAGAAATTTAAAAATTTGTTTTGAGAGTCTAATGCCTAATAAGAAAAAGAAATTTTGCAGTTTGAGCAAGAAACAGCTATATTCAAGGTTGTAAAACCCGGATTCAGTATCCGTTCATTTTGCTGGCAAATAAGGATAACCATATTATTCGTCGGTTATACGGTTTATTCGTCCATTAATGTTATAATATATATATTTAATATATTCTACAATATATATAGTTTATAACTTTATATATATTTATAAACAACAACAAAGTTAAAACAATTCACAACTTTCGTTTTATGGTTCATATTTTAAACGAAACAAATTCACAGACACTTGATAGACATTGTAAATTATGAAACTTATATATAGCCATAATCCATATAGCATAAATTATTACAATAATGATGAAAATATGATGAAGAATCATATAATCAAATATCCATAAAAGCACAAACAATAAACACAAAGAATTTAGGAATTTGTCAAGAGAAAAGAAAGGAAAAAAAGATATTTATATTATGGGCTGTAGGCCAGGTTAAAAGTTAATTATTTGACTCAATACAGACCGGATAGTCGTTACTCGACCAGATATCTAGTTATTTCCCCGGATATCCGGTTTGACCTGGTCTAGGACCGGATTTTGTGTTTCTTGTTCGTTTTGGGAGCGGATCCGGATATCTGGCCGGATATTTCAGATTTTACGACATTGGCTACATTTATAGGGGCGAAGAGTTGTAACTGAAACTCTGGATGGACTGTGCTACTTGGGTTATATCTGTTTTTGATGGAGGCGGACTTTCCCGGTCTCCTTCAGATGTTATCTCCCGTTGATCTGCCGATGGCTGCGATTGACGGCTGGGATTTGGTCTGGAGCGTGATCTCCTGCGACGTGTGGATCTCAATGGGTTGGAGGAGATTTGCGCCGAGTACCTGCAAGGAAGTCCCGGGGTGGTTTGGTACCACTGAGGACCCTCCGACGATCAAGTCAGTAACAAGATCCGAGCAGAGTAACAGCTTAGTGGAGTAAAAATGGCTTTCTTGATCCCTCTGGGAGAGGGGTTTATATAGCGGCAACAGCATGCAGGGGCAGGCTCGAGAATCACGCCGGCCGTTACGCTCCCGACGTCACGCCATCGTGATAAGCGGATCTTCCCATTAATGGCAAGACAGGCTCATTAATGGGGATCGTAATGGCGTGAAACGTGGGATGTGGCCGGCGGAGATCTCGCGCATGGCGAGATTCGCGGAGCGGCGGTTACGCCTGCGAGTGGTACCGCTGGTCGGTCGATGAGACCGAGGAAAATGGCCTTGGCGGGAGAGCTCGGGAGCGAGTGGGAGAGCCGAGGCATCTAGGTCCCGTGATAGCTCGGAGGCGAGCTGGGAGGCCGAGGAAGCCAATTTGTGCATGGGGGCTCTGAGGAGTGCCAGCTTGTGCTTGCGGGTCGGGCACAGGGTGGCCTGGTCGGTCTCTGTAGGCCCTTCCTTCTGAGCTCTGGGACACGTCATCTGCCACGTGTCATGATCTGGGAGATCGCCGATCTCGAGCATCATCATTAGCCCCTCCACTCTCGTCCCGACCAGCTGACGGGTCGGGTCGAGAGTGGACTGCTGGGCCACCCGGGGTGAGCTCCCTTTGAAGATATCGTCGGGACGTGTCCCCAGGCAATCTGTTGTCTTTTCTGCCTGTGAATCATAGGCGAGATCTCTGCATTTAAGGAAGGTGCGCCGGTTCATGTGTTCTGTCACTGAAGCGACAGTCCACGTGTCGAGCGTCAGTTGGACGACGCGACGTGTTGCAGACCTGCGGCGTCTGATGGGATGCGGCCCAATACTGGAGCGACAGGTGGAGCAATCGGGGTTGTCGGACGCGAGGAGTCATTTTAGCGGGAGATGAAGGGTGTCGTTGGATGAGGGCGATGGCAGCAATAAATAGGGATGGGGTCCACTCCGGGGCCCCTATCTCTCCATATTTTCCTCGCTTTAAGTTCTGATAGCTCGGCGCTCTTCTTCTTTCTTCCGCCTTTGCCTCCCGAGGATTCCTCTTCTCCAGGTTAGATATCTTCCTTTGTAGAGTCTGTAGATGTGGTAGGAGTAGGCTCTAGGGACCCTCCGGTCGAGCCCGAGTCTTTCCGGGGAGCAGGGGTCAGATCCTCTTCCCGGGATAGTGCGACTGGGGCAGTCCCCAGGGAGGAGGAGGCGGACGCCGCTCCTGGCACGCCGTCCTTGATGAGGCACGAGGATGAGCTCACCAACGCTCGGGCTCGCTTCAATATCCCTTTTGGCTATACGCTTTGCTTGGCCAAGGAAGGAGAGAGGGCGGACCAAGTACGGGGTAGGGAGATCGTCCTGTACCTGGAAGCCTTTTGGGGCGGAATGCGCCTGCCCTTCCTTCTGGAGGTCGTCGAAATGCTGAACTTTTTCGGGTTAGCTCCGGGCCAGTTAGTGCCGAACTCATGGAGGATCCTTCTCGGGTTCCTGGTCCGACTGAAGCTACAGACGGTCCCCTTCAGTCTCTCCATCCTTGATTCCTCTCTCTTCAAAAATCATCTGGGGGGTCGAGCGGGAGACCCGAGGTGGGTCTACCTTTCCTTTAGGAAGCGACAGGGGGTGCCGCCGGGTCAGGAGTTGTAGTCATGCCTTCTTCTATCCATGACTGGAAGTTCTTTGTTGCGCCGCCCGAGGGTGAGGACTGGCCCGTGCCGACCCAATGGTCAAGGGATAAGTGCTTCCCGGGAACTCAGTCCAATGACCTCGCCACGGTGAGAGTGGCGTCGTGGGAGCCCGTTCCCCGACCTGATGTGCTGCTATCTGAGCGGGCCTTGAGTTGGGCCGGGCTCAGCCCGTCGAGTTCGTCGGTGAGTTAGGCTTGCGTTTTGCTTTATTTTTGTATGCGGCACTGACTCCACTGAATCTTGTTTTGTGCAGAGCCCATGGATATGAACGAACTCCGAGCCTCCATGCGGCAGCCGAAGAAGGACCCGAAGGCTTGAGGCGCCAGTTCTTCCTGCTCGAAGCCTGTCCCAGTTCCTTCAGCCGCCGTCCCGGTGCCTCCGGTGGCCGTGCCTCCTCAGCATTCGGGGGCGAGCCCCGTCCCGAAGTCCAGCAAAGCGCCGAGCCGGAAGCGGATGCGTGAACAGGAGGGCCCAACCTCGGAGGAGGAGACTGGGTCTCCATCAGCCTCCCTCAAGAAGGTCCATCGAAAGGTTCCTCGGACCCTGGCCTCCCTGATCATGGTGGAGGAGGAAGGCCTCTGCTTTGCGGTGCCCTCAGGGCTCGCCGTCGCCAACAGCCTACTGTTTGACATCGAGAAGTCGGCAGGGGGCAGGGTCCCCGGGGGACCCTTAGAGGCCAGATGGCGTCCATTGCCCAGGAGGCCGTGCAGGTAAGCGCTTGGCTATTCATGAGATTTGGTGCCTCCTTTGTCTTTCTGACCTCGCTTTGATTATCTCAGATCCTCCAACATGTTGCCCTCGCCCTCCGCATGGAGGAAGAGGTGATAGCCCCGGCGATGAAGGCCGCGGGCCAGCCTACCTCGCCGGAGGAGAGCTCCAAGCGGGAGCTGGAGGCGGTGATGGTGAGGGTTGCCGCTCTGGAGGGAGAGGTGGCGGCTGGGAAGCAGGAGGTGGCCGCTGCGGCGCGGGCGGCGGCGGCTTCGAAGCAGGAGGCTGTCCGGCACCATGAGGCCACCCTAGCCGCCAAGGCCAAGCTCCATGATGCCAGGGTGCTCGTCGGCACCATGAAGAAGACGGTGGGACCCTCCGGAAGGAGTTGGAGGTGGCGGCCGAGAAGGTGAAGCGGGCCAATCTCGGGGCGGCTAAAGCGGTGGAGGACTATAAGAAGTCGAAAGACTACTATTCCGACCTAGCCGTGGCCACTACGAACATCTGGCATGAGGCCCTCGACGCCGTCAAGGCCCGGATGCCAGAGTTCTCTGATGAAGAGCTCCGGGCCGAATACCTCCTCGCGGGTGCCGACGAGCAGGGGGACGACCTCGAAGAAGAAGAGGTCCCTGACGAGGTAGTGGCCGAGGACCCTTCCCGAGCCGTGGTAGGTATTGAGGTTCCCGGGGTCGTGCCTGGCCCCGAGGCCTGAAGCCCCTCGTCTTCCTGCTTTTTTATTTTGTCTCATCGGGAATTTTGTAAGGCTGGGGAGCCCCCAATACCTTTGTAAAGAATTTCGTTTGTGCGAATAAAACTTTTGCTGTTTCATTGCTTGTATATTATCCTTTGTTTGTGAAGAATACTCGTAGAATATTCGGATTTGCACCGTTGAGCTTCCATGTCGAATACTCGCAGAATATTCGGATTTGCACTGTTGAGCTTCCATGTCAGGTCGGTTCTTCGTCTGGCGATCGCGCGTCGAGTTGGTTTCGATCACTTGCCAAGTGCAAAGGCTGTTGGGAAGAACGTATCTCCGTGGCCCCGAAGTCGGGGGGGATCGTCGGACTTATATAGGACTGGTGTATCTTGGAGAGTGCTTAAGATCGGTGGCGTTTGATGGGCGGTAGGCTGCCCGCTGCAGATGTGCCGAACCTAAGAGAGCTCGGTGTCCTCAGTCTGAGGGCTTCAGATGCCTCTTGCCGAGGGCTTTGATCCTTGTTGTCGTGGGTAGGGAGCTACCAGCCGGTGATGACCGAGCAAGGTAACCGCTCGGTGTCTCTTGGCGAGCGCTTGGATCCTTGGCGTCGTGGGTAAGAAGCTACCAGCTGGGGATGACCGAGCAGGGTAGCCGCTCGGTACCTTTTGGCGAGGGCTTTGATCCCTGGCATCGTGGGAAGGGAGCTACCAGCCGGGGACGACTGAGCAGGGTAGCCGCTCGGTGCCTCTTGGCGAGGGCTTCGGTCCCTGGCGTTGTTGGTAACCAGCCGGGGATGACCGAGCAGGGTAGCCCTCGGTACCTCTTAGCAAGGGCTTTAGTCCCTAGCGTCGTGGGTAGGGAGCTACCAGCCGGGGATGGACGCTACCAGCCGGGAATGACCGAGCAGGGTAGCTGCTCGGTGCCTCTTGGCGAGGGCTTTAATCCCTGGCATCGTGGGTAGGGAGCTACCAGCCGGGGATAGCCGAGCAAGGGTTGGGCTCGGCTGCCTCTATGGAGGGCTTTGATCCTTTAGGACAGGGGCCTAGCAGGGTTACTGTCCGGTGCCTCTTGGCGAGGGCTTTGATCCCTGTCGGTTGTGGTAAGAAGCTACCAGCCAGGGATAGCCGAGCAAGGGTCGGGTTTGACCACCTCTAGGGAGGACTTTGATCCTTAGCGCAGGAGGGCCTGTAAGAAGCCTACTAAGGACGGGGGCTGGGCAGGGTTACTGTCCGGTGCCTCTTGGAGAGGGCTTTTGTCCTGAAGGATGGGGGCCGAGCAGGGTTACTGCCCGGTGCCTCTTGGTGAGGGCTTTAATCCCTGGCATCGTGGGTAGGGAGCTACCAGCCGGGGATAGCCGAGCAAGGGTCGGGCTCGGCTGCCTCTATGGAGGGCTTTGATCCTTCAGGACGGGGGCCGAGCAGGGTTACTGTCCGGTGCCTTTTGGCGAGGGCTTTGATCCCTGTCGGTTGTGGTAAGAAGCTACTAGCCGGGGATAGCCGAGCAAGGGTCGGGTTTGTTAGTTGTATGTATGCCCTAGAGGCCAGTATTGTATAGATGATGTATATTATATTGGATGCTTGGACATATATAGAGATGACTTTCTTGCTCGATATGATAGTATGCTATCTGGTTGCTCTTTATCTTAACATGTTTACTAGTCTCTTTAAACTGTCTTATAGTTACATGTTGGTAAAGCCCTTAGGATGTGTACTTGACTACCTGGACTATGATGCGGATCATACTAGTGGGGACATGGTAGTCTGTAGGTACATCCTTCAAGGTCCCTAGTCGTGGGTGTATCGAGACGGGGCATCGATATACCAGTGTAGACTAGCGTATACGCTTCTCGACCCATGAGATGGGCGATGGATGATCCCATATCCATTGGTGTTTGACATCAGAGATGGTATACGGGTGCTCAGTGGAGACTGGGTACACAGGACGGACTCGCCGAGAACTCCCAGATGGTATTATACCTCACGTCAGATGGCAGTACTCAGGTGACACTTGTACAGGTTAGTCTGTAGACCCGAGATTGTCATAGAGTCCTGTGTGATTCCCACTGTGCTTTGATCTCCACCTTACCACGTCCATGAGGGCGTGCAAAACGGTGGTCTTTGGGTACAGTCCCGAGTCACATGGAGGCAATGAGCGATAGGAGGGGTTTCGTCTCTCCCGGTATTGGGGGTTGATGTTGCGCTGTGCTCGATTGGCCGTAACAGGGAAGTCCCTGGCCAGGGCTGATCAGAGATTTGCTGGTAAGTGTTACCAGTAGTTTCTCGACCCGTTATGAGCCTCACATCGGCACGACTTATCGGTTGTTGGGGTCTGACGTTTACCACCCCTAGACTTGATATGCGACATATCAGGCGAACAGACCGGACTGTACGGTAAGTGTTACTGGTTGGATTCACAGGAGTGTGAGCGGGCTAGCTCGTCGATCTTCTGATCGATCAATACCCGGGTGGCCGTTACGTTTAGCAGACCGCTTGCGGCTTGTGGGTGCTTGATATGATCATCATCTGCTACCGGCGTATTGACGAGTCTTTAGAGTCCTACACAGAGGTTTCCTGGCTCAAGCGAAACGAAATAGGGGCGCATATGAGATATGTGCGGGACCGAGAATAATGCGTGTATGTGATACCGTATTCCATTCTCGCGATGAATGTATCGATTGGTTATATTCGATATAACCTAGATATCGAATCAAGGATTGATTCGATAAGCCGATACATAGGATACTAGACGGTTATATGCGATATGACCAGATCGTTAAATCAAGTGTTGATTTAATGATTTAATGTATAATTATATATTTGATATATTACTTTGCATTAACTAGTATTGGTTCACTTTAAATGGATTTTCTCACTTGATGTGCAAGTTGTATATGTGATATACTTTTGTGCACATGTTTGTATCATGTTTGATGATACTTGCTCATTTGGTTAAGTGTAAATAATTAAACCTTGGTTAAGTAAATGGTTAGGGTTTTTATTTATTCATTCTTTTATCTTTTTAATTTGGATTAAAAAGAAATGGCAAAAGAAAACAAAATGGTTGCTTTCATTCTTGAAGCTTGTTGAAGCTTCATGAAGCTTTGACCAAAGTGACCATTTTGTCTTCATGCTTAACCCTAACCATTCATCTAACCTTAGTCAATTCTCTACACCTAACCATGGTTTACATTATGATAAGTATTCTTTTTCTTTTTCATTTTCGATAACACTTATGATATTCTATCATCTTCTTCATCTTCTTCTTAAAAAGAAAAAGCTTGCTACCAACAATGGCATCTTGAGCAAAAGTGTGAGAAATCCAATTCTAAAGTGAACCCACCTCCTATTTCTTCACCATCTACCTCTTGCCAAGTAGTATAGGGTGTTTTCATCACAAGTTTCACAACTTGGTGAAGTTGGAGCTTGATCTTGTGTAACCTCGACGTAGATCATCTTCGGCATCGTAGCCGACGACTGTTCCGCTCATTTCTCCGATGAAGCCGATGCGAGAGTCCGGGATCCGAGATGGACAGCGAGGGGACAACTACGTGGAGCTAAGGAAGTGGATAACCGGATCTACAAAGGTTGTAGTTTCCTACTTTTAGTTAAGATGTTAACTAGCTTTTTGTTTCGCCTAAAATTCTAGTTGACGATCCGTATTAGGGTTTCTCGGCACCCATAAAATTTGAAATTGGTATGGTTGATGCCTTGTGAGACTTCATTAGCGTGCTTAGGAACCCTACAGTGGTATCAGAGCCTAGCTAGAGCCTTAGGCGAAGTCTAGACGATGTTTGAAACCCGATCGAACCGAAACCCTAAAAACCAAAATGCTCTCTGGAAATTTTCTGAAAATTTGGATTTTTGTCAATTAAAAATATGCAGAAAAATAAGCAGGGTCTTATTTGAATTACTGTGAAATACGAGGGCCTAAATCGATTTTTCCACCGCGGAACCGCGGCACGAGCTAGGGATGTGCGGCGGTTCCGCGGCCGTACCGTCCCCTTGTCTGATGATTTCTGCACAGTAACTCATATAATTTAATGCTATATTTTCTGGGTATTTTTATTGTGACTCTACAGATGAGTATTCTGGGGTTGTATTGGGAATCAAAGATTCGATCGGATTATCAAATTTTGTCTGTGTGGCTTTCCGGATATTTTGGAATATGTTAAAAAGTTTGACCGGATGTAAATACCCAATCTTTCCCCTGCCGGAAAATATCCAAGTGTTGGATTTTTCTATGGTTTAAGGACGTTCTGAGTAGTGCAAGTAACGCGATGGTCCCTCTAGAAGACAACAAACCTTAACTCGATTATGTGACCGTCTTGAACTGCCCTTTGAACCTTCGGGTTTGGGGCAATACGGCGTGCCACATGTGAGGCGTTGGCTTGACCCTTCTACGGCTGGACCGTTGGTACTAAGGCATGAAGTGAATGTCTTTGAATCTATTTCATGTGTTGAACGGTTTCGGGAAAACTTGGGTGTTCGAATGTTCGATCGAAAAGTTTAATATATTCTATTTATCCGGAATGTGATACAATAATTGGAATTCACAAACAGTTATGAGATAACTGAATGAATGTTATAAATCTAGCGGTTTAGTCTCACTTGATATTGAAAAGAGTTTTCGATAATGAGACTAAAATGCGGGGTTTATAACTGTTAGGCATGTGATGTCTAAGTATTTCATTTGATTAGGCATGTGATGTCTAAAGAGGTTGCGGATTCCAACTGTTGTAGTTTTACACTTTCTTTTCTGTGACCGTAAGTGTAATATGTGATATCGCCGTTTTCGTTGCTATATGCCAACGACAATTGGGATGCGCATATTTACTTACGTTGATGACATGTGATGTTATGTGTTGCTGGATATGTTATATTGGATCGTCGTGTTTGAATAGCCGGGGTTTTTTATGTGAGATGAGTGTTTTTCATTTTCATTTATGTAAAAACTTGTATGTAATATTCTTTTATTTGGGACACTTCCAGGTTGCGGAAGTTGTCACCTTTTGTATATTATTTACATTTCCACATTAGGATAGACCCAAGGAGGGGAGCACAAGTAACCGGGTTCTAGGGTCCAGTGGAAGACCATCTCGAAGAGTCGAGTCCGGGTCTCCTAACCCTAGAATTGGTAGGGTTGCTTGCCGCTCTCGTAGGGGTCTAAGGGTGTGGGATTGGCTATTCATCACGACCGTGGAATCCGTGTTTTATACTGGCTCGTATTGAAAACACGGACGTCCTAGTATATCCAATGTTTCATATGTTTCTTCTGCTGCGATATCTGTGATGTGATCATATGATGTTCTGTGATAGATACAGTATATAGTATATATGATATATTATATAGACGTTACTTATGTTTTGCACCCGCACTAGCCCTGCCCTGCTCTGTCGTTAGTTACCTAACCTAACGGTGCACGAGGGGACATCGAGGCGAATGCGGATGGCATAAGTGTACGTCGTATTTATCTGTGATGTTTAGGTGACTTAAATGATGGGACTTCATTAATGTGATTAATGAAAGAAAAGAAACCTAAAAGATGTTGTAGAATCAAATTTTAAATAAAAGGGGTAGCTACAGTTTTGCTTTGCATAGCGGTATATATGATATACCCTGCACCTTATTCGATGAGGAAAGGACCGAGATCCCTTCACCGGGAGTGACTCCTTTAGCAATAACTGGCAGATGCTACACACTAGGTTTGTTTTTGATTGCTTCTATAGTTTCTGCTTTGCACAGTGATATATATGATATATCCCGCACCTCATTCGACGAGGAAAGGGCCGACGATCCCTTCACCGAGAGTGACCCCTTTAGCAAAACTAGAAAAGCCTCAAAATCACTCCATTTCAAAAATTCATTTGATTCTACTATGATATCAAGTTCATTACGCAATAGGTTTTCAGAAAAACCTGTCGTAGCCCTCCGTCATTTCAGATAAGTTGCATATAGTATTCGTGCTATATTTGTTGGCTTTCGTCAAGGTGTAGTGTGCGGTAGCTATGTGCTGCTTATCTGCTGCATATGATGCGACTGGATTAGGGTAGTCGTACGGCTTTATTGGCTTTCGTCAAGGGTCGTGCGGGTGGGTTTAATTCAGTCAAGAAATGTACGGGTTGAACTTGACTAGCGGGCTGTGGTTTGTTGGCTTTCGTCAAGGTCATAGCACGCTAGGGGCAAAAGTATTATCGGGAATTTCAAGTGTTGAAATTTGCAATGAGATTGCATACCTTCTATGAGATAGTTGGATCCCGATACCCACTGCGAGTAAGAGTTACTCCTGGGAGAGTTTTACACATTGCAATTAGCTGATCAAGTAGGTGTTTAGAAAGGTGTCAACGGGGTTACGCCTCTGGGAAAACGAGGTTTACATTAATTAGGTTCGTGCGAAAGCACGGGGGACCTCCCTCAAAGTACCGACACTGGCCTGGCTAAAAGATTGGTGAACTTGTAGTGTGTAATTAATCCCGGCCAGTCTTTCCTTTTAAGGTTTGAAGGAAGATTTGATAAAAACCAGTGGGAGCCATCCTGATTAGATAAGATAATAACCAATCTGATCTTGCAAGAGCATACGCTAAAGTGTTTTCTTCTCTCTCTCTCTAGGTAGCGACCATTTCATGCCCTAATCAAGATAATAATATGGATGTATTAACCGAACCCGCATGTTATACTGTGCTGGGGAACGTTGGTTCCGTTCTTTCTTATAAGAGTTATAGGACTGAACAGGATATAGGGGAATACCAGGATTCCCATGCCACCAGAATGAAGAAAGTACATGTTGATGCATTTTCTTCGGGTGTGTTCGTTACAGAGAACTGTTTCTCCATTTGCTCTACGTCCTGGGTATTAGATACCGGATCAGGATCCCATATATGTAATCAGTTACATGGGCTTAGGAAAGGTAGAGAACTTGGAGAAGGTGATAAAGACATTAGAGTTGGAAATGGTGCAATTGTTGCAGCTAAGACTGTCGGGGAATATTACCTTGTATTACCAACTGGTAATACATTGGTTCTGAACGAATGCTATTACATGCCGAACCTGATATGCAACATTATATCGGTTTCTTTGTTGAGCAAAGAGAGATATAATTTTGTATTACAGGACAATGTTATGAACATTTTCCGTAACCAAAAGTTGGTTGGATCAGGCACGTTGTGCAATGGCATTTATGTTCTAAATCAATCAACAGTTCTGAGCATAACAAACACACACAAGAGGAAGAGTTCAGAACTGAACGAATCCTACTTGTGGCATTGTAGACTGGGTCACATCAATGCGACACGACTGGCTAAGTTGCATAAGGATGGATATTTGAAACCATTCGAATTTTCATTTTATGACACTTGCCAGTCATGTCTCAAAGGCAAGATGACCAAAACTCCGTTTACGGGACACGGAGAAAGAGTTACCGAACTCTTGGGACTAATACATAGTGATGTATGCGGTCCCATGTCTACACATGCCAGGGATGGTTCTTCGTACTTCATTACATTCACTGACGATCTCTCAAGATACGGACATGTGTACTTGATAAGACACAAGTCTGAAGCTTTTGAGAAATTTAGAGAATATAAACAAGAAGTCGAGAACCAAACCGGAAAAAGTATTAAAATCCTTCGATCTGATCGAGGAGGTGAATACTTGAGCAATGAATTCCTGGACTTCCTAAAAGAGAATGGGATTCTCTCTCAGCTGACTCCTCCATATACACCACAGCACAATGGTGTATCAGAACGGAGGAACCGCACCCTATTAGATATGGTGCGCTCTATGATGAGCACAGCTGAGTTACCTATTTCCTTCTGGGGGTATGCGCTTGAGACAGCCATACATCTATTGAATATGGTCCCCATCAAATCTGTGCCTATAACTCCATATGAGATATGGAAAGGAATGAGACCATGTCTTAACTATGTTAAGATATGGGGTTGTCCAGCCTATGTCAAACGACAAAATCCGGACAAACTCGAGGCACGGTCTATTTTATGCAAATTTATAGGATATCCCAAGAATTCACAAGGGTATATCTTCTACCACCCTGAGGAACAAAGAGTGTTTGTTTCTCGGCATGCCACCTTTTTAGAAAAGGAATTTCTTGAAAAAGAGATTAGTGGTCATGAGGTAGAACTGGAAGAGGTTCCAGCTACAAAAGCTACAACAGAAGATCTGGTGGAACCAGAGGATTCCGTAGTTCCCGATGAACCCCAGCCACTCCGCCGATCTAGTAGGGTTCCTCACCCACCTAAGAGATACTACGGTTTTCTCATGGATGGTGGGAGCGAGGATTGCATCATGGAGGATGATGACCCAACTAGTTTCGAGCAGGCCATCACGAGTAGGGACTCAGTGAAATGGCTGGATACTATGCGGTCCGAGATGGAATCCATGTACACCAACAAAGTATGGACTTTGGATGTTGCTCCTAAAGGGGTAAAACCCATTGGGAGCAAGTGGATCTTCAAAAAGAAACTTGGTGTAGATGGGAAAGTGGAGACTTTCAAAGCTAGACTTGTTGCAAAGGGCTTTTGTCAAAGACCAGGTGTGGATTATGACGAAACCTTTTCTCCAGTGGCTATGCTTAAATCCATCCGGATCATGCTTGCCATCGCTGCATATCATGACTACGAAATCTGGCAAATGGATGTTAAGACCGCCTTTCTAAATGGTGATTTAGAAGAGTGCGTGTACATGACTCAGTCAGAGGGCTTCGTAGACAGTGGGAGCAGCGGGAAAGTGTGCAAGCTGCTTAAATCCATTTATGGATTGAAGCAAGCATCACGGAGTTGGAACATCTGCTTTGACGTCGTTATCAAAGAGTTTGATTTCGTCAAAAACCCAGATGAACCTTGTATCTACAAGAAGGTGGCAGAGAGTAAGGTTGTCTTCCTCATATTATACGTGGACGACATACTCTTGATAGGAAATGATATTCCTATGTTGCAATCGGTCAAGCTCTTCTTATCACATAGATTCTCAATGAAAGATCTTGGTGATGCCTCCTGCATATTAGGTATTAGGATCTATAGAGATAGATCCAAACGGATATTGGGATTGTCCCAATCCAGGTACATTGACACCATACTAAAGAGGTTTAGTATGGAAGAATCCAAGCGTGGCAACTTGCCCACGATCTCTGGAGTCACTCTCTCCAAAGAGATGTCTCCCAAGACTGATTTGGAGAGAGTTCGCATGGAAGGGATACCCTAAGCTTCGGCTGTAGGCTCTATCATGTACGCGATGCTATGTACCAGACCCGATGTTGCATACAAACTAAGTGTAGTGAGTAGGTATCAAGCTGATCTTGGAGAGAGTCACTGGACAGCTGTGAAGAGCATTCTTAAGTACTTACGAAGGACTAAAGAGATGCTCTTGGTGTATGGTAACGGAGAACTCCAAGTGGAGTCTTTTACCGATTCGAGCTTCCAGAGTGATAAGGACGACTCTAAGTCGCATTCGGGATTTGTCTTTACCCTTTACGGAGGGGCGGTTAGCTGGAAGAGTTCCAAGCAGGAAACCGTGGCAGACTCGACAATGGAGGCTGAATACATCGCTGCCAACGATGCTGCTAAAGAGGCTGTCTGGATCAAGAAGTTCATTACTGAACTTGGAGTGGTTCCATCCATTGAGCATCCAATACCTTTGTATTATGATAACAATGGAGCGGTGGCTTTGGCCAAGGAACCCAGGTCCCATCAGCGATCCAGGCATATTCTGAGGCGGTATCACCTGATCCGGAAGATAGTTGATCGCCGGGAGATCGAGGTCAGGAGGGTTGACACGAAGAACAACACGGCGGATCCACTCACGAAGGCCATTCCCCAGATACAGTTTGAGAGACTCTTCGGGATGCTCGGTATGCGATACTACAGCAGCTGGCCCTAGTGCAAGTGGGAGATTGTTAGTTGTATGTATGCCCTAGAGGACAGTATTGTACAGATGATGTATATTATATTGGATGCTTGGACATATATAGAGATGACTTTCTTGCTCGATATGATAGTATGCTATCTGGTTGCTCTTTATCTTAACATGTTTACTAGTCTCTTTAAACTGTCTTATAGTTACATGTTGGTAAAGCCCTTAGGATGTGTACTTGACTATGATGCGGATCATACTAGTGGGGACATGGTAGTCTATAGGTACATCCTTCAAGGTCCCTAGTCGTGGGTGTATCGAGACGGGGCATCGATATACCAGTGTAGACTAGCGTATACGCTTCTCGACCCATGAGATGGGCGATGGATGATACCATATCCATTGGTGTTTGACATCAGAGATGGTATACGGGTGTTCAGTGGAGACTGGGTACACTGGACAGACTCGCCGAGAACTCCCAGATGGTATTATACCTCACGTCAGATGGCAGTTCTTAGGTGACACTTGTACAGGTTAGTCTGTAGACCCGAGATCGTCATAGAGTCTTGTGTGATTCCCACTGTGCTTTGATCTCCACCTTACCACGTCCATGAGGGCGTGCAAAACGGTGGTCTTTGGGTACAGTCCCGAGTCACATGGAGGCAATGAGCGATAGGAGGGGTTTCGTCTCTCCCGGTATTGGGGGTTGATGTTGCGCTGTGCTCGATTGGCCGTAACAGGGAAGTCCCTGGCCAGGGCTGATCAGAGATTTGCTGGTAAGTGTTACCAGTAGTTTCTCGACCCGTTATGAGCCTCACATCGGCACGACTTATCGGTTGTTGGGGTCTGACGTTTACCACCCCTAGACTTGATATGCGACATATCAGACGAACAGACCGGACTGTACGGTAAGTGTTACTGGTTGGATTCACAGGAGTGTGAGCGGGCTAGCTCGTCGATCTTCTGATCGATCAATACCCGGGTGGCCGTTACGTTTAGCAGACCGCTTGCGGCTTGTGGGTGCTTGATATGATCATCATCTAGTATCGGTGTATTGACGAGTCTTTAGAGTCCTACACAGAGGTTTCCTAGCTCAAGCGAAACGAAATAGGGGCGTATATGAGATATGTGCGGGACCGAGAATAATGCGTGTATGTGATACCGTATTCCATTCTCGCGATGAATGTATCGATTGGTTATATTCGATATAAGCTAGATATCGAATCAAGGATTGATTCGATAAGCCGATACATAGGATACTAGACGGTTATATGCGATATGACCAGATCGTTAAATCAAGTGTTGATTTAATGATTTAATGTATAATTATATATTTGATATATTACTTTGCATTAACTAGTATTGGTTCACTTTAAATGGATTTTCTCATTTGATGTGCAAGTTGTATATGTGATATACTTTTGTGCACATGTTTGTATCATGTTTGATGATACTTTCTCATTTGGTTAAGTGTAAAGAATTAAACCTTGGTTAAGTAAATGGTTAGGGTTTTTATTTATTTATTCTTTTATCTTTTTAATTTGGATTAAAAAGAAATGGCAAAAGAAAACAAAATGGTTGCTTTCATTCTTGAAGCTTGTTGAAGCTTCATGAAGCTTTGACCAAAGTGACCATTTTGTCTTCATGCTTAACCCTAATCATTCATCTAACCTTAGTCAATTCTCTACACCTAACCATGGTTTACATTATGATAAGTATTCTTTTTCTTTTTCATTTTCGATAACACTTATGATATTCTATCATCTTCTTCATCTTCTTCTTAAAAAGAAAAAGCTTGCTACCAACAATGGCATCTTGAGCAAAAGTGTGAGAAATCCAATTCTAAAGTGAACCCACCTCCTATTTCTTCACCCTCTACCTCTTGCCAAGTAGTATAGGGTGTTTTCATCACAAGTTTCACAACTTGGTAAAGTTGGAGCTTGATCTTGTGTAACCTCGACGTAGATCATCTTCGGCATCGTAGCCGACGACTGTTCCGCTCATTTCTCCGATGAAGCCGATGCGAGAGTCCGGGATCCGAGATGGACAGCGAGGGGACAACTACGTGGAGCTAAGGAAGTGGATAACCGGATCTACAAAGGTTGTAGTTTCCTACTTTTAGTTAAGATGTTAACTAGCTTTTTGTTTCGCCTAAAATTCTAGTTGACGATCCGTATTAGGGTTTCTCGGCACCCATAAAATTTGAAATTGGCATGGTTGATGCCTTGTGAGACTTCATTAGCGTGCCTAGGAACCCTACAGGGTTCGACCGCCTTTAGGGAGGACTTTGATCCTTAGCGCGGGATGGGCTGTAAGAAGCCTACTAAGGACGGGGGTCGGGCAGGGTTACTGTCCGGTGCCTCTTGGCGAGGGCTTTTGTCCTGAAGGATGGGGGCCGAGCAGGGTTACTGCCCAGTGCCTCTTGGCGAGGGCTTTGATCCCTGTCAGTTGTGGTAGGAAGCTACCAGCCGGGGATAGCCGAGAAAGGGTCGGGCTCGGCCGCCTCTAGGGAGGGCTTTGATTCTTAGCGTTGAAGGGGCCGTGGGAGGCCTGCTAAGGATAACCGGGCAGTGAAGCTGTGCGGTTGCCTCTTGGCGAGGGCTTTGATCCCTGGCGTTGTGTGTAGGGAAGTTACCGGCCAGGGATAGCCGAGCAAGGTAGCTGCGCGGCTGCCTCTAGACGATGGCTTTGATCCTTAGCATTGGAGGGGCCGTAGGAGGCCGGCTAAGGATAACCGGGCAGTGAAGCTGCGCGGTTGCCTCTTGGCGAGGGCTTTGATCCCTGGCATTGTGTGTAGGGAAGCTACCAACCAGAGATTGCCGGGCAGGGTAGCTGTGCGGCTGCTTTTAGACGAGGGCTTTGATCCTTAGCGTTGGAGGGGCCGTAGGAGGCCGGCTAAGGATAACCGGGCAGTGAAGCTGCGCGGTTGCCTCTTGGCGAGGGCTTTGATCCCTGGCGTTGTGTGTAGGGAAGCTACCAGCCAGGGATAGCCGGGCAGGGTAACTGCATGGCTGTCTCTAGACGAGGGCTTTGATTCTTAGTGTTGGAGCGGTCGTAGGAGGACGGCTAAGGACAACCGGGCAGTGAAGCTGCGCGGTTGCCTCTTGGCGAGGGCTTTGATCCGTGGCGTTGTGTGTAGGGAAGCTACCGGCCAGGGATAGCCGGGCAGGATAGCTGCGCGGCTGTCTCTAGACGAGGGCTTTGATCCTTAGCGTTGGAGGGGTCGTAGGAGGCCGGCTAAGGATAACCGGACAGTGAAACTGCGCGGTTGCCTCTTGGAGAGGGCTTTGATCCCTGGCGTTGTGTGTAGGGAAGCTACCGGCCAAGGATAGCCGGACAGGGTAGCTGCACGGCTGCCTCTAGACGAGGGCTTTGATCCTTAGCGTTGGAGGGGCCGTAGGAGTCTGGCTAAGGATAACCGGGCAGTGAAGCTGAGTGGTTGACTCTTCGTGATGTTCTGTCCGACCTTCCCGGTGTTGGTATGGGGAATAGGAACAGTCGCGACGGGTACGCGTAACATGCACATTGAATGCGTGGGGGAGGCGAAGCGCCAGAGCCGCGTCGTTTCGATTTCGCCAAAAAAGGCTCAATGTTTGCCTCGTGGCGGCACCTTTGTGGGCGAAAACGGGCGGCCGTTGGGTCCTTTGGGAGCGCAGCGGGCTATAAAGCGGATGGAGTGTTGGTCCTTCCTCTCTTCACAAGAAAAGCATAAAGATGGAAGACTTCCCCTTCACCATCCCGACATCATTCACTTCGAAGACGTGTACCTCTCCGACCGAAACTGCACCGAAGACACGGTGCAGTTGGTCTTTAGCAGCATCGAGGATAACTTTGGTCGGCTTCTCCCCCGGCGCTCGCCCCTGCTGCAGCTGCTGATGTACTCCATTTGAAGGACGTCGCCGGGGCTCTACGACCCTCTGTCCGAGCGTCTCCAAGACAAGGTCGTGAGCAAGCTACGGTCTCTGAGGCATTTTGGCCTGATTTCTGCGGGTTGGCTGAACCGCTCGGTGGAGCTCCTCCGTGAGTGCTACCAATTGAGGCTCGATGCCAACGCGCACGGGGGGAATCGAAGGCAAAGGCTGGATTCCACGAGGCCTCGGCTGGCGGAAATCTTCTCGGAGTACCACGAGCAGTGCTCTTTGCACCCCCTTCCCCCTCTATTGTAATTTCTTTTATGTATGGCCGAGGAGCCCCTAGTACCCCTTTTTTTTGAATAAATAAAACTGTTTTCTTCTTTTTTGTAATGTTCCATTGATCTTTTTATTACATAAGCAGCAGATTCTAGGAAGAGTTTACATTGCCTTTGAAAAAGAAGTACATGCTAGTAGATGACCTTATCTGCACAGTCCGAGCCCTTCGTATGTTTGCTAGTCTTCGTTCTCGGCAGAGGGTACTGGGCTCCGCGGGCGCCGGACGTATCATCTGTTGATATGAGCATGATTTGGCCGATGGTCAGCTCGGCGGGAGAGGGACGCTATTCCTGCTCGCGGTCGGCTTGCCGCTTATCCTTCAGATAGGCGGCGAGATGCCCTGATCGGATGAGCTCCTCGATGTAGTCCCGGTGCTGCTTGCAATTCTCCGTGGAGTGGCCGAGTGACCTGTGGAAACCGCAGAAGGGGCCCGGGTTCGCTTCGAGGCCTGACGCGGGATCGAAGGGAACTTGAAGAACTCCTCGTCCTTAGCCTCTTTCAGTAGCACTGCTTGGGAGACGTTGAGCGGGGTGTACTTCTGGAACTTCGAATGGTAGGGCTGCTGACGTTCTGGTCTCTCTTCCCTTGCCCTCTTCTTATGGTCGGTTCGGTCTGCCCCGGAAAGGTTCGCATTTACCTCGGACTCGAGCTGGACTTCGCGCTCGGTCCATGCCTTCACTTCGGCCATGGTCTTAGGTTGCGGCAGTGCAAAGGAGCGTAGCCACTCTATGTGCCTAAGACCCGACCTGAGCGCTGTGATGACCATTTTGTCCCGGTGCTCGGGGACCTCAAGAAGGGCGTTGTAGAAGCGGGTGACGTAAGTTTTGAACGTCTCCTTGTCCCCGCTCTTGATTGTGAAGAGGTAGTCGACCGTGCGCTTTTGCCGACGGTTCCCGACGAAGTGGCCGAGGAACCTAGTGGCCAGCTCGTCGAAGGTTGAAATCGAGCGAGGCTCGAGTCCTCGGAACCAGTCCTGTCCGGAGCGGATGAGGGTGGCCGGGAAAGCTCGGCACTGGACGGCTTCGGAGTGGTCTTAGAAGCTCATCCCCACGATGAAAACATCCAAATGGTCCTCCGGGTCGGTTTTCCCGTCAAAGAGAGAGACCTTTGGGGGCTTGTTGCGCGAGGAGACATGGACGGCGAGCAGCTTCTCGGTGAATGGCTTGGTGAGCGAGTCGGCGGCGTACTTAGCCCCGTCGCCGGAGAGGTGACCTTCCCCACGTATGCCCTCGATTTTCTTCTCGAGGGCGTCGAGTCGGCCGTGGTACCCCGAGGGTTCAGCACCCCCCGATCCCTCGCCTCTGCTGTGGGAGACCCGCGTCTGGGCGCGGCCCCGGTTCCTCTCGATGAGGTTCCTCAGATTCCCGGGCGAGGTAGCCCTCGATCCGCCGTGGCAAGCCCCGTCCTCGCGACCCCGTCGAGGGAGGGGGTGTGGGTCATGCCTGGGAACAGGCGAGCTGACCGAAATCTCCTCGGGAGGGTAAGGGTCGCAAGGAGGCTCGAGGCGAGGCGCTTTGGCGGCGGATCTTGGTGTGGAGTTATGGGGCGCCCAGCGGGTTGCAGAGAGTACCGGTCCGGGAGATCTGTGGCCGTGGGAGGTAGCTTGTCGGTGGTCGGTTGTGCCGACGCGGGCGGATTCTTCTCGAGGCGGAGGAGCGACGATCTGGGGTTCAGGCCCTACTGTTTGGATGCGGACGAGCGCCTCCACGATGGACGCTAGTCGGTCTATTCGGCCAGCAAGGGCGTTGATGACAATCGTTGGGGGAGGTTCATCCGCGCCTCCGTTGAGCGGAAGGCGGTGGCTGGTGCTTAGATCTTCAGGGTGATCGCTAGCCATGTGGTTGGAGATCGGGAGACGAACTTTTGTATTTTTGGAGTTAGTTTCCCACAGACGGCGACATTCCCACAGACGGCGCCAGCTGATGGAGGCGGACTTTCCCGATCTCCTTCAGATGTTGTCTCCCGTTTATCTGCCGATGGCTGCGATTGACGGCTGGGATTTGGTCTAGAGCGTGATCTCCTGCGACGTGTGGCTTTCAATGGGTTGGAGGAGATTTGCGCCGAGTACCCGCAAGGAAGTCCCGGGGTGATTTGGTACCACCGAGGACCCTCCGACGATCAATTCAGTAACAAGATCCGAGCAGAGTAACGTCTTAGTGGAGTAAAAATGGCTTCCTTGATCCCTCTGGGAGAGGGGTTTATATAGCGGCAGCAGCATGCAGGGGCAGGCTTGAGAATCACGCCGGCCGTTACGCTCCCGACGTCACGCTCGCGTGATAAGCGGATCTTCCCATTAATGGCGAGACAGGCTCGTTAATGGGGATCGTAATGGCGTGGAACGTGGGATGTGGCCGGCGGAGATCTCGCGCATGGCGAGATTCGCGGAGCGGCGGTTACGCCTGCGAATGGTACCGCTGGTCGGTCGATGAGACCGAGGAAAATGGCCTCGGCGGGAGAGCTCGGGAGCGAGCGGGAGAGCCGAGGCATCTTGGTCCTGTGATAGCTCGGAGGCGAGCTGGGAGGCCGGGGAAGCCAATTTGTGCATAGGGGCTCTGAGGAGAGCCAGCTTGTGCTTGCGGGTCGGGCACAGGGGTGGCCTGGTCGGCCCCTGTAGGCCCTTCCTTCTGAGCTCTGGGACACATCATCTGCCACGTATCACGATCTGGGAGATCGCCGATCTCGAGCATCATCAGTTTCAGAGATCCATGCTTCCGTTGGCTTTTGAATCTGCAAGGATGAAATGCTTGGTTTTGCGAGCATATTGGATCTAACACACCGTGCACATTGGAATATAGTTTAAAGCTTTCATAAACTTCTTTATTTGCGGATGTGGTCACCTTCAGCACAACACAGTGCAAATCTTTATTCATCTTTAAACTTTATCCATGTGCTGATTCTAAAGGTATCATTTGAATTATGGTTTTCACCTGTGTGGTTGCAAATATAATCAAATGTGTAGTTTCAATGAAGCATTAGGTCTAGGATTAGGACCAGTATTATATGCACATGCATTTGCTCATGCTTTGTATTCCAGCAATTCAGTTTGCAAAGATGAATTTGGAGAATAGGGATGGCCTCATAAATCATCGTTTGGTGTCATGATAAATTATATCGAGGCCATTCCTCCCAACAACGCTGACAACCTTTTGTAGTTGGGCATGAGAAATAAGATATATGATGGTGTCACAAGATTCAATTGATCAATAGTTTCTTGTGTTTTATTATTTACATTAATTTTTTCTACATATCGGCCATGTTTACCAAGTTTATTATCTTGCTTGTCACTGCTAGTTCCTTGCACCAAAATTCTTAATTTTTGTGGATTGGGTTGAGAGAGTCTCACAGGGACACCTGAATTTTGTGTGTAGAAGTCTGAATTCCTCGCCAAGCAATGCCTGTCGAAGGCAATGAAATCATTCTGTGACCTTAGGAGTATTTTCTTATTTTGGTAAAGTTCTTAGGAGGACCTAACAAAATTATAGTATTCAGAATGAATTCACTATCCTTTAGAATTATATTATTTCTTCTTATGCACATCGATAGCATTCCCATTGATTTTAATGTTGGAACAAGGATTTCACAGATCTTATATAATAATTGCAAGATCACTTCAGTTGGATATCTTTGTTAAGCTAATGTCTTGTATTAGTGTTATCCTGCTTTGGGCAACTTCTATTGGTCCTATATAATTCCACCAGCAAAATTGGCAAACACCCTTACTTCATATGTATATAAACAAGTTCTCATACAAACTCTACTCAGATCGGAAAATTTTATACACAAATCTTCAGTTAATCTTTAAAAATTCCATGGAGTGCTCTAAGCTATCAGCATCTAATCCAGTTTTCACTTGCTGAAGCAGATTTTGTACTCCATCAACCCACTGCTGTTTGTTTATCTTGCTCTGACATTTGAACTCAACAAGTCCTTGAGCTGTTTCAAGCCTAAAGCAACATCTCTCTTCTACATCGACTTCATCATTTACCCCATAAACAATACCTGCCAATGACCGACAAATTTTAAGAAAACTTAAAAGGCAACAACTTAGAAGCTTAGGATCTTAAATGTACAAAGTGCAACTCACTTTTTTTCTTCTTTGAGAGTGCTCCTCCTATGTGTTTGCTTTTGGTCTTAACTATGACCTGTGATTTTTTATTGATGTATACCGATACTTTCTTCCAGCGTAAAGTCCCTGTAGTGTCGAACAAACAGATACTTAAGTTGTTGAATATGAAGATTATAGAGATTGCTGCGGCAATAAATTTCTGTACCTTTGTTTGATCGTTTGAGAAGCTCCCCTTCTCTGCACCAAATGTCCGGGCTGTTGCTCTGCCCTTTATCGTAAGGGATTACGGCAGCATTGTTCCTCATCTCTCTTTGCATCCTCAGTTTCAATGCAGCAGCTCCTCGCAACGCTGTACAAAAGAAATGATAAACTGAATCAGATGGAGATCCTAGTGCTGTACTTTAAAAGCAAAACCGGATGAAATGATTTAGGTCAACCTGTTGCTGCTGCTGCTGTTAGAGTCACTAGATCCCCTGGGTTTCTGAGATCTACTGCAGATTTTACGACAGAGGCAACATGCTCACGATTCACTCCAGCGTGTTCTGCAATCTCTATGCAGTGTGAGGCCAAGAGCCTGGTGGCAGATGCGAGTGCTGCACTCATCTTCAAGCTTTCTTTGTCTAAACCCGTGCTCGCAGCCACTGCAGCAACCGCTGCTGCTACTCCTGCAACCGACACTGCAGCATGGATGTGAGCTTTCTCTGCCCGCACCTTCTCTTTATTCTTCGTCCTTTTCTTGTTCTGCTCCTTGTGTCGGAACCATTTTCCGATGGTTGTATCGTGCTGCAAGATGTCAACTAAATCATTAATTTCTGACCATGATAGAAACTATAGTTACAGATACTTACGCGGTGAACACACTGAGGCTGCGATGACGCGAAATTAGAAGGAATCACAAAATCCTTGGAAACCATCATCTCAGGGAGCCTTTCAACGACAAAGTTCCTCTTCTTGTTACCAGAAAGCAGAGCTTTGGAAATCTCCGACGCCGATACGCTCCACGATCTCGAAAGGAACTCCATTGGTTCCTTTGGTGTTTGTGGTGGAGCAATTGTAGGAATTTTCGCCATCTCCTCCTCTTTTACATCTTCCAGGATTACTGAATACCGTCCTTTTCTTCCCCACAAGAATCCCTTCTCCATTCTTCTGTTATTTCCCCTCTTTCCCTGATTTTATATTCTTCCCCTTTGCGTTAGAGAAATCTGAAGACTTGGGTGGAATATATAGATGGAGACAACACAGAGCACAAGATAAGAAGTGTAATGATGAGATGGGGGCAAAGTGTAGACAGCCTCTTGTTTTCTTGCTCTTTGTTTGTGCTGTGGCTTTTCTTCACATTCTCATTGCTTCTATTTTAAGCTTTTAGAGTGTTCTATTCTTTTCTTCCGACCAATTCCTAGTATCTTTTCCCCTCTTGTAATGAGGGGTTAAAACTACTAACAAGACACTAAACTTGTATTAGTATGGGGATTGAGAAATGAAACATCAACGACATTGACCCTCATTAATGGCCGATAGCGCCTGTGGGGGCCATCATTCTTCTGAAGCTTTGGACCTTTTTGCCTAGTTGTCAACTTGTGAGGATGAATGTGACAGGATTATTAGCCTTTATCTATAAGTAAAGGTATGGATTATGCAAATTCTAATTTGCATTTGCAAAGTTATACTTACACTAAAAAATAAATTTTAATTTGTTGTGGCTTTCGAGTTATTGTTTTCTTTAATCCTTTCTCTTTCTTTGGGCGGAGTTGAAATAAATGAGGTTGGATTGGATTACTATTGTTCTCAACATCAAAATGATAGCCAAACAAGTTGAAGTTAAATAAGGCCTTGATTTTTTGGCTATAAAAATTGAAAGAACCTGACATGTTGGTTCTGTCTCCTGTAAGTTCCACTCGAACCTTTCTCACTTGTTAGATAGTAATTACAATTTTGAAGGTGGTTTAGCATTATGTAATAGGATGCACTTGGTAGGGAAGATTCAGTGGAAATTTCAGGTTTATATCAAATATGAATGTGATATTCCTACAAATTTAATTTCTTTTTCTGAGAATTAATGCTTAATTTATAAGAGTGACAATATTGCAATGCATGCATCATTTACAGCTCTATATTTTGATGTGGAGTTGTGTGGTACTATGGATGGTTTTTGCTACTTGGGTAAGATTTGTTTCAGAGATCCATGACTCCAATTGTCTTTTGGGTCTGCGAGGATGAAATGATGAATTTTGTGTAGGGTTCCTAGGCACACTAAGGAGGTCTCACAAGGCATCAACCATGCCAATTTCAAATTTTACAAGTGCCTACAAACCCTAGACTAGATCGTTAACTAGAATTTTAGGCGAATCTACGAGCTAGTTAACAACTTAACTAAAGTGTAAACGGAAATACAACCTTTGTAGATCCGGTGCTCCACCTCCAAAGCTCCGTGATGATGTCTCCTCGCTGTCCAAAACGGATCTTGGGCTCTAGCGTCGGCTTCATCGGAGAAAAAGCGGGCTAGGTCATCGACGACGATGCCGAAGATGATCTACGTCGAGGCATCACTAGATCAAGCTCCACCTTTACCAAGCCATGAAAACTTGTGAAGGAAACACCCTATACTACTTGGCAAGAGGTAGAGGATGAAGAAATAGGAGGTGGGTTCACTTTAGAATTGGATTTCTCACTCTTTTTCATCAATCACCATTGATGAAGTGAAGGTTTCTTCAAGTAGAAGATGAAGAAGAAGAAGAAAGAATTATGATAAGTATATGAATACTTATCATATCCTAACCCTAGTTAAGTGTAGAGAATAGACCATGGTTTGTTTAAATGGTTAGGGTTAAGCATGAAGACAAAATGGTTACAAAGTCAAACCTTCATGAAGATTCAACTACAAACAAAGAAAGCCACCATTTTCTCTTTATTCTTTCCAAAATAAATAAATAAATAAATAAGAAAGAAAAGCAAAACCCTAATCATTAACTTAACAATGGTTTAATCTTTACACTTAACCAAGTTAACATGTATCATCAAACATGATACAATCAAGTGCACAAAAGTATATCACATATACAACTTGTGAACTTCTAGTGAGAAAATCCATTTAAGTGAACCTATATTAGTTAATGTAAAGTGATATATCAAATATATAATTATACATTAAATCATTAAATCAACACTTGATTTAACGACCCGGTCATATCGCATATAACCGACTAATATCAATAGTAACAACTTATCGAATCAACACTTGATCCGATAACCCGGCTATAACGCATATAACCGATCAATGTTACATATCGCGAGAATCGAATATAGTATCACATACTGGTATCATTCTCGGTCCCGCACATATCTCATATGCGCTCCTATTTCGTTTCGCTTGAGCCAGGAAACCTCTGTGTAGGACTCTAAAGACTCGTCAATACGCCGGCAGCAGGTGATGATCATATCAAGCACCCACAAGCCGCAAGCGGTCTGCTAAACGTAACGGCCACCCGGGTATTGAGCGATCAGAAGATCGACGAGCAAGCCCGCTCACACTCTTGTGAATCCAACCAGTAACACTTACCGTACAGTCCGGTCTCGTCGTCTGATATGTCGCATATCTTGCCTAGGGGTGGTAAACGTCAGACCCCAGTAGCTCGATAAGTCGTGTCGATATGAGATCTATAACAGTTCGAGAAACTACTGGTAACACTTACCAGTAAATCTCAGCAACCCTGGCCAGGGATTTCTGGTTATAGCCAATCGAACACAGCGCAACATCAACTCCCTATACCGGGAGAGACGAATCCCCTCCTATCGCTCATTGCCTCCATGTGATTCGGGACTGTACCCAAAAACCACCGTTTTGCACGCCCTCTTAGACGTGGTAAGGTGGAAATCAAAGCACAGTGGGAACCACACAAGACTCTATGACGATCTCGGGTCAACAGACTACTCTGTACCAGTGTCACCAGAGAACTGCCATCTGACGTAAGGTATAATACCATCTGGGAGTTCTCGGCGAGTCCGTCCAGTGTACCCAGTCTCTACTGAGCACCCGTATATCATCTCTGATGTCAAACACCAATGGATATGGGATTATCCATCGCCCATCTGTATGGGTCGAGAAGGTATACGCTAGTCTACACTGGTATATCGATGCCCCGTCTCGATACACCGACGACTAGGGACTTTGAAGGATGTACTTATGGACTACCATGTCCCCACTAGTATGATCCGCATCATAGTCCAGGTAGTCAAGTACACATCCTAAGGGCTTTACCAACATGTAACAGAGAGACAATCAGTGTACACGTTAAGGTAAAGATCAACCAGATAGCATACTATCATGTCGAGCAAGAAAGTCCTCCCTATATATGTCCCAGCATCCACTACAATATACATCCTATGTATAGCAATGGCCTCTAGGGCATACATATAACTAACAATCTCCCACTTGCACTAGGGCCATCTGATAGCAGTGGTTGTAGTATCTCATACTCAACCATCCCATAAAAGTCTCTCTCTGGGAAAACGCCTTTGTGAGTGGATCCGCCGTGTTGTCCTCTGAGTCTACTCTCCTAACCTCGATCTCTTTGGAGATCAACAATCTCCATGATCAGGTGATACTGCCTTAGAATATGTCTGGATCACTGATGGGACGGGTGTTCCTTGGCATAAGCCACAACTCCATTGTCACACAATGGGAGGAACTAAGTTCATCTCATGAACAAATATATATCCAGACTCCCTCTTTGGTAGCATCTCAAGTAGCGATGTATCCTGCCTTTATCGTCTAGTTAGCCACGGTATCTAGCTTGGAACTCTTCCAACATACCGTCCCTTTACTGAGGGTAAAGACAATGCCTGTGACTGACATTCAGTCGTCTGTATCACCCTGGAACCCTTCCAGTGATTCTTCCCAGGATCGGTTGATACCATCTCACTACAACTAGTGAGAATCCTAACATCCAATTAGATCTATCTCATAGATCCAAAACCCAGGATTTAGGAGGTATCAATTTGATCCTATGTGAAGAATCATTGTGATAAGCGGAGATTGATCGAGCGTAGCATAGGAAACTCCTTCCCCATCAAGAATATGCCATCTACGTACTCTACGAGGATCACTACCATACACCCTACTACCTTTTTGTTTATACAAGGTTCATCTACCATTTTGATGATGTCAACTTCTTTGACTAACTCATCAAAACAGATGTTCCAACTCCGCGATGCCTGCTTTATCCTATAAAGCATCTTGTACACGTTTCCGCTGCTCCCACTGTTTACGAAGCCCTCTGGCTGTGTACTTATAGACTCTCTCTTCTAAAACATCATTTAGAAAAGCTGTCATGACACCCAACCACCAGATATCGCAGTCATGGTATGTAGCCGTGGCAAGTAGGATCTGGATAGACTTAAGCATAGCCACTGGAAAAGGTTTCATCATTATCCACGCCTGGTCGATGACGAAAACCTTTAACAAGTCTAGCTTTGAAAGTCTCAACTTTTCCATGTACACCAAGTAATCTTCTCAAGATATACTTGCTCCTGATGGGGATTTAACCCTTCAGATATAGCAACCAAAGTCCATACTTTGTTGGTGTATAAGGATTCCATCTCAGATCGCTAAGCATCCAGCCATTCTTACAGAGCTCCACTCCTGATGGCCAGTTCGAAACTAGTTGGGTCATCATCTCATGATGCAATCCTCGCTCCCACTGTCATCGAGAAACCGAGGTATCTCTCAGGCGGATGAGGAACCCTACTAGATCGGCGGAGAGGCTGAGGTTCGTCGGGAACTATTGAATCCTTTTGGTTCTTTCAAATCATCTGCTGTAGTTTGTATAGCTGGAACTCTTCCAGTTCTACATTACAGACCTTGCCTCGAGCTTGTCCGGATTTTGCTTTTTGACATAGGCCGGACAACCCCAAATCTTAACTAGCTTAAGACATGGGCTCTTCCCATTCCATATCACATATGAAGTGGTAAGCAACTGATTTGATTTGAACCCTATTCAATAGGTATGCAGCTTCTCAAGCGCATAACTCCCAATAAGGAAACAGGTAACTCAGTATTACTCATCATAGAGCACACCATATCACATAGGGTGCTATTGCTCCACCCCGATATACCATCGTGCTATGGTGTATATGGAGGAGTAATGCTGAGAGAGAATCACATTCTCCTTTAGAATAGTCCAGGAATTCCGTGCTCAAGTATTCTCCTCCTTGATCTCATCAAAGGACATAATACTTATACCCGTTTTTTTGATTCTCTACTTCTAAATCATATTCTGTGAATATCTCAAAAGGTTCGGACTTATGTTTCAACAGGAACATAGGTCTGAATCTCGAAAGATCATCAGAGAATGTAATGAAGTATAAGGAACCGGTCTTGGCATATGTAGACAGGGGACCTTACATACATCAACATGTGTCATCCCAAGAGTTCACTAAATCTTTCTCTGCTTCCAGTAAACAGAGCTATGGTCATATTATCTCTGTGACATGACTGGCAAGTTTCACAAGATGTAAATTCAAACTGATTTAAATATGCATCTACATGTAACTTCAGCTAGTCGGGTCGCATTGATATGACCTAGTCTATAATGCCTCAAGTAGGATTCGTTCATTCCTGAACTCTTCCTCTTGTGTGTGTTCCGTATACTAAAAAACTGTAGTTTGATTTAGAACATTAATGCTTTTAGATAACGTGCCTGAACCGATCAACTTTTGATATAGGAAATGTTCAAAACATTATCCATCAATACAAAATTTTATCATTTCTTTACTAATAAAGAGATAGATATGATTTTGTATATCAGGTTTGATATCTAATAACATTCGTTCAGAATCAATGTATTGGTAATACAGGATGACAGTGACCAACAGACTTGGCTGCAACATTTGCTCCGTTCTCTGTCTCATGAAACTTATCACCCGTTCTCAGTTCTCTACCTATCTGTAGCCCTATGTAACAGATTATATATTTGGGATCCTGATCCGGTATCATATACCCAGGATGCGGAGGATACTGAGAAACAGTTCTTTGTAATGAACACACCCGAAGAAGATGCATCATATGCACTTCCTTCGTTTGGGCGGCAAAGGAATTCTGGTATTCCCCTATTTCCTGCTCTGTCTTATAACAATTATAAGTTGGAGCGGGACCAACGTTCCCCAGCTCAGTATAACAAGCGGGTTCGGTCAAGATATCCGTATTATTATCTTGATTAAGGCGTGACATGGTCGCTACCAGGAGAGAGAGAGAAGAAAACACTCAGCGTGCGTTCTTTCAAGAATAGATTGGTTATTATTTTATCTAATCAGGATGGCTCCCACTGTTTTTATCAAATCTTCCTTCAAACCCTAAAAGGAAAGACTAGCTGGGATTAATTACACACTACAAGTTCGCCAATTTTTCAGCCAGGCCAGTGTCGGTACTTTGAGGGAGGTCCCCCGTGCTTTCGCACGAACCTAATTAATGTAAACCTCGTTTTCCCAGAGGCGTAACCTCGTTAACACCTTTCTAGACACCTACTTGATCGGCTAATTGTAATGTGTAAAACTCTCCCAAGAGTAACTCTTACTCGCAGCGGGTATCGGGATCCAACTATCTCATAGAAGGTATGCAATCTCATTGTAAATTTCAACACTTGAAATTCCCGATAATATTTTGCCCCTAGCACCTTATGACCTTGACGGAGGTCAACAAACCATAGGCTACTAGTTAAGTTCAACCCGTCATTTCTTGATCGAATTAAACCCACCCGCACGACCCTTGACGGAGGTCAACAAGGCCGCACGACTACCCTAATCCAATCTGCATCATATGCATAAGCAGATAAATACTAGTTAGCTACCGCACACTACGCCTTGACGAAGGTCAACAAACGTAGCACGAATACTAAATAGGACTTATCTGAAATGACGGAGGGCTACGACAGGTTTTTCTGAAAACCTATTGCGTAATGAACTTGATATCGTTGTAGAATCAAATGATTTTAAAAATGGAGTGCTTTTGAGGCTTTTCTAGTTTTGCTAAAGGAGTCACTCCCGGTGAAGGGATCGTCGGTCCTTTCCTCTTCGAATGAGGTGCGGGATATATCATATATATCACTGTGCAAAGCAAAACTCTTAAAAGCAATCAAAAGACAAACCGAGTGTGTAGCATCTGCCAGTTATTGCTAAAGGAGTCACTCCCGGTGAAGGGATCTCGGTCCTTTCCTCATCGAATAAGGTGCAGGATATATCATATATACCGCTGTGCAAAGCAAGAACTGTAGCTACCTGTTTTATTTTTGAAATTCGATTCTACAACATCTTTAGGTTTCTTTTTATTTCATTAATCACATTAATGAAGTCCCATCATTTAAGTACCTAAACATCACAGATAAATACGACGTACACTTATGCCATCCGCATTCGCCTCGATGTCCCCTCATGCACCGTTAGGTTAGGTAACTAACGACAGAGCAGGGCAGGGCTAGCGCGGGTGTAAAACATAAGTAATATCTATATAATATATCATATATACTATATACCGTATCTATCACAGAACATCACATGATCACATCACAGATATCGCAGCAGAAGAATCATATGAAATATTTGATATACTAGGACGTCCGTGTTTTCAATACGAGCCAGTATAAAACACAGATTCCACGGTCGTGATGAATAGCCAAACCTACACCCCTTGACCCCTACGAGAGCGGCAAGCAACCCTACCAATTCTAGGGTTAGGAGACCCGGACTCGACTCCTCGAGTTGGTCTCCCACTGGACCCCAGAACCCGGTTACTTGTGCCCTCCTCCTTGGGTCTATCTTAGTGCGGAAAAGTAAATAATATACAAAGGGTGACATCTTCCGCAACCTGGAAGTGCCCCAATAAAAGAATATTACATACAAGTTTTTACATGAATGAAAATGAAAAACACTCATCTCACATAAAAAACCCCGGCTATTCAAACACGATGATCCAATATAACATATCCAGCAACACATAACATCACATGTCATCAACGTAAGTAAATATGCGCATCCCAATTGTCGTTGACATATAGTAACGAAACCGGCGATATCACATATTACACTTACGGTCACAGAAAAGAAAGTGTAAAACTACAACAGTTGGAATCCGCAACCACCTCAGACATCGCATGCCTGACCAAATGAATTACTTAGACATCGCATGCCTAACAATTATAAACCCCGCATTTTAGTCTCAAAATCGAAAACACTTTTCAATATCAAGTCGGGCAATTCAACAAGATTCCCGACATCCTGATCGAATGCTCGTCGCAAACTTCAGTAGACGGCAGCACCCCCGATACCGTCGACGAAGTGCACCAAGGCGGAACACCGCTACTGGGAGCACCCAAATGGATGCTTTCGGCGACGGGGTTCTCCTATAGTCACTTGGTCGGGGCTATGGAGTGAGACTGTCTATTAAGTTTACCCGGCGAGTATCCGCGTACGCTACGTGATTGCGACAGACTTTTGATCACATCAAAATTCCGTGGCAACCGATCAAGTGAGACTAAACTGCTATGTTTATAACATTCATTCAGTTATCTCATAACTTCTTGTGAATTCCAATTATTGTATCACATTCCGAATAAGATAGAAAATGTTAAAATTTTCGATCGAACAATCGAACACCCAAGTTTTCCCGAAACAGCTCATCACATGAAATAAGTCTAAAAACATTCAGTTCGTGCCTCAGTACCAACGGTCCAGCCGTAGAAGGGTCAAGCCAACGCCTCACATGTGGCACGCCGTACTGCCCCAAACCCGAAGGTTCAAAGGGCAGTTCAAGACGGTCACATAATCGAGTTAAGGTTTGTTGTCTTCTAGAGGGTCCATCGCGTTACTTGCACTACTTAGAACGTCTTTAAACCACGGAAAAATCCAACACTTGGAAATTTCCCGACAGGGGAAAAGTTGGGTATTTATATCCGGTCGAACTTTTTAACATATTCTAAAGTTATCCGGAAAGCCAAATAGACAAAGTTAAATAATCCGATCGATTCATCGAATCCCCAAAACAACCCCAGAAAATTCAACTCTTGAATAAATATTAAAAATTCCCAGAAAACTCAACACCTGAAAACATGAATTACTGTGCAAAAATTAAACAGTGATAACATATATTGGCCGCGGAACCGCCGCAGAAGCCAAGCTTCTGCCGCGGTTCCGCCGCACTGTAGCAGCTTCACTCAAAAAATTTTGCATCGTAATTCATAGTTTTTCCTGCTGAATTTTTTAAGAATTTTTAATCTGGAAAAAACCCAGTTTTTAGAAAAAGTCCAGAGAGCACTTTGATGTTAGGGTTTCGGGTCGATCGGGTTTCAAACTTCCTCTACGCGTCACCTAAGGCTCTAGAATAGCTCTGATACCACTGTAGGGTTCCTAGGCACACTAAGGAGGTCTCACAAGGCATCAACCATGCCAATTTCAAATTTTACAAGTGCCTACAAACCCTAGACTAGATCGTTAACTAGAATTTTAGGCGAATCTACGAGCTAGTTAACAACTTAACTAAAGTGTAAACGGAAATACAACCTTTGTAGATCCGGTGCTCCACCTCCAAAGCTCCGTGATGATGTCTCCTCGCTGTCCAAAATGGATCTTGGGCTCTAGCGTCGGCTTCATCGGAGAAAAAGCGGGCTAGGTCATCGACGACGATGCCGAAGATGATCTACGTCGAGGCATCACTAGATCAAGCTCCATCTTCACCAAGCCATGAAAACTTGTGAAGGAAACACCATATACTACTTGGAAAGAGGTAGAGGATGAAGAAATAGGAGGTGGGTTCACTTTAGAATTGGATTTCTCACTCTTTTTCATCAATCACCATTGATGAAGTGAAGGTTTCTTCAAGTAGAAGATGAAGAAGAAGAAGAAAGAATTATGATAAGTATATGAATACTTATCATATCCTAACCCTAGTTAAGTGTAGAGAATAGACCATGGTTTGTTTTAATGGTTAGGGTTAAGCATGAAGACAAAATGGTTACAAAGTCAAACCTTCATGAAGATTCAACTACAAACAAAGAAAGCCACCATTTTCTCTTTATTCTTTCCAAAATAAATAAATAAATAAATAAGAAAGAAAAGCAAAACCCTAATCATTAACTTAACAATGGTTTAATCTTTACACTTAACCAAGTTAACATGTATCATCAAACATGATACAATCAAGTGCACAAAAGTATATCACATATACAACTTGTGAACTTCTAGTGAGAAAATCCATTTAAGTGAACCTATATTAGTTAATGTAAAGTGATATATCAAATATATAATTATACATTAAATCATTAAATCAACACTTGATTTAACGACCCGGTCATATCGCATATAACCGACTAATATCAATAGTAACAACTTATCGAATCAACACTTGATCCGATAACCCGGCTATAACGCATATAACCGATCAATGTTACATATCGCGAGAATCGAATATAGTATCACATACTGGTATCATTCTCGGTCCCGCACATATCTCATATGCGCTCCTATTTCGTTTCGCTTGAGCCAGGAAACCTCTGTGTAGGACTCTAAAGACTCGTCAATACGCCGGCAGCAGGTGATGATCATATCAAGCACCCACAAGCCGCAAGCGGTCTGCTAAACGTAACGGCCACCCGGGTATTGAGCGATCAGAAGATCGACGAGCAAGCCCGCTCACACTCCTGTGAATCCAACCAGTAACACTTACCGTACAGTCCGGTCTCGTCGTCTGATATGTCGCATATCTTGCCTAGGGGTGGTAAACGTCAGACCCCAGTAGCTCGATAAGTCGTGTCGATATGAGGTCTATAACAGTTCGAGAAACTACTGGTAACACTTACCAGTAAATCTCAGCAACCCTGGCCAGGGATTTCCGGTTATAGCCAATCGAACACAGCGCAACATCAACTCCCTATACCGGGAGAGACGAATCCCCTCCTATCGCTCATTGCCTCCATGTGATTCGGGACTGTACCCAAAAACCACCGTTTTGCACGCCCTCTTGGACGTGGTAAGGTGGAAATCAAAGCACAGTGGGAACCACACAAGACTCTATGACGATCTCGGGTCAACAGACTACTCTGTACCAGTGTCACCAGAGAACTGCCATCTGACGTAAGGTATAATACCATCTGGGAGTTCTCGGCGAGTCCGTCCAGTGTACCCAGTCTCTACTGAGCACCCGTATATCATCTCTGATGTCAAACACCAATGGATATGGGATCATCCATCGCCCATCTGTATGGGTCGAGAAGGTATACGCTAGTCTACACTGGTATATCGATGCCCCGTCTCGATACACCGACGACTAGGGACTTTGAAGGATGTACTTATGGACTACCATGTCCCCACTAGTATGATCCGCATCATAGTCCAGATAGTCAAGTACACATCCTAAGGGCTTTACCAACATGTAACAGAGAGACAATCAGTGTACACGTTAAGGTAAAGATCAACCAGATAGCATACTATCATGTCGAGCAAGAAAGTCCTCCCTATATATGTCCCAGTATCCACTACAATATACATCCTATGTATAGCAATGGCCTTTAGGGCATACATATAACTAACACTTTGTGGATCTAACAGGAATTTAGTTTAAGGCTTTCATAAATTACTTTATTTTGTAGATCTGGTGTCACCTGCAGTAGACTACACGGTAGAAGAAGAATTAAATCTTTTTTCAACTTTACACTATATGCCAGCCATTTGTGTTGGGTGCCCATTGCTCGCGCCGCTATAACCATGGCCAATGTGGAATGGATTTTAATAATTTTAAAACAAGCACAAGTCACCAAAACCCAAGGATTCATCCATACACTAAAACTAGCAAAAACAAGAAAGCTAAACTACAAGTTGTGAACATATAATCTTTGATGCGTGTCCACCCAATCGCGGAAGACCCCTCCAAGCTCTTCGTAGGTCATCGGAAACAAACTTGAGAGACGACCGTCCTTACCGAAAATGATCCATCCGAGAGAAACCGATCTAAGCTCCAGCTTCACCTAGTGAAACAACCGACGTTTCATGCTTATTAGAAATGGAGTGTGGGGATGTAGGAATTTTCTACTATCATTTTCTATCTAAAACCAAGCTTAAGAGAGCAATGAGGAACAAGGAGGAGAAAGAGGATGAAGAGCTAGCCATGTAAAATGAGCCAAGTGTTAAAAGAATGAGAGAATGTCTTCCTTACATTTTCGACCATCAAATAAAACATCACAACTATTTTTGTATAAAAAAATGAAGCCCATCCCTCTCTACATTCCTCAACCATACCCAAAGCCACCTCACCCTCCATCTTTTTTCCAATTGATTTTCTAAAAATAAAATCAATAATGAGGCGTCCTCCTTCTAGAAGTATTCCGTATAAATACGGAATACAATCCGGTGTACGTATCGAAATACATATACCCGTATCCGTATAAAAATACAAATAGCTAAGAGAGAGAAAATGAATAGTGAACAATAATACTAGAATATATATATATATATATATATTATCAAATCAATACTTGATTTAATAATCCGGCTTAATCCTAAACCGGCTAATATTATCAACCGTCCGATTAAAGTCCGTATAGTAAGTACACGTATTTAATTGGACCTCTACACGTATCAATATTCGGCCGCTACATCATATCGCCTGAATCGGGAAAACCCTTTGTGTGGGACTCTAAAGACTCGACAATACGCTGGTAGTGATTTACTGAATAAATCCAAAACCACAAGCACACCAGTAGCACTAGATTTACGTAACGGCTACCAAGTATCTGCCGAAAGGGAGGTCGATAATGAAGTCCGTCCGTACCCTACTGAGCCTGAATGTAGTAATCTCCGTACAGTCTGGTCTCTACATCTAAGGGTATCGCATACCGGATTTAGGGGGTGGATAACGTCAGACCCTTAATAAACCGATAAGTCGTGCCAGAGTCAAGCTCATTACCAACCAAGAAACTACTGAACTCCTATCCGTAAATCTCATCCACCGTGACTATGGATTTAAGATGATGGTCTATCGAATGCAGCGTGACATCGACTCCTAATACTAGGAGAGATGAATCCCTGACAATTGCTCACCGCCTCCATATGACTCCGGATTGTATCCAACTAAAATCTGTTTGCACGAATCTTTTGAGTCATGGTAGGACAGTAATCTAAATACAGTAGGAACTCACACGAGACAAATGACGATCTCAGATCAAAGGACTAACCTGTATTCATGCCACTAGAGAACTGTTATCCGACGATAGATATAATATTATCCAGAAGTTCTCATCGAGTCTGTCCAGTGTACTTACCTCCAGTGAGTACCTGTATATTATTTTAGGTGGCACAATACCAATGGCTTGTGAGAACAGCCACCACCCCTCGTCAAAGTCTAGAAATGTATACACTAGTTTACTCCGGAATATCGATGTTCAGTCTCGATACTCTTTAGAATATTGACAATTAAGGATTTGCTTATAGACTACCCAGCTCTCACGTATATGATCGCTATCATAATGCTGACAGTCAAGCAAAAATCTTACGGGCTTTATCATTATGTATTAGCGACGCGTAATAATAAGTAAAACGTATACACATCAATAATAAAGACAAACCAGATAGAATACTATTATTTCAAGTAAGACCCTTCTACTTGTATGGGTCCTCCCTCGATTATCATAATCGCGTACTTGTAATCACAATAATTGCCTTGAGAGCACTGCATCCAACAATCTCCCACTTGCACTTAAGGTCAATTATTGCGGTATCGTATATCCACGGCTCGTGTGCTACCGAATACCCAACTTCTCTATTAATCGGTTTCGCAAACCGTGTTTGTGAAACATCCGTGTTCGAGAAAAAGTCTCAGTGAGTGGATCGGCTATAATGTTCTAACTTTATCTCTTTATATCTTAACTTCGCGGAGATCAACAACCTCCCGAACTGAGCGATACCCCGCCTCAATAATTTGTTTGGATACTTGATAAGATCAAGTTCATAAATGAACAAGTTTATCCAACAAACTTCTTAGGCTGTATCCTTAGTCGAGTCATAACCAGCATTCTGCACCATGCCTACCTTAGTATCCCTTTTGGAACCCTATCCAATATACTGCTTTTCAGAAAACGGTAAACTCAAAAATCTGACAACTTCTCCGTCATCCAGGCCACCTTGAAAGCCTGAACCGAGAACCGCCTCCTGAAGGAGGCTGCCGTTACCATATACCAAGAATATCCTTGTAGGGTATTTTTCGTCACCCCATTGAGATGGGAAATACACGTTGCTTGTCAGGCGTATTACAAATTCCTTCTGTCTGGGGTAAGCTAGGGTTTATTGATTGTGGGGATCCGAATCTTCGACAGCCGCGGACTAAACTGCCATTAATTACCCCTCGCTTTTGGAGCGAGGGAACCTCCGATTGACGGGTAAAACTGGTCATGTGAACTTAATGTGCAGTGTGCATGTGTTGTGTTTTGAAGGGGACTTAGACGTATCGAGAGCCCCGCAGAGTTTATGGGGGTCCCGCCACCCGGATAGCGGGCTAAGGGTCAAAGGGGCTAGCTGCCCCCTTCGGGGTGCGGGGCAGCGCCCTGTTAGAAATTTTTTCTAACGGGGGACGTGTTTTGAGTGTGGAGCGTGAGGGGAAAAGAGGTGTGGGGAGCGTCCTAAGGACGCGTGAGTGGCGCATGGGCGTGGGCGCCCACGGGTCACATGCCAGCCGCGTGCGCGTTGAGCGCCACCGGGTCACGTGCCCTGCATGCGGACGGTGGGCGCCAGCGGGTCACGTACACGGCACGTGACCTCTGAAAACACCAGTGGAGAAAGGGGCTTAGCTCATGGACTGGGAGTTGAACTCCCGAGGGGCTTTGGGGTTGAACTTCTAAACATGAATTAGGTATAGATTTGGAGTTAAACTCCCAAAAGATTTGGATTTGGAATTAAACTCCTATATAAGAAATTGGATGTGGATTTGGACTTAAACTCCTAAAAGGCTTTGATTTGGAGTTAAACTCCTAAAGGGTCCGGATGTGGAGTTAAAACTCTTTTGAGGATTTGGATCTTAGAGTTGAACTCCTCGAAGATCTTCGGAGATGATCAATGGAGACCTATTTCTTCTCCTTGGAGCCTCGGATCCTTCTAAAGTGGGATTTTTGAAGTTGGGTCTTCTTCCTCCTCTCGTTTGGCCGGATCTTGGAGAAAAGAGAGCTGGGATTAAAAATCTCCTTTTTAGGGATTTGATGGGAGATCTGAACTCCCCTTAGAGGTTTTTATAGTGAAAAACTATTTTTTTTTTGAAAAAAGAAGAGTTAAACTCTTGATTTAATTGGAAATGAAAAGAAAAGGGAGAACTTGAGAGAAAGGAGATAGAGGCACAAACCTTATAATTTTTTTAAGAGAATGAAAGTTGTTCTTAATTTTCTCATCATGTTTGCCTTTATAGGTTACACACTTTACATATAGCCCATTGGGCTTTTCCAAATGGCACTTATGCCTTTCCATTCTTCATGTGCTTATTTGTTTTTACGCATAAGCCATGGGGTTTACAAAATTTTGGTTTTTTGCCCATTTTCATACATTTATTTCTAAAAATTGTATTTAAACTAATTTATTGCCTCCATTTTGGCATGGAGCCGGCCCCTTTCATGCTTGATCTTGACTTGGGCTTGGGCCAGCTTGATGGGGGTTGACTGATTTTGACTTGGTCAACCAGGTTGTAATTTTTGACCCCAATAAAGTGCCCACATCAATAAATGCACACCGCGCGTATGGGTTGTGTGCATGAAATTGGTGGATCTTGTTCTATATGGAGATTGATTTGGTTTGGTTCCCTGTGGAGAGTCGATACCGTCCTTTTAGCGACGTGGACGGTCGATACTGCCATTTTTGTGACTTAGATGGTCGGTGCTGCCATTTTTGCGACTTGAACGGTCGATGCTGCTTTTTTAGTGACGTGGACGGTCGGTGCTGCCAATTTTGTGCTGCCAATTTTGCGACTTGGACGGTCGGTGCTGCCATTTAACTTGCTCCGCTTCTTGTGGTGTCGGGGTTGAAGTCGACTTGCTCCACTTCTTGCGGTGTTGGGATTTGATTTGAATTGCTCCGCTTTCTGTGGTGTCGGGATTGAAATTGACTTGCTCCGCTTTTGCGGTGTCGAGGTTGATTTGTTTTCGAGGTGGAGCTTAATTCCATCGATGAGATGATTGGTTGACTTGTTTGATTTGATTTGATTTGGGAGTTCCCAACCCGTCCAGAGGGACTTTTGAGCTTAAAAGTGATGCTGGGTGGGACGTTGATTTGATCTGTTCGATTTCTGTCTTGTTTGGCGGGACTTTTGAATTTGAGAGGAACTTGAAATTTGGATTTTGTTTAGCATCAGGATTGCTACACTGGATTAATGTCAGGAGCAACTCATCATTTGTCCCGGGAGGACTTGAGATTTGGTTTTTGGGTCGGTATCAATACCGTTAATACTGAAGCGTAGTGCCAGGAGCGACTAATCATTTGTTTTTGGGAAAACTTGGAGTTTGAGTTTTTGGTCGGCATCAGCACCGCTAACACTGAAGTAATGCTAGGAGCGACTCATCATTTGCCCTTGGAAGACTTAGGATTTGGATTTTAGGTCGGCATCAGCACCGCTCACACTGAAGCATAATGCTAGGAACGACTCATCATTTGCCGTTGCCCGTTGGGGGGCGATGGCTTAGGAGACATGTTTGGATCCCTATCACCTAAGACTTTTCAATTTTATGAGCCGTAAGATTCTCGTAAAAGTATTTTCTCCCTACGAGTTGAGAGGATCTCGCATGTGTATTTTCTTCCCAGGAATCGTGGGGATTCCTAAGTTTGTTGCTCCTTTATGAGTCGTAAGGATCTCACGCGGGGATTTTCTCCTCACAAGGTCGAAGGACTTTGCTAGTGTATTTCATCTCTTTTCACTAGTGTTGCTTATCACAAGGTTTTCACAAATTCGCTGGCAATCCTGTTGTTTTTACTTACGGAGCCCTTTTGGATTTTCATCCGTGTCCGTTTTGCTTGTGAACATACATTTTTTTCTTTTCTTTTCTTTTTCTTCATCGCCGGTAGGACTTCAGATGTAGTTTCACCCGTAGGGCTTAGGAGAGATAGGGGTTGTTTACCGCCGAAAGCCGGGAAAGACAAACGTCTTTTCTGAATTTAGGGGCAGATGCTATTTGGGTTTATCCGTCCACCTCTCCGAAGATACCAAGTTGATTTATGGCACCGTGTATCTAAGGTTTGGACGGATGCGATCGTTGTAGCGGACTTCGTCAGATTCTCCCTCGTTGTGAAGGGTTTTTGATTGTGGGGACGCTCTTCCCTGCAGGCGTGAGTCGATCTCGGTTGTTTTTTTTATGTAGGGTTAAACTCTAGTTTTGTCAGAGGAATTAAATTTCTATATCTTTTGGAAGAATTAAATTCTTCAAACTTAGTTCTTTTCTCTAAGTTTTGGGACTACATGACAGAATTTACCCGATGAGAATTAAATTCTCAACTTGTGGGGAGATTTGCTTCTGCAGATCTCAACTAGAGGAAGAACTAAGTTCATTTTTTTGGAAGAGTGAAACTCTTGTAATGGTGAAGAAGAGATAAAATGATCTCTAGGTCTTTTTTTTTCCTTACTTAGGGTTTCTTTTCTTAAAGGAGAACTCTTCTTCTCTTTTTTTGTTTCTCAAATCTTGTGTGTGGGGGGGGGGGGTCTCCTCTCTCTCAGATTTAAAGTCTCGGGTCCTTTATATAGTAGATGCAAGTTTGTTGATTTAGTTAAGGAAATCTCTCGTTGAGATATCTTAATTGATTTGGGGATTTTATCCACCGTTGGATGTTTGATCCAAAGACTTCTGTTTTACAGAAGATATTTTTCTTGTTTTTAATAAGATTGGGAAAATATTTTCCCATACAGAGCATATTCTGTAGCTTGGTGATTTTTAATCACCATTGGATCTTTTAATCTAACGGTGCTCTGTTTTACAGAGCGCAATCTTTCTTGTTTAGAAAGATTGAAGAAATATTTTCCCATACAAAGCTTATTCTGTAGCTTGGTGATTTTTAATCACCATTGGATCTTTAATCCAACGGTGCTCTGTTTTACAGAGCGTAATCTTTCTTGTTTAGAAAGATCTAAGGAAATATTTCCCAAATAGGGTTTTAATCTCTTTTATTTAGAATTTAATTCTATCAGCTTGGAAGGTGATTAGAAACCCTCATGTGTAGCACGCGACCCCCCATAGAATTAAACTGGTTTGCTTATATGCAGCAGTCCCAGAGAAAAGGCATCACGTGTTGGCACGTGAGCTGATGTTCAAAAATGATACATGTGGCACGTGACCCCCACGAAGTTAAGCCCAACAAAGAGCATCACGTGCTGACATGTGAGCTTCTCTGGCCTGTTATTTGTTTTACGAAAGCCCCTATATACTTTGTATATAGATGCTCACGTGTTTGCACGTGAGGCTTAATTTTAGTCTTATTTGTTAAGCGCAATGCCTATAATCTTTGCTCCAAGACGCATCACGTGTGGGCACGTGATGCTCCATTAGGGGAAATTTTCCATCGCTTTTTTATTTTATTATTTTTATTATTATTATTATTTTTATAAGGGAACATGGGTCATTTGCGTTCGTGGATTGTATACGGTTTATCATGATGTATGATCCAGACCGTAGGACCGGTGTGCTCAATTCGTCTGCAACTTGGAGTATTCACGCGTAGTATTTCTTGAGATATCGGCCATTGATGGGTGGCATAGGCCTTTCTCCCTCGGCACTTATTAGTTGGTAAGATCCTCCGTCGAACACTTTCTCGATGACGTATGACCCTTCTCAATTTGGGTCGAATTTTCTCTTGGCATGTCGATTGGGGATGATCGATCTTTTGAGGACCAACACCAATTCACCTTTCTTGAAAGCACGGAGACGGATCATCTTGTCATAGGCCCGTGACATTTGGGCTCGGTACAGCTCCAGATTTTGCTGTACTGCGAGCCTCTTTTCTTCGAGAGCGTCGAACTCTTCGAGCCGAAGGAGAACGTTTTTCTCCTCCGTCAAATCGTGCTGGATGGCCATTCTAAGGCTTGGAATTTCGAATTTGAGGGGGAGAATTTCCTCCAATCCGAAAGTAACGAGTATGGAGTGGACTGAGTTGGAGTGCGGTGCGTGGTACGATATGCCCACAACATCTTGTGGTGCTTGAGATTCCAGTCTCTCTTGTTGGTTGAAGAATTTTTTCTCAGGAGCTTGCATAGAGTTTTATTCAAGGTTTTGGTTGTTGGAGATAGCGCCCTCAGAGTCAATTATTGGATCACAGGCACGTGATTGCAATGATTGAGGGAGGACCTATGCCGGTAGGACAGTCTTACCCAAGATAATAGTCTGCTATCTGGTTTATCTTTATCATCGTATACTGCTTTAGGTGACCTTACAGGTCGCTATTACACGTTGATAGAGCCCCTAGGATTCTTACTTGACGACCAGCAGTATGATGGCGATCATATACGTGGGAGCTGGGGTCTATAAGCACATCCTTAAAGTGGTCCCTAGTCGTGGGAGTTTCGAGACAGGGCATCGATACTCCAGAGTAGACTAGTGTATACAGTCGAGACCCCGACGAGGGACGGTGGCCGGTCTCACAAGCCACTGGTGTCAGTTGGTTCACCTAAGATGTATACAGGTGCTCATTGGGTTATGAGTACACCGGACATGACTCGCCGGGAACATGCTAGTTGGTCTTATACCTGACGTGAGATAGCAGTTCCCTGGTGACATGTGTACAGGTTAGTTCATTGACCTGAGATCGTCATTTGTCTCGTGTGAGTTCCTACTGTACTTTGATTGCTACCCTACCACGGCTCAAAAGAGTCGTGCAAACAGGTTTTAGTTGGGTACAGTCCCGAGCCACATAGAAGCAGTGAGCGGATCTGCAGGGGTTCGTCTCTCCCGGTATTGGGGGTGAGGTCGCGCTGTGTCTAGAAGAGCCATTACACGAAGTTCTTAGCCAAGGCAGGAGATTTACTGGTAGGTATTCCAGTAATATCTCAGGGTGTTCTGGGCTACACTCCGACACGACTTGTACCGCTTTTGGGGGTCTGACTTTTACCAACCCTCTAGGCCCGACATGCGATACTCATAGACGAACGGACCGGACTGTACGGATATTGTCACTGACATGCTCAGTAGGGTGTCAGGATGAGTTCGCTCATCGACGTCCCTTTTGGTCAATAGCTGGTAGTCCGTTACGTATGGCTAATACCTCTGACATGCTAGTGGTTAAATCCACAGCCAAAGTATTGACGAGTCTTTAGAGTCCCCCACAGACAGTTTCTCAAGTTTCGGGCGAAACGCTGTAGAGGCCGTATGGATATATGGCAGGGTTCGATCATATACGTGCGGTATTGCACGGATCATGATCGGACGGATAATACTAGCGGGCTTTGGTTTAAGCCGGATCCTAGTATTGTACAGTGTAGATTTTGTCTCATTGCATTTGTATTCGGTCGCAATACAAATGCGGGTATGTATATACAGTCGCGGGGTTTTCCTGTAATTTATTACGGGATCGTTTTTCAGAAGTTGCCAGTTTGCTTTCCGTTTCGGCCATTTTCCTTTGTTTCTTTCTTTGGCTGAAATTTGGTGGAGGGGGTTATTTGCAATTGTGCATTTTATAATGGAGAAGACTTTTTGTGATGATAGGTTCATGATGGTTCTCATGATGGTCCTTGCTTCAATTGACTTCTTTTGCTCATCATTGCTTTCTTTATACGATGGGATTAGGATGAGATTTGGGGATGATGATGATTCCTCATCATCACCCATTCTTTTCTCTCTCTTGCATTATTTGGCTCACTCCGTCTTCTCATTCTTGATGTCATGGCCGGCCATTCTAGTGTGGGGCTGTCCAAAAATTTTGTGAGGAATTTTTCATTTCATTTGGCTTGCACAAAATGAGAGAGCACCATTTCAAAGCTCACCTCCTTTCCTACTTCAAAATGGCAACTTCAACAACCCCTAGAGACAAACCATTCTACACTTTGCCTACAGCATTCTTGGACACGTCGACTCGCCAACTTCGTGCCCGAGTTGCCTCGGTCCAGAGGTGGGAGCCCATAAAAGAACCCGGCGATGTGGTGCCCTTTCTGACGAGGAGATAAAGACCGGAGATTCCGCGAGGAGATCGGGATGGAGGCCGAAGACCGAAGGACACGGATCGCTCGGTATAGCTTTCTACCCATTCTCTAGTTTTCTAGGAGTAGGTTAATGGCCCGATCCGGGTTTACAGTCCGCGGTAGCGCCGGTTTAAAAGTTTAAAGAAAAGTTTTGTTTCCGCATTTTGGCCTCGGAATGACGGCCGGGGCGCTGCCGTGCACTTACATCGGTAAGCCCATTGGCTTTTGGATTATAGATGGAGAAATACCTCCAGTCTTTCTTGTGCTGAGTAGCGAAACTTGAGACTTTGAAGCTCTTGAAAGAAGGCCCATTTTCAGAAATGATTCTTCTAGGTGTACCGAAGCGGTATAGAATATTATGCCGGAAGAACGTCATATTATCTTCTGTCCTGACTTCTTTTAGCGGGACAGCTTCAGTCCATCTGGAGAAGTAGTCAGTTGCGGCCAATATGAACCGGTGGCTTTTGGACGACGGAGAATCAATTGGATCAACTATATCAGTGCCCCAAATTTCGAAGGGCCATGTGGCCACCGTGGAATGCAGCGGATTGAGATGCTAGTGATTGAAATTACCGTGAATTTGGCAGAGATGACACCTATTCGCATGCTCTTCGCAATCCCTTATCATGGTAGCCTAGTAATACCCAAGCTGTTTAATTTGAAGCCATATTTTAAGGCCAGATTGGTGAGCTCTGTAGATGCCCGAGTGAACTTCTTTCATGACTTTTTGGGTTTCGGCCGTGTTCCCCGCCGAAACACGGAGACGCGACCGTGCAGGTCTGTCTTGCCTGAATTTCGGGGCAGATACTAATTGGTGCTATCCGTCCACCTCTCCGAAAATGCCAAGTTGATTTATGACACCGTGTATCGAAGGTTTAAACGGATGCGTCCGATGTAGCAGATTTCGTCAGATTCTCCCTCATTTGAGGGGTTTTTGCTTGTGAGGACGCTCTTCCCTGCAGGCACAAGCCCTTGCAGTTAATTACGCTGCCGCATCGCGGTAACAACTTTCTCCTTCTCCAGATGGTCACTTCGTGTTGTGGGTGTTTGTTTTGTTTTTGGTTGCCTGTGGATTGTATACGGAGACTAATTTATGTTGTCGCCCGTAGGGCGTGGATTAGTCCAAATCCGTATTTTCTTAGATTTGGGTTTGGGTTAGGTTTAAGGATACGTTAGTCTCATTTGAGATTTAGATCAACTTAAACGTATGTTAAGGATACGTTAGTCTAATTTTTAGACTAAGATCAACTTAATGGAATCATTTAGATCCAACAAAAGAGCAATTGGGCTCTATTGTTTAGTTTAGGGACATTGCGGTCGATTAGTTTAAGGACATTACGGTCCAATGTTAGTTTAAGGACATCTCGGTCCAAAGTTAATGACATCATAATCCGTGGGTTTAAAGGGACCCCACAGTCCGAAGTTTAAAGACGTCATAGACTATAAAGTTTAAGGACATCATAGTCCATGAGTTTAGGGACCCTACAGTCCAAGGTTAAGGACATCATAGTCCATAAGTTTAAGGACCCCACAGTCCATGGAATGATTGGTTATCGGGATCCGTCACCTCTCTGAAGACGTTGAAGGATTACAATGACAAATATCAAAGGAGTGAAGAGATGTACCCTTGAACCAATGTTGATTGGGAAATCTGTAGTCCAATTTGGGATTAAGAACAATTAATTAGATTATGAGCACATGAGATCAGTTAAATCTGAATTGAGGACTTATGGCCAACTTGGGCTAAGTCCAATTAGATTTGAATGTTGGCCTTTTGTTGGACTGTTGAACATTTGTCTGGGTTCAACCCCTCATTATTTAGCAATGCTAAACAAAAATTTGGGGGGCTCTGATGATCTTTTGTCTTTGGCTGAGCACTAACCATTATAGCTCTAGATTTTAAGGTTCGTTTAAAGGGGAGATTTGCCTCTGGAAAATTTGATCAATTTGGGCTAGACTGGTTTGAAAATAGTGTTAAACACTAGCACATATTTGGCGATCATGTGTTCCCACGTGATGTGCTTTAAAACAGTGTTAAACACTGGGGACAAAATGCTCAAAATAGTGTTGAACACTAAAAGTGGGGTGGTCACGTGGGTCACGTGAGGCGCCTGAGGATTGGGCCAAATCTCCTTTATTTTACCCTCAAATCTGCAAATAAGTGTTAAACACTTAGCTTTCAGGCCATCACGTGTGAGCACGTAAGGCATCTAAAGATGGGGCCAGACTTCTTTTATTTTGTTCTCAGAATATTCAAATAAGTGTTAAACACTTTTGGTCTTCAGGCCATCACGTATTGACACGTGATGGGTATCCATGTATTGATTATTAAAGTGTTTATTAGGGGTCACGTGGGGACACGTGAGGGCGCCCAAAATTGATTCTGCCTTTGGCTTTGTTCCCTTTATCTTGAGGGTCACGTGGGAGCACGTGAGGCATTGCCTCCAAGTTTTTCTTTCTCATTTTGAGGAATCTGTTTGAGGGGTCACGTGGGGGTACGTGACCTAGTCTTATTCTTTCTTTTTTACTCATTGAGGAGAAGGATCACGTGTTACCACATGACCAAGTTCTTTACGTGCATGGAGAATTTCAAGTCTCTTTTTTTAAGAATTAAATTTTCTGGTAGGGTTAAACCCTAATTTTTGTTTAGAGGAATTAAATTCCTATGTATATGGAAGAATTAAATTCTCATATAGGGGTAAATCCTGATTTCATTTGGAGGAATTAAATTCTTATGAATTTGGAAGAATTAAATTCTTATATAGGGTTAAACCCTAATTTCATTTGGAGGAATTTAATTCCTATGAATTTGGGAGAATTAAATTCTCTAAACTCAATTCTCTCTCTAAGTTTTGGATCTGCATGACAGAATCTTCCCATGAGAATTAAATTCTCAACTTGTGGGGAGATTTGCTTCTGCAGATCTTCAACCAAAGGAAAAACTAAGTTCTTATTCAGAAGAGTTAAACTCTTAAATTGAGAATTAAATTCTCTTTTTGTTTTATGGAGCTTACATCTCTTTCCCCTTTCTTACCTAGGGTTTATTTTCTTAAGAATTAAATTCTCCTTTCTTTTTTCTCTTTGTTGTTGTTTTTTCCTCCAAAAATCCAAGATCCTTCTCTTTTCTTCTTGGCTCCTATTTAGAGGAGAAAGAAAAGAATCAGTTTGTTTAGACAATCTTTCATTGAAAGATTTTGGTTGTTTCTGTAACCAACATGATATTTTAGATCACTCAGTGAATTTTATTCACCATTGGATTTTTAATCCAAAAGATATCCTGTTTGTTATTCTTGGTGAATTTTCAGGGAAATCTTTCTTTATATAGAATCTTTCTATAAATTGGTGATTTTTAATTACCATTGGATTTTTAATCCAACGGTGCTCCACTTTACAGAGCACAATCTCTTTTTGTTTGGAAAGATTTAAAACAATATTTTTCCATTTAGGGTCCTTGATTTCCCTTCATTAGAATTTAATTCTATTAGTTCAGAAGGCTTAAGAGCCTATCACGTGTTGGCACGCAATTCCACTGTTTGATCATTTCTGTAGAATTTAATTCTATTAATTAAGGAACTTAGGAACCGATCATGTGTTGACACGTGACCCCCTTGATTAACATTTTAACCAAAATTTAATTCTGCTGTTTTAAAGAGTTAAGGAATCATCACGTGTCATCACATGACCCTTGGTCACGTGTAGACACGTGATGCCTCATTGGGATCTTTCCTTGCCATTTTATTATGCCTTTTAATTCTTTCAGTGGGTGCTTTAAAGGTCCATCACGCGTGGACACGTGACTCCACAATTGCTTGGTTGGTTAGAATTTTAATTCTATTATAACAGAGTCCCAGGAAACCATCACGTGTGAGCACGTGACCCTTTGTCACGTGTGAGCACGTGATACCCCATTGGGGTATTTCCTGATATTTTATCAAGGAACAAATGCCCCCACAGTGTTGTTCTCACGTGTTTGCACGCGAGTACAATATTGTCACCTTTGCGACCGTTGGATCTGTCTAGGGAACAGGGAAGATGAACCGTTCCCCATCACATCCTATAAATGCAGGAGTCCCTTCAGAAGCGCCTCCACTTTCCATCTTCTTCCTTGCTTGTTCTTACCTTGAGAATTTAATTCTCTCTCTCAAAACTTAGTTCTCTGTTTCGACAATTTTCAGAGTTTAACTCTGTTAACAAAAGATTCCCTTTTTCAGGTAATGATCTTGAACGGCTGAAGAACTTCTTATAGGAATTTGGATTTTAAATCCACACCAAGGGTTTTTCCCTTTAACAAGAACCCATCTTCTCCAAGTTAAAATAATGTCCAATCTTTAAATAATAAACCTTTTAGGGCTTCTTTGATTTTTAGGGATCGATGGTGATACTTGTCTTCTCTCTGGAATTTAATTCAATTCCAAAAAGGTTTAGCTCTGAAAAAGTATTCTGGGAGTTTAACTCCTCCGTTCAAAAGGAATTTAATTTCCTTAAAGAACTCAGTTCTTTAAAAGAAGACTTCTTGGGATTTTTCCTCCTGAGTTCTTACAGAAAAAGAATTTCAATAAAGGTTCTGCTTGATCTTCGCAGAGTCCAAGATGGGTTTCTCTTTGGGGGAATGTGTAGAGTCATTTGAAATCCACTGTTCATTTATTGAGAATCTTCCTTTTGTTCTCATAATGATTACTCTGCCTCATCATTAGTGAGCCACCATCTTGATTTTGTGGGAGCCTTATGTTTTGTAACCAATGGTCCCATAAAATAAGTCCTTTGTCGCTTTCTTCCACTGTCTTTTATATATACATATATATTTATAACATATATACGCGTTGGCTTCATTAACAGCTTCCTTTCCTTCGTTTCAGGAGTAATGGCTTCTCTCCCATACTTTTCCTTTACTTGCTCGGAGGCGGCTTTTTCTTAATCACCGTCAGACGAAGAGGTGACGGCGATGATCAGGGCTCATGACCCGAATTGCACCAATCTACTTTTATGGGGGACCTGGTACGGTCATATCATCTGCGGTCGCCGCAGCTTTTTTTGCGAGATACCGACAGAGCCTACCTATTCATTTCTGCCGATGGATCGTCCACGGACCGCCTTTGCTGTGGAGATGTTGAATTGGACCCCTACGGGACGGCTTGAACCTCTACAACTGGGATTCCGAACCACCCCGTGCCAGCTATAGACATCTTAGGGCGTCGCATCTGCCAAGATGAGGCCCAGCCATGTTGACAGATTTATAAAATAGAGCTTACCCCTCGACATCCCACGGGTTACCTTCTCTGGGCCTGTTATATCCTGTCCGCCCATCGTGCACGACTGCAGAGGGCCGGACACTATCAGGCGGTATACGCGTCTCTCTTCTACTATCAGTCCCCCCATGTCTGGTGGGTTAAGGCCTTCTTAAACCAATAGAATTTTCCCACCAACACCTTCTTTCTAGGGGACCGCGAAGTTTCAATTTCTCTGGAAGAGTTTCGCGAGATCTCAGGGTTGCCGGTCTGGGGGATACTCTATGAAGAACTGCTGCCTCCCGATGAGTATGTCTTCGAAACTGAGCCTGCCATGCTTGATGGGCTGTCGACTGAAAATGCCGTCCGCCACAAGCACCCAAGTTTAATTAAGACTGAGCATTTTTTAGAAGCTATTTACAGAGTCAGAAGAGCAGGGCGTCACTTTTAAAAGTTTTATCGCCTGCTTCCTTCGCGAAGACGTTCTATCAAAGACGGTTCCGAAGTTCGCAAATATCAACGACCCCTTTGGGTTCGGTTTAAATAAGCGACTGGCTAAAGAAGAGGACTTGCCGCAGTTCTACATTCCTATCCTGTCGGCCGTATCTTTCGAGTCGATCGCAGCTCCTGATATGGATGAGGAGACTTTCTTCATGGGCTTCATCAGTGTTTGGCTCAGCTGGTTCGCCATTCCCATACATCGTCGTTTTATGAGAGCCTCAGTTATCTACCCTGCCCATCGTATTGCCGAAGAGACGCGACTAGCTGTGGGCATTGCGGGGCTAGCGCATCTGTATCATGGGCTAAGCGCCGCGGCCAATACCTCAACCCCAGGCATAGATGTGGTAAATTTCTCTCTTCATTACTTTACGTCCTGGATTGAGATGCACGTGCTAGGGGCATTTGCTGCGCACCAAAGACCCAGCTTTTATGACGCTTACACTTTTCCGCGACTCATGCGGCTGGTGGACGCTTCTGCTCCTGACCCGACTCAGTCCGGGGCTATTCGCGTGCTGATTAATCCCTATGCCAATACAGGCGGGATGGTATTCAACGATCGAGTCCTCTCTGCTCCTTCGGGACCGATTCAACAGCTTTGCGACTCGTCGAAAGAGGGAGTACCTTCTCTGAAGTCCAAGGAAGCCATGCACCTATATTCGATCAGACCGGGTTATCTGGTATTTCGTCAGAACGGTGCGGCCCTTTTTATGCTGTACAACCCACACCGCTTTCCTTGGCAACTCGGATATGACCAGGGTGTCCCATTCGAGGCATTTATAGTGGAGCCTAGCCCGTCGTCAGAAGTTGTTCGTGACGCTGATCATCACTTCATGCGGCTGAACACCGGCTCTCGCTTCGTGATTCCTGAAGCTGATTATATTCCTCGATGTGTGGGGTCTTTCACGGGTTGGTACCTCCACCAAGTCAGTCCCATTATTGCTGAGGAGAGGAGGATGCTTTTCGGATATAGGGCTCCCACTCCGATCCAGGTCACGGGAGTTCTGCCGCGACCGCGTGCAGCGATTCGCCCTCCCTTGAGGGATACTAGCGTCGTGCTTATTCCGGAGGCGGCGGAAGTGGATTTAACTCCCACAGCTGGTATGCCTCCGCGAACTAGAGCTCAATCAAGGGCCAATAGGGCGCCAGTAGCAGTATCATCGGCTGCAGCGTCAGCAATGGCAGTGTCGTCGTCGGTGGCACCGCCGAGTGAGGATATTGAAGGCGAAGTGGGTCAACGTCGCGCTAAAGTATCGAGGGGAAAAAGGCGATCGTCTTCTGTAGTTAGTTCTGGGTCCAAGAGGCGAAAGAAGACGGTCACCAATCTACTCGACTTTTTAGTGGAATCAGAGCCTATCCTCCAAGACGAACCACTAGCCATGCAAGAATCAGATGGTGGTCTACTTTTTTCGGGTTCATCTGCCGAGGAAGCCGCACAATTGGCTGAGGTTATAAGACGCTCACAGGATGAATCCGAGAATGTAAGGATCCCGAAGAGGCCTTATCCTGCCGTCATCTTTTATGAAGACCCTCCATCAATACAGCGGATATTTATAGGTCCTTTGGAAGAGGGAGGTGAGAGAGCTTTTAAACAGCCTATCTCAGCCGATACTGAAGACGCGCTTTCGTTGTGAACTGGTGGCCATGAGTCTACCCTCGAACCCCGGCGAGCATACCTCCTCAGGAAGGAGCATCGGCTTGAACAAGCCATATTAGAACCTCCTTTGCGCATTGGTACACTCATATATCCTTTTGTAGTATTTTGCACTGCTTATACACACACACACACACACACACACATATCCTTATCCTCGTGCAAACTTTGCAGGGACTTCGGCAATGGCAGAGGATCTGAGTTCGAGTCGTGCTTTGACTGTGGACTTCGCAAATATCCCTGGTGAGACACTAATCAGTGTGGAGGGGGTCGATGCAACTGTTGTTCCTGCGATGGAGCTTCTCTCGGTGATTCCCACTCCCCAAGTGCTTGCTCCCCCGGAAGAGGCATCTTCGTTGGCCGCCGATTCAATGGATCTTTCTGGGGACGGCCCGGAGACTAGGGAATAGGTAGTCGAGGCTACCGTCCTTCCGCTGGAGCCTGCAGTGGTGGCCACTGCTCCTCGATCGGAAGTTATTATACCGGCCCACGTCCCCGATGATGTGCCTGGGGGCATGGAGGAGGCCGCCGAATCTGCTATCCCTCCAGTCCAAAGCGGGAGAAGCATCGAAGGTATCCATCTATATTTTATTTTGATAATCTCTCCATTATCTGAACCTTTCTGTCTTTTCAGAATTGCGCGGGTTGGCGGCGTCTATTGCTGATCTGTCTTCCAGGAAGTCTTTTCGGCGCCTGCTAGAGATGGCCGCTCCGCAGGCGATATCTCCTCAACGCATCGTCCTCTCTTCTAGGCAAGATTAGTGTCGTTTGCCCTCTCCTCACGGCATTATTATTATTTCATATAATGACATTGATATCTTCTACAGTTCTGGAAGTCGATGACGAGGTTAAGATTCTCGACGGGCCTGGAGAGCCTTCAGACCCTTCTTGCATGACTGTGGGTAGGTAAAGTTTCAACGTTGTTCCATCTGCTCTTTGCTTACAAGTCTCGCTGATTGTTTATAAATCTTAACAGCTTTGCCGGTTCTTATCACACTGGAATCTCGCATCGTCATGCCACCCGGCTCCTATGCTCTACGTGCCTCGGAACGGATGGTAAAGCTAAGCCTTCACTCCCTGTCAGCTCTGATTAAAGACTTTCGTGCCGGCAGTCTGATCACGGCCGAGGCATTTTCCGCTGAAGCCAACGGTTCTCTTCCCTTTCTTGCCACTTACCATAGTGAAATATTGGTGCAAGTCTGGGTTGAGTTCTGTCGGCAGGTGGAGGCTTGCTTGCATATTCTTGAATGTACACGCCTTCCTTCAGAGGTTGTGGCCACGGAGGCGAGCTTACGGGGGCTGATTGAGCGGTGCGCTGCGAACATGCTATCATGCGAGAAGAGGCTTAGCCGAAAGTTTTCGGAGACGGAGCTGGCTTCCAAAGCGTTGAGAGAACTTCAAGCCAATCTTACGGCCAAGACCACTCGGGCATATGAACTTTGGCGGGTGCTTCAAGAGGCTATCAAGGAGGCGGTAGCCATTGATAAGGCCGTCATTTTCACTCGCGAAATGGTCGAAGCACATAAGGTCACAGAAAAAGAGCTTGAAAGTCGGCTTGCCTCATACCAGGCTCAACAGGCTCAAGCGGAGGCCCGTCTCTTAACGATAATAAATCATGAAGCTGAGGCCCAGCGGAAAAAGGATGAATTAGCAAATCTATTGAATCGTCCGCCGGCTTGAAGAATTGTATATATATTTTTATTCTTCTTTTGTACATACTCTTGAATAAGAGTATTTTTTTTATTCTTTCATAAATTGTACTTTATATTCATTTTGATTCATGAATAAAAGACATATTTTGCTTCATGATGGTCCTTTTTAGTAAGTGCATTTTGTGGATAATCTATTTTGATTTCCTTGTAGGACAGCGATGGCTTAGGAGGTTAAGATCTGCCTCCTAAGACTTTTCAACTTTATGAGCCTGAGGGTCTCATAAAGAAATTTCTCCCTACAGGTCGAGAGGATCCCGTAGATGTAATTTCTCCTTAAGAATCATGATGATTCCTAAGTGGGTTTTCTCTTGAGAGTCGTAAGGATCTCACAAATGAGTTTTCTCTCTTACGAGTCGTGAGGAACCGTAAGTGATGGACGAGGTTGACATTATCCGCATTTCACGGAGTCAGGGGCTGCTCTGGCCATTTCCCACAGGGTCAAGATTGACTTTAGCCGTGTTCTATGGGACTAGGGTTTACTCTGGATGCTTCCCACGGGGTCAGGATTGACATAGTCGAGTTCCGCAAGGACCAAGATCCGCTGTGGACGTTTCCCACGGGGTCAGGATCGACATAGGCCGTGTTCCACGTGACCAGGATTTGCTCTGGATACTTCCCACGGGGTCAGGATTGACATAGGCCGTGTTCCGCAAGGATAAGGTTCCGCTCTGGGCGCTTCCCACAGGGTCAGGATTGACATAGGCCGTGTTCCACGTGACCAGGATTTACTCTGGATGCTTCCCACAGGTCAGAATTGACATAGCCGTGTTCCGCAAGGACCAGATTCCGCTCTGGGCGCTTCCCACGGGGTCAGGATTGACATAGGCTGTGTTCCACGTGACCAAGATTTGCTCTGGATGCTTCCCACGGGGTCAGGATTGACATAGCCGTGTTCCGCAAGGACCAGGTTCCGCTCTGGGCGCTTCCCACGGGGTCAGGATTGACATAGGCCGTGTTCCACGTGACCAGGATTTGCTCTGGATGCTTCCCACGGGGTCAGGATTGACATAGCTATGTTCCGCAAGGACCAGGTTCCGCTCTGGGCGCTTCCTACGGGGTCAGGATTGACATAGGCCGTGTTCCACGTGACCAGGATTTGCTCTGGGTGCTTCCCACGGGGTCAGGATTGACATAGCCGTGTTCCGTAAGGACCAGGATCCGCTCTGAACGTTTTCCACGGGATCAGGATTGACATAGGCCGTGTTCCACGTCACCAGGATTTGCTCTGGATGCTTCCCACGGGGTTAGGATTGACATAGCCGTGTTCCGTAAGGACCAGGATCCGCTCTGGACGTTTTCCACGGGGTCAGGATTGACATAGGCCGTGTTCCACGTGACCAGGATTTGCTCTGGATGCTTCCATGGGGTCAGGATTGACATAGCCATGTTCCGCAAGGATCAGGTTCAGCTCTGGGCGCTTCCCACGGGATCAGGATTGACATAGGTCGTGTTCCACGTGACCAGGATTTGCTCTGGATACTTCCCACGGGGTCAGAATTGACATAGCCGTGTTCCGCAAGGACCAGGTTCCGCTCTGGACGTTTTCCACGGGGTCAGGATTGACATAGGCCGTGTTCCACGTGACCAGGATTTGGTCTGGATGCTTCCCACGGGGTCAGAATTGACATAGCCGTGTTCCGCAAAGACCAGGTTCCGCTCTGGGCGCTTCCCACGGGGTCTGGATTGACATAGGCCGTGTTCCACATGACCAGGATTTGCTCTGGGTGCTTCCCACAGGGTCAGGATTGACATAGGCCGTGTTCCGCAAGGACCAGGCTCCGCTCTGGATGTTTCCTATGGGGTCAGGATTGACATAGGCCGTGTTCCGCAAGGACCAGGCTCCGCTCTGGACGTTTCCCACGGGGTCAGGATTGACATAGGCCGTGTTCCACATGACCAGGATTTGCTCTGGATGCTTCCCACGGGGTCAGGATTGACATAAGCCGTGTTCCGCAAGGACCGGAATTTGCTGTGGACGTTTTCCAAGGGGCCAGGATTGACATAGGCCGTGTTCCACATGACCAGGATTTGCTCTGGGTGCTTCCCACAGGGTCAGGATTGGCATAGTCGTGTTCCGCAAGGACCAGGATCCGCTCTGGACGTTTTCCACGGGGCTAGGATTGGCATAGGCCGTGTTCCACGTAACCAGGTCAGGATTGACATAGTCGTGTTCCGCAAGGACCACGATCCGCTCTGGGCGCTTCCCACGGGGTCATGATTGACATAGGCCGTGTTCTATGTGACCAGGATTTGCTCTGGGCGCTTCCCACGGGGTCAGGATTGATATAGACCGTGTTCCGCAAGGACCAGGATCCGCTCTGGATACTTCCTACGGGGTCAGGATTGACATAGCCGTGTTCTGCAAGGACCAGGTTCCGCTCTGGATGTTTTCCACGGGGTCAGGATTGACATAGACGTGTTCCGCAAGGACCACGATCCGCTCTGGGCGCTTCCCATGGGGTCATGATTGACATAGGTCGTGTTCCACGTGACCAGGATTTGCTCTGGGTGCTTCCCACGGGTTCAGGATTGACATAGCCGTGGACGTTTTCCACGGGGTCAGGATTGACATAGGCCGTGTTCCACGTAACCAGGATTTGCTCTGGATGCTTTCCACGGGGCCGTGTTCCACGTAACCAGGATTTGCTCTGGATGCTTCCCACGGGGTCAGGATTGACATAGGCCATGTTCCACGTGACCAGGATTTGCTCTGGATGCTTCCCACGGGTCAGAATTGACATAGCCGTGTTCCGCAAGGACCAGGTTCCGCTCTGGGCCCTTCCCACGGGGTCAGGATTGACATAGGCCGTGTTCCACGTAACCAGGATTTGCTCTGGATGCTTCCCACTGGGTCAGGATTGACATAATCGTGTTCCACAAAACCAGGATGTGTTGACTCTCGGTTGTCTGTGCATCGTCGAGTCATGAAACTGGGAGCTTTGCCGCGGCTCCGATTTGTTGATGTTATGTCTGTTGTAATGAGACGATTGTTAAGATGATCTCCAGGCCGTCTGTGAACCGTTGAGATGTGGCTTCTTTTTCTGATAGAGCCTGGTGGGAAGGTATGGTTCCCTCTTAATTTGTGCCCCTGGATTGTATATAGGGATCGATGTGATCTTACCTGTAGGGCAAAAAAGTTTCATTTTTTCTTTCCGCGATACTCTATCATTTCAGTTTTTATATCGCGAAAGTCGCGATTGCCCAATCATTTCGGCTATTTTTCGTGGTGCCCAATCATTTCGGCTATTTGTTTTATTTTTACTCGCCGCTTTTTATTGCGAGTTGCCCAATCATTTTGGCTATTTTTCATGCATATATTTTTATTTGCTAATTCTGTTGCAAGTTGCCTCATCATTTCGACTATTTCATATGCGTTTGCCTTGCTGTGAGTTTTGGATTTGATACCGATTTAGGCATCAGCATCGCTGCAACTGAGACATTGCCAGGAGCGAATCATCATTTGCCTTTGTCGATGTCGAACAATGGTGGCTTAGTGAACAGGGTTTGGATCCTGTCGACTAAGGCTTTTAACTTTACGAGCCGTAAGGGTCTCATAAAGGTATTTCTCCTTACGAGTCGTGAGGATCTCGTAGGTGCGTTTCTCCTTAAGAATCGTGAGGAGTCTTAAGTGTATGATTTCTTATAAGTCGTAAGGATCTTACAAGAGTGTTTTTCTCTTTATAAGTCGAGAGGACTTACAAGTGTCTTTTGCCATATGAGCATATCCCTAGTCTCTGGTGGGACTCTTGTTAGGGAAATGTTTATTCGCGCCCGTGGATTGTATATAAGGGTCAATACTGAACCATTTGTAGGGCAATGTTGGAGGTTGTGTTGGCTTAAGAACAGGTTCAGATCTCTGTAGCTTAAGGCTTTTGAATCCTATGAGCCGTGAGGCTCTCAATGGGGAATTCTCCTTACGAGTCGTGAGGATCTCGTAAGTGTGTTTCTCCTTAGGAATCGTGGGGATCCCTAAGTGTGTTGCTCTTTTGTGAGTCGTAAGGATCTCACGCAGGTAGTTTCTCCTCACAAGATTGAGAGGGCCTTGTAAGTGTCTTTTAACGAGATTGCGCCCTTTCGGGTTTTCACAAAACTCGCCGGTAGCCCTGCTGTTTTTACTTACGGAGCCCTTTCGGGTTTTCATCCGTGCCCATTTTGCTTATGGACATACCGTTTTCTCTCTTTATTTTATTTTTATTTATTTATTTATTTATTTTGTCAGTCTTGGGATGCTGCGGTCCGTAGTAGTTTATCGACGTCTCAGTCAACAGCCAGTCTTAGGACATAGTGGTCCATCGTTAGTTTAAGGACGTTTCGGTCTGAAAAGCCGGCTACTACTTATAGAGTTTGGGCTTAGGAAGATAGTGAGCGGACATAGGCGTCTTCATCTACTATTGACCTAGGTCATGACTCGTCAGTCGTAGTATTTTTTCAGAAAGCGACCGTTTATTGGCCTGAAAGGTCTTTCACCATGCATGTCCATGAGTAGATAAGCTCCACCCTGGTAGACATTGTCTATGATATACGGGCCTTCATAGTTCGGCTCGAAATTCCCCCGCTTGGTACGATTAGGGATCATAGGTCTCTTGACCACTAGCACGAGTTCGCCTTGGCGGAATGTTCTCGGCCTAGTCAATTTTTTATATGAGCGCGTCATCTTTGCTTTATAAGCCTCTAGATTTTGTTGCGCCATGAGCCGGGTTTCATCAAGGGCGTCGAGCTCCTCAAGCCGAAGGTGAGCATTTTCTTCGTAAATTAGCTCGTAGTGAACCGCCGCTCGTAGAGAGGGTAACTCTATCTCGAAGGGGAGTACCGTTTCTGTGCCGATTACTAATGCATACGGCGTTGTGTTTGTGTCCGTTTTGAACGTAGTTTGAAACGCCCAGAGAGATTCATGCAGTCTTTCGTGCCAGTCCTTTTTATTTCGAGACACCGTCTTTTTCACGATTTTCGTCAAGGTCTTGTTGAAAGCCTCAGTAAGACCGTTAGCTCGGGGATTATAGACCGAAGAATATCTCCAGTCTATGTTATGTTGTTGTGCGAAGCGGCTGATCTTGTGGCTTCTATAGGCTGGCCCGTTATCGGAGATAATCCGTCGCGGAGTGCCGAACCGATAAATGACGTGTGTTTTGAAGAAATGGAAGATATTCTCCGTCTTCACTTCTCTTAGCGGTACTGCTTCTGCCCATTTAGAGGAGTAATCGGTTGTTGCCAGTATGAATCGATGTCCTTTAGATGATGCTGGTTCAATGGGCCCGATTATGTCAGTACCCCATATTTCGAATGGCCAGCTAGCCACCGTCGGATGTAGCAGATTTGGATGCTGATGAATGAAGTCCCCATGAATCTGGCACGAGTGGCACTGCTTCGCGTATTCAAGGCAGTCTTGAATTATCGTGGGCCAATAGTAGCCCATCCTTTTGATCTTCAGCTTCATCTTTGGCCCGGCTTGGTGAGAGCCGCAGAGTCCGTCGTGAGTTTCTTGGACGACTCTCCTTGCCTCTTCAGGTCCCAGGCATCTCAGCCATAGAAAATCAAATGATCTCTTATACAGAGTATCATTGACGAAGGCAAAAGATGGAACTCGTTTCATGAGCCGATGCCTTGAAGGTGTTCGACGGGATTTGAAGTAGTCTATAAAGACTTCTCTCCAATCCTTAGTCTTTTCCTGATCTTTTATTTGTAGGGCCATTTGCTCGGTCGTTCCCTTTTCTTTAGAAGGTTCCGGAGATATTTCTGCCGGTGCGAGAACCCGACGGCTTTGCACAACGATCCTCACGTTATCGAGGTTCTCGTCGGCCATTTCTTTAGCGAGCTTAGCTAACGCATCCGCTTTGCTATTCTCCGCTCGCGATATGCTTTCCAGGGCATAGGCAGGGATTTGAGTTAGCAGTTGCTGCACTCTCTCTCCGTACTTTACCGACTCTGGTTTGCACGTTTGATAGTCGCCGTCTACTTGGCTAACGATCAGCTGGGAGTCTCCGTATATGAGGAGATTCTCAATTCCTATGTCTATAGCGATCTCAAGACCTGCTATCAAAGCTTCGTACTCGGTTTCATTGTTCGTCCTCGGCTCTGTTAAGGAGAAGGCAAAGCGCATTATCCCTCCTTGTGGAGTCACGAAGATGAGGCCTACCCCGGATTTGATCATAGGGTGCTTTGTTTGCGTTTCTTCATAGAAGATGCCCCATGAAAATAGAGTTCCCACCGGGTATCATTCATTCTTCTCTCCTCGTCGATCGTGTCAAATGCGTGCTCGTCTGGCAATTCGCAGTTCAAGGGAGATTCGGCAGGTATCGGATGCTGATTGATACGAAAGAGTGTTTGTTTGTAGTTTAACCGCAATCAATAACGGTGTCGCGCGTAGCTAGACCGAGATGAGTACGGGTCGTCCTCTGGGAAACGTGGAACCTTTTACTTTTACTTTAGATGTGTTGAGAAAGAGAGGAGGGATAAAGAATTTTATAGAGTGGTTTCTAGATCTACGTTAAACAAGAATGTAAAATATAGATCTAGATTATTTTAAAGATGTAGTAAATATAATAAGAGGGCTTGTAGGGTTCGTTAGGATTTAGTAGTTATGGACGATTAATTAAAAGTTACCCTTTTTATCCATTAATAGATTTAGAACTAGAACGACGGTGATGCGTGTAGATTAGGGTTTCTGGAGGGAAAAGGAATCCCACTCTTAACCCTTATCTCGACACGGAACTCCGTTCATATCTAGCCTATACCAAAACAATCATTAATCTAATCTCTAATCGCGGTCGGAACTAGCAAAGAATTGCTAGCGCGCCCGATTAGGATGTTAATGATTCTTTTGATAAAGTTTCTAAACTTTATAGGACTTAAAAAGGGTTTAGTTATTTTCATCGTCCATTAGCCTACCCTAATCCTACGAACCCTAACAAGCGGAGAATTACTCGCGCATGTTGGGAGAAGAAGATGAAAAGACAGAGAGGGAAAACATAATGTAAAATGCAAAGACAATTAAATAAAATAACTACCTTTATTAATCGACTTGAACAAACTACACTTTAATCCGTAGAAAATGATTACAAACTAGTTGCTTCTCGATCTTTCCTAAGGAGGTAGTCGAACAGTCGATGATCAGCCTGGATGCGTGAGCGTCTGGAGCTTCGTGATCTCTTCGGCTTGATAACTTTTCCAAGAGGCTCTCGGTGCCCTTTTATAGTGCAAAGCCACAATCTTTTGCTTCAAAAGTTGGTAAAATATAGCAGAGATTTAAGCCACAAAATCTTAGCAAATGATCCCTCTAGATTGCCACGGATCCACGGCCAAAAGGGGGGTATGGCCGCGGATCCGCGGCCAGTTGATCTCATCCCTCCATCATTTTTCTGGGGCTTGGTCTTTGGGACATTTGGCAATTCTAGGCACCATCAGAATTCAGAAATCTTCTCTCGGTTGCTTCCAGACTTGGTCTCCAAGTTTTAATTCTTAATTAGGCAAGTCTTCTTCAACAACTTGATTTGCTTGCTAAATTCTGCATAACAACTTGGAAAATTCTGCACAATAATCTCAAATAATATTTAGTAGACCTAGTTCTACTAGGATTAGGTCAATGAATTTATTTGCATACATTTTCCTACCAAATGCTAATTAAAATATATTAACACATGGAAAATAGTGTTTTTACACATAAACCCTCATATGTATAATATATCATAATAAAGTCCTTTTTTTAATATGAAAATCGTAGGAAAAATATAATACAAATGTGCAGTTTTATCAACTGAACAGATGCTCAGCGAGGAAGTCGGCGATAGCCTGGCCTTTCACTGCCTTGAAAGGTCGATAAGTTATCGAGAACTCCATCAAGAGCAGGGCCCATTTAGCGAGCCATCCCGTTAATATAGCCTTTGAATTCAAATATTTGAGAGGATCCACTTTTGATCTGAGATGGACCTCATGCGCCAACGCGTAGTGTCTGAGCTTCGTTATCGCGAAGATCAACGCTTGGCAGTGTTTTTCGATGGGAGAATAATTGCTTTCTGCCCCCAGTAGAACTCGACTCAAATGGTAGAGGTCTCTCTCTTTCCCTTGGTCGTTCTCTTGTGCCCACAGTGCGTCTAAGGAACCTTCGAGAGTTGTTGTATATAGGACGAGAGGTTTTCCTTTAACGGGAGCGACTAGTACTGGCGGATTCTGCAGGTATTGCTTGATTTCGTTCAGTGCGCTTTGGCATTTGCGATCCCAGACGAACGGGGTTCCTTTCTTCATTAGGTGACTGTAAGGACGGCACTTGCCGGAGAGATTGGCTATAAATTGCCGGATATACGCGAGCTTTCCTTGGAGAGACCGCAGTTGCTTGAGAGTCCTTAGCGGAGGCATTTCCATGATCGCCTCGATCTTTGACGGGTCTATCTCGATGCCTCGGTGGCGAACGACGAATCCTAGGAATTTGCCTGAGGAAACTCCGAACGCGCATTTGAGAGGATTCATCTTCAAGTTATATTTCCGAAGGCGCTGAAACATGATTTTCAGATGCTCTAAATGTTCCTCGTATGATTTGCTTTTAATTACGAGGTCGTCGATATATCATTCGACTATTTCATGTATGAGGTCATCGAAGATTTTCGTCATGGCCCTCTGATAGGTGGCACCGGTGTTCTTTAGACCGAAAGGCATCACTTTGTAGCAGAATATGCCCAAAGGGGTCCGAAAAGCGGTATGCTTCTGGTCTTCGGGATGCATTTTTATTTGATTGTATCCTGATGAGCCGTCCATGAAGGAGAAAACTTCGTGAGTGAACGTATTATCTATCATCAGCTCGGTGACCGGTACTGAAAAGTCGTTTTTCGGGCATGCTTTGTTGAGATCCCGAAAGTCTATGCATATGCGCACCGTCCCATTTTTATTCATCACTGGGACGATATTGGCGATCCAGTCAGGATATTGAACTTCTTGGATGAAACTAGAGTCGATTAGCTTCTTGACATCGGCGTTGATACTCATCTCAAGCTCGAGCCGCATTCTTCTCGGTGCTTGTTTGATCGTCTTGACGTCCAGGGATATTGCCAATTTGTGTACAGCAATCTCTGGATCTAATCCTGGCATCTCGGAATACCTCCATACGAAGCAATCTTTATGCTGCATGAGCACGTCTTTTAGCGTAGCCATCCTTTCTTCAGACAACAACTCACTGACGAATGTCGGCCGCGGGTCACTTGCCGTCCCCAAATCAATTTTCTTGAGGTTATCTGCAGTAGTATGTATTCCATCTTCCAGCTCTTTTGGCGCCGGTGGAAACTCTGAGATTACCTCGCTATCATCGTTTTCGAAGCACCAGGGGAGGTCATCTATATTCTCGGGCTCTTCTTCTGACAACGTTATCACGTGGCAGGTACGAGATCGCTTCCGAGACCGATATTGATCTGGTTCCATTCTCGCTGCATACATGACTTTTGGTTCATACTTCTGCGGCGGGATTACCCTCCAACCGCTGGATAGAGCGAACCTGCTGAGGTGATATTGGTTTTCAACCCAGTTCTTGAAGGTGAAGCAGTCTTCGAGAGGATGCCCTATTGCTTGGTGATAAGAGCAATAGTTTGGGTGAGAGACCTCTTCTGCTTGCTCGGGATACTTGGACTCCGGGAGTGTCATCATCAAATGTTTCATGACAAGATCGATATCTTCTTCGTCTTGTCTTGGGGAAAAGAATATTCTCGACCGATCTTCTTTATAAGAGACGGATCCCGGCTGCTCGATTCTTGATCGCGTGGCTTCTTAGACCCGCTACGCCGTTGTCGAACGTTTTTCCGTTCTTTGGTTTATTTTTGTCTCTGCGCCGGGTCTTTCGTATGACGGGTTGGCGACGAGGAGCATTGTCATTCTCAGCGGCCTATTGAAGGAGGCGCTGCGTCCTGGCTTTCTCGTAAATGGCCATTTCGCGGTTATGGTCATCCCGGACCTTTTGACCCGCTTCCCTTATTAGCTTGTCTATCCGTTCTTTAAACGACTGACTCGGGATTTTAATGGCAGGGCCTTGTTTTGGTTCAGAGTCAGCGTCTTTTAACAGAACGTCTCCTTCTTCATCGAAGTCATGTAGCTGCCGTGGACTCGCTCCCGTTTTTTGGATTGAACATATCCAAGCCCGATCGTTTCCATCCTCCCGTTTGGCAACTTTCGCTGAGTTCCGGGGACGTCCCAGATCCTGTTGTAGAACCGAGCTTGTCGAGCAGTCTGTTTGAAGGGTACACCTTGGCGCTTCAATAGCCTTTTTAAGCCTTCTGTGTAATATCTAGGCAGCCGGATGGGCTGGAGCCTGTCAAGTGTAGAATCGGCACCATGCCAAATTTCTCTCTCCCCTTTGGTTTCCGTGGATTGATAAAAGAGGATCGGCTTTTCATCTTTTCGCCTGGGAGGGACACAGAATGTCTACAGTTCTTGCACACTATAGGTATCAAGCGCGTCAAGCTCTTTGTAATGCTCTTGCGGAACCATGACAATTTGCAAACTCCGATCATCGCTAGCGAAGGCTTGTATTGATGGCCGAACGGAAAATACAGTATTGACCTCATCTTCCGAATCGTTGCCGAAGATCAACATAGGAGTGGATGGTCCCGGCTTGTTGCGTTGGGGTGGCCCCGAATAAACTATTTCTTCTTCCTCCTCAGTGTCACTCCCGAAAACTGGAATAGTGGTGATAGCTTTGTTCTTCGGTTTATGGCATCTTTCCGTGTCTTTGAAATCTGGTAAGAAGTATTTTGCATCTTCGTACTTTCGGACTTCATTCACGGAGAATGGATTTAGTTCCCCCGTCACAGTATACTCAGGACCATCCTTGAAATACTTCATACACTGATGTTGTGTAGAAGGGATGATGTTGTATTCGTGTAACCAAGGCCTGCCGAGCAAAACGTTGTAGCAAGTCTTGGCGTCAATGACATGAAACTTAATGTTCGTGACAAGCAGCCCAAAGCGTAGTGTCAATATTACAGACCCGAGCGTCCGTGATGACTGGGAGTCAAACCCGGAGATGGTGATTTTATCACGAGCGAGGTGCTGAACGCTCCTGCAGATTTCCTTCAACACTCTCACGTTGAGGAGATTGACGGAGGACCCATTGTCAACCAGGGTTTTATCTATCTTGATATCATGACAGTATCCGGAGACATAAAAGGGGACGGTTATGCTCGCACGTCCAAAGGAGGAGATCTTCATCGCCGAAGGTGATGTCGGCTGTGTGCACTTCTTCCAGCTCGTCCTTCATCTTTTCTTCGGCGAGGAAAGGTTGGAATTGCTCGGGTTCTTGCAGTGCTTTGATCAAAGAATCTCTCGCCTCTTTTGACAAGCTGCGAAGGTAGGTTTCTCAAGTGTGCCAGAACGTTGTAGTCCACCTTATTTTTGTTTGGCGGGTCCTTGGCTGTTAACTCTTCGACGGCTTGGTCATCAAGGATGATATCCTCAGGGACCTTTTCTTTTCCCTTATCCTTTTTGTTCGACCTCTTGTTTAGGGGTCCGAGATTCTTTTCAGGTAATGTGCGATTGCGCAACTGAATGTTCTCACAGCTGTTCGGTTCTTCCTCTTTTCCTGAGGTGGATTCTTTGAAGAGAGGGCCGAGAGTCATTTCTTCGTCAGAGTCGCTCCCGAAAGTGAGGACTTGCGATCCCTCATAGTCAACCATATGGCAGTTGCCGGCAGTTCTTTTGTGCTCACTTGTCGCGCCTTTCCGCTGTCGACGAGCTTCACGCTTCATCCTTTTAAAGTGTTGCCTGTGAGCGATATATCCCTGCCACCAGTTTTTAAAGGCTATGCACTCTTAAGTAGGGTGTGTAACCTTTCGATGATATAAGCATTAGTTAGGATGTATATCCGCTTCATCAGGAGTGTTTTCTTCGGAGGGTGGCAGCTTCATTCCCATTGATATGGCTTTGGCGAACCTCTTCCTAGTCTTGAACCTGTTTTTATTTGCGGCGGATGTACTTTGATCTGGTGGGAGTGTTTCAACCCTTTCGTGCAGTTGCCGGCGTTTGGCCTTTTCAAATATGGCTATCTCGCACTCTCGATCACCTTTGCTTTTAAGAAGAGCTTCGTTCAGGAATGCATCGATCATTTCATCTGATGGTCCTAGAAGTTCCGGCTCAGGATCTGCCCTCAGTTTCTCTGCATCCAGAGCTTCTCCATCGTTTACCAACGAGTGAGAGATCACATGGCAGCTTGCCACATAATCCTCAGATTCATCCGACGAGTCTTCTCCGTTGTCATCTCCGTCCTTAAGGACGTGGCTGAGAAATTCTTGGAGTGTGACTGGAGTCCGCGCCTTCTGATTATATTCTTCCAGCGCGTCGATATATTTTTGCAGGTCCGTACGGTTGTCACCAGGCTTCACGGGCTTCTTGGCTTTCTTCTTCTTCGATGACTTTGACGGCTGGATGTGAGCGCTTTGGCTATCATCACCAATCTTTGGAGTCGGGCGTGGTTTCAGCATTCTCTCGATGATCTCGGGTTCCAGTGGATTTTTCCACCTAATCGCCGGGCATGTTTGGAGATCCTTCAGCATTCTTTTCGTCTTGGCTGAAAGAACGACCTCCCATGGAGCTTCTTCCACAAAAGAGTATGATGCCCCCGGTGTTTCCTCCCTTTTAAGAGCATGCGGTTGAGGCGGGCTTACTTTCCACTTCTCGGACAGTGCGAATTTACCCTATTGATACTGGTCCTTAATCCAGCCCTTGAAGACGAAGCAATCTTCAATTGGATGGCCTATCGCTTGGTGATAGGGGCAATAATTAGGGTTATTAGCCTCACTGGGTTGCAATGGGCATTTTGGATTCGGCAGGTTGATGATCATGTTGCGCATTGCCAGCTCGAACAATCTCTTCGTTTTGTTCCGGGGAAACGAATAAGGGCGCTTTATTTTCTCATTATAGAATTGCCGCCTCTCGTCCAGGCGATCAGTTAGTTTTGGGCCACTGGGCTGCTGTTGAGCATTTGCGATGAAGGTCGCTTTCCTTTTGCCCTTTTCATTCCGTGGCTCCGGTTTTGAAGGAGACGGTCTATGACCCATCTGGTCCATTTGGGCCAGTTTGTCGATCAAGGCCTGGAACGTGGTCGGCTTGAAGAACATCATAAATTGGGAAATAGTCGCTTGAGGGTTAAGAGTGCCTACGAACATGCCCACTGCCGGCGCTTCTTCGATGCGCTGCTCACATTTCGACCATAAATTCAGCCATCGTATTGCGTATTGAACCCATGTTTCGCCAGGTTTCACCCTGGCATTGATCAATGCTGTTATTGGGGTGCGTTCACTAGCACTCGCGAAGCGCTGGGTGAATAGTAGCTCCATCTCTGCAAAAGTTTTGACGGAATCGTTGGGAAGCTCTGAATACCATTCGAAGGTCCGTCTTGCCTGAATTTCGACGCGGAACTGACTTCTAATTAGGCGATTGTGGGTTCGAGTCCCACCGGGCGTGCCAGAATCTGTTCCTCGCCGAAACATAGAGATGCGACCGCGCAGGTCCGTCTAGCCTGAATTTCGGGGCAGATGCTAATTGGTGCTATCCGTCCACCTCTCTGAAAATGCCAAGTTGATTTATGACACCGTGTATCGAAGGTTTAAACGGATGTGGCCGATATAGCAGACTTCGTCAGATTCCCCCTCATTTGAGGGGGTTTTGATTGTGGGGACGCTCTTCCTTGCAGGCGCGAGCCACTGCAGTTAATTACGCTACCGCATCGCGGTAACAACTTTCTCCTTCTCCAGATGGTCACTTCGTGTCGTGGGTGTTTGTTTTGTTTTTGGTTGCTCGTGGATTGTATGCGGAGACTAATTTATGTTGTCTCCCGTAGGGCGTGGATTAGTCCAAATCCGTATTTTCTTAGATTTGGGTTTGGGGTTAGGTTTAAGGATACGTTAGTCTCATTTGAGACTAAGATCAACTTAAACATATGTTAAGGATACGTTAGTCTAATTTTTAGACTAAGATCAACTTAACGGGATCATTTAGATCCAACAAAAGAGCATTTGGGCTCTATTGTTTAGTTTAGGAAAATTGCGGTCGATTAGTTTAAGGACATTACGGTCCAATGTTAGTTTAAGGACATCTCGGTCCAAGGTTAAGGACATCATAGTCCGTGGGTTTAAAGGGACCCCCATAGTCCGAAGTTTAAAGACGTCATTTTCTATAAAGTTTAAGGACATCATAATCTATAAGTTTAAGGACCCCACAGTCCAAGGTTAATGACATCATAGTCCATGAGTATAAGGACCCCACAATCCATGGAATGATTGGTTATCGGGACCCTTCACCTCTCTGAAGACGTTGAAGGATTACAACGACAAATATCAAAGGAGTGAAGAGATGTACCCTTGAACCAATGTTGATTGGGAAATCTGTAGTCCAATTTGGGACTAAGATCAATTAATTAGATTATGAGCACATGGGCTCAGTTAAATCTGAATTGAGGACTTATGGCCAACTTGGGCTAAGTCCAATTAGATTTGAATGTTGGCCCTTTGTTGGACTGTTGAACATTTGTCTGGGTTCATCCCCTCATATTTAGCAATGCTTGTAGGGTTCCTAGGCATGCTAATGAGGTCTCACAAGGCATCAACCATACCAATTTCAAATTTTACGGGTGCCGAGAAACCCTAATACGGATCGTTAACTAGATTTCTAGGCGAAAACAATAAGTAGTTAACAACTTAACTAAAAGAACGGAAATACAACCTTTGTAGATCCGTTTCTCCACCTCCATAGCTCCATGATGAAGTCCTCTCCGCTGTCCAAATCGAACCATGACTCTAGCATCGGCTTCATCGGAGAAAAAGCGGGCTAGGTCATCGACGACGATGCCGAAGATGATCTACGTCGAGACATCACTAGATCAAGCTCCACCTTCACCAAGCCATGAAAACTTGTGAAGGAAACACCCTATACTACTTGGCAAGAGGTAGAGGATGAAGAAATAGGAAGTGGGTTCACTTTAGAATTGGATTTCTCACTCATTTTCTCAAGTTGCCATTGATGGAGGCAAGCTTTTCTTCTTTGAAGATGAAGAAGAAGAAGAAGATAGAATATGATAAATCTTATTCAAAAAGAATAATCAAATGAATACTTATCATATCCTAACCTTAGTTAGGTGTAGAGAATAGACCATGATTAGGTTTAATGGTTTAGGGTTAAGCATGAGACAAAATGGTCATGTAGTCAAAGCTTCATGAAGCTTCAATTACAAACAAAGAAAGCCACCATTTTCTCTTTATCATTTTCTTTTGCTAAAATAAACAAAATGGATAAATAAATGAATAAATGAATAAGTAAATGAAGCAAAAGAAACCCTAACCATTGACCAACCATGGTTTAAACTATACACCAAACTATCATGTATCATCAAACATGATACAATCAAATGCACAAAAGTATATCATATATACAATGTGCACATCAAGTGAGAAAATCCATCTTAAGTGAACCAATACTAGTTAATGCAAAGTAATATATCAAATATATATTTATGCATTAAATCATTAAATCAACACTTGATTTAACGATCCGGTCATATCGCATATAACCGACTAATAGCCAATGTATCGACTTATCGAATCAATCCTTGATTCGATAACTAGGTTATATCGCATACAACCAATCGATACATTCATCGCGAGCATAGAATACGGTATCACATACACGCATTATTCTCGGTCCCGCACATATCTCATATGCGCTCCTATTTCGTTTCGCTTGAGCCAGGAAACCTCTGTGTAGGACTGTAAAGACTCGTCAATACGCCGGCAGCAGATGATGATCATATCAATCACCCACAAGCCGCAAGCGGTCTGCTAAACGTAACGGCCACCCGGGTATTGAGCGATCAGAAGATCGACGAGCAAGCCCGCTCACACTCCTGTGAATCCAACCAGTAACACTTACCGTACAGTCCGGTCTGTTCGTCTGATATGTCGCATATCTCGCCTAGGGGTGGTGAACGTCAGACCCCAGTAGCTCGATAAGTCATGCCGACGTGAAGTCCATGACATGTGTGAAACTACTGATAACACTTACCAGTAGGTCACTGCAACCCTGGCCAGGGATTTCCTGTTATGGCCAGTCGAGCATAGCGCAACATCAACCCCCAATACCGGGAGAGACGAATCCCCTCCTATCGCTCATTGCCTCAATGTGAATCGGGACTGTACCCAAAAAACCACCTGTTTGCACGACTCGGTAGAGCCGTGGTAGGGTGGAAATCAAAGCACAGTGGGAGACACACAAGACTCTATGACGATCTCGGGTCAACAGACTAACCTGTACCAGTGTCACCAGAGAACTGCCATCTGACGTGAGGTTTAATACCATCTGGGAGTTCTCGGCGAGTCCGTTCAGTGTACCCGGTCTTCACTGAGCACCCGTATACCATCTCTGATGTCAAACACCAATGGATATGGGATCATCCATCGCCCATCGCATGGGTCGAGAAGATATACGCTAGTCTACTCTGGAATATCGATGCCCCGTCTCGATATTCCCACGACTAGGAACATTGAAGGATGTACTCATGGACTACCCAGGCCCCACTAGTATGATCTGCATCATAGTCCTGGAAGTCGAGTACACATCCTAAGGGCTTTATCAACATGTAATCAGAGAGACAGAAAGTATACATGTTAAGATAAAGAGCAACCAGATAGCGTACTATCATGTCGAGCAAGAAAGTCCTACCTATATATGTCCCAGCATCCACTACAATATACATCCAATGTACAGTAATGGCCTCTAGGGCATACATATAACTAACAATGCTAAACAAAAGTTTGGGGGGGCTCTGATGACCTTTTGTCTTTGGCTGAACACTAACCATTATAGCTCTAGATTTTAAGGTTCATTTGAAGGGGAGATTTGCCTCTGGAAAATTTGATCAATTTGGGCTAGACTGGTTTGAAAATAGTGTTAAACACTGGGGACAAAATGCTTAAAATAGTGTTGAACACTAAAAGTGGGGTGGTCACGTGAGGCGCTTGAGGATTGGGCCATATCTCCTTTATTTTACCCTCAAATCTGCAAATAAGTGTTAAACACTTAGCCTTCAGGCCATCACGTGTGAGCACGTGAGGCATCTGAAGATGGGGCCAGACTTCCTTTATTTTGTTCTCAGAATATTCAAATAAGTGTTAAACACTTTTGGTCTTCAGGCCATCACGTATTGACACGTGATGGGTATCCATGTATTGATTATTAAAGTGTTTATTAGGGGTCACGTGAGGACGCCCAAAATTGATTCTGCCTTTGGCTTTGTTCCCTTTATCTTGAGGGTCACGTGGGAGCACGTGAGGCATTGCCGCCAAGTTTTTCTTTCTCATTTTGAGGAATCTGTTTGAGGGGTCACGTAGGGGCACGTGACCTAGTATTGTTCTTTCTTTTTTACTCATTGAGGAGAAGGGTCACGTGTTACCACGTGACCAAGTTCTTTACGTGTATGGAGAATTTCAAGTCTTTTGTTTTAAGAATTAAATTCTCTGGTAGGGTTAAACCCTAATTTTTGTTTAGAGCAATTAAATTCCTATGTATATGGAAGAATTAAATTCTTATGTAGGGTTAAACCCTAATTTCATTTGGGGGAATTGAATTCCTATGAATTTGGGAGAATTAAATTCTCATATAGGATTAAATCCTGATTTCATTTGGAGGAATTAAATTCTTATGAATTTGGGAGAATTAAATTCTCTAAACTCAATTCTCCTTCTAAATTTTGGATCTGCATGACAGAATCTTCCCGATGAGAATTAAATTCTCAACTTGTGGGGAGATTTGTTTCTGCAGATCTTCAACCAAAGGAAAAACTAAGTTCTTATTCAGAAGAGTTAAACTCTTAAATTGAGAATTAAATTCTCCTTTTGTTTTATGGAGCTTAGATCTCTTTCCCTTTTCTCACCTAGGGGTTCTTTTCTTGAGAATTAAATTCTTCTTTCTTTTTTCTCTCTGTTGTTTTTTTCTCCAAAAATCCAAGATCCTTCTCTTTTCTTCTTGGCTCCTATTTATAGGAGAAAGAAAAGAATCGGTTTGTTTAGACAATCTTTCATTGAAAGATTTTGGTTGTTTCTGTAACCAACATGATCTTTTAGATCACTCAGTGAATTTTATTCAGTACTTTAATCCAAAAGATATTCTGTTTGTTATTCTTGGTGAATTTTCAGGGAAATCTTTCCTTGTATAGAATCTTTCTATAAATTGGTGATTTTTAATCACCATTGGATTTTTAATCCAACGGTGCTCCACTTTACAGAGCACAATCTCTTTTTGTTTGGAAATATTTAAAGAAATATTTTTCCATTTAGGGTCTTTGATTTCCCTTCATTAGAATTTAATTCTATTAGTTCAGAAGGCTTAAGAGCCTATCACGTGTTGGCACGCGATCCCACTGTTTGATCATTTCTGTAGAATTTAATTCTATTAATTAAGGAACTTAGGAACCCATCACGTGTTGACACGTGACCCCCTTGATTAACATTTTAATCAGAATTTAATTATGCTGTTTTAAAGAGTTAAGGAATCATCACGTGTCATCATATGACCCTTGGTTACGTGTAGACACGTGATGCCTCATTGGGATCTTTCCTTGCCATTTTATTATGCCTTTTAATTCTTTCAGTGGGTTCTTTAAAGGTCCATCACGTGTGGGCACGTGACTCCACTAATTGCTTGCTTGGTTAGAATTTTAATTCTATTATAACAGAGTCCCAGGAAACCATCACGTGTCAGCACGTGACCCTTGGTCACGTGTGAGCACGTGATACCCCATTGGGGTATTTCCTGATATTTTATCAGGGAACAGGCCGATGACAGACACCTGAGCCAAAGTTGGTCATATGATCTGTGGTATAACGTATTATTTACAAATACGTATCGGAGAGCTCTCTTCTTTAACCGAACCCTCGCAGATTTTTCTTCGGACAGCTTATCATATCGAAGGGACTCTATGAAGGGCTCTTTTCAATCGGGTTTGTCTTGAATGATCAGAACTTCTTCGGCAGGATTGCTCTTTTGTTCCGCGCTTCTCGTAAAGAGACTGCGGGAAGAATTTGCCGGCTCTTAACTGTGATCAGAATTTCATCCATGTCGGGATCAGCCGGTTCTGTGGCTAGACGTGTGAGTACGTCGGTTTTTCTGTTCAACGCCCCAGGGACTCTCATTAGTTCAATATCAGTGAACTGTTTCGTGAGTTACATCACCTGGCTTCTATATCGAGCTAACTCGGGCTTATATATCTTGTAGTCGCCACTCACTTGGTTGACGACAAGCTGGGAGTCACCGTAAACCCGTACCCGAAAAATTTCTATTTCTATGACGAGCTCCAGACCAGCTATCAGAGCTTCATACTTAGCTTTGTTGTTTGTGCGAGGCTCAGTGAGAGCGAAATAACGTCGTAGGGTTCCTCCCGATGGCGTGATGAACACCAATTCTATCCCCGCTTTTATCTCCGAGACGCTTGATTTGCTGGAGGTCCTTATTGATGAATCTCCATCAAAGTAGAGCTCCCAATATGGCTCGTTATCCTTGAGGTGCAGCATTTGTTCGTCGGGTTACTCACAATTTAGCGGTGACCCTTCTGGTATGGGATGAGCTGAGAGGAAATCGGTGAGGGCTTGCCCTTTTACTGCTTTCTGAGGGGTATAGACTATGTCGAACTCAAGTAGCATGACAGCCCATCTTGCCATTCTGCCAACTAGGCTTGCCTTGGTCATTAAGTATTCAAACGGATCGACCTTGGAGATCAGCATAACCCGATGGGCGAGCAGATAATGCCTCAGTTTCTTCATAGCGAATATCAAAGCTAGGCATTGCTTTTTGATCGGGGAATAGCTGTGTTCCGTCCCGACTAAAGTTCGACTGAGATAGTAGAAGGCATTTTTTCCCCTCCTCGTTATTCTGGACAAAGAGTGCACCGAGTGACTCATCCAGCGCGGCAGTATAGAGAATCAACGGTTTATTTGAATTGGGAGCAGCAAGCACTGGAGGGTGCAACAGATACTGTTTGATGCTTTCGAGCGCTTCTTGACATTCGGTGTCCCAGACAAAAGGAGCTACTTTCTTCATGAGTTTTGAGAAGGGCCTGCATTTTCTCGATAGATTCGAAATTAACCTCCGTACGTAAGCGAGCTTCCTTGAAAGGATCTTAGCCGCGTCAGATTCTTTGGAGGAGGCATCTCCATGATGACCTTTATTTTTGATGGGTCAACTTCGATCCTCCGATGTTGGACTTTGAAGTCCAAGAATTTTTCCGATGACACGCCAAAAGCGCACTTTAGAGTATTCATTTTCGGATCGTGTTCACTCAGTCGGGTGAAAACGGTCATGAGATCTCGGATGTGATTAGTCTTGATTTTAGTCTTGACGACCAAATCATCCACATAACATTCGACGACTTTATGGATTAAGTCATCAAAGATTTTGGTCATTACCCTTTGATATGTGGCGCCCGCATTCTTCGGTCCGAACAGCATCACCTTGCAGCAGTATATCTCGATCGGTGTTCGAAATGCTGTGTGTTTTCATCATCGGGCGACATCTTGATCTGATTATATCCAGACGAGCTATTCATGAAAGTGAACAGCTCATAATTTGAGGTACCGTCGACCATCATTTCCATAACTGGTAACAGGAAGTCGTTTTAAGGGCATGCCTTGTTAAGGTCTCTAAAATCGATACAGACTCGGATCTGTCCATTCTTCTTTTTCACTGGGATGATGCATGCGATCCAATCTGCATATTTCTCTTCTCTGATGAAGCCGGTATCGATGAGTTTCTTGGTTTCCTCGACAACCTTTAGCTCCATCTCCCTTCTTATTCTTCGAGTTTGTTTGAATGGCTTAGCATCAAGAGATATAGCCAGCTTATGCACGGCCACTTCAGGAGAGAAGCCAGGCATTTCTTTGTACGTTCACGCGAAGCAGTCGACGAACTCATGCGGTAGGGCAATTATCTGTTCTTTCATTTTCTTTGACAAGAGTGAGCTGATGTAGGTTGGACTTGGATTATCGGGCGTTCCCAAATCAACCTCGGTTAGCTCGTCAAAGGTTGCTTGCCTGCCTTCTTCGAGCTCTTAAGGGGTTTCTTCTGGTTCGGCTAGCTCGTCGTTATCATTAGACTTTCTGTTGGCTTTATTAACACGGATCATATAGAATGCTCTGACATCAGGTTGAATGAAACCTATGCCCCGTCTGTCTGGGATTCGTCCATCGATGAGTGATCGGACCTGAGACGGATGCCATAGCCCTTCATAAAACTTCGCTTCGGAGTCCGTTAGATATAGCTGACACCGACACTTCTTAAAATATTCCCGCATCTCGGGCGTATAATATCTGGGGTTTAGGACGGCTCTTATGCCTCTTTCATATGGAAGGCATGTGACAGACAAATTGTCCGGGTGCACGTCAGGATTTGACCGATAAAATAGGATGCCTTTCTGTCCACTTTTCCTCCCGGGAATGTAGAAGGTTTAAAGCTGGTCCACGGTGGAGACTGACAACACATCAAGCTCCTTGCACATCTGCTTCGGCACCCTTGTGACGGTTAGGAGTCCTTCTGTAATTTCAAAGGTCTCTCTTAGTTTCTCTTTTTGCACGAGAGCCCAATTTGTACAGCTGTTGCAAGACGGGGTCTTCTTCCTCTGATTCTTTAGTGTCGCTGCCTAAACGAGCGTGAATTTTATTGCCGGATGGGCCTTCAATATCAGACTCGTCCATATCACTACCAAAATGAGGACGAGTTTTACGGAAGGACGAACTTCCAGCGTTGGACTCATCAATGTCACTGCCGAAACGCGGACGCACTGGGGTTTTTTTTTCTTTTGAATGTGACAGCTGGCTCAGATTTGCTTTTGAGTTTCGGGGATGTTCTGTTCTCGGTCAGTTGTGGCTCAGCATTTTGGGGGTTCACAAAGTACCGGGAATCTTCATATCGGATTTCATACACACCGAACAGCTGGATGTCTCCGTCAATGCGTATTTCTTCGCCATTTTTAATATACTTCATGCATTGATGGAGAGTTGACGGAACGATGCCGTAATCATGAAGCCACGGCCGTTCTAGGAGAATCTTATAAGACATGTCGGCGTTGATCACGTATATTTTAGCTTCGGCTTGCAGATCCCCAAATTTAATTGGCAGAGCTATGGACTCCAGAACTTGCTGGCAGTTTTGATTGAAATCTTGGATGACTATCCTTTCTCTTGATAGGTGTCGGACATCAATTGACAAACTCTTCAGAGTCCGCAAGTTCATGATGTTCATTGAGGACCCCGGGTCAATCAATATGCGATTAATCCGGTCTCCGTCGCTGTAACCTGTCACATAAAGCGGTCGGTTGTGCTCAACTGTTCCCAGTAACTGGTTTTCATCCTTAAATGTGATCGTGGCTGTATGCAGAGTGTATTGGGCTTTTTTCATATTAATTTCCGCGAAACGAGCCTGATACCGCTCGGGGTTTTGCAGAGCATGAATGAGGACATCTATGAGTTTCTTGGATAGGACCAGAGCATCATAGATGCTCAAGAGAGATGGAAGGTTCCGTAGGTGGGCCAAGACATTGTAATCCACTAGAGCAGAACTCGAATCTTCATGAGTCGGCTCTACGCCGTTTTCTTCATTAGCGACCTATTTTTCCTTCTCTTTCTGGGCATTTTCTTGCTTCAGTAGTAGAGCCTTGCCGCTTCTGAGCTGGATTTGGTTGGCCTTTGTGGCGAGCTCCTCGTCCTCTTCGGGAAAACAAAGCTCTTTCTCAGAGTCGCTACCAAGGTGGACGACATAGCATAGGGATCTCGTCATCGGAGTCTTCTTCTAGCCCCTCCAGAATCTCAGCCGCTTCTACGGGGAAGAACTCCTATAACTGAATTAGAGTTTTTTTACTTTTGTTCGTAGTCTTCGAGGGAATTGATATATCTTTGAATGGTCGATTTCCCTACCGATTTTTTTCGTTTCGAGCTGCACCTTTCCTTTTCTTTTTCTTTAGCTTTTTGGATTTTGAGCCTAATCGAGCTGAATTGGAAACTGGAACGGTGGGCTCCTTCTGCCCCTCCTATTCTGTTCTGGGCATTTTCTGAAGTAGCTTTAGTATCTTCTTCATCTTTTTAGACATGTGCATGCTCCATGGAGGCTGCGGAGAGTCGGATTCATTTCCCGTGGCAGCGGATGCGGACGTCTGATCTCAGAAGGCTTCAGCTTATGTCTGTATAAAATTGGTGGTTGCAGCTTGATTGGTCACCAACACATTCTTGGACAATTCGATCTCTCTGGTCTTGTATTGCTTCTCGACCCAGTCTTTGAAAATATAGCAATTCTCGATCGCATGGTTCACTACTCTGTGGTTCGGGCAATACAATGGATTGTCGGTCATTTTTGCTTCGTGAGGTCTCTTCGATTCCGGTAATTGTAGACCGTTGTTCAGGGTATTCTTGAATATCTTGCGGACCTTGTCCCTCCTGAAAGAGTAAATCTTGTTCTTCTTCTTCTCTAGGGAAGTTCCTTCTCCTCCTAGCATTAGCTTTCGGGATCGGTCCATTTTTTATCTGCTCGCCTTTCGCTTGTCTTCGTTGTCAAACGCATTGGACGCGTTGGTATTATTGAAATTCCCGCTTTTACGGTTGTCATCCTTTCGGCTTTTCTAAGGCTTGTCACCTAGAGAGTCCGGGATAGACTCTTACTTCGAGCGTTTCAACATTTATACTCTCTTGGTCAGCTCCCGAAACGTTTTGAGGCCCGCGGTACATAGAAATGGGACCATACAATTGCTGAGGTTCCCAATAAGAAACCTGACGGACTGGTCTTGCTCCAGCGGCTGTTCGCACTTGACCGTGAGATTACGCCATCGGGCGATAAAGTCCGTGTTGCTTTTGTTCTTTCCCGGTTTGGTCCTCACAAGGTCAGCAATGGAGATCTTATCACCGACACTCATGAACTTTTGCCGAAACAGAAACTCCATTTGGGCGAAAGTAGTGACGGACCCGTCTGATATGCTTGCGTACCAGTCGAAAGTGACACCGGTCAGGCTGTTGACAAACTGTCGGAGAAGAAACGCATCATTGCCCCATGTAGTTCCGCAGGACATTTTAAAGTGGGCGACGTGCTGATTTGCGTTTTCCGTCGTCAAATCTTCCGAACTTAGGAATGACGTAGCCGTTGGGGAACTCGATCAGATTGTACTTTGCGAGATATGACCGTCCACTATTGCCAATTTCTTTCTGAGCTTTGGTTTCGGCCACCAATATTTTAACCACACTGGTGACCAAATCCATTATCTGATCTTGTGTTAGCGGGATAGTGCCATCCGGGGCCAAGGCGTCTCCGGAAGTGGAATGTGGCTGGTTTTCGTGTGGCTCGCCTAAACTTGGACCCAAGGGGACAGGTATCGATTGTTTCGGGTTGTTATCACCCGGCTCATGAGTGGAAACTTGCGCTTGATTGGAGGGCGTCCGGGAAATTTGAGTTGTGAGCTGCTTCATGACATTCGTCAAGTCGTTGATTTTGGAGTAAAGCTTGGCCATCTCTTTATCTTTGCTCCTGAGCTGTTTTCGGAGCTCTTGAAGCAGCTTTTGCTCTGCGGTCCTGGGGTGGAAAGTCGGCACTTCCTCACCATCCAAGCTTGACTCCATATGTACTAAGGGATCTTTTTGCTTATTGGCCTCATCGAGAGGGTTTTCATCATCCAGCGGAGGTGGTTGATCTTGGGAAGCGGCAACCACATTCAAGCCAGATTGGGTTTGGGATGTGGCGGCTCCATCCTTAGTTTTGCTGCGAAAGTTGTCGCCGGGACCCATGCCCGCCATGTAGATCGTGTGGATAACATATCCAGCCGTCTTTCTATAATTGGCAGCTGATTTCGCAGATTGCTGTCGTGGCCCTTCTGTTTCAGGAACGGACAGCCGATTGAAGATGGCTGGCCTGACCGGGTTCTTGAGTGATGCTGGTGCCACTTTTCTAGCTTTGCCCAGCTGCTTTCGTGCGGTACAGAGTCCTGATAGACTTTTGAATAGACGATGTCGTTCTTTCTCTATTGGGGCAGGACACGTCTCTTTGTAGCATCGTCGGATTGATGTCCTCTTGATTCTGACAGTCATAGCGTTTTTCTAAACCCACTTCAGACGTTCGAAGGAATTGTTGACTTTTATGGCCGACTCAGCCGTCGTCGCGGGATAACCCTGCTCTTGGAATCTCATAAGATTCCACTTGGCCGGAGTCCTGACTCTCTTGTTGGCTCGATACCCGAGTCACTTCTGTCTCAACCTTTCTGTTTTGAGCACTTGGCAGGTTTCAGCTCTTCGGAAAGCCGCCGTAGACCGAGCGATGGATAGCTTTGGAAATACGTCTGATTGTGCACTTGTTGGAGTCGTCGCCTGAGCTCGTCCGCGGCGTTTGATAATGCCCTTTGTTCCGACAGACTTGCCCCCAGTTGGAGCACCAGAGAGTCGTTCGGACACCGTCTTAAGTTTGGGTTGCGGTGCCTTAGTAATCACAAAATTCGGCATCTTGCCCTTTGAGACCGGCTTGGCCACCTGGTTTGCCGGGATTTCTGCCAGATAAGCGCTTCCGGCAGAGTAGATGATGACGGAACCAAATTGGCGGGGCGGTTCCTTCCATTGCTGACTGAGACTTGCGGGGAGAATCACGCGAGCATTGATCTTAACCACGTACGGGATTGGGGTTGCGTCGGAAGCTGAATTCATTTTAGAAGACATCGTCGTTGAAAGTTGATTGCTGTACGGAAAAGCATTATTTCAGTACATCGATATATATGTTAAATGAGTTCGCATGAACGCTTGACCCGAGATATGGGAGAAGAGAAAAGGTCCCACCGGGCGTGCCAGAGTTTATAGGGTGTTTTTCGTCACCCTATTGAGATGAGAAATACATGTCGTTTGTCAGGCGTATTACAGATTCCTTTTGTTTGGGGTAGGCTGGGATTTATTGATTGTGGGGATCCGAATCTCCGACAGCCGCGGACTAAACTGCCGTTAATTACCCGTCGCTTTTGGAGCGGAGGAACCTCCGATTGATGAGTAAAACTGGTCATACGAACTCAATGTGCAGTGTGCGTGTGTTGTGTTTTGAAAGGGACTTAGACGTATCGGGGTCCCCGCAGAGTTTACGGGGGTCTCGCTACCCGGATAGCGGTCTGGAGGTCGAGGGGCTAGCAGCCCCTTACGGGGTGGGGGCAGCACCCTGTTAGAAATTTTTTGTAACGGAGGACGTGTTTTGAGTGTGGAGCGTGAGAGGAAAAGAGGGATGGGGAGCGTTTTAAGGACGCGTGAGTAGCATGTGGGCGCCGGACGCCCGCGGGTCACATGCACGGCACGTGACCGTTGGAAACACCAGCGGAGAAAGAGGCTTAGCCCCTGAACTAGGAGTTGAACTCCCGAGGGGTTTTGGAGTTGAACTCTTAAACATGAATTAGGTATAGATTTGGAGTTAAACTCCCAAAATATTTGGATTTAGAGTTAAAACTCCTATGTAAGAAATTTGACGTGGATTTGAAGTTAAACTCCTAAAAGGCTTGGATTTGATGTTAAACTCCTAAAGGGTCCGGATGTGGAGTTAAACTCGTTTGAGGATTTGGATCTTAGAGTTGAACTTCTTGAAGATCGTTGAAGATGATCAAAGGAGACCCATTTCTTCTCCCTGGAGTCTCGGATCTTCCTAAAATGTGATTTTTTGAGGCGGGTCTTCTTCCTCCTCCTCTCCTTTAGCTTGATCTTGGGGAAAAAGGGAGGTGTGATTAAAAATCTCCCTTTTTTGGGATTTGATGGGAGATCTGAAGCCTTCTTCGAGGGTTTTATGGTGAAAAACTATTTCTTTTTGGAAAAAGAAGAGTTATACTCTTGATTTAATTGGAAATAAAAAGAAAAAGGGAGAACTTGAGAGAAAGGAGATGGAGACACAAACCCTAGATTTTTTTTAGAGAATGAAAGTTGTTCTTGATTTTCTCATCATGTTTGTCTTTATAAGCTACACACTTTATATATAGCCCCCTGGGCTTTTCCAAATGGCACTTATGCCTCGCCATGCCTCATGTGCTTATTTGTTTTTACACATAAGCTACGGGGTTTAAATTTTTTTGGATTTTTGCCCATTTTCATACATTTATTTTTAAAAATTGCATTTAAACTAATTTATTGCCTCCATTTTAGCATGGAGCTGGCCCCTTCCATGCTTGGTCTTGACTTGGGCTTAGGCCCGCTTGATGAAGGTTAACTGATTTTGACTTGGTCAACCGGGGTGTAATTTTTGACCCCAACAATCCTTTTATGTTTTTAATTGTTTCCCTTTGTTTCTCCAGAGGATTAATATCTGTTTACAACAAGTGCATAAGTAATATCTGGTGTGGTATAAGACATTACATGATTGACTCAATTGCCTAAGTAAATGATATGCCATTCTTGCAATTCTCTTTCCTCGTCAATCTGAAAGACATCTCTTTAGAGAAGGTGATTCCATTACCTGCGGGCACACTACCATACCAGGAGCCATCCATTCTAAACTACTTTGGAATGGTGTCTAATTACCCGAATTGAGACACTTCCCAAATCTACATCTATCGATATAGATCTAGTCACCAGAATCCCTGCTATCTCAGCAAGTATAAAAACAACTTCTGGTTTGGTGCATGACATCGCATGATTGACTCGATTGCCTAAATAAGTGATACGTCTTTCATGTAAGTCCTTCTCCTCATCAGTCTATAAGACATCTCTTTAAAGAGGGTGGCTCCGTCACCTGCGGGTACACCACCACGCCAGGAGTCGTCCATTCTAAAACACTTTTAGAATGAAGTTTAAGTACCCGGATTGGGACACTTCCCAAATCTTGATCTAAATCCATAGATCTAATCACTAGAATTCCTGATATATTATTCAGATCCTATGTGGAGAAATATATGCAACAACTAAAGTTTGACCGATTGTAGTATATGAATATTACTTCTTATCAGGAGCATGTCATCCAAATCTCAGGATAGTACTCCCTACACCCTTCTTACTAGGTTCATCTGTTGTTTTGATGAAGTTAATTACCTTGATTCTCACATCAAAACAAATGATCTGTCTTCGCTATGGATGCTTTAGTCTACGAATAGACATAAACAACTTGCACATTTTCCGCTGCTTCCATTGACTACAATAACACTCTGGCAGAGTCATATGCACGCGCACTTCCAAATTCTCATTTAGAAAAACGTTATACTCATCTACCTGGCTGATATCACAGTCATGAATAGCAGCATGGACAAGTCATATCCATATGAACTTCAACAAGACACTGAATTAAAAGTTTCATCACAATCCACGTTGGGTATTTGATGAAAACATTTATTACAAGTCCAACCTTATTACGTTACCACCTTTTCACCTGCACCAATCTCAAAAGATCTACTTGCTCCTAATGGGTTTTTACCCTTCATGAGCACCCAGCAAATTCCATAATTTGCTGAAGTGTGGAGTCCAACTTCGATATAAAGCATCCGGCCATCATCCGGAAGTCGCCACTTCTCATGGCTTGCTGATAACCAGTAGGTCCATCATCACCATGATGTTGACCTTCCTGTCACCGTCTACGAGGAAACCGAAGTATCTTTCGGGTGGTTAAGGTCACCTGCTAAATTTGTGGAGTGGCTGAGTTTTGTCGTGTCCAATTGAATCTACAGGTTTTATTAAATTTTCAGTAACCATTTGTGGTTCTGAAATTACTTCCAGTTCTACTATACCCCCACTAGTTTCTTTTGCAAAAAAATTCCTTTTAAAAAAGATGGCGAGTTAAGAACATTGTGACTATTGATCTTGAAAATGATAGAAGCAAAAACCCTAGCATATACTTGGGATAAACTACAAACTGCCATTACCGAAACGCGCATTAAGTTTGTCCGGATTCTGATTCTAAACAGAAAACGGATGACTCAATATCTTAACAAGCTCAAGATATGCAACCATTCTAAGTCCATATATAATCAAAGACACTAATTTAGATGGATTCAGATTCAAATGTTATGCAGCTGTTTTCAGTGCATATCACAAATGGAAAATGTCCATACACCATTACTTATCATGGAGCTCATCCGTGGATGAGTAACCTGAGAAAGAATCAAGTTCTCAATATTACTACGATGGAATACCTAACATAAATATCTACATCTTCGATTAGTTCAAAGAATCCTGATACTTCCAACCTATGGTTCTCTACTTTATTTCTATACCTATAAACTTTTCAAAATTTTTGGACCTTGCATTTCAACGAATGCTTGTCTAAAACCAGAGAATTCATAGGTAAACTGAATGAAGTAAGATTACCAACCCCTTGTCCTAAAGGACACCGGATAACATATATTACCATGTATAAGTCCAAAGAGTATACTAACTCAAACTCCGTATGTTGTAAATTGAAAAATTGCATTTTGGTCAAGAACGTGCATTTCGTTATTCAATGCACCTTACCTTATTCTCAACTGATAAAGGCAAATGTTTAAAACACAATTTTCAAAATTTATCTCTTTATAAAATAAAAATACAGATATTCAATTTTAAAAATTGGTGCATAACAACGGTTATTCGAAACCAAATATTTGCAGTTAGGCAAAACCATGCGATTTAATCTAATATCACAATTTGCTACGAATTCCGATATTGTAGATTAAATCGCCTATTTCCCAATATTCTACTCCTACTCAGTATTTGTAACTTCATACATATGTGTGACTCTAATCTGGTATATACATACCCTGAAGTCAGAATTAATTGAGAAAACAGTTTTCAATTATAAGTACACAAAAAACTGAAACATAAATGTTTCAAGGGTTGGCCGGGTATTCCTAGTAATGGCTCTTTTGCTATCCAGATTTATGACAGTAGCCGCAATTTCCTTTGCCCTCACTTCAACCCCTTTATATGTCTCTATATCTTATCTTCTGTACACCACACTTTGGCTAATTAGTTTTTTTCTTTCTTTACCGTTCGGCCTCAGCTTAAGGTTTGGAAGAAGACTATTTAATAAGCATAATAGATGTACTTTCCTAATATTAGGAGCGCTCACAACCTGAGAGAAGATAAAAGGAAGAGACAACCGAATAATACAATTCAATTTCTCCCGAACTAGTGGCCATTCTCGACTGAAATAATTTCTTTGAGTTCATATGTACCTATACGATATCCTTTCCAAGCAATATGGACCATTGTAGTGATACAGAGTGTTGGAGAAAAGAAAAGGGAAAGTAGGAGTAGCAGGGATATATGCGACTTTGTCGTCAATCATCACAATCCAATCCCAAACTGTGTAAAAAGGTTTGGTTAATTTGGTTAATGAGTTTTTGTTTAAGGTAAGTCATGGTCACAAATCAGAGAGAAAAGAAACACTCAGCGTGCACTCTATAAAAATTAAATTGGTTAATCATTTTATCTAATCAGGATACCTCCCATTGTATTCTCGAATTCTCTTTCAAATCCTAAAAAGAGAACTAGTTAGGATCATTTACACCTTACAAGTTTGCTAACCGTTCAGCCAGGCCATTGTTGGTATTCCGAGAGAGGTCCTCTGTGCTTTCGCACGAACCCAATTAAATAACCTCGTTTCCGCAGAGGTGTAATATCGTTAATACTTTCTAGATATCTAATCGTTTAGCTAATTGTGAAGTGAAAATCTCCCGAGAAATAATACTTACTCATAAGTGGGAATCGGGACCCAACTATTATCGTGTGATAATCATGACGGAAGCCGGCCAAAATTACCACACTCCAGAGGCTATGTGCAAACTTGTCAAGTTTCCCTTATATTTGAAACTCTTGATATGATCTTTGTCTCAAACAGCTTATTAACTTAACAAGGTTAGCAAATCATAACCCGCTAATCAAGTTCAACCCGTCATTATCTTGATTACCCTAAACCCACCCGTACGACCTTTAATAAGGTCAACAAAGTCGTATGAATGTCCTAGTTAATCGTTTCACCATGCACAGAAAAGCACCACTTAGCTACCGCACACTACGTCTTAACAAAGTCAACAAACGTAGCACGAATACTAAGTACTATTAATCTGAAATGGCGGAGGGCTACGGTTGGTTTTTGGCGAAAAGCCTTTAACGTATTGATCTTGATATCGTTGAAGGAACTCGAGTGGCTTTGAAATAGAGTGGTTTATACTCCGCTTTTAAAACTAGTAACATAAATTTTTTCTTAAGGGCGAACTTCCCGTAAAGGGATCAAGGCTCTTTCCTTATAGAATGAGGTGTATCATATTCCTAACCTAATACCTCTATGCAAATCAAAAGAATATGACTATAGTTTTGAAAAAACCAAGTAGTTTTAAAAATTAGTTCCGACATCATCTAAGGTTTATTTTCCTTCCATTAAACATATAACGCGGTCCCATCATTACAAGTTTCTAAGCCATATCAGAAACAACCAAAATAACATGCTTTTATATTCCATCCACATTCGTCACGGAATCCCGGGCCTTCACCGTAAGGTTATTTAACTTACGGTAGGACGTGGGCAGGACTAGCGCGGATGCAAAATATATAGAAGTATCTAATATTATATATATATATATATATATATATATATATATATCATCACAGGCATGTAACAAACAATATGGAATAGTGGATAAAGTAGGAGTCGCACGTTTCATTTGAACCGCAAATAAAACGTGACATTTCCCGATCGTGTGGATAGATCATACAACATCGATCCTAAACCCTATGAGTGCGGCAAGCCACCTACCAATTCTAGAAACTGGATAACCCGTCCTTAACACCATGAGTTGGTCATCCGTCACTTTCTAAAATCCAGTAAATTGGGCACTTCTCCGCGGGTCGATCCTATAACCCCTACAAGTGCGGCGAGCAACACGCCAATTCTAGAGCGAGGTGGCCCAGTTTCAAACACTATGAGATGGCCACCTACCGTACTCTAGAACCTGGCTACTCGAGTACTTCTCCTGGGTTAATCCTAGTATATAAATGAAATATATACAACGGTGACATCGACCGCATCCTGATCGATCCCAATAAAAAAATATACATAATACGGAAACGGTGGCCACAAGTAGGAGCTCGTCCCGATCAAATGAACACAACATTATAAAAAAAACTGTAGAAGTAATCACATGTGGGGCTATTCGTCACGACAATCCGGCTAAACCATCACAGAAATATATATACAACAACAAGCAACATCACAATATATGCAACTCCGTCTAATGGAACATATAGCAATTAGACGGCGTTTAACAACACATATACCCAAAAACGGAAACCATGACCATATAATTCATCACAAGCGAAACTCATACTCGAAATTCCAAACGACGAAATCAAGTGCATTCCGACGTCCGAAAATCCATCATTTTGTCTACCCCAAACCCTCCGGGAACTCCCCAAGATACCCACGTCCCTATCACGGGTCTTGGTTCGAACCAAGACCTCGCGGGGTTCGGATATATTGCAAAACAACGGATTTTTGGACCGATAAGCGCTGTTTGGGACAGCCACCAAAAACAGTTTTTAACCTTCGAAAAACAGCGACAAAACTTGATATAACTTTGAAAAAATGGCTCCTTGAGGCTCCCCGGATCACCATTGAACCTTTACGGAGTCTCCATTCCCAAACGAGAACTCCGGGGATCGAAAACACGCATGAAAACACAAGTTTAGTTGCTGGTTTGGCTGTCCAGAAAAAAACAGTTTTGAAAAATGGAGTTTGCGACGAATTCTTTGGTCATTCAAGCAAGTTTTGGTGTATGGTTGGCTTTGATACCATTTTGGGTGCCTTGTGCTCGCGCCGCTATAACCGCGGCTAATGCGGTAGAGATTTTAATAATTTCAAAACAAGCACAAGTCACCAAAACCCAAGAATTCATTCATACACTAAAACTAGCAAAAACAAGAAAGCTAAACTACAAGTTGTGAACATACAACTTTTGATGCATGTCCACCCAATAGTGGAAGATCCCTCCAAGATTCTCATAGGCCGTCGGGAACAAGCTTGGCGACTGCCCTTACGGAAAATGATCAACCCGAGGGAAACCGATTCAAGCTCCATTTTCATCTAATGATGGAACCAACGCTCTAAGTTTGCAAGACATGGTGTGTGGGAATGTAGGAATTTTCCACTGTCATTTTCTATCTAAAACTAAGCTCAAGAGAGTAATGAGGAAGGAGGAGAAAGAAAATGAAGAGCTAGCCATGTAAAATGAGCTAAGTTTTAAAAGAATGAAAGAATGGCTTCCTTACATTTTTCGATTATCAAATAAAATATCACAACCGTTTTTCCATAAACAAATGAAGCACATCCCCATCTACATTTCCTCAACCATACCCAAATCCACATCACCTTTTACCTCATTTCCAATTGATTTTCTAAAAATAAAATTAATAATGGTGTGTCCTCGTTTTAGAAGTATTCCGTATAAATACATAATACGACCCGGTATACGTATCGAAATATATATACGTGTATTCGTATAAAAATACGAATAGCTAAGAGAGAAAATGAATAGTGAACAATAATATTAGAATATATATATATATATATATTATCAAATCAATACTTGATTTAATAATCCGGCTTAATCCTAAGCCGATTAGTATTATCAACCGTCCGTTTAAAGTCCGTGCAGCAAGTACATGCGTTTAATCGGACCCCTGCACGTATCAATATACGGTCTCTACATCATATCGCATGAACCGGGAAAACCCTCGACAATACGCTGGTAGTGATTTACTGGATAAATCCAAAACCATAAGCACGTCAGCGACACTAGCTGTATGTAACCGCAACCGAGGTATCTGCCGAAAAGGAGGTCGATAATCAAGTCCGTCCGTATCTTACCGAGCCTGAATGTGACAATCTCCATATAGTCTGGTCATTTCTTCTAACAGTATCACATACCGGATTTAGGGGGTGGATAACGTCAGACCCCTAATAACCCGATAAGTCATGCCGGAGTGAAGTTCATCACCAATCGAGAAACTATTGAACTTCTATCAGTAAATCTCATCCACCGTGGTTATGGATTTAAGGTGATGGCCAACCGAACACAGCGCGATATCGACTCCTAATACTAGGAGCGACGAATTCATGACAATAGCTCACCGCCTCCATATGACTCGGGATTGTACCCAACTAAAACCTATTTGCAAGACTCCTTTGAGTCGTGGTAGGGCAGTGATCTAAGTATAGTAGAAACTCATATGAGACAAATAACGATCTTAGGTCAAAGAACTAATCTGTACTCATGTCACTAGAGAACTGCTATCTGACAATAAGTATAATACTATCTAGAAGTTCTCGTTAATCCCGTCCAGTATACTTGAGCACCTGTATACTATTTTAGGTGGCACAATACCAATGGCTTGTGAGAACGGTCACCGTCCCTTGTCGGAATTTAGAAATATATACACTAGTTTACTCCGGAATCGATGTTCAGTCTCGATACTCCTTAAGAACAGAGACATTTAAGGATTTGCTTATAAACTACCCGGCTCTCACGTATATGATCGCCATCATAATACTGGTAGTCAAGCAAGAACTCTAAGGGCTTCATTATTATGTATTAACGACGCGTAATAACAAGTAAAATGTATATGCATAAATGATAAAGACAAATCGGATAGAATACTATTATTTCAAGTAAGATTGTTCTACTTGTATAGGTCCTCTCTCAATTACCATAATGGCGTGCCTGCAATTACAATAATTGCCTTGAGGACACTATATCCAACAATTTGAATTAGGGCGTCGCCTCCGGTGTGGTTGTAAAGATATGTGTACCTTGTATGAAGCTTTAGATCTGGGATTAGGATCACTGCTATGCTTGTGGATTTGCACATGTTTTGAATTTTGCCCTATTCAGTTTGCAAAGCTGAATTTGGAGAGTTTAAATTACCATATTTATCGTCGAGTGAACTTTTGGCATCATGATTAATCAGTTTCCAGCCATTCATCCCAACAATGCTGAGCAATCTTTTTGTAGTCAGGCACCACCCCTGGCTTCCATATTGATTTGCAGGCTTAAAAAGCTTTAGGAGGTTTCCACCCATTCATCCCAACAATGCTGGCAACCTTTTTGTAGTCAGGCACGACCCCTAGCTTTCATATTGATTTGCAGGCTTAAAAAGCTTTAGGAGAGGTTTATAACGGTGTCAGATGATTCAATTTAGCAATAGTTTCTTGTGTGTTATTATGTCCATTATGTGTCTTGCTTGTTGCTTGTTACTTCGAGTTTCTTCTTCCGATTCCTAATTTTTGTGGATCAGGTTGAGAGTATCTCACAGGGACACCGTACAAAGTTTTGTGCAGAAGTCTGAAAACCTTGAGAAGTGATGCCTGTTGAAAGCAATCGACTTCTATTCTGAGCTTCGAGGTGAGGTTGCGCTTCGAATGAGGTGGGCTATAGAACATTACATTCTATATCAATTGGTTAGAATTGAGACACATATTGTTTTTCCCTTTGCACATCAATTAACTTTCCCATTGCTCATTATATTTAAATTAGTATTCCCCTAATTTTATAAAATCGCAAGCGTAATCTTGTTCCCTTTATATGCTTCAAGTCCTTTTATGATTCTGGCAGCAAAATGGCAAACATCCTCACTTCATTATGCACACACAATTTCTAATACAAGCTCTTCCCAATCGGCAAAATATCTACACTAAAAGTTTTCAGTTGATCTTGAGAAATTCCATGCTACCAGTATCTGAGCCAGCTTTCACTTGCTGAAGCAGGTTTTGTACTCCATACACCCATTTCTCTTTGTTCATTTTGCTCTCACATTCAAATTCAAGAAGTCCCTGAGCTGTTTCAAGCGCGAAGCAACGTCTTTCTTCTGCATTGAATTCATCATTCACTCCATAAACAACACCTGCCAGTGACCGATAATTTCTTAGAGAACATTGAAGACAACAATTTGGAAGTTTAGGATCTTTAATGTATAAGTGCAGTGCAACTCACTCTTTTTCTTCTTTGATAGTGCTCCTCCAATGTGTGCGCCTTTGATCTTAACTATGACCTGCAATTTCTTATTGATGTAAACTGACACTTTCTTCTTTTGTAAAGTCCCTGTAGGAAAAACATGCTTCATTTGAGTTTTAGGACATGGAGATTAGAGAGTGCTGCAGCAGTAAGTCGATAAATAGTCATACCTTTGCTTGATCGTTTGAGAAGCTCGCCTTCTTTGCACCAAATGTCCGGGCTGTTGCTCTGCCCTTTATCATAGGGGCTTACAGTAGCATTATTTCTCGCCTCTCTTTGCATCCTCAGTTTCAATGCTGCAGCTCCTCGCAATGCTGATCGAACAGAAACATTCTCAATAACTTATTTCTACTGTTCAGAGCATACTTTAAGTGTTTTGGTCGAAATTTGTAGGGGGTGTTTGAGCTAATAAATTACTTGAGGTTAGGTAAACTACAGGTGTGTTTTGTGCAATTAGTCTCAAAAATAATATAACAGGGTTTACGATTTAGATCTCACCTGTTGCTGCTGCGGCAGTGAGAGTCAGTAAATCCCCTGGGGTTCTGAGATCTACTGCAGACTTTACAACAGAGGCAACATGCTCGCGGTTCCCTCCAGCATGCTCTGCGGTCTCTATGCAGTGTGAGGCCAAGAGCTCGGTGGCAGATGCAAGTGCTGCGCTCATCTTCGAGCATTCTTTGTCCGAGCTCACGCTCGCTGCCACTGCAGCTACTGCCGCTGCTACTCCTGCAACTGACATTGCAGCATGGATGCGAGCCTTCTCTGCTCGCGCCTTCTCTTTGTTCTTCGTCGATCTGTTCGTGTTCTGCTCCTTGTGTCCAAACCATTTCCCCGTCATTGTATGGTGCTGCAAAACATCATCGGCCTATGCAACTTCTTACTGTCAGTGAAGAAATCTTTTCGAAATGTGGTCAGAGATACTTACGCGCGCGCATTGCGGCTGAGACGAAGCGGCAGCCCCTAATTTCTCTGGAAAGATCATTTCCGGGAGCCGTTCAACAACAAAGTTCCTCTTGTTACCAGCAAGCAGAGCTTTCGATATCTCCGACGCCGACACGCTCCACGATCTCGAGAGGAACTCCATTGGTTCGTTTGGTGTTTGTGGTGGAGGAATTGTAGGGACTTGAACCATCTCCTCCTCTCTTACTTCCTCTAGTGTCACTGAACAGCCTCTCTTTTTCCTCCCCAACAAAAAACCCTTCTCCATTCTACTCATTCTACTCACTCTTCCTCTCTCCCTGTGTGTGCGCGCGCGCGCGCTTGTGTTCTTTTCAAATATAGAACTCTACAAAAATTTGGTCGTGGTTATATTCAGAGAGGTATAGACAACACAGAGCACAAGAAGAGGAGAATGTAGTGATGAGAAGGGGCAAGGGGTGGGCAACCTTGCGCTTTTGCTGCTATATTATTATAGAATGTGCTATTCTCTTTTGATTCCCAATGTTCCTAGTGTGTTGTCCCCTCAGTTGTCATGATGGATTAGAGTAACCAAACTTTGATTAAAATTGCTAAAAATGGGGATTATGATACGAAACCTTGGTGGCATCGGCCCTTGTTAAAGGTCGAGAGCACGTGTGGGGCGCCACGGTGAGTCATACAGCTTTGGACCTTTTCTTAGTTGTCCATTTGTAATGATGAGATGAATTCGGTTTTTTTAATTATGCGGCGGGGTTCGGATTATAGGAAGATCTAAGGGTGTTTTGCTGTAAAACATGAGGGTAGAAGAAATAGCACGACAAGAATCATGTCTTTTGTGGAACTTTGCACCTTTATTCATGTGCTGATTCTGAAAGCGTCGATTGGATTATGGCACACATCTGTGTGGTTGTAAAGATAGAAATTTATTTCAAGATGTTTAGTTTTTGCATGAAGGGTTAGAATTGTTGAAATTGATTACAAATTTGGAGCTCGAGATCAAGAGCCCAAAAGCTCAAGAGTGAATACATGCAGTGCACGTGGTAGGATTTAAATTAATCAACATTATCCTTAAGTTTGAAATCCAAGTTTATCTCTAATCAAAGGATATTTCTAAATATATTAGTTTATAATATATTAGTTAATATAGTGCTTATATATTAAGGAAGACCTGAGCCTTCACATGGTTCCTGCGGCCATGAATTGAGATCAAACAGCAGCCTTGAGAATTTTTTGCGGCGGTAGCAATCAGCCGTGAGGTGAGAGAAATAGTGTTTTGCAGAGAGAGAGAGAATTCTTTGTATTTGGACGGTGATCGAGAGGGCGTTCTCGTGTAACACTTTCTTAATAGTGGAAGCTATCGTCGTCGGGTAAATTTTGTGTTTGTTATTTGGTGTGTTTATGATAATTTGTATTGTTTTGGCAGATTGTCCGGTTAGTCTTTTTAAAGTAGTTTGTTTGCACGCGATCTTGATAGATTATTTTTCCGCTGCGACTCTTGTTGTGTTTTGTGACTCCTTGGAGGATTATGGATATGGAAAATTCACAACAAGTGATATCAGAGCAGCAGATTCGGCCGTTTCGGATTATTTGGGGAGATAAAATCTACGCATTACAAGATGGTCAAGTTTGATGGGCGGAACAATTTTAGCATTTGGAGGTTGAAGATGAAGGCTATTCTCAAACAACAGAGGGTTCACAAGATCGTCTTTGCATAAGACAGTATTCCGAAGACGACTGCGGATGATAGGAAAGAAGAGATGAAGAATAAAGCTTTCAGTTCGATACAGTTTCAGTTAGTTGACGAGATTCTATGCGAGGTTGCGTAAAAGACAACGACAGCGGGGTTATGGAGCAAGTTGGAGTCTCTATATATGAAGAAATCTCTTACAAACCGTCTCTATCTCAAGCAACGATTGTACACGTTAAAGATGAAAGAGGGGTCACCCGTCAAAAATCATCTAGACAAACTTAACCAGATTGTGATGGACTTACGGAACGTGGAGGTGAAGATAGAGGATGAGGATTAGGCGATGATCCTACTTTGTTCGTTGACCTTAGAATACGGGCAGTTCGTCAAGTCGATAGTGTATGGCCGGGATAAGCTTTCTTTAGAAGTTGTCAAAGCAGGTCTGCATAGTGAGGTGTTGAGAGAGAATGTGGTAGGTGACAAGAGTAGACACGGTGACGCGTTGTCTGTTAGATACCATTTAGATGGAGGCTCCAAGAGAAAATCGAGAAATCGTGAGAATGACAAGTGCTTTATTTGCAAGGAGAGCGGGCATTTGAAAAAGGATTGTCCGATGCGCAAGGTGAAAGGCAAGAAGATGCCTTCTGGTACTGCAGTTGCGGTGGAGGATTCAGATGAGGACAGTGATGGTTCAATTCTAGCGGCATATGTGACTTCAGACGCACATGGATCGTGGACGTTGGATTCAGGATATTTGTTTCCCCCAATGAGAGCAAAATTCTGTTTTGAAATTCAAAATTCAAAAATTGAAACAACGCTTCAGATCCAGCGCTAGGCGCGCTGCGCGCCACGTGTCAAACACGGATGCGCTAGCGCCAGGTGCGCTGCGCCCTAGACAGCGCACCATGTGTGCGCTAGCGCTAGGCGCGCTGCGCGCCACGTGTCAAACACAGATGCGCTAGCGCAGGCTGCGCCGCGCTCTGAGCAGTGCACCACGTGTCAAACGTAGGTGCACTAGCGCAAAGTGCGCTGCGCTCTGAGCAGCGCACCACGTGCAAAGCACGGGTGCGCTAGCGCTGGAATTATAAAATTCCCCACCATTAGATCAAAAGATCTAATAATAATGATAAATCATTAATTAATCAAAATTAAAATTCTGTTATGGAAAGATTTCTCAATCTTGTTAAAAACAAGAAGATTGCCTTCTGTAAAACAGAAGCCCTAGGATCAAAGTTCCAACGGTGGGAAACATCCCCAAATCAATCAGAGAAAGATCTCTTTAACTGATTTAACAAATTAACTTGCCCTATATAAAGGCCCCAAAACTTCAAGTCTAAAAAGAGAGGAACCTCCCTATAAACTTTGAGAAACTCAAAAAGAAAGAGAGAAAGCTCTTGAAAGAAGATTTTTCTTCAAGGTAAAGATCATGAATGATGAACACAGAGATGAAATCATCTCTTAAAAAGAAAAATTATCTTCTTAAAAGATCATAGATCTACAAAGACCAAAGTTTTTCATAAAAAAGATCAAAAGATCTTATCACATAATAAAAGAAGAACATATTCTTCATACAGATCATTGATCTATAAAGGCAAAACCCTTTCAAAAATAAGAACTGTTGTTCTTAAATCTTGAGACAAAGTCTCTTTTAAAAGAACTTAAATTTGTTCACAGATCATAAAATTGACCAAATACGCTTTGCGCTATTGAAATGTGCCTTGCACTCTTGAACTGCGCTTCTGCGCTCTCTGGACCGGCGCTCTGCGCCAAAATGCGCCACGTGTCAATCACGTATGCAACTTGCGCTTTGCGCTTCTAAAATAGCGCACCGCGCTCATGGTCTGGCGCTCTGCGCCAAGCGCCCCACGTGTCACTCACGTGTGCGCCATTAAACTGATGGCGCAATGCGCTCATGGACTAGCGCTTAGCGCTCATAAACTGGCGCAATGCGCTCACCACCTGGCGCTTAGCGCCAAGCGCGACACGTGTCCTTCTCGTGTGCGCTACTTGACAGAAGCGCACAGCGCTCTTTAACTGGCGCAAAGTGCCTGGTGCGCCACGTGTTGCGCTGACAGAACATAAATTGTTCTAATGAATGCTCTGCATTCAATACAAGACAAAAAAAATGTCAAGATCTACTGCTCAGCATTATTAAAAGGGCCAAGCCCAAATAAAGGCTCAATAGCCAGAATAAAAATGTTAAACATTTATTGGACTTAGCCCAATATTGGCCATAAGTCCTCAACTTATGTTAACTGAGCCCACCTGCTCATGAATATTTAACAGATCTTAGTCCCAAATTGGACTACAGATCTTTCAACCAAATCACACTGGTTCGAGGGTACATCTCTTTACTCCTCTGATATTTTTCGTTGTAATACTTCAACGTCTTCAAAGAGGTGACAGGTCTCGACAACCATACATTTCATAGACTATGACGTCTTTAAACTGGACTGTGGGGTCCTTAAACTCCCGGACTACGATGTCCTTAACCTGGACTGTGGGATCCTTAAACTCGCGGACTACGATGTCCTTAACCTTGGACTGTAGGGTCCTTAAACCCATGGACTACGATGTCCTTAACCTCGGACTGTGGGGTCCCTTTAAACCCACGGACTATGATGTCCTTAACCTTGGAACACCATGTCCTTAAACTGGTAATCGACCGCAATGTCTCTAAACTAAACAATTGAGCCCAAATGCTCTCTTATTGGATCTAAACGATCCTGTTAAGTTGACCTTAGTCTAAAATTAGACTAATGTATCCTTAACAAACATTTAAGTTGATCTTAGTCTCAAATGAGGCTAACGTATCCTTAAACCCAACCCCCAAAACCCAAATCTAAGAAAATACGGATTTGGACTAATCCACGCCCTACGGGCGACAACATAAATTAGTCTCCGTATACAATCCACGGGCAACCAGAAACAAAACAAACACCCACGACACGAAGTGACCATCTGGAGAAGGAGAAAGTTGTTACCGCGATACGGTAGCGTAATTAACTGTAGGGGCTTGCGCCTGCAGGGAAGAGCGTCCCCACAATCAAAAACCCCTCAAACGAAGGGGAATCTGACGAAGTCTGCTATATCGGCCGCATCCGTTTAAACCTTCGATATATGGTGCCATAAATCAACTTGGCATTTTCGGAGAGGTGGACGGATAGACCAATTAGCATCTGCCCCAAAATTCAGGCAAGACGTTCGCCGCGTCTTTCGCCGGGGAACAGATTATGGCACGCCCGGTGGGAGCTCTTCCTCTTTCCACTCCACACTTCGTGTGTCGTGTTCGCAAACGAATCGCGGTTTGATATGGTTGCCCTTGGTTTCGAGGTACTAAGATTTAGTGTCTTGCTCCGTACAGAAAACGAAAGATCAATGGCGTCTACTTGCACGAAGTGTTCCAGCTGCAACTGCAACTTCCGTTCCACCTCATCTGGAGGTGTAACTTACGGGCCCCAAGCGGCCTCCCTTTTCACAATGCCGGTGGACCAGGTGACTCAAGCCACCACTGGACTATTCTTCGGGACTATGATCCCGCCAATGAGTTTCAGCACTGAATAAGTCGGTCTTTGATCGGCTTGCAACTGCTGCGGCCCCTTTCAACGGGTCGCCCACACCAAATGCCTCGGTCTTGGCCAGATTGGGCCAAGGTTCATGTGGGCCCATGAAGAAGCCTGCAGTTCCAGAAAGGGTTATTCCGAAGAGGATAGCCATCCCTGTTCCCGAAGTCGTTAAAGCGACTTCTCTTACCAAGGGGTCTGTCTTTGCAAGACTGACTGTTCCAGCTTCCGCCCCGAACGAAGTCATCAAAACTTCTCCTCCTGCGCGAAAGTCTGCTTTTGATAGGTTGGCCGTCCCCACTCAACGGACGTCGGTCTTTAAGAGGCTAATACCAGCAACTTCTGACCAACACAGGGGGCATGAGGAAGTCACCCCTAAAGCTGAAACAATTCCAACGGCTCCACACGCTCGACGTCGCCACTGGCGCCGAGTAAGGAAGGCTGGGGGCAACTCCCCCTCTGAGCTAACTCCACCAGCCCCAACGGTGGAAGTCAACGCTGCTGTTTCAACTGGGAACAGCTTCGAGCTTCTTAACAGGATGCGTACGAATTCACCCACCGCCGTACTGAAAAGATCTCCTCCACCCATGGAGAATGTTACAGAAACGAAACCGGAGCGGTCCCCTCAGCGGCCGTCCTCCAAAATTCACAAAGTCTGGCGACAGGTTCGGGACTCAGTAATTGATTACCCTCGCCGGCAGAAAAAAGTGAAAATTCAACAAGAAAAGAGCCATCTTGAGGTACCACAGAAAATCTCATCCATCTGGGTGCCCACTGCAACGGCTCTCTCAACGTCAACTGCTCAAAAGAGAAGGAGGCCAGAGAAAGCCCCTGTGACTACGGCAGACCACAAAGACGCTGAGCCCAAACGCCCCAAGTCTGGGGGCATAATGGTGCATACCGTTTATATGGCTTCCGGAAAAGAGGAAAACCGTGCTTCTACGGTTCACCGACCGTTCACCCGATCAATAACAAGGGCTCAGGAACAACAACAGCAGAAGCTTCAGGAGATGCTGACTGCAATGGCCGCACTCACTGGGCCGAAAGAAACTCTAGAATCCTCGGAGCAGCGTCGGGAACAAGAAACTGACACCGAGTTCCTCCGAAGAATGCTCGAGAGGAAAGAAAAAGAGGCTGCAGAACAGGCAGCCAATATAAAACGAATGGCTCTCTTGTTCCAAGACATGGTCGGGATGATGTTACAACCAGAACCTCCAACTGAAGACCCTCCGATCATTATTGAAGACGACAGAGGAGAGACATCGAACCCTCCTCCGGCTCTTTCAGCAGCCAAAGAGGAAACCATTTACAAGGCCGCTCTGGATGACTACATTGCTCAGCAAATATGAGCTCACCAGGCGAATGAAGCGGCCGGTCAAGTTGTTAAAACTGGGCGACCATATCCAGGCTGGTATGATCAAATAAGTTATCCGCCGGGATATAAATCCCCAAATTCCATGTGTATAAGGGGACAGGCAATCCCCATCAACATGTCGCTCAGTTCAGAGCTCTTTGCGGCAATACCGGAGGCGATGATAAACTTTTACTTTGTCAGTTCATCGGCAGCTTGGCGGAAATGGCCTTCGAATGGTATTCAGAGCTTCCCAATGATTCCGTCAAAACTTTTGCAGAGATGGAGCTACTATTCACCCAGCGTTTCGCGAGTGCTAGTGAATGCACCCCAATAACGGCATTGATCAATGCCAGGGTGAAGCCTGGAGAAACATGGGTCCAATATGCAATACGACGGCGAAATTTGTGGTCGAAATGCGAGCAGCGCATCGAAGAAGCGCCTGCGGTAGGCATGTTCGTGGGTACTCTTGACCCTCAAGCAACTATTTCCCAATTCATGATGTTCTTCAAGCCGACCACGTTCCATGCCTTGATTGACAAGTTGGCCCAAATGGACCAGATGGGTCATAGACCATCTCCTTGGAATGAAAAGGGGAAAGGAAAAGCAACTTTCATTACCACTACTCAACAACAGCCGAGCAACTTAAAGCCGGTTGTTCGCCAAAACAACGTGCGTCCACGCCCATCCCTCGAGAAAAGACCGGGATGTCCTTACTCGTTTCCTCAGGATAAAACGAGGAGACTGTTCGAGCTGGCAGTGCACAACAGGCTCATAAATTTGCCGGATCCAAACGTCCGTTGCAGCCAGACGATATCAACAATCCTAATTACTGCCCTTACCACCAAGCAGTAAGCCATCCAATCGAAGATTGTTTCGTCTTCAAAGGCTGGATTGAAGACCAATACCAACAAGGCAAGTTCGCATTATCCGAAAATTGGAAGGTGAGCCCGCCACAACCTCACGCCCCTAAAAAAGTGGACGTGCCGGGGGTATTGTGCTCATTCATAAGGGAAGCCCCATAGGAAGTTGTTCTTTCGGCAAAGACGAAAAGAATGCTGAAGGATCTCCAAACGTGCCCGGCAATCAGGTGGAAAAAATCCACTGGAACCCGAGATCGTCGAGGGAATGCTGAAACCGTACCCAACTACAAAAATGGTGGTAATAGTCAAAGCGCTCGCACCCAGCCGTCAAAGTCTTCGAAGAAGAAGAAGAAGACCCAAAAACCCGTGAAGCTTGATAACAAGCGCACGGACCTGCAAAAACAGATTGACGCTCTGGAAGAATATAAGCAGAAGGCGCGGACCCTGGTCACGCTCCAAGAATTTCTCAACAATATCCTTGAGAACGGAGATAACGACAATAACGACAGTGATGACTCGTCAAAAGAATCTGAGGACTATGTGGCAAGTTGCCACATGATCTCCCATTCGGCATTAACTAATGAAGAAACGCACTCGGCGATAGAAGACAGCATAAAAGAGCTGGGGGCAGGATCGAAACCAAAACCCCTGGAACCGTCTAACGAGATGATCGACTTGCTACTGAACGAAGCCCGTCAGAAAAGCAAAGCCAATCGAGAGCGTGAACTGGCTATATTCGAAAAAGCCAAATGCCGACGACTGGAGGAAAAGGTCGAGACACCCCAACTGGAGCAAAGCATCCCTATCGCCAGCAAAAGCAAGCTTAAAGTAAGGAAACGATTCGCTAGGGCCCTGGCAATAAGAATGAAGTTGCCCTCTTTCAAAGGAAATTCCCTTGGCAATATACGTCTTGATGAAGCGGAAATACATCCTAACTTCTGCCTATACCATCAGAGAATTGCACACCCTACCGATGAGTGCATAGCCTTTAAAAACTGATGGCAGGGATATGTTGCCCATCGACGACACGTTCAACGAGTGAAGCGCAAGGCTCGTCGGGAAGAACAGAAAAGCACGACAGATGAGCGCGAAAGAACTGCTGGCAACTGTCACATATCTGACACTAAGGGATCGCAAGTTATCACCATTGGAAGCGACTCTGACGAAGAAATCGCCCTCTGCCTTCTCTTCAAGGAATCCACCTCCGACACAAAACATGCGAAGATTTGCGGCAAAATCTAGCTGCGTAATCGTACGTTAACATGACCGAAACGTCGTTAAACTACTACCAACCCGCGGCATACTCAGGCTGATGTGGTAAAAAAACGGTATGTCCACAAGCAAAAAGGGTACGGATGAAAACCCGAGAGGGCTCCGTGAGTAAAAACAGTAGGGCTACCGGCGAGTTTTGTGAAAACCCGAAAGGGCGCAATCTCGTTAAAAGACACTTGCAAGGTCCTCTCGACCTTGTGAGGAGAAACCAACTGCGTGAGATCCTTACGACTCACAAGGGAGCAACACACCTAGGGGTCCCCACGACTCCTAAGGAGAAATTACACTTGCGAGATCCTCACGACTCGTAAGGAGAACCCTCTTATGGGACCCTCACGGCTCATAAAATTCAAAAGTCTTAAGCTACAGGGATCTGAACCTGTTTTTAAGCGGCCACCACAACCTCCAATACTGCCCTACAAGCGGCTCAATGCTGGCCCTTGTATACAATCCACGGACGTGAATAAACATTTCCCTAACAAAGTCCCATCCGTGACTAGAGATATGTCTACATGGTGAACAACCCTCGTAAGTCCTCTCGACTTATAAGGAGAAAGCACTCTTGTAAGATTCTTACGACTTATAAGAGATCATACACTTAGGAGTCCACACGACTCCTAAGGAGAAAACGCACCTACGAGATCCTCACGACTCGCAGGGAGAAATACCGTTATGAGACCCTTACGACTCATAAAGTCAAAAGCCTTAGTCGACAAGATCCTAACCCTGTTCGCTAAGCCACCTTTGTTCGACATCGACGGGGGCAAATGATGATTCGCTCCTGGCAATATCCTAGTTGTAGCGGTGCTGATGCCGAAATCGGTGTCTAATTCCAAACTTGCAGCAAGAAGCTAGCGAGCCACACATGCATACGAAATAGCCGAAATGATTGGGCAACTTGCAACAAAATCAGCAAGTAAAAATGTATGCATGCAAAATAGCCTAAATGATTGGGCAACTCGCAATAAAAAGCAGCGAGTAAAAATAAAATAAATAGCCGAAATGATTGGGCGCCGCGAAAAATAGCAAAATGATTGGGCAATCGCGATCTTCGCGATATAAAAGCTGAAATGATAGAGTATCGCGGAAATAAATAAAGAAAAATGAAATTTATGCCCTACAGGTGATATCACATTAATCCATGTATACAATCCAGGGGCGCAAACAAAGAAAGAATCACACCTTCCCTCCTCAGGCTCCATCAGAAAACAAAGCCAAATCTCGACGGTTCAGGGATAGCCTAGAGATCATCAACAGCATTCCTCCCCATATGAGCAGGATTCAAACGCTGTAATCAACCCTGGAGCTACGGAAAAGTCCCTACTCCAAATCTCGATGGTTCCCCGACAATCTAGAGACCACCCCGACATTCGTCTCGTTACAGCAGACGCAACGTCAGCAAGGTGGAGTGATGGCAAAATCCCAATTCCACCTCAGCATTCGTTTCATTACACCAGACGCAATATCAACAACGGCGTTCCTTCGCAGTCCAGCAGGATGCGGATGCAACGTCAACGAAAGACCTCACGGTCAAAACAACGGAGCCATGGCAAAGTACCCAGTTCCAAGTCTCGACGGCCACATCTACAGCCTGGAGACCTGATCAGTCGAAAATATTGTATATTTTAGCCGGCAATTTCCTTAACATTTGCATACATTTAGAAGTGTTCGGCATTCATATTCTACATATTAGCAAATCTGTCACAAAATATGAGATTGCATGTATTAGACTTTTAAACCGACACTTTAAGGGAAATTAACCGCATTTCATGGCATCGCATCATTTCTGTATTTGCGCAACACTTGTCTTGAGTCTGTGCAGGAAATACGGAAGAAGATCAAAAGAAGCTGATCAAACAATACGCCAACTAAATCATTTCAGATCTGGTAGCAGTTCAGAAGGAATTAGATAATTCTATATATCAAATGAAGGCCCAAAAATGAGCCAAAGACTACCACAGAAAGTACAAGCCCCAAGGCTCCAAGAGCGCCGCTCTTCCGCGGCAGGAGATGGCTTGCGCCGCGGAAGCGCGGCGGTTCTGCCACGTCAGCCGTCAAGCTTTGGGAATAATGCTTCTGTCAGGGTCCACATTCCATAAATACATGACATTTTCCAGAATTCTCTCGAACCTACCGCCAGATCAGCAAAGAAGATTAAGGAAGGCTAATCCTAATTAAGCCCCTAACTAATCCTCTTCTAGAAGCCCCCTCCTAACTAATCACCTCTAGAAGCTTCTCCTCTAACTAACTTTTGGAGGGAAATTTGAATTCTCTCAACAAACTTTTGGAGGGAAACTTAGAATTTGAAATCCTAGATCTAGGGTTAGTTATCTATAAATAGGAGCCTAAATCTAAGGGTTGAGGCTAATCTTCAATCTTTAATATTCCTAAAATTCCCTCTTTCATCATCTTTTTCCACAAGTCTCGTGACAAGGCTTGTGGGAAACCCTAACCCTAATTCCACTCCAAATCCAAGATCTTGAGTACCAAATCAAGCGAGAAGCCTTCAACCTTTTAGGAGCCGAGCCGATCTTCAATCGGGCAAGTGATCCAAGCCGATCCGCGATCCACGGAGACGAGCGAAGCCAAGTCGACGATCAAGTTCTTCCTCTTGTAGTTCTTGAGCGAATATAATGAAATTGTTGATATAAATAAAAGGTGAAATTCTTTAATCTTGCTTTCTTTTAATTCTTGCATCATGATTAGATCTCAATTTGTAATTGTTGTTCTTGTTGTGATGTTTGAGTAAAACTCCGCTCGTAAAGGAGTCGAGACGATTGTAGAATGATGATGTAACAAATCTTTATACGATTTTTAAGTCCTACGAGTTTTGTAAACCCTAGCAAGTTCAAGAATCGATGACCTAGTTTCGTAGCGATGCTTTCTTGATTGTGATCGCTCGAAATTAGGGATCTACGATCGTTTCTTGAATTTGATAGAGGCTAGAATGTGAATGATATCGACGAAAGAACAAGGGATGAGATGAAACCCTAGTTTCACAAGAAATCCCTAATTCTTGTCGATCATCATCGATCTAGTATCAATTCATCGAAGGATAAGAATACGTAATTGTAAGATTACATCACATCTATAGATCCGATCGATTCCTACGAGCCTCATTTCGATTCTTGATATTTGGTTTGGAAAAATCAACAAACTATAAATTCTTGATTCTATCTTTTTCTTATTATTAGATCTATATTTTCTAATTCTTGAACTTCAAATACAAATCATGAATTCTTTCTTTTCTTTTCTTTAAAGTTTCAATTCATCTAATTCGAAACACGAACGATTACACTTTCCCTGTGGACGATCCGCACTCACTAACAATCTACATCCGACACCGTAGTTGATTGCGGTCAAATAATTTTTGGTTGTGATTTCTATATTCAATTTTCTAAAAACCGACACAATCGAAAATCTTTTCAATCAAATGGCGCCGTTGCCGGGGATCATTTGAATTGATACTTTTATATCCAATCAAGAAACATATTACAATCAAATGGCGCCGTTGCCGGGGATAGTGCGCTAATAGTTCGTATTTTTAAATTTGAGTTGAACAATTTATTCCATTATAATTTTTAGATCAAAATTCGTGCAAACACTAATACGTGTTTTGTGATTTGATTGCGAGGAAATCTGGAATCATTGGAGCTGTGAAATTTTTTTCTGAAACATCCAGAGAGCAGTGTAGGTGAACAGGAGCTTGTGCACAAATTTCTGTGCACTGATCCCAACAGATCACCGCCCATCCGCGGCATATACCCCTCATCCGCGGCGGAAGCGCCGCAACCTTAGCTCCTCTCTGCATCAATTTTGCTCTGTAACTTTCTCACTTTCTTATCTCTTACCTCATCTGCTCCAATAACAATTTTTCTGCAGGTTTCTTTGCAAATAAATCGCAGCGCCGCAAAAGCAAAATAAATTTGTGTGTGTTTTTGATTCTTGTGGTTGTTGCATATTAATACGGAATTTAAGGGGCACGACCAAATTCAGATTAGGTGGGGATTTCATTACCCTTCCTAGGCCCCGAAAATCGCAAAACTTGCATCCTCATTTACCCTCATTAATTAAAAAATATCTAGAGATGACTCTAAGGACCGTCGCGCTCATTTAGGACAAGAGAAGGCCGTGGGTAATTCATTGTTTATCCGAGTTTTCTTGTGGTGCCTAAGGCGAGTGTGTCTAAGGCTAGTGGTTATTAATTAGGCCCACTGTAGTGGTGGTTCCTTCCCACTTACCTGGCACTTATCCGGCCACAGGGGGACAAAGAGGCAGTGGAGGATTCTATCCTGCGACTTGTCTTTTGGCAGTTAGGAGCGGTCTAGAGCTTTGACCTAGGTGACCACTAGAATTAGGGTTTTGTGTGTTGCATTTGTTGTGTTGCATTTTTTTTTTTATAAAAAATCCGTATTCTTTTCAAAGCAAACACCGCATTCATCTTTCCCCTAATTATAAATTCACGCTGCCACTTGTACTAACCCATTTTAGTACAAGATAGGCTGGACAACAGGATTCTAGTGCCTGTTAGTCCGCGTCCCCCGATCGACCCTAAAGTCGGTATTTCTACATTTACCTTTTCTTTACCCACCACCACACCCACATCGATGGATCCACATCCATCGAACTTCTTTTCCACTACTCTGCCGCCGTCCGTTGGTGCGCAGAATCCACCTCGCATCTCTCTCCAAGAGAGATGTTATCCTACACGAGGCCCACTTTCCACCTGTCTTTCCACACCACCAGCCAACGGGGAAAATTTTCAAATAAAACCCCAATACATCAACCTTCTACCCAAATTCCACGGTCTCGAGTCTGAAGACGCATACGTGTTTATTACGAAATTTGAAAATGTATGCGCAATGATGGGTACTTCACAGCTTTCTGTGGATGCTTTCCGTCTACGTCTTCTCCCATTTACCTTGTGCGATTTAGCCGAGAAGTGGCTATATAACACTACCGCACATTCCATTTCAAATTGGGACGAATTCATCAAAGCATTCCTGAAGAAATTTTACCCACACCAAAAGACAGCTCGAGTCCGTAGCGAAATCTATCAATTCACCCAGCTTTCAAATGAAACATTTTCAAAATGTCTTGACCGTTTCAAGGATCTGCTAGTCCAATGTCCACATCACGGCATCCCAAGATGGGAACTGTGCCGAATCATTTATGAGGGCATTACTCCTTACACAAGACAGACCCTTGAATCCATGTGTCAAGGCAACTTTATGACCAAAGATGATGGGGAAGCCTGGGAATTCCTAGAAAATTTCGCTGAAAAATCTTTACAGTGGGAGGGTGTGAGTCAATCATCTAGGGATGGCAATGATATTTCCATAGGAGTTAGAGCTGACATTGCAGCTATCAATAAGAAACTCGAGAATATGGAAAATAAATTTTTAGCCGCCGCCCTAAGTCAAATATCACTCTCCAAAACTGTATGTGGCTGCTGTTCTGATCCGTCTCACTTGACGGAAGAATGTCCGTTTCAAGGTCATGAGCATACCAATGCCTCATTTCAAAGACCTAGAAACGATCCATCTTCCTCCACATATGATCAGGGTTGGAGGAATAACCCTAACTTTGAATGGAACCAATCCCAATTTCAAAACACGGTTCCAACCCAAAACAATTTTCAAAGGGCCCCTCCACCACAACAGCACCCACAACTTCAATTGAGTCAGCACCCCTTTCAAGCACAAAATTTCCAAAATCCGGCCAACACTTTTGCACCACATGAAATTTTTTTGCAATTGACCGGTACAGATAACACCTCTGCACTAGCACAAACCTTGGATACTTTCATGAAACAATCCATCCAAGGGACGGCAAGTTTGCAATCTTCCGTCGAGAATGTGATGAAGATCATTATATCTCAAAATGAGAACATCAAATCGATGGAAGAACAAATTGCACAACTAAAAGCCGAAATGAGTGCAAGAGAGAAAGGGAAACTTCCAGCTCAACCTTTACCTAATCCTAGCTATTCACATCATGTGGATGAGATCACGTTGAGATCTGGAAGAGTGCTTGACACTCATGTTGGGGAAGAGTTTGATGATACTAATAAATCAATCAATAACACCCCGGCTGAGACCTTTCCTCACACACACACTTCTTATCCCAGTTCTTCTACCCCACCATCTTCTTCCGAGCCTATTCTTCGTTTCCCAAAAGGCTCGCCACTACAGCCCACCTCTTTTACTCCTCCACGGACGATTCCCACTTCTACTCTGGGATCGGTTCCACACACACTTCCTTCTCCTATGATGGACCCAGCGCTTATTGCTAAAGCACCTTATCCTAATCGGTTAAGGGCTAACACTCCGAGTCCACATATGGAGAAGATTATGAACATTTTTAAGCAAGTAAACACCAACATCCCTCTCCTAGATGCCATCCAACAAGTTCCGTCCTATGCGAAAACTCTTAAGAACTTGTGCACTAGGAAGAGGAAGACTCAAGCGCCCAAAAAGATATTCATGGAAAAAACAATAGACACGGCTTTCCCCCAACAATTACCGAGGAAACGTAAGGATCCAGGATATCCTACTATTTCTGTTTCTATTGGGGAAAAACACATTAACCGTGCTCTATTAGACCTTGGCGCTAGTGTTAACTTGCTTCCTTTCTCAGTCTATGAGCAATTAGGGATCGGAGAGTTAAAGCCAACCAATTGCACTCTCCAGATGGCTGACCGATCAATCACCAAACCTAGGGGTGAACTGGAGGATGTGTTAATAAAAATTGGAGAATTTATATTCCCGGTAGATTTTATTGTAATTGATACACAGCCTGTAGCGAACCCACGGAATCAAATTCCGGTGATTTTAGGTCGCCCCTTTTTGGCCACTTCCAATGCTATTATCAACTGTCGTAACGGTTCTATGACCCTATCTTTCGGGAATAGGTCAATAGAGCTGAACATTTACAAGTTGGGAAGTGTACCTTCCGAACCTATTGCTCAGGTCTGTTCTGTCGATTTAATGGATGTCGACGGCAGCGAATTTGATGATCCTCCTCATATCGATCTTGACTCTTTTCATACATTATTGTTTGACCCAACTATGTATCATACACATACGGACTCTTCCACCGAGATGTCCGGGTCAACAACTAACACTGATTATGAACTGTTCTTAGAGTCTGAAGATCACCCCGCACTTTGTGATGACATTATTCACCGGGGTATTGATGGAACTTTTGAGGAAATCTTCGCTGATGAACTCGCATTTTTGAATGACACGGGTGTTGAGATGAATCATCTCTCAATCAATGAAATTGAACCTCCACCCCTTCTTCTGAACTGTAAAAAGAATGCGAGTAATCCATCATATTCATTGCATCGTCTCTCCAAAATGAGACGCACACACATTCTATTCCACCACTTAACCTTTCCCCACTTCTTCTTCCACCAACCAGAGCACTGCATTGATAAAATTTTTGAATGGTTGGTGTTAACATTCGGTCTTTGCAAAGCTTGGTATCGACCAATGTTTTTTGACCCCCACTTGTGATTTTCAAAGTTTAACATTGCATAATTCAAGTTTGGGGGGGTATAATTTTTTTCGGGCTCTTGGAAATAAAATTTTACAAAATTTTGAGCCAAAAATAAGTTTGGGGGAGGTTCTTCACTTATATATTTTGCCCCCACTAATAAATTCCTCCCAAGCTTACAGGTTTTTTGAGATTTAACGGAAGGCAACAGTGAGGACACTGTTGAAAACAAGTTTGGGGGAGGTTTGTGCTTATTTTCGCATCATTTGCATCATACTTTGCATAAGCACAAAACATTTTTGAAAAACCTATAAAAATTTATAAAAAAAAAAATTTCAAAACTATAAAAAGATTTTTGTACATAAATAAGATAATAAAAGTTTAGATAGTGAACAATTACATCCATGAGATTAGAAAAATTTAAGAAAACCAAGAAAATTAGAAGTTTTCTTATACGAACTAGTAATAAGTAGTTATGAGCCGTTGTCCCAAGGGTTAGTAAGATGAAAGACGTCACTCATCTGAGGATAAAAATAAGTCTGAAAAATAGTTTCTATTCTGGAAGCCAAACATTTTGAACGTTGCTATCCTGCTATTCGCACTTACACACGTCTTAAAGCCTGGGATAGTAGAGGATACCTTGAAATGCTCTTGTCTTAAAGCCAAAAGTATGAAGAAAATAAAAAAATGAAAAGTGGTGAGAAAAATGGACACTGGTTTTGTTATCACCAAGGGCAATAAAAAAAATATATAGCAAGGGTGCTTCTTCACCTAGTGCCCTAAGGCCAACTGGTCTGGGAGTCACTGCTATACCTAAGGTGGTGCAAGATTAGGAAAATACACCAAATAAGCAAGCACATGAGTAATCGGTCGGTTAGTACCTCAAGAAGTATTAACGGTCGCATGAAAGTGTGTGAGCTCATCGAAAAAATATATAAGTACTGAGGTTGACGGGCAAGAGTATGATAGCTTGAATTGAATTCTCCGGGTGTAGGGATGTCTTTACACACACGCAGGGTTATATGATCGATGTTTGGAAAACAGATAGGAATGAAGAATAAGACGATGTTTTATTGAGGGAGGACGTGATTTCTGACATCTTTTCATGACCATTAAGATAGGGCTCATGACAACCGAAAAGCTAGCTTAGTTGGAAACCCTAATTTTCAAGGCTTTTCTTTTACAATTCTTGTCTTTAAATGTAATATTCATGGTCTTCCTTTTATTATTGGATTTTGTGGGTGCAATCCGCTGAAAACCCTCAGGAGACAACACTCCTCCTACTAGGGACACCTAGAAGTTTAAAGGCTTGTTGCACGTGCTCAGTGCAATCGTGTTGCCTAAGAAAGTGTGCTAGTTAGTTTTTCTCTTTCTTTATTTTCTCCTTCTCTTTTTAATAAAACATTCGCTCGAGACGATCGAAATTAAGTTTGGGGGTATTTGATCAGTCGAAAATATTGTATATTTTAGCCGGCAATTTCCTTAACATTTGCATACATTTAGAAGTGTTCGGCATTCATATTCTACATATTAGCAAATCTGTCACAAAATATGAGATTGCATGTATTAGACTTTTAAACCGACACTTTAAGGGAAATTAACCGCATTTCATGGCATCACATCATTTCTGTATTTGCGCAACACTTGTCTTGAGTCTGTGCAGGAAATACGGAAGAAGATCAAAAGAAGCTGATCAAACAATACTCCAACTAAATCATTTCAGATCTGGTAGCAGTTCAGAAGGAATTAGATAATTCTATATATCAAATGAAGGCCCAAAAATGAGCCAAAGACTACCACAGAAAGTACAAGCCCCAAGGCTCCAAGAGCGCCGCTCTTCCGCGGCAGGAGATGGCTTGCGCCGCGGAAGCGCGGCGGTTCTGCCACGTCAGCCGTCAAGCTTTGGGAATAATGCTTCTGTCAGGGTCCACATTCCATAAATACATGACATTTTCCAGAATTCTCTCGAACCTACCGCCAGATCAGCAAAGAAGATTAAGGAAGGCTAATCCTAATTAAGCCCCTAACTAATCCTCTTCTAGAAGCCCCCTCCTAACTAATCACCTCTAGAAGCTTCTCCTCTAACTAACTTTTGGAGGGAAATTTGAATTCTCTCAACAAACTTTTGGAGGGAAACTTAGAATTTGAAATCCTAGATCTAGGGTTAGTTATCTATAAATAGGAGCCTAAATCTAAGGGTTGAGGCTAATCTTCAATCTTTAATATTCCTAAAATTCCCTCTTTTATCATCTTTTTCCACAAGTCTCGTGACAAGGCTTGTGCGAAACCCTAACCCTAATTCCACTCCAAATCCAAGATCTTGAGTACCAAATCAAGCGAGAAGCCTTCAACCTTTTAGGAGCCGAGCCGATCTTCAATCGGGCAAGTGATCCAAGCCGATCCGCGATCCACGGAGACGAGCGAAGCCAAGTCGACGATCAAGTTCTTCCTCTTGTAGTTCTTGAGCGAATGTAATGAAATTGTTGATATAAATAAAAGGTGAAATTCTTTAATCTTGCTTTCTTTTAATTCTTGCATCATGATTAGATCTCAATTTGTAATTGTTGTTCTTGTTGTGATGTTTGAGTAAAACTCCGCTCGTAAAGGAGTCGAGACGATTGTAGAATGATGATGTAACAAATCTTTATACGATTTTTAAGTCCTACGAGTTTTGTAAACCGTAGCAAGTTCAAGAATCGATGACCTAGTTTCGTAGCGATGCTTTCTTGATTGTGATCGCTCGAAATTAGGGATCTACGATCGTTTCTTGAATTTGATAGAGGCTAGAATGTGAATGATATCAACGAAAGAACAAGGGATGAGATGAAACCCTAGTTTCACAAGAAATCCCTAATTCTTGTCGATCATCATCGATCTAGTATCAATTCATCGAAGGATAAGAATACGTAATTGTAAGATTACATCACATCTATAGATCCGATCGATTCCTACGAGCCTCATTTCGATTCTTGATATTTGGTTTGGAAAAATCAACAAACTATAAATTCTTGATTCTATCTTTTTCTTGTTATTAGATCTATATTTTCTAATTCTTGAACTTCAAATACAAATCATGAATTCTTTCTTTTCTTTTCTTTAAAGTTTCAATTCATCTAATTCGAAACACGAACGATTACACTTTTCCTGTGGACGATCCGCACTCACTAACAATCTACATCCGACACCGTAGTTGATTGCGGTCAAATAATTTTTGGTTGTGATTTCTATATTCAATTTTCTAAAAACCGACATAATCGGAAATCTTTTCAATCAAATGGCGCCGTTGCCGGGGATCATTTGAATTGATACTTTTATATCCAATCAAGAAACATATTACAATCAAGACCCACAACAGCGTTGCTCCTCATTCCAGCAGGACTCAGACGCAACATCACCAAACGGAGCCACGGCTTAGTCCCTAGTTCCAAATCTCGATAGTTCACAGACAACCTAGAGATCATCTCGTCATTTGTCTCGTTACAGCAGACACAACATCACCAAACGGAGCCACGGCAAAATCTCTAGTTCCAAATCTCGACGGTTCACCAACAAGCTAGAGACAACCGCGACATTTGTCTCGATACAGCAGATGCAATGCCAGCAAATGAAGCGAATGCCAAATTCCTAGCTTCAGGGTCTTGACGCCAACTCATATAAAAGCTAAAAGACTATCAGAGATCATCCCACGCTAGCGCGGAGTGGTCACCACCTCGACGTTCGTCTCGATACAACAGACGAGATGTCACTACAGTGTCCTTCCTCCAACAGGATTCGGACACGCCAAAGCAAATAAAGCAAATGCCAAATTCCTAGCTTTAGGGTCTTGACGGTAACTCATATAAAACCTGAAAGACTATCGGAGATCATCCCATACCAGCGCGGGGTGGTCACCACCTCGACGTTCGCTTCGATACAGTAGACGCGATGTCAACCCAGCGTTCTTCTTCCAACAAGATGTAGACGCGACGCCAACAACGGTGCCATGGCAAAGTACCTAGTTCTAAGTCTCGACGGCCACATCTACAGCCTGGAGACCCACAACAGCGTTCCTCCTCATTCCAGCAGGACTCAGACGCAATATCACCAAACGGAGCCACGGCAAAATCCCTAATTCCAAGCCTCGACGTTTCACCAACAACCTGGAGACAACCGCGACATTTGTCTCAATACAGCAGACGCAATGTCAGCAAACGAAGCAAAGGCAATATTCCTAGCTTCAGGGTCTTGACGGCAACTCATATAAAACCTGAAAGACCACCGGAGATCATCCCACGCTAGCGCGGAGTGGTCACCACCTCGACGTTCGTCTCGATACAGTAGACGAGATGCCACTACAGCGTCCTTCCTCCAATAGGATTCGGACACGCCAAAACAAACGAATCAAAGGCAATATTCCTAGCTTCAGGGTCTTGACGGCAACTCATATAAAACCTGAAAGACTATCGGAGATCATCCCACACCAGCGCGGAGTGGTTATGACTCATCGGGGCTCTTCAAAATGAGCCTAACCTCAAGTAAAAAGCGGCATGGCAAAATTCCTAACGCTTGCTCTCCAACGGTCAAACTGCCGAGGAGGATTGCTTGAAGACGTTTTGTCCAGCCCCCAAAGGGATCAGAGACACGACAGTCGCAAGGCTACTCGAACAGCAAGATTGCCTATCGAGGAATACATCAGCCAACGCGACGGTGCGACGGACAAAACCCTAGTACCACAAACCCTAACGGACCTCTGTCGTAAAGAGCAGAGGTTAACTGTGACGTTAGGATATTCTTGCGAGAACTGCTCGATTCGTCTCGACTTGGAAGGAAATTAGTGTCTTTGCGAGAACTTCTCGATTCGTCTCGACTCGTAGTGGAAAACCTTAGGCAATGGGGATAAGAGCCGGTTTCCTAAGCACTAGGGCCCTGCAAGTCAGTCCAAGATGGGCTCTTGCATACTATTCACGGGCCACACTCTCCAAAATCGAATCTCGATAAGGAGGGAAACAACCGCTTACGGGTCCTCTCGACTTGTAGGAGGGAAAATTCTCTTGTGAGATCCTTACGACTCACAAGAGAAAACGCGCTTAGGGATCTTTACGATCCCTAAGGAGAAAATACACCTACGGGATCCTCTCGACTCGTAGGGAGAAAAGTCTTTATGAGACCCTCGCGGCTCATGAAGTTGAAAAGTCTTAGGCAGCAGATCTGAACCTGCTTTCTAAGCCATCACTATCCCTCGAAGGAGCCAAAACGAGATGCTCACTCTATCATCTACAGGCTACGCTTACTTAGATAACATGCCGGCAACAAAGAAAAGAGAAGAAAGCGACAGTGAGGAGAACATTTTATTCACGTTCAGTCGAATGTTCAAGACATATCCATTCATGCATGTGCAAAAGAAGTTTAATGTATAAAATAAACACATAGGAACGAAAAGGCTTGCTATTCATACTTCGGAAAATGCCTACATTGAGGGAAACAACAAATAAAAACATAACTGGAATGTTTACAAAGGCACGACATCAAATCCAGGGCATGAGTTGAGAAACTCAAAAGTAAGGCCATCTAAAATGTTCCAGGCCTTTCGAACCATCCTAGTATGCTTTCTTTCGCGTTCACAAGCGTCGGGATCCCCACTGATGTCCTCCACCCTCCGATAGGCAGCAAGTATTGCTGCCTGTTGAAAAGCCTGGTGCAGAAGATCAACAAGATTGTCCCGCATTTTCTTTGAGATTAGGCCCATCAGATACACCGAGTGCACTTTGTCCTCAGCATCATCCAATGCCTTAAGTGGTATGCCGGCACAGAATAGAGGAAGTGCTCCCCAGATCGCTCTTACGATAAGCTTCAAGAGAGAGGAATGTCGAGGAAACAGTCGACCATTGTATGCACCAAAGTGACCCATGATTTCGGCACATTGAGCATTTGTAAACTCCTGGTTTTGAGAACGGCCGAGTGAGCGGATGTCTCCGTATGAGATAATCTCATCAAGATCATACAAATGAGCAGCCATAATGTCTGAAAAAGAAAATCAGTGAGAGTTAGTAGACAGACTGATTAGAAAAGCTTATTGAAACAGATACGGGATTCACACAGCTCTTGATATCCCCATAGAGAAAACAAATTCTAATTATGACAACTAACAAATTCGAATTTTTGAGAAATCCTAAAAAAGGAATCTCATTTAATGAGCGACCCCTCGGCTCAAGGAGTTAAACTCCTCAAGAGCAATGCTCTGCAGACAGGAATGACACATGTCAAAGTCAATTATGAAAGGAATTTAAAGAGATTCCCCGAGAATGATAAGAGCATGGCTCTGTAAAGATAATGGAATAACCCATTAAAATACTTAAAAGATCTCTTAGGATCTAAGATCTAACAAGGGCAAAGCCCTGTTAAGAAACCCTAAAAAGGTTTTTTTGAAAATCTATGATCTAAGTAGAGCAAAAAGCTCTGATAATGAGTGAAACGCCAGATTATTAACTAATCTCTTTAAAGATTAATCTTTACTTAGAAAAATATGACAGAGTTTTAACTCTTAATTTTCTTTAAAAAGAGAGCAATGCTCTGCGGGAGAATGAAATTCTCAAAAAACAAGAAGAAGATGAAAATCATCTAAGCGACCAAAGGTCCTATTTATAGGCATTGAAACGCCTCTTCAACTTCTGAGTTGATCCAAGGGCGCAGATGCTGCCACCGCTGCACTCACGTGTGGGCCACGTAAGCGCAACGGTAGGGGGGCATTTGTTTCCCCCAATGAGAGAAAACCTCTGTTTTGAAATTCAAAATTCAAAAATTGAAGCAACGCTTCAGATCCAGCGCTAGGCGCGCTGCGCGCCACGTGTCAAACACGGATGCGCTAGCGTCAGGTGCGCTGCGCCCTAGGCAGTGCACCATGTATGCGCTAGAGTTAGGCGCGCTGCGCGCTGCGTGTTAAACACAGATGCGCTAGCGCAGGTTGCGCCGCGCTCTGGGCAGCGCACCACGTGTCAAACGTGGGTGCGCTAGTGCAAAGTGTGCTGCGCTCTGAGCAGCGCACCACGTGCAAAGCACGGGTGCGCCTGCGCTGGAATTATAAAATTCCCCACCGTTAGATCAAAAGATCTAATAATAATGATAAATCATTAATTAATCAGAATTAAAATTCTGTTATGAAAAGATTTCTCGATCTTGTTAAAAACAAGAAGATTCCTTCTGTAAAACAGAAGCCCTAGGATCAAATATCCAACGGTGGGAAACATCCCCAAATCAATCAGAGAAAAATCTCTTTAACTGATTTAACAAATCAACTTGCCCTATATAAAGGCCCCAAGATTTCGAGTCTAAAAAGAGAGGAACCCCTATAAATTTTAAGAAACTCAAAAAGAAAAAGAGGAAGCTCTTGAAAGAAGATTTTTCTTCAAGGTAAAGAAAATGAATGATGAACACAGAGATGAAATCATCTCTTAAAAAGAAGAATTATCTTCTTAAAAGATCATAGATCTACAAAGACCAAAGTCTTTCATAAAAAAGTTCAAAAGATCTTATCACATAATAAAAGAAGAACATATTCTTCTTACAGATCATTGATCTATAAAGGCAAAACCCTTTCAAAAATAAGAACTGTTGTTCTTGAATTTTGAGACAAAGTCTCTTTTAAAAGAACATAAATTTGTTCACAGATCATAAAAATTTACCAAATACGCTTTGTGCTATTGAAATGTGCTTTGCACTCTTGAACTGCACTTCTGCGCTCTCTGGACCAGCGCTCTGCGCCAAAATGCGCCACGTGTCAATCACATATGCAACTTGCGCTTTGCGCTTCTGAAATAGCGCACTGCGCTCATGGGCTGGCGCTCTGCGCCAAGCGCGCCACGTGTCACTCACGTGTGCGCCATTAAACTGATGGCGCAATGCGCTCATGGATTAGCGCTTAGCGCTCATAAACTGGCGCAATGCGCTCACCACCTGGCGCTTAGCGCCAAGCGCGGCATTGTCCTTCTCATGTGCGCTGCTTGACATAAGCGCACTGCGCTCTTTAACTGGCGCAAAGCGCCTGTTGCGCCACGTGTTGCGCTGACAGAACATAAATTGTTCTGATGAATACTCTGCATTCAATACAAGACAAAAAAATGTCAAGATCTACTGCTCAGCATTATTAAAAGGGCCAAACCCAAATAAAGGCTCAATAGCCAGAATAAAAAAGTTAAACATTTATTGGACTTAGCCCAATATTGGCCATAAGTTCTCAACTTATGTTAACTGAGCCCGCCTGCTCATGAATATTTAACAGATCTTAGTCCCAAATTGGACTACAGATCTTTCAACCAAATCACACCGGTTCGAGGTTACATCTCTTTACTCCTCTGATATTTGTCGTTGTAATCCTTCAACGTCTTCAGAGAGGTGACGGATCCCGACAATCATACATTTCATAGACTATGACGTCTTTAAACTGGACTGTGGGGTCCTTAAACTCGCGAACTACGATGTCCTTAACCTGGACCGTGGGGTCTTTAAGCCCACGGACTATGATGTCCTTAACCTGGACCGTGGGGTCCTTAAGTCCATGGACTATGATGTCCTTAACCTTGGACTGTGGGGTCCTTAAACCCATGGACTACTATGTCCTTAATCTCGGACTGTGGGGTCCCTCTAAACCCACAGACTATGATGTCCTTAGCCTTGGACCACCATGTCCTTAAACTGGTAATCGACCGCAATGTCTCTAAACTAAACAATTGAGCCCAAATGCTCTCTTGTTGGATCTAAACGATCCTGTTAAGTTGATCTTAGTCTAAAATTATACTAACGTATCCTTAACAAGCGTTTAAGTTGATCTTAGTCTCAAATGAGGCTAACGTATCCTTAAACCCAACCCCTTAAACCCAAATCTAAGAAAATACGGATTTGGACTAATCCACGCCCTACGGGCGACAACATAAATTAATCTCCGTATACAATCCACGGGCAAAAAAAAAAAAAACAAACACCCACACACGAAGTGACCATCTGGAGAAGGAGAAAGTTGTTACCGCGATGCGGTAGCGTAATTAACTGCAGGGGCTTGCGCCTGCAGGGAAGAGCGTCCCCACAATCAAAAACCCCTCAAACGAAGGAGAATCTGACGAAATCTGTTACATCGGCCGCATCCGTTTAAACCTTCGATATATGGTGCCATAAATCAACTTAGCATCTTCGGAGAGGTGGACGGATAACACCAATTAGCATCTGCCCTGAAATTCAGGCAAGACGTTCGCCACGTCTTTGTCGCGTCTTTCGGCGGGGAACAATGTTCATTCCATGTGACTTCGAATCGGAGTTGGTTTGTTACGTATTGTTCAGCTGATAGAGGTTCAGTCTTTATGGAGAACGGTATGGTAAGCAGAGTTGTTGGGATTGGCGCAGTTCGGATCCACGTGCATGATGGAAGAGTTCGGACATTGGTAAATGTCAGGTACGTGCCAGATTTGAGAAAAAGCTTGATTTCATTAGGTGCTTTGGGCAGGATAGGTTACAAGTGCGTGATCGATGGAGATTCCGTGATGATTTCCATGGATGCTCGTATTGTCATGAAGGCAAAGAGGGTGGGGAATCTATATTTTCTTCGGGGACGGACGGTCTTAGGAGATGTTGTTAGATCTTTTACTGGTTCAGATGGTTTAGACTCCGTCAAGATGTAGCGTCTACGATAGGGCCATATTAGCGAAGTGAGTTTGGAGGGGTCTTGAAAGAGGCAGTCACTTGGAGGTGCAGAAATCGGTAGAAGAAATCTTTGGGAGGATTGTATATAAGGGAAGAAGACAGAGATAGTTTCGGCACCGGTTTGTTCTTGAGGTGGAGTTAGACATCGGGATTCCTTCATTACGACTTTTCGAGAAAGTTGTGGGTGTATGTTGTTGAGCCAAAGGAGGAGAATTATTAGATTTTCAGGAAGGCTATTGTGAAGAAGCAGTTCGGGAAGCGTGTGAAGTTTCTTCGTTCCGATCATGGTGGAGGGTTCTGCAAGTTAAGGAGGATCATGCATCACACCACTTCTGATCCTAGGTATATTGGTGGAGAAGACCGGATGGTTCGGAAGGTGTTTGGAAGAACGGGTATTCACGGCTTATGGCTACATTTCCAAGGGAGTTTCGGGCGGAAGCCCTTTCTACTGCCGAATACCTCATCGATCGGTCACTATCGGCAGCAATAGACAGGATAATTTCCAAGGAGGTATGGACTGGAGAGACTGGGAATTACTCATGGTTTCATAATTCTAGAAGCGAAGCAAAAGAATACATGTTGTGGTGTTCTGGTATTAAGGGTGGAGTGACCAGACAAATTATGATAGTCGATGGGTCTGCGATGTCCCGGAGAAAACAGACTTAGTCAGACGGTGAGAAGAAAACAGGATCACTGAGCCAGGTGGTGTTTGAGGCTTCAGCCCATGTTACAAATGAGGTAGTCGATACTTCGATTCAGCCGGAGAGTCCGGTACAACCAGTTATGCGGAGGCCTATAGTATTTAGAAGCACGAGGGAGGCTCGGGATGAAGCTCTGAGGATATGGGATCGGAAGTTTGACTGAAAGTCTGCATGTGAGATTCATGGTATGGATATTGTCATGGAGGTTGGCTATAGTGCCCTTAAAGCAATTATTGTAATTACAGACATGCGATTTTGATGATTGAGGGAGGACTTATATGGGTAGAACAATTTTACTCGAAATGATAGTATGTTATGTGGTTCATCTCTATTATCATGTACTTGTAAAATGTGGTATTGTGGATCACTATTACATGTTGATAGGGCCCTTAAGATTCATATTTGACTACCAGGGTTATTGTGGCGATCACACTTGTGAAAACTGGGTAGTCTATAAGCAAATTCTTAAATGTCCCTAGTCGTGGGAATCTTGAGACTGGGCATCGATATTCCAGAGTAGACTAGTGTATACGTTTCTTGATCTCGACGAGGGGTGATGGACGGTCTCACAGCCATTGGTGTTAGTTAGTCATAAAAAATTGTATACATGTGCTCATTGGGTTATGAGTTACATTGGACGGACTCACCGGGAACATGCTAGATGGTATTATACCTCTTGTCAGATAGCAGTTCTCTGGTGATATGAGTATAGTTTAGTCTGTTGATTTGAGACCATCGTTTGTCTCGTGTGAGTTCTCACTGTGCTTTGATTACTACTCTACCACGGCTTTATCGAGCCATTCAAAAAGATTTTAGTTGGGTACAGTCTCGAGCCACATGGAGGCAGTGAGCGGATCGTTAGAGATTTGTCTCTCCCGGTATTCGGGGTAGATGTCGCGCTGTGCACGGGTAGCCATAACAAAAAATTCTTGATCAAGGTGGGCGAGATTTACTGATTTAGATCAGTAGTTTCTCAGTAGGTGATGGAATTTATACCGACACGACTTATTGCGTTATTAGGGGTATGATTTTATCCACCCTATAGACCCGATATGCAATACTCTTAGACGAGCAGACCGGACTGTACGGAGATTGCCACTTTCAGACTTAGTAGGGATACGGACGAGTTTGCTTGTCGACCTTTTTTTCGTTCAATACCTGGGTAGCCGTTATGTACAGGTAGTGCCGTTGACGTGCTTGTGGTTAAATCCATTGTCAGCGTATTGTCGAGTCTTTAGTGTCCCACACAAAGGGTTTCCCAGCCCAGGCGAAACGATATAGTGTACGTATTTTGATATGCACTTAGGTTAGATTAAAACACGTGTTTTTGTACACGTATTTTTAATCGGACATTTTATTAACACTAGCCGGTTTGAAAGATAACCGTATTATCACATTTGGATAAGATGTGAGCTAGTATTATATATCTCTTTTAGTATCTCTCTTTTCGGTATTCGTATTTTGACAGAATACGGTATTTATATGAATACGAGTATATGTATAAATACGTGTATTTGTGTATTTGTATAAATACGTATATTCGTATATTTGTATAAATACGGGTATTCGTGTATTTATATAAATACGGGTATTCATATCTTGATACGAATACGGATGTATATATTTGTAGGATATACTTGTATTAGTGTATTTATGTATATTTATATATATACATATACACATGTATATGTGTACATATGATATGGCTAATTCTTTTCTGCTCATTCTTTCTTCCATCAAGTGAAAGTGTGTGGGCTTGTGACTCACACTAGTGAGTCACAAATCCACCCACTTCACACTTTAAAAAGAAAGAGCAAGAAAAGAAAAGAGGATAATGGATTTTTGTAGCCATGCTTATTTTCTTCACAAAACACTTTTGAGCTTCTTCCTCCGCTTTTTTTGAGGTTTATGAACTGAGAAAAGAAAAAGAAAAATGAGAGAACAATAAGAGATTAGCCACTACTATATCCTAGTGATCAATTCTTAGCAAGTTTTGATCACTAGTTGCTTTATTTTGATTATTAGTGTAAAGCTAGAGCCTAGGTGAGGGTTCCTTCAGGTGGATCATATTTGACGTGGAAGACCGACTTCCAACCTCGTTCCCGACGACTTAGGAGCTAAAGAAGTGGTATAGAAGACGAAAGACACGACTACAAAAGTTGCAATTATTGACTTAGTAGCTAAACTCCTTCTATGTGTTTATAGTTTAGTATTTGGATTCGATTTTAGGTCGTAGAGGTCGTGCTCTTGTTTAGAAAATTTTCGTTTAGTATTCCGTATTAGCCGCAAATTAGCGGCACGAGCGTCTACCTACAATGGATAGGAAGTTGCGTCCGTTGCAGCGGTATATCGAGCAGGTTCTCATTTGATATGGAAGATAGACTCAGCCCGTGTCTTCTCAGTTAGAGGCGCACTTCAGATTTGTGTCATCATCATGTATAGCTAGTGATGAGAACAGTTGGAGTTCAAGAACGGGTTACAGGGACACGGATGCAGTGTCAGGTAGATCGATACTTCAGATTGTTATCGCGGCATCAATAGGAGATGCAGAATTTCTGACCGTCTTGAAGACGGTTAGGGAGACCAAGAATTTGCAGAGATTGTTGGTTTTGGGTGTTCCACAGGTGGTGAGAGTGTTCTTCTTGGAGGACGACGAGACGGTTGTGGATCTTACAAATATTGGTACCCATGGGAGTCCGACAGTTGCATTTACGGGGATGGTTTCGGATTTCGTGTTCAACTAGTACTTGGACTTGATCTGCCTAGTTGATTGACGAGGCACAACAACGACGAGAGCATGAGTTCCAAGTTTTTTCAAGAAAATGTCGAGATTGTGATGGATTTTGAATCAAGGTGGAGATTGTTGAAATTGATTGCAAATTCGGAGTCCGAGATCAAGAGCCCAAAAGACCAAGAGTAAATATGTGCAGTGCACGTGGTAGGATTTAAATTAATCATTAATTTAAATCCAACATTATCTCAAAGCTTAAAATCCAAGTTTATCGCTAATCAAAGATGTCTCTAAATATATTAGTTTATAATATATTAGTTAATATAGTGCTTAAATATTAAGGATGAACATAGCCTTTAGCATGGTTCCTGCGGCCATGAATTGAGATCAAACAGCAGCCTTTGAGGATTTATTTTGTGGCGGCAGCAATCACAGAGAAAAAAATGTTTTGTAGATAGAGATAATTTTTTGTATTTGGACGGTGATCGGAGAGGGCGTTCTCGTGTAATACTTTCCTAATAGTGAATGTTTTCGTCGTCGGGTAAATCTTGTGTTTGTTGTTTGGTGTGCTTCTGATAATTTGTATTGTTTTGGCAGATTGTCTGGTTAGTCTTTTTCAAATAGTTTGTTTGTACGCAATCCTGATAGATTATTTTTCCGTTGCGACTCGTGGTGTGTTTTGTGATCCCTTGGAGGACCACGGATATAGAAAATTCACAACAAGAATTAGGTTAGGACCCAGCTGTTTGAATTTGGAGAAATTATTCTGTGTGAGCTGTAATGAATTTGTGCACGCGTGTGTGGGTGGTGGATTTTTTTTCCGGGGGAGAGAGGGAGAGAGAGTAAAACCATGTAGACGATATTCGAACAAATATTACGGGTTTTATGGTTGTATTTCTTGTTTTCTATAACTGAATATATACAGCTGGCATACAAAAGAGCTTACTTTTAATTTGGACAATCATGTCACAAGACTATGTTTGAGGAAGTTGATTTTCATCATCAATGGTGAGTAAAATTAAAATACATGTTCTTGTATGATTTAAAATAGTAAAATATAATATAAAAGTTAGAAGTATGTTTCGATGCATTCATTGTTATTGAGACCGATTTTCGCCCCTCTAAAGTTATATGGCTTATCTCTTGGATAATTTGATTTTCTAAATTAAGACATGGTTTTCAATGTAGCCCTATCTTGGCAGAGGCAAACTATCTCATATTTTTGTGTGATTTGTATCCAATTAGGAGCATGAAGGAACTCAACTGGTGCCAATAGAATAGGCTTTGGAACTGGAAGCATGCCTGAAAACGAGGGGAGCATGTGGCCATCAATCAAGGACTTGAACCACAGTGTCAATCACACATCAGTCCTTTGATTATTTTTTCTTTCTTTTGTACCCCATCAAGGGACAAACTTTAAGAGGCATACTGTACTTTTTGCTGCATCTTCATTGCTTGGCAACAAGGGAAGCCTAGTGATGGATTGATGCTACAATGTACTTTAATTGGTTTACAATAAGGGGAAAGTGACTTCTTAAACGTTTCCAGGTTCTAAGAAGGATTGTGATGGAGTTCGGAATCTTTGTAACATGTTGTTCTGTGTCGATTTTGTGGCCGGGGTTGAACGGTGAGGATTTGTTATGGATGATTAAACATATGGTTCTCAATGGGTTTGTTGGTTGTTGTTGACGCCGAGCTACCTGCAAAAGAAGTCTCGGGATGAGAAACCATCATAAGACCCTCCGACGATCAAGTACCGAGAAATAATTAGACAAAGTGGCGGCGTATTGGATTGAGTTCCAATTACCTGAATCGTTTGGAGAAAGAGTTTATATAGGGGTTGCATTGGAGCGAGCCGATACAAGATTCTCGCCGCGTTACGCTCCAACGTTATGTTCACGTTAATGGCGGGATACGCCCATTAATGGTGAGATACGCTCATTAATTGCGAGATACGCTAGCTTGGGATGCGGGACGTGAAGCGGCGGAGATCTCGTTGTGGCGAGATACACGAAACTGTTACGGGGGCGCTCGTGGTTAGTGCTCCCGGCTAAACATGGACGCTGAGGAATCTCAGCTATAAGATAGCTCGGAGACGAGCAAGGACGCTGAGGAAGCTCAGCTATAGAATAGCTCGGAGACAAGCTAGGAAAATGAGGAAGCTCAATTCTATGATTGCTCGGAGACGGGCAATGGCTGGTGATTAGGCGAAGAGAGAATGCATCCAGGGGAGGCCTCGAAAAGTCGGAGCTTATTCCTCGGACGGAGTCTCGGAGGCGAGGTACCGAGGAATGTTCCTTTATTCCACTTTAGTAGCCCCCAGGAATATAGTTGACATACATGAGTGGCACGCCATCTGCTGTGTTCCGTGATAGGGGAAATCCCCACTTACAAGTATCATCATTATCCCCCCACTCTCGTTCCGACCTATTTATGGGTCGGATCGAGAGTGGTCTGCTCGGTCTTCTCTGTTCAGCTTAGTGTCAAGAATTCTTTGCGATGAATTGTCCGGGAACGACATGGCGTTTGCCGGTTGTGTCTCTTCGATCTCTGAGTTCATGTGACGTTTACCATGCGCTTTAATTTTCGCGCATATTCTCGATGACGTTAGCAGATCGCTGAAAGGGTGGCGCCATCATGGCGACGTCGTTTTATTTGCTCGGGTAGTCGTGGCGACGGGCCGACCTTGGATCTCGTGCCACGCGGCGACATGAAGTGCGGATGTGGGGCGCCGCTTCGGCTGTTCGGATCCGCGTGAGAGGAATGCGGCCAATGATCGGCTGCGACGTGGTGTCACCTTGATCGTGAGTGGGTGCGACGAGTTGGAAGCTGTCCGCCGGCCTCGCATGAGGGCTTTGGATTCATGGCTTAGGTCGGTAGGAATCTACCCGCCGTGAATGGGTGCGACGAGCAGGAAGCTATCCGCCGACCTCGTATGAGAGCTTTGGATTCACGGCTTACGTCATGCATGAATCTACCCGCCGTGAATGGGTGCGACGAGCAGGAAGCTGTCCGTTGGCCTCGCACGATACGGTCTGATCGAGTTCCCAAGCGGCTACGTCATTCCTATGTTCGGAAGATTTGACAGGATGGGAAACGCAAATCAGCACGTCGCCCACTTTAAAACATCGTGCGGAAATACATGGGGTATTGATGTGCTCCTTCTTCGTCAGTTTATCAACAGCCTAACCGGTGTCGCTTTTGACCGATACGCGAGCATACCAGACGGGTCCGTCACCACTTTTTCCTAAATGGAGTCTCTATTTCGGTAAAAGTTCATGAGTGTCAGTGATAAGATCTCCATTACTGACCTTGTGAGGACCAAGCCGGGGAAGAACGAAAGCAACACGGGCTTTATTGCCCAATGGAGTAATCTCATGGTCAAGTGCGAACCGTCGCAGGAGCAGGACCAGTTCGTCACCCTTCTCATTGGGAAGCTTAGCAATTGGATGGTCCCATTCTTATGTACAACAGGCCTCAAGACGTTTCAAGAGCTGATTAAGAGAGTACAAATGTTGGAATGCTCGAAGCAAGAGTCTACCCCGGACTCTCAGGGTGACAAGTCTTGGAAGAGCAGAAAAGACAACAACCGCAAAAGTGGGAGCTCCAATAAGACCAAGGCCTTCAATCCGTCTGAAAGTGAAGATAATAGAAAGACGGGCGGATTAAAAACAGACCGGGCTCGAAAGCCAGTATTAGGAGGAGAAAGGCATTTTCTAGAGGAGAAGAAGAACAAAGTTTACTCTTTCAGAAGTGATAAGGTCCGCAAGATACTCAAAGATGCCTTGAACAACGGTCTACAATTGCCAGAGTCGAAAAGATCTCATGAAGCAAAAATGACCAACCATTTTTTATATTGCCCGTACCACCAACTAGTGAGCCATGCGATCGAGGATTACTATATTTTCAAACATTAGATCGAAAAGCAGTACAAGACTGGGGAGATCGAGTTGTCCAATAGTGTGTTGGTGAACAATCAAGCTGCAACCACAAATTTTATACAGACACAAGCTGAACCTTTTTGGGAGTAGACAGTTGAACCCGCTACCTTGAGAAATAAAACTGACTCGCCGCAGCCTCCATGGAGCATGCACATGTCCAAAAAGACGAAGAAGATGTTAAAATTGCTTTAAAAAGAGCCCAGAACTGCATGGGAAGGGCAGAAGAACCCCACTGTTCCAGTTACCAATTCGGCTCGATCAGGCTCAAAATCCAAAAAGCTCAAGAAGAAGAAAAGTGCAGCTCGACGCGAAAAAGAGTCTGTAAGGACATCGACCATTCAAAAATATATCGATTCTCTCGATGACTATGAACAAAAGGAAAGAACTCTAATTCAATTGAAGGAGTTCTTCCCAGTAGAAACGGCTGAGACTCTGAAGGAGCTAGAAGAGGACTCCGATGACGAGATCCCTATAGTGACCTGCTACGTCGTCCACCTTGGTAGCGACTCTGAGGAAGAACTCTATTTTCCCAAGGAGGACGAGGAGCTCGCCACGAAGGCCAAACAAATCCAGCTTAGAAGCAGCAAGACTCTACCGCCAAATCAAGGCAACGCTCCAAAAGGGAAGGAAAAACTTGTCGCTAATGAAGAAGATGGCGGAGAGCTTCCTCATGAAGACTTGAGTCCTTCCCCAGTGGACTATAATGTCTTAGCTTATCTCCGGAAACTTCCGTCTCTCTTAAACATCTATGATGCTCTGGTTCTATCCAAGGAGCTTAGGGACGCCCTTATCTATGCTCTGCAAAAACCCGAGCGGTACCAGACGCGCTTCGCGGAGATAATATGGAAGAAGCCAAGTATACTCTGCACACAGCTGCGGTCACATTTAAAGATGAGGACCTTCTACTAGAGACAGCTGAGCACAACCGGCCGCTTTACGTGACAGGGTACAGCGACAGAGATCGGATTAATCACATATTGATTGATCCGGGGTCCTCAGTGAACATCATGAATTTACGGACTCTAAAGAGTTTATCAATGGATGTTCGACACCTGTCAAGGGAGAGAATTGTCATTCAGGGCTTCAATCAAAACTACCAACAAATTCTGGGATCCATAGCTTTGCCAATCAGGTTTGGAGACCTGCAAACCGAAGCTAAGATATACGTGATCGACGTTGATACATCCTATAAGATCCTTCTGGGACGACCGTGGCTTTACGATTATGGTATCGTTCCATCAACACTCCATCAATGCATGAAGTATACCAAAAATGGAGAAGAAAGACGCATTGACGGAGATATTCAGCTGTTCGGTGTGCATGGATTTCGATATGAAAATTCTCGGTACTTTGTGTACCTCCAAAGTGCTGAGCCATAACTGACCAAAGACAGAACGACCCTGAAACTCAAAAGCAAATCTGAGCTAGATGTCACTTTCAAAAGCAAAAACCCTTAAGTGCGTCCGCGTTTCGGCAGTGACACTGATGGGTCCGACGCTAGAAGTCCGTCCTTGTGTAAAACTGTCCTCATTTCGGTAGTGATACGGACGAGTCTGATATCGAAGGTCCATCCGGCAGCAAAATTCGCCGTCGTTTAGGCAGCAACACTGAAGAATCAGAGGAAGATGACCCGTCTTGCAACAAATGTGCAGATTGGGCTCTCATGCAAAAAGCAAAGCTAAGAGAGACCTTCAAAGTTACAGAAGGGTCCCTAGCCGTCATAAGTGTGCCGGAGCAGATATGCAAAGAGCTCGATGCATTGTTAGTCTCCACCACGGACCAACTGAAAACCTTCTACGTTCCCGGAAGAAAGAATGGACAGAAGGGAATCCTGTTTTATGGGTCAAACCTTGTCATGCACCCAGATGATTTGTCTGTCACGTGCCTTCCCTATGAACGAAGCATAAGAGCCGTCTTAAACCCCAGATACTATGCGTCCAAGATGCGGGAATATTTTAAAAAGTGCCGATGTCGGTTATATCAAACGAACTTCGAAGCGAAGTTTTATGAGGGGCTGTGGCATCCGCCTCAGGTCCGAGTACTCATCGATGGACGAATCCCAGATAGACGGGGTATAGGTTTCATTCAACCTGATACCAAAGTATGCTACATGATCCATGTTGGTAAAGCCAGCGAAAGGTCAAATGATAGTGACGAGCTAGCCGAGTCAGAAGAAGTCCCTCGAAAGCTTGAAGATTACAGACAAGCAACTTTCGACGAGCTAACCGAGATTGATTTGGGAATGCCCGATAATCTAAGGCCGACCTACATCATCTCACTCTTGTCAGAGGAAATGAAAGAGCAGACAGTCGTCCTGTTGCATGAGTTCGCTGATTGTTTCGTGTGGACGTACAAAGAAATGCATGGCCTCTCTCCTGAAGCTGCGGTGCATAAGCTGGCTATATCTCCTAATGCCAAGCCAGTCAAACAAGCTCCTCGAAGAATGAGAAGGGAGTTGAAGGAAAAGGTCATTGAGGAAACCAAGAAACTCATTGATGCCGGCTTCATCAGAGAAGTGAAATACACAGACTGAATCGCATTCATTGTCCCAGTAAAGAAGAAAAATGGGCAGATCGGATTTGTGTCGATTTCAGAGACCTTAACAAAGCGTGCCCTAAAGACGACTTCTCGCTACCGGTCATGGAAATGATGGTCGACGATACCCCAAATTACGAGCTGTTTACCTTCATGGATGGCTCGTCTGGATATAATCAGATCAAGATGTCGCCCGAGAATGAGAAACACACAGCATTTTGAACCCCGATCGGGATATACTGCTACAAGATGATGCCGTTCGGACTGAAGAATGCGGGCGCCACATATCAAAAGGCAATGACCAAAATCTTTGATGACTTAATCCATAAAGTCGTCGAATGTTATGTTGATGATTTGTTCATCAAGACTAAAGCCAAGGCCGATCACATCCGAGATCTCAGGACTGTTTTCACCCGACTGAGGGAACACGATTTGAAGATGAATCCTCTAAAGTGCGCTTTTGGCGTGTCATCTGGAAAATTCTTGGGCTTCATAGTCCGACATTGGGGGATCGAAGTTGACCCATCAAAAATAAAGGCCATCATGGAGATACCCCCTCCAAAGAATCTGAAGCAGCTAAGATCTTTTCAAGGAAAGCTCGCTTACATACGAAGGTTCATCTCGAACCTATCGGGAAGATGCATGCCCTTCTTGAAGCTCATAAAGAAAGGAACTCCTTTTGTTTGGGATGCCAAATGTCGAGAAGCATTCGAAAATATCAAACAGTACCTGTTACACCCTCCAGTACTTGCTGCTCCCATCCCAACTAAACCATTGATTCTTTATACCGCCGCGTTAGATGAGTAACTCGGTGCGCTCCTTATCCAGAACAGCAAGGAGGGAAAAGAAAATGCTCTCTACTACCTCACTTGAACTTTAGTCGGGGTGGAACACAACTATTTCCCAATCGAAAAGCAATGCCTGGCTCTTATATTCGCTGTGAAGAAGCTGAGACACTATTTGCTCATTCATCGGGTTATGCTGATCTCCAAGGTTGACCCGCTCAAACACTTAATGAATAAAGCAAGCCTAGCCGGTAGAATGATAAGATGGGCTGTCATGCTGTTTGAATTTGACATAATCTATACTTCTCAGAGAGCAGTAAAAGGACAAGCCCTTGCTGACTTCCTTGCTGCTCATCCCATAACAGAAAGGTCACCGCTCAATTGCGAATTACCCGACGAACACGTGCTGCATGTCAAGGATGATGAGCCATGTTGGGAGCTCTACTTCGATGGAGCTTCATCAATAAAGACGTCCAACAAATCAAGCGTCCCGGAGATAAAGCAGGGATAAGATTGGTGTTCGTCACGCCATCAGGAGGAACCCTACGGCATTCCTTCGCTCTTACCAAGCTTCACACAAACAACAAGGATACGTACGAAGCTCTGATAGTTGGTCCAGAGCTAGCTATAGAAATGGAAATCCTTTGGCTACGGGTTTACGGTGACTCCCAACTCATCGTCAACCAAGTGAGCGGCGACTATAAGATATATGTCTGAGTTAGCTCGATACAGAAACCGGGTGGTGGAACTCGCGAAACAGTTCACTCACATTGAACTAATGAGAGTCCCTAGGCGTTGAACAGAAAAGACGATGCACTCGCTTGCCTAGCCATAGAGCTGGCTGATCCCGACATGGATGAAATTCTAATCACAGTTAAGAGTCGAAAAATTCTGCCCCCAGTCTCTTTACGAGAAGAAGAAAGCGCAGAACAAATGAGCAATCTTGCCAAAAAAGTTTTGATCATTCAAGACGAACCCGATTGGAGAGAGCCCTTCATAGAGTACGCCCGATACGATATGCTGCCTGAAGAAAAATCTGCAAGGGTTCAGCTAAAGAAGAGAGCTCTCTTATACGTATTTGTAAATAATACACTATACCGCAGATCATATGACCAACTCTGGCTTAGGTGTCTATCATCGGCCGAAACCCAAAAAGTCATGAAAGAAGTTCACTCGGGCGTCTGCGAAGCTCACCAATCTGGCCCCAAAATACGGCTTAAAATTAAATGGCTTAGGTATTACTGGCCTACCATGATAAGAGATTGCGAAGAGCATGCGAAGAGGTGTCATCCCTGCCAAATTCACGGTGACTTCATTCACAACCATCCCAATCCACTATATCCTACAGTGGCGTCATGGCCCTTCGAAATTTAGGGCACCGACATAGTTCTTCCAATTGATCCTCCATCATCCAAAGGCCACTGGTTCATAGTAGCCGCAACTGATTATTTCTCTAGATGGGCTGAAGCCGTCTCGTTAAAAGAAGTCAAGATAGAAAATATTCCGACATTCTTCCGGCATAATATTCTATACCGCTTCGGTACACCTAGAAGAATCATTTCTGACAACGGGCCTTCTTTCAAGAGCTTCAAAGTCTCAAGGTTCGCTACTCAGCATAAGATAGACTAGAGATATTTCTCCATCTGTAATCCAAGAGCCAATGGGCTAACCGAACCCTTCAATAAAACTCTATGCAAGCTCCTGAGGAAAAATGCTTTAGCCAACAAGAGAGATTGGAATCTCAAGCTCCATGAGGCCTTGTAGGCATACCGTACCACACACCGTACTCTAACTCAGTCCACTCCATACTCATTACTTTTCGGAGTGGAGGCAATTCTCCCCCTCGAAGTCGAACTTCCAAACTTAAGAATGGTCATCCAGCACGAGTTGACAGAGGAGAAAAACATTCTTCTTCGGCTCGAAGAGCTTGACGCCCTCGAAAAAAAGAGGCTCGCGGTATAGCAAAATCTAGAGCTGTACCGAGTCTAAATGTCACAGGCCTATGACAAGATGACCCGTCTCCGTGCTTTCAAGAAAGACAAATTGATGTTGGTCCTCAAAAGACCGATCATCCCCAATCGATATGCCAAGGGAAAATTCAAGCCAAATTGGGAAGGACCGTACGTCATCGAGAAAGTGTTCGACGGAGGATCCTGCCAACTAATAAGTGCCGAGAGAGAAAGGCTTATGCCACCCATCAATGGTCGATATCTCAAGAAATATTATGCATGAATGCTCCAGGTCACAGACGAATCGAGCACACGGGCCCTACGGTCTGGATCATACATCCTATAAAGCTGTATACAATCCATGGGAGCAAATGACCCCTATCTCTCCGAAGTCCTACTGGCGAGACTACATCTGAAGTCCTACCAGCAATGAAGCTAAAAAAGGGAGAAAAGGGGGGAAAATGGTATGTCTACAAGCAAAATGGCACAGATGAAAACCCGAAAGGGCTCCGTGAGTAAAAACAGTAGAAATGCCGGCAAGCTTGTGAAAACCCGAAAAGGCACAAACTCTTGAAAAGAGATGAAATACACTCTCAAAGTCCTCTCGAATTTGTGAAAAATCCCCACGTGAGATCCTTACGACTCACAAAAGGAGAAACACACTTAGGAATCCTCACGATTTTTAAGGAGAACATACACTTGCGAGATCCTGTCGACTCGTAGGGAGGAAATGCTTTTATGAGACCTTTACTGCTCATAAAATTGAAAAACCTTAGGTGATAGGGATCTAAATCTGCCTCCTAAGCCATCGCTCTCCAACGGGCAACGACAAATGATGAGTTGCTCCTGACAATACGTTTCAGTGTTAGCGGTGTTGATGCCGACCCAAAACTCAAACCCTACGTTTTTCCAAAGGCAAATGATGAGTCGCTCCTGGCCCTACGCTTCAGTGTTAGCGGTGCTGATGCCGAATCGCTCTTGGCATTACGCTTCAGTGTTAGCGGTGCTGATGCCGACCCAAAACTCAAACCCCAAGTTTTTCCAAAGGCAAATGATAAGCCGCTTCTGACATTACGCTTCAGAGTTAGCGGTGCTGATACCGACCCAAAACTCAAACCACAAGTTTTCCCAAAGGCAAATGATAAGTTGTTCCTGGCATTATTCCAGTGTAGCAATACTGATGCTATATAAAATCCAAATTCCAAGTTCCTCTTAAATTCAAAAATCCCGCCAAACAAGGCAGAAATCAAACAGATCATATCAACTTTCCACCCGGCAGCGCTTCCAAGCTCAAAAGTCCCGCTAGACGGTTAGAGTACTCCCAAAACAAATCAAATCCTGACACCGCAGAAAGTGGAGCAAGTCAAATCAAATCCCGACACCGCAGAAAGCGGAGCAAATCAAATCAAATCCCGACACCACAAGAAGCAGAGTAAGTCAACTTCAACCCCGACACCACAAGAAGCGAAGTCAAATCAAGCACCGACCGTCCAAGTCGCAAAAATGGCAGCGCTGACCGTCCACGTCGCAAAAATGGCAGCACCGACTGTCCAAGTCGCAAAAATGATAACACCGACCGTCCAAGTCGCAAAAAAGGCAGCACCGACCGTCTACGTCGCAAAAATGGAAGTACCGACGGTCCAAATCGCAAAAATGGCAGCACTGACCGTCCATGTCGGAAAAATGGCAGCACCGACCGTCCACGTCGCAAAAATGGCAGCTCCTAAAAGGGCAGCATTGACCTCCACGTCGTCAAAACGGGAACCAAATCACGGCAACCTCCACGCAAAAGAAAATCCATCAATTTCATGCCCACGATCTATATATGTGGTGTGCATTTATTGATGGGGATCACTTTGTCGGGATTAAAAATTACATCTCGGTTGACCAAGCCAAATTCAAAATCAACCCTAAGCCAAGTGGGTCGAAGCCCGAACCCAAACTCAAGCCAAGTGGGCCCAAACCCAAGTCAAGACTAAGCATGGAAGGGGTCGGCTCTATGCCAAAAAAGGGGCAATAAATTAGTTTGAATTCAATTTTTAAAAATAAATGTATGAAAAATAGGCAAAAAGCTAAAATTTTGTAAACCCCATGGCTTATGTGCAAAAATAAATAAGCACATGAGGCATAGGGAGGCATAAGTGCCATTTAGAAAAGCCCAAGGGACTATATGTAAAGTGTGTAGCCTATAAAGATAAACATGATGAGAAAATTAAGAACAACTTTTCATTCTCTCAAAAAATTCTATGGTTTGTGCCTCCATCTCCTTTGTCTCAAGTTCTCCTTTTTTTTCTTTTCCAATTAAATCAAGAGTTTAACTCTTATTTTTCTAAAAAGAATAGTTTTTCACCATAAAACCCTCGAAGAGGAGTTTAAATCTTCCATCAAATCTCTAAAAGGGAGATTTTTAATCTCACCTCCCTTTTTCTCCAAGATCCAACAAAAAGAGAGGAAGAGGAAGAAGAACCACCTCCAAAAATCCTACTTTGGGAGGATCCGAGGCTCCAGGGAGAAGAAATGAAACCCGTTTGATCATCTCCGAAGATCTTCGAGGAGTTCAACTCCAAGATGTAAATCATCAAAGGAGTTTAACTCCACATTCAGACCTTTTAGGAGTTCAACTCCAAATCCAAGCCTTTTAGGAGTTTAACTTTAAATCCACATCCAATTTATTACATAGGAGTTTAACTCCAAATCCAAATCTTTTGGGAGTTTAACTCCAAATCTATACCTAATTTTTATTTAGGAGTTCAACTCCAAAACCCCTTGTTTCCCCAATCAGAGCAAAGCTCTGTTTAAATTCCAAGTTTTGAAATGAAGCGACGCTTCCTTTTCCAATAAAAGGCAAAGCTCTGTATTAAAAATCTAAAGTAAAAAATTGAAGCAACGCTTCAGATTCTGCGCGCTACGCGCCACGTGTCAAAAGCAGACACACCAGCGCCAGGAGCGCGCGCCCTAGGCAGCACGCCCTCAATCGGAGCAAAGCTCGGCTCCAAAATTTGGAATTTAAATTGAAGCAACGTTTCAGATCCGGCGCTCTGCGCTGTGCGCCACGTATCAAACACAGATGCGCTAGCGCAGTTGCGCTGCGCTCTGCGCTGCGCGCCACGTGTCGAGCGCAGGTGCGCTAGCGTAAGGTGCGCCAGCGCTGGAATTAAACATCCCTACCGTTAGATCAAAAGATCTAATAATAATGATAAATCATTAATTAATCAGAAACTGAATTCTGTTAAGGAAAGATTCCTCGAAATCTTTCCAAATAACAAGATTGTGCTCTGTAAATTAGGGTACCGTTGGATCAGTGATTCAATGGTAAATAAAAATTACCAAAAGACAGAATAAATTCTGTATGGAAGACCTTTCTAAACTTGTTAAAAACAAGAAAATTGCCTTCTGTAAAACAGAAGCGCTAGGATCAAAGATCTAACGGGGAGAAATATTCCCAAATCAATCAGAGAAGATCTCTTTAACTGATTTAACAAATCATTTGGCCCTATATAAAGGACCCTAGACTTCAAGTCTTAAAGACACACACAGAGATAGAGAACACATACAGAAAAAGAGAGAAAAAACCCTCTGCAAAAAAGAGCAAGCTCTTAGAAAAAAAGAAGATTTTTCTTCATCTTCAAGGTAAAAAAGAACTATGTTCTTGAATAACAGAGATGAATCCATCTCATAAAAAAGAAGAACCATCTTCTAAAAAGATCTTAGATCTATAAAAAAGACCAAGCTCTTTTGATTTAAAAGAAAAGATCAAAAAGATCTAATCATAAAAAGACTAAAACAAGTATTTTTACTTCATTCACAGATCTTTTGATCTATAAAGGCAGAGCCTTTTATAAAAAAAACAAGAACTTTTGTTCTTTGATCTTGAGGCATAGCCTCCTTTGAAGAACAAAAATCTGTTCTTTGATCTTAAAACCGATCAAAAGCGCTTTGCGCTATTAAAAAGTGCCTTGCACTCATGAATTGCGCCCTTGCGCTTCTTGGACAGACGCTCAGCGTCAAAACATGCCACGTGTCAACCATAGACACTACTTGCGCTTGGCGCTCCTGAAACAGCGCACTGCGCTCATGAGCTCGCGTTCAGCGCCAAGCACGCCACGTGTCACTCACTGGCGCACCCACAGACTAGCGCAGCGCGCTCATAAATTAAAAGAGCAATGCGCCAACAAACTAGCGCTTAGCGCTAAGCGCGACACGTGTCCTCCTCGTGTGCGCTATCCAACAGAAGCGCAATGCGCTCTTTCCTTGGCGCAAAGCGCCTGACGCGCCATGTGGCGCACTGTCAGAACACAATTTGTTTTGATAAATTCTATGCATTCAATACAAGACAAAAATTGTCAGGATCTAATGCTCAGCATTATTAAAAGGGCCGAGCCCAAGTAAAGGCTCAATAGCCAGAACAATAAAATGCTCAACTCATATCAACTGAGCCTATATGCTCATAAATTTTCAAACAGACTTTAGTTCCAAATTGGACTATAGATCCCCAAATCAATTTTGGTTCAAGGGTACATCTCTGAACTCCTCTGATATTTGTCGTTGTAATCCTTCAGCGTCTTCAGAGAGGCGACGGGTCCCGACAGCCATACATTCCACAGACTATGATGTCTTTAAACTGGACTGTGGCATCCTTAAACTCACGGACTATGATGTCCTTAATCTCGACCGTGATGTCTTAAAACTAACATTGGACTGTGAGGTCCTTAAACTCATGGACTATGATGTCCTTAATCTCGACCGTGATGTCTTAAAACTAACATCGGACTGTAGGGTCCCTAAACCCATGGACTATGATGTCCTTAATCTCGACCGTGATGTCTTTAAACTAATATCGGACTGTGAGGTCCTTAAACTCATGGACTATGATGTCCTTAATCTCGACCGTGATATTTTAAAACTAACAACGGACTGTGGGGTCCCTAAACCCATGGACTATGATGTCCTTAACCTCGACCGTGATGTCTTAAAACTAACAACGGACCATGGAGTCCTTAAATTCCCAGACTATGATGTCCTTAACCTCGACCGTGATGTCTTAAAACTAACAACGGACCATGGAGTCCTTAAATCCACGGACTATGATGTCCTTAACCTCGATCGTGATGTCTTAAAACTAAAATTGGACTGTGAGGTCCTTAAACTCATGGACTATGACGTCCTTAACCTCGACCGTGATGTCTTTAAACTAAACATTGGACTGTGGGGTCCTTAAACTCACGAACTATAATGTCCTTAACCTTGACTGTGAGGTCTTTAAACTCACGGATTATGATGTCCTTAACCTTGACTGTGAGGTCTTTAAACTCACGAACTATGATGTCCTTAACCTTGGACCACTATGTCCTTAAACTGGTATTGGACCACTATGTCCTTAAACTGGTAATCGACCGCAATGTCCCTAAACTAAACAATAGAGTCCAAATGCTGTTTTGTTGGATCTAAATGATCCCGTTAAGTTGATCTTAGTCTAAAATGAGACTAACGTATCCTTAATAAACGTTTAAGTTGATCTTAGTCTCAAATGAGGCTAACGTCTCCTTAAACCCAACCCCCAAACCCAAATCTAAGAAGATACGGATTTGGACTAATTCACGCCCTACGGGCGACAACATAACTTAATCTCCGTATACAATCCACGGGCAACCATAAACAAAAAAAACACCCACGACACGAAGTGACCATCTGGAGAAGGAGAAAGTTGTTTTCGCGATGCGGTAGCGTAATTAACTGCAGGGGCTTGCGCCTGCAGGGAAGAGCGTCCCCACAATCAAAAACCCCTCAGATGAGGGGGAATCTGACGAAATCTGCTACATCGGCCGCATCCGTTTAAACCTTCGATACATGATGCCATATATCAACTTGGCATCTTCGGAGAGGTGGACGGATAGCACCAATTAGTATCTGCTCCGAATTTCAGGCAAGACGGACCTACGCGGTCGCGTCTCTGTGTTCGGAGGGGAACAGATTCCAGCACGCCCGGTGGGACCTTTTCCTCTTTCCACTCCACACTTCATATGTCGTGTTCGCGAACGAATCGCGGTTTACTAATGGTTGCCCTTGGGTTTGAGGTACTAACATTTGGCATTTTGCTCGGTGCAGAAAGCGAAGGATCAATGGCATCGACTTGCGAGAAGTGTTCCAACTGCAATTGCAACTCGCGCTCCGCCTCATCTGGAGGCATATCCTACGGGCCCCAAGCGGCTTCCGTGTTCACAATGCCGGTGGAACAGGTCACTCAAGCCACCACAGGATTGTTTTTCGGGACCATGCTCCCGCCAACGAGCTTCACCGTTCCTGTGCCAACGCCGGAAGCTCCCAAGAACTCGGCCTTTGATCGGCTTACAATTACTGCGGCCCCTCTCAACAGGTCGTCCAGCTCCAGCGTCTCGGTCTTCGCTAGATTGGGCCATAGTTCAGGTGGGCCCATGATGAAGCCTGCACCTCAAGAAAAGGTTATTCCGAAAAGAGTAACCAACCATACTCCCGAAGTCGTCAAGGCGGCTTCTCCTACCAAAGGGTCAGTTTTTACAAGACTGACTGTTCCGGTTCCCATTACGGTTCCTGTCCCTGCTCAGAAGTCTGTTTTTGACCGGTTGGATACCACTACTCAACGAACGTCGGTCTTCAAGAGGCTGGTACCGGCGGCGCCTCACCTGGATAGGGGTAAGACAAAGCCATCCCCATCGCCGAACCAACCCCAACAGCTCGACACGCTCGACGTCGCCATTGGCGCCGAGTAAGGAAGGCTGGGGGCAACTCCCCCTCTGGGCTAACTCCACCAGCTCCAACGGTGGAAGTTAATACTGCTATTCCAACCGGGAACAGCTTTGAGCTGCCGAACAAAGTACGTAGGAACTCGTCTACTGCCGTACTGAAAAGATCTCCGCCACCGGTGGAGACTATCACAGAAATAAAGCCGGAGCAGTCCCCTCAACAGCTGTCTTCCAAAATTTACAAAGTCTGGCGATGGGTCCAGAAGTCAGTGATCGATCAAGACTATCTTCGCCGACAGAAGAAGCTGAAGGTTCAGTAGGAAGAGAACCGTCCTAGCAAGCCACAAAGGACGACAACTGCCTGGGTGCCCGCTGCAATGGTCCCCTCAATGTCAACTGCTCAAAGGAGAAGGAGGCCAAAGAAAGCCCATGTAACTACGGCAGAACTTAGAGACGCTGAACCCAGACGCCCCAAGTTTGGGGGCATAAAGGTGCATACTATTTACATGGCTTCCGGAAAAGAGGAAAGTCGCACTTCAACGGGCCACCGACCGCTCACCCGATCAATAACAAGGGCTCAGGAACAACAACAGCAGAAGTTTCAGGAGATGCTGAGTGCAATGGCCGCACTTACCGGGCCAAAAAAAAGCCCGGAGGCATCATCAGAGCAGCGTCACGAACAAGAAACTGATGCTGACTTTCTACGCAGGGTCCTTGAAAAGAAGGACAGAGAAGCAGCAGAACAAGTGGCTAATATAAAACGAATGGCGTTTCTCTTCCAAGACATGGTAGGGATGATGTTACAGCCGGATTCTCCAGCTGAAGACCCTCCGATCATTATTGAAGACGATAGAGGGGAGACATCTAATCCTCCTCCGGCTCTTTCAGCAGCCAAGGAGGAAACCATTTCCAAGGCCGCACTCGACGACTACATAGCTCAGCAAATACGAGCTCACCAGGCGAATGAAGTGGTTGGCCAAGTTGTCAAGACCGGACGACCCTATCCGGGCCGGTATGACCAAATCAGTTACCTGCCGGGATATACGATCCCTAAATTCCATGTATATAAAGGGACGGGAAACCCGCACCAGCATGTCGCCCAGTTCAGGGCTTTTTGTGGTAACACCGGAGGCAATGATAAACTGCTACTTCGCCAGTTCGTCGGCAGCTTGTCGGACACAGCTTTTGAATGGTATTCAGAGCTTCCCAATGATTCTGTCAAAACTTTTGCAGAGATGGAGTTGTTATTCACTCAGCGTTTTACGAGCGCTAGCGGACGCACCCCGATCACGGCATTGATCAACGCCAGAGTAAAGCCGGGAGAGACGTGGGTGCAGTATGCAATCCGGTGGCGGAACCTATGGTCGAAATGCGAACAACGCATCGAAGAAGCGCCGGCAGTGGGCATGTTCGTGGGAACTCTTGACCCTTAAGCGACCATCTCGCAATTCATGATGTTCTTCAAGCCAACTACTTTCCAGGCCTTGATTGACAAGTTAGCCCAAATGGACCAGATGGGTCATAGACCGTCTCCTCCAAAGCCGGATCCTCGGAATGAAAAGGGGAGAGGAAAAGCGACTTTCGTCGCCAATACTCAACAACAGCCGAGCAACTTAAAGCCGGTCGTTCGCCAAAACAATATGCGTCCAAGCCCATCTCTCGAGGAGAGACTAGGACGCCCTTACTCGTTTCCCCAGGATAAAACGAGGAGACTGTTCGAGCTGGCAGTGCACAACAAGCTCATAAATTTGCCGGATCCAAAACGTCCGTTGCTGCCAGGCGATCTCAACAATCCTAATTACTATCCTTACCATCAAGCAGTAAGCCATCCAATCGAAAATTGCTTCGTTTTCGAAGGCTGGATTGAGGACCAATACCAACAAGGCAAGTTCGCATTATCCGAAAACTGGAAGGTGAAACCGCCGCAACCTCACGCCCCTAAAAAGGTGGACACACCGGAGGCATCGTGCTTTTTTATAGAAGAAACTCCATGGGAGGTCGCCCTTTCAGCCAAAACTAAAAGAATGCTGAAGGATCTCTAAATGTGCCCGGCAATCAGGTGGAAAAATCCACTGGAACCCGAGAGCATCGAGGGAATGCTGAAACCACGCCCAACTCCAAAAACTGGTGGTGATGGTCAGAGCGCTCACACCCTACCGTCAAAGTCTTCGAAGAAGAAGAAGAAGACCAAAAAGCCCGTGAAGTCTGGTGACAAGCGTACGGACCAGCAGAAACAGATTGACGCACTGGAAGAATATAATCAGAAGGCGCGGACCCCAGTCACATTCTGAGAATTCCTCAGCCACGTCCTTGAGGACGGAGATGATGACAAAGACTCATCGGATGAACCTGAGGATTATGTGGCAAGCTGCCATATGATCTCTCACTCGTCGATAGACAGTGAAGAAGCCCCTGACGCAGAGAATCCGGGGGCAGATCCCGAGCCGGAACTCCTAGGGCCATCAGACGAAACAATTGACGCGTTCCTGAACGAAGCCCGTCTAAAAAGCAAAGCTGATCGGGAGCGCGAGATGGCCATATTTGAAAAGGCCAAACGCCGGTGACTGGACAAAAGGGTCGAAACACTCCCACCAGATTAAAGTACATCCGCTGCAAATAAAAGCAGGATCAAGACAAGAAAGCGATTCGCCAAAGCCATATCGATGGGGATGAAGCTGCCCTCTTTCAGGGAAAATTCTCCTGGTGGTATATTTCTTGATGAAGCGGACGTACATCCTAACTTCTGCTTGTATCATAAGAAGATCGCACACCCTACTGAAGACTGCAACTCCTTTAAGTGTTGGTGGCAAGGGTATGTCGCTCACAGGCAACACTTCAAGAGGACAAAGCGTGAATCTCGTAGACAGCGGAAAAATGCGATAGATGAGCGTAAAAGAATTGCCGGCAATTGTCATAGGGTTGATCCCGGGGGATCGTGAGTTCTCACCTTCGGGAGCGACTCCGACGAAGAAATAGCCCTCGGCCTTCTCTTCAAGGAATCCATCTCTGAAACGAAAGAACTGAGGAGTTGCGAGAACATTCAGCCGTGCAATCGCACACTACCCGGAAAGAATCTCGGACCCGCAAACAAGGGATCGAACAAAAAGGATAAGGGGAAGGAAAAAACGGTCTTCGTCGCCAACGCTCAACATCAATCGAGTGGCTTGAGACCGGTTTTTCGCCAAAGCAACAAGCGGCAACCCTTCGATGAGAAGTTGAAACGTTCTTACTCATTTTCCCGGGATGAAATAAGGAGACTGTTCGAACTAGCAATGTGCAACAGGCTTATCACTCTACCGGAGCCGAAACACCCACTACAACTGAACGATGTCAACAATCCTAATTACTGCCCTTACCACCGAGTATTGGGCCATCCGATCGAAAACTGCTACGTCTTCAAAAACTGGGTTGAAGACCAATACCAACAGGGCATGTTCGCGCTGTCCGAAAACTGGAAGGTGAGCCCGCCACAACCGCATGCTCTGAAAAAGATGGATATGCCGGGGGCATCATGCTCATTCATAGGGAAAGCCCCATGGACCGAAAAGTCCGTAAACTAGAAATTCGCCTCAAATATGGCAACAATAGACCGCAATGTCCTAAAACTTGCAACTGACCGAGATGTCTATAAACTATTACGGAACGCGGCATCTCCAGGTTGACGTGATAAAAAAAAACATTATGTCCATAAGCGAAATGGGCACGGATGAAAACCCGAAAGGGCTCCGTGAGTAAAAACAGCAGGGCTACCGGCAAGTTTTGTGAAAACCCGAAAGGGCGCAACCTCGTTAAAAAAAACGGTATGTCTATAAGCGAAATGGGCACGGATGAAAACCCGAAATGGCTCCGTGAGTAAAAACAGCAGGGCTACCGGCGAGTTTTGTGAAAACCCGAAAGGGCGCAACCTCGTTAAAAAAAACGGTATGTCCATAAGCGAAATGGGCACGGATGAAGGGCTCCGTGAGTAAAAACAGCAGGGCAACCGACGAGTTTTGTGAAAACCCGAAAGGGCGCAATCTCGTTAAAAGATACTTGCAAGGTCCTCTCGACTTTGTAAGGAGAAACCACCTGCGTGAGATCCTTATGACTCACAAAGGAGCAACACACTTAGGGGTCCCCACGATTCCTAAGGATAAATTACACTTGCGAGATCCTCACGACTCGTAAGGAGAACCCTCTTATGAGACCCTCACGGCTCATAAGATTCAAAAGTTTTAAGCTACAGGGATCTGAACCTGTTCTTAAGCGGCCACCACAACCTCCAATGCTGCCCTACAAGCGGCTCAACGCCAACCCTTGTATATAATCCATGGGCGCGAATAAACATTTCCCTACCAAAGTCTCATCCGTAACTAAGGATATGTCTACACGGTGAACAACCCTTATAAGTCCTCTCGACTTGTAAGGAGAAAACACTCTTGTAAGATCCTTACGACTTATAAGAGAACACACACTTAGGAATCCTCATGATTCCTAAGGAGAAAACACACCTACGAGATCCTCACGACTCGCAGGGAGAAAAACCTTTATGAGACCCTTACGGCTCATGAAGTCAAAAGCCTTAGTCGACAGGATCCTAACCCTGATCACTAAGCCACCTTTGTTCGACATCGACAGAGGCAAATAATGATTCGCTCCTGGTAATATTCCGGTTGCAGCGATGCTGACGCTGAGATTGGCACCAAAATCCAAGTTCCATACTCGCGATAAAAAAATCAGTGAGCCAAAAATGCAAATGAAATAGCCGAAATGATGGGACAACTTGCAACGAAATCAGCAAGTAAAAATGTATGTATGCAAAATAGCCGAAATGATTGGGCAACTCGCAATAAAAAGCAGCGAGTAAAAAATAAAATAAACAGCCGAACTGATTGGGCAACTCGCAATAAAAAACAGCGAGTAAAAATAAAATAAAAAAGCCGAAATGATTGGGCACCGCGAAAAATAGCCGAAATGATTGGGCAATCGCGACCTTTGCGATATGAAAGCTGAAATGATACAGCATCGCGGAAAGAAATAAAGAAAAATGAAATTTATGTCCTACAGGTAAGATCGCACCGATCCCTGTATACAATCCAGGGGCACAAACAAAAAGGGAACCATACCTTCCCATCAGGCTCCATTCGAAAGAGAGCCAAGTCTCGACGGTTCACAGACAACCTAGAGATCATCTCGACACTCGTCTCGTTACAACAGACGCAATGTCAACAACGACGTTCCTTCGCAATCCAGCAGGATGCAGACGCAACGTCAAAACAAAGCGGAGTGATGGCAAAATCCCAACTCCACTTCAGCATTCGTCTTGTTACAACAGACGCAATGTCAACAACGGCGTTCCTTCGCAGTCCAGCAGGATGCAGACGCAATGTCAACAAAAGACCTCACGGTCAAAGCAAAGCGGAGTGATGGAAAAATCCCAACTCCACCTCAGCATTCATCTCGATACAGCAGACGCAATGCAAGCAAGCGAAGCAAGGGCCAAATTCCTAGCTTCAGGGCCTTGACGACAACTTATATAAAACCTGAAAGACTATCGGAGATCATCCCACACCAGCGCGGAGTGGTCACCACCTTGACGTTCGTCTCGATACAGCAGATGAGATGTCAATACAGCGTTCTTCCTCCAGCAGGATTCGGACACGCCAAAGAAAACAAAGAGAAGGCCAAATTCCTAGCTTCAGGGTCTTGACGGCAACTCATATAAAACCTGAAAGACCATCGGAGATCATCCCATACCAACGCGGAGTGGTCACCACCTCGAAGTTCGTCTCGATACAGCAGACGAGATGTCACTGTAGCGTCCTTCCTCCAACCGGATTCAGACGCGACAAAGCAATTGACGCAAAGGCCAAATTCCTAGCTTCAGGGCCTTGACGGCAACTTATATAAAATCTGAAAGACTATCGGAGATCATCCCACACCAGCACGGAGTGGTCACCACCTTGACGTTCGTCTCGATACAGTAGACGAGATGTCAATACAGCGTTCTTCCTCCAGCAGGATTCGGACACGCCAAAGCACACGAAGCGAAGGCCAAATTCCTAGCTTCAGGGTCTTGACGGCAACTCATATAAAACTTGAAAGACCATCGGAAATCATCCCACACCAACGCGGAGTGGTCACCACCTCGAAGTTCATCTCGATACAGCAGACGAGATGTCACTATAGCGTCCTTCCTCCAACCGGATTTAGACGCGACAAAGCAATCGAAGCAAATGCCAAATTCCTAGCTTCAGAGTCTTGACGGTAACTCATATAAAACCTGAAAGACTATCGGAGATCATCCCACACCAGTGCGGAGTGGTCACCACCTCGACGTTCGCCTCGATACAACAGACGATATGTCACTACAGCGTCCTTCCTCCAACAGGATTTGGACACGCCAAAGCAAGCGAAGCAAAGGCCAAATTCCTAGCTTCAGGGTCTTGACGGCAACTCATATAAAACTGGAAAGACCATCGGAAATCATCCCACACCAGCGCGGAATGATCACCACCTCGACGTTCGTCTCGACACAGCAGATGAGATGTCACTACAGCGTTCTTCCTCCAGGAGGATTCAAGCGCGACAATCAAACAACGGAGCCACGGCAAAATCCCTAGTTCCAAATCTCGACGGTTCACCAGCAACTTAGAGACAACCGCGACATTCGTCTCGATACAGTAGACGCAATGCCAGCAAAGCGAAGCAAAGGCCAAATTCCTAGCTTCAGGGTCTTGACAGCAACTCATATAAAACCTGAAAGACTATCGAAGATCATCCCACACCAGCGCGGAGTGGTTATGACTCATCGGGGCTCTCCAAAATGAGCCTAACCTCAAATAAAAAGCGGCATGGAAAAATTCCTAACGCTTGCTCTTCCGACGGTCAAACTGCCTAGGAGGATTGCTTGAAGACGTCTTGTCCAGCCCCCGAAGGGATCAGAGACATGACAATCACAAGGCTACTCGAACAGCAAGGTTGCCTATCGAGAGATACATCAGCCAACGCGACGGTACGACGGACAAAACCCTAGTACCACAGACCCTAACGGACCTCTGTCGTAAAGAGCAGAGGTTAACTGTGATGTTAGGATATTCTTGCGAGAAATACTCGATTCGTCTCAAATTGTGACGAAAAGTCTTAGGCAGCGGGGATTAAAAAACCTGTTTCCTAAGCACTGGGGCCCTGCAAGTCGGCCCAAAACGGACTCTTGCATACTATTCACGGACCACACTCTCCAAAGTCGAATCTCGACAAGGAGGGAAACAACCACTTACGAGTTCTCTCGACTTGTAAGAGGGAAAATTCTCTAGTGTAGATCCTTACGACTCTCAAGAGAAAACGCACTTAGGAGTCCTCACGACCCCTAAGGAGAAAATACACCTACGAGACCCTCTCGACTCGTAGGGAGAAAAGTCTTTATGAGACCCTCACGGCTCATAAATTTGAAAAGTCTTAGGTGGCAGATCCTAACCCTGTTTCCTATGCCATCGGTGCCCTACAAGGAGGTCAAGATAGACTATCTGCAGGCCACACTCTCCGAAGTCGAACATCGACAAGGAGGGAAACAATCACGTATGAGTCCTCTCGAGTTATAAGAAAGAAAATTCTCTTGTGAGATCCTTACGACTCTCAAGACAAAACGCACTTAGGAGTCCTCACGACCCCTAAGGAGAAAATACACCTACGATATCCTCTCAACTCGTAGGGAGAAAAGTCTTTATGAGACCCTCACGGCTCATAAAGTTGAAAAGCCTTAGGTAGCAGATCTGAACCTGCTTCCTAAGTCATCACTACTCCTCGAAGTATTCAAGACGGAATGTTCTATATCACCTACAGGCTACGCTTACTTGAGGAATATGCCAATAACAAAGCAGAAAATAAAAGGAAGGAGGCAAAAGATTTGTCATTCATACTCGGAAAATTCTTACATCAATAAAGACAATAAACAAAAGCAGCATTTTTGAAATGTTTACAAGGGTATAACCTCGGATCCAGGGCATGGATTGAGGAAGTCGAAAGTAAGACCGTTTAGAGTCTTTCTGGCCTTTCTGACCATTCTCGTGTGCATCCTCTCGTGCTCACGCGTGTCAAGATCTTCGACAATGCCCTCCATCCTTTGATAAGCAGCAATTATCGTCGTCTGTTGAAAAATTTGATGCAAAATATCAATGAGGCTATCTCGCCGTTTCTTCGAGATCAGCCCCGACAGATACACTGAATGCACCTTGTCTTCGGCGTCATCCAGCACATTAAGCGGCATGGCCTCGTAAAACCCCGGAAGTGCTCTCCAAATTGCTCCCAGTACGACTTTCAAAAGAGCAGAACGGCGAGGAAGCAACCAACCAACGCGTGCATACAGACGACCCATAATCTCCGCACACTGGGCATCTGTAAACTCTTGGTTTTGGTGACGGCCCTGTACGCGGATATCCTCATAATTAATGAACTCGTTCAGACTGTATAAATGAACAACCATAATGCCTGAAAGAAACATCATTGGAAGATTAGCAATGAGGAAAAACAAACACAGGGAGTTAAACTCCTCGAGAGCAATGCTCTGCAGACAAGAGTGACACCTGTCAAAATCGGTTATGGGGAGAATTTAAGGAAATTACCCGAAAACGCTGAGACCCTTGTTCTAAGAAGATATAACCCATCAAAAATAAAATTTCATTTTTGTTCTTCAAGATCCATGAACAAACTCTTAAAAGTTCTTCTATATGATTTGAAAGGGGCAAAGCTCCATTAATGAATTAAGAAATCATAAATAAAAACCTTTTAGAGGGCAAAGCTCTATTAATGGAACCCTAAAAGGGTTCTCTTTAGATCAAAGATCTATGAAGAGCAAAGCTCTGTTAATGGGTAAAACCCTAGTTTATTAAAAGTTTTTAAACTTTACCTAAGTTTTGACAGAGTTTTACTCTTGAAAAGTTCTTAAATTGAAGAGCAATGCTCTGAATAAGAGAAAATTCTTAAGAAGAAGATGAGAATCATCTAAGGGACCAAAGATCCTATTTCTAGGCATTCAGAGCCGTTTCAACTTCCAAAAAGTTGATCCAACCACCGCTGCACTCACGCTTGGGCCACGTAAGTGCAACGGTGGGGGGCATTTGTTTCCCCAATCAGAGCAAACCTCTGTTCAAATTCCAAGATTTGAAATGAAGCGACGCTTCCTTTTCCAATAAAGAGCAAAGCTCTATATTAAAAATCTAAAGTAAAAAATTGAAGCAACGCTTCAGATTCTGCGCGCTGCGCGCCACGTGTTAAAAGCAGACATACCAGCGCCAGGAGCGCTGCGCCCTAGGCAGCACACCCTCAATCAGAGCAAAGCTCTGCTCAAAAATTTGAAATTTAAATTGAAGCAACACTTTAGATCGCAGGTGCGCTAGCGCGGTTGCGCTGCGCTCTGCGCTGCGCGCCACGTGTCAAACACGGGCGCGCTAGTGCGGTTGCGCTGCACGCCACGTGTCGAGCGTAGATGCGCTAGCGCAAGGTGCGCCAGCGCTGGAATTAAACATCCCGACTGTTAGATCAAAAGATCTAATAATAATGATAAATCATTAATTAATCAGAAATTGAATTCTGTTAAGGAAAGATTCCTCAAAATCTTTCTAAATAACAAGATTGTGCTCTGTAAATCAGGGCACCGTTGGATCAGTGATCCAATGGTAAATAAAAATTACCAAAAGACAGAATAAATTCTGTATAGAAAAATCTTTCCAATCTTGTTAAAAACAAGAAGACTGCCTTCTGTAAAACAGAATCCCTAGGATCAAAGATCCAACGGGGGTAAATATTCCCAAATTAATCAGAGAAAGATCTTTTCAACTGATTTAACAAATTATTTGGCCCTATATAAAGGACCCTAGACTTCAAGTCTAAAAGATACACAGAGAGATAGAGAACACATACAGAAAAAGAGAGAGAAAACCCTCTGCAAAAAAGAGCAAACTCTTAGAAAAAAAGAAGATTTTTTCTTCATCTTCAAGGTAAAAAAGAACTATGTTCTTGAATAATAGAGATGAATCCATCTCATAAAAAAGAAGAACCATCTTCTAAAAAGATCTTAGATCTATAAAAAGACCAAGGTCTTTTGATTTAAAAGAAAAGATCAAAAAGATCAAATCATAAAAAGACTAAAAGAAGTATTTTTACTTTATTCACAGATCTTTTGATCTATAAAGGCAGAGCCTTTTATAAAAAAACAAGAACTTTTGTTCTTTGATCTTGAGGCATAGCCTCCTTTGAAGAACATAAATCTGTTCTTTGATCTTAAAACCGATCAGAAGCGCTTTGCGCTATTAAAAAGTGCCTTGCACTCATGAATTACGCCCTTGCGCTCCTTGGACCGGCGCTCAACGCCAAAACATGGCACGTGTCAACCATAGACACTACTTGCGCTTTGCGCTCCTGAAACAGCGCACTGCGCTCAGCGCCAAGCGCGCCACGTGTCACTCACTGGCGCACCCACAGACTAGCGCAGCGCGCTCATAAATTAAAAACACAATGCGCCAATAAACTAGCGCTTAGCGCTAAGCGCGACACGTGTCCTCCTCGTGTGCGCTATCCAACAGAAGCGCAATGCGCTTTTTCCTTGGCGCAAAGCGTCTGACGCGCCACGTGGCGCACTGTCAGAACACAATTTGTTCTGATAAATGCTATGCATTCAATACAAGACAAAAATTGTCAGGATCTAATGCTCAGCATTATTAAAAGGGCCGAGCCCAAGTAAAGGCTCAATAGCCAAAACAATAAAATGCTCAACTCATATCAACTGAGCCCATATGCTCATAAATCTTCAAACAGACTTTAGTCCCAAATTGGACTATAGATCCCCAAATCAATTTTGGTTCAAGGGTATATCTCTGAACTCCTCTGATATTTGTCGTTGTAATCCTTCAACGTCTTCAGAGAGGCGATGGGTCCCGACAGCCATACATTCCACAGACTATGATGTCTTTAAACTGGACTGTGGGGTTCTTAAACTCACGGACTATGATGTCCTTAATCTCGACCGTGATGTCTTAAAACTAACATTGGACTGTGAGGTCCTTAAACTCATGGACTATGATGTCCTTAACCTCGACCGTGATGTCTTTAAACTAACATCGGACTATGGGGTCCCTAAACCTATGGACTATGATGTCTCGACCGTGATGTCTTTAAACTAATATCGGACTGTGAGGTCCTTAAACTCATGGATTATGATGTCCTTAATCTCGACCGTGATGTCTTAAAACTAACAACGGACTGTGGGGTCCCTAAACCCATGGACTATGATGTCCTTAACCTCGACTGTGATGTCTTAAAACTAACAACGGACCGTGGAGTCCTTAAATCTACGGACTATGATGTCCTTAACCTCGACCGTGATGTCTTAAAACTAACAACGGGCCGTGGAGTCCTTAAATCCACGGACTATGATATCCTTAATCTTGACCGTGATGTCTTAAAACTAAAATTGGACTGTGAGGTCCTTAAACTCATGGACTATGATGTCCTTAACCTCGATCGTGATGTCTTTAAACTAAACATTGGCCTGTGGGGTCCTTAAACTCACGGACTATGATGTCCTTAACCTTGACTGTGAGGTCTTTAAACTCACGGACTATGATGTCCTTAAGCTTAACTGTGAGGTCTTTAAACTCACGGACTATGATGTCTTTAACCTTGGACCACTATGTACTTAAACTGGTATTGGACCACTATATCCTTAAACTGGTAATCGACCGCAATGTCCCTAAACTAAACAATAGAGTCCAAATGCTCTTTTGTTGGATCTAAACGATCCCGTTAAGTTGATCTTAGTCTAAAATGAGACTAACGTATCCTTAACAAACGTTTAAGTTGATCATAGTCTCAAATGAGGCTAACGTATCCTTAAACCCAACCCCCAAATCCAAATCTAAGAAGATACGGATTTGGACTAATCCACGCTCTATGGGCGACAACATAACTTAGTCTCCGTATACAATCCACGGGCAACCACAAACAAAACAAACACCCACGACACGAAGTGACCATCTGGAGAAGGAGAAAGTTGTTATCACGATGCGGTAGCGTAATTAACTGCAGGGGCTTGCGCCTATAGGGAAGAGCGTCCCCACAATCAAAAACCCCTCAGATGAGGGGGAATCTGACAAAATTTGCTACATCGGCCGCATCCGTTTAAACCTTCGATACATGATGCCATAAATCAACTTGGCATTTTTGGAGAGGTGGACGGATAGCACCAATTAGCATCTGTCCCAAATTTCAGGCAAGACGGACCTATGCGGTCGCGTCTCTGTATTCGGAGGGGAACACCCCTCGGGAGTTCAACTCCCAGCCCAGGGGCTAAACCCCTTTCTCAGCTGGTGTTTCCAGCGGTCACGTACTGCACACGTGACCTGCTGGCGCCCAGCGCCCGCCCGCCATTCATGTGACCCGTGGGTGTCCAGCGCTCGCACGCCCCTTATGTGACCTGCAGGTGCCCAGCTCCATTCACGCGTCCTGAAGACGCTACTCACCTCTCTTTTTCCCTCACGCTCCACATTCAAAACACGTCCCCTGTTAGAAAAAATTTCTAACGGGGCGCTGTCCTGCATCCCGTAAAAGGGCTGCTTGCCCTCTTGACTTCCAGCTCGCTATCCGAATAGTGGGACTCCCGTAAACTCTGTGAGGCCCCCGATACGTCTAACTCCCTTTCAAAACACAATACACGTACACTGCACATTGAGTCCGCACGACCAGTTTTACCCGTCAATTGAATGTTCTCTCGCTTCAAAAGCGAGAGGTAATTAACGGCAGTTTAGTCCGTGGCTGTCAGAGATTCGGATCCCCGCAATCAATAAATCCCAGCCTACCCCAGGCAGAGCGAATCTGTAATACGCCTGACAAGTGACGCGTATTTCCCATCTCAATGGGGTGACGAAAAACACCATACAGGTATGATGTAAATCCCTAGTTCCGTGTATTTTCTGTAATTCTTTATAAATATTTTTCCAATTTTTCTTTTAAATTCTTTTCTCATTTTATTTAAAACCTTAATTAACCCAACCCCCATATATATATAAACCTAACTCTAAATATTTTAAAAACCCTAAACCCTAACCCAGATCCTTGGCCCAAGCCCAAACCTCTAAACTTGAACCCAAACCCACCCCGAGCCCTAATCCTTTCTCCTTCTTTTCCTTTTCTTTTTCCTTCCTTTTTACCCAACATCCTTCCTTCTTCCTTGCAACCTCCATTCGTGCCCCGCGCTCGCCCCACTTTCTCGCCTTGTCGCCAACAAACTCCGAAATCACCTCCTTCGAATCCTCTCCTTTTCAACCGAGCACCCCTCTCCAATATCTCCATATCTCTCTCTCTCTCTCTCTACCTCTCTTCCTCCCTCAAAACTCCAATAACCACCGCGGTGCCCTTACTACACCGCCGCCGTCAAGTCCATCACCAACATCTCGCTGCAGCCTCCAAGCCAACCCCGACCACTATCACCGTCAAAGAGCTTCCCAACACCACCTCCAACACCAACGACAACCTCTATTGTCGAGCTCCCCATACCCCCTTGCCGTTGGCTCACCCCAGTGCCGCCCGAGCACCGCCGACGACCCCGCCGTCATCACCACTACACTTACATCGAACTCTCCGCTGCCTACTTCCAACTGACTCTTCCTCTTCTACCTAACTCCTCACCCGAGCCCACCGTTGACCGCCGCCTGCAACATCACCACCTCTACACTCTGCTGCCGGCGTCAGTGCCTCCAAGCCCCTGCGGCTACCATCTCCAGTGAGTACCTTCGCTTAACTTCGGCCAGATCCGAGCCCAGCCACCCTAAGCCATCATCTCGTCGTTGGCCCTGGATCGCCATCGCTTCCGCGCCCGTGTCATCTCCATCGTCATCGTTTTCTTGCCGATATCGTCTCCAGGCATGTGAAAACCTTCACCTGTTTATCATGCACATGCACTACAATCATTAGCCAAAGCAATTTACAATAACTAGATATATGTAGATATAATTATCTCGTAAATTATTATTATTGAAATTGTGTAGAGAACCATAGTGCCGTCTTGTTGATTGGAGCCTGACTAGAGCTTATTACTATGTTGGTATCATGTAGGAGTTATATGGTTAATATCAAAACTCGTTTGGCTAAAGGAAACGTGTGTTTCGATCGATAACCGAACGTTTACTCAAGGTGTTCGATAAGAACCGTAAGCCATAATCTAATTAAAATCGGCGGAACTTGTGATCGTTAAATCCGTTTACTGTTCATAGATGTACTGCAGAAATTTTGTTGCAAATCAATCTCGTTTCACCCATAATATGTTGCCCACGATAACTATCGCGAAATCAGAATTTCCCCGAACATGCTAGACCATTAAATTCATAATAAATCGTACAAAAATTGGATCATAATGTTCTTAGACTCGCGGAGAAGAATACTGTATAACCTTTAAACCTACAGTGACTTTTACTGAATATCTTGTCTTTTAGATAGCGGAAACTGAAGGGATTTATGCCTCTGGACTGTAGTCTTGAACCGAAATCCCTACGAATACCTGAAATCACACAACTGTAACTCACTGTTCAAATTCGCAAATGCGTTGAACCCTATATAGATACGTAGGAAATTGAGTTAACTTTTTTACGCGACTGGTTCCACTGAATTACATCGCTGTTAGCTATTTTTAACATAATTTATTTTATCAGTGTATACGGCTCATTTCTACAGTCTTTCATGTAGGAACCTGAACTTAATCGTCTGTACATCCCCACATAAAACTGAAAATACCCGGAGTACTATATCTTCGCGTAGATAATTTAGTTAGCCAACTCATGGTTCTGGTCTCGTTCAGTTTCCCATCGTTTGATATTTTAATTATATTTTAGATTGTCGACGTGTCCTGCAGTGATAGTTTTTATGACTTGACACTAAACAGAACATATCTCCTAGTACACAGAGGCTATCATTGATCCGCTTGATGCGTTGGAAATCTAACAAGTAGAACTAGGTTTTATTCACTGGAGTAACACCTGAATCTAAACACAATCCATACTAAATTGCGCGTGAAGTTGGATTTCCAATTCTGAAACTGGAATTCCAGCAACTAATCGTTGATTTAAAATGATGATAAATCCTTAACCCTAATTCCTATTGACATGAACTAATTTTACCGCTTATATAATCACATATACTTCGTATGCCTTTTATATTGTTTTGGCCAATTCTACACGTGTGATTTATGGTGAATTTTGCAAGTCATATGCCGTTAACTGTCATAAATTAGTGAACATCTGTTTAGTGCATTTCTCCCTTGTTGTATATTTGCCTTATATCCAGTACATAGTGATTGTTTACATTGAAACCCAGCGACTGATTTACATTGTTGATAGATAAGTGTTAGTGATCGGGTTGTGACAAGTACGATGGTGAACTAGTGATTGAAAATGATATTGATAAGCGAAAGCATGATTGAAAGTGAAAGTGATGCGTACTTGTTCACAACCTATCTAATACCTGAACACATACTATAATCTGGGGAAATGGGGAAATCAAGGTGGAATCGAACCCGTATTTAGCGAAATACAGTGACTTAGAGGATGATCATTCGATATTAACGATATACATATTAGGTCGTGGACCTAGCGGCACGGCCGCAAGGTTATGTCCCAAGAAACAACGGACCGTAGTCTCGGGCATGCACGGGACCTTTGTTAAACACGAGCACATTTTTCCACCGATTGATTTCAATTGACTTAGTGACCGAAGGTAATGACATACATGTTGCATGGATTGCTGCCATGATACGTATACTATCTTGTGCACATTCACTTGATATTTCATATTCTCATATTACCGTATTTTGTCGTTCATTTCATGCTTAATATCATAGTGTACACACACACTATATGTGTGTCGCCCTGATGACTTAAGTGTGCATGCTCAGAGCACGAAGTGGACCCAATTCAGGAGCGAGACTTGCCACTGGAGATCGCGGAGATTTAGACCGCCACACCAGCGCTATCGTCTTCTACTTGCAATAAAGATATTGTTATTTCTTTTGGTTAGTTGTTTCTTTCATGCGAATAAATGTATCTTGAACTCTGTTGATTAAATGTAATAAAGTTGAGAGCTGGGATTCCCTGTACTTTCGTGCTGTATTTACTAATGTAATGTTAGAAGTTGAAGTGTGATTACGGCGGGATTATTCCTCGACCGTAAGAGTATGGTTGTCCTCATCACCACTCGTATTCCGTATTTTGAAAAGCGGGGCATGAAAGTTGCTCGGAGACGGACAGTGGATGGTGGTTGGGCGAAGAGGGAATGCACCTAGGGGGAGGCCGGGAGAGGTCGGAGCCTATTTCTCGGACGGAGTCTCGGAGACAAGGTACCAAAGATTGTTCCTTTATTCCAGTTTAATAGCCCCTTAGGAATTTAGTTGGCATGCATGAGTGACACGTCATCTGCTACGTTCCGTGACGGGAAGAATCCCCACTTACGAGTATCATCAGGTTGAGAAATACATTTTTATATTATGACACCTTACAAGTCAAATGTATTTTCATACAGACTGAAGCTTGACATTTTGTGCACTAAATGTTATTCTATTAAGCATCTTTAAATATGCATCCTGTAAGATTTGAGCCTGGTTATTCTGATACCCTGTTAAATGACTACTCTTGCATGAAGGCTTCTTAGTAATAATGAGTGTTAAGAAATATATTTCTATATTCTAACATAACTTGATCATCATGAATATCAAGTTTAGCAATTGAATTATGAGTTGGAATATGGTTACTCTGCTCACTTTCAAAAATTATGATTATAAAGTTGTCACGTCCCGCTTCCCGGTGTACGGGGAGGGGACGCGGCAAGATCCGCTATGCATTTACTTAGAAGTAAACACGCTAAACGTATCTAAGCAATATAAAGTAAAATGTACACAAGAGACATGAAATGTAAATGAACAACAATTTTATTTATTAAACATTCTTTTACATGTACAACTGGAAATGTAAATACAAGGATGGAAAGTAATGCCTAAACAATGGCATGAACTGAAATTAAAATATGTACCAGTGACTATAGCTCGGGGTCTTCAGTATACTGCTCAGGAGTCTGCTCCAAGTGCTCCTGGTTGGTCTCGAACTCTTCAGAGTCGGGTCCTCCTGACAATATTCCAAAGAAGAAGAGAAATAAGAATGTCGTCAGCGAATAATTCGCTCCGTAAATCCCAAAGAAGGAGAGAAGTTGAATAGACAGAAAAGAGAGTATATCTAGTAAAATGTTTGATTATTATGTTAACGCAGTGTTTGTAGCCTGGTACAGAATATATCAGTGTGTACGAGAGGAGTCCAATTTACACCGTGGATTTTGGTAACCCGTAGTACAAGGCTCCGTCGAAAATACCACGGAACAACGACATAAATCTAATTACGTCTTTTAGTGACCATCTCGTGCCACCTTCATGTTCTGTACCAGTCTACCCCGTTATAAACCCCGTAATGTAAATCCCCAGTTTCGAATATAATTTTTCCGTATTTTTCCAGATTTTTATTCCGTTTTTTTCAATTTTTTTATAAATTATAATTTTATATTTTAATTTTTCCCCAAACTCTTAAAATCCTAACTCTACCCGTACCCGACCCGACCCATGCCCGACCGACCAGCTCCGCTTTCCCCCTTCTTCCTCCCTCGCTCATCTCTTTTCCCGCCCTTTTCCCAACGTCCGATGCCCGCTTCTCCCACCCCGCTTCTCGCGCCCACGCCGGCTCCTCGTGCCATCTTCCCCGTGACCCGCTCACCTTGGACTCGTTTCCCCCAACGGCTCCCCCATGTCTTTCCCCATTACTCGTGGCTACGCCGCAACGGCCATGAATCATTGCCAAAATCCCCGACGACCCCTCTCTCTGTCCCCTCTCTACTTCACTCTCCCCTCGTTCCTCCCCTGCGTCATTCTCCTTCTCACTCTGCTCCAACACCGAGCTCTCCATCCATAAGCTCCGACTGCCACCGACGATTTCCCCGGCGACCTCGTCTCCTTCCACTTTCTCCCCTCTTCCTTATACACCTCACCGCAACCTCTGCTTACCTATCCGAACTCCACCATCATCTCCAGCCTTCTCAGCTCCCCACTCCCCCTTCAAAGATCCCTGCCAGCAACCCACCACTCACCTCCTCGCTTCCACCATCGTCTCATCACCACCCTCCTCTTCGGAGCAACCCAACTCACTTAACCCATCAACCGAGCTTTTTGCAACTCGCCGCCACTTGAGCACCGCCACTGGAGCCACCTCCATCAACAGTGAGCCCCTCCCCAATTGCTCACCACCATTGTTTCGATGCCGACGTGCTCCCTTTCTTCTCGCCGACGACCACCTGCTGTCACCTCTCCACCAACACTATGAAAACCGAGCTCCATCTCACTCAACCCCAAACTGAGATCCCCCATCAGTTCCACTGCAACCCATCACCGTTGCTGCTACCTCTGTGCCTGCATCGGCCCTCCAAGCTCCGATCACCCGTCGTTGTGCCCACCTCCTCGGAACACCAGAGCAGCTGAGTTCCAACCTGAGGAACCTACTGCACCCGAGCTCCCCGCTGCGTGGTAGAGACTAGCCGAACCCAAACCTTAGCTTTCGTGCTATTGTGACTGCTTGTGTTGTTGCTGCTCGTGCCATTTCCGTTGCCGTCATTGCCGTACCATCGACTTCGTCACAGGCAAGTGAACCTCCTTCACTTGTTCAAATTATGCTATGTACATAAATAGTTTAATAAATATAGTTTAGTAATTTAATTGGTAAAATGTATGATGAGTGTATGTAAAAGTAGATAGCGTTCACATACACGTATCGAGTGCTCGATACGATTACCCTATCCAAGACCCTATTAAATCCCCCAATTTTATTATTAGAAGTTTCGATTGCTGTTAAAGAGTGACGAATAAGAAATTGGGATCAAATAGTTATGGTATCGAATATAAAATGACACCTCAATTGGTTACGTCAAATCTGAAAATCACCGTACATATCACGTTGTAAAATTAGTAGTTAATTAAATATAAATCTATTTATGGTGTTCCAGGCTCGTATCGAACCTAATTATATAACCTATAACCTTATATAATTAGTTATTGAATATTGCAATTTCATGATACTGAAAAATAAAGGGATATACGGCTCCGGACTGCAGTCCGGAACAGCATTCTACAGGGGAAACCTGAATTTAAGTACCTTTACATACCTGCATAAAACTGAAAATGCATGGAGTCTCATAGGCTCGCGTAGATAACTTAATTAGCTAACACAAGAATCTGGTCCCGTGCATTTTCACCATCGTTTGATATTTAAATTGTATTTTAGAGTGTCGCGGTGTTCTGCAGTTTCTGCAGACATGTTCCTTACACCGTCACATTAAACAGAACATAAATTTCATTACAGAACTGCTAATGATAATCCGTTTGATGAGTTGGAAAGTCAACAGATATAACTATATTTCATTTAACTGTGGACACACCTAAATCTGGACGCAAACACTGATAAAACGTGCGCGAATTTGGGCTTCCAGTTCTGAAACTGGAATTTCAGCAATCGATCGCTACCTTCAAATGATGATAATTCCTTAACCTGAACCCCGATTGACATGAAATAAATTTTAATGTTTAGATAATCAAGTATGATTCATACGTCCTTTATATTATTTTGGTCGATTCTATGCGTATGATTTACCGTAAATTTTGCAAGTTTTATGACATTGGTCGTTATAGAATACTGAATACTTGTTTAGTGCATTTCTGCATATTTTCATACTTGATTTATACCTGCTGCATAGTGATCGTTCACATTGAGACCTAGCGACTGTTCTGCATTGTCGATATATATTAGTGTTAGTGATTGTGTTGTGGAAAATACGACAGTGATAGTGACAAGTGGAAAATTGATTGAAAGTGACAGCGATACGTATTTGTTCACAACCTATCTGATACCTGAATGCATACTATAACCTATAAAGGTGGAATTGAACTCATATTTAACGAGGTACAGTGATTTAGAAAATGATCATTCGCTATTAGTGATATATATATATATATATATATATATATATATATATATATATATATATATATATATATATTAGGTTATGGGCGTAGCGGCACGGCTGACAGAGTTATGTCCCGGGCACAATGGACCGTAGTCTCGGGCATGCACGAGACCCTTGTTAAACACGAGCATCCTCTCCACCATTTGATTTCACTAACTTAGTGACCGTTAAGCAGTGACATATGCATTGCCTAGTTTACTGACATGATACCTATATTGCACTATTCATATTCAGTTGATGTTTATTATACTCATGTTCTGCAATTCATTGTACTCCTCATGTTTAATAATACCGTTCGCCCATTATATATATTTATTTCTATATATGTCGCCCTGACGACCTGAGTGTGCATGCTCAGAGGACGAAGTGGATCCAGCCCAGGAGCAGAACCTGACCTTCGAGATTGCGGAGATGTAGACTGCTTCATCAGCGCCTTCTCTTTTGCTTTCTGCACTTGTTTGTTGGTTAGTTTACTTTTATTCTGTAAAATAAATGTATCTCGAACTCTTTTATTTATAATGTAATAAAGTTGTGAACTGTGATTTTTCTTTACTCGAGTACTGTTTACTGACTACCATGTAATGCTAGAAGCCGAAGTGTGACTACGGCGGGATTATTCCCTGACCATAGGAGCATGGCTGGCCTAGTCACCCCTCGTATCCTGTATTTTGGGAAGCGGGGTGTGACATGGTTTTGTTGGTTTCAGAGCCGGGTTTTTGGACGAAATTACAGTTCCGTCGAGGGATCTCTAGATTGAGTTACACCTTTAGCGTATGCCTTATTACATTTCTTCCTTACTTTCTAATCATCGTTGAATCATTGTGTAGCCTTGCTTGAATCTGATTTCTTTTGATCTTTTCAGGAATATGGACTTCTCAGGTAACTCCTTAGGTGCCGGTCCTCACGATCGCACCGAGAAAATCCTTAGCACACTGACGACCCTGGCCCAAGCTCAAGAGAGGAAGACCGATCTCTTGTCCGAGGGATTGAAGGCAGTACAGGAGACCGCACTTACTGCCCTAAAGAGATCTACGGCTATTCCTGCTGCCTCCGAGGGCGCGCTCGTATCGACTACACATGCTAGGGTTTGTACTGTTTCAGATTTCAGGAGGCTTCATCCAGCAGTGTTCACGGGATCAGCAAGTCCACTTGAGGCCGAGCAATGGCTCATCAACGTAGAGAACCTGCTGACGGCCGCTCGAGTTCCTGACGACGACATGGTGAATGTAGTGAAGATTCAGCTAGAAGACGAGGCCCGCACGTGGTGGTCCGTAGAGGAGAGCCGGCTAGGGAAACCTATTGGATGGGATACGTTCTCCGTATGCTTCCTGGATTACTACTTTCCGGCTATTGCCAAAGCCGAGATGGAGGAGAAATTCATTATGTTGAAGCAGAATGGGCGCTCAGTGGATGTCTATGCCGTAGAGTTCAATCGGCTGAGTCGCTTCGTACCGTACATGGTAGCCACCGAAGCCACCAGGGCAAGATGGTTCCAGTAAGGGCTCGATATTGAACTACAACAACTCATCGCGTCTCTCGACCTACCAACCTTCGCCTAAGTTTTGAACGCTGCCCGAGTATAGGAAAGATTGGCAGAGAAGGCCAAGGGCCAACGATCGATGGACATGAGACCCTACGTGGTTCCAGCACGGCCTACCATCTCTCCCCGTGGAGCGATCCCAGTTCACAGGCCGGGTGTTACACAGATAAAGCGCACCTTCTCACCTCAGCAGCCGCAATGGAGGGCTCTGTTATGTGATTATTGCCAGAGGCCAGGACACATGCAGAGAGATTGCTGTAGAGCTAAAGGGCAGTGCCTGATTTGCGGATCCAGCGAGCATAGGATCAACGGGTATCCTCAGAGATCTGAGCTACAGGGAGGGTTCGAGCAACAACAACCGTCGTATGGCACTTTAGCTCAAAGGGGTCCACCTCGGGAGCCCCAGCAGCGGTCCTCCGATCAGAGGCAGACTGGTACAGGTCGGAATTAGGGAAGGGCTTTCACCTTATCCGCCGAGCAGGCAGAGGCTTCTGGAGATGTGGTTACAGGTACCATTGTAGGGTGTTTTACGCCATCCAATTGAGATGGGAATACGCGTGCGCTTGTCAGGCGTACTACAGATTCTCCCTGCCTAAGGTAGCCGGGGGTTTATTGATTGTGGGGATCCGAATCTCCGGCAGACGCAGACTAAGCTGCCGTTAATTACCCCTCGCCTTTGGAGCGAGAGAACCTCCGATTGACGGGTTAAACAGGTCATGCGAACTTAATGTGTAGTGTTGTGCTTTGAAGGGGTTTTGTATATATCGGGGACCCCGCAGTGTTTTTACGGGGGTCCCGCTACCCGGATAGCGGGCTGGGAGTTAAGGGGGCTAGCAACCCCCTTGCGGGGTGCGAGGCAGTGCCCCGTTATAAATTTTTTCTAACATGGACAGTGTCGTGGAGTGTGTGTTTCTCTCTCTCTCTCTTTCTATATATATATATATATATATAGACACACACACACACACATATACATATATATATAAATGGGAAAAAGCGTCCAAAGGACACGTGGGGGCCAGCGCCTCACGTGCATGGCACGCAGGCGCTGGGCGTTGGTGCCTCATGTGCTTGGCACGTGGGCGCCGGGCGCTGAGCGCCAGTGCCCCACGTGCCTGGCACGCGGGCGCTGTGCACCAGCAGCAGAAGGGACTTGGTCCCTGCACTAGGAGCTGTGCTCCTGAAAGGAGATATTTATTATTTTGTATATATATGTATATATATTTTTGAGGAGTTGAACTCCTAAGATATTTTGGAGCTGATGAAAAGGGCTTCTCCCCTGAGCCCTGGATCTTCCCCAAAATAGGGTTCTTGAAAGTGGGTCTCCTTCTTCCTCCTCTGTTGGCTGGATCTTGAAGAACAAGAAGTATGAGATTTTAAAAATCTCTCTTTTTTGAGATCTAATGGAAGATCTGAATTCCCCTTTGTGGGTTTGGTGGTGAAAAACTATTTCGTTTTGGAAAAGGAAGAGTAAAACTCTTGATTTAATTCAAAAAAAGAAGAAGGTTTAGAATCTTGAGGAAGGAGAAGGAGCCACAAAAACCCTAACATTTTTGAGAGGAATGAAAAGTTGTCCTAGATATTTTCATCATGTTGCCTCTTATAGGCTTACAAATTTGCACATAGCCCCTTGGGCTTTACAAAATGGAATTTTGCCCATCCCATGTCTCATGTGCTATTTCTTTTTGCACATAAGTCATGGGGTTTACAAAAATTTGGCTTTATGCTCATTTTGGTTACATTCATGCACAAAAAATTACATCAAAATTATTTGTTACATGATTTTTATTTTGGTATGGGGAGGCCGGCCGCGGGGCTCGACTTGGGTATGGGCCCACTTGCTTGGGCTTGGGCCTGCTTACTTGGGGTTGACCTTGACTTTGATCCGGTCACTGGGGTGCAAATTTTGACCCCAACAAAGTGCCCCATCAATAAATGCACACCGCACATATGAATTGTGTACATGAAATTGATGAATTTTGAAACTGGACTTCGAGGTGGAACATCATTCCGGGGGCGGAGCATCCCTCGGGGAGCATGATTCCCGGAGATCGGAGTATCATTCCGATTTGCGGAGCATAATTCTAGGGTCAGAGTATCATTCCGAAGAGTCAGAGCATAATTCCGATTTGTGGAGCATAATTCCAGGGTCGGAGCATCATTCTGAAGAGTCAGAGCATAATTCCGAGGATCGGAGCATAATTCCGAGGATCGGAGCATAATTCCGAAGAGTAGAGGCATAAATCCAGGGATCGGAGCATGATTCCGATGAGCATAACTTCGGGATCGGAGAATAATTACGAGGATTGGAGTATCATTCCGAAGAGCGGAGCATGATTCCAGGGATCAGAGCATAATTCCGATGAGTGGAGCATGATTCCAAAGGGTCGGAGCATAATTCCGACGAGCAGACCATGATTCCAAAGAGGGTCGGAGCATAATTACGATGGGCGTCAGACATTCTGACCGAAGCATAATTTCGATGCAGAGGTTGATTCCCAGGCGAAGTATAATTCCGATAGGGAAGGCAGATACTCCGAGACGAAGCATGATTTCGACACGGGGTACATTCTGAGACGAAGCATGATTCTGACGCAGAGCTTGTTGGCTGACTTGATTCTGAGACGAAGTATAATTTCGAGAAGGAAGGCAGATACGCCGAGGAGAAGCATGATTTTGATACGGGGTACACTCTGAGACGAAGCAAGATTCTGACGCAGAGCTTGTTGGCTGACTTGATTCCGAGACGAAGCATAATTTTGACAGGGAAGGCAGATACGCCGAGGCGAAGCATGATTTTGACACGAGGTACACTCTGAGAAGACGAAGCATGATTCTGACGCAGAGCTTGTTGGTCGACTTGATTCTGAGGCGGAGCTTAATTCTGACGAAGAGGTCGTTGGTTGATTCCGAGCCGAAGCATAATTCCGACAGGGAAGGCAGATACACCGAGGCGAAGCATGATTTCGACACGGGGTATATTCTGAGACGAAGCATGATTCCGCCGCAGAGGTTGTTGTTTTGATTTGATTTGGGTTGACATCAGCATCGCTACACTGGAATATGGTACCAGGAGCGAATCAGCATCTGTCTTTGAGAGGATTTAGGGATTTTGGTTTTGGTCGGCATCTGCATTGCTGCACTGGAATAATGCCAGGAGCAACTCATCATTTGCCCCGGGAGGATTTGGTAATTGGTTTTTGGGTCGGCATCAGCACCGCTACATTGGAATATGGTACCAGGAGCGAATCATCATTTGCCTTTCCTTGTTGGGAAGCGATGGCGTAGGAGACAGGTTTGGATCCCTATCACCTAAGGCTTTTCAATTCCATGGACCGTAAGGGTCCCATAAAAGCATTTTCTCCCTACGAGTCGAAAGGATCTCGTAGGTGTATTTTCTTCTTAGGAGTCGTGAGGACCCCCTAGTGTGTTCTCTTTTGTGAGTCGTAAGGATCTCATGCGGGAATTTTCTCCTCACAAAGTCGAGAGGACTTTGCGAGGGCATTTCATCTCTTTTTCACGAGTTTGCGCCTTTTCGGGTTTTCACAAACTCGCCGGCAGTTCTGCTGTATTTTTTACTCACGGAACCCTTTCGGGTTTTCATCCGTGCCCATTTTGCCTGTGGACATACCTTTTTTTTGAATCTTCATCGCCGGTGGGACTTTGAATGTGGTCTCGCCGGTAGGACTTGAGAGAGATTGGGATCGTTTTACGCCCGTGGATTGTATACGGTTTTGCAGGATGTATGATCCAGACCGTAGGACCGAAAAAATTTCGGGACTTTGTTGGCGTCTGCATCACTGCACTGGAATATGGTACCAGGAGCGACTCATCATTCGCCGTTGGGATATGAGATTTGGAATTTGGTTGGCGTCTGCATTGCTGCACTGGAATATGGTACCAGGAGCGACTCATCATTCACCACTTGGGGATTTAGATTTTGGCCGGCGTCTGCATCGCTGCACTGGAATATGGTACCAGAAGCGACTCATTATTCGCCATTTTTTTTACCGTGATTGCTCTATCATTTCAGCTTTTTTTATCGCGAAGGTCGCGATTGCCCTATTATTTCGGCTTTTTATTCGCGGTTGCCGCATCATTTCGGCTTTATTTTCATTTTTATTTTTACTCGCTGATTTTTATTGCGAGTTTCCCCATCATTTCGGCTTTTTATTATTATTTTTTTTTACTTACACTTCCTTTTTTTTTATTTACACATTTTTTATTTTCACGCATTTTTTTACATTCCCGGTTTAACGACTTAGAGGTCGATTGTTCCCAGTTTAACGACGTGGTGGTCAACTATTTTCAGAGAAAGGCAGATGTCTGAGAGAATCAGTTTCATGAAGGATTTCGGTCTCCGTTTGTATGAAATTGGCGGTCGCAGCTTGACTATTTGTTAACACGCCTTTAGACAATTCTATCTCTCCTGCCTTGTATTACTTTTTGACCCAATCTTTGAAAACGAAGCAATCCTCAATGGCATGACCTATCACTCTGTGATAGGGATGGTATTTAGGGTCGTCGGTCATATTCGCTTCCTGCGATCTTTTTGACTCTGGCAGTTGTAGACCGTTCCTCAGGGCGTCTTTGAATATGTTACGGATTTTGTCCCTTATGAAGGAATAGGCCTTATCCAGCTTCTCTTTCAGTGGAGATTCTCCTCCCCCTCCGAACACTGGCTTTCGAGGTTGGTTGGTATTAGGCCCGTTCATCCCTAACTTATTTCGGTTAGCCGAAGTGTTGAAAGATTCATAATCATCGGAGTTTTCGCCTTTGCGATTTTCGTCTTTTCGGTTTCTTCAGGACCTATTGTTATTTTGGGAATCCGAGGAGGACTCCTGCTTTGAGCGCTCTAGCATCTGAACTTTCCTAGTCAGCTCTTGGAATGTTTTGAGACCCACGGTGCATAGAAACGGGGCCATCCAATTGTTGAGATTTCCGACAAGGAGACTGACAGATTGGTCCTGCTCTATCGGCGGTTCACATTTGACGGAGAGATTGCGCCATCGGGTTATAAAATTTGTGCTGCTTTCGTTGTTCTTTGGCTTGGTCCTTACGAGGTCGGCAATGGTGATCTGATCGCTGACACTCATGAACCTTTGTCGGAACAAAGATTCTATTTGGACGAAAGTTGTGACGGAGCCATCCGGTATGCTCACGTACCAGTCGAAAGCAACATCGGTCAAGCTATTAACGAACTGGAGGAGGAGAAGCGCATCATTGCCCCTTGTATTCCCGCATGAGGCTTTAAAATAGGCGACGTGCTGATTCGCATTTCCTGTCCCATCAAATTTTCCGAATTTAGGGATGATATAGCCGCTAGGAAATTCTACCAGATCATACTGAGCAGGATATGGTCTCCCACTGCTGCTGATATCTTTTTGTGTTTCGGTTTTGGCTACCAATGTTTTGACTCTGTTGGCAGCCAAATCCATGATTTGATCTTGAGTTAGCGGGCTACTGTCATCGGTTGCCAAGACATTTCCCGAGATAGGATGCGACTGACTTTCATGTGGTCCGCACACCTTTGGATTTGAGGGAATAGGCGTCGGCTGTCTTGGGACACCGTTTCCCGGTTCATGAGCAGAACCCGGCGCTTGATTGGGCGGCTGAGAGGCAAGTCAGGCCGTGAGCTGCAAGACGACATTCGTCAAGTCGTCAATTTTGGAGTAAAGTTTGGCCATCTCCTTATCTTCACTTCTGAGCTATTTTCGGAGCACTTGGAGAAGTTGCTGCTCTACGTTCTTAGGATGGAAGATTGGCTCCTCTTCGCTTTCCGAGCCCGACTCCTCATGAACCGAAAGATCTCTTCGCTTATCTGCTTCACTGGGAGGATTTTCATTATCTTCCGGAGGATGCTGGTCTTGGGAAGCGACAGCCAAATTCATACCAGATTGGATTTGAGATGTAGTGGCCCCATCCTTGCTCTTGCTGCGCGTGCACACCATGTAGACAGTGTGGACCACATATCCAGCCATTTCCTCATCTTTGGCGGGGTAACCCTGTTCTTCGAACCTCATGAGGTTCAGCCTAGCAGGAGCCCTAGCCCTTTTGTTGGCTCTATATCTGAGCCTTTTCTGCCTTAGCTTCTCAATTTTAAGGGCTTGGCTGGCATCTGTTTCCTGGGATGCCACCGTGAGTCGATTAGCGGGGAGCTTAGAGAAGACACCCGATCGAGCAGTTGTTAGGGGCACCGCTGGAGCTTGCTCGATATGCATTGTACCTTTGTTGGTGTTGATGGCCTTGCCCCAGCTGGGGCCAAGGAAAGTCGTTCAAACACCGACTTGCGTTTGGGTTGGGGCGCCTTCGAGACCACCACATTTGGCCTCTTACCTTTAGAGGCCGGTTTATCCATCACCGTGGCTTGAGGAGCAGAGATGGTGTTAGCTGGCATGAACAGAATAGAGCCAAATGGTAGCGGCGACTCCTCCCACTATCGTCCGAGACTGGCCGAGAGGACCGTTCTGGTGTCCATCTTCATCGTGTAGGAGATGGGAGCTGTGTTGAGAGCTGAGCTTTCCCTTAAAGACATTTTGTTGCATCCGGAGATTGCAATTTGAAATTTGTTAACCTGCACAAAGAAGCATGATTTCAGTACATGCAATCAATGTATATGTTGATTGAGTTCACTTGGATATTTAACCCAAAATATGGGAGGAGAGATAGGTCCCACCGGGCGTGCCAGAATCTGTAAGGTGTTTTTCGTCACCCCATTGATATGGGAATACGCGCGCGCTTGTCAGGCGTACTACAGATTCCCCCTGCCTAGGGTAGGCCCCTTTATTGATTGTGGGGATCCGAATCTCCAGCAGCCGCGGACTAAGCTGCCGTTAATTACCCCTCGCTTTTGGAGCGAGAGAACCTCCGATTGACGGGTTAAACAGGTCATGCGAACTCAATGTGCAGTGTTGCGCTTTGAAGGGGTTTTAGATATATCGGGGGCCCCGCAGAGTTTTTACGGGGGTCTAGCTACCCGGATAGCGGGCTGGGGGTCAAGGGGGCTAGCAGCCCCCTTGCGGGGTGTGGGACAGCGTCCCGTTAGAAATTTTTTCTAACAGGGACAGTGTCGTGGAGTGTGTGTATCTATATATATATAGAAATATATATAAAAAAGGGAAAAAGCGTCCAAAGGATGTGTGGGGGCCAGCGCCTCACGTGCATGGCACGCAGGTGCTGGGTGCCTCACGTGCATGGCATGCAGGCGCTGGGCGCTGGCGCCTCACGTGAATGGCACGCAGGCGCTGGGCGCGTCACGTGCATGGCACGCAGGCGCTGGGCGCCGGCGCCTCACGTGCTTGGCACGTAGCGCCGTGCGCCGTGCGCTGGGCGCCGGGCCCCACGTGCCTGGCACGCGGGCGCTGTGCGCCAGCGCCCCCGTGCCTGGCACGCGGGCGCCGTGCGCCAGAGCAGAAGGGACTTGGTCCCTGCACTGGGAGCTATGCTCCTGAATGGAGATATTTATTATTTTGTGTATATATGTATATATATTTTTGAGGAGTTGAACTCCTAAGATATTTTGGAGCTGATGAAAGAGGCTTCTCCCCTGAGCCCTGGATCTTCCCCAAAATAAGGTTCTTGGAAGTGGGTCTCCTTCTTCTTCCTCTGTTGACCGGATCTTGAAGAACAAGAAGTATGGGATTTTAAAAATCTCTCCTTTTTGAGATCTAATTGAAGAACTGGGTTCCCCTTTGTGGGTTTGGTGGTGAAAAACTATTTAGTTTTGGAAAAGGAAGAGTAAAACTCTTGATTTAATTCAAAAAAAGAAGAAGGTTTAGAATCTTGAGGAAGGAGAAGGAGGCACAAAAACCCTAACCATTTTGAGAGGAATGAAAAATTGTCCTAGATATTTTCATCATGTTGCCTCTTATAGGCTTACAAATTTACACATAGCCCCTTAGGCTTTACAAAATGGTATTTTGCCCATCTCATGTCTCATGTGCTATTTCTTTTTACACATAAGCCATGGGCTTTACAAAAATTTGGTTTTATACCCATTTTGCTTACATTCATGCACAAAAAATTATATCAAAATTATTTATTACATGATTTTTATTTTGGCATGGGGAAACCGGCCGCGGGGCTCGACTTAGGCATGGTCCCACTTGCTTAGGCTTGGGCCCGCTTACTTGGGGTTGACCTTGACTTTGACCCGGTCAACTGGGTGCAAATTTTGACCCCAACAACCATCCTTGTTTATTCTGTGCCAGCTAGAGTTCTTTTCGATTCGGATGCTTCACATTGTTTTATTTCCACGCAGTTTGTTGACACACACTGTATACCTCAGGAGCCGTTGACTAAGGGTTGGGAGATACATACGGGTAACGGTATTATTGTGTCCAACCAAGAGTGTAGATTATTTCCGGTGGTAGTATGCGGCAGGGAATTCTATGCGAATTTTCTGTTAATCGGGACGGGCAGCTATGACGCGATTCTCGGGATGGATTGGATGAAAACTTTCCATGCGATCATCGATTGCCGAGCTAGGGAAGTGACCTTCCGCATCCCCAATCACCCTAAATTTGTTTTCGAAGGCGGGAACGAGTCTTTGGAGCCAGCCAAGTTTAGAGCTAAGCCAAAAGCGTTGACAGCTATGGAGATTGATGAGAGTCCAGCCCTAGAGATCGTTCGGGATTTTCTGGATGTGTTCCCCGAAGATTTACCAGGTCTACCGCCTCCCCGCATCTCAGGATTCTCTATCGACTTGATTCCAGGGACGACGCCAGTTTCCAAGGCCCCTTACAGGATGGCGCCAGTTGAGTTGGCAGAATTGAAGAAACAAATTGGAGAACTCCTGGAGAAAGGATTTATTCGCCCAAGCGCTTCGCCGTGGGGCACACCAGTCTTATTGGTGAAGAAAAAGGACGGATCGCTATGGATGTGCATAGACTACCGGGAGCTGAACAGGGTTACGATAAAGAACAAATACCACATTCTGTGTATCAACGACTTATTTGATCAGTTGGGTGGGGCCAATGTATTTTCGAAGCTGGATCTTCATTCGTGCTATCACCAGATCAGAGTAACGGCCGAAGATATATGCAAGACGACTTTCAGGACCCGATACGGACATTATGAGTTTCTTGTGATGCCGTTCGGTGTTACCAATGCTTCAGCTATATTTATAGATCTGATGAACAGAGAATTTGCGAAATACTTGGACACGTTTGTCGTTGTATTCATCGACGACATACTAGTCTACTCTAAGACCCGGGAGGAGCATGCCGAACACTTACGGACAGTATTACAAATTCTTCGGGAAGAGAAGCTATACGCAAAATTGAGCAAGTGTGAGTTTTGGCTCGACAAAGTGCAGTTCTTGGGACACGTTTCGGGTGAAGGCATCTTAGTGGACCCAGCGAAGATAGAATCGGTTAGAGATTGGCCGACACGTAAGTCAGTGGCCGAGATCAGAAGCTTCCTGGGATTGGCAGGATATTATCGGCGGTTCGTTCAAGACTTTGCACGAGTCGCTGAACCTTTGACAAAGCTGACGTGGAAGGAAGTACCGTACGTATGGCCGGAGGAATGTACTCAGGCTTTTGAGGTACTGAAGCAGAAGTTGACCACGACACCTATTCTTACAGTACCAAATAATTCAGGTGGTTTGGTGATACACAGCGATGCCTCGGGGAAAGGCTTAGGCTGCGTCCTAATGCAGCACGGTTGGGTAGTTGCTTATGCCTCACGGCAACTGAAGAATCACGAGAGGAACTACCCAACACACGACTTGGAGTTAGCCGCTGGGGTTTCGCATTGAAGATTTGGAGCCATTACTTGTTAGGTGAAAGGGTGGAAGTGTATACGGATCACAAGAGTCTGAAGTACGTGTTCACTCAGAGAGAACTGAATATGAGGCAACGCCGATGGCTAGAATTTATGGCGGACTACGACTTGGACTTACAGTATCATCCGGGGAAGGTAAATGCCGTACCAGACACTCTCAGTCACAAGCCAGCAGTCATGATGTTGACCAGTCAGAAGAGCATCATTGAGGATTTTCAGAAGCTCGAACTAGAGGTTGTTACGCCGAGTGCAATCAGGCAGTTCTGGCAGTGACAGGTGCAGTCTTCTCTTGTAGATCACATTAAGGCTGCGCAGGCTGATGATCCTCGATTGCAAAAGTTCAGAGAGTAGGTGGAAGCCGGGTTGAGGACGGACTTACTCATACATCGAGACGGTTCTCTGAGATTCGGTAGCAGACTCCGCGTTCCCAAGGGGGATGTTCGAGAAGAGGTATTAGCCGAGGCTCATAGTTCGGCTTATTCTGTGCATCCGAGAGGCAAGAAAATGTATCGAGATCTAAAGCAACACTTTTGGTGGAACGGGATGAAGCGAGAGATAGAACGGTTTGTATCCAGGTGTTTAGTATGCCAGCAAGTAAAGGCAGAACAACAGAGAACAGCTAGACTGTTGCAACCGCTTCCGATACCCGAGTGGAAGTAGGAGCAAATCACTATGGATTTTGTGACTGCCTTACCACGGAGCCCTAGGGGAAACAACGCTGTCTGGGTTATCGTCGATCGTCTTACGAAAGCTGCACACTTTATACCCTTCCGTGTGGGACAGTCGACAGAGTCGCTTACAGAGAAATACATGCAAGAGGTAGTGCGACTTCACGGAGTTCCGGTCAGTATAGTGTCAGATCGAGACACCAGGTTTGTTTCACACTTTTGGAGGAGCTTACAGGAGAATCTGGGTACACGTCTCAACTTCAGCATGGCTTACCATCCACAGACGGACGGACAGTCCGAGCGTACTATTCAGACGCTCGAGGCCATGTTGAGGGCTTGCATGCTAGACTTCCAGGGTTCTTGGAAGGATCACCTTCATCTGGTGGAGTTTTCTTATAACAACAATTTCCAAGCTAGCATCCAGATGGCTCCATTCGAAGCGCTTACGGACGGAAATGTCGATCCCCAGTTTGTTGGGATGACGTAGGTGAGCAAGAATTACTGGGCCCCGAACTTATTGTTCAGACGGTGGACATGGTCCAGATAATCAGACAGCACATTAAGAAGGCTCAGGACCGACAGAAGAGTTGGGCGGATGCCAGCAGGAGAGCGCTAGAATTCGAGATCGGAGATCATGTATTTCTGAAGATTTCTCCTACCCACGGTGTTATCAGGTTTGGAGGTCCCCGATTCATCGGACCTTTTGAGGTGCTAGAGCGAGTGGGAGAGGTGGCTTATCGACTTTCCTTACCTCCATCGCTAGCTGGTGTGCACGTATCTCAGTTGAGGCGCTATGTTCGGGATGAAAACCATATCCTGGACCATTCGGAGTTGACATTGGGCATTGATCTGTCCTACGAGGAGTAGCCCACCACCATTCTCGATCGTCGGGAAAAAGTGCTGAAAAACAAAGTCATTCTACTGATTCGAGTTTCTTAGGATGGTCGTATGCCAGGGGAGTCTACCTGGGAACGCGAGGACATCCGTGTATGTTTTCTGCATCTGTTTGTATAGTATTGTTCCGTTATTTTCGTTTTGATTTCGAGGACGAAATTTTTTGTAAGGAGGGTATGACGTAAATCCCCAGTTCCGAATATAATTTTTCCGTATTTTTCCAGATTTTTTATTCCGTTTTTTTCATTTTTTTATAATTTATAATTTATAATTTTATATTTTAATTTTTCCCTAAACTCTTAAAATCCTAACTCTACCCGTACCCGACCCGACCGACCCGACCCACTTTCCCCCTTCTTCCTCCCTCGCTCATCCCTTTTCCCTCCTTTTTCCCAACATCCCACACCCGCTTCTTGCGCCCACGCCGCTTCTCGCGCCCACGCCCACTCCTCGCGCCATCTTCCCCGTGACCCGCTCACCCGAGACTCGTTCCCTTAACGGCTCCAAGGCCCCAACGGCTCCCCCACGTCTTTCCCCATTACTCGTACGCACGCCGCAACGGCCACGACTCATCGCCAAAAACCCCGACAGCCCCTCTCTCTGCCCCCTCTCTACTTCACTCTCCCTTCGTTCCTCCCCTGCGTCATTCTCCCTCTCACTCTGCTCCAACACCGAGCTCTCTATCCACAAGCTCCGACCGCTACCGATGATCTCCCCGGCGACCTCGTCTCCTTCCACTTTCTCCCCTCTTCCTTACACACCTCACCACAACCTCCGCTTACCTATCCGAACTCCACCATCATCTCCAGCCTTCTCAGCTCCCCACTCCCCCTTCAAAGATCCCTGCCAGCAACCCACCACTCACCTCCTCGCTTCCACCATCGTCTCATCACCACCCTCCTCTTCGGAGCAACCTAGCTCACTTAACCCATCAACCGAGCTCCTTGCAACTCGCCGCCACTTGAGCACCGCCACAGGAACCACCTCCATCAACAGTGAGCCCCTCCCAAATTGCTCACCACCATTGCCTCGACGCCGACGTGCTCCCCTTCTTCTCACCGATGACCACCTGCTATCACCTCTCCACCAACACTACGAAAACCTAGCTCCATCTCACTCAACCCCAAACTGAGATCCCCCATCAGTTCCACTGCAACCCATCACCGTTGCTGCTACCTCTGCGCCTACATCGGCCCTCCAAGCTCCGATCATCCGTCGTTGTGCCCACATCCTCGGAAGACCAGAGCAGCCGAGCTCCAACCTGAGGAAACTACTGCACCCGAGCTCCTCGCTGCGTGGTAGAGACTAGTCGAACCCAAACCTTAGCCTTCGTGCTATTGCGACTGCTTGTGTTGTTGCTGCTCGTGCCATTTCCGTTGCCGTCGCTGCCGTACCATCGACTTCGTCACAGGCAAGTGAACCTCCTTCACTTGTTCAAATTATGCTATGTACATATATAGTTAATAAATATAGTTTAGTAATTTAATTGGTAAAATGTATGATGAGTGTATGTAAAAGTAGATAGCGTTCACATACACGTATCGAGTGCTCGATGCGATTACCCTATCCAAGACCCTATTAAATCCCCAATTTTATTATTAGAAGTTTCGATTGCTGTTAACGAGTGACGAATAAGAAATTGGGATCAAATAGTTAAGGCATCGAATATAAAATGACACCCTAATTGGTTACGTCAAATCTGAAAATCACCGTACACATCACGTTGTAAAATTAGTAGTTAATTAAATATAAATGTAATTATGGTGTTCCAGGGCTCTTATCGAACCTAACTAGATAACCTATAATCCTATATAATTAGTTATTGAATATTGCAGTTTCATGACACTGAAAAATGAAGGGATATACGGCTCAGGACTGCAGTCCGGGACAACATTCTACGGGGGAAACCTGAATTTAAACACCTGTACATACCTGTATAAAACTGAAAATGCGCGGAGTCTCATAGGGTCACGTAGATAACTTAATTATATAACACAGGAATCTGGTCCCATGTAATTTCACTGTCGTTTGATATTTAAATTGTATTTTAGAGTGTCGCGGTGTTCTGCAGTTTCTGCAGAAATGTTCCTTACTCCGTCACATTAAACAGAACATAACTTTCAATAAATAACTGCTAATGATAATACGTTTGATGCGTTGGAAACTCAACAGATAGAACTATATTTCATTCAACTGGGGAAACACCTAAATCTGAACGCAAATACTGATAAAACGTGCGCGAAGTTGGGCTTCCAATTCTGAAACTGGAATTTCAGCAATTGATCGCTACCTTCAAATGATAATAATTCCCTAATCTGAACCCTGATTGACATGAAATAAATTTTACTGTTTAGAAAATCAAGTGTGCTTCATACGTTCTTTATATTATTTTGGTCGATTCTATGCGTATGATTTACCGTAAATTTTACAAGTTGTATAGCATTGGTCGTTATAGAATAGTGAATACCTGTTCAGTGCATTTTTGCCTATTTTCATGCTTGATTTATACCTGCTGCATAGTGATCGTTCACATTGAGACCTAACGACTGTTCTGCATTGTCGATATATATTAGTGTTAGTGATTTTGTTGTGGCAAATACGACAGTGATAGTGACAAGTGGAAAAGTGATTGAAAGTGACAGCGATACGTATTTGTTCATAACTTATCTGATACCTAAATGCATACTATAACCTGGGGAATGGGGAAATCAAGGTGGAATTAAACTCGTATTTAGCGAGGTACAGTGATTTAGAGGATGATCATTCGCTATTAGTGACACACACACACACACATTAGGTCGTGGGCGTAGCGGCACGGCTGACAGGGTTATGTCCCGGGCACAGTGGACCGTAGTCTCGGACATGCACGAGACCCTTGTTAAACACGAGCATCCTCTCCACCATTTGATTTCATTGACTTAGTGACCGTTAAGCTGTGACATATGCATTGCCTAGTTTACTGACATGATACACATATTGCACTATTCATATTCAGTTGATATTTATTATACTCATGTTGTGCAATTCATTATACTCCTCATGTTTAATAATACTGTTCGCCCATTATATATATTTATTGCTATATGTGTCGCCCTGACGACCTGAGTGTGCATGCTCAGAGGACGAAGTGGATCCAGCCCAGGAGCAGGACCTGCCCTTCGAGATCGCGGAGATCTAGACTGCTTCATCAGCGCCTTCTCTTTTGCTTTATGCACTTGTTTGTTGGTTAGTTTACTTTTATTTTGTAAAATAAATGTATCTCGAACTCTTTTATTTGTAATGTAATAAAGTTGTGAACTGTGATTTTTCTTTACTCAAGTACTGTTTACTGACTACCATGAATGCTAGAAGCCGAAGTGTGACTACGGCGGGATTATTCCCTGACCGTAGGAGCATGGCCGGTCTAGTCACCCCTCGTATCCCGTATTTTAGGACGCGGGGCGTGACACGTAATGTTTATTGTATTGATTGTATTGTATTGTCTTGTAGTAAATAGAAGACTTACCCAAACCATGATATCTGGAAACGGAATGAATATAAATAGATAGTCATGTAATCAGAGTATATCCATAGTTCGGTTCAGTTAAGACAGATTGTTATAGATTGAATTTTGGTATAGACGGATTCATGTTGAATTGCAGTTTATACTTGAATTGAATTCAAGATAGATTATAATTAGATTTGACCATGACTCGAACTGAGTCAAATTTTTAAACAGAATTGAAGTTCTGATTGTTTTGCAGTTATCGGTAACTGTTGCACATGGACGGCAGAATTTGTGTCTTTTTCCAAGACAATTACCGCGTGATAACACCGTTGTTAGATTGTCTACCTTAGATAGGCAAGCACCCATATTCTCCGGATCGCTGAGGCTCAAGAGAACTGGTTCTGCTTAAACCTATATTTACTAGGGTTCTTATTGTAATTTAATATAACTTGAGGGGGTTTTATGTAAAAATAGTTTTGATATATTTTCAAAATACACCTCAAGTATTTAATTATCGTTTTTAGGGTTTTCATAGATGTATATTTTATAAAAGTGAATTTTTCTAGTGAGTATAACCTAGTTTTCATTGTATATGGTATTTTAATGAAATACTAGAATTTGTATTGAATTGTAATGGTAGTTTGATGAAATTGGTGATTCCTTTCATTTAGAAAACATGGAATGTTTATAATATATATTAAAATAGATATTTTGACAATAGTTATAATTCAATAAAAATAAAATTTATTTATTTTGTAGAAATCTCATTTTCTTAAAAAACACATCAAAAATTCCATCGAAATCGAATGCTCCTTACGGAGCTCTGCATCTCGCTCTACTAGGCCCGAAGATGTGCGATAACCCGCATCATTTCGATCGGGGTTTCCCAAAATGGGTTGTAGAGGCGTATTTGTAAGGAATTAGGTAATACACTTTTTAAAGAAAATGGTTTTGTAAGTTTAGGGTATTTAAATGTAATGTCGTATTTTGTCCCAAAAGAATATTTTACAAACCATCGTGCTATGTCAAGGATGTGTGTTGTGACGAGGTAGGTTATTATCTCGTGAGTTTATCTAAAGGTAATACAGGGAAATGTGTTGAATTATGTCGAAAGTAAAATATGTGGTATTTAACCGTAAAATTACGATAAAAGTTGCATATTAAATTCCTGTTCCCGCCAAAAATTTCTACGCAAAGGAGTCCAAGGTATCAAATGGCAGTGATACGCTTAAAGAAATGCAAACCAGTATCTTCCGGCCTATATTTTGATAAACTCCCGAAAGAGGAACTATTAAATTCTGATGGTATTGGAAGCATCTCGAAAAACCCTTCGATTTGATATATTATAGGCCTCATAATTTATCCGGGATCAAAAGTTATGAGGTATCACGTGTCCACACGTGATGGACCTTTAAGAACCAGCTGGAGGAGTTAAAAGATATAATAAAAACTCAGAAAAGACCCCAATGGGGCATCACGTGCTCACACGTGACCATGGGTCACGTGCAGACACGTGATGGGCTCTTAAGGCCTCTAAAATAATGAATAGAATTAAATTCTAAAATCTGTTCCCTGATTAAAAATCAGAAGATACCTCAATAAGGTATCACGTGCTCACACGTGACCAATGGTCACGTGTTGACACGTGATGGTTAAAACAACAACATAAATAAGCGGCGGTTAAAGGAACCAATTTGGGGGTCACGTGCTCACACGTGACCAAGGGTCACGTGCCAGCACGTGACAGGCTTTGAAAGCCTTGCAGTTTAATAGAATTAAAATTCTAAATTTCTCTAAAATCTTTCGAAATAAAATTAAAATTCTAAAAGCTTCTAAATCTTTCCAAATGGAAAAAGATTATGGGGACCGCTGGATTAAAGATCCAAGGGTGATTAAATATCACCAATTTATGGAAAAATCTTAGACAAGGAAAGATTTCACCTAAAATCTCACCGGAAATAACAAACAGAATATCTTTGGATTTAAAATCCAACGGTGAATAAAATTCACTGAATGATCTAAAGGATCATATTAATCATGAAATCAATTAAAATCTTTCAATGAAAGATTTATTAAACAAATTGATTCTTTTCTTTCTCCTATAAATAGGAGCCAAGAAGAGAAGAGAAGGGATCTACCTTTTTGAGAAATGAACAGAGAGATGAGAATTTAATTCTCAAAGGAAAAAAAAGAAAGGGAGAATTTAATTCTCAAGAAAGAAAACCCTAGGTGAGAAAAGAAAGAGAATCAAAACTTCAAACAGAGAATTTAATTCTCAAAATCCAAGAGTTTAACTCTTATACAAAAAAGAACTTAGTTCTTCTTCTGGTTGAAGATCTGCACAGAGCACATCTCCCCATAAGTTGAGAATTTAATTCTCATCGGGTCGAGATCCTGCCATGCAGATCCTAAACTTAGAAGGGAAATTGAGTTTTGAAAATTTAATTCTCCTAAAACAAAACTAGGGTTTAACCCTAATCAAGAATTTAATTCTTTTACATATTTGAGAATTTAATTCCTTTAAAAAGAAATCAGGGTTTTATCCTAAATAAGAATTTAATTCTTTCACAATAGGAATTTAATTCCTCCAAAATCATAACTAGGGTTTAACCCTACAGAGAATTCAATTCTTAAAATAAGGAGACTTAAAAGATCTCTGTTCATGAAAAGAACTAGGGTCACGTGCCCCCACGTGACCCTTGAAAAGATCCCTGAAGAAAAGAAGCTTTGAGGCAATGCCTCACGTGCTCCCACGTGACTCCCAAAACGCAGAAAGAAAAAGCAAAGGAAATATAGGCTCTGAGCGCTCTCACGTGTTCCCACGTGACCCCTCAGCAAATGCTGTAACTATCGATGCATAAATCCCCATCACGTGCCAACACGTGATGCTCTAAAATAAAAATAAAAAGTGTTTAACACTTAATTGCAGAACAAAGAAAAGGGATCTGGTCTCACCTTTGGGCGCTCTCACGTGTTACCATGTGACCCCTTAGCAAACGTTTTAACAGTCAGCGCATGAATCCCCATCACGTGTCAACACGTGATGCTCAAAATAAAAATGAAAAGTGTTTAACACTTATTCATAGATTTGAGGATAAAACAGAGGAGATCTGGCTCCACATTTAGGGCGCCCTCACGTGACCCCTTTTTCTTTAGTGTTTAACACTAATTCGAGAGCTTTATTCCCAGTGTTTAACACTGATTATCTTTTAGTGTTTAACACTAATTTGAAAATCTTATTTCCAGTGTTTAACGCTGATTGTTTCTAGTGTTTAACACTAAATTGAAGATTACATTTCCAGTGTTTAACACTGATTGTCTTTTAGTGTTCAACACTAACTTGAGAGTTCTATTTCCAGTGTTTAACACTGTTGTTCTTTAGTGTTTAAATACTACTTTTAGCCAAATTGACTAGTTCTCCAGAGGTAAAAGTCCCTCCTCCAAATGAATTTCAAAATTGAGGAAATCAAAGACAAAATGTTGTCAGAGCCCCCAAACCTCTGTTTAGCACTGCTGAATGATGAGGGGCTGAAACCAGACAAATGTCTAATGGCCCAAAGGGCCAATATTTCAAACATAATCGGACTTAGCCCAAACTGGCCATAAGTCCTCAAATCATCTTGATCTGAGCACATCTGCTCTTTCAACCAACTCATTGGTTCAAGGGTACATCTCTGAACTCCTCTGATATTTGTCGTTGTAATCCTTCAACGTCTTCAGAGAGGTGACGGGTCCCGACAACCACATATTAATACGGACTGTGGGGTCCTTAAGCTCATGGACTAATGCGTCCTTAAACTAACATTTGTCCCCAAAACGGGAATTTGGACCACCACGTCCCTAAACTGGAACATGGACCACCACGTCCCTAAACTGGAACTTGGACCACCATGTCCTTAAACTGGCAATGGACCACCATGTCCCTAAATTGGAACAATAGAGCCCAAATGCTCTTTTGTCGGATCTAAACGATCCCGTTTAAGTTGATCTTAGCCTCAAATATGGCTAACGTGTCCTTAAACCTTCAAACAGACTTTAGTCCCAAATTGGATTCTAGATCCCCTAATCAACTTTGGCTCAAGGGTACATCTCCGAACTCCTCTGACATCTGTCGTTGTAATCCTTCAACGTCGTCGGAGAGGTGATGGGTCCCGACAGCCATACATGTAATGGACCCCTATGTCCCTAAACTGGAACAATAGAGCCAATTGCTCTTTTGTCGGATCTAAACGATCCCGTTAAGTTGATCTTAGTCTCAAATTGGACTAACGAATCCTTAACAAACGTTTGAGTTGATCTTAGCCTCAAATATGGCTAACGCATCCTCAAACTAAAACCCCAAACCCAAATCTAAGAAAATACGGATTTGGACTAATCCACGTCCTACGGGCGACGACATAACTCAGTCCCCGTATACAATCCACGGGCAACCGAACACAAAACAAACACCCACGACACGAAGTGATCATCTGGAGAAGGAGAAAGTTGTTACCGCAATGCGGTAGCGTAATTAACTGCAGGGGCTTGCGCCTGCAGGGAAGAGCGTCCCCACAATCAAAAAACCCCTCAAGCGAGGGGGAATCTGACGAAGTCTGCTACATCGGACGCATCCGTTTAAACCTTCGATACATGGTGCCATAAATCAACTTGGCATCTTCGGAGAGGTAGACGGATAGCACCAATTAGCATCTGCCCCGAATCTCAGGCAAGACGTCATGTCGCGCCGTCTTTCGGAGGGGAACAGATTCTGGCACGCCCGGTGGGACCTCATCCTCTTTCCACTCCACACTTCGTGTGTCGTGTTCGCGAACGAATCGCGGTTTGCTGTGGTTGCCTGTGGATTCGAGGTACTTAGATTTGGTGTCTTGATCTGTGCAGGAAACAGAAGATCAATGGCTTCAAACTGCACTACCTGCAACTGCAACTCTCGCTCCATCCTTGCTGGAGGAGTGACTTATGGGCCCCAAGCCGCCTCCCTTTTCAAGATGCCAGTGGAACAGGTAACTCAGGCCACCACTGGATTATTCTTCGGGGCCATGCTCCCACCGATGAGCTTCAATGCCCCAATGACGTTGCAAGAAGCCCCAAAGGAGTCGGTCTTTGATCGGCTTACCATTGCCACGACCCCTCTCAACGGGTCGCCCAACTTCAACACCACAGTTTTCAACGAACTGGGCTAGAACGTCTACAAGCCCGCAATACCCGAAGCTGCCATCCCAAAGCGGATAGCCATCCCGGCTCAAGCGGACGAAATTATTGGAAAGGCTCCTCCTTCCAAGAAGTCAGTTTTTACAAGGCTGGCTATTCCGGTTGCTACTCCAGGCGAGGTCCTAAAAGCTGCTTCCCCTGCCCAGAGGAGGCACGACGAAGTCACCCTTATAGCTGAAACAACTCCATCCGCACGACACGTTCGACGTCGCCACTGGCGCCGAGTGAGGAAGGCCGGAGGCAACTCCCCCTCTGGGATAACTCCGCCAGCTCCAACGGTGGGGATCGATGCTGCTGTTCCAACCAGGAACAACTTTGAATTGCTGAACAAGGTACGCAGAAATTCGCCAACTGCAGTGCTTAAAAGATCTCCTCCACCGGTAGAGGCCGTCGTGGAAGCAAAACCAGAAAAGCCGGAGCAGTCTCCTTAACGACTGTTTTTCAGGATCTACAAGACATGGCGATGGGTCCAAGAATCAGTGATTGATCCGAATTTTTCTCATCGACAGAAAAAGATGAAGGTCCGGCAGGAAGAAAATCCCCCTGTCATGCAACGAAAGATGACGACCACCTGGGTGCCCAAAGCAACGGTCCCCTCAGCTTCGACCGCTCACAGAAGATGGAGGCCGGAGAAGATCCCTGTGTCTTTGGCAAATCGCAAAGACACTGAATTTAAACGCCCCAAGTCTGGGGGCATGGTGGTGCACATCGTTTATATGGCTTCCGAAAAGGAGGCAAGTCGTGCTTCGACAGGTCACCGACCGCTCACCCGATCCGTGATGAAAGCCCAGGAGCAGTAGCAGAAGCTCCAAGAAATGATGAATGCGATGGCCGCACTCACCAGGCCAAAAGAAAGCCCAGAAGCATCCTTGGATCAGTGCCAGGAGCAAGAAACCGACGCCGAATTCCTTCGTAGGATACTGGAAAAGAAAGACAAAGAGGCTGCAGAGCAAGCAGCCAATATAAAACGAATGGCCCTTCTGTTCCAGGACATGGTGGGTATGATGATCCAACAAGAGGCTCCTGCTGAAGATCCTCCGATCGTCCTTGAAGATGACAGAGGAGAAACGTCGAATCCTCTACCGGCTCTGTCAACAGCCAAGGAGAAGACAATTTCCAAAGCTGCCCTGGAGGAATATATAGCTCAGCAAATACGAGCTCATCAAGCAAGTGAAGCGGCTGAGCAAATTGTTAGAACCGGACGGCCCTATCCGAGCTGGTATGACCAAATCAGTTACCCGCCGGGATATACGATCCCTAAGTTCCATGTATATAAAGGGACGGGGAATCCGCATCAGCACGTCGCTCAATTCAGAGCCTTATGCGGCAACACTGGCGGCGATGATAAACTCTTGCTTCGCCAATTCGTCGGCAGCTTAACGGAGACGGCGTTCGAGTGGTACTCTGAACTCCCAAATGACTTTGTCAAGACATTCGCAGAGATGGAGTTGCTATTCACCCAGCATTTTGCAAGCGCTAGCGAACGCACCCCAATCACGGCATTGATCAATGCCAGGGTGAAGCCTGCAGAAACTTGGGTCCAGTATGCGATACGGTGGCGTAATCTATGGTCAAAGTGCGAGCAGCGCATCGAAGAAGCTCCTGCCGTGGACATGTTCGTGGGTACTCTCGACCCTCAAGCGACCATCTCCCAATTCATGATGTTCTTTAAGCCAACTACTTTTCAGGCCTTGATTGACAAGTTGGCCCAAATGGATCAGATGGATCATAGACCATCTCCTTCAAAGACGGACCCTCGGAATGAAAAGGGGAAAGGGAAAGCAACTTTCGTCGCTAATACTCAACAACAGTCGAGCAACTTAAAGCCGGTTGTCCGTCAAAACAATATGCGTCCACGCCCATCCCTCGAGGAGAGACTGGGACGTCCTTACTCATTTCCTCAGGATAAAACGAGAAGATTGTTCGAGCTGGCAGTGCGCAACAGACTCATCAATCTGCCGAGTCCAAAACGTCCGTTGCAACCAGGCGATGTCAACGATCCCAATTATTGCCCTTACCACCAAACGGTAAGTCACCCGATCGAGGATTGTTTCGTCTTTAAGGGGTGGATCGAGGATCAGTACCTACAAGGAAAGTTCGCGCTGTCTGAAAAGTGGAAAGTAAACCCACCACAGCCGCACACTCCAAAGAAGACGGATGCACCAGGGGCAACTTGTCACGTGATCTCCCACTCATTTACGGACGATGAAAAAACTCCTTGCATTGAGAAATTGGGGGCAGAGCCTGAGCTAGAATTCGTGTGACCGTCAGACGAAATGATTGACGCATTCCTGAACGAAGCCCGTCTTCAAAGCAAAGCTGATCGAGAGCGCGAGATGGCCATATTCGAGAAAGCCAAACGCCGGCGACTGGACAAAAGGGTCGAAACACTCCCACCAGATCAAAGTACATCCACCGCAAATGAAAACATGATCAAGACAAGGAAAAGATTCGCCAAAGCCATATCGATGGGGATGAGGCTGCCCTCTTTCAGTGAAAATTCTCCTGGTGGTATATATTTTGATGAAGCGGACGTACATCCTAACTTCTGCTTATATCATCCGAAGATCGCACATCCTACTGAGGACTGCAACTCCTTTAAGTGTTGGTGGCAAGGGTATGTCGCTCACAGGCAACACTTCAATAGGACAAAGCGCGAAGCTCGTAGACAGCGGAACAACGCGACAGATGAGCATAAAAGAATTGCTGGCGATTGTCATAGGGTTGATCCCGAGGGACCACGAGTTCTCACCTTCGAGAGCGACTCCGACAAAAAAGAAGCCCTCGGCCCTCTCTTCAAGGAATCCATCTCTAAAACGAAAGAATTGAGGAGTTGCGAGAGCATTCAGCCTTGCAATTGCACGATACCCGGAAAAAATCTCGGACCCGCAAGCAACGGTTCGAACAAAAAGGATAAAGGAAAGGGAAAAACGGCCTTCGTCGCCAACACTCAACAACAGTCGAGTGGCCCTAGAACGGTTGTTCGCCAAAACAACAAGCGGCAACCCCTCTACGAAAAGTTGAAACGTCCTTACTCGTTTCCCCGGGACGAGACAAGGAGGCTGTTCGAACTAGCAGTGCGCGACGGACTTATCACTCTACAGGAGCCGAAATGCCAGCAACAACTGAATGAGGTCAACAATCCTAATTACTGTCCTTACCACCAAGTATTGGGCCATCCGATCGAAAATTGCTACATCTTCAAAAACTGGGTTGAAGACCAATACCAACATGGCAAGTTCACGCTGTCCGAAAACTGGAAGGTAAGCCCGCCACAACCACATGCTCCGAAAAAGATGGATATGCCAGGGGCATCATGCTCATTCATAGAGAAAGCCCAACGGACCACTACGTCCTAAAACTGGATAATAGACCGAAACGTCATTAAACTAACGATGGACCACTATGTCCTAAAACTGGCTGTAGACCGAAAAGTCAGTAAACTAGAGATTCGCCTCAAATACGACGACGGTAGACCGAAACGTCATTAAACTAACGATGGACCACTATGTCCTAAAACTGGCTGTAGACCGAAAAGTCAGTAAACTAGAGATTCGCCTCAAATGCGGCGACGGTAGACCGAAACGTCATTAAACTAACGATGGACCACTATGTCCTAAAACTGGCTGTAGACCGAAAAGTCAGTAAACTAGAGATTCGTCTCAAATACGGCGACGGTAGACCGAAACGTCATTAAACTAACGATGGACCACTATGTCCTAAAACTGGCTGTAGACCGAAAAGTCGGTAAACTAGAGATTCGCCTCAAATACGGCGACGGCGGACCACTACGTCCTAAAACTGGATATGGACCGAAACGTCCTTAAACTAACGGCGGACCGCAATGTACTAAAACTTGCAAATGACCGAAACGTCGTTAAACTACTCCCAACCCGCAGCATCTTCAGGCTGACGTGGTGTAAAAAAAAACGGTACGTCCAAAAGCAAAATGGGCACGGATGAAAACCCGAAAGGGCTCCGTGAGTAAAAATAGCAGGGCTACCGGCGAGTGTTCGTGAAAACCCGAAAGGGCGCGACCTCGTTAAAAAAATAATAATAATAATAAAAACAAAAGAAACAAAAAAAACAGTATGTCCATAAGCAAAATGGGCACGGATGAAAACCCGAAAGGGCTCCGTGAGTAAAAACAGCAGGGCTACCGGTGAGTGTTTGTGAAAACCCGAAAGGGCGCAACCTCGTTAGAAGACACTTACAGGGTCCTCTCGACCTACTAAGGAGAAACCACCCGCGTGAGATCCTTACGACTCACAGGGAAGCAACACACTTAGGGATCCTCACGATTCCTAAGGAGAAATTACACTTACGGGATCCTCACGACTCGTAAGGAGAACTCTCTTATGGGACCCTCACGGCTCATAAGATTTGAAAGTCTTAAGTTACAGAGACCTGAACCTGTTCTTAAGCAACCCCCACAACCTCCGATATTGCCCTACAAGTGGCTCAATACTGACACTTGTATACAATCCACGGGCGCGAATAAACATTTCCCTAACCAAGTCCCACCTGTGACTAGGGATATGTCTATATGGTGAACAACTCTTGTAAGTCCTCTCGACTATAAGGAGAAAACCCTTTTGTAAGATCCTTACGACTTACAGGGGAACATACACTTAGGAATCCTCACGATCCCTAAAGAGAAAACGCACCTACGAGATCCTCACGACTTGTAGGGAGAAATACTTTGTGGGACCCTTACGGCTTATGAAGTTAAAAGCCTTAGTCGACAGGATCCTAATCCTGTTTACTAAGCCACCCTTTGTTCGACATCGACAGTGGCAAATGATGATTCGCTCCTGGCAATATCCCAGTTGTAGCGATGCTGATGCCTAAACCGGTATCAAATTCCAAGTCCTTTCATGGCAAATGATGATTCGCTCCTGGCAATATTCCAGTTGTAGCGATGCTGACGCTGAGATTGGCACCAGATTCCAAGTTCCACACTCGCAAAAAAAAAATCAGCAAACTAAAAATGCATATGAAATAGCCGAAATGATGGGGCAACTTGCAACGAAATCAGCAAGTAAAAATATATGCATACAAAAACAGCCGAAATGATTGGGCAACTCACAATAAAAAGCAGCGAGTAAAAAGAAAAATAGCCGAAATGATTGGGCAATCGCGATTTTCGCGATATAAAAAGCTGAAATGATAGAGCATCGCGGAAAGAATAAAAAAATGATGAAAGAATGAAACTTTTTGCCTTACAGGTGTGATCACATCGATCCCTGTATACAATCCAGGGGCACAAACAAAGAAGGAACCATACCTTCCCAACAGGCTCCACCAGAAAGCGAAGCCAAATCTCGATGGTTCATAGACAACCTAGAGACAATCTCAACATTTGTCGCAATATTGCAGACACAGGGTCAACAAACGAAGCAAAGGAAGATCCCTAGTTTCAGGGTCTCGACGTCAATATCGACAACTTAGAGATCACCAACGGCGTTCCTCAGCAGTCCAGCAGGATGTGGATACAACGTCAACGAAAGACCTCACGGTCGAAACAAAGCGGAGCGACAGCAAAATCCCAGCTCCACCCCAGCATTCGTCTTGATACAGCAGACGAGAGATCACCAACGGCGTTCCTCAGCAGCCCAGCAGGATGCAGATACAACGTTAACGAAAGACCTCACGGTCGAAACAAAGCGGAGTGACGGCAAAATCCCAGCACCACCTCAGCATTCGTCTCGATACAGCAGACGACATGTCGACAACGGCGTTCCTTCACAGTCCAGCAGGATACGGGTACGACGCCAACAAAAAACCTTATAGTCAAAACAAAACGAAGCGAAGGCCAAATTCCTAGCTTCAGCGTCCTGACGGCAACTCATATAAAACCTGAAAGACGATCGGAGATCATCTCGCACCAACATGAAGTGATCACCACCTCGACATTCGTCTCGACACAGCAGATGAGATGTCACTACAGCGTCCTTCCTCCAACAGGATTCGGACACGCCAAAGCAAACGAAGCAAAGGCCAAATTCCTAGCTTCAGGGTCTTGACGGTAACTCATATAAAACCTGAAAGACTACCGGAGATCATCCCACATGGAGTAGTCACCACCATGACGTTCGTCTCGATACAGTAGACGAGATGTCACTACAGCGTCCTTCCTCCAACAGGATTTGGACACGCCAAAGCAAACGAAGCAAAGGCCAAATTCCCAGCTTCAGGGTCCTGACGGTAACTCATATAAAACCTGAAAGACTACCGGAGATCATCCCACATGGAGTGGTCACCACCACGACATTCGTCTCGATACAGCAGGCGAGATGTCACTACAGCGTTCTTCCTCCAACAGGATTCGGACGTGACAAAGAAAACGTAGCGAAGGCCAAATTCCTAACTTCAGGGTCTTAACGGCAAGTCATATAAAGCCTGAAAGACAATCGGAGATCATCTCGCACAAGCGCGGAGTGGTCACCACCTCGACGTTCGTCTCGATACAGCAGACACAACATCACCAAAAGGAGCCACGGCAAAATCCCTAGTTCCAAACCTCGACGGTTCATCAGCAACCCAGAGACAATCGCGACATTCGTCTCGATACAGCAGACGCAATGCCAGCAAACGAAGTGAAGGCCAAATTCCTAGCTTCAGGGTCTTAACGGCAAGTCATATAATGCCTGAAAGACAATCGGAGATCATCCCACATCAGCGCGGAGTGGTCACCACCTCGACATTCGTCTCGACACAGCAGACGCAACATCACCAAAATGAGCCACGGCAAAATCCCTAGTTCCAAACCTCGACGGTTCACCGGCAACCTAGAGACAACCACGACATTCGTCTCGATACAGCAGATGCAATGCCGCCAAACGAAGCAAAGGCCAAATTCCTAGCTTCTGGGTCTTGACGGCAAGTCATATAAAGCATGAAAAACAATCGGAGATTATCTCGCACCAGTGCAGAGTGGTCACCACCTCGACGTTCGTCTCGACACAGCAGACGCAACATCACCAAAAGGAGTCACGGCAAAATCCCTGGTTCCAAACCTCGACGGTTCACCAGCAACCTAGAGACAACCGCGACATTCGTCTCGATACAGCAGACGCGATGCCAGCAAACGAAGCAAAGGCCAAATTCCTAGCTTCAGGGTCTTAACGGCAAGTCATATAAAGCCTGAAAGACTATCGGAGATCATCCCACACTAGCGCGGAGTGGTTATGACTCATCGGGGCTCTCCAAAATGAGCCTAACCTCAAGTAAAAAGTGGCATGGCAAATTCCTAACGCTTGCTCTTCCGACGGTCAAACTGCCTAGGAGGATTGCTTGAAGACGTCTTGTCCAGCCCCCGAAGGGATCAGAGACACGGCAGTCGCAGGGCTACTCGAACAGCACGATTGCCTATTGAGGGATACATCAGCCAATGCGACGGTACGACGGGCAAAACCTTAGTACCACAGACCCTAACGGACCTCTGTCGTAAAGAGCAGAGGTTAACTGTGACGTTAGGATATTCTTGCGAGATCTGCTCGATCCGTTTCGACTCGTGAGGAAATTGATGTCTTTGCGAGAACTTCTCGATTCGTCTTGACTCGTGAGATAAAGCCTTAGGCAATGGGGATAAAAACCTGTTTCCTAAGCACTGGGGCCCTGCAAGTTGGTCCAAAACGGACTCTTGCATACTATTTACGGACCTCACTCTCCAAAGTCGAATCTCGACAAGGAGGGAAACAACCACTTACGAGTCCTCTCGACTTGTAAGCGGGAAAAATTCTCTTGTGAGATCGTTACAACTCTCAAGAGAAAATACACACTTAGAAGTCCTCACGACTCCTAGGGAGAAAATACACCTACGGGATCCTCTCGACTCGTAGGGAGAAAATTCTTTATGAGACCCTCACGGCTCATAAAGTTGAAAAGTCTTAGGTGGCAGATCCTACTCCTGTCTCCTAAGCCATCACTGTCCTGCAAAGAGGTCAAGACGGACCATCTATGAGCCACACTTGCCAAAGCTACATGCCACTGAAATGGAGAAGCTACTCATGAGCATATAAACTACTTCACGCCAGAGTAAGACATAAAGAAATGGAAGGGTGCGGCTCATGGAGTTAAGGGTTTGGAACTATATCCCTTAAGAGTTGAGATTTGAGTCAATGATAAATGACGACGCTTGTGTCCGCTCGTTATCTTCTCAGATCAAGATTCTGAAAGTGATACACCAACCCGAAACTGGTCATACGCCATGCATAACTCTGCACTACTTCACCCACGTACATACTTACGTGGGCAAAGTAGTGGGGGAATTTGTACCCGCCAAAAATTTCTACGCAAAGGAGTCCAAGGTATCAAATGGCAGTGATACGCTTAAAGAAATGCAAACCAGTATCTTCCGGCCTATATTTTGATAAACTCCCGAAAGAGGAACTATTAAATTCTGATGGTATTGGAAGCATCTCGAAAAACCCTTCGATTTGATATATTATGGGCCTCATAATTCATCCGGGATCAAAAGTTATGAGGTATCACGTGTCCACACGTGATGGACCTTTAAGAACCCGCTGGAGGAGTTAAAAGATATAATAAAAACTCAGAAAAGACCCCAATGGGGCATCACGTGCTCACACGTGTAAGGCCTCTAAAATAATGAATAGAATTAAATTCTAAAATCTGTTTCCTGATTAAAAATCAGAAGATACCTCAATGAGGTATCACGTGCTCACACGTGACCAATGGTCACGTGTTGACACGTGATGGTTAAAACAACAACATAAACAAGCGGCTGTTAAAGGAACCAATTTGGGGGTCACGTGCTCACACGTGACCAAGGGTCATGTGCCAGCACGTGACAGGCTTTGAAAGCCTTACAGTTTAATAGAATTAAAATTCTAAATTTCTCTAAAATCTTTCGAAATAGAATTAAAATTCTAAAAGCTTCTAAATCTTTCCAAATGGAAAAAGATTATGGGGACCGTAGGATTAAAGATCCAAGGGTGATTAAATATCACCAATTTATGGAAAAATCTTAGACAAGGAAAGATTTCCCCTAAAATCTCACCGGAAATAATAAACAGAATATCTTTGGATTTAAAATCCAACGGTGAATAAAATTCACTGAATGATCTAAAGGATCATATTAATCATGAAATCAATTAAAATCTTTCAATGAAAGATTTATTAAACAAATTGATTCTTTTCTTTCTCCTATAAATAAGAGCCAAGAAGAGAAGAGAAGGGATCTACCTTTTTGAGAAAAGAACAGAGAGAGGAGAATTTAATTCTCAAAGGAAAAAAAAGAAAGGGAGAATTTAATTCTCAAGAAAGAAAACCCTAGGTGAGAAAAGAAAGAGAATCAAAACTTCAAACAGAGAATTTAATTCTCAAAATCCAAGAGTTTAACTCTTATACAAAAAAGAACTTAGTTCTTCTTCTGGTTGAAGATCTGCACAGAGCACATCTCCCCATAAGTTGAGAATTTAATTCTCATCGGGTCGAGATCCTGCCATGCAGATCCTAAACTTAGAAGGGAAATTGAGTTTTGAGAATTTAATTCTCCTAAAACAAAACTAGGGTTTAACCCTAATCAAGAATTTAATTCTTTTACATATCTGGGAATTTAATTCCTTTAAAAAGAAATCAGGGTTTTATCCTAAATAAGAATTTAATTCTTTCACAATAGGAATTTAATTCCTCCAAAATCATAATTAGGGTTTAACCCTACAAAGAATTCAATTCTTAAAATAAGGAGACTTAAAAGATCTCTGTTCATGAAAAGAACTAGTGTCACGTGCCCCCACGTGACCCTTGAAAAGATCCCTAAAGAAAAGAAGCTTTGAGGCAATGCCTCACGTGCTCCCACGTGACTCCCAAAACGCAGAAAAAAAAAAGCAAAGGAAATATAGGCTCTGGGCGCTCTCACGTGACCCCTCAGCAAATGCTGTAACTATCGATGCATAAATCCCCATCACGTGCCAACACGTGATGCTCTAAAATAAAAATAAAAAGTGTTTAACACTTAATTGCAGAACGAAGAAAAGGGATCTGGTCCCACCTTTGGGCGCTCTCACGTGTTACCACGTGACCCCTTAGCAAACGTTTTAACAGTCAGCGTATGAATCCCCATCACGTGTTAACACGTGATGCTCAAAATAAAAATGAAAAGTGTTTAACACTTATTCACAGATTTGAGGATAAAACAGAGGAGATCTGGCTCCACATTTAGGGCGCCTTCACGTGACCCCTTTTTCTTTAGTGTTTAACACTAATTCGAGAGTTTTATTCCCAGTGTTTAACACTGATTATCTTTTAGTGTTTAACACTAATTTGAAAATCTTATTTCCAGTGTTTAACGCTGATTGTTTCTAGTGTTTAACACTAAATTGAAGATTACATTTCCAGTGTTTAACACTGATTGTCTTTTAGTGTTCAACACTAACTTGAGAGTTCTATTTCCAGTGTTTAACACTGTTGTTCTTTAGTGTTTAAACACTACTTTTAGCCAAATTGACTAGTTCTCCAGAGGCAAAAGTCCTTCCTCCAAATGAATTTCAAAATTGAGGAAATCAAAGACAAAATGTTGTCAGAGCCCCCAAACCTCTGTTTAGCACTGCTGAATGATGAGGGGCTGAAACCAGACAAATGTCTAATGGCCCAAAGGGCCAATATTTCAAACATAATCGGACTTAGTCCAAACTGGCCATAAGTCCTCAAATCATCTTGAACTGAGCACATCTGCTCTTTCAACCAACTCATTGGTTCAAGGGTACATCTCTGAACTCCTCTGATATTTGTCGTTGTAATCCTTCAACGTCTTCAGAGAGGTGACAGGTCCCGACAACCACACATTAATACGGACTGTGGGGTCCTTAAGCTCATAGACTAATGCGTCCTTAAACTAACATTTGTCCCCAAAACGGGAATTTGGACCACCACGTCCCTAAACTGGAACATGGACCATCACGTCCCTAAACTGGAACATGGACCACCACGTCCTTAAACTGGCAATGGACCACCATATCCCTAAATTGGAACAATAGAGCCCAAATGCTCTTTTGTCGGATCTAAACGATCCCGTTTAAGTTGATCTTAGCCTCAAATATGGCTAACGTGTCCTTAAACCTTCAAACAGACTTTAGTCCCAAATTGGACTCTAGATCCCCCAATCAACTTTGGCTCAAGGGTACATCTCTGAACTCCTCTGACATCTGTCATTGTAATCCTTCAACGTCGTCAGAGAGGTGATGGGTCCCAACGGCCATACATGTAATGGACCCCTATGTCCCTAAACTGGAACAATAGAGCCAATTGCTCTTTTGTCGGATCTAAACGATCCCGTTAAGTTGATCTTAGTCTCAAATTGGACTAACGAATCCTTAACAAACGTTTGAGTCGATCTTAGCCTCAAATAAGGCTAACGCATCCTCAAACATGGCTAACGCATCCTCAAACTAAAACCCCAAACCCAAATCTAAGAAAATACGGATTTGGACTAATCCACGTCCTACGGGCGACGACATAACTCAGTCTCCGTATACAATCCACTGGCAACCGAACAAAAAACAAACACCCACGACACGAAGTGATCATCTGGAGAAGGAGAAAGTTGTTACCGCAATGCGGTAGCGTAATTAACTGCAGGGGCTTGTGCCTGCAGGGAAGGGCGTCCCCACAATCAAAAAACCCCTCAAGCGAGGGGGAATCTGACGAAGTCTGCTACATCGGACGCATCCGTTTAAACCTTCGATACATGGTGACATAAATCAACTTGGCATCTTCGGAGAGGTAGACGGATAGCACCAATTAGCATCTGCCCCGAATCTCAGGAAAGACGTCATGTCGCGCCGTCTTTCGGAGGGGAACAATTCCTTTGAGATGAAACTTGTGCTAATGTGTTTGTTTATAATTTCTAAACAATATATTAAAAATTAGTAGGTTTGTTATTAAGAAAGAGTTGAATTTTTAAAGAAAAGCGAATCGGAAGTCGGAATAACTCCGCTTCTGACGAGTTTTGAAAAAGAGAAGTTTTTAAATAGCAAAAGAGGAGGGGAGAGGGGACTTACCGTATACAAAGAAAAAGGGGAGGTAGGGAAAGATTTTGGAACCGTCGGGGCGTCGTTTCGTCGCCGGAATCTTCTTGAAATTTCGCCGGAATCTTGCCCTTTGCTAACTCCACTTGCACATCTTGGGACTTGGAAATTTTATAGAGTTTTTATAATAGAATTCTGAATGAGGAGGTGTGGAATGTAGTGTGGTATTTATAGGGAAAATTAGGGTTAAGCGTAATGAAGAATAGAATTAAAATGCGCATTAAAATGTGGATTAATGCCCAATTGTCTGGAAATATGCAGAGAAATCAAACAGTATGGAAGTAGTGGGGTAGGCCAAGAGGTGTTGGAGTTGAAGTTAGGGAGCATCCCCTACGGGGGGCCCGGCGGTGCCGGTCACCAATGAAGATATTGCCGGTCGAATCATGGGTTGGGGTGCTTGTATCTTCTCCATGTGTCCATGTTGCTTTATATAATTCAGTGCACATATTTGTTTAATCCGTGACTCTTCATTTTACGTGTAGTGCACGTGCAAACCTTTGGGTTTCTAAAAGATTAAAAGAAAAATCAATTAAAAATATATGTGGCTAGGGAGATTCAATCAACTGGGGCTATGTCATAGCAGTGAAAGGCTTTACCAATGAGCTACAAGTGCTTTCTTGCTGTTCAAAAACAAATCAAATTTATAACTTGTGCTCAGCCTTAGGTGTTCCTTTCTGTATTTTGGAAAATTTTGTACTGAAAGTTTATGGTTGTTACAAAAGTGTTAGCATGTAAATCGACATATAGACATTTGTTAGTTTCTATAATTTTCCTTTCTTTGAAACAAACGAAACCTCTTGGTAGAAATTGTGGTATAATTTCTCCGTGCGTGTTGGAAGAAACTCTTTTATGTGTGCTAACTATACGTGTCCGGGCATAAAAAATTTCAGGTATCTGAAGATAGCCATTAGTTTCTCTCATTTGCATGCATGGATACATTACATTCTATGTATGCCAAAGCAATACGAACTTTTCAAGTATCAACCCCCTCCCCACTCCCTCTCAAAAAAGAAAAAGAAAGATAGAAAGGGGAAAAAAATTTGTAGCGAAGAAAGAAGGAACAAAAGTCATTGAAAGGAGGCATACACTAGAACGGGTAAGGATCCCGATGATGCTCGATATCGGTGATCTCCCAGATCATGACACGTGGCAGATGACGTGTCCCAGGGCTCACAAGAAAGGACCTACAGTGGCCGAACAGACCACTCCTGTGCCCGTCCTACAAGCAAATGTCGGCTCACCTCCGAGCCCTCAGCACAATTGGTCTCCTCGGCCTCACAGCTCGTCTCCGAGCTATCACAGGTCCGAGCCTTCTCGGCTCTCTCAGCTCGCCTCCGGGCTCGAGCAGAACCAGGATACCTCAGCTCTCCCGCTCGACCGCGAGCTCTCCAACCGAGGTCATCTTCCTCGGTCTCATCGACCGACCAACGGCACCGCTTGCAGGCGTAACCGCCATCCTGCGAATCTCGCCATGCACGAGATCTCCTTCGGCCACATCCCACGTTCCATGCCGCCACGATCCCCCATTAACGAGCATGTTTCGCCATTAATGGGAGGTCTCGCTCATCACGCGGGCGTGATGTCAGGAGCATAACGGCCGACGTGATTCTCGCGCCTGCCCTGCCTGCTGCCACCGCTATATAAACCCCTTCTTCAGACGGTCCAAGTAAGCTATTTTTACTCCACTAAGCCGTTACTCTGCTCGGATCTCTAGTCTAACTTGACCGTCGGAGGGTCCTCGGTGGTACAACCACCCCGGGACTTCCTTGCAGGTAGCTCGGCAACCACAACCTCAAACCCATTGAGATCCACACACTTCAGGAGCGACAGCCTCCAGATCCAATCTCAGCCACCCATCGCAGCCATCAGCAGATCAACGGAGGGCAACATCTGAAGGAGGCCTACGACGCCCATCAGCTGGCGCCGTCTGTAGGAACACACTCTTGATTCCACAAAAAAAAAGTTCGCCTTCCGATCCTAACCTGATGGCGAGCGATCGCCACGGCGATCCAAGCACTAGTATCCGCCTTTCCCTCAACGGAGGCGGCGAATGCCATCAACGCCCTCACCGGCCGCATAGACCAACTCGCGTCTGTTGTGGAGGCGCTGATCTGCGTTCAAATGGCGGGGCAAGATCACCAAGTCGCCGCTCCCACACCTCGGGACCAGGACCCCTACAGGGGGAGAGAAGGCTCCGTCCGCGTCGGCACTCCCGACCACCGCCTCGCTACCTCCCACAGCCGCGGATCTCCCGGACCTATACGTTCTGAGACCCGCTGGGCACCCCACAGTTCGACACCGAGGTCCGTCGCCAGAGCACCTCGCCCCGAGGTCCTCTGCGCACCTGTCCCTCCCGAGGAGATGTCTGTCAGCTCGCCTGTTACCAGGCATGACCGACACCCCCTCCCTCGACGGGGTCGTGCGAACAGGACTCGCCACGGCGGCTCGAGGGCCACCTTCTCGGGGGATCTAAGGAACCTCATTGAGAGGAACTGGATTCGCGGCTAGACACAAGCCTCCAACAGCAGAGGCCTAGGAACAGAATGCGACGAGTCGTCGGGGTACCGCGGCCGACTCGACGCCCTCGAGAAGAAGATCGAGGGTATGCATCGGGAAGGCCATCGTTCGAGCGACGGGACTAAGTATGCCGCCGACTTGCTCACCAAACCATTCACCGAGGAGCTGCTCGCCGTCCACGTCTCCTCCCGCAACAAGCCCCCAAAGGTCTCCCTCTTCGACAACAAATCTGACCCGAAGGACCACTTGGATGCATCCACCGTGGGAATGAGCTTCCAAGACAACTCCGACGCCGCCCAGTGCTGAGCTTTCCTGACCACTCTCATCCGCTCTGGGCGAGACTGGTTCCGAGGAATCGAACCGCGCTCGATCTCAACCTTCGACGAGCTTGCCACACAATTCCTCGGTGACTTCGTCGGGAACAGGAGACAGAAACGCACAGTCGACCATCTCTTCACGGTCAAGAGCGGGGACAAGGAGACGTTCAAAGCATACGTCATATAATGCCCTTCTCGATGTCCCAAAACACCGGGACGAGATGGTCATCACAGCTCTGAGGTCTGGTCTTAGGTACAAGGAGTGGTTATGCTCCTTTGCATTAGCGCAACCTAAGACCATGGCCGAGGTAAAGGCCTGGACCGAACGTGAGGTCCAGCTCGAATCCGAGGTGAACGCAAATCTCCCCCGGGCAGAGCAAACCGACCAAAAGAAGAGGGAAAGAGAAGAGAGAAGGGGACCTGAGCGGCAAAAACCCTATCTCCCAAAATTCCAGGAGTACACCCCGCTCAACGTCTCCCAGGAGGTGCTACTAGATGAGGCCAAGGACGAGGGGTTCTTCAAGCTTCCCCCGGTCTCGTGAATGGCCTCAAAGTGAACCCGGGGCCCCTACTGCGGTTTTCACAGATCGCTGGGCCACTCCACGGAGAGCTGCAAACAACTTCGGGACTATATTGAAGAGCTCATTCATTCGGGGCACCTCGCAGCGTACCTAAGGGACAAGCAGCAAGCTGACCGCGAGCAGGAACAACGTCCCCCTCCCGCCGAGCTGATCATCGGCCAGATCATGGTAGTGTCAGCGGGGGATACGCTTGGTACCCATAAAGCTCGGTATCCTGTGCCGGGCATAGATGCCAACAGACATCCGGGGGGCTCAAGCTGCATGAATAAGAACATCTACTAGCATGTATTTTCTTTTCAGAGCAATGCACATCTTTTTTGAGATCTTTTGTTTATATAATAAAAGAATCAATAAAGCATTGCAGAAAAGAAAAAGAATCTTATTCATTCAAGAGGTACTATAGGCTCCTCAGCCATACATAAAAAATAATATATATTACAACAGCGGGGGAATAGGGTATAGATAGCACTATTCGTGGTACTCTGAGGATATTTCCGCCAGCCGAGCCCTCGCGGTGTCTAACCTCTCCCTTCAATGACCCCCGCTGGCGTCGGCATCGAGCTTTAAGTGGTAGCACTCAAGGACGAGCGCCTCCGAGCGATTTAGCCGGTTCGCAGAGATCAAGCCGAAGCGCCTCAGAGACCTCAGCTTGCCAATGACCTCGTTTTTCAGCTGCTCGGATAGGGGGTTGAAGAGCCCCGGCGATACCCTCCAGATGGAGTACATCAACACCTGAAGTAGGGAGGAGCGTCGGGGGAGCAATCGACCAAAATAATCCTCGATCCGGCCTATCACCAACTGCACCGTGTCATCAGTGCAGTACTGATCGTAGAGATACACGTCCACGAAGCTTATGATATCGGAGATGGTGAATGGGAAGTCCTCCATTCTTGCGTTTTGGGTGTGAGGAAAGGAGTCATCAACAATCTTTCCATTTTATAGCCCACAATGCCCCCGGAGTTCAATGGTCGCCCGCAACTGTGCCGCTACGCGGCAGACATCGCGCCGCTCGATACGAAATCGAAACGATGCGGCTCTGGCGCTTCGCCTCCTCCACGCATTCATGGCACGTGTCACTCGCGACTGTCCATTTTCCCAAACCTTCACCAAGAGGCAGCCCTGCAGCTACCCTGCTCGGCTATCCCTGGCTGGTAGCTTCCCAACCTCACAGCGCCAGGGATCCAAGCCCTCATCAAGAGGCAGCCCTGCAACCACCCTGCTCGGCTATCCCCGGCCGGTAGCTTCTCTACCCCACAACGCCAGGGATCCAAGCCCTCACCAAGAGGCAGCCCTCCAGCTACCCTGTGTTAGTTATATGTATGCCCTACAGGCCATTACTGTACATACGATGTATATTGTAGTGGATGCTTGGACATATATATGGAGGACTTTCTTGCTCGACATGATAGTATGCTATCTGGTTGCTCTTTATCTTAACATGTACTCTGATTGTCTCTATGTTACATGTTGATAAAGCCCTTAGGATGAGTACTTGACTACCAGGATTGTGATGCAGATCATACTAGTGGAAACAGAGTAGTCGCTAAGTACATCCTTCAAATGTTCCTAGTCGTAGGTGTATCGAGACAGGGCATCGATGTACTAGAGTAGACTAGCGTATAGCTTCTCGACCCATGTAGATGGGTGATGGATGATCCCATATCCATTGGTGCTTGACATCAGAGACAGTATACGTGTGCTCAGTGGAGACTAGGTACACTGAACGGACTCACCGAGAAATCCCAGATGGTATTATACCTAACGTCAAATGGCAGTTCTCTGGTGACACTGGTACAGGTTAGTCTGTAAATCCGAGATCGTCATAGAGTCTTGTATGATTCCCATTGTGCTTTGATTTCCACTTTACCACGTTCAAGAGAACGTGCAAAACGGTGGCTTTTGGGTACAGTCCCGAGTCACATGGAGGCAATGAGCGATAGGAGGGGTTTCGTCTCTACCGGTATTGGGAGTTGATGTTGCGCTGTGCTCGATTGGCTATAACAGGAAGTCCTTGGCCAAGGCTGCTTCAGAGATATACTGATAAGTGTTATCAGTAGTTTCTCGACCCGTTATAAGCCTCATATCGACACGACTTATCGAGTTACTGGGGTCTGACGTTTACCACCTCTAGACGAGATATGCGACATATCAGACGAAGAGACCGGACTGTACGGTAGTGTTACTAATTGGATTCGCAGGAGTGCGAGCATGCTTGCTTGTTGATCTTCTGATCGCTCAATACCTGGGTGGCCGTTACGTTTAGCAGACCGCTTGCGGCTTGTAGGTGTTTGATATGATCATCACCTACTGCCGGCGTATTGACGAGTCTTTAGAGTCCTACACAGGGGTTTCCTGGCTCAAGCGAAACGGGGTAGGAGCATATATGTGATATGTGTGGGACCGAAATTGATACGATATGAGATACCATATTTTATTCTCGCGATATGAGATATCGGTCGGTTATATATGATATAGCCGGGTTATCGGATCAAGTGTTGATTCGATAAGTTGATTCATATGATATTAGTCGGTTATAGGTGATATAGACGGATTATTAAATCAAGAGTTGATTTGATAATCTAATGTATAATTATATATTTGATATATTACATTACATTAACTAGTATTAGCTCACTTATGATTTCTTTTCTCACTTTGGATACATTGATGTATATGTGATATATGTTAAATGTATCATGCTAGGTTACAAATGCAACTAGGGTTAATGAGGGTTAAACAATGCTAGGGTTAAGATCAGGGTTTAAATTTTATCATTAAGTAATTCAAATATTATGGATAATTGTCATGGTTGATATTTGTTGAAAGCTTGTAGAAGCTTGTAAGCATCTTTGACTTTGTCCATTTTTTTTGTGTAGCTCAAGATATTTTTTGACCTAACCTTTAACGCTAGCTCATGGTTAACTCTCTACAAGGGTTAAGCATGATATGCTTAAGCTTTGGTTGTATTTATAACCTCAACAATAATTCATATGATGAGTTCATTCTTATTCTTCTTCTTCTTCCTCTCAAAGCTTTCTAGCTTTAATGGAGGTATGAGGAATAATGTGAGAAAATCAATTCTAAAGTGAGCCCACTTCCTACTTCATCATCCTCTACTACTTGCCATTTAGTATAGGGTGTTTGCTTCACTAATTCCGTAATTAGTGAAGAGATAGCTTGGGTTAGTGTCTCCTCGACGTAGATCATTTTCGGCCTCGAGGATATCGAAGCAAGCATGTTCGTTTCTTCATGGGAGCCTCTCTAGAGTCTGGAGTTCACGATCGCAACGAAAGAGACTACTACACGGAGCTATTGAAGTGAAGGACCGATCTACAAAGGTTGTATTCCTTGCTCACTAGAGTTGCAAAGTATTTGCATTTATATTTCCGTCGATTTCTAGTTAACGATTCGATGTTAGGGTTAGCCAGAACGGCAAATTTCTGAATTTAGCATGGACGATACCTCCCGGAACCTTGCTGCCGTGCTAGGTAACCCTACAGTGGTATCAGAGCCATGTTAGAAATTTATACGGATTTTGTTAGAATTATAAAACCGAAACAACTCCGAAACTTGCAACGCGAAACCCTAGTTTCTGTCGATTTTAAAAAGTGTTCAAAATTTTTTCTAAATAAGTGCAGAATGTTGTATTAGATACAACATGAACACAGAAGGAATTCGGGGCATGTTGCTCGGAAATGGCCGGCGACTTTGGTGGGGATTTCGGCGAGCTCGGGTCCTTTATGGGATTTTGGCCTCGAATTTCTACTGTGTTCCAGTGGCTTGGTTTTCGTGTTTCAGGTGTTGTTTGTTTTTGCTAATTTTGCATATGATGTAATCTTACACTATAAGCAATTTGGAGTGTTTCATATTCGTAGTTTTAACATTGTTTCGGGTTATTCACATATTGTCTAAGCGAAGTTAAAAAGTTCGATCGAATGTCAAAAACCCATTTTTTCAAGTTTAACGTATTCGGAAAAACATGCAAGTGATCCTATGAACCCTCTAGAAGAATGAAACCCTAACTCGACTTTTTTAGATCGCGGAACCGCGATCAAACCCTAGGGTTTGTCGTAGTTCCGTGGCGACATGAGTGAGGCTTGGGTATGCCTTTCTACGACTGGTGCATAGGTACTGTGGTATATTCTGGGTATTATTAAAACTGTGCTCAAGTGTTGAGCTGTCGGGAAATTGTGGGAATTTGATGAATCGATCGAAAAGTTTAACGTCGTTTGGATATTATGTGATGGGATACAATATTTGGAATCCACAAAAGTAGTTATGAGATAACTAGTTTGAATTTTATAAATCCAGCAGTTCAGTCTCATTTGATCGGTTGCCATGGGATTTTGAGGAAATCAAAAGTCCGTCGCAATCATGTAGCGTACGTGGATACTCGCTGGGTAAACTTAGCACATAGCCACGCCCCATAGCCCCGACCAAGTGACTGTAGGAGAACCCCGTTGCCAAAAGCATCCGTTGACGGCATCGGGGGGTGCGACCGTCTACTAAAGTTTCCGACGAGCATTCGATCAGGATGTCGGGAATCTTGTTGAATTGCCCGACTTGATATTGAAAAGTGTTTTCAATATCGAGACTAAAATGCGGGGTTTATAATTGTTAGGCATGCGATATCTAAGGAATTCATTTGGTTAGGCATGAAATCCAAAGTATGCGATACGTTGGGTTTATGATATCTAAGGTGGTTGCGGATTCCAACTGTTGTAGTTTTTCACTTTCTTTTCTGCGACTGTAAGTGTAATATGTGGTGTATCGCTGGTTTCGGTGCTATATATCAACGAAAATTGGGATACGCATATTTATTTACGTTGATGACATGTGATGTTATGTGTTGCTGTGATATGTTATATTAGATCGTCGTGTTTTGAATAGCCGGGGGTTTTATGTAAGATGAGAGTTTTTCATTTTCATTCATGTAAAATTTATTGTATGTAATATTCCTTTATTGGGGCACTTCCGGGTTGAGGATGATGTCACCATTGTATATTATTTACTTTTCCGCATTAGGATAGACCCAAGACGGGGAGCACAAGTAACCAGGTTCTAGGATCCAGTGGGAGACCATCTCGAGGAGTCGAGACCGGGTCTCTTAACTCTAGAATCGGTAGGGTTGCTTGCCGCTCTCGTAGGGATCTAGGGGTGTAGGATTGGCTATTCATCACGACCGTGGAATCCGTGTTTTATACATGCTTAAAATAAAACCCGGAAATCCTAGTATATCCAATATTTCATATGTTTTTTATTCTGCTGCGATATTCTGTGATGTGATCATTGATTATATTCTGAGACGAATGCCTATATATTATATAAATGAGATATAATTAATATTGTTGCTTTCGTTTCATATGTGATGCTTGGGAAGCATAATAAATGGGACTTCATTAATGAGGTTAATGGAATAAAAGAAACCTAAAAGATGTTGTAGAAACTTGTTTTAAAAACTGGTAGCTCTAGTTCTTGCTTTGCATAGCGGTATTCCTTGTAGAATATCCAGCACCTTATTCGATAAGGAAAGAGCCGAGATCCCTTCACTGGGAGTGACCTCTTTAGAGAAACTAGCAGATGCTACAAACTCGATTTGTCTTTTAATTGCTTCTATAGTTTTTGCTTTGCATAGCGGTATTTGTGAAATATCCTGCACCTCATTCGACGAGGAAAGAGCCGAGATCCCTTCACCGGGAGTGACCTCTTTAGCAAAACTAGTAAAAGCCTTTAAAAACACTCCATTTCAAAATCACTCGATTCTACGACGATATCAAGTTCATTACGCAAAAGGTTTTCTTAAAAACCTGTCGTAGCCCTCCGTCATTTCAGATAAGTAATAGTATTCGTGCTGCGTTTGTTGGCCTTTGTCAAGGCGTAGTGTGCGGTAGCTGATTACTGCTTATCTGCATAAGCATATGATGTGATTGAGTTAGGGTAGTCATACGACCTTGTTGGCCTTTGTCAAGTGTCATGTGGGTGGGTTTAATTCAATCAGGAAATAACGGGCTGAACTTGGCCAGCGCTTATGATTTGTTGACCTTAGCCAAGGTCATAAGTTGCTAGGGGCAAAATATTATCGGGAATTTCAAGTGTTGAAATTTGCAATGAGATTGTATACCTTCTATGAGATAGTTGCATCCCGATACCCACTGCGAGTAAGAGTTACTCCTGGAAGAGTTTTATACATCACAATCAGCCGATCAAGTAGGTGTCTGGAAAGGTGTCAACGGGGTTACGCCTCTGGGAAAATGAGCTTTATTTTAATTAGGTCCGTGCGAAAGCACGGGGAACCTCCCTCAAAGTACCGGCACTGGCCTGGCTGAAAGATTGGCGAAATTATAGGGTGTAATTAATCCCGGCTAGTCTTTCCTTTTAGAGTTTGAAGGAAGATTTGATTAAAACAGTGGGAGCCATTCTGAATAGATAAATTAATAACCAATTTAATCTTGCAAGAGCATACGCTGAGTGTTTTTTTCTCTCTCTCTCTCCAGGTAGCGACCATGTCACGTCTTAATCAAGATAATAATATAGATATATTGACCGAACCCGCTTATTATACTGAGCTGGGGAACGTTGGTCCCGCTCCAACTCATAACTGTTATAAGACCTAGTAGGAAATAGGGGATTACCAGGATTCCCGCGCCTCCCAAATGAAGAAAGTGTATGTTGATACATTTTCTTCGGGTGTGTTCCTTACCGAGAACTGTTTCTCAGTGTCCTCTACGTTCTGGGTATGAGATACCGAATCAGGATCCCACATATGTAATCTGTTACATGGGCTACAGATAGGTAGAGAACTGGGAATGGGTGATATTTCAAGAGTTGGAAACGGTGCAAGTGTTGCAGCCAAGTTTGTTGGCAGTTATCACCCTGTATTACCAAATGCATTGATTATGAATGAATGTTATTAGATACCGAACCTGATATACAATATCATATCAGTCTCTTTATTTAGTAAAGAAGGATATAATTTTGTATTGTTGGATAATGTTTTGAACATTTCCTAAATCAAGAGTTGATCGGTTCAGGCACGTTATCTAAAAGCATATACGTTCTAAATCAAACCACAGTTCTTAACGTACAAAACACACACAAGAGGAAGAGTTCAGAAATGAACGAATCCTTCTTGAGGCATTGTAGACTAGGTCATAACAAAGCGACCCGACTAGCTAAGTTATATAAAGATGCATATTTAAATCAGTTTGAATTTACAACTTGTGAAACTTGCCAGTCATGTTATGATCGCACGCTTTTGGCGTGTCGGATGTTCAAAGTTCTAAAGTTATAACCGCGATCAGGACGGTGTCTCTATGCAGCTAGCCGGTTGAGCACGGGTCGATCCACAGGGAGATGGTTGTATATCCGTTCGAGTTTTAGACGAGTTAATGAAGAATTTGTATATGTTTGTTCAAATCTAACCTATGTGTTTTATATGCAAGTATAAAGTTGTTAAGAAAAAAATACGAAAGTATAAGCTAAGGAAATCCGCACTCAAAACCTTTGAGCCGAGTCTTGACCAATTGAAGCTAGAGCAATCGGCAACAACGTGGATTAGGGGATTTAAGCGCGGTATTCGTGGAATCCGGCTTATTTACCCTTGTCCTTCCGTTCTTGTCTTTTGCTTTCGCCTCCGTCCAAACCGAACGCAACCGGTCGCGGTTAGGAATCACCTTTACCTTGGTAGGGTAGGGTGCCTAACGGAGCGCTTGCGTAACGTTTGGGCGGAGTTCAAAGGAAAATAACGGGAAAAGGAAATGAGGAAAGAAACCTTAACTTACAATATCGTATTTATTCCTAACAACACATAATTACAACCATTCACAAAACAACCCAAAAAGAGCAAAAGAAAAGAGAAAAGAGAAGAAAGGAAAAAGCATTACAAGTAAGTGCATGGAATTAAAGTTGCATGAAAGTAAAGCAAGTATTAAAGTACAAGAAAGTAAATGAGCAAGAAATGAAACTAGGAACCATAGAACCAAATACACGACATGGGTTCAATAACCAAATCTTAAACTTGCAAGCTCACTTAAGAGATTGCAAGATCAAGAAAAGACAAAGAACTCATGGAGAATGAAGCACAAAAGAGAGAACAAAATGATACAACCCCTTGAGATCAATGACCAAAGCTTAAACTTGCAAGCTCACTTAAGAGATTGCAAGATCAAGTTAAGCTAGAGAGCTCAAGGGGAAAGCTAAGCAAAAAAAAGAATGATACAAAAAAAAACCTCATCTTCATTTAACATCCACTCAAAAGCTCTCACAACAATTTAATGGAGGAAAGATGAAGAAGAAGAAGAAGAAGAAAACTAAAAACTAACAAAAAGAGGGCATGAGAATGAACACCATAGCTTGGCAAGTTCTGGACTATTTATAGGCAGGAAACAGAGAATCTAGGGCAACATTCTGGCACTACATGTAATTACCAAACAGCCCCTGAAATTTTGTACACTGACGAGCCTATACGGCCGCGGTTCCGCGGCCTAAGCGCGCTTATGCCGCGGAACCGCGGCCATTTAGAGAGCTTGAGCCTTCATCTTTTGTCGTATCCCTTGTTTTGTGGTTCTCTTCTGTGTGGTATATGACTTTTCTCAGAAACTCTTCACAATTCTTCCAGAATTTCAGTAGATCAAAAGGTGATGTGATGTGGATCTTTTGCCATGATTTCCTCGAGCTCCGCATAGATTTCTTGGATCTTGTGCTGACATTGAGCTTTGTGCATGAAAATGACAATCGATTTGCCATTTTGTCCCTTAAACTGGTATGTGGCAACACACGGATAGAGAGCGGAGACCCGTGTTTTATCTGTTGTTGGCAGTAATCTGGAATTTGTCGCACTTTTCCATGGATTTCACTGTTTAGAGCTGAGAACCAGTATTTTGCAAATATGTAGTAAACACTAATCAAAAGCACCTGCCTATAAACAAACGAGCGTAAGAATGGGCGGTATAAAATGCAATATTCTAGTATGAACAAATACCCCTAAACTTAACTTTTGCTCGTCCTGAGCAAAACCAATTATTCACAAAAAAGTCCTAACCGCACTTTCGCAGGGAACGCGATTGCACTGAGCACGTGCAATAAGCCGTTAAACCTCTAGGTGTCCCTAGTAGGAGGAGTGTTGTCTCCTGAGGGTTTTCAGCGGATACTACCCACAAAATCCGGTCAAGCTAGTTTTGCAAAATTACTATGATTCAAACCCTAAAGTTTTGTTTCAGAAAATAACAATTCTATTATCCTAAGTCTAGACTATCGAACCTTAATTTTTCACATCTCGCTTCTTATTTAACTTAAGATTTTATATGTCTTTACGTGCAGTGCAAATAGTGTCGTTAAGTTCCAGAAGGGTCGAATAAAGTCATCATGTCATACAATAAAGCCCAGATAAAATTTTTAAAAGGATCACATAAGTTTTATAAAGAGTTAAGCATTTTTCAAGTTTCGTTTTCCAGTAAGGTTTCAACTTCAGAATTTCTATCTTCCTTAATCGGAAACTAGGTCTTATTTTTCACTCCACCTTTTTCTTGTTTTCATTTCATACATACCTCTGTGAACGTGCAATAGTCTTTATCATAGAATAAAACCTTCATATCTCCGCTAGAAATATTTTTTATAAAATCCCGTCTTTTGTCAAGATTATTCTCACACAAAGAACCGTTAGGAATTTTAACTCGGAGAGAACACTTGCTTGACTTTGTTTTTATCTGGACTTTCTAGGCTTCTTAACGAGCTTTGGGCCAATGCGCCCAAACCAGTTGGCTTTAGGGCATTAGGTGTAGAGACACCCCAGCGGACTTAATTACTCAAGTTACCTAGGCTCAAAAACAAAAGACAATTTAGCGTGAAAATCATGATTATTCAATGCGAACGGAGATATAACCGGCAGTTCAGTTATTTTTTTGGATAAAAGACGTGTTTTAGTGGTTTAGGTGTGTAATCATTCCAATCAAGTTTCAGATGGGTTATTCTTCAGACTTAGTTCCAATTAAGGCATCAATGACATTCCTTCATATTCACTTTACTTCATAAACTATTCTTGATATTACTTATTTCAGAACAAACCTATTTGATCCTCAGAAAATCATTTATCCATTTAAAAGTTTTTAGACATAAAAGACTTGTCATCTTATTTCCAAAACTCACGACACGTATAGTGTGATGTAAAGACGTATATCAGCTATAGTTAACTTCAAAGGAGAGTTATCTTTCAGGTTTTCAAAATCTAAAAATAAGATTTAGTTATTCTTATCTTATCAAACAAAACCGTCGAAATGTTGAATCAGAGTTCTCCCACTAGCTAACTTGACAGAAAAGTTTGTATATTTTAAGAAAATTTTCTGATTTTTATGGATTTTTAAATAGGTATGCAAATGCAAAATATACAAATGAATGCGAAGGTAGAAAGCTTACCGAGCACACCTCCAAACTTAAACTTGACAGTGCCTTCACTGTCAGGCTAAACCAAGAGGGTCAAAATTGTCGGCTCTCTCCAAAAGAAAATTTTATACAAAACAAAAAGAAAACCAAAAAAGATATATACAAAAAAGGGTTCCCCCCCAAACTTAAGTGAAACAGTGTTTCCATTGTTTAAGCGGTGAAGTTCAGGATTAGGGGGGAAAGAGAACAGTATCAAGCTATACAAGGCCTTACACAGGCCAAAAGTGAGCACCAACCATTCAAAGATTTTATTGCTATAATGTACAGGTTGGTGGAAAAAGGCGTAGAGAAAAGAGAGGGAGAATACGCGAGACCGTAAGGAGATAGAAGTGGTATACGGTCTAGATATATGAGAAGAAGAATGGCGGAAGGGAGAAAGAAGTGGAATACGAACTTGAGGGTGGAAATGGATTGAATAAATTAGTACAATCTGTAATGATCGATGTGAAAAGATGGATTGTACTAATCTATCAATATGGCGAGAAATGGGGTCAAATCCCTCAAGATTCGTAAGAAACCATGGGTACGCCGAACTCGGTAAACCAGACATATGAAATGAAAGTGAGACGGTTTCTTGCAAGGTTGGAACGATGGAAAGGATGGAGGTAGGTGATTGAGGAAGGTTATTGGTTAAAGGTTCAGGAGGGTGTACACAGTCAATGAAAGGAACAGGATGAATTGGAAAATCCGACTCATCAATTAAAACTGGTTCATCTTCAGTACTATCCTCAAGTGTCTCCTCAAAATTCAGTTTATCCATGCAAATTTCATCAAAATCAATATGCATATGGGGTTCGGGAAAAACAGTTAATGACTCGGGATGATGAATTGGAGAGAAAAACTCTGCCAAATCTGCAGGTTCATCATCCAAAATATTCCCGGCGTCAATATCCTCAATCAAGTGAAAATTAATATTCTCAGACACCTCAACAAAAGTATGGATATTAATCAATTCAGGTTCTAGAGTGCAGGTGTAGAGGTCAAAAGGATTGGGTGTGGTTTCACTCGAAAGGGACCCTTCACAATCGGGCAAATCAAACACTACAAAGTCACACAACTCATTATCTGTTCTATCTTTAATCAATGAATCGTTTGGAACACTAGATAGACATTCAAAACCGGAGTTGTGGGATGCAAGTTGAAACGGGTAGGCTTGATTCGGAAGGGGGTACAGATCACTTTCTCCACTCAAATTCTCAACCTGTCCAACCGCCTCTTCATACATCGGAAAATTTGGAGCTAGTTGAAAACTAGCTACCGGGTCACTAGGTTGTATGAGGGCGGCCATGGACGCATTCAAATCCATCATCTGTTGGTACGATGCTACCCTAAAATCTTCCAAAGACTGTTCCAGACTTGACATGGGTTGTGAAGGGGTTTCAGTAAAAGATTCAAAGTTGTTTAGATACTGAAAATTCCCAAATGGCGGTTCAGAAGCAATGTTTAGGGAAGATGCAAAAGTCGGGTAGGACTGGTAGGAATTGAATGGCTGGACAGGAGCAGGATCAACATTTGGATAAGAAGGTGAATGGAATTATTGATCCCCAGGAATCTGTAGTGGTGAAAGGAGTGAAAGATCGGCTACAGGATTGTTCAATATGTTCAGCGATGGACAAAGGACGACTTGCAAAAGGGGTATCAACATAAGAGGGTGGGGGAGGTTGAAAAGGTTGATACAAAGTGGATTGCGAAGGGCAACTGTTTGTCCTAGACGCGTCTATCCAATCTTTCAAAGAGATTTTGGGCATGGAGGGATCGTTCGACGTTCGGCCAAAGCAAGAACCGTAAGAAGTAATGTCTGGTTGTGGGTACCAAAGTTCGGCAAGAGTTTTGCGAGGTGGGGTGCCCATGATATGAAGAGAGAAAGAAAGAAAGGCAGAGAAAAGGAGAGGAAAAAGAATGAGATTTTTTTTTAGTTAGATATTAACAAAAGAATGAAATATACATACAAAAAGAAAAAACAATCACGACACAAAAATACCACGCATCTAATCGTTCTATGGTTCACCTAGGTCAACTAGACCTGCTCCAGAACTTGATTGTCGAAGTAAAACCGTGTCGAGAAACGGGCTTAAGACACACTGATCACGAGGCCAGGTAAGTGCAGAGATAAGGGGAGATTTTCCGACGCTTTCGCGAAGGTCCTTAATTAAATAACCCTTTCTCTTTTGGCGGTTTCGCCGTTAACACTTTCCTAGACACCCCGTAAACAATGTACCGTTAAGCGAGGTTCTAAACACAGTTAACTTCTCCTAGTGAGCGCGAAGTCCTTAAGGCTTAAAGTCTAGTTTCTTTTAAAGTTTGTGCGGGTAAACGTTATGCTCAAGTTCGTGATTTGTGGGCCACGGAAAAGGTGATGAAATCCTTTACCGTATGTTGTGGGGTTCGCTTGCCCTTAAGTCCGTATTAATGTATGCAATGCACAATTCAATAAAAATTCTATAAAGAATCAAACGATCGTTTTTTAGTTTAAGCACGGCACTGCAACAAATACGGGTTAGTCAATATTCTTTTTCTTTCATTTGGTAGCGACTTGCAAAGAATCCTGCAAAGATATTATAGTGGATGCGTCGGATTTAAGAAGAAGGTGTTTAAGAAATACGTACCGTTAAGTTTTTGGGTTAGGAAACCCCCGTTGAATCAATTCCGGTAAGCTTGAAAAAGTTCGCTTGCGCGGGTCAAACTACCCGGATCATTGGCATTGTACTTCGTCATCACCTTAACCCTGAACGTACACTTTGCTCCCCACAATCGCAGTTTGCAAATCCGCAAAAATCGTCTCCCCAGCAACGGCGCCATTTGATCGCACGCTTTTGGCGTGTCGGATGTTCAAAGTTCTAAAGTTATAACCGCGATCAGGACGGTGTCGCTATGCAGCTAGCCGGTTGAGCACGGGTCGATCCACAGGGAGATGGTTGTATGTCCGTTCGAGTTTTAGACGAGTTAATGAAGAATTTGTATATGTTTGTTCAAATCTAACCTATGTGTTTTATATGCAAGTATAAAGTTGTTAAGAAAAAGATACGAAAGTGTAAGGTAAGGAAATCCGCACTTAAAACCTTTGAGCCGAGTCTTGACCAATTGAAGCTAGAGCAATCGGCAACAACGTGGATTAGGGGATTTAAGCGCGGCATTCATGGAATCCGGCTTATTTACCCTTGTCCTTCCGTTCTTGTCTCTTGCTTTCGCCTCCGGCCAAACCGAACGCAACCGGTCGCGGTTAGGAATCACCTTTACCTTGGTAGGGTAGGGTGCCTAACGGAGCGCTTGCGTAACGTTTGGGCGGAGTTCAAAGGAAAATAACGGGAAAAGGAAATGAGGAAAGAAACCTTAACTTACAATATCGTATTTATTCCTAACAACACATAATTACAACCATTCACAAAACAATCCAAAAAGAGCAAAAGAAAAGAGAAAAGAGAAGAAAGGAAAAAGCATTACAAGTAAGTGCATGGAATTAAAGTTGCATGAAAGTAAAGCAAGTATTAAAGTGCAAGAAAGTAAATGAGCAAGAAATGAAACTAGGAACCATAGAACCAAATACACGACATGGGTTCAATAACCAAATCTTAAACTTGCAAGCTTACTTAAGAGGTTGCAAGATCAAGAAAAGGCAAAGAACTCATGGAGAATGAAGCACAAAAGAGAGAACAAAATGATACAACCCCTTGAGATCAATGACCAAAACTTAAACTTGCAAGCTCACTTAAGAGGTTGCAAGATCAAGTTAAGGTAGAGAGCTCAAGGGGGAAGCTAAGCAAAAAAAAAAGAATGATACAAAAAAAAAACCTCATCTTCATTTAACATCCACTCAAAAGCTCTCACAACAATTTAATGGAGAAAAGATGAAGAAGAAGAAGAAGAAGAAGAAAACTAAAAACTAACAAAAAGAGGGCATGAGAATGAACACCATAGCTTGGCAAGTTCTGGACTATTTATAGGCAGGAAACAGAGAACCTAAGGCAACATTCTGGCACTACATGTAATTACCAAACAGCCCCTGAAATTTTGTACACTGACGAGCCTATACGGCCGCGGTTCCGCGGCCTAAGCGCGCTTATGCCGCGGAACCGCGGTCATTTAGAGAGCTTGTGCCTTCATCTTTTGTCGTATCCCTTGTTTTGTGGTTCTCTTCTGTGTGGTATATGACTTTTCTCAGAAACTCTTCACAATTCTTCCAGAATTTCAGTAGATCAAAAGATGATGTGATGTGGATCTTTTGCCATGATTTCCTCGAGCTCCGCATAGATTTCTTGGATCTTGTGCTGACATTGAGCTTTGTGCATGAAAATGACAATCGATTTGCCATTTTGTCCCTTAAACTGGTATGTGGCAACACACGGATAGAGAGCGGAGACCCGTGTTTTATCTGTTGTTGGCAGTAATCCGGAATTTGTCGTACTTTTCCATGGATTTCACTGTTTGGAGCTGAGAACCAGTATTCTGCAAATATGTAGCAAACACTAATCAAAAGCACCCGCCTATAAACAAACGAGCGTAAGAATGGACGGTATAAAATGCAATATTCTGGTATGAACATGTTACAAAGATAAGATGATTATAGCTCCGTTTATTGGAAACAGAGAAAGAGTTAGTGAACTTTTGGGATTGATACATGATGATGTATCTAGGTCCCCTGTCTACACATGCTAGGATTGGTTCTTTGTACTTCATTACATTCACTGACGATCTCTCAAGATTCGGATATATGTTCCTATTGAAACACAAGTCTGATGCTTTTGAGAAATTCCAAGAATATAAGTCAGAAGTAGAGAACCAAAATAAGTATAAGTATTATGTCCTTTGATGAGATCGAGGAGGAGAATACTTGAGTATGGAATTCCTGGACTATTCTAAAGGAGAATGAGATTCTCTCTCTGTATTACTCCTCCGTATAAGCCATAGCACATTAGTATATCGGGGCAGAGCAATCACACCTTATGTGATATGATGTGCTCTATGATGAGTACTACTGAGTTGCCAATTTCCTTTTGGGGGTTATCCACTTGTGAAGCTGCATACCTATTGAATAGGGTTCCAATCAAATTAGGTGCCTACCACTCGATATAAAATGGGAAGAGCCCATCTCTTAAGTATGTTAAGATTTAGATTGTCCGGCCTATGTCTAAAAGCAAAATCCGGACAAGCTCAAGACAAGGTCAGTTTTGTGTAAGTTTGTTGGATATCCCAAGCATTCGCAAGAGAATGTCTTCTACCACACCGAGGAACAAAAGGTGTTTTATTTCTCTGCATGCCACCTTTTTAGAAAAGGATTTTCTTGTATAGAAATTATTGGTCAGGAGGTAGAACTGGAAGGAGTTCCAGCTATACAAACTGCAGCTGATGATTTGGTAGAACCGGAGGATTCAATAGCTTCCAACGAACCTCAGCCTCTCCGCCGATCTGGTAGGGTTCCTCAACCACCTGAGAGATACTTCGGTTTTCTTTATGACAGTGGGAGCGAGGATTGCATCATAAGATGATGACCCAACTAGTTTCGAGCAGGCCATCAGGAGTGGGGACTCTGTGAGAATGGCTGGATACTAAGCGATCTAAGATGGAATCTATATACACCAACAAAGTATGGACTTTGGTTGCTATATCTGAAGGGTTAAATCCCCATCAGGAGCAAGTATATCTTGAGAAGATTACTTGGTGTAGATGGAAAAATTGAGACTTTCAAAGCTAAGACTTGTTGCAAAAGGTTTTCGTCGTCGACCAGTTGTGGATAACGATGAAACCTTTTCTAGTCCCTATACTTAAGTCCATCCAGATCCTACTTGCCATTGCTACATACCATGACTACGATATCTGGTGGTTGGGTGTCATGACTGCTTTTCTAAATAGTGATTTAGAAGAGAGCGTCTATAAGTTCACAGCCAGAGGGCTTCGTAAACAGTGGAAGCAGCGAAAACGTGTGCAAGTTGCTTTATGGGATAAAACAGGTATCGCGGAGTTGGAACATCTATTTTGATGTGGTAGTCAAAGCGTTTGACTTCATCAAAATGGTAGATGAACCTTGTATATACAAAAAGGTAGTAGGGAGTATGGTGGTGATTCTCGTATTGTACGTGGATGACATACTCTTGATAGGAAAGGAGTTTCCTATGCTACACTCGGTCAATCTCCTCTTATCACAAAGATTCTCCATATAGGATCAAGGTGATACCTCCTAAATCCTGGGTTTTGGATCTATGAGATAGATCTAAGTGGATGATAGGATTCTCATTAGGTGTAGTGAGATGGTATCAATCGATCCTGGGGAGAATCACTAGATAGCTTCCAGGGTGGTAAGGTCGACTGAATGTCAGTCACAGGCATTGTCTTTACCCTCAGTGGAGGGACGGTATGTTGGAAGAGTTCCAAGCTAGATACTATGGCATACTAGATGATAAAGGCTGGATACATTGCTACCAAGGATGCTACCGAAGAGGCAGTATGGATATATATAAGTTCATGAGATGAACTTCGTTCCTACCGTTGTGTGACAATGGAGTTGTGGCTTAGGCCTAGGAACCCCCGTCCCATCTATGATCCAAACATATTCTTAGGCAGTATCACCTGATCATGGAGATGGATGATCTCCAGGGAGATCGTGGTTAGGAGAGTATACTATAGATGACTACATGGCGGATCCACTCACAAAGGCCTATTCCCAGGAGAGACTTTTATTGGATGGTTGAGTATGAGATACTTCAACCGCTGCTGATTGTTGGGTATTGGATACTACAACAGATGGCCCTAGGGCAAGTGGGTGATTGTTAGTTATATGTATGTCCTAGAGGCCATTACTGTACATACAATGTATATTGTAGTGAATACTTGGACATATATATGGAGGACTTTCTTGCTCGACATGATAGTATGCTATCTGGTTGCTCTTTATCTTAACATGTACTCTGATTGTCTCTATATTACATGTTGATAAAGCCCTTATGATGAGTACTTGACTACCAGGATTATGATGCAGATCATAATAGTGGGGACATAGTAGTCGCTAGGTACATCCTTCAAATGTTCCTAGTCGTAGGTGTATTGAGACAGGGCATCGATATACCAGAGTAGACTAGCGTATAGCTTCTCGACCCATGTAGATGGGCGATAGATGATCCCATATTCATTGGTGTTTGACATCAGAGACAGTATACGGGTGCTTAGTGAAGACTGGGTACACTGAACGGACTCGCCGAGAACTCCCAGATGGTATTATACCTAATGTCAGATGGCAGTTCTCTGGTGACACTGGTACAGGTTAGTCTGTAGACCCGAGATCGTCATAGAGTCTTGTGTGATTCCCACTGTGCTTTGATTTCCACCTTACCACGTTCAAGAGAACGTGCAAAACGGTGGCTTTTGGGTACAGTCCCGAGTCACATGGAGGCAATGAGCGGTAAGAGGGGTTTCGTCTCTCCCGGTATTGGGAGTTGATGTTGCGTTGTGCTCGATTGGCTATAACAGGAAGTCCTTGGCCAAGGCTGCTTCAGAGATATACTGGTAAGTGTTATCAGTAGTTTCTCGATCCGTTATGAGCCTCATAGCAACACAACTTATCGAGTTACTGGGGTCTGGCGTTTACCACCACTAGACGAGATATGCGACATATCAGACGAAGAGACCGGACTGTACGGTAGTGTTACTGATTGGATTCGCAGGAGTGTGAGCAGGCTTGCTTGTTGATCTTCTGATCGCTCAATACCCGGGTGGCCGTTACGTTTAGTAGACCACTTGCGTCTTGTAGGTGTTTGATATGATCATCACCTACTGCCGGCATATTGACGAGTCTTTAGAGTCCTACACAGGGGTTTCTTGGCTCAAGCGAAACGGAGTAGGAGCACATATGTGATATGTGTGGGACCGAGATTGATACGATATGAGATACCGTATTCTATTCTCGCGATATGAGATATCGATCTGTTATATATGATATAGCCGGGTTATCGGATCAAGTGTTGATTCGATAAGTTGATTCATATGATATTAGTCGGTTATAGGTGATATAGCCGGATTATTAAATCAAGAGTTGATTTGATAATCTAATGTATAATTATATATTTGATATATTATATTACATTAACTAGTATTAGCTCACTTATGATTTCTTTTCTCACTTTGGATACATTGATATATATGTGATATATGTTAAATGTATCATGCTAGGTTACAAATGCAACTAGAGTTAATGAGGGTTAAACCATGCTAGGGTGAAAATTAGGGTTTAAATTTTATCATTAAGTAATTCAAATATTATGGATAATTGTCATGGTTGATATTTGTTGAAAGCTTGTAGAAGCTTGAAAGTACCTTTGACTTTGTCCATTTTTTTTGTCGAGCCTAAGATATTTTTTGACCTAACCTTTAACCCTAGCTCATGGTTAACTCTCTACAAGGGTTAAGCATGACATGCTTAACCCTTGGTTGTATTTCTAACCTAAACAATAATTCATATGATGAGTTCATTCTTATTCTTCTTCTTCTTCCTCTTAAAACTTTCTAGCTTCAATGGAGGTATGAGAAATAATGTGAGAAAATCAATTCTAAAGTGAGCCCACTTCCTATTTCATCATCCTCTACTACTTGCCATTTAGTATAGGCTGTTTGCTTCACTAATTCCGTAATTAGTGAAGAGATATCTTGGGTTAGTGTCTCCTCGACGTAGATCATTTTCGGCCTCGAGGACATCGAAGCAAGCATGTTCGTTTCTTCATGGGAGCCTCTCTAGAGTCTGGAGTTCACGATCGCAGCGAAATAGACTACTACACGGAGCTATTGAAGTGAAGGACCGGTCTACAAAGATTGTATTCCTTGCTCACTAGAGTTGCAAAGTGTTTGCATTTATATTTCCGTCGATTTCTAGTTAACGATTCGATATTTGGGTTAGCTAGAACGGCAAATTTTTGAATTTGGTATGAACGATGCCTCCCAAAACCTTGTTACCGTACTAGGTAACCCTGCACCCTGCTCGGCTATCCCTGGCTGGTAGCTTCCCTACCCCACAGTGCCAGGGATCCAAGCCCTCATCAAGAGGCAGCCCTGCAGCTACCCTGCTCGGCTATCCCTGGCTGGTAGATTCTCTACCCCACAATGCCAGGGATCCATGCCCTTGCCAAGAGGCAGCCCTGCAGCTACCCTGCTCGGCTATCCTTGGCCGGTAGCTTCTCTACACCACAACGCCAGGGATCCAAGCCCTCACCAAGAGGCAGCCCTGCAGCTACCCTGCTCGGCTATCCCTGGCTGGTAGCTTCCCTACCCCACAATGCCAGGGATCAAAGCCCTCACCAAGAGGCACTGGGCAGCAACCCTGCTCGGCCATCCTTAATGACAAAAAGCCTTCGCCAAGAGGCACCGGTCAGCAACCCTGCTCGGCCATCCTTAGTAGGCCACTTACGGCCCCTCCCGCGCTAAGGATGAAAAGTCCTCGAAAGAGGCAACCGGGCCCTTCCATGCTCGGTTGTCCCAGGCCGGTAGCTCCCTACCCCAAAAAACCAGGGATCAAAGCCCTCGCCAAGAGGCAACCGGGCCCACCCTTGCTCGGTTATCCCTGGCTGGTAGCTCCCTACCAAATCAGGGATCAAAGCCCTCGCCAAGAGGCACCGGGCAGTAACCTTGCGGCCCGTCCTTAAGGATCAAAGCCCTGGCCAAGAGGCACCGAGCAGCTATCCTGCTCAGCCCCATCCTTAGTAGGCCACTCACGGCCCCTCCCGCGCTAAGGATCAAAGCTCTCGCCAAGAGGCACCGAGCAGCTACTCTGCTCGGCCCCATCTTTAATAGGCCACTCACGGCCCCTCCCGCACTAAGGATCAAAGCCCTCGCCAAGAGGCACCGAGCAGCTACCCTGCTCAATCCCGTCCTCAGTAGGCCACTCACGGCCCCTCCCGTGCTAAGGATCAAAAGCCCTCGAAAGAGGCAACCGGGCCCACTCTTGCTCGGTTAATCCTGGCTGGTGGCTCTGTAATACCCAGTTCCTTTATACACCAGTACCCGTATTTTTATTTTTTGCAAAATTGCTTAGTTATATTTTTAAGTATTTTATTTATTTTAAAATCCTAACCCCTTATAATTATCTTCCCAAATTTTACCCAACCCTTTAGCTCACTCCCTTTCCATTTCCTTGAAATCCTTTTAAACTCCAAACCCAAACCTTATTCCTTTTTTTATTGTTCCTCCGGCCCAGCCGCTCTCTCTTTTCCCATTTAAATTTAAATTATTTCGAGCCCGGCCCATCTCTCCCCTTTCCATTTATCTTCCTTTCTTTTTATTCCGGCCTGGCCCAAACCCCCTAACCCTTTCCCTTATTCCTAACCCGAGCCCACGCCCTCCCTTCATCACGCGTGACCCGACCCGACCCGTTAGTACCCCTCCTTCCCCACTTCGATCGGTTTCCCGCTCATTTTCCTTTGTGCGCCCCACGTCGTCGATGCCCGCCTTCGTCGCGACCTACAACCCCGACCCACGTTTGCGCGCGCGCCCGCGACCCCGTCTCCATCTCGCTCACCCCTCCTCATCACTCTAACTCCCTCCACTTTCTTTCCATATCTTTCTTCCTCGTTCTTCCCCGCCGTGAGAAACCCATGCCTTAACCCTAGCCTTGCCTTACCTTGATACTGCCCTCGTCCCTCGTCGGCACCATCACCTCCGTAGTCACCTACACATCCTCTCCATCCTTAAGAACCCAACATCCAACTCCGAACTCCCGAGCACCCACAAACCCAAACCAACCCAAGAAACCCACTGTGCCCTAGACCTCGCTGTCGACTTCGTCGCAACCCCAGACCTCACATTCATCACCTCCTCGCTCTTCGTCACCACACCCTCGACCTACCTACAACCCTGTCACCACAAACCCCTGCAACCAAGAACCCAAGCATTCCGACCAACTCAAGAACCCCTCTGCGCTCGCCGGAAAACTTCGCCGTCGCAACGCCCTCGTCACCGGTGACTCCACCTCACCTCAGCTGAGCCTCAACCACCACACCGAGCTCCTCAAACCCGACCCTAACCCCAGCAGAACCCACTGCCTCTATGACCACTGCTGGCGGTTGACACCATCGCCGCCGCTACTTTGCCGCCGACGAGCTCCCACCTCCCTATCTCCTCCTGCAATCCCCACGAGCTTAATCTCAACCGAGAACTCCACTTCTTCATCCTCACCAGCCCAAGTTTCAAATCGAGCCCCCGGCATTTCGTCGAACACTTACAACCGACACAGTTCCCGTTTCTCTGATCGGCGACGTCGTCATCGAACCTGTGGCCTCGACACCTTAAGACGTCATCGTCATCAACACGCTACCCATCGCAGCGCCAGCGCACGCCCGTCGCACCCACCGAGCCATCGAGGCCAAGAGTCAAGATCCAATAAGGCTGAACCTGTGCTGCGTTCGTGACGCGATCGTGCCATTGCCGCTGTCGTACCGTCATCGACACGTCTTCAGGCAAGTTTAGTACTTGCTTCATGCTACTTGTTATATTACATTTCAATTACCATTTATTCCCGCATATACTTTTCGTGTAAATTGCTATAAGTTAAGTGTTCGATGCACGGTCCGAATGGAAACTCCCGTTAAACTGGCGGCAACATATAAAATGTGATGGCTTGAGTTGTAAGGAATGTCCCTTGAGACTTTGGTTCCAATACTATATCGTTTGCTCACATAAAATGATGTCCCAGATTCCGTCGTAAAACCTGAAAACCTTCGTACATGCCAAACTATAAAATTTATAATAAATTGGGTATAAACCGGATTTTTGCGTTCGATGGCTCGTATCGAAGCTAACTATTTAACCTACTATATTACTGTTGATCACTGAATTTTAATATACTATGATAGAGATAACTGCGGTGGATTACGATTCTGGACTGCAGTCCAGAATGGAAATCCCAGTTAACCCCTGTTTCTAAACCCCTGCATATTCCTTCTCAAATATGAGAATACGCGGAACCCTATATCGTTACGTAGAAAATCGAGTTAACTTTCTTAATCGACCGGTCTCACTAGATTCCTCAACCGTTGATATTTTTAATTCATTTTACAATGTCGGTACGTCTTGCTAAATTCTGCAGAGGCAGATTTTACACATCGAACATAATCTGTCCATAACTCCCTGTCGACATAACACATTACTGATCCGTCAATTGCAGTAGAAACCTAACTTATAGCCATAAATATTGTTCAACTATAGCATCGCCTAATTACAGTCCCAACTGAGATTAAAATGCGTTACGAAACGGATTTCCGATTCTGAAACCGGATTTCCAGCAGTGAACGCTTAAAATGAAATGGCCATATCTAGTGATCCTTGATCAGTCGAAAATATTGCATCTTTAAATCGGCAATTTCCCTATCATTTGCGTTCATATAGAAGTGTTCGGCATTCATATAGTACATATTAGAAAAACAGTCATAAAATATCAGATTACATGTGTTAGACCTTAAACCCGGCATTTCTAGGGAAATTGACTGTATTTCATAGCATGGCATCATTCCTATATTGCGCAACTTGTGTTTCGAAGTCTTTGCAGGTAAATCCAGAAGAATAACCAAATTTATCAAATTGCTGATAAAACATTACGCCTTGGAAGCTGGTACCAATCCAGAGGGAATTACACAATTCAACATATCAGATAAATACCCCAAAAGTCTCCTAAAGCACCAGAAGAAAATTGGCACAGTGTGCCCCTCACGTGACCGCGGATCCACGGCATAAGGAGGCATTTGCCGCCGATCCGCGGCTCTTCTGCCACGTCATCACTTGAATTTTGGTGTATATTTCTTCTCTCAGTGGCTACAGCTCAGAAATATATGTCAATCTCCAGAAAACCCTCGAAGCTTCTGCCAGATCAGCAAAGATCATTAATTAACCTAATCTTGATTAAGCTAATTAAGCTCTTAACAACCTAGTTCTAGAAGCTCCCTCTAACAAACTACTTCTAGAAGCCTCTTTAGCTAACAAACTTTTGGAGGGAAATTCAAATTTTGAATCCTAGATCTAGGGTTTTGGAAGTCTATAAATAGAAGCCTAGATCTAGGGTTAAAGGCTAATCTTTGGTTGTTGAAAGCTAACTTCTTCTTCAACCTTCATCTTCCCCATTTCTAACACAAGTTGAGTGACACGACTTGTGCCAAACCCTAAACCTAATCCAATCAATCAAGATTCCAAATTCAAGATCCATGGAGTTCAAGCAAAGCAAGTCTTCAACCATCCTTTAGAAGCGAAGCCGGCATTCATCGGAGCACGAGATCCAAGCCGATCCGCGACTCAAGGAGCCGATGCAACACTAGATTCGACAATTTTGTTCCTTCTCAAATTCTTGTAGTCTCTTGAGCAATGTGTAACAATTTGTGGAATAAATAAAGGTGAAGATTCTTTAAACTTGCTTTTATTTCAATTCGAGCATTATGATTCGTATTCAATTCTTGAATGTATTCTTTGTGATGATGCGTGAATAAAACTCCGTTCGTGGAGGAATCGAGATGATTGTAGAATGATGATGTTGACGAATCTTTAAACGTTTTCTTAAGTCTTATAACAATTGTAAATTCTTGAAAATCGAATGATCGATGATCTAGATCGATGCGAATGCGTTCTTGATTCCTTTCGCACGATCTAGAGATCAACGATCGATCATTCGATTTCCTAGAAGCTATCTAGTGAATGTGATTCTTCGAAAGGATAAAGGATAGGATGAGGAACCCTAATTCTTCGCAAGATCCTTGATCCTCGATTAATCTACATCAATTTAGCATCAATTTGTTAATAGATAAGAAATCGTCATTTCGAATCTTCTTCGCATCTACGATCTAATCGATTCCTACGAGCTTTACTTCAAATCTTGAAACCGAAATTGATTGGAATTCTATCGATACTTGATTCTTGATGTTTATTGTTTTCTTGATTCTTGATTAGAATAGTGATACTTAAAACTCATCGATAAAATCTTGAATCATTTTGCTTTTCTTTTCTATTAAGTTTTCAATTCAAACAAAACAAAAATACGAAAGAATCGCACAATCCCTGTGGACGATCCGCACTTACTAACGAAATCTATACACGACACCGTTATTGATTGCGGTCAAATATTTTTGGTTATGATTTCTATACAATTTTTCCATTCACACAATCGGAAATCGTATATTCAATCAAATGGCGCCGTTGCCGGGGATTGTGCGCTAATTGTTCGCATTTTGAAATTTGAGTTGAAAAATTTATTCCATTATAATTTTTAGATCAAAATTCGCGCAAACACTAATACGAGTTGTTGTGATTTGTTGCGAGGAAATCTGGAATCATTGGAGCGGTGGAAATTTTTTTCTGAAAAATCCAGAGAGCTTAGAAGATGAACAGGAACAGAGACTGAAATTTTTGTGCATTGATCTCTCTTATCCACCGCGTTTCCGCGGCAATAGGTGACTTACACCGCGATTCCGCGGCATTGTTGCTTCCTCTCTGTACAAAAATTTCAGGTATACTTCTAAACTTTCTTATCTCTCTCCACATCTGCTCCAATAACAATTTTGTGTAGGTTTCTTTGCAAATAATCGCAGCGCCGCAAAAGCAAAATAAATTGTGCGTGTTTTGATTTTTGGTTGTTTGCATATTAATACGGAAATTAAGGGGCAAAGACCAAATTCAGATTAGGTGGGGAGTTCATTACCCTTCCTAAACCCCAAAAATTACAAACTTGCATCTGCATTACCCTCATTAACTAAAAAATATCTAGAGATGACTCTAAGGACCGTCGCGCTCACTTAGGACAGAAGAAGGCCGTGGGTAATTCATTGCTTATCCGCGTTTCTTTTGTGGTGTCTAAGGCAAGTGTGTCGAAGGCTAGTGGTTACTTAATTAGGCCCACTACTTACGTAGTGGAGAACCTCCCACTTACCTGGCCACAGGAGAGACAAAGAGGCAGTGGAGGATTTTATCCTGCGACTTGTCTTTTGGCAGTTAGGAGCGGTCTAGAGCTTTGACCTAGGTGACAACTAGATTCTAGGGATTTGCTTGTTGCATTTGTTGTGGTTGCATCATTTTTTCAAAAATCCGTAAAATTTTCAAAACAAACACTAATCACATTCATTCTTCCCCTAATTATAAATCTACGCTGCCACTTGTACTAACCCTTTTTAGTACAAGATAGGCTGGACACGGGATTCTAGTGCCCGTTAAGTCCGCGTCTTTTCGATCGACCCAAAAGTCGGTATTTCTACATTTACCTTTTCTTTTCCCACCACCACACCCACATCGATGGATCCGTCTCCATCAAACTTCTTTACCACTACTCTGCCGCCGTCCGTTGGTGCGCAGAATCTACCACGCATCTCTCTCCAAGAGAGGTGCTATCCTACACGATGTCCCCTTTCCACCTGTCTTTCCATTCCACCAGCCAACGGGGAAAATTTTCAAATAAAACCCCAATATATCAACCTTCTACCAAAATTTCACGATCTCGAGTCTGAAGACGCATACGTGTTTATCACGAAATTTGAAAATGTATGCGCAATAATGGGTACCTCGCAGCTGTCTGTGGATGCTATGCGTCTTCGTCTTCTCCCATTCACCTTGTGCGATATAGCCGAGAAGTGGTTGTATAACACTACCGCACATTCCATTTCAAACTGAGACGAATTCGTCAAAGCATTCCTTAAGAAATTTTACCCACATCAAAAGACAGCTCGAGTCCGTAGCGAAATATATCAATTCACCCAGCTTCCAAATGAAACATTTTCACAATGTCTTGAACGCTTTAAGGATCTGTTAGTCCAATGTCCTCATCACGGAATCCCTAGATGGGAACTGTGCCGAATCATTTATGAGGGCATTAATCCTAACACAAGACAGACCCTTGAATCCATGTGTTAAGGCAACTTCATGACTAAAGATGGTGGGGAAGACTGGAAATTTTTAGAAGATTTCGCTGAAAAATCTTTACAGTGGGAGGGTGTGAGTCAATCGTCTAGGGCTGGCAATAACCAATCGGATGTTTCCATAGGAGTTAGAGCTGAAATTTCAGCTATGCAAAAGAAACTCGAGACTATGGAAAACAAATTTTTAGCCGCCGCTCTAAGTCAAATGTCACTCTCCAAAACTGTATGTGGCTGTCGTTCTGATCCTTCTCATTTGACGGAAGAATGTCCAATAAATTCTTCGTTTCAAGGTCATGAGCATATCAATTCTGCTTACCAACAAGGACCTAGAAACGACCCATTTTCTTCCACATATAATTAGGGTTAGAGGAATCACCCGAATTTTGCTTGGAACCAATCCCAATCTCAAAACACGGTTCCAAACACGAACATTTCCAAAGGGTCTCTCCACCACAACAGCAACCACCACTTCAATTGAGTCAGCACCCCTTCCAATCACAGAACTTTCAAAATCCGGTCAACACAATTGCACCGTCTAGTCCTTTACAATTGACCGGGACTGATGAATCCTCTTCATTCATAAACTTGCTTCTGACAAATCTCATGCAAGTATCGGCTGAAATAAAGACTTCCGTCGATGATATAAAGAAAAACTCAGCGTCTCAAGCTGAGAGTATCAGATCGATGGAAGCAGAAATTGCACGATTGAAAGCCGAAATGAGTGCAAGAGAGAAATGGAAACTCCCAGCTCAACCTTTACCAAATCCTCGCTATTCACATCATGTGAATGCAATCACCACGTTGAGATCTGGGAGAGTGCTTGACAATCACGTTGGGGAAGAGATTGATGACACAGAAAAATCTATCGATGATACCCCGGCTGAGACCTTTCCTCACACACACACTTCCAATTCTGACCCCAGTTCTTCTACCCCACCGCCTTCTGGCGAGCCTATTCTTCGTTTCCCATAAGGCTCGCCACCTCAGTCCACCTCTTCTAGCTCTCCACGGACGATCCCCACTTCTATTCTGGGATCGGTTCCACACACACTTCCTTCTCCTATGATGGACCCAGCGCTTATTGCTAAAGCACCTTATCCGAATCGGTTAAGGGCTAACACACCAAGTCCACATATGGAGAAGATCACTGAGATGTTTAAACAGGTTAACATAAACATCCCTCTTCTAGATGCTATCCAACAAGTCCCAGCGTATGCGAAAATTCATAAAGACTTGTGCACTAAGAAGAGGAAGAAACAAATGCCCAAGAAGATATTCATAGCAAAGACTGTAGACACGGCTTTCCCCCTGCAATTACCAAGGAAACGTAAGGATCCAGGCTATCCTACGATTTCCATCTCTATTGGGGAGAAACACATCAACCGTGCTCTACTAGACCTTGGGGCACGTGTTAACCTGCTTCCTTTCTCAGTCTATGAGCAGTTAGGGATCGGAGAGTTGAAACCATCTCCTTGCACTCTCCAGATGGCTGACCGATCAATCACCAAACCTAGGGGTGAACTGGAGGATGTGTTAATAAAAATCGGGGAATTTATATTCCCTGTGGACTTTATTGTAATTGATACATAGCCTGTAGCGAACCTACGGAATCAAATTCCGGTGATTTTAGGTCGCCCCTTTTTGGCCACTTCCAACGCTATCATCAACTGTCGTAATGGTTCTATGACCCTATCTTTCGGGAATAGGACAATAGAGCTGAACATTTACAAGTTGGGAAGTGTACCCTCCGAACCTACTGCTCAGGTCTGTTCTGTCGACTTAATGGATGTCGACAGCAGCGAATTTGATGATTCTCCTGATACCGATCTAAACTCTTTTCATACGTTATTGTTTGACCCATATCATACACATACGGACTCTTCCACCGAGATGTCCGGGTCAACAATTAACACTGATTATGAACTGTTCTTAGAGTTTGAAGATCACCCCGCACTTTGTGATGACATTATTCTTCGGGGTATAGATGAAACTTTTGAGGAGATCTTCGCTGATGAACTCGCATTATTGAATGATACGGGTGTTGAGATGAATCATGTTCCACTCAATGAAATTGAACCTCCACCCCTTCTTCTGAACTGTAAAAAGAATGCGAGTAATCCATCACAATCACTGCATCGTCTCTCCAAAATGAGACGCACACACACTCTCTTCCACCACTTAACCTTTCCCCACTTCTTCTTCCACCAACCAGAGCACTGCATTGATAAAATTTTTGAATGGTTGGTGTTGACATTCGGTCTTTGCAAAGCTTGACATCGACCAATGATTTTTTTTTGACCCCCTCATGTGATTTTCAAAAGATTAACATTGCTTAAGTTTTGGGGGGGGTTATAATCTGGCTCCTGAAAATAAATTTTTTTACACAAAATGATGAGCCAAAAATAAGTTTGGGGGAGGATCTTTACTTAAATATTTTGCCCCCATTAATAAATTTCCTCCCAAGCTTACAGGTTTTTCGAGATTTAGCGGAAGGCAACAGTGAGGACACTGTTGAAAACAAGTTTGGGGAAGGTTTATGCTTATTTTCGCATCATTTGCATCATCATTTGCATAAGCACAAAATATTTTTGAAAACCTATAAAAAATTTTAAAAAATTCAAAATTATAAAAAGATTTTTTGTACATAAATAAGATAATAAAAGATTAGATAGTGAAAAATTACATCCATGAGATTAGAAAAATTTAAGAAAACCAAGAAAATTAGAAGTTTTCTTATACGAACTAGTAATAAGTAGTTATGAGCCGTTGTCCCAAGGGTTAGTAAGATGAAAGAAGTCACTAATCTGAGGATAAAAATAAGTCTGAAAAATAGTTTCTATTCTGGAAGCCAAACATTTTGAACGTTGATATCCTGCTATTCGCACTTGCACGCGTCTTGAAGCCCGGGATAGTAGAGGATACCTTGAAATGCTCTTGTCTTAAAGCCGATGTATGAAGGAAATAAAAAAGTGAATAAAATATATATATATATATATATATATATATATATAAAATGGTGAGAAAAATGGACACTGGTTTTGTTATCACCGAGGACAATAAAAAATATATAGCGAGGGTGCCTCTTCACCTAGTGCCCTAAGGCCAACTGGTCTGGGAGTCACTGCTATGCCTGAGGTGGTGCAAGACGAGGAAAATACACCAAGTAAGCAAGCACATGAGTAATCGGTCGGTTAGTACCTCAAGAAGTATTGACGGTCGCATGAAAGTGTGTGAGCAATCTCATCTAAATATTCATTAATTAAAAAAGTACTGAGGCTGATGGGCAAGAGTATGATAGCTTGAATTGAATTCTCCGGGTGTAGGAATGTCCTTTACACACACGCAGGGTGATATGATCGATGTTTGGAAGAAAGATAGGAATGAAGAATAAGACGATGTTTTATTGAGGGAGGACGTGATTTCTGACATCTTTTCATGACCATTAAGATAGGGCTCATGACAACCGAAAAGCTAGCTTAGTTGGAAACTCTAATTTTCAAGGCTTTTCTTTTACAATTCTTTTCTTTAAATGTAATATTCATGATCTTTCTTTTATTATTGGATTTTGTGGGTGCAATCCGCTGAAAACCCTCTGGAGACAACACTCTTCCTACTAGGGACACCTAGAGGTTTAAAGGCTTGTTGCACGTACTCAGTGCAATCGTATTGCCTACGAAAGTGTACTAGTTAGTTTTTCTCTTTCTTTATTTTCTCCTTCTCTTTTTAATAAAAAGTTCGCTCGAGACGATCGAAAATAAGTTTGGGGGAATTTGATCAGTCGAAAATATTGCATCTTTAAACCGGCAATTTCCCTATCATTTGCATTCATATAGAAGTGTTCGGCATTCATATAGCACATATTAGCAAAACAGTCATAAAACATCAGATTACATGTGTTAGACCTTAAACCCGGCATTTCTAGGGAAATTGACTGTATTTCATAGCATGGCATCATTCCTATATTGCGCAACTTGTGTTTCGAAGTCTGTGCAGGTAAATCCAGAAGAATGGCCAAATTTGTCAAATTGCTGATAAAACATTACGCCTTGGAAGCTGGTAGCAATCCAGAGGGAATTACACAATTCAACATATCAGATAAATACCCCAAAAGTCTCCCAAAGCACCAGAAGAAAATTAGCACAGTGTGCCCCTCACGTGACCGCGGATCCACGGCATAAGGAGGCATTTGCCGCGGATCCGCAGCTCTTCTGCCATGTCATCACTTGAATTTTGGTGTATATTTCTTCTCTCAGTGGCTACAGCTCAGAAATATATGTCAATCTCCAGAAAACCCTTGAAGCTTCTGCCAGATCAGCAAAGATCATTAATTAACCTAATCTTGATTAAGCGAATTAAGCTCCTAACAACCTAGTTCTAGAAGCTCCCTCTAACTAACTACTTCTAGAAGCCTCTCCAGCTAACAAACTTTTGGAGGGAAATTCAAATTTTGAATCATAGATCTAGGATTTTGGAAGTCTATAAATAGGAGCCTAGATATAGGGTTAAAGGCTAATCTTTGGTTGTTGAAAGCTAACTTCTTCTTCAACCTTCATCTTCCCCATTTCTAACACAAGTTGAGTGACACGACTTGTGCCAAACCCTAAACCTAATCCAATCAATCAAGATTCCAAATTCAAGATCCATGGAGTTCAAGCAAAGCAAGTCTTCAACCATCCTTTAGAAGCGAAGCCGGCATTCATCGAAGCACAAGATCCAAGCCGATCCGCGACTCAAGGAGCCGATGCAATGCTAGACTCGACAATTTTGTTCCTTCTCATTGTAGTCTCTTGAGCAATGTGTAACAATTTGTGGAATAAATAAAGGTGAAGATTCTTTAAACTTGCTTTTATTTCAATTCGAGCATTATGATTCGTATTCAATTCTTGAATGTATTCTTTGTGATGATGCGTGAATAAAACTCCGCTCGTGGAGGAATCGAGATGATTGTAGAATGATGATGTTGACGAATCTTTAAACGTTTTCTTAAGTCTTATAACAATTGTAAATTCTTGAAAATCGAATGATCGATGATCTAGATCGATGCGAATGCGTTCTTGATTCCTTTCGCACGATTTAGAGATCAACGATCGATCATTCGATTTCCTAGAAGCTATCTAGTGAATGTGATTCATCGAAAGGATAAAAGATAGGATGAGGAACCCTAATTCTTCGCAAGATCCTTGATCCTCGATTAATCTACATCAATTTAGCATCAATTTGTTAATAGATAAGAAATCGTCATTTCGAATCTTCTTCACATCTACGATCTAATCGATTCCTACGAGCTTTACTTCAAATCTTGAAACCGAAATTGATTGGAATTCTATCGATACTTGATTCTTGATGTTTATTGTTTTCTTGACTCTTGATTAGAATAGTGATACTTGAAACTCATCGATAAAATCTTGAATCATTTTGCTTTTCTTTTCTATTAAGTTTTCAATTCAAACAAAAAAAAATACGAACGAATCGCACAATCCCTGTGGACGATCCGCACTTACTAACGAAATCTATACACGACACCGTTATTGATTGCGGTCAAATATTTTTGGTTATGATTTCTATACAATTTTTCCATTCACACAATCGGAAATCGTATTCAATCAATCCTGAAACCCAATTAACGTGAAACCAATTTTGCTGGATAGATAATTAAACACACTGTTTACCCTCTTTTCATTGTTTCGCTAAATTTTGCATGTATTATTTATGATAAATTATACAAGTGGTAGGACACATACTGATGATATCTTAATCATGCCCTAATTACTGTATTATCATCACATTATATGGATGTCATTGTATTGGTAACCTAGTGATCATGTGTATTACCTAGTGTTAGGTATTAGTGGTTGATTGTGGCAAGTACGTCAGTATTTAAGTATGAATGGATAAGTGAAAGTGACACGTACTTGTACACAATCAGTGGACCCTATTGATTTATTGTATTGTCGACGTCTGTGGGACGTGTATGAGTGTGACTATAATTGGTATGGGACAATTATGGAAGCACTTATATGGATGTCACAGGTAAGGCACCAAACACTGTCCATTTACCTTGGGTATCAGTCGAGACATGCTTGATGGAGACCCTATCTTCAGTTCTCGCGTAGACTTGTCATGGACCGACTGGTATTTGGGTTTATGGTTGGCGTTTGATGTAGACCACGGGGTGTGGGGTAGTTTGAGTGTGAGTTCAACAGAATCTCAGGAGTCCCATGCCGGCACATATGGAGATATATGGAGACATATGAGGATATTACTGATTATTATCGTGCGTGTTTCGGGCCCGTGTTCCCTTGCTCTTGGGTCCTACCCTTGGGTGGGGGATACTCCTGCATGGTTGACTCTCACACTTGGACTGACGATAGGCTTAGCGACCTGTACAGTGAGACCTAGAGACTGATAGGGTTAGTGACATAGACATGTATTGCTTACTGATTCAACATACCTGCCATACTGTTTACTGCTTTTCTGTTTGCTTACTCTATTAGATACCTGCATTGGCTACTTCATGTTCACGTCCTTACTCTTTTGATTACTGTTACATATTCATTATTACTGCACGAGTTACCATTTGTACCTACATATATATTGCTATCGTGTCGCTCTGACGACCTGAGTATGCATGCTCAGAGTGAGAAGTGGATCTAGCTTGGACCAGGAACTGGCGTACCTCGAGGACATCACGGACATCTTGATCAGTTACCCAGAGCTATACCCTCTTGATCTCCATCTGGTTAGTCTTTTTGATTTAGTTACTGCATTTCTCATTACCTGTGCATTGTATACTGATTACCATGTAAAGCTAGAAGCCGAAGTGTGACTACGGCAGGATATTTCCGTGATCTTAGGAGCATGGCTGGCCTTCTCAACCGCTCATATTCCGTATTTTGGGAAGCGGGGCGTGACAGGCTCCCTACCACAACACACCAGGGATCAAAGCCCTCGCCAAGAGGCACCGAGCAGCTACCCTGCTCGATCGATCACCATCATGCCTCCTGCCTCGCGGCCGTCGCCTCCTGCTTCCCGGCCGCGACCTCGCCCTTAAGGGCAGCGACCCTCGCCATCGCCGCCTCCAGCTCCCGTTTTGAGCTCTCCCCCAGCGAGGAGAGCTCGCCCGCGGCTCGGATCGCCGGGGCTATCTCCTCCTCCTCCATACGGACGACGATAGTGACGTGCTGGAGGACCTGAGGAAATCGGAGGGGGGTTAGGAAGAAAAAGGGGCACCAAATCTTGCAAGCGATGAGACGATGTACGAGCACTATGCTGCAAGACCTCTTGGGCGATGGACGCCATTTGTGCCTTCAGCGTTCCCCCATGGACCCGGCCCCCGGCCGAACTCTCCATGTCATGCAGCAAGCTGTCAGCAACGGAAAGTCCCGATGGCACCTCAAAGCGGAGCTCCCCCTCATCCACCAAGATCGGAGAGGCCGGGGTCCGCGGAACTGTTCAGGGGAACCTCTTGAGAGACGACGGCGGGGAGCTCGTCTCTACCTCGGAAGCCTGGGCATCCTTTCCCCGAGCCTTTTTTCTGCTCGGTGCCTGGCCGGGCTCCGGTGCGCGGCCCGCACTCGAGCGCTGGGGCGGGACGGCTGCGGGGGGATCGGGGACCGGCGTCTGACGAGAAGAGCTGGCCCCTCCAGACTTCGACCCTTTCTTCGGCTTACGCATGGCTGCTCGGAGGTAGTCCATGTCCATGGTTTCTGCACAAGACAAGGTATAATGGAATCAGCGACACAAATAGAAACAGAAACAAACACAAGCCTAACTTACCGACGAACTGGGCGAGGCTGAGCCCGACCCAACTAAGGGCCCGCTCAGAAAGCAGCACGTTGGCATGGGGAATAGGCTCCCACCCCTCCACCCTCACCGCGTCGGGGTCATTGGGCGGATTTCCCTGCCAGCACCTATCCCCAGACCACTGGATGGGTATGGGCCAGTCCTCACCCTCTGGCGGCCCGGTGAAGAAAAACTTCTTCCAATCATGGATGGAAGAAGGCAAGACGACAACTCCTGATCTGGCTACACTCCCCCATTGCTTCCTAATGGAGAGGTAAACCCACCTCGGGTCGCCCGCGCGAGTTCCGGGGTGACTTTTGTAAACAAGAGAGGAGGCAAGGATGGACAGACTAAAATGAATCATCTGCAGCTTCAGCCGGACCAGAAACCTAGAAGAATCCTCCAGGAGTTCGGTACTAGCTGGCCCGGGGCTAGCCCAAAGTAATTTAGCGCAGCGACAACCTCGGGAGAGAAGGGTAGGCGCATCCCGGCCCAAAGGGCTTCCAGGTACAAGGCGATCTCTCTGCCCCGCACCTGATCTGCCCTCTCTCCTTTCTCGGCCAATCGTAGCGTGTAGCCGGAAGGAATATGGAAACGAGCCCGAGCGGTGACAAGATCGTGCTCATATTTCACTGAGGACGACGCACCAGGGACGTCCGCCGCCACCGCTACGGGAACCGCCCCAGACGCGCGACCCCGGGAAGAGGATTTGACCCCAACTTCCCGAAATGGCTCCAACCCAGGGGAAGAATCCCTAGTATCTACCCCTACGACATCTACAAACTCCTCAAAACAAGACATCTAGCCTGATGGGAAGAAATCCTCGAGAAGAGAAAACACAAAATCCGACCTAAAAGGGGAGAGCGCCGAGCTAACAAGACTCAGAATGAGGAAAATGTGAAGACAGAGAGATCCTGGATCAGGCCTCCCCTCGATTTATACTACCGGCATCCTCATCCAACCGCGATGGTCGACTCCCGCCAAAACGGTTCACTGCCCCCGACGGCCACGATCACTCCACCTGTCGCAAGCGCATTGGCAGCATCCCATCGGACGCCAGAAGCCTGCGGCACGTCACATCAGCCAACCGGCACCCAACACGTGGCCTGTCGCTTCAGCAAAAGGGCACACGATCCGGCACACCCTCTTTAATGCGGAGATCTCGCCCTGATTTGCTGACATCACCCAGAAAAAACAACCGATCGTCCGAGGACACGCCCGACGATATCTTCGAAAAGGAGCTCATTTCGGGTGACCCGGCAAACCACTCTCGACCCGACCCGTTAGCTGGTCGGGACGAGAGTGGGTGGCTAATGATGATGCTCGATATCGGTGATCTCCCAGATCATGACACGTGGCAGATGACGTGTCCCAGGGCTCACAAAAAAGGACCTACATTGGCCGACCAGACCACTCATGTGCCCGTCCTACAAGCAAATGCCGGCTCACCTCCGAGCCCCAGCACAATTGGCCTCCTCGGCCCCACAGCTCGTCTCCGAGCTATCACAGGCCCGAGCCTTCTCGGCTCTCTCAGCTCGCCTCCGGGCTCGAGCAGAACCAGGATACCTCGGCTCTCCCGCTCGACCACGAGCTTTCCCGCCGAGATCATCTTCCTCGGTCTCATCGACCGACCAACGGCACTGCTTGCAGGCGTAACCGCCATCCCGCGAATCTCGCCATGCGCGAGATCTCCGCCGTCCACATCCCACGTTCCACGCCGCCATGATCCCCCATTAACGAGCATGTCTCGCCATTAATGGGAGGTCTCGCTCATCACGCGGGTGTGACGTCGGGAGCGTAACGGCCGGCGTGATTCTCGCGCCTGCCCTGCTTGCTGCCACCGCTATATAAACCCCTTCTTAAGACGGTCCAAGTAAGCTATTTTTACTCCACTAAGCCGTTACTCTGCTCGGATCTCTAGTCTAACTTGACCGTCGGAGGATCCTCGGTGGTACAACCACCCCGAGACTTCCTTGCAGGTAGCTCGGCAACCACAACCTCAAACCCATTGAGATCCACACGCTTCAGGAGCGACGGCCTCCAGATCTAATCTCAGCCACCCATCGCAGCTATTAGCAGATCAACGGAGGGCAACATCTGAAGGAGGCCTACGACCCCATCAGATACTATAGAATTCTTATATAACATCTTTAAGTTGAATAAGCTTATCATCCATTTATGATGTAATACATGAACGGCTGAGTCTAAAAAAATCCAACCGTCTTTTAAAAAATATTTTCTCTTGCCAAATCTTAACCATTCGTGTACCCACAATAAACAATACAAACAATGCTTAGAATTGTCCCGATGCCATCCTTACCCCATAAAAACGCGATGAGCCAAACATACTCATTTCAAGCATCATAAGAGGAAGGGCATGCATGCAGTGTTACATGTACAACATTATTCCATTTCTCTCTCTTCCCAAGAAAAAGCGAGGAGCCTACCCTTCTAAATGCTGTGAAGCCAACGGGATTGGTCGGCCTTTTCTGCTGCAACACCAAACACACTCTGTGCAATCCATTCACAATTAATATTGCACCTATTTTCATGATTGTAAGATATACTGTTACATCAATGCACCCCAAAAACAGGCCAAAAAATAAGGGATCTCTTTGTATATATGTAAAATCGGTGATAGATTTCTATGCCATAATTTACAGAGTTTTTTTTAAAATTTATTTTGGAGTATTTTTCTTAGAATTATGATCTTAAATGCAAAGTAAATATTATAAAGAACTGTTTGTTTCGAAGGTTTTTGAGATAGCACAACTGGACTTTAAAAATGTCATGATTCTCCCTTGAAGGATATTTTGCGTACAAAGAATAAAATAAAATTGACGGCCATCGTCGTCAGATGATGTTGTATTTTGGATCATCTTGAGGCTATATAGTCCACATACGAGGTCATTTTAGGGTTTTTCAGCCTATCCGTGTCGTAAATGAGTTAACAAACTTGCATTTTCAGATAACGTTGCCAATTCAATGATGGTCGATGACATTCTTAAACTTCTATTGTGCAGTCTCAAAAACCATGAAGATTCCATTGGTGCTCTATATATTTTACCCTTTTAAGTGCATAATTCTATTCTTCCATATTTCTAAATTTACTGGGGTGGGTCTAATTCTAGTGCGCAACAATGATGCCCAATGCTAAATGTTTCTCAATATTATCATAATTCAGACGTCCCTGTGCCCTGTGCTGCACGTGCTTTGAATGTGTTAAAAGGAATATTTTGGGTGCTCGAAAAAGTTGGACAGGGCCTATTAAATTAATTGGGCCGGGCCATCCAGTACCACAGCGGTTCGAACATAACTAAATAGAAACCGCATGAAACTAACTCCTCATCACAACTGCTTCGTCCAAAACCGCAACCCTCCATTTATTTATACAAAAAAAGAATGATCTACTAAATTATCATTACTAATCTTCTTCCTTCAAGGAAAAACGAAGAAAAATCTTCGAACACTAATGGCCTCCACTACTACTTCTTCATTCCAACAGTGTTTCTCGGCGCATGCTCTCCGTTCCTACATCGCCGAATTCTTCTCCACTTTCCTCTTCGTCTTCGTCGCCGTGGGCTCCACAATCTCTGCACGTAAATGCACCATGTCACCTTATTCATTCTTAGTTTCTTTAGAAATTTGTTTCGGAATATGCACGTATTTGATATAATTATTAGAAATACATGCCTTCTTGTAAAATACTTTAATCACATTTCCCCCCCTCCTAATTTAATGCTTTCATAAAAGGGAAAAAGGTATATGAATGCGAAATGATATCCAAATATATGATGATTGTATATATCGGGTAGGAAAAACACAAATTGCGTCGGGTAGGTAAAACACAAATTTGAATTCCAAAATATAAATGTCAACTGATATTTGCAAAAAATAAAATATTTAAATGACGCGAATCACTCTTTTTTGTGATTCTAAAAGAACAAATAAACCACACAGATTTCAAATGTTTATTTGCACAGTATTTGACTTGAGCATAAACTAACCCTTTATTCAAATGTTATGAGTACTTTGTAGGAATGCTGACTCCGGATGTTACATCGGAATCATCATCTCTGGTGGCGACGGCCTTAGCGCAAGGGTTTGCAATGTTTGCGACAGTTTACATTGCCGCGGATGTCTCCGGCGGCCATATCAACCCTGCGGTCACTTTTGGAATGGCGGTTTGTGGGCACATTGCTATACCGACAGCCATTTCTTATTGTATCTCACAGATGATGGGGGCCACACTCGCTTGCCTCCTCCTTCGTGTTTGCTCCGCCGGTCAGGTAAATTTTATTTTTGCAGATCCATTCGTTCGCAATGATCTCATTTGCTTATTAATTGGTAAGTCAAAACTCTGATGTCTAATTTGAGAATAACATGCGAGAAAGAAATTAAGTTGTTACATAAATATGTTTTGAAACATGATGATGTATATTATTGCTTATTACTTGAATACCCTTTGGCAGGCGATTCCAACGACCCGCATAGCGACGGAAATGACAGGATTCGGAGGGGCAATTCTGGAAAGCGTCATCACCTTCGCGCTGGTCTACACCGTCTACGTGGCAGCCGACCCAAGGCTCGTCGCTGTCAACAAGAAAAAGGGCCAGAAGACCGGTTCGGTGGTGGGCCCGCTCGCGGTTGGGCTGGTGGCCTGCGCGTGCGTGCTGGCCGCGGGCTCGCTGACGGGCGCGTCGATGAACCCGGCCCGCTCGTTCGGGCCTGCTATCATCAGCGGGGAGTTTAAGAACCAAGCGGTGTATTGGGTCGGGCCGCTGATCGGTGGGGCCCTGGCTGGGCTGGCTCACCAGTATGTCGTGTACCCGAACGTGGTGGGCTCCAGTTCGTGTGAGATGAGGCATGGGGTTGTGGAGGCTGGGTATGCTTGAAAAATCGTTGGGGGTGGTGTTGTAATTTGTAATTGTAACATGTAGAGTTTGTAATTTTCCTTCTTTTTCTTTTCATTTTACTGCTTTTGTGCTTTATTAATTTCTTAATTTGGATTTGGATATGGATTTTTAAAAGGTGTGAATTCGGAGCAATTTTTTTATCATTGCGTTTTGGGTTAGGTTAAGATTATTGTTAGGGTTAGTATTCCAATTTACTAATTTATTTTTATCATGAAGTTGTAAAGGTTTTTCTGTTATTGTTGATGATCTTAATCAAAAGATAGAAGAGCATCCTTTCTTCCGAAGTTACGAGGTCATTTTGCCGAGTTCTTACGTATCACACCACCAGTTATCTGAGTGCCGAGTCTTCCTCCGTCGCCAACTCGACATCGTCGTAACCAAGCCTAACCAAACCGTTTCCCGCTTGGACGAAACGAAAGATATTGTCAATGAATAGAAGCACATCTTGTTCATTAACATTCCAGAAATATTCCGCCATGGTTAGTGCCTGTCAAACCAACTCTTGATTGATTGGCTTTAGAATGGATAATACCCCAACCATTATGTTTGAATTCTTTGTGTTAGCGAAAGAGAATGATTGTCACTCTGGAGATGTTTGTAGGACATGAGATGATGTATTCCGTAATCGCATAGGTGGTAAACTGCTTTGTAAAGAAAGAGAGAATTTCATCCTTTTCCGCCAAGGAAGAAAACATTTTTTTTACATGGGAAGATGGGTCAACAGACCAAATGGTTTTAGAGATGAGAGGCCGATAAAAGCGAAAATTCCACCAGGCATTTTTTACGATTCCCTTCCTCTACCTGCGCTACGATTACCGACTTTCATAAAACTCTTTAGACACTAGTTCCTAAAACCTTCTATCTTTCTCCGGACCAACACCGAAAGTCTAAAGCAAGAAAATGTCGTAGCATGGATCATAGATCCGTAAGGACACAGGGAATTCCATACTTAAATTACATTGGTTTATAAAGCATGGAGCCATGGATTAAACATTTTTTATTAAGAGACAAGTAAATAACTTGAGGGGGAAAAGAAATCAGAGAACAAAAGATTCGAGCAATCAATTAGAGAAGCAAATCAAAAACTTAGGACCCAAAAATAAAAGTGCCATTGATTCCATCAAAATCACAAACTTACAAATACATTTCCCACCTCCCATTACAAACATCTACCATCAAATATCACAACTTATTTTCTCAAAACCAGAAGTTGATCGTGACCAAAGCAAACCACAACCAAAGATCGCAACAGTACAAAAAAACAACCAATCAAACTCATCTAGGGATAATCCTGAGCAACTTGTTCATAGGACCCGATAAAGATGTCCCCATACACCAACCCGGCCAATGCACCTCCAATAAGTGGTCCTGCCCAGTACACCCAGTTCCCGGAGAAGTCTCCGGCGGCGACCGCGGGGCCGAAAGACCTGGCAGGGTTCATCGACCCCCCGCTGAAGGGACCGGCGGCGAGAATGTTGGCTCCGACGATGAAACCGATCGCGACTGGCGCAATCGTCCCTAGGGAGCCCTTCTTCGGGTCTGCGGCGGTCGCATACACAGTGTACACAAGCGCGAAGGTGATGATGATCTCCATCACCACTCCTTCTATCTCGCTCATCCCTGCTGCCACGGCGTGTGTCGGAACTGCCTGCAATGATGCATAATTTTGTGATACAATGTAAATAGGGAGGCGATCCAACTACTCAAACTCTAAGCCGCAATGTTTTTCACAGATCCGACCGGTCGTCGTGATCAACATGTCACAAATAAGTTACAAATCAAAAATCATGAGATTTGAAGACTTCCGGCATATTGATTAGGTGGAGTAAAAAATTAACGGTTTTTCGATACACGAAAAATACGATCAGTTGATGCCAAAAGTCTCCGAATTTCATGAATTTTAATAACCAGGTTATCTATGACATGTAGATTATGATGACCGGTCGGATAGGTGAAAAAAACGGCTGTTTAGAAGTTTGAGGAATTGGACTCAATTTAGAAAATGAGCATCGGCCTCAATTGATCAGCTAATCGAATTTATTTTTTATTTTTAAAAATAGGAAAATTAATTTTAGAAATTACCTTTCCACCGGTAACGAACTTTAGTAGGAGGCATGCAACGGTAGAGCCGAGAAGCTGCGCAACCCAGTAGAAGATACCGGTCAGAATAGTGATATTTCCGCCGATGGCCAGACCCAGTGTGACAGCAGGGTTCAAATGGCCGCCGGAGATATTCGCGGCCATAGAAACACCCACAAAGAGAGCAAAAGCATGAGCTAAGGCTATGGCTACCAGCCCGGCTGGGTCCAACGCAGCATCGGTTGTCAGCTTGCCTGCAAATCACATTACAGGAGAAAATTTAAAATTGTTTAAATGTTGGCTTAAATTTCACTAAAATACCATGACTTTTCAATATTTTCGGACAAGTATCATACAAATCTCGTATGTTTGTGGACTCACCATAAGCAATTGCAGAGCCAACTCCCGCGAATACGAAGAGGAGAGTGGCGATGAACTCGGCCAAGTACGACTTGAGAGAGGCGACGCTGAACGAGTCGCCGAGGCTTCCGACCGCGAGCTTCACCATTTTTGTTTCCGAGGCCGGGAAGGGCTAAAAAGAAGAATAAACACTATAAAGTGACCTTTACTGCAAATAACCAAACTCGATTGTGCATCTAAGCAATGGGTTCCAAGGCCCTTATATAATGACCAAATCGAGTGGATTGATAATTAAATAATTGAGAAGGGGAGGATTTAACTGAAAAAGAGAGCGGGGAAAATAGTAGCAGTGATGAAAAATGATTGATAGCCGACCAAACGCAAATTGTTTTGAATGAGTGGTTGTAAATATGTGAGGGGGGCGTCATGGACGGCTAGCTACTGGGCCTCTCTATTATTTGTTTGTTATTTGCTATTGTCAAAATATCAAAACACCTTTTTATCGCGGTACTAAAAACGTCTATATAAACGGTGCTCACGAGAGTTTAGGTTAGGTCGACGGTCCCAATCCTGACCTGGGCTCCATTTATTTCTAAATCTCTACTATTTAACGCAAACACAAACGGGCGTTGATACTCCAGATTTCAATTTAATGAAAAAACTTAGAAAAGAATTTTTAAACAGTTCATCGATCTCATCAAGATTTTATATTTGAGAAATCAAAATGCAGCCGCAATTGTAAATCCTGAAATTGTAGCCTTAAAATCTGGGGAATGTAAATAACTACCACAATTTTAAGAGAAGATTATAGAAAAAGAATAGTAAAACAGAAAACCGTCATAGTCTCTATAATTTTTATGTAAATGATTTCTAAATATATTCAAAAAAGAACTAGTGGGTATATAATCTTATGTTTCTAAATTGGGTATTTTGATCCTCCCTTTTTTCCTGGATATAAGAAATAGATCTTGATGATGCTCATAAGTGGGAACTTCCCAGATCATGACACGTGGCAGATGACGTGTCTTCCGGGCTATCGTCCCGCTATCTGGACCCGACCTCCGAGGAATCCCTGAACATTCCTGTGTTCGCCATGTAAATAACCATTGGCTCGGCTCCGAGACTTCCTACACACCGAGCTCCTCGGCCTTTCGTCGCCGAGCTATCACAGAACCGAACTAGCTCGGCCTCCCGCCCTCTTTTAGGCCTCTCACTGAGCTAAGCCTTTCCGTTTCTACCGAGCGACCTAAAACGCAGATCACATGCGCCTCCGCGATGGCTCCGCGGATCTTGCCAGACGCGAGATATCCGCCGCCCCACGATCCCGCGTTCCATGCCGTCGCATCCCCACATTAACGAGTGTATCTCGTCATTAATGGGGTTTCCGTCATTCACGCGGGCGTAACGCCAGAGGCGTAACGGCCGGCGAAGATCTCGCGCCAGCTAGCTCATGGCGACCGCTATAAAAACCCCTCTCTCAGACGACTCAGGTATGACAGTTTTATTCCAATAGGCCGCTACTCTACTCAAATACCTCGGCTAACTTGATCGTCGGAGGGTCCACGGTGGTACAGCCACCCCGGGACTTCTTTGCAGGTAGCTCGGCTTCACTCCAAATCAAGTCCTCTGAGATCCACACGCTCAAGGAGGTATCCCTCAAACCCAATCTCAGTCGTTCATCGACGCTCGCGACAGATCGACGGAGGAAAACATCTGAAAGAGATCCGGGCCTCCATTAGTTGGCGCCGTCTGTGGGAAATTCGAAAATTCCATTCATCGAAAGTTGATCTTCCGATCTCGAACTCATGGCGAGTGATCACCGCGACGATCCAAGCACAAGCCGCCGCCCTCCCCACAACGGAGGCACGGATGGATCCTCTTCTCTCCCTAACGCCGTTCATGCACTGTCTGCACGGGTCGACAGGCTCGCATCCATCGTGGATGCCCTTGTCCGCGTCCAAATGGCGGGACAAGCCCCTCAGGTCGCCGTTCCCCCATCTCGGGATCATGACCTCCGCAGAGAGGGAGATGACGCTGCCCATGCTGGCACCACTGAACAGTGTCTTGCTATCTCCGGCGGCCACAGGTCCCCTGCGGTGGCCAATTCAATGATCCGTTGGGCGCCTCACAGCTCCACGCTGAGGTCTCGTGAAAGAGCTCCCCGCCACGAGGCTCATCGCGCTCCCGTCCCCTTCGAGGAGGTGTCGGTTAGCTTGCCTGCTCCCAGGCATGGCCGACACCCTCTCCCTCGACGGGGTCGTGCGGGCGGCACTCACCGTGATAACTTGAGAACGACCTCGCCAAGGGACCTGAGGAACCTGATAGAACGGAACCGGTTCTGCAGCCAGGTGCAGGCCGCCAGCGGGAGGGGACATAACTCCAAATACGCCGAATCCTCGGGGTACCACGACCGCCTTGATTCCCTCGAAAAGAAAATCGAGGGTATACATCGGGAGGGTCGTCCTGCAAGTGAGGAGGCCAGGTACGCCACTGACTCGCTTACCAAGCCCTTCACTGAAGAATTGCTCGCTGTCCGCGTCTTTTCCAGAAACAAGCCTCCAAAAGTGGCCCTCTTTGACGGAAAGTCCGACCCGAAAGTCTATCTGGACACGTTTACGGCGGGAATGAGCTTTCAGGACAACTCCGACGCTGCCCAATGCCGAGAGTTCCCCGCCACTCTCATCCATGCTGGACTAGATTGGTTCTGAGGACTCACGCCACGCTCCATCTCTACCTTTGATGAACCGGCCGCCCAGTTCCTCGGACATTTCGTCAGGAACAGACGGCAAAAGCGGACCGTCGATTACCTCTTCACTATAAAGAGCGGGGATAAGGAATCCTTTAAAGGATACGTCTCTCGCTTCTACAACGCTCTTCTTGAGGTTTCCGAGCACAAAGACGGGACTGTAATCACCGCTCTGAGGTAAGGTCTTAGACACAAGGAGTGGCTCCGTTCCTTTGCATTGGCGCAAGCTAGGACCATGGCCGAGGTAAAAACTTAGACCGAGCAGGAAATCCAGCTCGAGTCCGAAGTAAACGCCAACCTACCCCGGTCCGACCAGGCTGACCTAAGGAAGAGAGGCAGAGAAGAGAAGAAGATGGTCGACCGGCTAAAGCCATACTCCTCAAAGTTCCAGGAGTATACTCCGCTCAACATCTCTCAGACTGAGCTGTTGGAGGAGGCGAAGGGCGAGCGATTCTTCAAACTCCCTCCGGTCACCAATAGAGTGGCCAAACGGACTCGAGGCCCGTACTGCGCCTTCCATAGGTCACAGGGCACCCTACCGAGAACTGTAAACAACTCCGCGACTACATCGAGGAGTTGATTTGCTCGGGGCACTTGGCAAAGTACCTGCGGGAAAAGCGACAGGTAGACCGGGAGCAAGTGAACCATCCCCCTCCCGGCGAATTGACGATCGGCCAAATCATGGTCGTATCCTCAGGGGGTGCGCGTGGAGCCGGCGAGGTACGCCGCCTCCTACCGGTCGAGGGTCACAGCGACAAGACCCAGAAGAAAAAAAAAGCAGCCGGGCCCATCACCTTCACTGACGAAGACCTCCACGGGATATCCTTGCCTCACAACGACCCCCTCGTGATTACAGCACGGGTCCACCGCTACGAGGTCCAAAGGATACTGGTCGATTCGGGAAGCTCGGTGGACATTCTTTTCTATGACTGCTTCCTGCGTATGGGGCTCGGCCCGTCAGACCTGAGGCCAACCGCACACATTCTGTCGGGATTTACTAACCACTCCATCCCGGCAGAGGGAGTGGTTACCCTCCTTCTTAACATTGGGGAGGCGGGCCGTACAAGAACCGTGCCAGTGGAGTTCATCGTCGCTGGGATTTTCTCGTCCTACGATATCCTCCTGGGACGCCCAACACTAAACTCCCTTCGGGCCCAAATATCGACCTACCACCTCACGATCAAGTTTCCACTGCAACAAGGGGGAATATTCCGGGCCTACGGGAACCAGCAAATTGCAATGATTTTCTTCACAGCGACATCCACCTCTGAGGAGTGAAGCGACGACCTTGAAAGCGCGGGTGATTTCCAGGGGTCCTTGGATACTCGTGACGAACAAAAAGAAATCCAAGGGGCCCTGGTGGAGACGCTAACGGAGGTCCCTCTCGTCGAGGGGGACAATGAACGGACTTTCCAGATCGGGACACTCTTAACGGGAGCTTGGCGCGAAGACTTGATCCACTTTCTTCGAGGAAACTCGGACGTGTTCGCTTGGGTGCCCGCCGACATGCCCGGATCGACCCCAAGGTAATCTCGCATAAGATCGGGGTCGACCTGACGGCCTGACCCGTTAGGCAAAAGAAACGAAGCTTCGCCCCTATCAAACAAAAGGCGATCGAGGACGAGGTCGATAGGTTGCTTGCAGCCAACTTCATTCGAAATGTGACCTACTCGGAATGGATAGCGAATGTGGTTATGGTTAAAAAATCAAGCGGGAAGTGGCGCATGTGTGTCGACTTCACAGATCTCAACAAGGCCTGCCCGAAAGACAACTATTCCCTCCCTTGGATAGATCAGCTTGTCGACAGCTCGGCAGGACACAAATTGCTCAGCTTCTTGGATGCTTTCTCCTGCTACAACCAGATCCGTATGAACCCAGCAGACGAAGAGCTTACCCTATTCACAACGGACCGGGGTATACTGGTACAGAGTGATGCCCTTCGTCCTAGAAAACGCCGGAGCTACATACCAGTGTCTGGTCAACAGGATGTTCAAACCATAGTTCGGGAGGAACATGAAGGTTTACGTTGACGACATGCTCGTCAAGTCGACCTCGTCGGACGAGCACGCCAAAAATCTTTGCGAGACATTCAACATCCTTCGCAAGTACAAAATGAAGTTGAACCCCGCTAAGTGCGTGTTCGGGGTCACTAGTAGAAAATTCCTCGGGTTCATGGTTACACACCGAGGAATCCAAACTAACCCGGAGAAGATCAGCACCATCCTCAACATGGCCGCGCCAAAGAGCAACGTCGAAATCATGCGACTCACGGGGAGAGTGGCCGCTCTAAGTCGCTTCATGTCGAGGTCCGGAGAAAAGTGCCTTCCATTCTTCAAAGCCCTGAGAAAGATCCTAAGGTTCGAATGGTCGGAAGAGTGTCAGATCGTTTTTGAGAAATTAAAGGTGCACCTGGCAACTCCCCCACTGCTCACCTGACCAATTGAAGGAGACGAGCTATCACTATATCTAGCGGTGTCCGATCAGGCTGCCGACTCGGTGCTCATCCAAGAAGTCGAAGGAGTATAGAAGCCGGTCTACTACGTGAGCCACGTCTTTAAGGATGCGGAAACAAGATACCCAACCATAGAAAAGATTGTCTTGGCGCTTATCGTGGCCTCAAGGAAGCTACGGCACTACTTCCAGGAACACACCATCCTCGTCCTCACCGAGCGTCCCCTAAGGACTATTCTTGCCTCACCCGAGTCATCTGGTCGTCTGGAGAAATGGAGGTGGGTGTTATCTCAGTTCGACATCAAATACCCACCAAGGCAAGCTATCAAAGCACAAGTACTGGCAGACTTTATTATCGAATGCACTATCCCCAACAAGGAGGTAGTATCGGAGCCAGTCCCTGGGTCCTAACCCTCGATCGGGGAGGGGCCCGACTCCGTCCCCGATTGGGTCCTTTACGTCGATGGATCCTCTACTGAGGATGGGAGCGGTGCCGACCTTATCATTCGAGGCCCGAACGAGGCAGAGATGGAGTACTCTGAAGCTTGGGTTCAAAGCTTCAAACAATGTCGCGGAGTACGAAGCTTTGCTAGCTGGACTACGAATCGCCTCCGGAGTGGGGCTGAAAACGATCCGAATTCACAGCGACTCCACCCTAGTCGTAGGCCAAGTGACCGGTCGTTTCGAGGCACGGGAGCTGCTAATGGTGAAATATTTAGCCGAGGTAAAGAGACTATGAAAAGACTTCGACGAAGTTCAAGTCGAGCAGATTCCTCAGCATATAAACGCTCAGGCCGACGCCCTGAGTAAGCTAGCCTCCTCCTATATGGCTAACAATAAGAGGAATATCCTCTTCGAAGTCTTGCCAAGGCCCAGCGTGGAAGACATGGAGGCAACACTTCAAATATACACTACTCAGGAGGAAGGTCAGGATTGGAGGAAGCCCCTCGTAGAGTTCCTGAAGGAAGGTACTCTCCCAGAAGATCGAGGGGAAGCACGCCGCCTTCGAGCCAAAGCCCGCTGTTCCCCGCCGAAAACATGGAGACGCGACCGCGCAGGTCCGTCTTGCCTGAATTTCGGGGAAGATGCTAATTGGTGCTATCCTTCCACCTCTCCGAAGATGCCAAGTTGATTTATGGCACTATGTATCGAAGGTTTAAACGGATACGGCCGATGTAGCAGACTTTGTCAGATTCCCCCTCATTTGAGGGGTTTTTGATTGTGGGGACGCTCTTCCCTGCAGGCGCAAGCCTCTGCAGTTAATTACGCTACCGCATCGCGGTAACAACTTTCTCCTTCTCCAGATGGTCACTTCGTATCGTGTGTGTTTGTTTTGTTTTTGGTTGCCCGTGGATTGTATACAGAGACTAATTTATGTTGTCACCCGTAGGGCGTGGATTAGTCCAAATCCGTATCTTCTTAGATTTGGGTTGGCGGTTGGGTTCAAGGATACGTTGGTCTCATCTGAGACTAAGATCAACTTAAACGTTTGTTAAGGATACGTTAGTCTAATTTTAGACTAAGATCAACTTAACAGTTTATTAAGGACACGTTAGTCTAATTTTAGACTAAGGTCAACTTAACCATTTGTTAAGGATACGTTAGTCTAATTTTAGACTAAGATCTACTTAACAGGATCATTTAGATCCAATAAAAGAGCATTTGGGCTCTATTGTTTTAGTTTAGGGACTTTGCGGTCAATTACCAATTTAAGGACACGGTGGTCCGGTTTAAAGACATCATAGTCTGTAAAGGTTAAGGATATCATAGTCCATGGGCTTAAGGATCCCATAGTCCGAGGTTAAGGACATCATAGTCCATGGGCTTAAGGACCCCACAGTCCGAGATTAAGGACATCATAGTCCGTGGGTTTAAAGGGACCCCACAGTCCGAGATTAAGGATATCATAGTCCGTGGGTTTAAAAGGGACCCCACAGTCCGAGGTTAAGGACATCATAGTCCGTGGGTTTAAAGGGACCTCACAGTCCGAGATTAAGGACATCATAGTCCATGCGTTTAAGGACCCCACAGTCCATGGAATGATTGGTTATCGGGACCCGTCACCTTTCTGAAGACGTTGAAGGATTACAACGACAAATATCAGAGGAGTGAAGAGATGTACCCTTGAACCAATATTGGTTGGGGGACCTGTAGTCCAATTTGGGACTAAGGTCTGTTAAAAGATTCGTGAGCATATGAGCCCAATTAAGCTGAATTTGAGGACTTATGGCCAATCTTGGGCTAAGTCCAATCAAGTTAAAATGTTTTAACATTTATTTTGGGCTGTTAAGCATTTGTTTGAGCTCGGCCCTTTTAACAATGCTGAGCATTGATTTAGCTTCTGACAATGTTTGTCTTTTACTGAATGCCGAGCATTCATCATAGCTCTGGGGCTTATTCAAAGAACAATTTATGTTCTACCCAAGCGCACATAAAAGCATGTAGTGCGCTTGGCACTAGCGCCAGTCAATGAGCGTAGGGCACTATGGTTAGAGCGCTAGTGCGCTTGGCTCTTTGCGCCAGATGTGAAGTGCTAATGCGCTTAGCTCTTTGCGCTAAATGAAGAGCGCAGATGCACTTAGCGCTTTGCGCTAGATGTAGAGTGCTGATGCGCTATAGTTGAAGCGTTGAGGCGTTTGGCGCTGGTGCCATATAATGAGCGTAAAACGCTTTTAGTAATACAGCGCATACGTGAGGAGCACGTGGCGCGCTTAACGCTGAGCGCCAGCCAATGAGCGCAATGCGCTGTGTTTGAAGTGCTATTGCACTGCAGCGCTTTGTGCTAGATGGGAGCACTAAGGCACTTTTATATCAGGAGCGCTAAGGCTCTTCTTAGGTTAACTTTGCGCTCTGAAAATTACCTTCCTTTTGATAAGGGACTTTGTCTCAAGATTCTAAGAACAAAGTTCTTGGTTTATAGGAGATATTTCAATCTCTTTTGATGAAAGGCTTTGCCTTTATGGATCTGGGATTCTAAGAGAATTGAATAATTCTCCCCCCCTTTATAATGAGATATTCATAATCTATTTTGTGAAAGACAATTTGTCTTATAGATCTATGATCTGTGAAGTAAGTACTTCTGTTTTCATATTAAGATGATTTCATCTTTCTATTCTTTTTTTTTACCTTGAAAAGAATTGTCTTCTTTTGTTGAGAGCTTCTTCTTCTTTCTGAGATTTTCTCAAAATTTATGGGGGATTCCTCTGTCTAAGACTTGAAGTCTGGGGGCCTTTATATAGGGCAAGATGGTTTGTTCAATCAGTTAAGGAGATCTTTTGTCCAATTGATTTGGGGAATTTCCCATCGTTGGATCTTTGATCCAAGGGCTTCTGATTTACAGAAGGCAATCTTCTTGTTTTTAACAAGATTGGGAAATCTTTTCATGCAGAATTTATTCTGTCTTTGGTAATTTTTATTTACCATTGCATCATTGATCCAACGGTGCTCGGATTTACAGAGCACAATTTTGTTGTTTGGAAAGATTTTGAGAAATCTTTCCTTAACAGAATTTAATTCTGGTTAATTAATAATTAACGTTATTATTAGATCTTTGATCTAACGGTGGGGAGGTTTTAGTTCCAGCGCTAGCGCTTATGCGCTCTGCCCATGGTGCGCTACTTGGAGCGCAGCGCTCTTAGCGCTAGCGCGCACGTGCTTTGCACGTGGTGCGCTGCTTGGAGCACAGCGCATCTAGCGTTAGCGCCTATGCGCTTTGCACGGGGTGCGCTAGTTGTAGCGCAGTGCTTTTATAAAAGCGCAGCTTTAATTTAAATTTTGAATTCTGAACAGACTTTTGCTCTAATTGGGGAAACAAATGCCCCCCACCGTTGCGCTCAAGAGACCCGCACGTGAGTGCAGCGATGGCAGCATCTCCACTCTTAGATCAACCGAGGAATTGAAACGGCGCTTGGTGCCTATAAATAGGACCCTTGGCCCTTGAGATGACTTCTGTTTATCTTCTTTCTGAGAATTATTTCTCCTTCAGAGCATTGCTCTCTTTTTTAAGAAGTCTCTTAAAAAAACTCTGTCAGATATTTTCTTTTTTGGTAAGATTTGAACTCGTTATCAGAGCTTTGCTCTATTTGGATCATGGATCTGAAAAAGAAAACCTTTTTAGGATTTCTTTCGACCAATTGATAAAGAATTCTTGGAATTCACTTTATAGCTCTTAAAGCTCTCGAAGTTTTTACTTCTGCAGAAAGCTTTGCTTTCAGGTTTCTTGAAGGATCATTTCATCTTCTCTACAGAGCATTGCATTTTAGCATCTTCGGGGAATTTTATTCCCCTATTAATTATGGCAGTTGTCATTTCTGCTGGAGAGCATTGCTCTCAAGGAAGATTTACTCCTTGGCTTGAGGGACTTAAATGGGAGTCTTTTGAGGGTCTTCTTCCTTAATCGCCCAAATTTGTATTTATTTGTCGCTTGACAGATCTTGTCTTCCCGAGAACTTGTCTAAATCCCAATGTCTGATTTTCCTTATTACTAATCTTTTAATGATGTTTTTTTTCAGACACTATGGCTATTCATTTATATAGTCTGAACGAGTTTATCTCTTATGAGGATATTTGCGTACAGGGCCGTTGCCAGAACTAAGAGTTTACAGATGTCCAATGTGCGGAGATTATGGCTCATCTATATGCACACTGTCACGCCCCGCTTCCCAGAGTACGCTAAGCTAGGCACGTGACATAACCAACCATGCTACCTGTGGATAGGAATTATCCTTCCACAGTCACATTACGGCTGTAGAGATATCAAGAACAAAATAAAACTATCTAACACATGTCCATAAGCCAAAATAAAATGAGTCAAGGATAAATAATGCGGAAGTAAAAGATCCAATACAAGAATAACTGGAATGTACGTCCCATAGTGCGGGCTCACATCAGGAATAAAATACTGAAAAGTAAAAGAACTAACTACTAAAGAGTCCTCACCGATCAGCCTGCTGGCTGAAGTACTCCTGCTCGGACTGCAACAAAGGTACGGAATCTGGGCCATGCAAAACCCAGACGTCAGCGCGTCATGTCATTAAGCAATAAAATATAAACAGTGTAACAAGACATGCAAGTATAATCGTACATTGTAAAGCAGGTGTAACAGCAATATAAATCAGGGCAGTGAAGGGCAGTGTGTAGTGAGTAAACTAAACTGTTCTATTGGGTTATCTACTTTCAAGTCTTTGAAATCATTCTGATGAATCATCGATGTAACTCAATAGTATCCCGTGCGTGCCCGGGATCATGGTGAAGATTCTCGGGCTGAAACCGAGACATGCCGCTAGGCACTAAAGGAAAGGGTAAAGATGAATGCCGTCCATGGCATCATCCCAAGGCTGGCCTAGCCTCTAAAAGGTAAAGGATGACGATGGATGATGTCGGCAGCATCATCCCAAGGCTGGCCCAGCCTCTAAAACTGATCAGTAAAGGTAGCACACTGTCGAGTTACAAGTCAGATTTCATCATTGATTTCCCCATACCCCCAGGTTATATGTTTAAGTCAGGTGTTAAATAAACACGAGCTAATGCCAACTCCGGATCAAGTAGGTGCAGGTTTGTCTAGATAGACAACAGGAATGGTCCGTCAGGACTACAGGACAGGTTTGTTGGCATTAGACGCAAGATCAGGTAACAGGTAAAACCATGGTACGTCAGGTCAAGCCGGGTAGTGTATATAAATGTCATGTCATATCAAGAGTCGTACGGTACCATGTCGTGTCAAGTAACAGGTGTAACAAGTCATGTCAAGGTGTACAAGATATCATGTGGGTGCTCATAATTAAACTAGTGTAATCATGGGTATCCAGAACAAGCATATGTACTAATAAAATCAACAAGCTGGAACTTGTAACGTGAAATGCAATCAGGTACAGATTTAGATATGTAGATGCACAGTTATCAGTTTGGGTTTAAGGGATAGTTTCAACATTACTTAACTACAGTATAAAAAATCTGGATGTTAAAATCATGTCAATATGGACTAAATAATCTAAAGATACAATTGAATGTTAGATGTATGCAAAAGGTCGTCCGACAAGGTATACAATATAAAGGGGTACTGTGGGCTATGCAAATGATTGTTATATGATTTAAATATGAATGTGGGTACTATGTATAATAGAACTAAATGCAACATGGTATGTTTCGAGATATGAATCTAAAATGATATAACAGGACGTCGAAATGGAACATGTAGTATTAAATGCAAACTACAGGTTTAATATGCACTCAAATAGGTATATAGAAATTTAAATAGCATGTATAGTAATTTAAATAGCATGTAGCAAGTATCACTTGCCTCGACGGATTGCGAAGCGGTAAACGGAACGTCACGCGTCGGCAGGAAAAGTCGCGACGCGCGCACGGTACACGGAATGAGTTCAAACAACGAACAGTGGGATCACACGGGTCAGGTATCCTTGCTGGGTTGTCGGGATCGTCGACGGCAGGGCCGGATTCCGGCGATCACAAAAAATAGTGAATAACCTAAAAGAGAAATGCATGAAAGAAAAGAAGGGAAGAAGAGAAGGAGGATGGAGGAGAGGAAGCTCACAATGGTCTGTGGAGGGGTCGTGAGGGTCGACGGCGTTGACGGAGCTCCTGCGAGGTACTTGCAGAGGCCACCGGAGATCAAGAAACGGGAACAGAACTGAAAAGAAGGGAAAGAAGGAGAAAGAAGGAGAAAGAAGGAGAGAAGAGGGAGCAACGCTTACTGGGAGCGCACGAGGGCCAGGAACACGGGGATAAGTCACCGGCGGTGATCACCCCGGCGGTGCAGATGTGTGCAGGGGTGCACGGGCTGCTCTGGTGCGAGTGCAGCGTGATTGGGGAAGAAGAGAGTGGAGGCGGAGGTGATGAGGGTGAGGAGGAGACGTGGTCTGCAACGGCGTCGTCGGTGTTAGGGCAACGGCGAGGCAGAGGCAGCGGCTGAGGTTTTCTGGTGATGGGTTCATGAAGAAAAGAAAAAGAAGAAGAAAAATATATAGAGGGAAGAGAGAGAGAGATACGCGGAAGAGAGAGAGAGAAAGAATCGAGAGGAGAGAGAAGGGAGATCGAGAGGAGTGAGAGAGAAAGGAATGAATAGTGACGAGAGAGAATCTTGGATGTTTGCGCAGGAGAGATAAAGAGAGAATAGAGAGAAGAGAGAGAAAGAGAAGGAGAAAGGTGAGAGAGAGACAGCTGTGAGGCCCAGTGGAATAGAACGGAGGGTTTTGATTGGTTCGGGGGTTAGGAAAATTTGTTTAGGAAAATAATTTTATAAAAGATTTTTCTATTTTAAGGAATAACCTCGTTAGTTTAAAAAAATATTGTAAGCTGTAACTTTATTAAAAAATATGTTTTAGGTAAAACAAAATCTTTAGGCTGTTAAATGAACGAATTTTAAAGAGATTTAAAATTATTAGAATTTGGCGGAAATACAAAATGTTTCTGAAATGCGCCCGGGTCGGGTCCAAAATTTTGAATTTGAAATATGAAAATTATTAGCAAGTTCCAAAAATTAAAATGAAGGATTTTGTAACCGAAATGCATACCCCCAAGAACGGACGCACGTACGTGCGCGTAGCCGTCCAAACACGTCCGATTCACTGAACGGGACGAGAACACGATGCAAGGACGCTACCACAGGGTTAGGGGTATCAAGCAGGCTATGTTATGTATTTTTAAATTATTTTTAAGGGACATAAATTGTTATATGCTAAAAAAATATGTAATGTCGGGGTAAACCATAACTAGGAAACAACAAGTTCAAGCAAGCGGGTCGAATAAAAAGTAGACTACCATTCGCATCCACAGTAAATGAAATAGACACCACAAACAACACACACGACAACAGAAACTGGTATAACTGGACTCGGTTTTTACATTATACCCAACTACAAAAAGAATTTCGTCCTCGAAATTCCAAGAACACAAAAAAGGATAAATGACCAACAAACTATAAGAAAAGATGGGGAAACTTCTGCCGGATTTCATCTTCTCGTTCCCAAGTTGACTCTCCATGTGAGCGACTACTCCAAGAAACAAGTACAAGAGGGATAACCTTTTCCTTAAGAACCTTTTCCCTTCGATCCACAAACGCAATCGGTCGCTCCTCAAAAGTTAGGTCTTCTCGTACAGTCAGCTCCGAATGATCCAACACATGCGTTTCATCTCGAACATACTTACGGAGTTGAAATACGTGGAACACGTCATGCACATTCACCAAGGATTGCGGAAACGCCAATCGATCGCTACCTCACCGACACGCTCCAAAATCTCAAAGAGTCCGACGAATCGAGGACTGAGCTTTCCCCGACTTCCGAAACGAATCACCCCTCTAGTCGGTGATATCTTCAAGAATACCAAATCACCCACGGTGAACTCTAAAGGTCTTCTCGATGTATCTGCCCAACTCTTCTGTCTGTCTTGTGCCGCTTTCATATGATTTCGGATAGTGTTAACCTTCTCAATTGTCTGCACAACCAAATCTGATCCCAACAATCTTCGTTCACCGACATCGTCCCAACAAACAGGTGAACGACACTTGCGTCCATATAAAGATTCAAATGGAGCCATCTGTATAGTCACCTGGAAACTGTTATTGTAAGAAAACTCCACCAAATGTAGATGATCCTCCCATGAACCCTTGAAGTCCAACATGCAAGCTCTCAATATATCTTCAAGAGTTTGGATCGTTCTCTCCGACTGGCCATCTGTTTGAGGATGATAAGATGTGCTAAACTTCAATCGAGTCCCCAAACTTTTCTGTAAGCTCCTCCAGAAGTGTGATAAGAACCGAGTGTCACGGTCGGACACGATGCTCACCGGTACTCCATGCAATCTTACAATCTCCTGCATGTACCGTTCTGCCAAAGTTTCTATTGATTGACCAACCCGAAAAGGAATGAAATGAGCTGCCTTGGTCAAACGATCAACAATCACCCATACTGCATTGTTGCCTTTTGGACTCCGCGGTAGAGCTGTTACGAAATCCATGGTTATATGTTCCCACTTTCACTGAGGAATCGGAAGTGGTTATAGTAAACCAGCAACCTTTTGATGTTCAGCCTTAACTTGCTGACACACCAAGCACTTTGCCACAAAGCGGGCAATCTCCCGTTTCATGCCTTCCCACCAGAAATGCTGTCGTATGTCTCGGTACATCTTCGTGCCTCCTAGATGTACGGAATATGCTGAACTGTGTGCCTCCTTCATAAGTTCTTCGTGAATATCTCCCTTTGGCACACACAACCGGCTACCATATCTCAACGAACCATCTTCATGGATCAATAAGTCAGTTCGAAGTCCAGCTTCAACCTGTTCTCGAAACTTTTGCAATCTAGAGTCCTGCGATTGCGCTGCTTTAATATTCTCGATCAACGACGAATGTACCTGCAGCTGCATCAACTGTCCCGAAAAATGCGGTAGCACAACCTCCAAATCAAATCTTCGAAAGTCTTCAATGAGTTCCTTCTGTGCAGTCAACATCTGAATTGCTGGCAACCGACTTAGCACATCCGGCACAACATTAACTTTTTCCGGATGGTACTTAAGATCAAGATCGTAGTCAGCCATCAGCTCCAACCATCTATGTTGCCTCATATTAAGCTCCTTCTGCGTGAACACATATTTCAAGCTTTTATGATCAGTGAAAATCTCGACCCTTTAGCCCAAAAGGTAGTGTCTCCAAATCTTCAAAGCGAAGATCACAGCCGCAAGCTCCAAGTCATGAGTTGGGTAATTCTTCTCATGGGTCTTCAACTATCTCGATGCGTATGCTATAACCTTCCCATGCTGCATCAAAACACATCCCAATCCTTTCCCAGATGCGTCGCTGTGAATCACTAATCCTCCGGAACGGTCTGGCACGGTCAGAATAGGAGCGGTTATCAATTTCTGCTTCAACGCCTCAAAAGCTGACGCACACCTATCTGTCCACACAAAAGGTACCTCATTGCGCGTAAGCTTGGTCAACGGTTCCGCCAGACGAGCAAAGTTCTTCACAAACCTTCTGTAATACCCGGCTAGTCCAAAGAAGCTTCTTATCTCCGCAACATTCTTCAGAATCGGCCAATCTCGAACTGCTGCAATCTTTTCGAGATCAACAGCGATTCCGTCGCCAGACACGACATACCCCAAAAACTTTACTTCTTCCAGCCAAAACTCGCACTTGCTCATCTTTGCATATAATTTTTCTTGCCTCAGCTTCTGCAGTGCGATCTTCAAATATTCAGCATGCTCTTCAATACTCTTCGAATAGACCAGAATATCATCAATGAACACCACTATAAACTGGTCCAAGAATGGCGAAAAGATTCGGTTCATCAAGTCTATGAATATCGCCGGTGCATTCGTTACTCCAAAAGGCATCACTAAGTACTCGTAATGTCCATAGCGAGTTCGGAACGCTGTCTTGCAAATATCTCCTATTCTCACTCGGACCTGATGATATCCGGATCGCAAATCCAGCTTCGAGAATACCCTCGCGCCACTAAGCTGCTCAAATAGTTCGCCAATGCGAGGGATCGGGTACTTGTTCTTAATAGTCACCCGGTTTAATTCTCGATAGTCGATGCACATCCTCCTTGTGCCATCTTTCTTCTTGACTAGAAGAATTGGAGCTCCCCAGCGAGTTACTGCTTCGGATCCAACCCTTCTCGAGTAACTCCATAACTTGCTTCTTAACTTCTTCCAACTCCACTGGTGCCATTGGATAATACGCTTTAGAGACAGGCGCTGCACCAGGAATAAGATCAATCGTGAACTCCACGTCTTGCTTCGGTGGTAAACCTGATATGTCCTCGAACACGTCCATGAAATCTCGAACAACAGCTGGCGCTTCACTTTTATCGACCTCCATCGACGAAAGAACACTAGTTGTCGGCCTAGCCCTAAACTCGACTGGCCCGACAGAACTGCTTCCTCCAATAAAGGTAAACTCTGGATGTCCGGGAATCTGGAAAATTACTTTCTTTACCCTACAATCGATGTGAGCGTGGAAAGTGCCAAGAAAATCCATTCCCAAGACGACTTCATAGCTGCCCGTATCAATCACCAAGAAATCTGCAAAAAGCTCCCGTCCGCAAACAACAACTGCACAATCTTTACACTCACTACTAGATATGATTTTCTCATTCCCAGTGTGTATGTCCCAGAAACTAGACATGGTCGTGCAAGTAATCGAGTGTGTAGCAATAAACTTGGACGACAAAAAACAGTGGGATGCACCAGAATCAAATAACGCTAATGTAGGAAAACTATGAACAAGTAGAATACCTGAAACAACTTCTCCTGAAGCCTTAGCTTCCTCAGCCGTCAAAGTAAAAGCTCGAGCCTGATTGGGTCCTTAAGTCAGCTGCTTCTGTCCCAGAAACGGTTTCCGCGGCGGCTTCTGAAGATCATCCTTTGTGCGGAGCTTCGACGGACAAGAGTTTATAGTATGATCCGCCGATCCACAAACCAAACAAAGTCCCTGCCTTCTTCGACAATCTCTTTGCACATGTCCGGGTAAATGGCAGTAGTTATAAGTCACGCTCTTTCTTTGGTCAACGACAGTGGGCCTCTTCATAGGTGTTACACCACGACGGTTCACTGGAATACCTCTGCGTCCATGTGCTCGGTTCGGTGCAAATGCCGGCTTCCGTACTGTAATTGCTTTCTGCTATGAACTCCCAGTCTTCCCAGATAAGCTCTGCTGTTCATGGGCCGCCGTAAGTACCTGCGAGAAGGTGGTCAAACCCAGGGAGACAATCTGCCTCTGGATGTCCACATCTAAACTGCGCATAAACCTCCTTGCCCTGTCAGCATCGTTGGCAACTAAAGGTCCAGCGAACCTATTGAGCCGCGTCCACTCAGCTGCATGTACATCTACATGTGCACCGTTTTGCTTTAAACTAATGAGCTTCTCTTCCATTTCCTCCTGTGCAGTCCGTGGGAAGAACTTCTCCTGGAAACTTTTTGAAAAATCCGCCCACTTGATCGGCTTGGGCAAGCGGGTCTCCTCCACAAGCCACCATTCACGGGCGTTGATCAGTCGAAAATAATGTATTTTTAACACGTCAATTTCCTTATCATTTGCATTCATCTAAAGGTATTCAGGTTAAGTATAGCACATATTAGCAAAACACCCGTAAAATACCAGATTACATGTGTTGTATACTGAAACCGACATTTTGAGGGAAATTGAGTGTTTATCATGGCATCGCATCATCCTTGTATAGCGCAACATTTGTTTCAAAGATCTGTGCAGGAAATTCCAGGATCCGAGCCAAAATTGTTAAAGTGCTGATAAAAGACGCGCCAACTCCAAGACTTGAGATCTGGCAAATAACTAGAAGGAATTATAAGATTCCACATATTAGAACAATATCCAAAAGCCAGCAGAAAGCAGAGAAAGAAAATTGATGATCCAAAACTCCTATTGGGCCGCGGATCCGCGGCCGGAGCAGGGCATGCGCCGCGGATCCGCGGTTACGTGACATCCACGTCATCAAAGCTTCACTGCAGAATTATTCTCTCAAGTTGTACACCTCAGAAAGCTATGACAAATTCTAGAATTCTCCAGAGTCTTCTGCCAGATCAGCAAGCTCCTTGTGCAAACTAAACTTCCAAGCTTCCAAAGCAAGCTTCCCACTTAACTATACCTTAAAGCCTAGAAGCTTCTCCCTAACTTCCAAACTTATGAAGGAAGCTAACCCTAACTAACTAATTCTAGAACCTTCCTCCTAACTACCAAGCTTACAAGAGAAGCTAACCTAAACCAAGCTTACAAGGGAAGCTAACCTAATCCAAGCTTACAAAGGAAGCTAACCATTCTTAAAGCTATAAAAGGGACCCTAGGTTTCACTTCTAAAGATTGTTGAAAGTTGTTGAGAATTCATTCATTCTATCATCTCTTCCACCCACAAGTTGAGTGACACAACTTGTGCCTCAAAACCCTAACCCTAATCCAATCAAAAAGCCAAAAGTTCAAGATCTTCGAGTTCAATCAAAGCAAGAAGCCTTCAAAGCCTTTAGAAGCGAAGCCGGACTTCATCGGAGCAAGTGATCCAAGGAGATCCGCGACTCAAGGAGCCGAGCGAAGCCAAAATCGACGATCAAGTTCCTTACTCTTGTAGATTTCGAGAGATTTGTAACGAAATTGTTGATAAATAAAGGTGAAATTCTTTTATCTTGCTTAACTTTTTAATTCAAGCATTATGATTCAATCTAGATTCTTGAATGTGTTCTTTGTGATAATGCTTGAGTAAAACTCCGCTCGTGGAGGAGTCGAGAGAGTCAATAGATGATGAAGTTGACAAATCTTAAAACATTTCTTAAGTCCTATAATGTTTGTAAATTCTTGAAAATCAAATGATCGATGATCTAGTTTCGATGCGAATTGCTTTCTTGATTATTTTCTCTCGGAATTAGAGATCAAAGATCGATTATTTGATTTCCTAGAAACTAGCTTGTGAATGAGATTCATCGAAAGGACAAAGGATGAGATGAGGAAACCCTAGTTTCTGTGCAAGATCCTTAAACCTCGATAAATCGTCATCGATCTAGCATCAATTCGTTAATGGATAAGAAAACGTAACCGCCAGTCTTCGTCACGTCTATAGATTTAATCGACTCCTACGAGCTTCACTTCAATTCTTGAAACTTAAATCGATTGGAATTCTCTCAATTCTTGATTCTTGATTTTTATGTTTTCTTGATTTTAGATTAGATCTAGATGATTCTTGAATCCATTTTACAAATCTCGAATTGAATTGTCTTTCTCTTTTCTTTAAATTTTTGATTCATCTAATTCGAAATACGAACGGATTACACTTTCCCTGTGGACGATCCGCACTTACTAACGCGCTACAAATCGACACCGTTATTGATTGAAGTCAAATGTTTTTGGTTGTGATTTCTATACATTTTCTAAACCGACACACCGAGAATTCACATTCAATCAAATGGCGCCGTTGCCGGAGATAGTGCGCTAATTCATTCGTTTTTGAAATTTGAGTTGAAAAGTTTATTCCATTATAATTTTGAGATCAAAATTCGCGCAAAACACTAAACGATTCGTTGTGATTTGTTGCAAGAAAATCTGGAGTCTGCTGAGCAATTGGAAAAATATTTGGAAAATTCCAGAGAGTTGAAGAAGTGAACAGGGGCTTACTGTGAATTTTTTGTGCAGGGAACTGTTCAAACCGCCGCGGATCCGCGGTTTAAGCTTGTCATTGCGGCGGAACCGCGGTCTTACTGTAGCATTGCTGTACCATTTTTTCTCAGGTATCTTCTCACTTTCTTATCTCCTTCTCAATCTGCTCCAACTAACAATTTGCTGCAGGTTTCTTTGCAAAATTCGCAGCGCCGCAAAAAGCAATAAAAAAAATTATGCGTGTTTTTGATTTCTTGGTTGTTTGCATATTAATACGGAAATTAAGGGGCACAGCCAAATTCAGATTAGGTGGGGAGTTCATTACCCTTCCTAAGCCCAAAAAATCACAAACTTGCATCCGCATTACCCTCATTAACTAAAAAAGATCTAGAGATTACTCTAAGGACCGTCGCGCTCACTTAGGAAAAGAGAAGGCCGTGGGTAATTCATTGCTTATCTGCGTTTCTTTTGTGATGTCTAAGGCAAATGTGTCTAAGGCTAGTGGTTACTTAATTAGGCCCACTACTTACGTAGTGGAGAACCTCCCACTTACCTGGCACTTACCTGGCCACAGGAGAGACAAAGAGGCAGTGGAGGATTGATCCTGCGACTTTTCTTTTGGCAGTTAGGAGCAGTCTAGAGCCTTGGCCAAGGTGACCACTAGACTTAGGGTTGCTTGTTGCATTTTTTGTGATTTGCATCATTTTTTCAAAAATCCGTAAAATTTTCAAAACAAACACCAACACTTCATTCATTTCCCCTAATTATATTCACGCTGCCACTTGTACTAAACCCTTTAGTGCAAGATAGGCTGGGCACGGGATTCTAGTGCCCGTTTAGTCCGCGTCCCCCCGATCGACTCCGAAGTCGGTATCTCTACATTTACCTCTTCTTTACCCACCACCACACCCACATCGATGGATCCTTCTCCATCAAACTTCTTTCCCACTAATCTGCTGCCGTCCGTAGGTGCGCAGAATCCACCCCGCATCTCTCTCCAAGAGAGGTGCTATCCTATGCGAGGTCCTCTTTCGACCTGCTTATCCATTCCACCAGCCAACGGGGATAATTTTGAGATTAAACCCCAATACATCAATGTTCTACCCAAATTTCACGGTCTCGAGTCTGAAGACGCATATGTCTTTATCACCAAATTTGAAAATGTATGCGCAATGATAGGTACGTCACAACTTTCAGTGGATGCTATGCGTCTACGACTTCTTCCATTTACCTTGTGCGATATAGCCGAGAAGTGGCTGTATAACACTACCGCACATTCCATTACGAATTGGGAAGAATTCGTTGCGGCATTCCTTAAGAAATTCTACCCTATGCAAAAGACAGCTCTGTTCCCCTCCGAACGGCGGCCTGCGACGTTAGGACGTCACGTGCCTGAGGTTCGGGGCAGATGCTATTTGGTTTTTATCCGTCTACCTCTCCGAAGATGCCAAGTTGATTTATGGCACCGTGTATCGGAGGTTTAGACGGATGCGGCCGATGTAGCAGACTTTGTCAGATTCCCCCTCGCTTGAGGGGTTTTTGATTGTGGGGACGCTCTTCCCTGCAGGCGCAAGCCCCTGCAGTTAATTACGCTACCGCATCGCGGTAACAACTTTCTCCTTCTCCAGAATTTCACTTCGTGTCGTGGGTGTTTGTTTTGTTTGTGGTTGCCCGTGGATTGTATACGGAGACTGAGTAATACCGTCGCCCGTAGGACGTGGATTAGTCCAAATCCGTATTTACTTAGATTTGGGTTTGGTGTTTTTAGTTTAAGGATGCATTAGTCGCGTTGCGACTAAGATCAACTTAAACATTCGTCAAGGATACGTTAGTCTTGCTTTGGACTAAGATCAACCTGACGTGGTGATTCATTTAATTTATGGCCATCGGGACTCATCACCTCTCTAACATCGTTGAAGGATTACAACGATAGGTGTCAGAGGAGCTCAGAGATGTACCCTTGAACCAAAGCTGATTGAGGGTTTTATAGTCCATTTAAGTGCTTAAGGATACGTTAGCCGTATTTGGGGCTAAGATCAACTTAAACGGGATCGTTTAGATCCGGCAAAAGAGCAATTGGCTCTATTGTTCCAGTTTAGGGACGTAGTGGTCCCTTATTAGTTTAGGGACGTCTCGGTCCGATACCAGTTTAAGGACGTAGTGGTCCATTATTAGTTTAGGGACGTTTCGGTCCGATGCCAGTTTAGGGACGTAGTGGTCCATTATTAGTTTAAGGACATTTCGGTCCATCGCCAGTTTAGGGACGTAGTGGTCCGTCATTAGTTTAGGGACATTTCGGTCCGATGCCAGTTTAGGGACGTAGTGGTCCATCATTAGTTTAAGGACGTCTCGGTCCAATATTAGTTTAGGGACATCTCGGTCCGATATTAGTTTAGGGACATCTCGGTCCACGAGTTTAAGAACCCCGCAGTCCATATCGATGTGTGGTCGTTGGGACCCGTCACCTCTTTGACGTCGTTGAGGAATTACAACGATGGATGTCAAAGGAGTTCGGAGATGTACCCTCGAACCGGATGTAGATTGATTTAGGAGAGCCATTTTGCTCAATCAATTTAATTTAAGGACTTATGGCCACGATTGGGCTAAGTCCATTTCAACATTTTATTTGCATTGCATTTTTTTTATTTAGGCTCTACTCACAAAAGATACAGAATATCAGTTTATTTTGGGCTCTGCCCATTTGCAAAAGCATCTACTTCGTTTGGGCTTTGCCCCTTTTTAAAATGCATAGCATTCTGAATATTTTGTTTGGGCTCTGCCCATTTATATATGATGCAAAGCATCTGTTCTTGTTTGGGCTCTGCCCCTTAAAATAATGTATTTGCGCTTTATTGAGCCTGTTAGGCCTTCTCTTAATTGGGCTTGGCCCTTTTTAATGCATCTGCGCTTTGCGCTAAGTAATGAGCGCAAGTCCATATGGTGATGACACGTGTCGTGCTCTGATGAGCGCAAGCGCACTAGCGCAGTGCAATGCGCTGTTGCGCTGCTGACACGTGGCGCGCTCTCAGCGAGTTGCGCCAATTCCAGAGAGCAAAGCTCTATTTCAAGGCGCGTAGCGCAAGTTGTTCTGCAGCTGACACGTGGCGCGCTCTCAGGAGCGCAACAGCGCAGTTTGGAAGTGCAAAGCACTAAGAATCTTTTTAGATTCCAGAACAGGAGTGCAAAGCACTAAGAATCTTTTTAGATTCCAGAAAGGAAGGGCAAAGCTCTGTTCAAGTTCTTGGTCTAAATTAGATCAAAGAAAGAAAAAAAAAATAAATTTCTTCTTTATTCGAAGAACCAGAGGTTCGCAGAAGTGCAAAGCACTATTCTTTTATTGTTTACATCGTTTTTAAAGAACCGAAGGTTCACAAGAAGTGCAAAGCACTGTTTTCTTCTTTTTTATAAAGATCATTGATCTTTTTTTTTTTGTTTTAGACTAATGGTCTTTTAGAAGGAATTTCTTCTAATCCATGAAGGTTCTTTACCTCTTTCTTGAAATTTTCTCGGAGTTCTTTCTGTTTAGGGTTCTTGAATTCTCAAAAAAAAATCTCGATGCCTTTGAATTGAGGCCTAAGGTCCTTTTTATAGTGCTCACAAATTAGTTAAATTTGTTAAAGAGATCATCCTCTGAGTGATTTGGGGAATTTTCCCTACCGTTGGATCTTTGATCCAAGGGCTTCTGCCTTGCAGAAGAAAATCTTCTTGTTTCAACAAGAACAGAAAAGATTTCTTAAAAATCTTAATTTAATTTGGCGCAGATGCCCCAGCGCATGACACGTGTCGCGCAGCGCAGAGCGTAGCGCAACTGCGCTAGTGCATCTGCGCTGACACGTGTCGTGCAGCGCAGAGCGTAGCGCAACTGCGCTAGTGCATCTGCGCTGACACGTGTCGTGCAGCGCAGAGCGCAGCGCAACTGAAGCGTTGCTTCAGGCAAATAGAGCTCTGCTCTGATTGGGCGCGTCTTCTTGGGCGCAGCGCTGATACATCTGCGCCTGACACGTGGCGCGTTGCGCTCAGCGCAAAGGATCTGAAGCGTTGCTTCCTTTAAACAGAGCTTTGCTCTGATTGGGTGCGCTGCGCTAATGTATCTGCGCTGGACACGTGGCGCAGAGCGCGCAGCGCAAAGGATCTGAAGCGTTGCTTCCTTTAAACAGAGCTTTGCTCTGATTGGGTGCGCTGCGCTTGAGACTTGAAGCGTTGCTTCGAAAATTTAAATTTTGAATTCAAACAGAGCTTTGCTCTGATTGGGCGAAACAAATGCCCCCCCAACGTTGCGCTCACGTGGCGCACACGTGAGTGCAACGGTGGCAACCCCTTCTGACCGTTGGATTGAGGGGGAATTCCAAGAGGCGCAAGCGCCTTATAAATAGGGCCTTTTAACCCTTAGAAAATCTCACCATTTTCTTGGATTTAGATTTTCAGAGCTCTGCTCTTTGCTTAAGAATTTCAGAGCTTTGCTCTTGTTTTCAGAACTCTAGAGCTTTGCTCTTATCTCCCAAAGTTTAGAAAACTTTTAGGTAATAATTAATTTTAAAATTAAGTTAAGTTAATTTAAATCAATTTTAACCAATAGAGCTCTGCTCTCATGGATCTTTTGATCTGAAGAAATTCCTTTTAGGGTTTCATTAACAGAGCTTTGCTCTCACAAATCCATAGATCTACAGAGATCTTATTCATGGGTTCTAACCCATGAACAGAGCTTTGCTCTTTGAATCAAATGTAGATCTTTTAGATCTGAAACAAATGAAGAATTTTTCTATAAGCTTTCGTGGATCTTTTTTTTTTTTTTTTTATTTCAGAAATTTTAATTTTAAATTTCTTTTCAAAAACTTGCTTTTTGATGGAGTATTATAGAGCTAAGCTCTTTCTTAAGGAATTTTAATTCTTTTGAGACCAGAATTTGACAAGTGTCACTCTGTGACAGAGCTTTGCTCTGAAAGAGGAGATTCTCTCCTTGTCTCTAGGGATTCTCTCCCCCTTTTTTATTATGGGAATGTTCCCCCTAAGGACCAACTGACAATCTCATCCAATGATGAGTTTGTCTCTTTAATTGACGTATTGTCATTTAGATTTTGTGGGTCCCTCTTTGGTCCCCTACTCACTGCACTGGGGTGCGGTGTAATTAATTAATTTTGATTTTAATTAATGCATTTTCTTCTTTCAATGTCAAACGTTGGGATTACAACACTGACGGCTACATTGCTCTTTTTGCAGCGATCATGTCTGAAGACACTTCATTCCCGTTTGTCCGCTCGGAGGAAGGATTCCCAGAGGCGCCTTTGGACCGTGAGGTCCTGACCATGATCAAGGCATACGACCCTGAGCATAAGAGTCTCCACCTCTGGGGGTCGTGGTACAATCAGATCATTATGGGCCGACGGAGCTTTACATGCGCGGTGCCGTCGGAACCCATAACGGCGATTCATTATGCTACCCCACCCTCGGTGCAGTATGCCGTGGAGCTGGCAGACTGGACATCAAAAGGTTTTCTACATCCCGCTATAGATGCGATACCGGTCCAGCGTCCTATGGTTTTGGACATCCTAGGACGTCGTATCTGTCAAGGTGAAGCGCGGCCTTGGGGGCAATCGTATAACCTTGGTTTGATTCCCCGCCACCCGATTGGCTATCTGCCATGGGCCCGGTATATCCTGTCGACGAAGAAGTCACAGTTGATAAGACTAGGATTGTACACCGCAGTCTACGTCTCTCTCTTCCAATATCCTACGCTCCCCACCTGGTGGCTCAAGGCCTTCTTGGAGCAATGGAATATTCCCACCCACACTTTCCTTGCCATGGATCGGGAAGTGTCAATTTCTCTGGAGGAATTTGCGGAGGTATCCGGCTTACCGGTGATGGGGGAACATTATGAGGAGCTGCTCCCAACAGACGTGTACGTTTTCGGAGCTAGGCCAATGGTAAGGGGGGTCACTCCGGATACTGCTGTTCAACACCAGTTCCCAAGCTTAATTAACGTGTTGAACATATATGAGTCTCTCTTCGTTGAACATGGGAGTCGAGGAGTTAACTTTGAGGATTTCATTGCTCGGTTCCTTCACCCCAACGCCCTCTCTGCGGCCACTGCCAAGTCTGCCACCCTCGAGGACCCTTTCGGTTTAGGTTTGGATAACCTGCCGGCGAACGAAATAGGTCAAAAGGATTTCTTTCTTCCTAACTTTCCAACCCTGTCTCTTGCAGAAGTAGCGGCCCCTGGGATGGATGAGGAGACCTTTTTCTTGGGGTTTCTCGGGTTATGGTTGAGTTGGTTCGCTATCCCAATGCACTCTCATCGAATGCGACCCTCTGTCTTTTATCCAGCACATCGGATGGTCATCGGGGTGAAGGTAGCTGTTGGGATCGCCGGCCTGGCACACTTATACCACGGTCTCAGTCGAGCGGCGAATGCCAGTGAGCCCGGGGTTTTGCATGTGGTCTTCCCGATGCATTACTTCGCGTCGTGGCTCGAGTTACACACGGCGGGTGTCTTCGGGATGCACAAGAGGCCCTCGTTCTTTGACAAGAGCGGTTTTCCTCGCATTATACAACTGATCGGTGCATCAATTGTAAACCCTTCACAACGGAACGCTAGGGGCTTGCTCCTTCGCCCCCATACCGTCGAAGCCGGGATGTCCTTTGTCGATAAGGTGTTGACCGTTGGAAAGGTGTCTACCACCGTGACGCGGCCATTACAGGATATCTTTAAGGATGGAGCTTCTGTTTTAACGGCCCGGGAGACCCTCCACTTATATTCCATTAGACCGGGCTTTTTAGTTTTTAGGCAGAATGATGTGGCAATTTTTATGAGGTATAACCCACATCGTTTTGCTCAACAACTGGGCTACGATCAAGGGGTCCCCTTGGAAGCCTTTTTGGTGGAACCAGCTGCCACTGAAGAGGGGATGGAGAACGCCTTGCACCATTTCATGCGCGTGAATACGACCTCTCGTTTTTTATTAATGCGCCGACTTACGCTCCGAGACTCCTCAATGTGTACAAAGACTGGTACAATCATGCGACAGGGGCAGTCATAAAGGAGGAAAGGCGACTGTTGGTTGATCGTAAGGGTGCACCTCCAGGTACCGATCGCAACGCTCCCTTGGTTCCTAGGACCCTAGTAATCGCTCCCTTAAAAGATGCCGGGGGCAGACCATCACGCGCGCAAAGTCCTCCGCGTGAACTATCACCTCCTGATATCGCGGAAGTACCTCCTGCACCCTGTGCTCAGGTGGAAGCAGTGGTTGTACCCTCACCGGAGTCTGGCATGGGTGCGGACATCGGGACTCGTCGTCCCAGAGCAGCTGCTAAACGGAAGTCGATCCCTCGCGGGCCCAGGGTCGGAGGGCAAAAGAAAAAGAAGTCGCTCTTTGCAGCGGACGCTGCGTTCGGCCAGGAACCCCACGCTCCTTATTCCGAGGGTCTGCTCGAATATGGGACTAACGCGGGATTATTGATGCCGCTGCCGGACGATACAGACTTGGAAGCTGCTCTCAGAGCTTCAGCATGGCTGGTGAAGCGTGATGCGTGGCTGGCTAAGCTTGCGCAATCAGGTAACTAGTAGTTACTTTTTCTTTATTGCAACGTATTTTCTTCGTCATTTCATTATATATATATTTACTTTTTAACTAACGCTTTTTCTTTCTTTTCTTTCAACAGGCATTACCGATGAAGAAGCCATTGCCGCTTCTCTGAAGACTTTCCAGGAGGAGGAACGTCTCAGAGAATCTATGGGTTTGAGTAAGTTTCGATTCATCGAATTTTTCATTTTCCTTGCGTTATGGTCGACCTAACCTTTCCATCTTAATTGCAGGGACTTCAATGCCGCTCCCTCCTAGCGACGCAGATGTTCTACCAGCGGCCGATGTTCCTGTTTCCTCTAGGACACCGCAGGAGGCTCATCTCGGAGAGCCGATGAGAGATGCCTTGAAGGCTCTGGAGGCATCCCTGAATGAAGATGATGATGCCTTGAAGGAGGCATCACGGAGGTCCCTCATGACCGCTCGGGAGGAGAGGAAACGGTTGAGGCGTGAGGCGAAGGCGCGTAGGGCTGCCTTGGCTATGGGAGCGGGCCCTAGCACCGTTCCTCGAGCTGATACTCCCTCTGAAGAGGCCCCTGTCGCCCTGTCCACTGCCCGCAGAGGGGTGGCACGTGCAGCTCGGAGCGCGAACGGTAAATCCGCCTCAGGTAATGTTTCTCTTGGAGTTTTTGTTATAAGTATCTTAATGTCGTTTGTCCTTACATCTCTCATCTTGCAGGACCAAGTCCGATCGAGGGGGAGGCGGAAACCGTCAATCTCGAAGGGACAGAGAGGGCAGTACCTGCCGAACTCGAGCCGACGGTGGGCAACGTCGTTGTGGCTTTGGAGCTTGGGGTAGAGGTTGAGGGGCCTGCAGCCGATAAGGTCACGGATGCTGAACCCGAAGTGGTGGCAGATGACGTGATCATTATAACTGAGCCCAGAGTGGCGGCGAATGAGGCGCTCGAGACCGGTGATCCCCCGGCGATGGTGGACGATACAACCGCCACTATTGAGCCTGAGATGGTAGTGGGCGAGGTGGCCACGATTCCTGAAGACGAGCCAACCGCTCATTCTCTGGAATCTGGCAATACTCCAGTCATAGCTCTTCCCGTCTACGGTCCTCCGCCGTCTCCCGGGCTTGCGAGCACGACGACAGTCCCTATTGAATCGGGCGATGAGGCCACAGGCGGTGGTCTCATGTCGATAGAGGAGGGAGTCGTCTCTGTTTCCGCCGGGAGCTCCTCAGGTACACCTTAAGTTGTTGTTTTTTTTTATTTGCTTTACAATCTTTTCTGACAAGTTCATTTTTCGTAATGCAGGTGCAGCTAGTGTTGATGCCCCACTACTTGAGGGAGCTCCCTCCACGACTGCCTTGGCGATGGTTACCCCTCGGCCCTCTCTTACACCGTCAAAGATGTTGGAAGGTATGGGTTTATAACTTATTAATCCTATGTTTGAGATATACAGTTTATGTACTGAAGTCACACCGTTGTATCTTTCAGGAGTGCTTTTTGATCATCTCTATCAAGTGTTGCTCCCACACTTCTCCTTCCCATCTGAATTCGCCTCTCCGTCTGGTGGCGCTGGTGAGTACTTGTTCCCGATTGGTAGCTTTGTCTTTTTAGCGGTAGAATTATTTCCAACTCTCTCTTGTTGTGACTGCAGCGTTGCAAATCGAAGGGGGAGCAGGAAGATCGGCTGTGCCACCAGTCCTTCCGGACTTGCCACCTGTCTCCACTGGTATAGTAAACCATTTTATCAATGACTTCCTTCATATCTATTGAATCATCATCTAATCGCATTTCGTCTTTTTCCAGCCGTCGTTCCAGTCTCGGTGCCTTTCGAGTCTCGCATTACAATACCAGGCGGCCCTTCCCAGCGACGGCCGTCCTCAAAAGGTGCCGCGAATAGTTTGCGCATGTTGAGCGACTACATTGAGGAACTCGACATCGAGGCTCCTGTATCTGCTGAGGACTTCGCCACGACGGTTAACCCAATGTTGGCGATATTTGCCACCTTCCATGACGAGGGTATTGTTGCCTCCTGGGTTAACTATTGTCGGGAGGTCGAGGCTCGCCTTCATCAGTTGGAGTCAATGCGCCCGTCCCCCGAGACTTTGGCCTTGAGCACTCAACGGGGAGCATGGCTCGAGCAAAGCGCTTCTCGTTTCCGTCATCTGGAACAAGAAGTGGCTTTGAGGCTGAAGGAGTGCCAAGATTCTTCGAGCAGAACTGCTCGCTTGCGTGCCGAAGTTGAGGCGAACGCTGCTGAGGTAAAGACCGTGTTCGAGGGTCTTCTGGAGCGCATGTCGAATGGGCTGAGATTAAAGCGGGCACTTGATGTCGCCGAGCATGACATTCCAGGCCGTGAAGCTGCTTATCAAGCCGTCAGGGATCAGCTTGCCTCCGTCGCACAGCAACGGGCCCAGGTGGAGGCGGAGTTGGCAGTCGCATCCAATCAGGAAAAGGCATGGAAGGAGGTGTACGAACAACTGATAGAGCTATTTAAGACGCTTCCTTCCCAATAGCTGCCTTTGTATCAGTGTATTTGTAAAAATTTCTTTTCTGAGTAACGTGTACCCTTTCTTCGCTCTTTTGTATGATTCACCATGTATTTGATTGAGGTCAATGAATAAAGATACACACTTTCTTTTGCAATATCTTGTATGTTCTTTTGTTTTCTGCCTTTACACCATGATGTTGTCGATGAGCTTGATTGGCATACAACTTAATTTCTCCAAGAGGCGGCGATGGCTTAGGCCGCAGGTTCAGATCTGCCGCCTAAGACTTTTCAATTCTATGAGCCGTGAGGGTCTCATAGAGATTTTTCTCCCTACGGATCGAGAGGATCTCATAGGTGGATTTTCTCCTTAGGAATCGTGAGGATTCCTAAGTGTGGTTTTCTCTTATAAGTCGTAAGGATCCTATAAGAGCATTTCTCCTTCTTACGAGTCGAGAGGACTCGTAAGCGGTTGTTTCCCTCTTTGTCGAGAATCGACTTCAGAGAGTGAGACCCGTGAATAGTATGCAAGAGACCATTTAGGATTGACTTGCAGGGTCCCATTGTTCAGGAAGCAAGTTTTTGAATCCTTACTGCCCGAGATGTGAGTCAAAGAAGCTCTCGTCACGGAGTGTTTGTATCCGTGAGTTGAGAAGTTTGCTGGGATTATTTGTTTCCTCAGCGCCGAGGATTATTTGTGTCCTTGGGGTTTGAAACGAGTCGATGGTTCCTACGGAGGCACTGGTGGCTCTGCGGGTCGACGCGGATCAGAAGGCTCTCGTCAAGGAGTGTTTGTATCCGTGAGTCGAGAAATTTTGCTAGGGATTATTTGTGTCCCAAGCGCCAAGGATTATTTGTGTCCTTAGGGTTTGAAACGAGTCGATGATTCCCACGGAGGCTCTGGTGGCTCTACAGGTCGACGCGGATCAGAAGGCTCTCGTCAAGGAGTGTTTGTATCCGTGAGTCGAGAAATTTTGCTAGGGATTATTTGTGTCCCAAGCGCCAAGGATTATTTGTGTCCTTAGGGTTTGAAACGAGTCGATGATTCCCACGGAGGCTCTGGTGGCTCTACAGGTCGACGCGGATCAGAAGGCTCTCGTCAAGGAGTGTTTGTATCCGTGAGTCGAGAAATTTTGCTAGGGATTATTTGTGTCCCAAGCGCCAAGGATTATTTGTGTCCTTAGGGTTTGAAACGAGTCGATGATTCCCACGGAGGCTCTGGTGGCTCTACAGGTCGACGCGGATCAGAAGGCTCTCGTCAAGGAGTGTTTGTATCCGTGAGTCGAGAAATTTTGCTAGGGATTATTTGTGTCCCAAGCGCCAAGGATTATTTGTGTCCTTAGGGTTTGAAACGAGTCGATGATTCCCACGGAGGCTCTGGTGGCTCTATAGGTCGACGCGGATCAAAAGGCTCTCGTCAAGGAGTGTTTGTATCCGTGAGTCAAGGATTTTGTTAAAGTCACTGGCTTCTTCGGTTGAAATGAGCCGTTGAGGTTTGGCTTCGTCGTTTGACAGAATCCGCTGGGGAAGTATGGTTTCTTCTTTGTTTACGCCCTTAGATTGTATACAGGGATCGATGTGACCTCTACTGTAGGGCCAAAGTTTTATCATTTCTTCTTTTATTTTATTTTATTTCCGCGATGCTCTATCATTTCAGCTTTTATATCGCGAAGGTCGCGATTGCCCAAACATTTCGGCAATTTTTCGCGGTGCCCAATCATTTCGGCTATTTTTTCATGCATACACCTTCTTTTTTTTTTTTTTTTTTTTTTTTTTTTTTTTTTTTTTTTTTTTTTTTTGCAAGTCGTCCCATCATTTCGGCTATTTCATATGCATGTGCGGCCTACTGGCTTTTCGCTGTAAACCTGAATTTGGACACCGATTTCGGCATCAGCACCGCTACAACTGGGATATTGCCAGGAGCGGATCATCATTTGCCTCTGTCGTTGTCAAACAAAGGAGGCTTAGCGACCAAGGTTAAGGTCCCGTCGACTAAGGCTTTTGACTTCATGAGCCGTAAGGGTCTCACAAAGTTATTTCTCCCTACAAGTCGTGAGGATCTTATAGGTGCATTTTCTCCTTAGGGATCGTGAGGATTCCTAAGTGTATTGTTCCGCTGTAAGTCGTAAGGATCCTACAGGAAGGTTTTCTCCTTGTAAGTCGAGAGGACTTACAAGTGTTGTTTGCTGTACAAGCACATCCCTAGTCATGGATGGGACTTTGTTAGGGAAATATTTATTTGTGCCCGTGGATTGTATACAAGGGTCAATATGAGCCGCTTGTAGGGCAGCATTGGAAGTTTGTGGGGGTTTGCTTAAGCACAGGTTTAGGTCTCTGTGACTTAAGACTTTCAAATCTTATGAGCCGTGAGGGTCCCATAAGAGAGTTCTCCTTACGAGTCGTGAGGATCTCGCAAGTGTATTTTCTCCTTAGGAGTCGTGGGGATTCCTAAGTGTGTTGCTCCCTTTGTGAGTCGTAAGGATCTCACGCGGGTGGTTTCTCCTTATAAGGTCGTGAGGACCCTATAAGTGTCTTCAACGAGGTTGCGCCCTTTCAGGTTTTCACAAACACTCGCCGGTAGTCCTGTTGTTTTTACTCACGGAGCCCTTTCGGGTTTTCATCCGTGCCCATTTTGCTTATGGACTTACCGCTTTTTTTTTTTTTTTTTTTTTTTTTTTTTTTATCTCGTCAGCCTAAAGATGATGTGGTAGTAGTTTAAAGACGTTTCGGTCTGTTATTAGTTTAAGGACATCTCGGTCCGCTATTAGTTTAAGGACATTTCGGTCCAATGTGGAGAGGGCTGACTACTGCTTATAAAGCTTGGGCTTAGGAAGACAGCGAGCGGACATAGTCGTCGTCATCTGCTATTGACCTAGGCTGTGGCCCATTAAGCGTAGTATTTCTTTAAGAAGCGACCGTTTATTGGTCTGAAGGGTCTTTCACCGTGCATGTCCATGAGTAGATAGGCCCCGCCCTGGTAGACCTTATCGATGATGTAGGGTCCTTCATAGTTTGGCTCAAACTTTCCCCGCTTGGCGCGATTGGGGATCATAGGCCTTTTGACCACTAGCACTAGTTCGCCTTGATGGAACATTCTCGGTCGGGTCAATCTTTCGTATGAGCGCGTCATCTTTGCTTTATAAGCCTCTAGATTTTGTTGCGCTATGAGCCGTGTTCCTTCAAGGGCGTCAAGCTCCTCAAGCCGAAGGTGAGCATTTTCTACGTTCGTCAGCTCGTGGTGGACTGCTACTCGTAGAGAGGGTAACTCTATCTCAAGGGGGAGTATTGCTTCCGTCCCAAATACCAACGCGTATGGCGTTGTTTTTGTGGCTGTCTTGAACGTAGTTCGATACGCCCAAAGAGCTTCTTGCAGCCTCTCGTGCCAGTCTTTTTTATTTCGGGATACTGTTTTCTTTATGATCTTCGTCAAGGTCTTGTTGAAGGCCTCAGCTAGACCGTTAGCTCGCGGATTATAAACTGATGAATATCTCCAGTCTATATTGTGCTGCTGTGCGAAACGGCTAATCTTATGACTTCGGTAGGCTGGCCCATTGTCAGAGATGATCCTTCTCGGGGTTCCGAACCGGTATATGACGTGCGTTTTGAAGAAATGGAGAATGTTCTCCGTCTTCACTTCCCTCAACGGTACCGCCTCCGCCCATTTGGAGAAGTAATCAGTCGTCGCCAAGATGAAACGATGTCCTTTTGACGATGCTGGTTCGATGGGACCGACTATGTCAGTTCCCCACATTTCGAACGGCCAACTAGCCACTGTTGGGTGCAGTGGATTAGGATGCTGATGGATAAAGTCCCCATGAATTTGGCACGAGTGACATTGTCCGGCGTATTCCAGGCAATCCTGCATCATCGTAGGCCAGTAGTAGCCCATCCGCTTTATCTTTAATTTCATTTTAGGGCCTGCTTGGTGGGAACCACAGAGTCCGTCGTGAACCTCTTGGACGACCCTTCTCGCCTCGTCAGGTCCTAAGCATCTTAGCCACAGAGAGTCGAATGACCTTTTATACAAAGTATCATTGACGAAGGCGAAAGACAGAGCCCGTTTCGTGAGCTGATGTCTTGTGGACGCTTCTTCAGGTATTCGGTGGAACTTGAAGTAATCTATGAAGACTTCTCTCCAGTCCTCGGTATTTTCCCTGTCTTTTGTTTGCAGGGTTGTCTCCTCTTCCGCTTCTTTTTCTTCAGACGATTTTGGAGATATTTCTGTTGGGGCGAGCACTCGACGGCTTTGTACTATGATTTTAACGTCGTCGAAGTTCTCGTCAGCCAGTTCTTTAGCAAGTTTGGCTAGTGCGTCTGCTTTGCTGTTTTCCGCACGCGGTATGCTTTCCAACGTGTAGGAGGGAATTTGGGTTAGCAGTTGCTGCACTTTTTCACCGTATTTTATTAATTCCGGTTTACATGTTTGGTAATCGCCGTTCACTTGACTGACGACCAATTGGGAGTCCCCGTATATGAGGAGGTTCTCAATTCCCATATCGATGGCGATCTCGAGGCCTGCTATCAGAGCCTCATATTCAGCTTCATTATTCGTTCTCGGTTCTGTCAAGGAGAAGGCGAAGCGCATTATCCCTCCTTGTGGAGTCACGAAGATGAGTCCCACCCCCGATTTGATCATTGGCGTACTTTGTTTGTGCTTTTTCATGGAAGATGCTCCGTCGAAATAAAGTTCCCAACGGGTATCACCACTGTCGATTGTGTCAAACGCATGTCTGTCTGGCAAATCGCAGTTTAAAGGAGAATCGGCAGGTATGGGATGCTCAGCAAGGAAGTCGGCGATGGCCTGGCCTTTTACTGCCCTGAGAGGTTGATATGTTATCGAAAATTCCATCAAGAGTAGGGCCCATTTAGCGAGACGCCCTGTCAATATGGCTTTTGACATTAAATATTTGAGAGGGTCCACTTTTGAAATCAGACAGACCTCGTGCGCTAACGCATAGTGCCTAAGCTTTGTTAGCGCGAAGATCAACGCCAGGCAGTGTTTCTCAATGGGAGAGTAATTGCTTTCTGCCCCCAGCAGAACTCGACTTAGGTAGTAGAGTGCTCTTTCTTTCCCTTGGTCGTTCTCTTGTGCCCATAATGCGCCTAAGGAACCTTCGAGGGCGGTTGTATAAAGAATGAGAGGCTTCCCTTTAACCGGGGCAGCCAGCACGGGTGGGTTCTGCAAGTATTGCTTGATCTCATCCAGTGCGCCTTGACATTTTTGATCCCAAACGAATGGGGTTCCTTTCTTCATCAGGTGACTATAGGGACGGCACTTTCCTGAAAGGTTGGCTATAAATCGCCGTATGTATGCGAGTTTCCCTTGGAGAGACCGAAGTTGCTTGAGAGTTCTCGGCGGAGGCATTTCTATGATCGCTTTAATCTTTGAAGGATCTATTTCAATACCTCGATGCCGAACAACGAATCCCAGGAATTTGCCCGAGGAAACCCCGAACGCACATTTAAGAGGATTCATCTTCAAGTTGTATTGCCGAAGGCGTTGAAACACGATCTTTAAGTGCTCGAGATGTTCTTCGTATGATTTGCTTTTAACCACAAGATCGTCGATATAGCATTCAACGATTTCATGTATGAGGTCGTCGAAGATCTTTGTCATGGCCCTCTGATAAGTAGCACCGGCGTTCTTCAAACCAAAGGGCATCACTTTATAACAAAATATACCAAGAGGAGTCCTGAAGGCTGTGTGCTTCTGGTCTTCGGGATGCATTTTTATCTGGTTATACCCCGACGAGCCGTCCATGAAGGAGAAAACCTCATGAGTGGATGTATTGTCTATCATAAGTTCAGTAACTGGCACTGGGAAATCATCTTTTGGGCAGGCTTTATTAAGATCCCGAAAGTCTACGCATATGCGCACTGTCCCATTTTTCTTCATCACTGGGACGATGTTGGCAATCCATTCAGGGTACTGAACTTCCTGAATGAAGCCAGAGTCGATTAACTTTTTGACTTCGGTGTTTATGCTCATCTCAAGCTCGAGTCGCATTCTTCTCGGCGCCTGTTTGATTGGCTTGACGTCTGGGGATATTGCTAGTCTATGTACAGCAACTTCTGGATCTAATCCCGGCATCTCGGAATAGTTCCATGCGAAGCAATCTTTATGCTGCACAAGGACGTCTTTTAACGCAGCCACCCTCTCTTCAGACAGCAGCTCGCTGACGAATGTCGGTCGCGGATCATCTACTGTCCCCAACTCAATTTTCTTAAGATTGTCTGCGGTGGTATGGATTCCGTCCTCCAGTTCTTTCGGAGCTGGGGGAAATTCTGAGATCACCTCGTCGCTGCCGCTTTCAAAGCACCAAGGGAGGTTGTTCATATCCTCGGACCCTTCTTTTAATATTGTTATCACATGGCAAGTGCGAGTTTCCTGCTGATCCCAATGCGAGGTTGGTCTTGTTCTTGTGTTTTTGGGTTCGTGCTTTTGCGGCGGCGCTACCTTCCAACTGTCAGACAATGCGAACTTGCCAAGCTGATATTGATCCTCCGCCCAATTCTTAAAGGTGAAGCAATCTTCGAGTGGATGCCCTATTACTCGATGGTAAAAGCAATATTTTGGGTTGGAGACTTCGCCCGCCTGCTCAGGATGTTTAGACTCTGGCAGAGTAAGCATTTGATGTTTCAGAGCAAGCTCAAGTATTTTCCTTGTTTTGTTCTGAGGAAATGAGTATGCTCGACCCATTTTCTTCATGATGGCTTGGTCAATAACGCTTGACTCTCGGATGCGTGGCTTCTTAGCTTTGCTTTGCGGTTGTCGAGCGCTTCTCTTGCCTTTCGACTTATTTCCGCCTTCGAGTCGAACTTTCTTAATAGTAGGTTGACAAGGGGCGGCGTTTTCGTCTTTCATCGCCCGCTGAAGGAGGCGCCGTGTCTTGGCCTTCTCATAGATTGCCATTTCACGATCATGATCATCTCGGGATTCTCGACTGGCATCCCTTGTAGGTTTGCTCATTTGGCCTTCAGACGATGGGTTAGGAGGTCTTGCATAGGGAATTTTCACTGATTCCGGATTAGTTTCTTCCCAGTGAGCGTCTGCTTCTTCATCAAAGTCATACATGACATAACAGCTGTTTATTAGCTCACGTTTCTTTGAGCGAATATACCCGAGCCCTTTCGTTTCCGTTCTCCCGTTAGGCAGTTTGCATTGAGTTCCGGGAACGTTCCAGACCTTGTCATAGAATTTGGCCTTTCTGACGGTCTGTGTGAAGGACATCCCTTGGCGTTTCAGCAGCTTCTTCAAACCTTCGGTATAATACCTGGGAAGACGGATAGGCTGGAGCCTGTCGAGCGTGGGATCCGCGCCGTGCCAAATTTCCTTTTCCACCTTGTTTTCTTCAGAACGGTAGAATAGGATTGCTTTCTCGCCTTTTCGTCCAGGAGGGATATAGAATGTCTGCAATTCTTCTATGCTGTTGGTGTCGAGTGCATCCAGTTCTTTGTAATGCTCGAGCGGCACCAAGGTTATCTGTAGACTTCGCTCTTCCTCGGCAGAAGCCCGTATCGAAGGCCGAGCAGGGAATACAGCATGAACTTCATCCTCTGAGTCACTACCGAAGATCAATGAAGGACCAGATGGTCCTGGCCTGGTGGACCGGGACGGACCTGAATAAATTATATCCTCCTCCTCCTCGGTGTCACTGCCGAAGATAGGGATGGTTGCGTTAGTTTTGTTCTCCGGTTTGTGACACCTTTCCGCGTCTTCGAAATTCGGTAAGAAGTATTTGGCATCTTCATACTTGCGAACTTCGTTCACGGAAAATGGATTCAACTCTCCTGCCACTGTGTACTCGAGGCCGTCCCTAGAATACTTCATGCACTGATGCTGTGTAGAAGGGATGATATTGTATTCGTGTAGCCATGGTCGGCCTAGCAGAGCATTGTAGCACGTCTTGGCGTCTATAACATGGAATTTGATGTCTGTGACGAGCACCCCGAAGCGTAGCGTCAATATCACAGATCCGAGAGTCTTTGAGGATTGAGAGTCGAAACCGGAGATGGTGATTTTGTCCCGGGCGAGGTGTTGGACACTCATGCAAATCTCCTTTAACACTCGCACATTGAGTAAATTGACAGACGATCCGTTATCGACCAAGATTTTTCCTATCTTTATGTCATGGCAGTATCCTGAAACATAAAGTGGGCGATTGTGCTCACATGTTCCGAGGAGAAGGTCTTCATCACCAAAAGCAACGTCGGCTGTGTGCACCTCTTCCAATTCATCCTTCATCTTTTGTTCGGCTAGGAAAGCCTGGAACTGGTCCGGATCTTGTAGGGCCTTAATCAGAGAATCCCTCGCTTCTTTCGATAGCAATAGGGCATCGAGAATGCTGAGTTGTGAGGGTAGCTTTCTCAGATGCGCCAAGACATTGTAATCTACTTTATTCCTTTTTGGGGGATTCTTGGCGGTTAACTCTTCCGCAACTTGGCCATCCAAAGCGATGTCTTCAGAGACCTTCTCTTTCCCTTTGTTTTTCTTATTCAAGGGTCCGAGGTTCTTTTCGGGTAATGTTCGATTGCGCAGCTGTATATTCTCGCAGGCCTTTAGTTCTTTTTCTTTTCCTGAAGTGGATTCTTCGAAGAGAGGGCCAAGCTCTAGCTCTTCATCGGAGTCGCTCCCAAATGTAGGCACTTGTGACCTGGTAGTGTTAACCATGTGACAATTGCCGGCAGTTCTTTCAAGTTCTTTAGTCGTATTTCTTTGGCCTCGGCGAATTTTACGTTTTTCCCGTTTAAATCGTTGTCGATCAGCGACGTATCCTTGCCACCATCCATTGAAAGCTTTGCAATCTTGGGTGGAATGCGAGACCTTCTGATGGTATAAGCAATAAAAGGGGTGCATTTCTACCGCGCCGGTAACCTTTTCTTCAGAGGGTGGTAGCTTCATGCCCATCGATATGGCCTTAGCAAATTTCTTTTTTATCTTGAATTGGCTTTTGTCAGTGGTGGAGGCATTTTGCTCCAACGGGATCATTTCAGCTCCTTCCTCAAGTCGCTGACGCTTAGCCCTTTCGAATATAGCCATTTCGCGTTCTCGATCAGCCTTGCTTTTCAACCGAGCTTCATTAAGAAACGCATTAATCATTTCAACCGGTAACCCTGGGGTTCCTGATTCGGCATTTGCCCCCAGCGTTTCAGTGCCAGAAGTTCCTTCATCGTTCGTGGTCGAATGGGAGATCATATGACAGCTTGCCACATATTCGTCAAATTCATCCGATGAACTTTCTCCTTCATCTTCTTTTTGGAAGACGTGATCAAGGAAATCTTGGAGCGTGATGGGAGTTCGCGCCTTTTGGTTATATTCATCCAGCGCATCGATTTGCTTTTGTAAGTCCGTGCGCTTGTCGCCAGGCTTCACGGGCTTCTTAGATTTCTTCTTCTTCTTTTTCGAAGATTTTGACGGTTGGCTATGAACGCTTGAACTACCACCATCGGTCTCCGGGGTCGGTCGTGGCTTCAACATTCCCTCAATAACCTGCGGTTCCAAGGGGTTCTTCCACTTGACCGCTGGGCAGGTTTGAAGATCATTTAGCATTCTTTTCGTTTTGGCCGATAATACAACCTCCCAGGGAGCCTCTTCAATAACGGAGCATGTTGCCCCCGGCGTATTCGTCCCCTTATAGGTGTGGGGCTGCGGAGGGTTCACCTTCCATTTGTCAGACAGCGCAAATTTGCCCTGACGGTATTGATTCTCAAGCCAATTTTTGAAAACGTAACAGTCTTCGATTGGATGTCCCAACACTCTGTGATAAGGGCAGTAACTAGGATCGTTGACGTCATTCGGTTGTGACGGACGTTTTGGATCTGGCAGATTTATAAGCCTGTTGCGCAACGCCAGCTCGAATAGCCTCCTTGTTTTATCACGGGGGAAGGAGTAGGCACGTCCCATCCTGTCCTCAAGGGGTACGTATGGGCGTGTATTGTTTGGACGAGCAGCCGGCTTCGAGTCGCTCGGTTGTTGTTGGGCATTGGCGACGATGATCGCTTTTCCCTTTCCTTTATCGTTTCGGGGGTCTGGCTTCGGGAGAGGGGGTTTATGGCCCATCTGGTCCATCTGCGCTAATTTGTCGATCAAAGCCTGGAAGGAAGTCGGTTTGAAGAACATCATGAACTGCGAGATGGTTGCCTGCGGATCAAGCGTTCCAACAAACATCCCCACTGCCGGCGCTTCTTCTATGCGTTGTTCACACTTAGACCATAGATTACGCCACCGTATCGCGTATTGAACCCACGTCTCGCCGGGCTTTACCCTGGCGTTAATCAGCGCCGTCATCGGAGTACGCTCGCTGGCGCTTGCAAAACGTTGGGTGAAGAGCAGCTCCATCTCCGCAAAGGTTTTAATAGAGTCGTTGGGGAGCTCGGAATACCACTCGAAAGCCGTGTCTGATAAGCTTCCAACGAATTGGCGCAGCAAAAGTTTGTCGTCGCCTCCAGTGTTACCACACAGTGCCCTGAACTGGGCAACATGTTGATGGGGGTTGCCGGTCCCCTTGTAGACATGAAACTTAGGAATTGTGTAACCTGGCGGGTACTTGATTTGGTCGTACCAGCCCGGATATGGCCGCCCCGTTTTCACGATCTGACCGGCTGCTTCAACCGCTTGATGCACCCGTATTTGTTGAGCAATATATTCATCCAAATCAGCTTTTGATATGGTATCCTCTTTAGCTGTGGATAGAGCCGGTAGAGGATTCGATGTCTCTCCCCTATCATCTTCAAGAATGATTGGGGAATCTCCAGCAGGTGGATCTGGTTGAATCATCATACCCACCACGTCCTGGAATAGGAGGGCCATTTTCTTTATGTTGGCCGCCTGTTCTGCAGCCTCTTTGTCTCTTTTTTCCAGTATTCGGCGGAGGAACTCAGCGTCGGTCTCCTCCTCTTGACGTTCATCTAAGGACGTCTCAGGATTCTCTTTTGGCCCCGTGAGTGCAGCCATTGTAGTCATCATCTCCTGGAGCTTTTGTTGCTGCTCCTGAGACCTGGTCACTGACCGGGTAAGCGGTCGGTGACCTGTAGAAGTACGACTTTCTTCTTTTCCTGAGGCCATATAGATTGTATGAGATGTTATGCCCCCTGACTTGGGGCGTTTAGGTTCACCATTGTTAACTCTTGCTGCCGTTGCGGGAGCTTTCTCTGGCCTCCTTCTTTTGTAGACCTTTGAGGTTGAAGGAGCCGTCGAAGCGGGCATTCTAGCATTTGTTGCCCCCTGCTGTTTAATGGGGCAGCTTTTGTTATTCTCCACCTTCGCCTTCTTCTGGTGACGCAGGTGGTCCGGATCGATCACAGAGTTTTGAACCCTGCGCCATACTTTATAAACTTTTGATGACAGCCGTTGAGGGGGCTGTTCCTGTTTCGTCTCCGGAGCTTTTTCCATGGGTGGAGGAGACCTTTTCAATGTAGCAACCGGGGAGTTCTTTCTCACCTTCCTTAGCAATTCAAAGCTGTTCCCAGTTGGAACAGCAGCGTTGACCTCCGCCACTGGAGCAGGCGGGGTTAACCCTGAAGGGGAGTTGCCTCCTGCTTTCCTTAATCGCTGCCAATGGCGACGTCGCGCACGACGAGCCATTGGGACTGGCTCAGATATCGGGACAGTTTCTTGTTGCCCCTTGTTTGGGAGTGGGGCAACTGCCGGTGTCAGCCTATCAAAGACTGATGCTTTTTGATCAGCTGAAGGAGGAGTAGGAACCGTCAATCTTGTGAAGACTGACTTCCTGATAGGAGAAACTGCTTCAACGACTTCCGAAGCTGTGGCCGTTGCCCTCTTTGGGACAGCCACTTTATGATCCTGACCTAGCCTGGTGAAAACAGAGGCTGTCAGCTTAGTAGCGGGCGACCCGTTGACAGGGGTCGTAGCAGCAGCGAGCCGGTCGAATACCGACTTCTTGTTCGCTTCTGGTGCGGATATCGGCATAGAGAAGCTTGCAGGGGGGACCATGGTCCCGAAAAATAGGCCGGTGGTGGCCTGGGTCACCTGCTCTACCGGCAGAGTAAGGAAAGAGGACGCTTGGGGCCCATATGTTACACCTCTCGGTGAGGTGGAGCGTCCGTTGCAGTGGTGCTTCGCGCATTTGGTGCAGTGGGAATCCATGGATGCTTGAGTTCTCTCTGCGCCAGATAAAAGACCAAATCTTAGCAACTTGAAATCCGAAGACAACCATTTAATAAACCGCGATTGATTCGCGAAGACGACACACGAAGTGTGGAGTGGAAAGAGGAAAAGGTCCCACCGGGCGTGCCAGAATCTGTTCCCCTCCGAACGGCGGCCTGCGACGTTAGGACGTCACGTGCCTGAGGTTCGGGGCAGATGCTATTTGGTTTTTATCCGTCTACCTCTCCGAAGATGCCAAGTTGATTTATGGCACCGTGTATCGGAGGTTTAGACGGATGCGGCCGATGTAGCAGACTTTGTCAGATTCCCCCTCGCTTGAGGGGTTTTTGATTGTGGGGACGCTCTTCCCTGCAGGCGCAAGCCCCTGCAGTTAATTACGCTACCGCATCGCGGTAACAACTTTCTCCTTCTCCAGAATTTCACTTCGTGTCGTGGGTGTTTGTTTTGTTTGTGGTTGCCCGTGGATTGTATACGGAGACTGAGTAATACCGTCGCCCGTAGGACGTGGATTAGTCCAAATCCGTATTTACTTAGATTTGGGTTTGGTGTTTTTAGTTTAAGGATGCATTAGTCGCGTTGCGACTAAGATCAACTTAAACATTCGTCAAGGATACGTTAGTCTTGCTTTGGACTAAGATCAACCTGACGTGGTGATTCATTTAATTTATGGCCATCGGGACTCATCACCTCTCTAACATCGTTGAAGGATTACAACGATAGGTGTCAGAGGAGCTCAGAGATGTACCCTTGAACCAAAGCTGATTGAGGGTTTTATAGTCCATTTAAGTGCTTAAGGATACGTTAGCCGTATTTGGGGCTAAGATCAACTTAAACGGGATCGTTTAGATCCGGCAAAAGAGCAATTGGCTCTATTGTTCCAGTTTAGGGACGTAGTGGTCCCTTATTAGTTTAGGGACGTCTCGGTCCGATACCAGTTTAAGGACGTAGTGGTCCATTATTAGTTTAGGGACGTTTCGGTCCGATGCCAGTTTAGGGACGTAGTGGTCCATTATTAGTTTAAGGACATTTCGGTCCATCGCCAGTTTAGGGACGTAGTGGTCCGTCATTAGTTTAGGGACATTTCGGTCCGATGCCAGTTTAGGGACGTAGTGGTCCATCATTAGTTTAAGGACGTCTCGGTCCAATATTAGTTTAGGGACATCTCGGTCCGATATTAGTTTAGGGACATCTCGGTCCACGAGTTTAAGAACCCCGCAGTCCATATCGATGTGTGGTCGTTGGGACCCGTCACCTCTTTGACGTCGTTGAGGAATTACAACGATGGATGTCAAAGGAGTTCGGAGATGTACCCTCGAACCGGATGTAGATTGATTTAGGAGAGCCATTTTGCTCAATCAATTTAATTTAAGGACTTATGGCCACGATTGGGCTAAGTCCATTTCAACATTTTATTTGCATTGCATTTTTTTTATTTAGGCTCTACTCACAAAAGATACAGAATATCAGTTTATTTTGGGCTCTGCCCATTTGCAAAAGCATCTACTTCGTTTGGGCTTTGCCCCTTTTTAAAATGCATAGCATTCTGAATATTTTGTTTGGGCTCTGCCCATTTATATATGATGCAAAGCATCTGTTCTTGTTTGGGCTCTGCCCCTTAAAATAATGTATTTGCGCTTTATTGAGCCTGTTAGGCCTTCTCTTAATTGGGCTTGGCCCTTTTTAATGCATCTGCGCTTTGCGCTAAGTAATGAGCGCAAGTCCATATGGTGATGACACGTGTCGTGCTCTGATGAGCGCAAGCGCACTAGCGCAGTGCAATGCGCTGTTGCGCTGCTGACACGTGGCGCGCTCTCAGCGAGTTGCGCCAATTCCAGAGAGCAAAGCTCTATTTCAAGGCGCGTAGCGCAAGTTGTTCTGCAGCTGACACGTGGCGCGCTCTCAGGAGCGCAACAGCGCAGTTTGGAAGTGCAAAGCACTAAGAATCTTTTTAGATTCCAGAACAGGAGTGCAAAGCACTAAGAATCTTTTTAGATTCCAGAAAGGAAGTGCAAAGCTCTGTTCAAGTTCTTGGTCTAAATTAGATCAAAGAAAGAAAAAAAAATAAATTTCTTCTTTATTCGAAGAACCAGAGGTTCGCAGAAGTGCAAAGCACTATTCTTTTATTGTTTACATCGTTTTTAAAGAACCGAAGGTTCACAAGAAGTGCAAAGCACTGTTTTCTTCTTTTTTATAAAGATCATTGATCTTTTTTTTTTTGTTTTAGACTAATGGTCTTTTAGAAGGAATTTCTTCTAATCCATGAAGGTTCTTTACCTCTTTCTTGAAATTTTCTCGGAGTTCTTTCTGTTTAGGGTTCTTGAATTCTCAAAAAAAAATCTCGATGCCTTTGAATTGAGGCCTAAGGTCCTTTTTATAGTGCTCACAAATTAGTTAAATTTGTTAAAGAGATCATCCTCTGAGTGATTTGGGGAATTTTCCCTACCGTTGGATCTTTGATCCAAGGGCTTCTGCCTTGCAGAAGAAAATCTTCTTGTTTCAACAAGAACAGAAAAGATTTCTTAAAAATCTTAATTTAATTTGGCGCAGATGCCCCAGCGCATGACACGTGTCGCGCAGCGCAGAGCGTAGCGCAACTGCGCTAGTGCATCTGCGCTGACACGTGTCGTGCAGCGCAGAGCGTAGCGCAACTGCGCTAGTGCATCTGCGCTGACACGTGTCGTGCAGCGCAGAGCGCAGCGCAACTGAAGCGTTGCTTCAGGCAAATAGAGCTCTGCTCTGATTGGGCGCGTCTTCTTGGGCGCAGCGCTGATACATCTGCGCCTGACACGTGGCGCGTTGCGCTCAGCGCAAAGGATCTGAAGCGTTGCTTCCTTTAAACAGAGCTTTGCTCTGATTGGGTGCGCTGCGCTAATGTATCTGCGCTGGACACGTGGCGCAGAGCGCGCAGCGCAAAGGATCTGAAGCGTTGCTTCCTTTAAACAGAGCTTTGCTCTGATTGGGTGCGCTGCGCTTGAGACTTGAAGCGTTGCTTCGAAAATTTAAATTTTGAATTCAAACAGAGCTTTGCTCTGATTGGGCGAAACAAGCTCGAGTCCGTAGCGAACTAAATCAATTCACCCAGCTTCCGACTGAACGATTCTCGAAGTGCTTTGAATGCTTCAAGGATCTTTTGGTTCAATGTCCACATCACGGCATCCCGAGATGGGATCTGTGTCGAATCATATATGAGGGCATTAACCCTACCACTAAACAGAACCTTGAAGCCATGTGTCAAGGCACTTTTATGACCAAGGATGATGGGGAAGCTTGGAAATTTTTAGAAGAGTTCGCTGAAAAATCCTTACAGTGGGAGAGTGGAAACCAGTCATCGTCTAGGGGTGGTGTACACCAAATTGATGTGTCCATAGGTGTTCGAGCTGAAATGGCAGCAATGCAAAAGAAGCTCGAAGCTATGGAACACAAATTTTTAGCAGCCTCCCTAAATCCGATGTCGCTCCCCAAAACTGTATGTGGATGCTGTTCTGATCCTTCTCATTTGACGGAAGAATGTCTATTGAATTCTCCGTTTCAAGGTCAAGAGCATACCAATGCCACTTTTCAAAGACCTAGAAACGACCCATATTCTTCCACGTATAATCAGGGTTGGAGGAATCACCCTAACTTTGCTTGGAACCAACAACAAAATCAAAACACGGTTCCAAACCAAAATAATTTTCAAAGGGCTCTTCCACCACAACAACAACCACTTCAACTCACTCAGCACCCCTACCAGTAAATTTTTTTTCAAAACTAGGTCAACCCTCCTGCACCTTCTAATCCTATGCAGTTGACCTGTTCTGACGAGTTCTCTGCATTCACACAAACCATGAAGTCACTCTTGTCAAATTTTATGGAAGTGTCGGCTGAGGTTAAGTCTTCCGTCAGTGAGATAAAGAAAAAACTCAGCGTCCTAAGCTGAGAGTATCAGAGCGATGGAAGCAGAAATTGCACGACTAAAAGATGAAATGAGTGCGAGAGAAAAAGGGAAACTTCCGTCTTAACCTCTACCGAATCCTGGGCATTACAATGTAAATGCCATCACAACGTTGAGATCAAGAAGAGTGCTGAATAATCACGTTGGGGAAGAGTTTGATGATACTGAAAGATCTATCAATAACACCCCGGCTGAGACCTTTCCTCACACACACACATACTTCTACTTCTGATCCTTGTTCTTCTACCCCACCGCCTTCTAACGAGCCTATTCTCCGTTTCCCTCTAGGCTCACCACCTCAGCAAACCTCTTCTAGTCTACCACCGACGATTCCCACTTCTATTTTGGGATCGGTTCCACACACACTTCCTTCTCCTATGATGGACCCAGCGCTTATTGCTAAAGCTCCTTATTCATGTCTAATAATATTAGCACTGCTTTTATCCCACAGCTACCAAAGAAACGTAAGGACCCAGGATGTCCTACGATATCGATTTTTATTGGGGGTAAAAACATCAACCGTGCTCTGTTAGACCTTGGCGCAAGTGTTAACCTATTTCCATACTCTGTTTATGAGCAGTTAGGGATTGGAGAGTTGAAACCAGCTCACTGCACCCTCCAAATGGCAGACCGTTCAATCACCAAACCTAGAGGTGAACTAGAGGATGTGTTGATAAAAGTCGGGGAATTCGTATTCCCTGTAGACTTCATTGTTCTCGATACACAACCTGTAGCAAACCCACAGAGTCAAATTCCGGTGATTTTGGGTCAACCATTCCTTGCCACTTCCAATGCTATCATTAACTGTAGAAACGGTTCAATGAACTTATCTTTTGGAAATATGACAATTGAACTGAACATCTACAAAATTGGAAGTCAGCCATCTGAACCCTCTGCTCATATACTTGATGTGTGCTCTGTCCACGAGATTGCTCCCGAAAATTGCGGAGTTGATGAACTTTGCTTTGAAGATCTCGATGACATTACCACATCAATGTTTGATCTTGCACATTATCTTAGTGAGGACACCTTTTCAATGCTTGAGTCCGACACTCCTGACTCATCACCATCCGAATTTGTATCTTTCACAGGCTATAAGCTTCTTTGTGACTCCGAAAATCAGTCGATGATCCCACCTTCTATTATTTCTCCGCCAGCATTAGATCTCAAACTTTTACCTTCTCATCTTAAATATGCATATTTAGGTGAGAATGAGTCTTTACCGGTTATCATATCCGCTTCTCTAGCATCAGAGCAAGAGAATGCACTTTTGACGGTATTGAGATCTAATAGGAAGGCGTTTGGTTGGACCATGGCTGACATCAAAGGGATTAGTCCCTTGATTGTAGAACATCATATACACTTGATGGATGATGCCAAACCAACCCGAGAACCACAAAGACGGTTGAACCCCGTCATGAAGGATGCGGTTAAGAAAGAGATCGTCAAGTGCCTTGACAATGGTATTATTTACCCAATCTCCGATAGCCAATGGGTGAGTCCAACCCATGTCGTCCCTAAGAAATCTAGCATCACTGTTATTACCAATGAGGCAAATGAGTTAATTCAGACACGCACCCAAACTGGGTGGCGTGTATGTATAGATTACAGAAAACTCAATGCCGCTACGAGGAAAGACCACTTTCCTCTACCTTTCATTGATCAGATGCTGGAATGCTTAGCTGGACGTGAGTATTATTGCTTTATGGACAGATACTCTGGCTATAATCAGGTCCCCATTGCCAAAAAGGATCAAGATAAAACCACATTTACTTGTCCTTTTGGTACCTTTGCTTATAGACGCATGCCCTTTGGGTTATGCAATGCTCCCGCTACATTTCAGCGGTGTATGATGGGGATATTCTCGGACATGGTCGAGAATTTTTTGGAGATTTTCATGGACGATTTCTTGATTTTCGGAGACTCTTTTTCTAATTGCCTATCGAATCTTGACGCAGTTCTTACTCGTTGCAAAGAGAAGAACTTAACCTTGAATTGGGAAAAATGCCATTTCATGGTCCAAGAAGGAATTGTGCTTGGACATGTTATTTCACGAAAAGGTATTGAGGTTGACAGAGCTAAGATAGATGTCATTCAAAACCTTCCTCATCCCAAAAGCGTCAAGGATATCCGATCATTTCTTGGCCATGCAGGCTTTTACAGGAGATTCATTAATGATTTTAGAAAAATTGTTAGACCTTTAACTCTTCTCTTGGCCAAGGATACGAACTTCTACTTTGACTTGGATTGTGAGGCAGCATTCGACTCACTTAAACACTCCCTCACTACAACCCTCGTTCTATCATCTCCAGATTGGGACTACCCGTTTGAGCTTATGTGTGATGCATCAGATTTTGCAGTAGGTGCAGTTTTAGGACAATACATTGAAAAGATGCCACACGTGATCTATTACGCAAGTAAGACCCTGAACGATGCTCAAATTAACTATACAACTACCGAAAAAGAACTTTTGGCAGTTGTATTTGCATTAGAAAAATTCAGGCCTTACTTGATTGGCTCACCAATAGTTGTGTACACTGACCACTCCGCCTTGAAACATCTTTTGGAAAAGAAGGATGCTAAAGGTAGGCTAATACGTTAGATCCTTCTATTACAAGAATTTGATCTTGTTATTAAAGATAAGAAAGGATGTGAAAACGTTGTAGCCGACCATCTTTCACGCATCTCTTCTTCACCTGTGACCCTGCCGATCAATGATTCTTTTCCGGACGAACAACTCTTGAATGTATCCGATGAACCTTGGTTCAGGGATATTGTGAACTATCTTGCTACGGGACTGATACCCAGTGATTGGTCAAAACAAGACAAACATCATTTTCTATCCCAAGTAAAACACTTTTACTAGGATGAACCCTATCTGCTTAAGTATTGTCCTGACCAGATCATTCACCGGTGTGTCCCGAATGAGGAGTTCAAGAGTGTTCTATCTTTTAGTCATGATCAGGCATGTGGGGGTCACTTCGGTTCTAAAAAGACGGCGGAGTAGGTTTTGCAATGCAGTTTTTATTGGCCGACCTTGTTCAAAGACGCATTTGATCATTGCAAAACCTGTACACAATGTCAACACACGGGTAGGATTTCCCGGAGAAATGAGATGCCACAGCAACCCATCTTAGTGGTTGAAATTTTCGATGTTTGGGGCATTGACTTTATGGGTCCTTTTCCCAACTCTTTTGGGAATCTGTACATACTGCTTGCGGTTGATTACGTCTCAAAGTGGGTTGAAGCTATTCCTTGTTGCACTGATGACAAAAAGGTTGTCATTAAGTTCTTAAAAGAAAACACCTTTTAGCGATTTGGACACCCACGCGCTATCATTAGCGATAATGGGACACATTTCTGCAACAAGTCCTTTGAGACTTTGATATGGAAATACGCAATCAACCACAAACTTTCCACACCCTATCATCCCCAAACGAGCGGGCAGGCTGAGATCTCTAATAGGAAAATCAAACAAATTTTGGAGAAAACCGTTTCGAAAAATAGAAAAGATTGGTCGATCAAATTGACGGATGCTCTTTGGGCATTCCGAACTGCATATAAAACCGATCTAAGGATGTCTCCTTATAGGTTAGTGTTTGGGAAAGCTTGTCACTTGCCAGTCGAGATTGAGCATAAAGCATTGTGGGCTATTAAAGAAATCAACTTTGACTTAAACCAAGCCTGCAACTTTTGGAAGCTACAATTAAATGAGCTAAGCGAACTCCGCGATGAAGCTTATGATAACGCTGTAATTGTAAAGAATCGGACTAAAGTATTTCACGATAAAAACATTTTGAGGAAAACGTTTACACCTGGTCAGCAAGTCCTTCTTTATAATTCACGACTACACCTTCATGCGGATAAGCTGCGATCTTGGTGGAAGAGACCTTTTATTGTACGGTCTGTATACCCGCACGGGGCAGTTGAGGTAGAAAATGTTAAAAACGGCATATTTTTCAATCTTAATGGACATAGATTAAAGCCGTATTTTTCCACTGACCCCATGGAGGAGCTCCTGTTCTTACAGGAGCCATTTTATATTGATTAAAATTCCTCCGTCTCACCTCCATGTCCTGTAAATTACTGAATCATCTTTTGAATGGAGGTGAGTGAAAAGAATAAGTTTGGGGGAGGTTCTTCACTTAAATATTTTGCTTCCATTAATAATTTCCTCCCAGGCTTACAGGTTTTTGTAGATATAGCGGTTGGCAACAGTGAGGACACTGTTGAAAACAAGTTTGGGGGAGGTTTGTGCTTATTTTCGCATCATTTGCATATCACTTAGCATAAGCACAAAACATTTCTTTAAAAAACCTATAAAAATTTAAAAATTTTGAAAACCTATAAAAATTTAAATTTTTTTCAAAAGATATAAAAATATTTAATATTAAAAAAAAATTTGTACATAAATAAGATAATAAAAGATTAGATAGCGAAAAATTACATCCAAAAGATTGGAAAAATTTAAGAAAACCAAGAAAATTGGAAGTTTTCTTATACGAACTAGTAATAAGTAGTTATGAGCCGTTGTCCCAAGGGTTAGTAAGATGAAGGAAGTCACTAATCTAAGGATAAAAATAAGTCTGAAAAATAGTTCCTATTCTGGAAGCCAAACATTTTGAACGTTGATACCCTACTATTCGCACTTACACACGTCTTGAAACTCGGGATAGTAGAGGATATCTTGAAATGCTTTTGTCTAAAAGCCGATGTATGAAGGAAATAAAAAAAAATGAAATGAATAAAATATAAAATGGTGAGAAAAATGGACACTGGTTTTGTTATCGCCAAGGCAGCAATAAAAAATATAGCGAGGGTGCCTCTTCACCTAGTGCCTTAGACCAACTGGTCTGGGAGTCACTGCTAAGCTTTAGGCAGTGCAAGATGAGGAAAAACACCAAATAAGCAAGCACATGAGTAATCGGTCGGTTAGTACCTCAAGAAGTATTAACGGTCGCATGAAAGTGTGTGACCAATCTCATCTAAATATTCATTAATTAAAAAGTACTGAGGTGGATGGACAAGAGTATGATAGCTTGAATTGAATTCTCCAGGTGTAGGGATGTATATTACACACACGTAGGGCTATATGATCGATGTTTAGAAGAAAGATAGGAATGAAGAATAAAGACGATGTTTTATTGAGGGATGATGTGATTTCTGACATCTTTTCATGATCATTAAGATAGGGCTCATGACAACCGAAAAGCTAGCTTAGTTGGAAACCCTAATTTTCAAAGTCTTTCTTTTACAATTCTTATCTTTAAATGTAATATTCACGATCTTTCTTTTATTATTGGATTTTGTGGGTGCAATCCACTGAAAACCCTCAGGAGATAACACTCCTCCTACTAGGGGACACCTAGAGGTTTAAAGGCTTGTTGCACGTGCTCAGTGCAATCGTGTTGCCTATGAAAGTGTGCTAGTTAGTTTTTCTCTTTTTTTATTTTCTCCTTCTCTTTTTAATAAAACTATTCACTCGAGACGACCGAAAATAAGTTTGGGGGAATTTGATCAGTCGAAAATAATGTATTTTTAACACGTCAATTTCCCTATCATTTGCATTCATCTAAAGGTATTCAGGTTAAGTATAGCACATATTAGCAAAACACCCGTAAAATACCAGATTACCTGTGTTGTATACTGAAACCGGCATTTCGAGGGAAATTGAGTGTTTATCATGGCATCGCATTATCCTTGTATAGCGCAACACTTGTTTCAAAGATCTGTGCAGGAAATTCCAGGAACCGAGCCAAAATTGTCAAAGTGCTGATAAAAGACGCGCCAACTCCAAGACTTGAGATCTGGCAAATAACTAGAAGGAATTATAAGATTCCACATATCAGAACAATATCCAAAAGCTAGCAGAAAGCAGAGAAAGAAAATTGATGATCCAAAACTCCTATTGGGCCGCGGATCCGCGGCCGGAGCAGGGCATGCGCCGCGGATCCGCGGTCACGTGACATCCACGTCATCAAAGCTTCACTGCAGAATTATTCTCTCAAGTTGTACACCTCAGAAAGCTATGACAAATTCCAGAATTCTCCAGAGTTTTCTGCCAGATCAGCAAGCTCCTTGTGCAAACTAAACTTCCAAGCTTCCAAAGCAAGCTTCCCCCTTAACTACCTTAAAGCCTAGAAGCTTCTCCCTAACCTCCAAGCTTATGAAGGAAGCTAACCCTAACTAACTAATTCTAGAACCTTCCTCCTAACTACCAAGCTTACAAGAGAAGCTAACCTAAACCAAGCTTACAAGGGAAGCTAACCTAATCCAAGCTTACAAAGGAAGCTAACCATTCTTAAGGCTATAAAAGGGACCCTAGGCTTCACTTCTAAAGATTGTTGAAAGTTGTTGAGAATTCATTCATTCTATCATCTCTTCCACCCACAAGTTGAGTGACACAACTTGTGCCTCAAAACCCTAACCCTAATCCAATCAAAAAGCCAAAAGTTCAAGATCTTCGAGTTCAATCAAAGCAAGAAGCCTTCAAAGCCTTTAGAAGCGAAGCTGGACTTCATCGGAGCAAGTGATCCAAGGAAATCCGCGACTCAAGAAGCCGAGAGAAGCCAAAATTGACGATCAAGTTCCTTACTCTTGTAGATTTCAAGAGATTTGTAACGAAATTGTTGATAAATAAAGGTGAAATTCTTTTATCTTGCTTAACTTTTTAATTCAAGCATTATGATTCAATCTAGATTCTTGAATGTGTTCTTTGTGATAATGCTTGAGTAAAACTCCGCTCGTGGAGGAGTCGAGAGAGTCAATAGATGATGAAGTTGACAAATCTTGAAACATTTCTTAAGTCCTATAATGTTTGTAAATTCTTGAAAATCAAATGATCGATGATCTAGTTTCGATGAGAATTGCTTTCTTGATTATTTTCGCTCGGAACTAGAGATCAGCGATCGATTATTTGATTTCCTAGAAGCTAGCTTGTGAATGAGATTCATCGAAAGGACAAAAGATGAGATGAGAAAACTCTACATTCTTCGCAAGATCCTTAAACCTCGATAAATTGTCATCGATCTAGCATCAATTCGTTAATGGATAAGAAAACGTAATCGCTAGTCTTCGTCACGTCTATAGATTTAATCGACTCCTACGAGCTTCACTTCAATTCTTGAAACTTAAATCGATTGGAATTCTCTTAATTCTTGATTCTTGATTTTTATGTTTTCTTGATTTTAGATTAGATCTAGATGATTCTTGAATTCATTTTACAAATCTCGAATTGAATTGTCTTTTATCTTTTCTTTAAATTTTCGATTCATCTAATTCGAAATACGAACGGATTACACTTTCCCTGTGGACGATCCGCACTTACTAACACGCTACAAATCGACACCGTTATTGATTGCGGTCAAATATTTTTGGTTGTGATTTCTATACATTTTCTAAACCGACACACCGAGAATTCACATTCAATCAGGCGTAATCCACCAACTGGATGCATACCACATCTACTCTCTTATCTTCGGGGATCTGCGCCGCAATGAGTAGATTCTCCGTGTCAACCAGCCACTGATCCGCTGGCAACGGTTCCTCCAAACCAGTAAAGACAGACGGACCCAGCCTTCTGAAATCCGCTACGGTTCCCACACGATCCAATGGTCTGGCAACAACATTGTTCACGGACTGCTGAACGGTCTGTAAACCTTCCTGTAAGGAGTCAGCTTGCTGCTGGTTCAGCTCGGTCTGCCGCCTTTGATTCTCCAACATCCCACGTATTACCCCAAGTATAGCGGTTTCGTCAACACGCCTTTGGTACGTCTTCAGATTCTTGTCTGCCATATTCCTGAAATCAAAACACCTAAGGATTAGCATGATAACAGATTCAAAATGTAGATCAAGGCTAGAACTCCGAGTTACTTAAATAGAGTACCGCATTGTACCTATGCCGCGGTATTATAGCTACAATTACATAACTCCACCCAAGTCGCCTAAGTTCTAGAGATAAACAAGGAACCAGGTTTTCGAGTCGACATGCAAAGAAGGTTTGCACATCGTAAAAGTATAATCAGGAGGAGGTTAAGATTCAATAACGGTAAAACGGCAAGGTGGCAGGACATGTTTCCTAATCACGAGTATTCTGATTCGTATATTGGGTCCAATACCCAACTACAAAAGAATCATACCCGATTAACCTATGGCTCTGATACCAAAAGAACTATGTCATGCCCCGCTTCCCAGAGTACGCTAAGGTAGGCATGTGACATAGCCAACCATACTACCTGTGGATAGGAATTATCCTTCCACAGTCACATTATGGTTGTAGAGATATCAAGAACAAAATAAAACTATCTAACACATGTCCATAAGCCAAAATAAAATGAGTCAAGGATAAATAATGCGGAAGCAAAAGATCCAATACAAGAATAACTGGAATGTATGTCCCATAGTGCGGGCTCACATCAGGAATAAAATACTGAAAAGTAAAAGAACTAACTACTAAAGAGTCCTCACTGATCAGCCTGATGGCTGAAGTACTCCTGCTCGGACTGCAACAAAGGTACGGAATCTGGGCCATGCAAAACCCAGACGTCAGCGTGTCATGTCATCAAGCAATAAAATATAAACAGTGTAACAAGACATGCAAGTATAATCGTAAATTGTAAAGCAGGTGTAACAGCAATATAAATCAGGGCAGTGAAGGGTAGTGTGCAGTGAGTAAACTAAACTGGTCTATTGGGTTATCTACTCTCAAGTCTTTGAAATCAGTCTGATGAATCATCGATGTAACTCAATAGTATCCCGTGCGTGCCCGGGATCACGGTGAAGATTCTCGGGCTGAAACCGAGACATGCCGCTAGGCACTAAAGGAAAGGATAAAGATGAATGATGTCCATAGCATCATCCCAAGGCTGGCCTAGCCTCTAAAAGGTAAAGGATGACGATGGATGATGTCGGCAGCATCATCCCAAGGCTGGCCCAGCCTCTAAAACTGATCAGTAAAGGTAGCATACTGTCGAGTTATAAGTCAGGTTTCATCATTGATTTCCCCATACCCCCAGGTTATATGTTTAAGTCAGGTATTAAATAAACATGAGCTAATGCCAACTCAGGATCAAGTAGATGCAGGTTTGTCTGGATAGACAACAGGAACGGTCCGTCAGGACTACAGGACAGGTTTGTTGGCATTAGACGCAAGATCAGGTAACAGGTAAAGCCATGGTACATCAGGTCAACCCGGGTAGTGTATATAAGTGTCATGTCATATCAAGAGTCGTACGGTACTATGTCATATCAAGTAATAGGTGTAACAAGTCATGTCGGGGTATACAAGATATCATGTGGGTGCTCATAATCAAACTAGTATAATCATAGGTATCCAGAACAAGCATATGTACTAATAAAATCAACAAGCTGGAACTTGTAACGTGAAATGCAATCAGGTACAGATTTAGGTATGTAGATGCACAGTTATCAGTTTGGGTTTAAGGGATAGTTTCAACATTACTTAACTACAGTATAACAAATATGGATGTTAAAATCATATCAATATGGACTAAATAATCTAAAGATGCAATTGAATGTTAGATGTATGCAAAAGGTCGTCCGACAAGGTATACAATATAAAGGGGTACTGTGGGCTATGCAAATGATTGTTATATGATTTAAATATGAATGTGGGTACTATGTATAATAAAACTAAATGCAACATGGTATGTTTCGAGATATGAATCTAAAATGATATAACGGGACGTCGAAATGTAAAAATGGAACATGTAGTATTAAATGCAAACTACAGGTTTAATGTGCACTCAAATAGGTATATAGAAATTTAAATAGCATGTATAGTAATTTAAATAGCATGTAGCAAGTTTCACTTGTCTCGACGGATTGCGAAGCGGTAAAAGGAACGTCATGCATCGGCGGAAAAAGTCGCGACGCGTGCACGGTATACGGAATGAGTCCAAACAATGAACAGTGGGATCACACGGGTCAGGTATCCTTGCTGGGTTATCGGGATCGTCGACGACACGGCTGGATTTCGGCGATCATAAAAAAACAGTGAATAACCTAAAAGAGAAATGCATGAAAGAAAAGAAGGGAAGAAGAGAAGGAGGATGGAGGAGAGGAAGCTCACAATGGTCTGTGGAGGGGTCGTGAGGGTCGACGGCGTTGACGGAGCTCCGACGAGATACCTGCAGAGGCTACCGGTGATCAAGAAACGGGAACAGAACTGAAAAGAAGGGAAAGAAGGAGAAAGAAGGAGAGAAGAGGGAGCAACGCTTACTGGAGCGCACGAGGGCCAGGAACACGGGGACAAGTCACCGGCGGCGATCACCCCGGCGGTGCAGATGTGTGCAGGGGTGCACGGGCTGCTCGGGTGCGAGTGCAGCATGATCGGGGAAGAAGAGAGTAGAGGCGGAGGTGATGAGGGTGAGGAGGCGACGAGGTCTACAACGGCGTCGTCGGTGTTAGGGCAACGGCGAGGCGGAGGCAGCGGCTGAGGTTTTCTGGTGATTGGTTCGTGAAGAAAAGAAAAAGAAGAAGAAAAATATATAGAGGGAAGAGAGAGAGAGAGATACGCGGAAGAGAGAGAGAGAATCGAGAGGAGAGAGAAAGGAGATCGAGAGGAGTGAGAGAGAGAGGAATGAATAGCGACGAGAGAGAATCTTGGATGTTTGCGCAGGAGAGATAAAGAGAGAATAGAGAGAAGAGAGAGAAAGAGAAGGAGAAAGGTGAGAGAGAGACAGCTGTGGGACCCAGTGGAATAGAACAGAGGGTTTTGATTGGTTCGGGGGTTAGGAAAATTTGTTTAGGAAAATAATTTTATAAAAGATTTTGCTATTTTAAGGAATAACCTCGTTAGTTTAAAAAAATATTGTAAGCTGTAACTTTATTAAAAAATATGTTTTGGGTAAAACAAAATCTTTAGGCTGTTAAATGAACGAATTTTAAAGAGATTTAAAATTATTAGAATTTGGCGGAAATACAAAATGTTTCAGAAATGCGCCCGGGTCGGGTCCAAAATTTTGAATTTGAAATATGAAAATTGTTAGCAAGTTCCAAAAATTAAAATGAAGGATTTTGTAACCGAAATGCATACCCCCAAGAACGGACGCACGTACGTGCGCGTAGCCGTCCAAACACATCCGTTTCACTGAACGGGACGAGAACACGATGCAAGGACGCTACCACAGGGTTAGGGATATCAAGTAGGCCATGTTATGTATTTTTAAATTATTTTTAAGGGACTTAAATTGTTATATGCTAAAAAAATATGTAATGTCGGGGTAAACCATAACTAGGAAACAACAAGTTCAAGCAAGCGGGTCGAATAAAAAGTAGACTACCATTCGCATCCACAGTAAATGAAATAGACACCACAAACAACACACACTGCAACAGAAACTGGTATAACTGGACTCGGTTGTTACACACACAACGGTCGACTGCTTCCTCGTCGCTCCACTCTCTTGAAAATCGTAGTGCGAGCAATTTGTGGAGCACTTCCTGGGTTTTATGAAGCCATGCCGCTGGATGCGCTGGATGATGCTGAAGACAAGGTGCACTCGGTGTACCTGTCTGGCCTGATCTCAAAGAAGCGTCGAGATAACCTCATTGATATTCTACATCAAACTTTCCAACAGACGATGATAATCGCTTCTTATCAGAGGGAGGAGGGCATTGGCGAGGATCTCGACACCCGTGATCGTGATAGGATGCACACGCGAATGGTCAGAAAGGCCAGAAAGATTCTACACGGCCTTACTTTCGAATTCCTCAATCCATGCCCTGGATCTGAGGTTTTACCATTGTAATCATTTTGATGATGTTTTCGTTTACTGCTTTCATTATTGTAAGAACTTTTCGAAGTATGAATAGCAAATTCCTCGTTTCTATGTGTCTATCTTACGCACTAAATCTTTTGCACATGCATGAATGGGTATGCTTTAAACGTTTAACCGAATGCAAATCAACTGTTCTCCTTATCGCTTTATTCTCTTTTCTTTGTTGCCGGCGCGTTACCTTAGTAAGCGTAGCATGTAGATGACAGAAAGAGCATTCTGTTGATAGTTTATTTAAATCTCTTTGCAAGACCGTGCCCTTCTTTTTCAAGTTAAGATATTTGTGATTTGATCCCCGAAACGGAGCATTGCTCTATGATGGAGAAGTTATGAATTAATACATATATATTTTTTAAGACGAAGCATTGTTCTGTTTGAGAGGGTCATGAGTTGATATTTTTCCGTGTCGGAGCTTTACTTGACGACAGGGAGTGTTGGAGCATTGCTCGACGACAAGGGGAGCTATGAGTTATCATGTATCCAAATTGAGGCTTTGCCTGACGACAAGGAAACGTCGGAGCATTGCTCGACGACAGGGGGGTGATAAGGTCCAAGTCGAAGCTTTGCTTAACGGCGAGGAAGTGTCGAAGCATTGCTTTACGACAAAGACTGAAATAAGGTCCAAGTCGAAGCTTTGCCTAACGACGAGAAAGTGTCAGAGCATTGCTCTACGACAAAGGTTGACATAAGCCATATAGGGTCAATATTGACATTGGCCATATGGTGTCAGGGGTTGACTTTATCTGCATTTCACGGAGTCAAGGGTTGCTCTGGATGCTTCCCATAGGGTCGGTTTAACATAGCCGTGTTCTGCGAGGATCAGGATCCGCTCTGGACGTTTCCCACGGGGTCAGGATTGACATAGGCCGTGTTCCACATGACCAGGAATTTGCTCTGAATGCTTCCCACGGGATCATAGCCATGTTCTACGAGGACCAGGCTCCGCTCTGGACGTTTCCCACGGGGTCAGGATTGATATAGGCCGTGTTCCACGTGACCAGGAAAGGTTGACTCTCGGTTGTTTGTGCATCGTCGAGTTATGGAACTGGGAATTTTGCCGCAGCTCCGATTTGTTGATGTCGTGTCTGTTGAAATGAGATGGATGCTGAGATGATCTCCAGGCTGCCTGCCAACCGTCGAGATTTGGAACAGGGACTTTGCCATGGCTCCAAGGTTGATTGTCGTGTTTGAACCCTGCTGGAATGAGGAGGAACGCTGTTGGTGATCTCTAGGCTGTAGATGCGACCGTCGAGACATGGAACAAGGGACTCTGCCGTGGCTCTTTTTTGCTGTCGTCGTATATTCCTGCAGAGACACTTATTTCTCTGCGGGTCGACGCAAATCGAGATGCTCTCATCAAGGATGCTGATTTCCCTGAATCGGGGTTTTTTCCAAGGACACCGATTTCCTTGGGGTTGAGACGAATCGAGGTATTCCTGCAAAGACGCTGATTTCTCTGCGGGTCGACGCGAATTGAGATGCTCTCGTCAAGGACATTGATTTCCCTGAATCAAGGAGGTTGCCAAGGACACTGATTTCCTTGGGGTTGAGACGAATCGAGGTATTCCTGCAAAGATGCTGATTTCTCTGCGGGTCGACGCGAATCGAGATGCTCTCGTCAAGGACGCTGATTTCCCTGAATCGAGGTGGTTGCCAAGGACACTGATTTCCCTGGGGTTGAGACGAATCGAGGTATTCCTGTAAAGACCCTGATTTCTCTGCGGGTTGACGCGAATCGAGATGCTCTCGTCAAGGACGCTGATTTCCCTGAATCAAGGAGGTTGCTAAGGACACTGATTTCCCAAGGGTTGAGACGAATCGAGGTATTCCTGCAAAGACGCTGATTTCTCTGCGGGTCAACGCGAATCGAGATGCTCTCGGCAAGGACGCTGATTTCCCTGAATCGAGGAGGTTGCCAAGGACACTGATTTCCCTGGGGTTAAGACAAATCGAGGTATTCCTGTAACGACACCGATTTCTCTGCGGGTCGACGCGAATCGAGATGCTCTCGTCAAGGATGCTGATTTCCCTGAATTGAGGAGGTTTCCAAGGACATTGATTTCCCTGGGGTTGAGACGAATCGAGGTATTCCTGCAAAGACGCTGATTTGTCTGCGGGTCGACGCGAATCGAGATGCTCTCGTCAAGAACGCTGATTTCCCTGAATCGAGGAGTTTGCCAAGGACACTGATTTCCCTGGGGTTGAGACGAATCGAGGTATTCCTGCAAAGATGCTGATTTCTCTGCGGGTCGACGCGAATCGAGATGCTCTGGTCAAGGACGCTGATTTCCCTGAATCGAGGAGGTTGCCAAGGACACTGATTTCCCTGAGGTTAAGACGAATCGAGGTATTCCTGCAAAGACGCTGATTGCTCTGCGGGTTGACGCGAATCGAGATGCTCTCATCAAGGACGCTGATTTTCCTGAATCGAGGAGGTTGCCAAGAACACTGATTTCCTTGGGATTGAGACGAATCGAGGTATTCCTGCAAAGACGCCGATTTCTCTGCAGGTCGACGCGAATCGAGATGCTCTCGTCAAGGACGCTGATTTCCCTGAATCGAGGTAGTTGCCAAGGATACTGATTTTCTCGGAGTTGAGACGAATCGAGGTATTCCTGCAAAGACACTGATTTCTCTGTGGATCGACGCGAATCAAGGTGCTCTCGTCAAGGACGCTGATTTCCCTAAATCGAGATTTTTGCCAAGGACACCGATTTCCTCGGAGTTGAAATGAATCGAGGTATTCCTGCAAAGACGCCGATTTCTCTGCGGGTCGACGCGAATCGATATGCTCTCGTCAAGGACACCGATTTCCCTGAATCGAGAAAGTTGCCAAGGACACTGATTTCCCTGGGGTTGGTTGACTTGTTTTCGAGACAGAGTCATTGGATAACGTATTTCCGAGACGAGGTTATTTGATGACGTGTTTCCGCGGCGGGGTCATTTGATGACGTGTTTCTGCGACGGGGTCATTTGCTGACGTGTATCCAAGACGGGGTCATTTGATGACGTGTTTCCGTGGCGGGGTCATTTGATGACGTATTTCCGCGATGGGGTCATTTGCTGACGTGTATCCGAGACAAGGTCATTTGATGACGCTAGGTTGTCTGTGAACCGTAGAGTCTTGGAACTGGGGATTTTGCCGTGGTTCCGATTGATGGTGTAACATCTGTGTCCTGCTGGAATGAGGAGGCACACCGTTGTTAGTCTTCAGGCTGTAGATGTGGCCATTGAGATTTGGAACTAGGGATTTTGCCATGGCTCCATTTCATTGCGACCCTGAGGTCGGTTGTTGACGTCACGTCTGCATCATGTTGGAGTGAGGAGAAACGCCGTTGGTGATCTCTAGGCTGTCTGTGAACCGTCGAGATTTGGAACCAGGGGACTTTGCCATGGTTCCGTTGTTTTGACCCTGGGGTTATTTGTTGACGTCGCATCTGCATTCTGCTGGAGTAAGGAGAAATACCGTTGGTGATCTCTAGGCTGTCCGTGAAACGTCGAGATTTGGAACTAGGGGACTTTGCCGTGGCTCCGTTTGTTGATGTTGCGTCTGCATCCGATTGAAGGGAGGAAGAACGCCGGTGTTGATCTCTAAGGTTTCGATGTTGACGTTGAGACCCTGAAACTAGGGATCTTCCTTCACTTCGTTTGTTGACATTGTGTCTGCAATATTTTGACGAATATCGAGATTGTCTCTAGGTTGTCTATGAACCGTCGAGATTTGGCTTCGCTTCAACGAAGCCTGGTGGGACGATAGGGTTCCCTTCTTGTTTGTGCCCATGGATTGTATACAGGGGTCAATGTGACCTCACCTGCAGGGCAAAAAGTTTCATTTCATTTCATTTTTATTTCTTTCCGCTATGCTCTATCATTTTAGCTTTTTATATCGTGAAAGTCGCGATTGCCCAATCATTTTGGCTATTTTTCACGGTGCCCAATCATTTCGGCTATTTTTGTTTTTTACTCGCTGCTTTTTATTGCGAGTTGCCCAATCATTTCGGCTATTTTTGTATGCATATATATTTTTACTTGCTGATTTTGTTGCCAGTTGCCCCATCATTTCGGCTATTTCATATGCATTTTTGGCTCGCTGATTTTTATCGCGAGTGTGGAACTTGGAATTTGGTGCCAATCCTAGCATCGGCATCGCTGCGACTGGAATATTGCCAGGAGCGAATCATCATTTGCCATGAAAGGACATGGAATTTGATACCGATTTAGGCATCAACATCGCTACAATTAGGATATTGTCAGGAGCGAATCATCGTTTGCCTCTGTCGATATCGAACAAAGGTGGCTTAGAAAACATGGTTAGGATCCTGTCGACTAAGGCTTTTGACTTCATGAGCCGTAAGGGTCTCATAAAGGTGTTTATCCCTACGAGTCGTGAGGATCTCGTAGGTACGTTTTCTGCTTAAGAATCATGAGGATTCCTAAGTGTGTTCTTTTATAAGTCGTAAGGATCTTACAAGAGTGTTTTCTCCTTGCAAGTCGAGAGGACCTACAAGTGTTTGTTCACCGTGTGAGCATATCCCTAGTCGCTGGCGGGACTTTGTTAGGGAAATGTTTATTCGTGCCTGTGGATTATATACAAGGGTCGAGACGTTTGTAAGGCAGCATTGGAGATTGTGATGGCTTAAGAACAGGTTCAGATCCCTGTAGTTTAAGGCTTTTGAATCTTATGAGCCGTGAGGGTCTCAAAAGGGAATTCTCCTTACGAGTCATGAGGATCTCGTAAGTGTAAGTTCTCCTTAGGAATCGTGAGGATTCTTAAATGTGTTGCTCCCTTATGAGTCGTAAGGATCTCAAGCGGGTGGTTTCTCCTTACAGGGTCAAGAGGACCTTGTAAGTGTCTTTTAACGAGATTGCTCCCTTTCGGGTTTTCGCAAAACTCGCCGGTAGTCCTGCTATTTTTACTCACGGAACCCTTTCGGGTTTTCATCTGTGCCCATCTTGCTTGTGGACGTACCTTTTTTTTTACACCACGTCAGCCTGGCGATGCTGCGGGTTTGTAGCAGTTTAAATACGTTTCGGTCAACAGTTCATAGGTCCGAGATTTTTCGGGCAACGTACGATTACGCATCTAGATTTTCTCGCAAATCTTCGCATTTTTTGTGTCGGAGGTGGATTCCTTGAAGAGAGGGCTGAGGGCGATTTCTTCGTCAGAGTCGCTTCCAAAGGTGATAACTTGCGATCCTTTGGTGTCGACTATGTGACAGTTGCCAGCAGCTCTTTTGCGCTCATCTGTCGTGCTTTTCTGTTCCCGACAATCCTTGCGCTTCACTCGTTGAACGTGTTGTCGGTGGGCAACATATCCCTGCCACCAGTTTTTAAAGACTATGCACTCCTCGGTAGGGTGTTCAATTCTCTGATGGTATAAGCAGAAGTTAGGATGTATGTCCGCTTCATCAAGGTGTATACTTCCAGAAGAATTTTCTCTGAAAGAGGGCAACTTCATTCCTATTGACAGGGCCCTAAAGAATCATCTCCTTACTTTAAGCTTGCTTTTGCTGGCGATAGAGATGCTTTGATCCGGTTGAGGTGCCTCGACCTTTTCATTCAGTCGTCGGCGTTTGGCTTTTTTGAATATAGCCAGTTCGCGCTCTCGATTGGCTTTGCTTTTCTGACGGGCTTCGTTCAGTAGATAGTCGATCATCTTGTCAGACAGTTCCAAGGATTTTGGTTTCGATCCTGCCCCCAGCTCTTTTATGCTGTCTTCTATCGCCGAGTGAGCTTCTTCGTTAGTTAACGCCGAATGAGAGATCATGTGGCAACTTGCCACATAGTCCTCAGAATCTTTTGACAAGTTATCCCCATCGTTATTGTTGTTATCTCCGCTCTCAAGAATATTGTTGAGAAATTCTTGGAGTGTTACCGGGGTCCGTGCCTTCTGGTTATATTCCTCCAGCGTGTCAATATGCTTTTGCAGATCCGTGCGGTTGTCATCAAACTGCGCGGGCTTTTTGGTCTTCTTCTTTTTCTTCGAAGATTTTGACGGATGGGCCTGAATGTTTCGTCCACCATCAGTATTAACTCCCAATGTTGGGTGTGGTTTCAGCGTCCCCTCGACAATCTCTGGTTCTAGCGGGCTTTTCCACCTGATCACCAGGCATGTTTGAAGATCCTTTAGCATTCTTTTCGTCTTGGCTGAAAGAGCGACCTCCCATGGAGCTTCTTCTATAAAAGAGCATAATGCCCCCGGCGTGTCCATCTTTAGGGGTGTGCTGTTGTGGCGGATTTACCTTCCAGTTTTCGGACAGCGCGAACTTGCCCTGTTGATACTGGTCTTCAACCCAATTTTTGAAGACGTAGCAGTCTTCGATCGGATGGCCCAATACTCGGTGGTAGGGGTAGTAATTAGGATCGTTGATGTCGTTCGGTTGCAGTGGGTGTCTCGACTCCGATAGAGTAATGAGTCCATTGCGCACTGCCAGTTCAAACAGTTTACTTGTTTTATCCGGGGGAAATGAGTAAGGACGTCTCAACTTCTCGTCGAGGGATTGCCGCTTGTTGCTTTGGCGAACAACTGGTCTCAGGCCACTCGGTTGTTGTTGAGCATTGGCGAAGAAGATTGCTTTCCCTTTGCCCTTTTCATTCCGAGGCTCTGTCTTTGAAAAGGAAGGCTTATGACCCATCTGGTCCATATGGGCCAGCTTATCAATCAAGGTCTGGAAAGTGGTCGGCTTGAAGAACATCATGAATTGGGATATGGTCGCCTGCGGATCAAGGTTTCCCATAAACATGCCCACTGCAGGAGCCTCTTCGATGCACTGTTCGCACTTCGACCATAGATTCTGCCACCGTATCGCGTACTGGACCCAAGTCTCTCCCAGTTTCACTCTAGCATTGATCAGCGCCGTGATTGGGATACGTTCGCTAGTGCTCGCAAAACGTTGGGTGAATAGCATCTACATCTCTGCAAATGTCTTGATAGAGTCATTCGGGAGTTCCGAATACCACTCGAATGCTGTCTCCGATAAGCTGCCAACAAACTGGCGGAGCAGTAGTTTATCATCACCTCCAGTGTTGCCGCAGAGAGCCCTGAACTGAGCAACATGCTGATGTGGATTCCCGTTCCCTTATATACGTGGAATTTGGGGATCGTGTATCCCGGCGGGTACTTTATTTGGTCATACCAACCCGGATAGGGTCGTCCAGTTTAAACAATTTGCCCAGCCGCTTCATTCGCTTGATGAGCTCGTATTTGTTGAGCTATATAATCATCGAGCGTGGCTTTAGAGATGGTCTCCTCCTTGGCTGCTGACAGAGCTGGCAGAGGATTTGATGTCTCTCCTCTATCATCTTCAATTATTACTGGAGGATCTTCGGCTGGAGGGTCCGGATGGCTCATCATGCCCACCATATCTTGGAATAGAAAGGGCCATTTTCTTTATATTGGCCGCTTGTTCCGCGGCCTCCTTGTCCTTCTTCTCAAGCATTCTCCGAAGGAATTCAACATCAGTTTCCTGCTCACGACGTTGCTCCGAGAATGTCTCCGGGCTTGCTTTCGGTCCTGTAAGTGCGGCCATAGCTGTTAGCATTTCTTGGAGCTTTTGTTGTTGTTGTTCCTGAGCCTTTGTTATGGATCGCGTAAGCGGTCGATGACCTATGGAGATACGGCTATCCTCTTTTCCGGATGCCATATAGACGGTATGCACCACCATGTCCCCAGACTTAGGGCGTTTAGGTTCAGTGCCCTTGACATTTGTCACAGACATGGGAATTTTCTCCGGCCTTCTCCTCTTGTGAGTGGTCGAGGTTGAGGGGGCCGTTGCAGTAGGCACCCACGTAGCTGTCGCATTTTGTGTCTTGACAGGATGGTCATCTTCTCGCTGAACTTTCACCTTTTCCTGTCGGCGAGAGTAATCTTGATCAATTACCGAGTCTTGGACTTGACGCCAGACCATGTAAATTTTAGAGGACAGCCGTTGAGGGGGCTGTTCCAGCTTTGTCTTTGGGGCATTCTCCACAGGTGGAGGAGATCTCTTCAGCACGGCAGTCGGAGAGTTTTTGCGCACCCTCCTTAGCGGTTCAAAACTGTTCCCAGTTGGAACAGCAGCATCGATTTCCACCATCGGAGGAGTCAGTCCAGAAGGAGAGTTGCCCCCAGCCTTCCTTACTCGGCACTAGTGGCGACGTCGAGCGTATCGAGCTGTTGGGATTGTCTCAGCTATAGGGGTGACTTCCTCATGCCCCTTGTGTTGGTCAGAAGTTGTCGTTGTCAGCCTATCGAAGACTGATGTCCGCTGAGTGGGGATAACCAACCTATCGAAGGCAGACTTCCGAGCAGGGGAAGCAGCCTTGACGATTTCGCCTGGAACAGGAGCTGAAACAGTCAGTCTTGTGAAGACCGACCCGTTGGCAGGAGAAGTCGCCTTGACGACTTCATGAGCAGGAATGGCTATCCTCTTCGTGATAACCCCTTCTGGTGTTGCGGGCTTCTTCACAGGCCCATTGGAGCTTCGGCCCAATCTGTTAAAGACCGAGGCATTGGATTTGGGTGACCCATTGAGAGGGGCCGCGGTAGTGGTAAGTCGATCAAAGACCGACTTCTTTAGGGCTTATTGCGACAGCAGCGGGGCATTGAAGCTCATCGGTGGGATCATGGTCCCAAAGAACAGCCCAGTGGTGGCCTGAGTTACTTGCTCCACTGGCCTAGCGAAGATGGAGGCCACTTGGGGCCCGTAAGTCACTCCTTCGGATGGGACGGAGCGAGAGTTGCAGTTGCAGTTAGTGCAGGTTGAAGCCATTGATCTTCTGTTTTCTGCACGGAGCAAGACACCAAATCTTAGTACCTCGAATCCACAGGCAACTATAGAAAACCGCGATTCGTTCGTGATCACGACACACGAAGTGTGGAGTGGAAAGAGGAAAAGGTCTCACCGGGCGTGCCAGAATCTGTTCCCCGCAGAAAACACGGAGACGCAACCGCTCAGGTCCGTATTGCCTGAATTTCGGGGCAGATGCTTTGATGCTATCCGTCCACCTCTCCGAAGATGCCAAGTTGATTTATGGCACCATGTATCGACGGTTTAAACGGATGCGGCCGATATAGTAGACTTCGTCAGATTCCCCCTCATTTGAGGGGTTTTTGATTGTGGGGACGTTCTTCACTGGAGGCGCAAGCCCCTGCAGTTAATTACGCTACCGCATCGCGGTAACAACTTTCTTCTTCTCCAGATGGTCACTTCGTGTCGTGTGTGTTTGTTTTGTTTTTGGTTGCCCGTGGATTGTATACGGAGACTAATTTATGTTGTTGCCCGTAGGGCGTGAATTAGTCCAAATCTGTATCTTCTTAGATTTGGGTTTGGGGTTGGGTTTAAGGATACGTTGGTCTCATCTGAGACTAAGATCAACTTAAACATTTGTTAAGGATACGTTAGTCTAATTTTAGACTGAGATCAACTTAACAGTTTGTTAAGGACACGTTGGTCTAATTTTAGACTAAGATCTAATTAACAGGATCATTTAGATCCAATAAAAGAGCATTTGGGCTCTATTATTTTAATTTAGGGACTTTGCGGTCAATTACCAGTTTAAGGGCATGGTGGTCCGGTTTAAAAACATCATAGTCTGTAAAGGTTAAGGACATCATAGTCCATGGGATTAAGGACCCCATAGTCCGAGGTTAATGACATCATAGTCTATGGGCTTAAGGACCCCACAGTCCGAGGTTAAGGACATCATAGTCCAGGGGCTTAAGGACCCCACAGTCCGAGGTTAAGGACATCATAGTCCGTGGGTTTAAAGGGACCCCACAGCCCGAGGTTAAGGACATCATAGTCCGTCGGTTTAAAAGGGACCCCACAGTCCGAGGTTAAGGACATCATAGTCCGTGGGTTTAAAGGGACCCCACAGTCCGAGGTTAAGGACATCATAGTCCATGAGTTTAAGGACCCCACAGTCCATGGAATGATTGGTTATCGGGACCCGTCACCTCTCTGAAGACGTTGAAGGTTACAACGACAAATATCAGAGGAGTGAAGAGATATACCCTAGAACCAATATTGGTTGGGGGATCTGTAGTCCAATTTGGGACTAAGGTCTGTTAAAAGATTCGTGAGCATATGGGCCCAATTAAGCTGAATTTGAGGACTTATGTCCAATCTTGGACTAAGTCCAATCAAGTTAAAATGTTTTAACATTTATTTTGGGCTGTTAAGCATTTGTTTGAGCTCGACCCTTTTAACAATGCTGAGCTTTGATTTAGCTTCTGACAATATTTGTCTTTTACTGAATGCTGAGCATTTATCATAGCTCTGGGGCTTATTCAAAGAACAATTTATGTTCTACCCAAGCACACATAAAATCATTTAGTGCGCTTGGTACTAGCGTCAGTCAATGAGCGCAGGGTACTATGGTTAGAGCGCTAGTGCGCTTTGCGCCAGATGTGAAGCGCTAATGCGCTTAGCGCTAAATGAAGAGCGCAGATGCGCTAGATGTAGAGCACTGATGCGCTATAGTTGAAGCGTTGAGGCGTTTGGCGCTGGTTCCATATAATGAGCGTAAAGCACTTTTAGTAATACAACACACATGAGGAGTACGTGGCGTGCTTAACGCTGAGCGCTAGCCAATGAGCGCAGTGCGCTGTGTTTGAAGTGCTATTGCACTGCAGCGCTTTGCGCTAGATGAAGAGCACTAAGACACTTTTAAATCAGGAGAGGTAAGGCTCTTCTTAGGTTAACTTTGCGCTCTGAAGATTACCTTCCTTTTGATAAGAAACTTTGTCTCAAGATTCTAAGAACAAAGTTCTTGGTTTATAGGAGATATTTCAATCTCTTTTGATGAAAGGCTTTGCCTTTATGGATCTGAGATCCTAAGAGAATTGAATAATTCTCCCCCCATTATAATAAGATATTCATAATCTCTTTTGTGAAAGACAATTTGTCTTATAGATTTATGATCTGTGAAGTAAGTACTTCTATTTTTATATTAAGATGATTTCATCTTTCTATTCTTTTTTTTACCTTGAAAAGAATTGTCTTCTGTTGTTGAGAGCTTCTTCTTCTTTCTGAGATTTTCTCAAAGTTTATGGGGGGTTTCCTCTGTCTGAGACTTGAAGTCTGGGGGCTTTTATATAGGGCAAGATGGTTTGTTCAATCAGTTAAGGAGATCTTTTCTCCAATTGATTTTGGGAATTTCCCATCGTTGGATCTTTGATCCAAGGGCTTCTGATTTACAGAAAACAATCTTCTTGTTTTAAACAAGATTGAGAAATCTTTTCATGCAGAATTTATTCTGTCTTTAGTAATTTTTATTTACCATTAGATCATTGATCCAACGGTGCTCTGATTTACAGAGCACAATTTTGTTGTTTGGAAAGATTTTGAGAAATCTTTCCTTAACAGAATTTAATTCTGGTTAATTAATGATTTATCATTATTATTAGATCTTTGATCTAACGGTGGGGAGCTTTTAGTTCCAGCGCTAGTGCTTATGCGCTCTGCCCATGGTGCGCTACTTGGAGCGCAACGCTCTTAGCGTTAGCGCGCACGTGCTTTGCACGTGGTGCGCTACTTGGAGCGCAGCGCATCTAGCGCTAGCGCCTATGCGCTTTGCACGGGGTGCGCTATTTGTAGCGCAGCGCTTTTATAAAAGCGCAGCTTTAATTTAAATTTTGAATTCTTAACAGAGCTTTGCTCTAATTGGGGAAACACCCGCCATTTCGTCTGGAGCAATGGAAACCTCTACAAGAGGTACTTCATTCATCCTCTGCTTCGGTGCATCGACCCCTACGAAGCCGACTACGTCCTGCGTGAGATTCACGAAGGGGTCGACGCAGCACATGAAGGGGTCCGCACCTTAGTCCAGAAGATGCTACTCCAAGGATACTATTGGCCGATGATTCATCAAGATGCTCAGATGCTCGTTAGAAGATGCAAAATCTATCAACTCCATGGCAGCATACCCCATCTTTCGGCTACCGAGCTAAGGGCCCTGACCTCCCCCTGGCCGTTTGCCCAGTGGAGAATGGACATGGTAGGCCAACTCCTAACTGGCACGAGCGGGCACAAGTATATCCTCGTCGCGATAGACTATTTACGAAGTGGATCGAGGCCGTCCCCATTAGAAAACCGAACGCCATAACGACCATCAAATTCCTTCAGAACAACGTAATATCCCAGTTTGGGATCCCGAGGTGTATTGTTACTGACCACGGGACGAATTTCGAAAACGACAAAGTCAAAGGATTCAGCAACGAGTACCACATACTAATGAAGTTTGCCGCAGTAGCGCACCCTCAATGCAACGGGTAGGCCGAGGTCGCTAATCGAGAAGTCATCTAAGGTCTTCGGACTCGTTTGGAAGGAAGACAGGGCAGCTGGGTCAAGGAACTACCCCGGGTTTCATGGGCCCTACGCACTTCGAAGAAGACCCCCACTGGAGAGACCCCTTTCAGTTTCTCCTACGGCACCGAGGCGATGGTCCCAGCTGAGATTGGGCTGCCCAGTTATAGAGTCGAGTATTTCGACGACGAAGTAAACACCTCGGCGCTCCGGACTAATCTAGACATCTTGCTAAGGAAGCGGGACTGGGCACAGATCAAAACTGCCGCTTACCAACAGCAAACTGCTTGCTACTACAACGCACGAGTCAAGCATCACGCCTTCAAAACAGGAGATTTGGTCCTGAGGTGGAACGAATTCATAGACTAGGGCAAACTGCATAAGTTTTCCCCGAAGTGGGACGGCCCATACCTCGTTTCCGAGGTCTTGCCCGGCGGAGCCTATCGCTTACAAGACGCGGGGGGGGGGACGTAATTTTCTGCGACCTTACAACGCCAAAAAGCTCAAATTGTACAAATGAATTCAAAATTTGTATCAGTGAATATATGTTTCTTCTTTTCCAAAGCGATGTAAGTTTTTCTAAGTCTTCTGAATTAGAAGAAACTTCTTCAATATGTTTCCCTCTTTCTCGGTTCAAAAGTCACGGGTTTTGTTTTATGAACATACTCAAACACGCAAAGTGGATAAAAAGAAGATAATAGTACGTCGTAAAAGAAGAGTTTTATTCATCAAGGGTATTATGAGCTCCCCAGTCTTACAAAAAAAATTAAAATTACAACAGAGGGGGTAGGGGGTCAAGAAAAAACTGCTGGTGGTACTCCGAGGAGATCACCGCCAGTCGAGCCCTTGCTTCCTCGGCCCGCTCCCTCTGGTGTTGCCCGCGGACCCGCGATGCAATGGAAGGGCTAGAAGCCGCACCTGCCGGGCATCCATTGACGATCTGCCTCTTTTGGAAACAATCCAAAAGAAGGACCGCCGATCGATCATGCCTGTTCTTCGAGATGAGGCCATAGACGTAGAGCGTGTGCAGCTTATCGAGCGTCTCGTCCTGCAGCTGCGAAGACAGGGTGTTGAACAAACCCGGGGACATCCTCCAAATAGCGTACATGAGCAATTAAAGGAAAGGTGACCACCGGGGAATTAGGCGGCCGAAGTGGTCCTCTGAGCGTTCGACCACAGTCCGGTATGTCTCTTCTGTTCATTCCTGATCATAGTGGTACACGTCGTCGCGGGAGATGATCTCTCCGATAGTTTAGATGAACTCGGCCATTTTCAGGAAAGCAACGCTGAAAGAAACCCATATACCTTCTCTATTTATAGCCTCAACAGAATCCCCAGGGACCGAAATTTACGCATGCATGGGCGCGAATCTTGGGATATTTTCATATTTCCTAATACAGGGCTGCCACGTGGCGGCCATCCCGTATCTCACGGTCAAAACGACGCGGATCATGGAACGTCTCGCCTCGCCTATGCGTTTCAGCCATGTGTCCCCCGTGACGGTCACCCTTCCGGATTTTCTTCTCACAAGACAAGGGAGATTGAACGACGCCTCGTAAAAGCAAGAGGCCACCGAGCAGCTTCCCTGCTCGGTTAATCCCTGGCGGGTAGCTCCTACCCATCCACGCCGAGGATCGAAAGCCCTCACCAAGAGGCCACCGGGCAGCTTCCCCGCTCGGTCAATCCTTGGCAGGTAGCTCCTACCCATCCACGCCGAGGATCGAAAGCCATCACCAAGAGGCCACCGAGCAGCTTCCCTGCTCGGTCAATCCCTGGCGGGTAGCTCCTACCCATCCATGCCAAGAATCGAAAGTTCTCACCAAGAAGCCACCGACCAGTTTCCCTGCTTGGTCAATCCCTGGCGGGTAGCTCCTACCCATCCACGCCAAGGATCAAAAGCCCTCACCAAGAGGCCACCGAGCAGCTTCCCTGCTCGGTCAATCCCTGGAGGGTAGCTCCTACCCATCCACGCCAAGGATCGAAAGCCCTCACCAAGAGGCTACCGAGCAGCTTCCCTGCTCGGTCAATCCCTGGAGGGTAGCTCCTACCCATCCATACCAAGGATCGAAAGCCCTCACTAAGAGGCTACCGAGCAGCTTCCCTGCTCGGTCAATCCCTGGCGGGTAGCTCCTACCCATCCACGCCAAGGATCGAAAGCCCTCACCAAGAGGCCACCGAGCAGCTTCCCTGCTTGGTCTGTCCCTGGCTGGTAGTCTTTTACCTACCGATGCCAAGGATCGAAGCCCTCACCAAGAGGCCACTGAGCAGCTTCCCTGCTCGGTCAATCCCTGACGGGTAGCTCCTACCCATCCACGCTAAGGATCGAAAGCCCTCACCATAAGGCCATAGAGCAGCTTCCTTGCTCGGTCTGTCCCTGGCTGGTAGTCTTCTACCTATCGATGCCAATGATCGAAGCCCTCATCAAGAGGCCACCGAGCAGCCTCCCTGCTCGGTCAATCCTTAGCGGGTAACTTTCTACCCATTTGTGCTAAGGATCGAAGCCCTCATCAAGAGACCACCGAGCAGCTTCCCTGCTCGGTCAATCCCTTGTAAGTCTATGTCGCTCATCCCGCAAGCTAGCACGGAGGCGGAACAGGTAAAAATCAAAATTTTCTTACAAAGGAAACATAGACTAAGCTAAAGGATCTTTGCCAAACCATTGCTAACAAACTACAAGAGGTTCTATCTACTATGCAAGGAGATTATACCTTATGCTACTAGTCCTTCGGGTCTTCTCCGCTATCCTCTCGTCTCCGTAGGCTCCATGGGTCGATCCGGATCGTGGCCTCTTCAACGGCCTCCTTGAGTCGAAGATGATCCACCCGAGAGTCTATAGTCCGAGCTCCACCTCAAGAACCGAGGTAACTAGGGCAACAAGTATGCTACTCTTGATGTCCTAAGTGATGTAGAATATGATGGTGGATTTGTTTGTCTATTTGAACCCCAACTTGCTCAACACATGAGACCTTTTGGGAATTCTAGTGAGGAGGAAGAAGAAGAGCAAAACTTGAGAGCTCAAGTGAAGAGAGAGAATGCAAATGAGATAATGAGCCATAAGAAAAAAGAAAACTAATTTTTTATCATAATATTTATGACGGCTAAGTTGATTTGACCATTATCATGTCATAATAAATGCTAAGCCAAAATATCTAGTGCTTAACAAAATATCTAAGTCAACAAAAGTCAACAAGGTCAAATGGTCAAACCCAATTAGCCATGACACAATTATCATAATATAAGGATTAGTAAACAGTTTCCTCCACCTCATAATGGTTTTAATCAAGTCAATGGTCAAAATCCTGATGAGGCATCTCCTTCTTCATTCCTCACATCCGTGCATACACACCCGCATTCGCATTCCGTAGAACACGAATACTAGAAGACAAAACTGATCCATCTATACAATACTAGGATCCAGTTTAAACCAAAGCCCACTAGTATTGTCCGCCTGAACATCATACGCGCACAAGTGCACATAAGTGATCGTAGCCCTGCCGTAAAACCATACGGCCTCTACACCTTTTGCCCAGTGCAGGGAAACTCTCTGTGTGGGACTCTAAAGACTCGACACTACGCTGGCAGTGGGTTTAACCACAGGCCGCAAGCGGTACTCGTTGTACGTAATGGTCCCCAGGTAGATGTCAATAAGAAGGCCGATGAGGTAAACCCATCCAAACTCCTACTCAGCCTGAATGTGACAATTTCCGTACAGTCCGATCTGTTCGTCTAAGAGTATCGCATGTCGGGCCTAGGGGGCGATAAACGTCAGACCCCTAATAGCGGTACAAGTCGTGCCGGAGTGTAGCCCAGAACACCCTGAGAAACTACTGGAAACACTACCAGTAAATCTCTCTTGCCCTGTCCAGGGACTTTGTGTAATGGCTCTCCTAGACACAGCATGATATCAACCCCCAATACCCGGAGAGACGAATCCTGTCTAACCGCTACTGCCTCCAACTGCTTCGGGACTGCACCCAACCACTACCCGTTTGCACGACTTCTTTGAGCCGTGGTAGGGTAGCAATCAAAGTACAGTGGGAACACACTCGAGGCGAAGTAGCAGTGTTAAGTCGACGGACTAAGCTGTACTCATGTCACCTGGAAACTGCTTTCTGATGATAGGTATAGTACCAACCAGCAGTTCCCGACGAGTCCTGTCCAGTGTACTCGTAACCTAACGAGCACTCGCATACTATCTCCAGTACGACGTACTAATGGCTGTGGGACAGACCATCTCCCCTGCTGGGACGAAAAGCGTATACACTAGTCTACTCCGGAGTATCGATGCTCTGTCTCGATAATCCTACGACTAGGGAGCTGTATAAGGATGTGCTTGTAGATTACCCAGCCCCCACTAGTGTGACTGCCATCACAATGCTGGTAATTAAGCAAAGATCCTAAGAGCTCCACTAATATGTATAAGCGATATACTAAAAGAAACACAAACACATATTAAAGTAGAAACAAACCAAGTAGCATACTACCATTTTGAGCAAGACTGTCTATACAACTGTGAATTTTCCAAACTTCCATTAAGTAATATACAAACTTGTATGATACAGTAATGGTCTCTAGGGCATATACACTAACAATCTCCCACTTGCACTAGGGCCATGTACTGGTGTATCGAAGACCTATCATCTCGATAAGCCGCTCGAACTGAGTCTGGGGTATGGCCTTCGTGAGTGGATCTGCAGTGTTATTCTCCGAATCTACTCTCCTCATCTCGATCTCCCGGCGATCAACGATCTCCCTGATCAGGTGGTACCGTCTCAAAAAGTTGCCTGGACTTCTGATGGGACCTGGGTTCCTTCACTAAAGCTATAGCGCCGTTGTCGCAATACAGCGGTATTGGATCAATAATGGTTGGAACCACCTGAAGTTCTGTGAGGAACTTCATCATTCAGACAGCTTCTTTTGCTGCATCTCAAGCAGTTATGTACTCCGCTTCCATCGTCGAGTCAGCAACGGTATCCTGCTTGGAGCTCTTCCAACAGACCGCCCCTCCATTAAGGGTAAAGACATGACCCGACATTGACTTGGAGTCATCCTTGTCACTCTGGAAGCTGGAGTCAGCAAAGGCCTCGATCTGGAGGCCTTTTCCGCCATACACCAAGAACATCTCCTTAATCATTCTTAGGTACTTGAGAATGTTCTTTACAGCTATCCAATGCTTCTCCCCTGGGTCCGACTGATACCGGCTTACAACGCTTAAAGCGTATGCTACATCTGGTCTGGTACACAACATCACATATATTATAGAACCTACCGCAGATGCGTAGGGTACAGATGACATGCGAGGCCTTTCCAAATCAGTCTTAGGAGACATCTCTTTGGAGAGGGTGATTCCGTGACAAGCCGGTAGATTACCGCGCTTTGAATCTTCCATACTGAATCGTTTCAGTATGGTGTCGATGTACCTGGACTACGAAAGTCCCAACATCCTCTTAGATCTATCACGATAGATCTGGATCCCCAGAATGTAGGAGGCATCATCAAGGTCCTTCATGGAGAACCTCTGTGACAAGAATCCTTTGACTGACTGTAGCATAGGAATGTTATTTTCTATTAGGAAAATGTCATCCACGTACAAGACGAGAAATACCACAGTTCTCCCTACAATCTTACTGTAAATGCATGGTTCATCTGGATTTTTGATAAAGTCGAATTCTTTGACAGTATCATCAAAGCAGATGTTCCAACTCCGCGATACCTGCTTTAGTTTATAAATGGACTTAAGCAACTTGCACACTTTACCGCTGCTCCCATTCTAAATGAAACCCTCCGGCTCATCCATATAGACACACTTTTCTAATTTCCATTTAGAAAAGCTGTTTTTACGTCCATCTGCCAGATCTCATAATCGTGGAAGGCAGCAATGGCAAGAAGGATCCGAATGGATTTGAGCATAGCCACTGGAGAAAAGGTTTCGTCATAGTCCAAACCAGGTCTTTGACGAAAACCCTTTGCAACAAGTCTAGCTTTATAGGTTTCAACCTGCCCATCTACACCAATCTTCTTTCTGAAGATCCATTTGCAGCCTATGGGTTTTACCCCTTCTGGAGCAATGTCTAAAGTCCAAACTTTGTTGGTGTACATGGACTCCATTTCGGCCCGCATTGCATCCAGCCATTTTACCGAGTCACCGCTCTGAATGGCTTGCTGGAAGCTAGTAGGCTCATCATTGTCAATGATGCAATCCTCTCGATCCCCGTCTATGAGAAAACCATAGTATCTCTCGGGCGGATGAGACTGCCTACTACTCCTGCAGAGTGGCGCTGGGATGTCCGGTTCTTCTGAAACCTCTGGTTCTACCAAGCTTTCAGTAATAGCTTGTGGTTCTGGAATTTCTTCCAGTTCTATTGCGCTCCCACTTATCTGATTTTCTAAAAATTCAGTTTCCAAGAAGCGGGCATGATGAGAAACAATGAGCTTTTGCTCCTCTGCGTAATAGAAAAGATATCCCTTGGAGTTCTTTGGGTATCCCACAAACTTGCACTGTACCGAGCGTGCCTCGAGCTTGTCCGCATGCTGCTTTTTAACAAAAGCTGGACATCCCCAAGTCTTAAAATGTTTAAGACAGGGTTTCTTTCCACTCCACATCTGATATAGTGTGGTAGGCACTGACTCAGTAGGAACCTGGTTCAAAAGATATGCAGCTGATTCTAGTGCATAACTCCAGAAGGATCGCGGTAACTCAGCCTTACTCATCATAGAACGAACCATATCCAATAGAGTTCAATTCCACCTTTCCGATACACCGTTGTGTTGTGGTGTGTATGAAGGAGTAAGCTGAGAGAGAATACCATTCTCTTTTAACTATCCCAGGAACTCGGCACTTAAGTATTCACCACCTCGATCAGATTTCAGTGTCTTGATACTTTTGCCTATTTGTTTTTCCACTTCATTCTTGTATTCCCAGAATTTCTCAAAAGCCTCAAATTTATGCTTCATCAAGAAGACATGTCCATACCTAGAGAAATCATCCGTAAAAGTAATGAAATAGGAATAACCATCTCGCGCATGTGTAGACATTGGACTACACACATCACTGTGTATGAGTCCCAAGAGCTCGCTTGCTCTTACTCCGTGTCCAGTGAACGGAGTCTTGTCATCTTTCCCATGAGATAAGATTGACAAGTAGCATAAGATTGATATTCGAACAGATTCAAATATCCTTCTCTATGTAACTTCATCAATCGTGTTTCATTGATGTGACCCAGTCTACAATACCATAAGAAAGCCTGATTTATTTCCGGAGACTTTCTTTTAAGTGTGTTCTGGACACTGAAAACCGGAGCTTGATTTAGTACGTATATACCGTTTTCTAATGTACCTGACCTAATCAGAACTTGATTTAGGTGGATGTGGACCACATCGCTTACAAATGTAAAATCATATCCTTCCATAGAAAGTAAGGATACAGATATGATATTACAAGCTAGACTAGGCACATACAAACAGTCACATAGAATCAATATTTTCCCACTTGTCAATCCAAGGTGATATTCCCTTATGGATTTAGCGTCCACACTCATTCCATTAGCAACCCTGAGAGTCATATCACCTAACCCGATAACTCTATGGTTTCTCAAAGCCTGTAATGAATTATAGATATGAGATCCCGATCCGGTATCTAGTACCCAGGAAGTAGAGTTAATTGACATACAGTTTTCTATTACAAACACACCCGAAGCCAAAGCCACAACGTGCTTCGAATCCTGGCTACTGGCTTTCAAAGCCCTGCAATCCCTCTGCCAATGTCCTTTCCCGTAACAATAGGGACGTCCCTCCTTCCCTATATCTAGCCCCAAAACTTTTGCCCTTCTTTTTCCTTCTACCTCCTTGGTTTCCTTCAGGGTGCAAGTAGAGGGTAGGGACTGTAGAAACAAATCAGCATATAACCTGTTTCCCAACATGGTCTTCAGGTCCGTGAGCTGATCAATACAGCTAGTCACTGCAAGGACGTTGTCCCCTACAGATGACCCGACAGCTAACCTCGCTTGAAGCAATTTCTTCGAGGTCTCATATCTTGTGATACGAGATTGCTCTCCATATAAATCTTTGTTATGGAGGAAGATGGAAGCTAAGTCCATCTTCTCGTGCTGCCTATGGCTTGCACCATCAACTGAGGCCAACACGGGGCACTTGGCATTCGCACAATCCCTTTCCGATGTCTTATGGATATCAATATCCATGACGGTGGAAACTGGACCTGAGACGGCATGGGTTTTATTAGTGAAGAGGTGTCCCGGCTTGTCATGGGTAATGGACATCTGGACAGACCTTTGCCAGTCATTACAGTTAGATTCAGTCATTTTATTATCTAGATGTAACCTATGTCTGGTCACTGGGTCACTGCAATTGAGAGAGAGAGAGAAGAAAACACTTAGCATGATGCTCTTGCAAGTTTAGATTGGTTTTTAATTTATCTAAACAGGATGGCTCCCACTGTTTCTCGAATCCTTCCTCAAACTATAAAAGAAGAATTAGTCAGGATTAATCTCACCGTACAATATTTGCTTAACCATTCAGCCAGGCTAGTGTCGGTACTTCGAGGGAGGTTTTACGATGCTTTCGCGAAGTTCCTTAATTAAATAACCTCTTTTCCCTGGAGGCGTAGCCCCGCTAACACTGTTCTAGACACCTACTTGGTTTATAGCATTGATCGTTAAGTGAAGAAATATCCCGAGGAGTAGCGGATACTCACAGTAGGATCGGGATCCAAATATCATTGTGTGATAATGCTGAAGGAATCCTACCAATATCATCAAACTCCAAATGGTATGCAGCACTAGCAAGTTTCAATTTCCTTAGAAACTCCCGATGTGGATTTTTGCCCCATGCTCTTATGACCTTGACTAAGGCCAACAAATTATAAGTCACATGTCAAGTTCTACCCGTCATTGTCCAGGTTAATTTGAACCCACCCGTATATACCCTTGACTAAGGCCAACAAAGCAATACGACTGTCCTAAACCAACGCATCTATCTATGCAACATATGAATACCCAGCAGCTACCAATCATTATGCCTTGACTAAGGCCAACAAACATAGCTTGAATATTATTGAATATTCATATGAAATGACGGAGGGCTACGAATGGTTTTGGCAAAACCGTGAACGTAGTGAACTTGATATAATCGAAGGAACCTGATAGCTTTTAAAAGGAGTGGTTTAAACTCCGCATTTTAAAAGTTTTGCTGTTTTGAAAAAACCGAGTGGTTTTGAAATTGTTCCAATGATTCAGCTTTGGTTTGTTTTCTTTGCATTAATATAATGCGTCCCATCAATTAATCCTACCATTGTAGAAAACAACGAAAATATAACGTACGCTTTTACTATCCGCATTCGCTATGAGGCCCCATCATCACCCGTTAGGTTACTTAACTAACGACAGAGCGGGGGCTGGACTAGTGCGGATGCAAAACATAAGCAACGCCTACTAGATATCATATATAGATATATACATTCGTCAGACGCAATGATAGTCATTCCAGATCACAGATGAATACATTGGATATGCTAGGAATCCGCGTTTCGCTCGAGCCTGCAACGAAAGGCGGATTACATAGTCGCGATGAATAGCCAAACCCCACCCTAGACCCCTACGGATGCGGCAAACTACCCGCCAAATACCCGAAGTGTCGCAGTCTCACTCAACAACATGAGTAGGCCACTTAGCACTTCAAAATACCCGGTAGTTTGTGCATCCTACCTTGGGTCTATCCTAGGAGCAAAAACAGTAAAAGAAATAATATACAATGGTGGCTACAACCTCAACCCGGATGTGCGACCATAAAATAATATTACATCAAATTACAAATTTTACATTGAATGAAAATTGAAAACCCCCATCTCACATCCCCGGCTATTCATCACGACGATCCAACAAGTTCATATACACAATCCAATATCACAGATCACAGATATGCACAACCCCCACTAATCTACGTATAGCGATTAGTAGACGTTCAGTACATATATCACATCACAGAGGATCCGATTAGCTAAAGTACTTAGAATTTCCATCGATTACCAGATTTGAAACTACCCCAAGTACAACACAGTACTTATAAAATCTGGGTAGAAACAAAATAACAGAAAAATCACAAAACACCAAGCTGGATACACTGCAGGAAAAACGAGTTGACTTGGAGTCGACTCGGCCGCGGATCCGCGGCGAAACGCTTAGTTTTGCCACGCTTCCGTGGCAGTTTGACCGATTCATGATCTCGTTTTTCTTGGGTGTCCCTAAAAAAACCTGCACGTATTTTTAAGGTCCCCGAAAAAAAATTTGGACCAGTTTTTAAAAACGACAGAAAAGTGCATTTTTAGTTCGTGTTTTGCGATTTTTCCGGCAATCGAATTTCTAACACTTTGCTAACATGTTAGTAATGGTTTAGCCTGGCTCTGATACCACTGTAAGTCTATGTCGGTCACCCCGCAAGCTAGCGGGGAGGCGGAACAGGTAAAAATCAAAATTTTCTTACAAAGGCAACATAGACTAAGTTAAAGGATCTTTGCCAAACCATTGCTAACAAACTACAAGAGGTTCTATCTACTATGCAAGGAGATTATACCTCATGCTACTAGTCCTTTGGGTCTTCTCTGCTATCCTCTCGTCTCCGTAGGCTCTATGGGTCGGTCCGGATCGTGGCTTCTTCAACGGCCTCCCTGAGTCGAAGATGATCCACCCGAGAGTCTGTAGTCTGAGCTCCACCTCAAGAACTGAGGTAACTAGGCAACAAGTATGCTACTCTTGATGTCCTAGGTGATGTAGAATATGATGGTGGATTTGTTTGTCTATTTGAACCCCAACTTGCTCAACACATGAGACCTTTTGGGAATTCTAGTGAGGAGGAAGAAGAAGAGAAAAACTTGAGAGCTCAAGTGAAGAGAGAGAATGCAAATGAGATAATGAGCCATAAGAAAAAAATAAAACTAACCTTTTATCATAATATTTGTGATGGCTAAGTTGATTTGACCATTATCATGTCATAATAAATGCTAAGACAAAATATCTAGTGCTTAACAAAATATCTAAGTCAACAAAAGTCAACAAGGTCAAATGGTCAAACCCAATTAGCCATGACACAATTATCATAATAAAAGGATTAGTAAACAATTTCCTCCACCTCATAATGGTTTTAATCAAGTCAATGGTCAAAACCCTAATGAGGCATCTCCTTCTTCATTCCTTACATCCGTGCATACACACCCGCATCCGCATTCCGTAGAACACGAATACTAGAAGACAAAACTGATCCATCTATACAATATTAGGATCCGGCTTAAACCAAAGCCCACTAGTATTGTCCGCCCGAACATCATATGCGCACAAGTGCACGTAAGTGATCGTAGCCCTGCCGTAAAACCATACGGGCTCTACACCTTTTGCCCAGTGCAGGGAAACTCTCTGTGTGGGACTCTAAAGACTTGACACTAGGCTGGCAGTGGGTTTAACCATAGGACACAAGCTGTACTAGCTGTACGTAGTGGTCCCCAGGTAGATGTCGATAAGAAGGCCGATGAGGTAAACCTATCCAAACTCATACTGAGCCTGAATGTGACAATCTCCGTACAGTTCGGTCTGTCTGTCTAAGAGTATCGCATGTCGGGCCTAGGGGGCGATAAACGTCAGACCCCTAATAGCGGTACAAGTCATGCCGGAGTGTAGCCCAGAACACCCTGAGAAACTACTGGAAACACTACCAGTAAATCTCGCTTGCCCTGGCCAGAGATTTTGTGTAATGGCTCTCCTAGACACAGCGCGATATCAACCCCCCAATACCGGAAGAGACGAATCCTGTCTAACCGCTATTGCCTCCAAGTGCTTCGGGACTGCTCCCAACTACTACCTGTTTGCATGACTCATTTGAGCCATGGTAGTGTAGCAATCAAAGTACAGTGGGAACACACTCGAGGCGAAGTAGCAGTGTCAAGTCGACGGACTAAGCTGTACTCATGTCACCTGGGAACTGCTATATGACGATAGATATAGTACCAACCAGCAGTTCCCGATGAGTCATGTCCAGTGTACTCATAACCTAACGAGCACCCGCATACTATCTCCAGCACGACGTACTAATGGCTGTGGGATAGACCATCTCCCCTACTGGGACGAGAAGCGTATACACTAGTCTACTCCGGAGTATCGATGCCCTGTCTCGATAATCCTACGACTAGGGACCTGCATAAGGATATGCTTGTAGATTACCCAGCCCCCACTAGTGTGACTGTCATCACAATGCTGGTAATCAAGCAAAGATCCTAAGGGCTCCACTAATATGTATAATCGATATGCTAAAAGAAACACAAGCACATATTAAAGTAGAAACAAACCAAGTAGCATACTACCATTTGAGCAAGACTGTCTATACAACTATGAATATCCCAAACTTCCATTAAGTAATATACAAACCTGTATAAACAGTAATGGCCTCTAGGGCATATACACTAACATCCATGGCGGGTAGCTCCTACCTATCCAAGCCAAGGATCGAAAGCCCTCGCCAAGAGGCCACCAAGCAGTTTCCCTGCTTGGTCAATCCCTGGCGGGTAGCTCCTACCCATCCACGCCAAGGATCGAAGCCCTCATCAAGAGGCCACCGAGCAGCTTGCCTGCTCGGTCAATCCCTGGCGGGTAGCTCCTACTTATCCACACCAAGGATCGAAAGCCCTCGTCGAGAGGCCACCAAGCAGCTTCCCTGCTCAGTCAATCCCTGGCGGGTAGCTCTTACCGATCCATGCTAAGGATCGAAGCCCTCATCAAGAGGCCAACGAACAGCTTCCTTGCTCGGTCAATCCTTAGCGGGTAACTTCCTACCCATCTACGCTAAGGATTGAAGCCCTCATCAAGAGGCCACCGAGAAGCTTCCCTACTCGGTCTGTCCCTGGCTGGTAGTCTTCTACCCGCCGACGCCAAGGATTGAAGCCCCCATCAAGAGGCCACCGAGCAGCTTCCCTACTCGGCCAATCCTTAGCGGGTAACTTCCTACCCATTTACGCTAAGGATCGAAGCCCTTATCCAGAAGTCGCTGAGCAACTTCAATACTTGGCAAACACTGACCAATTCTAAGTTGGCTATTGTTTAACCTACACAAAGACAAGTGGTCGCCGGTCTGACTCAATGGGGTGGGCGAATCTCGGCCTACCTACACTGAAGAATCTCCCGATGTATTCTAAGCAAACGATCGCCACCTTGACTCCGGGGGCGGGAGGGGACCGACCTTCCTGCACTTAGCGATTAACTTGCTTACACTCGACGGGTGATCGACATCTAAGAGACTGGTCATCGACCTACGGCTTGACTCTTGGGATGAGGAAAATACTGACAAGCTCACGTTAACGAGCACAAGAAAACATTGCAACGAAGAAAAATTAAAACAGCTTCATTCACGATCTGAAAGTCTTTACAAGGTACTATGGGCTCTTCAGCCTTACAAAAATTGCCCGAAGGCTTACAAAATTCAAAAAAAGAGAGAAAAAAGAAGAAGGCAGGAAGGCTCAGGCCTTGGGACTGGGGAGTATCTCGACCTGCTCTGCGTCGGTGTCGGGAGCCGGGGTGACGGCTTTAGGGTCGGCGCTCCCACCAGGAGTTTCGACGCTGGGAGCCGGGGTGACTGCCTTGGGGTCGGCGCTCCCATCGGGAGCCTTATCTCCAGCACTCCCACCGGCGGCCTCTCCTCCGGCGGCACTCCAGGCGGCCTCCCTCGACGGCTCATTCTCGGAGAGGGGGTACTCGAGCCGAAGCTCGCCATCGGAAAACCCCGGCATCAACGCCTTAACAGCATCGAGGGCCTGGTGCCAAACAATGGCCGAGGCGTCGGCAAGGTCGGCGTAGAACTGTTCCGACGTCTTGTACCTATCCACCGACTTTACAGCCCGGAGGTCGGCGAGCTTCACCGCCTCCTTCGCCGCCTTGGTTTCCCTCTTACAGGTGTCCCGCGACTTCTTCATCGTGGCGTTTAGAATCTTAGCCTCTTCCAACTTAGCTGGATGGCCTTGTTGAATTCCTTCAGAAGGCGAATGGACTCCTTGCATTGGAGTTCGTCACCTCTTCGGAGGCCACCCGAGTTTCGAGGGTGGCAATCTTCTCCTTCGCCTGCTGCAAATACTGCCGCAGATCCTCCTCCCGTGAGGAAGACTTGCCCGCCTTCTGCATCGCTGGGGCAATCCCCTCGTGCTCCATGTTGGCGATGAGGGCACAGTGCTGGAGGACCTGAGGAAAGTAAAGGAAGGGGTTAAAAAGCATCCAATTCGAGAAAAAAATGCTTGACGAAAACCTCAACGGAAAGCAAATACTGACCTGTACAGCCTCCTGAGCAATAGCAGCAATTTTGGCCTTGAGGCCCCCCCCGGGGAATTTTGCCCCCGGCCGATCGTTCCATCTTCAAAAGCAAGCTATCGACAACAGAAAGCCCCGAGGGTAGCTTGAAACAGACGTCCTATTCCTGCACGAAGATCGGGGAGGAAGGAGATCGAGATACCGTCCTCTTGTACCTCTTGAGGGGGACTTCGGGTGGGGTCTGCCTCATCCTCCACCTCCCTCGCCCGGGGCTCCGCTTCCCGAGCGTGATTATGGCTCTCCCCACGGCTGGTTTCCGAAGCTCGGGGCATGGTGGAAGGCCTAGCCGGTGCGGCTGCCTTTGGGGCCGGGCTCGAATCGGTGCGGGACGAGCTAGCGTCCCCTGTCTTCCTCCCCTTCTTTGCGGCTATGGCAGTCAGGAATTTAGATCGGTCCATTTGCTCTGCAAAGAGGAAAATACACAAAAGGAGTTAGTAACACGGGAAAGAGTAAAAGAAAAATATTCAAGTCTATACATATCGTCCATGCTCCTAACTTACCACGAATCGAGCGGGGCTGATCCCGGTCCAGCTAAGGGCCTGCTCGGACAGCAAAACATCGGCCTGTTGGATCGGATCCCACATGGACATCGCCCTCGCCTCGGGAGAGGACGATCGCTTCACCCACGGGCAGTCGGCCCTGTGCTGTACAGGCACAGGCTAATCCTCGCTCTCAGGTGGCTCAACGAATACGAACTTCTCCTTCCATTCATGAATGGAAGAAAGAACTACTACTACCCTTGACCCGGCTGCCCCTCCCTTGCGTTTTTTGAAGGAAATGTATACCCAGCTCGACTCGTCTTTACGGGTGCCGGAATGATTTTTATAACAAAGGAAGGAAAGGAGAAGGGTTAAGCTGAAGGGGATTTCCTCAAGTCTCAACTGGACGAGGAACCGAAGAGAATTCTCCATGAGTTCGGCACTAGCTAGCCTGGGGCAAGTTGGAAGCAACGTAACACCCCGCATACTTCGGGGGGAAAGGGCAGACGCATTCCATCCCGAATGCATCCAGGTACAAGGCAATCTTCTTGCCCTGCACCTGATCCGCCTTCTCGTCCTCCCTAGCCAAACGAAGCGAATAGCTAGGGGGAATGTGGAAACGAGTCCGGATCATGGTAAGCTTATCCACATTCCTTAGGAGGGAGGGTACATCGCGAGTGTTCCTGATGCGTGCTTTGGGGACCCTTACCGTCGTCTGGCGACGAGCGGCGCGGGTAGCCTTAACTCTATGAGGGGAAACAGACTTGGATAGGGCAGAGGAGGAAGTAGAAGAAGACTCCCTAGACTCTACCCTAACTATCTCAACAGACTCCTCAGAGGGAGACATCTAATCTGATTCAAAGAATGAGTCCTCCGAGGAAAGAGCGCGAGAGATCCGATCTAAAGGAAAGAGCGCCAAGCTATCTCTCGCAGCAATAGGGAAATAATGGCGAAAGTGTGGATCCTGGGGGGATCCTACCCCTATTTATAGTACTTTGGCAATGCATCCAACGACTCAGATTGTTTCCCACCAAAACGATGCTTCGTGCTCGCTAGCCGTCGACGCTCCACGTGTCGCACAACCATTGGAAACGTCCCTTCGGACGCAGAAGACAGCGACGACCCGTCACGTCCACCAATCGGCATCGGATACGTGACCTACGCCTTAATGAACGTACGAGCGAATCGGCGCTCCCTCTTTAATGCACGATTTCCTCTCTGATCCGCTGACGTTATCGAAGATACGCCTAACCGTCTCGGAAATCCGCGCTGACTACGAGTTGAGCCCAGGGGACTGATCAGACTACTCTCGACCCGGCCCATAAATAGGTCGGGACGAAAGTTGGGGGGCTAATGATGATGCTCATAAGTAGGAACTCCCCAGATCAGGACACGTGGCAAATGACGTGTCCCGAGGCTCAGGGAAACGGGGCAAGCACCACACATTAGAGGCGTCCCCCGGGCTATCGTCCCGCTATCTGGACCCGACCTCCGAGGAATTTCTGAACATTCCTGTGCTCGCCATGTAAATAACCATTGGTTCGCCTCCGAGCCCTCCTACACGCCGAGCTCCTCGGCCCTTCGCCTCCGAGCTATTACAGAACCGAACTAGCACAGCCTCCCGCCCTCTTTTAGGCCTCTCACCGAGCTAGGCCTCCCTGGTTCTACCGAGCGACTTAGAACGCAGATCATAGGCACCTCTGCGATGGCTCCGCGGATCTCGCCAGACGCGAGATATCCGCCGCCCCACGATCCCGCGTTCCATGACGTTGCATCCCCCCATTAACGAGTGTATCTCGTCATTAATGAGGGATCCCGTCATTCACGCGGGCGTAACGCCAGGGGCGTAATGGCGGGGGAAGATCTCGCGTTAGCTAGCTCATGGCGACCGCTATAAAACCCCTCTCTCAGACGACTCAGGTATGGCAGTTTTATTCCAGCAGGCCGCTACTCTGCTCAAATGTCTCGGCTAACTTGATCGTCGGAGGGTCCACAGTGGTACAATCATCCCGGGACTCCTTTGCAGGTAGCTCGGTTTCACTCCAAATCAAGCCCACTGAGATCCACACGCTCAAGGAGGCATCCCTTAAATTCAATCTCTGCCGTTTATCGACGCTCGCGACAGATCGACGGAGGACAACATCTGAATGAGTTCCGGACCTCCATCAGATCTTTAATTATTGATTTGATTTTATCGAACCACAACTTCCATGCACTCAAAATTTCTTTTTTGATTAATGGATCTACTATGAAAAAGAAAAAGAAAAAGAAGTTTAAAAAAAAGATAACCATTTGATTTATGTCACTTTGTCCTTTGTCACAAACGAGCTTGGTAGCAAAAGAAAAGAAATTAAAAGAGTATTCAAAGCTTAATCACTTCGCTATTTGAACATATGACTGCTGCAATTACGTTTTGCAAGAGGATAAATAACAGATGATATTTCAGTAACAACTTATGAGAAAGATTGGAATTTTAATATAATTAATATAGTTTTCATGATCTACATTGTAAAATGGCAAAAAATTATGGTATAAAAGTACCCTTTACTCTTAAAATAAATACATTAATATATACATGTTCAAATTTGTGATGGGAAATGACGCATAAAACCTCCCTATATCACCCTAACAGTGTTAGTAAAATAGTACATATATCTTTTCTTCATCTCACGTTTTATTTTCTCTGTATCTTCTCTCTATTCATCTTCTTCTTTTTTCTCTCTCTCTCTTTACCCTAGCTCTGGTCAACATGATCATTTCAAAAAGCCTAAGAGGTTTTAAATTAGATGTATTTGAGATCAATATTTTAAAAAAAGAAGTAAGAAGATCGATTGAATATTTAAAGAAAAAAATAATTGTCACATTGGCAAAAATATATGATGGAATTGGAATAGATCATTGTTTCGTTTTTAATCTAATAGGAAAAAAAACATTATTTTGTATCATTTATAACCGAATGGAGTTATGAATATTTGAGATTCCATCAATCAAATCTCAACCCAAAAAACGCTATCGATGGAGAAGAACGAAAAGAATTAGCTATAAAAGCTTGCATCTTTCCATATAATTTCAGGATATATAATTTATCTATATATCTTTTCAATTGTTTTTACTAACGGTTTTAGGAGGTTTAACGGCTTAGAAAAACATGAGGGGTTATCTTGTTATCATTTCAAGACGTAGAAGGTTATGTTATACAACATCAAATTACAGGAGGGGGTTTAGTGAAATTTAGCCAATAGAGTTTAGACAAGGGCATATTTTGCTATGTTTGTTGTGACGTGGACGTACTAATAGAGCATGGTAAATTATCCATTGATAACAACTTGATTAATTTTATTTTAAGTACCAAAAGGAAGACATGTTTCAAAAGGTCGGTTATATATAATTAATTTGGTACTTTAAAATTATCAGTTATGCCTAAATCATCCATTGATAACAACTTGATTAATTTTATTTTAAGTACCAAAAGGATGATATGTTTCAAAAGGTCGGCTATATATAATTAATTTGGTACTTAAAAATTATAAGTTATGCCTAAATTATCCATTGGTAACAACTTGATAAATTTATTTTAAGTACCAAAAGGATGATATGTTTCAAAAGGCCGGTTATATATAATTAATTTGGTACTTAAAAATTATAAGTTATGCCTGGCTTGAAGCCTAGGACCTGTCATTTTCTACTAAGAAGTAAAAATATTACAAGCTTTTTTCTTTCATTTTCAGCATAATGGTGGATAGATTTTGAATTAACAATATAATGTGTTATATTTGTACTGTGGTGTATTTAAATGAATCTTTTGAAAATTTTGCAATGTTTTGTGTTTTTTCTTGTTATGATGATATTTGAATAGTTATATATAAAACTTTTCTCGAATGGCTAAATTTAAAATTTGCTAAAACCTGGTTTTTCCGTTGAAAATTGAAAATAGTCGGAATGAGAAGTATTTCCACATTTAATATTGGGAATCTGTTGGGTTTGGGCAGAGTTTGTATATAGAGTTTAGCAGTCTCTTTACCTAAAACAAAAGGACAATCTCGATACTTATGACATAAAACCCTCTTTATATACCTCTTAAATTGGACATCGATGTTAGAATAGTCCCACATGAGAAATAATAAGAGATGCTGATGGAGGTCTGGATCTTCTTCAGATATTGTCTTCCGTTGATCTGTAGCGAGCGTTGATGGATGGCTGAGATTGGATTGAAGGGTTGCCTCCTGATACGTGTGGATCTCAGTGGGCTTGATTTGGAATGAAACCAAACTACCTGCAAGGAAGTCCCGGAGTGGTTGTACCACCGTGGACCCTCCGACGATCAAGTTAGTCGAGATATTTTGGTAGAGTAGCGACATATTGGATAATAATTGCCTTACCTGAGTCGTCTGAGAGCGGGTTTATATAGTGGCAGCCATGGGCTGGCGGACGCGAGATTTACGTCGGCCGTTACTCCCTTGGAGCCGCGCGCCTGCGCGAATGGCGGGATCCTCCATTAATGGCGAGATACGCCCATTAACGGAGGAACACGATGGCGTAGGACGCGGGATCGTGGGGCGGCGGATATCTCGCGTATGGCGAGATTCGCGGGGCCATGTCCGGGACGCCGATGATCTGCGCTCTGGGTCGGTCGATGAGACCGAGGAAGCTGAGCTCGGCGGGAGGCTCGGAGACGAGCGGGAGGCAGAGCAAGCTTGATTCTGTGATAGCTCAGGGGCGAGCTGGGAGGGCTGAGGAAGCTCAGCGCGCAGGAGGGCTCGGAGGCGAACCAATGGTTATTTGTAAGACGAGCATATGAGTGGTCTGGAAGGCCATTGAGGGTCGGGAACATCCTTGGGAGGAAGGCCCGGGGCACGCCTTCAACGTACAGTTCTTACTCCTTTCTCATGAGCCTTGGGACACGTCATCTGCCACGTATCGTGATCTGGGGAGTTCTCAGTATTGAGCATCATCGTTAGCCCCCCACTCTCGTCCCGGCCTATTTATAGGTCGGGTCAAGAGTGGTCTGATCGGCCACCCGGGCTAAATTATTATTTGAAGATATCGTCGGCGCGGATTCCGGGGCAGTTAATCGTATTTTTTGATGACGTCGGCGGATCAGAGAAGAGATCGTGCATTAATGAGGAAGCGCCGACTCGATCGTATGTGCGTTGAGGCGCCAGGCCATGCGTCCGGCGCTGGTTGGCTGATGTGACGGGCCGCCGGTATCCTTGGCGCTTGAAAGGACGCGTCCAATGCTCTTGAGACACGTGGAAAGTTGTGGCCGTCGGACGCGAAGCGTCTGTTTTGGCGGGAATCGATCGGCGCCGTTGGATGCGCTTGCCGAATGTTATAAATAGAGATGGGACCTCCCCCCAAGGTCCACACTTCGCTATAATTTCCTCATCGCTGTTTGTGTTAGCTCGGCGCTCTTCCCTTTAGGTCGGAATTTTTTGCGTTCTTCCCTCGGACGTCTCCTTTCTTTGCTCAGGTTAGATGTCTTCCTCTAGGGAGTTTGTTGAGGTAGTAGAGGTAGAGTTTAGGGAGTCTTCTGCCGCTTCTTCCTCTACTTCTTCCTCTTCCTCGTCCGAGTCGGAATCCCCCAAAGGACCTAGGGTTAGTCCTACCACCCGGGGTCGTGCGGCGGGGACGGTCCCCAAAGCGCGTATCAGGAGTGTCCATGACGCGTCTTCCTTCCTGAGGCATGTGGACGAGCTCACCACAATCCGGGCTCACTTCCACATTCCCCCCGGCTACTCGTTTCGCTTGGTCGGGGAGGGAGAGAAGATATACCAGGTACGGGGTAAGGAGATTGCCTTGTACTTGAAAGCCTTTTGGGCCGGAATGCGTCTGCCCTTCTCCCCCGAGATGAGTGCGGCGCTGCGTTGCTTTCAATTAGCCCCGGGACAGCTAGTGCCGAACTCGTGGAAGATTCTTCTCGGGTTCCTGGTCCGTTGAGTCTGCAGGAGATCTCTTTCAGTCCAAACCTTCTCATTTCCTCCCTCTGCTACAAAAATCACCCCGGTACTTGTCGGGACGAGCCTAGCTGGGTATGCGTTTCTTTTAGAAAACACAGAGGAAGGGCGGCCGGGTTGGGGGTCGTAGCAGTACCTTCTTCCATTCATGAATGGAAGGAGAAGTTCTTGTTTTTTGGGCCATCCGAGGGTGAGGATTGGCCTATGCTTGTCCAGTGGCACAGGGCCAACTGCCCACGGGTGAGGCGGTCGTCCGATCCCGATGCGATGGCGGTGTCGACGTGGGAGCCCGTACATCAGGCCGATGTGTTGCTGTCCGAGCAGGCCCTCAGTTGAGCCGGGCTCAGTCTCGCTCAGTTTGCGGGTAAGTTAGGAGCTTAGGCAACTTGTTTAGACTCGAGTATTCTTCCATTCTTTCTGGCATTGCTAACCCCCTCTTTGTGTTTTCGCTTCTTATCAAAACCGATGGACCGATCTAAATTCCGGGCTGCCATGGCCGAGAAGAAAGGGAGGAAGGCCGGAGGCACCGGCCCGTCTCGCCCCGCTGCGAGCCCGGTCCCGTCGACGGCCGCTTCGGCTAGGCGTTCCACTACTCCCCGGGCCCCGGAGACCAGCCATGGGGAGAGCTACAAACACGCTCGGAAGCAGGAACCCTAGGTCCTGGAGGTACCGGATGAGGCCGACCCTACCGTGGCCCCCCTCAAGCAGCGCAAGAGGACGGTTTCCCGAGCCCCGTCTTCCCCGATCTTCGCGCAGGAGGGGGATCTTCGCTACGAGGTGCTCTCGGGACTTTCTGTCATCGATAACTTGCTCTCCGAGATGGAGCGGTCGGCTAGGGGCAGAATCCCCTGGGGGACCCTCAAGGCCCAAATCGTGGCCATAGCTCAGAAGACTGTGCAGGTTAGTGTCTCCCTCCCGTTCGGGTTTTCATTAAGCCTTTTGGTTTGCAGGATCGTATACCCTTTTAACCCCTCCTTTTGTTTTCCTCAGGTCCTCCAGCACTGTGCCCTCGTCACCAACATGGAGCACATGGAAATAGCCCCGGCGCTGCAGCAAGCGGGTGAGTCTTCCTCACGGGAGGAGAGCCCGAGCCGGGAGCTGCGTCAGGCGAGGGAGAGGATCGCTGCCCTCGAAGACCGGGTGGCTGCCGAGGAGGGGGTGAACGCCAACTGCCGGGAGACCATCCGAGCCATGATGGAGTCCAACAAGGCCGTTGAGGCCAATTGGAGGATGCCAGGGTGCTTACCGCCACTCTGAAGAAGACACGGGACATCCTTAAGAGGGAGAACGAAGCGCTGAAGGAAGGGATGAGGCGCGCTGACCTCCGGGCTGCGAAGGCAGTGGAGAGCTACAAGACGTCGGATCAATTCTACGCCGACCTTGCCAAAGCCGTGGTCCTTGTCTGGCATGATGCCCTCGACTCCGTCAAGACGCTGATGCCGGAGTTTCCCGACGATAAGCTCCGGCTTGAGTACCCCCTCGAAAGTGAGGTGCAGGGGGATGCCACCGGAAGCGTCACCGGGGGAAAGGCCCCTGGTGGGGGCGTTGGGGAGAAGACGGTCACCCCGGCTCCTAGTGCCGAAGCTCCTGCGTTGGGCGCCGACCCTCAAGACGCCATCCTGGCTCCCGAGGTGGCCGCGGAGCACGTCGAGGTCCTTCCCGGCCCTTAGGCCTGAGTCTCCCTACCCTCTTTTTTGTATATTTTTTTGTTTTTGTCTTGGAATTTTGTAAGCCTTCGGGCGATTTTGTAAGGCTGGAGAGCCCACAGTACCTTTGTAAAGGTTCCCGAGTTGTAAATAAAGCTCTTTTGAAGAATTTTTTGTGGCAATGTTTCCATTTCACTGCAATGTTTCCATTTCGTGATAACGTCTGCATTTTGCTTGCCTGATGAGCGCTAGGTTAGGGACAGATCCTTTAGTTGGCGATCACGCGTCGAGTTAAACCCAATTATTTGTCAAAGTGTACAATGGCCAGTGTATGGTCGGCATGGCCCCGAAGTCAAGATGGCGATCGCACGTTGAAGGTATGCCGGTTGTACCTCCGAGTAGAAAGGCATAGACTCGCCCATTTCCTTGAGTTGGACTGGCGACCATCTCTCTGAAGATAGGTCGGCGTAGTCCGAGCAGATGGGTAGGGAGTTACCCACTGAGGATAGACCGAGCAGGGAAGCTACTCGATGACCTCTTGTGAGGGTTTAAATCCTTAGCACAGATGGGTAAGAAGTTACCCACTAAGGATGGACCGAGCAGGGAAGCTGCTCGGTGGCCTCTTGATGAGGGTTTCGATCCTTGGCATCGGTGGGTAATAAACTATGACCCAAGGATGGACAAAGCAGGGAAGCTGCTCGGTTTCCTTTTGATGAGGGCTTCGATCTTTAGCGTAGATGGGTAAGAAGTTACCAGCTAAGGATGGACCGAGCAGGGAAGCTGATCGGTTGCCTCTTGACGGGGGCTTCGATCCTTAGCCTAGATGGGTAAGAAGTTACCCGCTAAGGATGGACCGAGCAGGGAAGCTGATCGGTTGCCTCTTAACGAAAGATTCGATCCTTAGCGTAGATGGGTAAGAAGTTACCCGCTAAGGATGGACCAAGCAAGGAAGCTGCTCGGTGGCCTCTTGACGAGGGCTTCGATCCTTGGCGTCGGTGGGTAGTGAACTACCAGCCAAGGATGGACCGAGCAGGGAAGCTGATCGGTTGCCTCTTGACGAGGGCTTCGATCCTTAGCGTAGATGGGTAAGAAGTTACTCGCTAAGGATGGCTGCTCGGTGGCCTCTTGATGAGAGCTTCGATCCTTGGCATTGGTGGGTAGTGAACTACCAGCCAAGGATGGACCGAGCAGGGAAGCTGATCGGTTGCCTCTTGACAAGTGCTTCGATCCTTAGTGTAGATGGGTAAGAAGTTACCCGCTAAGGATGGACCGAGCAGGGAAGCTGCTCGGAGGCCTCTTGACGAAGGCTTCGATCCATGGCGTCGGTGGGTAGTGAACTACCAGCCAAGGATGGACCGAGCAGGGAAGCTGCTCGGTGGCCTCTTGACGAGGGCTTCGATCCATGGCGTCGGTGGGTAGTGAACTACCATCCAAGGATGGACTGAGCAGGGGAGCTGCTCTGTGGCCTCTTGATGAGGGCTTCGATCCTTGGCGTCGGTGGGTAGTAAACTACTAGCCAAGGATGGACCGAGCATGGAAGCTGCTCGGTGGCTTCTTGACGAGGGCTTCGATCCTTGACGTTGGTGGGTAGTAAACTACCAGCTAAGGATGGACGAGCAGGGAAGCTGCTCGGTTTCGCCCGGCCTTCCTAGATGTGTGAATATCTAGAAGAGTGATCATCGCGGGCGGTACGCGGCAGAAACGCATATGTGAGGCGAGGCGTTCCAAGATCTGCGTCGTTCCTACTTCGATTCGCCGAGAAACACGGGATACCTGCCACGTGGCAGTACAGTATTGGAAGAATTGAGCGAATCCTAGGATTCACGCCCATGCGCGCGCAAATTTGGGCTCTTGGGGATTCTGTGGAGGCTATAAATAGAGAAGGAGATGCCAACTTTTCAGCATTGCTTTTTCAAGATGGCCGTGCGTATCTATGTGATCGAAGAGATCATTACTCCCGATGACATCTATCTATATGACCAGTCCGTTTCTGAGGAGAGGTACCGAGGAGTGGTCCAGCGCATCGAGGACCATATCGGTCGCCTCCTTCCTCGCCGGTCGTCCCTCCTCCAATTGCTGATATACGCAATCTGGAGGAGGTCCCCGGGGTTGTACAACCCCCTCTCCGAAGAGTTGCTGGATGAGACGCTTGACAAGACGCGTACGATCTACGTGCTTGGCCTTATCTCGAAGAGCAGACACGACCGATCTTTGGCCCTTATTTAGGAGTGCTTCCAAAAGAGACAGATCGCGAGCCAGGGCTCGGCAGATGGAGGGCCCGGCGTTTCCGTGGCATCCCGAGTTCATGGGCAGCATTAGCGGGAGCAGGCTGAAGAGGGAAGGGCTCGTCTGGCGGAGATCTCCAGAGAGTATCACCAGCAGTGCTTCCTTGACCCCGTTCCCCCTCTTTTATAATTTCAATTTTTATGTAAGGCTGAGGAGTCCACAATACCTTTTGATAAATAAAGTTCTCCTTTTTGCGATATTCTACTGTTTCCTTTCTGTCTTCTGGGTGCATTTGAATATTTTTGCGAAACGAAACCCGTGAGTTTTGAGCCAAGGAAGAGGGAAACACATAGGGGAAGTTCCTTCTAATTATTAAGAAACTTACAAAAGTACAACTTGAGCTTCTTGGCGTTGTAAGGCCGTGGAAATTTGCGACCCGCAGCATCTTGTAAGCGATAGGCACCGCCGGGCAAGACTTCGAAGACGAGGAAGGGGCCGTCCCATTTCGGAGAAAACTTGTGCGACTTGCCTTGATCAACGAACTCGTTCTGCCTTAGGACCAAATTTCTGGTTTTGAAGGCGCGATGATTGACTCGTGCGTTGTAGTAGCGGGCAGTTTGTTGTTGGTAGGAGGCAACCCTGATCTGTGCCCGGTCCCGCTTCTCTAACAAGATGTCCAAATTAGTCTGGAGGGCCAATGTGTTTGCTTCGTTGTCGAAGTGCTCGATCCTGTAACTAGGCATCCCGATCTCTGCAGGGACCATCGCCACGGTGTTGTAGCAGAGGCTGAAGGGGGTCTCTCCAGTGGGGGTCTTCTTCGACGTGCACAAGGCCCATAAGACCCGGGGTAACTCGTCGACCCAACTGCCTTGTCGTCCCTCCAGGCGAGCTCGAAGACCTCGAATGACGTCCCGGTTAGTGACCTCATCTTGCCCGTTGCACTGGGGGTGCGCGACCGCGGCGAACTTCGTCAGTATATGGTATTCGTTGACTTTTTCGTTATCGAAATTCGTCCTATGGTCGGTGATGAGACACCTCGGGACCCCGAACCGATATATTATGTTGTTCTGCAGGAACTTGATGGTCGTGGTGGCGTCCGGTTTTCTGATGGGGACGGCCTCGATCCACTTCGTAAAGTAGTCCACCGCAATGAGGATATATTTGTACCCACCCATACCTGTAGGGAATTAGCCTAACATGTCTATTCCCCACTGGGTAAATGGCCAGGGGGAGGTGAGGGCCGTTAGCTCGGTAGCCGGAAGGCAGGGTATGCTGTCATGGAGTCGGCAGCTCTTGCACTTTCTGACGAGTTTCTGAGCATCATGATAGATGGTCGGCCAATAATACCCTTGAAGGAGTGTCTTCTGGTCTAAGGTGCGGGCCCCCTTGATGCGCTCCGCCGACCCCTTCCTGAACCTCACGAAGGACGTAGTCGGTTTCGCGGGGATCGACACACCGAAGCAGGGGTTGAGTATAGGTTTTCTTGTAGAGGTTCCCTCTGCTCCAGATGAAATGGCGGGCTTTGGCTCGGAGGCGGCGGGCGTCCCTTCGATCTCCGGGGAGCGTACCCTCTTTCAGGAATTCCGCGAGGGGCTGTCTCCAATCCCGGCCTTCTTCTCAGGCCGTGTAAACTTGGAGTGATGTCGCTGTATCCTCCACGCTTGGTCGTGGCAAGACCTCGAAGAGGATGTTTCTTTTGTTGTTGGCTATGTAGGAGGAAGCTAGCTTGCTCAGGACGTCGGCCTGGACGTTTAGGTGTCGGGGGATCTGCTCCACTTGAACTTCGTGGAAGTCCTTCCGTAGTCTTCTTACCTCGGCGAAATATTTTACCATCAGAGGTTCCAGTGCCTCGGAATGGCCGGTCACCTAGCCTATGATCAGGGCGGAGTCGCTGCGGATTCGGATCGTCTTCAGCCCCACTCCGGAGGCGATTCGTAGTCCAGCGAGCAAAGCCTCGTACTCTGCAGTGTTGTTTAAAGCTCTGAACCCGAGCTTTAAGGAATATTCCATCTCTGCCTTGTTCGGGCCATGAATGATGAGGCCGGCACCACAGCCTTCCTCGGTTGATGACCCGTTGACGTAAAGGACCCAGTCTGGAATGGAGTTGGGCCCCTCTTTGATCGAAGGTTGAGATCCGGGGGCCGGCACAGACACTGCCTCTTTGTTAGGGATAGTGCATTCGATGATAAAATCGGCCAAGACCTGTACCTTGATAGCCTGCCTCGGGCGGTACTTGATGTCGAATTGGGACAACTCCCACCTCCACTTCTCAAAATGACCAGAAGACTCAGGGGAGGCGAGAATAGCCCCTAAAGGGCGCTCGGTGAGAACGAGGATGGTGTGTGCCTGGAAGTAGTGCCGTAGTTTCCTTGAGGCCACTATAAGCGCCAAGACAATCTTCTCTATGGTCGGGTACCTTGTTTCCGCATCCTTAAAGATGTGGCTTACATAGTAGACCGGCCTCTGGAATCCTTCGACCTCTCGGACGAGCACCGAGCCTGCAGCTTGATCGGACACCGCCAGATACAGCGATAGATCGTCTCCTTCAACTGGCCGGGTGAGCAGTGGAGGAGTCGCCAGGTGCGTTTTCAATTGTTCGAAAGCAATCTGATACTCTTCCGACCATTCGAACCTTGGGATCTTCCTCAGGGCTTTATAGAATGGGAGGCACTTTCCCCGGATCTTGACATAAAACGACTCAAGGCGGCTACCCTCCCCGTGAGCCACATGATTTCGACGTTGGTCTTTGGCGCGGCCATGTTGAGTACGATGCTGATTTTCTCCAGGTTAGCCTCGATTCCTCTGTGGGTAACCATGAATCCGAGGAACTTTCCACTAGTGACCCCGAACACACATTTGGCGGGATTCAGCTTCATTTTGTATTTGCGAAGGATGTCGAAAGTCTCGCCAAGATCTTTAGTGTGCTGATCTGACGAGGTCGATTTGACGAGCATGTCTTCGACATAAACTTCCATGTTCCTGCCGATCTGAGGCTTAAACATCATGTTGATTAAGCGTTGGTACATTGCCCCGGCGTTTTTGAGGCCGAAGGGCATCACCTTATAGCAGTATACCCCCCGGTCCGTTGTGAATGCGGTGAGCTCTTCGTCTTCCGGATTCATACGGATCTGGTTGTAGCCGGAGAAAGCGTCCATAAAGCTGAGTAGCTCGTGGCCTGCCTAACTGTCGATGAGCTGATCTATCCGAGGGAGGGAATAGTTGTCTTTCGGACAGGCCTTGTTGAGATCGGTGAAGTCGACGCACATGCGCCACTTCCCGCTTGCTTTTTTAACCATTACCATATTTGCCAGCCATTCTGAGTAGGCCACGTTTCGAATGAAGTTGGCTGTGAGCAACCTGTCAACTTTGTCCTCGATCGTCTTTTGTTTGATCGGGGCGAAGCTTCGTTTCTTCTACCTGATGGGTCGGACCGTCGGGTCGACCCCGAGCTTATGTAAGATCACTTTTGGGTCGATCCCAAGCATGTCGGCGGGCTCCCAAGCGAACACGTCCGAGTTCCCCCTAAGGAAGCGGACAAGGTCATCGCGTCGGGCCCCTGTTAAGAGTGACCCAATTTGGACGGTTCGCTCATTATCCCCTTCGATGAGGGGAACCTCCGTTAGCGGCTCCACCGGGGCTCCTCGGATCTCTTTTTGCTCGTCCCGAGTATCCAAGGACCCCCTGAAATCCTCCGTGCCTTCAAGGTCATCGCCTCGCTCCTCGAGCATTGATGTCGCTGTGAAGCAAATTTTTGCGGTTTGCTGGTTCCCGTAGGCCCGGCCTATTCCTCCTTGGTCGAGTGGAAACTTGATCGCGAGGTGGTAGGTTGATATCTAGGCCCGGAGGGAGTTCAGCGTCGGGCGTCCCAGGAGGATATTGTAGGCCGATGGAATTCTGGCGATGATGAACTCCACAGGCACGGTACGTGTACGGCCTGCCTCCCCGATGTTAAGTAGGAGGGTGACCACTCCTTCCACTGGGATGGAGAGGTTAGTAAACCCCGACAGAATATAGGCGGTCGGCCTCAGGTCCAACAGGCTAAGCCCCATATGTAGGAAGCAGTCATAGAAGAGGATGTCTGCCGAGCTCCCAGAGTCGACCAGTATCCTTTGAACCTAGTAGCGGTGGACCCGCGCTGTAATCACCAGGGGTCATTGTGAGGCAAGGATATCCCGTGGAAATCCCCGTCGGTAAAGGTGATGGGCTCGGCTGCTTTGGTTCTCTTCATGGGTTGGCTACTTGTCCCTTCGACCGGCGGGAGGCGTCGGATCTCGTCGGCTCCAGGCGCACCCCCCGCTGATACGACCATGATTTGGCCGATCGTCAACTCGCCGGGAGGGGGACGCTGCTCTTGCTCTCGGTCTGCTTGTCACTTTTCCCACAAGTATTTTGCCAGGTGCCCTGAGCGAATTAGCTCCTCAATGCAATCTTGGAGCTGTTTGCAGTTTTCGGTGGGGTGTCCCTGCGACCTGTGAAAAGCGCAACAAGGGCCTCGTTTCCGTTTGGCTGCCTTATTGTTGACCGGAGGGAGTTTGAAGAATCTCTCGCCCTTCGCCTCCTCCAAAAGCTCTGTCTAGGAGATGTTGAGTGGGGTATACTCCTGGAACTTCGGGGAGTACGGCTTTGGCCGGTCAATCTTCTTTTTCTCTTCTCTGGCTCTATTCTTTTGATTGGCTTGGTCGGTCCGGGGTAGGTTCGCGTTCACCTCGGACTCGAGCTGGATCTCTCGTTCGGTCCAGGCTTTTACCTCGGCCATGGTCTTAGGTTGTGCTAATGCAAAGGAGCGGAGCCACTCCTTGTGCCTAAGACCCGACCTAAGGGCCGTGATGACCGTCTCGTCCTGGTGCTCTGGGACCTCAAGAAGAGCGTTGTTGAAGCGGGTGACGTATCCCTTGAAAGACTCCCTGTCCCCGCTCTTTAAGGTGAAGAGGTGGTCGACGGTCCGCTTATGCCGTCTGATCCCAACGAAATGACCGAGGAATTGGGCGGCCAGCTCATCAAAGGTAGAGATGGAGCGCGGCGTGAGTCCTCGAAACCAGTCTCGTTCAGAGCGGATGAGAGTAGCGGGGAATGTACGACATTATGCGGCGTCGAAGTTGTCTTGGAAGCTCATCCCTGCCGTGAACGTGTCCAAGTGGTCTTTCGGGTCGGACTTTCCGTCGAAAAGTGATACCTTCGGAGGCTTGTTCCTGGAAGAGACGTGGACAGTGAGCAACTCTTCAATGAAGGGCCTTGTAAGCGAGTTGGCAGTATATCTAGCCCCGTCGCTTGAAGGACGACTCTCCCGATTTATGCCTTCGATCTTCTTTTCGAAGGCTTCGAGTCGGTCGTGGTATCCCGAGGATCCGGCATACTCGGATTTATGGCCCCTGCTGCTGGCGGCCTACGCCTGGCCATGGTTCCGGTTCCGTTCAATGAGGTTCCTCAGGTCCCCTGGCGAGGTCATCCTCGAGCTACCGTGGTGAGTCCCGTCCACGCGAACCTGTCGAGGGAGAGGGCACCGGCTATGCCTGGGAGCAGGCGAGCTGACCGACACCTCCTCAGAAGGGACAGGAGCGCGATGGGCCTCAAGGCGGGGTGCTCTTTTATAAGACCTCAGCGTCGAGCTATGAGGTGTCCACCGGGTCATCGAATTGGTCGCCACGGGGCATTTGTGGCCGCCGGAGATAGCGAGGCGGTGCTCGGATGTGCCGACGCGGGCAGTGTCTTCTCTCCCTATGTGTCGCTCTCGAGGTGGGGTAACGACGACTTGGGGAGCCTGTCTCGCCGTTTGGACACGGACAAGCGCATCCACGACGGACGTGAGCCGATCTATTCACGCAGACATTGCGTGAATGGCGTTCGGGGGAGGAGGGGATCCATCCGCGCCTCCATTGTGAGGAGGACGGCGGCTAGTGCTTGGATCGTTGCGGTGATCACTCTCCACGAGTTCGAGATCGGAAGATCAAATTTTGTTGAGCGGAATTTTTGAACTTCCCACAGACGGCGCCAACTGATGGAGGCCTGGATCTCCTTCAGACGTTGTCTTCTGTTGATGTTTAGCGTGTAAGGTTTGCCTAGCACCCTATGAAGAGTTTTGAAGCATCACATATCTCAAAGTATGTATTTTTAAGGTGCTAAACAAACACGCAAAGGAATCGATCCTAGAAAATTAGGGTTACGAAACTTTAAGCTAATAAAAATAAGGGTTTGTAGGCTACAACCTTTGTAGCTCCCCTTTTGCTTGACTCCTTGATCTCTAGGGTGTTGGAAGAAGGTCCACTTGTAGTCCTCTTTCGTCCACGACGATCCACCCGAAGTTTCCCGTCCAAGCTTGCAACTTTCGAAAAGCAAAGAGAACACTCTAATCAAGTTGGCTAGACTTGAGTAGAATGATATTGTGGCTAAGGATCTCACTTCAAAATCCTTTCTTTAATTGTGTTTAACTCACTAGAAAAACCTAGAGAGGAAAAGGTGAAGGAGGATGAAGATGGTGGCTATTTTTAACAAGAGGTGAAAAATAACCCTTAATTCAAAAAGAAAATGAAATATATCACTATATATATTTATTTCCTTCTTGCATTCAACCATGATTAAATGATGGAGAGTTAATTTAACTTGGGTTTTAAATGATAAAGAGAAGGATAACCCTAGGTTAGTGGTAGTTGAGCTTGGTTAGGTTAAAAGAAGAATGTAGAAGCTAGAATGATTATCCTTTTCTTTTCATTTTGTTTTAAAACCAAAATTAAATAATAATCCATTATTTAATCCATGGTGTGAGTCTTATATTGCCACCATTTCCATATGCTAACAACCATGATGGATGGGTGTATGTATGTATGCATGTATGCACATCCACATGTGCATGAAACTAGAATGAAAGAAAGAAACACATGCATGCATGCATACATCCATCAAACCCTAGAAAGGTTTCAAGTGAGAAAACTAATGGTTAGATGATAAATCAACACTTAATTTATCAATCCGGTCATATCTCATACGACCCCACCAAAAGCAGGTCACCCGATCAATGTTTGGTATCATATACGCACATTTTAATCGGGTGCATGTGCATATCGCATACGCGCACCACAACGTTTCGCCTGGACTGGGTAACTCCTTTGTGGGACTCTAAGACTTGTCAATACGCCGGCAAAGGGTGATGATCATATCAGGTACCCCCAAACCGCAAGCGGTCAGCTAAACGTAACGGCCACCCGGGTATTGAGCGATCAGAAGAAAACAAGCGAACCTGCTACAACTCCCGTCGAGTCAACCGGCAACACTACCGTACAGTCCGGTCTCTTCGTCAGATATGCCGCATATCGAGCCTAGGGATGGTAACGTCGACCCTAATAACTCAATAAGTCATGCCGGTGAATGGTCTATAACAGATTGAGAAACTACTGATAACACTTATCAGCAATTCTCAGCAGCCCTGGCCAGGGACTTACTGATATAACCAGTCGGGCACAGTACAGCATCAACTCCCAATACCGGGAGAGACGAAACCCCTCCTATCGCTCATTGCCTTCGTGTGTCTCGGGACTGTACCCAACGGCCACCTGTTTGCACGACTCAGTAGAGCCGTGGTAGGGTGGTAATCAAAGTACAGTGGGAGAACACACAAGACTCCATGACGATCTCGGGTCTACAGACTAACCTGCACCAGTGTCACCTGAGAACTGCTATCCGACGATAGATATAATTCCATATAGGAGTTTTCGGTGAGTCCGTCCAGTGTACCCAGTCAGCACTGAGCACCCGTATATGATCTTGATGTCAAACATCGATGAATGTGGGAACATCCATCGCCCATCATATGGGTCTAGTATCATATACGCTAGTCTACTCTGGTATATCAATGCCCCGTCTCGATATACCTACGACTAGGGACTTTCCAGGATATGCTTATAGACTACAGATGTCCCACTAGTATGATCTCCATCATAATCAGAGCAGTCAAGCCAATATCCTCAGGGCTTTATCAGCATGTATGAGTGAATAATAAGCATGATCAAATCAACATGTCAGATAAAGAAGAACCAGATAGCATACTATCATGTCGAGCAAGAATGCATACTGAATATATATACATGTACAGATACATCCACTATCACATAATGGCCTCTAGGGCATACATATATCCAACAATCTCCCACTTGCACTAAGGCCAGTTATTGGCGTATCTCATACCCAACATCTCAAAAAGTCGCTCATGCTGCGGCTGAGGGAGGGCCTTGGTGAATGGATCCGCGGCGTTATTCTTTGTGTCTACCCTCCTAATCTCAATCTCGCGGCGATCTACAATCTCCCGGATCAAATGAAAACGCCTTAGGATGTGTCTGGACCGCTGATGGGATCTGGGCTCCTTGGCTAACGCCATAGCCCCATTATTGTCACAATACAAAGGTATTGGATCAATAATGGTTGGAACTACTCCTAGCTCCGAGATGAACTTCTTCATCCAGATGGCTTCCTTGGCGGCATCATTTGCAGCAATGTACTCAGTTTCCATCGTAGAGTCTGCAACGGTATCTTGTTTGGAACTCTTCCAACTCACCGCCCCTCCATTGAGGGTAAATACAAACCCAGAGATAGATTTGCTGTCGTCATTATCACTCTGGAAGCTTGAATCGGTAAAGGCCTCCATTTGGAGATCTCCATTACCATACACCAAGAACAATTCTTTAGTCATTCGCAAGTACTTAAGAATGTTCTTCACAGCTGTCCAGTGATTCTCCCCTGGGTTGGATTGATACCTGCTTACAACACTAAGTGCATAAGCTACATCTGGGCGTGTACATAACATCGCATACATTATAGATCCTACTGTCGAAGCATAGGGTATAATACTCATGCGAGCTCTCTCTTCATCGGTCTTTGGGCAAGAATCCTTGGAGAGAGTGACCCCATGGCAAGCGGGTAAGGCACCCCGTTTGGAGTCTTCCATACTAAACCTTTTTAGGATGGTGTCAATGTACCTGGTTTGGGACAATCCCAATAACCTTTTGGATCTATCCCTATAGATCCTTATGCCCAGAATGTATGTGGCATCACCCAGGTCCTTCATGGAGAACCTCAGTGATAAGAAAGATTTGACCGACTGTAGCATAGGAATATCATTTCCTATCAGAAGAATGTCGTCCACGTACAATACGAGGAATGTGACAGCTCTCCCTACAGCCTTCTTATAAACACAAGGTTCGTCTGGATTTTTGATGAAATCAAACTCTTTGATGACATCATCGAAACAGATGTTCCAACTCCGTGATGCCTGCTTTAACCCATATATGGATTTAAGCAATTTACATGCTTTCCCGCTGCTCCCACTATCAATGAAGCCCTCTGGCTGATCCATATAAACGCATTCTTCCAAATTTCCATTTAGAAATGCGGTTTTAACGTCCATCTGCCAGATTTCATAGTCGTAGTGAGCAGCAATAGCAAGTAGGATCCGAATGGATTTAAGCATGGCTACGGGAGAAAAAGTCTCGTCATAGTCTAAACCTGGTCTTTGACGAAAACCCTTCGCCACAAGTCTTGCCTTATAGGTCTCCACCTGCCCATCTACACCAATCTTTCTTTTAAAGATCCATTTGCACCCTACAGGTTTTACCCCAGGGGGTACAACGTCCAAAGTCCACACTTTGTTGGTGTACATAGACTCCATTTCGGACCTCATGGCATCCAGCCACTTCACAGAGTCTTTACTCGTGATAGCTTGCTGAAAACTGGTAGGATCATCATCATCCATGATGCAGTCTTCTCCGTTACCATCAATGAGGAAACCGTAGTACCTCTCTGGTGGGCGAGAAGTCCTACCAGACCTACGGAGTGGCCGAGGTTCTTCAGTTTCTGCTGTAACAGCCGGTTCAACCAAATCGTCATTTGTAGTTTGTGTCTCTAGAACCTCTTCTAGATCCACCACCTTGCCATCATCTTTGTCTGTGAAAAACTCTTTTTCCAAGAATGTAGCATGTTGAGAAACGAACACTTTTTGTTTCTCTTTGTGGTAGAATAGATATCCATAAGAATTCTTTGGATATCCCACAAAGTTACACATGACCGACCGTGTCTCGAGTTTGTCCGGATTCTGCTTTTTAACATAGGCCGGGCAACCCCAAATCTTAATTCTCTTAAGAGATGGTCTCTTCCCATGCCATATCTCATATGGCGTGGTAGACACGGTTTTGGTTGGAACCCTGTTTAGCAGAAACGCTGCAGTCTCCAATGCATGCCCCCAAAACGAGACTGGTAACTCAGCGTCACTCATCATGGACCGGACCATATCTAATAGGGTCCTATTCCGTCGTTCTGACACACCGTTGTGCTGTGGTGTGTAAGGAGGAGTGAGCTGAGAGAGAATCCCATTCTCTTTTAGGAAGTGTGCAAATTCTGTACTGAGATACTCACCACCTCGATCTGATCGAAGCATTTTGATACTCAAGCCGGTTTGTTTTTCTACTTCTTGTTTATATTCAATGAATTTCTCGAAAGCTTCGGACTTGTGCTTTAATAAAAATACATGACCGAATCTTGAGAAATAGTCAGTGAACGTAATGAAGTATGAAAAACCGCCTCTAGCCTGTGTAGATATTGGCCCACATACATCACTATGTATGAGGCCCAGGAGCTGGGTAGCTCTTTCTCCGTGTCCGGTAAACGGAGTTTTGGTCATTTTACCCTTGATACAAGACTGGTAAGTTGCATAAGATTTATATTCAAAAGAGTTTAAATATCCATCTTTGTGTAACTTGTTTAGTCTTGTTTCGTTAATATGACCAAGTCTACTGTGCCAAAGAAAAGCTTCATTTAATTCTGAAAATTTTCTTTTATTAGTGTGTTGTATACTGAAAACTGTATGTTGATTTAGGACATATATTCCGTTGTTAAGCGTACCATACCCAACCAACATTTGATTCAGATTAATGTTCATAACATTGTTCTGCAATACAAAATTATACCCTTCATTGTCCAACAAAGAAACGGATATTATATTACATAGCATACTTGGTACAAAATAACATGGATTTAAAACCAAAATACATCCAGATGGCAACCCCAAGTGATACTCTCCCACTGCGACTGTATGTACATTGGAACCATTTCCAACGCGGAGAGTATGGTCACCTGTCCTCAAAACCTTGCTATTTCTCAGCCCCTGCATAGAATTGCAAATGTGAGAACCTGAACCGGTATCCAATACCCAGGAAGCAGAGTTTATAGAAAAATAGTTTTCAGTCACAAACGCACCTGAAGCAGAAGCATCACCATGCTTCTTCTTGAGACTTAAGTACTCCGTGCAATTGCGCTTCCAATGTCCTGTCTTGTGGCAGTGAAAACATTCGCCCTTCCCCGAGTCTCCAGCCTTGGACTTTCCCTTTCCCTTCACCTTTTTAACTCCGCCCTTAGGATTAGTGGGTTTTTTCTTTTTCTTTCCCTTGGCCTTGGCTTTCGGGCGAGAAGAGGAAGACTGTCCAATAGTCATAACGGGAGTTTTTGCTAACTTCATAGTGCTCTCTGCACTCCTTAACATATTAAGGAGTTCAGGGAGGTCCTTCTCCATGCCATGCATGTTGAAGTTCACTATGAACTGAGCAAAGGTGGAGGGGAGGGACTGCAGAATAATATCTATATATTGTTCATTGTCCATCGTCCATCCAAGGTCCTCAAGCTCTTCTATAAGAGCTATCATCTTTAGAACATGGTCTCTTACTGGTGTGCCAGGAGCCATTCGCATCTGAAACAATTTCTTTGATGCTTCGTATCGTAATACGCGGGATTGCTCCCCATACAACTCCTTTGTATGGAGCAATATACCATGAATGTCCATGTCCTCGTACTGCTTTTGATGTGTGTTATCCATCGATGCAAGCGCGAGGCATGTGGCCGTGGCACAGTCAGCGTCCCACGTCTTGCGGACTTCAATGTCCGCAACTGAGGATTTTGGACCAGGGACGGGCGGGGCTGAAGCCGTGAGGACATATGATACTTTATCATAAGTCAAGGCGATTTTCAGATTCCTCAGCCACTCTTTATAGTTGGTCCCATTCAGTTTGTTTTTATCTAGTAAAAGCTTGAGTCCAGTCATGGGTATCTGCCATTAAGAGAGAGAAAAGAATACACTCAGCGAAAGCTCTTGCATAGATCAGATTGGTTATTATCTTGTCTAATCGATGTTTCCCACTGCTTTTATCAAGTATTTCTTTCAAACCTTAAAAAGAAAAACTAGCCAGGATTAATTACAGTCTACAACTTCGCTAACCGTTCAGCCAGGCCAGTGTCGGTACTTGAGGGAGGTTCCCCGTGCTTTCGCACGGACCTAATTAGAGTAAACCTCGTTTTCCCAGAGGCGGAGCCCCGTTAACACCTTTCTAGACACCTAATGAGTTAGCTAATTGTAAACTGTAAAACTCTTCTAGGGGCAACTATTGCCCACAGTGGGATCGGGATCCAACCATCGCATGGAAGGTATGCAATCTCATTGCAAATTTCAACTATTGAAATTCCCGATGTGGTTTTTACCCCTAATACTCGTGACCTTGGCTAAGGTCAACAAATCACGAGCACTAGTCAAGCTCAACCCGTCATTTCTTAATTAATTAGACCCGTTCACATGACCCTTGGCTAAGGTCAACAAAGTCATATGCCCGTCCTAATTAATCTGCATCATATGCATTTGTAGGAAGACATCACTTAGCTACCGTACACTACGCCTTGGCTAAGGTCAACAAACGTAGCACGAATACTAAGTACTCTACTTCCTAAAATGACGGAGGGTTGCGGATGATTTTTAAGAAAATCTTTAACGCTTTGAGCTTGATATCGTTGTAGAATCAAATGGTTTTTCAAAAGGAGTGGCTTAAGCTCCGCAGATTTGAAATATAGCTTTTTCATAAATAACCGAGTGGTTTTTAAATCCGATTCTACAACATCTTTTTAGGTTTATTTTCTTTACATTAATCACATTAATGTAATCTCATCATTTAAGTCCTTAAGCCAATCACAGAAAAGAAACGAAAATAACACGTACGCTTATGCCATCCGCATTCGCCGCAATGTTCCGTTATGCACCGTTAGGTTACTTAACTAACGGCATACCGGGACGGGACTAGCGCGGGTGTAAAACATAAGCAACGTCTACTATATATCATATATATAATATGTCATTCGTCTCAGATATCACAGAACACAGGCAGCAGAAATATAGATATAACGTGGGATATACTAGGACGTCCGTATTTAGTATTTAGCCAGAATAGAAAATACGGATTCCACAGTCGCGATGAATAGCCAAGCCCACACCCTGGACCCCTACGAGAGCGGCAAGTGACCCTGCCAATTCTGGAGTTTAGGAGACCCGGTCTTGACTCCTCGAGATGGCCTCCCACTGAACCCCAGAACCCGGTCACCTGTGCTCCCCTCCTTGGGTCCATCCTAATGCGGAAAAGTAAATAATATACAACACTGGTAACACAATCTCAACCCGGAAGTGCCCCAAATAAAAGAATATTACATTACATTTGAATTTACATGAATGAAAATATAAAACTCTCATCTCATAAAAAAAACCCCGGCTATTCAATCGCGACAATCCTGCACATCATATCTCAGCAACACATAATATCTCATATCATCAACGTAAGTAAGTATGCATACCCCAATTGTCGTTGATGTATAGCAACGAAACCGGCGATATCGTACATAATACACTTACGGTCACAGAAAAGAAAGTGTAAAACTACAATATTTGGAATCCACATTCTCTTTAGACATCATAAATGCGAAATATCACATATTTCGTATTTCATGCCTAAACTATACGAATTCCACATATTGTATCACATTCCGGATAAACAGACAGTATTGAAGTTTTCGAACGAACGATCAAATACCCAGGATTCACTAAAGCCCAACACCTGAGCAGAGTTCAAACACTTGGAGTGTGACACAGTAGTAGCGGTCCAGCCGTAGAAGGGTCAAGCCAACGCCTCACATGTGGCACGCCGTACTGTCCCAAACCCTAAGGTTCAAAGGGCAGTTCAAGACGGTCACATAATCGAGTTAAGGTTTGTTGTCTTCTAGAGGGACCACCACAAAAAAGACTTGCACGTATCTCCAAAACATTTAAACCCCGTGAATAGTGAGCAAATGATACTCGTTCAAACACTTCAATACTTTCTTATTTACCCGGAAAAGCTACGAAATGAAAATTCCGATCGAATCGACGAGTCCAAAATTATCTCCAGAATTTTTCAAAACTAAATACAGATTAAAAATACCCAAAAAATTATACAAGCAGATTCAAAAATTACAGTAAAAAAATTATCCAATAATTCATATATACGGCCGCGGACCCGCGGCCTAAGCAAGCTTAGGCCGCGTTTCCGCGGCAAGAATCACTGTTCATTGGAAAATTTTTGTACCGTAATCCTTAGTTTTATCTGCTGATATTTTTACATATTTTTAATTCTTAAAAATGTCAAATTTTAGAAAATTTCCAGAGAGCACCCTAAAATACCGTGTTTCGGTTCGATCGGAGTTTTAACTTCGTAAAAAGGTCGCCTAATGTTCTAGGTCGGCTCTGATACCAATGTAAGGTTTGCCTATCACCCTATGAAGAGTTTTGAAGCATCACATGTCTCAAAGTATGTATTTTTAAGGTGCTAAACAAACACGCAAAGGAATCGATCCTAGAAAATTAGGGTTACGAAACTTTAAGCTAATAAAAATAAGGGTTTGTAGGCTACAACCTTTGTAGCTCCCCTTTTGCTTGACTCCTTGATCTCTAGGGTGTTGGAAGAAGGTCCACTTGTAGTCCTCTTTCGTCCACGACGATCCACCCGAAGTTTCCCGTCCAAGCTTGCAACTTTCGAAAAGCAAAGAGAATACTCTAATCAAGTTGGCTAGACTTGAGTAGAATGATGTTGTGGCTAAGGATCTCACTTCAAAAACCTTTCTTTAATTGTGTTTAACTCACTAGAAAAACCTAGAGAGGAAAAGGTGAAGGAGGATGAAGATGGTGGCTATTTTTAACAAGAGGTGAAAAATAACCCTTAGTTCAAAAAGAAAATGAAATATATCACTATATATATTTATTTCCTTCTTGCATTCAACCATGATTAAATGATGGAGAGTTAATTTAACTTGGGTTTTAAATGATAAAGAGAAGGATAACCCTAGGTTAGTGGTAGTTGAGCTTGGTTAGGTTAGAAGAAGAATGTAGAAGCTAGAATGATTATCCTTTTCTTTTCATTTTGTTTTAAAACCAAAATTAAATAATAATCCATTATTTAATCCATGGTGTGAGTCTTATATTGCCACCATTTCCATATGCTAACAACCATGATGGATGGGTGTATGTATGCACATCCACATGTGCATGAAACTAGAATGAAAGAAAGAAACACATGCATGCATGCATACATCCATCAAACCCTAGAAAGGTTTCAAGTGAGAAAAATAATGGTTAGATGATAAATCAACACTTAATTTATCAATCCGGTCATATCTCATACGACCCCACCAAAAGCAGGCCACCCGATCAATGTTCGGTATCATATACGAACATTTTAATCGGGTGCATGCGCATATCGCATACGCGCACCACAACGTTTCGCCTGGACTGGGTAACTCCTTTGTGGGACTCTAAGACTCGTCAATACGCCGGCAGAGGGTGATGATCATATCAGGTACCCCCAAACCGCAAGCGGTCAGCTAAACGTAACGGCCACCCGGGTATTGAGCGATCAGAAGAAAACAAGCGAACCTGCTACAACTCCCGTCGAGTCAACCGGCAACACTACCGTACAGTCCGGTCTCTTCGTCAGATATACCGCATATCGAGCCTAGGGATGGTAACGTCGACCCTAATAACTCAATAAGTCGTGCCGGTGAATGGTCTATAACAGATTGAGAAACTACTGATAACACTTATCAGCAATTCTCAGCAGCCCTGGCCAGGGACTTACTGATATAACCAGTCGGGCATAGTACAGCATCAACTCCCAATACCGGGAGAGACGAAACCCCTCCTATCGCTCATTGCCTTCGTGTGTCTCGGGACTGTACTCAACGGCCACCTGTTTGCACGACTCAGTAGAGCCGTGGTAGGGTGGTAATCAAAGTACAGTGGGAGAACACACAAGACTCCATGACGATCTCGGGTCTACAGACTAACCTGCACCAGTGTCACCTGAGAACTGCTATCCGACGATAGATATAATTCCATATAGGAGTTCTCGGTGAGTCCGTCCAGTGTACCCAGTCAGCACTGAGCATCCGTATATGATCTTGATGTCAAACATCGATGAATGTGGGAACATCCATCGCCCATCATATGGGTCTAGTATCATATACGCTAGTCTACTCTGGTATATCAATGCTCCGTCTCGATATACCTACGACTAGGGACTTTCCAGGATATGCTTATAGACTACATATGTCCCACTAGTATGATCTCCATCATAATCAGAGCAGTCAAGCCAATATCCTCAGGGCTTTATCAGCATGTATGAGTGAATAATAAGCATGATCAAATCAACATGTCAGATAAAGAAGAACCAGATAGCATACTATCATGTCGAGCAAGAATGCATACTGAATATATATACATGTACAGATACATCCACTATCACATAATGGCCTCTAGGGCATACATATATCCAACATAGCGAGCGTTGGTGGATGACTGAGATTGGAGTGGAGGGTTGCCTCCTGAAGCGTGTGGATCTCAGTGGGATTGATTTGGAATGAAGCCGAGCTACCTGCAAGGAAGCCCCGGGGTGGTTGTACCACCGTGGACCCTCTGACGATTAAGTTAGTCGAGGTATTTAGGCAGAGTAGCGGCCTATTGGATAATAATTGCCTTACCTGAGTCGTCTGAGAGGGGGTTTATATAGTGGCAGTCATAGGCTGGCGGGCGCGATATTTACGCCGGCCGTTACGTCCTTGGAGCCGCGCCTGTGCGAATGGCAGGATCCTCCATTAATGGCGAAATATGCCCGTTAACGGGGGAACGCGATGGCGTGAGAAGCGGGATCGTGGGGCGGCGGATATTTCGCGTATGAAGAGATTCGCAGGGCCATGTCTGGGATGCCGATGATCTGCGCTCTGTGTCGGTCGATGAGACCGAGGAAGCTGAGCTCGGCGGGAGGCTCGGAGATGAGCGGGAGGCCGAGCAAGCTTGGTTCTGTGATTGCTCGGGGGCGAGCTGGGAGGGCTGAGAAAGCTCAGCGTGCAGGAGAGCTCGAAGGCGAGCCAATGGTTATTTGTAAGATAAGCATAGGAGTGGTCTGGAAGGCCACCGAGGGTCGGGAACATCCTCGGGAAGAAGGCCCGGGGCACCCCTTCTGAAAGGTTAGCCTAGCACCTCATGAAGGGTTTGGAAGCATCACATGTGCCAAAGGTGGAGTCTTTAGGGTGCTAAGTTAACAAACATCGGATCGTTCCTAGAAAATTAGGGTTTCTAAATTTTTCACATCATCATATGAAAGAAAGGCTAGGGTTTTGAGAGTACAATCTTTGTAGCTCCCTACGCTAGACTCCTCGGCTACTTGGGGTTTGAAAAAGCTCTGCTTGAACTCCTCGAGATCACCGATAATCCACCCGGAGTCCGCTTTGTCCAAGCTTGCAACTTTATCCGATCAAGTGAACGAAATGAAGCTAATACTCTAAACAAGTTGGCTAAACTTGTGTAGAATGATGTTGTGGTTCTTATTCTCACTTCAAAATCCAATCTTGATGAGTATATTGCTCACTACAAAAAACTAGAGAGCAAAATGAGAGAGGAAGAAGAAGATGATGGCAATTTGAGAAGAAGATAAGTTCTACTCATAAAAGAAAATAGAAAATATATCAATATATATTTTTTTATCTCTCATCTCAAACCATGGTTGAATCATTATTGTACTTGAGTTAAAAACTAAAAGGAAGAGTAAACCATGGTTAAATGGTGGGTGAGTAAGGTTAGGTCAAGAAGAATGTAGAAACAATCCAAAACTAACCCATTTCTTTTTCCTTTTGTTTTTAGCTTAAATACAATAATATTCCATATAAAAAACCCATGGTGTGAGTCTTATATTGCCACCATTTTCTTTGTATAAGCAACCATAATTGATGATGTATGTATGTATGTATGTATGCACATCCATATGTGCATGAATTTATAAAGAAACTATACATGCATGCATACATCCATCATACTCAAGAAAGGATTTCAAGTGAGAAGCTAATGGTTAAATGATAAATCAACACTTGATTTATTAATCCGGCCATATCACATACGACCCCTACCAAAAACAAGCCGCCCGATCAATATACGGTATCCTATACACGCATTTTAATCGGGTCCATGCGCATATCGCATACACGCACCACAACGTTTCGCCTGGACTAGGAAACTCCATTGTGGGACTCTGAGACTCGTCAATACGCCGACAGTGGGTGATGATCATATCAAGCACCCCCAAGCCGCAAGCGGTCAGCTAAACGTAACGGCCACCGGGGTATTGAGCGATCAGAAGAGAACAAGCGAACCTGCTACAACTCCCGTCGAGCCGATCGGCAACACTTCCCGTACAGTCCGGTCTTCTCGTCTGATATGTCGCATATCAAGTCTAGGGGTGGTAAACGTCAGACCCCACTAACTGATAAGTCGTGCTGATGTGAGGTTCATAACGGGTCGAGAAACTACTGGTAACACTTACCAGTAAATCTCCAATCAGCCCTGGCCAGGGACTTCCCTGTTACGGCCAATCGAGCACAGCGCAACATCAACCCCCAATACCGGGAGAGACGAAACCCCTCCTATCGCTCATTGCCTCCATGTGACTCGGGACTGTACCCAAAAACCACCGTTTTGCACGCCCTCATGGACGTGGTAAGGCAGAAATCAAAGCACAGTGGGAATCACACAAGACTCTATGACGATCTCGGGTCTACAGACTAACCTGCACAAGTGTCACCTGAGAACTGCCATCTGACGTGAGGTATAATACCATCTGGGAGTTCTCGGCGAGTCCGTCCAGTGTACCCAGTCTCCACTGAGCACCCGTATACCATCTCTGATGTCAAACACCAATGGATATGGGATCATCCATCGCCCATCTCATGGGTCGAGAAGCGTATACGCTAGTCTACCCTGGTATATCGATACCCCGTCTCGATACACCCACGACTAGGGACCTTGAAGGATGTACTTATGGACTACCATGTCTCCACTAATATGATCCGCATCATAGTCCAGGTAGTCAAGTACACATCCTAAGGGCTTTACCAACATGTAACTATAAGACAGTATAAAGAGACAAGTATACATGTTAAGATAAAGTGCAACCAGATAGCATACTATCATATCGAGCAAGAAAGTCATCTTTATATATGTTCAAGCATCCAATATAATATACATCATCTGTACAATACTGGCCTCTAGGGCATACATACAACTAACACCTTCAACGTACAGTTCTTACTTTTTTCTCATATGCCTTGGGACACGTCATCTGTCACGTGTCATAATCTGGGGAGTTCTCAGTATTGAGCATCATTAGATGCACATGGGTATAAGAGATTGATGGAGATTGCATCAAATGGCTTAGTCATTTTCCATTAATTAAACCTCAATTATACTAAAATCCTATGTGCACTCACGTAAATCCAGCAGTCGAAATATCTAGCTGCTACCAACTGATCACGAAGCTATGAAGAAAGAACTTCTTATCAAACATAAACAGTCTTAGTATTGTTTATGTCATAGATCAACATACTATGTATTATAAAACTCTAGTTAGACTCTCTTCAAACTAAAAACAAGGCAAAATTACACCAAACTGTCTTTATATATGAGAATAATGGAGGAAAGAAGCCACGAGGGAATTTCCTTCTATGGCGTCGAAAAATTACGCTCTCCGTCGTATTTTCCGACGATCGGAATCCATCATCTTCATCGTTATCATCTAAGATGTGGGTACGCCAAATTTCATGTGATTCTACAACTTTTTCACCGTTGATTTAGCAATGTAAAAAATTCTGTTGTCGGTAAACCGTTAATTTTGAACCCACTAATTCAACGGTGAAAAAATTGTAGAATCACATGAAATCTTATTTACCCATATCTTAGATGATAACGATGAAGATGATGGACGCCGACCGTCGGAAAACACGACAGAGGGCGTATTTTTCGACGCCATAGGAGGAAATTGCCTCGTATGGCATCTTTCCTCCATTATTCTCTCTCTCTCTCTCTCTATATTCTCTCTCTTTCTCTCTCTCTCTCTCTCTATATATATATATATATATATATATAGAGAGAGAGAGAGAGAGGAGAGATGCCATATATAGGAAGGAATTTTCTCCTATGGCATCCAAAAAATACACTCTCGCTTATTTTTTCCGCCATATATAGGAGGGAATTTTCTCCTATGGCATCGAAAAAATACACCCTCGTTCATTTTTTCCGCCGATCGGCGCCTATCATCTTCATCGTTATCATTTAAGATATGGGTAAATCAGATTTCATGTGATTCTGCAACTTTTTCACCGTTGAATTAGTGGGTTCAAAATTGACGTTTTACCGACAACGGAACTTTTTACATTGCTAAATCAATGGTGAAAAAATTGTAGAATCACATGAAATTCGGTGTGCACACATCTTAGATGATAACAATGAAAATGGTGAGTGCCGATCGTCGAAAAAAATGAGGAAGGATGTATTTTTTCGACGCCATAAGAGGAAATTCCCTCCTATAGCCTCTTTCCTCCATATATATATATATATATATATATATATATATATATATATATATATATTTCGACGCCATAGGAGGAAATTCCCTCCTATGGTCTCTTTCCTCCATTATATATATATATATGAGAGGTTAATGGAGGAAAGGTGCCATAGGAGGGGATTTCCTCCTATGGCGTCGGAAAAATGCAACCCCCACTATTTTTTTCGATAATCGGGATCCATCACCTCCATTGTTATCATCTAAGATGTGTATACACCAAATTTCATGTGATTCCACTACTTTTTCACCATTGAATTAGTAATGTAAAAAGTTCTATTGTCGGTGAACCATTAATTTTGCACCAACTAAATCAACGGTGAAAAAATGGTATAATTACATGAAATTTGGTGTATCCACATCTTAGATGATAAAGATGGAGGTGATGTATGCCGGTCGTCGAAAAAAATCACGGAGGATGCATTTTCCCGACGCCATAGGAGGAAATCCCCTCCTATGGTCTCTTTTCTCCATTATTCTCTCCCTCTCTCTCTCTCTCTATATGTAGTTTTACTTTCATTGGAGAAAAAAATCCTCCCTTAAAATCCAAAGATTAAGGGAGTTGGAATTAATAGGAAAATTAACTTGGAGGCATTTAGTTAAACAACTCTCATAGTCAATGGTAGTTTAGTGTAAATCGGCCCAAAAACTATATAGTCAAACTAGAGAGAGATCGAACATATCATGAACCCAAAAGAAATTCATCATTGAATTCCATAGAATCACAACTGACAAATACACTTGCATGCATGCCAAGCCCATTAATGGCGCCCTTCTGAATTCGAAATCAACAAACATGATGTACATACGAAGACGACCCAAGAGAAGAAAACGACATAAAAAACCTAGAACAGTTTCAAACTGGGAAATTCCAAATTTTTTTATTAAGGATAATCTTGAGCAACTGGCTCATAGAACCCGATGAAGATATCCCCATACACCAACCCGGCCAAGGCGCCTCCGATGAGTGGGCCCACCCAGTAGACCCAGTTCCCGGAGAAGACTCCTGCGGCGACAGCAGGCCCGAAAGACCTGGCAGGGTTCATCGAACCGCCGCTGAACGGGCCTGCGGCCAAGATGTTGGCTCCGACAATGAACCCGATCGCGATGGGCGCGATTGTGCCTAGGGATCCCTTCTTGGGGTCGGCGGCGGTCGCGTACACGGTGTACACGAGCGCGAAGGTGATGACGATCTCCATAACCACTCCTTCCAGCTCGTTCATCCCCGCTGCCACGCCGTGTGTTGGAATTGCCTGCAGCCATAAGTAATTTTGAGATACAATGTAAATTTAATGTATAACGGGGAAATTAAAAGTTCATGCACAACATTTTTCTACACCACATTCACGAAATCAGCGGATCTAGCACTTAAACACATAGGCCCCACACCAAATGTTTGAGTGTGTTGTATAGAAAAATTGTATAACTACTCTTTTTGCTCATTAACAACCGAGAAAATAAATTTTAGAAAATACCTTTCCACCGGTAACGAACTTTAGTAGGAGGCAAGCAACAGTAGAGCCGAGAAGTTGGGCAACCCAGTAGAAGATACCAGTAAGAATGGTGATGTTTCCGCCGATGGCGAGGCCTAGTGTGACGGCAGGGTTCAAATGGCCGCCGGAGATATTCGCGGCCATCGAAACACCAACAAAGAGAGCAAAGGCATGGGCTAAGGCTATAGCCACTAGCCCGGCGGGGTCCAATGCGGCATCAGTGGTCAGCTTGCCTGCAAATCACATTAAAGGAGAAAAATAAAATTTACATTGATGTTCCATGCGATATTCATTCGTCGGCTAAATTTCACTAAACTATCATGATTTTCTGTTTTGCTAAGTTTCACTAAAATACCATGATGTTTATATAAAATTTCGAAAATTAAGTACATGAAAGTTGTCTGAAACACTAAAATATTGTGGTATTTTAGTGAATTATAAGCCTCTTATGTTTGTGGGCTCACCATAAGCAATTGCAGAGCCAACTCCGGCAAAAACGAAGAGGAGAGTGGCGATGAACTCAGCCAAGTATGACTTGAGAGAGGCGGCGCTGAACGAGTCGCCGAGGCTTCCGACGGCGAGCTTCACCATTTTTGTTTTCGAGGCCGGGAGGGGCTAAAAGGAAGAAGAAACACTTGGAAGTGTCCTTAACTGCAAATAACCAAACTTGATTTGTGCATCTAAAGCAATGGGTTTCAAGGGCTTTATATAGGGATCCAAATCGACGGATGGATGAATAATGAAATAATTAGAAGGGTAGGGGGTAAATAGTAATAGTTGCAGTGATGATACATAATTGGTAGCCGACCAACCGCCAATTGTTTGATTTAGTGGTTGTAAATTTGTAATGGACGGCTATATTTTTATTTTTTGTGATCAAATGCTGAATTTTTTTTTTAAAATGATATCACTATACTAAATACTAATATCCTAGTTTGTGGGGGACATTGAGAGAAATGTTCTATGTTCTTTATTTGCAGAATGCGTCTTAAACATTGATAAATAATGAATTATGAGGACCAACTACAATTCCTGTAAGTGTTATCTTATCATGTCCGATAACACCATCCATTGCTCCAATATTCGTCAGAAAACCAACATCAGCATTTTCGAAACATGTAAGAAACTCGATAACTCTCAAGGCTTTTGAATGTTTTTCATTTTCATTATTATTTTTTTGTTTTGTTGAGGGTCTGAAATGAAAGCTGTATAGATAATTAGATAGTTGTTTTTTCTAAATTTCCTTAAGACTAAATTATATAAAACACCATTAACAATTTTACATGACAACTTTGAACTCTTAAAAAATCCAAAACTTTTAATTTGTGATGATTATTATAAAAAAATGTATAGTGTACTAAAATATCATAGATTATTGCTGATTTTGAAGTAAATACTCTGAGCTTTATAAGTTACATTATCTCTTATACAAAACAAAACTTTGTTATTGCAGTCATGTGATTGTTAAACCACCAATAAATTCACAATTTAGTCTTATCCCTATTTTCCTCTCTTCTAATTATTCTCAAGTTGTTCATGCATTTTTTTTATTTTGAAACAATGAATTCGCAATTAGAAATAGAAAAACATAATAACATGAGAAAGCGAAACACATTTTAAAGAATTTACAAGACAACATGAAAAAATTTACCTATATATCGTCTGTTATTTCGTTAACCATGTCACTGCTTAAGTAACTGTTTTGAGAAGATATGAAAAGCTGATGGATGATTGGAAAATATTTTCTATGCTCAAGAAAATATATTGTAATGGCATTGTGTGCATTTGCTAGCTCTATTATTGCACAGGGGAATCTTATGCGGAGTTGAGATATCACATGAGACAAACAAAAGTTTAAGAGTAGGGATAAGGTGGACACATGACAACTATAAAGATTAATTAAAGATGCTAATCATAATAATTATACAATTGTTATAGATATGATGATGTGGCATCTCGATCATTCTAATGAAAGGTGCTAATATTCCTTCATCTACTAATGTTTTGGAGTATATTACTTTAATATTTTATTTTTATTAAATCAATAGTGCTTAACTATAGACTTTGGAAAGGATGTATATTCCTATGTTTTGTGAAAAGGACGTACTAATTATGTCATTTTCAATAAACAACATCTGATAATCTTGTTTAAGTATCAAAAGGCTAAAGTTTCAAAAGGTCGGTTATAATTAAATTTTGTTAGTGATAAAATTATAGATTATATGCGTGGCCATAAAACGCGAGCCTATCATTTTCTCACAAGAGGCGGAAATTTTAATATATGTGGCATTAAGGAAACAAATGATTAGCTTATTCAACTCTAAATTCACTAATTATTTTAGAAACTAATTTTATTTTTCTTAAAATAACAACCTTAAACAATTCTATTTGATTATTTATCTCAACTCCACATTGAGATAAATATAGCTAGCTATAGAAAACCCAGTACTATTCCCTAACATTTTATTTCCCTTTTAGGTCCAAAATTGATTTTAGACAATTTTGTTCCTGTTTTTTTTATTAAAAAAAAAATAGAACCACGCAAACATGAGTTTTCATAACTTTTCCAGTTAAAATTAAACTTCTGTCATCCTAGCTCTAAAAACCAACTGTTCATCTATATTATTTGCTTAAAATAAGGCCCGTTTTGTATTGTTATATCAGTAAACAAGTGATATTAACCCTATGACTACTATTGAGTACATGATCAAAGAATTGCTAGGGGATGAGTCCCAATGAGTGCGAAACGAGCACATTTGATACAATTTCAGGTTCGATTAGCCGACAGATGACAAAGCGAAGTTGTAGAATATAATTAATCCTGGCTAATTTTCTTTTTAAGGTTTGAAGGAAAATTTGATAAAAGTAGTGGGAGATATCGATTAGATAAGATAATAAGCAATCTGATCTTTGCAAGAACTTTCGCTGAGTGTATTCTTTTCTCTCTCCTAATGGCAGATAACCATGACTGGACTTAAGCTACTGTTAAAGAAAAATAAGCTAACTGGGCCAAACTATAAAGACCGGCTGAGGAACATTAACATTGCTCTCACATATGATAAAGTATCATATGTCCTCACTGCCTCAGCCCCGCTCAGCCCAGGCCCTGAATTTTCTGTTGCGGATAAGGAGATCCTCAAAACGTGGGATATTGACTGTGTTACTGCCAAATGCCTCATGCTTGTATCGATGGACAATACACATCGAAAGCAGCACGAGCAGACAATCCATCTTTCTCCATACAAAAGAGTTGTATAGGGAGCAATCTCGTATCCTACGATACGAAGCGTCTCGAAAGCTGTTTCAGATGCGGATGGCTCCTGGCACACCGATAGGCGATCACGTTTTGAAAATGATAGCTCTTATTGAAGAGCTTGAGGGCCTCGGATGGACAATAGAGAACGAGCAATATGTTGATATTATTCTACAGTCTCTTCCCTCTGCCTTTGCTCCATTCATAGTGAACTTTAACATGCATAACATGGAGAAGTTACTACCCCAACTTCTCAATATGTTGAGAAGTACGGAGAGCACGCTTAAAGCGAAGTCTCCCTCTTTGATTGTTGGACAATCGTCCTCTTCCATCCCAAAAGCCAAGGTCAAGGGAAGGAATAAGAAGAAATTCACCAAACCGAGAGATGGAATCAAGAAGACACAAGGGAGAGACAAATCCAAGGTTGAGAAGTCGGGAAAAGGGGAATGTTTTCACTGCAAAAAGACGGGGCACTGGAAGCGGAACTGTACTGAATACCTTGATCTCAAGAAAAGGAAGTATGGTGATGCTTCTGCTTCAGGTGTGTTCGTAATTGAAAACTGTTTTTCTATAAACTCTGCTTCCTTGGTATTGGATATCGGTTCGGGTTCTCATATCTGCAATTCTGTGCAGGGCTTGAGAAATAGCAGAGTTTTGAAGACCGGTGATCATACTCTCCGAGTTGGAAATGGTTCCAATGTACATGCAGTTTCGGTGGGAGAGTATCACCTAGGGTTGCCGTCGAGTTGTATATTGGTTTTAAACCCATGTTATTTTGTACCTACCATGCTTTGTAATATAATATCCGTTTCCTTGTTAGACAATGAAGGATATCATTTTATATTGCGGCATAATGCTATCAACATTAAACTAAATCAAAAGTTGATTGGTTCTGGTACACTTAATAACGGGATATACATACTAAATCAACAAACAGTTTTCAACATACAACACACAAATAAAAGAAAATTTTCAAATATAAATGAAGTTTTTCTTTGGCATTGTAGACTTGGTCATATTAATGAAACAAGAATAAACAAGCTTCATAAAGATGGATATTTAAATCCTTTTGAATATAAATCTTATGTGACTTGTCAGTCTTGTATCAAAGAAAAAATGACCAAAACTCCATTTACTGGACACGGAGAAAGAGCTACAGAGCTCTTGGGCCTCATACATAGTGATGTATGTGGGCCAATATCTATACATGCGAGAGGCGATTTTTCTTACTTCATAACTTTTACTGATAATTTCTCAAGATTCGGTCATGTGTTTTTATTAAAGCATAATTCTGAAGCTTTCGAGAAATTCAAGGAGTACAAATTTGAAGTAGAAAAAAAACGGGAATGAGCATCAAAATACTTCGATCAGATCGAGGTGGAGAGTATCTTATTACAGAGTTTTCAAACTTCCTAAAAAAGAATGGGATTCTCTCTTAGCTCACTCCCCCTTACACACCGCAACACTACGGTGTGTCAGAGTGGCGGAATCGTACCCTATTAGATATGGTACGATCCATGATGAGTGATACTGAGTTACCTCTCCCCTTTTGGGGGCATGCATTGGAGACTGCATTCTGTTGAACAAAGTTCCAACCAAGACCGTGTCTACCACTCCATATGAAATATGGTATGGGAAGAGACCATCTCTTAAACGAGTTAAGATTTGGGGTTGTCCGGCTTTTGTTAAAAAGCAGAATCCAGACAAACTCGAGACACGATCGGTCAAGTGTATATTTGTGGGATATCCAAAACATTCGTTTGGATATCTTTTCTATCACAAGGAGGAACAAAAAGTGTTTATTTCTCAACATGCCACATTTTTAGAAAATGAGATTTTTCCAAATGACTAATGGCAATGTGGTAGATCTAGAAGAGATTCTAGAGACACAAGTTACAAATGACGACTTGGTTGAACCAGATGTTGCAATAGAATCTTATGAACCCCAGCCACTCCGTAGATCTTGTACGACTTCTCGCCCACCGGAGAGATACTACGGTTTTCTCATTGATGGTGATGAAGAAGATTGCATCATGGATGGTGATGACCCTACCAGTTTTCAGCAAGCTATCACGAGTGGTGACTCTGTGAAGTGGCAGGATGCCATAAGATCCGAAATGGAGTCTATGTACACCAACAAAGTATGGACTTTGGATGTTTTACCCTCTGGGGTAAAACCCATAGAGTGAAAATGGATCTTTAAGAGAATGATCGGTGTAGATGGACAGGTGGAGACCTATAAGGTAAGACTTATGGCGAAAGGATTTCGTCAAAGACCATGACTGGACTATGACGAAACCTTTTCTCCTGTAGCCGTGCTTAAATCCATTTGGATCCTACTTGCTATTATTGCTCACTACGACGACGTTAAAATTGATTTTCTAAATAGTGATTTAGAAGAATGCATTTATATAGATCAGCCAGAGGGCTTCATTGATAGTGGGAGCAGCGGGAAAGTATGTAGCTTGCTTAAATCCATTTATAGATTAAAGCAGGCATCACGGAGTTGGAACATCTGTTTTGATGATGTTATCAAAGAGTTTAATTTCGTCAAAAATCCAGATGAACCTTGTGTTTATAAGAAGATTGTAGGGAGTACTGTCACATTCCTCGTATTGTACGTGGATGACATTCTTCTGATAGGAAACGATGTTCCTATGCTACATTCGGTCAAACTGTTCTTATCACAAAGGTTCTCCATAAAGGACCTGGGTGATGCCTCGTACATATTGGGCATGAAGATCTATAGGGATAAATCTAAAATATTGTTGGGATTGTCCCAAACTAGGTACATTAACACCATCCTAAAACGGTTTAGTATGGAAGACTCCAAGCGGGGTTCCTTACCCGCTAGTCATGGAGTCACTCTCTCCAAGGACTTTTGCCCAAATACTGATGAAGAGAGAGCTCGCATGAGCATTATACCCTATGCTTCAGCTGTAGGATCTATAATGTATGCGATGTTATGCACACGCCCTGATGTACCTTAAGCACTGGGTGTATTAAGCAGGTATCAATCCAACCCAGGGAAGAATCACTGAATAGCTGTGAAGAACATTCTTAAGTACTTGAGAAGGACTAAAGAAATGTTCTTGGTGTATGGTAAAGGGGATCTCCAAATGGAGGCCTTTACTGATTCGAGCTTCCAGAATGATAAGGATGACAGCAAATCTATCTTAGGGTTCGTATTTACCCTCAATGGAGGGGCGGTATGTTGGAAGAGTTCCAAAAAAGATACCGTTGCAGACTCCACGATGGAAGCTGAGTATATTGTTGCAAATGATGCTGCCAAGAAAGCCGTCTGGATGAGGAAGTTCATCTCGGAGTTAGGAGTGGTTCCAACCATTATTGATCCAATGCTATTGTATCGTGACAATAATGGGGCTATGGCATTGGCCAAAGAGCCCAGGTCCCATTAGCGATCCAGACACATCCTGAGGCGATATCATCTGATCCGGGAGATAGTTGATCGTCGCGAGATCGAGATTCGAAGAGTAGATACAAAGAATAACACCGCGGATCCACTCACCAAGGCCCTCCCTCTGCCGCAGCATGAGCGACTTTTTAAGATGTTGGGTATAAGATACACCAATAATTGGCCTTAGTGCAAGTGGGAGATTGTTGGATATATGTATGCCCTAGATGCCATTATATGATAGTAGATGTATCGGTATGTGTCTCTCTCTCTCTCTCTCTCTCTCTCTCTATATATATATATATATATATATATATATATATATATTCAAAGGACATTCTTGCTCGACATGATAGTATGCTATCTGGTTGTTCTTTATCTTAACATGTTCACTTGATCATGCATATTACTCATTTGGTACATGTTGATAAAGCCCTTAGGATATTTGCTTGACTACTGGGATTATGATGCAGATCATATTAGTGGGACATGTGTAGTTTATAAGCATATCCTTGAAATGTTCCTAGTCGTGGGTGTATCGAGATGGGGCATCGATATTCCAGAGTAGACTAGCGTATACGTTACTTGACCCATATGATGGACGATGAATGATCCCATATCTATTGGTGTGCTGACACCAAAGACTGTATACAGGTACTCAGTGAGACTGGGTACACTGAACGGACTCGCCGAGAACTCCTATATGCTATTATATCTATCGTCGGATAGCAGTTCTCAGGTGACACTGGTACAGGTCAGTCTGTAGACCCGAGATCGTCATAGAGTCTTGTGTGTCCTCCCACTGTACTTTGATCTCCACCCTACCACGGCTCTACTGAGCCGTGCAAACGGGTGGATTTTAGGTACAGTCCTGAGGCACATGGAGGCAATGAGCGATAGGAGGGGTTTCGTCTCTCCCGGTATTGGGGGTTGATGTTGCGCTATGCTCGATTGGTTATAACAGGAAGTCCCTGGCCAGGGCTGATGAGATTTACTGATAAGTGTTATCAATAATTTCTCGATCTGTTATGAGCCATATACCGGTATGAATTATTGAGTTATTGGGGTCAACGATACCATCCCTAGACTCGATATACATCATATCTGACGAAGAGACCGAACTGTATGGTAAGTGTTTCCAGTTAGCTCGACGGAAGTTTTGACAGATTCGCTTGTGTTTCTTCTGATCGCTCAATACCTGGGAGTCGTTACGTACGGCTGGTGCCACTGACGGTTTGTAGGTATGTGATACGATCACTGCCTACTGCTAGCGTATTGACGAGTCTTAGAGTCCCACAAAGGGGTTTCCTAGCTCAGGCGAAAAGATGTGGGGGTGGATATGGGATATGCGCGGGAGTTCGATTAAATGCATGTATTGGATACCGTATTTTGATCAGACGTTTACTATTGGACGGGTCGTATGTGATATGACCGGATTATTAAATCAAGTGTTGATTTAATATTAAATCCATTAGCTCATTTATTAAAACATATTTGTTTATGATGCATGCATGAGTGTCTGTATATGTTGATATGGATGCATACATGCAAGCATACATGTGTCATGGTTGATGATACATTGGTGATGGCAATGCAAGACTCACATGGTAACATATTTATATATTTTGATTATTGAGAAAAGCAAAATGGGAATAAAATCATGGTTGACTATTCTACACTCTTCTCTTGTGTTGACTAAAGTCAAAACCATGGTTTCATTGCCTATGGTTTTTGTAGCTCATGGTTTTGCTTAAACTCAAGTCTCAAAATATCTAAATATTTTGTAACCATGGTTAGGGATGAGATTACCCTCACACTCTCTCTTGATTATGTTCATTATTCTCTCATGAGTCAAGTTTAGCCAATCTCCTTTTTCTTCCTCAACTCAAGCTCTCTAGCTTTTTCCAAGTGAGTGAAGAACATAAAAAGAAAAGGTTTTTAAGTGAGATCCAAACCCACATCACAAATCTATATTAGTCTAGCCCAAGTTGTTTGCTCCACTTCTTCAAAGATCAAGTGAAGCTTGGAGCTTGAGCAAAGGGACTCCGTGGTGGATCGTGGATCGTCGTGGACTTGGAAGGATTCAAGCGAACCGGTTCAAACCCTAATTGATCCAAGGAGTCATAAGAGGAGGTCTACAAAAGTTGTATTTCTCAACTCTTAGTGTTAGACACTTGTTAGTATGTGATACTAGTTGTTGTTACCCTAATTTTCTGGTTCGATTCGTGGTTGGTATTGTTTAGCACCCCCTAATTTTTTATTATAGCATGTGTGATGCAACCCAAACCCGAGACATGGTACTAAGGAATCCCTACAGTGGTATCAGAGCCAAGCTAGAAACTTAGACGATATTATAAATATTACGAAACCGAAACAATTTCGAAAATACGATAAACTGAAATCCTGAAATATGCTCTCTGTCGATTTTTAAATGGCCTCGAAATTTTTTTTAAGCAACTGCAGAAGCTTGCATATGATGCACTAAGAACACTGGAGAAAAACGAGGCCCATCCACCGGTTTTGACCTGGTTACATGGCCAATATTTCCGGCCTGGCCAGCCCTGTTCCCCTCATTTCGCCTCGTTTCCTCTGGTGCTCTGGTCTGTAGGTTTTGAGGTTTCAGGTATTGTTTGTTTAGCCCAAAATTTCATGTGATGTTAATTTTATTTAGGGGCTAATTCGGAGTATTTCGTAGTCGTAATTTTAACATTGTTTTTGGTAACTTGGACGACGTTTAACAGTTCGAACGAACATCAATCACCACCTCATTGCTCTCGCTGGAAATTTTCCAAGTGTTGTAATTTTCCAAATTAAAGATATTCGAAAGATCATGCAAGTAACCCTATGGACCCTCTAGAGAAACGTAACCCTAACTCGATTCTATGACCATGGAACCGCGGCCAAAGCTTAGGGTTTGCCATAGTTCCGTGGCGCCATAGGTGAGGCAAGGGTTGACCCTTCTACGGTTGGTCCATAGACACATTGGCATGTTTGCTTAAGTGTTGAGCTCTCGGGGTAATTTGTGGGTGTTTGTTGATTTTATCGAAACGTTTAACATCGTCTAGATATTTGTGAATGTGATACAATAATTGAAATTTACACTAATTTGTTTTGTGAAAAGTAATTAGTTACGTGCAAATCTAACATTTTGGCCTCGGGTGAAATCGGGAATCTTGTTGAATTACCCGACTTCTTTTGAAAAGGTGTTTTCATATATGAGACCCAAATGTAAGATTTGCATCGTTAGGCATGAAATCCAGAATATGTGATAATCCGGGTTTATGATGTCTAAAGGCGGTGATGATTCCAATTGCTGTAGTTTTTCACTTTCTTTTCTGCGACCGTAAGTGTAGTATGTGGTGTATCGCTGGTTTCATTGCTATACATCAACAACAATTGGGGTATGCATACTTCGTTACGTTGATGATATGTGATATTATGTGTTGCTGAGATATGATGTACAGGATCGTCGTGAATGAATGGCTGGGGTTTTTATGTGAGATGAGAGTTTTTCTTTTCATTCATGTAAAATTAATTGTATGTAATATTCTTTTATTGGGGAACTTCCGGGTTGAGGATGATGCCACCATTGTTGTATATTATTTACTTTTCCGCATTAGGATAGACCCAAGGTGGGGAGCACAAGTGACCTGGTTCTAGGGTTCAGTGGGAGGCCATCTCGAGGAGTCGAGTCCTAACTCTAAAATTGGTAGGGTCACTTGCCACTCTCGTAGGGGTCTAGGGGTGTGGGCTTGGCTATTCATCGCGGCCGTGGAATTCGTATTTTCTATTGTTAGCTAAATACAAAATACGGACCTCCTAAAATATCCTGTATTTTCATATATGTGCTTCTGTTGTTGATATTCTGTGATGTGATCACTTTATATGCTGAGACGAATGATGTATTATATATATGATATATAATAAACGTTGCTTATGTTTTTCATCCGCGCTAGTCCCGCCCGACTATGCCGTTAGTTAAGTAACCTAACGGTACATAACGGTACATTGTGGTGAATGCGGATGGCATAAGCGTACGTTCTATTTTCGTTTCTTGCAATAGAAGCAAAAGTCTGGACTGGACCAGTTAAATGGTACTCCCGGTCTCCTGGGTACAAATGGTCGCCCGGAAGAGTCTCCTCCTGCCATCTGATTGGCTGGGCACTTCACACCGGCAGACTGAGGTCTGCCCTTCTTCTTCACAACTGCCTCAAATCTTCGGGCGGCCTTTAGAGCCAGATCATGGGTTAGGAAATCCCCTGTAACTAATGCAGCTTGGATCTCCGGGTCCAACTCTTGCTGAAATCGTTGGGCTTTGATCTTAGCAGTCGGTATGAGATGTGCCGCAAACCTATTACGGTCTTGTGTTAGCAATGTAGTATGTGATATTAGGAAATTGAATATTTGAGACATATCTTACCTGCTAAGCATGGTGAACTCAGTATCATACTCATCCATAGATTTGCTCCACATAGAGCTTTGTTGCAGGTGGATAAATTGCTGCTCTATGTCAAAACGGGAAGTCTCGGGAAAGTACTTCGCGTCAAACATGTCGCGAAATGTCTTCCATTCGATCGGCTGGACAAGTCGGCTTTCTTCAGCCTTCCATCATACTCTGGCGTTGTCTGTGAGTTGCAGTTTCGCAACTCTCACCCAAGCAATCTCTGACACATAAGCTGCAGCCAGATCGTCCTGAATCGACTGAGCCCATTCCTCTGTCTCTAAAGGGCTCTCTTTCCCAAAGAATTGTTTAGGGTGCTGTGCCCGGAATTGTTTCACACCGGATGCCTTAGCTTCTGGGCGGTGTAGGAGGATGGCAGCCTACTGCTTTCTCTCCAAGAGGCTTTTAATTGCCTCAAGCAATACCGTCTGCTCGTTGATAGGAGCAGCTACGGTAGGTGCTGGTAGTAGAGGAGGTGGAGTGTTTCCATTCACGTTGGTGCTCGTGTTATTTGGGGAATCCATTACCTTGAAAGAAAAGTAGGGTTAGGATAGATTCAAAAATTTGAAATGTAAAGAATGTATAGTTGCCGATTCTTATAATTCTTGTGATATATTGCTTAGGTTTAAGACTTTATGCAGAACTGACCTGCATGGACCGCTAACAAAACCTGTCACGCCCCGCTTCCCAGTGTACGGGGAAGGAGATGTGGCTGGCCACGGCGTATTTACTCAGAAGTAAACACGTTAAGCGTAAATAAGCAATATAAATGAAATAACACAAGAATAACAAGAGATATAATGAAAAAATGACTTTTTATTTATATTCATTCTTTACATACAACTGAAAAGTAAAGTACAATGAAAGAAAGCGATTGCTAAACAAAGGCATATGAACTGAAAGAAAAGTAAGTACAAATAGGAACTAGAACTCTAAATCCTCTGAAAACTGCTCCAAATCGTCCTGGCTGCGCTCGATCTCCTGAGAGTCGGGTCCTCCTAATAACATTCCAAAGATAGAAAAGAGAGGAATGTCGTCAGCTAACCAGCGCTCAGTAAGTCCCAAGAGATAGAATGTAAAAGATAGGCAAAGAGAATATAACAGATAACTTATGTGTTTGTTATGTTAGCGTGGTTGTTTGTAGCTTGGTACAGAATGTGCCAGTGTATACGATAGGAGTCCAACTTGCTCCGTAGACTAAGATAACATGTAAGTACAATGTCCCGTCAAAACCTATGAGACAACGGCACAGGATGTTCATGCAGGTGTCTTTTAGTGACCATTATCATGTCACTTTTAACACATTCTGTACCAATCTACCTCGTTAAAAAACCCGTAATGCATATTATATTGATTGTGTTGATTTGTAGTTACCAGACTTGCCGAGACCATAGTATAAGTTGTTCATGTAAACTGATTCAGGATGTAAACGGTAGTCATGTAGTCAAGTTCAAGATATAGCCATGGTTCGGTCAAGTCAAGTCATGTTGATATTTGATATTGTTCTGGTATTCATGTTCAAGTATTCATGTTTAGATTCATGTTGACTTGGATTCATATTTGGATTTTATTCAGATTAGACTGAGACTCGAACTTGAGTCAGACGCTTAAACAGACTTGGATCCTGAATTAGGTTTGGGAGTTATCGGTAACTGCAGCACATGGACGGAAGGATTTGTGTTTTTTTCCAAGACAATTATCATTGATAACCCCATGTTAGTTTTCTACCTTAAATAGGCAAGCACCCACTTTCTTCGGCTCCCTGAGGCTCAAGAGAATTGGTCCCGCTTAAACCTATATTTACTAGGGTCCTTAATGTAATTTTATATAACTTGAGGGGTTTTATGAAAAATATTTTTAGAATACTTTCAAAATAAATCTCAAGTATTTATTTATCGTATTTAAGGTTTTCATGGATGTAACTTTTAAATAGTGGGCTATTCTAGTGAATAAATACCTAGCTTAAATAGTTCATGGTATATTAATGTAAAGTTAGACTTGTATTGATTCTTGATAGTATTTTCATGAAACTTGTTATTCTTTATATTCTAGAAAACATGGAATGTTTATTATATATTAAAAATAGTTGGTTTGATAATATTTATATAATTATTAAAAATTAATTTTTATTATTAAATAGAAATTCTCGTTTTTCTTAAAAATTGTATTAAAAATTCCATCGAGATCGTATGCTACGTGAGGAGGTCTGCATCTCGCTCTACAAATCCCGAGGATGTGCGATAATCCGCACCATCCCGATCGGGTTCCCTAAAATGGGTTGTAGAGGTATAATCTCAAGGAATTCAAATAATACTATTTACAAGAAAATGGGTTTTTATAGTTCGAGATATTTTATTGAAAAGTCGTATTTTGCCACAAAATATTGGTTTCAAGTGAATCGTGTTATGTCAAGATGTGTGTATGTGAGAGGTAGGTCATAAGCTCGTGAGGTTTTCTAAAGGTATGCTAAGCTAAATACTTAAAAGATATCATATGTAAAGTTTGTGGTATTTAAACGAAAAACTCAAATTAAAATTACATAACATGATATTTTAAGATGAAACTTGTTCTCAATATTTGTTTCATGATTACTAAGAAAGATATAGTGATATGGATGAGTGCTTCTTAAGAAAAATTGTGATTTTAAAGATTTTAGAAACGAATGTCGAGATAACTCCATTTCCGACATGTTTTGAAAAGAGAACTTTTTAAGGTGAAAGAATAGAATAAGAAGTAAGACTTACTTGCTAATAGGTTATAGGAAAGGTAGGGGAAGAGAAAGGTAGCTTCGTGAAGTCGCGGGATCGCCGGAACCGTCTTGAATCCTCGCCGGAAAGTGACCTTAGGCTAACTCTACTTGTACTCTTCTTTGACTTAGAAAATTTTGAGAATTTTGACAATAGATTTCAGAATGAAGAGCGAAAGGGTATGATGTTGTATTTATAGGATGGAATTAGGGTTTAGGGATTGAAGAGAGAATTAAAATTGCATTAAAAATTGGATTAAATGGTGAATTTAAGTTCTCTAGATAATTGCAGGAAAAACAAACATAATAGGAGTAGTGGGGGTAGGCCAAGGGACTGGTGTGCAGAGAATGGGGGTCATTCCCTACGGGGGGCCCGGCGGTGCCGGCCCAAGGATCAATCTCACCGGCCATGCTAAGGTTTTAGGGGCTTGGATTGATGCCACGTGTCTAGGGCTGCTCATACAACATTTAGCACATGTTTGATTTTCCGTCTTTTCATTTCTTACGTGTATTGAACGTGTAAACTTTTGGGATTCCAAAAAGTTTAAAATAAAAATTCAGAAAAATAATATGTGGCTACGTCACAGCTGTGCAAGGCTTTACCAATGAGCTACAAGTGCTTTCTTGCTGTTCTTAACAAATTAAATTTATAACTTGTACTCAGATTAGCAAACTCTATTCTGTACATTAATTGTAAAAAATTTCGTACAGTGAAATTAGAGTCATTACACAATCACAATTCACCAATCACAATATATTACGCAATAATATCATTTCGATCACAAACCAACACAAACACAATGCACAATATATCGAATAATACCACAACTCAAACCAACACAAAAATGAACCAAAATCATAATAAACAATCATACAAGTATTTTGATTACAAACTAAGAAAGTACATGCTCTATATCTCCAACAATACGAAAAACTCTCCATATCGCGCGCAATCCCAGCTCACTCAACCCTGTGAACCCTGTACATCCAAACAAATAAATAAATACATGGACTCAAATCATAAACTTCGAAATTAAACAATGCGATGGCTACTTCTAACACATGTATATACGTACCTCACTAACTCCCTCTGCTGCCATCGCCAAAATATAATCCTTTTGCCTTTAACTTATAAGAACCCTATGAATCTGCAATATGAATTTTAAACATCACCATGCTCGATGACATAAAATCTCAGGTTTGCTTCAGTTAACTTCGCAAAAGTATCTTTAAAATCACCAACAGCACTCGCCAAGTCATACTTTCATCTCAATTCCAATTTGGAAAATGCCTACTGATGTAGCGCTAACCGGTAACAAGACAACAACCGTCACGACTGGGAGTAGTGAAATGAACAGACAGGAACTCCTCGCTCTCATAGAAAAACTTTGAATTACAGGGCCTGCACAAGCTTTTGGTCTACTTCAGTAAATTCAATTTGAAATTACTGAAGTTGGCCAAAAGCTTCTGCAGACCCTGTAATTCAAAGTTTTACTATAAGAGTGAAGAGTATCTGCATATTCACTTCACTCCCAGTCATGACGGTTCTTGTCTTTTTACCAACCAGTGCGACACCAGCAGACATTTCCCAAATTTGAATTGAGGTGAAAGTATGTCTCGGTGAGTGTTTTTGGTGACTCTAAAGATACTTTGGCGAAGTTAACTGAAGCAGACTTGAGATTTTATGTCATTGAGCGTTGGAACCCTGCAAATCCAAACAAATAAATAATCACATGAACTAAAATCATAATCTTTAAAATTAAACAATGCTGGCTACACTAACACATGTATATACGCACCTCACTAGCTCCCACTGCTACCATCGCCATCAAAATCTCGCCTTGAATAGTATCGATTCACACCGTCGAAGTCTTGTTGCGAAAAAAATAAAGATAATAACCCTCCCTGTGGGGTAGACTGAGGGTTATAAGGTTTCTGTGGCGGAGGATGAGGGTAATAAGGAACTTGTGGCGGAGACGGAGGCCGAGGGTAGTGTTTACTGCCGGAAACCGGACCGAGGAGCGGGGTGCGCATCTAGCCTGAATATGGGGGCATATGTTATTTGGAATATATCCATCCACCTCTCCGAAGATACAAAGTTGATTTTTGGCACTGTAAATCAAAGGTTTAGATGGATGCGACTGTTGTAGCCGACTTTTTAGATTCCCCCTCAATGATGAGGGTTTTTTGATTGTAGGGACGTTTTTTCCTGCAAGCGTAAGCCCCTGCAGTTAAGTATATTATCGCCAAGAGATAACAACTTTCTCTACTCGAGATATATCACTTCGTGTCGTGCTATGATTTATTTATTTTGGGTTGCCCTTGGATTATATATGGAGACTAATTTATGCCGTCGCTTGTAGGGTGCGGATTAGTCCAAATCCGTACATATTAGATTTGGGTTTGAGCCTAGGTAGCATTTCTCATGTGAATGGGGTTCATCAGTTCAAGGGGATATTTTATTTATTTAAGAATCGTTAATCTTATTTTAAATTAAGATTAACTTAAACATTTCAACTAAGGATCGTTAGTCTTATTTGGGGACTAAGATCAGCTTAGATATTCAACTACGGGCCATTAGTCAAATTTGGGACTAAGGTCAACTTAGGTATCATGAGTATATGGGCTTAGTTTGATTTAAAATCAAAGGAGTTTAAAACTTCAAGGACTTAGCCAATTTTGGGATAAGTATTGGGTTTCTATATCACCAGCAATACTAAACACTTAATTATATGCCACGTGCAGCACCGATGTAAGCTCTAGCCCTCACGTGTTTATCATATAGGCGCTTTGGCTATAGGCGTTCATGTGCCTATCATGTGAGGCGTTGCCGCATATATTTTTCCAGAGATTAAACTCTCTTCTAAAACATTAAATCTTTTAAGAGAGATAATCTCTTCTTGGTCCATCAAAGTCATCATTTTTATTAAAGATCTTTAAGATCTCGTTCATGTAGAATCTTAGTTCTCGGTATATTTTGAGAGAACTAAGTTCCTGAAGGTAAAAAATTCCCTCCTTTTTCTTTCTTTCTCTTTTCTTTCTTTTTTTATAATGGTGAGAAGAACGCCAATGTTCTCCTCTGGATCTTGAGTTTAAGATCAAGATCTCTCAATCAGAATTTAATTCTCTTTTCATGATAAACTTGTCTTATAGATCTTAAATCCAGAGAAGAAAAAAATTCTTATGAAAGGCTAAGCCCTTTTAATAACGGAGATCGATAAAAGGAGAATGATTCTTCATTGTTTTTACCTAGGGTTTTGAGAGGTTGAAGATGATCTTCTTCCTGCAGAAAATTCAATTCTTCGTTGCAAGGCAGAAGCTTATAGGGGGTCTTGTCTCTCTGAGATTTAATCTCCTGGATTCTTTTTATAAGGTATGAGAAAAATCAATTAGTTTGAGAGAATCTCTTATTTAAGAGATCTCAAATTGATCAAATTGATCAGATTGATTTTAGAATCAACCGTTGGATTTTTAATCCAAGGGCCCTCTATTTAATAGAGTATATTTCTCTTGTTTTTAACAAGATTATGGAAAATATTTTTGTAACGACTATGAATTTACTGTACAAAAATTTTCAAGTTAATGTACAGAAAAGAGTTTACAAGCCTAATTACAATTTATAAGTTAATTTTTGTTTAAGAATAGTAAGAAGCAACTTGTAGCTTACTGCTAAAGCCTTGCACTGCTGTGACGTAGCCCCTATGTTCGAACCCCATCAGACACATTATATTTTTTCTGATTTTTTCTTTTAAACTTTTTGGAAGCCCAAAAGTTTACACGTGCAATGCACATAAAAATGAAAAGTCTGAAAAAATAAACATGTGCAAAAGACTATTAATACAGAGAGGAACACGTGGCACCAATTCGACGGTCCCCCTCCATAAATCGACCGGCGAGATGCCCAATATGGCCGGCGGGGACGGGTGAACCGTAGCCAAATGTCCCCGTGCTTTGCACACTCGACTCTTGGCCTACCCCTAACTCCCCTGCATTGTTTGATTGCTCTGCAATCAAACAAAGACCCCTCAATTCCCCATTTATCATCTTTTTAATACATTTTAATTCATTTTTTAATTCCAAAACCCTAATTCCACACTATAAATACTACCCCATGCCCTAGCCCTTCCTCATTCTGAAAATTATAGCCAAAATTCTCAAAATTTTCTAAATACAAGTGGAGTTAGCAAGAGATCAACTTCCGGCGAAGATCGAAGCAAGTTCCGGCGACCCCGCGACGTCACGACAACAACCCCCTCTTCCTACACTTTCCTTCTAATCACTTCACTCGTAAGTCTCTTCCAATCCCTCTCCTTCTTCTATGAAAATCTCTTTTCAAAACATATGTCGGAAGTGGAGTTAACACCGACAACTTCTTTTAAAACTCTAAAATTCCACTTTTTCTTACATATTTTTCATCTATATTCTTACACCATGTTTGCAATCCTATAACCAATGCTTAGAACCAATTTTTAATCAAGTATATCATGCAAAATAGGTTTAACTTAACTTTTACACTAAAATACCATGAACTTCACATATCTCTCTTTTAGTATTTTTTGTTAATTGTACCTTTAGAAAACTTCATGGGGTAATGACCTACCCCTCACAAACACACATGGTTCCATCGCACGATACTCTTTGAACGTATTTTTGTGGCGAATACAATATTTCATTAAAATACCATCTACTATAAAAACGGTTTTCTTTTGAATTGTATTTTAAAATTCCTTTGCAAATAAGCATCTACAACCCTTTTTACGGAACCCGCTATTAGATGGTGCGGATTATCATACATCCTTGGGCTAGTAGAGCGAGATGCAGATCTCCTCACGGAGCATTCGGTCTTGAAAGGTTTTTAATACGATTTTTAAGAAAAACGTAATTTTCTACTTAATTAAAAATTAAATTTTTAATAATTATATAAATATTACAAAATCCATATATTTGAAAAATATAATAACCTTATATTTTTCAAATGAAAGAATTACAATTTTCATCAAAATACCATCAAGATACCAACAAAAGTCAAACTTTACAGTAAAATACCATGAAATTTCCAAGCTAAATTATTATCACTAAAATACCTTAAATCCCTAAAATTCACATTCATAGAAACCCTAAACAATATAAATAACTTCTCGAGGTTATTTTGAAACTATATAAAAAAATATTTTTCATAAAACCCTATCGAGTTATATAAAGCTATATTTAAGGACTTTAGTAAATATAGGTTTAAGCGGGATCAATTCTCTTAAGCCCCAGGGAGCCGAAAAAAAATGAGTGCTTGCCTATTTAAGGTAGAAAACTTAACGGTGTTATCAATGGTAATTGTCTTGAAAAAAGACACAAATCCTGCCGTCCATGTGCAGCAGTTACCGATAACTCCCGAACCTAATTCAGGATCTAAATCAGTTATAAGTGTCTGACTCAAGTATGAGTCTAAATCTAAACATGAATCTAATTCAAACATGAATCCAAACTCTAACATGTATACTTGAATATGAACCTGAATACAAGACTTGACTTGACCGAACCATGGCTATAACTTGACATGACTACAAACTTACATCCTGAACCTGACTACTTAAACAACTTGTATCCATGGTCTCGGCAAGTCTGATAATTATAATCTATACAAAATATTACACGGGATTAACGGGGTAGATTGGTACGGAATGTATTAAAAGTGGCACGAGATAGTCACTTAAAAGACACCTACATGAACTCTCGTGCGTTGTCCCATGGGTTTTGACGGGGTCTTGTACTACATGTTACCACAGTCCACGGAGCAAGTTAGACTCCTCTCATATACAATGATACCTTCTGTACCAAGTGAAAAATAACTATGTTAAAGATAACAAGTATATACATGTATAACTTACTAGTTCCTTTTCCACATTACTTGTTCTTTTCCTTCTTTTGGGACTTACCGAGCGCCAGTTCACTGACAACATTCCTGTCTATTCTTTCTTTGGAATGTTCATCAGGAGAACAGGTCTCTCTCGAGATAGAGCCTAGTCAGGAGGACGTGGACCAGCTCACTTCACAGCATGACTTCTAGCTTCTTGTACTTACTTTTCATTTTGTATGACTCTGTTTAGGCATTGCTTTATATTATTGTACTTTCCTTTTCAAAGCAGTTGTATTGTAAAGATGAATGTTAATAAAAGTTGTTGTTCATTTTATATCATTTGTCATTCTTGTGCATTTTTTATATATATTGCTTATTTACGCTTAACGTATTTATTTCTTAGTAAATACGTCGTGTGCCTGCCACGTCTCTGTCTCCGTACACAGGGAAGCGGGGCGTGACAATTTTCCATATAGAATTTGATTCTATCTCTTGATTTGAGAGGTGATTTTAATCACCATTGGATTTTTAATTCAAGGGTTCTATGTTTAACAGAGCAAATTTTTCTCATTTCAGAAAGATTAGGGAAATATTTTTCCATATAGAATTTAATTTTATCTGAAGCAACCCACTTCAAATATCGGCAGTGGCGCTCACTTGCATTGCACGTAAGGCGCTGCCATATATATAGCTGTGGTGATCACGTGCCTTGCACGCTGCTTTGGCGCTCAAGTACCTTGCATGCGGGCGCTGCCATATTATACGGCATTGGCGTTCACGTGCCTTGCACGCCGGCGCTACCATATAATTTAACAGGGAACAAATGCCCCCACCGCTGCTCTCATATGCCATTCATGTGGGCGCGATAGTGTCCGACCCCTAAACTATCGGATCATCGGGATGTGGGGAATCTGAACCGACCCCACATCCCTATAAATAGGGCATTAAGCCCTTGGAGAGAGCTGTGCCTCCATTCTCTTCTTCTCCTTTGAGAATTTAATTCTCTTTTTAGAGTTTGGCTCTACCATTGAAGGCTTAGTTCTTCATCTTAAAGTCTTTTGAACAGATTTGGTCTTACCAAATTTCTGGTAAGCACCCATATTAACAGAGCTTATCTCTTATGTTTGATTTTGGAATTTATCCATTAACAGAACTCAACTCCGATGCTTGATCCGAGCATTCCCTTTGGAAATTTTGGAGTTCCACTCCATTTTTTATTGCAGATCTCGAATCTGATGCTTAAATTTTGAGCATCCTTGAAGAATTTTGGATTTTAACTCCATTTTTATTTCTAAAGAGCTTGGCTCTAATGCCGATTTGAGCATTTCCCTTTTGGGGAATTTTTTTGTTGGAGTTTAACTCTATTTTATCTCAGATCTTGGATCTGATGCTTATCTTTTAGGCACCCTCAATGGGGTAATTTTGGAGTTTTAACTCATTATTATGCTTTTACTTTTTAAAAGATCGAGCTAAGCACTGATACTTAAAAGAAAATTTTAAAAGCATCTTTTTTGGGGATCTTTTTGGAGTTCAACTCCAGCATTTATTTGAGAAGAATCTTTTAGGTTTTCTCATTGGACACGTGTTCCAATTTTAATGAGCCACCATTTTTATTATATGGGGTCTACTAACTTTTGGAGTTAGTGATTCTAAAACCTGAACTTGTAGCACTTTTTGCGAACTTTCCATCGGGTTTCTTTTCAAGTATCATGACTTCGATTTCTTACTTCCTTATACTCGTTCAAAGAGTGCTTTTGCTCATGTGCCTACTGATCGTGAAGTCCTTGCCTTGATTCGGGACTATGATCCGGAACAGAAATCTCTTCATTTATGGAGGACATGGTACAGTCATATCATACGGGGACGCCGAAGCTTTACCTGTGAGACATTGTCAGAGCCAATTTCTCCAATTCAATACGCGGACTCTCCGCAAACTACTTATGTGGTAGAGGAAGTTAGCTGGACTACAGATGGTCGACTTCAACCATCTATGGCATCAGTACTGGTCCAACCCCTAATGGCCATAGATATTTTAGGGCGCCAGATATGCCAGGAGAAGCGCGGCCATGGGGACAAGTTTATACCATAGGTGTGACTCCATGACATCCAACGGGTTATCTTTCTTGGGCTTGCTATATCCTATCTTCTAAGAAGTCGTCGTTGTTGAAAACTGAACTGTACCTGGCAATGTATGCATCTTTGTTTTATTATTACACTCCTCACATTTAGTGGGTCAAGGCGTTCTTGGAGCAATGGAACATTCCAACCCATACCTTTCTATTATCATACCGTGAAGTATCGATCTCTTTGGAAGTGTTTCAAGAGGTCTTTGGATTACCCATCAAGGAAGAACATTATGTAGAGCTACTACCTCCTGACGAATATGTTTTTGCAACATAACCAGTTGTCAGTAGCCTAAAGGCCGATGACGCCACTCGACACAAATTTCCGGGTCTCGTCAAGGTGTTAAATATTTATGAGAGCTTATATTTATAATCAGAAGGACGGGGGGTCAGTTTCGTAGACTTCATTACTCGCTTCCTTCGTGCAGACGTTTTGTCCAGGAAAATCGAGAAATTCATGAAGCTCGACGATCCTTTCGGGTTTGGTTTGGACAAACTGCCGGCTGCTGATAAGGATCTGAAGCAATTTTATATTCCGGACATTCCCTTCACTTCTTTTGAAGAAATCGCTGCCTCGGGCATTGACAAAGAAACATTTCTTATAGGTTTTATCGGCTTATGGCTCAGATGGGTTGCGATGCCTATGCATCGTCAGTTTATGAGGCCGCATGCCTTTTATCCCGCTCACCGCATCGCAAAGGAAACACATCTGGCTATCGGGATTTCGTGGTTAGCCCATTTATGTGACGGTTTAAGTGTCGCAGCTAACACTGCCCACCCGAGTGTAGAACCCGTAAACTTATATATTCACTATTTTATATCATGGATCGAAATGTGCGTGCTAGGTGCATTTGGTGAACATAAGAGACCCGAGTTTTATGGTGGATACAACTTCCCGCCGATTATGAAGTTGGTCAATGCTTCTTCTCCTGATCCAACGCAACGGGAGGCTTGACAATTTCTCCTTCGTCCACGCCCTATGGAGGACGACATGGATTTCATTGATAGGATTATTTCCACCAGCAAAGAACTTTCGAGAGCGGTCCAGCTACTGCATGATGTGCTGAAGAATGGGGTTTATGTTTTAAAAGCTAGAGAAGTCATGCACTTTTACTCCATCAGGCCCGGTTATTTAGTATATTAGCAAAATACTTCTATGTTATTCATACGCTACAACCCACATAGCTTTGCCCAGCAGTTAGGCTATGAGCAGGATACCCCGTGAGGCTTTTCTTGTTAACCATGCCGCTTCAGAGGAGACCGTTCATGATATTATCCACCATTTCATGCGCTTGAACACGGGGTCTCATTTTTTGATGGACAAGCCGGACCATATTCCTAGGGCCTTACATGTTTATACCACCTGGTATCCGTATGCGATGGGCGCTATCATCAAAGAGGAGAGGCGGTTGCTTCTTGATCATAAAGGATCCTCGCCGGCCAGTAGTCTTGATGTTCCTTTGAAACGGCGATCGGTCGTCCGTCCTCCCTTGAGGGAGGGCATTGTGGTGGTGCCTCCGAGAGTTTTTCCAATGGCATTAGTCTCTCGTACGATTGGCATCAGATCAAGGCCCACTGTGAGTGCCCATGGTGGCGCGACGACTGCAATGTCACCTGAATCAGATATCGTTTCTGAAATTCGAACACGCCGTCCGAAAGTACCTGTAGGGAGGAAACGCCCCTCATCGAGTGCTGCCGCCGGCTTCCGGAAGAAGAAGCTGTCAATGTTTTCAACCGATGTTGTTTTCGATCAGGAGGCCCATGATCCCTATAGCGATGGTATATCTGAATATGGAACAAATGACGGTCTCATTCCTCTGGAGACCGTTGCCGATGAAGATGTTGATTTTGCAGCGGCCATCTTAGTATTGTTTACCGCCAAAAACAGAGACGAACTGGGATTGAACGTCTTGCCTGAATTTGGGGGCAGATACTATTTGGACATATCCACCCACCTCTCCGAAGATACCAAGTTGATTTATAGCACCGTATATCAAAGGTTTGGATAAATGCGACCGATGTAGCAGATTTTATCAGATCCCCTCTTGTTTATGAGGGGTTTTTGACTGTGAGGACGCTCTTCCCTACAGGCGCAAGCCCCTGCATTTAATTACGTTATCGCTTTACGATAACCACTTTCTCCTATTCCAGTAGTTCACTTCGTATCGTGTGTTTATTTTGTTTGTTATGGTTGCCCGTGAATTGTATATGGAGACTATTTTATGTCGTCGCCCGTAGGGCGTGGATTAGTCCAAATCCGTATATTTTAGATTTGGGTTTGAACTTAGGTTATATGTTCCTTTAGTTTAAAGATATTTTGTTTCATTTAAGGATCGTTAATCTGTTTTTAGATTAAGATCAACATAAATTTATGAGCATTTGGGCTCAATGTATTTTAACTAAGGATACCGTTAGTCTTATTTGAGACTAAAATCAACTTAGCAACATTTTCAGGATCATTAAGTTTTATTAAGATCCAACAACAGAGTATTTGGACTCAGTTGCAAGTAACTTCAGAGACTTAGCCAATTTGGGCTTGGTCTGCTCAGTCTTTTTCCTTTTATTCAGAAGTATTAAGCATTTGTTTGGGGCTCTGTTTGCTCAGTCTTGGGCTTTCTCCCTTTATTCAGAAGTGCTAAGCACTCATTTATGGCTCTGGCGCTCATGTTGGAAGCACGTGAGACGCTCAGACATGGGCGATGCACAATCATTGCTAGGCACTTAGTCATTTTGACTAAATTTACAGCGCTCAGCATTTTTATACAGCGCTCACGTGTGTTTCACATGAGGCGCTGAGTCTTCTGTTTTGGGCGCTCACATGGGAAGCACGTGAGGCGCTGAGTGTTCTGCTTTGAGCGCCTACGTGAGAAGCACATGAGGTGCTAAGTATTTGTTTTTGGGCGCTCATATGTATTTCACGTGAGGCACCGAGCAGTTTGTTTAGAGCGCTCGCGTGGGAAGCACATGAGACGCTGAGCTCCTTTTGTTCGGCGCTCACGTGGGAACACGTCCGGCGCTAAGTTCTTTCTTTTTTAGAGATTTAATTTCTGTTAACGACGTTTGGTCTATAAAGATCACCAATATCTCTGTTTTGAAGATCCGGGATCAATTTTATTGGAGAACTAAGTTCTTCTGCTCTTTTAAGTTCTTTCTTTTGTGTAGGGTTAAACCTTTATTTTTAGAGAAATTAAATACCTAGAACGTATGTTCTTTTTCTCCCTTCTTTTAATCTAGTTCTTTTCCCTAGATTCTGAGTCTGAGGAACAGAATCTTCCCGATGAGAATTAAATTCTCAACTTGTGGGGAGATCTACTTTGCACATCTCAGATTAAAGGAAGAACTAAATTCTTTTTGTGAAGGGTTAAACACCTGTTTCTTTTTTTCATTTTATAATAGGCAAAGGAGATTATTAATCTCTGCTTTTCTTTACCTAAGGTTTGGAATGAGCGAGGATCTTCTTCTTTAAGAAGAGAATTGAATTCTCAGTTTTGTGACTTCTGTTTTTTTTTTTTTTTTGCAGAAGCTTGGGGGGTCGATATTCTATATGAGACCTGAAGTCTCGATTCCTTTATATAGGATAGGCAAATTGTTAATTAGTTTGAGAAAATATCTAATTTGAGAGACACCAATTGATTTAATTGGCCTCAAAAATTGTTCGGGGGATTTTATCCAGCGTTGGATTTTTTATCCAAAGAATTTCTGTTTTTACAGAATATATTTTCTTGTTTTTTTAACAAGATTAGGAATATATTTTCAATAGATAGAATTTAATTCTATCAAACGGTAATTTTTAATCACCATTGGATTTTTAATCCAAGAGTGCTCTGAGTATATCTTTCTTTGTTTAGAAAGATACAGGGAAATATTTTCCATATTAGAATTTAATTTTATCATTAGATCTTTGATCCATCCTAAACTATCTTTCTCATTTAGAAAGATTAGGGAGATATTTTCCCCTAAAAGAATTTAATTCTATCTTTTGATGATTTTTTACTCACCATTGGATCTTTGATCCAGTTACACTGTTAAAAAAAGAATATCACCAGATTTTAGGGAAATATTCCCCATGTAGAATTTAATTCTACACTCTTTAATTTGAGCGCTGACGCTCACGTGCTATGCACATGGGCGCCGCCTAAGAATTTAATTCTTACATAAACAGACGCTCGTGTGACTTGCACACCAGCGCTCACGTGTGTTTCACGTGAGACGCCGGTATAAGATTTTATAATCCTAATAAATGCTGGCGCTGGCGCTCACGTAGGAAACACGTGAGGCGCCGCCTGATTGATTTTTAAAATGTAATTTTTAATGAGGAAACAAATGCCTCCCACCGTTGTTCTCACGTGACTTGCACGTGAATGCAACAGTGTCAATTTTACCACCGTTAGATCACCCAGGGGAGTGGGAAGTTGAACCGATCCCATCACTTCCTATAAATGTGGCCTTTGGCCTTTGATGGTGACCGCTGTTTTTTCATCTTCTTCCTTTGAGGCTTTCTTTCTTTGAGAATTTAATTCTCATTTCAGAGTTTAGATCTCTGCCCTCGAAAACTCCTTTTGAACAGAGTAAACTCTGCCAAAATTTTTGGTGAGGACTATGAACAAAGTTTAGCTCTTAACCATTTTTTGATATATTTTTTATTTTTGGATTTTAAATCCATTATCATATTTGATAGAACTTAGCTCTTTTCTTGAATCGATCTCCTGGAGATAAAAAAAAAAGAACCTTTTTTAATGTAGATCGTGGATCTTGATGTCCATATCGAGGGTTTAAGTCCATGGACATTCTTGAGAATCGTTGATTCTCTCCTTAGGGTTTTACCCTATTGTCAATCTTGACATATGGGGTTTCCTGGAATTTGATTCCATCTTTTATCCCATGAGTTTCCTAACATGGGGATTTCTGGGATTTAATCCCATCATAGGGAGGGAATCTAATTCCATTATTGTTGTTTTTATTATACAGCTTAGCCCTGGTTTGATTCTTAGGAACTTTGGGAATTTTATTCCCTTTAACCGTTCTTGGATATTTTCCTATTTAGGATTTTTAGGGTTTTAATACCCTTTTCACAGATTTGAATATGTTGTTGTTTAAAAAACCCGTGTTTTATTTTTTTTATATACTAGGAATTTTAACTCCGCTTTTCATTTAATAAGAATCCTTTTTTGTTCTCACAATGGGCATATGTTCCATTATTAATGAGTCGATGTCTTGATTCTTTTCAGATACCATGGCTTCTGCTTCCATTTTTTCCTACGTTCGCTCGGTGAGTTCTTTTGCTAACGCACCCACTGATCGTGAGGTCCTTGCTTTAATTCGGGATTACGATCTGGAATGGAAATCCCTTCATCTGTGGGGAGCGTGGTACAACATCATCCAGGTTCGGCGCAGATTTACTTGCGAGGTGCCATCAGAGCCGATCCCCTCGATTCAGTACGCTAACCCTCCGCCGGTTGCTTATGTTGTGGAAGAGATTAATTGGACTGCAGATGGTCATCTTCAACCATCTATGGAATCAATACCAGTCCAAAAGCTGATGGCCCTTAATATTTTGGGGTGTCGTATATTTCAAGAAGAGGCACGACCGTGGGGTTTATACCATAAGAGTGACTCCTCGACATCCGGCAAGTTACCTCATTTGGACCCGCTACATCTTATCTACAAAGAAATCATTGTTGCTGCGGACTGGGGTATACCCGGCGATTTACGCATCTTTATTTATTACCACACTCTTCACGTATTGTGGGTTAAGTCCTGTTTGGAACAGTGGAATATCCCAACCCATACGTTTCTGCTATAGGACAGGGAGATATCGATTTCGTTGGAGGAATTTTCAGATATCTCTGGATTACCCGTCAGGGGGGAGCACTATGAGGAGATACTTCCTCCCGACGAGTATATTTTTGCCACTGAATCGATCGTCATCAGTCTTACACCAGAGAATGCTATTCGGCACAAGTTCCCGAGTCTAATCAAGGTGTTGAATATTTACAAGAGCCTGTTTTTGGAGTCCGGAGGGCATGGGATTAGCTTTGCAGATTTTGTCACCCGTTTCCTTCGCCCAGAAGTTTTGTCGATGAAAGCCGCAAAGTTTGCCAAGTTTGATAATCCATTTGGGTTTGGTTTGGATATGCTGCCGAATGTCGATGCGGATTTGGATCAGTTTTTTATTCTAGACACCCCCGTCATCTCCGTTGCAGAAATTGCTACCCCGAATATCGATGAGGAAATATTTCTCGTGGGTTTTATTGGCTTATGGCTCAGCTGGTTCGCACTCCCGATGCATCATCGGTACATGTGACCATTCGTCTTCTACCCAGCTCATCGTATTGCGGCGGGAACGCGTATGGCCGTTGGAGTTGCAGGATTGGCTCATTTGTATAACGGCTTGAGCCTGGCGGCTGACACCACCCTGCTAGCCTGGCGGCTGACACCACCCTGCCGGGTGTGGGGCCCGTGAACCTCTCTTTCCATTATTTCACGTCATGGATAGAGATGCATGTATTAGGTGCTTTCGGTACGCATAAGAGACCCAAATTTTATGAGGGGTATAATTTTCCCCAGGTCATGCAGTTGATCGACACTTCCTCTCCCGATCCAACACAAAAGGCAGCTCGATGATTGCTTTTGCGTCCGCGCATTGTTGGGGATAGCATGACTTTTGTTAATAGCGTCTTGACTATTGGCAAAAAATCTTCAAAAGTTGTCTAGCCGCTTCATGACGTGTTCAAGGATGGGGTTTCTGCTTTAAAGGCCAGGGAAATTGTACATCTGTACTCTATTAGGCCGGGATTCTTAGTGTTTATGCAAAATTCCTCAGTGCCATTCATAAGGTATAACCCGCATCGTTTCGCTCAATAATTAGGCTATGACCAGGGCGTTCCCCTCAAGATGTTTCTTGTCAATCCAGTTGCTTCAGAGGAAACCGTTCGCAATGCGATCCACCATTTTATGCGATTGAACATGAGATTTCACTTCCTGGTGGCTGAACCGGGTAATATTCCGAGGGCCTTAAACGCCTATGTATCCAGGTATCAACACGTGACAGGTGCTGTTATCAAAGAAGAGAGACGGATACTCCTTGATATAAGGATTTCGTTCCGGCTAGCAACCCTACGGTCCCGCTGAAACAACGTGCAGTCGTCCGTCCTTCCCTGAGAGAGGGTGATGCGGTAGTAGCTCCGCATGTTTTTCCGACGGTGTCCATGGCTAAGCCACGACCCGCTGTGATGTCTGCAGCATCTCTCGAGTCAGACATTGGCTCGGACATCAGAACACGCCGCCCCAAGATGCCAACAAAGAGAAAGCTCTTATTGTCGAGAGTTGCTCTTGGTTCACAGAAGAAGAAGAAATCCATGTTTTCGGCCGATATCGTCTTTGATCAAGAGCCCCTTGCTCCCTATAGCAAAGGCCTATCAGAATACGGTACAAATAACGATCTTTTAAGTCCTGAAGCTTCTATCGATGAGAACGCGACGACTGATCTCCAGGACGCTCTTGAGGCTTCTGAACGATTGGCCCGTGAGCAAGCAACGTTTATTGCCCTTGCAGCGTTGGATACACATCATCTATACTCTTTGTATGTCTTAGAGTAAAATGTTATTGCGCTTTATTTAACACTTTTTTTAATAGGCATCTCTACTGAAGAGACACTTCGTGCATCCATTAAAACATATGAGGAAGAAGAGAGGTTTCGTGCTTCCATGGGCCTTGGTATGATTTATTTTATGCGCTTTAGAACATTTAGCTCATTTTACCTACACCTTGATTTCTTTCTTTTCATTATAGGAACCTCTATAACAACTGCTATTTCGAGCGAGATGCCATCTTTGGGTGTTAGCATAGAGGATATTCCTCATTTGACGACCCTTACAAAATCTTCAGAGCTGCCGACTATTGCTCAGGCCTCCTCTGCGCCACCACGGGAAGCATCGTTAAAACAGCCGATGACGGATGTTGTAGCAGATCCTGAGGCTGATTCTGATTCAAATGAGGATCTTCCTCTGTCGGTTGTTCTGGAGAGATCCCTTCATACGGCCAATGCCGAGGAGAAATATCGGAGGCATGTAGCAAGGGAGCATCGGGCCAGCCTAGCCACTGGTGCTGGCTCAAGTGAAACGCGAATGCCTAGCGCTTCTACAGAGGATATCCCCCTGCCTTGTCGACCGCCCACAGGCATATTGCACGCGCGGCTCACGAGGAGGCAAAACGTTTGGTTCTAGGGAAAGAAAGACCTAATGTTTCGATAAAACTTGGTAGGATTTTACCTATTTTCCAGGTATCCTTATGTAGCAACTTATCCAAATTTTAATATTCCTCTTTTTAATGATACAACAGGGGTAAGTTCATACGCTGGGGCTGCAGATGAGGTGGCGGCATCTGGAGATTCTGGGACGAAGGGCCTTCATCTTGAATCTAATATTGCTCCAACTGCCACTCCTTCTTCCAGTGGATCTCTAGTATCCGCGGGTAATGTTAACATAGCGACAGCCATTACTAATTCAGAAGATGAGGGCGCAGATCTCCTCTGTGGTGGTGGAAGTCGAAGAAGCCGTTGCGACTAGTGATGCTCCAGATATAATCACGGCTCCCGCATCGTCGGTTCTCATGAAATTCGTAGGTAACTTCCATGCTATTACTTTCAAATTCTTATTTCTGCTAGACATATTTGCTAATGTTTTCTTTATTTCTGGTATAGGCAAGGCAAACCCTGGCGATCTGCTGATTGAAGAACCCCCGTCAGCTAGCACCATGACCGTTGTCGCTCCACCATCTCCTTTGCACTTTCCTGAGTCTTCTCGGGCTTAGCGACGAAAGGTAATTTTTCAGCATTGATATTACTCATTATATTAATTACTTGACATATATTGTTGCAATCTTACAGGAGTTCTTTTCAACCATCTGTGCCATGTGTTAACTTCGCACTCCAATTGAGACCCGTCCTTCTTTCTGGCGTTGGTTAGTGCATCTCTCATTTCTGATCTCAACTTTCTACAAGTAATCCTTCCTAATAAGAATTTTTCTGTATTGATTACAGTCTTATGGCTCGAAGGAGAAGACAAGGAAATGGCTGAGCCTTCTATACTCCTAGATTTGCCGCTTCCAACTATTGGTAGGTTAGATCTTATTCATTTTTTATTTAAACAGAGACCTGACCCATCTTTATCTGTAGCAGCTCCACTGATTTCAATTCCCGTTGAATCCCATATAGCTATGCCCGCAGGACCCTTCGCTAAACGTTAATCTTCTAAAGGTGCAAAAAATACCGGGCGTATACTGAGCGAATTTATTGAAGACCTTAATGTCGAGGCTCTCACTTCTGCTGGGGACTTTGCGGATAAAGTCTACTCTATACTGGCGACTCTTATGACTTTCCATAATGAAGACTTTTACCGCATCTGGGTTGATTATTGTAAGCAAATAGAGGCTTGCTTCCATGAGATCGAGCGCAAGCATCTCACGTCTGAGGCCTTATCCTCAAAAGCTCAATTGACCGCACGAATCGAACAATGTGCCGCTCTCATTCAATACTATGAGTAAAAGCTAGTCCTGAAGTAGTAGGAGTATGAAACGGCTTTTAGAGAGTTAAGACAATTGCGTGCTCAGGTAGAAGCTAATGCTGAGTGGCACCAGGTCATCTTTGAAAACCTTCAACGATGCATTTTCAAAGGAATGGCGCTGAAGCGGGACCCTGATTTTACAGAGCGAAGAATGCGGGGCTACGAAGTTTCTAAACAGGATATTTCTGAGAAGCTTATTTCGTGCTTGTAACAACAAGTTCAAATCGAACTGCTACTAGCTGCAATAGTGGAACGCGGGAATGAGCCCCGCCAGGAGAATGAGCGGGTCACCGTTTTACTAAAAACCCCGCCCTCTTAGAGATCACAATTGTATCCCTTTTTCTTCATGAATTGTATCTTTCAAACACTTTGATTCATGAATAAAAAATATATATATTTTGTATTCGTATGCACCTTTCTGTTTCTTGATGTCTTGATCCGGCGCGAAGTAGTTTAATGTACTCATTTCCGAGTTTATAGTTTATTCACTCATTTCGGAGTCTCTAGTTTATTCACTCATTTCGGAGTCTCTAGTTTATATACTTATTTTGGAGTCTCTGGTTTATGTACTCATTTTGGAGTTTCTAGTTTATGTACTCATTTCAGAGTGTTTTTAGTTTACCTCGCTTAGGTTTACAGGCAAACTTGCCCTAACGTTGGATGTAGATAACCCCCATTCTTTTATGACAGGGGTCTGCTAGGTTTGTGGTACTTGGTTTAAGTCCATCGTACAGTCGCGTTGGCCGATGTATTCCTTGATATGTCATTCTTTAGGTTGCTATTCGAGTAACCCCGCGACTGTCGTGTCTCTGATCCCTTCTGAGGCCGGACAAGACGTCTTCAAGTAATTTTCTTAGGTTGGAGTATCTGTATTACCGTAAGAAGAACAAGCGTTAGGTATTTGCCGTGGCGCTTTCTACTTAAGATTAGACTTAGTTTGAAACCCCGATGAGTCATAACCTCACCCTTCTGGGGTGGGATGATCTCCAATGGTCTTTAGGACTTGTATGTATTGCCGTCAAGACCCAAAGCTAAGAATATACCGTCACTTCATTTTTTTATATAATGATGTCGCGCCAATTCTTTGCTGAAATAGGGTAAATATCTGTGTGATCTATATGTCGTATGTATCAGAATCGAGGTCTGGAGCTAGGAATATGCCATTACTCCAATTTCATATGATAGTTGCGTTCGCACCCTGCTAGAATGAGGAGGAACGTGGAGATGATCTCTAGGCAGTAGATATTGCCATTGAGATCTGGAGCTAGGAATATACCATTGTTCCGCTTTTGTTTATTTGACCCTTTGGTCTTTGTTGACGTCGCATCTATATCGAAAAGAAACGTCGAGCTGGAGCTAGGATTTTGCCACTACTCCGTTTTGATTTGGCTCCTTGGAGCCTTATCGACACCACGTCTGTACTCCGCTGGAGTAAGAGAGATGTCGAAATAGTCTCTAGACTGTAGATGTGCCATCAAGACTTGGTTCTTCTTTTGACGAAGCATGGTGGGACAATATGGTTCCCTTTTCTTTCATTTGTGCCCATGGATCGTATACAAGAGTCAATATGGATCTACTTGCAGGGCAGAAAAGTTTTATTTTATTATATATTTCCGTGATGCTCTATATTTTCAGCTTTTTTTATATCGCGAAAGTCGCGGTTGCCCAATCATTTCGGCTGTTTTTTGCGGTGCCCAATCATTCGGCTATGTCATTTTTATTTCTACTTGCTATTTTTATTGCAAATTTGGAATCTGATACCAATCTTGGCATCAGCATCGCTACAACTGGAATATTGTCAGGAGCGAATCATCATTTGCCTTTATTGATTTGAACAAAAAAGACTTAGCAAGCAGGGTTAGGATCTTGTCGACTAAGACATTTTGACTTTATGAACCGTAAAGGTCTCATAAAGGTATTTCTCCCTACGAGTCATGAGGATCTTGTAGGTGTATTTTCTCCTTATGAGTCATGGGGATTCCTAAGTGTGTTTTCTCTTAGAAATCGTAAGGAACTTACAAGAGTATTTTCTTCTTGTAAGTCGAGAGGAATTACAAGTGTCGTTCACCATATGGGGATATTTCTCACCATTGGTGGAACTTGTTAGGGGATACATTTATTTATGCTCATGGATTATATACAAGAGTCGATATTGGACCACTTGTAGGGCAAAAAAATTTTGTGGGGTTTTGGTGGCTTAAGAATAGGTTCAGATCCCTATATCTTAAGCCTTTTGAATTCTATAAGCCGTGAGGGTCTTATAGAGGGTATTTTCTCTTTACGAATCGTGAGGACCTCGTAAGTGCATTTTCTTCTTAGAAATCATGTGGATTTCTAAGTGTGTTGCTCCTTTGCGAGTCGTAAGGATCTCACGTAGGCGTTTTCTCCTTCCAAAGTCATGAGGATTTTGTAGGTGCATTTTTTTAACGGGTTCGCACCCTTTCTGGTTTTCACTAGCTCGCCGGTAGTCCTACTGTTTTTACTCACAGCGTCCTTTCGGATCTTCATCAGTGCCCATTTCTTTTATGGACATACCAATTTTTTTAGGCGGCCCGTAAGGTAACACACCCTTAGCTGTAAGCCACGATCTTTTCTGAAGAACCACGTCATGTAGGACGTGGAAGAGCTATAAACTGTTTATGCCTGTGGATTGTATACGGTGGTTAATACAGGGATCTACCGTAGGGTTAAACATATTAGCTTAAGTACATGACAGTCCATTATCGCTGTATTTTTGGACGAGTTTTTAGTTTAAGGACTTTTTGGTCAAACATTTCCATTTTGGGGACGAATGTTAATTTAAGAACATTTCAGTCCATTATTAGTTTAGGGACATTTCGGTCCATTATTAGTTTAGGGACGTTTTGGTCCGTTATTCCCGTGTTTGGGGGAACGCACTAGTTTAGGGACGTTTCGGTCCATTATCGCCGTGTTTGGGGCGACGGGTTTTTTTTTCTTTTGGTACTATTTTCAGAGTTCTGACTCAGGAAGATAGCGAGTGGACACAAGTTTATCATTGACCTAAGTGATGACTCTTCAAGCGTAGTACTTTTTAAGGAATCAGTCGTTTATTGGCCGGAACGGCTTTTCGCCATGCATATCCATGAGCAGGTTGGCTCCACCTTGGTAAACTTTGTCTATAATATACGGGCCTTCATGGTTAGGCTCAAATTTCACTCGTTTTGCACGATTGAGAATCATCGGTCTTTTGACAACCAACATGAGTTTGTCTTAGCGGAATGTTCTCGGCCTAGTCAATCTTTCATATGACCGTGTTATTCTTACCTTATTAGCCTCCAGATTTTGCTATACTATAAGGCGGGTTTTGTCAAGGGCGTCAAGCTCCTGATGCCTAAGATGGGCATTTTCTTCATCTGTCAGCTCGAATAGAACCGCTACTCATAGAGAGGGGAGTTTTATTTCCCATGGGAGTACTACTTCTGTGCCGGACACCAGTGTGTATGGTGTTGTATTCGTGGTCGTCTTGAACGTTGTTCGGTACGCCTAGAGAGCTTCATGCAGCCTTTCGTGCTAGTCTTTTTTGTTTCTGGACACTGTCTTTTTAATAATCTTGATCAGGGTCTTGTTGAAGGCTTCAGCTCGACCGTTAGCCCGAGAATTATAGACTGGAGAGTATCTCCAATCTATTCTATGCTGCTGTGCAAAGCGGCTGATTTTATGGCTTCTGTAAGCTGGTCCATTATCTGAGATAATTCATCGCGGAGTGCCGAACCGATTGATGACATAGGTTTTGAAGAAGTGAAGGATATTCTCCATCTTCACCTCCCTTAGTGGTACTGATTCTGCCCACTTAGAGAAGTAATCGTTTGTTGCCAATATAAACCGATGTCCTTAGGATGATGCCGGTTCGATGGGGCCAATTATATCGGTTCTCCACATTTCGAACGACCAGCTAGCCACTGTCGGGTGTAGCGTATTTGGGTGTTGGAGTATGAAATCCCTATGAATTTGGCACGAGTGACACTGCTTCACATATTCGAGGCAGTCCTGAATCATCGTGGGTCAATAGTAACCCATTCTTTTTATTTTCAGCTTCATCTTCAGACCCGCCTGATGGGAGCCGCAAAGTCCATCGTGTATTTCTTAGACGACTTTCTTTGCTTCCTTCGGCCCTAGGCACCTTAGCCATAAGAGGTCGAATGATCTCTTATATAGGGTATCATTGACGAAGACGAAAAACAAAGCTTGTTTCATGAGCTGATGTCTAGACGACGCATTTTCGGACGTTCGTTGGGATTTGAAGTAGTCTATGAAGAATTCCATCCAGTCCTTGACCTGTTCTTCGTCCTATATTTGAAGGGTTATTTGTTTGGTCGTTTCTTTTCTTTCGGATGGCTCCATCAGGTCTTCCGAAGATATATCTGTTGGCGTGAGAACCCTGCGGCTTTGCACAATGATCCTTATGTCATTGAGGTCCTCATCAGCCAATTCTTTAGCCAATTTAGCTAACGCATCCGTTTTGTTGTTTTCCGCTCGCGGTATGTTTTCTATGGTATAGGAAGGGATTAGTGTCTGCAGTTGTTGCAGTCTTTCGCCATACTTTATCAGCTCTGCCTTGCATGTTTTATAGTCACCGTTTACTTGACTAACGATCAGTTGGGAGTCTTTATATATGAGGAGATCTTTGATTCCCATATCGATAGCGATCTCAAGACCGGCTATTAATGCTTCATATTCAGCTTCATTATTAGTCCTGGATTCAGTCAAGGAGAAGGCATAACGCAATATTCCTCCTTACGAAATCATGAAGATAAGACCCACCCTGGCTTTGATTATGGGAGTGTTTTGCTTTCGCCGCTTTATGGAAGATGCTCAATCGAAGTAGAGTTCCCATTGGGACTCATTTTCTTCTTTCTCTTCTTTGGTTGGGTCAAAAGGGTGTTCGTCTGGCAACTCACAATTTAGGGGATAGTCAGCTTGTATCGGATGCTCCACGAGAAAGTCAGCGATGGCCTATCCTTTCACTGCTTTGAGGGGTCGATATGTTATCAAGAATTCCATCAGGAGGAGGGCCCATTTAACAAGCCTTTAGTATGACCTTTGACATTAGATATTTGAGAGGATCCATCTTTGATATGAAGTGGATCTCATGTGCCAAGGCATAATGTCTGAGCTTTGTGGTCGCAAGACCAGCACCAGGCAATGCTTTTCAATGGGGGAATAGTTGCTTTCTGCCCCTGGGAGAACTCGACTTAAATAATATAGAGCTCTCTCCTTTTTCTTGATCATTCTCTTGTGCCCACAATACGCCTAGAAAACCCTCAAGAGCCATTGTATATAGGATAAGGGATTTTCCCTTAACTGGAGCGGCCAATACTGACGGATTTTACAGGTATTGCTTTATTTCGTCTGGTGCACTTTGGCACTTCTGATCCCAGACGAACAGGGTCCCCTTCTTCATCAGATGACTGTAAGGACAGCATTTTTCGGAGAGGTTGTCTATGAACCGCCGGATATACGTGAGCTTTCCTTGGAGAGACCGTGGTTGTTTGAGGTTCTTGGCATGGGCATTTCCATAATCGCCTTGATCTTTGAGAGATTGAGTTCGATACCTTGGTGACGTATGATGAATCCTTGGAATTTTCTTGAGGAAACTCTAAACGTGCATTTTAGAGGGTTCATCTTCAGATTATACTTCCGAAGACGTTGGAACACTGTTCTTAGATGTTCCCGATGCTCATCATGAGATTTACTCTTCAATACGTGGTCGTCGATGTAGCATTTGACGATATCGTGTATGAGATCATCGAAGATCTTTGTCATGGCCCTCTAGTAGGTAGCGTCGGCGTTCTTCAAACCGAAGAACATCACCTTATAGCAGAATATGCCCAATGTGGTCCGGAAGGCGGTATGCTTCTGGTCTTCAGTATCCATTTTTATTTGATTGTATCTTAAGGATCCATCCATGAAGGAGAAGACTTCATGAATGGACGTGTTATCAATCATCAGCTCGGTGATGGGTACTGGGAAGTCATCCTTCGGGTAAGCTTTGTTGAGGTCCCGAAAGTCCACGCAGATGCGAATCATTTTATTTTTCATCACTGGAACGATGTTAGCGATCCAGTCGGGATATTGAACCTCTTGGATGAAACCGAAATCGATTAGTTTCTTGACTTCTGCATTGATACTCATCTCAAGCTCGAGTCGCATCCTTCTTGGTGCCTGTTTGATCGGCTTTATGTTTGGCGATATAGCCAGTTTATGTACTGCTACTTCTGGATCTAGACCCGACATTTCGGAGTAGTTCCATGCGAAGCAGTTTTTGTACTTCATAAGCACGTCTTTGAGTGTGGCTACCTGTTTTCCAGATAGTAGCTCACTGACAAACGTCGGCCTTAGATCGTCCTCCGTTCCTAGGTTGATTTTCCTTAGGTTGTCTGCCAAGGTGTGTATCCCGTCTTCTAACTCTTTTGGTGCTGGTGGAAAAATTTGAGATCTCCTCATCATCGTCTTCATTTGCGAAGCACCCGAAAAGGTCAATCATATTCTTGTCCTCTCCCTTTTTTGAAAGATTTACCATATGACAGGTATGAGTCCTCTTCCATTTTCACGGTCGAGCTGGTCCTATCCTAACGGTATAGGTACTTTTTGGCTCATGCTTTTGTGGCGGGGTTACTCTCCAGCTGTTGAATAACATAAACCTGCCTTGTCGATATTGGTTTTCCACCCAGTCCTTGAAGGTGAAGCGGTCTTCAAGAGGGTGACCTATTGCTCGGTGATAGGAGCAATAATCTGGATGATGGACCTCGTTTATTTGTTCAGGATGCCGAAACTGCGGAAGCGTCATCATTTGGTGCTTCATGACAAGGTTGAATATTTTCCATGTCTTGTCTTGCGGGAAAGGGTATTCCCAACCCATATTCTTTATAAAGGATGGGCTCCAATCAAGATTTTATCAATTTAACGGCGTCCTGTACCCACTTTGTTGTCTTCGAATGTTGCTTGTGTTCTTTGCCCGGTTTTTACCTCCATTTCAGTATTTCCCCCTTCGCGAGAACACATAGCGGGCTGGGGATGAAGAGCCTTACAGTCTACTTCTTCCACTGACTGCTTGCTGAGACGTTGCGTCTTGGCCTTTTCATATATGGCTATTTCGCGGCTATGGTTGTCACGGCTCGCTTAAAAAGTTTCTTTTATTATCTTGTCAATTTGTTCTTTAAGCGACGGACTTAACGTTTTCAAAGCGGGAACTTTCCAATTTGATATCACGGCTATCAGGAAGAGTATTTTCTTCTCCACTCAAGTTGTTTATGACGTGGCAACTATAAATTTACTCCCATTTCATGGACCGAAGATATCCGTGTCCAGTTGTTTCCATCTTCCTGTTGGGCTTCTTTCGCTGAGTCCCGAGAATATCCCAAATCTTTTTATAGAGTTAGGTCTGCCGAACCGTTTGTTCGAGATGCACTCCTTAGCGCTTTAACGGTTTCTTTAATCCCTTCCCATAATATCTTGGCATACGGATGGGATGGAACTTGTCAAGAGCGGGGTTGACACCATTCCAGACTTGTTTTTCTACTCTGGTCTCCATAGATTTGTAAAAGATGATCTTTTTTTCACCCCTTCGCCTAGGAGACATGTAAAAGGTTTGCAGTTCTTGTATGCTGTTTGAATCGAGCTCATCAAGTTCCTTATTGTTTCGAGGCGGAGCCATTGTGATTTGTAGACATTGATCCGTTTCTACGAGAGTCTGTATTGACGAGCGAATGGAGAACACTGCATTAGTTTCGTCGTCGGAGTCGCTGCCAAAGACCAGGGTAGATGGTCCGGACTTATTATTTTCTTTTTGGGGTTGGATCAAGTAGACTATTTCTTCGTCTTCCTCGGTATCGTTCCCAAAGATCGAGATAGTGGCGATGGATTTTTGTTTACTCTCCGGCCTGTGGCACCTTTCAGTATCCTCAAAGTCTGGAAGAAAGTACTTTGCATCTTCGTATTTCTGTAGAGAATGGTTTAGCTCTCCCGTGACGATGTACTCGGAACCATCCTTAAAATACTTCATACACTGATATTGTGTAGAAGAGATGATGTTGTACTCGTGTAACCAAGGCCTGTTGAGCAAAGCGTTATAGCAGGTCTTGGTATCAATGACATGAAATTTGATGTCGATGACGAGCAGCTCGAAGCGTAGCGTCAGTATTACGGACCTAAGTGTCCATGACGATTGAGTTGAACCCGAAGATGGTAATTTTATCTCAGGCAAGGTGTTGAACATTCATGCAAATTTCCTTCAGTACTCTCACGTTGAGAAGATTGAGGGAGGATCCCATATCAACAAGGATTTTCCCTATCTTGATGTCGTGACAGTACCCGATGACGTATAACGGGCGATTATATTTGCACGTACCGTGGAGTAGATCTTCATCGCTGAATGTAATATCAGCCGTGTGAACCTATGATAGTTCATTTTTCATATTCTCTTCTACGAGGAAAGTTTGGAACTGATTGGGCTCTTATAAGGTCTTGATCAGGGAATCCCGTGCCCTTTTGGACAGGAGGAGAGCATCCAAAATGCTTAGCTGCGAGGGTATTTTCCTCAGATGTGCTAGGACGTTGTAATCCACCTTGTTTTTCTTAGGCGGGGTTGTAGGGTGTTTTTTGTCACCCAATTGAGATGGGAATATGCGTCGCTTGTCAGGCGTATACAGATTCCCCCTGCCTAGGGTAGGCTGGGGTTTATTGATTGCGGTGATCCGAATCTCCGGCAGCCGCGGACTAAGCAGTCGTTAATTACCCCTCGCTTTTGGAGCGAGGGAACACCCGATTGACGGGTCAAACTGATCATGAGAACTCAATGTGCCGTATGTGTGTGTTGTGTTTTGAGGGGTTTTGGGTATATCGGGGGCCACGCAGAGTTTACAAGGGTCCTGCTATCCGGATAGTGGGCTGTGGGTCAAGAGGGCTAGCAGCCCCCTTACGGGGTGCAGGGCAGCGCCGCGTTAAAAAAAAATTCTAGCGGGGGACGTGTTTTGAGTGTTGAGTGCATGGGAAAAGAGGGGCGGGAAGCGTCCTAAGGACGCGCACGTGGCGCGTGGGCGCCCGCGGGTCACGTGCCCGGCACGCGGGAGCTGGGCACCCGCGGGTCATGCGAGTGGCGCGTGGGCACTGGCCGCCCGCGGGTCACGTGCCCTGCGCGTGGGCTCTGGGCGCCCACGGGTCACGTGAGTGGAGCGTGGACGCCAGCGGGTCACGTGCCCTGCACGCGATCGCTGGACGCCGCGGGTCTCGTGCGCTGCTCGTGACCGCTGGATGCCAGCGGGTCACGTGCGCGGCATGCGACCGCTGGAAACACCAGCAGAGAAAGGGGCTTAGCTCCTGAGCTAGGAGTTGAACTCCCTAAGGGCTTTGGAGTTGAACTCCCAAACAGGAATTAGGTATAAATTTGGAGTTAAACTCCAAAAATATTTGGATTTGGAGTTAAGCTCCTATGTAATAAATTGGATATGGATCTGGAGTTAAACTTCTAAAAGGCTTGGATTTGTAGTTAAACTCCTAAAAAAGGTATGGATGTAGAGTTAAACTCCTTTAAGAATTTGGACCTTGGAGTTGAACTCCTTGAAGATCTTCGGAGGTGATCAAAGGGGACCTCTTTCTTCTCGCTTGAGCCTTGGATTTTAGAGAAAAGGGGGGCGAGACATAAAAATCTCCCATTTTGGAGATTTGATGGAAGATCTGAGCTCCCCTTCAAGGGTTTAATGGTGAAAAACTGCTTCGTTTTGGAAAAAAAAGAGAGTTAAACTCTTGATTTAATTCAAAAAAGAAAAGAAGCTTTAAAACCTTGAGGAAGAAGATGGAGGCATAAAAACCCTAATTTTTTAGGGGCATCAATTATTGTTTTTTCATTTCATTATCATGTTGCTTTATATAGGCTTACAAGTTTACACATAGCCCCTTAGGCTTTACAAAATGGTATTTTTCCCATCCCATGCCTCATGTGCTTATTTCTTTTGCACATGAACCATGGGTTTTACAAAAATTTGGCTTTCTACCCATTTTCCTTACATTTATAAATAAAAATTACATTATTTATTTATTACATAATTTTCATTTTGGCATGGGACAGGCCGGCCGCTTCATGTTCGGGCTCGACTTGGGCATGAGCCCACTTGACCTGGGCTTGGGCCCACTTGGCTTGGGGTTGACTTTGACTTTTACTTGGTCAACCGGGGTGTAATTTTTGACCCCAATAGGGTCTTTTGCAGCAAGCTCTTTGACTGCTTCTTCATCGAGAGCGATTTCTTCGGGCATTTTCCCTTTTCCTTTGTCCTTTTTGTTCAAACCTTTGTTTGCAAGTCCGAGATTCTTCTCAAGTAGCGTACGGTTACGCTGCTGAATATTCTCGCGGTTCTTCTCCTCATCTTCTTTTTCCGAGTTGGAGTCTTCGAAGAGAGGATTTTCTCCTTCCGAACTAGTACCAACCATATAGCAGTTGCCAGTTGTTTCTTCATGCGCGTTCGTCTCGCCGTTCCTACGTTGACGAGCACGAGCTTCACGTTTCCCCTTCTTGAAGTGTTTTCGATGGGCAACATATCCTTACTACCACTTCTTGAAGGCACCACATTTCTCGATAGGGTGGGCAACCCTTCGATGATATAGCCAGTTTTTGGATGTGAGCCACCTCCATCGTAGTATGGGACTCCAGGAGTGTACTTCATGAGAGGTGGCAGCTTCATCCCCATTGACAGGGCTTTGGCTAACCGCTTCTCAGTTTTGATCCTACTCTTATTTATTGCAGGTGTGATTTGGTTTGGTCGGAGTGCTTTACGACTCATTCTCACCACAGCTTCTTTATTCAGACGCTGATACCTAGCCTTTTCATATATGGTTGTCTCGCGTTCTTGATCATCTTTGCTTTTTTGAAAAGTTTCGTTTAAAAGTCTCTCAATCGGGTCATCTTCTGGCAGTTTCGGGGAATTTAGCGCCAATTCTGCCCCCAGTTCCACCACGTCGTTTTTTGACGCTAAGGGTGCCTTTTTACCATATAACGGCAAATAGGAGACCATGTGGCAACTTACTACATAGTCTTCCGCTTCTTCTAAAAAGTCATTTCCCTCATCATTGTCATCCTCAAGAATATGCTTGAGGAATTCTTCAAGCATGACTGGTGTCTGCGCCTTCTGGTTAAATTCTTTCAGCGCGTCTATGTATTTCTGAAGCTTTGTGCAGTTGTCGTCATACTCGGGAGGCTGCACGAGTTTTTTGGTCTTCTTCTTTTTCTTAGAAGACTTTGAAGGCTTGACTTGGGGTTTTTTTTCCCTTGTCAACAATTTTCGGTGCGGAACGTGGTTTCAACATCCCTTCAATAATTTCAGGTTCAAGTGGGCTTTTCCACCTGATTGTCGGATATGCTTGTAGATCCTTCAGCATTCATTTAGTTTTTCCTGAAAGAGCTACTTCCTACGGAGCTTCCTCTACAAGCGAGCACGATGCCCCCTGCGTGTCCATCTTTTTGGGAGCATGTTTCTGGAGCGAGTTTACTCTCCAGTTATCAGACAGCGCGAACTTTCCCTGCTGGTACCGACCTTCAACCCAATTTTTGAAGATAGCAATCCTCAATTTGGTGGCTCACTATTCTGGGATAGGAGCAGTAATTAGGGTTGTTGACGTTGCCGAGTTGCACTGGACACCGTGGGTCTGGTAATATGATGAGGTTATTATGCATTGCCAGTTCAAACAGTCTTCTCGTCTTGTCGCGAGGGAATGAGTAAGCACGTACAAGCCTTTCTTCTAAGGACAGGCGCGGACGCACGTTGTTTTGGCGAGCATCTGGTTTTGGGCCACTCGGTTGTTGTTGCATATTGGCAACAAAGGCCACTTTCCCTTTACCCTTGTTATTTTGAGAGTTCTTATTTTAGGAGGAAGGCTCATGGCCCATCTGATCCATTTGGGCCAACTTGTCTATCAGTGCCTGAAAGGTGGTGAGTTTGAAGAATGTCATGAACTGGGACACAATCGATTAAGGATCGAGGGTCCCGATGAACATGCCCACGGCTGGAGACTCTTCAATGCACTGTTCGCACTTTGACCACAGGTTCTCCACCCGATTGTGTATTGGACCCAAGTTTCTCCCGGCTTTACACTAGCATTGATCAGCGCTGTGATCGGAGTGCGTTCACTTGCGCTGGTGAACCGTTGAGTGAACAGGAGTTCCATTTCGGAGAAAGTTTTCATGAAGTCATTTGGGAGCTCCGAGTACCATTCAAAAGCTGTCTCCGACAAGCTTCCGACAAATTGGCGAAGCAACAGTTTGTCGTTGCCTCCAGTATTGCCGCATAATGCTCTGAATTGTGCTATATGCTGGTGAGGATTGCCCGTTCCTTTGTAGACGTGGAACTTAGGGATTGTATATCCCGGCATGTACTTGATTTGGTCATACTAGGGCCGGATATGGTCGCCAGGTTCTGACGAGTTGGCCGGCGGCTTCACTGGCCTGGTGAGCTCTTATTTGCTGAGCGATGTAGTCATCCAGGGCCGCCTTGGAGATGGTTTCTTCCTTGTCCGCTGATAAGGTCGAAGGAGGGTTTTATGTTTTCCCTCTGTCATCCTCGATAACTATTGGCGGATCTTCAGCCCGGGGTTCCGGTTGTATCATCATTCCCACCATGTCTTGAAATAGAAGAGTCATTTACTTGATATTAGCAGCTTGATCTGCAACTTCCTTATCTTTTCTTTCCAGCACCCGTCGCAAGAACTCTTTATCAGTCTCTTGCTCTTAGCGTTGTTCAGCCTCTTTGTCCAGACTTTCATTTTGTCTGGTGAGTGCCGTCATTTTATTCAGCATTTCTTGGAGCCTTTGTTGTTGATCCTGAGCCTTTGTCAGCGACCGAGTTTGAGGTCAATGACTCACCGAGGCACGGCTCTCATCTTTCCCTGAGGCCATATAGACCTTATATACGGTAATGTCCCCAGACTTAGGACGTTTAGATCCATCGCTTTTGGAATTTTCCACGGGCGGTAGGATTTTCTCCGGCCTCATTCTTTTATGAGAAGTCGGAGCTAAAGGAGCCATTGTGACAGGCACCTATTTAGGAACGGCCCCCATTGTATGGTGGAAGAGCAGTCTTTTTCTTATCGGCCATTAGATCTTTTAGGTCGACGGGAGTAATATTTGTTTAGCGCAGAGTCTTGGACTTTTCGCCAGACCTTATGTATTTGTGAAGAGAGACGTTGGCGAGACTTCTCTGGCTGTTGCTGCACAAGGGCCTCTACTGGCGGAGGTGATTTCTTCAGCACCGCTGTCAGAGAGTTCTTGCGGACTCTCCTGAGCGAATCAAAGTGGTTCCTGTTTGGAACAACAGCGTTGATATCTACCATAGGAGCTGGTAGGGTGAGCCCAAAGGGAGAGTTGCCCTCAGCTTCTCTAACTCGGTGCCAGTGGCGATGTCGACCATGCCTTAGAGTAGGAATTGCCTCAGTTTTGGAGGCGTCTTTGTCATGCCCCCTGCGTTGCTTAGGAGTTTCGGTTGGTGTCAGCCTGTTGGAGACTGACGTCCTTATTGGAGTTAGAACGGGGTTGTTCAATTTTTTGAAGACCGACCGTCTTGGAGGAACAGAATCTTCCCGATGAGAATTAAATTCTCAACTTGTGGAGAGATTTGCTTTGCAGATCTCAGATCAGAAGAAGAACTAAATTCTTTTTGTGAAGGGTTAAACCCTTGTTTCTTTTTTCATTTTATACTAGATAAAGGATATTGTTAATCTCTCCTTTTTTTTACCTAGGGTTTGGAATGAGCGAGGATCTTCTTCTTTGAGAGGAGAATTGAATTCTCAGTTTTGTGGCTTCATTTTTTTTTTTTTTGCAGAAGCTTGGGGGGTCGATCTTCTATAAGAGACTTGAAGTCTCGGTTCCTTTATATAGGAGAAGCAAATTGTTAATTAGTCTGAGAAAATTTCTTATTTGAGAGATACCAATTGATTTAATTGGCCTCAAAAATTGTTCGAGGGATTTTATCCACCGTTGGATCTTTGATCCAAAGAATTTCTGTTTTTACAGAATATATTTTCTTGTTTTTTTAAAAAAGATTAAGGATATATTTTCCATAGATAGAATTTAATTCTATCAAACGGTGATTTTTAATCACCATTGGATCTTTAATCCAAGGGTGCTCTGATTATATCTTTCTTTGTTTAGAAAGATGCAGAGAAATATTTTCCATATTAGAATTTAATTCTATCATTGGATCTTTGATCCAACCGAGAATATTTTTCTCATTTAGAAAGATTAGGGAGATATTTTTCCCTAATAGAATTTAATTCTATGTTTTGATTATTTTTTACTCACCATTGGATCTTTGATCCAATGACTCTGTTTAACAGAGAATATCCCCAGATTTTAGGGAAATATTTCCCATGTAGAATTTAATTCTACCCATATAGAATTTAATTCTACGCTCTTTAATTTGGGCGCTGACGCTCACGTGCTATGCACGTGGGCGCCGCCTAAGAATTTAATTCTTACATAAACAGGTGTTCATGTGCCTTGCACACCGGCGCTCACGTGTGTTTCATGTGAGATGCCAGTATAAGATTTTTTAATCCTAATAAATGCTGGCACTGGCGCTCATGAGCGAAACATGTGAGGCGCCGCCTATTGATTTTTAAAATGTAATTTTTTATAAGGGAACGAGCATGAAAGGACGAAGATGCAGAAACCAATCTTCAGTCAGCTCTTGAAGCATTCAAACGGTTAGCCCACGAGCAAGAGGCTCCCGCTGCTGTTGCAGCATATGGTATATCTCATTCGCCATCTTTACATATACTAGAGCGAATGATATCGTGTGTAATTTAACACTTTTATTTTCTCAACAGGCATCTCTGTTGAGAAAGCTCTCCAAGTGTCGATAAGGATGCACCAGGAGGAAGAGAGGCTTCATACCTCTATGGGCCTTGGTATGACTCGTTTTGTGCACTTTGGAATGTATAATTTATCTCATCCATGTCTTGATCCTTTTCTTTTATAGGGACTTCCACGGCTGGCACTGGTTCGAGTGGAATACGGTCCTCTGGTATCTATATAGAGGATGTTCCTCCTTCAACAGTTGCTGCGGAACCTTCGGAGCCACCAATTGTTGCTCATGCTTCCTTCGCCCCTCCGCGAGAGGCGTTGTTAAAACAACCGATAGCGGATATTGCAGCAACCTCTAAGATTGGCTCCAGTTCGGAAGAGGACCTCCCTTTATCGGTTATCCTTGAGAGGTTTGTGCGGACAATACATCCAGAGAAGGAACGTCGGAAATATAAGGAAAGGGAACGTCGTGCTGCCCTGGTCGCGGGTGCTGACTCGAGCGGGATATGAGCTTCTGACGCTCCTATAGAGGACGTCCCTCCTTCTGTAGTCGTCGCTCCAGCTGTCTAGCTACCAACTGATGGTCCGGCCTCTTTAGTACCGCCACGAGCCAGAGAGTCGAGACAAACAGCGATGCCTTTTTCAGCAATTCCTAAGGCTGACTTCGCTCCCAACGATGGAGTTAATTTATCGACCGCTCACAGGAAAGATGTACGGGCAGCTCGTGAGGAGGCAGAGCGTCTTATTCATGAGAAGGCATAACATGATGCTTTGGTTGAACTTGGTAAGATTTACTTATTTTCTTGGTTTTCTCAAATAGCAATTTATTCGAACTCTAACATCCTTTTTATATGACAATGTCTGATGCAGTAGAGACCGGCTTAGGTGATGAGGCAGCAGATAGCGTGGCGGCATCTGAAGATTCCAGAACGAAGAGCCACAACCATGCTACTGGTGTTGCTCCGATTGCCACTACTTCCCTCGGTGGATCTCAAACTTCTGCTGGTGATGCTAGCATAGCGACAGCCTTTTTCAATTCAAGAGATGAATGTGTGCATCCTGATTTTGTTTCTTTAGTGGCAATAGAGACTGATGAAGGTGAACTTATTGAATAAGGTGTTGAAGCTAGTAGCGCTCCGGATACAGAGGTAGTCCCTGCCCTGCCAACTCCTGAAGAACCTTCTCTTGCTACGACACTGTCTATGGCAGCTGTCATCGGGTATCTTATTGGTACACCTTGGCAACATTTAGTTGGGAGAATCTTCCTCTGCTGATGCTTTGATGGTCGCTACTCTTTTGTCGATCACATTTGTGACTTTCGATTATCAGTTTTACCCCAAGATTTAAATATAAGCATAACAACAAGCCAACCATAACTCATAATAATCTAGTCAAATCATACCCCAATATTTATTGAGCAGTTGGATCAATAATCTGACCCTTGGAACTCGCCAACGATAAAGTCTCATTATTGGTTCACCTGCTCTACATCAAATGTATTAGCAACCAAATATTATCTAAATACCACACTCTATGGCTTGACAACTTGCCAACAACCATACCATGAATATTGGATACTTTATTTGATTGAAATGGAGGAAGGTAACGTATAGTATTGAAAAATACTCTTAACGTTTTTGACTTGATTTAAATTGAAAAAACGTTTTTAGAAAAAACTATGTTTTTGAATTATTACTAACTCCCCTATTCATTTTTAAAATTGTTTTTCAATTTTAAGTGGTTTGTTATACTTAACAATCTCATTATTAATCATCTCATCGTCTTGTTAAAACTTCTTTTAACTGTTTTTATGATCGTTTTAGAAAAACTCATTTTAACAAAATCTTATTTTTGAAAAACATGTAATGAGAATAAAACAACTTTTAAAGGCATCACACACATGCAAATCTACAAGAACAATTTCTAAGGCATTACAAGCATGTATATCATAAAAACGGGCTTAAAATGGAATGGATTGGACGGGTGAGATTTATCGTGCTTTAATTCGAGCGATAGAATTAAAATACGATAATTCACTTTAGGGTTTTACACCTCATGTATATAAACTAAAAATAAAAGAAAAAGTTTTGAGTTGCTTGAACGCTCCATTGAACTCTTTCAATCACGCCTAGCTCTTGCTTAAATTCTTTGCCCTCATGAAACTCACAAACTAATGCGTAAATAAATCGAGGCTCACAAGCCCCATTTAATTAACCATTACCAAGTGACTAGCAGACCACTATAAAATTTACAATGCAAATCAAAGAGCGTGGTTTGTCCAAATCCATTCCAATATACTAATCTAACCATTGCATATCACATACACAAAAATAAATAGAACAGATTGCAAACATATGATCACATCACAATCATAACTCATTATATCACATATAATGATTTGTATAAAATAGTTGCTATAAATTAGAACTAAAATTATTTAATTATTTTTAAAAACAACTTACTAAAATTAACTAAACAAAATTATCTTGTATGACAACAACTTAACACACATGTATCTAAATGTCAATATAAAGATAACAACAAATCTTTTAATAACACCTTTAACAAATTCCAACAAATTTTGATTTTAAATTTAAATAATCTCCAACAAAAAACCAACAAACTCCAAAAAACTTGGAATATATTTGAAAATAGATTTTCAACAAACTTCAACAAACTTGGAATACTTTGAAAATAGATTTTCAACAAACTCCATGAAACTTACAATATTTTTTTAAAATAATTTTTTTATTTAATTTATTTATTTCAAAATTCGGAACATTATTTTAATAATAATAAAACAAACTTTTTTTACATATTCCAAATTTTTATACCTAAACAAATTTTTTTTTTAAAATTGACATTTTTAATCTCATTAAAAATATCTAATGTATCAAATTTAATCATACTAAATTTTATACAAACATTGACATATGCATTCAATAATATTCTAACGCTTAAAACATATTGATTAATTCTAATTATAGCAACATTTATGTATGCAATTATCAAAATCAAATTAATTAACTTAATTTATAAACTTTCGTTCTGATACCATGTTAGTGAAAATTGGTGTAAACACAGTGGAAAGGAAAATTATATTTTTTTCAATTAACACCAATTAGGGTTTATAAATTAGGTTAATTATTAATGAAATTAATTAACCCTTAATTAATTCGAAAAGATAATACATTTGCGGAAATTCGGATTTGCATTCTGTTTGCTGTGCTAGCGATTCATATCCCATCAAGACGACTTGATTACACCTTGATAATCTCCTGGCTTACCTCCACACGAATCTCCAATATCAATGAACTCTAATTAATTAGTTGGCTAATCTAATTAATTAGAAAGAATTAAAATTAAAGAAGAGGAATTAAAAATCGAATTTTTAATTTATTTCTCTTAATAAATTTCGACTAAAAGAGAAGAGAGGATGGCCGAAACTTTTAAGAGGGGATGAGGGAATTGATTAAGGTTTGGGGTTTGTATCAAATAGAAGCCTATATATAGGGATATAGTTTTTTCTATTTAAACCCCCATAATTAATTAATTTGTTTAATCCCATAAACAAACTAATGAGTTATAACTTAATAAATGTTGACCCACACATGTATATGCATATAATATTTGATACACATCAAATGCATAACAATATTATCTTACACACACACACAAGTATTAATTACTCATTTAACATCACATATTATCTTGGGTAGCACGTCAAATCGCATTTGACAATTTTACCCTTATTTGATTAATAGTACATTAAATATACTTATTTAATTAAATCATTTTTGTATTTCAACCATATATTGTCTCTTCTTTTATAGTTCTATGTTTGGCAAGTAGGAGTTCATCTATGTGTGACTCCGAAGGCCCGACGTTTACTCAACAGTGGATAATTAATTCAAACAATTCAAATTAATTATGTAAGCAGTAAAATCCACAAGTCTATAGGGGCGATAGCTATGTATTTAAACTATCTGGGTAAACCGTCGATGACTGGATTGGAATAGAAAATTGCTATCCAAGCAAATCAACACCTTATTTGGTCTAGGGCTCTTTGTCTACTTGTGCTCCTTATTTTTTCTAGGACTTGGTAGTACAGTCAAACCCTAATAACTCAAATAACTATTATGTTGGTATTATCATTTAACCCTGAGATCAAACTGATAACTACTTATCATTTGATCTCTAGTACTCTGGCCAGAGATTTTAGGTAACTGATATATCGCACACTACAGAACATTGTTCTCCTTATACCGGAGAGACGAATCCCATGTTAATTCCTCACAATCTTCACATATGTTCGATTGTACCTAATTACTACCGTTATACACAACATTAATGGATCTATGGTTGGGTAGTAATTAAAACAATCTCCAGCATACATAAGATACCATGGCGAATCTCAGGTCTGGAGACTAAGTCATACCAGTCGTCACTATATGAATTTCCATCTGACAGTTATGTATAATTGTCAACCGGAAATTCAAGATGAGTCGTTCGGTGTACTTATCATCTATAAGCACCTGCATAAAATACTATGATATCACCACACCAGATGACTATGAGAATGGTCATTACTCTCTAATGAGTAAGTATAGTATATACTAGTCTTCCGGAGTATCAATGTCCTGTCTCGATACTCGTACGGCTAGGAAAATTTAAAAATATACTTATCGACTAGTTAGGTCTCATTATTGTGATCTACATTACAATCATGTAGTCTAGTATTATTCTACGGACTTTATTAGTAATCAATAATAAATAGAGTATTATAAATAAAAGATATACCAATAAAGAAAAACTAAATAGTATACTATTATTACGAACGAGAAAGTTCTATAAATGTAGATTATAATTACAACTAATTGCCTCTCAGGGCACCTACATCTAACAGTCTTTACCATTGCCTAATACCAGCTAACTCTGTACGTAATCAATCATCATTATCGGTTATGGATGTGTCAACTGAATTATAAACACTTCTATATTTATTTATTCTAATGCAATCTGCAAGTGTTGATTTAGCATGTTCTTCATCCATATTTTAAATTTTTTTAAAATTAAATTGTTTAAATTTAAAAGTGCAGAAAAAGGAAATACGGAAATTAAAACGAAAAGTAGAAAAGGAAAAACTAAAATAGGAAATCAGAAGTAAACTGGAAGATTGAAGTGTTGTGGGTTCGCTTTGTTTCGCTGGCACCCGTAGCACTTCATCGAAAAAAGGTACTAGTTCTGAACAGAGGAGATAATTCTAAATGATAACAAAAAAATCTAGAGTGGAAATTCGGTTAAATTCCGGCGCAAAAATATTTTAGGCCGAAATTTAGTTGATTCTGGCCGTGGAATTTTTCTGGTATTCTCTGCAAGCTCCAAATCTTCCATGACTGCTCCTAGTTTCCTGAAACAAAACAAAAATTTGCAGAATAAAATAAAATAAAGAAATTTAACTCGAAATAAAATTAATTAAAATTGCAGCCGGCCTCCTCAACAACGGTGCCAAAACCTTGATGGAGATTTTAATTGTCTCACAAATTTTAACCGCAAGTGCACACTTGATTCATTGTAATACTCCTCGACAACGTTGCCAAAAAATTGATGGAGATTATTATTGTCTCACAAAGTTTAACCGCAAGTGCACAGTTAATTTATTGTAATACTTACGGATCAATCCACGGGAAGGCATGTGAACTTTAATTAATTTTAAAACGAATTAAAATAAAAGATGTGATTTTAAATATACTAATTAAAAGAAAATAAGGAAAGTAAATAAATTGCAAATTTTAAAAGAAAGATTTAAATATTAAAGAAATGCCTAGGGTTTTGATTTACCTTTACTAATCATGGTGTTTTATATGATATCTATTACTTTCTAGTTTTCCTTATTTAAATTTATTAATTATCAATTTAAATAAAAGCGTAGAGAATATATTCATCAAATAACATATCAATCAATCAAAAAAGCATAAATTATATGATCATTGCAATTTCCTATCAATTAACAAAATCAAATAGCAATAAATTCAAATAACAAGTTCTAATTAATATAGCAATAATTAGATATACCCTTATATTTAATAAACACAAAAGTTGTCAATCTATAGTTTATCTTGTTTTGTCGTCATAGCCTAATCTAACATATATTAACTAGATTGAATATGAATAATAAAGATACGATCTTACCTTCCCTCGTTAATTCTCAAGGTCATCAATCATTCATTAAACTAACAAGTTTGTAGGTGATACTCCCTTTTTCTAAATATATCTCATGGTTATCAATCATTCATTGATCTACTTAGTTTTTCAGCATAATATCAAAAAAGAACTTAACTTTATTATAAATATCCATCATGAAACACAGAAAAAAGAATAGATGGAGAAAATCAAACACCAATCATAACAAGTATAATTCAAAACCCTAGAGAAGAATTCAGATACGCATAATAGAAGAAAACATAATCAAATTAACAAACTTCATATTAAAAATAACTTTAAAATATCTTTGATCTCTTCCGAAAACTAAAACAATTAACTCTTGGAGAGATAAAACCCTAGAGAGGCTATACAGCTGTATATATATAGGCAATTAGCAATTTCTAAAAGCAGTTTACAGAATATTTTCGAAGATACAAAAATCCCTCAAAATCTAGAGATCTAATTCCACCAAATTTCAGCCCAAATTAGGAAAATTTCGGCTCTGGCCGAAATCTTGAAGGTTCTGGCTCCCAACTTTGTACGGTGGCTCAATCTCGGCTTTGTGAATCTTGTTACACGATTGATTTTTGGAAATTTTCACCATTGGCTCTGTTTTAGCTTAAAATAGTTCATATCCAACGCACGTAATGCACCTTTTGTGCACTTTTGCCTTTAGCCCTATAATCTGCATTATTTAACAAAACATACCCGGAGTATCATTACGTATGCAAAATAAAGATAAATATGGTTATATAAATATGCATTAAAATGCACCGATCAAAGAGCTATGCTGAAGGGAAGCGGCTGCTCCCGGTTTTTGTGACACAGATTTGCCGATATTACTTGGCCGAGTATAACTTTCTTCAGGCCGCAGCCTGGTTTGCACACTTACCGATTGAGCTTGAGAAAATATCCCGTAGCTATAAGAACACATTAGGGGAGCCGAAGATTTGGTCAAGGACGTGCCCGGGCAAGCACGCAGAGCCAGAGTCTTCTAAAGAGGCTTACAATCATGAGCCTGAGCCGTCCGATCAGTATGAGATGAGTTTGATGGCTGTGCATGGTATCAAACACATCATGCAGAAACACCAGAAGATGGTGAGCGATATCGAGGAGCTGAAGGCTGCCCAAGAAGGATCTAGCAGCCGCAAGGGTAAAAACCGACAATAAGGACATCATCGCAAATAAGTTTGGGGGTGCGGATGGAGGTAGTTTAGTGTATATATCATGGAGTTGCATTTGCATATTTCTTACATTTCAGTATTTCATTTCTATATTTTTCTTTTTGTTTTGCATCTATCTGCATGTCCATGTTTGCTTATGTATGAAAAAAAATTAATATGAAAATTTTGATAACTCCAAATTTAGTTGTCAAGATTTGCTTCAGAAAAAAACCACAAAAAATTAGGAAATTAGAATGTTTGCTTTTGTTCGCTTTAGAACATGAAAATTCAAAAAAAAAAATCCAAAAACATAAACAATTTTGATCAAGTTAGTTAGTTTACAGTTTAAGTAGTGATGTTAAATAGGAACTTGTCGAAAAACGAATGCTTAATGTACTTATCTCTTGATATGACTAATCAGGGTCTAATGATGAGCTTAAAAATTTAGTTCACTCTCTTGTTACAGTATTGACGAGTATTTTTACCCATTTATTTTTATACTTGACACTATGCTCAGAAGCTCAACTAATCATTGTTAACTGTAAGTGTTCTCCACCGAAAGACGCGACCGGAACGTTGGGACGTCCGGTCTGAGTTTCGAAGGCAGATGCTATTTGGTGATATCCGTCCAGCTCTCCGAAAATACCAAGTTGATTTATGGCACTGTGTATCGAAAGTTTAGACGGATGCGGACGATATAGCAGACTTCGTCAGATTCCTCCTCGTTGAGGGGTTTTTGATTGTGGGGACGCTCTTCCCTGCAGACGCAAGCCCCTGCAGTTAATTACGCTACCGCATCGCGGTAACCACTTTCTTCTTCTCCAAATGGTTACTTCGTGTCGTGTGTGTTTGTTTTGTTTTTGGTTGCCCGTGGATTGTATACGGAGACTAATTTATGTTGTCGCCCGTAGGGCGTGGATTAGTCCAAATCCGTATTTTCTTAGATTTGGGTTTGGGTTTGGGGTTGGGTTTAAGGATGCGTTAGTCTCATTTGAGACTAAGATCAACTTAAACGTTTGTTAAGGATACGTTGGTCTAATTTTAGACTAAAATCAACTTAATGATTTGTTAAGAATACGTTAGTCTAATTTTAGACTAAAATCAACTTAACAGGATCGTTTAGATCCAACAAAAGAGCATTTGAACTCTATTGTTTTAGTTTAGGGACTTTGCGGTCCAGTTTAAAGACATCATAGTTTATGGGTTTAAGGACCCCACAGTCCGAGGTTAAGGACAACATAGTCCATGGGTTTAAGGACCCCACAGATCATGGTAGTTTATAGACGTCATAGTCTTTAAAGTTTAAGGACATCATAGTCCATGAGTTTAAGGACCCCACAGTCCGTAGAATGTCTGGTTGTCGGGACCTGTCACCTCTCTGAAGACGTTGAAAGATTACAACGACAAATATCAGAGGAGTGAAGAGATGTACCCTTGAACCAATTTTGGTTGGGAGATCTGTAGTCCAATTGGGATTAAAATCTGAGATTTATGAGCATATGGGCTCAATTAATCTGAATGAGGGGTTTATGGCCAATTTAGGTTTAGCCCACTCAGTTAAAATATTAAACATTTGACAATACTGAGCATTGATTTGGATTCTGACAGCCTTTCTATCTTTTATTGAATGCTGAGCATTCATCATAACTTTAGGGATTTATTTAAAAAACAGTTTATGTTCTATCAGCGCACGTGTGAGGAACACGTGGCGCGCTTGGCGCTAGCGCCAGCTGATTAGCGCATTGCGCTTCTGTGATATAGCGCAACGTGAGGAGCACGTGGCGCGCTTGGTGCAAGCGCCAGTATATGAGTGCAAAGAGCCGGTTTATGAGCGTAAAGCGCTATTTGTTCAATGGCACACACGTGAGGAGCACGTGGTGCACTTGGCGCTGAGCGTCAGTCCATAAGCGCAAAGCGCTATTTGTTAAGTGAAGCATACGTGAAGAGCACGTGGTGCGCTTGGCGCTGAGCGCCAGTCCATGAGCGCAAAGCGCTATTTATTAAGTGGCACACACGTGAGGAGCACGTGGTGCTCTTGGCGCTGAACGCCAGTCCAAGAGCGCAGAAGCGCTTCTGATCAATTTTATGATCTGAGAAATAAATTCTCGTTTATAAGAGACTTTGTCTCAAGGTTCTAAGAACAAAGTTCTTATTTTATAGGAGATGTTTCAATCTCTTATTTTGGTGAAAAGCTTTGCCTTTATGGATCTGTGACCTAAGAGAATTGAATTATTCTCCCCCTTTTCATAATGAGATGTTCATGATCTCTTTTTGTAAAAAGACCCTAGTCTTATAGATCTATGATCTGTGAGAAGAATTATGTTCTTCTTCTTTAATGAGATTTTTCTTATCTCTGTTTTTTTACCTTGAAGAAAAGTTCTTCTTCTACCAAGAGCTTGCTCTTCTTTCTGAGATTTCTCACAGTTTATAGGGGGTTCTTCTATATGAGACTTGAAGTCTTGGGGCCTTTATATAGGTCAAGGCCGATTTGTTCAATCAGTTAAGGAGATCTTTTCTCCAATTGATTTGGGGATTTCCCCATCATTGGATCTTTGATCCAAGGGATTCTGATTTACAGAAGGCAATCTTCTTATTTTTAACAAGATTGGGAAATCTTTCCCCACACAGAATTTATTCTGTATTTTAGTGATTTTTTAATCACCATTGGATCATTGATCCAACAGTGCTCTGATTTACAGAGCACAATCTTTTTGTTTGGAAAGATTTTAAGGAATCTTTCCTTAACAGAATTCCATTCTGGTCAATTGATGATTTATTATCTTTATTGGATCTTTAATCTGACGGTGGGGAACATTTAGTTCCAGCGCTAGCGCACTCGTGCTTTACACGTGAGCGCTGCTTCAGAATGCTGGCGCTCTTTGCACGTGTGCGCTGCTTCAGAGTGCTGGCGTTTTTTTGCGCTAGCGCGCTCGTGCTTTGCCCGTGAGCGCTGCCTCAGAACGCTGGCGCTTTTATGAAGCGCTGCTCATTTCAAATTTTGAAAACTTGAACAGAGTTTTGCTCTGATTAGGGGAAACAAATGCCCCCCCCACTGTTGCGCTCACGTGGCTCACACGTGAGTGCAGCAGTGGTAGCATCTCCACCATTAGATCAACTTTGAAGTTGAAACAGCTCTCAGTGCCTATAAATAGGGCCTTTGGCCCTTAAGATGACTTCTGTTCATCTTCTTTCTTGTTTTCTGAGAATCAATTTCTCCTTTAGAGCATAGCTCTCTATTTTAAGAACTCTCTTAAAGACCGAACTCTGTCAAAATTTTAGGTAAAAGATCAAATCTTTAAAGAAATTAGTCAATAAACTAGAGTTTCACCCATTAACAAAGCTTTTGCTCTTCTTAGATCATAGATCTCCAAGAAAACCTTTTTTAGGGTTTCTCAACGGAGCTTTGCTCTTTTCAAATCATATAGATTTATTAATCTTTCATGAAAACTCTTAGAGTTTGTTCATAGATCTTGAAGATCTCAGAATTTTAATTCATTAAAAAAAAAAATTTAAGTTTTCTGATGGGTTATTCCATCATTTTTACAGAGCAAGGCACTTGAGGAATTTTTATTCCTTTCATCATCAGAGTTGACAGATGTCACTCTGTTATAGAGCGCTGCTCTCAATGGGAGATTTACTCCTTGGCCCGAGGGTCCTCATTAAATGAGAATCTTTTGAGGATTTTCTCATTTAATGACAGTCTCAGCAAATGATGAGATTGTTTTATTAATGATGAACTGTCATCTAGATTATGTGGGTCCCCTTTGGTCCCTTTTCACTGCATTGCAGTGCGGTACGGATTTAAAGTACCTAGCGATGGAACATAATCTGTAGCATTGGCGGCTGAAAATTTATTCTTTTCCGCACAGGTACTATGTCTTTCGATACTTCGTTTCCCTTTGTCCGTTCAGAAGGCGGATTCCCCGTACCACCAGTGGACCGAGAAGTTTTTGCACTGATCAAAGACCATGATCCGGAGCACAAGAATCTTCATCTATGGGGAACATGGTACAACCAAATCATCTGGGGTCGGCGGAGCTTTTCTTGCGCGGTACCCTCAGAGCCCATTTTGGCAATCTCTTACGCTGACCCACCCCCGGTGAACTATGCCGTGGAGGAGGTTAATTGGACTTCAGATGGTCTCCTTCAGCCTTCTATGGCTGCGATACCCGTACAGGCTCCAATGGCGTTGGATATCCTAGGGCGGCGTATATGCCAGAGTGAGTCGCGCCCTTGGGGACAGCCATACAATATAGGCTTGACTCTCCGTCACCCAGTCGGATATTTGCAGTGGGCCCAGTACATTCTGTCCGCCAAGAGGTTGCAGTTGCTGAGACTCGGGTTGTACCCTGCGGTTTACGTTTCTCTCTTTCAGTACTCCACACTTCCTATATGGTGCGTAAAAGCCTTTTTGGAACAATGGAACGTTCCAACTCACACCTTCCTTTTGATGGATCGGGAAGTCTCCATCTCTTTAGAAGAGTTCGCGGAGATTTCTGGCTTTCCTGTTAGAGGGGAGCATTATGAGGAAGTACTTCCTCATGATGAGTACGTCTTTGCCCTGAAGTCGGTGATGATGGGCCTTACCCCGGACAACGCCATTCAACATCAATCACCAAGTTTGATTAAGGTGTTGAATATATACGAGGGCCTATTTCTCGAGTTTGGGAGCTGTGGGGTTAATTTTACGGATTTTATCGCTCGTTTTCTCCACTTGGAAGTACTGTCGAAGGAAGCCGTGAAGTTCGCCAAACTTGACGATCCTTTTGGCTTAGGTTTGGGCAACCTGCCGACGGCAGAGGCGGATCAGAAGAGTTTCTTTCTCTCCAACACCCCGGTCGTCCCTTTTGCAGAGCTTGCAGCTCCTGGGATCGACGAAGAAACGTTCTTTTTGGGGTTTCTCGGGTTATGGCTGAGCTGGTTTGCGCTTCCGATGCACCCTCGCCGTATGAGGCCGTCCGTCTTCTACCCAGCTCATCGAATGGTTATTGGGGTGAAAGCGGCCGTCGGGGTCGCTGGGTTAGCCCATTTGTATCACGGCCTTAGCCTAGCGGCAGATACTACTCAACCGGGGGTGCAGCCCGTGAACTTCTCAATGCATTATTTCACCTCGTGGCTCGAGTTGCATGTGCTTGGCGCCTTTGGAATTCACAAAAGGCCTCTTTTTAAAGAAAGATATAACTTTCCTCGACTGCTGCGGCTAGTTGACGCTTCTATTTTGGAGCCGACTCCACGAGAGGCTCGGGGCTTACTCCTTCGCCCGCGTACCGTCGGGGATGGCATGACCTTTGTTGACAAGGTCTTAAGTATCGGCAAAGAATCCGTGAAGGCGGTACAGCCGCTGCAGGACACCTTTAAAGATGGCGCCTCTACCTTGAAAGCTCGGGAGATTCTCCACCTATATTCGATTAGGTCGGGCTTTCTGGTGTTTAGGAAGAATGATGCGGCGTTGTTTATGAGATACAACCCGCATCGTTTCGCCCAACAATCTAGCTATAATCAGGGTGTTTCGCTTGAGGCTTTTCTAGCTGAGCCGCCCGCCACAGAAGAAGGCATCCGCAGCGCGCTACACCATTTCATGAGGCTCAACACCGGTTCTAACTTTTTTATCAGTGAGCCAAGCTGCATCCCAAAGGTGTTGAACGTGTACATGGCGTAGTACCAGCATACGATGGGTGCTGTCATCAGGGAGGAAAAGAAGTTGTTGCTTGATTGTAAAGGTGCGGCCCCTGCTGGTAATCCAGCTATTCCTTTGAAGCAACGGACCGTCGTTCGTCCTCCTTTGAGAGAGGTTGCTGCGGTTGTGGTACCGCGTGATATGCCTGAGCTACCGCTATCTCGTGCTCCTGTTGAAGTGGCAGCTGTAGCGTCTCCTGAGTCCGGCTTGGGTGCGGAGATTGGGACTCGCCGCCCGAAGTTGCCCGTTAAGCGCAAGCTCATGTTACCGGCGACCGGTACTCGCTCGCAGAAGAAGAAGAAGTCGATTCTTTCTATAGACGTTGTACTCGGCCAGGAGCCTCTTGCTCCTTATAGCGAGGGCCTAAGCGAATATGGGACCAACGAAGGCTTATTCATGGCGCTGGATGATATCGACCTCGAGGCTGCTATTGCAGCTTCCGAGCGATTAGCTATCCACCAAGCAGGACTGGTCATCCTTGCAGTCGTATCATTTCGCTGTTATGTTTTTATTATCATGTTTTGACCGACACTTCTTCTTCTACAGGCATCTCCACTAAAGAGGCTCTCGCAGCTTTTTTCAAGACTTTTGAGGAGGAGGAAAGGCTTCGTGCTTCCTTATGCATCGGTACATTTCAGCTCACCACGCCTCCATTCCCGTTTTTATGGGTAAACTAACTCTTCTTTTCCATCATTTTGCAGGGACTACCTCGACTCAGGTTATCTCGAGTGCAGTGCCGACTTCGTAGGGCGGTGCGGAGACGCTTCCAAGGCTGGCTACCAAAGTCTCAGCCTCTCCAGTATTGCCAAAAGAGGCTTCACTTAAGAAACTGATGACGGACTCCACAACGGCTCTAGAGGTAGCTCCTGGCTCGGACGATGACGTCTCATTGACGGAGGTCTTAAAAAGATCAGCTATCACCGCCCAGGCAGAAAGGAAGCGCAGGAGGCGTGCAGCAAGAGAACGTAACGCTGCCTTGGCTGTAGGTACAGGCTCGAGCACTGCTCCCCCTGTCCCTGCTTCTTCAGAGGGTGCTCCGGCCGCCCTGTCTACCGCTCATAGATAGGCAGTACGCGCGGTTCGGGAAGCAATTGAAAAGTCGTCCCAAGGTAACGTAACACTGAGTCCTTTTATCAGAGTTTTAATCTTCAGATACTCATATACCCTACCCTGCAGGGCCAAGTCTGGATGAGGAGGTGGCAGGCGAGATGACGGCAACTACCGAGCCCGAAGCGGCTACTCTTTCTCAGGAGTCCGGGACTGCTCCTATTGTCGTTCTTTCTACCTGCGGTTCCCTGCCATCGCCTAGCATTGCGAGTGCCACGACGGATCTCGTGGAATCAGGGGATGAAGCCACTGGTGATGAAACCCTCCCCCGATTGAGATCGAAGAAGTCGCGATGCTTGGCGATGCTTCCGTCACCGTTTTGGCTGATGACCTGTCTGGTAGGTTTCGGGTTGCTGCATTCTTTTCGTTTTGCAATCCCTTCTGATGACATTTTGTTCCCTTCGAATGTAGGTGTGGTGAGCGCTGAGGTTGTGACACCTGAAGAAGCACTACCAGCTGCCGATCTGACGGTTGTTGCCCCTTCGTCTCCTCTTATATCCTCTCAAATGCTGGAAGCTATGGGTTTGCGATTTAAATTAGGACAGCATATTTCGCGTACTGACCATGTATCATCATGATCTTGCAGGAGTTCTTTTTTATCATCTGTATCAAGTGCTGAACCCGCACTTCTCCTTCCAGTCGGAAGTTACTCTGCCTGCTGGTACCGGTGAGTATAGCTTTCTAAACCGACGTTCCTTCTTTTCTTAGACGGGCGCCCCGACCGTTGTTAATTTTGAGTTGATTGCAGCACTACAAATTGGAGGAGGGGACGAGGGGATCCTCACGCTACCAGTACTTCCAACTCTGCCCCCTGTCGTAGCTGGTATGGTAGACTCTATTGTTCATGCATTTTCTTTATTTCTTGAGCCAATATCTGACTATGATTTGTTTTGCAGCGGTCGCACCGACTCCAGCTCCGTTCGAATCTCGCATCACAATGCCGGCAGGCCCCTTTTCTAGACGTCCATCTTCAAAAGGCGTTGTGACCAGTCTGCGTATGTTAAGTGAATACATCGAGGAGCTTGACGCGGAGGCCCCTATATTCGCTGCAGATTTTGCTGCCGATGTTAATCCAATGTTGGCGACGCTTATGAACTTCCATAACGAATGCGTCGTTGAGTCTTGGGTTAACCACTGCAGAAAGATTGAGGCCTGCCTGCATGAGCTTGAACTTAGGCGTCTTGCTCCTGAGATTCTGGCATTGAACTCCCAGTGGGCTGTGTGGGTCGAGCAGAGCATGTCCTTCCTCCACCATTTTGAACAAGAAGCGACCTTAAGGCGGAAGGAACGCGAGGAGGCTTCAAGTGAATCTGCTCAGCTGCGCACCCAAGTTGAAGCGAATGCCGCGCAACTGAGAGCCGTCTTTGATAATTTACAGCGATGTATTTCGGACGGGCTGGCATTGAGGTGGAAGCTCGACTTCATTGAGCGGGTTACGCAGAGTCGCGAAGCTGCCCAACAGGAAATTGATGAGAAGGTTTCATCGTGCTTGTAGCAGCGGGTTCGAATTAAAGCGAAGCTGGCCGCGGCAGCCGATCATGAGAAGGAGTTGAGAGGAGTGCGCGAACAGCTAGCTGATTTATTGAAGACTCCTCCTCCTCAGTAGCTGTTTTTGTATAGATTGAACACTTGTAACCTTTGAATAATTTGTATCCATTTTTTTATTCTTTCATATGATTCAACTTGTACTCCATTGAATTCATGAATAAAAAATACACATTTTTTTTCTATTGTTGCTTTCCTCTCTTCGCTGCGCCATTGCCATGTAATTTTAGCAAGTATGGCCTGTAGATAGTATGTAGCTTTCCATCTTGGACTCTTTGCAGGGTAGTGATGGCTTAGGAAACAGGGTTAGGATCTGTCACCTAAGACTTTTCAATTTTATGAGCCATGAGGGTCTCATAAAGATTTTTCTCCCTACGAGTCGAGAGGATCTCGTAGGTGTATTTTCTCCTTAGGAATCGTGAGGATTCCTAAGTGTGTTTTCTCTTGAGAGTCGTAAGGATCTCCCGAGAGAATTTTCTTCCTTACAAGTCGAGAGGACTTGTAAGTGGTTGTTTCCTTTCTTGTCGATATTTGACTTAGGAGAGTAGGGCCTGTAGAAAATCTACTTTGACCTCTCTGCGAGGCAATAATGGCTTGGGAGACAGGGTTAGGATCTGCCATCCAAGACTTTTCAACTTTATGAGCCGTGAGGGTCTCATAAAGACTTTTCTCCCTACGAGTCGAGAGGATCTCGTAGGTGTATTTTCTCCTTAGGAATCGTGAGGATTCCTAAGTGCGTTTTCTGTTGAAAGTCGTAAGGATCTCACAAGAGAATTTTCTTCTTACAAGTCGAGAGAACTCGTAAGTGATTGATGAGTTGACCTGCTCCTGAGTCAAAGCATTGCTTTTGGCGGGGAGGTCGAGGGTTTGCTCTGGCTGTTTCTCACGGGGTCAGGATTGACTTTAGCCGTGTTCTATGAGACCAGGAGGTGCTCTGGCTGTTTCCCACGGGGTCAAGATTGACTTTAGCCGTGTTCTACGGGATCCGGATTTGCTCTGGCCGTTTCCCACGGGGTCAAGATTGACTTTAGCCGTGTTCTACGGAACCAGGATTTGCTCTGGCCGTTTCTCACTGGGTCAGGACTGACTTTAGCCGTGTTCTACGGAACCAGGATTTGCTCTGGCCGTTTCCCACAGGGTCAAGATTGACTTTAGCCGTGTTCCACGGAACCAGGATTCGCTCTGCCAGTTTCCCACGGGGTCAGGATTGACTTTAGCCATGTTCTCCAGGACCAGGATTTGCTCTGGCAGTTTCACACGGGGTCAGGATTGACTTTAGTCGTGTTCTACATGACCAGGATTCGCTCTGGCAGTGTCCCATGGGGTCAGGATTGACTTTGGCCGTGTTCTATGTGACCAGGATTTGCTCTGGCAGTTTCCCAAGGGGTCAGGATTGACTTTAGCCATGTTCTACAGGACCAGGATTTGCTCTGGCAGTTTCCCACGGGGTCAGGATTGACTTTAACCGTGTTCTACGTGACCAGGATTTGCTCTGGCAGTTTCCCACGGGGTCAGGATTGACTTTAGCCGTGTTCTACAGGACCACGATTTGCTCTGGCTGTTTCCCACGGGGTCAGGATTGACTTTAACTGTGTTCTACGTGACCAGGATTTGCTCTGGCAGTTTCCCACGGGGTCAGGATTGACTTTGGCCGTGTTCTACGTGACCAGGATTTGCTCTGGCAGTTTCCCACGGGGTCAGGATTGACTTTAGCTGTGTTCTACGTGACTAGGATTCGCTCTCTCGGTTATCTGTGAACCGTCGAGGTTTGGAACATGTACTTTGCCATGGCTCCAAGGTTGATTGTAGCGTCTGGATCCTGCTGGAATGTGGAGGAACGCTGTTGGTGATCTCTAGGCTGTCTGTGAACCGTCGAGATTTGGAACAGGGACTTTGCCATGGCTCCAAGGTTGATTATCGCGTCTGGATCCTGCTGGAATGAGGAGGAACGCTGTTGGTGATCTCTAGGCTGTCTGTGAACCGTCGAGGTTTGGAACAGGGACTTTGCCATGGCTCCAAGTTTGATTGCCGCGTCTGGATCCTGCTGGAATGAGGAGGAACGTTGTTGGTGTTCTCTCGAGATGCAGATGTTGCCATCGAGACTTGGCTCTCTTTTTGACAGAGCCTGGTGGGATGATATGATCATCTCTTTGTTTGTGCCCCTGGATTGTATACATGGATCGATGTGATCTCATCTGTAGGGTGAAAAGTTTCATTTCATTTCATTTTTTTATTTCTTTCCGCGATGCTCTCATTTAAGCTTTTTATATCACGAAAGTCGCGATTGCCCAATCATTTCGGCTATTTTTCGCGGTGCCCAATCATTTCGGCTATTTTTATATGCATATATATTTTTACTTGCTGACTTTGTTGCAAGTTTCCCCATCATTTCGGCTATTTCATATGCATTTTTGGCTCGCTGATTTTTATCACGAGTATTGAGTTTGGAGTCTGATGCCAGTCTCAGCATCAGCATCGCTATGACTGGAATATTGCCAGGAGCGAATTATCATTTGCCGTGAAAGGACTTAGAATTTGATACCAATATAGGCATCAGCATCGCTACAACTGAGATATTGCCAAGAGCGAATCATCATTTGCCGTTGTCGATTTAAACAAATATGGCTTAGCAAACAGGGTTAGGATCTTGTCGACTAAGGCTTTTGACTTCATGAGCCGTAAGGGTCTCATAAAAGTATTTCTCCCTACGAGTCGTGAGGATCTCGTAGGTGTGTTTTCTCCTTAGGAATCGTAAGGATTCCTAAGTATGTGTTCTCTTATAAGTCGTAAGTATCTTACAAGAGTGTTTTCTCCTTATAAATCGAGAGGACTTACAAGGGTCGTTCACCGTGTGAGCATATCCCTAGTCGCTGGTGGGACTTTGTTAGGGAAATGTTTATTCGTGCCCGTGGATTGTATACAAGGGTCAATATTGAAACGCTTGTAGGGCAGTCTGTGGGTTGTAATGGCTTAAGAACAGGTTCAGATCCCTATAACTTAAGGCTTTTGAATCCTATGATCCGTGAGGGTCTCAAAGGGGAATTCTCCTTACGAGTCATGAGGATCTTGTAAGTGAGTTTTCTCCTTAGGAATCGTGGGGATTCCTAAGTGTGTTGCTCCCTTGTGAGTCGTAAGGATCTCACGCAGGTATTTTCTCCTTACAGGGTCGATAGGACCTTGCAAGTGTCTTTTAACGAGATTGCGTCCTTTCGGGTTTTCACAAACTCGCCGGTCGTCCTGCTGTTTTTACTTACGGAGCCCTTTCGGGTTTTCATCCGTGCCCATATCGCTTATGGACGTACCGTTCTTTTTGTCAGCCTTGGGATACTGCGGTCCGTAGTAGTTTATAGACGTCTCGGTCAGCTGCAAGTTTTAGAACATTGCGGTCCGTTGTTAGTTTATGGACGTTTCGTTCCATTTGCCGCCTACTACTTATAGAGTTTGGGCTTAGCAAGATAGCGAGCGGACATAGGCGTCGTCATCTATCGTTGACCTAGGCCGTGACTCATCAGGCGTAGTATTTTTTCAGGAATCGACCGTTTATTAGCCTGAAAGTTCTTTCGCCATGCATGTCCATGAGTAGATAGGCTCCACCTTGGTAGACCTTGTCTATGATATACGGGCCTTCATAGTTCGGCTCGAACTTCCCTCGTTTGGCACGATTGGGGATCATAGGTCTCTTGACTACTAGCACGAGTTCACCTTGGCGGAATGTTCTCGTCCTAGTCAATTTCTCATACGAGCGCATCATCTTTGCTTTGTACGCTTCCAAGTTTTGCTGCGCCATGAGCCGAGTTTCTTCGAGGGCATCAAGCTCCTTAAGCCAAAGATGAGCATTCTCTTCGCCCGTTAGCTCGTAATGAACTGCCACTCGCAAGAAGGGTAACTCTATCTCCAAAGGGAGTACTGCTTCAGTGCCGAATACCAATGCATAGGGCGTTGTGTTTGTGGCCGTTTTGAACATAGTTCGATACGCCCAGAGAGTTTCATGCAGTCTCTCGTGCCAGTCTTTCTTATTTTTGGACACCGTCTTTTTCACGATCTTTGTCAAGGTCTTGTTGAAAGCCTCAGCTAGACCGTTAGCCCGGGGATTATAGAATGAAGAGTATCTTCAGTCTATATTATGCTGTTGTGCGAAGCGGCTGATCTTGTGGCTTCTGTAGGCTGGCCCGTTATCGGAGATAATCCGTCACGGAGTGTCGAACCGATAAATGACGTGTGTCTTGAAGAAATGGAGGATATTCTCCGTCTTCACTTCTCTTAGTGGTACTGCTTCTGCCCACTTGGAGAAGTAATCAGTTGTCGCGAGTATAAACCAATGTCCTCTGGACGATGCTGGTTCGATGGGTCTGATTATGTCAGTTCCCCAAATGGCCAGCTAGCCACCGCTGGATGTAACGGATTTGGATGCTGGTGGATAAAGTCCCCGTGAATCTGGCACGAGTGGCACTGCTTTGCGTATTCGAGGCAGTCTTGGATCATCGTGGGCCAATAGTAGCCCATCCTTTTAATCTTCAGTTTTATCTTCGGCCCGGTTTGGTGAGAACCGCAGAGTTCGTCGTGAGTTTCTTGGACGACTCTCCTTGCCTCTTCAGGTCCCAGGTATCTTAGCCACAGAGAATCAAATGATCTCTTATACAGAGTATCATTGACGAAGGCAAAAGATAAGGCTCGTTTCATGAGCTGATGTCTTGAGAACGCATCTTCAGGTGTTCGATGGGATTTGAAGTAGTCTATAAAGACTTCTCTCTAATCCTTAGCCTTTTCCTGGTCTTTTATTTGTAGGGCCGTTTCTTTGGTCGCTTCTTTCTTTCAGACGACTCCGGAGATATTTCTGCTGGTGCAAGAACCCGACGGCTTTGCACAACAATCCTCACGTCATCGAGGTTCTTGTCGGCCAGTTCTTTAGCGAGCTTGGATAATGCATCCGCCTTGCTATTTTCCGCGCGCAGTATGCTTTCCAGGGTGTAGGAAGGGATTCGAGTAAGCAGTTGTTGCACTCTCTCACCGTACTTTACCAACTCTGGTTTGCACATTTGATAGTCGCCATTTACTTGACTAACGACCAGCTGGGAGTCTCCGTATATGAGGAGGTTTTCGATTCCAATGTCGACAGCGATCTCAAGACCTGCTATCAAAGCTTCATATTCGGCTTCATTGTTCGTCCTCGGCTCTGTTAAGGAGAAGGCAAAGCGCATTATCCCTCCTTGTGGAGTCACGAAGATGAGGCCCACCCCGGATTTGATTATGGGGGTGCTTGGTTTGCGCTTCTTCATGGAAGATACTCCATCGAAATAGAGTTCCCACCGGGTATCATTCTCTCTTCTCTCCCCGCCGATCGTGTCAAACGCGTGCTCGTCGGGCAATTCTCAGTTCAAAGGAGAATCAGCAGGTATCGGATGCTCAGCGAGGAAATCGGCGATAGCCTGGACTTTTACCGCCTTGAGGGGACGATAAGTTATCGAGAACTCCATCAAGAGGAGGGCCCATTTAGCGATCCGTCCTGTTAGTATGGCTCTTGACATCAAATATTTAAGAGGATCCACCTTTGACATGAGATGGATCTCATGCGCCAACGCATAATGCCGGAGCTTCGTTATCGTGAAGATCAACGCCAGGCAGTGTTTTTCAATGGGGGAGTAATTGTTTTCTGCCCCGAGGAGAACTCGACTCAAATAGTAGAGGGCTCTCTCCTTCCCTTGGTCATTCTCTTGTGCCCATAATGCGCCTAGAGAACCCTCAAGGGCGGTTGTATACAAAATGAGAGGCTTTCCCTTGACCGGAGCGGTCAGTACTGGCGGATTCTGCAGATATTGCTTGATTTCGTCCAGTGTGCTCTGGCATTTGCGATCCCAAACGAACGGGGTTCCCTTCTTCATCAAGTGACTGTAGGGACGACATTTGCCAGAGAGTTTAGCTATGAACCGCCGAATATATGCGAGCTTTCCTTAAAGAGACCGCAGTTGCTTGAGAGTTCTTGGCGAGGGTATTTCCATGATCACCTTGATCTTCGACGGGTCTATCTCAATGCCTCGATATCGGACGATGAATCCTAGGAACTTGCCCGAGGAAACTCCGAACGCGCATTTGAGAGGGTTTATCTTCAAGTTGTATTTCCGAAGACGTTGGAACATTATTTTTAGATGCTCCCAATGCTCTTCGGGCGATTTGCTTTTCACCACAAGGTCGTCAATATAGCATTCGACGACTTCATGTATGAGGTCGTCGAAAATCTTCATCATAGCCCTCTGATAGGTGGCGCCGGCGTTCTTCAGACCGAAAAGTATCACTTTATAGCAGAATATGCCCAGAGGAGTCTGGAAAGCGGCATGCTTCTGGTCTTCGGGATGCATCTTTATTTGATTGTACCCTGATGAGCCGTCCATGAAGGAGAAAACTTCGTGAGTGGACGTGTTGTCTATCATCAGCTCAGTAACCGGTACGGGGAAGTCATCTTTCGGACAAGCTTTGTTGATGTCCCGAAAGTCTACGCAGATGCGCACTATCCCATTTTTCTTTATCACTGGGACGATGTTAGCAATCCAGTCAGGGTACTGAACCTCTTGGATGAAGCCAGAGTCGATTAGCTTTTTGACTTCGGCGTTGATGCTCATTTCAAGTTCTAGCTGCATTCTTCATGGTGCTTGCTTGACTGGCTTGACGTCCGGAGATATCGCCAATTTGTGCACAGCAATCTCTGGATCTAGTCCCGGCATCTCTGAATAGTTCCATGCGAAGCACTCTTTATACTGCATGAGCACGTCTTTTAGCGGAGCCACCTTTTCTTCAGACAACAGCTCACTGACGAACGTCGGCCATGGGTCATTTGCCGTTCCCAAGTCAATTTTCCTTAGGTGATGGATTAGCGTTTGCTGCCGCCTGAGCGAGCATCTCCTGTAGCTTTTCACGTTGCAGTTGAACTTTTGTTACGGACCGAGTTTGAGGTTGATGACTAGTATAAACTCGAACTTCATCTTTGGAATTCAACATATAGACTATGTGAACTACCATGCCCCCAAGCTTGGGGTGTTTGGAGTTTTGGCCTTTGGAGTTCGCTTCGGGCACTTGAGCTTTATTGGGCTTCTTGTTGTAAAAAGCCGCTTTGGTTTTAGGAGAAACCACTGTATCAGGATCCGTCTTGGGGTGAGTCCCCTTCACCTGCTTCCACACCTTATATATAGATGAGGAAAGTTGTCTCAGGGAGTGAACTGGTTTCTGCTCTCGTGGGATCTCCATGGGCTGCGGAGACTTCTTCAATATTGCGGTAGGAGAACTTTGTCTGATCCTTCACAACAATTTGAAGCTGTTCCCAGTTGGAACAACAACATTCACCATTGGGGTTGAAACAGGACCATATGGAAAACTGCCCCCATCTCATTTTTGTATGACGCTGATATCGACGTCGACCGTTTCTTACGGCCGGGATTTGATTAGCTTCAGGATTTTGCCGAACCTGCCCCCTGTTTCCTTTGAGAGCTTGAATATTCTGTCCCCTGCGTCGACCTTGGTCCTTGGCATATGCCAGTTGTTTGAGGACCAATTCCGTCGGCAAAGCTGCTGCTTGGGGAGCCCGCTTGTGGACGACAGACTTCCTCTAGGCTTCCTCCATCGGCGTTGAGGCACCGAGGGTGGGAGGTGGGAGCATTGACCCAAAGAGAAGCCCGTTGATTTCTTGAAGAGCCGAATTGCAGAGATTTGAGCCTGCAAGTGGCCCGTACTTGACTCCACCAGATATGACAAAGCCTGTGTTGCTAAGGTGGGAACAAACGCCATTCTTCATTAAGACGAAGCGCCGACTTCAGTATCCACTCCCCTAAGGGCAACCACAAACATACACACCACGATTATCTGATCATGGGAAAAACATGACACACGAAGTGTGGAGTATAAAGAGGAAAAGGTCCCACCGGGCGTATCAGAATCTGTTCTCCGCCGAAAGACGCGACCGGGACGTTGGGACGTCCGGCCTGAGTTTCGAGGGCAAATGCTATTTGGTGATATCCGTCCACCTCTCCAAAGATGACAAGTTGATTTATGGCACCGTGTATCGAAGGTTTAAATGGATGCGGATGATGTAGCAGACTTCGTCAGATTCCCCCTTGCTGAGGGGTTTTGATTATGGGGACGCTCTTCCCTGCAGGCGCAAGCCCCTGCAGTTAATTACGCTATCGCATCGCGGTAACCACTTTCTCCTTCTCCAGATGGTCACTTCGTGTCGTGTGTGTTTGTTTTGTTTTTGGTTGCCCGTGGATTGTATACGGAGACTAATTTATGTTGTCGCCCGTAGGACGTAGATTAGTCCAAATCCGTATTTTCTTAGATTTGGGTTTGGGGTTGGGTTTAAGGATGCGTTAGTCTCATTTGAGACTGAGATTAACTTAAACATTTGTTAAGGATACGTTAGTCTAATTTTAGACTGAGATCAACTTAACGATTTGTTAAGGATATGTTAGTCTAATTTTAGACTAAGATCAACTTAACATGATCGTTTAGATCCAATAAAAGAGCATTGAGGAGTGAAGACATGTACCCTTGAACCAATTTTGGTTGGGAGATCTGTAATCCAATTTGGACTAAGATCTGAGATTTATGAGCATATGGGCTCAATTAATCTGAATGAGGGGTTTATGGCGAACTTGGGCTTAGCCTACTCAGTTAAAATGTTAAAATTTGACAATGCTGAGCATTGATTTGGATTCAGACAGCCTTTCTGTCTTTTATTGAATGCAGAGCATTCATCATAGCTTTAGGGCTTTATTTAAAGAACAGTTTATGTTCTATCAGCGCACGTGTGAGGAACACGTGGCGCGCTTGGCGCTAGCGCCAGCTGATGAGCGCATTGCGCTTCTGTGATATAGCGCACACGTGAGGAGCACGTGGCGCGCTTGGTGCAAGCGTCAGTATATGAGCGCAAAGCGCCGGTTTATGAGCGCAAAGCGCTATTTGTTCAGTAGCGAACACGTGAGGAGCACGTGGTGCGCTTGGCGCTGAGCGCCAGTCCATGAGCGCAAAGCACTATTTGTAAGTGGCACACACGTGAGGAGCATGTGGTGCGCTTGGCGCTGAGCGCCAGTCCATAAGCGCAAAGCGCTATTTGTTAAGTGGCGCACACGTGAGGAGCACATGGTGCGCTTGGCGCTGAGCGCCAGTCTAAGAGCGCAGAAGCGCTTCTGATCAATTTTATGATCTGAGAAATAAATTCTCTTTTATAAGAGACTTTGTCTCAAGGTTCTAAGAACAAAGTTCTTATTTTATAGGAGATATTTCAATCTCTTATTTTGGTGAAAGGCTTTGCCTTTATGGATCTGTGACCCTAAGAGAATTGAATTATTCTCCCCCCTTTTCATAATGAGATATTCATGATCTTTTTTTGTAAAAAGACCCTAGTCTTATAGATCTATGATCTGTGAGAAGAATTATGTCTTCTTCTTTAATGAGATTTTTCTTATCTCTGTTTTTTTACCTTGATGAAAAGTTCTTCTTCTACCGAGATTTTGCTCTTCTTTCTGAGATTTCTCATAGTTTATAGGGGGTTCCTCTATATGAGACTTGAAGTCTTGGGGCCTTTTTATAGGGCAAGGCTGATTTGTTCAATCAGTTAAGGAGATCTTTTCTCCAATTGATTTGGGGATTTCCCCATCATTGGATCTTTGATCCAAAAGCTTCTGATTTACAGAAGGCAATCTTCTTATTTTTAACAAGATTGGGAAATCTTTCCCCACACAGAATTTATTCTGTATTTTAGTGATTTTTTAATCACCATTGGATCATTGATCCAACGGTGCTCTGATTTACAGAGCACAATCTTTTTGTTTGGAAAGATTTTGAGGAATCTTTCCTTAATAGAATTTCATTCTGGTCAATTGATGATTTATCATCTTTATTGGATCTTTGATCTGACGGTGGGGAACATTTAGTTCCAGCGCTAGCGCACTCGTGCTTTGCACGTGAGCGCTGCTTTAGAACGCTGGCGCTCTTTGCGCTAGCGCACTCGTGCTTTGCACGTGTGCGCTGCTTCAGAGTGCTAGCGCCTTTTGCGCTAGTGCACTCGTGCTTTGCACGTGAGCGCTGGCGCTCTTATGAAGTGCTGCTCATTTCAAATTTTGAAAACTTGAACAGAGCTTTGCTCTGATTGGGGGAAACAGTAAGAAAACCTCATTCCTCTGAAACTATTTGACCCTGGCCCTCTTGCTTCCTTATATACAAGAATTTATGCTCTTCAATTTACAGTATTTGACTTTTGTGTTTATTATGGCGATACTTATGATTTCTTCGCATGATATGATTTAGAGTTATACACCAGCTTACCTAACTAAATATTATGCTTAAGTCTGTAATTTGTTTGCCCATATTGGAAAATGATTGAGTCGCAAATAAAGAAAAATATGCTATCAATCACCAGCTAAGGAGAAAATGTGTGTGTGTTCACCGCTGAAAGACAGGGACCGATACATTGGGATGTCTGGCTTGAATTTTGTGGCAGATGCTATTTAGACTTATCCATCCTCCTCTCCGAAGATACCAAGTTGATTTATGGCACCATATATCGGAGGTTTGGACCGAGGCGACCGTTGTAGCAGACTTCATCATATTCCCTTTCGTTTGTAAGCGGTTTTTGATTGTGGGGATGCTCTTCCATGCAAGCGCAAGCTCCTGCAGTTAATTACGTTATCGCATTGCGATAACCACTTTCTCCTTCTCCAGCAGTTCACTTCGTGTCGTGTGTTATTCTTGTTCATTTTGGTTTGCCCGTGGATTGTATACAGAGACAAATTTATGTCGTCGTCTGTAGGGCGCGGATTAGTCCAAATCCGTATATTTTAGATTTGGGCTTGGGTCAAGAATTTATTTGACGGGGTTTTGAACTTAGGTTATATATTCCTTTGGTTCAAAAATATTTTGTTTTATTTAAGGACTGTTAATCTAGTTTGAGATTAAGATCAACTTAAATGTATGAGTGAGCATTTGGACTCAGTTTGTTTTCGCTAAGGATACGTTAGACTTATTTGAGACTAGGATTAACTTAACAACATTTTAGGATCATTTTTACTTAAGATCCAGCAAAAGAGCATTTGGGCTCAGCTACAAGAAAACTTCAGAGACTTAGCCAATTTGGGCTTAGTCTTTTCTTTTTTTATTCAAAAGTGCTAAGCACTTATTTGGGCTCTGTTTGTTCAACCCCTTTGTTTTTATGAAAAAGTGCTAAACACTTGTTTGAAGTCTGGCGCTCACATGGGTTTCATGTGAAGCATTAAGTTATGGGCGCTGCCCAATGAGTGTTGAACACTCTAGTCATTTTGACTAATCATGAAGTGCTAAGCACTTTTTATGGCGTTCACGTGAGGTGTATGTGCGGCACTGGGCGCTGCCCAATCAGTGCTAAGCACTCATCTGTTTTGGCTGCATGTGAAGTGCTAAGCACTTTTTATATGGCGCCCACGTGAGGAGCACGTGCAGCGCTGGGCGCTGCCCAATCAGTGCTAACCACTCAGCCGTTTTGGCTGTATATGAAGTGCTAAGCACTTTTTGTGTAGCGCCAATGTGAGGAGCACGTGAGGCGCTGGGCGCTGCCCAATCAGTACTAAGCACTTAACCGTTTTGTCTATATATGGAGTTCTAAGTATTTTTATTCAGCGCCCACGTGTGTTTCATGTGAGGCGCTGGCCTTCTGCATTGGGCTCCCGCGTGTTTTTCACGTGAGGCGCTAGACGCTGTTAAAAGGACGCCCACGTGGGAAACACGTGAGGCGCTAGTCTTTTTATTTTTTTAGAGATTAAATCTTTGTTAATAGCATTTTGACCATTAATGATCACCAAGATCTTCGTTTTTGAAGATCTGGGATTAGGTTTTTCTTTAAGAACTAAGTTCTTTTATAGGTTTTTTTTCCTTTTGTTTTTCTTTTGGACCTAATTCTTTTCTGAATCTTTGATTCTCAAGAACAAGATCATCCTAATGAGAATTAAATTCTCAACTTATGGGAGACTTATTTTGTGGATCTCTGATCCAGATAAAAAACTAAGTTCTTTGAAAAGGGTTAAACCCTTAAAATAGGTAAAAGAGATATTTCGATCTCTGTATTTTCTTTACCTGGCTTTCTTTTGAAAGGGAAGTCTTCCTCTTTGAGAATTAAATACTCTGATGTTTTGAAAGCTTTCTGTATTTTTTTCAGAAGCTTATGGGGGGTACCTCCTTTTTGTCTCTGTCTCTCTGGACTGTGAGACTTGAAGTCTCGAGTCCTTTATATAGCAGAGGCGGGTTTGTTAATTAATTTTGAGAAAATCTCTTATTTAGATATTCCAATTGATTTAATTGGACTCAAAATTGATTTGGGGAATTTTACCCACCGTTGAATTTTTGATTCAAGAACTTCTGTTTTACAGAATAAATTTTCTTGATTTTAACAAAATTGGGGAAATATTTTCCCATATATATAATTTATTCTGTAAAATAGTGATTTTTTAATCACCATTGGATTTTTAATCTAAGGGTTCTCTTTTTTACAGAAAGCATTTTTTTTGTTTAGAAAGATTGAGAGAATATATTCCCAAAATAGATTTTTATTCTATTATTGGATCATTGATCCAACCGAGAGTATCTTTCTTATTTAGAAAGATTTAGGAGATATTTTCTCTTAATAGAATTTAATTGTATATTTTGATGATTTATTATCACCATCGGATCTTTGATTCAACGGCTCTGTTTAACACAGAGCATCCCAAATTCTCATGTAGAATTTATTTCTATTGATCTTGACTTGAGTACCGGAGCTCACATGTTGTGCACGTAGGCTCCACTTAAGAATTTAATTCTTATGATGGGTATTCATGTGCTTTGCACATTGGTGCCAGCATGATGAGCACGTGCGGCGCCATATAAGAATTTAATTCTTATTCAAAAAGCGTTTCTGTGCTTTGCACATTGACGCTGGCGTGAGGAGCACGTGCGGCGCCACCACAAAATTGGTGCTGGCGCTGGTGCCCTCGTGAGAAACACGTGAGGCGCTGCCCTATTAGCTTTCAACAGAGCTTTGCTCTTTCTATATATATATTTTTTTATTTTTTAGGGGGAACAAATGCCCCCTACCGTTGTTCCCACGTGGCTCACACATGGGTGCAACGGTGTCACTTTTTCCACCGTTTGATTTCCTAGGGAGTTAAACCGTCCCTTCACATCTTATAAATAGAGCCTTTGTCTCTTGAGATGACTGTTGTTTCGTCATTTTCCTTCTTCTTCCTTGAGAATTTAATTCTCTTCTCAGAGCTTAGATACCTGCCCAAATAAACTCTTAGAGTTGAACTCTGTTTAAGAAAAATTGGTAAGGATTATGACCAACTTTTTAACTCTTAAAAGAAACACTTTTTTGTTTTGGATTTTTAACCCATTAACAGAGCTTGGCTCTTTTTCTTGAAACGATCTCTTAGATATCTTTAAAAAAAATTATCTGGGTAGACCGTGGGTCTTAGAGATTTTAGGGTTTTACCTTATTATTAATTCTGATCATTGAGGGTTCTCTGGAATTTAATTCCAGTATATTTCCCATGAGGATTTCTGGGATTTGATCCCACTGTTTAGGAGAATTTAATTCCATTTTTTTTTTGCAGAGCTTGGCTCTGATTTGGATCTTAAGAATTTTGGGAATTTTATTCCCTTTTTCGTTCTTGTGTTTTATTATTATTATTGTTGTTGTTGTTGTTGTTGTTTTTGGGGTTTCACAGATTTTAATCTGTTGTTTGTTTTAAAGAGCCTGCTTTTTTGGGAAATATTGGGAGTTTTTAATTCCACTGTTTAATGGGCATTATTTATTTATTGAGGATCCTTTTGGATTCTCACGATGGGCACATGTCTCATCATTGATGAGACATCACCTTGATCTTATGGGGCCCACTGTAGTGCTATGCTAATCGCTAACTCTCAACTTTTTTTAGGTACCATGGCTGGTCATCTGTACGATCTTGAAGAGATTATCTCTTACGAGGAGATTCGCATCCAAGGCCACTACCAAGGCCATGAGTTTACTGATGCCCAATGTGACGCGGTGATGCGTCGCTTCGATGATTACAACGGTCGATTGCTTCCCTGCCGGTCTACCCTTTTGAAGATCGTCATTAGATCGATCTGGGAAGCTATACCCGGGCGCCTTGAAGTTATGCCGCTTCAAGCGCTCGATGATGCTGAGGATAAGGTACATTCAGTGTACTTGATGGGGTTGATCTCAAAGAAACGGAGAGATAATCTCGTCTCCATCTTGCACCGCGTTTTTCAGCAGAAAGTAATAGTATCAGCATATCAGAGGGCGAAGGACATTAGTGGTGACCCTGACGCTTGCATCGGAGAGAAGATGCACAAAAAGATGGTCGATGAAGCTGAAGGTGCACTGCTCAAACTTGCTTTTGAGTTTGAGAATCCATATCCGGAGTTTAGCGTCTTGCCGTTGTAGACCTCAAATAATGTAGTGGCACTTTTTTTAGTCGTTCTTATCATCACTGTGTTATCTTTTCTGAAGTATGAATGATAAGCCCCTTTTTTATATTTGCACTTTCCTTTTCTTGATTGTCTTGATTCGATGCGAAGTTGTTTATGTACTCATTTCGGAGTTTGTAGTTTATTCACTCATTTTGGAGTCTCTAGTTTGCGTACTCATTTCGGAATTTGTAGTTTATTAACTCATTTCGGAGTCTCTAGTTTATGTACTCATTTCAGTGTTTGTAGTTCATTCACTCGTTTCGGAGTCTCTAGTTTATGTACTCATCTCGGAATTTGTAGTTCATATACTCATTTCGGAGTTTGTAGTTTATTCACTTATTTCGGAGCATCTTTAGTTTACCTCCCTTAGGTTTACAGGCAAACTTGTCATAACATTGTATGTAGATAACCCCCATTCTTTTTACAATAGAGGTCCGTTAGGTTTGTGGTACTAGGGTTTTAGTCTGTGGTACGTCGCGTTGGCTGATATATTCCTCGATATACAGTCTTTAAGCCGCTGTTCGAGAAGCCCCGCGAGTGTCGTGTCTCTGATCCCTTTGGGGGCTGGACAAGACGTTTTCAAGTAATCTCCTTAGATTATATTACCGTCGAAAGAGCAAGCGTTAAGAATTTGATATGACGCTTTTTACTTGAGGTTAGGCTCAATTTGGAGCCCCGATAAGCTTTAACCGCACCCTTCTGGGGTGGGACGATCTCCAACTGTCTTTAGGCATTATATGAGTTGCCATCAAGACCCGAACCTAGGAATATGCCGTCATTTCTGTTTTTTTTTGTTTTGACGATGTCACACCAATTCTTTTGCTAAAATAGGGTAGTCATCTGTAGAACCTTTATGCTGCGTGTATTGCAATTGAAATCCGGAGCTAGGAATATGCCATTGCTCCTTTTTTTCTTTGACTCTTGGGTCTTTTTTTTATGATGACGTTGCATCTGGATCCTGCTGGAATGAGAAAGAACGTCGGGATAGTCTCTAGGTTGTATATGTACCGTCCAGACTTGGATCTAGGATTTTGCCATCACTCCTCTTTTATTCGACCCTTGGGTTTTTTGTTAACGTCGTGTCTGCATCCTGCTGGCATGAGAAGCACGTCGAGTCGATTTTTAGGCTGTAGATGTTGCCATTAAAATCTGGCTCTCCCTTTGACGGAGCCTGGTGGAAAAATATGGTTCCCTTTCTTTCATTTGTACCCATGAATTGTATACAGGAGTAGTTGTAGACCTACCTGCAGGGCAGAAAAGTTTCATTTTCATTTTTTTCGCGATACTCTATCTTTTCAGCTTTTATGTCGCGAAAGTCGCGATTGCCCAATCATTTCGGCTATTTATCGCGGTGCCCAATCATTTCGGCTGTTTTTGTTTTTACTCGCTGCTTTTTATTGCGAGTTGCCCAAACATTTCGGATTTTTTTTGAGTTGGGGATTTGAAGTTTGATATCAATCTTGGCATCAGTATCGCTACCACTGGGATATTGCCAGGAGCAAATCATCATCTGCCGTGAGAGGACTTGAAATTTGATACCTATTTAGGCATCGGCATAGCTACAACTGGAACATTACTAGGAGCGAATCATCATCTGCCTTTGTCGATTTGAACAAAGATGGCTTAGCAAACATGGTTAGGATCCTGTCGACTAAGGCTTTTTGACTTTATGAGTCGTAAGGGTCTCATAAAGGCATTTCTCCCTACAAGTCGAAAGGATCTCGTAGGTGTATTTTCTATTTAGGAATAGTGAGAATTCCTAAGTGCGTTTTCTCTTGTAAGTCGTAAGGATCTTACAAGAGTGTTTTCTACTTATAAGTCAAGAGGACATACAAGTGTTGTTAACCAATTAGGGACATTTCTTGCCACTGGTAGAACTTGGTGAGAGATTATTTATTTGTGCCCGTGGATTGTATACAATGGTCAATATAGGACCCATGTAGGGCAATATTAGGGGAATATGACGGATAAAGAATGGGTTCAGATCTCTGTAGCTTAAGACTTTAGAATTTTATGAGCCGTAAAGGTCTCATAGGGGGGATTCTCCTTACGAGTCGTGAGGATCTCGCAAGTGTAGTTTATTCTTAGGAATCGTAGGGATTCCTAAGTGTGTTGCTCCTTGTGAGTTGTAAGGATCTCACGCGGGCTTTTTTTACGAGATTGCGCCCTTCCGGGTTTTCACAAGCTCGCCGGTAGCCCTGCTGTTTTTACTCACGGCGCCCTTTCGGGTTTTCATCCATGCCCATTTCGCTTGTGTACATACCTCTTTTTTTTAATGGTGAAACTCTCGAAAGTAGCTTCGTCGCAGGTGACCCATCTGTTTTTCGGTGGGATTTGGAGGTGGCTTCATTGCTGGAGTAGCTGTGTGCCTAATAGGACTTGAGTTGTAACCTTCTCCGTTAGGACTTCGATTGCAATATAGATCTCAAGGGAGCATATCACCGTATTTGGGGGCAATGTGCTAGTTTAGGGATATTTCGGTCCATTATTGCCATGTTTGAGACGAAATTTTAGTTTAGGGACATCTCGGTCCGTTATCGCCATGTTTGAGGCGAAGTTCTAATTTAGGGACATTTCGGTCCATTGTTAGTTTAGGGACATCTCGGTCCGATATAGCCATGTTTGAGGCGGATAGTTAGTTTAAGGACTACTCGGTCCGTTGTTAGTTTAGGGACATCTCGGTCCGTTGTCGCCATGTTTGAGGCGGATAGTTAGTTTATGGAATTCTCGGTCCGTTGTCGCCATGTTTGAGGCGGATAGTTAGTTTAAGGACTTCTCGGTCCGTTGTTAGTTTAGAGACATCTCGGTCCGTTGTCGCCATGTTTGAGGCGGATAGTTAGTTTAAGGACTTCTCGGTCCGTTGTCGCCGTTTTTGAAGCGACAGAGCTTTTTGTATACTACTCTCAGAGTTCTGACTCAGAAAGATAGCGAGTGGACATGAGCGTCGTCATCTATCATTGACCTAAGTCGTGACTCGTCAAGCGTAGTATTTTTTGAGGAATCGGTCGTTTATTGGCCGGAAGGGTCTTTCGCCATGCATATCCATGAGTAGGTAGGCTCCACCTTGATAGATTTTGTCTATGATGTATGGGCCTTCATGGTTCGGCTTGAACTTTCCCCATTTTGCACGATTGGGGATCATGGGTCTTTTGACGACTGGCACGAGTTCGCTTTGGCTGAATGTTCTTGGCCTGGTCAGTTTTTCGTATAACCGTGTCATCCTTGCCTTATAAGCCTCCAGATTTTGCTGTGCTATAAGGCGAGTTTCGTCAAGGGCATCGAGCTCCTCCAACCGAAGATGAGCATTTTCTTTATCTGTCAGTTCGTATCGGACCGCTACTCGTAGAGAAGAGAGTTCTATTTCCAAGGAAAGCACTGCTTCCGTACCGAATACCAACGCGTATGGAGTGTATTCGTGACCATTTTGAACGTTGTTCGGTACGCCTAGAGAGCTTCGTGCAGCCTTTCATGCCGATCTTTTTGTTTCTGGACACCGTTTTCTTTATAATCTTTATCAAGATCTTGTTGAAAGCTTCGGCTAGACCATTGCCCGAGGGTTATAGACTGAAGAGTATCTCCAATCTATTTTATGCTGTTGTGTGAAGCGGCTGATTTTATGACTTCTATAAGCTGGTCTATTATCCGAGATAATTCGTCGCAGAATGCCAAACCGATAGATAACATGTGTTTTGTAAAAATGGTGGATATTCTCCATCGTCACCTCCCTTAGTGCTACTACTTCTGCCTACTTGGAGAAGTAGTCGGTCGTCGCCAGTATGAACCGATGTCCTTTGGACGATGCCGGTTCAATGGGGCTAATTATATCGGTTCCCCACATTTTGAACGGCCAGCTATCTACAGTTGGGTGTAGCGGATTTGGATATTGGTGGATGAAGTCCCCGTGAATTTGGCACGAGTGACACTGCTTCACATATTCGAGGCAATCCTGAATCATTGTGGGCCAATAGTAACCCCTTCTTTTCATCTTCCGCTTCATCTTTGGCCCAACTTGATAAGAACCGCAGAGTCCGTCGTGAGTTTCTTGGATGATTCTCTTCGCTTCTTCTGGTCCCAGGCATCTTAGCCACAGACAGTCGAACGATCTCTTATGTAGAGTATCATTGACGAAGGCGAAAAACAAAGCTTATTTCATGAGATGATGTCTAAACGACGCATTTTTGGGCGTTTGTTAGGATTTGAAGTAGTCTATGAAGACTTCCCTCCAATCCTTGACCTTTTCTACGTCCTCTATTTGAAGGAATACTTGTTCGGTCATTTATTTTCTTTCAGATGGCCCTATTAAGTCTTTCGAAGATATATATGTAGACACGAGAATTCTGCGTCTTTGCACAATGATCCTTACGTCATCGAGGTCTTCATTGGCCAGTTCCTTAGCCAATTTGGCCAATGCATCCGCCTTGCTGTTTTCTACACGTGGTATACTCTCCAGGATGTAGGAGGGGATTTTTGTCAGCAGTTGTTGCACTCTTTCGCCATACTTTATCAGCTCTGGCTTGCATATCTGATAATTATCATTTACTTGGCTAACGATCAGCTGGGAGTTTCCATATATGATGAGGTCTTTGATTCCCATGTCAATAGCGGTCTCGAGGCCTGCTATCAAAGCTTCATATTCAGTTTCTTTGTTAGTCCTTGGCTCCGTTAAAGAAAGGTCGTAACGCAATATCCCTCCTTGCGGGGTCACGAAGATAAGGCCCACCTCGACTTTGATTATGGTGGTGTTTCGCTTTCGTTGCTTCACGGAGGATGCTCCATCGAAATAGAGTTCCCATTGGGCATCATTTTCTTCTTCGATTGCGTCGAATGTATCTATTTACCGCCGAAAGCCGGGAAAGACGAACGTCTTGCCTGAATTTGGGGGCAGATGCTATTTGGGTTTATCCTTCCACCTCTCCGAAGATGCCAAGTTGATTTATGGCACCGTGTATTGGAGGTTTGGACGGAAGCGGTCGTTGTAGCAGATTTCGTCAGATTCCCCCTCATTGTGAGAAGGTTTTGATTGTGGAGACGCTCTTCCCTGCAGGCGCAAGCCTCTGCAGTTAATTACGTTACCGCGTAGCGATAACCACTTTTTCCTGCTCCAGATGTTCACTTTGTGTCGTGTCGTGTGTGTTTGTTTTATTTTTGGTTGCCCGTGGATTGTATACGGAGACTAATTTGTGTTGTCGCCCGTAAGGCGTGGATTAGTCCAAATCTGTATTTTCTTAGATTTGGATTTGGTTTGATTTAAGGATCGTTAATCTCGTTTGGGATTAAGATCAACTTAAATGTTTGTTGAGAATACGTTAGTCTAATTTTAGACTAAGATCTACTCAGCAGGATTTTTGGGATCATTCAGACCCAACAAAAAAGCATTTGGGCCCTATTGCTTTAGTTTAAGGACGTTACGGTCCATAGATCACCATTTTTGGTATAAGGGTTTAGTTTAAGGACGTTGCGGTCCACAGCTAGTTTAAGTACATTACGGTCCATTGTGATATGCTCATGGGTTTGGGAATGCACCCAAAAGCTGTTGGCTGTCGGGACCCTCCACCTCTCTGAAGACGTTGAAGAATTACAACTACATGTATCAGAGGTATGGAGAGATGTACCCTTGAATCCGAATTCCAGATTGAAGGGAAAGATCATGATTGAATGAACACCATTTTAGATACGATCTGTTAGGAGATCATTAGTCATCTTTGGAACTAAGATCGATTTGGGGAGATTTGAGTATAGAAGGGCTCGGTTGATTGATGATCAAAGGGGTTTTGGCCTTAGGAGACTTGGCTAATTTGGGCTAAGGTTGGCCTCCCATAGTGTTAAACACTGATATCTGCTCGGCACTCACATGCTCCCATGTGAGGCTCTTAAACAGTGTTAAACACTGAAATTTGGACCGCTCACGTGTGGCACGTGAAGCGCCTGAGAATTGGGCACTGATTCTTTGGGTTTATTCCCTTTTTCTTTTATAAGTGGTAAGCACTATTGGGGGTCATGTGGGATCACGTGAGGCGCCCCAAAATCGGAACTGTCTTTGATTTATTTCCCTTTTTCTTTTATAAGTGCTAAGCAGTTGTTTTAAGGGGTCACGTGGGAACACGTGAGTCGATCTCAGTTGTTTTTTTATGCAGGGTTAAACCCTAGTTTTATCAGAGGAATTAAATTCCTATATCTTTTGGAAGAATTAAATTCTTCAAACATAGTTCTTTCCTCTAAGTTTTGGGACTGCATGACAGAATCTCCCCGATGAGAATTAAATTATCAACTTGTGGGGATATCTGCTTCTGCAGACCTCAACCAGAAGAAGAACTAAGTTCTTTTTTGGAAGAGTTAAACTCTTGTAATGGCGGAGAGGAGATAAAATGATCTCTAGGTCTTTTTTCTTACCTAGGGTTTCTTTTCTTAAAAGAGAACTCTTTCTCTTCTTTTTTTTGTTTCTAAAATTTTATGAGGGGGTCTCTTCTCTTTCTCTTTTTAGTCTCGAGTCCTTTATATAGTAGAGGCAAGTTTGTTGATTTAGTTAAGGAAATCTCTCATTGAGAGGTTTTTTAATTGATTCGGGGATTTTATCCACCGTTGGATTTTTGATCCAAGAACTTCTGTTTTACAGAAGATATTTTTCTTGTTTTTAACAAGATTTGGAAAATATTTTCCTATACAGAGCTTATTCTGTACCTTGGTGATTTTTAATCACCATTGGATTTTTAATCCAATGGTGCTCTGTTTTACAGAGCGTAATCTTTCTTGTTTAGAAAGATTGGGGAAATATTTTCCCATACAGAGCTTATTCTATAGCTTGGTGATTTTTAATCACCATTGAATTTTTAATCCAACGGTGCTCTGTTTTACAAAGCGTAATCTTTCTTGTTTATAAAGATCTAAGGAAATATTTCCCAAATAGGGTTTTGATCCCTTTTATTTAGAATTTAATTCTATCAGCTTGGAAAGTGATTAGGAACCCTCACGTGTAGCACGTGACCCCCTATAGAATTAAACTGGTTTGCTTATATGCAGCAGTCCTAGAGAAAGGCATCACGTGTTGGCACGTGAGCTGATGTTCAGGAATGTCACGTGTGGCATGTGACCATCACAAAGTTAAGCCCAACAAAGATCATCACGTGCTGACACGTGAGCTTCTCTGGATTGTTATTTGTCTTAGGTGTTGGGTCACGGCAGCGCCTCGGCCATCAAAACGCGGCCAAAATGCGGAACAAAAATTTCTAAAACCGGCGCTACCGTTACCCGAATCCCGGATCGGCCTTAAACCCTAAACTAGCATACTATGAAAGAGGTTAGAATTGTTATACCGAGTTGATCCAAGTCTTTCGGTCTTCATTCCAAGCTCCTAGCGGTTCTTTGACGAAGTTTGGTTGCCGGTCTTCCTCCATCTCCGATGATCCACCCGAGGGAAACGGCGCAAGCTCCAACCTCGTCGAACGAGATAACCGACGCTCCAAAGTCGTTAGCGATGGAGAGAGGGGGTGTATGAAAGTGTCACTACAATTTTCTCTCAAATCTTGTGCTCATGAGAGCAACCATAGAAGATGAATGGGAGTGATGAAGCTTTGGCATGAAGAACAAAGAAAATGGCTAAGTCTTTTTCTTTTCTTTTTGAGTGAATGAGAGAGTGGAGTGTAGCAAGCATAATGTCACCAAATGAAAAATCAATCCCCACCAAAAAGTGGCCGGCCCATCCTCCTCTCTCATTCACACACCAAAGAAAAAAATATCATTTCCTAATTTACAAATAAACAAATCAAAGCCATGCTTTGTCCCATGCTTTTGCCACATCATCCCTTCCACCTCATTTATAAAACAAATAAATTTCCAAAAATGGAAAATAATATAAATGAGGTGGCATCTTCTAGAAGCTATTCCGTATAAAATGCGGAATACTTCCCGGTACATGTATCGAAATACATATATGCGTATTCGTATAAAAATACGAATAGCCAAGAGAGAAAATAAATAGTGAACAATAATACTAGAATATGTATATACTAATACATATATAAATTATTAAATCAAAATCCGATTTAATAATCCGGCTTAATCCTAAGCCGCTAGTATTATCAACCGTCCGATTAAAGTCTGCGCAGCAAGTGCACATATTTAATCGGACACCCGTATGTATCAATATACAACATGTACACCATATCGCCTGGACCGTAAAAACCCTCTGTGTAGGACTCTAAAGACTCGTCAATACGCTGGCAGTGGGTTTAACCATAAGCACGTCAGCGGCACTAGCTATACGTAACGACTACCCAGGTATTGAGCGAAAGGGGGCCGACGAGCAAACTCATGCAGAACCCCTACTGAGCCTGACAGTGACAATATCCGTACAGTCCGGTCTGTTCATCTAAGAGTATCGCATATCGAGTCTAGGGGGTGGATAATGTCAGACCCCCAACAACGCGATATTTAGTGTCGGGATGAAACCCATCACCACCTGAGAAACTATCGATCCTGGATCGGTAGTTCTCGTCCACCGTGGCCACGGATTTATGGTGATGGCCATCCGTACACAATGCGACATCAACCCCCAATACCGGGAGAGACGAATCCCCGACGATACGATCACTGCCTCCATGTGGCTTAGGACTGTACCCAACTAAAACCTATTTGCACGACTCCTTTGAGCCGTGGTAGGGTAGTAATCAAAGCACAGTGGGAACTCACACGAGACAAATGACGATCTCAGGTCGACAGACTAACCTGTATACATGTCACCTGGGAACTGCTATCTGACAATAGGTATAATACCAACTAGTAGGTTCTCGGCGAGTCCGTCCAGTGTACTCATAACCCAATGAGCACCTGTATACTATCTTAGGTGAACAAACTAACACCAATGGCTTGTAAGACCTGGCCACCGCCCCTCGTCGGGGTCTCGATCAGTATACACTAGTCTACACTGGAGTACCGATGCCCGGTCTCGATACTCCTACGACTAGGAACATTTAAGGATGTGCTTATAGACCACTAGCTCCCACATATATGATCGCCATCATAATGCTGGCTGTCAAGCAAGAATCCTATGGGCTCTATCAACATGATGATAAAGACAAACCAGATAGCATACTATCATCTTGAGTAAGACTGTTTTATCGGTATAGGTCCTCACTCAATCATCATAATCACAAGTCCGCGACTATGATAATTTCCTTGAGGGTACTATAGCCAACATTAGGAAGGCGCCTATATACTTTGTATATAGATGCTCACGTGTTTGCACGTGAAGCTCAATTTCAGCCTTATTTGTTAAGCGCGATGCCTATAATCTTTGCTCCAAGGCGCATCACGTGTGGGCACGTGATGCTCCATTAGGGGAATTTTTCCCATCTCTTTTTATTTATTATTTTTTTATAAGGGAACAGTATGTTCGTCCGGCAATTCGCAATTTAATGGGGAGTCAGCTGGTATCGAATGCTCCGCAAGAAAGTCGGCAATGGCTTGCCCTTTCATTGCTTTGAGGGGACGATACGTTATCGAGAACTCCATCAGGAAGAGGGCCCATTTAGCAAGCCTTCCTGTTAGTATTACAGACCCAAGCGTCCATGACGACTGTGAGTCGAATCCGGAGATGGTAATTTTATCTCGGGTAAGGTGCTAAACGTTCATGCAAATCTCCTTCAGCACTCTCACGTTGAGAAGGTTGACGGAGGATCCGTTGTTGACAAGAATTTTTCCTATCTTGATGTCGTGGCAGTACCCGGTAACGTATAACAGGCGATTATGTTCGCACGTACCGAGGAGGAGATCTTCATCGCTGAATGTAATATCAGCCATGTAGATCTCTGTCGGTTCATCTTTCATCTTCTCTTCCACGAAGAAAGCTTGGAACTGATCGGGATCTTGTAATGCCTTGATTAGAGAATCTCGTGCCTCTTTGGACAGGAGGAGAGCAACCAATATGCTCAGTTGTGAGGGTATTTTTCTCAGATGTGCTGAGACATTGTAATCCATCTTATTTTTCTTGGGTGGGTCCTTTGCGGTGATATCTTTGACAACTCCATCGTCGAGGGCAATTTTCTCAGAGATTTTTTCTTTCCCTTTGTCCTTTTTGCTCGAAACTTTGTTTATTGGTCCAAGGTTCTTCTCAGGCAGCATGCGGTTACGCAGCTGAATATTCTCGCAATTCTTCCCCTCCTCTTCTTTTTCAGAAGGGGAGACTTTGAAGAGAGGGCTGAGGGGTATTTCGTCCTCAGAATTGCTCCCGAAGGTAAGAACTTAGGGTTTTTCCCCTTCCGAACTGGTACCAACCATATGACAGTTGCCAATTGTTTCTTCATGCGTGTTTGTCGCACTATTTTGCCATTAACGAGCACGAGTTTCGCGCTTCATCTTCTTGAAGTTTTTTTATGGGCAACGTATCCTTGCCACCACTTCTTGAAGGCACTGCATTCCTCGGTAGGGTGGGTGACCCTCCGATGATATAGGCAGTAGTTCGGATGTGAATCTTCTCCATCGAGGCATATGACCCCGGGACTGTTTCTTACGAGAGGTGGCAGCTTCATCCCCATTGACAGGGCTTTGGCGAACCGCTTTTCTACTTTGAGCATGTCCTTATTTGTAGCAGGTATGCTTTGGTTTGGTTGGAGTACTCTACGACTCGTCATCGCCGCAGCTTCTTTGTCCCAACGCTGACGCTTAGCCTTTTCGTATATGGCTGTTTCGCGTTCTCGGTCAACTTTGCTTTTTTGAAATGCTTCGTTTAACAGCCTATCGATTGGGTCTTCTGGCAGTTCCGGGGATTTTAGCGCCGATTCTGCACCCAGTTCCTCCGTGTTGTTTTCTGACGCCGAGAGAGTTTCTTCGTCATTTAACAATGAATGGGTGACCATGTGGCAACTTGCTACACGGTCCCCGGTATCTCCTGATGAGTCATTTTCCTCGTCGTTGTCACTATCTTCATTCTTAAGAATATACTTGATGAACTCTTCGAGCAAGACCGGTTTCCGCGCCTTCTGGTTGTACTCCTCCAGCGCGTCAACGTACTTTTGTAGGTCTGTGCGCTTGTCGTCATACTCAGCAGGCTGCATATGCTTCTTGGTCTTCTTCTTTTTCTTTGATGACTTTGAATGCTCGACTTGGGGGGTTTTCCCTTTGTCAACAACTTTCGGTGCGGGACGTGGTTTCAGCATCCCTTCGATAATTTCGGATTCAAGTGGGCTTTTCCACCTAACTGCTGGATATGCCTGTAGATCCTTCAGCATTCTTTTGGTTTTTGTTGAAAGAACAACTTCCCATGGAGTTTCTTCCACAAGTGAGCATGATGCCCCCGGCGCATCCACCTTTTTGGGAGTGTGCTTCTATGGTGGGTTTACCCTCCAGTTATCAGACATCATGAATTTCCTCTGTTGGTACTTGTCATCGACCAAGTTCTTGAAGACGTAGCAATCCTCAATTGGGTGGATCACCATTCTGTGATAGGAGCAGTAGTTAGGGTTATTGACGCCACCGGGTTGCGGTGGACGCTACGGGTCTGGCAATGTGATAAGTTTATTACGCATTACCAATTCGAATAGTCTTCTCGTCTTATCGCGGGAAAACGAGTAAGCGCGTCCTACTCTTTCCTTCAAGGAAAGACGCGGACGCGCTTTGTCTTGACGAGCAGCCGGTTTTAGGCCACTCGGTTGTTGTTACGTGTTGGCAACGAAGGCCGCTTTCCCTTTACCCTTGTTATTTCAAGGGTCCTTATTTGAGGAGGAAAGCTCGTAGCCCATCTGGTCCATTTGGGCTAGTTTATCGATCAGAGCCTGGAAAGTGGTTGGTTTGAACAATGTCATGAACTGGGACACAGTCGTTTGAGGATCAAGTGTCACGATGAACATGCCCACGGCGGGAGATTCTTCAATGCGCTGTTCGCACTTAGACCATAGGTTCCGCCACCAAATCGCGTATTGGACCCAAGTTTCTCCTGGCCTTACCTAGGCATTAATTAATGACGTGATCAGGGTACGCTCACTTGCACTGGCGAACCGCTGTGTGAACAGAAGCTCTATCTCTGTGAATGTCTTTACGGAGTAATTTGGAAGCTTCGAGTACTATTCAAAGGCCGTTTCTGACAAGCTGCCAACGAACTGGAGAAGCAACAGTTTGTCGTCGCCTCCGGTGTTACCGCACAGAGCTCTGAACTACGCGACGTGCTGATAGGGGTTGCATGTCCCTTTGTATAAATGAAACTTGGGGATCGTATATCCCGGTAGGTACTTGATTTGATCATACCATCCTGGATACTGTTAGGAATATGTATGCCCTAGAGGCCATTATTGTATGATATAGTGGATGCTTGGACATATATATATAGGACTTTCTTGCTCGACATGATAGTATGCTATCTGGTTGCTCCTTATCTTAGCATGTACACTAGTATTATTATACTGTCTCTCTGATACATGTTCATAAAGCCCTTAGGATGTTGACTTGACTATCAGGACTATGATGCAGATCATACTAGTGGGGCTTGTGTAGTCCACAAGCAGATCCTTTAAACAGTTCCTAGTCGAGGGAGTATCGAGACAGGGCATCAATATTCTAGAGTAGACTAGTGTGTACGTTTTTTGACCCTGTATGGGGTGATGGTTGATCCCATAACCATTGGTGTTTGACATCAAAGATTGTACACATGTGCTCATTAGAGAATGGGTACACCGAACAGGACTCGCCGAGAACTTCTAGATTGTACCATACCTATCGTTGGATAGCAGTTCTCTGGTGACACTTGTACAGGTTAGTCTGTAAACCCGAGATCGTCATAGTTTCTTGTGTGGTGCCCACTGTGCTTTGATTTCCTCCCTACCACGGCTTAAAGGAGTCGTGCAAACAAGTGGATTTTGGGTACAGTCCCGAGTCACATGGAGGCAGTGAGCGATAGGAGGGGTTTCGTCTCTCCCGGTATAGAGAATTGATGTTGCTCTATGCTCGATTGGCTATAACAGCAAGTCCCTGGCAAGAGCTGATGAGATTTACTGGTAAGTGTTATCAGTAGTTTCTCGAACGGTTATAGGCCACATATCGGCATGACTTATCAAGTTACTGGGGTCTGACGATTCCACCCCTAGACTCAATATGCGACATATCAGACGAAGAGACCGGACTGTATGGTAAGTGTTGCTTATAGGCTTCACGGGAGTTTGGACAAGTTTGTGTATTGTTCTTCTATTCGCTCAATACCTGGGTAGCCGTTACGTCTAGCTAGTACCGCTGACGGCTTATGGGTAACTGATGTGATTACTACCTACTGCTGGCGTATTGACGAGTCTTTAGAGTCCTATACAGAGGTTTCCTAACTCAAGCGAAATGAAGTAGGGCACATATGGAGATATGTGCGGGTGCTTGATTAAATACGAGTATGTGATATCGTATTCTAATCCCGCGATATTTGATATCGGTTAGGTTATATGTGATATAACCGGATTATTGAATCAAGTGTTGATTCAATGATTTGTTATATGTATATTTTTTTATATTGGTCGGTTATATATGATATGACCGGATTATTGAATCAAGTGTTGATTTGATATTGAATATTGAAAGTTGTCGGTTATATGTGATATAACCGGGTTATTAAATCAAGTGTTGATTTGATAATATGATATACATATAAATGATATTAGTCAGTTATATATGATATAACCGAATTATTGAATCAAGTGTTGATTTAATAATTTGATATATATTAATATATTTGATATATGCATATATATTAACTAATACTAGCTCACTAATGATTTTCTTCTCTTGTTATATAATGATATATATATATATATATATTTAATATATGTATTTATATATAATTGGATTATTGTATCATGCTTGATGATACAATGAACATGGGTGTATGAGACTCACACATAATCTAAAGATAATTGGGGATATTTATATTTAAGAGGAAATAAAAAAATGGGTGAATAATGAGCATGGCTTGGATGCTTGTAGAAGCATGTATAAGTCATGACTCATCTCTCATTTTTTGTTTTACTCTAAGATATTTTCTAACCCCAACCTTATCTTTAAACTCATTGGTTCACTCTCTCATTATTGATAACACTTTCTCTCACTCACCCAAGTTCATCTTCTTCCTCCTCTAGTTTTTCTTGAGTTGGAAAATAAAAAGAGAAATAGATTTCTAATGTGAGAAAAAATCCTACTTCATCAACCTATACTCATCTAGCCTATTAGTTTAGGTTGTTTGCTTCACTAATACTTGATTAGTGAAGTATTAGCTTGAGTTAGAGAGACTTCAAGGTGGATCATCTTTGGCTTCGATGATCGCAAAGCAAGCTCGATCCTTTCTTCAAGTGGAGCCAAGAGGAGTTCTAGGGACTATTACTTGGAGCTTTAGAAGTGAAGGATTTCGTCTACAAAGGTTGTAACTATCTTCACTTAGTATAGAACTTGCTTTCATGCTTAGAAAACCCTAATACTCTAGTTAGATTCTATGTTAGTGTAGCTTAGCACTCTAGTTTTTTTTAAATTGCATACTTGATGCTTGTATAAACATAGTGGTGGTGCTAAGACACACTTTCATGGTATCATAGCCGAGCTAGAGCATTAGGTGATGTCTAAACGACGTTAAAATGTTCGATCGAACTTCAAAACCCGTATTTTGCAAGGTTTCTGTCCATTTTTCAAAAGTTGGAATTTTTCAGATTAAAAATAGTCAAAAATCCGTGCAGGATATTTGATGGAGCCCCAAGAAGTACTGTAACACCCGAGTTCATTTATACCAATTCCAATTCTCGTATTTCTTTATTCGTGATATTCTTGATTTAACGTATTGTGGGTGCGAATGGTATTTTACACTTTACATTGCATTCGACCCGACCCGCTTGCTTGAACCTGTTTGATTCTTATCTATAAATTACCTTGACTTGTTGCATGGACACGTGCATCTCATGATTAGTACATACTGGCATTTTACCTGGTATTGCATCTTTTACCATATAACATTTTAGGTCTTGTAAAATAATTTAAAATTGCATTTCATAGCCTGCATGATACCGCTAACCCCGTAGTAGCGTCCGCGCATCTTGTTCTCGTCCCGTTCAGTGAAACGGACATATTTGGATGGCTACGCGCACGTACGTGCATCCGTTCTTGGGGGTATGCATTTTCGTTACCTGAGCATTCATTTTGAAATTTGGTCATCACATATATTTTTCGTATTTTAAATCTGAATTTGTAGACCCAACCCGGATGCGTTTTGGAATATTTTTGTATTCCACCAAAATTCAAATTAATTAATTTTATATTCTTGTATTTTAATCGGCTTTTAAAATTTTGATACCAAACTAAAATCTTTTTGAATATTTTTAAAATCTCAATCCCAGCTCTTTCTTGAATCCCGGCCTCATTCTTCCTCTCTCTTTCTCTTTCTCTCTCTTCTTTTCTTTCCTTCTCTCCTTCTCTCTCCTTACAAAACGCCAACCTTATATCTCCTCCCTGTTCATTTCTCTCTCTCTCACCTCTCTATCTCTCTCCTCTCTCTCTCTCCTCTCGTATTCTCTGTCACTCTCCTCTCTCTCTTTAACTCTCTATCTCTCTCTCTCTCTGCTTATATATATATATATATATATATATATATATATATATATATATATATTTTGTATGAAATTTTTTCCCCACACACTCTTTTCCCTCCTTCCTCCTTCGTCCCAGCCGTCGCCCTCGCTCTCGAACCCCAACCCTAGCTGCGTCGCCGTTGCCGGTCCACCCTCAACCTCGCCTCTCTCCTCTCGCCGTCGAGTCCTCCTCCATCTCCCAACGCCTGCAAACCCGACGAACTCAACTCGCCTCCACGAACCCACAACCCAACCTTCACCATACACCTCGCCTTGCCATCGACCTCCCCTGGTCACCATCCCCTATCTCCCTGATCTCGTTTCCTCGACATCGTCGACTCTCTCTCCTCCTTCTCATCTCCCTGGTGATTCCCTGCACACCCACCTTCTCCAAACCCAAGAACCTCGACTATCGTCGCCCTCAGCCGCCGACGACCCCTCGCCGTCTCACCACCCTCTTCGTCACCTTCCCCTCCTCTCCGACCTCACCTCCAACTCACTTCCTCCTTTTCCCGAACTCTCCTTCAACCCCGAGCGAGAACCCCACGAAGCCTGCACATCCGCGACCCTCACCGGAGAACCCACCATCGACCATCCATCTTCTCTACCTTCTTCACCTCCTCTCCTCTTCCCTCTCCATCGATTGTAACCCACATACCTAAGAATCCCGAGCCTCTCTCTCTTTCCTGCACAAAAAGAGCAAACCCTAACCTTCGCCGGAACTCCGATCCCGTCGCCTCCATCCACTTATCATACCCCATCGTCCTCCCTGACCCCAGGACATCACAACCCCAGAGCAACAAATTCCTCCCTCTCTTGTTCTTCTCTTCTTCTTCCCTTCTTCTTTTTCTTTTCTTTAAATTTCTTGATCCGTTCTTTCGGTGATCGCCGGAGACCCGTTGCCGTCATCACCCTCTCTGTCCTCGCCTGTGATCCAAACCCCAGAGGCACCCTTCTTCTCCCTTCTCCTTCTTCTTCTCCTTTCTTCTTCTTCCTTTCTTTTCTTCTCTTTACTTCTTGGATTCTTGTTTTCCGATGATCGACGGAGCCTTGCCCGTCGCTGTTGATCCGGGTGGTCCTGAGGACGTTCCCTGACAGCGCGGTCGTGTTATTGCCGTACCTGGTTCTGTTCTATGCTCGCGTGGACACATCGCGACGTTTTCCCCGATATCCGACGTGTTGCACGTACCGCTTTGAGATCCGATCAGGCAAGTAAAACTTGCTACATGTTATTTATAATATTTCATATTTATTTAGATATATATTAAGCATGAAGTTTGAATTTAGTGCCCTATATTACATTTTACCATTCGATATCCCGTTTATATCATTTTTTAGAGTTGGTTATGAAAACATACCTGGTTGCATGTTAGATTACAATATTTTGTGCCCACGTCCATATTTATATTATAGTGCTTGGTTGCATAGTCCATAGTACCGTTTAAATAGTTTTTAACCTTTCAAATACCCGCTTGCATCCATCTCGTCTAGTATACATATCATTGCATCCATAGATCACTTGAATGTATAACATTGAAATATTAACATTCCACCTTTGATAAATTGTAGTTTAATTAGTATTGGAACTTTAACTTTAACCCTAATCATAACTGTGCATCTATATGCCTTAATCTGTACCTGTTTGCTTATCACATTACAATATTCCATTTTATTGTTCCAGTAGTACCCCATACTTGTTTTGTATACCCATGCTTATGTTAGTTGATTATGAGCACCCACATGATATTTTGTGCACCCCTGACTTGACTTGTTACACCTACTACTTGACATGACATGGTACCGTGCACCTCTCGACATGACATGATACCTATATACTACCTGACTTGACCTGATGTACCATGGCCTTACCTGTTATCTGATCTTGTGACTAATGCCAACAAACCTGATCTGTTGTCCTTACGGACATTTGTTGTTGTCTATCCAAACAAACCTGTACCTGCCTGATCCTGTGTTGGCATTAGCTCCAGATTATTTAATACCTGACTTGAGCACATATAACTTGGGGGTATGGGGAAATCAATGATGAAACCTGACTTGTAACTCGACAGTTCTATACCTTTTTTGATCAGTCTTACGGGCTAGGCCAGCCCCGGGGTGATGCTGCTGGCATCACTCGTCATTACCTACCACCCTTTACTGCCTTGCGGCACGTCTCGGATTCAGCCCGAGAGTCATAGACCGTGATCTCGGGCACGCACGGGATACTATTGAGTTATATCGATGATTCATCAAATTGATTTCAAAGACTTGAGAGTAGTTGACACAGTAGACCAGTTAGATTACTCACTACACATTACCCTTCACTGTCACTTTTATATTACCGTTATACCTTTTTTACTGTTCATACACATACCTGAATGTCTTGCTACCCCTGTTTATTTTATTGCTTGATATTATGACGTACTGACGTCTGGGTTTTGCATAGCCCAGATCCTCTACCTTTGTTGCAGACTGATCAGGAGTACTACCGCTATTAGACCGAGCAGTGAGGATCCTGTTGGTATCCAGATTTACTTTCCAGGTGTTTAGTTTATTGGATCTTTTGCTTCCGCATATTATATTATTTCTTGACTCATTTATTCTGGCTCATGGACATGTATTAGATAGATTAGTTTACTTTATTGTTCTTGATATCTCTACAGCCGTAATGTGACTGTGGAAGGATAATTCCTATCCACAGGTAGCATGGTTGGCTATGTCACGTGCCGATCTTAGCGTACTCTGGGAAGCGGGACGTGATAAGTACGAGGCCCCAATTCCATCAAAGAGACACGGAACCGCGGCCTAACCCCTAGTTTTGCCGCGATTCCGCCGCAATCTTGTGGAATTGTGAGATCGTATTTCTTGTGCTGCTCCATTGTGATATTTGGCACTTTCTGGATATTTTTAGTGAGGCTCAAGTTGTTGAGGTCTCTGTGATTTGTGGATGTTTGATAAATCGATTGAAATATTTAACATCGTCTAGATTATTTATGATATGTGATACAATTTTTGGAATCCACATTAATTAGTTTTGTGAAAACTAGTTTGCAATTTGTAAATCTCGCGTTTTAGTCTCGTTTGATCGATTGCCACGGAGTATCGATTCGAATTAAAACTCCGTCGCATTCATGTATCGTACGCGAACACTCGCCGGGTAATACTACTAGATAGCCATGTCCCGTAGCCCCGACCAAGTGACTATAGGAGAACTCCGTTGCCAAAAGCATCCACTCGAGTGCTTGCGGGGCATCGGGGGTGCGGCAATCTACTAAAGTTCAAAACGAGTATTCGATCATCTTATCGGGAATCTTGTTGAATTACCCGACTTGATATTGAAAATTGTTTTTAATTCGAAACATAAATGCAAGATTTAAAGAGTTAAGCATGAAATCCGAGATATGAGATATTCCGAGTTTATGATGTCTAAGGATGATGCGGATTCTAATTATTGTAGCTTTCATTTCTTTTCTGTGACCGTAAGTGTAATATGTGGTGTATCCCCGATCTCGTTGCTATACGTCAACGACATCAGGAATATGCATATTTATTTACGTTGATGACATGTGATGTTATATATGTTGCTTGTGCTATGTTATATTAGGTCATCATGATTGAATAGCCGGGGGTTTTAACGTGAGATGAGAGTTTTTCTATTTTCATTCATGTAATAAATTGTATGTAATATTCTTTTATTGGGACACTTCCGGGTTGAGGTTGTTGTCTCAATTGATGTATATTATTTACTTTTCCGCATTAGGATAGACCCAAGGCGGGGAGCACAAGTAACCGGGTTCTAGAGTCCAGTGGGAGGCCATCTCGAGGAGTCAAGACCGGGTCGCCTAACTCTAGAATTGGCAGGATTGCTTGCCGCTCTCGTAGGGGTCTAGGGATATGGGTTTGGCTATTCATCACGACTGTGGAATCCGTGTTTTTCATTACTGGTTTAATTTAAAATACGGACCTCCTAGTATATCCAATATTTCATATGTTGACTTCTGCTGCTTAAGTTCTGTGATGTGATCATATAACTGTGTGAGACGCATGCTACTTATATATATAATATACTAATAGACACTATTTATGTTTTTCATCCGCGCTAGTCATGACCCCGCCTTGCCGTAAGTTAAGTAAGCTTACGGTGAAGACTCGAGTCCCTATGACGAATGCGGATGGCATATATGTGTGTTTTAATTTTGTTTCTTCTGTGATATTTAGGAAACATAAATGATGGGACGTAATTAATGAGATTAATGAAAAGAAAAGAAACCTAAAAATGTTGTAGAATCAAATTTTTCAAAAAGGTAGCCATAGTTCTTACTTTGCATAGCGGTATTCTTTTAAGAATATCCAGCACCTCATTCGATGAGGAAAGAGCCTAGATCCTTTCACCGAGAGTTAGCTCTTTAGCAAAACTAGCAAATGCTACAACCCATTCGGTTTGTTTTGAAAACTACTCGATTTTAAAAGCGGAGCTTAAACCACTCATTTTCAAATCACTAGATTCTACAACGATATCAAGTTCATTACGTTAAAGGTTTTTTCTACAAAACCATTTGTAGCCCTCCGCCATTTTAGGAAGTAGAGTACTTAGTATTCGTGCTACGTTTATTGACTATAGTTAAGGCGTAGTGTACGGTAGCTAAGCGATGTCTTCCTATAAAGCATATGATGCGATCGATTAGGACATTCGTACAACTTTGTTGACCATAGTTAAGGGTCATACGAATGGGTCTAAATCAATCATGAAATGACGGATAGAACTTGACTAGTGCTTATGATTTGTTGACCATAGTTAAGGTCATAAGACGCTAGGGGTATAAAAACGGATATTGGGAATTTCAAGTGTTGAAATTTGCAATGAGATTACATACCTTATATATGATAGTTGGATCCCGATACCCACTGCGAGTAAGTGTTACTCCTGTGAGAGTTTTCCACTTTACAATTAGCTGATCCAGTAAGTGTCTAAGAAAGGTGTTAATTAGGTTATGCCCCTACGGAAACGAGATTATTTAATTAGTTCCATGCGAAAGCATGAGACTCCCTCGGAGTACCAATACCTACCTGGCTGACCGATTGGCGAACTTATAGGGTGTAATTAATCCCGGCTAATCTTACCTTTTAGGGTTTGAAGGAAGATTTGATAAAACAGCGGGAGCCATCCTGATTAGATAAGATAATAACCAATCTAATCTTGCAATAGCACACGCTAAAGTGTTTTCTTCTCTCTCTCCGGGTAGCGACCATGACACGCCTTAATCAAGATAATAATATGGATGTATTGACCGAACCCGCTTATTATACTGAGCTGGGGAACGTTGGTTCCGCTCTATCTTATGACTGTCATAAGTCTAAGCAAGGAAAAAGGAAATACCCAGATTCCCATGCAATCCGAACGAAGAAAAAGCATACCGATACTTCTTCTTCGGGTGTGTTAGTTACTCAGAACTGTTTCTCAGTTTGCTCTACGTCCTGGGTATTAGATACCGGATCAGGATCCCACATTTGTAATTTATTACATGGGTTAAAAAGAAGTAGAGAACTGGGAAAGGGTGAAAAATCTCTCATAGTAGGGAATGGTGCAATTGTTGCAGCCAAAGCAGTTAGCAAATATCATCTATTATTACCAAATGGTAATACATTGATTCTGAACGGCTGTTGTTTGGCACCAAAAATGATGTGCAATATTATATCAGTTTCTTTATTACATAAAGAAGGATATAACTTTATATTGGAGGAAAATGTTTGAACATTTTCCTAAATCAAGTGTTGATTGGGTTTGGTACGTCGTGTAACGGTATATACGTTCTAAATCAAACTACAATTCAAAATGTACAGAACACACACAAGAGGAAAAGTTCAGAAATGAATGAAGCCTTCTTGTGGTATTGTAGACTTGGTCATATCAATGCGACCAGACTAGCGAGATTGCATAAAAATGGATATTTGAATCCGTTCGAATTTACATCTTATGAAACTTGTCAGTCATGTCTCAAAGGCAAGATGACCAAAACTCCATTTACTGGATACGGAGAAAGAGCTACTGAACTCTTAAGACTGATACATAGTGATGTATGCGGTCCTATATCTACACATGCCAGGAATGGTTTCTCGTACTTTATTACATTCACCGTTAATCTCTCAAGATTCGGACATGTGTTCTTGTTGAAACACAAATCTGAAGCTTTTTAGAAATTCAGGGAATATAAGTGCGAAGTAGAGAACCAGATGGGTAAAAGTATTAAAATCCTTCGATCTGATCGGGGAGGAGAATACTTGAGCACCGAATTCCGAGACTATTTAAAAGAGAATGGGATTCTCTCTCTGCTTACTCCTCCATATACACCACAGCACAATAGTGTATTGGAGCGGAGGAATCGCACCCTATTAGATATGGTGCGCTCTATGATGAGTGTTGCTGAGTTACTTATCTCCTTTTGGGGTTATGCACTTGAGACAGCTACATACCTATTGAATAGGGTTCCGACCAAATCCGTGCCTACCACTCCATATGAGATATGGTATGGAAAGAGACCATCTCTTAAATGAGTTAATATATGGGGTTATCCGGCCTATGTTAAAAAGCAAAATCCGGACAAGCTTGAGGCAAGGTCTGTTTTGTGCAAGTTTGTGGGATATCCAAAGAATTCATATGGATATATCTTCTACCGCACTGAGGAACAAAAATTGTTTGTTTCTTAATATGCTACCTTTTTAGAAAAGAAATTTCTTGTAAAAGAAATTAGTGGTGATAAGGTAGAACTGGAAGAAGTTCCAGCTACACAAACTATAACTGAAGATTTGGTAGAACCGGAGGATTCAATAGTCCCCGACGAACCTCAGCCACTCCGCAGATCTAGTAGGGTTCCTCATCCACCTGAGAGATACTACGGTTTTCTCATAGACGGTGGGAGCGGGGATTGCATCATGGAAGATGATGACCCAACTAGTTTCGAGCAGGCCATCACAAGTGGGGACTCTGTGAAATGGCTGGATGCTATGCGATCCGAGATAGAATCCATGTACACCAACAAAGTATGGACTTTGGAAGTTGCTCCTGAAGGGTAAAACCCATTGGGAGCAAGTGGATCTTGAAGAAGAAAATTGGTGTAGATGGAAAGGTTGAGACCTTCAAAGCTAGACTTGTAGCAAAAGGTTTTCGTCAACGACCAGGTGTCGACTATGATGAAACCTTTTCTCTAGTGGCTATGCTTAAGTCCATCAGGATCCTACTTGTCATTGCTGCATACCATGACTACGAAGTCTGGCAGATGGACGTCAAGACCGCTTTTCTAAATGGTGGTTTAGAAGAGAGCGTGTACATGACACAGTCAGAGGGCTTCGTAGAAAGTGGGAGAAGCGGAAAGGTGTGAAATTTGCTTAAATCAATATATGGATTAAAGCAGGTACAGCTGAGCTGGAACATCTGTTTTGATGTTGCAGTCAAAGAGTTTTACTTCATCAAAAACGTAGATGAACCTTGTATATACAAAAAGGTTGTAGAGGGTCAGGTTGTCTTTCTCGTATTGTACGTGGATGACATACTCTTGATAGGAAATGATGTTCCTATGCTACACTCGGTCAAGCCCTTCTTATCACAAAAGGTCTCCATGAAAGATCTAGGTGATGCCTCCTACATCCTGGGGATAAAGATATATAGAGATAGATCTAAGAGAATGTTGGGATTGTCCCAATCCAGGTACATTTATACTTTGCATAAACAACACTTAGGTTAGAAATGAACCGTTCCGAACCTTACATTAAATCGTCATAACAAGAACGCAAAATGCACCATCTCCCTGCGGACGACCCGTACTCATCACGGCTAACTACACGCGACGCCGTCTTGATTGCGGTTAACTATAAATTCTTTATAAAACGACACGCGGAAATCTGCTACAATCAAATGGCGGGGAGACGGTAACGTTTTTATTCTTATTATTTCAGGTTAATCTCTATATATCCTGTTTATAAATCTAACACCATTCTAAAAACAAAACTAAAAAAAATTAAAAATTTCTAAAAACCAAAACAAAAATTAACATTTCTAACTTTTTGCTCTCTGGAAATTGGACCTGCTAGCATTTTAGGGATAATTAGAAAAATTAAACAATAATATTGAGACACTAGTAGAACACTGAGACATCAGAAAAAAGTTAGAGCCCCAACTCCCAAGGTAACCCGGCGACTTCCCCCTAAAGTCCGGCGCCGCCGGCTATTCCTCCTAATTTTGCTCCCAAATTTTGTTCTCTACTCCAGTGTCGTATTGTTGTCCCAATTTTATTGTTTGATTTTTTTATTTTGTGTGTGCAGGAGTTTGGGCTTTCATATCGCTTTTTCGCACTAAAAATCCATTTTTCCGACATTTGCAGATTTTGACGGATTTGCGAACTGCGATCGTGTGGAGCAAAGTGTAAATTCAAAGTTAAGGTGATTGCGAATTATAGTGCCAAAGATCCGGATAGTTTGTATTGGCTATAGTGCCCTCAAGGCAATTATCATAGTCGCAGGTAGGTGATTATGATGATTGAGGGAGGACCTATACCGGTAGAACAGTCTTACTCGATATGATAGTATGCTATCTGGATTATCTTTATCATCACTATTACATATTGATAGAGCCTATAGAATTCTTTCTTGACTTCCAGCATTATGATGGTGATCATATACGTAGGAGCTGGTGGTCTATAAGCACATCCTTAAATGTCCCTAGTCGTGGGAGTTTCGAGACTGGGCATCGATACTCCAGAGTAGACTAGTGTATACTGATCGAGACCCCAACGAGATGCGGTGGCCAGGTCTCACAAGCCATTGGTGTTAGTTTGTTCACCTAAGATAGTATACAGGTGCTCATTGGGTTATGAGTACACTGGACAGACTCGCCGGGAACCTGCTAGTTGGTACTATACCTATTGTCAGATAGCAGTTCACAGGTGACATATGTACAGGTTAGTCTGTCGACCTGAGATCGTCATTTGTCTCGTGTGAGTTCCCACTGTGTTTTGATTACTACCCTACCACGGCTCAAAGGAGTCGTGCAAACAGATTTTAGTTGGGTACAGTCCCGAGCCATATGGAGGCAGTGAGCGGATTGTCGGGGATTCGTCTCCCCCGGTATTGGGGGTTGATGTCGCGTAGTGCACGGGTGGCCATTAGCAGAAATCCTTGGCCAAGGTATTCGAGAATTACTGATCTAGGATCAATAGTTTCTCATGTGGTGATGGGTTTTATACCGACACGAATTATCACGTTATTAAGGGTCTGACTTTATCCACCCCCTAGACTCGATATGCGATACTCTTAGACGAGCAGACCGGACTGTACGGATATTGTCACTGTCAGGCTCGGTAGGGGTTCAGGATGAGTTTGCTCGTCGACCTCCCTTTCGCTTAATACCTGGGTAGCCGTTACGTACAGCTAGTGCCGCTGACGTGCTTGTGGTTAAACCCACTGCCAGCGTATTGACGAGTCTTTAGAGTCCCACACAGAGTGTTTTCCTGGTTCTGGTGAAATGATGTAGTAGCCGTATAGGATACGTGCAGGGTTCCGATCGATTGATGTACTTTGTACCCGGACTTTGGATCGGACAGTTGATAATACTAGCCAACTGGGGTTTGAGCCGGATTATTAAATCAGGTATTGATTTAATAATTTACGTATATGTATTTCGATACGTATATTCTAGTATTATGTTCTTTGTGTTATTCTATCTCTTTGGGTATTCGTATTTCGGTACGAATACAGGTATGTATATACAGTAGAATGTAATCTGTATTTTATCCGGAAAACATTCTAGAAGGTAGCCACCTCATTTTTGGATTTGACCATTTTTTGGAAAATGGTAAATTAGGTGGAAATTGGAAAATAGGGAGTATGGTGGTGACCATGCTTGCATAGTGTGCACAAATGAATTTTTAATTCATTTGTGCATACTATTCAAGTATAGGTGGTATTTTAAAATGAAAGATATTGTTTTACAAAACCTAGCATGCTTGATTTTCTCTCTCATGAGAGCTTCATTATTTTGAGATGGTTGGTTTTCTCTTGAGCATGCTTTGTTCTCATCACCATTTGTGCTTCACTCCTCTCTTGATTTTCCATGGTTGCCTCCACCTTCATTCACCACCTCCTCTCAACCCTCTCATGTATTGAGAATCATGAGAGGAGGTGAGATGAGATAGACCAACACTTGGATTACATACACTACATCCTAGGCTTTCTAGAGTAGCATCCTAGAAACTCTAGTTGCTTCACTTGCATCCATTATGTGAAGCTAGAGCCACAACTACATCTCTCGGGTGGATCATCATCGATGGAGGGAGACCGGCGACCAAGCTTGATCAAGGAGCCTCTAGGAGCTTGGGAAGATGGTTGAAGACCGAAGGACATGGATCAACTCGGTATAACCATTCCTAACTCCTTTTATTTGCTTTCTAGTATAGGGTTTAGGGTATATCCGGGCATCGGGTAATGGTAGCGCCAGTTTAGTAAATTTTTATTCCATATTTGGCCACGGTTTGATGGCCGGGACGCTGCTGTAACCCAACATGGTATCAGAGCCAACCCTTAAACTCTTAGCTAGCTAGTTTAGACGATGTTAAAGTATCAAAATCGAAACAATCCCGAAACAATGCACTGCATACTTCAGTTTCTGTCGAATTTTTAGAGTCTTTTAGCAACTGCAGAAGACTACTATGTTGACCACTAGAACACTCCCCAAATATGAACCCATTCCCCCATTTTGGACCGGCCACATGTGCAAAAATTCCGGGCCGGCCGGCTTATTTCATGAGTTGGGACTTCGTGTTTTCTGTGTGGTCTAGTCTCTGGAATATTGGTTCAGTGGTATTGCTTGTTTTTCCCATTTTGGATATTATGTTATTTTTTCTTCAGGGGCAATTCGGGGTGTTTCGAAGTCGATAATTTAACACTGTTTAAATGTTCATAGTACATGCATGACTATCTGCGACCGTGAATGTCATTCGAGCAGTAGAACTCGTCTAATTGCTATATGTTCTTTTAGACGAGTTTGCGAACGCGACATTCACGTTGATGTTCTGTGTTGTGTTGTGTTGTGGTTGGATCGTCGTGGTGGATAGCTTGGGTGCAATAATAGTACCATTTAGTTTCATTTGTACATTTGATATTGCGGGACGAGCGTCCGACATGTGGACTGCCATCACTGCCAGTTTGTATTATTTGTTTGGGGCACGACCGGGTTGAGGTCGATGTCACCCTTGTACATATTTTTTCTTTTCTATACTAGGATTACCTCACGGTGGAGTGCATGAATAGCCGGGTTCTAGAGGGCAACGGGTCCGTATCTCATAGCATTGAGACGGAGGGTACCTTACTCTAGAATTGGCGGGCTATTCGCCGCACTCGTAGGGGTATAGGTTAACCCACGGAGGGATGCCCAAGTTACTGGATTCCATGAAGTGATGGGTGACCCATTCACGTTGTTGATTGGGGTTGCCTCACTTCTGGGATTGGAGGGTAACTTGCCACACTCGTAGGGGTCTAGATTTTCATTGCACAGGCTATCCACACGACAGGGGAACGTCTGGTCTCATTTGCGGCTCAAGTGAAACCCGGAGCTCCAAGATTATCCACCATTCTGTGTTGCTTCTGTGATGCTTCTGTGATGTTGCTTTATATCATTCCTGGGACGATTGTTATATATATTTTTATATATACTAGTATATGTTGTATATGTTTTGCACCCGCGCTAGTCCAGTCCCCGCTCTGTCGTTAGTTAAGTAACCTAACGAGTGATGACGGGACCCAGTGGCGAATGCGGATGGCATATACGTACATTTTATTTTCGTTCTTTTATCTGGTGTGATATGTTAATTGATGGGACTGCGTTGATTCTTATCAATGCAAGGATAAAACAAGCCTATATATGTTTTTGGAACCAAGTTTTTTAAAAATGACATTACAGACGTTCTCTTTTGCTTTGCACAGTGGTATTCGGTTATGAATATCCTGCACCTCATTTGACGAGGCAAGGGCCGAGATCCCTTCATCGGGAGTGACCCCTTGAGTAAAAGTTTACGTCAACGTAATAACTTCACTATAGTCATTTCCTTTTGCTTTGCATTGTGGTATTCAGTTTGGAATATCCTGCACCTCATTCGATGAGGAAAGAGCTGAGATCCTTTCACCGGGAGTGACCTCTTTAGCAAAAGTTCGTGCCACTATATATTTGTAAAACCACTCGGTTCCTTTAACGATATCAAGTTCATTACGTTAAAGGTTTTTCGCCAAAAACCAGCCGTAGCCCTCCGTCATTTTAGATTAGTATTGCTTAGTATTCGTACTACGTATGTCGTGCATTGCTGAGGCGTAGTGTTCGGTAGCTCTGTAATGCTTTTCTGTTGCATGGATATGTGGCTTGGTTAGGACAGTCGTACGGTTATGTTGGCATTGTCAAGGACTCGTATGGGTGGGTTTAACGCAATCAAGATAATGACGGGTTGAACTTGACTAGGACTCTTTGATATGTTGGCATTGTCAAGGTCACTTTGGTCCTGCGGGTAAAAACACACATCGAGATTTTCAAACATACAGGAAACTTGCCAGGCATACGCATACCTTCTGGAGTGTGGTGACTTGAGTGGCTTCCATCAAGTTATCATGCGATGATGGTTGAATCCCGATTCCCACTAATGAGTAGGATTACTCCTTGGGTGATTTTAGACGATCCCGACTGATTCTCCTTTTGGGTTTGAAGGAGAATTCGAGGAAACAGTGGGAGCCATCCTGATTAGATAAAGTGATTAACCATTCTGATTTAGGTTAGAGTGCATGCTGAGTGTTTCTTTTCTCTCTCTCTCTCTGGCAGCGACCACGGCCCGTCCCTTGACTAAAACTCATGAACTAAGTTAACCGAACCTTCTTAAAACACTTTGGCTTTTGGAATGTCACGGTGTCGCATATATCATTACCACTTCTATATCACCTTTGCATTTCTCCAGAACACCCCGTATCACTACGAACATCCACTCTTATTGGATAAATCAATCGAATAGTTACATACGAACTCGAAGAAACTTGTTCTAGATTCGAGGATGGATTCTGGTTCTGGAGAGATTGAATAGGATTATTCGGTTGTCTTTTCCCTTTACCTTCTCTTAGGTTGTGAGGGCTCCTACGATTAGGAAAGGGTACACCTATTGAGCTTATTGGATAGTCTTCCTCCAAACAGGTGGGGAAGGAAGAAAACCAATTAGCCTAAAGGTGGTGTACAGAAGGTAATAAGTAAAGATATATAAAGGGATTAGAATAACGGCAAAGAAAATTGCGACTGCTATCATTCACGACAAAACCGTGTATACCCCTGCCACTCCCACATCCACTTTGGATTTCTCCAGAACACTTCGTATCACTACGAACGTCCATAATGCTTGGACATGCCGTCGTATAGTTACATACGAACTCGAAGGAATTCGTTCCAGATTCGAGGATGGTTTCCGGTTCAGGAGAAATTGAATAGGATTATTCAGATGTCTTTTCCCATTACCTTCTCTCAGGTTATGAGGGCTCCTGGCATAAGGAGAGTACACCTGTTACGCTTATTGGATAGTCTTCTTCCAAACCTTAAGCTGGTGCCGAAGGGTAGGGAATGAAGAAAACCAATTATCCTAAAGGAGGTGTACGGAAGGTAATAAGTAAAGGCATAATAAAGGGATTGGAGTGAGGGCAGGTAAGTATATGGTTACTGTCATGAATCAGGATAGTGGAAGAGGCGTTACTAGGAATACCAGTTAACCCCTTGAAATATTTTCATGTTTCAGATTTACTGTGCAATGTTAATTGAAAACTGTTTTCCCAATTGGATTCTAACTCCAGGGTATGTATTTACCAAATTCGTTTCTCACATCTGTGTAGTGTTACAGATGGTGAGTGGGAGTAAGATATTGGGAATTGGGTGATTAGATCCTCGTTATATCGGAATTCGTTGTAATTGGTGATATTTGAGGAAATCATCTGGTTTTTGCCTGATGGCAAATATTTGGTTTTGAATATCCGTCGTTATGCACCAATTTAAAACTGGTATATCTGTACGTTTATTTTATAAAGTGAGATATAACTTTTTGAAATTATGTCTATGACATTTACCTATATCAGTGATGGTTAGGTAAGGTGTATTCAACAGCGCTGTAATTCTTCTTAACCGTAGTACAGTTTTCAACCTACGATGCACAGGGTTTGAGTTGTTAAACTCAGTGGACTTATACAAAGTATTGTATGTTGTCCAGTGTTCATTAGGACAAAAGGGTTGGTACTCGTACTATATTCTATTTACTTGTGACTTCTCCAGTTCTGGACAAGTATTTCGTTGAAATGCAAGATCCAGATATTGAGAAGTTATAGGTATAAGAATAAAGTAGAGAACCGTTTGTTGGAAGTATCAGGATTCTTCGAGGTAGTCGAAAATGTAGATACTTATGTTTGGTATTCTGTTGATAGTAATGGTTTTGAGAACTTGCTTCTATTTCGGGTTACTCATAGATAGATGCACTCCTAGTTGAGTAATGCTGATTGACCTCATTTCATTTGGTTGATATGCACTAGAGACAGCTGCATGATTTTGAATCTGGTTCCAATAAAATTAATGCATTTGTTTCTATATGGTATATATAGAATCAATTTATATCTTAACGATGTTAAGGTATAGGGAGTTGTCCGGCTGATGCTTAAAACCAGAATCCGGATAAACTCGAGGCACGTTTCAGTAATGGCAGTTTGTGGGTTATCCCGGGCTTTGACGAGAGTTAACTTTCTACCATTAGGAAGATCAATAGTGATATTGTTCTTGACCCGCCACAGTTTTAGTAAAATGGATTTTTTCAGAAAACAAAAGTGGGAGTATGGGAGAACTGGAAATGATTCCAGAACCACAAACGATCACTGAAGATTTAATAGAACCTGAGGATTCAATTGGATTTGACATTTCATTAGCCACTCCGCAGATTTGGTGGGTAACCTCAGGCACCCGAGAGGTACTTCGGTCTCCTCAGAAACGGTGACAGGGAGGTTCTTGTTTACCCAGACTTGCCATTGCTGCTGTTCTAGACTATGACACCCGGCAGGAGGATGAGTATAGCGTCGTTCTAAACTAGCTTTAGAAGTACACATGTATATGACTCTGCCAGAGGGTTGTTGTAGCCAGTGGGAGCAGCGGAAGTATAGTGGGCAAGTAGCTTATGTCTATTTATAGACTAAAGCAAGTATAAAGGAAAAGGATCATCTATTTTTGATGAAACAGTCATAAGGTTTTGACTTCATCATAATAGGAGATGGATCTGGTAAGAAGGTAATAGAGTGTAATGTCCAAGTATTTGGGATGACATGCACTTGATAGGAAGAGATATTCCTATACTACGATCGGTTATACTGTGGTTGTCACAAAGTTGTTTCTCTACATAAGATATGGATATAATATCAGGGTTTCTGGTTACTAGATCTATGGTTTTAGATCTATATTTAGGAAGTATCCCAATCGGGGTACTTGACACTATTCTAAAGTGTTTTAGAATGGACGACTCTTGGCATGGTAGTGTACCTGCGGGTAATGGAGTCACCCTCTCTAAAGGTGTCTTATTGACTAAAGGCGAGAGGGATCTGCATGATTAGCATATCACTTGCTTAGGAAATTGAGTTAATCATGAAATGTCAAGTACCACACCAGATATTGTTTTTGCACTGGCTGCAATAAGCATATATTAATCCAACCCTGGAGAAATGTAGGGAAGCAGTTTATGAACATAAATGGATGTTATAGGGATATGGTAACAGCAGCCTCCTTCAGGAGACGGTTATCATTTCAGGCTTCCAAGGTGACCTGGATGACAGAGTAGCTATCTGAGTTATAGTTTTTCCCTCTTCTGAGGGACAGTATGTTGGACAGGTGGTCCAAGCGGATACTGAGGAAGGCATGGCGCGGGTTACTGATTAAATTCAGTGGATGATACAGTCTGAGAAGTTTGCTGGATTTGGAGTTCATTTATGAACTAGGTCCCATCAGATATCCAGACAAATTCTAAGACAGGGTATTACTTATTTCGGGAGATGGTTATTCTCCGCGAAGTTGAGATATTGAGAGATAAAGATAGAAACACTGGAGCGGATCTACTCACTAAGGCTATTTCTCGAACACAATAGTTTCACAAACGTGCTTTGCGAAACTGCTTAGTAGAGAAGTTGGGTGTTCGGTATCACACGAGCTGTGAGTATGCGACACCGCAATAATTGGCCTTAAGTGCAAGTGGGAGATTGTTGGCTATAGTGCCCTCAAGGCAATTATCGTAGTCGCAGGTAGGTGATTATGATGATTGAGGGAGGACCTATACCGGTAGAACAGTCTTACTCGAGATGATAGTATGCTATCTGATTTGTCTTTATCATCACTATTACATATTGATAGAGCCCATAGGATTCTTGCTTGACTACAAGCATTATGATGGCGATCATATACGTAGGAGCTGGTGGTCTATAAGCACATCCTTAAATGTCCCTAGTCGTGGGAGTTTCGAGACTGGGCATCGATACTCCAGAGTAGACTAGTGTATACTGATCGAGACCCCGACGAGGGGCAGTGGCCAGGTCTCACAAGCCATTGGTGTCAGTTTGTTCACCTAAGATAGTATACAGGTGCTCATTAGGTTATCAGTACACTGGACGGACTCGTCTGGAACCTGCTAGTTGGTACTATACCTATTGTCAGATAGCAGTTCCCAGGTGACATGTGTACAGGTTATTCTGTCGACCTGAAATCATCATTTGTCTCGTGTGAGTTCCCACTGTGCTTTGATTACTACCCTACCACGGCTCAAAGGAGTCATGCAAATAGGTTTTAGTTAGGTACAGTCCCGAGCCACATGGAGGCAGTGAGCGGATTGTCGGGGATTCGTCTCTCCCGGTATTGGGGGTTAATGTCGCACAGTGCATGGGTGGCCATCACCAGAAATCCTTGGCCAAGGTAGTCGAGAATTACTGATCTAGGATCAGTAGTTTCTCATATGGTGATGGGTTTCATACCGACACGAATTATCGCGTTATTGGGGGTCTGACTTTATCCACCCCCCTAGACTCGATATACGATACTCTTAGACGAACAGACCGGACTGTATGGATATTGTCACTGTCAGGCTCGGTAGGGGTTCAAGATGAGTTTGCTCGTCGGCCTCCCTTTCGCTCAATACATGGGTAGCCATTACGTACAGCTTGTGTCGCTGACGTGCTTGTGGTTAAACCCACTGCCAGTGTATTGACGAGTCTTTAGAGTCCCACACAGTGGGTTTCCCTGGTTCTGGCGAAATGATGTAGTAGCCGTATTGGATACGTGCAGAGTTCCGATCGATTGATGTACTTAGTACCCGGACTTTCGATCGGTCAGTTGATAATACTAACCAGCTCGAGTTTGAGCCGGATTATTAAATCAGGTATTGATTTAATAATTTACGTATATGTATTTCGATACGTATATTCTAGTATTATATTCTTTGTGTTATTCTATCTCTTTGGGTATACGTATATTCTAGTATTATATACAGTAGAATATAATCCGTATTTTATCCAGAAAACATTCTAGAAGGTAGCCACCTCATTTTTGGATTTGACCATTTTTTTGGAAATGGTAAATGAAGTGGAAATTGGAAAATGGAGAGTATGGTGGTGACCATGCTTGCATAGTGTGCACAAATGAATTTTTAATTCATTTGTGCATACTATTCAAGTATGGGTGGTATTTTAAAATGAAAGATATTATTTTACAAAACCTAGCATGCTTGATTTTCTCTCTCATGAGAGCTTCATTATTTTGAGATGGTTGGTTTTCTCTTGAGCATGCTTTGTTCTCATCACCATTTGTGCTTCACTCCTCTCTTGATTTTCTATGGTTGCCTCCACCTTCATTCACCACCTCCTCTCAACCCTCTCATGTGTTGAGAATCATGAGAGGAGGTGAGATGAGATAGACCAACACTTGGATTACATACACTACATCCTAGGCTTTCTAGAGTAGCATTCTAGAGACTCTAGTTGCTTCACTTGCATCCATTATGTGAAGCTAGAGCCACAACTACATCTCTCGGGTGGATCATCATCGATGGAGGGAGACCGGCGACCAAGCTTGATCAAGGAGCCTCTAGGAGCTTGGGAAGATGGTTGAAGACCGAAGGACATAGATCAACTCGGTATAACCATTCCTAACTCCTTTTATTTGCTTGCTAGTATAGGGTTTAGGGTATATCCGGGCATCGGGTAATGGTAGCGCCAGTTTAGTAAATTTTTGTTCCGCATTTGGCCACAGTTTGATGGCCGGGGCGCTGCCGTAACCCAACAGTTTGACCCGCGTAAGCGAACGTTTCAAGCTAGCCGGATTCAATTCAACGAGGGTTTCTTAACCCGAAAACTTATCGGTACGTATTTCCTAACACCTTCTTCTCAAATTCGACGTATCCAATATATTATCGTTGCAGGATTCTTTACAAGTTCGCTGTCAAACGCTAAAAGTGACTTACCCATATTTGTTGCAGTTCCGTGCCTAAACATAAAAAACGATTGTTTGATGTTTTGAATTTTTTCATTAAATTGCGCATTGCATCCATTAATACGGACTTAAGGGCAAGCGAACCCCACAACATACGATAAAAGATTTCATCACTTTTTCCGTGGCCCACAAATCACGAAATTGAGCATAACGTTTACCCGCACAAATTTTAAAAGAAACTAGACTTTAAGCCTTTAAGGATTTCGCGCTCATTAGGAAAAGTTAACTGTGTTTAGAATACCGCTTAACGGTATATCGTTCACGGGGTGTCTAGGAAAGTTTTCACGGTAAAACCGCCAAAAGAGAAAGGGTTATTCTAATTAAGGAACTTCGCGAAAGCGTTGGAAAATCTCCCATTATCTCTGCACTTACCTGGCCTTGTGATCAGTATATCTTGAGCACGTTTCTCGACACAGTTTTACTTCAACAATCAAGTTCTTGAGCAAGTCTAGTTGACCTAAGTGAACCCTAGACCGATTAGGTGTGTGGTATTGTGTTGTGATTATTTTTCTTCTTTATCTTTTTGTATGTATATTTCATACTTTTGTTGATAACTAACATACATAAAAAGAACTCACATTCTTTTTCATCTCTTCTTCTTCTTCTCTTCATATCATGGGTATCCCAAAACGACCAACTCTTGCCGAATTTTGGTACCCTCAGCCAGATATTACTTCCTACGGTTCTTGTTTTGGTAGAACGACAAACGATCCATCCATACCAAAAATCTTTTTGAAAGATCGGATTGACGCTTCTAGAAACACCACATGGACACCACAATCCACGTCATATCGACCATTTCAAACTTTCACACCTTCTCATGTTGATACCCCATCTGAGGGTCATGTTACGACTCCGACACCGATGTCCATTGCTGAACGTATTGCGCAATCTCATAGCCGATCTTTCACTCCTTTCACCACTTCCAATTCTTTTGATCAACAATTCCAATCACCTTCTTATCATGACGTTGCTCTTAATCCTATCTAACCATTCGATTCCTATCGATCCTACCCAACTTTTACACCTTCCCTAGACATTGCTTCTGAACAGCCTTTTGGGAGTTTCAAGTATCCAAACGAGTTTGAATCTCTTACTGAAACCCCTTCACAACCCATGTCTAGTCTGGAGCAGTCATTGGAAGAATTTCGGGTAGCGTCATGACAACAGATGATGGATTTGAATGTGTCCATGGCCGCCCTCATACAACCTAACGAAACAGTAGCTAATTTCCAACTAGCTCCAAATTTTCCAATGTATGATGAGGCGACTGGACAGTTTGCGGATTTGAGTCGTGAAAGTGAGTGATACATCCTTCCAAATCAAACCTACCCATTGCAAATTGAATTCCACAACTTCGGTTTTGAAAGTCTATCGAGCGTCCCAAATGATTCACCAATTGAAGATAGAATGTTTAATGAGTTGTGCGACTTTGTAGTATTTGATTTACCGGATTGTGAAGGGACCTTGTCAAGTGAAACCACATCCAAACCCTTTGACCTCCACACCTCCATCCTAGAACCACAATTGATTAAAATCCATGCTTTTGATGAGATGTCTAAGAAATTGATTTTCACTTGATTAAGGATATCGACGCTGGGAATATTCTGGATGATGAACCTGCGGTTTTGGATGAGTTTTTCTCACCAATTCATCATGTCCTTTCACTTCCGTGTGGACATCATCCCGAGTCATTAACTATTTTTCCCGAACTCCATATATGTCTTGATATTGATGATGATAAATGCATGGATGAGTTAATTTTTGAGGAAATTTTTTGAGGATGAACCAGTTTTACTTGATAAGTCGGATTTTCCAATTCATCCTATCCCTTTCACTGACTGTGTACACCCTCCTGAATCTTTAACTGATACCCTTCCTCAATCACTTCCCTCCATCCTTTCCATCGTTCCCACCTCGCAAGACACCGTATCACTTTCATTTCCTGTGTCTGGTTTACCAAGTTCGGTTTACCCATGTTTTCTCATGAATCTTGAAAGGTTTGACCCCATTTCTCGACGGGTTGATAGATTAGTACAATCGCTTTTTACACATCGGTCATTACACATTGTACTAATTTATTCACTCCATTTCCACCCTCAAGTTCGTATTCCTTTTCTTTTTCCCCTCCGTCATCCGTCTTCTCTACCGAGACCGTACGCCGCTATCATCCCCACACGGTCTCATGTATTCTTCATCTCATTTCTCTACGCATTCTTTCTCCAGCCATTGCGATATCATGATAGAATTTTTTAATGGTTGGTGTTAACTTTCGGCCTGTGTAAGGCCTTGTATAGACTAATATTGTTCTCTTCCCCCCTAACTCTGAATTTTAACGCTTAACAGTGGAAACACTGTTTCACTTAAGTTTGGGGGGGGGGCTTTTTGTCTATATATTTTTGGTTTGCTTTTTTGTTTTGTATAAAAATAAATAAAAAATAAAAAACAAAAAAAAACATGAGAGCGCCGACAACTTTGACCCTCTTGGTGTAGCCTGATAGTGAGGGCACTGTCAAGTTTAAGTTTGGAGGTGTGCTCGGTAAGCTTTCTACCTTCGCATTCATGTGTATATTTTGCATTTGCATACTTATTTAAAAACCCATAAAAATCGAAAAAATTTACAAAAAATATAAAAACTTTGTCGTCAAGTTAGCTAATTGGGTAACCTAGATTTTTATTCCGAAAGTGTAGTTGATACGTTAGAAATAACTAAATTTTAGGCTTAGGAATTGAAAACCCTAAAAATAACCCTCTTTCTGTTTAACCTTGGTAATTATACATCATTGCAGTTTTTTTAGAAGTAGGTAATCTTGAGTTCAGTTCTTGAGTTAAATTGAGATGAAGGGAAAGTATTGAATGCTTTACTGAAGGATAAGTCTGAAAAATAGTTTCTATTCTTGAGTCCAAATTTAGAAAGTATATACCCTACAAACTGCACATACACGCACCTGAAACTTGGGATAGTAGAGGATACCTAGAAATACTCTTGCCTGAAAACCTACTATGAAAGAAAAACGGTATTTAAAACTAACCACCAAAAGAGCATCTTTGAAAAATATATCCGGTCTTGAAAAAGAAAAATAAAGAGAAAATAAATAAATAAAGTCAAGACCTGGAAACTGCTATTTACGCTTTAAGCTTACACATTCAGTAATCGGCTGTTAGTGACTCAAGAAGCATTAATATTCGCATGAAATGTGTGTGAGCAAAACCGTCCATCATTAACAAAAAGAAGTAGTATTAAGTATTAGGGCAAGGGTACTATAGCTTGAATTGAATTCTTAAGTGTAAAGGTGAAATTTTACACACGCGTAGGGGTATAAAATCGATATTTGGAGGAAAAATAGGAATAAAGAATAAGACTTATGTTTTCCGTAAAGATGATAAAAATCCCTGATTGGAGACCGCACTTTAGAAGGAAAACTCAAGAGAAACCGAGATCTTTCTAAACTGTAAAAACGTATAGGATCTAAGGTTGAATAAATAGGAGACGTGAAACATAAGGGTTGAATGTTTCTAACTTAGGATGATAGAATTTCTAACCTAGATACTAAACTATAAGAGTAGAATCGACGTTAACTTGTGAAACTAGCTTGACGGGATTTTGTGGGTGTAATCCGCTGAAAACCCTCAGGAGACAACACTCCTCCTACTAGGGACACCTGGAGGTTTAACGGCTTGTTGCAGGAGCTCAGTGCAATCGCGTTCCCTGCGAAAGTGAGGTTAGGATTTTTTTTTGCTCGGGACGAGCAAAAGATAAGTTTGGGGGTATTTGTTCATCTCAGAAAACTGCATTTTAATACCACTCATTCATTATCTGTTTTGTTATATATCGGTACTATTAACCAGTGTCTGCTCAGTAAATACATATTACAGGTATTCATGACAAAATACTGGAAACACACTCAAATTCACGGATATAATATTTGTGAACCGACACTACAACCGGAACTGCAAACCGATCGATATCCAAAGAGTTCTTTTGCAACAAATAAATGCGTACACAATTTTGGTCCAACACAATACAAGTGTGCGCGTAACTCTTTGGCACATGGACCATGGTGGGGTGGCACATGGCACAAGTGGGGTAATGTGTGATAAATGCTAAAAGTTGTGATGTGATTTAAAGCATCAAGTTTCCCTCCAAGTCCACTGAGTATAACCAAGTTCATATAGACAAATTAAACAATACCGGTGGAATTATGGAGAGCACACAACATCACCGAACCAACACGAGCCCCAAACTCATCAATTCGACCGGCGAGATGGTCAATAAATCCGGCGCCGCCGGTCCTTTCATGCCCAAAGCTCCCCATTTTTCTTCTGGTTATTTATTTAGGTCACATCATCTTATTTTTATTGTTTGTTTAATCTTATTTTGTGCCAATAAATACCAGACCAGTGACCAAGGGAAAGGAGGGGAGTTGGATATACTTTGAGCTATAGTTTACTCTTTGTTTCTCTTTTCATTTTTTTAGTTCTTTTACATAGCTAGTGCACCTTGAGTTCTTTGCCTTCTCTTGATCTTGCAACCTCTTCATTGAGCTTGCAAGTTTAAGTTTTGGTTATTGAACTCATGGTTTGTATCATCACTTGAAGTTAATAAAGCTTTCATTTTGCACTTTGGTTCTTAGTATTCATTTTCTATCTCTTTTACTTGCAATTTATTTCTTGCCGTTTACATACTTGCAATGTTGTGTTATTCCTTTATTTCATGCACTTTCTTTTTGTTGTTTTGATGGTTTATGAATAATGGTGTTGTTAGGAAAGAGAATGGTATTGTAAGTTAAGGTTTTCTTTACACATTTCCTTTACCCGATATTTTTCCATTGAACTCCGTCCAAACCTTACGCAAGCGCTCCATTAGACACCCTATCGTACCAAGGTATCGGTGATCCCTAATCGTGACCGGTTGCATTCGGTTTGGCCGGAGGCGAAAGTCAGGAGACAAGAACGGACGGACAAGGGTCAATAAGCCGGATTTCACAAATACCGTGCTTAAGCACCCTAATCCACGTTGTTGCCGATTACTCTAGCTTCAATGGTCAAGCTCGACACAAAGGAGTGAGTATGGACTTTCTTAACTTACACTAACCTATTCTATTCCTAACAACTTATACTTCGCATATACAACACTTAGGTTAGAAATGAACCGTTCCGAACCTTGCATTAACTCGTCATAACAAGAACGCAAAACGCACCATCTCCCTGAGGACGACCCATATTCATCACGGCTAGCTACATGCGACGCCGTCTTGATTGCGGTTAACCTTAAATTCTTTAAAAAACGACACGCGGAAATCTGCTACAATCTAGCGCCATCACTTCATGTTAGCAGCTTGTTCAGCCGCTTCTTTGTCTTTTCTTTCGACCACCCTTCGCGGGAACTCTGTATCGGTCTCCTGCTGATGGCGTTGTTCGGCCTATTTTTCCGGAATTTCTTGCTGTCCGGTAAGCACTGACATTTTGGTCAGCATTTCCTGGAGGTTCTGTTGTTCCTCCTGAGCCTTAGTCAGCAACCGAGTTTGCAATCGGTGACTCACAGAAGCACGGCTTTCTTCTTTCCCGGAAGCCATGTAAACCGTATGTACTGTTATGCCCCTAGCCTTGGGGCATTTGGGTCCATCGCCTTTGGAATTTGCCGCCGGTGGGGGGATTTTCTCCAGCATCATCCTTTTGTGGGAGGTTGAACTTGAAGGAGCCGTTGTAACAGGCTCCTGTGTAGAAGAAGTCTCTCGCTGTATGACGGAGGGGTGGTCCTTCAATTTCTTTGGTCGATGAGAGTGATTTTGGTTAATCACAGAGTCCTGGACTTTTGGCCAGACCCTATGAATTTGTGAGGAGAGCCGCTGATGGGGCTGCTCCGGCTTTGCCTGCGCAGTAACCTCTGCAGGTGGGGGCGATTTCTTTAGCACCGCCGTTGGAGAGTTCATGTGCACCCTCCTAAGTGGTTCAAAGTTGTTCCCGGTTGGAATAGCAGCGTCCACTTTCACCATTGGAGATGGTGGGGTAAGTCCAGAAAGGGAGTTGCCCTAGCTTTCCTCACTTTGCGATAGTGGTGACGTCGAGCGTGCCTTGTTGAAGGGACCGTCTCAGTTTTGGAAACCAACGTCCTTGGTAGAGTTTGAGGAGCAGCGGTCAGTCTTTTGAAGATCGACTACCTGATGGGGGACATCTTTGAAGGCTTCGCTGGTAGCAGGAGTTGGGAAGGCTATCCATTTTGGGGCAGCCCCTTCAGGCATCACAAGGCTTTTTGCGGGCCCGTTTGGGTTCTTACTCAGCCTGTCGAACACTGAGACGTCATTTTTGGACGGCCCGTTGAGAAGGGTCGTTGTGGCCGCCAGCCGATCGAATACCGACCTTTTAGGAGCTTACTCTTGTGGCACTAAGGCACCGAAACTCATTAATGGGAGCATGGTCCCAAAGAACAACCCAGTAGTGGCTTGCGCAACTTGCCGTGCTCGTATTGAGAAAATAGAGGCCGCATTAGGCCCATAAGTTATGCCTCCAGTTAGGGTGGAGCGAGAGTTGCTGTTGCAAGAGGTGCAGTTGAGAGCCATTGATTTTCTCTGCACAGGAGCAAGACACCAAATTTTAGTATCTCAAATCCAAGGGAAACCATAGCGAACCGCGATTTTGTTCGCGAAACACAACACACGATGTGTGGAGTAGAAAGAGAAAAAGGTCCCACCGGGCGTTCCAGAATCTGTTCACCGCCGAAAGACAGGGACCAAGACGTTGGGACATCTGGCCTGAATTTGAAGGCAGATACTATTTGGACTTATCCATCCACTTCTCTGAAAATGCCAAGTTAATTTATGGCACCATATATCGAAGGTTTGGACTGATGCGACCGTTGTAGCAGACTTCATCAGATTCCCCCTCATTTATGAGGGGTTTTTGATTGTGAGGATGCTCTTCCCTGTAGGGTGTTTTTCGTCACCCCATTGAGATGGAAATACGCGCGCGCTTGTCAGGCATACTATAGATTCCCCCTGCTGGGATAGGCCGGGGTTTAATGATTGTGGGGATCCGAATCTCCGGCAGCCGTGGACTAAGCTGCCGTTAATTACCCCTCGCCTTTAGAGCGAGGGAACCTCCGATTGACGAGTTAAACTGGTCATGCGGACTCAATGTGCAGTGTTGTGATTTGAAGGGGTTTTGGATATATCGGGGGCCCCGCAGAGTTTTTATGGGGGTCCCGCTACCCGAATAGCAGGATGGGGGTCAAGGGGGCTAGCAGCCCCCTTGCGGGGTGCGGGGCAGCGCCCCGTTAGAAAATTTTTTTCTAACAGGGACAGTGTTGAAAGGTTCCTAGGCACCCTATTGAGTTCTCACAAGGCATCGAACATGCCAATTTAAAAAAAAATGGTGCCGAGAAACCCTAGACTACGGATCTTAGACTAGATGTTTAGGCGAAACAAGAAACTAGTTAACTATTTAACTAGAAGTTAGATGCTACAACCTTTGTAGATCCGGATTTCCACTTCCTTAGCTCCACGAGGGCATCCTCTCACTGTCCATCTTGAACCTTGGACTCTCGTGACGGCTTCATCGGAGAAACGTGCGGAATAGGTCGTCGGCTTCGTGTCAAAGACGATCTACGTCGAGGTTGCACAAGCTCAAGCTCCGACTTCACAAAGTAGTGAAACTTGTGAAGAAAACATCCAAAACCACTTGGCAAGAGGTAGAGGATGAAGAAATAGGAGGTGGGTTCACTTTAGATTTGGATTTCTCTCACTAGATCTCAAGTTGCCATTAAAGTAGCAAGCTTGAAGAAGAAGAAGAAGAAGATGGTTATGATAAGTTCTATTAAAAAGAAATAGAAAATCAATACTTATCATAACTTAAACTAGTGTTAAGTGTAGAGAATAAACCATGGTGAATTAAGTGGGTTAGGGTTAAGCAAGAAGACAAGAATGGTTAAAGAAGTCAAAGCTTCATGAAGCTTCAACTAATGACAAAAGAAAGCCACCATTCTCTTTAAACTTATCCAAATAAATGAATAAACAAATAAATGAATAAATAAATATGCAAAACCCTAATTATCATAATAACCATGGTTTAATTCTATTCACTTAACCATATGATCAAGTATCATCAAACATGATACAAAAAGGTGCACAAAAGTATATCACATATACAATGTGCAATCCAAGTGAGAAAAATCCGTTTAAAGTGAACCAATACTAGTTAATGCAAAGTAATATATCAAATATATAATTATACATTAAATCATTAAATCAACACTTGATTCAATGATCCGGTCATGTCGCACATGACCGACTAGTATTCAATGTATCGGCTTATCGAATCGATCTTCGATTCGATAACTAGGTTATATCGAATATAACCATTCGATACATATATCGCGAGAATGGAATACGGTATCACATACACGCATTATTCTCGGTCCTGCACATATCTCATATGCGCTCCTATTTCGTTTCGCTTGAGCCAGGAAACCTCTGTGTAGGACTCTAAAGACTCGTCAATACGCCGGTAGCAGATGATGATCATATCAAACACCCACAAGCCGCAAGCGGTCAGCTAAACGTAACGGCCACCCGGGTATTGAGCGATCAGAAGATCGACGAGCTAGCCCGCTCACACTCCTGCGAATCCGACCAGTAACACTTACCGTACAGTCCGGTCTCTTCGTCTGATATGTCGCACATCAAGTCTAGGGGTGGTAAACGTCAGACCCCAATAACCCGATAAGTCGTGCCGATGTGAGGCTCATAACGGATCGAGAAACTACTGGTAACACTTACCAGCAAATCTCTGATCAGCCCTGGCCAGGGACTTCCCTGTTACGGCCAATCGAGCACAGCGCAACATCAACCCCCAATACCGGGAGAGACGAAACCCCTCCTATCGCTCATTGCCTCCATGTGACTCGGGACTGTACCCAAAGACCACCGTTTTGCACACCTTCATGGACGTGGTAAGGTGGAGATCAAAGCACAGTGGGAATCACACAAGACTCTATGACGATCTCGGGTCTACAGACTAACCTGCACAAGTGTCACCTGAGAACTGCCATCTGACGTGAGGTATAATACCATCTGGGAGTTCTCGGCGAGTCCGTCCAGTGTACCCAGTCTCCACTGAGCACCCGTATACCATCTCTGATGTCAAACACCAATGGATATGGGATCATCCATCGCCCATCTCATGGGTCGAGAAGCGTATACGCTAGTCTACTCTGGTATATCGATGCCCCGTCTCGATACACCCACGACTAGGGACCTTGAAGGATGTACTTATGGACTACCATGTCCCCACTAGTATGATCTGCATCATAGTCCAGGTAGTCAAGTATACATCCTAAGGGCTTTACCAACATGTAACTATAAGACAGTATAAAGAGACTAGTGTACATGTTAAGATAAAGAGTAACCAGATAGCATACTATCATATCGAGCAAGAAAGTCATCTCTATATATGTCCAAGCATCCAATATAATATACAACATCTGTACAATACCGGCCTCTAGGGCATACATACAACTAACAATCTCCCACTTGCACTAGGGCCAGCTGCTGTAGTATCGCATACCGAGCATCCCGAAGAGTCTCTCAAACTGTGTCTGGGGAATGGCCTTCGTGAGTGGATCCGCCGTGTTGTTCTTCGTGTCAACCCTCCTGACCTCGATCTCCCGGCGATCAACTATCTCCCGGATCAGGTGATATCGCCTCAGAATATGCCTGGATCGCTGATGGGACCTGGGTTCCTTGGCCAAAGCCACCGCTCCATTGTTATCGCAATACAAAGGTATTGGACGCTCAATGGATGGAACCACTCCAAGTTCAGTAATGAACTTCTTGATCCAGACAGCCTCTTTGGCAGCATCGTTGGCAGCGATGTATTCAGCTTCCATTGTCGAGTCTGCCACGGTTTCCTGCTTGGAACTCTTCCAGCTAACCGCCCCTCCGTAAAGGGTAAAGACAAAGCCCGACTGCGACTTAGAGTCGTCCTTATCACTCTGGAAGCTCGAATCGGTAAAGGACTCCACTTGGAGTTCTCCGTTACCATACACCAAGAACATATCTCTAGTCCTTCGCAAGTACTTGAGAATGCTCTTCACAGCTGTCCAGTGACTCTCTCCAGGATCAGCTTGATACCTGCTCACTATACTTAGTGAGTATGCTACATCGGGTCTGGTACATAGCATCGCATACATGATAGAGCCTACTGCCGAAGCATAGGGTATCCCTTGCATGCGAGCTCTCTCCAAATCAGTCTTGGGAGACATCTCTTTGGAGAGAGTGACTCCAGAGATCGTGGGCATGTTCCCACGCTTGGACTCTTCCATACTAAACCTCTTTAGTATGGTGTCAATGTACCTGGATTGGGACAATCCCAAAATCCGTTTGGATCTATCTCTATAGATCCTAATTCCCAATATGCAGGAGGCATCACCAAGATCTTTCATTGAGAATCTTTGTGATAAGAAGAGCTTGACCGATTGCAGCATAGGAATATCATTTCCTATCAAGAGTATGTCGCCCACGTACAATACGAGGAAGACAACCTTACTCTCTGCCACCTTCTTGTAGATACAAGGTTCATCTGGGTTTTTGACGAAATCAAACTCTTTGATAACGACGTCAAAGCAGATGTTCCAACTCCGCGATGCTTGCTTTAATCCATAAATGGATTTAAGCAGCTTGCACACCTTTCCGCTGCTCCCACTGTCTACGAAGCCCTCTGGCTGAGTCATGTACACGCACTCTTCTAAATCACCATTTAGAAAGGCGGTCTTAACATCCATTTGCCAGATTTCGTAGTCATGAAAAGCAGCAATGGCAAGCATGATTCGGATGGATTTAAGCATAGCCACTGGAGAAAAGGTTTCGTCATAGTCCACACCTGGTCTTTGACGAAAACCCTTTGCTACAAGTCTAGCCTTGAAAGTCTCCACTTTCCCATCTACACCAAGTTTCTTCTTGAAGATCCACTTGCTCCCAATGGGTTTTACCCCTTCAGGAGCAACTTCCAAAGTCCATACTTTGTTGGTGTACATGGATTCCATCTCGGACCGCATAGCATCCAGCCATTTCACTGAGTCAACACTCGTGATGGCCTGCTCGAAGCTAGTTGGGTCATCATCCTCCATGATGCAATCCTCGCTCCCACCGTCCATGAGAAAACCGTAGTATCTCTCAGGTTGGCGAGGAACCCTACTAGATCGGCGGAGTGGCTGGGGTTCATCGGGAACTACGGAATCCTCTGGTTCCACCAGATCTTCTGTTGTAGCTTCTGCAGCTGGAACCTCTTCCAGTTCTACCTCATGACCACTAATCTCTTTTTCAAGAAATTCCTTTTCTAAAAAGATGGCATGCCGAGAAACAAATACTCTTTGTTCCTCAGGGTGGTAGAAGATATACCCTTGAGAATTCTTGGGATATCCTACAAATTTGCATAGAACAGACCGTGCCTCGAGTTTGTCCGGATTTTGTCGTTTGACATAGGCTGGACAACCCCATATCTTAACATAGTTAAGACATGGTCTCTTCCCTTTCCATATCTCATATGGAGTGGTAGGCACAGATTTGGTGGGGACCATATTCAATAGATGTATGGCTGTCTCAAGCGCATACCCCCAGAAGGAAATAGGTAACTCAGCTGTGCTCATCATAGAGCGCACCATATCTAATAGGGTGCGGTTCCTCCGTTCTGATACACCGTTGTGCTGTGGTGTATATGGAGGAGTCAGCTGAGAGAGAATCCCATTCTCTTTTAGGAAGTCCAGGAATTCATTGCTCAAGTATTCACCTCCTCGATCAGATCGAAGGATTTTAATACTCTTTCCGGTTTGGTTTTCGACTTCTAGTTTATATTCTCTAAATTTCTCAAAAGCTTCAGACTTGTGTCTTATTAAGTACACATGTCCGTATCTTGAGAGATCGTCAGTGAATGTAATGAAGTACGAAGAACCATCCCTGGCATGTGTAGACATAGGACCGTATACATCACTATGTATCAGTCCTAAGAGTTCAGTAACTCTTTCTCCGTGTCCCGTAAACGGAGTTTTGGTCATCTTGCCTTTGAGACATGACTGGCAAGTGTCATAAGATGAAAATTCGAAAGGTTTCAAATATCCATCCTTATGCAACTTAGCCAGTCGTGTCACATTGATGTGACCCAGTCTACAATGCCACAAGAAGGATTCGTTGAGTTCAGAACTCTTCCTCTTGTGTGTGTTTGTTATGCTCAGAACTGTTGATTGATTTAGAACATAAATGCCATTGCATAACGTGCCTGATCCAACCAACTTTTGGTTACGGAAAATGTTCATAACATTATCCTGTAATACAAAATTATATCCTTCTTTACTTAATAAAGAAACCGATATAATGTTGCATATCAGGTTCGGCATGTAATTGCATTCGTTCAGAACCAATGTATTACCAGTTGGTAATACAAGGTGATATTCCCCGACAGTCTTAGCTGCAACAATTGCACCATTTCCAACTCTAATGTCTTTATCACCTTCTCCAAGTTCTCTACCTTTTCTTAGCCCATGTAACTGATTACATATATGGGATCCCGACCCGGTATCCAATACCCAGGACGTAGAGCAAATGGAGAAACAGTTCTCAGTAACGAACACACCCGAAGAAAATGCATCAACATGTACTTTCTTCATTCGGGTGGCATGGGAATCCTGGCATTCCCCTATATCCTGTTCATTCCTATAACTCTTATAAGAAAGAACGGAACCAACGATCCCCAGCACAGTATAACATACGGGTTCGGTCAATACATCCATATTATTATCTTCATTAGGGCATGAAATGGTCGCTACCTGGAGAGAGAGAGAAGAAAACACTTTAGCGTATGCTCGTGCAAGATCAGATTGGTTTTTATCTTATCTAATCAGGATGGCTCCCACTGCTTTTTATCAAATCTTCCTTCAAACCCTAAAAGGAAAGACTAGCCGGGATTAATTACACACTACAAGTTCGCCAATCTTTCAGCCAGGCCAGTGTCGGTACTTTGAGGGAGGTCCCCCGTGCTTTCGCACGAACCTAATTAATGTAAACCTCGTTTTCCCAGAGGCGTAACCTCGTTAACACCTTTCTAGACACCTACTTGATCGGCTAATTGTAATGTGTAAAACTCTCCCAGGAGTAACTCTTACTCGCAGTGGGTATCGGGATCCAACTATCTCATAGAAGGTATGCAATCTCATTGCAAATTTCAACACTTGAAATTCCCGATAATGCTTTTGCCCCTAGCGTGCTATGACCTTGACGAAAGCCAACAAACCACAGCCCGCTAGTCAAGTTCAACCCGTACATTTCTTGACTGAATCAAACCCACCCGCACGACCCTTGACGAAAGCCAACAAAGCCGTACGACTACCCTAATCCAGTCGCATCATATGCAGCAGATAAACAGCACATAGTTACCGCACACTACACCTTGACGAAAGCCAACAAATGTAGCACGAATACTATATGTAATTTATCTGAAATGACGGAGGGCTACGACAGGTTTTCTGAAAACCTATTGCGTAATGAACTTGATATCGTTGTAGAATCAAATGAAGTTTTAAAATGGAATGATTTTGAGGCTTTTCTAGTTTTGCTAAAGGGGTCACTCCCGGTGAAGGGATCATCGGCCCTTTCCTCGTCGAATGAGGTGCGGGATATATCATATATATCACTGTGCAAAGCAAAAACTCTTAAAAGCAATCAAAGCCAAACCGAGTGTGTAGCATCTGCCAGTTATTGCTAAAGGAGTCACTCCCGGTGAAGGGATCTCGGTCCTTTCCTCATCGAATAAGGTGCAGGATATATCATATATACCGCTGTGCAAAGCAAGAACTGTAGCTACCTGTTTTATTTAAAATCTGATTCCACATCATCTTAGGTTTCTTTTCTTTCATTAATCACATTAATGAAGTCCCATCATTTAAATACCTAAACATCACAGATAGATATGACGTACACTTATGCCATCCGCATTCGCCTCGATGTCCCCTCGTGCACCGTTAGGTTAGGTAACTAACGACAGAGCAGGGCAGGGCTAGCGCGGGTGTAAAACATAAGTAACGTCTATATAATATATCATATATACTATATACTATATCCATCACAGAACATCTCATGATCACATCACAGATATCGCAGCAGAAGAAACATATGAAACATTGGATATACTAGGACGTCCGTGTTTTCAATACGAGCCAGTATAAAACACGGATTCCACGGTCGTGATGAATAGCCAATCCCACACCCCTAGACCCCTACGAGAGCGGCAAGCAACCCTGCCAATTCTAGGGTTAGGAGACCCGGACTCGACTCCTCGAGTTGGTCTCCCACTGGACCCCAGAACCCGGTTACTTGTGCTCCCCTCCTTGGGTCTATCCTAATGCGGAAAAGTAAATAATATACAAAAGGTGACAACTTCCGCTACCTGGAAGTGCCCCAAATAAAAGAATATTACATACAAGTTTTTTACATGAATGAAAATGAAAAACACTCATCTCACATAAAAAACCCCGGCTATTCGAACACGACGATCCAATATAACATATCCAGCAACACATAACATCACATGTCATCAACGTAAGTAAGTATGCATACCCCAATTGTCGTTGACGTATAGCAACGAAACCGGCGATATGAACATACTACACTTACGGTCACAGAAAAGAAAGTGTAAAACTATAACAATTGGAATCCGCAACCTCTTTAGACATCACATGCCTAATCAGATATAAATCCCGCATTTTAGTCTCATTATCGAAAACTCTTTTCAATATCATATGGGACTAAACTGCTAGATTTATAACATTCATCCAGTTATCTCATAACTGTTTGTGAATTCCAATTATTGTATCACATTCCAGATAAACAGAAAATGTTAAACTTTCCGATCGAACAGTCGAATACCCAAGTTTTCCCGATACAGTCCAACACATGAAATGAGTCTAGCAACATTCAGTTCCTGCCTCAGTACCAACGGTCCAGCCGTAGAAGGGTCAAGCCAACGCCTCACATGTGGCACGCCGTACTGCCCCAAACCCGAAGGTTCAAAGGGCAGTTCAAGACGGTCACATAATCGAGTTAAGGTTTGTTGTCTTCTAGAGGGTCCATCGCATTACTTGCACTACTTAGAACGTCGTTAAACTACGGAAAAATCCAACACTTGGAAATTTCCCGACAGGGGAAAAATGGGGTATTTATATCCGGTCGAACTTTTTAACATGTTCTAAAAATTATCCGGAAAAACACAAAGACGAAATTTGATAATCCGATCGAAACATCGAAGCTCTAATACACCCCAGAAAATTCAACTCTTGAAAAATTATTAAAAATACCCATAAAACTCAGCTGTTGAAATGATGAATTACTATGCAAAGCAAGAGGGATGACATCATCAATCTGCCGCGGAACCGCCGCCTGAGGCAGGCATATGCCGCGGTTCCGCCGCAGGTTACACTGTTCATGACCCCAATTTTGCATCGTAATTATTATATTTCCCTGCTGAATTTTTTAGACATTTTTAATCTTGAAAAATCCCACTTTTCGGAAAAAGTCCAGAGAGCAAGTTTGGTATTAGGGTTTCGATCCGTTCGGATTTCAAACGTCGTCGGGACTTCGCCTAAGGCTCTAGCTAGGCTCTGATACCAGTGAAAGGTTCCTAGGCACCCTATTGAGTTCTCACAAGGCATCGAACATGCCAATTTAAAAAAAAATGGTGCCGAGAAACCCTAGACTACGGATCTTAGACTAGATGTTTAGGCGAAACAAGAAACTAGTTAACTATTTAACTAGAAGTTAGATGCTACAACCTTTGTAGATCCGGATTTCCACTTCCTTAGCTCCACGAGGGCATCCTCTCGCTGTCCATCTTGAACCTTGGACTCTCGTGACGGCTTCATCGGAGAAACGTGCGGAATAGGTCGTCGGCTTCGTGTCAAAGACGATCTACGTCGAGGTTGCACAAGCTCAAGCTCCGACTTCACAAAGTAGTGAAACTTGTGAAGAAAACACCCAAAACCACTTGGCAAGAGGTAGAGGATGAAGAAATAGGAGGTGGGTTCACTTTAGATTTGGATTTCTCTCACTAGATCTCAAGTTGCCATTAAAGTAGCAAGCTTGAAGAAGAAGAAGAAGATGGTTATGATAAGTTCTATTAAAAAGAAATATAAAATCAATACTTATCATAACTTAAACTAGGGTTAAGTGTAGAGAATAAACCATGGTGAATTAAGTGGGTTAGGGTTAAGCAAGAAGACAAGAATGGTTAAAGAAGTCAAAGCTTCATGAAGCTTCAACTAATGATAAAAGAAAGCCACCATTCTCTTTAAACTTATCCAAATAAATGAATAAACAAATAAATGAATAAATAAATATGCAAAACCCTAATTATCATAATAACCATGGTTTAATTCTATTCACTTAACCATATGATCAAGTATCATCAAACATGATACAAAAAGGTGCACAAAAGTATATCACATATACAATGTGCAATCCAAGTGAGAAAAATCCGTTTAAAGTGAACCAATACTAGTTAATGCAAAGTAATATATCAAATATATAATTATACATTAAATCATTAAATCAACACTTGATTCAATGATCCGGTCATGTCGCACATGACCGACTAGTATTCAATGTATCGGCTTATCGAATCGATCTTCGATTCGATAACTAGGTTATATCGAATATAACCATTCGATACATATATCGCGAGAATGGAATACGGTATCACATACACGCATTATTCTCGGTCCTGCACATATCTCATATGCACTCCTATTTCGTTTCGCTTGAGCCAGGAAACCTCTGTGTAGGACTCTAAAGACTCGTCAATACGCCGGTAGCAGATGATGATCATATCAAACACCCACAAGCCGCAAGCGGTCAGCTAAACGTAACGGCCACCCGGGTATTGAGCGATCAGAAGATCGACGAGCTAGCCCGCTCACACTCCTGCGAATCCGACCAGTAACACTTACCGTACAGTCCGGTCTCTTCGTCTGATATGTCGCATATCAAGTCTAGGGGAGGTAAACGTCAGACCCCAATAACCCGATAAGTCGTGCCGATGTGAGGCTCATAACGGGTCGAGAAACTACTGGTAACACTTACCAGCAAATCTCTGATCAGCCCTGGCCAGGGACTTCCCTGTTACGGCCAATCGAGCACAGCGCAACATCAACCCCCAATACCGGGAGAGACGAAACCCCTCCTATCGCTCATTGCCTCCATGTGACTCGGGACTGTACCCAAAGACCACCGTTTTGCACGCCCTCATGGACGTGGTAAGGTGGAGATCAAAGCACAGTGGGAATCACACAAGACTCTATGACGATCTCGGGTCTACAGACTAACCTGCACAAGTGTCACCTGAGAACTGCCATCTGACGTGAGGTATAATACCATCTGGGAGTTCTCGGCGAGTCCGTCCAGTGTACCCAGTCTCCACTGAGCACCCGTATACCATCTCTGATGTCAAACACCAATGGATATGGGATCATCCAGCGCCCATCTCATGGGTCGAGAAGCGTATACGCTAGTCTACTCTGGTATATCGATGCCCCGTCTCGATACACCCATGACTAGGGACCTTGAAGGATGTACTTATGGACTACCATGTCCCCACTAGTATGATCTGCATCATAGTCCAGGTAGTCAAGTACACATCCTAAGGGCTTTACCAACATGTAACTATAAGACAGTATAAAGAGACTAGTGTACATGTTAAGATAAAGAGTAACCAGATAGCATACTATCATATCGAGCAAGAAAGTCATCTCTATATATGTCCAAGCATCCAATATAATATACAACATCTGTACAATACTGGCCTCTAGGGCATACATACAACTAACAAGTGTCGTGGAGTGTGTGTGTGTACATATGTATACATATGTATATATATATATATATATGTATATATATAAAAAAGGGGGAAAGGCATCCAAAGGATGCGTGGGACCAGCGCCAGCGCTTTGAGCGCTCGCGCACCACGTGTCAGCACGTGGGCGCCCGGACGCTAGCGCACTGAGCACTAGCGTGCCACGTGTCAGCACGTGGGCGCTAGAGCGCTAGCGCGCCATGTGTCAGCACGTGGGCGCTCGGGCGCTAGCGCTTTGGGCGCTAGCGCTCTGAGCGCAAGAGCGCTTTGGGCTCTAGCGCTTTGGGCGCTAGCGCTCTGAGCGCAAGAGCGCGCCACGTGTCAGCATATGGGCGCTCGGGCACTAGCGCTTTGAGCAAAAGCGCGCCACGTGTCAGCACGTGGGCGCTCGGACGCTAGCGCTCTGGGTGCAAGAGCGCTAGCGCACCGCGTGTCAGCACGTGGGCGCTCGAGCAGCAAAAGGGACTTGGTCCCTATAATGGGAGTTGTACTCCTAGAAAGGAGCACTTATTATTCTGTATATATATATATATATATATGTGTGTGTGTGTGTGTGTGTGTGTGTGTGTGTGTGTGTGTGTGTGTGAGGAGTTAAACTCCTAAGATGTTTTGAAGCTGATGAAGGGCTTCTCCCCTTGAGCCCTAGTTCTTCCCCAAAGTGGGGTTTCTGGAGATGGGTCTTCTTCTTCCTCCTTTGTTTGGCTGGATCTTGAAGATCAAAAGATGTGGGATTTTAAAAATCTCTTCTTTTTGAGATCTGATGGTAGATCCAAGTTCCCCTTTGTGGGTTTATGGTGAAAAACTATTTAGTTTTGAAAAAAGAAGAGTAAAACTCTTGATTTAATTCAAAAGAAAGAAGAAGGTTTGGAACCTTCAGAAAGGGGAAAGAGGCACAAACCCTAGGTTTTTTGAGAGAATAAAAAGTGTATTAGATATTTTCATCATGTTGCCTTATATAGGCTTACATATTTACATATAGCCCCTTGGGCTTTACAAAATGGCATTTTGCCCATCCCATGGTTCATGTGCCATTTCTTTTTGCACATAAGCCATGGGCTTACAAAAATTTGGCTTTATGCACATTTTGTTTACATTCATGCATAAAAAATTACATAAAAATTATTTATTACATGATTTCATTTTGGCATGGGGGAGGGCCGGCCGCTTCATGTTCGGAGTCGACCTGGGCATGGGCCCACTTGATTTGGGCTTGGGCCCACTTGGCTTGGGGTTGACCATGACTTTGACTTGGTCGACCGGGGTGCAATTTTCGACTTCAACAAAGTGCCCCCCATCAATAAATGCACACCGCATATGTGAGTCGTGTGCATGAAATTGATGGATCTTCTTTTGCGTGGAGGCGACTTGCTTTGGTTCCCACTTTTTGGGATGCACTGCCCATTTTACGACATGGACGGTCGACGCTTGACGCGTCTCCGAGACGGAGTGTCTGTGGTAGACGTTTTCCTGGCCCGGAGCGATTTGGTTCCCGCTTTGTAGGAAGCCTGCACTGCCCTTTTTGCGACATGGACGGTCGACGCTTGACGCGTCTCCGAGATGGAGTGTCCGTGGTAGACGTTTCCCTGGCCCGGAGTGATCTGGTTCCTGCTTTGTAGAAAGCTTGCACTGCCCTTTTTGCGACATGGACGGTCGACGCTCTGATCCGGAGCGATTTGGTTCCCGATTTGTGGGAAGCCTGCACTGCCCTTTTTGTGACATGGACGGTCGACGCTCTGATCCAGAGCGATTTGGTTCCCGATTTGTGGGAAGCCTGCACTGCCCTTTTTGCGAATGGACGGTCGACGCTCTGATCCGGAGCGATTTGGTTCCCGATTTGTGGGAAGCCTGCACTGCCCTTTTTGCGACATGGACGGTCGACGCTCTGATCCGGAACGATTTGGTTCCCTGCTTTGTAGGAAGCCTGCACTGCCATTTTTACGACATGGACGGTCGACGCTATGATCCGGAGCGGTTTGGTTCCCTGCTTTGTAGGAAGCCTGCACTGCCCTTTTTGCGACTTGGACGGTCGACGCTTGACGCGTCTCCGAGACGGAGTGTCCGTGGTAGACGTTTCCCTGGCCCGGAGTGATCTGGTTCCTTCTTTGTAGGAAGCCTGCACTGCCATTTTTGCGACATGGACGGTCGACGCTCTGATCCGGAGCAATTTGGTTCCCGATTTGTGGGAAGCCTGCACTGCCCTTTTTGCGACATGGACGGTCGACGTTCTGATCCGGAGCGATTTGGTTCCCTGCTTTGTATGAAGCCTGCACTGCCATTTTTGCGACATGGACGGTCGACGCTCTGATCCGGAGCGATTTGGTTCCCTGCTTTGTAGGAAGCCTGCACTGCCCTTTTTGCGACTTGGACGGTCGACGCTTGACGCGTCTCCGAGACGGAGTGTCCGTGGTAGACGTTTCCCTGGCCCGGAGTGATCTGGTTCCTTCTTTGTAGGAAGCCTGCACTGCCATTTTTGCGACATGGACGGACGACGCTCTGATCCGGAGCGATTTGGTTCTCGATTTGTGGGAAGCCTGCACTGCCCTTTTTGCGACATGGACGGTCGACGCTCTGATACGGAGCGATTTGGTTCCCTGCTTTGTATGAAGCCTGCGTTGCCCTTTTTGCGACATGGACGGTCGACGCTCTGATCCGGAGCGATTTGGTTCCCTGCTTTGTAGGAAGCCTGCACTGCCATTTTTGCGACTTGGACGGTCGACGCTTTGATCCAGAGCAATTTGGTTCCCGATTTGTGGGAAGCCTGCACTGCCCTTTTTGCGACATGGACGGTCGACGCTCTGATCCGGAGCGATTTGGTTCCCTGCTTTGTAGGAAGCCTGCACTGCCATTTTTGCGACATGGACGGTCGACGCTTTGATCCGGAGTGATTTGGTTCCCAATTTTTGGGAAGCCTGCACTGCCCTTTTTGCGACATGGACGGTCGACGTTCTGATCTGGAGCGATTTGGTTCCCTGCTTTGTAGGAAGCCTGCACTGCCATTTTTGCGACATGGACGGTCGACGCTCTGATCCGGAGCGATTTGGTTCCCTGCTTTGTAGGAAGCCTGCACTGCCATTTTTGCGACATGGACGGTCGACGCTTTGATCCGGAGTGATTTGGTTCCCGATTTTTGGGAAGCCTGCACTGCCCTTTTTGCGACATGGACGGTCGACGCTCTGATCCGGAGCGATTTGGTTCCCTGCTTTGTAGGAAGCCTGCACTGCCCTTTTTGCGACATGGACGGTCGACGCTCTGATCCGGAGCGATTTGGTTCCCTGCTTTGTAGGAAGCCTGCACTGCCATTTTTGCGACATGGACGGTCGACGCTCTGATCCGGAGCGATTTGGTCCCCGATTTGTGGCCTGCACTGCCCTTTTTGCGACAAGGACGGTCGACGCTCTGATCCGGAGCGATTTGGTTCCCTGCTTTGTAGGAAGCCTGCACTGCCCTCTTTGCGACAAGGACGGTCGACGCTCTGATCCGGAGCGATTTGGTTCCCTGCTTTGTAGGAAGCCTGCACTGCCATTTTTGCGACATGGACGGTCGACGCTCTGATCCGGAGCGATTTGGTTCCCTGCTTTGTAGGAAGCCTGCACTGCCCTTTTTGCGACTTGGACGGTTGACGCTCTGATCCGGAGCGATTTGGTCCCCGATTTGTGGGAGGCCTGCACTGCCATTTTTACGACTTGGATGGTTGACGCTCTATTTGACTTGCTCTGCTTCTTGCAGTGTCGGGGGTGATCTTGACTTGCTCCGCTTCTTGCGGTGTCAAGATCGGATTCTGACTTGCTCCGCTTTCTGCGGTGTCGGAGTTGAAGTTGACTTGTTGATTGTGATTTGGGTTGACGTTAGCATCGCTATACTGGAATATGGTACCAGGAGTGAATCATCATCTGTCATGAGAGGATTTGGAGATTGTTTTTTTTTTGTCGGCATCTGCATTGCTGCACTGGAATAATGCCAGGAGCAACTCATCATTTGCCCTGGGAGGATTTGGGAATTTTGGTCTTGTTTTGGCATCTGCATTGCTGCACTGGAATAATACCAAGAGCAACTCATCATTTGCCCCGGGAAGATTAGGGAATTGGTTTTTGTTTTGGCATCTGCATTGCTGCACTGGAATAATTCCAGGAGCAACTCATCATTTGCCCCGGGAGGATTTGGGAATTGGTTTTTGCTTGGCATCAGTATTGCTACACTAGAATATGGTACCAGGAGCGAATCATCATTTGCGCTTGCTTATCAGGAAGCGATGGCTTAGGAGATAGGTTTTAGGTCCTTATCACCTAAGACTTTTCAATTTTGTGAACCGTAAGGGTCTCACAAAGCATTTTCTGCCTACGGGTCGTAATGATCCCGTAGGTGTATTTTCTCTTTAGGAGTCGTGGGGACTCCTAAGTGTGTTGCTCCTTTGTGAGTCGTAAGGATCTCACGCGGGAATTTTCTCCTCACAAAGTCGAGAGGACTTTGTGAGTGCATTTCATCTCTTTTTCACAAGTTTGCGCCCTTTCGGGTTTTCACAAACTCGCCGGCAGTCCTGCTGTTTTTACTCACGGAGCCCTTTCGGGTTTTCATCCGTGCCCATTTTGCTTGTGAACATACCATTCTATTTATTTTATTTTTTTTCATTTTTTTTCATTTTTTAATTTTTTTTGGACTTTGAATGCGATCTCACCAGTAGGACTTGGGAGAGGTTGGGATCGTTTTACGCCCGTGGATTGTATACGGTTTTGCAGGATGTATAATCCAGACCGTAGGGCCGGAAAAATTTTGGGACTTTGTTGGCGTCTGCATCGCTGCACTGGAATATGGTACCAGGAGCGACTCATCATTCGCCGTCGGGGTTTGGGATTTGGAATTTGGTTGGCGTCTGCATCGCTACACTGGAATATGGTACCAGGAGTGACTCATCATTCGCCACTTGGGGACTGAGGATTTGGAATTTGATTTGCGTCTGCATCGCTACACTGGAATATGGTACCAGGAGCGACTCATCATTCGCCACTTGAGGGTTGGGGAGCAATGGCTTAGGAGACAGGTTTAGATCCCTATCACCTAAGACTTTTCAATTTTATGGGCCGTGAGGGTCCTATAAAAACATTTTCTCCCTGCGAGTCGTAAGGATCTCGCAGGTGTATTTTCTCTTTAGGAGTCGTAGGGACTCCTAAGTGTGTTTTTCCTTCGTAAGTCGTAAGGATCCCACAAAGGTTTGTTCTCCTCATGTATCGTGAGGACACATGAGTGGGTCTTCTCAATGGAGCATAATTCCAAAGGCGGAGACCAGCCGCGTAACTGGTGATTACGGTGGGGCATGAGGGTGATGAGAATTATTTGAGCCCGTGTATTGTGTACGGTAGTCAATTTGGGGACTAACCGTAGGGCCGGGAGAATTTTGGAAATTTGAAAAAAAAATTTGTCGGCGTCTGCATTGCTGCACTGGAATAATGCCAGGAGCAACTCATCATTCGCCTTTTTTTTTACCGCGATTGCTCTATCATTTCAGCTTTTCTTATCGCGAAGGTCGCGATTGCCCTATCATTTCGGCTTTTATTCACGATTGCCCCATCATTTCGGCTTTTCTTTATTTTTCTTTTATTTACACTTTTTTTTATTCACATATATATATATATATATATATATATATTTTTACATTCCCAGTTTAACGACTTAGAGGTCGATCATTCCCAGTTTAATGACGTGGTGGTCGATTATTCCCAGTTTAACGACGTGGTGGTCAGCTGGCGTTCCCAGTTTAACGACGTGGTGGTCCTCTTTGCTTATCCCAGCTCCTTGAACTTTGATCTTAGCGGAGCTGTATTGAAGACCTAGCTCTGTGGCTTTGCCGATACATCCGAGGATTATGAGGCTTTTCCAAGCTTATATTGGTCCTCTGCCCAATCTTTGAAAACACAGCAGTCTTCAATGGTATGACTCACCACTCTATGGTATGGGCAGTATACGAGATTGCCGGTCATATTCATTTCATGTAGCCTTTTCGGAATAAGCAATTGCAGACCGTTGTTCAAGGCTTCCTCGAATATATTGCGGACCTCATCCCTTCTGAAGGAGTACACCTTCTTCTTTCTCTCCATTAGAGTACGTACCCTTACTGATGATGCTGGTTCTTGAGGCCGATCAGTCTTTGGTTTGCCCTTTTCAGATAGTGGCACATGTCTGGGAGGATTGGGTTCCCGAAAGGCTTCGATCTCCATTTGTATGGAATCGGCAGTCGTAGCTTGCCTGTTCGCCAACACGCCTTTAGACAGTTCTATCTCTCCCGTCTTGTATTGCCTTTCGACCCAATCTTTGAAGAAGAAGCAGTCCTCAATGGCATGACCTATCACCCTGTGATAGGGGCAATATTTTGGGTCGTCAGTCATATTCTCTTCCTGCGGTCTTTTTGACTCTGGCAGTTGTAGATCGTTTCTTAGGGCGTCTCTGAATATCTTATGGACTTTTTCCCTTTTGAAGGAATAGACTTTTTCCAGTTTCTCTTTCAGAGGCGATTCCCCCCGGCGTATGTATCTGAGGGACTGGATGTTGATTGCGGCCGTTTTTCGCGAAGGCGCTCCGCCCTTAGATTCAAAGGGATATCAATTGGCTGCCTCCAGGTATCAATCCCTAGTTAATGAACCAAAATTTGATTCTGCTGTAATTGCAATCGGGCAACTTGGGTCGCGAGATCTGCCGCGACGTTTGCCAATTCGTCAACCTTGGATTGCACCTTGGCTAACTTCTCATCCCTGCCCTGAAGCCGCCTCTGAAGCCATCGGAATAACGCTTGTTCTGTAGTTCCGGCTATGGCAACCGGGTCATCTTTATTGCCTGAGCTCAATTCCGCAGGAACCACGGGCTCCTCTGGCTTATCGGCCTGAGCGGGCTCTTCATCACTTAGATCGAGCCGATGCTGGGTAGCGTCAATCATATCATCACCATGGCTGTGAAGAAGAGGAGGATTCGTTTCTTCATGTTCGACCATGTAGACAGTACGAACCACGTACCCAGCCATCTCTTTATCTTTGGCGGCTGATTTCGCGGAGCGGTCCGGGCCTTGGAAGTTCATAAGTTTTAACATGGACAGAGCCCTAGCCCTTTTGTTGGCTCTGTATCTGAGCCGCTTCTGCCTCAGCTTCTCTGCCTTGAGCGCTTGGCAGGCCTCTGCTTTTCGGGAAGCCGCCATAGGCTGAGTGATGGGGAGGCTTGAGAAGACACCCAATCGAGCAGTTGTCAGAGGCACCGCTGGAGCTTGCCTGAGATGCCTTATTCCTTTGTTGGTGTTGATAGCCTTGCCCCCAGCTGGGGCCAAGGAAAGTCGTTTAAACACCGACTTGCGTTTGAGTTGGGGCATCTTCGAGACCACCACATTTAGCCTCTTGCCTTTCGAGACCGGTTTGTCTGTCACCGGGGCTTGAGGAGCTGGGATGGCGTTAGCTGACACGAACAGGATAGAGCTGAATGGTAGCGGCGGCTCTTCCCATTGTCATCCGAGACTGGCCGGAAGGACCGTCCTGGCGTCCATCTTCATCGTATAGAAGATGGGAGCTGTGTCGAGAGCTGAGGTTGTCCTTAGAGACATTGTTGAGAAGTAATTGCTTGAAAACCTGCATGAAAGAGCATTATTTTAGTATAAAGATAGATATGTATATTGATTGAGTTCGCATGAACGTTTAACCCGAAATATGGGAGGAGAGATGGTCCCACCGGGCGTGCCAGAATCTGTAGGGTGTTTTTCATCACCCCATTGAGATGGGAATACACGCGCGCTTGTCAGGCGTACTACAGATTCCCCCTGCCTAGGATAGGCCGGGGTTTAATGATTGTGGGGATCCGAATCTCCGGCAGCCGCGGACTAAGTTGCCGTTAATTACCCCTCGCCTTTGGAGCGAGAGAACCTCTGATTGACGGGTTAAACTGGTCATGCGGACTCAATGTGCAGTGGTGTGATTTGAAGGGGTTTTGGATATATCGGGGGTCCCGCAGAGTTTTTACAGGGGTCCCGCTACCCGAATAGCAGGCTGGGGGTCAAGGGGGCTAGCAGCCCCCTTGTGGGGTGCGGGGCAGCGCCCCGTTAGAAATTTTTTTTCTAACAGGGACAGTATCGTGGAGTATGTGTGTGTGTACATATGTATACATATGTATATATATATATGTATATATATAAAAAGGGGGAAAAGGCATCCAAAGGATGCGTGGGGCCAGCGCCAGCGCTTTGAGCGCAAGAGCGCTAGCAATTTGAGCGCTAGCGCACCACGTCTCAGCACGTGGGCACCCGGGCGCTAGCACACTGAGCACTAGCATGCCACGTGTCAGCACGTGGGCGCTAGAGCGCTGGCGCTTTGGGCGCTAGCACTCTGAGCGCTAGCGCGCCATGTGTCAGCACGTGGGCGCTCGGACGCTAGCGCGCCACGTGTCAGCACATGAGCGCTCGGGCGCTAGCGTTTTGGGCGCTAGCACTCTGAGCGCAAGCGCGCCACGTGTCAGCACGTGGGCGCTCGAGCGCTAGCGCTCTGGGCGCAAGTGCGCTAGCGCACCACGTGTCAGCACGTTGACGCTCGAGCAGCAAAAGGGACTTGGTCCCTGCAATGGGAGTTGTACTCCCAGAAAGGAGCACTTATTATTCTGTATATATATATATATATATATATATATATATATATATGAGAAGTTAAACTCCTAAGATATTTTGAAGCTGATGAAGGGCTTCTCCCCTTGAGCCCTAGTTCTTCCCCAAAGTGGGGTTTCTGGAGATGGGTCTCCTTCTTCCTCCTTTGTTTGGCCGGATCTTGAAAATCAAGAGATGTGGGATTTTAAAAATCTCTTCTTTTTGAGATCTGATGGTAGATCCAAGTTCCCCTTTGTGGGGTTTATGGTGAAAACCTATTTAGTTTTGAAAAAAGAAAAGTAAAACTCTTGATTTAATTCAAAAGAAAAAAGAAGATTTGGAACCTTCAGAAAGGGGAAAGAGGCACAAACCCTAGGTTTTTTGAGAGAATGAAAAGTGTATTAGATATTTTCATCATGTTGCCTTACATAGGCTTATATATTTATATATAGCCCCTTGGGCTTTACAAAATGGCATTTTGCCCATCCCATGGTTCATGTGCCATTTCTTTTTGCACATAGGCCATGGGCTTACAAAAATTTGGCTTTATGCCCATTTTGTTTACATTTATGCATAAAAAATTACATAAAAATTATTTATTACATGATTTCATTTTGGCATGGGGGAGGGCCGGCCGCTTCATGTTCGGAGTCGACCTAGGCATGGGCCCACTTGATCTGGGCTTGGGCCCACTTGGCTTGAGGTTGACCATGACTTTGACTTGGTCGACCGGGGTGCAATTTTCGACTTCAACATTCCCTGCAGGCACAAACCCCTGCAGTTAATTACGTTATCGCATTGCGATAACCACTTTCTCCTTCTCCAGCAGTTCACTCCGTGCCGTGTGTTATTTTTGTTTATTTTGGTTTTCCCGTGGATTGTATACGGAGACTAATTTATGTTGTCGCCCATAGGGCGCGGATTAGTCCAAATCCGTATATTTTATATTTGGGCTTGGGTCAAGGGTTTGCTTGACAGGGTTTTGAACTTAGGTTATATATTCCTTTGGTTCAAAAATATTTTGTTTTATTTAAGGACCGTTAATCTAGTTTGAGATTAAGATCAACTTAAATGTATGAGTGAGCATTTGGGCTCAGTTTGTTTTCGCTAAGAATACGTTAGTCTTATTTGAGACTAGGATCAACTTAACAACATTTTAGAATCATTTTTACTTAAGATCCAGCAAAAAAGCATTTGGGCTCAGCTGCAAGAAAACTTCATATACTTAGCCAATTTGGGCTTGGTCTACTTAGTCTTTTTTTTTTTTTTAATTCAAAAGTGCTAAGCACTTATTTGGGCTCTGTTTGTTCAGCCCCTTTGTTTTTATGAAAAATTGCTAAGCACTTATTTGAAGTTTTGGCGCTCACATGGGTATCATGTGAAGCATTCAGTTATGGGCGCTGCCCAATGAGTGTTGAACACTCTGGTCATTTTGACTAATCATGAAGTGCTAAGCACTTTTTATGGCGTTCATATAAGGTGCACTTGTGGCGCCAGGCGCTGCCCAATCAGTGCTAAGAACTCAGCAGTTTTGACAGCATATGAAGTGTTAAGCACTTTTTATATGGCGCCCACATAAGGAGCACGTGCGGTGCTGGGCACTGCCCAATCAGTACTAAGCACTCAACCGTTTGGGCTGTATATGAAGTGCTGAGCACTTTTTGTGTGGCGCTCACGTGAGGAGCACGTGAGGCGCTGTCCAATCAGTGCTAAGCACTTAGCCGTTTTGGCTATATATGGAATGCTAAGCATTTTTATTCAGCGCCCACGCGTATTTCACGTGAGACGATGGCCTTCTGGTTTGGACACCCGCATGTTTGTCACGTGAGGCGCTAGACACTGTTAAAAGGACGCTCACGTGGGAAACACGTGAGGCGCTGGTATTTTTTCATTTTTTAAAGATTAAATCTTTGTTAATGGCATTTTGACCATTAATAATCACCAAGATCTTCGTTTTTGAAAATCTGAGATCAGCTTTTTCTTTAAGAACTAAGTTCTTTTATAGATTCTTTTTCCTTTTGTTTTTTTTTGGACCTAATTCTTTTCTGAATTTTTGATTCTCAAGAACAAAATATTCCTGATGAGAATTAAATTCTCAACTTGTGGAAGGCTTGTCTTGTGGATCTCTGATTCAGAGAAAGAACTAAGTTCTTTGAAAATGGTTAAACCCTTAAAATATGTAAAATAGATATTTTGATCTCTGTGATTTCTTTACCTAGGTTTTTTTTGAAAAGAAAGTCTTCCTCTTTGAGAATTAAATTCTCTGTTGTTTTGAAAGCTTTCTGTATTTTTTTTTCCAGAAGCTTATGTAGGGTTCCTTCTTTTTGTCTCTGTCTCTTTGGTCTGTGAGACTTGAAGTCTCGGGTTCTTTATATAGCAGATGCGGATTTGTTAATTAATTTTGAGAAAATCTCTTATTGAGAAATTCCAATTGGTTTAATTGGACTCAAAATTGATTTGGGGAATTTTAGCCACCGTTGGATATTTGATCCAAGAACTTCTGTTTTACAGAATATGTTTTCTTGTTTTTAACAAGATTGAATGGTGATTAAAAAATCACCATTTTATAGAATAAATTCTGTATATGGAAAAATATTTTCCAATATAAATAATTTATTCTATAAAATGGTGATTTTTTAATCACCATTGGATTTTTAATCCAAGAGTTCTCTGTTTTACAGAGAGAATTTTTTTTTTTTTTAGAAAGATTAAGAAAATATATTCCTAAAATAGAATTTTATTCTATTATTGGATTATTGATCCAACCGAGAGTATCTTTCTTATTTAGAAAGATTTAGGAGATATTTTCTCCTAATAGAATTTAATTCTATATTTTGATAATTTATTACCTCCATCGGATTTTTGATCCAACGGCTCTGTTTAACTGAGAGTGTCCCAAATTCTCAAGTCGAATTTAATTCTATTGATCTTGACTTGGGCGCTGGCGCTCACGTGTTGTGCACGTGGACGCCACTTAAGAATTTAATTCTTATGATGAGTATTTCTGTACATTGCACATTGGCGCCCGCGTGATGAGCATGTGCAGCGCCATATAAGAATTTAATTCTTATTCAGAAAGCATTTCTGTACTTTGCACATTGGCATCGGTGTGAGGAGCAAGTGCAGCGCCACCACAAAATTGGTGCTGACGCTGGCGTCCTCGTGAGAAACATGTGAGGCGCTGCCCCATTAGCTTTCAAGAGAGCTTTGCTCTTTCTATATTATTTTTTTTATTTTTTGGGGGGAACAGTGTGGATATGTCTCTGACCTACATCCCGTCAAGAAAGTGTCTTCTCTGAGTTAAAAGTCCTAACGGTCCTCCGTATGAAGATGATCTTGGCCTCTGATAAAAATTCTCATGTCAGTTAAAGAGCTGGTTGATTTCAAAAGTAAAGAAAGAAAGAAAAAGAAAAGAAATTCGAATCTGACGGCTATCTTTATGGGTTTACAAATTCATATTTAAGCACATTTTCTTATCTTGGAGTGTCTGATTGTTTCATGTGTATTCATGAGTAAATCATTGGTACTTATTCAGTATTGACATAATTGGTATATTGTAAGTTTTAAAGTGTCAACCCTGGCACATAATTTTGCTTGAGAATTCCTTAGTTGTGTATAGTAGATGATGTAGGGCGAATATGCTAGTTGGGCACAGATAATACTGATCATGTGTATTTATTGTGTGGATTTAAATATTCCATTTTATACAGAGGGTAAAACAAATATGTGCTTAGGTCCATATGCCGTTTAGTCTTCTGAGAGGTACTAATATGTTAGGTATTTCAGTGCCTACTCCTATTAAGTTCCTATATACGTTAACTATTTAGATTTTGCATGAACTAGCTTGATTTGGGATTTTGTTAGTGCAATCCGCTGAAAACTCTCACGAGACAAAACCCGTCCTCTATGATAACTTAGAGGTTTAACGGTTTGTTGTTCATGCCAAGTGCAATTGCGATACATGCGAAAGTGAGTTAGGATTTTATCGTTCTTTTAGAATAAAGTTTTGGTCGAGGACGAGCAAAAGATAAGTTTGGGGTATTTGTTCATCACGATTATTTGCATAAAATATCACCTCATTTTGTATTGTTATATTAGTAATCAAGTGCTGTTAACTCTATGACTGCTATTGAGTACATGATTACATGTTTGCTAGGGGATGGATCCCAATTGGTGCGAAACAAGCGCATTTGATACAATTTCAAGTTCAATTGGCCGACGGACAACAAAGTGATCAAAACACGTGTAATGGCCACTAAAATCAACTATATGCATTCCACGAGCTTCTAAAAATTCAACAAGCTATTGTTTTGAACAGTAAGAAGACTTTAATTATGTTGAAAATATTGTCTGGATGTAAATGCATGTGGTAATTGAATTTGAAAAGTAAAACTCAAACCGAGCCTAATTCGTTAACCAAAGAACCCGAAAGCAATCTTGGATGAATTGTGAAATTCTTTATACATGAAAAATGAGAATAAATTGAATGAAGATCACCACATAAAATAGAGCTCCTAACTCAATAATATGGCCGCAAATTTACGGCCATAACGAAGGTTTTGGCCGCAAATTTGCGGCCATGCTAACTCCAAATCATGTCGGCAAAGGAGAAAAATTCTATGGTGGGGTCCACATTGGTTTGACCATACAAGATTGCTCTGAAACTTTCTCTATAAATAGCAGATCAAGGGTGAAGCAAGGGGAGGATTTTTTAGAGAAAAGAAGGAGAATAGTTCGGTTTTCTAGCTTAATCATGAGCTCTTTGCTTCTTTTCCATCTTGCAACCTCCATTGTTAAGCTTGCAAGGTTAGGTTGAGGTCATTGAACTCAACCTAGTGTACTCTAAAATTCCAACATGGTTATGGTGCAACATGGTTATGGTTTAGTATTTTTTAGCCTTGCTTTACTTTTATTGCAATTTTTATTATGATTTCATACTTTTTATTTGATTTACTTGTTATGGATATGATTAGTCAGTAGTCTAAGCAATAGGAAGATATGGTAATTAATGGTTTGCTTCTATCTTCTTCTTTTGATTAACAAAGCTTAAATAATAAACACATGTTTAATGTTTACTAAGTGGTGGTAATTGCTTGACAGGAGATGTGTCTTTCAATGGTTAACTTAAACCTCTAGCACATATCCTATAATTGTTTGACACCGTTTTTGTAAACATGAGACTTGAGGTTAAGAATTAGGTTTGAATCGACAAAGTGTTCGGTGAATTATTTGACAGGAAATATGGTTTTAAATGGTTAAATTAAATCTCTAGAATATCCCCCATACTTACATAACCTCACTTATCAATTTAAAACTAATTCACATCATTTTCCATCTCTCATTTGTCACTTGGTTTAACTTGACGAAACATGCTTAACAATCCGTTGTGATTAGTTGGGATATTTCATTCTTCTAAACTCAAATTGTAAATGGGAGTATTCTTAAATCAAGAGAAAAAGAGAAGAGTATAGCCATGATTCATTCTACCAAACCGAAGTCTAAGTACTTGTCTATAATATCGTATTTCTACTATAATTCCATATTTTCACGATAAAGTAACAACCGACATTCAAAACCCATTTCTTCTCTAACTCAAGACGTATTCTTCTAAAGTGTACCTTTTCCTGTAGATTGATCCGTATTTGCCGGTTAGCTACAAGCGTATCGTATACTTGCGGTATTATAATTTGATATTTAATTGTGTACGATGCCATGATGCTATTTCATAAACTCTGACATATGACATGAACTATTGAATTGCATGCACAATTAAAATCTTCAACACCAACCACAACCACTGCCTGGTTTTCGACTTTTTTATGTTGATAATTTTCGCTCTTTAATTTATTTTATTTTATTTTATTTTATTTTATATTTGCATGTGTGGAGTGGGGGGGGGGGGGGGGGGATTGCATGTACAAATAAAATCTTCAACACCAACCATAACCCCGGCCTAGTTTTCGACTTCTTTACTTGATAATTATCACTCTATAATTTTTTTTTGGGTGGGGGGAGGAGTGGGGGGCGATGCTTCACATGTTTCCAGCCCTATGAATTGGCAAGGAGAGTCATCTCATGCCTAGTTGTGTGATTTGCATAAATCTCAAAAATAATTAAATAAAGATACAAAAAATATATATTTACAAGTAGTGGTTATGAGTGTTTTGTTTCTTGCTGATCATGGGGAGAGATTATGCATAATTGAGGTTTTCTATAAGATATCTAGACTGTTCCTGTTAATTAATTACACAAACCCTATCTCATAGGGGATTATCTTATCAAAAGTGTAACTTTTTACCATTAATGAGCGGGGATGCTAGAGCACTCCTGAAGTCTACTCGTGTGAGTCAGGCAGGATTGTTCTAATTATTCGGTTTGAAAGAGCGTTTGGATTATGATATTCCATGATGCAACTATTCTCACATATGGAGATGACCCTTTTTGTTTGGATAAACAAAGGTTCGGGGCTTTACAAATTATTTTATCATTGCCAATTATGATGATAAAATTTCAACTAAATTTCACTTATCAAGAGTAGTTCAACATAGTGAACATACAATTAACAATTTTCTTCTGAGAAACAAGATAATGCAGCATTAGTAAACATTGGTTCACTCTAGTGAAAAAGGTTAAAAAAAAAATATTGCAAGGTGATGCTGTATCAAAGGAGAATGATTGGCATTACAAAAAGGAGATGGTACACATTCAAAAACAAGATAAAACAAGATAAGCTTTCAACATCGACAGCAAATACAACAAATACATCTTAAAATGGCATCATCTGAGAACAGAAATAAAACAAGATAAGCTAAAGATTGCATGAAATCCTTGCATAACCAACCCCGAATGCATGAAGCCATTTCGCACCCAAGAAAGCTTTCAGGCATTGCAAATAGGATTTCGAAGCTTCAGATCGAAACAATATGACAAACAATACTAAACAGCTTACGTACATAATTCAATAGAACCATCAAATTGAAATCTTAAATAAACTGCACTTTCCTTAGATGGCTTGGTCTAAAACAGTCATATTTGTACTTAAAATTAACAAGCCTAGAGCTGTGAGAATTCAAAGCAAGAATTTAAGGGGGAAAGTGTACAAGTAAAACAAGTTTAAAAGATATTTAGGAAATCCACGCATAAAATGAATTATGATAGTTCTAGCACTCAAAGTACTGAATACGAATAAACCAGGACTTAGGCCATAATGCGAGCAGACCTAACATAGAGGCTGTCCACAACCTTACCGATATTAGAGATAGTCTCGAGCGTCGCAGGAAAAATAGCATCGGGCTGAGGATCATCAAAGATCACAAGGCAACCCGCACCTTGATCCAAAGTCCCTGCAAACTTCTTGTCGAGTATCATCTGAGACAACTTCTTCTCCACGTGATCTATAGGCAGTTCAATCATCTCCGAGATGTGAGCAATCTCCACCCTCGAATAGGGCTCAATCAACCTGCACAAGTTCTGCTCCAACAAAGTATCGTACAAAGAAGAAAGATGCCTGTGAACAATCGGGTCTTCCTCCAACTGAGCCTTGTAATCTCTGAGAGCCGTTTCAAAGAACTTCAACGACCTTTTCGAGTGTGCATCAGCAACAGCTTTCATAGCATCCACATCGGGGCCCACATATGACAAGCCGGCCTTTGATGAGATTATACCAGCAACATCATCGGCTTGACTCACCATTATCTTGCACAAAAGCATGTACTTGAGGCTAAAAACTGCCCTAGGGTCCTCAAGAGCATTGAAAGCTTCAAATGCTTCAAAGAAATAGCTATAAGCAGTCTTGTAATCTTTTTCCTCAGCGTGAAGGATCCCGCTCTGTAAATCGATGGTGCCTTGTTGTGCTGGGGGTACATATATAGCATTAGCAGCTGTTCTTGCAGCAGTTAGTGCAGCCTTGGCCTTTGGTAGATTTCTCAGAGAAAAATGGAGCTTGCTCTCTAAGAGATCGATATCAACCAAAAGAAGTTTGTCATCTAGCCTTCTGACTTCTTTGATGAGGTTCGAGAGAAGAGTTAGGGCTTCGGTGTATTCTTTGCTTTCCATGAGAAGAGCAGCAAGACGAGCCTCGACTCTTTGTCGAAGGAATGTTCGCTTCTCAGCACGAGTCCATTCTACCATTTCTTTGCAGAGAGAGATTTGGAGATTAGATGTTCCAGGTATTTTAGCAACAGCATCAATGATTCCTCTCACAATTTTGGCAGTTTTCGCCTTTGGGATTAGAGAGAAAAAGGGACGAAGCTGAGTCAGGAGATTCTTCAGCTCCTCGGCTCTCTTTTCTTGGGTGAGGAGCTCGGAGAGATTGGAGATTGCCTGTTCTTTTATGCGCAATGCTTCAGAGGAAGATGAAGGATTTTCAAGGATACGGTAGAGAATGGAAATTGACTCGGAGGGATCTTTGGCCTCTCGGGCCTGGTCTAGTGAGTTGGTGTTGGCAGGGAGGTATGATGATTGCATGGTTGAAGACACTGTTCCTGCAAAAAAATTTAAACAGGATTAAAATGCAAGGAAAATAGTTCTGCAAGATTAATTCAGTAATACCACAATATAGATATGATTGCATGGCAGCAGTAAGCTAAAAATTAAATGAATAAACTAATGCAAGGAAAAGTTGCAGTTGAAAATATACCTGGAGTGCATTAGAATTCACAAAATTGTCATATAAAAAAATTACAAATATGCAAAGAGACTTTTGGTCAAACTCAAAATTGAGCTTGGTATATATTTCAGCTTGTTCAATCCCTTTCTGATTAAAAAAAATAGCACTATTTAAATCCAATTGAGCACACTTATTGCTATTTATAAGGTATAGAGATAAACTCCCAACTTAACTGCTCTGGAAGAAGGTATTATTGCTACTTTGTCCCCCACTATCCTTCCCAAAGGCATACAAGATAAGTACTTAGAAACTAATTAGCAACCATTGACATATGTACCGCCTCAATTTCTCTGGAAAAAACATGTTCATTCACCTTATGATATTTTTATATTATGTTACAAAATTGATAGTATTCAATAGTTTTGGGCGTCAGACGTATGAGCCATAGAGCTTTGGGCGTCAGACGTCTGAAGAAGTGTTCAGAAAAACAGAGCGTAGAAAGACATCTGAGCGCTTGAGTTTCAGACATCTGTCGACGATGTTGGCTTGTTATGGAAAGATTTGTTTGAAAATTTGTGAAGAGATATTTGAAGATTTGTATTGAAGATTTGATGAGATCCTAATTGGAGTATGAATTTTATTATTTTGTGTTATAAATAGAGAAGGGTCTCATCAAAGAAAAGTGACCAGACATGAAGAAGAATAGAAGACGAAGGCGAAGGGTAATTATCCACAAGTGAAGGTGGAGCACCAGAAAAGTAATCTGTGTTTGCATGAAAAGATAAAGGTAGAGGCGAAGGGTGGTAATCCATAGGTGAAGGTGGAGGGATTTAACATGAGTGGTTTTTGTGTTTGTATGAGCGTTGAGATGTAAAGAGAGATGAGAGAGAATATAAAATGTACCGGTATTCTTGATCATTAATGAATAAATTCTCATATTTGCCCTGTGGTTGTAGTCCGTTGGTCGAACCACGTTAAATATTGATATTGCATATTCTTATTTTTGCTTGTCTTCCTTACATGCCTAGCGAAAATCCTAACATATTCCTATACTTAGAACAAACGGTTGATATCATGAGAATCTACAATTAGATATTTAACTGTTTACATATCAGATACATTATCAATTACAGACCCTTTTGAAAAAGAGGAAGAAAAACAAATGTTTCTGCAGGTGCTTGCATGCCATTGTGTTGAAACAGTACCGATAAAAATAAAGTTTTATTTGAAACTATATTTGCTTTGATTTAACTGCCAACGCTTTGCCAAGATCAGTCAACTACTCAAAAAAATGTGAACTTGTCTTCCTGGTTAGCTTTAACCCTGATTGACTTGGTTTGAGATTACCATCTACATGTGTGTGTAAGAAGATCATGGATATAGATGAAATGAATAATACTCCAGAAAATCATCCATTTCTTAATAATAAATTCAAAAAACACGGCTGAAATTATACACCCACTAGTCCAAAACATATTATATTAGAGAGACATCATAACCAAAATGGCTCTCTAACAAGTAAATGCCATATAAGTTTGTGAATGTTGTTTCAATTTTGATTATTTAAAGTTGAGAGGGGCGATTAAATATTTTATTTATGTGTATACGGGCTTTTGATATAAGTGGGTTCCAACGATATGACTCAAGCTTTGTTGAGGTGTGACCCATTTTATATTTTATACCCCCATGCTCCAATGTGGGACTTTTATTTTTAAAATAGAGTAGAATTTAAAGTTAGTGAAAAATTGGAGAAGTGATGGGCTATTACAGATATGCTTTTAATGATTAGTGGGTTCCAACAATAAGACCAAAGCCTTGGTGAGGTATGACCCATTTTATATTTTATACCCATGAGTTTCTTTTGTTGTTTCCAATATGTGACTATCTTTAAAGTCCCATCATTTGCTATTTTTACTTTGAACAAATGTTAATAACAAAAAGAGACTTGGCTTATCCATAAACAAATATCATTTTTCGCTCTAAAAATTATCAAGCTTGCATTGAAATTAGAGTATATTTTATAAAGCACTATCAAACTTTCAAGGTTTTTTTATATGGCATCATTGAACTTTAAAAATGCGATAAACCGCCTTGAACTAGCAATGTTGTCTAAAAGTGTTGATTCGGTTAACTTGTTTAAGAAATTAGTAGATTATATAACCCCAGAATAACCTCGTACATGGATTGAATAGCCTCAAAATGAAGCGAATTTGACATATTTTGATGAAATATCCCGAAGAAAGTTTTAATTATGTTATTTTTAAAGTTTAATCGTGCTCTTTAACTCATAAAAGTTCGATGGTGCTTCATAAAATTTACCCTTGAAATTAAGATCGGACTTAGTGTTAGAACAAACCTTTTTGTATCCCCTGCCATCTCGATTCTCTTATAAAATGCACCATTGGATTATAGACACTTCTTTACCTCCTTTAGTTCTTGTATTACATCTCCAAATCGTATCAACAAGTTTCCTTTACCTCCTTTTATCTTCATTGTGGATCATTTAGTCGAACCAACAATTTTCTATTTTTGTATCCCTCTATATTGGTAGGCTTCCTCTAAATCCATTCCTAAACTTAACCTTCTATTTGACTTGGTACATCATCTAAGGATGGTTATGATGATATTGAAACTGGTGTATAAATCGGTGTTTTAAAAGGCGGAGGCATGAGGCGAAGCGTTCGATTCTTGGCTAGGTGAGACGTTGGCCTCGAGACGAAAGGCATAAGTTTCACGTTATTTGTATTTTTATTAATTATAAATATAAATAAATAGAGAAAATTCAGAATATAAAATAATATTATGATCTTACTTGAGTCATATACCAAATCAAAGATGTCATTAACATAATAAATTATGGGTGTTAGTTAATATTTAATAATAATATGATTTTATAGTGTAGTTTTAATTTTTAAATTATCAATAAACTACTGAATTTTTGTTTACTTGTGTAAGAACAGAGAAGAAGAAAATTTGAAATGTTATGTACTGGCTTATTAGCCCAAACCCAATAACCTATCCCTTTGTAACTTTCTTGTTACAGCACCACAAAGAAAAAAAAACCTAGTGCTTTCTCACATGGGTTCCTTGCGCTGCCAATAATGGAAGAACGAAACTTTCTCTCATGGCACCTTTGGTCCTCGCCTTCTAGCCTCGATCTTGTTGCCAACTTACGTAGCACCTTTGATCCTAACCTTCTTGCCTCGATCTCGCTGCCAACTTGGGCAGCACCTTCGATTCTCGCCTCCTAATCTCGATTTTGCTGACAACTTGCAATCTAAAAGACAAAATCCACGATCCAGATTAGATTTTAAGCTTTTTCTGCTTTTTTCCAAACAAAATAAGCTTCAAGACGCTTCGTGATTGAAGAGTATGCTTTGTCCGCCTCAATAGAGCCTCACGAATGAAGCGTACGCTTCAAGGGAAGGTTTCGTCTCTCCTCTATGCTCCAGGACGAAACCCTAGCAATTTTCCCCAAAATATAAATTGTCCTCTAGGTATATTATTGCTTGCCAAGGAAGTAATAAGTTATAACCAACAAACTACAGCACAATGATGTTTGTTATCCTGCGAAGTCTTGAAAACACAGAATGGCTGCTCATTTGATTTCAGTTTATTTATTTGCAAAAGCGACTGCATGTTTTTTCTACTAAATAAGCATCATCCTCGGTTTCTGACAACCACACACAGATATACACATACACATACAGATATACACATACAAATACACATATAGATATACATATATACATATACAAATATACATATATATAGGGGGTAGAATAATTAAGTACATATACTATTAGGCTTGTAATCTTCGAGAAATGTCATGCTACTTTTCTATGAAACTGGCAAGAGTTTATGTATGAGATATGTAAACACAAGAAATTTAAGCTAGTCCTGAGGGAAAAATCGACCCCTGCAAACATAATTCAATCAAGATATTAGAAAAGAGAAGAACCAACTTAGAGAAAAGAATACTCAAAGCGAACGAAGCGATGCATTGTTGGTTTCGAGATTACTAGAGGACAAGTTAATTAATCCTTGCAGAAGAAAAACAAAGTCGATGACTTTTCATAAGGCATGTCATTTGGCTGACATTGTCGAGTTGTTGACTTCATCACCACTTTCTAAGACATTTCAGAGTATACACTGAATGTTTACTCTTTTAAGTTAACCTCTCCCATCAGCCGAACTCAGCAGCGTAAAGTTGTAACTAAGGAAATAAAACGGTGAGATGTTGTGCCATGTGATTGTGACTAGGTGGCAGGTACATTGCGCTCTATGTTGACTTAATTATTCCAAATTAGATAGTGATTCATAAAGCTCGGATGAAGGCCTTAAACCACGTGTCTTGAAGTGAAGGGGACCATTTGAGGCTGGCTTCACAAAGAAGTGACAACCACCCACTCTCAATAGTGGAAAGACGAGTTGTTGCGCTTGCGTTAGCCCCAATCATAATCTTCCAGTAAACTGTAATTTTTTCCTTTTTCCTCCCTTTTTATGAATTAAGGTATTATCTCTTCGATTAATTTTATCTTTGTTAAATTAAAGAAAACCTATTCTATAATGAATCATTTATTTCTTTTTCGGGTTTCAAAATCTAGATTGCTTTTTTGATCCTTGTATAGCTTTTTTGTCTGATCTATCTACGATTGTTTAGCGTTTAGTCGCAACATAATGGTGAAGGCCCCATCTTTTGGATCTTCGGTTGTGATTTCTTCTTTCTCCTATACTATTTGTATTGTGAGGAGCAAGATTTCATCGTCTGCTCATTAGGATCAAGTATTGTCCGCATCTTTTTGATTAACTTCCAAAGCAAACTGATTTATATATGTTCGATTAAATACCCACATTCTTTCGGTTTGAAAAAATTCCTCTTGAAGCAGTTCTAAATGTTTGAATCTTTCTAAATTTCGTTAATGACCAATATGTTGATAAATGAAGAGTAAATCCAAGAATTGGTCAAAGCGGTCGTGATTTCTTTTTGATCTACAGCAAGAAAAGATCATATTTGAGTTATGATGATTTCACATTCCGGTCAGTCACTTTTGGAGAATTTGATATCGTCGACCTCTACGCACCAACTTCGCTCAAACTATTAGCGACGAGAAGAATCAATAAAAAAAAGTAGAAAAGATTGTGTGGAGATACTCATAAGATAAAATAAACGAAATGGAGTGGACATACATATGATGAAAAGGGCGAATCTTCAAAATTATGGTAAATTAATTTTAGAGAATTTGATTATGTCGTCGACCTCTATGCATCAACTTTAATTAAACTATTAGCGACGAGTAGAATCAATAAAAAGGTAGGAGAGATAGAGTGGACACAACACTAATAGGATTGTTGTGGCTCAATTTGATGGTACCTTGCAGCCGTAATAAAACAAAATGGGTGGCTTTTCCTTAAGCGTATCATCTGGCTTACATTGTCCATTTGTTGAGTCTGTCACCACTTCCAAATACATTGCATAAGTTCTTATGGTAAGTCAAGACTCTTTTAGATAACGTGTATGATATGAAGTCTATTGCGAAATTTTATGGGTTCAATCAAGATGTTGGTCCAGTGAAGATGAAGGAATTAAAGATTAACTTGAAAGTACAACACCATCAAGCAAGACATGATAGTAGCCTAGCAGGCGAGGTTTTCTAGAAGATTAAAAATAAGTTTGGCATTGATAAAGAAAAATTCGTTGGAAGTTTTTATGGGATGAAGTTAAATTTGTGCGAACTTTTTATGGAGGCGAAACTATGAAATCTTGTGTACATGAAAAAATGTTTTTCTCTTGATAGGTTGACTGGATTGATGGTTGCTCCTGGATGTAATGGTTCTGGAGGCCATTTTGATCATAGCTTAACCCAGAAGCAAAGTACATGTTTTTCCTAAATATTTCTTTTATATTTCACAGAATATTTTAATATTTAGGTTATTTGTTTTTCTTCCTTGCTCCCTTTTTGCATCGGTGAATAAAATAAATATTGCAATATTCGATTGAAACTAGGAGTATAAAATTCTTTTCCCATTCATGTGCTTGTGAATTAATGTATAATGGATGCCTGCAATTTTGCTTATATGATCTTAAACGACTTTATACATATGAAGTTGACACTTAACACTGTGTTAATGGTTTGTGTTGAAAAAGATATATGGTGGTTTTTTAAAAACAATATCATTTTTGGTAAACAAGCAAAGATAAATGTGGTATAAGTATAACAATGGTATTTGGACATCATAAACTTGCAAAACTCTGGATTGTTAATGATAATTAAAGAAAAAATATATGTATTAGCTATGGGATAAAAACTATATATCTTAGATAAAGAGGAAACCATGTGAGAGAAAGGTCCGGTATAAGTATAACTTGGTTGGAGGAAGAAGTTAGAAACACCATGCATTTTCATTAAATTGCTAATGGTAGAAATATGATAAATAGAACTTGTTCTATAATATATGAGGATCAAGAAGTGTTTAATCAAAGATCAGCTTAAGGACTTGTTTAATTCCTATCAATATCATATATGCATTTTTTTGATGCAAAACAGATTATATTCATGTTTTTTAATGTCCATGGAAATAAGTGTTCGGACGCCCAAAAAACTAAAGAGATTACATATTTAGTTAATATTTTTTTGTTAGTGCGTTTTTGTATGTATACGTGCAACACTACATGTTTATTATATCTGGTTCTCAATTTGAAGGTCAAATTGCTTAGATAATGCTCATTATGAAATATAAATTGCTTGCTAATGATAATTAGAGCAAAAGGAATGTTGTTGCAAGGCAGAATTGTGTTATGTCTGGTATTGATGACAAATCAATTTTTTCATTGATATGTAGTTCCTGGAATTTAGTCATTGCTAAAGATGTAAGAGTTTAGGATTATCAAACCATGATAATTATTAAGATTCAAACTCTGTTTAAAACTCCTCATCATGCAACTCTTTTGTAAACATATCTTGATATGCAGCTATTTCGTCTTCAATTCTGTTAAGATGTAGAACTCCGTATAAAATTTAACAAAACAGAATTCAAACTAACGTATACTAATATGTTTGTTTTTTTGAATTAAATCAATTCCTACATTAAAGTAGGAGAAATGTAATAACTCTTTTATCTATCCGTATCTAGAACCATGCAAGTTTAGTTGCAGTTTTAATATGTCATTGGCAGAATGGTTTGGTATTAACTACTGCAATATTTTTATCTGCACCCATTCCATCTTATCCATGTTATTTACCAATTAGCAAATAGGGTATTGTACATACGCACGTGCATCACACGTGCAAAATACTAATCTTTAACGGGAAAATTTCTCCATATCAAATGCATTCCATCAAACTTAATTCCTTCAAAGCCGGGTCCATATACAGAAGATATCAACTTCCCCTGCATAAAATTCTTATGGTATGTAAACAATAAACATACCTCAAAAAAAATCATGACTGAGACTGTAATTTTGTAAATTGAATGCTATTGTAGTTTGAACTTTCTATGAGACTGAAAATTAATCTTTAGTTACCCAACTATCCTTAGGTGTGCAAAAAAAGTTTCATAAATTTAAACATGAATTGAAATATATTTCCAAACTCTTTTAAACAAATACACGCTCAAGATTATAAGACTTCTCCCATCAATCAAAGCTATAATTTCATTCAACAAGATCTAACTTCCATCGGGCATTATAAAGGATAATGAAACCAGGAATCAAGGTAAAAAACGGCTGTGATAATTATGAGCCAAGAGTCATGCATCCTTTTGTATACGAACCTCTTATGTACTCAAGATGGATCAACATGACTTGTGTGAAAGTCTTGCATGAAAGATCCTATCAAACTAGTTTCATAATTTGAAAGTCTCTTCAATTCCACATATAATAAATTCTATAAAACTTAATTCCTCTCTGCGGCTGAGTAATTACTGAAAATTCTTTTCTGCCCTTAGGGTCCGTTATTATGCCGCACGACACTCCCCCCGGGCTTTGGCCGCTCGTAAAGGTAAGGAACACACAACCGCCTCCCCACAGGATGTCAAAATGTCTGGCTTGCTACCAAAGTCTAACTCGGCATACCATTGTGACTTTCGATCATCTATATACTTGCTTGATTAGGATACACTTTATCAACCCTGGTTTTCCCTTCGGTGCTATGAGGGAAAAGTAGTGGAGCCCAAAATCTAATGCAGTTTCTGACCCTTTTTTTACCGACGGGCTCATAAGGGAGTTAGAAAATAGGTGTTTTGAGTTCTCTTCGCATTCCGAGCCAACAAACAAACTCACAAAAATTTATCCTATCCATATCGAGCAAATTTAATAACTTTTTGTACATGATATTTCTCTCCCATAGTTACTTCGCCTTCTGAGATTCACCACACCAATAAACAAACTCCTAGAAATTTTGGCAGCTAAAAGAAATTTCTACAAATTGGACGATTTCATAGATTTAAACTTACTAAATTAAGCAATAAAATACTATTTGTTGTTTTACCTATATGTCCCCCGTGTGACAGGATTTTCACGTAAGTTATAACATATATGTGAATAGTGGATACTTTCCTACCTTGAAACTTTACAATCCTCCTAAATCTAATCCCTGACCTAAACACCAAGCTTCTCATCTGACCTATCTTCATGCAATACTCACAACCTAGAACTGGGATTTCTGCACAAAATTCGTAAACCTATAAATCATTGGAACAGAGATAGATTAAGCGATGAAAGGCATCTATTTACTTCACACAGTCAGATTTGCAGCAATCACTTGATATCGAAGCTTATGAAATTGAGATCTCTATGTAAAAATACTTCTAAGATCCATAGAACATATTAGGGCAGATTCGTGAGAATCAATTCAAATCAGATCCAAATGGGTAAACTTACCGAAACTAATCGCCGAGCTGGTGCCTAGGGTTCTTCGCTCCACCTCAGGGTCAATCTCCGCGAGGAGAGTTTGTGTATGGTTGACAGTGAAACATCACTCAAAGACATCAAAACGATGTTCAAGATTCATATCGTGGCTTTCAAATTCCCACATCAAACTTTATCTAATTAGCTCAAAATTCCCCCAAAAAAAGGAAAGGATCATGGTTTAGGGTTTGAGCAACGCGATACTTTATCTTCGAAATTAATCTAAATCTAGCAGAGTAAAGATCAGAGAAAGTAGAAATCCAAAGAGACGCATACCTGCAGATCGAAAACTCGTGAAGAATCGGCGGCAGCTCCCGGCGTCGATTTGAGAATTTTCAACTGGATCGCGTGAATGAATAAAGAGAGAAGGATGAGATAAATCAGGGTTTTATATGGGTCGGGCTTGGCCCGTTAGGATTGAGATTGTGTAAGCCCGTATCATATTAGCCTGTTAGATGTGGGCTGGTTGTCGGGTTCAGGTCTGTTTGGTCTTTCTTTTTGCTTGAATTTTGATTTCTGGGATTTATGCTCCACTTCCTTATATTCCTTCTATATCTCAGGCCTCTCAGCCGGAAGTCTGTCATGCCAAAAGAGAGAAAAACCCCAACGGATGAGGTGCGTATGAGTAGGTGTATCAGGAAAAACGATACTTGATTGGTATGTGTTAAGAATAGATGCAGTGTATTTTGAAATCCTTCTTCTTGATAATCGGTCAATATGTGATGATTAATGATAGCTTTATTTTGAGAATGATGATGCAATGTTTTAAACTCATGAGCGTGAATGGCTAATTGTCCCAAAAAAAATTATCATCTTTATTGTCTATGTTGTTTTGATGCAAAGTGAAGAGGGGTTACCAAATTGTAATTCTATATCAACTGGACTTAGCTCAGTTGGTACCAATTTTCTCTCCCAAATAAAAGGTCGCAAGTTCAATCCACGGAGCCGATCCCAAAAAAAAAAATTTGTGATTCTGTGACCATATGAATATACTAAGTTTAACAAAATAAAAAATATCGCGAAATCTATAACCACTTATGTCATCCACCTTCGAATGGTGTTGGTCCGTAGGACCGTGAACGGATTCGCCTCTGGCCTCTGGGCACGTCGGAACCGTAAGAGTTCACCGGGTTTAGCCTATTTTAGCTTTTGAAGCTTGCAATATACTTAGTTTAAGAAAATAAAAAATATTGCAAAATCTAGAACCACTTATGTCATTCATGGTGGTTTAGTCTGTTTTAGCTTTTGAAGCTTGCAATATACTTAGTTTAAGAAAATAAAAAATATTACGAAATCTAGAACCACTTACGTCGTTTATGGTGGTTTAGTCTATTTTAGCTTTTGAAGCTTGCAAAAGGTGCATGTACATGCAAAAAAATGCTTAAGATCATTAAACTCAACAAAAGTTTGGTCAGTTTTTAAGAAACCACCAAAAAATTTGTAAATTACGAAAAACTTTCACGGCTAGCGGTCAATCTTTAACAGTGTTAATTCGAATAGTAAATGACAAGTTTGCTCTTGATTTAATTATCAGGTGTCGTATTAATTAGTTTATTAGATAATTCATGAGCGGTGGAGGAAGTAACCGATGGTGGAAGTGGATGGGAGGTGGCCGGAGGCCGCGACAGTGATGAGGGAGGAGTTGGGGATAGCAAGGGCATGAAGGAGGGTGCCACTTGGGAGTAAGAGGATGAAGCAAAAGGGGAAAGGGGATGCCGTGATGACCAAGAGAGACGGTGGGGAAGGCAATGGGGAAGGGAGGGGGGCAAGTCGAGAGTTGCGAGGGAGACCATGTTTTTGGGGAGGGCGGTTCGAGGGCTAGATGTTTGGGAGAGGGGAGGCGTGGGTTGGGGGAGGTCATGGAGGATGGCGGGTGGAGATGGCAGCGGCGCCGGTCGGTTTTTTAGTAATTTGGTTAAGATTAAACGCGGAAAAATAAAAATGAGGGTAATTTTGGAAATGTTGTAATTTTTATACTGATACGGCGGTGGCTGGCACCAATAATTAATCACATGGTCTTGAAACCTTCTGGTGTTTTTTTTTATTATGTGTGTGGAAAAACTGGAAAAACATCCCAAAAAAATACATAGGGCTACACAGCACACACAAACATGAAAACAATTTCAGGGGTTGTTTGTATAAACAATTTCAGGGCAGCATTAATTCCACCGACCCACCGACCTGTATTCAAGTATCGACTGATTTCTCTCCTTCATTCAAAGACCTCTCTCCCTCTTCCTCATACAGCGTGAAGAGAGAGAGAGTGAGAGAGTACACATTGTCCTCAGACTCTAAGGACACCAGACTCTAATTTCATTCAACAATTTCAGGGTTTTTCTTATATTATTATTTGGGTGATTTAGTTTCAAAGGATTTGTGAGATCTGGGTTTTCTTTATTTTGATAGAGTTTACCCTTGTTACCCCTTTTCTTTAAAAATGGCCAAATTTTAGTTTTTTCTACTGATTAGTATAGTCTGATTAATGTAACTAGCCTAACCAGGAACTTTAAATTTATTTTTTTTATCCTGTTTTAAGAAAAGTTCATTTTAAGGAGTCTAAATTGGAAAGCAATCTTTTGATAATGCAATGATTTCCAATTAGGGTTATGCCATGAGTAAGATTTTTGGTGTTGATTGAGTAGATTTAGTAGATTTATTAGTTGCATTTATAGATTTCTAGGGCTTTATGCTTAATGGTTGTATATATACTAAGTGCCTGAAGTTATTGCTGCTCTAATTATGATGCACTCATGATATTTGAATGCCCATATCCATGTGATGCATTTCTGAAACCTTGATATTTTCTTTTAATAAAATGGCTGGTTATTCTTCTTGACCTTTCCCCATGGTTATGTTGGAATATACATAAGAGGTTTTAACTGGACTCCTTTCAATTCTACTGCATTGGTGGCTAGAACTTTGAGACTTCCCCCAATTAGTCTAATGTATCTCGGATTTTCAGCCACGGAAGGGAAAAAAATTGGCTAATAATTTTTAAACTACTTTGTTTTGAACTTCTCAGCTGTTTAAAAAGTTATAGCCTTCAACTGACATTACGACAATACGCCACTTGAACTGGAGCCTCAGGGTTCATACGGTTTCTTTTTGGTTAGTCTACGAGTAATATGTTCTAGTTTTTTTATTGTCCGTACACTGGATTTAGTTATGGATGCATCATGCATTTGAGGCTTATAGATTTCTGAGGTTTTCATTATTAATAGAGAGATTTCGAGTGCATGCAAACTTTGCAAATTCTTGCGCCATCATCTATGTGGTTGAAGTTGTTGATTGTCCTAATGACGCTTTTTATGGAATCTTGGACTACCGAATATTGTTGGACTAATTATTATGCATTTAGAGATTAAAGCAAGCAAAGGGATGGTGTTTTCTGGTTGTAATTTAGTAAATAGAGCTTATGTTCTGCAAACATAGCTCTTGCAGATCTCCACACATTAGGCATTGTAGTTTATTTTATTTCTTTTCTTCAAACCTCTCCTATTTCTTTTTACCCTCCTGTGTTAGAATAATTGTTTAAGCCAGTTAAAGCTTAAGATGCCATCTCAATTTTTTTTTGTAAGTTGAATAGCTGTTGCTCTGTCTATTTATTCTTAGGCAAATATAAAGCCATTCCAGCTACTACCTGGCCTTGTTAATAGTGTCTTAAATCTATACAAGCTGCAGATAAAGTTGCTAATTTAAGGTTATTTTTTAAGTCTATCAAATTCATGCTATCTCAATTATTTCATTTCCCCTTTTTCTCTCATAGAGGTATGATTTATACTTCTTAGAATTTTTTTTACTTCCAGTCTTCCATATTAAAAGTAAAATTATAATGGTTCCCCCAGTGCCTCCGATAGGAACACCAATGCTGCTAGAAATGGAGCTTCATATTGCAACGGAAAGGATTGCGTTGAAGTTAAAGAGATGAGACCGTAATTTCACTCACCCAAGTTTTTTGAGAGGTTTGTTTCTTATGGAGCATCGCTTGTTATTATGAATCAGAGTTTGCAGGGTTTTGAGAGATCTCATTTCGTTCAAGATTCCAGTGATCAAGTGTCAAGTGACACTAGCAATGCTTCATTGGATCATCGAGCTTCCTTAGAAAATGACGTAAGAATACTTTTTGACCCCAAACTGTATATTGCATATGTATAAATAAACCTTTTAGAAACATGCATGGATATATCCCATATGAGTATGTCATAAATTAGCTTTGGGCTTCTATCATTTTGGTTACATGTACAATTTTTTAAATCTTGTTAGCTCCTACTTTTATTGTACCATAGTTACTAACTAATATTCAGTAGGCAAACTAGCTCATCTTCTACATCTGAAGCTTGATAAGTGTCATGTAGTGCAATGACGTACAAAGATAGTCTTGTCGCCAAATGTATATAAGATAAATGTTTAATCAACAAGAAACTTATTATTTTAGTTTTTTTGTGCTAATTTCATGTCACTTTGAGCTTATCATGTTTATACATCGCTGTTGTACATGCTTCTCTTTCTTCAAAATTTGTATGCTTGCTGGTTCATTGTTGTATCACCATTTTGTAATTCCATATAACTCTGCCTAACACAAGTAGACGCCCTTTTGAAGTTTTCCCCTGTATATCATGTTTAATTGATGCACATTTACTTCATTATAGTTCTCCTGAGATGGCTGTTAAACTTACTGCAGATTAAAAAACTTCAGATGCATTTGCATCAAGAGAAGCCTATGAGATTAATGCTTGAAAGGGCAATCGGCCGAGCTTCTTGTACTTTATCTCCTGGACACTGACACTTTACTACTCAGGTAAGGTTGGTTTTTTAACTAGTTAATTAGTATACATGGTACTTCAACGCATTTGAAGCATGGTAGGCTTGGTAGCAAGCATTTAATACAATCTTTAGCTTTTATTACTTCGAATTGTTTTAACTTATTTTACTGGGGGGAAAACATATGCTACATAAAACCATGTTAATGGTGTTTTGTAACCCACGGGCACAAAAGCAGAAGTTCCAGAAAAAATCTTCTCGCATGCAAAATTTTGCCGATTAGTTTGATCAAGGCTTGGCTGAGTTGGCTACATATTGTGGTGCTGAAGCCCAAGAATTGTGCTGATTCAGTTTCATTTCGGTATAATGGCCTGTATAAATTTTCCTTAGGATATGCATCAAGTAAGGTTACCACCCCCACCCCCCAATTGGCTCATTGAGCACTTAGCGCTAAAGTTAATTTTTTTTCGGGGGTTGGGGGTGTGATTTGCATTTCACTTGCCACTTGGCGATGAGATATCTTATAGAGTTTCTTTTCTTTTTGAGTGTAGATAAGGTATGGGGGAGGCAAGCATCATAACCCAAAGCTTGGAGGAATATTGCTATAACATAATGTCTTTAGTTAATTGCAAAGAAAAAGATATGTAGAAAGTGAAACATGTTCAAGCTTTGCAACCGAATGATATCTGACAACTTAATTAGTGTGGTAATAGTAGTAGAAGTGTAAAACCTATCAATTTTTATAAGTTTGCCGCACTTGTTGAATTCTAGGCTGTTGGCAATCTAGAGATCTCCTAATTATCAGAGTACAAAGTAGATGACATGCATTCTTCTATAGGGATTTCAATGAAGGCGCCATAGAGTCGTAATAGCTTCTGGATTAAAATTGGCTCTCACTGAAAAAAGGTATTGAGGAGATAATTAGAACTTTGATGGTTTAAGAAATTGCTGAAAAAGAGGTATGGAGGAACATGCACACGGCTTGGGATGACAGTATTATATATAGAAAGAAAAGGTAAGACGTCCCTTCAGTCAAAATATGTGGGCGTACTAAAGCCCACTGCCGTCTGGGTTCAATCTTTGAGAGCTTTCGAATGATTTCCTATAGGTGCCGAAGCAGTCTAAACCTGTTCTCGTGGTTATAGTAAAATGATTTCATAACGTTCTTCCTGTAAGGAAAGTGGATATAGTTGGGAGTCTAAAGACAATCTCAGGCTCGAAGAAATATCTCAGATGATCAAATTTCAATTTCTAAGGGGTTCATTTAAGGGAATGTATTCTGTTTTGCTCTTTGCATTGTCTCTTCCTTAGAGTCGAACTTAATTTCCACCAGCAAATCTCTCATTTCCCCCTTATTCTATTTTTTTTTTCCAGTCTAAGTGAATTTAGAGGTCATCAAGCAGTCGTTAGGTATGCGGCAATCCCTCTCTAGTCCATGATTTCATGAGAATAGCACTTATTAATAGAGGATTGAAGTTGGCTCGACGCTCATTTGTAAAATCTGGTCAATTTGCATGGAGCCTTGATTAGTAGATTGTTGAATATGCAAAATTGAAACGACCAAAGTATACTTGAAATGAGAAGAGAAGCCTCGGTTGTCCCTTCGGCGGCCTCTTCCTCGGTGGCTCCCATCGGCTGCCTTCTCTGAGTCATTCCCCCTATTTAGAGCATCCGAACTAGTAGTTGGGGGTGGGGGGTGGGGTTCACCCACCCACTTATCCCAAAATTTAGGGAGTGGAACCTCTCCCCATGGCTGAGAGGGATATAAATACTTCCCTTAGACACAAGAAAGAGACAACAACTGAGAAGATTACAGGGAAGTGAAGATAATAAGAAAATCAAGTGGAAGAAAAGGTAAGAATGGGAGATCGATCTCCTACTTCTTTAAATCCTTTTTGCTCATCCGTCCTCTCTTCATTCACACTACTTGGACCAAGAAGAACAAGATAGACGTTCTTACCTACATCGACACGCCAAAAATCAAATGAGTTATGAGAACATGGCTAATCCCATAATTCTTCTTTTCATTTGATGTTTTTGACGACACATAAGATCTAAGAACGTGGTTAATTCTTTAGAAACTCTACGAACGTGAATGTTTAAGTTCATGATTCGACCAAACTTAGGAAGTGAAGGAAACTTCATTATCCTTACAAAATTGAATACAGGCCAATACCCTATATTCTATCAAAATAAAAATAGACTTAAAACCCTATTTTTCATAAACATAAAATATGGGAAATAGTAGAAATGTTATTTTCTGTTTCTTCTGAAAACTCAACACAGAAAACAAATAAAATACCACATATGTATGGACAAATCCAGAATAGAGGAATATTACATTTTGAGACAACCAAAACTTAATTTGACCCCCCGGGCCCCCTACTTATCGGGTCCCCACCCGATATTCGAGTCCACATGACACTGCCGGGTCCCCTAGCGACCATCGGCTCCCCCACCCGATGGTCGGCTCCCCCACTGTTCACTTGCCCGGTTCTTTGTTTGATGACTATGATGCTTTGAAAGCCTTTTAATTTTATGTATCTAAACACTTGTAATCTCTTTGCATGTAAACTTTGAGATAAAGTGTACCTGCATCCATGTTTTAAAGAACACTGGATGGCTAACACTTGATTAGTAGATGAACCCTGTATTGATGGGGAAAGGCTAAGACGATGAGGATGATAATGATGGGGTTCATTAGGCACCATTGTTTTTAAACATGGTTTACAACAAATTGAGGGTGCAAAAGGCAGGCAGAGGAGGAAAGTGTTTTTTCCCTCCTTCCATTGATACAGAGGCAACATAACACCAATGGGATCACAATCGATATGTACCATAATGGTGAAGCCAATAGCCACTAACCAACTTTGCACCTTGTGAATTGAATGGTAATAATATTGAGGCAGTAGCTTTATAGCCTGCTTGCAAGATCGACTATTTCATGAAGTAAAGGGGTGAGGTCTGTAGCCCTAAGGCGATGTTTTCGTGCTCACTAGCTCGAACTTCTTGCAAGGATTTCAGGTCCAATACACAACACTTGCTCTGTGATGGTTATGTATGAATGCAACTTGCGAATAACCCCAAAAATTACTTGTATTGAAGTATGACTTTTAATTTTTGGTAGCTTTAGTACTTGCAATGGATCATAAATGAAGTAAACAGATTGAGAAAATGCACCGAAAAGAAAAGTGAGGGATAATCTGATCGGTATCCAGAAGGAAAGTCTCTTACGAGAATTTCTTGGGTGAGCATCGTCTATTAGTGGTTCAGCATATTCTTTAAGTGTGTCACTTTATCATTTAGCTATCGTTTGTTATGTGATCAGTTATCTGCATTCGTGACTTGTGAAGAACAATATTAATATTTAGAAAGCTTGTCTATAAATAAGGTTCAAGCAACGAGGTGAAGTGTCAAAAATGGGAGTGCGATATATTTGTTGTGGTAATGGATATAAGAGATGTAGGCATTGCACCAGTTGAGGTAATGGATAACTGACTCGAGATATCATGTACACGCACAACAAAAAATTGATGTTGGCATTTATATTTAAATGAGCAACTGATATTAATGCTCTTTAAGCTTCCAGAGTAAAGTTATGCAGATATATCAGTTATCTAGTTCCCTTGAGTCTGAGTTATCTAACTATGTTAAATTTCTCCTTCAAATGATATTTTCTCGGGGATCAGTTGCACATTTCGGAGAGTCATACAATGTACCTTTGGTTTCTGTTCTAGATTCCTAGATTAGATAGGCATTATGATATTCAATTATTGAGGTATTTATTTTTCTCGAAACTCGTCTCATCCTAGACAAGCTCAGATTATTTTGGTTCTTTTCAGACAAAAGAACTTATTTCAGAGATCGAGTTACTTGAAGAAGAGAGAGCAAATCGCGAGCAACAAGTTCTTGCTCTATACAGAAATCTCTTTGATCAATGCATCAGTGCACCAACTTCAGCTCAAAGTTCAGGGATGGCTTCTCCTGCACATACAAAGACTGGAGTGCGGAAGCACCCAAGTATAATTTCAAGCACATTTTGTTGTTCAAAATAGTTCCCTCTGAAAACTTTCAATGCTATGACTTCCCTTAAAGAATCTGGGAGAGGTAATTCATTGACAAGGCCCAAGGCCAGAAATGACTCATTGTCGAGTGCAAACACAAAGTTTCATGTTGATAGCAAATTTTCAGATCATAAGGAGGTATATACCATCCAATCACTAGACATGTATCTTTTCAACGTTTTCCATAATTTAATTTATCATTCCATAAACATGTGCTTTCAATTTTCCCTTTTAAAAAAAAATATATTCTCAGTTATTTCAACTGCTCACTTGCTTTGCATTAAATGGTGGAGTACATGAGATGTTTATGGATATGCACCAACAAACCTATAAAAAAAACTTACTGTTTTAATAAAAATATTCGTACATTTTACATAATGGTATTGCTAAAAATATTGGAAATGCATTTTACATAACATGAAAACTCAATCATTATTGAAATAAGTATTGTTGTACTAAGGAGTCATAGATATTAATGCACATATGCATATGGAAACATAAATTATGGCTTTCTGGTTCTGATTACATCCTGTATGGAATATCATCAATTAATTTAACTGAATTAATTACTGGATTTAGGAAGGTTTCATCTATCATAGGTTGGAGATGGATATATGAAATATCATCAATTAATCTCGGGGGTTCAGATTGAGCAGGTCCATGACAGCATATATGCAAATGCAAATTTAGCAAATAGAGAAGTTAAGACTACAATGGTATAACACTGGGTGAGCAAGAGATATCACCGAGCAATCAGTTTAGATATCTAGGTTCTATCATCCAAAAGGCTGGGGAGATCGATAGCAATGTCAACCAAAAGATCCAGGCTGGTTGGTTGAAATGGAGAAGTGCAACATGGATTTTGTGCGATCGTAACCTTCCGTTAAGTTTGAGAGGGAAGTTTTATCGGAGCGCTATTCGGCATGTCTTATTATATGATATGCACATGCTTCATTGGATGTGTGGTAATACTAGAAAAGATAAGGTGTGAAATGAGAATATTCGTACAAAAGTTGGTGTAGCATATGTGGAGAAGAAGAAGCGGGAAAACCGGCTATGATGGTTTGGTCATGTGCGACGTAAACCTATGGAAGCATTAATTCGACGAATGAATACTCTCAATATAGGCAATATGAAAAGGACGAAAGGGAAACTGAAGAAAACGTGGATGGAAGTGATACGAAAAGATATGGTTGCCTAAGGCTTCAATGAAAGTATATTGTTCGATAGGAGTAAGTGGAGGCGGAGGATTCATGTGTTGCACCCGGTGTGATTCTCATGTTGGTTCATGTAGCCTACCTCATATGCTTGGGATAAAAGGCTCAGTTGTTGTTATATAGGTTAGAGATGGAACCTGTTCATGATGTTCTCACCTGGCAGTTTAGGTATCTGAATTTTGGCGGCAGGTTGGTTGGCTGGTGCCCGTTTGTGATGCAGGATGCTAGGATTTAGTAATACTGAAGTTCTTTTTATTCCTATAAATGGTTCTGAGATTCTCACTTAAAGTTAACATCTTGGGGTTTTGGTAGTCAAACTCTAGGCGCAAATGAATTGGTGCTTCATTGCTTGGAACAAAAATATTTTGTACCGATACAAGTGCGGATGCACTTGCATATATTAACACACCATACAGATCAATGCATATGTAATCCCATACGAATAATGTAATACATCAGCAGTTCGGCACTAGAGGTATTCTGCACTCACCTATCAAAGATTGGTTATGCACCTAGCTATGATTATTGAGAGCTTCTCTGTTCAAACTCTCATCTTGAGAAACATTCTTTCTTTTAACATATGAACTTGTGGGCTTAATCTAACCTGTCTAGTCTTTAGCATTCTTTCGGGCACTGCATTAGAATTTTGAAGTCCTCCACTGCTACCTTGACTGAGGCTAGACTTATCTGATACTCTGATTCTGCTAGTCTTTTTTTGCTAACCAAGATCATGAAGTTTACATGTTCTCAGAATTTGAAGTATATACTAGATGTCTCAGACCAACAAAATCTTAAACTTCTTTAATCCTAGACCTTACATGCATACCCGACCTTCAAGGTACCAAAATAAGACCATACAACTGCCGATTAATTCACTTTCTTCATGATTTCGCTAGGACAACTTTTTAGCTAACAATACAGGATGTTTATTCTACATTTTTGTATTAGTGAAGAAAAAGAAAAGAGAAGGAAAAACAATGTATATACAAGAAATGATGCCTCCTGTAGTAAAAACTTTCCATACAATCTCTCAAATTTAATGGGGAATCGATTAACAACTACTTGTACAACAGAATCTATATTGCATGGGATCTTGGTAAACATCATCCACTAAATGAATAGCTGAACTCGCCGACTTCATTGCAGTCAATCTTCTCTCATATGGACCCCATATCCAAATGGGTACATGCACGAACCAAATAACAAGAACTTTTTTTTATAATCAAAGTATCTTCTGTGTTTCCCTCTCTGTTGAGTGTTGAATTGTTGATTATATTTCAATGAGCCTAATCTTTTTACTTGTATACTTATGGATCAGTTACAAAAAACAGTTGTTGAATGTTACGTCGAAAGCAATATGGATCCCTTTTTGGCAAATTATAATTCATTCTTCATAAAAGTAGTTCCTTCAACGGCTTGGTCGTCTGCTCGTAAATAACCATTTTTCTGTGTTGATTAGAAATTGCCATCTGCTGGAAGAAGTTATCTTACTCGTACTTTAAAGGAGCATCTTTACCAGTGCCCGAGCAAATTATCAGAATTGGTGAGATGCATGGGTGCTATATATTGCTGGTTAGGCCGAAAAACACTTGAAAATCCAGAGACAGCCCATTCTCCCTTCCTGTCACGATCATCGACAAGTGTAATAATCCCAAGACGAGGAGATGGAGATACAAAGGAATGCTCTTGTCAATCTATAGTTGAAATAACTTCAATATCGATGGATAAAAACCATTTTTCAAGTGCATCTTGTGCCAGAAGCAACTACAGGTGTGCTTTACATTTATTATTTGTTAAGAACTGTGTTAGCTTGTATTCGTTGTTTTCCCACTTCTTAGAGGCTCAAACTTTGGGTAAGGAGGTTCTCGATATGGTATCAGGCACCATCTTTACAAGCAAGGTTCAAACCATGACATTGTCAATTTTAAATATATTTATTTTTCGCCATTTATTCTGCCTATACAGGCTCCATGCGGCACAAAAGCCCATGTGAGGGTGAGTGTTTGACTAAATTTCATTAAGCTGCCTTGTTTGGTTTACTGCCATAATTTTTTTAAAATTTCAGTAAGCACCCTTGAAATGCAACATTCAAGGGTGCTCAATGAAAAAAAGTCCCTTGACACCAAGGTTTAGGGGAGTTAAAAACTTTGGTAGTTAATTGGAAAACGAAGAAATTTAAAGGTAATTAGCAATTTAGCGCAAGAATTGTGTTGACTTGATATTTATTGTTATCCCACTACTCAACTGCTTACACTTTTTGGTATTCATGACATTTTTCTATAGCATAGAGAAGTGTAGAGCTTACTAACGATATTAGGTGTTGATTTCAGATTACTTGTGGAACAGTTGGAAAGAGTGGATGCGAATGCAATAGAAAACAATGTCAAATTGGCGTTCTGGATCAATGTCTACAATTGTCTAATTATGCACGTAAATCTTTTATATACAACCCTGTGAAGTTTGCTCTCCGTAACGATTTCACTGCTCTGACCAGTTTATTCTTTTCGCAGGCATATTTATCCAATGGAATTCCGCACAGTTCTCTCAAAAGGATGGGTTTATTTCACAAGGTACTAAAAATCATGATGAATCTTATACTGTAAGCTGCTTATTTACCAGAATTGTTGTTGAATGTATATCATTCTTGGATTTCTTTACTGCAATCCATGTACTACAGCTAATTACCTGGGTCGTGGAGAATTGGAGTTCATCTTAAATTAATTTAACGTGTTAACCATTCATTAGATTTCTCTCTATAGTGCAGGCTGCATATAATATCGGAGGCCACACCATCAGTGCCAGTTCTATAGAGAACTCCATACTTCGCTGCCACTCGCCCCGAAATGGTCGTATATGATCTCAACTTCTCTTCTCTACAGGATACAGACTCTAATTTTTCCTAATATACCATGAACTACTGGCTATATAATATGTAGGCTCTCAACACTTTTGCCCAATTAGCAGGATCCCATCTGTTTCAACAACATGCCGTTTATCCCTGCAACTTAACAAGACATTATTTCTGTTAAACTCAAAAATTTTAATCCAAAATGCCATTGAACTTTTATCATTTGTTTCATTAACGGTACATAATTTATATATACCAAGGGGTAATTTGAGAATAAATATTGCAGAAACAGAAAAAGTAATAATTAATGTTAGTTAAAATAGGTGGAAAAGCTCATGTCTTTAAAACAGAAGGTAGGTTCTTGCTAATCGAGTAAAAGGAAGGAGGTTTCCTGTTTCCTGCAATTTAGCCTACCATAGACATTTAGAAGCCAGCTACATACCATCTCTCAACCTGATGATGCTCAATATTGGGGACCCCTAAGGCCAGGACACGTGGCGGATAGCACGTCCCAGAACTCAGAAGGAAGGGGCCACAGAGGCCGACCAGGCCACCCCTGCACCCGACCTGCCGGCACAAGCCAGCCCTCCTCGGGGCTCCCTGCAGATTGGCCTCCCCGGCCCCTCAGCTCGCCCTGAGCTGCCTCGGCCGTCTCGCTCATCCACGAGGCCCACGACCGAGGCCGTCTTCCTCGGTCCTCCCCCCAGCTCCACCGCTCACAGGCGTAACCGCCGCTCCGTGAATCTCGCCATGCGCGGATTCTCCGCCCGCAACATCCCACGTTCCACGCCTCCACGATCCCCATTAATAGGTGATCCGCTCTCTACGTGGGTGTGACGTCGGGAGCGTAACTGCCGGCGAGATTCTTGCGCCTGCTGCTGTGCCTCCACCACTATATAAACTCCCATCACAGAGGATCAAGTAAGCGATTTTTGACTCCCCTTAGCCGTTACGCTGCTCGGATCCAGTACTAACTTGATCGTCGGAGGGTCCTCGGTGGTATCCAACCATCCCGGGACTTCTTTGCAGGTACTTGGCGCTAACTCCTCCAATCACCGAATTTCCTCTACACCTATTGGGACCCACACAGAACAGGGAATCCCCTCCAGAATCTACCAGGAGATCGACGGAAGACAACATCTGAGGAAGATCTGAAAAGGACTACCATCAGTTGGCGCCGTCTGTGGGAAACGCAAACTCCACAAAAACAAAGTTGGCCTTCCGATCTCCGTCCACATGGCAAGCGACCATCCTGAAGATTCGGGTACCGGCCGTCGCCTCCCCCTCACCGGAGGCGCGGATGAACCCCCTCCGGCGACCATCAACCACGCCCCCGCCGGCCGAATAGATCGGCTACAGTCCCTCGTGGAGGCGCTCGTCCGCGTCCAAACGGCCGGGCCTGGGCCAAATAGATAGGTACACATCTTCGAAGTGGATGATGTCAGGGATGGTGAACGGGAAGTCTTGCATTCTCGATCTTCTGTTTGTGAAAGAAGGAAGGACCAGTACTCATTCAGCCTTATATAGCCCACCGCGTCCCAGCGAAGCTCAACAGTCGCCCGCTTTCGTCCAAGAGGTCGCTGACACGCGGCAATCGTCAAGCCTTCTCTGGCGGAATCGAAGCGACGCGACCCTGGCGCTTCACCTCCCCCCACATTCAACGCGGATGCTAACCATTCCGGTTCCCCAAATGTATGGTCGGGCGAAACCTCTTGAAGATCCGACCCAGCAGCTGCCCTGCTCGTTCACCCCTGGCGGATAGCTTCCCTGCCGCAATGCCAGGGACCAAAGCCTTCACCAAGAGGCAACCTAGCAACTGCCCTGCTCGGTCATCCTTGGCGGGTAGCTCCCCTACCGCAACGCCGGGGATTAGAAAGTGTAACATCTTAGGATGTGTATAGTGGCTAATTATATTTTAATATATGGTTTTTAATAAAAAGTTTATCAAAACGATTTTCAAATAATTTATCAAATTTAATGAATATTTTATTAGAATTTATTTAGGCTTGCACACACTTGTGCATGTAAACTAGGGTTAAATTGGGGTTAGACCATGATTAGCAACCATGGTGAACTAACCATTTTGATAAGCCTTTTGAAATTTGTATTAAGGGTATTTGGGTTTTTATTTAAGTGTTTTTTTTTTAAAAAATGGAAATGGTTTGAATTTCTTGTGTTGACTTGGTGAGAGAGAGAGAGAGTATGGCATCATGGCATGAGCCATGCCTTCATTAAATGAAGAGAGAGGGGGGGTTGACTTGTGTGCTCTCATTTCTCATTCTCACTCTCACTTCTCTCACTCTCACTCACACACATACACTCAAGCAGCTGCAGCAGCAACAGAAGAAGAAGCAACAGCAGCAGAAGAGGCAGCAGCAAGCAGCAACAATAGCAACAGCATGGAGCAGCAGCAGCAACAGAAGCAGTAGCAGCTCAAGCAGCATCATCAGCAGCTCCAGCAGCAGCAACACCTCATCTTCTTCTTCCACTCCTCCTGCTTTCTAGGATCTAGTGGGGTTATATTTCTTAAACTCAATTCCTAGCTTGCTAAGCTTATGTGTAGAATTAGTTTCGGTTAGTGATAAAAGTGAGTTTTTGTGCTAAATATGGTGAATTGTGTGGACTTTTGGCTAAGTGATGTTTTTGGTGGTTAACCTAGCCTAATTAAGTGTTATTAGGGCCACTTAAACCTAGCTTCAACCCAGATTTCACCAAAATACCCTAAGTTTCCTTTTTTGCGCAAAATATAACGTTTTTTTAGCAAAATATAGCCTTTCTGTGATCTGCTTTAGACCCGGGGGTTTCAGAGAAAAATTGAGTTAACTGGAGCATGTTTGGTAGACCTTGATCACACCACCAGTGCACGAACCCCAAACACCCAACCCAGGCCGCCAGTTTAATCGTTCTGGCCGCAAATTGCGGCCAGACAGGGGATTTAGGGGTTAGGGTCTTGGCTAAGGTAGTCAGCTGTGTTTTCCAGTGTTTTGGCATGTGCAATTTTGTAAGATTTTACCTGTATCAAAATCTGGGACCATATATCGTTTTTCTAGTACGTTTTGTTTGCGCGATACGCGCGATACGTGAGTGGGTTCTGTGATCTAGCGTGTCGCGGCGTGTCAGGGTAGTTTTAGACGCGTATACACACGATCTAGCGTATCGGACACACGCGCGTTTAGTTCGCGACGCGGGTTTCTCGTTTGATTTCGATATCGCGTTTTGCGAGATATTTGCTTATGTGGACTTTCCTTGTGTGAATTCTAGATTCGCAGGCGGGTACGTCGGACGCAGCAAAGAAGGGAAAGCAGATGGTCGGCTACACTTAGCACGCGACCAGGTGGGTAGATTTAACATCTACGGGGAAATCGCCCGTATGGCGTTAAGCGTTTGGGCGTGATAGGATATTTAGTTGTAAATATTTATGTGTATTATTGTAGCATACCTCCCTTATTGCATATAGAAATGGTAGGTATAGAACACTGCACTGTCACTAACGGTTCAAGCTGCACGAGCACTATTTATATGTTACACTCATACCGTTAGTGATTGCCATGACACTCGCACTATAGGATCACCGCATCATTGATGATTGTCATGACTTATCGCATATTCACATATTATCAGATATATCACTACTTGCGCACATGCACCCTTTATATCCACATTAGTGCATACTTTCATTGATATATCGCTACTTGCGCACATGTACACCGTATATTCACATTAGTGCATATCTTCATTGATATATCACTACTTGCGCACATGTACACCGCATATTCACATTAGTGCATACCTTCATTGATATATCACTACTTGCGCACATGCACCCTTTATATTTACATTAGTGCATACGTAGTTTGATATATCTATACTTGTGCACATATACATCGTATATCCATATTAGTGCACATGTATATTGTTACACTCACATTGCGTATATATCCATTTGCACATCCATACCTACATACATACATATGTTACATACATGGGTGATATTGACATGATTTAAAAACTAAGTGTTGGGGTAAAAATTTACACCCCGGTTGACCAAGTCAAAATCAAAGTCAACCCCAAGCCAAGTGGGCCCAAGCCCAGATCCAGTGGGCCCATGCCTGGGTCGAGCCAGAACATGAAGCGGCCGGCCTCCCCCCATGCTAAGATAAAAATTTTGTAATAAATAATTTTGTTGTATTTCTTTTGTTTTGTTTTATGGATAAATGTAAGAAAAATAGGCATAAAGCCAAATTTTTGTAAAGCCCATGGCTTATGTGCAAAAAGAAATGGCACATGAGCCATGGGATAGGCAAAATGCCATTTTGTGAAGCCCAAAGGGCTATGTGTAAAGTGTATAGCCTATAAAGGCAAGGATAATGAAATATCTCAACAACTTTTTCTCTCTCCAAAAAAGTTTGAGATATGAGATCTTTCTTCCTTCTTCAAGGTTCCAAAACCTTCTTCTTTCTTTTGAATTAAATCAAGAGTTTTGCTTTTCCTTTTTCAAAAAACTAAATAGTTTTCCACCACAAAACCCATTAAGAGGAACTCAGATCTGCCATCAAATCTCAAAAAGAAAAGATTTTTAAATCTCACATCTCTTTATCTCCAAGATCCGGCCAGCAAAGGAAGAAGGACCCATTTCCTTAACCCAAAGCATCTTAGGAGTTTAACTCCACCCAATTTTCTCTTTAGAGAATTTCCGGGGCTAAAAACCTCCCTTTTTCCTCGCTGGTGCGCTAGCGCTCGAGCGCAAAGCGCCCACGTGCCGACACGTGGCGCGCTTGCGCTCCAGCGCTCGAGCGCAAAGCGCCCACGTGCCGACACGTGGCGCGTTGCGCCCCAGCGCTCTACGCTCGAGCGCAAAGCGCCCACGTGCCGACACGTGGCGCGTTGCGCTCAAGCGCCCAGGCGCTGGCCCCACGCATCCTTTGGATGTCTTTTTCCCCCTTTTTTATATATGTACATATGTATACAAATGTACACATACACATACTCCGCGACACTGTCCCTGTTAGAAAAAAATTTCTAACGGGACGCTGTCCCGCACCCCGCAAGGGAGCTGCTAACCCCCTTGACCCCCAGCCCGCTATCCGGGTAGCGGGACCCCCGTAAAAATTCTGCGTGGCTCCCGATATATTTAAACCCCCCTCCAAAACAAAACACACGTACACTGCACATCGAGTTCGCATGATCAGTTTAACCCGTCAATCGGAGGTTCCCTCGCCCCAAAGGTGGGGGGTAATTAACGGCAGCTTAGTCCGCGGCTGCCGGAGATTCGGATCCCCACAATCAATAAACCCCGACCTACCCTAGGCAGGAGGAATCTGTAGTACGCCTGACAAGCGCGCACGTATTCCCATCTCAATGGGGTGACGAAAAACACCCTACAGATTCTGGCACGCCCGGTGGGACCAATCTCTCCTCCCATATTTCGGGTTAAACGTTCATACGAACTCAATCAATATACATATCGATTGCCTATATTGAAATGATGTTCTTTTTTCCATGCAGCAATCAACCTTCGACGACAATGTCTCCCCAGACGAATTCAGCTTCTAACATGACCCTGATTCCGTACGTGGTCAAGATCAACGCTCGTGTGGTTCTCCCTGCGAGCCTCAGTCGACAGTGGGAAGAACCGCCCCTCCAGTTTGGCTCCGTCATCATCTACCCTGCCGGAAGCGCTCATCTGGCGGAAATCCCGGCGGAACAGGTGGCCAAGCCGGTCTCAAGGGAGAAGAGGCCGAATGTCGTGATCGCCAAGGCATCACAACCGAAACTTAAGACGGTATCTGAACGATTCTCTGGTGCTCCAGCGGGGTGCAAGAACTTCGGTACAAAGGGCAAAATCAAATGTTGCGGACGAGCTCAGGCGATGACTCCAACAAATGCACAATCGAGCGTATCTCCAAGGCCCTCCATCGCCCGGTCTGCGGCATCTTCCCAAAGAGCCGAAGTCTGCCAGGTGCTTAGAACAGAAAAGTTAAGGCAGAAGCGGCTCAGGTATCGAGCCAACAAGAGGGCCAAGGCTTCGGCCAAATGGAATCATGTGAAGTTCCAAGTGCAGGGTTGCCCCGCGACGACAGCTGAGTCGGACGTAAGAATCAGCAATTTCTTCGAGCCTCTGAAGTGGGTTCAGAAAAATGCCATGACCGCCAGAATCAAGAAGACAGCGGTCCGAATAGTGCCACAAAGAGACGTGTCCCGGCCCCAACAGAAGAAGTACGACACTGTCTTTTCAAGAGTTTATCAAGCACTCTGTGCCGCACGAAAGCAGTGGGGCAAACCCAGAAAAGAAGCGCCAGCACCATTCAAGAACCTGGTTAGGCCAGCCGCCTTCAATCGACTACCAGCTACCGAAACAAGGGGGTCAAGACAGCGATCCGTGAAATCAGCTGCCAATGATAGAAAGACGGCCGGATATATCATCCATACGGTCTATATGGCGGGCGGGCGCCCCAGCGACAACTTTCGCAGCAAAAGCAAGGATGGGGCCACCACATCCCAAGCCCAATTTAGCCTGAATGTGGTTGCCGCTGCCCAAGAACAGCCGCCCCCGCTGGATGAAGAAAACCCTCTCGATGAGGATGATAGGCAGAAAGACCCCTCGGTCCACGCAGAGTCAAGCTCGGACAGCGAGGAAGAGCCAACTTTCTGCCCCAGGACTGCGGAGCAAGAGCTGCTTCAAGAGCTTCGAAAACAGCTCAGGAGCAAAGATAAAGAGATGGCCAAGCTCTATTCGAAGATTGACGACTTAACGAACGTGGTGATACAGCTTACGGCTCAAATTGCTCGAGCGCCTCCCAATCAAGCACAAGCCACTACTAATCAGCCGGGTGATGACAATCCGAGGCAGCCAATGCCTGTTCCTTTGGGACCAAGACTGGTCGAGCCGCATGAAAGCCGGCCACATTCCGCTTCTGGGGACGCCTTGGCCCCAGATAACACTATCCCGCTAACACAGGATCGGATAATGGATTTGGTCACCAGCAAGGTTAAAACATTGGTGGCCGAAGCCGAAGCTCAGAAAGAAATCGGCAGTAGCGGGCGGCCATATCCCGCGCAGTACGATCTGATTGAGTTCCCAAGCGGCTACGTTATTCCTAAGTTCGGAAGATTTGATGGAACGGGGAATGCAAATCAGCACGTCGCCCACTTCAAAGTATCGTGCGGAAATACAGGGGGTAATGACGCGCTCCTTCTCCGTCAGTTTGTCAATAGCCAGACCGGCGTCGCCTTCGACTGGTACGCGAGTATACCGGACGGGTCCGTCATTACCTTTGCCTAAATGGAGTCCCTGTTTCGGCAAAGGTTCATGAGTGTCAGTGATAAAATCTCCATTGCCGACCTTGTGAGGACCAAGCCGGGGAAGAATGAAAGCAACACCGACTTTATTGCCCGATGGCGTAATCTCACGGTCAAGTGCGAACCGCCGCTGGAGCAGGACCAGTCCGTCAGCCTTCTCATTGGGAACCTCAGCAATTGGATGGTCCCATTCTTATGTACAGCAGGCCTCAAGACGTTTCAAGAGCTAACTAAGAAAGTCCAAATGCTGGAACGCTCGAAGCAAGAGTCCCCGCCGGACTCTCAGAGACAAAACTTGGAAAAGCAAGCGGGACGACAGCCGTAGAAGCGGGAGTTCCAGCAGTACCAATGTCTTCAATGCGTCCGACAATGAAGAAAAGCGAAGGGCGGCCGAATCCAAAACCAACCGGTCTCGAAAACCATTGTTGGGAGGAGATGGGCCTTCTCCAGAGGAGAAAAAGAACAAGGTTTACTCTTTCAGAAGGGACAAAGTCCGCAAGATATTTAAAGATGCCTTGAACAACGGCCTCCAATTGCCGGAGTCGAAAAGACCCCAAGAAGCAAAAATGACCGACAATCCTCTGTATTGCCCGTACCACCGAGTAGTGAGCCATGCGATCGAGGATTGCTATATCTTCAAAGACTGGGTCGAGAAGCAGTACAAGGCTGGAGAGATCGAGCTGTCCAAAAGTGTGTTGGTGAACAATCAAGTTGCAACCACCAACTTTATACAGACAGAAACTGAAGCCTTCTGGGAGCAGACAGCCGAAACCGCTGCCCTGAGAAATGAAACGGACTCATCGCGGCCTCCGTGGAGTACGCACATATCTAATAAGACGAAGAAGATGATAAATCTACTTCGGAAGGAACCCAGGACGGAATGGGAAGGGCAGAAGAAGCCTACCAGTCCAGCTGCCAATGCGGCTCCATCAGGCTCAAAATCCAAGAAGCTCAAGAAGAAGAAAAGTGCAGCTCGGCGCGAAAAAGAGTCTGCAGGGAGATCGACCATTCAAAAATATATAGATTCCCTCGAAGAATATGAACAAAGGGAAAGAACATTGATTCAATTGAAAGAGTTCTTCCCTGTACAAGCGGCTGAAATTCTGGAGGAGTTAGAAGAAGACTCCAATGAAGAGATCCCAGTAGTGACCTGCTACGCCATCCATCTTGGCAGTGACTCCGAGGATGAGCTCTGTTTTTCCGAAGAGGACGAGGAGCTCACCACAAAGGCCAATCAAATCCAGCTCAGAAGCGGCAGGGCTCTACCGCCAAATCAGGGCAACGCCCCAAAAGGGAAGGAAAAACAAGTCGCTAATGAAGAAGATGGCAGAGAACCGGCTGATGAAAACATAAGTCCTTCCTCGGTGGACTATAATGTCTTGGCACATCTCCGGAAGCTTCCGTCTCTCCTGAGCATCTACGACGCCTTGGTCCTATCTAAGGAGCTTAGAGATGTTCTCATTCACGCTCTACAAAACCCCGAGCGGTATCAGGCTCACTTTGCGGAAATTAATATGAAAGAAGCCCAGCACGCTTTGCATGCCGCCGCAGTCACATTTAAGGATGAAGACTTGCTACTGGGAACGGCTGAGCATAATCGGCCGCTTTACGTGACCGGGTACAGCGACGGAGATCGAATTAATCGCATATTGATTGATCCGGGGTCCTCAGTGAACATCATGAACTTGCGAACGCTGAAGAGTTTGTCAATGGACGTCCGACACCTGTCAAGGGAAAGGATTGTCATTCAAGACTTCAACCAAAATTGCCAGCAAGTTCTGGGGTCCATAGCTCTGCCAATCAAATTCGGGGATCTGCAAACTGAAGCTAAGATATACGTGATCGATGCCGACACGTCTTATAAGATTCTCTTGGGGCGGCCGTGGCTCCACGATTACGGCATCATTCCGTCAACTCTCCATCAATGCATGAAGTATACTAAAAATGGCGAAGAAAGACGCATTGACGGAGACATCCAGCCGTTTGGTGTGCATGAAGTCCGCTATGAAGATTCTCGGTACTTTATGAACCACCAAAATGCTAAGCCACAACTGACTGAGGATAGACTGGCCCCAAGACCCAAAAGCAAACCTGCGCCGGTTGTCACTTTCAAAAGTAAAAACGCCCAAGTGTGCCCACATTTCGGTAGCGACACTGATGAGTCCGACGCTGGAAGCCCGCCCTTCCGTAAAATCCGCCCTCGTTTCGGCAGCGATACGGACGAATCTGTTACTGAAGGTCCATCTAGCAGCAAAGTCCGCCCTCATCTTGGCAGTGACACTGAAGAGTCAGAAGAAGAGGACCTGCCGTGCAACAGCTGTGCAGATTGGACCCCTATGCAGCAAGCGAAACTAAGAGAGACCTTCGAAGTTGCAGAAGGGTCCCTAGCCATCACAAGGGTGCCGGAGCATATGTGCAAAGAGCTCGATGCGTTGTCAGTCTCCACCGTAGACCAGCTGAAAACTTTCTACGTCCCCGGGAGGAAAAATGGACAGAAAGGCATCCTGTTTTACGGGTCAAACCCCGTTGTGCACCCGAACGATCTTTCTGTTGCGTGCCTTCCCTATGAGAGAGGCATAAGAGCCGTCCTCAATCCCAGATACTATGCGCCCGAGATGCGGGAATACTTTAAAAAGTGCGGATGCCGGTTATATCAAACGGAGTCCGAAGCAAAGTTTTACGAAGGGCTATGGCATCCGCCCCAAGTCCGAGCACTCATTGACGGACGAATTCCAGATAGACGGGCATAGGCTACATTCAACCTGATTCCAAAGCGTGCTACATGATCCATGTTGGTGAGGCCAACGAAAGATCAAATGATGACGACGAGATAGCTGAGCCAGAAGAAGCTCCTCAAGAGCTCGAAGATGGCGGACAAGCAACCTTTGACGAGCTAACCGAGATTGACTTAGGAACGCCCGATAATCCAAGGCCGACCTACATCAGCTCGCTCTTGTCAGAGGAAATAAAAGCGCAGATAATTGCCCTGCTGCATGAGTTCGTCGACTGCTTCGCGTGGACGTACAAAGAAATGCCAGGCCTTTCCCCTGAAGTGGCTGTGCATAAGCTGGCTATATCTCCTGATGCTAAGCCAGTCAAACAAGCTCCTTGAAGAATGAGAAGGGAACTAGAAGAAAAGGTCATCGAGGAAACTAAGAAGCTCATCGATGCCGGCTTCATCAGGGAAGAGAAATATGCGGACTGGATCGCATGCATAGTCCCAGTGAAGAAGAAAAATGGGCAGATCCGAGTTTGTGTCGATTTCAGGGATCTCAACAAGGTATGTCCTAAAGACGACTTCCCGCTACCGGTCATGGAAATGATGGTCGATGACACCTCAAATTACGAGCTGTTCACCTTTATGGATGGCTCGTCTGGATACAATCAGATCAAGATGTCGCCTGAGGATGAGAAGCACACAGCATTTCGAACCCCGATCGGAATATATTGCTACAAGGTGATGCCGTTCGGATTGAAGAACGCAGGTGCTATATATCAAAGGGCAATGATCAATATCTTCGATGACTTAATTCATGAAGTCGTCGAATGTTATGTTGATGATCTTGTCGTCAAGACTAAAACCAAGGCCGATCATATCCAAGATCTTAGGACCGTTCTCACCAGACTGAGGGAATACGATCTGAAGATGAATCCTCTGAAATGCGCTTTTGGCATATCATCGGGAAAATTCCTGGGCTTCATAGTCCGACATCGAGGGATCGAAGTTGACCCATCAAAGATAAAGGCCATCATGGAGATGCCCCCTCCGAAGAGTCTGACGCAGCTAAGATCTTTTCAAGGCAAGCTTGCTTATATACGGAGGTTTATCTCAAATTTATCGGGGAGATGTAGGCCCTTCTCAAAGCTCATGAAGAAAGGAGCTCTTTTTATCTGGGATGCCGAATGTCAAGAAGCGTTCGAAAGCATCAAACAGTACTTGTTGCACCCTCCAGTGTTGGCCGCTCCCATTCCAAATAAACCGTTGATTCTCTACACTGCCGCGCTAGATGAGTCACTTGGTGCGCTCCTTGCTCAGAACGAGGAGGGAAAAGAGAATGCCCTCTACTACCTCAGTCGAACTCTAGTCGGGGCGGAACACAACTATTCCCCAATCGAAAAGCAATGCCTGGCTCTGATATTTGCTGTGAAGAAGCTGAGGCACTATCTGCTTGCCCATCGGGTTATGCTGATCTCCAAGGTCGACCCGCTCAAACACTTGATGACCAGAGCAAAGCCTAGCCGGCAGAATGGAAAGATGGGCTGTTATGCTACTCGAGTTTGACATAGTTTATACTCCTCAGAAAGCAGTAAAAGGGCAAGCTCTTGCAGACTTTCTCGCTGCTCATCCCATACCAGAAGGATCGCCGCTAAATTATGAGTTACCCGACGAACAAGTGCTGCACCTCGAGGAAGACGAGCCATATTGGGAGCTCTACTTTGATGGGGCCTCATCAATAAGGAGCTCCGGCAGATCAAGCGTCCCGGAGATAAAAGCAGGGATAGGATTGGTGTTCATCACACCATCAATGGGAACCCTACGGCGTTCTTTCGCTCTCACCGAGCCTCGGACAAACAATGAAGCTGAGTATGAAGCTCTGATAGCTGGTTTGGAGCTCGCCATAGAAATGGAAATCCGTCGGCTACGAGTTTACGGTGACTCCCAGCTCGTCGTCAACCAAGTAAGCGGTGATTATAAAATATACAAACCCGAGTTAGCTCGGTTCAGAGGCCGAGTGGTGGAACTCATGAAACGGTTCACTCACATTGAACTAATGAGAGTCCCTAGAGCGTTGAATGGAAAGGCTGACGTACTCGCTCGCTTAGCCAAGGAGCTGGCTGATCTTGACATGGACGAAATTCTGATCACAGTCAGGAGCCGACAAATTCTACCCCCAGTCTCCCTACGAGAAGAGGAAAGCGCGGAACAGAAGAGCAGTCCTGCCGAAGAAGCATCGATCATCCAAGACGAGCCCGACTGGAGAGAACCCTTCATAGAGTACCTCCGATACGACAAGCTGCCCGAAGAAAAATCTGCGAGGATTCAGCTGAAGAAAAGAGCTCTCCGATACGTGTTTGTAAATGACACGTTATACCGCAGGTCATATGACCAACTCTGGCTCAGGTGCCTGTCATCGGCCGAAGCCCAAAAAGTCATGAAAGAAGTTCACTCAGGCGTTTGCGGTGCTCACCAATCTGGCCCCAAGATGCGACTGCAGATTAAACGGCTTGGGTATTACTGGCCCACCATGATACAGGATTGCGGAGAGCATGCAAAGAAATGTTATATCTGTTAAATTCACGGTGATTTTATTCACAAGCATCCCAATCCATTGCATCCTACGGTGGCGTCGTGGCCCTTCGAAGTCTAGGGCACCGACATTGTTGGCCCAATTGATCCTCCGTCATCCAAAGGGCATCGGTTCATACTGGCTGCGACAGACTACTTCTTCAGATGGGCTGAAGCTGTCCCGCTAAAAGAAGTCAAGACAAAAGATATTCTGGCATTCTTCCAGCATAATATTCTATACCGCTTCGGTACACCAAGAAGAATCATTTCTGACAACGGGCCTTCTTTCAAGAGCTTCAATGTCTCAAGGTTCGCTACTCAGCATAAGATAGACTGGAGATATTCCTCCATCTATAATCCAAGAGCCAACGGGCTAGCCGAAGCCTTCAATAAGACTCTATGCAAGCTCCTGAGGAAAAATGCTTCAGCCAACAAGAGAGACTGGAATCTCAAACTTCACGAGGCGTTGTGGGCATATCGTACCACGCACCGTACTCCAACTCAGTCCACTCCATACTCATTGCTCTTCGGAGTGGAAGCGGTCCTCCCCCTCGAAGTCGAAGTTCCAAGCTTAAGAATGGCCGTTCAGTACGAGTTGACGGAGGAGGAAAACGTGCTCCTTCGACTTGAAGAGCTCGATGCCCTCGAAGAAAAGAGGCTCGTGGTGCAGCAAAATCTGGAGCTATACCGAGCCCAAATGTCACGGGCTTATGACAAGATAACCCGTCTCCGCGCTTTCAAGAAAGGTGAATTGGTGTTGGTCCTCAAAAGACCGATCATCCCCAATCGACATGCCAAGGGAAAATTCGAGCCAAACTGGGAAGGACCATACGTCATCGAGAAAGTGTTTGACGGAGGATCCTACCAACGTGCCGAGGGAGAAAGGCCCATGCCATCCATCAATGGCCGATATCTCAAGAAATACTACACGTAAATGACCCCTATCTCTCCCAAATCCTGCCGGTGAGACTACTTTTAAAGTCCCACCAGCGGCAAAAAAAGAAAAATAAATAAATAAAAAAATAAATAAAAAGAAATATAAAAGAAAAAAATATAAACGGAATGTCCACAAGCAAAACGGGCACGGATGAAAACCCGAAAGGGCTCCGTGAGTAAAAACAGCAGGACTACCGGCGAGTCTGTGAAAACCCGAAAGGGCGCAAACTCGTAAAAAGGGAGATGAAATGCACTCTCAAAGTCCTCTCGACTTTGAGAGGAGAAAATTCCCGCGTGAGATCCTTACGACTCACAAAGGAGCAACACTTAGGAATCCTCACGATTCCTAAGGAGAACATACACCTGCGAGATCCTCTCGACTCGCAGGGAGAAAATGCTTTTATGAGACCCTCACGGCTCATAAAATTGAAAAGCCTTAGGTGATAGGGACCCAAACCTGTCTCCTAAGCCATCGTTCCCCAACGGGCAACGGCAAATGATGAGTCGCTCCTGGCATTTCGCTTTAGTGTTAGCGGTGCTGATGCCGACCAAAAACCCAAATCTCAAGTCCTCCCAAGGCAAATGATGAGTTGCTCCTGGCATTATTCCAGTGCAGCAATGCTGATGCCAAACAAGATCCAAATTCCAAGTCCCCGAACGGCGAATGATGAGTCACTCCTGGTACCACATTCCAGTGCAGCGATGCAGACGCCAACCAAAATCCAATTCTCAAAATTCTCCCAGCCCTACGGTTAGTCCCCAAATTGACTACCGTATACAATCCACGGGCTCAAATAATTCTCTTCATACCCATGCCCCACCGTAATCACCAGTTACGCGGCTGGTCTCCGCTTTGGGAATGATGCTCCATTGATAAGACCCACTCATGTGTCCTCACGATATATGAGGAGAATAAACCTTTGTGGGATCCTTACGACTCATAAAGGAAAAACACACTTAGGAGTCCTCACGACTCCTAAGGAGAACATACACCAACGGGATCCTTACGACTCGTAGGGAGAAAATGCTTTTATGGGACCCTCACGGCCCATAAAATTGAAAAGCCTTAGGCGATAGGGATCTAAACCTGTCTCCTAAGCCATCGCTCCCCAATCCCCAAATGGCGAATGATGAGTCGCTCCTGGCACCATACTCCAGTGCAGCGATGCAGACGCCAACCAAATTCCAAATCCCATACCCCAACGGCGAATGATGAGTCGCTCCTGGTACCACATTCCAGTCCAGCGATGCAGACGCCAACAAAGCCCTAAAATTTTTCCGACCCTACGGTCTGGATCATACATCCTGCAAAACCGTATACAATCCACGGGCGTAAAACAATCCCAACCTCTCCCAAGTCCTACCGGTGAGACCACATTCAAATTCCCAAAAAAAAAAAAAATCCCAAATCCTCCCGGGGCAAATGATGAGTTGCTCCTGGCATTATTCCAGTGCAGCAATGCAGATGCCAAACAAAAACCAAAATCCCAAAATCCCCTAAATGACAGATGATGATTCGCTCTTGGTACCATATTCCAGTATAGCGATGCTGATGTCAACCTAAATCAAAATCAACAAGTCAACTTTCACTCCGACACCGCAAAAAGCGGAGCAAGTCAGAATCCATGCTCGACACCGCAAGAAGCGGAGCAAGTCAAGTCTACCCCTGACACTGCAAGAAGCAGAGCAAGTCAAATCAAGCATCGACCGTCCAAGTCACAAAAAGGGCAGCACCGACCGTCCACGTCGCTAAAAGGGCAGCACCGACCGTCCAAGTCGCAAAAAGGGCAGCACCGACCGTCCACGTCGCTAAAATGGCAGCACCGACCGTCCACGTCGCTAAAAGGGCAGCACCGACCGTCCACGTCGCTAAAAGGGCAGCACCGACCGTCAACGTCGCTAAAAGGGCAGCACCGACCGTCCACGTCGCAAAAAGGGCAGAACCGACCGTCCAAGTCGCTAAAGTGGCAGCACCGACCGTCCAAGTCGCAAAAAGGGCAACACCGACCGTCCAAGTCGCAAAAAGGGCAGCGCAGGATTCCTACAAAGCGGGAACCAGATCACTCTGGGCCAGGGAAAACGTCTATCACGGACACTCCGTCTCGGAGACATGTCAAGCAACGACCGTCCATGTCGTAAAAAGGGCAGTGCCAGCTTCCCAAAAAAGTGGAAACCAAATCAAGTCGCCTCCACGTGAAAGAAGATCCATCAATTTCATGCACACGACCCACATATGTGGTGTGCCTTTATTGATGGGGGGCAATTTGTTGGGGTAAAAATTTACACCCCGGTTGACCAAGTCAAAATCAAAGTCAACCCCAAGCCAAGTGGGCCCAAGCCCAGATCCAGTGGGCCCATGCCCGGGTCGAGCCAGAACATGAAGCGGCCGGCCTCCCCCCATGCTAAGATAAAAATTTTGTAATAAATAATTTTGTTGTATTTCTTTTGTTTTGTTTCATGGATAAATATAAGAAAAATAGGCATAAAGCCAAATTTTTGTAAAGCCCATGGCTTATGTGCAAAAAGAAATGGCACATGAGCCATGGGATAGGCAAAATGCCATTTTGTGAAGCCCAAGGGGCTATGTGTAAAGTGCATAGCCTATAAAGGCAAGGATAATGAAATATCTCAACAACTTTTTCTCTCTCCAAAAAAGTTTGAGATCTGAGATCTTTCTTCCTTCTTCAAGGTTCCAAAACCTTCTTCTTTCTTTTGAATTAAATCAAGAGTTTTGCTTTTCCTTTTTCAAAAAACTAAATAGTTTTCCACCACAAAACCCATTAAGGGGAACTCAGATCTGCCATCAGATCTCAAAAAGAAAAGATTTTTAAATCTCACATCTCTTTATCTCCAAGATCCGGCCAGCAAAGGAAGAAGAAGGACCCATTTCCTTAACCCAAAGCATTTTAGGAGTTTAACTCCACCCTATTTTCTCTTTAGAGAATTTCCGGGGCTAAAACCCCCCCTTTTTCCTCGCTGGTGCGCTAGCGCTCGAGCGCAAAGCGCCCACGTGCCGACACGTGGCGCGCTTGCGCTCCAGCGCACTGCGCTCGAGCGCAAAACGCCCACATGCCGACACGTGGCGTGCTTGCGCTCCAGCGCTCGAGCGCAAAGCGTCCACGTGCCGACACGTGGCGCGCTCTGCGCTCGAGCGCAAAGCGCCCACGTGCCGACACGTGGCGCGTTGCGCCCCAGCGCTCTGCGCTCGAGCGCAAAGCGCCCACGTGCCGACACGTGGCGCGCTTGCGCTCAAGCGCTGGCCCCACGCATCCTTTGGATGTCTTTTTCCCCCTTTTTTATATATGTACATGTATACAAATGTACACATACACATACTCCGCGACACTGTCCCTGTTAGAAAAAAATTTCTAACGGGGCGCTGCCCCGCACCCCGCAAGGGGGCTGCCAGCCCCCTTGACCCCCAGCCCGCTATCCGGGTAGCGGGACCCCCGTAAAAACTCTGCGTGGCTCCCGATATATTTAAACCCTCCCTCCAAAACAAAACACACGTATACTGCACATCGAGTTCGCATGATCAGTTTAACCCGTCAATCGGAGGTTCCCTCGCTCCAAAGGCGGGGGGTAATTAACGGCAGCTTAGTCCGCGGCTGCCGGAGATTCGGATCCCCACAATCAATAAATCCCGACCTACCCTAGGCAGGGGGAATCTGTAGTACGCCTGACAAGCGCGCGCGTATTCCCATCTCAATGGGGTGACGAAAAACACCCTACACTAAGGAACCGCACGAGACATTTTCAAAACTGGATCCTTTTTAAAAGAGCGGTTTTCCCTTTCTTTTACTTTTAGTGTCATACGACACATTGCATGAATTTACGCATTGAGTTTGGATTTATGTGATTTCTGGATTTGGGAACCGGGGCATTATTTTAAGAAAATACGCACTGTTTTAAAAACCCGGTTTCCCTTGATATGATATTTCAGTGCGTCCAACATGCGTTTTCTCGGTTCTGAAACGTGTAACATGTGAACCCGAATCGAGGAGCTGGATGAGGCCGATTGCGGGAACATGGTGGATCCGGTATGGTACCCTGGGGCGAGAACGGATCGCTGTGCAGTAGACGGTGAGCCTGGCAGAGGGACTACTACCTACCGGTGATTGGTTAGATCTGGCGGTTATCCGGAGGATACTGACCAGAGTTGAGAGATGGATACGGGACGACGCGTACTGTCGGGGCCGAGGGCCGATTCCGCAGACGGAGCCCGATACTTGAGGATTTGCGTGTCGATGCTTGACACGATGATTTGTGATATTTTCGAGTGCTGATACTAGGCATTCACGATTCCATGAGTTGTACAGGATTTGAGGGCCGATCAGAATGACGACGCCTGAGTTTTACTGGGATTTGGGTGCATTAATAAACACCGGTTATTCTTCCACGTTGACATTCCGTGTAGATGATATTTATTCCCATGCTAGCATTCATTATTTTGCATCTCATCATGTAGCTATAGTACCTGAGAGAGTACTTTTGCACAATTATTGCATACCCTGCTCATCATATATAGATGCTATTAGATTTCACCTGTTATGCACAATTATTGCATACCCTGCTCATCATATATAGATGCTTTTAGATTTCACCTGTTATGCACGACTATTGCATACCCTGCACATCATATAGAGATGTTATTAGATCGCACTTGTTGCATGATTATTGCTTATCTAGCTCATCATATAGATGTTATCTGTTGGCATAGGTTAGAGTATCGCAGCACGTGCATACTCACGATTACCTTTATATGTTATCTACTATTCACGAGTTGGCAACTCACCCCCGTTGTGCCACAGTGTTTGCAGGTTTCCCCTCAGAGTAGTTGCGGCAGGGTTACTTATATTTCTTGCTATGGATACCACTACAGTTGGCGTGTGAGCCCTTTGCTCATAGGTGGGTTTTTGCGGTATCCGTTTATTTTCCAGTTGTCTACGCTGTTGTATCTACTACTCTCTATCTACTTTCATGTATTGACTTAGAGACCAGTTGTGAGGACGATGTATATTATTTTATACTCTGGTGTCGAGCTCGTTGTGAACCAACTTTATTTATGCAGTTTTATCTTTCATGATATTTGTTTTCACTTGTACTACACATTTCTTCGCTACGGCGTCGTATATTATATTAGTGGTGATTGTTTCCGCCGTTGGGCGTGATTGCTCTCGTTTGGGATACTTTGTTCTTATTGTATATCATTTCATTTATATATTGTCTTGTACCCGATTTCGGGGCTAGTTTTTACAAAGGAAATGCTGCCAAATTTTTTAAGATAATAACTTGAATTTTAAAGAATTCTATTAAATTACTTAAGGTTTTCTAAACGTTTTAACAAATGTTTCTATTAAATGTTTTAACACTCAATACTTTTAATGGTTTTGATTTTTGGGTTTCGGCTTACTTAGTCGCGTTACGCCTGTAAACGTTACGTGGTTAAGTGCCGGTCACGGGCCGAACTTTGGGTCGTGACAGAAAGTCCTCCCAGAGGCAGTCGGGCCCAACTATCGCTCGGCTATCCCTGGCGGGTAGTTTCCCTACCGCAACGCCAGGGATCAGAAAGTCCTCCCAGAGGCAGTCGAGCACAACCATCGCTCGGCTATCCCTGGTGGGTAGCTTCCCTACCTCAACGCCAAGGATCAGAAAGCCCTCCCAGAGACGGTCGAGCCCGAGGATCCCTCGCTCGGCTATCCTTCAGGACAAAAGCCCTCGCCAAGAGGCACCGGGCAGTGACCCTACCCGGCCAAGGGTCCTTGGTAGGCTTCTACAGCCCCTCCCGCGCCAAGGACCAAAGTCCTCCCAGAGGCAGTCGAGTCCTTGCTTGGCTATCCCCGGCTGGTAGCATCCTACCATAACCGACAGGGATCAAAGTCCTCGCCAAGAGGCACTGGGCAGTAACCCTGCTCGGTCCTCGTCTTGAAGGATCAAAGCCCTCGCAAGAGGCAACCAGGCAGCTACCCTGCTCGGTCATCTTCGATCGGTAGCTCCCTACCCATAATGCCAGGGATCGGAGCCCTCGCAAGAGGCATCCGGGCGGCTACTCCCCTCGGTCGTCCCAGGCTGGTAGTTGCCTACCCACGACCCCAGAGATCAAAAGCCCTCGCAAAGGGCAACCGGGAAGCTACCCTGCTCGGTCATCTTCGGCTGGTAGCTCCCTACCCATGAAGCCAGGGATCAGACCCCTCGCAAGAGGCATCCGAGCAGCTACCCCGCTCGGTCATCCCAGGCTGGTAGTTGCCTACCCACGACGCCATAGATCGAAGCCTCCATCCATTCTCGGCCCAAATAAGACGGACAGCCCTCCGTCCACCACACGCAGACGGTCTGAGCTGCCAACTAGGGGCATCAAGTCCATCCAAGTCTCGAGCGATCTCCCCTCGACTTCGGGGTCATGGAGACGCCTTCTTCTCAGCGGCGCTTGGATCATCTCGACGGACGATCGCTTGGCAGATAGCCGACCTGATATGGAGGCCCAACAGCGCAAGAAGAAAAATTTTATAAGCATTCTTCATGAACAAAAGTCCAAAACGCAAATCAATGAAACCAAAGAAAGAAAAAAATTTATTACTAAAAGGCGGTCTTTACAGAGAGTATTTTTGGCTCCCCAGCTTAACAAAATGCCCGGAGGCTTACAAAGTTCCAGACACAGCAAAATAAAAAGGAGGAGGAAGACGAGGGCTTTAGGCCTCGGGGCCAGGAGCGACCTCAAGACCCTCGACATCCACCACGAGACGAGCTGGGTCCTCGGCGTCTTCCTCGTCATTAATCTCTTGCCCCTGCCCGCTGGTGTCTGCGAGGGGGTATTGGGCCCGGAGCTCTTCATCGGCGAACCCCGGCACCCGGGCCTTAACAGCGTCGAGGGCCTAGTGCCAGATGAGGGTCGTGGCGACGGTCAGGTCATCGTAGTAGTCTTTCAACTTCTTATAGCCCTCCACCGCCTTCGCCGCCGAGAGGTCGGCCAACTTGGCCACCCTCAGGTCGGCCGACTTTGCCCACTCAGCCGTCGCCCCCAGCTCCTTCCGGAGGGTTTTCATTGTCTTCTTCAGGCTGCCGGCCAGCACCTGAGCGTCCTCAAGCTTGGCCTCAGCAACCACGGCGGTCTCGCGGTGCCGAGCGACCTCCCACTTTCCGGCCTCCACCTCGCCCTCCAAGGCGACAACCCTCGCCTTCATCGCCTCCAGCTCCTGCTTGGAGCTCTCTTCCAGCGAGGCGAGCTGGCCCGCAGCTTTCATCGCCGGGGCTACCTCCTCGGCCTCCATGCGCAAGGCGAGGGCGACGTGCTGAAGGACCTGAAAAGCAGAAGAGAGATCAGGAAGATTAGAGAGGCATCGAACCTCGAAAATAATAATAATGAATGACAAGCGCTTACCTGCACGGACTCCTGGACGATAGACGCCAGCTGAGCCCTGAAGGAACCCCCGGGGACTCTACCCCCGGCCGATGCCTCTATCTCATGCAGGATAGCCCCGAAGGCACGGCGAACTGGAGACCGCCTTCTTCCACCGTGATCGGCGAAGACGGTCCCCGGGCAGATCTCCTCTTGAGCGGCCTTGTGGGAGAGCCGGTCTCCTCCTCCGAGGCCGGGTCTTCCAGAATCCGAGCCCGCCTCCGACCCTACGCTTTGCTGGGCCCCGGGGCGAGATCCGCCTCTGAGCGCTCGCGGGGCGCTACCACCAGGGGAGAAGGAGCCGGGGCGGGCTGTAAACAGGAAGAGCCGGCGCTCCCAACCTTCGCGGCCGGCCTCGGCTGACGCATGGACTTTCTGAGCGAGTCCATATCCATAGGTCCTGCATAAAACCGAGTGCAAAAGAGTCAGCGACACAGGCAATATACAAGCCAAAAAAGCAAACCTAAACTTACCGATGAACTCAACGGGGCTGAGTCCGGCCCAACTCAGAACCCTTTCAGACAACAGCACATCGTAGCGGGGGATGGGCTCCCACGACGCCACTCTCACCGCGGCGGGGTCACTAAACTGGTTCCCCGGCAAGTGCTTCTCTCTCGACCATTCTGTAGGCACGGGCCAGTCCTCGTCCTCGGGAGGGGAAACGAAGAAGAACTTCTTCCAGTCGTGAATGGAAAAAGGCAGGGCCACAACCCCCGTCCCGGCGGCGCCCCCTGGTCGCTTTCTGAAAGAGAGATAAACCTAGCTCGGGTCGCCCGCTCGACCACCAGGGTGATTTTTGAAAACGAGAGAGGAAACAAAGAGGCTGAGTCCGGCGAACTCAACGGGGCTGAGTCAGGCCCAACTCAGAACGCTCTCAGACAACAGCGCGTCGTAGCGGGGGATGGGCTCCCACGACGCCACTCTCACCGCGGCGGGGTCACTGGACTGGTTCCCCGGCAAGTGCTTCTCTCTCAACCATTCTGTAGGCACGGGCCAGTCCTCGCCCTCGGGAGGGGAAACGAAGAAGAACTTTTTCTTCCAGTCGTGAATGGAAGAAGGCAGGGCCACAACCCCGTCCCGGCGGCGCCCCCTGGTCGCTTTCTGAAAGAGAGATAAACCTACCTCGGGTCGCCCGCTCGACCACCATGGTGATTTTTGAAGACGAGTGAGGAATCAAGGAGGGAAATGCTGAAGAGGATCGCCTGTAACTTCAGGCGGATCAGGAACCCGAGGAGAATCCTCCACGAGTTCGGCACCAACTGACCGGGAGTTAACCCGAAGAAGTTCAACGCTCCCACGACCTCAGGAGAGAAGGGCAGGCGCATTCCACGCCAGAATGCTTTCAAATACAGGGCGATCTCCCTGCCCCGTACTTGGTCTGCCCTCTCCCTCCTTGGCCAGACGGAGCGTATAGCATGAGGGGATGTGGAAACGAACCCGAGCGTTGGCAAGCTTGTCCTCATGCCTTATCCAACACGAGGCGCCAGGGGCAGCATCTACCGCCTCCTCCCTGGGGGCTGCCCCCGCCGCACGATCCCAGGAAGAGGGGCCGACCCCTGCCCCTCGGGAGGACTCAGACTCACCTTAAGGGTTCCTAGAACCTACCTCAATGACATCTACTGACTCGAAAAGAGAAGACATCTAATCTTGGGAAGAATGATTCTCAGGAAACGAAAGTGGAAGGAAGGAGATAAGCGCCGAGCAACCGAGGCCTAGAACGAGAAAATATGAAGGAGTAGGGGCCTTGGAACTGGCCCCGCCCTTATTTACCGTCACAAGCGACCTCATCCAACGGTGCCCTTCATCTCCCGCCAAGACGCCTCCTCGCGTCCAACGGCTCCGATTGCTCCACTTGTCGTCCCCGCACTGGACCGCGCCCTTTCGGACGTCGCAGGTCTGCACACGTCGCGTCAGCCAACCGACGCTTGACACGTGGGCCATCACTTCAAAACTACACGAACCGGCGCACTCTCTTTAAATGTGGAGATTCTCTCTCGATTCGCTGGCAGAAAAGACAGCTGACGGCCCAGGAACGCGTCCCGACGAAACCTTAGGAGGGAGCTCACCCTGGGAGGCCCGGCGGTCCACTCCTGACCCGACCCTCTAACCGGTCGGGACAGGAGTGGGGGGCTAATGATGATGCTCAATATTGGGGACCCCTAAGGTCAGGACACGTGGCGGATAACACGTCCCAGAACTCAGAAGGAAGGGCCTACAGAGGCCGACCAGGCCACCCCTGCATTTGACCTGCCGGCACAAGCCAGCCCTTCTCGGGGCTCCCTGCAGATTGGCCTCCCCGGCCTCTCAGCTCGCCCTAAGCTGCCTCGGCCGTCTCGCTCGTCCACGAGCCCCCCGACCGAGGCCGTCTTCCTCGGTCCTCCGCCCAGCTCCACCGCTCACAGGCGTAACCGCCGTTTCGTGAATCTTGCCGTGTGCGGATTCTCCACCCGCAACATCCCACGTTCCACGCCTCCACGATCCCCATTAATGGGCGATCCGCTCTCTACGCGGGCGTGACGTCGAGAGCGTAACTGTCGGCGAGATTCTCGCGCCTGCTGCTGCGTGCCTCCACCACTATATAAACTCCCATCACAGAGGGTCAAGTAAGCGATTTTTGACTCCCCTTAGCCGTTACGCTGCTCGGATCCAGTACTAATTTGATCGTCGGAGGGTCTTCGGTGGTATCCAACCACCCCGGGACTTCTTTGCAGGTACTTGGCGCCAACTCCTCCAATCACCGAATTTCCTCTACACCTGTTGAGACCCACACACAACAGGGAATCCCCTCCAGAATCTACGAGGAGATCGACGGAAGACAACATCTGAGGAAGATCTGAAAAGGACTTCCATCACAACCAATTCCTCTCCTTTCTTGCAGTGGTTTGAAACCATTATCTCAACTGCTATGAGGAAGAAAAATGGTGGAGAAAGTCAGCTCATGAATTCAAAAATCGCGCTCCTGACTTGTCAGCCGATTGCTCTCTTCGCCCTATGTGATGGAGCTGTTTCAGATCCTATGGTAACAAATTAAATTGCACCATCGTTGTCAATATATTTTCGATTTCTTCATCCAAATGCTCTTTTAATTATCACAGCTGCGGGTCTACACTGCAAAGAATGTCGTAGAAGAATTAGAAACGGCCAAGAAGGATTTCCTTCATGCCAATGTGGTGGTTAAGAAATCGAGAAAAATATATCTACCCAAGATTCTCGGAAGATATCCAAAAGAGACATCTCTTAGCTGCGACGATCTTCTCAATTGGGTGTCCGAGAACATAGAAGACAAAAAATTGCGCGAATCAATTGAGAAATTCGGTGATTGCAAGAACAAAAGAAAGGCGTCGCAGGTTATTGAATGGTTACCTTTTAACTCAAGGTTTCGATATGTGTTTGAAAAAGATTTGATAGAAAAGCCGTGGTTGGTGTAATTATTTCTCATGCAAAGACGCATGATTTGTCGATTGGTATTCATTAAAAGTGCAACTCCTGCAAGGGAGATTATGTTAGCGTGAAATCTGAATGCTGTACAAATCAAGATGCTCTCGTTTAATCATCCTTTGGTAGAGTAATTCCCATATTTTTGTGCTAACGGGGCATGAGCCAATCTCACCTTTTCATTGATTGTAGATTGCTTATATTTGAGGCTGTGGTTGCAGGTAGGTTGGAGTGGCCTGTATTCAATCTTAATATGAATCATGCAACCTCTTTAGTGCCTTATTTTGTAATTCAATCTTTTGCAATGGCTTGCTTATGAACTTTGCGGTTGCGAAATCAATGAAGTTCCTCCTGGAACATGTTTATTGGTTCTTACAGCACATTATCGCTCGTCTTAGTATCTCCTTTTATCTTTATCTTTACCTTTGTTTTTCGAAGACACTTCATTTTGGGATTGTCAAACGGGGCATTTTATTCTCACATATTGGAGTCTCAAAAAATACATCTGATTGAAGCTTTCTAAACATCGATTATATCAATTTTGGAGTTTAGGTAACGTTGTAAAATTTGCTAAAGTGTAATTTTGGAAAATTATCTACTGGTGTTTTTAGTTTTTATTTATATATATTTTCTATTCTAAGAGAGATGTGGTGAGGATATTGTATACGAGGGTAGTTTTGTATTTTGAAGCATATGTGTACGAGTCACATACCATATCCATCCCATATCCATCCATCCATATCACCGTCCATACTCTTCTTTCTGTGCATCTTTCACCGGCATCCATGGTTTTAATTTGAATTAATTTAATCTCTGGACTCACTTTCTTTTATCCTTTCCAACACATTAATTATTCCATTTCCCCATTCCAACTTAAGCAGGATCAAATTCTTTAAATCATTATTAGTCTTCTCCATGCCCACTTATGGAAGCTCCATCAACGTGAAACCTCTCCACCCAAAAAATCCCAGAGCTGCTGCATTGTGCGAGCTCTCCCATAATTTTGTATACTGATGATGATGACTTCTTAATGAAAATTGTCCATTTGTTTGTCCTCGTTTTCGGTGTTCTTATATTGTGATTGCGGTTCGTGGACTAGTGTGAACTTTGTTCCGCTATCGTAAAATTAGATTTCCGGGTATTTCGTGACCATATTTTTCACAATTATGAAGTGGAGTCATCTTAACAATAATATGAAAACCAAATAAGATCAAGTTTAGGAGCAAATTAAAAATGATTTTACGAAAACTCAGGTTATCTTGTTTGGTAATTGAAAAGTTTAAAAGAATAAGAAAGAAAAGTAAAAATGTAGCGGGAAAGTGAAATAGAAAGAAATAGAAGAGAAAGTTTCAATTCTTGTTTGTTTTGTCCAAAAGAAAATGGGAAATAAGCTGAGTTGGATTTTACATGGCGAAAGAAAGTACGATTGAGTTATTTAGTTCGAATGGTACAGAGTGAGAAGTAATTCAAATATGGTAGAAATAAGAAATTAATAGAATAAAGTATTATTATTTTATTTCACTTTCTCACATTCTCAAGTGAAATGTGAGAAAATAATGTGACAAAAAAATGAAGTATACTTCCATCCATACTTTTCTTACCCAAACAAGAAAAAGCGAGAAAGTACTATCGTTTTCCATTCCACTTTCCCCCAACCAAACATGCCCTAATTGAATTCCTTAACCAAACAAGTCTTTGGAGTTTAGACAACTCTACAGAACTCTGGTTATTGGTTTAAGGGCCCGTTGGGATGACCAAAAGAACCGAAAATATCCCTAAAATAACATCAAAAAAAGGCGTCACATAAGAAGTTCTAGAAGTTACCTCTGGTTTTTGTTTGCTAAATTTTGTAAGAAAGAAATAGTTATGAAGTAATTTCTTGTACTTTTATATGTACAAAACAAACAAACAAAAGTAATTTATATGAGCCATATTTTGTTTTTTTTGGGAAGTAACAATGAAGTAGCATTAAAAATTATTTTTTGTCGTATTTCTTATGCTGCATGCTCACTTCCTATTCAAAACGAGGGAAAGGAATTTTTGGAAGTAACCATACTACATAGGATCCATATCATCTTCTCTACTGTTATAACAACTCTTTATAAAGGATTAGAGAATGTCATGTCACCAGACAAATCATAATAAAGACAACTCTATCTTTCTCTCATCAACTTTTGAAATTCAAATTCAAACCCCAAAATGTTAAAGGATATATTTTTCTTCAATATCAATGAAATATATTAATGGAGCCAAAATTTTATACAGGATAAATCATGGAGTACATTAAAAATAGTTATGAGTATGAAGAAGGGGAAGAGCAGAATAAGTCTGTACAAACGTGCACCGCACGTGTTAGTAGAGGCTCGTGTTTGTGCCGCTAAATTGCAGCCAAAGCGGAATATAAAACGGAAATTTTCAAAACAAAAGCACGAACTACCACAACCTATAATCGAATTCAAACACTAAACTAGTAACACTAGAAGGAGTTTAGTTACTCGATTAGCAATTACAACTTTTGTAGTCGTATTCTTCATCTTCAAATCCACTTCTTACGCTCTCAGATCTCTATGCTTTCCCTCCTTTTCTTTTTCCTTTCTCAACTTATAAAATCTCAAGAGAAGAGGAAGTAGAAGTTAATGAAGATTGGTGAATTCCCCTTGGGGATTAACCTTGCATTCATTTGTAATTATAGATGTCCAAGAGATATACAAGAGGATATTTAAGAGATAATCTCTCCTATTTACAAGAGTATAGCCTAATTATAGCTACCTAATTAGTAATCGAATATTAACATATATTTTCTATTATCATTTATAGCCTAATTATATCTACCTAATTAGTAATAGAATATTAACATATATTTTCTATTATCATTTATAACCTAATTATAGCTAGCTAATTAGTAATAGAATATTAACATATATTTTCTATTAGCACACCCCCGCAGGCGGAGCGGGAGGAGGTCGGACGCTCAGGCTAGAACAAAAATCAGTGAAAAGTGAAGTAGGAAGTCCCTTGGTGAAGATGTCGGCATATTGTGAGCTGGAAGGGACGTGGTGAAACCGGACGTGGCCCAAAGCTACTTTTTCACGAACAAAGTGAATATCGATCTCAACATGTTTCGTATGCTGGTGTTGGATCGGATTAGTGGATAGGTAGACAGCACTAACATTGTCACAATATACAAGGGTCGCATGAGTAAGTGGGCAATGAAGTTCCAAAAGCAGGTTGCGGAGCCAACAAGTCTCAGCAACGGCATTGGCAACCCCACGATATTCGGCTTCGGCACTGGAGCGAGAAACAGTAGCTTGACGCTTTGAGGACCAAGAGAGAAGCTTATCACCCAAGAACACACAGTAACCGGAGGTAGAGCGGCATGTGTCGGGGCACCCACTCCAATCCGCATCAGAGTAAGCAGTTAGTCCGGTGGCGGTGGACGGATATAGGTGCAGGCCATGATCCACTGTGCCACGAACATAGCGCAAGATGCGTTTGAGGGCGTTGAAGTGAGGCTCCCGAGGATCATGCATGTAGAGACACACTGGCTGGACACCGTAGGAGAGATCAGGCCGGGTAAATGTGAGGTATTGTAGAGCGCTGACAAGGCTACGGTAAAGTGATGGGTCCTGAACCGGTGTACCAGAGGGGCCAAGTTTGGACTTAGTGTCCACTGGAGTTGCACACGGCTTGCAATTAGTCATGTTGGCTCAAGTATTTTAAGGGCATATTTCTGTTGTGACAGAAAGAGACCATCCTTGGTGCGAGTTGCCACGATCCCAAGGAAATAATAGAGTGGGCCTAGGTCAGTCATGGCGAACTCGGAGTTGAGGGACACAATAATCCGTCGTAGTAGAACATTTGACGAAGCCGTAAGGACGATGTCGTCCACATAGAGTAAGAGAAATGCTAGGTCGCCCCCATGACGGTAAATGAAGAGAGAAGTATCTGACAGACTGTTGCGGAACCCAATGCGCGCCACATACTCGGCAAACCGCTGGTACCAGGCACGGGGTGCCTGTTTAAGACCATAGAGGGATTTACGGAGGCGACAGACATGGTCGGGATGAACAAGATCAATAAAACTCGGTGGTTGATGCATATAGACCGTTTCATGTAAGGCTCCATGAAGGAAGGCGTTTTTCACGTCTAACTGATGTATAGGCCAGGAGCGTGATAAGGCAAGGCTGAGTACAGTGCGGATAGTAGCTGATTTGACCACCGGACTGAAAGTGTCGTCACAGTCAACTCCCGGCCGTTGGCTCTTGCCGTTGGCAACCAGGCGAGCCTTGTGTCGCTCAAGTGACCTATCAGAGTGAAGCTTGTGCTTGTACAACCACATAGATCGAACCGCATTCATCCCAGGTGGGCGAGGCTTCAGAACCCAAGTTCTATTTTTAATAAGAGCATCATATTCAGCCTGCATAGCTGCACGCCAGTGAGGATCCTTGAGGGCTTGGATATGAGAGCGGGGAATAGGGGAGGGAGTAGATATATGGAGGCTGAGTTTTTGAATTGGTTTGGATATCCCATGCTGTGCACGGGTGACCATGGGATGCGAGGGAGGTGGAGGGGGAGGGAGAGTTGGAGGTGAGGTCGTGGATGCCGTTGAAGGGGAGGTTGAGGCTGTGGAGTTCGTGGAGTGGGATGGTGGGGTGGTGGAGGCCGTGGGGCTAGTGGGGGACACCCCCGTAGTGTGAGGGGTTGTATTGATGTTGGGGACAACGGGCGACTCTAGGAGACGACGTGAGATATGTGACGGTTCGGACGAGACGTCGAGGAAGTTGTATGTGGTGGACGGAGTAGGAGATAGAGAGTTAAACGGGAAGACGAACTCGTCGAAGGTGACATGACGAGAAATGATGATTTTTCTAGTGGTGAGATCAAGGCATCGGAAACCCCGATAATTAGTCGGATAGCCGAGGAAGACACATGGGGTAGACCGTGAGGCTAGTTTATCAGGAGGTGAGAGATGGGGATAGCATAGGCTCCCGAAAACTCGAAGATGAGAGTACGAGACAGGCTTTTGGAAGAGTTTAGAGAAAGGAATGTCATTTTGTATTGAGGTGGATGGGAGGAGATTGAGAAGGTATGTGGCCATGTGGAGGGCTTCTACCCAATACCCAGGAGGAAGGTGGGCTTGAATGAGAAGGGTGCGGACAATATTGTTAATAGTCCGTATCATCCTTTCTGATTTGCCGTTTTGTTGGGAGGTATGGGGGCACGAAAAACGAACAAGCAGACCATTAGCAGCAAAAAGATCATGAAGGGGAGTATTATCAAATTCACCACCGTGGTCACACTGAAAGGCTTTTATTTCCCGATTAAATTGGGTGTGGACATAAGCACGAAAATGTAAGAATTTTGAAAAGAAATCAGATTTACGCCGTAAGGGATAGACCCACAAGAATTGTGAGAAGTGATCCAAAAAGATAACGTAGTATTTAATACCACTAATACTGGAAATAGGCGAAGTCCATAAATCCGAATGAACAATATCAAATGGGGACTCAACAATAGACTCTGAACGATAAAATGGAAGCCTAATATGTTTTCCTAATTGACACGCATGACATAACTTTTGAGTTTTGTCTTTATTACAAGAAATAAAACCATGAGACACTAGAGACTGAAGAACAGTGTCACCCGGATGACCCAAACGTCTGTGCCATGTGGAGGGGCTGGAGGTGAGGAGGGCGAGAGGTGGAGCGGCAGTGGAGTTGGTGGTGACGAGGTAGAGATCACCAGTGCTATCACACCGATAGATAGTTTGCTGTGTCTGGAGATCCTTCACAGAAAAACCATGAGGGTCAAATTCAACAGTACAATTATTATCTTTGGTAAATTGACGCGCGGAAATGAGATTTTTAATAATTTTGGGTGAGATAAGCACATTCTGTAGTGAAAGGGGACGGTGGGGATTGGGTAAATATCCATGGCCCATGTGAGTAATAGGGATTGAGGATCCGTCATCAACAAGTACGGACTGTATGATGCTATTATTAAAAACAGAATGTAAGTTACCTGCGTCGGATGTCAAGTGGGCGGAGGCTCCCGTGTCCATATACCATCCTGCGTTGTCGTGAAGAGCCAGGGTGTGTAAGGCCTGAGGAAGAGAAGTAGTAGGCACAACCGAGGCAGTGGGCTGATCGACAGGCGCAGGCGCGAACCAGGTCCATGGCGGAGGAACGGAGACCGAGAGAGACTGTTGGGCTGATGGACGTGGGCTGGGGCCGAGTAGTCCAGGCGTGGTAGTAGGGCGTAGCTTTGCAGCAAAGTGGCCGGGCTACGGGTTGGCAGTAGGAGGTGCAGCGGGCCAGTTTGGAGGCCAGAAGTACGGGCCCCAGGCATAAGGGTTGGGCGTCGGATGCTGGGCCGAGGGCTGGCGTAGTGATGCTTGGTTGGACTGCTGACGGTTGCGGTTGTAGTTCCGGCCAGGATGACCGTTGTTACGGCGGGCGAAGTTGCTGTTGGAGGACAGAGTGGTCGGTGCAGCAGTGTAAAGGATCGTAGGAGAGGATGGATGGTCGGTGTGAGAGGCTTGATGTTTGCGGGTTTTGGAGAGACGTTGTTCCTCCAGGAGGAGCATGGATCGGGCTTGAAGGAAGGAAGGGAAGGGGTTGTGATGCCGGATGATATTTCCAATTTGCTTAAACTTCTCGGGGAGGCCGTTAACCATGTAAGTGACGAGATTCTTTTCGGGAACTATCACGTCGATGTTGGACGGCACATTAGAGAGAGTTTTAAGACATTGGCAATAGGCGGTGACCGAAAGATCACCCATCTCGATATTACGGAAATCATTGTCGAGTTGGATGGCTCTAGCATCTTTGTTATCACGGAACAGATTCTCGAGACTGAGCCAGAGATCGCGAGCGGTGACACCTTTCTTCAAGATCATTTGGAAGAGGGATTTGCTGATAGTACCGTAGATCCACAGTTTCACCAAACCGTCGAGTCGTTTCCATTCATTATCGGTAGGCCCGGAGGCTGTGGTTATACCATCAACGTGACTAAGAACGCCAAAGCTGACGCAATGGGTCTCAAATAGATCTCTCCAGGCATCATAGTTGAGTTCGTCGAGGTCTAGGATAAGAGGGATGTAGGATTTGATGTTGGTGATGCCGTATGGTTTTTCGGTGGCAGGAGGAGGAGGAGGAGGGGTGGCGTCATGACCGGCCATGAGGGAGAGAATAGGAGGGAGAAAAGAAGAGATTAGAGCTTTGTTGGCTCTGATACCATGAAGATTGGTGAATTCCCCTTGGGGATTAACCTTGCATTCATTTGTAATTATAGATGTACAAGAGATATACATGAGGATATTTAGGAGATAATTTCTCCTATTTACAAGAGTATAGTCTAATTATAGCTACCTAATTAGTAATAGAATATTAACATATATTTTCTATTATCATTTATAGCCTAATTATAGCTACCTAATTAGTAATAGAATATTAACATATATTTTCTATTATCATTTATAGCCTAATTATAGCTACCTAATTAGTAATAGAATATTAACATATATTTTCTATTAGCAGTTAAAAGCGAGTGTGTTGAAGAAAAAGCAAGCATGGCTAAACGAAAACCAACATCTCTTCATATTCTTTTCTTTTATGTCTTGAATAAGTGGAATTGTGACTCACCATGGTGGGTCATAAGTCCACACCATTCCAATATATACAAGAAGAGATGAGAAGAGAAGAGTGCCACCTCAAGTACACACACATATATAAATACATTAATACAAGTATATGCTACAAATATATACACCCGTATTCGTATCAAAATACACGCACTCGTATTCGTCTAAAATACAAATACCCGTATTTGTATTAGGATACAAATACTCGTATCTATATTAAGACACAAATACACGTATTTATACAAATACTCGTATTCATATAAATCCCGTATTCTATCAAAATACAAATATCAAAAAGAGAGGTACCAAAAAGAGATATATAATACCAGCTCACATTTTATCTAAATGTGATAATCTAGCTATCTTTCAAATCGCCTAGTATTAACAAAACGTCCGATTAAAAGCATGTGTATGAAAACACTTATTTAATCGTGTCACGCCCCGCTTCCCAAAATACGCAGACTACGGCACGTGACAGAGCCAACCATGCTACCTGTGGCTAGAAATCATCCTTCCACAGTCACATTACGGCTGTCTATAGGATATCAAGAACAGTAAAATATAAAATCTATCTAGTACATGTCCATTTGCCACAGTAAATAGAGTCAAGAAAAATGCATAAGCAGAAACGAATCAAATCCAATAAACAACATCTGAAAATATGTCTCAATATGGGCTCACATCAAGAAATAAAACTACGAAAATAAACTAAACTAAATATCTCTAAATACACGATCAATTCCTCATCGCTCGGCTTGATGGTTAAAGTACTCTCGATCTACCTACGACAAAGGTAAAGGAACTGGGCCATGCAAAACCCAGACGTCAGTGCGTCATAATATCAAAGTAACATTGATAATCCAGGATATAACAATATAAATAATCATGAATATAAATAAATGACACAGATATGAAACAGTAATGTACAAATATGTGATGTGGGTTCTAAAACCGTGCTTCTCGGTTATCTATTCTAACGGTCTTTGAAATCAATTTAATGGAATCGTCGATATAACTCAATAGTATCCCGTGCGTGCCCGGGACCACGGTCAAAATTCTCGGGCTGAATCCGAGACGTGCCGCTAGGCAGTAAACATGCAACATGTACAGATGAATGATGTCGGCAGCATCATCCCGGGGCTTGCCTAGCCCGTAAAGAATGATCAGTATAAGTATCGAACTGTTGAGTTACAAGTCAGGTTTCATTATTGATTTCCCCTTACCCCCAAGGTGATGTGTTCAAGTCGGATATTTATGATATGAATCTAATGCCAACACAAGATCAAGCAGGTACATGTTTTGTCTATACAGACAACAAGTTACGTCCGTCAGGACAACAAGTCAGGATTGTCGGCATTAGTAACAAGATCCAAGTAACAAGTCAGGTAGTGTGTCGTGGACATGTCATGTGATGTATATTAACCAAATAGATGCCAAATGTGAAACCGTAATCGATATCGGAACACGGTAAACAACATTGATGTCAGGATGCATATGTGTCTATCTGTAATAACCATTTATACGTCCATGACTATGTATAACGCAAACTAGATAACACGTTGTACTAATATAGTAGTATAATGATATCATGATGTTCTGGTATGCAATTAGATATGCGATTATCAGTATGGATACGAACGGATATCGTAAAACTGTAAATCTATAACATTTGTTGTATAATAAAACACATGTACTATTTTTATTCATATAAATATCGATATAGTAACATAGCATGTTGCAAGTTGAACTTGCCTGATCGGATCTCATGACGGGGTACGTACGTCACGTTCGACGTCGGATAAACATCGCGATGCAACTCACGCGTGTGCAGGACTGGACCTGGCTGATCAGTGACGCGACATGATCTCTATGCTGGACGATGATGATGACTGGGTCGTCTGGATCATCGACGACACGTGCGACTCCGGCGAGACGGTCAAGAACCGATCAAGAAACAAGAAAGAAAGAAAGAAGAGAAGAAGAAGGAGAAAGAGAATGGAGATGCTCGGATCTGGGTTCTGAGGACAGAGGATCGAGGAGAAGATGACGGCGGCGATGGGTTGCCGTCGGTGAGGTCTAACGGCGAGGGGCAGTGGGTTTCTTGGGTTGGCGTTGGGTCTGTCGAGAGGTCGGGGTCGATGGTGATGGTGGTTTATGGTGTCGGGAGTTGCAGAGAGGGGTGAGGAGGTGAAGGCGGGGGTGATGGTGATGTCGACGGCGAGGTGATGAGGTCTCAGGCGGGGGTTTCTTGAGTTGCTGTTGGTTTCGTCGCGGGTCGTCGGGGGTGCAGGCCTGGGTGTGCAGGGTGCTCAGGGAAAGAAGGAGGAAAGGAGTAAGTGGAGGTTGTGATGAGGGTGACGACGAGGTGGGGTGATCGGCGGTAAGGTCGTAAGGCTAGGGTTCTAGTTTGGGTTCGTCGGGGTTGCAGGTGGTCGTAGGTTGGGGATCTCGGGGTTATAGGAGGTGGTGGTGACGAGGTTGCGAGGAGGTCAACAGCAACGTAGGGTGAAGGCTAGGGTTGGGTTCGTTGTGGTGAAGGTGTTAGGAATATGTATGCCCTAGAGGCCATTATTGTATGATATAGTGGATGCTTGGACATATATATAAAGGACTTTCTTGCTCGACATGATAGTATGCTATCATGTTGCTCTTTATCTTAACATGTACATTTGTATTATTATACTGTATCTCTGATACATGTTGATAAAGCCCTTAAGATATTTGCTTGACTAGCAGGACTATGATGCGGATCATACTACTGGGACTTGCGTAGTCCACAAGCACATACTTTAATTGTTCCTAGTCGATGGGATATCGAGACAGGGCATCAATATTCCAGAGTAGACCAGTGTGTACGTTTCTTAACCATGTAGGGGGCGATGGTTGATCCCATAACCATTGGTGTTTGATATCAAAGATTGTACACAGGTGCTCATTAGAGAATGGATACACCGAACAGGACTCGCCGAGAACTCCTAGATGGTACCATACCTATCGTCAGATAGCAGTTCTCTGGTGACACTGGTACAGATTAGTCTGTAGACCCGAGATCGTTCTAGAGTCTTGTGTGGTTCCCACTGTGCTTTGATTTCCTCCCTATCACGGCTCAAAGGAGTCGTGCAAACAGGTGGATTTTGGGTACAATCCCGAGTCACATAGAGGCAATGAGCGATAGGAGGGGTTTCGTTTCTCCCGGTATGGGGAGTTGATGTTGCGTTATAATTGATTGGCTATAACAGTAAGTCCCTGGCCAGGGCTGATGAGATTTACTGGTAAGTGTTATCAGTAGTTTTGTCACGCCCCGCTTCCCGGTGTACGGTAAGGAGACGCGACGAGGTACGCGACGTACTTACTCAAAAGTAAACACGCTAAGCGTAAATAAGCAATATAATGTAAATGTACATAAGAAAGATATGAGATGTAAATGAACAACAACTTTTTATTTATTAAACATTCTTTATAATGCAACTTAAAAGTAAATACAATATGGAAAGCAATGCCTAAATAATGTCATGAACTCAAAATAAAAGTATATACAGGTGACAAAAGCTTTGGGTCTTCTGATAACTGCTCCAAGTCTTTTGAACTGGGCTCGATCTCCAGAGAGTCGGGTCCTCCTGACAATATTCCAAAGAAAGAATAGAAAAGGAATGTCGTCAGCGAGCAATCGCTCGGTAAGTCCCAAAGAGAGATAGAAATAAACTGAACAGGTAAAGAGAATATATCTGGTATAATGTATGATTATTTTGTTAACGCAGTTGTTTGTAGTTTAGTACAGAATATGCCAGTGTATACAAGAGGAGTCCAACTTATCCCGTGGACTATAGTATAAGGAGTACAAGGCCCCATCAAAATCCATGGGACAACGGCAACAGATATTCAGGTTAGATGTATGCCACTTTTAACACATTCCGTATCAATCTACCCCTTAAAAACCCCGTGATGTTTTATTGTGTTGTTTTGTAGTGATTTTTAAATATAAGACTTGCCAAAAATATTATATCAATTGTTCATGTAAACGGAAAGAATGTAAATGGATAGTTATGTAATCAAGTCCATGTATATCCATGGTTCGGTCAAATCAAGTCATGTTGATATAGATTGTATTATGGTATTCATGGATTCTTGTTGTATTGGAGTTATATTTGAATTGTATTCATGGATAGATTGATTTCATATTAGACTGAGACTCTGACTGAGTCAGACACTTAACATAATTGAAGTCCTGAATTAGTTGGAGTTATTGGTAACTGCTGCACATGGACGGTAGGATTTGTGTCTTTTTCCAAGACAGTTATCGTATTGATAACCCCGTTTTAGTTGTCTACCTTAAATAGGTAAGCACCCACTTTCTCCGGCTCCCTGAAGCTCAAAAGAATTGGTCTCGCTTAACCTATATTTACTAGGGTCCTTATTGTAAATTAATATAATTTGAGGGGGTTTTATGAAAAATAGTTTTGATATATTTTCAAAATAAATCTCAAGTATTTATTTATCGTCTCTAGGGTTTTCATAGATGTAATTTTTATAAGATGAGATATTCTAGTGGATATAAACCTAAATTGAATAGTATATGGTATTTTCATGTAAATTGACTTGTATTGATTTCTTGATGGTATTTTCCTGAACTTTTGTGGTTCTTTTCTTTTCATTTAGAAAACATGGAATATATTATATATTTAAAATAGATATTTTAGTAATATTTACGTAGATATATATTTATTAAAAAGAGAATTTATTTATTAATAGAAATCACGTTTTCTTAAAAATTGTAATAATAAAAATTCCATCGAGATCGTATGCTCCATGAAGAGGTCTCCATCTCGCCCTACTAGTCCGATGGATGTGCGATAACCCGCACCAACCAAATCGGATTCCCCAAAATGGATTGTAAGGATATAATCGTATGGAATTTGATTAAAATAATTAAAAGAAATACGGTTTTGATAGTTTATGGTATTTAACTGTAAATTTGTCTTAGCCACAAAAATATTGTCTTCAAGCTATCGTGCTATGTCATGATGAGTGTTGTGATGAGGTAGGTCATTACATCGTGAGTTTTCTAAAGATAATATGAGCAATATTATGAAGTAATGTCGCAAGTAAATTTTGTGGTATTTAAACGAAAAAGTGTAATACAAGTTGCATAGCATTTTATTTTGAATTGAAACTTGTTCTAAATGTTGTTTTATGGTTGCTGTTAGAGATGGGGTGTGGGATTTATTCCACGTGTCGGGGTCGTTTCATATAACTCAGTGCACATGTTTGATTTCAGTGACTTTTCATTTTTACGTGTATTACACGTATAAACTTTTGGACTTCCAAAAAGTTTAAAAGAAAAATCAGCAAAAATAATATGTGGCTGAGGGGATTCGAACACAGGGGCTACGTCACAGTAGTGTAAGGCTTTACCAATGAGCTACAAGTGCTTTCTTACTGTTTAAAAACAAATCAAATACTTATAGCATACTCAGGATTGCAAATACTCCATTTAGTATTTTAACTTTAAACAAATTTTGTACATTATAAACAGAGTCATTACATTCTACCCTCCTTACAAAAATTTTGTCCTCGAAATTTACAAATATTTAAGGACTAATTTACAAATAAGAAAGGGTATCTTGCACCCATGTCGTTTTCTCTTTCCCATGTTGATTCTCCTGGTGAGTATTTCCTCCACATCACTCGAACCAAGTTTACTTCCTTGTTCCTAAGTGACTTTACCTTTCTGTCCAGGATTTCATTGGGTTGTTGCTCACAAGATAAGTCTGTCTGTACAGTGAGCTCGGAGAGATCAAGAATGTTACTGGGGTCATTCACATACCTTCGGAGTTGGGATATGTGGAACACATTGTGCACTCCTTCTAATGAGGGTGGAAGTGCCAAATGATATGCCACTTTTCCAACTCGTTCGAGTATGTCAAACGGTCTAATGTATCTCGGACTTAGCTTACCCCACTTTCCAAAGCGAATCACTCCATGGTTTGGAGAAATCTTCGAAAAGACATAATCTCCCGGTTGGAACTCCAAGTGTCGGCGTTTTGCATCAGCCCAGTGCTTCGTCGGTCTTGGACTATGTGCATTCGTTCCCTGATAGTGTGAACTATATCTACAGTTGCCACTATCATCTCAGGTTCAAGGAATTCTCTATCTCCTATGTCATCCCAACTTAATGGTGATCGACACTTCCTTCCATATAGAGCTGCAAATGGTGCCATTCCAATACTCGCTTGGTAGCTGTTGTTGTATGAAAACTCCACAAGGTGTAGGTGATCTTCCCACGATCCTCCGATGTCTAACATACACGCTCTTAGCATATCTTCAAGCATCTAAATCATTCGCTCAGACTGTCCATCTGTTTGTGGATGGTAAGCTGTGCTAAAGTTCAGACTCATTCCCGAGCTAGCTTGCAGACTCTGCCAAAATTGTGATCAGAATCTGGTATCACGATCGGAGACAATGCAAACCGGTACTTCATGTAATCTCACGATCTTCTACATGAGTTCATGGGTATCAAAAATAGTACCCTATGAAGAGTTAATCTTACTTAGTTTCATACTTACTTCCATGTACTTCTTTGCTAGTGTATCGGTAGATTGGCCAACTTGAAATGGGATGAAGTGAGCCGACTTTGTGAGTCGATCCACAATAACTCATACCGCATAGTTACCTTTCGTGCTGCGAGGAAGTGCAGTCATGAAGTCCATGATAATGTGTTGCCACTTCCATTCTGGGATAAGTAACGGTTGAAGTAAAACAGCCATCCTGTGATGTTCAGGTTTCACTTGCTGACATACCAGACATTTTGCTACGCTTCTGGCTACTTCACGCTCCATTCCATGCCACTAATAATGTTGACGTAGATCTTTGTACATCTTTGTATCTCCAGGGTGTACTGAGTAGGGAGAGCTGTGAGCTTCTTTCATCAATTCTTCCCGAACAGAACCTTTTGGTACACACAATCTACTGCCGTATCTCAAAGATCCGTCTTCGTGAATGATGAAGTCTGTTCGAAGTCTACTTTCTACTTGTTCTATGATCTTTTGCAGCTTGGTATCACTTGCTTGAGCTACTTTGATCTGATTGACAATTATAGACTGAACTTGTAAGTTCGTCAAACTTGAAGCATTACATGGCATGACCACTTCTATCTCCATTTGATACAAATCTTGCTGTAACTTCCACTGTGCGGTGAGATTCATTGATAGTGGTTGGCGACTAAGTGCATCAGGTACTACATTCACCTTCCCTGGATGATATTGTAGGTTGATATCGAAGTCCGCCATAAGTTCTAACCATCTTCTCTGTCGCATATTCAACTCTTTCTGAGTAAACACATACTTCAGACTTTTGTACTTGATGGAACTGACGAGGAGGAGGTGTAGTAGGTCTACGAGGAGGTGGAGCTGGGAGAGAAAGTCGAGGAGCAGGTGCCTGGATAGCTGGCCGCTGCGGATGGGTAATTGCTGGTCTGGGTGCCTGATTCTGATTGAGTCTGTGAGGACAAGACCCAATATCATGTGTGGATGAGCCACTGACTAAGCAGAGGCGATTAGCACGCCTACAATCCTTCGCCAGGTGTCCATTTCTTTTGCAGTAAAAACAAAAGTCTGGACTGGGTCGGTTGAAAGGTACTCCCAGTCTCCTGGATACAAAAAGTAGCCTGGAAGAAGATCCTCCTTCCATGTGGGTGGTAGGGCGCACACTGGCAGATTGAGGTCTACCCTTCTTCTTCACTACTGCCTCGTATCGACGGGCAACCTTCAAAGTTAAGTCGTGGGTTGGGAAATCTCCTGTAGCTAATGCGGCTTGGATCTCCGGGTCTAACCCTTGCTGAAATCTTCTAGCCCTGATCTCAGCAGTCAGTATGAGATGTGCCGCGAACCTGCTCAGCATAGTGAACTCAGCATCATACTCATCCATAGATTTGGTCCACATTGAACCTTGTTGCAAGTGGATGAATTGCTGCTCCATATCAAAGCGGGCAGTCTCAGGAAAATATTTCGCGTCGAACATCTCGCGAAAAATCCTCCATTCGATCGGCTGAGCAAGACGGCTTTCTTCCGCCTTCCACCATACTCGGGCGTTATCGGTAAGTTGCAGCTTCGCAACCCTTACCCAAGCAATGTTTGACACTTGTGCTGCTGCCAGATCATCTTCGATCGACTGAGCCCATTCTTCAGCTTCCAAGGCATCTCTTTCCCAGAAAATTGTTTCGGATGAAGTGCCCGGAATTGCTTCACTCCAGGTGCTTCCGCTTTTGGGTTGTTCATTAGTATGGCAGTCTGTTGCTAATGTCCTTCCAGGAGGCTCTTAATTGCTTCGAGCGGTACCGTTTGCTCGTTGATCGAAATTTCAACGATAGATGTAAGTGGAAGAGGTGGTGGTGTGTTGTTGACGTTTATACTCATGTTGTTGGGAGAATCTATAATCTTGAAAGAAAAATAGGGTTAGAATATATTCAAAGAATATGAAATATAAAGAATATTTAGTTGCTGAGTCTTATAATTCTTGTGTTACATTGCTTAGGACTTCATGCAGAACTGACCCTGCATGAAGGGGTTCTATGCAGAACTGACCTGCATGGGCCACCAACAAAATCTGTCACGCCCGGCTTTCCGGTGTACGGTAAGGAAATGCGACGAGGCACGCGACGTATTTACTCAGAAGTAAACACGCTATCCGTAAATAAACAATATAATGTAAATGTGCACAAGAAAGACGTGACATGTAAATGAACAGCAACTTTTTATTTATTAAACATTCTTTATAATGCAACTGAAAAGTAAATACAATATGAAAAGCAATGCCTAAATAATGGCATGAACTGAAAGTAAAAGTATATACAGGTGACTAAAGCTCTGGGTCTTCTGATAACTGCTCCAAGTCTTCTGAACTGGGCTCGATCTCCAGAGAGTCGGGTCCTCCTGACAACATTCCAAAGAAAAAATAGAAAAGGAATGTCGTCGGCGAACAATCGCTCGGTAAGTCTCAAAGAGAGATAGAAATAGACTGAACAGATAAGAGAATATATCTGGTATAATGTATGATTATTTTGTTAACGCGGTTGTTTGTAACTTGGTACGGAATATGCCAGCGTATACGAGAGGAGTCCAACTTACTCCGTGGACTATGGTATAAGGAGTACAGGGCCCCGTTAAAACCCACGGGACAACGGCAACGGATATTCAGGTTAGGTGTATTAAAGTGACCGTCTCATGCCACTTTTAACACATTCCGTACCAATCTACCCCTTAAAAACCCCGTAATGTTTTATTGTGTTGTTTTGTAGTGATTCGTAAATATAAGACTTGCCGAAAATATTATATCAATTGTTCATGTAAACGGAAAGAATGAAAACGGATAGTCATGTGATCAAGTCCATGTATATCCATGGTTCGGTCAAATCAAGTCATGTTGAAATAGATTGTATTCTGGTATTCATGGATTCATGTTGTATTGGAGTTATATTTGAATTGTATTCATGGATGGATTGATTTCAGATTAGACTGAGACTCTGACTGAGTCAGACACCTAACAGAATTGAAGTTCTGAATTAGTTTTGGAGTTATCGGTAACTGCTGCATATTGACGGCAGGATTTGTATTTTTTTCCAAGACAATTACCATATTGATAACCCCGTTTTAGTTGTCTACCTTAAATAGGCAAGCACCCACTTTCTCCGGCTTCCTGAGGCTCAAGAGAATTGGTCCCGCTTAAACCTATATTTATTTGGATCCTTATTGTAAATTAATATAACTTGAGCGGGTTTTGTGAAAAATAGTATTGATATATTTTCAAAACAAAGCTCAAGTATTTATTTATCGTCTTTAGGGTTTTCATAAATGTAATTTTTATAAGATGAGATATTCTAGTGGATATAAATCTAAATTGAATAGTATATGGTATTTTCATGTAAATTGACATGTTTTGATTTCTTGATGGTATTTTCCTGAACTTTTGTGGTTCTTTTCCTTTGATTTAGAAAATATGGAATATATTATATATTTAAAATAGATATTTTGATAATATTTACATAGATATATATTTATTAAAAATAGAATTTATTTATTAATAGAAATCACGTTTTCTTAAAAATTATAATAATAAAAATTCCATCGAGATCGTATGCTCCGTGAGGAGGTCTGCATTTTGCCCTACTAGTCCGATGGATGTGTGATAACCCGTACCAACCAAATCGGATTCCTCAAAATGGGTTGTAAGGACATAATCGTATCGAATTTGATTAAAACAATTAAAAGAAATACAGTTTTGATAGTTTGTGGCATTTAACTATAAATTTGTCTTAGCCACAAAAATATTGTTTTCAAACCATCGTGCTATGTCATGATGAGTGTTGTGATGAGGTAGGTCATTACCTCGTGAGTTTTCTAAAGATAATATATGTAATATTATGAAGTAATGTTGTAGGTAAACTTTGTGGTATTTAAACGAAAAAGTGTAATACAAGTTGTATAGCATTTTATTTTGAATTTAAACTGGTTCTAAATGTTGTTTTATGGTTGCTAAACAAGATATAAATAAATGGTTGATTTGTTGTTAAGAAAAGTTGGGATTTTAATGAAATTAGAATCGGAAGTCGGAATACTCCGCTTCCGACGAGTTTTAATAAAAGATCGTTTTAGAATAAAAAGAAAGGAGATGAGAGGGAACTTACTGGTTGAGAAGAGAGAGAAAAGGTGGAGGAAGATTTTGAAGACGTCGTGGAGTCGCGGTGTCGCCAGATTTGTCCTGAATCATCGCCGAAACTTGATCTTAGGCTAACTCCACTTGAACAACTTTTTGGACTTAGAAAAATTTGAGAGTTTTGATGATAGATTTCAAAATAGGGAGGGTTAGGGTGTAATATGGTATTTATAGGGTAGAATTAGGGTTTAGGGAATTAAAATGAGAATTAAAAATGCATTAAAATTTTGGATTAATACTCATTTTAATTCTCTGTTAATGTGCAAGAAAATTAAACAGAACTAGCATGGTAGGGGGAGGCCAAGGGGTTGGGGTTCAAAAGATGGGGGCATTACCTACGAAGAAAATCAGCGGTGCCGGCCTTTTGGCAAATCTCGTCGGTCCACTGTTGGAGATGGGGTGTGGAATTTGTGCCACGTGTCGGGGTCGTTTCATATAACTCAGTGCACATGTTTGATTTCAGTGACTTTTCATTTTTACGTGTATTACACGTGTAAACTTTTGGGCTTCCAAAAAGTTTAAAAGAAAAATCAGCAAAAATAATATGTGGTTGAGGGGATTTGAACATAGGGGCTACGTCACAGCAGTGCAAGGCTTTACCAATGAGCTACAAGTGCTTTCTTGCTGTTTAAAATCAAATCAAATACTTATAGCATACTCAGGATTGCAAATACTCCATTTAGTACTTTGATTTTAAACAAATTTTGTACATTATAAGCAGAGTCATTACAAGTTTCTCGAACCGTTATGAGCCATACATTGACATGGCTTATCAAGTTACTGGGGTCTGACGATTCCACCCCTAGACTTGATATGCGACATATCAGACGAAGAGACCGGACTATACGATAAGTGTTACTTATAGGCTTCATGGGAGTTTGGACAATCTTGCTTGTTGATCTTCTATTCGCTCAATACCTGGGTAGCCGTTACGTCTAGCTAGTATTGCTGACGGCTTGTGGGTAACTAATGTGATCATTACATACTGTTGGCGTATTGACGAGTCTTTAGAGTCTCACACAGAGCTTTCCTAGTTTAAGTGAAACGAATTAGGGCACATATGCTGATATGTGCGGGGACCTGATTAAATATGAGTATGAGATACCGTATTCTAATCTGGCATCTATTTGATATCGGTTAGGTTATATGTGATATAACCGGATTATTGAATCAAGTGTTGATTTGATAATATGATATACAGATAAATGATATTAGTCGGTTATATGTGATATAACCGGATTATTAAATCAAGTGTTGATTTAATAATATGATATATATTTATATTTGATATAATTATATATTAACTAATATTATTGCTCACTAATTATTTTCTTAATATATATTAATATATATATTTATTTGATATATGTGTGTGTGTGTGTGTGTGTGTGTGTGTGTGTCATAAAGCATTGTTGGATTTTCTATTTTTAGAAAATAGAAAAAGAGGTGGAAAATGGGAAGATTTTTGTGGAATTGGTGAAGTATGGCTTTGATCATTTATTTATTCATTTGGTCTCACTATTGAAGTATGGTTGGGATAAAATATTGGAGTTTATTCTATGCTTCAATAAGTGAGGTATTTGTTAAGCCATTCTTCACTTGAGATTCTTGACTTGCTCATTTTTCATGCTAGCGATACTCTCTCTAGCTCTCACTATCTTCTTCTTCCTCCACCTCAAAGCCATAAACCCTCACATGTGATGCGAATCATATGGCTTTAGACCAATCTAAGTGAGCTTAGAACCCCTATTTCACCATCCTACACTTGATTAGCACTTGAGTTTATGGTATTTCCTTCACTAAAGAGAAATTAGTGAAGAGGTAGCTTGGATTAGAGGAACATCGGGTGGATCATCTTCGACACGAAGATCGCGTAGCAAGTTCGTACACTTTTTCAAGTGGAGCTACGAGGAGTCGTAGGGACTACTACCCGGAGCTTGAGAAGAGAAGGACTTGGCCTACAAAGCTTGTAGCACTCTTCACTTAGTGTAAAGTTCTTTAGATACCATGTAAACCCTAATATTCTAATTAGATTCTAGGTTAGTGTAACTTAGCACTCCGAATTTTTTAAAATTGCATGCTTGATGCTGTTTTAACCTCATGGTGGTGTTAGGGGTACACTTTCATGGTATCAGAGCCAAGCTAGAATATTATGGTAAGTCTTTACGATGTTAAAGTGTTCGATCGAAGTTTCGAAACCCGTATTTGACTAGTTTCTGTCCATATTTTCAAAAGTTGAAAATTTTTCATATTAAAAATATGCAGAAAATCGTGCAGGGTATTTTATGGAGTCACAAGAAGTACGAACCCCTAATTCTCATAAACCACAGCGGAACCGCGACCCAAACCCTAGTTTGGCCGCGGTTCCGCCACATGTTTGGGAGATTGTGGGATCTTGCTTCTTGTGCTGCACCATTATGATATTTTCCACTTTCTGGATGTTTTTAGTGATGCTCAAGTTGTTGAGGTCTCTGGGATTTGTGGGTGTTTGATAAATCGATCGAAATGTTTAACGGCGTCTAGATTATTATGATATGCGATGCAATATTTAGAATCCACAATAATTGGTTTTGTGAAAACTAGTTAGTATTTTATAAATCTAGCGTTTTAGTCTCGGTTGATCGATTGCCACGGAATTTCAATTCGGATCAAAACTCAGTCGTAATCGCATATAGTATGCGAACGACAGTCGGGAATCTTGTTGAGTTATCTGACTGTTTATTGAAAAGAGTTTTCAGTTTGAGACTAAAATGCAAGGTTTATATGGTTAGGCATGAAATTCGGAATATGAGATATTCCGGGTTTATGATGTCTAAGGAGTTTGCGGATTCTAATTATTGTAGTTTTTCATTTCTTTTCTGCGACCGTAAGTGTAATATGTGGTGTATCCCCGATCTCGTTGCTATATGTCAACGGAATTTGGGATACGCATATTTACTTACGTTGATGACATGTAATGTTATGTGTTGCCGTGATATGTTATATTGGATCGTCATGATTGAATAGCCGATGGTTTTGCATGAGATGAGAGTTTTTTAATTTTCATTCATGTAATTAAATGTATGTAATATTCTTTTATTAGGACACTTCCGGATTGAGGATGATGTCACCATTGATGTATATTATTTATTTTTCCGCATTAGGATAGACCCAAGGCGGGGAGCATAAGTAACCGGGTTCTAGAGTCTAGAGGGAGACCATCTCGAGGAGTCGAGACCGGGTCTCCTAACTTTAGAATTGGCAGGGTTGCTTGCCGCTTTCGTAGGGGTATAGGAATGTGGGTTTGGCTATTCATCACGACCGTGGAATCCGTATTTTTCATTACTGGTTGAATTTAAAATACGGACCTTCTAGTATATCCAATATTTCATATATTGACTTCTGCTGCTTGTGTTCTGTGATATGATCATATAACTGCGTGAGATGAATGCTATATATATATGATATATATAATAAACGTTGCTTATGTTTTGCACCCGTGCTAGTCCAATCCCGCTCTGCCGTTAGTTAAGTAACCTAACAGTGCATGACAAGACCCCGTGGCGAATACAGATGGCATAAGCGTACGTTCTATTTTCATTTTTTTTCTGTGATATTTAGGGAAACATAAATGATGGGACTTCATTAATGAGATTAATGGAAAGAAAAGAAACCAAAAGTTGTTGTACAATCGAAATTTTCAAAAAAGAAGCTCTAGTTCTTGCTTTGCATAGTGGTATTCCTTGATGTATATCTAGCACCTCATTCGATGAGGAAGAACCGAGATCTCTTCACCGGGAGTGACCTCTTTAGCAAAACTAGCAAATGCTACAACCCACTCGGTTTTGTTTTCATAGCTTCTCTAGTTCTTGTTTTGCATAGTGGTATTCCTTGATGAATATCCAGCACCTCATTCGATAAGGAAAGAGCCGTAATCCCTTCACCGGGAGTGACCTCTTTAGCAAAACTAGTAAAAGCTACAAAAAACCACTCCTTTTCAAAACACTTGATTCCACAACGATATCAAGTTCATTACGTTAAAGGTTTTCATCAAAACTAGTTAACCCTCCATCATTTCAGATAAGTACTATTTAATATTCGTGCTGCATTTGTTGACCTCCGTCAAGACGCAATGTGTGGTAGCTGATTAGTGCTTATCTGCTGCATAAGATGCGATTGGATTAGGGTAGTCGTACGGTCTTGTTGACCTCCGTCAAGGGTCGTGCGGGTGGGTTTAATTCAATCACGAAATGACGGGTTGAACTTGACTAGCGACATATGGTTTGTTGACCTCCGTCAAGGTCATAGGTCGTTAGGGGTAAAAACAGATATTGGGTATTTCAAGTGTTTAAATTTGCAATGAGATTGCATACCTTCTATGAGATAGTTGGATCCCGATACCCACTGCGAGTAAGTGTTACTCCTGGGAGAGTTTTCCACTTTATAATTAGCTGATCCAGTAGGTGTCTAAGAAAGGTGTTAACGGGGTTATGCCCCTGCGGAAATGAGGTTATTTAATTAGTTCCATGTGAAAGCATGGAGAGACTCTCTCGGAGTACCAATACCTGTCTGGTTGACCGATTGGCGAACTTATAGAGTGTAATTAATCCCGGCTAATCTTACTTTTTATGTTTTGAAGGAAAATTTGATAAAAACAGTGAGAGCAATCTTGATTAGATAAAATAATAACCAATCTAATCTTGCAAAGAGCGCACGCTAAAGCGTTTCCTTCTCTTTCTCTCCAGGTAGCGACCAATGACGCACCTTAATCAAGATAATAATATGGATGTATTGACTGAACCCACTTATAATACTGGGCTAGGGTATGTTGGATCTGCTCTATCTTATGACTGTCATAAGTCTGAGCAAGGAATAGGGGAATACCCGGATTCCCACGCCACCCGAACGAAGAAGGAGCATGCTGATGCATCTTCTTCGGGTGTGTTCGTTACCGAGAACTGTTTCTCGGTTTGCCCTACGTCCTGGGTATTGAATACCGGATCAGGATCTCACGTTTGTAATTTGTCACATGGGCTAAGAAGAGGTAGAGAACTGAGAAAGGGTGATATGTCTCTCAAAGTAAGGAACGGTGCAATTGTTGCAGCCAAAGCAGTTGGCGAATATCACCTAGTATTACCAAACGGTACTATATTGATTCTGAACGAATGTTATTACGTACCAAATATGATGTGCAATATTATATCCGTTTTTTTATTACATAAAGAAGGATATAACATTGTATTGGAGGATAATATTATGAACATTTTCCTAAATTAAGTGTTGATTGGGTTTGGTACGTTATGTAACGGTATATACGTTCTAAATCAAACGAAAGTTCTAAGCATACAGAACACACACAAGAGAAAAAGTTCAGAAATGAACGAAGCCTTCTTGTGGTATTGTAGACTAGGTCATATCAATGCGATAAGCCTAGCTAAGTTACATAAAGATGGATATTTGAATCCGTTCGAATTTATATCTTATGAAACTTGCGAGTCATGTCTCAAAGGCAAGATGACCAAAACTCCGTTTACTGGACACGGAGAAAGAGCTACTGAACTTTTGGGACTGATACATAGTGATGCATGCGGTCCTATGTCTACACATGCTAAGAATGGTTCCTCATACATTATCACATTCACCGATAATCTCTCAAGATTCGGACATGCGTTCTTGTTGAAACACAAATATGAAGCTTATGAGAAATTTAAGGAATATAAGAGCGAAGTAGAGAACCAGACGGCTAAAAGTATTAAAATCCTTCGATTTGATCGGGGAGGAGAATACTTGAGCACGCAGTTCCGAGACTATTTAAAAGAGAATGGGATTCTCTCTCAGCTTACTCCTCCATATACACTACAGCACAACGGAGTATCAGAGCGGAAAAATCGCACCCTATTAGATATGGTACGCTCTATGATGAGTAATGCTGAGTTACCGATTTCTTTTTAGGGTTATGCATTTGAGACAGCTGCATACCTATTGAATAGGGTTCCAACCAAATCAGTACCTATCACTCCATATGAGATATGGGAGGGGAAGAGACCATGTCTTAATTACATTAAGATATAGGGTTGTCCGGCTTATGTCAAAAAGCAAAATCCGGACAAGCTCGAGGCAAGGTCAATTCTGTATAAGTTTGTAGGATATCCCAAACATTTGCGAGAGCATATCTTCTACCACACTGAGGAACAAAAAGTATCTGTTGCTCAACATACCACCTTTTTAGAAAAGGAATTTCTTGCAAAAGAAATTAGTGGTAATAAGGTAGAGCTGGAAGAAGTTCCAGCTACACAAACTATAACCGACGATTTGGTAGAACCGGAGGATTCAATAGTCCCCGACGAACCTTAGCCACTCCGCAGATCTAGTAGGGTTCCTCATCCACCTGAGAGATACTACGGTTTTCTCATAGACGGTAGGAGCAAGGATTGCACATGGAAGATGATGACCCAACTAGTTTCGACCAGGCCATCACAAGTAGGGACTCTGTGAAATGGCTGGATGCTATACAATCTGAGATGGAATCCATGTACACCAACAAAGTATGAACTTTGGAAGTTTCTCCTGAAGGGGTAAAACCCATCGGGAGCAAGTGGATCTTTAAGAAGAAACTTGGTGTAGATGGAAAAGTTGAAACTTTCAAAGCTAGACTTGTAGCAAAAGGTTTTCGTCAACGACCTGGTGTCGACTACGATGAAACCTTTTCTCCTGTTGCTATGCTTAAGTCCATCAGGATCACACTTGCCATTGCTGCATACCATGACTACGAAATCTGGCAGATGGACGTTAATACAGCTTTTCTAAATGGTGATTTAGTAGAGAGCGTGTATATGACATAGCCAGAGGTCTTCATAGACAGTGGGAGCAGCGGAAGTGTGTGCAAGCTGCTTAAATCAATCTACGGATTAAAATAGGTATCGCGGAGCTGGAACATCTATTTTAATGAAGCTATCAAAGAGTTTGATTTCATCAAAAACGTAGATGAACCTTGTATATACAAAAAGATTGTAGAGAGTAATGTTGTCTTCCTCGTATTGTACGTGGATGATATACTCTTGATGGGAAACGATGTTCCTATGCTACACTCGGTCAAGCTCTTCTTATCATACAAGTTCTCCATGGAAGATCTGGGTGATGCATCCTACATCCTGGGGATTAAGATCTATAGAGATAGATCTAAGCGGATGTTGGGGTTGTCCCAATCCAGGTACATTGACACCATACTAAAGAGATTTAGTATGGAAGATTCTAAGCGTGGTAATTTACCCGCTTGTTCAGGAATTACTCCCTATAAAGAGATGTCTCCTAAGACTGATTTGGAGAGGACTCGCATGCAAGAGATACCCTATGCTTCTGCAGTCGAGTCTATCATGTATGCGATGTTATGTACTAGACCGGATGTAGCTTACTCACTAGATGTAGTGAGTAGGTATCAATCAGATCCTGGGGAGAAACACTGGACAGCTGTGAAGAACATTCTTAAGTACTTGAGAAGGACTAAAGAAATGTTCTTGGTGTATGGTAACGGAGAACTCCAGGTGGAGTTCTTTACCGATTCAAGCTTCCAGAGTGATAAGGACGACAGTAAGTCGGTCTTGGGTTTTGTCTTCACCCTCAATGGAAGGGCGATATGTTGGAAGAGTTCCAAGCAAGATACCATAGCAGACTCGACAATGGAGGCTGAATACATTGTTGCCAATGATGCTGCCAAAGAGACTGTCTGGATGAAGAAGTTCATAGCTGAACTTGGTGTGGTTCCAACTATTAGCATCCAATACCTGTGTTATGTGATAACAATGGAGCTGTGTCTTTGGCCAAGGAACCCCGGTCCCATTAGAGATCCTGACATATTCTTAGGCGGTATCATCTGATCCGGGAGATAGTAGATCGACGGGAGATCGAGATCAGGAGAGTTGACACGAAAGACAACGTAGCGGATCCACTCACGAAGGCCTTCTTCGAGACGCAGTTTGAGAGACATTTTGGGATGTTGGGTATGAGATACTACAATAACTGGCCTTAGTGCAAGTGGGAGATTGTTAGGAATATGTATGCCCTAGAGGCCATTATTGTATGATATAGTGGATGCTTGGACATATATATAGAGGACTTTCTTGCTCGATATGATAGTATACTATCATGTTGCTCTTTATCTTAATATGTACATTTATATTATTATACTATCTCTCTGATACATGTTGATAAAGCCCTTAGGATGTTTGCTTGACTACCATGACTATGATGCGGATCATACTACTGGGACTTGTGTAGTCCACAAGCACTTCCTTTAATTGTTCATGGTCGAGAGGATATCGAGACAGGGCATCGATATACCAGAATAGACCAGTGTGTACGTTTCTTGACCCTGTAGGGGGCGATGGTTGATCCCATAACCATTGGTGTTTGGCATCAAAGATTGTACACAGGTGCTCATTAAAGAATGGGTACACCGAATAAGACTCACCGAGAACTCCTAGATGGTACCATACCTATCGTCAGACAGCAATTCTCTGGTGACACTGGTATAGGGTAGTCTGTAGACCAGAGATCATCATAGAGTCTTGTGTGGTTCCCACCGTGCTTTGATTTCCTCCCTACCACGGCTCAAAAGAGTCATGCAAACAGGTGGATTTTAGGCACTGTCCCGAGTTACATGGAGTCAATGACCAATAGGAGGGGTTTCGTCTCTCTCGGTATGGGGAGTTGATGTTGCGCTATGCTCGATTGGCTATAACAGTAAGTCCCTAGCCAGGGATGATGAGATTTACTGGTAAGTGTTATCAGTAGTTTCTCGAACCGTTATGAGCCATACATTGGTATGACTTATCAAGTTATTGGGGTTTGACGATTCCACCCCTAGACTTGATATGCGACATATCAGACGAAGAGACTGGACTATACGATAAGTGTTACTTATAGGCTTCATGGGAGTTTGGACAAGCTTGCTTGTTGATCTTCTATTCGCTCAATACCTGGGTAGCCGTTACGTCTAGCTAGTACCGCTGACGGCTTGTGGGTAACTAATGTGATCATTACATACTGCTGGCGTATTGACGAGTCTTTAGAGTCCCACACAGAGGTTTCCTAGTTCAAGCAAAATGAATTAGGGCACATATGCTGATATGTGCGGGGGCCTGATTAAATACGAGTATGAGATACCGTATTCTAATCTGGCAGCTATTTGATATCGGTTAGGTTATATGTCATATAACCGGATTATTGAATTAAGTGTTGATTTGATAATATGGTATACAGATAAATGATATTAGTCGATTATATGTGATATAAGCGGATTATTAAATCAAGTGTTGATTTAATAATATGATATATATTTATATTTTATATAATTATATATTAACTAATATTATTGCTCACTAATTATTTTCTATATATATATATATATATATATGATGTGTGTGTGTGTGTATTATGAAGCATGGTTGGATTTTCTATTTTTAGAAAATAGAAAAAGAGGTGGAAAATGGGGAGACTTTTGAGGAATGGGTGAAGCATGGATATGATCATTTATTTATTCATTTGGTCTCACTATTGAAGTATGGTTGGGATAAAATATTGGGGTTTATTCCATGCTTCTGAAGTATGGTTGGGATAAAATATTGGGGTTTATTCCATGCTTCAATAAGTAAGGTATTTGTTAAGCCATTCTTCACTTGAGATTCTTGACTTGCTCATTTTTCATGCTAGCTCATACTCTCTCTAGCTCTCACTATCTTCTTCTTCCTCCACCTCAAAACCATAAACCCTCACATGTGATGTGAACCATATGGCTTTGGACCAATCTAAGTGAGCTTAGAACCCCTATTTCACCATCCTATACTTGATTAGCACTTGAGTTTAGGGTGTTTCTTTCACTAAAGAGAGATTAGTGATGAGATAGCTTGGATTAGAGAAACCTTGGATGGATCATCTTCGACACGAAAATCCTGAAGCAAGTTCGTGCACTTCTTCAAGTGGAGCTACGGGGAGTTGTAGGGACTACCACCCAGAGCTTGAGAAGAGAATGACTTGGTCTACAACGGTTGTAGCATTCTTCACTTAGTGTAAAGTTTTTTAGATATCATGTAAACCCAAATATTCTAGTTAGATTCTAGGTTAGTGTAACTTAGCACCCCGAATTTTTTAAAATTGCATGTTTGATGCCCGTTTTAACCTTATGGTGGTGCTAGAGTACACTTTCAGAAGGAACATAGAGGTGAGAGAGAGGTGATGATGGTTATTGATTAGGTTAAATAATAATTTATATTTATATATATAGGAGAGAGAGTGTGTGCGTGCGCGAGAGGAGAGAGAGAGACAGAGAGTGTAGGGAGAGAGAAAGAATAAGGGAGAGAGATAGAGGAATAGAATCTGAAGAAAATATTAATTAGTTAAAAAATATGTTATGTATATATATTATATATAAGTAATAGTTTGGTTTATATATTATTATAATATATTTAGTTTAGGTTTAAACAACTAATATCAAAATACCCTGACAAATACCCGGGTCTCTTCTAAAAATCTAGTTTTAAAATATGGATAATATACGTACAAGCTAAAACTATAATGCAATGTTTGGTTAATAAAAATGCATACCCTCAAGTACGGATATATGTATATACACGTAGCGATCCAAACGAGTCTGTTTTATCAATCTGGACATGAACACGATATATGGATGCAAACATATGATATGGGGTATGATAACATGCCATGCTAGTATTAAAAATATTATCTGGCTATTATTTGTATTATTTAAAAGATATGCAGACACAAAAATATGTGATACAAGTATATAGAATCTAGATGTGCATGGATCCTCTGTACTAGCAAATATATGACGTAATTTTCAATCATGATGGATTTTAAGCATGCGGGTTAGGTCAGATACTAACCACAGTTACCAAATGCATTATTCTCACCCAAAAATAATAATAAACGAAAAGTTGTCGCAAGATTAGAAAATACCCTAAATAAAATATCGTATAAATGCACTAGGGTGTTACATTATACACAACTACAAAAGAATTTTGTCCTCGAAATTCCCGAAATAAGAAAAGACAAGAAAATACGGATCTAAGAAAAGAGGTGTGGAAACTTCTGTCGGATCTCGTCTTCACGTTCCCAAGTAGATTCTCTGTGCGAACGATTCCCCCATGAAACAAGTACCAGAGAGATAACTTTGTTCTTGAGTACCTTGTCTCATCGATCCATTATCGCCATTGGTCGCTCTTCATATGTTAGGTCCTCCCTTACTATCAGTTCCGAGTGATCTAGGATGTGCGTCTCATCTCGAACATACTTGCGGAGTTGAGATACATGAAACACGTCATGAACACTCGCCAAGAATGGTAAAGCCAATCGATAAGCTAATTCTCTGACACGCTCGATAATATCGAAAGGCCCGAGGACTAAGCTTGGATCAATTACCAAAATGGATCACTCCTCCTGTCGGTGATATCTTTAAGAATATAAGATCAGCAACTGCGAACTCCAGAGGTCTTCGTCCTGTATCAGCCCAATTTTTCTGTCGATCTTGTGCCGCCTTCATATGATTTCGGATCATTTTAACTTTCTCCATTGTTTGTGTTGGGTTTCCTTAGCACCATGCCTAGGGTTTAGAAGTATCACACATGCCATTTTAATATTTTTAGGAGGTGCTAAGCAAATAAACTATGAATCGAACTAGAAAAATTAGGGTAACACAAATAGTATCTCATACAACATAGAAACTATCACTAAGTGGGAAGTATACAACCTTTGTAGTCCTTCTTTAGTGACTCCTTTAAAGTTTGAACCGGCTCGCTAGAGATCTTCCAAGTCCACGATGATCCACCCGAATTCCCTTTGCTCAAAGACCCTTGCTTCACTTGATCAAGAATGAAGATGAAACAAACACTTTACACTAATGGGCTAGAGTAGTGTAGAATGGTGACGTGGTTTGTTTTCTCACTTCAAAACCCTTTCTTTTTAACTAACTCACTAGAAATCTCAAGAGAGCAAAATATAGGAGGAAGAAGAAGTTGGCAAGCTAGAGCTCAAAGTTGTGATAATCTCAAATAAAAATGAGAATGACTAATATAAATAAAAGTCACTCTCACAATTAACCATGGGTTAATAAATATCTAGATATTTATTTTGGAGTCAAAGCAACTAAGGAAAATAAACTCAAGGTCAAAGCAAGGGTTAAATGAAGGAAGTGTGTAGAATTATCAACCATGAGTGAATTTCCTTTTTCTTTAATTCCAAAAATAAATATATACATAATTTATTCACATGTGAGTCTTGCATTGCCATCTTATATGTATCATCAACCATGACACCATGTATGTATGTATGTATGTATGCATTCACATCATCATGTGCATGAACAAAAATCTATGCATACATGCATGCATACATCAAAGTAGAAAAAGGGTTTAATAAAAAATGAGCTATAAAGTCAATGTTAAATCAACACTTGATTTAACAAACCGGTCATATCACATAAGACCCGACCAATAGAAAAATGCCCGATTAATATATGGTATCACATATACGCATTTAATCGGGTCCCCGCGCATATCTTATATGCACACCACATCGTTTCGCCTGAGCTAGGAAACTCCTGTGTGGGACTCTAAGACTTGTCAATACGCCGGCAGTAGGTGATGATCACATCAAACACCCACAAGCCGCAAGCGGTCAGCTAAACGTAATGGCCACCCGGTATTGAGCGATCAGAAGAAAAACAAGCGAAGCCGTCAAAACTCCCGTCGAGCCAACTGGCAACACTTACCGTACAGTCCGGTCTCTTCGTCAAATATGCTGCATATTGAGTTTAGGGATGGTCTCGTCGACCCCAATAACTCAATAAGTCATGCCGGTGTATGGCTCATAACAAATTGAGAAACTACTGATAACAATTATCAGTAAATCTCAGCAGCCCTGGTCAGGAACTTCCTGTTATAATCAATCGAGCATAGCACAACATCAACCCCCAATACCGGGAGAGACGAAATCCCTCCTATCGCTCATTGCCTCCATGTGCCTCAGGACTGTACCCAAAATCCACCTGTTTGCACAACTCAGTAGAGTCGTGGTAGGGTGGAGATCAAAGTACAGTGGGAGGACACACAAGACTCTATGACGATCTCGGGTCTACAGACTAACATGTACCAGTGTCACCTGAGAACTGCTATCCGACGATAGATATAATACCACATAGGAGTTCTCGACGAGTCCGTTCAGTGTACCCAGTCTCCACTGAGCACCCGCATACAATCTTTGGTGTCACCACACTTGATGGATATGGGATAATCCATCTCCCATCATATAGGATAAGAATGGTATACGCTAGTCTACTCTGGAATATCGATGCCCCGTCTCGATACACCCACGACTAGGAACAGTTCAAGAATATACTCATAAACTACACGTGTCCCACTAGTATGATCCGCATCATAGTCGCAGTAGTCAAGAAAATATCTTAAGGGCTTTATCAACATATACCAAATGAGTAAGATGCATGATCAAATGAACATGTCAAGATAAAGTAAACCAGATATCATACTATCATGTCAAGCAAGAAAATTATCTGTATATATACATGTCCAAGCATCCACTATACATATAATGGCCTCTAGGGCATACATATATCCAACAATTTCCCACTTGCACTAAGGCCAATTATTGGCGTATCTCATACCCAACATCTCAAAAAGACGCTCATGTTGCGGCTGTGGAAGGGCCTTGGTGAGTGGATCCGCAGTGTTATTCTTTGTATCTACTCTCCAAATCTCGATCTCTTGGCGATCTACTATCTTCCGGATTAAATGATATCACCTCAGGATGTGTCTGGACTTCTGATGGGACCTGGGTTCTTTGGCCAATGCTATAGCCCCATTATTATCACAATACAATGGTATTGGATCAACAATGGTTGGAACTACTCCTAGTTCCGCGACGAACTTTTTCATCCAGACGGCTTCCTTGGCAGCGTCATTTGCAGCAATATACTTAGTTTCCATCGTGGAGTCTGCAACGGTATCCTGTTTGGAACTTTTCCAACTAACCGCCTCTCCATTGAGGGTAAATACAAACCCTGAGTAGATTTGCTGTCATCCTTATCACTTTGGAAGCTGAAATCGGCAAAATCCTCCATTTGGGGATCCCCATTACCATACACCAAGAACAATTCTTTAGTCCTTCGCAAGTACTTAAGAATATTCTTCACTGTTATCCAATGTTTCTCCCCTGGGTTGGATTGATACCTGCTTATACAGCTAGTGCATAAGCTATATCAGGGCGAGTACATAACATCGCATACATTATAGATCCTACGGCTGAAGCGTAGGGTATAATACTCATGCGAGCTCTCCCTTCATCAGTCTTTGGACAGAAGTCCTTGGAGAGAGTGATTCCATGACAAGCGGGCAAGGCACCACGCTTGGAATCTTCCATACTAAACCTTTTTAGGATGGTGTCAATGTACTTTGATTGGGACAATCCCAATAACCTCTTAGATATATCTCTATAGATCCTAATGTCCAAAATGCACGAGGCATCACCCAGGTCCTTCATGGAGAATTTTTGTGATAAGAATACTTTGACCGATTGTAGAATAGGAATATCATTTCCTATCAAGAGAATGTCATCCACGTACAATATGAGGAATGTGACAGTACTCCCTACAATCTTCTTATAAATGCATGGTTCATCTATATTTTTGACAAAATCAAACTCTTTGATTGTATCATCAAAGCAGATGTTCCAGCTCCGTGATGTCTGCTTTAATCCATAAATGGATTTAAGCAACCTACATGCCTTTTCGTTGCTCCCACTGTCAATGAAGCCCTCTGGCTGATCCATAAAAATGCATTCTTCTAAATCACCATTTAGAAATGCAGTTTTTACGTCCATCTGCCAGATTTCATAGTCGTAGTGAGCAGAAATAGCAAGTAGGATCCGAATGGATTTAAGCATTGCTACCGGAGAGAAAGTTTCATCATAGTCCAATCCTGGTCTTTGACGAAAACCTTTCGCTACAAGCCTTGCTTTAAAGGTCTCTAACTGTCCATCTACACCAATCTTTCTCTTAAACATCCATTTGCACCCTATGGGTTTTATCCCAGGAGGTGCAACGTCCAAAGTCCATACTTTGTTGGTATACATGGACTCCATTTCGGATCTCATGGCATCCGGCCACTTCACTGAGTTATTATTCGTGATAGCTTGCTGAAAACTAGTAGGGTCATCATCATCCATGATGCAATCTTCTCTATCACCATCAATGAGAAACCCATAGCATCTCTCTGGTGGGCGAGAAGTTCTACTAGATCTCCGGAGCGGCTGAGGTTCTTGAAGTTCTACTGCAACATCAGCTTCAACCAATTCGTCATGCGTAATTTGTGTCTTTAGAATCTCTTCTAGTTCTACCACATTGCCGTCATTACTATTTGTAAAAATTTCATTTTCTAAAAATGCGGTATGTTGAGAAACAAACACCTTTTGTTCCTCCTTGTGGTAGAATAGATATCCATATGAATGTTTTGGATATCCCACAAATTTACACATGACCAATCGTGTCTCGAGTTTGTCTGGATTCTGCTTTTTGATAAAAGCCGGACAACCCTATATCCTAACTCTTTTAAGAGATGGTCTCTTTCCACACCATATCTCATATGGAGTGGTAAACACGGTCTTGGTTGGAACCCCGTTTAGCAGATACATTGTTGTCTCCAATGCATGTCCCCAAAAAGAAAGCGGTAACTCAGCATCACTCATCATAGACCGTACCATATCTAATAGGGTGCATTCCTCCGTTCTGACACACCGTTGTTTTGTGGTGTGTAAGGGGGAGTGAGCCGAGAGAGAATCCCATTCTCTTTTAAGAAGTCTGAAAACTCTGTACTCAAATACTCTCAACCTCGATCCGATCGAAGTTTCTTGATGCTCAAGCATATTTGTTTTTCTACTTCAAGTTTGTACTCCTTGAATTTCTCGAAAGCTTCGGATTTATGCTTTAATAAAAACACGTGTCCAAATCTTGAGAAATCATCAGTAAAAGTAATGAAATATGAAAAACCGCCTCTAGCATGTATAGACATTGGTCCGCATACATCACTATGTATGAGGCCTAAGAGTTCTTCAGCTCTTTTTTTGTGTCCAGTAAATGGATTTTTGGTCATTTTACCTTTGATACAGGACTGACAAGTCGCATAACATTTATATTCGAAAGAATTTAAATATCCATCTTTATTAAACTTGTTTAGTCTCGTTTCATTAATATGACTAAGTCTACAATGCCAAAGAAAAGCTTCATTTATATCTGAAAATTTTCTTTTATTTGTATGTTGTATATTGAAAACCGTGTGTTGGTTTAGGACATAAATACCGTTATTTAGTGTACCATACCCAATCAACTGTTGATTCAAGTTAATGTTCACAATATTATTTTGCAACACAAAATGATATCCTTCATTGTCTAACAAAGAAACGGATATTATATTATATAGCATACTAGGTACATAATAACAAGGGTTCAAAACCAAAATATATCCCGAAGGCAACCCTGTTCCCTGATTGAATATCAGGAAATACCCCAATATCACGTGCTCACACGTGACCAAGGGTCACGTGCTGACACGTGATGGTTTCCTGGGATTCTGTTTTAATAGAATTAAATTCTAATCAAACAATCAATTAATGGAGTCACGTGCCCACACGTGATGGACCTTTAAACCCACTGAAAGGGATTAATAAAGTATAATAAAATAATAAGGAAAAATCATAATGGGGCATCACGTGCTCACACGTGACCAAGGGTCACGTGCTGACACGTCATGATTCTTTAGTTCTTTAAAAAAACAACAGAATTAAATGCTTAATTGGGGAGTCACGTGTCAACACGTAATGGGTTCATAAGCTCTTTAATTAATAGAATTAAATTCTATTTAAATGATCAAACATTGGGATCACGTGTCAACACGTGATGGGCTTTTAATCCTTCTGAACTAATAGAATTAAATTCTAATTAAGGGAGATCAAAGACCCTAACTGGAAAAATATTTCTTTAGATCTTTCCAAACAAAAGAAGGACTGTGCTCTGTAAAGTGGAGCACCATTGGATTAAAAATCCAATGGTGATTAAAAATCACCAATTTATGGAAAGATTTTATACGAGGAAAGATTTCCCTAAATTTCACCAAAAATAACAAAAAGAATATCTTTTGGATTAAAAATCCAATGGTGAATAAAATTCACTGAGTGGTCTAAAAGATCATATTAGTTACGAAAAAACAAACAAAATCTTTCAATGAAAGATTCACTAAACAAATTGATTCTTTTCCTTCTCCTATAAATAGGAGCCAAGAAGAGAAGAGAGAGATAGAATTTTGGAGATCTTGAAATTTTCTGAAGGAAAATAGCAGAGAGAAAAGAAAGGAGAATTCAATTCTCAAGAAAAGAAACCCTAGGTGAGAAAGGGGAAAGGGATCAAAGCTTCATAAAACAGAAAAAGAGAATTTAATTCTCAATCTAAGAGTTTAACTCTTCTGCAAAAGAACTTAGTTCTTCCTCTGATTGAAGATTTGCAGAAGCAAATATCCCCACAAGTTGAGAATTTAATTCTCATCAGGGAGATTCTGCCATGCAAATCCAAAACTTAGAGGGGGAATTGAGTTTAGAGAATTTAATTCTCCCAAAGATAAAACTAGGGTTTAACCCTATATGAGAATTTAATTATCCCAAATTCACAGGAATTTAATTTCTCCAAGATAAAACTAGGGTTTAACCCTATATGAGAATTTAATTCTCCTAAATTCATAGGAATTTAATTCCTCCAAGATAAAATTAGGGTTCAACCCTGCTTGAGAATTCAATTCTTCCAAACTCATAGGAATTTAATTCCTCCAAGACAGAACTAGGGTTTAACCCTACATAAGAATTTAATTCTTCCACACGCATAGGAATTTAATTCCTTTAAAAACAAAATTAGGGTTTAACCCTACAGAGAATTTAATTCTTAAAATAAAGAGACTTGAAAGATCTCCATGCACGTAAAGAACATTGGTCACGTGATGACACGTGTCCCCAATCCACAGTGATCAAAAAAGAAAGAATAAACTAGGTCACGTGCCCCCACATGACCCTTGAACAAATCCTCCAAAATAAGAAAGAATTAGCCCTGAGGCAATGCCTCACGTGCTCCCACGTGACTTCCAAAATAAAGAAAATAAAAGCAGAGGCAATGTTGGCTTTGGGCGCTCTCACGTGTCCTCACGTGACCCCTAATAAATATTCTAATAAATCAGGGCATGAGTACCCATCACGTGCCCACATGTAATGGCTATGAAAATTAAAAGTGTTTAACACTTATTTGCAGTTCTGAGAACAAAGTAAAGGAGATCTGGCCCCACCTCTGGGTACCCTCACGTGCCTCCATGTGACCCCTTCCTTTCTAGTGTTTAACACTATTTTGAGTATTTCGTCTCCAGTGTTTAACACTATTTTAAAGCCAATCTTAGCCAAATTGGCTAAGTTTCCAGAGGCAAAAACCTCCCCTCTTGACTAAATCTCAAAGTTGAGTAAAACTCGGAATTACAATGTTTAATGCTCAGTCAAAGACAAAAATGTATCAGAGCCCTCAAACTCTGGTTTAGCGTTGCTAAATAATGTGGGCTTGAACCCAGACAAATGTTTAATGGTCCAACAAAGAGCCAATATTTCTAATCTAATTGGACTTAGCCCAAACTGGCCATAAGTCTTCAATTCAGATTTAACTGAGCCAATGTGCTCATAATCTAATAAATTGATCTTAGTTCCAAATTGGACTACAGATCCCCAAATCAACTTTAGTTCAAGGGTACATTTCTTCACTCCTTTGATATTTGTCGTTGTAATCCTTCAACGTCTTCAGAGAGGGGACAGGTCCCGACAACCACACACGGACAATGATTTCCTTAACCTTGACTGTGAGGTCTTTAAACTCACGGACTATGATGTCCTTAAGCTTGACTGTGAGGTCTTTAAACTCACGGACTATGATGTCCTTAACCTTGACCGTGATGTATTTAAACTAACAATGGACCGTAATGTCCTTAAACTAATCGACCGCAATGTCCCTAAACTAAACAATAGAGTCCAATTGCTCTTTTGTTGGATCTAAACGATCCCGTTAAGTTGATCTTAGTCTAAAATGAGACTAACGTATCCTTAACAAACGTTTAAGTTGATCTTAGTCTCAAATGAGGCTAACGTATCCTTAAACCCAACCCCCAAACCCAAATCTAAGAAAATACGGATTTGGACTAATCCACGCCCTACGGGCGACAACATAAATTAGTCTCCGTATACATTCCACGGGCAACCACAAACAAAACAAGCACCCACGACACGAAGTGACCATCTGGAGAAGGAGAAAGTTATTACCGCGATGCGGTAGCGTAATTAACTGCAGGGGCTTGCGCCTGCATGGAAGAGCGTCCCCACAATCAAAAACCCCTCAAACGAGGGGGATGTTCCCCTCCGAACGGTGGCCAAGACATGGACGTCTTGCCTGTGATTCGGGACAGATGCTATTTGGTTTTATCCGTCCACCTCTCCGAAGATGCCAAGTTGATTTATGGCACCGTGTATCGGAGGTTTGGACGGATACGGCCGATATAGCAGACTTCGTCAGATTCCCCCTCGCTTGAGGGGTTTTTGATTGTGGGGACGCTCTTCCCTGCAGGCGCAAGCCCCTGCAGTTAATTACGCTACCGCATCGCGGTAACAACTTTCTCCTTCTCCAGAATTTCACTTCGTGTCGTCGGTGTTTGTTTTGTTTGTGGTTGCCCGTGGATTGTATACGGAGACTAATTTATGTCGTCGCCCATAGGACGTGGATTAGTCCAAATCCGTATTTTCTTAGATTTGGGTTTGGGGTTTTGGTTTAAGGATGTGTTAGCCGTAATTGAGGCTAAGATTAACTTAAACGTTTGTTAAGGATACGTTAGTCTGATTTGAGACTAAGATCAACTTAACGGGATCGTTTAGATCTGACAAAAGAGCATTTGGGCTCTATTGTTCCAGTTTAGGGACATAGTGGTCCATTGAATGTATGGCCGTCGGGACCCATCACCTCTCTGACAACATTGAAGGATTACAATGACAGATGTCAGAGGAGTTCAGAGATGTATTCTTGAACCGGGTGTAAATTGATAGAGCAGTCGTGCTCAGTTCAATTTCATTTGAGGACTTATGGCCAGAATTGGGCTAAGTCCAGTTGAAAATGTTCAACATTTTATTTGCATTTGGCCTGTTAGGCCTTTACTAGGGCTCTGCCCCTATTTAATAATGCATGGCATTTTTGTTTGGTCTATTAGACCTTTATTTGGGCTCTGCCCTTTTTTAATAATGCATTGCATTTTATTAGGCCTGTTAGCCCCTTTTAATTGGGCTCTACCCTTCTTTTTAATAATGTACTGCATTAATTAGTCTGACAGAGCGCCACATGGCTTGTCAGGCGCTTTGCGCCAATTAAAGAGTGCAAGGTGCAAGCGCATGTAGAGGCGACACGTGTCACGCTCTGGTGAGCGCAAGTCTGTTAGCGCAGTGCGCTGCGCCAGTGCGCTGCTGACACGTGGCGCGCTCTGATGATTTGCACCAATTTAAGAGAGGAGTGCTCTGTTTTTAGAAGCGCATACCGCAGTTTGTTCTGGGGCCGACACGTGGCGCTCCCTGGTGGCTTGCGCCAATCTAAGGAGCGCAACAGTGTAAACTTCAAAAGTGCAAGGCACTGTTTAATATTTTGATCAAATTTAGATCAAAGAAAACAAGTTTTTCTTGTTTTCTAGAGAGGTTCTACCTCAAATCTCAAGAACCAGTGGTTCATCAAAAGGCAATGTCTTTATACAGAAGTAAATTACTTCCTTTTATTATTATTATATATATTTTTTATTCAAGATCTTGATCTTGTTCTTAGATCATTGATCTCTTTTAGAAGAAATTCTTCTTTTATTCAAAGGTTTTTACCTTTTCTTTCTCTGAGCTTGTTCAGTTGATAAAACTGCACATTTGTATTATATTTTTCCTATGATTTTCATATTAAAAAAAGGACTTTATTATGATATATTATACATATGAGGGTTTATGTGTAAAGACACCATTTTCCATGTGTTAATATATTTTAATTAGTATTTGGTAGAAAAATATATGCAAATAAATTCATTGACTAAATCCTAGTAGAACTAAGTCTACTAAATATTATTTGAGATTATTGTGCAGAATTTTCCAAGTTGTTATGTAGAATTTATCAAGCAAATCAAGTTGTTGAAGAAAACTTGCCAAATTAAGAAGCAAAACTTGGAGATCAAGTCTGGAAGCAACCGAAAGAAGATTTCTGAATTATGAAGGTGCCTAGGATTGCCACATGTCACAATCACAAAGCCCAAGAAAACTCATCAAGAGATCTCCACCTTTGGCCGCGGAACCGCGGCCAAACCCTCCTGTTGGCCGCGGATCCGCGGCAATCTAGAGGGATCATTTGCTAAGATTTTGTGGCTTAAATCTCTGCTATATTTTACCAACTTTTGAAGCAAAAGATTGTGGCTTTGCACTATAAAAGGGCACCGAGAGCCTCTTGGAAAAGTTATCAAGTCGAAGAGATCACGAAGTTCAAGACGGCTCACGCATCTAGGCTGATCATCGACTGTTCGACTACCTCCTTAGGAAAGATCGAGAAGCAACTAGTTTGTAATCATTTTCTACGGATTAAAAGTGTAGTTTGTTCAAGTCGATTAATAAAGGTAGTTATTTTATTTAATTGTTTTTGCATTTTACATTATGTTTTCCCTCTTTGTCTTTTCATCTTCTTCTCCCAACATGCGCGAGTAATTCTCCGCTTGTTAGGGTTCGTAGGATTAAGATAGGCTAATGGACGATGAAAATAATTAAACCCTTTTTAAGTCCTATAAAATTTAGGAACTTTATCAAAAGAATCATTAACATCCTAATCGGGCGCACTAGCAATTCTTTGTTAGTTCCGACCGCGATTAGAAATTAGATTAATGATTGTTTTGGCAAAGGCTAGATATGAACGGAGTTCCGTGTCGAGATAAGGGTTAAGAGTGGGATTCCTTTTCCCTCCAGAAACCCTAATCTACACGCATCACCGTCGTTCTAGTTCTAAATCTATTAATGGATAAAAAGGGTAACTTTTAATTAATCGTCCATAACTACTAAATCCTAACGAACCCTACAAGCCCTCTTATTATATTATCTACATCTCTAAAATAATCTAGATCTATATTTTACATTCTTGTTTAACGTAGATCTAGAAACCATTCTATAAAAATTCTTTATCCCTCCTCTCTTTCTCAACACATCTAAAGTAAAAGTAAAAGGTTCCACGTTTCCCTGAGGACGACCCGTACTCATCTCGGTCTAGCTATACGCGACACCGTTTTGATTGCGGTTAACTATAAACACACTTTTTCGTAACAATCAGAGCTCTTCTCAAAATTTTCTTTAGAGGAGTTCTCTGTATCTCTCTGTGTGTTAATCTCTTTTAGACTTGGAGTCTAGGGGCCTTTATATAGTGCCAATTAGTTTGTTAGGTTGGTTACAGAGATCTTTCTCTGATTGATCTGGAGATATTTCTCCACCGTCGAATCTTTGATCCAAAGGCTCCTGTTTTATAGAAGAGAATCTTATTGTTTTAATAAGATTAGAAAGATCTTTCCAGAATTTTTCTGTTTAAATGCTGGCACAGCTGGCGCAAGCGCACTTGCGCTTGACACGTGTTGCGCAGCGCAACTGCGCTAGCGCAACAGCGCTGACACGTGTCGCGCAGCACAGAGCGCAGCGCACCTGCGCTGACACGTGTCGCGCAGCGCAGAGCGCAGATCATCTGAAGCGTTGCTTCCTTTATTAAAATTTGAATTTTAAACAGAGCTTTGCTCTGATTGAGTGCGCTGCCTTGGGCGCTGCGCCGGCGGGCCTGTTTTTGACACGTGGCGCGTTGCGCGCAGCGCAAGGAATCTGAAGCGTTGCTTCAATTTTTGAATTTTTAAATTCAAACAGAGTTTTGCTCTGAAAGGGAGATTTTCTCCTTTATTATTATTATTATTTATTTTATTTTATTTATTTATTTATTGTTATTATTTTATACGGAAGCGGGTTTTGAGCCAAAATTTTGGCGGGAACAAATGCCCCACACTACTTTGCCCACGTAAGTATGTACGTGGGTGAAGTAGTGCAAAGTTATGAGTAACCATGGAATTGAGGGCTTAGGAGACAAGTTTAGGGTCCTTGTAGCCTAAGACTTTTCAACTTTATGAGCCGTGAGGGTCTCACAAAGACTTTTCTCCCTACGAGTCGAGTGGATCTCGTAGGTGTATTTTCTCCTTAGGAATCGTGAGGATTCCTAAGTGCGTTTTCTCTTATAAGTCGTAAGGATCTTATAAGAGAATTTTCCCTCTTACGAGTCGAGAGGACCCGTAAGCGGTTGTTTCCCTCCTTATCAAGATTTGACTTCGGAGAGTGTGACCCGTGAATAGTATGCAAGAGTCCGTTTTGGACCGACTTGCAGGGTCCCAGTGCTTAGGAAACAGGTTTTTTAATCCCCACTGCCTAAGGCTTTTCCTCACGAGTCGAGACGAATCAAGCATTTCTCGCAAGAATATCCTAACGTCACAGTTAACCTCTGCTCTTTACGACCCAGGTCCGTTAGGGTCTATGGTACTTAGGGTTTTGGCCGTCGTACCGTCACGTTGGCTGATATATTTCTCGATATGCAATCTTGCTGTTCGAGTAGCTTTGCGATTGTCGTGTCTCTGATCCCTTCGGGAGCTGGACAAGACGTCTTCAAGTAATCTTCCAGGTAATATTACCGTCGAAAGAGCAAGCGTAAGGATATTCCATGTCACTTTTTACTTGAGGTTAGGCTCATTTTGGAGAGCCCCGATGAGTCATAACCACTCCGCGCCGGGGTGGGATGATCTCCGATAGTCTTTTAGGCTTTATATGACTTGCCGTCAAGACCCTGAAGCTAGGAATTTGGCCTTTGCTTCGTTTGCTGGCATTGCGTCCTCTATATCGAGGCGAATGTCGCGGTTGTCTCTAGCTTGTTGGTGAACCGTCGAGCTTTGGAACTAGGGACTTTGCCGTGGCTCCGCTGTTTGATTGTCGCGGCTCCGCTGTTTGATTGTCGCGTCTAAATCCTGTTGAAGGAAGAACGCTGGGGAACATCTCGTCTGCTGTATCGAGACAAACGTCGAGGTAGTGATCACTCCATGCTGGTGTAAGATGATCTCCGATAGTCTTTCCGGTTTTATATGAGTTGCCGTCAAGATCCTGAAGCTAGGAATTTGGCCTTCACTTCGTTTGCTGGCATTGCGTCTGCTGTATTGAGACGAATGTCGCGGCTGTCTCTAGGTTGCTGGTGAACCGTCGAGGTTTGGAACTAGGGATTTTGCCGTGGCTCCTTTTGGTGATGTTGCGTCTGCTGTGTCGAGACGAACGTCGAGGTGGTGACCACTCCGCACTGGGGCGAGATGATCTCCGATTGTCTTTCAGGCTTTATATGACTTGCCGTTAAGACCCTGAAGCTAGGAATTTGGCCTTCGCTTCGTTTGCTTTGGTGTGTCCGAATCCTGTCTGAGGAAGAACGCTGTCGTGACATCTCGTCTGTTGTATTGAGACGAACGTCAAGGTGATGACCACTCCGGGCTGGTGTGGGATGATCTCCGATTGTCTTTCAGGCTTTATATGACTTGCCGTTAAGACCCTGAAGCTAGGGATTTGGCCTTTGCTTCGTTTGCTGGCATTGCGTCCTCTATATCGAGACAAATGTCGCGGTTGTCTCTAGCTTGTTGGTGAACCATCGAGGTTTGGAACTAGGGATTTTGCCGTGGCTCCGATGTTTGATTGTCGCGTCTGAATCCTGTTGGAGGAAGAACGTTGGGGTGACATCTCGTCTACTGTGTCGAGACGAACGTCGAGGTGGTGATCACTCCATGCTGGTGTGGGATGATCTCCGATTGTCTTTCAGGCTTTATATGACTTGCCGTTAAGACCCTGAAGCTAGGGATTTGGCCTTTGTTTCGTTTGCTGGCATTGTGTCCTCTATATCGAGACAAATGTCGCGGTTGTCTCTAAGTTGTTGGTGAACCATCGAGGTTTGGAACTAGGGACTTTGCCGTGGCTCCGCTGTTTGATTGTCGCGTCTGAATCCTGTTGGAGGAAGAATGCTGGGGTGACATCTCGTTTGCCGTGTCGAGACGAACGTCGAGGTGGTGATCACTCCATGCTGGTGTGAGATGATCTCCGATGGTCTTTCAGGCTTTATATGACTTGCCGTTAAGACCCTGAAGCTAGGAATTTGGCCTTTGCTTCGTTTGCTTGCATTGCGTCTGCTGTATTGAGACGAATGTCGTGGTTGTCACTAGGTTGTTGGTGAACCGTCGAGGTTTGGAACTAGGGATTTTGCCGTGGCTCTGTTGTGTGATGTTGCGTTTGCTGTGTCGAGACGAACGTCGAGGTGGTGACCACTCCGCACTGGTGCGAGATAATCTCCGATTGTCTTTCAGGCTTTATATGACTTGCCGTTAAGACCCTGGAGCTAGGAATTTAGCTTTCGCTTCGTTTGCTTTGGTGTGTCCGAATCCTGTCGAAGGAAGGACACTGTTGTTTACATTGCGTCTGCTATATCGAGACGAATGCTGAGGTGGAGCTAGGATTTTGCCTTCATTCCGCTTTACTGACCATGGGGTCTTTTGTTGACGTTGCATCTACATCCTGCTGGACTGCAAAGGAACGCCATTGTTGACATTGCGTATGCTGTAACGAGACGAATGCTGAGGTGTAGTTGGGATTTTGCCGTCACTCCGCATTGTTTCGACCATGGGGTCTCTTGTTGACGTTGCATCTGCATCCTGCTGTACTGCGAAGGAACGCCGTTGTTGACATTGCGTCTGCTGTAACGAGACGAATGCTGAGGTGGAGTTGGGATTTTGCCGTCACTCCGCATTGTTTCGACCATGGGGTCTCTTGTTGACGTTGCATCTGCATCCTGTTAGACTGCAAAGGAACGCCGTTGCTGATTCCTAGGCTGTAGATATTGCCGTTAAGATTTGGAACTAGGGACTATGCCGTGGCTCCGTTTCGTTGTGACTCTGAGGTCGGTTGCTGACGTCATGTCTGCATCTGGTTGGAATGAGGGGAAACGCCGTTGGTGATCTCTAAGTTGTCGATATCGACGTCGAGACCCTGAAGCTAGGGATCTTCTTTTGCTTCGTATGTTGACATTGTGTCTGCAATATTGCGACAGATGTCGAGGTTGTCTCTAGGTTGTCTATGAACCATCGAGATTTCGCTTCGCTTTCTGGTGGAGCTTGTTGGGAAGGTATGGTTCCCTCTTTATTTGTGCCCCTGGATTGTATACAGGGATTGGCGTGATCTCACCTGTAGGGCAAAAAGTTTCATTTTTTTTTCATTATTTTTTTTATTTCCGCGATACTCTATCATTTCAGCTTTTATATCGCGAAGGTTGCGATTGCACAATCATTTCGGCTATTTTTCGCGGTGCCCAATCATTTCGGCCATTTTATTTTATTTTCACTCGCTGCCTCTTATTGCGAGTTGCCCAATCATTTGGGCTATTTAGCATGTATACATTTTTACTTGCCGATTTTTTTGCAAGTTGCCCCATCATTTCGGCTATTTCGTATGCATGTGTGGCTTGCTGTCTTTTTGCCGCAAGTTTGGGATTGGACACCGATTTTGGCATCAGCACCGCTACAACTGGAATATTGCCAGGAGCGAATCATCATTTTCCTCTGTCGATGTTGAACAAAGGTGCTCAGTAAACAGAGTTAGGATCCTGTCGACTAAGGCTTTTGACTTCATGAGCCGTAAGGGTCTCACAAAGGTATTTCTCCCTACATGTCATGAGGATCTCGTAGGCGTGTTTTCTCCTTAGGAATCGTGAGGATTCCTAAGTGTATGTTCCCCTTTAAGTCGTAAGGATCTTACAAAGGGGTTTTCTCCTTATAAGTCGAGAGGACTTATAAGGGTTGTTCACCATATGGACATATCCCCAGTCACGGGTGGGACTTGGTTAGGGAAATGTTTATTCATGCCCGTGGATTGTATACAAGGGCCAGTACTGAGCCACTTGTAGGGCACTATCAAAGGTTGTGGGGGTTGCTTAAGAACAGGTTCAGGTCTCTGTAACTTAATACTTTCAAGTCTTATGAGCCGTGAGGGTCCCATAAGAGAGTTCTCCTTACGAATCGTGAGGATCTCGCAAGTGTAATTTCTTCTTAGGAGTCGTGAGGATCCCTAAGTGTGTTGCTTCCCTGTGAGTCGTAAGGATCTCACGCGGGTGGTTTCTCCTAACAACGTCGAGAGGACCTTGTAAGTGTCTTTTAACGAGCTTGCGCTCTTTCGGGTTTTCACAAACTCTCGCCGGTAGCCCTGCTGTTTTTACTCACGGAGCCCTTTCGGGTTTTCATCCGTGCCAATTTTGTTTATGGACATACCGTTCTTTTTTTCTATTCTTATTCTTTTTATTCTTTTTTTTTAACTAGGTCGCGCCCTTTCGGGTTTTCACGAACACTCGCTGGTAGCTCTGCAGTTTTTACTCACGGAGCCCTTTCGGGTTTTCATCCGTGCCCCTTTTACTTATGGACATACCATTTTTATATTATTTTTTTAATTTATTTTTTTTATCTCGTCAGCCTGAGGATGCTGCGGTAGTAGTTTAAAGACGTTTCGGTCGTTTGCAAGATTTAGGACATTGCGGTCCATCATTAGTTTAAGGACGTTTCGGTCCGCCGTCGCCGTATTTGAGGCGAATCTCTAGTTTACTGACTTTTCGGTCTATGGGGCTTTCCCTATGAATGAGCATAATTCCCCCGGCATATCCATCTTTCTCGGAGCATATGGTTGTGGCGGGCTCACCTTCCAGTTTTTGGACAACGCGAACTTGCCCTGTTGGTATTGGTCTTCAACCCAGTTTTTGAAAATGTAGTAGTTTTCGATCGGATGGCCCAATACTTGGTGGTAAGGTCAATAATTAGGATTGTTGACATCATTCAGTTGTAGCTGGTGTTTCGGCTCCGGTAGAGTGATAAGCTTGTTGCGCACTGCCACTTCGAACAGCCTCCTTGTTTCATCCTGGGAAAATGAGTAAGGACGTTTTAACCTCTCATAGAGGGGTTGCCGCTTGTTGTTTTGGCGAACAACCGGTCTAGGGCCACTCGATTGTTGTTTAGTGTTGGCGACGAAGGCCGTTTTTCCCTTTCCTTTATCCTTTTTGTTCGCTCCGTTGTTTGTGGGTCCGAGATTCTCTCCGGGTACCGTGTAATTGCACGGCTGAATGTTCCTGCAATTCCTCGATTCTTCAGAGATGGACTCCTTGAAGAGAGGGCTGAGGGCTACTTTTTCGTCGGAGTCACTCCCGAAACCGAGAACTCACGATCCCTCGGGATCATCCCTATGACAATTGTCGGAAACTCTTTTATGCTCATCTGTCGTATTTTTTCACTGTCTACGAGCTTCACGTTTTGTCCTATTGAAGTGTTGCCTGTGAGCGACATATCCTTGCCACCAACACTTAAAGGAGTCGCAGTCTTCAGTGGGATGTGCGATCTTCTGATGATATGAGCAGTAATTATGATGCATCTCTACTCCACCGAGAGTGTTTTCTTCAGAGGGTGGTAGCTTCATTCCCATTGATATGGCTTTAGCAAACCTTTTCCTTGTCTTGAATTTGCTTTTATCGGCAGCGGATGTCTTTTGATTTGACGGGAGTGCCTCGACTCTTTCGTCTAGTCGCTGGCGTTTGGCTCCTTCCAATATGGCCATCTCACGCTCCTGATTGGCTTTACTTTTCAGACGAATCTCATTCAGGAAGGCATCGATCATTTCGTCTGACGGCTACAGAAGTTCTGGTTCAGGACCCGCCCTCGGTTTCTCGGTGCAAGGAGCCTCTTTATCATCTATCAACGAGTGAAAGATCACATGACAACTTGTTACGTAGTCCTCAGATTCATCTGATGAGTTTTCTCCATCGTTTTCGTCCTCAACAAAAGAACAAGTTTCTCCCGGCGTGTCCGTCTTCTTTGGAGCGTGCGGCTGTGGTGGGTTTACTTTCCACTTTTCGGACAGCGCAAACTTTCCTTGTAGGTACTGATCCTCGATCCATCCCTTAAAGACAAAACAATCCTCGATCGGGTGACTTACCGTTTGGTGGTAAGGACAATAATTGGGATTATTCACCTCGCTGGGTTGCATATTAAACAAAAGATATATACATATATGATTGTTTTCTTATAGAGACGTCCGCCACTGTGCAGTGTTATGCGCATTGCACATCGATTTTAAAGAAATTTGGCATGCATTTCCTTCATATATTTACACGTATAGTTCCGGTTTATAGCATATCGGCTTTGTTTGGATTTGGCATTTGTATTTCACCTTGACTCCGATGATTGCGGGATGCTTGACGGAGTTTTGATTTTGAGTTATCTGCTCATTACTCGTGCGCATGTATTGCGCTATGATGCCTTTTATATATTGATGATTTCAGAGCCCCGTTGACTTGGACATTTTATTGAAATGTTTTAGAATTTGGAAGTTTAAATTTAAATTCGGGGACCGAATTTCTTTAAGGGGGAAGACTGTAACATTTCAAAAAAATAAAATATTATTTTTGGGATTTTCATAAATTAATATCAATTTTTAATGAATATTTTAATAGTCGGTATAATTAAATACCGATAAATGGTGAAAATTCTGGAGAAAATTTTGGAAATTCTAAAATAGGGTATTTTGTGGAAAAATGCCATTTTAAAGCTTTTATAGTTACATAAATGCTACCTTGGTATTAACCGCGATTAAAAATCGCTAATTTGTATTTTTGGACTTTTGTGCAAAATGTGCACATGACATTTTCTACACTTGTTACACTTGTTTCATGTTTTGGTCATGGTAGCCTAGGATTGAACCATGCTTAGATGATCATGGTGGGTTGAACCATTTGATTAGGTTAATTAGCTTAATTAAGGGTTTTAGCCTGGTTAAGGGTGATTAGAGTTAGTTGACCTAGTGTAGTGAGAAAGGATTTGATGGCTTGTGTGTGCTAGTTTTGAGAGAGAGAGAGAAAGGTGGTTCTGGGATGGGTCATGTTCCATCTCATTTCAAAAGTTCTTGCTTTCCCTCACACCTCTCCCTCTCACCCTCACACAATGACACCCCCCTTAAAGGATTCCAGCAGCAGCAGCTGCTATAACCTTGCTTCAGCCCAATTCCTGCCCAGAATTCAGCCACAAAAACAGCCCCTACATCAGCTGCTGATACACCTTATCAGCCCCCATGCCCTCACATCAACAACTACCTCAGCCCCCAATAGATGCAGCCACTAGCCCCTAGCACCTTATCCCACTTTTCAGCCCCAATCTCATCACTTCAGCCACCCAAACGCCACATCAGCCCTAACCCATCAGCTGCAGCCACCCTAGCACCATAGCCCAAAACCTACACCCCAAACCCCTCACCTCAGCAGCTACATCACCCATCAGCCACCCTACTTCTGCTGCTACATCAGCCAGAGCAGTAGCTGCTGCAACAGCATCAGAAACAGCCCCCGCATCATATCCTACAACCCACACCCTCATCAAACACTTCAACATTTCCCTCCCACTTCACCATCATACAACAACCCTTCACAGCACCAAAACCATAGCCACCAACACTTCAGCTGCTGCCTCACACAGAGAAAAGTAAATCAAAGCAAAAACAGCAGCAGCAGCCAAGGCAACAGCAGCCTGATGCAGCACAACCCAGCATCAGCAACTTGAGAAAATGGAGCAGCTTCCCAGCAACAGCAGCCCTTCCTCCTTCCTTAAATCCACTTTTCTCCATCATTCTAAGATTCTCTTGAGGTATAATCTTGCAACCCAACTCCTTTTTGTCAAGTTATGGTTAGTTAAAACTGAAAGTTACTGTTATATCTATAATCTAGTGCTAGTTTAGTGATTTTGAGTGAGATTTGGCCAAGAGTTGGTTTTGAATGTTAGGGTAGCCTTATTAGGTGTATTTGAGACCATTGTGACCAAGATTTGTTCCAGATTTCACCAAATTACCAGATTTGCTATACTTGACGTATTTAGCGTTTTTGTCGACTTATAGACCTTTCTGAGACTTGCTTTCATCCGGGGCCTCCTAGAGTAAAATTGACTTGGCAGTGAGCTGTGCAGGCATCCTGGAACCACTACCCAAAGCCCTAGCCCCCATCTCAAAACCCCGGCCGCAGATTTAATCCCCCTGGCCGCAATTTGAGGCCAGAGCAGGGTAAAATCGCCTCGTTTTGCGTGCACAGCCCTATTTCATGTAAATTTGACCCCCTGTATGTCTAGTTTTGACTGATTCCAGTTTGGATAGAATCTGGGTTGTTTTTCATGAGTTGGCGTGTGATTTACGACCTGTTTTCCGTATGGATTTTTGGTATTCGATGATTCGTTTCTGTCGGGTGGCGTTTGGACGTCAACGGCAGTGGATATTGGCTGTGTTTGCACGCGAGGCCACAGGTTTTTACCTATGGGCGTAGCATGCACCATTTTGGTTTCCGAAATGGTTTTCATGAGTTTTAGCGTATGATATCCTTGTAGGTACCCCATGTGGCGTCGAGGCGTTGGAGATGCAAACGGCGACATCGGCACCGACACACATAACTAGGTGAGTAGATTTATATCTACGGGGAGAAGTCGGGTGGATGGTGTATAGCACCCCCGCAGTCCGTGGTGATGTATACGGATGCGTATACACACCAACAATTTATTATATTGTTGTTGGGATTAATTATTGATGTTTAATTGGATATTGGTATATTGGATTGGTGAAAGATTACGAAACCTTAGGGTAGTGGGTGCACTACACATATTCACACATATACATACTCGCATACATCCTTATTTCATATGTGATTATGGGATTCTATATCGAGAAGTGTTCACATGGGTTTGGGACTATATGTTCACATACAGATTTGAGGATGATACTTGGGATTTAAATGAGTCGATGAGAGTTGATATGAGATTATGATATCAGTGATACGGTAAAATTCATACTTGTGATACGTTTGATGATTTAGAGGATTTTGGGGATGATAAAGCCATAGGAATGGTGATATAAATATATTAAGTGATCGACATGTGATTATGTTTTGAGATATGATATGATATGATATGACAGGATACTTGGGATAGGCCGCCTTGGGCGATGTATACTCTTGGTGATGATGTATGATGACAATATCGATTTATACTAGATTGTCGATCAGTAGTCAGATCTTGATTATAGTGTTAATGTTAGCATTGTACTAGACATAGGTCAATACCCAGATTTGATAATTGATAAAGAGAATACCTGATGAGTAATATATTGATTGTGATATTGACCCGTACCCAGACTTGGGGATGCCGTACGACGGATTTACGTACGAGCTATATTTTGATGTTTGATCCGCGTACTTGACTTGGGAATAACCGATTATAGAGATATGGTATCGGATGTGATATGATCGAGGTGGGATCACCGACTATATATGTGTATATATATGTATCGACTCAGAGATTAGGCGGTTTCCTTTACCTACTGTTGGCTTTAGCTCAGCCTTATAGTGGTGTAGCTATATGACTCTTATGACATTAGATGCAGTTTAGTGATCATGGTGTTCAGTATTTCAGCTCCCGCATATTGTTATTGTTGCTCTGCATCGTATACTGTTGTGATTCATATTCTATTATTGATATCCTGCTGCTAGGACACCAGCACCATTACCGATGATGCGTATGTACCACGTACACTTATTTGCTGTCGCACACACATCTTCATCGGTAATTGCCATGTCACGTGCACTTTGAGAATACTATTGCCTGATTTAGCTTGTTAGCTAGTAGTGACATGATATTAGTGTACTTGCCTCATATGCCAGCTTGACATTGTAGCTATTGCTTGTCACATCATGCATACTGTTGTTCATTATATGCTGCATTCATGGATTCTCATGCTTATATTCATGGTTTACATACTATTGATGATTCGGATTTCCATGATGTTTTCTGGATTTGGAGGAAAACCGCAAAGCATATATATACTGCTTTCTCTCTTTTTAAATAAATGCGGTTTTCCATGATGTATGAGTCGTCCACCATGAGTTTGCTGATGGATTTCGAGACCCGATTCGAGGAGTGGAGTAACCGTTTCGGGTACATGGTGGGCCCGGTGCGGTAACCCGGGGCAAGAAGATCGCAGGAGATGGCGTTGAGCCTGGCAAGGGAGCACGACCGACCGGTGATATTACCCGACATGTCGGATATCCGGAGGATACCGTCGAACTCATGAGATGGATGGTAGGGGCCGATCTGGACTGACGGCACCCTGGATATTATGATTGAGACATTGAGATTTGAGATATTGAGGTACAGAGATTGTGATACAGAGATATCGAGATATTGAGATTTATGTTTTGTGCCGATGTTAGGCACTGTTTTATGCTGATTTCATTACAATGCCTCATTTTAAAATACAGAAATCTCACAAATTTATGAAAGCAGTTTTCTTCAGTACATGCATTTCGTTTTATGCATTCATACATCATTCATATGATATATTGCCACCTGATGCACTGATATAGGCACATGGGTTTACACTTGGGTTAGATATTTACCCTAGTCATGGTTAGAGATTGCTGGTTATATATTGAGGATTATATTATATCGATCGTATGACCTAGGATTGCGTCATACATGCGATTTTCTGTTCGTAGATCTTTTTCTACTCACGAGTTGGCAACCCATCCCCGTTGTGCCCCAGTTTCTTGCAGGTGTTGCCGTACAGGTTCCTTTACGGCTTGCGGGCACTATTCCTTTCGGGTGACTTGCTAGTAGGTGGGTTATTGTATCGTACCCATCATTATACATTGTATATTTTATTCAGTTGTATCTAGAAGTTTCATCAACCAAACATGTACTTATTTGAGATAGAGACCAGTGATGTTTATTCTTTCGACCTTAGAGTCGTGCGTTATATTTCTCTGGGTTTCTTGCTGTTGAGTTTCCTTTTCTGTTGTGATCCTCGCCTTTAGGCGTTGTATATTATGTTGCATACAGGTTGATTTGATATGGTTCTTCCTACTCTACTACTTTTCTTGATTTGGATTTCTAGGTTCGGCTTACTTAGAGTACGTACGCCTCGAGACGTTCGTAGTCTAAGTGCCGGTCATGTTCCGTACTTTTGGGTCGTGACAAAGTTGGTATCAAAGCGTTAGGTTTTACCTTCGGAGTATAGGATGACCCCTGGTTGATGGAATAGGTGACAAAAGTAGAGTGACGTACCGTGGTATGTCCGCGGCATATTTACGATACGCCACACCACTTAAGGAGCCTTAGGATGTACATTTCCTTGTCCAGTATCATATTCCATCCTGATCTAGACTCATCAGTACTAGTTTTGGTTTTGCTGCCACGATTACGGGCAGGGAGAGCTACGGCTAGAGTTGCGGTTAGCACGAGCTCGTTACGAACGAGGACTGACCGGGGCGTAATTCCGGCGACACATGATTGCGGAGATGTGTCTTCTTATGATGTTTTCACGCCACGAGCGTTGGATGGATCGCTGTATGAGATTACTCGGACGTACAGATCAGCACCAGAGGATTGAGCCACGGACAGAGGCCAGCTAGATTTTGATGACCGTTGGCATATTGCTTACTCATGATGATTGCACCGTCCAGCGTGCAGACAAGTGAACCAGTTATTGCTGTGAACGACGAGATATCGCCCCAGATGTTGAAGTTATTGCAGTACGAGATTGTACTAAGAGATGATGAAAGGTCGCTAGTCATCAAGGATGAATGACTAGGACATGTGGATCGTTCGTTACCCCGATGCGAGGTCATCAGATAGATTGATTCCAGCTGAGACGACTTCACGCGGAGACGTTGAGAGTCGACAGAGACGATCAAATGTCAGAAACCTATTATTCTAAGTTTAAAGTATTCGGAAAGACATGCAGGCAATTCTATGGTCCCTCTAGAAGAATGAAACCCTAACTCGACTTAATGACTGTGTGAAAGCCTTTGAACCTTAGGGTTTGCGGCAGTTCTGCGGCGCCATTAGTGAGGCTTGGGTTTGCCCTTCTACGGCTGGACCACCGATGCTGGGGTATGTACTCGATACTATTATACTGTACCCAAGATGTTGAGCTCTTGGGGGATTATGAGGTTTTGACAAATCTATCGGACGGCTCGACTTAAATCGGATGCTAGGTGGTGAGATGCACTTCTTGGGAGACTCCAGATACGAGGATAGCCTTTGGAGCTCAGTCCATGCAGCCACGACGAGGCGAGTCCGAAGCGGTCGACATTAGAGAAAAGTGGAGTAAGAGGTTCGTACCAGATCGGGATGAGACGACGTTCCACTTCGTCGACACCAGAGATGCGATACGCATGCCGAGGCATAGTACTGGATATACCTTCCAGAAGGAGTCGCGATGAGTATGCAACGGTTCCGGAACAAGAAGCAGACATAGTAAAGGACGATGACTTCTGGACAATTGGCAGAGACGAGACTGGAAGAGACCTTGAGCAGGATTCCTTCCAGGACACTGCTGCAATGATACTTGCACCCAGGATCGGAGGTGCTATGTACATTCAGAGAGCCAGAGGCCGATGCTAGTAACATGCTGCTTTACGAGTGGTCGCGATGGTTGACCGAGAGAGGACCAGAGAAGTGCCAGAACGGAATCGTCCCCGTTAGCACACCTGATAGGGCCGATGAGCCGATGGACCGAGAGATTGGTAATTCACAGTGAAGACCTTGACCCAGGAGTGGTCATTGTTACGCACACCAGCAGGCCAGAGTTCACGATCATCGACGAGACGTCCCACTAATGACCGCGAAAGTTGGCCCGAGATTCTTGGAGGATGCGCTTGAGCGGAACTATTCCGCCATACTTGATTTCGATGTTTTAGGGGATTTATTCGCATGACTTGATTTTGATGTGAGGATTTACGATTTTTGCACAGTTGTTGCCCTTGATGTCATTTTCGTGATTTGGTTTCACATGTTTGTGATTTTATAGTTTTAGACATTTGAGTTGATATTGTGCGTATGCACTCACACGATTTGGATCCTGCACTCTGTATAGTTTATATATGTTTGCAGTGCAGTGACATGTATTTTGTGCACTTGGATGCACTGGACTTCGATTTCGAGGGTGATGCTCGACATTTGTTTTGTGCATTTTATGCACCTGATTGGATTTTGCACTTGTTCGGCGCTTGATATTGGACTTCATGATTTCATGCATGATGGATGCACCGGATTTGGATTTTTAGCGCATGTTGGACGCCTGTTATGAGATGCGATTTGGTGCACACCAGATGCACTAAATCGAGATTTTTCGTGCATGACAGATGCATCTGATTTTGCGGTCACGCACACGCGTTGCCTATGACCGATGCTGTGTGCACACCCGTTGCACCTTGATGTCATTTTTCTGCACCTGCTTAGCACATTCATGGATTTTGATTTCCGTGCGCACCGGACGCACAGGGTTTTCATATTCGCTTTTGGGATTGATTTCTGATGGAGCAGTACATTTTTATGATATTTGCTATGTGTTTTCGTACTGAGCAGGACTAGTCAGAGGATAGTGCCTGGGTATATTTTGCATGCATTGACAGTTTTCCAGGGGATTTCCAAAAGCGAGTTATAGACTCATTATTTACATACGTGTCCGATACGACACGAAACGTTTAAAACGAGGGAACCCTTCTAAAATTGTTTCAAAACGGCGGAACGTGCATATTAAACAAAAGATATATACATATATGATTATTTTCTTATAGAGATGTCCGCCACTGTGCAGTGTTATGCGCATTGCACATCGATTTTAAAGAAATTTGGCATGCATTTCCTTCATATATTTACACGTATAGTTCCGGTTTATAGCATATCGGCTTTGTTTGGATTTGGCATTTGTATTTCACCTTGACTCCGATGATTGCGGGATGCTTGACGGAGTTTTGATTTCGAGTTATCTGCTCGTTACTCGTGCGCATGTATTGCGCTATGATGCCTTTTATATATTGATGATTTCGGAGCCCCGTTGACTTGGACATTTTATTGAAATGTTTTAGAATTTGGAAGTTTAAATTTAAATTCCGGGACTGAATTTCTTTAAGGGGGGAAGACTGTAACATTTCAAAAAAATAAAATATTATTTTTGGGATTTTCATAAATTAATATCAATTTTTAATGAATATTTTAATAGTCGGTATAATTAAATACCGATAAATAGTGAAAATTCTGGAGAAAATTTTGGAAATTCTAAAATAGGGTATTTTGTGGAAAAATGTCATTTTTAAGCTTTTATGGTTACGTAAATGCTACCTTGGTGTTAACCGCGATTAAAAATCGCCAATTTGTATTTTTGGACTTTTGTGCAAAATGTGCACATGACATTTTCTACACTTGTTACACTTGTTTCATGTTTTGGTCATGGTAGCCTAGGGTTGAACCATGCTTAGATGACCATGATGGGTTGAACCATTTGATTAGGTTAATTGGCTTAATTAAGGGTTTTAGCCTGGTTAAGGGTGATTAGAGTTAGTTGACCTAGTGTAGTGAGAAAGGATTTGATGGCTTGTGTGTGCTAGCTTTGAGAGAGAGAGAGAGAGAAAGGTGGCTCTAGGATGGGTCATGTTCCATCTAATTTCAAAAGTTCTTGCTTTCCCTCACATCTCTCCCTCTCACCCTCACATAATGACACCCCCCCTTAAAGGATTCCAGCAGCAGCAGCTGCTATAACCTTGCTTCAGCCCAATTCCTGCCCAGAATTCAGCCACAAAAACAGCCCCTACATCAGCTGCTGATACACCATATTAGCCCCCATGCCCTCACATCAACAGCTACCTCAGCCCCCAATAGATGCAGCCACTAGCCCCTAGCACCTTAGCACACTTTTCAGTCCCAATCTCATCACTTCAGCCACCCAAACACCACATCAGCCCTAACCCATCAGCTGCAGCCACCCTAGCACCATAGCCCAAAACCTACACCCCAAACCCCTCACCTCAGCAGCTACATCACCCATCAGCCACCCTACTTCTGCTGCTACATCAGCCAGAGCAGTAGCTGCTGCAACAGCATCAGAAACAGCCCCAGCATCATATCCTACAACCCACACCCTCATCAAACACTTCAACATTTCCCTCCCACTTCACCATCATACAACAACCCTTCACAGCACCAAAACCATAGCCACCAACACTTCAGCTGCTGCCTCACACAGAGAAAAGTAAATCAAAGTAAAAACAGCAGCAGCAGCCAAGGCAACAGCAGCCTGATGCAGCACAACCCAGCATCAGCAACTTGAGAAAATGGAGCAGCTTCCCAGCAACAGCAGCCCTTCCTCCTTCCTTAAATCCACTTTTCTCCATCATTCTAAGATTCTCTTGAGGTATAATCTTGCAACCCAACTCCTTTTTGTCAAGTTATGGTTAGTTAAAACTGAAAGTTACTGTTATATCTATAATCTAGTGCTAGTTTAGTGATTTTGAGTGAGATTTGGCCAAGAGTTGGTTTTGAATGTTAGGGTAGCCTTATTAGGTGTATTTGAGACCATTGTGACCAAGATTTGTTCCAGATTTCACCAAATTACCAGATTTGCTATACTTGACGTATTTAGCGTTTTTGTCGACTTATAGACCTTTCTGAGACTTGCTTTCATCCGGGGCCTCCTAGAGTAAAATTGACTTGGCAGTGAGCTGTGCAGGCATCCTGGAACCACTACCCAAAGCCCTAGCCCCCATCTCAAAACCCCGGCCGCAGATTTAATCCCCCTGGCCGCAATTTGAGGCCAGAGCAGGGTAAAATCGCCTCGTTTTGCGTGCACAACCCTATTTCATGTAAATTTGACCCCCTGTATGTCTAGTTTTGACTGATTCCAGTTTGGATAGAATCTGGGTTGTTTTTCATGATTTGGCGTATGATTTACGACCTGTTTTCCGTATGGATTTTTGGTATTCGATGATTCGTTTCTGTCGGGTGGCGTTTGGACGTCAACGGCAGTGGATATTGACTGTGTTTGCATGTGAGGCCACAGGTTTTTACCTATGGGCGTAGCATGCACCATTTTGGTTTCCGAAATGGTTTTCATGAGTTTTAGCGTGTGATATCCTTGTAGGTACCCCACGTGGCGTCGAGGCGTTGGAGATGCAAATGGCGACATCGGCACCGGCATACATAACTAGGTGAGTAGATTTATATCTACGGGGAGAAGTCGGGTGGATGGCGTATAGCACCCCCGCAGTCCGTGGTGATGTATATGGATGCGTATACACACCAACAATTTATTATATTGTTGTTGGGATTAATTATTGATGTTTAATTGGATATTGGTATATTGGATTGGTGAAAGATTACGAAACCTTAGGGTAGTGGGTGCACTACACATATTCACACATATACATACTCGCATACATCCTTATTTCATATGTGATTATGGGATTCTATATCGAGAAGTGTTCACATGGGTTTGAGACTATATGTTCACATACAGATTTGAGGATGATACTTGGGATTTAAATGAGTCGATGAGAGTTGATCTGAGATTATGATATCAGTGATACGGTAAAATTCATACTTGTGATACGTTTGATGATTTAGAGGATTTTGGGGATGATAAAGCCATAGGAATGGTGATATAAATATATTAAGTGATCGACATGTGATTATGTTTTGAGATATGATATGATATGATATGACAGGATACTTGGGATAGGCCGCCTTGGGCAATGTATACTCTTGGTGATGATGTATGATGACAATATCGATTTATACTAGATTGTCGATCAGTAGTCAGATCTTGATTATAGTGTTAATGTTAGCATTGTACTAGACATAGGTCAATACCCAGATTTGATAATTGATAAAGAGAATACCTGATGAGTAATATATTGATTGTGATATTGACCCGTACCCAGACTTGGGGATGCCGTACGACGGATTTACGTACGAGCTATATTTTGATGTTTGATCCGCGTACTTGACTTGGGAATAACCGATTATAGAGATATGGTATCGGATGTGATATGATCGAGGTGGGATCACCGACTATATATGTGTATATATATGTATCGACTCAGAGATTAGGCGGTTTCCTTTACCTACTGTTGGCTTTAGCTCAGCCTTATAGTGGTGTAGCTATATGACTCTTATGACATTAGATGCAGTTTAGTGATCATGGTGTTCAGTATTTCAGCTCCCGCATATTGTTATTGTTGCTCTGCATCGTATACTGTTGTGATTCATATTCTATTATTGATATCCTGCTGCTAGGACACCTGCACCATTACCGATGATGCGTATGTACCACGTACACTTATTTGCTGTCGCACACACATCTTCATCGGTAATTGCCATATCACGTACACTTAGAGAATACTATTGCCTGATTTAGCTTGTTAGCTAGTAGTGACATGATATTAGTGTACTTGCCTCATATGCCAGCTTGACATTGTAGCTATTGCTTGTCACATCATGCATACTGTTGTTCATTATATGCCGCATTCATAGATTCTCATGCTTATATTCATGGTTTACATACTATTGATGATTCGGATTTCCATGATGTTTTCTGGATTTGGAGGAAAACCGCAAAACATATATATACTGCTTTCTCTCTTTTTAAATAAATGCGGTTTTTCCATGATGTATGAGTCGTCCACCATGAGTTTGCTGATGGATTTCGAGACCCGATTCGAGAAGTGGAGGAACCGTTTCGGGTACATGGTGGGCCCGGTGCGGTACCCCGGGGCAAGAAGATCGCAGGAGATGGCGTTGAGCCTGGCAGGGGAGCACGACCGACCGGTGATATTACCCGACACGTCGGATATCCGGAGGATACCGTCGTAGTCATGAGATGGATGGTAGGGGCCGATCTGGACTGACGGCGCCCTGGATATTATGATTGAGACATTGAGATTTGAGATATTGAGGTACAGAGATTGTGATACAGAGATATCGAGATATTGAGATTTATGTTTTGTGCCGATGCTAGGCACTGTTTTATGCTGATTTCATTATGATACCTCATTTTAAAATACAGAAATCTCACAAATTTATGAAAGCAGTTTTCTTCAGTACATGCATTTCGTTTTATGCATTCATACATCATTCATATGATATATTGCCACCTGATGCACTGATATAGGCACATGGGTTTACACTTGGGTTAGATATTTACCCTAGTCATGGTTAGAGATTGCTGGTTATATATTTGAGGATTATATTATATTGATCGTATGACCTAGGATTGCGTCATACATGCGATTTTCTGTTCGTAGATCTTTTTCTACTCACGAGTTGGCAACCCACCCCCGTTGTGCCCCAGTTTCTTGCAGGTGTTGCCGTACAGGTTCCTTTACGGCTTGCGGGCACTGTTTCTTTCGGGTGACTTGCTAGTAGGTGGGTTATTGTATCGTACCCATCATTATACATTGTATATTATATTCAGTTGTATCTAGAAGTTCCATCAACCAAACATGTACTTATTTGAGATAGAGACCAGTGATGTTTATTCTTTCGACCTTAGAGTCGTGCGTTATATTTCTCTGGGTTTCTTGCTGTTGAGTTTCCTTTTCTGTTGTGATCCTCGCCTTTAGGCGTTGTATATTATGTTGCATACAGGTTGATTTGATATGGTTCTTCCTACTCTACTACTTTTCTTGGTTTGGATTTCTGGGTTCGGCTTACTTAGAGTACGCATGCCTCGAGACGTTCGTAGTCTAAGTGCCGGTCATGTTCCGTACTTTCGGGTCGTGACAGTTCACTAGCACTCGCGAATCTTTGTGTAAACAGTAGCTCCCTCTCTGCAAATGTTTTGACAGAGTCGTTAGGTAGCTCCGAATACCATTCAAAGGCCGTCTCCGATAGGCTGCCGACGAATTGGCGAAGCAACAGTTTGTCGTCGCCTCCAGTGTTGCCACATAAGGCTCTGAATTGAGCGACATGCTGATGTGGATTCCCCGTCCCTTTATATACGTGGAACTTAGGGATCGTATATCCCGGCGGGTAACTGATCTGGTCATACCAGCTCGGATAGGGCCGTCCGGTTCTAAAAATTTTCCCAGCCGCTTCATTCTCCTGTTGAACTCGTATCTGCTGAGCAATATAATCATCTAGGGCGGCCTTGGAGATAGTTTCCTTCTTGGCCGTTGAATGAGCCGGCAAAAGGTTCAATGTTTCTCCTCTGTCATCTTCAATAATGATCGGAGGGTCTTCGGCTGGAGGGTTCGGCTGTAACATCATCCCTACCATGTCTTGGAAGAGAAGCGCCATTTGTTTTATGTTGTCAGCTTGTTCCGCTGCCTCTTTGTCCTTCTTTTCGAGGACTCTACGAAGGAATTCAGCGTCAGTTTCTTGTTCGTGACGCTGTTCTAATGACGCCTCCGAGCTTTCTTTTGGCCCGGTGAATGCGGCCATTGCGGTCATCATTTCTTGAAGTTTCTGTTGTTGCTCCTGGACTTTTGTCACGGATCGGGTGAGCGGTCGGTGACCCGTCGAAGCACGGCCTTCCTCCTTTCCAGAAGCCATATGAACAGTATGCACTTCCATGCCCCCAGACTTGGGGCGTTTGTGTTCAGTGCTTTTACGGTTCGCCATGTTCACAGGGGCTTTTTGCGGCCTCCTTTTCTTTTGAGTGATTGACGTTGAGGGAGCCGTTGCATCGGGCACCCAGCCAGCTGTCACTTTCTGTGGCTTTGAGTAGTCCTTCTCCTGCTGAACCTTCATCTTTTTCTGTCGACGGAGATAGTCTTGATCGATCACTGACTCTTGGACACGTTGCCAAACTTTGTAAATTTCAGAGGATAGGCGTTGAGGGGGCTGCTCCAGCTTCGCCTTTGGGGACTTCTTCATAGGTGGAGGAGATCTTTTCAGCACAGCAGTTGGCGAATTCCTGCACTCCTTGTTAAGTAGTTCAAAGCTGTTCCCGGTTGGAACAGCAGCGTCAACTTCCATCGCTGGAGCCGGCGGAGTCAGTCCAGAAGGGGAATTGCCCCCAGCTTTTCTCACTCGGCGCCAGTGGCGGCGTCGAGCATGTCGTACGGATGAGATCACCTTCGTTGTTGGATAAGCTTCTTCATGCCCCCTGCTTTGAGGAGAGATTGTTATTGGTGCTAGCCTGTCGAAGACTGACACCCGTTGAGAAGCAATATCTAGTCTGTCAAAGACAGACCTTTGGGCAGGGGAAGCAGCTTTGAGGACCTCGCCTGGAGCAGCAACTGGAATGGCCAGCCTTGTAAAAACTGACTTCTTGGAAGGAGGAGCCTTTCCAATGATTTCGTCCGCTTGAGCCCGGATGGATATCCGCTTTGGGATGGTAGCTTCGGGTATCGCGGGCTTGTAGACGTTCTGGCCCAATCTGTTGAAAACTGAGGTATTGAAGTTGGGCGACCCGTTGAGAGGGGTCGCGGCAGTGGTAAGTCGATCAAAGACCGGCTTCTTTGGAGCTTCTTGCGGTGTCATTGGAGCATTGAAGCTCATCAGTGAGAGCATGGCCCCGAAGAATAGTCCAGCGGTGGCTTGAGTTACCTGCTCCACTGGCATCTTGAAAAGGGAGGCCGCTTGGGGCCCATAAGTCACTCCTCCAGCAAGGACGGAGCGAGAGTTGCAGTTGTAGGTAGTGTAGTTTGAAGCCATTGATCTTCTTTTTTCTGCACGGAGCGAGACACCAAATCTTAGTACCTCGAATCCACAGGTAACCACAGCAAACCGCGATTCGTTCACGAACACGACACACGAAGTGTGGAGTGGAAAGAGGAAGAGGTCCCACCGGGCGTGCTAGAATCTGTTCCCTTCCGAACGGCGGCCAAGACATGGACGTCTTGCCTGTGATTCGGGGCAGATGCTATTTGGTTTTATCCGTCCACCTCTCCGAAGATGCCAAGTTAATTTATGGCACCGTGTATTGGAGGTTTGGACGGATGCGGCCGATGTAGCAGACTTCGTCAGATTCACCCTCGCTTGAGGGGTTTTTGATTGTGGGGACGCTCTTCCTTGCAGGCGCAAGCCCCTGCAGTTAATTACGCTACCGTATCGCGGTAACAACTTTCTCCTTCTCCAGAATTTCACTTCGTGTCGTGGGTGTTTGTTTTGTTTGTGGTTGCCCGTGGATTGTATACGGAGACTAATTTATGTCGTCGCCCGTAGGATGTGGATTAGTCCAAATCCGTATTTTCTTAGATTTGGGTTTGGGGTTTTGGTTTAACGATGCTTAGCCATAATTGAGGCTAAGATTAACTTAAACGTTTGTTAAGGATACGTTAGTCTGATTTGAGACTAAGATCAACTTAACGGGATCGTTTGGATTCGACAAAAGAGCATTTAGGGGCTCTGTTGTTCCAGTTTAGGGACATAGTGGTCCATTGAATGTATGGCCGTCGGGACCCATCACCTCTCTGACGACATTGAAGGTTTACAACGACAGATGTCAGAGGAGTTCAGAGATGTACCCTTGAATCAAAGTTGGTTGGGAGACCTATAGTCCAATTTGGGATTAAAGTCTGTTTGAAGGTTTAAAGATACGTTAGCCCTATTTGAGACTAAGATCAACTTAAATATTTGTTAAGGATACGTTAGTCTAATTTGAGACTAAGATCAACTTAATGGGATCGTTTAGATCCGACAAAAGAGCATATGGGCTCTATTGTTTCAGTTTAGGGACATAGTGGTCCGTTGAATGTATGGCCGTCGGGACCCATCACCTCTCTGACGATATTGAAGGATTACAACGACAGATGTTAGAGGAGTTCAGAGATATACCCTTGAACCGGGTGTAAATTGAGAGAGCAGTCGTGCTTAGTTCAATTTAATTTGAGGACTTATGGCCAGAATTAGGCTAAGTCCAGTTGAAAATGTTCAACATTTTATTTGCATTTGGCCTGTTAGGCCTTTACTAGGGCTCTGCCCCTGTTTAATAATGCATGGCATTTTTGTTTGGTCTATTAGACCTTTATTTGGGGTCTGCCCTTTTTTAATAATGCATTGCATTTTATTAGGCCTGTTAGCCCCTTTTAATTGGGCTCTGCCCTTCTTTTTAATAATGCACTGCATTAATTAGTCTGACAGAGCGCCACGTGCCTTGTCAGGCGCTTTGCGCCAATTAAAGAGCGCAAGCGCATGTAGAGGCGACATGCGTCACGCTCTGGTGAGCGCAAGTCTGTTAGTGCAGTGCGCTGCGCCAGTGCGCTGCTGACACGTGGCGCACTCTGATGACTTGCACCAATTTAAGAGATGAGTGCTCTGTTTTTAGAAGCGCATAGCGCAGTTTGTTCTGGGGCCGACACGTGGCGCTCCCTGGTGGCTTGCGCCAATCCAAGGAGCGCAACAGTGCAAACTTTAAAAGTGCAAGGCACTGTTTAATATTTTGATCAAATTTAGATCAAAGAAAACAAGTTTTTCTTGTTTTCTAGAGAGGTTCTATCTCAAATCTCAAGAATCAGTGGTTCATCAAAAGGCAATGCCTTTATACAGAAGTAAATTACTTCCTTTTATTATTATTATATATATTTTTTATTCAAGATCTTGATCTTGTTCTTAGATCATTGATCTTTTTTAGAAAAAATTCTTCTTTTATTCAAAGGTTTTTACCTGTTCTTTCTCTGGGCTCTTCTCAAAATTTTCTTTAGAGGAGTTCTCTGTATCTCTTTGTGTGTTAATCTCTTTTAGACTTGGAATCTTGGGTTTGTTAGGTTGGTTACAGAGATCTTTCTCTGATTGATCTGGGGATATTTCCCCACCGTCGAATCTTTGATCCAAGGGCTCCTGTTTTACAGAAGAGAATCTTATTGTTTTAATAAGATTAGAAAGATCTTTCCAGAATTTTTCTGTTTAAATGCTGGCACAGCTGGCGCAAGCGCACTTGCCCTTGACACATGTCGCGCAGCGCAGAGCGCAGCGCAACTGCGCTGACACGTGTCGCGCAGCGCAGAGCGCAGATCATCTGAAGCATTGCTTCCTTTATTAAAATTTGAATTTTAAATAGAGCCTTTCTCTGATTGGGTGCACTGCCTTGGGCGCTGCGCTGGCGTGCCTGTTCTTGACACGTGGCGCATTCCGCGCAGCGCAAGGAATCTGAAGCGTTGCTTCAATTTTTGAATTTTTAAATTCAAACAGAGCTTTGCTCTGAAAGAGAGATTTTCTCCTTTATTATTATTATTATTATTTATTTATTTATTTATTTTATTTATTATTTATTTTTATTTTATTGTTATTATTTTATACGGAAGCGGGTTTTGAGCCAAAATTTTGGCGGGAACAGGGGAATCTGAGGAAGTCTGCTACATCGGCTGCATCCGTTTAAACCTTCGATATATGGTACCATAAATCAACTTGGCATCTTTGCAGAGATGGATGGATAGCACCAATTAGCATCTGCCCCGAAATTTAGGCAAGACGGACCCGCGCGGTCGCGTCTCCGTGTTTCGGAGGGAAACAGATTCTGACACGCCCGGTGGGACCTTTTCCTCTTTCCGCTCCACACTTCGTGTGTCGTGTTCGCGAACGAATCGCGGTTTGCTAATGGTTGCCCTTGGCTTCGAGGTACTATGATTTGGCGTCTTGCTTGGTGCAGAAAGCGAAGGATCAATAGCGTCCACTTGCACGAAGTGTTCCAGCTGCAACTGCAACTCACGTTCCGCCTCATCTGGAGGTATAGCTTATAGGCCCCATGCGGCCTCCCTGTTCACAATGCCGATAGAACAGGTGATGCAGGCTACCACCAGATTGTTCTTCGGGACCATGCTCCCACCAGTGAACATCAATATCCCGCTGTCACAAGAAGTGCAAAAGAAGTCGGTCTTTGATCGGCTCACTAATACCACGGCCCCTCTCAACGGGTCGTCCGATGTCAAGCCAACAACGTCAGTCTTCGACAGGCTGAGCCTAAACTCCAACGGGCTTGTCAAGAAGCCCGCGATACCTGAAGCGGCCATCCCGAAACGGATATCCATTCCTGCTCTCGAGGTCACTAAAGAAGCTACTCCCATCAAAGAATCAGTCCTTACGAGGCTGGCCATTCCGGCTCCCGTCCCTGCTCAAAGGTCTGTCTTCGACAGATTGGATACTGCTGCTCGACGGACGTTGGTCTTCAAGAGGCTGGTACCAGCAGCGCCTCACCAGAACAGGGGGCATGACGAAGTCACCCCTCAAGCTGAAAAAATCCCAACGGCTCGACACGCTTGACGTCGCCACTGGAGCCGAGTAAGGAAAGCTGGGGGTAGCTCCCCCTCTGGGCTAACTCCACCAGCCCCAACGGTGGAAGTCAATGCTGCTGTTCCAATCGGAAACAGCTTTGAATTGCTGAACAAGGTGCGCAGGAACTCTCCTACCGCCGTACTGAAAAGATCTCCTCCATCCGTGGAGAATGTTACAGAAACGAAGCCGGAACAGTCCCCTCAGCGGCTTTCGTCCAAAATTTACAAAGTCTGACGACGGGTTCATGACTCAGTGATTGATCAAGATTACTCTCGCCGGTGGAAAAAGGTGAAGGTTCAGCAGGAAGAGAATCGTCCTGTCAAGCCGCAAAGGACGACAACTACCTGGGTACCCGCTGCAATGGCCCCCTCAATGTCAACTGCTCTAAAGAGAAGGAGGACGGAGAAAGCCCCTGTGACTGTGGCAAACCGCAAAGATGCTGAGCCCAAACGCCCCAAGTCTGGGGGCATAATGGTGCATACCGTTTATATGGCTTCCGGAAAAGAGGAAAGCCGCGCTTCTACGGGTCACCGATCGCTCACCCGATCCGTGACAAAAGCCCAGGAGCAGCAACAGAAGCTTCAGGAAATGCTAACGCAAATGGTCGCACTAACCGGGCCAAAAGAAAGCCCGGAGGCGTCATCAGAGCAGCGTCATGAACAAGAAACCGATGCTGACTTCCTCCGCAGAGTCCTCGAAAAGAAGGACAGAGAAGCAGCAGAACAAGCGGCTAATATAAAACGAATGGCGCTTCTCTTCCAAGACATGGTCGGGATGATGTTACAGCCAGAACCTCCAGCTGAAGACCCTCCGATCATCATTGAAGTCGACAGAGGGGAGACATCGAACCCTCCTACGGCTCTTTCAGCAGCCAAAGAGGAAACTATTTCCAAGGCTGCTCTGGATAACTATATTGCTCAGCAAATACGAGCTTACCAGGCGAATGAAGCGGCCGGCCAAGTCGTTAAAACTGGGGGACCATATCCAAGCTGGTATGATCAAATAAAGTATCTGCCGGGATATACGATCCCCAAATTCCATGTATACAAAGGGACAGGCAATCCCCATCAACATGTCGCTCAGTTCAGGGATCTTTGTGGTAACACCGGAGGTGATGATAAACTGCTCCTTCGCCAGTTCGTTGGCAGCTTGTCAGAGACGGCATTCGAATGGTATTCTGAACTTCCAAACGACTATGTCAAGACATTTGCGGAAATGGAACTACTGTTTACGCAAAGATTCGCGAGCGCAAGCGAGCGTACCCCGATTACCGCATTAATTAATGCCAGGGTAAAACCAGGCGAAACGTGGGTTCAATATGCAATACGATGGCGGAATCTGTGGTCAAAATGCGAACAACGCATCGAAGAAGCGCCGGCGGTGGGCATGTTCGTGGGCACTCTGGACCCTTATGCAACCACTTCCCAATTCATGATGTTTTTTAAGCCGACCACGTTCCAAGCCTTGATCGACAAGCTGGCCCAGATGGACCAAATGGGTCATAGACCGTCTCCTCCAAAGCCGGAGCCGTGGAACGAAAAGGGTAAAGGGAAGGCGACATTCGTCGCGAATACTCAACAGCAGCCCAGTGCCCCAAAACTAATGGATCAACTGGAAGAGAAACGCCGATACTATAATGAGAAAATGAAGCGTCCTTATTCGTTCCCCCGGGACAAAACGAAGAGACCGTTCGAACTGGCGGTGTGCAACAGGCTCATCAATCTGCCAAATCCTAAGCGACCACTGCAACCCGGCGAGAATAATAATCCCAATTACTGCCCTTACCACCAAACGGTAAGCCATCCGATTGAAGAATGCTTCGTCTTTAAGGGATGGATCGAGGACCAATACCAACAAGGCAAGTTTGCGCTGTCTGAGAAGTGTAAAGTAAGCCCACCACAACCGCACACTCCTAAAAAGACGGACACACCGGGGGCATCGTGCTCTTTTGTTAAAAAAGCTCCATGGGAGGTCGCTCTTTCATCCAAAACTAAAAGAATGCCGAACGATCTCCAGACATGTCGGCGATCAGGTGGAAGAATTCGCTGGAACATGAGATTATCAAGGGAATGCTGAAACCGCGCCCAACTCCAAAAATTGGTGGTGATATTCAAAACACTCACACCCAGCCGTCAAAGTCTTCGAAGAAGAAAAAGAAGACCAAAAAGCCCGTGAAACCTGGTGACAAGCGCACGGACCTGCAAAAGCAGATTGACGCGATGGAAGAGTATAACCAGAAGGCGCGGACTCCAATCACACTCCAAGAATTTCTCAGTCACGTCCTTGAAGACGGAGATGACGGAGAAGACTCGTCGGATGAATCTGAAGATTACATAGCAAGTTGCCATATGATCTCTCACTCATCGATAAACGATGAAGAAGTTCCTTACACGGAGAAACTGGGGGCAGATCCTGAGCCGGAACTTCCAGGGCCATCAGACGAAATGATTGATGCGTTCCTAAATGAAGCGCTTCTTAAAAGCAAAGCTGCTCGAGAGCGTGAGATGGCCATATTTGAAAAAGCTAAGCGCCGGCGACTGGACGAAAGGGTTGAGACGAAAGTACATCCGCCGCGAATAAAAGCAGGTTCAAGACGAGGAAGAGGTTCGCCAAAGCCATATCAATGGGAATGAAGCTACCACCCTCCGAAGGAAACATTCTTAGTGAAGCAGAAATGTATCCTAGCTACTGCTTATATCATCGAAAGATTGCGCACCCCACCGAAGAGTGCAACGCTTTTAAAAGATGGTGGCAGGGATATGTTGCTCACCGGCAATATTTTAAGCGGATGAAAAACAAAACTCGTCGGGAGCGAAGAAGTACGACCGAGGGGCTTAGAAGAACTACCGGCAACTGTCGCATGGTTAACGCCGGAGGATCGCAAGTTCTCACCTTCGGGAGTGACTCTGACGAAGAAATAGGACTTTTGGCCCTCTCTTCAAAGAATCCACCTCGGGAAAAGAGGAAGACCGAAGACATGTGAAAATATTCAGCTGCGCAACCGTACGCTGCTCGAAAAGAATCTCGAACCCATGAATAAAAAAGATAAGGGAAAAGAAAAAGCCCCTGAGAATATCGCCTTGGATGACCAAGCCGTCGAAGAGCTGACAGCCAAGGACCTGCCGAAGAAGAGCAAGGTAGACTACAACCTTCTGGCACACTTGAGGAAGCTACCCTCGCAGCTCAGCATTCTCGACGCCCTTATGCTATCCAAAGAGGCGAGAGATTCATTGATCAAGGCGCTATAAGAGCCAGGGCAATTCCAAGCTTTCCTCGCCGAAGAAAGGATGAAAGATGAGCTGGAAAAAGTACACACAGCCGATATCACTTTAGGCAATGAAGATCTCTTTCTTGGGACGTGCGAACACAACCGTCCCCTTTATGTCTCCGGATACTGTCACGATATCAAGATAGGCAAAATCCTGATTGACAATGGGTCTTCCGTCAATCACCTCAACGTGCGAGTGTTGAAGGAAATCCGCATGAGCGTTCAGCACCTCGCTCGTGATAAAATCACCATCTCCGGTTTTGACTCCCCGTCATCACGAACTCTCGGGTCTGTGATACTGACGCTGCGCTTCGAGCTACTTGTCACGGATATTAAATTTCACGTCATTGACACCAAGACATGCTACAATGCTTTGCTCGGCAGGCCCTGGTTACACGAGTACAATATTATCCCTTCTACATAACATCAGTGTATGAAGTATTTCAACGATGGTCTTGAGTACACTGTGACGGGGGAGTTGAACCCATTCTCCGTGAATGAAGTCCGAAAGTACGAAGATGCAAAATACTTCTTACCAGATTTTGAGGACACGGAAAGATGTCACAAACCGAAGAACAAAGCCATCACTACTATTCCGGTCTTCGGGAGTGATACTGAGGAGGAAGAAGAGATAGTTTATTCAGGGCCGCCCCAATACAACAAGCCGGGACCGTCCATCCCTATGTTGATCTTTGGCAGCGACTCGGAAGATGAGGTCAATGCTGTATTCTCTGCTCGGCCGTCGATACAAATGTCCGCCGACAAAGATCAGAGTTTGCAAATTACCATGGTTCCACAAGAACATTACAAAGATCTCGATGCACTTGAAGCTTATAGTGTGCAAGAACTGCAGACATTTTACGTCCCTCCCAGACGAAAAGGTGAAGAGGCAATCCTATTCTACCGTTCTGGGGAAACCAAAGTGGAGGCGCCGATTCTACGCTCGACAAGCTCCAGCCCATCCGTCTGCCTAGATACTACATGGAAGGCTTGAAAAGGCTATTGAAGTGCCAAGGGATACCCCTCAGATAGACTACTCGACAAGCTCGATTCTACAATAGGATTTGGAACGTCCCCGGAACTCAGCGAAAGTTGCCAAACGGGAGAATGGAAACGGTCGGGCTTGGATATGTTCAATCCAAAAAACGAGAACGAGTCCATGGCAGCTACATTATACATGACTTCGATGAAGAAGGAGACATTCTGTTAGAAAACGCTGACCCTGAATCAAAACGAGATCCTACCATCAAAATGCCGAGTTCGTCGTTTGAAGAACGAATGGACAAGCTCATAAGGGAAGCGGGTCGAAAGGTCCGGGATGACCATAACCGTGAGATGGCCATTTACGAAAAAGCCAGGACACGGCGCCTCCTTCAACAGGCCACGGAGAATGACAATACTCTTCCTTATCAACCCGTCATACAAAAGGCCTGATGCAGAGGCAAAAATAAATCAAAGAGTGGGAAAGGCGTTCGACAGCGACAAAGCGGGACTAAGAAGCCACGCGATCGGGAATCGAACAATCCAGATTCGTCTCTTATAAAGAAGATGGGTCGAGCATACTCTTTTCCCCAGGACAAAACACTGAAGATACTTGAACTTACCATAAAACATTAAATGATTACACTTACGGAGTCCAAACACCCCGAGCAAGCCAATGAGGTCTCTCACCCAGACTATTGCTCTTATCACCAAGCAATAGGACATCCTCTCAAAGACTGTTTCACCTTCAAGAACTGGGTCGAAGAATAGTATCAATAGGGCAGGTTCGCTCTATCCAGCAGTTGGAAAATAACCCCGCCGTAGAAGCATGAACCAAAGACCACGAGAGCAGAACCAGATCAACATCGGTTTTGGAAGCGATCTCATACTTGTCATATGATAACGCTGTCAGAAGAAGAGCCCGAGAATATGGATGACCTCCCCTGGTGCTTCGAAAACAATGATGACGAGGTGATCTCAGAGTTTCCACCGGCGCCGCAAGAGCTAGAAGATGGAATACATACTACTGCAGATAACCTCAAGAAAATTGATTTGGGGACGGCAAGTAACCAGCGACCGACATTCGTCAGTGAGCTGCTGTCTGAAAAAAGGATGGCTACACTAAAGGACGTGTTTATGCAGCATAAAGATTGCTTCGCATGGAACTATTCCGAGATGCCAGGACTAGATCCAGAGATTACTGTCCACAAATTGGCAATATCTCCGGACGCCAAGCCAATCAAACAAGCACCAAGGAGAATGCGGCTCGAGCTTGAGATGAGCATCAATGCCGAGGTCAAGAAACTAATCGACTCCGGTTTTATCCAAAAGGTTCAATATCCTGATTGGATCGCCAACATCGTCCCAGTGATGAAGAAAAATAGGACGGTGCGCATATGTATGGACTTTCGGGATCTCAATAAAGCCTGCCTAAAGGACGACTTTACAGTACCGGTCACCGAGCTAATGATAGATAACACGTCCACTCACAAAGTCTTCTCCTTCATAGATGGATCGTCAGGATACAATCAGATTAAGATGCATCCCGAAGACCAGAAGCACACCGCTTTTCGGACCCCTTTAGGCATATTCTGCTACAAGGTGATGCCTTTCGGTCTAAAGAACGCCGGTGCCACCTATCAGAGGGCCATGACGAAGATCTTCGATGACCTCATACATGAAATCGTCGAATGCTATATCGACGACTTCGTGGTGAAAAGCAAATCATAGAGGAACATTTAGAGCATCTGAGGATCGTGTTTCAACGCTTTCGGCAATACAACTTGAAGATGAACCCTCTCAAATGCGCGTTCGGAGTTTCCTCGGGCAAGTTCCTAGGATTCATCGTCCGACACCGAGGCATCGAGATAGATCCGTAAAAAATCAAGGCGATTATGGAGATGCCCCCACTGAGGACTCTCAAGCAATTGCGGTCCCTCCAAGGGAGGCTCGCGTATATCCGGCGATTTATAGCCAATCTCTCAGGTAAGTGCCGTCCTTACAGTCACCTGATGAAGAAGAGAACCCCTTTCGTCTGGGATCGCAAATGCCAAAATGCACTGGACGAAATCAAGCAATACCTGCAGAATCCGCCTGTACTAGCCGCTCCCGTTAAAGGAAAACCTCTCATTCTGTATACAACCGCCCATGAAGGTTCCTTAGGCGCATTATGGGCATAAGAGAATGACCAAGGGAAGGAGAGAGCCCTCTACTATTTGAGTCGAGTTCTACTGGGGGTAGAAAGCAATTATTCTTCTATCGAAAAACACTGCCTGGCATTGATCTTCGCGATAACGAAGCTCAGGCACTATGCGTTGGCGCATGAAGTCCGTCTCATATCGAAGGTGGATCCTCTCAAGTATTTGATGTCAAAGACCATATTGATGGGGCGGCTTGCTAAATGGGCCTTGCTCTTGATGGAGTTCTCGATAACTTATCGGCCTCTTAAGGCAGTGAAAGGCCAGGCCATCGCCGACTTCCTCGCTGAGCATCCGATGCCCGCCGATTCTCCTTTGAACTGCGAATTGCCAGACGAACTTACGTTTAACATGATCTACGGGGAGAGAAGAGAGAATGATACCCAATGGGAACTCTACTTCGATGGAGCATCTTCCATGAAGAAGCGCAAACAAAGCACCCCCAAAATCAAATCAGGGGTAGGACACATCTTCGTGACTCCACAAGGAGGGATAATGCGCTTTGCCTTCTCCTTAACAGAGCCGAGGACAAACAATGAAGCCGAATATGAAGCTTTGATAGCAGGTCTCGAGATCTCTATCGACATGGGAATTGAAAACCTCCTCATATACGGAGACTCCCAACTGGTCGTTAGTCAAGTAAACGGTGACTACCAAACGTGCAAGCCAGAGTTGGTGAAGTACGGCGAGAGAGTAGAGCAACTGCTAATTCAAATTCCTTCCTACACCTTGGAAAGTATACCGTGTACGGAAAATAGAAAGGCGGATGCATTAGCTAAGCTTGCTAAAGAACTGGCCGACGAGAACCTCGATGACGTAAGGATCGTTGTGCAAAGCCGTCGGGTTCTTGCACCAGCAGAAATATCTCCGGAGTCATCCGGAGAAAAGGGAACGACCAAGCAAACGGCCCTGCAAATAAAAGACCAGGAAAAGGCTATGGATTGGAGGGAAGTCTTTATAGATTACTTCAGATCCCGTCTAACACCTAAAGATGCGTCCTCAAAACATCAGCTTATGAAGCGAGCCCTATCTTTTGCCTTCGTCGATAATACTCTGTACAAGAGGTCATTTGATTCTCTGTGGTTAAGATGCTTGGGACCCGAAGAAACAAAAAGGGTCGTCCAAGAAACTCACGACGGACTCTGCGGTTCTCACCAAGCCGGCCCGATGATGAAGCTGAAAATCAAAAGGATGGGCTACTATTGGCCCACGATGATCCAGGACTGCCTCGAATACGCGAAGCAATGCCACTCGTGCCAGATTCACGGGGACTTTATCCATCAGCATCCAAATCCACTACTTCCAACGGTGGCTAGCTGGTCGTTCGAAATGTGGGGGACTGACATAATCGGCCCCATCGAGCCAGCATCGTCTAGAAGACATCGGTTCATTTTGGCGATAACTGATTACTTCTCCAAATAGGCAGAAGCAGTACCGCTGAGGGAAGTGAATACGGAGAATATCCTCCATTTCTTCAAGACACACGTCATTTATCGGTTTGGAACGTCGCGACGGATCATCTCTGATAACGGGCCAGCCAACAGAAGCCACAAGATCAGCCGCTTCACACAACAGCACAACATAGAATGGAGATACTCCTCAGTCTATAATCCCCGAGCTAACGGTCTAGCTGAAGCTTTCAAAAAGACCTTGACGAAGATCGTGAAAAAGACGGTGTCTCGAAATAAGAAGGACTGGCATGAGAGACTGCATGATGCTCTCCGGGCGTATCGAACTACGTTCAAAACGGCTACAAACACAACACCGTACGCATTGGTATTCGGTACAGAGGCAGTACTCCTCCTTGAGATAGAGCTACCCTCTCTACGAGTGGCAGTTCATTACGAGCTAACAGACGAAGAAATGCTCACCTTCGGCTTGAGGAGCTCGATGCGCTTGATGAAACCCGGCTCATGGCGCAACAAAATCTGGAGGCTTATAAAGTAAAGATGACGCGCTCATACGAAAGATTGACTAGGCCGAGAATATTCCGCCAAGGCGAACTCATGCTAGTGGTCAAAAGACCTATGATCCCCAACCGTGCCAAACGGGGAAAATTCGAGCCAAACTATGAAGGCCCGTATATCATAGACAAAGTCTACCAGGGGACATGCATGGCGAAAGACCCTTCAGGCCAATAAACGGTCGCTTCCTGAAGAAATACTACGCTTGACGAGTCACGGCCTAGGTCAACGATAGATGACGACGTCTATGTCCGCTCGCTATCTTCCTAAGCCCAAACTCTATAAGTAGTAACTAACAACGGACCGAAACGTCCTTAAACTAACCACGGACCGAAATGTCCTAAAACTAATAATGGACCGAAACGTCCTTACACTAACCACGGACCGAAATATCCTTAAACTAACAACGGACCGAAACGTCCTTAAACTAACAATGGACCACTGTGTCCTAAAACTAGCTGTTGATCGAGACGTCAATAAACTACTGTAGACTGCAGCATCTCGAGGCTGACACAAAAAAAGGGGATAAAAGAATTTAAAAAAAAAGAAGAAAGAAAAAGAAAATGGTATGTCCATAAGCGAAATGGGCATGGATGAAAACCCGAAAGGGCTCCGTGAGTAAAACCAGCAGGGCTACCGGCGAGTTTTGTGAAAATCTGAAAGGGCGCAATCTCGTTAAAAGACACCTGCAAGGTCCTCTCGAGCTTGTGAGGAGAAACCACCTGCGTGAGATCCTTACGACTCACAAGGGAGCAACACACTTAGGAATCCTCACGATTCCTAAGGAGAAATTACACTTGCGAGATCCTCACGACTCGTAAGGAGAACCCTCTTATGGGACCCTCACGGCTCATAAGATTCAAAGTCTTAAGCTACAGGGATCTGAACCTGTTCTTAAGCGGCCACCACAACCTCCAGTTTTGCCCTACAAGCAGCTCAATGCTGACCCTTGTATACAATCCATGGGCGCGAATAAACATTTCCCTAACAAAGTCCCATCTGTAACTAGGGATATGTCTACATGGTGAACAGCCCTTGTAAGTTCTCTCGACTTATAAGGAGAAAAACACTCTTGTAAGATCCTTATGACTTATAGGAGAACATGCACTTAGGAATCCTCACGATTCTTAAGGAGAAAACACACCTACGAGATCCTCACGACTCGCAGGGAGAAATACCTTTATGAGACCCTTACGGCTCATGAAGTCAAAAGTCTTAGTCGACAGGATCTTAACCCTGTTTGCTAAGCCACCCTTGTTCGACATTGACAGAGGCAAAATGGTGATTCGCTCCTGGTAATATCCCAGTTGTAGCGGTACTGATGCCGAAATCGGTGTCTAATTCCAAGCTTGCAGCAAAAAGCCAGCGAGCCACACATGCATACGAAATAGCCGAAATGATGGGGCAACTTACAACAAAATCAGCAAGTAAAAATGTATGCATGCAAAATAGCCGAAATGATTGGGCAACTCGCAATAAAAAGCAGCGAGTAAAAATAAAACAAATAGCCGAAATGATTGGGCAATCGCGACCTTCGCGATATAAAAGCTGAAATGATAGGGCATCGCGGAAAGAAATAAAAAAAATGAAATGAAATTTTCGCCCTACAGGTGATATCACGTCAATCCCTGTATACAATCCAGGGGCGCAAACAAAGAGGGAATCACACCCTTCCTCCCCAGGCTTCATCAGAAGAAGAAGCCAAATCTCAACGGTTCACAGATAGCCTGGAGATCATCTCAACATTCGTCTCATTACAATAGACACAACATCAAGCAAAGCGGAACAGCGGCAACTCCCAGTTCCATAACTCGGCGGTGCACAGATGACCGAGAGTCAAACCCCGACTCCTTGAAATGCGGATAAAGTCAACCCTTTCTGGTTACGTGGAACGTGGCTTATGTCAATCATGACCCCGTGTGAAACATCCAGAGCGGAGCCCGGTCCTCGCAGAATACGGACAATGACCCCGTGGGAAGCATCCAGAGCAAAATTCCTGGTCACGTGGAACGCGGCTTATGTTAATACTGACCCCGTGGGAAAAGTCCAGAGTGGATCCTGGTCCTCGCAGAGTACGGCAATGACCCCGTGTGAAGCAGCCAGAGCGGAGCCTGGTCCTCCCAGAACACGGCAATGACCCCGTGGGAAGCATCCAGAGCAAAATTCCTGGTCACATGGAACACGGCTTATATCAATTCTGACCCTATGGGAAACGTCCAGAGCGGATCCTGGTCCTCGCAGAGCACGGCAATGACCCTGTGTGAAGCATCAAGAGCGGAGCCTGGTCCTCGTAGAATACGGAAATGACCCCGTGGGAAGCATCCAGAGCAAAATTCCTGGTCATGTGGAACGCGGCTTATGTCAATACTGACCCGTGGGAAACATCTAGAGCAGATCCTCGTCCTCACAGAGCATGGCAATGACCCCGTATGAAGCAGCCAGAGCAGAGCCGGGTCCTCGCAGAACACGGCAATGGCCCCATGGGAAGCATCCAGAGCAAAATTTCTGGTCACGTGGAACACGGCTTATGTCAATTCTGACCCCGTGGGAAACGTCCAGAGCGGATCCTGGTCCTCGCAGAGCACGGCAATGACCCCGTGTGAAGCATCCAGAGCGAAGCCTGGTCCTCGCAGAACACGGTAATGACCCCGTGGGAAGCATCCAGAGAAAAATTCTTGGTTACGTGGAACGTGGCTTATGTCAATCCTGACCCCGTGGGAAACGTCCAGAGAGGATCTTGGTCCTCGCAGAGCACGGCAATGACCCCGTGTGAAGCATCCAGAGCGGAGCCTGGTCCTCGCAGAACACGGCAATGACCCCGTGGGAAGGATCCGGAGCAAAATTCCTGGTCACATGGAATGCAGCTTATATCAATTCTGACCCTGTGGGAAACGTCCAGAGCGGATCCTGGTCCTCGCAGAGCATGGCAATGACCCCGTATGAAGCATCCAGAGCGGAGCCTGGTCCTCGCAGAATACGGCAATGACCCCGTGGGAAGCATCCAGAGAAAAATTCCTGGTTACGTGGAACGTGGCTTATGTCAATCCTGACCCCGTGGGAAACGTCCAGAGCGGATCCTGGTCCTCGCAGAGCACGGCAATGACCCCGTGTGAAGCATCCAGAGCGGAGCCTGGTCCTCGCAGAATACGGCAATGACCCCGTCGGAAGCATCCAGAGCAAAATTCTTGGTTACGTGGAACGCGGCTTATGTCAATCCTGACCCCGTGGGAAACGTCCAGAGCGGATCCTGGTCCCCGCAGAGCACGGCAATGACCCGTGTGAAGCATCCAGAGCGGAGCCTGGTCCTTGCAGAATACGGCAATGACCCCGTGGGAAGCATATAGAGCAAAATTCCTGGTCACGTGGAACGCGACTTATGTCAATCCTGATCCCATGGGAAACGTCCAGAGCGGATCCTGGTCCTCGCAGAGCACGACAATGACCCCGTGTGAAGCATCTAGAGTGGAGCCTGGTCCTCGCAGAACACGGTAATGACCCCGTGGGAAGCATCCAGAGCAAAATTCCTGGTTACGTGGAACGCGGCTTAGGTCAATCATGACCCCGTGGGAAACGTCCAGAGCGGAGCCTGGTCCTCGCAGAACACGGCTATGACCCCGTGGGAAGTATCCAGAGCAACTCCTGATTCCGTGAAATGCGGAAAAGGGTAACCTCACCCATCACTTGCGGGTCCTCACGACTCGTAAGGGAGCAAACTCTCTTGTGAGATCCTTACGACTTGCAAGAGAAAACACACTTAGGAATCCTCACGATTCTTAAGGAGAAATTACACCTACGGGATCCTCTCGACCGGTAGGGAGAAAATTCTTTATGAGACCCTCACGGCTCATAAAGTTGAAAAGTCTTAGGAGACATATCTTAACCCTGAATTCTAAGCCATCGTTGTCCTGCAAAGAAATCGAGATAGACTATCCACATAATACATTTAATAAAAGGGACACACCATCGTGAAGAAAAATATGTCTTTTATTCATGAATCAAAATGAATACAAAGTACAATTCGTGAAAGAACAAAAAATATACTTTCATTCAGGAGTATGTACAAAGGAAGAATGAAAAAATGTATATACAATTCTTCAAGTCGGCGGGCGATTTAGTAGATTTGCCAGTTCATCCCTTTTTCGCTGAGCCTCGCCTTCATGATTCAGTATCGTTAAAAGACGGGCCTCCGCTTAAGCCTGTTGGGCCTGGTATGAGGCAAGCCGGCCTTCAAGCTCTTTTTCAGTAACCTTATGGGCTTCAACCATTTCACGAGTGAACACGGCGGCCTTATCAATGGCTACCACCTCCTTGATGGCTTCTTGAAGCACTCGCCAAAGTTCATATGGTTTAGTGGTCTTGGCCGTAAGGTTGGCCTGAAGCTCCCTCAGCGCTTTGGAATCCAACTCCCTCTCCGAAAACTTGCGGCTGAGCCTTTTCTCACATGATATCATGTTCGCAGCACACCTCTTAATCAGCCCCTGTAAGCTCGCCTTCGCGGCCACGACCTCTGAAGGAAGGCATGTACATTCAAGAACATGCAAGCAAGTCTCCACCTACCGACAAAACTCAACCCAGACTTGCACCAATATTTCACTGTGGTAGGTGGCAAGAAAGGGAAGAGAGCCGTTAGCTTCAACGGCAAACGCTTCGGCCGTGATCAGACTGCCAGCGCGAAGGTCCTCAATCAGGGATGACAGGGAGTCGAGGCTTAGCTTTGCCATCCGTTCCGAGGCACGCAGAGCATAGGGGCCGAGTAGCATGGCGATGCAAGACTCCAGCGTAGTGAGAACTGGCAGAGCTGTTCAGATTTATAAACAGTCAGTGAGACTTGTAAGCAAAGAACAAATGGAACGACGTTGAGACTTTACTTACCCACAGTCATGCAAAAGGGATCTGAAGGCTCCCCAGGCCCGTCAAGAATCTCAACCTCGTCGTCGGCTTCCAGAACTGTAAAAAACATCAATGTCATTTTACGAAATAGTGATAACGCTGTGAAAAGAGGGTAAACAACACTAACCTTGTCCGGAAGAGAGGATGATACGTTGAGGAGATATCGCGTGCGGAGCAGCCATCTCCAACAGGCGTTGTAAGGACTGCCTGGGAGACAGATCAGCAATAGATGCCGCCAATCCGCGCAATTCTGAAAGGACAGAAGGGTTTCAAATAATGGAGAGATTATCAATGTAAAATATAGAAGGCTACCTTCGATGCTCCTCCCATTCTGAGCTGGTAGGATAGCAGCTTCAGCAGCCTCCTCCGTGACCTCAGGCACATCATCGGGGACGTGGACCAAAGTAGCGACTTCCGAGCGAGGAGCAGCGGCTGCCACTGCAGGCTCCAACGGAAGAACGGTAGCCTCGACTACCTGTACCCCAGTCTCCGGGTCGCCCTCAGGAAGATCCATTGGAGCGGCGACCGACAAAGATGCCTCCCCCGAGGGAGCAAGTGCTTCGGGAGTGGGAACCATCGAGGGAAACTCTATCGCAAGAGCAACAGTTGCATCGACCCCCTCCACACTGATTGGTGTTTCACTGGGGATATCAGCAGAATCTACGGTCAAAGCGCGACTCAGAACCTTCGCCGCCGCCGAAGTCCCTGCAAAGTTTGTACGAGAATAAGGATACATATATATGTATGCAAGCAATACAAAATATTACAAAGAGATACACGAACATACCGATGCGCAAGGGAGCTTCTAGTATGGCTTGTTCAATTCGACGTTCCTTCCTGAGGAGATGTACTCACCGAGGTCCGAGGGTAGACTCGTGGCCACCAGTCCACAATGAAAGCGCGTCCTCGGCGTCGGCCGAAACAGCCTGTTTAAGGGCCCTTTCGCCCCATTCTTCCAAAGGGCCTATGAATCGCCGCCGTATCCACAGAGGGTCTTCGTAAAAGATGACGGTAGGGTAAGGCTTCTTCGGAATCCATACGTTCTCGGATTCATCTTGCGAACATCTTATAGCCTCAGCCAATTATGCGGCTTCCTCGGCAGATGAACTTGGGAAAAGTAGGCCACCGTCCGATTCTTACATAGCTAGTGGTTCATCCTGAAGAATAGGCTTGGACTCTATTAAAGAGTCAAGCAGATTGGTGACCGTCTTCCTCCGCCTTTTGGACCCAGAACTAACCGCCGAAGACGATCGTTTCCTCCCCCGTGGAGCTTTGGTATGGCGCTGACCCACTTCACCTTCAATGTCCTCGCTTGGCGGTGCTACCGAGGACGACACGGCCATTGTTGACGCCGCGGACGATGATACTACTACCGGGGCCCTATTAGCCCTTGATTGAGCCCGAGTACGCAGTGGCATACCAGCTGTGGGAGTTAAGTCCACTTCCGCCGCCCCCGGAATAAGCACGACACTGGTATCCCTCAAGGGAGGGCGAACCGTTGCACGCGGTTACGGCGGAACTCCCGTGGCTTGAATCGGAATAGGAGCGCTGTATCCAAGAATTACCCTCTTCTCCTCAGCAATAATTGGACTGACCCGGTGGAGGTACCAGCCCATGAAAGACCCCACATATCGAGGAATATGATCAGCTTCACGGATCATGAAGCAAGAACCAGTGTTCAGCCGCATAAAGTGATGAGCGGCGTCACGAACAGCTTCAGGCGATGGGCTAGGCGCCACTATAAATGCTTCGAAAGGGACGCCCTGATCATATCCAAGTTGCCGGGCAAAGCGGTGTGGGTTGTACCGCATAAAGAGGGCCGCATCGTTCTAACGAAATACCAGATAATCTAGTCTGATCGCGTACAGGTGCATGGCTTCCCTGGGCTTCAGAGAAGGTACCCCCTCTTTCGACAAGTCGCGGAGCTGTTGAATCGGTCCTGAGGGAGCAGATAGGGCTCGATCGATGAATACCATTCCGCCCGTATTAGCATAGGGAGCGATCAGCACACGAATAGCCCCAAACTGAGTCGGGTCAGGAGCAGAAGCGTCCACCAGCTACATGAGTCGCGGAAAAGTGTAGGCGTCATAAAATTTGGGTCTTTGGTGCGCAGCAAAGGCCCCCAACACGTGCATCTCAATCCAGGACGTGAAGTAATGAAGACAGAAATTTACCACATCTACACCTGGAGTTGAGGTATTAGCCGCGGCGCCTAACACATGATATAGATGCGCTAGCCTGAAATGCCCACAGCTAGTCACGTTCCCTCAGCAATGCGATGAGCAAGGTAAAAAACCGAGGCTCTCATGAAACGGCGATCCATGGGAATGACGAACCAGCTAAGCCAAACGCTGATGAAGCCCACAAAGAAAGTCTCCTCATCCATACCAGGAGCTGCAATCAACTCGAAAGATACCGCCGACATGATGGGAATGTAATACTGCGGCAAGTCCTCTTCTTTAGTCGGTCGCCTGTTTAAACCAAACCCAAAGGGGTCGTTAATGTTTGCGAATTTCGGAGCCGTCTTTGATAGGACATCCTCGCGTAGGAAACAAGCGATAAAACTTTTAAAAGTGACGTCCTGCTACTCTGACTCCGTGAACAGTGTCAAAAATACTCAGGGTCTTGATCAAACTCGGGCGCTTGTGGCGGACGGCGTTCTCAGTAGACAGCCCATCAAGCATTGCAGGCTCGGTTTTGAAGACATACTCATCAGGAGGTAGCAATTCTTCATAAAGTGTCCCCCTGACCGGCAGCCCTGAGATCTCGCGATATTCTTCCAGGGAAATTGAAACTTCGCGGTCTCCTAGAAGGAAGGTGTTGATGGGAAGATTCCATTGGTTCAAGAAGGCCTTAACCCACCAGACACGGGGAGATTGGTAGTGGAAAAGGGATGCATATATCGCCTGATAAAGTCCAACCCTCTACAGTCGCACGCGATGAGCGGACAGGATGTAACGAGCTCAGAGAAGGTAGCCCGTGGGATGTCGAGGGGTAAGCCCTATCTTGTAAATCTGTCCCTATGGCTGGGCTTCGCCCTGGCAAATGCGGCTTCCCAAAATATCTATTGCCGGCACCGGATGGTTCGGAATACCAGTTGTTGAAGGCTCAAACTGTCCCATAAGGGTCCAATTCGGCATCTCCACAGCAGAGGCAGTCCGTGGAGGATCCATTGGCAGAAACAGACGGGTAGGCTCCGTCGGTATCTCGCAAAGAAAACTGCGGCGACCGCGGATGATGTGACTGTACCAGGTCCCCCATAATAGCAAGTTGGTGCGACTCGGGTCATGAGCCCTGATCATCTCCATCACTTTCTCGTCAGACGGTGATTGAGGAAAAGCGGCCTCCGAGCGAGTGAAAGGGAAGTATGGAACAGAAGTCATTGCGCCTGAAATAAAAGAAGGGGAAACTGTTAAGCAAAGCTAACACGTGTTTATAAAGGCATATATGGAAAGACAGTGGAAGAAAGCAACGGGGGACTCATTTTATGGGACCACTGGTTACAAAACACATGGGTCCCACAAAATCAAGATGGCGGCTCGCTAATGATGAGGCAAAGGAATCACTATGAGACAATAAATGAACAAGTGGATTTCAAATGACCCTACACATTCCCCAAAAAGAAATCCATTTTGGACTCTGCAAAAAATCAAGCAGAGCAAGGGAATTAAATTCCCAGAAAACCCTACTGGAAATCTCCTCTTTTTGGTTGCAAAAAAACAACTCAGGGCAAGAAAACCCCAAGAAGTTCTCTGTGAAGAACTGAGTTCTTTAGAGGAATTAAATTCCTTTTGAGCAGAGGAATTAAATTCCCAAAAAATTGGCAGAGCTATGCTCTTGGAGGTGGAATTAAATTCCAGAGGGAGGACAAGTTTCATCATCAATTCCTTAAGATCAGAGAAACCCTAGCAAAAGGGGTTTATTATTTAAAAATTGGACATCTTTGAAGAACTTAGAAAGATGGGTTCTTTGAAGGGGAAAACCCTTGGTGTGGATTTAAAATCCAAAGATTTTTTTTTATATATTTGAAAGTTCTTCAGTCGTTCAAAACCATTACCTGAAAAAAGAATTCTTTCTTGAACAGAGTTAAACTCTGAAAATTTTGGAACAGAGAACTGAGCTCTGAGAAAGAGAATTAAATTCTCAAAAGAAAATGAACAAGGAAGAAGATGAAAGAGTGGAGGCGCTTCTGAAGAGACCCCTGCATTTATAGGATGTGATGGGAAACGTTTCATCTCCCCTATTCCCTAGACAAATCCAACGGTCACAAAGGTGACAGCGTTGCACTCACGTGCAGACACGTGAGAACAACGCTGTGGGAGCATTTGTTCCCTGATTGAATATCAGGAAATACCTCAATGGGGTATCACGTGCTCACATGTGACCAAAGGTCACGTGCTGAAACGTGATGGTTTCCTGGGATTATGTTTTAATAGAATTAAATTTTAATCAAACAATCAATTAATGGAGTCACGTGCCTACACGTGATGGACCTTTAAACCCACTGAAAGGGATTAATAAAGTATAATAAAATAACAAAGAAAAATCCCAATGGGGCATCACGTGCTCATACGTGACCAAGGGTCACGTGCTGACACGTGATGATTCCTTAGTTCTTTAAAAAACAACAGAATTAAATGCTTAATTGGAGAGTCATGTGTCAATACGTGATAAGCTCTTTAATTAATAGAATTAAATTCTATTTAAATGATCAAACATTGGGATCATGTGTCAACACGTGATGGGCTTTTAATTCTTCTGAACTAATAGAATTAAATTATAATTAAGGGAGATTAAAGACCCTAACTGGAAAAATATTTCTTTAGATCTTTCCAAACAAAAGAAGGACTGTGCTCTGTAAAGTGGAGCACCGTTGGATTAAAAATCCAATGGTGATTAAAAATCACCAATTTATGGAAAGATTTTATACAAGGAAAAATTTCCCTAAATTTCACCAAAAATAACAAACAGAATATCTTTTGGATTAAAAATCCAATGGTGAATAAAATTCACTGAGTGATCTAAAAGATCATATTAGTTACGAAAAAACAAACAAAATCTTTCAATGAAAAATTCACTAAACAAATTGATTCTTTTCCTTCTCTTATAAATAGGAGCCAAGAAGAGAAGAGAGAGATAGAATTTTGGAGATATTGAAATTTTCTGAAAAAAATAGCAAAGAGAAAAGAAAGGAGAATTCAATTCTCAAGAAAAGAAACCCTAGGTGAGAAAGGAGGAAGGGATCAAAGCTTCATAAAACAGAAAAAGAGAATTTATTTCTCAATCTAAGAGTTTAACTCTTCTGCAAAAGAACTTAGTTCTTCCTCTGGTTGAAAATTTGCAGAAGCAAATCTCCCCACAAGTTGAGAATTTAATTCTCATCGGGGAGATTCTGCCATGCAGATCCAAAACTTAGAGGGGGAATTGAGTTTAGAGAATTTAATTCTCCCAAAGATAAAACTAGGGTTTAACCCTATATGAGAATTTAATTCTCCCAAATTCACAGGAATTTAATTCCTCCAAGATAAAACTAGGGTTTAACCCTATATGAGAATTTAATTCTCCCAAATTCATAGGAATTTAATTCCTCCAAGATAAAATTAGGGTTCAACCCTGCTTGAGAATTCAATTCTTCCAAACTCATAGGAATTTAATTCCTCCAAGACAGAACTAGGGTTTAACCCTACATAAGAATTTAATTCTTCCACATGCATAGGAATTTAATTCCTTTAAAAACAAAATTAGGGTTTAACCCTACAGAGAATTTAATTCTTAAAATAAAGAAATTTGAAAGATCTCCATGCACGAAAAGAACATTGGTCACGTGATGACACGTGACCCCAATCCGCAGTGATCAGAAAAGAAAGAATAAACTAGGTCACTTGCCCCCACGTGACCCCTGAACAAATCCTCCAAAATAAGAAGGAATTAGCCCTGAGGCAATGCCTCACATGCTCCCACGTGACTTCCAAAATAAAGAAAATAAAAGCAAAGGCAATGTTGGCTTTGGGCGCTCTCACGTGTCCTCACGTGACCCCTAATAAACATTCTAATAAATCAGGGCATGAGTACCCATCACGTGCCCACACGTAATGGCTATGAAAACTAAAAGTGTTTAACACTTATTTGCAGTTCTGTGAAAAAAGTAAAGGAGATCTGGCCCCACCTCTGGGTGCCCCCACGTGCCCCCATGTGCCCCCTTCCTTTCTAGTGTTTAACACTATTTTGAGTATTTCGTCTCCAGTGTTTAACACTGCTGTCCTATAGTGTTTAACACTATTTTAAAGCCAATCTTAGCCAAATTGGCTAAGTTTCCAGAGGCAAAAACCTCCCCTCTTGACTAAATTTCAAAGTTGAGTAAAACTCGGAACTACAATGTTTAATGCTTAGTCAAAGACAAAAATGTATCAGAGCCCTCAAACTCTGGTTTAGCATTGCTAAATAATATGGGCTTGAACCCAGACAAATGTTTAATGGTCCAACAAAGAGCCAATATTTCTAATCTAATTGGACTTAGCCCAAACTGGCCATAAGTCCTTAATTCAGATTTAACTGAGCCAATGTGCTCATAATCTAATAAATTGATCTTAGTTCCAAATTGGACTATAGATCCCTAAATCAACTTTGGTTCTAGGGTACATCTCTTCACTCATTTGATATTTCTCGTTGTAATCCTTCAACGTCTTCAGAGAGGTGACGGGTCCCGACAACCACACACGGACTATGATGTCCTTAACCTTAACTGTGAGGTCTTTAAACTCACGGACTATAATGTCCTTAACCTTGACTGTGACCTTTAAACTCACGGACTATGATGTCCTTAACCTTGACCGTAATGTCCTTAAACTAATCGACCGTAATGTCCTTAAACTAATCGACCGCAATGTCCCTACACTAAACAATAGAGTCCAATTGCTCTTTTGTTGGATCTAAACGATCCCGTTAAGTTGATCTTAGTCTAAAATAAGACTAACGTATCCTTAAAAAACGTTTAAGTTGATCTTAGTCTCAAATGAGGCTAACGTATCCTTAAACCCAACCCCCAAACCCAAATCTAAGAAGATACGGATTTGTACTAGTCCACGCCCTACGGGCGACAACATAAATTAGTCTCCGTATACAATCCATGGGCAACCACAAACAAAACAAACACCCACGACAAGAAGTGACCATCTGGAGAAGGAGAAAGTTGTTACCGCGATGCGGTAGCGTAATTAACTGCAGGGGCTTGCGCCTGCATGGAAGAGTGTCCCCACAATCAAAAACCCCTCAAACAAGGGGGAATCTGACGAAGTCTGCTACATCGGCCGCATCCGTTTAAACCTTCGATACATGGTGCCATAAATCAACTTGGCATCTTTGGAGAGGTGGACGGATAGCACCAATTAGTATCTTCCCCGAAATTCAGGCAAGACAGACCCGCGCGGTCGCATCTCCATGTTTTGGAGGGGAACAAACCCCAGATGATACTCTCCTACAAATACAGCATGTACATTGGAACCATTTCCAACCCGAAGAGTATGGTCACCAGTCTTCAAAACTCTACTGTTTCTCAATCCCTGCATACAATTACAGATGTGAGAATCAGAACCGGTATCTAATACCCAAGATGCAGAGTTTATAGAAAAATAGTTTTCAGTTACAAACACACCTGAAGCGGAAGAATCAGTATGCTTTTTCTTCTTGAGATCAGCAAGATACAGAGCACAATTGCATTTCCAGTGTCCCGACTTGTGGCAATAAAAACATTCTCCTTTTCCACTTCCCGCAGCCCAGGATTTGTCTTTCCCCTTCGCCTTTACAACTCCACCTCTCGGTTTGGTTGGTTTCTTCTTCTTCTTTCCCTTGGCCTTGGCTTTTGGGACAGAAGAGGAAGATGGCCCAACAAGCAGAGCGGGAGTTTTCGTTGTCTTAAGCGTGCTCTCTGCACTTCTCAACATATTGAGAAGTTTAGGCAGTGATTTCTCCAAATCATTCATATTGAAGTTTACAATGAACGGAGCAAAGGCAGGAGGGAGAGACTGTAGAACAATATCAGTATACTGCTCGTTTTCCATGGCCCATATCAGGTCCTCAAGTTCTTCTATAAGACCACTCATCTTCAAGACATGTTCACCTACTGATGTGCCTGGAGCCATCCGTATCTGAAACAACTTTCGAGATGTCTCGTATCGAAAAGTCCGAGATTGCTCTCCATACAACTCCTTTGTATGAAGAAAGATGGATTGTACATCCATCTTCTCATGCTGCTTCTAATGTATATTGTCCATAGAAGAAAGCGCGAGACACTTGGCCTTGTCACAATCAATATCCCATGTTTTTCGGATCTCCTTATTCGAAACAGATGATTCAGGACCTGGGACGGGTGGGGCTTTGGCAGTGAGGACATATGATTCTTTATCATATGTGAGTGCAATATTCAGGTTCCTCAACCATTCTTTATAATTCGGTCCCGTCAGTTTGTTTTTCTCTAAAAGAAGCTTAAGTCCTGTCATCATGTATCTGCCATTAGGAGAGAGAAAAGAATACACTCAGCGAAATGCTCTTGCAAAGATTTAGATTGGTTATTATCTTATCTAATCGATGTCTTCCACTGCTTTTATCAAATTTTCTTTCAAAACCTCAAAAAGAAAACTAGCCAGGATTAATTACATTCTACAATTTCGCTAACCGGTCAGCCAGGCCAGTGTCGGTAGTTTGAGGGAGGTTCCCCGTGCTTTCGCACGTACCTAATTAAAATAAATCTCGTTTTCCCAGAGGTCAAACCCCGTTGACACCTTTCTAGAAACCTACTGGATTAGCTAATTGTAAAGTGCAAAACTCTCCTGGGAGTAACTCTTACTCACAGTGGGATCGGAATCCAACTATCATATAGAAGGTATGCAATCCGATTGCAAATTTCAACTCTTGAAACTCTCGATATGGTTTTTACCTCTAGCTGCTTATGACCTTGGCTATGATCAACATATCATAAGCACTAGTCAAGTTCTACCCGTCATTTCATGATTAACTAGACCCACCCATATAACCCTTGACTATGATCAAGATAATCACATGAATGTCCTAACTGATCGCATCATATGCTTTGTAGGAATACATCACTTAGCTACCGTACACTACGCCTTGACTATGATCAACATACGTATCACGAATACTAAGTACTCTGCTTCCTAAAATGACAGAGGGTTGCGGATGGTTTTTATGAAAACCTTTAATGCTTTGAACTTGATCTTGATGTAGAATCTAAATAGTTTAGAAAAGGAGTGGCTTAAGCTCCGCATCTTTTGAAACTTGCATTTTTCATAAAAAGGCCGAGTGTGTTTCAAATCCGATTTTACAACATTTTTAGGTTTATTTTTCTTTACATTAATCTTATTAATGTAGTCCCATCATTTAAGTTCCTAAGCCATCACATTTAGGAAACGAAAATAGAACGTACACTTATGTCATCCGCATTCACCACAGTGTCCCGTTATGCACCGTTAGGTTACTTAACTAACGGCATAGCGGAGCGGGACTAGCGCGGATGTAAAACATAAGCAACGTTTATTATATATCATATATATAATAATATACCATTCGTCTCAGATATTAAGTACTCTCATCACAGAATATCAACAGCAGAAGCACATATGAAAATATAGGATATATATAGGAGGTCCGTATTTTGTATTTAGCCTACAATAGAAAATACGGATTCCACGGTCGCGATGAATAGCCAAGCCCACATGCTTAGGCCCCTACAAGAGCGGCAAGTGACCCTACCAATTCTAGAGTTTAGGAGAGCCGGTCTCGACTCCTCGAGATGGCCTTCCACTGAACCCTAGAATCCGGTCACTTGTACTCCCCTCCTTGGGTCTATCCTAATGCGGAAAAGTAAATAATATACAATAATGGTGACATCATTCTCAACCCGTAAATGCCCCAAATAAAAGAATATTACATACATTTAATTTTTACATGAATGAAAAAAACTCTCATCTCACATAAAACCCCCGGCTATTCAATCACGATGATCCTGCACATCATATCTCAGCAACACATAATATCACATATTATCAACGTAAATAAGTATGCGTACCCTGATTGTCGTTGTTGTATAGCAACGAAACTGGCGATACACCACATACTACACTTACGGTCGCAGAAAAGAAATGCAAAACTACAACATTTAGAATCCGCACTTTTCCTTAGACATCGCAAACTTGGAATATCACATACTCCAGATTTCATGGTAACACTGTAAATCTTACATTTAGGTCTTAATAATGAAAACACTTTTTCAAAAGAGATCGGGTGATTCAACAAGATTTCCGATATCCAACGAGACCGAAATGTTAGATTTACAAATAATCAATTAATTTTCTCAAAACTAATTAGCGTAGATTCCAAATATTGTATTACATTAACAAATACTAGGCGATGTTAAACCATTCGATTGATTAATCGATTACCCAAAAAATTCACAGAGAAGCTCAACATTTGAGCAGTATTAAAAATGCCTAAAAACATGCCCTGGTACCTATGGGCCAACCGTAGAAGGGCCGACCCGTGCCTCACAAATGGCGCCGCGAAACAGCCGCCAAAAGCGCGTTTTGGCTGCGGTTCCGCGGTTATTTAATCGAGTTAGGATATCGTTCTTCTAGAGGGTCCATAGAATTAGCTGCACGATTTTTTGAATATTTTTAATGTGAAAATTTCCAACTTTTTGAAAAAATTCCAGAGAACATTTTCTCGGAGCAATCGATGTTCGTTCGAAGTTTTTAACGTCGTCTAGATTACTCTAAAGTTCTAGCTAGGCTCTGATACCACTGTTGGGTTTCCTTAGCACCATGTCTAGGGTTTGGAAGCATCACACATGCCATTTTAATATTTTTAGGAGGTGCTAAGCAAACAAACTATGAATCGAACTAGAAAAATTAGGGTAACACAAATAGTATCTCATACAACATAGAAACTATCACTAAGTGGGAAGTATGCAACCTTTGTAGTCCTTCTTTAGTGACTCCTTGGATCCTTAAAAGTTTGAACCGGCTCGCTAGAGATCTTCCAAGTCCACGATGATCCACCCGAAGTTCCTTTGCTCAAAGCTCCTTACTTCACTTGATCAAGAATGAAGATGAAGCAAACACTTTACACTAATTGTCTAGAGTAGTGTAGAATGGTAATGTGGTTTGTTTCTCACTTCAAAACCCTTTCTTTTTAACTAACTCACTCATTAGAAATCTCAAGAGAGCAAAAAAGAGGAGGAAGAAGAAGATGGCAAGCTAGAGCTTAAAGTTGTGATAATCTCAAATAAAAATGAGAATGAATAATATAAATAAAAGTCACTCTCACAATTAACCATGGGTTAATAAATATCTAGATATTTATTTTGGAGTCAAAGCAACTAAGGAAAATAAACTCAAGGTCAAAGCAAGGGTTAAGGGAAGGAAGTGTGTAGAATTATCAACCATGAGTGAATTTCCTTTTTCTTTAGTTCCAAAAATAAATATATACATAATTTATTCCCATGTGAGTCTTGCATTGCCATTTTATATGTATCATCAACCATGACACCATGTATGTATGTATGTGCGCATTCACATCATCATGTGCATGAACAAAAATCTATGCATACATGCATGCATACATCAAAGTAGAAAAAGGGTTTAATAAAAAATGAGCTATAAAGTCAATGTTAAATCAACAGTTGATTTAACAAACCGGTCATATCACATACGACCCGACCAATAGAAAAACGCCCGATTAATATACGGTATCACATACACGCATTTAATCGGGTCCCCGCGCATATCTTATATGCACACCACATCGTTTCGCTTGAGCCAGGAAACTCCTTTGTGGGACTCTAAGACTCATCAATACGCCGACAATAGGTGATGATCACATCAAACACCCACAAGCCGCAAGCGGTCAGCTAAACGTAACGACCACCCGGGTATTGAGCGATCAGAAGAAAAACAAGCGAAGCTGTCAAAACTCCCGTCGAGCCAACTGGCAACACTTACCATATAGTCCGGTCTCTTCATCAGATATGCTGCATATCAAGTCTAGGGATAGTCTCGTTGACCCCAATAACTCAATAAGTCATGCCGGTGTATGGCTCATAACAGATCGAGAAACTACCGATAACAATTATCTGTAAATCTCAGTAGCCCTGGCCAGGGACTTCCTGTTATAGCCAATCGAGAATAGCACAACATCAACCCCCAATACTGGGAGAGACGAAACCCCTCCTATTGACCATTGCCTCCATGTGCCTCGGGACTGTACCCAAAATCCACTTGTTTCCACGACTCAGTAGAGCCGTGGTAGGGTGGAGATCAAATTACAGTGGGATGACACACAAGACTCTATGACGATCTCAGGTCTATAGACTATCCTGTACCAGTGTCACCTGAGAACTGCTATCCGACGATAGATATAATACCACATAAGAGTTCTCGGCGAGTCCGTTCAGTGTACCCAGTCTCCACTGAGCACCCGCATACAATTTTTGGTGTCACCACACCAGATGGATATGGGATCATCCATCACCCATCATATGGGACAAGAATGGTATATGCTAGTCTACTCTGGAATATCGATACCCCGTCTCGATACACCCACGACTAGGAACAGTTCAAGGATATGCTCATAAACTACACGTGTCCCACTAGTATGATCCGCATCATAGTCGCAGTAGTCAAGCAAATATCCTGAGGGCTTTATCAACATGTACCAAATGAGTAAGATGCATGATCAAATGAACATGTCAAGATAAAGTAAACCAGATAGCATACTATCATGTCGAGCAAGAAAGTCATCTGTATATATACATGTCCAAGCATCCACTATACATATAATGGCCTCTAGGGCATACATATATCCAACAGTTTGCACAATAAGATCCAGTACCAATAATCTTCTTTCTCTAATATCGTCCCAACAGACGGGCGAGCGACACTTGCGACCGTACAATGCTTCGAATGGTGCCATCTGTATAGTCGCCTGAAAACTGTTGTTATAAGAAAACTCCACCAAGTGCAGATGATCCTCCCATGAACCCCTGAAGTCTAACATGCATGCTCTCAATATATCTTCAAGAGTTTGGATCGTTCTTTCTGACTGGCCATCTGTCTAAGGATGATTGGCGGTGCTAAACTTCAAGCGAGTCCCTAAACTTTCCTGTAGACTTCTCCAAAAGTGCGATTAGAATCGGGTATCACGATCGAAAACGATGCTCACAAGTACTCCATGCAATCTCACAATCTCCTGCATGTATCGTTCTACTAAAGTTTCCATCAGCTGACCAACTTGAAACGGTATGAAATGAGATGTCTTGATCAATCGATCAACAATCACCTAAACTGTATTATTGCCCTTTGGACTCCGTGGTAAAGCAGTCATGAAATCCATGGTTATATGTTCCCACTTCCATTGAGAAATCAAAAGTGGTTGTAATAAACCAGCTACCCTTTGATGTTCAGTCTTGACTTGCTGACACACTAAACACTTCGATATGTAGCGAGCAATCTCACTTTTAATGCCTTCCCACCAAAAATGTAGTCGTGGATCTGTACATCTTTATGCCTTCCGGATGTACGGAATACGCGGAACTATGAGCCTCCTTCATGACTTCTTCACGAACATCTCCTTTCGGCACACACAAACGACTCCCGTATCGTAACGAACCATCTTCATGAATTAACAGATCCGTTCGAAGTCCCGCTTCTACCTGTTCTCGAAACTTCTGCAATCTTGGATCATGCAACTGCGCTGCTTTAATGTTATCGATCAAGAATGACTGTACTTGCAACTGCATCCACTGTCCCAAAGAATGCGGTAGTACAATCTCTAACTCGAATTTCTGAATATCAGTTATAATATCCTTCTGTGCAGTCAACATCCGTATCGCTGGCAACCGACTTAGAGCATCCGGTACTATATTGACTTTCCCCGGATGGTATTTTAGATCAAGATCATATTCAGCCATCAGCTCCAACCATCTACGCTATCTCATGTTGAGCTCTTTCTGTGTGAATAAATACTTTAGACTTTTGTGATCGGTAAATACTTCTACCATTTCGCCCAATAAGTATTGTCTCCAACTCTTCAAAGCAAAAATCACTGTTGCTAGCTCCAAATCATGAGTTGGGTAGTTCTTCTCGTGAGCCTTCAATTGTCTCGACGCGTAGGCTATGACCTTCCCAAGCTGTATTAAAACACATCTCAAACCTTTTTCAGATGCGTCGCTGTGAATAACCAGTCCTCCGGAACCATCTGGCACTGTCAGAATAGGAGCGATGGTCAACTTTTGCTTCAACGCTTCAAAAGCTGACACACATTTTTCCGTACATACGAACGGTACCTCCTTTCATATTAGCTTGGTTAATGGTTCATCTATTCGAGCGAAATTCTCCACAAACCTTCTATAATATCCGGCAAGCCCAAGAAAACTTCTGATCTCCCCTACGTTCTTTGGAATTGGCCAATCATGAACAACTGCAATCTTTTAAGGGTCAACGGCAATTCCATCTCCGGATACAACATGACCCAAGAACTTCACTTCTTCGAGCCAAAACTTGCACTTGCTCATCTTAGCATATAACCTTTCTTGACTCAACGTTTGCAGTGCGATCCTCAAGTGTTCTGCATTCTTTTCTTTGCTCCTCGAATAGACCAGAATATAATCGATAAATACCACTATGAACTTGTCCAAATACGGTGAAAAGATTCGGTTCATTAAGTCCATAAATATTCCCGGTGCGTCAGTAACTCCAAACGGCATCACTAAGTGCTCGTAATGCCCATATCGAGTTCAGAATACTGTCTTGCAAATATCTTTTGACTTCAGCCGAACTTGATGATATTCGGATCGCAAATCCAGTTTCGAGAATACCCTTGCGCCACTGAGTTGATCGAATAATTCACCGATGCGAGGGATCGGGTACTTGTTCTTAATATTCACCCGGTTTAATTCTCGATAGTCGATTCACATCCTCCGCGTGCCATCCTTCTTCTTGACTAGGAGAACTGGATCGCCCCAGGGTGAATTGCTGCTGTGAATCCAACCCTTCTCTAGCAATTCGGCAACCTGTTTCTTTACTTCTTCTAGTTCTACAGGCGCCATCGGATAATACGCCTTTGAAATCGTCGCTGCTCTAGAAATAAGATCAATCGCAATTCCACATATCGTTTTGGCGGTAAACTCGAGATGTTCTAAAACACATCCATAAACTCTCGAACTACTTCTGGCGCTTCCACCATGTCTACTTCCATCGACGAAAGAACGGCACTTGTCGACCTAGCTCTAAATTCGACTGGCCCAACAAATCTGCTACCTCCTGAAAATATAAACTCCGGATGTCCGGAAATCTGGAAAATCACTTTCTTTGCCCTACAATCGATGTGAGCGTTGAAAGTGCCAAGAAAGTCCATTCCCAAGACAACATCACAGCTGGCTGTATCAATTACCAAGAAATCCGTGAATAGCTCTCGTCCACATATAACAATCGAAAAATCCTTGCAATCGCTACTAGATATAATTTTCCCATTCCCGGTATGTATGTCCCAGCAACAAGACAGGGCCGTGTATAGAATCGAGTGTGCACTAATAAACTTGGATGACATGAAGTAATGGAATGCACCTAAATCGAATAATGCCAATGCAAAAAAATTATAAACGAGTAGGATACTTGAAACAACTTCGTCTGAAGCTTTGGCCTCCTCGACCGTCAAAGTGAAGGCCCGTGCTTGATTAGGCTTTTGAGTGATCTGCTTCTTCCCGTGAATCTGCTTCTACGGTGGCTTCTGAATATTGTCTCCCAATTTTAGCTTTGACGGGCAATCACTGATGGTATGGTAGCTGATCCACAAACTAGACAAAGTCCAAGCCTCCTTCGACAGTCCTTCTGCAGGTGTCCGGGTAAACAGCAGAAATCACAAATCACGCTTCTGATCGGATACAACGAGCTTCTTCATAGGTACAATGTATTGTCTGTTCACCGGGATGCCTCTGCGTACAGGAGCTCGGTTTAGCGTAAATGCCGGCTTCTGCACTACGACGGCTTGCTGTTGGATACTCTTCACTTTCACCGATAAACTCTGCTGCTCCCTGGCTGTCTTGAGAAATTAGGAGAAGGTGGTCAATCCCAAAAATATAATATGTCTCTGAATCTCCACATCTAAGCTACGCATAAAGCTCCGTGCCTTATCTGCATCGTTGGCAACCAAAGGCCCCGCAAATCGACTAAGCCGAGTCCACTCAGTCGCATGCGCATCAACGGATCTGCCATTCTGCTTCAGGCTAATAAACTTTTCTTCCATTTCTTCTCGAGCAGTTTGTGGAAAGAACTTCTCCAAGAAACTCCACAAAAACGTTGCCTAACTGATTGGCTTGGGCAGACGGGTCTCCTCTACGAGCCTCCACTCGCGAGCGTAATCTACTAATTGGATGCGTACTACATCCACCCTTTTCTCATCTGGAATCTGCACGGCGGGGAGCAGATTCTCTGTATCAACTAGTCACTGCTCCGCTGGCAATGGCTTCTCCAATCCTATAAATGTGGACGGGCCGAGCTTTCTGAAGTCCGCCACGGTGCCCTCACGCTATGCTGGCCTGGGTGCTACTGCAATTACTGACTGCTGGACTGTCCGCTGACCCTCCTGGAAAGCCTCGGCCTGTCGCCGATATAGCTCAGTTTTCCGCTTTTGGTTTTCCAGCATTCCACATATAACTCCAAGAAGTGCGGCGTCATCAACACGTCTCAGGTACGATCGCAAATCTCTATCCGCCATGATTCTGGAGCCAAGACACTGAAGATGATTTGCAACGGTAAACAAGATTCAATAAACAAGATAGCTATAGATTCAAGACTGGCAAGGTAGTAATGTGGCAGGACATGTTCCTAATTCCGGATTTTCTGGTTAGTGTATTGGGTTCAATACCCAACTACAAAAGAACCAAACCCGATTAATCCTAAATTCTATGGCTCTAATACCAAACAAACCCTGTCACGTCCCGCTTCGCAAAATGCACGGACTACGGCACGTGACAGAGCCAACCATACTACCTGTGGCTAGAAATCATCCCTCCACAGTCACATTACGGCTGTCTATAAGATATCAAGCACAGCAAAATATAAAATCTATCTAGTACATGTCCATTTGCCACAGTAAATAGAGTCAAGAAAAATGAATAAGCGGAAACAGATCAAACCCAATAAACAACATCTGAAAACATGTCCCAATATGGGTTCACATCAAGAAGTAAAACTACGGAAATAAACTAAACTAAACATCTTTTAATACACGATCAATTCCTCATCGCTCGGCTTGATGGTTAAAGTACTCTCGATCTGCTTGCGACAAAGGTAAAGGAACTGGGCCATACAAAACCCAGATGTCGGTGCGTCATAATATCAAAGTAACATTGATAATCCTGGATATAACGATATAAGTAATCATGAATATAAATAAATGACACGGATATTGTCACGCCCCGCTTCTCAGAGTGCGCTAACTACGACACGTGACAGAGCTAACCATACTACCTGTGGATAGGAATCATCCCTCCACAATCATATTACGGCTGTCTATAGGATGTCAAGAACGGTAAAATATAAAAGTTATCTAGTACATATCCATTTACCACAATAAAAGAGTCAAGAAAATATATAAGCGGAAACGATATTAATATCCAATAAACAACATTTGAAAATACGTCCTTATATGGGCTCACATTAAGAAATAAAAGCTGCGGAAAAATAAAAACTAAATATCACTAAACTCAATTCCTTACTGCTCGGCTTGATGGCTAAAGTACTGTTGTTCAGCCTGCGATAGAGATAGAGAAACCGGTCAATGCAAAATCCAGACGTCAACGCGTCATAACATCAAAATAACAATAATAACCAGGATGTAACGATATAAGTAAACATGAATATAAATGAGAACACATGTATGAAACAGTGAGGTGTAGGTATGTGACGTGTAACCTAAGGTTTGTACTTCTAAGTTATCTATTCTAAAAGTCTTTGAAATCAATTTAATGGAATCATCGATGTAACTCAATAGTATCCCGTGCGAGCCCGGAACCACGGTCAAGATTCTCGGGCTCCGAGACGTGCCGCTAGGCAGTAAACAGGTAACAAGTATAGATGATGATGTTAGCAGCAGCATCCCGGGGCTGGCCTAGCCTGTAAAGACTGATCAGTATAAGTATCGAACTGTTGAGTTACAAATCAGGTTTCATTATTAATTTCCCCTTACTCCCCAGGTTATGTGTTCAAGTCAGGTATTGATGATATAAATCTAATGCCAACACAGGATCAAGCAGGTACATGTTTTGTCTATGTAGACAACGGGTTACGTCCGTTAGGACAACAAGTCAGGATTGTCGGTATTAATAACAAGATCAAAGTAACAAGTCAGGTAGTATGTCGTGAACATGTCATGTGGTGCATATGTATTAGATAGATATCCAAATTTAAAACTGTAACGAATATCTAACATGGTAAGTGCTATGGATACCAGGATGTATATGTGTCTATTTGTAATAACCTGTATATATATCCATGACTACGTGTGATGCAACTAGACAACATGTTGCACTAATATAAATGTAATATGATATAATGAGGTTCCGGCATGCAACTAGATATGCAATTGGCAGTACGGATACGAACGGATATCGAAAAACGGTAAAACTATAACATCAGATGCATAATTAAAATACATGTATTATTTTTATTCATATGGATATAAATATATTAACATAGCATATTGCAAGATAAACTTGCCTGATCGAATCTCACGACGGGATACGTACGTCACGTTTGACGTCGGGTAAACGTCGCGATGCAACCACACGCGTACAAAACTGGACCTGGCTAATACAAGACGTGGCCATGCTAGATGATGACGATGACTGGGTCGTCCTGATCGTCGGCGACCTGCGCGACTCCGGCGACAGCCGGAAAGCAAGAATCAAGAAAGAGAAGAAAGAAAAGAAAGAAAGAAGAAGAGAAAAGAGAGAGGTGTGAAGTTATATAAATTAGTATATATATAATTATATATATATAAGTAGAGAGAGGGGGAGGCGGTGAGAATATATTATTAGTTAAAAAAAAATATTTAATATATATAATATATATAATAACTGTTAATATATATATATATAATATTATAATATATGTTCTAGGATTATATAGCTAATAACAAAATACTCCGAAAAATACCCGGGTATCTTCTGAAATTCCAGTTTTAAAATATGGATAATATACGTGTCTGTTAAAACCATAATGGAATGTCCAGTTAAATAAAATGCATAACCCAAGAACGGATACACGTAAAAACACGTAGCGATCCAAATGAGCCCGTTTCATCAAACAGGAAGTAAACACGATGTCTAGATGCACTCACAAGATATGGGGCATGACAACATGCCATGCTAGGTATTAAAATATATATTTGGTTATAAGTTGTATTATTTAGAAGATATGCATATGAATAAAACATACAAGTGGGTATTAAATCTAAATATGCACGAATCCTTAGCACTAGAAAATATATGACGTAATCAAGACGGGTTTCAAGCATGCAGGTCGGGTCGAATATTAACCACAGATACCAAATGCATCATCTGCACCCAAAAGAAAACAGTAAACAAGAAACTGTCGTAAAATTGGAAAATACCCAAATCAAATATGGTATAAATGAACTAGAGTGTTACATTATACCCAATTGCTGTTCACCACCGAAAGACCGGACCGAGACGTTGGGACGTCTGGCCTGAATTTGGGGGCAGATGCTATTTGGATTTATCTGTCCACCTCTCCGAAGATACCAAGTTGATTTATGGCACCATATATCGGAGGTTTGGACAGACGCGACCGTTGTAACAGACTTTATCTGATTCCCCCTCATTTTATGAGGGGTTTTTGATTGTGGGGACGCTCTTCCCTGCAGACGCAAGCCCCTGCAGTTAATTATGTTACCGCATTGCGATAACCACTTTCTCCTGCTCCGGCAGTTCACTTCGTGTCATGTGTGTTTTTGTTTGTTTAGGTTGCCCGTGGATTGTATACGGAGACTAGTTTATGTCATCGCCCATAGGGCGTGGATTAGTCCAAATCCATATATTTGAGATTTGGGTTTAGGTCAAGAATTTTGTTTGACGAGGCCCACATTGGTAGTTTGGTTTGCCAACGGGGATAAACTTAGGACACAAATCTCACATTTGTGGGGTCCACCGGTTCAGGGGATATTTGGGTTTGATTTAAGGCTCATTAGACATATTTGAGACTAAGATCGACTTATGAGCAGTGAGCATATGGGCTCAACTGATCATTAGATCATATATGAATAGCCCAAGGATAGTATATGGTAGTCATTACGGAGACAGACCGCATGGCAAAACATATTAGTTTAAGGACGTCGCGGTCCAACATTCCCTGTTTCGGACGAATATTAGTTTAAGGACATTTCGGTCCAATGTTCCCTGTTTAGGATGAAGATTAGTTTAAGAACATTTCGGTCCATTATCACCATATTTTGGGGCGAAGATTAGTTTAAGGACATTTTGGTCCAACATTCAACTTGCGGCACGTATATTTGTTACGTGGCGGAGTGAACGATGGTGACATGGAATGCATCCAATTTGGAGTGCGATCCGATTTGAGATGTGCACGTCAATTTAGAAGTGCATCAACGTGGGATATATCATTCCCAGTCTTGATGAAGTTTTACATCAAGTTGGGACGAGAAAATAGTTGTTGGTTGTCGGGATCCGCCACCTCTCTGAAGACGTTGAGTAATTACAATGACATATATCAGAGGTGTGGAGAGGTGTACCCTTGAATCAAATCCCGTATTTGTGAGCAAAAGGGGTTGTGGTGGACCTAAGAATTGTTAGTCATATTTGAGACTAAGATTACCTTAGGAGATATGGGATGAATATCATTTTGGATATCATCAATGAGAGATCATCAGACATGTTTGAGATTAAGATTAGTTTGGAAATCACGAACATATGGGCTTGGTTGATTTAAAATCAAAGAGGTTTAACCTATGTAAACTTAGCCAATTTGGGCTGTGATTGGGTTTCTATACTACCCAGTAGTGCTAAGCACTAAGATATACAGCGCTCACGTGTGTTTCACGTGAGACGCTGGCATAGTGCCAAGCATTAATTTTTTCTGGCGCTCACGTGCTTTTCACATGAGGCGCTGGGTCTTTAGCCTTTGGCGCTCACATGCTTTTCACGTGAGGCGCTACAATAGTGCTAAGCACTAATTTTCTCTGGCTCTTACGTGTATTTCATGTGAGGCGCTATGTTTTTGGAAATTTAATTTCTGTTGATATTTTTAGAGAACTTAAATCTCTGTTTATAGTATTTTGACCATTAACGATCACCAAGATCATTATTTTGAGGATCTAGGATCATGTTCTAAGTTCCTGGAGTATTATGAACTCCATGTTTTCCATGTTCATATTTTCAGAGAGTTTAAACCTCTTTTAATGGTGTTTTGACCATTAAGGATCACCAAGATCACTATTTTGAGGATCATCGATCGGGTTCTTTAAAGAACTAAGTTCTTGATTTGAAAGAACTAAGTTCCTGGAGTATTATGAACTCCATATTCTTTCTTTTCAATTTTTTTCTATTGGATATAGTGCCCTCAGAGTCAATTATTGGATCACAGGCGCGTGATTGCAATGATTGAGGGAGGACCTATGCCGGTAGGACAGTCTTACTCAAGATGATAGTATGCTATCTGATTTATTTTTATCATCGTGTACTGCTTTAGGTGACCTTACGGATCACTATTGCATGTTGATAGAGCCCCTAGGATTCTTGCTTGACTGCCAGTAGTATGATGGCGATCATATACGTGGGAGCTGGGGTCTATAAGCACATCCTTAAAAGGTCCCTAGTCGTGGGAGTTTTCGAGACAGGGCATCGATACTCCAGAGTAGACTAGTGTATACAGTCGAGACCCCGACGAGGGGCGGTGGCCGGTCTCACAAGCCACTGGTATCAGTTGGTTCACCTAAGATATATACAGGTGCTCATTGGGTTATGAGTACACCGGACAGAACTCGCCGGGCACATGCTAGTTGGTCTTATACCAGACGTCAGATAGCAGTTCCCTGGTGACATGTGTACAGGTTAGTTCATCGACCTGAGATCGTCATTAGTCTCGTGTGAGTTCCCACTATACTTTGATTACTACCCTACCACGGCTCAAAGGAGTCGTGCAAACAGGTTTTAGTTGGGTACAGTCCCGAGCCACATGGAGGCAGTGAGCGGATCGGCAGGGGTTCGTCTCTCCCGGTATTGCGGGTGAGATCGCGCTGTGTCTAGGAGAGCCATTACACAAAGCCCTCGGCCGAGGCAGGAGATTTACTGGTAGGTATTCCAGTACTATCTCAGGGTGTTCTGGGCTACACTCCGACACGACTTGTACCGCTTTTGGGGGTCTGACTTTTATTAATCCCCTAAGCCCGCCATGCGATGCTCATAGACGAACGGACCGGACTGTACGGATATTGTCATTGACAGGCTCAGTAGGGTGTCAGGATGAGTTCGCTCACAGACGTCCCTTTTGGTCAATAGCTGGTAGCCCGTCACGTATGGCTAATACCTCTGACGTGCTAGTGGTTAAATCTACAGCCAAAGTATTGATGAGTCTTTAGAGTCCCCCACAGACAGTTTCTCAAGTTTCGGGCGAAACGCTGTAGAGGCCGTATGGAGATATGGCAGGGTTCGATCAGATACATGCGGTATTGCACGGATCATGATCGGATGGATAATACTAGCGGGCTTTGGTTTAAGCCGGATCTTAGTATTGTACAGTGTAGAGTTTGTCTCATTGCATTTGTATTCGGTCGGAATACAAATGCGGCTATGTATATACAGTCGCGGGGTTTTCCTGTAATTTATTACGGGATCAGTTTTTGAAGTTGCCAGTTTGCATTCCGTTTCAGCCAGTTTTCCTTTCTTTCTTTCGTTGGCTGATTATTGATGGAGGGGCTAATTTGCATATTTGCAAATTAGCAATTGTGGAGGGTTTATTTGTAAATGAGAAATTATGATGGATTAAGCATCTTTGCTTTTTCTTTCATCATTTCTTTTGCATTAATTGAGAAAGGATGTGATGAGAGTTGATTTTGATATTGATGTGAGACTTGCTTTTGGCTTATGGTTACCTTCCACTTGATTGTGCTCACCCCCCTTATTTTTCCGATGACCTATTTGGGGCCGGCCACATTAGAGAGAGAGGGAGATGAGGATTCATTTTTGGTGTGGGGAAAATTAGTTCATCTCATATTCCTTGCTTGCCACAAAAATTCCATAGTTCATTTCCTCCATCAAAAGGCAACTTCACAACCCCATGAGACAAACATTACTACACTTAGCCTACAGCATCCTTGGGCACATCGACTCGCCAACTTCGTGCTCGAGTTGCCTCGGTCCAGAGATGGGAGCCCATAAAAGAACCCGGCGATGTGGTGCCCGTTCCGACGAGGAGATGAAGACCGGAGATTCCGCGAGGAGATCGGAGTGGAGGCCGAAGACCGAAGGACACGGATCGCTCGGTATAGCATTCTATCCCTTCTCTTGATTGCTAGTAGTAGGTTAATGGTTACGATCCGGGTTTTTAGGATGCGGTAGTGCCGGTTTTCAAGTCAAGAAAAATTTTCGTTTCCGCATTTTGACCGAGAAAAGACGGCCGGTGCGCTACCGTAGTCCTATATGGTATCAGAGCCACGCCATTAACCTAGTCTAGCTTGCTCTAACGTGTTTACAAGTTCAATCAAACGGATTTTCCGAAAACCCGATTTCTAAAGTGCAGTTTCTGTCGAATTTTTCCAGTGCTCTAAAAAATTATTTGGTACATTGTAAAAATACGAGCAGGGTTTTCTGAGAACACTGTAAAAATTTGGCACCCTGATCCTACAGTTGAGCCGCGGAACCGCGGCCATAACCCCATTTTGGCCACGGTTCCGCCGCCGAAATATACCTTCTCTGCACCAAATTTGTACAGTGGGTTTCTGACTTGAAATTAGGGTTTTTGGTATATACTGTTTGGGCCCAGATTTTCTTTGAGTGCTGCAGTAGTGCTTGGGGCCCACTTCGGGAAATTTAGTCGATCAAAAATTTTAAACATATTAGTTCACAGTATTTACATTATATCTGCGACCGTGAATGTCACTTGATCGGTAAATCCTGTCTAACTGCTATTGCTCTTTTAGACGGATTTGCGAACGTGACATTCACATTGATGTTCTGTGTTGTGCTGTGATGTTGCGGATTTGTCGTGGTGGATAGCCTGGATGCAATGGTAGTACAGTTTGGTTGTATTTGTACATTTGATATTGCGGGGCGAGCGTCCGACATGTGGACTGCCGTCACTGCTTGTTTGTATATTATTCTTTTGGGGCACGAACGGGCTGAGGTCGATGTACCTGTTGTTTGTATATTTTTACTTTCTGTACTAAGATTACCCCGCGGTGGGGTGCATGGATAGCCGGGTTCTAGAGGGCAACGGGCCCGCATCTCATGGCTTTGAGACGGAAGGGGCTTCACTCTAGAATTGGTGGGCTATTCGCCGCACTCGTAAGGGGTACAGGTTGACCCAAGGAGGGGTGCTCAAGTTACCGGATTCCGTGAAGTGCTGGGTGGTCCATTCACGTCGTTGAAGGGGGCTGCCTCGCTTCAGGTTTTGGCGGGTAACTTGTCGCACTCGTAGAGGTCTAGGATTTCATTGCACAGGCTATCCACATGACCAGAGGAACGTCGGGATTCAGTAGCGGCTCTATGAAACCCGGGGATCCCAGATATCTGTATTGTTCTGTGATGCTTATTACATTTATGTGATGTTGCATTTTATCACGCCTTGAGCGATTATTATATATTGATATATATACTAGTATATGTTGTATATGTTTTGCATCTGCGCTAGTCCAGTCCCCGCTCTGTCGTTAGTTAAGTAACCTAACGGGTGATGACGGGACCCAGTGGCGAATGCGGATGGCATATACGTACATCATTATTTTTGTTCTTTATTGGTGTGATCAATTGATGGGACTGCATTGATTCGGATCAATGCAAGCTAAACAAACCTATTCTGATGTTGTTGGAACATTTTTCAAAAAAAAAGCTGTTATTGAAAGGACGTTCTCTTTTGTTTTGCACAGTGGTATTCGGTTATGAATATCCAGCGCCTCAGTCGACGAGGCAAAGGCCGAGATCCCTTCACCGGGAGTGACCCCTTGGACAGAAGTTTGCGTCAGGGCAATAACTTCACTATAGTCGATTACATTTGCTTTGCATCGTGGTATTTAGTTGGAATATCCTGCACCTCATTCTACGGGGAAAGTGCCGAGATCCCTTCACCGGGAGTGACCTCTTTAGCAAAGGTTTTCGCCACTATATTTTTATAAAAAGCTATCCAGTTCCTTCAACGATATCAAGTTCATTACGTTAAAGGTTTTTCGCCAAAAAACTACCGTAGCCCTCCGTCATTTCAGATTAGCATTGCTTAGTATTCGTGCTACGTATGTCGTGCATTGCCGAGGCGTAGTGTTCGGTAGCTCTGTAATGCTTTTCTGTCGCATGGTTAAGTGGATTGGTTAGGACAGTCGTACGGTCATGTTGGCATTGTCAAGGACTCGTACGGGTGGGTTTAACGCAATCAAGATAATGACGGGTTGAACTTGACTAGGACTCTTTGATATGTTGGCATTGTCAATGTCACTTGGGTCCTAGGGGTAAAAACACACATTGGGAGTTTTTAAAGAAACTGAAACTTGCCAGATATGCGCATACCTTTTGGAGTGTGATAACGTGAGTGGATTACATCACGTTATCATGCGATGATAGTTGGATCCCGATTCCCACTGATGAGTTGGTTTACTCCTCGGGTGATCCCGACTAATTCTTCTTTCAGGTTTGGAGGAGAATTTGAGCTTACAGTGGGATGTTTCCTGATTAGATAAATTGATAACCATTCTGATCTAGGTTAGAGTGCACACTGAGTGTTTCTTTTTTCTCTCTCTTTGGCAGTGACCATGGCCCGATGATCAGTCGAAAATAATGTATTTTTAACACGTCAATTTCCCTATCATTTGCACTCATCTATTAGTGTTCGGTTTGCATATTACACATATTAGCAAAACGACTATAAAATACCAGATTACCTGTGTTCTATACTAAAACCGGCATTTTAAAGGAAATTGAGTGTTTATCATGGCATCGCATCATCCTTGTATAGCGTAACACTTGTTTCGAGAATCTGTGCAGGAAATTGCAGGAGAAAAGCCAAAATTGTGAAAAGAGCTGATAAAAAATACGCCAACTTAAAGATTTGAGATCTGGCAGTGATACAGAAAGCCAAATGAGATTCCACATATTTTAGAAAGGCCTAAATGTCAGCCCAAGAGATACCAGAGACTTTCATAGCCTAAGGCTTCAACAGAGCCGCGGATCCGCGGCCAGAACCCTCTTGGCGCCGCGGATCCGCGGCTATATGGTGACATCAGCATCTCCATTTTCAGCACGTGCCTTTTTTCTAAAGGCAAAGTTTCCAGAACTCTCCAGAAACTCCATGTGGCTTCATCTCGAAGGCTCGGCCCAACAACCTTCTTCTAGAATCCTCCTTGTAACAACTTAATTCTAGAATATTCCCTCCAACAAACTTCTTCTAGAAGATTCTTTCTAACAACCTCATTTTGGAGGGAAAATTCAAATTCAAATGAGGTGGTTCATTTTGGAGGGAAAAGTTGTTCATTTTGGAGGGAAAAGTTGTTCGTTTTGGAGGGAAATTTGAAATTTGAATTCTAGATCTAGGGTTTTGGATGGCTTATAAAAGGAAACCTAGATCTAGGGTTAAGGGTCTTCTTCTTCTTCAATCTTTATCTCCCCCAAATTCAATACAAGTTGAGTGACACAACTTGTAAACCCTAACCCTAATTCCAATTCCAATCCAAGATCAAGAATTCCGAGTTCAATCAAAACAAGAAGCCTAGATCCTTTAGAGAGCGAAGTCGATCTTCATCCGAGCAAGTGATCCAAGCCGATCCGCGATTTAAGGAGCCGAGCGACGCCAAATTAAACGATCAAAGTTCCTTCCTCTTGTAGTTCTTGAGAGTTGTAACTAATTGTTGATATAATAAAGGTGACAATTCTTTTATCTTGTTTATCTTTTGAATTCGAGAATTATGATTCAATCTAGATTCTTAAATGTTTGTTTTGCGATAATGCTTGAGTAAAACTCCGCTCGTAAAGGAGTCGAGACGATCGATAGAATGATGATGATTTAGATTCTTTTACAATTCTTAAATCCTATAACGTTTGTAAATTCTTGTAAATCAAGTGATCGATGACCTAGTTTCGATGCGATGCTTTCTTGATTGTGTTCGCTCGAAACTAGAGATCAACGATCGATCATTTGATTTTCTAGAAGCTAGTTTGTGAATGAGATTCATCGAAAGGACAAAGGATAAGATGAGAAAACCGTAGTTTCTTCGCAAGATCCTTAACCTCGATAAATCGTCATCGATCTAGCATCAATTCGTTAATGGATAAGAGTATGTAATCATTAGATCTCATCACATCTATAGATCCGATCTACTCCTACGAGCCACATTTCGAATCTTGATTGTTGGTTTGGAAATCATCACATCTCAATTCTTGATTTTAATGTTTTCTTAGATCTAGATTTTTCTAATTCTTGAAATTCAATTTTATAAATCATGAATTGTTTCTTTTCTTTTCCTTAAAGTTTCAACTCATCTAAATTTGAAACACGAACGATTACACTTTCCCTGTGGACGATCCGCACTTACTAACGCGCTACAATTCGACACCGTTATTGATTGCGGTCAAATATTTTTGGTTGTGATTTCTTATACATTTTCTACATACACACCGGAATTCAATTTAATCAAATGGCGCCGTTGCCGGGGATTGTGAGCTAATTGTTCGTTTTTTGAAATTTGAGTTGAAAAGTTTATTCCATTATAATTTTTAGATCAAAATTCGCGCAAAACACTAAACGTGTTGTTGTGATTTGTTACGAGGAAATCTGGAACTTGTGGAGCTGTGGAAATTTTTTTTTTGCAAATTCCAGAGAGCTTATAAGGTGAAAAGAGGCACACTGTAAAATTTTGGTGCAGAGATCTTTCAAACCTGCGGCGGATCCGCGGCATTAGGCGCTTATTGTGGCTAAACCGCGGCGCTACAGTAGCGTTACAGTACAAAAATTCTCAGGTGACTCTTATGCTTTCTTATCTTCTCCCTCATCTGCTCCAATTAACAATTTGCTGTAGGCTTCTTTGCAAATAAATCGCAGCGCCGCAAAAAGCAAAATAAAAATTGTGCGTGTTTTGATTTTTGGTTGTTTGCATAATAATACGGAATTTAAGGGGCACGGCCAAATCCAGATTAGGTGGGGAGTTCATTACCCTTCCTAAGCCCCAAAAATCACAAACTTGCATCCGCATTACCTTCATTAACTAAAAAAGATCTAGAGATGACTCTAAGGACCGTCGCGCTCACTTAGGACAGAAGAAAGCCGTGGGTAATTCATTGCTTATCCGCGTTTCTTTTGTGGTGTCTAAGGCTAGTGGTTATTAATTAGGCCCACTACTTACGCAGTGGAGTACCTTCCCACTTACCTGGCACTTACCTGGCCACAGGGCAGACAAAGAGGCAGTGGAGGATTGATCCTGCGACTTGTCTTTTGGCAGTTAGGAGCGGTCTAGAGCTTTGACCTAGGTGACCAATAGAATTAAGGTTTTGCTTGTTGCATTTGTTGTGATTGCATCATTTTTTCAAAAATCCGGATATTTTGCAAAACAAACACCAATCACTTCATTCATTTCCCCTAATTATTACCAACGCTGCCACTTGTGCTACAACTATTTAAGCACATGTTAGGCTGAACACGGGATTCCATTTCCCGTTTTGTTCGCGTTTCTTTTATCAACCCCAGAGTCGGTAATTCTTCGCCTTCTTCCCCACCACCCACCACGACCGCGATGGACGGATTTCCATCAAACTTTAACACCACTCTGCCACCGCCCGCAGGTGCGCAGAATCCTCCACGCATCTCTCTCCAAGAGAGGTATAATCCTACACGTGTTCCCCTTCCCACCTGTCTGTCCATACCACCTGCCAACGGGGAAAATTTTGAAATCAACCCCCAATTTATCAAACTGTTACCCAAATTTCACGGTCTTGATTCTGAAAACGCATACATGTTTATTTCCAAATTCGAAAACGTATGAGCTTTGATGGGAAATTCACAACTGTCTTTGGATGCTCTGCGTTTACGTCTTCTCCCATTCACTTTGTGCGATTTAGCCGAGAAGTGGCTTTACATCACACCCGCACATTCTATTTCAACATGGGATGAATTCGTTGCAGCGTTCCTTAAGAAATTTTATCCCAATCACAAGACCAGCCGTGTTCGGAGCGAAATCTTCAAATTTACCCAACTTCCCAATGAACCATTTTGGAAATGCTTTGAACGGTTCAAGAATCTTCTTATCCAATGTCCTCATCACGGAAACTCCAGATGGGATTTGTGTCGAATTATCTATGAGGGTATTGATCTCACTACTAGACAGATGCTTGAAACCATGTGTCATTGCCAATTCCTATCTAAAGATGATGATGAAGCTTGGAAATACCTAGAAGATTTAGCTCAAAACACATCACAGTGGGAAAGTGTTAGACCACCACCGCCTAGGGAAGATGTCAATCAGCTCGATGTTTCCTTCATCATGAAAGCCGAATTGGCCGCAATACAAAAGAAACTCGACGCTATAGAAAACAAAATTTCTTCAGCCTCCCTAAAACAATCCACACTTCCAAAAACCGTGTGTGGCTGCTGTTCAAACCCTTCACATTTGACAGAAGAATGTCCTTTGAATGTACCATTTCAAGGTCACACTAATGCTGCATTTCAGCAAAGACCTGGAAACGATCCTTCTTCTTCCTCATATAATCAAGATGGGAGGAATCACCCTGATTTTTCTTGGATCCAACACCAACCTCAATACACGGTTCCAAACCAAAACAATTTCCAAAGGGCTCTTCCACCACAACAGCAACCACACCAATTAAGTCAGCACCCCTACCAATCACAAAAATTCTAAAATCCGGCCAACACTTTTTCACCACATGAAAACTCTTTGCCATTGGCCGGTACTGACGATACCTCTGCACTACTACAAACCTTGGTTACTTTCATGAAACAATCCATCCAAGAGTCGGCAAGTTTTCAATCTTCCATCGATAATATGATAAAGATCATTCTCTCTCAAAATGAGAATATTAAATTGATGAAAGCACAAATTGAACGAATAACAGCCGAAATAAGTGCTAGAGAAAAAAGGAATCTTCCATCTCAACCCTTACCTGATCCTGGACCTTCACATTGCACTAATGTGGATGCTTTTACAACGTTGAGATCTGGAAGAGTGCTAGACAATCATTCGGGTGAACAAATTGATAATGATGAATTGATCATTAACACCCCGGCTTCCACTTCCACTTCCACTCACACTTCTACCTCTTGTCCTATTTCGTCTAATGTACCGTCTTCTTCCGAGCCTATTCTCCGTTTTCCCAAAGGCTCGAACCCTCCACCCACCTCACCTTTTCCACCCCCACAAACTTCTCCACAAATGTTGGACCCAACACTTATTGATAGAGCTCCATTTCCTGAAAGGTTGAGGCCCAACAAACATCATGCACAAAGGGAGAAGCTTGTGGACATGTTTAAGGAACATCAACATCCCTCTCCTAGATACAATCCAACAAGTTCCGTCCTATGAGAAAATTCTTAAAAACTTGTGCACTAGAAAGAGGAAGACTCGAATGTCTAAAAAAATTTCATATCAAGTACTGTAGAAAAAGCTTTCCCCAACAATTACCGAGGAAACGTAAGGACCCTAGCTGTCCTACTATTTCTATTTCTATTAGGGAAAAATACATTAACCGTGCTTTACTTGACCTTGGCGCTAGTGTTAACTTGCTTCCTTACTCGGTCTATGAGCAACTAGGTATCGGAATGTTAAAGCCCTTGAGCATAACTCTCCAGATGGCTGACCGATCAATCACCAAACCTAAGGGTGAACTGGAGGATGTGTTAATAAAAATCGGGGAATTTATATTCCCTGTGGACTTTATTGTACTTGATACACAGCCTGTAGCGAACCCACGGAATCAAATTCCGGTGATTTTAGGTCGCCCCTTTTTGGCCACTTCCAACGCTATAATCAACTGTCGTAATGGTTCTATGACCCTATCTTCGGGAATAGGTCAATTGAGCTGAACATTTACAAGTTGGGAAGTGTACCCTCCGAACCTACTGCTCAGGTCTGTTCTGTCGACTTAATGGATGTCGACAGTAGCGAATTTGATGATCCTCTTGATACTAATCTTGACTCTTTTCATATGTTGTTGTTTGGCCCAACTATGTATCATACACATACGGACTCTTCCACTGAGATGTCCGGGTCAACAACTAACACTGATTATGAATTGCTTTTAGAGTCTGAAAATCACCCCGAGCTTTGTGATGGCATTATTCTTCGGGGTATTGATGGAACTTTTGAGGAGATCTTCGCTGAAGAACTCGCATTTTTGAAAGACACGGGTGTTGAGATGAATCATCTCCCAATCAATGAAATTGAACCTCCACCCATTCTTCTGGACTGTAAAAAGAATGCAAGTAATCCATCACAATCACTGCATCGTCTCTCCAAAATGAGACGCACACACATTCTATTCCACCACTTGCCATTTCCCCACTTCTTCTTCCACCAACCAGAGCACTGCATTGATAAAATTTTCGAATGGTTGGTGTTAACTTTCGGTCTTTGCAAAGCTTGGCATCGACCAATAATTCTTGACCCCCTCTTGTGATTTTTAAAGATTAACATGGCTTAATTCAAGTTTGGGGGGTATATTATCTGGCTCTTGAAAAGAAAATTTTTACACAAAAAGATGAGCCAAAAATAAGTTTGGGGGAGGATCTTCACTTAAATATTTTGCCCCCACTAATAAATTCCTCCCAGGCTTACAGGTTTTTTGTAAATATAGCGGTTGGCAACAGTGAGGACATTGTTGAAAACAAGTTTGGGGGAGGTTTGTGCTTATTTTCGCATCATTTGCATCATACTTTGCATAAGCACAAAACATTTTTGAAAACCTATAAAAATTTAAAAAAATTCAAAAAAATAAAAAAAAATTGTACAGAAATAAGATAATGAAAGAGTAGATAGTGAAAAATTACATCCATGAGATTGGAAAAATTTAAGAAAACCAAGAAAATTAGAAGTTTTCTTATACGAACTAGTAATAAGTAGTTATGAGCCGTTGTCCCAAGGGTTAGTAAGATGAAGGAAGTCACTAATCTGAGGATAAAAATAAGTCTGAAAAATAGTTTCTATTCTGGAAGCCAAACATTTTGAACGTTGATACCCTGCTATTCGCACTTACACACGTTTTGAAACTCGGGATAGTAGAGGATACCTTGAAATTCTCTTGTCTAAAAGCCGATGTATGAAGGAAATAAAAAAAAAAATGAAGAAAATATAAAATGGTGCCAAAAAATAAACACTGGTTTTGTTATCGCCAAGGCAGCAATAAAAAAATATAGCGAGGGTGCCTCTTCATCTAATGCCCTAAGGCCAACTGTTCTGGGAGTCACTATTAAGCCTTAGGTGGTGCAAGACGAGGAAAAACACCGTATAAGCAAGCACATGAGTAATCGGTCGGTTAGTACCTCAAGAAGTATTAACGGTCGCATGAAAGTGTGTGAGCAAATTCATCTAAATATTCATTAATTAAAAAGTACTGAGGCAGATGGACAAGAGTATGATAGCTTGAATTGAATTCTCTGGGTGTAGGGATGTCCTTTATACACACGTAGGGTTATATGATCGATGTTTGGAAGAAAGATAGGAATGAAGAATAGGACGATGTTTTATTGAGGGGTTATGTGATTTCTGACATCTTTTCATGACTATTAAGATAAGGCTCATGACAACCGAAAAGCTAGTTTAGTTGGAAACCCTAATTTTCAAGGCTTTTCTTTTACAATTCTTATCTTTAAATGTAATATTCACGATCTTCCTTTTATTATTAGATTTTGTGGGTGCAATCCGCTGAAAACCCTAAGGAGACAACACTCCTTCTACTAGGGACACCTAGAGGTTTAAAGGCTTGTTGCACGTGCTCAGTGCAATCGTGTTGCCTACGAAAGTGTGCTAGTTTTTCTCTTTCTTTATTTTCTCCTTCTCTTTTTATTAAACAGTTCGCTCGAGACGATCGAAAATAAGTTTGGGGGAATTTGATCAGTCGAAAATAATGTATTTTTAACACGTCAATTTCCCTATCATTTGCACTCATCTATTAGTGTTCGGTTTGCATATTACACATATTAGCAAAACAACTATAAAATACCAGATTACCTGTGTTGTATACTAAAACCGGCATTTTAAGGGAAATTGAGTGTTTATCATGGCATCGCATCATCCTTGTATAGCGCAACACTTGTTTCGAGAATCTGTGCAGGAAATTGCAGGAGAAAAGCCAAAATTGTGAAAAGAGCTGATCAAAAATACGCCAACTCAAAGATTTGAGATCTGGCAGTGATACAGAAAGCCAAATGAGATTCCACATATTTTAGAAAGGCCCAAATGTCAGCCCAAGAGATACCAGAGACTTTCATAGCCCAAGGCATCAACAGAGCCGCGGATCCGCGGCCAGAACCCCCTTGGCGCCGCGGATCCGCGGCTATATGGTGACATCAGCATCTCCATTTTCAGCACGTGCCTTCTTTCTAACGGCAAAGTTTCCAGAACTCTCCAGAAACTCCACGTGGCTTCATCTAGAAGGCTCGGCCCAACAACCTTCTTCTAGAAGCCTCCTTGTAACAACCTCATTCTAGAATATTCCCTCCAAAGAACTTCTTCTAGAAGATTCTTTCTAACAACCTCATTTTGGAGGGAAATTTAAATGTGGTAGTTCATTTTGGAGGGAAAATTCAAATTCAAATGAGGTGGTTCATTTTGGAGGGAAAAGTTGTTCGTTTTGGAGGGAAAAGTGGTTCATTTTGGAGGGAAATTTGAAATTTGAATTCTAGATCTAGGGTTTTGGATGGCTTATAAAAGGAAACCTAGATCTAGGGTTAAGGGTCTTCTTCTTCTTCAATCTTCATCTCCCCCAAATTCAATACAAGTTGAGTGACACAACTTGTAAACCCTAACCCTAATTCCAATTCCAATCCAAGATCAAGAATTCCGAGTTCAATCAAAGCAAGAAGCCTAGATCCTTTAGAGAGCGAAGCCGATCTTCATCCGAGCAAGTGATCCAAGCCGATCCGCGACTCAAGGAGCCGAGCGACGCCAAATTCAACGATCAAAGTTCCTTCCTCTTGTAGTTCTTGAGAGTTGTAACTAATTGTTGATATAATAAAGGTGACAATTCTTTTATCTTGCTTATCTTTTGAATTCGAGCATTATGATTCAATCTAGATTCTTGAATGTTTGTTTTGCGATAATGCTTGAGTAAAACTCCGCTCGTAAAGGAGTCGAGACGATCGATAGAATGATGATGATTTAGATTCTTTTACAATTCTTAAATCCTATAACGTTTGTAAATTCTTGTAAATCAAGTGATCGATGACCTAGTTTCGATGCGATGCTTTCTTGATTGTGTTCGCTCGAAACTAGATATCAACGATCGATCATTTGATTTTCTAGAAGCTAGTTTGTGAATGAGATTCATCGAAAGGACAAAGGATAAGATGAGGAAACCGTAGTTTCTTCGCAAGATCCTTAACCTCGATAAATCGTCATCGATCTAGCATCAATTCGTTAATGGATAAGAGTATGTAATCATTAGATCTCATCACATCTATAGATCCGATCTACTCCTACGAGCCACATTTCGAATCTTGATTGTTGGTTTGGAAATCATCACATCTCAATTCTTGATTTTAATGTTTTCTTAGATCTAGATTTTTCTAATTCTTGAAATTCAATTTTATAAATCATGAATTGTTTCATTTCTTTTCCTTAAAGTTTCAACTCATCTAAATTCGAAACACGAACGATTACACTTTCCATGTGGACGATCCGCACTTACTAACGCGCTATAATTCGACACCGTTATTGATTGCGGTCAAATATTTTTGGTTGTGATTTCTACACATTTTCTAAAATCGACACAATCCGAAATCGTTTCAATCACCCGACTCTTGACTATGACTCAGTGACCAAAATTAACCGAACCTTCTTAAACACTGGCTTTTGGATTGTCAGAGTTGCATACCTCATTACCACTCCTACTTTTACCCTTTTCTCCAGAACACCCCGTATTATTACGAACATCCACTTCCATTGGATAAAACCATCGTATGGTTATATACGAACTCGAAGGAACTTGTTCCAGATTCGAGGATGGTTTCCGGTTCTGGAGAAAACGAATAGGACTATTCAGTTGTCTTTTCCTTTTACCTTCTCTCAGGTTGCGAGTGCTCCTAGGATCAGGACAGTACACCCATTATGCTTATTGGATAGTCTTCTTCCAAACCATAGACTGGTGCCGAACAGTAGGGAAGGAAGAAAACCATTTAGCCAAAGAGGGTGTACAGAAGGTAATGACTAAAGACATATAAAGGGATTTGGAGAGATGGCAAAGAAATATACGGTTACAGTTGTGAATCTGATAATGGAAGAGGCATTACTAGGAATACCCGGATACCCCTTCGAAACATTTACATGTCTCAGTTTCACTGTGTATTGTTAAAAGAAAACTGATTTCCCAATTAGTCCTTACTCCAGGGTATGTATTTACCAGGTTTGATTCTCACATCTATATGGTTTTACAGATGATGAGTGGGAGTAAGTTATTGGGAACTGGGTGATCATCCTCATTATATCGAGATTCGTTGTAATTGGTGATATTTGAGAAAATCACCTGGGTTGTTTGCCGGATGACAAATATTTGGTTTTGAATATCCGTTGTTATGCACCAAGTTCAAATTGATATATCTGTACGTTCATTTTTATGAAGTGAGATATACCTTTTTGAAATTATGTCTATGACATTTACCTATATCAGTGGATGGTTAGGTAAGGAGCATTAAAACAACGGTGTAATTCTTCTTAACTATAAGTACAGTTTTCAACCTACGACACACAGGGAATGAGTTATTAGACTCAAGGGACTTATACAGAGTATTGTATATTGTCCAGTGTCCATTAGGATAGAGGGGTTGGTCCTCGTACTATATTCGGTTTACTTGTGACTTCTCTAGTTCTTAGACATGTGTTTCGTACAAATGCAAGGTCCAAGTTTTGAGAAGTTATAGGTATATGAATAAAGTAGAGAACCAAGTATTGCAAGTATCAGGATTCTTCAAGGTAATCGAAGATGTAGATACTTATGTATGGTATTCAGTTGATAGTAATGGTTTTGAGAACTTGTTTCTCTTTCAGGTTACTCATACTTGGAAGCTCTCCTAAGTTGAGTAATGCTGATCGGCCTCTCTCCATTTAGTTGACATGCACTGGAGATAGCTGCATGATTTGAATCTGGTTCCAATTAAATCAGTGCCTCTATTTCTATATTGGATATAGAATAGTTCATATCTTAACTATGTTAAGGTACGGGGAGTTGTCCGGCTTATGCTTAAAACCAGACTCTGGATAACTCAAGTCACGTTTCTGTAATGGCAGTTTGTGGGTTGACCCGGGCTATTACGAGGGTTGACTTTCTACCATCTGGAAGATCAATAGAGATATTGTTCTAGACTCGCCACAGTTTTAATAAAAATGGATTTTTTCACAAAACAGTAGTGGGAGTATGGTAGAACTGGAAGTGATTCCAGAACCGCAAACGATTACTGAAAATTTGATAAGAACCTAAAGATTCAATCTGGTTTGACATTCCATTGGCCACTCTGCAGATATGGTGGGTAACCTCAGGCACCCGAGAGGTACTCCGTTAGCCTCAAGGACGGTGACAGGGAGGTTCTTGTTTACCCAGACTTTCCATTGCTGTTGTTCTAGACTGTGAGACCCGGCAGGAGGATGAGTATAGCGTCGTTCTGAACTGGCTTTAGAAGTGCACGTGTATAGGACTCTGCCAGAGGGTTGTCGTAGTCAGTGGGGGCAGCGGAAGTATAATAGACAAGTGGCTTATGTCTATTTATAGGCTAAAGCGGATATAGCGGAGATAGATCATCTATTTCTGATGTGATTGTCATAAGTTTGACTTCATCAGAATAGGGGATGGATCTGTTAAGAAGGTAGTAGGGTGTGATGTCCTGGTATTAGGATGATATACACAGAGTAGGAAGTGAAATTCCTATACTACGATCGGTTATACTTTGGTTGTCACACAGTGGTTTCTCCACATAGGATATAGATGTTGTTTTTGCACTAGATGCAATAAAGTGATATTGATCCAATCCTGGAGAAACGTTCGGAAGCAGTTTTAGAACATAAGTGGATGTTCTAGGGATATGATAACGACAGCCTCATTCGGGAGACAGTTATCATTCCAGGCTTCCAAGGTGACCTGGATGACAGAGTGGCTGTCAGAGTTATAGTTTTCCCTCTGACGAGGGGCAGTATTTTGGACAGGTGGTCCAAGCGGATACTGAGGGAGGTATGACGCAGGATACTGATTAAGTTCAGTTGACGATACAGTCTAAGAAGTTTGGATTTGGAGTTCATTTATGAGCTAGATCCCATCAGATATCCAGATATATTCTAAGACAGGTATTGCTCATTTCGGGAGATGGCTTTCTCCGCAAACTTGAGATAAAGAGAAACATATAAAGAAACATCAGAGCGGATCCACTCACTGAAGCTATTCCTCGAACGCAATAGTTTCGCAAACGGGCTTTGTGAGACTGATTAGTAGAGGAGTTGGGTGTTCGGTATCACACGGGCTGTGAGTATGCGACATCGCAATAATTAGCCTTGAGTGCAAGTGGGTGATTGTTGGATATAGTGCCCTCAGAGTCAATTATTGGATCACAGGCACGTGATTGCAATGATTAAGGGAGGACCTATGCCGGTAAGACAGTCTTACTCAAGATGATAGTATGCTATCTGGTTTATCTTTATCATCGTGTACTACTTTAGGTGACCTTACAGGTCACTATTGCACGTTGATAGAGCCCCTAGAATTCTTGTTTGACTGCCAGCAGTATGATGGCGATCATATACGTAGGAGCTGGGGTCTATAAGCACATCCTTAAAATGTCCCTAGTCGTGGGAGTTTTCGAGAAAGGGCATCGATACTCCAGAGTAGACTAGTGTATACAGTCGAGACCCCGACGAGGGGCGGTGGCCGGTCTCACAAGCCACTGGTGTCAGTTGGTTCACCTAAGATGTATACAGGTGCTCATTGGGTTATGAGTACACCGGACAGGACTCGCCGGGAACATGCTAGTTGGTATTATACCTGACGTCAGATAGCAGTTCCCTGGTGACATGTGTACGGGTTAGTTCATCGACCTGAGATCGTCATTTGTCTCGTGTGAGTTCTCACTGTGCTTTGATTACTACCCTACCACGGCTTAAAGGAGTCGTCCAAACAGGTTTTAGTTGGGTACAGTCCCGAGCCACATGGAGGCAGTGAGCGGATCGGCAGGGGTTCGTCTCTCTCGGTATTGGGGGTGAGATCGCGCTGTGTCTAGGAGAGCCATTACACAAAGCCCTCGGCTGAGGCAGGAGATTTACTGGTAGGTATTCCAGTACTATCTCAGGGTGTTCTGGGCTACACTCCGACACGACTTGTACCGCTTTTGGGGGTCTGACTTTTACCAACCCCCTAGGCCCGCCATGCGATGCTCATAGACGAACGGACTAGACTGTACGGATATTGTCACTGACAGGCTCAGTAGGGTGTTAGGATGAGTCCGCTCACAGTCGTCTCTTTTGGTCAATAGCTGGTAGCCCGTCACGTATGGCTAATACCTCTGACGTGCTAGTGGTTAAATCCACAGCCAAAGTATTGACGAGTCTTTAGAGTCCCCCACAGACAGTTTCTCAAGTTTCGGGCGAAACGCTGTAGAGGCCGTATGGAGATATGGCAGGGTTCGATCAGATACATGCGGTATTGCACGGATCATGATCGGACGGATAATACTAGCGGGCTTTGGTTTAAGCCGGATCCTAGTATTGTACAGTGTAGAGTTTGTCTCATTGCATTTGTATTCGGTCGGAATACAAATGCGGCTATGTATATACAGTCGCGGGGTTTTCCTGTAATTTATTACGGGATCAGTTTTTGAAGTTTCCAGTTTGCATTCCGTTTCAGCCAGTTTTCCTTTCTTCCTTTCGTTGGCTGATTATTGATGGAGGGGCTAATTTGCATATTTGCAAATTAGCAATTGTGGAGGGTTTATTTGTAAATGAGGGATTATGATGGATTAAGCATCTTTGCTTTTTCTTTCATCATTTCTTTTGCATTAATTGAGAAAGGATGTGATGAGAGTTGATTTTGATATTGATGTGAGACTTGCTTTTGGCTTATGGTTACCTTCCACTTGATTGTGCTCACCCCCCTTGTTTTTCCGATGACCTATTTGGGGCCGGCCACATTAGAGAGAGAGGAAGATGAGGATTCATTTTTGGTGTGGGGAAAATTAGTTCATCTCATATTCCTTGCTTGCCACAAAAATTCTATAGTTCGTTTCCTCCATCAAAAGGCAACTTCACAACCCCATGAGACAAATATTACTACACTTAGCCTACAGCATTCTTGGGCACGTCGACTCGCCAACTTCGTGCTCGAGTTGCCTCGGTCCAGAGGTGGGAGCCTGTAAAAGAACCCGACGATGTGGTGCCCGTTCCGACGAGGAGATGAAGACCGGAGATTCCGCGAGGAGATCGGAGTGGAGGCCAAAGACCGAAGGACACGGATCGCTCGGTATAGCATTCTATCCCTTCTCTTGATTGCTAGTAGTAGGTTAATGGTTACGATCTGGGTTTTTAGGATGCGGTAGTGCCGGTTTTCAAGTCAAGAAAAATTTTCGTTTCCGCATTTTGGCCGAGGAAAGACGGCCAGGGCGCTACCGTAGTCCTACATGTTCTTCCCTAAATATTTGATTCTTAAGAACAAGATCTTCCCGATGAGAATTAAATTCTCAACTTGTGGGCGACTTGTCTTGTGGATCTCAGATCCAGAGAAAGAACTAAGTTATTTTTAGAAGTGTTAAACACTAAGATATCGTATATTAGGTAAAGGAGATATTTTGATCTCTTTTTTTTTCTTTACCTAAGGTTTTTAGGAAGGGGGTCTTCTTCTTTGAGAGAATTAAATTCTCTGTTGTTTTGAGAGCTTTCTGTATTTTTATAGAAACTCATGGAGGGTTTCCTCTCCTTTTTTCCTCCTCCTCTCCTTTGATTAATCTCTTTGCTCCTATTTATAAGAGAAGTGAAAAATCAATTTGTTGAGAAAATTTCTCATTGAGAGATCATGATTGATTTCATAATCGATCAAAATGATCTTTTAGATCAATCGGTGAATTTTATTCACCGTTGGATTTTTAATCCAAAGGCTCTCTGTTTAATAGAAAAAGATTTCTTGTTTGTTTAACAAGATTAGGAAATATTTTCCTAAGATAGAATTTTATTCTATCATATGAATATCTTGTTGGTTTAACAAGATTAGGAATATATTTTCCTAATATAGAATTTAATTCTGTTATATGAATATCCTTTTAGTTTAACAAGGTTAGGAAAATATTTTCCTAAGATAGAATTTTATTCCATCAGATGATTTAATTGGTGATATTTTATCACCATTGGATTTTAAATCCAAGATTCTCTATTAGGGAAAGATTTTTCTATATTAGAAAAATCAAGGAAAATATTTCCTAAATAGAATCATCACCGTTAGATCTTTGATCCAATGGCTCTCTGTTTAACAGAGAATATTTGATTAAGGAGATAGTTTTTCCCTAATAGAATTTAATTCTATCATTTTGATTATTTATTATCACCATTGGATTTTTGATCCAACAGCTCTGTTTAATAGAGAATATCCTAGATTTTAGGGAAATATTCCCCATGTAGAATTTAATTCTAGCCTCTTTAATTTGGGCGTTGACGCTCACGTGATATGCACGAGGGCGCCGTCTAAGAATTTAATTCTTTTATAAGTAGTCACTATTGTGCTTTGCATGTCGACGCTCACGTGTGTTTCACGTGAGGCGCCACTATAGAATTTAATCTTAACAGAGGCTGGCACTTGCGCTCATGTGGGAAACACGTGAGGCGCTCAAGGATTTAATCCTATCTGAGGCGATAGTTACATGCTTTACATGTCGGTCCACGTGTTTAACACGTGGACCTTTCCCTTTATTTTTATAAGAGAACAGCAAGCTCTAAGCCAAAAAAAATTGGCGGGAACAAATGCCCCTCCTACTTTGCCAATGTATGTTTGTACGTGGGTTAAGTAGTGCAAAATAATGCATTGCCATAGAATTGATGGCTTAGGAGACAAGTTTAGGATCCCTGTCGCCTAAGACTTTTTCATCTTCATGAGCCGTAAGGGTCTAAAAAAGATTTTTCTCCCTTTGAGTCATGAGGATCTCATAGGTGCGTATTCTCCCTAGAAATCGTGAGGATTCCTAAGTGTCTTTCACCTTTGTGAGTCGTAAGGATCTCACGCAAGTATTTTCTCCTTACAAGTCGAGGGGACCCACAAGTGGCTTCTTTACTTTATTGGCTAATGTGGCCTATGGATAGTATACAAGAGTTAGTTTGGACCTCCTTGTAGAGCAGCGATAGCTTAGGAAATAGGTTTAGATCTGTTGCCTAAGGGTTTTCAACTTTATGAGCTGTGAGAGTCTCATAAAGACTTTTCTCCCTACGAGTCGAGAGGATCTCATATGTGTCTTTTCTCCTTAGAAATCGTGAGGACTCCTAAGTGTGTTTTCTCTTGAGAGTCGTAAGGATCTCATAAGAGAATTTTCCCCTTACGAGTCGAGAGAACTAGTAAGTGGTTTCTCCTCCTCATCGATATGCGAGTTTGGAGAATGTGGCCCATTGATAGTATACAAGAGTCAGTTTGGACCTACTTGTTGGGCCATGATGGCTTAGGAAACAGGTTTAGATCTGTCGCCTAAGGCTTTTGAACTTTATGACCCATGAGGGTCTCATAAAGGTGTTTCTCCCTACGAGTCGAGAGGATCTCGTAATTTTCTCATTAGGAGTCGTGAGGGCTCCTAAGTGTGTTTTCTCTTGAGAGTCGTAAGGATCTCACAAGAGAATTTTCTCCTTACGAGTCGAGAGGACTTACAAGTGGTTTTTCCTCCTCATCGATATGCGACTTTAGAGAATGTGGCCCGTGGATAGTATACAAGAGTCAGTTTGGACTTGCTTGTAGGGCCACAATGCTAGAAAATAGGTTGATATCCCCATCGCTTAAGCCTTTTCACCTTCATGAGCCGTGAGGGTTTCATAAAGATGTTTTTCACTACGAGTCGAGATGAGTCGAGAGGGTATCGCATGTGTATCCTAACATGAAATTTAGATAACCATTATTCTTTATGACAGGGGTCCGTTAGGTTTGTGGTACTAGGGTTTTAGTCCATGGTACCGTCGCATTGACTGATTTATTCCTCGATATGCTGTCTTTAAGCTGCTGTTCGAGTAGCCCCGCGACTGTCGTGTCTCTGATCCCTTCTGAGGCTGGACAAGAAGTCTTCAAGTAATCTTTTTAGGTCATATTACTGTTGGAAGAGCAAGCGTTAGGAATTTGTCATGACGCTTTTTACTTGAGGTTAGGCTCAATTTGGAGCCCCCATGAGTCATAACCACTCTGCTCTGGTATGGGATGATCTCTGATAGTCTTTGAGGATTTATATGAGTTGCCGTCGAGACCCGAAGCTGGGAATATGTCGTCGCTTCATTTTTGTTTTGACGATGTCGTGCGGTTTCTTTGCTGAAGTGGGGTAGACATCTGTAAGATCTCTATGCTGCATGTATTGCGATTGAAGTCCGGAGCTAAGAATAGCCATTTCTCCAATTTCATTTGATAGTCGCGTCTGCATCCTGCTGAAATGGGGGGAACGTCGAGATAGTCTCTAGGTTGTATATGAACCGTCAAGACTTGGAGATAGGATTTTGCCGTGACTCCATTTTTGCTTTGACCCTTGGGTCTTTTGTTGACGTTGCATCTGCATCGTGCTAGCATGAGAAGCACGTCGAGCTGGAGTTTACGATTTTTCTGTTACTCCTTTTTTATTTGGCTCTTTGAAGCCTTTGTTGACGTCGCATCTACATCGAGAAGGAACGCCAAGCTGGAGCTGGGATTTTTCCATTACTTCTTTTTTTGTTTGACCTTTGGGTCTTTGATGGCGTTGCATCTACATCCTATTGGCATGAGAAGCACGTCGAGCTGGAGTTAGGTTATTGCCGTCGCACTATTTTAATTTGGCTCCTTGGAGCCTTTGTCGACGTCGCATCTGCATCCTGTTGGCATGAAGAGCACGTCGAGCTGGAGTTCGGATTTTGCCTCACTCCTTTTTTATTTGGCTCCTTGGAGCCTTTGTTGACGTCGCATCTGCATCGAGAAGGAACGTCGAGCTGGAGCTGAGATTTTTCCATTACTCCTTTTTTGTTTGACCCTTAGGTCTTTGATGACATTGCGTCTACATCGTGCTAGCATGAGAAGCACATTGGGCTGGAGATAGGATTTTACCATCACTCCTTTTTGATTTGGCTTCTTGGAGCCTTTGTTGACGTCGCATCTGCATCCTGCTGGTATGAGAAGAACGTCGAGCTGGAGTTAGGATTTTGCCATCATTCCTTTTTGATTTGTCTCCTTAGAGCCTTTGTTGACGTCGCATCTGCATCAAGAAGGAATGTCAAGCTGGAGCTGGGATTTTGACATTACTCCTTTTTTGTTTCACCCTTGGGCCTTTGATGACGTTGCGTCTTCATCCTGCTGGCATGAGAAGCACGTCAGGCTGGAGTTAGTATTTTGCTGTCACTCCTTTTTGATTTGGCTCCTTAGAGCCTTTGTTAACGTCGCATCTGCATCGAGAAGGAACGTCTAGCTGGAGATCGGATTTTTCCATTACTCCTTTTATTGTTTGAACTTCGGGTCTTTGATGACGTTGCGTCTACATCCTGCTGGCATGAGAAGCACATCGAGCTGGAGTTACGATATTGTCATCGCTCCTTTTTAATTTGGCTCTTTGGAGCCTTTGTCGACGTCGCATCTGCATCATGTTGGTATGAGGTGCACGTCGAACTGGAGCTAGAATTTTGTCGTCACTCCTTTTTGATTTGGCTCCTTAGAGCCTTTGTTGACGTCGCATCTGCATCGAGAAGGAACGTCGAGCTGGAGCTGGGATTTTGCCATTACTCCTTTTTTGTTTGAACCTTGGATCTTTGATGACGTCTACATCCTGCTGGCATGAGAAGCCCATCGGGCTGGAGTTAGGATTTTTCCGTCACTCCTTTTTGATTTGGCTCCTTGGAGCCTTTGTTGACATCGCATCTGCATCCTGCTGGCATGAGAAGCACGTCGAGCTGGAGTTAAGATTTTACCGTCACTCCTTTTTGATTTGGATCCTTGGAGCCTTTGTTGACGTCGCATCTGCATCGAGAAGGAACGTCGAGCTAGAGCTGGGATTTTGCCATTACTCCTTTTTTGTTTGACCCTTGGGTCTTTGGTGATGTTGCGTCTACATCCGCTGGCATGACAAGCACGTCGGGCTGGAGTTAGGATTTTGCCGTCACTCCTTTTTGATTTGGCTTCTTGGAGCTTTGCTGACGTCACGTCTGCACCTTGTTGGAATGAGGAGAGCGTCGAGCTGATTTTTAGGCTGTAGATGTTGCCATCAAGATCTGGCTCTCCCTTTGACGGAGCCTGGTGGGAAAATATGGTTCCCTTTTCTTTTATTTGTGCTCATGGGTCGTATACAAGAGTCAATATGGACATACTTGCAGGGTAGAGGAAATTTTATTTTATTTTATTTTTTATAGACGCGATGCTCTATCTTTTAAGTTTTCAAATCGTGAAAGTCGCGATTGCCCAATCATTTCGGCATTTTATCCAGGTGCCCAATCATTTCGGCTATTTTTTTATATTTTTACTTGCTGATTTTTATTGCGAGTTTCCCAAACACTTCAGCTGTTTTTTTATGCACATTTTTTTGCTACTCGCTGCTGTTTTTATTGCGAGTTTGGAATCTGATACCAACCTTGGCATCAGCATCGCTACGACTGGAATTTTGCCAGGAGTGAATCATCATTTGCCATGAAAGGAATTGGAGTTTGACACCTATTTAGGCATCAGCATCGCTGCAATTGGGATATTGCCAGGAGCAAATCATCATTTGCCTTGAAAGGACTTGGAGTTTGACACCTGTTTAGGAATCAGCATCGCTATAACAGGAATATTACCAGGAGCGACTCATCATTTGCCTTTGTTGATTTGAATAAAGGTGGCTTAGTAAACAGGGTTGGGATCCTGTCGACTAAGGCTTTTTGACTTTATGAGCTGTAAGGGTCTCATAAATGTATTTCTCCCTACGAGTCGTGAGGATCTCGTAGGTGTATTTTCTCCTTAGGAATCATGAGGATTCCTAAGTGTGTTGCTCCTTTGTGAGTCGTACGGATCTCACGCAGGTTTTTTTTCTCCTCACAAGGTTGAGAAGACCTTGCAAGTACATATGAATTTTTTTATTTTACGAGTTTTGCCCTTTTCGAGTTTTCACAAACTCGCCGGCAGTCCTGCTATTTTTACTCACGGCGTCCTTTCGGGTTTTCATCCGTACCCATTTTGCTTATGGACATACCGTTTTTCTTTTTTTTCTTCTTTTTTTTCTCTCTCTCTTTTATAAACGAGATTGCGCCCTTTCGGGTTTTCACAAACTCGCCGGCAGTCCTGCTATTTTTACTCAAGGCGTCCTTTCGGGTTTTCATCCGTGCTCATTTTACTTGTAGACATACCATTTTTTTTAATGGCGAAATTCTCGAAAATAACTTCATCGCAAGTGACCCATCTATTTGCCAATGGGTTTTGGGGGTGGTTTCATCGCTAGAGTCGCTATGTAGCCAGTGAGACTTGAGTTGCAACTTTCGCCGTTAGGACTTCAATTGCAATATAGATCTCAAAAGAGCATGTCACCGTATTTAGGGGCGATGTGCTGGTTTAGGGACATTTTGGTCCATTATCGCCATGTTTGAGGCGAAATTTTAGTTTAGGGACATCCCGATCCATTATCGCCATGTTTGAGACGAAATTTTAGTTTAGGGACATCCCAGTCCAACATTCCCATCTTGGGAACAAACGTTAGTTTAAAGACATTTCGGTCCATTATCGCCATGTTTGAGGTGGATTGTTAGTTTAGGGACTTCTCGGTCCACTATCGCCGTGTTTGGGGCGACTCGCCTAGTTTGAGGTGACGCACTAGTTTAGGAATGTTTCGGTCCATTATCGCCATGTTTGAGGCGACTAACTAGTTTAGGGACGTTTCGATCCATTATTGCCTTGTTTGAGGTGACTTGTCGTGTTTGAGGCGACGCACTAGTTTAGGGACGTTTCAGTCCATTATTGCAGTTTGGTCGGAGAGTTGCATAACTCATTCCTTCCAACGCTTACCTGCCGAGGCATTGCTGCATGTCTTTTGTATACATGGACACCTTACGCCTTAGGCTGTCTTCACCCTCTTGGACTGCTTATTTTACCATCGCAGCAATCGGGTTGTTTTGCGGGAAATACCAGGTATTTTAAACGGTACATGCCCCCTGCTCATCAATCTCGCTTTCCGATACTGATGGAGCATCTTCTTCATATATGAAGGAACGAAATATCACGTCATTCCTTCTGCCGAGTCTTCCTCTTCATTGGAAGAATGGACTTGACTTGGGGGGGTTTCCCCTCATCGTCTGATTCGGAGTGGGAAATGAATTTCGCATCTCTCCCATGGTTTTTTGGTTCAAGTAGGATATTCTATTTGATTACAGGACTTGCTTGTAAGTCCCTTGATATCCTTTATGTTCTTTGAGAAGAATGGACCATCTCACGTAGAGATTCTTCCACCGGTGAGAAATATGCCCCCTGTGTATATCTCGAGGGGAGCGAGTACCTACGCCGTCACTATTTTGGCGACAGGTTACTTCAGAACCGCTCATTTTTTGTTGACCGTTGGCAACAAACGTCACCTTGCCTTTGCTTTTCATTCATCTTCATCGGATGATGAAGGGTCTTGACCCATCTGATCTAATCGAGTCATTTTATCCATGAGCTCTTGGAAGGTCGTCGGCTTGAAGAATGTCATGAACTGGGACATGGTCGTTTGAGGATTAGGGTCCCAATGAACATGCCCATGGCGAGGGATTCTTCAATGCGCTGTTCGCACTTAGACCATAGGTTTCGCCACCGGATCGCATATTGGATCAAGGTTTCTTCTTGCTTTACCCTGGCATTGATTAATGCCGTGATCGGGGTGCGCTGGTGAACCACTGTGTGAACAGCAGTTCCATCTCTGTGAATGTACTCACGGAGTCATTTGGGAGCTCCGATTACCATTAAAAGGCCGTCTCTGACAGGCTGCCAACGAACTGGTGAAGCAACAGTTTGTCGTCGCCTCTAGTGTTGTCGCACAGAGCTCTGAATTGCGTGACGTGCTGGTGTGGGTTGCCTGTCCTCTTGTATACGTGGAACTTAGAGATCGTATATCCCGGTGGGTACTTAATTTGGTCATACCAGCCTGGACACGGTCGCCTAGTTCTAAGGATTTGGCCTGCGGCTTCATTAGCTTGATAAGCTCGTATTTGTTAAGCGATATAATCATTAACAGTAGCCTTGGAGATTGTTTCCTCTTTGGCTGCCGATATAGCCGGAAGAGGGTTCGATGTTTCCCCTCTGTCATCCTCAGTGATTATCAGCGGATCCTCAGCTGGGGGTTCTGGCTGGATCATCATTCTAACCATATCCTGGAACAAGAGAGCATTTGCTTTATGTTAGCAGCCTGCTAAGTAGCTTTCTTGTCCTTTCTTTCAAGCACCCTTCGTAGGAACTCTATATCGGTCTCTTGCCCCTGGTGCTGTTCGACTGTTGTGTCCGGGCTTTCTTTCTGCCCGGTAAGTACTGCCATTTTGGTCAGCATCTGCTGGAGCTTTTGTTGTTACTCTTGAGCTTTTGTCAGCGACTGAGTTTGCGGTCGATTTCCTACGGAAGCACGGATTTCTTCTTTTCCGGAAGCCATGTAGACTGTATTTACGATCATAGCCCCAGACTTGGGGCGTTTGAGTCCATCGCCTTTGGAATTTGCCGCAGGCGGTGGGATTTTCTCTGGCCTTATCCTTTTGTGGGAGGTTGAAGTCAAAGGATCCATTGTAACAGGCGCCTGTGTAGAAGAAGTCCCTCGTTGTATCACGGAGGGATGGTCTTTCCCTTGCCGAGCCTTCGATTTCTTCGGTCGACGAGAGTAGTTTTGATCAATCACGGAGTCCTGGACTTTTCGCCAGACCTTGTGAATTTGGAAGGAGAGCCATTGATGGGGGCGCTCCGGATTTTCCTGCACTGTGGCTTCTACCGGAGGGGGCAATTCCTTTAGCACCGCCGTTGGAGAGTTCTTGCATACCCTCCTGAGCAGATGAAAGTTGTTCCCGGTTGGAACATCAGCGTCAACTTCCACCATAGGAGCTAGTAGGTAAGTCCAGAGGGAGAATTTCCCCCAGCTTTTCTCACTCGACGATAGTGACGATGTCGAGCATGTCTTGCAGACGGGACCGTCTCAGATTTGGAAGCGGCTTCTTCATGCCCCCGGCTTTGTTGAGGGTTGTTGTTGGTGTCAGCCTGTTGAAGACTGACGTACTTGGCAAGGTTTGGTGATGGCCGGCCAATCTTTCAAAGACCGACTTTCTGGTAAGGGAAGCACCTTTGACGACTTCGTCCATAGCAGGAGTTGGGAGAGCTATCCGTTTTGGGGTAGCCCCTTTAGGTGTCACAAGCCTCTTTGCGGGCCCGTTTGAGCTTTCGCTCAGCCTGTTGAAGACTGAGACACCAGATTTGGACAACCCGTTGAGAGGGGACGTTGTGGTCGCCAGTTGATCAAAGACTGACCTCTTGGGAGCTTCCTCTTGCGGCGCTGAGGCACCGAAACTCACTGATGGAAGCATGGTCCCAAAGAATAGTCCAGTAGTGACTTGCGTTACTTGCCCCACTGGCATTGAAAAGATGGAGGACACGTTGTGCCCATAGGTCACTCCTCCAGTTAGGGTGGAGAGAGAGTTGCTATTGGTAGAGGTGCAGCGGAAAGCCATCGATTTTCTTCTTCTGCACAGGAGCAAGACACCAAATTTTAGTACCTCAAATCCAAGCGAAACCATTGCGAATCCTGATTTCGTTTGCGACACACGACACACGAAGTGTGGAGTCGAAAGCGGAAAAGGTCCCACCGGGCGTGCCAGAATCTGTTCACCGCCGAAAGACCGGACCGAGACGTTGAGACATCTGGCCTGAATTTGGGGGCAAATGCAATTTGGATTTAGCCGTCTACCTCTCCGAAGATACCAAGTTGATTTATGGCACCATATATCGGGGGTTTGGACAGACGCAACCGTTGTAGCAGACTTTATCAGAGTCCCCCTCATTTTATGAGGGGTTTTTGATTGTCGGGACGCTCATCCCTGCAGAGGCAAGCCCCTACAGTTAATTACGTTACCGCATTACGATAACCACTTTCTCCTGCTCCGGCAATTCACTTCGTGTCGTGTGTGTTTTTGTTTGTTTAGGTTTCCCGTGGATTGTATACGGAGACTAGTTTATGTCGTCGCCCGTAGGTCGCGGATTAGTCCAAATCCGTATATTTGAAATTTGGGTTTAGATCAAGAATTTTGCTTGATGGGGCCCATGTTGGTAGCTTGGTTTGCCAACGGGGATGAACTTAGGATGCAGATCTCACATTTGTGAGGTCCATCGGTTCAGAGGATATTTGGGTTTGATTTAAGGCTCATTAGCCATATTTGAGACTAAGATCGATTTATGAGCAGTGAGCATATGGGCTCAACTGATTATTAGATCATATATGAATAGTCTATGGATAGTATACGGTAGTCGTTATGGAGACAGTCCGCAGGGCAAAACATATTAGTTTAAGGACGTCGTGGTCCAACATTCCCTGTTTGGGATGAATGTTAGTTTAAGGACATTTCGGTCCAATGTTCCCTATTTGGGATGAAGGTTGGTTTAAGAACATTTCGGTCCATTATCGCCGTGTTAGGGGGTGAATATTAGTTTAAGGATATTTTGATCCAACATTCAACTTGCGCACACGTGTATTTGTTACATGGCGGAGTGAACGATGGTGACATGGAATGCACCGAATTTTGAGTGCGATCCGATTTGAGATGTGCACGTCAATTTGGAAATGCATCAACGTGGAATATATCATTCCCAGTCTTGATGAAATTTTATATCAAGTTGGGATGAGAAAAGATTTGTTGGTTGTCGGGACCCGTCACCTCTCTGAAGACGTTGAGGAATTACAACGACATATATCAGAGGTGTGGAGAGATGTACCCTTGAACCAAATCCCGTATTTGAGAACAAAAGGGGTTGTGGTGGACCTAAGAATCGTTAGTCATCTTTGATACTAAGATTACCTTAGGAGATATGGGATGAATATCATTTTGGATATCATCAATGAGAGATCATCAGTCATGTTTGAGACTAAGATCAGTTTGGAAATCACGAGCATATGGGCTCGGTTGATTTAAAATCAAAGAGGTTTAACCTCAGAAAACTTAGCCAATTTGGGCTGTGATTGGGTTTCTATACTACCCAACAGTGCTAAGCACTAAGATATACAGCGCTCATGTGTGTTTCATATGATACGCTGGCATAGTGCTAAGCACTAATCTTTTCTGGCGCTCACGTGCTTTTCACATGAGGCGCTAGGTTTTTAGCCTTGGACGCTCACGTGCTTTTCACATGAGGCGCTACAATAGTGCTAAGCACTAATTTTCTCTGGCTCTCACGTGTGTTTCACGTGAGGCGCTATATTTTTGGAGATTTAATCTCTGTTGATATTTTTAGAGAACTTAAATCTCTGTTAATGGTATTTTGACAATTAACGATCACCAAAATCATTATTTTGAGTATCTGGGATGATCTTCTAAATTCTTGGAGTATTATGAACTCCATGTTTTCCATGTTCATGTTTTCAAAGAGGTTAAATCTCTTTTAATAGTGTTTTGACCATTAAGGATCACCAAGGTCACTATTTTGAGGATCTTGGATCAAGTTCTTTAATGAACTAAGTTCTTGATTTGAAGGAACTAAGTTCCTGGAGTATTATAAAATCCATCTTCTTTCTTTTCAATTTTGTTCTTTCCTGAATCTTTGATTCTCAAGAACAAGATCTTCCCGATGAGAATTAAATTCTCAAGTTGTTGGAGACTTGTCTTGTGTATCTCAGATCCAGAGAAAGAACTAAGTTCTTTTTAGAAGAGTTAAACCCTTAGATATAGTATGTTAGGTAAATGAGATATTTTGATATTTTCTTTTTTCTTTACCTAACATTTTTAGGAGAAAGATCTACTTCTTTGAGAGAATTAAATTCTCTGTTGTTTTGAGAGCCTTCTGTATTTTTACAGAAGCTCATGGGGGGTCTCCTCTCCTTTTTTCCTCCTCCTCTCCTTTGATTAATCTCTTTGCTCCTATTTATAGGAGAAGAGAAAAATCAATTTGTTGAGAAAATCTCTAATTGAGAGATCATGATTGATTTCATGATCCATCAAAATAATCTTTTAGATCAATCGGTGAATTTTATTCACCGTTAGATTTTTAATCCAAAAGCTCTCTGTTTAACAGAGAAGATTTTTTGTTTGTTTAATAAGATTAGGAAATATTTTCCTAAGATAAAATTTTATTCTATCATATGAATATCTTGTTAGTTTAACAAGATTAGGAATATATTTTTCTAACATAGAATTTAATTCTGTTATATGAATATCTTGTTAGTTTAACTAGATTAGGAAAATATTTTCCTAAGGTAGAATTTTATTCTATCAGATGATTTAATTGGTGATATTTTATAACCATTGGATTTTAAATCCAAGATTCTCTGTTATGGAAAGATCTTTTCATATTAGAAAGATCAAGGAAAATATTTCCTAAATAGAATCATCACCGTTGGATCTTTGATCCAACGGCTCTCCGTTTAACAGAGAATATTTGATCAGGAAGATATTTTTTCCCTAATAGAATTTAATTCTATTATTTTGATGATTTATTATCACAATTGGATTTTTGATCAAACGGCTCTGTTTAACAGGGAATATCCCAGATTTTAGGGAAATATTTTCCATGTAGAATTTAAATCTACCCTCTTTAATTTGGGTGCTAACGCTCACGTGCTATGCATGAGGGCGCCGTCTAAGAATTTAATTCTTTTATAAGTAGTCACTCTCGTGTTTTGCATGCCGGCGCTTACGTGTGTTCCACGTGAGGCGCCACTATAGAATTTAATCTTAACAGAGGCTGGCATTGGCGCTCACATGGGAAATACGTGAGGCGCTCAAGAATTTAATCTTATCTGATGTGATAGTTACATACTTTGCATGTGGGTACACGTGTTTAACACGTGGAGCTTTCCCTTTATTTTTATAAGGGAACAACAAGTTTTGAGACAAAATTTTTTTGCAGGAACAACTACAAACGAATTTCGTCCTCGAAATTCCCGGAACAAGAAAAGACAAGAAAACTTGAATCTAAGAAAAGAGGTATGGAAACTTCTGTCGAATCTCGTCTTCACATTCCCAAGTAGATTCTCCATGTGAACGATTCCCCCATGAAACAAGTACTAGAGGGATAACCTTATTGTTGAGGACCTTTTCTCGTCGATCCACAATCGTCATCGGTTGCTTTTTATAAGTCAAATCTTCTCTCAATGTCAATTCCGAGTGATTTAGGACGTGTGTCTCATCTCAAACATACATACAGAGTTGAGATACATGAAACACGTCATGAACACCCGCTAAGGATGGTGGTAAAGCCAATCGAAAAGTTACCTCTCCAACAAGCTTGTTGATATCGACAGGCCCCACGAGTCGAGGACTAAGCTTGCCTCAACTACTAAATCGGATTACTCCTCTAGTCGGTGATATTTTCAAGAATACAAGATCATGAACAACAAACTCCAAAGGTCTTCTTCCAGTATCAGCCCAACTTTCTGTTGATCCTGTGCCACCTTCATATGATTACGGATCAAGTTAACTTTCTCCACAGTTTGCACAATGAGTTCCGATCTCAACAATCTTCTTTCTCCAACATAGTCCTAATAAATGGGCGAGCGACACTTGCGACCATATAATGCTTCGAATGGAGCCATCTGTATAGTCACCTGAAAACTGTTATTATATGAAAACTCCACCAAGTGCAAATGATCCTCCCATGTCTAACATGCATGCTCTCAACATATCTTCAAGAGTTTTGAATGTTCTTTCAGACCGGCCATCTGTCTGAGGATGATAGGTCATGCTAAATTTTAAGCGAGTCCCCAAACTTTCCTGTACACTTCTCCAAAAGTGTGATGGAAATCGAGTATCACGATCGGAAACGATGCTCACGGGTACTCCATGCAATCTCGCAATCTCCTGCATGTACCGCTCTACCAAAGCTTTCTTCAACTGACCAACTCGAAACGTTATAAAGTGAGCTGCCTTGGTTAATCGATCAACAATCATACAAACTGCATTATTGCCTTTTGGACTCCATGGTAAAGCGGTCACGAAATCCATGGTTATATGTTTCCACTTCCACTGAGGAATCGGAAGTGGTTGCAATAAACCAGCCACCCTTTGATGTTCAGAGCCTGTAAGTCGATGTCGCACACCCCACGCACTTGTAGGGAGGTGGAATTTACAAAAAACGATTTTTTCATACTTTGCAACACTGACTTTAACTCCAGAATCTTAACAGAAACCTTAACGAGCAATACTACTTGGAGGTTCTAACTACTATGATAAGTATTTATACCTCCTTGACTCTAGTCCTTCGGGTCTTCTTCTCCTCCTCTCCTTGAGCTCCTCGAAGATCCGGATCGCGCTTGATCGTCGGCCTCCTCGTGTCGAAGATGATCTGTCTGAGAGTCTATACTTCAAGCTCTAACCACTAAACTGAGGTAACTAAGGTACCTAGTTCGCTAAGCTTAGAAGATGTAGAGTATCTAATAGAGTATTTTATCTCAAGAGATCTAATGGCTCACAACACATGTGAAGGTTTTAGGTCTTTAGGAAGGAGAGAAAAATGGAAAGAGAGTGTGAAAATGCAAATGAGCTAAGGTTATGGCAAGTGAAGAATGGCTCACTCATTATCTCACATGAAACATGGATTATTTTTCAATTGAAAATAGCAACCATGCTTCAATAGTAAACACAAACCAATAAACAAATATAATAAGCCATGCTTCACCCCATGCCAAAAAAATCTCCAATTTCCACCTCATTGATCTATTTCTAAAAATAGACATATCCAAATAATGAGATGTCCCCTTCTAGAAGCATCTCTTATGAAATTACAAGAATGCCCTCACCGTATATACATACCCATATTCGTATTTCGAAAAATACGAATACAATGAGATAATAATAGTCCAATAATATAATACTAGAATCCGGCTTAAACCAAAGCCCACTAGTATTATCCGTCCGAACATCATCAGTGTAGCCAGTATATGTATATGATCGGAACCCTGCCGTAAAACCGTACGGCCTCTATATCGTTTCGCTCGAAGCAGGGAAACCCTCTGTGTGGGACTTTAAAGACTCGACAGTATGCTGGCAGTGGGTTTAACTACAAGTCCGTCAACGATACTAGCTGCTGTAACGGCTACCCAGGTGTCTGTCAATAAGAAGGCCGATGAGCAAACTCATCTAAACTCCTACTGAGCCTATCTGTGACAATCTCCGTACAGTCTGGTATGTTCGTCTAAGAGTATTTCATATCGGGCCTAGGGTTGGTAACCGTCAAACCCCTAATAGCACAATAAGTCATGCCGGAGCAGAGCCCAAAACACCCTGGGAAAATACTGGAGTACCTACCAGTAAATCTCGCTTGCCCTGGCTAAGGACTTTGTGTAATAGCTTTTCGAACACAGTGCGATAGCAACCCCCAATATCGGGAGAGACAGATCCTATCTAACCACTACTGCTTTCCAGTGCTTCAGGACTACACCTAACTACTACCTTTTTGCATGACTCCTTTGAGCCATGGTACGGTAGTAAGTACAGTGGGAACACGCTCGAGACGAATAATGATGTCAAGTCAACGGACTAACATGTACTCATGCCATCCGGGAACTGCTACCTGACGATAGGTATAATACCAACCAACAGTTCCCAATGAATCCATCCAGTGTAACTCATAACCCAATGAGCATCTGTATATTATCTCCGGTACAACATACCAATGGTTGTGGGACAGACCATCTCCCCTGCTGGGATGAGAAGCGTATATACAAGTCTACTCTAGAGTATCGATACCCCGTCTCGATAATCCTACGACAAAGAACCTGTATAAGGATGTTCTTATAGACTACTCATCCCCCACTAGTATGACTTCCATCACAACGCTGGTATTTAAGCAAAGATCCTAAGATCTCTACCAATGTGTATTAGCGATATGCTAAAACAAACATATACACATATTGAGGTAGAATCAAACCAAGTAGCGTACTACCATTTTGAGCAAGACTGTTATTATATCTGTGTATATCCCAAGCTTCCAAAATGTAATATACAAACCAGTACTATACAATAATGGCCTCTACGGCATATATCATTAACAATCTCCCACTTGCACTAGGGCCATATATTGGCATATCGCAGATTTATCATCTCGATTAGCCTCTCAAACTGTGTCTGAGGGATGGCCTTAGTGAGTGGATCTGCAATGTTGTTATCTGTCTCTACTCTCCGCACCTCGATCTCCCCGCGATCAATGATCTCCCCGCGATCAACGATCTCCCTGATCAGGTGGTACCGCCTTAAGATATGTCTGTACTTCTGATGGGACCTTGGTTCCTTCGGTAAAGCTATAGCCCCGTTGTTGTCACAATACAGAGGTATTGGATCAACAATAGACGGAACCACCTGAAATTCTGTAATGAACTTCTTCATCCAGACTGCTTCCTTCACGGCGTAACATGCAGCGATATACTCCGCTTCCATCATCGAGTAAACAACGGTGTCCTGCTTGGAGCTCTTCCAACAGACCGCCCTTCCATTGAGGGTAAAGACATAACCCGACATGGACCTGTTGTCATCCTTGTCACTCTGGAAGCTAGAGTCGGTGAAGGCCTCGATCTGGAGGTCTTCACTGCTGTACACCTAGAACATCTCCTTAGTCCTTCTCAGGTACTTGAGAATGTTCTTAACTGCTGCCCAGTGCTTCTCCCTTGGGTTTGACTGATACCTGCTTACAACGCTCAGTGCGTAAGCTACATTTGGTCTGGTACAAAACATTGCATACATTATAGAGCCTACCGCAGAAGCGTAGGGTAAAATAGTCATGCGATCCCTTTCCAAATTAGTCTTGGGAGACATCTGTTTGGAGAGAGTGATTCCGTGACAAGCCGGTAGATTACCGCGCTTTGTATCTTTCATACTAAATCTTTTCAGTATGGTGTCGATGTATCTTGACTGTGAAAGTCCCAATATCCTTTTAGATCTATCATGATAGATCTGGATCCCCAGAATGTAGGAGACATCACTCAGGTCCTTCATGGAGAATCTTTGTGACAAGAATCTTTTGACTGATTGTAGCATAGAAATATCATTTTCTATCAGGAGAATGCCATCCACGTACAAGACGAGAAATACCACAGTTCTTGCTACAATTTTACTGTAAATGCATAGTTCATCTGGATTTTTGATAAAGTTGAATTTCTTGACCGTCTCATCAAAACAGATGTTCCAACTCCGTGATGCCTTTTTTAATCCATAAATGGATTTAAGCAACTTGCACACTCATCCGCTGCTCCCACTCTCTATGAAACCCTCCAGCAGATCCATATAAACACACTGTTCCAAATTTCCATTCAGAAAAGCGATCTTTACGTCCATCTGCCAAATTTCATAATCGTGAAAGACAGCAATGGTAAGAAGGACCCGAATGGATTTGAGTATAGCCACTGGAGAAAAGGTTTCATCGTAGTCCAAACCAGGTCATTGATGAAAACATTTTGCAACAAGTCTAGCCATATAGGTTTCAACCTATCCATCTACACCAATCGTCTTTCTGAAGATCCATTTGCAGCATACGGGTTTTACCCCTTCTGGAACAATGCCCAAAGTCCATACTTTGTTGGTGTACATGGACTCCATTTCGGTCCGCATTGCATCCAGCCATTTTACCGAGTCTCTTGTCACGACCCAAAGTTTGGATGTGACCGGCACTTAGATTGTATAATATATAAAGATATCTACACAACCCGAGTAAGCCAAAAACCAAGATCAAAAACCCTTTTGCGGAATTTTTAGGAAAATTTAGTTTTTAAGTAAAAATCACAGTTTTAAGTAATTAAGATCTTAACAGTAAATTTATATTGAATTCATAATAAAAGCAGTTATAAAGTGTTTAATTTGGTGGCATCCCTAGTTGGGATCAACAATATCAACAGCGGAAATAAATCTACAACTTTATCAATAAGAATCTCAGATATAAGTAAAAAAAATATCATTTAATATAACTGATCGATCTCATCTGTCAATAATATACATACAACCACCTCTCGTTCTAAGTCATAATACAGGGTCTGATGGAGATATTCTAGATTCAATATACAATACTAAAAGAGAAGGTTACTATATATGTAACCCACCTAGCAAAAGATGCGATAAAATCTGATAAGTGGATCTGCACTGCTGCTAACCGTCCACTCGACTCCTGCAAGGAACTATGGCACAACGGGGGTGAGTTGCCAACTCAGTGAATAAGACTAACATATACCGGCTGATAATGTAAGTATGACGAACTAGAACTACTATCAACAGTAATGAATGTGATGCATGATAACAGGTGGAAGAATGAATATGTACTACTCAATGTATAAATCAAAACTAAAATCTCATCAATTATTTTCCAATCAGGTTCAATTTTCCGTGTCTAACATCGACATAAATCTTCGGTATTTCATCAGGGATCGTTTCCCGAACGATCATGTTTCTCAATAACACCGGTCGGTATCATCTAGATATCTGCCGTGTTCACAACTATCTCCGGTATCGAGTATCCTTGTTAGGCTCCCCGCCTAAAGTGCGGCTATCCTGCCCCTCGGTCTCGACCGGATCCACCATGTATCCAACTGTATGCCCCCCGACTCGGTCTTGATAAAATTGTAAATCCGCAACCGTATGACCCCCAACTCGGTTCGGAATAAAACCAAATCATAAAAACGACATCTCATGGTGGACGTGACACATAATCATGAAAATCACTGATTTTACGCAATAGTTTATGAAAACTTAAAACCACAAATCCTCGAAAATACAAATGCCACTTATATCAACTTCTATCACTTGAATATGAAACATGATATCATTTGTGCAAAATACTAATAATTTTGATGTTTAAGATATGATAGGAATCACATTTAACAGGAAAAATATTAAGTGTGAAAGTGACATGTAATATCGACATGGTGTAGTGTAACATGTAGGTACATGCATGTGCAGCATGACTCGTCGATAATTGTGCAGTGTTCTAACAATTATTAACATGACAATGGATATATATGTATGAATGCAAATGTTCAAGTTATATGTAAAAGCACATTTCATTTAACTTAAGTTACGGGCGTATCACGCCATCCACAAAAAATCCCCCGGTAGATATTTAGTCTACTCACCGGAATACATCGTACCACTGAGAAATCGCCAATCATTTTCCTTTCCTTGCGGCCTTCGAAGTTTCCATATTTGAATCTAACATCGAAATTAACTTGTATAAGAAAACGGCTAACTTCGATACGACGAAATATGAAAATACGAGTTGTACGCATTAATTATACCACGTACGACTATTGCAAACTATCTAACACTTATTTTAACTGGATTTTAACCAAACGCTGTTTCGTAACAGAAAAGAGAACGCGTTACGTATTTCCCGTGTCGTATTTTAAACGTTTTAACCCCATTTCAGATATTAATTCCCAGATTTTACATACTGTTAAATTAACTTAAATAAACAATACCATATTATCCCAACCCCTACACAGAGACCTACCCTAAAACCCAAAACACTAAACTTCCCCAGAAATCCGGCGACGCCGGATATGCCCTTCTTCTCGCCGGCCCAAATCCGACCATAGGGGTTCGTACTCCTAGGGTTTGTTCTAAGTCCAACATACAATATTAAGGCATCGTTTGGTCAATGTAGTTATCATTTAAACTACAGCAGATTAACACAGAGCTAAGTTTTACCTAGAATACGATATTCGATTTCTAAAATTTTACAATTTCAAAACTAAATCTACTGAGTTAGGAATTTTACCCACTGAGGATGGTTGAAAGGCTTCCTCCAAGATACCCTTAGCTCCTATCTTGATGGTGAAATCCTTAGCCTAGTTCTTCTTCTCTTCTCTCTTCTCTCTTCTCTTTTATTTTTCTTTTATGAGTTCTTAGTGTTTTCTTTCTCTTTCTTTTGAATTTTTCTGATTTTTATTTGGCTAAAATGATCTGAACATATGATATATGGTCAAGGAAAAAGGTGAGGTGTAGGAGGAGGTGTCACCAATAAGGATGTGGTTGTTTCATGTAAGGAAGAGGTGTTGTGTATGAAGTGTGCATGCAAGTACGTGGTGTCTAACCTTTATCACTTCAATTTGTTTTATTCTTGTGATAATTCTGAGCTAAACATTATCTATCCCTCTTTTTCACTTACACCCTCAAAATCCTAAGTTTGCACAATTTCCTAAATTTTACACAAAAACCCCTCACTACCTATGTTATTATATAACACCATTTTAATTAAAATGAAGCTAAATTTCACACTAAAACCCATATAATTTATTTATGTTACATACTAAATTTTTAATTTTATTAATTTCACATACTACTTATGAAAATGTCTTTTTTGGTTTTAATAACTTTTGAATTTATAATTTTTATTATTTAATTAATTAATTTTATTTATTTCTAAATTTCCGAAATGTTACATCTCTGCTCCTAATGGCTTGCTGGAAACTAGTTGGCTCATCAACGTCAATGATGCAATCCTCTCTATCCCCGTCTATGAGAAAACCGTAGTATCTCTCGGGAGGATGAGACTGCGTACTAGTCCTGTGGAGTGGCGCGGGGATGTCCGGTTCTTTCAAAACTTCTGGTTCCACCATGCTTTCAGTAAAAGTTTGTGGTTCTGGAATTTTTTCCAGTTCTATTGCGCTCCCAATTATTTCTTTTTCAAGAAATTGAGTTTCCAAAAAGTGGGCATGCCGAGAAACAAAGACCTTTTGTTCCCCCACGTAATAGAAAAGATACCCCCTGGAGTTTTTTGGGTATCCCACAAACTTACACAGTACTGAGCGTGCCTCGTGCTTATCTGCATGCTGATTTTTTACAAAAGTTGGACATCCCTATATCTTTAGATACGTAAGATAGGGTTTTTTTCCCACTCCACATCTTATATGGTGTGGTAGGCACTGACTTAGTAGGAACTTTGTTCAAAAGATATGCAGCTGATTCTAGTGCATAACCCCAGAATGATCGCGGTAACTCAGCGTTACTCATCATGAAATGTACCATATCTAATAAGGTTTGGTTCCGTTTTTCCGATACACCGTTGTGTTGAGGTGTGTATGGAGGAGTAAGTTGAGAAAGAATTCCATTCTCTTTTAAGTAATCCAGAAACTCGACACTTAAGTATTCACTACCTCGATCAGAACTTGGCACTTAGGTATTCACCACCTTGATCAGATCTAAGTGTCTTATCTCCATGGGAAGATGGAGACAACCGGGCTTAGATACGTTCGATCCAGAAGACGGGAGCAGTTCCACAGCCGTTGTGTCATAGACAGCTCCAAGGAAGAGGAAAATGCTCTTCCGAATGGACGTGACGTTGAAGCAGAGCGAAATTCCGCTCTAAAAACGTTGAGTCCGTCGCTCGAAGAACAAATAGACAAGCTAATAGAAAAGGCTTGTCAAAGGAGCCGAGACAAGCACAACCGTGAAATGGCTATCTATGGAAAAGCCAAGACGTAATGCCTCAATCAGCAGTTTGCGAAAAAAGAAGACTACAATGCCCTCCATCCCCAGCTCGCTGTATATCCTTGCAAAAAGGAAAAATCCTGAAATAAAGGCAAAAACAGGACAAAGAGCGCAAATAACGTTCGAAAACTACCAAGCGGATCCAAGAAGCCGTGCAATCGAGGAAAAGTTGATTGGAACCCGTCCTTTATAAAGAAGATGGGTCGGGAATACTCTTTCCCCTAAGACAAGACGAGGAAAATATTCAACCTTGTCATGAAACACCAAATGATGATACTTCCATAGTCTCGGCGCCCCAAACAAATAAACGAGGGCCATCACCCGGATTATTGCTCCTATCACCGAGCAATAGGTCATCCCCTTAAAAACTGCTTCACCTTTAAAGACTGGGTCGAAGACCAGTATCAATAAGGCAAGTTCGCTTTATCTGACAGCTGGAGGGTAACCCCGCCGTAAAAGCATGAGCCAAAGAGAACCTAAACCGTGAGAATAGGACCAACTCAATATCAAGGATGGAAGCGAACCCGTACCTTCCATGTGATAACACTCACAAAGGAGAGAGGGCACGAGACTATAGATGACCCCTTCAAGTGCTTCGCAAATGAAGACGAGGACGAGGTGATCTCAGAGTTTCTACCAGCACCAAAAGAGCTGGAAGACAGGATACACATTACAGTGGACAACTTAAAGAAAATTGACTTAGGGACGGAAAATGATCCGAGGTCGACGTTCTTCACTGAGCTACTATCTGAAAAATAGGTAGCCACATTAAAAGACGTGCTCAAGCAGTATAAAGACTGCTTCGTATGGAACTATTCCGAAATGCCGGGTCTAGATCCAAAGGTAGCAGTACACAAACTGGCTATATCGCTGGACATAAAGCCAGTCAAATAAGCGCCAAGAAGAATGTGGCTCGAACTTGAGATGTGTATAAATGCTGAGGTCAAAAAATTAATCGACTCCGGCTTCATCCAAGAGGTTCAATACCCTAACTAGATTGCTAACATCGTCCCGGTGATGAAGAAAAATGGGACGGTGAGCATCTGCATGGACTTTCGGGACCTCAACAAAGCTTGCCCGAAGAATGACTTCCCAGTACCTATTACCGAGCCGATGATCGATAACACGTCTACCCATGTGGTCTTCTCCTTTAAGGATGGAGCTTCAGGATACAAGCAAATAAAAATGCATCCTGAAGACCAAAAGCATATCGCCTTCCGGACTTCGCTAGGCATATTCTGCTACAAGGTGATGCCTTTTGGCTTAAAGTATGGTGGCGCTACCTACCAGAAGGCCATGACGAAGATCTTCGTTGATCTCATCCAAGAGATTGTCGAATGCTACATCAACGACCTGGTGGTGAAGAGCAAGTCTTACGAGGAACATTGGGAACATCTAAACGTAGTGTTCCAACGCCTTCGGAAGTACAATCTGAAGATGAATCCTCTGAAATGCGTGTTTGGTGTCTCCTTAGGCAAATTCCTAGGATTCATCATACGGCACCGGGTTATCGAAATCGATCTCTCAAAGATCAAGGCAATTACGGAAATGCCCACGCCAAGGACCCTCAAACAGTTACGATCCCTTCAAGGAAAGCTCGTATATATCCGGTGGTTCATAACCAACCTCTCCGGAAAATGTCGTCCCTAGAGTCATCTAATGAAGAAAGGGACCCTGTTCATCTGGGATCAAAAGTGCCAAAATGCACTAGACGAAATCAAGCAATATCTGCAAAATCCGCCGGTATTGACCCCTCCGGTTAAGGGAAAGCCCCTTATCTTATATACAACAGCCCTTGAGGGTTCTCTAAGCGTGCTATGGGCACAAGAGAAGAATCAGGAAAAGGAGAGAGCTTTGTACTATTTGAGCCGAGTTCTCATAGGGGCAGAAAATAACTACTCCCCTATTGAAAAGTATTGCCTGGCACCGATCTTCGCGATAACGAAGCTCAGACATTACGCCTTGGTACATGAGGTCCATCTCATATCAAAAGTGGATCCTCTCAAATATTTGATGTCAAGGTCCATACTAACAGGAAGGCTTGCCAAATGGGACCTCCTCCTGATGGAGTTCTCAATAACGTATCGATCTCTCAAAGCAGTGAAAGGCCGGGCCATCGCCGACTTTCTCGCAGAGCATCCGATACCGGCCGACTCCTCCTTAAATTGCGAGTTGCCGGATGAATATGCGTTCGACACAATTGAAGGAGAGAAGGAAGAAAATGATCCCCGATAGGAACTCTACTTCGATGGAGTATCTTCCATGAAGAGGCGAAAGCAAAACACCCCTATAATCAAAGCCGGGGTGAGCCTTATCTTCGTGACTCCACAAGGAGGGATATTGTGTTACGCCTACTCCTTAACGGAGCAGAGGAATAATAACGAAGCTGAATATGAAGTTTTGATAGCAGGTCTTGAGATCGCCGTTGACATGGGAATCAAAGACCTCCTCATATACGGAGACTCTCAGCTGATCGTTAGCCAAGTAAACGGCGACTATCAGACGTGTAAGCCGGATCTGATAAAGTACAGCGAAAGAGTGCAGCAACTCCTAGCACAAATCCCCTCCTACATCCTGGAGAGTATACCGCGGGAGGAAAACAGTAAGGCGGATGCATTAGCCAATTTGGCTAAGGAATTGGTCGACGAAGACCTCGACGACGTAAGGATTATCGTGCCAAGCCACCGGGTTCTCACGCCGACAGATATATCTTCGGAGGACTTAATAGAGCCATCCGAAGGAAAAGAAACGACCGAACAAGTAGCCCTCTAAATAAAGGACGAAGAAAAGGTCAGGAATTAGAGGGAATTCTTCATATACTACTTCAAATACCAACGAACGTCTAAAAATGCGTCGTTTAGACATCACCTCATGAAACGATCTCTGTCTTTCGCCTTAGTCAATGATACTCTAAACAAGAGATCACTCGAATGTCTGTGGCTAAGATGTCTGGGACCAGAAGAAGCGAAGAGAGTCGTCCAAGAAACTCACGACGGACTCTGCGGTTCTTACAAAGCTGGGCCAAAAATGAAGCTGGAGATCAAAAGAATGGGTTATATTGGCCCACAATGATTCAGGACTGCTTCGAATATGCGAAGCAGTGTCACCCGTGCCAAATTCTTGAGGACTTCATCCACCAGCATCCAAACCCGCTACACCCAACGGTAGCTAGCTGGCTATTCGAAATGTGGGGGACCAATATAATTGGCCCCATTGAACCAGCATCGTCCAAAGGAAATCAGTTCATACTGGAAATGACCGACTACTTTTCTAAGTGGGCAGAAGCAGTATCACTAAGGGAAGTGAAGGCGGAGAATATCCTTCATTTTTTCAAGACACATGTCATCTATCGGTTCGGCACCCCACGACGAATTATCTCGGATAATAGGCCATCCTACAGAAGCTACAAAATCAGCCGCTTTGCACAACAGTATAAGATAAATTGGAGATACTCTTTGTTGGAGATAGTGCCCTCAGAGTCAATTATTGGATCACAGGCACGTGATTGCAATGATTGAGGTAGGACCTATCCCAGTAGGACAGTCTTACTCAAGATGATGGTATGCTATCTGGTTTATCTTTATCATCGTGTACTACTTTAGGTGACCTTACAGGTCACTATTGCGCGTTGATAGAGCCCTTAGGATTCCTGCTTGACGGCCAGCAGTATGATGGCGATCATATACGTGGGAGCTGGGGTCTATAAGCACATCCTTAAAAGGTCCATAGTCGTGGGAGTTTTCGAGACAGGGCATCGATACTCCAGAGTAGACTAGTGTATACAGTCGAGACCCCGACGAGGGGCGGTGGCCGGTCTCACAAACCACTGGTGTCAGTTGGTTCACCTAAGATGTATACAGGTGCTCATTGGGTTATGAGTACACCGGACAGGACTCGCCAGGAACATGCTAGTTGGTCTTATACCAGACGTCAGATAGCAGTTCCCTGGTGACATGTGTACAGGTTAGTTCATCGACCTGAGATCGTCATTTGTCTCATGTGAGTTCCCACTATACTTTGATTACTACCCTACCACGGCTCAAAGGAGTCGTGCAAACAGGTTTTAGTTGGGTACAGTCCCGAGCCACATGGAGGCAGTGAGCGGATCTGCAGGGATTCGTCTCTCCCGGTATTGGGGGTGAGGTCACGCTATGTCTATGAGAGCCATTACACAAAGTCCTTGGCCAAGGCAGGAGATTTACTGGTAGGTATTCCAGTAGTATCTCAGGGTGTTCAAGGCTACACTCCGACACGACTTGTACCGCTTTTGGGGGTCTGACTTTTACCAACGCCCTAGGCCCGCCATGCGATGCTCATAGACGAACGGACCGGACTGTACGGATATTGTCACTGACAGGCTCAGTAGGGTGTCAGGATGAGTTCGCTCGTCGACGTCCCTTTCGGTCAATAGCTGGTGGCCCGTTACGTATGGCTAATACCTCTGACGTGCTAGTGGTTAAATCCACAGCCAAAGTATTGACGAGTCTTTAGAATCTCCCACAGACAGTTTCTCAAGTTTCGGACGAAACGCTATAGAGGCCGTATGGAGATATGGCAGGGTTCGATCATGTACGTGCGGTATTGCACGGATCATGATCGGACGGATAATACTAGCGGGCTTTGGTTTAAGCCGGGTCCTAGTATTGTACAGTGTAGATTTTGTCTCATTGTATTTGTATTCGGTCGCAATACAAATGTGGGTATGTATATACAGTCGCGGGGTTTTCCTATAATTTATTACGGGATCGGTTTTCTGAAGTTGCCAGTTTGCTTTCCGGTTTCGGCCATTTTCCTTTGTTTCTTTCTTTGGCTGAATTTTGGTTGAGGGGGTTATTTGCAATTGTGCATTTTATAATGGAGAAGACTTTTAGTGGCACATGGTTGCTTCATGATTGTGCACCATCCCTTGACTTCTTTTATTCATCATTGTTTACTTTATGAGATGAGATGGTTGATGAGAAGGAGACCTTTTTGTGATCATTATTCATCATGATAACTTTTTCTCTCTCTTGCATTATTCCCTCTCTCCCTACACAACATTTGGCTCACTCATTCATTCTCCTCTCTCTTGAGCTTGGCCGGCCATTCTTTGAGAAGGGGCTGTCCAAAATTTTAGTAAGGGATTTTGTTCTCATTTGCTTGCAAAAAGGTTCCTTAGCCATAGCCATCACAAAATTCACATCTCCTTTCCTACTTCCAAAATGGCAACTTAAACAACCCCTAGAGACATGGTGATCTACGTATAACCTACAGCATCCTTGGACACGTTGACTCGCTAACTTCGTGCCCGAGTTGCCTCGGTCCAGAGGTAGGAGCCCGTAAAAGAACCCGGCGATGTGGTGCCCTTTCCGACGAGGAGGTGAAGACCGGGAGATTCTGCGAGGAGATCGGGATGGAGGCCGAAGACCGAAGGACACGGATCGTTCGGTATAGGATTCTACCCTTTCTCTAGTTAGCTAGGAGTAGGTTAATGGCCCGATCCGGGTTTAAAGTCCGCGGTAGCGCCGGCTCTAGTTTATAGAAAAGTTTTTGTATTCCGCATTTTGGCCTCGTACAGACGGCCGGGACGCTGCCGTGCACTTACACCGGTATCAGAGCCACGCCATTAACCTAGTCTAGCTTGCTCTAACGTGTTTACAAGTTCGATCGAACGGATTTTCCAAAAACTGCGTTTCCATGTCATGTTTCTGTCGAATTTTTCCAGTGCTCTAAAAATTATTTGGTACATTGTAAAAATACGTGCAGGGTTTTTTATGCATTCTGTGAAAATTTGGTAGCTCGATGGCACTGTTCCACCGCAGAACCGCGGCCAAACCCACGCATTGGCCGCGGTTCCGCCGCCATTTAAACTGTTCACAGCACCAAATTTTTACAGTGGGCTTCTGACATGGAAATAGGGCTTTTGGTATGTTCTGTTTGGGCCCAGATTTATTTTGAGTGCTACAGTTGTGCTTGGGGCCCACTTCGGTAAATTTAGTCGATCGAAAATTTTAAACATGTTAGTTCACAGTCTTTACATTATATCTGCGACCGTGAATGTCACTTAATCGGTAAATCCTGTCTAACTGCTATAGCCCTTTTAGACGGATTTGCGAACGTGACATTCACGTTGATGTTCTGTGTTGTGCTGTGATATTGCGGATTGTCGTGGTGGATAGCCTGGATGCAATGGTAGTACAGTTTGGTTTATTATGTACATTTGATATTGCGGGGCAAGCGTCCGACATGTGGACTGCTGTCACTGCCTGTTTGTATATTATTCTTTTGGGGCACGACCGGGCTAAGGTCGATGTACCCGTTGTATGTATATTTTACTTTCTGTACTAGGATTACCCCGTGGAGGGATGCACGGGTAGCCCGGTTCTAGAGAGCAACGGGCCCGCATCTCATGGCGTTGAGACGGATGGGGCTTCACTCTAGAATTGGCGGGCTATTCGCCGCACTCGTAGGGGATACAGGTTGACCCAAGGAGGGGTGCCCAAGTTACTGGATTCCGTGAAGTGCTGGGTGGTCCATTCACGTTGCTGAAGGGGGCTGCCTCGCTTCAGGTTTTGGCGGGTAACTTGCCGCGCCCGTAGGGGTCTAGGATTTCATTGCACAGGCTATTCACACGACCAACAGAACGTCGGGTTTCAGTAGCGGCTCTATGAAACCCGGGGATCCCAGATATCTGTATTGTTCTGTGATGCCTATTACATTTCTGTGATGTTGCATTTTATCACGCCTTGAGCGAATATTATATATTGATATATATACTAGTAGATGTTGTATATGTTTTGCATCCGCGCTAGTCCAGTCCCCGCTCTGTCGTTAGTTAAGTAATCTAACGGGTAATGACGGGACCCAGTGGCGAATGCGGATGGCATATACGTACATCATTATTTTCGTTCTTTATTGGTGTGATCAATTGATGGGACTGCATTGATTCGGATCAATGCAAGCTAAACAAACCTATTCTGATGTTATTGGAACATTTTTCAAAAAGCTGTTATTACAAGGACGTTCACTTTTGTTTTGCACAGTGGTATTCGGTTATGAATATTCAGCACCTCAGTCGACGAGGCAAGGGCCGAGATCCCTTCACCGGGAGTGACCCCTTGGACAGAAGTTTGGGTCAGGGCAATAACTTCACTATAGTCGTTTACTTTTGCTTTGCATCGTGGTATTCAGTTGGAATATCCTGCACCTCATTCTATGGGGAAAGAGCCGAGATCCCTTCACCGGGAGTGACCTCTTTAGCAAAGGTTTTCGCCACTATATTTTTATAAAAGCTATCCAGTTCCTTCAACGATATCAAGTTCATTACGTTAAAGGTTTTTCGCCAGAAACCATTCGTAGCCCTCCGTCATTTCAGTTAAATGTTCGGTAGTATTCAAGCTATGTATTTTGACCTACGCTAAGGCATAGTGATTGGTAGCTACCGGATATTTATCTGTTGCATAGATAGATGCGTTGGTTTGGGACAGTCATACTGCCTTGTTGGCCAAAGTCAAGGGTAGGTACGGGTGGGTTCAAATCAACCTGGATAATGATGGGTAGAACTTGACATGTGACTTATGATATGTTGGCCTACGTCAAGGTCATAAGAGCAAAGGGTAAAAATCACATCGGGAGTTTCTAAAGAAACTGAAACTTGCCAGATATGCGCATACCTTCTGGAGTGTGATAACGTGAGTGGATTCCATCATGTTATCATGCGATGATAGTTGGATCCCGATTCCTACTGATGAGTTGGTTTGCTCCTCGGGTGATCCCGACTAATTCTTCTTTCAGATTTGGAGGAGAATTTGACGTTACGGTGGGAGGTTTCCTGATTAGATAAATTGGTAACCATTCTGATCTAGGTTAGAGTGTACGCTGAGTGTTTCTTTTCTCTCTCTTTAGCAGCGACCATGACCCGACCCTAAACTATGACTCAGTGACCAAAATTAACCGAACCTTCTTAAACACTGGCTTTTGGATTGTCAGAGTTGCATACCTCATTGCCACTCCTACTTTTACCGTTTTCTCCAGGACACCCCGTATTACTACGAATGTCCACTTCCATTGGATAAAACCATCGTATGGTTATATACGAACTCGAAGGAATTTATTCGAGGATGGTTTCTGGTTCTGGAGAAAACGAATAGGACTATTCAATTATCTTTTCCTTTTAACTTCTCTTAGGTTGCGAGTGCTCCTTGGATTAAGAGATAGTACACCCGTTACGCCTATTGGATAGTCTTCTTCCAAACCTTAGGCTGGTGCCAACGGTAAGGAATGAAGAAAGCCGATTAGCCTAAGTGTGGTGTACAGAAGGTATTAAGTTAAGACAAATAAAGGGATTAGAAAGAGGGCAAAGTAAATTGTGACTGCTATTCACGACCAAACCAAGTATTTCATTATCACTCCCACTTCACCTTTGTATTTCTCCAGGACACTCCGTATCACTACGAAGATCCACAGTTATTTGGATACCCTATCGTATGGTTATATACGAACTCGAAAGGAACTTGTTCCAGTTCGAGGATGGATTCTGGTTCAGGAGAAATAAGAATAAGGTTTATTCGGTTGTATTTTATCTTCACCTTCTCTCGCATAGCGAGTGCTCCTAGGATTAGGACAGTACACCCATTATGCTTATTGGATAGTCTTCTTCCAAACCATAGGCTGGTGCCGAACGGTAAGGAAGGAAGAAAACCATTTGGCCTAAAAGGGTGTGCAGAAGGTAATGACTAAAGACATATGAAGGGATTTGGAGAGATGGCAAAGAAATATTTACAGTTGTGAATCTGGATAATGGAAGAGGCATTACTAGGAATACCCGGATACCCCTTCGAAACATTTACATGTTTCAGTTTCGCTGTGTACTGTTAAAAGAAAACTGATTTCCCAATTAGACACTTGCTCCAGGGTATGTATTTACCAGGTATGAATCTCACATCTGTATGGTTTTACAGATGATGAGTGGGAGTAAGTTATTGGGAATTAGGTGATCATCCTCATTATATCAGAATTCGTTGTAATTGGTGATATTTGAGGAAATCGCCTGGGTAGTTTGCCGTACGGCAAATATTTGGTTTTGAATATCCTCTGTTATGCACCAATTACAAATTGATATATCTGTACGTCTATTTTTATAGAGTGAGATATACCTTTTTGAAATTATGTCCATGATATTTACCTATATCAGTGGATGGTTAGGTAAGGAGCATTAAACAGCGGTGTAATTCTTCTTAACCATAAGTACAGTTTTCAACCTACGACGCACAGGGTTTGAGTTATTAGACTCAGAGGACTTATACAGAGGATTGTATATTGTCCAGTGTCCATTCGGACAGAGGGGTTGGTCATCGTACTATATTCGGTCTACTTATGACTTCTCTAGTTTTTAGGCAAGTGTTTCGTAGAAACGCAAGGTCCGAATTTTAAGAAGTTATAGGTATAAGAATAAAGTAGAGAACCAGGTGTTGCAAGTATCAGAATTCTTCAAGGTGATCGAAGATGTAGATACTTGTGTTTGGTATTCAGTTGATAGTAATGATTAAGAGAACTTGCTTCTCTTTCAGGTTACTCATAATTGGAAGTATTCCTAAGTTGAGTAATGCTGATCGGCCTCTTTCTATTTAGTTGACATGCACTGGAGACAGCTGCATGATTTGAATCTAGTTCCAATTAAATCAGTGCCTCTGTTTCTGTATTGGATATAGAACAGTTCATATCTTAACGATGTTAAGCTACGGGGAGTTGTCCAACTTATGCTTAAAACCAGACTCTGGATAACTCAAGGCACGTTTCCGTAATGGCTGTTTGTGGGTTGATCCGGCTATGACGTGGGTTGACTTTCTACCATCTGAAAGATCAATAGTGATATTGCTCTAGACTCGCCACAGTTTTAATAAAATGGATTTTTTCAGAAAACAGTAGTGAGAGTATGGTAGAACTGGAAGTGATTCCAGAACCGCGAACGATTACTGAAGATTTGATAAGAACCTAAAGATCCAATCTGGTTTGACATTCCATTAGCCACTCCGCAGATGTGGTGGGTAACTTCACGCACTCGAGAGGTACTTCGGTATGCTCAAAGACGGTGACAGGGAGGTTCTTGTTTACCCAGACTTGCCATTGCTGTTGTTCCAGACTATGAGACCCAGCATGAGGATGAATATGTAGGGTTCCTAGGCACACTTGTGAAGGTTCATAAAGCATCAAACATGCCCGAATAAAATTTTACATGTGCCGAACAACCTAAAGACGGGATCTTTGCTAGATTATTAGGGTTTAGCATGCAAGATGATATCTTTAAAACTAAGTGTGAGGGATTACAACCTTTGTAGTCCGCTCCTTCGCTTCACAAGCTCCGAGTAGAAGTCTCTTCGCCGCGATCCACGATCTCCCGGACTCAAGAGAGGCTCCACGACTCGAACGATCCATGCTAGCTTGAAGTGTTCCGATTCTCCGATGATCTACGTCGAAGTTGCTATAACCCAAGCTTTCTCACTCTAAAGAGATGAACACCCTAATCTAATGGGCTAGATTAGATGAGGATGATGGAGTAGTATTTATGCTATCTTTTTAATTCACTTTCTCACAATAAATCATCACAAAAGGAATTTTTAGTGAGCTCTCTCTCAAAACTAAAGAGAGAAGAAGATGAAGAATGAAAAGAATAATCCTTTTGTATTGAATAGTAGTCAAGAGTATATGATTGATTATAGAACCATGGTCAAGGATGAGAGGTTAAAACTTGTAGAGAATAAACTAGAGTTAGGGTTTAGTTAGGTTAAGGATAAGTATCAACCATAATATCTTAACCAAGACAAAATAGAATCCTTCTAGAATGAACAAGAAGAAGCTAACCCTAATCAAACCTTAATCCCTTTTTATCATCCTTAAACATGTTTTATAATAAATCATATCATGTCACAATAATATATATCACATATATATTATATATTTGCAACAAAAGAAAATAATACAATTAACATATATCGCATATATATCAATGTATTAATCCGGTGAGAAAATGAAATAATAAAGCGAGCCAATATTAGATAATGTAATACAATATATCATATATATCATTATACATTAAATCATCGAATCAACACTTGATCCAACGATCCGGCTATATCGAATATAACCGACTAATATATCATGTACCGATTCATCAAATCAACACTTGATCCGATGTCCGGATTCATATCTAAATATCGCGAGAATATAATACGGTATCTCATATCGCATTATCCTCGGTCCTGCACATATCACATATGTGCCTCTACTCCGTTTTGCCTGAGCCAAGAAACCTCTGTGTAGGACTCTAAAGAATCGTCAATACGCCGGTAGCAGGTGATGATCATATCAAACACCCACAAGCTGCAAGGGGTCAGCTAAACGTAACAGCCACCCAGGTATTGAGCGATCAGAAGATCAACAAGCTAGCATGTTCGTTCTCCTGTGAATCCAATGAGTAACACTCCCGTACAGTCCGGTCTGTTCGTCTGATATGTTGCATATCAAGTCTAGGGGTGGTATACGTCAGACCCCAGTAACCGATAAGTCGTGTCGATGTGAGGCTCATAATAGGTCGAGAAACTACTAGTAACACTTACCAGTATATCTCTATATCAGCCCTGGCCAGGGACTTCCAGTTATAGCCAATCGAACACAGCACAACATCAACTCCCTATACCGGGAGAGACGAATCCCCTCCTATCGCTCATTGCCTCCATGTATTTCGGGACTGTACCCAAAAGCCACCGTTTTGCACGCCCTCTTAGACGTGGTAAGGTGGAAATCAAAGCACAGTGGGAATCACACAAGACTCTATGACGATCTCGGGTTTACAGACTACCCTGTACCAGTGTCACCGGAGAACTGCCATCTGACGTGTGGTATATCACCATCTGGGAGTTCTCGGCGAGTCCGTCCAGTGTACCCAGTCTCCACTGAGCACCCGTACACCATCTCTGATAACACCGACGGATATGGGATCATCCATCGCCCATCATATGGGTCAAGATGCGTATACGCTAGTCTACTCTGGTGTATCGATGCCCTGTCTCGATATACCCTCGACTAGGAACAGTTATAGGATGTACTCATCGACTACTATGGCCCCACTAGTATGATCTCATCATAGTCCCAGTAGTCGTGTACAGATCCTAAGGGCTTTATCAACATGTGAGAGTAAGACAGTAAACCAATACAAGTCAACATGTTAAGATAAAGTAAAACCAAATAGCATACTATCATGACGAGCAAGAAAGTCCTCTCTGTATATATCCAAGCATTCATCATAATATATATCATATGTACAACAATGGCCTCTAGGGCATATACATAACTAACAGAATATAGCGATGTTCTGAACTGGCTTTAGAAGTGTACGTGTATATGACTCTGCCAGAGGGTTGTCGTAGTCACTGGGAGCAGCGGAAGCATAGTGGACAAGTGGCTTATGTCTATTTATAGACTAAAACAGATATAGCGGAGATAGATCATCTATTTTTTATGTGACAGTCATAGATTTGACTTCATCAGAATAGGGGATGGATCTGTTAAGAAGGTAGTAAGGTGTGATGTCCTGGAATTTGGATGACATGCACAGAGTAGGAAGTGAAATTCCTATACTACGGTCGGTTATACTTTGGTTGTCACACAGTGGTTTCTCCACAAAGGATATGGATATTATATCAGACATTCTGCTTACTAGATCTATGGTTTTAGATCTAGATTTGGGTAGTTTCCCAATCTGGGTACTTAAACAACATTCTAAAGGTGTTTTAGAATGAACGACTCCTGGCACGGTAGTGTACCTGCAGGTGATGGAGTCACCCTCTCTGAAGGTGTCTTATAGACTAAAGGGGAGAGAGATGTGCATGATTGACAGATCACTTGCTTAGGCAATTGAGTCAATCATGAGATGTCAAGTACCACACCAGATGTTTTTGCACTAGATGCAGTAAGTAGATATTGATCCAATCCTAGGAGAAACATTCGGAAGCAGTTTTAGAACATAAGTGGATGTTCTTGGGATATGATAACAACAGCCTTTTTCGGGAGACGGTTATCATTCCAGGCTTCCTAGGTGACCTGGATGACAGAGTGGCTATCAGAGTTATAGTTTTCCCTCTGACGAGGGGTAGTGTTTTGGATAAGTGATCCAAGCGGACACTGAGGGAGGCATTACGCAGGATACTGATTAAGTTCAGTTGACGATACAGTCTAAGAAGTTTGGATTTGGAGTTCATTTATGAACTAGGTCCCGTCAGATATCCAGATATATTCTAAGACAGGTATTGCTCATTTCGGAAGATGGGTTTCTCTATGAACTTAAGATAAAGAGAGACATAAAAAGAAACATGAGGGCGGATCCACTCACTGAGGCTATTCCTCGAACGCAATAGTTTCGCAAACGGGTTTTGTGAGACTGATTAGTAGAGGAGTTGGGTATTCGGTATCACACGGGCTGTGAGTATGCGACATCGCAATAATTAGCCTTGAGTGCAAGTAGGAGATTGTTGGAGATAGTGCCCTCAGAGTCAATTATTGGATCACAGGCACGTGATTGCAATGATTGAGGTAGGACCTATCCCAGTAGGATAGTCTTACTCAAGATGATGGTATGCTATCTGGTTTATCTTTATCATCGTGTACTGCTTTAGGTGACCTTACTGGTCACTCTAGCGCGTTGATAGAGCCCTTAGGATTCCTGCTTGACGGCCAGCAGTATGATGGCGATCATATACGTGGGAGCTGAGGTCTATAAGCACATCCTTAAAAGGTCCCTAGTCGTGGGAGTTTTCGAGACGGGGCATCGATACTCCAGAGTAGACTAATGTATACAGTCGAGACCCCGACGAGGGGCGGTGGCCGGTCTCACAAGCCACTGGTGTCAGTTTGTTCACTTAAGATGTATACAGGTGCTTATTGGGTTATGAGTACACCGGACAGGACTCGCCGGGAACATACTAGTTGGTCTTATACCAGAAGTCAGATAGCAGTGTAAGTCCATGCTACCTCTCCCGGTACTTTCGGGCATGCGGAATTTGGTGAAAAACAATTTTTCTAGAGGCGGTAACATGGACTCAAAATCGGATCTTTGTTAAACATCTAACTAACAACCTAACTAGGAGTTGTTAACTACTCGGTTAGGGGGTTATACCTTTCTTTCTTGAACTCCTTCATCTTCAAGCCTCGATGGTTGTCCGGATCGGCTTCACCCCGTTGTCTCCTTGCGCCGAAGATCGATCCACCTGAAAGCTTCTACCTTTGGCTTCTTCTTCGAACTTTGAAGAAACTAGTTCACTCGGTTTGCTAAACCTTGTGAACTAGAATGAGTAGAGGAGAGTGTGTTGGGATTTTCTCTATGGTTCTTGGTTCTCAACACATGAGACTAGTGAACCATAGACTAAAAAGAGGGAGAACAAGAGGAAGAAGATGAGAGCTCAAGAACACAAGAGAGAGAAAGGAAATGAAAAGAATGAGCAAGACTTTTTCCCTCTTGGCTCTCATAATCCAAAAGCATCATAACCAATAATAGCAATCAAGTATTAGTGATGGTTTAAGCTACAATAGCCATATCATTTCATGCACTCATTTTGCACAAGAGAACAAGCAAGCAAAAGTCTTTGCCATGAAATGATAGCCATTGTCATCATGATGGTCAACTAGTCCAACCTAGTCAACCGGTCAACAAAGTCAACAAGTCAACAAAGTCAACCCCTCAACAACCATGTCACTATAATACTTAATTAATATCATTGTTAATTACATATTATATTCTCATTAGGGTTGAGCAAAAAGTCAATAGTCAACAGTCAACGGTCATCAACCCTAATGAGAATCCTCTGCCTCTGTCTCTCCGTCAACTGTGCATACACACCCGCATCCGCGTTCCGAGGAACACGAATACATACTGGATAAAACCAATCCCAAAACGTACACTAGGATCTGGCTTAAACCAAAGCCCGCTAGTGTTAACTGTCCGGACACTGTACGTGCACAAGTGTATGGATGTGACCGGACCCTGTCGCAAAACCATGCGACCTCTACTCTTTTGCCTAAAGGCGAATAGCTTTCTGTGTGGGACTCTAAAGACTCGACACTACGCTGGCAGTAGGTTTAACCACATACCGCAAGCGGCACTAGCTGTGCGTAACGGTCCCCAGGTAGATGCCGACAAGAAAACTGGCGAGGTGAAACCCATCTGAACTTCTACTGAGCCTGAATGTGACAATCTCCGTACAGTCCGGTCTGTTCGTCTGATACATCGCATGGCGGGCCTAGGGGGCGGTAAATGTCAGTCCCCTAATAGCGGTACAAGTCATGTCGGAGTAAAGCCCAATACACCCTGAGATAACACTGGAAGCCTACCAGTATATCTCGCTTGCCCTGGCCAGGGACTACTCTGTAATGGCTCTCCTAGACACAGCGCGATGTCAACCCCCAATACCGGAAGAGACGAATCCTGTCTAACCGTCACTGCCTCCAAGAGCTTCGGGACTGCACCCAACTACTACCTGTTTGCACGCCTCCTTTGAGCCGTGGTAGGGTAGTAATCAAAGTACAGTGGGAACACACTCGAGGCGAAGTGACAGTGTCAAGTCAGCGGACTAAGCTGTACTCATGTCACCTGGGAACTGATAACTGACGATAGGTATAATACCAACCGGTCAGTTCCCGACGAGTCATGTCCAGTGTACTCGTAACCCAACGAGCACCCGCATACTATTTCCAGTACGACGTACTGATGGCTGTGGGACAGACCATCTCCCATACTGGGATGAGAAGCGCATGCGCTAGTCTACTCCGGAGTATCGATGCCCTGTCTCGATAGTCCTGCGACTAGGGACCTGCATAAGGATGTGCTTATAGATTACCCAGCCCCCACTAGTGTGACTGCCATCACAACGCTGGTAATCAAGCAAAAATCCTAAGGGCTCCACTAATGCGTATAGGTGATATAATAAAATAAACACATGTACACATTGAAGTAGAAACAAACCAAGTAGCATACTACTATTTTGAGCAAGATTGTATATACAAGGTGAATATCCCAAGCTTCCATTAAGTAATATACAAACTAGTATGATACAGTAATGGCCTCTAGGGCATATACACTAACAATCTCCCACTTGCACTAAGGCCATGTACTGGCGTATCGAAGACCTATCATCTCGATCAGCCGCTCGAACTGAGTCTGGGGCAAGGCCTTGGTGAATGGATCTGCAGTGTTATCTTCTGAAGCAACCCTCCGAACCTCGATCTCCCTGATCCGGTGATACCGCCTCAAGATGTGTCTGGATCTCTGATGGGACCTGGGTTCTTTCGCTAAAGCTATAGCCCCATTATTGTCGCAATACAGAGGTATTGGATCAACAATGGACGGAACCACCTGAAGTTCTTTCAAGAACTTCCTCATCCAGACAGCTTCTTTTGCGGCATCAGATGCAGCGATGTATTCCGCTTCCATCGTCGAGTCTGCAACGGTTTCCTGTTTGGAACTCTTCCAACACACCGCCCCTCTATTGAGGGTAAAGACAAAACCCGACATGGACTTGGAATCATCCTTGTCACTCTGGATGCTGGAGTCAGCAAAGGCCTCGATCTGGAGGTCTTTTCCGCCATACACCAAGAACATATCCTTAGTCCTTCTCAGGTACTTGAGAATGTTCTTTACCGCTATCCAGTGTTTCTCCCCAGGGTTTGACTAATACCGGCTTACTACACTCAGTACATAAGCTACATCCGGTCTGGTACACAATATCACATACATTATAGAGCCTACCGCAGAAGCGTAGGGTATAATAAACATGCGATCCCTCTCCAAATCAGTCTTGGGAGACATCTCTTTAGAGAGGGTGATCCCGTGACAAGCCGGTAGGTTACCGTGCTTGGAATCTTCCATACTGAATCTTTTCAGTATGGTGTCGATGTACCTGGACTGTGAAAGTCCTAATATCCTCTTGGATCTATCATGATGGATCCGGATCCCCAGGATGTATGAGGCATCACCCAGGTCTTTCATGGAGAACCTGTGTGACAAGAACCCCTTGACAGATTGTAGCATAGGAATGTCATTTCCTATTAAGAGAATGTCATCCACGTACAAAACGAGGAATACTACAGTTCTCGCTACAAATCTACTATAGATGCATGGTTCATCTGAATTTTTGATAAAGCCAAATTCTTTGACTGTCTCATCAAAACAGATGTTCCAACTCCGCGATTCCTGCTTTAGTCCATAAATGGACTTAAGCAACTTGCATACCTTTCCGCTGCTCCCACTTTGAATGAAACCCTCTGGCTGGTCCATATAGACACACTCCTCTAAATTTCCATTTAGAAAAGCGGTCTTTACGTCCATTTGCCAAATCTCATAATCGTGGAAGGCAGCAATGGCAAGTAGGATCCGAATGGATTTCAGCATAGCTACTGAAGAAAAGGTCTCGTCATAGTCCAAACCAGGTCTTTGACGAAAACCCTTTGCAACCAGTCTAGCTTTATAGGTCTCAACCTGTCCATCTACACCAATCTTCCTTTTGAAGATCCACTTGCATCCTATGGGTTTTACCCCGTCTGGAGCAATGTCCAACGTCCATACTTTGTTGGTGTACATGGACTCCATTTCGGTCTGTATTGCATCCAGCCATTTTACCGAGTCAACGCTCTGAACGGCCTGCTGGAAGCTAGTAGGCTCATCATAATCTATGATGCAATCCTCTCTATCCCCGTCTATGAGAAAACCGTAGTATCTCTCGGGCGGATGAGACTGCCTACTACTCCTGCGGAGCGGCGTAGGAATGTCCTGTTCTTTTGAAACCTCTGGTTCCACTAAGCTTTCAGTAATAGCTCATGGTTCTAGAATTTCTTCCAATTCTACTGTGCTCCCACTTATCTGGTTTTCTAAAAACTCAGTTTCCAAGAAGTAGGCATGACGAGAAACAAAAACCTTTTGTTCCTCTTCGCAGTAGAAAAAATATCCCTTGGAGTTCTTTGGATATCCCACGAACTTGCACTGTACTGAGCGTGCCTCGAGCTTGTCCGCATGCTACTTTTTGACAAAAGCTGGACATCCCCATGTCTTAATATGCTTAAGATAGGGTTTCTTCCCACACCACATCTCATATGGTGTGGTAGGCACAGTCTTAGTGGGAACTCGGTTCAAAAGGTATGCAGCTGATTCTAGCGCATACCCCCAGAATGATCGCGGTAACTCAGCGTTACTCATCATGGCCCGTACCATATCCAATAGGGTTCGGTTCCGTCTCTCCGATACACCGTTATGTTGCGGAGTGTATGGAGGAGTAATCTGAGAGAGAATTCCGTTCTCTTTTAAATAGTACAGGAACTCGGCACTCAAGTATTCACCACCTCGATCCGATCTTAGAATCTTGATACTTTTGCCGGTTTGCTTTTCTACTTCATTCTTATATTCCTGGAACTTTCTAAAAGCTTCGGACTTATGTTTCATTAAGAAGACATAACCGTACCTTGAAAAGTCATCCGTAAAAGTAATGAAGTAAGAATAACCGCTTCGTGCATGTGTAGACATTGGACCGCACACGTCGCTGTGTACGAGTCCCAAGAGCTCGCACGCTCTTACTCCGTGTCCAGTGAACGGAGTCTTTGTCATCTTTCCTTTGAGATGGGATTGACAAGTGGCATACGATTGATATTCGAACGGATTCAAATATCCTTCTGTATGTAACTTCGTCAACCTTCTCTAATTGATGTGACCCAGTCTACAATGCCATAAGAAAGTCTGATTGATTTCCGGAGACTTTCTTTTGTGTGTATTCTGGACATTGAAAATCTGTGGTTGGTTTAATACGTATATACCATTGCTCAATGTACCTGACCCAATCAAGACTTGATTAAGGTGAATGTTTACAACATTACTTACAAACGCAAATTCATAACCTTCTTTAGAAACCAAAGATACAGAAATGATATTACAAGTTGCGTTGGGTACAAAAAAGCAATTACGTAAAACCAAAACATGTCCATCTGACATTCCCAGGTGATAGTCCCCCACGGCCTTAGCATCCATGCTAGCTCCGTTTGCAACTTTGAGGGTCATGTCACCTGCCTTCAAAAACCTACGGTTTCTCAACGCCTGCAAAGAATTACATATATGAGATCCTGATCCGGTATCCAATACCCAGGAAGTAGAGTTTATTGAAAGACAGTTATCAATAACATACACACCTGAAACTGAAGCCACAACCTGCTTCAGTTCCTGTGTTCTGGCTTTCCAAGCCCTGCAATCATTCTTCCAGTGTCCCTTCTTATGACAATAGAAGCATTCTTCCTTATCCACAAGCTTCCCCACTTTCTTAGTTGCTTTTGCCTTTCCCTTCGTATCCACTTTACTAACACCGTCCCTTGGTTTGGTGGGGGCTTTCTTCTTCTTTCTCTTGGCTTTCGCCTTGGACCTAGAAGAAGAAGATCCTCCTACAAACAAAGTGGATGTTTCCCTACCTTTCTGTAGGGTGCCCTCTGCGCTCCTCAGCATGTTGAGGAGTTCTGAAAGTTCAACTTCATTTTCTTGTAAGTTGAAGTTCAGTATAAACTGGGCGTAAGTGGAAGGAAGGGACTGGAGAATCAAGTCCGTATAGAGCTCATTCTCCAACGTGGTCCCAAGGTCCGCGAGCTCCTCAATGTAGCCAATCATCTTAAGCACGTGTTCCGCTACCGATGATCCGACGGCCAATCTTGCCGAAAATAACTTCTTCGACACTTCGTATCTTGCGATACGAGATTGCTCTCCATACAGTTCTTTTGTATGGAGAAATATGGATTCGAGTACATATTCTCGTGCCTCCTCTGATGTTCATTGTCCATAGAGGCAAGCACGAGGCACTTGGCCTTCGCGCAGTCTAGTTCCCAGGTCTTACGGATTTCCTTATTCGCGACGCTGGTTTTGGGACCTAGGACAGGGGGAGCTTTGGTGGTAAGAAGATACCCCAGCTTGTCATAAGTGATTGCCATCTTGACATTCCTGAGCCAATCTTTGTAGTTTGGCCCTGTCAGTATGTTTTTATCTAGAAGTAACTTAAGTCCAGTCATGTCGATTGGTCGCTGCAATTAAGAGAGAGAAGAAACACTCAGCATGATGCTCTTGCAAGTTTAGAGTGGTTTTTAGTTTATCTAAACAGGATGGCTCCCACTGTCTCTCGAATCCCTCCTCAAACCAAAAAGGAAGAATTAGTCGGGATCAATCTCACCGCACAATACTTGCTTAACCGTTCAGCCAGGCCAGTGTCGGTACTTCGAGGGAGGTTTTCCAACGCTTTCACGAAGTTCCTTAATTAAATAACCTCCTTTCCCTAGGGGCGTAGCCCCGCTAACACCTTTCTAGACACTTACTAGGTTTATAGCATTGATCGTTAAGTGAGAAATTTCCCGAGGAGTAGCATATACTCACAGTAGGATCGGGATCCAAATATCATCGCGTGACGAAACTGAAGGAATCCTACCAGAATCATCACACTCCAAATGGTATGCAATACTAGCAAGTTTCAGTTCTTTTGAAACTCCCGATGTGGATTTTTGCCCCATGCTCTTATGACCTTGACTTTGGCCAACAAATCATAAGTCACATGTCAAGTTCTGCCCGTCGTTCTCCAGGTTAATTTGAATCCACCCGCACCTACCCTTGACTTTGGCCAACAAGGCAGTACGACTGTTCCAAACCAACGCATCTATCTATGCTGCACATGAATACCCAATAGCTACCAATCACTATGCCTTGACTTTGGCCAACAAACATAGCTTGAATACTATTGACTATTCATGTGAAACGACGAAGGGCTACGAATGGTTTTGGCGAAACCGTGAACGTAGTGAACTTGATATAATCGATGGAACGAGATAGCTTTTAAAAGGAGTGGCTCAAGCTCCGCATTTAAAAATTGGTTTTGAAAAGAACCGGGTGGTTTTTCGAAAGTGTTCCAACGACTTTTACTTGGTTTATTTTCTAGCATTAGTTCTTTTAATGCGTGATATTCTTGCATTAGTTCTTTTAATGCGTCCCATCATTTAATCCTACCATTGCAGAAAACAACCAAAATATGACGTACGCTTATGCCATTCGCATTCGCCACGGGGCCCCGTCATTACCCGTTAGGTTACTTCACTAACGACAGAGCGGGGGCTGGGCTAGCGCGGCTGTAAAACATAAGCAACGCCTAAATAATATCATATATAGATATATTGCAATGATAGCCATTTCAGATCACAGATGAACACATTGGATATACTAGGAACCCGCTATTCGTACGAGCCTGTAATGAAAAGCAGATTACACGGTCGCGGTGAATAGCCAATACCCCACCCAAGACCCCTACGGGTGCGGCAAACTACCCGCCAAGTACCCGAAGCGAAGCAACCTCCCTCAACTCCGTGAGTAGGCCACTCGGCACTTCGGCATACCCGGTAGTTTGTGCACCCCCTCCATGGGTCTATCCTAGGAGCAAAAACAGTAAAAATAAATTATACAATGACGGATACAACCCCGACCCGGTTGTGCGGCCATACAAATAATAATTATATCAATTTACAAATTTACATGAATTGAAAGAAAAGAAAACTCTCATCTCACAACCCCCGGCTATTCACCCGCGACAATCCAATGAATTCATATACACATTCCAATGACATTACAGATCACAGATTTGTATAACCCCCACTAATCGACATATAGCGATTAGCAGACGTTCAATACAAATATCACATCACAGATAAAAACCCGTCAGCTCAAGTCTTTAGAAGTTCGATCAAAAATACGGATTTTTAGGCCCCAAACACAAAATTTTCGTTCTGGAAAATCTGGGCTGAAAAGACATATTCCAAAAATCCCAAAACAACCCCAGAAATACACTGCACTAAATTTGGACCTCGGCCGAGTCAACTCGGCCGCGGAACTGCGGCGGGAGCGTGCTCCCGCCGCGTTTCCGCGGCGCTTTGAACAGTTCGTGGGACCAAATTTTGTGGTTATTCAATAAAAAGCCTGAGCCGATTTTTAAGATGAAATTTTTCAAATTTTGAACAGAAAAAAATCGCCTGAAACTTGACAAATCGGGTTCGTTTCGTGACTTTTTCTTTGATCGATCTTCTAGTTACTTTGCTAACATGTTAGATAGAGTTTAACTAGGCTCTGATACCACTGTAAGTCCATGCTACCTCTCCCGGTACTTTCGGGCATGCGGAATTTGGTGAAAAACAATTTTTCTAGAGGCGGTAACATGGACTCAAAACCGGATCTTTGTTAAATATCTAACTAACAACCTAACTAGGAGTTGTTAACTACTCGGTTAGGGGGTTATACCTTTCTTTCTTGAACTCCTTCGTCTTCAAGCCTCGATGGTTGTCTGGATCGGCTTCACCTCGTCGTCTCCTTGCGCCGAAGATCGATCCACCTGAAAGCTTCTACCTTTGGCTTCTTCTTCGAACTTTGAAGAAACTAGTTCACTCGGTTTGCTAAACCTTGTGAACTAGAGTGAGTAGAGGAGAGTGTGTTGGGATTTTCTCTATGGTTCTTGGTTCTCAACACATGAGACAAGTGAACCATAGACTAAAAAGAGGGAGAACAAGAGGAAGAAGATGAGAGCTCAAGAACACAAAAGAGAGAAAGGAAATGAAAAGAATGAGCAAGACTTTTTCCCTCTTGGCTCTCATAATCCAAAAGCATCATAACCAATAATAGCAATCAAGTATTAGTGATGGTTTAAGCTACAATAGCCATATCATTTCATGCACTCATTTTGCACAAGAGAACAAGCAAGCAAAAGTCTTTGCCATGAAATGATAGCCATTGTCATCATGATAGTCAACTAGTCCAACCTAGTCAACCGGTCAACAAAGTCAACAAGTCAACAAAGTCAACCCCTCAACAACCATGTCACTATAATACTTAATTAATATCATTGTTAATTACATATCATATTCTCATTAGAGTTGAGCAAAAAGTCAATAGTCAACAGTCAACGGTCATCAACCCTAATGAGAATTCTCTGCCTCTGTCTCTCCGTCAACTGTGCATACACACCCGCATCCGCGTTCCGAGGAACACGAATACATACTGGATAAAACCAATCCCAAAACGTACACTAGGATCTGGCTTAAACCAAAGCCAGCTAGTGTTAACTGTCCGGACACTGTACGTGCACAAGTGCATGGATGTGACCGGACCCTGTCGCAAAACCATGCGACCTGTCGCAAAACCATGCGACCTCTACTCTTTTGCCTAAAGGCGAATAGCTTTCTGTGTGGGACTCTAAAGACTCGACACTACGCTGGCAGTGGGTTTAACCACATACCGCAAGCAGCACTAGCTATGCGTAACGGTCCCCAGGTAGATGCCGACAAGAAGACTGACGAGGTAAAACCCATCTGAACTCCTACTGAGCCTGAATGTGACAATCTCCGTACAGTCCGGTATGTTCATCTGATACATCGCATGGCGGGCCTAGGGGGCGGTAAACGTCAGTCCACTAATAGCGGTACAAGTCGTGTCGGAGTGAAGCCCAATACACCCTGAGATAACACTGGAAGCCTACCAGTATATCTCGCTTGCCCTGGCCAGGGACTACTCTGTAATGGCTCTCCTAGACACAGCGCGATGTCAACCCCCAATACCGGGAGAGACGAATCCTGTCTAACCGTCACTGCCTCCAAGAGCTTCGGGACTGCACCCAACTACTACCTGTTTGCACGCCTCCTTTGAGCCGTGGTAGGGTAGTAATCAAAGTACAGTGGGAACACACTCGAGGCGAAGTGACAGTGTCAAGTCAGCGGACTAAGCTGTACTCATGTCACCTGGGAACTGATAACTGACGATAGGTATAATACCAACCGGTCAGTTCCCGATGAGTCCTGTCCAGTGTACTCGTAACCCAACGAGCACCCGCATACTATCTCCAGTACGACGTACTGATGGCTGTGGGACAGACCATCTCCCATACTGGGATGAGAAGCGCATGCGCTAGTCTACTCCGGAGTATCGATGCCCTGTCTCGATAGTCCTGCGACTAGGGACATGCATAAGGATGTGCTTATAGATTACCCAGCCCCCACTAGTGTGACTGCCATCACAACGCTGGTAATCAAGCAAAAATCCTAAGGGCTCCACTAATGCGTATAGGTGATATAATAAAATAAACACATGTACACATTGAAGTAGAAACAAACCAAGTAGCATACTACTATTTTGAGCAAGATTGTATATACAAGGTGAATATCCCAAGCTTCCATTAAGTAATACACAAACTAGTATGATATAGTAATGGCCTCTAGGGCATATACACTAACAAGCAGTTTCCTGGTGACATGTGTACAGGTTAGTTCACCGACCTGAGATCGTCATTTGTCTCGTGTGAGTTCCCACTGTACTTTGATTACTACCCTACCACGGCTCAAAGGTGTCGTGCAAACAGGTTTTAGTTTGGTACAGTCCCGAGCCATATGGAGGCAGTGAGCGGATCTGCAGGGGTTCGTCTCTCTCGGTATTGGGGGTGAGGTCGAGCTGTGTCTAGGAGAGCCATTACACGAAGTCCTTGGCCAAGGTAGGAGATTTACTGGTAGGTATTCCAGTAGTATCTCATGGTGTTCTGGGCTACACTCCGACACGACTTGTACCGCTTTTGGGGTTCTGACTTTTACCAACCCCCTAGGCCCGCCATGCGATGCTCATAGACGAACGGACCGGACTGTACGGATATTTTCACTGACAGGCTCAGTAGGGTGTCAGGATGAGTTCGCTCGTCGACGTCCCTTTCGGTCAATAGCTGGTGGCCCGTTACGTATGGCTAATACCTCTGACATGCTAGTGTTTAAATCCACAGCCAAAGTATTGACAAGTCTTTAGAGTCCCCCACAGACAGTTTCTCAAGTTTCGGGCGAAACGTTGTAGAGGCCGTATGGAGATATGGCAGGGTTCGATCATGTACGTGCGGTATTGCACGGATCATGATCGGACGGATAATACTAGCGGGCTTTGGTTTAAGCCGGGTCCTAATATTGTACAATGTAGATTTTGTCTCATTGCATTTTTATTCGGTTGCAATACAAATGCGGGTATGTATATACAGTCGCGGGGTTTTCCTGTAATTTATTACGGGATCGGTTTTCTGAAGTTGCCAGTTTGCTTTCCGGTTTCGGCCATTTTCCTTTATTTCTTTCTTTGGCTGAATTTTGGTGGAGGGGGTTATTTGAAATTGTGCATTTTATAATGGAGAAGACTTTTAGTGGCACATGGTTGCTTCATGATTGTGCACCATCCCTTGACTTCTTTTCTTCATCATTGTTTACTTTATGAGATGAGATGGTTGATAAGAAGGAGACCTTTTTGTGATCATTATTCATCATGATAACTTTTTCTCTCTCTTGCATTATTCCCTCTCTCCCTACACAATATTTGGCTCACTCATTCATTCTCCTCTCTCTTGAGCTTGGCCAGACATTCTTTGAGAAGGGGCTGTCCAAAATTTTAGTAAGGGATTTTGTTCTCATTTGCTTGCAAAAAGGTTCCTTAGCCATCACAAAATTCACATCTCCTTTCCCACTTCCAAAATGGCATCTTAAACAACCCCTAGAGACATAATGATCTACGTATAAGCTACATCATCCTTGGACACGTCGACTCGTCAACTTCATGCCCGAGTTGCCTCAGTCCAGAGGTGGGAGCCCGTAAAAGAACCCGGCGATGTGGTACCCTTTCCGACGAGGAGGTGAAGACCGGGAGATTCCGCGAGGAGATCGGGATGGAGGCCGAAGACCAAAAGACACGGATCGCTCGGTATAGCATTCTACCCTTTCTCTAGTTAGCTAGGAGTAGGTTAATGGCCCGATCCGGGTTTAAAGTCCGCGGTAGCACCGGCTCTAGTTTATAGAAAAGTTTTTGTATTCCGCATTTTGGCCTCGTACAGACGGCCAGGGCGCTGCCGTGCACTTACACTCTTCAGTCTATAATTCTCGTGCCAATGGTCTAGCTGAAGCTTTCAACAAGATCTTGACACGGATTATAAAGAAAACGGTGTCCAGAAACAAAAAAGACTGGCACGAAAGGCTACATGAAGCTCTCTGGACATATCCAACAACATTCAAAACAGCCATTAATACAACACCATACGCGTTGATATTTGGCACAAAAGCAGTGCTTTCCCTAGAAATAGAACTCTCTTCTCTACGAGTAGTGGTTCAATATAAGCTGACAGATGAAGAAAACGCTCATCTTCGGCTTGAGGAGCTCGATACCCTCAACGAAACTCGCCTTAAAGCACAACAAAACCTGGAGGCTTATAAGGCAAGAATGACACGGTCATATGAAAGACTGACTATGTAACGACTCTGTTTTAATGTATAGAAAATTTGTTTAAAAGCTAATGTACAAATGGAGTATTTGCAATCCTGTGTAGGCTATAAGTATTTAATTTGTTTTTGAACAGTAAGAAAACACATGTAGCTCATTGGTAAAGCCTTACACTGCTGTGATGTAGCCCCTATGTTCAAATCCCCTCATCCACATATTTTTTTAAAATGATTTTTCTTTAAAACTTTTAGAAGCTCAAAAGTTTACACGTGCAAAACACGTAAAAGATGAAAAGTCTCAGAAATCAAACGAGCACTGAGCTATATGAAGCGACCCTGACACGTGGCCAAAATCCAGAGCCCAACCCCTTAGATTGGACCGGCGAGATCTTACTAGTGGATGGCGCCGCTGGGTCCCCTGTAGGTATTGCCTCCAAAATCTTAACCCTAGCACCCCTTGGTCTACCCCACTACCTTCATACTGTTTGATTTCTCTGCATTTATCCAGAGAGTGATAATTCACCTCTTTAATCCATTTTAATGCATATTTTTAATTCCATTTTTTATTACCCTAAACCTTAATTTCTCCTATAAATACTACCCTACACTTTGGCCCTCTTCATTCTAAAATCCATTGCCAAAACTCTCTAAAATTCCTAAGTTCAAAAGTTCTACAAGTGGATTTAGCCAAGGTCAAAGTTCCGGCGACGACGCGACCCTACAACGCCTTCGAAAATTCCCTCTACCTCCCCTCTCTTCTCCAAATCAGTAAGTCCTCTCTCTCCTCCTCTCATTCTAATCTAAAACACTCTCATTTCAAAACTCATCGGAAGCGGAGTTATTCCGACTTCCGATTCTCTTATCTTTAAAAACCAAAATTTTCTTAATAACAAACCTACCAATTCTTTATATATTGTTTAGCAATCATAACCAAACAATTTAGAATAAGTTTCATCTCAAAATAACATGTTATGCAACTTTTATCATATTTTTACGGACAAATACCACAAACTTTACATTCTACATATTTCATCATATTCTTTTGTATTACGTTTAGAAAGCTCACGAGGTAATGACCTACCTCATCACAACACTCATTCTAGACATAGCACGATGACTTTTGAAACTTTAGTTTGTGGGATAATTACAAGTTTACAATAAAATACCCTAAACTATTACAAAATCGTATTCTTTAAATTGTCTTATTTAAATTTCATACGATTAAGTCTTTACAACCCATTTTGGGGAATCCGACTTAGTTGGTGCGGGTTATCGCACATCTATCGGACTAGTAGGGCGAGATGCAGATCTCCTCACGGAGCATACGATCTCGATGGAATTTGTATTACAATTTTAAGAAAAACATGATTTCTATTAACAAATAAATTCTTTTTTTTATAAATATATATATATATATATATACACACACATATACATATACACATACATAAATAGAGAATAATGGAGGAAAGATGCCATAGGAGGGAATTTCCTCCTATGGCATCAAAAAATTACACCCTCCATCACGTATTCCGACGATCGGCACCGATCATCTTCATCGTTATCATCTAAGATATGGGTACACCAAATTTCATATGATTCTACAACCTTTTCACCGTTGAATTAGTGGGTTCAAAATTAACGGTTTACCGACAATAGAACATTTTACATTGCTAAATCAACGGTGAAAAGGTTGTAGAATCACACGAAATTTGGCGTATCCACATCTTAAATGATAACGATGAAGATGATGGATTCTGATCGTCGGAAGATATGACGGAGGGCGTACTTTTTCGACGTCATAAGAGGAAATTCCCTCCTATGGCCTCTTTCCACCATTATTCTCATATAAATATTATCAAAATATCTACTTTAAATATATTACATATATTCCATATTTATTTTAAAATCATAAGAGTCACAAAAGATCATGAAAATACCATCACAATCAATACAGGTCAAGTTACAAAAAAATACCATATACTATTCAAAGTTTGGTTTATATCCATTAGAATATTTCATTTTATAAAAATTACAACTATGAAAACCCTAAAGACGATAAATAAATACTTGAGCTTTATTTTGAAAATATATCAGAACTATTTTTCATAAAACTCCTCAAGTTATATTAATTTACAATAAGGACCCTAGTAAATATAGGTTTAAGCGGCACTAGTTCTCTTGAGCCTCAGGGAGCCGGAGAATATGGGTGCTTACCTATCTAAGCTAGACAACCTAAAAACGGTGTTATCAATATGGTAATTGTCTTGGAAAAAGACCCAAATCCTTCCGTCCATGTGCAGCAGTTACCGATAACTCCAAAATTAATTCAGGACTTCAATTCTGTTTAAGTGTCTGACTCAGGCAGAGTCTCGGTCTAATCTGAAATCAATCAATCTATCATTGAATATGATTCAAGTATAACTCCAATTCAACATGAATCCATTTATACTAGAATTCAATTTATATCAACATGTACATGATTTAACCGAACCATGGATATACATTTGACTGGTCTACATGACTATCCATCTATATCCTTTCTATTTACATGAACTACTGATATCATGGTTTCGGCAAGTCGTACATCTATTAAACAAAACAATATATATCAATACATAATACATTACGGGGTTTTAAAGGGGTAGACTGGTACAGAATGTGTTAGAAGTGGCACGAGACGGTCACTTTAATACACCTAACCAGAATATTCATTGTTGTTGTTCCGTAGCTTAATGGTTCCTTGTGCTCCGTATACCTTAGTCCACGGAATAGTTGGACTCCTCTCGTATACACTGGCATATTCTGTACCAAGCTACAAACAACTGCGTTAATATAACAAACTCACAATACACCAGTTATATTCTCATATCTGTCTATTCTATTCCTACTTTTCTTTAGGACTTATCGAGCGATCGTTCGCTGACGACATTCCTTCTCTCTTCTTTCTAGGAATGTTGTCAGGTGGATCCGACTCACTGGAGATAGAGCCTAATTCAGAGGACTTAGATCAGTTCAGCGAGGACCCCGAGCTCTAGACTCTTGTATATACTTTACTTTCATGTCCATGCCATTGTTTAGGTATTGCTTTCCTCATTGTATTTACTTTTCAATTGTATTGTAAAGAAATGTTTAATAAATAAAAGTTGTTATTCATTTACATTTCATGTCTTCTTGTGTATATTTACATTATATTGCTTAGTTGCGCTTAGCGTGTTTACTTCTGAGTAAATATGTAGCGGGCCAGTCACGTCTTACCCATACACTGGGAAGCGGGACGTAAAAAACTAGGCCGAGAACATTCTGCCATGGCGAGCTCGTGCTAGTCGTCAAAAGATCGATGATCCCCGATCGTGCAAAACAGGAGAAATTCGAGCCAAACTATGAAGGCCCGTACATCATAAACAAAGTCTACCAAGGTGGAGCCTACCTGCTCATGGATATGCATGGCGAAAGACCCTTCCGGCCAATAAACGGCCGATTCCTCAAAAAATACTACGCCTAAGGAGTCATAACCTAGGTCAATGATAGATGACGACGCTCGTGTCCGCTCGCTATCTTCCTGAGTCAAAAACTGGGAGTAGTATGCAAAGAAACTTTGTCGCCCCAAACATGGCGACAACGGACCGAAATGTCCTTAAACTAAAAATTCACCTCAAATATGGCGACATCGGACCTAGATGTATTTAAACTAAAACTTCGTCTCAAAAATGGCGATACCGGACCGAGAAGTCCTTAAACTAACTGTTCGCCTCAAACAAGACGACAGTGGACCGAGAAGTCCTTACACTAATTATTCGCCACAAACATGGCGGTAACGAACCTAAATGTCCTTAAACTAAAAATTCGCCTCAAATATGGCAACATCGGACTGAGATGTCCTTAAACAAAAACTTTGTCTCAAAAACGGCGATACCGGACCGAGAAGTCCTTAAACTAATTGTTCGCCTCAAACAAGGCGACAGTGAACCGAGAAGTCCTTAAACTAATTATTCGCCTTAAACATGGCGGCAATGAACCGAGAAGTCCATAAAACTAAAAATTTGCCTTAAAACATGGCGATAATGGACCGAGATGTCCCTAAACTAGCACATCGCCTCCAAAATGGTGACATGCTTCCTTGAAATCTATATTGCAATCGAAGTCTCAACAGCAGAGATTGCAATTCAATTCCCAGTGGTTACGCAGCTATTTTAGTGATGATGCCACCCCCAAATCCCACTAGTAAATAGATGGGTCACTTGCGGTGAACTACTTTCAAGAGTTCCATCGTTCGTAAAAACAGGGTATGTCCATAAGCGAAATAGGCACGGATGAAAACCCAAAAGGGCGCCGTGAGTAAAAACAGCAATGCTACCGACGAGTGATTTAGAGAGGTTTTGTCGATCAAAAATATTTACCGCAATCAAGAACGGCGTCGCATGAAGCTAGCCGGTGAATACGGGTCGGTCCACAGGGATGTTGTAAATCTCCTTTAAGTTCTTACGAGTTAATTCCAAATGGTGTTTGGAATTATAATTAAACCTAAAAATTGAAGTTGTGTGATACTAGGATTAGAAACTTGCTAGGATTAGGTTTAGGGAAAATTTGGTAAACAAAGATCTGCATCTCTTTCCATTGCCTTTAATTAAATATATCATATTAGTGTTATGGTAAATATTTATAAAGGGGATTAGGATGATTGGGAAGATTGTTCTTCCTCTAGATCCTTGTCCTTCCTTTATTAATCTTTACCCTAACCTCCATGAAAAACCTTAAAATCCGGGCCTTTAGACTACAGATCACCGTTACCTCGAGGGTAGAGTGCTGTAGGGAGCGGAATAAGAAGGTATGCATGGAGTTCTAATGTTCATATAAGATTGGCAAAGAAAAGATATGAGAGATCTTCATCTCTCAAATCCTTCCCTATTCCTAACCCTAACAAGCGAGGAAACTACTCGCTCATTGGGGAAATAAAGAGAGACATAATTTTTGTTTTGTTTTTATTAAAGAGAAGAAACATCTATTGCAAGTTAATAAAAATTCTAAACTAAATTAAACTAGGGCGAGAAAATAATTTACCTAAGGCAGATATAAAAGAAACTAGAACTAGGGCAAGAAAAATAACCTACTTACGATTGATGCGCTCTAACTTCAAGAAAACAGAATTTTATTCATGAATAGAGGCATAAGAAAATACAAGGGTTTGGGTTCTATTTATAGGACATAGAAACCCTAGGGCTACAGCTGATTCGCATGTCTACAATTACAAATATACCCTCAGGAAATCTTTTCAGAGCCGCCTCAGCATATGGTAAAATTTTCACCGCACACGGGCACTAAACGGCCGCGGAACCACGGCATGGGTAGGCATTGGGCCGCGGTTCCGTGGCCCTTTGATGAGTTCACTTCATGAAATTTCCTGTGCTGCATCAGGGTAATTTGGGCTTGATATTTCTTCAGTTCATTTCTTTGTTTGGCTTCTTATTCCTTTCCAGATCTTTCAGTGAAAAACTTGTAGCGGTCTTTTAACCGTTTGCCTTGACGTTTTGGACCTTGCACTGTTCTTCGTCTGGGCTTGACTAGGATCCTCCTATTTGTTGGTCAAAAGTCCTTCTTTTGTGTCGTCTATTGTCTTTTTCACTGTTTTCGCTCCAAAAACCTGTAACCTGTAACATATGGCAGACATGCGTCAAAAGCACCTGTTAATAGGGAATATAAAATGCAATATTATGATACGAACAAATACCCCCAAACTTATCTTTTGCTCGTCCTCGAGCAAACTTATTTTTTATTCTCGACAAAAATCTAACCTAACCGCACTTTCACAGGGAAACGCGATTGCACTGAGCTCGTGCAACAAGCCGTTAAATCTCTAGGTGTCCCTAGTAGGAGGAGTGTTGTCTCCTGAGGGTTTTCAGCGGATTACACCCACAAAATCCTATCAATTTGGTTTTTCGACTTTTGTTCTCCAATTAGGTTTTCTAACAAGGAATTCTATTATCGTCAACCCGTAAATTATCCACCCATAGTCTTCACACTTCCTCATCATTTAACTTAAGATTATATATGTTCTATAGACTTACTTAGCTTTCGGCATTTTCTAAGTTTTCCTTCTAAAGTTCCATCTCCACTTAGGAATTTCTATCAACTTTACTAAAGATACAAGTTCTATTCTTCATTCCTTTCTATTATCTAAACTCTAATCACATATCTCCACGTGTGTGTAAATATCACCCCTACACTTGGAAATTCAAATCAAGCAATCGTACTCTCGTCCATTGTCCAAAGCACTTATTAATTGTTGAATTTCGCTTACACATCCTTCATGCGACCGTTAATACTTCTTGAGGTAGCAACAACCGATTACAAGATGCGTTAGCACTTTAAAGCGTACTTCCTAGTCTTGTAACACCCAAGGCTTTAGCAATGACTCCCAAACCAGTTGGTCTAAAGCACTAGGTGATGAAGCACCCTCGCTAAATATTTTTTCTATTTTTTTAGCCTTAAGTAATCACAAAAACCAATGTCCATTTTTTTTTCTTTATTCACTTTTTTTTTCTTTTATTTTCATTGTACTAAGGACTTTAGACACGAGTATTTCAAGGTCTCCTCTACTATTCCAAGTTTCAAGGTGCGTGATTGTGCAATTTGTAGGGTATACGTTTTCAGAATCTAGACTTAAGTAAGGAATTATTTTTCAAACTTATACTCTAATAAAAGTTTTAATACTTTTCCCTCGTTTCGACTTAGCCTAAGAAGTGAACTCAAAATTTGCCTATTTCTAAATAAACTACAAACACATGTACTTTCTACCGTTAAACTTTAAGGAAGGTTATTTTTAGGGTTTTTAATTTACTAAGTCTAAGATCTAGTTGTTCCTAGCTAGTTAACCTATCTGTCAAACTCTAGTCAAATAAGCCAAAATTGAATACAATAATTTTTATAATTTTTCAAATTTTTCAATTTTTATGGGTTTTAAAATAAGTATGCAAATGCAAAAATATGTACAAATGAATGCGAAGGAAGAAGACGTACCGAGTATACCCCCAAACTTAAACTTGACAGTGTCCTCACTGTCATGCTGCACCAAGTGGGTCAAAATGTCGGCACTCCCCTGTTTATTTATTTATATATTTTTTTATTTTATTGTTAAAAGAAAAACAAAAATATGTACAGAAAGCCCCCCCCCAAACTTCAGTGAAACAATGTTAGACATTACTGCCAGACTTTGCACAGACCAAATATCAACACCAACCAGTCGAAAAATTTATCTGTAAAGAGTGTCGGTTGGTGGAAGAACATGTTGTACCGATCCAAAAAGACTTGGGGAAGATAGAAGTGGTGGTGGGGCAAGTATGGAAGTGAATAGATATGATGTGGTGATGAATCAAAACGAGAATGAGAATGATCAGCAGTCAGTGGAATATTGGCATTCTCATAGCTTATTAAAAGAAATGGGGGTGGTTTAACTTCTAAAGGAGGAGGTTGACTCACCACAATACCCCCAAAATGTTTCTGTAGGTCCTTTATTGACTTGGCATCATCCATCAATTGCATATGATATTCAATTATGAGGGAACTAATCTCCTCGATGTCCGCCATAGTCCAACCGAAAACTTGCCGTCTATCTTGTAAGACCTTTAAAATAGCGTTCTCTTGCTTGAAGGCTAGAGAGGCTGATATTATAATGGGAAAGGTCTCATTCTCACCTATGTAAGCATATTTAAGGTGAGACGGCAAGGACATGAATTCGAGTTTCGGAGGCGAAAGAATCATTGGGGAATCTACCTCAAACTCAAAGGACTCCAACAAAGGTTCGAAATCACCGCAAACAACCGATTTAGATGGTTCAACTAATTCATTCAAAAATTCAAACGACTCATATTCAGGCTGTGAGTCGTCATCATCCGAAAAAGTGAAACTTTCATAATCAATATCGGTTGTGTCAACTGTGGTAGGCTTAAGGAGGGACGCACTAGTGGCGTCAAAACTGTTCTCATCAAACAAAAATCTTTCAAATTCGCAGTCCTCCTGCGTGATTTCGTGAATAGAGCAAACTTCTCGTGTACTAGAATTAGGCACAGGGGGCAGACTTCCTAACTTGTAAATATTGAACTCACTAGATGTCTTCCCGAAGGATAGAGTCATGGAGCCATTGCGACAGTTTATTACGGTATTGGAAGTGGCCAAAAATAGTCGACCGAGAATCACCGGAATTTGGTTCCGTGAGTTTGCAACAGGTTGTGTGTCCATAACAATAAAATCAACTGGGAATATGAACTCCCCAACTTTGATCAACACATCCTCTAGCTCACCCCTTGGATGGGTGATTGATCGATCAGCCATTTGGAGAGTACAGTGAGTGGGCTTAAGCTCTCCAACGCCTAATTGTTCGTACACTGAATAAGGTAGCAAATTGACACTAACACCAAGATCTAATAGTGCTCTATTGATGTTCTTGTCCCCAATTGTTATCGAAATAGTAGGACAACCGGGGTCCTTGTGCTTTGGGGGTAAAGAATTGACAAGAGCATCACTAACAGCACTAGCCACGAAAACTTTCTTTGGTACTTATGACTTCCTCTTTTTGGTGCAGAAGCCCTTTAAGATTTTTGCATATGAAGGAACTTGTTGGATTGCATCCAAAAGAGGGATATTTATGCTAATCTGTTTGAACAACTCTACAATCTTCTCCATCTGTGGAGTTGGTTTATTGGATCTCAACCGATTTGGAAAAGGAACATTTTGAAAGGTTGTTGAGTCCAATTTTTGTGGATCAGATTGTTGAGTCGGAACGGAATCCCGTGTAGATGTGTTCGTGTTGTGAGAAAAGGGTCCGTTCGAGCTAGAAGAAGTAGAGCCATGTGAAGGATGGAGAATATGCTCTAACGAAGAAGAAGAAGAAGAAGAAGAAGAAGAAGGTGAAGAAGATGAAGAAGGACCACCGGCAGGGGTGTCATGGTTAATACCCACATTATTTTGCAACACTTTTCCGGATCTCAACGTGGTCACGGCATTTACGTTATGATTCTGTTGTTCATATGCAACATGTGCGTGACCGGGATTTAGAAGTGGTTGAGACGGAAGCTTTCCTTTCTTCGCTCTTTCAACGCAGCATTGAGTTGTGCAATTTGTGCCTCAATAGATTTGATGCTTTGATCGTGTGAGGCACTGTTTTGCACCAAAGATTGAATAGAAGTCTCTAATCTTGCTGTAGATTGTGTAGATTGCTTTAGGAAAGCCTCTAGACTTCTTTTGAGCGAGCTAACCTTGTCATTATTAGGTTGAACAAAATTGTTTGGTAGATAAGAAGTGTTGGGCACAAAATTGTTCACTTGATTAGGGTAAGGTTGCTGTTGGAAAGGTTGTTGAAATTGAGTTTGTGGAGGTGCTTGTTGTTGTGGAGGAGGAGGCCTTTGAAAATTGTTATTTCCTTAGAATTGTTGATTTTGGTTCCAAGCGAAATTTGGGTGGCTCTTCCATCCCGGATTGTATGTTGAAGAGTATGGATCGTTTCTTTGTCGTTGCTGAAAGGCAGCATTGACTTGATCCTGTCCTTGAGTAGATGCAGTGTAAAGACACTCTTCTATGAGATGTGATGGATCCGAACAACAAGCACAAACAGTTCGCGGAGGCACAACAGGGGCAGGAGAAGGTGCTGAGATTTTGGTCTCAAGCGCTTCTATCTTTTTCGTAAGAGCGACCATCTCGGCCTTCATAGCAATCGACATCTCTACTTGATGTATGCCTGCCCTAGGTTGACCAATAGAAGAAGATGATGATGTGGTCTTGGTACTCTCCCACTGAATTGTTTGTTCACTAAGATCCTCAAGAAACTGCCATGCTTCCTCACTAGACTTGGATAGAAAGTGACCTTGACAAATGGTTTCTAGCAACTGTTTCGTTGCCGGGTTCAATCCCTCGTATAATGTTTGGCAAAGTTGCCAACTTTCGATCCCATGGTGAGGGCATTGAACAAGTAGGTCTTTGAATCTTTCAAAACATTTCCAAAATGGTTCAGAAGGAAGCTGTGAAAATTGTATAATCTCATTACGGATTTTAGCAGTTTTGTGATGAGGATAGAACTTTTTAAGAAAAGCTTTCACAAACTCGTCCCAATTCCTAATTGAATGTGATGCGGTGCTGTATAGCCACTTCTCGGCTAGATCATATAAGGTGAAAGGAATGACCCTTAGCCTTATAGCGTCATCACTTAATTTGGTCGTTTTCATCATAGCGCAAACGTTTTGGAATTTATTGATAAAGATATATGCATCTTCGGATTCCAAACCATGAAACTTAGGCAGCATATTGATGAAGTGGGGTTTGATCTCAAAATTGTCCCCATTGGCCGGTGGGAGGGAAAGACAAGTAGGTAAAGAAGTGCGGACAGGGTAGAAGTGATCCTGGAGCGCGACTCGTGCGGGCGCTTCAACAGGCGGGTGATTCGGGTTATTCACACCTAACGGAGGTGGAATCATTCACGTCGGTAAGGTGTTGTTAGGATTGTATCCCGACATACCTTCGAAAGAAGAATGTGATGGTGAAAGTGAAGAAGTGGACAGGATTTCGACTTCGGAGTCGAAAGGTTCGTCGGTCGGTACCAACGAAACACGGACTAATCGGGCGCTAGGGTCCCTAGTCCAACCGGACATACACTAAAAGGGTTAGTGTAGTCGAAAGATGAAAGACAGAATGTGGAGGTAAGAAAACGTCAATGAGAAGAAGTGGTGTAAGTGAGTGCAAAGATTCTTTTAGCGACAAGTTGCAAGTTTTGTAAAGATTTTTCCTGTTTCTTTTTTATTATGTGTGCTTTTGCAAAAAGATTTTTAAAAGACTTTTGACACAAATGCAATTAACCACAAATGCACAATCATGCCTAAGTCTAGGGTCACCTAGGTCAGCTAGACAACTCCTAACTGTTCCAAAGGGCTAGAGATAGGACCTCAAACCGCCTCTTCACCGCCAATTACGGCCAGGTAAGTGCCAGGTAAGTGGGAAGGAACCACACTGTGGGCCTAATTAAAAACCACTAGCCTTGACACACTTGCCTAGGCACCGCAAAGTCAGGTTAGGATAAACAGCCGATGCCTATACTAGTCCTCTGTCCTATTGAGCGCGACGTCCTTAGGGCTGAGTCTAATATTTTTTTAATTAAGAGTGGTCAATGCAAATGCTTTAAGTGATTTTTGGGGTCCTGGGAAGGGTGATGAAATCCCCACCCAATCCGAATTGGTCAATAGCCCCTTAAAGTCAGATTAAAATATGCAAAGCAGTAAATCACTTGCAATCAATTTGCTATTTAGCGCGGCGCAAAGAATCCTGCAGAAAAGCAATTATTGGAAGGGGGAAGAAGATTTTTAGCGCAAAGAATTCTGCAGAAGATTTGGCAAAAGATATATGGGGATTTGTAGAGGGGAGAATGAGGAAACAAACAGTGCAAATTTCGTGTAGAGAGCTCCACAGATGACCGCGGAATCGCAGTTTTGACAGGGGTAATGCGGCGGAAACGCGGCGCAGTGGAGGCTTCAGGTGTCAAAAAATTTCTACTGTTCTGTACTTGCAATCCCTCTCTGTTTTGATGTACCCTTTTCTGATTTGCCTTCTGTGTTGTTTCAGATCCGTCAATCCTGCAGAGATTCACAAAAGAAACCCTTCAAACAATAAAAGATGATAGAATTTTTATTTTTTTGATTTTTTCAAATTTTTATGATTTTTTTATATTTTATATTAACCCGAAATTACAAAAAGGAAATTTTACGCCATCCCCGGCAACGGCGCCATTTGATTTAGAGAGGTTTTGTCGATCAAAAATATTTACCGCAATCAAGAACGGCGTCGCATGAAGCTAGCCGGTGAATACGGGTCGGTCCACAGGGATGTTGTAAATCTCCTTTAAGTTCTTACGAGTTAATTCCAAATGGTGTTTGGAATTATAATTAAACCTAAAAATTGAAGTTGTGTGATACTAGGATTAGAAACTTGCTAGGATTAAGTTTAGGGAAAATTTGGTAAACAAAGATCTGCATCTCTTTCCATTGCCTTTAATTAAATATATCATATTAGTGTTATGGTAAATATTTATAAAGGGGATTAGGATGATTGGGAAGATTGTTCTTCCTCTAGATCCTTGTCCTTCCTTTATTAATATTTACCCTAACCTCCATGGAAAACCTTAAAATCCGGGCCTTTAGACTATAGATCACCGTTACCTCGAGGGTAGAGTGCTGTAGGGAGCGGAATAAGAAGGTATGCATGGAGTTCTAATATTCATAAAAGATTGGCAAAGAAAAAAGATGAGAGATCTTCATCTCTCAAATCCTTCCCTATTCCTAACCCTAACAAGCGAGGAAACTACTCGCTCATTGGGGAAATAAAGAGAGACATAATTTTTGTTTTGTTTTTATTAAAGAAAAGAAACATCTATTGCAAGTTAATAAAAATTCTAAACTAAATTAAACTAGGGCGAGAAAATAATTTACCTAAGGCAGATATAAAAGAAACTAGAACTAGGGCAAGAAAAATAACCTACTTACGATTGATGCGCTCTAACTTCAAGAAAACAGAATTTTATTCATGAATAGAGGCATAAGAAAATACAAGGGTTTGGGTTCTATTTATAGGACATAGAAACCCTAGGGCTACAGCTGATTCGCATGTCTACAATTACAAATATACCCTCAGGAAATCTTTTCAGAGCCGCCTCGGCATATGGTAAAATTTTCACCGCACACGAGCACTAGACGGCCGCGGAACCGCGGCATGGGTAGGCATTGGGCCGCGGTTCCGCGGCCCTTTGATGAGTTCACTTCATGAAATTTCCTGGGCTGCATCAGGGTAATTTGGGCTTGATATTTCTTCAGTTCATTTCTCTGTTTGGCTTCTTATTCCTTTCCAGATCTTTCAGCGAAAAACTTGTAGCGGTCTTTTAACCGTTTGCCTTGACGTTTTGGACCTTGCACTGTTCTTCGTCTGGGCTTGACTAGGATCCTCCTATTTGTTGGTCAAAAGTCCTTCTTTTATGTCGTCTATTGTCTTTTTCCCTGTTTTCGCTCCAAAAACCTGTAACCTGTAACATGTAGCAGACATGCGTCAAAAGCACCTGTTTTTATTCTAAAATGCATAAGAATGGGGAATATAAAATGCAATATTATGATACAAACAGCGAGTTTGTGAAAACCTGGAAGGGCGCGATCTCATTAAAAAAAAGGGTATGTCCACAAGCAAAATGGGCACGGATGAAAACCCGAAAGGGCGCCATGAGTAAAAACAGCAGGACTGCCGGCGAGTTTGTGAAAACTCTAATATGGCGCAAACTTGTAAAATAAAAAAATTCATGTGCACTCGCAAGGTCCTCTTGACCATGTGAGGATAAAATACCCGTGTGAGATCCTTACGACTCACAGAAAAACAACACACTTAGGAATCCTCATGATTCCTAAGAAGAAAATACACCTACGAGATCCTCACGACTCGTAAGGAGAATTCCCCTTATGAGACCCTCATGGCTCATAAGATTCAAAGCCTTAAGCTACAGGGATCTGAACCTGTTCTTAAGCCATTATATCCCCCAAGTTGCCCTACAGGCGGTCCAATATTGACCCTTGTATACAATCCACGGGCACAAATAAATATTCCCCCACCAGGTTCCTCCAATGGTGAGAAATGTCCCCATGTGGTGAACGATACTTGTGAGTCCTCTCGACTTATAAGGAAAAAATACTCTTATAAGATCCTTACGACTTATAAGAGAACACACACTTTGGAATCCCCACGATTCCTAAGAAAAAAATACACCTACGAGATCCTCACGACCCGTAGGGAGAAATAACCTTATGAGACCCTTATGACTCATAAAGTCAAAAGGTCTTAGTTGACAGGATCCTAACCCTGTTTACTAAGCCATCTTTGTTCAAATCGACAAAAGCAAATAAAGATTCGCTCCTGGCAACCATCCCAGTTGCAGCGATGCTGATGCCTAAAAATGTATCAAACTCAAAGTCCGCTCCTGGAAAATGATGATTCGCTCCTGGCAATATCCCAGTTGCTGCGTTGCTGATGCCTAAAAAGGTATCAAACTCCAAGTCCGCTCCCGGCAAATGATGATTCGCTTCTGGCAATATCCCGGTTGCAGCGATGCTGATGCCTAAAAAGGTATTAAACTCCAAGTCCACTCTCGGTAAATGATGATTCGCTTCTAGCAATATTCCAGTCGTAGCAGTGCCGATGCTAAGGTTGATATCAAATTCCAAACTTGCAATAAAAACAACAGCGAGTAAAAAAATATGCATATAAAAACAGCCGAAATGTTTGGGCAACTCGCAATAAAAAGCAGCAAGTAAAAAAATAAAAGAAAATAACCGAAATGATTGGGCACCGCGGATAAAAAGCCGAAATGATTGGGCAATTGTGACTTTCGTGATATGAAAAGCTGAAAAGATAAAGTATCGCGGCAATAAAAAAATGAATGAAATAAAATAAAATAAAGTTTCCACTGCCCTGCAAGTATGTACATATTGACTCTTGTATACGATCCATGGGCACAAATGAAAAGGGAACCATATTTTCCCACCAGGCTCAGTCAAAGGGGGAGCCAAGTCATGACGGTTCATATACAACCCAGAGACTATCTCGGTGTTCCTTCTCATTCTAGCAGGGTGTAGACGCAACGTCATCAACGACCCAGGGGTCAAACAAAAAAGGAGTGATGGCAAAATCCTAACTACAGCTCGGCGTGCTTTTCGTGTCAGCAGGATGCAGATGCAACGTCAAGAAATGACCCAAGGGCCAAAACAAAAAAGGGAGTGATGGAAAAATCCTAGCTCCAATTCGGCATTCCTTTTCATTCCAGCAGGATGCAGACGCAACGTCAATAAAAAAAAGACCCAAGAGCCAAAACAAAAGAAGGAGTGATAGCAAAATCCTAACTCCGGCTCGACGTGCTTCTCATGCCAGCAGGATGCAGACGCAACATCAACAAAGGCTCCAAGGAGCCAAATCAAAAAGGAGTGACGGCAAAATCCTAACTCTAGCTCGACGTGCTTCTCATGCCAGCAGGATGCAGATGCAACGTCAATAAAAGACCCAAGGGTCAAATAGAAATGGAGTCACGACAAAATCCTAGCTCCAAGTCTTGACGGTTCATATACAACCAGGAGACTATCACAGCGTTCACTCTCATTTCAGCAGGATGCGGACGCGACTATCAAATGAAATTGGAGCAATGGCATATTCCTAGCTCCGGACCTCAATTGCAATACATACAGCATAGAGGTCTTACAGATATCTACCCTACTTCAGCAAAGAAACGGCACGACATCGTCAAAAAAAATGAAGCGACAGCATATTCCCAGCTTCGGGTCTCGACGGCAACTCATATAAAGCTTAAAAGACTATCGGAGATCATCCCACACCAGAGCGGGGTGGTTATGATACATTGGAGCTCCAAAATGAGCCTAACCTCATGTAAAAAGCGTTATGGAAAATTCCTAACACTTGCTCTTCCAATGGTAATATGACCTAAGAAGATTACTTGAAGACATCTTGTCCAGCCTCAGAAGGGATCAGAGACACGACAGTCGTGGGGTTACTCGAACAGCGGCTTAAAGACTGCATATCGAGGAATACATCAGTCAATGCGACGGTACCACGGACTAAAACCCTAGTACCACAAACCTAATGGACCCCTGTCGTAAAGAATAAGGGTTATCTATATTTCACGTTAGGATACACCTGCGAGATCCTCTCGACTCATCTTGACTCATAGGGAAAAACATCTTTATGAAACCCTCACGGCTCATGAAGGTGAAAAGCCTTAGGCGACAGCGACATCAACTTGTTTGCTAAGCACTGTGTCCCTACAAGCAGGTCCAAATTGACTCTTGTATACTATCCACGGGCCACATTCTCCAAAGTCGCATACTAACGAGGAGGAAAAACCACTTACGAGTTCTCTCGACTCGTAAAGGGAAAATTTTCTTATGAGATCCTTACGACTTTCAAGAGAAAACGCATTTAGGAGTTCTCACGACTTCTAAAAAGAAAATAGACCTACGAGATCCTCTCGACTTGTAGGGAGAAATATTTTTATGAGACCCTCATGGCTCATAAAGTTGAAAAGCCTTAGGTGACGAATCTAAACCTGTTTCCTAAACCATCGCTGCCCTACAAGAAAGTCCAAACTAACTCTTGTATACTATCCGTGGGCCACATTCGCCAATAAAGTGAAGAAGGTGCTTATGGGTCCTTACGACTCGTAAGGAAAAAATACCCGAGTGAGATCCTTACGACTCACGGAGGCGATGAATACTTAGAAATCATCACGATTTGTAGGGAGAATACACACCTATGAGATCTTCAAGACTCATAGGGAAAAAAACCTTCTTGAGACTCTTACGACTCATGAAAATGAAAAATGCCTTAGGCTATAAGGACCCTAAACTTGTCTCCTAAGCCATCAATTCTATGGCCATGCAAAACTTTGCACCACTTCACCCACATAGATACTTACGTGAGCAAATAGTGGGGGCATTTGTTCCCGCCAAATTTTTTGGCCAAAAGCTATTTGTTCCCTTATAAAAAAAAGGAGAGAAAAGAAAAAGGAAAAGAATCTTCACAGTTGGCATCACTTGTTAAACACGTGAACACTTATATGTAAACTATATAAGCGCTGAAAACAAATAACTAAGGGCCAAACTGGCTTCACGTGTTAAACACGTGAGCACTTATATGCAAAGCATATGAGCACTGAATAAAATAAACCTAATGGCTAAACTGGCCTCACGTGTTAAATATGTGAGCGCTCATATGCAAAGCATGTGAGCGCTGAACATAAATAACCAAAAGCCAAACAGGCCTCACGTGTTAAACACGTGAGTGCTTATATGCAAAGCATATAAGCGCTAGAAGCAGATAATAATTAAGGGCCAAACTGGCCTCACGTGTTAGACACGTGGGCGCTCATATGAAAAGCATATGAGCGCTGAACATAAATAATCAAAGGCCAAATAGGCATCACGCGTTAAAAACGTGAGCGCTCATATGTAAAGCATACGAACGCTGAAAATGAACAAGCTAGAACCCATACTACGAGCCACGTGTTAAATACGTGAGTTCTTTTACCGTATTCTTTGGCAGCACTCACATGCAAAGTATGTGAGCGCCCCAATTTACAATGCTACCATCTAATAGAATTAAATTCTATATAATAGAATCTATTTGGGAAATATTTTCCCTGATCTTTCTAATATGAAAAGATCTTTCTCTAACAGAAAATCTTGGATTTAAAATCCAATGGTGATAAAATATCACCAATTCAACTATCTGATAGAATTAAATTCTATTTGGGAAATATTTTCGCTGATCTTTCTAATATGGAAAGATCTTTCTCTAGCAGAGAATCTTGGATTTAAAATCCAATTGTAATAAAATATCACCAATTAGACCATCTGATAGGATTAAATTCTACGTGGAAAATATCTCCTTGATCTTTCTAAAACTAGAAAGATCTTCTCTATTAAACAGAGAACTCTTGGATCAAAAATCCAACGGTGATTATAAAATCACCCGCCGATCATCTGATAGAATGGAATTCTATCTTAGGAAAAATATTTCCTAATCTTGTTAAACAAACGAAAAAAACTTCTCTGTTAAATAGAGAGCCTTTGGATTGAAAATCCAACGGTGAATAAAATTCACCAATTAATCTAAAAAATCATTTTTGATTGATTATGAAATCCATCATGATCTTTCAATCAGAGATTTTCTTAACAAGTTGATCTTTTTTCTTCTCCTATAAATAGGAGTAAGAAGACAAAGAGGAAAAAAGGAGAATGGAGAGAAGAGAGAACTTCCCACAAGCTTCTGCAAAAAAGAATATAGTGAGCTCTTGAGAAAAGAGAGAATTTAATTCTCATAGAAGAAGACTTTCCTCGTTGAAACACTAGGTAAAGAAAATACAAAGATCATATTGTCTCTTCTTTGCCTATGTAAGGGTTTAACCATTTATACAAGAACTTTTTTTTTCCTCTGGTTTGAGATTTGCAAGAGCAAATCTCCCCACAATTTGAGAATTTAATTCTCATCGGGAAGATTCTGTTCTTCAGACTCAAAACTTAGAGATAAGAACTAAGTTAAAAAGAAGAAAGAAAAAGAACATATGTTCTGGGAATTTAATTCCCCCAATATTAGGGTTTAACCCTACATAAAGAACTTAGTTCTTATAAAAGTAAAAGAGAACTTAGTTCTCGAATAATAACAATAATGATGATTCAAGATCTTCAAAACAAAAATCTTGATGATCATCGATGACTAAAATTGTCATTAACAGAGATCAATATCTCTAAAAACAAATAACAAGGATAACTTGGCGTCTCATTAGTGCTTATCACTGTTATGGAGCCTCACGTGTTTCCCACGTGAGTGCTTAAAACAAGCAAAAGAAAAGCTAAAACCGTTTCACGTTTCCCACGTGGGTGCCTAAAGAGCAAAGAAAAACCCTTTTGTCAATTAAGCAGCCACCAAATATAACCCCAAAAGAAAGTAGTCACATGTAATACACGTGAAACGCTCTTGGAAACCTAAAGTGCTTAGCACTTCTGTAAAGAGAGGGGAAGTGAACAAATGAAACCCAATGGTCACGTGCTTCCCACGTGAGTACCATGCAAAGTGCTCAGCACTTTAAGATTAGTCAAAATGTCTAAAGTGCTTCGCACTGATTGGGACAACGCTCATATCTGAGGGCCTCACATGTTTCACACGTGAGCGCCACGGGACTCTAGTGCTTAGCACTAATCCAGCGCTTCACGTGTTTCACACGTGAGCGCTATATGCCCCAGTGCTTAGCACTTTTGGGTAATTATGGAAACTCAATCTCAGCCCAAAATTGGCTAAGTTTCCTGAGATTAAATCTCTTTGATTTTAAAATCAATTGAGCCCATATTGCTCATGATTTCCCAAACTGATTTTAGTCTTATACATGACTGAAGATTTGTCATTAATGATATCCAAAACGATATTCATCCCACATCTCCTAAGGTAATCTTAATCTCAAATACGACTAACGATTCTTCGGACCATCACCCATTTTTCCCTCAAATACGGGATTTGGTTTAAGAGTACATCTCTTCACACCTACGACTAAGGACAAGTTTAAGGATGTGCTTATAGACTACCCAGCCCCCACTAGTGTGACTGCCATCACAACGTTGGAAGTCAAGCAAAGATCCTAAAGGCTCTACCAATATGTATTAGCGATATGCTAAAAGAAATATATACACATATTGTGGTAGAATCAAACCAAGTAGCATACTATCATTTTGAGCAAGACTGTTATCATATCTGTGTATATCCCAAGCTTCCAAAATGTAATTTACAAACCAGTACTATACAATAATGGCCTTTAGGGCATATATCACTAACACAGCCTTGACCTGCTGACACACCCACATAACAAGCAATCTCTCTTTTCATAGCTTTCCACCAGAAATGCTGTAGTAAATCTCGGTACATCTTTATGCCTCCCGGGTGTACAGAATACGCGGACTATGAGCCTCCTTCATGACTTATTCTCGAACATCTCCTTTGGGCACACATAAATTACTACCATATCGTAACGAACCATCTTCATGAATTAACAAGTCTGTTCGAAGTCCCGCTTCTACTTGTTCTCGAAACTTCTGCAATCTTAGATCGTGGACTGCGCTGCTTTAATGTTATCGATCAAGGATGACTGTACTTACAACTGTATCAACTGTCCTGAAGAATGCGGTAGTACAATCTCCAACTCGAATCTCTGAAATTCATCGATAATCTCCTTCTATGCAGTCAACATCCGTATCGCTGGAAACTGACTTAGCGCATTCAGCACTACATTAAGTTTTCCCGGATGGTATTTTAGATCAAGATCGTAGTCAGCCGTCAGCTCTAACCATCCACGCTGCCTCATGTTGAGCTCTTTCTGTGTGAACACATACTTTAGGCTCTTGTAATCGGTAAATACTTCAACCCTTTCGAGCAATAAGTAGTGTCTCCAAATCATCAAAGCGAAAATCACTGCTGCTAGCTCCAGATCATAAGTCAGGTAATTCTTCTCATGGGTCTTCAATTGTCTCGACGTGTAGGCTATAACCTTCACATTCTGCATTAGAACACATCCCAAGCCTTTCCCAGATGCGTCGCTGTGAATAACCAACCCTCCGGAACTGTCTGACACTGTTAAGATAGGAGCGGTGGTCAATCTTTATTTCAACGCTTCAAAAGCTGACGCGCATTTCTCCGTCCATACGAACGGTACCTCTTTTCGTGTTAGCTTGATCAATGGTTCTGCTATTCGAGTGAAGTTCTCCACAAACATTCTATAATTCCTGCAAGCCCAAGAAAATTTCTGATCTCCGCTACGTTCTTTAGAATTTGCCAATCATGAATTGCTGCAACCTTTTCAGGGTCAACGGCAATTCCATCTCCGGATATGACATGACCCAAGAACTTCACTTCTTCCAACCAAAACTCACACTTGCTCATCTTAGCATATAATCTTTCTTGCCTCAACGTTTGCAGTGCAATCCTCAAGTGTTCAGCATGCTCTTCTTTGCTCCTCGAATAGACCAGAATTTCATCAATAAACACCATTACGAACTGGTCCAAATACGGTGAAAAGATTTGGTTCATCAAGTCCATAAATATCGCTGGTGCATTCGTGACTGCGAATGGCATCACTAAGTACTCGTAATGCCCATATCGAGTTCGGAACGCCGTCTTACAAATATCTTCCAATTTCACTCGAATTTGATGATATCCAGATCGCAAATCCAGCTTCGAGAATACCCTCGTGCCACTGAATTGATCGAATAATTCGCCGATGCGAGGGATCGGGTACTTGTTCTTAATAGTCACCCGGTTTAATTCTCGATAATCGATGCACATCCTCCGCGTGCCATCTTTCTTCTTGACTATAAGAACCGGAGCTCCCCAGGTTGAGTTGTTGCCGCGAATCCAATCCTTCTCTAGCAATTCGGCAACTTTTTTCTTTACTTCTTCTAGTTCCACTAACGCCATCGGATAATACGCCTTTGAAATCGGCGCTGCTCCAGAAATAAGATCAATCGCGAACTCCACATCTCGTTTTGGCGATAAACCCGAGATGTTCTTGAACACATCCATAAATTCCCGAACTGCTATCAGTGTTTCATCTGCAACTTGTTTACAAACTTCACCATTCAGTAAACGGTTCACTCCATCACGAATTTGCAAGTTTGTTCTAAGACTTGTGGGTTATCAGCCCACCACTCTTCCACTGCGCTTCTCTGATAATTTGAGACGGGTCTGTCAAACTTCTTCAACTAAACATCTTATATCTGATCGTCCTAGAAGCGGTCTGTACCGGCTCCCGCTGGGGTTAATCTCGAACTACTGCAATCATCAAAAGCTTCTCTTGTGCTTCTCCTTATTCTTCAAAACGCAAACAGATTGGTTCTTACGGGATGAGAGGAAAGATATAACGTGGTTGCTAGATTCAAGATCGCGATAAGACATAAACTCGTAAGCAATGACGCAGAGAGGAAACAATGTAATACAGCGACTATAAGTCAAGAAAATGAATCAAAATAGGACTCCAGCTTACCTAAATAGAGTACCGCATTGTAACCATACCACGGTACATAGTTACAATCATATAACTCCATTCAAGTCTCACAAATCCTACTATCAAAATCGAAGGAATAAGAAGGGAGAAACAATAAGGAATCAGGAGGATTCCAAGCTGAGATGTAAGGTCATTTCCATATCGTCAAGATACAAGAATTAAGGGAAAGATAGGATTCAAGAATTTGAATGACAAGACAATAATGTGGCAGGACATGTTCCTAATTCCGGGTTTTCTGATTAGTGTATTTGGTTTAATACCCAACTACAAAAGAACCAAACCCGGCTAATCCTAAATCATATGGCTCTGATACCAAACAAACCCTATCAAACCCCGCTTCCCAGAGTGCACTAACTACGGCATGTGACAGAGCCAACCATGCTACCTATGGATAGGAATCATCCCTCAACAGTCACATTACGGCTGTTTATAAGATATCAAGAACAGTAAAATATAAAAGGTATCTAGTACATGTCCATTTGCTACAATAAAAGAGTCAAGAAAATATATAAGCGGAAACGATATTAATATCCAATAAACAACATCTGAAAATACGTCCCAATATGGGCTTAAATCAAGAAATAAAAGCTACGGAAAAATAACTAAACTAAATATCACTAAACTCAATTCCTCACTGCTCGGCTTGACGGCTAAAGTACTCATGTTCAGCCTGCGATAGAGATAAAGGAACTAGGCCATGCAAAACCCAGACGTCAGTGCGTCATAATATCAAAATAATAATAATAAGCAGGATGCAATGATATAGGTAAACATGAATATAAATGAGAACACAAGTATGAAACAGTGAGGTGTACGTATGTGATGTGTAACCTAAGATCTATACTTCTAAATTATCTATTCTAAAAGTCTTTGAAATCAATTTAATGGAATCGTCGATGTAACTCAATAGTATCTCGTGCTTGTCTGGAACCACGGTCAAGATTCTCAGGCTGAATCCGAGACGTGCCGCTAGGGAGTAAACATGTAATATGTACAGATGAATGATGTCAGCAGCAGCATCCCGGGGCTGGCCTAGCCCATAAAGACTGATCAGTATAAGTATCGAACTGTTGAGTTACAAGTCAGGTTTCATTATTGATTTCCCCTTACTTCCCAGGTTATGTGTTCAAGTCAGGTATTGATGATATAAATTTAATGCCAACACTGGATCAAACATGTACAGGTTTTGTCTATATAGACAACATGTTACGTCCGTCAGGACAAAAAGTCAAGATTGTCGGCATCAGTAGCAAGTCAAGTAGTGTGTCGTGAACATATCATGTAGTGCGTATGTATCAGATAGATACCCAAATGTGAAACTGTAATGAATATCTGACACGGTAAGCACTACAGATACCAGGATGTATATGTGTCTATCTGTAATAACCTGTATACGTATCCATGACTACGTGCGATGCAACTAGACAGCATGTTGAACTAATATAAAGGTAATATGATATAATGAGGTTCCAGCATGCAACTAGATATGCAATTGACAATACGGATATCGAAAAACGGTAAAAGTATAACATCGGATGCATAATTAAAATACATGTATTATTTTTATTCATATGAATATAAATATATTAACATAGCATGTTGCAAGATAAACTTGCCTGATTGGATCTCACGACGGGGTACGTATGTCACGTTCAACGTCGGGTAAATATCGCAATGCAACCATGCTCATACAAGACTAGACCTAGCTAATCCAAGTCGTGACCACACTGGATGATGACGATGACTGGGTCGTCCGGATCGTCGGCGACGTGCGCGACTCCGGCGACGGCCGGAAAGCAAGAATCAAGAATGAGAAGAAAGAAAAGAAAGAAAGAAGAAGAGAAAAGAGAGAGGTGTGAAGTTATATAAATTAGTATATATATATATAATTAAATATATATATAAGTAGAGAGAGGGGGAGACGGTGAGAATATATCATTAGTTAAAATATATATTTAATATATATAATATATATAGTAACTGTTAATATATATATATATATATATATATAATATTATAATATATGTTCTAGGATTATATAGCTAATAACAAAATACTCTGAAAAATATCCGAGTCTCTTCTAAAATTCCAGTTTTAAAATACGGATAATATACCAGTCAGTTAAAACCATAATGCGATGTCCAGTTAAATAAAATGCATACCCCCAAGAACAGATACACGTAAAAATACGTAGCGATCCAAACGAGTCCGTTTCATCAAACAGGAAGTAAACACGATGTCTGGATGCACTCACAAGATATGAGGTATGACAACATGCTATGCTAGGTATTAAAATATATATTTGGTTATAAGTTGTATTATTTAGAAGATATGCAGATGAATAAAACATATAAGTGGGTATTAAATCTAAATGTGCATGGATCCTTAGTACTAGCAAATATATGACGTAATCAAGACGGGTTTCAAGCATGCGGGTCGAGTCGGATATTCACTACAAATACCAAATGCATCATCTGCACCCAAAAGCAAATAGTAAACAAGAAACTGTCGTAAAATTGGAAAATACCCAAATAAAATATGGTATAAATGAACTAGGGTGTTACAAATATGAAACAGTAAGGTACAAGTATGTGATTTGGGTTCTAAAACTGTGCTTCTCGGTTATCTATTCTAACAGTCTTTGAAATCAATTTAATGAAATCGTCGATGTAATTTAATAGTATCCCGTGCGTGCCTGGGACCACGACCAAGATTCTCGAGCTGAATCCGAGACATGCCGTGAGACAATAAGCAGGTAACATGTACAGATGAATGATATCAGCAGCAGCATCCCGGGGCTGGCCTAGCCCGTGAAGACTGATCAGTATAAGTATCGAACCATTGAGTTATAAGTCTTGTTTCATTATTGATTTTCCCTTACCCCCAAGGTGATGTGTTCAAGTCAGGTATTTATGATATAAATCTAAAGCAATACATGATCAAGCAGGTACAGGTTTTGTCTATGCAGACAACAAGTTACGTCCGTCGGGACAATAAGTCAGGATTGTCGGCATTAGTAACAAGATCCAAGTAATAAGTCAGGTAGTGTGTCGTGGACATGTCAGGTGACGTATATTAACCAAATAGGTGCCAAATATGAAACTGTAATCGATATCGGAACACAGTAAACAGCACCGATGTCAGGATGCATATGTTTCTATCTGTAATAACCATTTATACGTCCATGACTATTTATGATGCAAACTAGATAACACATTATACTAATATAGTAGTATAATGATATCATGATATTCCGGCATGTAATTAGATATGCGACTATCACTACGGATACGAACGGATATCGTAAAAGTGTAAATCTATAACATTTGTTGTATAATAAAACACATGTACTATTTTTATTCATATAGATATTGATATAGTAATATATCATGTTGCAAGTTAAACTTGCCTGATCGAATCTCGCGACGGGGTACGTACATCACGTTCGACGTCGGATAAACGTCGCAATGCAACTCATGCGTGTACAGGACTGGACCTGGCTGATCAATGACGTGACGTGATGTCTACGCTGGACAATGACGATGACTGGGTCGTCCGAAAAGTCGGCGACACGTGCGACTCTAACGAGACGATCAAGAACCGATCAATAAACAAGAAAGAAAGAAAGAAGAGAAGAAGAAGGAGAAGGAGAATGGGGCTGCTCGGCTCTGGGTTCTGGAGACAGAGGACCGAGGAGAAGATGACGGCGATGATGGGTTGCTGTTGGCGAGGTCTAACGGCGAGGGGCAATGGGTTTCTTGAGTTGGCGTTGGGTCTGTCGAGAGGTTGGGGTCGATGGTGGTGGTGGTTTATGTTGGGTTATGCCAGCGTCCCGACCATCAATCCGTGACCAAATACAGAACAAAATTTTATAAACTGGCGCTAACACAACCCATTCCTGCGGATCGACCATTAACCCTACACTAGCAGTCTACAATGAAGTTTAGATGGTTATACCGAATGATCCATGTCCTTCGGTCTTGAACCATCATCCCAAGCTCCTAGAGGCCTTCTTGATCAAGCTTGATCTCCTGTCTCACTCCATCGAAGATGATCCTGCAGGGTTCCCTAGGGTCGCCGCTGGGTTTCAGGAGGCATCGTCCATACCGTTTTTAAAAAATTGACGCGCTAAAGAACCCTAACCTAGAATCTTAACTAGAGAATTAGACGGAACTGGTATGTAAACATCGTTACATCTAAGTGAACAAAGAATACAACCTTTGTAGACCGGTCCTTCACTTCAACAGCTCCGTATAGTAGTCCATTCGCTCTAAGTAGTGAACTCCCGGACTCTAGAAAGGCTCCACAAGATGAAAGGGACAAGCTTGCTTGAAGTTTTCGAGGCAGAAGATGATCTACGTCGAGGAGACACTAACTCAAGCTGCCTCTTCACTAATATGGAATTAGTGAAGAAAACTGTTAGTTATATGTATGCCCTAGAGGCCATTACTATACATAGGATGTATATTGGATGCTTGGACATATATAGGGAGGACTTTCTTGCTCGACATGATAGTATGCTATCTGGTTACTCTTTACATTAACGTGTACACTGATTGTCTCTCTGTTACATGTTGGTAAAGCCCTTAGGATGTGTACTTGACTACCTGGACTATGATGCAGATCATACTAGTGGGGACATGGTAGTCCATAAGTACATCCTTCAAGGTCCCTAGTCGTGGATGTATCGAGACAGGGCATCGATATACCAGAGTAGACTAGCGTATACCTTCTCGACCCATACAGATAGGCGATGGATGATCCCATATCCATTGGTGTTTGACATCAGAGATGATATACAAGTGCTCAGTGGAGACTGGGTACACTGGACGGACTCGCCGAGAACTCCCAGATGGTATTATACCTTACGTCAGATGGCAGTTCTCTGGTGACACTGGTACAGGTTAGTCTGTAGACCCGAGATCGTCATAGAGTCTTGTGTGATTCCCACTGTGCTTTGATTTCCACCTTACCACGTCCAAGAGGGCATGCAAAACGGTGGTTTTTAGGTACAGTCCCGAATCACATGGAGGCAATGAGCGATAGGAGGGGATTCGTCTCTCCCGGTATAGAGAGTTGATGTTGCGCTGTGTTCGATTGGCTATAACCGGAAATCCCTGGCCAGGATTGCTGAGATTTACTGGTAAGTGTTATCAGTAGAATCTTGAACTGTTATAGACCTCATATCGGCATGACTTATCAAGCTACTGGGGTCTGACGTTTACCACCCCTAGGCGAGATATGCGACATATCAGACGAACAGACCGGACTGTACGGTAAGTGTTGCTGGTCGGATTCACAGGAGTGTGAGCGGGCTTGCTCGTTGATCTTTTGATCGCTCAATACCCGGGTGGCCGTTACGTTTAGCAGACCGCTTGCGGCTTGTGGGTGTTTGATATGATCATCACCTGCTGCCGGCGTATTGACGAGTCTTTAGAGTCCTACACAGAGGTTTCCTGGCTCAAGCAAAACGAAATAGGAGCGCATATGAGATATGTGCGGGACCAAGAATAATGCGTGTATGTGATACCGTATTCTATTCTCGCGATGAATGTATCGATTGGTTGTATGCGATATAACCTAGTTATCGAATCGAGGATTGATTCGATAAGTCGATACATTGGATATTAGTCGGTTATATGCAGTATGACCGGATCATTAAATCAAGTGTTGATTTAATGATTTAATGTATAATTATATATTAGATATATTACTTTACATTAACTAGTATTTGTTCACTTAAGATGGATTTTCTCACTTGATGTGCACATTGTATATATGATATAGTTTTGTGCACTAGTTTGTATCATGTTTGATGATACATGCAAACTTGGGTGTGTATGATTAAACCATGATTAGGTTAATGGTTAGGGTTTGATTTACTTATTTATTTATTTCTTTTCATTTATTTTAGGGCAAGAAATGAAATGGTTGCTTCTTTTGTTCTTTTGTTGAAGCTTCATGAAACTTTGACCATTTTTGTTTCTTTCCTAAACCTAACCATTCACCTAAACCATAGTTTATTCTCTACACTTGTTAAACTAACCCAAGGTTGCATTATGATAAGATCACTTGATTTATGATTATTAATCAATTGATCTTATTATTATTCATCATATTCTTTTTCTTCTTCTTCTTCTTCTTCAAGAAGAAGAAACCTTGCTTCCTCCAATGGTGCCATGATCAAAAGAGTGAGAAATCTAAATCCAAAGTGAACCCACTTCCTATTTCTTCATCCTCTACCACTTTCCATGTAGTATGGGGTGTTTTCTTTACAAGTTTCATGACTGGGTGAAGTTGGAGCTTGATCTTGAGTTGCCTCGACGTAGATCATCTTCGGTATCGAAGTCAACGACCTAGCCCGATCTTTTCTCCGATGAAACCACCGCGAGAGTCTAAGATTCCGATGGTTGCAGCGGAGGGACGTCATCACGGAGCCAAGGAAGTGGAGGACCGGATCTACAAAGGTTGTAGTCACTTTCCTTTTAGTTAAAGTTGTCAACTTGCATTCTTTCGCCTTACCTCTAGTTAACGATCCAGCATTAGGGTTTCTCGGCACTCGGAAAATTTGATTTTGCCATGTTTGATCAGTTGTGGAACCTCTTGAGTGTGCCAAGGAACCCTACAGTGGTATCAGAGCTACTAGGCATTAAATGTCGACCTATGGAGGGTTCTCACTGTGTGACAGTGTCGCGAAGCATAGGCTCTTACCCCCAGGGTGTCCCGAGACCGGAATGTGTTCCGGCGGGTTCTAGTCCTCGTGAGGGGGCATGCGTAAAAAGTAGTTGCTGAGGGACCCATTGGTGCCACGGTGACCCCATTGGATGGGGTGGCTGCCTGACCTACAGTGGTATCAGAGCCTAGCTAGAGCTTTAGGCGAAGTGTAGACGATGTTAGAAGTCCGATTGAACCCGAAATCCCCGCTTTTCACCCCTCTCTGTACAATTTTCAAAACTGTGGATTTTTCCCAATTAAAAATGCTCAGAAAATAGTGCAGGGAAATATAAGATTAACTGTACAAAACGAGACAGTAACTCACTTAAACGGCCGCGGAACCGCGGCAATAACATGCCATTGGCGGCGGTTCCGCGGCGCAATTGATGAATTAGGGTTTCAATTTTGTACAGTTTTCCCTATATGTGATTCCTTATGTTTCTGGGCACTTTTAATTATACTCAACAGTTGAGTTTTCTGGGGTGTATTGGGGACTCATTGATTCGATCGGATATTTTTAACCCCGTTTATGATTTTCCGGGTATTTTAGAACATGTTAAAAAGTTCGGCCGGATATAAATACCCACTTTTTCCCCTGCCGGGAAATTTCCAATTGTTGGATTTTTCCGTAGTTTAATGACGTTCTAAGTAGTGCAAGTAACGCGATGGTCCCTCTAGAAGACAACAAACCTTAACTCGATTATGTGACCGTCTTGAACTGCCCTTTGAACCTTAGGGTTTGGGGCAGTACGGTGTGCCACATGTGAGGCGTTGGCTTGACCCTTCTACGGCTGGACCGTTGGTACTGAGGCATGAAGTGAATGTTTTTAAACTTATTTCATGTGTTGAGCTGTTTCGGGAAAACTTGGGTGTTTGATTGTTCAATCGGAAAGTTTAACATTTTCTATTTATCCGGAATGTGATACAATATTTGGAATCCACAAGGAGTTATGAGATAACTAATTTGAATATTATAAACATAGCACTTTAGTCTCACTTGATCGGTTGCCATGGAATTTTGATGTGATCAAAAGTCCGTCGCAATTACGTAGCGTGCGCGGATACTCGCCGGGTAAACTTAATAGACAGCTACACCCCATAGCCCCGACCAAGTGACTGTAGGAGAACCCCGTCGCCGAAAGCATACGTTCGGGTGCTCGCGGCAGCGGTGTTCCACCTTTGTGCACTTCGTAGACGGTATCGGGGGTGCGGCCGTCTACTAAAGTTTGTGACGAGCATTCGTTCTGGATATCGGGAATCTTGTTGAATTACCCGACTTGATATTGAAAAGTGTTTTCGATAATGAGACTAAAATGCGGGGTTTATAATTGTTAGGCATGTGATGTCTAAGGAATTCAGATGGTTAGGCATGCGATGTCTATGCAGGTTGCGGATTCCAACTGTTGTAGTTTTACACTTTATTTTCTGTGACCGTAAGTGTAATATGTGATATCGCCGGTTTCGTTACTATATGTCAACGACAATTGGGATACGCATGTTTACTTACATTGATGACATGTGATGTTATGTGTTGCTGGATATGTTATATTGGATCGTCGTGTTTGAATAGCCGGGGGGGTTTTATGTGAGATGAGTGTTTTTCATTTTCATTCATGTAAAAACTTGTATGTAATATTCTTTTATTGGGGCACTTCCAGGTTGCGGAAGATGTCACCCTTTGTATATTATTTACTTTTCCGCACTAGGATGACCCAAGGAGGAGGGCACAAGTAACCGGGTTCTGGAGTCCAGTGGGAGACCAACTCGAGGAGTCGAGTCCGGGTCTCCTAACTCTAGAATTGGTAGGGTTGCTTGCCGCTCTCGTAGGGGTCTAGGGGTGTGGGTTTGGCTATTCATCGCGACCGTGGAATCCGTGTTTTATACTGGCTCGTATTGAAAACACGGACGTCCTACTATATCCAATGTTTCATATGTTTCTTCTGCTGCGATATCTGTGATGTGATCATTTGATATGCTGTGATGGATACTGTATATAGTATATATATGATATATTATATAGACGTTATTTATGTTTTACACCCGCGCTAGCCCTGCCCCGCTCTGCCGTTAGTTACCTAACCTAACGGTGCACGAGGGGACATCGAGGCGAATGCGGATGGCATAAGTGTACGTCGTATTTATCTGTGATGTTTAGGTGACTTAAATGATGGGACTTCATTAATGTGATTAATGAAAGAAAAGAAACCTAAGATGTTGTGGAATTGAATTTTCAAAAACAGGTAGCTACAGTTCTTGCTTTGCATCGCGGTGTTCCTTGTAGAACATCATGCACCTTATTCGATAAGGAAAGGGCCGAGATCCCTTCACCGGGAGTGACCCCTTTAGCAATAACTGGCAGATGCTACAACCCTCGGTTTGTCTTTTGATTGCTTCTATAGTTTTTGCTTTGTACAGCGGTATATATGATATATCCTGCACCTTATTCGATGAGGAAAGGGCCGACGATCCCTTCACCGGGAGTGACCCCTTTAGCAAAACTAAAAAAGCCTCAAAAACACTCCATTTAAAAACCATTTGATTCCGCAACGAGATCAAGTTCAAAGCGTTAAAGGTTTTCTTAAAAACCATTCGCAATCCTCCGTCATTTTAGGAAGTAGAGTACTTAGTATTCGTGCTGTGTTTGTTGACCATAGTCAAGGCACAGTGTACGGTAGCTAAGTGATGTCTTCCTACACCGCATATGATGCGATTAATTAGGACAGTCGCGTGACTTTGTTGACCTTAGTTAAGGGTCATGTGGGTGGGTCTAATTAATCACGAAATGACGGGTAGAACTTGACTAGTACTTATGATTTGTTGACCATAGTCAAGGTCATAAGTGCTAGGGGTAAAAACCATTATCGGGAGTTTCAAGTGTTGAAATTTGCAATAAGATTGCATACCTTCTATGAGATAGTTGGATCCCGATACTCGCTGCGAGTAATTGTTACTCCTGGGAGAGTTTTACACATTACAATTAGCCGATCAAGTAGGTGTCTAGAAAGGTGTCAACGGGGTTACGCCTCTGGGAAAACGAGGTTTACTTTAATTAGATCCGTGCGAAAGCACGGGGAACCTCCCTCAAAGTACCGACACTGGCCTGGCTGAAAGATTGGCGAACTTGTAGCGTGTAATTAATCCCGGCTAGTCTTTCCTTTTAGGGTTTGAAGGAAGATTTGATAAAAACAGTGGGAGCCATCCTGATTAGATAAAATATAACCAATCTGATCTTGTAAGAGCGCACGCAGAGTGTTTTCTTCTCTCTCTCTTCAGGTAGCGACCATGTCACGCCTTAATCAAGATAATAATACGGATGTATTGACCGAACCCTCTTGTTATACTGAGCTGGGGAACGTTGGTCCCGCTCCAACTTATAATTGTTATAAGACAGAGCAGGAAATAGAGGAATACCAGAATTCCTATGCCGCCCAAACGAAGAAAGTGCATATGATGCATCTCCTTCGGGTGTGTTCATTACAAAGAACTGTTTCTCTGTATCCTCTACGTCCTGGGTATTTGATACCGGATCAGGATCCCAGATATGTAATCTGTTACATAAGGCTACAGAAAGGTAGAGAACTGAGAACGGGTGATAAGTTTCATGAGGCAGAAAACGGTGCAAGTGTTGCAGCCAAGTCTGTTGGTCACTGTCACCCTGTATTCCAAATACATTGATTCTGAACGAATATTATTAGATACCGAACCTGATATACAAAATCATATCAGTCTCTTTGTTAGTAAAGAAATGATAAAATTTTGTATTGTTGGATAATGTTTTGAACATTTCCTATATCAAAATTTGATCGGTTCAGGCACGTTATCTAAAAGCATTGATGTTCTAAATCAAACTACAGTTCTTAGTATACGGAACACAGACAAGAGGAAGAGTTCAGAAATGAACGAATCCTTCTTGAAGCATTGTAGACTAGGTCATATCAATGCGACCCGACTGGCTGAAGTTACATTTAGATGCATATTTAAATCAGTTTGAATTTACATCTTGTGAAACTTGTCGGTCATGTCACAAAGATACGATGACCACAGCTCTGTTTGTTGGAAACAGAGAAAGAGTTAGTGAATTCTTGGGATTGATACATGCTGATGTATGAAGGTCCCCTGTCTACATATGCCAAGACCGGTTCTTTGTACTTCATTACATTCTCTGATGATCTCTTTAGATTCAGATATATGTTCCTGTTGAAACACAAGTCCGAACCTTTTGAGATATTCACAGAATATAAGTTAGAAGTAGAGAACCAAAACGAGTATAAGTATTATGTCATTTGATGTGATCAAGGAGGAGAATACTTGAGCACGAAATTCCTAGATTATTCTAAAAGAGAATGAGATTCTCTCTCAGCATTACTCCTCCGAATACACCACAGCACGTCGGTGTATCGGGGCGGAGCAATCACACCCTATATGATAAGGTGTGCTCTATGATGAGTACTACTGAGTTTCCTGTTTCCTTTTGGGAGTTATGCACTTAAGAAGCTGCATACCTATTGAATAGGGTTCAAATCAAAACAGTTGCCTACCATTTCATATGTGATATGGTATGGGAAGAGCCTATCTCTTAAGTAAATTAAGATTTGGGATTGTCCGGCCTATGTAAAAAGCAAAATCCGGACAAGATCGAGGCAAGGTCAGTTCTGTAGAATTGGAAATGTTCCAGCTATACTGCAGCTGATGATTTGATAGAACCAAAGGATTCAATAGTCTCCGACGAACCTCAGCCTCTCCGCCGATCTAGCAGGGTTCCTCATCCGCCTGAGAGATACCTCGGTTTCTCGATGACAGTGGGAGCGAGAATTGCATCATGAGATGATGACCCAACTAGTTTCGAGCAGGCCATCAAGAGTAGGGACTCTGTAAGAATGGCTGGATGCTTAGCAATCTGAGATGGAATCCATGTACACCAACAAAGTATGGACTTTGGATGCTATATCTGAAGGGTTAAATCCCCATCAGGAGCAAGTATATCTTGAGAAAATTACTTGGTGTACATGGAAAAGTTGAGACTTTCAAAGCTAGACTTGTTAAAAGTTTGCATCATTGACCAGGTATGAATTATGATGAAACCTTTTCTAAGTAGCTATGCTTAAGTCCATCCAGATCCTACTTGCCACGGCTACATACCATGACTACGATATCTGGCGGTTGGGTGCCATGACTGCTTTTCTAAGTGATGTTTTAGAAGAGTGCGTCTATAAGTACACAGCCATAGGGCTTCGTAAACAGTGGGAGCAGCGGAAACGTGTGCAAGTTGCTTTACAGAATAAAGCAGGCATCGCGGAGTTGGAACGTCTGTTTTGATGTATTAGTCAAAGAGTTTGACATCATCAAAATGGTAGATGAACCTATTTCCTGATTTAAAATCAGAAAAGCTTATGGGAAAAGCTTCAGAAAAGGGTCACGTGCTTACACGTGACCAGCAGTCACGTGTGGGCACGTGACATCTAAAAGCATCATCAAGGCAGATTCAGCTTCCTGACTACATCAAAGAAAAGGGCTTGAGAAAGGGTCACGTGCTCCCATGTGACCAGGGTCACGTGTTGGCACGTGACATTTTAAAGCGGATTCAAAGGCACATCGGTTCCCTGAGCAAATCAAGGAAAAAGCTTCAAAAGAGGTCACGTGCTCCCACGTGACCAGGGGTCACGTGTTTGCACGTGACGCTCAAAACATCAGAATTGTTCTCCAGTTAAATCAAGAAAAAGAATCCAGACAAAGGTCACGTGCTCACACGTGACCAGGGGTCACGTGGTGGCACGTGACGGTTAAGCAGCAACCAGAAGTCAGAGCGCAGAAAGAAAGAAGAAGGCTCATTCCAAAGGGGGTCACGTGCCCACACGTGACCATGGGTCACGTGGTCACACGTGACCGGCTTTCAAAGCCTATTTTGTTAACAGAATTAAATTCTGAAGGAGATTCAAATCTTTCCAAAGGAAAGCGACTATCTGGAACCAATCGAATTAAAGATTTAAAGATGATTGAATATCATTTATCTATGGGAAAATTCCGAACTTGGAAAGATTTCCCCTTTAAATCTAACCGAAATAACAAAGGAGAGTCCCGGGACTTGAAATCCAATGGTGAATAAAATTCACCCAATAATCCAAAGGTCAAAAACGAATGATGGATGCAAATCAAACCTCTCAATGAAGATTCGTCAAAAACTAATTGATTCGGCTGCTTCTCCTATAAATAGGAGCCAAGAGACACAAAAAGATATATACACGCAGTGGGAAGAAAAGAGAGAGAGCCTGGATACTTCGAGGAACTTGGATCTTCTGCAAAAGAAAACCCTAGGTAAGAAAGGGAAGGCTCCTTGAAAGAAAAGAGAATTTAATTCTCAACAGAGTTTAACTCTGATATATAAAACAGAAGAACATATTTCTTCTCTCTTTGATAAAGGATCTGCAAAGTGCACATCTCCCCTTGAAGTTGAGAATTTAATTCTCAATGGGTCGAGATCCTGCCATGCAGATCCAAAACATAGAGAGGGAATGGAAGCACGAGAATTTAATTCTCACAGAACTATAGGAATTTAATTCCTTTAAAATAAAACTAGGGCTTGACCCTGTGTTATGGGAATTTAATTCCTTCAGAGCAAAAAGAAACAGGGTTTAACCCTAATTAAGAACCTAGTTCTGTTGGAACAGCAGGGATTTAATTTCCTTGATCATAATTTAACAGAGAGTGGGAATTTAATTCCTTAAGAGCTTTTATTAGGATTTAACCCTATTCAGTTCTTCACATGTATGAAGAATTTAATTCCTACGGAAAATTCAGGGTCCAACTCTATTCAGAATATAAATCTTCAAAAGGAAGTAGGAATTTAATTCCTCTGAAATTATTGTCAGGATTTAACCTTACGAGGAATTTAATTCCTGGAAAAGATTAACAGATCCTCTAAACAACATACATAGAGGCAGGGTCACGTGTTACCACGTGACCCCCCCAAGAGATCTACAGAAATCCCCTTTGAGGCAGCACCCCACGTGACCCACGTGACCCTTGACAGAAGCTTTAACACACAAGCATTTGAATGCCCGTCACGTGATGGCACGTGATGCTCTGAAAGATGCGATAATCTCAGCAGAATAAATGAAGGGAGGGCGCTCTCACGTGTTGCCACGTGACCCCTCTTGCCTTAGTGTTCAACATTAAATTGGAACTCTCGAATCCAGTATTGAAACACTGTTGGGCCCTAGTGTTTAACACTAATCAAAGAACTTTATTCGCAGTGTTCAACACTGATTACCTTAGTATTTAACACTGATCTGAGATCTCCATTGCCAATGTTCAACACTGATCTGTTTTAGTGTTTATGATAATTTGATAGCCTTGTTGCTGGTGTTTAACACCAATTATCTTTTAGTGTTAAACACTAACTTGTCAACCTCATTCCCAGTGTTCAACACTGATTGCTCTGTAGTGTTTAACACTAGGCTTTAGCCAAATTGGCTAAATGGATAGAGGCAAAGCCTCTCCTTCAATGGACCAACAAGAAGCCAATATTCCAGACATGATCGGACTTAGCCCAAGCCGGGCCATGAGTCTTCAATTCGTAATTAACTGGGCTAATGGGCTCATAACATAATTAATCGGTCTTGATCCCAAATTGGGTCAAGGACTATTTAAGCCATTCCGGTTCTAGGGTACATCTCTTCACTCCTTTGATACTTGGCATTGTAATCCCTCAATGTCTTCAAAGAGGTGACGGGTCCCGATGACCACACATTGATATGGACAGTGGGGTCCTTAAACCCGTGTCTAATGCAAAATTCCTGGTTACGTGGAACGCGGATAACGTCACTCTTTGACCCCACGGAAAACGCCCAGAGCGGAGCCTAGTCCTCGCCGAGCACGGCAGTGAACCCGTGTGAAGCATCTAGTGCAAAATTCCTGGTTCGTGGAATGCGGATAACGTCACTCTTTGACCCCGCGGAAAACGCCCAGAGCGGAGCCTGGTCCTCGCCAAGCACGGCAGTGAACCCGTGTGAAGCATCCAGAGCACATACCGGACTATGGAGTCCTTAAACCCATGGACTACGACGTCCTTAACCTTGACCGAGATGTCTTAAAACTAACGATGGACCGCAATGTCCTTAAACTACCCATGGACCGCAATGTCCTTAAACTACCCATGGACCGCAATGTCCTTAAACTAGAACAATAGAGCCCCCTCTGCATGCTCTTTTGTCGGATCTAAACGGTCCCGTTTAAGCTGATCTTAGCCTTAAAGATGGCTAACGTATCCTTAAACCTTCAAACAGACTGGACTATGAATCCCCCCAATTAACTCTGGCTCAAGGGTACATCTCTGAACTCCTCTGACATCTGTCGTTGTAATCCTTCAACGTCGTCAGAGAGGTGATGGGTCCCGACGGCCATACATTTAATGGACCACTAGGTCCCTAAACTGGAACATTAGAGCCAATTGCTCTTTTGTCGGATCTAAACGATCCCGTTAAGTTGATCTTAGTCTCAAAGTTAGACTAACGTATCCTTAACAAACGTTTGAGTTGATCTTCGCCTCAAGTATGGCTGACGTATCCTCAAACCAAACCCCCAAACCCAAATCTAAGATAATACGGATTTGGACTAGTCCACGCCCTACGGGCGACGACACAACTCAGTCTCCGTAAACAATCCACGGGCAACAAAACACAAAACAAACACCCACGACACGAAGTGACCATCTGGAGAAGGAGAAAGTTGTTACCGCAATGCGGTAGCGTAATTGACTGCAGGGGCTTGCGCCTGCAGGGAAGAGCGTCCCCACAATCAAAAACTCCTCAAACGAGGGGGAATCTGACGAAGTCTGCTACATCGGACGCATCCGTCTAAACCTTCGATACATGGTGCCATAAATCAACTTGGCATCTTCGGAGAGGTGGACGGATAGCACCAATTAGCATCTGCCCCGAGTCTCAGTGCCAAGACATCGCAGTCTTGCGCGCCGCCATTCGGAGGGGAACAGATTCTGGCACGCCCGGTGGGACCTTTTCCTCTTTCCACTCCACACTTCGTGTGTCGTGACTCGCGAACCAATCGCGGTTCGCTATTGGTTGCCCTTGGGTTTCAAGATACTAAAACTTGGCGTCTTGCTTATTGTAGAAAGCAAAGGATCGATGGCTTCTACTTCTGCGAAATTCTCCAATTGCTTGGACTGCAATTGCCACCAACGCTCTGCCTCGCCAGGAGGTATAGCCTACGGACCCCAAGCTGCTTAGTTATTCACAATGCCCGTGGAACAGGTCACTCGCGCCACCACAGGATTGTTCTTTGGGACCATGCTCCCGCCGACAGGCTTCACCGCTCCAGTGCTGACAACGGAAGCTCTCAAGAAGTCGGTCTTTGATCGTCTTACCCCTGCCGCGGCTCCTCTCAACGAGTCGCCCAACGTCAACGCCTCGGTCTTCTCTAGATTGGGCCAGAAATCCTGCGAACTCATCATGGGGCCTACAATCTCAGAGAAGGCTGCTTCTAAGAAGGTGGCCGCTCCTGCCCCCGAAATCGTCAAGGCGGCTTCTCCGGCCAAAAGGTCGGTCTTTACAAGATTGACGGCTTCAGCTCCCGCTCCTGCTACCCAAAGGACATCGGTCTTTGACAGGCTAATACCAACAGCGACCCCCCACCCAGACAGGGGGCAAGACGAAACCATTCTTACCGCTGACCCTACACCGTCCGCTCGACACGCTCGACGTCGCCATTGGCGCCGAGTAAGGAAGGCTGGGGGCAACTCCCCCTCCGGGTTGACTCCATCAGCCCCGGTGGCAGAAGTTAATGCTGCTGTTCCAACTGGGAACAGCTTCGAAATGCTAAATGAGGTGCGAAGGAATTCTCCTACTGCAGTGCTGAAGAGGTCTCCTCCCCCATTAAAAAAGGTTGTGGAAATAAAACCAGAACAGCCCCGATCTCCTCAACGGCTGTCTTCCAAAATCTATAAGGTTTGGCAGCAGGCCCGAGACTCGATCATCGATCCAAACTTCTCCCGCCAGCACAAGAAGCTGAAAATCCGACCGGAAGCTGGTCACCAGGCTAAACCCCAAAAGGCTGTTGATCAACTGGCTCATAAAAGGAGGAGGCCAGAGAAGACCCCCCAGCATGCAACGACGACTAAAAGCACTGAGCCCAGACGCCCTAAGTCTGGGGGCATGGTGGTGCACACTGTTTACATGGCCTCTGGAAAGGAGGAACGCCGCACTTCTACGGGCCACCGACCGCTAACCCGATCCGTGACGAAAGCCCAGGAGCAGCAACAAAAGCTTCAGGAAATGAAGAATGCTATGGCCGCACTTACCGGGCCAAAAGAAAGCCCAGAAACGTCCTCAGACGCGCGCCAGGAGGAAGAAACCGACGCTGAATTCCTTCGCCGGATACTGGAGAAAAAGGACAAAGAGGCTGCTGAACAAGTGGCCAACATACAACGTATGGGCCTTCTCTTCCAAGATATGATAGGAATGATGATCCAGCAGGACTTACCCGCCGAGGATCCCCCAATCGTTCTTGAAGATGACCGAGGTGAAACGTCGAACCCACCACCACCCCTCTCAACGGCCAAGGAGGAGGCAATCTCTAAGGCTGACTTGGTTGACTACATAGCCCAGCAAATCCGGGTTCATCACGCGACTGAGGCAGCTGGTCAAGTCGTGAAAACGGGGCGACCATATCCAAGCTGGTACGACCAAATCAAATACCCGCAAGGCTATACGATACCAAAATTCCACGTGTACAAGGGGACCGGCAACCCCCATCAACATGTCGCCCAGTTCCGGGCCCTCTGCGGTAACACCGGTGGTGATGATAAACTGTTGCTCCGCCAGTTCGTGGGCAGCTTATCAGAAACTGCGTTCGAATGGTATTCGGAACTCCCGAACGATTCTATCAAAACGTTCGCTGAAATGGAGTTGTTATTCACTCAGCGATTCGCAAGTGCCAGCGAACGCACTCCAATAACTGCACTGATTAACGCCAGGGTAAAACCAGGCGAAACCTGGGTCCAGTATGCTATACGCTGGCGGAACTTGTGGTCGAGATGTGAACAACGCATTGAGGAGGCACCCGCAGTGGGCATGTTCGTGGGAACCCTAGACCCCCACGCAACTATCTCCCAGTTTATGATGTTCTTTAAGCCAACCACATTCCAGGCTTTAATCGACAAGTTGGCTCAGATGGACCAGATGGGTCATAGACCACCTCCCCCGAAGTCGGAACCTCGGAATGACAAGGGTAAAAGAAGGGCAACCTTTGTTGCGAATGCCCAACAGCAACCTAACGCCCCGAAACCGGCAGATCAACTGGAGGAAAGACGTCGGTATTATAATGAGAAGATGAAGCGTCCCTACTCGTTCCCACGGGACAAGACGAAACGGTTATTCGAGCTGGCAATACGCAACAGACTTATAAACCTACCAAATCCAAGGCGACCGCCGCAACCCACCGAGGTGAATAACCCTAACTATTGCCTTTACCATCAAACGGTAGGCCATCCGATTGAAGATTGCTTCTTCTTCAAAGGATGGATTGAAGACCAGTACCTCCAGGGGAAGTTTATACTGTCCAAAAAGTGGGAGGTGAACCCACCATAACCGCATACTCCTAAGAAAGCAGATACACCGGGGGCAACCTGCTCCTTTATTGAAGAAGCTCCATGGGAGGTCGTGCTATCAACTAAAACCAAAAGAATGCTGAGAGACCTTCATGCGTGCCCTGCGATCGAATGGAAGGACCCTCTTGAACCTCAAATTATCGGAGGGATGCTAAGGCGCCGCCCAACTACGAAGACTCGCGATAAGAGCCCAAATACTCACGCCCAACCGTCAAAATCTTCGAAGAAAAAGAAGAAGAAATCCAAGAAGTCCGTGAAGCTTGGAAACGAGCACACGAACTTGCAGAAGCAAATCGACGCGCTGGAAGAGTACAATCAAAAGGCGCGAACTCCCGTCACACTGCAAGAGTTCCTCAACCACATTTTTCAAGAGGAAGATGATGAAGAGAGCTCGTCAGATGAATCCGAAGGATATGTGGCGAGTTGTAACGTAATCTCCTACTCGTTTACCGATGATGGGAAAACTCCTGGCACTACGAAGCTGGAGGCAGAGCCTGTACCAGAGCGTGCATGGCCAACAGACGAAATGATCGACGCTTTTCTAGACGAGATTCGTCTAAAAAGTAAAGCGGATCAGGAGCGTGAGATGGCAGCGTCAGAAGGAACCAAATGCAGGCGACTGAACGGAAGAGTTGAACTACCTCCGCCAGAGCGAAAGGCATCCGAAGTAGATAAGAAGATATTCAAAACGAGAAAAAGGTTTGCCAAAGCCATGTCAATGGGGATGAAGCTACCGCCCTCGGAAGGAAACACACACGATGGGGTGGAGAGGCACCCTGATTATTGCGCATATCACCGGAAAATATCACACCCCATGGAGGAGTGCGACGCCTTTAAGATATGGTGGCAAGGATATGTTGCTCATCGGCAACATTTTGAGCGCATGAAACGTAAGATCCGTCGGGAGCGAAGAAGTACCGTCGACGGGCACAACAGAACTACTGGCAACTGTTACATGGTTAACGCCAGGGGGTCACAAGTTCTCACCTTTGGGAGCGACTCTGATGAAGAAATGGCTCTGGGCCCTCTCTTTAAAGAATCCGCTTCAGGGAAAGAGGAGAAATCGGAGATCTGCGAGAACATTCAGCTGCGCAATCGCACACTCCCAGAAAAGAATCTCGGCCCCGTAAGTAAAAAGGATAAGGGAAAGGAAAAGGTCACTGAAGATATCACTTTAGATGACCAAGTCATGAGAGAGCTGGCTGCCAAAGACCCTCCTAGGAAGGGTAAGGTGGACTATAACATCCTCGCGCACCTAAGGAAGCTACCTTCTCAGCTTAGCATTCTCGATGCCCTCCTATTATCAAAAGAAGCGCGAGACTCACTAATTAAGGCGTTACAAGAACCTGAGCAATTCCAAGCCTTCCTCGCCACTGAAAAGATGAAGGATGAACTGGAAGAAGTGCATACGACCGACATCACTTTCGGTAATGAAGACCTCCTTCTCGGGACGTGCGACCACAACCGTCCCCTATATGTCTCCAGATACTGCCATGATATCAAGATAGGCAAGATCCTGGTGGATAATGGATCCTCCGTCAATCTCCTTAATGTTCGGGTGTTGAAGGAAATCTGCATGAGTGTGCAACACCTCGCTCGTGACAAAATTACTATCTCCGGTTTCGATTCACAATCGTCACGGACTCTCGGATCTGTGATACTAACATTACGCTTTGGACTTCTCGTCACAGACATCAAATTCCATGTCATTGACGCCAAGACCTGCTACAACGCCTTGCTCGGTCGTCCTTGGTTACACGAATACAACATCATCCCTTCTACACAACATCAGTGTATGAAGTACTTTAAGGATGGTTTCGAGTATACCGTAACAGGTGAGTTAAACCCATTTTCCGTGAACGAAGTCCGCAAATACGAAGATGCGAAGTACTTTTTGCCAGATTTCGAGGATACAGAAAGGTGTCGCAACCCGGAGAACAAAACCGCCGCCACCATCCCTGTTTTCGGGAGCGATACCGAAGAAGAGGAAGAGATAGTTTATGCAGGGCCATCTCAACGCAACAACCTGGGGACGCCCGCCCCCATGTTGGTCTTCGGAAGTGATTCAGAAGATGAAGTTAATGCCGTGTTCTCCAATCGGCTGTCAATACAAGCACCCCCTGGCGATAACCATAGTTTGCAAATCACCATGGTACCGCGAGAACACTATAAGGATCTCGACACGCTTCAGGCTCATAATGTGCAGGACCTGCAAACATTTTACGTCCCTCCCAGGCAAAAGGGTGAGAAGGTGATCCTATTCTACCGATCCTCAGAGTCGAAAATAGAGAAAGAGATCTGGCATGGCGCGGATGCTACACTTGACAGGCTCCAACCCATCCGTCTGCCCAGATACTATACAAATGGATTAAAGAAGCTATTGAAGCGCCAAGGAGTACCCTTAAAACAGACTGTTCGGCAGGCTCGGTTCTACAACAGGATTTGGGATGTCCCCGGGACTCAACGCAAATTGCCCAACGGGAAAATGGAAACACTCGGGCTTGGATACGCAAGAGCCGGAAAACGAGAACGGGCTCACAGCAGCTACGCTATATATACCTTTGATGAAGAGGAGGACGCCCTGTCAGGAGATGCCAACCCCCCATCAAAACTAGACCCCGCGATTAAAGCGCCGAGTCCGTCGTTTGAAGAACGAATGGGCAAGCCTATTAGGAAAGTGGGTCAGAAAGCTCGGGAAGACCACAACCGCGAAATGGCCATCTACGAGAAGGCCAGGACGCAACGTCTATTTCAACATGCTGCAAAAGACAAAGACGCTTATCCTCGTCAATCCGTTGTACGAAAGGCCCGACGCAGAGACGGAAATAAATCAAGAAGCGGAAAGAGGAGCCGACAACAACGACGCAGGATTAGAGGGTTACGTGGTCGGGTGTTGCACGGCTCGGATTTGTCCCTCATGAAGAAGATGAGTCGAGCGTACTCCTTCCCCCGAGACAAGACGGAGAAGTTACTCAAGCTCGCTATAAAACATCAAATGATCGCGCTTCCAGAGTCTAAACATCCTGAGCAAGCTAACAAGGCTTCTCATCTGAGCTATTGCTCTTATCACCGAGCCATAGGACATCCTACCGAAGACTGCTTCACCTTCAAGAACTGGGTCGAGGACCAGTACCAACAGGCCAGATTCGCTTTATCCGACGGCTGGAAGGTAACGCCGCCATAAAAGCATGAGCCCAAGGCCGCAAGAGCAGAACCGGGTCCATCTCAGTCCGGGGAGCGGGTTCGCACCTGTTATACGATTACGATATTAGGATAAGAGCCCGAGAACGTAGATGACCTTCCCTGGTGCTTTGAGAACAGCGATGATGAGGTGATCTCAGAATTTCCGCCCGCTCCGAAAGAACTGGAAGATGGTATACATACTACTGCAGATAACCTCAAGGAGATTGAGTTGGGATCGGCAGACGACCCGCGACCGACATTTGTCAGCGAGCTGTTATCCGAAGAAAGGGTGGCTGCGTTAAAGAACGTGCTTCTACGGCATAAAGACTGCTTCGCGTGGAACTACTCCGAGATGCCAGGATTAGATCCGGAGATTGCTGTGCATAAATTAGCAATATCCCTAGATATCAAGCCAGTCAAGCAGGCGACAAGGAGGATGCGACTCGAGCTTGAGATGAGCATCAACGCCGAAGTCAAGAAGCTGATCGATTCTGGATTTATCCAAGAAGTCCAATATCCCGACTGGATCGCCAATATCGTCCCGGTAATGAAGAAGAATGGGACGGTACGCATATGCGTGGATTTCAGGGATCTCAATAAAGCCTGTCCAAAGGATGATTTCCCAGTACCAGTAACTGAGCTAATGATAGATAACACGTCCACTCACGAGGTTTTCTCCTTTATGGATGGTTCGTCAGGATACAATCAGATAAAGATGCATCCCGAAGACCAAAAGCACACAGCCTTCCGGACCCCTTTGGGTATATTCTGCTACAGGGTTATGCCCTTTGGTCTAAAGAACGCTGGCGCTACCTATCAAAGGACCATGACAAAGATCTTTGATGACCTCATACACGACGTCGTCGAGTGCTATATCGATGACCTCGTAGTAAAGAGCATGTCATACGAAGATCATTTAGAGCATCTGGAGACTGTATTTCGACGTCTTCGGCAATATAATTTGAAAATGAATCCCCTCAAATGCGCGTTTGGAGTCTCCTCGGGCAAATTTCTGGGATTCATCGTTCGACACCGAGGTATTGAAATAGATCCGTCAAAAATCAAGGCGATCATGGAAATGCCACCCCCAAGGACTCTCAAACAGCTGCGGTCTCTCCAGGGGAAGCTCGCGTATATCCGGCGGTTTATCGCCAACCTGTCAGGCAAGTGCCGTCCTTACAGTCACCTGATGAAGAAGGGAACCCCGTTCGTCTGGAACCAAAAGTGCCAGAGCGCGCTAGATGAAATCAAGCAGTACCTGCAGAACCCGCCGGTGTTAGCTGCGCCGGTCAAGGGAAAACCCCTCATTCTTTATACAACCGCCCTCGAAGGTTCCTTAGGCGCATTATGGGCACAAGAGAACGATCAAGGGAAAGAGAGAGCACTCTACTACTTAAGTCGAGTTCTGCTGGGGGCAGAAAACAACTACTCTCCCATTGAAAAACATTGCTTGGCGCTAATCTTCGCGATAACAAAGCTCAGGCACTATGCGTTGGCACATGAAGTCCGTCTCATTTCAAAAGTGGATCCCCTTAAGTACTTGATGTCAAAAGCCATATTGACAGGACGACTCGCTAAATGGGCCCTGCTCTTGATGGAGTTCTCGATAACATATCAACCTCTTAAGGCAGGCCAGGCCATTGCCGACTTCCTCGCTGAGCACCCGATACCGGCCGATTCTCCTCTGAACTGTGATTTGCCGGACGAGCATGCATTTGATGCGATTAGCGGCGGAAGCACCCGATGGGAACTCTATTTCGATGGAGCGTCCTCCGTAAAGAAACAGAAACAAGGTATCCCAATGGTCAAATCGGGGATAGGCCTCGTCTTTGCAACCCCACAAGGAGGGATAATGCGCTTCGCCTTCTCGTTAACAGAGCCGAGGACAAACAATGAAGCTGAATACGAAGCTCTGATAGCAGGCCTCGAAATCGCCATCGACCTAGGAATTGAAGACCTCCTTATATACGGGGATTCTCAACTGGTCGTTAGTCAAGTAAAAGGTGACTACCAAACGTGCAAACCGGAGTTGGTAAAGTACGGCGAAAAGGTGCAACAACTATTGACCCAAATTCCCTCCTATACTTTGGAGAACATACCGCGCGCGGAAAACAGCAAAGCAGACGCGTTGGCTAAACTTGCTAAAGAACTGGCTGACGAGAACCTCGATGATGTCAGAATCGTGGTACAAAGCCGTCGAGTGCTCGTCCCGGCAGAAATATCTCCGGAATCATGCGAAGAAAAGGGAGCGACTGAGCAAACGACCCTACAAATAAAAGACCATGAGAAGGCCGAAGACTGGAGGGAAGTCTTCATAGACTACTTTAAGTCCCACCGAATGCCCAAAGAAGCGTCCTCAAGACATCAGCTCATGAAACGAGCTCTATCTTTCGTTTTCGTCAACGATATTCTATACAAGAGATCGTTTGATTCTCTATGGCTGAGATGCTTAGGACCTGACGAAGCAGAAAGAGTCATTCAGGAAGTTCATGACGGACTTTGCGGTTCTCACCAAGCAGGCCCAAAGATGAAGTTAAAAATTAAACGGATGGGTTATTACTAGCCCACGATGATCCAGGACTGCCTCGAGTATGCGAAGCAATGCCACTCATGCCAGATTCATGGAGACTTCATCCACCAACATCCGAATCCACTGCACCCAACGGTAGCTAGCTGGCCGTTCGAAATGTGGGGGACTGACATAGTCGGCCCCATTGAGCCAGCATCATCCCGGGGACACCGTTTTATCCTGGCGACAACTGATTACTTCTCCAAATGGGCAAAAGCAGTACCACTGAGGGAAGTGAAGACGGAGAATATCCTCCATTTCTTCAAGACGCACGTCATCTATCGGTTCGGAACTCCACGGCGGATTATCTCCGATAATGGGCCGGCCTACCGAAGCCATAAGGTTAGCCGCTTCGCACAACAGCACAATATAGACTGGAGATATTCTTCGGTTTACAATCCACGAGCTAACGGTCTGGCCGAGGTCTTCAATAAGACCTTGACGAAGATCATAAAAAAGACCGTTTCCAGGAATAAGAGAGACTGGCACGAAAGGTTGCAAGAAGCCCTTTGGGCTTATCGAACTGCATTCAAGACGGCCACGAACACAACGCCGTACGCGTTGGTATTTGGGACGGAAGCAGTGCTCCCCCTCGAGATAGAGTTACCCTCTCTACGAGTAGCAGTCCACCACGAGCTGACGAACGAAGAAAATGCTCACCTTCGGCTTGAGGAGCTTGATGCCCTCGACGAAACCCGGCTCATAGCGCAACAACATCTAGAGGCCTACAAAGCAAAGATGACGCGCTCGTACGAAAGATTGACCTGGCCGAGGACATTCCGCCAAGGCGAACTCGTACTAGTGGTCAAAAGACCTATGATCCCCAATCGTGCCAAGCGGGGAAAATTTGAGCCAAACTATGAAGGCCCGTACATCATAGACAAGGTCTACCAAGGTGGAGCCTACCTACTCATGGACATGCACGGTGAAAGGCCTTTCAGGCCAATAAACGGCCGCTTCTTAAAGAAATACTACGCTTAATAAGCCACAGCCTAGGTCAATGATAGATGACGACGACTATGTCCGCTCACTATCTTCCTAGGCTCAGACTTTACAAGCAGCAGCCGGCCTTCCCATAACGACGGACCGAAACGTCCTTAAACTAACGATGGACCGAAACGTCCTTAAACTAACGACGGACCGAAACGTCCTTAAACTATCGACGGACCGAAACGTTCTTAAACTAACGACGGACCGAAACGTCCCTAAAACTACTACCGCAGTGTCTTTAGGCTGACGAGATAAAAAAAGGAGAGAGAAAGAAAAAATAAAAAAAAATATATGAAAAAGAATTAAAAAAACGGTATGTCCATAAGCAAAATGGGCACGGATGAAAACCCGAAAGGGCTCCGTGAGTAAAAACAGCAGGGCTGCCGGCAAGTGTTCGTGAAAACCCGAAAAGGCGCGACCTTGTAAAAAAAAAGTGAAAAAGAATAAAAAAAAACGGTATGTCCATAAGCAAAATGGGCACGGATGAAAACCCGAAAGGGCTCCGTGAGTAAAAACAGCAGGACTACCAGCGAGTGTTTGTGAAAACCCGAAAGGGCGCAACCTCGTTAAAAGACACTTGTAGGGTCCTCTCGACCTTGTAAGAAGAAACCATCTGCGTGAGATCCTTACGACTCACAAAGGAGCAACACACTTAGGGATCCTCACGATTCCTAAGGAGAAAATACACTTACGAGATCCTCACGACTCGTAAGGAGAATTCTCTTATGGGACCCTCACGGCTCATAAGATTTGAAAGTCTTAAGTTACAGAAACCTAAACCTGTTCTTAAGCAAATCCTCCACAACCTTCGATATTGCCCTACAAGAGGCTCAATACTGACCCTTGTATACAATCCACGGGCGCGAATAAACATTTCCCCAGCAAAGTCACACCCGTGACTAGGGACATGTCCATATGATGAGCAACCCTTGTAGGTCCTCTCGACCCATAAGGAGAAAACCCTCTTGTAGGATCCTTACGACTTACAGAGGAACATACACTTAGGAATCCTTACGATCCCTAAGGAGAAAATACACCTGCAAGATCCTCACGACTTGTAGGGAGAAATACCTTTGTGAGACCCTTACGGCTCATGAAGTCAAAAGCCTTGGTCGACAGGACCCTTAACCCTGTTTACTAAGCCACCTTTGTTCAATATCGACAGAGGCAAATGATGATTCGCTCCTGGCAACATCCCAGTTGTAGCGGTGCTGATGCTGAAATCGGTGTCTAAAATCCAAGCCTGCGGCGAAAAAGCTAGCAAGCCACACATGCCTACGAAATAGCCGAAATGATGGGGCAACTTGCAATAAAAAGCAGCAAGTAAAAATGTATGCATAAAAAATAGCCGAAACGATGGGGCAACTCGCAATAAAAAGCAGCGAGTAGAAAATAAATAAATAGCCGAAATGATTGGGCACCGCGAAAAATAGCCGAAATGATGGGGCAATCGCGATCTTCGCGATATAAAAGCTGAAACGATAGAGCATCGCAGAAAAAGAAATAAAATAAAAATAAAATGTATGCCTTACAGGTGATGTTCCATCACACCCTGTATACAATCCAATGGCATAAACAAAAAGGGAACATACCTCCCTCCCCCAGGTTTCACCAAAGAAAGAAGCTAAATCTCGACGGGCCACAGGCGACCTAGAGATCATCCCAACACTCGTCTCGTAACAACGGACACAACTTCAAGCTAAGCGGAACAGTGGCGACTCCCAGTTCCATGGCTCGGTGGTATACATATCGCCAACAGTCAAACCTCCATCCCGTGAAATGCGGATACAATCAGCAAAATTCCTGGTCACGTGGAACGCGGATAATGTCACTCTTTGACCCTGTGAAAAACGCCCAGAGCGGATCCTGGTCCTCGCAGAGCACGGCAGTGAACCCGTGTGAAGCATCCAGAGCGGAGCCTAGTCCTCGCCGAGCGCGGCAGTGAACCCGTGTGAAGCATCTAGTGCAAAATTCCTGGTTACGTAGAACGCGGATAATGTCACTCTTTGACCCCGTGGAAAACGTCCAGAGCGGATCCTGGTCCTCGCAGAGCACAGCAGTGAACCCGTGTGAAGCATCCAGAGCGGAGCCTAGTCCTCGCCGAGCGCGGCAGTGCACCCGTGTGAAGCATCTAGTGCAAAATTCCTGGTCACGTGGAACGCGGATAATGTCACTCTTTGACCCCGTGGAAAACGTCCAGAGCGGAGCCTAGTCCTCGCCGAGCACGGCAGTGAACCCGTGTGAAGCATCTAGTGCAAAATTCCTGGTCACGTGGAACGCGGATAATGTCACTCTTTGACCCCGTGGAAAACGTCCAGAGCGGAGCCTAGTCCTCGCCGAGCACGGCAGTGAACCCGTGTAAAGCATCTAGTGCAAAATTCCTGGTCACGTGGAACGCGGATAATGTCACTCTTTGACCCCGTGGAAAACGTCCAGAGCGGAGCCTAGTCCTCACCGAGCACGGCAGTGAACCCATGTGAAGCATCTAGTGCAAAATTCCTGGTCACGTGGAACGCGGATAATGTCACTCTTTGACCCCGTGGAAAACGTCCAGAGCGGAGCCTAGTCCTCGCCGAGCACGGCAGTGAACCCGTGTGAAGCATCTAGTGCAAAATTCCTGGTTACGTGGAACGCGGATAATGTCACTCTTTGACCCCGTGGAAAGCATCCAGAGCGGAGCCTAGTCCTCGCCGAGCGCGGCAGTGAACCCGTGTGAAGCATCTAGTGCAAAATTCCTGGTTACGTGGAACGCGGATAATGTCACTCTTTGACCCCGTGGAAAACGTCCAGAGCGGATCCTGGTCCTCGCAGAGCACGGCAGTGAACCCGTGTGAAGCATCCAGAGCGGAGCCTGGTCCTCGCCAAGCACGGCAGTGAACCCGTGTGAAGCATCCAGAGCAAATACCGGACTGTGGAGTCCTTAAAATCCACGGACTATGACGTCCTTAACCTCGACCGTGATGTCTTAAAACTAATGATCAACCACCCCGATTCCCTACGGATTCTGCCTTGGTTTAAGGGTACATCTCTTCACTCCTTTGATACCTGGCGTTGTAATTCCTCAACGTCTTCAAAGAGGTGACGGGTCCCTGCAACCACACATCGGACTGTGGAGTCCCTAAATCCACGGACTATGAGGTCCTTAACGTTGACCGTGATGTCTTAAAACTAACAGCGGACGGTGGAGTCCCTAAATCCATGGACTATGAGGTCCTTAACCTTGACCGCGACGTCTTTAAACTACAATACCTGGAGAAACCCCTAACTCCGTAAAACACGGACAAGGGTGACCGCATCCAACACTTACACGTCCTCACGACCTGTAAGGAAGAAAAACTCTCTTGTGGGATCCTTACGACTCTCAAGGGAAAACCCTTTTAAGAATCCTGACGATTCTTAAGAAGAACTCACACCTATGGGATCCTCTCGACCTGTAGGGAGAAAAACTCTTTATGAGACCCTCGTGGCTCGTAAAATGCAAAAGTCTTAGCAAGCAGATCTTAACCCGGAGTCTTAAGCTATCGCTGTCCTGCAAAGAGATCGAGATAGAGTATCCGCAGAATACATTCAATAGAAAGGGGACACACCATTGAAGAGAAGAATATGTCTTCATTTATAAACCTCCCTTCGACAATAATACTCGATCTAAAGCCAACACAAACCACCCGATACGGGAGATAACGTGGCAAGTTTCTGATCTGTATCCTATCAAGCACGCATTTGCAACTGTACGAATGTTTAAAAGGAAATGTTGCCTGAGGCACTGATGTGCATGCAACGTAACGATGGTGCTCGTAATTAAAGAAAAACAAATGGCTCATTTACGCAAGCAAGACACACGTACGACTATCTGACAAGCATGAAAATTCAACGGAAAGCATACCAACCACCAATGATTAAAGGAGTACATTGATTCAAACACACTACATTGGTGGGAAAAGATCACCAAACAAGGGATCAGAAATACAAGGGTCAACAAAACAAAGAACAAGGTTCTCCATCTCTCTCTCTGCTCTCTCCAACACATCAAAGCGGCGGTTCTCACGAGAAGTCGCTTCCCATCGATTGGCACCATGGCCATCTGCAAAAGCAGACATAACAGCCCGTCGGGCTCTTATCTCGCTCAGCAGATGAATTGAGCAGTCCTTCAGAGCCTGAGTAATCAGGCACGCCTCATGAAAGCCCTCGAGCTTTTCTTCCGCCGCATCAAGCATCGCCAGGGTCATCTCTGCCGGGTGAGGAGGAATGTCGGCAAGCACGGCCGTGAGGATCATCTGGAGCCAGAGGGAACCCATTGGGAGGGGAGACCCCCTACGGATCGAGAGTTCATACATGGCCGAGTCGCATTCATCGTCGGTAAGGAGTGGATCCACCAACCGGACAGCAAAGCGGGGGAGCATCTCCTCGATAGGAACTTCCCATGGCTGTCGACGAGCGTGCGGACGATTGCAGGCCATGGCACTCGTTTGTCTCTCAAGACAAGTTACAAAAAAAATAATAATAATATAAATCTCTCCGTAAAGGGAAAAGAAAGCTATAGCCTCATATATAAAGAAGTGCATTAAGTGCTGTGCGCGGAAAATCTTGCATGGTAAAGCTATTTCCAAGGCCAAGAAAAAGGAAAGGCATCTAAAATCAAGGAGATAAAATTATTTCCAAGGCCCTTTCTCTGCATCCAATATTATGCACTGAAAATACGGCATGGGAAAATTTTGTGAACAGCCCTATCAAGGGACCCCATGTGCAGAACACGTGAGGCCTAAACCTGATGTACACTTAAAAGAAAATATATGGAATAGTACCCTGCATATTAAAAGCACAAACAACAACAGTAGCAAAATGATAAAATCCCAGAGAAAAGGCATGCAAACATGGAAAGACATAATAACACTTGTCACTCATACTTCAAGAGGTTCATACAAAATATAGAGGACACATTTACAATGGTAAAACTTCAGATGCGGGGCATGGGTTGAGAAACTCAAAATTAACTTTATTCAAGATCTTCCAAGCATTTCGAACCTCCCGAGTATGCTTCCTCTCACGATCACAAGCATCGGGGTCCCCGCGGATGTCCTCTACCCTCCGGTAGGCGGCAAGTATGGCTGATTGCTGAAAAATCTGATGCAGGAGATCAATGAGATTATCCCGCCTTCTCTTTGAGATCAAGTGCATCAGATACACCGAGTGTACTTTATCCTCGGCGGCGTCCAACGCCCCAAGCGGCACACCAGCACAGAATAAAGGGAGAGCCTCCCTGATCGCCAGCACGATCAGCCTCAGAAGAGAAGAGCGACGGGGGAGTAGCCGATGGTTGTACTCGTCAAAGCGGCTCATGATCTCGGCACATTGAGCATCGGTGAACTCCTGGTTCTGACTGCGGCCCAGTGCACGAATATTCCCGTAGGAAATGATCTCGTCAAGACTATACAGATGGGCAGCCATGATACCTGAAATAAAGGTCATGAGAATCATTAGAAAACCACCATTTCATTAATTGCAGAAGAACAACCTCAGGTCAAGAGACCCCAGGAAGCCTCCGCGTGAAGAAATCAAGTCCTTCATTGGAATTAAAATTCCTTATTAAGAAAAGGGAATTAAATTCCCAAAAACATTTTTGGATGGAATTAAATTCCATGGAGTTGAAACGCCATCATCATCTCCCCAAAGATCATCTAAAGCCTAAGAGATCTACAGTTTGAAGGTTAAGCGGTTTCATGTTCTTATGAAAAAACAGGAAGAAAAAAGGGTAAAAACCCTTGTTTTGGATTTAAAATCCAGAGGAATGTGAAGGTCCATCGTTTGTCCGAGAACATTACCTGAGGAAAAGAATTCTTTTCGAACAGAGTTAAACTCTGAAGATTGTTTCAAGACAGAGAACTAAGCTCTGGAAGCGAGAATTAAATTCTCAAGGAAAAAGTTCTCAGAAGAAAAAGATGAGCAAAGTGAAGGCCCCTCAGAAGAGACGGTGGTATTTATAGAAGGCGATGGAAACGTTTCATCTCCCCAAATCCCTAAAGGAATCCAACGGTCACAAAAGGTGACAGCGTTGCACTCACGTGCTGACACGTGAGAACAACGCTGTGGGGGCATTTGTTTCCTGATTTAAAATCAGAAAAGCATATGGGAAAAGCTTCAGAAAAGGGTCACGTGCTTACACGTGACCAGCAGTCACGTGTGGGCACGTGACATCTAAAAGCATCATCAAGGCAGATTCAGCTTCCTGACTACATCAAAGAAAAGGGCTTGAGAAAGGGTCACGTGCTCCCACGTGACCAGGGTCACGTGTTGGCACGTGACATTTTAAAGCGGATTCAAAGGCACATCGGTTCCCTGAGCAAATCAAGGAAAAAGCTTCAAAAGAGGTCACGTGCTCCCACATGACCAGGGGTCACGTGTTTGCACGTGACGCTCAAAACATCAGAATTGTTCTCCAGTTAAATCAAGAAAAAGAATCCAGACAAGGGTCACGTGCTCACACGTGACCAGGGGTCACATGGTGGCACGTGACGGTTAAGCAGCAACCAGAAGTCAGAGCGCAGAAAGAAAGAAGAGGGCTCATTCCAAAGGGGGTCACGTGCCCACGCGTGACCATGGGTCACGTGGTCACACGTGACCGGCTTTCAAAGCCCATTTTGTTAACAGAATTAAATTCTGAAGGAGATTCAAATCTTTCCAAAGGAAAGCGACTATCTAGAACCAATCGAATTAAAGATTTAAAGATGATTGAATATCATTTATCTATGGGAAAATCCCGAACTTGGAAAGATTTCCCCTTTAAATCTAACCGAAATAACAAAGGAGAGTCCCGGGACTTGAAATCCAATGGTGAATAAAATTCACCCAATAATCCAAAGGTCAAAAACGAATGATGGATGCAAATCAAACCTCTCAATGAAGATTCGTCAAAAACTAATTGATTCGGCTGCTTCTCCTATAAATAGGAGCCAAGAGACACAAAAAGATATATACACGCAGAGGGAAGAAAAGAGAGAGAGCCTGGATACTTCGAGGAACTTGGATCTTCTGCAAAAGAAAACCCTAGGTAAGAAAGGGAAGGCTCCTTGAAAGAAAAGAGAATTTAATTCTCAACAGAGTTTAACTCTGATATATAAAACAGAAGAACATATTTCTTCTCTCTTTGATAGAGGATCTGCAAAGTGCACATCTCCCCTTGAAGTTGAGAATTTAATTCTTAATGGGTCGAGATCCTGCCATGCAGATCCAAAACATAGAGAGGGAATGGAAGCACGAGAATTTAATTCTCACAGAACTATAGGAATTTAATTCCTTTAAAATAAAACTAGGGCTTGACCCTGTGTTATGGGAATTTAATTCCTTCAGAACAAAAAGAAACAGGGTTTAACCCTAATTAAGAACCTAGTTCTGTTGGAACAGCAGGGATTTAATTTCCTTGATCATAATTTAACAGAGAGTGGGAATTTAATTCCTTAAGAGCTTTTATTAGGGTTTAACCCTATTCAGTTCTTCACATGTATGAAGAATTTAATTCCTACGGAAAATTCAGGGTCCAACTCTATTCAGAATATAAATCTTCAAAAGGAAGTAGGAATTTAATTCCTCTAAAATTATTGTCAGGATTTAACCCTACGAGGAATTTAATTCCTGGAAAAGATTAACAGATCCTCTAAACAACATACATAGAGGCAGGGTCACGTGTCACCACGTGACCCCCCCAAGAGATCTACAGAAATCCCCTTTGAGGCAGCACCCCATGTGACCCACGTGACCCTTGACAGAAGCTTTAACACACAAGCATTTGAATGCCCGTCACGTGATGGCACGTGATGCTCTGAAAGATGCGATAATCTCAGCAGAATAAATGAAGGGAGGGCGCTCTCACATGTTGCCACGTGACCCCTCTTGCCTTAGTGTTCAACATTAAATTGGAACTCTCGAATCCAGTATTGAAACACTGTTGGGCCCTAGTGTTCAACACTAATTAAAGAACTTTATTCGCAGTGTTCAACACTGATTACCTTAGTATTTAACACTGATCTGAGATCTCCATTGCCAGTGTTCAACACTGATCTGTTTTAGTGTTTATGATAATTTGATAGCCTTGTTGCTGGTGTTTAACACCAATTATCTTTTAGTGTTAAACACTAACTTGTCAACCTCATTCCCAGTGTTCAACACTGATTGCTCTGTAGTGTTTAACACTAGGCTTTAGCCCAATTGGCTAAATGGATAGAGGCAAAGCCTCTCCTTCAATGAACCAACAAGAAGCCAATATTCCAGACATGATCGGACTTAGCCCAAGCCGGGCCATGAGTCTTCAATTCATAATTAACTGGGCTAATGGGCTCATAACATAATTAATCGGTCTTGATCCCAAATTGGGTCAAGGACTATTTAAGCCATTCCGGTTCTAGGGTACATCTCTTCACTCCTTTGATACTTGGCATTGTAATCCCTCAATGTCTTCAAAGAGGTGACGGGTCCCGATGACCACACATTGATATGGACTGTGGGGTCCTTAAACCCGTGTCTAATGCAAAATTCCTGGTTACGTGGAACGCGGATAACGTCACTCTTTGACCCCGCGGAAAACGCCCAGAGCGGAGCCTAGTCCTCGCCGAGCACGGCAGTGAACCCGTGTGAAGCATCTAGTGCAAAATTCCTGGTTACGTGGAATGCGGATAACGTCACTCTTTGACCCCGCGGAAAACGCCCAGAGCGGAGCCTGGTCCTCGCCAAGCACGGCAGTGAACCCGTGTGAAGCATCCAGAGCACATACCGGACTATGGAGTCCTTAAACCCATGGACTACGACGTCCTTAACCTTGACCGAGATGTCTTAAAACTAACGATGGACCGCAATGTCCTTAAACTACTCATGGACCGCAATGTCCTTAAACTACCCATGGACCGCAATGTCCTTAAACTAGAACAATAGAGCCCCCCCTGCATGCTCTTTTGTCGGATCTAAACGGTCCCGTTTAAGCTTATCTTAGCCATAAAGATGGCTAACGTATCCTTAAACCTTCAAACAGACTGGACTATGAATCCCCCCAATTAACTCTGGCTCAAGGGTACATATCTGAACTCCTCTGACATCTGTCGTTGTAATCCTTCAACGTCGTCAGAGAGGTGATGGGTCCCGACGGCCATACATTTAATGGACCACTAGGTCCCTAAACTGGAACATTAGAGCCAATTGCTCTTTTGTCGGATCTAAACGATCCCGTTAAGTTGATCTTAGTCTCAAAGTTAGACTAACGTATCCTTAACAAACGTTTGAGTTGATCTTAGCCTCAAGTATGGCTGACGTATCCTCAAACCAAACCCCCAAACCCAAATCTAAGATAAACGGATTTGGACTAGTCCACGCCCTACGGGCGACGACATAACTCAGTCTCCATAAACAATCCACGGGCAACAAAACACAAAACAAACACCCACGACACGAAGTGACCATCTGGAGAAGGAAAAAGTTGTTACCGCAATGCGGTAGCGTAATTAACTGCAGGGGCTTGCGCCTGCAGGGAAGAGCGTCCCCACAATCAAAAACCCCTCAAACGAGGGGGAATCTGACGAAGTCTGCTACATCGGACGCATCCGTCTAAACCTTCGATACATGGTGCCATAAATCAACTTGGCATCTTCGGAGAGGTGGACGGATAGCACCAATTAGCATCTGCCCCGAGTCTCAGTGCCAAGACATCGCAGTCTTGCGCGCCGCCATTCGGAGGGGAACAGAACCTTGTATATACAAAAAGGTTGTAGGGAGTATGGTGGTGATCCTCGTAGAGTACGTGGATGACATACTCTTGATAGGAAAGGAGTTTCCTATGCTACGCTCGATCAATCTCCGCTTATCACAAGGATTCTCCATATAGGATCATAGTGATACCTCCTAAATCCTAGGATTTGGATCTATGAGATAGATCTAATTGGATGTTAGGATACTCACTAGATATAGTGAGATGGTATCAATCGATCCTGGGGAGAATCACTGGAAATGTTCCAGGGTGATAAGGACGACTGAAAGTCAGTCACAGGCATTGTCTTTACCCTTATTAAAGGGACGGTATGTTGGAAGAGTTCCAAGCTAGATACCGTGGCTTACTAGACGATAATGGCTGAATACATCGCTACTTAAGATGCTACCAAATAGGGGATGTATATTTGTTCATGAAATGAACTTAGTTCCTCCCATTGTGTGACAATGGAGTTATGGCTTATGCCAAGGAACGTCCGTCCCATCAGTGATCCAGACATATTCTAAGGCAGTATCACCTGATCATGGAGATGGTTGATCTCCAAGGAGATCGAGGTTAGGAGAGTAGACTCAGAGGACAACACGGCAGATCCACTCACAAAGGCCTATTCCCAGAGAGTGACTTTTATGGGATGGTTGAGTATGAGATACTGCAACCACTGCTACAGATGGCCCTAGTGCAAGTGGGAGATTGTTAGTTATATGTATGCCCTAGAGGCCATTACTATACATAGGATGTATATTGTAGTGAATGCTTGGACATATATAGGGAGGACTTTCTTGCTCGACATGATAGTATGCTATCTGGTTACTCTTTACCTTAACGTGTACACTGATTGTCTCTCTGTTAAATGTTGGTAAAGCCCTTAGGATGTGTACTTGACTACCTGGACTATGATGCAGATCATACTAGTGGGGACATGGTAGTCCATAAGTACATCCTTCAAGGTCCCTAGTCGTGGGTGTATCGAGACAGGGCATCGATATACCAGAGTAGACTAGCGTATACCTTCTCGACCCATAAAGATGGGCGATGGATGATCCCATATCCATTGGTGTTTGACATCAGAGATGATATACGGGTGCTCAGTGGAGACTGGGTACACTGGACGGACTCGCCGAGAACTCCCAGATGGTATTATACCTTACGTCAGATGGCAGTTCTCTGGTGACACTGGTACAGGTTAGTCTGTAGACCCGAGATCGTCATAAAGTCTTGTGTGATTCCCACTATGCTTTGATTTCCACCTTACCACGTCCAAGAGGGCGTGCAAAACGGTGGTTTTTGGGTACAGTCCCGAATCACATGGAGGCAATGAGCGATAGGAGGGGATTCGTCTCTCCCGGTATAGGGAGTTGATGTTGCGCTGTGTTCGATTGGCTATAACCGGAAATCCCTAGCCAGGGTTGCTGAGATTTACTGGTAAGTGTTATCAGTAGAATCTCGAACTGTTATAGACCTCATATCGGCATGACTTATCAAGCTACTGGGGTCTGACGTTTACCACCCCTAGGCGAGATATGCGACATATCGGACGAACAAACCGGACTGTACGGTAAGTGTTGCTGGTCGTATTCACAGAAGTGTGAGCGGGCTTGCTCGTTGATCTTCTGATCGCTCAATACCCGGGTGGCCATTACGTTTAGCAGACCGCTTGCGGCTTGTGGGTGTTTGATATGATCATCACCTACTGCCGGCGTATTGACGAGTCTTTAGAGTCCTACACAGAAGTTTCCTGGCTTAAGCAAAACAAAATAGGAGTGCATATGAGATATGTGCGGGACCGAGAATAATGCATGTATGTGATACCGTATTCTATTCTCGCGATGAATGTATCGATTGGTTGTATGCGATATAACCTAGTTATCGAATCGAGGATTGATTCGATAAGTCGATACATTGGATATTAGTCGGTTATATGCAGTATGACCGGATCATTAAATCAAGTGTTGATTTAATGATTTACTGTATAATTATATATTAGATATATTACTTTACATTAACTAGTATTTGTTCACTTAAGATGGATTTTCTCACTTGATGTGCACATTGTATATATGATATAGTTTTGTGCACTAGTTTGTATCATGTTTGATGATACATGCAAACTTGGGTGTGTATGATTAAACCATAATTAGGTTAATGGTTAGGGTTTGATTTACTTATTTATTTATTTCTTTTCATTTATTTTAGGGCAAGAAATGAAATGGTTGCTTCTTTTGTTCTTTTGTTGAAGCTTCATGAAACTTTGACCATTTTTGTTTCTTTCCTATACCTAACCATTCACCTAAACCATAGTTTATTCTCTACACTTGTTAAACTAACCCAAGGTTGCATTATGATAAGATCACTTAATTTATGATTATTAATCAATTGATCTTATTATTATTCATCATATTCTTTTTCTTCTTCTTCTTCTTCTTCAAGAAGAAGAAACCTTGCTTCCTCCAATGGTGCCATGATCAAAAGAGTGAGAAATCCAAATCCAAAGTGAACCCACTTCCTATTTCTTCATCCTCTACCACTTGCCATATAGTATGGGGTGTTTTCTTCACAAGTTTCATGACTTGGTGAAGTTGGAGCTTGATCTTGAATTGCCTCGACGTAGATCATCTTCGGTATCGAAGTCAACGACCTAGCCCGATCTTTTCTCCGATAAAACCACCGCGAAAGTCTAGGATTCCGATGGTTGCAGTGGAGGGACGTCATCACGGAGCCAAGGAAGTGGACGACCAGATCTACAAAGGTTGTAGTCACTTTCCTTTTAGTTAAAGTTGTTAACTTGCATTCTTTCGCCTTACCTCTAGTTAACGATCCAGCATTAGGGTTTCTCGGCACTCGGAAAATTTGATTTTGCCATGTTTGATCAGTTGTGGAACCTCTTGAGTGTGCCAAGGAACCCTACAAAAACACCTTAAACTAAATGGCTAATCTAGCAGAGGATGATGAAGTAGGAATTTTGCTCACTTTAGAAATATTTTTCTCACTCATTTTCTTCACCTCCCAAATTCCAAGAGAGCTAGAGGAAGGAGATAAAGAAAAGCAACCATGGAAAAAGTCAAGTGTTGAATGGCAATCATGGGTGAGTTAATATTATATACTAACCCTTGTAGAGACTAAACCATGGTTAATGATAATGGTTGGGTTAATAAATATCTAATATAAGACAAACTTAGTGGACTAAGTCAATGGGTTCTACAAGCTTCCACTAAGCTTGAACCATGTGAATAATTTCTAACTAATTTTGATTTAATTTAAATAAATAAAACCCATCATTATAATAAGCATGGTGTCAGTCTCATACACCCATGTCTCTTGTATCATCTAGCATGACACAAAAAATGTACATTAATATATATCACATATATACTAAGTGTACACATGTGAGAAAAAGAATTCTTGAGTGAGCTAATATTAGTTAATGTAAGTTAATATATCAAATATATAATTATACATTAAATTATTAAATCAATACTTGATTTACTAATCCGGCTATATCGCATACAACCGACTAATATCATATGTATCAACTTATCGAATCAACACTTGATCCGATAACCCGGCTATATCACATATAACCGTCCGATATAACATATCGCGAGAATAGAATACGGTATCACATACTCGTATTAATTTCGGTCCCGCACATATCACATATGTGCTCCTACTTCATTTCGCCTGAGCCAGGAAACATCTGTATAGGACTCTAAAGACTCGTCAATACGCCGGCAGTAGGTGGTGATCATATCAGTCACCCACAAGCCGCAAGCGGTCTGCTAAACGTAACGGCCACCCGGGTATTGAGCGATCAGAAGATCAACAACCAAGCCCGCTCATACTCCTGTGAATCCAATAAGTAATACTACCGTACAGTCCGGTCTCTTCGTCAGATATGTCGCATATCACAGCCTGGGGGTGGTAATTGTCAGACCCCAATAGCCTGATAAGTCATGCCGATGTGAGGCTTATAACGGTTCGAGAAACTACTGATAACACTTACCAGTAGATCTCAGCAACCTTGGCCAGGGATATCCTGTTATGACCAATCAAGCATAGCGCAACATCAACCCCCAATACCGGGAGATACAAAATCCCCTCTTATCGCTCAATGCCTCCATGTGACTCGGGACTGTACCTAAAAACCGCCGTTTTGCACGATCTCTTGAATACGGTAAGGTGGAAATCAAAGCACAGTGGGAATCACACAAGACTCTATGACAATCTCGCGTCGACAGACTAAGTTGTACCAGTGTCACTAGAGAACTGCTATCTGACGATAGGTGTAATACCATCTAGAAGTTCTCGGCGAGTTCGTCCAGTGTACCCAGTCTCCATTGAGCACCCGTATACATTTTGTGATGTCAAACACCAATGGATGTGGGATCATCCATCGCCCATCATATGGGTCGAGAAGCGTATACGCTAGTCTACTCTGGAATATCGGTGCCCCATCTCGATACTCCCACGACTAGAAACAATTGAAGGATGTACTTACTGACTACCTCTGCCCCACTAGTATGATCTGCATCATAATCCTGGTAGTCAAGTACTCATCATAATGGCTTTATCAACATAAAATAGAGAGACAATAAGTGTACATATTATGATAAAAAGCAACCAGATAGCATACTATCATGTCGAGCAAGAAATTCCTTCCTATATATGTCCAAGCATCCACTATAATATACATCACATGTATAATAATGGCCTCTAGGGCATACATATAACTAACAATCTCCCACTTGCACTAAGGTCGTTTGTTGTAGTATCTCATACTCAACGCCCTATAAAAATCTCTCTAGGGAAAGGCCTCTGTGAGTAGATCCGCCGTGTTATCCTTCGCGTCAACTCTCCTTACCTCGATCCCCTGGTGATCAACCATCTCCCTGATCAGGTGGTACTTGCCTCAGAATATGTCTGGATCGCTGATGGGCCCAGCGTTCCTAGGCCAAAACCACAACTCCATTGTTGTCACAATAACAGTTATTGGACGCTCAATGGTAGGAACTATGTTCATCTCATAAACAAGAAATATCCAGACATCCACTTTGGCAGCATCGTTGGTAGCGATGTATTCAGCCTTTATTGTCCAGTTTGCCACGGTATCTAGCTTGGAACACTTCCAATATACCGTCCCTTCAATAAGGGTAAAGACAAAGCCCGAGACTGACTTTCAGTATACCTTATCACTCTGGGAGCTCGAATTGGTAAATGGCTCCTACTAGAGTTCACAATTACCAAACACCAAGAACATTTCTTTAGTACTTCTTAAGTACTTAAGAATATCCTACACAGCTATCCAGTGATTTTCCCAAGATCCGATTGATTCCTTATCATTACACCTAGTGAGTCAGCTACATCTGGTCTGGTACATAACATCACATACATGATAGAGCCTACTGCCAAAGCATAGGGTGTCCCTTGCACGCGAGCTCTCTCCAAATCAGTCTCGGGAGATATCTTTTTGGAGAGAGTGATTCATGAGTAAGTGGACAAACCACCACGCTTAGAATCTTCCATACTAAACCCCTTTAGTATGGTATTAATATACTTGGATTTTGGACACTCTAAACATCCACTTAGATCTATCACCATAGATCATAATCCACGAGATGTAGTATGTATCATCCTGATCTTCCATGGAGAATCCTCATGATAAGAGGAGCTTGACCGAGTGTAGCATAGGAAACCATTTCCTATCAAGAGTATTTCATCTACGTATAATACGTGGAAGACAACCTTACTCTCTACAACCTTCTTGTATATACAAGGTTCATCTACCTTTTGATGAAGTCAAACTTTTTGACTGCCACATCAAAATGGATGTTCCAACTCTGCGATGCGTGCTTTAATCCTGATAGACTTAAGCATAGCCACTGGAGAAAAGGTTTCATCATAAACCACACCTGGTTAAAAACCTTTTACTACAAGTCTAACTTTGAAAGTCTCAACTTTTCCATCCACACCAAGAATCTTCTCAAGATCCATTTGCTCCCAATGGGTTTTACCCCTTCAGGTGCAACAATCAAAGACATACTTCGTTGGTGTACATGGATTCCATCTCGATTGCATAGCATCCAGCCATTTCACAGAGTCCCCACTCGTGATGGCCTGCCTGAACCTGGTTGGGTCATCATCTACCATGATGCAATCCTCGCTCCCACCGTCACCAAGGAAATCGTAGTATCTCTCAGGTGGATGAGGAACCCTACCAGATCCGCAGAGAGTCTGAAATTCGTTAGAGACTATTGAATACTTTGGTTTTACCAAATCATCAGCTGTTAGTTTGTCCAGCTGTAACTCCTTCCAGATCCACCTCATGACCACTAATTTCTTCATAAGAAATTCCTTTTCTAAAAAAAGTGGCATGATGAGAAACAAAACAGCTTTTTCTCCTCAATGGGGTAGAAGACATACCCTCGCGAATGTTCAGAATATCCAACAAACTTACAGAACTGACCTTGTCTTGAGTTTGTCCGGATTTTGCTTTTCAACATAAGCCGGACAACCCCATATCTTAACTCGTTTAAGATATGGTCTCTTCTTATTCTATATCTCATATGTAGTGATAGGCACTGATTTGGACGGAACCCCATTCAATAGGTATGCAGCTTCTCAAGTACATAACACCAAAAAGGAAACAGGTAACTCAGCAGTACTCATCATAGAGCGCACCATATCTCATAGGGTGCGATACCTCCGTCCCGATACACCGTTGTGCTGTGGTGTATACAAAGGAGTAAGCTGAGAGAGAATCCCATTCTCTGTTTAGAAAATCCAGGAACTCCCTGCCCAAGTATTCGCCTCTCCGATCACATTGAAGAACTTAATATTTCTACCCGTCTATTTCTCAACTTCAAGCTTATATTCCTTAAATTTCTCAAAAGTTTCAGACTCCTGTTTCAACAGGAACACTGTCCGAATCTTGAGAGATCGTTGATGAATATAATGAAGTACAAAGAACCAACCCTGGCATTTGTAGACATAGGACCGTATACATCACCATGTATCAGTCCCAAGAGTTCAGTAACTCTTTCTCTGTTTCCAGTAAACGGAGTATTGGTCATTTTACCTTTGAGATAAGACTGGAAAGTATCATAAGATGAAAATTTGAACAGATTCAAATATTCATCCTTATGTAACTTAACTAGTCGTATCGCATTGATATGACCTAGTCTATAATGCCACAAGAAGGATTCGTTCATTTCTGAACTACTCCTCTTGTATATGTTCTATATACTTTGAACTGTGGTTTGATTTAAAACTTATATGACATTTCATGACGTGCCTGATCCAATCAACTCTTGATTAAGGAAAATGTTCACAACATTATCCTTCAATACAAAATTATATCCTTCTTTAACTTAATAAAGAAACTGATGTAATGTTGTATCTCAGGTTCGGCATGTAATAACATCTGTTCAGAATCAATATATTTACTATTTGGTAATACAAGGTGATATTTGCCAACTGATTTGGCTGCAACAATTGCACCATTCTCTAACACTTAGAGACATATCATCCAATCCCAGTTCTCTACCTTTCTGTAGCCTATGTAACAGATCACATATGTGGGATCCTGATCCGGCATCTCATACCTAGGACGTAGAGGATACTGAGAAACAGTTCTTGGTAACGAACACACCCGAAGAATATGCATCAACATGCTTTTTCCTTGATCGGGCCGCGTAGGAATCCAGATATTCCCCTATTTCCTGTTCGGACTTATAAAAGTTATAAGATAGAGCGGAACCAACATTTTCCAGCTCAGTATAATAAGCAGGTTCAATCAATGCATCCATATTATTATCTTGAATAAGGCGTGACATGGTCGCTACCAGGAGGGAGAGAGAAGAAAACACTCTGCGTATGCTCTTGCAAGATCAGATTGGTTATTATTTTATCTAATCAGGATGGCTCCCACTGTTTTTATCAAATTTTCCTTCAAACCCTAAAAAGTAAGACTAGACGGGATTAATTACACCCTATAAGTTCGCCAATCTTTCGGCCAGGCCAGTGTCGGTACTTTGAGGGAGGTTCCCTGTGCTTTCGCATGGACCTAATTAAAATAAACATCGTTTTCCCAGGGGCGTAACCCCGTTAACATCTTTCTAGACACCTACTTGATCGGCTAATTGTAATATGCAAAACTGTCCCAAGAGTAACTCTTACTCGCAGTGGGTATCGGGATCCAACTATCTCATAGAAGGTATGCAATCTCATTGCAAATTTCAACACTTGAAATTCCCGATAATATTCTGCCCCTAGCGTCCTATGACCTTGACGCAGGCCAACAAACCATAGTCCGCTAGTCAAGCTCAACCCGAACATTTCATGATTGAATTAAACCCACCCGCACGACCCTTGACGTAGGCCAACAAAGTCGCACGACTACCCTAATCCAATCGCATCGTATGCAGCAGATAGGCACTAAATAGCTACCGCACACTACGTATTGACGTAGGCCAACAAACGTAGCACGAATACTAAGTAGTACTTATCTGAAATGGTGGAGGGCTACGACAGGTTTTTAAGAAAAGCTTTTGCGTAATGAACTTGATATCGTTGTAGAATCGAGTGATTTTGAAAAGGAGTGTTTTTAGGATTTTACTAATTTTGCTAAAGAGATCACTCACGGTGAAGGGATCTCGGCTCTTTCCTCATCGAATGAGGTGTTGGATATTTCACAAATACCACTATGCAAAGCATGAACTAAAAAAGCAATCAAAAGACAAAAAAGAGAAGGTTGTAGCATCTGCTAGTTTCGCTAAAGAGGTCACTCTCGGTGAAGGGATCTCGGCTCTTTTCTTATCGAATAAGGTGCTGGATATTCTACAAGGAATACCGCTATGCAAAGCAAGAACTAGAGCTACCGGTTTTTAAAACAAGATTCTACAACATATTTAGGTTTCTTTTATTTCATTAATCTCATTAATGAAATCCCATCAATTATGCTTCCTAAGCATCACAGAAGAAACGTAAGCAGAAATATTTATTATATATCATATATATAATATACGCATTCGTCTCAACATATCAAGCGATCACATCACAGAATATCAACAGCAGAAGAACACATATGAAATATTGGATATACTAGGAATTCCGTGTTTTAAATTAAGCCAGTAAAAAATGTGGATTCCACAGTCGTGATGAATAACCAAACCCACATCTCTAGACCCTTACAAGAGCGGCAAGCAACCCTACCAATTCTAGAGTTACGAGACCCGGTCTCGACTCCTCGAGATGGTCTCCCACTGGACTTTAGAACCCAGTTACTTGTGCTCTCCTCCTTGGGTCTATCCGAATGCGGAAAAGTAAATAATATACATCAATGGTGACACCATCCTCAACCCGAAAGTGCCCTAATAAAAGAATATTACATACAAGTTTTTACATGAATGAAAATGAAAAACTCTCATCTCACGCAAAAACCCCCGGATATTCAAACACGACGATCCAATATAACATATCACAACAACACATAATATCACATGTCATCAACGTAAGTAAATATGCGTATCCCAATTGTCGTTGACATATAGCAACGAAACCAGCGATACACCACATATTACACTTACAGTCGCAGAAAAGAAAGTGAAAAACTATAACAATTGGAATCCGCAACCACCTTAGACATCATAAATCCAATGTATCGCATACTTTGGATTTCATGCCTAACCAAATGAATTCCTTAGACATCACATGCCTAACAATTATAAACCCCGCATTTTAGTCTCGATATTGAAAACACTATTCAATAACCAGTCGGGTAATTCAACAAGATTCCCGACAACCTGATCGAATGCTCGTCGAAAACTTTAATAGACGGCCGCACCCCCGATGCCGTCGACGAAGTGCACTTAGGCGGAACACCGCGGCCGCGAGCACCCAAACGGATGCTTTTGGCGATGGGATTCTCCTACAGTCAATTAGTCGGGGCTATGGGGCATGGCTATCTGGTAAGATTACCCGGCGAGTATCCGCGTACACTACGTAATTGCGACAGACTTTTGATCCACATCAAAATCCCGTGGCAACCGATTGAGACTGAATTGCTAGATTTATAAAATTCAAATTAGTTTTCATAAAACTAAATATTGCGGATTCTAAATATTGTATCACAATTCACAGATAGCTAGACGATATTAAATTTTTCAATCGAATCAATAAACACCCAAAATTTCCCAAAGAGCTCAACACTTGAACGGGGTTTAAAAACTACCCAGAACATGCCACAGCATCTATGGACCAACCGTAGAAGGGTCAACCCTTACCTCACCTATGGCACCGCGGAACTACCGCAAACCCTAGGATTTGGTGGCGGTTCCGGCGGTCACAGAATCGAGTTAGGGTTTCGTTTTTCTAGAGAGTCCATAGAAAACACCAACTTGGAAAAATCCAACTCTTAGAAAATTTCCAGCGAGGGAAAAAACGGGTTATTGATATCCGTTCGAACTTTTTAACGTCGTCTAAATAACTCGAAACGATGTTAGAATTACGACTACGAAACACTTCGAATTGCCTTTACAGAAATATAACATCACATGCAATATCAGTAAAAACAAGCAACACCTGAAACACCAAAACCCAGAGACTGGAATACCACAAAAATTTGAAGCCAAAATTCCACTACAAAACCTGTGAGCTCGGATTTTCAACACATTTCACCAGCCAAAATCCGGTGAAGGGGGGTCAAATTTCTATAGTGTTCATGTTACATCTCATATAACATTCTGCAACTGCTTAAAATAAATTTAGACACCTTAAAAATTTCAACAGAAACTTGGTTTTTATTTCGAGTGTTTCGGAGTTGTTTCGGTTTTGTAATTCTACAAACATCGTCTAATTCTCTAGCATGGCTCTAATACAACTGCAGGGTTCCCTAGGGTCGCCGCTGGGTTTTGGGAGGTATCGTCCATGCCGTTTTTTAAAAATTGGGGCGCTAAAGAACCCTAACCTAGAATCTTAACTAGAGAATTAGACGAATCTAGTATGTAAACATCTTTACATCTAAGTGAACAAGGAATACAACTTTTGTAGACTGGTCCTTCACTTCAATAGCTCCGTGTAGTAGTCCCTTCGCTCCAAGTATTGAACTCCCGGACTCTAGAAAGGCTCCACAAGATGAAAGGAACGGGCTTGCTTGAAGTCTTCGAGGTAGAAGATGATCTACGTCGAGGAGACACTAGCTCAAGCTGCCTCTTCACTAATATGGAATTAGTAAAGCAAACACCCTAAACTAAATAGATAATCTAATAGAGGATGATGAAGTAGGAATTTTGCTTACTTTAGAAATATTTTTCTCACTCATTTTCTTCACCTCCCAAATTGCAAGAGAGCTAGAGAAAGGAGATGAAGAAAAGCAACCATGGAAAAAGTCAAGTGTTGAATGGCAACCATGGGTGGGTTAATATCATATACTAACCCTTATAGAGACTAAACCATGGCTAATGATAATGGTTGGGTTAATAAATATTTAATGTAAAACAAACTTAGTGGACTAAGTCAATGGGTTCTACAAGCTTCCACTAAGCTTGAACCATGTGACTAATTTTCAAAAAAATTTGATTTAATTTAAATAAATAAAACCCATCATTATGATAAGCATGGTGTCAGTCTCATACACCCATGTCTCATGTATCATCTAGCATGACACAAAAGAATGTACATTAATATATATCACATATATACTAAGTGTACACATGTGAGAAAAAGAATTCTTGAGTGAGCTAATATTAGTTAATGTAAATTAATATATCAAATATATAATTATACATTAAATTATTAAATCAACACTTGATTTAATAATCCGGCTATATCACATACAACCGACTAATATCATATGTATCAACTTATCGAATCAACACTTGATCCGATAACCTGGCTATATCACATATAATCGTCCGATGTCACATATCGCGAGAATAGAATACGGTATCACATACTAGTATTAATCTCGGTCCTGCACATATCACATATGTGCTCCTACATCATTTCACCTGAGCCAGGAAACATCTGTGTAGGAATCTAAAGACTCGTCAATACGCCGGCAGTAGGTGGTGATCATATCAGTCACCCACAAGCCGCAAGCGGTCTGCTAAACGTAACGGTCACTCGGGTATTGAGCGATCAGAAGATCAACAAGCAAGCCCGCTCATACTACTGAGAATCCAATAAGTAACAGTACCGTATAGTCCGGTCTCTTCGTCGGATATGTCGCATATCACAGCCTGGGGGTGGTAATTGTCAGACCCCAATAGCCTGATAAGTCATGCCGATGTGAGGCTCATAACGGTTCGAGAAACTACTGATAACACTTACCAGTAGATCTCAGCAACCCTGGTCAGGGATATCCTGTTGTGGCCAATCAAGCATAGCGCAACATCAACCCCCAATACCGGGAGAGACGAAATCCCCTCCTATCGCTCATTACCTCCATGTGACTCGGGACTGTACCCAAAAACCACCGTTTTGCACTATCTCTTGAACGCGGTAAGGTGGAAATCAAAGCACGGTGGGAATCACACAAGACTCTATGACGATCTCGGGTCAATAGACTAACCTGTACCAGTGTCACCAGAGAACTGTTATCTGACGATAGGTGTAATACCATCTAGGAGTTCTCGGCGAGTTCGTCCAGTGTACCCAGTCTCCATTGAGCACTCGTATACCTTTTGTGATGTCAAACACCAATGGATGTGGGATCATCCATCGCCCATCATATGGGTCGAGAAGCGTATACGCTAGTCTACTCTGGAATATCGATGCCCCGTCTCGATACTCCCACGACTAGAAACAGTTGAAGGATGTACTTACTGACTACCTCTGCCCACTAGTATGATCTGCATCATAATCCTGGTAGTCAAGTACTCATCCTAAGGGCTTTATCAACATGTAATAGAGAGACAATAAGTTTACATGTTAAGATAAAGAGCAACCAGATATCATACTATCATGTCGAGCAAGAAAGTCCTCCCTATATATGTCCAAGCATCTACTATAATATACATCATATGTATAATAATGGCCTCTAGGGCATACATATAACTAACAGATCCACCCGAGAGTCTATGAAACGAGCTCCAACCTCATATCCGAAGTAACTAGGGTACCTAGATCGCTACACTAGATAGCGTAGGAGAAGTAGAGAGTGATGAAAGATTAATTTGTCTCAAGACACCCTAGGTTTCTCAACACATGAGAATTGTAGGGTGGAGGTAGAAGAAGATGCCATGAGGATGAGAGTTTGAGAGCAACTTAAGTGAGGACAGAAAAATGGCTAAGTCTTTTGTTGTGTTGTGAGAGTTATATAAAAATTGGAGCCACCCAAATAAATATCTCAAGTCTCCAAAAAATATCTTAAGTCAACCAAAAATATCTTAAGTCAATATAAATCTCACAACAAATAAAAGATTAAGCATGCTAAAATAGTAGCCATGGGTCACTACTAAGCCATGCCATAAAATATGCAATAAACACCTCATCCTCTACCTCAATAACCTATTAATCTAAAAAGGTTTAAACCATAATGAGGTGTAATTTTCTAAAAGTAATTTTGTAAGAAATTACAAGAATACCCCTCATCCGTATATACATACCCGTATCCGTATTCCGAAGAATATGAATATAATAAGACGAAAATAATCCAACAATATAATCTTAGGATCCGGCTTAAACCAAAAAACCCTAGTATTATCCGTTCGAATCATGATATGTGCACAAGTGCACATATATGATCGAACCCTGCCGTAAAACCATACAGTCTCTACATCGTTTCGCCCGAAGCAGGAAAACCCTCTGTGTGGGACTCTAAAGATTCGTTAATACGCTGGTAGTGGGTTTAACCACAAGCACGTCAGCGGCACTAGCTGTACATAACGGCTATCCAGGTATTGAGCGAAAGGGAGGTCGATGAGCAAACTCATCCTGAAATCCCTGAGCCTGACAGTGACAATATCCGTACAGTCCGGTCCGTTCATCTATGAGTATCATATATTGAGTCTAGGGGGTGGATAAAGTCAAACCCCTAATAACGCGACATTTCGTGTCGATATGAAGCCCATCACCACTTAAGAAACTATCGATCCTAGATCAGTAGTTCCCGACAATCTTGGTCAAGGATTTCTGGTGATGGCCATCCGAGCACAACGCGACATCAACCCCCAATACCAAAAGAGACGAATCCCCTGACGATCCGCCCACTGCCTCCATGTGGCTTAGGACTGTACCCAACTAAAACCTATTTGCACGACTCCTTTGAGCTGTGGTAAGGTAGTAATCAAAGCACAGTGGGAATGTTTACCCCAATCAGAGCAAAGCTCTGTTCAAATTCCAAGGTGGGAGATGAAGCAACGCTTCTGCTTCCCCAATCAGAGCAAAGCTTTGTTTTCAAGTGAAATTCACATTTTAATAAAGAAGCAACGCTTCAGCTGACTTGCGCTCTACGCTGAGCGACACGTGGCAGCGCGGTTGCGCTAGCGCAGTTGTGGTGCGCTGTGCGATACGTGGCACCGCGGTTGCGCTAGCGCAGTTGCGCTGCGCTCTGCGCTGCGCGACACGTGTCAAGCGCTGGGGCGTTTGCGCCAAACAGAATTAAAATTCCAGTAAGATCTTTCTGTTCTTGTTAAAACAAGAAGATTGTCTTCTGTAAAACAGAAGCCCTTGGATCAAAGATCCAACGGTGGGGAAAATTCCCCAAATCACTCAGAGAATGATCTTTTTAACAAATTTAACAAATTAATGGACACTATATAAAGGCCTCTAGACCCCAATTCAAAAATGATCAACATTGAGATCAAAATAAAAAACAACAACACAGAGAATAGAGAGAACTCTGAAGAATTTAGAGAAGAACAAAAAAAAAGAAAAAGGTAAAGACCTTTTAGAAAGAAGAATTTCTTCTGAATAGATCATTGATCTAAGAACAAGATCAATGATCTTCAATAAAAAAAAGTATATAATAATAACAGTGTCTTGCACTTTTTTATGAACCATTGGTTCTGGAATCTTAAAGATTCTCCTCTTAAATCCAAAATTGGATTAAGTTATTAAAACAGTGACTTGCACTTGTAAATTTGCACTGTTGCGCTACTGGGTTGGCGCAAGCCACCAGAAAGCGCCACGTGTCAGCTCCAGAACGATCTGCGCTATGCGCTGTTAAAATAGAGCACTGCTCTCATGAATTGGCGCAACCCAGCAGAGCGCGCCACTTGTCAGAAGCGCAACAGCGCAGCGCACTGTCACAACGCACTGCGCTTGCGCTCACCAGAGCGTGACACGTGTCACCTCCCCATGGACTTGCGCCTTGCGCTCCTCAATTGGCGCAAAACGCCTGACAAGCCACGTGGCGCTCTGTCAGATTAATTAATGCAGCGCATTATTAAAAGGCAGAGCCCGTTTAAAAAGCCCAATGGACCAAAACAAATGCTCTGCATTATAAAAAAGGGGACAGAGCCCAACTTAAAAGGCCTAACAGGCCAGAATAAAATACAGTGCAGGGGCAGAGCCCTAATTAAGGTCTAATAGGCCTAATGCAAATAAAAATGTTGAAACATCTTCAACTGGACTTAGCCCAATCATGGCCATAAGTCCTCAAATTAAATTGACTGAGCACGGCTGCTCCCTTAAATGAATTTACAGCTGGTTCAAGGGTACATCTCTGAACTCCTCTGACATCTGTCGTTGTAATCTTTCAACGTCGTCAGAGAGGTGATGGGTCCCGACGACCATACATTCAATGGACCACCATGTTCCTAAACTGGCATTGGACCCCCATGTCCCTAAACTGGAACATGGACCACTACATCCCTAAACCGGAACAATAGAGCCCCAAATGCTCTTTTGTCGGATCTAAACGATCCTGTTTAAGTTGATCTTAGCCTAAAAAATGGCTAACGTATTCTTAAACTTTCAAACAGACTTTAGTCCCAAATCGGACTATAAATCCCCTAATCAATTTTGGTTCAAGGGTACATCTCTGAACTCCTATGACACCTATCGTTGTAATCCTTCAACGACGTCAGAGAGGTGACGGGTCCCAACGGCCATACATGCAATGGACCACTATGTCCCTAAACTGGAACAATAGAGCCAATTGCTCTCTTATCGGATCCAAACGATCCCATTAAGTCGATCTTAGTCTGGAGATTAGACTAATGTATCATTAACAAAAGTTTAAGTTGATCTTAGCCTTAAATAGGGCTAACGTATCCTTAAACAAAAACTCCAAACCCAAATCTAAGAAAATACGGATTTGGACTAATCCATGTCCTACGGGCGACGGTATAATCTAGTCTCCGTATACAATCCACGGGCAACCACAAACAAAACAAACACACACGACACGAAGTGAAATTCTGGAGAAGGAGAAAGTTGTTACCGCGATACGGTAGCATAATTAACTGCAGGGGCTTGCGCCTGCAGGGAAGAACGTCCCCACAATCAAAAACCCCTCAAGCGAGGGGGAATCTGACGAAGTCTGCTACATCGGCCGCATCCGTCTAAACCTCCGATACATGGTGCCATAAATCAACTTGGCATCTTCGGAGAGGTGTACGGATAAAACCAAATAGCATCTGCCCCGAATCTCAGGCAAGACGTCCCTGTCTTGGCCGCCTTTCGGAGGGGAACAGATTCTGGCACGCCCGGTGGGACCTTTTCCTCTTTCCACTCCATACTACGTGTGTCGTGTTCGCGAACGAATCGCGGTTTGCTGTGTTTGCCTGTGGATTCGAGGTACTAAGATTTGGTGTCTTGCTCCGTGCAGAAAACAGAAGATCAATGGCTTCAAACTGTACTGCCTGCAACTGCAACTCTCGCTCCGTCCTTGCTGGAGGAGTGACTTATGGGCCCCAAGCGGCCTCCCTTTTCAAGATGCCAGTGGAGCAAGTAACTCAAGCCACCACTGGATTATTCTTCGGGACCATGCTCCCACCGATTAGCTTCAATGCCCCATTACCATCGCAAGAAGCTCCGAAGAAGTCGATCTTTGATCGGCTTATAAATACCGCGACCCCTCTCAACAGGTCGCCCAACTTCAATACCTCAGTTTTCAACAGACTGGGCCAGAACGTCTACAAGCCCGTGATACCCGAAGATGCCATCCCAAAGCGGATAGCCATCCCGGCTCAAGTAGACGAAATCATTGGAAAGGCTCCTCCTTCTAAGAAGTCAGTTTTTACAAGGCTGGCCATTCCGGTTGCTACTCCAGGCGAGGTCATCTAAGCTGCCCAGAGGTCTGTCTTTGACAGATTAGATATTGCTTCTCAACGGGTGTCAGTCTTCGACAGGCTAGCACCAATAACGGTCTCTCCTCAAAGCAGGGGGCATGATGAAGTCACCCCTACGGCTAAACCAACTCCAGTTGCTCGACATGCTCGTCGTCGTCACTGGCGCCGGGTAAGGAAGGCTGGAGGCAACTCCCCCTCTGGGATAACTCCGCAGGCTCCGATGGTGGAAATCAAAGCTGTTGTTCCAACCGAGAACAGCTTTGAACTGCTCAACAAGGTGTGCAGAAATGCTCCTACTGCAGAGCTGAAGAGAACTTCCTCACCTGTGAAGAATACTGTAGAGAAGAAGCTGGAGCAGCCCCCTCAGCGGCTGTCCTCTAAGATTTACAAGGTCTGGCGTCAAGTCCAGGATTCCGTGATGGATCAAGACTATCTCCGCCGACAGAAAAAGATGAAAGTTCGGCGGGAGAAGGACTGCTCTGCCAAGCCAGAAAAAGCAACAGCTAGCTGGGTGCCCATTACAACGGCTCCCTCAACGTCAATCACTCAAAAGAAAAGGAGGCCGCAAAAAGCCCCTGTGAACATGGCGAACCGTAAAAGCGCTGAGCACAAACGCCCCAAGTCTGGGGGCATAGTGGTACACACCGTTTATATGGCATCCGAAAAGGAGGATAGCCGCGCTTCGACGGGTCACCGACCACTCACCCGATCCATGACCAAAGCTCAGGAACAGCATCAGAAACTTCAGGAAATGCTGACGCAAATGGCCACACTCATCGGGCCAAAAGAAAGCTCGGAGGCATCGTCAGAACAGCGTCATGAACAAGAAACCGACGCTGACTTCCTACGCAAAGTCCTCGAAAAGAAGGACAAAGAAGCCGCAGAACAACCGGCCAACATAAAACAAATGGCGCTCCTCTTCCAAGATATGGTAGGGATGATGTTACAGCCGGACCCTCCAGCTGATGACCCTCCAATCATTGTTGGGGACAATGGAGGGGAAACCTCTAATCCTCCTCCGGCCCTTTCAGCAGCAAAGGAGGAAACCATTTCCAAGGCCGCACTGGATGACTATATAGCCCGGCAAATACGAGCCCATCAGGCGAGTGAAGCGGCCAGCCAAGTCGTCAAAACTGGGCGACCGTACCCGAGGCGGTATGACCAAATCAGTTACCCTCCGGGATATACGATCCCTAAGTTCCATGTATATAAAGGGACAGGGAACCCACATCAGCATGTCGCTCAATTCAGGGCCTTATGCGGCAACACGGGAGGCGACGACAAACTGTTGCTTCGCCAGTTCGTCGGCAGCTTAGCGGAAACAGCCTTTGAATGGTATTCAGAGCTATCTAACGACTCTGTCAAAACATTTGCGAAGATGGAGCTACTGTTTACACAAAGATTCGCGAGTGCTAGTGAACGCAGCCCGATAACAGCACTGATAAATGCCAGGATAAGGCCAGGCGAAACGTGGGTCCAATACGCAACACGATGGCGGAACCTATGGTCGAAATGCGAACAACGAATTGAAGAAGCACCTGCGGTAGGCATGTTCGTGGGCACTCTTGATCCGCAAGCGACCATCTCGCAATTCATGATGTTCTTCAGGCCGACCACCTTCCAGGCCTTGATCGACAAATTAGCCTAAATGGACCAGATGGGCCATGGACCGTCTCCTCCAAAACAGGACTCTCGAAATGAGAAGGGGAAAGGGAAAGCAACTCTCGTCGCTAATACTCAGCAACGGCCGAGAAACTTAAAGCCGGTTGTTCGCCAAAACAATGTGCGTCCATGCCCATCCCTCGAGGAGAGACTGGGACGTCCTTACTCGTTTCCTCAAAATAAAACGAGAAAATTGTTCGAGCTGGCCACGCGCAACAGACTCATCAATCTGCCGAGTCCAAAACGTCTGTTGCAGCCAGGCGATCTCAATAATCCCAATTATTGCCCGTACCACCAAACGGTAAGTTACCCGATCGAGGATTGCTTCGTCTTTAAAGGATAGGTCGAGGATCAGTACCTACAAGGCAAGTTCGCGCTGTCTGAAAAGTGGAAGCCCGCCACAACCGCACACTCCAAAGAAGACGGACATGCCGGGGGCAGCTTGTTCTTTTGTTGAGGACGAAAAGGATAGAGAAGACTCATCAGATGGATCTGAGAATTACGTGGCAAGTTGTCATGTGATCTCTCACTCATTGATAGATGATGAAGAGGCTCCTTATGCCGAGAAACCGAGGGCGGACCCTGAACCAGAAATTCTGCAGCCGTCAGACGAAATGATCGATGCCTTCCTGAATGAGATTCATTTGAAAGTTAAAGCCAATCAAGAACGTGAGATGGCCTTACTGGAAGGAGCCAAACAACACCGACTAGACCAAAGAGTCGAGGTACTTTCGTCAAATCAAAAGTCATCCGCTGCGGATAAAAATAAATTCAAGACGAGGAAAAGGTTTGCTAAAGCGCTATCAGTGGGAATGAAGCTACCACCCTCTGAAGAAAATACTCTCGGTGGAGTAGAGATGCATCCTAAGTTCTGCTTATATCATCAGAAGATCATACATCCTACCGAAGACTGCGACTCCTTTAAATGTTGGTGGCAAGGGTATGTCGCTCAAAAGCAACACTTCAATAGGACAAAGCGTGAAGCTCGTAAACATCAGAAAAATGCGATAGATGAGCGCAGAAGAGCCGCCGCCGACTGTCACATAGCCGACTCTAAGGGATCGCAAATTATCACCTTTGGAAGCGACTCTGACGAAGAAGCTGCCCTCAACCCTCTCCTCAAGGAATCTATTTCAAAAATGAAAGAATTGAGGAGTTGCGAGAACATTCAGCCGTGCAATCGCACGCTACTCGGAAAAAATCTTGGCCCCGCAAACAAAGGATCGAGCAAAAAGGATAAAGGGAAGGGAAAAACAGCCCTCGTAGCCAACACTCAACAGCAATCGAGTGGCCCTAGACCGGTTGTTCGCCAAAATAATGTGCGACCACGCCCATCCCTCGAAGAGAGGTTGAAACGTCCTTACTCATTTCCCCAAGATGAAACAAGGAGGCTGTTCGAAATGGCAGTGCATAACAGGCTTATCACTCTACCGGAGCCGAAACACCAACTACAACTGGATGATGTCAACAGTTCTAATTATTGCCCTTACCACCAAGTATTGGGCCATCCAATCGAGGATTGCTACGTCTTCAAAAACTGGGTTGAAGATCAATACCAACAGGGCGAGTTCGCGTTGTCCGAAAACTGGAAGGTGAGCCCGCCACAACTGCACACTCCAAAGAAGATGGACACGCCGGGGGCATCATGCTCAGTCATAGAAAAAGCCCCATAGATCGGAAAGTCAGTAAACTAGAGATTCGCCTCAAATACGGCGACGATTGACCGAAATGTCCTTAAACTAACGACGGACCGAAACGTCCTTAAACTAATGACGGACCACTACGTTCTAAAACTAGCTGTTGACCGAGATGTCGATAAACTACGGTGACCTGCAACATCCTAAAGCCGATACAAAAGAAAAATAAAATAAAAAAATAATAATAAAAACGGTATGTCCATAAGCAAAATGGGCACGGATGAAAACCCGAAAGGGCTCCGTGAGTAAAAACAGCAAGGCTACCGACGAATGTTCGTGAAAACCCGAAAGGGCGCGACCTCGTTAAAAAAAATGGTATGTCCATAAGCAAAATGGGCACGGATGAAAACCCGAAAGGGCTCCGTGAGTAAAAACAGCAGGCTACCGGCGAGCATTCGTGAAAACCTGAAAGGGCGTGACCTCGTTAAAAAAAAAGAGAATAAAAAAACGGTATGTCCATAAACAAAATGGGCACGGATGAAAACCCGAAAGGGCTCCGTGAGTAAAAACAGTGGGGCTACCGGCGAGTGTTTGTGAAAACCCGAAAGGGCGCAACCTCGTTAAAAGACACTTACAGGGTCCTCTCGACTTTGTAAGGAGAAACCACCTGCGTGAGATCCTTATGACTCATAAGGGAGCAATACACTTAGGAATCCTCACGATTCCTAAAGAGAAATTACACTTGCGAGATTCTCACGACTCGTAAGGAGAACTCTTTTATGGGACCCTCACGGCTCATAAGATTTGAAAGTCTTAAGTTACAGAGACCTGAACCTGTTCTTAAGCAACTCCCACAACTTTCGATAGTGCCCTACAAGCGGCTCAATACTGACCCTTGTATACAATCCACGGGCGCGAATAAACATTTCCCTAACCAAGTCCCACCCGTGACTGGGGATATGTCCATACGGTGAACAACCCTTGTAAGTCCTCTCGACTTATAAGGAGAAAACCCTTTTGTGAGATCCTTACGACTTACAGGGGAACATACACTTAGGAATCCTCACGATCCCTAAGGAGAAAACACACCTACGAGATCCTCACGACTTGCAGGGAGAAATACCTTTGTGAGACCCTTACGGCTCATGAAGTCAAAAGCCTTAATCGACAGGGTCCTAACCCTGTTCGCTAAGCCACCTTTATTCGACATCGACAGAGGCAAATGATGATTCGCTCCTGGCAATATCCCAGTTGTAGCGATGCTGATGCCTAAACCGGTATCAAATTCCAAGTCCTGTCATGGCAAATGATGATTCGCTCCTAGTAATATTCCAGTCGTAGCGATGCTGATGCTAAGATTGGCATCAGATTCCAAGTTCCACACTCGCGATAAAAAAAATCAGCGAGCCAAAAATGCACATGAAATAGCCGAAATGATGGGGCAACTTGCAACGAAATCAGCAAGTAAAAATATATGCATAGAAACAGCCGAAATGATTGGGCAGCTCGCAATAAAAAGCAGCGAGTAAAAAAAAAAACAGCCGAAATGATTGAGCACCGCGAAAAATAGCCAAAATAATTGGGCAATCGCGACCTCTACGATATAAAAGCTGAAATGATAGAGCATCGCGGAAATAAAATAATAAAATAAAAAAAATGATGAATGAAACTTTTGCCCTACAGGTGAGATCACATTGATCCCTGTATACAATCCAAGGACACAAACAAATAGGGAACCACACCTTCCCAACAGGCTTCATCAGAAAGCGAAGCCAAATCTCGACGGTTCATAAACAACCTAGAGACAATCTCGACATCTGTCGCAATATTGCAGACACATTGTTAACAAACGAAGCAAACGAAGCGAAGGCCAAATTCCTAGCTTCAAGGTCTTAACGGCGAGTCATATAAAGCCTAAAAGACAACTGGAGATCATCCCACACCAGTGCGGAATGGTCACCACTTCGATGTTCGTCTCGTTACAGCAGACGCAATGTCAAAAACGGCGTTCCTTCGCAGTCCAGCAGGATATAGATGCAACGTCAACGAAAGACCCCATGGTCAAACAAGCGGATTAACGGCAAAATCCCAACTCCACCTCAGCATTCGTCTCGTTACAGCAGACGCAATGTCAACAAAAGAGTTCCTTCACAGTCCAGCAAGATGCAGATGCAACGGCAACGAAAGATCCCATGGTCAGTAAAGCGGAGTGACGGCAAAATCCCAGCTCCACCTCAGCATTCGTCTCGTTACAGCAGACGCAATGTTAACAAAAGCGTTCCTTCGCAGTCCAGCAAGATGCAGATGCAACGGCAACAAAAGACACCATGGTTAAACAAGCGGATTAACGGCAAAATCCCAGCTCCACCTCGGCATTCGTCTCGATACAGCAGACGAGATGTCACCACAGCGTCCTTCCCCCAACAGGATTCGGACACGCCAAAGCAAATGAAGCGAAGGCCAAATTCCTAGCTTCAAGGTCTTAACGGTAAGTCATATAAAGCCTGAAAGACAACCGGAGATCATCTTACACCAGCGCGAAATGGTCACCACTTCGACGTTCGTCTCGACACAGCAGACGCAAAATCATCAAACAAATGGAGCCACGGCAAAATCCTTAGTTCCAAACCTCGACGGTTCACTAGCAACCTAGAGACAACTGCGACGTTCGTCTCGATACAGCAGACGAGTTGTCACCCCAGCGTCTTTCCTCCAGCAGGGTTCAGACGCGATCATCAAACAAATGGAGCCACGGCAAAATCCTTAGTTCCAAATCTCGACGGTTCACCAGCAACCTAGAGACAACCGCGACGTTCGTCTCGATACAGCAGACGAGTTGTCACCCCAGCGTTCTTCCTCCAGCAGAGTTCAGACGCGACAATCAAACAAATGGAGCCACGGCAAAATCCTTAGTTCCAAACCTCGACGGTTCACCAGCAAACTAGAGACAACCGCGACGTTCGTCTCGATACAGCAGACGAGTTGTCACCCCAGCGTCTTTCCTCCAGCAGGGTTCAGACGCGATCATCAAACAAACGGAGCCACGGCAAAATCCCTAGTTCCAAATCTCGACGGTTCACCAGCAACCTAGAAACAACCGCGATGTTCGTCTCGATACAGCAGACGAGTTGTCACCCTAGCGTTCTTCCTCCAGCAGGGTTCAGACGCGACAATCAAACTAACGGAGCCACAGCAAAATCCCTAGTTCCAAACCTCGACGGTTCACCAGCAACCTAGAGACAACCGCGACATTCGTCTCGATACAGCAGACGCGATGCCAGCAAACGAAGCAAAGGCCAAATTCCTAGCTTCAGGGTCTTGACGGCAACTTACGTAAAACCTGAAAGACTATCGGAGATCATCCCACACCAGCGCGGAGTGGTTATGACTCATCGGGGCTCTCTAAAATGAGCCTAACCTCAAGTAAAAAGCAGCATGGCAAAATACCTAACGCTTGCTCTTCCAACGGTCAAACTGCCAAGGAGAATTGCTTGAAGACGTCTTGTCCAGCCCCCGAAGGGATCAGAGACACGGCAGTCGCAGGGCTACTCGAACAGCACGATTGCCTATCGAGGAATATATCAGCTTATGTGACGGTACGACGGACAAAACCCTAAGTACCACAGACCCTAACGGACTTCTGTCGTAAAGAGCAGAGGTTAACTGTGACGTTAGGATATTCTTGCGAGAAATGCTTGATTCGTCTCGACTTGTGAAGAAATTGATGTCTTTGCGAGAACTTCTCGATGCGGCTCGACTCGTGAGATAAAGCCTTAGGCAGTGGGCATAAAAGAAACCTGTTTCCTAAGCACTGGGACCCTGCAAGTCTGTCCGAAACAGTCTCTTGCATACTATCCACGGGTCTCACTCTCCAAAGTCGAATCTCGACAAGGAGGGAAACAACCGCTTACGAATCCTCTCGACTCGTGAGAGGGAAAATTCCCTTATGAGATCCTTATGACTTATAAGAGAAAACACACTTAGGGATCCTCACGATCCCTAAGGAGAAAATACACCTATGAGATCCTCTCGATCCGTAGGGAGAAAAGTCTTTATGAGACCCATACGGCTCATAAAGTTGAAAAGTCTTAGGCAGCAGATCTGAACCTGCGTCCTAAGCCCTCATTACCTCTTGAAGGAGCCAATACAGAATGCTCGCTCTATCATCTATCGACCATGTTTACTAAAGTAACATGTTGGCAATAAAAGAAAGAAGAAAGCGACGGAAAGAACATCCGATTTGCATTTGATCAAGCGTTCGAGACACATCCATTCATGCATATGCAAAAGACTCAGAACGAGAAATAAGACAAGCTGAAATAAAAAAATTTCCATTCATATGGCAAAGGGTTCTTACAATCATAAAGAAATAAACAAAGACATTGTCCGGATCATTACAATGGCAAAACCTCGGATCCTGGACAGGGATTGAGGAACTCGAAAGTGACCTTGTCCAAGACTTTCCAAGCTTGGCGAACCATCCTGGTGTGCTTCCTTTCGCGGGCACGGGCGTCGGGATCCCCACTGATGTCCTCCACCCTCCGATAAGCAGCAAGAATGGCGGACTGTTGAAAGGCTTCGTGCAAGAGATCGATGAGATTGTCTCGCCGTCTCTTCGAGATTAAGTTCATCAGGTACACTGAGTGCACCTTGTCTTCGGCGGCGTCCAATGCTCTAAGCGGCACGCCGGTAAAGAATAGGGGAAGCGCTCCCCAGATGGCTCCCACAATAAGCTTCAACAGAGGGGAGCGCCGAGGAAGCAGTTGACCGTTGTACGCGTCGAAGCGACTCATGATCTCGGCACACTCAGCGTTGGTAAATTCTCGATTCTGAGAACGGCCGAGTCGGCGGATGTCCCAGTAAGAAATGATCTCGTCAAGGTCGTACATGTGGGCATCCATTACTTCTGTAAAGGAAACCTAACAAAATTAGCAGACGGCCTGGCTAAGCAAGACAGTATAATTCATTAAAAAAATAGAACGTCATCTCTAACCATCGGGATCTATGAAGAACTCTTAAGAGTTCTTCTATATGATTTGGAGGGAGCAAAGCTCCATTGGTGAACCAAGAATATACAAGAAAAAATCTTTCAGAGAGCGGAACTCTATTGATGGAATCATAACAGGGTTCTCTTTAGTTCTCTTTAGATCCCTTTGGACCTATAGAGCAAAGCTCTGCTAAGTGAAACCCTAAATGGGTTTCCTTTAGATCAGGGATCTATTGAGAGCAAGGCTCTGTCAATGAAAAATAATTTAATTTAAATTAAAATTTTCACCTAAAAGTTTTAAGAGTTTAACTCTTGAAGTTCTTGAAAATAAAGAGTATGGCTCTGAGTTTTGAAAGTAAAATTTTAAAGATGAAAATCATCTAAGCGACCAAAGGTCCTATTTATAGGCATTGAAGAGCCCTTTCAACTTCCAAGAGTTGCCGCGACGGTTGGAATTCTACCACCGCTACGCTCACGTTTGGAGGGCCACGTAAGCGCAACGGTAGGGGGGCATTTGTTTACCCCAATCAGAGCAAAGCTCTTTTCAAATTCCAAAGCGGGAGATGAAGTAACGCTTCTGCTTCACCAATCAGAGCAAAGCTTTGTTTTCAAATGAAATTCAAATTTTAATAAAGAAGTAACGCTTCAGCTGACTTGCGCTCTGCGCTGCGCGACACGTGGCAGCGCGGTTGCGCTGCGCGACACGTGTCAAGCGCTGGGGCGTTTGCACCAAACAGAATTAAAATTCCAGTAAGATCTTTCTGTTCTTGTTAAAACAAGAAAATTGTCTTCTGTAAAACAGAAGCCCTTGGATCAAAGATCCAACGATGAGGAAAATTCCCCAAATCACTCAGAGAATATCTTTTTAACAAATTTAACAAATTAATGGACACTATATAAAGTCCCCTAGACCCCAATTCAAAAATGATCAACATTGAGATCAAAATCAAAAACAACAACACAGAGAATAGAGAGAACTCTGAGGAATTTAGAGAAGAACAAAAAAAAAAGAAAAAGGTAAAGACCTTTTAAAAAAGAAGAATTTCTTCTGAATAGATCATTGATCTAAGAACAAGATCAATGATCTTCAATAAAAAAAAGTATATAATAATAACAGTGCCTTGCACTTTTTTATGAACCATTGGTTCTGGAATCTTAAAGATTCTCCTCTTAAATCCAAAATTGGATTAAGTTATTAAAACAGTGACTTGCACTTGTAAATCTGCACTGTTGCGCTACAGGGTTGGCGTAAGCCACCAGAAAGCGCCACGTGTCAGCTCCAGAACGATCTGCGCTATGCGCTGTTAAAATAGAGCACTGCTCTCATGAATTGGCGCAACCCAACAGAGCGCGCCACGTGTCAGAAGCGCAACAGCGCAGCGCACTGTCACAGTGCACTGCGCTTGCGCTCACCAGAGCGTGACACGTGTCACCTCCCCATGGACTTGCGCCTTGCGCTCCTCAATTGGCGCAAAGCGCCTGACAAGCCACGTGGCGCTATGTCAGATTAATTAATGCAGCGCATTATTAAAAGGCAGAGCCCGTTTAAAAGGCCCAATGGACCAAAACAAATGCTCTACATTATAAAAAAGGGGACAGAGCCCAACTTAAAAGGCCTAACAGGCCAGAATAAAATACAGTGCAGGGGCAGAGCCCTAATTAAGGTCTAATAGGCCTAATGCAAATAAAAATGTTGAAACATCTTCAACTGGATTTAGCCCAATTATGGCCATAAGTCCTCAAATTAAATTAACTGAGCACGGCTGCTCCCTTAAATCAATTTACACCTGGTTCAAGGGTACATCTCTGAACTCCTCTGACATCTGTCGTTGTAATCTTTCAACGTCGTCAGAGAGGTGATGGGTCCCGACGGCCGTACATTCAATGGACCATCATATCCCTAAACTGGCATTGGACCCCCATGTCCCTAAACTGGAACATGGACCACTACGTCCCTAAACTGGAACAATAGAGCCCCAAATGCTCTTTTGTCGGATCTAAACGATCCTGTTTAAGTTGATCTTAGCCTAAAAAATGGCTAACGTATCCTTAAACTTTCAAACAGACTTTAGTCCCAAATCGAACTATAAATCCCCTAATCAATTTTGGTTCAAGGGTACATCTCTGAACTCCTATGACACCTATCGTTGTAATCCTTCAACGACGTCAGAGAGGTGACGGGTCCCGACGGCCATACATGCAATGGACCACTATGTCCCTAAACTGGAACAATAGAGCCAATTGCTCTCTTATCGGATCCAAACGATCCCGTTAAGTTGATCTTAGTCTGGAGATTAGACTAACGTATCCTTAACAAAAGTTTAAGTTGATCTTAGCCTTAAATAGGGCTAACGTATCTTTAAACAAAAACCCCAAACCCAAATCTAAGAAAATACGGATTTGGACTAATCCACGTCCTACGGGCGACGGCATAACCTAGTCTCCGTATACAATCCACGGGCAACCACAAACAAAACAAACACACACGACACGAAGTGAAATTCTGGAGAAGGAGAAAGTTGTTACCGCGACACGGTAGCGTAATTAACTGCAGGGGCTTGCGCCTGCAGGGAAGAGCGTCCCCACAATCAAAAACCCCTCGAGCGAGGGGGAATCTGACGAAGTCTGCTACATCGGCCGCATCCGTCTAAACCTCCGATACATGGTGCCATAAATCAACTTGGCATCTTCGGAGAGGTGGACGGATAAAACCAAATAGCATCTGCCCCGAATCTCAGGCAAGACGTCCCTGTCTTGGCCGCCTTTCGGAGGGGAACAGGGAACTCACACGAGGCAAATGATGATCTCGGGTCGATAGATTAAGCTGTACACATGTCACCTGAGAACTGCTATATGACAATAGGTATAATACCAACTTGCATGTTCCCAGCGAGTCCGTCCGGTGTACTCATAATCCAATGAGCACCTGTATATATCTTAGGTGAACAAACTGACACCAATGGCTTGTGAGACCGGCCACTGCCTCTCGTCGGGGTCTCGATCAGTATACACTAGTCTACTCTGGAGTATCGATGCCAATCTCAAAACTCTCATGACTAGGGACATTTAAAGATGTGCTTATAGACCACCCTGCTCCTACGTATATGATCGCCATCATAATGCTGGTAGTCAAGAAAGAATCCTATGGGCTCTGTCAACATGTAATAGTGATATATAATACCACGTAAAGCATGTACATGATGATAGACACAAACCAGATAGCATACTATCATTTTGAGTAAGACTGTTATACCCGTATAGGTCCTCCCTTAATCATCATAATCACATGCCTGCGACTATGATAATTGCCTTAATGGCACTATAACCAACAATCTCCCACTTGCACTTAAGGCTAATTATTGCGGTGTCGCATACTCATAGCCCGTGTGATACCGAACACCCAATTTCTCTACTAATCAGTTTCGCAAAGCTCGTTTGTGAAATTATTGCGTTCAAGAAATAGCCTCAATGAATGGATCCGCTCCAATGTTTTTTTCTGTATCTCTCTATATCTCAACTTCACGGAGAAAGGTATCTCCCGAAATGAGCAATACCTGTCTTAGAATATGTCTGGATATTTGATGGGACCCAGTTCACAAATGAACTCCAAATCCAGCAAACTTCTTAGACTGTACCGTCTACTGAATTTAATCAGTATCCTGCGCCATGCCTTCCTCAGTATCTGCTTGGACCACCTGTCCAACATACTGTCCCTCAAAAGAGGGAACATTATAACTCTGAAAGTCGCTCTGTCATCAAGGTCACCTTGGAAGCCTGAAATGATAATCGTCTCCCGAAAGAGCCTGCCATTACCATATCCCAAAAACATCCACTTATATTCTTAACTGCTTCCCAACGTTTTTCCAGGATTGGATTAATATATAAACTCATCGCAGCTAGTGCAAAAACAGTATCTGGTATGATACTTGACATCTCATGATTGACTCAATTGCCTAAGCAAGTGATATGTCAATCATGCAAATCCTTCTCCCCTTTAGTCTGTAAGACATCCATTAAAGAGGGTGACTCCATCACCTGCAGGTACACCACCATATCAGGAGTCAACCATTCTAAAATATCTTTAGAATAATATCAAAGTACCCAGATTGGGATACTTTCCAAATCTAGATCTAAAACCATAGATCTAGTAACCAGAAACCCTGATATTATATCCATGTCCTATGTAGATAAACAACTTTGTGATAACCACGGTATAACCGACCGTAGTATAGAAATTTCACTTCCTATGCATGTCATTCAAATACCAGGACATCACACCCTACTACCTTCTTTCCAGATCCATCTCCTATTCTGATGAAGTTAAAGCCTATGACTGTCACATCAAAAATAGATGATCTATCTCCGCTATATCTATTTTTGTATATAAATAGACACAAGCTACTTGCCTTATATGCTTCCGTTGCTCCCACTGACTACAACCACCCTCTGACAAAGTCATATACATGTGCATTTCTAAATTTCGTTTAGAACGACGTTATACTCATACTCCTGCCGGGTTTTATAGTCTAGAACAGTAGCAATGGCAAGTCTGGGTAAACAAGAACCTCCCTGTCACCGTTTCTGAGAAGACCGAAGTACCTCTCGGGTGCCTGAGGCTACCCACCATATCTGCGGAGTGGCTAATGGAATGTCAAAACCAATTGAATTTTTAGGTTATATTAAATTTTCATTAATCGTTTGTGGTTCTGGGATCATTTCCAGTTCTACCATACTCCCACTAATGTTTTATGAAAAGAATCCATTTTACTAAAACTGTGGCGGGTCAAGAATAATACATCTATTGATCTTCCAGATGGTAGAAAGTTAACCCTCGTCATAGCTCGGGATAACCCATAAACAGCCATTACTGAAACGCGCCTTGAGTTTGTCTAGAGTCTGGTTTTAAACATAAGCCGGACAACTCCATATACCTTAACATTGTTAAGATATGAACCATTCTATATGCAATATAGAAACAGAGGCACTAATTTAATTGGAACCAGATTCAAATCATGCATCTGTCTCCAGTGCATGTCAACTAAGTGGAATGAGGCCAAGCAGAATTACTCATCTAGAAGTGCATCCACATATGAGTAACCTGAAAGAGAAGCATGTTCTCAAAACCATTACTATCAACGGAATACCTAGCACAAGTATCTACATCTTCAATCACCTTGAAGAATCCTCATACTTTGCAACATATGGTTCTCTACTTTATTCATATACCTATAACTTCTCAAAATTTGGACCTTGTATTTCAATGAAACACTTGTCTAAAAACTAGAGAAGTCTCAAGTAAACAGAATATAGTACGAGCACCAACCCTTTTGTTCTAATGGACACTGGATAACATACAATACTTTGTATAAATCCCCTGAGTTCAATAACTCAAACCCTGTGCGTCGTAGGTTGAAAACTATACTATGGTTAGGAAGAATTACACCGCCGTTGAATACTCCTTACCTAATTATCAACTGATATAGGTAAATGTCATAGACATAATTTCAAAAGGTTATATCTCACTTTATAAAATAAACGTACAGATATATCAGTTTGAAACTGGTGCATAACTATGGATATTCAAAACCAAATATTTGCCGTCCGGCAAAAACTCAGGTGATTTCCTCAAATATCACAAATTATAAAGAATTCCGATATGTTGAGAATATAATCACCCGATTCCCAACATTTTACTCTCACTCATCATCTGTAACACCATACAGATGTGAGAATCAAATCTGGTAAATACATATCCTGGAGTAAGAATCTAATTGGGAAATCAGTTTTCAATAAACAACACAAAGCGAAACTGAAACATGAAAAATGTTTCGAAGGGGTTTCTGGGTATTCCTAATAATACCTCTTCCATTATTCATATTCATGACTGTAACCGTATATTTCCTTGCCATATCTTCAATCCCTTTATTTGTTTTTACTCGTTACCTTCTGTAAACCACACTTAGGCTAATTGATTTTCTTCATTCCCTACATTTCGGCACTAGCCTAAGGTTTGGAAGAAGACTGTCCAATAAGTGTAATATGTGTGCCCTCCTAATCTTAGGAGCCCTAGCAACCTGAGAGAAGGTAAAGGGAAAAGACAACTGAATAATTCTTATTCTATTTCTCCTGAACCAGAATCTATCCTCGAACTAAAACAAGTTCTTTCGAGTTCGTATGTAACTATACGATGGCGTATCCAATAAATGTGGATCTTGGTAGTGATACAGAATGTTCCGGAGAAATGCAAAGGAGAAGTAGGAGTGGCGATGATATACGTGGTTTCGTCGTGAATGATAACAGTCGCATTTTACTTTGCTATCTTTCTAATCCCTTTATTTGTCATTACTTATTACTTTCTGTACACCACATTTAGACTAATTGGTTTTCTTCCTTCCCTACCTTTCGACACCAGCCTATGGTTTGGAAGAGGACTATCCAATAAGCGTAATAGGTGTACTCTCCTAAATACCGGGAGCCCTCGCAACATGAGAGAAGGTAAAGGGAAAAGACAACTGAATAGTCCTATTCAATTTCTCCAGAACTGGAAACTATCCTTGAATTTGAAACAAGTTTCTTCAAGTTCATATGTAATTATACGATGGTCATATCCAATAAATGTGGATCTTCGTAGTGATATGGAATGTTCCGGAGAAATGCAAAGGGTAAAAGTAAGAATGTCAATGATATATGCAACTATGACAATCCAAAATCTAAAGTGTTTTAAGAAGGTTCGGTTAAGTTGGTCCATGAGTTTTAGTCTAGGGTCGGGCCACGGTCGCAGCCAGAGAGAGAGAGAAAAGAAACACTCAGCGTGCACTCTAACCTAGATCAGAATGGTTAATCACTTTATCTAATTAGGATGTCTCCCACCGTATTCTCGAACTCTCCTCCAAACCCAAAAGGAAAATTAGTCGGGATCATGTAAAATCACCCGAGGAGTAAACCTACTCATCAGTGGGAATCGGGATCCAACTATCATCGCATGGTAACCTAATGGAAGCCACTCAAGTCACCACACTCCAGAACATATGCGCATACCTGGTAAGTTTCCTGTATGTTTGAAACTCCCGATATGGTTTTTGCCCCTAACGACTTCATGGTCTTGATAGAGACCAACGTGCCATAAGTCGCTAGTCAAGTTCAACCCGTTATTATCCAAGATTGATCTAAACCCACCCGTACAAGCCCTTGATAGAGACCAACGTGACTATGCGGCTGTCATAGATAATCGCATATCCATGCTACAGACAAGTATCATGCAGCTACCGTACACTACGCCTTAATAGAGACCAACGTACATAGCACGAATACTACGATATACCTATCTGAAATGATGGAGGGCTACGGCTAGTTTTTGGCCAAAAACCCTTAACGTAATGAACTTGATATCGTTGAAGAAACTCGAGTGGTTTTACAAATATATAGTGCGCAAACTTTTGCTAAAGATCTCACTTCTTGTGAAGGGATCTCGGCTCTTTCTTCATCGAATGAGGTGCCGGATATTCCAAATTGAATACCACGATACAAAACAAAAGAATCGACTATAGTGAAGTTATTACGATGACACAAACTTTTGCTCAAGGGCTCACTCCCGATGAAGGGATCTCGGCCCTTACCTCGTCGAATGAGGTGCTGGATATTCATAACCGAATACCACTGTGCAAAGCAAAAGGAAACGTTTGTAATGTCTATTTTCAAAAAACTTGGTTCCAACAATATCAAATAGGTTTGTTTTAGCCTTGCATTGATCAGAATCAACGCGGTCCCATCAATTAAACATATCATACCACAAAAAGGAATGAAAATAAAATGTATGTATATGCCATCCGCATTCGCCACTGGGCCCCGTCATCATCCGTTAGGTTACTTAACTAACGACAGAGCGGGGGCTGGACTAGCGCGGGTGCAAAACATATACAACATCTACTAGTATATATATAAATATATATGACAATCGTCACAGGTATGATATATAGCAACATCACAGAATATCAGCCAAACAACACAGAGTGGTGGATAATCCTGGAGCCTCGGGTTTCATTTGAGCCACAAATGAGACCCGACGTTCCCCTGTCGTGTGGATAGCATGTGCAATGAAAACCTAGACCCCTATGAGTGCGGCAAGTTACCCGCCAATCCCAGAAGTGAGGCAACCCCAATCAACAATGTGAATGGACCACCCAACACTCCACGGAATCCGGTAGCTTGAGCACCCCTCCTTGGGTCAACCTATACCCCCTACGTGTGCGGTGAAGAGCCCGCCAATTCTAGAGTAAGGTCCCCTCCGTCTCAAAGCCATGAGATGCGGAACCGTTGCCCTTTAGAACTCGGCTATTCGTGCACCCCACCGCGGGGTAATTCTAGTACAGAAAAGAAAATAATATGTATAAGGATGACATCGACCTCAACCCGGTCGTGCCCCAAACAAAACAATATATAATCTGACAGAGACGGCAGTCCACATGTCGGACGCTTGCCCCGCAATAACAAATGTACAAATGAAACTAAACTGTACTACCATTGTACCACTGGCTATCCACCACAACGATCCAACCACAACCACAGCACAACACAAAACATCAACGTGAATGTTATGTTCGCAAACCCATCAAAAAGACATATAGCAATTAGACGAGTTATACCGCTCTAATGACATTCACGGTCGCGGATAGTAATGCATGTACTGAAAACTAACGTATTTAAAATTTTGATCGACAAAAACTTTCCGTATTGGCCCCAAGTGCAATCCAGTACTCGAACAAATCTGGGCCAAAAACAAAACATCCCAGAAATCATATTTCAAAACGATAGAACACCTGAAGAAATTTAGTGCACGGAGGCCATATTATGGCCGCGCAACCGCGGCAAACATGTATGTTATGCCGCTGTTCCGCGGTCTGATGATGGGATCACGTGCTAAAATTTCTTCTGGGCTTCTATAATTCCCTGCACGAATTTTTGAGATGCTAGAAATAATTTTTTGAACTGCTTAAAAAATCGGCAAAATCCAAAAAAATGAAATCGTGATTTCGGGAATGATTGTCGATTGATGTTTTAAGCACGTTAGAACACGCTAGTTTGGGGTTTATGGGTTGGCTCTGATACCATGTTGGGTTATGCCAGCGTCCCGGCCATCAATCCGTGACCAAATGCGGAACAAAATTTTATAAACCGGCGCTAACACAACCCATTCCTACGGATCAACCATTAACCCTACACTAGCAGTCTACAATGAAGTTTAGATGATTATATCGAATGATTCGTGTCCTACGGTCTTGATCTCCGGTCTCCCTCCATCGAAGATGATCCACCCGAGAGTCTATGAAACGAGCTCCAACCTCATATCCGAGGTAACTAGGGTACCTAGATTGCTATACTAGATAGCCTATGAGAAGTAGAGAGTGATGAAGAATTAATTTGTCTCAAGACATCCTAGATTTCTCAACACATGAGACTTGTAGGGTGGAGGTAGAAAAAGATGCCATGAGGATGAGAGTTTGAGAGCTACTCAAGTGAGGAAAGAAAAATGTGTAAGTCTTTTATTGTGTTGTGAGAGTTATATAAAAATTGGAGCCACCCAAATAAATATCTCAAGTCTCCAAAAAATATCTTAAGTCAACCAAAAATATCTTAAGTTAATATAAATCTCACAACAAACAAAAGATTAAGCATGCTAGAATAGTAACCATAGGTCACTACTAAGCCATGCCACAAAATATGCAATAAACACCTCATCCTCCACCTCAATAATCTTTTAATCCAAAAAGGTTTAAACCATAATGAGGTGTAATCTTCTAAAACTAATCTTGTAAGAAATTACAAGAATACCCCTCATCCGTATATACATACCCGCATCCGTATTCCGAAGAACACGAATATAATGAAACGAAAATAATCCAACAATATAATACTACGATCCAGTTTAAACCAAAGCCCACTGGTATTATCCGTTCGAATCATGATACGTGCACAAGTGCACATATATGATCGAACCCTGCCGTAAAACCATACGGCCTCTACATCGTTTCGCCCGAAGCAGAGAAACCCTTTATGTAGGACTCTAAAGACTCGTCAATACGCTGGTAATGGGTTTAACCACAAGCACGTCAGCGGCACTAGCTGTACGTAACGGCTACCCAAGTATTGAGCAAAAGGGAGGCCGACGAGCAAAATCATCCTGAAACCTCTACTGAGCCTGGCAGTGACAATATCCGTAAAGTCCAGTCCGTTCGTCTATGAGTATCATATATCGAGTCTAGGATGGTGGATAAAGCCATACCCAAAATAATACGACATTTCGTGTCGGTATGAAGCCCATCACCACCTGAGAAACTACCAATCCTAGAGCAGTAATTCTCGACTATCTTGGCCAAGGATTTCTGGTGATGGCCACCCATGCGCAACGCGACATCAACCCCCAATACCGGGAGAGACGAATCCCCTGACGATCCGCTCACTGCCTCCATGTGGCTCGGGACTGTACCCAACTAAAACATGTTTGCACGACTCCTTTGAGCCGTGGTAGGATAGTAATCAAAGCACAGTGGGAACTCACACGAGAAAAATGACGAACTCAGGTCGATAGACTAACCTGTATACATATCACCTGGGAACTGCTATCTGACAATAGGTATAATACTAACTAGTATGTTCCCGGCGAGTCCGGCTGGTGTACTCATAACCCAATGAGCACCTGTTGTAACATTTCAGAAAAATAAAATATTATTTTGGGAATTTATATAATTAAATAATAAATATTAGGAATATTTTAATGTTATGGTATAATTATATACCGATAAATTGGAAAATATTTGGAAATTTACAAGAATTATTGAATTGAAGGTGTTTCATGGGATATGAGCATTTATAGATTTTTAAATAATTATTTGTAAAAAGGTTAAATGCTAAACTCAATTAATTTTCATTAATCGTGCGTTAATCCGGTTTATGTGCATATGACATACACCATGTCACATTTACAAAAAAATACTTGTTACGTTTCTTTTCTACCATGACTTTCTATTTTTCCAAGCATGGCTTTTGTTTTTAAAAATGAGAAGAGAAAAGATAAAGAGAAGAAAAGAAAAGAAAAAGGAAAATGAATAAAGAAAAGAGTATGGGCAAGAGAGAGAAGAGAGAGAGGGTGAGGGGTCTTTCTTTGACCATATCCATTTCTCATCTTTATCATCTTCATCATTTCTTTCTCTCCCTCTCACCATGGCTGCCATCTTGCCTCCACCCCCTCCTACACCTCACTTCACCCCTAAAATCACCTCAAAACACCCTATTCCCCTCATTAAAAATGTACACAAGCTCACTACAAGCACGGGAGATCAAGAAAGTTTGGATTTTGAGCACCAGGGGCAACTCAAGAAAATTCTTGAGTTGCCAAATGAGCTAATTCTTTCACCATTAGAGTAGTAATCCATTTCCTTTAGCCTCTATTTAAGTTTAGAATCGAACTAGTGAGGTTTTGTGAGCTTTGAAAATTCCAAGTTGAGGTTTAGATGATTTTATGAGTTGATAAGGTGAAATTGAGATGTATTAGTGTCCACAAACCCTGTAAAGTTAATATTATGGGCTAAACCAGAGACTAAACCCCAAGACTTGAACTTTAGAATTGCCGATATTGGGTTTTTGTGGGAATTGTGATGACTTCTAGAGATCTGCTATGACCCGGAGACTTTGAAAAATATTTTGCAGATGCAGTGAGATGTGAAGACCACTAAGAAGCTACCCTAGAAACCCAAGCCCAAGCCTCCAAATTTTGGCCGCCGTTTTATTCGATTTGGCCGCAATTTGCGGCCCAATTTTGGAATTAGGGTGTGAAACTTGGTCTGTAGCTCACTAATTAGATAACTAGACCTGTCCTGTATTCAGAAAAGTCTAATTTTACCTTAAGAAAAATCTAGAGTCATTTTACCTTATTTCTGGCAATGTTTTGCAACTTTTGAAACTTGATTTTTGGATATTTGGGTTTTGACTCGGTCGTGTGACATTTGCACGTTAACGTCGAGGGTTGTTTGGCTATTCTTGCATGCTTGGACCATAGGTTTTAACCTATGTGCGATTCGTGTGCCGTTTTGGTTTTCGTGCGCGATTTCTACTTACGATGTCATGTGATATATATGTAAGTACTTTCACATGGATTTAATACGATGAAGAAGAGGATGGCGACATCGACTTCGGCAAGCAAAGATCAAGGTGAGTAGATATATATCTACTGGGAAAGTCGGATGGATGGCATATAGCACCCCCGCAAGTTCGTAGTAATTTGATGCGTTATGGTATTTATATGTATATACGTGTTGCTATGAGATGTGCATACTTAGTAAGTAATACTTTAGATGACTTTGGATTAGCGTTAACGTATTCGGAAGATAGTAACTTAGTTTAGTTTCTTAGTCGCGAAACCCTTGAGTAAGGTTTGGCACACACGCATGCATTTTATTTCTTGTGCATATATGGGGATATATACACACACACACATATGTATGTGAGTATGTATATATGTATATATGTATACATATACACGGATGATGAGGATAGTATATGATACATGGAGATGAGTCGATGTGATTGGGCATGATGTCGTGAAATCGGTGATGTGATTTGGGTCGTGTTATGAGATACGACATATTATTATAGTGGATCGTTGGGCGATATGTTTTCATACACATGCAGATATATATATTGATGGTATCGGCATGTACTAGACTTAGATCGGTACCTTGTTCATGATATTATGATAATGATACCATGTGGATATTGAGGTATATGTGATAGGCGACCCGTACTCTGATTTTGGGATGCCGTACGATGGATTTACCGTACGAGATATAAATATGATGATTGATCCGCACTCATGATTCGAGAATGTCGTATTATATATATGCTATCGTATGTGACGCTATTGAGGCGGGATCACCGACTACTAGATATATAGATCGATTCAAATTTAGGTGGATTTCTTTACCCTTTTGTTAGTCTCTTAGCTGTCTTGTAGTTTATTTAGTAGATATTAGAGTTGGACGCGAGTCATACTTATTTCCAAAACTAATGAATCATGAGTATTTTAAAGACATGCCAAGGGAGACTACGGATATTTCAAAGGACGTAGCTTTTCTTAAAAACACCGTAGCCCCTATTTTCTAAACACCACGATTCGTACGATTTCAGACAACAAAACTGTTTGACTCGAATATGGAAATGTATATTCTTTATTGTTGCGTTTACCATTCATTCTCCGTTTATTCATGTTGTTATTATCGCATTGCATGCTTAATGTATACTTTAGTGATTATGAAACCATGCTGTCAGGACACCAGCACCATTACCGATGATACGTATGCCCCACGTACACTTGCTTACCGGATCACACACATCATCATCGGTAATTGCTATGTCACGTACACTTTAAAAATATTACTTCATTAATATCACTTGTTAGCTGATAGTTCCGATATATCATTACTGTACTAGTTTAGATATTGCATTCTTTACTTAGATACATATACATGTTTATATATTCATTTGTCATGAAATATTATAGGGCCAGTCCGGATTGCCGAAGCCCGGTATTCACTATTATTGACTCTTCATTTTGGGATTTTGGATTTTTCATGAGATTTCTGGATTTGGAGAAACCGCAAGATTTTATAAACTCATTTTCATTTCAAAAGATAAAAAGTGCAGTTTTCTCGTGATATGATGTGAGATACGTCCACCATGAGTTTTCTCGGTTCTTGAGCGATATCATACACCCGATTCGAGGAAGAGCAGGAACCGTCTGTGGGTGCATGGTGGACCCGGTGCGGTACCCCGGGGTGAGAAGGTCACAGATGATGGCGTTGAGCCTGGCAGGGGAGTACTACCGACCAGTTATTTGTGACACGGCGGATATCCGGAGTGTATCGACATAGTCGTGAGATTTTATGAGGGGCCAGTCTGGATTGCCGGAGCCCAGGGGCCAGTCCGGATAGCCGGAGCCCAAGATATTGAGACTTTGAGGTATTGGGATTATATGATATGGGCCAGTCCGGATAGCCGGAGCCTGAGATATTGGATATTTCAATATATGTTTTGTGTCGATACTTGACACGGATTCTATATTGATTTCATTGATGATGCCTCGATTTATATATACAGAAATCTCACTAAATTAAGAAAACGGTTTTCTCATTCATGATATATTCTGTTTTCATTTTGATGCATTCATACATCATATATATGTATTATGTTGCTACCTGAGGCACTGACACGAGCACTTGATATTACACTTATGTGTAGATGTTCTGGGTTATTTTATATTGAGGATATATTACCGTATGACCTACGATTGAGTCATACATGCGATTTCTGCTCGGTGATATTTTCTACTCACGAGTTGGCAACTCACCCCTGTTGTGCCACAGTTTCTTGCAGGTTTTGCCATACAGGTTTCACTGCGGCTTGCTGGCACACTGCTTCCTTCCAGGTGATTACTTTGGTAGGTGGGTTCACTCGCATCGTGACCACCATTATACCTTTTATTATATTCTGTTGTATCTAGTAAACTCCATCAACCAGACATGTATATTGATAGACCTAGAAACCAGTTGTATATTCTTTCGACCTAAGAGTCGCGCTTGTATTATTATGGTTTTCCTCTGGTTTTCTTTCTGAGTTTTGATCCTCGCCCTCCGGCGTTGTATATTATATTATATTGCGTGGTTGTGTCCGCCAATTGGCGAAGAGCTAGCTCCCACTTAGGAATGCCTTTATATTATGCATGAGTGTACCCGTTTGGGGCCAGTATTTACAAAGGAAACTCTGCCGAAATTTTCAGAAAACACTTGATGTTTTTAAATTTCATAATACGGCTTATTTTGTTAAACCACTTTCTTTAAAACAAGTTTTCTTCACTTCTTCTTTAAAATGGTTTAGATTTCTGGGATTTTGGCTTGCTTGAATTAGATGGGGTCCTATAGACTTCATATAATTCAAGTGCCAGTCACGTGCCATTTTAGGTCGTGACACCTGTATACATCTTAGGTGAACAAACTGACACCAATGGCTTGTGAGACCGGCCACCGCCCCTCGTCGGGGTCACGATCAGTATATACAAGTCTACTCTGGAGAATCGATGCCCAATCTCAAAACTCCCACGACTAGGGACATTTAAGGATGTGCTTATAGACTGTTCCTGCCAAAATCTTTGGCCAAGAGCTATTAGTTCCTGTTTATGCCGGCTTAAGTTTCGTTTACAGATATGTGTGAAACCAGGCTCATTCATATACGCACATGCATACATCAGAAGAAGAATAGGTGTTCAACGATAAAAAACAAAGATTTAATTGAACATTTTATTCTACAGGAAATAGATCACCAAATATGGGATCGAAAGTACAGGGATTCACAAAACCATGGATAAAATTATCTAACTCCCTATCTGCCTTCTCCACCATGACGAAGCGGCGATCTTCACGAGGAGTGGCTGCCCATCAGTCAGCACCTCACCCATCAGCAAAGGCAGACATGATGACCCGCTGAGCCCGTATCTGGCTTAGCAGCTGGACAGAGCGATCCCTTAGAGCTGTGGTGATCAAAAGTGCCTCATGGAAGCACTCGATCTTGTCTTCCGTGGCGTCGAGCATTACCGGAGTCATCTCTGCCGGAGGAGGGGGAATGTCATTGAGCACAGACAAGAAAACCATCCGGAGCTAAATAGAGCCGATGGGGAGAGGAGATCCTATACGAGTCAAGAGCTCGTGCAACACCGTGTCGCATTGGTCATTCGTAACAGTAGAGTTCACCAAGCGCGCAGCAAAACGAGAAACAATTTTCTTAATGGGCACCTCCCATGGCTGACGACGTGCATGTGGGCGATTACAAACCATGGCTCTTCTCTGTTAAAACGATTCTCTGAAAATGAGAGAGAAAAGAAGTATTGCTTCAGATTATGAAGGGAGACATTTAAGTCTAGACACAAAAAATGCTGTGCATGATGGAACTATTTCCAAACTCTGGGAAAGAGAAGCTCGACTCAGGAAAAGTGGAAAAGGAAGGTGAAAAGACACTTTCAGTAATGAAGCAGCGCTTCACAGCAACGCCAGCGCTAAGAGTCAAAGACTCTAAGGCAGCGCACCACGTGCAAACCACATGAGCGCTAGCGCTAAGAGCGCTGCACTCTAAGCAGCGCACCATGTGCAAAGCACGTAAGCGCTAGCGTTAAGAGCGCTGCACTCTAAGCAGCGCACCATGCGCAAAGCACGTGAACGCTAGCGCTGGAACTAAATGTTCCCCACCGTTGGATCAAAGATCCAACGAACATGATTAAAAATCATCAATTGACCAGAATAAAATTCTGTTAAGGAAACATTCCTCGCGATCTTTCCAAACAGGAAAGATTGTGCTCTAAAAATCAGAGCACCGTTGGATCAATGTTCCAATGGTGATTAAAAATCACCAAAGTACAGAATAAATTCCGTATGGGAAAGATTTCCCAATCTTGTTAAAAACAAGAAGATTACTTTCTGTAAATCAGAAGCCTTTGGATTAAAGATCCAACGGGGGAAATATCCCCAAATCAATTAGAGAAAAGATCTCCTTAACCGATTGAACAAATCAGTCTTCACTATATAAAGGTCCCAAGACTTCAAGTCTCATAGAGAGGAACCCCCCCTAAATTTTGAAAAAACTTCAAAGAGAAAGCTCTCGGTAGAAGAAGAACTTTCTTCAAGGTAAAAACAGAGAGATAAAAAAAATCTCATCAGAAAAAGAACTTAGTTCTTATGCTAGATCATAGATCTTTAAGACAAACCGTCCCTCACAAAAGAGATCATAACATCTCATTATAAAGGGGGGAGAATAATTCAATTCTCTTAGGATCACAGATCCATAAAGGCAAAGCCTTTCACCAAAACATAAGAGATTGAAAACATCTCCTATAAAATAAGAACTTTGTTCTTAAATCCATGAGACAAAATCTCTTATAAGAGAGAATTTAATTCTCAGAGCGCAAAGCCGCCTAAAAAGAGCCTTAGCGCTCTAATTAAAAGAAGCGCATAACACTCCAAATCTAGCGCTCAGCGCTCCAAATCTAGCGCACAACGCTCCAAATCTACCGCCTCAGCGCTCCAAATCTAGCGCACAGCGCTGCTGAGCCTTACCGCTCCAAATTTACAGAAGCCCTCAGCGCTCAAGTCTGGCGCATAGCGCCAAGCGCGCCACGTGCTCCTCACATGTGCGCTACTTAACAGAAATGCCCCAGTGCTCCAAAGTCTGGCCAAGCGCGCCACGTGCTCCTCACGTGTGCGCTACTTAATAGAAGCGCCCCAGCGCTCCTAAGTCTAGCGCACAGCGCCAAGGCGCCACGTGCTCCTCACGTGTGCACTATTTAACAGAATTGCCCCAGCGCTCCAAAGTTTGGCGCACAGCGCCAAGCGCACCACGTGCTCCTCACGTGTGCGCTACTTAACAGAAGCGCTCTGCGCTCATAATCTGACGCTCAGCGCCAAGCGCGCCATGTGCTCTTTACGTGTGCGCTAAGAGAACATAAACTGTTCTATAAAAAAAGGCCCCAGCGCTATAATGAGTGCCCAACACTCAATAAAAGACAAAAAGATTTTCAGAGCCCAAACCAATGCTCAGCATTGTTAAATGTTCAACATCTTAATTAAATGGGCCGAGCCCCAAAGTGCCCACAAATCCCTAATTCAGATCAATTGAGCCCATGTGCTCACAAAACTTTGATCTCAGTCTCAAATTGGACTACAGATCTTCCAACCAATATTGGTTCAAACGTACATCTCTTCACTCCTCTGATATTTATCGTTGTAATCATTCAATGTCTTCAGAGAGGTGATGGGTCCCGACGACCAGACAAACCACGGATTGTGGGGTCCTTAAACTCATGGACTATGATGTCCTTAAACTTTACAGACTATGATGTCTCTAAACTACTACGGACTGTGGGGTCCTTAAACTCATGGACTATGATGTCCTTAAACTTTACAGACTATGACGTCTTTAAACTGGACCGCAAAGTCCCTAAACTAAAACAATAGAGTCCAAATACTCTTTTGTTGGATCTAAATGATCCTGTTAAGTTGATCTTAGTCTAAAATTAGACTAACGTATTCTTAACAAATCGTTAAGTTGATCTTAGTCTAAAATTATACTAACGTATCCTTAACAAACGTTTAAGTTGATTTTAGTCTCAAACGAGACTAACGTATCCTTAAACCCAAACCAAAAACCAAATCTAAGAAAATACGGATTTGGACTAATCCACCCCCTACGGGCGACAACATAAATTAGTCTCCGTATACAATCCATGGGCAACAAAAGATAAAACAAACACACACACAACACGAAGTGACCATCTGGAGAAAGAGAAAGTTGTTACCACGATGCGGTAGCGTAATTAACTGCAGAGACTTGCGCCTGCAGGGAAGAGCGTCCCCACAATCAAAAACCCCTCAACGAGGGGGAATCTGACGAAGTCTGCTACATCGGCCGCATCCGTTTAAACCTTCGATACATGGTGTCATAAATCAACTTGGCATTTTCGGAGAAGTGGACGGATAGCACCAAATAGCATCTGCCCTCGAAATTCATGCCGGACGTCCCAACATCCCGGTCGCATCTTTTCGGCGGAGAACAGATTCTGGCAAACCCGGTGGGACATTTTCCTCTTTCCACTCCACACTTCGTGTGTCGTGTTTCACGAACCAGTCGCGGTTTGACATGGTTGCCTTTAGATGTAAAGTACTAAGATTTGGTATCTTTCTCCGTGCAGAGAAACAGAAGATCAATGGCTTCAAACTGCACTAATTGCAACAACTCCCGCTCCGTCTCATCTGGGGGAGTAACCTACGAGCCCCAAGCGGCCTCCCTTTTTACAATGCCGGTGGAACAAGTGACCCAAGCCACCACTGGGCTATTCTTCGGGACCATGATCCCACCAACGAGCTTCAGCGTTCAGATGCCGATACAGAAAGCTGCGAAGAAGTCAGTTTTTGATCAGCTTGCAATCACCACGGCCCCTCTCAGCGGGTCGTCCAACTCCAATGCCTCAGTCTTCGACAGGCTGGGTCAAAGCTCAAGTGGGCTCACAAAAAGGCTCACAATACCAGAGAAGGACACTCCAACTCCTGCTATAGTTGAGGTCGTCCAAGCTGCTCTCCCTACCCGAAGGTCGGCTTTCGACAGGTTGACCATTCCCTCTCAGCCGACGTCTGTCTTTGACAGGCTGACGCCAACGACAGACTTTCATCATAACAGGGGGCATGGAAAAGCTGATTCAACAATGGAGGTGGTCCTGACCGCTCGCCATGCTCGACGTCGACACTGGCGCCGAGTGAGGAAGGCTGGGGCAGCTTTTCTTTCGGACTAACTCCGCCAACTCCAACGGTGGAAGTTGATGCTGCTGTTCCAACTGGGAACAGCTTTGAACTACTTAACAGGGTGCGCAGGAATTCGCCAACTGTCGTACTGAAAAACTCTCCTCCGCCTGTTGAAAAGATCACAAAGGCGAAGCCGGAGCAACCCCCTCAGCGGCTGTCCTCCGAAATTTACAAAGTCTGGCGACAGGTCCGAGACTCGGTGATTGATCAAGATTACTCCCGCCGGCCGAAGAAGATAAAGGTTCGGCAAGAGAAGGACCACTCTGTCGTACCACAGAAGGTGTCGTCTACCTGGGTGCCCGCTGCAACGGCCCCCTCAACGTCACCAGTCCACAAAAAGAGAAGGCCGGAGAAGATCCCCGTGTCTACGACAAATGTCAAGGGCACTGAACCTAAACGCCCTAAGTCTGGAGGCATGGTGGTGCATACCGTCTATATGGCATCCGGAAAAGAGGATAGCCGTATCTCTACGGGTCACCGACCACTTACACGGTCTGTAACTAAGGCTCAGGAGCAACAACAACAAAAGCTCCAAGAAATACTGACAGCCATAGCTGCACTCACTGGACCAAAAGCAAGCCCGGAAACATCTTCGGAGCAGCGTCATGAGCAGGAAATGGATACCGAATTCCTTCGGAGAATGCTTGAGAAGAAGGACAAAGAGGCTGCGGAATAAATGGCCAACATAAAACAAATGGCCCTTTTATTCCAAGATATGGTGGGCCTGATGATCCAGCTGGACCCTCCAGCCGAAGATCCTCCAGTAATAATTGAAGATGATAGAGGAGAGATATCAAATCCTCTGCCGGCTCTGTTAGCAGCCAAGGAGGAGACCATCTCCAAAGCCATGCTCGATGATTATATAGCTCAGCAAATACGAGCTCATCAAGCGAATGAAGCAACCGGCCAAGTCGTCCGAACTGGGCGACCATATCCAGGATGGTACGATTAGATAAAGTACCCGCCAGGATACACAATTCCTAAGTTTCACGTATACAAGGGGACATGCAATTCCCATCAACATGTCGCTCAGTTCAGGGCTCTCTGCGGCAACACTGGAGGGGATGATAAGCTACTGCTTCGCCAGTTCGTCGGCAGCTTGGCGGAAACGGCCTTTGAGTGGTATTCAGAGCTGCCCAACGACTCCGTCATAACTTTTACGGAGATGGAATTGCTGTTCACCCAACATTTCGCAAGCGCTAGAGAACGCACCCCAATCACAGCATTAATTAATGCCAGAGTGAAGCCGGTCGAGACATGGGTCCAGTACGCGATACGATGGCGAAATTTATGGTCGAAGTGCGAGCAGCGCATAGAAGAAGCACCTGCAGTAGGCATGTTCGTAGGTACCCTCGATCCGCAGGCGACTATATCTCAGTTCATGATGTTTTTCAAGCCGACTACCTTTCAGACCCTGATTGATAAACTGGCCTAAATGGACCAGATGGGTCATAAGCCTTACTTTTCAAAGACAAAACAGCGGAACGAAAAGGGTAAAGGGAAAGCGACCTTCGTCGCCAACGCTCAACAACAACCGAGTGACCCGAGACTGGTTGTTCGCCAAAGTAACAAGCGGCAATCACTCGATGAGAAGTTGAGACGTCCTTACTCGTTTCCCCGGGATAAAACAAGGAAACTGTTTGAACTGGCAGTGCGCAATGGGCTCATTACTCTACCGGAGTCGAGACACCCACCACAACCGAACGACGTCAACGATCCCAATTACTGCCCCTACCACCGAGTATTGAGCTATCCGATCGAAGATTGCTACGTTTTCAAAAACTGAGTTGAAGACCAATACCAACAGGGCAAGTTCGCGCTATCTGAAAACTGGAAGGTGAGTCCCCCACAACAGCACACTCCTAAAAGGGTGGACACACTGGGGGCATCATGCTCTTTTATAGAAGAAGCTCCATGGGAGGTCGCTCTTTCAGCCAAAACGAAAAGAATGCTGAAGGATCTTCACACATACCCGGCAATCAGGTGGAAAAGCCCGCTAGAGCCTGAGATCATTGAGGGAATGCTAAAACCGCGCCCGACGCCAAGAATTGGTAGCGATGGTCAAAACGCTCAGGCCCGGCTGTCAAAATCTTCAAAGAAGAAGAAAAAACCCGTGAAGCCTGATGACAAGCGCACGGACCTGCAAAAACACGCACTGGAGGAATACAACCAAAATGCGTGAACCCCGGTCACACTCAATGAATTTCTCAACCATATCCTGAAGGGCGGAGATAGCGATGATGATGAAGGAGACAACTCATCACAGAAACCAGAAGATTATGTGGCAAGTTGCCACATGATCTCTCATTCGTCGCTAAATAAAAAAGAAGCTCATTCGGCATCAGAAGATAATGTAGAGGAGCTGGGGGCAGGATCAATACCAAAATCCTTGGAACCGTCAGACGAGATGATCGACATGCTACTGAACGAAGCCCGTCAGAAGAGCAAAGATGATCGAGAACGCCAAATGGCCATATTCGAAAGGGCCAGGCGTCGGCGTCAAGTTGGAGAATCCGTGATAGGGATGGGTCACAAAACACTCCAACCATATCAAATCACACCCTAAATAGGTGTATTCCACATCAGCGTCATGTATCCCGTCACGTGACAAATGCACGTGCATACAAGATAAACTATGGACCGAAAAGTCCATAAACTACAAATTTGCCTCAAATATGGCAACGATGGACCGCAGTGTCCTAAAACTTGCAACTGACCGAGACGTCTATATACTACTACGGACCGCATCCCAAGGCTGACGCACCAAAAAAAATGGTACGTCCATAAGCGAGATGGGCACGGATGAAAACCCGAAAGGGCTCCGTGAGTAAAAACAGTAGGACTACCGGCGAGTTTATGAAAACCCGAAAGGACGCAATCTCGTTAAAAGACACTTGCAAGGTCCTCTCGACCCTGTAAGGAGAAACTACCTGCGTTAGATCCTTACGACTCACAAAGGAGCTACACACTTAGGAATCCCCACGATTCCTAAGGAGAAAACACACTTACGAGATCCTCACGACTCGTAAGGAGAATTCCCTTTTGAGACCCTCACGGCTTATAGGATTCAAAAGCCTTAAGCTACAGGGATCTGAACCTGTTCTTAAGCCATCACATTTCCCAGATTGCCCTATAAGCGGTTCAATGTTGACCCTTGTATACAATCCACGGGCACGAATAAACATTTCCCTAACAGAATCCCACCAGCGACTAGGGATATGCTCATAGGGTGAACGACCCTTCTAAGTCCTCTCGATTTATAAGGAGAAAACACTCTTGTAAGATCTTTACGACTTATAAGAGAACACACACTTAGGAATCCTCACGATTTCTATGGAGAAAATACACCTACGAGATCCTCACGACTCGTAGGGAGAAATACCTTTATGAGACCCTTACAGCTCGTAAAGTCAAAAGCCTTAGTCGACAAAATCCTAACCCTGTTTGCTAAGCCACCTTTGTTCGAATCGACAAAGGCAAATGATGATTCGCTCATGGCAATGTCCCAGTTGTAGTGATACTGATGCCTAAATCGGTATCAAATCCCAAGTCCTTTCACGGAAAATGATGATTCGCTCCTGGCAATGTCCCAGTGACAGCGATGTTGATGCCTAAATCGGTATCAAATTCCAAGCCCTTTCACGGCAAATGGCGATTCGCTCCTGGCAATAATCCAGTTGTAGCGATGCTGATGCTAAGATTGGCATCAGGTTCTAAGTTCCACACTCGCGATAAAGATTCAGCAAGCCAAAAATGCATATGAAATAGCCGAAATGATGCGGCAACTTGCAACAAAATCAGCAAGTAAAAATATATGCATACAAAATAGCCAAAATGATTGGGCAACTCGCAATAAAAAAACAACGAGTAAAAAAAAGGAAAAAAAGAAAAAATGATTGGGCACCACGAAAATAGCCGAAATGATTAGGCAATCGCGACTTTCGCGATACAAAAAGCTGAAATGATAGAGCATCGCGGGAAGAAAACAAAAAAAATAATAATACATATAACGTGAAACTTTTGCCCTACAGATGAGATCACATCGATCCATGTATACAATCCAGGGGCACAAACAAAGAGGGAATCATATCATCCCACTAGGCTCCATCAGAAAGAGAGCCAAGTCTCGATGACAACATCTGCACCTCAAGAGAACAACAACGGCGTTCCTCTTTATTCAAGCAGGATTCGGACGCGACGTCAACAAAGCGGAGCCACGGTAAAGTCCTTAGAACCAAGACTCTACGGTCCACAGACAGCCTAGAGTCAACCAATGACTTCCCCGCCGGATCAACGCTCCGTCTCGAAAACAAGTCAACCAACCTACAGGGAAATCAGCGTCCTTGGCAAAAACCTCGATTTAGGGAAATCAGCGTCCTTGACGAGAGTATCTCGATTCGCGTCGACCCGCAGAGAAATCAGTGTCTTTGTAGGAATACCTCGATTCGTCTCAACTCCGAGGAAATCAGTGTCCTTGGCAAATACCTCGATTTAGGAAAATCAGCGTCCTTGACGAGAGCATCTCGATTCGCGTCGACCCGCAGAGAAATCAGTGTCTTTGCAGGAATACCTCGATTTGTCTCAACCCCCAGGGAAATCAGCATCCTTGGCAAATACCTCAATTCAGGGAAATCAGCGTCCTTGACGAGAGCATCTCGATTCGTGTCGACCTGCAGAGAAATCAGAGTCTTTGCAGGAATACCTCGATTCGTTTCAAACCCCAGGGAAATCAGTGTCCTTGGTAAATACCTCGATTCAGGGAAATCAGCGTCCTTGACGAGAGCATCTCGATTCGCATCGACCCGCAGAGAAATCAGTGTCTTTGCAGGAATATCTTGATTCGTCTCAACTCCAGGGAAATCAGTGTCCTTGGCAAAACCTCGATTCAGGGAAATCAGTGTCCTTGGCAAAACCTCGATTCAGGGAAATCAGCGTCCTTGACGCGAGCATCTCGATTCGCGTCGACCCGCAGAGAAATCAGTGTCTTTACAGGAATCCCTCGATTCGTTTCGACTCCAGGGAAATTAGTGTCAATGGCAAAACCTCGATTCAGGAAAATCAGCGTCCTTGACGAGAACAGCTCGATTCGCGTCGACCCGCAGAGAAATCAGTGTTTTTGCAGGAATCTCTCGATCCGTCTCAACCTCAGGGAAATCAGTGTCCTTGGCAAAAACCTCGATTCAGGGAAATCAGCGTCCTTGACGAAAGCATCTCGATTCGTGTCGACCCGCAGAGAAATGCGACAATCAACCTCGGAGCCATGGCAAAGTCCCTAGTTCCAAGTCTCGACGGCCACATCTACAGCTTGGAGACCCACAACAGCGTTCCTCTTCATTCCAGCAGGATTCGGACGCGACAATCAACCTCGGAGCCGCGGCAAAGTTCCCAGTTCCAGGACTCGGCGTGCACAGACAACCCAAAGTCAACCCCTGACCCCGTATGGCTAAAGTCAATCCTGACCCCATATGGCCAAAGTCAACCCCTGACCTCGTATGGCTAAAGTCAATCCTGACCCCCATATGGCCAAAGTCAACCCATGACCCTGTATGGCTAAAGTCAATCCTGACCCCATATGGCCAAGGTCAACCCCTGACCCCGTATGGCTAAAGTCAATCCTTACCCCCATATGGCCAAAGTCAACCACTGACCCCGTATGGCTAAAGTCAATCCTGACTCCATATAGCTAAAGTCAACCCCCTGACCCCGTGGAACACAGATCTAGTTAATCCTGGCCCCGTGGAAAACGGCCAAGGTCAACCCTCGACCTCCCCGTCAAAGCAATGCTTTGATTCGGGAGCAGGTCAACTTATCAATCACTTACGAGTCCTCTTGACTTGTAAGGAAGAAAATTCCCTTATAAGATCCTTACGACTCTCAAGAGAAAAAACACACTTAGGAATCCTCACGATTCCTAAGAAGAAAATACACCTACGAGATCCTCTCGACTCATAGGGAGAAAAGTCTTTGTGAGACCTTCATGGCTCATAAAGTTGAAAAGTCTTAAGCGTCAGATCTGAACCCGTTTCCTAAGCCATCGCTGCCCTGTAAAGAGTTCAAGATGAACTGTTATCTACCATCTATGGGCCACACTTGCCAAAGCTACATGCCACTGAAATGGAGAAGTCACTCATGAGCATATAAACTACTTCACGTCAGAGTAAGACATAAAGAAATAGAAGGGTGCGGCTTATGGAGCTGAGGGTTTGGAACTATATCCCTTAAGAGTCGAGATTTGAGTCGATGATACATGACGACGCTTGTGTCCGTTCGTTATATTCTCAGATCAAGATTCTGAAAGTTATATACCAACTCGAAACTGGTCATATGCTATGAATTACTCTGCACTACATCACCCACGTATATACTTACGTAGGCAAAGTAGTGGGGGGGCATTTGTTTCCGCCAAAATCTTCGGCCAAGAGCTATTAGTTCCTGTTTTTGCCGGCTTAAGTTTCGTTTACAGATATGTGTGAAACCAGGCTCATTCATATACGCACATGCATACATCAGAGGAAGAATAGGTGTTCAACGATAAAAAACAAAGATTTAATTGAACATTTTATTCTACAGGAAATAGATCACCAAACATGGGATCGAAAGTACAGGGATTCACAAAACTATGGATAAAATTATCTAACTCCCTCTCTGCTTTCTCCACCATGACAAAGCGGCGATCTTCATGAGGAGTGGGTACCCATCGGTCAGTACCTCACCCATCAGCAAAGGCAGACATGACAACCCGCTGAGCCCGTATCTGGCTTAGCAGCCGGACAGAGCGATCCCTTAGAGCTGTGGTGATCAAAAGTGCCTCGTGGAAGCACTCGATCTTGTCTTCCATGGCGTCGAGCATTGCCGGAGTCATCTCCGTCGGAGGAGGGGGAATGTCATTGAGCGCAGACAAGAAAACCATGCGGAGCCAAATAGAGCCGATGGGGAGAGGAAATCCTATACAAGTCAAGAGCTCATGCAACACCGTGTCGCATTGGTCATTTGTAAGAGTAGGGTTCACCAAGCGCGCAACAAAATGAGGAACAATTTTCTCAATGGGCACCTTCCATATCTGACGGCGAGCATGTGGGCGATTACAAACCATGGCTCTTCTCTGTTAAAATGATTCTCTGAAAATGAGAGAGAAAAGAAGTATTGCTTCAGATTATGAAGGGAGACATTTAAGTGTAGGCACAGAAAATGCTGTGCATGATGGAACTATTTCCAAGCTCTGGGTAAGAGAAGCTTGACTCAGGAAAAGTGGAGAAAGAAAGTGAAAAGATACCTTCAGTAATGAAGCAGCGTTTCACAGCAGCGCCGGCGCTGAGAGTCAAAGACTTTGAGGCAGTGCACCACGTGCAAAGCACGTGAGCGCTAGCGCTAAGAGCGCTGCACTCTAAGCAGCGCACCACGTGCAAAGCACGTAAGCGCTAGCGCTAAGAACGCTGCACTCTAAGCAGCGCACCACGTGCAAAGCACGTGAGCGCTAGCGCTGGAACTAAATGTTCCCCACCGTTGGATCAAAGATCCAACGAACATGATTAAAAATCATCAATTGACCAGAATAAAATTCTGTTAAGGAAACATTCCTCGCAATCTTTCCAAACAGGAAAGATTGTGCTCTGAAAATCAGAGCACCGTTGGATCAATGATCCAATGGTGATTAAAAATCACCAAAATACAGAATAAATTCTGTATGGGAAAGATTTCCCAATCTTATTAAAAACAAGAAGATTGCTTTCTGTAAATCAGAAGCTCTTGGATCAAAAATCCAACGGGGAAATATGCCCAAATCAATTAGAGAAAAGATCTCCTTAACCGATTGAACAAATCAGCCTTCACTATATAAAGGCCCCAAGACTTCAAGTCTCATAGAGAGGAACCTCCCATAAACTTTGAAAAAACTTCAAAAAGAAAGCTCTCGGCAGAAGAAGAACTTTTTTCAAGGTAAAAACAGAGAGATAGAAAAAATCTCATCAGAAAAAGAACTTAGTTCTCATGCTAGATAATAGATCTTTAAGATAAACTGTCCCTCACAAAAGTGATCATAACATCTCATTATAAAGGGAGGAGAATAATTCAATTCTCTTAGGATCATAGATCCATAAAGACAAAGGCTTTCACCAAAACATAAGAGATTGAAAACATCTCTTATAAAATAAGAACTTTGTTCTTAAATCCATGAGACAAAGTCTCTTATAAGAGAGAACTTAATTCTCAGAGCGCAAAGCCGCCTAAAAAGAGCCTTAGCGCTCTAATTAAAAGAAGCGCACAGCACTCCAAATCTAGTGCTCAGCGCTCCAAATCTAGCGCTCAGCGCTCCAAATTTAGCGCACAGCGCTGCAGAGTCTCAGTGCTCCAAATTTACAGAAACCCTCAGCGCTCAAGTCTGGCGCACAGCGCCAAGCGTGCCACGTGCTCCTCACGTGTGCGCTACTTAATAGAAGCGCCCCAGCGCTCCCAAGTCTGGCGCACAGCGCCAAGCACGCCACGTGCTTCTCACATGTGCGCTATTTAACAGAAGCGCCCCAGCGCTCCAAAGTTTGGCGCACAGCGCCAAGCGCACCACGTGCTCCTCACGTGTGCGCTACTTAACAGAAGCGCTCTGCGCTCATAATCTGGCGCTCAGCGCCAAGCGCGCCACGTGCTCTTCACGTGTGCGCTAAGAGAACATAAATTGTTCTATAAAAAAAAGGCCCCAGAGCTATAATGAGTGCCCAACACTCAATAAAAGACAAAAAGATTTTCAGAGCCCAAACCAATGCTCAATATTGTTAAATGTTCAACATCTTAATTAAATGGGCCGAGCCCCAAAGTGGCCACAGATCCCTAATTCAGATCAATTGAGCCCATGTGCTCATAAATCTTTGATCTCAGTCCCAAATTGGACTACAGATCTTCCAACCAATATTGGTTCAAGCGTACATCTCTTCACTCCTCTGACATTTGTCATTGTAATCTTTCAACGTCTTCAGAGCGGTGACGGGTCCCGACAACCAGACAAACCACAGACTGTGGGGTCCTTAAACTCATGGACTATGATGTCCTTAAACTTTACAGACTATGATGTCTCTAAACTACTATGGACTGTGGGGTCCTTAAACTCATGGACTATGATGTCCTTAAACTTTACAGACTATGACGTCTTTAAACTGGACCGCAAAGTCCCTAAACTAAAACAATAGAGTCCAAATGCTCTTTTGTTGGATCTAAATAATTCTGTTAAGTTGATCTTAGTCTAAAATTAGACTAACGTATTCTTAACAAATCGTTAAGTTGATCTTAGTCTAAAATTATACTAACGTATTCTTAACAAACGTTTAAATTGATCTTGGTCTCAAATGAGACCAACGTATCCTTAAACCTAAACCAAAAACCAAATCTAAAAAAATACGGATTTGGACTAATCCACGCCCAACGGGCGACAACATAAATTAGTCTCCGTATATAATCCATGGGCAACCAAAGATAAAACAAACACACACACAACACGAAGTGACCATCTGGAGAAGGAGAAAGTTGTTACCGCGATGCGGTAGCGTAGTTAACTGTAGGGGCTTGCGCCTGCAGGGAAGAGCGTCCCCACAATCAAAAACCCCTCAACGAGGGGGAATCTAACGAAGTCTGCTATATCGGCCGCATCCGTTAAAACCTTCGATACATTGTGTCATAAATCAACTTGGCATCTTCGGAGAGGTGGACGGATAGCACCAAATAGTATCTGCCCTCGAAATTCAGGCAAGACGTTCCAACGTCCCGGTCGCGTCTTTTCGGCGGAGAACATAGACCGTCCTGCTCCCACGTATATGATCGCCATCATAATGCTGGCAGTCAAGCAAAAATCCTATGGGCTCTTTCAACATGTAATAGTGATGTTTAATACCATGTAAAGTATGTACATGATAATAGAAATAAACCAGATATCTTATTATCATCTTGAGTAAGACTGTTATACCTGTATAGGTCCCCCCTCAATCATCATAATTACCTGCCTGCGACTATGATAATTGCCTTGAGGGCACTATAGCTAACAGTTTATGATGTCGGGAGTTAGAGAGAGGGGTGAGGAGGTGAAGGCGGGGGTGATGGTGATGTCGACGGCGAGGTGATGAGGTCTCAGGCGAGGGTTTTTTGAGTTGTTGTTGGTTTCGTCGTGGGTCGTCGGGGGTGCAGGCCTGGTTGTGCAAGGTGCTCGGGGAATGAAGGAGGAGAGAAGGAAGTGGAGGTTGTGATTAGGGTAACGACGAGGTGGGGTGATTGGCAGTGAGGTCTTAAGGCTAGGGTTCTGGTTTAGGTTCGTCGGGGTTGCAAGTGGTCATGGATTGGAGGTCTCGGGGTTAGACGTAGAGAGAAGGAGGTGGAGGTGGTGGTGACGAGGTTGCGGGGAGGTCGGCGGCGACGTGAGGTGAGGGCTAGGGTTGGGTTCGTCGCGGCGAAAGAACATAGAGCTGAGAAAGAGAGAGGTGATGATGGTTACCGATTATGTTAAATAATAATTTATATTTATATAGGAGAGAGAGTGTGTACGTGAGAGGAGAGAAAGAGACAGAGAGTGTATGGGAGAGGGAGAGGGAGAATAAGAGAAAGAGAGAGATACAGGAATAGAATCTGGAAAATATTAATTAGTTTAAAAAATATGTTATGTATATATATTATGAGAATAATGGAGGAAAGATGCCATAGGAGGGAATTTCCTCCTATGGCGTCGAAAAAATACACCCTCTCTCATTTTTTCCGCCGATCGGCACCCACCATCTTCATCGTTATCATCTAAAATATCGGTACACCAAATTTCATGCGATTCTACAACCTTTTCACCGTTGATTTAGTAATGTAAAATGTTCTATTGTCGGTAAACCGTTAATTTTGAACCCACCAAATCAACGGTGAAAAAGTTGTAGAATTACATGAAATTTGGTGTATCCTCATCTTAGATGATAACGATGAAGATGGTGTGTGCCGATCGTCGGAAAAAATGAAGGAGGGCGTATTTTTTCGACGCCATAGGAGGAAATTCCCTCCTATGGCCTCTTTCTTCCATTAACCTCATATATTATATACAAGCAACTGTTTAGTTTATATATTATTATAATATATTTAGTTTAGGTTTAAACAGCTAATATCAAAATATCCCGACAAATACTCGGATCTCTTCTAAAAATCTAGTTTTAAAATATGGATAGTATACGTACAAGCTAAAACTATAATGCAATGTCCGGTTACTAAAATGCATACCCCCAAGTACGGATATACGTAAATACACGCAGCGATCCAGACGAGTCTGTTTTATCAATCTGGACATGAACACGATATATGAATGCAAACATATGATATGGGGTATGATAACATGCCATGCTAGTTATTAAAAATATTATCTGGCTATTATTTGTATTATTTAAAACATATGCAGACAAAAAAATATGTGATACATGTATACAGAATCTAGATGTGCACGGATTCTCTGTATTAGCAAATATATGACGTAATTTTGAACCATGATGGGTTTCAAGTATGCGGGTCGGGTCGGATACTAACCACAATTACTAAATGCATTATCCGCACCTAAAAACAATAATAAACGAGAAGTTGTCGCAAGATTAGGAAATACCCCAAATAAAATATCGTATAAATATACTAGGGTGTTACAAATCGAACCTAAGTACGTATTAAAATACACACGCTATATCGTTTCGCCTGAGCTGGAAAACTCTCTGTATGGGACTCGAAAGACTCGACAATATGCTGGCAGTGGGTTTAACCACAAGCACGTCGGCGACACTAGCTGTACGTAACAGCTACCCAGGTATTGAACGAAATGAAGGTTGACAAGCAAACTCATCCGTATCCCTACCGAGCCTGAAATCGAAAGTCTCCGTACACTCTGGTTTGTTCATCTAAGAGTATCGTATATCGAGTTTAGGGGGTGGATAAAATTAGACCCTTAATAACACGATAAGTCGTGTCGGTGTGAAGCCCATCATCCACGGAGAAATTATCGATCTAGATCAGTAAATCTCGTCCACCTTGGCCAAGGATTTCTGGCAATGGCCACCCGTATGCCGCGCGACATCTACCCCCAATACTGGGAGGGATGAATTCCTGACGATCCGCTCAACACCTCCATGTGGTTTGAGACTGTACCCAACTAAAACCTGTTTACATGACTCAGTAGAGCCGTGATAGGTAGTAATCAAAGCACGGTGAGAACTCACACGAGACAAATGACGATCTCAGGTCGACAGACTAACCCGTACTCATGTCACCGAAGAACTGCTACCTGACAGTAGGTATAATACCATCTGGCATGTTCCCGGCGATTCTGTCCAATGTAAGAGCACCTGTGTACAATTTTTGGTGACTAACCAACACCAATGGCTGTGAGACCGGCCATCGCTCCTCGTCGGGGTTAAGAAACGTATACACCATTCAACTCTGGAATATCGATGCCCAGTCTCGATATTCCCACGACCAGGGACATTTAAGGATTTGCTTATAGGCTACTCAGTTCTCACGAGTGTGATAGCCACAATAACCCTGGTAGCTAAGCATGGATTCTATGAGCTCTATCAACATATAACAGTGATCCGTAACACCACATAAAAATGTACATGATGATAAAGACAAACCGGACAGCATACTGCTGTCTCGAGTAAGACTGTTCTATCCGTATAGATCCTCTCTCAATCATCATAACTGCATGCATGTAATTACAATAATTGCCTTAAGGGTACTATAACCAGCAGCACGTGCAAAATACCAGTTTGAAAGTAATTTCCAAACACCTCTTTCATCAAAATAAATAATTGAAGTGCTGAAAGCAATTTTCGAACACCTTATTTCCCCTACTTCCATGGTTATTCATGTCAGACAAAGTAAAGTAGAAAGTGCGAAAGCGAGCCCACTTTTCTACTTTGACTAGTTTGGGAGCTGAAATAGAAAAGTAAAAAGTACTTTCTACCATTTTGTCCTATATGTATTTTTGTCCAATCCACTTTCTCACAAAAACTCGAGAAAGTGAATATTTAAGTATTATTTTTTCATATTTTATTTTACTTTCTTTTTTTTCTTTCCTGCTTTCTATAATTCCAACTAAACGATCCAATTTCATTTTTCATTGCCACATAAAGTGTCAACTCAGGTTCTTTCCCACTTATATTTTAACAAAACAAACAAGAATAAATACCATCCTCACACATTATTTCCATTTTAATTTCCTGCTTTTTCTTTGTGCTTTTCACTTTTGGATAACCAAACAGTCCCTTTTAAAAAATTCATTTTGAAAATAAGAAATCTAAAAGTTTGGAGTTTTTGTAAAATCCATCCATTTACTTTTGAATAACTCCAATATTCTAACATTCTTTAAAAAAACATGTAAGAATATTAAAGTTTAATATTACAAGAAGATGATTGATTAACGAATTTGTCTCATTGCCGGCTATAACCCATCCCTCACCGAAAAACCCTAAGGCTGTTTAGTTGCAAGATTATGAGATTTGGTTTCCAAAATAGTACGGTTGAAAATTCCTGGATTTGGTAATTTGTTGTTTCGTTGGTATTGGATTCATAATATTGGATTTGTAAATTTTTGTAATGTTTGTTTGGTTGGTGAAAAGAAAGTAGGATTTGGATTTGAGAGAGAGAGAGAATTATTAAATAAATAAATAATCCGGACGCCATCTAAAAGTACAATGAATAGTGCCTAATCTTTATAAATTCTCCAAATTTTTAAGGATTCAAGAATCCTTATTTTATAATGGCCCCACATAAAAAACAAAGAAATCCTAAATATTTAAATCTCACTGCCAAACACAAAATTATGGATTCTCTCAATTTTGGATCCACCGGCCAAATGTTTCGAAATCCTACGCGCTGAACACAAACCAATGCCCAAATCCGTCACTATTAAAACGCCACGTGTCGGTCCCCTATTCGCAGTTGGCTGGATCAATCCCAAAATTCCCACTTAACACCTCGCACGTGCTTACGAGAAACAAGTCGCGTGCGGGCAGACCCGTAAATGTCTCGGACCCTGTGGCCATTTCCCTCTCCAACTCACACCCACTGTTAGTTTTCAATCTCTCCCCAATCCCTAATTTCCCCAATCGACACTCTTGAGCGAAAAAAAAGGGAGCGAATTCGAAAGGCACCACCTTTAATTTCTCTTCGCCTTCGATCCGCCGTTAGTTCGTCGGAATTCGCCGTTAGATCCTCTCCCCGACGAGCCTCCGCCGTTTGATCCATGACGGGCGTGAGCGGAGCTAGGGTTTGGCTGCTGTTTGAGCATGTTGTTGGGAAATGAGAGTTAGGGTTGTATCGATACGATTTGGGTCAATCAACTGGCAAGATTTTGTTTTCGAATGGAGGGGAGTAGCAGCGAACTAGGATTTTTTCTATCTCTGGTAACTTTTTTTGTTTGAATTTTTCGTGTATAATTTGATTTAGTTGTCACTTTCCCAGTGCTTTGCTAGTGGTGTTAGCAAGTCAGCCGTGAGTTTGGGGCTTTTCATACGTGTGTCTTGAATTGCTAGTTGGTTTAAGCTGTTCCTTTAATTCCTCAGCGGTTGTTTGGTTTCTGAGAGAAAACAAAAAATTAGGGTTTCCTTTTTAGAGAAGTACGAGGTAAAAATCAATTATCTTGAAGAGTTGGAGGATTGATTGAAGATTGTATGGAATCTCCTGTTTAGTGGCGATGATGTTTTTTTTGGGTGAAATTTTTGTACTTTGGGATCAATGTACCTTTATATTTTGTTGTGTAGATCGGCTATAGCTTCTATGCAACTTGTGTTGAGTCTAACTATAACTATGCCCGTCTTTCTGTCAGCAGTGAGAAAGTGAAAAATTCAAGGAAACCAGAGGACTTTATTGAATATGGCTTTCAAGCTTGTATCTTTGCTTTAGTCAGATTGAAGTACCTATTTATTATGGTTGCAGATTCACTGGGGCGGTTATGGGGTGTAAATCTACATAACCCCGTTTGAAGTTTGGTGTCGAAGACTTCTGAGTTATGAGCCTTAGATGATAAATTCGACAAAATCTAAACCTCAGTTAATTTTGTTTCCTGAAAATAATTTAGCCTGGTAAACATTGGTTCGCAATGAATATAGTTTATTATACAATATATTCACTCAAAAGACCAAGCTGAAAAAGACTCAGCATAACCAACCAAGTGTGATGACTGATGAGTATTTATGTATGTCTAAATCATATTTGTAATTCCTACTAGGTCGGACCTAGTCCTTAACTTGAGGCACATTTTTTTCTTTCATTTCAAGTGAGAATATCCTCATCATGAACAACAATAACAACAGAACCCAACTTTTTTGGTTTAACGACACAGCTCTCTTTATTATACTTTTGTTAAATTAATAATTACATAATCCTCCGAAGTCGCCTCAGTCCATGTTCATTTAGTCTAGCCTTGTCTTCCTTCAACCATCATCACCTGCAATTCCTTTGTTTTTTCGTACGGGCACACATATTTGTTTCATTTATTATTTTTTTCCATATCATTTTATATTGGTGGTCCTCATTTTATCCTCGGTTGGAAACACTGCTTTTAGTTTCTCATGGGTATTCATTTTCTCTCCCATCTTTTGTGATTCCAACGTATTCTCCTTTACCTTTTCAATTATAAGTATTGGTAGTATCCATAATATCCATAATCAGACGAAGGTCACTCCAAATGAATCTAACTGATGTTGTCGGGAAAACCTTTGTGTGATTTATGGTTGTTCAACTGTGAGGAAGAGATATTGTTAGGTGACTAGGTTCCAACCACCAATCCAATTCACATTCATAACCATATCATGCTCGTAAGGCCTCAGAGTTTTTCATGAAAGCCTAGGATGATCTTTAAAGGCGTGATCTTGTGTTGGCATGGAGGTTGCTCTGGTCTAGTGACAGTCATCATTTTAAATGGCAGCCTAAATAAGGTTATCATTCATATTTTTTTGAGGATCTATATTTTGGATGTTGTCCAATATTATCCTCCATTTGCATTGATATGGATAACATTAGATAATTTGTAGTGATTTATGGATGACACTGGGATCAGATAAAATAGTAACATATTTTTTTCACTTGTTGTGAGTCTGGAGACTAAAAATAATATTAGAAATACACACTAAATGGTTATTATTGAACTTACTATGCATTATCTGATTGCATTGCAAGTCTGCGTGAGAATACTTACAATTTCCAAGCTAGAAACAACAAATAAGTATTACTTATCATGCTAAATGAGCTGATTGCCTGTCTAATTTATTATGCATGGAACAAACAAAATTCTCTGAGACATAACTTAAAATGATTTTCTTAGTATTTTCTTTGAATTTGTTCACATATAACCTAAAATGTTTATATATGTTAGATGATATCTGGCCATTACAATCACCTTACTGAACTATTGGTATGCATGAGATATAATAGCATTATCATGCCCAATATTAACATCCGAATTGATTTATATCTCAAATATTTCTCCTAATCATGGTTTGAAATATCGATCGGTCCTGAACCGACTTGGTTGATTCTAATCCAAAATGACCGTCCGAATTCCGATGCCAATACCGTTAGATACCAAATAGTATTTGGAACCGACTTGGTTGATTCTAATCCAAAATGACCATCCGAATTCCGATGCCAACACCGTTAGATACCAAATAGCATTTGGTTTACCATTTGATTATTGCGATTTTAGTATTAACTTTACTGATGGATACTGGGTCTATTTATGGGTTATTAGGTTTATCAATGGGTTAATGGGTTTGATTATATGTTTTAGGTTATTACTGTTTACTCGACATAATATATTAATGAAAAATGTTTAAAAAAGGTTATAGTTATTTTTCCCAAGTATTAAAATAGTTACTTTAGACATCATTAATTACTAAATTCTTTTTAACAATTGTACTAATTTTTATAATTTCTTTCTATCAAACGATATAAAATCCAATATCATGATCCGAGACAACAGATGCTACTGAGATGGGTGATTCCGATTCCAAATGTAATCGTCCGATACATATTTTGACTTTTGAGATCTTAAACCTTGCTCCAAATATTCGCAGTCCGACATAGAAATTACATATTCATATGAACCCAATTTTTTATATTAAAACGTTATCTTAATGTAAATTGTTTTTGAACATAAGAGATTTCGAGAATTGCTTCTCATACTTAATTAGACACAAATTTACCTTATAATTGGTGGTGTAATGAGTTGATGAATGTTGGAAATGGTTTCATTTTTTAATTTTCTAGATGAAATAGACTAAAATCAGAATAATCATCCATCCGTTTTATTTATTTATTTTAGAATCATTAAAAGCTGGAGTTGGAGTTTATATAAAAATTGTGTTTTGGTGGTAAAGGTTATCCCATGTGGAAACCACCTCCGCCTCTAATAAATATGGTTGGTCTCCTTTGCCCTTGTTGGTTGCGTGCCATAAACGTGTGACTGACCTGTCAGTCTTCATGTGTTATCAACTCTACTCGCTAATGAGAGAAATATTTTTAAATTGAGGATGCGGAGTATACAGTGCCACTGTCTGCAGTGGTGGGAAACATGGAAGATCACTATTCTTCATTTTACCTTTTTTAATACTAATATTAATGAATCTTGGATTTGCAAAGTTACATGCACATGGATCAACGAATAATTTGTTGCCATGTACCTTACCACTGTAGGTAATTACTATAGTGGCAATGCATACTCTGTTTTCTTTTGTATATTTATATCTGTTACTTGCTGTTAATGAGGTTTTAGATTTATATCATGTGCTTATCATAAGTAGTTGGGAGTTCATAGTACATTTAATCTAAACCTTTTTATATCATATCTATAATTATTTTTTAGGGACACACCTATGGATCATGATGAGAATGATTTTCAGAGTCAGAATTTCCAGCTAGTTGGAGAAGACAACAAATTTCCTCCAAGTTTAAGGTCCTATGCTCTACCGAAATTTGATTTTGATGAACATCTTCAGGTCCATCTCAGGTATGATAGTTTAGTTGATAGAGACATCTTACTCGACATACAAGGCTACAACAATAATTGGATTGAGGACTTCTCTTCTGGAACTAGTGCGGTCGAATTCAGTTCGACTGCTGCTGATAATTGCTCGATTTCTAGGCATAACAATGTGTGGTTTGAAGCTACGTCATCCGAATCTGTTGAAATGTTGTTGAAATCCGTTAGAGAAGATGAAATGAATGATAAAAAAGCTATCGCGATGGAGGTAGGGGGTCAAAATGTATCAAGTGGGACGATTGATCAAACAGACCCCACTCTAAGACAAGGCAATGATGATAGTAACTCTACGATGGGGGGAATCATACACGATGATTCATCGGCGTCGCCTAATAAATTTCAGAGAAACTTGTTAGGACAATATAACAATGCAAGTGGGGCTCAGGTTTTGGTTGAAGGCTTGCCTCAAATTTTCAATGGTGAAATATCTGATGCAGGGTTAACTTCGAGTTCCTTGGACGTAAAGGTTGGTGCTGGGCAGGGCACTAGTGATGAACATGCAACTGTGCCATTAGATGATACGGACACTAAATGTTCCATAGCCAATGAAACTTTATGCAGTATGGTTCAGAACAATGAACCTTCACTTGTTTCCTTTCGCATTGTTGTAACGGGCTCTGAGAATTTGACTCCTTCAGTTTTATCAGAACAAGTAGCAGAGGAACACAATGTTGTTAGCCTGGCTGAGAGGTCAGATCTGCTGTCATATGAAGCGCTGAGAGGAAGAAGCCAGATGCTAAGTGATGCTAAAGGAAATGTGCAGTTCTTGGAGGGCCATGAAGCTGAAACTCATTTTTGTGGTGGAGATAGTCCTTCCTTTCTGGCTCCTACTGGCGATTCTTCGGTTTTGATAAATGAAGGATGTAATGTGACTGGATTTTCTGAAAATCCTGATGGGTTGCTGGAATCTATTCCTTACCAAGTAAAGACTTTGAAAAATGATAGTAAAGCAATTGATGAGAGTTCAACACAGCCAGTAGAGAGAAATTCAATGGAAGTTAAAGAGGAGAAATCTATTGAGACAGATCTTGTTGACATCGGCAAGGAAAATATTTCCAACCAGCTGATTAAGCAAAATGATGAAGGCGCAGGAATTACTTCAGAAATGGCAGTGGTGGTGAATGCTTCAGTTCATGTGCACTCTAAAACACAAGTAGAACAATCAAAAGATGAGAACGCAGATAGAAGTCATTCTTACCCAGGTTCTCCATCTCCTAAGCCATCTTTTGTGGAGAAGAGTGTTGAAGATGTGGAACCTGGTCGTACCTTGACGGAATCAGAAATCGTCTTGTTAGGGCAATCTCCTTCGAGTGATTTACTTGATAAGGCTGAGGTTAAGGTCATATCTTCTGTTCCTGGTAAATTGTCTATGACAGCTGAGCCATCTGATGATCACACATCTTCTCTGGAGGTGTCTGTTGCAGAGGAGTGTGCTGGGCCGTCCATCAGTTCTGGTACTACTGATTCAAACAGTGAAGTTGTTACCGGGAAGGCAGAACCTGCCACATCTGCTGGGCAAAATTCTGATGTTGTAAGAGAGATGAATGGTTTGGCACAAAAAAAGTTGGTAGATGATGGATCAGGTAACCGGGGCATATGTTATTTATTTATTTATTTTCCCGTAACGGCCCTGCACCAAGATCCCCAAAGTTTACTATAAGGTTGAGGGAGATTTCTTTATGTGCTCCCCTATAGGCTGAGTGCCTTTTTAGTGCATCAAAACCTGCACTGCATTTTTCCCCCTTTTTCTAAATCCTCTTCTTCAAATGAGAGCCTGGTGTTATTTGAACCAGTGTCTTAATGTCCTTGCCACTGTACCAAAACTTAGAAGTTATTGTGAGGGTTGAGGAATTTTTATATTCTACACCTTCACTTTTCCGTTATAGTTCCTTGTAGTTAGAAAATCCCAAACTGGATTCTTAGGAATAATTAGCCTGATTTGTCAATATTTTGTAGTGGCCTCTGCTCTTACTGTGATGGGTGTTGGAGAGCAGAAAGAAGCGACTTCATGTAAATTACATGCACCCGATTTCTTCAGATCTGATGAGAAGGAAGTGAAGGCAACTGGGGGCACATCTGTTTCTGTTGTGAATAGTGTCTCAGATGCCTGTTTACCTGTGGAACTGGTTAGAATATCTGATCCAGTTGATGCTGATTGCTCATCACATATGGGAATGGCCCAAGATGCCCCAGGTAACTGTCACCTTAACTTGGTTATAAAAATTACTCTTTAAATTGCATGCTCAAAGTAGAGTCTGATATTTCCACTATTGCACCATGAGTATCCTTTTTCAGTGGATGACAAGGTGTCTGCTGTTGATGCAACAGTTAACTTTCACCAGTCACAAGATGCCTATGTTGCAGATGTGGATCCAGAGCAGAAAGAGGGGGAAAGATCAAGTCAATGTTCGCCAGAGTTCATTCAATCTGATGAAAAAGAAGCTACTATTGCTGCAAAACGCAGTTCAACAAAATTAGAGTCCAATGTGGGTGATAGGCCACTTTCTAATTCTGATGTTGGGGAAGATAGTCCTCTCAATGCTACAGGAAAACCACAATCTACAATAGTAGGGAAGCCTTCGTCATATGTGGAAAGTTCTGGAACCCAGAGCGAGTTTCAATCTTTGGCAAATAAGCCAATCACACATGAAGAGACTGTACTGGCTGAAGGAAGTCCTCTCATCCTTGACTCTGCTGTACAAGGAACAGATGAGTCTAATAAATTAAATGCCTCTTCTCATGAAAACAAGGAGACAACCATCAGTGTTTCCGGTAATTACATTGATATTGGAACCATTCTTGTTTTTTATCATGTTAGTTTCTGCTCTAGTTTCTCTGCCAAGGCTGTGCGGCATAACTTTCTTTGTATATAATTCCTTACTGTTTTCAAGGTGCATTACATCATTTGCATAGGACGTCTATTTGTAGTTAAAGTTGTTTTACCTGTAACCTGCTGCTTTTCACTTTTCACTTTTCAGTAGAGCAGCTCAGACATGGTGAGAAACAAATGCTGCCTGAAACTAATCCCTCTTTTGAAATAAATCCTGGTAACTATCAAGTTTAAGCAGAGCGATTAAATAATCTAATTACTTGAGATGGCTGTGATGGGTAGGTTTTAGCGGGTACTCCTGAGAATTTGATGCTTTCCCTGTTACTGTTGTGCTCTATTAGGGATGTGATCTTATTTTGTTTCTTTGGAATGCATAACTACGGTTTTAGGGTCTAACATTTCTATTTGATTCATTTGTTATCTTATTTTTGAACTTAAAAACAAGACCTGATTGATGTTGAACTTGAATGTATATCATATTCTTACGGTTTATTTATTTTTATTGATATCCATCTTATAAATTTTTTTGAAACCGAGAGTTGCTGGAGTATATTGCCATCATGTTCAATAAACATTCTGTCCCCTTGTCTTTCGTAGATGAAATGCCATCATGTACCAATGACAATTTGTGGAACTAGGATGTAGATTTCTAGTGCATAAGTATTGATGGATGTGCCCTTGCACCATAGGAGTTGTTGGGTGTGTTTCTGCTTATTGGTTTTTATTGAGCAAGACAAATATTAGTTTCTATTTGGGTTGCTTATGTGCATATATTATATATAACACAGTTGATAGTTAAATTAAGAACTTGCTTCTGTCGTGTTTGTTATACAATGGCAAGGCCTAGCTTGCTGGGTTTGTTTTTGTACTGTTTATGCTATAATTCCTCTATTCTTTAGTCATTGTCATTTTGTAAAGTCAGCTCTTTTTATAGTTTAGTGGTAAGAAGTACGGACACTTGGAGCTGCACCTTTAACTCATATGTATGTTTTGGATGCTCGGATATCTCCAATACATGCTGGATATATGTCTAATACACCTTTTGCCTAGATCAAGAGATGAAATCAGCATTCAAATAATGGGGTGTTCATCATTCCGTTTAATTTTGGATGCATTTTTAGGTGATTTTCCTTCTTTGTAACTGAATAAAGATTTTTTGGGGAGAAAGTGCACTGTAACTTGCTACAACACGATACTCATATTTTCTGATCTATATGAATGATTTGGAGCTAGTTAGCTGTTTTAGTGATTTGTAGTGTATTAGTATGTCGCCTTTTTTTTGGAGGTAAGCATTGCTTATTGTTAGTTCTTATATTATAATGTGTTGTTATTGGTTTCGTCTTGTTATTCTTTATAGATAAATTAATATTTTAAGCCAATAAGAAGCAATAGCACACAGTTAAGATATATTCATTTTCTTGGCATATCTCAGCCTTCACCTTAAAATTCCAAGCATGCTGCAATATATCTGTAATATGTCAGACATTATGTCCATATCTGGGCAACTTAAGTGGTTAGTCTTTTTGCAGATGCTCCTGTAGATTCTGGTATGAATACACCTACCACATTGTCTAGTAACAATGCAGAAACTCACCTGTCAGCGGTTGAATCTGGCAAACCAAATTTAGATGAACCAAGCTGCGGTTCCCCCACAGTAATCAGTTGCAGTGGGCATTCTCAAGCTGAGCCAGAAGGTAGCATATTCGTATTGATTTCAAATATTTTCCCCTTCACATTGCACATCTTTAATTTCTTGTAAAACAGGGGGAAATGTTGATAAATCAAAGTCTACTACTACTCTTGATTCGAAGGAGCTTATTACATCTGAAGATAGCTTCACATTTGAGGTCAGAAGGGTAAAAGAGCTGTCTGAAAACGATGGAAGCAATCGATGGAAACCCTTTCCCAGTGTGCAGTCTTCTGAACTTCCCAAGGTAATCTGTTGTTCTAGAGAGCTGTAATAAATGTTTTTCTTTTATGCCTGTTAGAATTTCTTTAAATACCTGTCAGATCCACTAAAAAAAGGCTTTTTAACTATCTAATTTCCAGATTTCGGATGAAAATTCTAAGGGAAGTCATTTGAAAGCAGAAGGGAAACAACATTGCGTGATTGCAAAAACATATAATGAGGATAAAAATGGTCATGCGACTGGATCCCCAAGTGAGAAACGAACACCGAAAGGCAAGGCAGCTAGAGGAACATCAACACGTAAGAAGTCTATTGATAGTGTTGGAAAATCAGGCACCTCTTCTGCACATGTTGGAACTGTAAGCAGTGGTATGCACTTGGAGGAATTACAGCCATATACAGATGGCAGTCGTATGAAAGCATCTGGTTCACCAATTGCTCAAACATCTAGCTTACCTGATTTGAACTCTTCTTCTTCCGCAACACCATTTCACCAACCATTCACAGATCTACAGCAAGTACAACTGCGCGCACAAATATTTGTTTATGGATCTATAATGTGAGTTGTAAGTCATGGTTGCTATCTGTTCCTTTTCTGTTAGGTTTATCATAGTATATTTATTTTAAATAGTTGTTGCAGTCAGAATATTCCACCAGACGAGTCTTGCATGCAATCAGCTTTCGGAGAAAGCGGTTAGTCTCTGGATATATTTTCTTTTGCATGATTTCATTTCAGCATCTTTTTCAGTGGTGGTTTTGTTCTTGTTTTGGTATGAACAGATGGTGGAAGGAGCTCCTGGGAGACTGTGTGGCACAAGTCTGTAGAAAGATACCAGAGTCAGAAGTCACCTGTTAACTCTGAGACACCTCTGCATGCTCATTCAGGTACATGATTCTGAAAATTGTTTCAATTTATTATGATATAAATTTATAACACTGTTTCCTTTATTGGGTAAACTGATGTTTGCAGTTGTGCGAGCACCTGAACAAGTAAAGCAAAATAAAGTCGCAAGCACTTCTGCTAGTAGAATTGTTGGCAAAGCTATAGCCCCAGCTGGTTTACATTCCACACCGCCATTGCCGTCACCTCTGTGGAGTATCTCTACCCATGATGGATTACACTCTAATATACCTAGAGGTGCACAGCTGAACTTCAATCAGGCTCTGTCTCCATTACATTCTTATCCATCTGCACAAACAAGGCAGTTCACTAATAATAGCACGCCATGGCGACCTCAAAACCCTCGTCCGGGACCTTGGGCTGTCTCAATCCAAAGTCCAGGTCTGAATACCGCTACACAATATTCAGCACCGCTTGTTGAAACTGTTCAAGTAACACCAGTGAGAGACTCATCCATACCATATACTGCTAGTACACAGCTTATGTCCCCAACTTCCTTGCTTCCAACTCTATCTTCTGCCAGTGTTACTCCAGCCTCAGTCATGCATCTAGAATCACAAAGGGAGACAGCAACCCCTGTGAATAATAAGAACATTCCTAGTGTTCAGAAGTCTAGAAAGAGGAAGAAGGCTGCAGTAACTGACGATCTTGCAAAAACTAGTACTGTTTCTCAGTCTATTTCAGAACCTTCTTTAGGCAGTGTTGTTACTACAAGTCTTCCATCTGCATCACCAGTCTTTACCTTATTTGCTAATTCGCCCACACAAGTTTCTTCTAAGCCCATTGTTTCAGCTAGCACCCTCATCTCGCCTATTCGGTATAAGATAATAGGCACTGGTAATACTGAGCAGAGGGTCATCTTTTCAGAAGAGACCGTCAATAAAATTGAGGAGGCTAAATTGCAAGCGGAAGATGCTGCAGCTGTTGCTGCTTCAGTGGTCAGTCACAGCCAAGGCATATGGAATCAGTTAGCTGCCCAGAGGAATTCTGGACTAGTTACAGACATTGAAGAGAAACTTGCTTCTGCAGCAGTTGCAGTTGCTGCAGCTGCATCTGTTGCAAAGGCAGCTGCGGCGGCTGCGAAGGTTGCATCTGATGCTGCTTTACAAGCAAAGATGATGGCAGATGAAGCTCTGGAATCAGCTAAAACAGGTCTCACTCAAAGTTCTGAAGCTGCCTTTGATGCTGGGAAGAATTTGATGAGGCCGACTCCTGGATCGATTCTGAAGGGCAAGGACCAAATTCATGGTTCTAATTCAATTATTTCGACTGCACGTGAGGCTGCCAAAAGAAGGGTTGAAGCAGCTTCTGCTGCTGCAAAACGAGCAGAGAATTTAGATGCTATAATGAAGGCTGCAGAACTGGCTGCAGAAGCTGTATCCCAAGTAGGCACAATCATTGCAATGGGGGATCCCTTGCCTTTCAAATTAAGTGAATTGGTAGAAGCTGGTCCTGAGGGTTCTTGGAAAGCTTATCGCCCCACATCTGAAAAACCTAACAAAGAACATGAACTGCTTCGGGATGAGCACAAGGACTTGAACCACAGGGATCATCATCATGAACAGACGCCTTCTAACAATAAAAAAATACAGCGGACTGCTGCTGAGGATGCGGTACTTCATGATGGGGAGCCTGTACAATCTGAGGACAACTGCGGAGGTACAAATAACTGTTACTGTATGGATCATCAACAACATCGTGATATTTCTCATTTTGATTGATAATTTGGGGCTAACAGGCTTAGGAGGTGGAAGCGGAGTTGCAACTTCAGATGATAGACAGAAAAAAGATAATTCGTTTAGCAATCTAAAAGATAATGCCATACAAAAGGGATCTCTTGTTGAGGTATGTTTTATATTGGAAGCTTTTGCTGATTGAAATGGGAAAGATCTCTTTTTCTCTTCTTTAAGTAATAATTTAATTCCATTTTTTTTATCTACCTGAATCCGTGTATCCTCTTCTTACTGTACCTTTCTCTTGTTATTTTGAATAACTTTACTACTTCTTAATGTTCCTTTTCCTTGTTATTTGGAATATTTAAACCTCATTATGATCTTTATTAAAAAAAATTGTTACCATTTGTGTAATAGATACCTTCGATTCTGCCAAGAACCATTTCACATAAACGCTTAAACTGTTGGGTTGAGTATATTAGGCTTACATCATACTTGATACTCTCCCTCACGTGTGCCTTTGGGCTACGTTGAAAAGCCTCCAGTGGAAACACTTCCTAAGGCAGCATGGGAGGCGGGGGTATAAAATAAATATTTTCTTAAACGGACAATGATGTGGTTTGAACCCAGTACCTCTTGAAACTAATGCTCTAATACCATTTCAAGAATCTGTTCACCTAAAAGCTTATGTTGTTGGTTGTGGTATAACAATGTAATCAAACTAGTATAGCACTTAACAAAAATGGTGGCGACGACGGCGACACATTTTCTTTTTGATACATGGAATGATTTAATCCATTGAATTTACCAATTATATCTCGATCATTTGTATTGCGGAGTTTGAGCTTCACTTGGAATGTTTTCTTAAGAAGACATGTCTTAATATTTTAATTTTTTTTTGTGTTTTCATAATTTGGGATTCAATTTGAGGTGCGTCTGATACTTTGGCTGAATTATCAAGGTCACATCTGATGAGGATGGCCTTCGAGGTGGCTGGTTTTCTGCCCATGTTCTTGATGTGAAAGATAATAAAGCTCATGTCAGCTACAAGAATCTTCTTTCTGAAGATGGTAAGGAATGGATTCTATGGGTATAATTTATTAAATAATCTGTTATAGCCGTTGAAATTAATCTACTATTTTCATATATTATTTAATAAATCCCCCCCACCCCCCCCCCACCCCCCACCCCACCCAAAAAAAAAGCAAAAAGAACAGAAACAATTTTTTTTTAACCTTATGTGATATTGGGCCAACGGTAATGGCTAAGAATTTCTCTTTTCAGGTTCTGGTCAGCTAAAGGAATGGATATCACTTGAGAGTGAAATTAAGGGAGCTCCAAGAATTCGTATTGCACACCCAATGATTGTAACCAAGTATGACGGCACAAGGAAGCGGCGGAGAGAGGCTGTAGGTAATCATGCGTGGTCAAAGGGTGATCATGTTGATGCATGGATGCGTGATGGGTCAGTATTTCTATATTTCGATGTTCTATATTGAATGGATTGATTTTATTGTTTTTAACTTTGAAATGTATTCTGTTATCTGTTATGGTACCATATCTCAGACATCATGTAAACTCTTATCTCTGTTGCAAGAATAGTCCTAATTCATATTATGCTATGGTTCAGGTATATGTTGACGTAACTTTGGGCAATACATCTTTGCTGATTAATCTGTTTCTATCCATGCCTATTTTATCTGTGTCTATATATGCTCATGCATGTATAATCCCTAGGCATGTTACTGTTAGCCAATAAAGCTTAAGCAAGCGTTGGGCACGAAGAGTTTTCTCCTTTTCAATGACAGCAGCAGCAGCAGCAGTAACAAAGCCTTATTTTAAACATTTTCTCTGTTTCATTGCAGAAATTGTTGACAGATTTTTGTTTCTCCTTATTGTTCTAGTTTCCCCTTGCTCTTAACATCGACATTTTTAATCACAAGCATAACATATATATTAATTTCATTTAGTTACTTATTATTCCAGTACTCCTTTTCTAACTATAGATCGTATACCACTTGTTAAATTGAGTCAACCAAATGAGTGATCTACACCTATGCTGTTTTACCCTTGCTATTAGCTGCTCTACATGTTACGATTTCTGGAAGATCCAGCTCATCCATTTTTCTTTCCCGGAGGCTGCTCCTGCAGCCATTCAGTTTTAGGAAGCCAAGCTTAAATCACACTATATCTGTCCGTCTCCCTTCTTCCCCTTTCCCTGTTTGAATGGATTATAGTGGAAACGGTCTTAGTTTAGTAGAGTTGTGAAAGGAAATCATTCGTGCCAAACATGTCCATTTTGAAAAGTTACGTTAATAACATGATGCAAACTTTCACTTGACTTCACCTCTTATCTAATCTGTTGGTTCTGATTATCTTTCAGCATTGAAAGCTAGCTGAATTCCTAAAAGATCTAAGAATTTTGGATCTGTACTACATCAAACCCTAAAGGACAGTATACCCTTCATAATGATATTTTTGCAAAAGATGTCAAAGCACTGTATAAAATAAAATATGAGAATATTAGAATATTTTACTTTTGTCCATCTTACCCACTTGTAAATATATTTAACTTGTGCTTTTTTTCCCGTTCATCTATAAAATTGATCATGTGTTCCTTTCAATGTGCCTTTTGCATGTTCACCCTCACAAAATTATACCCGTCTCTTGTTGTAGCAAAACCTATCATGTGGTGAATTGTTTTACATATATGTTTTTAAGCCTTCTTGGATCTGCTATGGTTTATCAAGATTTCCCTTAGGCCTTTCATAATTTTTTAGTTTTTTGCAGAATTTTATTGAAACTTCTAGGAGGCTTGCAATGCCTTTGTTTCCCCTTTTTTCGTAATCATTTGCCATGCTTTTGTTCTTATTCTCAAAATATTATACTGAAAACTTGCTTTCAGATGGTGGGAAGGGATTGTCATTGAAAAGAGCCAAGTAGATGATACGAAGCACACTGTGAATTTTCCAGGTTTGTGTACTCGTACACCTTTTAAAAAAGTTTTAATGTGTTCCATGTTTGGGTAGTTTATTAGATAGTAGACGTTTTCTTTGTTACTATTATCATCTAAGACTTGTCCTATCAATATGGATTGGCTATCTCAAGGTTGAGAAAGCTCCATGAAACACTTGGCCAAATTTTATCATCAGCTGTTGGCAGATATCAATTCTCTATGATTTAGTGCCACATTTATGGTCTAGTTGACTATGGGCAAGTGAAGGCCATGCCAATCTCCTAGACCAAAAAGGGTTGAGATAAAGAGCTGAGATCATCTGATTGGATATAAAGGAATTCATTCATCATTGAGGCGCAAGCCAAGGAGTCAAATGAAACCACTTCCCCATGCATATAATAATATATCCCTCAATATTAACCACAACTTTGAAGTTATGGTTCCGTTGCAGAGACTTTAGGATGGCACCAGAGCAACCTAGTTTCATCCTTCAACAGACAGACACTTCAAAAGAAAGGGAAAAAATGCAGTGCTGCACAATAGCCTATCTATCCATGTATCTATTTATCTATAATCTATATCTATCTATCGATCTATCGATCTATAATATAATACGTATAAAGCTAGGAGCATAAAAGGACAGAAGCATGATTTTTGCCCACTCTTTCCAAATTTCACTCATCCGAGAAGTTTACTTGGTTTGGTTAAAGGGTATATAAGAAAAATGATAAACAGATGATATTTTGCTCATTCTATTTCAGCATAGAACTATAGATAGGTCCAGTTTGGGTGCACATGGGGGTGAGGGAAGGGGTCACATGGGATTTGGGCAGAGAGAGTAACTTGGACTTTTATGAATAGAGGGAGGGAAATGTGTGTGTGTGTGTGTGAGAGAGAGAGAGAGAGAGAGAGAGAGAGAATAATGGAGGAAAGAGGCCATAGGAGGAAAAATTCTCCTATGTCTTCAAAAAAATACACCCTCCATTTTTTCCGACGATCGGCACCATTCATCTTGATCTTCATTGTCTAATACGTCGATACACCAAGTTTCATGTAATTCTAACACCTTTACACCGTTGATTTACAATGTAAAAAGTTCTATTGTTGGTAAACAATTAATTTTGCACCCACTAAATCAACGGTGAAAAAGTTGTTGAATCATATGAAATTTTGTATATCTACATCTTGGATGGATTTAGACGATGGGTGCCAATCGTCGAATAAAATGGAGGATTGAATTTTATTGTTGCCATAGGAGGGAATTCCATCCTTTGGCCTCTTTCCTCCGTTATTCTCTCTCTCTCTCTCTACACACACACACACACAGAGAGAGAGAGACACGCACGCGCACACACACCATAGGTAGCTAGCTACTTATTAACATTGCAATATTCCACTTATATATATGAACAATGAAACTAAATTTTACTAAACTACCATGACTTTTAAGCATATTTCCAATTGAATACCATAGTTGTAACATGCAAATAAATACCATGAACTTAGTTGGCATTTTTATTATAAATATCTTGAGCTTTTGACATTTCTGTTTAATATTATACATCATTTTTTTGTGAAAAGATAGAGGTGAATGAAGGTATGAAGGCTTTTGCTGAATGCTCACTGTATTTAAATTCTAAGTTCCTGGTTCTTGTTTATAATTTATAAAGTATGTGGTACTTATCTGAAAAAAGCTAAGCTTATGGTAATTTTTGTAAAATTTATAATATATTGTATTTATTTCAAGTAGTAAAATGTCGATATTAGTGAAATTTGGCCAACAGTTGAGATGGGACTTGCTGTCATTCTTCTGCACTATATTTATAAGCCTGATTGTTTTTTACATGGCAGGAAATATTAGTTTATTGAGGTTTGGGGGGGGGGGGAATTGATACTTTTTCTCCGAAGTAACAAAAGTTAAGTGAGTTCTTTTTCATGGGCATGTATTTCCAGAGAAAGCAGTTTCCAACTCAGATAAACAATCATAAAACTACAGAGGTCGTGTAGCAATTATTCTATGTATGTCATTGTAAGAGGAAAACTTCACTAGAAGGTTGAGGAGTTTGAAAGCTCAAATGGCTTAAAGGAGCTAGCTAACCTTACAATAAGAAAACTCCATTTTTGAGAGATTAAAGTAAGCTTGAAGAATATGGGCCTTGTTGCTTCCGTTCATGCAAAATATTTGCTTTGCATTCTATCTTAGACTGTGTAACGCCAGCACTCGTGCGTAACGCATCGGGAAATTCTCTAGTGTTTAATTAAAAAAGGCTTTCAACTTGTGGGGGAATGTTAGTGTATATTTCCTTTAACCCTCACCATAACTCGGTCTGGTCATGCAGCGACCGTACGTTTAGAAGTAGAAGAAAATGGAAGAATGGAGCTTTACTGTAATCATCATCAGTTTTTCTTATAGCATTCTTATGGTTCATCTTTGCTGTAAACGATGATTGGATTTTCTTACAACACGGTTGTTAAATTTGTCATAGTTTAAAATATGGACCTCATACAATGCTTAAATTTATGTGTATCAGACACTGTTCATTCTGTATGAAATGGTTTCATTATATATGCATTCTTCATGCAGCTGGGGGTGATTCTTCACTTGTACAAGGCTGGGATCTTCGGCCTTCACTCACTTGGAAGGATGGCCAATGGATAGAGTGGTCCCATACAAGAGAAAATACACTTACATCATATGAGGTTTTCATTTTCACCTTGCAATTTCTTACCTATTTTTTCACAATTATTTAAGGATAAATATAAGATGCTGTATCATTTATTCCAGTTGTCATTTGTGTCTTATAAAAAATTATCAGGGTGACAGTCCCCAGGAGAAACGACAAAAGTTAGGCAGAGGTGAAGCTAAAGCTGATGAGAGCTTAATAGGTCAAGGTGGGCCATCGAAGAAAATGCCTCCTGAGGATTCAGGGAAAACGGAGTTGTCAAGGCCACTAAATTTATCTTCCAAGGATACAATTTTTACTGTTGGAAAGAATGCGCGAGAGGAGAATATTTCTGATGCACAGAAAGCGAAGCGGACTGGTCTGCAAAAGGAAGGATCACGGGTTGTTTTCGGTGTTCCAAAGCCTGGAAAGAAGAGGAAATTTATGGAAGTAAGCAAACATTATGTTTCAGATAAGACTGACAAGACAAGTCAAGGGAACGATTGCCTTAAGTTTCCAAAGTATTTGATGCCACAAGCATCACGCTCATGGAGAAATACTTCGAAGGTGGATCCTAAAGCAAAACGAGCTGGTGATTCAAAGCCTGTGGGGGTTAGAAATGTAAAAGCACAAACCACTCGAACCAGAAGTAGAAGTGAGAAGGTTAATCCTTCAGATGCTTCTATATCTTCTTCAAATGGTGAAAAGAATGGTCAGGGATTCTCAGCAAATATTGGGGCTGGTTTAAGCAATCAAGAAAATAATTTTGGAAAGAAACCCGTAGAAGTTATTTCTTTTCCAAGCAGCCTTGCAACAACAGAGAGCCTGGTTGCAGTGTCTTCTTCTGTTCAGCCTCTATCTACTGCTCCTGCGCACAAGAAGAAATCCTCCTCAGTTGTTGAGGCAGGCATAGGGCTAAAAGGTGGGGCTACTCCTGCTTTGGATAAGTCTATTAGAATTGAAAAGGAGCCCTCAGAAAATCATGGGAAGTCGATCACTGATGCTATTGAGCCACGGAGATCTAATCGTAAAATTCAACCAACTTCCAGGGTAAATTCTGATAACCTTGTTTAATAGTTACTTATGGTTTAAATCTGCTGTTGCATTCCACCCACACAAATAAAATAAGAAAAGGGGAAAAAAAGAGAGAAGAAAGAACAAATCTTTTATAGCAGAAATCTTGATCTTGAGCTGATGGTTGGTGGCATAGCCTTAAAGACCAGTGCTGCTGTTAATACAAGGTTTCAGTTGGGCTGTTTTTACGAGTATTTACAGTGGCATGCTTACCTGGTGGGCTGGTAGAAAAGATGCTTAATTTACGCTTGGCCTGTTTAGTGTCTGTAGGTGGAAACCATTGATTTCCCAATTAGTGAATTTAAGGGAACATTGCTTACGGTTTAAGCACATCTGTAGTTGTACTTGCAATTTAAGATCTTAGATTTTCTTTTCCATAGAATTGCTTTCCCCCTGCACAAGAATTCCAGTTCTGACTTTCTCAAAGAGGTAATATTACAAGATGACTTGGATAAGCATTAGTTGAGATTTGAGACACATTTTCAAAATAGTTTGGAATCCTGCCGGAACAAGCATCACAATATCTGTAACCAAATTGCATGATCTAGACCAGCTCCGTGATTTTTGACTTCATGTATTCTTTCAATTAAATGTTCAATTACTTATAACTACATGAACTGAAAACAAATGTTTCATTACAGTACTGCCGGAGATTATTAAATATCTCGTCATGGAACTGCCATAACATATGTTCATGTAGCTGTTTAATTTAATGATTGCTTGAACTGATTCGTGCACTTTGAAATCCTAATTTGAATTTGTCGTTATGTTTGAATATGTTCCTGCGTTCATATGCTCTCTTGTGTATTCTGCCCGAGCAAATTTATTATATAGTTATATAAGTTCTCATAAAAAGAGGTCATGCAATGTTTGCTCACTTTGAATATCAAGGGTATATACAAACTAAATCGATGATAAATACACTAAGAGTTGAGTTATATTAGATAATTATAAAAGGTGCTCCTTATTTATAAAATGCATACATTTGATTTCAATTTGTTGATTTGTGAGTTAGTCGCAGAGTGTAATAAAAAAAAGCTTGCTAGATTTGTATGCGGTTGACATCGAAAACTGAACTGAAACCAGACAGTATAAAACCAAAAATTTTGATTTCCAAGTCATTTAGTTTTTATGGAAGTGAAAACTAATTTAATTGCTCCATTGGCCAATCCTGGCTACATTGCTGCTTTTAAAACTTCCACCAACCAGTTTCGGTTGACATCGAAAACTGAACTGAAACCAGACAGTATAAAACCAAAAATTTTGATTTCCAAGTCATTTAGTTTTTATGGAAGTGAAAACTAATTTAATTGCTCCATTGGCCAATCCTGGCTACATTGCTGCTTTTAAGAACTTCACCAACCAGTTTTTTTAAAAACTTCACCAACCAGTGTAATCTTCCATCAAGGTACTGCAAACTCATTAGCATTCTGGTCTATTAGCCAAAGTTCCGCTCCTGATTTTTTAACAGTTGCTGAAAAGGCCTTCAGCTGTGCAGTCTGAAGATATTATGTTATGGTATTTATGGAGGAGCTTTCTTTCTTATCTTTCCTTTGCCCCTATTTCCATGTGAGTTTTTACTCTAGCTATTTACATCGGTTCTGATTTAGAACACATCAGAAATTCCAATTTCCAACATGAATATCCCCATGATCAACTGGATTTGCAATTTAGAGCCACGACTACTTATTCTGTGGTATCCGAATCACTTGTTTTTTATGGTCAGTTGCATCCTGCTGAATCCTTAATAGCTAGTTGAAAGTTCATGGCCATTAACTGATTTAAGCTAGTGGCAAATCTCTTTTCCTTTGTCTTTAGTATCTGACTTGTATGCGGTAGAATGACAAATTCAAGTTCTATTTATTATTATATATTAGTATAAATCTAGGAGCACCAAAGAACAGAAGCATGCTTATTGCTCATTCTTTCCAAAATTACCCTCAACTACAAAGTATCTTTGGTTGGGTTAAAAGTTGTATACTTGTATAAGGGAAATGACAACACATGATTTCATTTCAGCATATAGGACTATAGATAGGATCTAAGTTGTTGCTCATGGGGTGATGGAAGGTGTCACGTGGGGTTTTGTCAGAGAGAGCGACTTAGACTCTTATGAATAGAGGGTGGCATATGTATACGTTATAGGGATCTAGCTAGTTGCACACACACACAGGCACGCACACACCCAAAAAAAATAAAAAATAAAAAATAAAAGATAATAAACACAATCACGACACTTTAAGCAGTTTTCAACTAAATACCATATAATTGTAACTTGCATAGAAAGACCATGAACTTAATTAGCATTTTCAAAATAATCACAAGCTTTTGAACAATTTTTGGCTTAACATGATACATCATTTTTTGTGAGATGATAAAGGAAATGAATACAGGTAAGAAGACCATCGTCGAAGGCTCATTGTATTTCTTAGTAATTACCAAGTTCATGGTTCCTATGTATAATTTATTAAGTGTTTGGTACTTATCTGAAAAATGCTAAGTTCATGGTATTTATTTGTAATTTATAAAATACATGGTATCTATTTCGAATAATTAAAAAGTATTGGTATTAGTAAAATTTAGCCAAAGTTGAGATGGACTTTCTGTCATTGTTCTTCACTATATTTATTTACTAGCTTGAATGTTTTTCTACATTGAAGGAAACATTAGTTTATCAGGGCGAAAACTCGAGACAATTTTTTTATCCAGAAAAAGTTGCCTGAAAAACTTCATTGGCATGTCCCTCTTAAAAAGCGGTTTCCAACTCAGGTAAAAAACCATAAAGCGAACCACATTATATAGCAGTTATGTATCCATTTCATCCTAAGTAGGGAACTTCACTAGAAGGGGGAGAGAGTTTGAAAGCTCAAGTGTCTTGATGGAACTAATCTTACAGTAATTTGAGCTTGAAGAAACTGGGCATGATTGGTTCTCTTCATACATTATAATTGCTTGCATGCTATCTTAAGCTATGTAACACCCTACACCGTGCACCCTACACCTATGCGTAATTAAATGATTATTTTCCTTGACTCGATCACATCTATAAGCTTTCTATTCACCACTCAACTAATGATGATTGCAGCTACTAGAAGGATTGCAAAGCTCTTTAATCATATCAAAGATTCCCGCCTTTTCGCATGATAAAGGTTCCAAGGCTCTTCATAGAAGTTCTTCTTCAAGAGGTAAAACCTTATATGTTCTGAACTATCTATTGCCACATATATAATGGTTTGTGGGATTAATTTCGTCTTGTAACAGGGAACTCTCGAGGCTGATGGGATGTTGGTCACTCTTGATTCAATGTAGTCTTTTGAGTACAAGATTCGTCAATCTAGGATTTTGTACATAAAATACAGGTTCTAGCCTTTTAGGAGATTGAAGCTTGAGGGCTTTGTTATCTTATTGTCAGCTTAAGTGCACAATGGCTTTTAATTTAGTTTTGTCTCCTTGAACTTTTTCACCATATTGGTTGTCTGTTTCCCCCCACAACTTTATTTCCTTGATGTAATGTATTATTGTTCCACCTAACGATATTGTTTAGGGCTTGCAGAAAATTATATTTGCAGGATTTTTTGGTCTGGCTTGCCGCCACCATCTGGTAAACTTTTTTAGTCATTTTCTGCCTTTTGTTCTAATCCATCATTTCGGAATTATTTTTTTCTTTTTAATTGCTTCCCTTTTCTATTTTGCTTCAGGATGTGGTCAATCCTACCAGTAAATTTGCAAGAAGTTATTATGAGCAGGCACATCATTGCAGTACCTGTAGCCTGTAGGAGTTTGTTTTGAAGTTTTGCTATTGTTTATTGTTCTTCGATCTAAACGTTCTCCCATTCCCCCATGGTACCAACTAATTCATTTGAAGTTGCCCTTTTCGGTTAACTTTGTCGAATTTTTATGCAACCCTTGCTCTCAATCTAACCCTAATGAATGGAAAAGGTTGGTAGGCGATGCAAATTCCACTGTTTAAGTGTATTGGACAAATTTAGCTGTAGTTTTGTTGAGATGTTATATACCGGTACTCTACCTGTCAGCTTCCTAATTTCTACGGTTAGCGATTACCACTTGTCATTTCAGCATTGGTTGCATTGTTTTGAACTTGGGTTTTTTCCCAAATATTTTTGCCCGCACTTTTATTTCAATCAAAACACAGGTTTCCGAAATATGAGCTCGAAGTGCTAATTTTCAGTAAAATCTGCTGGGTTCATAATATCTGATCGTAGAACAGTTGTTGCTAATGGTATAATGATAAAAAATATGCTTTGGCAGTCGAAAAAGAGATGAAATGATTGTTAGAGACCAGAGTTTCCTCAGCAGTGTGCGAACTAGTGAAAACAGAAATATCGGATCAATATCATAGTGTGTATGATTAAACGCATATGATTTTTCTATACGTCTTCTGTTGACATTATGCTTTCATCGGAAAATTAAGGAAAGAAATTTAGCTGTTTATTCGATTGTATTATGCATAAGTCTATTGCGGGCCGTCGCCCTGCCATTTCCAATTATTTTCTGCTCATGAGGACTCCCATTTAAATGGTTTCTATTTTCCACTCATGAGGACTCCCATTTTGCTCCTGTTACGCTAATGGTTTTTGTAGCATTTTAATTAATTTTTGTACCTTTTGGTTTTTGTCATAAAATTTTGCACATATTGGACCATTTGGGCATTTTTATTTACTCAGGAAATCCAATTATTAAAGGTCAGCAGTGATATCTGAATGTATTAGTTTTGAGTTGTCGCTAATATTCTTTTGCATGGTGCGATGCTTGCGGGATAATATTTTATAATAAAATTAACACTTCTGGGGGAGTGGGGAAGTGGTCATAAATTAATATTTTCGGGGTAAATTCGTTGGTCTTTCGGGTGTGTGTATGTGTTGTGCGTTTGTGTGTGATGCGTGTGTAGGTGTGTTGTATGTATAGATTAAGGCTTATTGGTGGATGCCAAAAAAATTGAACTTGTAATCAGATGCGGTGGGGTAAAATAGTTAGTTTGGTGATGAGGTGGCAAACTAATAAATTTTCTTTAATTTCTTTATTACAAATTGAATAATTAGGTCCTAGAATTTCAATTTCTGTAACCAGCTCTTTGCATTAAATTAGTTGAGACAAACACAATCATCATTAGTAGAAAACGAGCAAGTGCTCACAGGCATGAAGGCCCAAGTCAACAAAAATTATATTAATTTAAAAGTTTTTTCTTATATGATTTGTAAGGTTATGATGTGTAAGGTGTAATATCTCATATTTATCAATTTTATATGTATATATATGAATGATTAACATGCAAAAATTTCAGTGTTTTTATTCAGCTTTTCAATATTTTTCTTGCAAAATTTTTAACATTCTAATTTTTTTTTTCTTTTTTCTTTGTTTTTTCAATATTATGCTTGATTTAGCACATGGGAATCACAAAATATAAAAAATCATAGAAAATTTTGTTTTCTTTAAATTTTCAACATTTCGTATGCTGTGACAGACGAAGTTGACAAATTTTTTAAGATTATCAACTTTTCTTTGCTTCAACATTTTACTTGCTATAGTATAGCTACAGTATAAGAAAATCTGAAATTTTCAAAGATATTTTTTTTCTTCTTTGGTGCTTTAATAATTTCCATGAGATAGTACACGAAAATCCCAAAATTTATAAAAGTATTAAAAAAATTTGTTTTCTTCTTTTTCAATATTATGCACGTTATATAGCACACACAAAAAAAATGAAATTTTAAAAAATCTCAAACTTTTTTGCGTTATTTGGTTTTAAAATATTTTATATGCTATACAACACATGACAATCGCAAAATTTACAAAAACCATAAATTATTTATTTTCTTTAAATTTACAATATTTTGCACACCGCCGCAAGAAAATTGTGTAATCTTCAACAATTTCAAAATTTTTTGTTTTTTTCGGTTTTTCAAAATTTTGCTTGCTATATCATACGAAAATGCGAAATTTTTAAAAATCTCATTTTTAAAAAAATTTTCTTCAGCGTCATCAATATTTTTCATGCTATATATAGCACACGAAAATTATAGAATTTTCAAAAGTCCTAATATTCTCGTTATCTTATGTTTTTCTATATTTTCCATGCTATAACACAAGAAAATCGCAAAATTTTCAAAAATCTTAAATTTTTTTAAATTTTCTTCTGCTTTTTTAACATTATGTAGCACACAAAAATCACCAAATTTTAAAAAATTTCAACTTTTCCGTTTACATCAAAATTTTAATAATTTACATCCTATAGCACATAAAAACAGCAAAATTTTTAAAACCCTCTAATTGTTTAATAATTGTTTTATAATTTTTTTTTCAAAATTCTCTGTTTATTATTTTTTAACTCAAAATTTTCCTTTTTTTCCTTTAATTTTTCAATATTTTACGTGTTATATCACACGAAAATCATAAATTTTTCAATATTTTTACTGTAAAATTTAAGTAACTAAAGAAAAATAAAACGAAATTTTACAAAAGAGGCCGATCAGATTTTTTTCCATCATATATGTCTAGCCGTATAGGATAAAGGAGTGATACGTAGTGAGGAGTCAATAATAAATTTTCCATGATACAAGTGTAGTTATAGAATTAATTAGGAGATAGATAATAATTTTTCACGGGAGAATTGATATTTTCTTATATAGTCTTATATATACATTATGATAAAAATGTAAGAAAGAGTTCCTAGGAGCCTTTTTCGTCAAGGTAGTGGTAAATAACTACACCTTCACTATTTTATTCAACAATCGGCATTGATCATCTTGTACGTTATCTAATATATTGAATTTCATATGATTATACATTTTTTCACCGTTCGTTGATTTAGTGGGTGCAAAATTAACGGTTTATCGATAATAGAACTTTTAACATAACAAAATCAACGGTGAAAAAGTGTTAGAATCAAATGAAATTTGGTGTATCGACATATTAGACGATGAAGATCAAGACGGCCGGTGCCGATCATCGAATAAAATGGTGGCGGGAAGCACAACAACAATTTGAAAAAAATAATGAAAAAGTATTATCTTTATTCTTATATATTTATATTGCAAAAAAATATTAAAGTAACATAACTAATGAATAATTTGATGGTATTTAGATGAATTGCGCAATTCACAAGATGTAGTTATAACTATACTCGTTCTGAACGTGATTGTAACTTCACCGTTTCAAGACCAAATCCTTTTATAACTCATCGTTTCTCCAACACTATACAGTTGGAGCTGCATGCCCCGCCTCCAACCGTGTGGAATTTCAATCATAAACCGTTAAATATAACCATTATTTGTGAGATGACCTAAATACCTTCCAACAAGCATATTTTGGAGGCTAAAGAATATTTTGCATCTGCTTTTCTTTATATAGATAGAAGCTGGACTAATATTGATTGTAGGATAAATTGTCAAAAAGCCCCCGGTTCCGTTCCGGAGTTGTCTAAAAACCCCTGATATTAAAATTGTTGGAAGCGCCTTTCAAAATATTTGTGAAAATGCCATTAGGCCGCATGTCATTTAGGCCTTTATTCTCTCCAACTGCTTAGATATCACAGGCACCTTGTTAGATATTACATCCAACTTTTTAGATATAGCATGCAACCAGTATAAATGGGGTTTTAATTGGACCGTGGTTCCTTTTGCAAGAGCAAAAGGCCCGGTGGTTTGAAGCACGCCGGGGGCTTTCTGGCAATTTACCCTTGACTGTATTATTGTCATTCATCGAATTGTGTTATTTTTGACAAAAGGGAGTTGTTTCATTTAAACATAAAACTTAGTAAATAAAAGTTGAGAGTGCTTTGTCTTCAGAACATCAAAGCCCATATATGATTCCAACTCTGACAAGTCAAAATAAATTAGGCGCTTGCCCGGTAATGAGGAATGGGCTGAAGTGAAAATGAGTTTTTTTAGGGACAGGGAAGAGGAAGGGTTTGGGATGTGAAGGTTGATGATCCGGAAAAAATATTCCATGTGCCGGCTGCATACAACCGGGTAAGAGAGAGAAGAAATAGAAGTGTCGACTCCACATGCTGCCAAAGGCTGTCCGAAACTCTACCGCTCTCTCTCATCCCCGTCCTCATCCCCATCCAGATGTATTACACCCGGTATACTGAATAATTTCTCGACGATGAGACATTGTAGAATTGATAGGGTTTGGGAGAGGATGAGAGGGCGAGAAGTGGGAAAGTGAGCAACGTCAACAGTGAATAGTGATGAGGTTTGATAGAAAAAAAAAAGTGAGCAACATCAATAAGGTCTTAACTCAACCAACCTAATGGTGCTCAGGTGTATGGTGGTTTCAAGGAGGAGATCGAGATTAGTGTAAAACAGGGTCCAGGTGTATGGTTGGGTCAAGGAGGGGATTGTACGGCTCTGCTTGGCACGGAGCAGGATGTTTGCCGAGCAGAGGATCCAAATCCACTGACCATGGTTTATTCCAACCCTTTTTTGGGGTACAAAATAGCCAATCAAGTCCTACTTGGTTTAAAATTTGATTCCAAGTTTAGAATGATTTGTAAAGACAAATTTGGCTAGTATTTGGTAATGATTTTGTTTCCTTGCTTCAATTTGGTTATCGCCTAATTTAGACTCTTAAACCAAGTTTCCTTTGGTCTTTCTCTATCTTATAAGTATGAAGCTTTCAGTAGGGTTTTATGCATCCATAATTCTTTAATTAGCATTGGTAGAAAGAGGGTTTGTGAGAGGGTATCTTTTTGTAAAGGAGGAGTGAGATGTCGGCATAATATCGTGTAATTTTTTCATACTAGAAGTTCTCGTCACGGATGCATAGTAGTAGAAGTCGTGCCGAACCTGGGTAAATTTTGATGTATTGTTGTTTGGTGTGTTCTTTTTGTATTTGTTGTGATGTAGTGATCATGGGTTAGATCTTTTTTATTCGATCTCAAAGCACGCGATCTTAATTAGGTTTCCACTGCGATCTCTTATGTGGTCTGTGATTTCTTCAAGGATGACGAGATAAAAATTACAGCATAAACTAAACAAATACTAAGATAGTGTGGGTTTTTAATTAAAAAGGAAGATTTAAGTGTTGTTTTTAAAAATATTACGTTGTTTTTCAAAATATGAAAGTTGAGGTATATAAGAAAAACCCCTAGAAAATAATGATATATACAACCATTTGACACCCAAAAAAAAAAGAGAGAAAAGAGAAGAAAAACTCTAAAAAGAATACCTTTGGATGTTACTGATATGAAGGACCATTGGATGCTAAGGTTGCAGCATGAAGCATATAATTTTACCCTTAACAAAACCTAAAAAACTTAGATTCCTATTTCTTGCCAGTCTTCTAATGTGACTTCTTTAAAACAAAGTGATTCTCCAAATTTAAAATTGACTAAAAATATCCTTTACAATTACCCAAATAGCATAAAGCGTCACTGACTTTCTAAAACCAGCAGTTTGCCTCACTTCCTCAATTTTAATTGATTTTCAAAATGCTCTTTATAAATATTTAATTAAAAATATTTCTTCTCTCTCTCTTTCTTATACACTTCCCATTATTTTTCGATATTACTCGGCCCCAAAAATTTTCAATTTTTTTCTGAATACCTCCAAACTGGTGACGGTAAGTTTATCCTTTTCAATTTAATTTATTTATTAAATACCAACGTTACCCTTCCATGATCATAGTCTTCCTCTCCTTCTCCGTCGTCATCATCATATTTCTTCTCATTCTTTCCCATCTTCTCTAACTCCAACTCCTCTCCCTATCACACTCACATCAAACCCTAATCCTGCACCAAAACTTAATCCCTCTCATAAAAAAAAACAAAAAAAAACTTAAGCCTCTTTCTCAAATTTATCAAATTGTGCAATCTAAATCAACCAAGTAGCCTCCTTTAAGCATGGATCATCTTCTTTTTGCTACAAATTAAGGTAAAGATCCAATCTTTATTAAGCTTTTAACTTGATTTTTTATTAAAAACTAGGGTTTCATAGAGTTTTGGGGTTCAAGAAAAATCTGAAGCTAAACGGGGCTTCTGAAAAAATAAAAGATGTAATTTTTGGAGCTTGTGTACCTATTATAGGACCACCCTTGAAACCTGAGGCCCAAATTCCTCCCCTAGGCCGACCAAAAATTGCTATTAGCCGCTTGGGACGGCCAGAGAAGGGAATTAGGGTTTGGGTTTTCAGTGGAAGGTTGTTATGAAATTAAAGGAGCCATTTTCATACTTCTAAAATCCCCAAAATCCATGTTGCCAAATCTCGAAGTACTCTAAGTTGATATTGGGCAAGGTTTTTAACATGGGAAATGAAATTCTAAGCCCGCGATTTGATCTTTGAGGATAAGAGGCCGATTATGGGGGATAATCTTATATAGTTGACGCACGAATAACACATGTTGGTCATAGATTCTAACATATACAAGTTTATTTCGTTACCATCGATTATGGTTTGGGTATTTATCGATTGTGATATGAATTCAATGCTTGGATCGGTTGCAGAGAATTTCGAGGATACAAGAAAAGGAAAGGAAGTTGTACGCTTTAATTAGTCCACGACGCATTTCAGTGAGTAGATTTAACATATATGGAGGAAATCAAATGGATGACGTCCAATTCCTAAAACCCTTAGAAACCAGATTATCTATTATCGTTATTATTGCGTATGTTTAAATACTATATATATACATTCACTTGCTAAAAACACTTGCCAGAACACTTGTACCATTCTTAATGATTTTCACGTTACACGTACACAGACCCACACGTTAACACGTGCACATCACCAGTAACTGTCATGCCATATAGAACTTGCCATGTTTATTATTATAGTAGCATTAACATTATAGTACTATTAATACTATAGTAGTTTAATATTATATTACCTTACGGTTAATATTATAGTTTGATCAATAAACTGTATATATATGCGACTGAAGGACCGTACCAATTACTATTGATATGGTTAATTGTGTTAATTAAGTAGCATAGTACGAGGTGGGATTCCGTAATGAATGTGATGGTGATATTGAGCCCAATAGGACCTTTTATTATGTTGACTCATGAAGTCATGTTGTTTATTTAATTGGGAAGATTATGAAATATACTGTCTATAGGATACAAAGGTTTACACTTATTTTATTTACCTCTATTAAGAGATTATGAAAATATAAAGATTATGCTTATTTTTCTTAAAAACTAACGATTCTTTTATATATTTAAAACAATGATATCGAGTATGTGCTGCTAAATATCAAAAGGATATATATATTAAATGTAATCCCAGCCTCCTTATTTACACAATCTAGAGTATCTATCTGTTACTATGCTTATTCACGTTACGCTTGCATTATACATTCTTCTTCGTTCACGTTATGTTTACTTTATTAGTTCATGCCGCGTTTACGTTCTTCGTCTGCGTTACGTTACCTTATTATTTCACATTACGTTTACGTTCTCTGTTTGCATTATGGTTACTGTATTAGTTTGTGTTACGTTTATACTGTCCGCTCGTGTTATGTTTATGTTTTTCATCGCGCTACGTTTATTTATCCGCTCGCGTTACGATTACGTTATTTGTTTATGTCAGTTTACATTATTCGTTTGTATTATGATTATGCGATTGTTGAGATATATTATTCGGCCGTGCTATTGTGATTATGATATGATATCAATTCTAAGAGATTGTATATATATAAAGGAGATATATGAATAAAAAATTAAAGCCTGATCAATCCATGAGCGATTGAGGAAACGAGACACAAGGTGTCTGCCGGGAAATTATGAAGATCAATATGGATATCCTATCAAGAATGAGATGAGTTAGCAAAACAGGACTGGTTCTCGAGACAGTATTTGAAATATTATTTTCATGTTTCAAATTATATATTTAAGAAGTTTTCAAGTGAGGTGTTATCATGCTATTTTCCATATGTTTATGATTGATATGAAAATGTTTCAATGGAAAATATTTTTAAATCATTTGCAAAAGCGTGACATATATCTTTAAAGAAATGCTTATATTATTTTATCAATTAATGTTAGCTACCTATACCGTGGTATATATACATATTGTGCAGCTATTTTCAAATAATTGAATATATAAACTTTCGGCTATTTTTGTAATAGTGCATGAATGGGTGTTATGTATGTACTATAGTATAACCTTAATTGTGTTTATGTTTGATTATGTTTTAGCTATCGCATTATGGCTACGTTACTAGTGATTTGACATCGATATTAGATATAAGGTTGAGCTATTGATGAATAAGGATTGCTGTAGTTTAATTGCACATTCATGCACATTATTTTTCATGAATCACCTGCCTTCATAGATGTAGTATTTATATTATGCCCTTACCGGATAAAATACAAATTAATTACCACTGATATGATAAACACACGTCAGGATAGCCTTGCATAGCCTCGCACTTAGGATTAGTCGGTAATCTGTTTATACATGTGATTGCCACCTTAGGATGTTATCTATTACTCACGAGCTGGCAACGCATCCCCGTTGTGCCATAGTTTTTTACAGTACGGATTGCTCGGAGTAACTGCGGCTGGTGACATACTTTTGCGGCTGGGACGTGAACGTTTTGTTTAGGTGGGTTATGAATCTACATTGTATCCGTCCATTTTTGTACTTGTTCATTGTATCTAGTAAAACTCCATCTACCAACCGTATAATTTGGCTTAGAAATGAGAATTAGAGGGTGTATTATTTGGGGAGTTATACTCGTGAGGAGTTTGACCTGTCTTTTAGTGGTATTTCTTCGTTTGATTGCTTCCGTTTGTTATTCATTTCTATTTACTTGTTTTAAAATAGTTTAGATTGATTCTGAGTTTCGGTTTACTTAAATTGCGTTGACACTGGAGTGACATCATGTGATTTTAGTGCCGGTCACGTGCCATTTTCAGGTCGTGACACCGTGAGGATATTTTCGTTTTTAAACGATTTTTGTCAAAATTAACCGTCGAGGGATATTTAAGAAAATGGTAAATTAACTAAATCCCATTCATTTTTTGAGGTTTTTGAGATAATCCCGTTGAACTTTAAAAATGGTATAAAACCTCTTTGAAGGGTATTTTCGTAAAAAAATTGAAAGGTATTTTTGTCAAAAAATATCATATTCCGTTCATTTTGAGTCTATTAAATTTATCCGTAAGACATTTTAGGGTTATTTAGTCCAATTGTGGATTGAACGAGTTAATCACACCAACAAATTTATCTAGTATTGATAGTTCAGTAGGGTTTTATAGCATTTTCAAAGTTTAATAGGGTTTTTCAAAGTTCAATGGGGTTTTTCAAAGTTCAATGCCCTATTACAATAATGGGTTGCCCCTACAGATTTAGCCGTAGGGGCAAACAACTGCCCTTACGGATATCTTCGTCGGGATATAAAACTCCACCGTAGGTCCAAAGGCCGCAGGTGCAAGTCTTCGCCCTGAATATGTCCCTACGAAGTAATAATTGCCCCTACGTCTTACTCCGTAGGGGCATCTGTCCATACAGATTACTTCATAGGGACGTAATCTTTATTTAATTTATTGATTTATAAAATAAAATACTTGCCCCTACGGATTTATCCATAGAGCCTGATAGATTCCCTTACGGATTTATCCGTAGGTCCAGATAAATGCCCTTACAGATTAATCCGTAGAGACAAGTTTTGCCCCTGTTACCGAGTCCATAGGGACAAAATATCAGGTATCATGATATTTTGTCCCTACGGCGATCTGTGTAGGAGCAAATATTGCACCTACGGATTAATCCCCGTCCTGTTTTTTAAAAAAGGGGCTTCCTGTTTTTTCCCCGTCCTATGCACAATAATATATACATCATATAACCAAATATAGAAATATTCATAATCAATATCTCACGCATAATATATAAAAGAAATAAACAAACAAAATACGATATCAATCTAAATCATTGTGAACAAGCAAATAACCACCAATATCGTCCAAAATATATACAATATGTATCAGATAAGTACATACATTCTCAAAAATATAAAAAAGCTACCCTAGCTCGGTTCAGCTCCTCCACCTCTGATAATCGCCATAATCTGGCGCATCTGCTCCTCAGTGCAACACTGAGTTGTCAAAAACTCGACGTATGAAGGAGCGGACTGTGCAGGAGTTTGAGCGGGCTGTGGAGCTGCAGAAGTGGTCTGCGCAATCGCAGCCGAGGTAGTGGCTTGCGGAGTCGCGGCCGAAGGAGATGCGTGTGGAGCCGCAGCCGAAGCAAGCCGGTTGATTACTATCTATAATGTGATATAATATTTTACTATTAAGTAATATGCGTACTAACATTTCCTTTAACTCCTCTACGGTGGTCTTCAAGGCGGAAATATCATGCTCCAGACGTTGCTCACGGGGGTAGGGGAAGTAACCGCCGGAGTGGAGACCGACCTCATATGGGCCTTGCTAGGACCCAGTCCCCGGCCTCTCTCCCAACCTCCGTGGTGCCTTTCCTGTGCGGCGTCTAGGACTGAGGTCAGTAGCATCGGATCTGTCACGACCCGAAAATTGGCACGTGACGGCACTTAAACCACGTAACGTCTACAGGCGTAACATAATTCAAGTAAGCCGAAAACTCAGCAATCTAAACCATCAAAAGTAGTAAGTGATAAGAACATTGTTAAAAACTTTGGAAATCTCAAGTAAAAATTCTTTAAAGTCCAAATTTACTTTCTTTTAAAATTTGGCTGCACCTCCTTTGTAAAAACTAGCCCCAAAAAGGGTATAACATAAGATATAAGTAAAGCATCCCAACGGGAGTAAAATCCACGCCCAAAGGCGGAAACAACCACCACAAGAAGATATGCGACGCCGTAGCGAAGAAAATGGACGATATAAAGTGAAAACAACATAAAAGATAAAGCTGCACAAAAGGCCGGCTCACACGAGCATGACACCCAAGTCACAAAATAATATACAATATCTTCCTCATATCTCGTCTCCAAGTCAATACATGAAGTAGTAGATGGAGAGCACTAGATACAAAAAGATATACAATGAGCATCATCGGATAACCACAAAACCCACTGTCACGCCCCGCTTCCCAGAGTGCGCTAAGATCGGCACGTGAAAGAGCCAACCATGCTACCTGTGGATAGGAAACATCCCTCCACAGTCACATTACGGCTGTCTATAAGATATCAAGAACAAGAAAGTAAAATAAACTATCTAGTACATGTCCATATGCCAGAATAAACGAGTCAAGAAATAATATGCGGAAGCAATAGATCCAATAAACAAAACACCTGGAAAGTAAAATTGGATACTAACTGGATCCTCACTGCTCGGCCTGACGGCGGAAAATACTCCTGATCGGCCTGTGACAAAGGTAGAGGATCTGGGCCATGCAAAACCAAGACGTCGGTGCGTCATAATATCAAGCATTAATAAAATCAAGGAGTAGCAAGGCATGTAGGTACAAGTATGAATGGTAAAACAGGTATAACAGTAATATAAATAGTGACAGTGAAGGGTAAGGCACAGGTGATGTGCAGTGAGTAATCTAAATTGGTCTACTGGGTTAACTACTCTCAAGTCTTTGAAATCAATTTGATGAGTCATCGATGTAACTCAATAGTATCCTGTGCATGCCCGGGACCACGGTCAAGATTCTCGGGCTGAATCCGAGACGTGCCGCTAGGCAGTAAAAGGTAGTATGCAACGATGAATGATGTCAGCAGCATCATCTCGAGGCTGGCCTAGCCCGTAAGACTGATCAGTAAAGGCATCGAACTGTCGAGTTATAAGTCAGGTTTCATCATTGATTTCCCCATATCCCAGGTTATGTGTTCAAGTCAGGTATTGATAAATCTGGAGCTAATGCCAACACAGGATCAAGCAGGTACAGGTTTGTCTGAATAGAAAACAGGAAATGTCCGTAGGGACAACAGATCAAGATTGTCGGCATTAGTAACAAGATCAGGTAACATGTCAAGCTGTGGTACATCAAGTCATGTCAGGTGGTGTACATGTATCAAGTCGTGTCAAGTAGTAGTGTATCAAATCATGTCAGGGGGTGCACAAGTATCACGTGGGTACTCATAATTAAATTGTAATAAGTATGGGTACACAAAAACAAGTATGGAGTACTAATATAACAATAAAATGGAATAATGTGATGTGGTATGCCAATAGATATAAGTTCAAAGATATGGATGCACAATTATCGATTAGGGTTACATTTATAGTTCCAATACTAATTAGGATGCACTTTATTAAACATGGGGTGTTAATTTCACAGTATTATGTATTAATATGATTTATGGATGCAGTTATATATATATTCTAAATGAGATGGATGCAGACGGGTATCCGAAAAGTTATAAAACTATAAAATAGTAATGTGGGATGTACAACTAAGCAATATTTGATATAAATATTGATATGGATGCAGTATATTGTAATCTAGTATGTCACAAGATAAGTTTTCATGACCTAGATCAAAAATGATATAAATGGATGTAAACGGAACATCGAAACGTTATAAAACTAAACATGGGATACTAGATTTAAACTACAGGTATGGTATTTATTTAAATAGGTATAAAATAAGTTATATAGCATGTAGCAAGATTAACTTGCCTCGATGGATCACGCGATGGATGCGTACGGTAACGTCCAATGTCGGTAAATGTCGCGACGCACACGCGGGTGTACAGAACTGAACCAAGCAAAGCAAGAATATGACCACACAGGTAGGGGACGTCCACTGGGTCTCCCAGAGCGGCGGTGGCGAGCACGGTTCCGGCGATCACCTTGATCAATATAAATTATGACGACGGATATCCGGAGACGAATGCTGACATGAAATCACGAACGGAGCAAGATCAAAACTTGATCTTTTCAAACAAACACTACTCGGCTAGGGTTCGATTTATGCTTGGCCTTCGCTGTAGTTGCAGGATCTCCAGAGGAAGTGCTTTGAGATTTGCCATCATTCCAACAACAACAAAAGGGAGGCGTCAAAGAGCCCAGATAGCATCTGCTCATTCTTTTCCAAAGTTTCACAAAGGCGGATCAAAGTACTAAGCATCAAAACTCTCAATCTCACCACCACCATCATCATGAGCAGCAACAGCACTTACATCGACGGCGGTCATGGCAATCGAAGACGAGGAGGAGATAATGTGGATGTCGAGGAAGATGAGGGTGCTCGGGTGAGATGTCGGCAAGGTGCTAGGGTCTCAGTTTGGGATGCAGGAGAACGGGAGAATGGAGACTGGGCTGTCGCCAAAGAGGTTAGGACGCTGGGTTTCTTTTGGATTGAAGAAACAGAAGATGACAAGGGTGATGGTGAGGCACCGGTGAATGGAGGGGTCGGAGGCGACTGATCGACGATGGTGTTAGGTTAGGTAAGGGTCTCGACGTGGTGATAGGTTCAGGGAGAAGGAGGTAGCAATGGTAGCTGAGGGATTAGGAGCGATGAGATGGTGGAGGCGAGGTCGAGGGTGTGAGGGAGACGACGATGATGAGGAAAGGCCGACGAGATGGTCGGTCGGCAGAGTTAGGGTTCTCGCGAGTGGATGTGCAGGCTCAGGAGAAGAGAGGGATGCGTGGAGGTGAGTACGAGGGTGAGGAGGAGAGGAGAAGGTGAGTCGGAGAAGGCGCGGAGACGAGGGTGAGAGGGCAATGACGGCGACGAGGCGAGCGAGATGGGGCTAGGGCTTTCTCGTGGCGGCAGTATGGGTTCTCGTGGGGTTTAAACAAAGGAGAAGAGGAAACGTGAAGAATGGAGGCGACGATAGCGCGGCGCGGTGACCACACTAGAGGAACGCACAGTAACTCCGAGAAGAGAGAGAGAGAGACAGTGGGGGAGAGAGAAAGAGAAAGAAAGAGGAAAGAGGAGAGAGGAGAGAGGAGAGTGACGGCGAGAGAGAGAGAGGGGCTGAGAGAGAAAGTGAAAGAGAAGAAAAGAAAGAGAGAGTGAGTGTGGTGGGACCAGAGGAAGAAAGAGAGATATGGTTGTTTTTAAAGTTACGATTTGAATTAAAAAGATTTCGTTGGTTAAATAAAATTTTGAAGCTGTTAAGAAAATTTTAAATATAAATATTATATTAAATATAAATTTGAATTTTTGGCGGGATACAAAATATTCCAAAACGCGTCCGGGTCGGGTCTAAAATTTCAGTTTTAAAATATGAAAAATATATGTGACTTTCAAAATTCAAAATGAAAGCTTAGGTAACGAAAATGCATACCCCAAGAACGGATGCACGTACGTGCGCGTAGCCATCCAAACATGTCCGTTTCACTGAACGGGACGAGATTAAGATGCGCGGATGCTACCACGGGGTTAAGGGTATCATGCAGGCCAAGTTATGTAATTTTAAATTATTTTATGTGACTTAAAATGTTATATGGTAAAAGATGCAATACCAGATAAAATGCCAGTATGTACTAAACATGAAAATGCACAGTCCACGTAAAAAGTCAGGGTAATTCATAAATATGAATCAAACAGGTTCAAGCAAGCGGGTCGGGTCGAATGCGATGTAAAAATGTAAAATACCATTCGCACCCAAAACACAATAAATCAAGAAAATACCACAGATAAGTAAAATATGGGAACTGGAATTGGTATAAATGAACTAGGTTGTTACATTATACCCAACTACAAAAAGAATTTCGTCCTCGAAATTCCAAGAACAAGAAGGGATAAACAATCAAGAAACTACAAGAATAGATGTGGAAACTTCTACCGGATTTCGTCTTCTCGTTCCCAAGTTGATTCTCCATATGAGCGATTTCCCCAAGAAACAAGTACAAGAGGGATAACCTTGTTCTTAAGAACCTTTTCTCTTCGATCCACAATCGACATCGGTCGTTCCTCAAAGGCTAAATCTTCACGTGCAGTCAGCTCCGAATGATCCAGCACGTGTGTTTCATCTCGAACATATTTACGGAGTTGAGATACATGAAACACGTCATGAACATTCGTCAAAGATTGCGGTAACGCCAAATGATAAGCCATTTTTCCAACACGCTCCAAAATATCGAAAGGTCCAACGAATCGAGGAATAAGCTTTCCTCGACTCCCAAAGCGAATCATTCCTCTAGTCGGTGATATCTTCAAGAACACTAGATCACCAACAGCGAACTCTAGAGGTCTTCTCGATATATCGGCCCAACTCTTCTGCCGATCTTGTGCAGCCTTCATAAGATTCCGGATATTATTAATTTTCTCCACTGTTTGCACGATCAAATCCGGTCCCAACAAACAGGTGAACGACACTTGCGACCATATAATGCTTCGAATGGAGCCATCAGACTAGTCGCCTGAAAACTGTTATTGTAAGAAAACTCTACCAAGTGTAGATGATCCTCCCATGAACCCTTGAAGTCTAACATGCAAGCTCTCAACATGTCTTCAAGAGTTTGGATCGTTCTTTCCGACTGGCTATCTGTCTGAGGATGATAAGCTATGCTAAACTTCAATCGCGTCCCTAAACTTTCCTGTAAGCTCCTCCAGAAGTGTGATAAGAATCGGGTGTCACGTTCGGACACGATGCTCACAGGTACTCCATGCAATCTCACAATCTCCTGCATGTATCGTTCTGCCAATGCTTCTGTTGATTGACCAACTCAAAATGGTATGAAATGAGCTGCCTTGGTCAATCGATCAACAATCACCCAAACAGCATTGTTGCTCTTTGGACTCCGCGGTAAAGCCGTCACGAAATCCATGGTTATATGTTCCCACTTCCATTGAGGAATCGGAAGTGGTTGCAATAAACCTGCAACCCTTTGATGTTTAGCCTTAACTTGCTGACACACCAAGCACTTCGCTACAAAGCGAGCAATCTCCCTTTTCATGCCTTCTCACCAGAAATGCTGTCGTAGATCACGGTACATCTTCGTGCCTCCTGGATGTACGGAATACGTGGAACTGTGTGCCTCCTTCATAACTTCTTCGCGAATATCTCCTTTTGGCACACACAAACAGCTACCATATCGCAACGAACCATCTTCATGAATTAACAAGTCCGTTCGAAATCCAGCTTCAACCTGTTCTCGAAACCTTTGCAATCTTGGGTCCTTCGACTGCGCTGCTTTAATACTCTCGATCAATGACGACTGTACTTGCAGCTGCATCAACTGTCCTGAAGAATGCGGTAACACGATCTCCAACTCAAATCTCCGAAAGTCTTCCATAAGCTCTTTCTGTGAAGTCAACATCCGAATTGCTGGCAACCGACTAAGCGTATCCGGCACAACATTAACTTTTCCCGGATGGTACTTAAGATCAAGATCGTAGTCGGCCATCAGCTCCAACCATCTACGTTGCCTCATATTAAACTTCTTCTGTGTGAACACGTACTTCAGGCTTTTGTGATCGGTGAATACTTCAACCCTTTCGCCTAGTAAGTAGTGTCTCCAAATCTTTAAAACGAAAATCACTGCTGCAAGCTCCAAGTCATGAGTTGGATAATTCTTCTCATGGGTCTTCAACTATCTCGATGCGTAAGCTATAATTTTCCCATGCTGCATCAAAACACATCCCAAACCTTTCCCAGACACGTCGCTGTGAATCACCAATCCTCCGGAACCATCTAGTACGGTCAAAATAGGAGCGGTTATCAATTTTTACTTCAACGCCTCAAAAACTGACACACACCTATCCGTCCACACGAACGGTACTTCCTTACGCGTAAGCTTGGTTAAAGGCTCAGCCAAGAGGGCAAAATTCTCCACGAACCTTCTGTAATAGCCGACAAGTCCAAGAAAACTTATGATCTCTGCTACATTCTTCGGAATCGGCCAATCACGAACTGCTGCAATCTTTTCGGGATCAACGGCGATTCCATTTCCAGATACAACATGCCCCAAAAACTTCACTTCTTCAAGCCAAAACTTGCACTTGCTCATCTTCGCATATAATCTTTCTTGCCTCAATGTCTGCAGTGCGATCTTCAAGTGTTCTGCATGCTCCTCAAGGCTCCTCAAGTAGACCGGAATATCATCAATGAACACTACTATAAACTGGTCTAAGAACGGTGAAAAGATTCGGTTCATCGAGTCCATAAATATCACCGGTGCATTCGTGACTCCGAATGGCATCATTAAATACTCGTAATGTCCATACCGAGTTCGGAACGCAGTCTTGCAAATATCTTCTGATTTAACTCGGACTAGATGATATCCGGACCGCAAATCCAGCTTCGAGAATTCCCTCGCGCCACTAAGCTGCTCGAATAATTTGCCAATGCGGGGGATCGGATACTTATTCTTAATAGTAATCCGGTTTAATTCTCGATAATCGATGCACATCCTCTTTGTGCCATCTTTCTTCTTGACTAGAAGAACTGGAGCTCCCCAAGGTGAGTTACTGCTGCGAATCCAACCTTTCTCAAGTAATTCGGTAACCTGCTTCTTGACCTCTTCCAACTCCACTGGTGCCATTGGATAGTACGCCTTAGAGATTGGCGCTGCACCAGGAATAAGATCGATCGCGAACTCCACATCTCGTTTTGGTAGTAAACCCGAGATGTCCTCGAACACGTCCATGAACTCTTGAACTACAGCTGGCGCTTCCTCCTTATCAACTTCCATCGACGAAAGAACACTGTGTGTCGGCCTAGCCCTAAACTCGACTGGCCCGACAGATCTGCTACCTCCCGCAAAAATAAACTCCGGATGTCCGGGAATCTGGAAAATCACTTTCTTTGCCTACAATCAATGTGAGCGTGGAAAGGGCCGAGAAAGTCCATTCCTAAGACAACAACAAACAATGGGATGCAACAGAATCGAATAATTCTAATGCGGGAAAACATGAACAAATAGGATACCGAAAACAACTTCATCTGAGGCCAAGACTGAAGAAGATAAGCACGGTAAACAGGATTCAAGCTTGCGATAAAACATGAACTGGTAAGCAAGATAAGCAAGGCAATATAATGACCGTGAAACAAGGAAGTGAATCAAGACTAGGACTCCAAGTTATTTAAATAGAGTACCGCATTGTAACCATGCTGCAGTTCATAGTTACAATCACATAACTCCACTCAAGTCGCCCAAATCCTAGTATCAGAATCAAGGAATAGGACGGAAGAAACAATAGGGAACCAAAAGAATTTCAACTCGAGATGCAAAGTTGTTTGCAAATCGTCAAGGTAAGGATCGGGAGGAAGTTAAGATTCAAGAATGGTAAGATGGTAAAGTGGCAGGACACGTTCCTAATCACGAGTATTCTGATTCGTGTATTGGGTCCAATACCCAACTACAAAAGAATCAAACCCGATTAATATAAATCCTATGGTTCTGATACCAAACAAATCCTGTCACGCCTCGCTTCCCAGAGTGCGCTAAGATCGGCACGTGACAGAGCCAACCTTGCTACCTGTGGATAGGAAACATCCCTCCACAGTCACATTACGGCTGTCTATAAGATATCAAGAACAGGAAAGTAAAATAAACTATTTAGTACATGTTCATATGCCAGAATAAACGAGTCAAGAAATAATATGTGGAAGCATTAGATCCAATAAACAAAACACCAAGAAAGTAAAACTGGATACTAACTGGTTCCTCACTGCTCGGCCTGACAGCGGAAAATACTCCTGATCAGCCTGCGACAAAGGTAGGGGATCTGGGCCATGCAAAACCCAGACGTCAGTGCGTCATAATATCAAGCATTAATAAAATCAAGGAGTAGCAAGGCATGCAGGTACGAGTATGAACAGTAAAACAGGTATAATAGTAATATAAATAGTGACAATGAAGGGTAAGGCACAGGTGATGTGCAGTGAGTAATCTAAACTGGTCTACTGGGTTAACTACTCTCAAGTCTTTGAAATCAATTTGATGAATCATCGATGTAACTCAATAGTATCCCGTGCATGCCCGAGACCACGGTCAAGATTCTCGGGCTGAATCCGAGACGTGCCGCTAGGCAGTAAAAGATAGTATGCAACGATGAATGATGTTAACAGCATCATCCCGGGGCTGGCCTAGCCCGTAAGATTGATCAGTAAAGGCATCGAACTGTCGAGTTAAAAGTCAGGTTTCATCATTAATTTCCCCATACCCCCAGGTTATGTGTTCAAGTCAGTTATTGATAAATCTGGAGCTAATGCCAACACAGGATCAAGCAGGTACAGGTTTGTCTGAATAGACAACAGGAAATGTCCGTAGGGACAACAGGTCAAGATTGTCGGCATTAGTAACAAGATTATGTAACATGTCAAGCTGTGGTACATCAGGTCATATCAGGTGGTGTACATGTGTCAAGTCGTGTCAAGTAGTAGTGTATCAAGTCATGTCAGGAGGTGCACAAGTATCACGTGGGTGCTCATAATCAAACTGTAATAAGTATGGGTACACGAAAACAAGTATGGAGTATTAATATAACAATAAATGGAATAATGTGATGTGGTATGCCAATAGATATAAGTTCAAAGATATGGATGCACAATTATCGATTAGGGTTACATTTATAGTTCCAATACTAATTAGGATGCACTTTATTAAAAATGGGGTGTTAATTTCACAGTATTATGTATTAATATGATCTATGGATGCAGTTATATATATATTCTAAATGAGATGGATGCAGACGGGTATCCGAAAAGTTATAAAACTATAAAATGGTAATGTGGGATGTACAACTAAGCAATATGTGATGCAAATATTGATATGGATGTGTTCCCCTCCGAATGACGGCGCGACAGGGACGTCTTGCCTGAGATTCGGGGCAGATGCTAATTGGTGCTATCCGTCCACCTCTCCGAAGATGCCAAGTTGATTTATGGCACCGTGTATCGAAGGTATAAACGGATGCGTCCGATATAGCAGACTTCGTCAGATTCCCCCTCGCTTGAGGAGTTTTTGATTGTGAGGACGCTCTTCCCTGCAGGCGCAAGCCCCTGCAGTTAATTACGCTACCGCATCGCGGTAACCACTTTCTCCTTCTCCAGATGGTCACTTCGTGTCGTGTGTGTTTATTTTGTGTTTAGTTGCCCGTGGATTGTATACGGAGACTGAGTTATGTCGTCGCCCGTAGGGCGTGGACTAGTCCAAATCCGTATTATCTTAGATTTGGGTTTGGGGGTTTGGGTTTAAGGATACGTTGGCCTCATTGAGGACTAAGATCAACTTAAACGTTTGTTAATGATACGTTAGCCTAGTTTTTAGACTAAGATTCGACTTAACGGGATCGTTTAGATCCAACAATAGAGCAATTAAGGGAGCCCTGTTGTTTAGTTTAGTGACATTACGGTCAATAGGTAGTTTAAGAACATTGCGGTCCAATGTTAGTTTTAAGACGTTGCGGTCAAGGTTAAGGACGTCATAGTCCGTGGATTTAAGGACTCCACAGTCCGATATTAGTTTTAAGACATTCCGGTCAAGGTTAAGGACGTCATAGTCCGTTGTTAGTTTTAAGACATTCCGGTCAAGGTTAAGGACGCCATAGTCCATGGGTTTAAGGACCCCACAGTCCGATGTTAGTTTTAAGACATCCCGGTCAAGGTTAAGGACGTCATAGTCCATGAGTTTAAGGACCCCACAGTCCGTATCAATGTGTGGTCATAGGGACCCGTCACCTCTTTGAAGACGTTGAGGAATTACAACGCCAAGTATCAAAGGAGTGAAGAGATGTACCCTGGAACCAAAGTAGATTAAACAGTCTTTGACCCAGTTTAGGACCAAGACCAATTAATTATGTTATGAGCCCATTAGCCCAGTTGAATTTGAATTGAGGACTTATGGCCATTTTGGGCTGAGTCCAATCATGTTTAGCATATTGACTTTCTGTTGGTCCATTAGAGGAGAGGCTTTGCCTCTAGACACTTAGCCAATGGGGCTAAAGTTAGTGTTAAACACTAAAGACCAATCAGTGTTGAACACTGAGAATGAGATTGACAAGTTAATGTTTAACACTAAAAGATAGTTAGTGTTAAACACCAGCAACAGGGCTTTCAAATTAGTGTTTATACACTAAAGCAAATCAGTGTTAAACACTGGCAGTGGAGATTTCAAATTAGTGTTTAACACTAAGGCAGATCAGTGTTAAACACTGGAAACAGGGTTTTCCAAGTTGGTGTTCAACACTAAGAAAGTCAGTGTTAAACACTGTAAATAGAGTTTTCCAAATTAGTGTTTAAACACTAAGAAAATCAGTGTTGAACACTGGATATAGAGGTTTCAACTTTAGTGTTAAACACTAAGGCAAGAGGGGTCACGTGGTAGCACGTGAGAGCGCCCTCAATTCATTTTATTCTGCCAAAAGTATTGAATACTTTGGAGCATCACGTGCTGTCACGTGATGGGCATTAAAATGTTTGTCTGTTAGAGCTTCTGCCAAGGGGTCACGTGGGGCACGTGAGGCATTGCCTCAAAGCCCTTCTCTGTGGAACTTTTCAGGGGTCACGTGGTAGCACGTGACCCTGCTTCTTTGCATGTTTGTTTATCTTTTAAGAATTAAATCCTTCATAGGGTTAAACCCTAGCTAAATCTTTAGAGGAATTAAATTCCCACTTTCTTTTTGAAGAATTATATTCTTAGACCCCGGCTTTTTTCTGTAGGAATTAAATTCCTGATGTATGTGAAGAACTGAATTCTATCATAGGGTTAAACCCTAATTTCTTCTTTCTTAAGGGAATTAAATTCCTGTTATTTTGACAGAATTAAGTTCTTAACTAGGGTTAAACCCTGGTTTTGTTCATTTTGAAGGAATTAAATTCCTATAACATAAGGTTAAACCCTAATTTTATTTCAAAGGAATTAAATTCCTATAATTCTGTGAGAATTAAATTCTCAAACTTCCATTCCCTCTCTATACTTTGGATCTGCATGGCAGGATCTCAACCCAATAAGAATTAAATTCTCAATTCATGGGGAGATGTGCACTTTGCAGATCCTCTACTAAAGAGAGAACTAAGTTCTTCTTTTTAATATAAGAGTTAAACTCTTTGAGAATTAAATTCTCTTTTTAAAAGCCTCTCCTTTCTTACCTAAGGTTTTCTTTTGCAGAAGATCAAATTCCTCTAAAGTCTCAAGCCTCTATTTTTCTCTCTCTATGTCTCTCTATCTCTGTTTATATATTTTCCTGTCTCCTATTTATAGGAGAATGAGCAGAATCAATTAGTTTTAGTGAATCTTTCATTGAGAGATTTGATTTGCATTCATCATTCATCTGGACCTTTGGATTATTAGGTGAATTTTATTCACCATTGGATTTCAAATCCAAAAATATTCCTTTGTTATTTCGGTTAGATTTTAAGGGGAAATCTTTCCAAGTTCAAGATTTTTCCATAAATAGGTGATATTTAATCACCTTTAGATTTTTAATCCAATCGGTTCCAAATAATCATTTTCCTTTGGAAAGATTTGAATGCCTTTCAGAATTTAATTCTGTTAAATAGAGAGGCTTTGAAAGCCGGTCACGTGTGACCACGTGACCCTGATCACGTGTAGGCACGTGACCCCGTAGAACGAGCTTTCTTCTCCTTTCTGCGCTCTGTTTTCTGGCAGTTGTTCAACCGTCACGTGCCAACACGTGACCCCTGGTCACGTGTGAGCACGCGACCTTTTCTGAAGCCTTTTCCTTGACTTGATCAGGGAACTGATGTGCCTTTGCCGCTGCTTTTAAATGCCACGTGCCAACACGTGACTGCTGGTCACATGCTAGCACGTGATGCCTCCTCCGTAAGCTTTCCTGATTTTAAATCAGGAAACAAATGCCCCCACAGCGTTGTTCTCACGTGTCTGCACGTGAGTGCAACGCTGTCACTTTTTGTGACCGTTGGTTCCTCTAGGGATTTGGGGAGGTGAAGCGTCTCCATCATATCTTATAAATATAGGGGTCATTTCAGAAGCGCTTCCACTTTTGCTTATTTTCCTCCTTGCAAACTTTTTCTGAGAATTTAATTCTCTTCTTCCGGAGCTTAGTTCTCTGCCTTGAAACATTTTCAGAGTTTAACTCTGTTCAAAAAGACTCTTTTCTTCAGGTAATGCTCTTGAATGAACGATGAACTCTCACATTCCTTTGGATTTTAAATCCAAAACAAGGGTTTTTACCCTTTTTGAATATGAACCCATTTTTTCTTCAAGTTTTTCAACCAAAATATGAAACCATTTAACCTTCAACAGTAGATCTTTTTAGGGTTCATATGATCTTTAGGGAGATAATGGTGGTGGTTAAAATTTATGGAATTTAATTCCATCCCCAAAAAAAGTTTCTGGGAATTTAATTCCCCTTTTCTTAATAAGGAATTTAATTCGTATGAAGAACTCGGTTTCTTCACATGGAGGCTTCTTAGGGTCTCTTTGCCCTAGGATGTCCTTCTGTAATTAATGAAGCAGAAGTTTGCAATGATGTCTTCTGTGGGAATTTAATTCCCTTGATCCTGTTTGATTTGTTGTAGAGTCTAAGGTAGATTTGTCTTCTAGGGGATATGCAGGGCCACTTGAAACCCACTTCCTATTTAATGAGGATATCCCCTTGTCTCATTACAACTGCTTGGTCTCATTATTAACGAGACGTCATCCTGATTCTGTGGGGCCCATGTGTTTTGTAGCCAATGGTCCCATAAAAAAAAGTCTGCTATCGCTTTCTTCAACTGTCTTCATGCTCATGCATGTATATATATTGCTGCCTTGCTTTTGACAGTTTTCTTTTATTCGATCTCAGGTGCAATGGCTTCTGTTCCGTGCTTCCCCTTCACTCGCTCGGAGGCCGCTTTTCCTCAATCACCATCTGACGAGGAAGCGATGGCGATGATCTGGGCTCATGACCCGAACTGCACCAACTTGCTTCTAAGGGGAACTTGGTACAGCCATATTATCTGGGGTCGCCGGAGTTTCCTCTGTGAAGTGCCGACAGAGCCCACTTTCCCATTTTCGCCGATGGATCCTCCGAGGACGGTTTTCGCTGTGGAGATGCCAAATTGGACTCCGACGGGACGGCTTGAGCCTTCGACGACCGGTATCCCGAACCATCCAATCCCCGCTATAGATATCTTGGGACGACGCATTTGCCAGGGTGAGGCCCACCCATTGGGACAAATTTATAAGATAGGGCTCACTCCTCGGCACCCTACGGGCTACCTCCTCTGGGCTCGCTATATCCTTGCTACCCATCGTGCGCGGCTACAGAAGGTCGGGCTTTACCAAGCGATATATACGTCACTCTTCCATTATCAATCCCCGCATGTCTGGTGGGTTAAGGCGTTCTTGAATCAATGGAATCTCCCCACCAACACTTTTCTTCTGGGGGACAGAGAAGTCTCGATCTCTTTGGGAGAGTTCTATGAGATCTCGGGATTGCCAATCCGAGGGACGCTTTATGAGGAGTTGCTGCCCTCTGATGAATACGTCTTTGAACCCGAGCCTGCTCCGGTTGATGGCTTGTCTGCTGAGAACGCCGTTCGCCACAAGCGTCCCAGCTTAATCAAGGTGCTGGGTATCTTTGATCGTTTGTTCACCGAATCCGAAGAGCAGGGTGTTACTTTCAAGAGCTTTATTGCTTGTTTCCTTCGCGAGGACGTCTTGTCGAAGACAGCTCCGAAGTTCGCCAACATCAAGGACCCCTTTGGGTTTGGTCCGAAGAAGCTGCCGACCACTGAATCGGATCTTCCACAGTATTACATCCCCATTATATCGCCGATGTCTTTTGAATCCATTGCAGCTGCCGGCATGGATGAGGAAACGTTCTTCGTGGGGTTTGTCAGTGTCTGGCTCAGTTGGTTTGTCATCCCCATGCATCGCCGCTTTATGAGAGCCTCGGTTATCTACTCGGCTCATTGTATCGCTGAGGGGACGCGGTTGGCCATCGGCATCCCGGCGTTGGCGCATCTTTATCACGGGTTGGGTACTGCAGCTAATACCTCTACTCCTGGCGTGGATGTGGTAAATTTTTCGCTTCACTACTTTACGTCTTGGATCGAAATGCACGTCTCAGGTGCTTTCTCTATGCATCAATAGCCCGCATTTTACGACGCCTATACTTTCCCTCGGTTTATGCGATTGGTGGATACTTCTGCCGCTGACCTGACTCAATTCGGGGCTATTCGGGCGCTGATCTCTCCTTACGCTACTGCTGGCGGGTTAGTATTTAATGACCGGGTTTTATCTTCTTCCACGGGTTCGGCCCAACCGCTTTAGGACCGGTCAAAAGATAACGCGTCCTCTTTGAAGCCCCGGGAGGCTGCGCGCTTATACGCAATTAGACCGGGTTACCTGGTATTCCGTCTGGATAGCAAGGCCCTTTTCATGCGGTACAATCCGCACCGCTTTGCCCGGCAGTTCGGCTATGATCAGGGTGTTCCGTTTGAGGCTTTCATAGTCGCGCCGGTTCCTTCGCTCGGGGCCGTTCGAGATGCCGCCCATCACTTTATGAGGCTGAATGTAACACCCGAGCCCAATAATGCTATGTATATTACTAGTTGAGGGTTGTGGTTTGCTCATTTCCAATTTTCCTGATTTTCTGGTGTTTTTTGCTAAATTTTACCCGGTTAAGTCATTTTGGTACATAACAAATTTTAACTCCGAAAATGAAATTTAAGATGTCCATGTTAGCCTACTCGTCGCCACTAGTCGCGTGATAGCGTCCGCGTGTCGGGATTCCGTTCCGTTTGGCTAAAACGGGCAAGTTTGGACGACTACGCGCGCGTACAAGTGTCCGACTTGGGGGCATGCATTTTAATCATTAAACACCTCTTTTCAAAATTTGGAACCCGCTTAAAATCCTATAATTTGAATTTGGAACTTTTGGGCGCAACCCGGGTGCGATTTAGAAATGTTTCATTTCGCGCCAAAAAGGGCCCATTTAAGTTTAATATCGAATATATATATATTTCCTAATCTAAATTTCCTCAGCTGCAGATCCATAAAATCCTTACTTTAATATTTCTGTTATCCCGCATCAACCAATCGTGAGCTGGGGTTTTCCTTCGCGTGGGCCCCGCCTCCCATTCCATATCTCTCTCTCTCTCTCCACCTATCATAATCTTCTCCAATCTCTTTCTCTCTCTTCCTCTATATTTAAACACCATGCACAGCCGCCTCCTATTTCCCCATCGACCGCGAGAAACCCCCTCAAACCCTAACCCTAGCCTACCGCGACCTCACCGCCGATCCCCCCGCGACCTCGCCGTCGCCGCCCTCGCCACCACGAGACCCCCGCGCCTTCCTCCTCCCTCCTTCCTCCTCTCTCCTGCGCCTGCACCCATTCCCGACCTCGCCTCCACCTTCGCAGACCTCGCCGTCGACGCCACCCATCGTCGTCGACGACTCCCGCGGCACCCTCTCACCCTACTCGACCCGACCTCGTCGTCGTTTCCCTCCTCCCCTCGCCGGAACAGTAAACCCTAGCCTTCATCCTTCACCTACCCCGCTGTTCGCCGGAGAAACGTGCCGGCGACCTCGTCGACACCACCTCCGACCACCTCCCTCTCTCCCACGACCACCAGAGCCGACCCCTCTCCTCCAACTCGCCGCAGCACACTACCCTGTGCACCCGAGGCCCTTCCCCTTGCTGCAGCCGCCGCCGTCGCTTCGCCGGCGATCCAGTGCCGTCGAGCCATCGTGTTTGCACCCTGTTTCTTCTCGGTGAGTTTTCCTTGTGCTTCCTCTTGGTGCAATCCCTCCGCTGATCCGTATTTTGGATGCGTAGTTTGTGTTTGCTAACTTTGTTGTTTCTGTTTGCTGCCGGATCCGACCGTGCCGCCTGACGAACCCGACGCTCCAGCGAAGCCCCTGGTCCGTGTGATTCCGTTGACCTCTGTTGGGACTCGATCCGTGGCCCGTGCTTCCATATCGCAGTTTCTGCCGACACCGCATCCGTGTTTCGGTTTGCGAAACCGTCGAGGCAAGTATCCGAATACTTGCTTTAACATGCTACAACTTAATCATCATACTATAACCACACCACTATCATAACATCGATACCTTTTATAACTTAGAATTGCTGATCACGATTATCCGTAACTTTAAATCAATGAAATCATTGCTCGTATTAACCGGTCTGCTTTTAATTCATACTTAACTAATCAAACCAAGTAGATCATCCCCACTTCATTTGTTAAATCACTCATGAGACAATTATTATGCTTAGTTCAAATTCATGTAACTCCATTGCGTATGTTATCGATATTGTTTTGTCTTGTGGCTATTGCACCTCAAAGGTGCGTGAACCGGATTAATATGAAAATACAAACATCACTGTGTTCACATAGAATAATATTTGTTATTTACTGTTTCCTGCTACTGTTCATTATTTGTTACTATACCTGTTATCATCATATACCTGATTGCATTACATATTGACCGATCTTGATACACCTGACACATGTGCTGATACACCGGACACAACACCCTGTACATATCGACTCTACCTGTTGAAAGTAACCTGACCTGTTACCTGATCTCATGCCTAATGCCGACAAACCTAACCATTCCTGCTGTCGATCCAGACAGACCTACCTTTACTTGACTTGTGTTGGCATTAGTCCTTGACTACTGAATACCTGACTGACATACATAGCTTGGGGGTATGGGGAAATCAAAGGTGAAACCGACGTGTAACTCAACAGTTCGATACATTGTTCTGATCAGTCTTACGGGCTTGGCCAGCTCCGGAGTGTTGATGCTGACATCACTCATCTATCCTACTACCTTTTACTGCTTAGCGGCACGTCTCGGATTCAGCCCCGAGGATCATGACCGTGGTCCCGGGCACGCACGGGATACTATTGAGTTACATCGACGATTCATCAATTGGTTTCAAAGACTGTAGAGTAGAAAACCTGATAGGACAGTTTAGTCACCATTGCACATTACCCTGCTTGTTACCTCTTATTACTGCTTTATTCATGTTCATGCTTGCATTGTTTATTACCATGTTTATACTGTATACTTGATATCATGACGCGCTGACGTCTGGGTTTTGCATGGCCCAGATTCCGTACCTTTGTCGTCGACCGAGCAGGAGTACTTCAGCCAGCAGGCTGAACTGTGAGTTCTTTAGAGTTTAGTTCATTTATGTCATTTCATTTCCAGATGTGAGCCCGCATTATGGGACATACTGTTTATTCATTGTATTGGATCATTAGCTTCCGCACTTATTGTTTATTGATTCTTGTTATTATGGATTTGGACATGAATTAGATTAGCTTATTATCTTGTTCTTGATATCTTTACAATCGTAATGTGACTGTGGATGGATACTTCCTACCCACAGGTAGCATGGTTGGCTATGTCACGTGCCCAAATCTTGCGTACTCTGGGAAGCGGGGCGTGACATGGTTTTATGGTATCAGAGCCATAGGTTAATTGGGTTGATTCTTGTAGTTGGGTATGGCATCCGACACACGAATCAGAATACCCGTGATTAGGAAACATGTCCTGCCACTTTGACCATTTTACTATCCTTGAATCATTCTTCCGGATCATGTCGACGTGCAAACTTACTTTGCATTTATCAACTCAAAACCTAATTTCTTGTTATCTCTAGGACTCAGGCGACTTGGGTGGAGTTAAGTAATTGCGGCTATGATACCGCGGCATAGCTACAATGCAGTACTCTATTTAAGTATCTTGGAGTTCTAGCCTTGATCTATACTCGAAAACTATCATCATGCTAATGTTGGGTACTTTGATTTCCAGGAATATGGCCGATCAGAATTTGAAGATGGACCCAGGGCATGCGGTCTTAGCCGCCAGGCAGAGAGTGATAAGGGGATTGCTGGAGAAACTAAAGGAACAACTCGAGCTGGAACCATCATTTGCACTGGACCCCACGTCCGTACGTAGAAGTATTCCAGTGAATAGGCGCAGCGTGGCATCAATGAAGAAAACAAGTATGGGTGATCGGAAGGGGAGCGTGATCTGTAGCCACTGCCATAAACCCGGACATGTGCGAAGGGAGTGTCGTTTGAGGCTGGGACTCTGTTTTAGATGTGGAGCGGCAGATCACACCGTTGATGCTTGTCCGTCGAAGCCTCGCACAAAGGATGATACACAGAAGCATCCGCAGGGACCGTTCCAAGGACAGGAACCGCTTACTCAAGGACCACAGCAGGCTCGAGCGTTCGTGTTGACAACGGAAGAAGCTAAGGCATCGGGAGAAGTGGTTTCAGGTAATTTACTCGTTCATGGTTTTCCCGCTTTGGCATTACTTAATTTCGGAGCATCCCATTGTCTATGTCATCCAAATTTATAACTACACACTCGATCAACTGCACGACCTTGTCTAGTTTCTGGGACATACACACTGGGAATGGGAAAATCATAGCTAGTAAGGAATGTAAAGATTGTACGGTTGTTGTTTGTGGACGGGAGCTTTTTGCAGACTTCTTGGTGATTGATACGGGCAGTTATGAAGTAGTCTTGGGAATGGATTTTCTTGGCACTTTCCACGCACACATTGATTGTAGGGCAAGGAAAGTAATTTTCCAGATTCCCGGACACCCTGAGTTTACTTTCATTAGAGGAAGCAGTTCTGTCGGGCCAGTCGAGTTTAGGGCTAGGCCGACGAACAATGTTCTTGCGGCTATAGTAGTGGAGAGTAATGAAGAGCCGGCAGTTGTCCGCGACTTTATGGATGTGTTTGAAGATATTTCAGGCTTACCGTCGAAGCGAGATGTGGAGTTTGCGATCGACCTTATTCCTGGTGTAGTGCCAGTATCAAAATCTTGTCCGATGGCACCGGTGGAATTGGAAGAAGTTAAGAAACAAGTGGGTGAATTACTCGAGAAGGGATGAATTCGAAGCAGCAACTCACCTTGGGGAACTCCAGTTCTCTTAGTAAAGAAGAAGGATGGCACGAGAAGAATGTGCATCGATTACCGAGAATTAAACCGGGTGACTATTAAGAACAAGTACCCGATCCCTCGCATTGGCGAATTCTTTGAGCAGCTTAGTGGCGCAAGGGTACTCTCGAAACTGGATTTGCGATCCGGATATCATTGGGTCCTACGGATGTGGAGACAAGAGAAGTTATTCGCGAAGATGAGTAAGTGCGAATTCTGGTTGGAAGAAGTGAAGTTTCTGGGGCATGTCGTGTCGGGCGACGGAATCGCCGTTGATCCCGAGAAGATTGCAGCAGTTCGAGATTGGTCTGTTCCGAAGAATGTTGCAGAGATAAGAAGTTTTCTTGGACTCGCCGGTTACTACAGAAGATTTGTGGAGAACTTCGCTCGTTTAGCTGAGCCGTTAACCAAGCTTACGCGTAAGGAGGTACCGTTTGTTTGGACGGACGGATGTGCATTGGCCTTCGAGACGTTGACGCAGAAGTTGATAACCGCCCCTATCCTAACCGTACCGGATGGTTCAGGAGGACTGGTGATTCACAGCGACGCATCTGGAAAAGGATTGGGATGTGTTTTGATGCAGAACGGGAAAGTCGTCGCTTATGCATCGAGACAACTGAAGACTCATGAGAAGAACTATCCGACTCACGACTTGGAGCTGGCAGCCGTGATCTTCGCCCTGAAGATTTGGAGACACTACCTTCTGGGCGAGAGGGTTGAAGTATTTACGGATCACAAGAGTTTGAAATATGTGTTCACTCAGAAGGAGTTGAACATGAGGCAACACAGATGGTTGGAGCTGATGGCCGACTACGACCTTGATCTTAAGTACCATCCGGGAAAGGTTAATGTCGTGCCAGGTGCACTAAGTCGGTTACCAGCAATTCATTTATTGACTGCACAGAGAGAGATCATTGAGGAGTTTCGGAGATTGACTTGGAGGTTGTGCTACCGCGTGCTACAGGACAGTTGATGCAGTTGCAAGTACAATCGTCCTTAGTTGAGAAGATTAAAGTGGCGCAATCGCAGGATCCTAGATTGCAAAAGTTTCGAGAGCAGGTTGGAGCCGGACTACGAACCGATTTACTGATCCATGAAGACGGTTCGTTGAGATATAGTAGCCGTGTGTGTGTGCCAAAGGGAGATGTGCGTGAAGAGCTTATGAAGGAGGCACACAGTTCAGCTTACTCTGTACATCCAGGAGGGACAAAGATGTACCGAGATATTCGACAGCATTTCTGGCGGGAAGGTATGAAACGGGAAATTGCTCGCTTCGTGGCTAAGTGCTTGGTGTGTCAGCAAGTCAAGGCTGAACACCAAAGGGTTGCTGGTTTGTTGCAACCACTTCCGATTCCTCAATGGAAGTGGGAACATATAACCATGGATTTCGTGACGGCTTTACCGCGGAATCCAAAGGGCAACAATGCTGTATGGGTGATGTCGATCGGTTGACCAAGGCAGCTCGCTTTATTCCTTTTCGGGTTGGTCAATTGACGGAGACTTTGGCAGAGCGGTACATGCAGGAGATTGTCAGATTGCATGGAGTACTGGTAAGCATCGTGTCCGATCGGGACACTCGGTTCTTGTCACACTTTTGGAGGAGTTTACAAGAAAGTTTGGGGACTCGATTGAAGTTTAGCACAGCTTATCATCCTCAGACCGATGGACAATCGGAGAGAACGATCCAGACCCTTGAAGATATGTTGAGGGCTTGCATGTTGGACTTCAAAGGTTCTTGGGAAGATCATCTACACCTGGTGGAGTTTTCGTACAACAATAGTTTCCAAGCGACAATTCAGATGGCTCCGTTTGAAGCGTTGTATGGTCGTAAGTGCCGTTCACCTGTTTGTTGGGATGTTGTTGGTGAACGAAGGTTACTAGGACTAGATTTGGTGGTACAGACAGTCGAGAAGGTGAATACAATCAGGAAGCATATGAAGACAGCTCAAGACAGACAGAAAAGTTGGGCCGACACGTCAAGAAGACCTCTAGAGTTCGCCGTGAGTGATTTGGTATTCCTGAAGATATCACCGACTAGAGGGGTGATTCGCTTTGGAAGTCGGGAAAAGCTTAGTCCCCGATTCGTTGGACCCTTCGAGATTTTGAAGCGTGTTGGAGAGGTATCGTACCGGTTGGCGTTACCACCGTCATTAGCAGGAGTTCACGATGTGTTTCATGAGTCTCAACTACGGAGATATGTTCGTGATGAGACCCATGTCTTGGATCATTCGGAGTTGACCGTTCGGGAAGACCTGACTTTTGAGGAGCGACCAGTCGAAATCAAGGATCGAAGAGAAAAGGTTCTTATGAACAAGGTTATCCCTCTTGTGCTAGGTTCTTGGGGTAACCGATTGCATGGAGAATCCACTCGGGAGCGAGAAGACGAGATCCGACAGAAATTCCCTCACCTTTTCCAGTAGTTAGCTATCTTGTATTCTTGGAATTTCGAGGACGAAATTCTTTTGTAGTTGGGTATGATGTAACACCCGAGCCCAATAATGCTATGTATATTACTAGTTGAGGGTTGTGGTTTGCTCATTTCCAATTTTCCTGATTTTCTGGTGTTTATTGCTAAATTTTACCCGGTTAAGTCATTTTGGTACATAACAAATTTTAACTCCGAAAATGAAATTTAAGATGTTCATGTTAGCCTACTCGTCGCCACTAGTCGCGTGATAGCGTCCGCGTGTCGGGATTCCGTTCCGTTTGGCTAAAACGGGCAAGTTTGGACGACTACGCGCGCGTACAAGTGTCCGACTTGGGGGCATGCATTTTAATCATTAAACACCTCTTTTCAAAATTTGGAACCCGCTTAAAATCCTATAATTTGAATTTGGAACTTTTGGGCGCAACCCGGGCGCGATTTAGAAATGTTTCATTTCGCGCCAAAAAGGGCCCATTTAAGTTTAATATCGAATATATATATATTTCCTAATCTAAATTTCCTCAGCTGCAGATCCATAAAATCCTTACTTTAATATTTCTGTTATCCCGCATCAACCAATCGTGAGCTGGGGTTTTCCTTCGCGTGGGCCCCGCCTCCCATTCCATATCTCTCTCTCTCTCTCCACCTATCATAATCTTCTCCAATCTCTTTCTCTCTCTTCCTCTATATTTAAACACCATGCACAGCCGCCTCCTATTTCCCCATCGACCGCGAGAAACCCCCTCAAACCCTAACCCTAGCCTACCGCGACCTCACCGCCGATCCCCCCGCGACCTCGCCGTCGCCGCCCTCGCCACCACGAGACCCCCGCGCCTTCCTCCTCCCTCCTTCCTCCTCTCTCCTGCGCCTGCACCCATTCCCGACCTCGCCTCCACCTTCGCAGACCTCGCCGTCGACGCCACCCATCGTCGTCGACGACTCCCGCGGCACCCTCTCACCCTACTCGACCCGACCTCGTCGTCGTTTCCCTCCTCCCCTCGCCGGAACAGTAAACCCTAGCCTTCATCCTTCACCTACCCCGCTGTTCGCCGGAGAAACGTGCCGGCGACCTCGTCGACACCACCTCCGACCACCTCCCTCTCTCCCACGACCACCAGAGCCGACCCCTCTCCTCCAACTCGCCGCAGCACACTACCCTGTGCACCCGAGGCCCTTCCCCTTGCTGCAGCCGCCGCCGTCGCTTCGCCGGCGATCCAGTGCCGTCGAGCCATCGTGTTTGCACCCTGTTTCTTCTCGGTGAGTTTTCCTTGTGCTTCCTCTTGGTGCAATCCCTCCGCTGATCCGTATTTTGGATGCGTAGTTTGTGTTTGCTAACTTTGTTGTTTCTGTTTGCTGCCGGATCCGACCGTGCCGCCTGACGAACCCGACGCTCCAGCGAAGCCCCTGGTCCGTGTGATTCCGTTGACCTCTGTTGGGACTCGATCCGTGGCCCGTGCTTCCATATCGCAGTTTCTGCCGACACCGCATCCGTGTTTCGGTTTGCGAAACCGTCGAGGCAAGTATCCGAATACTTGCTTTAACATGCTACAACTTAATCATCATACTATAACCACACCACTATCATAACATCGATACCTTTTATAACTTAGAATTGCTGATCACGATTATCCGTAACTTTAAATCAATGAAATCATTGCTCGTATTAACCGGTCTGCTTTTAATTCATACTTAACTAATCAAACCAAGTAGATCATCCCCACTTCATTTGTTAAATCACTCATGAGACAATTATTATGCTTAGTTCAAATTCATGTAACTCCATTGCGTATGTTATCGATATTGTTTTGTCTTGTGGCTATTGCACCTCAAAGGTGCGTGAACCGGATTAATATGAAAATACAAACATCACTGTGTTCACATAGAATAATATTTGTTATTTACTGTTTCCTGCTACTGTTCATTATTTGTTACTATACCTGTTATCATCATATACCTGATTGCATTACATATTGACCGATCTTGATACACCTGACACATGTGCTGATACACCGGACACAACACCCTGTACATATCGACTCTACCTGTTGAAAGTAACCTGACCTGTTACCTGATCTCATGCCTAATGCCGACAAACCTAACCATTCCTGCTGTCGATCCAGACAGACCTACCTTTACTTGACTTGTGTTGGCATTAGTCCTTGACTACTGAATACCTGACTGACATACATAGCTTGGGGGTATGGGGAAATCAAAGGTGAAACCGACGTGTAACTCAACAGTTCGATACATTGTTCTGATCAGTCTTACGGGCTTGGCCAGCTCCGGAGTGTTGATGCTGACATCACTCATCTATCCTACTACCTTTTACTGCTTAGCGGCACGTCTCGGATTCAGCCCCGAGGATCATGACCGTGGTCCCGGGCACGCACGGGATACTATTGAGTTACATCGACGATTCATCAATTGGTTTCAAAGACTGTAGAGTAGAAAACCTGATAGGACAGTTTAGTCACCATTGCACATTACCCTGCTTGTTACCTCTTATTACTGCTTTATTCATGTTCATGCTTGCATTGTTTATTACCATGTTTATACTGTATACTTGATATCATGACGCGCTGACGTCTGGGTTTTGCATGGCCCAGATTCCGTACCTTTGTCGTCGACCGAGCAGGAGTACTTCAGCCAGCAGGCTGAACTTTGAGTTCTTTAGAGTTTAGTTCATTTATGTCATTTCATTTCCAGATGTGAGCCCGCATTATGGGACATACTGTTTATTCATTGTATTGGATCATTAGCTTCCGCACTTATTGTTTATTGATTCTTGTTATTATGGATTTGGACATGAATTAGATTAGCTTATTATCTTGTTCTTGATATCTTTACAATCGTAATGTGACTGTGGATGGATACTTCCTACCCATAGGTAGCATGGTTGGCTATGTCATGTGCCCAAATCTTGCGTACTCTGGGAAGCGGGGCGTGACACTGAACACCGGTTCTCAGTTTATGATCCCTGATAGTGATTACATGCCCCGATGCGTGGGGGCGTTCACGGGATGGTATCTCCATCGGGTCAACCCGATTATTCTTGAGGAAAGAAGGGTACTCCTGGGCCATGGTGCTCCTACTCAGGTTCCGGCCACGGGAGCTACACTGCGACCGCGTGCTCTGGTCCGCTTTCCCTTGAGGGATATCAGCACCGCGCTTATCCCGGGGGAGTCGGGGGTAGATCTTACTCCAACCGCTGGTATGCCCCTGGGTACTCGGTCGCGGGGTAGACGGGCTCCGATAACAGCACCACCACCCGAGGCGGCATCGCCCTCCGTGGCATCAACAATGGCGGTGTCATCCCCGGTTGTGGCATTGGGTGAGGGTAACAGGGATGAGGGTGTTGAGGGTGACGTAGGCCGACGTCGCCCTAAGGCTTCGCGGGGAAGGAAACGGTCGTCCTCGGCGACTAGCTCTGGGTCCAAGCGCCGAAGAAAAGTGGCTACTAACTTGCTCGACTCTTTAACGGAGTCCGAGCCCATTCTTGAAGATGAGCTGTTGCCCTTGCCGGGATCAGATGCTGGACTACTTTTCCCAAGTTCGGCCGCCGAGGAAGCCGCGCAGTTGGCTGAGGCTATAAGACGTTCCAAGGACGCGTCTCAGAATGCCAGAGTTCCGAAGAAGCCTTATCCTGCTGTAATCTTTTACGAAGACCCTTCGTTGATTCGGCGGCGGTTTATTGGCCCTTTGGAGGAATGGGGAGAAAGGGCCCTGAAGCAGGCTGCTTCAGAGGACGCAGCGGTCGCGCTTTCTTTATGGACCGGCGGCCACGAGTCTACCCTCGAACCCCGGCGGGCACGCTTTCTTGAGAAGGAGCATCGGCTTGAAGAAGCCATATTGAAGGCCTCCCTGCGCATCGGTACGTTTTTGTTCTTCTTTGTAGCTTTTCAGATTATTTACGCCTGTATATATGTATCCTTATTCTTGTGTGAATTGTGCAGAATCTTCGACGCTAGGGGAGCTCCCTACGGGCTTATTGAAGCTAAAGCCTGTCGAAATTCCCGATGAAGCGTTGCTCGATGTGGAGGGGGCTGATGAGGCTGCTCCTCTTACAATAGAGCTTCCAGTGGTAGTTCTTGATCACGGAGCGCCTGCTCCTTTGGGGGAGGCTCCTTTGATGGTCATCGCCCCACTGACTCTTCCCGAAGGCGGCCCAGAGGCTGAGATGGAGGTAGTCGGGACTACCCTTCCTTTGTTGGAGCCCGAGGTCATGGCAGAGGCCGTCGAAGCCGCTATCCCCTCGACTCAGAACGGGAGGAGTGTTGAAGGTAAACTTCTACATTTTAAATTAGCAATCTTTCCGTGGTCTGAACTCTTTTGTTTTCCTCAGAATTGCGCGGGCTGGCGGCCTCTATCGCTGATTTGTCGCCTCGGCAATCGTTTCAGCGTTTATTGGAGATGGCAGCTCCGCAGGCGATCTCCCCTCAGCGCATTGTCCTTTCCTCTGGGCAAGGTTAGCGTCATTCGCCATTTTTTACCATAGCATTGTTGCCATTTTTGCGAAATGACGTTGATGTCTCTTATAGTTTTGGAAGCTGACGACGAGGTCGAGGTCGTTGAAGGGCCAGGGGAACCTTCAGCTCCTACTTGCATGACTGTCGGTAAGCGACATTTTATTATAATCCCATTCGTTCTTTGCTTAAGAATTTTATTGACATCTTTCAAATTTGAACAGCCCTGCCAGTCTCCTCGGTGATGGAATCGCGCATCGTGATGCCGCCCGGCCCTTATGCTTTGCGGGCTTCAGAACGCTTGGCCCAATTAAGCCTTGTCTCCTTATCATCTTTGATTGAGGAGCTCCGTGCCGGTAGCGCGACCACAACAGAAGCGTTTGCCGCCGAAGCTAACGGTTCTCTTCCTTTTCTTGCCACCTACCATAGCGAAGAGGTGGTGCGAGTCTGGGTGGAGTTCTGTCGGCAGGTGGAGGCTTGCTTGCACGCCCTTGAATGTTCTCGCCTTTCCTCGGAAGCCGTGGCTGCAAAAGCGGAGTTGCGGGGTCTGATAGCACGGTGCGCGGCAAACATGACGTCGTGCGAGAAGAGGCTCGGCCGTAAATTCTCGGAGAGGGAGCTAGCTTCCAAGGCGCTGAGCGAGCTTCAAGCTAATCTTACCGCTAAGGCCAACAAAGCATACGAACTTTGGCGGGTGCTTCAAGAGTCTATCAGGGAGGTACTGGCTCTCGATAAAGCTGCCACATTCACTCGTGAAAGGGTCGAGGCCCATAAGGCCACTGAGAAAGAGCTTGAAGGCCGACTCGCTTTGTATCAGGCCCAGCAGGCTCAGGCGGAGGCCCGTCTTCAGGCGATCTTGAATCATGAAGCCGTGACTTAGCAACAGAAAGATGAGCTGGTAAAATTGCTACATCGCCCGCCGGCTTGAAGACTTGTATCTTTTCCTTCCTTTTGTATATACTTCTGAATGAGAGTATTTTCTTTTTGTTCTTTCATGAATTGTACTTTGTATCCATTTTGGTTTATGAATAAAAGATACATTTTTCTTCTCAATGGTGTGTCTCCTTTCATTGAATGAGTTTTGCGGACAATTTATCTTGATCTCCTTGGAGGGCAGCGATGGCTTAGGATTCAGGGTTAAGATCTGCTTCCTAAGACTTTTGCGCTTTATGAGTGTTCATATCAGATTAGTGTATTTTTATACCGCCCAATTTTTATCATATTGCTTATCGGTAGGTACTCTTGAGCCGTGTTTTCTAGTCAATTGCAGGATACAGGTTCTCGGCTCTTAACAATGAAATTCATGGAAAAACACGACAAAATCCGGGTTCCTGCCAACCACAGATAAAACACGGGTCTCCGCTCTTTATCCGTCTGTTGCCACACACCAGTTTAAGAGACAAAATGGCAAATCATTGTCACTTTCATGCACAAGGCTCAATGGCAACACAAGATCCAAGAAATCTACGTGGAGCTCGAGAAAATCATGACAAAAAGATCCATATCCAATCACCTTTTGATCAACAGAAATTCTGGAAAAATCGTGAAGCAATTCTGAGAAAAGTCATATACCAGACTAATGGGTACAGCAGAACAGGAAAAGCCACCAAAAACGATGGACCAACTCCAACAAAGTGCCGCGGTTCCGCGGCAATAGCAGGCTTAGGCCGTGGAACCGCGGCCGTACTGTGGCGGCAGAATGTCAAACTTTGGGGGTATTTTGGTATTTCCATGTAGAGGCAGAATTTTGCCCTAGATTTCCAGTTCCCTGCCTATAAATAGCCCAGAACCTTGTGAAGCCAAAGGTGCATAATCTTGTATTTTTCTAGGTTTATAATACTTGTTTCTTCTTCCTCTTCTCATCTCTTCTCCATTGAAAAACTTGTAGTGAGCTTTTGTGAGTGAAGAATGATGAATAAAGAAGTTCCTTTTGTTATTATATCTTGTCTTGTTCTTTAGTTAAATTATTATTGCTTGTAATTTTCATTTGTTAACTTAGTTGTTGTTATTTCTTGTTGTTTCTTTCTTTTCTCTTTTCCTTTATCCTTAAACAACCATGACGCTTACGCTTGATCCTTGCTAAGGTGAGGTCGCAAATAGCTAGTTGTTATCTTCTAATCTCCTTCTTTCTATCTTCCTCTTTTGTTTTGTTTTCTTTTCATTATGATGTGTGAGTAGTTTCATACTTGTTAGGGTAGGATAAGGGAAGTTTGAGAGAAGGAAATCTCTCTCACTCTTTCCTTGCCCAACATCTTAAATCGACTCCCGTTAATTGAACCACAATCCGTTCCTTACGGCACCCTATCCTCCATGATAGCGGTGATTCCGTAGTGAGACCGGTTGTGGTTGAATTAACCGGAGGTTATGGCTAAGAGCCAAGAACGGACGGACAAACACCAAAAGCAAGAACTTAAGCGTTGGAAAGCCTAGCTTATACTCGCAAGTTCCTTCCTAGTCGTGCTAATCCCCGTTGTTGCCGATTACCGTAACACCGGTATTAAGAGTGGCAACGAAAGAAGTGAGCGACTCCTAACTCAAACTAACCTAATCCTAACCCTAACAAGCTCTCTTTACATATCATTTTAACACTTAGTTAATCACAAACAAATCTGGAAAACTGGACTTAACTCGTTAAAGCACATAGAAAAAGATTCCCATCTTCCTGCGGACGACCCGTACTCAACCGGCTAGCTACGAGCGAAACCGTCTTGATTGCGGTAATTAACTAAACTTGAACACGCAGAATCTGTACAATCAAATGGCGCCGTTGCCGGAGAGACGGTAGTTTATTTCTTTGTGTAATTTCGGGTTAACTTGTGAATATAAATATAATCGAAAAACAAAACAAAAAAAATATACTTTGTAAAAAAAATCATTTTGTTATTTTTTGATTAGTTTTTGTGCAAGTGTGCAGGATAATACGGAATTCGAGTTCAGTGCCAAAGACGTGGGAAGATAGACCCATATTTCGCGGCCACACCGCGACGGATCAAAACGAAGCAAACAGTCTACTATAAAATCTGGAGCAGATACAGTGATCAAACCAAGATTCAGCAAATCCAGACAAGCAGAGAACTCCCAGGCCAGCACACAGAAAAAAATTGGAAGCCCAATCTCTCTGTTCAGCCGCGGAACCGCGGCCTGATCACGCGTTTGGCCGCGGAACCGCGGCCATTTGGAGCCTTCAGGCTGCCATTTTTTCTGTAAGTGTTTCTCTCCTCTCCCCCACTCCTCTGGACTCCAATAAATTGTGTTTTTTGCAGCATTCTTTGCGCAAACTCTCTTCCCCCTTCCAATAAACTGTTCTTGTGCAGGATTCTTTGCGCCGCGCTAAAAAATAAAAATTGTTTGCAGTTGATTTGTTACCGTTTTGTATTCATTAATACGGACTTAAGGGGCTTGAAACCAATTCAGATTGGGTGGGGATTTCATCACCCTTCCCAGGACCCCAGAAATCATAAAAAGCATATGCATTGACCATTGTTAAATTAAAAAATACTAGACTCAGCCCTAAGGACTTCGCGCTCAATAGGACAGAGGACTAATTACAGGCATCGGCCGTTTATCCTATCCTGACTTTGCGGTGTCTAGGCAAGTGTGACGAAGGCAAGTGGTTATTTAATTAAGGAACTTCGCGAAAGCGTTGGACAACCTCCCACTTACCTGGCACTTATCTGGCCGCAATTGGCGGAGAAGAGGCGGTTTGAGGTCCTGTTTCTAGTTCTTTGGAACAGTTAGGAGCTGTCTAGCTGACCTAGGTGACCCTAGATCTAGGTGTGATTGTGCATATCTTGTTTGTGATTGCTTAAAGCGTAAATCCGTACATATTTCTGTAAAGCTCTTCCTAAAAATAAAAAAAAAAGGAAAAAAAAATCAAAAACTTTTATAAAAACTTGCCCTTTGTCGCCAAAATCCATTTTTCACCCACCACCCATCGTCTTTCTCCATTGACGTTTTCTTACCCTCACCTTCTCCGCTTTGACTATACTAAACTCGTTTAGTGTATGTCCGCTTGGACTCGGGACACTAGCGCCCGTCTAGTCCGCGTTACGTTAGTCGCTACCGACTACGCGATCGACTCAGATGTCGAAACTCCGTCCACTCCTCTTTCACCTTTACCTTTGCCGACCAACTCCGACGTTGACCGGAATTCTGTTCATACATCTTCACCTTCACCATCTCCAACCTCTTCTTCCGCGATGTCAGGATTTAATCCGAACATCTCTTTGACTACCCCTGAATTGGCTCCACCTCCTACGGAGACCAATAACCCACCACCACCGCCTGTTGTAGCGCCGCAGCGAATCGCGCTCCAGGATCGTTTCTATCCCACCCGTTCTGCACTTCCCACCCGCCTTTCTCTTCCACCGGCCAATGGGGATAATTTTGAAATTAAGCCCCACTTCATCAACATGCTTCCACGATTTCATGGGCTTGAATCTGAAGATGCCTATATCTTCATCAATAAATTTCAAAACGTTTGTGCCATGATGAAAACCACCCAACTGTCGGACGATACTATACGTCTACGGGTCATTCCGTTCACTTTATGCGATCTTGCTGAAAAATGGATGTATAGCACCGCTTCCCACTCCATAACCAGTTGGGACGAGTTTGTAAAAGCGTTTCTAAAGAAATTTTATCCGAATCATAAAACCGCAAGGATTCGCAATGAAATCAACCAATTCTCTCAGTTTCCTTCTGAACCCTTCTGGAAGTGCTTTGACCGGTACAAAGACCTTCTTGTTCAGTGTCCTCACCACGGTATAGAGAAATGGCAACTTTGCCAAACCTTATACGAGGGCCTGAACCCAGCAATGAAGCAGTTGTTGGAAACCATCTGTCAGGGCCACTTCCTATCCAAATCTGACGAGGATGCGTGGCAATTCTTTGACGACCTTGCGGAGCAAACGCTACAATGGGAGAGCACCAGACCGACGACTTCTTCTTCTACCTCCACTTCTACCGGTCAGTCTAGGGTAGGAATTCACCAACTTGACGTCTCTATTGCGATGAAAGCTGAAATGGCCGCAATAACGAGAAAGCTTGAAGCGATAGAAAGCAAATTTTCTTCTCCTGCTCCTGCCCCTGTTCTTCCCCTTCGTACCATCTGCGCTTGTTGTTCCGATCCTTCTCACTTAACCGAAGAGTGTCCTTACAATCCACCATCGCAAGGACAAGATCAGGTTAATGCTGCATTCCAGCAAAGACCGAGGAATGATCCATACTCTTCCAGCTACAATCCCGGTTGGAGGAACCACCCCAATTTCGCCTGGAATCAGAATCAGAATCAATTCCAAGGCAACAATTTCCAAAGGCCCCTTCCGCCGCAACAACAAGCGCAACAACAAACTCAGCATCAATTTCAGCAGCCCTTCCAACCCCAACCTTTTCAAAATCAGACGAACAACTTTGCACCCAACAATTCTTTTCCCCAAAACAACTTTGTTCCGTCAAACAACGATAAGGTTTCCTCGCTTGAACGAAGTCTGGAGACGTTCGTCAAACAATCGACTCAATCCACCGCAAACATCCAGTCTTCCATTCAGTCCTTAGTGCAACACACTGCCGCTCACGGGCAAAGCATCAAAACCATCGAGGCCCAGATTGCACAACTGAATGCGGCCTTAAGCGAGCGAGAGAAGGGGAAGCTCCCGTCCCAGCCACTCCCAAATCCCGGTCACCCACATAATGTACATGTTGCTCTTGAACAACAGAACCATAATGTGAGTGCCGTGACCATATTGAGATCGGGAAGGATGCTGCAAAACGACATTGGCACACGGATCAACGATGACACCCCGGCCGCTGCTTCTTCTTCTTCTTCTCCTGCTTCTTCGTCTTCTGAGCCTATTCTCCATTCTTCAAAAGGCTCTTCTTCTTCTTCTTCTTCTTCTTCTTCTGCTCTGAACGGACTAGCTTCTCACTCCACGAAAACACCTGTTCTGGGATCCGTTCCAAGTCCACAATATCCTCCACAAGCATTAGACTCAACCAATTTTAAAAACATCCCATTTCCAAACCGGTTGAGGTCTAATAAACAAAATCCTCAAATGGAGAAGATTCTGGAATTATTTAAGCAGGTTAACATTAACATTCCTCTTTTAGATGCCTTCCAACAAGTCCCATCCTACGCGAAAATCTTAAAGGACTTGTGCACGAAAAAGAGGAAGTCTCAGGTACCAAAGAAAGTTTTCTTGGCTAGTGCTGTGAGTGATGCTCTTACCCAATCTTTACCACAAAAACGGAAGGACCCTGGCTGTCCTACGATTTCTATTACCATTGGGGATAAAAACATCAACCGCGCACTATTAGATCTTGGTGCCAGTGTTAACCTGCTTCCGTACTCAGTATACGAGCAATTAGGCGTAGGAGAGCTGAAACCCACACACTGTACTCTCCAAATGGCCGACCGATCGATCACCCATTCTAGGGGTGAGCTAGAGGATGTGTTAATCAAAGTCGGGGACTTCATATTCCCCGTTGACTTCATTGTATTAGACACACAGCCTGTAGCTAACCCCCGGAATCAAATTCCGGTGATACTCGGTCGCCCATTCCTTGCAACCTCAAATGCTGTGATCAATTGTCGCAATGGTTCGATGAACCTATCTTTTGGAAACATGACAATTGAACTCAACATTTTTAAGTTGGGGAATCAGCCCTCCGAACCTAATGCTCATATACTGGACGTCTGCTGGAGATCACCCCTGAAGAGTGTGAATTCGAGGAGTTTCTGTTCGATCATGCTAACCTTAACGCCACTAGTGCGTTCCTCCTCGAACCTGCTGCTGTTTCTGCGCCCGACAACGACTACGAGTGTTTCACGTTCTTGAACGACCTTAGCCGCTCGCAACCCGAGTTTGAATCCTTCGAATTTCCGGATGAGTTACCTGAACCATCCGACTCGGTCGCTTACACTCGTTTCGAACCTTTGCTGGTATCTTTTGAGTTCGAGACCGCTTCACCAATCTTGCCTTCCATCGTTTCACCTCTAACGCTCGAACTCAAGCCTTTGCCGTCTCACCTTAAGTACGCTTACTTAGGTGAGAACGAGACCCTCCCTGTCATCATCTCGGCTTCTCTAGCTCCAGAGCAAGAGAAAGCCCTTCTCGCGGTCTTGCACAGCAACAGGCAAGCTTTTGGCTGGTCCATGGCGGACATCAAGGGGATTAGTCCCCTGATCGTTGAACATCACATTCATCTGATGGATGAAGCCAAACCAGCCCGGGATCCACAAAGACGGCTCAATCCAGTCATGAAAGAGGCTGTGAAGAAGGAGATCGTAAAATGTCTAGATAGTGGTATCATTTACCCTATCTCTGATAGCCAGTGGGTTAGCCCCATTCACGTTGTCCCCAAAAAGTCGGGCATCACGGTCATGACCAACAAGGCGAACGAGTTAATCCCTACTCGTACCCAAACTGGGTGGCGAGTATGCATTGATTACAGAAAACTCAACGCCACAACGCGGAAAGACCACTTTCCGCTACCTTTCATTGACCAGATGCTTGAATGATTGGCCGGACACGAGTACTACTGCTTTCTTGATGGCTACTCTGGCTATAATCAAATTCCCATCGCCGAAAAAGACCAGGACAAGACCACTTTCACTTGTCCTTTCGGCACGTTTGCATATCGTCGCATGCCCTTTGGGTTATGCAATGCGCCCGCTACCTTCCAGCGGTGTATGATGGGAATCTTCTCAGACATGGTGGAAAAATTTCTGGAGATCTTCATGGACGATTTCTCCATCTTCGGCGATTCCTTCAACGAGTGTTTGCTGCATCTTGACGCTGTCCTTACCCGATGTAAGGACAAGAATCTCACTTTGAATTGGGAGAAGTGCCACTTCATGGTGCGCGAAGGTATTGTCTTAGGACATATCATCTCGCAAAATGGCATAGAGGTTGACAAAGCGAAGATTGAGGTCATTTCCAATCTCCCTCCTCCCCGATGCGTCAGAGATATCCGAGCCTTCCTTGGCCATGCCGGTTTCTATAGACGGTTCATCAAGGACTTTAGCAAGATTGCTAGGCCCTTGACTCTTTTGCTGGCCAAGGATACGCCATTCGACTTCAACTCGAGCTGTGTGACTGCATTTGAATCATTGAAAAGCTCACTCACTTCTGCTCCCGTTCTTTCTTCACCTGACTGGACGCACCCATTTGAGATTATGTGCGATGCATCCGACTTTGCCATTGGTGCTGTCCTTGGACAACACATAAACAAGATGCCGCACGTAATCTATTATGCGAGCCGAACCCTGAACGACGCCCAACTCAATTATACAACAACTGAGAAGGAATTCTTAGCTGTTGTATTTGCTTTAGAGAAGTTCAGGCCCTACCTCATCGGCTCTCCAGTCATTGTCTACACAGACCATTCTGCTCTGCGCCATCTTTTTGCGAAGAAAGATGCAAAATCTCGGCTAATACGTTGGATCCTCTTGCTTCAAGAGTTTGACCTTGTCATTAAGGACAAACGAGGATGTGAAAACGTAGTTGCCGACCATCTCTCACGACTTCCTTCTTCGCCTTCGCTTCCAATTCCGATCAACGACGTTTTCCCGGATGAACAGCTCTTGACAGTATCTTGCGAACCCTGGTTCGCAGATATTGTGAACTATTTGGCCACAGGATTACTACCGACTGAATGGTCAAGTTAGGACAGACTTCGCTTCTTATCCCAAGTAAAACACTTTTATTGGGACGAACCCTATTTGTTCAAGTACTGTCCCGACCAGATTATTCGTCGGTGTGTCCCTGACGAGGAATTCAAGAGTGTGCTGTCATTTTGCCACGATCAAGCGTGTGGCGGGCATTTTGGCCCCAGAAAGACAGCTGAGAAGATCTTGCAATGTGGTTTCTACTGGCCACAACTCTTCAAAGATGCTCATGACTATTGCAAGACTTGCTCCCGGTGCCAACACTTGGGCCGGATATCCCGGAGGAACGAGATGCCGCTCCAACCGATCTTGGTTGTGGAGATTTTCGATGTTTGGGGGATAGATTTCATGGGGCCGTTTCCCGGCTCTTTTGGGAACTTGTACATTCTTCTCGTTGTTGATTACGTCTCTAAATGGGTCGAGGCTGTGCCCAGCCGGACTAACCACAACAAGGTTGTCGTTAGCTTTCTTAAAGAAAACATTTTCTCCCGTTTTGGGCACCCCCGAGCAATCATTAGCGACAATGGAAGTCATTTCTGCAACAAGACTTTCGAGGCCTTGATGCGAAAATATTCCATTAATCATAAGCTCTCTACACCCTACCACCCCCAAACCTGCGGCAGGCCGAAGTTTCAAATCGGCAAATCAAGCAGATACTGGAGAAGACGGTTTCCAAGAACCGTAAGGATTGGTCGCTGAAACTCACTGATGCCCTTTGGGCATTTCGAACCGCTTATAAGACCGACCTTGGCATGTCTCCCTATTGGCTTGTGTACGGAAAAGCCTGCCACCTACCTGTCGAAATAGAGCATCGCGCATTTTGGGCGATAAAGGAGTTGAATCTGTCTCTCGAAGATGCGGGCAGCCATCGGAAGCTGCAGTTGAACGAATTGAGCGAGCTTAGGGATGAGGCTTACGATAACGCGTTTGTCGTTAAGAATCGGACGAAGGTGTTTCACGATAAACACCTTTTGCGCAAAACTTTCGTACCTGGTCAGCAGGTACTGCTTTACGACACCCGACTTCACTTCCATCCAGGAAAGCTCAGATCTCGCTGGAAAGGGCCGTATTTTGTGCGGAATGTGTATCCGCAGGGCGCTGTGGATTTGGAGAATCCGAAGGACGGTTCATTTTTCAAAGTGAACGGACACCGACTAAAACCGTACCTTAGCGCCGAACCAATAGAGGAGCTCCTGGTCTTACAAGAGCCGGTTTACCCTGCATAATCTTTCTCTGCCTACCACCAAACTTCGGTTATCCAGCCAAGAACAGTGGCCACTGTTCCAAATAAATTTGGGGGTATGTATATACCATTTTGTATATATTTGTGGATATTCTTTTTCTTTTTCTTTTCTTTAAAAACAAAAAAAAAATTGTATATCACTAACCGACAATTTTGACCCTTCAAATGATCTCTTCATGCAATGACAGTGAGGACACTGTCCAGTTTAAGTTTGGGGGTACGCTCGGTACGCATTTCTAACCTTCGCATTCATATGTATATTTTGCATCTGCATATTAAATAAAATCCATAAAAATCTAAATTTTTTTCTAAAAATATAAAAACTTTTTTTTCAAGTTAGCTAGTGGGAGGACTCTGATTCAACATTTCGACGGTTTTGTTTGATAAAATAAGAATAACTAAATCTTAGGTTTAGATTTTGAAAACCTGAAAGATAACTCTCCTTTGAAGTTAACTATAGCCGATATACGTCTTTACATCACACTACACGTGCCGTGAGTTTTTGGGAATTAGATGACAAGTTTTTTATGTCGAAAAACTTTTAAATGGATAAATGATTTTCTGAGGATCAAATAGGTTTGTTCGGAAATAAGTAATATCAAGAATAGTCTATGAAGTGAAGTGAATATGAAGGAATGTTATTGATGCCTTAATTGGAACTAAGTCTGAAAAACAACCCATCTGAAACCTGATTGGAATGATTACACACCAAAACCCACTAAACACGTCTTTTATCCAAAAAAATAATTGAACTGCCGGCTATATCTCCGTTCGTATTAAATCATCATGATTTTCACGCCAAACTGTCTTTTGTTTGTGGACCTAGGTAACTTGAGTAATTAAGTCCGCTGGGGTGTTTTTACACCTAATGCCCTAAAGCCAACTGGTTTGGATGCATTGGCCCAAAGCTCGCTAAGAAGCCTAGAAAGTCCAGATTAAAACAAAGTCAAGCAAGTGTTCTCTTCGAGTTAAAATTCCTAACGGTTCTTTGTGTGAGAATAATCTTGATAAAAGACAGGCTTTTATAAAAAAATTTAGCGGAGATATGAAGGTTTTATTCTATGATAAAGACTATTGCACGTTCACAGAGATGTGTATGAAATGAAAACAAGAAAAAGGTGGAGTGAAAAATAAGACCTAGTTTCCTGTTAAGGAAGATAGAAATTCTAAAGTTGAAACTTTACTGGAAAACGAAACTTGAAAAATGCTTAACTCTTTATAAAACTTATGTGATCCTTTCAAAAATTTTTATCTGAGCTTTATTGTGTGACATGATGACGTAAATCGATCCTTCTGGAAACTTAACAACACTATTTGCACTGCACCTAAAGACATATAAAATCTGTAGTTAAATAAGAAGCGAGTTGTGAAAAATAAAGGTTCGATAACCTAGACTTAGGATAATAGAATTGTTATTTTCTGAAACAAACTTTAGGGTTTGAATCTTAGTTATTTTGCAAAACTAACTTGACCGGATTTTGTGGGTAGTATCCGCTGAAAACCCTCAGGAGACAACACTCCTCCTACTAGGGACACCTAGAGGTTTAACGGCTTATTGCACATGCTCAGTGCAATCGCGTTCCCTGCGAAAGTGAGGTTAGGAAATTTTTTATGAATAAATTGGTTTTGCTCGGGACGAGCAAATAATAAGTTTGGGGGTATTTGTTCATATCAGATTAGTGCGTTTTTATACCGCCCAATTTTTATCATATTGCTTATCGGTAGGTACTCTTGAGCCGTGTTTGCTAGTCAATTGCAGGATACGGGTTCTCGGCTCTTAACAATGAAATTCATGGAAAAACACGACAAAATCCGGGTTCCTGCCAACCACAGATAAAACACGGGTCTCCGCTCTTTATCCGTCTGTTGCCACACACCAGTTTAAGAGACAAAATGGCAAATCATTGTCACTTTCATGCACAAGGCTCAATGGCAACACAAGATCCAAGAAATCTACATGGAGCTCGAGAAAATCATGACAAAAAGATCCATATCCAATCACCTTTTGATCAACAGAAATTCTGGAAAAATCGTGAAGCAATTCTGAGAAAAGTCATATACCAGACTAATGGGCACAGCAGAACAGGAAAAGCCACCAAAAACGATGGACCAACTCCAACAAAGTGTCGCGGTTCCGCGGCAATAGCAGGCTTAGGCCACGGAACCACGGCCGTACTGTGGCGGCAGAATGTCAAACTTTGGGGGTATTTTGGTATTTGCATGTAGAGGCAGAATTTTGCCCTAGATTTCCAGTTCCCTGCTTATAAATAGCCCAGAACCTTGTGAAGCCAAAGGTGCATAATCTTGTATTTTTTTAGGTTTAGAATACTTGTTTCTTCTTCCTCTTCTCATCTCTTCTCCATTGAAAAACTTGTAGTGAGCTTTTGTGAGTGAAGAATGATGAATAAAGAAGTTCCTTTTGTTATTATATCTTGTCTTGTTCTTTAGTTAAATTATTATTGCTTGTAATTTTCATTTGTTAACTTAGTTGTTGTTATTTCTTGTTGTTTCTTTCTTTTCTCTTTTCCTTTATCCTTAAACAACCATGACGCTTACGCTTGATCCTTGCCAAGGTGAGGTCGCAAATAGCTAGTTGTTATCTTCTAATCTCCTTCTTTCTATCTTCCTCTTTTGTTTTGTTTTCTTTTCATTATGATGTGTGAGTAGTTTCATACTTGTTAGGGTAGGATAAGGGAAGTTTGAGAGAAGGAAATCTCTCTCACTCTTTCCTTACCCAACATCTTAAATCGACTCCCGTTAATTGAACCACAATCCGCTCCTTACGGCACCCTATCCTCCATGATAGCGGTGATTCCGTAGTGAGACCGGTTGTGGTTGAATTAACCGGAGGTTATGGCTAAGAGCCAAGAATGGACGAACAAGTACCAAAAGGAAGAACTTAAGCGTTGGAAAGCCTAGCTTATACTCGCAAGTTCCTTCCTAGTCGTGCTAATCCCCGTTGTTGCCGATTACCGTAATACCGATATTAAGAGTGGCAACGAAAGAAGTGAGCGACTCCTAACTCAAACTAACATAATCCTAACCCTAACAAGCTCTCTTTACATATCATTTTAACACTTAGTTAATCACAAACAAATCTGGAAAACTGGACTTAACTCGTTAAAGCACATAGAAAAAGATTCCCATCTTCCTGCGGACGACCCATACTCAACCGGCTAGCTACGAGCGAAACCGTCTTGATTGCGGTAATTAACTAAACTTGAACACGCAGAATCTGTACAATCAATGAGCCACGAGGGTCTCATAAAGAGTTTTTCTTCCTACAGGTCGAGAGGATCCCATAGGTGTAAGTTTTTCTTAAGAATCGTGAGGATTCTTAAGCGGGTTTTTCCTTGAGGGTCGTAAGGATCTCACAAGAGAGTTTTATTCCTTACAGGTCGTGAGGACCTGCAAGTGCTGGATGTGGTCGCCCTTATCCGTGTTTCACGGGGTCAGGGGTTGCTCAAGGTATCGTAGTTTAAAGACGTCGCGGTCAAGGTTAAGGACGTCATAGTCCGTGGATTTAAGGACTCCACGGTCCGATATTAGTTTTAAGACATCACGGTCAAGGTTAAGGACGTCATAGTCCGTGGATTTAGGGACTCCACAGTCCGATATTAGTTTTAAGACATCACGGTCAAGGTTAAGGACGTCACAGTTCGTGGGTTTAAGGACTCCACAGTCCGATATTAGTTTTAAGACATCACGGTCAAGGTTAAGGACTCCACAGTCCGTGGATTTAAGGACTCCACAGTCCGATATGTGTGGTTGCGGGGACCCGTCACCTCTTTAAAGACGTTGAGGAATTACAACGCCAGGTATCAAAGGAGTGAAGAGATGTACCCCTAAACTAAGGTGGAATCAATATAGAATCAGGGTGGTTGATTGTTAGTTTTAAGACATTACGGTCGAGGTTAAAGACATCATAGTCCATGGATTTTAAGGACTCCACAGTCCGGTGTTTGCTCAGAATGCTTCACACGGGTTTACTGCCGTGCTTGGCGAGGACCAGGCTCCGCTCTGGGCGTTTTCTGCGGGGTCAAAGAGTGACATTATCCGCGTTCCATGTGACCAGGAATTCTGCACTAGATGCCTCACACGGGTTCACTGCCGTGTTCGGCGAGGACTAGGCTCCGCTCTGGATGCGTCATATGGGTTCACTGCCGTGCTCTGCGAGGACCAGGATCCGCTCTGGACGTTTTCCACGGGGTCAAAGAGTGACGTTATCCGCGTTCCACGTAACCAGGAATTTTGCACTAGATGCTTCACACGGGTTCACTGCCGTGTTCGGCGAGGACTAGGCTCCGCTATGGACGTTTTCTACGGGGTCAAAGAGTGACGTTATCCGCGTTCCACGTAACCAGGAATTTTGCACTAGATGCTTCACACGGGTTCACTGCCGTGTTCGGCGAGGACTAGGCTCCGCTCTGGATGCTTCACACGGGTTCACTGCCGTGCTCTGCGAGGACCAGGATCCGCTCTGGACGTTTTCCACGGGGTCAAAGAGTGACGTTATCCGCGTTCCACGTAACCAGGAATTTTGCACTAGATGCTTCACACGGGTTCACTGCCGTGTTCGGCGAGGACTAGGCTCCGCTCTGGATGCTTCACATGGGTTCACTACCGTGCTCTGCGAGGACCAGGATCCGCTCAGGACGTTTTCTACGGGGTCAAAGAGTGACATTATCCGCGTTCCACGTGACCAGGAATTCTGCATTAGATGCCTCACACGGGTTCACTGCCGTGTTCGGCGAGGACTAGGCTCTGCTCTGAACGTTTTCCACGGGGTCAAAGAGTGACGTTATCCGTGTTCCACGTAACCAGGAATTTTGCACTAGATGCTTCACACGGGTTCACTGCTGTGTTCGGCGAGGACTAGGCTCCGCTCTGGATGCTTCACACGGGTTCACTGCCGTGCTCTGCGAGGACCAGGATCCGCTCTGGACGTTTTCCACGGGGTCAAAGAGTGCCGTTATCCGCGTTCCACGTAACCAGGAATTTTGCTGATTGTATCCGCATTTCACGGAATGGAGGTTTGGCTGTTGGTGATATGTACATCGCCGAGCCATGGAACTAGGGGTTGCCGCTGCTCCGCTTTGTCTGAAGTTGTGTCCGTTGTTACGAGATGAGTGTTGGGATGATCTCTAGGTCGCTTGCGGCCCGTCGAGACTTGGCTTCTTTCTTTGATGAAACCTGGGGGGGAAGTATGATCACTTCTTTGTTTACGCCCTTGGATTGTATACAGGGTGTAATGGAACATCACCTGTAGGGCATAAATTAAAACTTTTTTTTATTTCTTTTTCCGCGATGCTCTATCATTTCAGCTTTTATATCGCGGAGGTCGCGATTGTCCTATCATTTCGGCTATTTTTCGCGGTGCCCAGTCATTTCAGCTATTTATTTTATTTTTACTCGCTGCTTTTTATTGCGAGTTGCCCCATCATTTCGGCTATTTTGCGTGCATACATTTTTACTTGCTGCTTTTTATTGCAAGTTGCCCCATCCTTTCGGCTATTTCGTATGCACGTGCGGCCTACTGGCTTTTCGCCATAAACCTGAAATTAGACACCGATTTCGGCATCAGCACCGCTACAACTGGGATATAGCCAGGGGCGAATCATCATCTGCCTCTGTCGATGTTGAACAAAGGTGGCTTAGCAAACCAGGGTTAGGGTCCTGTCGACTAAGGCTTTTGAGTTCATGAGCCGTAAGGGTCTCACAAAGGTATTTCTCCCTACAAGTCGTGAGGATCTTGTAGGTGTATTTTCTCCCTAGGAATCGTGAGGATTCATAAGTGTATGTTCCTCTGTAAGTCGTAAGGATCCTACAAGAGGGTATTCTCCTTATAAGTCGAGAGGACTTATAAGGGTTGTTCACCATAGGGACATACCCCTAGTCACGGGTGGGAATTTGCTGGGGAAATGTTTATTCGTGCCCGTGGATTGTATACAAGGGTCAGTATGAGCTGCTTGTAGGGCATTGTCGAAGGTTATGGGGGATTTTGCTTAAGCACAGGTTTAGGTCTCTGTGACTTAAGACTTTCAAGTCTTATGAGCCGTGAGGGTCCCATAAGAGAGTTCTCCTTGCGAGTCGTGAAGATCTCGCAAGTGTATTTTCTCCTTAGGAATCGTAAGGATCTCTAAGTGTGTTGATCCCTTGTGAGTCATAAGGATCTCACGCGGGTGGTTTCTCCTTACAAGGTTGTGAGGACCCTGCAAGTGTCCTTTAACGAGGTTGCGCCCTTTCGGGTTTTCACAAACACTCGCCGGTAGTCCTGCTGTTTTTACTCACGGAGCCCTTTCGGGTTTTCATCCTTGCCTATTTTGCTTATGGACATACCGTTTATTTATTTATATATATATTTTTTCTTTTTTTTTACGAGGTCGCGCCCTTTCGGGTTTTCACGAACACTCGCCGGTAGCCCTGCTGTTTTTACTCACGGAGCCCTTTCGGGTTTTCATCCGTGCCTTTTTTGCTTATGGACATGCCGTTTTTTTTGTTTTTATTATTATTATTATTTATTTATTTTTTATTCATCTCATCAGCCTAAGGATGCTGCAGTAGTAGTTTTAAGGACGTTTCGGTCCGTCATTAGTTTAAGGACGTTTCAGTCCATCTTTAGTTTAAGGACGTTTCGGTCCAACGTTAGTTTAAGGACGTTTCGGTCCGTCGTTAGTTTAAGGACGTTTCGGTCCGTCACTGAGAGAGGGCCGGCTACTACTTATAGAGCTTTAGCCTAGAAAGATAGCGAGCGGACATAGTCGTCGTCATCTACCATTAACCTAGGCTGTGGCCCATTAAGCGTAGTATTTCTTGAGGAAGCGGCCGTTTATTGGCCTGAAAGGCCTTTCACCGTGCATATCCATGAGTAGATAGGCTCCACCCTGGTAGACCTTGTCTATGATGTACGGGTCTTCATAGTTCGGCTCGAATTTTCCCCGCTTGGCGCGATTGGGGATCATAGGCCTTTTGACCACTAGCACGAGTTCGCCTTGGCGGAATGTCCTCGGCCTGGTCAATCTTTCATACGAGCGTGTCATTTTTGCTTTGTAAGCCCCCAAGTTTTGTTGTGCTATGAGCCGTGTTTCATCAAGGGCATCAAGCTCTTCTAGCCGAAGGTGAGCATTTTCTTCGTTCGTCAACTCGCAGTGGACTGCAACTCGTAGAGAAGGTAGCTCTATCTCGAGGGGGAGTACTGCTTCCATACCGAATACCAATGCGTATGGCGTCGTGTTCGTGGCCGTCTTGAACGTAGTTCGATATGCGCAGAGAGCTTCTTGCAGTCTCTCGTGCCAGTCCTTCTTATTTTGGGACACCGTCTTCTTCATGATCTTTGTCAAGGTCTTGTTGAAGGCTTCAGCTAGACCGTTAGCTCGTGGATTATAAACCGAGGAATATCTCCGGTCTATATTATACTGTTGCGCGAAGCGGCTGATCTTATGGCTTCTGTAAGCTGGCCCGTTATCGGAAATGATCCGTCGCGGAGTTCCAAACCGATAAATGACGTGCGTCTTGAAAAAGTGGAGGATATTCTCCGTCTTCACTTCCCTCAGTGGTACTGCTTCTGCCCATTTGGAGAAGTAATCAGTCGTCGCCAAGATGAAACGATGTTCCCTGGACGATGCCGGTTCGATGGGGCCGACTATGTCAGTTCCCCACATTTCGAATGGCCAGCTAGCGACCGTTGGATGTAGTGGATTCGTATGCTGATGGATGAAATCCCCATGGATTTGGCATGAGTGACATTGCTTCACATATTCGAGGCAGTCCTGGATCATCGTGGGCCAGTAGTAACCCATCCGTTTAATTTTTAACTTCATCTTCGGGCCTGCTTGATGAGAACCACAGATTCCGTCATGAACTTCCTGAACGACTCTTTCTGCTTCGTCAGGTCCCAGGCATCTCAACCACAGAGAGTCAAATGACCTCTTGTACATAGTATCGTTGACGAAGGCGAAAGATAGAGCTCGTTTCATGAGCTGATGTCTTGAGGACGCTTCTTCGGGCATTCGGTGGGATTTAAAGTAGTCTATGAAGACTTCCCTCCAGTCCTCAGCCTTCTCACGGTCTTTTATTTATAGGGTCGTCTGCTCAGTCGCTCCCTTTTCTTCGGATGATTCCGGAGATATTTCTGCTGGGGCGAGCACTCGACGGCTTTGTACCACGATTCTGACGTCATCGAGGTTCTCGTCAGCCAGTTCTTTAGCGAGCTTAGCTAACGCGTCCGCTTTGCTATTTTCTGCGCGTGGTATGCTTTTCAAAGTATAGGAGGGAATTTGGGTCAACAGTTGTTGCACCTTTTCACCGTGCTTTACCAACTCCGGTTTGCACGTTTGGTAGTCGCCGTTTACTTGACTAACGACCAGTTGAGAATCCCCGTATATGAGGAGGTTTTCAATTCCCATGTCAATGGCGATCTCGAGGCCTGCTATCAAAGCTTCGTATTCGGCTTCATTGTTCGTCCTCGGTTCTGTTAAGGAGAAAGCGAAGCGCATTATCCCTCCTTGTGGAGTTACGAAGATGAGGCCTACCCCCGATTTGATCATTGGGGTACTTTGTTTGCGCTTCTTTACGGAGGACGCTCCATCGAAATAAAGTTCCCATCGGGTATCACCACCGTCGATCGCATCAAACGCATGTTCGTCCGGCAAGTCACAATTTAGAGGAGAACCGGCAGGTACTGGATGCTCAGCAAGGAAGTCGGCGATGGCTTGGCCTTTCACCGCCTTAAGCGGCTGATAGGTTATTGAAAACTCCATCAAGAGCAGGGCCCATTTAGCGAGTCTCCCTGTCAATATGGCCTTTGACATTAGATATTTTAGGGGGTCCACCTTTGATATAAGACGGACTTCATGTGCCAATGCATAATGCCGGAGTTTTGTTATCGCAAAGATTAACGCCAGGCAATGTTTTTCGATAGGGGAGTAGTTGCTTTCTGCCCCCAGAAGAACTCGGCTTAAATAGTAGAGCGCTCTCTCCTTCCCTTGGTCGTTTTCCTGTGCCCATAATGCGTCTAAGGAATCCGGCTGTTGTATAAAGAATAAGGGGCTTTCCCTTGACTGGAGCAGCTAACACCGGCGGTGACTGCAGGTACCGCTTGATCTCATCTAGCGCGCTTTGGCATTTTTGGTCCCAGACGAATGGGGTTCCCTTCTTCATCAGGTGGCTGTAAGAACGGCACTTGCCTGACAGGTTGGCGATAAACCGCCGGATGTACAAGAGCTTCCCTTGGAGAGACCGCAACTGTTTGAGAGTTCTCGGCGGAGGCATTTCCATGATCGCCTTGATCTTAGATGGATCGATTTCGATACCTCGGTGTCGGATGATGAATCCCAGGAATTTACCCGAGAAGACTCCGAACGCGCATTTGAGGGGATTCATCTTCAAATTAAATTGCCGAAGGCATTGAAATACGGTTTTCAGATGCTCTAAATGCTCTTCATATGACATGCTCTTCACTACGAGGTCGTCGATATAGCACCCGACGATTTCATGTATGAGATCATCGAAGATCTTTGTCATGGCCCTTTGATAGGTAGCACCGGCATTCTTTAAACCGAAGGGCATAACTTTGTAGCAGAATATACCCAAAGGAGTCTGGAAAGCGGTGTGCTTCTGGTCGTCGGGATGCATATTTATCTGATTGTACTCTGATGAACCGTCCATAAAGGAGAAAACCTCATGAGTGGACGTATTGTCTATCATCAGCTCGGTGACCGGCACTGGGAAATCGTCCTTCGGGCAGGCTTTATTGAGATCTCGGAAGTCCACACATATGCGCACTGTCCCATTTTTCTTCATTACCGGGACGATGTTGGCGACCCAGTCAGGATACTGTACCTCCTGGATAAACCCATAATCGATCAGTTTCTTGACTTCGGCGTTAATGCTCATCTCAAGCTCGAGCCGTATCCTTCTCGGCGTCTGCTTGACTGGCTTGATATCCGGGGATATTGCTAATTTATGCACAGCAATCTCTGGATCTAGTCCTGGCATCTCGGAATAGTTCCACGCGAAGCAATCTCTGTGCTGTAGAGGCACGTTCTTTAATGCAGCCACCCTTTCTTCAGATAGCAGCTCGCTGACGAATGTCGGTCGCGGATCGTCTGCTGACCCCAACTCAATCTTCTTGAGGTTATCTGCAGTAGTATATATGCCATCTTCCAGTTCTTTCGGAGCTGGTGGAAATTCTGAGATCACCTCGTCATTGCTGTTCTCAAAGCACCAGGGAAGGTCTTCCATGTTCTCGGGCTCTTCTTTTAATATTGTTATCATGTGACAAGTGTGAATCCGCTTCCAAGACCGATGTGGATCTGGTTCTGCTCTTGTGGCTTTGGGTTCGTGCTTTTGTGGCGGCGTTACCCTCCAGCTGCTGGATAAAGCAACTCTGCCTTGCTGGTACTGGTCTTCGACCCAGTTCTTGAAGGTGAAGCAGTCTTCGATAGGGTGTCCTATGGCTCGGTGATAAGAGCAATAGCCCGGATGAGAAACTTTGTCAGCTTGCTCAGGATGCTTATGTAGGGTTCCTAGGCATCCTAATGAAGTCTCACAAGGCATCAACCATGCCAATTTCAAAAATTATTGGTGCCGAGAAACCCTAACACGGATCGTTGACTAGATGTTTAGGCGAAATGAGAATCTAGTTAACTACTTAACTAAAAGTTAGATGCTACAACCTTTGTAGATCCGGTTCCCCGCTTCCTTAGCTCCACGTGGGTGTGCTCTCGCTGTCCATCACGAATCCTAGACTCATTCGTCGGCTTCATCGGAAAAACGGGCGAGCAAGGTCGTCGGCTTCGTGTCAAAGACGATCTACGTCGAGACATCACAAGTTCAAGCTCCGACTTCACAAAGTTGTGAAACTTGTGAAGAAAACACCCAAAACAACTTGGCAAGAGGTAGAGGGTGAAGAAATAGGAGGTGGGTTCACTTTAGAATTGGATTTCACTCACTTTTACTCAAGTTGCCATTGATGGCATCAAGCTTTTCTCTTGAAGATGAAGATGAAGAAGCAAATAGAATATGATAAGTATTGTGAAAAAGAATAATAAAATCAAATACTTATCATGTTCTAACCTAGGTTAAGTGTAGAGAATAAACCATGGTCACTTGGATGGGTTAGGGTTAAGCATGAAGATAAGGATGGTTACAAAAGTCAAAGCTTCATGAAGCTTCAACTTAAAACAAAAAAAGCCACCATTCTCATCATAATCCTTTTCAAATAAATAAATAAATAAATGAATGAATATGCAAAACCCTAATCAACACTTAACCATGGTTTTAATTCTTTACACTTAACAAAAAGATCAAGTATCATCAAACATGATATAAATATGTGCACAAAAGTATATCACATATACTTCTTGCACATCAAGTGAGAAAATCCATATAAAGTGAACCATTACTAGTTAATGCAAAGTAATATATCAAATATATAATTTTACATTAAATCATTAAATCAACATTTGATTCAATGATCCGGTTATGTCGCACATAACCGACTAGAATCCAACGTATCGATTTATCGAATCAATGATTCGATAACTAGGTCATATCGAATATAACCAATTGAAACATATATCGCGAGAATGAAATGCGGTATCACATACACGCATTATTCTCGGTCCTGCACATATCTCATATGCGCTCCTATTTCGTTTCGCTTGAGCCAGGAAACCTCTGTGTAGGACTCTAAAGACTCGTCAATACGCCGGTAGCAGATGATGATCATATCAAGCACCCACAAGCCGCAAGCGGTCTGCTAAACGTAACGGCCATCCGGGTATTGAGCGATCAGAAGATCGACGAGCTAGCCCGCTCACACTCCTGTGAATCCAACCAGTAACACTTACCGTACAGTCCGGTCTATTCGTCTGATATGTCGCATATCAAGTCTAGGGGTGGTATACGTCAGACCCCAATAACCGATAAGTCGTGCCGATGTGAGGCTCATCACGGGTCGAGAAACTACTGGTAACACTTACCAGCAAATCTCTGATCAGCCCTGGCCAGGGACTTCTCTGTTACGGCCAATCGAGCACAGCGCAACATCAACCCCCAATACCGGGAGAGACGAAACCCCTCCTATCGCTCATTGCCTCCATGTGACTCGGGACTGTACCCAAAGACCACCGTTTTGCACGCCCTCATGGACGTGGTAAGGTGGAGATCAAAGCACAGTGGGAATCACACAAGACTCTATGACGATCTCGGGTCTACAGACTAACCTGTACAAGTGTCACCTGAGAACTGCCATCTGACGTGAGGTATAATACCATCTGGGAGTTCTCGGCGAGTCCGTCCAGTGTACCCAGTCTCCACTGAGCACCCGTATACCATCTCTGATGTCAAACACTAATGGATGTGGGATCATCCATCGCCCATCTCATGGGTCGAGAAGCGTATACGCTAGTCTACTCTGGTATATTGATGCCCCGTCTCGATACACCCACGACTAGGGACCTTGAAGGATGTACTTATGGACTACCATGTCCCCACTAGTATGATCTGCATCACAGTCCAGGTAGTCAAGTACATATCCTAAGGGCTTTACCAACATGTAACTATAAGACAGTATAAAGAGACTAGTGTACATGTTAAGATAAAGAGTAACCAGATAGCATACTATCATATCGAGCAAGAAAGTCATCTCTATATATGTCCAAGCATCCAATATAATATACATCATCTGTACAATACTGGCCTCTAGGGCATACATACAACTAACAATCTCCCACTTGCACTAGGGCCAGCTGCTGTAGTATCGCATACCGAGCATCCCGAAGAGTCTCTCAAACTGTATCTGGGGAATGGCCTTCGTGAGTGGATCCGCGGTGTTGTTCTTCGTATCAACCCTCCTGACCTCGATCTCCCGGCGATCATGTATCTCCCGGATCAGGTGATACCGCCTCAGAATATGCCTGGATCGCTGATGGGACCTGGGTTCCTTGGCCAAAGCCACCGCTCCATTGTTATCGCAATACAAAGGTATTGGATGCTCAATGGATGGAACCACACCAAGTTCAGTAATGAACTTCTTGATTCAGACAGCCTCTTTGGCAGCATCGTTGGCAGCGATGTATTCAGCCTCCATCGTCGAGTCTGCCACGGTTTCCTGCTTGGAACTCTTCCAGCTAACCGCCCCTCCGTAAAGGGTAAAGACAAATCCCGACTGCGACTTAGAGTCGTCCTTATCACTCTGGAAGCTCGAATCGGTAAAGGACTCCACTTGGAGTTCTCCGTTACCATACACCAAGAACATATCTCTAGTCCTTCGCAAGTACTTGAGAATGCTCTTCACAGCTGTCCAGTGATTCTCTCCAGGATCAGCTTGATACCTTCTCACTACACTTAGTGAGTATGCAACATCGGGTCTGGTACATAGCATCGCATACATGATAGAGCCTACTGCCGAAGCATAGGGTATCCCTTGCATGCGAGCTCTCTCCAAATCAGTCTTGGGAGACATCTCTTTGGAGAGAGTGACTCCAGAGATCGTGGGCAAGTTCCCACGCTTGGATTCTTCCATACTAAACCTCTTTAGTATGGTGTCAATGTACCTAGATTGGGACAATCCCAGTATCCGTTTGGATCTATCTCTATAGATCCTGATTCCCAATATGCAAGAGGCATCACCAAGATCTTTCATCGAGAATCTTTGTGATAAGAAGAGCTTGACCGATTGCAGCATAGGAATATCATTTCCTATCAAGAGTATGTCGTCCACGTACAATACGAGGAAGACAACCTTACTCTCTGCCACCTTCTTGTAGATACAAGGTTCATCTGGATTTTTGACGAAATCAAACTCTTTGATAACGACGTCAAAGCAGATGTTCCAACTCCGCGATGCTTGCTTTAATCCATAAATGGATTTAAGCAGCTTGCACACCTTCCCGCTGCTCCCACTGTCTACGAAGCCCTATGGCTGAGTCATGTACACGCACTCTTCTAAATCACCATTTAGAAAGGCGGTCTTAACATCCATTTGCCAGATTTCGTAGTCATGAAAGGCAGCAATGGCAAGCATGATTCGGATGGATTTAAGCATAGCCACTGGAGAAAAGGTTTCGTCATAGTCCACACCTGGTCTTTGACGAAAACCCTTTGCTACAAGTCTAGCTTTGAAAGTCTCCACTTTCCCATCTACACCAAGTTTCTTCTTGAAGATCCATTTGCTCCCAATGGATTTTACCCCTTCAGGAGCAACTTCCAAAGTCCATACTTTGTTGGTGTACATGGATTCCATCTCGGACCGCATAGCATCCAGCCATTTCACTGAGTCCCTACTCGTGATGGCCTGCTCGAAGCTAGTTGGGTCATCATCCTCCATGATGCAATCCTCGCTCCCACCATCCATGAGAAAACCGTAGTATCTCTCAGGTTGGCGAGGAACCCTACTAGATCGGCGGAGTGGCTGAGGTTCATTGGGAGCTACTGAATCCTCTGGTTCCACTAAATCTTCTGTTGTGTTTTGTTCAGCTGGAACCTCTTCCAGTTCTACCTCAGAGCCACTAATCTCTTTTGCAAGAAATTCCTTTTCTAAAAAGGTGGCATGTTGAGCAACAAATACTCTTTGTTCCTCACTGTGGTAGAAGATATACCCTCGCGAATGTTTGGGATATCCAACAAATTTACACAAAACAGACCTTGCCTCGAGTTTGTCCGGTTTTTGTCTTTTCACATAGGCCGGGCAACCCCATATCTTAATAAAATTAAGATATGGTCTCTTCCCTTCCCATATCTCATATGGTGTGGTAGGCACAGATTTGGTGGGAACCCTATTCAGTAGGTATGCTGCTGTTTCCAGTGCATATCCCCAGAAGGAAACAGGTAACTCAGCTACACTCATCATAGAGCGCACCATATCCAATAGGGTGCGGTTCCTCCGTTCTGATACACCGTTGTGCTGTGGTGTATATGGAGGAGTTAGCTGAGAGAGAATCCCATTCTCTTTTAGGAAGTCCAGGAATTCAATGCTCAAGTATTCACCTCCTCGATCAGATCGTAGGATTTTAATACTTTTTCCGGTTTGGTTCTCAACTTCTTGTTTATATTCTCTAAATTTCTCAAAAGCTTCTGATTTGTGTTTCATTAAGAACACATACCCGAATCTAGAGAGATCGTCAGTGAATGTAATGAAGTATGAAGAACCATCCCTGGCATGTGTACACATGGGACCACATACATCACTATGTATCAGTCCCAAGAGTTCGGTAACTCTTTCTCCGTGTCCCGTAAACGGAGTTTTGGTCATCTTGCCTTTGAGACATGACTGGCAAGTGTCATAAGATGAAAATTCAAACGGATTTAAATATCCATCCTTATGCAACTTAGCCAGTCGTGTCACATTGATGTGACCCAGTCTACAATGCCACAAGAAGGATTCGTTCAGTTCTGAACTCTTCCTCTTGTGTGTGTTTGTTATGCTCAGAACTGTTGATTGATTTAGAACATAAATGCCATTGCACAACGTGCCTGATCCAACCAACTTTTGGTTACGGAAAATGTTCATAACATTATCCTGTAATACAAAATTATATCCCTCTTTACTCAATAAAGAAACCGATATAATGTTGCATATCAGGTTCGGCATGTAATAGCATTCGTTCAGAACCAATGTATTACCAGTTGGTAATACAAGGTGATATTCCCCGACAGTCTTAGCTGCAACAATTGCACCATTTCCAACTCTAATGTCTTTATCACCTTCTCCAAGTTCTCTGTTCCACTCCGAATGGCGGCCGAGACATGGAATGCCTCGCCTGAGATTCGGGGCAGATGCTAATTGGTGCTATCCGTCCACCTCTCCGAAGATGCCAAGTTGATTTATGGCACCATGTATCGAAGGTTTAGATGGATGCGTCCGATGTAGCAGATTTCGTCAGATTCCCCCTCGTTTGAGGGGTTTTTGATTGTGGGGACGCTCTTCCCTGCAGGCGCAAGCCCCTGCAGTTAATTACGCTACCGCATTGCAGTAACAACTTTCTCCTTCTCCAGATGGTCACTTCGTGTGGTGGGTGTTTATTTTATTTGTGGTTGCCCGTGGATTGTTTACGGAGACCGAGTTATGTCGTCGCCCGTAGGGCGTAGACTAGTCCAAATCCGTATTATCTTAGATTTGGGTTTGGGGGTTTGGTTTGAGGATACGTCAGCCATACTTGAGGCTAAGATCAACTCAAACGTTTGTTAAGGATACGTTAGTCTAGCTTTGAGACTAAGATCAACTTAACGGGATCGTTTAGATCCGACAAAAGAGCAATTGGCTCTAATGTTCCAGTTTAGGGACATAGTGGTCCATCGTATGTATGGCCGTCGGGACCCATCACCTCTCTGACGACGTTGAAGGATTACAGCGACGGATGTCAGAGGAGTTCAGAGATGTACCCTCGAGCCAGAGTTAATTGGGGGGATTCATAGTCCAGTCTGTTTGAAGGTTTAAGGATACGTTAGCCATCTTTGAGGCTAAGATCAACTTAAACGGGACCGTTTAGATCCGACAAAAGAGCCTACGGGACTCTATTGTTCTAGTTTAAGGACATTGCGGTCCATGGGTAGTTTAAGGACGTTGCGGTCCATGGGTAGTTTAAGGACATTGCGGTCCATTGTTAGTTTTAAGACATCTCGGTCAAGGTTAAGGACGTCGTAGTCCATGGGTTTAAGGACCCCACAGTCCATTGTTAGTTTTAAGACATCTCGGTCAAGGTTAAGGACGTCGTAGTCCATGGGTTTAAGGACCCCACAGTCCATTGTTAGTTTTAAGACATCTCGGTCAAGGTTAAGGACGTCGTAGTCCATGGGTTTAAGGACCCCACAGTCCATTACATGCTCTGGATGCTTCACACGGGTTCACTGCCGTGCTCTGCGAGGACCAGGCTCCGCTCTGGACGTTTTCCACGGGGTCAAAGAGTGACATTATCCGCGTTCCACGTAACCAGGAATTTTGCATTAAACATGGGTTTAAGGACCCCACAGTCCATATCAATGTGTGGTCGTCGGGACCCGTCACCTCTTTGAAGACATTGAGGGATTACAATGCCAAGTATCAAAGGAGTGAAGAGATGTACCCTAGAACCGGAATGGCTTAAATAGTCTTTGACCTAATTTGGGATCAAGACCGATTAATTATGTTATGAGCCCATTGGCCCAGTTAATCACAAATTGAGGACTTATGGCCATCTTGGGCTAAGTCCAATCAGGAGAGGCTTTGCCCCCATCCATTTAGCCAATTGGGCCAAAGCCTAGTGTTAAACACTACAGAGCAATCAGTATTGAACACTGGGAATGAGGTTGACAAGTTAGTGTTTAACACTAAAAGATAATCGGTGTTAAACACCAGCAACAAGGCTTTTCAAATTAGTGTTAAACACTAAAACAGATCAGTGTTGAACACTGCAAATAAAGCTTTTTGATTAGTGTTGAACACTAAGGCCCAACAGTGTTTTAACACTGGGTTCGAGAGTTTCAATTTAGTGTTAAATACTAAGGCAAGAGGGGTCACGTGGCAGCACGTGAGAGCGCCCTCCCTTCATTTATTCTGCTGAGATTATCGCGTCTTTCAGAGCATCACGTGCCTCACGTGATGGGCATTCAAATGCCTGTGTATTAAAGCTTCTGTCAAGGGTCACGTGGGTCACGTGGGGTGCTGCCTCAAAGGGGTTTTCTGTGGATCTCCTGGGGGGGTCACGTGGTGACACGTGACCCTGCCTCTATGTATATTGTTTAGAGGATCTGTTAATCTTTTCCAGGAATTAAATTCCTCGTAGGGTTAAACCCTGACAGTAATTTCAGAGGAATTAAATTCCTACTTTCTCTTAAAGGTTTATATTCTGAATAGAGTTGGACTCTGAATTTTCTGCAGGAATTAAATTCCTCATTCATGTGAAGAACCAAATAGGGTTAAACCCTAATAAAAGCTTTTAAGGAATTAAATTCCCACTCTCTTGTTAAATTATGATCAAGGGAATTAAATCCCCGCTGTTTCAACAGAACTGGGTTCTTAATTAGGGTTAAACCCTGTTTCTTTTTGTTCTGAAGGAATTAAATTCCTATAACACAGGGTCAAGCCCTGGTTTTATTTCAAAGGAATTAAATTCCTATAGTTCTGTGAGAATTAAATTCTCGTGCTTCAATTCCCTCTCTATGTTTTGGATCTGCATGGCAGGATCTCGACCCATCGAGAATTAAATTCTCAACCTCAAGGGGAGATGTGCACTTTGCAAATCCTCTATCAAAGAGAGAAGAAATATGTTCTTCTGTTTTATATATCAGAGTTAAACTCTGTTGAGAATTAAATTCTCTTTTCCTTCAAGGAGCCTTCCCTTTCTTACCTAGGGTTTTCTTTTGCAGAAGATCCAAGTTCCTCGAAGTATCAAGGCTCTCTCTCCCTTTTTCTTCCCTCTGCGTCTATATCTTTTTTTGTGTCTCTTGGCTCCTATTTATAGGAGAAGCAGCCGAATCAATTAGTTTTTGACGAATCTTCATTGAGAGATTTGATTTGCATCCATCATTCGTTTTTGACCTTTGGATTATTAGGTGAATTTTATTCACCATTGGATTTCAAATCCAGGGATTCTCTTTTGTTATCTCGGTTAGATTTAAAGGGGAAATCTTTCCAAGTTCAGGATTTTTCCATAGATAGATGATATTCAATCATCTTTAAATCTTTAATTCGGTTGGTTCCAGATAATCGCTTTCCTTTGGAAAGATTTGAATCTCTTTCAGAATTTAATTCTGTTAACAAAATGGGCTTTGAAAGCCGGTCACGTGTGACCACGTGACTCATGGTCACGTATGGGCACGTGACCCCCTTGGAACGAGCCTTCTTCCTTCTTTTTACGCTCTGTCTTCTGGTTGCTGCTTGGTCATCACGTGCCAACACGTGACCACTGGTCACGTGTGAGCACGTGACCCTTGTCTGAAGCCTCTTTCCTTGATTTCACTGGAGAACAAGTCTGCTGCTTTTGATCATCACGTGCCAACACGTGACCCTGGTCACGTGGGAGCACGTGACCTCTTCTGAAACCTTTTCCTTGGTTTGATCAGGGAACCGGTTTGCCTTTTGAAGCCGTTTGTAATTGTCACGTGCCGACACGTGACCCAGGTCACGTGGGAGCACGTGACCCTTTCTGAAGCCCCTTTCTTTGACGTATTTGGGAAATTGAATTTGCCTTGTCGATACTTTTAGGTGTCTCGTGCCAACACGTGACCCTGGTCACGTGGGAGCACGTGACTCTTTCTGAAGCCCTTTTCTTCAATGTAGTTGGGAAACTGAACTTGTCTTGCTGATGCTTTTAGGTGTCACGTGCCAACACGTGACTGCTGGTCACGTGTAAGCACGTGACCCTTTTCTGAAGCTTTTTCCATAAGCTTTTCTGATTTTAAATCAGGAAACAAATGCCCCCACAGCGTTGTTCTCACGTGTCAGCATGTGAGTGCAACGCTGTCACCTTTTGTGACCGTTGGATTCCTTTAGGGATTTGAGGCGATGAAGCGTCTCCATCGCCTTCTATAAATACCACCGTCTCTTCCGAGGAGCCTTCACTTTGCTCATCTTCTTCTTCTGAGAACTTTTTCCTTGAGAATTTAATTCTCGCTTCCAGAGCTTAGTTCTCTGTCTTGAAACAATCTTCAGAGTTTAACTCTGTTCGAAAAGAATTCTTTTCCTCAGGTAATGTTCTTGGACAAACGATGGACCTTCACATTCCTCTGGATTTTAAATCCAAAACAAGGGTTTTTACCCTTTTTTCTTCATGTTTTTCCATAAGAACATGAAACCGCTTAACCTTCAAACTGTAGATCTTTTAGGTTTTAGATGATCTTTGGGGAGATGATGATGGCGTTTCAACTCCATGGAATTTAATTTCATCCAAAAATGTTTCTGGGAATTTAATTCCCTTTTCTTAATAAGGAATTTTAATTCCAATGAAGGACTTGATTTCTTCACGCGGAGGCTTCCTGGGGTCTCTTGGCCCGAGGTTGTTCTTCTGCAATTAATGAAATGGTGGTTTTGTAATGATGTCTTCTGTGGGAATTTAATTCCTTTGATTTTGTTGGATTCATTGTAGAGCCCGAGACAGATCCCGTTGGGGGAATGTGCATGGTCATCATTCTTTATTAAATGAGGATATTCCCTTTGTTTTATTGTAACTATTTGGTCTCATTATTAATGAGCCGTCATCCGGATTCTGTGGGGCCCATGTGTTTTGTAGCCAATGGTCCCAGGAAACTCTGTTGTTGCTTTCTTCAACTAGTCTTCATGTTCATGCGTGAATATATATTGCTAACTTTTCTTTTAACGGTCTTCCTTTATTGGATTTCAGGTGCGATGGCTTCTGTTCCACGCTTTCCCTTTTCTCGCTCGGAGGCTGCTTTTCCTCAGTCACCATCTGATGAGGAAGCGATGGCGATGATTCGGGCCCATGACCCGAACTGCACCAACCTTCTTCAATGGGGATCTTGGTACAGTCAGATTATTCAAGGTCGCCGGAGTTTTCTTTGCGCGGTGCCGACGGAGCCCACTTTCCCATTTTTACCGATGGATCCTCCGAGGACAGTTTTTGCTGTGGAAATGCCCAACTGGACTCCAACGGGGAGGCTCGAGCCTTCGACGACCGGTATTCCGAACCATCCGATCCCGGCCATAGACATCTTGGGGCGGCGTATCTGCCAGGGTGAGGCCCACCCGTGGGGGGCAGATCTATAAGATAGGGCTCACTCCCCAACACCCCACGGGCTATCTTCTCTGGGCTCGCTACATCCTTGCCACCCATCGTGCGCGGCTGCAGAAGGTCGGGCTTTATCAGGCAATATACGCGTCACTCTTCCATTATAAGTCCCCGCATGTCTGGTGGGTTAAGGCGTTTTTGAACCAATGGAATCTTCCCACCAACACTTTCATTCTAGGAGATCGTGAGGTTTCGATCTTTCTTGCAGAATTTTATGAAATCTCGGGATTGCCAATCAGGGGTGCACTGTATGAGGAGTTGTTGCCTCCTGACGAGTATGTCTTTGAGCCCGAGTCTGCACCGGCTGACGGCTTGTCTGTTGAGAACGCCGTTCGCCACAAGCGCCCCAGCTTGATCAAGGCGCTGGGTATTTTTGATCGATTGTTCACTGAATCTGAGGAGCAGGGTGTTACTTTTAAAAGCTTCATTTCCTGCTTCCTTCGTGAGGACGTCATATCGAAGACTGCTCCGAAGTTTGCTAACATCAAAGACCCCTTTGGGTTTGGTCCGAAGAAGCTACCGACCGCTGAATCGGACCTGCCACAATATTATATTCCTATCGTGTCGCCGATGTCTTTTGAGTCCGTTGCAGCACCCGGTATGGATGAGGAAACATTCTTCGTGGGGTTTGTCAGTGTTTGGCTTAGTTGGTTCGTTATCCCCATGCATCGCCGCTTTATGAGAGCCTCGGTCATCTACCCGGCTCATCGTATTGCTGAGGGGACGCGGTTGGCCATCGGCATCCCGGCCTTGGCGCACCTCTATAATGGATTGGGCACCGCAGCTAATACCTCTACGCCTGGCGTGGATGTGGTAAACTTTTCGCTTCATTATTTCACGTCCTGGATCGAAATGCACGTATTGGGGGCTTTTGCCATGCATCAGAGGCCCTCATTTTACGATGCCTACCCCTTTCCACGACTTATGCGATTAGTGGATGCTTCTGCCGCCGACCCGACTCAATTCGGGGCTATTCGAGTGCTGATTTCTCCTTACGCTGCCGCTGGCAGGATGGTTTTTAATGATCGGGTCTTGTCTACTCCCTCAGGTCCAGTTCAACAACTCTGGGATTTGTCAAAAGACAACGCACCTTCTTTGAAGCCCCGGGAGGCTGCGCACTTATATACAATTAGACCGGGCTACTTGGTGTTTCGCCAGGACAGTGCAGCTCTTTTCATGCGGTACAATCCACATCGATTTGCCCGACAACTTGGATACGACCAGGGTGTTCCCTTCGAGGCTTTTCTAGTCGCCCCAATCCCTTCGCTCGATGCCGTTCGCGATGCAGCTCATCATTTCATGAGGCTAAACACCGGCTCCCACTTCATTGTACCTGAAGCTGAATACCTGCCCCGGTGCGTGGGCGCGTTTACGGGTTGGTATCTTCATCGGGTCAGCCCAATCATTCTTGAGGAAAGGAGGGTGCTTCTCGGCCACGATGCCCCTCCTCTGGTTCCAGGAGCTAAGCTGCGACCGAGGGCTCCGGTCCGCTTCCCTCTAAGGGATACCGGCACTGCGCTCATCCCAGGAGAATCGGAGGTAAACCTTACTCCAACAGCCGGTATGCCCCTGGGTTCCCGCTCGCGAGGTGGAAGGGCCCCAGTAGTAGCACCACCGCCTGTGGCAGCACCGCCCCCCCGTGGCATTGACAATGACAGTGTCATCCTCGGCCGTGGCACCAGGCGAGGGTAATAGAGATGAGGGCATCGTAGGCGATGTAGGTCAGCGTCGTCCTAAGGCTTCGCGGGGGAGGAAACGGTCATCCTCGGCGACCGGCTCTGGGTCTAAGCGTCGAAGGAAGGTGGCCACCAATTCGCTCGATTCTTTGGCAGAGTCTGAGCCTACTCTTGAAGACGAGCCGTTGGCCCTGCAAGAGTCAGACGCTGGACTTCCTTTCCCGAGTTCAGCCGATAAGGAGGCCGCACAGTTGGCTGAGGCCATACGGCGTTCCAAAGACGTGTCTCATAATGCCAGGGTTCCGAAGAAGTCCTATCCCACCGTAATCTTTTACGAAGACCCTTCGTAGATTCGGCGGCGATTTATCGGTCCTTTGGAGGAATGGGGGGAGTGGGCTTTGAAGCAGGCCGCTTCAGAAGATGCAGCTGACGCACTTTCTTTATGGACCGGCGGCCATGAGTCCACTCTCGAACCCCGGCGAGCCCACCTCCTTGAGAAGGAGCAGCGGCTTGAAGAAGCCATATTGAGGGCTTCTTTGCGCATCGGTACGTTGTGGTTCTTTTCGTAGTTCTTCAGATTGTTTGTGCCCATGCATATGTATCATTATTCTTATTTGAGTCGTGCAGAATCTTCGACGCTGGGGGAGCTCCCTACTGGCTCATTAAAGCTAAAGCCCGCCGAAATTCTCAATGAAGCCTTGCTGGATGTGGAGGGGGCTGACGAGGCTGCTCCTCTCATGGTAGAACTTCCAGCGGCGGTTCTTGATCAGGGAGTGCTTGCCCCTTTGGGGGAGGCTCCTTTGGAGGCCGCCGCCCCAATGACTCTTACTGAGGGCGGCCCAAAGGCTGGAAGCGAGGTAGTCGGGACTACTCTCCCTTTGTTAGAGCCTGAGGTCACGGCGGAGACCGTTGAAGCTGCTATCCCCCCGGCTCAGAACGGGAGGAGTGTTGAAGGTATCCCTCTGCGTTTTAATTTAGCAACCCCTTCATAGTCTGAACTCTTTTATCTTTCCCAGAATTGCGCGGTTTGGCGGCCACGATCGCGGATCTGTCTCCTCGACAGTCATTTCAGCGTTTATTGGAGATGGCAGCTCCGCAGGCGATCTCCCCTCAGCGTATTGTCCTTTCCTCTGGGCAAGGTTAGTATCATTCGCCCCTTTTTTTTTACATAGCATTGTTACTATTTTGCGAAATGACGTTGATGTCTCTTATAGTTTTGGAAGCCGACGATGAGGTCGAGGTCGTTGAAGGGCCAGGGGAACCTTCAGCTCCTACTTGCATGACTGTCGGTGAGTGACATTTTATTATAGTCCCGTTCGTTCTGCGTTTAAGAGTTTTACTAACATTTGCCAAATTTGAACAGCCCTGCCAGTCTCCATGGATTTGGAATCACGCATTGTGATGCCGCCCGGCCCCTACGCTCTGCGGGCTTCAGAACGCTTGGCCCAATTGAGCCTTGTCTCCCTATCCTCTTTCGTCGAGGAGCTCCGTGCTGGTAGTGCGATCACAGCCGAAGCGTTTGCCGCTGAAGCTAACGGCTCCCTTCCTTTTCTCGCCACCTATCACAGCGAGGAGGTGGTGCGGGTCTGGGTGGAGTTCTGTAGGAAGGTGGAGGCTTGTTTGTACGCTCTCGAGTGTTCTCGCCTTTCCTCGGAGGCCGTGGCTGCAAAGGCGGAGTTACGGGGGCTGATAGCACGGTGCGCGGCAAACATGACGTCATGTGAGAAGAGGCTTGGTCGCAAGTTCTCGGAGAGGGAGCTAGCCTCCAAGGCGCTGGGCGAGCTTCAAGCCAATCTCATAGCCAAGGCCAACAAAGCGTATGAACTCTGGCGGGTGCTTCAGGAGTCCATCAAAGAGGTGGTGGCTCTCGATAAAGCTGCCACGTTTACTCGTGAGAGGGTCGAGGCTCATAAAGCCACCGAGAAAGAGCTCGAAGTTCGGCTTGCTTCGTATCAAGCTCAGCAAGCTCAGGCGGAGGCTCGTCTTCTGGAGATCTTGCGTCATGAAGCCGTGGCTCAGCAACAGAATGATGAGCTGGTGAAATTACTGCACCGCCCGCCGGCTTGAGGACTTGTATCTTTTCCCCCTTTTGTACATACTCATGGATGAGAGTATTTTCTTTTTGTTTCTTTCATGAATTGTACTTTGTACCCATTTTGGTTTATGAATAAAAGATACATTTTTCTTCTCAATGATGTGTCTCCTTTTCATTGAATGTATTCTGCGGATATTCTACCTTGATCTCCTTGCAGGACAGCAATGGCTCAGGATTCAGGGTTAAGATCTGCTTCCCAAGACTTTTGCATTTTATGAGCCACGAGGGTTTCATAAAGAGTTTTTTCTCCCTACAGGTCGAGAGGATCCCATAGGTGTAAGTTCTTCATAAAAATCGTGAGGATTCTTAAGCGGGTTTTCCCTTGAGAGTCGTAAGGATCTCACAAGAGAGTTTTTCTTCCTCACAGGTCGTGATGACTTGTAAGTGCTGGATGTGGCTACCCTTGTCCGTGTTTTACGGAGTCAGGGGTTTCTCCAGGTATTGTAGTTTAAAGACGTCGCGGTCAAGGTTAAGGACCTCATAGTCCGTGGATTTAAGGACTCCACAGTCCGCTGTTAGTTTTAAGACATCACGGTCAAGGTTAAGGACCTCATAGTCCATGGATTTAGGGACTCCACAGTCCGATGTTTGGTTGCAGGGACCCGTCACCTCTTTGAAGACGTTGAGGAATTACAACGCCAGGTATCAAAGGAGTGAAGAGATATACCCTTAAACCAAGGCAGAATCCGTAGGGAATCGGGGTGGTTGATCGTTAGTTTTAAGACATCACGGTCAAGGTTAAGGACGTCATAGTCCGTGGATTTTAAGGACTCCACAGTCCGGTATTTGCTCTGGATGCTTCACACGGGTTCACTGCCGTGCTTGGCGAGGACCAGGCTCCGCTCTGGACGTTTTCCACGGGGTCAAAGAGTGACATTATCCGCGTTCCACGTAACCAGGAATTTTGCACTAGATGCTTCACACGGGTTCACTGCCGCGCTCGGCGAGGACTAGGCTCCGCTCTGGATGCTTCACACGGGTTCACTGCCGTGCTCTGCGAGGACCAGGATCCGCTCTGGACGTTTTCCACGGGGTCAAAGAGTGACATTATCCGCGTTCCACGTAACCAGGAATTTTTCACTAGATGCTTCACACGGGTTCACTGCCGTGCTCGGCGAGGACTAGGCTCCGCTCTGGATGCTTCACACGGGTTCACTGCCGTGCTCTGCGAGGACCAGGATCTGCTCTGGACGTTTTCCACGGGGTCAAAGAGTGACATTATCCGCGTTCCACGTAACCAGGAATTTTGTACTAGATGCTTCACACGGGTTCACTGCCGTGCTCGGCGAGGACTAGGCTCCGCTCTGGACGTTTTCCACGGGGTCAAAGAGTGACATTATCCGCGTTCCACGTGACCAGGAATTTTTAACAAGATGCTTCACACGGGTTCACTGCCGCGCTCGGCGAGGACTAGGCTCCGCTCTGGATGCTTCACACGGGTTCACTGCCGTGCTCTGCGAGGACCAGGATCCGCTCTGGACGTTTTCCACGGGGTCAAAGAGTGACATTATCCGCGTTCCACGTAACCAGGAATTTTGCACTAGATGCTTCACACGGGTTCACTGCCGTGCTCGGCGAGGACTAGGCTCTGCTCTGGACGTTTTCCACGGGGTCAAAGAGTGACATTATCCGCGTTCCACGTGACCAGGAATTTTGCACTAGATGCTTCACACGGGTTCACTGCCGCGCTCGGCGAGGACTAGGCTCCGCTCTGGATGCTTCATACGGGTTCACTGCCGTGCTCTGCGAGGACCAGGATCCGCTCTGGACGTTTTCCACGGGGTCAAAGAGTGACATTATCCGCGTTCCACGTAACCAGGAATTTTGCTGATTGTATCCGCATTTCACGGGATGGAGGTTTGACTGTTGGCGATATGTATACCACCGAGCCATGGAACTGGGAGTTGCCGCTGTTCCGCTTAGCTTGAAGTTGTGTCCGTTGTTACGAGACGAGTGTTGGGACGATCTCTAGGTCGCTTGTGGCCCGTCGAGATTTAGCTTCTTTCCTTGGTGAAACCTGGGGGAGGGAGGTATGTTCCCTTTTTGTTTATGCTATTGGATTGTATACAGGGTGTGATGGAACATCACCTGTAAGGCATACATTTTATTTTTATTTTATTTCTTTTTCCCCGATGCTCTATCGTTTCAGCTTTTATATCGCGAAGGTCGCGATTGCCCCATCATTTCGGCTATTTTTCGCGGTGCCCAATCATTTCGGCTATTTATTTATTTTCTACTCGCTGCTTTTTATTGCGAGTTGCCCCATCGTTTCGGCTATTTTTCATGCATACATTTTTACTTGCTGCTTTTTATTGCAAGTTGCCCCATCATTTCGGCTATTTCGTAGGCATGTGTGGCTTGCTAGCTTTTTCGCCGCAAGCTTGGATTTTAGACACCGATTTCGGCATCAGCACCGCTGCAACTGGGATGTTGCCAGGAGCGAATCATCATTTGCCTCTGACGATATTGAACAAAGGTGGCTTAGTAAACAGGGTTAAGGGTCCTGTCGACCAAGGCTTTTGACCTCATGAGCCGTAAGGGTCTCACAAAGGTATTTCTCCCTACAAGTCGTGAGGATCTTGCAGGTGTATTTTCTCCTTAGGGATCGTGAGGATTCCTAAGTGCATGTTCCTCTGCAAGTCGTAAGGATCCTACAAGAGGGCTTTCTCCTTATGGGTCGAGAGGACCTACAAGGGTTGCTCATCATATGGGCATATCCCTAGTCACGGGTGGGACTTTGCTGGGGAAATGTTTTTTCGCGCCCGTGGATTGTATACAAGGGTCAGTATTGAGCCTCTTGTAGGGCAATATCGAAGGTTGTGGAGGATTTTCTTAAGAACAGGTTTAGGTTTCTGTAACTTAAGACTTTCAAATCTCATGAGCCGTGAGGGTCCCATAAGAGAATTCTCCTTTCGAGTCGTGAGGATCTCGTAAGTGTATTTTCTCCTTAGGAATCGTGAGGATCCCTAAGTGTGTTGCTCCTTTGTGAGTCGTAAGGATCTCACGCAGGTGGTTTCTCCTTACAAGGTCGAGAGGACCCTACAAGTGTCTTTTAACGAGGTTGCGCCCTTTCGGGTTTTCACAAACACTCGCCGGTAGTCCTGCCGTTTTTACTCACGGAGCCCTTTTGGGTTTTTATCCGTGCCCATTTTTCTTATGGACATACCGTTTTTTTTTATTCTTTTTCACCTTTTTTTTTAACAAGGTTGCGCCCTTTCGGGTTTTCACGAACACTTGCCGGTAGCCCTGCTGTTTTTACTCACGGAGCCCTTTCGGGTTTTCATCCGTGCCCATTTTGCTTATGGACATACCGTCTCTTTTTTTTAATTCTTTTTCATATATATATATATTTTATTTTTTTTTCTTTCTCTTCTTTTTACCTCGTCAGCCTAAAGATGCTGCAGTAGTAGTTTTAGGGACGTTTCGGTCCGTCGTTAGTTTAAGGACGTTTCGGTCCGTTGATAGTTTTAAGGACGTTTCGGTCCGTCGTTAGTTTAAGGACGTTTCGGTCCGTCGTTAGTTTAAGGACGTTTCGGTCCGTCGCTATGGGGAAGGCCGGCTGCTGCTTGTAAAGTTTGAGCCTAGGAAGATAGTGAGCGGACATAGTCGTCGTCATCTATCATCGACCCAGGCTGTGGCTTATTAAGCGTAGTATTTCTTTAAGAAGCGGCCGTTTATTGGCCTGAAAGGCCTTTCACCGTGCATGTCCATGAGCAGGTAGGCTCCCCCCTGGTAGACCTTGTCTATGATGTACGGGCCTTCATAGTTTGGCTCAAATTTTCCTCGCTTGGCACGATTGGGGATCATAGGTCTTTTGACCACTAGTACGAGTTCGCCTTGGCGGAATGTCCTCGGCCTGGTCAATCTTTCGTACGAGCGCGTCATCTTTGCTTTGTAGGCCTCTAGATGTTGTTGCGCTATGAGCCGGGTTTCGTCGAGGGCATCAAGCTCCTCAAGCCGAAGGTGAGCATTTTCTTCGTTCGTCAGCTCGTGGTGGACTGCTACTCGTAGAGAGGGTAACTCTATCTCGAGGGGGAGCACTGCTTCCGTCCCAAATACCAACGCGTACGGCGTTGTGTTCGTGGCCGTCTTGAATGTAGTTCGATAAGCCCAAATGGCTTCTTGCAGCCTTTCGTGCCAGTCTCTCTTATTCCTGGAAACGGTCTTTTTTTTATGATCTTCGTCAAGGTCTTATTGAAGGCCTCGGCCAGACCGTTAGCTCGTGGATTGTAAACCGAAGAATATCTCCAGTCTATATTGTGCTGCTGTGCGAAGCGGCTAATCTTATGGCTTCGGTAGGCCGGCCCATTATCGGAGATAATCCGCCGTGGGGTCCCAAACCGATAGATGACGTGCGTCTTGAAGAAATGGAGGATATTCTCCGTCTTCACTTCCCTCAGCGGTACTGCTTCTGCCCATTTGGAGAAGTAATCAGTTGTCGCCAGGATAAAACGGTGTCCCCGGGATGATGCTGGCTCAATGGGGCCGACTATGTCAGTCCCTCACATTTCGAACGGCCAGCTAGCTACCGTTGGGTGCAGTGGATTCGGATGTTGGTGGATGAAGTCTCCATGAATCTGGCATGAGTGGCATTGCTTCGCATACTCGAGGCAGTCCTGGATCATCGTGGGCCAGTAGTAACCCATCCGTTTAATTTTTAACTTCATCTTTGGGCCTGCTTGGTGAGAACCGCAAAGTCCGTCATGAACTTCCTGAATGACTCTTTCTGCTTCGTCAGGTCCTAAGCATCTCAGCCATAGAGAATCAAACGATCTCTTGTATAGAATATCGTTGACGAAAGCGAAAGATAAAGCTCGTTTCATGAGCTGATGTCTTGAGGACGCCTCTTTGGGCATTCGGTGGGACTTAAAGTAGTCTATGAAGACTTCCCTCCAGTCTTCGGCCTTCTCATGGTCTTTTATTTGTAGGGTCGTCTGCTCAGTCGCTCCCTTCTCTTCGCATGATTCCGGAGATATTTCTGCCGGGGCGAGCACTCGACGGCTTTGTACCACGATTCTGACGTCATCGAGGTTCTTGTCAGCCAGTTCTTTAGCAAGTTTAGCCAACGCGTTTGCTTTGCTGTTTTCCGCGCGCGGTATGTTCTCCAAAGTATAGGAGGGAATTTGGGTCAATAGTTGTTGCACCTTTTCGCCGTACTTCACCAACTCCGGCTTGCACGTTTGGTAGTCACCATTTACTTGACTAACGACCAGCTGAGAATCCCCGTATATAAGGAGGTCTTCAATTCCCATGTCGATGGCGATCTCGAGGCCTGCTATCAGAGCTTCGTATTTAGCTTCATTGTTTGTCCTCGGCTCTGTTAAGGAGAAAGCGAAGCGCATTATCCCTCCTTGTGGGGTTGCAAAGATGAGGCCTACCCCCGATTTGATCATTGGGATACCTTGTTTCTGCTTCTTTATGGAGGACGCTCCATCGAAATAAAGTTCCCATCGGGCGCTCCCGCCGCTAATCGCATCAAATGCATGCTCGTCCGGCAAATCACAGTTCAGAGGAGAATCGGCCGGTATCGGGTGCTCAGCGAGGAAGTCGGCAATGGCCTGGCCTTTCACTGCCTTGAGAGGTTGATACGTTATCGAGAACTCCATCAAGAGCAGGGCCCACTTAGCGAGTCGTCCCGTCAATATGGCTTTCGACATCAAGTATTTAAGGGGATCTACTTTTGAAATGAGACGGACTTCATGTGCCAACGCATAGTGCCTGAGCTTTGTTATTGCGAAGATTAACGCCAAGCAATGTTTTTCAATGGGAGAGTAGTTGCTTTCTGCCCCCAGTAGAACTCGACTTAAGTAATAGAGTGCCCTCTCTCTCCCCTGATCGTTCTCTTGTGCCCATAACGCGCCCAAGGAACCATCGAGGGCGGTCGTATAAAGAATGAGGGGTTTTCCCTTGACCGGCGCGGCCAACACCGGAGGGTTCTGCAGGTACTGCTTGATCTCGTCTAGTGCACCTTGACATTTGTGATCCCAAGCGAATGGAGTTCCCTTTTTCATCAGGTGGCTGTAAGGACGGCATTTGCCCGAAAGATTAGCGATAAACCGCCGGATGTATGCGAGCTTCCCTTGGAGAGACTGCAACTGCTTGAGGGTTCTTGGTGGAGGCATTTCCATGATCGCCTTAATCTTTGACGGATCTATTTCAATACCTCGGTGTCGAACGATGAATCCCAGAAATTTGCCCGAGGAGACTCCAAACGCGCATTTGAGGGGATTCATTTTCAAATTATATTGCCGAAGGCGTCGAAATACAGTCTCTAGATGCTTTAAATGATCTTCGTATGACATGCTCTTTACTACGAGGTCATCGATATAGCACTCGACGACGTCGTGTATGAGGTCGTCAAAGATCTTTGTCATGGCCCTTTGATAGGTAGCGCCAGCGTTCTTTAGACCAAAGGGCATAACCCTGTAGCAAAATATACCCAAAGGGGTGCGGAAAGCGGTGTGCTTCTGGTCTTCGGGATGCATCTTTATCTGATTGTATCCTAACGAACCATCCATAAAGGAGAAAACCTCGTGAGTGGACGTGTTATCTATCATTAGCTCGGTTACCGGCACCGGGAAATCATCCTTTGGACAGGCTTTATTGAGATCCCTGAAATCCACGCATATGCGTACCGTCCCATTCTTCTTCATTACCGGGACGATATTGGCGATCCAGTCGGGATATTGGACTTCTTGGATAAATCCAGAATCGATCAGCTTCTTGACTTCGGCGTTGATGCTCATCTCAAGCTCGAGTCGCATCCTCCTTGGCGCCTGCTTGACTGGCTTGATATCTGGGGATATTGCTAATCTATGCACAGCAATCTCCAGATCTAATCCCGGCATCTCGGAGTAGTTCCACGCGAAGCAGTCTTTATGCCGTAGAAGCACGTTCTTTAACGCAGCCACCCTCTCTTCGGATAACAGCTCGCTGACAAATGTCGGTCGCGGGTCGTCTGCCGATCCCAACTCAATCTTCTTGAGGTTATCTGCAGTAGTATGTATACCATCTTCCAGTTCTTTCGAAGCGGGCGGAAATTCCGAGATCACCTCATCATCGCTGTTCTCAAAGCACCGGGGAAGGTCATCTACGTTCTCGGGCTCTTCTCCTAATATCGTAATCGTATAGCAAGTGCGAACCCGCTCCCTGGACTGAGGTGGACCCGGTTCTGCTCTTGCGGCCTTGGGCTCATGCTTTTGCGGCGGCGTTACCTTCCAGCCGTCGGATAAAGTGAATCTGCCCCGTTGGTACTGGTCCTCGACCCAGTTCTTGAAGGTGACGCAGTCTTCGGTAGGATGTCCTATGGCTTGGTGATAAGAGCAATAACTCAGATGAGAAGCCTTGTTAGCTTGCTCAGGATGTCTAGACTCTGGAAGCGTGATCATTTGATGTTTTATAGCGAGGTTAAGTAACCTCTCCGTCTTGTCTCGGGGGAAGGAGTACGCTCGACTCATCTTCTTCATGAGGGACAAACCCGAGCCGCTTCTTGATTTATTTCCGTCTCTGCGTCGGGCCTTTCGTACAACGGGTTGACGAGGATAAGCGTCTTTGTCTTTTGCAGCATGTTGAAATAGACGTTGCGTCCTGGCCTTCTCGTAGATGGCCATTTCGCGGTTGTGGTCTTCCCGAGCTTTCTGACCCACTTTCCTGATAGGCTTGCCCATTCGTTCTTCAAACGACGGACTCGGCGCTTCAATCGCGGGGTCTAGTTTTGGTGGGGGGTTGGCATCTCCTGACAGGGCGTCCTCCTCTTCATCACGGGTATATATAGCGTAGCTGCTGTGAGCCCTTTCCCGTTTTCCAGTTCTTGCGTATCCCAGCCCGAGTGTTTCCATCTTCCCGTTGGGCAATTTGCGTTGAGTCCCGGGGACATCCCAAATCCTGTTGTAGAACCGAGCCTGCCGAACGGTCTGTTCTAAGGGTACTCCTTGGCGCTTCAATAGCTTCTTTAATCCATTTGTATAGTATCTGGGCAGACGGATGGATTGGAGCCTGTCAAGTGTAGCATCCGCGCCATGCCAGATCTCTTTCTCTATTTTCGACTCTGAAGATCGGTAGAATAGGATCACCTTCTCACCCCTTTGCCTGGGAGGGACGTAAAATGTTCGCAGGTCCTGCACATTATTAGCCTGCAGCGTGTCGAGATCCTTGTAATGTTCTCGCGGTACCATGGTGATTTGCAAACTATGGTCATTGCCAGGGAGTGTTTGTATTGACAGCCGACTGGAGAACACGGCATTAACTTCATCTTCTGAATCACTTCCGAAGACCAACATGGGGGCGGGCGTCCCCAGGTTGTTGCGTTGAGATGGCCCTGCATAAACTATCTCTTCCTCTTCTTCGGTATCGCTCCCGAAAACAGGGATGGTGGCGGCGGTTTTGTTCTCCGGATTGCGACATCTTTCTGTATCCTCGAAATCTGGCAAAAAGTACTTCGCATCTTCGTATTTGCGGACTTCGTTCACGGAAAATGGGTTTAACTCACCTGTTACGGTATACTCGAAACCATCCTTAAAGTACTTCATACACTGATGTTGTGTAGAAGGGATGATGTTGTATTCGTGTAACCAAGGACGACCGAGCAAGGCGTTGTAGCAGGTCTTGGCGTCAATGACATGGAATTTGATGTCTGTGACGAGAAGTCCAAAGCGTAATGTTAGTATCACAGATCCGAGAGTCCGTGACGATTGTGAATCGAAACCGGAGATAGTAATCTTGTCACGAGCGAGGTGTTGCACGCTCATGCAGATTTCCTTCAACACCCGAACATTAAGGAGATTGACGGAGGATCCATTATCCACCAGAATCTTTCCTATCTTGATATCATGGCAGTATCCAGAGACATATAGGGGACGGTTGTGGTCGCACGTCCCGAGAAGGAGGTCTTCATCACCGAACGTGACGTCGGCCGTATGCACTTCCTCCAGTTCATCCTTCATCTTTTCAGTAGCGAGGAAGGCTTGGAATTGCTCAGGTTCTTGTAACGCCTTAATTAGTGAGTCTCGCGCTTCTTTTGATAATAGGAGGGCATCGAGAATGCCAAGCTGAGAAGGTAGCTTCCTTAGGTGCGCGAGGATGTTATAGTCCACCTTACCCTTCCTAGGAGGGTCTTTGGCAGCCAACTCTCTCATGGCTTGGTCATCTAAAGTGATATCTTCAGTGACCTTTTCCTTTCCCTTATCCTTTTTACTTACGGGCCCGAGATTCTTTTCTGGGAGTGTGCGATTGCGCAGCTGAATGTTCTCGCAGATCTCCGATTTCTCCTCTTTCCCTAAAACGGATTCTTTGAAGAGAGGGCCCAGAGCGATTTCTTCATCAGAGTCGCTCCCAAAGGTGAGAACTTGTGACCCCCTGGCGTTTACCATGTAACAGTTGCCAGTAGTTCTGTCGTGCCCATCGATAGTACTTCTTCGCTCCCGACGGCTCTTGCGTTTCATGCGCTTAATATGTTGCCGACGAGCGACATATCCTTGCCACCATATCTTAAAGGCGTCGCACTCCTCTGTGGGGTGTGATATTTTCCGGTGATATGCGCAATAATCAGGGTGCCTCTCCACCCCATCGTGTGTGTTTCCTTCCGAGGGCGGTAGCTTCATCCCCAGTGACATGGCTTTGGAAAACCTTTTTCTCGTCTTGAATATCTTCTTGTCTACTTCGGATGCCTTTCGCTCCGGTAGTTCAACTCTTTCGTTCAGTTGCCCGTATTTGGCTCCTTCCGATGTGGCCATCTCACGCTCCTGGTCCGCTTTACATTTTAGACGAATCTCGTCTAGAAACGCGTCGATCATTTCGTCTGTTGGCCATGCACGCTCTGGTACAGGCTCTGCCTCCAGCTTCTTAGTGCCAGGAGTTTTCCCATCATCGGTAAACGAGTGGGAGATTACGTTACAACTCGCCACATATCCTTCGGATTCATTTGACGAACTCTCTCCATCATCTTCCTTTTGAAAGATGTGGTTGAGGAACTCTTGCAGTGTGACAGGAGTTCGCGCCTTTTGATTGTATTCTTCCAGCGCGTCGATTTGCTTCTGCAAGTTCGTGTGCTCGTTTCCAAGCTTCACGGGCTTCTTGGATTTCTTCTTCTTTTTCTTCGAAGATTTTGATGATTGGGCGTAAGTATTTGGGCTCTTATCGCGAGTCTTTGTAGTTGGGCGGCGTCTTAGCATCCCTTCGATAATTTGAGGTTCAAGAGGGTCCTTCCATTCGATCGCAGGGCACGCATGAAGGTCTCTCAGCATTCTTTTGGTTTTAGTTGATAACACGACCTCCCATGGAGCTTCTTCAATAAAGGAGCAGGTTGCCCCCGGCGTATCTGCTTTCTTAGGAGTATGCGGTTGTGGTGGGTTCACCTTCCACTTTTCGGACAGTACAAACTTCCCCTGGAGGTACTGGTCTTCAATCCATCCTTTGAAGACGAAGCAATCTTCAATCGGATGGCCTACCGTTTGATGGTAAGGGCAATAGTTAGGGTTATTCGCCTCGGTGGGTTGCGGCGGTCGCCTTGGATTTGGTAGGCTTATAAGTCTGTTGCGTATTGCCAGCTCGAATAACCGTTTCGTCTTGTCTCGTGGGAACGAGTAGGGACGCTTCATCTTCTCATTATAATACCAACGCCTTTCCTCGAGTTGATCTGCCGGTTTCGGGGCGTTAGGTTGCTGTTGGGCATTTGCAACAAAGGTTGCCCTTCCTTTACCCTTGTCATTCCGAGGTTCCGACTTCGGGGGAGGTGGTCTATGACCCATCTGGTCCATCTGAGCCAACTTGTCGATTAAAGCCTGGAATGTGGTTGGCTTAAAGAACATCATAAACTGGGAGATAGTTGCGTGAGGGTCTAGAGTTCCCACGAACATGCCCACCGCAGGTGCTTCCTTAATGCGTTGCTCGCATCTCGACCACAAATTCCGCCAGCGTATAGCATACTGGACCCAGGTTTCGCCTGGTTTTACCCTGGCGTTAATTAGTGCAGTTATTGGAGTGCGTTCGCTGGCACTTGCGAATCGCTGAGTGAACAACAGCTCCATTTCAGCGAACGTTTTGATAGAATCGTTCGGGAGTTCTGAATACCATTCGAACGCAGTTTCCGATAGGCTGCCCACGAACTGGCGGAGCAACAGTTTATCATCACCGCCGGTGTTACCGCAGAGGGCCCGGAACTGGGCGACATGCTGATGGGGGTTGCCGGTCCCCTTGTACACGTGGAATTTTGGTATCGTATAGCCTGGCGGGTATTTGATTTGGTCGTACCAGCTCGGATACAGCCGCCCCGTTTTCAGGACTTGACCAGCTGCCTCAGTCGCGTGATGAACCCGGATTTGCTGGGCTATGTAGTCAACCAAGTCAGCCTTAGAGATTGCCTCCTCCTTGGCCGTTGAGAGGGCTGGTGGTGGATTTGACGTTTCTCCTCGGTCGTCTTCAAGAACGATTGGGGGATCCTCGGCGGGTAAGTCCTGCTGGATCATCATTCCTATCATATCTTGGAAGAGAAGGCCCATACGTTGTATGTTGGCCGCCTGTTCAGCAGCCTCTTTGTCCTTTTTCTCCAGTATCCGGCGAAGGAATTCAGTGTCGGTTTCTTCCTCCTGGCGCGCGTCTGAGGACGTTTCTGGGTTTTCTTTTGGCCCGGTAAGTGCGGCCATAGCATTCATCATTTCCTGAAGCTTTTGTTGCTGCTCCTGGGCTTTCGTCACGGATCGGGTTAGCGGTCGGTGGCCCGTAGAAGTGCGGCTTTCCTCTTTTCCAGAGGCCATGTAAACAGTGTGCACCACCATGCCCCCAGACTTAGGGCGTCTGGGCTCAGTGCTTTTAGCCGTCGTTGCATGCTGGGGGGTCTTCTCTGGCCTCCTCCTTTTATGAGCCAGTTGATCAACAGCCTTTTGGGGTTTAGCTTGGTGACCAGCTTCCGGTTGGATTTTCAGCTTCTTGTGCTGGCGGGAGAAGTTTGGATCGATGATCGAGTCTCGGGCCTGCCGCCAAACTTTATAGATTTTGGAAGACAGCCGTTGAGGAGATCGGGGCTGTTCGGGTTTTATTTCCACAACCTTTTTTAATGGGGGAGGAGACCTCTTCAGCACTGCAGTAGCAGAATTCCTTCGCACCTTATTTAGCATTTCGAAGCTGTTCCCAGTTGGAACAGCAGCATTAACTTCTGCCACCGGGGCCGATGGAGTCAACCCGGAGGGGGAGTTGCCCCCAGCCTTCCTTACTCGGCGCCAATGGCGACGTCGAGCGTGTCGAGCGGACGGCGTAGGGTCAGCGGTAAGAATGGTTTCGTCTTGCCCCCTGTCTGGGTGGGGGGTCGCTGTTGGTATTAGCCTGTCAAAGACCGATGTCCTTTGGGCAGCAGGAGCGGGAGCTGAAGCCGTCAATCTTGTAAAGACCGACCTTTTGGCCGAAGAAGCTGCCTTGACGACTTCGGGGGCAGGAGCGGCCACCTTCTTAGAAGCAGCCTTCTCTGAGATTGTAGGCCCCATGATGAGTTCGCAGGATTTCTGGCCCAATCTAGAGAAGACCGAGGCGTTGACGTTGGGCGACTCGTTGAGAGGAGCCGCGACAGGGGTAAGACGATCAAAGACCGACTTCTTGAGAGCTTCCGTTGTCAGCACTGGAGCGGTGAAGTTTGTCGGCGGGAGCATGGTCCCAAAGAACAATCCTGTGGTGGCGCGAGTGACCTGTTCCACGGGCATTGTGAATAGCGAAGCAGCTTGGGGTCCGTAGGCTATACCTCCTGGCGAGGCAGAGCGTTGGTTGCAATTGCAGTCTGAGCAGTTGGAGAATTTCACGGAAGTAGAAGCCATCGATCCTTTGCTTTCTGCAATAAGCGAGACGCCAATTCTTAGTATCTTGAGACCCAAGGGCAACCATTAGCGAACCGCGATTGGTTCGCGAGTCACGACACACGAAGTGTGGAGTGGAAAGAGGAAAAGGTCCCACCGGGCGTGCCAGAATCTGTTCCCCTCCGAATGGCGGCCGAGACATGGAATGCCTCGCCTGAGATTCGGGGCAGATGCTAATTGGTGCTATCCGTCCACCTCTCCGAAGATGCCAAGTTGATTTATGGCACCATGTATCGAAGGTTTAGACGGATGCGTCCGATGTAGCAGACTTCGTCAGATTCCCCCTCGTTTGAGGGGTTTTTGATTGTGGGGACGCTCTTCCCTGCAGGCGCAAGCCCCTGCAGTTAATTACGCTACCGCATTGCGGTAACAACTTTCTCCTTCTCCAGATGGTCACTTCGTGTCGTGGGTATTTATTTTATTTGTGGTTGCCCGTGGATTGTTTACGGAGACCGAGTTATGTCGTCGCCCGTAGGGCGTGGACTAGTCCAAATCCGTATTATCTTAGATTTGGGTTTGGGGGTTTGGTTTGAGGATACGTCAGCCATACTTAAGGCTAAGATCAACTCAAACGTTTGTTAAGGATACGTTAGTCTAGCTTTGAGACTAAGATCAACTTAACGGGATCGTTTAGATCCGACAAAAGAGCAATTGGCTCTAATGTTCCAGTTTAGGGACATAGTGGTCCATCGTATGTATGGCCGTCGGGACCCATCACCTCTCTGACGACGTTGAAGGATTACAACGACGGATGTCAGAGGAGTTCAGAGATGTACCCTCGAGCCAGAGTTAATTGGGGGGATTCATAGTCCAGTCTGTTTGAAGGTTTAAGGATACGTTAGCCATCTTTGAGGCTAAGATCAACTTAAACGGGACCGTTTAGATCCGACAAAAGAGCCTACGGGGCTCTATTGTTCTAGTTTAAGGACATTGCGGTCCATGGGTAGTTTAAGGACGTTGCGGTCCATGGGTAGTTTAAGGACGTTGCGGTCCATTGTTAGTTTTAAGACATCTCGGTCAAGGTTAAGGACGTCGTAGTCCATGGGTTTAAGGACCCCACAGTCCATTGTTAGTTTTAAGACATCTCGGTCAAGGTTAAGGACGTCGTAGTCCATGGGTTTAAGGACCCCACAGTCCATTGTTAGTTTTAAGACATCTCGGTCAAGGTTAAGGACGTCGTAGTCCATGGGTTTAAGGACCCCACAGTCCATTACGTGCTCTGGATGCTTCACACGGGTTCACTGCCGTGCTCTGCGAGGACCAGGCTCCGCTCTGGACGTTTTCCACGGGGTCAAAGAGTGACATTATCCGCGTTCCACGTAACCAGGAATTTTGCATTAAACATGGGTTTAAGGACCCCACAGTCCATATCAATGTGTGGTCGTCGGGACCCGTCACCTCTTTGAAGACATTGAGGGATTACAATGCCAAGTATCAAAGGAGTGAAGAGATGTACCCTAGAACCGGAATGGCTTAAATAGTCTTTGACCTAATTTGGGATCAAGACCGATTAATTATGTTATGAGCCCATTGGCCCAGTTAATCACAAATTGAGGACTTATGGCCATCTTGGGCTAAGTCCAATCAGGAGAGGCTTTGCCCCCATCCATTTAGCCAATTGGGCCAAAGCCTAGTGTTAAACACTACAGAGCAATCAGTGTTGAACACTGGGAATGAGGTTGACAAGTTAGTGTTTAACACTAAAAGATAATCGGTGTTAAACACCAGCAACAAGGCTTTTCAAATTAGTGTTAAACACTAAAACAGATCAATGTTGAACACTGCAAATAAAGCTTTTTGATTAGTGTTGAACACTAAGGCCCAACAGTGTTTTAACACTGGGTTCGAGAGTTTCAATTTAGTGTTAAACACTAAGGCAAGAGGGGTCACGTGGCAGCACGTGAGAGCGCCCTCCCTTCATTTATTCTGCTGAGATTATCGCGTCTTTCAGAGCATCACGTGCCATCACGTGATGGGCATTCAAATGCTTGTGTATTAAAGCTTCTGTCAAGGGTCACGTGGGTCACGTGGGGTGCTGCCTCAAAGGGGTTTTCTGTGGATCTCCTGGGGGGGTCACGTGGTGACACGTGACCCTGCCTCTATGTATATTGTTTAGAGGATCTGTTAATCTTTTCCAGGAATTAAATTCCTCGTAGGGTTAAACCCTGACAGTAATTTCAGAGGAATTAAATTCCTACTTTCTCTTAAAGGTTTATATTCTGAATAGAGTTGGACTCTGAATTTTCTGCAGGAATTAAATTCCTCATTCATGTGAAGAACCAAATAGGGTTAAACCCTAATAAAAGCTTTTAAGGAATTAAATTCCCACTCTCTTGTTAAATTATGACCAAGGGAATTAAATCCCCGCTGTTTCAACAGAACCGGGTTCTTAATTAGGGTTAAACCCTGTTTCTTTTTGTTCTGAAGGAATTAAATTCCCATAACACAGGGTCAAGCCCTGGTTTTATTTCAAAGGAATTAAATTCCTATAGTTCTGTGAGAATTAAATTCTCGTGCTTCAATTCCCTCTCTATGTTTTGGATCTGCATGGCAGGATCTCGACCCATCGAGAATTAAATTCTCCACCTCAAGGGGAGATGTGCACTTTGCAAATCCTCTATCAAAGAGAGAAGAAATATGTTCTTCTGTTTTATATATCAGAGTTAAACTCTGTTGAGAATTAAATTCTCTTTTCCTTCAAGGAGCCTTCCCTTTCTTACCTAGGGTTTTCTTTTGCAGAAGATCCAAGTTCCTCGAAGTATCAAGGCTCTCTCTCCCTTTTTCTTCCCTCTGCGTCTATATCTTTTTTTGTGTCTCTTGGCTCCTATTTATAGGAGAAGCAGCCGAATCAATTAGTTTTTGACGAATCTTCATTGAGAGATTTGATTTGCATCCATCATTCGTTTTTGACCTTTGGATTATTAGGTGAATTTTATTCACCATTGGATTTCAAATCCAGGGATTCTCTTTTGTTATCTCGGTTAGATTTAAAGGGGAAATCTTTCCAAGTTCAGGATTTTTCCATAGATAGATGATATTCAATCATCTTTAAATCTTTAATTTGGTTGGTTCCAGATAATCGCTTTCCTTTGGAAAGATTTGAATCTCTTTCAGAATTTAATTCTGTTAACAAAATGGGCTTTGAAAGCCGGTCACGTATGACCACGTGACTCATGGTCACGTGTGGGCACGTGACCCCCTTGGAACGAGCCTTCTTCCTTCTTTTTACGCTCTGTCATCTGGTTGCTGCTTGGTCATCACGTGCCAACACGTGACCACTGGTCACGTATGAGCACGTGACCCTTGTCTGAAGCCTCTTTCCTTGATTTCACTGGAGAACAAGTCTGCTGCTTTTGATCATCACGTGCCAACACGTGACCCTGGTCACGTGGGAGCACGTGACCTCTTCTGAAACCTTTTCCTTGGTTTGATCAGGGAACCGGTTTGCCTTTTAAAGCCGTTTGTAATTGTCACGTGCCGACACGTGACCCAGGTCACGTGGGAGCACGTGACCCTTTCTGAAGCCCCTTTCTTTGACGTATTTAGGAAACTGAATTTGCCTTGTCGATACTTTTAGGTGTCGCGTGCCAACACGTGACCCTGGTCACGTGGGAGCACGTGACTCTTTCTGAAGCCCTTTTCTTCGATGTAGTTGGGAAACTAAACTTGTCTTGCTGATGCTTTTAGGTGTCACGTGCCAACACGTGACTGCTGGTCACGTGTAAGCACGTGACCCTTTTCTGAAGCTTTTTCCATAAGCTTTTCTGATTTTAAATCAGGAAACATTCTCTACCTTTTCTAAGCCCATGTAACTGATTACATATATGGGATCCTGACCCGGTATCTAATACCCAGGACGTGGAGCAAATGGAGAAACAGTTCTCTGTAACGAACACACCCGAAGAAAATGCATCAACATGTACTTTCTTCATTCGGGTGGCATGGGAATCCTGGTATTCCCCTATATCCTGTTCAGTCCTATAACTCTTATAGGTAAGAACGGAACCAACATTCCCCAGCATAGTATAACATGCGGGTTCGGTCAATACATCCATATTACTATCTTTATTAAGGCATGAAATGGTCGCTACCTGGAGAGAGAGAGAAGAAAACACTTTAGCGTAAGCTCATGCAAGATCAGATTGGTTATTATCTTATCTAATCAGGATGGCTCCCACTGTTTTTATCAAATCTTCCTTCAAACCCTAAAAGGAAAGACTAGCCGGGATTAATTACACACTACAAGTTCGCCAATCTTTCAGCCAGGCCAGTGTCGGTACTTTGAGGGAGGTCCCCCGTGCTTTCGCACGAACCTAATTACTGTAAACCTCGTTTTCCCAGAGGCGTAACCTCGTTAACACCTTTCTAGACACCTACTTGATCGGCTAATTGTAATGTGTAAAACTCTCCCAGGAGTAACTCTTGTTAGTGTATATGCCCTAGAGGCTATTACTGTATCATACTAGTATGTATATTACTTAATGGAAGCTTGGGATATTCACCTTGTATTGACAATCTTGCTCAAAATAATAGTATGCTACTTGGTTTGTTTCTACTTCAATGTATACATGTGTTTATTTTTGTATATCGCCTATACACATTAGTAGAGCCCTTAGGATCTTTGCTTGATTACCAGCGATGTGATGGCCGTCACACTAGTGGGGCTGGGTAATCTATAAGCACATCCTTATGCAGGTCCCTGGTCGCAGGACTATCGAGACAGGGCATCGATACTCCGGAGTAGACCAGCGCATGCGCTTCTCATCCCAGTATGGGAGACGGTCTGTCCCACAGCCGTCAGTATGTCGTACTTGAGATAGTATGCGGGTGCTCGTTAGGTTACGGGTACACTGGACAGGACTCGTCGGGAACTGACTAGTTGGTATTATACCTATCGTCAGTTATCAGTTCCCAGGTGACATGAGTACAGCTTAGTCCGCTGACTTGACACTGTCACTTCGCCTCGAGTGTGTTCCCACTGTACTTTGATCACTACCCTACCACGGCTCAAAGGAGTCGTGCAAACAGGTAGTGGTTGGGTGCAGTCCCGAAGCACTTAGAGGCAGTGACGGTTAGACAGGATTCGTCTCTCCCGGTATTGGGGGTTGACATCGCGCTGTGTCTAGGAGAGCCATTACACGAGTAGTCCCTGGCCAGGGCAAACGAGATATACTGGTAGGTTTCCAGTGTTATCTCAGGGTGTTTTGGGCTTCGCTCCGGCACGACTTGTACCGCTATTGGGGGACTGACGTTTACCGCCCCCTAGGCCCGCCATGCGATGTATCAGACGAACAGACCGGACTGTACGGAGAATGTCACACTCAGGCTCAGTAGGAGTTCAGATGGGTTTCGCCTCGTCGGTCTTCTTGTCGGCACTACCTGAGGACCGTTACGCACAGCTAGTGCCGCTTGCGGTCTGTGGTTAAACCCACTGCCAGCGTAGTGTCGAGTCTTTAGAGTCCTACAAAGAAAGCTTTTCGCCTTTAGGCAAAAGAGTAGAGATCGCATGGTATTGCGACAGGTCGCATGGTTTTGCGACAGGGTTCGGTCACATCCGTGCATTTGTGCGCGTGCAGTGTCCGGACAGTTTACACTAGCGGGCTTTGGTTTAAGCCAGATCCTAGTGTACCTTATGGGATTGGATTTATTGTAGCGTCTTGAAAAGTCGTTTTGGTGTTTTCCTGAAATTCGGTGAAAATTCGGTATTTTTCCGAAAACCGTCTTTCTCGATATTTTGCAGTTTAGGGCTAATTATACCTTAAATGGATAGATAATTACTTGTTTTTAGTAGCTAATGAGTTATTTATGAAATTTTGGTCATTTAAAATTTTTTCCCTATTTTTCAATTTTTTTATATTATTTTAAGCCGGTAAGAAAATACATTAAATAAGCGATAAATACAAATTTTTCCGGGCTAATTTTAATCTCTAAAATTATGATAATTATAATCTAGTGATAACATGAATTTTTAGTAATTTATTTTGATTTTTTAACCAATTTTTATGAATTGAAACGAATTTATTGAATTTTGGGCTAAAACTTGCAATTTTTGAGTTGTAGGGGGCCTTTTTGCATAAAATTTCTTTTGTAAAACCCCTCTCTCTTTTTCCTCAGCCCTAGGACAGCCCCACATTGTGTGAGATCAGAAATTTCTGGCCTCTCTCTTCTTGGTTTCTTTCTTGAGTTAAATTGATAGTTTATGGAATTAATTTAAATATAATGGATAAAGTATGATACATTGACTTTGGAACTTGACCCTTGACCTTCCCACTCACCCCCACACCCTCCCCCATACCTCATTCTGGCCGAAAAACCTGCACCCTCTTCTTCCTCTCTTTTCTTTTATTTTTTCTTCAATTTCTTCAAGAAAAATACATCAAAATCCATGATTTAATTCAAAAATCCAAACAATTTCCTTATGCTATCATTATCCTTAGCCATTCTTGCTTGAATCTTGGAGCTAGGAAGCCATTCCTTGGAGCAAATTCTCTTGCTTGATCCATTGATCAAGAGGTATAATTCTCATCAAGTTGCTTTCTTTTGCTAAAAAATTCCTTTAATTGTATGGTTAGTGTTAAAAGTTAGCTTATTTCTAATCTAGTTTAAAAGAGTAGTTTGTTTAAATTAGGGTTTTGAAGCCATGATAATTAATTAAGTTGTTTATTAGTTAATCTAGTTGTTAGTGAACTAATCTATATGGTTACCTTGTTATGTAGTCTTTAATTATGCTAATTTAGGTAATTTTAGAAGTTGATTTTAGTTGTAAATTGTTGTTTTAAATTTTCAAGAGAAGGTTTTTGTATGGAATTGATATTTGAAACTTGATTAGTGAGTTGATTAAGTTTTAGAAAGCATTATTAAATTGATTTAAACCTAAATTGTTATCTAGTGTTTTGCTAACCTAACCTAAGAGGTCAATTTCCTTAAGTGGGCTTTTGTAGTGTTAAATTAAGTTTTTCAAGTGTGGATTTTGATTTGCAATTGCTATTTATAAAAATCAAGAAAGGGTTTGGTTGTGGAATATAGGTTTTGGAGCATGGTTAATGTGTTGTAATTAGTGGGTGTGGATTGCTTGTAGTGTGCTTGGGTGAGTATGCTTTATTGTAGTCGTTTTGTCGCAAATCGGCGATTTTTGCACCGATTTTTGGAATGTATATGCTTACTAGATTTTTATATAAATTATGTGATGGACTATTTTTGATATCTTGATGATTGTAATGGCTTGTCCTACGACTTTTAGGATGCGTGAGTGCGGTTTTTGGGTAGTCGGGTTTTAGTTTTGCCGGGTGACCCAAATCGGCGTTTTTGGCAGTTTTTGCGATTTTCGCGTGTGTTCCGCGCACTTTGTGCACGTTGTACCTAGCTAGCGAACTTTAGTAGTTTCGTTGAGGGTTTTGCGCCGTTCTTGATATGTAACCTTATATTTGGTACTGATGTAAATTCCAGGTTCGGTCGCGGAAAACGTCAGACGCGGCGCGAAAGGGAAAGGCGGTGATCGGACACAGCTAGCCAGGGATCCCGGTGAGTAGATTTAACATCTACGGGGGACGATCGTTTGGATGGCGCAAGTCGCCCGATAGATTTAGTAAACTGGAAAATAGTAAATTGGATAACCACTTGTGACATTAGAATAATAATACTGGCATGATAATTGCTGCAATTAGATCAATATGTTATACCCATATACGCAAACTCAATTGTAGGACACATGCACCATTACCAGGTTTTATATGCAGCACGAGCACTATTCATGCTTACACACACACCCTGGTAATTGCCATGCCACCACACTAGATAACTTTTAAATTGAAACCTTTTACTAATTGATACTTAAACTGGTACTATTGCCTTTAATTCCTTAAAAATGAAACCGTAGTATTGCTATTCATGTGCATGTACTTCATCATATTAATTGTTCATGCTTAATACATTAATCACACTTCGCAACTTGATTATTGATATCATATGCATTCATTATCATAGATATATGCACTTATGAGGATTTCTTGAGATTTTATGATATTGCTGGATTTCGGGGGAAAGCCGCAAAATTTCTAAACTTATTATATTTTTAAAATATGTAAATTACGGTTTTCTAGTGATGTAAGTGTCGTCCACCATGAGTTTGCTGTGGATTTGGAAATCCGTGTCGAGGAGTGGAGGAACCGGCACGGGTACATGGTGGGCCCGGTAAGGTACCCCGGGGCAAGAGGAATGTGGTGATGACGTTGAGCCTGGCAGGGGACGGATTACCTACCGGTGACTGTTTGGGACGGCGGATATCCAGAGGATACCGACCGTGGCCGCTAGATGATGAGATATTGATATTTGAGATGGGTCAGCCGGACGGCTGAGGCCAGCGATACATTTATGAGATTTGAGACAGCTTTTGGGGTGTCGTTGCTGGACACCGGTTTTCGTCGATTCATTGACATTTGCTGGCATTCTAAAAGAGTTTCAAAAACAACATCTGATAAAATATTTTTATATATAAACCTATTGAGACCTCAGATATTCATGTTGCATACATATTCGTACACTGATGTTGTATACACACCTGCTAGTATATCCATATTGCATACATACTCGCCATTATGTCCTGCCTTACCTGTATATAGATGCTAGGATGCTTGTGTGCATGCATTCGATAGCCTGTGTAAATGTTATTTATTACTCACGAGTTGGCAACTCACCCCCGTTGTGCCATAGCCTGTTGCAGGTCCGCTCCGTCAGTTCAGTAGCGGCGGGTGCGCTTGCTTCTTTTGCCTCTTTTGCCTGGACTCGAGATTTGCTCATAGGTGGGTTATGTTAATATTTTTGTACCACCTTGTATATTCTTTGCATCTAGTGTACTTCATCTACTGTTTCTACCAGATTATTGTATATTGACCTAGAGATGAGACTGTGAGGTTTGTGGATTTTATGCTGTATTTTGGGGTCGAGCTCACTTGAGCCGACATGTTACTTTTTTCATGCTTCCTTATGATTATTATGCTTATTGTCATTTACATTGCGTGGGATTTGTGACCGCCTTATGGCGAAGAGCTAGCTCCCGCTTGGGGATGCCCTATTTTGTTGGATTCATGTATATATTTTGTTGTACCCATTTTTGGGGGCCAGTATTTACAAAGGAGACTCTGCCGAAATTTTCGGGAAAAATAGGTATTGTTTTTAAAAAGGGTTTTACATGACTTATTTGATAAACTTGCTTTCAAATATTTGGGTTTTCTTCACTCTTTTGCTTAATTGGTTTTGTTTTCTGGGCTTTGGCTTACTTATTTTACGGACGCCTTTAGACGTTTCGTAAACTTAAGTGCCAGTCACGTTCCGTACCCTGCGGGTCGTGACAAAGTTGGTATCAGAGCGATAGGTTTTACCTTTGTGAGTGTAGGATGACCCTTGGTGGATGGAGTAAGTGACTTAAGCAGCGTAACGTAGCATGCGTATGTCCGCGGCATACTTACGATACGGTACTCCGCCTAAGTGACTTTAGGATATACTTGCTTGAAAAATTCCTTCTTCAATTCCGTGTATCCTATGATCCTATTGCACTGTCCTTACTATCCGTTTTCCTGTAACAGCCACTATGCCGCCGAAGGCTACGAGGGCACAGAGGGCTGCCGTCAGAGACGAGATTCGAGCTGGCTCGTCCGAGACTAGGACTGAGCAGGGTGGTATGCCTACGCCGCAGGGACAGACTGATCCGCATTCCCCAGGTCGCATGGATAGGCTTGAGTCCGGTATGGAGGAGCTGCGACAGATGATGGGAGGCATGCAGGAGTTACGACAGATGGTGGAATCGTTAGTAGAGGTCAATCGAGCACAGAGATCGGATATTACTCCCCCTGCAGTCGTTTCGAGACCGAGTCGGATTCGCACTGATATGTTAGCACCTAGGAGGGTTCGCAGAGGCTGTGGTGGATTCTTTAGGGGCCAGTTATATCGCCTTCACCCATATGGTCAGCAGCCATGGTTAGGATGTTTTTGGTGTGGTAGCCTGCATCATCGTATCAGAGACTGTCCGGTGAGACGACAGGGAGCAGCGACAGTTCCGCATGTGACCCTACCACCATCACCACCCCCTCCTCAGAGAGCCTTACTTTCTACCCCAGGCGATGCTCCACGCCAGTTAGGTGCACCGAGAGGCCGAGGACGTGGCGGTCCTGTTCAGAGAGGACGAGGAGGCAGAGGCCGAGGTCGAGGTCCGCCCGCTATCGGTGGAGGACAGGCCCGAGTATTTGCTTTGACACCGCAGGATGCGCAGGCATCCAATGCCGTTGTGACAGGTACCTTGCCAGTTTGTTCTTTCGACGCACGGGTATTATTCGACCCAGGTTCTACACATTCGTACGTCTCTACACACTTTGCACCGTTGTTGGGCCGTGAGTCGTCGTCGTTAGATCAGCCGCTTGTTGTTGTTACTCCGGTAGGTGAGTCGTTTGTCGCTCGGTTTGTATTTCTTTTGTGTTCCGTTCGTATCGGGGAGAGGGATTCATCAGTTGATTTGATACTCCTCGATATGTTGGACTTTGATGTGCTTCTGGGCATGGATTGGCTAGCCACTTGTTATGCTTCAGTGGACTGCCGTGAGAAGGCAGTCAGATTTAGCTTTCCGGGTGAGCCAGTCCTTGTTATTCAGGGAGACCGCAGTGTCGCCCTTCCCAGCTTAATTTCTTCTCTTCGCGCTGGTCAGCTCTTGCGGAAGGGATGTCAGGGATTCTTAGCATCTATTTGTGATACTCGAGCTGCAGAGGTTCCGTTGGACCGGGTCCCGGTAGTTTGTGAGTTCCCTGATGTTTTCCCTGATGAGCTACCTGGGCTACCGCCTGAGCGCAATGTTGAGTTCGGCATTGATTTGATTCCCGGTTTGGGGCCTATTTCTATACCGCCTTATCGGATGGCCCCGGCAGAGCTTCGAGAGCTGAAGGATCAGTTGCAGGATTTGTTGGACAAGGGGCTTATTCGACCGAGTGTTTCTCCGTGGGGTGCTCCGGTCCTGTTTGTCAAGAAGAAGGATGGAAGTTTGCGCTTATGTATCGACTACCGCCAGCTGAACAAAGTTACCGTTCGGAACAGATATCCGTTGCCGCGCATTGATGATTTGTTCGACCAGCTTCAGGGTGCGGGGTATTTTTTCGAGGATCGATTTGCGATCAGGATACCATCAGCTGCGAGTTCGACAGGAGGATATACCGAGGACAGCTTTCCGTACACGCTATGGCCACTACGAGTTTTTGGTGATGTCGTTCGGACTCACCAATGCCCCAGCAGCATTTATGGATTTGATGAACCATACATTCAGGCCGTATCTTGACTTGTTCATCATCGTGTTTATCGACGATATCTTGGTGTACTCCCGGAGCAGAGAGGAGCACGAGTAGCACTTGCGGATTACGTTACAGACTCTGAGGGAGCACCAGCTGTTCGCGAAGTTCTCCAAGTGTGCTTTCTGGCTGGACAGCGTCGGATTCTTGGGTCACATGGTTACGAGAGACGGCATTTGTGTGGACCCGAAGAAGATTGAGGCTGTTCAGCAGTGGCCCCGACCTACATCGGTGACTGAGATCCGTAGTTTTCTAGGCTTGGCGGGCTACTACAGGCGTTTTGTTCAGGACTTCTCCCGTATAGCTGCACCGTTGACCAGTTTGACCCGGAAGGGAGTTCCTTTCGTCTGGACAGAGGAGTGCGAGCGCAGTTTTCAGCAGCTACGGACTTGTTTGACTACGGCGCCGGTATTATCTTTGCCTGCGGGATCAGGCGGATTTGTTGTCTACTGTGATGCTTCGCGAGTAGGATTAGGAGGCGTATTGATGCAGCATGGCTGGGTGATCGCTTATGCTTCTCGGCAGTTGAAGAAGCATGAACAGAATTACTCCACTCATGATTTGGAGATGGCTGCAGTGGTCTTTGCACTGAAGATTTAGCGACATTACCTATACGGCGAGTCGTGTCAGATATTCACCGATCACCAGAGCTTAAAGTACATATTTCAGCAGCGAGACCTGAACCTCAGACAGCGTCGTTGGATGGAGTTGGTGAAAGACTACGACTGCGAGATCTTATATCACCCCGCCAAGGCAAATGTGGTGGCAGATGCGTTGAGTAGGAGGCCCGGGGGTAGTCTATCCTTTTTCCGCGTAGTTCAGAGGCAGTCGTCAGCAGATTGGCAGATGTTATGCGACAGCCGAGTTGAGTTCGAGTTCACTCAGACAGGGGGACAGCTCGCGCATGTTCGTGCACGCCCACAGTTGCTTGACCGTATATATGAGGCACAGCGCAGTGACGACCGTTGCTCAGAGATCATGGCACAGATGGGACAGGGCAGATTTTCCGAGTTCGTGGTTGACGATCAGGGGATTTTACGATATGGATCTAGACTGTGCGTACCAGATGCTGATGGATTGCGGTGCGACATTCTTGAGGAGGCACACCGATCAGTGTATAGTGTCCACCCCGGTTCCACCAAGATGTACCATGATATGAGAGAGACCTACTGGTGGGACGGGATGAAGAGGGACATTGCGGAGTTCGTTTCGAGATGCCTGACTTGTCAGCAAGTCAAGGCCGAGCACCAGAGGCCCGCAGGAGAGCTACAGCCGTTACCCATTCCAGAGTGGAAATGGGAGCAGATTTCGATGGACTTCGTTGTGGGTCTACCCAGGACCAGTCGAGGGTACGACTCCATCTGGGTGATCGTGGATAGATTGACGAAAGCGGCTCACTTCCTTCCAGTGAAGACGACTTTCAGCTTCGCTCAGTATGCTCAGCTCTATATTGACGAGATCGTGCGACTACATGGCGTACCGACTTGTATCGTGTCAGATCGAGGCACTCAGTTCACCAGCCGACTTTGGCAGAGACTTCAGGAGGCTTTGGGCACTCGTTTGAGCTTCAGCACAGCGTTTCATCCGCAGACCGACGGACTGTCAGAGCGGACCATTCAGACTCTCGAGGACATGCTCAGAGCGTGCGTTTTAGACTTTGGTGGTAGCTGGGATCGTCATTTACCTCTAGTGGAGTTCTCCTACAACAACAGCTTTCAGGATACTATTCAGATGGCACCTTTCGAGGCATTGTATGGGAGGAGATGCAGATCGCCCGTTTGTTGGACAGAGCTCAGCGAGAGCAGCATTTTGGGGCCGCAGCTTGTTGAGGAGACGACATCGAAGATCCAGTTGATCCGAGACCGGATGAGAGCGGCTCAGAGCAGACAGAAATCCTATGCAGACAGGCGCCTTCGCAGGTTAGAGTTCGCAGTTGGCGACCATGTTTTTCTGAAAGTCTCCCCGATGAAGGGCGTGATGCGTTTTGGGCGAAAGGGGAAGCTTAGCCCTAGATTCGTAGGTCCCTTCGAGATCCTCGAGCGGGTTGGCGCTGTTGCATATCGTTTGGCTCTTCCTCCGAGCTTTCCCGATGTTCACCCCGTCTTCCATGTTTCGATGCTCCGCAAGTACCTTCACGACCCTTCGCATGCGATTCAGCACCCGACAGTCCAGCTAGAGCGCGACCTTTCCTTTGCAGAGCAGCCGGTGGCCATCCTGGATCGGCAGGTGAAGAAGTTGAGGTCGAAGAGTATACCAACCGTCAAGGTCCTTTGGCGTAGCCCGAGCAGCGAGGAGGTTACCTGGGAGACCGAGGGCGAGATGAGGAAGAAATATCCCCATCTCTTCGAAGGTACGCGTAGCTATATTTTTAAATTCGGGGACCGAATTTCTTTAAGGGGGGAAGATTGTAGCGTCTTGAAAAGTCGTTTTGGTGTTTTCCTGAAATTCGGTGAAAATTCGGTATTTTTCCGAAAACCGTCTTTCTTGATATTTTGCATTTTAGGGCTAATTATACCTTAAATGGATAGATAATTACTTGTTTTTAGTAGCTAATGAGTTATTTATGAAATTTTGGTCATTTAAAATTTTTTCCCTATTTTTCAATTTTTTTATATTATTTTAAGCCGGTAAGAAAATACATTAAATAAGCGATAAATACAAATTTTTCCGGGCTAATTTTAATCTCTAAAATTATGATAATTATAATCTAGTGATAACATGAATTTTTAGTAATTTATTTTGATTTTTTAACCAATTTTTATGAATTGAAACGAATTTATTGAATTTTGGGCTAAAACTTGCAATTTTTGAGTTTTAGGGGGCCTTTTTGCATAAAATTTCTTTTGTAAAACCCCTCTCTCTTTTTCCTAAGCCCTAGGACAGCCCCACCTTGTGTGAGACCAGAAATTTCTGGCCTCTCTCTTCTTGGTTTCTTTCTTGAGTTAAATTGATAGTTTATGGAATTAATTTAAATATAATGGATAAAGTATGATACATTGACTTTGGAACTTGACCCTTGACCTTCCCACTCACCCCCACACCCTCCCCCATACCTCATTCTGGCCGAAAAACCTGCACCCTCTTCTTCCTCTCTTTTCTTTTCTTTTTTCTTCAATTTCTTCAAGAAAAATACATCAAAATCCATGATTTAATTCAAAAATCCAAACAATTTCCTTATGCTATCATTATCCTTAGCCATTCTTGCTTGAATCTTGGAGCTAGGAAGCCATTCCTTGGAGCAAATTCTCTTGCTTGATCCATTGATCAAGAGGTATAATTCTCATCAAGTTGCTTTCTTTTGCTAAAAAATTCCTTTAATTGTATGGTTAGTGTTAAAAGTTAGCTTATTTCTAATCTAGTTTAAAAGAGTAGTTTGTTTAAATTAGGGTTTTGAAGCCATGATAATTAATTAAGTTGTTTATTAGTTAATCTAGTTGTTAGTGAACTAATCTATATGGTTACCTTGTTATGTAGTCTTTAATTATGCTAATTTAGGTAATTTTAGAAGTTGATTTTAGTTGTAAATTGTTGTTTTAAATTTTCAAGAGAAGGTTTTTATATGGAATTGATATTTGAAACTTGATTAGTGAGTTGATTAAGTTTTAGAAAGCATTATTAAATTGATTTAAACCTAAATTGTTATCTAGTGTTTTGCTAACCTAACCTAAGAGGTCAATTTCCTTAAGTGGGCTTTTGTAGTGTTAAATTAAGTTTTTCAAGTGTGGATTTTGATTTGCAATTGCTATTTATAAAAATCAAGAAAGGGTTTGGTTGTGGAATATAGGTTTTGGAGCATGGTTAATGTGTTGTAATTAGTGGGTGTGGATTGCTTGTAGTGTGCTTGGGTGAGTATGCTTTATTGTAGTCGTTTTGTCGCAAATCGGCGATTTTTGCACCGATTTTTGGAATGTATATGCTTACTAGATTTTTATATAAATTATGTGATGGACTATTTTTAATATCTTGATGATTGTAATGGCTTGTCCTACGACTTTTAGGATGCGTGAGTGCGGTTTTTGGGTAGTCGGGTTTTAGTTTTGCCGGGTGACCCAAATCGGCGTTTTTGGCAGTTTTTGCGATTTTCGCGTGTGTTCCGCGCACTTTGTGCACGTTGTACCTAGCTAGCGAACTTTAGTAGTTTCGTTGGGGGTTTTGCGCCGTTCTTGATATGTAACCTTATATTTGGTACTGATGTAAATTCCAGGTTCGGTCGCGGAAAACGTCAGACGCGGCGCGAAAGGGAAAGGCGGTGATCGGACACAGCTAGCCAGGGATCCCGGTGAGTAGATTTAACATCTACGGGGGACGATCGTTTGGATGGCGCAAGTCGCCCGATAGATTTAGTAAACTGGAAAATAGTAAATTGGATAACCACTTGTGACATTAGAATAATAATACTGGCATGATAATTGCTGCAATTAGATCAATATGTTATACCCATATACGCAAACTCAATTGTAGGACACATGCACCATTACCAGGTTTTATATGCAGCACGAGCACTATTCATGCTTACACACACACCCTGGTAATTGCCATGCCACCACACTAGATAACTTTTAAATTGAAACCTTTTACTAATTGATACTTAAACTGGTACTATTGCCTTTAATTCCTTAAAAATGAAACCGTAGTATTGCTATTCATGTGCATGTACTTCATCATATTAATTGTTCATGCTTAATACATTAATCACACATCGCAACTTGATTATTGATATCATATGCATTCATTATCATAGATATATGCACTTATGAGGATTTCTTGAGATTTTATGATATTGCTGGATTTCGGGGGAAAGCCGCAAAATTTCTAAACTTATTATATTTTTAAAATATGTAAATTGCGGTTTTCTAGTGATGTAAGTGTCGTCCACCATGAGTTTGCTGTGGATTTGGAAATCCGTGTCGAGGAGTGGAGGAACCGGCACGGGTACATGGTGGGCCCGGTAAGGTACCCCGGGGCAAGAGGAATGTGGTGATGACGTTGAGCCTGGCAGGGGACGGATTACCTACCGGTGACTGTTTGGGACGGCGGATATCCAGAGGATACCGACCGTGGCCGCTAGATGATGAGATATTGATATTTGAGATGGGTCAGCCGGACGGCTGAGGCCAGCGATACATTTATGAGATTTGAGACAGCTTTTGGGGTGTCGTTGCTGGACACCGGTTTTCGTCGATTCATTGACATTTGCTGGCATTCTAAAAGAGTTTCAAAAACAACATCTGATAAAATATTTTTATATATAAACCTATTGAGACCTCAGATATTCATGTTGCATACATATTCGTACACTGATGTTGTATACACACCTGCTAGTATATCCATATTGCATACATACTCGCCATTATGTCCTGCCTTACCTGTATATAGATGCTAGGATGCTTGTGTGCATGCATTCGATAGCCTGTGTAAATGTTATTTATTACTCACGAGTTGGCAACTCACCCCCGTTGTGCCATAGCCTGTTGCAGGTCCGCTCCGTCAGTTCAGTAGCGGCGGGTGCGCTTGCTTCTTTTGCCTCTTTTGCCTGGACTCGAGATTTGCTCATAGGTGGGTTATGTTAATATTTTTGTACCACCTTGTATATTCTTTGCATCTAGTGTACTCCATCTACTGTTTCTACCAGATTATTGTATATTGACCTAGAGATGAGACTGTGAGGTTTGTGGATTTTATGCTGTATTTTGGGGTCGAGCTCACTTGAGCCGACATGTTACTTTTTTCATGCTTCCTTATGATTATTATGCTTATTGTCATTTACATTGCGTGGGATTTGTGACCGCCTTATGGCGAAGAGCTAGCTCCCGCTTGGGGATGCCCTATTTTGTTGGATTCATGTATATATTTTGTTGTACCCATTTTTGGGGGCCAGTATTTACAAAGGAGACTCTGCCGAAATTTTCGGGAAATATAGGTATTGTTTTTAAAAAGGGTTTTACATGACTTATTTGATAAACTTGCTTTCAAATGTTTGGGTTTTCTTCACTCTTTTGCTTAATTGGTTTTGTTTTCTGGGCTTTGGCTTACTTATTTTACGGACGCCTTTAGACGTTTCGTAAACTTAAGTGCCAGTCACGTTCCGTACCCTGCGGGTCGTGACAAAGTTGGTATCAGAGCGATAGGTTTTACCTTTGTGAGTGTAGGATGACCCTTGGTGGATGGAGTAAGTGACTTAAGCAGCGTAACGTAGCGTGCGTATGTCCGCGGCATACTTACGATACGGTACTCCGCCTAAGTGACTTTAGGATATACTTGCTTGAAAAATTCCTTCTTCAATTCCGTGTATCCTATGATCCTATTGCACTGTCCTTACTATCCGTTTTCCTGTAACAGCCACTATGCCGCCGAAGGCTACGAGGGCACAGAGGGCTGCCGTCAGAGACGAGATTCGAGCTGGCTCGTCCGAGACTAGGACTGAGCAGGGTGGTATGCCTACGCCGCAGGGACAGACTGATCCGCATTCCCCAGGTCGCATGGATAGGCTTGAGTCCGGTATGGAGGAGCTGCGACAGATGATGGGAGGCATGCAGGAGTTACGACAGATGGTGGAATCGTTAGTAGAGGTCAATCGAGCACAGAGATCGGATATTACTCCCCCTGCAGTCGTTTCGAGACCGAGTCGGATTCGCACTGATATGTTAGCACCTAGGAGGGTTCGCAGAGGCTGTGGTGGATTCTTTAGGGGCCAGTTATATCGCCTTCACCCATATGGTCAGCAGCCATGGTTAGGATGTTTTTGGTGTGGTAGCCTGCATCATCGTATCAGAGACTGTCCGGTGAGACGACAGGGAGCAGCGACAGTTCCGCATGTGACCCTACCACCATCACCACCCCCTCCTCAGAGAGCCCTACTTTCTACCCCAGGCGATGCTCCACGCCAGTTAGGTGCACCGAGAGGCCGAGGACGTGGCGGTCCTGTTCAGAGAGGACGAGGAGGCAGAGGCCGAGGTCGAGGTCCGCCCGCTATCGGTGGAGGACAGGCCCGAGTATTTGCTTTGACACCGCAGGATGCGCAGGCATCCAATGCCGTTGTGACAGGTACCTTGCCAGTTTGTTCTTTCGACGCACGGGTATTATTCGACCCAGGTTCCACACATTCGTACGTCTCTACACACTTTGCACCGTTGTTGGGCCGTGAGTCGTCGTCGTTAGATCAGGCGCTTGTTGTTGTTACTCCGGTAGGTGAGTCGTTTGTCGCTCGGTTTGTATTTCTTTTGTGTTCCGTTATATCGGGGAGAGGGATTCATCAGTTGATTTGATACTCCTCGATATGTTGGACTTTGATGTGCTTCTGGGCATGGATTGGCTAGCCACTTGTTATGCTTCAGTGGACTGCCGTGAGAAGGCAGTCAGATTTAGCTTTCCGGGTGAGCCAGTCCTTGTTATTCAGGGAGACCGCAGTGTCGCCCTTCCCAGCTTAATTTCTTCTCTTCGCGCTGGTCAGCTCTTGCGGAAGGGATGTCAGGGATTCTTAGCATCTATTTATGATACTCGAGCTGCAGAGGTTCCGTTGGACCGGGTCCCGGTAGTTTGTGAGTTCCCTGATGTTTTCCCTGATGAGCTACCTGGGCTACCGCCTGAGCGCAATGTTGAGTTCGGCATTGATTTGATTCCCGGTTCGGGGCCTATTTCTATACCGCCTTATCGGATGGCCCCGGCAGAGCTTCGAGAGCTGAAGGATCAGTTGCAGGATTTTTTGGACAAGGGGCTTATTCGACCGAGTGTTTCTCCGTGGGGTGCTCCGGTCCTGTTTGTCAAGAAGAAGGATGGAAGTTTGCGCTTATGTATCGACTACCGCCAGCTGAACAAAGTTACCGTTCGGAACAGATATCCGTTGCCGCGCAATGATGATTTGTTCGACCAGCTTCAGGGTGCGGGGTATTTTTTCGAGGATCGATTTGCGATCAGGATACCATCAGCTGCGAGTTCGACAGGAGGATATACCGAGGACAGCTTTCCGTACATGCTATGGCCACTACGAGTTTTTGGTGATGTCGTTCGGACTCACCAATGCCCCAGCAGCATTTATGGATTTGATGAACCATACATTCAGGCCGTATCTTGACTTGTTCATCATCGTGTTTATCGACGATATCTTGGTGTACTCCCGGAGCAGAGAGGAGCACGAGCAGCACTTGCGGATTACGTTACAGACTCTGAGGGAGCACCAGCTGTTCGCGAAGTTCTCCAAGTGTGCTTTCTGGCTGGACAGCGTCGGATTCTTGGGTCACGTGGTTACGAGAGACGGCATTTGTGTGGACCCGAAGAAGATTGAGGCTGTTCAGCAGTGGCCCCGACCTACATCGGTGACTGAGATCCGTAGTTTTCTAGGCTTGGCGGGCTACTACAGGCGTTTTGTTCAGGACTTCTCCCGTATAGCTGCACCGTTGACCAGTTTGACCCGGAAGGGAGTTCCTTTCGTCTGGACAGAGGAGTGCGAGCGCAGTTTTCAGCAGCTACGGACTTGTTTGACTACGGCGCCGGTATTATCTTTGCCTGCGGGATCAGGCGGATTTGTTGTCTACTGTGATGCTTCGCGAGTGGGATTAGGAGGCGTATTGATGCAGCATGGCCGGGTGATCGCTTATGCTTCTCGGCAGTTGAAGAAGCATGAACAGAACTACTCCACTCATGATTTGGAGATGGCTGCAGTGGTCTTTGCACTGAAGATTTAGCGACATTACCTATACGGCGAGTCGTGTAGATATTCACCGATCACCAGAGCTTAAAGTACATATTTCAGCAGCGAGACCTGAACCTCAGACAGCGTCGTTGGATGGAGTTGGTGAAAGACTACGACTGCGAGATCTTGTATCACCCCGGCAAGGCAAATGTGGTGGCAGATGCGTTGAGTAGGAGGCCCGGGGGTAGTCTATCCTTTTTGCGCGCAGTTCAGAGGCAGTCGTCAGCAGATTGGCAGATGTTATGCGACAGCCGAGTTGAGTTCGAGTTCACTCAGACAGGGGGACAGCTCGCGCATGTTCGTGCACGCCCACAGTTGCTTGACCGTATATATGAGGCACAGCGCAGTGACGACCGTTGCTCAGAGATCATGGCACAGATGGGACAGGGCAGATTTTCCGAGTTCGTGGTTGACGATCAGAGGATTTTACGATATGGATCTAGACTGTGCGTACCAGATGCTGATGGATTGCGGTGCGACATTCTTGAGGAGGCACACCGATCAGTGTATAGTGTCCACCCCGGTTCCACCAAGATGTACCATGATATGAGAGAGACCTACTGGTGGGACGGGATGAAGAGGGACATTGCGGAGTTCGTTTCGAGATGCCTGACTTGTCAGCAAGTCAAGGCCGAGCACCAGAGGCCCGCAGGAGAGCTACAGCCGTTACCCATTCCAGAGTGGAAATGGGAGCAGATTTCGATGGACTTCGTTGTGGGTCTACCCAGGACCAGTCGAGGGTACGACTCCATCTGGGTGATCGTGGATAGATTGACGAAAGCGGCTCACTTCCTTCCAGTGAAGACGACTTTCAGCTTCGCTCAGTATGCTCAGCTCTATATTGACGAGATCGTGCGACTACATGGCGTACCGACTTGTATCGTGTCAGATCGAGGCACTCAGTTCACCAGCCGACTTTGGCAGAGACTTCAGGAGGCTTTGGGCACTCGTTTGAGCTTCAGCACAGCGTTTCATCCGCAGACCGACGGACAGTCAGAGCGGACCATTCAGACTCTCGAGGACATGCTCAGAGCGTGCGTTTTAGACTTTGGTGGTAGCTGGGATCGTCATTTACCTCTAGTGGAGTTCTCCTACAACAACAGCTTCCAGGATACTATTCAGATGGCACCTTTCGAGGCATTGTATGGGAGGAGATGCAGATCGCCCGTTTGTTGGACAGAGCTCAGCGAGAGCAGCATTTTGGGGCCGCAGCTTGTTGAGGAGACGACATCGAAGATCCAGTTGATCCGAAACCGGATGAGAGCGGCTCAGAGCAGACAGAAATCCTATGCAGACAGGCGCCGTCGCAGGTTAGAGTTCGCAGTTGGCGACCATGTTTTTCTGAAAGTCTCCCCGATGAAGGGCGTGATGCGTTTTGGGCGAAAGGGGAAGCTTAGCCCTAGATTCGTAGGTCCCTTCGAGATCCTCGAGCGGGTTGGCGCTGTTGCATATCGTTTGGCTCTTCCTCCGAGCTTTCCCGATGTTCACCCCGTCTTCCATGTTTCGATGCTCCGCAAGTACCTTCACGACCCTTCGCATGCGATTCAGCACCCGACAGTCCAGCTAGAGCGCGACCTTTCCTTTGCAGAGCAGCCGGTGGCCATCCTGGATCGGCAGGTGAAGAAGTTGAGGTCGAAGAGTATACCAACCGTCAAGGTCCTTTGGCGTAGCCCGAGCAGCGAGGAGGTTACCTGGGAGACCGAGGGCGAGATGAGGAAGAAATATCCCCATCTCTTCGAAGGTACGCGTAGCTATATTTTTAAATTCGGGGACCGAATTTCTTTAAGGGGGGAAGATTGTAGCGTCTTGAAAAGTCGTTTTGGTGTTTTCCTGAAATTCGGTGAAAATTCGGTATTTTTCCGAAAACCGTCTTTCTCGATATTTTGCAGTTTAGGGCTAATTATACCTTAAATGGATAGATAATTACTTGTTTTTAGTAGCTAATGAGTTATTTATGAAATTTTGGTCATTTAAAATTTTTTCCCTATTTTTCAATTTTTTTATATTATTTTAAGCCGGTAAGAAAATACATTAAATAAGCGATAAATACAAATTTTTCCGGGCTAATTTTAATCTCTAAAATTATGATAATTATAATCTAGTGATAACATGAATTTTTAGTAATTTATTTTGATTTTTTAACCAATTTTTATGAATTGAAACGAATTTATTGAATTTTGGGCTAAAACTTGCAATTTTTGAGTTTTAGAGGGCCTTTTTGCATAAAATTTCTTTTGTAAAACCCCTCTCTCTTTTTCCTCAGCCCTAGGACAGCCCCACCTTGTGTGAGACCAGAAATTTCTGGCCTCTCTCTTCTTGGTTTCTTTCTTGAGTTAAATTGATAGTTTATGGAATTAATTTAAATATAATGGATAAAGTATGATACATTGACTTTGGAACTTGACCCTTGACCTTCCCACTCACCCCCACACCCTCCCCCATACCTCATTCTGGCCGAAAAACCTGCACCCTCTTCTTCCTCTCTTTTCTTTTCTTTTTTCTTCAATTTCTTCAAGAAAAATACATCAAAATCCATGATTTAATTCAAAAATCCAAACAATTTCCTTATGCTATCATTATCCTTAACCATTCTTGCTTGAATCTTGGAGCTAGGAAGCCATTCCTTGGAGCAAATTCTCTTGCTTGATCCATTGATCAAGAGGTATAATTCTCATCAAGTTGCTTTCTTTTGCTAAAAAATTCCTTTAATTGTATGGTTAGTGTTAAAAGTTAGCTTATTTCTAATCTAGTTTAAAAGAGTAGTTTGTTTAAATTAGGGTTTTGAAGCCATGATAATTAATTAAGTTGTTTATTAGTTAATCTAGTTATTAGTGAACTAATCTATATGGTTACCTTGTTATGTAGTCTTTAATTATGCTAATTTAGGTAATTTTAGAAGTTGATTTTAGTTGTAAATTGTTGTTTTAAATTTTCAAGAGAAGGTTTTTGTATGGAATTGATATTTGAAACTTGATTAGTGAGTTGATTAAGTTTTAGAAAGCATTATTAAATTGATTTAAACCTAAATTGTTATCTAGTGTTTTGCTAACCTAACCTAAGAGGTCAATTTCCTTAAGTGGGCTTTTGTAGTGTTAAATTAAGTTTTTCAAGTGTGGATTTTGATTTGCAATTGCTATTTATAAAAATCAAGTAAGGGTTTGGTTGTGGAATATAGGTTTTGGAGCATGGTTAATGTGTTGTAATTAGTGGGTGTGGATTGCTTGTAGTGTGCTTGGGTGAGTATGCTTTATTGTAGTCGTTTTGTCGCAAATCGGCGATTTTTGCACCGATTTTTGGAATGTATATGCTTACTAGATTTTTATATAAATTATGTGATGGACTATTTTTGATATCTTGATGATTGTAATGGCTTGTCCTACGACTTTTAGGATGCGTGAGTGCGGTTTTTGGGTAGTCGGGTTTTAGTTTTGCCGGGTGACCCAAATCGGCGTTTTTGGCAGTTTTTGCGATTTTCGCGTGTGTTCCGCGCACTTTGTGCACGTTGTACCTAGCTAGCGAACTTTAGTAGTTTCGTTGGGGGTTTTGCGCCGTTCTTGATATGTAACCTTATATTTGGTACTGATGTAAATTCCAGGTTCGGTCGCGGAAAACGTCAGACGCGGCGCGAAAGGGAAAGGCGGTGATCGGACACAGCTAGCCAGGGATCCCGGTGAGTAGATTTAACATCTACGGGGGACGATCGTTTGGATGGCGCAAGTCGCCCGATAGATTTAGTAAACTGGAAAATAGTAAATTGGATAACCACTTGTGACATTAGAATAATAATACTGGCATGATAATTGCTGCAATTAGATCAATATGTTATACCCATATACGCAAACTCAATTGTAGGACACATGCACCATTACCAGGTTTTATATGCAGCACGAGCACTATTCATGCTTACACACACACCCTGGTAATTGCCATGCCACCACACTAGATAACTTTTAAATTGAAATCTTTTACTAATTGATACTTAAACTGGTACTATTGCCTTTAATTCCTTAAAAATGAAACCGTAGTATTGCTATTCATGTGCATGTACTTCATCATATTAATTGTTCATGCTTAATACATTAATCACACATCGCAACTTGATTATTGATATCATATGCATTCATTATCATAGATATATGCACTTATGAGGATTTCTTGAGATTTTATGATATTGCTGGATTTCGGGGGAAAGCCGCAAAATTTCTAAACTTATTATATTTTTAAAATATGTAAATTGCGGTTTTCTAGTGATGTAAGTGTCGTCCACCATGAGTTTGCTGTGGATTTGGAAATCCGTGTCGAGGAGTGGAGGAACCGGCACGGGTACATGGTAGGCCCGGTAAGGTACCCCGGGGCAAGAGGAATGTGGTGATGACGTTGAGCCTGGCAGGGGACGGATTACCTACCGGTGACTGTTTGGGACGGCGGATATCCAGAGGATACCGACCGTGGCCGCTAGATGATGAGATATTGATATTTGAGATGGGTCAGCCGGACGGCTGAGGCCAGCGATACATTTATGAGATTTGAGACAGCTTTTGGGGTGTCGTTGCTGGACACCGGTTTTCGTCGATTCATTGACATTTGCTGGCATTCTAAAAGAGTTTCAAAAACAACATCTGATAAAATATTTTTATATATAAACCTATTGAGACCTCAGATATTCATGTTGCATACATATTCGTACACTGATGTTGTATACACACCTGCTAGTATATCCATATTGCATACATACTCGCCATTATGTCCTGCCTTACCTGTATATAGATGCTAGGATGCTTGTGTGCATGCATTCGATAGCCTGTGTAAATGTTATTTATTACTCACGAGTTGGCAACTCACCCCCGTTGTGCCATAGCCTGTTGCAGGTCCGCTCCGTCAGTTCAGTAGCGGCGGGTGCGCTTGCTTCTTTTGCCTCTTTTGCCTGGACTCGAGATTTGCTCATAGGTGGGTTATGTTAATATTTTTGTACCACCTTGTATATTCTTTGCATCTAGTGTACTCCATCTACTGTTTCTACCAGATTATTGTATATTGACCTAGAGATGAGACTGTGAGGTTTGTGGATTTTATGCTGTATTTTGGGGTCGAGCTCACTTGAGCCGACATGTTACTTTTTTCATGCTTCCTTATGATTATTATGCTTATTGTCATTTACATTGCGTGGGATTTGTGACCGCCTTATGGCGAAGAGCTAGCTCCCGCTTGGGGATGCCCTATTTTGTTGGATTCATGTATATATTTTGTTGTACCCATTTTTGGGGGCCAGTATTTACAAAGGAGACTCTGCCGAAATTTTCGGGAAAAATAGGTATTGTTTTTAAAAAGGGTTTTACATGACTTATTTGATAAACTTGCTTTCAAATGTTTGGGTTTTCTTCACTCTTTTGCTTAATTGGTTTTGTTTTCTGGGCTTTGGCTTACTTATTTTACGGACGCCTTTAGACGTTTCGTAAACTTAAGTGCCAGTCACGTTCCGTATCCTGCGGGTCGTGACATTTATCCAGTTTGCATTCGTGTTCCTCGGAATGCGGATGCGGGTGTGTATGCACAGTTGACAGGGAGACAGAGGCAGTGGATTCTCATTAGGGTTGTTGACAGTTGACCGTTGACTATTTGACTTTTTGCTCAACCCTAATGAGAATATGATATGTGATTAACTATTATATTAATTAAGTATTATGGTGATATGGTTGTTGACTTTGTTGACTTGTTGACTTTTGTTGACTTGTTGACTTTTGTTGACTTGTTGACTTTGTTGACCGGTTGACTAGGCTTGACTAGTTGACCATCATGATAACCGTAGCCATCATTTCATGGCAAAGACTTTTTCTTGCTTGCTCATTTGTGTAAAATGAGTGCATGAAATGATATGGTTATGGTTGCTTCAAACCATCACATAAGACTTTTTTTAGTATGATGAGTTATCATGACTTTGGATTATGAGAGGGTGAAAGACAAAAGAGAGCCTCATTCTTTCTTGCTCATTCTCTCTCTTGTTCTTGAGCTCTCCATTTTTGCTCTCACCCTCTTGCTCTTGCTCCCTCTCTTTACTCTATGGTTCATATCTCTCATGAGTTGAGAATCAAGAACCATAGATAAAATCCCATTCTAATTCTTCTCTACTCATTCTAGTTCACTAGGTTTAGCAAACCAAGTGAACTAGTTTCTTCAAAGAACGAAGAAGGAGCTAAAGGTTGGAGCTTTCAGGTGGATCTATCTTCGGCGTACGGAGACGACGAGAAGAAGCTAATCGGACCTCCATCAGAGTTTGAAGACGAAGGAGTTCAAGACAAGCAAGGTTTAACCCCCTAACCGAGTAGCTAGAAACTCATAGTTAGGTTGTTAGATAGATGTTTAACCAAGATCCGGGTTTTAGGTCCATGTTACCACCTCCGTAAAAATCGTTTTTTACCAAATTCCGCATTCCCGAAAGTACCGGGAGAGGTAGCATGGACTTACAGTGGTATCAGAGCCTAGTTAAACTCTATCTAACATGTTAGCAAGTAACTAGAAGATCGATCAACGAAAAAGTCCCAAAACGAACCCCGGAATTTTAAACTTTCTGTCGATTTTAAAAGTGCTGGAAAACCTTTTTGAAATACACCTAAAATCGACTCAGGCTTTTTTAAAGAAACTGCAAAATTTTGGGCCCCTGACTCGATCAAAGCGCCGCGTTTCCGCGGCGGGAGCACGCTCCCGCCGCGGAAACGCGGCCGAGTTGACTCGGTCAGGGGTTTTCTTTTTTGCAGTTTACTAGTGGGGGTATTTTGGGATTTTTTGTATATATATTTTCAACCCAGATTTTCCAGAACGAAAATTTTACTTTGGGGTCCTGAAAATCCGTATTTTTGATCGAACTTCTAAAAGACTTAAGCTAACGGGTTTTTCTGTAATGTGATATTTGTATTGAACGTCTACTAATCGCTATATGTCGATTAGTGGGGGTTATACAAATCTGTGATCTGTAATGTTGATGGAATGCGTATATGAATATGTTGGATTGTCGCGGGTGAATAGCCGGGGGTTGTGAGACGAGAGTTTTCTTATCTTTCAATTCATGTAAATTTGTAAATTGATGTAATAATTATTTGTATGGCCGCACAACCGGGTCGGGGTTGTAGCCGTCATTGTATAATTTCTTTTTACTGTTTTTTGCTCCTAGGATAGACCCATGGAGGGGGTGCACAAACTACCGGGTATGCCGAAGTGTCGAGTGGCCTACTCATGGAGATGAGGGAGGTTACTACGCTTCGGGTACTTGGCGGGTAGTTTGCCGCACCCGTAGGGGTCTTGGGTGGGATTTTGGCTATTCACCGCGACCGTGTAATCTGTTTTCGTTACAGGCTCGTACGAATTACAGATTCCTAGTATATCCAATGTATTCATCTGTGATCTGAAATGTTTATCATTGCAGTATATCTATATATGATATTATTTAGGCGTTGCTTATGTTTTACAGCCGTGCTAGCCCAGCCCCCGCTCTGTCGTTAGTTAAGTAACCTAACGGGTAATGACGGGGCCCCGTGGCGAATGCGAATGGCATAAGCGTACGTCATATTTTGGTTGTTTTCTGCAATGGTAGGATTAAATGATGGGACGCATTAAAAGAACTAATGCAAGAATATCACGCATTAAAAGAACTAATGCAAGCAAAACATGCATTAAAAGAACTAATGCAAGAAAATAAACCAAGTATAAGTCGTTGGAACACTTTCGAAAAACCACTCGGTTTTTTTCAAAAACAAACTTTTAAAATGCGGAGTTTGAGCCACTCCATTTAAAAGCTATCTCGTTCCATCGACTAAATCAAGTTCACTACGTTCACGGTTTCGCCAAAACCATTCGTAGCCCTCCATCGTTTCATATGAATATTCAACAGTATTCAAGCTGTGTTTGTTGGCCTTAGTCAAGGCACAGTGATTGGTAGCTGGTGGACATTCATATGTTGCATAGATAGATGCGTTGGTTTGGGACAGTCGTATTACCTTGTTGGCCTTAGTCAAGGGTATATACGGATGGGTTCAAATTAACCTGGACAACGACGGGTAGAACTTGACATGTGACTTATGATTTGTTGGCCTTAGTCAAGGTCATAAGAGCATGGGGCAAAAACCTACATCGGGAGTTTCATAAGTACTGAAACTTGCTAGATTTGCATACCATTTGGAGTGTGATGATTCTGGTAGGATTCCTTCAGTTTCGTCACGCGATGATATTTGGATCCCGATCCTACTGTGAGTATATGCTACTCCTCGGGAAATTTCTCACTAAACGATCAATGCTATAAACCTAGTAGGTGCCTAGAAAGGTGTTAGCGGGGCTACGCCCCCAGGGAAAAGAGGTTCTTTAATTAAGGAACTTCGCGAAAGCGTTGGAAAACCTCCCTCGAAGTACCGACACCGGCCTGGCTGAACGGTTAAGCAAGTATTGTGCGGTGGGATTGATCCCGACTAATTCTTCCTTTATGGTTTGAGGAGGGATTCGAGAAACAGTGGGAGCCATCCTATTTAGACAAACTAAAAACCACTCTAAACTTGCAAGAGCATCATGCTGAGTGTTTCTTCTTCTCTCTCTTAATTGCAGCGACCCTGTGACCACGCCTAGGTTACATCTAGATAAAAACATGACTGAACCTGACTGTTATGACTGGCAAAGGTCTGTCCAGATGTCCATTGCCCATGACAAGCTGGGACACCTCTTAACTAATCAAAACCCTGCTGTCTCAGGTCCAGTTTTCCCTGTCACGGATGTTCACATCCGCAGGACATCGGAAAAGGATTGTGCGAAAGCCAAGTGCCTTGTGTTAGCCTCAGTTGATGGTACAAACCAGAGGCAGCACGAGAAGATGGACTCAGTTTCTATCTTCCTCCATAACAAAGTTTTATATGGAGAGCAATCTCGTATCGCAAGATATGAGACCTCGAACGAATTGCTTCAAGCGAGGTTGGCAGTCGGGTCATCTGTAAGGGGCAACGTCCTTACAGAGACCAGCTATATTGAGCTCACGGACCTGGAGACCACGTTGGAGAATGGGTCAAGTACTGACCTAATTCTACAGTCCCTGCCCTCTGCTTATACCCTGAAAGAAACCAGGGAAGAAAAAGGAAAAACAAGGGCAAAAGTTTCAGGACTGGATATAGTAAAAGAGGGACGTTCCTATTGTAACGGGAATGAACTATGGCAGAAAGATTGCAGGGCTTGTAAAGCCAGTAGCCAGAATTCGAAGCATGTTGTGGCTTCGGCTTCGAGTGTGTTTGTAATTGAGAACTGTTTGTCAGTTAACCCTACTTCCTGGGTATTGGATACCGGATCAGGATCTCATATCTGTAATTCGTTACAGGGTCTGAGAAACCGTAGGGTTATCAGGAAAGGTGATATGACTCTCAGGGTTGCTAACGGAATGAGCATGGATGCTGTATCCGTAGGGGAATATCACCTAGGACTGACAACTGGGCAGATATTGATTCTGCGTGACTGTTTGTATGTACCAGGTGCGACTTGCAATATCATATCTGTATCCTTACTTTCTAAGGAAGGATATGATTTTGCTTTTGTAAGCGATGTAGTAAACATCCACCTAAATCAAGCACTGATTGGGTCAGGTACATTAAATAACGGTATATACGTATTGAATCAAGCTCAGATATTCAGTGTCCAGAACACACTTAAAAGAAAGTCTCCAGAATTAAATCAGGCTTTCTTATGGCATTGTAGACTGGGTCATATCAATGAGACACGGTTGACTAAGTTACATAAAGAAGGATACTTGGATCCATTCGAGTACCAGTCTTATGCCACTTGTGAATCTTGTCTCATGGAAAGATGACAAAGACTCCGTTCACTGGACACGGAGTAAGAGCGGGCGAGCTCTTGGGACTTATACACAGTGACGTGTGTGGTCCAATGTCTACACATGCGCGAAGCGGTTATTCATACTTCATTACTTTCACAGATGATTTCTCTAGGTATGGACATGTCTTCTTAATGAAGCACAAATCCGAGGCCTTTGAGAAATTTCGGGAATATAAGAATGAAGTAGAAAAACAAACAGGCAAAAGTATCAAGATCCTAAGATCGGATCGAGGTGGTGAATACTTGAGTGCCGAGTTTCTGGACTACTTAAAAGAGAATGGAATTCTCTCTCAGCGTACTCCTCCATACACACCACAACACAACGGTGTATCGGAAAGAAGGAATCGAACCCTATTAGATATGGTTCGTTCCATGATGAGTAAGGCTGAGTTGCCGCGATCTTTCTGGGGTTATGCACTGGAAACAGCTGCACATCTCTTGAACCAAGTTCCTACTAAGACAGTGCCTACCACACCATATCAGATGTGGAGTGGGAAAAAACCCTGTCTTAAATCCTTTAAGACATGGGGATGTCCGGCTTTTGTAAAAAAGCAGCATGCGGACAAGCTCGAGGCACGCTCAGTACAGTGCAAGTTTGTGGGATACCCAAAGAACTCCAAGGGGTATCTTTTCTATTACGCAGAGGAGCAAAAAGTCCTTGTTTCTCGTCATGCCCGCTTCTTGGAAACTGAGTTTTTAGAAAATCAGATAAGTGGGAGCGCAATAGAACTGGAAGAAATTCCAGAACCACAAGCTATTACTGAAACCTTAGTAGAACCAGAAGGTTCAGGGGAACCGGACATTCCTACGCCGCTCCGCAGGAGTAGTAGGCAGTCTCATCCGCCCAAGAGATACTACGGTTTTCTCATAGACGGGGATAGAGAGGATTGCATCATAGATTATGATGAGCCTACTAGCTTCCAGCAAGCCATTCAGAGCGGTGACTCGGTAAAATGGCTAGATGCAATGCGGATCGAGATGGAGTCCATGTACACCAACAAAGTTTGGACTTTGGACTTTGCTCCAGAAGGGGTAAAACCCGTAGGCTGCAAATGGATCTTCAGAAAGAAGATTGGTGTAGATGGGCAGGTTGAAACCTATAAAGCTAGGCTCGTTGCAAAGGGTTTTCGTCAAAGACCTGGTTTGGACTATGACGAGACTTTTTCTCCGGTAGCCATGCTTAAATCCATTCGGATCCTTCTTGCCATTGCTGCCTTCCACGATTATGAGATCTGGCAGATGGACGTTAAGACGGCTTTCCTAAATGGAAATTTGGAAGAGTGCGTCTATATGGATCAGCCAGAGGGATTCAATCAGAGTGGGAGCAGCGGTAAAGTGTGCAAGTTGCTCAAGTCCATCTATGGACTTAAGCAGGCATCGCGGAGTTGGAACATCTGCTTTGATGATACTGTCAAAGAATTCGACTTTGTCAAAAACCCAGATGAACCATGCATTTACAGTAAGATTGTAGGGAGAAATGTGGTATTCCTCGTCTTGTACGTCGATGACATTCTCCTAATAGGAAATGATATTCCTATGCTACAGTCAGTCAAAGGATTCTTGTCACAGAGGTTCTCCATGAAGGACCTGGGCGATGCCAACTACATTCTGGGGATCCAGATCTATCGTGATAGATCTAAAAGGATGTTGGGACTTTCACAGTCAAGGTACATCGACACCATACTGAAACGATTCAGTATGGAAGATTCCAAGCGCGGTAATCTACCGGCTTGTCACGGAATCACCCTCTCCAAAGAGATGTCTCCCAAGACTGATTTGGAAAGGGCTCGCATGTCATCAATACCCTACGCATCTGCGGTAGGCTCTATTATGTATGCGATGTTATGTACCAGACCAGATGTAGCATACGCATTGAGCGTTGTAAGCCGGTATCAGTCGGACCCAGGGGAGAAAGACTGGATAGCAGTAAAGAACATTCTCAAGTACCTGAGAAGGACTAAGGAGATGTTCTTGGTGTATGGCGGAAAAGACCTCCAGATTGAGGCCTTTGCTGACTCCAGCTTCCAGAGTGACAAGGATGACTCCAAGTCCATGTCGGGTTATGTCTTTACCCTCAATGGAGGGGCGGTTTGCTGGAAGAGTTCCAAGCAGGAAACCGTTGCTGACTCAACCATGGAAGCGGAGTACATAGCTGCTTGCGATGCCGCAAAGGAAGCTGTCTGGATGAAGAAGTTCCTCACGGAACTTCAGGTGGTTCCTACCAGTGTTGATCCAATACCGCTGTATTGTGACAACAACGGCGCTATAGCTTTAGCGAAGGAACCCAGGTCCCATCAGAAGTCCAGGCACATTTTGAGGCGGTTCCACCTGATCAGGGAGATCATTGATCGCCGGGAGATCGAGGTAAAGAGAGTAAAATCAGAAGATAACACTGCAGATCCATTCACCAAGGCCTTGCCCCAGACTCAGTTCGAGCGGCTGATCGAGATGATAGGTCTTCGATACGCCAGTACATGGCCTTAGTGCAAGTGGGAGATTGTTAGTGTATATGCCCTAGAGGCCATTACTGTATCATACTAGTATGTATATTACTTAATGGAAGCTTGGGATATTCACCTTGTATTGACAATCTTGCTCAAAATAGTAGTATGCTACTTGGTTTGTTTCTACTTCAATGTGTACATGTGTTTATTTTTGTATATCGCCTATACACATTAGTAGAGCCCTTAGGATCTTTGCTTGATTACCAGCGATGTGATGGCCGTCACACTAGTAGGGCTGGGTAATCTATAAGCACATCCTTATGCAGGTCCCTGGTCGCAGGACTATCGAGACAGGGCATCGATACTCCGGAGTAGACCAGCGCATGCGCTTCTCATCCCAGTGTGGGAGACGGTCTGTCCCACAGCCGTCAGTACGTCGTACTTGAGATAGTATGCGGGTGCTCGTTAGGTTACGGGTACACTGGACAGGACTCGTCGGGAACTGACTAGTTGGTATTATACCTATCGTCAGTTATCAGTTCCCAGGTGACATGAGTACAGCTTAGTCCGCTGACTTGACACTGTCACTTCGCCTCGAGTGTGTTCCCACTGTACTTTGATCACTACCCTACCACGGCTCAAAGGAGTCGTGCAAACAGGTAGTGGTTGGGTGCAGTCCCGAAGCACTTGGAGGCAGTGACGGTTAGACAGGATTCGTCTCTCCCGGTATTGGGGGTTGACATCGCGCTGTGTCTAGGAGAGCCATTACACGAGTAGTCCCTGGCCAGGGCAAACGAGATATACTGGTAGGTTTCCAGTGTTATCTCAGGGTGTTTTGGGCTTCGCTCCGGCACGACTTGTACCGCTATTGGGGGACTGACGTTTACCGCCCCCTAGGCCCGCCATGCGATGTATCAGACGAACAGACCGGACTGTACGGAGAATGTCACACTCAGGCTCAGTAGGAGTTCAGATGGGTTTCGCCTCGTCGGTCTTCTTGTCGGCACTACCTGGGGACCGTTACGCACAGCTAGTGCCGCTTGCGGTCTGTGGTTAAACCCACTGCCAGCGTAGTGTCGAGTCTTTAGAGTCCCACACAGAAAGCTTTTCGCCTTCAGGCAAAAGAGTAGAGGTCGCATGGTATTGCGACAGGTCGCATGGTTTTGCGACAGGGTTCGGTCACATCCGTGCACTTGTGCGCGTGCAGTGTCCGGACAGTTTACACTAGCGGGCTTTGGTTTAAGCCAGATCCTAGTGTACCTTATAGGATTGGATTTATCCAGTTTGCATTCGTGTTCCTCGGAACGCGGATGCGGGTGTGTATGCACAGTTGACAGGGAGACAGAGGCAGTGGATTCTCATTAGGGTTGTTGACAGTTGACCGTTGACTATTTGACTTTTTGCTCAACCCTAATGAGAATATGATATGTGATTAACTATTATATTAATTAAGTATTATGGTGATATGGTTGTTGACTTTGTTGACTTGTTGACTTTTGTTGACTTGTTGACTTTGTTGACCGGTTGACTAGGCTTGACTAGTTGACCATCATGATAATCATAGCCATCATTTCATGGCAAAGACTTTTTCTTGCTTGCTCATTTGTGTAAAATGAGTGCATGAAATGATATGGTTATGGTTGCTTCAAACCATCACATAAGACTTTTTTTAGTATGATGAGTTATCATGACTTTGGATTATGAGAGGGTGAAAGACAAAAGAGAGCCTCATTCTTTCTTGCTCATTCTCTCTCTTGTTCTTGAGCTCTCCATTTTTGCTCTCACCCTCTTGCTCTTGCTCCCTCTCTTTACTCTATGGTTCATATCTCTCATGAGTTGAGAATCAAGAACCATAGATAAAATCCCATTCTAATTCTTCTCTACTCATTCTAGTTCACTAGGTTTAGCAAACCAAGTGAACTAGTTTCTTCAAAGAACGAAGAAGGAGCTAAAGGTTGGAGCTTTCAGGTGGATCTATCTTCGGCGTACGGAGACGACGAGAAGAAGCCAATCGGACCACCATCGGAGTTTGAAGACGAAGGAGTTCAAGACAAGCAAGGTTTAACCCCCTAACCGAGTAGCTAGAAACTCATAGTTAGGTTGTTAGATAGATGTTTAACCAAGATCCGGGTTTTAGGTCCATGTTACCACCTCCGTAAAAATCGTTTTTTACCAAATTCCGCATTCCCGAAAGTACCGGGAGAGGTAGCATGGACTTACAACTCTTACTCGCAGTGGGTATCGGGATCCAACTATCTCATAGAAGGTATGCAATCTCATTGCAAATTTCAACACTTGAAATTCCCGATAATATTTTGCCCCAAGCATCCTATGACCTTGACGGAGGTCAACAAACCACAGGGTGCAAGTCAAGTTCAACCCGTCATTTCTTGATTGAATCAAACCCACCCGCACGACCCTTGACGGAGGTCAACAAGGTCGTACGACTACCCTAATCCAATCTGCATCATATGCATAAGCAGACAAATACTAGTTAGCTACCGCACACTACGCCTTGACGGAGGTCAACAAACGTAGCACGAATACTAAGTAGGATTTATCTGAAATGACGGAGGGCTACGTCAGGTTTTTCTGAAAACCTATTGCGTAATGAACTTGATATCGTTGTAGAATCAAATGAAGTTTTTTTTTTTTAAAAATGGAGTGATTTTGAGGCTTTTCTAGTTTTGCTAAAGGGGTCACTCCCGGTGAAGGGATCGTCGGCCCTTTCCTCGTCGAATGAGGTGCGGGATATATCATATATATCACTGTGCAAAGCATAAACTATAGAAGCAATCAAAAGCAAACCGAGTGTGTAGCATCTGCCAGTTATTGCTAAAGGAGTCACTCCCGGTGAAGGGATCTCGGTCCTTTTCTCATCGAATAAGGTGCAGGATATATCATATATACCGCTGTGCAAAGCAAGAACTGTAGCTACCTGTTTTATTTTAAAATTCGATTCCACAACATCTTAGGTTTCTTATCTTTCATTAATCACATTAATGAAGTCCCATCATTTAAATACCTAAACATCACAGATAGATATGACGTACACTTATGCCATCCGCATTCGCCTCGATGTCCCCTCGTGCACCGTTAGGTTAGGTAACTAACGACAGAGCAGGGCAGGGCTAGCGCGGGTGTAAAACATAAGTAACGTCTATATAATATATCATATATACTATATACTATATCCATCACAGAATCACAACACAGATATCGCAGCAGAAGAAACATATGAAATATTGGATATACTAGGACGTCTGTGTTTTCAATACGAGCCAGTATAAAACACGGATTCCACGGTCATGATGAATAGCCAATCCCACACCCCTAGACCCCTACGAGAGCGGCAAGCAACTCTGCCAATTCTAGGGTTAGGATACCCGGACTCGATTCCTCGAGTCGGTCTCCCACTGGACCCCAGAACCCGGTTACTTATGCTCCCCTCCTTGGGTCTATCCTAATGCGGAAAAGTAAATAATATACAAAGGGTGACAACTTCCGCTACCTAGAAGTGCCCCAAATAAAAGAATATTACATACAAATTTTTACATGAATGAAAATGAAAAACACTCATCTCACATAAAAACCCCCGGCTATTCGAACACGACGATCCAATATAACATATCCAGCAACACATAACATCACATGTCATCAACGTAAGTAAGTATGCATACCCCAATTGTCGTTGACATATAGCAACGAAACCGGCGATTCACATATTACACTTACGGTCACAGAAAAGAAAGTGTAAAACTACAACAGTTGGAATCCGCAACCTCTTTAGACATCACATGCCTAACAGTTACAAACCCCGCATTTTAGTCTCATTATCGAAAACTCTTTTTAATATCATATGGGACTAAACTGCTAGATTTATAACATTCATCCAGTTATCTCATAACTGTTTGGGAATTCCAATTATTGTATCACATTCCAGATAAACAGAAAATGTTAAACTTTCCGATCGAACAGTCGAATACCCAAGTTTTCCCGATACAGCTCAACACATGAAATAAGTCTAACAACATTCAGTTCGTGCCTCAGTACCAACGGTCCAGCCGTAGAAGGGTCAAGCCAACGCCTCACATGTGGCACGCCGTACTGCCCTAAACCCGAAGGTTCATAGGGCAGTTCAAGACGGTCACATAATCGAGTTAAGGTTTGTTGTCTTCTAGAGGGTCCATCGCGTTACTTGCACTACTTAGAACGTCGTTAAACTACGGAAAAATCCAACACTTGGAATTTTTCCGGCAGGGGAAAAATTGGGTATTTATATCCGGTCGAACTTTTTAACATATTCTAAAATTTATCCGGAAAGCCACATAGACAAAATCTGATACTCCGATCGAAACACCGAATCCCCAAAACAATCCCAGAAAATTCAACTCTTGAATAAATATTAAAAATTCCCAGAAAATCCAGCACCAGAAAACAAGAATTACTGTGCAAACAGTATTGCGCAATTTGAACAGTTGGCCGCGGAACAGCGGCAGAATCCATGCTTCTGCCGCGTTTCCGCGGCTGTATAGATGTATCATGAGCTCGTGTTTCACCATAATTCTTAGATCTTCCTGCTGAATTTTTTAGGCATTTTTAATTTGGAAAAATCCCAGAATTTAGAAAAAGTCCAGAGAGCATCTTAAAGTTAGGTTTTCGGGTTCGTTCGGACTTCAAACTTCGTCTAGACTTCGCCTAAGGCTCTAGCTAGTCTCTGATACCACTGTAGGGTTCCTAGGCATCCTAATGAAGTCTCACAAGGTATCAACCATGCCAATTTCAAAAATTATTGGTGCCGAGAAACCCTAACACGGATCGTTGACTAGATGTTTAGGCGAAATGAGAATCTAGTTAACTACTTAACTAAAAGTTAGATGCTACAACCTTTGTAGATCCGGTTCCCCACTTCCTTAGCTCTACGTGGGTGTGCTCTCGCTGTCCATCACGAATCCTAGACTCATTCGTCGGCTTCATCGGAAAAACGGGCGAGCAAGGTCGTCGGCTTCGTGTCAAAGACGATCTACGTCGAGGCATCACAAGTTCAAGCTCCGACTTCACAAAGTTGTGAAACTTGTGAAGAAAACACCCAAAACAACTTGGCAAGAGGTAGAGGGTGAAGAAATAGGAGGTGGGTTCACTTTAGAATTGGATTTCACTCACTTTTACTCAAGTTGCCATTGATGGCATCAAGCTTTTCTCTTGAAGATGAAGATGAAGAAGCAAATAGAATATGATAAGTATTGTGAAAAAGAATAATAAAATCAAATACTTATCATGTTCTAACCTAGGTTAAGTGTAGAGAATAAACCATGGTCACTTGGATGGGTTAGGGTTAAGCATGAAGATAAGGATGGTTACAAAAGTCAAAGCTTCATGAAGCTTCAACTTAAAACAAAAAAAGCCACCATTCTCATCATAATCCTTTTCAAATAAATAAATAAATAAATAAATGAATATGCAAAACCCTAATCAACACTTAACCATGGTTTTAATTCTTTACACTTAACAAAAAGATCAAGTATCATCAAACATGATATAAATATGTGCACAAAAGTATATCACATATACTTCTTGCACATCAAGTGAGAAAATCCATATAAAGTGAACCATTACTAGTTAATGCAAAGTAATATATCAAATATATAATTTTACATTAAATCATTAAATCAACATTTGATTCAATGATCCGGTTATGTCGCACATAACCGACTAGAATCCAACGTATCGATTTATCGAATCAATGATTCGATAACTAGGTCATATCGAATATAACCAATCGAAACATATATCGCGAGAATGAAATGCGGTATCACATACACGCATTATTCTCGGTCCTGCACATATCTCATATGCGCTCCTATTTCGTTTCGCTTGAGCCAGGAAACCTCTGTGTAGGACTCTAAAGACTCGTCAATACGCCGGTAGCAGATGATGATCATATCAAGCACCCACAAGCCGCAAGCGGTCTGCTAAACGTAACGGCCATCCGGGTATTGAGCGATCAGAAGATCGACGAGCTAGCCCGCTCACACTCCTGTGAATCCGACCAGTAACACTTACCGTACAGTCCGGTCTATTCGTCTGATATGTCGCATATCAAGTCTAGGGGTGGTATACATCAGACCCCAATAACCGATAAGTCGTGCCGATGTGAGGCTCATAACGGGTCGAGAAACTACTGGTAACACTTACCAGCAAATCTCTGATCAGCCCTGGCCAGGGACTTCCCTGTTACGGCCAATCGAGCATAGCGCAACATTAACCCCCAATACCGGGAGAGACGAAACCCCTCCTATCGCTCATTGCCTCCATGTGACTCGGGACTGTACCCAAAGACCACCGTTTTGCACGCCCTCATGGACGTGGTAAGGTGGAGATCAAAGCACAGTGGGAATCACACAAGACTCTATGACGATCTCGGGTCTACAGACTAACCTGTACAAGTGTCACCTGAGAACTGCCATCTGACGTGAGGTATAATACCATCTGGGAGTTCTCGGCGAGTCCGTCCAGTATACCCAGTCTCCACTGAGCACCCGTATACCATCTCTGATGTCAAACACTAATGGATGTGGGATCATCCATCGCCCATCTCATGGGTCGAGAAGCGTATACGCTAGTCTACTCTGGTATATCGATGCCCCGTCTCGATACACCCACGACTAGGGACCTTGAAGGATGTACTTATGGACTACCATGTCCCCACTAGTATGATCTGCATCACAGTCTAGGTAGTCAAGTACATATCCTAAGGGCTTTACCAACATGTAACTATAAGACAGTATAAAGAGACTAGTGTACATGTTAAGATAAAGAGTAACCAGATAGCATACTATCATATCGAGCAAGAAAGTCATCTCTATATATGTCCAAGCATCCAATATAATATACATCATCTGTACAATACTGGCCTCTAGGGCATACATACAACTAACAGCTTAGACTCCGGAAGTGCGATCATTTGATGTTTTATAACGAGCTCGAGTAACCTCTTCGTCTTGTCTCGAGGGAAGGAATACGCTCGGCTCATCTTCTTCATGAGGGACAAATCCGGACTGCGCAATGCCCGATCACATGACTCTCTAATCCTGCGTCGTTGTTGTCGACTCCTTTTTCCGCTTCTTGACTTACTTCTGCCTCTGCGTCGGGCCTTTTGCACAACGGGTTGACAGGAAGGAGCATCTTCGTCTTTTGCAGCCTGTTGAAACAGACGTTGCGTCCTGGCCTTCTCGTAGATGGCCATCTCGCGATTATGGTCTTCCCGAGCCTTTTGACCTGCTTTCTTGATAAGCTTGTCCATTCGTTCTTCAAACGACGGACTCGGCACTTCGCTCGCGGGATCCGGTTTTGACGAGGGGTTAGCATCGATCGACAGGGCGTTTTCCTCCTCATCGAAGTTATATATGGCGTAGCTACCGTGGACTCGTTCCCGTTTCCCGGATCTCACATATCCAAGCCCGAGCGTTTCCATTCTCCCGTTGGGCAATTTGCGCTGAGTTCCAGGGACATCCCAAATCCTGTTGTAGATTCGAGCTTGTCGAACAGTCTGTTTTAAGGGTACCCCTTGGCGCTTCAATAATCTCTTTAGTCCGTTTGTGTAATATCTGGGTAAACGGATGGGTTAGAGCCTGTCGAGTGTAGAATCCGCGCTATGCCAGATCTCTTTCTCTACTCTCGTTTCCGAGGATCGATAGAATAAGATCACCTTCTCACCCTTTCGCCTGAGAGGGACGTAAAACGTCTGCAGGTCCTGCACATTGTAAGCTTGAAGTGTGTCGAGATCCTTGTAGTGTTCCTGTGGCACCATGGTGATTTGCAAACTCTGATCATCGCCAGGGGATGCTTGTATTGACGGCCGACTGGAGAACACGGCATTAACCTCATCTTCCGAGTCACTTCCAAAGATCAACATGGGGGCGGACAGTCCCGGGTTGTTGCGTCGGGACGGACCAGCGTAAACTATCTCTTCTTCTTCTTCGGTATCGCTCCCGAAAACAGGGATGGTGGCGGCGGCTTTGTTCTCCGGCTTGCGACACTTTTCTGTATCCTCGAAGTCTGGCGAAAAGTACTTTGCATCTTCGTACTTGCGGACTTCGTTCACGGAAAATGGGTTCAGCTCACCTGTTACGGTATACTCGAAACTATCCTTAAAGTACTTCATACACTGATGCTGTGTAGAAGGGATGATGTTGTACTCGTGTAACCAAGGACGACCGAGCAAGGCGTTGTAGTAGGTCTTGGCGTCAATGACGTGGAATTTAACGTCCGTGACAAGCAGCCCGAAGCGTAGTGTTAATATCACAGATCCGAGAGTCCGTGATGACTGGGAGTCGAAACCGGAGATGGTGATTTTGTCACGAGCGAGGTGCTGCACGCTCATGCAGATTTCCTTCAACACCCGAACATTAAGGAGATTGACGGAGGATCCATTATCAACCAGGATTTTTCCTATCTTGATATCGTGGCAATATCCGGAGACGTATAGGGGACGGTTGTGGTCGCACATCCCGAGGAGAAGGTCTTCGTCACCGAAAGTGATGTCGGCCGTGTGCACTTCTTCCAGTTCATCCTTCATCCTTTCCGCGGCGAGGAAGGTTTGGAATTGCTCGGGTTCTTGTAACGTCTTGATTAATGAATCTCTTGCTTCTTTTGATAATAGGAGGGCGTCGAGAATGCTGAACTGCGAAGGTAGCTTCCTTAGGTGTGCTAGGATGTTGTAGTCCACCTTACCCTTCCTGGGAGGGTCCTTGGCAGTCAACTCTTTAATGAATTGGTCATCTAAGGCGATATCCTCAGTGACCTTTTCCTTTCCCTTATCTTTTCTATTCGCGGGCCCGAGATTCTTTTCCGGGAGCGTGCGGTTGCGCAGCTAAATGTTTTCGCAGGCCTCCGATTATTCTTCTTTCCCTAAAGCGGATTCTTTAAAGAGAGGGCCCAGAGCCATTTCCTCATCAGAATCGCTCCCAAAGGTGAGAACTTGTGATCCTCCGGCGTTGATCATGTAACAATTGCCGGCAGTTCTTTTGTGTCCTTCGGCCGTACTTCTTCGTTCCCGACGGGCTTTGCGTTTCATGCGCTTAAAATGTTGCCGGTGAGTAACATATCCCTGCCACCATATCCTGAAAGCGTCGCACTCCTCCGTAGGGTGTGAAATTTTCTGATGATATGAGCAGTAATTAGGGTGCCTCTCCGCCCCATCGAACGTGTTCTCTTTCGAGGGTGGTAGCTTCATCCCCATCGACATGGCTTTGGCGAACCTTTTCCTCGTCTGGAGTACGTTTTTATTCGCATCGGATATCTTTTGATTAGGCGGGAGTGCTTCGACTCTTTCATTTAGTCGCCTGCGCTTGGCTCCTTCCGATGCAGCCATCTTACGCTCCTGATCGGCTTTACTCTTCAGACGAATCTCGTCTAGAAAGGCGTCGATTATTTCATCTGTTGGCCATACAAGTTCTGGCTCAGGCTGTGCCCCCAGTTTCTCAGTGCCTGGAGTTTTCTCATCTTCCGAGTGGGAAATCACATGACAACTCGCCACATATCCCTCGGATTCATCTGACGAGCTCTCTCCATCATCTTCCTCCTGAAAGACGTGGTTGAGGAACTCTTGCAGTGTGACGGGAGTCCGCGCCTTTTGATTGTACTCCTCCAGCACGTTAATCTGTTTCTGCAAATCCGTACGCTTGTCTCCAGGCTTCACGGGCTTCTTGGGTTTTTTCTTCTTTTTCTTCGAAGATTTTGACGGTTGGGTGTGAGTACTTGGGCCATCACCACCGATTCTTGTAGTTGGACGCGGCTTCAGCATCCCTTCGATAATTTGAGATTCAAGCGGGTTCTTCCATTCGACCGCCGGGCACGCATGAAGATCACTCAGCATCCTTTTGGTTTTAGTTGATAGCACAACCTCCCAGGGAGCTTCTTTGATAAAGGAACAGGTTGCCCCCGGTGTATCTACTTTCTTAGGAGTATGCGGCTGTGGCGGGTTTACCTTCCACTTTTTGGATAGTGCGAACTTTCCCTGGAGGTATTGATCTTCAATCCATCCTTTGAAGACGAAGCAGTCCTCAATCGGATGACTTACCGTTTGATGTTAAGGGCAATAGTTGGGGTTATTCACCTCAGTGGGTTGTGGCGGTCGTCTTGGGTTTGGCAAGTTTATAAGCCTGTTGCATACTGCCAGCTCGAATAACCGTTTCGTCTTGTCCCGCGGGAACGAGTAGAGACGCTTCATCTTCTCATTATAATACCGCCGTCTTTCTTCCAACTGATCCGCCAGCTTTGAGGCACTGGTTTGCTGCTGAGCGTTCGCAACGAAGGTTGCCTTCCCTTTACCCTTGTCATTCCGAGGTTCTGGCTTCGGGGGAGACGGTCTGTGACCCATCTGGTCCATCTGGGCCAACTTGTTGATCAGAGCCTGGAACGTGGTTGGTTTAAAGAACATCATGAACTGTGAGATGGTTGCATGAGGATCTAGTGTACCCACGAACATGCCCACCGCAGGCGCTTCCTCAATGCGTTGTTCGCATTTCGACTACAGGTTTCGCCAGCGTATAGCGTACTGGACCCACGTCTCACCTGGTTTCACCCTGGCATTAATTAACGCTGTTATCGGGGTACGTTCGCTGGCGCTTGCGAATCGCTGAGTGAATAGCAACTCCATTTCAGCGAACGTCTTGATAGAATCGTTCGGGAGTTCCGAATACCATTCGAACGCTGTTTCTGATAAGCTGCCCACGAACTGGCGAAGCAACAGTTTATCATCACCGCCGGTGTTACCGCAAAGGGCCCTGAACTGGGCAACATGTTGGTGGGGATTGCCGGTCCCCTTATACACATGGAATTTCGGTATTGTATAACCCGGCGGATATTTGATTTGGTCGTACCAGCTCGGATACGGTCGCCCCGTTTTTACGACTTGACCAGCTGCCTCAGTCGCATGATGAACTCGGATCTGCTAGGCTATATAGTCATTCAAGTCAGCCTTAGAGATTGTCTCATCCTTGGCCGTTGTGAGAGCCGGTGGTGGATTTGACGTTTCCCCTCTATCATCTTCGAGGATGGTCGGGGGATCTTCAGCAGGAGGCTCTTGCTGGATCATCATACCCACCATGTCCTGAAACAGAAGGGCCATTCGTTGTATATTGGCTGCTTGTTCGGCAGCCTCTTTATCCTTCTTCTCCAATATCCTACGAAGGAACTCAGCGTCAGTTTCCTGTTCCTGGCGTTGATCAGATGATGCTTCGGGGTTTTCTTTTGGCCCAGTGAGTGCGGCCATCGCGTTCATCATTTCTTGGAGCTTCTGTTGTTGCTCCTGAGCTTTGGTCACTGACCGTGTAAGCGGTCTATGACCCGTGGATGCATGACTGTCTTCTTTTCCCAGCGCCACGTATACTGTATGCACCATCATGCCCCCAGACTCAGGGCGTTTTAGCTTATTGTCCTTGATATTTGCTGCGGGAGCGGGGACTTCCTCCGGTCTTCGTCTCTTGTAGGCCATTGAAGTTGAGGGGGCCGTTGCTTTGAGCACCCAATTGGTCGTCACCTTTCGTTGCTTGATCGGGGAATTTTCTTCTGGTCAACCTTTCGACTTCTTGTGTTGGCGAGAGTAATTAGGATCAATCGCAGATTCTCGAACTTGTCGCCATGTCTTATAGATCCTGGAGGACAGCGATTGAAGGGACTGCTCCGGCTTCTCTGCTTCCACGGCAGTCTCTACCGGTGGAGGAGATCTTTTGAGCGCCGCAATTGGCGAGTTTCTGCGTACCCTGTTCAGCGGCTCAAAGCGGTTCCCAGTTGGGATAGCAGCATTAACTTCCACCGTTGGAGCTGGTGGAGTTAGCCCAGTGGGGGAGTTGCCCCCAGCTTTTCTTATCCGGCGCCAGTGGCGCGTCGGGCGTGACGGGTTGTTGGGACTGGCTCAGCGATGGCTGCGTCTTGCCCCGTGTTCTGGGGAAGGGCTGCTGCCGGTGTTAGCCTCTTGAAGACTAACGTTCGTTGAGAAGCTACAGTTTTCTGAGCGGGAGCGGTAACGGAGGTAGTCAGTCTCGCGAAGACCGACCCTCTGGGAGGAGAAGCCGTCTTGACGACTTCAGGAGTAGCTGTCTTCTTTGGGATGGCCTTCTCAGGTATCATGGGCTTTTTGGCGGGCCCTTTGGAGTTCAGGCTCAGTCTGGTGAAGACTGAAGAATTGGACGACCCATGGAAAGGGGCCGTGAGAGTAGCAAGTCGATCGAAGACCGACTTCTTCGAAGCTTCCGGTACGGGCATTGGGATATCAATGTTCACCGGCGGGAGCATGGTCCCAAAGAATAGACCGGTAGTAGCTTGGGTCACTTGCTCCACAGGCATAGTGAATAGGGAAGCAGCCTGCGGTCCATATGCTACACCTCCAGGTGAGGCGGAGCGTCGGTTGCATTTGCAGTTCAAGCAGTTGAACGCCATTGATTCTTTGTTTTCTGCACCAAGCAAAACGCCAAATCTTAGTAGCTCGCAACCCAAGGGCAACCATAATTTAACAGCGATTGGTTCGCGAATCACGACGCACGAAGTGTGGAGTGGAAAGAGGAAAAGGTCCCACCGGGCGTGCCAGAATCTGTTCCTCTCCGAATGACGGCGCGACAGGGACGTCTTGCCTGAGATTCGGGGCAGATGCTAATTGGTGCTATCCGTCCACCTCTCCGAAGATGGCAAGTTGATTTATGGCACCGTGTCGAAGGTTTAAATGGATGCGTTCGATGTAGCAGATTTCGTCAGATTCCCCCTCGCTTGAGGGGTTTTTGATTGTGGGGACGCTCTTCCCTGCAGGCGCAAGCCCCTACAGTTAATTACGCTACCGCATCGCGGTAACCACTTTCTCCTTCTCCAGATGGTCACTTCGTGTCGTGTGTGTTTATTTTGTGTTTAGTTGCCCGTGGATTGTATACGGAGACTGAGTTATGTCATCGCCCGTAGGGCGTGGACTAGTCCAAATCCATATTATCTTAGATTTGGGTTTGGGGGCTTGGGTTTAAGGATACGTTAGCCTCATTGAGGACTAAGATCAACTTAAACGTTTGTTAAGGATACGTTAGCCTAGTTTTTAGACTAAGATTCGACTTAACGGGATCGTTTAGATCCAACAATAGAGCAATTAAGAGAGCCCTGTTGTTTAGTTTAGTGACATTGCGGTCAATAGGTATTTTAAGGACATTGCGGTCCAATGTTAGTTTTAAGACATTGCGGTCAAGGTTAAGGACGTCATAGTCCGTGGATTTAAGGACTCCACAGTCCGATGTTAGTTTTAAGACATCCCGGTCAAGGTTAAGGACGTCATAGTCCGTTATTAGTTTTAAGACATTCCGGTCAAGGTTAAGGACGTCATAGTCCATGGGTTTAGGGACCCCGCAGTCCGATGTTAGTTTTAAGACATCCCGGTCAAGGTTAAGGACGTTATAGTCCATGAGTTTAAGGACCCCACAGTCCGTATCAATGTGTGGTCATAGGGACCCGTCACCTCTTTGAAGACGTTGAGGAATTACAACGCCAAGTATCAAAGGAGTGAAGAGATGTACCCTGGAACCAAAGTAGATTAAACAGTCTTTGACCCAGTTTAGGACCAAGACCAATTAATTATGTTATGAGCCCATTAGCCCAGTTGAATTTGAATTGAGGACTTATGGCTATTTTGGGCTGAGTCCAATCATGTTTAGCATATTGACTTTCTGTTGGTCCATTAGAGGAGAGGCTTTGCCTCTAGACACTTAGCCAATGGGGCTAAAGTTAGTGTTAAAAACTAAAGACCAATCAGTGTTGAACACTGAGAATGAGATTGACAAGTTAATGTTTAACACTAAAAGATAGTTAGTGTTAAACACCAGCAACAGGGCTTTCAAATTAGTGTTTATACACTAAAGCAAATCAGTGTTAAACACTGGCAGTGGAGATTTCAAATTAGTGTTTAACACTAAGGCAGATCAGTGTTAAACACTGGAAACAGGGTTTTCCAAGTTGGTGTTCAACACTAAGAAAGTCAGTGTTAAACACTGTAAATAGAGTTTTCCAAATTAGTGTTTAAACACTAAGAAAATCAGTGATGAACACTGGATATAGAGGTTTCAACTTTAGGGTTAAACACTAAGGCAAGAGGGGTCAAATGGTAGCACGTGAGAGCGCCCTCAATTCATTTTATTCTGCCAAAAGTATTGAATACTTTGGAGCATCATGTGCTGTCACGTGATGGGCATTTAAATGTTTGTCTGTTAGAGCTTCTGCTAAGGGGTCACGTGGGGCACGTGAGGCATTGCCTCAAAGCCCTTCTCTGTGGAACTTTTCAGGGGTCACGTGGTAGCACGTGACCCTGCTTCTTTGCATGTTTGTTTATCTTTTAAGAATTAAATCCTTCATAGGGTTAAACCCTAGCTAAATCTTTAGAGGAATTAAATTCCCACTTTCTTTTTGAAGAATTATATTCTTAGACCCCGGCTTTTTTTCTGTAGGAATTAAATTCCTGATGTATGTGAAGAACTGAATTCTATCATAGGGTTAAACCCTAATTTCTTCTTTCTTAAGGGAATTAAATTCCTGTTATTTTGACAGAATTAAGTTCTTAACTAGGGTTAAACCCTGGTTCTATTCATTTTGAAGGAATTAAATTCCTATAACATAGGGTTAAACCCTAATTTTATTTCAAAGGAATTAAATTCCTATAATTCTGTGAGAATTAAATTTTCAAACTTCCATTCCCTCTCTATGCTTTGGATCTGCATGGCAGGATCTCAACCCAATGAGAATTAAATTCTCAATTCATGGGGAGATGTGCACTTTGCAGATCCTCTACTAAAGAGAGAACTAAGTTCTTTTTTTTAATATAAGAGTTAAACTCTTTGAGAATTAAATTCTCTTTTTAAAAGCCTCTCCTTTCTTACCTAAGGTTTTCTTTTGCAGAAGATCAAATTCCTCTAAAGTCTCAAGGCTCTATTTTTTTCTCTCTATGTCTCTCTATCTCTGTTTATATATTTTCCTGGCTCCTATTTATAGGAGAAGGAGCAGAATCAATTAGTTTTAGTGAATCTTTCATTGAGAGGTTTGATTTGCATTCATCATTCATCTGGACCTTTGGATTATTAGGTGAATTTTATTCGCCATTGGATTTCAAATCCAAAGATATTCCTTTGTTATTTTAGTTAGATTTTAAGGGGAAATCTTTTCAAGTTCAAGATTTTTCCATAAATAGGTGATATTTAATCACCTTTAGATTTTTAATCCAATCGGTTCCAAATAATCATTTTCCTTTGGAAAGATTTGAATGCCTTTCAGAATTTAATTCTTTTAAATAGAGAGGCTTTGAAAGCCGGTCACGTGTGACCACGTGACCCTTGGTCACGTGTAGGCACGTGACCCCCTGGAATGAGCTTTCTTCTCCTTTCTGTGCTCTGTTTTCTGGCAGCTGAAGCCTTTTCCTTGACTTGATCAGGGAACTGATGTGCCTTTGCCGCTGCTTTTAAATGTCACGTGCCAACACGTGACTGCTGGTCACGTGCTAGCACGTGATGCCTCCTCCGTAAGCTTTCCTGATTTTAAATCAGGAAACAGGATGCAGTATATTGTAATCTAGTATGTCACAAGATAAGTTTTCATGACCTAGATCTAAACTGATATAAACGGATGCAAACGGAACATCGAAACGTTATAAAACTAAACATGGGGTACTAGATTTAAACTACAGGTATGGTATTTATTTCAATAGGTATAAAATGAGTTATATAGCATGTAGCAAGATTAACTTGCCTCGATGGATCACGCGACGGATGCGTACGACAACGTCCAATGTCGGTAAATGTCGCGACGCACACGCGGGCGTACAGAACTGAACCAAACAAAGCAAGAATATGACCATGGAGGTAGGGGACGTCCACTGGGTCTCCCGGAGCGGCGGTGGCGAGCACGGTTCCGGCGATCACCTTGATCAGTATAAATTATGACGACGGATATCCGGAGACGAATGCTGACATGAAATCACGAACGGAGCAAGATCAAAAATTGATCTTATCAAACAAACACTACTCAGCTAGGGTTCGATTTGTGCTCGGCCTTCACTGTAGTTGCAGGATCTCCAGAGGAAGTGCTTTGAGATTTGCCATCATTCCAACAACAACAAAAGGGAGGCGTCAAAGAGCCCAGATAGCATCTGCTCATTCTTTTCCAAAGTTTCACAAAGGCAGATCAAAGTACTAGGCATCAAAACACTCAATCTCACCACCACCATCATCATGAGCAGCAACAACACTTACATCGACGGCGGCCATGGCAATCGAAGACGAGGAGGAGATAATGTGGATGTCGAGGAAGATGAGGATGCTCGGGTGAGATGTCGGCAAGGTGCTAGGGTCTCAGTTTGGGATGCAGGAGAACGGGAGAAGGGAGACTGGGCTGTCGCCAAAGAGGTTAGGACGCTGGGTTTCTTTTGGGTTGAAGAAATAGAAGATGACAAGGGTGATGGTGAGGCACCGGTGAATGGAGGGGTCGGAGGCGACTGATCGGCGATGGTGTTAGGTTGGGTAAGGGTCTCGACGTGGTGATGGGTTCAGGGAGAAGGAGGTAGCAATGGTAGCTGAGGGATTAGGAGTGATGAGATGGTGGAGGCGAGGTCGAGGGTGTGAGGGAGACGACGACGATGAGGAAAGACCGACGAGATGGTCGGTTGGCAGAGTTAGGGTTCTCGCGAGTGGGTGTGCAGGCTCGGGAGAAGAGAGGGATGCGTGGAGGTGAGTATGAGGGTGAGGAGGAGAGGAGAAGGTGAGTCGGAGAAGGCGTGGAGACGAGGGTGAGAGGGGCATGGCGACGAGGTGAGCGCGATGGGGCTAGGGCTTTCTCATGGCGGCAGTATGGGTTCTCGTGGGGTTTAACCAAAGGAGAAGAGGAAACGTGAAAAAGGGAGGTGATGATAGCGCGGCGAGGTGACCACACTCGAGAAACGCACAGTAACTCCGAGAAGAGAGAGAAAGAAGAGAGAGAGACAGCGGGGGAGAGAGAAAGGGAAAGAAAGAGGAGAGAGGAGAGAGGAGAGAGATGGCGAGAGAGAGGGGGGCTGAGAGAAAGAGAAAGAGAAGAAAAGAAAGAGAGAGTGAGTGTGGTGGGACCAGAGGAAGAAAGAGAGATATGGTTGTTTTTAAAGTTACGATTTGATTTAAAAAGATTTCGTTGGTTAAATAAAATTTTGATGCTGTTAAGAAAATTTTAAATATAAATATTATATTAAATAAATTTGAATTTTTGGCGGGATACAAAATATTCCAAAACACACCCGGGTCGGATCTAAAATTTCAGTTTTAAAATATGAAAAATATATGCGACCTTCAAAATTCAAAATGAAAACTTAGGTAACGAAAATGCATATCCCCAAGAACGGATGCACGTACATGCGCGTAGCCATCCAAACACGTCCGTTTCACTGAACGGGACGATAACAAGATGCGCGGATGCTACCACGGGGTTAGGGGTATCATGCATGCCAAGTTATGTAATTTTAAATTATTTTACGTGACTTAAAATGTTATATGGTAAAAGATGCAATGCCAGATAAAATGCCAATATGTACTAAACATGAAAATGCACAGTCTACGTAACAAGTCAGGGTAATTCATAAATATGAATCAAACAGGTTCAAGCAAGCGGGTCGGGTCGAATGCGATGTAAAAATGTAAAATACCATTCGCACCCAAAACACGATAAATCAAGAAAATACCATAGATAAGTAAAATACGGGAACTGGAATTGGTATAAATGAACTAGGTTGTTACACCCACCTATAGCAAAACTGCTCACAGTCAGCCGTAGCGGTATCCGCTGCAAAAGATGATACGATAAGAAGAAGCCCTGCTGCGACTGCTCTAAGGGGCAACTTGCAATACACTGTGGCACGAGGGTGAGTTTCCAACTCGTGAATAGTAAATAACATATGCAGGTAATTGCAGGTATGCACGTACTGCGATAATCTATCACATGCAAACTGATATCAATAAATGGTAATATGTATATGCAACAGTCATGAAAGGTACTCTATCAGGTACTACTATTACATGAAGCAATGCATATCAAATAAATGCTGAGTATGTGATAAAACGTGTCATCCTCACGGAATCCTCATCGTGGAGAGACTGGTGTCCATCAATGACACTCCAAATCCCAATACCAAAGGCACCGCATTCTCAGATCGGCCCTCATATCCTGTAAGTCTCATGGAATCTGAGTGTCCAAAATCGACACCCGAAAATATCATGAATATTAGTGTCCAACATCGACACGTAAATACTCATCTCTCAGGCGCCGTCACCAGGACCGGCCCTGATGTCATGTCCGTACATCTTATGGAACCTGAGTGTCTAACACTCGCAATCCAGATAGCATGTCTGTACATAACTCCGGCCGGTATCCTCCAGATATCCTCCGAAACCAAATAATATCACCGGTAAGGTAGTACTCCCCTGCCTCGGATTCATCGCTATCATCTGTGATCTTCTTGCCCCGGGGTACCTTCGGGCCCCACCATGTACCCGCACACGGCCTCATCCAACTCCTCGCATCGGGTTTATAACACAAGTCTCAGAACCGAGAAATCTCATGGTGGACGCATCGAAATATCATATCAAGAGAAACCAGGTCTTTCAAACAATGCATAATTTCATGAACTAGCACGGTCCTCAAATCCAGAAAACATCATGTGAAATCCATATCTCAATGCGAAAATCCATGAAATATAATATATACAACATAAAACAATAATATGAGCATATAAAGGAAAAAAACGCTATTTAAATGCATCAAGTCATTAAATATATCATGTGGTTCTTAATTTCTCCAAAATCCAATGCAACATCATATAAAGGTGAACATGTGGCTATAGCAAGATATAAGGGTGTACATGTAAGTATGTATGTATGATGTACATGTAGCCATAGCAAGATATGTGTATATACTTGTAAATAATGATACAATGCCATCTAGGTATATGTGTAAGCATGTAGGCATAGCAAGGCATATGTGTAAGCATGTAGGTATACAAGTATGCTATATTTCATATGCACAATGGAAAAAGAATCAATGTCTCAATGTCACTAACCATACAATATCACATATGTATATGGGTTGTGAGTGTTATGGCAATTATCGACGGAGTGTGTGTAGCATACAATTAATGCTCGTGTAACATGAACCGTCAATAATGGTGCCGTGTCTCATTAATACTATGTCCGTATGAAATAGGAAAATGCGGTATGCAACAATGGTACACATGCATAATCAATATCCATATACTTATAACTAATAATCATGTTATTGAATCTAGCCCAGACGCATAACGCCATGCGGGCGATTCCCCTGTAGATGTTAAATCTACTCACCGATGATCTTGGGCTAAGTAAAGCCAACCACTAGCTTTCCCCTCTTCGCAGCGTCCGAAGTCCCCGCTTACGACCCTAAAATCATATAACAACATAACAAGTTCACATTAGCAATCGACCAATAACACGTACAAACTACGTTTGACCGACACACCAACTCCAAACAAACTCTCAAGTGTTCGTTTAGTGGCTAACGTGTGTAGCGACACTACGAAACCAACCCAAGAGCAACAACTACACAAAGTACACGAACCATGTCGGATAACGTAACGCGCGTAGTCGAAACACTAGAAACAAGCAAAGTGATTTCAGATTTTGTATACTGTCAAAACCTAAAAATTAAACAGTACCAAACACTTTAAAACAACTGCAGACAGCTACCCTACAAAACCCAAGCCCAAACTCCCCTAAATAGCCGAGGTCGCCGGATTTCCTCATGGTGTCACAGGCCAAAACCGAGCCTATAGGGTTCGTGCTTCAGGTGTATGCTTAGAGTCTCTCGTACAACACAACTACACTGCTAGATTTTCCAGTATACACCCGGGGTCACAGCAGATCACAGATATCCTATAATGACACTAAAAATACGATATGTGCACAAAACTAAACTTTATGTGTTCTAAACAACAACTAACAAGCTACACAACACTATAACATCTTATTTAACAGTTTGAGATCATTACCTAACCACACATGCTCAAAGATCCTAGCTTTCCAAGCTCCAAGGGATCCTAGAGGCTAAAACAAGACGTGAGAGGTGATTTGGTGGTGTTTAGTGAAGGTTTTGCAAGATTTAGTGAAGGGGTAGTGAAGATTTCAGTTGAGGGTAAGGGAGTGATTGATCAAAGAATTTAGTAACCGCAATCAAGAACGGCATCGCTTTGCAGCTAGCCGATGAGTACGGGTCGGTCCACAGGGATTTTATGAATTTCCTAATCGCTCTTACGAGTTAATTCCGATGGGTGTCGGATCTTATTGATTAAATCTAAAGCCTAAATTGATTTTCACTAAGATTATCTAGATCTAAGTCTTGCTAGGGTTAGGTTTAGGTTAAGTTTGGAAAGTCAATAAATCTCACCGCTTTCTATACCCATATTAAGATCTATTAGGAGTTATGGTAATTATTAGTAAAGGGGATTAGAACCATCGGGAAGATATTTCTTCCTCTTGCTTCTTGTCCTTCCTTTATCAATCCTTACCCTAACCTCCATGGAAAACACACGCAACCGGGCCTTTATACTACGGTATCACCGCTATCTCGAGGGATAGGGTGCCGTAGGGAGCGGTATGTGCATGTATGCATGGAGTCCTATTAATTAAATGTGATGGGCAAGAAAGGGGTGAGAGATCTTCATCTCTCAAACCTTCCCCAAATCTAACCCTAACAAGCGAGGAGACTACTCGCTCATTAAGGAATTTAAGAACAGATCTAACTATTTATCTAGGACAAGGAATTAAAAGATCTAACTATCTAAGTAGGGCAAGAAATTAAATTTAACTAGGGCAAAAATAGAAATTACCTAGGGCAAGAATTGAATACTTTACTCCTAAATTGATGCTCTCCAAAAAGAATTCTGAATTTTATTAATGAAGGGAGGTATGAACTAATACAAGGAATTGGGTTTCTATTTATAGGACATAGAAAACCCTACGTTTACAATTGCCGCATGTCTGCATTTACCAAAATACCCCTAAGTAGACTAGTCAAAGCCGCCACAAAAATTGGTAAAATTTTTAGCTTCACCGTGCGCAACACGGCCGTGGAACCGCGGCTGCAGCCAGGGTTTGGCCGCGGTTCCGCGGCCAAAAGGAGGAGTTGGGCTCTGAGCTCTTTTGTGCTTCTTCTGGTCATTTTTGTCTTCCTATTTTTTCAGTAGTTTTCTCAAATTGGCTTCTAGGTTTCTTCCAGATCTCCCAGTGAACAATTGCAATGGACTTTTACCGTTGCTACGAAATCTTGGACCTTGCGTTGCCTTGTACTTTGTGAACTGATCTTTTGTGTAGGCTTGATCAAGATCCTTCTATTTGTTGGTTGTAGTCTCACTTTTGCATCGTCTTTTATCTTTTTCACTGTTTTTGCTCCAAGAACCTGTAACCTGTACTATGTAGCAGACATGGGTCAAAAGCACCTGTTTATTTGTAAAATGTATAAGAATGAGGAATATAATAATGCAATATTATGGTATGAACATGGAGATGAAAAAATAATGAGAAAGATATAGAGTGAGAGAGTATGAGAGAGTATGAGAGTGTGTGAGGTGAGAAAGAGATGAGAGGGTGAGTGTAGGGTAAGTGCACCCTTGCACTTACTCTCTACCTCTCCATCATAAATGCAAGCCATGACTCTCCTCATGAGTCACCTTGCCACCTCCTCTCCAATCCAAAACAAAAGGAAAATATCTTTTCACGGCAAATATCTAAGGGTTAAAGTTAAACAAAGCAAGGATTAGCTTAAAGGTGTCATGGTCACTAAACAAGATTAACACTAACTAACCCTCACATTAACATGCACAAGTGTGTGCAAGCCATAACAAATAATAAAAAAATATTAATTAATTGTTATAAAATGTGAGGAAACCAATTTGGTAAAGTTTTTACAGAAAACCCGCATTATCGCTTAATTAACACTAATCGCAAAATCTAAGGTGTTACAGGATCGATCTATCCACTAAAATCAATCCCCGATGTCTCCGCCCGCTCCACCACCCGCTCCACCACCCGCATCAACCTTTAAAATATAAGTATATTATTTAAATTTGAACTTATAAAAAAATTCATTCAAATTAGAATAAATATTAATATTTACGCAATACTCCTGGGTAGCGGTGTTGGGGAATCGAAGCTCGCCCGTGGCGGGATCTGTCGAGATGCCATGGACGACAAGATATGCGGTCAGCACGCTCAGTGTACCACCCTGTGCCAGGGTTTGAGCTCTATGCAATTCGTCAAAAATTTACATATATTATAAAATAACTCTTAATATTATATTATATCAAAATAGATCTATTGTAATTTATCGATGCCTCCATAGCACGAGTAATGTTCCTTAAGCCACCTGTATAAGTGAGGCGACCTCTCTTCGCCGACTTCCTATTCTTTTTATTTTGATCGGCCTGTCTCTGCACAACACATTCAGATTTAGTTTTCTAATTAAGCAACACAAAAAAATAAATTATATACTAAATAATGAATTACATTTAAATTACAAACCTGTTTGCGGTGAGAGTCGTAATATTGGCACAAGAGAGGCCATTTATCTACGTCGACTCTCACAAAGGCCGAAATATATAGGAGAGCCGCTCTCTCTGCCTCGGTGGTCGCCGGCCATACCAAATATCAGTCGATTTTTAGCTCGTTCCTATTGTATCAGACCTTTGATTGCATATTCTTCATCAGGCCCAGGTACAGAGCATGAAGATCGAGCACTCTCTCAGGATGATCAGGGTCGGGTACAGACTGAAAGTCGTAATCCAACTGCAAATACGAAAAAATAATGTATTTAAATTGCAAGTGTTAAATAATAATAAATTTATTGGATAATTCAAATGAAAATATATATTAATACCCGAGCCTGATCCCAGAAGAGGGCAAATGAGCGTCGGTGCTGATCGCCCCACCCAACATGAAGTGGATATTTCTTTTAGATGCGGCTCTCATCCTCCATATATCGGTCGGACCGCTCGGTATAATCGCCAGTATAGCGATAATCGGGGGTAAAGAAGAGGGGGAATGGTGCCTCCCCCTAACTCTATCGGGCCTCAGCCCGTGTGACTGATTCGGCCCTCGAGTCCCCCTCTCGAGATGGGGCTGCCCTGCATCAACAAGAAATATCAATACAAGCAATATTAAGAAAAAACGGTATTAAGAAATCAAGAATTAACAAAAATTGAGCTGCGATATATACCTCCAGCGATAGCAGTACGAGCCTGGGGCCGGACAGCAGCACGAGCGGGACGATGGTTCCTCCGGTGAGGAACAGCCGGTGACCTGAACGTGGACGCATCCCCTCCAACTAGAAAATAAACATTGACGATAAAATTACATGAAGTTCATATTTATTCTTAAAGAATATGTAAAATGACTAAATATTTTATATTTATTCATATTAACCTGCAGACTGAGTGGAGGGTACGAAAATGGCAGGGTGGCCTCTGTGCCAGATGTGGATGCACCACCTATAATTAGATAATTAAAAATAGATTATATAAGTAATTGCAAAAAAATGTGTATATCTATAATATAACATTCTAAATTAATATACATGCAATATAGGATATATAAACATACCTACAGGTGCGGTGGCGGCCTCTACCTGAGATGTGGAGCCACCACCTACAGCTAGACAATCAAAAAATGATTATCTAAATAAAAGCAAAAAGAATGTGTGTATATTTATGGTATAACATTTTAAATCAATATGCATACATTATAGGATATATAAACATACCTGCAGGTGCGGTAGTTGTCTCTGCCTCTGATGTGGATGCACCACCACCAACTAGACAATTAAACATTGACCATATAAGTAATTTTGAAATAAATATGCGTGTATATCTATAATATTACATTCAAAATAAATATGCGTGCAATATACCTGGTGTTAGTTATATGTATGTCCTAGAGGCCATCACTATACATAGGATGTATATTGTAGTGGATGCTTGGACATATATAGGGAGGACTTTCTTGCTCGACATGATAGTATGCTATCTGGTTGATCTTTACCTTAACGTGTACACTGATTGTCTTTCTGTTACATGTTGGTAAAGCCCTCAGGATGTGTACTTGACTACCTGGACTATGATGCGGATCATACTAGTGGGGACATGGTAGTCCATAAGTACATCCTTCAAGGTCCCTAGTCGTGGGTGTATCGAGACGGGGCATCGATATACCAGAGTAGACTAGCGTATACCTTCTCGACCCATACAGATGGGCGATGGATGATCCCATATCCATTGGTGTTTGACATCAGAGATGATATACGGGTGCTCAGTGGAGACTGGGTACACTGGACGGACTCGCCGAGAACTCCCAGATGGTATTATACCTTAAGTCAGATGGCAGTTCTTTGGTGACACTGGTACAGAGTAGTCTGTTGACCCGAGATCGTCATAGAGTCTTGTGTGATTCCCACTGTGCTTTGATTTCCACCTTACCACGGCCAAGAGGGCGTGCAAAACGGTGGTTTTTGGGTACAGTCCCGAATCACATGGAGGCAATGAGCGATAGGAGGGGATTCGTCTCTCCCGATATAGGGAGTTGATGTTGCGCTGTGTTTGATTGGCTATAACTGGAAATTCCTGGCCAGGGTTGCTGAGATTTACTGGTAAGTGTTACCAGTAGTTTCTCGAACTGTTATAGACCTCATATCGACACGACTTATCGAGCTATTGGGGTCTGACGTTTACCACCCCTAAGCGAGATATGCGACATATCAGACGAACAGACCGGACTGTACGGTAAGTGTTACTGGTTGGATTCACAGGAGTGTGAGCGGGCTTGCTCGTCGATCTTCTAATCGCTCAATACCCGGGTGGCCGTTACGTTTAGCAGACCGCTTGCGGCTTGTGGGTGTTTGATATGATCATCATCTGCTGCCGGCGTATTGACGAGTCTTTAGAGTCCTACACAGAGGTTTCCTGGCTCAAGCGAAACGAAATAGGAGCGCATATGAGATATGTGGGGGACCGAGAATAATGCGTGTATGTGATACCGTATTCTATTCTCACGATGAATGTATCGATTGGTTGTATGGGATATAACCTAGTTATCGAATCAAGGATTGATTCAATGAATCGATACATTGGATATTAGTCGGTCATATGCGATATGACCGGATCGTTAAATCAAGTGTTGATTTGATGATTTAATGCATAATTATATATTTGATATATTACTTTGCATTAACTAGTATTTGTTCACTTTAAATGGATTTTCTCACTTGAAGTTCACAAGTTGTATATGTGATATACTTTTGTGCACTCTTTTGTATCATGTTTGATGATACATGCTAACTTGGGTTTGTGTAAAGGATTAAACCATGGTTATATAATGGTTAGGGTTTTCATTTTCTTATCTATTTATTTATTTATTTATTTTGGCAAAAGGTAAAGAGAAAACGGTGGCTTTTTTTGTTTGTTGTTGAAGCTTCATGAAGTTTTGACTAAGTGACCATTTTGTCTTCATGCTTAACCCTAACCATTCTAATTAACCATAGTCTATTCTCTACACCTAACCATGGTTAGTATATGATAAGTATTCATATTATTTTCCTTTTAAAATATAAGACTTATCATATTATCTTCTTCTTCTTCTCCTTCTTCAACAATGAAGAAAGCTTGCCTCCATCAATGGCAATTTGAGAAAAAGAGTGAGAAATCCAATTCTAAAGTGAACCCACTTCCTATTTCTTCATCCTCTACCACTTGCCAAGTAGTATAGGGTGTTTTCTTCACAAGTTTCATGGCTTGGTGAAGTTGGAGCTTGATCTAGTGTTGCCTCGACGTAGATCATCTTCGGCATCGAAGCCGACGACCAAGCCCGCCCATTTCTCCGATGAAGCCGACGCTAGAGCCCGGGATTCGATTTGGACAGCAAGGAGACTTCATCATGGAGCTATGGAGGTGGAGGACCGGATCTACAAAGGTTGTATTTCCGTTCACTTATTAGTAAAGCAGTTTACTAGTTCTAGTTTTCGCCTAAACTCTAGTCAACGATCCGTATTAGGGTTTCTCGGCACTTGTAAAATTTGAATTTGGCATGGTTGATGCCTTGTGAGACCTCTAGTGTGTGCCTAGGAACCCTACACCTGGAGGTGTGGCAAAGTCCACACGGAAGGAGTTATCCAAAGAGGATACCGATCGGGGTGCAAGACCAGCCCTCTGGAGCTCCTTACACAGCTCTCCGGGCGGCAGAACCGCTATACCTCTGCCTCTGCCGCGGCTGGTGCTCTTGCTGCCCCCCGCTTCTCCGGGCATCGTCATCAGACCTAGATAAGAGTACAATCATTATATATGCATGCAATATATGTATAGATCGTAGAAATATGAAGTAATAATATAACATTACAGATAACCTTTTTCGTTTCGTAGACGCATTAGACATATCTATTTGAATTTCATCATCGATATCATTTCTAACCCATGTAACTTCACGATCAGCCGTAAACAACCCGTCTTTTGAAACAGACGGTCGGAGCACTCTAAGTCTTCTTTCTTCTTCATCCTTATCGCTGTCCTCCTATGATCCTCGAATTCTTAGACATCGTAAATATCTCTGGGTTTCCAACGGCAAACGATACTCCATCCCGGATGCTTCAAATACCGTGAGTAGTATACTTGGAATGCTTGGTTCAGAAAGATAAATGGATCGTCCTGACCGTAAAATTGAAGTGCACTAGTCAATCCATATTCATATTTCCAAGTTCCGAGATTGTTTTTCCACTTATCCGTATTGGTTCATGTATCGTACCAAATACATTGAAATATATAAAACGGTTCTGATCGTCCGGGATATTGGATGCCAAGTATGCAATTTAAGTATCCATAATAAATCACACCATGTGATCCTACCGTCGCAATCCCACTATTCTGAGTGGTTCAAGATGTTTCTATATTCTTAAGTTCAAATTTGTATTCAAGAACACCGAATCCTTTATAATATGCAATCTCCATACTAGGAAACTGAGCTAAACATCTTGAATCTCTCTCTAATGATGCAAATAAGTTCGGATCGTGGATCCGACAAAACAAATTTTACGGCAAATACATAACGATATAAGTTTAGATTAAGACTGCTAGCAATAACATGTTATTCGAACAACTTACATGATCTGCAACCCAATCGCTGTGTGACAGTGTGGCGAAGCATTGGCTCTTACCCCCAGGGTGTCCCGAGACCGGAAGGTGTTCCGGCGGGTTGTAGTCCTCGCGAGGGGGCATGCATAAAAAGTAATTGCTGAGGGACCCGTTGGTGCCACGGCGACCCCATTGGATGGGGTGGCTGCCTACCCTACAGTGGTATCAGAGCCTAGTTAGAGCCTTAGGCGAAGTGTAGACGACGTTTGAAATCCGAACGAACATCGAAACCCTAATCCAAAATGCTCTCTGGACATTTTTTTAAAACTGGGTTTTTTCCAAATTAAAAATATGCAGAAAAATCAGCAGGGTTTTATAAGGGTTACTGTGAAAAACGACCGTCTAATTCTACTAAACCGCCGCGGAACCGCGGCAAGAGCCTGGCTCAGGCGGCGGTTCCGCGGCCATATAGTCCTATTATTCAATTATTTTTGCACAGTAACTTCTTTATTTAAGTGCTGGTTTTCCTGGGAATTTTTAATATGAACTCAAGAGCTGAGTTTTCTGGGTTGTATTGGGAGTTCGTATATTCGATCGGATTATCAAACTTTGTCTATGTGTTTTTCCGGGTAATTTTAGAATATGTTAAAAAGTTCGACCGGATATAAATACCCACCTTTTCCCCTGTCGGGAAATTTCCAAGTGTTGGATCTTTCCATAGTTTAACGACGTTCTAAGTAGTGCAAGTAACGCGATGGTCCCTCTAGAAGACAACAAACCTTAACTCGATTATGTGACCGTCTTGAACTGCCCTTTGAACCTTCTGGTTTGGGGCAGTACGGCGTGCCACATGTGAGGCGTTGGCTTGACCCTTCTATGGCTGGACCGTTGGTACTGAGGCATGAACTGGATGTTTTTAAACTTGTTTCATGTGTTGATCTGTTTCGGGAAAACTTGGGTGTTTGATTGTTCGATCGGAAAGTTTAACATTTTCTATTTATCCGGAATGTGATACAATACTTGGAATCCACAAGTAGTTATGAGATAACTGATATGAATGTTATAAACATAGCACTTTAGTCTCACTTGATCGGTTGCCATGGAATTTTGATGTGATCAAAAGTCCGTCGCAATCACGTAGCGTACGCGGATACTCGCCGGGTAAACTTAATAGACAGCCTCGCCCCATAGCCCCGACCAAGTGACTGTAGGAGAACCCCGTCGCCGAAAGCATCCGTTCGGGTGCTCGCGGCAGCGGTGTTCCGCCTTGGTGCACTTTGTCGACGGCGTCGGGGGTGCGGCCGTCCACTAAAGTTTGCGACGAGCATTCGATCAGGATGTCGGGAATCTTGTTGAATTGCCCGACTTGATATTGAAAAGAGTTTTCGATTTTAAGACTAAAATGCGGGGTTTATAATTGTTAGGCATGCGATGTCTAAGTAATTCATTTGATTAGGCATGTGATGTCTATGGAGGTTGCGGATTCCAACTATTGTAGTTTTACACTTTCTTTTCTGCGACCGTAAGTGTAATATGTGATATCGCCGGTTTCGTTGCTATATGTCAACGACAATTGGGATGCGCATATTTACTTACGTTGATGACATATGATGTTATGTGTTGCTGGATATGTTATATTGGATCGTCGTGTTTGAATAGCCGAGGGTTTTTATGTGAGATGAGTGTTTTTCATTTTCATTCATGTAAAAAAACTTGTATGTAATATTCTTTTATTGGGGCACTTCCTGGTTGCGGAAGTTGTCACCGTTGTTGTATATTATTTACTTTTCCGCACTAGGATAGACCCAAGGAGGAGAGCACAAGTAACCGGGTTCTAGGGTCCAGTGGGAGACCATCTCGAGGAGTCGAGTCCGGGTCTCCTAACCCTAGAACTGGTAGGGTTGCTTGACGCTCTTGTAGGGGTCTAGGGGTGTGGGTTTGGCTATTCATCGCGACCGTGGAATCCGTGTTTTATACTGGCTCGTATTGAAAACACGGACGTCCTAGTATATCCAATGTTTCATATGATTCTTCTGCTGCGATATCTGTGATGTGATCATGTGATATGTTCTGTGATAGATACAATATATAGTATATATGATATATTATATAGACGTTACTTATGTTTTACACCCGCGCTAGCCCTGCCCTGCTCTGCCGTTAGTTACCTAACCTAACGGTGCACGAGGGGACATCGAGGCGAATGCGGATGGCATAAGTGTACGTCGTATTTATCTGTGATGTTTAGGTAACTTAAATGATGGGACTTCATTAATGTGATTAATGAAAGTAATAGAAACCTAAAGATGTTGTAGAATCGAATTTCAAAAATAAAACAGGTAGCTACAGTTCTTGCTTTGCACAGCGGTATATATGATATATCCTGCACCTTATTCGATAAGGAAAGGACCGAGATCCCTTCACCGGGAGTGACTCCTTTAGCAATAACTGGCAGATGCTACAACTCTCGGTTTGTCTTTTGATTGCTTCTATAGTTTCTGCTTTGCACAGTGATATATATGATATATCCCGCACCTCATTCGACGAGAAAAGGGCCGATGATCCCTTCACCGGGAGTGACCCCTTTAGCAAAACTAGAAAAGCCTCAAAAACACTCCATTTCAAAAAATCATTTGATTCTACAACGATATCAAGTTCATTACGCAATAGGTTTTCAGAAAAACCTGTCGTAGCCCTCCGTCATTTCAGATAAGTACTAGTTAGTATTCGTGCTGCGGTAGTTTGGCCTCCGTCAAGGCGTAGTGTACGGTAGCTAACTAGTGCTTATCTGCTAGCATATGATGCGATTGGATTAGGGTATTCGTACGGCGTTGTTTGGCCTCCGTCAAGGGTCGTGCGGGTGGGTTTAATTCAATCAAGAAATGACAGGTTGAACTTGACTAGCGGACTATGGGTAGTTTGGCCTCCATCAAGGCCATAGGACGCTAGGGGCAAAATTATCGGGAATTTCAAGTGTTGAAATTTGCAATGAGATTGCATACCTTCTATGAGATAGTTGGATCCCGATACCCGCTGCGAGTAAGAGTTACTCCTGGGAGAGTTTTACACATTATAATTAGCCAATCAAGTAGGTGTCTAGAAAGGTGTTAACGAGGTTACGCCTCTGGGAAAATAAGGTTTACATTAATTAGGTTCGTGCGAAAGCACGGGGGACCTCCCTCAAAGTACCGACACTGGCCTGGCTGAAAGATTGGCGAACTTGTAGTGTGTAATTAATCCCGGCTAGTCTTTCCTTTTAGGGTTTGAAGGAAGATTTGATAAAAATAGTGGGAGCCATCCTGATCAGATAAAAATAATAACCAATCTATTCTTGCAAGAGCGCACGCTGAGTGTTTTCTTCTCTCTCTCTCCAGGTAGCGACCATATCACGCCTTAATCAAGATAATAATACGGAAGTATTGACCGAACCCACTTGTTATACTGAGCTGGGGAACGTTGGTCCCGCTCCAACTTATAATTGTTATAAGACAGAGCAGGAAATTGGGGAATACCAGAATTCCTATGCCGCCCAAACGAAGAAAGTGCATATGATGCATCTCCTTCGGGTGTGTTCATTACAAAGAACTGTTTTTCTGTATCCTCTACATCCTCGGTATTTGATACCGGATCAGGATCCCAGATATGTAATCAGTTACATAGGGCTACAGAAAGGTAGAGAACTGAGAACGGGTGATAAGTTTCATGAGGCAGAAGACGGTGCAAGTGTTGCAGCCAGGTCTGTTGGTCACTGTCACCCTGTATTACTTGAGTACATTGATTCTGAACAAATGCTATTAGATACCGAACCTGATATACAAAATCATATCTGTCTCTTTATTAGCAAAGAAACGATAAAATTTTGTATTGTTGGATAATGTTTTGAACATTTCCTATATCAAAAGTTGATTGGTTCAAGCACGTTATCTAAAAACATTGATGTTCTAAATCAAACTACAGTTCTTAGTATACAGAACACACACAAGAGGAAGAGTTCAAAAATGAACGAATTCTTCTTGAGGCATTGTAGACTAGGTCATATCAATGCGACCCGACTAGCTGAAGTTACATGAAGATGCATATTTAAATCAATTTGAATCTACATCTTGTGAAACTTGCCAGTCATGTCACAAAGATATAATGACACCGGCTCTGTTTATTGGAAACAGAGAAAGAGTTAGTGAACTCTTGGGATGATACATGTTGATGTATGTAAGGTCCCCTGTCTACACATGCCAAGACCGGTTCTTTGTACTTCATTACATTCTCTGATGATCTCTTTAGATTCAGACATATGTTCCTGTTGAAACACAAGTTCGAACCTTTTGAGATATTCACAGAATATAAGTAAGAAGTAGGGAACCAATAAGGGTATAAGTATTATGTCCTTTGATGTGATCAGGGAGGAGAATACTTGAGCACGGAATTCCTGGACTATTCTAAAGGAGAATGAGATTCTCTCTCAGGATTACTCCTCCGTATACACCATAGCACGATGGTATATCGGGGCGGAGCAATCACACCCTATATGATAAGGTGTGCTCTATGATGAGTACTACTGAGTTACCTATTTCCTTTTTGGGAGTTATGCACTTGAGAAGCTGCATACCTATTGAATAGGGTTCAAATCAAATCAGTTGCTTACCACTTCATATGTGATATGGAAAGGGAAGAGCCCATGTCTTAAGATGGTTAAGATTTGGGGTTGTCCAGCCTATGTCTAAAAGCAAAATCCGGACAAGCTCGAGGCCAGGTCTGTTATATAGAACTGGAAAGGTTCCAGCTATACAAACTACAGCAGATAATTTGGTAGAACCAAAGAATTCAGTAGATTACCAACGAACCTCAGCCTCTCCGCCGATCTAGTAAGGTTCCTCACCCGCCTGAGAGATACTTCGGTTACTCTATGACAGTGGGAGCGAGGATTGCATCATGAGATGATGACCCAACTAGTTTCGAGCAGGCCATCGAGAGCAGTGACTCTGTAAGAATGGCTGGATGCTTTGCGATCTGAGATGGAATCCATGTACACCAACAAAGTATGGACTTTGGTTGCTATATCTGGAGGGTTAAATCCCCATCAGGAGCAAGTATATCTTGAGAAGATTACTTGGTGTAGATGGAAAAGTTGAGACTTTCAAAGCTAGACTTGTTAAAAGGTTTGCATCATTGACCAAGTATGGATAATGATGAAACCTTTTCCTGTGGCTATGCTTAAGTCCATCCGGATCCTACTTGCCATGGCTACATACCATAATTACGATATCTGGCAGTTGGGTGTCATGACTGCTTTTCTAAATGATGTTTTAGAAAAGAGAGTCTATAAGTACACAGTCAGAGGGCTTCGTAAACAGTGGGAGCAGCGGAAACGTGTACAAGATGCTTTATAGGATAAAGCAGGCATCGCGGAGTTGGAACATCTGTTTTGATGTAGTAGTCAAACAGTTTGACATCATCAAAATGGTAGATGAACCTTGTATATACAAAAAGGTAGTAGGGAGTATGGTGATGATCCTCGTAGAGTACGTGGATGATATACTCTTGATGGGGAAGGAGTTTCCTATGCTACGCTCGGTCAATCTCCGCTTATCACAATGATTCTCCATAAAGGATCAAAGTGATACCTCCTAAATCCTGGGTTTTGGATTTATGAGATAGATCTAATTGGATGTTAGGATTCTCACTAGTTGTAGTGAGATGGTATCAATTGATCCTGGGGAGAATCACTGGAAGTGTTCCAGGGTGATAAAGACGACTGAATGTCAGTCACAGGCATTGTCTTTGCCCTTAGTAAAGGGACGGTATGTTGGAAAAGTTCCAAGCTAGATACCGTGGCATACTAGACGATAAAGGCTGGATACATCGCTATTTGAGATGCTACCAAAGAGGAAGTCTGGGTGTATATTAGTTCATAAGATGAACATCGTTCCTACCATTTTGAGACAATGGAGTTGTGGTTTATGCCAAGGAACGCCGGTCCCATCAGTGATCCAGACATATTCTAAGGCAGTGTCACCTGATCATGGAGATGGTTGATCTCCAAGGGATCAAGGTTAGGAGAGTAGACTCAGAGGACAACACGGCGGATCCACTCACAAATGCCTTTTCCTAGAGAGAGACTTTTATGGGATGGTTGAGTATGAGATACTACAACCACTGCTATCAGATGACCCTAGTGCAAGTGGGAGATTGTTAGTTATATGTATGCCCTAGAGGCTTAGCCCTTGGGCTGGGAATTGAACTCCCAAGGGATTATATATAGATTTGGAGTTAAACTCTTAAAAGGGTTTTGTTTATGGAGTTAAACTCTAACAGATCTTGAATGGAGTTAAACACCTAGAAATCTTTGGAAATGACCGATGGGACCCCTTTCTTCTCCCTTTTGGCCCTGGATCTTCCCCAAAGTGGGATTTTTGGAGGTGGGTCTCCTTCTTCCTCCTCTTCTGTTGGCCGGATCTTGGAGAAAAAAGGGAGCGTGAGATTTAAAAATCTCCCCTTTTTGAGATCTGATGAAAGATCTGAGTTTCCTTTCAAGGGTTTGATGGTGAAAAATTGTTTATTTTTGGAAAAGGAAGAGTTAAACTTCTGATTTAATTCAAAAGAGAAAGAAAGTTTTAGAATCTTGAGGAAGGAGGAGGAGGAACGGACCCTAAATTTTGAGGGGAATGAAAAATTATCCTTTATTTCATTATCATGTTGCCTTATATAGGCTTACAAATTTACATATAGCCCCTTGGCTTTACAAAATGGCATTTTGCCCATCCCATACCTCATGTGCTCATTTCTTTTGCACATGAGCTATGGGCTTTACAAAAATTTGGTTTTATGCCCATTTTTCTTACATTCATGCATAAAAAATTACATTAAAATTATTTATTACATGATTTCATTTTGGCATGGGGAAGGCTGACCGTGGGGCTTGATCTGAACTTGGGCCCACTTGATCTGGACTTGGGCCTGCTTACTTGGGGTTGACTTTGAATTTGACTTGGTCAACCGGGGTGTAATTTTTGACCCCAACAGTACTATACCTATCGTCAGATAGCAGTTCTCTGGTGACACTGATACAGGTTAGTTTGTAGACCCGATATTGTCATAGAGTCTTTTATGGCTCCCACCGTGTTTTGATTTCCTCCCTACCACGGCTCAAAGGAGTCGTGCAAACAGGTGGATTTTGGGTACAGTCCCGAGTCACATGGAGGCAATGAACGATAGGAGGGGTTTCGTCTCTCCCGGTATTGGGAGTTGATGTTGCGCTATGCTCGATTAGCTATAACAGGAAGTCCCTGGTCAGGGCTGTTGATGAGATTTACTGATAAGTCTTATCAGTAGTTTCTCGAACCGTTATGAGCCATGCATCGGCATGACTTATCAAGTTACTGGGGTGTGACGATTCCATCCCTAGACTCAATATGCGACATATCAGACAAAGAGACCGGATTGTACGGTAAGTGTTACTTATAGGCTTCATGAGATTTTGGACAAGCTTGCTTGTTGATCTTCTAATCGCTCAATACCTGGGTAGTCGTTACGTCCAGCTAGTACCGCTGACGGCTTGTAAGTGACTGATGTGATCATCACCTACTGCTGGCGTATTGACTGGTCTTTAAAGTCCCACACAGAAGTTTCCTGATTCAAGCGAAACGAAGTAGGGCGCATATGTTGATATGTGCGGGGGCCTGATTAAATTCGAGTATGTGATATCGTATTCTAATCTGGCGGTTATTTGTTATCAGGTTATATGTGATATAACCGGATTATCGAATCAAGTGTTGATTTGATAATGTGATATACAGATAAATGATATTAGTTGGTTATATGTGATATAACCGGATTATTAAATCAAGTGTTGATTTAATAATATGATATTATATATATATATATATTTATATTTGATATAATTATATATTAACTAATATTATTAGTTCACTAATTATTTTCTTTTCTTTATATATATATATATATATATATATATATATATATATATATATATATATATATATATATATATATATATATCAAGCATGGTTGATTTTCTACTTTTAGAAAATAGAATAAAAGGTGGGAAAATGGGAAGATATTTTGAGTATGGTGTGAAGCATGGGTTTATCATTTTTTATTAGTCTTGATTCACTAATCAAGCATGGTTGCAATTTATTATTGCAAATAATTCCATGCTTGAATAAGTGAGCTCAAGAGAGAGCTATTCTTCACTTCATTCTAGACTTAGTCATTTTTCTTGACTTGAGCTCATTTTGCTTTCTAGCTTCTTACATCTCCATCTTCTTCCACCTTAAAGCCCTAACCCTCACATGTGATATGAACCATAAGGCTTTGCATCAACCTAGTGAGCCAAACACCCCTACTTCACCATCCTACACTTAATTAGCTATCAAGTGTAGTGTGTTTTCTTTACTAAACATAGTTTAGTAAAGAGATAGCTTGAGCTAGAGGAGCTTCGGGTGGATCATCTTCGGCACGAAGGTCATCGGAGGAAGCTTGCACCTTTTTCAAGTGGAGCCTAGTGGAGTCGCGTGGACTACAACCCGGAGCATTTGAAGAGAAGGACATGATCTACAAAGGTTGTAGTTTCGTTCTCTTAGTATAGTTTTGTTTATATCATAGTTAAACCCTAATCATCTAGTTTAAGATCTTGGTTAGTGTAGATTAGCATCACTAATTTTTAAAAAATGACATGCTTGATACTTGTAAAACCTAGTGGTGGAGCTAACATACACTTTCATGGTATCAGAGCCAAGGCTAGAAGATTAGACGATGTTATTAGAATTGCGAAACCGAAACAACTTCGAAAACCGAAACCCAAAAACCAAGTTTCTGTCGATTTTAAAACGATCTCTGAAAAAATTTTAAACAGCTGCAGAAGCTTACATATGATCTAATTAGAACACCTTACGAAAATGAACCCCAAATGTTACATTTTGGCCGTCGAGATGGGCAAAAAGACCGGCCTCCCTGGTTTTTCCAAAGAGTTGGGGTTTGGACTTTGTATGGTGTTCTTAGCTCTTGATTTTAGGGTTTCAGGTCATGTTTGATTGGCCAAGTTTGCATGTGATGTTAACTTTTTTGCTGTGGCAACTCAGAGTGTTTCATAGTCGTAATTTTAACATTGTTTCGGGTTTAAGTTTGATATGTGATACAATACTTGGAATCCGCAGTTAATTAGTTTTGTGAAAACTAAATTTTTTGTAAATCTAGCATGTTAGTCTCTTTTGATCGATTGCTACGAAGTTTCGATTTGGATCGAAACTCCGTCGCAATCACGTATCGTACGCGAATACTCGCCGGATAACTGTACTAGGTAGCCACATCCCATAGCCCCAACCAAGTGACTTTAGGAGAACCCCGTTACCAAAAGCATCCACTCGGGTGCTCGCTGCCACGGTGTTCCGCCTAAGTGCACTTGGTCGACGGCATCGGGGGTGCGGCCATCTACTAAAGTTCCTGACGAGTATTAGATCAGGTAGTCGGGAATCTTGTTGAATTATCCGACCAAGTTATTGAAAAGTGTTTTCGATATGAGACTAAAATGCAAGGTTTATAGGTTAGGCATGAAATTCGGCATATGGGATATTCCGGGTTTATGATGTCTAAGATAATGCGGATTCTAATTATTATAGTTTTTCATTTCTTTTTTGCGACCGTAAGTTTAATATGTGGGGTATCCCAAATCTCGTTGCTATATGTCAACGGAATTTAGGATATGTGTATTTACTTACGTTGATGACATGTGATATTATGTGTTTCTGTGATATGTTATATTGGATCGTCATGAATGAATAGCCGGGGTTTTATGTGAGATGAGATATTTACAATTTTCATTCATGTAAAATGTGCATGTAATATTCTTTTATTGGGACATTTCCGGGTTAAGAATGATATCACCATTGATGTATATTATTTACTTTTTCTCATTAGGATAGACCCAAGGTGGGGAGCACAAGTAACCAGGTTCTAGAGTCCAGTGGGAGACCATCTCGAGGAGTCGAGACCGGGTTTCCTAACTCTAGAATTGGCAGGGTTGCTTGTCGCTCTCATAGGGGTCTAGGGATGTGGGTTTGGCTATTCATCATGACCGTGGAATCCGTGTTTTTCATTATTGGCTTAATTTAAAATACGGACCTCCTAATATATCCAATATTTCATATGTTTACTTCCGCTGCTTGGTTTTGTGATGTGATCATATAACTGCGTGAGACGAATGCTATATATATATATATATATGATATATATAATAAACGTTGCTTATGTTTTGCACCCGTGCTAGTCCAGCCCCCGCTCTGCCGTTAATTTAGTAACCTAACGGTGCATGACGGGGCCCCGTAGCGAATGCGGATGACATAAGCGTACGTTCTATTTTCGTTTCATTTTCTGTGATGTTTAGGAAACATTAAATGACGAGCCTTCATTAATGAGATTGATGAAAAGAAAAGAAACCTATAGATGTTGTAAAATCAAAATTTTAAAAAAAGGTAGCTCTAGTTCTTACTTTGCATAGTGGTATTCCTTGATGAATATCCAGCACCTCATTCGATGAGGAAAGAGCCGAGATCCCTTCACCGGGAGTGAACTCTTTAGCAAAACTAGCAAATACTACAACCCACTCGGTTTGTTTTAATAGCTTCTCTAGTTCTTGTTTTGTATAGTGGTATTTCTTGATGAATATCCAACACCTCATTCGATGAAGAAACAGTCAAGATCCATTTACCGGGAGTGACCTCTTTAACAAAACTAGCAAAAGCTACAAAAAACACTCATTCTCAAATCACTAGATTCTACAACGATATCAAGTTCATTACGCTAAAGGTTTTCTTAAAAACCAACGTAGCCCTCCGTCATTTCAGATAAGTGCTATTTAGTATTCGTGCCGCGTTTGTTGGCCTTCGTCAAGGCGTAGTGTGCGGTAGCTGATTAGTGCTTATCTGCAGCATGTGATGCGATTGGATTAGGGTAGTTGTGCGACTTTGTTAGCCTCCATCAAGGATCGTGCGGATGGGTTTAATTCAATCAAGAAATGAACGGGTTCAACTTGACTAGCGGCCTATGGTTTGTTGGCCTCCGTCAAGGTCATAGGAAGGTAGGGGTAAAAACAATATTGGGAATTTCAAGTGTTGAAATTTGCAATGAGATTGCATACTTTCTATATGATAGTTGGATCTCGATACCCATTGCGAGTAAGAGTTACTCCTGAGAGAGTTTTCCACTTTACAATTAGCCGATCAATTAGGTGTCTAACAAAGGTGTTAACGGGGTGATGCCTCTGTGGAAACGTGATTATTTAATTAGTTCCATGCGAAAGCATGGGGAGACTCTCTCGGAGTACCAATACCTGCCTGGCTGAACGATTAGCAAACTTGCAGGGTGTAATTAATCCCGGCTAATCTTACCTTTTATGATTTGAAGGAAGATTTGATAAAAACAGTGGGAGCCATCCTGATTAGATAAGATAATAACTAATCTAATTTTGCAAAGAGCGCACGCTAATGCGTTTCCTTCTCTCTTTTTCCAGGTAGCGACCAATGACACACCTTAATAAAGATGATAATATGGATGTATTGATCAAACCCGCTTATTATACTGAGCTGGGGAATGTTGGTTCTGCTTTTTCTTATGATTGTTATAAATCTGAGTAAGGAATAGAGGAATACCCGGATTCCCACGCCATCCGAACGAAGAAGCAGCATACTGATGCATCTTCTTCGAATGTGTTCGTTACCGAGAACTGTTTCTCAGTTTGCCCTACGTCCTGGGTATTAGATACCGGATCAGGATCCTACGTATGTAATTTGTTACATGGGCTAAAGAGAGGTAGAGAACTGGGAAAGGGTTGTAGGGTGTTTTTCGTCACCCCATTGAGATGGGAATACGCACGCGCTTGTCAGGCGCATTACAGATTCCCCCTGCCTAGGTTAGGCTGGGGTTTATTGATTGTGGGGATCCGAATCTCCGGCAACCGCGGACTAAGCTACTGTTAATTACCCCTCGCCTTTAGGGCGAGAGAACCTCCGATTAACGAGTTAAACTGGTCATGCGAACTCAATGTGCAGTGTTGTGTTTTGGAGGGGTTTTGGATATATCGGGGGCCCCGCAGAGTTTTTACGGGGGTCCCGCTACCCGGATAGCGGGCTAGGCGTCAAGGGGGCTAGCAGCGTGGAGTGTGTGTGTATCTATATATATATATATATGTGTGTGTGTGTGTGTGCATATATATAAAGAGGGGAAAAGCGCCCAAAGGATGCGTGGGGCCAGCGCCTTATGTGCCTAGCACTTGAGCGCTGGGCGCTTGAGCGCTGGGCGCTTAGGCGCTAGCGCATCACGTGCCTGATACGCGGGCGATGGACGCTTGAGCGCTAGATACTCGAGCGCTAGCGTACACGTGCCCGGCACGTAGGCGCTGGGCCCTTGAGCGCAAGGCGCACCGCGTGCCCGGCACGTGGGCTCTGGGCGCTTAAGCGTAAGGCGCTGGAGCGCTAGCGCATCATGTGCTCGGCACGTGGGCGCTGGACGCTTGAGCGCTAGGTGCTCGAGCGCTAGCGCACCACATGCCCGGCACGTGGGCGCTGGGCGCTTGGGCGTTTGGGACGCTTGGGGCGCTAGGTGCTCGGGCGCTTGGGCGCCGGCGAGGAAAATGGGCTTTTAGCCCCAGAAACGGGATTTAAACTCCCGAAAGAGAATTTAGAGTGGAGTTAAACTCCTAAAATGTTTTTGGAGATGATGAAACGGGCTTCTCTCTTGAGCTCTGGATCTTCCCAAGGTAGGATTTTTAGGAGATGGGTCTCCTTCTTCCTTCCCTTTTAGCTGGATCTTGAAGAACAAGAAGTATGAGGTTTTAAAAATCTTTTATTTTTAAGATCTGATGGGAGATCTGAGTTCCCCTTTGTAGGTTTCGTGGTAAAAAACTATTTAGTTTTGGAAAAAGAAGAGTAAATCTCTTGATTTAATTCAAAAAGAGAAGAAGGTTTTTTAGAACCTTGAGGAAGGAGATCACAGATCTTGATTCTTTTGGAGAGAGAAAAAGTTGTTGAGATATTTTCATTATCTTTGCTTTTATAGGCTATACACTTTACACATAGCCCCTTGGGCTTCACAAAATGCCATTTTGCCCATCCCATGGCTCATGTGCCATTTCTTTTTGCACATAAGCCATGGTCTTTATAAAGATTTGGCTTTATGCCCATTTTTCTTACACTTATTCATGAAATAAAATAAAAGAAATACAACAAAATTATTTATTACAAAATTTTTATTTTGGCATGGGGGGAGGCCGGCCACTTCATGTTCGGGCTCGACCTGGGCATTGACCCACTTGACCCGGGGCTTGGGCCCACTTGGCTTGGGATTGACTTTGATTTTGATTTGGTCAACCGGGGTGTAAATTTTTACCCCAACAAATTGCCCCCATCAATAAATGCACACAGTATATGTGAGTCGTGTGCATGAAATTGATGGATCTTCTTTCACGTGGAGGCGACTTGATTTGGTTCCCGCTTTTTGGGAAGCTGGCACTGCCCTTTTTATGACATGGACGGTCGATGCTTGACGTGTCTTCGAGATGGAGTGTCTGGTTGACTTGATTCCAAGGCAGAGCGTAATTCCGACGAGGAGGTCGTTGCTGCCCTTTTAGCGATGTGGACGATCGGTGCTGCCCTTTTAGCGACGTAGACGGTCGATGCTACCTTTTTAGCGATTTAGACGGTCGATGCTACCCTTTTTGCGACTTGGACGGTCGGTGCTACCCTTTTTGCGACTTGGACGGTCGGTGCTGCCCTTTTAGCGACTTGGACGGTCGGTGCTGCCCTTTTAGCGACTTGGACGGTCGGTGCTGCCCTTTTAGCGACTTGGACGGTCGGTGGTTGTCTTGCTGATTTGATGTGAATTGGGTTGACATCATTATCGATACACTGGAATATGGTACCAGGAGCGAATCATCATCTGCCATGAGTGGATTTGGGGATCTCCCTCATTCCCAGTTTAACGACTTAGGGGTCATCTGTTCCCAGTTTAACGACTTAGAGGTCATCTGTTCCCAGTTTAAAGACTTAGGGGTCTATTGGATTGGAGTTTTGGGATTTTGGGGTTAGGGTAGGCATCAGCGTTGCTAACACTGAAGCACACGTGCCAGGAGCAATTCATCATTTGCCTTTTCCTGTTGGGGAGCGATGGCTTAGGAGACAGGTTTAGATCCCTATCACTTAAGGCTTTTCAATTTTATGAGCCGTAAGGGTCTCATAAAAGCATTTTCTCCCTACGAGTCGAAAGGATCTCGTAGGTGCACTTTCTCCTTAGGAGTCGTGGGGACTTCCAAGTGTGTTTTTCCTTTGTGAGTCGTAAGGATCCCACGAAGGTTTGTTCTCCTCATATATCGTGAGGACACGTGAGTGGGTCTTCCCAAATGGAGCATAATTCCGAGGGCGGAGACCAGCCGCGTAACTGGTGATTGCGGTGGGGCATGGGTATGCTGAGAATTATTTGAGCCCGTGGATTGTATACAGCAGTCAATTTGGGGACTAACCGTAGGGCCGGGAGAATTTTGAGAAATTGGATTTCGGTTGGCGTCTGCATCGCTACACTGGAATATGGTACCAGGAGCGACTCATCATTCACCGTTTGGGGACTTGGAATTTAGATCTTGTTTGGCATCAGCATTGCTGCACTGGAACAATGCCAGGAGCAACTCATCATTTGCCTCGGAAGGACTTGGGATTTGGGTTTTGGTCGGCATCAGCACCGCTAACACTGAAGCGAAATTCCAGGAGCGACTCATCATTTGCCGTTGCCCGTTGGGGAGCGATGGCTTAGGAGACAGGTTTAGGTCCCTATCATCTAAGACTTTTCAATTTTATGAGCCGTAAGGGTCCCATAAAAGCATTTTCTCCCTACGAGTCGAGAGGATCTCGCAGGTGTATGTTCTCCTTAGGAATCGTAGGGATTCCTAAGTGTGTTGCTCCTTTGTGAGTCGTAAGGATCTCACGCAGGGGTTTTCTCCTCACAAGGTCGAGAGGACTTTGCGAGTGTATTTTATCTCTTTTCACGAGTTTGTGCCCTTTCGGGTTTTCACAAACTCGCCGGCAGTCCTGCTGTTTTTACTCATGGAGCCCTTTCGGGTTTTCATCCGTGCCCATTTTGCTCGTGGACATACCATTTTTTTCACTGATGGGACTTTGAACGTAGTCTCACCGGCAGGACTTGGGAGAGATAGGGGTTGTTTACGCCCGTGGATTGTATACGGTTTTATAGGATGTATGATCTGGACCGTAGGGCTGGTGTGCTCAATTCGCCTGCGACTTGGAGCATTCACGTGTAGTATTTCTTGAGATATCGGCCATTAATAGGTGGCATGGGCCTTTCTCCCTCAGCATTTATTAGTTGGTAGGATCCTCCGTCAAACACTTTCTCGATGACGTATGGTCCTTCCCAGTTGGGCTCAAATTTTCCCTTGGCATGTCAATTAGGGATGATCGGTCTTTTGAGGACCAACACCAATTCACCTTTCTTGAAAGCACGGGGATGGGTTATCTTGTCATAGGCCCGTGACATTTAGGCTCGGTATAGCTCCAGATTTTGCTGCACCGCGAGCCTCTTTTCTTCGAGGGCGTCGAGCTCTTTAAGCCGAAGGAGCACGTTTTCCTCCTCCGTCAACTCGTGCTGAACGGCCATTCTTAAGCTTGGAACTTCGACTTCGAAGGGGAGGACCGCCTCCACTCCGAAGAGCAATGAGTATAGAGTGGACTGGGTTGGAGTACGGTGCGTGGTACGATATGCCCACAATGCCTCGCGAAGTTTGAGATTCTAGTCTCTCTTGTTGGCTGAAGAATTTTTCCTCAGGAGCTTGCATAGAGTCTTATTGAAGGCTTCGGCTAGCCCATTGGCTCTTGGATCATAGATGAAGGAATATCTCCAGTCTATCTTATGTTGAGTAGCGAATCTTGAGACTTTGAAGCTCTTGAAAGAAGGCTCGTTGTCAGAAATGATTCTTTTTGATGTACCGAAGCGGTATAAAATATTATGCTGGAAGAACGTAAGAATATTTTCTGTCTTGACTTCATTTAGCGGGACAGCTTCAGCCCATCTGGAGAAATAGTCAGTTGCGGCCAATATGAACCGGTGGCCTCTGGATGACGGAGGATCAATTGGGCCAACTATGTCGGTCCCCCAGACTTCGAAGGGCCACGACGCCACCGTAGAATGCAACGGATTGAGATGCTTGTTAATAAAATCGCCGTGAATTTGGCAGATATGACATTTCTTTGCATGCTCTCCGCAATCCCGTATCATGGTGGGCCAGTAATACCCAAGCCGTTTAATTTGAAGTCGCATCTTGGGGCCAGATTAGTGAGCACCGCAAACGCCCGAGTGAACTTCTTTAATGACTTTCTGGGCTTCGGCTGATGACAGACATCTGAGCCAGAGTTGGTCATATGACCTGCGGTATAGTGTGTCATTTACAAACACGTATCGAAGAGCTCTCTTCTTTAGCTGAATTCTTGCAGATTTTCCTTCGGGCAGCTTGTCGTATCGGAGGTACGCTATGAAGGGTTCTCTCCAATCGAGTTCGTCTTGGATGATCGAAGCTTCTTCGACAGGACTGCTCTTCTGTTCCGCGCTTTCCTCTTCTTGTAGAGAGACTGGGGGTAGAATTTGCCGGCTCCTGACTGTGATCAGAATTTCGTCTATGTTAGGATCAGCCAGCTCCTTGGCTAGGCGAGCGAGTATGTTAGCTTTTCCATTCAATGCTCTAGGGACTCTCATTAGTTTAATGTGAGTGAACCGTTTCATGAGTTTCACCACTTGGCCTCTGTACCGAGCTAACTCGGGTTTGTATATCTTATAGTTGCTGCTTACTTGATTGACGACGAGCTGGGAGTCCTGTGAACCAGTAGCCGAAGGATTTCCATTTCTATGGCGAGCTCCAGACCAGCTATCAGAGCTGCATACTCAGCCTCATTGTTTGTGCGAGGCTCGGTGAGAGCAAAAAAACGCCGTAGGGTTTCCATTGATGGCATGATGAACACCAATCCTATCCCTGCTTTTATCTCTGGGACGCTTGATTTACTGGAGGTCCTTATCGATGAGGCCCCGTCGAAGTAGAGCTCCTAACATGGCTTGTCATTCTGGAGGTGCAGCACTTTTTCGTCGGGTAACTTGCAATTGAGCGGTGACCCCTCTGGTATGGGATGAGCAGCGAGAAAGTCCGCAAGAGCTTGCCCTTTTACTGCTTTTTGAGGAGTATAAACTATGTCAAACTCAAGTAGCATGACAGCCCATCTTGCCATTCTGCTGGTTAGACTTGCTTTGGTCATCAAGTGTTTGAGCGGGTCGACCTTGGAGATCAGCATAACCCGATGAGCGAGCAGATAGTGCCTCGGCTTCTTCACAGCAAATATCAGAGCCAGGCATTGCTTTTCGATTGGGAAATAGTTGTGTTCCGCCCCGACTAGAGTTCGACTGAGGTAGTAGACGGTATTTTCTTTTCCCTCTTCGTTGTTCTGGGCAAGGAGCGCACCGAGTGACTCATCTAGCGCGGCAGTGTAGAGAATCAGTGGTTTATTTGAAATGGGAGCGGCCAACACTGGAGGGTGCTACAAGTATTGTTTTATACTTTCGAACGCTTCTTGACATTCGGCATCCCAGACAAAAAGAGCTCCTTTCTTCACGAGCTTTGAGAAGGGCCTACATCTCCCCGATAAATTTGAGATAAACCTCTGTATATAAGCAAGCTTACCTTGGAAAGATCTTAGCCACATCAGATTCTTCGGAGGGTGCATCTCCATGATGGCCTTTATCTTGGATGGGTCAACTTCAATCCCTCGATGTCGGACTATAAAGCCCAGGAATTTTCCCGATGACACGCCAAAAGCGCACTTCAGAGAATTCATTTTCATATCGTACTCCCTCAGTCTGGTGAGAACGGTCCTAAGATTTTGGATGTGATCGGCCTTAGCTTTAGTCTTGACGACCAGGTCATCAACATAGCATTCGACGACTTTATGGATTAGGTAATCAAAGATATTAGTCATTGCCCTTTGATATGTAGCACCTGCGTTCTTCAGTCCGAACGGCATCACTTTGTAGCAGTATATTCCGATCGGGGTTCGAAATGCCGTGTGTTTCTCATCCTCAGGCGATATCTTGATCTGATTATATCCCGACAATCCATCCATAAAGGTGAACAGCTTGTAATTTGAGGTGTCATCGACCATCATTTCCATGACCGGTAGCGGGAAGTCGTCTTTAGGACAAGCCTTGTTGAGGTCCCTGAAATCGACACAAACTCGGATCTGCCCATTTCTCTTCTTCACTGGGACTATGCATGCGATCCAGTCCGCATATTTCTCTTCCTTGATGAAGCCGGCATCGATGAGCTTCTTAGTTTTCTCGATGACCTTTTCTTCTAGCTCCGTTCTCATTCTTCGAGGAGCTTGTTTGACTAGCTTAGCATAAGGAGATATAGCCAGTTTATGCACGACCACTTCAGGGGAAAGTCCAGGCATTTCTTTATACATCCACGCGAAGCAATCGATGAACTCGTGCAGCAGGGCGATTATCTGCGCTTTCATTTCCTATGATAAGAGTGAGCTGATGTAGGTCGGCCTTGGATTATCGGGCGTTCCTAAGTCAATCTCGTCTAGTTCGTCGAAGGTTGCTTGTCCCCCATCTTCGAGCTCCTAAGGAGCTTCTTCTGGCTCAGCTATCTCGTCATCATCATTTGATCTTTCGCTGGCTTCACCAACATGGATCATGTAGCACGCTTTGGAATCAGGTTGAATGAAGCCTATGCCCCGTCTATCTGGAATTCGTCCATCTATGAGTGCTCAGACCTGGGGCGGATGCCATAGCCCTTCATAAAACTTTGCTTCGGACTCCGTTTGATATAATCGGCATCCACACTTTTTGAAATATTCTCTCATCTCGGGCGCATAGTATCTGGGATTGAGGACGGCCCTTATGCCTCTCTCATAGGGAAGGCATGCAACGGACAAATCGTCCGGGTGCACAACAAGGTTTGACCCATAAAACAGAATGCCCTTCTGTCCATTCTTCCTTCCGGGAACGTAGAAAGTTTTCAATTGGTCCACGGTGGAGACTGGCAATGCATCGAGCTCTTTGCACATCTGCTCCGGCACCCTTGTGACGGTTATGGACCCTTCTTTAAGTTCGAAGGTCTCTCGTAGCTTCGTTGTTTGCACGATAGCCCGATTTGCACAGCTGTTGCAAGGCGGATCCTCTTCTTCTGATTGTTCAGTGTCACTGCCTAAACGAGGGTGGATTTTGCTGTCGGATGGGCCTTCAATATCATATTCGTCCGTATCGCTACCGAAATGAGGGCGAGTTTTACGGAAGGACGGACTTCCAGCATCGGATTCATCAGTGTCGCTACCGAAACGTGGGCGCACTTGGGGGTTTCTTCTTTTGAAAGTGACATCCGGCTCAGACTTGCTTTTGAGTTTCAGAGCTGTTCTTTCTTTGGTCAGCTGTGGCTTGGCGCTTTGGAGGTTCACAAAGTACCGAGAATCTTCATATCGGACTTCATGCACACCGAACGGCTGGATGTCTCCGTCAATGCGTCTTTCTTCGCCATTTCTAGTATACTTCATGCATTGATGGAGAGTTGACGGAACGATGCCGTAATCGTGAAGCCACGGCCATCCCAAGAGAATTTTATAAGACATGTCAGCGTCGATCACGTATATCTTAGCTTCAGTTTGCAGATCCCCGAATTTGATTGGCAAAGCTATAGACCCCAGAACTTGCTGGCAGTTTTGATTGAAGTCTTGAATGACAATCCTTTCCCTTGACAGGTGTCGGACGTCCATCGACAAACTCTTCAGAGTCCGCAAGTTCATGATGTTCACTGAGGACCCCGGATCAATCAATATGCGATTAATCCGATCTCCGTCGATGTATCCGGTCACGTAAAGCGGCCGATTATGTCAGCCGTTCCTACTAGCAAGTCTTCGTCCTTAAACGTGACTGCGGTGGCATACAAAGCGTACTGGGCTTCTTTCATATTAATTTCCGCAAAGCGAGCCTAATACCGCTCGGGATTTTGTAGAGCGTGAATGAGAACATCTCTAAGCTCCTTAGATAGGACCAAGGCATCGTAGATGCTCAGGAGAGACGGAAGCTTCCGGAGATGAGCCAAGACATTATAGTCCACTGAAGAAGGACTTGAGTTTTCATTATCCGGTTCTCTGCCATCTTCCTCAATAGCCACCTGTTTTTCCTTTCCTTTTGGGGCATTTCCCTGATTTGGCGGTAGAGCCCTGCCGCTTCTGAGCTGGATTTGGTTGGCCCTTGTGGCAAGCTCCTCATCCTCTTCGGGAAAACAGAGCTCCTCCTCAGAGTCGCTGCCAAGTGGATGGCGTAGCAGGTCACTATAGGGATCTCTTCATTGGAGTCTTCTTCTAACTCCTCTAGAATTTCGGTCGCTTCTATAGGGAGGAACTCCTTCAATTGAATCAGAGTTCTTTCCTTATGTTCATAGTCTTCGAGGGAATCGATATATTTTTGAATGGTCGATCTCCCTGCAGACTCTTTTTCGCGCCGAGCTGCACTTTTCTTCTTCTTGAGCTTCTTGGATTTTGAGCCTGATGGAGCCGCATTTGCAGCTGGACTGGTAGGCTTCTTCTGTCCTTCCCATTCCGCCCTGGGCTCTTTCTGAAGCAGCTTTAGCATCTTCTTCATCTTATTAGATATGTGCTTACTCCACGAAGGCTGCGGTGAGTCCGTTCCATTTCTCAGGGCAGCGGGTTCGGCTGTCTGCTCCCAGAAGGTTTCAGCTTCTGTCTGTATAAAGTTGGTGGTTGCAACTTGATTGTTCACCAATACACTTTTGGACAGCTCGATCTCTCCAGCCTTGTACTGTTTCTCGACCCAGTCTTTGAAGATATAGCAATCCTCGATCGTATGTCTCACTACTCGGTGGTACGGGCAATACATGGGATTGTCGGTCATTTTTGCTTCTTGAGGTCTTTTCGACTCTGGCAATTGTAGACCGTTGTTCAAGGCATCTTTAAATAGCTTTCGGACCTTGTCCCTCCTGAAAGAGTAGACCTTGTTCTTTATCTCCTCTAGGGAAGGCCCTTCTCCTTCTAGCACTGGCTTTCGAGACCGGTTGGTTTTGGATTCGCCCGCCCTTCGCTTTTCTTCATTGTCGTACTCATTGAAGGCATTGGTACTGCTGGAACTCCCGCTTCTACGGTTATCGTCCCGCTTGCTTTTCCAAGTCTTGTCTCTCTGAGAGTCCGGGGTAGACTCTTGCTTCTAGCGTTCCAGCATTTAGACTTTCTTGGTTAGCTCTTGAAACGTCTTGAGACCTGCTGTACACAAGAATGGGACCATCCAATTGCTGAGGTTCCCAATGAGAAGGCTGACGGACTGGTCCTGCTCCAGCGGCGGTTCGCACTTGACCGTGAGATTACGCCATCGGGCGATAAAGTCGGTGTTGCTTTCATTCTTCCCCGGCTTGGTCCTCACAAGGTCAGCAATGGAAATTTTATCACTGACACTCATGAACCTTTGCCGAAACAGAGACTCCATTTAGGCAAAGGTAATGACGGACCCGTCTGGTATACTCGCGTACCAGTCGAAAGCGACACCGGTCAGGCTATTGACAAACTGACGAAGGAGGAGCGCATCATTGCCCCCTGTATTTCCGCACGATACTTTAAAGTGGGCGACGTGCTGATTTGCATTTCTTGTCCCGTCAAATCTTCCGAACTTAGGAATGACATAGCCGCTCGGGAACTCGATCAGATCGTACTGTGTGGGATATGGCCGTCCACTACTGCCAATTTCTTTCTGAGCTTCAGCTTCGGCCACCAATGTTTTAACCTTTCTGGTGACCAAAACCGTTATCCGATCTTGTGTTAACGGGATAGTGTTATCTAGGGCCAAGGCGTCCCCAGAAGCGGAATGTGGCCGGCTTTCGTGCGGCTCGACGAATCTTGGACCCAAAGGGACAGGCACCAGCCGCTTCGGATTGTCATCATCCGGCACATGAGTAGCGACTTGTGCTTGATTGGGAGGCGCTCGAGCAATTTGAGCCGTAAGCTGCATCACAACGTTCGTTAAGTCGTCAATCTTCGAATAGAGCTTGGTCATCTCTTTATCTTTGCTCTTGAGCTGTTTCCGAAGCTCTTGAAGCAGCTCTTGCTCCGCGGTCCTGGGGCGGAAAGTCGCCTCTTCCTCGCTGTCCGAGCTTGAATCTGCCCGGACCGAAGGGTCCTCCTGCCTATCGTCCTCATTGAGAGGGTTTTCATCATCCAGCGGAGGCGGCTGTTCTTGGGAAGCGGCAACCACATTCAAGCCAGATTAGGCTTGGGATGTGGTGTCCCCATCCTTGCTTTTGCTGCGAAGGTTGTCGCTGGGGCGCCCGCCCGCCATATAAACCGTATGGATAATATATCCAGCCGTCTTTTTATTATCGGTGGCTGATTTCACAGATCGCTGTCTTGACCCCCCTGTTTCGGTAGCGGGCAATCGATTGAAGGCGGCTGGCCTGGCCGGATTCTTGAATGGTGCCGACGCTTCCTTTTTGGTTTTGCCCCGCTGTTTTCGCGCGGCACAGAGCGCCTGATAGACTCTTGAAGAGACAGTGTCATACTTTTTCTCTTGGGGCTGGGACACGTCTCTTCGTGGCATTGTTCGGACTGCTGTCTTCTTGATCCTGGCGGTTATGGCATTTCTCTGAACCCACTTCAGAGGTTCGAAAGAATTGCTGATTTTTATGGCCGACTCAGCCGTCGTCGCAGGATGACTCTGCTCTTGGAACCTCACAAGATTCCATATGGCCGGAGTCCTGGCCCTCTTATTGGCTCGATACCTGAGCCGCTTCTGTCTCAGCCTTTCTGTTTTGAGCACTTGGTTGGCTATGGCTCTTCGGGAAGCCGTCGTAGACCGGGCAATGGAGGACTTTGGAGATACGCCTAATTGTACATTTGTTGGAGTCATTACCTGAGCTCGTCCGCAACGTTTGATGCTGCCTTTTGTACCAAAAGTCTTGCCCCCAGCTAGAGCACAAGAGAGTCATTCAGACACCGTCTTAAGTTTCGGTTGTGGCGCCTTAGCGATCACAACATTTGGCCTCTTGCCCCTTGAGACCGGCTTGGCCACCTGTTTTGTCGGTTCTTCTGCCAGATGTGCATTTCCGGCAGGGTAGATGGCAACGGAACCAAACTGGCGGGGCAGCTCCTTCCACTGTCGACTGAGGCTTGCGGGGAGAACCACACGAGCATTGACCTTGACCACGTACGAGATCGGGGTCGCTTCGGAAGCTGAATTCGTCTTAGAAGACATCGTCGTTGAAAGTTGATTGCTGCATGGTAAAAAACATTATTTCAGTACAAATATCGGCATATATGTAAAACGAGTTCGCATGAACGCTTCACCCGAGATATGGGAGGAGAGATTGGTCCCACCGGGCGTGCCAGAATCTGTAGGGTGTTTTTCGTCACCCTATTGAGATGGGAATACGCACGCGCTTGTCAGGCGTATTACAGATTCCCCCTGCCTAGCTTAGGCTGGGGTTTATTGATTGTGGGGATCCGAATCTCCGGAAGCCGCGGATTAAGCTGCCGTTAATTACCCCTCGCCTTTGGGACGAGGGAATCTCCGATTAACGAGTTAAACTGGTCATGCGAACTCAATGTACAGTGTTGTGTTTTGGAGGTGTTTTGGATATATCAGGGGCCCCGCAGAGTTTTTACGGGGGCCCGCTATCCGAATAGCGGGCTGGGGGTCAAAGGGGCTAGCAGCCCTCTTGCGAGGTGCGGGGCAGCGCCCCGTTAGAAATTTTTTTCTAACAGGGACGGTGTCGTGGAGTGTGTGTGTGTCTATATATATATACATGTGTACATATATATAAAGCGGGGAAAAGCGCCCAAAGGACGCGTGGGGCCAGCGCCTCACGTGCCTAGCACGTGAGCGCTGAGCGCTTGAGCGTTGTGCACTTAGGCGCTAGCGCATCACGTGCCCGACACGTGGGTGCCGGGCGCTTGAGCGCTAGGCGCTCGAGCGCTAGCACACCACATGCCCGGCACGTGGGCGTTGGGCTCTTGAGCGCAAAGCGCTCGAGCGCTAGCGCACCACGTGCCCGGCACGTGGGCGCTTGGGCGCCGGAGAGGAAAAGGGGCTTTTAGCCCCAAAAACGGGATTTAAACTCCCGAAAGAGAATTTAGAGTGGAGTTAAACTCCTAAGATGTTCTTGGAGATGATGAAACGGGCTTCTCCCTTGAGCTCTGGATCTTCCCAATGTGGGATTTTTAGGAGATGGGTCTCCTTCTTCCTCCTCTTTTAGCTGGATCTTGAAGAACAAGAAGTATGAGATCTTAAAAATCTCTTATTTTTAAGATCTGATGGAAGATCTGAGTTCCCCTTTGTGGGTTTCATGGTAAAAAACTATTTAGTTTTAGAAAAGGAAGAGTAAAACTCTTGATTTAATTCAAAAGGAGAAGAAGGTTTTTTAGAACCTTGAGGAAGGAGAAGATCACAAATCTGGATTCTTTTGGAGAGAGAAAAAGTTGTTGAGATATTTTCATTATCTTTTCCTTTATAGGCTATACACTTTACACATAGCCTCTTGGGCTTCACAAAATGGCATTTTGCCCATCCCATGGCTCATGTGCCATTTCTTTTTGCACATAAGCCATGGGCTTTACAAAGATTTGGCTTTATGCCCATTTTTCTTACATTTATTTATAAAATAAAATAAATAAAATAAAATAAAATAAATACAACAAAATTATTTATTACAAAACTTTTATTTTGGCATGGGGGGAGGCTGGCCGCTTCATGTTCGGGCTCGACCCGGGCATTGGCCCACTTGACCCGGGGCTTGGGCCCACTTGGCTTGGGGTTGACTTTGATTTTGACTTGGTCAACCGGGGTGTAAAATTTTACCCCAACAAGGGTGATAAGTCTCTAACAGTAGGGAATGGAGCAATTGTTGCAGCCAAAGCAGTTGGCGAATATCACATAGTGTTACCAACTGGTAATTTATTGATTTTGAACGACTGTTACTACGTACCAAAGATGATGTGCAATATTATATCAGTTTCTTTGCTAACTAAAGAAGGGTATAATTTCACATTAGAGGATAATGTTATGAACATTTTTCTAAATCAAGTGTTAATTGGGTTTGGTATGTTATGTAATGGTATATACGTTCTAAATCAAACGACAGTTCTAAACGTACAGAACACACACAAGAGGAAGAGTTCAGAAATGAACGAAGCTTTCTTGTGGTATTGTAGACTAGGTCATATCAATCTGACATAACTAGCTAAGTTGCATAAAAATGGATTTTTGAATCAGTTTGAACTTATATCTTATGAAACTTGTCAGTCATGTCTCAAAGACAGGATGAACAAGACTCTGTTTACTGGACACGGAGAAAGAGCTACTAAACTCTTGGGTCTGATACTTAGTGATGTATGCGGTCCTATGTCTATACATGCCAGAAATGGTTACTCGTACTTTATTACATTCACCGAAGTTGACTGTCACTTTCGAGTTGCTTCGGAAATATGGGTGTTTTGGCTCGCAATAAAGCAAGGGTCCTGATCGAGCCCGTCACATGTGTTCCTGTTGAAACACAAGTCTGAAACTTTTGAGAAATTCAAGGAATATAAGTACGAAGTTGAAAACCAGACGGGTAAAAGTATTAAAATCCTTCGATCTGATCGGGGAGGAGAATACTTGAGCACGGAATTCCGTGACTATTTAAAAGAGAATGGGATTCTCTCCCAGCTTACTCCTCCGTATATGTAACAACTCCAATTTCAATGTATAGAAAATTGTTTAAAAGTTAATGTACAATTGGGGTATTTGCAATCCTGTGTACACTATATGTATTTGTTTTAATTTTGAACAGCAAGAAAGTACTTGTAGCATATTGGTAAAGCCTTACATTGCTGTGACGTAGCCCCTGTGATCGAATCCCCCCAGCCACATTATCTTTTTATTTAATTTTCTTTTAATCTTTTAGAAGCCTAAGGGTTTGCACGTGCACTACACGTAGAATGTTAAGTTACAGATTAATTAAAACATGTGCACGAAGGTATACGAGACGACAGGGACACGTGGTGACGATCTGAGGCAATTCCACCGGGAAATGGCCGGCGAAAACTCATCAAAGCCCGGTACCGCCGGTCAAATCCGTCGGTAATGCTTTAAATTTTTACCCACTGCACCTCTTCAGCTACACCACTCCTCTCACGCCGTTTATTTTCTCTACACATTTCCAGAGAACAATAAAACCCCATTTAATCCAAATTTTAATGCATTCTTTCACCCCCTTAAACCCTAATTTCTCCTATAAATACCGTATCATATTTCATCCCTCCCCACTTAGAAATTCCCTGTCAAAACTCTCCAAAATTCTCAAGTCTCTTTAGTGTGCAAGTGGAGTTAGCGAAGGGCGACGTTCCGGCGACGTTCCAAGAAGTTTTCGGTGATGAAACGACGCCCCGAGACCTTCCGTAGCTTCATCTCTCTCTCCCTTAGTCCAAAAGACCATAAGTTCCTTCTCCCCCTCTCTTCTCCTATTATAAAAAGTTCTATTTCTAAAACCCGACGGAAGCGGAGTTAATCCGACTTCCAATTCGGTTTTTCTTTAAAACTTTACTTTTCTTAATCAATAAAATTCCATACTATCACATAATGTTTTACAAACATAAACCAACCTATTAAAATAAGTTTCATCTCAAAATATTCTTTTATGAAATTTTATTGTTTTTTTACGGTAAAATATCACATACTTCATTTCTGACATAAAACAACACAAAACTTGTATTACCTTTAGATAACTCATGAGGTAATGACCTACCTCATCACAACACACATATTTGATATAGCACGATAAAGTTTTGGGAATACATGGGATAACACGACCTTACAAATAAATACCATCAACTTATAAAACCATTTCTTTAAAAAAAGACGTATTAAACAATTTCTTGCAATTGCGCCTCTACAACCCACTTTTGGGGACCCCGTTCGGGATGGTGCGAATTATCGCACATCCTCAGGCCTAATAGAGCAAGATGCAGACCTTCGAAAGGAGCATTCGATCTCAATGAAATTTTTATGCATTTTTCTTTAGAAAATGAGATCTCTACAAGAAAATAAATAAAATTAATTTCATTAAATATATATATATATATTATCAAAATATCTACTTTAATTATATTATATAAATATTCTAAGTTTTCAAAAGGAATCACTATTATATGAAAATACCATCCAAATACAAAACAATACCGATATTTCAATAAAATACCCTATACTATGAAAATGAGGTTTTACTCACTAGAAATTTTACTTTTATAAAATATACATCTATGAAAATCCTAAAGACGATAATTAAATGCTTGAGGTGTATTTTTAAAATTATATCAAACTATTTTTATATAAAACCCCCTCAACTTATACTAAATTAAAATAACGACCCTAGCAAATATACGTTTAAGCGGGACCAGTCTCTTGAGCCTCAGGGAGCCAGAGATATGGGTGTTTGCCTATTTAAGATAGACAATCTAACAAACGGTGTTATCAACACGGTAATTGTCTTGGAAAAAGACCCAAATTCTGCCGTCCATGTGCAGCAGTTACCGATAACATCAAAACTAATTCAGGATTTCAAGTTCTTTTTAAAATGTATGACTCAGACTGAGTCTCAATCTAATCAATCTGATTTGAATGTGATTCAAGTATAAACTACAATTCAACATGAATTCGTCTATCCAATCTATATCAATCTATATTGACTGAACCGAACCATGGATATACTCCGTCTACATAACTTTCCATTTATATCCATTCCATTTACTGATATCATGGTTTCGGAAAGTCATCCATCTATATAATAAAATAATACAATCAATACAAAAGACATCGCGTGGTTTATAAGGGGTAGATTGGTACGGAAGGTGTTAGAAGTGGCACGAGACTGTAACCATAATACACCTAACCTGAATATCCATTGCCGTTATACCGTGGATGAACGGTTCCTTGTGTTCCTATACCTTAGTCTCCAGAATAGTGGGACTCCTCTCGTATACACTGGCATTTTCTGTACCAAGCTACAAACAACAGCGTTAACATTATAATTAAACATTATAAGTTATATTCTCTTTCTGTCTATTCTATCTCTACTCACATTTAGGACTTACCGAGCGATTGTTCGCTGACGACATTCCTTCTCTTCTTCTTTGGAATATTTTCAGGTGTTTCAGACGCTTTAGAGACCGAGCCCAGCACTGAGGATTTGGAGCAGTTTGCGTTTGACCCGGAGCTTTAGACACTTGTACATATATTTTTTTCTTTCAGTTATGCCATTGTTTAGGCATCGCTTTCTACTCATGTATTTACATTTCAGTTGTACTTGTAAAAGAATGTTTAATAAATAAAATTGCTGTTCATTTACATTCCTGTCTCTTGTGTACTTTACTTTATATTGCTTAGATACGCTGAGTGTGTTTACTTCTGAGTAAATACGTAGTGGGCCTCGTCGCGTCCTCTTGCCGTATATCGGGAAGCGGGGCGTGACAGTATACACCACAGCACAACGGTATATCGGAGCGGAGGAATCACACCCAATTAAATATGGTGCGCTCTATGATGTATACTGCTGAGTTGCATATTTCTTTTTGGGGTTATGCACTTGGGACGGCTGCATACGTATTGAATAGGGTTCCGACCAAATCAGTGCATACCACTCTATATGAGATATGGGAGGGGAAGAGACCATGTCTTAATTTCATTAAGATTTGGGGTTGTCTGGCTTATATTAAAAAGCAAATTCTAGACAAGCTCGAGGCAAGGTCTGTTCTATGTAAGTTTGTTAGATATCCTAAACATTCACGAGAGTATATCTTCTACCACACCGAGAAATAAAAGGTGTTTGTTTTTCGGAATGCCACCTTTTTAGAAAAGGAATTTCTTGTGAAAAAAATTAGTGGTAATGAGGTTAGAACTGGAAGAAGTTCCAGCTGCACAAACTAGAACTGATGATTTAGTGGAACCAGAGGATCCAATAATACCCAATGGACCCCAGCCACTCCGCAGATCTAGTAGGGTTCCTCATCCACCTGAGAGACACTACAGTTTTCTCATAGACGGTGGGAGCGAGGATTGCATCATGGAAGATGATGACCCAACTAGTTTCGAGCAGGCCATCACAAGTGGGGACTCTGTGAAATGGCTGGATGCTATGCGATCCGAGATGGAATCCATGTACACCAACAAAGTATGAATTTTGGAAGTTGCTTCTGAAGGGGTAAAACCCATCGGGAGCAAGTGGGTCTTTAAGAAGAAAATTTTTGTAGATGGAAAAGTTGAGACTTTCAACGCTAGACTTATTGCAAAAGGTTTTCGTCAACAACCTGGTGTTGATTATGATGAAACCTTTTCTCTAGTGGCTATGCTTAAGTCCATCAGGATTTTACTTGTCATTGCTGCATACCATGACTACGAAATCTGGCAGATGTATGTCAAGACCGCTTTTCTAAATTGTGATTTAGAAGAGAACGTATACATGACACAGCTATAGGGCTTCGTAAATAGTGGGAACAGCTAGAGAGTGTGCAAGCTGCTTAAATCAATCTACGAATTAAAGCAGGCATCGCAGAGCTGGAACATTTGTTTTGATGAAGCTATCAAAGAGTTTGACTTCATCAAAAATGTAGATGAACCTTGTATATACAAAACGGTTGTAGAAAGTAAGGTTGTCTTTCTCGTATTGTACATGGATGACATACTCTTGATAGGAAATGATGTTCTTATGCTACACTCGGTCAAGCTCTTCTTATCACAAAAGTTCTCCATAAAAAATCTTGGTGATACCTCCTATATCCCGGGGATTAAGATCTATAGAGATAGATCTAAATGAATGTTGAGATTGTCCCAATCCAGGTACATAGACACCATACTAAAGAGGTTTAGTATGGAAGATTCTAAGCGTGGTAATTTACCCACTTGCTCAGGAATCACTTTCTCCAAAGACTGATTTGGAAAGGGCTCGCATGCAGGGGATATCCTATGCTTCGGCAGTCGGGTCAATCATGTATGCGATGTTATGTACCAGACCAGATGTAGCTTACTCACTAGGTGTAGTGAGTAGGTATCAATCAGATCCTGGGAAAAACCACTGGACAGCTGTGAAGAACATAAGTACTAGAGAAGGACTAAAGAAATGTTCTTGGTGTATGGTAACGGTGAACTCCAGGTGGAGTCCTTTACCGATTCGAGCTTCCAGAGTGATAAGGACGACAGTAAGTCGGTCTCGGGTTTTGTCTTTACCCTCAATGGAGGGGCGGTATGTTGGAAGAGTTCCAAGTAAGATAACATAGCAAACTCGACGATGGAGGCTGAATACATCGCTGCCAACGATGCTGCCAAAGAGGCTGTCTGGATGAAGAAGTTCATAGCCGAACTTGGTGTGGTTCCATCCATTGAGCATCCAATACCTGTGTATTGTGATAACAATAGAGCCGTGGCTTTGGCCAAGGAACCCCGGTCCCATCAGAGATCCAGACATATTCTTTGGCGGTATCACCTGATCCGGAAGATAGCTGATCGCCAGGAGATCGAGATCAGGAGAGTTGACATGAAGGACAATGTAGTGGATCCACTCATGAAGGCCCTCCCCCAGACGCAATTCGAGAGACTATTTGGGATGTTGGGTATGAGATACTACAACAACTGGCCTTAGTGCAAGTGGAAGATTGTTAGGGATATGTATGCCCTAGAGGCCATTATTGTACATTGATGTATATTATAGTGGATGCTTGGACATATAGAGAGAGGAATTTCTTGCTCGACATGATAATATGCTATCTGGTTGCCTTTATCTTAATATGTTCACTGGTATTATTATACTGTCTCTCATATACATGTTGATAAAGCCCTTAGGGTGTAGGCTTAACTACCAGGACTATGATGCGGATCATACTACTGGGACCTGGGTAGTCTACAAGTACATCCTTTAATTTTTCCTAGTCGATGGTATATCGAGACAGGGCATCGATACACCAGAGTAGACTAGTGTGTACGTTTCTTGATCCTGTATGGGGGTGATGGTTGATCCCATATCCATTGGTGTTTGACATCAAAAATTGTACACAGATGCTCATTAGAGAATGGGTACACCGAACAGGACTCGCCGAGAACTCCTAGTTGGTACTATACCTGTCGTCTGATAGCAGTTCTCTGGTGACACTGGTACAGGTTAGTCTGTAAACCTGAGATCGTTATCGAGTCTTGTGTGGCTCCCACTGTGCTTTGATTTACTTCCTACCACGGCTCAAAGGAGTCGTGCAAACAGGTGAATTTTGGGTACAGTCCCGAGTCACATGGAGGCAATGAGCGATAAGAGGGGTTTCGTCTCTCCCAGTATTGGGAGTTGATGTTGCGCTATACTCGATTGGCTATAACAGGAAGTCCCTGGCCAGGGCTGTTGATGAAATTTACTGGTAAGTGTTATCAGTAGTTTCTTGAACCGTTATGAGCCATATATCGGCATGACTTATCAAGTTACTGGGGTCTGACGATTCCACCCCTAGACTCGATATGCGACATATCAGATAAAGAGACCGGACTGTACGGTAAGTGTTACTTATAGTTTCATGAGATTTTGGACAAGCTTGCTTGCTGATCTTCTAATCGCTCAATACCTGGGTAGCCGTTATGTCCAGCTAGTACCGCTGATGGCTTGTGGGTGACCGATGTGATCATCATCTACTGCTAGCGTATTGACGAGTCTTTAGAGTCCCATACAGAAATTTCCTAATTCAAGCGAAACGAACTAGGGCGCATATGTTGATATGTGCAGGGGGCCTGATTAAATTCGAGTATGTGATATCGTATTCTAATCTGGCGGTTCTATGTTATCAGGTTATATGTGATATAACCGGATTATCGAATCAAGTGTTGATTTGATAATGTGATATACAGATAAATGATATTAGTCGGTTATATGTGATATGACCGGATTATTAAATTAAGTGTTGATTTAATAATATGATATATATATATTTATATTTGATATAATTATATATTAACTAATATTATTAGCTCACTAATTATTTTCTTTTCTTTATATATATTTATGTTTTATATATGTGTGTGTGTGTGTGTTGATTTTCTATTTTTAGAAAATAGAATAAAAGATGGAAAAATGGGAAGATATTTTGAGTATGGTGTGAAGCATGGGCTTTATCATTTTTTATTAGTCTTGACTCACTATTCAAGCATGGTTGCAATTTATTATTGCAAATAATTCCATTCTTGAATATGTGAGCTCAAGAGAGAGCTATTCTTCACTTCATTCTAGACTTAGTCATTTTTCTTGACTTGAGCTTATTTTGCTCTCTAGCTTCTTTCATCTCCATCTTCTTCCACCTCAAAACCCTAACCCTCACATGCGATGTGAATCATAGGGTTTTGCATCAACCTAGTGAGCCAAACACCCCTACTTCACTATCCTACACTTGATTAGCAATCAAGTGTAGTGCGTTTTCTTCACTAAAGATAATTTAGTGAAGAGGTAGCTTGAGCTAGAGGAGCTTCGGATGGATCATCTTCGGCACGAAGGTCATAGGAGGAAGCTTGCACCTTTTTCAAGTGGAGTCCAGTGGAGTCGCGTGGACTACAACCCGGAGCATTCGAAGAGAAGAACACGGTCTACAAAGGTTGTAGTTTCGTTCTCTTAGTATAGTTTTGTTTATATCATAGTTAAACCCTAATCATCTAATTTAAGATCTTGGTTAGTGTAGATTAACACAACTAATTTTTAAAAAAACGGCATGCTTGATGCTAGTAAAACCCAGTGGTGGAGCTAACATACACTTTCAGAAAGTCATTAATTGTCCACATTAAAGCCGCACGCATTGTGAAGGTTGTATTTGTGTTTGCATCGTAAGTCTCTACACCATCAATGAATAAAGATTTTAACTCATCGATCAGAGGTCGAAGATATACGTCGATATTGTTTCCCGGTGAGTTTGGTCTGTCAATAAGAAGATACATTATAAAGTAGGATTGATCCATAACCAACCAAGGCGACAGATTATAAACTATCATTGCTATGTGATATGGCTTCCAGCCATATAGTTGAATGGGTAGAAGCCATCACTAGCGAGTCTGAGCCTGACATTGCGAGAATCACTACTGAATATTTCGTGCCTCCTATCGAAATCCTTCCATGCCGATGAATCTCTTGGATGACTCATTTTTCCATTTTCGCTTGGAGCAGCACGATGATGCCAAATCATTGCCTCGGCTGTTTTCTTGCACCTGAATAGCCTCTGTGTTATGGGAAAGTATCTTGCTATCTTGACAGGTATATCGGGCTTCTTATCAGATTTTTTCGGTTTATACCTGGCCTCTCTGCATGTTAGACACTCTTTCAAATCTGAATTCTCTTTCCGGTACAACACGCAATTTTTAGGACATGCATGAATCTTCTCACACTTCAGACCCAAATAGAACAACATCTTCTGGGCTTCGTACCAGCTGTCGGGCACGTTATTTTCCAGAAGTATAGAATCTTTCAGGAACTTTACAAGTATCGTGAATGACTTGTTGCTCCATCCATTTAGGCACTTAATCTAGAAAAGTTGGACGGACCATAATAGGGTGGAATACTTTGCAATCTCATAAATTGGTCTTCTAGTATCATTCATGAACTTTTCATATTTATCCACACATGGTCCTTGACCGGAAGGAATGTCATCTTCAGTAGAAATACTATCACCGAGGGCGGCCTCTACCATATCCTTCATTTTTTCTTCTGGAAAGAAGTTATCGTCTTCTTCTTCTTCTGCCATATTACCGTCTTCTCCTTCTTCTTCTGCCGCATTACCATTTTCTTCTTGTCCTTCCCTGTGATATAGCCGAGTTGTATAAAATCTAGTAAAACCATATTTAACGATATGAAGCTCTACGATTTCCACTTTCTGCCAGAACTTATTCCCACATTTATCGCACGGGCAGAGAATCTTCTCTGAAACGATCTTATTATGTGCGCGTGCAAATTCAATGAAAGCAGCAACTCCTGCGACAAACTTAGATTGCATGCGTTGTTGCCAATTCACGTACATCCAGTCCTTAATTCTGATATACTCATGGGTCATGTTAGATTGTATAATATATAAATTGTAGGTTATGATGACTATATTGAGAAATCTAAGAACGAGTGTTTACTGATAAAGAAGAAAATCCATAGAGGCAAGTTTGTTGTTGAAAATAATAAATTATCGATTAACAAAGTTAGATTTGAAGATACCCAAGTATGAGTTGTATTCTGTTTATGTGTGTTTCAATTTATGATTTTGCTTAGTTGTAGGGTTGTTAGTGTGTATGTGTTTTGTGTGTGCGTTTGTTGTGTATTCGTGTTGTATGTGTGTGTTTCGGCTGTCGGGGGTAAGGCTTCTATCCCATTAAGAATGTATAGAGCAGACGCTCATTCGCTTGTTCTTTCATCCGTTTCAAGTAAATTTCGGCAGCACCTCCCCGCTGTTCTCCGAGTACACTATAATAGAATAGATAATCATTTCAATGCTGTGAAACAACGTTGAAATGAATATCTAATCTATCTTTGTACATGGGGAGAACCAGCGGAAAAATACCGACGAAATAACTCGAAACGAATAAAAACATAAGCGAATGCAGGTGTTTGCTTTATACATTCCTAACTTGTTCACACTGGACAAATCTATCGGTTATCATACGATTGAATCTTCTCGTCACATAGACTACTTGACGGTTGTTAGCACCGAACTATACCGTCCGATATTTAACAACCTTCGTATAGTTCTATGTCACGACGAATATCGAACGTATGTTAACCGATAGACGGGGACTAAGCTGCGCTTTGATTTTCACATATGAGTATCGATGAGAATATGAAAGTTTTCATATTATCATCGAGTATCATATATTGGTTTTAATTTGAACATTTAACTTGAATAGGTTTTACGTTTACGTTTCATTTTTAAGGGTTCGAAATTTTTAGTTTAGGGTAAGGTTTTTTTACGTTTACGGTAAAGTTTTACATTTACGTTATCATCGAGTATCCTACTAAAGGAACTAGTGCACCCTAAACCCTAATCCTAATTAACCCAAATTAACATAATTAACCATAAGCATCACCCTAACTCAAATTATCCCTAATCAACCCAAATTAAGCTAATTAAACCAAATTAACTCTAATCATCACCCTAACTCAAATTATCCCTAATTAACCCAAAATTAAACTAATTAAACCAAATTAAGCCTAATCAACACCCTAACCCAAATTAACCCTATTTTACCTAATCAACCCAAATTAACCCTAACCCTAACCCTAATCATCACCCAAACCCAAATTAACCCTAATCCTAACCCAAATCATCACCTAAACCTAATCCTAACCCAAATCATCACCTAAACCCTAACCCAAATTAAACCTAGCCCAAACCAAAATTAACCCTAATTAATCTAATTACCCCTAATCCTAATCATCACCAACCCTATTTTACCTAATTAACCCAAACTAACCCTAACCCTAATCATCAACCAAACCCTAACCCTACCTAATTAACCATAATCCTAACCCTAAGCCTAATCATCACCCAAACCTTAACCCAAACCCAAATTAACCCCCAATTAACCCGACCCTATAACCCTAACCCTAAAATCAACACCACCACCACCAAAAACAACATAATTATAAATTAAACTCGAAATTAACTCACCTCAGTAGTCACCGGCCGGCGGCAAAGAGCTCGAGAAGATGGAGAGTAAGAGCTCGAAGAGGTAGAGGAGGCCGAGAAGATAGAGCTCGAAGAGGTGCTCGCGGCGGCGAGGACAATTGGCGGCGGTGAGGTCGAGATTGGCGGCGGCGTTGAACTCTACGATGGCCTCGAGCGACTCCTGCGACAGAGGAGGAAGTCGGCAACGAGGAAGTTGACGACAAGAGTGTGGTGGCGACGATGCACGAGGAAGTCGACGGCGATGGGTGCTCGGGAATTGGTGGGAAATTTTGGGGACGGTGGGAAATTACTTAGCTTTATATTTTTTTTATAAATAACCTTTTGTTGCCTCTACGGATTAATCCATAAGGTTTTATTTTGCGGCACCGTAGGACCAAATAAAAAGATTACATTTTAAAAAAATTTAATTTATTTATACCCCTACGGTGGGCACCGTAGGGGGAAACAATGCCCCTACGGTTTAGTCCGTAGGGGCAATAAAAAGTTGCCCCTACGAATTCCTCTATCCGCAGGGGCAACCCCTCATTATAGTAGTAAGGGGTTGTCTCAAAACTCCAAAAGGTGGAAGGGATTTAGTAAAATTTAAATTTAACGAATTTTAGAAGTGTAGGTACCATCGAAAAATAATAATAATAGGAGCACATCAAATTATCATAAAATTTTATGGGTATATGAAAATACTCTTCATATAAATATTTTAATAAAGGGCATTATGGAAATGAATTGAAGTCGAGGAAAAAAAAGCTGGTTTCAAAAGTAAAAGGCTGGTTTCAAAAGTAAAGGGTATTCACTGCTATTGGTGTAACCATGATGGATATTTCCGGCCATTTAGCCATTCAAATTTCAGACTTGATCCAATATTACTTGATGGATCTAATTTACTCCCTACTGAAAAATGATGACTGCTATCATCTTCTCTATATCTTCTTATCTGCTATTATAGGATAAAAGGAAAAATAAAGGTATGGTTTGATTTTGAAATTGATTGGTAATGTATTACTTATTTTTTTCGAAAAAGGTCAAACAAAAGACACGATTGTTTCATGTGCAAATATAATACAAAGTCGTCATTATTTTACTGTACGATACAATACATGTACTTAAATTGCCATATTACCATATAGTTAAATTAATAAAAAAATAATATAATTACATGCATCACGTTAATAGTAATCAGAGCATTACAAGCTTCTACAAATAGGTCGAAAGTCTCCATACAAAGTTACATTGCCGCAGCCGCGGGGGGGGGGGGGGGGGGGGGGGCGCCATTATGTCATAACCTGATCATATTTAACTAAATAATATGCATGTCGAGGTGATACAAAGTAACCTCCTAGAAGACTCTTTCCGTGCGGCACATCAAAAAAAAATTGAGAACCCATAACCAAAATCTATGCGACTACAATTTAATCTATCTGGGAGAATGACAATTCTAGGCATACACTACATAACCCGATATAATACACGGTAAAAAGCAAACCTACGATTGTCAAACGAATTATCGTCAAGTTTCAGTTCCCATATTAAGAGCTTTAGTAATCAATGATACGAGCAAATTACTAGATTCTGTAAGTTAACTTGTCAGCATTGCCTCAGCTGGATTAACGATCGCTGCTCTTCCTCTCCAATTTGATTTAAGGGAGGAGAGCGCCGTAGCCCCTTCAGTATATATTCCGCTCTGCATAATAATATTGTGTGCCTGATCCCTCTTTGCTTGGTATTTACTTGATCAGCTTCGGCAATCTCTTTCGTTCGCTACTTTCTAATTGAGGCACGCCTTCAACTTTTTCTGGTGGCTTTTGGCAAACACAAGAAGATGGAAATTCATGAAATTCCCCACGTCCCGGCCTCATTTCATCGGGTTCTCCCATGAAACCTCTCTGGCACGACCTTACCTTCCTTGCAAATGTTTCCCAGTCCATTTTGCTTCGTGCATTGAATAATGAGCTAAGCTTCTTCGCATTTGGTCTTATCGTCCTTTTATGGCCCATATACCTCCTGCACAGTTCAAACCCAAATATATAGTTGGATCTACATATGACCTATCAAACAAACTAAAAATAAATTAATCACAAAACCACAAGAGACAACATAACTGAGATGAGGACTAGGCAAATTCTAATCCTATATAATCAAATATACTTTAAAAAAAGGGAAGAAAAAAATCCCAGCATGAGCAGTGCATTATAGACAAGTCTATCTTATGTTCAAAAGTGCAGAAGTGCCAAAAGAACGTAAAAAATAAAGCATGTAAATCAGAATAACTAGCCCATGACACACTTATGCGGAAAAGGCAAATTGAATCCTCATGCAGTCACTATATTCTGTTTCATCAAAATTGAAGAAAAGCATTAGTGCAGTACGATTCCAAATAACTATCCTAACTCTAAGTGCCAAAACCGTCTGCAAAAGAGTGTCCCAAAAGAAAAGATAAATTTATAAAATAATAACACTTAAGATAATTATTTGGCAAGCATCCAGGAGCTGTGGTGTTGAGTAAATGGACACTTCAAGATAGATACAGTGGGAAATAAAGACTTTCATGAAAGCAGCTTATGCATAAATAGGAGGAATTGCTCCTTGTTTGCATGAGCATAATCTATGTAACCAATAGGGCAGATGTTATGTGTGCCTTGAATTTAGTGATGTGTATCCGACCTGCTTGTTGATCCCTGTAAAACTCGGTTTGGGCCCGCACATGTATGTACATAGACTTTTAATATAGCGGGACTCCATCCAAAAGACTTGAGTCTTATGGAGGGTTATCCCATCTTATATCTTATACCCATATGCATCCCACAATTTTCCCAATGTGAGACTGTATTCCCACATTCTCGACTCTTCCTCACGTGGAACGTGGACGAACTCCATCTCACGTGCAACTAGGACTTTATGTGCAACGTGGACGAACTCCACCTTCTGCAATATGGACAAACAAACACCTAAGCTCTGATACCATGTAAAACTTAATTTTAGGCCCACACATGAATGCACATGGGCTTTTAATATTGTGGGACTCCATCCAAAAGACTCAAGCCTTCTGGAGGTTTATCCCATTTTAAATCTTATACCCATATGCATCCCACAATTTCCCGACGAGGGACTATATTCCCACTTTCTCAACAATCCCTATTTGGTCGAGCCATGTTCGCTTTTACTTCCTGAGCGCCCTCCAAGCTCTATGGTCTAGCATATGAAGTTGTTTGAGCCATCTTTGATGTCGAGCCTGCGGGCAGCCGATGCCCTGTAGGAATTGGCCGAGCCCGAAGCTCAGGGCCCAAGGTTTTCTTTTTCTTCTTTTTTGTTGGGGGGGGGGGGGGGGGCTTTGAGACGCGAGTATTTGAAGATTATATATTTCTGTATGGCTTAGGGTTTCTTGTGGAATTTCAATGAGAAATACGATAACCGCCTTTTGTGTAAAATTTGGGGTGTAATTGGGATTAGGATTTGAGAGCAACTGGGATTAGGATTTGAGAGTTACTCCATCATTGTCACCTCACAATTATGAGATTATAGTAGATTTCTATTACTTTGCCTGAAGAGGTGAAGACGTAGGTCGATTTGGCCGAACCTCGTTAATTCTGATTTTGTGTCTTCTCTAGCGTTTTCGTAAGACATAACAAAAGATGTTTCACAATTGACACATTTTAGGGTGTCGGCTGATGGTAAATTTGAGAAATTTTGCACCAAAAAATTCGAACTTTGACAAGGAAACTGCTTAAATGATGGCAATAATGCCGGAGGCCAACATTTGAATTGTGTATGTGACATGTATGTCTGTACACAAACATAACCTTATATGATAAATAAGATGCCAAGAAAAAGAATGTATGGTATTAGGTGAACAATTTACCCAAATACAAAGCTTAAACTGATGGTTAGTGGGCCAATAAGCATATCAATCAATCTAATAATTGGCTCTCCTTCACGTAGGCCTCAAGGATGTGGATCCCTGAACATGTGGCAAGGCTTCCAGCATAAACATGACTAATTGGGAAAGGACGAATGAATGTGATTAATAGAATTAGGAGAGAGAATCTAGAGAAATGTAATGGATGGGTAGGACTAAACCTAATCCTCCTCTTTATATACGCAAACCCATTTTATTATTTCACCCATATTAAGCATCTAATTACATATAATAAACCCGTGTACACTACGAATATTCTAACATCCCCTCAAGCTGAAACATACATATCATACATGTCCAGCTTGTTACAAATAAAATGCATTATATTCCTTCCTAAAGGATTTGTGAATAGATCGGCTAATTGAAGAGCAGATTGAAGATAGTAAATATCGATGATCCCATCATCAATTTTCTCCATCTAAAAATAGCAATCCACCTAAATGTGTTTCGTTCGCTAATGGAATACATGATTAGAGGCGATATAGATTGCAGCCTTGTTATCGCAATATGGCCGCATAGAGGAAGTGGGCTCAAAGCCAAATTCTCCAACCTGAAAGCGAATCCATACAAGCTCATAAGTGGTACTCGTCATGACTTGGTACTCTGACTCAGCGATGGAGCGAGACACTACGCTTTGCTTCTTACTCTTCCAGAAGATCAAATTACCTCCTACAAATATGCAATATACTGTAGTAGATCTGCGGTCGGATGGAGACCCGGCCCAATCTGTATCATTGAAAATTGCTATCCGAGAATGTCCATTATCTGAGTACAATAGACCCTTCCTTGGAGCATTCTTCAAATAACGAAGCATCCGAATCACAGCATCCCAATGAGCCATTCGAGAATCGGCTTGAATTGGCTCACAAAGTTAACAGGGTATGCGAATCAGGTCGAGTGACGGTGAGGTAATTCAGCTTACCGACCAATCATCGGTATCAACCAAGTCGCCTTGTCCTAAAAGAAGTTTAGTATTAAGATCCATTGGAGCCCCTATGGATCTGCACCCTAACATCCTCATTTCAATCAGCATATCAAGCACATACTTCCTCTGTAAGATGTAAATGTTATCCTTAAATCGAGAAACCTTGATACCCAAAAAGTATTTAAGGCTTCTAAGGTTCCTAGTTTGAAACTTCGTCTGAAGGTGGTGCTTAAGCCGTGCAATACCAGCCACATCATCGCCAGTAATCACTATGTCATCAACATATACTTATTTATCGGTGTTATTGGCCGTGCGAAGTCTGATTCTATTCGAGGGCGAGCATCTCATCAATCATAGCATCGGTCCACACTTTATGAGATAAAACATTGGAGAGTGACTTGGGTAAAGCATGAAAGTCGGGGGAGGAGAGAAAAGCCCAATATGCCTGAGATAAATGAAAAGTCGCCACATGATGATCTATAGGGTGAGAAGTATAGCTTCGGGTGCCTTTTTGTAAGGCAATAAGAAGGTCAATATGAGCCTCCGGCGGAGCTCAAGGCTCTGGGAGATCAGCAGCAGGATGTTGAGGTTCAAAAGTCGTAGGGGCTCTGTAACGTCTTCAAAATAATAAAATATGATTTTTGGGAAATTTTATAATTTAATATTATTTTAATGAATATTTTAATATTCTGGTATAATTAAATACAGATAAATGGGGAAAAATTATGGAAAATTCTAAAATAAGGTATTTTAAGGAATTGCCTCGTTTTCTGTGCATGCCCCCATTTCCTCTAGTTTTGACCCTGAATATGTCTAGTTTTGACTGATTCCATCTATGGTGAAATCTGGGTTGATTTTCCTATGTTGGTGTATAATTTGGGACTTGTTTTAGCATGGATTTTGGTATTTGGTGATTCATTCCTGTCGGGTGGCGTTTGGACGTCAACGACAAGTGGATTTTGATTGTGTTTACATGCGAGTCGATAGGTTTTTACCTATGCGGGTAGCGTGTGCCATTTTGGTTTCCAATGTGATTTTCATGTGCTTTAGCATTGTGATATACTTGTAGGTACCCCGCGTGATGTTGAGGCAAAGGAGGTGAAGATAGCGACATCGGCTTTGGCACACGAGAAGCAAGGTGAGTAGATTTATATCTACGGGGAGAAGTCGGGTGGATGGCGTATAGCACCCCCGCAGTCCGTGGTGATGTATACGAATACGTATACACACGAATATTTATTATGTGTTGTTTAGGGTTATTGATGGTAATAATGATATTTTGATGATAAGAATATATTGGTTTAGTATAGTGCGAACCCTAAAGTAGTGGTTGCACTCACACATACATTTACACACATACTTGCATTCATTCTTTCATTTATTAGAGTGCATATGATGGTGCGTATATCTACACATGGGTATGGGACTATGTGTTTATATACGGGATTGGAGGACGATACGTGGTTTGAGATGATACTTGATGTGAGGCCGTGAGATCGGCGATGTGACATAGTTTGCCTTTGAGGTGCGATATGATAGTTTTAGCGGGCCTTTGGACATGTGCTTTACCCGCATTCATATTTTATAGATGGTGTCGATTTGTACTAGACTTACAGTAGTACCCCAGATTGTGTGATCTGATGATAAGTGATACCTGATATGTGATGAGATAGTGTGATATTGACCCCTACCCAGCTATTGGGATGCCGTACGACGATTTACCGTACGAGCCGATATTGATGATAGATCCGCACTCATGACTCGAGGATATCATACGATATGTTATTGAGGCGAGATCACCGACTATCATATCTATATTTTATATATTGACTCAGATTAGGTGGTTTCATACCCCTCCTGTCTAGATTATTTAGTAGACATTAGACTAGACCGGGTCATACCTATTTCAAAACTAACGAATCGGGGATATTTTAAAGATAAGCAGAAGGGTTATACGGATATTTTCAAATGATGCATCTTTTCTTAAAACACCGTAGCCCTTACTTTATCAAAAGCCCTGATTCGTCTTATTTCAAAAGGCAAGGTTGCATGACATATCTATTGGGGCAGGTTCTGTACTTTTGCGTTGATCATTCGTTTCCGCATATTCTTGCTATTTGCATTGCATCGCTTGTATTGTTGTGACATTCAGTCATGCTGCTAGGACACCAGCACCATTATCGATGATGTATATGTTCCACGTACACTTGTTGCCGGCTCACACACTCATCATCGATAATTGCCATGTCACTACACTATAGTACTATTGCATTCATGATATGATTCTGGCATGGCATATTGTACACTTATACCTGTACACATATATAGATGATTCTAGCTTGATTGGGGATTTGGGAACCGCAAGATACTCTTTAAAAACAGATTCCTTTTAAAAGAGCGGTCTCCCTCGACATGTGCACATTATTATTCCATGTTGCATGACTTACTGATATGCTTGCATTACTGTTACATGCCGCATACATCATGCTTTGACTGTACGCATTGAGATATGTTGTTTCTATGATATTTCTGGATTTGGGAACCGAGGGTATTTCAAAAGAGAATATGTCATTTCTTTAAAAACCCGGTTACCCTTGATATGATATTTCAGTGCGTCCACCATGTGTTTTCTCGGTGCTGAGAGCGATATGTGTAACCCGAATCGAGGCGTGGATGAGCCGATTGCGGGTACATGGTGGACCCGGTATGGTTCCCCTCGGCAAGATGATCGATGAGCTTTGCCGATTGAGCCTGGAGGAGGGCGAGTACCTACCGGTGATTGGTTGGACCTGGCGGTTATCCGGAGGATACCGACCAGAGTCGATAGATGTTTTGGGCATACTGCTGGGGCCGAGGGCCGATACCGCAGACAGAGCCCGCAAGCCGATCCGGACTGACGGAGCCCGATATATGAGGATTTACGTGCCGATGCTGGGCACAGTTTTCATGATGTTTTCGGGTGTCGATGCTGGGCACCCTGGTTCCATGATTTTGATGTGTCGCGAGGGACACGGGTGGTTATATCCTCATATTATTTCCCATGCACATGATTCATGATATTTACATGCATGGTGGTTATTGTCAGTGGGTGACGAGTGGACGGGATCCACGAGTGTGCAGATTTGATTACATTGGTTATACCTCATATTCATGACATGCTATTACCTGAGGCACTAGCACGAGCACTTGGCACTACACTCATGTATAGAGATTACATTGCCAGTTTAGCATGCTTCAGCTTTATTCATATTGAGGTTTATTTATTATCTGATTGTATTGACCTAGGATAGGTCATGCATTCGATCTCTGCTTGTAGATATTTTCTATTCACGAGTTGGCAACTCACCCCCGTTGTGCCCCAGTTCTTGCAGGTTTTTGCCGTACAGATTCCATAGCTGCATTTCTGGCACACTGCTTCCTATGGGTGACTTGCTTGGTTAGGTGGGTTCTTTGTATCAGAACCGCCATTGTTCATGTATTTTTATTGTATCTAGAATTGTCCATCAACCAAAACTTGTAGTTTGTTTCAGACTTAGAAATCAGTGTTGTATTGTTTCGACATTAAAGTCGCGCTTGTAGTATTGCGGTTTTCTGGCTGTTTTTGAGTTTCTTTTCAGTTTTGATCCTCGCCCCTTGGCGTTGTATATTATTATTGCTTGCGTGGTTGTGACCGTCGATTGACGAAGAGCTAGCTCCCGCTTGGGATGCCTTTTATCATGTCATATATATTATTCTTGTTGTACCCCGTTCGGGGCCAGTTTTTACAAAGGAAACTCTGCCGAAATTTTCAGGAAAAATTACACATTCAAAAAAATTCATATTCGGCTTGGTTATTTAAAAACTTGATTTTCAAACATGTTTTCTTTACCTCTTAAAACTAATTTTCCCTATTTACTCCTTAAATGGTTTTAGATTTCTGGGCTTTTGGCTTACTTGGATCAGATGGAATCCTATAGACTTCATATGGTTCGAGGGCCAGTCACGTGCTCTTTCGGGTCGTGACAAAGTTGGTATCAGAGCGCTAGGTTGACCTTGGTTCGAGTCTAAGTTTGACTATGTGGAGCCTAGGGCGTTACTTATATACGGAACTTAGGCTTGACCTTACGGAACTTAGACTTGGTCGAGGGGGTATTAGACCCGAATTTTCTTCGCGTAGGATGACCCTTGGTTGATGGAATAGGTGACTAAAGTAGAGTGACGTACCGTTGGTATGTTCCGCGGCATACTTACGACACGCCACTCCGCTTAAGAAACCTTAGGTTGTACATTTCCTTGCATTGTGTCATATTCCTTCCTATGATCTATCTTCATCGATACTGGTTGTGGTTTTGCTGCCGCGATTGCACGGGCAGAGTGAGCTACGGCTCGAGTTGTCAGCATGAGCTCGTCGCGGACGAGGGCTGACCGGGGCGTGATTCCAGAGACATACGGTTGCATTGAGGCTTCGTATTTTGTGTTTCCGCACTTTGAGCGTTTGACAGATCGCTGTTGCGAGATTTCTCGGATGTACCGGACGGTACCAGAGGATTGAGCCACTGATAGAGGCCAGCCAGGATGTGATGACCGCTGATATATCGCTTATTCATGATGGTTGAGGCGCTGCTTAGCGTACCGACGAATGAGCCAGTTGTTGCTGCGAGTGATGAGATATCGCCCAGATGATTGGAGCTACTGCAGCATGAGCATATTCTTAGAGATATGGTAGTGAGTCGCCAGTCACCGAGGATGAATGACTAGGACATGTGGTTCGTTCGCTTACCCCGATGCGAGGTCATCAGATAGATTGATTCCAGCTAGAGGCGACTTCACGCAGATTCGTTGAGAGTCGATTGAGACGATCGAAGGTCAGGAACCCATTTTCCAAGTTTAAAGTATACGGAAAGACATGCAGGTGATTCTATGGACCCTCTAGAAGAATGAAACCCTAACTCGACTTAATGACCGTGTGAAAGCCTTTGAACCTTAGGGTTTGCGGCAGTTCCTCGGCGCCATTAGTGAGGCTTGGGTTTGCCCTTCTACGGCTGGACCACCGACGCTGTGGCATGTACTCGATACTATTAAACTGTACCCGAGATGTTGAGCTCTTGGGGGATTGTGAGGTTCTGACGAGTCGATCGGATGATTCGACATCATTCGGATATCATGTGATGGGACACTGCTTGGGAGACTCCAGATACGAGCATAGCCGTCGGAGCGCGGTCTGTGTAGCCATGATGAGATGAGTCCGAATCAGTCGATAGTGGAGCAAGGTGGAGTAAAGAGTTTGCACGAGATTTCGACGAGATGACGTTCCACTCCGCTGACATCAGAGATGCGATATGCACGCTGAGGACGTGTTCGGCTAGATATCTTCTACTGAGTGATGAAGATACTGAGTTCGTGATTTCGAGTTCGTGTTAGAGACTTCGGGTGGACCGTAGCCGAGGACATTGCAGTGTGCAGATAAAGACGCGACGTCGAATGGTCGATGATACAGACAAGCGGGACAAGAAGTTCGTGCGAGAGGCAGACGAGCTGTTACTACACCCCGTTAAGATTAAAGGCCGGACATGCATATAGAGGCGCAGAGATGCGACCAGCTTCCGAGGAGATGTTGTACTAAGGACGCAGAGGTCCAGAGAGCGAGAAAAAATTACGCCAGAGTACCAGCCTCCTTACAGTTTGGCTTAGGCAAGATCAGAAGAGACCTTGAGTAGGATTCCTTCCAGTACACTGCTGCAATAAGAGTTGCACCCAGGATCAGATGTGTGATATGCATTCAGAGGACCCGAGGTCGGCGCCAGAGATGTGCTGCTTTACGAGCGGGCGTGAGGATTGACCGAGAGATGACCAGGGAAGTGCAAGAACGGAATCGTTCCTGTCAGCACACCTGACCGGGCCGATGAGCCGATGGATTGCGAGTTGGTAATCTACAGGAAAGATCAGGAACCAGAGGCAGAGGACGCCAGCCGCGAGTAAGAGGCAAGTAGATATCTTGCGCCGCTAGCATCGGATGTACCGGTACCTTCTCGACCCTGAAGAAGGATATACCGACGACGGTAATTATGATTTGTGATTTTGTGATTTGATTATCACGTATCCGTTGCTTTGGATTTCGTTATTTTGGGCGATCTATTCGCATGATTTAGTCTTGATGACTGAGTTTCATGATATTTGATTTTGTGCACCATGGTTGCACCTACTGGGTATTTATACCTTGTACATAGTTATTACTCTTGAGCTGTTGATTGCGATTTCATGCCTATTTTATGCTGGTGATTTGATTTACGCTTCCAGCAGAGTTTCATGTAATTTTAGTGTTTTGATTTTGCACTCGGTATAGCTTATATGTGCTTGTAGTGCATCGATATGTGTTTTGTGCCCGCAGCTGCACACGTTTATGATTTTCTTCATATCTGGATACACTTGGTGTTGCTGTTTACGTATTTGAGTTATTGCTTGGTATTTGTGCATGGGATGCACCAGTTCTATACTTCGTGCATTTGTCGCACCAGTTTTATGTTTCTTGCGTTTATCGCATCAGATTTATATTTCGTGCCTTTGTTGCACCGGATTTATATTTTGTGCATTACGATTGCACCTGACTTCGATTTGATGCCTTTCGGTATGTCGATTTTGATTATGATATTGATGTGGATTCTTGCACTCCGTGCTTTTGACTGGACTTACGCATATTCGACGTTGCTATTGGATTTTGTGATTCCGTGCATATTGAGTGCGCAGGGTTTAGATTTTCATTCGTGCACGATGGATGCACCGATTTGGATTTCCGCGCATGTTGGGCGCATGTTTTGAGATACGATTTTGGTGCACACCCGATGCACTAAATCGAGATTTCTTCGTGCATGTCAGATGCACCGGGTTTTTGGCTGTCAGGCACACACGTTGCCTATGACAGATGCTTCGTGAACACCCGTTGCACCTAGATGCTGTTATGTGCATCTGTTTAGCACATATATGGATTTTGATTCCCGTGCGCACCAGATGCACAGGGTGGGTTATGTATATTTTTGAGATTTATTCCTTTTGGAACAGTACATTTTTATGATATTGGATATTATTTTCTTACTGAACAGGACTAGTCAGAGGACAGTACCTGGATATTTTTTTTTTTTGCATACATCGATAGTTATCGAAGGGATTTCCAAAGAGCGAGCTATAGTCTCAGTATATACCTACGTGTCCGATATGACACGAAACGTTTTAAAAAAACAAGGAAACCCTTCTGATTGTTTTCAAAACGGCGGAACGTGCTTATTAAACAAAGGATATATATATACATATATAGTTACTTTCTTATGAAAAACGTCCGCCACTGTGCAGTGTTATGCGCATCGCACAGCGACTTAAAAAGGATTTGGCATGCTTTTACATCAGCTATTCACATGTATAGATTGGATGTCTGCATGTGTAGTTCTGATCCATATCATATCGGTTTTGTATTGGATTTGACATTGTGTCCTTACCTTGACTCCGATGATTGCGGGATGCTTGATAGAGCGTTGTTTTTGAGTTATCTGCTCAGTACTCATGCGCATGCATTGCGCTGTGACGTTTTATGTGTTGATGATTTCGAAGCCCCGACGACTTGGAATTCATATCGAAATGTTTTAGAATTTGGGGTTTTAAATTTAAATTCGGGGACCGAATTTCTTTAAGGGGGGTAGATTGTAACGTCTTCAAAATAATAAAATATGATTTTTGGGAAATTTTATAATTTAATATTATTTTAATGAATATTTTAATATTCTGGTATAATTAAATACAGATAAATGGGGTAAAATTATGGAAAATTCTAAAATAAGGTATTTTAAGGAATTGCCTCGTTTTCTGTGCATGCCCCCATTTCCTCTAGTTTTGACCCTGAGTATGTCTAGTTTTGACTGATTCCATCTAGGGTGAAATCTGGGTTGATTTTCCTATGTTGGTGTATAATTTGGGACTTGTTTTAGCATGGATTTTGGTATTTGGTGATTCATTCCTGTCGGGTGGCGTTTGGACGTCAACGACAAGTGGATTTTGATTGTGTTTACATGCGAGTCGATGGGTTTTTACCTATGCGGGTAGCGTGTGCCATTTTGGTTTCCAATGTGATTTTCATGTGCTTTAGCATTGTGATATACTTGTAGGTACCCCGCGTGATGTTGAGGCAAAGGAGGTGAAGATAGCGACATCGGCTTTGGCACACGAGAAGCAAGGTGAGTAGATTTATATCTACGGGGAGAAGTCGGGTGGATGGCGTATAGCACCCCCGCAGTCCGTGGTGATGTATACGAATACGTATATACACGAATATTTATTATGTGTTGTTTAGGGTTATTGATGGTAATAATGATATTTTGATGATAAGAATATATTGGTTTAGTATAGTGCGAACCCTAGAGTAGTGGTTGCACTCACACATACATTTACACACATACTTGCATTCATTCTTTCATTTATTAGAGTGCATATGATGGTGCGTATATCTACACATGGGTATGGGACTATGTGTTTATATACGGGATTGGAGGACGATACGTGGTTTGAAATGATACTTGATGTGAGGCCGTGAGATCGGCGATGTGACATAGTTTGCCTTTGAGGTGCGATATGATAGTTTTAGCGGGCCTTTGGACATGTGCTTTACCCGCATTCATATTTTATAGATGGTGTCGATTTGTACTAGACTTACAGTAGTACCCCAGATTGTGTGATCTGATGATAAGTGATACCTGATATGTGATGAGATAGTGTGATATTGACCCCTACCCAGCTATTGGGATGCCGTACGACGATTTACCGTACGAGCCGATATTGATGATAGATCCGCACTCATGACTCGAGGATATCATACGATATGTTATTGAGGCGAGATCACCGACTATCATATATATATTTATATATTGACTCAGATTAGGTGGTTTCATACCCCTCCTGTCTAGATTATTTAGTAGACATTAGACTAGACCGAGTCATACCTATTTCAAAACTAACGAATCGGGGATATTTTAAAGATAAGCAGAAGGGTTATACGGATATTTTCAAATGATGCAACTTTTCTTAAAACACCGTAGCCCTTACTTTACCAAAAGCCCTGATTCGTCTTATTTCAAAAGGCAAGGTTGCATGACATATCTATTGGGGCAGGTTCTGTACTTTTGCGTTGATCATTCGTTTCCGCATATTCTTGCTATTTGCATTGCATCGCTTGTATTGTTGTGACATTCAGTCATGCTGCTAGGACACCAGCACCATTATCGATGATGTATATGTTCCACGTACACTTGTTGCCGGCTCACACACTCATCATCGATAATTGCCATGTCACTACACTATAGTACTATTGCATTCATGATATGATTCTGGCATGGCATATTGTACACTTATACCTGTACACATATATAGATGATTCTAGCTTGATTGGGGATTTGGGAACCGCAAGATACTCTTTAAAAACAGATTCCTTTTAAAAGAGCGGTCTCCCTCGACATGTGCACATTATTATTCCATGTTGCACGACTTACTGATATGCTTGCATTACTGTTACATGCCGCATACATCATGCTTTGACTGTACGCATTGAGATATGTTGTTTCTATGATATTTCTGGATTTGGGAACCGAGGGTATTTCAAAAGAGAATATGTCATTTCTTTAAAAACCCGGTTACCCTTGATATGATATTTCAGTGCGTCCACCATGTGTTTTCTCGGTGCTGAGAGCGATATGTGTAACCAGAATCGAGGCGTGGATGAGCCGATTGCGGGTACATGGTGGACCCGATATGGTTCCCCTCGGCAAGATGATCGATGAGCTTTGCCGATTGAGCCTGGTGGCGGGCGAGTACCTACCGGTGATTGGTTGGACCTGGCGGTTATCCGGAGGATACCGACCAGAGTCGATAGATGTTTTGGGCATACTGCTGGGGCCGAGGGCCGATACCGCAGACAGAGCCCGCGGGCCGATCCGGACTGACGGAGCCCGATATATGAGGATTTACGTGCCGATGCTGGGCACAGTTTTCATGATGTTTTCGGGTGTCGATGCTGGGCACCCTGGTTCCATGATTTTGATGTGTCGCGAGGGACACGGGTGGTTATATCCTCATATTATTTCCCATGCACATGATTCATGATATTTACATGCATGGTGGTTATTGTCAGTGGGTGACGAGTGGACGGGATCCACGAGTGTGCAGATTTGATTACATTGGTTATACCTCATATTCATGACATGCTATTACCTGAGGCACTAGCACGAGCACTTGGCACTACACTCATGTATAGAGATTACATTGCCAGTTTAGCATGCTTCAGCTTTATTCATATTGAGGTTTATTTATTATCTGATCGTATTGACCTAGGATAGGTCATGCATTCGATCTCTGCTTGTAGATATTTTCTATTCACGAGTTGGCAACTCACCCCCGTTGTGCCCCAGTTCTTGCAGGTTTTTGCCGTACAGATTCCATAGCGGCATTTCTGGCACACTGCTTCCTATGGGTGACTTGCTTGGTTAGGTGGGTTCTTTGTATCAGAACCGCCATTGTTCATCTATTTTTATTGTATCTAGAATTGTCCATCAACCAAAACTTGTAGTTTGTTTCAGACTTAGAAATCAGTGTTGTATTGTTTCGACATTAGAGTCGCGCTTGTAGTATTGCGGTTTTCTGGCTGTTTTTGAGTTTCTTTTCAGTTTTGATCCTCGCCCCTTGGCGTTGTATATTATTATTGCTTGCGTGGTTGTGACCGTCGATTGACGAAGAGCTAGCTCCCGCTTGGGGATGCCTTTTATCATGTCATATATATTATTCTTGTTGTACCCCGTTCGGGGCCAGTTTTTACAAAGGAAACTCTGCCGAAATTTTCAGGAAAAATTACACATTCAAAAAAATTCATATTCGGCTTAGTTATTTAAAAACTTGATTTTCAAACATGTTTTCTTTACCTCTTAAAACTAATTTTCCCTATTTACTCCTTAAATGGTTTTAGATTTCTGGGCTTTTGGCTTACTTGGATCAGATGGAGTCCTATAGACTTCATATGGTTCGAGGGCCAGTCACGTGCTCTTTCGGGTCGTGACAGGCTCGACAAGCATACACCATATACCACCAATAGAATGTGAAGGCCATTGGTGTTATTACGGTAGAACACCGAATGGTCATGAGCAAACCGTCTTAGGCCAAACGAAATAACCATCTCAGTAAACTTCCTAAACCATACTCGAGGAGACCGTTTCAAGTCATACAATGACTTCTTCAATCGACAAACTAGACCAAACTCCTTTTGAGCAACAAAATCAGCCGGTTGCTCCATGTAGACCTCTACCAAAAAACCATGAAAGAACGCATTCATATCAAGCTGATACAATAACAAACGATGAGTAGCTCCAAGAAACATAAGTAGACGAACAAAGGTCATCTTGATCACGGGAGAAAAAGTTTCCTCATAATCAATCCCATAAATCTGCGAATCCCTTTAGCAACAAGCGTGCCTTCAAGTGGGAAAGGATTCCCATCAGGATAAAACTTCATAGTATAGACCCAATGGCACCTGATTGCCTTCTTCCCCGTCGGAAGAGGAACCAAATCCTAAGTTTGATTCTGTTCGAAGGCGGGTATCTCATCAATCATAACATCGGTCCACCCTTTATGAGATAAAACATTGGAGAGTGACTTGGGTAAAGCATGAAAGTCGGGGGAGGAGAGAAAAGCCCAATATGCCAGAGACTTGTAACCGGTGGTGTAGGGCCCAACGGTGGGGAATCAGGGGTGAGAGGTGGGTTGATTGAAACAGTACGGGCGACCTCCAACACGGGGGTGGAGAATCAACTGACTCGGAAAGGGTGCTCTCTTGTGACAGAAGATATTAGATATCTAAAGGAAAGTCACTGTCCATGTTTACAGGAGTATAGGATGTAGAAAAGTATGGAGCGAACTCCTGAAAAGTCACGTCAGCCAATATTAATCGACGACGTAATCCAGGACTATAACGATATCCCTTTTGAGTCCGAGAGTACCCAATAAAAACACACTTAATAGACTTAGGATCCAGTTTAGATCCCCATGTTGTAGATCATGCACAAAACAGAAACCCAAAGACCCCTGGAGAAACATGGAAAGAGACCACCGATGGGAATAATATAGAATGAGAAATTTGTCCATCTAGAACAGAGAAGGACATAAGATTGATCAAGTAATTCGTAGTAAGAACTGCATCCTCCAAATGGATTTAGGCACTCGCATATGAAACAAAAAGGTACGAGTGATCTTTAACAAATACTTATTCTTCCTTTCTTCCATCCCATTTTATTGGGGGTACAAGGACATGAAGATTCATGAATACTGCAAGTTTCTCTATATACGCCCTAAAAGGGTGTGTATTAAAATACTCCTTGGCATTATCACTCCTCAAGGTATCAATGGTGACCCCAAATTAAGTCTTAACTTCATAACAAAGGAAATGGAAATGAGAAAACACTTCTTAGATTTCATCAAATATAATGACGACTCGAGAAAAATCATCAATAAAGGTCATAAAGCAGTGAAAGCCTTCTTGGGAAACATGGCATGGCCCCCAAACATCAGACTAAACTAAATCATAAGGATTTTTTTAGCTCTTATTGACACGAGATGGGGAGCTAGAGCGATCGTGCTTACCCAACTCACAAGACACTCTAAACTAGACAAAGTATCAAGAGAGGGAACAATTCTCTTCAAGGTCCGGAGAGAAAGGCTACCAAACCAACAATAGGCAACGGAAGCAAATGTGGATGTTGTTGGGCAGACTATAGGGCGTTGATGCTCATCGAGATGATACAGGGCAGACTATAGGGCGTGGATGCTCATCAAGATGATACAACCCATCAACCTCGGTCCCTGTGCCAATCATCCGCTTCGTCCCAAGCTCCTGAAAAACACATCTACCAAAAAAGAAAGTTGCGTCATAATTCAAATCTCGAGTCGGCTGGCTAATAGAAAGTAGAAAGAAAAGCCAGGCAAGTATAAGACAGTAGAGGGGTAACTGTGATATGGCATGAACGGACCCCACTCCCTTTATTGCAGAGGTGGTGTCGTTCACTAAAGTCACTGGGGTACTAACATGTCTTAGCATGTATGAGGACAATATGTCTCTCCTGTCATATGATCTGTCACACCTGTATCAATCACCCATGGACGACATACAAAAGTCGAAGTAATAAAAGCTGTATGGTTACCTCTCGAATGACCCAAAATGATCACAACGGAAGCTCGAGGTGTAGCTGAACTATCCTGGCTACTAGAAGCATATGAGATCACAAGAAGCCTCAATCGAGCAATCTTCTCCATAGACTTGACGGAAATCTCGGATGATGATGCTGAGTCTGTCGAAATAGTGGAGGATGCAGGAGATGCGGTCCCAACATGTGCACGGGTAACAAGACAAGGAGGCTGAGGCCTCATTCAACTTCCAGCAAGTACTGCGAATATGTCCCTCTTGATGGCAATAGTCACAAAAGCGACTCTCCTCGGCCTCCGGCTCTACCTCCTCCATGATCTGCTCCCCTCCCTCGTGGAGAGTAATAAGTGGGAGAGCTCTCCAGCATAATAAGACCACCGTGCTCACCAGATGCAGGCTGCTCATCGGTAATCTCTGACCGAAATATCTAGTGGAGCGTGTGATGAGTGGTCGCGGGAGTAATATCTGTCTTCCCAAGTAAGGCCGAACGTGCAGAATGGTATTCGGGCCATAGCCCACCAAGAAAAATGATCACATGAAGGGCTTCTTATCTCCGCAACACCACTAATGATCGGGAACTCCGAGACCAGCTGGACGAGACGCTGAAACTCTAAGTAATACTGATGCAATGAACGAGTCCCTTGCTGAATTTTTGTACAACTGATGCACCAAATCATAGGCCTTGGAGAGGCTCTACTGCGAAGAATAAAGCTTATGGAGCTGATCCCATATCGCCTTCACGAATCCCAGGTGGACGAGCCCATCCATGATTCGTCGCTCCATCGAGCTAAGCATGAGATGACTAACTTGTGCATCATCGTCCGCCTCCCAATCGGCGGTAACTGGATCAAGGGAAAGTTTCGTCAGTTGATCGTCCTTTCTCCTCCCCTTGATATTTCGCTCCACCATGAGCTTCCAACTGTGGAAATTCTGATCGTCAAGCTTGAAGTCCACCGTCTTGGTGATCGAGACATCGGTGGAAGAGATATGCTTGCCTTCAGACTTGCTCTCCATCTCCACGAATCTAAGAACCACTCCTCAAACAAGAGCAAGCGACTAACCACTCCAATCAAACAAAACTATGATCGATCTTCTAAGATCCGATCCACAAACGAACGCCAATCAAGAAAGCGACCAACTTGATCGAAACCGATCACGGTCTCTGATAATACAAACTCATCAACAATACATTCAATCGAGTAGCACATAATGATTTGCGAACAATCGCCTCAAATCAACTCCAAACAGCCAAAATCTCCAAACGGCCAAAATCAACTCCAAACAGCCAAAATTGGCACCAAAAATGGCCAAGAACTCATCAAATTGAGCAAAAATCTCCAAGAACAACGCGTAATCACCAAATCAAGCTTCGAGCCAATCAAGTCAACCAAAAAACGACCAAGAATTGATCAGATCGACAAAAAAACAATCAAGAAAAACTCAAATCGACACAAAACTCCTTGAGCCTGAGCTTGATTCTTCAAGATCGACCAAGAAACTCATCAAGTCGAACTCAAATCGATTCGTAATCTCCACCTTAGATCGAATCGATCTCAGATCGAGCCATTTGGGGCCATCTCCTGAGTTCGACGACGACCGGAAATGGCTCGAACTGAGCTACTCGAGGTCGATCGACTTCGTCTGAGGGTGCTGGAGGTCGGCGAGGTTCCTGTGAGGGTCGACGAGACTTTGGCGAGGGTTGGTGAGGTGGGTTGCGGCGGCTAGAGGCTAGGGTTAGGGTTAGTGGTTCAGATCTGAGATGTGCCGTGAGGATGATGTTGATGATGAAATGTATGGTTGAGAGAATGAGTGGTTAGGATGCTATACCATAATAGAATTAGGAGAGAATTTAGGGAAATGTAATGGATGGGTAGGACTAATTCTAATCCTCCTCTTTATATAGACAAAGCAATTTTGCTATTACAATCCTATTAAGCATCAATTACATCTAATAAACCCATGTACATTACGGATATTCTAACAATGATAAATAAACATATTTTAAAATTTAAAGCAGGGCATCCTGCTTTTACCATCTGGATAGTTGCTTTACTACAAGTCCGAGGATAAACATTGAACAGCACAATTATCTTACTAATAATAGTATCAGCTTTTAACTAAACCTCCTAACAAGAGAAACTACTTTAAAACTTTAACAGTGGACCTGTAACAATGTCCAGAAACTTGTAGACTATAAGATTAGTGACCAAGGTGTAAATAGATTTTTCCAACCCCAAACTATAATTGTAGGCTGACAATGAATGAAAAAAATGATCATAACCTAAGGAAATAAACAAAAATGAATTTTAAGGGCATGAGAAATATGTACCTCCTTCCAGCAAGAATCCTGGCCATGTTTCCATTGTTATTAGTAACAAACACGTCACTTTCATCGCAAACAATATAGTCAATGGCAGCAAGACGAGAAGAGTAGGGGAGAAAGGGTCTCAAACTATCCCCAGCAAGCATTTCTTTGGTGTATACGTTTGGAAAGAGCTCTCTAAGAGGTCGTAAAGTCTCTTCTCCACCATAAATTTCACCAGATGCAATGTAAAGATAGGTATCGTTTCCAAAACCAAGAGCCCTCAGCATCAACCCAACTTCAAATGGAGTCAGTGGGCACTTCCCTCGAATACGTTCATCCCCAGCACTTAAGTCCTGCCAAAAGACCAACAGGGCATAAGCTTCAATGATGTTGCCTATCAATAAGTATGTTTGTGCACCTCATGTTTACAAGTATCTTAGTTTGATCTAAAGAGCAGAATGATCTTAATTTCAATATATACAGCAAGAAATTAAAAGTTCGAAAAAAAAGTCAAAATTTCTAAAAGCCAAAAAGAAATATCTTGGTTTAAACTACAGAAAGGGCTAACTGCATAGTGAAAGCACAACAGCTTATGGATAAAATGGTTGAAAATTAAATATGTAACTTATATCATGTAATGACCACCCCTTCCCAGGGTTTCATGGTTAAACGTTATATATAAGAAAATTGAAAAAGGAATGACTGAAAATAATAGAATAATGTTTAACAGCCATATGATTATTGTGCATTTGTTTGAAAGCCTTATGTTAGGTAAAAAGGAGACTCTCAGTTGTGTCAAGATCTTAGGTGGAAAATGTATTAAGGAAACATTTAGGAAGAAGGATAAGGAAAGTTGATTCAATTTGATGAAGATGCAAACATTTGAGAGCTAGTTCATGATGGATAATAAAAAAACCGAGTGTTGGAAGCCAGTTGCCATAGTGTTCTTAAAAGGAAATGGTTGGAATGTATATATGACATATGGGAGTTGGAGAGAACTTTCTCACCACAAAAGGAAAGATTGAAAAATGAAGAGGAAAAAAATAGTGACGAAGAACCAGTAAGGATCTAGCAAGAGAAGATGAAAAGAGCAGTGTTATTAAATATTCAATAATTCCAATCTTTCAATATCTTTTATATTCAATATTCAGCTATCACATTATATAAGATTTTATTAAAACTTGATATAAACTTTGTCAATTAAAGAAAAAACATGCCCAAAGATTCTAAGGTCTAATGTTTAATTAAATCCAAGAATTTTTTGATTTTTTTTTTGGAAAGATGATACCACAACTCCAATCTGACATGAAATTGGGGGAAATATTGATTCCGAAAGCCAAAAGAGCTAATATCAGTACCCAATACAGTTTTTTTTTTAACTCGGCATGAACTATGAATAACTGAACACCGTTAGGATGAAGAAGAATGGAGGTAATGCAGTCAATGAATTATGCCCCCGCTCTTAAAATAAAGAAAATGAAAACATCAAATTACTAAGTAAGAAGACAAACGGTCTAAACTTCTCCAAAGCATATTATGATCATGCTTTTGTGAAAGGTAGAATGTAGTGGTAATAATAACAATTGGATGTGGTTCTTAGGAATATCCACTTCTTAAAGCAATATTTATTGTGGCTTTACAAAATTTGAAATCAATAGCAAGAGAGAGAGTGAATATTCATCCAAAAACCAATACCTATTTCTGTCTTATAGGAACAAACATCAGATATAAATTCATATAATTCCTACAAAGTAACCATATAATTTAAGGATACAATTATTAAAAATGGGCTTCCTATTTTATTTTACCATGGTTTGGAGAGAGCTATTTGAGTCCATCTCTCACATGATAGCTTAGAGCTGCCACTGCATAGCAGTCGCAAGAATTTTGAAAGAGTGATATACCAGCAGCATAAGCATATTGCTTACATATGGTAATCCATATCAGTTAATTAAAGATTCTCTAACCTTACATCATCCTCGGTTAGCAACCTTTATTGACAAAGAGGGAGATCAACCAAATTTTTTTACTTCATTCCCAAGTTAGAAGCTTTGCGCTATAAGGCATTGGCTTACGAGGAAAAAATGCAAGACTATGCAAACAATATAACTTTTTTTTACCAGAAAAACGATGACACATAATGCATATAGCGGGGAAAAGGTAGTCATACTGGTAGTGTTGCCCACCGCTTCCTAATTTCCCCGAGTTCCTTCCGCTCTTTCTCACCACCACCATAGTAACAACCAGAAAATGCAAGCATGTCAGGTTCGAATCTGTCATGGCAATTAAAACAACAATCAGGGGATGCTGACGGAAAAGTCATGAAGTACTAAGAATTATTTAAGTGACATCGTCTATGAAAATAGTGATGTTTTATTCAAAGCAGCAACTGGGGAAAAAGGTTGGAGCTTTGGATAATGTTTAGATGAACATGAAGAATATTCGTTCAGGAAGGATAAAACGAAAAAAGCCATCAATATGCAAGGATAGAAAAATGAAAAAACTCTCTACAATGAATCCGGTAGCTATCAGAGATGGAAGCTTAATAAGTCCCATCATTTTAAAGCCTTTCTAAGCAGTATAAAGTACAAGAGTCAACTGAAGGAAATTTCTGAAAACATCCTTCTTAATAGTTATTTAAATATAAAGCGCATCAATTATAAGAATAAATATTACTAATAGATTTTATTTTTCAATGTCCTTAACCAAAAAAAGATAACCATGCTAACAAAGAAAAGCTATTATGTAATATGTTTATAATGACATACAAAAGGATGGACTTTTTACAATCCTTTTCAATCTTGAAAACCATGATAATGATAACAGATAGCAACTAAATTATTAATATAAAGTCCCTCTTCTTAAGACTTCAGGTGACAGCATAAATCATTATCGATTAAAATGACAACAAAAATCAAACATGAAATGCAGACAATTATATACTTCAATCACTAAGACTAAGGGACCCATTTCTGGCTCATTAAGTTTTGGCTCCTTGTATGTACATCCAAGTGCATGATTATGTATGCACATATGCACGTAAGTGTATATGTAGGCAGGTCTGAAGATACATGGCATAACTCAACATCTGCGCGACAACAGACACACCAACTATGTAAGTATACACTGTCTGGTTGTATAGACAAGTGGCTTTTAATCAAGTTTTGGGTACTGGGTCAGTTGAACACCAGAACACATCAGCCGAAGGACCCCCATGTCAACGTCGAACAAAATTATTGTTCAAAAGAAAATTTCAAATATAAAATACAATCCACTCTTTCTAAGGAAAGAAGCAGGCTATACCTCAGATGAATTGCAATAAAACGAGAACTCATCTTTCGCATTTTCTTCACCAATTTCTGCCCAAGACCTTCTATAGGCTTTGTAAATCTCAGTGCATGATAATTCACACGACATCGTAACTTCTGCAGTTCCTCATCGAGTTCGTTTGCAAGCCTATAATCGAACTTTGTCAATTGCAAAGCCTGTAATTGATTAACTTGTTAAAAAATTGTACAGAACACGTATAACAATTGAATTACTGCTAAATAAATAAATAAACCTGCCTCGAAACATGTTGGGCCGCTAGTTCAACATTAATCTCAGCCTAAAATTTCTTATTGAAAGACTATAGGGAAATGTGTGAAGGTAAATTAGGAGAATCATAAACTGTTTGACACAATCACATATAATTATATCATTTTCCTATAAAGACGTCAGCATATAACTTTAAAAAGTGACTGTAGTGCAGTACATAGAGGAACAGCTATAATAAAGAAGAAAAATTCACATCTTAAATTTCAATAGCTAAGATCAGTTCCAATTGCATTGTCAATTCCACTATTCTAATGATACTGGAAAGTAAGTTCTATAACTTCTTCCAGCATTGGACTAAACCAATGTTATCCGGTACGCGGAACGTTTCAGCACGTGGAACGAAGATGTGCATGGAACATGGTACAAAGTACGATGGGGGTAGTTTTCTTCAATTCATTTATATAGAACAGAAAACGTAGCTATATTATATAACATGGAGCATTTTTTTGGATTGTTCGTATATGTATGTGTATATGCAAGCAAGTATTATATACAAATATATAATTTAATATCTTTGATATCAATTTAAGTTCTTGAAAAGAAATAAATATTTATTTAGTATATCTACATATCAACACAAAGCCGGTTTTATACCCATTTAATTTAAGTTCTTAATGGGTTAGACCGGATCTTATGATCTGGATAGCTAGCGTTCCAAATCGCTAATGGCTTAGTGAATTATGGTAACACAAGACTAAGCAAATTATTCTACGTAATTGATTAAACAAATGGATTCATGTCGCTGATGCCCACCCATGAGTTCCCTCCACTTAGTAAGGTACGTAGCTAGGGTTGCATTCGGATTCGGATATCCGGATATGAAATTTTGGTTCCGTTCGGATACGGATATGGATATATTATCGGATCTAATCGTATATGGATCTTTTCAAATTTTTCGGATATGGATTCAGATATTCGGATATCTGCATTCGTTCGGATACGGATCTCCGCAGAAACATTAAGTTACATATAGCATTTTAATTAAATTCTAATGTTTTTATGCTTTATTAATTAATACTTTTATGGTAAAATTAAAATTAAATAATATATTAGTTTGTTTATTTTATATGTACTATAAATTATGCATTTAAAATATTATTTTATTTTAAAATATACATAATAGGACTATATATATATATATATATATATATATATATATATATATATATATATTCCGTTACGTGCATATTTATTAGTTTCAAATATTTTAAGCACTCATATTTAATTTGTACTCAATTTGTTTGTAGTATGTATCGATTACATGTATATTTTCACTTCACATTCACTTATTTTATATTTTAAATATTTATTTATCACTATCCGATTCGTATCCGTTTATCTCATATCCGATACGTATCCGTACCCGATTTTGTCAAATATGGATATGAATATTTTTTACCGAACTATATCCGTATTTGAATCCGTATCCGAAATATGAAAACGAATATGGATACGGTAATGCTCATATCCGATCTAAATGCAGCCCTAACATAGCACAAAAGAGAGAATAAGCAAATATAATATTTCGAATTATTGCTATATTAGGAAACATGCAATGGGAACATAAGGGCAAGACAACTAGATAAAATCTTTATGAGATTGAAATGACAAAATCTATAGCCGTCAGTGTTCAATCACAATAAACACCGATATTATACTTGCTATTTGTTTTCCATGTATTGTAACCTACTAACCTATCAGAGATTCTTCTAAGGATTTACCAACGAAAGAAAATAAACATATGTTCCTCAAAAATAACTAGCAATGGAATAATCCATAAGGAGCTAGTTATAGGCACAACGAGAATGAGATTCATATTGATAGTTAATTCGAAACTTTTATCACTCGAGTCTTTTCAGTAAGGGTGTGGATCAGGCGCAACAAATTTTGATCATCCTAGGCAAATTAATTAGACATGTATCACGTAAATTGTACTTTTCTTGTATCTACGAAACTTGCATTCACATACATTAGATCCATTCTCATTGAAGTGGTTAGAACTAGTCGCACAAAGGTGCTTCAGGGTGTACATGCACGTGTATGCTGATTTTGTTCGTTTTTCTGGATGGTCTTTTTTGTTTTTGTTTTTTTGGACTGCGGGGGGCAGGGGGTAGTTGGGGTGTGTGTGGTGATATGCAAGTAATAAGTTCGTTATCGGCTGATATAAGGGGAACAAAGCCTACCAGGCGGGCTACATGCCCTGCTGTGAGAGACAAAAGTACAGCAAAGCAGGTGTAATACTCTTGGACAAGATATCAGTTGCTTATGTTGCATTATGGAGATGGTCTGTTCATAGGGGGTATATGTTGGTCTTTTCAGAGGTGTTCTACTCTTGGACAAAGAAAGGTGACGGTGGATGTGATCAACACCCCTTAAAAGTATAGAGCTACATAGACTTGGCTAAAGAGTAGCAAGTAGTCATAATCCTCTTCCTGAGCAACAGGAACAATGCGATCGGATTCACAGAGATCTCAAACAGTAAAAACTGCTAGTGCTGATCTAAAAGCTGGGATTTGGTTTTAAAGTTATTAGAAAAATATAATTTCTATATTGTATTGGTGCCCAAGGAATTTCCACTTACACGTCTACGCAAGAGTATTGGCAGTGCAACATCAAGATAATATTCTGGAGTTGATCTTCTAGGTGGGCGCATAGTGTATGGAGGTTTTTCCATTGACCTCATTACTTTATCCGGGATCCTTCTAACAATTGTGATATCTTTGGAAAGGTAAGAAATGAACCAGTGAACATCAAAAATTTCAGCAAACTCGCTGCAAGTAAAAAATAAAATAAAAATCAGAGAATACTTGTAAGCATAATGACGGAATAATTTAAATTGTTTATGCAGTGCATCATTTCTATCAAAATGGCACACATGAACACAACAATAAAAACAGAATGAACAACAAACCTTTTATCTTTCCAGAAGGAATCATGATCCAGCTCTGGTATTACAAGAGTGGCATTTAAAATCCGGGCAACCACTACAGCATCTGTAATCTGGATGTATAAGAAGCATGATAAGAACCAAAGAATGATGCATTGAAAAGAAGCTGGAGTTTCCTTTCTAAACTCAGAGCATTAATGATTAGCACCAAAAATGATTCAGAATAGGAAGGAATTTGGCCAACTACTTTGGAATTCATTCAACGATGAGATAGCATAACAATGCAATACATTTGAAAAGATACTGCATAATGAGCGGTTCGGTGTTTAAGAAACCCCATCTAGGAATCTAAGTAGTTCATTGAACCCATAGACAAGCAAACATTTTGCTTTCAAACAAGCCAACCTATGTCATCTATATACACCAATTTTTGCTATAATATACCTTTAGTAGTAGTGGTATTAAAAATTATTTATGTTACAAGGAAGTGAAAATTCAACATAATAAATCCCGTTCCCATCATTTGATTGAATCCATCCTCCTCTGACCATGCTAAATATATCCCCTATGAACAGACCATCTCCATAATGCGACACATATACCTGTCATTTCTTAAATCTTTATCCTATTTTCTCACCTTGTACCTCTATCTTTAGTTCTAACTTATTAAATCAAATTTTAGAGCACCCCTAGCAACATGTTTGTGTGTTCTGTTAGTTTGCTTGCCTGTTTGTTTCGTCTATATCTTTAATTCTTCTCGTTTCAAATTTTCTATCTTTTCTCTCCCCTCAACATCACAGATTCTCTTTTTTCTTATCTGTAGCCTGATCTTAATGCCGGCTGATTGAAGGAGTGTAGATTGCACTGTAATTATCGTCCGTTTGATAATTTTGATCAATTTTTACACTTAAGATGTGGTATGTGCGTGCCTTAGCACCTCTACCTTTTTAATGGATGCAAAATATATTAAAATGTTTATCTGTCGCTGCATAAAAAATCTGAAATATTTATCATTTACTACTTCCCTAAACATGACATGTAGTGAAGTATATCGAAAAATTGAATAAGTGAAGAACAAATGAACATCATCTCATACGAACAAACAAAACTTTTATAAACTTCCACCGAATAAAGAATACGAATTATCTATTATCTGCTACTTTTCTGAAGTATGGCATGTAGTGAAGTATTAAAAAACTGAAAGAAAGCACAACTAGTCGACTCGGAAATCAACATGCTAAGAACTTCATGGTTATGCACATGGACGAGAGTTTTATCAAGATGGGCACACTTATTATGAAGACCTAACTTGAGAAGTTACAAATGGTTTTTAGAGTCAAACGAGCTGATTGTCTGCAAAGTGATTGCCACACCTCAAAAGTAAATAGTCACATATTCATAAGAAGGTATGATATGTAATAGATATCATGCTTTGGTGACGCAAAACACAAACTTTATGCAAAGAAATGGAAAGGAGAGAGTAGAGCAAGCAGATAGTAGGTATGGCCCATCAATAAACCAGAGGAAGTTCAATCTTTATTCAATGAATAATGATCAGCAACCATGGATGAAGGCAAAAGGTTAAAGGTATAAACCAAAAGGAATTTCAAGAGCTGAGGATGCCTCAAACTCAATGGCCGAACTGTAGGAGTTGCTTGGCTGATGTTCTGAAGCATTTACTGGTTATATCAAGGTGATAATCTAGATATTGCATCAATAATTGAAAATTCAATAGCAACAGCAATGATCAGAAGAAAAGGTTGGTAGCCCCCAAATAATTTAATGCGCTATTAACTGAAGAAAGATACAAGGCAGAAGACGATAAACAATACATTAAAATTAATTTGGCACCAACTCATATGTAGCATGTACAAACATAAAAGGGGTGAGGAACACTAATGTGGAAGCTTATTTTAATAAAATAATTTGTGAATATCCAAGTGCACCCTAAAATAGCATTTATACAAATGTTGGCGTATCTCAGTTTGGCAGTGAATAATTTTCGCCAATGATGCCTTTTCCTCTTGCACCATAAGATATGTGTTGGCACAAAATGGCATGGCACACACACACATTGCCCAAATGTCTGGTGCATATAGCAAACCTTGAGACTTGATTGTCATCGTCACTGGAATAAGAAAATGGTACAAGAACATACTTCGACACTAATGCAATTGTGGAGAAACATGCAAACTGATGTAATACAGAAACTGGTACTGAACCAATACATACGCTACAAGATATCTTCTAAGAAACTATATAAATCTAAAATTTCATTATTTAGGTAAAGATAAAGACAGAAGAATAAGACCGGTCGTGTATAATCTTACCCCAGTTCTCTGTTGGTTCAGTCCCCCACTTGCTGCGATTAGTAAATAGCCATTAGATCTGCTTTCACGCACACCAGCTAAACATACAAATGTAGGGGAAAAGAAGCTAGTCAGCAGTAATATAAATAAAACTATATGTACATAGGTGGCGTTTTTCATGATAACACCACATCAATTAAGAGAAAGATCAATATCAAACATTAAGGGACATATTTTTGGGTAGGGCACTTGGCCTGCTTATTCCCCGATAAGATACGGATAGGAAAAAAATAACCTTAGATCAACAAGCTAAACAAATGCAGCAAATGCGGGGGGGGGGGGGGGGGGGGGGACAAGAGTCTCCACTTTCTAATGTCATAATGTAACAGGTAACAATCACTGTCGCACACATTTGTCCCTATACAATCTGGGTACTATGTGAACTCAGGGGCATAATAGTTAGCAATGTCCACATAATAATTTTCATAACTATTTGCTTTGGACAACCTTTAAGTATTCTGCATAAGCCTATTGGTACAAATTGATTACATCCTTGGTTGTTTGGTGTAGATGGTACTAAATAGATCCTTCAGTAACCAAACCAGGTTTCACAAAAATATGAAAGATATTGTTAATGACAGTCAAATATGGAAGAATGGATATCAACGATATTCTAAAGTGCTGCAAAAAAAACCATTGCAAATGAGTACTGCAGATGATGACAAGCGGCAAAGAAAAAGGTAATTGCAAGTAAAAGAGTTTTTTTCTATACAGAGTTGGACTTATGGCGGTGCATCTGCAAAGGTATCATGTCATTGTGGTCTTGTTCTTTTCCCTGCAAATTTTACTCAATTTGGTAGATCCGTTGTCTATGTTTCATCTACATAAGAGCTAAATGACATAACAATCATCAGCTTTAGTATAAGTTACAAATTCTAGAAGATTTAAACTACAGCCGGACCCAATTCGGCAACCAACTCACGGATAAGAGCTAAATGACATAAAAATCATCTGCTTTAGTATAAGTTACAAATTCTTGAAGATTTATAAACTACAGCCGGACCCAATTTGGGCATCAACTTCCAAAATAATAGTAAATAACACACACGCACACACACGCACACAAATCCCATCTTATCTTAGCACGAGCATCTATATACTATCAGTTCTGTTATTATCCATCCTATTCCACATGCCTTGCTATAGTCATAAAATGTAACAATAACAAGCATTTAACTGCCAGTTTTTCCATTGCATCCCCTTTCACCGCTCTTAATTTTATATTCTGATGTATGATATCAGAGTCTCAACAAACATATTATACTCCATCTTTTTGACATGATAAAGACAAGCATAACAATGAATATCTTAACATATCTAGGTATGAAAGAGAGCCACATAGCTTGAACATAATGAAAGTGTAATATACAACAGGTACAATGACTTATTCTTTACAGCAGTTTGAAAAGTGTAGCAATGGTGTAGATACAGCGGCAGCATTGAATCTGGAAATGGTTTCTATACATCACTGATGTCTTGAAGTAGTTCAATAATTCTGTAGTTACTGATTTTCTGAAACTGTGAACAGGTTTCTTTTGCCTGAAACTAGTTCAAAATAGTTTTAACCCATATTACAATAAGTCAAGAATTCTGTGAAGAATATTACAAAATTAATAGAGGCTATACCGGAGGAGAACATTCCTTTTTTTCCAATTTCAATGTGACTATTGCTTGCCTTGGATTTTCCACTACTTATAGGTTTGGATAATTGGAACAGTCGTGAACCTGAACCTATATTTTGGGTGTATGAGAAATTGAACTGCAAACACTTCATATTATTCAAAGCAGATAATCTTTCTCAATTCCAAATTTGCATATGACTAACGAACAAGACATTTTTTTTTTTCCAAACCAGTGTGAATATAAATTTTGTCCATAGCCATTAGGCCGGTGGCTAGAATTGCAAATTGAAGAAGCTTGTCTCTGGAATTATGATTCCTCCGACTAATGAATTATTTCTTTTTTTGTTGCCAGAAAGTATTGTGATGAGTAGCTCTAAAGATTTAGGAGCGAAAAAATCGAGTCTCAGCGGGTTAGAACCATCAAGAAACCTGAACAATTGAGAGTTGAGACTTGAAAGTGATTGAAGAAAAGGTAGAGGTGTTGATATGAGCCACCTTATTCTCTTGTCACTCTGACATGCCACAGTTAAGTGACCAACCCTCAGGCATCTCAAGCCCACGTTCATAGATATTCAATTTCGGCGAATTTCGGCAAATCACCCTTCTAAACAGAGCGGCATATCAACTTATTTAATCATACAATGGCATCATTAAACTATACTTTAATAAAGTTATCTGAAACTATGATATTCGATATGAAGTGGTGTGAGGCCATACATGTGATTACATAACTAGTTCAAACATCTGAATTTAGAGAAATCTAGTAAGTTTTTAGATGCTAGCTAGCAGACAAATAATGTAATAGAACACATAGACAAATAAATAAATAAAATATGCAGATAAGCTACTTGCGTTTCTTATCTCATTCCATTCAAACTCAAAGCCATCATATCAACAAAAAAATTCATAGAAGGAGAAACCTGACTAGTACATAGATGCATGGGTTCTTATCGTGATCATAATTTCAACAATAAATAGTAAGGCAATTTTTAGGCATGTGTTTTGTTTTGAGTAACAACACTTTTCATATTTTATGACCTAATCTATGTACAATGTACTTTATGGCAGATTATAACTGTATATATAACTAATTCTCCTTTAGGGTACCTTAAAGTTGTTCTTTCAAATAATGTTTTATGTCAAATTTATGTTCTCTCCCGGCCTCAAATATTGAGTAACCAAAAATTTTCTTCCGCGACCTTTGATACATTAGTAAGGTAAAATAGTAATATTGTCTGATGTTAACATATAGAGGAAAAGGTTCCTTCACCATACAATGATTACAAAATTGGTACCAAAGGACACGGTTTTCTGTTGCACAAGTCAACCATATAGGAGGTAGCTCAAAAAATTTGCATAAAAGATTTGTGATATTTTAATATAATACAAGTAAGAATGTATACCCTTTATATATTTCTCGAAAAAGAGTTAACAGATAAATGACTAAATTTCCTTTTAAAAGAAAGAAAAAGGTAAATTAGTATTATTCCATTAGACGACAATAACAACATAGTATACATTCAATAACATTAACATGAAAGAGACATGATAAATGATAATTGTTCCTTAACAAAAAATGGAAGTACATAAATAATCGACTAACAGTAAAAAGAAGATAAACATGCAACTTCGAATGTACAGATCTATCAGAAGCAATCAAAAAGATGATTAAACATCTGATGTAAACTTACATTTGAAATTATGCCCTCTATCACTACAACCATAGTAGAAATCTGAAAATTCGGATTTCCATATGTCAATAGTTTCCCGATAAATACCCTGAAAATAAATTTGAGTTAATGGATCAAACTTTTATGATTGACTAGAAAAGTCAGAAAATAGCAAGCGGGTAAAGTATAAATAGCACTATTATAACACATGTTTGGATACACACTTTCTGCTGGATTAGAAACCTAGGTTCCATTTTTACTCTGAATTGAAACATTCGGGCAAAATGGTGTGCTGAGATGTGTTTCTATGAGTAAATCCCGTAGGGGGAAAATCCGAAATGGCCCATTCCTTTAGATTAAAGGAAATTGACCCAAAGCTAAATTTTCTAACCATAAACTTGCTTGCTTGCTTTTCTTCTTGAAACTTGGCCTTTCATCATTATTTTTTCTTTTTTTTCCTCCCGTCTCTTTCTAATCCTGATACGGCGATACCATTACAACCTAATTTTTTTTATGTTTAATTCCCAGAGGTTTAAAAAAGATTACAAAGAAGAAATCCAATCCCGAAACATCCAAACATGCATTTGGTACAAAAATCGTTGGAAGTTTCTGCTTAAAGGAACATTACCTAGTCTTAATAACTCATTTGATGCATAATATGTATAAAAAATATCAAATCTTCACATGATTCCGAAAATTTACAAGATATCTCATAGAAGTGCATTCATTCAATAGTTATACGTCATTCGCAAAATTTTCAACAAAGGTAAAATAGCCCTTGTAGGACTAAGAGTTAAGATGAAAGCAAGCGTTCGAATCGTGTCACCATTAATTCAACTAGGATAAAAAAAAGTTGCCTTTTTAGCAAGAATCACAAGGCCATAAACCTCTAATCACAAACAAAACAACAAATCCCAGGATCAAAACACATACCCGACTCGATCGCCACCCCCTAAGCTGCGACAACTCGATGTTAGACGCAATGTGCCCCGTGAACAGCGAGATCATACCCAGAGCGAAAAGCACCAATCCCAACAGCAGAGATCTCGAGATCGGCCTCTTCGGCGACGAGATCGACTTCCTCGAAGCCAGAAACGCCAATTTACTGGAAGGGATCATCTTCAACCTATAGAGATCAAATTTCTTCGCCATTCTCATAACAGGCGTAGCAAAAGCCCTAGCTCTGCAGCGCGCATTAATGGCTTGTCTCTGATCATTAGGGTTTCGAGCAAATAAATCAAAAGGAGAAAAGCCCTAGATTTTGGACGACGTTACTGGAAACGAAAGCATCGCATTTTCGCTTTCGCGAAGTTCGAGAGAGGGGAATGAGCAAAAGAGGAAATTGAATAGTACCCCCAGTTCACTAATTAGGATTTGTTGGTGGTGGTTACTTAAAATAATTAGCAGTAATGGGACAAAGGAGGGCCCTAGACGATCTTATGAGGGCTTGCTTTGCTTTGCTTGTTGTTAATGGAGTTTATTAATGGAGTTTAAGATGCAATGCACTTATTTTTGCTGAACCACAAGTTCAATTAATATGTTAACTCAAGTTGGAACTACATTTCCAACTAAAAAATTCTTGGGTTCTCTATATGGTAATGGCAATAGCTACTTACATCAATTGGAAAGAAAAAATAAAATGCTTGTCTTTAGATTATTATGTCTTCTGTTATAATAACTCGGATTATTATGTCTTCTATTATAATAACTCGGATTCAATGGCATATCCAGAAATTCTGATCAAAGGAGGCACAGGATGATTTAAGATCCATCAAAAACTTGATCTAGATAACATATAAAAATACCATTATACAAATGTCATTGCCCTAACAATTTTTATGTTTTGTATCCTCATCTTCCATAATAGGTTAATACGATCAACAAATTACGTAGTGTTTATCTCAAATACGACATGGATTCATGGTATTTGGCATAGCTTACTTTAAAATTAAATTGACATCAAAACTCAAAACGTAATAAAACAAAAAAATCCAAAGCCTAAACTAATTTTTGTTGTTGTTCCAAACCCCACTAATGTTAAAAGTATTAACAAGAATCTATTAGAGAGAGATGGAATTGGGGTGAAGTATGTTACTTAATTATTAGAAGAGAATAATAGAGGAAGCCTTATGAGGCTTTTTGTGTTAGGTGGCGGCAAAATGTACGCCCTCCATCATTTTATTCGACGATTGACACCTTCCAACTTGATCTCCATTCTCGAATTTGTCGATACACCAAATTTGTTATGATTACAACACCATTTCACCGTTGATTTAGCAACGTAAAAAGTTCTATTGTCAGTAAACCGTTAATTTTGCACCTACTAAATCAACGGTGAAAAGGTGTTGGAATACTTGAAAGTTGATGTATCGACATGTTAGACAATGAAGATCAAGATGGCCGGTGCCGAACGTCGAATAAAATGGTGGAGAATGCGATTTGTGCCGCCACCTAACACAAAAAGCCTCTTAGGGCCTCTTTCCTCTATTATTCTCTTAATTAGAAAAGCATATGAACTAAGCAGGGTCTACTTGTGTGGGTTTATAAACATAGGTTTACAAACTTTGTTAGAGATTGAGTGGGGGCACGTGTTGTTGTGGATAATAACGGAGATTAATGATACATAGAACAATGCTAATGATCAATCACGCAGCAACAACGCAATACCAACGAAATATATAAAATGATGAATACGCGAGAATATAAGAATCACAAACCAGAGAGAGACACAGGAATTTGTTAATGAGGTTCACACACCGTATGACTAGTCTCCGGCAGAGCAGAATCTACAAATGTGTACCATATCCTTGAATCAAATTACACCAATGAGCAACCGTAGGAGATTTCTCTCTAGATCTTAGTCGTCACCCTCTCTCTATACAATAGTCTCTCAAATCGGTAGTAATTCTATCATATGAGAGATCTCTATATATATGCAAACTATATTCTTACAGAGATAAACCCAAATTACAAATATTCGGTTCGCACAGATATCCCGATGACAGACGTTTGATAAAGAAAGCGTCAGACATCTGCTTCCTCTCTGTTAAATTTCATCTCCTTGGGCAAAGTCTGTTACGCCTTAGTCAGACGTCTGCCTGCGCTCTGGATTGGGCTTCATGCTTCTCCAGAAGTCTGTCACGGATGTCTGGTTACGCTCTATTATTTGGCTAAGGCTCTTCTCTGGACGTTTACACTTTGGCCTTAAGACGTCTAGCATTACTCCGAATTTCTTCTTGTGTATGCATGCATGCGCAGACGTCTGAATCCTCTTGTTCAGACGTCTAATGAAGAATTATCCACATTTCAACCTTCACCCACTTGGAGATTCTTCCATTTTGATTCCCAAATCAGTAGACTTCATACGATTCCGCTATCTGCTCTCTGCTGATCAAATCTTCATGGAGAGGTTCACCAACCCGCAAAAGAGATCCAACTTATCTCTGTCTACGACCTTGGTGAATATATTCGTAGGATTTTTTCTCCCACGATATTTTGCCCGGTTAACTCACTATCTTCCAACGTTATGCGTATAAAATGGTACCGCACCTTGATGTGCTTCATCCGAGAGTGATATTCAGCGTTCTTGGCCAAGTGTATCGCACTTTGACTGTCGCTCCAAAAGGTATTGAAATCTTGTTTCTGTTGGATATAGTGCCCTCAAGACAATTATTGTAATTGCAGGTAGGCAATTATGGTAATTGAGAGAGGATCTATACGGGTAGAACAGTCTTACTTGAGATGATAGTATACTATCTGGTTTGTCTTTATCATTATGTATGTACGTTTTACTTGCTATTACGTGTCGCTAATATATAATGATAAAGCCCCATAAGATTCTTTCTTGACTACCAGAATTATGATGGCGATCATATACGTGGGAGCTGGGTAGTCTATAAGCACATCCTTAAATGTTTCTAGTCGTGGGAGCATCGAGACTGGGTATTGATGTTTCAGAGTAGACTAGTGTATATTTTTTACGCCCCTGAGAGGGACGGTGGCCGGTCTCATAAGCCATCGGTGTTTTGGCACCTAAGATTGTATACAGGTGCTCACTAGAATATCGAACGGATTCGCTGAGAACTTCTATATGGTATTATACCTATCGTTAGATAGTAGTTCTCTGATGACATGAGTACATGGTATTCTTTTGACCTGAGATCATCATTTGTCTCGTGTGATTTCCCACCGTACTTAGATTATTACCCTACCACGGCTCAAAGGAGTCGTGCAAACAGATTTTAGTTGGGTATAGTCCCGAGCCACATGGAGACAGTGAGCGATCAGAAGGGATCCGTCTCTCCTGATATTGGAAGTCGATATCACGCTGTGTTCGGTTGGCTATCACCATAAATCCCTGGTTAGGGTGGATGAGATTTATTGATAGGAGATCAGTAGTTTCTTGGTGGGTAATGAGCTTGACACCGGCATGACTTATCGGGTTATTAAGGGTTTAACGTTATTCACCCCCTAAACCCGGTATGTGACACTCTTAGACGAAGAGACCAGATTATACGGAGATTGTCACTTATAGGTTCAGTAGGGTATGAACGGACTTGATTGTCGACCTCCCTTTCGACATATACATGGGCAGCCATTACTTAAAGCTAGTGTCACTGACATACTTGTGGTTGTGGATTTATCCAGCAGCTCACTGTCACCGTATTGTCGAGTCTTTAGAGTCCCATATAGAGTTCCTGGTTCAGGCGAAACGATGTAGAGACCGTATATTGAAACGTGCAGGATTCCGATTAAATACGTGTACTAGATACACGGACTTTAATCGGACTGATGGTAAAACTAGCCGGCTTAGGATTAAACTGAATAATTAAATCAAGTATTGATTTAATAATTTACACACACACACACACATATTCTAGTATTATATTCATTGTATTTTTCTATCTCTTTGGTATTCGTATTTTGATATGAATACGTGTATGTATATACGGAGTTGTATTCTTATATTCATACAAAAAATACTTCTAGAAAGATGATACCTTATATTGTATTTTCTATTTATGTTAAATGGAAATGATGTGGAGGGGTGATGTGACATTTGGAATGATGAGAGGAATGGCCGATTCATTTGTTTATTTACTTTGGGTTTACTGTTAAGACATGGTTGCAATTCTTTATTGGAAAAAATGCTTTACACAAAACCAAAGGGAATTAGCTCATTCTCTCATTCTAATTCTCATTCTCTCTCTCTCTCTCTCTCTCTCTCTCTCTCTTCACTTGCTCCTCTTCATCTCCCCTCTCTCATGTGTTGAGAATTAAGATGAGATTGAGATAGAAAAATTACTAGATCACTCTCTACATATCTAAGCATCACAAACTAGCATCTTGTGATTTTTAGTTGCTTTACTTGTTCACTAGGTGAAACTGGAGTTTGGATCGTTTTCTCTCGGGTAGATTATCATCGGCAAGGGTGGTATTCTCTCAAGCTTATTCCCGACGGCCTACGGAGCTTCGAGGGGTCTTCCACGATTATGTGGACTCGCTACAAAGTTTGTATGCTCTCAACCGAGTAGCTAGATATCTTGTTTAGTTTGCTAGTTTAGTGTTTGGATCGATTCTAGGGTTGCGGTTCCTTGTGCTCGCACGAAAATTTTCGTTTTGTATTCCGCCTTCATTTCTCGCTTCTGCTGCGTGAGCGCCAAGGATCCAACAGTAGTATCAGAGCTACTATGTATTGTGCCGACCCATGGGGTTTCTCACTGTGGTGACAGCAGTGGTGAAGCACAGGCTCTTGAAGGAACTAATGCACTCTAAATATCAAATTTAAAAGAAGTGATCATAGAGTTTTAAGAAACCTAGAGAGCAATTAGTCCCACCACCAGGATCTAAATTAAAGATTATAACTTGTAATAAGAAAAAAGAGCAAACTGGCTACTAGATTGAGACTACAACCTTTGTAGTATCTTCAAGTGCTTCCAAATTGTGTTGGACTCCATTGTAGGCTCCTGGAAGCTCTATGGAACAAGCTTACATGCACGTCTCTTTTATTAAAGATGATCCACCTTGAACGCTCAAGAATTTTGGCTCCAATCTCAAATTGAGATAATCTAAGTAGTTAGGATGCTAAACTAGCTAGCTAGGAGTTGTAATTCAAGCTCACTACTAATTTTCTCTCCTTTTATTTTCTTTTTCCTTTTCCTTTTCTAAAGTGTAAAAGAGGAGGAAGAAGGAGATGGGAGCTCTCATGAAAAAGAAAGTATCAAAAAACCTTAACCATTTCTAAAGAAATAGTTACGAATATATTTTTCTCCCAAAACAATTCAAGCCTTTGAAACAAACCAACCATCCAAGTGTCCATCACCTCCTCTTGATTACACATATCACTATACTACAATATGGTGAGGATATGTTGTGTCCAAGGAATAACATAAGCTTAAGAAAATAAAAGGAAAAATAATAAACAAAAACCGTGTGTGTGTAATAAAACATACTAAATGTATATACTTGTAATTGTTATCCAAGGTATTTGAAATACATAAAAGGGAGATTAATTAATAGTGACATAATACTAGTAAATACACACACACACACACACATACATACATATATGTATGTATGTATGTATAAAATATTAAATCGACATCCGATTTAATATCCGTCTTTCTAAAAAGATGAGCTAGTATTACAGCCGTCCGATTACCGTTAGTGTATAAAATATACTAGTTTTAATCGAATCCAAGCGCGTACCAATATACCGCAACTACAATATTTCGCCAAAGCCGGAAACCCTCTGTGTGGGATTATAAAGACTCGACAATATGCTGGCAGTGGGTTTAACCGCAAGCACGTCAACGGCACTAGCTGTACGTAACGGCTATCCATGTATTGTCGAAAATGAGATCGACAAGTAAGCTCGTCTGAAACCCTACCGAGCCTATCAGCGATATGTACTATACAGTCCGGTCTGTTCGTCTGAGAGTTTCTCATATCCAGTCTAGGGGTGGATAACGTCAGACTCATAATAACCTGATAAGTCATGCCGGTGTCAAATCCTATCACCAATCGAGAAACTACTGATCGCAATCAGTAAATCCCATCCGCCTAAGCCTATGTCTTATGGTGACGGCAACTGTACACTGTGCGACGTTAACTCCCAATACCGGGAGAGACGAATCTCCTCAATCGCTCACTACCTCCAAGTGCTTTAGGACTGCACCTAAAAGCTACCTGTTTGCACGACTCTTTAAAACCATGGTTGTCACGACCCGAAAGTGGAACGTGACTGGTATTTAAATCACGCAACGTCTAAAGGCGTAACGTAATTCAAGTAAGCCAAAATCCCAGAATCTAAACCGTGAAATAAAATAAAGTGGTAAAAAAATTTTGTTTTAAAGATTAATTTTAGAAAGGAAGAGTTATATCGAAAATCCTTGAAGATTCAAGTTTTATAAAAATTTCGGCAGCATCTCCTTTGTAAAATCCATCCTAAACCGAGACATAATAAGAATATACTGCAATAATAATAGATATCCCTAAGCGGGAGCTAACTCTTCGCCGAATTGGCGGAACACAATCATAAGCAAGAATATATCATCATAGTGTGAAGCAGTAATAAGGTAAGAAAAGAAAACATCATTCACAAAGAAAACATAAAAGTCGGCTCACACGAGCTCGACACCAGATGCCAATATAATACAAGTCTCACAGTCTCATCTCTAAGTCAAATGTATAAGTGGTAGATGGAGTATACTAGATACAAAGAGTATATATACAAAATGGAAAATAAAAGAATAACCGTAACCCACCTACAAAATATCACGTCCAAAAGTCGAAACAAAAGAAGTGGTAGCAGTGTGCCTACTGCGACTATGCTGACGGGTCGGTCCTGCAAGACACTGTGGCGCAACGAGGGTGAGTTGTCAGCTCGTGAGTAGTAAGTAACATCATATAAGACAATCGCAAGTATGCACGTAAAGACATCAGATCCTAATATGAATTATGATGTGATGTACTAGTATAAATGCAACATGAATAAGTGATCAAGTATGAAATCTGGATATATCTGCTATAAGAAAACTGAGTATGTCTTAATAATTTATGGTATGGTAGAACCAAAGTATCATCAATAAAAACAACATAATCCCGTGTCAAGTATCGACACTCAAATTTCAATATATCGGGTGCCGTCTCTCAGATCGGCCCTCAAATCCATCTGAAGCACACGATTCCGGTCGGTATCCTCAGGATCTTTGCCGGGCCAACAATCATCGGTAGGTATTGTTCCCCTGCCAGGCTCAACGTCTCTTTATACAATCTTCTTGCCCCAGGGTAGCTCACTGGATCCACCATGTACCCGCAGACGGTGCCTCCTCTCTCCTCGAATCGGGTATACACATAACTCAAGAACCGAGAAAACTCATGGTGGAAGCCATATATCATATCACGAGAAACCGCATTTTTCTTTTAATCGATTATAAGTTTTCAAAATTCACGTGCGGTTTCCCAAATCCAGAAATCTCATGAAAACGGAAATCTCCAAGAACATCATAATATGTGAATATGACAATGATGGTAAATGTACATGATATGAATATGATGCAAGCTAGATAAGTAACTTGAAGATTACATGCCAATAAAGATGCAAATGCAAGTTATCGAGCAAGTTTTATAGTGTACGTGGCATAGCAATTACCAATGGTGTGTGTGTACATAGGATAGTGCACGTGCGACATGAACCATTGGTAATAGTGCAAGTGTCCTAGTGTGATAATGTCAACGAGCATGATAATGCGTATGCAATATGGATAGATGTACAAGTATATGTATACAAGAATTGGAATTAGTACTAAATATCGGGCGCTTTACGCCATCCGAACGATTCCCCATAGATGTTAAATCTACTCACCGGAATGTCTCGGCTACTCGAATCTGACCACCTCCTTTCCTTTCATAGCCGCGTCCAACGTCTCCGCAACCGATCCTAGAATCGCACAAAAACTTAGCAAAAGAGGCTAGAAATCTGATATGACAAGAAATCAAATACTACACGAACGAACTAACTCCCACTAGTTAATACGTGTGAACTTGGTGCGTTAAGCGCGTGCAATATCGTCTAAGACTAACCCTAAGGGTTGTAGTCCAAAGGAAACACCAAATTAAGAATCGGAATATCGTATCGCACATTAACATAACGTCTAATTTAAGGTAAAACAGTTCCAGATTTTTCTATACAAACAATTAGAGAAAGTTGCACACATCAGAGACTTAATTAGAATTGCAGAGAGCTCCCCACAAAAACCCACGACCTAGCTCCCTCACCTGGCTGCAATTTGCGGCCAAAAGTATTAAATCTGCGGCCTTAACATAGGGTTAGAGGCTCGGGCTTTGAGGATGAATTTCTAGTCCTATATATATCTTCTAGTAATTGCAACTTCTCAAAAATATTTCTGGGTTGATAGAAGATTCGAAAGGAAACCCTAAACTTAACTAAATACGGTATTTAACATTAATTTAAAACATTAAGGTGTTTTAGTGCAAATTTGGTAGTTAAACAAGACTATTAGGCATTAAACTACTCTTAACTAACCTAATTTAAGTCATGTTTACCCTGAAGGTCATAATAACCTCAAACTCCACTTAACCCTCTCTTAAAACTTAAAATTTACCTTAAACACTACCTTAAGTCTAAATTAAGAACAATTAAGGCAAAAAATCAGTGAAACAAGTTATAAACATGACTCATACCTCAATAGTGACTAGAAAGTGATCCTAACTTGAAGAGATTTGCCACAGGTGAAGACTTGCTTCAAGAAACCCTTGAAGAGGTTTAGAATAGGATTTTAGAAATTATTAGTGAAGGATTTATGATGATTTGTGTAATACCCAGTTCTTTTATAGGCCAATAGCCGTATTTTATTAAATAGGTGTCACTTACAAATTTACCTATTTTTACTTATAATTATTCTAAGTATTTAAAAATCCTAATTCCTTTATTCTATTTCCCTTCTTAAATCCGTTTACCTAAAATTATTTCTATTACTCAAAGCCTTTTTATTTTCCCTTTATTATTCTCCCTTTTCTATACCCAGTCCCCTATAAATATTTAGCATATCCTAATAAATAAGTCTCCTGATATTTTCCTGAATTTTCTACAAATTTTCCAGAATTTAATCCAGATCTAGTCCGATTTAAATATATATATATATATATATATATATATATATATATATATATATATATATATATATTTTGTATAACTTTTATTTAAATTAGATTTTTCTTAACCCAAAACTAAATTACTTATTCTCTTTCCTATTTCTTTTCCTAACCCAACCCAGATCCTAACTCTCCCCTTTCCCTTTTATTTTTTCCTTTCCTTTAAAATTTTATTCTAGCCTATCTCTCTCCCCTTCACCTTTATTTTCCTTTTAAATTCTTCCACCATCTCTCTCCCCTTCACCTTTATTTTTCCTTTTAAATTCTTCTGGCCCAAACTCCTCCCCGGCCCACGAATCGCTCCAACCCGACCCGACCCGACTACACCCTCTTCCCCACTCTCTTCCTCCTTCCCGCTCTTTTCTTTCGCGCCCTCCCCACGTCATCACCGAACCCCACGTCCCCTCCTTCGCGACCACGATCGAGCACGCCTGCTAACCCGCTCCTCATCGCTCTAACCCTCTCCCCCTCACACTCTCGATCCCTCTCGACCCCATCTCTCTCTCTCCTGCAAAGCCCCGAGCTCCCCTCCACGGCCGCCTGCAACCACCGTCGACGCCCTCACCTTTCCCCCTCGCCGACCTACTCTCCACACCCGAACGCCACCCTCTGCACCACCAACGACTCGAGTCGAGCACCCCACCACACCACGACGAGCTCCCTTCGCTGCCGACCCGAGCGCACCCCCTGCAGGCCACTTGCCGGCGCCTCCATCGACACCACGCCGTCAATCACCCTCCATCGACTACAAATCCATCGCACACCATCATCTACCTTCTTTGTCCCTCCAATCCTAAACTGGGCTCTACCCACTGCACCACCTCGCGCTAGCCACCACCTCCGCCGAGCAGCCACTGCCCTCTCCTCGCCGGTGACCGTCGCCTGCACCATGAGTGCTTCCGACTCCTTCCCAGCAGCCGTCACCGCCGACCGTAGCCAAGCCGTCGCTGTCGAAGAACTCGAGCCCGAGCCAAGTCGGGTCCCGTGCCGCGCCTGTGTCGTGCCGTGCCCCCGCCCCGTGCCACACCGTGCCGCTTCGTAACCGCTACTGCCCTAACACCGTGCCACCGCAGACCCACTCGCGTGTCGCGCCCCGTGCCCAGTTGGCGTGCCACGCCTGTGTCGTGTCGTGCCCACCTCCGGACCGGGTCCCATGTCGCGCCCGTGTCATCACCAGGCCCAGCACCGCGTCGCGCCCGTGTCATCACCAGGCCCAGTTCCGTGTCGCGCCGTGCCAGGACCACGCCCACTGCCGTATCACGCCCGCGTAACCACCGCGTCCAGTACTGGGTCACCGCGCACCGTGCTCGTGCCGCGCGCCATATCCAGCATCACGCCACGCGCCGTATCCAGCATCGCGCCGTCCCGTGTGTCGGGACAAACCCTGCAGCGGTGTCGCTTCCATATCAAGCGACCGAGGCAAGTGATCTCCACTTGCTTTACATGCTATTTATGTTATGCGCATGCTTACTATATCTTTGCACAACCGAAGTTTCGATCACCATACGTATAAACAAGTGTTTGATGCAAAACTATGTGTGAGAACCTGTCGTTAAACATTGAAACTTTTGATATTTAAACCCGTCTACTATTTACCTATGTGCTGTAGAAATTTAGTGGTAAAACACGGTCGTTTCATCTATGAAACGTTAATATCAAGTATCATTTCGAATTCTGAATTTTCTGAACATGCTAGACCGTTAAATTCATATTAAATTATGTACAAACCGGATTTTAGGGTTCGATGGCTCGTATCGAAGCTAACTGTTTAACCTACAGTATCCTCTTGTTGGTCTCTGAATTCTAACTAATTATATTAGAGATGATTGCGGAGGATTACGATTCTGAACTGCAGTCCAGAACGGAAATCCCAGTTAACCCCTGTTTCTAGACCCATGTATATTCCTGTTTAGATATGAGAATGCGCGGAACCCTTTATCGTTACGTAGGAAATTGTATTAGCTTTCTTACTCGACTGGTCTCACTGGTTTTCTCAACTGTTTGATATTTTTAATCCATTTTACAATGTCGGCACATCTTGCTGAATTCTGCAGAAGCAGATTTTACACCTCAAACATAATCTGTCCATAACTCCCTGTCGGCATAGTACATTACTGATCTGCCAATTGCGGTGGAAACCTAACTAATAACCCTAAATTTTCATTCTTCGATCTTCAATTAAGTTTCGCATTTTAAGTTCCATCAGACTTTTCTCACTATAACGTCGCTAAATTCTGATCCCAACAGGGTGATATTTGTGTCGCGAAACGGACGTTCAGTTCAGAAACTGAATTTCCTGCAGCGGACGCTTGAAATGAAATGGCCATATCTAGGGATCCTGAAACCCGATTAACGTGAAACTAATTTTGATGGATAGATAATCAAACCTACTTCTTACCCTCTTTTCATTATTTTGCTAAATTTTGCATGTATGATTTATGATAAATTATGCAAGTGGTAGGACACCGACTGATAATATCTTAATCATGCCTTAATTACTGTATTCTCATCACATTATATACGTCATTGCATTGGTAACCTAGTGATCACATGCATTACCCAGCGTTAGGTTTTAGTGTTTGATTTTGGCAAGCACGTTAGTGTTTAAGCATGAATGGATAAGTGAAAGTGACACGTACTTGTATACAATCAGTGGACCCTATTGATTTATTGCATTGTCGACGTCTGTGAGACGCGTATAAGTGTGACTATAATTGATATGAGACAATTATGGAAGCACTTATATGGGTGTCACAGGTAAGGCACCAAACACTGTCCATTTATCTTGGGTATCAGTCGAGACATGCTTGATGAAGACCCTGTCTTCAGTTCTCGCGTAGACTCGTCATGGACTGACTGGTATTTGAGTTTATGGTTGGCGTTTGATGTAGACCACGGGATGTGGGGTAGTTTGAGTGTGAGTTCAACAGAATCTCGGGAGTCCCATGCCGGCACATATGGAGATATATGGAGATATATGGGGATATTACTGATTATTAGCGAGCGACTCGGGCCCGTGTTCCCTTGTCTTTGGGTCCTACCCTTGGGTAGAGGATACTCACGAGTGGTTGACTCTCACACTTGGACTGACGATAGGCTTAGCGACCTGTACAGTGAGACTTAGAGACTAATAGGGTTAGTGACATTGACATGTATTGCCTACTGATTCAACATACCTGCCATACGGTTTACTGCTTCACTGTTTGCCTACTCTATTAGATACCTGCATTGGCTACTTCATGTTCACGTCCTTACTCTTTTGATTACTGTTACATATTTATTATTACTGCACGAGTTACCATTTGTACCTACATATATATTGCTATCGCGTTGCTCTGACGACCTGAGTATGCATGCTCATAGTGAGAAGTGGATCTAGCTTGGACCAGGACCTGACGTACCTCGAGGACATCGCGGATATCTTGATCAGTTACCCAGAGCTATACTCTCTTCATCTCCATCTGGTTAGTTCTTTTGATTTAGTTACTGCATTTCTCATTACCTGTGCATTGTTTACTGATTACCACGTAAAGCTAGAAGCCAAAGTGTGACTACGGAGAGATATTTCCTCGACCGTAGGAGCATGGCTGGCCTTGTCAACCCCTCGTATTCTATATTTTGGGAAGCGGGGTGTGACATGGTTTTGTTGGTATCAGAGACAGGTTGGTGGGGGATACTCACGAGTGGTTGACTCTCACACTTGGACTGACGATAGGCTTAGCGACCTGTATAGTGAGACTTAGAGACTGATAGGGTTAGTGACATTAACATGTATTGCCTACTGATTCAACATACCTGCCATACGGTTTACTGCTTCACTGTTTGCGCACTCTATTAGATACCTGCATTGGCTACTTCATGTTCACGTCCTTACTCTTTTGATTACTGTTACATATTCATTATTACTGCACGAGTTACCATTTGTACCTACATATATATTGCTATCGCGTCGCTTTGACGACCTGAGTATGCATGCTCAGAGTGAGAAGTGGATCTAGCTTGGACCAGGACCTGACGTACCTCGAGGACATCGCGGACATCTTGATCAGTTACCCAGAGCTATACTCTCTTGATCTCCATCTGGTTAGTTCTTTTGATTTAGTTACTGCATTTCTCATTACCTGTGCATTGTTTACTGATTACCACGTAAAGCTAGAAGCCGAAGTGTGACTACGGAGAGATATTTCCTCGCCGTAAGAGTATGGATGGCCTTGTCAACCCCTCGTATTCCATATTTTGGGAAGCGAGGCGTGACAATTTGGGTAGGTTTTAGGATTTTTAGAGAGGTTTTAAGTAGAAGAGAAAGAAGAAGAAGAAGAGAAGAAAAGAACAGAAGTGAGGAAAAATCTAGAGAGGGAGAGAAAGTTCAAGCCATGGCATACCCTCACTCGTCATTAAATGCACCATGCCATATTTTCATTTTTTCTTTTTCTTTTCTTTTTCTCAATAACTCTAGAACCATCTTAAATATAGAATGAAATAACCATATATAAGTTTGTGTCTTAAAGTGTCATGGTTGCATAAACTTGTTTTAACCTACACTAACATAATGTTGACACTAGATTAGGGTGTATGCGCATATAAAATAATCTAATAATTAAATAAATAATTAATTAATTAAATAAATAATTAATTAAATAAATAAGTAAATAATTAAATACATAAATAATTAAATAAATAATTAATTAAATACATAATTAATAAATATTTACATAAGTGAATAAGTATATTTATGTTTATGTGAAAAATAATTATTTACTAGTTTTTATTAAAAAAACGCATGTTAAACCGCTAATTAATCTATAATTATTCTAAACAATTTTTAGAACGTTATAGTGGTAGGATAGCAATCAAAGTACAGCGGGAACACATTCGAGACAAATGGTGATTTCATGCTAACAGACTATCCAGTACTAATGTCACCTGAGAACTGCTATATGATAATATGTATAATACCATCTAGCATGTTCCCGGTGAGTTCGTCCAGTGTAACTCATAACCCAATGAGCATCTGTATACAATCTTTGATGACTGGCTGACACCAATGGCTGTGAGACCGGCCATCGCCCCTCGTCGGGGTCAAGAAACGTATCCATTAGTCTATGTAGGGTGTTTTTCGTCACCCCATCGAGATGAGAATACGCGTCGCTTGTTAGGCGCATTACAGATTCCCCCTGCTTAGGATAGACCAAGGTTTATTGATTGTGGGGATTCAAATTTCCGGCAGCCGCGGACTAAGCTGCTGTTAATTATCCCTCGCCTTTGGAGCGAAGAAACCTCCGATTGACGGGTCAAACTGGTCATGCGAACTCAATGTGCAGTGTGCGTGTGTTGTGTTTTGAGGGGTCTTGGGTATATCGGGGGTCTCGCAGAGTTTACGAGGGTCCCGCTACCCGGATAGCGGGCTAGGGGTCAAGGGGGCTAGCAGCCCCCTTGCGGGGTGCGGGGCAACGCCCCGCTAGAATTTTGGAAAGTGTTTTGGAGTGTGTATATATATAAAAAAGGGAAAATAGCGTCCAAAGGACACGTGGGTGCCAGCGCTGTTTCCCCCAATCAGAGCAAAGCTCTGTTCAAAATTCAAATTTTAAAGTGAAGCAACGCTTCAGATCCAGCACCTAGTGCGCTGCGCCCTAGGCAGTGCACCACGTGCAAAACATGCATGCGCTAACGCCAAGTGTGCTGTGCTCTGAGCAGCGCACCACGTGCAAAGCACGTGTGCGCTAGCGCCAAGTGCGCTGCGCTCTGAGCAGCGCACCACGTGCAAAGCACGGGTGCGCTAGCGCTGGAATTAAAAACTCCCCACCGTTAGATCAAAGATATAATAATAATGATAAATCATTAATTAATCCGAATTAAATTCTGTTAAGGGAAGATTCCTCAAAATCTTTCTAAATAACAAGATTGTGCTCTGTAAATCAGAGCACCGTTGGATCGATGATCCAATGGTAAATAAAAATTACCAAAAGACAGAATAAATTCTGTATGGAAAGATTTTCCAATCTTGTTAAAAACAAGAAGATTGCCTTCTGTAAAACAAAAGCTCTAGGATCAGAGATCCAATGGTGGGGAAACATCCCCAAATCAATCAGAAAAAGATCTCTTTAACCGATTCAACAAATCAGCCTATCCTATAAAAAGGCCCCTAGACTTCAAGTCTCAGAGACAGATATAGAGATATAGAGAAAGAGAGAGAAACCCCCCTATAAACTTTGAGAAACTCAAAGATAAAGAGCAAGCTCTTGCAAGAAGATCTTTCTTCAAGGTAAAAATGATAATGATGAACATAGAGATGAAATCATCTCATAAAAAGAAGAATTTACTTCTTTAAAGATCATAGATCTACAAGACCAAGGTCTTTCACAAAAGATCAAGAGATCTCATCATAAAATAATAAAAAGAAGAATTTACTTCTTTCTCACAGATCATAGATCTATAAAGACAAAGCCTTTCATCAACATAAGAGATTGAAGATCTTTTGTTCTTAGAATCTTGAGACAAAGTCTCTTTTTAGATCACAAAATTGATCATATGCACCTTTGCGCTCTTGAACTGCGCCTCTGCGCTCTCAGACTGGCGCTTAGCGCCAAGCGCGGCATGTGTCCTTCATGTATGCGCTAGTGCTTTGCGCTCTTAAGCCAGCGCACTGCGCTCATGGGCTGGCGCTCAGTGCCATACGCACCACGTGTCAATAACGTGTGCGCCACCAAACTACTAGCGCAATGCACTCATATACTGGCGCAATGCGTCCATCATCTGGTGCTCAGCGCCAAGCGCGACACGTGTCCTTCATGTGTGCGTCATGTGGCAGAAGCGCACTGCGCTCTTTGACTGCGCAAAGCGCCTAGCGCGCCACGTGTTGTGCTGATAGAACATAAATTGTTCTTTAATAAGCTCAGAGCTCTGATGAATGCCCAGCATTAAATAAAAGACAAAAACATTGTCAAAAGGGCCAAGCCCAAATAAAGGCTCAACAGCCCAAAATAAAATGTTGAACATTTTAACCTGATTGGACTTAGCCCAAGATTGACCATAAGTGCTCAACTCATATTAATTGAGCTCATCTGCTCATAAATATGTTAACATATTTTAGTCCCAATCGGATTACAAGTCTCTCAACCCACGTCGGTTTAAGGGTACATCTCTGAACTCCTCTGATATTTGTCGTTGTAATCCTTCAACGTCTTCAGAGAGATAACGGGTACCGACAACCAGACATTTCATGGACTGTGGGGTCCTTAAACTCACGGACTATGATGTCCTTAACCTGGACTGTGGGGTTCTTAAACTCATGGACTATGATGTCCTTAACCTTGACTGTGATGTCTTTAAACTCACGGACTATGATGTCCTTAACCTCGACCACAATGTCTTTAACTAACATTGGACCGAGATGTCCTTAAACTAACATTGGACCGTAATGCCCTTAAACTAATCGACTGCAATGTCCCTAAACTAAACAATAGGGCCCAATTGCTCTCTTGTTGGATCTAAACGATCCTGTTAAGTTGATCTTAGTCTAAAAATTAGACTAACGTATCCTCAACATACGTTTAAGTTGATCTTAGTCCCAAATGAGACTAACGTATCCTTAAACCCAACTCCCAAACCCAAATCTAAAAAGATACGGATTTGGACTAATCCACGCCCTACGGGCGACAACATAAATTAGTCTCCGTATACAATCCATGGGCAACCAAAAACAAAACAAACACCCACGACACGAAGTGACCATCTGGAGAAGGAGAAAGTGGTTACCGCGATGCGGTAGCGTAATTAACTGCAGGGGCTTGCGCCTGCAAGGAAGAGCATCCCCACAATCAAAAACCCCTCAGATGAGGGGGAATCTGACGAAGTCTGCTACATCGGCTGCATCCGTTTAAACCTTCGATACACGGTGTCATAAATCAACTTGGCATCTTCGGAGAGGTGGACGGATAACACCAATTAGCATCTGCTCCGAAATTTAGGCGAGACGGACCCGCGCGGTCGCGTCCCCGTGTTTCGGCGGGGAACAGATTCTGGCACGCCCGGTGGGACCTTTTCCTCTTTCCACTCCACACTTCGTGTGTCGTGTTCGTGAACGAATCGCGGTTTGCTATGGTTGCCCTTGGGTTCGAGGTACTAAGATTTGGTGTCTTGCTCGGTGCAGAAAACGAAAGATCAATGGCGTCTACCTGCACAAAATGTTCCAGCTGCAACAGCAACTCCCGATCCGCCTCATCTGGAGGTGTAACTTACGGGCCCCAGGCGGCCTCCTTGTTCACAATGCCGGTGGACCAAGTAACTCAGGCCACCACTGGGCTGTTCTTTGGGACTATGATCCCACCCATGAGCTTCAATGCCCCGATGCTGTCGTAAGAAGCCCCAAAGAAGTCAGTTTTTGATCGACTTACCACTGCCGAGGCCCCTCTCAACGGGTCGCTCAAGTTTAACGCCTCAGTTTTCAACAGACTGGGCCAGAATTCCAACAAGCCAGCAATACCTGAAGCAGCCATCCTAAAGCGGATAGCCATCTCGACTCAAGCGGACGAAATCATTGGAAAGGCTTCTCCTGATAAGAAGTCAGTCTTCACAAGGCTGGCCACTCCGGCTCCCGCTCCAGGCGAAGTCACCTCTGCCCAGAGTCTGTATTCGATAGGTTGGACATTACTTCTCGGTGAACGTCAGTCTTCAAAAGGCTGGCACCGGCGACAACCCTCCGTCAAGACAGGGGGCATGACGAAGTCACCCCTACAGCTGAGACAATCCCATCCGCATGACATGCTCGACGTCGCCACTGGCGCCGAGTAAGGAAGGCCGGGGGCAACTCCCCCTCTGGGCTAACTCCGCCAGCTCCCATGGTGGAAATCAATGCTGCTGTTCCAACTGGGAACAACTTTGAACCGCTTAGGAAGGTTCGCAAGAACTCCCCGACCGCCGTGCTGAAGAGATCTCCTCTACCTATGGAGATTACTACAGAAAAGAAGCCGGAGCGGCCCCCTCGGCGGCTATCCTCCAAAATTTATAAAGTCTGGCGACAGGTCCAGGAATCGGTGATTAACCAGGACTACTCTCGCCGGCCAAAGAAGCTTAAAGCTCAGCAAGAAAAGAGCCATCCCGTGGTACCACAGAAGATGTCATCCGTCTGTGTGCCCGCTGTAACGGCTCCCTCAACATCAACCGCTCAAAAGAGAAGGAGGCCGGAGAAAGCCCCCGTGTCCGCAACGAACCGCAAAGACACCGAACCTAAACGCCCCAAGTCCGGGGGTATGGTAATGTATACCGTTTATATGGCTTCTGGAAAAGAAGAAAGCCGTGCTTCTACGGGTCATCGACCGCTTACCCGATCGATAATGAAAGCTCAGGAACAATAGCAGCAGAAACTTCAGGAGATACTGACTGCAATAGCTGCACTCACTGGGCCAAAAGAAAATCCAGAGACCTCAGAGCAGTGTCGGGAACAAGAAACTGATACCGAGTTCCTTCGAAGAATGCTCGAGAGGAAAGAAAAAGAGGCTGCGGAGTAGGCGACCAATATAAAACGAATGGCTCTTTTGTTCCAAGACATGGTTGGGATGATGTTACAGCCAGAATCTCCGGCTGAAGACCCCCCGATTATCATTGAAGACGACAGAGGGAAGACATCGAACCCCCCTCTGGCCCTTTCAGCAGCCAAAGAGGAAACCATCTCTAAGGCCGCTCTGGATGACTACATTGCTCAGTAAATACAAGCTCACCAAGAGAATGAGGCGGCCAGCCAAGTTGTTAAAACCGGGCGACCATATCCAGGCTGGTATGACCAAATAAAGTACCCGCCGGGATATACGATCCCTAAATTTCATGTATATAAAGGGACGGGGAATCCATATCAGCATGTCGCTCAATTCAGAGCCTTGTGCGGCAACACCGGGGGTGATAGAAACTTCTGCTCCGCCAGTTTGTTGGTAGCTTGTCGGAGACGGCATTCGAGTGGTATTCTGAACTTCCAAACTATTCTGTCAAGACATTTGCGGAGATGGAACTACTGTTTACGCAGAGATTCGCGAGTGCTAGTGAACGCACCCCAATAACGGCATTGATCAATGCCAGGGTGAAGCCAGGTGAAACGTGGGTGCAGTACGCAATACGATGACGGAATTTGTGGTCAAAATGTGAGCAGCGCATTGAGGAAGCGCCGGCGGTGGGTATATTCATGGGCACTCTTGACCCTCAAGCGACCATCTCGCAATTTATGATGTTCTTCAAGCCGACCACGTTCCAGGCCTTGATCGACAAACTGGCCCAAATGGACCAGATGGGTCATAGACCGTCCCCTCCGAAGCCGGAGCCGCGAAACGAAAAGAGTAAAGGGAAGGTGACATTCGTTGCGAATACTCAACAGCAGCCCAATGGACCAAAACTAACGGACCAACTGGACGAGAGACGGCGATACTATAATGAGAAAATGAAGCGTCCTTATTCGTTCCCCTGGGACAAAACGAAGAGATTGTTCGAGCTAGCGGTGCGCAACAGGCTCATCAATCTGCCAAATCCAAAACGACCATTGCAACCCGGCGAAGCTAATAGTCCCAATTATTGCCCCTACCATCAAACGGTAAGCCATCCAATTGAAGATTACTCTGTCTTCAAGGGCTGGATTGAAGACCAGTATCAACAAGGCAAATTTGCCCTGTCCGAGAACTGGAAAGTGAACCCACCACAGCCACACGCTCCCAAGAAGACGGATACACCGGGGGCATCATGCTCCTTTATAGAAGAAGCTCCATGGGAGGTCGCTCTATCAGCCAAGATGAAAAGAATGCTGAAAGATCTCCAAATATACCCGGCGATCAGGTGGAAGAATCCACTGGAACCCGAGATCATCGAGGGAATGCTAAAGCTGCGCCCGACTCCAAAAATTGGTGGTGATAGCCAAAGCACTCACACCCAACCGTCAAAGTCTTCGAAGAAGAAGAAGACCAAAAAGCCCGAGAAGCCTGGTGACAAGCGCATGGATCTGCAGAAACAGATTGACGCGGTGGAAGAATATAACCAGAAGGCACGGACCCCAGTCACACTCCAAGAATTTCTCATCCACATCCTTGAGGACGGAGATGATGACAATGGAGAAGACTCGTCGGATGAATCTGAAGGTTATGTAGCAAGCTGCCATGTGATCTCTCACTCGTCGATAGATAATGAAGAAGCTCCTTACACAGAGAAACTGGGAGCAGATCCTAAGCCGGAACTTCTAGGGCCATCAGACGAAATGATTGATGCATTCCTGGATGAGGCTCTTCTTAAAAGCAAAGCTGCTCGAGAGCGTGAGATGGCCATATTTGAAAAAGCCAAACGCTGGCGACTGGACGAAAGGGTTGAAACACTCCAGCCAGATCAAAATACATCCACCGCAAATAAAAGCAGGTTCAAGACGAGGAAGAGGTTCGCTAAAGCTATATCGATAGGAATGAAGCTGCCATCCTCCAAAGAGAACGCTCTTGGTGAAGCAGAAACACATCCTAGCTACTGCTTATATCATCGAAAGATTGCGCACCCCACTGAAGAGTGCAACGCTTTTAAAAGATGGTGGCAGGGATATGTTGCTCACCAGTAACATTTCAAGCGAATGAAACACAAAACTCGTCAGGAGCAAAGAAATACGACCGAGGAGCGTAAAGGAACTGTCGCAGGAACTACCGGCAACTGTCACATGGTCGACGCTGGGGGATCGCAAGTTCTCACCTTCGGGAGCGACTCTGACGAAGAAATGACTCTTGGCCCTCTCTTTAAAGAATCCAAGTCGGGAAAAGAGGAAGAACCGAAGAACTGCGAGAACATTCAGCTGCGGAATCGCACGCTGCCCGAAAAGAATCTTGGGCCCTCGAACATGGGGTCAAATAGAAAGGATAAGGGGAAAGAAAAAGTCCCTGAGGATATCACCATTGATGATCGAGTCGTCGAAGAGCTAGCAGCCAAAGACCCACCAAAGGAAAGCAAGGTGGACTATAACATTCTTGCACACCTGAGGAAGACACCCTCGCAGCTCAGTATTCTCAATGCCCTTCTGCTATCCAAAGAGGCGAGAGATTCGCTGATCAAGGAATTACAAGAGCCTGAACAATTCCAAGCTTTCCTCGCCGAAGAAAAGACGAAGGACGAGCTGGAAGAAGTACACACAGCCGATATCACTTTCGGTGATGAAGATCTTCTTCTTGGGACGTGTGAGCATAACCGCCCTCTTTATGTCTCCGGATACTGTCATGATATCAAGATAGGCAAAATCCTGGTTGACAATGGGTCTTCCGTCAATCTTCTCAACGTGAGAGTGTTGAAGGAAATCCGCATGAGCGTTCAGCACCTCGCTCGTGATAAGATCACTATCTCCGGGTTTGACTCCCAGTCATCACGGATGCTTGGGTCTGTAATATTGATACTACGCTTTGGGCTGCTTGTTATGGACATCAAGTTCCACGTCATTGATGCTAAGACCCGCTATAACGCTTTGGTCGGCCGGCCTTGGTTACACGAGTACAACATCATCCCTTCTACACAGCATCAGTGTATGAAGTATTTCAAGGATGGTCTCGAGTATACCGAAACGGGGGAGTTGAACCCATTCTCCATGAATGAAGTCCGAAAGTACAAAGATGCAAAATACTTCTTACCGGATTTCGAGGATACGGAAAGATGTCACAAACCAAAGAACAGAGCTATCACCACTATTCCAGTCTTCGGGAATGATATCGAGGAAGAAGAAGAGATATTTTATTCAGGGCCGCCCCAATGCAACAAGCCAGGACCGTCCACCCCTATATTGATCTTCGGCAGCGACTCGGAAGATGAGGTCAATGCTTATTCTCTGCTCGACCATCAATACAAGCCTTCGCTGATGAAGATCAAAGTTTGCAAGTTGCCATGGTTCCGCCAAAGCATCATAAAGAGCTAGACGCGCTTGATACCTACAGTGTGGAAGAACTGCAGACATTCTACGTCCCTCCCAGGCGAAAAGGAGAAAAGGCGTTCTTATTCTACCGATCCGAGGAAACCAAAGCGGAGAAAGAAATTTGGCATGGTGCGGATTCTACACTTGACAGGTTCCAGCCCATCCGTTTGCCCAGATATTACACAGACGGACTAAAAAGACTCTTGAGACGCCAAGGTGTACCCCTTAAGCAAACTGCGCGACAAGCACGGTTCTATAACAGGATCTGGAATGTTCCCGGAACTCAACGAAAGTTGCCCAATGGGAGAATGGAAACGATCGGGCTTGGATATGTTCGATCCAAGAAACGGAAGCTATTCCGCGACTGCTACGTCATACATGACTTTGATGAAGAAGGAGATGCTCTGTGGGAAGATGCTAACCCTAAACCAGAACGAGCTCCCACCGTGAAAATGCCAAGTCCGTCGTTTGAAGAACAGATGGACAGGCTTATAAGGGAAGCGGGTCAAAAGGTTTGAGATGATCATAATCGCGAAATGGCCATCTATGAGAAAGCCAGAACGCAGCGCCTCCTTCAGCAGGTTGCAAAAAATGAAAATGCTCTTCATCGTCAACCTGTTATACAAAAGACCCGACGCAGAGGCAAAAATAAACCAAAAAGCGGGAAAGGCGTTCGACAGCGACAAAGCGGGACCAAGAAGCCACGCGATCGAGAATCGAGCAATCCGGATTCGTCTCTTATAAAGAAGATGGGTCGAGCATACTCTTTTCCCCAGGACAAAACACAGAGGATACTTGATCTTGCCATTAACATCAAATAATTACCCTCCCGGAGTCCAAGCACCCCGAGCAAGCAGGAGAAGTTAATCACCCAGATTATTGCTCCTATCACCGAGCAATAGGACATCCTCTTGAAGACTGCTTCACCTTCAAGAACTGGGTCGAAGACCAATATCAACATGGCAGGTTTGCTCTATCCAGCAGTTGGAGGGTAATCCCGCCGCAGAAGCATGAATTGAGAGCCACGTATGCAGCGAGAATGGAACCAAATCAATGTCGGTCCTGGAAGCGATCTCGTACTTGCCACGTGATAACGCTGTCAGAAGAAAAGCCCGAGAATATGGATGACCTCCCATGGTGCTTCGAAAATGATGATGGCGAGGTGATCTCAGAATTTCCACCGGTGCCAAAAGAGCTGGAAGATGGGATACATACTACTGCAGATAACCTCAAGAAAATTGATTTGGGGATGGCAAGTGATCCGCGAACGACACCCGTCAGTAAGCTGTTGTCTGAAGAAAGGGTGGCTATGCTAAAGGACGTGCTCATGCAGCATAGAGATTGCTTCGCATGGAACTATTCCGAGATGCCAGGACTAGATCCAGAGATTGCTGTGCACAAATTGGCGATATCTCCGGACATCAAGCTGATCAAACAAGCATCGAGAAGAATGCGGCTCGAGCTTGAGATGAGCATCAATGCTGAGGTCAAGAAGCTAATCGACTCCGGCTTCATCCAGGAAGTTCAGTATCCTGACTGGATCGCCAACATCTTCCCGGTCATGAAGAAAAATGGGACGGTGCGCATATGTGTAGACTTTCCTGATCTCAGTAAAGCCTGCCCGAAGGACGACTTCCCAGTACCAGTCACTGAGCTGATGATAGATAATACGTCTACTCATGAAGTTTTCTCTTTCATGGACGGCTCGTCAGGATACAATCAGATAAAGATGCGTCCCGAGGACCAAAAACATACCGCCTTCCGGACCCCTTTGGGTATATTCTGCTACAAGGTGATGCCTTTTGGTCTAAAGAACGCCGGTGCCACCTATCAGAGGACCATGACGAAGATTTTCGATGACCTCATACATGAAATCGTCGAATGCTATATCAACGATCTTGTAGTTAAAAGCAAATCATACGAAGAACATTTAGAGCATCTGAAGATCGTGTTTCAGCTCCTTCGGAAATACAACTTGAAGATGAACCCTCTCAAATGCGCGTTCGGAGTGTCCTCAGGCAAGTTCCTGGTATTCATCGTCCGACACCGAGGTATCGAGATAGACCCGTCGAAGCTCAAGGCGATCATGGAAATGCCCTCGCCAAAAACTCTTAAGCAGCTGCGATCTCTCCAAGGAAAGCTCGCATATATCCGGTGATTCATAGCCAATCTCTCCGGCAAGTGCCGTCCTTACAGTCACCTAATGAAGAAAGGGACTCATTTCGTCTGGGATCACAAATGCCAAAGTGCACTGGACGAAATCAAGCAATACCTACAAAATCCGCCAGTACTGGCCGCTCCCGTCAAAGGAAAACCTCTCGTCCTGTACACAACAGCCCTTGAAGGTTCTTTAGGCACACTGTGGGCACAAGAGAACGACCAAGGGAAAGAGAGAGCCCTTTATTATCTGAGTCGAGTTCTCTTGGGGGTAGAAAGCAATTACTCTCCCATTGAAAAACACTGCTTGGCATTGATCTTCGCGATAACGAAGCTCAGACACTATGCATTGGCACATGAGGTCCATCTCGTATCAAAGGTAGATCCTCTCAAGTATTTGATGTCAAAGGCCATATTAACAGGATGTCTCGCTAAATGGGCCCTGCTCTTGATGGAATTCTCAATAACTTATCGACCTCTTAAGGCAGTGAAAGGCCAGGCCATCGCCGACTTCCTCGCTGAGCACCCGATACCCGCCGATTCTTCTTTGAACTGCGAATTGCCAGATGGACATGCGTTTGACACGATCGACGGGATGATACCCGGTGGAAACTTTATTTTGATGGAGCTTCTTCCATGAAAAAGCGCAAATAAAGCACCCCTATAATTAAATCAGGGGTAGGCCTCATCTTCATAACTCCACAAAGAGGGATAATGCGCTTTGCCTTCTCCTTAACAGAGTCGAGGACGAACAACGAAACCGATTATGAAGCTTTGATAGCAGGTCTTGAGATCACCGTCGACATGGGAATTGAAAACCTCCTCATATACGGAGACTCCCAGCTGGTCATTAGTCAAGTAAACGGAGACTATCAAATGTGCAAGCCAGAGTTGGTGCAGTACGGCGAGAGAGTGCAGCAACTGCTGACTCAAATTCCTTCCTACACCTTGGAAAGTATACCGCTCACGGAAAATAGCAAGGCAGATGCATTAGCCAAACTCGCTAAAGAATTGGCCGACGAGAACCTCGATGACGTGAGAATCATTGTGCAAAGCCGTCGAGCTCTTGCACCGGCAGAAATATCTCTGGAGTCGTCCGAAGAAAAGGGAGCGACAGAGCAAATGGCTATGCAAATAAAAGACCAGGAAAAGGCTGAGGATTGAAGAGAAGTCTTTATAGACTACTTCAAATCTCGTCGAACACCTGAAGATGCGTCCTCAAGACATCAGCTTATGAAACGAGCTCTGTCTTTTGCTTTCGTCAATGATACTCTGTATAAAAGGTCATTTCATTCTCTGTGGCTAAGATGCCTGGGACCTGAAGAGGCAAAGAGAGTCGTCCAAGAAACTCACGATGGACTCTGCGGTTCTCACCAAGCCGGCCCGAAGATGAAGCTGAAGATCAAAAGGATGGGCTACTATTGGCCCACGATGATCCAGGACTGCCTCGAATATGCGAAGCAATGCCACTCGTGCCAGATTCACGGGGATTTTATTCACCAGCATCCAAATCCACTACATCCAATGGTGGTTATCTGGCTATTCGAGATGTGGGGGACTGACATAATTGGCCCCATCGAACCGGCATCGTCCAGAGAACATCGATTCATTTTGGTGACAACTGATTGCTTCTCCAAGTGGGCGGAAGCAGTACCGTTGAGGGAAGTGAAGACGGAGAATATCCTCCATTTCTTCAAGACGCACGTCATTTATCGGTTTGGAACTCTGCAACGGATCATCTCCGATAACGGGCCAGCCTACAGAAGCCACAAGATCAGCCGCTTCGCACAACAACATAACATAGACTGGAGATACTATTCAGTCTATAATTCTCGGGCTAACGGTCTAGCAGAGGCTTTCAACAAGACATTGACGAAGATCGTGAAAAAGACGGTGTCTCGAAATAAGAAGGACTGACATGAGAGACTGCATGAAGCTCTCTGGGCGTATCGAACAACGTTCAAAACGGCCACGAACACAACGCCGTACGCATTGATATTCGGTACGGAATCGGTACTCCCCCTTGAGATAGAATTACCCTCTTTACGAGTGGTGGTTCGCTATGAGCTAACAGACGAAGAAAATGCTCACCTTTGGCTTGAGGAGCTCGACGCCCTTGATGAAACTCGGCTCATGGCGCAACAAAATCTGGAGGCTTATAAAGCAAAAATGACGCGCTCATATGAAAGATTGACTAGGCCGAGAACATTCCGCCAAGGCGAACTCGTGCTAGTGGTCAAAAGACCCATGATCCCCAATCATGATCCCCAATTATGCTAAGCGGGGGAAATTCGAGCCGAATTATGAAGGCCCGTATATCATAGATAAAGTTTACCAGGGTGGTGCCTACCTACTCATGGACATGCATGGTGAAAGACCTTTCAGGTCAATAAACGGTCGCTTCCTAAAAAAATACTACGCCTAACGAGTCACGGCCTAGGTCAATGATAGATGACGACGCCTATGTCCGCTCGCTATCTTCCTAAACCCAAACTCTGTAAGTAGTAGCCGGCTTCCTTAACAACGGACCGAAATGTGCTAAAACTAACAATGGACCACTATGTCCTAAAACTGGCGTCGGACTGAAACGTCTTTAAACTAACGATGGACCATTATGTCCTAAAACTAGCTGTTGACCGAGACGTCGATAAACTACTGTGGATTGCAGCGTCCCAAGGATGACACAAAAAAAAGAGATAAAGAAAAAGAAAACGGTATGTCCATAAGCAAAATGGGCACGGATGAAAACCCGAAAGAGCTCCGTGAGTAAAAACAGCAGGGCTACTGGGGAGTTTTTGTGAAAACCCGAAAGGGCGCAACCTCGTTAAAAGACACTTGTAAGGTCCTCTCGACCTTGTGAGGAGAAACCACCTGCGTGAGATCCTTACGACTCACAAGGGAGCAACACATTTAGGGATCCCCACGATTCCTAAGGAGAAATTACACTCACGAGATCCCCACGACTCGTAAGGAGAACCCTCTTATAAGACCCTCACGGCTCATAAGATTCAAAAGTCTTAAGCTACAGGGATCTAAACCTGTTCTTAAGCGGCCACCACAACCTCCAATGCTGCCCTACAAGCGGCTCAATGCTAACCCTTGTATACAATCCACGGGCGCGAATAAACAATTCCCTAATAAAGTCCCATCCGTGACTAGGGATATGTCTACACGGTGAACAGCCCTTGTAAGTCCTCTCGACTTAGAAGGAGAAAATACTCTTATAAGATCCTTACGACTTACGAGAAGCCATACACTTGGGAATCCTCACGATTCTTAAGGAGAAAGCGCACTTACGAGATCCTCACGACTCGTAGGGAGAAATACCTTTATGAGACCCTTACGGCTCGTAAAGTTAAAAGCCTTAGTCGACATGATCCTAACCCTGTTTACTAAGCCACCTTTGTTCGACATCGATAAAGGCAAATGATGATTCGCTCCTGGCAATATCCTAGTTATAGCGGTGCTGATGCCGAAATCGGTGTCTAATTCCAAGCTTGCAGCAAAAAGCCAGCGAGCCACATATGCATACGAAATAGCTGAAATGATAGGGCAACTTGCAACAAAATCAGCAAGTAAAAATATATGCATACAAAAATAGCCAAAATGATTGGGCAACTCGCAATAAAAAGCAGCGAGTAAAAATAAAACAAATAGCCGAAATGATTGGGCACCACGAAAAATAGCCGAAATGATTGGGCAATCGTGACCTTCGCGATATAAAAGCTGAAATGATAGAGCATCGCAGAAAGAAAGAAATTTTTTTTTGAAAAGGATGAATTTTTGCCCTACAGGCGATATCACATCAATTCCTGTATACAATCCAGGGACGCAAACAAAGAAGGAATCACACTTTCCCTCCCCAAGCTCCATCAGAAGAAGAAGCCAAATCTCAATGGTTCACAGACAGCCTGGAGATCATCTCAACATTCATCTCATTACAACAGACGCAATATCAGGCAAAGCGGAACCGCGGCAATTCCCAGTTCCATGACTCGGCGGTGCACAAATGACCGAGAGTCAAACCCCGCCTCCGTGAAATGCGGATGAAGTCAACCCTTCCTTGTCACGTAGAACACGGCCTATGTCAATCCTGACCCCGTGGGAAACGTCCAGAGCGGATCCTGGTCCTCGCAGAACACGGTTATGTCAATCCGACCCCGTGGGAAGCATCCAGAGCGGAGCCTGGTCCTCGCAGAACACGGCTATGACCCCGTGGGAAGCATCCAGAGCAAATTCCTGGTCACGTGGAACGCGGCTTATGTCAATCCTGATCCTGTGGGAAACATCCAGAGTGGATCCTGGTCCTTGCAGAACACGGCTATGACCCCGTGGGAAGCATCCAGAGCGGAGCCTGGTCCTCGCAGAACACGGCTATGACCCCATGGGAAGCATCCAGAGCAAATACCTGGTCACGTGGAACGCGGCTTATGTCAATCCTGACCTCGTGGGAAACGTCCAGAGTGGAGCCTGGTCCTCGCAGAACACGGCTATGACCCCGTGAGAAGCATCCAGAGCAAATTCCTGGTCACGTGGAATGCGGCTTATGTTAATCCTGACCCCGTGGGAAACGTCCAGAGCGGAGCCTGGTCCTCGCAGAACACGGCAATGACCCCGTGGGAAGCATCCAGAGCAAATTCCTGGTCACGTGGAACGCGACTTATGTCAATCCTGACCCCGTGGGAAACGTCCAGAGCGGAGCCTGGTCCTCGCAAAACACGGCTATGACCCCGTGGGAAGCATCCAGAGCAAATTCCTGGTCATGTGGAACACGGTTTATGTCAATCCTGACCCCGTGGGAAACGTCCAGAGCGAAGCCTGGTCCTCCCAAAACACGGCTATGACCCCGTGGGAAGCATCCAGAGCAAATTCCTGGTCACATGGAACGTGACTTATGTCAATCCTGACCCCGTGGGAAACGTCCAGAGTGGAGCCTGGTCTTCACAGAACACGGCTATGACCACGTGGGAAGCATCCAGAGCAAATTCCTGGTCACGTGGAACGCGGCTTATATTAATCCTGACCCTGTGGGAAACGTCTAGAGCGGAGTCTGGTCCTCGCAGAACACGACTATGACCCCGCGGGAAGCATCCAGAGCAAATTCCTGGTCACGTGGAATGCGGCTTATGTCAATCCTGGGAAACGTCCAGAGCGGAGCCTGGTCCTCACAGAACACGGCTATAACCCCGTGGGAAGCATCCAGAGCAAATTCCTGGTCCCGCAGAACACAGTTAAAGTCAATCCTGACCCCTGGGAAATGCCCAGAGCAACTCCTGACTCCGCAAAGTGTGGATAATGGCAACACCATTGATCACTTACAGGTCCTCTCAACCCGTAAGGAAGAAAACTCTCTTGCAAGATCCTTACGACTTACAAGAGAAAACGCGCTTAGGAATCCTCACGATTCCTAAGGAGAAAATACATCTACGAGTTCCTCTCGACTCGTAGGGAGAAAAATCTTTATGAGACCTTCACGGCTCATGAAGTTGAAAAGTCTTAGGCAGCAGATCTGAACTTGCTTCCTAAGCCATCACTACCTTTCGAAGAATTCCAGATGGGATGCTCTCTATCATCTGCAGGCCACGCTTACTAAAGTGACATGTCGGCAACAAAGAAAAGAGAAGAAAGCGACAGTGAGGAGAACATTTTATTCACATTCAGTTAAGCGTTCAAGGCATACCCATTCATGCATGTGCGAAAAAGTTTGATGTATAAAATAAAGACATAGAAATGAAAATGCTTGCTATTCATACTTTAGAAAATGCTTACATTGAGGAAAACAGCAAATAAAAACATAATTGGAATGTTTACAAAGGCACGACATCAAATCCAGGGCATGGATTGAGAAACTCAAAAGTAAAGCCATCTAAAATGTTCCAGGCCTTTCGAACCATCCTTGTATGCTTCCTCTCATGATCACAAGCGTCGGGATCCTCACTGATGTCCTCCACCCTCAGATAGGCAGCGAGTATTGCCGCCTGTTGAAAAGCCTGATGCAGAAGATCAAAAAAATTGTATCACCTTTTCTTTGAGATTAGGCCCATTAGATACACCGAATGCACCTTATCTTCGGCATCATCCAATGCCTTAAGCGGCATGCCAGCACAGAATAGAGGAAGTGCTCCCCAGATTGCTCCCACAATAAGCTTCAAGAGAGAGGAACGTCGAGGAAGCAGTCGACCATTGTACGCGTTAAAGCGACCCATAATTTCGGCACACTGGGCGTTTGTGAATTCTCGGTTTTGAGAACGACTGAGTACGCGAATATCGCCATAAGAGATAATCTCATCAGGGTCATACATATGAGCGTCCATAACTTCTAAAAAAAATCAGCAAGAGTTAGCGGACAGACTGATTAAGAAAATTCTTATTAAAAACAGCCACAGGGATTTAAACGACTCTTGATATCCCCATGGAGAAAACAAATGCTAATTATGACACCTAACAAATTCGAATTTGCGAGAAATCCTAAAAAATGAATCTCATTTAATGAGCGACCCCTCAGGTCAGGGAGTTAAACTCCTCGAGAGCAATGCTCTGCAGACAGGAATGACACCTGTCAAAGTCAATTATGAGGGAAATTTAAAGAAATTCCCCGAGAATGCTAAGAGCCTTGCTCTGGAAGAAAATGATGGAATAATCCATCAGAAAAAAGAAATTGAAATCAATTTTTATACATGGATGAAAAATTCTGGGATCTTCAAGATCCATGAACAAACTCTAAGAGTTATTTATGAGCAAAGCTCTGTTCATGGGTTAAGAAACCCTGAAAGAAGATCTCTTTAGATCTATGATTTCGAAAGAGCAAAGCTCTGTTAATGAAACCCTAAAAAGGGTTTCCTTTAGATCAAAGATCTATGAAGAGCAAGGCTCTATTAATGGGTAAAACCCTAGATCGTTAAAAAAAATTTACCTAAATTTTGGCAAAGTTTTGACTCTTGAAAATTTCTTAAAATGAAGAGCTATGCTCTATTAGAGTAAAAATTCTCAAAAAACAAGAAGAAGATGAACATAATCATCTAAAGGGCCAAGGGTCCTATTTATATGCATAAATAGCCGTTTCAACTTCTGAGTTGATCCAACGATAGAGATTCTGCCACCACTGCACTCACGTGTGGGCCACGTGAGCGCAACGGTGGGGGGCATTTGTTTCCCCTAATCAGAGCAAAGCTCTGTTCAAAATTCAAATTTTAAAGTAAATCAACGCTTCAGATCCAGAACCCAGTGCGCTGCGCCCTAGGTAGCGCACCACGTTCAAAACATGCGTGCCCTAGCGCCTGTTAGTTATATGTATGCTCTAGAGGCCATTGCTATACATAGGATGTATATTGTAGTGGATGCTGGGATATATATAGGGAGGACTTTCTTGCTCGACATGATAGTATGCTATCTGGTTGATCTTTACCTTAACGTGTACGCTGATTGTCTCTCTGTTACATGTTGGTAAAGCCCTTAGGATGTGTACTTGACTACCTGGACTATGATGCGGATCATACTAGTGGGGACATGGTAGTCCATAAGTACATCCTTCAAGGTCCCTAGTCATGGGTGTATCGAGACGGGGCATCGATATACCAGAGTAGACTAGCGTATACCTTCTCGACCCATACAGATGGGCGATGGATGATCCCATATCCATTGGTGTTTGACATCAGAGATGATATACGGGTGCTCAGTGGAGACTGGGTACACTGGACGGACTCGCCGAGAACTCCCAGATGGTATTATACCTTACGTCAGATGGCAGTTCTCTGGTGACACTGGTAAAGAGTAGTCTGTTGACCCGAGATCGTCATAGAGTCTTGTGTGGTTCCTACTGTGCTTTGATTTCCATCTTACCACGTCCAAGAGGGCATGCAAAATGGTGGTTTTTGGGTACAGTCCCAAGTCACATGGAGGCAATGAGCGATAGGAGGGGATTCGTCTCTCCCGGTATAGGGGTTGATGTTGCGCTGTGTTCGATTGGCTATAACCGGAAATCCCTGGCCAGGGTTGCTGAGATTTACTGGTAAGTGTTACCAGTAGTTTCTCGAACTGTTATAGACCTCATATCGACACGACTTATCGAGCTATTGGGGTCTGACGTTTACCACCCCTAGGCGAGATATGCGACATATCAGACGATCAGACCGGACTGTACGGTAAGTGTTACTGGTTGGATTCACAGGAGTGTGAGCGGGCTTGCTCGTCGATCTTCTGATCGCTCAATACCCGGGTGGCCGTTACGTTTAGCAGACCGCTTGTGGCTTGTGGGTGTTTGATATGATCATCACCTGCTGCCGGCGTATTGACGAGTCTTTAGAGTCCTACACAGAGGTTTCCTGGCTCAAGCGAAACGAAATAGGAGCGCATATGAGGTATGTGCGGGACCGAGAATAATTCGTGTATGTGATACCGTATTCCATTCTCGCGATGAATGTATCGATTGGTTATATGCGATATAACCTAGTTATCGAATCAAGGATTGATTCGATAAGCCGATACATAGGATACTAGTCGGTTATATGCGATATGACCGGATCGTTAAATCAAGTGTTGATTTAATGATTTAATGCATAATTGTATATTTGATATATTACTTTGCATTAATTAGTATTTGTTCACTTTAAAAGGATTTTCTCACTTGATGTGCACATTGTATATGTGATATACTTTTGTGCACTTGATTGTATCATGTTTGATGATACATGCTCACTTGTGTTTGTGTAAAGATTAAACCATGGTTATTTAAATGGTTAGGGTTTTGATTATCTTAACTATTTATTTAGGTTATTTCCTTTTAAGGCATGAAAAGAGAAAATGGTTGCATTCATTCATGAAGCTTGTTGAAGCTTCATGAAGCTTTGACCAAGTGACCATTTTTTTGTCTTCATACCTAACCTAACCATTCACTTAACCTTAGTTTAGTCTCTACACTTGACCATGGTTATTATTATGATAAGTATTCTTTTTCATTTCCTTTTAATTAACTTATCATAATATTCATCTTCATCTTCTTCTTCTTCTTCACATGAAGAAGCTTACTACCATCAATGGCAACTTGGGAAAATGAGTGAGAAATCCAATTCTAAAGTGAACCCACTTCCTATTTCTTCATCCTCTATCTCTTGCCAAGTAGTATAGGGTGTTTCCTTCACAAGTTTTCATGGCTTGGTGAAGGTGGAGCTTGATCTTGTGATGCCTCGACGTAGATCATCTTCGGCATCGTCGTCGATGACCTAGCCCGCTTTTTCTCCGATAAAGCCGATGCTAGAGTCATGGTTAGATTTGGACAGCGGAGAGGACTTCATCATGGAGCTATGGAGGTGGAGAAACGGATCTACAAAGGTTGTATTTCCGTTCTTTTAGTTTAGTTGTAAACTAGTTTCTTTGTTTCGCCTAAATATCTAGTTAACGATCTAGTCTAGGGTTTCTCGGCACCGTAAAATTTGAAATTGGTATGGTTGATGCCTTGTGAGACCTCTTGTGAGTGCCTAGGACCCCTACAGTGGTATCAGAGCCTAGCTAGAGCCTTAGGCGATGCGTAGACGAAGTTTGAAACCCGAACGAACCCGAAACCCTAACACAAACATGCTCTCTGGACTTTTTCCAAAATCTGGAGTTTTTCGATATTAAAAATATGCAGAAAAATCAGCAGGAATATCTAAGAGTTACTATGAAATTCGACAGCCCAATTCCACAAAGTCGCCGCGGTTCCGCGGCACGAGCATGGCTTGTGCGGCGGTTCCGCGGCCATACGGCCTCATTATATAATGTATTTTGCACAGTAATTCTTAGTTTCAAGTGCTGGTTTTCCTGGGAATTTTTAATATTTTTTCAAGAGTTGAATTTTCTGGGTTGTTTTGGGGATTCGAATGTTTGATCGGATTATCAAATTTTGTCTGTGTGGCTTTCCGGATAATTTTTGAATATGTTAAAAAGTTCGACCGGATATAAATACCCAATCTTTCCCCTGCCGGAAAATTTCCAAGTGTTGGATTTTTCCGAGGTTTAAAGACGTTCTAAGTAGTGCAAGTAACGCGATGGTCCCTCTAGAAGACAACAAACCTTAACTCGATTATGTGACCGTCTTGAACTGCCCTTTGAACCTTCGGGTTTGGGGCAGTACGGCGTGCCACATGTGAGGCGTTGGCTTGACCCTTCTACGGCTGGACCGTTGGTACTGAGGCACGAACTGAATGTTTTTAGACTTGTTTCATGTGTTGATCTGTTTTGGGAAAACTTGGGTGTTCGACTGTTCGATCGGAAAGTTTAACATTTTCTATTTATCTGGAATGGGATACAATAATTGGAATTCACAATTAGTTATGAGATAACTGAATGAATGTTATAAACATAGCACTTTAGTCTCACTTGATCGGTTGCCACGGAATTTTGATGTGATCAAAAGTCCGTCGCAATCACGTAGCGTACGCGGATACTCGCCGGGTAAACTTAATAGACAGCCTCGCTCCATAGCCCCGACCAAGTGACTGTAGGAGAACCCCGTCCCCGAAAGCATCCGTTCGGGTGCTCGCGGCAGCGGTGTTCCGCCTTGGCGCACTTCGTTGACGGTATCGGGGGTGCGGCCGCCTACTAAAGTTTGCGACGAGCATTCGATCAGGATGTCGGGAATCTTGTTGAATTGCCCGACTTGATATTGAAAAGAGTTTTCGATAATGAGACTAAAATGCGGGGTTTATAATTGTTAGGCATGCGATGTCTAAGGAATTCATTCGATTAGGCATGCGATGTCTATGCAGGTTGCGGATTCCAACTGTTGTAGTTTTACACTTTCTTTTCTGTGACCGTAAGTGTAATATGTGATATCGCCGGTTTCGTTGCTATATGTCAACGACAATTGGGATGCGCATATTTACTTACGTTGATGACATGTGATGTTATGTGTTGCTGGATATGTTATATTGGATCGTCGTGTTTGAATAGCCGGGTTTTTTTTATGTGAGATGAGTGTTTTTCATTTTCATTCATGTAAAAACTTGTATGTAATATTCTTTTATTGGGGCACTTCCAGGTTGCGGAAGATGTCACCTTCTGTATATTATTTACTTTTCCGCACTAGGATAGACCCAAGGAGGGGAGCACAAGTAACCGGGTTCTGGGGTCCAGTGGGAGACCAACTTGAGGAGTCGAGTCCGGGTCTCCTAACCCTAGAATTGGTAGGGTTGCTTGCCGCTCTCGTAGGGGTCTAGGGGTGTGGGTTTGGCTATTCATCACGACCGTGGAATCCGTGTTTTATACTGGCTCGTATTGAAAACACGGACGTCCTAGTATATCCAATATTTCATATGTTTCTTCTGCTGCGATATCTGTGATGTGATCATGAGATGTTCTGTGATAGATACTGTATATAGTATATATGATATATTATATAGATGTTACTTATGTTTTACACCCGCGCTAGCCCTGCCCTGCTCTGCCGTTAGTTACCTAACCTAACGGTGCACGAGGGGACATCGAGGCGAATGCGGATGGCATAAGTGTACGTCGTATTTATCTGTGATGTTTAGGTACTTAAATGATGGGACTTCATTAATGTGATTAATGAAATAAAAAGAAACCTAAGATGTTGTAGAATCGAATTTCAAAATAAAACAGGTAGCTACAGTTCTTGCTTTGCACAGCGGTATATGTGATATATCCTGCACCTTATTCGATGAGGAAAGGACCGAGATCCCTTCACCGGGAGTGACTCCTTTAGCAATAACTGGCAGATGCTACACACTCGGTTTGTCTTTTGATTGCTTTTAAGAGTTTTTGCTTTGCACAGTGATATATGTGATATATCCCGCACCTCATTCGACGAGGAAAGGACCGACGATCCCTTCACCGGGAGTGACTCCTTTAGCAAAACTAGAAAAGCCTCAAAAACACTCCATTTTAAAATCATTTGATTCTACAGCGATATCAAGTTCATTACGCAATAGGTTTTCAGAAAAACCTGTCGTAGCCCTCCGTCATTTCAGATAAGTCCTGTTTAGTATTCGTGTTGCATTTGTTGACCTTGTCAAGGCGCAGTGTACGGTAGCTAACCAGTATTTATCTGCTTATGCATATGATGCAGATTGGGTTAGGGTAGTCGTACGACCTTGTTGACCTTGTCAAGGGTCGTGCGGGTGGGTTTGATTCAATCAAGAAATGACGGGTTGAACTTGACTTGCGGTCTATGGTTTGTTGACCTTGTCAAGGTCATAGATCGTTTGGGGCAAAATATTATCGGGAATTTCAAGTGTTGAAATTTGCAATGAGATTGCATACCTTCTATGAGATAGTTGGATCCCGATACCCGCTGCGAGTAAGAGTTACTCCTGGGAGACTTTTACACATTACAATTAGCCGATCAAGTAGGTGTCTAGAAAGGTGTTAACGAGGTTACGCCTCTGGGAAAACGAGGTTTACATTAATTAGGTTCGTGCGAAAGCACGGGGGACCTCCCACAAAGTACCGACACTGGCCTGGCTGAAAGATTGGCGAACTTGTAGTGTGTAATTAATCCCGGCTAGTCTTTCCTTTTAGGGTTTGAAGGAAGATTTGATAAAAAGCAGTGGGAGCCATCCTGATTAGATAAAATAATAACCAATCTATTCTTGCAAGAGCGCACGCTGAGTGTTTTCTTCTCTCTCTCTCTCCAGGTAGCGACTATATCACGCCTTAATCAAGATAATAATACGGAATTTTGACCGAACCCGCTTGTTATACTGAGCTGGGGAACGTTGGTCCCGCTCCAACTTATAATTGTTATAAGACAGAGCAGGAAATTGGGGATTACCAGAATTCCCGTGCCGCCCAAACGAAGAGAGTGCATGTTGATGCATCATCTTCGGGTATGTTCATTACAGAGAACTGTTTCTCAGTATCCTTTACGTCCTGGGTATATGATACCGGATCAGGATCCCAGATATGTAATCTGTTACATAGGGCTACAGAAAGGTAGAGGACTGAGAACGGGTGATAAGTTTCATGAGGCAGAAAACGGGGCAAGTGTTGCGGCCAAGTCTGTTGGTCACTGTCACCCTGTATTCCAAATACATTGATTCTGAACGAATGTTATTAGATACCGAACCTGATATACAAAATCATATCTATCTCTTTGTTAGTAAAGAAATGATAAAATTTTGTATTGTTGGATAATGTTTTGAACATTTCCTATATCAAAAGTTGATCGTATCAGGCACGTTATCTAAAAGCATTGATGTTCTAAATCAAACTACAGTTCTTTTGTATACGGAACACACACAAGAGGAAGAGTTCAGATATGAACGAATCCTTCTTGAGGCATTGTAGACTAGGTCATATCAATGCGACCCGACTGGCTGAAGTTACATTTTAGATGCATATTTAAATCAGTTTGAATTTACATCTTGTGAAACTTGCCAGTCATGTCACAAAGATTAGATGACCATAGCTCTGTTTATTGGAAACAGAGAAAGAGTTAGTGAACTCTTGGGATGATACATGTTGATGTATATAAGGTCCCCTGTCTACATATGCCAGGACTGGTTCTTTGTACTTCATTACATTCTTTGATGATCTTTCGAGATTCAGACCCATGTTCCTGTTGAAACACAAGTCCGAACCTTTTGAGATATTCACAGAATATAAGTTAGAAGTAGAGAACCAAAACACGGGTATAAGTATTATGTCCTTTGATGTGATCGAGGAGGAGAATACTTGAGCACGAAAATCCTGGATTATTCTAAAGGAGAATGAGATTCTCTCTCAGCATTACTCCTCCGTATACACCATAGCACGATGGTATATCGGGGTGGAGCAATCACACCCTATATGATAAGGTGTGCTCTATGATGAGTACTACTGAGATACCTATTTCCTTTTTGGGAGTTATGCACTTGAGAAGCTGCATACCTATTGAATAGGGTTCAAATCAAATCAGTTGCCTACCACTTCATATTTGATATGATAAGGGAAGAGCCCATCTCTTAAGTTAGTTAAGATTTGGGGTTGTCCAGCCTATGTCTGAAAAGCATAATCCGGACAAGCTCGAGGCAAGGTCTGTAATGTAGAACTGGAAAGGTTCCAGCTATACAAAATTGCAGCTGATGATTTGACAGAACCAAAGGATTCAATAGTTACCAACGAACCTCAGCCTCTCCGCCGATCTAGTAGGGTTCCTCACCCACCTGAGAGATACTTCGGTTTCTCTATGACAGTGGGAGCGAGGATTGCATCATGAGATGATGACCCAACTAGTTTCGAGCAGGCCATCGAGAGTAGAGACTCTGTAAGAATGGCTGGATGCTTAGCGATCTGAGATGGAATCCATGTACACCAACAAAGTATGGACTTTGGTTGCTATATCTGAAGGGTTAAATCCCCATCAGGAGCAAGTATATCTTGAGAAGATTACTTGGTGTATATGAAAAAGTTGAGACTTTCAAAGCTAGACTTGTTAAAGCTTTTCGTCATCGACCAGGTGTGGATAATGATGAAACCTTTTCAAGTGGCTATGCTTAAGTCCATCCAGATCCTACTTGCCACGGCTACATACCATGACTACGATATCTGGCGGTTGGGTGTCATGACTGCTTTTCTAAATGATGTTTTAGAAGAGAAAGTCTATAAGTACACAGCCAGAGGGCTTCGTAGACAGTGGGAGCAGCGGAAACGTGTACAAGATGCTTTATAGGATAAAGCAGGTATCGCGGAGTTGGAACATCTGTTTTGATGTATTAGTCAAAGAGTTTGACATCATCAAAATGGGAGATGAACCTTGTATAAACAAAAAGGTAGTAGGGAGTATAGTAACGATCCTCGTAAAGTACGTGGATGACATACTCTAGATAGGGAAGGAGTTTCCTATGCTACGCTCGGTCAATCTCCGCTTATCACAATGATTCTCCATATAGGATCAAAGTGATACCACCTAAATCCTGGGTTTTGGATCTATGAGATAGATCTAATTGGATGTTAGGACTCTCACTAGTTGTAGTGAGATGGTATCAATCGATCCTGGGGAGAATCACTGGAAGGGTTCCAGAGTGATAAAGACGACTGAATGTCAGTCGCAGGCATTGTCTTTACCCTCAGTAAAGGGACGGTATGTTGGAAGAGTTCCAAGCTAGATACCGTGGCATACTAGACGATTAAGGCTGGATACATCGCTACTTAAGATGCTACCAAAGAGGATGTTTGGGTGTATAATGGTTCATGAGACGAACTATGTTCCTCCCATTGTGTGACAATGGAGTTATGGCTTATGCCAAGGAACGTCTGTCCCATCAGTGATCCAGACATATTCTAAGGCAGTGTCACCTGATCGTGGAGATGGTTGATCTCCAGGGGATCGAGGTTAGGAGAGCAGACTCAGAGGACAACACAGCGGATCCACTCACGAAAGGCCTTTTCCCAGAGAGAGACTTTTAAGGGATGGTTGTGTATGAGGTACTGCAACCACTGCTATCAGATGGCCCTAGTACAAGTGGGAGATTGTTAGTTATATGTATGCCCTAGAGGCCATTGCTATACATAGGATGTATATTGTAGTGGATGCTGGGATATATATAAGGAGGACTTTCTTGCTCGACATGATAGTATGCTATCTGGTTGATCTTTACCTTAACGTGTACGCTGATTGTCTCTCTGTTACATGTTGGTAAAGCCCTTAGGATGTGTACTTGACTACCTGGACTATGATGCGGATCATACTAGTGGGGACATGGTAGTCCATAAGTGCATCCTTCAAGGTCCCTAGTCATGGGTGTATCGAGACGGGGCATCGATATACCAGAGTAGACTAGCGTATACCTTCTCGACCCATACAGATGGGCGATGGATGATCCCATATCCATTGGTGTTTGACATCAGAGATGATATACGGGTGCTTAGTGGAGACTGGGTACACTGGACGGACTCGCCGAGAACTCCCAGATGGTATTATACCTTACGTCAGATGGCAGTTCTCTGGTGACACTGGTACAGAGTAGTCTGTTGACCCGAGATCGTCATAGAGTCTTGTGTGGTTCCTACTGTGCTTTGATTTCCATCTTACCACGTCCAAGAGGGCGTGCAAAACGGTGGTTTTTGGGTACAGTCCCGAGTCACATGGAGGCAATGAGCGATAGGAGGGGATTCGTCTCTCCCGGTATAGGGGGTTGATGTTGCGCTGTGTTCGATTGGCTATAACCGGAAATCCCTGGCCAGGGTTGCTGAGATTTACTGGTAAGTGTTACCAGTAGTTTCTCGAACTGTTATAGACCTCATATCGACACGACTTATCGAGCTATTGGGGTCTGACGTTTACCACCCCTAGGCGAGATATGCGACATATCAGACGATCAGACCGGACTGTACGGTAAGTGTTACTGGTTGGATTCACAGGAGTGTGAGCGGGCTTGCTCGTCGATCTTCTGATCGCTCAATACCCGGGTGGCCATTACGTTTAGCAGACCGCTTGCGGCTTGTGGGTGTTTGATATGATCATCACCTGCTGCCGGCGTATTGACGAGTCTTTAGAGTCCTACACAGAGGTTTCCTGGCTCAAGCGAAACGAAATAGGAGCGCATATGAGGTATGTGCGGGACCGAGAATAATTCATGTATGTGATACCGTATTCCATTCTCGCGATGAATGTATCGATTGGTTATATGCGATATAACCTAGTTATCGAATCAAGGATTGATTCGATAAGCCGATACATAGGATACTAGTCGGTTATATGCGATATGACCGGATCGTTAAATCAAGTGTTGATTTAATGATTTAATGCATAATTGTATATTTGATATATTACTTTGCATTAATTAGTATTTGTTCACTTTAAAAGGATTTTCTCACTTGATGTGCACATTGTATATGTGATATACTTTTGTGCACTTGATTGTATCATGTTTGATGATACATGCTCACTTGTGTTTGTGTAAAGATTAAACCATGGTTATTTAAATGGTTAGGGTTTTGATTATCTTAACTATTTATTTAGGTTATTTCCTTTTAAGGCATGAAAAGAGAAAATGGTTGCATTCATTCATGAAGCTTGTTGAAGCTTCATGAAGCTTTGACCAAGTGACCATTTTTTTGTCTTCATACCTAACCTAACCATTCACTTAACCTTAGTTTAGTCTCTACACTTGACCATGGTTATTATTATGATAAGTATTCTTTTTCATTTCCTTTTAATTAACTTATCATAATATTCATCTTCATCTTCTTCTTCTTCTTCACATGAAGAAGCTTACTACCATCAATGGCAACTTGGGAAAATGAGTGAGAAATCCAATTCTAAAGTGAACCCACTTCCTATTTCTTCATCCTCTATCTCTTGCCAAGTAGTATAGGGTGTTTCCTTCACAAGTTTTCATGGCTTGGTGAAGGTGGAGCTTGATCTTGTGATGCCTCGACGTAGATCATCTTCGGCATCGTCGTCGATGACCTAGCCCGCTTTTTCTCCGATGAAGCCGATGCTAGAGTCATGGTTCGATTTGGACAGCGGAGATGACTTCATCATGGAGCTATGGAGGTGGAGAAATGGATCTACAAAGGTTGTATTTCCGTTCTTTTAGTTTAGTTGTAAACTAGTTTCTTTATTTCGCCTAAATATCTAGTTAACGATCTGGTCTAGGGTTTCTCGGCACCGTAAAATTTGAAATTGGCATGGTTGATGCCTTGTGAGACCTCTTGTGAGTGCCTAGGACCCCTACAGCGCCAAGTGTGCTGTGCTCTGAGCAGCGCACCACGTGCAAAGCACGTGTGCGCTAGCGCCAAGTGCGCTGCGCTCTGAGCAGCGCACCACGTGCAAAGCACGGGTGCGCTAGCATTGGAATTAAAAACTCCCCACCGTTAGATCAAAGATTTAATAATAATGACAAATTATTAATTAATCAGAATTAAATTCTGTTAAGGAAAGATTCCTCAAAATCTTTCTAAATAACAAGATTGTGCTCTGTAAATCAGAGCACCGTTGGATCAATGATCCAATGGTAAATAAAAATCACCAAAAGACAGAATAAATTCTGTATGGAAAGATTTTCCAATCTTGTTAAAAACAAGAAGATTGCCTTCTGAAAAACAAAAGCCCTAGGATCAGAGATCCAATGGTGGGGAAACATCCCCAAATCAATCAAAGAAAGATCTCTTTAACTGATTCAACAAATTAGCCTACCCTATAAAAAGGCCTCTAGACTTCAAGTCTCAGAGACAGATATAGAGATATAGAGAAAGAGAGAGAAACCCCCTAAAAACTTTGAGAAACTCAAAGATAAAGAGCAAGCTCTTGCAAGAAGATCTTTCTTCAAGGTAAAAATGATAATGATGAATATAGAGATGAAATCATCTCATAAAAAGAAGAATTTACTTCTTTAAAGATCATAGATCTACAAGACCAAGGTCTTTCATAAAAAGATCAAGAGATCTCATCATAAAATAATAAAAAGAAGAATTTACTTCTTTCTCACAGATCATAGATCCATAAAGGCAAAGCCTTTCATCATCATAAGAGTTTGAAGAACTTTTGTTCTTAGAATTTTGAGACAAAGTCTCATTTTAGATCACAAAATTGATCATATGCGCCTTTGCGCTCTGGAACTGCGCTTTGCGCTCTTGAACTGCGCTATCAGACTGGCGCTTAGCGCCAAACGCGACACGTGTCCTTCACGTATGCGCTAGCGCTTTGCGCTCTTAAGCCAGCGCACTGTGCTCATGGGCTGGCGCTTAGCGCTAGACGCACCACTTGTCAATAACGTGTGCGCCACCAAACTACTAGTGCAATGTGCTCATAAACTGGCACAATGCGCCCATCATCTAGTGCTCAGCGCCAAGCGCGACACGTGTCCTTCACGTGTGCGCCACGTGGCAGAAGCGCACTGCGCTCTTTGACTGGCACAAAGCGCCTAGCGCGCCACGTGTTGCGCTGACAGAACATAAATTGTTCTTTAATAAGTCCAGAGCTCTGATGAATGCCCAGCATTCAATAAAAGACAAAAACATTGTCAAAAGGGCCAAGCCCAAATAAAGGCTCAACAGCCCAAAAAAAATGTTGAACATTTTAATCTGATTGGACTTAGCCCAAGATTGGCCATAAGTCCTCAACTCATATTAATTGAGCTCATCTGCTCATAAATATGTTAACAGATCTTAGTCCCAATCGGACTACAAGTCTCTCAACCCACGTCGGTTTAAGGGTACATCTCTGAACTCCTATGATATTTGTCGTTGTAATCCTTCAACGTCTTCAGAGAGGTAACTGGTCCCGACAACCATACATTTCATGGACTGTGGGGTCCTTAAACTCACGGACTATGATGTTCTTAACCTGGACTGTGGGGTCCTTAAACTCACGGACTATGATGTCCTTAACCTTGACTGTGATGTCTTTAAACTCACGGACTATGATGTCCTTAACTTCGACCGCAATGTCTTTAAACTAACATTGGACCGAGATGTCCTTAAACTAACATTGGACCGTAATGTCCTTAAACTAATCGACCGCAATGTCCCTAAACTAAACAATAGGGCCCTCTCTTGTTGGATCTAAACGATCCTGTTAAGTTGATCTTAGTCTAAAAATTAGACTAACGTATCCTTAACATACGTTTAAGTTGATCTTAGTCCCAAATGAGACTAATGTATGCTTAAACCCAACCCCCAAACCCAAATCTAAGAAGATACGGATTTGGACTAATCCACGCCCTACGGGCGACAACATAAATTAGTCTCCGTATACAATCCACGGGCAACCAAAAACAAAACAAACACCCACGACACGAAGTGACCATCTGGCGAAGGAGAAAGTGGTTATCGCGATGTGGTAGCGTAATTAACTGCAGGGGTTTGCGCCTGCAGGGAAGAGCGTCCCCACAATTAAAACCCCTCAGATGTGGGGGAATCTGACGAAGTTTGCTACATCGGCCGCATCCGTTTAAACCTTCGATACACGGTGTCATAAATCAACTTGGCATCTTCGGAGAGGTGGACGGATAACACCAATTAGCATCTGCCCCGAAATTCAGGCGAGACGGACCCGCGTGGTCGCGTCTCCGCGTTTTCGGCAGGGAACACTGCCTCAGTGCTTGGCACGCGGGCGCTGGGCGCCAGCGCCTCACGTGCTTGGCACGCGGGCACTGGGCATCTACGGGAAAAAGGGGCTTAGCCCCTATACTGGGAGTTGTACTCCCAATTGACTTTTGGAGTTAAACTCCTAAAAGAAAAGGACAAAGGGGCTTAGCCCCTGTACTGGGAGTTGTACTCCCGATTGACTTTTGGAGTTGAACTCCTAAAAGAAAGATTTATTTTATATATATATATATATATATATATATATATATATTTGTGGAGTTAAACTCCCAAGAGATTTCCGGAGATGATGAAAGAGGGCCCCTTTCTTCTCCTTTGAGTCCCGGGTTTTCTCTTGAGCCTTGGATCTTTCCCAAAGTGAGATTTTTGGAGATAGGTCTCCTTCTTCCTCTTCTCTGTTGGCTGGATCTTGGAGAAAAAGGGGGGTGAGTTTTAAAAATCTCCCCTTTTAGAGATCTAATAGGAGATCTGAGTTTCCCTTTGTGGGTTTTATGTGAAAAATTATTTCTTTTTGGAAAAGGAAGAGTTAAACTCTTGATTTAATTCAGAAAAGAGAAGAAGGTTTAGAACCTTGAGTAAGGAGAAGGAGGCATAGAAAACCCTAGATTTTGAGGGGAATCAATTATTATCTTTCATTTCATTATCATGTTGCCTTATATAGGTTTACAAATTTACACATAGCCCATTGGGCTTTACAAAATGGTATTTTGCCCATCCCATACCTCATGTGCTCATTTATTTTGCACATGAGCCATGGGCTTTACAAAAAATGGCTTTATACCCATTTTTCTTACATTTATTCATAAAAAATTATATCAACATTATTTATTACATGATTTTCATTTTGGCATGGGAGAGGCCGGCTGCTTCATGTTCAGGCTCGACTTGGGCTTGGGCCCACTTGACCTGGGCTTGGGCCCACTTGGTTTGGGGTTGACTTTGACTTTGACTTGATCAACCGGGGTGTAATTTTTGACCCCAACAGTCTACTTTAGAATATCGATGCCCAGTCTCGATATTCCCACTACTAGGGACATTTAAGGATGTGTTTATAGACTACTCAGTTCTCACAAGTGTGATCGCCATCATAACCCTGGTAGTCAAGCATGAATCCTATGAGCTCTATCAATATGTAATAGTGATATGTTATACCACGCAAGACATGTATATAATGATAAAGTCAAACCAGATAGCATACTATCATCTCGAGTAAGACTGTTCTACCTATATAGGCCCTTTCTCAATTATCATAATCGCATTCCCGCGATTATAATAATTGTCTTGAGGTCACTAGATCCAACAATCTCCCACTTGCACTTAAGGCTAATTATTACGGTATCGCATACTTGCAGCTTGTGTGCTACCGAATACCCAACTTCTCTACTGATCAGTTTCACATACCGTGTTTGTGAAACATTCGTGTTCGAGAAACAGCTTTCAGTGAGTGGATCCGCTCTAATATTTCTCTTTTTATCTCTCTATATCTCAACTTCGCGGAGAACGTCTATCTTCGGAAATGAGCGATACCTATCTTAGAATTTGTCTGGATATCTGATGAGACCAAGTTCATAACATGAACACTAAATCCTACAAACTTCTTAGATTGTATCATCCACTGAATTTAAACAGTATCCTGTGCCATGCTTACCTCAGTATCCGCTTGGAACCCCGTCCAATATACCGCCCCTCAGAAGAGGGTAAACTTGTAACTCTGACAGCCACTATGTCATCTAGTCATCTTGGAAGCCAAAAACGATAACCGCCTCCTGCAGGAGGCTGCCGTTATCATATACCAAGAACATCCTCTTATGTTCATATCTGCTTCCCATTGTTTCTCTATGATTGGATTATACTTGCTGACTACATCCAATGCAAAACCAACATTATCCTGATCCTATGCGGAGGAATGCTTATGATATCCAAAGTTTAACCGATTGTAATATAGGAATAATACTTCCTATCCGGTGTATGTCATCCAAATATGAGGATAGTACTCCCTACTACCTTCTTACCAGATTCATGTGTTGTTTTGATGAAGTCAAACACTGTAACTGTCACATCAAAACAGATGATCCATCTCCGCTATACCTGCTTTAGTCTATAAATAGACATAAGCTACCTTCCCACCACGCTTCCGCCTCCCATTGACTACAACAACCCTCTGGCAGAGTCATATACACGTGCACTTCTAGAAGTCCATTTAGAACGACGTTATAGTCATCCACTTGCCAGGTCTCATAGTCAAGGTCAGCAGTAGTGGAAAGATTGGGTCATCATACCATGATGCAAACCTCCCTGTCACCGTCTATGAGGAAACCGAAATACCTTTCGGGTGGCTGAGGTTACCCACTAAATCCGCGGAGTGACTTACGGATCGTCGAATCAATTGAATTCTTAGCTTCTACTAAATTTTCAATAACCATTTGTGGTTTTGGAATGATTTCCAGTTCTACTATACTACCACTAACGTTTTCTGAAAAGAACTCATTTTACTAAAAATCGCGAGTCAAGAATAAAACAATATTTGATCTTGCAAATGGTAGCATGTTAACCCTGGACTATGCCCGCGATAACCCACAAACTGCAATTACTGAAATATGCCTTGAGTTTATCCGGATTCTGGTTTTAAGCAAAGCCAGAAAACTCCATATAACTTAACATCGTTAAGATATGAACCATTCTATATCCAAATAGAAACTGAGGAACTAATTTAGATGGAACCATATTCAAATAGTATGCAGCTGTTTCCAGTGCACAACCACTTAATGAGAGAGGGTCCTTACAGCATTACTCATCAAGGATCCCACCCACGGATGAGTAACCTGTCTGATAAACAATACTCTCAATATTACTATTGTGGATTACCTAACATAAGTATCGATATCTTTGATTACCTCGAAGAACCCTGATACTTCCAACGTGTGATTCGTTACTTTATTTTTATACCTATAAATTTCTCTAACTTTTGGACCTTACATAAATGCGTGCCCAGAACAAGAGAAATTATAAGTAAATGGAATATAGTACGAGTACCAACCCCTTGTCCTACTAGACACTGGACAACATACAATACTTTGTATAAGTCCCCTGAGTTTACTAACTCAAACTCTGTGGGTTGTAAGTTGAAAACTGTATTTTGGTTAAGAAGAATTACACCGTTATTGAATGCACCTTATCTAATCATCAACTGATAAAAGTAAATGTTGTAAATATAATTTCAAAAAGTTATATATCACTTTATGAAATAAACGTACAGATATATCAGTTTGAAATTGATGCATAACAATGGATATTCAAAACCAACAAATCGCCAATAGGAAAACCCAGGTAATTCCTCGAATATCAACAATTACAACGAACTTTGATATTGAGGATCTAATCACCCAATTCTTAATATTCTTCTCCCACTCATCATCTGTAACGCCATATAGACGTGAGAATCTCAACCAGTATATACATATCCTGCAGTCAGAATGTAATTGGAAAAGCAGTTATCAATAACTACTGCACAGGAAAACTGAAACATAGGAATGTTTCGAGGGGGTGGCTGGGTATTCCAAGTAATGCCTCTTACATTATGTAGATCCATGAAACATGTTGCAATTTCCATCGCTCTCACTTCAATCCTTTCATTTGTCTTTACTTCTTACCTTTTATACAGCTTACTTAGGCTAATTGGTTTTCTTCCTTCCCTACCTTTTGGCACTTGCCTAAGGTTTGGAAGAAAACTATCCAATAAACATAATAGGTGTACTCTCATAATACGATGAGCTCTCACAATCTGAGAGAAGGTAAAGGGCAGAGACAACCGAATAATCCTATTCAATTTCTTCAGAACTGGAATCCATTCTCGAACTGAAATAAATTTCTATGAGTTCGTATGTATTTATACGAGATGGCTTTATCCATTCTATTAGGATCTTCGTAGTGATACAAAATATTCTGGAGAAAGCTAAGGGTAAAGTAGGAGGGTCTTGGATATACGCGACTTTGTTGTAAATCTAGACGATCTAAAATCTTGAAGGTAAAAGATTCGGTTTAACTTGGTAATGAGTTTTAGTTTAAGGCGGGTCAAGGTTGCTGCCAGAGAGAGAGAGAGAGAGAGAGAAAAGAAACACTCAGTGTGTACTCTAATCTAGATCAGAATGGTTAATTAATAATTTATCTAATTTGGATGGCTCCCACTATTTTCTCGAATTCTCCTTCAAACCATAAAAGGAGAACTAGTCGGGATAACCCACGAAGTAAGTCCTACTCATCAGTGAGAATCGGGACCCAACTATCACCGCGTAACAACTTGATGGAATCCACTCAAGTCACCACACTCCAGAAGCTATGTGCATACTTGGCAAGTTTCCTTTATATTTGAAACTCTCGATATGGTTTAAGCCCTTAGGACCCCAATGACCTTGACCGAGCTAACAAAACAAAGGGTCCTAGTAAAGTTCAACCTGTCATTATCTTGATTGCATTAAACCCACTTGTACAAGCCCTTGACTGAGCCAACAAAGCCGTACGACTGTCCTAACTAATCGCATCTTTATGCACCAGAAAAGCACTACAGAGCTACCGAACACTACGCCTCGTGCTAAGCTCGACAAACGTAGTACGAATACTAAGTAATATCAATCCGAAATGACGGCGGGCTACGGCTGGTTTTTGCCGAAAAAATCTTTAACATAATGAACTTGATCTCGTTGTAGAAACCGAGTGGTTTTGCAAATATATAGCGACGCAAACTTTTGCTAAAGAGGTCATTCCTTATGAAGGGATCTAGGCTCTTTTCTTATCGAATGAGGTGCTGGATATTCCTAAATGAATATCTCTGTGCAAAGAAAAAGATCATGACTATAGTAAAGTTATTACAGTAACGTAAACTTTTATCCAAGAGGTCATTCCCCGTGAGAGGATCTAGGCTCTTACCTCGTCGAATGAGGTGCAAGATATTCATGACCGAATACCGCTGTGCAAAGGAAAAGATTATGACAATGATTTTAAACTGAAGTTTCGACAACATCATTCTATCAGATTTGTTTTCTTGCATTAATGAGGATTAATGCGGTCCCATCAAATAATAATACCACACCAGAAGAAATGAAAATAATCACACACATATATGCCATCCGCATTCGCCACAGGGTCCCGGGTCTTCACCATAAGGTTGTAGGGTTACGGCAGCACCCCGGCCATCAATCCGTGGCCAAACGCGGAACAAAAAAACTTTAAAAACCGGCGCTAATGGAACTTTAATCGATAGATAGTGCCATTAACCCTATACTAGTTCTACGAAAAGAGTTTAGAGAGATTATACCGATCGATCCGTGTCCTTCGGTCTTCAACCTCTGTCTCAAGCTCCTCGCGGCTTCCTCGATCAAGTTCGCTCTCCAGTCTCTCTCGTCGAAGACGATCCACGTTGAGGATTAGTAATACGGGCTCCCGCCTCAAAACCGAAGTAACTCGGGTATCTAGTTTGCTAGCCTAGATAACCAAGATGAAGTAGAGAGAGTGTGTGAATACTTTGTCTCAAAACACCTAAGGATTCTCAACTCATGAGAGGGAATGGGTGGAGGTTAAAGAAGAAGCCATAGGTAAAAGTGTAAGCTCAAGTTTTGGCTTGTGTAGAAAATGAGTGTTTGCTGCCTTTTCTTTTTTTCATGAGTTGTGAGGTATTTGTGATAGCAACTAAACAAAAACTTTCACCAAAAAAATATCCGCCTTGCCTCAACAAATATCTCACAACTAAACCAATAATGAATCAAGCATGGCATATATGCATCATAAATGAATCCATGACAAAACTCGCACTCACAACCCAAAACTTACACTCACACTTTTCACCATTATCAAACATTAAAACTAAATGTTTAATAAAGAAAAAGAAATGGCGTCAACTAAAGTAATCTCGTAACGAACTACAAGAATACCCCTCATCTGTATATACATACCCGCATCTGTATTCCGACTGAATACGAATACAACGAGACGAAAATAATCCAACAATATAATACCAGGATCCGACTTAAACCAAAGCCCACTAGTATTATCCGTCCGATCATTATCCGTGCACAAGTGCACGTATATGATCGAACCTTGCCATAAAACCATACGGCCTCTACAACGTTTCACCCGAACTAGGGAAACCCTCTGTGTGGGACTCTAAAGACTCGTCAATATGCTGGCAGTGGGTTTAACCACAAGTACGTCAGTGGCACTAGCTGTACGTAACGGATACCCAGGTATTGAACGAAAGGGAGGCCGACGAGCAAACTCATCCTAAAACCCTACTGAGCCTGACAGTGACAATATCCGTACAGTCCGGTCCATTCGTCTATGAGTATCGCATATCGAGTCTAAGGGGGTGGATAAAGTCAGACCCCTAATAACTTGATATTTAGTGTCGTCATGAAAACTATCACCAACTGAGAAACTACCGATCCTAGATCGGTAGTTCTCGTCTACCCCGTCCAAGGATTTCTGGTGATGGCCACCCGTGCACTCCGCTACATCAACCCCCAATACCGGGAGAGACGAATCCCCTGACGATCCGCTCACTGCCTCCATGTGGCTCAGGACTGTACCCAACTAAAACCTGTTTGCACGACTCCTTTGAGCTGTGGTAGGGTAGTAATCAAAGCACAGTGGGAACTTACATAAGACAAATGACGATCTCAGGTCGATAGACTAACCTGTACACATGTCACTAGGGAACCGCTATCTGACAATAGGTATAATACCAACTAGCATGTTCCCGGCGAGTCTTTCCGGTGTACTCATAACCCAATGAGCACCTGTATACATCTTAGGTGAACCAACTAACACCAATGGCTTGTGAGACCGTCCACCGCCCCTCGTCGGGGTCTCGATCCGTATACATTAGTCTACTATTGGAGTATCGATGCCCAGTCTCGAAACTCCCATGACTAGGGACACTTTAAGGATGTGCTTATAGACCACCCAACTCTCACGTATATGATCGCCATCATACTGCTGGTAGTCAAGCAAGAATCTTATGGGCTCTATCAACAAGTAATAGTGATCTGTAATGTCACCTGAAGCATGTACACGATGATAAAGACAAACCAGATAGCATACTATCATCTCGAGTAAGACTGTTCTACCGGTATAGGTCCTCCCTCAATCATTGCAATCACGTGTCTGCGATCCAATAATTGACTTGAGGACAGTATAGCCAACAATCTCTCACTTTCACTTAAGTCTAATTATTGCGGTGTCGCATACTCACAGCCCGTGTGATACCGAACACCCAACTTCTCTACTAATTAGTTTCACAAAGCCCGTTTGTAAACTATTGCGTTTGAGAAATAGCCTCAGTGAGTGGATCCGCTCCAATGTTTCTTTCTGTCTTTCTTTATCTCAACTTCGCGGAGAAAGCCATCTCCCAAAATGAGCAATACCTGTCTTAGAATATGTCTGGATATCTGATGGGACCCAGTTCACAAATGAACTCCAAATCCAGAAAACTTCTTAGACTGTATCGTCAACTGAATTTAATCAATATCCTGCGCCATGCCTCCCTCAGTATCCTCTTGGACCTCCTGTTCAAACTACTGCCCTTCAAAAGAGGGAAAACTATAACTCCGACAGTCACTCTGTCATCCAGGTCACCTTAGAAGCCTGGAATGATAACCGTCTCCCAAAGGAGGCTGCCGTTACCATATCCCTAGAACATCCACTTATGTTCATAAACTGCTTCCGAACGTTTCTCCAGGATTGGATTGATATATAAACTTGTTGCAGCTAGTGCATAAACAATATCTGGTGTGGTACTTGACATCTCATGATTGACTCAATTGCCTAAGCAAGTGATATGCCAATCATGCATATCCCTCTCCTCTTTAGTCTGTAAGACACCTTTAGAGAGGGTGACTCCATCACCTGCAGGTACACCACCATGCCAGGAGTCGTTCATTCTAAAACACCTTTAGAATACTGTCAAAGTACCCAGATTGGGAAACTACCCAAATCTAGATCTAAAATCATAGATCTTGTAACCAGAATGCCTGATATAATATCCAAATCCTATGTGGAGAAACCACTGTGTGACAACCACAGTATAACCGATCGTAGTGTAGGAATTTCACTTCCTACAAAATGTATGTCATCCAAATACCAGGACATTACACCCTACTACCTTCTTAACCTATCCATCTCCTATTCTGATGAAGTCAAAACCTTTGACTGTCACATTAAAAATAGATGATCTATCTCCGCTATACTTGCTTTAGTCTATAAATAGACATAAGCTACTTGTCCACTATGTTTTCGCTGCTCCCACTGACTACAACATCCCTCTGGTAGAGTCATATACACGTGCACTTCTAAAGCTAGTTTAGAACGACGCTATACACATCCTCCTGCCAGGTCTTATAGTCTAGAACAACAGTAATAGCAAGTCTGAGTAAACAAGAACCTCCCTGTCACCGTCTTTGAGGATACCGAAGTACCTCTCGAGTGTCTGAGGTTGCCCACCATATTTGCAGAGTGACTAATGGAATGTCAAACCCGATTGAATTTTTAGGTTCTATTAAATTTTCAGTAATCGTTTGTGGTTCTGGAATCACTTCCAGTTCTACCATACTCCCACTACTGTTTTCTGAAAAAATCCATTTTACTAAAACTGTGGCGAGTCAAGAACAATATCATTATTGATCTTCCAGATGGTAGAAAGTTATCCCTCGTCATAGCCCAGGATAACCCATAAACTGCCATTACAGAAACGTGCCTTGAGTTATCCAGAATCTGGTTTTAAGCATAAGCCGGACAACTCCATATACCTTAACATCATTAAGATATGAACCATTCTATATATAATATAAAAACTGAGGCACTGATTTAATTGGAACCAGATTCAAATCATGCAGATGTCTCCAGTACATGTCAACTAAATGAAGATAAGCCAATTAACATTACTCAACTTAGGAATGCATCCAGATATGAGTAACCTGAAAGAGAAGCAAGTTCTCAAAACCATTACTATCAACTGAATACCAAACACAAGTATCTACATCTTCGATTTCCTTGAAGAATCCTGATACTTGCAACACATGGTTCTCTACTTTATTCTCATACCTATAACTTCTCAAAACTTGGACCTTATATTTCGACGAAATATTTGTCTAAAACTGGAGAAGTCACAAGTAAACAGAATATATTACGAGCACCATCCCCTTTGTCCTAATGGACACTGGACAACATACAATATTTTGTATAAGTCTCCTGAGTTGAATAACTCAAATCCTGTGTGTCGTAGGTTGAAAACTGTACTATGGTTAAGAAGAATTACACCGCTGTTTAATGCTTCTTACCCAATCATCAACTGATACAGGTAAATATCATGGACATAATTTCAAAAGTTATATCTCACTTTATAAAATAAACGTACAGATATATCAGTTTGAAATTGGTGCATAACAACGGATATTCAAAACCAAATATTTGCCGTCAGGCAAAACCCTAAGTGATTTCCTCAAATATCATCAATTACAATGAATTCCGATATAAAGAGGATATAACCACCTAATTCCCAATAACTTACTCCCACTCAACATCTGTAAAACCATACAGATGTGAGAATCAAATCTGATAAATACATACCCTGGAGTAAGGATCTTATTGGGAAATCAGTTTTCAATACGCATAGTGAAACTGAAACATGAAAATGTTTCGAAGGGGTAGCCGGGTATTCCTAGTAATGCCTCTTCCATTATCCAGATTCATGACTGTAACCGTATATTTTTTTTCCATCTCTCCAAATCCCTTTATTTGTCTTTACTTATTACCTTCTGTACACCACCCTTAGGCTAAATGGTTTTCTTCCTTCCCTACCGTTCGGCACCAGCCTATGGTTTAGAAGAAGACTGTCCAATAAGCATAATAGGTGTACTCTCCTAATCCTAGGAGTACTCACAACTTGAGAGAAGGTAAAGATAAAAGACAACTGAATAATCCTTATTCTATTTCTCCTGAACCAGAATCCATCCTCGAACTGGAACAAGTTCTTTCGAGTTCGTATATAACTATACGATGAATTATCCAATAAATGTGGATCTTCGTAGTGATACGGGGTGTTCTGGATAAATTCAAAGGTGAAGTAGGAGTGGCGATGATATACGCGGTTTGTTCGTGAATGATAGCAGTCGCAATTTTACTTTGCCCTCTTTCTAATCCCTTTATTTGTCTTTACTTATTACCTTCTGTACACCATACTTAGGCTAATTGGTTTTCTTCTTTCCCCATCTTTCGGCATCTGCCTATGGTTTGGAAGAAGACTATCCAATAAGCGCAATAGGTGTACCCTTTCCTAATCCTAGGAGCCCTCACAACCTGAGAGAAAGTAAAAGGAAAAGACAACTGAATAGTCCTATTCAATTTCTCTAGAACCGGAAACCATTCTCGAATCCGAAACAAGTTTCTTCGAGTTCGTATGTAACTATATGATGGTCATATCTAATAAATGTGGATCTTCGTAGTGATATGGAATGTTCTGGAGAAAAGCAAAGGGTAAAAGTAGGAGTGACAATGAAGTATGCAACTCTGACAATCCAAAAGTCAATGTGTTTTAAGAAAGTTCGGTTAACTTGGTTACTGAGTTATAGTCTAGGGTCGGGACATGGACGCTGCCAAAGAGAGAGAAAAGAAACACTCAGCGTGCACTCTAATCTAGATCAGAATGGTTATCTATTTATCTAATCAGGATGTCTCTCACTGTATCCTCAAATTCTCCTCCAAACCTAAAAGAAGAATTAGTCGGGATCATCTAAAATCACCCGAGGAGTAAACCAACTCATCAGTGGGAATCGGGATCCAACTATCATCGCATGATAACCTGATGAAATCCACTCAAGTTATCACACTCCAGAAGGTATGCGCATGCCTGGCAAGTTTCCTGTATGTTTGAAACTCCCGATGTGATTTCTACCCCATGCTCTTATGACCTTGACGAAGACCAACATATCATAAGTCACATGTCAAGTTCTACCCGTCATCATCCAGGTTAATTTGAACCCACCCGTACATACCCTTGACGAAGGCCAAAATAGTAGTACGACTGTCCCAAACCAACGCATCTATCTATGCAACAGAAAAGTAATAAATAGCTACCATATACTATACCATGACGAAGGCCAACAAACATAGCATGAATACTAAGTGCTACCCGTCTGAAATGACGGAGGGTTACGAATGGTTTTTGGCAAAAAACCTTTAACGTAATGAACTTGATATCGTTGAAGGAACCGGATAGCTTTTTACAAATATATAGTGGCGAAAACCTTTGCTAAAGAGGTCACTCCCGGTGAAGGGATCTCGGCTCTTTCCTCATGGAATGAGGTGCAGGATATTCCAACTGAATACCACGATGCAAAGCAAAAAAGTAATCGACTATAGTGAAGTTATTACCCTGACGCAAACTTCTACCCAAGAGGTCACTCCCGGTGAGGGGATCTCGGCTCTTGCCTCATGGAATGAGGAGCTGGATATTCATAACCGAATACCGCTGTGCAAAACAAAAGAAAACGTTCTTGTAATAACAGCTTTTGAAAATTATTCCAACAACATCGATTAGGTCTGTTTTCCTTGCATTGATCTGAATCAACGCAGTCCCATCAATTAACCACACCACAAAAAATCAAAAATATGATGTACGTATATCCTATCCGCATTCGCCACTGGGCCCCGTCATCACCCGTTAGGTTACTTAACTAACGACAGAGCGGGGGCTGGACTGGCGCGGGTGTAAAACATATACAACATCTACTAGTATATATATATAACAATATATAATAATCACTCCAGGTATGATATATGCAACATCACAGATAAGAAATAAGCATCACTGAACAATACAGATAATCTGGGAGCCCCGGGTTTCCTTTGAGCCGCAAGTGAAACCCGATATTCCCCTGGTCGTGTGGATAGCTTGTGCAATGAAAACTTAGACCCCTACGAGTGCAACAAGTTACCTGCCAAAACCAGAAGCGAGGCAGCCCCCTTCATCAAAGTGAATAGGCCACCCAACACTTCACGGAATCCGGTAACTTGAGCACCCCTCCTTGGGTCAACTTGTACCCTCTACGAGTGCAGCGAATAGCCTGCCAATTCTAGAGTGAGGCCCCCTCCGTCTCAACGCCATGAGATGCGGGCCCGTTGCCCTCCAGAACCCGGCTATCCGTGCATTCCATCGCGGGGTAATCCTAGTACAGAAAAGAAAATATGTACAACGGTGACATCGACCTCAACCCGGTTGTGCCCCAAACAAATAATATACAAACAGGAAGTGACGGCAGTCCACATGTCGGACGCTCGCCCCGCGATATCAAATGTACAAATACAACTAAACTGTACTAACACTGCATCCAAGCTATCCACCACGGCGATTTTGCAACAACATAGCACAACACAGAACATCAACGTGAATGTTACGTTCGCAAACCCGTCTAAAATAACTATAGCAATTAGACAAGTTGTACCGCTCTAATGACATTCACGGTCGCAGATAGAAATGCATATACTGTAAACTTTAAACAATGTTAGAAATATCGACTTCGAAATAACCCCGAATAGCCCCAAACTACTATATAAAACCATATCCAAACTGGGCTAAACAAGCAATACCACTGAACCAATATTCCAGATACTAGACCACTCCCAAAATACGAAGTCCAAACTAATGTGAATGGATGGCCAGGCCGGATTTTATAGCCATGTGGCCAGGTCAATAAGGTGGAAGTGGCTCGTATTTGGGGTGCAGTCTAGTGGTCATCAGAGTAGTCTTCTGCAGTTGCTAAAATAATTTTAGAAGACTCGGAAAAAATTGACAGAGAATGGAATATGGGTTGGTGTTGATTTAGAGTTATTTCGGTTTCGATACTTTAACATCGTTTAAACAACTAGTATGCGATTAATGGGTTGGCTCTGATACCATGTAGGGTTACGGCAGCGCCACGGCCATCAATCCGTAGCCAAACGCGGAACAAAAAAACTTTAAAAACTGGCGCTAACGGAACCCTAATCGACGGATCGTACCATTAACCCTATACTAGTTCTACAAAAAGAGTTAGAGAGGTTATACCGATCGATCCGTGTCCTTCGGCCTTCAACCTCTGTCCCAAGATCCTCGCGGATTCCTTGATCAAGTTCGCTCTCCGGTCTCCCTCGTCAAAGACGATCCACGTCGAGGATTAGTAATATGGGCTCTCGCCTCAAAACCGAAGCAACTCGGGTATCTAGTTTGCTAGCCTAAATAACCAAGATGAAGTAAAGAGAGCGTGTGAATACTTTGTCTCAAAACACCTAAGGATTTTCAACTCATGAGAGGGAATGGGTGGAGATTGAAGAAGAAGCCATAGGTAAAAGTGAGAGCTCAAGTTTTGGCTTGTGTAGAAAATGAGTGTTTGCTGCCTTTTCTTTTTTTGATGAGTTGTGAGGTATTTTTGATAGCAACTAAAGAAAAAACTTCACCAAAAAAATATCTGCCTTGCCTCAACAAATATCTCACAACCAAACCAATAATGAATCAAGTATGGCACATGTGCATCATAAATGAATCCATGACAAAACTTATACTCACAACCTAAAACTTACACTCACACTTTTCACTATTATCAAACATTAAAACTAAATGTTTAATAAAGAAAAAGAAATGGCGTCAACTAAAATAATCTCGTAACGAATTACAAGAATACCCTTCATATGTATATACATACCTGCATCCGTATTCCGACTGAATACGAATACAATGAGATGAAAATAATCCAACAATATAATATTAGGATCCGGCTTAAACCAAAGCCCACTTATTATCCGTCCGATCATGATCCATGCACAAGTGCACGTATATGATCGAACCCTGCCATAAAACCATACGGCCTCTACAATGTTTCACCCGAACCAGGGAAACCCTCTGTGTGAGACTCTAAAGACTCGTCAATACGCTGGCAGTGGGTTTAACTACAAACACGTCAGTGACACTAGCTGTACGTAACGGCTACCTAGGTATTGAGCAAAAGGGAGGCCGACGAGCAAACTTATCCTGAAACCCTACTGAGCCTGACAGTGACAATATCCGTACAGTCCGGTCCGTTTGTCTATGAGTATCGCATATCAAGTCTAGGAGGGTGGATAAAGTCAGACCCTAATAACTTGATATTTAGTGTCGGCATGAAAACTATCACCAACTGAGAAACTACCGATCCTAGATCGGTAATTCTCGTTTACCCCGGCCGAGGATTTCTGGTGATGGCTACCTGTGCACTCCGCGACATCAACCCCCAATACCGAGAGAGACGAATCCCCTGACGATCCGCTTACTGCCTCCATGTGGCTCGGGACTGTACCCAACTAAAACTTGTTTGCACGACTCATTTGAGCCGTGGTAGGGTAGTAATCAAAGCACAGTGGGAACTCACAAGAGACAAATGACGATCTCAGGTCGATAGACTAACCTGTACACATGTCACTGGGGAACTGCTATCTGGCAGTAGGTATAATACTAATTAGTATGGTCCCGGCGAGTCCGTCCGGTGTACTCATAACCCAATGAGCACCTGTATACATCTTAGGTGAACCAACTAACACCAATGGCTTGTGAGACCGGCCACCACCCCTTGTCGGGGTCTCGATCCGTATACACTAGTCTACTATTGGAGTATCGATGCCCAGTCTCGAAACTCCCATGACTAGGGACACTTTAAGGATGCGCTTATAGACCACCCAACTCTCACGTATATGATCGCCATCATACTGCTGGTAGTCAAGTAAGAATCCTATGGGCTCTATCAACATGTAATAGTGATCTGTAATGTCACATGAAGCATGTACACGATGATAAAGACAAAACAGATAGCATTCTATCATCTTGAGTAAGACTGTTCTACCGGTATAGTACCACCCTCAATCATTGCAATCACGTGCCTGCGATCCAATAATTGACTTGAGGGCACTATAGCCAATAACTTACGGCCGAGCGGGGATTAGACTAGCGCGGATGCAAAACATATATAGCGTCTACTAGATATAAATATATAATATCATCATTCGTCTCAGAGACATGATATAACACAAGTATCACAGCAAAAGCAATCACAATATGGAAATGCGGATAAACTTGGAAAAATACATTTCAATGGAGCCTTATATGAAATGTAATTTTCCCCGGTCGTGTCGACAGCGCGTAGTATCAGACCCTAGATCCCTACGAGTGAGGCAACCCATCCGCCAATCTCAGAAGCGAGGCAGCCCTAATCAATGAAGTGTGCAGGCCATCTAGCACTTCCAAACGCTGATGACTTGGGCACCCCTCTGCGGATCAATTCTATACCCCTACGAGTGAGGCGGGCAACCCTACCAATTCTAGAATGGGATGACTCAGTCTTAATATGATTGTTGTATAAACGCGATACGTTTTACGATAAGCGTTCTACTTTCGTTCTCTACTTACCGCAATCAAGACGTTGTCACTTTGCAGCTAGCCGGTTGAACATGGATCGATCCATATGGAGATGGTAGTATGTCCGTGCTTGTCTTAGACGAGTCAATGAAAGAATGTATATATGTGTTCAAGTCTATCCTAAGTGTTTGTATGTATATTCAAGTAAGCTTGTTAGGGTTAAGATTGGTTAGTAGAGTTAGGATTAGTCTTGTCCTTTTCTTTTGCCATTCTTAAAATGATGTTGGGATAATCGAACGTAGCGGGGATTAGGAGGACATATGAATGGGATTTGCGAGTTTAAGCAAGCTTTCCAACGCTAAATCCATTCTTAGTGCCCCTTGTCCTTCCGCTACATGCGCTTATTTCCAATCCTATGCCAAACACCCACATCCATGTATCCAATTAAGTCACAACTACATGTCACGTTGTAGTGCACCCAAAGGACTTCTCGACTTAGGTCGCGGCTATATGTCACGTATAGCGCGCCTAAGTGAGGGTGTTGTGTTTGTTTGGTCTAGGTTCGTTTCAAGGTGTTTGGCGAAGAGTGGAATTATTCACACATTTAATGAAAATAAAAACAAATACAGCCATTCAAAAATTACACTAGGGCCAAATTCAAAATTTACACATAGCACAAGGGATTTTTCTGTCCCTCATACTAACCTTCCTTAGCCCCTAACAAGAGTGGAATTATTCACACATTTAATGAAAATAAAAACAAAACAAGAAAGACGCAAAGAAAGAAAGGAAAAATATGGTTTTACAATGACGCAAGCTAACTACTTAGGTCCTCACCTAAGCAAGGAACTCCGTCGAGTATCATGGCTTGAAAATACGGTTAAGAAGAAAAGAAAAAGAGAAAGAAATAACAACAACTACTTAACAACAAGAAATAAAATTACACTAGGAATTAAAATTACAAGACAAGAAATGAAATTACAATACAAGAAAAATAAAAGATACAAGTTAAATAAAAACCCTCATCTTCATTGATTTTCCACTTAAGAGCTCTCATTACACTTTAATGGAGAATAGATGAAGAAGAAGAAGATACAAACTAACCTACACTAAAATCTAACTAAAAAAGAAGCATTCCTACAATGGCTCAAAACCGGAGTATTTATAGGCAGAAAGCTGAAACCCTAGGGCCAAATTCTGAGCCCAAATGAAATTACAAAAATAACCCCAAACTTTCATCTGACTCGGAGTTAACTCGGCCGTGGAATCGCCGCATATTGGCCACATTGGCCGCGGTTCTGCGGCTCTTTGGGGGAATCATGGTGTGATTTTTCTAGGGCTTCTCCACGTTGCTTTCTTCTGTTGTTCTACATGTCCTAAATTGCAAAATACTTCCAAAGTTTCTTCAGATTTGCAACAGTCCAAAATGGCTCACTTTTAATTCATTTGACCTTTATCTCCCTCGAGCTCCGCGCACCTATTGAATCTTGTGCTGTCCCTCTCATACTCTGTGCTTGTCCGAGATGCGAATGACCACTGTTTTTCGTCTTGTCTCTTAAACTGGTAAGCGGCACTGGACGGATGCGGATGACCGGAACCCGGTTTTTATGTATCAGTGACAGATGTTCTGGATTTTGGCGTAACTGTAAAGATTTTGTATGATTTGCGTTATTTTGGACTGGGAACCTGTAAATATATAGCAAACACGGATCAAAAGCACCCGCCTATAAACAAACGAGCAGATGAATGGGCGGTATTAAATGCAATGTTCTGGTATGAACAAATACCCCCAAACTTAACTTTTGCTCATCCCGAGCAAATCCAATTACTCACAAAAAGTCCTAACCTCACTTTCGCAGGGAATGCGATTGCACTGATCTCGTGCAACAAGCCGTTAAACGTTTAGGTGTCCCTAGTAGGAGGAGTGTTGTCTCCTGAGGGTTTTCAGCGGATACTACCCACAAAATCCTATCAAGCTAGTTTCCTAAGTTAACGTCGACTCTAATTCTATGGTTTAGCATCTAAGTTAGAAATTCTATCATCCTAAATTAGAAATATTCAACCCTTATGTTTCACGCCTCCTATTTATTCAACCCAAGATCCTATACGTTTTCACAATTTAGAAATATCTCGGTTTCTCCTGAGTTTTCCTTCTAAAGCGCAGTCTCCAATCCGGAATTTTTATCAACTTTACGGAAAACATAAGTCTTATTCTTTATCCCTATCTTTCTTCCAAACATCGATCATATACCCCTATGTGTGTGTAAATTTTCACCCCTACACTCAAGAATTCAATTCAAGCAATAGTACCCTTACCTTAATATCTAATACTACTTCTTTTCATTAATGATGGACGAATTTGCTCACACACCTTTCATGCGACTATTAATGCTTCTTGAGGCATTAACAACCGATTACTGAATGTGTGAGCTTAAAGCGTAAATAGCAGTTTCCAGATTTTGTAATTTATTCTTTTTTTTCTTTTTCTTTATTTTTCTTTTTCAAGACCGGATATATTTTTCAATGATGCTCTTTTGGTGGTTAGCTTTAAATACCGTTTTTTCTTTTATACCAGGCTTTCAGGTAAGAGTATTTCTAGGTATCCTCTACCATCCCAAGTTTCAAGGTGCGTGTATGCGCAGTTTGTAGGGTATAAATTTTCTGAATTTGGACTTAAAAATAGGAACTATTTTTTGGACTTATTCTTCAATAAAGCTTTCAATACTTTCCCTTCATCTCGACTTAACTCAAGAACTGAAATCAAGTTTACCTACTTCTAAAAAAACTGTAAGGATGTATAATTACCAAGCTTAAACAGAAGGAGGCTTATTTTTAGGATTTTCAATTGCTAAGCCTACGATTTAGTTATATCAACTAAAATTTCGGAATAAAAATCTCAGTTACCCTATTAGCTAACTTGACGACAAATTTTTTATATTTTTGTAAATTTTTTCGATTTTTGTGGGTTTTTAATAAGTATGCAAATGCAAAATATACACATAATGCGAAGGTATAAAGCTTACCGAGCACACCCCCAAATTTAAACTTGACTGTGCCCTCACTGTCATGCTACACCAAGAGGGTCAAAATTGCCGGCGCTCCCCTGTTTTTTATTTTTTATATATAAAAAAAAACCAAAAATATATATACACAAAAAGGTCCCCCAAACTTCTGTAAAACATTGTTTCCACCGTTTAGGCGTTAAAGTTTAGAGTTAGGGAGAAGAGAACAATATCAATCTATACAAGGTCTTACACAGGCCAAAAGTTAGCAGCAACTATTCAAAAAATTTATCGCGATAATGTGCAGGTTGGTGAAAGAATGCGTAGAGGAAAGAAATGGAGAATACATGAGACTGTGTGGGGATGGAAGCGGCGTACGGTCTCGGTAGAAGAGAAGAGCGACGGAGGGGAAAAAGAAATGGAATACGAACTTGATGGTGGAAATGGAGTGAATAAATTAGTATAATGTGTAATGACCGATATGTAGAAAGCGATTGTACTAATCTATTAACCCGTTGAGAAATGGGGTCAAACCTCTCAAGATTCGTAAGAAAACATGGGTCGACCGAACTTGGTAAACCAGACACTGGAAATGGAAAATGGAAAGGATGGAGGGAAGTGATTAAGGACCAGTATAGGTTAAAGGTTCAGGAGGGTGTACACAGTCAATGAAAGGGACATGATGAATTGGAAAATCCGACTCATCAAGTAAAATTGGTTCATCCTCAATTCTATCCTTAAGACTCTCCTCAAAATTCAGCTCATCCATGCATTTATCATCAACAATATCTAGACGCATATGGGGTTCGGGAAAAAACAGTTAATGACTCGGGATGATGTCCACACGGAAGTGAAAGGACACGATTAATTGGTGAGAAAAATCCATCCAAAACTGTGGGTTCATCATCCAAAATATTCCCAGCGTTAATATCCTCAATCAAGTGAAAGTCAGATTTCTCTGACACCTCATCAAAAGCATGGATTTCAATCAATTCAGGTTCTAAAGTGGAGGTGTAGAGATCAAAAGGATTGGGATTGGTTTCACTTGAAATGGACCCTTCATGATCGGGTAAATCAAACACAAAGTCGCACAATTCATCAAACGTTCTATTTTCAATTGGTGATTCATGTGGGACACTCGATAGACTTTCGAAACCGGAGTTGTTGAATTTAATTTGCAACGGGTAGGTTTGATTTGGAAGGGTGTACTGCTCACTCTCACCACGCAAATTCGCAAACTGTCCGATTGCCTCATCATTCATTAGGAAATTCGGAGCTAATTGGAAACTAGCTGCCGGTTCGTTAGGTTGTATGAGGGCGACCATGGATGCATTCAATTCCTCCATCTATTGGCATGAAGCTACCCGAAATTGTTCTAATGACTGCTCAAGACTAGACATGTATTGTGGAGGGGTTTCAGTAAAAGAATCAAAGTCTTGTGGATACGTGAAACTTCCAAATGGCTGTTCAGAAGAAATATCTAGAGAAGGTGTAAAAGTCAGGTAGGATTAATAGGAATCGAATGGTTGGACAGGATTAGGATCAACGTTATAATAAGAAGGTGATTGGAATTGTTCATCAAAAGAATTCGAAGTGGTGAAAGGCGTGAAAGATTGGCTACGAGATTGTTCAATTCTGTCAGCAATAGACATGGGTCTCGGAGTCGCAATATGACTCTCAGACGGGGTATCAACATGAGAAGGGGTGAATGTTTGAAATGGTTGATACAAAGTGGAGTGCGGTGTCCAATTATTGGTTTTAGAAGCGTCTATCCGATCTCTTAAAGAAATTTTGAGCATGGATGGATCGTTCGAAGTTCGGCCAAAGTAAGAACCGTAAGAAGAAATGTCTGGTTGTGGGTACCAAAGTTCAGCAAGAGTTGGTCGTTTTGGGGTACCCATGTTATGAAAAGAGTGGAGGGCAGGGAGGGTGGAAATTTTATAATTTTTTTTTGTTTTTGTTTTTGAAATTGTTTGTTTGGTTTTTGAGAGAATACGGAATTATGGGACTAAACCATAAGCACAATCACAACATGCACAAACAATCACCTAGAGCTAGAGTCTTCAAAGTCCAACTAGACCGCTCCTAGACTTCCAAGCGACAAGTTGCAGGATAATCCTCGAATCGCCTCTTCACTACCAATTGTGGCCAGGTAAGCACAAGTGAGGTAAGCAGGGTTCCGCTCACGAATCACCGTGAGACGGGCTTTTTAAAATTATCTCCTCACTTGTCTAACCTAGGCACCACAAAGTCAAGTTTCGATAAACGACTGATTCCGCGCAACCTTCACTTGTCCTAAATGAGCGCGACAAGTCCTTATAGATTTGGTCTAGATATTTTTTATTAACTCAAGGTGATGCGTATGCCTTTAGTGATTTATGGGGTCTTAGGAAGGGTGATGAAATCTCCACCCAATTTGAATTGGTGTTATAGCCTCTTAATGTCCGTATTATTATATGCAAAGCAATAAAAAAACAAAATCTAAAACAATAAAAAATTTATTTGGCGGCGGCACAATCTGTGCAAAGAAACCCGCAGAAAATACAATTCAGTGGAGTTCACAGAGGGGCTTAGAGTAAAGAGAAGGGGTGTAAACAAATTTGGGCTCTGAAGCTACAATAGGACAGTGGAACTGCCGCAAAATCCACACTTTGACTGCGGTTCCACGGTCAAATTGTTGAGTTGGGGCTTGATCTTTTGGTCCTGCACTCCCCTTGTTCCGTATAATAGAATAAAAATCTCTATCTCTTGATTATATTACTGTACTCGCTCCAGATAGCCTGCACACTTGCACACAAAAAATATTAAAAATACAAAATGGGTTTTTTTATTATATTTTATTTTTTTTATATATATACAAAAAAAATATTAACCCGAATGACAAGAAAGAATATACGTTACCGTCTCCCCGGCAACGACGCCATTTGATTGTTGTAGAAACGCGCTACGTTTTACGATAAGCGTTCTACTTTCGTTCTCTACTTACCGCAATTAAGACCGTGTCACTTTGCAGCTATCCGGTTGAGTACGGGTCGATCCACATAGAGATGGCAGTATGTCCATTCTTGTCTTAGACGAGTCAATGAAAGAATGTATATATGTGTTCAAATCTATCTTAAGTGTTTGTATGTATATTCAAGTAAGCTTTTTAGGGTTAAGGTTGGTTAGTAGAGTTAGGATTGGTCTTGTCCTTTTCTTCTGCCATTCTTAAAATGATGTTGGGATAATCGAACGTAGCGGGAATTAGGAGGACATATGAATGGGATTTACGAGTTTCAGCAAGTTTTCCAACGCTAAATCCATTCCTAGTGCCCCTTGACCTTCCGCTACATGCGCTTATTTCCAACCTTAGGCCAAACACCCACAACCATGTATCCAATTAAGTCACAACTACATGTTACGTTGTAGTGCGCCCAAAGAACTTCTCGACTTAGGACGTGGCTATATGTCACATATAGCGTGCCTAAGTGAGGGGGTTGTGTTTGTTTGGTCTAGGTTCGTTTCAAGGTGCTTGGCGAAGAGAAGCACAAAGGATTTTTTCGTCCCTCATACTAACCTTCCTTAGTCCCTAACAAGAGTGGAATTATTCACACATTTAATGAAAACAAAAACAAAACAAGAAAGAAGCAAAGAAAGAAAGGAAAAATATGGTTTTACAATGATGCAAGCTAACTACATAGGTCCCCACCTAAGTAAGGAACTCCGTCGAGTATCATGGCTTGAAAATACGGTTAAGAAGAAAAGAAAAAGAGTAAGAAATAACAACAATTATTTAACAACAAGAAATAAAATTACACTAGGAATTAAAATTATAAGACAAGAAATGAATTACAATACAAGAAAAATAAAAGATACAAGTTAAATAAAAACCCTCATCTTCATTGATTTTCCACTCAAGAGCTCTCACTACACTTTAATGGAGAATAGATGATGAAGAAGAAGAAACAAACTAACCTACACTAAAATCTAACTAAAAAAGAAGCATCCCTACAATGGCTTAAAACTGGAGTATTTATAGGCAGAGAGCTGAAACCCTATGGCTAAATTCTGAGCCCAAATGAAATTACAAAAATAATCCTAAACTTTCATGTGACTTCGGCCACGGAACCGCCGCATATTGGCAACATTGGCTGCGGTTCCGCGGTTCTTTGGGGGAATCTTGGGGTGATTTTTCTAGGACTTCTCTACGTTGCTTTCTTCTGTTGTTCTACATGTCCAAAATTGCAAAATGCTTCCAAAGTTTCTTATGATTTGCAACAGTCCAAAATGGCTTCACTTTTAATTTATTTGACCTTTATCTCCCTCGAGCTCCGTGCACCCATTGAATATTGTGCTTCCCCTCTCGTGCTATGTACTTGTCCGAGACACGAATGATCACTGTGTTTCATCTTGTCTCTTGAACCGGTAAGCGGCATTGGACGGATGCGGATGACCGGAACCCGGTTTTTATCTGTCAGTGATAGATGTTCTGGATTTTGGCATAACCGTGGAGATTTTGTATGATTTGCGTTATTTTGGACTGGGAACCTGTAAACTGTAAATATGTAGCAAACGCGGATCAAAAGCACCTGCCTATAAACAAACGAGCAGAAAAATAGGCGGTATTAAATGCAATATTCTGGTATGAACAAATACCTTTGAGATGGCCACCCGTTACCTCCTAGAACCCGGTTGCTCGAGCACTCCGCCATGGGTAAAATCTAGTGCATGTAATGAAAATAAATATACAAGGTGACTATGTCCGCAACCAAGACGTGCCCAAAGACTAATATACAAGCCGCAGTGGCGGCAGTACACAAGTCAGACGCTCGCCACGCAGTATGAATATACATTACATCATCACAGAGCATCTAATACTACATACATCGGGCTATCGATCACGGCAATCCAACATAACCATAATCATCAAATATCATAGAATATCAATGTGGGTATCAATTTCGTAACCCCGTCTAATTATACCTATAGCAATTAGACGACGTTTTAAAAAACTCTATGATACTCACAGTCGCAGAAGAAACAAAAACAATGACAACTAGAATCACAAAACCCGCGAGGCGGTTACTCGAAATTTCCAAACATTGAAATTCAAGTGCCCCTGGAAACGAAAACCCCCTTATTTTTGTACGAAATCGAACCCAGTTAACCAACCTAAAACCCAGCACTATTTGAGCCGAATCACGAGCCAAATCAGCCACGCATCGGGGTTGAATCAGCTTCGGAATAGCCCCGAAACGAGGCTGATCCAGTGGCTGATTCAGCCCCCGATACGGGGATGAATCGGCCTTGGTTTGGCCCCGTTTTTGGGCCAAAACGAGTATAAATGGGGTGGGTTTAGGTGCGCATTAGCCTACTAGAAAACTTGGTACAAACCAATTGTCACGACCCGGAATTGGCACTGTTAGGAATATGTATGCCCTAGAGGCCATTATTGTACGTTGATGTATATTATAGTGGATGCTTGGACATATATATAGAGGAATTTCTTGCTCGACATGATAGTATGCTATCTGGTTATGCTTTATCTTAACATGTGGACTGGTATTCTCATACTGTCTTTCTCTTACATGTTGATAAAGACCTTAGGATATGTACTTGACTACCAGGACTATGATGCAGATCATACTAGTGGGGCCAGGGTGGTCCACAAGTATATTATTTAAACAGTTCCTAGTCGAGGGGATATCGAGACAGGGCATTGATATTCCAGAGTAGACTAGTGTGTACGTTTCTTGATCCTGTATGGGGCGATGGTTGATCCCACAACCATTGGTGTGTGACATCAAAGATTGTACACAGGGGCTCATTAGAGAACGGGTACACCAAACAGGACTCGCCGAGAACTCCTAGTTGGTATTTTACCTATCGTCAGATAGCAGTTTTCTGATGACACTGGTACATGTTAGTCTATAGACCCGAGATTGTCATAGAGTCTTGTATGGCTCCCATTGTGCTTTTATTTCCTCCCTACCACGGCTCAAAGGAGTTGTGTAAACAGGTGGATTTTGGGTACAGTCCCGAGTCACATGGAGGCAATGAGCGATAGGAGGGGTTTCGTCTCTCCTGGTATTGGGAGTTGATGTTGCGCTATACTCGATTGGCTATAACTGGAAGTCCCTGTCCAGGGTTGCTGATGAGATTTACTGGTAAGAGTTACTAGTAGTTTCTCGAACCGTTATGAGCCATACATCGGCATGACTTATCAAGTTCCTGGGGTCTGACGTTACCACGGCTAGACTCGATATGCGATATATTAGACGAAGACATCGGACTGTACGGTAGTGTTACTTATAGGCTTCATGGAGAGTATAGACAAGGTTGCTTGTTGATCTTCCAATCGCTCAATACCTGGATAGCCGTTACGTCCAGCTAGTATCGCTGACGGCTTATGGGTGACTGATGTGATCATCACCTACTGCTGGCATATTAACGAGTCTTTAGAGTACCACACAGAAGTTTCCTGGTTCAAGCGAAACAAAGTAAGGCACATATGCTGATATGTGCGGGGGGGGCTGATTAAATAGGAGTATATGATACCGTATTCTAATCTGGCAGTTATTTGTTATCGGTTAGCTTATATGTGATACAACCGGATTATCGAATCAAGTGTTGATTCGATAATGCGATATACAGATAAATGATATTAGTCGGTTATATGTGATAGAACCGGATTATTAAATCAAGTGTTGATTTAATAATAAGATATATATTTATATTTGATATAATTATATATTAACTAATATTATTAGCTCACCAATTAGTTTCATAATATATATATATATATATATATATATATATATATATATATTTTATATGAAGCATGACATGGATTCTCTATTTTTAGAAAATAGAAAATGAGGTGTAAAGTGTGGAGATATTTGTGGAATGGCAAGGCATTGGCTTTTATTATTGTTTATCAGTCTTGACTCACTATTCAAGCATGGTTGCAATTTATTATTGCAATTTATTCCATGCTTGAATAAGTGAGGGCAAGAGGTGAGCCATTCTTGACTTGGTCATTTTTCCTTAGCTCATTTGCTTTAGCCATTTTGAGAGCTCTCTCCATTTTCCTTCTTCTTCCTCTTGCTTCAACAAAACCCTAACCCTCACATGAGATCTGAATCATAGGATTTTGTAGAAATCCAAGTGAGCAAATAAAACCCCTATTTCACCATCCTACACTTAACTAGTACTCAAGTGTAGTGTGCTTCCTTAACTAATAGGAGATTAGTGAAGAGCTAGCTTGATCAAGTGGAGCTTCGAGTGGATCATCTTTGGCACGAAGATCACGAAGGAGGCTCGTTCAAACTCACAGGTGCCAGCGTACACTTTCATGGTATCAGAGCCAAGTTAGAACATTTGGGTAGGTCTTTACGATATTGAAGTGTTCAATCGGTTTTCGAAACCCGAAAATTTTTCAAGTTTCTGTTGATTTTCAAAAGTTGGAATTTTTGATATTAAAAATATGCAGAAAATTGTGCAGGGTTTTTTATGGAGCTTGGAGAAATTTGGGACCCTAACTCCTCAAAAGCTCCACGGAACCGCGGCCCTAACCCTAGTTTGGCTGCGGTTCTGCCGCAGTTTAGAGAGTGTTGGGCTTCATTTTTCTTGTGCTGCTCCATTTGAATATTTGGCACTTTTTGGATGTTTTTAGTGAGACTCAAGTTGTTGAGATCACTAGGGTTTGTGGGTGTTTGTTAAAATCGATCAAAATATTTAGCGTCGTATAGATGATGATGATATGTGATACAATTTTTGGAATCCAAATAATTGGTTTTGTGAAAACTAGTTAGTATTTTGTAAATCTAGCCATTTAGTCTCGTTTTATCGATTGCCGTGGAATTTTGATTCGGATCGAAACTCCGTCGCAATCGCGTATAGTATGCGATCACTTAGTCGGGAATCTTGTTGAATTATCCGACAGCTTATTGAAAAGAGTTTTCAATTTGAGACTAAAATGCAAGGTTTATTTGTTAGGCATGAAATTCGGAATATGAGATATTCCGAGTTTATGATGTCTAAGGAAAATACGGATTCTAAACATTGTAGTTTTTCATTTATTTTCTGCGACCGTAAGTGAAATATGTGGGGTATCTCAAATCTCGTTGCTATATGTCAACGGAATTTGGGATACGCGTATTTACTTATGTTGATGACATGTAATGTTATGTGTTGCTGTGATATGTTTTATTGGATCGTCGTGATTGAATAGCCGGGTTTTTTTTACGTGAGATGAGAGTTTTTCAATTTTCATTTATGTAAAATTTGTATGTGATATTATTTTATTGGGACACTTCCGGGTTGAGGATGATGTCACCATTGATGTATATTATTTACTTTTCCGCATTAGGATAGACTTAAGGCGGGGAGCACAAGTAACCGGGTTCTAGAGTCCAGTGGGAGACCATCTCGAGGAGTTGAGACCGGGTCTCCTAACTCTAGAATTGGCAGGGTTACTTGCCGTTCTCGCAGGTGTCTAGAGGTGTGGGATTAGATATTCATCACGATCATGAAATCCGTGTTTTACATTACCGGCTGAATTTAAAATACGGACCTCCTAATATATCCAATATTTCATATGTTGACTTCTGCTGCTATGTTCTGTGATATTGATCATATAACTGTGTGAGACGAATGCTGTATTATATATATGATATATAATAAACGTTGCTTATGTTTTGCACCCGCGCTAGTCCAGCCCCCGCTCCGTCGTTAGTTAAGTAACCTAATGGTGTATGACGGGGCCCCGTAGCGAATGCGGATGGCATAAGCGTAAGTTCTATTTTCGTTTCATTTTCTGTGATATTTAGGAAACATTAAATGATGGGATTTCATTAATGAGATTAATGAAAAGAAAAGAAACTTAAAGATGTTGTAGAATCAAAAGTTTTTAAAAAGATAGCTCTAGTTCTTACTTTGCATAGTGGTATTCCTTGATGAATATCCAGCACTTCATTCGATGAGGAAAGAGCCGAGATCCCTTCACCGGGAGTGACCTCTTTAGAAAAACTAGCAAATGCTATAACCCACTCGGTTTTGTTTTCATAGCTTCTCTAGTTCTTGCTTTGCATAGTGGTATTTCTTGATGAATATCCAGCACCTCATTCGATGAGGAAAGAGCTGAGATCTTTTCACCGGGAGTGACCTCTTTAGCGAAACTAGGAAAAGCTACAAAAACACTCATTTTCAAATCACTAAATTCTACAACGATATTAAGTTTATTACGCTAAAGGTTTTCTTAAAAACCAACGTAGCCCTCTGTCATTTCAAATAAGTGCTATTTAGTATCCATGCTGCGTTTGTTGGCCTGCGTCAAGGCGTAGTGTGCGGTAACTAATTAGTGCTTATCTGCAGCATGTGATACGATTGGATTAGGGTAGTCGTACGGTGTTGTTTGGCCTGCATCAAGGGTCGTACGGGTGGGTTTAATTCAATCAAGAAATGAACGGGTTGAACTTGACTAGCGCCCTATGGGTTGTTTGGCCTGCATCAAGTTCATAGGACGTTAGGGGTAAAAACATTATCGGGAATTTCAAGTGTTGAAATTTGCAATGAGATTGCATACCTTCTATAAGATAGTTAGATCCCGATACCCACCGAGGGTAAGAGTTACTCCTGAGAGAGTCTTGCACTTTACAATTAGCTAATCCAGTAGGTGTCTAGAAAGGTGTCCACGGGGTTATGCCTATAGGAAAATGAGGTTTATTTTAATTAGGTCCATGCGAAAGCACGGGGAACCTCCCTCGGAGTACCGACACTGGCTTGGCTGACAGGTTAGCGAACTTGTAGAATGTAATTAATCCCGGCTAATCTTACCTTTTTTGTTTGAAGGAAGATTTGATAAAAACAGTGGGAGCCATCATGATTAGATAAGATAATAACTAATCTAATCTTGAAAAAAGCACACGCTAATGCATTTCCTTCTCTCTCTCTAATAGCGACCAATGATACGCCTTAATCAAGATAATGACATTGATGTATTGACCGAACCCTCCTTTTATACAGGGCCAGGGAACGTTGGTCCTGCTCTATCTTATGACTGTCATAAGTCTGAGCAAGGAATAGAGGAATACCCGGATTTCCACGCCACCCGAACGAAGAAGGAGCATACTGATGCATCTTCTTCAGGTATGTTCGTTACCGAGAACTGTTTCTCAGTTTCCTCTACGTCTTGGGTATTAGATACCGGATCCGGATCCCACGTATGTAATTTGTTACATGGATTAAGAAGAGATAGAGAGCTGGGAAAAGATGATAAGTCTCTACAAGTAGGGAATGGAGCAATTGTTGCAGCCAAAATAGTTGGCGAATATTACCTTGTATTACCAACTGGTAATACATTGGTTCTGAATGACTGTTATTACGTGCCTAACATGATGTGCAACATTATATCGGTTTCTTTGCTAACTAAAGAAGGATATAATCTCACATTAGAGGATAATGTTATGAACATTTTCCAAAATCAAGTGTTGATTGCGTTTGGAACATTGTGTAACGGTATATACGTTCTGAATCAAAGTACAGTTTTGAACATACAGAACACACACAAGAGAAAGAGTTCAGAAATGAAAGAAGGCTTCTTGTGGCATTATAGACTAGGTCATATCAATGCAACAAGACTGGCTAAGTTGCATAAAAATGGTTATTTGAATCCTTTCGAATTTACATCTTATGACACTTGCTAGTCATGTCTCAAAGGCAAAATGATAAAAACTCCATTTACTGGACACAGAGAAAGAGCTACCGAACTTTTGGGACTGATACATAGTGATGTATGCGGTCTTATGTCTACACATGCCAGGAATGGTTTCTCATACTTTATTACATTCACCGATGATCTCTCAAGATTCGGACATGTGTTCTTGATGAAACACAAGTCTGAAGCTTTTGAGAATTTCAAGGAATATAAATGCGAAGTAGAGAACCAAACGGGTAAAAGTATTAAAATCCTTCAATCTGATCGGGAAGGAGAATACTTGAGCATGAAATTCCATGACTATTTAAAAGAGAATGGGATTCTCTCTCAGCTTACTCCTCCGTTACACCATAGCACAATGGAGTATCGGAGCGGAGGAATCACACCCTATTGGATATGGTGCGCTCTATGATGAGCACTGCTGAGTTACCTATTTCTTTTTGGGGTTATGCGCTTGAGACAGCCGCAGACCTATTGAATATGGTTCCCACCAAATCTATGCTTACCACTCCATATGAGATATGGAAAGGGAAGAGACCATGCCTTAATTATGTTATGATATGGGGTTGTCCAGCTTATGTGAAAACACAAAATCCGGACAAGCTCGATGCAAGGTCAGTTCTGTGCAAGTTTGCAGGATATCCTAAACATTCGCTCGGGTATATCTTCTACCATACCGAGGAACAAAAGGTGTTTGTTTCTCAACATTCCATCTTTTTAGAAAAGTGATTTCTTTTGAAAGAAATTAGTGGTCATGAGGTAGAGCTGGAAGAAGTTCTAGCTACACAAACTAGAATTGATAATTTGGTGGAACCAGAGGATCCAATAGTACCCAATGAACCCCAGCCACTCTTTAGATCTAGTAGGATTCTTCATCCACTTGAGAGATACTACGGTTTTCTTATAGATGGTGGGAGCGAGGATTGCATCATGGAAGATGATGACCCAACTAGTTTCGAGCAGGCCATCACAAGTGGAGACTCTGTGAAATGGCTGGATGCTATTCGATCCGAGATGGAATCCATATACACCAACAAAGTATGGACTTTGGAAGTTGCTCCTAAAGGGGTAAAACCCATCGGGAGCAAGTGGATCTTTAAGAAGAAAATTAGTGTAGATAGAAAAGTTGAGACTTTCAAAGCTAGACTTGTAGCAAAAGGTTTTCGTCAATGACCAGGTGTTGACTATGATGAAACCTTTTCTCCAGTGGCTATGCTTAAGTCCATCAAGATCCTACTTGCCATTGCTGCATACCATGACTACGAAATTTGGCAGATGGATGTCAAGACCGCTTTTCTAAATGGTGATTTAGAAGAGAGCGTGTACATGACACAGCCAGAGGGCTTCATAGATAGTGAGAGAAGCGGAAGCGTGTGCAAGCTTCTTAAATCAATCTACGGATTAAAGCAGGCGTCGCGGAGCTGGAACATCTGTTTTGATGAAGCTGTCAAAGAGTTTGACTTTATCAAAAATGTAGATGAACCTTATATATATAAGAAGGCTGTGGAGAGTAAGGTTGTCTTCCTCATATTCTACGTGGATGACATACTCTTGATAGGAAATGATGTTCCTATTCTACACTCGGTCAAGCTCTTCTTATCACACAAGTTCTCCATGAAAGATCTTGGTGATGCCTCCTGCATTTTGGGGATTAAGATCTTTAGAGATAGATTTAAACGGATGTTGGGATTGTCCCGATCCAGGTACATAGACAACATACTAAAGAGGTTTAGTATGGAAGATTCTAAGCATGGTAATTTACCCGCTTGTTCAGAAATCACTCTCTCTAAAGAGATGTCTCCCAAGACTGATTTGGAGAGGGCTCGCATGCAAGGGATACCCTATGTCTCGACGGTAGGCTCTATCATGTATGCGATGTTGTGTACCAGACCGGATGTAACTTATTCACTAGGTGTAGTGGGTAGGTATCAATCAGATTCTGGGGAAAACCATTGGACAGCTGTGAAGAACATTCTTAAGTACTTGAGAAGGACTAAAGAAATGTTCTTGGTGTATGATAACGGTGAACTCCAGGTGGAGTCCTTTACCGATTTGAGCTTCCAGAGTGATAAGGACGACAGTAAGTCAGTCTCGAGTTTTGTCTTTACTCTCAATGGAGGGGCGGTATGTTGGAAGAGTTCCAAGCAAGATACCGTAGCAGACTCGACGATGGAGGCTGAATACATCGCTGCCAATGATGCTGCCAAAGAGGCTGTCTGGATGAAGAAGTTCATTACTGAACTTGGTGTGGTTCCATCCATTGAGCATCCAATACCTGTGTTTTGTAATAACAATGGAGCTGTGGTTTTAGCCAAGGAACCCCGGTCCTATTAGTGATCCAGACATATTCTTAGGTGGTATCACCTGATCTGGGAGATAGTAGATCGCCGGGAGATCGAGGTCAGGAGAGTTAACACGAAGGACAACGTAGTGGATCCACTCACAAAGGCCCTCCCCCAGATGAAGTTTGAGAGACTTTTTGGGATGTTGGGTATGAGATACTACAACACATGGCCTTAGTGCAAGTGGGAGATTGTTAGGAATATGTATGCCATATAGGCCATTATTGTACATTGATGTATATTATAGTGGATGCTTGGACATATATATAGAGGAATTTCTTGCTCGACATGATCGTATGCTATCTGGTTACTCTTTATCTTAACATGTGGACTGGTATTCTCATACTGTCTTTCTCTTACATGTTGATAAAGACCTTAGGATATGTACATGACTACCAGGACTATGATGCAGATCATACTAGTGGGGCCAGGGCGGTCTACAAGTACATCATTTAAACAGTTCCTAGTCAAGGGGATATCGAGACAGGGCATCGATATTCCAGAGTAGATTAGTATGTACGTTTCTTGACCCTGTATGGGGCGATAGTTGATCCCACAACCATTGGTGTGTGACATTAAAGATTGTACACAGGGGCTCATTAGAGAACGGGTACACCAAACAGGACTCGCCGAGAACTCCTAGTTGGTATTATACCTATCGTCAGATAGCAGTTCTCTAATGACACCGGTACATGTTAGTCTATAGACTCGAGATCGTTATAGAGTCTTATGTGGCTCTCACTGTGCTTTGATTTCCTCCCTACCACGTCTCAAAGGAGTCGTGCAAATAGGTGGATTTTGGGTACAGTCCCGAGTCACATGGAGGCAATGAGCGATAGGAGGGGTTTCGTCTCTCCCAGTATTGGGAGTTGATGTTGCGCTATGCTTGATTGGTTATAACTGAAAGTCCCTGGCCAGGGCTGTTGATGAGATTTACTGGTAAGAGTTACCGGTAGTTTCTCGAACCGTTATGAGCCATACATCGGCATGACTTATCAAGTTCCTGGGGTCTGACGTTACCACCCCTAGACTTGATATGCGACATATCAGACGAAGAGACCAGACTGTACGGTAGTGTTACTTATAAGCTTCATGGAGAATATGGACAAGCTTGCTTGTTGATCTTCTAATTGCTCAATACCTGGGTAGCCGTTACGTCCAGCTAGTACTGCTGACGGCTTATGGGTGACTGATGTGATCATCACCTACTGCTGGCGTATTAACGAGTCTTTAGAGTCCCACACAGAAGTTTCCTGGTTCAAGCGAAATGAAGTAGGGCACATATGCTGATATGTGCGGGGGGCCTGATTAAATACGAGTATGAGATACTGTATTCTAATCTGGCGATTATTTGTTATCGGTTGGGTTATATGTGATATGACCGAATTATCGAATCAAGTGTTGATTCGATAATGCGATATACATATAAATGATATTAGTAGGTTATATGTGATATAACCGGATTATTAAATCAAGTGTTGATTTAATAATATGATATATATTTATATTTGATATAATTATATATTAACTAATATTATTAGCTCACCAATTCGTTTCATTATATATATTAATATATATATATATATATATATATATATATATATATATATATATTATATGAAGTATGGCATGGATTTTCTATTTTTAGAAAATAGAAAATGAGGTGTAGAGTGTGGAGATATTTGTGGAATGGCAAGGCATGGGCTTTTATTATTGTTTATTAGTCTTGACTCACTATTCAAGCAAGGTTGCAATTTATTATTGCAATTTATTCTATGCTTGAATAAGTGAGGGCAAGAGGTGAGCCATTCTTGACTTGGTCATTTTTCCTTAGCTCATTTGCCTTATCCATTTTGAGAGCTCTCTCCATTTTCCTTCTTCTTTCTCTTGCTTCAACAAAACCCTAACTCTCACATGAGATGTGAACATAGGATTTTGTAGAAATCCAAGTGAGCAAATAAAACCCCTACTTCACCATCCTACACTTGACTAGCACTTAAGTGTAGTGTGTTTCCTTCACTAATATGAGATTAGTGAAGAGCTAGCTTGATCAAGTGGAGCTTTGAGTGGATCACCTTCGGCGCGAAGATCACGAAGGAGGCTCGTTCAAACTCACAGGTGCTAGCATACACTTTCAATTGGAACGTGACCGGCACGTGAATCACGTGAAGTCTATATGACCCCATCGTAATCCAAGTAAGCCGAAAGTCCAGAAATCTAAACCTTTTTAGGAAAATAATGAAGTGAAGTTTTAAAATAAAGGTGTAACGTTGTAACGTTTTGAAAATCGTTTCGGCGAAATTTCGAAAAAACGGTAAAATAAGGAGGTTTTATGTAAAAAGTCAAAATGCAAATATCTTTATTATAAAATTAAATATACATATTCTAGCTATATAATTACTAGTATTTGGTGTGTATTGAGCCACTGGTGAAATTTCAAATTTTCTGAAAAAAATATTATTTTAATATTATTTTAAGCCGGTAAGAAAATACATTAAATTAGCAATAAATACAAATTTAAATGGGCTAATTTTAATCTTTAAAATCATGTTAATTAAAATCTAGTTGTAATATAAATTTTTAGTATTTTATTTCAAGTTTTAATGGGTTTTTATTATGGAGATCAAAAAAATAATTAATTTAAGCTAAAACTTGCAATTTTGAGCTTGTGGGGGGTGTTTTTGCATAAAATTTCTTTGTAAAATCTCTCTCACTCATTCCTCTCCATCATGGACGGCCCCACCACTGCTGGAACAGCCCACTCCCTCCCCATTTTTGTTTTCATCTCATTTTAAAAGTTCAATATGATAAGGATTAAAATATAATAATTGGAGTATGTGTTGTTGTTGTTTGTGTGGTCTTTTGACTTTGTCAAACTTTCCCCAACTCTCCACACCCTCTCTCTCCTCTCCCCACCTGCATTTGGCCGAGCCTCCCCCATTTAGAACAGCCCTTCACTTCTTCATCTCACTTTCTCTTCAAAAAAATCCACAAAAATGCTTAAAAATCCACAAAATTTCAAAATCAAATTCTAATCCCTACCCATTTCTTCTTGACCTATTCTAGTGTGGATCATGGATCAAGAGAGCAATTGGAGGCCAAGATTTTGGTGTTAGATCTCTAATTTTGAGAGGTATAATCTTAGCATTTTGCATAAGTTTTTGTTGATTACTTGAATCTATCTATTATGTGTTTAATTAGGAGTTAATTGTGGTTTTGATATTAAAGATTTAAATTTCTAGAAAAGGGTTTGGATTAAATTAGGGTTTTTATCATAGGATTATGGTTGTGATGGGTAGATTAATATGTTGTGACATGCTAAAATCTAATCTAGTTGCTATATTACAATTGTCATTTTAAAAATGGACCAATTTGCATAATATTGCAAACTAGGTTTTTAGTTTTAATTCAAAATGGGAGATTAAAAATATGGTTAGGGTTTCATCATATCTTAAAAATTATATTGAGTGGTTTAACCATTTAAAATATGCAAAACCAAGTTTAATTGTAAAATTGTGAATTTTACATTAAAAAGTGTTAAAATTGATATTTTTGCAAACTAGGATTTTGGAAATTATGCAAATTTATGTGATTAAATTATGGAAATGGTTTTATTGACTTATTTAAGTTATTTAATAAGTATTATGGCCGCTAGAATTGTTTAAACATCGAGTTTTGTACTAAAACGGGTAATTTTGCTTGCTAGTTTTTCGGAAAAACGGCTTTTAGAGTGAATTTGGGGTTTTTGTGAGTTTTAACCTATTTTATATTAAAATTAGTGTTCGTGAATGTGCAAATGAGTGTGATTGGATTTTTCTCGATGGTTTGACGTTTGTACATCGACATCGAGGGTTGGTTTGACTATTCTTGCATGCGTAGGCGATAGGTTTGGACCTATGCGTGATAGGCGTGCCGATTTGATTTTCGTATGCCGTTTCGATTTTGAATTTAGTTTTAATGCGATACGGTGCGTTATGATATGTAGGTACCCCATGCGGACTTCGAGACGACAAGCAAGCGCGTGGCCACGTCGGCACCGGCGAGCGAGGACCAGGTGAGTAGATTTATATCTACGGGGAGAACTCGGGTAGATGGCGTATAGCACCCCCGCAGTCCGTGGTGATGTATACGGATGCGTATACACACCAACAAGTTATGATATGTTGTTAGGATTTATTATTGATGATTTTAGATGGATATTGGTGTTGGATTGGCGCATGGTTACGAAACCTTAGGTAGTGGTTGCACCACACATACACACACACCCATATTGGCATACATTCTTCTTTCATATGTGCGTACATGGGATTATATATTGATGTGTATATTTACACATGGGTATGGGACTATGTGTTTATATACTGGATTTGAGGATAGTAATTGGGATATGAGATGAGTCGATGATATTGGGCTTGAGGCCAGAAGACCCGTGATGTGTTTTGGTTCGTATTGAGATATGACATGATGTTTTAGCGGGTCTTTTGACGTAGTGATTCTTACATGCATGCATACATAGATGGTATCAATATTGTACTAGACGTAGATCAGTACCCCGATCATGATATTTGATAAAGTGGATATCAGATGAATAGTATGATGAATGTGATATTGACCCGTACCCAGATTTGGGATGCCGTACGACGGATTTACGTACGAGCTATATTTTGATGATTGATCCGCACTCTTGACTTGGGATGTCTGATTATAGATATGGTATCGGATATGATATTATTGAGGCGGGATCACCGACTATACATATATAGATAGGTATATGTATCGACTCAGATGATAGGCGGTTTCCTTACCTGTAGTTCAGCTTGTTAGTTCAGCCGTATAGTTTAGTGTAGTTGTTAGATTAGATTAGACTCCTACCTATTTCAAAAACTAACGAATCGTGGGTATTTTAAAAGACAGCCCAAGGGATCCTACGGATATTTCAAAAGACTTATCTTTTCATAAAAACACCGTAGCCCCTATTTTCAAAACCCCATGATTTGTGTTATTTCAAAAGGCACCATTTATAGAACTTATATTAGATTAATGCAGATTAGTTATAGTTGCGTCTAGTATTCAGCTCCCGCTTATTATTGCGGTTCGCTTCGCATCGCATACTTATGTTATAAATTCTTATTGAAATGTTGATATCTTATTGTTAGGACACCAGCACCATTACCGATGATGCGTATGTACCACGTACACTTACTTGCCGGCTCACACACATCTTCATCGGTAATTGCCATGTCACGTACACCTTAGAAAATATTATTGCTTAACTTAGCTTGATAGCTAGTATTTTGACATAATATTAGTGTACTTACTTTATATGCCAGCTTAGATATTGTAGTTATTACTTGTCGCTTCATGCATACTGTTATTCATTCTCATGCTTATATTCATGGTTTTACATGCTATTGATGATTCGGATTTCCATGATATTTTCTGGATTTGGAGGAAAACCGCAAAACATATATAAACTGCTTTCTCTCTTTTAAAATAAAAATGCGGTTTTCCCATGATGTATGAGTCGTCCACCATGAGTTTGCTGATGGATTTTGAGACCCGATTCGAGGAGTTGGATGAACCGTTTCGGGTACATGGTGGACCCGGTATGGTACCCCGGGGCAAGATGAATGTGGTGTTGACGTTGAGCCTGGCAGGGGACAGATTACCTACCGGTGATATTACCCGACGCGTCGGATATCCGGAGGATACCGTCGTGGTCTTGAGATGGATGGTAGGGGCCGGTCTGGACTGACGGCGCCCTAGATATTGAGATTGAGACATTGATATTTCGAGACAGTGAGATTTATGTTTTGTGTCGATGCTAGACACTGTTGATACTGATTTCATTATGATACCTCAGTTTAAAAATACGAAGGAAATCTTACTAATTTATGAAAACAGTTTCTTCATTTACATGTATTCTGTTTTCATGCATTCATACCTCATTCATATGATATATTGCTACCTGAGGCACTGACACGGGCACATGAGATTTCACTCGGTTAGATATTACCCTAGCCATTGTTATAGGCTGCTTGTTATGTATATTTTGAGGATATATTATGAACGTATGACCTAGGATTGCGTCATACATGCGATTTCTGTTCGTAGATGTTTTTCTATTCACGAGTTGGCAACTCACCCCCGTTGTGCCCCAGTTTCTTGCAGGTTTGCCGTACAGGTTTCATTACGGCTTGCGGGCATAGTTTCCTTCGGGTGATTTGCTAGTAGGTGGGTTTACTGTATCGTACCCCCCATTATATAACTTGTATATTATTATTCAGTTGTATCTAGAAGTTCCATCAACCAAACATGTATTTATTTTTGAGATAGAGACCAGTGATGTTATTCTTTCGACCTTAGAGTCGCGCGTATATTTCTGCGGTTTTCTTGTGGTTTCGAGTTTCCTTTTGAGTTTTTGATCCTCGCCGTTGGCGTTGTATATTATATTGCTTGTGTGGTGGTGACCATCGATTGACGAAGAGCTAGCTCCCGCTTGGGGATGCCTTTTATTGATTTCGTATACTATTCATGTTGTATCCCGTTTGGGAGCCAGTATTTACAAAGGAGACTCTGCCGAAATTTTTAGAAAATACTTGATGTTTTTAAAAACCGCATAATTCGGCTTATGCTATTAAAACTTCTTGTTTTAAATTGGTTTTCCTTCACTCTACTACTTTTCTTGGTTTGGATTTCTGGGTTTTCGGCTTACTTAGAATACGTACGTCTTGAGACGTTCGTAGTTAAGTGCCGGTCATATTCCGTACTTTCGGGTCGTGACAAACGTGATCGAGTTCTTTCTCTAAAAGTGCAAGTAATGGCATATAGAAATACAAGTGAGTTGTATACTATAGTTGAAAAAAATTTCATCATTTGAAATTTGGGCAGCACCTCCCTTATAAATTTTGATCCAAAACCAATACACCACAGCAATATAGGCATCCCCAAACGGGAGCTAGCTCTTCGCCAATTGGCTGAATCATAACCACGTAATATAAAAATATACGACACTCAAGGCGAAGATCAATCACAGAAAGAAAATAAAGAAGACCAAGACATCATCAAGCTCAAAATAAAGAACAATACAAGCAACTCGCTCTAAGTCTCAAAAATATACAAGTCTGGTGTCTAGGTCTACCAAATATACATAGTCTGGTTGATGGAGGTTTTAACTAGATTACAACTGAAAATAATATATACAAATGGTGGTCACGATCCAAAGTGTACCACACCTACTAATGCAATTACCTAGAAGAAAGTTGTGTGCCAGCAAGCCGCTATTGATCCAAGCGGTCGATCCTGCAAGAAAACTATGGCACAACGGGGGTGAGTTGCCAACTCATAAGTAGAAAATATCAGCAGGTAGAAATCGAATGTATAACGATCTCCTAGATCATATTGTAATAACATAATATCATACCGTGTGGTATCTAGGGTGATCGTGTATACATAAGTGTAATAATAACAAATCATGCCAGTATCAGTATATAGTACCAAGTCATCTATGTCATACGTAAATATATACATGTATCATCCAACGTGTGTCCATCAACGATACATCAAATTATCATGAAACCAGCATCGACACTCGAAATATCATAAAACCCGTGTCCAACATCGACACATAAATCCTCATATCTCAGGCGCCGTCTCATCCGATCAGCTCTCATATCCATTTGTCTCAATCTCTCCGGTCGGTATCCTCCGGATATCCGCCGAGTCCAATACCATCACCGGTAGCTAGTATTCCCCTGCCGGGCTCAGCGTCTCTTTATACGATCTTCTAGCCTCGAGGTACCGTACCAGGTCCACCATGTACCCACAAATGGTGCCTCCTCACTCCTCGAATCGGGTAATATTATAGCTCAGAACTGAGAAAATCTCATGGTGGACATCAAAATATTATATCAAGAGAAACCGCGTTTTAAAACAATCATAAAACTTTAAAAAATATATCTGCGGTTTTCAAATCCAACAATATCATGAAAACAGAATTTCATAATCATATAACCATGATGGAACAGTAAATGCAAGCACATAATAGTACTGAAAAGTATAACCTGTATTTTCATATAAGCATGTCGTGAACTAGGCAAGGAAGTGCAATATCTAAACTAGCATGTACGGTAATGAGTACTAAACAATAATTATAATACTATAATTTAAGGAACAATACAGCGATATAGCAGTTTCTAATGTGTACGTGGCATGGCAATTACCGATGATAAGTGTGTGAGCCGGCGAGTATGTATACGTGCAATATGCGCATTATCGGTAATGGTGTATGTGTCCTAGCAGAAGAAGTCATATAGAGATAAGTATAAGGAACGTAGTACGTATGTTACAAGGAAATAATACAGCGTAAATATGAACGGTATAAAATACGTAACTACATATGAACCATACGGTTATAGTTTAAATAATACGAGTCCTAGTTTTTGAAAATAGGGCTACGGTGCTTTTGAAAAGAGATACCATTTGAAAATTCGCAGTGTCTCTTGAGGTTGACATTTAAAGCGCCTAACAATTCGTTAGTTTGAAAATAGGTATGGTTCAAAATATATCCTATTATCTACTTAACTGGCCTAAAATCATATTCCTCTAGTCGATATATATATATATGTGTGTGTGTGTGTGTGTGTGTGTGTGTGTGTGTGTTTTGGTGATTCATCCTCATCATATCACGTACGGTATAATATATCATACGGTATCAACAAATCAAGTACGGATCTATGGTCACGTATATCATATTATCTCATATTATTATATATATCATATCATATCATATATATATATATATCGCTTCGCATCCTCATATTAAACATATCGACTCGTGTCATCTTGTTTCATCATGTCCTCATCTCATTATATCATCTCGTAATTATTCTCATGGTTATATATGTATATATAAGCGTAAGTACCTAAGTCTCATGGACTAAGAAAACTGGAACTAGAAACATACTTTCCTACACGTACACTACCATGGTTATAGTATCATAGAACCCAGTTAGCTGGGTATACGCATCTAAATATCTATATTTACTATATCGCTGATCTCTTAGTATTATGGTTGCGGGGGTGTTATACGCCATCTACCCGACTTTCCCGGTAGATATACATCTACTCACTTACTATCCTTACTCTATCCGAAGTCGATGAACGTCTTGTTCTCCTTCGTCGCTCCGGAAGTCCACGCGAAGGTACTTATAAATCAATGCATATCGTAATGAAATCGAAATCAAATCCGAAAACCGATACGGCAAGCGAAACGTACATAAGTTAGAACTTATGGTCCATACATGCAAGAACAACCAAACAAGCCCCGGCGTTGACGTATAAACGTCAAACGATCGAATCAAAACGCAAATATCAAAACTCAAGTTTTCAAAAGTCGCAAAACGAAATCAGCAACTTAGAAAAACACTTCCAGTTTCTACCTAGGGTGAAATTAGGATATTTTGCATATAGGATACGTCTATTCATCATATGTGTGCGCTATAGAATCAAACCCTAACTCAAAGATCAGGCCGCAAATTGCGGTCTTGGGGAATAAATTGGCGGCCAAGTGTGGGAGTTGGGGGCTCGGGTTTCTATGGTATCTTCTAAATAGCCTGCACATCCAAACATATCTGCAAAATATTTTTCAGACTTCTCGAGCCATTGCAGATTCTATTTGATCACCACAATTCAACAAAAATCCGATATCGGAAAATTCTAAGTTCGTGTTTGGGACTTCAAAGCTCATTTTAGATAAGGCTACCCTCACTACTAGACCAAGGGTGTAATATTTTGGAAAATTATAAATATTAATTTATAATTTTAAATATGAATTTAATAAGTTTACAAAAAAAATGATATCGCTTATGAAATTGGGTATCGGAATTATATCCGAAAAATGTAGTTATTTCGATAAATATGAATAAAAGTGTGTGATATTATAAAAATGATATTTTTAATTATTTTAACATGACATTGTATTTTACATTAAGCTAATGATATTTAGGGATAGACTAAATATCTCATATCTTTTATTTTACATGGATTTAAATTGTAACATGAAAGGTTTTGATATTTTGATAATTCTTTTAATGATTGATATCTTAACCTAGGCTAGACCCTCACCTTTAACACACTATCACCATGCTCACATTTCTCCACCTCATGTTTAAACACTCACACAACCACTTCACAAATCCTCTATCTCCTCCTTCCACCATGACACCTCCATCTCTCAACCCTCCACTTCATGCTCTCTCTACAAAACACAACACATAGGAATCCTTTTAGCATTTTCAAACTGAACACCATTAGTTCTTCAGTTCCAAAACAAGAAAAATTCCTAAGTGTTCATCAATCCTAATGAAGAAAATCTTAACCCCTTCATCAACTTGTGCACCTCATCAAGCTTGATCCACTACAAACCCTAGATGCTTACAACAATTCTTGAGCTAGTGTTCTCTTGTGAATCATCTCCATGGGTATAATTCTTTCCTTCTTTTCAAATATCAATTCTGGTTATAATTTGTTTTGATGTGCAGTATTACAAAAACTGCTATTTTGTGATATTTATCATACAAAAATTGAATCTGGAACCATTAGATGTAATCACTAGAAAAACTAACAATACCATGAGTATCATGAGACCATTAGTAGACTTCAATTAAAGCCCAAGCCCCTATCTTCTAGATAAGTCCGGCGACATTCATAAATTTTCCGGCGCCGCCAGCCCCCTAGGCTGTTTGGTGTTTGTTTTTCTTCTGTATCTTTAGTTTGGTATTTTATGAGTTAATGTATTGTTTGATATGTCCCAGTAATCATACAGAGAAATCTGGGAATGTTTTAGTAAGGGTTTATCAAGTTTCCGACATTTCGATATAAGTTTTTCGTATTTCTGTACTGCGATTGAACCGTTAACGTTTGTACGTTAACAACAGGGATATATTGTCGTTTTTGGGTTAAGTATGCTGTAGGTTCTAACCTATGGGTGCCTATCTCATTGTTTTGAGTTTTGATATGATATTTAAGTCGATATGATATAACTATGATTATAGGTACGATCGCGAAGGTTTCCGAGATAGAGTTGACGGACATAGCAATCGTGGAATCTACGACCTCGACAAGTTGGTGAGTAGATTTACATCTACGGGGGAAGTCGGGTGGATGGCGTATAGCACCCCCGCAACCTTATAAATAGTAGTATGATATATAGTTAGTTTTAGTATTTATTCAAGATATTGATATGGGAGTTAATTTGCATCTAGCATGATATTCTTTTGCATGAAGTTTATTTATGGTTTAGTAAATTGGTACGAAGGATCATGCCGTACTAGAGATGATTTAGATATAGTGATAATGTGAGGTATTGTACGAGAAATTATACCGTATTGGTGATGATGAGATTCATATACCGAATAACGGCCAAGTTTCCTTTAGACTCGTAAAAAATGTTTTATTTCGTTTTAGAACGTAATACTTGAGTGGGCTATACTCTTTTAAAACTAACGATTCGTTTCCCTTTTTGATGATAAAAGATAAGGATGTGATGCCAATTTCCAAAACAAATATCCATTTTCAACCCAAGGCAGCTTCCTAATTTCAAAACCAACGTTTCGTTTTCTTTTCGAAGATAATGGTATAGCTCATAGCAAGTAGTTACATTTATTAGTTACGCTTAGATTTTACTTTACATGTTCGCGTTATAATTATCGATATTATACGTTTCCGTAATACGAACACTCTGATAGAACACTGCACAACTACCAATGAGTACTATGCTGCACAAGCACATATACCTATGTTACACTACACCTCATTGGTACTACCATGTCACTGTAGGACCGTTATGTTATGTAATGCATATGTAGATGTTGATATGAGTAGGCTATTACACTTTTAAAACACTTACACAAATACTAATGATTGCCATGCTGCACGAGTACAGACGCGTATGTTACACTACACATCATTAGTAGTGCCATGACATAGTAGAATTGATATCTTTGTGCCTGTTTGATTTATTTACGCAGTCTTCCTTTATTATCTGTTGCGTATTGCGAATACAAGTACTATGGATGTTCATATTTGATTCTTATGAGTTTTCTGGATGTTTTACTCTTGATGATATATACCTATGGTATGTGACGCTGTTATATATGTATATATATAATATATCATCAGAATGATCTATGCAAGTATTCTCATTCTTTACTTGATGTTTCTGGATATGATGAGTTGACGTCCACTATGAGCTAGATGTTTTCTGATTGTTTTATTCCGAACCGAGTGGGGGAGATATACGGTTTCGGACTTGCTACTTATCCGGGCTGAGTGGGGGAGTATATAGACAGATACATGGTGGACCCGGTCGAGACCGAGGGGTAGGATAGCCGCATTAGAGGCAAGGAGCTTAGCGATGATACTTGATACCGGAGATAGAGATGAGCACGGCAGATATCCAGGGGATACTGACCGGGGTTCGATTTGGGCACGACGGATATCCAGGGGATATCGACCGGGGCCAGGGATATCGGGTGGCGATAATCTGTTGAGATGGTGTCGACGGTATCTGCATTTGCGTATCGGTGATGTACACGAGAGATTTGAGAATTTGCGTGTCGGTGATGGATATGAGGGATTTCTGATTTTGGGTGTCGATGCTGGACATCCATATATATTGATATGTTGCTATCATGAGGTACACAGTTATATTATAGTTTTGTAGCCGACTAGGACTGATCCGGGGGACAGTACCGGTATATCTCTTTACGGGTTATTGCATATAAAAAGGATTTCAAAATCGAGCTATAGTCTCATTATTTTGACGTGTCTGATATGACACTGGGATCTTTTAAGTTGTAAACCTCTTAATACTATTCACTAAAATAGCAGGACGTATATCTTAAATAAGATACCTATTATATACTTAATACTATTACGTCTGCTTTTATGCCGTGACATATGTATTCTGCGGCTATTTTAAGGAAGATGTTTATATATATATTTTCGGCTACTTATAGGATTATACCTAGATACAGGTTGGCTGCATGATATATTCTTATTTACCGCCGAAAACAAAGACGATACCGCGTAGGTCATCTTGCCTGAATTTAGGGGCAGATGCTATTTGGTTTTATCTGTCTACCTCTCTGAAGATGCCAAGTTGATTTATGGCGCCATGTATCGAAGGTTTAGACAGATGCGACCGTTGTAATAGACTTCGTCAGATTCCCCCTCGCTGTGAGGGGTTTTAATTATGGGGACACTTTTCCCTGCAGGCGTAAGCCGCTGCAGTTAATTACGTTACCGCGTAGCGATAACCACTTTCTCCTGCTCCAGAAGGTCACTTCGTGTCATGTGTGTTTGTTTTATTTTTGGTTGCCCGTGGATTGTATACGGAGACTAATTTGTATTGTCACCCGTAGGGCGTGGATTAGTCCAAATCCGTATTTTCTTAGATTTGGGTTTGGTTTGATTTAAGGATCGTTAACCTTGTTTGAGATTAAGATCGACTTAAATATTTGTTAAGGATACGTTAATACGATGTTGGACTAAGATCTACTTAACGGGGGTTCAGGATCATTTTTGATCCAGCGAAAGAGCTTTTGGGATCTATCGTTTTAGTTTAAGGACGTTACGGTCCACAGCTAGTTTAAAGACATTACGATCCACAGCTAGTTTAAGGACATTACGGTCCGTATTGGGATGTGTCCGTCCATTTGAGAGTACACTAAAGAGTTGTTGGTTATCGGGACCCACCACCTCTCTGAAGATGCAGAAAAATTACAACGACATTTATCAGAAGTGTGAGGAGATGTACCTGTTTACCGCCGAAAACAGAGACGAAACCGGGATGGATCGTCTTGCCTGAATTTGGGGGCAGATTGTAAGTGCACGGCGGCGCCCCGGCGGTCTTTCCGACGCCAAAATGCGGAAGCGATAAATTACTTTAACTTTTAAACCGGCACCACCGCGCACAAAAATCCCGGATCGGGCCATTAAACTAGTCCTAGCTAACTAAAGAACGGGAAGAGAGATATACCGAGCGATCCGTATCCTTCGGTCTTCTCGTCGTCGTCCCGATCTCCCGCGGAATCTCCGGTCTTCACCTCCTCGCCGGAAGGGCCCACGTCGCCGGCTTCTTTTACGGGCTCCCACCTCTTGACCGAGGCAACTCGGGCACGAAGTTGGCGAGTCGACGTGCCCAAGGGTGCTGTAGGTTAACTGTAGAATGCTTTGTCTCTTGGGGTTGTAGGAGGTTGCCATATGGTGGAGGTATGAGATATGAGCTTTTGGAGGAGGAGCTAAAGTGATTTTGCCAAGCCAAATGAGTGTAAATCCCACACCCAAAAATTGGGACAGCCCCCTTTTTCTTTGGCCGGACATGACAAGGTGAGAATGAGAGGAATGTGTGTGGCCAAATGAATATGGGTGTCAGCAACAATCAAGAGAGAGAAAAGGGTTATCATTAACAAAAGAAATGATCACAAAACAAGTCCAATACTCCACCAACCATCACCCATTATCATCATCAACAATCATGACTCTAAAAGTCAAGTCATCATGGTCAAAAGAAGTCAAATGATGGTGCAACCATCATGAAGCAAGGATATGCAAATAATACCCTCCAAATTGCTTATTTGTACAAATGCAAATAAGCCATCCTCCACCAATCTTCAGCCAATGAAAGATACAAAGAAATATGGCCGAAACGGAAAACAAACTGGCAACTCCAAAAAATTGATCCCATAATAAATTACAGGAAAACCCCGCTACTGTATATACATACCCGCATTTGTATTCCGACCGAATACAAATGCACTGAGACAAAATCTACACTGTACAATACTAGGATCCAGCTTAAACCAAAGCCCGCTAGTATTTTCCGTCCGATCATGATCCGTGCAATACCGCACGTATCTGATCGAACCCTGCCATATCTCCATACGGCCTCTACAGCGTTTCGCCCGAAACTTGAGTAACTGTATGTGGGGGACTCTAAAGACTCGTCAATACCATGGCTGTGGATTTAACCACTAGCACGTCAGAGGTATTAGCCATACATGACGGGCTACCAGCTATTGACCAAAAGGGACGTCGATGAGCGAACTCATCCTGACACCCTACTGAGCCTGTCAGTGACAATATCCGTACAGTCCGGTCCGTTCGTCTATGAGCATCGCATGGCGGGCCTAGGGGGTTGGTAAAAGTCAGACCCCCAAAAGCAGTACAAGTCGTGTCGGAGTGTAGCCCAGAACACCCTGAGATACTACTGGAATACCTACCAGTAAATCTCCTGCCTTGGCCAAGGACTTCGTGTAAGGGCTCTCCTAGACACAGCGCGACCTCACCTCCAATACCGGGAGAGACGAACCCCTACAGATCCGCTCACTGCCTCCATGTGGCTCGGGACTGTACCCAACTAAAACCTGTTTGCACGTCTCCTTTGAGCGTGGTAGGGTAGTAATCAAAGTATAGTGGGAACTCACACGAGACAAATGACGATCCTCAGGTCGATGAACTAACCTGTACACATGTCACCAGGGAACTGCAATCTGACGTCTGGTATAATCCCAACTAGCAGGTTCCCGGTGAGTCCTGTCCGGTGTACTCATAACCCAATGAGCACCTGTATACATCTTAGGTGAACCATCTGACACCAGTGGCTTGTGAGACCGGCCACCGCCCCTCGTCGGGGTCTCGACTGTATACACTAGTCTACTCTGGAGTATCGATGCCCTGTCTCGAAACTCCCACGACTAGGGACCTTTTAAGGATGTGCTTGTAGACTACCAGCTCCCACGTATATGATCGCCCTCATACTGCTGGCAGTCAAGCATGAATCCTAGGGGCTCTATCAACGTGTAATAGCGACCTGTCGGGTCACCTAAAGCAGTACACGATGATAAAGATAAACCAGATAGCATACTATCATCTTGAGTAAGATTGTCCTACCGGGATAGGTCCTCCCTCAATCATTGCAATCACGTGCCTGTGATCCAATAATTGACTCTGAGGGCACTATCTCCAACAATCTCCCACTTGCACTCAAGGCTAATTATTGCGATGTTGCATACTCACAGCCCGTGTGATACCGAACACCCAACTCCTCTACTAGTCAGTCTCACAAAGCTCGTTTGCGAAACTATTGCGTTCGAGGAATAGCCTCAGTGAGTGGATCCGCTTTGATGTTTCCTTCTATGTCTCTCTATATCTCAAGTTCGCGGAGAAACCCATCTCCCGAAATGAGCAATACTTGTCTTAGAATGTGTCTGGATGTCTGATGGGACTTAGCACATAAATGAACTCCAAATCCAAACTTCTTAGACTGTATTGTCAACTGAACTTAATCAGTATCCTGCGCCATGCCTCCCTCAGTATTGCTTTGGACCACCTGTCCAAAATACTGCCCCTCGTCAGAAGGAAAACTATAACTCTGACAACCTCCTTGTCGTCCAGGTCACCTTGGAAGCCTGGAATGATAACTGTCTCCCGAATGAGGCTGTCGTTATCATATCCTTAGAACATCTACTTATGTTCTAAAACTGCTTCCGACTGTTTCTCCAGGATTGGATCAATGTCAACTTATTGCATCTAGTGCAAAAACAACATCTGGTGTGGTACTTGACATCTCATGATTGACTCAATTGCCTAAGTAAGTGATCTGCCAATCATGCACATCCCTCTCCCCTTTAGTCTGTAAGACACCTTTAGAGAGGGTGACCCCATCACCTGCAGGTACACTACCGTGCCAGGAGTCGTCCATTCTAAATACTCTTAGAATGCTGTCTAAGTACCTTTAATTGGGAAACCACCCAAATCTAGATCTAAAACCATAGATCTAGTAACCCGTATGTCTGATATAATGTCCAAGTCCCATGTGGAGAAACCACTGTGTGACGACCAAAGTGTAACCGATCGTAGTATAGGAATATCACTTCCTACTCTGTGTATGTCATCCAAATACCAGGACATCACACCCTACTACCTTCTTAACAGATCCATCCCCTATTCTGATGAAGTCAAACCTATGACTGTCATGTCAGAAATAGATGATCTATCTCCGCTACATCTGCTTTAGTCTATAAATAGACATAAGCCACCTGTCCACCATGCTTCCGCTGCTCCCACTGACTACGACAACCCTCTGGCAGAGTCATATAGACGTACACTTCTAAAGCTAGTTTAGAACGACGCTATACTCATCCTCCTGCTGGGTCTCACAGTCTGGAACAACAGCAATGGCAAGTCTGGGTAAACAAGAACCTCCCTGTCACAGTCCTTGAGGCTACCGGAGTACCTCTCGGGTGCCTGAGGTTACCCACCGTATCTGCGGAGTGGCCAATGGAATGTCAAGCCAGATTGAATCTTTAGGTTCTTATCAAATCTTTAGTAATCGTTTGCGGTTCTGGAATCACTTCCAGTTCTACCATACTCCCACTACTGTTTTCTGAAAAAATCCATTTTTGTTAAAACTGTGGCGAGTCAAGAACAATATCACTATTGATCTTCCAGATGGTAGAAAGTCAACCCTCGTCATAGCCTGGGTCAACCCACAAACAACCATTACAGAAACGTGCTTTGAGTTATCCAGAGTCTGGTTTTGAGCATAAGCCGGACAACTCCCCGTACCTTAACATCGTTAAGATATGAACTGTTCTATATCCAATATAGAAACAGAGGCACTGATTTAATTGAACCAGATTCAAATCATGCAGCTGTCTCCAGTGCATGTTAACTAAATGGAAGGAGGCCGATCGGCGTTACTCAACTTAGGAATGCTTCCAATTATGAGTAACCTGAAAGAGAAGCAAGTTCTCTTAATCATTACTATCAACTGAATACCATACTCAAGTATCTACATCTTCGATCACCTTGAAGAATCCCGATACTTGCAACATCTGGTTCTCCACTTTACTCTTATACCTATAACTTCTCAAAACTCAGACCTTGTGTTTCTACGAAACACCTGTCTAAGAACTAGAGAAGTCATAAGTAAACAGAATATAGTACGAGGACCAACCCCTCTGTCCTAATGGACACTGGACAGCATACAATACTTTGTATAAGTCCCTTGAGTCTAATAACTCAATCCCTGTGTGTCGTAGGTTGAAAACTGTACTATGGTTATGAAGAATTACACCGCTGTTTAATACTCCTTACCTAACAATCCACTGATATAGGTAAATGTCATAGACATAATTTCAAAAAGGTATATCTCACTCTATAAAAATAGACGTACAGATATATCAATTTGAAATTGGTGCATAACAACGGATATTCAAAACCAAATATTTGCCGTCCGGCAAACAACCCAGGTGACTTCCTCAAATATCACCAATTACAACGAATTCCGATATAATGAGGATGATCACCTAATTCCCAATAACTTACTCCCACTCATCATCTGTAAAACCACACAGATGTGAGAATCAAACCTGGTAAATACATACCCTGGAGAAAGTGTCTAATCGGGAAATCAGTTTTTCTTTTAACAGTATACAGTGAAGCTAAAACATTGAAATGTTTCGTAGGGGTATCCGGGTATTCCTAGTAATGCCTCTTCCATTATCCAGATTCATAACTATAACCGTATATTTCTTTGCCACCTCTCCAAATCCCTTTATATGTCTTTAGTCATTACCTTCTGCACACCCCTTTAGGCCAAATGGTTTTCTTCCTTCCCTACCGTTCGGCACCAGCCTATGGTTTGGAAGAAGACTATCCAATAAGCATAATGGGTGTACTGCCCTAATCCTAGGAACACTCGCAATGCGAGAGAAGGTGAAGATAAAAGACAACCGAATAAACCTTATTCCTATTTCTCCTGAACCAGAATCCATCCCCGAACTGGAACAAGTTCCTTTTGAGTTCGTATATAACCATACGATGGAGTATCCAATAAACTGTGGATCTTCGTAGTGATACGGAGTGTCATGGAGAAATACAAATGGGAAGTGGGAGTGGTAATGAAATACTTGGTTTGGTCGTGAATATCAGTCGCAATTTACTTTGCCCTCCTTCTAATCCCTTTCTTTGTCTTTACTTAATACCTTCTGTACACCATCGTTATGCTAATTGGTTTTCTTCATTCCCCTCCGTTCGGCACCAGCCTAAGGTTTGGAAGAAGACTATCCAATTTGCGTAATAGGTGTACTATCTCCTAAACCAAGGAGTACTCGCAACCTGAGAGAAGGTAAAAGGAAAAGACAACTGAATAATCCTATCCGTTTTCTCCAGAATCGGAAACCATCCTCGAATAAATTCCTTCGAGTTCGTATATAACCATACGATGGTTTTGTCCAATGGAAGTGGACGTTCGTAGTAACATGGGGTGTCCTGGAGAAAAGGGTAAAAGTAGGAGTGGCAATGAGGTTTGCAACTCTGACAATCCAAAAGCCAGTGTTTAAGAAGGTTTGGTTAATTTGGTCACTGAGTCATAGTCTAGGGTCGGGTCAATGGTCGCTGCCAAAGAGAGAGAGAAAAAAACACTCAGCGTGCACTCTAACCTAGATCAGAATGGTTACCAATTTATCTAATATGGAAATCTCCCACTGTACCGTCAAATTCTCCTCCAAACCTGAAAAAAGAATTAGTCGGGATCACCCGAGGAGTAAACCAACTCATCAGTGGGAATCGGGACCAACTATCATCGCATGATAACGTGACGGAATCCGCTCACGTTATCACACTCCAGAAGGTATGCGCATATCTGGCAAGTTTCAGTTTCTTTAGAAACTCCCGATGTGATTTTTGCCCCATGCTCTTATGACCTTGACTAAGGCCAACAAATCATAAGTCACATGTCAAGTTCTACCCGTCATTGTCCAGGTTGATTTGAACCCACCCGTACAAGCCCTTGACTAGGGCCAACAAGGCTATATGACTGTCCCAAACCAACACATCTATCTATACAGCATATGAACACCTAATAGCTACCAAACACTGTGCCTTGACTATGGCCAACAAACACAGCTTGAATACTATTGATTATCCATATGAAACGACGGACGGCTACGAATGGTTTCTGGCGAAAACCTTTAACGTAATGAACTTGATATCGTTGAAGGAACGGATAGCTTTATAAAAATATAGTGACAAAAACCATTGCTAAAGAGGTCACTCCCGGTGAAGGGATCTCGGCTCTTTCCCCGTAGAATAAGGTGCAGGATATTCCAACTGAATACCACGATGCAAAGCAAAAGTAAACGACTATAGTGAAGTTATTGCCATGACGCAAACTTCTGTCCAAGGGGTCACTCCCGGTGAAGGGATCTCGGCCCTTGCCTCGTCGACTGAGGAGCAGGATATTCCAACTGAATACCACTGTGCAAAACAAAAGTGAACGTCCTTGCAATAACAGCTTTTTGAAAAATGTTCCAACAACATCAGAATAGGTTTGTTTATCTTGCATTGATCCAAATCAACGCAGTCTCATCAATTGATCACACCAATAATGAACGAAAATAATGACGTACATATATACCATCCGCATTCACCACTGGGTCCCGTCATTACCCGTTAGGTTAGTTAACTAACGACAGAGCGGGGACTGGACTAGCGCGGATGCAAAACATATACAACATCTACTAGTATATATATATCAATATATAATTTTCGCTCAAGGCGTGATAAAATGCAACATCACAGAAATGTACAGCATCACAGAACAATACAGATATCTGGGATCCCCGGGTTTCACAGAGTCGCTGAAACCCGACGTTCCCCTGGTCGTGTGGATAGCCTGTGCAATGAAATCCTAGACCCTACAGGCGCGGCAAGTTACCCGCCAAAACATGAAGCGAGGCAGCCCCCTTCAGCAACGTGAATGGACCACCCAGCACTTCACGGAATCCGGTAACTTGGGCACCCCTCCTGGGTCAACATATACCCCCTACGAGTGCGGCGAATAGCCCGCCAATTCTAGAGTGAAGCCCCCTCCGTCTCAATGCCATGAGATGCGTGCTCGTTGCCCTCTAGAACCCGGCTATCCGTGCACCCCTCCTTGGGGTAATCCTAGTGCAGAAAGTAAAATATACATACAACGGGTACATCGACCGCAACCGGGTCGTGCTCCAAAAGAATAATACAAACAGGCGGTGACGGCAGTCCACATGTCGGACGCTCGCCCCGTAATATCAAATGTACATAATACAACAAAACTGTACTACCACTACAACCAGGCTATCCCCCACGACCGATCCGCAACATCACAGCACAACACAGAACATCAAGGTGAATGTCACGTTCGCAAATCCGTCTAACCGGGCTATAGCAGTTAGACAGGATTTACCGATCAAGTGACATTCACGGTCGCAGATATAATGTAAATACTGTGAACTAACATGTTTCCAATATCCGATCGATCAAAAATTACCAAGTGGGCCCCAAGCACTACTGTAGCACTCAGAGAAAACTGGGCCCAAAAAATAACATTCCAGAAACCCCATTTTCAAGTTTAAGGCCCTCTGGAAAAATTTGGCACAGTAAGGAGTCTAAGTGGCGGCGGAACCGCGGCTCAAGCATGGGTTTGGTCACGGTTCCGCGGCTGAATAGTAAGAACAGGTTACCAAATTTTTCCAGAGCTCTTATAATCCCCTGCACATATCTCTGAAATGGACTGAAAAATTTTTGGAGCCGAAAACAATTCGACAAAAAACTGATGTGCATGATATCGGGTTTTCGGAAAATCCGTTCGATCGAACTTGTAAACATGTTAGACCAAGCTAGACTAGATTAATGGCGAGGCTCTAATACCACTGTAAGTGCACGGTGGCGCCCCGGCCGTCTTTCCGACGCCAAAATGCGGAAGCGATAAATTACTTTAACTTTTAAACCGGCACCACCGCGCACAAAAATCCCGGATCGGGCCATTAAACTAGTCCTAGCTAACTAAAGAATGGGAAGAGAGATATACCGAGCGATCCGTGTCCTTCGGTCTTCTCGTCGTCGTCCCGATCTCCCGCGGAATCTCTGGTCTTCACCTCCTCGCCGGAAGGGCCCACGTCGTCGGCTTCTTTTAAGGGCTCCCACCTCTTGACCGAGGCAACTCGGGCACGAAGTTGGGGAGTCGACGTGCCCAAGGGTGCTGTAGGTTAACTGTAGAATGCTTTGTCTCTTGGGGTTGTAGGTAGTTGCCATATGGTGGAGGTATGAGATATGAGCTTTTGGAGGAGGAGCTAAAATGATTTTGCCATGCCAAATGAGTGTAAATCCCACACCCAAAAATTGGGACAGCCCCCTTTTTCTTTGGCCGGCCATGACAAGGTGAGAATGAGAGGAATGTGTGTGGCCAAATGAATATGGGTGTCAGCAACAATCAAGAGAGAGAAGAGGGTTATCATTAACAAAAGAAATGATCACAAAACAAGTCCAATACTCCACCAACCATCACCCATTATCATCATCAACAATCATGACTCTAAAAGTCAAGTCATCATGGTCAAAAGAAGTCAAATGATGGTGCAACCATCATGAAGCAAGGATATGCAAATAACACCCTCCAAATTGCTTATTTACACAAATGCAAATAAGCCCTCCTCCACCAATCTTCAGCCAATGAAAGATATAAAGAAATATGACCGAAACGGAAATAAACTGGCAACTCCAAAAAACTGATCCCGTAATAAATTACAGAAAAACCCCGCTACTGTATATACATACCCGCATTTGTATTCCGACCGAATACAAATGCACTGAGACAAAATCTATACTGGACAATACTAGGAACCGGTTTAAACCAAAGCCCGCTAGTATTTTCCGTCCGATCATGATCCGTGCAATACCGTACGTATCTGATCGAACCCTGCCATATTTCCATACGGCCTCTACAGCGTTTCGCCCGAAACTTGAGTAACTGTATGTGGGGGACTCTAAAGACTCGTCAATACCATGGCTGTGGATTTAACCACTAGCACGTCAGAGGTATTAGCCATACATGACGGGCTACCAGCTATTGACCAAAAGGGACGTCGATGAGCGAACTCATCCTGACACCCTACTGAGCCTGTCAGTGACAATATCCGTACAGTCCGGTCCGTTCGTCTATGAGTATCGCATGGCGGGCCTAGGGGGTTGGTAAAAGTCAGACCCCCAAAAGCGGTACAAGTCGTGTCGGAGTGTAGCCCAGACACCCTGAGATACTACTGGAATACCTACCAGTAAATCTCCTGCCTTGGCCAAGGACTTCGTGTAAGGGCTCTCCTAGACACAGCGCGACCTCACCCCCAATACCGAAAGAGACGAACCCCTACAGATCCGCTCACTGCCTCCATGTGGCTCGGGACTGTACCCAACTAAAACCTGTTTGCACGTCTCCTTTGAGCGTGGTAGGGTAGTAATCAAAGTACAGTGGGAACTCACACGAGACAAATGACGATCCTCAGGTCGATGAACTAACCTGTACACATGTCACCAGGGAACTGCTATCTGACGTCTGGTATAATCCCAACTAGCAGGTTCCCGGTGAGTCCTGTCCGGTGTACTCATAACCCAATGAGCACCTGTATACATCTTAGGTGAACCATCTGACACCAGTGGCTTGTGAGACCGGCCACCGCCCCTCGTCGGGGTCTCGACTGTATACACTAGTCTACTCTGGAGTATCGATGCCCTGTCTCGAAACTCCCACGACTAGGGACCTTTTAAGGATGTGCTTGTAGACTACCAGCTCCCACGTATATGATCGCCCTCATACTGCTGGCAGTCAAGCATGAATCCTAGGGGCTCTATCAACGTGTAATAGCGACCTGTCGGGTCACCTAAAGCAGTACACGATGATAAAGATAAACCAGATAGCATACTATCATCTTGAGTAAGATTGTCCTACCGGGATAGGTCCTCCCTCAATCATTGCAATCACGTGTCTGTGATCCAATAATTGACTCTGAGGGCACTATCTCCAACACATATACTATTTGGTTTTATCCGTCCACCTCTCTGAAGATGCCAAGTTGATTTATGGCACCGTGTATTGAAGGTTTAGACAGATGTGGCCGTTGTAGCAGACTTCGTCAGATTCCCCCTCGTTGTGAGGGGTTTTTGATTGTGGGGACGCTCTTCCCTGCAGGCGCAAGCCCATGCAGTTAATTACGTCACCGCGTAGCGATAACCACTTTCTCCTTCTTTAGATGTTCACTTCGTGTCGTGTGTGTTTATTTTATTTTTGGTTGCCCGTGGATTATATACGGAGACTAATTTGTGTTGTTTCCCGTAGGGCTTGGATTAGTCCAAATCCGTATTTTCTTAGATTTGGGTTTGGTTTGATTTAAGGGCCGTTAACCTTGTTTGAGATTAAGATCGACTCAAATATTTGTTAAGGATACATTAATCCGATATTGGACTAAGATCTACTTAACGGGGGTTCGGGATCACTTTTGATCCAATGAAAGAGCATTTGGGCTCTATCGTTCTAGTTTAAGGACATTACGGTCCATGGCTAGTTTAAGGACATTACGGTCCATGGCTAGTTTAAGGACATTACAGTCCAAGGAATTGTTTATTGTCGGGACCCGCCACCTCTCTGAAGACGTTGAAGAATTACAACGACATGTATCAGAGGTGTGGGAAGATGTACCCTTGAACCAATGTCGGTTGAGAGATCTGTAGTTGGGTTTGGGACTAAGACCAATTTAGAAAAATTATGGGCACATGGGCTCGGTTGATCTGAATTAGGGACTTTTGGTCAACTTGGACTCAGCCCACTCAGTTTTGAATAAAGTGTTAAACACTTGTTTGGGCTCGGCCCCTTTTATGTGCAACAATGCTGAGCATTGATATGGGTTCTAACGCTCTGTAGGGTTCCTAGACACCCTAATAAGGTCTCACAAGGCATCAACCATGCCAATTTCAAATTTAAACGGTGCCGAGAAACCCTAGAACGGATCGTTGGCTAGATTTCTAGGCGAAACAAAAAACTAGTTAACACTTAACTACAAGTAAACGGAAATACAACCTTTGTAGATCCGGTTATCCACCTCCATAGCTCCGCAATGAAGTCTCCTCGCTGTCCATAACAAGTCCCGGGCTCTAGCGTCGGCTTCATCGGAGAATGGACGGGCTAGGTCATCGATGTCCATGCCGAAGATGATCTACGTCGAGGCATCGCTAAATCAAGCTCCGACTTCACCAAGTCAAGAAACTTGTGAAGAAAACACACTCTACTACTTGGCAAGAGGTAGAGGATGAAGAAATAGGAAGTGGGTTAACTTTAGAATTGGATTTCTCACTCATTTCCATCAATCACCATTGATGGAGCTTGCTTTCTTCATCTTGAAGAAGAAGAAGAAGAAGAATGTTATTATCATAAGAATAATAAAAATGAGAAAAGAAATTAATTCTTATCATAATTGAACCATAGTTAGGTGTAGAGAATCAATCATGGTTTAGTGGAATGGTTAGCTTAAGCATGAGACAAAAATGGTGACAAAGTCAAAGTGTTCATGAAACTTTATGAACAAAACAAAAATTGCCACCATTTTCTCATTTGCTTATTCTTTTTCCAAAAAGAAAAAGATAAATATATATATAAGGAAATCAAAAACCCTAATCATCCACTTAACTATAGTTTGATACTTTACACTTAACCAAAAAGCATGTATCATCAAACATGATACAATCAAGTGCACAAAATCATATCGCATATGGAATGCGCACACCCGAGTGAGAAAATCCATTCAAAGTGAACCGATACTAGTTAATGCAAAGTAATATATCAAATATATAATTATGCATTAAATCACTAAATCAACACTTGATTCAATGATCCGGTCATGTCGCACATAACCGACTGGTATCATCAGTAACAACTTATCGAATCAACACTTGATCCGATAACTCGGCTATATCGTATATAACCGATCAATGTCACATCGCAAGAATGAAATACGGTATCACATACACGCATCATTCTCGGTCCCGCACATATCTCATATGCGCTCCTATTTCGTTTCGCTTGAGCCAGGAAACCTCTGTGTAGGACTCTAAAGACTCGTCAATACGCCGGCAGCAGATGATGATCATATCAAACACCCACAAGCCGCAAGCGGTCTGCTAAACGTAACGGCCACCCGGGTATTGAGCGATCAGAAGATCGACGAGCAAGCCCGCTCACACTCCTGTGAATCCAACCGGTAACACTACCGTACAGTCCGGTCTGATCGTCTGATATGTCGCATATCTCACCTAGGGGTGGTAAACGTCAGACCCCAATAGCTCGATAAGTCGTGTCGATATGAGGTCTATAACAATTCGAGAAACTACTGGAAACACTTACCAGTAAATCTCAGCAACCCTGGCCAGGGATTTCCTGTTATAGCTAATCGAACACAGCGCAACATCAACCCCCTATACCGGGAGAGACGAATCCCCTCCTATCGCTCATTGCCTCCATGTGACTCGGGACTGTACCCAAAAACCACCGTTTTGCACGCCCTCTTGGACGTGGTAAGATGGAAATCAAAGCACAGTGGGAACCACACAAGACTCTATGACGATCTCGGGTCAACAGACTACTCTGTACCAGTGTCACCAGAGAACTGCCATCTGACGTGAGGTATAATACCATCTGGGAGTTCTCGGCGAGTCCGTCCAGTGTACCCAGTCTCTACTGAGCACCCGTATATCATCTCTGATGTCAAACACCAATGGATATGGGATCATCCATCGCCCATCTGTATGGGTCGAGAAGGTACACGCTAGTCTACTCTGGTATATCGATGCCCCGTCTCGATACACCCATGACTAGGGACTTTGAAGGATGTACTTATGGACTACCATGTCCCCACTAGTATGATCCGCATCATAGTCCAGGTAGTCAAGTACACATCCTAAGGGCTTTACCAACATGTAACAGAGAGACAATCAGTATACACGTTAAGGTAAAGAGTAACCAGATAGCATACTATCATGTCGAGCAAGAAAGTCCTCCTTATATATGTCCCAGCATCCACTACAATATACATCCAATGTACAATAATGGCCTCTAGGGCATACATATAACTAACAATCTCCCACTTGCACTAGGGCCATTTGTAGCAGTGGTTGTAGTATCTCATACTCAACCATCCCATAAAAATCTCTCTCTGGGAACAGGCCTTTGTGAGTGGATCCGCTGTGTTGTCCTCTGAGTCTACTCTCCTAACCTCGATCCCCTGGAGATCAACCATCTCCATGATCAGGTGATACTGCCTTAGAATATGTCTGGATCACTGATGGGACCGGCGTTCCTTGGCATAAGCCACAACTCCATTGTCTCACAATGGTAGGAATATAGTTCATCTCATGAACCAATATACACCCAGACTGCCTCTTTGGTAGCATCTTAAGTAGCGATGTATCCTGCCTTTATCGTCTAGTATGTCACGGTATCTAGCTTGGAACTCTTCCAACATACCGTCCCTTTACTTAGGGTAAAGACTATGCCTGTGACTGACATTCAGTCGTCTTTATCACCCTGGAACACTTCCAGTGATTCTCCCCAGGATCAATTGATACTATCTCACTACAACTAGTAAGAATGCTGACATCCAATTAGATCTATCTCATAGATCCAAAATCCAGGATTTAGTAGGTATCACTTTGATCCTATGCGGAGAATCTTTGTGATAAACGGAGATTGATCGAGCGTAGCATAAGAAACTCCTTTCTTATCAAGAGTATGTCATCCACGTACTCTACGAGGATCACCACCATACTCCCTACTACCTTTTTGTTTATACAAGGTTCATCTACCATTTTGATGATGTCAAACTCTTTGACTAATCCATCAAAACAGATGTTCCAACTCCGCGATGCCTGCTTTAATCCTATAAAGCATCTTGCACACGTTTCCGCTGCTCCCACTGTCTACGAAGCCCTCTGGCTGTGTACTTATAGACGCTCTCTTCTAAATCATCATTTAGAAAAGCAGTCAAGACACCCAACCACCAGATATCGCAGTCATGGTATGTAGCCGTGACAAGTAGGATCTGGATGGACTTAAGCATAGCTACTTGAAAAGGTTTCATCATTATCCACACCTGGTCAATGATGCAAACTTTAACAAGTCTAGCTTTGAAAGTCTCAACCTTTCCATCTACACCAAGTAATCTTCTCAAGATATACTTGCTCCTGATGGGGATTTAACCCTTCAGATATAGCAACCAAAGTCCATACTTTGTTGGTGTATAAGGATTCCATCTCAGATCGATAAACATCCAGCCATTCTTACAGAGTCTTACTCTCGATGGCCTGCTCGAAGCTAGTTGGGTCATCATCTCATGATGCAATCCTCGCTCCCACTGTCATAGAGGAACTGAAGTATCTCTCAGGTGGGTGAGGAACCCTACTAGATCGGCGGAGAGGCCGAGGTTCGTTGGTAACTATTGAATCCTTTGGTTCCATCAAATCATCTTCTGTAGTTTGCATAGCTGGAACCTTTCCGGTTCTACATAACTAACCTTGCCTCGAGTTTGTCCGGATTTTGCTTTTAGATATAGGCCGGACAACCCCAAATCTTAACTAACTTAAGACATGGGCTCTTCCCTTTCCATATCACATATGAAGTGGTAGGCATTGATTTGATTCGAACCCTATTCAATAGGTATGCAACTTCTCAAGTGCATAACACCCAAAAGGAAACAGGTAACTCAGTAGTACTCATCATAGAGCACACCTTATCATATAGGGTGTGATTGCTCCGCCCTGATATACCATCGTGCTATGGTGTATACAGAGGAGTAATGCTGAGAGAGAATCTCATTCTCCTTTAGAAAAGTCCAGGAATTCCATGCTCAAGTATTCTCCTCCTTGATCACATCAAAGGACATAATACTTATACCCGTATTTTGGTTCTCTACTTCTTACTTATATTCTGTGAATATCTCAAAAGGTTCGGACTCATGTTTCAACAGGAACATATGTCTGAATCTTGAGAGATTATCAGAGAATGTAATGAAGTACAAAGAACCTTTCCTGGCATGTGTAGACAGGGGACCTTATATACATCAACATGTATCATCCCAAGAGTTTACTAACTCTTTCTCTGTTTCCAATAAACAGAGCTAGTGTCATTATATCTTTGTGACATGACTGGCAAGTTTCACAAGATGTAGATTCAAACTGATTTAAATATGCATCTACATGTAACTTCAGCTAGTCGGGTCACATTGATCTGACCTAGTCTACAATACCTTAAGAAGGATCCGTTCATTTCTGAACTCTTCCTCTTATGTGTGTTCCGTATACTAAGAACTGTAGTTTGATTTAGAACATTAATGCTTTTAGACAACGTGCCTGAACCGATCAACTTTTGATATAGGAAATGTTCAAAACATTATCCAACAATACAAAATTTTATCATTTCTTTACTAATAAAGAGAGTGATATGATTTTGTATATCAGGTTCGATATCTAATAACATTCGTTCAGAATCAATGTATTGATAATACAGGGTGACAGTGACCAACAGACTTGGCTGCAACACTTGCCCCGTTTTCTGCCTCATGAAACTTATCACCCGTTCTCAGTTCTCTACCTATCTGTAGCCCTATGTAACAGATTACATACGTGGGATCCTGATCTGGTATCACATACCCAGGACGTAGAGGATACTGAGAAACAGTTCTCTGTAATGAACACACCCGAAGATGATGCATCATCATGCACTCTCTTCGTTTGGGCGGCACGGGAATTCTGGTAATCCCCTATTTCCTGCTCTGTCTTATAACAATTATAAGTTGGAGCGGGACCAACGTTCCCCAGCTCAGTACAACAAGTGGGTTCGGTCAATATTCCGTATTATTATCTTGATTAAGGCGTGATATGGTCGCTACCTGGAGAGAGAGAGAAGAAAACACTCAGCGTGCGCTCTTTCAAGAATAGATTGGTTATTATTTTATCTAATCAGGATGGCTCCCACTGCTTTTTATCAAATTTTCCTTCAAACCCTAAAAGGAAAGACTAGCCGGGATTAATTACACACTACAAGTTCGCCAATCTTTCAGCCAGGCCAGTGTCGGTACTTTGAGGGAGGTCCCCCGTGCTTTCGCACGAACCTAATTAATGTAAACCTCGTTTTCCCAGAGGCGTAACCTCGTTAACACCTTTCTAGACACCTACTTGATCGGCTAATTGTAATGTATAAAACTCTCCCAGGAGTAACTCTTACTCGCAGCGGGTATCGGGATCCAACTATCTCATAGAAGGTATGCAATCTCATTGCAAATTTCAACACTTGAAATTCCCGATAATATTTTGCCCCTAGCTCGCTATGACCTTGACGGAGGCCAAACAACCCATAGTCCGCTAGTCAAGTTCAACCCGTCATTTCCTGATTGAATTAAACCCACCCGCACGACCCTTGACGGAGGCCAAACAACGCCGTACGAATACCCTAATCCAATCGCATCATATGCTAGCAGATAAGCACTAGTTAGCTACCGTACACTACGCCTTGACGGAGGCCAAACAACCGCAGCACGAATACTAACTAGTACGTATCTGAAATGACGGAGGGCTACGACAGGTTTTTCTGAAAACCTATTGCGTAATGAACTTGATATCGCTGTAGAATCAAATGATTTTAAAATGGAGTGCTTTTGAGGCTTTTCTAGTTTTGCTAAAGGAGTCACTCCCGGTGAAAGGATCGTCGGTCCTTTCCTCGTCGAATGAGGTGCGGGATATATCACATATATCACTGTGCAAAGCAGAAACACTTAAAAGCAATCAAAAGTCAAACCGAGTGTGTAGCATCTGCCAGTTATTGCTAAAGGAGTCACTCCCGGTGAAGGGATCTCGGTCCTTTCCTCATCGAATAAGGTGCAGGATATATCATATATACCACTGTGCAAAGCAAGAACTGTAGCTACCTGTTTTATTTTGAAATTCGATTCTACAACATCATTAGGTTTCTTTTATTTCATTAATCACATTAATGAAGTCCCATCATTTAAGTACCTAATCATCACAGATAAATACGACGTACACTTATGCCATCCGCATTCGCCTCGATGTCCCCTCGTGCATCGTTAGGTTAGATAACTAACGACAGAGTGGGGCAGGGCTAGCGCGGGTGTAAAACATAAGTAACGTCTATATAATATATCATATATACTATATAATGTATCTATCACAGAACATCACATGATCACATCACAGATATCGCAGCAGAAGAATCATATGAAATATTGGATATACTAGGACGTCCGTGTTTTCAATACGAGCCAGTATAAAACACGGATTCCACGGTCGCGATGAATAGCCAAACCCACACCCCTAGACCCCTACGAGAGCGGCAAGCAACCCTACAAATTCTAGAGTTAGGAGACCCGGACTCGACTCCTCGAGTTGGTCTCCCACTGGACTCCAGAACCCGGTTACTTGTGCTCCCCTCCTTGGGTCTATCCTAGTGCGGAAAAGTAAATAATATACAAAAGGTGACAACTTCCGCAACCTGGAAGTGCCCCAAATAAAAGAATATTACATACAGATTTTTACATGAATGAAAATGAAAAACACTCATCTCACATAAAAACCCCCGGCTATTCAAACACGACGATCCAATACAACATATCCAGCAACACATAACATCACATGTCATCAACGTAAGTAAATATGTCCATCCCAATTGTCGTTGACATATAGCAACGAAACCGGCGATATCACATATTACACTTACGGTCACAGAAAAGAAAGTGTAAAACTACAACAGTTGGAATCCGCAACCACCTCAGACATCGCATGCCTGACCAAATGAATTACTTAGACATCGCATGCCTAACAATTATAAACCCCGCATTTTAGTCTCATTATCGAAAACACTTTTCAATATCAAGTCGGGCAATTCAACAAGATTCCCGACATCCTGATCGAATGCTCGTCGCAAACTTTAGTAGGCGGCCGCACCTCCGATACCGTCGACGAAGTGCACCAAGGCGGAACACCACTACCGCGAGCACCCGAACGGATGCTTTCGGCGACGGGGTTCTCCTACAGTCACTTGGTCGGGGCTATGGAGCGAGGCTGTCTATTAAGTTTACCCGGCGAGTATCCGCGTACGATACGTGATTGCGACGGACTTTTGATCACATCAAAATTCCGTGGCAACCGATCAAGTGAGACTAAACTGCTATGTTTATAACATTCATTCAGTTATCACATAACTTTTGTGAATTCCTATTATTGTATCCCATTCCAGATAAACAGAAAATGTTAAACTTTTCGATCGAACAATCGAACACCCAAGTTTTCCCGATACAGCTCAACACATGAAATAAGTCTAACAACATTCAGTTCGTGCCTCAGTACCAACGGTCCAGCCGTAGAAGGGTCAAGCCAACGCCTCACATGTGGCACGCCGTACTGCCCCAAACCCTAAGGTTCAAAGGGCAGTTCAAGACGGTCACATAATCGAGTTAAGGTTTGTTGTCTTCTAGAGGGACCATCGCGTTACTTGCACTACTTAGAACGTCGTTAAACTACGGAAAAATCCAACACTTGGAAATTTCCCGACAGGGGAAAAATTGGGTATTTATATCCGTTCGAACTTTTTAACATATTCTAAAATTTATCCGGAAAGCCACATAGACAAAATCTGATACTCCGATCGAAACACCGAATCCCCAAATCAACCCAGAAAATTCAACTCTGGAAAAAATATTAAAAATTCCCAGGAAAACCAGCACACAAAACTAAGAATTACTGTGCATAATTAGACGCACAAAACGACAAACCTGCCGCGGATCCGCCGCACGAGCCGTGCTCGTGCCGCGGAACCGCGGCTGAATGATGGAATTATGGACTCGTGTTGCACAATTATTCTTAGGATTCCCTGCTGATTTTTCTGCATATTTTTATTTTCGAAAAATCCCAGATTTTAGAAAAAGGACAGAGAGCATGTTCCGGGTTGGGTTTTCGGTTCGTTCGGACTTCAAATTCGGTCTAGACTTCGCCTAAGGCTCTAGCTAGGCTCTGATACCACTGTAGGGTTCCTAGGCACCCTAATGAGGTCTCACAAGGCATCAAACATGCCAATTTCAAATTTAAACGGTACCGAGAAACCCTAGAACGGATCGTTGGCTAGATTTCTAGGCGAAACAAAAAACTAGTTAACACTTAACTACAAGTAAACGGAAATACAACCTTTGTAGATCCGGTTATCCACCTCCATAGCTCCGCAATGAAGTCTCCTCGCTGTCCATAACAAGTCCCGGGCTCTAGCGTCGGCTTCATCGGAGAATGGACGGGCTAGGTCATCGATGTCCATGCCGAAGATGATCTACGTCGAGGCATCGCTAAATCAAGCTCCGACTTCACCAAGTCAAGAAACTTGTGAAGAAAACACACTCTACTACTTGGCAAGAGGTAGAGGATGAAGAAATAGAAAGTGGGTTAACTTTAGAATTGGATTTCTCACTCATTTCCATCAATCACCATTGATGGAGCTTGCTTTCTTCATCTTGAAGAAGAAGAAGAAGAATGTTATTATCATAAGAATAATAAAAATGAGAAAAGAAATTCATTCTTATCATAATTGAACCATAGTTAGGTGTAGAGAATCAATCATGGTTTAGTGGAATGGTTAGGTTAAGCATGAGACAAAAATGGTGACAAAGTCAAAGTGTTCATGAAACTTCATGAACAAAACAAAAATTGCCACCATTTTCTCATTTGCTTATTCTTTTTCCAAAAAGAAAAAGATAAATATATAAATAAGGAAATCAAAAACCCTAATCATCCACTTAACTATAGTTTGATACTTTACACTTAACCAAAAAGCATGTATCATCAAACATGATACAATCAAGTGCACAAAATCATATCGCATATGGAATGCGCACACCCGAGTGAGAAAATCCATTCAAAGTGAACCGATACTAGTTAATGCAAAGTAATATATCAAATATATAATTATGCATTAAATCACTAAATCAACACTTGATTCAATGATCCGGTCATGTCGCACATAACCGACTGGTATCATCAGTAACAACTTATCAAATCAACACTTGATCCGATAACCCGGCTATATCGCATATAACCGATCAATGTCAAATCACGAGAATGAAATACGGTATCACATACACGCATCATTCTCGGTCCCGCACATATCTCATATGCGCTCCTATTTCGTTTCGCTTGAGCCAGGAAACCTCTGTGTAGGACTCTAAAGACTCGTCAATACGCCGGCAGCAGATGATGATCATATCAAACACCCACAAGCCGCAAGCGGTCTGCTAAACGTAACGGCCACCCGGGTATTGAGCGATCAGAAGATCGACGAGCAAGCCCGCTCACACTCCTGTGAATCCAACTGGTAACACTACCGTACAGTCCGGTCTGATCGTCTGATATGTCGCATATCTCACCTAGGGGTGGTAAACGTCAGACCCCAATAGCTCGATAAGTCGTGTCGATATGAGGTCTATAACAATTCGAGAAACTACTGGTAACACTTACCAGTAAATCTCAGCAACCCTGGCCAGGGATTTCCTGTTATAGCCAATCGAACACAGCGCAACATCAACCCCCTATACCGGGAGAGACGAATCCCCTCCTATCGCTCATTACCTCCATGTGACTCGGGACTGTACCCAAAAACCACCGTTTTGCACGCCCTCTTGGACGTGGTAAGATAGAAATCAAAGCACAGTGGGAACCACACAAGACTCTATGACGATCTCGGGTCAACAGACTACTCTGTACCAGTGTCACCAGAGAACTGCCATCTGACGTGAGGTATAATACCATCTGGGAGTTCTCGGCGAGTCCGTCCAGTGTACCCAGTCTCTACTGAGCACCCGTATATCATCTCTGATGTCAAACACCAATGGATATGGGATCATCCATCGCCCATCTGTATGGGTCGAGAAGGTACACGCTAGTCTACTCTGGTATATCGATGCCCCGTCTCGATACACCCACGACTAGGGACTTTGAAGGATGTGCTTATGGACTACCATGTCCCCACTAGTATGATCCGCATCATAGTCCAGGTAGTCAAGTACACATCCTAAGGGCTTTACCAACATGTAACAGAGAGACAATCAGTATACACGTTAAGGTAAAGAGTAACCAGATAGCATACTATCATGTCGAGCAAGAAAGTCCTCCCTATATATGTCCCAGCATCCACTACAATATACATCCAATGTACAGTAATGGCCTCTAGGGCATACATATAACTAACACGCTCACTCTATTTCTTTGTTTTTTATGGAGTGTTAAACACTCTTTATGGCGCTGGGCGCTGTTTGCAGAGCGCTTTATGTTAAACAGCGCCCACGTGAGGGGCACATGGGGCGCTTGGCGCCGAGCGCCGACCATTGAGTGCAGAGCACTCTTTGTTTTATTAGAGCCCACGTAAGGGGCATGCGGGGCGCTTGGCTCTGGGCGCCAACCACTGAGTGCTAAGCACTCCTTATTAAGCAGCGCCCACGTGAGGAGCACGTGGAGCGCTTGGTGCTGGGCGCCAACCGATGAGTGCTAGGCACTCTTTATTTTAGCAGCGCCCACGTGAGGGGCACGTGAGGCGCTCAGCGCTGTTTCCTTCTTTATGCATTTTTCTGAAGAGTTCAATTCTTTATTCTCCTCTGGATCTTTAATCCCTAAGAACAAATTCATCCCTACGAGAATTAAATTCTCATTTATAGGAGACTTGTCTCATGGATCTCAGATCCAGGGAAAGAACTATGTTCTTTTATAAGGGTTAAACCCTTGGGTATGCAGATGAGATACTATAATCTCTATTTACCTTGAAGAAAGTTCTTCTTCTTTCTTCTCTCTTAAAGCTCTTTTGCTTGCTCTTCTTTTTGAAATTGAAGTTTATGGGGGAGGGGGGGTTCCTCTCTTCGAGACTTGAAGTCTTGGGGCCTTTATATAGTAGAGGCAGATTTGTTGATTCAGTTAAGGAAATCTCTCATTGAGAGATTTCTTAATTGATTTGGGGATTTTATCCACCGTTGGATCTTTGATCCAAGGACTTCTGTTTTACAGAAGACATTTTTCTTGTTTTTTACAAGTATGGGAAAATATTTTCCCATACAGAGCTTATTCTGTAATTTGGTGATTTTTAATCACCATTGGATCTTTAATCCAACAGTGCTCTGTTTTACAGAGCGTAATCTTTCTTGTTTAGAAAGATCGGGGAAATATTTTCCCATACAGAGCTTATTCTGTAGCTTGGTGATTTTTTAATCACCATTGGATTTTTAATCCAACGGTGCTCTGTTTTACAGAGCGCAATCTTTCTTGTTTAGAAAGATTGGGGAAATGTTTTCCCATATAGAGCTTATTCTGTAGCTTGGTGATTTTTAATCACCATTGGATCTTTAATCCAACGGTGCTCTGTAGTACAGAGAGCATAATCTTTCTTGTTTAGAAATATTTGAGGAATATTTTCTTTACATAATTTAATTCTGTATTTTGATGATTTATCATCTCCGTTGGATCTTTGATCCAACGGCAGAAAACTTTTAGTTCTGGCGCCGGCGCCCTCGTGCAGGGCACGTGATGTGCTGCCTGAGAGTTTTTAACTCTTGGCGCTGGCGTCCTCGTGCGAGGCACGTGAGATGCTGCCTCAGAGTTTTTTAACTCTTGGCACTAGCACCCTCGTGTGAGGCACGTGAAGCGCTGTCTCAGAGTTTTTAACTCTTGGCGCTGGCGCCTTCGTGCAAAGCACGTGAGACGCTGTCTCTTTTCAAATTTTGAACAGAGCCTTGCTATTCTATTATTGGGGGAAACAAATGCCCCCCACCGTTGCGCTCACATGGCTTATACGCGAGTGCAGCGGTGGCAACTTTTCCGCCGTTGGATCTTCTTGGAAGTTGAATCGGCTTTCCCTGCCTATAAGTAGGGACTTTGGCCCTTGAGATGACTGCTTGCTCATCTTCTTTAGTTCTTCCTTCCTCTGAGAATTTAATTCTCCTTTCAGAGCTTAGATCTCTGCCCAAAGAAATCTCTTTGAGAGTTAGAACTCTGCCCAAAATTTTGGTAAGGATTATAGTTGAACCCTTTGACAGAGCTTTGCTCTTCTGAGATCGTAGATCTTAAGATGTATTTTAGGGTTTCTTTAACCCGTTAAATGAAAACAGAGCTTTGCTCTTCTTAGATCATAGATCTAAAAAAATCTTTTTTAGGGTTTCTTAACCCGTTAATGAAGAACTCTTAGAGTTTCTAGGATTTTTACTTCAGATCTTTAAAGATCTTGGGGTTTTATAGAGCATAGCTCTTTAAAAAAATTTTGGGAATTTTTATTCCCCTCTTAATTACATTTGGCTGAGATGATTTTTTTCTGCAGAGCACTGCTCTCGAGGGAGTTCAACTCCTTGGCCCGATGAGGCTTCTCATTAAATGAGGAGCCTCTTAGGATTCCATCCTTAATGAGTGATTGTCTCATCAATGATGAGCCGTCACTACCGTCTTTATTTTAGACTCTAAGAATCTTGATATTTAATTGCTAATTTTTTACTGAATTTTCTTTCCAGATATTATGGCTGCTTATCTGTATGATCTTGACGAAATTATCTCCTATTAAGACATCCGCGTCCAAGGCCGCTGTCAAAACCAGGAGTTTACGAATGCTCAATGCGCTAAGGTCATGCGTCGCTTCGATGAATATAACGGTCGACTACTTCCCCGTTGTTCCTCTCTTTTGAAGATCATCGTGGGGGCGATTTGGGAAGCCTTTCCTGGCTTTAACGAGGCCATGCCGCTCGAAGCACTCGATGATGCCGAGAACAAGGTGCATTCAGTATACTTGATGAGCCTGACCTCGAAGAGGCGGCGAGATGGTCTTGTTGATATCTTGCATCGAGTTTTTCAACAGACGACGATAATCTCTGCCTATCAAAGGACGACTGACATCAGCGAGAATCCTAACGCTTGCATTCGTGAGAAGATGCACACGAGAATGGTCAGAAAAGCCAGAAACATTTTACTCGACCTTGCTTCTGAATTCCTCAATCCATGTCCAGGGTCAAGTGTTTTACCATTGTAAACATTTTCTTTTGTTTTTACACCATGTGTAAGTTCTTGGAGTATGAATGACAAAATTTCTTCTTCCCCACTTTTTTATGTTCACATGTATTCTGCACGAAGTGTTGTTATACTGCTGTTGGTGTTCACGTTTTTTGCGCAAGAGGCGCTGCTGGGGAGTTTAATCTTGAACTAGTGCCGGCGCTCAAGTGTTATGCACGTGCAATGCCGTTTTAGTTTTCAACAAGGATCAATGCGGGTGCTCACGTGCCATACACGTGAGGTTCTGCTGATGAGGTCGTTTCACCTTCTTACTCTGATTCCCATGAGTCATCCTTTTCTTTTCCCATGCTCCCCCTTTTTTAGGCCTTGGGAATAGTTCCACCATGCATGACATTTTCTGTGCAGAGCTTTGAATGCCTCTCTTTATAACCCTAAGCTACGTCTTCCTCTTTCTTCATAGAGAGAGAACTATTTAGACCTTAAGGGTGATCATTTTGAGGAACAAACCAAAGGTTATGGCTTGCAACCGTCCCCACGCTCATCGGCAACCCTGGGAGGTGCCTATCGAGGAGATCATTCTTCATTTTGCCGCGCAGTTAGCGGATCCTCTTTTCACCGATGATCAATGTGATGCGGCACTGTACGAACTCCTAGCCCGTAGGGCCCCCCTCTTCCTATGGGTTCCATTTGGCTCAGGATGATTTTCCTGTCCGTGCTTGCTGATATCCCCCCTCATCCGGCGGAGATGACTCTGGCGATTCTTGATACGGCGGAGGACAAAATTGAGTGTTTCCACGAGGCACACTTAATTACTCAGGCTCTGAAGGACCGTTCGGTTCATCTACTGAGTCAGATAAGAGCCCGGCGGGCCATCATGTCCGCTTTCGCTGATGAGCACGGGGCTAATCGGTGGGGAGCAACTCCTCGTGAAGACCGCCGCTTCGACATGGTGGAGAGGGCATAGAGGGAATTGGAGAACTTTGCATTTTGTTTTGTTAACCCCTGTATCTCTGATCCCATATTTGATGATCTTTTCCCTGTAGAGTAGTATATTTATGTCGATGTATTTCTCTTATTATTGACTGTTGAATATTTTCTATTGAATGTTTTCCGTTCATTATATATTCGTATATGTACCCCACCTCCGTACATGAGCTTCATACTATACCCTTAGCAATTTTCTTTTAAGTGCGAGCGCTATTGTAGTGTCGTGCGCTAATCCTTCTTACAGGTACATAAATCAGCATGCTTTGAACACTAGTTCCATTTAAGTACGTATGCAGTTGTAAACGAACGCTTAGTCGGGTGTGAATCAAATACTCTCCTTGCTGCTTTGCATGGTTGGTGAAGCTGTTTTTGACAGTCTCCAGAGATATATTTCGGATGGGTTAACGCTGAGGCGGACGCTTGACTTTGCCGAGTGGGTCATGCAAGACTGCGAAGCTGCCATGCTAGAAGCCGATGGGAAGCTTTCGTCTTGTTTACAGCAATGGGCTCAAGTTGAAGCGGAGTTGGCCGCGGCGGCCGATCACGAGAAAGGATTGAGAGGAGCGCGCGGGCGGCTTGCTGATTTGTTGAAGATGCCTCCTCCTCAATAACCGTCTTTTGTACCCCTTTTTTTACTGTAAACTTGCGGTTTATGAATAACATGTATTCATTTCGATTCCTTTGTGAAATGTATCTTGGATTCACTTGAATTTATGAATAAAAGACATATTTCATTTTTTATGGGCATGTCCCTTTAGCAAATGCGTCTTGTAGATAGTCTACTTTGATCTCCTTGCAGGGCAACGATAGCTTAGAAGACAGGTTCAGATCTGCCACCTATGACTTTTCAACTTTACGAGCCGTGAGGGTCTCATAAAGACTTTTCTCCCTACGAGTCGAGAGGATCCCGTAGGTGTATTTTCTCCTTAGGAGTCGTGAGGATTCGTAAGTGTGTTTTCTCTTGAGAGTCGTAAGGATCTCACAAGAGAATTTTTTTCCGCTTACAAGTCGAGAGGACTCGTAAGTGGTTGTTTCCCTCCTTGTCGAGATTTGACTTTGGAGAGTGTGGCCCGTGAATAGTATGCAATTGTCCATCTTGGACCGACTTGCAGGGCCCCAGTGCTTAGGGAACAGGTCCTTATCCCCATTGCCTAAGGCTTTTCCCTACGAGTCCAGACGTATCGAGAAGTTCTCGCAAGGATACTAATTTCCTTACGAGCCGAGACGAATCAAGAAGTTCTCGCAAGGGTTTCCTAACGTCATAGTTAACTCCTGCTAATAGAAGTCCGTTAGGGTCTGTGGTACTAGGGTTTTTTACTCGTCGCACCGTCGCGTTGGCCGATATATTCCCCGATATGCAATCTTGCTGTTCGGGTAGCCCCACGACCGTCGTGTCTCTGATCCCTTCGGGGGCTGGACAAGACGTCTTCAAGTAATCTTCCAGGTAATATTACCATCGAAAGAGCAAGCGTTAGGGATATTCCATGTCGCTTTTTACTTGAGGTTAGGCTCAGTTTGGGAGCCCCGATGAGTCATGGCCACTCCGCGCTGGAGTGGAATGGTCTCCGATAGTCTTTCAGGTCTCATTTGAGTTGCCGTCAAGACCCTGAAGCTAGGGATCTTCCTTTGCTTCGTTGGTTAACATTGTGTTTGCAATATTGCGACAAATGTCGAGGTTGTCTTTGGGTTGTTTGTGAACCGTCAAGGTGTGGAACTAGGGGACTTTGCCGCGGCTTCGTTTGTTGATGTCGCGCCTGTATCCTGCTGGAGGGAAGAAGAACGCTGTTATTGGTTGATCTCTAGGCTGTGGATGCTGCTGTCGAGACTTGGAACTAAGGACTCCGCCATGGCTCCGAGGTAGTCTCTTGGTTGTCTGTGAACCGTCGAGATTTGAATCTAGGGACTCTGCCATTGCTCCACTTTGTTGACGTTGCGTCTGTATCCGGTTGGGGTGAGAATAAATGCCGTTGTTGATCTCTAGGCTGTGGATGCTGCCGTCGAGACTTGGAACTAGGGACTCTGCCATGGCTCCGAGGTAATTTCTAGGTTGTCTGTGAACCGTCGAGATTTGGAACTAGGGGGCTTTTCCGCGGTTCCGTTTTGCTGACGTTGTATCTGCTTTTGGCTGGGACGAGAAGGGACGCCGTTATTGATTTCTAGGTTGTAGGTGTAGCCATCGAGATGTGGCTTCCCTTTGGCGAAGCCTGGTGGGACGATATGGTTCCCTTTCTATTTGTGCCCATGGATTGTATACAGGGGTCAATATGATCTCATCTGCTGGGCAAAAGTTTCATTTTATTTTTCTTTATTTCTTTCCGCGATGCTCTATCATTTCAGCTTTTTATATCGCGAAAGTCGTGATTGCCCAACCATTTCGGCTATTTTTTTCGCGGTGCCCAATCATTTTGGCTATTTTTCTTTTTCTTTACTCGCTTTTTTTTATTGCGAGTTGCCCAATCATTTCGGCTATTTTTGTATGCATATATTTTACTTGCTGGTTTTTGTTGCAAGTTGCCCTATCATTTCGGCTATTTCATATGCATTTTTGGTTCGCTGATTTTTTGCTGCGAGTATGGAACTCAAGACCTGATACTAATTTTAGCATTAGCATCGCTGCTACTGGAATATTTCCAGGAGCGAATCATCATTTGCCGTGAAAGGACTTGGAATTTGATACCGATTTAGGCATCAACATCGCTACCACTGGGATATTTCCAGGAGTGAATTATCATCTGCCTTTGTCGATTCGAACAAAGGTGGCTTAGCAAACATGGTTAGGATCCTGTTGACTAAGGCTTTCGACTTCGTGAGCCGTAAGGGTCTCATAAAGGTGCTTCTCCCTATGAGTCGTAAGGATCTCGTAGGTGTGTTTTCTCCTTAAGAATCGTGAGGATTCTTAAGTATGTGTTCTCTTATAAGTCGTAAGGATCTTATAAGAGTGCTTTCTGCTTATAAGTTGAGAGGACTTACAAGTGTCGTTCACCACATGGGGAAATTTAGCGCCATTTGTGGAACTTGGTGGAGGAAATGTTTATTTGTGCCCGTGGATTGTATACAAGGGTCACTATTGGACCGTTTGTAGGGAAAACTGGGGGATGTGATGGCTTAAGAACAGGTTCAGATCCTTGTAACTTAAGGCTTTTGAATCCTATGAGTCGTGAGGGTCTCATAAGGGGGATTCTCCTTACGAGTCATGAGGATCTCGTAAGTGTAATTTCTCCTTAGGAATCGTGGGGATCCCTAAGTATGTTGCTCCCTTGTGAGTCGTAAGGATCTCACGCAGGTATTTTCTCCTCACAAGGTCGAGAGGACCTTGCAGGTGTCTTCATTTTAACGAGATTGCGCCATTTCGGGTTTTCACAGACTCGCCGGTAGTCCTGCTGTTTTTACTCACGGCGCCTTTTCGGGTTTTCATCCGTGCCCATTTCGCTTGTGGACGTACCCTTTTTTTTTCCACGATGAAACTCTCGAGAACAGTTTTGCTGCATGTGACCCATCTATTTGCCGGTGGGATTTGAGTTGCGGTCCTCAGCGCTGGGGCTTGTGGACTTGCATTCCACTATCGCCGTGTTAGAGGCTACGTTGTTAGTTTAGGGACATCCTGGTCCGTTGTTAGTTTAAAGACATCTCGGTCCATAGCTACTTTAAGGACGTCTCGGTCTGTTGCTAGTTTAAGGACGTTGCGGTCTACGGCTGGTTTAAGGACGTTGCGGTCCGTAGCTAGTTTAAGGACATTACGGTCCATAAGGAATTTTTGAGGCGAGGTTTTGCTGGATACTACTTAAAGAGTTTGGACTCAGGAAGATAGCGAGCGGACACGGGCGTCGTCATCCGTCATTAACCTGAGCCGTAGCTTGTCAAGCGTAGTATTTCTTAAGGAACCGGCCGTTTATTGGCCGGAAAGGTCTTTTGCCATACATATCCATGAGCAAGTAGGCCCCACCTTGGTAAACCTTGTCTATGATGTACGGGCCCTCATAATTCGGCTCGAATTTTCCCCGTTTGGCACGGTTGAGGATTATAGGTCTTTTTATGACTAACACGAGTTCACCTTGGCGGAACGTCTTCGACCTATTCAATCTTTCATATGAGCGCGTCATATTTGCTCTGTAAGCCTCCAGGTTTTGCTGCGCCATGAGATAAGTTTCATCGAGGGCATCGAGCTCCTCAAGCCGAAGATGGGCATTTTCTTCATCCGTCATCTCATATCTAACCGCTACTCGTAAAGAGAGTAGCTCTATCTCTAAGGGAAGTACCGCTTCCGTGCTGAATACTAATGCAAATGACGTTGTGTTCGTGGCCGTCTTGAACGTAGTCCGATAGGCCCAGAGAGCTTCATACAATCTCTCGTGCCGGTCCTTCTTATTTCTGGATGCCGTTTTCTTTATGATCTTTATCAAGGTCTTGTTGAAAGCCTCAGCTATACCGTTAGCTCAAGTATTATAGACCGAAGAGTATCTCCAATCTATTTTATGCTGCTGTGCGAAGCAGCTGATCTTATGGCTTCTGTAGGCCGGCCCATTATTCGAGATGATCCGTCGCGGAGTGCTGAACCGGTAGATGATATGTGTCTTGAAGAAATGGAGGATGTTCTCCGTCTTCACCTCTCTTACTGGTATTGCTTCTGCCCACTTAGAGAAGTAATCGGTTGTTGCCAGTATGAACCGATGACCCCTGGACGATGCTGGCTCGATGGGCCCGATTATATCGGTTCCCCACATTTCGAATGGCCAACTAGCCAATGTCGGGTGTAGCGGATTCGGATGCTGGTGGATGAAGTCCCTATGAATTTGGCATGAGTGACACTGCTTCGTATATTCAAGGCAGTCCCGAATCATCGTGGGCCAATAGTAATCCATTCTTTTGATCTTCAGCTTCATCTTTAGCCCGGCTTGATGGGAACCGCAGAGCCCGTCATGAGTTTCTTGGACGACCCTTTTTGCTTCTTCTGGTCCAAGGCATCTCAGCCATAGACAATCGAATGATTTCTTATAAAGAGTACCATTGACGAAGGTGAAAGACAGGGCTCGCTTCATGAGCTAATGTTTTGACGACACATCTTCAGGCGTTCGATGGGATTTGAAGTAGTCTATGAAGACTTCTCTCCAATCTCTCGCCTTTTCTTCATCCTCTAATTGGAAGGCCTCTTGTTCGGTTGCTTCCTCTCCTTTAGACGTCTTCGGAGATATTTCTGCTGGAGCGAGAATCCGGCGACTTTGCACAATGATCTTTACGTCATCGAGGCTTTTGTCGGCAAGTTCTTTAGAAATCTTGGCTAACTCATCCGCCTTACTATTTTCCGCACGCGGTTTGCTTTCCACGGTGTAGGAGGGGATTTGCGTCAGCAATTGCTGCACTCTCTTGCCATATCTGATTAGTTCCGGTTTGCACGTCTGGTAGTCGCCATTTACTTGGCTAACGACCAGTTGAGAGTCTTCATATAAGGAGGCTTTCGATGCCCATGTCAACAGTAATCTCAAGACCTGCTATCAAAGCTTCATACCCAGCTTCATTGTTTATACTCGGCTCTGTTAAAGAAAGGGAAAAACGCATTATCCCTCCTCGTGGAGTCACGAAGATAAGGCCCACCCCGGCTTTAATCATGGGGGTGTTTTGTTTTCGCTTCTTCAAGGAATCGAAGTAGAGTTCCTATCGGGTATCACTCCCTTCTTTCTCCCCATCGATTATGTCAAACGCTTGTTCATCCGGCAACTTGCAGTTCAAAGGAGAGTCGGCAGGTATCGGATGTTCAGCGAGGAAGTCGGCGATGGCCTGGCCTTTTATTGCCTTGAGAGGTCGATATACTATTGAGAACTCCATCAAGAGGAGGGCCCATTTGGCAAGCCTTTCTGTTAGCATAATACTTGAGAGGATCCACTTTTGATATGAGATGGACGTTATTTGCCAAGACGTAATGTCGGAGCTTTGTTACTGCGAAGATCAGTGCTTGGCAATGCTTTTCGATGGGGGAGTAATTGTTTTCTGCCTCCAGGAGAACTCGACTCAAATAGTAGAGAGCTCTCTCCTTTCCCTGATCGTTCTCCTGTGCCCATAACGCGCATAAAGAACCTTCAAGGGCTGTTGTGTACAGGATGAGGGGCTTTCCTTTGACCGGCGCGGTCAGTACCGGTGGGTTCTGCAGATATTGCTTGATTTCGTCCAGTGCGCTTTGGCATTTACGATCCCAAACGAACGGGATCCCCTTCTTCATTAGATGACTGTAAGGACGGCATTTACCGGAGAGGTTAGCTATGAACCGCCGGATATACGCGAGCTTTCCTTGGAGAGACCGCAATTGCTTGAGAGTTCTTGGCGAAGGCATTTCTATAATCGCCTTGATCTTCGACGGGTCTATTTCGATGCCCCATTGTCGTACGATGAATCCTAGGAATTTGCCTGAGGAAACTCCAAATGCGCATTTCAGAGGGTTCATCTTAAGATTATATTTCCGAAGATGCTGGAATACTATTTTCAAATGTTCCCAGTGTTCCTCGTATGATTTTCTTTTCACCACGAGGTCGTCGATATAACATTCAACAATCTTATATACAAGGCCATCGAAAATCTTTGTCATGGCCCTCTGGTAGGTGGCGCCAGCATTCTTCAGACTAAAGGGCATCACTTTGTAGCAGAATATGCCTAGCGGGGTCCGGAAAGTAGTGTGCTTTTGGTCTTCAGGATGCATCTTGATTTGGTTGTACCCTGAGGATCCGTACATGAAGGAGAAGACTTCGTGGGTGGATGAGTTATCGATTATCAGCTCGGTAACAGACACTGGGAAGTTATCTTTCGGACAAGCTTTGTTGAGATCCCGAAAATCTACGCAGATACGTACTGTCCCATTTTTCTTCATTACCGGAACGATATTGGCGATCCAATCAGGATATTGAACTTCTTGGATGAAGCCGGAGTCGATTAGCTTTTTTACTTCGGCATTGATACTCATCTCAAGCTCGAGCCGCATTCTTCTTGGCTCCTGTTTGACGGGCTTGACGTCCGACGATATCACCAGTTTATGCACGGCTATCTCTGGATCTAATCACGGCATCTCGGAATAGTTCCATGCGAAACAGTCTTTATACTGCATAAGCACGTCCTTTAACGTGGCCACCTGTTTCTCAGACAGCAGCTCACCGACGAACGTTGGTCTTGGCTCGCTTGCCGTCCCCAAGTCGATTTTTCTCAGGTTGTCTGCTGTGGTGTGTATTCCATCTTCCAGCTCTTTTGGCGCCGGTGGAAATTCTGAGATTATCTCGTCCTCATCTTCATTTGCGAAGCATTGGGAGAGGTCATCCATATTCTTGTGCTCTCCCTCCTTCGAGAATGTTATCATATGGCAGGTACGAGCTCGTTTCCAAGCTCGATGGTGATCTAGCCTTTCCTTCGTAGTGTAGGTTGTTCTCGGCTCATGCTTTCGTGGTGAGGATACCCCCTTGCTGATACTGATCTTCAACCCAGTTTTTGAAGGTGAAGCAGTCTTCAAGAAGATATCCCACTACTTGGTGGTAGGAGCAATAATCCGGGTGATGGACCTCGTTTAGCTGTTCGGGGTATCTAGACTCCGGGAGTGTCATCATTTGATACTTCATGACAAGGTCGAATATTTTCCTTGTCTTGCTTTGAGGGAAAGAGTATTCCCGACCCATCTTCTTCATGAAAGACGGGTTCCAGCTGACTTTTCCTCGCCCGCATGGCATCTCGGAACCGATTCGATGTCTTGGAATGTCGTCCCTATTCTTGAACTTGCTGTTGTTTCTATGTCGGGCTTTCTTTTTGCCACGAGAGCGCACAACGGGTTGGGGGTGAAAGAAATCGTCATCCTCCGTAGCCTGCTGAATGATACATTGCGTCTTGGTTTTTTCGTAAATGGCCATTTCGCGGCTGTAGTCATCCCGCACCCTTTGACCTGCTTCCCTTATTAGCTTGTAAATTTGTTCTTTGAATGACGGGCTTGGTATTTTCACAGCAGGATCTCGCTCTGGTTCGACATCAACGCTATCTAGAAACGCATTCGCTTCTCTACCGGAGTTATTTATGACATGGCAGCCATGGAATCGTTCCCGTTTCTTGGACCGAACGTATACAAGGCCGGTCGTCTCCATTCTCCCGTTGGGCATCTTCCGCTGAGTCCCGGGAACGTCCCAAATCTTGTTATAGAACTGGGCTTATTGAGCAGTCTGTTTGAAGGGTACGCCTTGGCATCTCAATAGCCTTTTCAGTCCCTCTGCGTAGTATCTTGGTATACGGATTGGTTGAAGCCCATCGAGCGCAGGTTCAGCACCGTGCCATACTTCTTTCTCCACTCTAGTCTCCGTGGATTGGTAGAAAAGGATCGCCTTCTCACTTCTTTGGTAAGGAGGGACGTAGAAGGTCTGCAGCTCTTGTACGCTGTACGTATCAAGTGCATCAAGTTCTTTGTAATGTCGCCGCGGAACTATGGTAATTTGTAAACTCTGGTCAGCTCCAGCAAAGGTCTGCACTGACGGGCAGACGGAGAACACTGTGTTGGCCTCGTCCTCAGAGTCACTGCCAAAGACTAGAATAGGAGTAGATGGTCCTGACCTGTTGCCTTGGGGATGTCCCAAGTAGATCATATCTTCATCCTCTTTGGTATCGCTCCCAAATGTCGGGATAGTAGCGATGGCTTTTCTCTTGTTCTTCGGTTTGCGACATCTTTCCATGTCTTCGAAGTCTAGTAAGAAGTACTTGGCGTCTTCATATTTGCGAACTTCATTTACGTAGAATAGGTTCAGCTCCCCTGTAACCGTGTACTCGAGGCCGTCCTTGAAGTACTTCATATACTGATATTGTGTAGAAGGGATGATGTTGTACTCATGTAACCAAGGCCTGCCGAGCAAAGCGTTGTAGTAAGTCTTGGCGTCAATAACATGGAACTTGATGTCAGTGACGAGCAGCCCGAAGCGTAGTTTCAGTATTACAGACCCGAGCGTTTGTGATGACTGCGAGTCGAACCCAGAGATAGAAATTTTGTCCCGAGCCAGGTGTTGAACATTCATGCAGATTTCCTTTAGTACTCTTATATTGAAAAGGTTGATGGAGGATCTGTTGTCGACTAGGATCTTCTCTATCTTGATATCGTGACAATACCTGGTTACATACAACCGACGGTTGTGCTTGCACGTTCCGAGGAGGAGGCCTTCATCGCTGAAGGTGATGTCAGCCGTGTGGACTTCTTCCAGCTCATCCTTCATCTTTTCTTCCGCCAGGAAGGCTTGAAATTGGTCGGGCTCTTGTAGCGCCTTGATCAGGGAATCTCGTGCCTCTTTAGACAGGAGAAGGGCATCCAAGATACTCAATTGTGAGGGTATTTTCCTCAGATGTGCCAGGACATTGTAATCCACCTTGTTCTTCTTGAGCGGGTCCTTAGCTGTGAGCTCTTCGACAACTCTATCATCGAGAGCAATCTTCTCAGGGACTTTTTCCTTTCCCTTATCCCTTTTGCCCGAACCTTTGTTTGAAGGTCTGAGATTCTTTTCGGGCAACGTACGGTTACGCAGCCGAATGTTCTCACAGTTCTTCATATCTTCTTCTTTTTCAAAGATGGATTCCTTGAAGAGAGGGCCGAGGGCTATTCTTCGTCAGAATCGCTTCCGAAGGTAAGAACTTGAGGTTTTGCTCTTATCGGGATGACATCAACCATATGACAGTTACCGGTTGTTCCTTTATGCTCATCTGTCGTGTTTCTCTGCTCCCGAAGGGCTTTGCGTTTTATTTTCTTGAATTGTTGTCGATGGGCAACGTATCTCTTCCACCATCTTTTGAAGGCATTGCACTCTTCGGTAGGGTGTGCGACCTCCGATGATACAAGCAGTGTTTCGGATGGAAATCCGGTTCATCGGGGCACGTATTCCCGAAAGTATTTTTTTTGGAAGGTAGCAGCTTCATTCCCATTGACAGAGCTTTATGGCCTCTCATTACCGGAGCTTCTTCAGCTTGACGCCGACGCTTGGCCTTTTCGTAAATGACCGCCCCACGTTGTTGATCAGCTTTGCTCTTTTGAAGAGCTTCATTCAACAGCTTGTCGATGAGGTCATCCGATGGTTCAAGGGGTTTTGGTTCTAGATCTGCCCCCAGTTTCTCTACGTCAGGAGCTTCTTTGCCGTTTATTGACGAGTGAAAGATCACGTGGCAGCTCGCCACATAATCCTCGGGCTCTTCTGAAGAATTGTCTCTTTCATCAAAGTCACCGTTTCCATCCTTAAGAACATGTTTGGAGAATTCTTCCAATGTAACTGGGGTCTGTGCCTCTTGGTTGTATTCCTCCAGTGCATCGATGTATTTCTGTAGACCTGTACGATTGTCGTCGAGCTGGACGGGCTTCTTGGCCTTCTTCTTTTTCTTTGAAGACTTCGGAGGCTTGGCCTGAAGGTTTTGTCCATCGTTACCAACTTTCGGAGTTGGGCGTGGTTTCAGCATTCCGTCAATAATCTCAGGCTCCAGCGGGCTTTTCCATTTGATCACCGGACATGCTTGAAGCTCTTTCAGTATCCTTTTAGTTTTAGCCGAAAGGACCATTTCCCATGGAGCTTCTTCCACAAATGAGCATGATGCCCCCGGGGTATCTACCTTTTAGGAGCGTGTTGCTGCGGCGGGTTTACCTACCAATTTTCGGACAGCATGAACCTGCCCTGTTGGTACTGGTCTTCGACCCAGTTTTTGAAGACATAGCAATCTTCGATTAGGTGGCCCACTATTCGGTGGTAAGGGCAGTAATTGGGATTGTTGACGTCGCCTTATTGCAGCGGACATCTCGAATTCGGCAGAGTGATGAGCCTGTTGCGCACACCAGTTCGAATAATCTCCTCGTTTTATCTTGGGGGAACGAGTAAGGACGTCTCAACTTCCCTTAAAGGGCCCGCGGTCTGTTGTTTTAGCGAACCACCGGTTTCGGGTCACTCGGTTGTTGTTGAGCGTTGGCGACGAAGGTCGCTTTCCCTTTGACCTTTTCGTTTCGAAGATCTGTCTTTGAAGAGGATGGCCTATGGCCCATCTGATCCATTTGGGCCAGCTTGTCAATCAAGGCCTGAAAGGTGGTCGGCTTGAAGAACATTATAAACTGGGATATAGTTGCCTGAGGATCAAGGGTCCCTGATTGTAGAGATTTTGCGTGTGAGCGTTTTGAAATCAAAGTTAAGAATACCGCAATCAATAACGGTGTCACTTGGTAGCTAGCCGGTTGAGTACGGGTCGGTCCACAGGGAGATGGATTCCTTTTCTTTATGTTCTAACGAGTTAATCCGATCAAGTCAGGTTTTGTTTTATGATCTAAGAATGAGATTAAATTGATTAAAAGTCTTGCTAGGGTTAGGATTATGTTAGTTTGGAAAAGGGATTCTACCCACTGCTTTCAATGCCCTAATGAAGAATATAGGTGTTAGGGTAATAGTCAACAAAGGGGATTAGCATGACTAGGAAGAAACTTAGTTTCTTCCTTTTGGTCCTTATCCGTCCTTTCTTAACTCTTAGCCCTAACCTCTATTTAAATCAACCACAACCGGTCTAACTAGGGAATCGCCGCTATCTTATAGGATAGGGTGCTGTAGTGAGCGGTGTGTGGTTAATTTAAATAGAGTCCTATTATAAAAATTATATGGGCAAAGAAAGGAGAGAGAGATTTACTTCTCTCAAACCTTTCCAATCCTAACCCTAACAAGTGAGGATTTACTCATTCATTAGGGAAGTTATGATAAGATTCATTTTTATAATTTTAAAAGACTATCTAAGTTGCAGATAATAAAAGACAGATAAAAATTCAGGAATTAAATTCAGATAAAAGAATGCACGATAAAAAATACCTTTATTGATGACCTCTTGACGATTACAACGGAATTGAAATTTAATCTAGAAATTAAAAAGAGGCATCTCAAAAGAGGCACCCTAGAAGAGGCACCCTTTATTTGGCTTTGAGCCCTCCTATTTATAGATAGGAAAAACCCTAGGTTTACATTCTGATCCATACATGAAATTACAAAACAACCCCAAATACCAAGTCAAAGCACCGCCACCCTACCGACACGTGCATTGCACGGCCGCGGAACCGCGGCAAAATTGCCTGTTTGGCCGCGGATCCGCGGCCATTTGGTGGGCTCATGGGCCCAATTCTTTAGGGTTTCTTCAAGTTGCTTTTATCTTCTGTTTTCTTCACTTGGTCTCTCAGAATCTTTTCAATTCTCTTTCAGATTTCCAACAGTGCAGAATTTATGGAATTTTACCTTAAGCTTCGCGTTGAAGTCTTGAATCTTGTGCTGTCCTTGTGCTTTGTGCAATTGAACTGTTTGCTGATCTTCATTTGTTCCTTGAACTGTTAGGTGGCATCATATGGATTCATCTATTGTTGGTTGTAGTCTCACTTTTGTAACATCTTTTCATGAATTTCACTGAATTGTTCTGAGAACCTGTAACCTGCAACTATTTAGCAGACATGGATCAAAAGCACATATTTATTTGTAATATGATTAAGAATGGGGAATATAATAATGCAAAATTCTGATATGAACAAATACCCCCAAACTTATCTTTTGCTCGTCTTGAGCAAAGCCAATTTTATTCTCGAAAAATCCTAACCTCACTTTCGCAGGGAATTGCGATTGTACTGAGCTCGTGCAACAAGCCGTTAAACCTCTAGGTGTCCCTAGTAGGAGGAGTGTTGTCTCCTGAGGGTTTCAGCGGATACTACCCACAAAATCCGATCAATTTGGCCTATTGACTTTCATTCTTCAATTCGGTGTTCTAGCAAGAAATTCTATTATCTTCAACTCAGAAATCATCAACCCGTATTTTTCACACTCACTTATCATTTAACTTAAGATCGTATATATTCTGTAAATTTATCTAGCTTTTAGCATCTTTTGAATTTTCCTTCAGACGTTCCATCTCAACTTAGGAATTTTTATCATTTCTACTGAAGGTGTAAGCCCTATCTTTCATCCATATCTTTCATCCAAACCTCAATCATATACATCTACGTGTGTGTATGTATCACCCCTACACTTGGAAATTCAATTCAAACTATCATACCCTTGTCCATCGTCCAAAGTACTTTTAGTTGGTGAATTTTAGATGAAATTGCTCACATATCCTTCATGCAACCGTTAATACTTCTTGAGGTACTAACGACCGATTACAAAATGTGTTCGCGCATTAAGGCGTAATTCCTCGTCTTGTAATACCTAAGGCTTAACAGTGACTCCCAAACCAGTTGGTCTAAAGCACTAGGTGATAAAGCACCCTCGCTATATTTTTTATTTATGCTGCCTTAAGTAGTTACAAAACCGGTGTTCATTTTTTATGTGTCTTTATTTACACTTGTACTTTTATTTTCTTTTCCTTCATACTAAGGATTTTAGACAAGAGTATTTCAAGGTATCCTCTACTATTCCAAGTTTCAAGGTGCGTGTATGTGCTAATTGTAGGGTATATATTTTCAGAATTTAGACTTAAGGTTCAGAATTATTTTTCAGACTTACACTTCAAATAAAAATTCAATACTCTTCCCTTATTTTGACTTAGCCCAAGAACTGAACTCAAAATTTGCCTATTTCTAAATAAACTAAAAGGACATATATTTTCTACAGTTAAATTTTAAGAAAGGTTATTTTTAGGGTTTTTAATTTACTAAGTTTAGGATCTAGTTTTTCCTAGCTAGTTAACTGTCTTGTCAAACGTAAGTAAAATATGGCCAAAATTGAATTTTTTTATTTTAAAATTTTCAATTTTTATGGGTTTTAAAATAAGTATGCAAATGCAAAATTACACATATGAATGCGAAGGAAGAAAGCTTACCAAGCACACCCCCAAACTTAAACTTGACAGTGTCCTCACTGTCAGGCTACATCAAGAGGGTCAAAATTGTCGGCACTCCCATGTTTTTTTAAAAATTTATTATTAACAGAAAAAGAAAACAAAATATATATACACAAAAGGTCCCCTCCAAACTTAAGTGAAACAGTGTTTCCACTGTTGAACCATTGAAGTTCAGAGTTAGGGAGGAGAAAAAACACAGTATCAAGCTATACAAGGCCTTACACAGGCCAAAGGTTAGCACCAACCATTCAAAAATTTTATCGTTATAATGGTGTGGTTGGTGAAAGAATGGAGTGTAGAGAAAAGAAATGAGAAACACACGAGACCATGTGGAGATAGAAGCAGTATACAGTCTCGGTGGAGGAGAAGAATGGCGGAAGGGAAAAAGAAATGGTGGTGGTTCGACTTCTTCAGGTGGGGGTTGATTAATCACAAAATCCGTGTCGTTTAGGAATGCGAGTTCATCAGCAAAAAGTTCTTCAAAACTCTCATCGATATAATTGAACATTTTGCTGTCAGTAAGTTTTGTGCCAGAATTTATCATACTTGATTTGTCAAAAATTATGGAGGTAGGAGACTCGAAAAACTCATCTACCTCATTTTCAAAAGTATCCAAATCAAGTAGGCTTTCTGGAATGATCAAACTTGAATTATCGGATTGTGATTCATCAACACTCACTGAAATTATAGGAAGAATAGAAGAGAAACCTGAGAAAGTGGGAGAAAGAAGTTGAATACGACCTTGAGGGTGGAGATAGAGTGTATAAATTAGCACAATTTGTAATGACCGATGTGTAAAAAGCGATTGTGCTAATCTATCAACCCACTGAGAAATGAGGTCAAATCCCTCAAGATTCGTGATAAAACATGGGTACGTCGAACTTGGTAAAGCAGACATTAAAAATGAAAGGGATACGGTTTCTTGCACGGTCGGAACGACAGAAAGGATGAAGGGGATTGATTTAGGAAGTGTAACAGTTAAAGGTTCAGGAGGATGAATTGGAAAATCCGACTCATCAAACAAAACTGGTTCATCTTCAATACTATTCTCAATACTCTCTTCAAAATTTAGCTTATCCATGCAATTCTCATCAAATTCGAGATGCATAAGAAGTTCGGAAGAAACATTTAATGTCTCGGGATGATGAATTAGAAAGAAAAACTCATCCAAATTTGTAGGTTCATCATCCAAAATATTTCCAGCGTCAATATCCTCGATCAAGTGAAAATTATTTCTCAGACACCTCATCAAAAGCATGGATATTAATTAATTCAGGTTCTAGAGTGGAGCTGTAGAGGTCAAAAGGATTGGTGGTGATTTCACTCGAAAGGGACCCTTCACAATCAGGTAAATCAAATACTACAAAGTCGCACAACTCATTAGACGTTTTATTTTCAACTGGTGAATCATTTGGAACAATTGATAGACATTCAAAATCGGAGTTATGAGATTCAATTGGGGATGGGTAGGTTTGATTTGGAAGTGTGTACAGCTCACTCTCACCACTCAAATTCTCAATCTGTCCAACCGTCTCATCATAAATTGGAAAATTTGGAGCTAGTTGGAAACTAGCTACCGGGTCACTAGGTTGTATAAGGGCGGCCATGGACGCATTCAGATCCATCATATGTTGTCTTGACGTTACCATAAAATCTTCCAACGACTGTTCCAGACTAGACATGTGTTGTGAAGGGGTTTCAGTAAAAGATTCAAAGTTGTTTGGATTCTGGAAACTCCCAAATGGCTGTGTAGAAGCAATGTCTAGGGAAGGTGCAACAGTTGGGTAAGATGGATAGGAATTGAATGGTTGGACAGTATTAGGATCAAAATTTGGATAAAAAGGTGAATGGAATTGTTGATCCCAAGAACTGGAAGTGTTGAAAGAAGTGAAAGATCGGCTACGAGATTGTTCAATATGTTCAGCAATAGACATGGATTTCGGAGTTACCACCGGACTCTCAAAAGGGGTATCAACGTAAGAAGGTGGTGAAGGTTGAAACGGTTGATACAAAGTAGATTGCGGAGTCTAACTGTTTCTCCTAGATGCGTCTATTCGATGTTTCAAAAAAATTTTGGGTATGGAGGGGTCGTTCGAAATTCGACCAAAACAATGCGCGTAGGAAGTAATGTCTGGTTGAGAATACCAAAGTTCGGCAAGAGTTTTGCGAGGTGGGGTACCCATGATGTGAGAAAGGAGAAGAAAAAGAATGTGATGATTTTTTATTTTTTATATTTTAAAATTTTTTTTATTTAAAAAAAATTGTTTGTTTTTGGAGTTTTGAAATTTTTGAAAGTGTTTTTTTAGAAAGAGTTTTGCAAAAATTTGTACGGAACTACGGCACAATCATAATTTAAGCATGCACAATCAAACCTAGATCTAGGGTCTTCTAAGTCAACTAGACTGCTCCTAACTGTTCCAAAGCGACAAATTGTGAGATATCCCTCAATTCGCCTCTTCACTGCCAATTGTGGCCAAGTAAGCACAAATGAAGAAATGAGGGATCCGCTCACGAATCACCGTGAGACGGGCCTTTTAAAATTACCTTTCTCACTTGTCTAGCCTAGGCACCACAAAGTCAGATTTAGATAAACGGTTGAATGCCCACAACCTTCATCTGTCCTATTGAGCACGACAGTTCTTAGTTGGCTGAGTCTAAATATTTTTTTTAATTAACTCAAGGGTGATGCATATGCTTTTTAGTGATTTTTGGGGTCTTAGGAAGGGTAATGAAATCCCCACCCAATCTGAATTGGTGTTATAGCCCCTTAAAAGTCCGTATTAATTATGCAAAGCAGTTAACACACCAAAAACACTTGCAAAATTTTTTTTATTTGGCAGCGCAAAGAATCCTGCACAAAAACAATTTATTGGAGAGGGAGAAAGATTTTTGCTCAAAGAACCCTGCAGGAAAAATTTTCAGTGGAGCTCAGGATAGGAGAGGGGACAAAAATACTTACAGAAAATTTTGGGGTGCTGACGTCAGTAGTTAACCGCGGTTCCGTGGTCAAACGATTGAATCCGCCGCGGTTCCGCGGTGGTTAAATTGGTTTGGATCTCCAAAATTTTTCTGTTGTCTGTTGTGATTCTCCTCTGTCTGTTCAGATCTTCTGTTTGTTGATTTGTTCACTGGCTTTTTCCAGATCTGATTCAGTCCATCTTCTTTTCCTGCGCAATTCACACAACACCTCTCAAAAAGAACAAGATGAATTTTTTTATTTTATTTTATTTATTTTTTGTTTTAAATTTTTTCAATTTTTTATTTTTTCAAAATTTTTTAACCCGAAATTACACAAAGAAAGAGACTACCGTCTCCCCGGTAACGGCGCCATTTGATTGTAGAGATTTTGCGTGCGAGCGTTTTGAAATCAAAGTTAAGAATACCGCAATCAATAACGGTGTTGCTTGGTAGCTAGCCGGTTGAGTACGGGTCGGTCCACAAGGAGATGGATTCCTTTTTTTTTATGTTCTAACGAGTTAATCCGATCAAGTCGGGTTTTGTTTTACGATCGAAGAATGAGATTAAATTGATTAAAAGTCTTGCTAGGATTAGGATTAGGTTAGTTTGGAAAAGAGATTCTACCCACTGCTTTCAATGCCCTAATGAAGAATATAGGTGTTAGGGTAATAGTCAACAAAGGGGATTAGCATGACTAGGAAGAAACATAGTTTCTTCCTTTTGGTCCTTGTCCGTCCTTTCTTAACTCTTAGCCCTAACCTTTATTTAAATTAACCACAACCGGTCTAACTAGGGAATCACCGCTATCTTGTAGGATAGGGTGCCGTAGTGATCGGTGTGTGGTTAATTTAAATACAGTCCTATTATAAAAATTATATGGGCAAAGAAAGGAGAGAGAGAGATTTACTTCTCTCAAACCTTCCCAATCCTAACCCTAACAAGTGAGGAATTACTCACTCATTAGGGAAGTTATGATAAGATTCATTTTTATAATTTTAAAAGACTATCTAAGTTGCAGATAATAAAAGACAGATAAAAATTCAGGAATTAAATTCAGATAAAAGAATGCACGATAAAAAATACCTTTATTAATGACCTCTTGACGATTACAACGGAATTGAAATTTAATCTAGAAATTAAAAAGAGGCACCTTAGAAGATGCACCCTTTATTTGGCTTTGAGCCCTCTTATTTATAGATAGGAAAAACCCTAGGTTTACATTCTGATCCATACATGAAATTACAAAACAACCCCAAAGACCGAGTCAAAGCACCGCCACCCCACCGACACGTGCATTGCACGGCCGCGGAACCGCGGCAGATAGCCTGTTTGGCCACGGATCCGCGGCCATTTGGTGGGCTCATGGGCCCAATTCTTTAGGGTTTCTTCAAGTTGCTTTTATCTTCTGTTTTCTTCACTTGGTCTCTCAGAGTCTCTTCAATTCTCTTCCAGATTTTCAACAGTGCAGAATTTGTGGACTTTTACCGTAAGCTTCGCGTTGAAGTCTTGAATCTTGTGCTGCCCTTGTGCTTTGTGCAATTGAACTGTTTGTTGATCTTCATTTGTTCCTTGAACTGTTAGGCGGCATCATATGGATTCATCTATTGTTTGTTGTAGTCTCACTTTTGTAACATCTTTTCATGCATTTCACTGAATTGTTCTGAGAACCTGTAACCTGCAACTATTTAGCAGACATGGATTAAAAGCACCTATTTATTTGTAATATGATTAAGAATGGGGAATATAATAATGCAAAATTCTGATATGAACAGTCTCCATGAACATGCCCACAGCAGGAGCTTCTTTTATGCGCTATTCACACTTTAACCATAGGTTCCGCCACCGAATTGCGTACTGAACCCAGGTTTCTCCCGGCTTCACTGGCGTTGATTAATGCTGTGATTGGGGTGCGCTCGCTTGTGCTTGCGAACTGCTGTGTGAACAGGAGTTCCATCTTCATAAATGTCTTGACCGAGTCATTTGGGAGCTCGAAGTACCATTCAAATGCCGTCTCCGACAAGCTGCCAACAAACTGGCGAAGAAACAGTTTGTCATCGCCCCCAGTATTACTGCACAAAGCTCTGAATTGAGCAACGTGCTGATGCAGATTGCCCGTCCCCTTATACACATGGAATTTGGGGATCGTATATCCTGGCGGGTATTTAATTTGGTCGTACCAGCCCGGATAAGGTTGCCCAGTTCTGATGACTTGTCCTGCCGCTTTGTTCGCTTAATGAGCTCATGTTTATTGAGCTATGTAGTCATCAAGGGTAGCTTTAGAGACCATCTCCTCCCTGGCTGCTGATAAAGCCGGAGAAGGGTTTGATGTCTCTCCTTTGTCGTCTTCAACGATTACTGGGGGTCCTTCAGCTGGAGGATCCGGCTGGATCATCATCCCCACCATGTCTTGGAAGAGAAGAGCCATTTGTTTTATATTAGCCGCTTGTTCCGCGACCTCTTTATCTTTCTTTTCAAGCACCCTCTGTAGAAACTCGGTGTCGGTCTCCTGCTCCTGGCGTTGTTCCGACGATATTTCCGGGCTTTCTTTCTGCCCGGTGAGTGCGTCCATTCTTGTCAACATTTCCTGGAGCTTTTGTTGTTGCTCCTGAGCCTTTGTCACAGACTGTGTGAGTGGTGATGACTCACGGAAGCACGATTATCCTCTTTCCTAGATGCTATGTAGACGGTATGCACAACCATGCCCCAGACCTGGGGCGTTTAGGTCCACTGCCTTTGATATTTGCCGCCAGTGGTAGGAGATTCTCAGTCCTTCTCTTTTTGTGGGAGGTCGAAGTTGAGGGGGCCGTTGCGGTAGGCACCCATGCAGATGATACCTTTCATATTATGGCGGCTGGATGGTCCTCTTCTTGCCAAGCCTTTGTCTTCTTCAGCCGGCGAGAGTAATCTTTGTTAATTACAGAGTCTTGTACTTTCCGCCAAACTTTGTGGATCTTGGAGGACAACCGCTGATGAGGCTGTTCCGGCTTCACTTGGGTTGTGTTTTTGACAGGCGAAGGAGACTTCTTCAAGATGGCGGTTAGAGAGTTCTTGCGCACCCTCCTGAGAAGCTCGAAGCCGTTCCCAGTTGGAACAGCAACATCAATTTCCACCATTGGAGCTAGTGGGGTGAGTCCAGAGGGGGAACTGCCCCCAGCCTACCTTACTCGGAGCCAGTGGCGACGTCGAGCATGTCGTGCAGATGGGAATAGTTCAGTTACGGGAGCGGCTTCGTCATGCCCCTTACTTTGATGAAAGGTTGCTTTTGGTGCCAGCCTGTCGAAGACTGACGTCCGTTGAGAGGGAACATATAACCTGTCGAAGACTGACTTTCGAATAGGGCAAGCACTTGTAACGACCTCACCCGTAGCATGAGTTGGACCGGCTAGTCTTGCGAGACCGATCCCTTAGCAAGAGAAGCCTCTTTGATGACTTTGTTTATCGGATCTGGAATGGCTATCTGCTTCGGGATAACCCCTTCAGGTATCGCGGGCTTCTTCGCAGGCCCACTGGTGCTTTGGCTCAGCCTATCGAAGACTGAGGCGGCAGGCTTGGATGACCCGTTGAGAGGGACCGTGGTAGTTGCAAGCCGATCGAAGACCGACTTCTTTGGAGCCTCTTGTGATGGCATTGAGGTATTGAAACTCATTGGCAGGAGCATGGTCCCGAAGAACAGTCCATTGGTGGCCTGAGTCACCTGTTCCATTAGAATTGCGAAGATGGAGGCCGCTTGGGGCCCATAAGTTACTCCCCCAACAGGGACGGAGTGGGAGTTGTTGTTGCAATTGGTGCAGTTGGAAGCCATTGATGTCATCTTCTCTTTTGCACGGAGCAAGATACCAAATCTTAGTACCTCGAATCTAGGGGCAACCATATTAATCCGCGATTCGTTCGCGAACACGACACACGAAGTGTGGAGTGGAAAGAGGAAAAGGTCCCACCAGGCGTGCCAGAATCTGTTTACCGCCGAAAACAGAGACGAAACCGGGATGGATCGTCTTGCCTGAATTTAGGGGCATATGCTATTTGGTTTTATCCGTCCACCTCTCTGAAGATGCCAAGTTGATTTATGGCACCGTGTATCGAAGGTTTAAACAGATGCGGCTGTTGTAGTAGACTTCTTCAGATTGTGGGGACGCTCTTTCCTATAGGCGCAAGCCCCTGCAGTTAATTACATTACCGCGTAGCGATAACCGCTTTCTCCTTCTCCAGATGTTCACTTTGTGTCGTGTGTGTCTGTTTTATTTTTGGTTGCCCGTGGATTGTATACGGAGACTAATTTGTGTTGTCGCCCGTATGGTATGGATTAGTCCAAATCCGTATTTTCTTAGATTTAGGTTTGGTTTGATTTAAGGACCGTTAACCTTGTTTGAGATTAAGATTGACTTAAATATTTGTTAAGGATACGTTAATCCGATATTGGACTAAGAACTACTTAACGGGGGTTCGGGATCACTTTTGATCCAATGAAAGAGCGTTTGGGCTCTATCGTTTTAGTTTAAGGACTTTGCGGTCCATAGTTAGTTTAAGAACATTACGGTCCATGGCTAGTTTAAGGACATTACGGTCCAAGAAATTGTTGATTGTCGGGACCCACCACCTCTCTGAAGACGTTGAAGAATTACAACGACATGTATCAGAGATGTGAGGAGATGTACCCTTAAACCAATGTCGGTTGAGAGATCTGTAGTTAGGTTTGGGACTAAGAACAATTTAGAAAAATTGTGAGCACATGGGCTCGGTTGATCTGAATTAGGGACTTTTGGTCAACTTGGACCCAGCCCACTCAGTTTTGAATAAAGTGTTAAAACACTTGTTTGGGCTCGGTCCTTTTTATGTGCAACAATGCTGAGCATTGATATGGGCTCTGACGCTCACCCTATTTCTTTGTTTTTATGGAGTGTTAAACACTCTTTATGGCACTGGGCGCTGTTTGCAGAGCGCTTTATGTTAAACAGCGCCCACGTGAGGGGCACATGGGGCGCTTGGCGCCGAGCGCCGACCATTGAGTGCAGAGCACTCTTTATTTTATTAGCGCCCACGTGAGGGGCACATGGGGCGCTTGGCGCTGGGCGCCAACCACTGAGTGCTAAGCACTCCTTATTAAGCAGCACCCATGTAAGGGGCACGTAGGGCGCTTGGCGTTGGGTGCCAACCGATGAGTGTTAGGCACTCCTTATTTTAGCAGCGCTTACGTGAGGGGCACGTGAGGCGCTCGGCGCTGTTTCTTTCTTTATGCATTTTTCTGAAGAGTTCAATTCTTTGTTCTCTCCTGGATCTTCAATCCCTAAGAATAAATTCATCCCTACGAGATTTAAATTCTCATTTGTGGGAGACTTGTCTCATGGATCTCAGATCCAAGGAAGAACTATGTTCTTTTATAAGGGTTAAACCCTTGGGTATGCAGATGAGATACTATGATCTCTATTTACCTTGAAGAAAGTTGTTCTTCTTTCTTCTCTCTTAACGATCTTTTGCTTGCTCTTCTTTTTGAAATTGAAGTTTATGGGGAGGGGGGTTCCTCTCTTCGAGACTTGAAGTCTTGGGGCCTTTATATAGCAGAGACAGATTTGTTGATTCAGTTAAGGAAATCTCTTATTGAGAGATTTCTTAATTGATTTGGGGATTTTATCCACCGTTGGATCTTTGATCCAAGGACTTCTGTTTTACAGAAGACATTTTTCTTGTTTTTAATAAGATTGGGAAAATATTTTCCTATACAGAGCTTATTCTGTAATTTGATGATTTTTAATCACCATTGGATCTTTAATCCAACGGTGCTTTGTTTTACAGAGCGTAATCTTTCTTGTTTAGAAAGATTAGGGAAATATTTTCCCATATAGAGCTTATTCTGTAGCTTGGTGATTTTTTAATCACCATTGGATTTTTAATCCAACGGTGCTCTGTTTTACAGAACGCAATCTTTCTTGTTTAGAAAGACTGGGGAAATGTTTTCCTATACAGAGCTTATTCTGTAGCTTGGTGATTTTTAATCACCATTGGATCTTTAATCCAACAGTGCTCTGTACTACATAGAGCATAATGTTTCTTGTTTAGAAATATTTGAGGAATATTTCCTCAACAGAATTTAATTCTGTATTTTGATGATTTATCATCTCCGTTGGATCTTTGATCCAACGGCAGAGAACATTTAGTTCCGGCGCCGGCGTCCTCGTGCGGGGCACATGAGGCGCTGCCTCAGAGTTTTTAACTCTTGGCGCCGGCACCCTCGTGCGGGGAACGTGAGGCGCTGCCTCAGAGTTTTTTAACTCTTGGCGCTGGTGCCCTCGTGCAAGGCACGTGAGGCGCTGCCTCAGAGTTTTTAACTCTTGGCGCTGGCGCCCTCGTATAAAGCACGTGTGGCGCTGCCACTTTTCAAATTTTGAACAGAGCCTTGCTTTTTCTATTATTGGGGGGAAACAGTATGCTTGAACATATGTCCGTTGGAAGATCAATAGTCGTGTTTCGGACTAAGACCAATTTGGAAAAATTGTGAGCACATGAGCTCGGTTAATCTGAATTAGGGACTTTTGGTCAACTTGGACTCTGCCCACTCAGTCTTTGAATAAAGTGTTAAACACTTATTTAGGCTCGGTCCCTTTTCTGTGCAAACAGCGCTGAGCATTGATATGGGTTCTGACGCCCACTCTCTTTTTTTTTGGTTTTTTAATGGAGTGTTAAACACTCTTTTTGACGCCCACGTGAGGTGCTTGGCACTGAGCGTCAACCACTGAGTACTAGGCACCATTGTTAAGCAGCGATTACGTGAGGGGCACATGGGGCGCTTGGCGCTGGGCGCCAACCACTGAGTGCTAAGCACTCTTTATTAAGCAGGCCCACGTGTGGGGCACGTGGGGTGCTTGGCACTGGGCGCCAACCACTTAGTGCTAAGCACTCTTTAAGCAGCGCCCACGTGAAGGGCACGTGGGGCGCTCGGCGCTGTTTCTTTCTTTGTGCATTTTTATAAAGAGTTCGATTCTTTGTTCTCCCCTGGATCTTCAATCCCCAAGAACAAATTCATCCCCACGAGAATTGAATTCTCATTTGTGGGAGACTTGTCTCATGGATCTCAGATCCAGAGAAAGAACTATGTTCTTTTATGAGGGTTAAACCCTTAAATATGCTGGTGAGTGCTCTGATCTCTATTATCTTTATTTATCTTGAAGAAAGTTATTCTTCCTTCTTCTCTCTTAAAGCTCTTTTTTTTGCTTGCTCTTCTTTTCAACTTGAAGTTTAGGGGGGGGGGTTCCTCTATACAAGACTTGAAGTCTTGGGTCCTTTATATAGTGGAGGCAAGTTTGTTGATTTAGTTAAAGAAATCTCTCATTGAGAGATCCTTAATTGATTTGAGGATTTTATCCACCGTTGGATCTTTGATCCAAGGACTTCTATTTTACAGAAGATATTTTTCTTGTTTTTAACAAGATTGGGAAAATATTTTCCATACAGAGCTTATTCTGTAGCATTGTGATTTTTAATCACCATTGGATCTTTAATCCAACGGTGCTTTGTTTTACAGAGCGTAATCTTTCTTGTTTAGAAAGATTGGGGAAAATATTTTCCCCTACAGAGCTTATTCTGTAGCTTGGTGATTTTTTAATCACCATTGGATCTTTAATCCAATGGTGCTCTGTTTTACAGAGCAATCTTTCTTGTTTAGAAAGATTGGGGAAATATTTTTCCATACAGAGCTTATTTTGTAGCTTGGTGATTTTTAATCACCCTTAGATTTTTAATCCAACGGTGCTCTGTTTTACAGAGAGTAATCTTTCTCGTTCAGATAGATTTGAGGAATATTTCCTTAACAGAATTTAATTCTGTATTTTTATGATTTATCATCTTCGTTGGATCTTTGATCCAACGGCAGAGAACTTTTAGTTCTGGCGCCGGCGCCCTCGTGCGGGGCACGTGAGGCGCTGCCTCAGAGTTTTTTTTAACTCTTGGCGCTGGCGCTCTCATGCAAGGCACGTGAGGCGCTGCCTCAGAGTTTTTAACTCTCGGCGCTGGCGCCCTCGTGCAAGGCACGTGAGGCGCTGCCTCAGAGTTTTTAACTCTCGGCGCTGGCACTCTCGTGCAAGGCACGTGAGGCGTTGTCTCTTTTCAAATTTTGAACAGAGCCTTGCTCTTCTATTATTTGGAGGAAACAAATTCCCCCCACCGTTGCGCTCACGTGGCTCACATGTGGGTGCAGCGGTGGCAGCTTTTCCACCGTTGGATCATCTTGGAAGTTGAATCGGCTTCCCCTGCCTATAAGTAGGGCCTTTGGCCCTTGAGATGACTGCTGTTCATTTTCTTCTCTTCTTTCTTCTTCTGAGAATTTAATTCTCTTTTTCAGAGCTTAGATCTCTGCCTAAAGAAAGTCTTTTAGAGTTATAATTTTGTCCAAAAATTTGGTAAGGATTATGCTCGAACCCTTTAAATAGAGCTTTGCTCTTCTTAGATCACAGATCTTATAGATGTTTTTTAGGGTTTCTTAACCCGTTAAATGAAAACAGAGCTTTGCTCTTCTTTGATCATAGATCTAAAAAAATTCCTTTTTAGGGTTTCTTAACCCGTTAATGAAGAACTCTTAGAGTTTATAGGATTTGTATTTTAGATCTTTAAAGATCTTGGGGTTTTACTTTATACCATCGCTTTTACAGAGCATAGCTCTTTTAGAAATTTCTGGGGAATTTTTATTCCCCTCTTAATTACATTTGACAGATATGATTTCTGTCTGCAGAGCACTGCTCTCGAGGGAGTTCAACTCCTTGGTCCGATGAGTTTCTCATTAAATGAGAATCTTTTTAGGATTCCCTCCTTAATGAGTGGCTGTCTCATCAATGATGAGCCGTCACTTTGATTTTGTAGGTCCCTCTTAGTCCCTTTCTCCTGCATTGTAATGTGGCACAATTTTATAGTACCAAGTGTTAGAATTCGGATTATAGCGTTGGCAACTAAGCCTCGCCTTTTTTCGTGCAGGTACCATGGCTTTCGATTCTTCCTTTCTTTTTGTTCGTTCAGAGAGCGCCTTCGCTAACACGCCCGTGGATCGGAAAGTCTTCGTGCTCATTAAAGATCACGACCCAGAGCAGAAATCTCTTCACCTATGGGGGTCGTGGTACAATCAGATAATGTAGGGTCGGCTCAGTTTTTCTTTTGCAGTACCCTCAGAGCCCATTTCAGCAATTCACTATGCCGACTCGCCTCAAGTGAATTACGCTGTAGAGGAGGTTAACTGGACCTCGGAGGGTCGTCTTCAGCCTTCTATGGCTTCAATACCCGTACAGTCTCCGATGGCTTTGGATATCTTGGGGAGACACATATGTCAAGGCGAGTCGCGCCCTTGGGGACATGTATAAAAGATTGGTTTGACTCTTCTCCATTCAGCCGGATACCTGCAGTGGGCTCAATACATCCTTGTCACGACCCGAAAGAGCACGTGACTGGCCCTTGAATCCCATGAAGTCTATAGGACTCCATCTGATCCAAGTAAGCCAAAAGCCCAGAAATCTAAAACCATTTGAGGAGTAAATAGGGAAAACTAGTTTTAAGAGGTAAGGAAAACATGTTTAAAAATCAAGTTTTTAAATAACTAAGCCGAATATGAATTTTTAAAATGTGTAATTTTTCCTGAAATTTTCGGCAGAGTTTTCTTTGTAAAAACTGGCCCCGAACGGGGTACAACAAGAATAATATATATGAACTGATAAAAGGCATCCCCAAGCGGGAGCTAGCTCTTCGTCAATTGACGGTCACAACCACGCAAGCAATAATAATATACAACGCCAAAGGGCGAGGATCAAAACCCAAAAAGAAACTCAAAACAGCCAGAAAACCGTAATGCTACTAGCGCGACTCTAAGGTCGAAATAATACAACACTGCTTTCTAAGTCTGAAACAATATACAAGTTTTGGTTGATGGAAATTCTAGATACAATAAATAATACATGAACAATGGCGGTTCTGATACAAAAGAACCCACCTAACCAGGCAAGTCACCCCTAAGGAAGCAGTGTGCCAGAAATGCCGCTATGGAATCTGTACGGCAACCTGCAAGAACTGGGGCACAACGGGGGTGAGTTGCCAACTCGTGAATAGAAAAATATCTACAAGCAGAGATCGAATGCATGACCCATCCTAGGTCAATACGATCAGATATAAATAAACCTCAATATGAATAAAGCTGAAGCAAGCTAAATTGGCAATGTAATCTCTATACATGAGTGTAGTGCCAAGTGCTCGTGCTAGTGCCTCAGGTAATAGCATGTCATGAATATGAGGTATGATCAAAGTAATCAAATCTGCACACACGTGGATCCCGTCCACTCGTCACCCACTGACAATAACCACCATGCATGTAAATATCATAAATCATGTGCATGGGAAATAATATGAGGATATAAACCATCTGTGTCCCTCGCGACACGTCAAAATCATGGAACCGGAGTGCCCAGCATCGACACTCAAAAACATCATGAAAACTGTGCCCAGCATCGGCACGTAAATCCTCATATATCGGGCTCCGTCAGTCCGGATCGGCCCGCGGGCGCTGTCTGCGGTATCGGCCCTCGGCCCCGGCAGTATGCCCATATCCATATATCGACACTGGTCAGTATCCTCCGGATAAACGCCAGGTCCAACCAATCACCGGTAGGTACTCGCCCGCCTCCAGACTCAATCGGCAAAGCTCATCGATCATCTTGCCGAGGGGAACCATACCGGGTCCACCATGTACCCGCAATCGGCTCGTCCACTCCTCGATTCGGGTTTCACATGTCGCTCTCAGCACCGAGAAAACACATGGTGGACGCACTGAAATATCATATCAAGGGTAACCGGGTTTTTAAAGCAATGACATATTCTCTTTTTAAATACCCACGGTTCCCAAATACAGAAATATCATAGAAACAACATATCTCAATGCGTATAATCAGAAAGCATGATGTATGCGACATGTAAAAGAAATGTAAGCATATCATTATGTCATGCAAGGATCATATACTGAATGCAATAGTACTACAGTGTAGTGACATGGCAATTATCGATGATGAAGTGTGTGAGCCGGCAAACAAGTGTACGTGGAACATACGCATCATCGATAATTGTGCTGGTGTCCTAGCAGCATGACTGAAATGTATCAACAATATAAGCGATGCAATGCAAACAGCATGAATGTGCGGAATCGAGTAATCAACGCAACAGTAGAGAACCTGCCTCAATAATTATATCATGCAACCTTGCCTTTTTAAATAAGACGAATCAGGGCTTTTGGTAAAATAAGGGCTACGGTGTTTTAAGAAAAGATGCGTCGTTAGAAAATATCCGTATAAACCCTTTTTTGCCTATCTTTAAAATATCCCCGATTCGTTAGTTTTGAAATAGGTATGACTCGGGTCTAGCCTAACGCCTACTATGCGAACTACGAACCCGACAATCAAGCCAATAGAGAGGGGTATGGAAACCACCTAAATCTGAGTCGATATCACAATATCTCATCACATGACAGGCATCACTACCATCAAATCACATCTCCAATACGAACTCTGTCATGTCGCCAAATCTCACGGTCTCAATCGCATTTCATCGACTCATCTCAATCCCACGTATCATCCTCAAAACTCGTATATGAACACATAGTCCCATACCCATGCGTAGATATACACACCATCATAAGCGCACAGATAAATGAAAGAATGCATGCAAGTATATGTGTATGTGTATGTGTGCAACCCCTACTCTAGGGTTTCGCACTAAACTAAACCAAAACATTCTTATCACCAATAATACCATTATCACCATCAATAACCCTAAACAACACATAATAAATATATGTGTGTATACGTATTCGTATACATTACCACGGACCGCGGGGGTGCTATACGCCATCCACCCGACTTCTCCCTGTAGATATAATTTACTCACCTTGCTTCTCGTGTGCCAAAGCCGATGTCGCCATCTTCATCTCCTTTGCCTCAACATCACGCGGGGTACCTACAAGTATATCACAATGCTAAAGCACATGAAAATCATATCGGAAACCAAAACAGCACACGCTACTCGCATAGGTAAAAACCTATCGCTTCGCATGTGAACACGATCAATATCCATCTGTCGTTGACTTCAAAACGCCACCCGACAGGAACGAAACACCAAATACCAAAATCCACGCTAAAACAAGTCTCAAATCATGCATCAACATAGGAAAAATCATCCCAGATTTCACCCTAGATGGAATCTGTAAAAACTAGACATACCCAGGGTCAAGACTAGAGGAAATAGGGCCACAGAACCAAAACGAGCACCAGAACCCCTGGTCTGGCCGCAATTTGCGGCCAGAAGGAATTAATTGGCGGCCGTACGATGGAGTTAGGGGCTAGGGTTTGGTCTGGTGGTTCTATAGTGCCTGCACGACTCACTGTCAGCTCAATTTTATTTTTGGGGTCTCGGGGTGATAGCAGATTACACAAAACAGTCCCAGATTTCCAGTTTTTCCGATATCGGTTCCGTAATCCCGTATTCTGGTTTCAATTCTAGGTTGGGGTCAAATTTTGCATTACACCAGGATTTCTAAGGTCACAACAAGCCTCAATTTCATCTTGATTTCAGATTTACCCTAAACCCTCACTTGAATTCTCTAAAATCCACAAAACGACACAATATCGATATGAAACTAGTATGGATGCAATAGAAATGAGATACTACTCTAATAGGTGCAGAAATTACCTCCTTTGGCAACTCAAGAAAATTCTTGAGTTGCTCAAAGTCCTCCAAATCCAATCTTGCTAGGTTCCAAGTGTAGCTAGTGAGCTTGGGAGTAAGTTTTGTGAAGTGGGAATGGGGTTTTGGGTTTGTTTTCATTGTGGATCTAGGGTTTCATGAAGAGGGAGAGAGGAAGGAGAGAGAGCAGCAGCAACAAGGGAAAGAGAGGAGAGAGAATGAGAAGGGGAAAATGATGAGGGATGGTTCAAAAAGTGGGGGGTTTGACTTGGTCTCTCCCTCACTCATTACCTACTTTTTCCCTTTTTCTTTTCTTTTCCTTTATCTTCCCTTCTCACTCCAATAGTGAATCCAAATGAACCATGGCAACAAAAATGTAACACAAGTGTAACAAGTGTAAAAATGATATGTGAATATTTTTGCACAAAAATGCTAAAAATCCAATTAGCGATTTTTAATCGCGATTAACACTAAATTAGCATATAACCAGTCTTAAAAACTTTAAATTGGCATAATCAAAATTTTCCCCATTTATTTGTATTTAAATATACCCGAATATTAAAATATTCATTAAAATAATATTAAATTATAAAAATTCCCGAAAATAATATTTTATTATTTTGGAAATGTTACAATCTACCCCCCTTAAAGAAATTCGGTCCCCGAATTTAAATTTAAAACCCCCAAGTACTAAAACATTTCGATACAAATTCCAAGTCGTCGGGGCTCCGAAATCATCAATACATAAAACGTCACAGCGCAATACATGCGCAGAAGTAATGAGCAGATAACTCAAAAGCAACACTCCATCAAGCATCCCGCAATCATCGGAGTAATGGTAAAGACACAAATGTCAAATCCAATACAAAATCAATACGATATGGATCAGAACTATACATGTAGATATCCAATTTATACATGTAAATAGCTGATGCAAATGTATGCCAAATCCTTTTTAAGTCGCTGTGCGATGCGTGTAGCACTGCACAGTGGTGGACGTTTTTCACAAGAAAATAACTATACACTTATATATATATATATCCTTTGTTTAATAGGTACGTTCCGCCGTTTTGAAAACAATTTTGAAGGGTTTCCTTGTTTTTAAAACGTTCCGTGTCATATCGGACACGTAGGTATATATATATCAAGACCATAGCTCGCTCTTTTGGAAATCCCTTCGAACTATCAAATATCATAGAAATGTACTGCTCCAAAAGGAATAAATCCCAAAAATGCACATAACATCACCCTGTGCGTCTGGTGCGCACGGAAATCAAAATCCATATATGTGCCATACAGGTGCACAAAACAACATCTAGGTGCAACGGGTGTGCACGAAACATCTGTCATAGGCAACATGTATGCCTGACAGCCCAAACTCCGGTGCATCTGATATGCACGAAGAAATCTCGATTTAGTGCATCGGGTGTGCACCAAAATCGTATCTCAAAGCCTGCGCCCAATATGCGCGAAAATCCAAATCGATGCATCCATCGTGCATGAATGAAAATCTAGACCCCGCGCACTCAACATGCACGGAATCACAAAATCCAATAGCAACGCCGAACATGCGTAAGTCCAGTCAAAAGCACGTAGTGCAAGAATCCACATCAATATCACAATCAAAATCGACATATCAAAAGACATCAAATCGAAGTCAGGTGCAACCGTAATGCACAAAATGTAAATCCGGTGCAACAAAGGCACGAAATATAAATCTGATGCGATAAACGCAAGAAACATAAAACTGGTGCGACAAACGCACGAAGTATAGAACTGGTGCATCCCATGCACAAATACCAGCAATAACTCAAATGTGTAAGCAGCAACACTAAGTGTACCCAGGTATAAAGGAAATCATAAACGTGTCCAACTGCGTGCACAAAACACACATCAATGCACTACAAGCACATATAAGCTATACCGAGTGCAAAAATCAAATCGTGTGCGTAACATATGCACAACATCAAATCAACCATATGAAATCCATAAAGTCATAAGAAGGTGCAGCCAAGGCACGAAACGATATACAACGCGGCTCAATCAAAATCAGGTGTACCGCGATGGAAAAACTCACAACCGCGTGCATCAGCGTGCACAAATCAAAACACTAAAAGTACATGAAACTATGCTGGAAGCGTAAATCAAATCACCGGCATAAAATAGGCATGAAATCACAATCAATACCTCAAGAGTAATAACTCTGCACAAAATATGAATACCCAGTAAGTGCAACCATGGTGCACAAAATCAAATATCATGGAACTCAGTCATCAAGACTAAATCATGCAAATAGATCGCCAAAATACTGAAATCCCAAAGTGACGGATACGTGATAGTCGAATCACAAAATCACAAATCATAAATACCGTCGTCGGTATATCCTCCTTCAAAGTCGAGAAGGTGCCGGTACATCCAATGCTAGCGGCGCAAGATATCTACTTGCCTCTTGCTCGCGGCTGGCGTCCTCTGCCTCTGGTTCCTGATCTTTCCTGTAGATTACCAACCTCGCAATCCACCGGCTTATCGGCCCGGTCAGGAGCGCTGACAGGAACGATTCCGTTCTGGCACTTCCTTGGTAATCTCTCGGTCAATCCTCACGACTACTCGTAAGGCAGCACATCTCTGGCGCCGACCTCGGGTCCTCTGAATGCACATCACGCATCTGCTCCTGGTGCAAATCTTATTGCAGCAGTGTATTGGAAGGAATCCCTGCTCAAGGTCTCTTCTGATTTTGCCTAGGCCAAACTGTACAGGGCTGGTACTCTGGCATAATCTTTTCTCGCTCCCTGGACATCTGCGTCCTTAGTACAACATCTCCTCGGAAGCTGGTCGCATCCCTGTGCCTCTGTATGCATATCCGACCTTTTATCTTAATGGGGTGTAGTGACAGCTCCTCTGCATCTCGCACGAACTTCTTGTCCCGCTTGTCTGTATCATTGACCATTTCGACATCACGTCCCTATCTGCGCACTTCAATGCCATCGGCTACGGTCCCTCCGAAGTCTCTAACACGGACTCGAATCACGAACTCAGTATCTTCATCACTCAGTAGGAGATATCTAGCCGAACACGTCCTCAGCGTGCATATCACATCTCTGATGTCAGCGGAGTGGAACTTCATCTCGTCGAGATCTCGTGCAAACTCTTTACTCCACCTTGCTCCAATATCGACTGATTCGGACTCATCTCATCGTGGCTGCACAGACTGCGCTCCAACGGCTATGCTCGTATCTGGAGTCTCCCAAGCAGTGTCCCATCACATGATATCCGAATGATGTCGACTCATCCGATCGACTCGTCAGAACCTCACAATCCCCCAAGAGCTCAACATCTCGGGTACAGTTTAATAGTATCGAGTACATGCCACAGCGTCGGTGGTCCAGCCGTAGAAGGGCAAACCCAAGCCTCACTAATGGCGCCGCGGAACCGCCGCAAACCCTAAGGTTCAAAGGCTTTTACACGGTCATTAAGTCGAGTTAGGGTTTCATTTTTCTAGAGGGTCCATAGAGTCACCTGCATGTCCTTCCGCATACTTTAAACTTGGAAAAGGGGTTCCTGACATTCGATCGTCTCAATCGACTCTCAACGAATCTGCGTGAAGTCGTCTCTAGCTGGAATCAATCTACCTGATGACCTCGCATCGGGGTAAGCGAACGAACCACATGTCCTAGTCATTCATCCTCGGTGACTAGCGACTCACTATCATATCTCTAAGAATATGCTCATGCTGCAGTAGCTCCAATCATCTGGGCGATATCTCATCATTCGCAGCAACAACTGGCTCAATCGTCGGTACGCTAAGCAGCGCCTCAACCATCATGAATAAGCGATATATCAACAGTCATCACATCCTGGCTAGTCCCTATCAGTGGCTCAATCCTCTGGTACCGACCGGTACATCCAAAAAATCTCGCAACAGCGATCTGTCAAACGCTCATAGTGCGGAAACACAAAATACGAAGCCTCAATGCAACCGTATGCCTCTGGAATCACGCCCTGGTCAGCCCTCATCCCTGAGAGCTCATGCTGACACGACTCGAGCCATAGCTCACTCTGCCCGTGCAATCGCGGCAGCAAAACCATAACCAGTATCGATGAAGGTAGATCATAGGAAGGAATATAATACGGTGCAAGGAAATGTACAACCTAAGGTTTCTTAAGCGGAGTGGCGTGTCGTAAGTATGCCGCGGAACATACCCACGGTACGTCACTCTACTTTAGTCACCTATTCCATCAACCAAGGGTCATCCTACACGATGAAAGTTCGGGTCTAATACCCCCTCGACTAAGTCTAAGTTCCGTAAGGTCAAGCCTAAGTTCCGTATATAAATAACGCCCTAGGCTCCACATAGTCAAACTCAGACTCGAACCAAGGTCAACCTAGCGCTCTGATACCAACTTTGTCACGACCCGAAAGAGCACGTGACTGGCCCTTGAATCCCATGAAGTCTATAGGACTCCATCTGATCCAAGTAAGCCAAAAGCCCAGAAATCTAAAACCATTTAAGGAGTAAATAGGGAAAACTAGTTTTAAGAGGTAAGGAAAACATGTTTAAAAATCAAGTTTTTAAATAACTAAGCCGAATATGAATTTTTAAAATGTGTAATTTTTCCTGAAATTTTCGGCAGAGTTTTCTTTGTAAAAACTGGCCCCGAACGGGGTACAACAAGAATAATATATATGAACTGATAAAAGGCATCCCAAGAGGGAGCTAGCTCTTCGTCAATCGACGGTCACAACCACGCAAGCAATAATAATATACAACGCCAAAGGGCGAGGATCAAAACCCAAAAAGAAACTCAAAACAGCCAGAAAACCGTAATGCTACTAGCGCGACTCTAAGGTCGAAATAATACAACACTGCTTTCTAAGTCTGAAACAATATACAAGTTTTGGTTGATGGAAATTCTAGATACAATAAATAATACATGAACAATGGCGGTTCTGATACAAAAGAACCCACCTAACCAGGCAAGTCACCCCTAAGGAAGCAGTGTGCCAGAAATGCCGCTATGGAATCTGTAGGGCAACCTGCAAGAACTGGGGCACAACGGGGGTGAGTTGCCAACTCGTGAATAGAAAAATATCTACAAGCAGAGATCGAATGCATGACCCATCCTAGGTCAATACGATCAGATATAAATAAACCTCAATATGAATAAAGCTGAAGCATGCTAAACTGGCAATGTAATCTCTATACATGGGTGTAGTGCCAAGTGCTCATGCTAGTGCCTCAGGTAATAGCATGTCATGAATATGAGGTATGATCAAAGTAATCAAATCTGCACACACGTGGATCCCGTCCACTCGTCACCCACTGACAATAACCACCATGCATGTAAATATCATAAATCATGTGCATGGGAAATAATATGAGGATATAAACCATCTGTGTCCCTCGCGACACGTCAAAATCATGGAACCGGAGTGCCCAGCATCGACACTCAAAAACATCATGAAAACTGTGCCCAGCATCGGCACGTAAATCCTCATATATCGGGCTCCGTCAGTCCGGATCGGCCCACGGGCGCTGTCTGCGGTATCGGCCCTCGGCCCCGGCAGTATGCCCATATCCATATATCGACACTGGTCAGTATCCTCCGGATAAACGCCAGGTCCAACCAATCACCGGTAGCTACTCGCCCGCTTCCAGACTCAATCGGCAAAGCTCATCGATCATCTTGCCGAGGGAAACCATACCGGGTCCACCATGTACCCCCAATCGGCTCGTCCACTCCTCGATTCGGGTTTCACATGTCGCTCTCAGCACCGAGAAAACACATGGTGGATGCACTGAAATATCATATCAAGGGTAACCGGGTTTTTAAAGCAATGACATATTCTCTTTTTAAATACCCACGGTTCCCAAATACAGAAATATCATAGAAACAACATATCTCAATGCGTATAATCAGAAAGCATGATGTATGCGACATGTAAAAGAAATGTAAGCATATCATTATGTCATGCAAGGATCATATACTGAATGCAATAGTACTACAGTGTAGTGACATGGCAATTATCGATGATGAAGTGTGTGAGCCGGCAAACAAGTGTACGTGGAACATACGCATCATCGATAATTGTGCTGGTGTCCTAGCAGCATGACTGAAATGTATCAACAATATAAGCGATGCAATGCAAACAGCATGAATGTGCGGAATCGAGTAATCAATGCAACAGTAGAGAACCTTCCTCAATAATTATATCATGCAACCTTGCCTTTTTAAATAAGACGAATCAGGGCTTTTGGTAAAATAAGGGCTACGGTGTTTTAAGAAAAGATGCGTCGTTAGAAAATATCCGTATAAACCCTTTTTTGCCTATCTTTAAAATATCCCCGATTCGTTAGTTTTGAAATAGGTATGACTCGGGTCTAGCCTAACGCCTACTATGCGAACTACGAACCCGACAATCAAGCCAATAGAGAGGGGTATGGAAACCACCTAAATCTGAGTCGATATCACAATATCTCATCACATGACAGGCATCACTACCATCAAATCACATCTCCAATACGAACTCTGTCATGTCGCCAAATCTCACGGTCTCAATCGCATTTCATCGACTCATCTCAATCCCACGTATCATCCTCAAAACTCGTATATGAACACATAGTCCCATACCCATGTGTAGATACACACACCATCATAAGCGCACAGATAAATGAAAGAATGCATGCAAGTATATGTGTATGTGTATGTGTATGTGTGCAACCCCTACTCTAGGGTTTCGCACTAAACTAAACCAAAACATTCTTATCACCAATAATACCATTATCACCATCAATAACCCTAAACAACACATAATAAATATATGTGTGTATACGTATTCGTATACATTACCACGGACCGCGGGGGTGCTATACGCCATCCACCCGACTTCTCCCCGTAGATATAATCTACTCACCTTGCTTCTCGTGTGCCAAAGCCGATGTCGCCATCTTCATCTCCTTTGCCTCAACATCACGCGGGGTACCTACAAGTATATCACAATGCTAAAGCACATGAAAATCACATCGGAAACCAAAACAGCACTGTTAGTTATATGTATGCCCTAGAGGCCATTACTGTACATTGGATGTATATTGTAGTGGATGCTGGGACATATATAGGTAGGACTTTCTTGCTCGACATGATAGTACGCTATCTGGTTGCACTTTATCTTAACATGTATACTTTCCGTCTCTCTGATTACATGTTGATAAAGCCCATAGGATGTGTACTCGACTTCCAGGACTATGATGTAGATCATACTAGTGGGGCCTGGGTAGTCCATGAGTACATCCTTGAAATGTTCCTAGTCGAGGGAATATCGAGACGGGGCATCGATATTCCAGAGTAGACTAGCGCATATCTTCTCGACCCATGCGATGGGCGATGGATGATCCCATATCCATTGGTGTTTGACATCGAAGATGGTATGCGGGTGCTCAGTGGAGACTGGGTACACTGAACGGACTCGCCGAGAACTCCCAGATGGTATTATACCTCACGTCAGATGGCAGTTCTCTGGTGACACTGGTACAGCTTAGTCTGTTGACCCGAGATCCTCATAGAGTCTTGTGTGTCTCCCACTGTGCTTTGATTTCCACCCTACCACGGCTCTACTGAGTCGTGCAAACAGGTGGTTTTTGGGTACAGTCCCGATTCACATGGAGGCAATGAGCGATAGGAGGGGATTCGTTTCTCCCGGTATTGGGGGTTGATGTTGTGCTATGCTCGACTGGCCATAACAGGAAATCCCTGGCCAGGGTTGCCGTGATATACTGGTAAGAGTTATCAGTAGTTTCACGAATGTTATGGACCTCAAGTCGGCATGACTTATCGAGCTATTGGGGTCTGACGTTTACCACCCCTAGGCGAGATATGCGACATATCAGACGAACAGACCGGACTATACGGTAAGTGTTACTGGTTGGATTCGCAGGAGTGTGAGCGGGCTTGCTCGTCGATCTTCTGATCGCTCAATACCCGGGTGGCCGTTACGTTTAGCAGACCGCTTGCGGCTTGTGGGTGTTTGATATGATCATCATCTGCTGCCGGCGTATTGACGAGTCTTTAGAGTCCTACACAGAGGTTTCCTAGCTCAAGCGAAACGAAATAGGAGCGCATATGAGATATGTGCGGGACCGAGAATAATACCAGTATGTGAAACTGTATTCTATTCTCGCGATGAATGTATCGATTGGTTATATGCGATATAACCTAGTTATCGAATCAAGGATTGATTCGATAAGCCGATACATATGATACTAGTCGGTTATATCCGATATGACCGGATCATTGAATCAAGTGTTGATTTAATGATTTAATGTGTAATTATATATTTGATATATTGCTTTGCATTAACTAGTATTGGTTCACTTTAAAAGGATTTTCTCACTCGAATTGTGCACATTGTATATGCGATATAGTTATGTGCACATGATTGTATCATGTTTGATGATACATGCTTGCTTGGTTAAGTGTAAAGAATTAAACCATGGTTAAACTCATGATTAGGGTTTTTCTTTCTCATTCATTTATCTTTTTATTTATTATTTTCATTTTGGAAAAAGGAAATGATAAAGTAAAATATAAATGGTGGCATGTTTTGTTTTCTAGCTTGAAGCTTCTTGAAAGTTTTGACTTAGTCTCCTTTTTTGTTCTTTTGCTTAACCCTAACCATCCCATTAACCATGGTCTCTTCTCTACACTTAACTAGGGTTTTAGTTATGATAAGTATCAATTTATATTTCTATTTTTAAGATATACTTATCATATCTTTCTTCTTCATCATCTTCATCTTCTATGGAAAAGCTTGCTACTCCAATGGCAAGTGTTAAAAAAGTGTGAGAAATCCAAATCTAAAGTGAACCCAACTCCTATTTCTTCATCCTCTACCTCTTGCCAAGTAGTATAGGGTGTTTCCTTCACAAGTTTTCAAAGCTTGATGAAGTTGGAGCTTGTTCTTGCGATATCTCGACGTAGATCATCTTCGGCATGGACATCGACAACCTAGCTCGCTTATTCTTCGACGAAGCCGACGCTAGAGCCCGGGAGTTCACTTGGACAGCGAAGGCACCTCGTTGCGGAGCTATGGAGGTGGACAAACGGATCTACAAAGGTTGTATTTCCGTTATCTTATAGTTTAGTTGTAAACTAGCTTGCTTGCTTTGCCTATACTTCTAGCCAACGATCCGTTCTAGGTTTCCTCGGCACCGTAATTTTTATAAATTGGCATGTTTGATCACTTGTGAGACTTCACTAGAGTTTCTAGGATCCCTACAAGCACACGCTACTCGCATAGGTAAAAACCTATCGCTTCGCATGTGAACACGATCAATATCCATCTGTCGTTGACGTCAAAACGCCACCCGACAGGAACGAAACACCAAATACCAAAATCCACGCTAAAACAAGTCTCAAATCATGCATCAACATAGGAAAAATCATCCCAGATTTCACCCTAGATGGAATCTGTAAAAACTAGACATACCCAGGGTCAAGACTAGAGGAAATAGGGCCACAGAACCAAAACGAGCACCAGAACCCCTGCTCTGGCCGCAATTTGCGGCCAGAAGGAATTAATTGGCGGCCGTACTATGGAGTTAGGGGCTAGGGTTTGGTCTGGTGGTTCTATAGTGCCTGCACGACTCACTGTCAGCTCAATTTTATTTTTGGGGTCTCGGGGTGATAGCAGATTACACAAAACAGTCCCAGATTTCCAGTTTTTCCGATATCGGTTCCGTAATCTTGTATTCTGGTTTCAATTCCAGGTTGGGGTCAAATTTTGCATTACACCAGGATTTCTAAGGTCACAACAAGCCTCAATTTCATCTTGATTTCAGATTTACCCTAAACCCTCACTTGAATTCTCTAAAATCCACAAAACGACACAATATCGATATGAAACTAGTATGGATGCAATAGAAATGAGATACTACTCTAATAGGTGCATAAATTACCTTCTTTGGCAACTCAAGAAAATTCTTGAGTTGCTCAAAGTCCTCCAAATCCAATCTTGCTAGGTTCCAAGTGTAGCTAGTGAGCTTGGGAGTAAGTTTTGTGAAGTGGGAATGGGGTTTTGGGTTTGTTTTCATTGTGGATCTAGGGTTTCATGAAGAGGGAGAGAGGAAGGAGAGAGAGCAGCAGCAACAAGGGAAAGAGAGGAGAGAGAATGAGAAGGGGAAAATGATGAGGGATGGTTCAAAAAGTGGGGGGTTTGACTTGGTCTCTCCCTCACTCATTACCTACTTTTTCCCTTTTCTTTTCTTTTCCTTTATCTTCCCTTCTCACTCCAATAGTGAATCCAAATGAACCATGGCAACAAAAATGTAACACAAGTGTAACAAGTGTAAAAATGATATGTGCACATTTTTGCACAAAAATGCTAAAAATCCAATTAGCGATTTTTAATTGCGATTAACACTAAATTAGCATATAACCAGTCTTAAAAACTTTAAATTGGCATAATCCCATAAAATACCCTATTTTAGAATTTTCCAAAGTTTTTCAAAATTTCCCCCCATTTATTTGTATTTAAATATACCCGAATATTAAAATATTCATTAAAATAATATTAAATTATAAAAATTCCCGAAAATAATATTTTATTATTTTGGAAATGTTACAATCCTGTCGGCCAAGAAGTCGCTGTTGCTGAAGGTCGGGTTGTATCCTGCAATTTATGCGTCGCTTTTTCAATATCCCGTGCCGTATGTATGGTGGGTCAAAGATTTCCCGGAGCAATGAAACATTCCGACTCACACCTTTCTTCTATCGGATCGGGAAGTTTCAATTTCCTTGGAGGAGTTCGCGGAGATCTCTGGCTTACCCGTCAGAGGGGAACATTACGAGGAGATATTACCCCCTGACGAGTACATCTTTGCCACCAAACCGGTAGTGATGGGCCTTACCCCGGAGAATGCCGTTCAACATCAATTCCCAAGCCTAATTAAGGTGTTGAACATTTACGAGAGTCTATTTCTAGAGTCTGGAGGGCATGGAGTTAGCTTTACAGACTTTATCGCTCGCTTTCTTCGCTCAGAAGTCTTGTCAAAACAAGCCGCAAAATTCGCTAAGCTTAACGACCCGTTTGGTTTTGGTTTGGATAACCAACCGACGGCGGAAGCAGATTCAAGAAGCTTTTTCATTCCAGACACCCCGGTCGTCCCTTTTGCAGAGCTCGCTGCTTCAGACGTCGAAGAAGAGACATTCTTCCTGGGGGTTTTTGGCTTGTGGTTGAACTGGTTTGTGCTTCCGATACACCCTCGCTATATGAGGCCGTCAGTCTTTTACCCAGCCCACCGCATGGTTGCGGGGACGCGTGTGGCCGTTGGAATTGCGGGGCTGGCCCATCTATACCACGGCCTGAGCTTGGCAGCGGATACTATTCAACCTGGGGTAAAACCTGTACATCTTTCGTTGCACTACTTTACATTCTGGGCCGAGATGCACGTGCTTGGTGCTTTCGGAGTCCACAAATGGCCCCGTTTCTATGATAGTTATAACTTTCCCTGTGTCATGTTCCTAGTTGACGCTTCCGCATTAGATCTGTCGCAGCGAGAGTGTCATGACCCGAAGGTACGGAACGTGACTGGCACTTAGATTACGAGACGTCTCAAGGCATAACGCAACCTAAGTCAGCCAAAGCCCAGAAAATCTAAACCATAAATAATAAGAGTGAAGGAAAAATCTTTTATGAAAATGATTTTTAAACCAATTAAGTTATATTAATCCCTTTTTAAAAACATCAAAATTTTTCCGAAAATTTCGGCAGAGTCTCCTTTGTAAATACTAGCCCCCAAAATGGGTACAACAAGATATATAACCTGTAATGATATAATGGCATCCCCAAGCGGGAGCTAGCTCTTTGCCTAAGGCGCATCACAACCACACGCAATATGTAAATGATATCAAGCAAATAAGCATAAAGAAGCACAAAAATAAAGAAAACACAACGTCGGCTCAAGTGAGCTCGACCACCGAGAACCCACATATACACAAATCTCTCAGTCTCATCACTAGGTCGCATATACAAATAAGAAGTGGTAGATGGAGAATACTAGATACAATGATAGTACAAAAAGAGACAAAGTGTCATCGCAACCCACCTACGAGCAATGTCGCGAGTCTGAGCAAAAGAAGCCAATGAAAAGATACGCCCGCCGCTACGAGACTGACGGGTCCGACCTGCAAGACACTGTAGCACAACGGGGGTGAGTTGCCAGCTCATGAGTAGAAAATAACATCTAATAAGGCTATCGTAAGAATGCACGCAAATGCGTCGCAATCTGCATATCTCAGTATAATGCGATGCTACTAATATGTATGCACATGGATGCAAAATCAATACGAAATCTTTAAGTGTTTAAATATGATGATTTTTGCATTCTTAACTTAGAAAAAAAATCTGTACAATAGCCAAGGTACCATCAATGAAATCATCCGAAAACCGTGTTAAGTATCGACACCAAATATGGAAATATATCTGTCTCAATGTCTCACTATATCAATGTCTCAATACCTAGGGCTCCGTCAGTCCGGATCGTCCTATATCATCAATCTCACGACAACGGTCGGTATTCTCCGGATATCCGCCGCGCTAGACAACACCGGTAGGTAGTCTTCCCCTGCCAGGCTTATCGTCCATAACTCGATCTTCTTGCCCCGAGGTACCATACCGGGCCCACCATGTACCCGAGACGATTCATCCACTCCTCGAATCGGGTCTCGAAATCCAACAGAAAACATGAAAACTCATGGTGGACGACACATACATCACGAGAAAACCGCAACTTATTTTAAAAATGATGATATTAAACTTTTGTTAAATTCTTGCGGTTTTCCCCAAAATCCAGAAATCTCATCAATACTGAAATCCTCAAGAAAATCATAATAACCAACATATTGTATATGATAAATGCTTATGATATCAAAGATATGCAGTGTGATTTGTGGCTAGGAATCTATATAAGCATGATGATGAAGTGAGGTATATACATGCTATGCAATTCAATGTATCATATATGATGCAAGTGTTTAATATTGAACTAAGCAAGTTCTACAGTGCTCGTGGTATGGCAATTACCAAAGGCGTGTGTGTTCATATGAATAGTGCGCGTGCAACATGAGCCAATGGTAATGGTGTAAGTGTCCTAAGAGCTTATATCACACATGTGTATATAGATAACCAGAAAGCTATGCATATGAATGGGATGGTTAACTAAATAACTATGCGTATAGTTTGCAAGTAATAAAGTGATCCTAACTATGGGGCCCCTCGCGCCATCCAGACGATTTCCCCATAGATGTATACATCTACTCACCCGGACGCCTCGCTAATCTGATCCAACCACCGCTTTGCTTTTGCGCGCCGCGTCCGATGTTTCCGCAACCGATCCTAAAATTGCATAACACACAACATAAGATTACACCTCATGAAACGATGCAAGTCACAATATGAAAAGATCGACGCTCACAAGTTAGGCACAACGTGCACTCGGTGCGCGGAACACACACGAAAACCACTAAAGCCTTAACTAAAATCGTCGTTTCGGAGCAACCGTCAGAACTAATACCCGATTAAACCAAATTCCGCATTCGCACACCCTAAAATTCATAGGAGATGCTATTAATATCGTCAAGATTTCAAAATTAGATCACCTCCTAAATATATGAAAAACCTAGTAAGCGCTAAAGTTTCAATTTCGATGCAAATATCGCGGATTAACGATTTAGCGATCACAATCTAGCATAATTATCCAAACTAACCCACTAGATAACCACTACACCTAATTTAACCTATTAGAAATGCTTCAAACCCTAATCCAAAAGCAACCCTTTTCTAGAATTTCCTAAACAAGAAATTATAACCCATTTTCACACTTTAAATTTCTAATTTAGCATATTTGAACTACAATTTAACAATTAGATTAGAATTTTCACCTCACAAGTTTTGAACCTCTTGCACTTAGCCTCCAAAGACACCTCCTTTCTCCATGTTTTAAACAAATTTTGGCTTGAGAAGAGGTAGAATAGGGATCAGTGTTGAATTTGTGAAGAAAATTGTGGATTTCGATGGATTTTTGATAGAATTTTGAAGCAAAATGCAATAGGGAAAAAGAGGGAACAGCAGCAGGAGGTTTCGGCCTGGGGGTGGGAAGGGGGAAAATGAGAGAAGAGTGTGGAAATTTCCATGAAGAAAGAACCCCACAAGTTCATTTAATGCTTTCACATCATTCTTTATAAAAAAAACCCCATTTTATTTCATTTTTAAACCATAGAACAACCAATCTAGGAAAGTCTTGATAAAATTTTTGTTAACACTAGATTTTAGTTTATAATGGTTTCTAAGTATGTAATTTACCCATTTAAATTTGTATTTATCACTAATTTAATGTATATTTAAAAGCTTAAAATAATATTAAAAATAATTAATTAAGGATTTTTTTTAAATGACTAGAAATTTTTAAGTGACAATTAATTAACCAATTACTAGCAATTTCTTATCTAAATTTTGTTTAATTAGGCCTATATTGAAAAATAATTAGTTTGACATTTTACGGAAAATACTGTTTACCGATTATCGAAAAACTACCTAAACGAAAATTCAAAGCGTTACAATCTTCCCCCCTTAAAGAAATTCGGTCCCCGAATTTAAAATTTAACCATGCGTACCTTTAAATAGATGGGGATATTTCTTCCTTATCTCGTCCTCGGTCTCTCAGGGGACCTCCTCGCTGTTCGGGCCATGCCAAAGAACCTTGACGGACGGCATAACCTTCGACCTCAATCTCTTTACCTGCCGATCCAAAATGACCACCGTCTGCTCGGTGAATGAAAGGTCGCGCTCCAGCTGGATCATCTGGTGCTGAATCGCATGGGAAGGATCATGAAGGTACTTTCGGAGCATCGAAACATGGAACACAGGGTGAACATCAGGGAAACCGGGCGGAAGAGCCAACCGATGAGCCACCGAACCGACACGCTCTAGGATTTCGAAGGGACCAACATATCTAGGACTAAGCTTTCCTTTTCGCCCAAATCTCATCACGCCCTTCATCGGAGAGACCCTCAGGAAAACATGATCGCCAACAGCGAACTCGAGTCGGTGACGGCGCCTGTCAGCATATGATTTCTGCCTACTCTGTGCTGCCCTCATCCTATCTCGAATTAGCTGGATCTTTTCGGTCGTCTCCTGTATGATCTGCGGCCCCAAAATACTACTCTCCCTGAGCTCTGTCCAACATACAGGTGATCGACATCTCCTCCCATATAAATCCTCGAAAGGTGCCATCTGAATTGTCTCCTGGAAGCTATTATTGTAGGAGAACTCGATCAAGGGAAAATGACGATCCCAGCTGCCACCGAAATCTAAAATACAAGATCTGAGCATGTCCTCAAGAGTCTGAATAGTGCGCTTTGACTGACCATCAGTCTATGGATGAAAAGCTGTGCTAAAACTCAATCGGGTGCCCAAAGCCTCATAAAGTTTCTGCCATAATCGGTTGGTAAACTGGGTGCCCCGGTCGGACACGATGCAAGTTGAGACGCCATGCAGTCGTACGATCTCATCAATATAAACCTGGGCGTACTGAGCAAATCCAAAAGTGGTCTTCACTGGCAGGAAGTGAACTGCTTTCGTCAGTCGATCCATAATCACCCAAATAGAGTCATACCCTCGACTGGTCCTGGGTAGACCCATAATGAAGTCCATGGAGACCTGTTCCCACTTCCACTCAGGAATGGGCAAAGGCTGTAACTCGCCGGCTGGCCTCTGGTGCTCGGCCTTGACTTGCTGACAAGTCAGGCATCTCGATACAAAGTCTGTAACATCCTTCTTCATCCCGTCCCACCAGTAAACATCTCTCAAATCACGGTACATCTTGGTGGAACCTGGATGAACACTGTATACTGATCTATGTGCCTCCTCAAGAATATCACGCCTCAGTCCCCCAGAATCTGGTATGCACAGTCGAGTCCTAAATCGAAGTATCCCATGATCATCAATCACGAACTTGGAAACTCTGCCCTGCCGAATCTGCTTGATAATCTCTAAAATACAGGCATCACCGGACTGTGCCTCGCGGATACGGTCAAGTAACTGTGGGCGTGCTCTGAAATGGGCCAGCTGTCCCCCTGTAGGAGTAAACTCGAATTGCACTCTGCTGTCATATAACACCTGCCAATCCGCCGTCGACTGCATCTGTACTGCGCTCAAACAAGATAAGCTACCTCCGGGCCTCCTGCTCAAAGCATCTGCCACCACATTCGCCTTGCCCGGATGGTATAGAATCTCGCAGTCATAATCTTTCACCAACTCCATCTAACGGTGCTGTCTCAGATTCAGATCTCGCTGCTGAAAGATATACTTCAAGCTCTTGTGGTCAGTGAATATCTGGCACGACTTGCCATATAGGTAATGTCTCCAGATCTTGAGTGCAAACACCACTGCAGCCATCTCTAAATCATGAGTAGGGTATTTCTGTTCGTGTTTCCTCAATTGCCGAGAAACATACGCGATAACTCTGCCGTGCTGCATCAACACACAGCCCAGCCCCACTCGAGAAGCATCACAATATACCACGAAACCGCCTGATCCTGAAGGCAATGATAACACTGGTGCAGTAGTCAGACGAGTCTTCAACTGCTGGAAGCTATCCTCACATGCCTCGGTCCAATCAAAAGGAACCCCCTTCCGGGTCAACCCGGTCAACGGTGCATCAATATGGGAGAAATCCTGGACAAAACGTCGATAATAGCCGGCCAGACCTAAAAAGCTGCGAACCTCTGTAATTGATACCGGTCTGGGCCAATGCTGAACTGCCTCGATCTTCTTCGGGTCCACGCAAATACCATCTCCCGTCACCATGTGCCCCAAGAAGTCTACACTGTCTAACCAGAATGCGCACTTGGTAAATTTGGCGAACAACTGATGCTCCCTCAAAGTCTGCAATGTGATACGCAAGTGCTGCTCATGCTCCTCCCGGCTCCGAGAATAAATCAAGATGTCGTCAATGAAAACAATGATGAACTGATCAAGATACGGCCTGAATACACGGTTCATCAAGTCCATAAATGCTGCCGGGGCATTGGTGAGCCCGAACGACATCACCAAGAACTCATAATGACCATAACGTATACGAAAAGCGGTCTTCGGAATATCTTCCTTCCGAACCCGCAACCGGTGATAACATGACCGTAAATAAACCTTCGAGAAATGTTAGTTATGTATATGCCCTAGAGGCCATTGTTGTACATATGATGTATATTATAGTGGATGCTTGGATATATATAGAGAGGACTTTCTTGCTCGATATGATAGTATGCTATATGGTTTCACTTTATCTTAACATGTTAACAAATACTGTTTTGTGATCACGTGTTGATAAAGCCCTTAGGATATGTACTCGACTACTAGGACTATGATGAGATCATACTAGTGGGGCCAGGGTAGTCAACGAGTACATTCTATAACTATTCCTAGTCGAGGGTGTATCGAGACAGGGCATCGATACTCCAGAGTAGACTAGCGTATACGCATCTTGACCCATATGATGGACGATGGATGATCCCATATCCTCTAGTGTTGGACATCAAAGATGGTGTACGGGTGCTCAGTGGAGACTGGGTACACTGAACGGACTCGCCGAGAACTCCTGGATGGTATTATACCGATCGTCAGATAGCAGTTCTCCGGTGACACTGGTACAGGTTAGTCTGTAGACCCGAGATCGTCATAGAGTCTTGTGTGATTCCCACTGTGCTTTGATTTCCACCTTACCACGTCCAAGAGGGCGTGCAAAACGGTGGCTTTTAGGTACAGTCCCGAATCACATGGAGGCAATGAGCGATAGGAGGAGTTTCGTCTCTTCCGGTATAGGGAGTTGATGTTGTGCTGTGTTCGATTAGCTATAACTGGAAGTCCCTGGCCAGGGCTGATATGGAGATTTACTGGTAAGTGTTATCAGTAGTTTCTCGACCCGTTATGAGCCTTACATCGACACGACTTATCGGTTAGTGGGGTCTGACGTTTACCACCCCTAGACTAGATATGCGACATATCAGACGAAGAGACCGGACTGTATAGTAGTGTTACTGATTGGATTCACAGGAGAATGTACATGCTTGCTTGTTGATCTTCTGATCTCTCAATACACAGGTGGCTGTTACGTTTAGCTGACCGCTTGCAGCTTGCGGGTGTTTGATATGATCATCACCTGCTGCCGGCGTATTGACGATTCTTTAGAGTCCTACACAGAGGTTTCCTAGCTCAGGCAAAACGGAGTAGGAGAACATATGTGATATGTGCGGGACCGAGAATGATACGATATGAGATACCGTATTATATTCTCGCGATATGAGATATCGGTCGGGTATATGTGATATAGCCGGGTCATCGGATCAAGTGTTGATTCGATGAATTGGTACATGTTATATTAGTCGGTTATATGCAATATAGCCGGATTGTCGGATCAAGAGTTGATTTGATAATTTAATGTATAATTATATATGTGATATATTACATTACGTTAACTAATATAAGCTCGCTTTATTGATTCATTTTCTCACTGGATAATACATTGATGGATATGCGATATATGTTAATTGTATTATTTTCTTTTGTTACAAAATATATTGTATATGTGATATATAATATTGTAACAAGTTAGGGTTACAAATGCAACATGGTTGTTAAGTTTAAACAAAGTCAGGTTTTGGATTTGGGTTAGCTTTTAGGTTAGCTTTTTCATGAAGCTTCATGAAGCTTTCCTTTTTGTTTTCTAGCTTGATATTTTGTGTAGATATTTGTTAACCCAACCCAAACCCTTAACTCTAGTTTATTCTCTACATGAGTTAATGCCTTCATTTATTAACTCATGGTTGTCATTTGTAACCACAACAATTTCATTATTCATCACAAAAAGCTTTCTTCTTCTTCTTCCTCCTTGAAAAAGCTTTCTAGCTTTTCGTGAAGTGATGATTTAAAGTGAGAAAATGAAAACAAAAGAGAGCAAAATTCCTACTTCATCATCCTCATCTATTCTAACCACTTAGATTAGGGTGTTCACTTCACTAATACTTGATTAGAGAAGTGAAAGATTGATCTTGAGATTCTTCAAGGTAGATCATCTTCGAAAAGGAAGACTTCAAGCAAGAATGGATCATTCGACTTGTGGAGCCTCTCTTGAGTCCGGGAGATCATGGATCGCGGCAAAGGGACTACTACTCGGAGCTTATGAAGCGAAGGAATGGACTACAAAGGTTGTAATCTCTCTCTCTTAGATGTAAAGTTGTTTACATGCAAAGTTAACCCTAATTCTCTAGTTAAGATCTTGGTTAGGGTTTGTTTAGCACCCCAAAAATTTTAAAGAAGCATGTTTGATGCTTGCCAAAACCTTGCTAAGGTTCTAAGCTAACTCTACAGTGGTATCAGAGACAAGCTAGAGCATTAGGCGTTGTCTAGACGAAGTTAGAAGTCCGATCGAACCTCGAAACACCGAGAATTCACCGTTTGCTGGAAATTTTTTCAAAAGTTAAAAATTTTCATAATAAAAATACTTAGAAAATCATGCAGGGAATTTTATGGACCCACCTGAAGAAAGAGTCCCTAACTCGCTACAGTGACCGCGTAACCGCGGCCAAAACCTGGTTTTGGCGGCGGTTCCGCGGCGCCACTGTGGAGGCTTGGGACGGGCACTTCAGTGACGGTCCATAAGTGCTGGGGCATGCTACTGGGAATTTTTATTTTCTGCTCAAGTGTTGAGCTCACTGGGGTATTTTGGGAATTCGTTGTGTCTGTCGAATTATCTAACTTCGCCTAGTTATCAGCGATGTTTATATGTTACTGTGATATGTTATATTGTATCGTTGTGTATTGAATAGCCGGGGGTTTTATGTGAGATGAGAGTTTTCTTTTTCATTCATATAAAATTCATTTTTATGTAATACTCTTTTATTGGGGTACTTCCGGGTTGAGGATGATGTCACCATTGTATATTATTTACTTTTCCGCATTAGGATAGACCCAAGATGGAGAGCACAAGTAACCGGGTTTTAGGGTCCAGTGGGAGGCCATCTCGAGGAGTCGAGACCGGGTCTCCTAACCCTAGAATTAGCAGGGTTAGTTGCCGCTCTCGTAGGGGTCTAGGGACATGGGTTTGGCTCTTCATCGCGACTGTGGAATCCGTGTTTTATGCAGGCTCAAACTAAAACACGGATGTCCTAGTATATCCAATATTTCATATGTTGACTTTTGCTGCAATGTTCTGTGATGAGATCATATTACTGCCTGAGACGAATGCTTATACTATATGTTGATATATAAATATTGCTGCTTTCGTTTCTTCTGTGATGCTTCGGAAGCTTAAATGATGGGTTTTATTAATGAGATTAATAAAAGAAAAGAAACCTAAAAGATGTCGTAGAATCAAATTTTCAAAAAGGGTAGCTACAGTTTTTGCTTTGCATAGCGGCATTCCTTGAAGAATATCCAGCACCTTATTCGATAAGGAAAGAGCCGAGATCCCTTCACCGGGAGTGAACTCTTTAGCAAAACTGGCAGATGCTGCAAACTCACGGTTTAGTTTTTGATTGCTTCTATAGTTCTTGCTTTACACAGCGGTAATTTATGAAATATCCTGCACCTTATTCGATGAGGAAAGAGCCGAGATCCCTTCACCGGGAGTGACCTCTTTAGCAAAACTAGAAAAGCCTAAAAAACACTCCTTTTCAAAATCACTTGTTTCTACAACGATATCAAGTTCATTACGCAATAGGTTTTCTGAAAAACCTGTGTAGCCCTCCGACATTTCAGATAGATACTACTTAGTATTCGTGCTACGTTTGTTGGCCTGCATCAAGGCGTAGTGTGTGGTAGCTAACTAGTGCTTATCTGTAACATGAGATGTGATTGGATTAGGGTAGTCGTACGACTTTATTGGCCTGCGTCAAGAGTCGTACGGGTGGGTTTAATTCAATCAATAAATGTACGGGTTGAACTTGACTAGCGGATTATGGTTTGTTGGCCTGCGTCAAGGTCATGGGACGCTAGGGGTAAAAGTATTATCGGGAATTTCAAGAGTTGAAATTTGCAATGAGATTGCATACCTTCTATGAGATAGATGGATCCCCATACCCACTGCGAGTAAGAGTTACTCCTGGGAGAGTTTTACACATGACAATTAGCCGATCAAGTAGGTGTCTAGAAAGGTGTTAACGGGGTAAAGCCTATGGAAAAACGAGTTTTATTTTAATTAGGTCCGTGCGAAAGCACGGGGAACCTCTCTCAAAGTACTAACACTGATCTGGCTGAAAGATTGGCGAACTTGTAAGGTGTAATTAATCCCAGCTAATCTTACCTTTTAGGGTTTGAAGGAAGATTTGATTAAAACAGTGGGAGCCATCCTGATTAGATAAGATAATAACCAATCTAATCTTGAAAGAGCGCACGCTAAAGTGTTTTCTTCTCTCTCTCCAGGTAGCGACCATGTCAGACCTTAATCAAGATAATAATATGGATGTATTAACCGAACCCGCTTGTTATACTGAGCAGGGGAACGTTGGTTCCGTTCTTTCTTATAATTATTATAAGACTGAACAGGAAATAGAAGAATACCAGAATTCACACGCCGCCTAAACGAAGAATAAACATGTTGATGCATCTTCTTCGGATGTGTTAGTTACTGAGAACTGTTTCTCAGTTCACTCTACGTCCTGGGCATTAGATACCGGATCAGGATCCTACATATGCAATATATTGCATGGGCTAAAGAAAGGTAGAGAACTGGGAATAGATGATCATTCCGTAAGAGTAGGGAATGGTGCAAATGTTGCAGCCAAACTAGTTGGCGAATATCACCTTGTATTACCAAGCAGTAATACATTGATTCTGAACGAATGCTATTATATACCGAATATGATATGCAACATTATATCAGTTTCTTTATTAAGTAAAGAAGGATATAATTTTGTAATACAGGATAATGTTATGAATATCTTCCTAAATCAAAAGTTGATTGGATCAGGCTCGTTAAATAATGGCATATACGTTCTAAATCAAAACACAGTTTTTAATATACAGAACACACACAAGAGGAAAGGTTCAGAAATGAACGAATCCTTCTTATGGCATTGTAGACTTGGTCATATCAATGCGACACGACTTGCTAAGTTAAATAAAGATGGTTATTTAAATACGTTCGAATTATCATCTTATGAAACTTGTCATTCACGTCTCAAAGGAAAAATGACCAAAACTCCGTTTAGTGGACACGGAGAAAGAGTTACAGAACTCTTGGGACTGATACATAGTGATGTATGCGGTCCCATGTCTACACATGCCAGGAATGGTTCCTCGTACTTCATTACATTCACTGACGATCTCTCAAGATACGGACATGTGTTCCTATTGAAACACAAGTCTGAAGCTTTTGAGAAATTCAGAGAATATAAGAATGAAGTAGAGAACCAAACGGGTAAAAGTATTAAGATCCTTCGATCTGATCGAGGAGGAGAATACTTGAGCAATGAGTTCCTAGATTATCTAAAAGAGAATGGGATTCTCTCTCAGCTTACTCCTCCTTATACACCATAGCACAACGGTGTATCGGAGCGGAGGAATCGCACCCTATTAGATATGGTACGCTCTATGATGAGCACTGCTGAGTTGCCTATTTCCTTCTGGGGGTATGCACTGGAAACAGTTGCAGACTTATTGAATATGGTTCCCACCAAATCTGTGCCAACCACTCCATATGAGATATGGAAATGAAAGAGACCATATCTTAATTATGTTAAGATATGGGGTTGTCCGGCATATGTAAAAACACAAAATCCGGACAAGCTCGGGGCAAGGTCTTTTCTGTGTAAGTTTATTGGATATCCTAAACATTCACGCGGGTATATCTTCTACCACTCCGAGAAACAAAAGGTGTTTGTATCTCGGAATGCCACCTTTTTAGAAAAGGAATTTCTTGAAAAAGAAATTAGTGGCAATGGGGTAGAACTGGAAGAAGTTCCAGCTACACAAATTGTAACAGAAGAGTTGGTGGAGCCAGATAATTCAGTAGTTCCTGATGAACCCAAGCCTCTCCGCCGATCTAGTAGGGTTCCTCATCCACCTGAGAGATACTACGGTTTTCTCATCGATGGTGGGAGAAAAGATTGCATCATGGAAGATGATGACCCGATTAGTTTCGAGCAGGCTATCACGAGTGGTGACTCTGTGAAATGGCTGGATGCAATGCGATCTGAGATGGAATCCATGTACACCAACAAAGTATGGACTTTGGAAGTTGCTCCTAAAGGGGTAAAACCCATTGGGAGAAAATGGATCTTTAAGAAGAAACTTGGTGTAGATGGAAAAGTTGAGACTTTCAAAGCTAGACTTGTTGCAAAGGGTTTTCGTCAACGACCAGGTGTGGATTATGACGAAACCTTTTCTCCAGTGGCTATGCTTAAGTCCATCCGGATCTTACTTGCCATTGCTGCATTCCATGACTATGAAATCTGGCAAATGGATGTTAAGACCGCCTTTCTAAATGGTGATTTAGAAGAGTGCGTGTACATGACTCAGCCAGAGGGCTTCGTAGACAGTGGGAGCAGCGGAAAGGTGTGCAAGCTGCTTAAATCCATCTATGGGTTAAAGCAGGTATCACGGAGTTGGAACATCTGTTTTGATGTGGTAGTCAAAGAGTTTGACTTCATCAAAAACATAGATGAACCTTGTATATACAAGAAGGCCGCAGAGAGTAAAGTTGTCTTCCTCGTATTGTACGTAGATGACATACTCCTGATAGGAAATGATATTCCTATGCTGCACTCGGTCAAGCTCTTCTTATCACATAGATTCTCAATGAAAGATCTATGTGATGCCTCCTGTATTTTGGGGATTAAGATCTATAGAGATAGATCTAGACGGATACTGGGATTGTCCCAATCCAGGTACATTGACACTATACTAAAGAGGTTTAGTATGGAAGAATCCAAGCGTGGGAATTTACCCACGATCTCTGGACTCACTCTCTCCAAAGAGATGTCTCCCAAGACTGATTTGGAAAGAGCTCGCATGCAAGGGATACCCTATGCTTCAGCAGTAGGCTCTATCATGTACGCGATGCTATGTACCAGACCTGATGTAGCATACTTACTAAGTGTGGTGAGTAGGTATCAAGCAGATCCTGGAGAGAATCATTGGACAGCTGTGAAGAACATTCTCAAGTACTTGAGAAGGACTAAAGAGATGTTCTTGGCGTATGGTAACGGAGAACTCCAGGTGGAGTCCTTTACCGATTCCAGCTTCCAAAGTGATAAGGACGACTCTAAGTCGCACTCGGGTTTTGTCTTTACCCTCAATGGAGGGGCAGTGTGTTGGAAGAGTTCCAAACAGGAAACCGTGGCAGACTCGACGATGGAGGCTGAATACATCGCTGCCAACGATGCTGCTAAAGAGGCTGTTTGGATAAAGAAGCTCATCACTGAACTTGGTGTAGTTATTCCATTGAGTATCTAACACCTCTGTATTGTGATAACAATGGAGCTGTGGCTTTGGCCAAGGAACCCAGGTCCCATCAGAAGTCCAGACATATTCTGAGGCGGTATCACCTGATCCAGGAGATAGTTGATCGCCAGGAGATCGAGCTTAGGAGAGTTGATACGAAGGACAACACTGCGGATCCACTCACAAAGGCCATTCCTCAGATACAATTTGAGAGACTCTTCGGAATGTTGGGTATGAGATACTACAACAGCTGGCCTTAGTGCAAGTGGGAGATTGTTAGTTATGTATATGCCCTAGAGGCCATTGTTGTACATATGATGTATATTATAATGGATGCTTGGATATATATAGAGAGGACTTTTTTGCTCGATATGATAGTATGCTATCTGGTTTTACTTTATCTTAACATGTTAACAAATACTGTTTTGTGATCACGTGTTGATAAAGCCCTTAGGATATGTACTCGACTACTAGGACTATGATGAGATCATACTAGTGGGGCCAGGGTAGTCAACGAGTACATCCTATAACTGTTCCTAGTCGAGGGTGTATTGAGACAGGGCATTGATACTCCAGAGTAGACTAGCGTACACGCATCTTAACCCATATGATGGGCGATGGATGATCTTATATCCATTGGTGTTGGACATCAAAGATGGTGTACAGGTGCTCAGTGGAGACTGGATACACTGAACGGACTCGCCGAGAACTCCTGGATGGTATTATACCTATCGTCCGATAGCAGTTCTCCGGTGACACTGACACTGGTTAGTCTGTAGACCCGAGATCGTCATAGCGTCTTGTGTGATTCCCACTGTGCTTTGATTTCCACCTTACCACGTCCAAGAGGGCGTGCAAAATGGTGGCTTTTGGGTACAGTCCCGAATCACATGGAGGCAATGAGCGATAGAAGGGGTTTCATCTCTCCCGGTATAGGGAGTTGATGTTGTGCTGTGTTCGATTGGTTATAACTGGAAGTACCTGGCCAGGGATGATATGGAGATTTACTGGTAAGTGTTATCAGTAGTTTCTTGACCCGTTATGAGCCTTACATCGACATGACTTATCGGTTACTGGGGTCTGACGTTTACCACCCCTAGACTAGATATGCGACATATTAGACGAAGAGACCGGACTGTATGGTAGTGTTACTGATTGGATTCACAGGAGAATGTACAGGATTGCTTGTTGATCTTCTGATTGCTCAATACACGGGTGGCTGTTACGTTTAGCTGACTGCTTACAGCTTGTGGGTGTTTGATATGATCATCACCTGCTACCGGCGTATTGACGATTCTTTAGAGTCCTACACAGAGGTTTCCTGGCTCAGGAAAAACGGAGTAGGAGAACATATGTGATATGTGCGGGACCGAGAATGATACGATATGAGATACCGTATTATATTCTCGCGATATGAGATATCGGTCGGGTATATGTGATATAGCCGGGTCATCGGATCAAGTGTTGATTCGATGAATTGGTACATGTTATATTAGTCGGTTATATGCAATATAGCCAGATTGTCGGATCAAGAGTTGATTCGATAATTTAATGTATAATTATATATGTGATATATTACATTACGTTAACTAATATAAGCTCGCTTTATTGATTCATTTTCTCACTGGATAATACATTGATGTATATGCGATATATGTTAATTGTACTATTTTCTTTTGTTACAAAATATATTGTATATGTGATATATAATATTGTAACAAGTTAGGGTTACAAATGCAACATGGTTGTTAAGTTTAAACAAAATTAGGTTTTGGATTTGGGTTAGATTTTGGGTTAGCTTTTTCATGAAGCTTCATGAAGCTTTCCTTTTTGTTTTCTAGCTTGATATTTTGTGTAGATATTTGTTAACCCAACCCAAACCCTTAACTCTAGTTTATTCTCTACATGAGTTAATGCCTTCATTTATTAACTCATGGTTGTCATTTGTAACCACAACAATTTCATTATTCATCACAAAAAGCTTTCTTCTTCTTCTTCCTCCTTGAAAAAGCTTTCTAGTTTTTTGTGAAGTGATGATTTAAAGTGAGAAAATGAAAACAAAAGAGAGCAAAATTCCTACTTCATCATCCTCATCTATTCTAGCCACTTAGATTAGGGTGTTCACTTCATTAATATTTGATTAGAGAAGTGAAAGCTTGATCTTGAGATTCTTCAAGGTAGATCATCTTCGAAAAGGAAGATTTCAAGCAAGAATGGATCATTCGACTTGTGGAGCCTCTCTTGAGTCCGCGAGATCATGGATCGCGGCAAAGGGACTACTACTCGGAGCTTATGAAGTGAAGGAATAGACTACAAAGGTTGTAATCCCTCTCTCTTAGATGTAAAGTTTTTTACATGCAAAATTAACCCCAATTCTCTAGTTAAGATCTTGGTTAGGGTTTGTTTAACACCCCAAAAATTTTAAAAAAGCATGTTTGATGCTTGCCAAAACCTTGCTAAAGTGCTAAGCTAACCCTACAAGAAATACCCTGCACCCTGGAGCTGATCGAATAAGTCGTCAATGCAGGGCATGGGATATCTGTTCCGCACAGTAACCCGGTTCAGCTGACGATAATCGATGCATAAGCGCATACTGTCGTCCTTCTTCTTAACGAACAGGACAGGACACACTTAGTCGGATAAGCCCTTTATCCAGCAAGTCCTGCAATTGATCCTTCAGCTCTCTAAGCTCCGCCGGGGCCATCCGATAAGGCGGTATAGAGATAGGCCCCGTGCCGGGGATCAAGTCGATGCAGAACTCAATCTCACGCTCTGGTGGCAGACCAGGCAGATCGTCAGGGAATACATCAGGAAACTCTCTCACAACAGGGACCTGGTCCAACGGAACCTCTGTGGCTCTAGTATCACAAACATAGGCTAAGAATCCCTGACACCCTTTCCGCAAGAGCTGACCAGCGCGAAGTGAAGAAATCAAGCTGGGAAGGGTGGCCCTACGATCTCCCTGAATAACAAGAACCGGCTCACCAGGAAAATTGAATCTGACTGCCTTCTCACGGAAGTCCACAGATTCATAACAGGTGGCTAGCCAGTGCATACCAAGAAGAGCATCGAAGTCTAGCATATCGAGGAGAATCAAATCAACTGAAGAATCTCTCTCCCCGATACGAACAGGACACGAACGGTACACAAAACGAGCAACAAACGACTCGCCTATCGGAGTAATAACGACAAGCGACGGATCTAACGAAGAAGACTCTCGGCCCAATCTCGGTGCAAAGTAAATGGATACATAAGAATGTGTGGAGCCTGGATCAAATAATACCCATGCATTAAAAGAACATACTGGCAGAGTACCAGTCACGACGGCATTGGATGCCTACGCATCTTGAGGGGTCAAAGCGAATACTCGGGCCTGTCCACCACTAATAGCTGGCTGTCCTCTGCCTCTGCCTCTGTCGCCTCGTCCTCTCTGAACCGGACCGCCACGCCCACGACCTCTAGGTGCATCTGCTTGGCGTGGAGCATCATCAGGGGTAAGAAGTAGAGCTCTCTGAAGAGGCGGTGAAGGTGGTAAGGTCACATGTGGCACTGTCGCTGCGCCCTGGCGCTCCATGGAACAGTCTCTGACACGATGGTACTGACTCCCGCACCGAAAACATCCTGGCGACAACTGCTGGGTCTGCGGATATGAACCAAATAACTGACCCCGTCTCAATCCTCTGCCACCGCCATCTCCCGGAAGAATCTATCACGGTGTCTACCCATCTTCCGTTGAGCTGGCGTATCAGTACGAATCCGCTTCGGCCAAGAAACGACCGGAGTATCAGAAATGCGCTCCTCCAAAAGTAAGGATGCATCCATCGCGGCTGCGTATGAGTCAAAGTGTTGGGTGCCGATGGCAAGGAATAACTGTGTGTCAAGCCCTCGTACAAATCTCTTTATCCTCTTCTCTTCAGTGTCTACTAGGTACGGAGCATATCGAGACAACTGAGTAAACTGTATATCATACTCGGACACTGTCATCCCAGGAGTCTTGCGCAAAGACTCAAAACTACGGGCTCGAGCATCTCAGACACTCTCCGGAAGAAAACGGGCAAGAAATGCAGCGGTGAACTCGTCCCACGTCATATAAGGTAGACCTGCAGCTCGGCCTCTCTCTACTGAATCGTACTACGTCTGGGCAAGGCCCTCCCGACGAAAACTCGCGAACTCCACCCATCTATCATCAGAACACCTCAACGAACGACAAATCCTAGCCATCCTATCAAGAAATGCCTGCGGGTCCTCTGTCGCATCCGTGCCGGTAAAAGCTGGAGGTCTCAACCTCATAAACTCCTGTAGTGAAACGGGGATAGTCGCAGTAGTTGCAAGAGTAACCGTCTAGGCAGCAGGTACAATCGTGGTTTGTGCAGTGGAAGGAACATCCTCGGATCTCTGTGCTCGACTGGCCTCAACTAAAGATCCCATCATCTGTCGCAACTCCTGCATACCGGCCTCTAATCTGGCAATACGGTCTGGAGAGGGTGGATCAATCTGACCCTGCGGGGTAGGCGTATCATCCCGCTCGATCCTCGCCTCAGACGAGCCTGCTCGAAGCTCATCCCTAGCGGCATCCCGCTGAGCTCTCGTAGTCTTTGGCAGCATCGAAACTGGAATAAGAAACAGGAGCGATAAGAACATTGCAATTGAATCAAGGAGTGCATGGAATCAAGAGGGGAAATACAAGAAATTATGTCCTAAGGTCACTTAGGCGGAGTACCGTATCGTAAGTATGCCGCGGAACATACCCACGCTACGCCACTCTGCTTAAGTCACCTACTCCATCTACCAAGGGTCGTCCTACACTCAGAAAGGTAAAACCTATAGCTCTGATACCAACTTTTTCACGACCCGAAAGTACGGAACATGATTGGCACTTAGATTACGAGACGTCTCAAGGCGTAACGTAACCTAAGTCAGCCAAAGCCCAGAAAATCTAAACCATAAACAATAAGAGTGAAGGAAAAACCTTTTATGAAAATGATTTTTAAACCAATTAAGTTATATTAATCCCTTTTTAAAAACATCAAAATTTTTCCGAAAATTTCGGCAGAGTCTCCTTTGTAAATACAAGCCCCCAAAATGGGTACAACAAGATATATAACCTGTAATGATATAATGGCATCCCCAAGCGGAAGCTAGCAACGGCACTCTGCGTGGCTCTTCGCCCAAGGCGGATCACAACCTCACGCAATATGTAAATGATATCAAGCAAATAAGCATAAAGAAGCACAAAAATAAAGAAAACACAACGTCGGCTCAAGTGAGCTCGACCCCTGAGAACCCACATATACACAAATCTCTCAGTCTCATCACTAGGTCGCATATACAAATAAGAAGTGGTAGATGGAGAATACTAGATACAATGATAGTACAAAAAGAGACAAAGTGTCCTCGCAACCCACCTACGAGCAATGTCGCGAGTCTGAGCAAAAGAAACCAATGAAAAGATACGCCCGCCGCTACGAGGCTGACGGGTCCGACCTGCAAGACACTGTGGCATAACGGGGGTGAGTTGCCAGCTCGTGAGTAGAAAATAATATCTATTAAGGCTATCGTAAGAATGCACGCAAATGCGTCGCAACATATCTAAGTATAACGCGATGCTACTAATATGTATGCACATGGATGCAAAATCAATACGAAATCTTTAAGTGTTTAAATACGATGATCTTTGGATTCTTAACTTAGAAAAAAAAATCTGTACAATAGCCAAGGTACCATCAGTGAAATCATCCGAAAACCGTGTCAAGCATTGACACCAAATATGGAAATATATCTGTCTCAATGTCTCACTATATCAATGTCTCAATACCTAGGGCTCCGTCAGTCCGGATCGTCCCATATCATCAATCTCACGACAATGGTCGGTATCCACCGGATATCTGCCGCGCCAGACATCACCGGTAGGTAGTCTTCCCCTGCCAGGCTCATCGTCTACAACTTGATCTTCTTGTCCCGGGATACCATACCGGGCCCACCATGTACCCGAGACGGTTCATCCACTCCTCGAATCGGGTCTCGAAATCCAACAGAAAACATAAAAACTCATGGTGGACGACACATACATCATGAGAAAACCGCAAATTATTTTAAAAATGATGATATTAAACTTTTGTTAAATTCTTGTGGTTTTCTCCAAAATTCAGAAATCTCATCAATACTGAAATCCTCAAGAAAATCATAATACCCAACATGTTGTATGTGATAAATGCTTATGATATCAAAGATATGCAATATGATTTGTGGCTAGGAATCTATATAAGCATGATGATGAAGTGAGGTATTTACATGCTATGCAATTCAATGTATCATATATGATGCAAGTGTTTAATACTGAACTAAGCAGGTTCTGCAGTGCTCGTGGCATGGCAATTACCAAAGGCGTGTGTGTTCACATGAATTGTGCGCGTGCAACATGAGCCAATGGTAATGGTGTAAGTGTCCTAAGAGGTGATATCACACATGTGTATATAGATAACCAGAAAGCTATGCATATGAATGAGATGGTTAACTAAATAACTATGCGTATAGTTTGCAAGTAATAAAGTGATCCTAACTATGGGGCGCCTCGCGCCATCCAGACGATTTCCCCATAGATGTATACATCTACTCACCCAGACGCCTCGCTAATCTGATCCAACCACCGCTTTGCCTTTGCGCGCCGCGTCCGATGTTTCCGCAACCGATCCTAAAATTGCATAACACACAACATAAGATTACACCTCATGAAATGATGCAAGTCACAATATGAAAAGATCGACGCTCACAAGTTATGCACAACGTGCACTCGGTGCGCGGAACACACACGAAAACCACTAAAACCTTAACTAAAATCGTCGTTTTGGAGCAACCGTCAAAATTAAAACCCGATTAAACCAAATTCCGCATTCGCACACCCTAAAATTCATAGGAGATGCTATTAATATCGTCAAGATTTCAAAATTAGATCACCTCCTAAATATATGAAAAACCTAGTAAGCGCTAAAGTTTCAATTTCGATGCAAAAATCACGGATTAACGATATAGCGATCACAATCTAGCATAATTATCCAAACTAGCCCACTAGATAACTACTACACCTAATTTAACCTATTAGAAATGCTTCAAACCCTAATCCAAAAGCAACTCTTTTCTAGAATTTCCTAAACAAGAAATTATAACCCATTTTCACACTTTATATTTCTAATTTAGCATATTTAAACTACAATTTAACAATTAGATTAGAATTTTCACCTCACAAGTTTTGAACCTCTTGCACTTAGCCTCCAAAGACACCTCCTTTCTCCATGTTTTAAACAAATTTTGGCTTAAGAAAAGGTAGAATAGGGATAAGTGTTGAATTTGTGAAGAAAATTGTGGATTTCGGTGGATTTTTGATAGAATTTTGAAGCAAAATGCAATGGGGGAAAAGAGGGAACAGCAGCAGGAGGTTTCGGCCTGGGGGTGGGAAGGGGGAAAATGAGAGAAGAGTGGAAATTTCCATGAAGAAAGAACCCCACAAGTTCATTTAATGCTTTCACATCATTCTTTACAAAAAAAACCCATTTTATTTCATTTTTAAACCATAGAACAACCAATCTAGGAAAGTCTTGATAAAATTTTTGTTAACACTAGATTTTAGTTTATAATGGTTCCTAAGTATGTAATTTACCCATTTAAATTTGTATTTATCACTAATTTAATGTATATTTAAAAGCTTAAAATAATATTAAAAATAATTAATTAAGGAAATTTTTTTAAATGACTAGAAATTTTTAAGTGACAATTAATTAACCAATTACTAGCAATTTCTTATCTAAATTTTGTATAATTAGGCCTATATTGAAAAATAATTAGTTTGACATTTTACGGAAAATACTGTTTATTTTACCGATTATCGAAAAACTACCTAAACGAAAATTCAAAGCGTTATAGAAATGCTCGACGTCTGGTCCTTCGCCCGTGTATGGTCGGGGATAGTATGACTTTTGTCGACAGAGTCTTAACTATCGGCAAGGAATCAACCAAGGCAGTGCAACCGCTGCATGATACTTTCAAAGACGGGGCTCCTACGTTGAAGGCTCGGGAGATCCTGCATTTATATTTGATCAGGCCAGGCTTTCTAGTGTTCAGGCATGGCGCCTTGGCATTGTTCATGAGGTATAAGCCGCACCGTTTTGCTCAACAGTCGGGTTATGATCAGGGTGTCCCGCTCGAGGCTTTCTTAGCCGAGCCGGTTGCTACGGAAGAGGGTATCCGCAGCGCGCTGCACTAGTTTATGCGGTTAAACACGGGGTCTAGCTTTCTCATCAGCGAGCCAAGCTACGTGCCGAAAGCTTCGAATGCCTACATGGCGTGGTATCAGCATGCGACAGGTGCTGTTATCAGGGAAGAGAGGCGGCTGTTACTTGATCATAAGGATGCTGTCCCAGCTGGTAATCCAACAGTTCCTTTGAAGCGACGGACCACCGTTCGTCCTTCCTTATGAGAAGCTGCTGCGGTTGTGGTCCCGCGCTCCTTCCCTGAGAAGCCTCCACCCTGTGTTCCTGTAAAAACGGTAGCTGTAGTGTCCTCGGAATCTGGCGTTGGTGTGGAAATCGGGACCCGTCGCACAAAAATGCCCGTTAAGCGCAAGCTCTTGTCATCGGCCGCTAGTGCTCACTCGCAAAAGAAGAAGAACTCGCTGTTTTCTGCCGACGTCATATTTGGCCAGGAGCCACATACTCCCTACAGCGAGGGCTTGTGCGAATACGATACCAACGAGGGTTTGTTCGACACGCCTGTGACCGACACTGATCTTCAGGCTGCCCTCGCAACTTCCGAGCGACTGGCTCACGAGGAAGCGGCGTTGATCACCATCGCAAAGTCAGGTATACTTCAGCTGTATTCTTCCACGTCTATCCTTTTTCTCTTTATTATATTTTTTTTGACGCTTTCTTCTTCAACAGGTATTTCTGCCGAAGAGGCTTTCGCGGCTTCCCTCGGGACGTTCGAGGAGGAAGAAAGGCTCCGCGCTTCTTTGGGTCTTGGTATGAGTCGCTTCATTACACCCTTATTCATTTTATTCATGCTCTGACCCTCTCTTTTACTTTATTACAGGGACTACCTTGACTCAGGTTATTCCAAGTGCAGTGCCAATCCCGAGCAACGATGCGGCAAAACTTCCAGAGCCAGCTATTGTGGCCCCAGCTCTCCCAACGTCACCGCAGGAGGCTTTGCTAAAGCAGCCGATGATGGATGCCGTAAAGGCTCTACCGAAAGGAAGCGTAGGAAGCATGCGGTGAGGGAACGCGATGCTGGTTTGGCCGTAGGTGCAGGCTCAAGCAGTATTCCGCTTGCTGATACTCCTTCGGCGAATGTTTCCTCTGCCTTTTCTACCACCCGTAGACAGGTTGCACGCGCGGCTCGGGAAGAAACTGAAAAGCTGCTCCAAGGTAACGTAACGCTGAATATTTTACTAGAACTTGATCTTCAAATTTTGACATATGCATTTTCTGCAGGGCCCAGTCTTGGCGATGGGATGACAGGTGAAACTCTGGCGGTTACAGTGCCCGAAGTCGCTGCCCTTTCTATGGAATCTGGGCTGTCCAGACCGCTGCCCTTTCTCCCTATGGCTCCTTGGTATTGACGGGAGTCGCAATCATAACAACGGCCCTTGTTGAGTCAGGGGATGAAGCTATGGGCGCGGAATCTACTCCTCTGAGAGAGAGCAAAGAAGTCGTTACACCCGGTGACGCCTCCGTCATAGTTTCGGTCCATGATTTATCAGGTAGTTGCTGGGTCGCTATTTTCAAGTTTTTCAATCCTGTTCAGCCCTTTTAATGATATTTTGTTTGTCTTGCGTATAGGTGCGTTGAACCATGAGGCTGCGTCGTCTGAAGAAGTGTCGCCGCTCTGACGGTCGCTGTCCCTTCTCTTTCTTCTGTGCCCTCTCAAATATTGGAAGGTATGGGTTTGCGACTTATTTGTTTTACTGTGGGTACCATCCTCCTTGTATTGACAGTGTATTGTCGCAACTCTGCAGGTGTCCTTTTCGACCATCTATACCAGGTGTTGAACCCGCATTTCTCCTTCCAGTCGGAAGTCATTTCGCCTCCTGGTATTGGTTAGTATATTCTTCAACTGACGTCTCTTCCTTTCTTTTAGACATGTTGTTGCTAATTCTTCTTCATATTGGATACAGCGTTACGGGTCGAGGGAGGGGGTGACAGAACAATCGTGCGTCCGACGCTCCCTGTCCTGTCGCCTGTCACAGCTGGTATAATAAACTTCATCGATCATATGTTTCCTTCATTTCTTAAGTCAGCATTTGACCGTAATTCATTTTGTAGCAATTGCACTGGCTCCCATTCTCTTCGAGTCCCGCATTCCGATGCCCGCAGGGCTCTTTGCCAAACGCATATCTTCCGGGGGCGCCGCAAACAGCCGTCGAATGTTGAGCGAATTTGTCAAAGATCTTGACGCCGAGGCCCTTACATCAGCTACAGATTTTGCTGTCGAAGTTAATCCAATGCTAGCGACACTTATGAACTTCCATGATGAAGATCTTGTCGGCTCTTGGGTTGATTACTGCAGAAAGATCGAGGCTTTCCTGCATGAGATTAAGCTCCAGCGTCCAGCTCCTGAAGTATTAAATTCGAACTCTCAGCGGGTTGCTTGGATCGAGCGTAGTGTTCCTTTCATTCACCATTTTGAACAAGAGGCGACCTTGAGACGAAAGGAACATGAGGTGGCTTCCAGCGAATCCGTCCGACTGCGTGCCCAGATTGAAGTGAATGTTGCACAGCTAAAAGCTGTTTTTGACAGTCTCCAGAGATGTATTTCGAATGGGTTGACTTCGCCGAGCGGGTCATGCAAGACTGTGAAGCTGCCATGCTAGAAGCCGATGGGATGCTTTCATCTTGTTTACGGCAACGGGCTCAAGTGGAAGCGGAGTTGGCTGCAGCAGCTGATCACGAGAAAGGATTGAGAGGAACGCACGAGCGACTTGCTGATTTGTTGAAGACACTTCCTCCTCAATAACCGTCTTTGTACCCCTTTTTTTACTGTAAACTTGCGGTTTATGAATAACATGTATTTATTTTGATTCCTTTATGAAATGTATCTTGTATTCACTTGAATTCATGAATAAAAGACATACTTCATTTTATATGGGCGTGTCCTTTTAGAAAATGTGTCTTGTAGATTGTCTACCTTGATCTCCTTGCAGGGCAGCGATGGCTTAGAAGACAGGTTCAGATTTGCCGCCTAAGACTTTTCAACTTTATGAGCCGTGAGGGTCTCATAAAGACTTTTCTTCCAATGAGTCGAGTGGATCCCATAGGTGTATTTTCTCCTTAGGAGTCGTGAGGACTCCTAAGTGTGTGTTTTCTCTTGAGAGTCGTAAGGATCTCACAAGAGAATTTTTCCCCCTTACAAGTCGATAGGAATCGTAAGTGGTTGTTTCTCTCCTTGTCGATATTCGACTTTGGAGAGTGTGGCCCGTGAATAGTATGCAATAGTCCATCTTAGACCGACTTGCTGGGCCCCAGTGCTTAGGAAATAGGTCCTTATCCCTATTGCCTAAGGCTTTTCCCTACGAGTCGAGACGAATCGAGAAGTTCTCGCAAGGACACTAATTTCCTCACGAGTCGAGACGGATCGAGAAGTTCTCGCAAGGGTGTACTAATGTCACAGTTAACTCCTGCTAATAGAAGTCCGTTAGGGTCTGTGGTACTAGGGTTTTTTACCCGTCGCACCGTCGCGTTGTCCGATATATTCCCCGATATGCAATCTTGCTGTTTGGGTAGCCCCGCAACTGTCGTGTCTCTGATCCCTTCGGGGGCTGGACAAGACGTCTTCAAGTAATCTTCCAGGTAATATTACCTTCAAAAGAGCAAGCGTTAGGGATATTCCATGCCGCTTTTTACTTGAGGTTAGGCTCAGTTTGGGAGCCCCGATGAGTCATGACCACTCCGCGCTGGAGCAAAATGATCTCCGATGGTCTTTCAGGTCTCATTTGAGTTACCGTCAAGACCCTGAAGCTAGAGATCTTCCTTTGCTTCGTTGGTTGACATTGTGTCTGCAATATTGCGACAAATGTCGAGGTTGTCTTCGGGTTGTCTTTGAACCATCGAGATTTGGAACTAGGGGACTTTGCCATAGCTCCGTTTGTTGATGTCGCGTCTGTATCCGGCTAGAGGGAGGAAGAACGCTGTTGTTGATATCTAGGCTGTGGATGCTGCCGTCGAGACTTGGAACTAGGGACTCTGCCATGGCTCCGAGGTAGTCTCTAGGCTGTCTGTGAACTGTTGAGATTTGGAACTAGGGGACTTTGCCGTGGCTCCGAGGTGATCTTTAGGCTGTCTGTGAACCGTCGAGATTTGGAACTAGGGGACTTTGCTGTGGCTCCGTTTTGCTGACGTAGCGTCTGCTTCTGGTTGGAACAAGAAGGAACGCCGTTGTTGATTTCTAGGCTATAGATGTAGCCATTGAGATCTAGCTTCCCTTTGACGAAGCCTGGTGGGACAATATGGTTCCCTTTTCGTTTGTGCCCATGGATTGTATACAGGGGTCGATGTGATCTCACCTGCAGGGCAAAAAGTTTCATTTCATTTTTTATTTCTTTCCGCGATGCTCTATCATTTCAGCTTTTTATATCGCGAAAGTCGCGATTGCCCAATCATTTCGGCTATTTTTCGCGGTGCCCAATCATTTCGGCTATTTTTCTTTTTCTTTACTCGTTGCTTTTTATTGCAAGTTGCCCAATCATTTCGGCTATTTTTATATGCATATATTTTACTCGCTGATTTTTATTGCGAGTTGCCCTATCATTTCGGCTATTTCATATGCATTTTTGGCTCGCTGATTTTTTGCTGCGAGTATGGAACTTGAGATCTAACACCAATTTTGGCATCAGCATCGCTGCGACTGGAATATTTCCAGGAGCGAATCATCATTTGCCGTTGTCGGTTCGAACAAAGGTGGCTTAGCAAACAGGGTTAGGATCCTTTCGACTAAGGTTTTTGACTTCATGAGCCGTAAGGGTCTCATAAAGATGTTTCTCCCTACGAGTTGTGAGGATCTCGTAGGTGTGTTTTCTCTTTAGAAGTCGTGAGGATTCCTAAGTGTATGTTCTCTTATAAGTCGTAAGGATCTTAAAAGAGTGTTTTCTCCTTATAAGTCGAGAGGACTTACAAGTGTCGTTCACCACATGAGGACATTCCTCGTCGTTGGTGGGACTTGGTGGGGGAACGTTTATTTGTGCCCATGGATTCTATACAAGGGTCAATATTGAACTGCTTGTAGGGCAACTTAGGGAGTGTGATGGCTTAAGAACAGGTTCAGATCCCTATAGCTTAAGGCTTTTGAATCCTACGAGCAATGAGGGTCTCATAGAGGGAATTCTCCTTACGAGTCGTGAGGATCTCATAAGTGTAATTTATCCTTAGGAATCGTGGGGATCCTTAAGTGTGTTGCTCCCTTATGAGTCGTAAGGATCTCACGCAGGTATTTTCTCCCTACAAGGTCGAGAGGACCTTGCAAGTGTGCATGAATTTTTTACGTGTCTGCGCCCTTTCGGGTTTTCACGAACTCGCCGGCAGTCCTAATAATTTTACTCACGGAGCCCTTTCGGGTTTTCATCCGCGCCCATTTCACTTGTGGACGTACCATTTTTTTCCTGATGAAACTCTCGAGAATAGTTTCGGCATATGTGACCCATCTGTTTGCCGGTGGGATTTGAGTTGCAGTCCTCACCGCTGGGACTTGTGGACTTGCAATCCACTATCGCCGTATTTGAGGCGACGTTGTTAGTTTAGGGACATCTCGGTCTGTTGTTGTTTCCCCCAATCAGAGAGCAAAGCTCTATTAAAAATTTCAAAATTTGAAATTTAAACTGAGGCAGCGCCTCACATGCAAAGCATGAGAGCGCTCGCGCCAAGTGCGCCAGCGCTAAGAGTCAAAGACTTTGAGGCAGCGCCTCACGTGCAAAGCACGAGAGCGCTCGCGCCGAGAGCGCCAGCGCTAAGAGTTAAAGACTCTGAAGCAGCGCGTCACGTGCAAAGAACGAGAGCGCTAAAGCCAAGTGCGCCAACACTAAGAGTCAAAGACTCTGAGGCAGCGCCTCACGTGCAAAGCACGAGAGCGCCAAGCGCTGGAACTAAATGTTCTCCACCATTGGATCAAAGATCCAACTGAGATGAATGAATCATCAAATTACATAATTAAATTCTGTTGAGAATCCTCAAATCTTTCCAAACAAGAAAGATTGTGCTCTATAAATCAGAGCACCGTTGGATCAAAGATCCAATGGTGATTAAAAATCACCAAGATATAGAATAATCTCTGTATGGGAAAATATTTTCCCAATCTTGTTAATAACAAGAAAGATGTCTTCTGTAAAACAGAAGCCCTTGGATCAAAGATCCAATGGTGGGAAACACCACCAAATCAATTAGAAATCTCTCAATGAGAGATTTCCTTAACTGATTCAACAAACAGCCTCCCCAATATAAAGGATCCAAGACTTCAAGTCTTGTATAGAGAACCTCCCCATAAGTTTCAAGTTCTAAGAAAAGAAAAAGAGAAGAGCAAGCTCTAAGAAGAAGAATTTTCTTCAAGGTAAATGATAATAAGTGAGATCATAACATCTCCTCGGTTTTTGAGAGTTTAACTCTCACATCATAAGAACTCAGTTCTTTTTCTAGATCACAGATCCATAAGACAAGGTTTTTCACAAAAACAAAGAGATCATAGCATCTCATAAAAAAGAGAAGAACTTAGTTCTTAGATCCATGAGACAAAGTCTCTTATAAACCGAGAATTTAATTCTCAGAGCACAGAACTAATTAGAGCTGCCAAAGAAGAGCCTTAGCGCTCCAATTTAAAAAGAAGCGCTTTAGCGCTCCAAGTCTGACGCTCAGTGCCAAGCACGCCACGTGCTCCTCATGTGAGCGCTACTTCAAAAGAAGCACTCCAGCGCTCCAGCGCTCCAAGTGCTATTTTAAAAGAAGCGCCTTAGTGCTCCAAGTCTGGCGCTCAGCGCCTAGCGCTCCAAGCGCTATTTTATAAGAAGTGCTTTAGCGCTCTAAGTCTGACGCTCAACGCCTAGCGCTCCAGGCGCCATTTTATAAGTGCGCTTTGCACTCATTGTCTGGCGCTCAGCGCCAAGCGCTCCACGTGCTCCTCACGTGGGCACTAGGGAATTACAAAGCGCTCTGTAAATAGAGCCCCAACACCATAAAGAGTGTTCAACACTCAGCAAAAGACAAAAAGAAAAAGAGTGTCAGAACCCAAATCAATGCTTAGCATTATTGAAAAAAAAGGGACCAAGCCCAAACAAGTGTTCAACACTTTAATCAAAACTGAGTAGGCTGAGCCCAAATTGGCCATAAGTCCCTAACTCAGACCAACCGAGCCCATGTGCTCACAATTTCCCTAATTGGTTTTAGTCCCAAACCTGACTACAGATCTCCCAACCAACAATGGTTCAAGGGTACATCTCTTCATTCCTCTGATATGTGTCATTGTAATTCTTCAATGTCTTCAGAGAGGTGGCGGGTCCCGACAACCAGAAACTCTATGGACTATGATGTCCTTAAACTTATGGACTGCAACGTCCCTAAACTAAACTCTATGAACTATGATATCCTTAAACTTATGGACCGCGATGTCTCTAAACTAAACCTCACAGACTATGATGTCTTTAAACTCCATGGACTATGATATCCTTAAACTTATGGATCGTAATGTCCCTAAACTAAAACGATAGAGTCCAAACACTCTTTCATCGGATCTAAATGATCCCAAAACCCTGTTGAGTAGATCTTAGTCTAAAATTAGACTAACGTATTCTCAACAAACGTTTGAGTTGACCTTAGTCTAAAACGAGACTAACGGTCTTTAAACCAACCCAAACCCAAATCTAAGAAAATACGGATTTGGACTAATCCACGCCCTACGGGCGACAACATAAATTAATCTCCGTATACAATCCACGGGAAACCAAAAAATAAAATAAACACAGCACGACACGAAGTGACCTTCTGGAGCAAGAGAAAGTGGTTACCACGATGCGGTAACGTAATTAACTGTAGGGGCTTGCGCCTGCAGGGAAGAGCATCCCCACAATCAAAAACCCCTCACAATGAGAGGGAATCTGACGAAGTCTGCTACAACGGCCGCATCTGTCTAAATCTCCGATACACGGCGCCATAAATCAACTTGGCATCTTTGGAGAGGTGGACGGATAAAACAAAATAGTATCTGCCCCCAAGTTCAGGCAAGACGTTTGTCTTCCCGGTATTTGGCGGTAAACAGTTGTTAGTTTAAGGTCATCTTGGTCCATTGTTAGTTTAAGGACATCTCGGTCCATAGCTAGTTTAAGGACATCTCGGTCCGTAGCATTTTGAGGCGAGGTTTCACTGGATATTACTTATGGAGTTTGGACTCAGGAAGACAGCGAGCGGACACGAGCGTCGTCATCCGTCATTAACCTGAGCCGTAACTTGTCAAACGCAGTATTTCTTAAGGAACCGGCCGTTTATTGGCCGGAAAGGTCTTTCGCCATGCATATCCATGAGCAAGTAGGCCCCATCTTGGTAGACCTTGTCTATGAAGTACGGGACCTCATAGTTCGGCACGAATTTCTCCCGTTTAGCACAGTTGGGGATCATAGGTCTTTTTACGACTAGCACGAGTTCGCCTTGGCGGAATGTTCTCTGCCTAGTCAGTCTTTCGTATGAGCGCGTCATCCTTGCTTTGTAAGATTCTAGGTTTTGTTGCGCCATGAGACGAGTTTCATTGAGGGCATCGAGCTCTTCAAGCCGAAGATGGGCATTTTCTTCATCAGTCAGTTCGTACCGAACCGTCACTCGTAGAGAGGGTAGCTCTATCTCTAAAGGAAGTACGGCTTTCATGCCGAATACTAACGCAAATGGCGTTGTATTCGTGGCCGTCTTGAACGTGGTCCGATAGGCCCAGAGAGCTTCATGCAATCTCTCATGCCAGTCCTTCTTGTTCCTGGACACCGTTTTCTTTATGATCTTTGTCAAGGCCTTGTTGAAAGCCTCAGCTAGACCGTTAGCTCGGGGATTATAGACCGAAGAATATCTCCAATCTATATTATGCTGTTATGCAAAGCGACTGATTTTATGGCTTCTGTAAGCTGGCCCGTTATCAGAGATAATCCATCGCGGAGTGTCGAACTGGTAGATGACATGTATCTTGAAGAAATGGAGGATGTTCTCCGTCTTCACCTCTCTTAACGGTATTGCTTCTGCCCACTTAGAGAAGTAATCGGTTGTTACTAGTATGAACCGATGTCCCTTGGATGATGCTGGTTCGATGGGCCCAATTACATTGGTCCCCCACATTTCAAACGGCCAGCTAGCCAGTGTTGGGTGTAGCGGATTTGGGTGCTGGTGGATGAAGTTCCCGTGAATTTGGCACAAGTGACACTGCTTCGCATATTCGAGGTAGTCCTGAATCATCGTGGGCCAGTAGTAACCCATTCTTTTGATCTTCAGCTTCATCTTTGGCCCAGCTTGATGTGAACCGCAGAGTCCGTCATGAGTTTCTTGAACGACCCTTTTTGCTTCTTCTGGTCCCAGACACCTTAGCCACAGGCAATCGAACGATCTCTTATATAGAGTATCATTAACGAAGGCGAAAGATAGAGCTCGTTTCCTAAGCAGATCTCTTGATGACGCGTCTTCGGGCATTCGATGGGATTTGAAGTAGTCTATGAAGACTTCTCTCCAATCCTTCGCCTTTTCTTCATCCTCCAATTGGAAGGCCTTTTGTTCGGTTGCTTCCTCTCCTTTAGACGTCTTCGGAGATATTTCTACTGGTGCGAGAATCCGGCGGCTTTGCATAATGATCCTTACGTCATCGAGGTTTTCATCGGCCAGTTCTTTTGCGAGCTTGGCTAACGCATTCGCCTTGCTATTTTCCGCACGCGGTATGCTTTCCAGGGTGTAAGAAGGGATTTGCGTCAGCAATTGCTGCACTCTCTCACCATATCTGATCAGTTCCGGTTTGCATGTCTGGTAATCACCATTTACTTGGCTAACAACCAGTTGGAAGTCTCCATATATGAAGAGGCTTTCGATGCCCAAGTCGACAACAATCTTAAGACCTGCTATCAAAGCTTCATACTCTGCCTCATTGTTTGTTCTTGGCTCTGTTAAAGAAAGGGCAAAACGCATGATCCCTCCTCATGGAGTCACAAAGATAAATCCCACCCCGGCTTTAATCATGGGGGTGCTTTGCTTTCGCTTTTTCAAGGAGGACGCTCCATCGAAGTAGAGTTCCCATTGGGTAGCATTCCCTTCTTTCTTCCTGTAAATTGCATCAAATGCGTGTTCGTCCTGTAACTCGCAGTTCAAGGGAGAGTTGGTAGGTATCGGATGTTCAGCGAGAAAGTTAGCGATGGCCTGGCCTTTTATTTCCTTGAGGGGTCGATATATTATCGAGAACTCCATCAAGAGGAGGGCCCATTTGGCAAGCCTTAGCATGGCTCTTGACATCAAATACTTGAGAGGATCCACCTTTGATATGAGATGGACCTCATGTGCCAATGCATAATGTTGAAGCATCGTTACCGCGATGATCAGTACCAGGCAATACTTTTCGATGGGGGAGAAGTTGTTTTCTGTCCCCAGGAGAACCCGACTCAAATAGTAGAGAGCTCTCTCCTTTCCCTGATCGTTCTCCTGTGCCAATAGCGCGCCTGACGAACCTTCAAGGGCTGTTTTATACAGGATGAGGGGCTTTCCCTTGACCGGAGCGGTCAATACCGGCGGGTTTTGCAGATATTGCTTGATTTCGTCCAGTGCGTTTTGGAATTTACGATCCCAAACGAACGGGGTTCCTTTCTTCATTAGATGACTGTAGGGGCAGCATTTGCCGGAGAGGTTAGCTATGAACTGCCGGATATACGCGAACTTTCCTTGGAGAGATCGCAGTTGCTTAAGAGTTCTTGGTGAAGGCATTTACATAATCGCCTTGATCTTCGATGGGTCTATTTCGCTGCTCCGGTGTCGTACGATGAATCCTAGGAATTTTCCCGAGGAAACTCCAAACGCGCATTTCAGAAGGTTCATCTTCAGGTTGTATTTCCGAAGGAGCTGGAACATTATCTTCAGATGCTCCCAGTGCTCTTCGTACGATTTGCTTTTCACCATGAGGTCGTAAATATAACATTCGACAACCTCGTGTATGAGGTCATGAAAGATCTTTGTCATGGCCCTCTGGTAAGTGGTGCCAGCATTCTTTAAACCGAAGGGCATCACTTTGTAGCAGAATATGCCCAGCGGAGTCCGGAAAGCAGTGTGCTTTTGGTCTTCAGGATGCATCTTGATTTGGTTGTATCCTGAGGATCCATCCATGAAGGAGAAGACTTCATGGGTGGATGTGTTATCGATCATCAGCTCGGTAACAGGCATTGGGAAGTCATCTTTCGGTCAAGTTTTGTTGAGATCCCGAAAATCTACGCAGATGCTTACTATCCCATTTTTCTTCATTACCGGAACGATATTGGCGATCCAGTCAGGGTATTGAACTTCTTAGATAAAGCCGGAGTCGATTAGCTTCTTGACTTTGGCATTGATACTCATCTCAAGCTCGAGCCACATTCTTCTTGGCGCCTATTTGACTGGCTTGACGTCCGGCGATATCGCCAGTTTATACACAGCTATCTCTGGATCTAATCCCGGCCTTTCGGAATAGTTCCATGCGAAGAAGTCTTTATACTGCATAAGCACGTCTTTTAACGTAGCCACCTATTTCTCAGACAGCAGCTCACTGACGAACGTTGGCCTTGGCTCGTTTGCCATCCCCAAGTCGATTTTTCTCAGGTTGTCTGCTGTGGTGTGTATTCCATCTTCCAGCTCTTTTGGCGCCGGTGGAAATTCTGAGATCATCTCATCCTCATCTTCATTTGCAAAGCATTGGAAAAGGTCGTCCATATCCTCGTGCTCTCTTTCCTTTGAGAATGTTATCATATGGCAGGTACGAGCTCGTTTCCAAGCTCGATACTGATCTAGACATTCCCTCATAGTGTAGGTTGCTCTCGGCTCATGCTTTCGTGGCGAGGCTACCCTCCAACTGTCGGATAGAGCAAACCTGCCTTACTGATACTGATCTTCAACCCAATCTTTGAAGGTGAAGCAGTTTTCAGGAGGATTTCCCACTATTCGGTGGTAGGAGCAATAATCCGGGTGATGGACCTCGTCTATTTGTTCGGGGTGCTGAGACACCGGGAGCACCACCATTTGATGTTTCATGACAAGGTCAATGATTTTCCTTATCTTGTCTTGAGGGAAAGAGTACTCCCGATCCATCTTTTTCATAAAAGACGGGTTCCAGCTAACTTTTTCTCGATCGCGTGGGTTCTTGGATCCACTTCGCTGTTTTCGAACGTTCTTCCCGGTCTTTACCTTATTGTTGCTTCTACGTCGGGCTTTCTTTTTGCCACAAGAGCGTATGGCGGGTTGAGGGTGAAGGGGATCGTCGTCCTCCGTAGCCTGCTGAATGATACGTTGCATCCTGGCTTTCTCGTAAATGGCCATTTCACGGCTATGGTCATCCCGAACCTTTTGACCCGCTTCTTTTATTAACTTATCAATCAGTTCTTCAAATGTCGGGCTTGGTATTTTCACGGCGGGTTCTCGCTCTGGTTCGACATCAATGCCATCAGGAAACGCATTTGTTTCTCTACCGGAATTATTTATGACATGGCAGCCATGAAATCACTCCCTTTTATTGGACCGAACGTATCCGAGGCCAGTCGTCTCCATTCTCCCGTTGGGCGTCTTCTCTGAGTCCCGAGAACATCCCAAATCTTATTATAGAACTAGGCTTGTCGAGCAGTCTGTTTGAAGGGTACGCATTGGCGTCTCAATAGCCTTTTCAGTCCCTCTGCGTAGTATCTAGGTAGACGGATTGGTTGAAGTCTGTCGAGGGCAGGTTTGGCACCGTGCCATACTTCTTTCTCTACTTTGGTCTCCATGGATTGATAGAATAGGATCGCCTTCTCACCCCTTTGCTTAGGAGGGATGTAGAAGGTCTGCAGCTCTTGCACGCTGTACGTATCAAGTGCATCAAGTTCTTTGTAATGCCGCCGCGGAACCATGGTAATTTGTAAACTCTGGTCAGCTCCAGCAAAGGTCTGCACTGATAGGCAGACAGAGAACACTGTGTTGGCCTCTTCCTCAGAGTCACTGCCAAAGACCAGCATAGGAGCAAATGGTCCTGGCCTATTGCCTTGGGGTTGTCCCGAGTAGACCATCTCTTCATCCTCTTCGGTATCGCTCCCAAATATCGGGATAGTTGCGATGGCTTTTTGTTTATTCTCCGATTTGCGACATCTTTCCATGTCTTCGAATTCTGGTAAGAAGTACTTGGCGTATTCATATTTGTGGACTTCATTTATGGAGAATGGGTTTAGCTCCCCTGTAACTGTGTACTCGAAGCCGTCCTTGAAGTACTTCATACAGTGATGTTGTGTATAAGGGATGATGTTGTACTCATGTAACCAAGTCCTGCCGAGCAAAGCGTTGTAGCAAGTCTTGGCATCAATGACATGGAACTTGATGTCAGTGATGAGCAGCCCAAAGCGTAATGTCAGTATTACAGACCCGAGCGTTTGTGATGATTGGGAGTCAAAACCGAAGATGGTAATTTTATCCCGAGCCAAGTGCTGAACGTTCATGCAAATTTCCTTCAGTACTCTTATATTGAGGAGGTTGACGGAGGACCCGTTGTCGACCACGATCTTCCCTATCTTAATATCATGACAATACCCGGTTACATACAGCGGACAGTTGTGCTCGCACATTCCGAGGAGAAGATCTTCATCGCTGAAGGTGATGTCAACCGTATGGACTTCTTCTAGCTCATCCTTCATCTTTTCTTCTGCAAGAAAGGCTTGAAACTGGTTGGGCTTTTGTAACGCCTTGATCAGGGAATCTTGTGCCTCTTTAGACAGGAGAAGGGCATCCAAGATACTCAATTATGAGGGTATCTTTCTCAGATGCGCCAGGACATTGTAATCCACCTTGTTCTTCTTGAGCGGGTCCTTAGCTGTGAGCTCTTCGACAGCTCTATCATCGAGAGCAATCTCCTTAGGGACTTTTTCCTTTCCTTTGTCCATTTTGCCCGAACCTTTGTTTGAAGGTCCGAGATTCTTTTTAGGTAACGTATGGTTACGCTCACAGTTCTTCATCTCCTCTTCTTTTCCAGAGGTGGATTCCTTGAAGAGAGGGCCGAGGGCCATTTCCTCGTCAGAATCGCTCCAGAAGGTAAGAACTTGAGGTTTTGCTTTTGTCTGGGTGGCATCAACCATATGACAGTTACCGGCTGTTCTTTTATACTCATCTATCGTGCTTCTCTGCTCCTGACGGGCTTTGCGCTTTATTCGGTTGAATTGTTGTCGATGGGCAACGTATCCCTGCCACCACTTCTTGAAGGCATTACACTCTTTAGTAGGGTGCGTGATCTTCCGATAGTATAAGCAGTAGTTCGGACGTACATCCGGCTTGTCGGGGCACGTACTCCCGGAAGTATTTTCTTTGAAATGTGGCAGCTTCATTCCCATTGACAGAGCTTTGGCGAACTGCTTTTTTATCTTAATTCTGCTCTTGCTGGTGGCAAGGGCACATTGATCCGGTTGAGGTACTTTATGGTTTCTCATTACCGGAGCTTCTTCGGCCTGACACCGACGCTTGGCCTTTTCGTAAATGGCCGTTTCACATTCTTGATCAGTTTTGCTCTTTTGAAGAGCTTCGTTCAGCAGCTTGTCGATGAGGTCATCCGACGGTTCCATGGGTTTTAGTTCTGGATCTGTCCCCAATTTCTCTACGTCAAGAGCTTCTTTGCAGTTTATCGATGAGTGAGAGATCATGTGGCAGCTCGCTACATAATCCTTGAGTTCTTCTGAAGAGTCTTCTCCTTCATCAATGTCACCGTTTCCATTCTCAAGAACATGCTTGAAGAATTCTTGCAATGTGACCGGGGTCCGCGCTTTTTGGTTGTATTCTTCCAGTGCATCGATGCACTTTTGCAGACCCCTACGATTTCCGTCGAGCTGCACGGGTTTCTTGGCCTTCTTTTTTTCTTTGAAGACTTCGGAGGCTTAGCCTGGAGGTTTTGCCCATCGCTACCAACTTTCAGCGTTGGGCGCGGTTTCAGCATTCCGTCAATAATTTCAGGCTCCAGCGGGCTTTTCCACCTAATCGCCGGACATGCTCGAAGATCCTTCGGCATTCTTTTAGTCTTAGCTGAAATGACCACTTCCTATGGAGCTTCTTCCACAAATGAGCATGATGCTCCCGGCGTATCTACCTTTTTAGGAGCGTGCTGCTGTGGTCGGTTTATCTTCCAGTTTTCGGACAATGCGAACTTTCCCTGTTGGTACTGGTCTTCAAACCAGTTTTTAAAGATATAGCAATCATCGATTGGGTGGCCCACTATTTGGTGGTAGGGGCAGTAATTGGGATTGTTGACGTCGCTAGGCTGCAGTGGGCATTTTGGGTCCGGCAGAGTGATGAGCCTATTGCACACCGCTAGTTCGAATAGTCTCCTCGTCTTATCCCGGGAGAACGAGTAAGGACATCTCAACTTTTCTCCAAGGGATCTTGGTTTATTGTTTTGGTGAGCAACCGGTTTCGGGTCATTCGGTTGTTGTTGAGCGTTGGCGACGAAGGTCGCTTTCCCTTTACCCTTTTCATTCCGGAGATCCGTTTTTGAAGAGGACGGCCTATGGCTCATCTGATCCATTTGGGCCAGCTTGTCAATCAAGGCCTGGAAAGTGGTCGGTTTGAAGAACATCATAAATTGGGATATAGTTGCCTGAGGGTCAAGGGTCCCCACGAACATGCCCACGGCAGTAGCTTCCTCTATGCGATGTTCACACTTCGACCATAGGATCCGCCACCGAATTGCGTACTGAACCCAGGTTTCTCCCGGCTTCATCCTGGCGTTAATTAATGCCGTGATTGGGATGCGCTCGCTTGCGCTTGCGAACCGCTGTGTGAACAATAGTTCCATCTCCGTAAATTTCTTGACCGAGTCATTTGGGAGCTCCGAGTACCATTCAAATGTCGTCTAAGACAAGCTGCCAACAAACTGGAAAAGCAACAGTTTGTCATCGCTCCCAGTATTACCGCACAAAGCTCTGAATTGAGATACATGTTGGTGCGGATTGCCCGTCCCATTATACACATAGAATTTGGGGATCGTATATCCTGGCGGGTACTTAATTTGTTTGTACCGGCTTGGATAAGGTCGCCCAGTTCTGATGATCTGGTCTTCTGCTTCGTTCGCTTGATGAGCTCGTATTTGTTGAGTTATGTAGTCATCAAGGGTAGCTTTGGAGATCGTCTCTACCCTGGCTGCTGATAAAGCCGGAGGAGGGTTTGATGTCTCCCCTCTGTCGTCTACAATGATTATTGGAGGGTCTTCGGCTAGAAGATCCGGCCGGATCATCATCCCAACCATATATTGGAACAGAAGCGCCATTTGTTTTATATTAGCCGCTTGTTCCACGGCCTCTTTGTCTTTCTTTTCAAGCACCCTTCATAGGAATTAGGTGTCGGTCTTCTGCTCCTGGCGTTGTTCCGACAATGCTTCCGGGCTTTCTTTCTGCCCGGTGAGTGCAGCCATTCTTGTCAACATTTCCTGGAGCTTTTGTTGTAGCTTCTGAGCTTTCGTCACATACCGTGTGAGTGGTCAATGACCTGCGGAAGTATGGCTTTCCTCTTTGCTGGAAGCCATGTACACCGTGTGCATTACCATGCCCCCAGACTTGGGGCGTTTGGATCCATCACGCTCAGAATTTGTCTGCAGTGGTGGTTGATTCTCCCGCCTTCTCTTTTTGTGTGAGGCCGAAGTTGATGGAGCCGTTGCAGCGAGCCCCATGCAGACGATAATTTCCGTGGCATGACGGCAGGATGGTCCTCCCCTTGCCGAGCCTTTGTTTTCTTCAGTCGGTGAGAGTATTCTTTATCAATTACAGAGTCTTGGACAAACTCTGTGGATCCTGGAGGACAACCGCTGAGGAGGCTGTTCCGGCTTCACCTGGGTTGTGTTTTTGACAGGCGGAGGAGACTTCTTCAAGATGGTGGTTGGAGAATTCTTGCGCACCCTCCTGAGCCGCTCGAAACTGTTCCCAGTTGGAACAGCAGTATCAACTTCCACCATTGGAGATGATGGGGTATGTCCAGAGGGGGAACTGCCCCCAGCCTTCCTTACTCAGCGCCAGTGGTGACGTCGAGCATGTTGTGCAGATGGGAATGGTTCAGTTTCAGGAGTGGTTTCGTCATGCCCCCTACTCTGATTGGGTGTTGTTGGTGTCAGCCTATCGAAGACTGACGTCCGTTGAGAGGGAACAGTCAATCTTGCAAAGGCCGACTTTTTGGCAGGGGAAGCATTTTTAAAGACCTCGCCTGCAGCAGGAGTTGGAACGGCCAGTCTTGTGAAGACCGATCCCTTAAAAGGAGAAGCCTCTATGACGACTTCGTCTGCCAGAGCTGGAATAGCTATCCGCTTCGGGATAACCCCTTCAGGTATCGCGGGACTCTTCGCGGGCCTACTTGAGCTTTGACTTAGCCTGTCGAAGACTGAGGCGGCGGACTTGGACGACCTGTTGAGAGAGGCCGTGGTAGTTGCAAGCCGATCGAAGAACGACTTCTTTGGAGCCTCCTGTGATGATATTGAAGCATTGAAGCTCACTGGCAGGAGCATGGTCCTGAAGAATAGTCCAGTGGTGGCTTGAGTCACCTGTTCCACTGGCATTGCGAAGATGGAGGCCGCTTGGGGCCCATAAGTCACTCCTCCAGCAGGGACGGGGTGGTAGTTGCTGTTGCAATTGGTGCAGTTGGAAGCCATCGATGTCATCTTCTCTTCTGCATGGAGAAAGACATCAAATCTTAGTACCTCGAATCCAGGGCCAATCATATTAAACCACGATTTGTTCATGAACACGACACACGAAGTGTGGAGTGGAAAGAGGAAAATATCCCACCGGGCGTGCCGGAATCTGTTTACCGCCGAAAACAAAGACGATACCGCGTAGGTCATCTTGCCTGAATTTGGGGGCAGATGCTATTTGGTTTTATCTGTCTACCTCTCCGAAGATACCAAGTTGATTTATTGCGCCGTGTATCGAAGGTTTAGATAGATGCGGCCGTTGTGGCAGATTTCGTCAGATTCCCCCTCGTTGTGAGGGGTTTTTGATTGTGGGGATGCTCTTCCCTGCAGGCGCAAACCCCTGCAGTTAATTACGTTGCCGCGTAGCGATAACCACTTTCTCCTGCTCCAGAAGGTCACTTCGTGTCATGTGTGTTTGTTTTATTTTTGGTTCCCCGTGGATTGTATACGGAGACTAATTTGTGTTGTCGCCCGTAGGGTGTGGATTAGTCCGAATCCGTATTTTCTTAGATTTGGGTTTGGTTTGATTTAAGGATTGTTAACCTTGTTTGAGATTATGATCGAATTAAATATTTGTTAAGGATACGTTAATCCGATATTGGACTAAGATCTACTTAACGGGGGTTCAGGATCATTTTTGATCCAGCGAAAGAGCATTTGGGCTCTATCGTTTTAGTTTAAGGATGTTACGGTCTACAGCTAGTGTAAAGACATTACGGTCCACAGCTAGTTTAAGGACATTATGGTTCGTATTAGGATGTGTCCGTCCATTTGAGAGCACACTAAAGAGTTGTTGGTTATCGGGACCCACCACATCTCTGAAGACGCTGAAGAATTACAACGACATTTATCAGAGGTGTGAGGAGATGTACCCTTGAACCTATGTCTGTTGGAAGATCAATAGTCGTGTTTGGGACTAAGACCAATTTGGAAAAATTGTGAGCATATGGGCTCGGTTGATCTGAATTAGGTCTTTTGGTCAACTTGGACTCAGCCCACTCAGTCTTTGAATAAAGTGTTAAACTCTTGTTTGGGCTCGGTCCCTTTACTGTGCAAACAGTGCTGAGCATTGATATGGGCTCTGACGCTCACCCTCTTTTTTTGTTTTTTATGGAGTGTTAAACACTCTTTATGGCGCCCACGTGAGGGACACGTGAGGCGCTTGGTGCTGCACCAACCACTGAGTGCTAGAAACTACTTGTTGAGCAGCACCCATGTGAGGGGAACATGGGGCACTTGGCGCTGGGCGCCAACCACTGAGTGCTAAGCACTCTTTATTAAGCAGCGCCCACGTGAGAGGCACGTGGGGTGCTTGGCGCTGGACGCCAACCACTGAGTGCTAAGCACTCTTTATTAAGCAGTGCCCACGTGAGGGGCACGTGGGGTGCTTGGTGCTGGACGCCAACCACTTGTGCTAAGCACTCTTTAAGCAGCGCCCACGTGAGGGGCACGTGGGGGCGCTCGGCGCTGTTTCTTTCTTTGTGCGTTTTTCTAAAGAGTTCAATTCTTTGTTCTCCCCTGGATCTTTAATCCCCAAGAACAAATTCATCCCCACGAGAATTAAATTCTCATTTGTGGGAGACTTGTCTCATGGATCTCAGATCCAGGGAAAGAACTATGTTCTTTTATGAGGGTTAAACCCTTAGATATGCAGATGAGATGCTCTGATCTCTATTATCTTTATTTACCTTGATGAAAGTTTTTCTTCCTTCTTTTCTTTTAAAGCTCTTTTGTTTGCTTGCTCTTCTTGAACTTGAAGTGTAGGGGGGGTTCCTCTATACAAAACTTGAAGTCTTGGGTCCTTTATATAGTGGAGGCAAGTTTGTTGATTTAGTTAAAAAAATCTCTCATTAATAGATCCTTAATTGATTTGAGGATTTTATCCACCGTTAGATCTTTGATCCAAGGACTTCTGTTTTACAGAAGATATTTTTCTTGTTTTTAACAAGATTGGGAAAATATTTTCCATACAGAGTTTATTCTATAGATTCGTGATTTTTAATCACAATTGGATCTTTAATCCAACGGTGCATTGTTTTACAAAGCGTAATCTTTCTTCTTTAGAAAGATTGGGGAAAATATTTTCCCCTGCAGAACTTATTCTGTAGCTTGGTGATTTTTTAATCACTATTGGATCTTTAATCCAACGGTCCTCTGTTTTACAGAGCGTAATCTTTCTTGTTTAGAAAGATTGGGAAAATATTTTCCCATACAGAGCTTATTCTGTAGCTTGGTGATTTTAATCACCCTTGGATTTTTAATCCAACGGTGCTCTGTTTTACAGAGAGTAATCTTTCTCGTTCAGAAAGATTTGTGGAATATTTCCTCAACAGAATTTAATTCTATATTTTGATGATTTATCATCTCCGTTGGATATTTGATCCAACGGCAGAGAACTTTTAGTTCTGGCGTCGGCGCCCTCGTGTGGGGCACGTGAGGCGCTACCTCAGAGTTTTTTTAACTCTTGGCCCTGGCGCCCTTATGCAAGGCACGTGAGGCACTCCCTCAAAGTTTTTAACTCTCGGCGCTGGCGCCCTCGTGCAAGGCACGTGAGGCGCTGTCTCTTTTCAAATTTTGAACAGAGCCTTGCTCTTCTATTATTGGGGGAAACAATTCTATTTTGAGTTCATGTGATAGATAGAGTTTCATTTACGATACATTTGCATATCATATATTATATTAGTACATGATATGATAGTACTATACTATGACCTAGGTATCGTAGTGCATTTCGATTTCTACCTTGTGATGTATTTTTTATTCACTGAGTTAGCAACCCACCCCCATTGTGCCACAGTTTATTGCAGGTTTTACCGCTTGGATTATTAGTGGTTTGTCACATATTCCTTTCGGTGATTGCTTTGATAAGTGGGTTACTATTGTATCGTACTCACACTGGTATTTTCATATATTCTTATATCCAGTGAAACTCCATCAACTTAGAAATGGTATATTGTGGACTTAGCAGCGAGACTTAGAGTTTGTGTGTTATGATGTCGCACTCATTGGAGTCAACTTTTTATATTGTTTTCTTAGTTGCTCCGCCGTTTGGGCGTGGAATCTAGCTCCCGTTGGGATGCTATATGTATTTTTATATTGTAGCAGGTTTTATTCAAATTACAAAGGAGGTGCTGTCGAATTTCAAAACATCATAGATACTTTTCAAACATACTTAGTTAAACTTAAATGTTTATTTTAAACTGATTCCATCTGATGACTATTTCAAACTTCACCTCTAATATTTTCAAAAAGGGTTTAGGTTCCGGGTTTCGGTTTACTTGAACCGCGTCGACGTCTTTAGATGTCACGTGATTTAAGTGCCGGTCACGTGCCACATTCGGGTCGTGACAAAGGGACACTCACTATACCTCCACTAACCTTTACTATAATTTTCATCCACTAACCCTCATCCTAGAATTTTTCAAGATCACCAAAATTTAGACTTTTTAACTCTAAACTAACACTTGAGCCTAGAAGACTTAAAACTTGAAGGAAGGTGAAGGTTTTACTTCGTGGAAGCAACTCAAGAAAATTCTTTGGCGGTCCAAAGTGCTCAAAACTCTAACTTGCTTCCCCCATGGGGTGTAGGATGAGCTTGTGGACATTTTTTGTGAAGGTGGTGTGAGGTTTTAGTAGAGTTTTGGGGGTGGTTCAGGTGATAGTGAGGGTGGAGGAAGGTGATGAAGGAGGCGATGAAGAAGAGGGTGAAAAGATGAGGTGAAGAAATGAAGGAAGGGAAAAAATGAATGGTTGTAAAACCATGCTCCCTCCCCCCTCTCTCTTTCTCTTTCTCACTCTCTCTCCTCATTATTTCTAGCCAAATCTTGTCTTCCTCTCATTTTCATTTTTCCTTTCCTTTTCTCTTTTTCTTTAAAAACAGAATATCAACAATAAAAATGAAACCAAATATGCAACAAATGAAATGTGTCATGGCACATTAAATATGGTTAATAAAAATGGATTTGGTTTAATGCATAATTAGTAATCTACTAATCAAGTTTAACATAAACTTGTATGTAAATAATTGTGTATTAATTTATAAAACCCCAAATCCAATAAATGCCTTCAAAATTAATAATTTATTTTAATTTCCAATTATTTTCCAAAGTATAGGTATATAATTATACCATTCTACAAAAACTCAAATCCATATTCGTATAGTTTTCGTGAAATTTATTAATTTATTATTTTATTATTTAAATACCAAAAATATTATTTTATATTTTCTGAAATGTTACAATTTCCCCCCTTAAATAAATTCGGTCCCCGAATTTAAATTTAAAACCCCCAAATATTAAAACATTTAAGTAAGTCAAATCAACGGGGCTCCGAAATCACAGATTACGCAAGAAACAACACAGCGCAACGTGTGCGCATGAAAGCGGTGCATAACTCAATAATCAAACTCCGCCAAACGTCAAACCAATCATAGAATCTATGATGCATATGCAAGTTTCAAAATCTACTGTTTAGTATGAGTATCATATACTCAAAACTATAATACATATATAGTATGCATTCTTGTGAAATTGCCTAAAAAAATGAATAAAAATACATGCAAAACCCTTTTCAAATCCACATGCGATACGTATATCACGGTACAAGTAGCGGATATTCATTTTGTAAAGAAATAGCTATATATCTAGGTTTTGCTCAACATATAAGTCCCGCCTTTTGAAAATGATTTAGAAGGGTTTTCTTTGTAAAAGTTCGTGTCATCCATGGACACGTAGGAAAATAGGGATACTATAGCTCCTTTTGAAAACCTCTTCGGTAAATGTCGATGCATACAAAAATACTCAGGTACTGTCCTGAGATCAGTCCTGCTCGGCTACTATATAATATAGTATGTATATCATAGAAGCATGATTCTCGAAAGAAGAAATCAATCTCAATAGGCGCATATGGAAATACCACGTGTATCTGGTGCGCATGGAAATTAAAGCAAATCCAAATGCCATGAATATGCACGAAAGCAAAAACCGCATGCAACAGATGTGCACGAAATCATCTTTCAATTGCAACGGGTGTGCACGACAACGATATCGAGTGTATCTAGAGTGCACGAAAATATCAACCAAGTGCAACTAATATGCACGAAAAATCTCGATTAAGTGCATCTGGTGTGCACAAAATTGCATCAAGTGCGCCAAATGTGCGCAAAAATCTATATCAAGTGCGTCAGGCCCGGACAAAAGCATCTAGTGCAATAGAGTGCATGAAAAAGAATATCAAGTGCACACGGTGCACGAAAACATAAATCTAGTGCAACAGGTGCACGGAAACAAATATCAGGTGCACTAGGTACCCAAAAACTCGTCAATGTATCGAAAGCGCATAGAAACAACATCGAGTGTTTGAATCGAAATCCGCGGTATACAACATGCATGAGATCAAAATCAAGTATACCGAGATATATGAAATCATAAACATGTGCAACTGCGTGCGCAAAACCCATATCAATGCACTGAAAGCGCATGTGAACTACACCGAGTGCATAAGTCAAAATCAAGTGCATACAAATGCACGAAATCAAAATCGACTGTATCGGGATACACAGAATCATAAATATATGCAACAAGTGCACAAAATCGATATCAAGTACAATGGATATGCACAAAACATAAATCAAATATAATGAATGTATAAAACATAAATCAAGTGCAACTACAGTGCACGAAAATATCAATCATTAAACTAAATCATCAAAACTCAAAAGTCTAAAACAATATAAGCGTGATACTCGGATCACCAAAATGCAAATCGCAAGCAAATGATATTGAGGTATACCTCCTTCAATGTCGAAAGGTGCCGGTGCACCCGAGGTCGGCAGAGCAAGAATATCTACTTTCCTACTGCCCACGGTCTGGAGTCTTCTGTCTCCGAGTCCTTGTTTTCTATGTGGATCACTAATTCCACGATCTCTTGGTTCAACGGTCTGGTTAGGAGTAACGAAAGAAACAATCCCTCTTTGACGCCTCTGGCCAATTCATATGGCTACTCGTAATGTGGCACGCCAATGATGGCGGCCTCTAGCCCTCTGAATACGTGTCATACAACCGATCCTGGGTCCAAATCTTTATCGCTATGGTATCCTGGTAAGAACCTGCTGCGGTTTCTTCCGGGCTCACCTCTGCCAAACTGCCCGGAGACCGGCACTTTTTACTTAATCCTTTTCTGTTCCGGGACGCCTGCATTCTCATCATGAATTTCCTCTAGAATTGTGGACGTATCCAACACTTCTGCGTAAGTATCAAGTCTATGGTATTAACGAAGAAGAACGGCTCATTAAGAGCTCACATGAATCTCTAACTCCACTCTTCTTCATTATTTTCCTAATCGGAATCATATCTTGATGGCTACGTACTGCAATTCATTCTCGGTTACAGTCAATCCGGAGTTTCTCGCAAGGACCCGAAGCTACGAATTCGGTATCTTCAACATTCTGTGGAAGACAGCTGGACAATTACGTCCTCTGGAACTCGACCAAGTCATCGAAAGAATACGCTTTGCTTGTACTCTCTTGATCGACTTACACCAGGTCTAGGCAAGACCCTTCGAACGGAAGTTAGCCAACTCAACCGAATCTTACATCGGGGCATCCAACGAAAGTGTAACGACCATGTTTTCTAATACCTAATAAAATATATTTTATTTAAATTTCTACTAATAAATAATTATTTACGTGTTTCTTTTATAGAAGAAGAATTTTTAAAGTAATGTTAATAATTTTCAAAGCATAAAATATGATTAAAAGAAATTTCTAAAATCTATTTATTGTTTTTATAGGCTTAAAATGTTTTAGTAAGATTTTATAACGCCTTAAAATAATCTACATATTTTTATTATCAATTAAAGTAATTAATTCGTAATTAAAAATATTTTAAAGGATAAACTAGATATTATATAATTTTAATAACTAGCTAAAACAATAGGAATGGTTATATTACTTAGTTTTAGCCTAAAATTATTTTTATACTAAAGACAACAATAAAATATATTTTCTGAAATTTTTCCATAATTTTCCCGTATTTTTAACAATTTTTTTAAACCAAATTCCATTTTTAAAATAATAAACAGAATATTATTTTATTTATATAAAAAATATATATATTTAAAAACCCATTTAACCTGGGCCGTTGGATGCTCGATCCAACGGCCAGAATCCCACCGACGCGCCATGTGGTGGGGACCACGCGAAACCGCGTGATCCCCAGCCACGCGACACGTGGCGCTGGATTGCGCGTGGGCCTGGCGGCGACGGCACGATCTCAGCCGTTAGATCTTGATCCAACGGCTGAGGTGAAGAGGCGGCGGGCGCAATCATCGACTAATGATTCGCAATCATTGGCAGCGCGGATTTTGATGGGGTTTTAACTGAATTCTTGGATTATATGGTTGGTGAAAAAACGCTATAAATAGGCACTTCAAACACTGATTTCTCACACCTCAGAACTCCAAAAATTCTGAAAAACATACCAGCGCCTTCGTATCGACGTCGCCGATGCTACGGCTCCACCCAATCACCGAGGAAAAATCGGAGCGCGAAGCTATTAAGGATTTTGTACAAGCCTACGCTTTCAACCCATCGGCATCCAACTCAAACAAAAGGTAGGATCCGCCTCTCTCCCCTTTTTCTGTCGCCTTCTTCTTTATTCAATAACCTAGTTCCAACTTCTAATCATCAACCCCCTATTTAAAATGTTGTTATAATATTCGTGCATGCCTATTCCTTGTACCCCCAATGATGATAATGTTAACCCATGTTTTAAAACGGTGTTTAATTTCCTCTGTACACAAAAATATATATTGCACTCTCATACTACCTGAAATCTGATATGCTTAATGTCATAACCTATGAATTGTCAATTCACCTATGATATACCCACACTTACCAATACTATCAAAATGATCTCGAAATAGGTTACTTCCACAAAATACCCTCGTTTAATTAAAATATTATATTTGTTTAAAATATCCATAAGAGATAAGATATGTGAAATAAATATTTTAGATACGACATACATATATTTTGCTTACACTTTTTCATCAACTACTATAATATTATTAAACCCCCTTCAACCTTTTTAAAGAAGAAAATACTAAATTTAAATAACGATATCTTTTCAAAAGGAATATTTAGTACCTTATTAAAAGGTAATTTTAAAACAGCACCAATCTAAGATAAAGGAAAGGTTGTAGGCATCGGTCCTTTATCTAAACCAGACTTTGTGGGGCCTAGGGTAGACAAGTGGGAAAGGTAATTTTAAAAGGCCCGTCTCACGGTGATTCGTGAGCGGATCCATCCTTTTCTTACTTGTGCTTACTTGGGCACAATTGGCGGTGAAGAGGCGATTTAAGGACCTCACAACTTGTCCTTTTGAAACAGTTAGGAGCAGCCTAGTTTTTCAAATAAAAACCTCTTGCAACTTGTCCTTATAAAAATCTCTTGCAAAAGATTTTCAAATAAACACCACAACCTTTTATCGAAAGGACATTTTTCCGTAAAACATTTGTTTTTCCAAAATGATAAATATTCTAAATCTCATGGTTTTTCTTAGAAATAATAAAAGATAATTAAACACTATTATTCTTTTTTCTAAGCAATCTCTAAGATGACACGAAGTACTATACGAACTTTAGAAAATAAAACGAGTGGTTGTGGAAGGCCATATTAAACGAGATCAATACTTTTAAAAATTCCAGTTTATGACAACATGACATATACAAAACATGATATGGTTAAGGTTAGAATGCGTGGACCTAGGTATGGAATACTAAATATGAAGATCCCGATATTCCGGGTGACCATTCCAATATATGGGCGACTATACAAATATGAAGATCCCGATATTCCGGGTGACCAGTCCAATATATGGGCGACTATACAAATATGAGGATCCAGATATTCCGGGTGACCAGTCCAATATATGGGCGACTATACAAATATGAAGATCCCGATATTCCGGGTGACCAGACCAAAATATGGACGACTATACAATGTGGAAATTCCATGCCTAGAAGTATACGCACTAACTCTAATTCGTCCGAACCTTTATACTGAATCACGGGGATGGGTAGTTTGATTAGGCAAGGATAATTCGGAACTCGGATTCCCCTACTATTCGATCATGATCCCGGGAAGTGAAACGGTACATTTCACTTCCCCAGTTGTTGTTCCGTGGCCACAACGGAATAATCGCGAGTATCCGGACCCTTGTTTAACAAACTAAAACGTTTACAATACCTATTGATACTCAAAACTAAACCTCCATCATGTGATATTCCTACCAGTTACCTTATCTACCTTTCTTCATGAGACACGAGTTATTCAGTATCTTGGATGTGGATATTTTACCAGTTTAGACTTGTTGTTTATTATGGAACTGAAGGGTGGTAATACCTGTGCACTTGAGTGATATTCACGCTAGACAAAACTCCATCGTAGTTATGGGACACCTTTCGGGGATGTTCACGCTACCATATTGATTGCCATCCCAGGCACGAGCACTAGCTCATATTGCTTCCAGCTAGTCATGGGATACCTCAAGGATACGAGTATGATCACACGTCAATTCCATCCATACACACCTTGTTTAACCTGATCTAACTCTTAGACTGAATATCCGTTTGACTTGACTTGAACCTTTACCATACATATACCTTACACAACCTACTCATATTCACATATCTAATTTGTTTATAACCTCATACCTTTATACACATGTTCATCATATTCATTATATACACCCGTTCGTTTCTATACCTTTACTTTCTTATGAGGAAATCCTACCCGAGTATAACTCGCTGACGGACCTTCCTTTTTCTTCCTCTATTTTTAGAATGTCCGTCAGATAAGAATGAGTATTAGGGCAAGGATCAAGGTGTGAAGCCATCTTATGAAGATTATGCAGACTGGACGATGGTAGATTAGCTAGATTTAATTTTTGCTGGTTGCCCACATATTTAGGGCTTTTGTTTCTTCTCGATGTAATTGAACTACTTAGTGTATTTTACTCTTTCTCTTGGGATGTAATAAAGTTTGCTTAATAGAAATAAATGCCTTTCGCTTTTATTATTTTTGTTTTGGTACACATTCTGCATGTTATATATTCATACGCTTAACGTAACTGTATTGAATAGACCACCATCAATACAGTTAGGTTGCAGACTTTGCCACGTCATTCTTCACCTTCTTTTAGAAAGCGGGGCGTGACAGGTTTTTGTGGTGGCCCATGTAGGTCCTCTTGTGTACTAAAATGAACCATTAACTGACTTATTATATTTATGAATCTTATCCATCTATACCGATATCATAGTTTTCCTATGTCCCTTGTCCCTTCCTTGACATTCTGTACCCTGTCCATGACCTTCTGTTCAAGTCATGGCAAATCTTTCCGACGAGGATGACATGTCCGATATTTCTTTTGAATCTACATCTAGAGATTCAGACAACGAAGTCGTAGACTCTTAGGCGGTTATTTCCGACAGCGACTCGGAAGAAGAAGAAGTCGATGCTGCAACTCCGGAGCCTGTGATGGCTAATGACTCCGAAGATGAAGAAGAAGATCTTATAGAATAGGAGCATATACAGGAGGGGCCAGAAAAAGAGGCTATTACGGCGGAAGAGAATCCTATGGAATATGATCCGGATGAGGATGTTCTTGCAAAGCGACAAAACCCTATATAGAGGGGAAATCGGAGGGCGAGGCTCCTGCCAGGGATGAGCTGAAGGACGAAGTTTCGAGTGAGGACGAACTCGAGACCGAAGAAACTTAGGCAGTTGTCCCGACAAGGCACCGTGGGAATGATCGTACCTTTCTTAGTGCGAGGACCTATCACCACTTGTTGAACTCCCATAATCGAGATTAATAAGTCTTTTCCTTTTCTTTGGCCGAATAAAACGATGTAAGAACATTAAGGGCATGTCCTTACTTTTCGGTTGTACTCTCCTTATTGAAGTTGGATAATAAAATCTTAGTTTCGAGCCAAAAATCTCTCTTGTGTCTCTTGCTCTTCTTATTAGTCTCTCCCTTACATTAATTGTTGTTTTTCCATGCAAGTTATTATCTTGTCTCATCCCTCAGCCCGTTTGTAACCTAACTTATTCTGATTCAGATCATCAATGGCCGGACGACACCATCACCGCAATCGAAGGAGAAACGGAGACAATGAAGCCACTGCTCAACACGCAGCAATGCTACATATGATGCAAAGACTACTGGAGCAACAGCAGCAGCAGACAGCTGCCCTTCATCAGGAGCTACGAGAAAGTAGGCAGCAACAAGCAGAGATATTAAGTAAGGCACTAACCCCGGTTTCTTAAGGTTCGGCGGGAATGAAGTAGTTCAGATCACTCCACCCTAAGACTTTTTCGGGGAAGGAAACTCCCTTAGAAGCTGAGGAGTGGCTCAAGGGAATAGTCAACGATCTCGGTGCCGCCCAAATTCCGAAGGACGCATGGGTGAACATCACTAAGCTACAACTTACGGATAATGTCAGGATATGGTGGGAGGCATAGGAAAGTAGATTGAAGAGCCCATCGACTGAGAAACGTTCAAACAGCGTTTTGATACCAAGTATTTTCCAGTCATGGCACACTTAGAGTTTATACATTTCCAACAAGGGAGCATGTGGGATAAGTCGGTGGAAGAGTATGCTTCGGAGTTCGCAAGGTTAACTCGGTTCGCGCATCACGTGGTGGCAACCCCGGAACTGTATGCTACAAGATTCCGACAGGGGTTGGACTTGAAGACGCAGTCCTCCATGTCTTCTGGTACTCTTTTCGACTAATGAGGAAATCTTAGAGGCGACACGAAACTTTGAAAACCTTCAGAGACGGATGAGGAAGGATGACCGTTTGTCTAGCATTAAGCAACCAGCCAATCAAATTCTTGGAGGATCATCTTCCAGATCCAACGGGAAACAACAAGCTAAGAGGCCAGCAGGACCAACTATCTTCGGAAAGCCAGCCGTTATATGCAACCATTGCGGTAGAGCCGGACACTTCATGAGAGACTATTGCATTGTGAATAAACTTTGCATAGTCTGTGGGTCTCCGGATCATGCCATTGGGGACTGTCCTCAGAGAGGGAGACAATCAGACCCCGTCAACAAGCCGGCTAATTATGGGAAACCAACACAGGAAAACCGGCCACTTTCCGCCACTAAACCAACCGGTCAAGGGGCATCACCAAAGGGACCACCCTTGTCATCATAGGAGCGTGTTTTTCAGCAAGCACAGAAGAATGGACCCAGACGCCAGACTTTCACCATGAAAGCCGAGAAGGCTGATACCACGTGGCAAGACAGCAGAGATACTCTTTTATTTTTCAACCTTTCTTTTGATACCGTGCTTATTTATCCTTTGATGCAAGTCTTAGTTAAACTCACTATAATTCCTTTAGTTTTCGAATTTCGACCAGTTGCCTTTATGTTATATCTCTCAAGTTTTCCATCAATTCACAACCTCCCTTCAACTTCCAAACTTTTCTATTTGGAAGCAACTACTGATTTTACATTTTCTGATTCCTTGTACCTAAACCCTTCAGAGACTTCCATGCATCAAGTGATACACCAACTCGCGGGAGCGACACATGCAGCAAAGAGGATTCCTGACAGTGTTACTGATTTTCGTGCCTAGTAGTGGCCACTCCTTTGAAAATTTCAAATATGAAATTATTCTAAGGAGGGTAGATCGTAACTATCACAACCATTCTTGCAATTCTTAGCAAACCCAGAGGTTTTAAACATCCACAACGATTTTTTTCAGAGAAGGGACTTGGTGGTGTGATGTATCAGAGCGGAGATATAGTTGCATATGTGTCAAGACAATTAAGGGTGCAAGAGCGAAACTACTCAACGCACGATTTAGAACTTGCCACAGTTGTTTTCGCACTCAAGATTTGGAGGCATTATTTATTGGGTGAGAGGGTAGATATTTACACCGATCATAAGAGCTTGAAGTATATCTTCATCCAGAAGAGGAGATGACTGGAATTAATGGCAGATTTCGACGTAAATTTACAATGACATCCGGAAAAGGTGAATGTAGTCCCGGACGCTTTGAGTCGCCAACCAATGATTTCGAGTTTGACTACTCATTGGAGGAATCGTCAAGATCTTAATGAACTAGAGACCGAGTTGATCTTTCATGAATTTGCAAATTCACTCAACATTAGTCGAACGGATTAAGATCGCTCAAATGGAGGACCCGAGGTTGCGAAGGATCAGAGAACAAGTGGACGCAAATCTGCGGACGGACTTCATCATCCACGAAGATGGTTCTTTGAGATATGGATGCAGAGTCTGTGTACCTAAGGGGGAGATGAGAGAGGAACTATTAAAAGAGGCACATAGTTCTCCATACTCTGTTCATCCGGGAGGAACAAAGATGTACAAGGACCTCAGGCAAAACTATTGGTGGCATGGGATGAAGCGGGAGATAGCCAAGAGTGTATCCAAATGTCTTGTTGCCAATAAGTAAAAGCCGAACACTACAGGACGGCGGGTCTATTACAGCCGTTACCAATACCCGAATAGAAATGGCAAAATATTACTATGGATATTATGACCGCTCTCCCTCGTAGCTCTAAAGGAAATGATGCTGTATGGGTGATTGTGGACCGACTCACCAAGTCAGCGCATTTCATTCCTTTTCGAGTGGGTCAATCAACCGAAAGCCTTGCAAAAAGGTATATGGAGGAGATTGTCAGATTGCATGGCGTACCGATTTGCATTGTGTCCGACCGAGATACACGTTTCAGATCTCAGTTTTGGTAAAGCCTACAAGAGAGTCTGGGCACGAATCTGAGTTTCAGTACCGCCTACCATTCTTAGACCGATGGCCAATCAGAAAGGGTTATTCAAATTCTCGAAGACATGCTCCGGGCATGTATGTTGGATTTTAAAGGATCTTAGGAAGATCACCTGCACTTGGTAGAGTTAGCTTACAACAATAGCTACCAGTTTAGTATCGGCATGGCGCCTTTCGCCGCTTTGTATGGACGAAAGTGTAGGTCACTGTTAAGTTGGGACGATGTTGGGGACTGAGAACTTCTAGGCCCCGAGATGATTGTCGAGACAGTGGAGGTGATAAGAACCATTAGAGAACAATTACGCATAGCACAAGATCGGCAGAAGCATTGGGCAGATACGAAGAGAAAGTCACTAGAGTTCCAACCAAGAGAACACGTGTTTCTGAAGATTTTCTCCTAACCAGGGAGTGATATGTTTTGGAAAACGCGGAAAATTCAGCCCACGGTTCATAGGTCCCTTCGATATTCTCGAACGAGTTGGAAAGGTTGGCATAACCTACGAGCAGCAACCGGTCGGAATACTAGAAGGATGAAACCTTGAGCGACAAGACAATCCAGCTGGCTAGAGCTGTATGAAGAAAGAACTATTAGGCAGACATACACGGAAGCAAGGAAACGGGACGAGAGAGTGGGACCCAAAATATTTAACCGCGATAATCCCTTCTTAGTGATTTCTTTCTTCCCTTGACCTACCTTCTGAAATTTCGAGAACGAAATTATTTTAAAGAGGGTAGATTGTAACGACCATGTTTTCTAATACCTAATAAAATATATTTTATTTAAATTTCTACTATCAAATAATTATTTGAGTGTTTCTTTTATAGAAGAATAATTTTTAAAGTAATGTTAATAATTTTCAAAGCATTAAATATGATTAAAGGAAATTTCTAAAATTTATTTATTGTTTTTATAGGCTTAAAATGTTTTAGTAAGATTTTATAACGCCTTAAAATAATCTACATATTTTATTATCAATTAAATTAATTAATTCGTAATTAAAAATATTTTAAAGGATAAACTAGATATTATATAATTTTAATAACTTGCTGAAACCATAGGAATGGTTATATTACTTAGTTTTAGCCCAAAATTATTTTTATACTAAAGATAACAATAAAATATATTTTCTGATTTTTTTCCATAATTTTCCCATATTTTAAAATATATTTTTAAACCAAATTCGATTTTTAAAATAATAAACAGAATATTATTTTATTTATATAAAATATATATATATATATATATTTAAAAACCCATTTAACCTGGGCCGTTGGATGCTCGATCCAACGGCCAGAATCCCACCGACGCGCCACGTGGTGGGGACCACGCGAAACCGCGTGATCCCCAGCCACGTGACACGTGGCGCTAGATTGCGCGTAGGCCTGGCGGCGACGGCGCGATCTCGACAGTTGGATCTTGATCCAACGGCTGAGGTGAAGAGGCGGCGGGTGCAATCATCGACTAATGATTTGCAATCGTTGGCAGCATGGATTTTGATGGGGTTTTAACTGATTTCTTGGGTTTTATGGTTGGTGAAAAAACGCTATAAATAGGCAATTCAAACACTGATTTCTCACACCTCAGAACTCCAAAAATTCTGAAAAAAATACCAGCGCCTTTGTATCGACGACGCCGACGCTTCCACCCAATCGCAGAGGAAAAATCAGGGCGCGAAGCTATTAATGATTTTGTACAAGCCTACGCTTTCAATCCATCGGCATCCAACTCAAACAAAAGGTAGGATCCGCCTCTCTCCCATTTTTCTGTCGCCTTCTTCTTTACTCAATAACCTAGTTCCAACTTCTAATCATCAACCCCCTATTTAAAATGTTGTTATAATATCCGTGCATGCCTATTCCTTGTACCTTCAATGATGATAATGTTAACCTATGTTTTAAAACGGTGTTTAATTTCCTCTGTACGCAAAAATATATATTGCACTCTCATACTACCTGGAATCTGATATGTTTAATGTCATAACCCATGAATTGTCAATTCACCTCTGATATACCCACACTTACCCATACTATCAAAATGATCTCGAAATATGTTACTTCCACAAAATACCCTCGTTTAATTAAAATATTATATTTGTTTAAAATACCTATAAGAGATAAGATATGTGAAATAAATATTTTAGATACGACATACATATATTTTGCTTACACTTTTTCATCAACTACTATAATATTATTAAACCCCCTTCAACCTTTTTAAAGAAGAAAATACTAAATTTAAATAACGATATCTTTTCAAAAGGAATATTTAGTACCTTATTAAGGTAATTTTAAAACAGCACCAATCTAGGACAAAGGAAAGGTTGTAGGCATTGGTCGTTTATCTAAACAAGACTTTGTGGTGCCTAGGCTAGACAAGTGGGAAAGGTAATTTTAAAAGCCCCGTCTCACGGTGATTCGTGAGCGGATCCCTCCTTTCCTTACTTGTGCTTACTTGGGCACAATTGGCGGTGAAGAGGCGATTTGAGGACCTCACAACTTGTCCTTTTAAAACAGTTAGGAGCAGGCTAGTTTTTCAAATAAAAACCTCTTGCAACTTGTCCTTATAAAAATCTCTTGCAAAAGATTTTCAAATAAACACCACAACCTTTTATCGAAAGGATATTTTTCCGTAAAACATTTGTTTTTCCAAAATGATAAATATTCCAAATCTCATGGCTTTTCTTAGAAGTAATAAAAGATAATTAAACACTATTATTCTTTTTACTAAGCAATCCCTAAGATGACACGAAGTACTATACGAACTTTAGAAAATAAAACGAGTGGTTGTGGAAGGCCATATTAAACGAGATCAATACTTTTAAAAATTCCATTTTATGACAACATGACATATATAAAACATGATACGGTTAGGGTTAGAATACGCGGACTTAGGTATGAAATATTAAATATGAAGATCTCGATATTCCGGGTGACCAGTCCAATATATGGGCGACTATACAAATATGAAGATCTCGATATTCCGGGTGACCAGTCCAATATATGGGCGACTATACAAATATGAAGATCCCGATATTCCGGGTGACCAGTCCAATATATGGACGACTATACAATATGGAAATTCCATGCCTAGAAGTATACACACTAACTCTAATTCGTCCGAACCTTTATACTGAATCACGGGGATGGGTAGTTTGATTAGGCAAGGATAATTCGGAACTCGGATTCCCCTACTACTCGATCATGATCCCGGGAGGTGAAACGGTATATTTCACTTCCCCAGTTGTTGTTCCGTGGCCACAACGGAATAATCGCGAGTATCTGGACCCTTGTTTAACAAACTAAAACGTTTACAATACCTATTGATACTCAACACTAAACCCCCATCATGTGATATACCTACCGGTTACCTTATCTACCTTTCTTCATGAGACACGAGTTATTCAGTATCTTGGATGTGGATATTTTACCAGTTTAGACTTGTTGTTTATTATGGAACTGAAGGGTGGTAATACTTGTGCACTTGAGTGATATTCACACTAGACAAAACTCCATCGTAGTTATGGGACACCTTTCGGGGATGTTCACGCTACCACATTGATTGCCATCCCAGGCACGAGCACCAGCTCATACTGCTTCCAGCTAGTCATGGGATACCTCAAGGATACGAGTATGATCACCCGTCAATTCCATCCATACACACCTTGTTTAACCTGATCTAACTCTTAGACTGAATATCCGTTTGACTTGACTTGAACCTTTACCAAACATATACTTCACACAACCTACTCATATTCACATATCTAATTTGTTTATAACCTCATACCTTTATACACATGTTCATCATATTCATTATATACACCTGTTCGTTTCTATACCTTTAATTTCTTATGAGGTAATCCTACCCGAGTATAACTCGCTGACAGACCTTCCTTTTCTTCCTCTATCTTTGGAATGTCCGTCAAATAAGAATGAGTATTAAGGCAAGAATCAAGGTGTGAAGCCAGCTTATGAAGATTATGCAGACTGGATGATGGAAGATTAGCTAGATTTAATTTTTGCTGTTTGCCCACATGTTTAGGGCTTTTGTTTCTTCTCGATGTAATTGAACTGCTTAGTGTATTTTACTCTTTCTCTTGGGATGTAATAAAGTTTGGTTAATGGAAATAAATGCCTTTCGCTTTTATTATTTTTGTTTTGGTACATATCCTGCATGTTATATATTCATACGCTTAACGTAACTGTATTGAATAGACCACCTTCAATACAGTTAGGTTGCGGACTTTGCCACGTCATCCTTCACCTTCTTTTGGGAAGCGGGGCGTGCCAGAAATATCCTAGTCACTTTATCCAAGAATGATTAGGGATCTTCTGTCACATCCTTGCCTATAAACTCATGTGGTTTCAGCATTTTAAACTCTGGAGGCGATATCTCATCAATCTCAGCAACAGCTGGTTCATCAGTCTGCACAGTAGACAACACATCGATTTTTGGAGTAGACTGTACCTCAATGGTTCTCTAAATCTGGCCGGTCTCAAGAGATGGCCCGATCTTCTAGCGCAGATCCTGAACACTCGTGTCAAACGAAAAATCCTAGTAAAACAATATATATGTATGTATACATATATATGTATGTATACATATATACATATATATGTATGTATGTATGTATGTATGTATGTATGTATATATATATATACGCCCTTGACTCCGCATAGTCAAACTTAAACTCTAACAAAGGTTAAACCTAACGCTCTGATACCAATTTTGTCACGACCTGGAATTGGTACATGACTGGCACGTGAATCACGTGAAGTCTATAGGACCCCATCGTAATCCAAGTAAGCTAAAAGCCCCTAAATCTAAAGCTTTTTAGGAAAATAATGGAGGTGAAGTTTTGAAATAAAGGTGTAACGTGATCAAGTTCTTTCTTTAAAAGTATAAGTAATGACATATAGAAATACAAGTGAGTTGTATGCTATAGTTGAAACCATTTTCTTCATTTGAAATTTGGGCAGTATCTCCCTTGTAAATTTTGATCCAAAACCAATAACTACAGCAATTATATAGGCATCCCCAAGCGGGAGCTAGCTCTTCGCCACTTAGCGGAATCATAGCCACGCAATATAAAAATATATGACTCCCAGGACGAAGATCAATCACAGAAAGAAAATAAAAAAGACTAAGACATCATCAAGCTCAAAATAAAGAATAATACACCCATCTCGCTCTAAGTCTTAAGAATATATAAGTCTGGTGTTTAGGTCAACCAAATATACATAGTCTAGTTGATGGAGCTTTTAACTAGATTACAACTAAAAAAATATATACAAATGGTGGTCACGATCCAAAGTGTACCACACCTACCAATGCAATCACCCAGAAGAAAGCTGTGTGCCAGCAAGCCGCTACTGATCCGACCGGTCGATCCTACAAGAAAACTATGGCATAACGGGGGTGAGTTGCCAACTCATGAGTAGAAAATATCAGCAGGTAGAAATCGAATGTATAACGATCTCCTAGGTCATATTGTAATAACATAATATCATACCGTGTGGTATCTAGGGTGATCGTGTATACATAAATGTAATAATAACAAAGTTGTTCCAGTATCAGTATATAGTACCAATTCATCTGTGTCATACGTAAATATATACGTGTATCATCCAACGTGTGTCCATCAACGGCACATCAAATCATCATGAAACCTGAGTGTCCAGTATCGACATTCGAAAATATCATAAAAACCGTGTCCAACATCGACACGTAAATTCTCATATCTCAGGCGCCGTCTCATCAGATCGGCCCTCATATCCATCTGTCTCAATCGCTCCGGTCGGTATCCTCTGGATATCCGCTGAGTCCAATACCATCACTGGTAGCTAGTATTTCCCTGTCGGGCTCAACGACTCTCTATACGATCTTCTTACCCCGGGGTACCGTACCGGGTCCACCATATACCCGCAGACGGTATCTCCTCACTTCTCGAATCGGGTAATATCATAGCTCAGAACCGAGAAAATCTCATGGTGGATATCGAAATATCATATCAAGAGAAACCGCGTTTTAAAACAATCATAAAACTTTAAAAAAATATATCTACGGTTCTCAAATCTAACAATCTCATGAAAACAGAATCTCATAATCATATAACCATGACGGAACAGTAAATGCAAGCACATAACAGTACTGAAAAGTATAACCGGTATTTTCATATAAGCATGTCATGAACTAGATAAGGAAGTGCAGTATCTAAACTAACATGTGCGGTAATGAGTACAAAACAATAATTATAATACTACAATTTAAAGAACAATACAGCGATATAGAAGTTTCTAATATGTATGTGACATGGCAATTACCGATGATTAGTGTGTGGGCTGGCGAGTATATGTACGTGCAATATGCGCATCATCGGTAATGGTGCATGTGTCCTAACAGACGAAGTCATATAGAGATAAAGTATAAGGAACGTAGTACATATGTCGCAAGGAAATAATACAGCGTAAACATGAACGATATAAAATACGTAACTACATATGAACCATACGATTATAGTTTAAATAATACGAGTCGTAGTTTTTGAGAATAGGGCTAAGGTGCTTTTGAAAAGCGATACCATTTGAAAATCTATAGCGTCTCTTGAGGTTTTCATTTAAAGCGCCTTGTTTCCCCAAAATATTTAACCTAATAAAAGTGCAAAGCTCTGTTGAATTCAATAAGGCATCGTCTCACGTGCTTTCCACGAGAGCGCCAGCGCCAGAGCAAATCTTATAGGATTAAATCCTATGGTGGTGCCTCACGTGCTCCTCACGCGGACACCAATGTGCAAAGCACATAAATACTCATTATAAGAATTAAATTCTTAAGTGGCGCCCACTTGTATAACACGTGAGCGTCGGCGCCCAAGTAGAATTAAATTCTATGATACTCTCTGTCAAACAGAGCCGTTGGATCCAATGGAGGTGATATATTACCAAAATATAGAATCAAATTCTATTATGAGAAAATATCTCCCATATATTTCTAAATAAGAAAGATACTCTCGGTTGGATCAATGATCCAATAATAGAATAAAATTCTATTTTTGGAGTATATATTCCCTCAATCTTTTCAAATAAAAGAGATTGCTTCCTATAAAACAGAAAACCCTTGGATTAAAAATCCAATGGTGATTAAATATCACCACTTGAAAGAATAAATTCTGTATATGGGAGAATATTTCCCCGATCTTGTTAAAAACAAGAACAACATATTCTGTAAAATAGAAGTCCTTGGATCAAAGATCCAATGGTGGGTAAAATTCCCGAACTCAATTTTGAGTTTGATTAAATCAATTGGAATCTCTTAATGAAAGATTTTCTCAAAACCAATTAACAATCTTCCTCCACTATATAAAGGACTCGGGACTTCAAAAAAAGGAAGGAGAGAAAGAGGGAGATAGGCATACAGAGAGAGAGAGATACAGAACAATACAGAGAGAGGAGATGGCTCTCAAAAGGTTCTAAAAAAACAACAACAACAAAGAATTCAATTCTAAAAAAAGAAGAGCTTCATTTTCTAAACCCTAGGTAAAGAAACCACAGAGATCAAAACATCTTCTTTATCTATCATAGCATATCTAATGGTATAACCCTTCCCGAGAACTTAGTTCTTTCTCTGGATCTGAGATCCACAAGACAGGTCTCCCATAAGTTAAGAATTTAATTCTGATCGGGAAGATCTAGTTCTTAAGAATCAAAGATTCAAGGAAGAACAAATTTGAAGAGAAAGAATATAGAGTCCATAACACTCCAGGAACACAGTTCCTTCAAATCAAGATCTTAGTTCTTAAAGAACATGGTCCCGGATCCTCAAAATAATGATCTTGGTGATCGTTAATGGTCAAAATACCATTAACAGAGATTTAAGTTCTCTAAAAATATCAACAGAGATTAAATCTCCATATAAAAGAAACTAGCGTCTCACGTGTTTTCCACGTGGGCGCCCCTCTTCAACAGCGCCTAGCGCCTCACGTGAAACACACGCGGGCGCTATATAAAAAGTTCTTATCACTTCACATACAGCCAAAAAGTCTGAGTGGTTAGTACTGATTAGGCAGCGCCCACCGCTGCACGTGTTCCTCACGTGGGCGCCACAAAATAATAAGAGTTCTTAGCACTCTATAAAAAGCCAAAACAGCTGAGTGCTTAGCATTGATTGGACAGCGCCCAGCGCCTCATGTGTTCCTCATGTGAGCGCCACCAAAGAAAAAAAAAGAAGAGGGAAGAGTGCTTAGCACTCCACATACAGCCAAAATGGCTGAGCACTTAGCGCTCATTGGGCGGCGCCCATAATTAAATGCTTCACATGATACCCATGTGAGTGTCAGAGCGTCAAACATGTGCTTAGCACTTTTACCTGAAAAGAAAAGTGCTGAACAAACAGATCCCAAATAAGCGCCTAACATTTTTGAAAAGAAAAAGGCTAAGCCGACTTAGCCTAAATTGGTTAAGTCTATGAATTTTCTTGCAGCTGAGCCCAAATGCTCTTTTGCTGGATCTTAAATAAAAATGATCCTTAAAATTTTTCTAAGTTGATCTTAGTCTCAAATTAGATTAACACATCCTTAGCAAGGACAAATTGAGCCCAAATGCTAACACATTTAAGTTGATCTTAATCTCAAACCAGATTAACGGTCCTTAAATAAACATAAGCCCAGATCTAAAATATACAGATTTGGACTAATCCGCGCCCTATGAGCAACGACGTAAATTAGTCTCCGTATACAATCCATGGGCAACCAAAACAAACAAAAACACACACGATACGAAGTAAACTTCCGGTGCAGGAGATAGTGGTTCTCGCAATGCGGTAACGTAATTAACTGCATGGACTTGCGCCTGAAGGGAAGAACGTCCCCACAATAAAACCCCCCTCATAAAACGAAGAGGAATCTGATAAAGTCTGCTACAACGGTCGCATCCGTCCAAACCTCCGATATACGGTGCCATAAATCAATTTGGTATCTTCGGAGAGGTGGAGGGATAAATCCAAATAGCATCTGCCCCCAGAATTCAGGCCAGACGTCCCAACGTTCCAGTCTGTCTTCTGGCAGTGAACAGATTCTGGCACGCTCGGTGGGACCTTTCCCTCTTTCCACTCCACACTTCGTGTGTCATGTTTCGTGAACAAGATCGTGGTTCTCTATGGTTGCTCTTGGATTCGAGGTACTAAAATTTGGTGTCTTTCTCCTATGCAGAAGAAGAGAAAATCGATGGCTCCCAACTGCACTTCTTGCAACAGCAACTCTCGCTCCACCCTGCTGGAAGAGTGACCTACGGGCCCAACACGGCCTCAATCTTTTCAATGCCGGTGGGTCAAGTTACAAAAGCCACTACTGGTTTGTTCTTCGGGACCATGCTCCTACTAGTGAGTTTCGGTGCCTCAGCGCCGCAAGAAGAATCTCCCAAGAGGTCGGTCTTCGATCGACCAGTGACCACAACGACCCCTCTCAATGGGCCGTCCAAAGCTGGTGTCTCAGTCTTCAACAGGCTGAGCCAAAACCTAAACGGGCCTGCAAAGAGGCTCGTAATACCTGAAGAGGCTGCCCCAAAACGGATAGCCCTCCTAACTCCTAACGGTGAAGCTGTCAAAAGCGCTTTCCCCATCAAAAGATCGGTTTTCAAAAGATTGGTCGGCCCTCCCCAAACTCCAGTCAGGACGTCGGTCTTCAACAGGCTGACACCAACAACATCCCCTCACCAAAGACGGGGGCACAACAAAGCTGCTTCCAAAACCGAGATGGTCCCTTTTCCAAGACACGCTCGACGTTGTTACTAGCGCTGAGTGAGGAAAGCTGTGGGAAACTCCCCCTCTGGACTCACTCCGTCAACTCCAATGGTGGAAGTTGACACTGGTGTTCCAATCGGGAACAACTTTGATCTGGTCAGGAGGGTGCGCAAGAACTCTCCAACGGTGGTGCTAAAGAAATCGCCCCCACCTGCAAATTTTGTTAGTTATATGTATGCCCTAGAGGCCATCACTGTACATGAGATGTATATTGTAGTGGATGCTGGGACATATATAGGGGTGACTTTCTTGCTCGACATGATAGTACGCTATCTGGTTGCTCTTTATCTTAACATGTACACTTATTGTCTCTCTGTTACATGTTGATAAAGCCCTTAGGATGTGAACTCGACTTCCAGGACTATGATGAAGATCATACTAGTGGGGCCTGGGTAGTCTAAGAGTACATCCTTCAATGTTCCTAGTCATGGGAATATCGAGACGGGGCATCGGTATTCCAGAGTAGACTAGCGTATATCTTCTCGACCCATGTGATGGGCGATGGGTGATCCCATATCCATTGGTGTTTGACATCAGAGACGGTATGCGGGTGCTCAGTGGAGACTAGGTACACTGAACGGACTCGCCGAGAACTCCCAGATGGTATTATACCTCACGTCAGATGGCAGTTCTCTGGTGACACTGGTACAGCTTAGTCTGTTGACCCGAGATCGTCATAGAGTCTTGTGTGTCTCCCACTGTGCTTTGATTTCCAGCCTACCACAGCTCCACTGAGTCGTGGAAACAGGTGGTTTTTGGGTACAGTCCCGATTCACATGGAGGCAATGAGCGATAGGAGGGGATTCGTCTCTCCCGGTATTGGGGGTTGATGTTGCGCTATGCTCGACTGGACATAACTGGAAATCCCTGGCCAGGGTTGCAGTGATTTACTGGTAAGTGTTATCAGTAGTTTCATGCTTTTTATGGACCTTACATCGGCATGACTTATCAAGCTACTGGGGTCTGACGTTTACCACCCCTAGGCGAGATATGCGACATATCAGACGAACAGACCGGACTGTGCGGTAAGTGTTACTGATTGGATTCGTAGGAGTGTGAGCAGGCTTGCTCGTTGATCTTCTGATCGCTCAATACCCGGGTGGCCGTTACGTTTAGCAGACCGCTTGCGGCTTATGGGTGATTGATATGATCACCATCTACTGCCGGCGTATTGACGAGTCTTTAGAATCCTACACAGAGGTTTCCTGGCTCAAGCGAAACGAAATAGGAGCACATATGAGATATGTGCGGGACCGAGAATAATACCAGTATGTGATACTGTATTCTATTCTCGCGATTTGTATCATCGCTCGTTTATATGAGATATAGCCGGGTTACCGAATCAAGTGTTGATTCGATATAATGATACACTGGATATTAGTCGGTTATATGTGATATGACCGGATGATTAAATCAAGTGTTGATTTAATGATTTAATGTATAATTTTATATTTGATATATTACTTTACATTAACTAGTATTGGTTCACTTAAGATTGATTTTCTCACTTGATGTGCACAAGTTGTATATGTGATATATGTTTGTGCACTAGTTTGTATCATGATTGATGATATATGCAAACTTGGGTGTGTGTATGAATTACACCATATTTAAGATAATGGTTTGGGTTTTTATTTATTTTGGTAAAACAAAATGGTGGCTTTCTTTGTCTTGACTTGAAGCTTCATGAAGCTTTAAGCATATTTGACAAAGTCCACTCATTTTGTTTTGCATAAGATTTTTATTAACCAAACCATTAACTCAAACTATGGTTTAGTCTCTACAAAGGTTAACTCACCTATGGTTGCATTATGATAGACTTCACTTGATTATTCTTTATTAGATAATTCATTATTCATATTCTTTCTTCTTCTTCTTCTTCATTCAAGAAGAAAAGCTTACTAGAATTTTTCAAGTGAAGAAATAGAGTGAGAAATCCAAATCCATAGTGAACCCACTTCCTATTTCATCATCCTCTACTACTTGCCATTTAGTTTAGGGTGTTCTCTTCACAAAGTTTGTGACCTAGTGAAGATGGAGCTTGAGTTTGAGTCTTCTCGACGTAGATCATCTTCGGCCTCGAAGTCAACGAGCTAGCCCGTTCATTTCTCCGAGGAAACCATCACAAGAGTCCGGGATCTCGATGATCGCAGTGAAGGGACGTCAACACGAAGCTTTAGAAGTGAAGGACCGGATCTATAAAGGTTCTAATCCCCAACTTTTAGAAGTAAAGTTGTTTACTTGCTATTAGTTTTCGCATAATCTCTAGTATACGATCTTGCTTAGGGTTGTTCGGCACATAAAAAATTTGATTTTGGCATGCATGATGCCTTGTAGAACTTTGTCACTGTGCCTAGCAACCCTACAGTGGTATCAGAGCCAAGCTAGAGTTTTAGGCGATGTCTAGGCGAAGTTTAAAATCCGATCGAACCCGGAAACCCCGACACGAACCCTTCTCTGGATATTTTTCAAAAATGTGATTTTTTTATGAATTAAAAATGCTCAGAAAATAGAGCAGGGAAATCTAAGAATAACTGTAGAATATGACCTCCTAACTCTACTGTAGCGCCGCAGAACCGCGGCCGTACCCTGCTTTTAGCGGCGGTTCCGCGGCCGTATGTGGAGATTAGGAACTCGTTTTTCTACAGTTACCTCCGTAGGTACTTCCTGATTCTTCTGGAAATTTTTAATTATACTCAAGAGTTGAGTTTTCTGGGTTGTATTGGGGACTCGTTGATTCGATTGGATAATTTAACTTCGTTTAGTTTTGTCCGGATAATTTTAGAACGTGTTAAAAAGTTCGAAAGGATATCAATAACTCACTTTTTCCCCAGCCGGAAAATTTCCAAGCGTTGGATTTTTCCGTAGTTTAAGAATGTTCTAAGTCGTGCAAGCAACTCGATAGACCCTCTAGAAAACAACAAACCTTAACTCGATTATGTGACCGTCTTGAACTGCCTCAAAACCTTAGGGTTTGTGGCAGTACGGTGCGCCACATGTGAGGCGTTGGCTTGACTCTTCTACGGCTGGACCATTGGTACTGTGGCATGTCATGGTTGTTTTTTAAACTAATTTTAAGTGTTGAGAACTATTTGGAAAATCTTGGGTGTTTGTTTATTCGATCGGAAAGTTTAACATTGTCTATTTATCTGGAATGTGATACAATAATTGGAATCAACAACATTTGAATTTTATAAGTCTAGCAGTTTAGTCTCAGATGATCGGTTGCCACGGGATTTTGATGCGATCAAAAGTCCGTCGCAATCACGTATCGTACGCGGATACTCGCCGGGTAAACTTAATAGACAGCCACACCCCATAGCCCCGACCAAGTGACTGTAGGAGAATCCCGTCGCCAAAAGCATTCGTTCGGGTACTCGCGGCAGCGGTGTTCCGCCTTAGTGCACTTCGTCGACGGCATCCGGGGGTGCGGCCGTCTACTAAAGTTTGTGACGAGCATTCGATCAGGATGTCGGGAATCTTGTTGAATTGCCCGACTTGATATTGAAAAGAGTTTTCAATAATGGGACTAAAATGCGGGGTTTATAATTGTTAGGCATGAGATGTCTAAGGAATTCATTTGGTTAGGCATGAGATGTCTAAGGAGGTTGCGGATTCCAACTGTTGTAGTTTTACACTTTCTTTTCTGTGACCGTAAGCGTAGTATGTGGTGTATCGCCGGCTTCGTTGCTATACATCAACGACAATCGGGATACGCATACTTGCTTACGTTGATGATATAAGATATTATGTGTTGCTGTGATATATTATATTGGATCGTCGTGTTTTGAATAGCCCGGGGTTTTTTTTTATGTGAGATGAGAGTTTTTCATTTTCATTCATGTAAAATTCATTTGTATGTAATATTCTTTTGTTGGGGCACTTCCGGGCTGAGGAAGATGTCATCGCTGATGTATATTATTTACTTTTCCGCATTAGGATAGACCCAAGGAGGGGAGCACAAGTAACCGGGTTCTAGGGTCCAGTGGGAGACCACCTCGAGGAGTCGAGTCCGGGTCTCCTAACTCTAGAATTGGTAGGGTTGCTTGCCGCTCTCGTAGGGGTCGAGGGGTGTAGGATTGGCTATTCATCACGACCGTGGAATCCGTGTTTTATATAGGCTCAAATAAAACACGGACGTCCTAGTGTATCCAATATTTTATATGATATTTTTCTGCTGCGTTATCTGTGATGTGATCATGTGATATATTCAGATAGATATTGTATATAGTATATATGATATATTATATAGACGTTGCTTATGTTTTACACCCGCGCTAGCCCTGCCCTGCTCTGCCGTTAGTTACCTAACCTAACGGTGCAGACAGGACATCGAGGCGAATGCGGATGGCATAAGTATACGTTGTATTTATCTGTGATGTTTAGGTGGATTTAAATGATGGGACATTCATTAATGAGATTAATGAAAGAAAATAAACCTAAAAGATGTTGTGGAATCGAATTTCAAAAATCAGGTAGCTTTAGTTGTTGCTTTGCATAGCGGTATTCCTTGTAGAATATCCAGCACCTTATTCGATAAGGAAAGAGCCGAGATCCCTTCACCGGGAGTGATCTCTTTAGCGATAACTAGTAGATGCTACAACCTTCGGTTTGTCTTTTGATTGCTTTTCTAGTTCTTGCTTTGCATAGTGGTATTGTGAATATCCAGCACCTCATTCGACGAGGAAAGAGCCGAGATCCCTTCACCGGGAGTGACCTCTTTAGCGAAACTAGCAAAAGCCTCAAAAACACTCCATTTTAAACTATTTGATTCCGCAACGAGATCAAGTTCAAAGCGTTAAAGGTTTTCTTAAAAACCATCCACAACCCTCCGTCATTTTAGGAAGTAGAGTACTTAGTATTCGTGCTGTGTTTGTTGACCTTAGTTAAGGCACAATGTAAGGTAGCTAAGTGATGTCTTCCTATATAGCATATGATGCGATTAGTTAGGACAGTCATGTGACTTTGTTGACCTTAGTTAAGGGTCATTTGGGTGGGTCTAATTAATCACGAAATGACGGGTAGAGCTTGACTAGTGCTTATGATTTGTTGACCATAGTTAAGGTCATAAGTGCTAGGGGTAAAAACCATTATCGGAAGTTTCAAGTGTTGAAATTTGCAATGAGATTGCATACCTTCTATATGATAGTTGGATCCTGATACCCACTGCGAGTAATTGTTACTCCTGGGAGAGTTTTGCACTTTACAATTAGTCGATCAAGTAGGTGTCTAGAAAGGTGTCAACGGGGTTACGCCCCTGGGAAAACGAGGTTTATTTTAATTAAGTCCGTGCGAAAGCACGGGGAACCTCCCTCAAAGTACCGGCACTGGCCTGGCTGAAAGATTAGCGAACTTGTAGAGTGTAATTAATCCCGGCTAGTCTTTCCTTATAAGGTTTGAAGGAAGATTTGATAGAAACAGTGTGAGCCATCCTGATTAGATAAAATATATATAACCAATCTAATCTTGCAAGAGCGCACGCAGAGTGTTTTCTTCTCTCTCTCCAGGTAGCGACCATGTCACACCTTAATCAAGATAATAATATGGATGTATTGACCGAACCCGCTTGTTATACTAAGCTAGGGAACGTTGGTCCCGCTCCAACTTATAATTGTTATAAGACCGAGCAGGAAATAGGGGAATACCAGGATTCCCATGCCGCCCAAACGAAGAAAGTGCATGCTGATGCATCTTCTTCGGGTGTGTTCATTACATAGAACTGTTTCTCAGTATCCTCTACGTCCTGGGTATTAGATACCGGATCAGGATCCCAGATATGTAATCTGTTACATAGGCTATAGATAGGTAGCGAACTGAGAACGGGTGATAAATTTCAAGAGTTGGAAACAGTGCAATTGTTGCAGCCAAGGTATTGGCAATTGTCACCCTGTATTACTAAATACATTGATTCTGAACGAATGTTATTAGATACCGAACCTGACATACAACATCATATCAGTCTCTTTATTCATTAAAGAAGGATATAATTTTGTATTGTTGGATAATGTTTTGCACATTTCCTATATCAAGTATTGATTGGTTCAGGCACGTTATCTAAAAGCATATACATTCTAAATCAAACCACAGTTCTTAACGTACAGAACACACACAAGAGGAAGAGTTTAGAAATGAACGAATTCTTCTTGAGGCATTGTAAACTAGGTCATATCAATGCGACCCGACTAGCTAAGTTACCTCTAGATGCATATTTAAATCAGTTTAAATTTACATCTTGTGAAGCTTGCCAGTCATGTCACAAAGATAAGATGACCATAAGCTCCGTTTACTGGAAACAGAGAAAGGGTCAGTGAACCCTTGGGACTGATACATAGTGATGCAGGTAGGTCCCTAGTCTACAAATGCTAGGACTGGTTCTTTATACTTCCTTACATTCACTGATGATCTCTCAAGAATCGGACGCATGTTCCTGTTGAAACACATGTCTGAAGCTTTTGAGAACTTCAAAGAATATAAGAAAGAAGTAGAGAACCGATACAGGTATAAGTATTATGTCCTTTGATGAGATCAGGGAGGAGAATACTTAGGCATGGAGATCCTGGACTATTCTAAAGGAGAATGAGATTCTCTCTTAGCATTACTCCTCCGTATACACCATAGCACAACGGTGTATCGGGGTGGAGCAATCACACCTTATTAGATATGGTACGCTCTATGATGAGTACTACTGAGTTTCCTACTTCCTTTTGGGAGTTATGCACTTGAGAAGCTGCATACCTATTGAATAGGGTTCCAATCAAATCAGTTGCCTACCTCTTCATATGTGATATGGAATGGGAAGAGCCCATATCTTAAGTAAGTTAAGATTTGGGGTTGTCCGGCCTATGTCTAAAAGCAAAATGTCTTCCTCTTTCAACTCCTTACCACCTCCAAAGAAATTCACTCGCAAACAACTAAAGTTCCGGACAAGCTCGAGGCAAAGTCAGTTATGTAGAACTGGAAGGAGTTCCAGCTATACAAACTATAGCTGATGATCTGATAGTACCAAAGGATTCAATAGTCTCCGACGAACCTCAGCCTCTCCGCCAATCTAGTAGGGTTCCTCATCCGCCCAAGAGATACTTTGGTTTCTCGATGACAGTGGGAGCGAGGATTGCATCATGTGATGATGACCCAACTTGTTTCGAGCAGGCCATCAAGAGTAGGGACTCTGTAAGAATGGCTGGATGCTTAGCGATCTGAGATGGAATCCATATACACCAACAAAGTATGGACTTTGGTTGCTATATGTGAAGGGTTAAATCCCCATCAGGGGCAAGTATATCTTGAGATGATTACTTGGTGTAGATGGAAAGGTTAAGACTTTCAAAGCTAGACTTGTTAAAGGTTTTCGTCATCGACCAGGCGTGGATAATGATGAAACCTTTTCCAGTGGCTATGCTTAAGTCCATCCGGATCCTACTTGCCATTGCTGCATACCATAACTGCGATATCTGGTGGTTGGGTGTCATGACTACTTTTCTAAATATTGATTTAGAAAAGAACGTCTATAAGAACACAGCCAGAGGGCTTCGTAAACAGTGGGAGCAGCGGAAACGTGTGCAAGTTGCTTTACAGATTAAAGCAGGCATCGCGAAGATGGAACGTCTGTTTTGATGTGGTAGTCAAAGAGTTTGACTTCATCAAAATGGTAGATGAACCTTGTATATACAAAAGGGAAGTAGGGAGTATGGTGGTGATCCTCGTATTGTACGTAGACGACATACTCTTAATAGGAAAGGAGTTTTCTATGCTACGCACGGTCAATCTTCTCTTATCATAAGCAGTCTCCATATAGGATGAAGGTGATACCTTCTAAATCCTGGGTTTTGGATCTATGAGATAGATCTAAATGGATGTTAGGATTCTCACTAGGTGTAGTGAGATAGTATCAATTGATCCTACGGAGAATCACTGGAATGGTTCCAGGATGGTAAGGTTGACTGAATGTCAGTCACAGGCATTGTCTTTACCCTCATAGCAGGGACGGTATATTGGAAGAGTTCCAAGCTAGATATCATGGCAAACTAGACGATAAAGGCTGGTGACATCACTATCAAAGATACTACCAAAAGAAGCAGTTTGGGTCTATATTAGTTCATGAGATGAACTAGGTTCCTACCATTGTGTGACAATGGAAGTATGGCTTTGGCCCAGGAACCCCGGTCCCATCAGTGACCCAGACATATTCTGAGGCAGCATCACCTGATCATGGAGATAGCTGATCTCCAGGGAGATCGAGGTTAGGAGAGGAGACTCAGAGGACAACACGGCGGATCCACTCACAAAGGCCTTTTCCCAGAGAGAGACTTTTATGCGATGGTTGAGTATGAGATACTACAACCACTGCTACAGATAGCCCTAGTGCAAGTGGGAGATTGTTAGTTATATGTATGCCCTAGAGGCCATCACTGTACATGAGATGTATATTGTAGTGGATGCTGGGACATATATAGGAATGAATTTCTTGCTCGACATGATAGTACGCTATCTGGTTGCTCTTTATCTTAACATGTACACTTATTGTCTCTCTGTTACATGTTGATAAAGCCCTTAGGATGTGTACTCGACTTCCAGGACTATGATGAAGATCATACTAGTGGGGCCTGGGTAGTCTAAGAGTACATCCTTCAATGTTCCTAGTCGTGGGAATATCGAGACGGGGCATCAGTATTCCAGAGTAGACTAGCGTATATCTTCTCAACCCATATGATGGGCGATGGGTGATCCCATATCCATTGGTGTTTGACATCAGAGATGGTATGCGGGTGCTCAGTGGAGACTGGGTATACTGAACGGACTCGCCGAGAACTCCCAGATGGTATTATACCTCACGTCAGATGGCAGTTCTCTGGTGACACTGGTACAGCTTAGTCTGTTGATCCGAGATCGTCATAGAGTCTTGTGTGTCTCCCACTGTGCTTTGATTTCCACCCTACCACGGCTCCACTGATTCGGGAAAACAGGTGGTTTTTGGGTACAGTCCCGATTCACATGGAGGCAATGAGCGATAGGAGGGGATTCGTCTCTCCCGGTATTGGAGGTTGATGTTGCGCTATGCTCGACTGGCCATAACTGGAAATCCCTGGCCAGGGTTGCAGTGATTTACTGGTAAGTGTTATCAGTAGTTTTATGCTTGTTATGGACTTTACATCGGCATGACTTATCAAGCTACTGGGGTCTGACGTTTACCACCCCTAGGCGAGATATGCGACATATCAGACGAACAGACCGGACTGTGCGGTAAGTGTTACTGATTGGATTCGCAGGAGTGTGAGCAGGCTTGCTCGTTGATCTTCTGATCGCTCAATACCTGGGTGGCCGTTACGTTTAGCAGACCGCTTGCGGCTTGTGGGTGATTGATATGATCACCACCTACTGCCGGCGTATTGACGAGTCTTTAGAGTCCTACACAGAGGTTTCCTGGATCAAGCGAAACGAAATAGGAGCGCATATGAGATATGTGCGGGACCGAGAATAATACCAGTATGTGATACTGTATCCTATTCTCGCGATTTGTATCATCGCTCGGTTATATGAGATATAGCCGGGTTACCGAATCAAGTGTTGATTCGATATAATGATACACTGGATATTAGTCGGTTATATGCGATATGACCGGATGATTAAATCAAGTGTTGATTTAATAATTTAATGTATAATTATATATTTGATATATTACTTTACATTAACTAGTATTGGTTCACTTAAGATTGATTTTCTCACTTGATGTGCACAAGTTGTATATGTGATATATGTTTGTGCACTAGTTTGTATCATGATTGATGATACATGCAAACTTGGGTGTGTGTATGAATTACACCATATTTAAGATAATGGTTTGGGTTTTTATTTATTTTGGTAAAACAAAATGGTGGCTTTCTTTGTCTTGACTTGAAGCTTCATGAAGCTTTAAGCATATTTGACAAAGTCCACTCATTTTGTTTTGCATAAGATTTTTATTAACCAAACCATTAACTCAAACTATGGTTTAGTCTCTACAAAGGTTAACTCACCCATGGTTGCATTATGATAGACTTCACTTGATTATTCTTTTTTAGATAATTCATTATTCATATTCTTTCATCTTCTTCTTCTTCATTCAAGAAGAAAAGCTTACTAGAATTTTTCAAGTGAAGAAATAGAGTGAGAAATCCAAATCCAAAGTGAACCCACTTCCTATTTCATCATCCTCTACTACTTGCCATTTAGTTTAGGGTGTTCTCTTCACAAAGTTTGTGACCTAGTGAAGATGGAGCTTGAGTTTGAGTCTCCTTAACGTAGATCATCTTCGGCCTCGAAGTCAACGAGCTAGCCCGTTCATTTCTCCGAGGAAACCATCACAAGAGTCCGGGATCTCGATGATCGCAGCGAAGGGACGTCAACACGGAGCTTTAGAAGTGAAGGACCGGATCTACAAAGGTTGTAATCCCTAACTCTTAGAAGTAAAGTTGTTTACTTGCTATTAGTTTTCGCATAATCTCTAGTATACGATCTTGCTTAGGGTTGTTCGGCACATAAAAAATTTGATTTTGGCATGCATGATGCCTTGTAGAACCTTGTCACTGTGCCTAGCAACCCTACAAATTTCACAACACAGGGAAAGCCGGAACAGTCCCATCAGCGGCTCTCCTCGCAAATTCATAGGGTCTGGTGTTCAGAATTTTGCATTATTATATTCCCCATTCTTAATCATATTGCAAATAAATAGGTGCTTTTGATCCATGTCTGCTGAATAGTTGCAGGTTACAGGTTCTCGGAACAATACAGCGAAAATGATGAAAAAACGCTACAAAAGTGAGACTACGACCAAAAAATAGAAGAATCTTTATGATGCCGCCTACAGTTTAAGGAACAAGTGAAGATCAACGAACAGTTCAATTGCATAAGGTACGAAGGCAGCACAAGATTCAAGACTTCAACACGAAGCGAACGGTAAAATTCCACAACATTCTGCACTGTAGAAATCTGAAAGAAACTAGAAAAGATTCTAAAGAACCAAGTGAAGAAAATAGAAGGAAAAAGCAACAGAAGGAAACCCTGGAAAATTGAGACAGAAAGCCCCCAAGATGGCCGCGGATCCGCGGCCAAACATGGTTTATGGCCGCAGTTCCGCGGCCGTGCTGAGCATGTGTCGGTGCATCTTGTCGGTGTGTGTCGGTGCGTTGACCAGGCTTCTCAGGGTAGTTTTGTAATTTTAGATGTGGATCAGATGTAAACCCTAGGGTTTCAATTATCTATAAATAGGAAGCCTACAGCTCTTTTTGGAGCATGCATCTTTTTACTTTCCTAAATTAAAATTTTCATTCCTTGTAATTGTCAAATATTGCATCAATAAAAAGAAAGTTTTTTTTAATCTTGAATTTGTTACTTGCAATTTTTATTTCTCTGCAATTTTTTTATCTGCCGTAGTTATTTTCCGCACTTTAATTAGATTATTAAAAATTATAAAAATGAATTCCTTTGTTAATTCCCTAATGAGTGAGTAGTTCCTCACTTGTTAGGGTTAGGTTTGGGGAGGTTTGAGAGTTGAAAATCTCTCACCCCTTTCTTTACCCGTTCAATATTTTAAAGTAGGACTCTATGCAAACCATACACACACCGCTCACTACGGCACCCTATCCCACGAGGTAGCGGTGATTCCATAATTAAAGACCGGTTGTGTTTGATTTCCATAGAGGTTAGGGATAAGAGTTAAGAAAGGACGGACAAGGACCAAAGGGAAGAAACCTAGTTTCTTCCTGGTCGTGCTAATCCGCTTTGTTAACTATTACCTTAACACCTAAAGTTCTTAATTAGGGCAAAGAAAGCGGTAAGAATAATTGACTTTCCAAACTAATCTAATCCTAACCCTAGCAAGATTTTAATCCTAATCATATTCAACCTCAGTTTTTATAGAAAATCAAAACCTACCACAAATAGGAATTGACTCGTTAGAACAACTAGAAAATACACGTTTTCCCTGTGGACCGACCCGTACTCAACCGGTTAGCTACCAAGCGACACCGTTCTTGATTGCGGTTAATTCTTTGATTTCAAAATGCACGTGCACAAAGCCTTGCTCAATCAAATGGCGCCGTTGCTGGAGATAACGGTAGTTATTTTATTTTTGTAATTTCGGGTTAGTTAAAAATTAAAAAAAATCATAAAAACTGAAAAATATAAAAAATAAAAAAAATTATCATCTTGTTATTTTTTGAAGGGTTTTCGTTCGAATTGTGCAGGATCGGAAAGAAGAACAGATTCAGATCTGGAAAAATCTAGTAAACAAAACAGCAAACAACAGATCTGAACAAACAGAGGAGAACCACAACAGACAACAGAAGAATTTTGGAGGCTTGAACCAACATTTCAACCGTGTTTCCGCCGCGTTTGCAAGTATTTGGCCGCGGATCCGCCGCGCATTGGTGACGTCAACATTTTAAAAAGTCTCTGTAAGCATTCTTTTCCTCTCTTCTGCCCTCTGTAGTCCTCTGAAAAATTTTCCTGCAGGGATTCTTTGCGCAAAACTTCTCCCCCTTCTCCAATAACTTGATCTTGTGCAGAATTCTTTGCGCCGCAAATAAAAAAAATTTTGGCAAGTGTTTTGGATTTTTGTGTGTTTACTGCTTTGCATTTTTAAAACGGACTTTTAAGGGGCTATAACACCAATCCAGATTTGGTGGGGATTTCATTACCCTTCCTAGGACCCCAAAAGTCACAAAAAGCATTTTTCATCAACCTTCGAGTTAATTAAAAAATATTAGACTCAGCCAATAAGGACTGTCGTGCTCATTAGGACAAAGGAAAAGTTATAGGCATCGGTTGTTTATCTAAACCAGACTTCGTGGTGCCTAGGCTAGACAAGTGGGAAAGGTAATTTTAAAAGGCCCGTCTCACGGTGATTTGTGAGCGGATTCCTCCTTTCTTTATTTATGCTTACCTGGCCACAATTGGTGGTGAAGAGGCGATTTGAGGATCTCACAACTTGGCTTTTGGAACAGTTAGGAGCAGTCTAGTTGACTTAGGAGACCCTAACTCTAGGCTTGATTGTGCATATTGTGATTGCTTGAAAGTGTGTCTAAGCTCCTTATAAAAATCTTTTGCAAAAACTCCTTATAAAAAAAACCACAAAACAAAATTTTTACAAAAACTTGCCAATTTGTCGCTAGAAATCCACTGCACCCCACTTTCTCTCATTAACATTTTCTTACCCCCACATTCTGTTTTTACCTTTTGACTACACTACACCTCTTTAGTGTATATCCAGTTGGACTAGGGACACTAGCGCCCGTTTAGTCCGTGTCTCGTTAGTGCCTACTGACGACGCTTTCGACTCCGAAGTCGAAATTCCATCCACTTCTTTACCTTCATCTTCAAATTCATCATCTTCTAAGGAGATGTCGGGATACAATCCTAAAAACCCCTTACCTACGGGACTGATTCCACCTCAACTGGGTGCGAATAACCCACCACACCCTTCTGTCGAAGCGCCCTAACGAATCGCGCTCCAGGATCTTTTCTATCCCATCCGCACCGCACTTCCCACTTGTCTTTCACTTCCACCGGCTAATGGGGATAACTTTGAAATTAAACCCCACTTCATCAATATGTTGCCTAAATTTCACGGGCTGGAATCCGAAGACGCCTACATCTTCATTAACAAATTCCAGAATGTTTGCGCAATGATGAAGACCACACAACTTTCTGATGATGCTATAAGGTTACGTGTCATTCCATTCACTTTATGTGACCTAGTCGAAAAATGGTTATATAGCACAGCATCACACTCTATAAAAAATTGGGAATAGTTTGTTAAGGCTTTTTAAAAAAAGTTTTACCCACACCACAAGACCGCGAGAATTCGCAACGAAATTATTCAATTTTCCCAGCTTCCTTCTGAACCTTTTTGGAAGTGTTTTGAAAGATTTAAGGACCTACTTATTCAGTGCCCTCACCACGGTATCGTGAATTGGCAACATTGCCAAACTTTATACGATGGACTGAACCCAGCAACTAAGCAGTTGTTGGAAACCATTTGTCAAGGTCACTTTCTTACAAAATCAAGCGAGGAAGCTTGGCAATTTCTTGATGATCTTGCTGAACAAACACTTCAGTGGGAAAGCACTAAGACCACTTCATTTACTTCATCAGGTCAGTCTAGGGCAGGCATACATCAACTTGATATGTCGATTGCAATGAAGGCCGAAATGGCTGCACTCAAGAAAAAACTAGAAGCAATTGAGAGCAAATTCTCATCGCCTTCTCCTGCCCCAGCTTTACCCCCATGCACTGTTTGCGCTTGTTGTTCGGATCCGTCCCATCTAACCGAAGAGTGTCCTTACAACCCACCTGTTCAAGGACAAGATGAAGTCAATGCTGCCTTTCAGCAAAGACAAAAAAATGATCCATACTCTTCAACTTACAATCCTGGTTGGAGGAGCCACCCAAATTTTGCTTGGAATCAAAATCAACAATAATTCCAAGGCAATAACAACTTTCAAAGGCCTCCTCCACAACAACAAGCCCCTCAACAAACTCAATATCAGCAACCTTTCCAACCCCAACCTTACCAAAACAAAATGAACAATTTTGCACCAAACAACTCTTACCTCAAAACAATTTTGTTCAGCCAAATAACGATAAGGTTTACTCGCTAGAACGAAGTTTGGATGCGTTTTTAAAACAATCTACGCAATCCTCAGCTAGCATCCAATCGTCCATTCATTCTTTGGTGCAACATACTTCTTCACATGATCAGAGCATCAAAACAATTGAAGCCCAAATTGTGCAACTGAATGCTGCGTTAAGAGAGCGAGAAAAGGGTAAACTTCTATCTCAACCACTGCCAAATCCCGGTCACACACAAAATACGTATGTTGCTCATGAACAACAAAATCATAATGTGAGTGCCGTAACTACATTGAGATCTGGAAAGGTATTGCACAACAACGTTGGTAATAATGATGACACCCCGGCCGCCGCTTCTTCTCCTTCTTCTCCTTCTTCTTCATCTTCTTCATCTTCTTCAGATCCTGTTCTTCATTCTTCATAAGGCTCTACTTCTTCTAATTCGAATGGACCCAAATCTCACTCCACGAAAACACTAACACTGGGATCCGTTCCAACTCCACAATCTACCCCACAAACATTGGACTCAACAAATTTTCAAAATGTTCCATTTCCAAACAGGTTGAGATCCAATAAACCTACTCCCCAAATGGAGAAGATTGTGGAGTTATTCAAGCCGGTTAGTATTAACATACCTCTCTTGGATGCAATCCAACAAGTTCCTTCTTACGCTAAAATCTTAAAGGACTTATGCACCAAGAAAAGGAAATCGCAGGTACCTAAGAAAGTTTTCTTGGCTAGTGCGGTAAGTGATGCTCTTACCTAACCTTTACCCCAAAAACACAAAGACCCTGGCTGTCCTACAATTTCAATAACAATTGGGGATAAGAACATCAATCGCGCACTTTTAGATCTTGGTGCCAGTGTTAATTTGCTTCTCTATTCAGTGTATGAACAATTAGGCGTTGGAGAGCTTAAATCCACACATTGTACTCTCCAAATGGCCGACCGATCCATCATACATCCTAGGGGTGAGTTAGAGGATGCGTTAATTAAAGTAGGGGACTTCATTTTCCCCGTTGATTTCATTGTTATGGAAACACAGCCTGTAGCTAACCCCCGGAGTCAAATTCCGGTGATACTTGGTCGACCATCCTTGCGACTTCTAAGGCGGTGATCAATTGTCGAAATGGTTCGATGAACCTATCTTTTGGAAATATGAAAATTGAACTCAACATTTTTAAGTTGGGGAATTAGCCCTCCGAGCCTAATGCTAATGTATTTGATGTTTGCTCAATCCAAGAGATCACGTAGGAGGACTGTGAGCTCGAAAAATTTTTGTTCGATCACAGCAGTTTTGACGCCACTAGTGCGTTCCTCCTTGATTCTGACACAGCTTTTACACCCGATAACGATTACGAGTGTTTCACTTTTTTGGAAGATTTTGAAGACTCACCACCCGAGTTTGAGTCCTTTGAATTTTTGGATGAGTTAGCTGAACCATCCGACTCGGTTGCTTACACTCGCTTTGAACCATTGTTAGAATCCTTCGAGTTTGAGACAGTTTCACCAATTTTACCTTCAATTGTTTCACCTCCAAAACTCGAACTCAAGCTATTGCCGTCTCACCTTAAATACGCTTACTTAGGTGAGAATGAGACCCTTTCTGTTATCATATCGGCATCTCTAGCTCTTGAGCAAGAGAAAGCCCTTTTAATGGTCTTACAAAATAATCGGCAAGTTTTTGGCTGGACTATGGCAGACATCAAGGGGATTAGTCCCCTCATAGTTGAACATCATATACATATGATGGATGATGCCAAGCCAGTAAGGGATCCACAGAGACGCCTCAACCCCATAATGAAGGAGGCTGTTAGAAAATAGATTGTAAAATGTCTTGATAGTGGTATCATTTACCCTATTCTGATAGCCAGTGGGTTAGCCCCATTCACGTTGTCCCAAAGAAATCGGGCATACCGGTCGTAACTAATGAGGCGAATGAGTTAATACCTACTCGCACCCAAACTGGGTGGCGAGTTTGCATCGATTATAGAAAACTCAACGCCGCGACACGGAAAGACCACTTTCCGTTACCTTTTATTGACCAACTGCTAGAACGATTGGCTGGGCATGGATTTTACTGCTTTTTGGATGGCTACTCCAGCTATAATCAAGTTCCCATTGCCGAAAAGGACCAAGACAAGACACCATTTACTTGTCCCTTTGGTACATTCGCTTACCATCGCATGCCCTTTGGGTTATTCAATGCCCCGCTAATTTCCAGCGGTGTATGATGGGTATCTTTTCAGACATGGTAGAAATTTTTTTGGAGATTTTTATGGATGATTTCTCCATTTTCGGCGACTCCTTTGATGAGTGTTTGATACACTTAGACGCAGTTCTTACCTGTTGTAGGGATAAGAACCTCACTTTAAATTGGGAGAAATGCGACTTTATGGTACGAGAAGGTATTGTCTTAAGACATATCATCTCGCAAAATGGCATTGAGGTTAATAAAGCTAAGATTGAAGTCATTTCCAATCTTCCTCCTCCCAAGTGCGTCAAAGACATCCGAGCCTTCCTTGGCCATGCCGGTTTCTATAGATGGTTCATCAAGGATTTTAGCAAGATAGCTAGACCCTTGACTCTTTTGTTGGCCAAGGACACCACTTTTGATTTTGACTCAAGCTACATGAAGGCATTCAAGTCAATGAAACACTCACTTATTTCTGCGCCCATTCTTTCATCTCCCGACTGGACCCATCCATCTGAAATTATGTGCGATGCATCTGATTTCGCCATTGGTGCTGTCCTTGGATAGCACATAAATAAGATGCCGCACGTAATTTATTACGCTAGCCGAACATTAAACGAGGCCCAATTGAATTACATAACAACTGAAAAAGAATTCTTAGCCGTTGTGTTTGCACTAGAAAAATTTAGGCCTTATTTAGTCGGCTCTCCAGTCATTGTTTATATGGACCACTCAGCTCTTCGCCATCTTTTCGCGAAGAAGGATGCTAAATCTCGGCTAATACGTTGGATTCTCTTGCTACAAGAGTTTGACCTTGTCATAAGAGATAAGAGAGGATGTGAAAACGTAGTCGCCGACCACCTTTCACGACTCCCTTCTTCGCCTACACTTGAAATTCCTATTAAAGTTGTTTTTCTTGATGAGCAGCTCTTAACCGTGTCAAGCGAACCTTGATTCGCTGATATCGTAAATTATTTGGCCACCGGACTGATACCAAACGATTGGTCGAATCAGGACAGACTCCGATTCCTGTCCCAAGTAAAACATTTTTACTGGGATGAACCATATCTCTTTAAATACTGTTTCGACCAAATCATTCGTCGGTATGTCCCCGACAACGAGTTTAAGAGCGTGCTGCCATTCTGCCACGATGAAGCGTGTGGCGGGCATTTTGGCCCAAAAAGACAGCAGAAAAATTTTGCAGTGTGGCTTCTACTGGCCACGACTTTTTAAAGATGCATACGAATACTGCAAGACATGCTCCCGGTGCCAACACTTGGGCCGGATATCTCGGAGAAATGAAATGTCGCTGCAACCAATTTTGGTTGTTGAAATTTTTGACGTTTGGGGGATAGACTTTATGGGACCATTTCCCAATTCTTTTGGGAACATGTACATTCTACTTACTGTTGACTATGATTCAAAATGGGTCGAGACTGTGCCCAGCGGAACGAATGACAACAAAGTTGTCGTCAGATTTCTCAAAGAAAATATTTTTTCTCGGTTTGGGCATCCTCGCGCGATTATAAGTGATAATGGATCTCACTTTTGTAATAGGACTTTCGAGTCCTTAATACGCAAATACTTCATTACTCACAAACTGTCAACGCCATATCATCCCCAAACTTGTGGGCAAACCGAGATTTCGAATCGGCAGATTAAACAGATATTGGATAAAACGGTTTTCAAAAACCGTAAAGATTGGTCATCAAAACTGATTGATGCCCTTTGGGCATTCCGTACTGCCTATAAGACTGATCTTGGTATGTCTCCATATAGGCTTGTTTATGGAAAGGCTTGCCACCTTCCTATTGAAATAGAGCACAAGGCATTTTGGGAAATTAAAGAGTTGAACCTATTCTTGGGAGATGCGGGCAGCAATAGAAAGCTGCAATTGAATGAATTAGACGAGCTGCGGGATGAGGCCTATGAGAACGCAGTAATTGTTAAAAACTGAACGAAGGTGTTCCACGACAAACACCTGATGCGCAAGACCTTCAAACCTGGTCAACAGGTTTTGCTTTACGATACTCGGTTACATTTCCATCCCGGCAAGCTCAAATCTAGATGGAAAGGACCATTTTTGGTACGCACCGTATATCCGCACGGTGCGGTCAATCTAGAAAACCCGGAGGACGGTTCACTGTTTTAAATGAACGGGCATCGACTTAAACCGTTTCTCACCGCGGACCCTTCGGAGGAGCTCCTGTTTTTGCAGGAGCCAATTTATATTGACTGATCTTCCTCCATCTACCCCTAAATTTTCGATTATCTAGCTAAAACACTGTTTCAAACAAGTTTGGGGGTATGTATCATTTGTAATTATATAAAAACAAAATAACATAAAGAATAAAAAATTTGAAAATAAAGAATTTTTTTGGGTATTTTTGTAAATTTCCAGATTTAATAAAATTTTATTTGCAAATAATTTCCTCTTTTTAAGAGGGGCTTTTTACAAATAACCAAACACTCCCCCTATAAATAAGACCCGACCCCTCTCTGTTTTCATAACCCCAAAAAAAAAATTCCACTCAGCAAACCCTAGCCGCTGCTCCAACTTCTGCAGAGAGAACCCTCCAAGCCGCCGTTGATCCGCCGCCAGACCCTGCTTCCTGCTGCACATCCGCCGCTTGTCTGCCGCGTCTCCCTCTGATTTTCTCAGAGGCGGTTTGCATCTTCTTCTCATTCTTTGTTAAATATTTTTATATCTGTTAAATGCTCTGTGATAGCACCAAATATGCAGTTACAACGTGATTTCTCACAATTTTTTTCACACACGATATATGGAAGTTATTTTGCTGATGAAGAGGGGCTGGAATTTCTTGATCTATAATCACCCAAATGCTTACGCCCTTCCAGATCTAGTCACTCGTTTTTACGAGTGCATGAAAGAAGGGTGCCTTGCACAATACGGCTTTATCAAATTACTGTGGGGGTGATAGAGAGATAATTATTGATAGAGACTTCATTCATGAAGTCACTTTAATCCCTAGGTTACCTGTTCATGATCAACCCCTTCAGTTTGAAGATTACATGCCCTTAATGGGTAATGATTGCTCGAGGGAACCGAGAAAAGGAATACAAGCGAGAACCCTTTTCGCTAATGTTTTAACTGTGTGCCGGTGGGCACAAAACAATATTTTTGGGAGTTCCCATAACACCACATTTTCCACCCCGTCACTTCATATCGTGCACACATTAATGACTAGAAACCCTAGATTCGACATGTGCACGGTTCTGCTTAACTCAATTGGTGCAGGCAAAAGGGCCGCAAACTACCCATGCCCCATGTTAGTGACACAACTGTGTCGTTATTTCCTCCCTGTGGAGGAATTTGAATTCTACATGCATGGAGGTATTCCCATCAGGCCTCTCATTGAGGGCGTATCTACGTCCTATACACGCTTGACAGATGTTTGGTCACGAACAGAACCGGCGGAATACGTGCCCGCCAGAACACCTAGCTGCAGCTCGACCGCGAGCGAAGAGGAGCTCACCCCCTTAGAACATGCACGTTTAATGAGAAGAGCCATTAGGGGGATTGACGAATTGAGGGGGATGATGAGGGAACATGATCAGCGTCTGATAGAAGTAGAGCAGGGGTTCAGAACCCTTCTAGCTAGGGAGGAGCGTTCCCGTTCACGCTCAAGGGGATGGCGTGGGGCCAAGCAGTGAGGGCACTGCTTTTGGTCAGTTTGGGGGAGGAGGTGGTTGTAAATAGTTATCATTGCATTGCATATTTTTTTAAAAATTTTTGTATATATTTTTTCTCTTTCTTTTGCATGTTTAATTCTGCATTGTATCTTTATAAAAAATTATAAAAATTGAAAAAATGAAAAAAAAAATATAAAAGAAAAACCATAAAAATTGAAAAATTTTAAAAAAAATTAAAAAAATTAAAAAAATTCAATTTTGGCCATAATTGATTTAAGTTTGACAAGACGGTTAACTAGCTAGGAAAAACTAGATCCTAAACTTAGTAAATTAAAAACCCTAAAAATAACCTTTCATAAAATTTAACGGTAGAAAATATATGTCTGTGTAGTTTACTTAGAAATAGGCAAATTTTGAGTTCACTTCTTGGGCTAAGTTAAAATAAGGGAAGAGTATTGAAATTTTTATTGAAGTGTAAGTCTGAAAAATAATTCCTAAGCTTAAGTCTAAATTCTGAAAATATATACCCTACAACTTGCACAAATACGAACCTTGAAACTTGGAATAGTAGATAATACCTTGAAATGCTCTTGTCTAAAATCCTTAGTATGAAGGAAAATAAAATTATAAGTGTGAATAAAGAGATATAAAAAAAATGAACACTGGTTTTGTAATTACTTAAGGCTGCGTAAAATAAAAAATATATAGCGAGGGTGCTTTATCACCTAGTGCCTTAGACCAACTGGTTTGGGAGTCACTGCTAAAGCCTTAAGTATTACAAGACGAGGAACTACGCCTTAATGCACAAACACATTTTGTAATCGGTCGTTAGTACCTCAAGAAGTATTAACGGCCGCATGAAGGATGTGTGAGCTATTTCATCTAAAAATTCACCAACTAAAAGTACTTTGGACGATGGACAAGAGTATAATAGCTTGATTTGAATTTCCAAGTGTAGGGGTGATACATACACACACGTAGGGGTATACGATTGGAGTTTGGATGAGAGATAAGAATGAAAAATAGGACTTATATCTTTAGTAAAAATGATAAAAATTCCTAAGTTGAGATGGAACCTTAGAAGGAAAATTCAAAAGATGCTAAAAGCTAAGTAAATTTACAGAACATATACAATCTTAAGTTAAATGATAAGGAAGCATGAAAAATATGGGTTGATAATTTCTGAGTTAAAGATAATAGAATTTCTTGCTTGAACACCGAATTGAAGAATGAAAGTTAATAGGCCAAATTGATAGGATTTTGTGGGTAGTATCCGCTGAAAACCCTCAGGAGACAACACTCCTCCTATTAGGGACACCTAGAGGTCTAACGGCTTATTGCACGAGCTCAGTGCAATCGCGTTTCCCTGCGAAAATGAGGTTAGTCTTTTTTCGAGAATAAAACTAGTTTTGCTCGGGACGAGCAAAAGATAAGTATGGGGGTATTTGTTCATATCAGAATTTTGCATTATTATATTCCCCATTCTTAATCATATTGCAAATAAATAGGTGCTTTTGATCCATGTCTGCTGAATAGTTGCAGGTTACAGGTTCTCGGAACAATACAGTGAAAATGATGAAAAAACGCTACAGAAGTGAGACTACGACCAACAAATAGAAGAATGTTTATGATGCCGCCTACAGTTTAAGGAACAAGTGAAGATCAACGAACAGTTCAATTGCACAAGGTACGAAGGCAGCACAAGATTCAAGACTTCAACATGAAACGAACGGTAAAAGTCCACAACATTCTGCACTGTGGAAATCTGGAAGAAACTAGAAAAGATTCTGAAGAACCAAGTGAAGAAAATAGAAGGAAAAAGCAACAGAAGGAAATCCTGGAAAATTGAGAAAGAAATCCCCCAAGATGGCCGCGGATTCGCGGCCAAACATGGTTTATGGCCGCGGTTCCACGGCCGTGCTGAGCACGTGTCGGTGCATCTTGTCGGTGGGTGTCGGTGCGTTGACCAGGCTTCTCAGGGTAGTTTTGTAATTCTAGATGTGGATCAGATGTAAACCCTAGGGTTTCAATTATCTATAAATAGGAAGCCTACAGCTCTTTTTGGAGCATGCCACTTTTTACTTTCCTAGATTAAAATTTTCATTCCTTGTAATTGTAAAAGAGTGCATCAATAAAAAGTAATTTTTTTTATCTTGAATTTGTTATTTGCAATTTTTTTTCTCTGCAATTTTATTATCTGCCGTAGTTATTTTTCGCACTTTAATTAGATTATTAAAAACCATAAAAATGAATTTCTTTGTTAATTCCTTAATGAGTGAGTAGTTCCTCACTTGTTAGGGTTAGGTTTTGGGACGTTTGAGAGATAAAAATCTCTCACCCATTTCTTTGCCCGTTCAATATTTTAAAGTAAGACTCTATGCAAACCATACACACACCGCTCACTACGGCACCCTATCCCACGAGGTAGCGGTGATTCCATAGTTAAAGACCGGTTGTGTTTGATTTCCATAGAGGTTAGGGATAAGAGTTAAGAAAGGACGGACAAGGACCAAAGGGAAGAAACCTAGTTTCTTCCCGGTCGTGCTAATCCCCTTTGTTAACTATTACTTTAACACCTAAAGTTCTTAATTAGGGCAAAGAAAGCGGTAAGAATAATTGACTTTCCAAACTAACCTAATCCTAACCCTAGCAAGGTTTTAATCCTAATCATATTCAACCTCAGTTTTTATAGAAAATCAAAACCTACCACAAATAGGAATTGACTCGTTAGTACAACAAGAAAATACATGTTTTCCCTGTGGACCGACCCGTACTCAACCGGCTAGCTACCAAGCGACACCGTTCTTGATTGCGGTTAATTTTTTGATTTCAAAACGCACGTACGCAAAGCCTCGCTCAATCATCTGGCGAAAAGTCCAGGACTCTGTGATTGACCAAAATCACTCTCGTCAGCCGAAGAAATTGAAGGCTCGGCAAGAAAATGACCACCCCTCCGTCATACAGTGAGGGACGTCTTCTATACAGATGCCTGTTATAATGGCTCCTTCAACTTCGACCTCCAGAAAAGGATGAAGCCGGAGAAAATCCCGCCGGCGGCGGCAAATTCCAAAGGCGATGGACCCAAACGCCCCAAGTCTGGGGGCATGGTCATGCATATGGTCCACATGGCTTCCGGGAAAGAAGAAAGCCATGCTTCGGCGAGTCACCGACCGCAAACCCGGTTGCTGACTAAAGCTCAGGTGCAACAACAGAAGCTCTAGGAAATGCTGACCAAAATGGCAGCACTTACCGGGCAGAAAGAAAGCCCGGACACAACAGCCGAACAGCGCCAGGAGCAGGAGACCGATACAGAGTTCCTACGAAGGGTGCTTGAAAGAAAAGACAAAGAAGCTGCTGAGCAAGCAGCTAACATGAAGCAGATGGCGCTCTTATTTCAGGATATAGTTGGAATGATGATCCAACCAGAACCCCCAGCCGAGGATCCGCCGATAATCATCGAGGATGAGAATGGAGAAACATCAAATCCTCTTCCGGCTTTATCAACATCCAAGGAGGAAACAATCTCCAAAGCTGCTCTTGATAATTATATCGCTCAACAAATACGAGCTCATCAAGCTAATGAAGCTGCAGGACAAATCATCAGAACTGGGAGAGGTTGGTATGACCAAATTAAATACCCGCCGGGATATACGATTCCCAAGTTCCATGTGTACAAGCGGCCAGGTAACCCATATTGGCACGCCACACAATTCAGAGCTCTATGCAGCAACACTGGAGGCGACGACAAATTGTTGCTTCGCCAGTTCGTTGGCAGCCTGTTAGAGACGGCCTTTGAATAGTACTCAGAGCTCTAAAATGACTCCGTGAGAACATTCACAGATATGGCACTGCTGTTCACACAGCGGTTCGCTAGCGCAAGTGAGCGCACCCTGATCACAACATTAATCAATGCCAGGGTGAAGTCAGGAGAAACCTGGGTTCAATATGCGATACGGTGGCAGAACCTATGGTTAAAGTGCGAACAACGCATTGAAGAATCTCCTGCTGTGGGCATGTTCATCAGGACCCATGATCTTCAAACGACTTTGTCCCAGTTTATGACATTCTTCAAACCAACCACCTTCCAGGCCTTGATCGATAAACTGGCCCAAATGGACCGGATGGGCCACGGGCCTTCCTCCTCAAATAAGGACCTTCGAAACGCTAAGGGTAAAGGGAAAGCGGCCTAAATTGCCAACACTCAACAACTACCGAGTGGCCCAAAATCGGCTTCTCGCCAAAACAACGCACGTCCACGCCTATCCCTGGAAGAAAGGTTAAGACGTGCTTACTTGTTTCCCCGTGATAAGACGAGGAGATTATTTGAGTTGGCAATGCGTAACAAACTCATCAAATTGCCAGACCCACGACGTCCACTGCAACTCGGCGACGTCAACAGCCCCAACTACTGCTCCTATCACAGAATAGTGAGCCACCCGATTGAGGATTGCTACGTCTTCAAGAACTGGGTTGAGGACTAGTATTAACAGGGGAAATTCACGCTGTCTAACAACTAGAGGGTAAACCCGCCACAGAAGCACACTCCTAAAAAAGTGGAAGAGCTGGGGGCATCATGCTCGCTTGTGGAAGAAACTCCATGGGAAGTCGTTCCTTCAGCTAAAACCAAAAGAATGCTGAAATATCTATAGGCATGTCTGGCAGTCAGGTGGAAAAGCCTACTTGAACTCGAAATCATCGAAGGTATGATGAAACCACGTCCCGCGCCGAACGTTGTTGACAAAGGGAAAAACCCCCAAGTCGAGCCTTCAAAGTATTTAAAGAAAAAGAAGAAGACCAAGAAACATGTACAGCCTGCTAAGTATGACAACAAGGGCACAAACTTACAAAAGTACATTGACGCGCTGAGGAGTACAACCAGAAGGCGCGGAAACTGGTCACGTTCGAAGAGTTCCTCAATCATATTCTTGAGGACGAAGATAGTGATAACAATGAGGAAAATGACTCATCAGAAGAAGCCGGGGACCGTGTAGCAAGTTGCCACATGGTCTTCCATTCGCTGTTAAATGACGAAAAAACTCCCTCAGCGTCAGAAAACAACACAGCGGAACTGGGGGCAGAATCGGTGCTAAAATCCCCAGAACTGCCAGAAGATCTGATCGATAGGTTGTTAAACGAAGCCTTTCGAAAAAGTTAAGCTGACCGAGAACGCGAAACAACCATATACGAAAAGGCTAAGCGTCAGCGTCAGGATGAAGAAGCTGTGGCAAGATGGAGTCGTAAAGTACTCCAACCAAACCAAGAAATACCTATGACAAATAAGAGCAGCATTAAGGCAGAGAAGTAGTTCGCCAAAGCCCTATCAATGGAAATGAAGCTGCCGTCTCTCGTAGGAAACACTCCCGGGGTCATATGCCTCGACAGAGAGGATTCACATCTAAATTACTGCCTATATCATCGGAGGGTTACCCACCCCACAAAGGAATGCAATTCCTTCAAGAAGTGGTGGCAAGGATACATTGCCTATAAAAAACACTTTAAGAGGATGAAGCGTGAAGCTTATCGACAGCAAAAGAGTGCGACAGATGCGCGTGAAAAAACGACTGGCAACTGTCATATGATTGATACCAGTTCAGAAGGGGAAAAGCCCCAAGTTCTTGCTTTCGTGAGTGATTCTGAGGACGAGATACCTCTCAGCCTTCTCTTCAAAGACTCCACCTCCAAAAAAGAAGAGAAGGAGAAGAACTGTGAGAATATTCAACTGCGTAACCGCACATTTCCTGAGAAAAACCTCGGACCTACAAACAAAGGTTCGAGCAAAAAAGACAAAGGGAAAGAGAAAAACTCTGAGAAAATTACCCTCGACGATGGAGTTGTCAAAGACCTTGCAGTAAAGGACCCGCCTAGGAAAAACAAGGTGGATTACTATTAGTTATGTATATGCCTTAGAGGCCATTGTTGTATATATGATGTATATTATAGTGGATGCTTGGACATATATAGAGAGGACTTTCTTGCTCGACATGATAGTATGCTATCTGGTTGCACTTTGTCTTAACATGTTGACTTGTATTGTGATACTGTCTTACTCTCACATGTTGATAAAGCCCTTAGGATATGTACTTGACTACTAGGACTATGGTGGAGATCATACTAGTGGGGCCAGGGTAGTCCACAAGTACATCCTATAATTGTTCCTAGTCGAGAGTGCATCGAGACAGGGCATCGATACTCCAGAGTAGACTAGCATATACGCTTCTTGACCTATATGATGGGCGATGGATGATCCCACATCCATTGGTGTTTGACATCAAAGATGGTAAACGGGTGCTCAGTGGAGACTGGGTACACTGAACGGACTCGCCGAGAACTCCTAGTTGGTATAATACCTATCGTCAAATAGCAGTTCTCTGGTGACACTGGTACAGGTTAGTCTGTAGACCCGAGATCGTCATAGAGTCTTGTATGATTCTCACTGTGCTTTTATTTCTACCTTACCACGTTTAAGAGAACGTGCAAAACGGTGGCTTTTGAGTACAATCCCGAATCACATGGAGGCAATGAGTGATAGGAGGGGTTTCGTCTCTCTCGGTATTGGGTGTTGATGTTGCGCTGTGCTCGATTGGCTATAACTGGAAGTCCCTGGCCAGGGCTGATATAGAGATCTACTGGTAAGTGTTATCAGTAGTTTCTCGACCCATTATGAGCCTCACATCGACAAGACCTACCGGTTACTGGGGTCTGACGTTCACCATCCCTAGACTAGATATGCGACATACAAGACGAAGAGACCGGACTGTACGGTTAGTGTTACTGACAGGATTTACAGGAGTATGAGCATGTTTTCTTGTTGATCTTCTGATTGCTCAATACCCGGGTAGCCGTTACGTTTAGCTAACCGCTTGCGGCTTGTGGGTGTTTGATATGATCATCACCTACTGCCGGCGTATTGACGAATCTTAGAGTCCCACATAGGAGTTTCCTAGCTCAGGCGAAAAGATGTGGTGTGCATATGAGATATGCGCGGTAGCTCAATTAAATGTGTGTATATGATACTGTGTTTTAATCGGGCATTTTCTATTGGTCGGGTCGTATGAGATATGACCGGTTTATTAAATCAAGTGTTGATTTAATGTTGACTTTTAGCCCACTTATTCAAAACCTTTTCTATTTGGATATATGCATGAATGTATGCATATACACATGTTGATGTGAATGCACACATACATGCATACATGTGTGTCATGGTTGTTGATACATAGAAGATGGCAATGCAAGACTCACATGGAATAAATATACATATATATTTATTATTGAGAAAAAGAAAAGGAATTAAATCATGGTTGAATTTACTACAACACTATTCTTTACCTGACCAAAGTATGACCATGGTTTAATTTCCTTTGTTCCTTTAACTCAATGATGAAAATATCTAGATATTTATTGACCATGGTTACTTGTGAGAGTGTCTCTCATATATCTATTTTCATTTTTCTCATTTTATTATGAGAATTATCATTATCAAAAGAGCTCATGCTAGCCATCTCCTTCTTCTTCCTCCTTCATGCTCTTTTGATTTTTCTTTAGAGTGAGGAACACAAAAAGAAAGGGTTTTTAAGTGTGAACACAAACCACATCACCAATCTATACTACTCTAGCTCCTTAGTGTAGATTGTTTGCTTCATCTTTATCTTGATCAAGTGGAGCAAGGAGCTTGAGCAAAGAGACTCCGGTTGGATCGTCGTGGACTTGGAAGCATTCAAGCAAGCCGGTTTAAACCCTAGTTGATCCAAGGAGTCAAGGAGGGAGGTCTACAAAGGTTGTATTTCTCTCCACTTAGTGTTAGACACTACATAGTATGTGATACTATATGTTGTTACCCTAGATTTCTAGTTTGATTCATGGTTGGAATTGTTTAGCACACCCTAAATTTTTGTTAAAGTATGTGTGATGAAACCCTAACCCTAGGCATGGTGCTAAAGAATCCCTACATACAATGTCCTAGCACATCTGAGAAAAATACCCTCACAGTAGAGCATATTGGATGCTCTCCTCCTCTCCAAAAAGGCAAGAGAGTCTCTGATCAAGGTATTACAAGAGCCCAATCAATTCCAAGTTTTCCTTACAGAAGAGAAGATCTCCTCCTTGGTACGTGCGAACATAACCGCCCGTTATACGTCACCGGGTACTGCCATGACATCAAGATAGGGAAAATTCTTATCGACAACGGATCTTCCATCAACCTTCTCAACGTGAGAATGCTGAAGGAGATTTGCATGAACGTTCAGCATCTGGCCCGAGATAAAATTACCATCCCGGGTTTGACTTACAGTCGTTACGGACGCTTGGGTCCGTAATACTGACGATGTGCTTCAGGTTGTTCGTCACTGACATCAAATTTCATGTCATTGATGCCAAGACTTGGTATAATGCTTTGCTCGGGAGGCCTTGGTTACATGAGCACAACGTCATCCCTTCTACACAACATCAGTGTATGAAGTATTTTAAAGACGACTTGGAATACACCGTCACTGGGGAGCTAAATCCGTTCTCCATAAACGAGATCCAAAAATATAAAGACGGAAAGTACTTCCTACCAGAATTCGAAGATACAGAAAGGTGTCATAAGCCCGAGGATAGACAGAAGTCCGCTGCCACTATCCCGATCTTTGGGAGTGATTCCGAGGAAGATGAAGAAATAGTCTACTCGGGGCAACCCCAGAAAGAAAACAACCGGCCCAAACCATCTACCCCTATTCTGGTCTTTGGCAGCGATTTTGAGAACGATGCTAACAAAGTGTTCTCAATCCGCCCGTCAGTGCAAACCCTCGCCGGAGCCGATCAGAGTCTGCAAATCACAATGGCTCCGCCTCGGCATTATAAGTAACTTGATGTGCTCGATACCTACAGCGTCTAAGAACTACAGACTTTCTACGTCCCTATCAGACTAAGAGATGAAAATGTGATCCTCTTCTACCAATCTAAGGAGACCAGAGTAGAGAAAGAAGTCTGGCACGGTGCCGATTTTGCATTCAACGGTTTCAACCAATCCGTCTGCCAAGATACTACGCGAAGGGATTGAAAAGATTGTTAAGATGCCAAGGTGTATCCCTCGAACAAACTATTCGGCAAGCCCAATTCTATAAAAAAAATTGGGATATTCCCGGGAATCAGCGAAAGATGCCCAACGGAAAGATGGAGAAAACCGGGCTCGGATACGTTCGGTCCAAGAAACGGAAGCAATGCCAGAGCTGTCGCATCGTAAACAGCTCCAGCAAGGAGGAAAACGCTCCTCCAATGGCTGTGACGTTGAAACATAGCGAAATCCAGCCCTAAGAACGTTATGTCCGTCGCTCAAAGAACAAATAGACAAGCTAATAAAGGAATCTTGTCAAAGGAGCTGAGACGATCACAGCCGCGAAATAGCCATTTATGAAAAGGCCAGGGTGCAGCGCCTCAAGCAGCAATCCGCGGAGAAAGAAGACTATAATGCTCTTCATCTCCGGCTCGCTATATGTCCTCGCAAAAGGGGAAAATCCCGAAATAGAGGTAAAACAGGGCAAAGAACGCAAACAACGTTCGAAAACAACAAAACGAACCCACGAAGCCGTGCAATCGAGAAAAGGTCGATTGGAACCCGTCCTTTATAAAGAAGATGGGTCGGGAATACCCGTTCCCTCAAGACAAGTCAAGGAAAATATTCAACCTTGTTATGAAGCACCAAATGATGACACTTCCGGAATTTCGACATCCCGAACAAATAAACGAGGTCTATCACCCGGATTATTGCTCCTACCACCGAGCAATAGGTCATCCCCTTGAAGACTGCTTCATCTTCAAAGACTGGGTAGAAGACCATTATCAACAAGGCAGGTTCGCTTTATCCGACAGCTGGAGGGTAACCCCGCCGCAGAAGCATGAGCCAAAGAGGACCTATACCATGAGGATATGACCTGCTCAACACAAAAAATGGAAGCGAACTCGTACTTTCCATATGATAACACTCTCAAAGGAGAGAGGGCACGAGACTATGGATGACCTCCGCATGTGCTTCGCAAATGAAGAAGTGGACGAGGTAATCTCTGAGTTTTCACCGGCACCAAAACAGCTGGAAGATGGGATACATACTATGGCGAACAACCTAAAGAAAATTGATTTAGGGATAGAAAATGATCCGAGGCCGACATTTGTCAGTGATCTACTATCTGAAAAACAGGAAGCTGCGTTAAAAGACGTGCTCATGTAATATAAAGACTGCTTCATATGGAACTATTCCGAGATGCCGGGTCTAGATCCAAAGGTGGCAGTACATAAACTGGCCATATCGCAGAACATAAAGCCAGTCAAACAGGCGCCAAGAAGAATGTAGCTCGAACTTGAGATGAGAATAAATGCTGAGGTCAAGAAACTAATCGACTCTGGATTCATCCAAGAAGTTCAATATACTGACTGGATCGCCAACATCATTCCGGTGACGAAGAAAAATGGGACGGTGCGCATCTGCGTTGACTTTCGGGACCTCAACAAAGTTTGCCCGAAGGATGACTTCCCAATACCTATTACCGAGCTGATGATCGAAAACACGTCTACCCATGAGGTTTTCTCCATCATGGATGGATCTCCAGGGTACAATCAAATAAAATGTATCCTGAAGATCAAAAGCATATTGCATTCCGGACTCCGCTGGGCATATTTTGCTATAAGGTGATACCCTTCGGTCTGAAGAACGTTGGCGCTACCTACTAAAGGGCCATCACAACGATCTTCGATGACCTCATTCATAAGATCGTCGAATGCTATATCGACGACCTTGTGGTTAAAAGTAGATCTCATGAGGAACATTAGGAATATCTAAAAATAATGTTCCGACGTCTTCGGAAGTTTAATCTGAAGATGAATTCTCTAAAATGCGCGTTTAGAGTGTCCTTAGGAAAATTCCTGGGATTCATCATACATCATTGGGGTATCAAAATCGACCCCTCAAAGATCAAGGCGATTATGGAAATGCCCATGCCAAGAACTCTCAAACAATTGCGATCTTTTCAAGGAAAGCTCGCATATATCCGGCGGTTCATAGCTAATCTCTCCGGAAAATGCCGTCCCTACAGTCATTTGATGATGAAAGGGACCCCGTTCATCTGGGATCAAAAGTGCCAAAATGCACTAGACGAAATCAAGCAATACCTGCAAAATCCGCCGGTATTAACTATTTCGGTTAAAGGAAAACCCCTTATCCTATATACAACAGCCCTTGAAGGTTCTCTAGGCGCGCTATAGGCACAAGAGAACGATAAGGGAAATGAGAGAGCTATATATTATTTGAGTCGAGTTCTCCTGGGGGCAGAGAACAACTACTCCTCCATCGAAAAGCACTGCCTGGCACTGATCTTCGCGATAACGAAGCTCAGACATTACGTTTTGGCACATGAGGTTCATCTCATATCAAAGGTGGATCCTCTCAAATATCTGATGTCAAGGGCCATATTAACTGGAAGGGTTGCCAAATAGGCCCTCCTCCTGATGGAGTTCTCGATAACATATCGACCCCTCAAAGCAGTTAAAGGCTAGGCCATTGCTGACTTTCTTGCGGAGCATCCGATACTAGTCGACTCCCCCTTAAATTGCGAGTTGTCGGATGAACATGCGTTCGATACAATTGATGGAGAGAAGGAAGAAAATGATTCCCAATGGGAACTCTACTTTGATGGAACATCCTCCGTGAAGTGGTGTTCATACCATAATTTTGCATTATTATTTTCCCCATTCTTATTCATTTTATAAATAAACAGGTGCTTTTGATCCATGTCTGCTATATAGTTGCAGGTTACAGGTTCTCGGAACAAAAACAGTGAAAATATGAAAAGACGATACAAAAGTGAGACTACGACCAACAAATGGAAGAATCTTGATCATGCCTACAATTTGAAGACTAAACGAAGATCAATGAACAAGTTCACAAAGTACAAAGGCAGCACAAGGTTCAAGACTTCGACACGAAGCAAACGGTAAAGTCCACGACATTATTCACTATGGAAATTTGGAAGAAATCTAGAAGACAATCTGAGAAACCAACTGAAGAAAATAGGAGAAACAAAGCAACAGAAGAAGATCTAAATAAATGAAGCATCAAGCCCTCAATATGGCCGCGGAACCGCGGCCAAACCTGGCTCTTGGCCGCGGTTCCACGGCCGTGCGTTGCGCGTACATGGCGCGTGTCGGTGGTGTCGGTGCGACGGTGCATTTATTAGGTTTTTCTTGGGGTAAAATTGTAATTGCATATGTGAGTCGATTGTAACCTTAGGGTTTCTATGATCTATAAATAGAAGCCCTAAATCTCTTTTTGAGGTATGCCTCTTCTTATGCCTCATTTCATTTTATTAAAATTCAGATCTGTAAATTTCTGCAATGTATGAAGAGAGCATCAAATAAAGTAAGTAGTTTTTTTATTTCCATGCCCTAGGTAATTTCTTTTCTTCCATAGTATAGAACTTTTATTATCTTCCCTAGTTTAATTTTTATTATTTGCCCTAGTTAGAAAGTTAGAACATGTCTTTCAATTTCCTAATGAGTGAGTAGACTCCTCACTTGTTAGGGTTAGATTTGGGGAAGGCTTGAGAGATGAAGATCTCTCACCCCTTTCTTGTCCATCATACGTTTTTATAGGACTCCATGCATACATGCACACACCGCTCCCTACGGCACTCTATCCCATGAGGTAGCGGTGATACCGTAGTATAAAAGACCGGTTGTATATGTTTTCCATTGAGGTTAGGGTAAGAATTAAGAAAGGAAGGACAAGAACCTAGAGGAAGAAACATCGTTTCTTCCCGATGGTACTAATCCACTTTATTAATTATTACCATAACACCTCATAGATCTTAATTAGGACATAGAAAACGGTGAGGAATATTGACTTTCCAAATTTTACCTAAACCCAACCCTAGCAAGATTTTAATCCTAATTTAGATCAACTTAGTTTTTAGATTTAATCAATCCGACAACAATCGGAATTAACTCGTTAGAACAAATTGAGAATACACAAAATCCCTGTGGACCGACCCGTACTCACTGGCTAGCTACCAAGCGATGCCGTTCTTGATTGCGGTTATAAATTCTTTGATCAATCAAATGGCGCCGTTGCCGTGGATGGCGTAGTATTTTCTTTTTGCAATTTCGGGTTAATATAAAATCATAAAACTCATAAAAAAACTGAAAAATTAAAAAATATAAAAATTTTATCATCTTGTTATTCTTTGAAGGATGTTTCGTTGGAGTTTTTGCAGGATCGACGAACAAGTTCGGAACTGGAAAAATCCAGAGAGCAAAACAGAAAACCCTAGATTTGAACGACAGAGGATTTCCGCAACAGAGCAACAGAAGAAGTTTGGAGGGCCAAGTCAACAAGTCAACCGCGATTCCGCCGCGCAAAGCGCCTTTTGGTCGCTGATCCGCGGTCTTATAGTGACGTCAGCACTTGAAAAATCCACTGTAAGTCTTCCTTTCTCCTTCTCTGCAACTCCTGATATCTCCTCTGTAAAATTTGCCTGCAGGATTCTTTGCGCCAAAAATTTCTCCCCTTCTCAATAATTGATGTTGTGTAGGATTCTTTGCGCCGTGCTAAAAATAATTGTTTGCAAGTGATTGTGTTTACTGTTTTGCATATTTTAATTGACTTTAAGGGGCTAGAACACCAATCCAGATTGGGTGGGGATTTCATCACCCTTCCCAGGACCCCAAAAATCACATAAAGTATATTGCATTGACCATCAAGTAATTAAAAAAAAGATTAGACTCAACCTTAAGGACTTTGCGCTCAATAGGACATAAGAATAGTTTTAGGCATCGACCGTTGATCCTAACCTTACTTTGTGGTGCCTAGGCTAGACATGTAGTGAAAGGTAACTTTAAAAGGCTCGTCTCACGGCGATTCGTGAGCGGATCCCTCCTTTCTCTACTTGTGCTTACCTGGCCACAATTGGCGGTGAAGAGGCGGTTTGAGGTCCTACTTCTTGCCCTTTGGAACAGTTAGGAGCTGTCTAGCTGACCTAGGTGACCCTAGATCTAGGCTTGATTGTGCATTTGTGATTGTTTGAACGTGTGTCTAAGCCTTTTATCGAAAAAAATTTTTTGCAAAAAGCTCCACATATTAAAAAAAAACACAAAAAGAAAAAAATGAATTTTTTTTTTCAAAAACTTACAACTTGTCGCTAAGAAATCCGTGCACCCCACTTCTACCCACATTCTTTTTCTTCTCCTTTCTTACATCATGAGTAGCCCACCTCCCAAAACTCTTACCGAACTTTGGTACCCTCATCCAAACATTGCTTCATACGCGAATTGTTTTGGTCGAATAACGGATGACCCCTCCATGCCCAAAATTTCTTTGAAAGATCGAATAGAAGCGTCTAGGAGAAACAGTTCGATTCTGCAATCCACTTTGTATCAACCATTTCAATCTTCACCACCTTCTTACGTTGATACCCCTTTTTCGAGTCCTGTTGTAACTCCGAAATCCATGTCTATTGCTGAATATATTGAACAATCTCATAACCGATCTTTCACTCCTTTCAACACTTCCAGTTCTTGGGATCAACAAGTCCATTCACCTTTTTTATCCAAATGTTGATCCTACTCCTGTCCAACCATTCAATTCCTATCAGTCCTTCCCGACTTTCACACTTTCCCTAGACCTTGATTCTACACAACCATTTGGGAGTTTCACGTATCCAAACAATATTGAATCTTTTACTGAAACCCCTTCACAACCCATGTCTAGTCTGGAACAGTCGTTGGAAGCGTACATTGCCGCAACAAACCGACAGATGAGGAATTTGGATGCATCCATTGCCGCCCTTATGCAACCTAGTGAACCGGTAGCTAGTTTCCAATTAGCTCCAAATTTTCCAATGTATGATGAGGAGGTTGGACAGATTAAGAATTTGAGTGGAGAAAGTGAGCTATGCACCCTTCCAAATCAAACCTACCCATCACCAATTGAATCCCACAACTCCTGTTTTCAAACAAGTGTCCCAAATGATTCACCAGTTGAAAATAAAACGTTTAATGAGTTGTGCGACTTTGTAGTGATTGATTTGCCAGATTGTGAAGGGTCCCTTTCGAGTGAAACCATCACCAATCCTTTCGATCTCTACACCTCCAATCTAGAACCTGAATTGATAAATATCCATGCTTTTGATGAAGTGTCCGAAAAAATTGATTTTCACTTGGTTGAGGATATTGACGCAGGGAATATTTTGGATGATGAACCCGCAGATTTGACTGAATTTTTCTCTCCAATTCATCATCCCGAGTCATTAAATCTTTCTCCCGAACTTCATATGCGTCTTGATTTTGATGATAATTGCATGGATGATATAACTTTTGAGGAGAATTATGAAGATAGTATTGAGGATGACCCAGTTTTGTTTGATGTGTCGGATTTTCTAATTCATCCTTCTGAACCTTTAACTGTTATACTTCCTAAATCACCCCTCATCCTTCCAATTGTTCCGGCCACACAAAAGAACACGCAGGAGGACTGCGAGCTTGAAAAATTTCTGTTCGATCACAGTAGTCTTGATGCCACTAGTGCATTCCTCTTTGAATCTGACACAGTTCTCACAGACGATAACGATTATGAGTGTTTCACTTTTTCGGACGATTTTGAAGACTCACCGCCCGATTTGAGTCCTTTGAATTTTCAGATGAGTTAGTTGAACCATCAGACTCGGTTGCTTACAGTTATTTCGAACCATTGATGGAATCCTTCGAGTTCGAGACAGTTTACTTAGGTGAGAATAAGACTATCCCTAAATCACTCCTCTTCGTCCTTTCCATCGCTTCGACCGCGCAAGAATCCGTCGCGCTTCCATTTTCAATGGAGGGTTTACCAAGTTCAACGTACCCATGTTTTCTCGCGAATCTTGAGGGATTTGACCCCATTTTTCGACGGGTTGATAAATTAGCACAATCGCTTATAACACATCGGTCATCACAATTTGCGCTAATTTATTCACTCGATTTACACTTTCATGTTCGTACTACACTTCTTTCTCTTTTCCGCCATTCTTCTCCTCCACCGAGACCATATTCCACCCTTCTTCCCATACGGACTTGTGTGTTTCTCAACTCCTTTCTCTACACTCCATTCTTCCACCAACCCTACCATTATCACGATAGAATTTTTGAATGGTTGGTGCTAACCTTTGGTCTGTGTAAGGCCTTGTATAGTTTGGTTTTTCTCCTCCCTAATTCTGAACTTTAACGCTTAAAACAGTGGAAACAATGTTTCACTTAAGTTTGGGGGGGCCTTGTTGTATATTTATTTTGTTTTTCTTTTAACAATATAAAAAAAATTGTAAATAAATAAACAGGGGAGCGCCGACAATTTTGACCCTCTTGGTGTAGCCTGACAGTGAGGACACTGTCAAGTTTAAGTTTGGGGGTGTGCTCGGTAAGCTTTCTTCCTTCGCATTCATATGTATATTTTTGCATTTGCGTACTTATTTTAAAACCCATAAAAAATTGAAAGCGGTGAAAAATTATAAAAATTGAAACATTCAATTTTGGCCATAATTGACTTAAGTTTGACATGACGGTTAACTAGCTAGGAAAAACTAGATCCAAAACTTAGTAAATTAAAAACTCTAAAAATAATCTTTCTTAAAACTTAACGGTAGAAAGTATATGTCTTTGTAGTTTATTTAGAAATAGGCAAATTTTGAGTTCACTTCTTGGGCTTAAGTTAAAACAAGGGAAAAGTATTGATATTTTTATTAAATTATAAGTTTGAAAAATAATTCCTAAGTTTAAGTCTAAATTCTGAAAATATATACCCTACAAATTGCACAAACACAAACCTTGAAACTTGGAATAGTAGAAGAGACCTTGAAATGCTCTTGTCTAAAAGTCTTTAGTATGAAGGAAAATAAAATAAAAATACAAGTGTGAATAAAGAGATAAAAAAATGAACACTGGTTTTTGTAATTACTTAAGGCTGCATAAATAGAAAAAAATATTTAGCGAGGGTGCTTTATCACCTAGTGCCTTAGACCAACTGGTTTGGGAGTCACTGCTAAAAGCCTTAGGGATTACAAGACTAAGAATTACGCCTTAATGTGCAAACACATTTTGTAATCGGTCATTGATACCTCAGAAAGTATTAACGGTCGCATGAAGAATGTGTGAGCAATTTCATCTAAAAATTCACTAATCGAAAAGTACTTTGGACGATGGACAAGAGTATAATAGCTTGATTTGAACTTCCAAGTGTAGGGTGTAGGGTTGCTGGGCACATGCACAAGGGTCTACGAGGCATCAACCATGCCCGATTTAAAAATTAGCTGCGCCGAACAATCCGATACGAGATCTTTAAACTAGAGATTAGGCGAAAATAAGCATGTTAAACTCTTTAACACTAAGTGAGAAGGATTACAACCTTTGTAGATCCTGTCCTTCACTTCTTAAGCTCCGTGTTGAGGTCCCTTCGCTGCGATCATCGTGTTCCGGACTCTCGAGAGGCTTCACGAAGAGAAAGATGCAGTCTTGCTTCCGATCTTCGATAACAAAGATGATCTACCTTGAAATTTCATTAACACAAGCTAACACTCACTAAATGAAGTGAATACCCTCATCTAAACGGCAAGGATAGATGAGGATGATGAAGTAGGATTTTTAGCTCTCATTTATAATCTTTTTCTCACAAATAATCATCACTTAGAAAAACGAGTAAGCTTTTTCCATGAAAAGAAGAAGGAAGAAGAAGAAGAATAAATCATAATCCTTTTGTGATGAATAATGCAAAGTAATCATAAGGTTAGAAATGCAATCATGGTTCAAGTAACCATTGTAGAGAATTAACCAAGGTTAAAGGGTGTGATTGGGTTAAAGAAATATCATGCAAAAATATCTAAACAAATATCTTTGCATAAAACAAAAAGAAAGCTTCTAGAAACTTCTAGAATAACTTAACCCTAATCAAACCTTAACCATGTTTAATCTCCACTAAACATGTTGCATTAATAACCACATCATGTTACAATATTATATATCACATATATAATATTTATTGTAACAAAATAAAATAATACAATTAACATATATCGCATATATATCAATGTATTACCCGAGTGAGAAAAAGAATCTTTTAGTGAGCTAATATTAGTTAATGTAATTTAATATATCATATATATTATTATACATTAAATTATCGAATCAACACTTGATCCGACAATCCGGCTATATCGCATATAACCGACTAATATCTCATTTACCGATTCATCGAATCAACACTTGATCCGATGACCCGGCTGACATCATATATCGTGAGAATAGAATACGATATCTCATATCGCATTATCCTCGGTCCCGCACATATCACATATGTGCTCCTACTCCGTTTTGCCTGAGCCAAGAAACCTCTGTGTAGGACTCTAAAGAATCGTCAATACGCCGGCAGTAGATGATGATCATATCAAACACCCACAAGCTGCAAGCGGTCAGCTAAACGTAACAGCCACCCAGGTATTGAGCGCTCAGAAGATCAACAAGCAAGGCTGCACATTCTACTGTGAATCCAATCAGTAACACTCCCGTACAGTCCGGTCTCGTCGTCTGATATGTCGCATATCTCGCCTATGGGTGGTAAACGTCAGACCCCAGTAGCTCGATAAGTCGTGTCGATATGAGCTCTATAACATTTCGAGAAACTACTGATAACACTTACCAGTAAATCTCAGCAACCCTGGCCAGGGATTTCCAGTTATAGCCAATCGAACACAGCACAACATCAACTCCCTATACCGGGAGAGACGAATCCCCTCCTATCGCTCATTGCTTCCATGTGATTCGGGACTGTACCCAAAAGCCACCTTTTTGCACGCCCTCTTGGACGTGGTATGATGGAAATCAAAGCACAGTGGGAATCACACAAGACTCTATGATGATCTCGGGTCAACAGACTACTCTGTACCAGTGTCACCGGAGAACTGCCATCTGACGTGAGGTATAATACCATCTGGGAGTTCTCGGCGAGTCTGTCCAGTGTACCCAGTCTCTACTGAGCACCCGTACACCATCCTTGATGTCAAACACCGATGGATATGGGATCATCCATCGCCCATCATATGGGTCAAGATGCGTATACGCTAGTCTACTCTGGTGTATCGATGCCCTGTCTCGATACACCCTCGACTAGGAACAGTTAAATGATGTACTCGTCAACTACCATGGCCCCACTAGTATGATCTCATCATAGTCCCAGTAGTCGAGTACATATCCTAAGGGCTTTATCAACATGTAATATAGAGACAATCAGAGTACATGTTAAGATAAAGTGCAACCAGATAGCATACTATCATGTCGAGCAAGAAAGTCCTCCCTATATATGTCCAAGCATCCATTACAATATATATCGTATGTACAGTAATGGCCCTAGGGCATACATATAACTAAAATCTCCCACTTGCACTAGGGCCATCTGTTGTTGTATCACATACCCAACAATTAGCTGTGGTTGAAGTATCTCATACTCAACCATCCCATAAAAGTCTCCACTGGGAAAAAAAGGCCTTTGTGAGTGGATCCGCGCTGTTGTTCTCTGTGTCTACTCTCCTAACCTTGATCTCCCTAGAGATCAACCATCTCCATGATCAGGTGATACCGCCTAAGAATTATATCTGGATTTCTGATGGGACGGGGGTTCCTTGGCATAAGCCACAACTCCATTGTCTCACAATGGTAGGAACGAAGTTCATCTTATGAACTTATATATCCAGAACGCCTCTTTGGTAGCATCCTTGGTAACGATGTATCTTGCCTTTAATCGTCTAGCAAGTCACGGTATCTAGCTTGGAACTCTTCCAACATACCGTCCCTCCACTGAGGGTAAAGACAATGCCTGCGACTGACATTCAGTCGTCCTTATCACCCTGGAACCTTTCCAGTAATTCTCCCCAGGATCAATTGATACCATCTCACTACAACTAGTGAGTATCCTAACATCCAATTAGATCTATCTCATAGATCCAAAACCCAGGATTTAGTAGGTATCACTTTGATCCTATATGGAGAATCCTTGTGATAAGCGGAGATTGACCGAGCGTAGCATAGGAAACTTCTTCCCTATCAAGAGTATGTCATCCACGTACTCTACAAGGATCACCACCATACTCCCTACTGCCTTTTTGTATATACAAGGTTCATCTACCATTTTGATGAAGTCAAACTCTTTGACTACCACATCAAAACAGACGTTCCAACTCCGCGATGCCTGATTTATCACATAAAACATCTTGCTCACGTTTCCGCTGCTCCCACTGTCTACGAAGCCCTCTGGCTGTGTACTTATAGACGTTCTCTTCTAAAACATCATTTAGAAAAGCAGTCATGACACCCAACCTCCAGATATCGTAGTCATGGTATGTAGCCGTGGCAAGTAGGATCTGGATGGACTTAAGCATAGCTTTGAAAGTCTCAACTTTTCCATGTACACCAAGTAATCTTCTCAAAATATACTTGCTCCTGATGGGGATTTAACCCTTCAGATAAAGCAACCAAAGTCCATACTTTGTTGGTGTATAAGGATTCCATCTCAGATCGGTAAGCATCCAGCCATTCTTACAGAGTCCCACTCCTGATGGCCAGCTCGAAACTAGTTAGGTCATCATCTCATGATGCAATCCTCGCTCCCACTGTCATAGAGAAACCGAAGTATCTCTCAGGTGGGTGAGGAACCCTGCTAGATCGGCGGAGAGGCTGATGTTCGTTGGAAACTATTGAATCCACATTCAATAGGTATGCAGCTTCTCAAGTGCATAACTCCCAAAAGGAAATAGGAAACTCAGTAGTACTTATCATAGAGCGCACCATATCATATAGGGTGCTATTGCTCGGCCCCGATATACCATCGTGCTATGGTGTATACGGAGGAGTAATGCTGAGAGAGAATCTTATTCTCCTTTAGAATAGTCCAGGAATCCCGTGCTCAAGTATTCTCCTCCCTGATATCATCAAAGGAAATAATACTTATACCCGTTTTGGTTCTCTACTTTTAACTTATATTCATTGAATTTCTCAAAAGTTCCAGACTTGTGTTTCAACCGGAACACATGTGCGAATCTTGAGAGACTATCAGTGAATATAATAAAGTACAAAGAACCAGTCCTGGCATATGTAGACAGGGGACTTTCATACATCAGCATGTATCAATCCCAAGAGTTCACTAACTCTTTCTCTATTTCCAATAAACAGAGCTATGGTCATCTTATCTTTGTGACATGACCGGCAAGTTTCATAAGATGTAAATCAAACTAATTTAAATATGCATCTAAATGTAACTTGGCTAGTTGGGTTGCATTGATATGACCTAGTCTACAATACCTCAAGAAAGATTCATTCATTTCTGAACTATTCCTCTTGTGTGTGTTCTGTATACTAAGAACTGTAGTTTGATTTAGAACGTCTATACTTTGAGATAACGTACCTGAACCGATCAACTCTTGATATAGGAAATGTTCAAAACATTATCCAATAATACAAAATTATATCCTTTCTTTACTAATAAAGAGACTGATATGATGTTGTACTTCAGGTTCGGTATCTAATAACATTCGTTCAGAATCAATGTATTCTGGTAATACAGGGTAATAGTGACCAACAGACTTGGCTGCAATACTTGCACCGTTTCTATCTCATGAAACTTATCACCCGTTCTCAGTTCTCTACCTATCTATAACCCATGTAACAAATTACATATGTGGGATCCTGATCCGGTATCACATACCCAGGACGTAAAGGATACTGAGAAACAGTTATGTGTAATGAACGCACCCAAAGAAGATGCATCAGCATGCACTTTCTTCGTTTGGGCGGCACGGGAATTCTGGTAATCCCCTATTTCCTGCTCTGTCTTATAACAATTATAAGTTGGAGCGGGACCAACGTTCCCCAGCTCAATATAACAAGCGGGTTCGGTCAAATACATCCGTATTATTATCTTGATTAAGGCGTGACATGGTCGCTACCAGGAGAGAGAGAGAAGAAAACACTCAGCGTGCGCTTTTACAAGATTAGATTGGTTATCAATTTATCTAATCAGGATGTCTCCCACTGTTTTAGTCAAATCTTCCTTCAAACCCTAAAAGGAAAGACTAGCCGGGATTAATTACACGCTACAAGTTCGCCAATCTTTCAGCCAGGCTAGTGCCAGTACTTTGAGGGAGGTTCCCCGTGCTTTCGCACGGACCTAATTAAAGTAAACCTCATTTTCTCAGGGGCGCAACCCCGTTAGCACCTTTCTAGACACCTACTTGATCGACTAATTGTAATGTGTAAAACTCTCCCAGGAGTAACTCTTACTCGCAGCGGGTATCGGGATCCAACTATCTCATAGAAGGTATGCAATCTCATTGCAAATTTCAACTCTTGAAATTCCCAATAATATTTTACCCCTAACCTCCTATGACCTTGACAAAGGCCAACAAACCATAGGATGCTAGTCAAGTTCAACCCGTCATTTCCTGATTGAATTAAACCTACCCGCACGGCCCTTGACAAAGGCCAACAAGGTCGCACGACTACCCTAATCCAATCTGCATCATATGCATAAGCAGATAAGTACTATTCATCTACCGCACACTACGCCTTAACAAAGGCCAACAAACGCAGCACGAATACTAAACAGTGCTTATTTGAAATGACGGAGGGCTACGACAGGTTTTTATGAAAACCCTTTGCGTAATGAACTTGATATCGTTGTAGAATCGAGTGATTTTAAATGGAGTGTTTTTGAGGCTTTTCTAGTATTGCTAAAGAGGTCACTCCTGGTGAAGGGATCGTCGGCTCTTTCCTCATCGAATAAGGTGCAGGATATTTCACAAATATCACTATGCAAAGCAAAAACTATATAAGCAATCAAAAGACAAACCGAGTTTGTAGCATCTGCTAGTTTCACTAAAGAGGTCACTCCCGGTGAAGGGATCTCGGCTCTTTCCTTATCGAATAAGGTGCTGGATGTTCTACAAGGAACACCGCTATGCAAAACAAGAACTAGAGCTACCAGTTTTTTTAAACAAGTTTCTACAACATCTTTAGGTTTTTTTTAGTTTCATTAATCTCATTAATGAAGTCCCATTTTATTATGCTTCACAAGCATCACATTTGAAATGAAATCTGCAATATAACATATATCTCATATATATAATATAAACATTCATCTCAGGCAGTAATATGATCTCATCACAGAACATTGCAGCAGAAGAACATATATGAAATATTGGATATACTAGGACGTCCGTGTTTTAATACGAGCCTGTATAAAACACGGATTCCACGGTCGCGATGAATAGCCAAACCCACATCCCTAGACCCCTACGAGAGCGGCAAGCAACACTGCCAATTCTAGGGTTAGGAGACCCGATCTCGACTCCTAGAGATGGCTTTCCACTGGACCCTAGAACCCGGTTACTTGTGCTCCCCGCCTTGGGTCTACCTAATGCGGAAAAGTAAATAATATACAATGGTGACATCATCCTCAGCCCGGAAGTGTCCCAATAAAAGAATATTACATACAATGAATTTTACATGAATGAAAAAGAAAAAACTCTCATCTCACATAAACCCCCCGGCTATTCAAAACGCGATGATCCAATATAACATATCACAGTAACACATAATATCTCATATCATCAACGTAAGCAAGTATGCGTATCCTGATTGTCGTTGATGTATAGCAACGAAGCCGGCGATACACCACATACTACGCTTATGGTCACAGAAAAGAAAGTGTAAAACTACAACAGTTGGAATCCGCAACCTTCTTAGACATCGCATGCCTAACCAAATGAATTCCTTAGACATCGCATGCCTAACAATTATAAACCCCGCATTTTAGTCTCATTATCGAAAACACTTTTCAATATCTAGTAGGGCAATTCAACAAGATTCCCGATATACTGATCGAATGCTCGTCGCAAACTTTAGTAGACGGCCGCACCCCCGGATGCCGTCGACGAAGTGCACTAAGGCGGAACACCGCTGCCGCGAGCACCCGAACGGATGCTTTTGGCGACGGTGTTCTCCTACAGTCACTTAGTCGGGGCTATGGGGCATGGCTGTCTATTAAGTTTACCCGGCGAGTATCCGCATACGCTACGTGATTGCGATGGACTTTTGATCGCATCAAAATCCCGTGGCAACCGATCATCTGAGACTAAACTGCTATGTTTATAACATTCAAATTAGTTATCTCATAACTACCTGTGGATTCCAAATATTGTATCATATTCCAGATAAAAAGACAGTGTTAAACTTTCCGATCGAATAATCAAACACCCAATATTTCCCAAATAGCTCAACACTTGAGCGGAGTTAAAAAAATATCCATCACATGCCACAGTACCAATAGTCCAGCCGTAGAAGGGTCAAGCCAACGCCTCACATGTGGCACGCCGTACTACCGCAAACCCTAAGGTTTAGAGGCAGTTCAAGACGGTCACATAATCGAGTTAAGGTTTGTTGTCTTCTAGAGGGTCCACCGCGTTACTCGCATGACTTTACGAAAGTTTCAAACTCGAGAAAAAATCCAACTTTTGAAAATTTTCCGACAGGGGAAAAAGTGAGTTATTGATATCCGTTCGAACTTTTTAACAGTTTCTAAAATTATCCGGAAAAAACTTAAACGAAGTTAAATTATCCGATCGAATCAACGAGTCCCCAATAGAACCCAGAAAAACTCAACACTTGAGTATAAATTAAAAATACCCATAAACATAGGAAAATTTGATAGGAACATTACTGTGCAAAAAGAAAAGCATGACGTCACTTTATGGCCACGGAACGCCACACGAGCTATGCTCGTGCCGCGGTTCCGCGGCGCTTTAGGCAGCGCACTTTGTCGTTTTTCACAATGTTCCATATAATTGCCTACTAAATTTTTTAAGTATTTTTAATGTGGAAAAAATCACATTTTTAAAAAAAAATGTCCAGAGAAGGGTTCGTGTCGGGGTTTCCGGGTTCGATCGGACTTTAAACTTCATCTAGACTTCGCCTAAAGCTCTAGCCTGGCTCTGATACCACTGTAAAGTTGCTGGGCACACGCACAAGGGTCTATGAGGCATCAACTATACCCGATTTAAAAATTAGCCGTGCCGAACAACCCGATACGAGATCTTTAAACTAGAGATTAGGCGAAAACAAGCATGTTAAACTCTTTAACACTAAGTGAGAGGGATTACAACCTTTATAGATCCTGTCCTTCACTTCTTAAGCTCCGTGTTGAGGTCCCTTCGCTACGATCATCGTGTTCCGGACTCTCGAGAGGCTTCACGAAGAGAAAGATGCAGTCTTGCTTCCGATCTTCGATAACAAAACTGATCTACCTTGAAGTTTCATTAACACAAGCTAACACTCACTAAATGAAGTGAACACTCTCATCTAAATGGCAAGGATAGATGAGGATGATGAAGTAGGAATTTTAGCTCTCATTTATAATCTTTTTCTCACACATAATCATCACTTAGAAAAACTAGTAAGTTTTTTCCATGAATAGAAGAAGGAAGAAGAAGAAGAATAAATCATAATCCTTTTGTGATGAATAATGCATAGTAATCATAAGGTTAGAAATGCAATCATGGTTCAAGTAACCATTGTAGAGAATTAACCAAGGTTAAAGGGTCTGGTTGGGTTAAGGAAATATCATGCAAAAATATCTAAACAAATATCTTTGCACAAAACAAAAAGAAAACTTGTAGAAACTTCTAGAATAACTTAACCCTAATCAAACCCTAACCATGTTTAATCTCCACTAAACATATTGCATTAATAACCACATCATGTTACAATATTATATATCACATATATAATATTTATTGTAACAAAATAAAATAATACAATTAACATATATCGCATATATATCAATGTATTACCCGAGTGAGAAAAAGAATCTTTTAGTGAGCTAATATTAGTTAATGTAATTTAATATATCATATATATTATTATACATTAAATTATCGAATCAACACTTGATCCGACAATCCGGCTATATCGCATATAACCGACTAATATCTCATTTACCGATTCATCGAATCAACACTTGATCCGATGACCCGGCTGACATCATATATCGTGAGAATAGAATACGATATCTCATATCGCATTATCCTCGGTCCCGCACATATCACATATATGCTCCTACTCCGTTTTGCCTGAGCCAAGAAACCTCTGTGTAGGACTCTAAAGAATCGTTAATACGCCGGCAGTAGATGATGATCATATCAAACACCCACAAGCTGCAAGCGGTCAGCTAAACGTAACAGCCACCCAGGTATTGAGCGCTCAGAAGATCAACAAGCAAGCCTGTACATTCTCTTGTGAATCCAATCAGTAACACTCCCGTACAGTCCGGTCTCGTCGTCTAATATGTCTCATATCTCGCCTAGGGGTGGTAAACGTCAGACCCCAGTAGCTCGATAAGTCGTGTCGATATGAGGTCTATAACAGTTCGAGAAACTACCGATAACACTTACCAGTAAATCTCAGCAACCCTGGCCAGTGATTTCTAGTTATAGCCAATCGAATACAGCACAACATCAACTCCCTATACCGGGAGAGACGAATCCCCTCCTATCGCTCATTGCCTCCATGTGATTCGGGACTGTACCCAAAAGCCACCTTTTTGCACGCCCTCTTGGACGTGGTATGATGGAAATCAAAGCACAGTGGGAATCACACAAGACTCTATGACGATCTCGGGTCAACAGACTACTCTGTATCAGTGTCACCGGAGAACTGCTATCTGACATGAGGTATAATACCATCTGGGAGTTCTCGGCGAGTCCGTCCAGTGTACCCAGTCTATATTGAGCACCCGTACACCATCCTTGATGTCAAACACCGATGGATATGGGATCATCCATCGCCCATCATATGGGTCAAGATGCGTATACGCTAGTCTACTTTGGTGTATCGATGCCCTGTCTCGATACTCCCTCGACTAGGAACAGTTATAGGATGTACTCGTCAACTACCGTGGCCCCACTAGTATGATCTCATCATAGTCCCAGTAGTCGAGTACATATCCTAAGGGCTTTATCAACATGTAATATAGAGACAATCAGAGTACATGTTAAGATAAAGTGCAACCAGATAGCATACTATCATGTCGAGCAAGAAAGTCCTCCCTATATATGTCCAAGCATCCATTACAATATACATCGTATTTACAGTAATGGCCTTTAGGGCATACATATAACTAACATAGGGGTGATATATACACACACGTAGGGGTATGTGATTGGGGTTTGGATGAGAGATAGGAATGAAATATAGGACTTATATCTTTAGTAAAGATGATAAAAATTCCTAAGTTGAGATGGAACCCCAGAAGGAAAACTTAAAAGATGCCAAAAGCTAAGTAAATTTACAAATCATATATAATCTTAAGTTAAATAATAAGGAAACGTGAAAAATACGGGTTGATAATTTCAGAGTTGAAGATAATAGAGTTTCTTGTTAGAAAACCTAATTGGAGAATAAAAGTCAATAGGCCGAATTGATTGGATTTTGTGGGCAGTGTCCGCTGAAAACCCTCAGAAGACAACACTCCTCCTACTAGGGACACCTAGAGGTTTAACGGCTTGTTGCACGAGCTCAGTGCAATCGCGTTTCCCTGTGAAAGTGAGGCTAGGTCTTTTTCGAGAATAAAACTAGTTTTTCTCGAGGACGAGCAAAAGATAAGTTTGGGGGTATTTGTTCATACCATAATTTTGCATTATTATATTCCCCATTTTTATTCATTTTACAAATAAACAGGTGCTTTTGATCCATGTCTGCTACATAGTTGCAGGTTACAGGTTCTCGGAACAAAAACAGTGAAAAGATGAAAAGACGATACAAAAGTGAGACTACGACCAACAAATGGAAGAATCTTGATCATGCCTACAATTTGAAGACTAAACGAAGATCAATGAACAAGTTCACAAAGTACAAAGGCAGCACAAGGTTCAAGACTTCGACACGGAGCAAACGGTAAAGTCTACGACATTATTCACTGCGGAAATCTGGAAGAAATCTAAAAGACAATCTGAGAAACCAAGTGAAGAAAATAGGAGAAACAAAGCAACAGAAGAAGTCCTAAAAAAATGAAGCATCAAGCCTTCAATATGGCCGTGGAACCGCGGCCAAACTTGGCTCTTGGCCGCGGTTCCGCGGCCGTGCGTTGCGCGTGCGTGGCGCGTGTCGGTGGTGTCGGTGCGACGGTGCATTTATTAGGTTTTTCTTATAGTAAAATTGTAATTGCAGATGTGAGTCGATTGAAACCCTAGGGTTTCTATGATTTATAAATAGAAGCCCTAAACCTCTTTTTGAGGTATGCCTCTTCTTGTGCCTCATTTCATTTTATCAAAATTCAGATCTGTAAATTTTTGCAATGTATGAAGAGAGCATCAAATAAAGTAAGTAGTTTTTTTTATTTCCATGCCCTAGGTAATTTCTTTTCTGCCTTCGTATAGAACTTTTATTATCTGCCCTAGTTTAATTTTTATTATCTGCTATAGTTAGATAGTTAGAACATGTCTTTCAATTCCCTAATGAGTGAGTAGTCTCCTCACTTGTTAGGGTTAGATTTGGGAAAGGCTTGAGAGATGAAGATCTCTCACTCTTTCTTGCCCATCATATGTTTTTATAGGACTCCATGCATACATGCACACACCGCTCCCAACGGCACCCTATCCTACGAGATAGCGGTGATACCGTAGTATAAAAGACCGGTTGTATATGTTTTCCATGGAGGTTAGGGTAAGAATTAAGAAAGGAAGGACAAGAACCCAGAGGAAGAAATATCGTTTCTTCCCGATGGTACTAATCCACTTTATTAATTATTACCATAACACATCATAGATCTTAATTAGGGCATAGAAAGCGGTGAGGAATATTAACTTTCCAAATTTTACCTAAACCTAACCCTAGCAAGATTTTAATCCTAATTTAGATCAACTTAATTTTTAGATTTAATCAATCCGACAGCAATCGGAATTAACTCGTTAGAACAAATTGAGAATACACAAAATCCCTGTGGACCGACCCGTACTCACCGGCTAGCTACCAAGCGACGCCATTCTTGATTGCGGTTATAAATTCTTTGATCAATCAAGTGGCGAAAGCAAAACACCCCCATAATTAAAACCGGAGTGGGCCTTATCTTCGTGACTCTACAAGGAGGGATAATGCATTTCGCCCTTTCCCTAACGGAGACAAGGACAAACAATGAAGCTGAATATGAATCTTTGATAGCAGGTCTCGAGATCGCTATCGACATGGGGATCAAAGACCTTCTCATATATGGAGACTCCCAACTGATCGTTAGCCAAGTAAACAGCGACTATCAAACATGCAAGCCAGAGCTGATAAAGTATGGTAAAAGAGTGCAGCAACTGCTGACACAAATCCCCTCCTACATCCTGGAGAGTATACCGCGTGCAGGAAATAGCAAGGCGGATGCATTGGCTAAATTGGCTAAGGAACTGGCTGATGACAATCTCGATGACATAAAAATCATTGTGCAAAGCCGCAGGGTTCTCACGCCAACAGATATATTTTCGGAAGATCTGATAGTGTCCTCCGAAAGAAAAGAAATGACCGAACAAGCAGCCCTTCAAATAGAGGACGAAGAAAACGTCAAGGACTGGAGGGAAGTCTTCATAGACTACTTCAAATACCGATGAACGCCCAAAAATGCGTTGTCTAGACATTAGCTCATGAAACGAGCTCTGTCCTTTGCTTTCATCAATGATACTCTATATAAGAGATCTTTCGATTGTCTATGGCTAAGATGCCTGGGACCAGAAGAAGCGAAGAGAGTCGTCCAAGAAACTCACGACGGACTCTGTGGTTTTCATCTGGGCCAAAGATGAAACTGAAGATAAAAAGAATGGGTTACTATTGGCCCACAATGATTCAGGGCTGCCTCGAATATGCAAAGTAGTGTCACTCTTGCCAAATTCATGGGGACTTCATTACCAACATCCAAATCTGCTACATCCAACAGTAGCTAGCTGGCTATTCGAAATGTGGGGAACCGATATAATTGTCCCCATTGAACAGACATCATCTAGAGGACACCGGTTCATACTGGCAATGACCGACTAATTCTCCAAATGGGCAGAAGTAGTACCATTGAGGGAGGTGAAGGTGGAGAATATCCTCCATTTCTTCAGAACCCATGTCATCTATCGGTTCGGCACTCCGCGACGAATTATCTCGGATAATGGGCCAGCCTATAGAAGTCATAAAATCAGCCGCTTTGTACAGCAACATAAAATAGATTGGAGATACTCTTCAGTCTATAATCCTTGGGCCAATGGTCTAGCTGAAGCTTTCAACAAGACCTTAACAAGATTACAAAGAAAATAGTGTCCAGAAACAAATAAGACTGGCATGAAAGGTTGCACGAAGCTCTCTGGGCATACCGAACAACGTTCAAAATGGCTACGAATACAAAACCATACGCGTTGGTATTCAGCACGGAAGCAGTGCTTCCCCTGGAAATAGAACTCCCCTCTTTACGAGTAGTGGTTCGGTATGAGCTGACAGATGAAGAAAATGCACATCTTCGGCATGAGGAGCTCGATGCCCTCGACGATACTCGCCTTATAGCACAGCAAAATCTGGAAGCTTATAAGGCAAGGATGACACGGTCATTTGAAAAACTGACCAGGTCGAGAACATTCCGCCAAGGCGAACTCTTGCTAGTTGTCAAAAGACCAATGATCCCTAATTGTGCAAAACGGGGGAAATTCGAGCCAAACTATGAAGGCCCGTACATCATAGACAAAGTCTACGAAGGTGGAGCCTACCTACTCATAGATATGCATGGCGAAAAACCCTTCCGGCCAATAAACGGTCGATTCCTCAAAAAATACTACGCTTGACGAGTCACGACTTAGGTCTATGATAGATGACGACACTCGTGTCCGCTCGCTATCTTCTCGAGTCAAAACTCTAAGAGTAGTATGTAAAGAAATTCGCCTCAAACATGGCGACAAAGGACTGAGATGTCCTTAAACTAGAAATTCTCCTCAAACATGGCGATAAAGGACCGAGATGTCCTTAAACTAGAAATTCGCCTCAAACGTGGCGACAAAGGACCGAGATGTCTTAAAACTAACCATCCGCCTCAAACATGGCAATATTGGACCGAGATGTCCCTAAACTAACAAAGGACCGAGAAGTCCTTAAACTAATTATCTGCCTCAAACTAAACTAACAACGGACCGAGAAGTCCCTAAACTAACAACGGACTGGGAAGTCCCTAAAACTAACAACGGACCGAGAAGTCCCTAAACTAAAAATTCTCCTCAAACATGGTGACAACGGACTGAGATGTCCCTAAACTAGAACCTCGCCTCAAATATGGCGACATTGGACCAAGATGTCTCTAAACTAAAATTTCTCCTCAAACATGGCAATAATGGACCGGAATGTCCTTAAACTAGCACATCGCCCCCAAATATGATGATATGCTCCCTTGAAATCCATATGGCAATCGAAATCCTAACGGCGAAGGTTTCAACTCAAGTCTCACTGGCTATATCGCTACTCCAGCGATGAAGCCACCCCCAAAACCCACCGGCAAACAGGTGGGTCACCTGTGATGAAGCTATTTTCAAGAGTTTCGCAATTAAAAAAAGGGTATGTCCACAAGCGAAATGGGCATGGATGAAAACCCGAAAGGGCGCCATGAGTAAAAACACTAGGACTGCCGGCGAGTTTGTGAAAACCCGAAAAGGGTGCAAACTCGTAAAATAAAAAATTCATGTGTACTTGCAAGGTCCTCTCAACCTTGTGAGGAGAAAATACCTACGTGAGATCTTTACGACTTATAAAGGAGAAACACACTTAGGAATCCTCATGATTCCTAAGGAGAAATAACACTTGCGAGATCTTCACCACTCGTAAGGAGAATTCTCTTAATGAGACCCTCACGGCTCATAAGATTCAAAAGCCTTAAGCTGCAGGGACCTGAACCTGTTCTTAAGCCGTCATAGACCCAAAGTTGCCCTACAGGCTAACCATATTGACCCTTGTATACAATCCACAGGCACGAATAAATATTCCCCCACCAAGTTCCACCAACGACGAGAAATGTCCCCGTACGGTGAACGACACTTATAAGTCCTCTCGACTTATAAGGAGAAAACACTTTTGTAAGATTCTTATGACTTACGAGGGAATGTACCACTTAAAAGTCTTCACGACTTCTAAGGAGAACATACACCTACGAGATCCTCACGACCCGTAGGGAGAAATACCTTTATGAAACCCTTACGGCTCATAAAGTCAAAAAGCCTTAGTCGACAGGATCCTAACTCTGTTTGCTAAGCCACTTTTGTTCGAACTAACAAGGGCAAATGATGATTCGCTCCTGGTAATATCCCAGTTATAGCGATGCTGATGCCTAAACAGGTGTCAAACTCCAAGTCCTTTCACGGTAAATAATGATTCGCTTTTGAAAATATTCCAGTCGTAGCGATGCTGATGCCAAGGTTGGTATCAGATTCCAAACTCGCAATAAAAACAGCAGTGAGTAGCAAAAAATGCATATGAAATAGACGAAATGATGGGGCAACTCGTAATAAAAATCAGCGAGCAAAAATATGCATATAAAAACAGCCGAAATATTTGGGCAACCCGCAATAAAAAAATAGCGAGTAAAAATATAAAAAAAATAGCCGAAATGTTTGGGCACCGCGATAAAAAGCTGAAATGATTGGGCAATCGCGAATTTCGCGATATGAAAAGCTAAAAAGATAGAGTATCGCAGTAATAAAAAAATGAAATAAAATAAAGTTTCCTCTCCCCTGCAAGTATGTCCATATTGACTTTTGTACACGATCCATGGGCACAAATGAAAAAAAGAGAACCATACTTTCCCACCAGGCTCCGTCAAAGAGAGAGCCAGATCTCGGCGGTTCATATACAACCTAGAGACCAACTCAACGTTCTTCTCATTCCAACAGGATTCAGACATGACGTCAAAAATGATTCAAGGAGCCAAATCAAAATGGAGTAATGGTAAAATCCTAGCTACTCGACGTTCCTTCTCATTCCAGCAGGATGCAGATGCAACGTCAACAAAATACCTAAGGGTCAAAGAAAAAATGGAGCCATGGAAAAATCCTAGATCCAAGTCTTGACAGTCCATATACAACCTAGAGACTATCTTGACGTTCCTTCTTATTCCAGCAGGATGTAGACGCAACGTCAACAGAAGGCCCAAAGGTCAAAACAAAAAATGGAGTAGTGACAAAATCCTAACTCCAAGACTCGATGGCGCATATACAATCTAGAGGCCATCCTGACATTCCCCCTCATTTCAGCAGGATACGAATGCAGCTATCAAATGAAATTGGAGCAATGGCATATTCATAGCTCCTGACTTCAATTGCAATACATACAGCATAGAAGTCTTGCAGATGTCTACCTTACTTCAGCAAAGAATCGGTGTGGCATCGTCAAAACAAAAAATGAAGTAATGACATATTCTTAGCTTCGGGTCTTGAAGGTAACTCATATAAAGCTTAAAATACTATCGGAGATCATCCCACATCAACGCGGAGTGGTTATGACTCATCGGGGCTCCAAACTGAGCCTAACCTCAAGTGAAAAGCATCATGGCAAATTCCTAACGTTTGCTCTTCCGACGGTAGTATGACCTAAAGAGATTACTTGAAGTCGTCTTGTCCATCCCCAAAAGGGATCAGAGACACGACGGTCGCGGGGCTATTCGAACAACGGCTTCAAGACTGCTTATCGAGGAATACATCAGCCAACGCGACGATACCATGGACTAAAACCCTAGTACCACAAACTTAAAGGACCTCTGTCATAAAGAATGGAGGTTATTTGCATATAACGTTAGGACAAGTTTGCCTGTAAACCCAAGGGAGGTAAACTAAAGAAACTCCGAAACAAGCGAATAAACTAGTAACTCCGAAATGAGTGAATAAACTACAAACTCCGAAACGAGTACATAAACTAGAAACTCCGAAATGAGTGAATAAACTACAAATTCCGAAACGAGTGAATAAAGTACAAAATCCGAAATGAGTACATAAATTAGAAACTTCGAAAGGAGTGAATAAACTACAAACTCCGAAACGAGTACATAAACTAGAAACTCCGAAATGAGTGAATAAACTACAAACTATGAAATGAGTAAATAAACTACAAACTCTAAAACGAGTAAATAAACTAGTGGGTGCTAAATTAAGACTTCAGACGCAAGGGAGCACATGCAACAAAAATATGAATTCTTTATTCATGAATCAAAATGGCTTACATTTATATAAAGAAAAGTAGGAAATACAATTTTAACTGTTAAGAATGCGGGGCTTTCAATAGATTGGCAACCTGCTTACTTTCTTCCCGCAACTCCTCCTCATGTGCCACTACTGTAGCTAGACTCGCTTCGACTTGAGCCCGTTGTTGCAAATATGATGAAAGCTTCTCAGCGATTTCCTGCTTTGCAACCTCGCAATCTTGTATGCCCCGCTCGGTAAAGTCGAGGTTCTGCCTCAGCGCCAGTCTATTAGAAATACATTGTTGGAGGTTTTCAAAAATAACTCGCAGCTGTGCGGCATTCACTTCGACTTGGGCTCGCAATCGGTTAGATTCATTAGAAGCTGTATCGTGCTCCTTTCGCTTCAAGGCCAACCTTTGCTCAAAGTATTGAATAGAAACGACATATTGCTCAATCCACGCGGCCAGTTCAGCTTTTGAGATTAATGCTTCAGGACTGAGATTCTTGATTTTGATCTCATGCAGACAAGCCTCGATTCGCTTACAATAATCAACCCAAAGGCTGACAGAATATTCATTGTGAAAATTCACAAGCGTCGCCAGCATCGGGTTGACCTCGTCAGTAAAATCAGCGGCAGAAGTAGAAGCTTTAACATTAAGATCTTCGATGAATTCACTCAGCATTCGCCTGCTATTCGCCGCACCCTTAGAAGATTGACGCTTAGCAAAGGGCCCAGTGGGCATGGCAATGCGAGACTCAAAGGGAGCCAAAGCCGTTGTAGTTGCTGTAGAATAAATCATGCACAAAGAAGGGTCAGATTTCAATCAAAAAAGTAAAGAAGAATGCTGATGGACGAAATCTACTGTACCAGTGGTCAAAAGCGGCAGGGCAGGGAGCACAGGAGGCTCGGTTATTCCTTCACTCTCTCCCTCGAGCCGTGATACTGTGGTCAATACAAGAAAATCTTAGTAATAGAAAGTTTACTTGTAGAAAGATGAAATAAAAGGAGAAGAATATAGTAACTAATGCCTGAAGGGGAATGAATTCCGATTGGAAGGCGAAGTGTGGGCTTAACATCTGGTGTAAGCGGTAAAAAATCATTCCTGCAGGATTGCAACAATACATGGTTAATACAAGAAAACATTATCCACGCTAAAACAAGAGATGAGGGATCTCTACCATCCGCCATTAAACCCGAGAGAACTCGGGGGGCTACAGAAGAGAGGGGTAGAGCAGTGACAATCGTGGCCACGGCTGACAGTGATCCTTTAATCATCACAACGCCGGGGTCTACCATGCCTGTATTCAAAATAAAGAAAATACCAGCAGAACTGTTTAATAGGACCTAGAAACCAAAAGTAATTGCTCGAGGTATACCTGATGGGGCGGAAATCATAACAGGGTCTGGAGCGTCGTCAGCCTCAACGACTTCCTCAGTTTCCATCATCACCGGGAGAGTGGATTCGGCATCCACACCTTCGTCCTCTGAATCAATAAGGGCCATCGTAATGCTCGCATCACCCACCGATATCGGGGATCCACGAGGGGCGGAAACGGCAATCGGAACAGTCCCAGATTCGAAAGGGAGGCCTGATACTCCAGGCATTTCGAGCGCTGGCACTTCGCCTGCCACGTCACCACCTGAACTCGACCCTGTTGAAAAATCAAGAGTGTTATAATTCAAGGAAAAAAGACTGCTATCAAGTTTCAATAAGGGATTGTGCACTGTTTTGCTTTGAAGCGACCGCTCGGCCACTTCACGAGCTGCACGCGGAACCTGCCTATGAGCGGTAGACAGGGCAAAAGAAGCATCCTCCATGCAAACATCAGAAGTTCGAGCATCGCTCGAGCCCGCGTCTGCGGCCAGATTAGCCTGACGCTCCCTTGCGGCGTGTTTTTTGCGCTTCCTCTCAGCTTTGGCTGTACAGACGGATCTCTTGAGGACCTTCGACAGAGGAGCGTCTTCGTCTAGATCATGCTCGGCTTCGGGACATACTGTAACATCCATCATCGGCTGCTTCAGCGACACCTCCCATGGCGGTCTAGGGAGGACCTCAACCGTGACTGGCAGCTCTGAAGGCTCTTCTGCATCCCCACCCGAGGTTGGCATTGTACTTGGAACAACATGGGCTGTGGTGGTTCCTGTAACAGGAAAAGGAAAGGAGTCAAGTTGTGAATAAAATAAACTAAATATGTAAAGGCGTCATGAAACAAATCATACAAAGACCCATGGAAGCGCGAAGCCTCTCCTCCTCCTCAAACGTTTTGATGGATGCCAAGAGGGCCTCTTCAGTGGAGATTCATGTTAAGAGAAGGGCGTTAGTAAAACATAATAAATTCATAAAAAGGAATGTATATAGGAGAGTATAAATGAGATATATCGGATGTCGCAAGAGAAGCTAACGCCTCTTGCTTACGAGCCCGTCTTTCAGAAGCTTTGATAGCAGCTTGAAGGTCGGTAGCGGCAACAGGAGCTTCGAATAGACTATCGTTAGTGCCATACTCAGACATGCCTTTGCTATAAGAAGCATGAGGCTCTTGGCTGAATACAACATCAGCTGAGAACATATATTTCTTCTTTTTCTACGAGCTGGAACCAACCCCCGACGACAACAGCTTCCGTTTAACGGGCTTCTTTGGACCGGGGGTTCCGATCTCCGAGCCAATACTCGACTCGGGGGACGCAACAGCCACCACAGCCACATGAGCATTTACCTCCGGCCGAGGATTATTTGGAAAATCTCACGGAACTACAACTGCGCTGCTTCCCCTTAAAGAAGGAAGCACAACCGCCCGTCGCTTTCAACGGGACCGCTGGATTACTGGCTGGGATAACATCCTTGTGGTCAAGCAGCAGTCACCTCTTTTCCTTGATGACAGCGCACGTTGCATGTTGGTACCAAGCAACGTAAGCATTCGAGGCCTTTGGAATATGAGTTGGCTCGTTGATGAAGAAATGAGACCCCGTATTCAAACGCATGAAATGATACGTCACATTGCGAACACCTTCCTCAGTAGAAACGGGATCCATGATGAACGCCTCGAGGGGAATGCCTTGGTTGTAACCCAGTTGCTGAGTGAAACGGTGTGGGTTATATCTCATGAACAAAACCAAGATGTTCTGTCTGAACACCAAGAAGCCCAGCCTGATAGAATACAAGCGAACAATTTCTCGGGCCCTCAATACAGAAGATCCGTCCTTAAAAACGTCGTGAAGCGGCTGGATGGCTTTGGAAGATTCCTTGATGATGGTCAGGACTCTGTCGACGAAGGTCATGCCGTCCTCGACCATGAGTGGGCGGAGAAGCAATCGCTGAGCCTTCCACTGTGTTGGGTCTGGAGAAGAAGCATCGACCAAGTGCATGACCCGAGGAAAATTATATCCGTCAAAAGATCTGGGTCGTTTATGCACACCAAAAGCACCCAGCACGTGCATCTCGATCCATGAGGTGAAGTAATGTAGTGGGAGATTAACAGGCTTCAGACCCAGCTGAGTAGTGTTGGCCGCTAGACTCAGGCTGTGATATAAGTGAGCCAGACCTGCAACCCCAACGGCCAGGCATGTCCCCGCCACAATACGGTGAGCCGGATAAAAAATAGAAGGTTTCATATAACGAGAATGCATCAGAAGTGCGAACCATCTTAGCCACAAGCCGATGAACCCCAAGAAGAATGTCTCCTCATCAATGTCCGGAGCAACGACCTCTGCGAAAGAAACGGCCGGGGTATCTGGAATAAAAAACTTCTTTAAATCTGCTTCCGCGGTCGGTAATTTGTCCAAGCCAAATCCGAACGGATCATCAAGCTTGGTGAACTTTGCAGCTTTCTTCGACAAAGCCTCCGGACAAAGGAAGCGAGTGATGAAATTGGCAAAGCTAACTCCATGCTCACCAGACTCTAAGAACAAGCTCTCGTATATGTTCAACACCTTGATCAAGCTTGGAAACTTGTGTTGAACGACATTCTCTGGGATAAGACCCATTACCACTGATTCGGTAGCAAAGATGTACTCGTCAGGGTGAAGTATCTCCTCATAATGTTCCCCTCTGATGGGTAATCCATATATCTCCGTGAATTCCTTTAGTGAGATTGACACCTCCCGATCCTATAAGAGAAATGTGTGGGTCAGGATATTCCATTGCTCCAGAAAAGATTTGACCCACCATACATGAGGAGTGTGGTAGTGAAAGAGGGACGCATAGATCGCAGAATATAGCCCGGTCTTCAGTAGCAGTGACTTCTTAGCCGACAGAATGTATCAGGCTCACTGCAGGTAGCCAGCCGAATAACGGGGAGTCATTCCTATCATGTAAACCTGCCTCTAGGGACACGATTCTCCTTGGCATATGCGACACCATAGAATGTCTAGGGCCATCGGTGGTTGCACTGGTATTGATGCCATGGAGGGCTAGAGACAACCTTCCGAGATCCAGTTGACCTCTTCTACTGCGTAAGTAACCTGCGGAGGGTCAGCATAATGGATTGACGGGATCGGTTCTGAAGGCGTTGTGCAAGTGAAACTGCACTGACCACGGATAATGTGACTATACCACGACCCCTATAGATGAAGAGACTTTTGCTCTGGATCATAATCTCGAATGAGTGCAAAGACTTCCCGATCTGTAGGCGCATCGGCGAAAGCACTTTCCGAGCGAACGTAGGGGAACGAGGAATCGGAAGCCATAATCCCTGTAAAAAATATATAATAGAAAAAGGTGGGTTAATTATCGACACAATGTTCAAGACTTTAACATTACACCTAAAAGTGTACTACATTCTGGCATGTTAAAGTCTCCACAGTTCAAAGAGAAAGGGACAATGGGCCCCACAAAATCAAGGTAACGCCCCCATCAATGATGAGGAAGGCACTCATTGTAAGAATCCAAAAGGATTCTCATTTAATGAAAAATCTCATTGAACTGTGGAGTTAAATTCCCTCAAAAAACAAGTTCTACAGCAGATTCAAATCTGCAAGAAGAACCATAGAAAGAAAGAAAAGGGAATAAAATTCCCAAAAGAATTTTCAAGAAATTTTCTCAGAGCTAAACTCTGTAGAATAAACTGGAATTAAATTTCTCTGATAATGGGATTAAATTTCAAAAATCCCCATGGGAAATATACAGGAATTAAATTCCAAACAATCCTTAAAGATCAAAGTCATTAACAGAGTAAAACCCTAAGATCTCTGAGACCAACAGTCTCTAAGAGATCATTTCGAGAAAAAGAGACAAGCTTTGTTAATATGTTAAAAATCTAAGACAAAAAGAGTCTCTTTTAAGAGAAAAATGGCCATAATCCTTACCAATTTTCTTAATCAGAGTTTAAACTTTAACAGTTTCTTTGGGTAGATATCTGAGCTCTGAGAAAAGAATTGAATTCTCAAAGAAGAAGATGGAAGATGATGAAATGACAGTCATCTCAAGGGCCATAGGCCTTATTTATAAGATATGAAGTGACGGTTCAACTCTCCAAAAGATCGAACGCTGGAAAAGATGACACCGTTGCACCCACGTGTAAGCCATATGAGAGAAATGGTGGGGGGAATTTGTTTCCCCAATATATTTTATTAAATAAAAGAGCAAAGTTCTGTTGAATTCAAAAAGGCAGCGCCTCGGGTGTTTTCTATGAGGGCGCTAGCGCCAGAGCCAATCTTATAAGATTAAATCCTATGGTGGCGCCTCACATGCTCCTCACGCAGGCGCTAATGTGCAAAGCACATAAGAGTTCATTACATAAGAGTTAAACTCTTAGATGGCGCTGCACGTGCTCCTCACGCGGGCGCCAATGTGCAAAGCACATAAATATCCATTATAAGAATTAAATTCTTAAGTGTCGTCCACGTGCACAACACGTGAGCGCCGACGTCTAAGTAGAATTAAATTCTACGATACTCTCTGTCAAATAGAGCCGTTAGATCAAAGATCCAACGGAGATGATATATTACCAAAATATAGAATCAAATTCTATTAGGAGAAAATATCTTCCATATCTTTCTAAATCAGAAAGATACTCTCGGTTGGATCAATGATCCAATAATAGAATAAAATTCTATTTTTGGAATAAAATTCTATTTTTATCTTTTCAAATAAAAAGATTGCTCCCTGTAAAACAGAGAACCCTTAGATTAAAAATCTAATGGTGATTAAAAATCACCACTTGAAAGAATAAATTATGTATATGGGAGAATATTTCCCCGATCTTGTTAAAAACAAAAACAACATATTCTGTAAAACAGAAGTCCTTGGATCAAAAATCCAATGGTGGGTAAAATTTCCCAACTCAATTTTGAGTTTGATTAAATCAATTGGAATCTCTCAATGAGAGATTTTCTCAAAACCAATTAACAATCTGTCTCCACTATATAATGGGCTCAAGACTTCAAAAAAAAGGAAGGAGAGAGAGGGGGAGATAGACAGAAAGAGAGAGAGAGACACAGAACAACACATAGAGAGGAGAAGGCTCTCAAAAGGTTCCAAAAAAACAACAACAGAGAATTCAATTCTCAAAGAAGAAGAGTTTCATTCTTTAAACCCTAACTAAAGAAATCACAGAGATCAAAACATCTCCTTTACCTATCATAACATATCTAAGGGTATAACCCTTTCCGAGAACTTAGTTCTTTCTCTGGATCTAAGATCCACAAGACAGGTCTCCCATAAGTTGAGAATTTAATTCTCATCGGAAAGATCTTGTTCTTGAAAATCAAAAATTCAGGGAAGAACAAATTTAAAGAGAAAGAATATGGAGTCCATAACACTCCAGGAACTCAGTTCCTTCAAATCAAGAACTTATTTCTTATAGAACATGGTCCTAGATCCTCAAAATAATGATCTTGGTGATCGTTAATGGTCAAAATACCATTAACAGAGAATTAAGTTCTCTAAAAACATCAACAGAGATTAAATATCCATATAAAAGAAACTAGCATCTCACGTGTTTCCCATGTGGGCGCCCCTCTTCAACTGCACCTAGCGCCTCAAGTGAAACACACGTGGGCGCTATATAAAAAGTATTTAGCACTTCACATACAATCAAAACGGGTGAGTGCTTAACACTGATTGGGCATAGCCCAACGCCGCACGTGTTCCTCACATGGGCGCCACAAAATAATAAGAGTGCTTAACACTCCATAAAAAGCCAAACGGCTGAGTGCTTAGCACTGATTGGGCAGCGCCCAGCGCCTCACGTGTTCCTCATGTGGGCGCCACCAAAGAGAAAAAAAGAGAAGAGAGAAAAGTGCTTAGCACTCCACATACAGCCAAAATGGCTGAGCGCTCAGCGCTCATTGGGCGGCGCCCATAATTAAATGCTTCACATGACACCCATGTGAGTGTCAGAGCGTCAAATAAGTGCTTAGCACTTTTACCTAAAAAGAAAAGTGTGAACAAACAGAGCCCAAATAAGCGCTTAGCACTTTTGAAAAGAAAAAGGCTAAGCAGACTTAGCCCAAACCGGCTAAATCTCTGAATTTTCTTGCAGCTGAGCCCAAATGCTCTTTTGCTGGATCTTAAATAAAAATGATCCTTAAAATTTTGCCAAGTTGATCTTAGTCTCAAATTAGACTAACGCATCCTTAGCAAGAACAAATTGAGCCCAAATGCTCACACATTTAAGTTGATCTTAATCTCAAACCAGATGAACGGTCCTTAAATAAACCTAAACCCAGATCTAAAATATACAGATTTAGAATAATCTGTGCCCTACGGGCGACGACGTAAATTAGTCTCCGTATACAATCCATGGGCAACCAAAACAAACAAAAACTCACATGACACGAAGTGAACTTCCAGAGCAGGAGAAAGTGGTTATCGCAATACGGTAACGTAATTAACTGCAGGGGCTTGCACTTGCAGGGAAGAGCGTCCCCACAATCAAAAACCCCTCATAAAATAAAGGGGAATATGATAAAGTCCGCTACAACGGCCACATCCATCTAAACCTCCGATATATGGTGCCATAAATCAATTTGGCATCTTCAGAGAGGTGGAGGGATAAATCCAAATAGCATCTGCCCCAGAATTCAGGCCAGACGTCCCAACGTCCCAGTCCATCTTCCGACGGTAAACACGCCTAACGATTCGTTTGTTTGAAAATAGGTATGGTTCAAAATGTATCCTATTATCTACTAAAGTGGCCTAAAATCATATTCCTCGAGTCAATATATATATGTGTGTGTTGGCGATTCATCCTCATCATATCACGTACGTATAATATATCGTACGGTATCAACAAATCAAGTACGGATCTATGGTCACGTACATCATATTATCTCATATCATCATATATATCACTGATTTTATCTCAAAGAATAATTTATAACCACAATCAAGAACGGCGTCGCTTGGTAGCTAGCCGGTGAGTACGGGTCGGTCCACAGGGATTTTGTGAATTTCCTAATTGTTCTTACGAGTTAATTCCGATTGGTGTCGGATTGATTAAATCTAAAAACTAAGTTTATCTAGATCTAAATCTTGCTAGGGTTAGGTTTAGGTTAAGTTTGGAAATTGAAGATTTCCTCACCGCTTTCTATACCCAAATTAAGATCTCTTTAGGAGTTATGGTAATTATCAACAAAGGGGATTAGTACCATCGGGAAGAAACGGTGTATCTTCCTCTAGGTTCTTGTCCTTCCTTTCTTAATCCTTACCTTAACCTCCATGGAAAACATGCTCAACCGGGCATTTATACTATGGTATCACCGCTACCTCGTAGGATAGGGTACCGTAGGGAGCGGTGTGTGCATGTATGCATGGAGTCCTATAAAAACGTGTGATGGGCAAGAAAGGGATGAGAGATCTTCATCTCTCAAGCCTTCCCCAAATCTAACCCTAACAAGCGAGGAGACTACTCGCTCATTAGGGAATTGAAAAACATTTCTAAACTATCTATCTAGGGCAGAGAATAAAAGATCTAACTAGGGCAAATAAGAAATTATACTAGGGCAATGAAATAAAATTTAACTAGGGCAAGAATTGAAAACTTACTCTAAATTGATGCTCTCTTCATTCATTGCAGAAATTTACAGATCTGAATTTTAGATATAAAATGAGGCACAAGAAGAGGTGTGACCTAATACAAGATTTAGGGTTCCTATTTATAGAGGATATAAACCCCAGGGTTACAATCGACTCGCACATCTGCTATTACAAAAATACCCCTAGGAAGACTAGTCAACGCGCCGCCAGACAGTTTGGAAATTTTTCGCCACTACGGGCTTAGCCCGGCCGCGGAACCGCGGACATAGGCCAGGTTTGGCCGCTGTTCCGCGGCCAAATGAAGGGCTTGAATGTTTCAATTTGCTGTGCTGGTTCTGGTCTTGTTTGTCTTCCTATTTCTTTGGTTGGTTCTTCAGAATATCTTCCATTTCTCTTCCAGATCTCTACAGTGAGTAATTGTAGTGGATTTTTACCATTCGCTTCGTGTCGAAGTCTTGAACCTTACGCTGCCTTGTACTTTGTGAACTGATCTTCGTGTAGGCTTGATCAAGATTCTTCTATTTGTTGGTCGTAGTCTCACTTTTGTATCGTCTTTTATCTTTTTCACTGTTTTTGTTCCGAGAACCTGTAACCTGTAACTATGTAGCAGACATGGGTCAAAAGCACCTGCTTATTTGTAAAATGCATAAGAATGGTGAATATAATAATGCAATATTATGATATGAACAAATACCCCCAAACTTATCTTTTGCTCGTCCTCGAGTAAACCTAGTTTTATTCTCGACAAAATCCTAACCTCACTTTCGCAGGGAAACGCGATTGCACTGAGCTCGTGCAACAATCCGTTAAACCTCTAGGTGTCCCTAGTAGGAGGAGTATTATCTCCTGAGGGTTTTCAGCAGATACTATCCACAAAATCCTATCAATTAGGCCCATTGACTTTTATTCTCCAATTAGGTTTTCCAACAAGGAAGTCTATTATCTTCGACTCAGAAATTATCCACCCGTATTTTTCACGCTTCCTTATCATTTAACTTAAGATTATATATATTCTTGTGAATTTACTTAGCTTTTGGCATCACTTAAGTTTTCTTTCTAGGGTTCTATCTCAACTTAGGAATTTTTATCATCTCTATTAAAGATATAAGTCCTATTCTTCATTCCTATCTCTTATCTAAACCCCAATCACATACCTCTACGTGTGTGTATATATTACCCCTACACTTGGAAATTCAAATCAAGCTATCATACTCTTGTCCGTCATCCAAAGCACTTCTTAATTGGTGAATTTTTTGATGAATCTTGCCCACACATCCTTCATGCGACCGTTAATACTTCTTGAGCTACCAACAACCGATTACAAGATGTGTTTGCACATTAAAGCATAATTCCTAGTCTTGTAACACCTAAGGCTTTAGCAGTGACTCCCAAACCAGTTGGTCTAAGGCACTAGGTGATGAAGCACTCTCGCTAAATATTTTTCTATTTTTTCAGCCTTAAGTAATTACAAAAACTAGTGTTCATTTTTTTTTATTCACACTTGTATATTTTTTTATTTTTCTTCATAATAAGGACTTTAGACAAGAGCATTTCAAGGTCTCTTCTACTATTCCAAGTTTCAAGGTTCGTGTTTGTGCAATTTTGTAGGGTATAAATTTTCAGAATTTAGACTTAAGCTAGGAATTATTTTTCAAACTTATACTCTAATAAAAATATCAATACTTTTCCTTTGTTTTAACTTAGCCCAAGAAGTCAACTCGAAATTTGCCTATTTCTAAATAAACTACAAAGACATATACTTTCTACCGTTAAATTTTTAAGAAAGGTTATTTTTAGGGTTTTTAATTTATTAAGTCTAGGATCTAGTTGTTCCTAGCTAGTTAACCTATTTGTCAAACTGAAGTTAATTATGGCCAAAATTGAATACATTAATTTTTATAATTTTTGAAAATTTTCAATTTTTATGGGTTTTAAAATAAGTATGCAAATGCAAGAATATACACATGAATGCGAAGAAAGAAGGCTTACCGAGCACACCTCCAAACTTAAACTTGACAGTGTCCTCACTGTCAGGCTACACCAAGAGGGTCAAAATGTCGGCACTCCCCTGTTTATTTATTTATAATTTTTTTATTGTTAAAAGAAAAACAAAAATATATATACATATATACAACAAGGTCCTCCCCAAACTAAACAAGGCCTTACACAGGCCAAAGGTTAGCACCAACCATTCAAAATTTTTATCGTGATAATGGTAGGCTTGGTGAAAGAATGGAGTGTAGAGAAAGGAATTGAGAAACACACGAGACCGTGTGGAGATAGAAGCGATATACGGTCTCGGTAGAGGAGAAGAATGGCGGAAGAGAGAAAGAAGTGTAGCACGAACTTGAGGGTGTAAATTGAGTGAATAAATTAGCGCAATTTGTGATGACCGACGTGTTAAAAGCGATTGTGCTAATCTATCAACCCGTCGAGAAATGGGATCAAATCCCTCAAGATTTGTGAGAAAACATGGGTACGCTGAACTTGGTAAACCAAACATTGAACATGGAAACGCGACGGAGTCTTGTACGGTCGAAACGATAGGAAGGACGAAAGGGAGTGATTTAGGGATAGTCTTAATCTTACCTAAGTAATCTGTTTCGAACTCGAAGGATTCCATGAATGGTTCGAAATGACTGCAAGCAACCGAGTTTGATGGTTCAACTAACTTATCTGAAAATTCAAAGGACTCAAACTCGGGAGGTGAGTCTTCAACATTGTCCGAAAAAGTGAAGCACTCATAATCGTTATCTGCTGGGAGAACTGTGTCAGATTCAAAAAGGGACGCACTAGTGGCGTCCAAACTGATGTGATCGAAGAGAAATTTTTCAAGCTCACAGTCCTCAAGCGTGATCTTTTGCGTGGTCGGAACGATGGAAAAGAGGGGGTTTGATTTAGGAAGTATAACAGTTAAAGGTTCAGGAGGATGAATTGGAAAATCCGACACATCAAACAAAAATGGTTCATCCTCAATACTATCTTCATAATTCTCCTCAATACTATCCTCATAATTCTCCTCAAAAATTATCTCTTCCATGCAATTATCATCAAAATCAAGACGCATATGAAGTTCGGGAGAAACATTTAATGACTCGGATGATGAATTGGAGAGAAAATTTCAGTCAAATCTACGGGTTCATCATCCAAAATATTCCCGGCGTCTATATCCTCAATCAAGTGAAAATCAATTTTTTTAGGCACCTCATCAAAAGCATGGATATCAATTAATTTAGGCTCTAGAGTGGAGGTGTAAAGTTCGAAAGGATTGGGTGTGGTTTCACTCGAAAGGGACTTTTCACAATCTGGCAAATCAAGCACTACAAAGTCGCACAACTCATTAAATGTTTTATTTTCAGTTGATGAATCATTTGGAACACTTGTTTGAAAACCGGAGTTGTGGGATTCAATTGGGTATGGGTAGGTTTGATTTGGAAAGGTGTAGAACTCACTCTCTTCTCTCAAATTCTCACTCTGTTCAACCGCCTCATCATACATTAGAATTTTTCGAGATAGTTGGAAACTAGCTACCGGGTCACTAGGTTGCATAAGGGCGGCCACGGACGCATCCACATTCCTCATCATTTGATTTGTCGCTACCATATAGGCTTCTAACGACTGTTCCAAACTAGACATGGGTTGTGAAGGGGTTTCGGTAAAAGATTCAAAATTGTTTGGATTTTAGAAACTCCCAAATGGTTGTGTAGAAGCAGTGTCTAGGGAAGGTGTGAAAGTTGGGCAGGACTGGTAGGAATTGAATGGTTGGACAGGAGTAGGATCAACATTTGGATAAAAAGGTGAATGGACTTGTTGATCCTTAGAACTGGATGTGTGGAGAGGAGTGAAAGATCGGCTACGAGATTGTTCAATATGCTCAGCAATAGACATGGGTTTTGGAGTTACAATAGGACTTGAAAAAGGAGTATCAACGTAAGAAGGTGGTGAAGGTTGCAACGGTTGATACAAAGTGGATTGCGGAGTCGAACTGTTTCTCCTAGACGCTTCTATTCAATCTTTCAAAGAAATTTTGGGTATGGAGGGGTCGTCCGTAATTCGACCGAAACAATTCGCGTACGAAGCAAAGTTTGGTTGAGGGTACCAAAGTTCGGCAAGAGTTTTGAGAGGTGGGGTACCCATGATGTGAGAAAGGAGAAAAAAAAAGAATGTGGGTGGAAGTGAGGTGCAAGGATTTCTTAGCGACAAAATGTTGCAAGTTATTATAAAAAATTTTCCTTTTTTTTATGTGGTGCTCTTTGCAAAAAGATTCGATAAAAGGCTTAGACACACTTTCAATCAACCACGAATGCACAATCAGGCCTAGATCTAGGATCACCTAGGTCAGCAAGATAGCTCCTAACCGTTCCAAAAGGCTAGAAATAGGACCTCAAACCGCCTCTTCACCGCCAATTGCGGCCAGGTAAGTGCCAGGTGAGTGGGAGGCTCTCCACTACAAGTAGTGGCCCTAATTAAGTAACCACTCGCCTTAGACACACTTGCCTAGACACCACAAAGTCAGGTTAGGATCAACGGCCGATGCCTACACCAGTCCTCTGTCCTATTGAGCGCGAAGTCCTTAGGGCTGAGTCTAGTCTTTTTTAATTAATAATGGTCAATGCAAAATGCCTTATGTGATTTTTGGGGTCCTGGGAAAGTTGATGAAATCCCCACCCAATCTGGATTGGTTTCAAGCCCCTTAAAGTCCGATTAAAAATATGCAAAGCAGTAACGATCACTTGCAATAAATTTTTTATTTTTTAAGCGCGGCGCAAAGAATCCTGCACAAGATCAATTATTGAAAGGGGGAGAGATTTTTTTAGCGCAGAGAATCCTGCAGGCAAATTTACAAAGGAGATATTTTTGGTTGCAGAGGAGGCAAAAGGGAGCTTACAGAGAAAATCTCCCTTGCTGACGTCACCACGGCGCCGCTCTTCCGCGGCCAAAGCATGCCTCCCGCCGCGGTTCCGCAGTCTTCTAGACTGCTCGGTTCCCGAGAAAATTTTTTAGATGATGATGTCACCAGAGCATAGCGCTTCTGCGGTCGGAGTAGGGGTACTGCGGTGGTTTCGCGGCCTTCTGGAAGGTTCGAGTCCCTAGATTTTTTTCTTCTCCTCTATACTGATTTTTCTCTATTGTTCAGATCTAAGGTTTTCTGTTTTAATCTCTGGATATTTCTAGATCTGAATTTGTTCTTCGGTCCTGCAAAATTCAAACAAAATACCCTTCACAAAATAACAAAATGATAAATTTTTTATATTTTTTTTCTTCAGTTTTTATGATTTTTATATTTTATATTAACCTGAAATTGCAAAAAGAAAATAACACGCCATCCCCGGCAACGGCGCCATTTGATTTTATCTCAAAGAATAATTTATAACCGCAATCAAGAACGGTGTCGCTTGGTAGCTAGCCGGTGAGTACGGGTCGGTCCACAGGGATTTTGTGAATTTTCTAATTGTTCTTACGAGTTAATTCCGATTAGTGTCGGATTGATTAAATCTAAAAACTAAGTTTATCTAGATCTAAATCTTGGTAGGGTTAGGTTTAGGTTAAGTTTGGAAATTGAAGATTTCCTCACCGCTTTCTATACCTAAATTAAGATCTCTTTAGGAGTTATGGTAATTATCAACAAAGGGGATTAGTACCATCGGGAAGAAATGGTGTTTCTTCCTCTACGTTCTTGTCCTTCCTTTCTTAATCCTTATCCTAACCTCCATGGAAAACACGCTCAACCGGGCCTTTATACTACGGTATCACCGCTACCTCGTGGGATAGGGTGCTGTAGGGAGCGGTGTGTGCATGTATGCATGGAGTCCTATAAAAACGTGTGATGGGCAAGAAAGGGGTGAGAGATCTTCATCTCTCAAGCCTTCCCCAAATCTAACCCTAACAAGCGAGGAGACTACTCTCTCATTAGGGAATTGAAAAACATTTCTAAACTATCTATCTAGGGCAGAGAATAAAAGATCTAACTAGGGCAGATAAGAAATTATACTAGGGCAATGAAATAAAATTTAATTAGGGCAAGAATTGAAAACTTACTCTAAATTGATGCTCTCTTCATTCATTACAGAAATTTACAGATCTGAATTTTAGATATAAAATGAGGCACAAGAAGAGGCATGACCTAATACAAGATTTAGGGTTCCTATTTATAGAGGATAGAAACCCTAGGGTTACAATCGACTCGCACATCTGTTATTACAAAAATACCCCTAAGAAGACAAGTCAACGCGCCGCCAGACAGTTTGGAAATTTTTTGCCACTACGGGCTTAGCCCGGTCGCGGAACCGCGGCCATAGACCAGGTTTGGCCGCGGTTCCGCGACCAAATGAAGGGCTTGAATGCTTCAATTTGCTGTGCTGGTTCTGGTCTTGTTTGTCTTCCTATTTCTTTGGTTGGTTCTTCAGAATATCTTCCATTTCTCTTCCAGATCTCTACAGTGAGTAATTGTAGTGGACTTTTACCATTCGCTTCGTGTCGAAGTCTTGAACCTTGTGCTGCCTTGTACTTTGTGAACTGATCTTCTTGTAGGCTTGATCAAGATTCTTCTATTTGTTGGTCGTAATCTCACTTTTTATCTTTTTCACTGTTTTTGTTCCGAGAACCTTTAACCTGTAACTATGTAGCAGACATGGGTCAAAAGTACCTGTTTATTTGTAAAATGTATAAGAATGGGGAATATAATAATGCAATATTATGATATGAACAATCACCTCATATCATATCTTCGCATATATATATATCGCCTCACATTCTCATATCAAACATATCGACTCGTGTCATCTTGTTTCATCATGTCCTCATCTCATCTCGTAATTAGCCTCATGGTTATATATGTATATATAAGCGTAAGTACCTAATTCTCATGGACTAAGAAAACTGGAACTAGGAACTAGGAACATACTTTCTTACACGTACACTACCATGGTTATAATATCATAGAACCTTGTTAGCTGGGTATACAAATCTAAATATCTTTATTTACTATATATCTGTTCTTTTGGTACTATGGTTGCGGGGGTGCTATACGCCTTCCACCCGACTTTCCCCATAGATATACATCTACTCACCTACTATCCTCGCTCTATCCAAAGTCGATGAACGTCTTGTTCTCCTTCGTCGTCCCGGAAGTCCACACGAAGGTACCCACAAATCAATGCATATCGTAATGAAATCAAAATCATATCTGAAAACCGATACGGCAAGCGAAACATATATATGTTAGAACCTATGGTCCATGCATGCAAGAACAACCAAACAACCCCCAACGTTGACGTACAAATGTCAAACAACCAAGTCAAAACTCAAGTTTTCAAAAGTCGCAAAACAAAATCAGCAACTTAGAAAAACACTTCCAGATTCTACCTAGGGTGAAATTAGGACATTTTGCATATAGGACATGTCTATTCATCATATGTGTGTGCTATAGAACCAAACCCAAACCCTAACTCAAAGATCAGGCCGCAAATTGCGGCCATGGGGAATAAATTGGCGGCCAAGTGTGGGAGTTGGGGGCTCGGGTTTCTATGGTATCTTCCAAATAGCCTGCACATCCTACTGTATCTGCAAAATAATTTTCAGAGTCCTCGAGTGTCACGACCCAAATGCAGCACGTGACCGGCACTTAAATTACGTGACATCTAAAGACGTCGACGCGGTTCAAGTAAGCCGAAAACCCGAAATCTAGACCCTTTTTGAAAAATATTGGAGGTGAGTTTAAAACAGTCATCAGATGGAATCAGTTTTAATAACATTTTAAATTTAACTAAGTATGTTTGAAAAGCATCTATGACGTTTTGAAATTCGACAGCACCTTCTTTGCATTTTTGTATAACCCGATACAACCTAATAATATAAATAGCAACCCAAAGGAAGCTAGCTTTCATGCCCATATAGTGGAGCAACCAAGCAAACAATATACAATGCACAATGGCGAAGAAAGAAACCGAAACAAAACCAACAATATAAAATGGTCGACTCCAATGAGTGCGACAACACAAGACACAACTCTAAGTCTCGCTTCTAAGTCCACAATATACCCTTTCTAAGTTGATGGAGTTTTCACTAGATACAAGAATATATGAACAATCAAGTGTGAGTACGATACAATAGTAACCCCCTTACCAATCAATCACCGAAAGGAATATGTGTCCAAGCCGCTGATAATCCAAGCGGTAAAACCTGCAAGAAATTGTGGCACAACAGGGATAAGTTACCAACTCGGTGAATAAAACTATATTTAAAGGCAGAAATCAAAATGCACGACGATTCCTAGGTCATAAGTATAGTACTATCATAATCTGTACAATATACTATATGATATGCATATGTATCATAATATAACACTAACTATCATGCAATCCCAATTAGAATATCTCAATGCAAATAACCTATATCTAGGTATAAGCCCAATGTAACCGAAATATATACATATAAACCCCTTCTTGAAAATAGCCGCGGAAAAGATATGTTCCGGCATAAAGCGGACGTGATAGTATGAAATATAATAGATATCTTATTTAAGATATAAGCCCTGCTATTTTAATGAATAGTGTTAAGAGGTTTACAATTTAAAAGAGTTCAGTATCATCTCAGGCACGTCAAAATAATGAGGCTATAGCTCGATTTTGAAATCCTTTTTATGTATATGAATGCCCGTAAAAATATATACAGTTACTGTCCTCCGGATCAGTCCTGGTCGGCTACAATACTATAATCTACTGTGTACCTCATGATAGTAATCATATCAATATATATGGATGTCCAGCATCGACACCCGAAATCAGAAATCTCTCGTGTCCATCACCGACACGTAAATGCAGATATCGTTGACATCATCTCAATAGATGATCGCCACCCGATATCCTTGGCCTCGGTCAGTATTTCCTGGATATCAGTCGTGTCCAATCGAACCCCAATCAGTATCCCGGGATATCTACCGTGCTCATCTTTATCTCCAGTATCGAGTATCCTCGCTAGGCTCCCCCGCCTCTATGCGGCTATCCTGTCCCTCGGTCTCGAACCGGGTCCACCATGTATCCGACTGTATATCTCCCCCACTCAGTCTGGATAAGTAACAAGTCCGAAACCGTATAGCTCCCCGATTTGGTTCGGAACAAATACTCAGAAAACATAAAGCTCATGGTGGACGCTAACTCATCATATACAAAAATATCAAGTAAAGAATGAGAATACTTGCATAGATCATTCTGATGATATATTATATATATACATATATAACAGTGTCCCATACCACCGATATATATCATCAGGAGTAAAATATCCAGAAATCCATAAGAATTAAATACAACATCTATAGTACTAATATTTACAATACACAACATGTAATAAAGAAGGACTACAAAATTAGATCATATAGGCATAATGATATCAATCCTACTGTGTCATGGCATTACTAATGATGTGTGGTGTAACATACACGTCTGTGCTCGTGCAGCATGGCAATCATTAGTATTTGTGCAAGTGTTCTACAGGTGCAATAGCCTACTCATATCGACATCTACATATGCAATATATCATAATGGTCCTACAGTGACATGGCAGTATCAATGAGGTGTAGTATAACATAGGTATACGTGCTTGTGTAGCATAGTACTCATTGGTAGTTGTGCAGTGTTCTATCAGAGTGTTCGTATCACGGAAACATATAACATCGATAGTATAACGCAAACATGTAAAGTAATCTAAGCGTAACTATTAATTGCAATTGATTGCTATGAGTTATACCATTATCTTTAGAGATAGAACGATACGTTGGGTTTGAAATAAGGAAGCCGCCTTAGTTTAAAATAGATATTCATTTTGAAAGTGGGCATCGCATCCTTGTATTTTATCATTTAGAAGAGAAAAGAATCGTAGTTTTTAAAAGAATATAGATCACACAAGTATTACATCCTAAAATGGAATATAATCTAACTCTACGAGTCTAAAGGAAAACTTGTCCGTTATTCGGCATACGGATCTCATCATTTCCAATACGTATAATCTCTTGTATAATAACTCATTGTATCACTGTATCTGTATCATTTCAAGTACGGCATGATTCCTCGTACAAAACCATCAAACCATTTCCATGTCATACGGATCTCACGTCCCTTACGTATGTCATTAAGGCTATGTATGAAACTATATGCAATTGAAGGATATACTATCAACAACATTAACATCTAACTAGATATCATACTATTTTATTTATAAGGTTGTGGAGGTGCTATACGCCATCCACCCGACTTCCCCCATAGATATAAATATACTCACCAACTTAATAAGTTTGCTGAAATCCACGCTGCTATATCCGTCAACTCCGTCTCGGAAATCCTCGAAGTCGTAACTATATTCGTATTTAAAATCACATCGATATAAATATCATATTGAAAACCAAAATATCGAGCTAAGCACCCGTAGGTTAGAACCTATAGATTACTTACCTCAAAAACGGTCAATTGCCTCTGAACTTAACGTACGAACGTTAACGTTTCAGTTGCAGTAAAAATACGAAAACCCGTATCGTAATATCGGAAAATTTGATAAAACCTTTACTAATCATTCCCATATTTTACTGTGTAAATATTTAGACAAAACAAACAATACAGAAACTTATAAAATACCAACACAAAGCTACAGGAGAAAAACCAACACCAAAAGCCTAGGGAAGGCCGGCATCGCCGGAATTTCTGGGAATGTCGCCGGTTCACACATGGAGTTAGGGGTTCGGCCTTTAGGTGAAGTCTCCTAGTGGTCTTATGATACTTATGGTACTGCTAGATTTTCTAGTGGTTACAGATAGTGGTTCCAGATTACATGTCTGTAGGCTAATCATCACAAAACTACTGTTGTTATATTACTGCATATTAAAACAGATATGGAACAAATTTGATATTTAAAAAAGGAAGAAAGTATTATACCTATGGAGATGATTCACAAAGGAACACTAGCTCAAGAATTGCATAATGGAATCATCTAAGGGTTGTAGTGTATTAAGCTTGATAATGTGCATACTTGATGAAGGATTCATTGCTCTCTCTCTCTCTCTCTCTCTCTCTCTCTCTCTCTCTTTTGATATGAAGAACACTTAGAACTTTCAGTTTAGAGCTTGAAGTAACTAGGTTTTGTTCAGTTAGAAGACTAAAAGAAATCTAAGTGTGGTGATAAGATAAGGTGGAAAGTATTAGGATTTTTTTAGAGAATGCATGAGGTGGAGGAGGTGAGACGGAGGTGGCATGAGAGGAGTAGGATGTGTCACACATGAAGTGAGGTGATGTGTTCATGCAAGGAGGAGGTGGAGGGATATGCACAAGGGTGAGGTGTATTGAGGGTGAGGATTTAGACTTAGGTTAAGATATACCTAACCATACAATAATTAAAACCCTTTTATGAAAAAAATCAAATTTCCAATGTACAAAGAATGAAATACTTATCTTAACATTTAAATACCATTATCTTATAATAACATCTTATGTCATGTTTATAAACATTAAAATATCATATTTATGATATCACATCCTTTCTTCATATTTACCAAAATAATTAGAATTTTACGGATATAATTCCGATACCATAAGTCGTATGTGATATCACTTTACAAACTTATTTAAATTCATATTTAAAATTACAAATTAATATTTATAATTTTCCAAAATGTTACATCGAGTCATTGCAGATTCTATTTGATCACCATAATTCAACAAAAACCCGATATCAGAAAATTCTAAGTTTGTGTTTGGGACTTCAAAGCTCATTTTAGACAAGGCTACCCTCACTATTAGGCCAAGGGACACTCACTACACCTCCAATAACCTCTACTACAAGTTTCATCCACTAACCCTCATCTTAGAATTTTCTAAGATCATCAAAACTTAGACTTTTAACTCAAAACTAACACTTGAGCCTAGAAAACTTAAAACTTGAAGGAAGGTGAAGGTTTTATCTCATGGAAGCAACTTAATAAAATTCTTTGGTGGTCCAAAGTGCTCAAAACTCCAACTTACTTTCACCATGGGGTGTAGGATGAGCTTGTGGAAATTTTTTGTGAAGGCGGTGTGAGGTTTTAGTGGAGTTTTGGGGGTGTTTCGAGGTGGTAGTGAGGGTGGAGGAAGGTGATGAAAGAGGAGATGAAGAAGAGGGTGAAAAGATGAGGTGAAGAAATGAAGAAGGAGGGGAAAAAATGAATGGTTGTAGAACTATGCTCCCTCTCTCCCTCTCTCTCTCTCTCTTTCTCTTTCTCACACTCTCTCCTCATTATTTCTAGTCAAATCCTGTCTCCCTCTCATTTTCATTTTTCCTTTCCTTTTCTCTTTTTCTTTAAAAACAAAATATCAACAATAAAAATGAAACCAAACATGCAACAAATGAAATGTGTCATGGCACATTAAACACGGTTAACAAAAATGGATTTGGCTTAATGCATAATTAGTAATCTACTAATCAAGTTTAACATAAACTTTTATATAAATAATTGTGTATTAATTTATAAAAGCCCAAATCCAATAAATGCCTTCAAAATTAATAATTTATTTTAATTTCCAATTATTTTCCAAAGTATAGGTATATAATTATACTATTCTACGAAAACTCAAATCCATACTCGTATAGTTTTCGTGAAATTTCTTATTTTATTATTTAAATTCCAAAAATATTATTTTATATTTTCTGAAATGTTACACCAATAATCTGGTGGCTCTGGCACAAGCGAAAATGAGCGTATTTCTTGCAAATTTTCAAAACAAGTTTTTGCTAAGATGGGTTTTGATAATTCTAAAGTCATCCAAACAAGTTCAAATCTTTAATTAGGCTCTGATACCACTTGAAGGAACTAATGCACTCTAAAATAGAAATTTTAAAAGAAATGATCATAGGGTTTTTAAAAACCTAGAGAACAATTAGTCCCACCACTAGGATCTAAGTTAAAGATTATAACTTGTAACAAGAAAGAGAGCAAACTAGCTATTAGATTGAGACTACAACCTTTATAGCATCTTTAAGTGCTCCCAAATTGTGTTGGACTCCATTGCAGACTTCTTGAAACTCCATAGAACAAGTTTGCATGCACATCTTCTCCTTCAAAGATGATCCACCTTGAAGGCTCAAGAACTTTGGCTCCAATCTTAAATTAAGATAACCTAAATGGTTATGATGCTAAACTAACTAGCTTGGAGTTGTAGTTCAAGCCCACTGCTAATTTTATCTCTTTTTATTTCCTTTTTCCTTTTTATTTTCTAAAGTATAAAGAGAGGAGGAAGAAGGAGATGGGAGCTCTCATGAAAAAGAGAGTATGAAAAAACCTTAACCATTTATAAAGAAATGATTACAAATATATTTTTCTTCCAAAACAATTCAAACCCTTGGAACAAACCAACCATCCAAATGTCCATCACCTCCTCTTGATTACACATGTCACCATACTATAATATGGTGAGGATATGTTATGCCCAAGAAATAACATAAGCTTAAGAAAATAAAAGGAAAAAGAATAAACAAAAACAATATATATATATATATATATATATATATATATATATAATGTCACGCCCTGCTTCCCAATATATGGGGAAGGGACGTGGCGATGCCCGCTACGTATTTACTCAGAAATAAACACGCTAAGTGTATCTTAGCAATATAAAGTAAAGTACACGAGAGACAGGAATGCAAATGAACAATAACTTTAAATATTCTTTTACAGGTACAACTGGAAAGTAAATACATGAATAGAAAGCAATGTCTGAACAATGGCATAACTGAAATGAAAAGTATGTACAAGTATCTAAAGCTCCGGGTCAAAAGCAAACTGCTGCAAATCCTCAGTAATGGGCTCGGTCTCTAATGCGTCCGAATCACCTGACAACATTCCAAAGAAAGAAGAAAGGAATGTCGTCAGCGCACAATCGCTCGGTAAGTCCCAAATATGAGTAGAAATAGAATAGACGGAAAGAGAATATGACTATTAATGTTTGATTGTATTGTTAACGCTGTTGTTTGTAGGTTGGTACAGAATATGCCAGTGTATATGAGAGGAGTCCCACAATTCCGGAGACTAAAGTATATGGAGCACAAGGAACCGTTCAGCCACGGTACAACGGTAATGGATATTCAGGTTAGGGGTATTAAGGTTACAGTCTCATGCCACTTCTAACACATTCCGTACCAATCTACCCCTTTATAAACCCCGCGATGTCTTTTGTATTGATTGTATTGTTTTGTTATATAGATGGTTGACTTGTCGAAACCATGATATCAGTAAATGGAATGGATATAAATGGAGAGTCATGTAGACGGAGTATATCCATGGTTCAGTTCAGTCAATATAGATTGAATAGACGGATTCATGGATTCATGTTGTATTGTAGTTTATACTTGAATCACATTCAAGATAGATTGAGACTCAGTCTGAGTCAGACACTTTGAAAAGAACTTGAAATCCTGAATTAGTTTTGATGTTATCGGTAACTGCTGCACATGGACGGCAGGATTTGTGTCTTTTGCCAAGACAATTACCGTATTGATAACACCGTTTGTTAGATTGTCTACTTTAGATAGGAAAGAACCCACATTCTCCGGCTCCCTGAGGCTCAAGAGAATTAGTTCCGCTTAAAACTATATTTACTAGGGTCCTTATTGTAATTTAGTATAACTTGAAGGGGTTTTATGTAAAAATAATTTTGATATAATTTTCAAAATACATCTCAAGCATTTAATTATCGTCTTTAGGGTTTTCATAAATGTATATTTTATAAAAGTTAAATTTCTAGTGAGTAGAACCTAGTTTTTATAGTATATGGTATTTTATTGAAATGTCGGTATTTTGCATTGAACTGTAATGATATTTTCATGTAATGGTGATTCCTTTGATTTAGAAAGCTTGGAATATTTATATAATATAATTAAAATAGATATTTTGATAATAGTTATATATATATTTAATAAAAATAAATTTTATTTATTTTTGTAGAAATCTCATTTTCTAAAGAAAAATGCATTAAAATTCCATCGAGATCGAATGCTCCTTTCGGAGGTCTGTATCTCGCTCTAATAGGCCCGAGGATATGCGATAATCCGCACCATCCCCAACGGGGTCCCCAAAAGTAGGTTGTAGAGGCGCAATTGCAAGGAATTATTAACACACTCTTTAAAGAAATGGTTTTTTGCAAGTTTGATGCTATTTATTTGTAATATCGTATTATCCCATAACTAATGTCCCAAACTTTCATCGTGCTATATCAAAGATGTGTATTATGATGAGATAGGTCATTATCTTGTGAGTTATCTGAAGGTAATACAAGTATTATGATGTTTTATGTCGAAAATAAAGTATGTGGTATTTTACCGTACAAATACGATAAAAGTTGCATAAAAGATTATTTTGGGATTAAACTTTTTTTAATGTGTTTGTTAATGTTTTTTAAATATTATATAAGAGTATGGAATTTAATTGATTAATAAAAATAGAATTTTAAAGAAAAAGCGAATCGGAAGTCGGATTAACTCCGCTTTCGTCGGGTTTTAGAAATTAAAGTTTTTAGAATAGAAGAAGAGAGTGCGAGAGGGGACTTACTGGCTAGAGAACAAGAGAAGAGGGAGAGGAAACTAAGGAAGGTGTCGGGGTGTCGTTACTTCGCCGGAATCTTCTCGGAACTTTACCCTTTGCTAACTCCACTTGCACACTATAAGGACTCGAGAATTTTTGAGAGTTTTGGCAGAGAATTTCTGAGTGAGAATGGGAGAAATGGAGTGTGGTATTTATAGGGAAAATTAGGGTTTAGAGTGCTAAAGAATGCATTAAAATATGCATTAAAAATTGGATTAAAGGTGATTTAAATCCCTCTGTAAATTTACAGAGAAATCAAACAGTAAAGGAGTAGTGGGGGGCAGTCCAAAGGTTCAGGGTTAGAAAATGAAGCATCACCTACGGATGGGGGGGCCGGTGACGCCGGGTCAGAGAGAAATCTCGCCGGTCCATTCCCGGTGAGGAGTGCTTGGATCTTCACCATGTGTCCCCGTCGTCTTATATACTCTAGTGCACGTGTTTGTTTATTCCGTGTCTTTTCATTTTGCGTGTAGTGCACGTGTAAACTCTAGTGCTTCTAAAAGTTTAAAGGAAAAATTAATAAAAAATAATGTGGCTGGGGATTCGATCATAGGGGTTACGTCACAGTAGTGCAAGTCTTTACCAATGAGCTACAAGTGCTTTCTTGCTGTTCAAAACCAAATCAAATACTTATAGTGTACACAGGATTGCAAATACTCCATTTGTACATTAACTTTTAAACAATTTCCTGTACATTGAAATGGAGTTGTTACATATAATAAAATATACTAAATACATAAAAGAGAGATTAATTAATAGTGACATAATACTAGTAAACACACACACACAAACATATAAAATATTAAATCAACACCCGATTTAATATCCGTTTTTCTAAAAAGACGGGCTAGTATTACAGCCGTCTAATTACCATCAGTGTATAAAATACACTAGTTTTAATCGAACCGAAGTGCTTACCAATGTAACGCAACTACAACATTTTGCCAAAACCGGAAACCTTATGCGCGAGACTCTAAAGAATCGACAATACGCTGGCAGTGGGTTTAACCATAAACACGTCAGTGGCACTAACTGTACGTAAAGACTACCCAGGTATTGTCGAAAAGGAGATTGACAAGAAAGCTCGTCCGAAACCCTACCGAGCCTATCAGAGACATGTACCATAAAGTTCGGTCTGTTTGTCTGAGAGTATTGCATTTTCGGTCTTGGAGGGTGGATAACGTCGGTGTTGGATATATGTATGCCCTAGATGCCATTATATGATAGTGGATGTATTTATACATGTATATATATTCAGAGGACATTCTTGCTCGACATGATAGTATGCTATCTGGTTACTCTTTATTTGACATGTTCACATGATCATGCTTTTATTCATTTGTACATGTTGATAAAGCTCTCGGAATGTTTTGCTTTACTACTGTGATTATGATGTAGATCATACTAGTGGGACATATGTAGTTTATAAGCATATCCTGAAATGTCCCTAGTCGTGGGTGTATCGAGATGGGGCATCGATACTCCAGAGTAGACTAGCGTATATGAAACTAGACCCATCAGATAGGCGATGGATGTTCCCACATCTATTGATGTTTGACATCGAGATCATATACGGGTGCTCAGTGGAGACTGGGTACACTGAACGGATTCGCCGAGAACTCCTATATGGTATTATATCTATCGTCGGATAGCAGTTCTCAGGTGACACTGGTACAGGTTAGTCTGTAGACCCGAGATCGTCATAGAGTCTTGTGTGTTCTCCCACTGTACTTTGATTACCACCCTACCACGGCTCTACTGAGTCGTGCAAACAGGTGGATTTTTAGTACAGTCCTGAGACACATGGAGGCAATGAGCGATAGGAGGGGTTTCGCCTCTCCCGGTATTGGGGGTTGATGTTGCGCTGTGCTCGATTGGCTATATCAGCAGGTCCCTGGCCAGGGCTGATGAGATTTACTGATAAGTGTTATCAATAGCTTCTCGAACTAATTATAGGCCATACATTGGTATGACTTATTAAGTTATTGGGGTCGACGATGCCATCCCTAGACTTAATATGCAGCATATCTGACGAAGAGACCGGACTGTACGGTAGTGTTTCCAGTTGGCTCGACGGGAGTTTTGACAAGTTCGCTTGTTTTCTTCTGATGGCTCAATACCCGGGTGGCCGTTACGTTTAGCTGACCTCTTGCGGCTTGGGGGTGCTTGATATGATCATCACCCACTACCGGCGTATTGACGAGTCTTAGAGTCCCACAGAGGAGTTTCCTAGCCCAGGCAAAACGATGTGGCCTGCATATGAGATATGCGCGGGGACCCAATTAAATGCACGTATGTGATACCATAGATTAATCGGGCGGTTTACTATTGGTCGGGTCGTATGAGATATGACCGGTTTGTTAAATCAAGTGTTGATTTAATATTGACTAAATAGCTCACTTTGTTTAAACCCTTTTCTTTATTGTATGCATGCATGTATGTATTTGTTCATGTTGATGCACATGTTGATGTGCATGCACACATACATGCATACACTTGTGTGTGTCATTGTTGTTGATACACAAATGGTGGCAATGCAAGACTCACATGGTAGTAATTATCTTTATATTTGTTTTTGAGTTAAATTGAAATAGAATTAATTGATGGTTGATATTTATCCTTCATCCTACACTTAACTTTGCATTAACCATGAGTTAATCTTCTATGGCTCTCATTGCTCAATAATAAATATCTAGATATTTATTAACCCATGGTTACAAGTGAAAGTGATTTAATAAATATTATTATTTCATTCTCAATTTTCTTTTATCATTATCTCTTTTCAGCTCTTGTTCTTGCCATCATCTTCTTCCTCCTCTCTTTTGCTCTCTTAAGATTTCTTGTGAGTGAGAGAGTGATAAAGATAGGGTTTTGAAGTGAGAAAACAAACCACATCATCATTCTACACTAGTCTTGCCAATTAGTTTAGAGTGTTAGCTTCATCTTCATCTTTTGATCAAGTGGAGCCAGGAGCTTGGACAAAGAGGACTCCGGGTGGATCATCGTGGACTTGGAAGATCTCTAGCAAGCCCGTTCCAACTCTCAAGGAGCCAAGGAGTCAAGTAAAGAGAACTACAAAGGTTGTAATCTCTTAACTTAGTGCTTTATTACTTGTAGTATGTAATACTACTTCATGTTACCCTAGCTTTTCTAGTTCGATTCCTAAGTTAGATTATTTAGCACCCTCTAATTTTAAATTATGGCATGTGTGATGCTACTAAACCCTAGTAGTGGTGCTAAAGAATCCCTACAGTCGGACCCCTAATTACCTGATATGTCGTGCCGGTGTCAAGCCCTTTCACCAATCGAGAAACTACTGATCGCAATCGGTAAATCCTATCCACCTAAGTTTAGGTCTTATAGTGATGGCTAACCGAACATCGTGCGGCATCAACTCACAATACCGGGAGAGATGAATCCCTTCAATTGCTCACTGCCTCCAATTGTTTCGGGACTGCACCCAAAAGCTACTTGTTTGCAAGACTCTTTAAAGCTGTGGTAGAGTAGCAGTCAAAGTACAGTGAGAACACACTCAAGACAAATGATGATTTCGGGTCGACAGACTATGCTGTACTAATGTCACCTGAGAACTGCTATCTGGCAATAGCTATAACACCATCTAGCATGTTCCCGGCGAGTCCGTCCAATGTAACCCATAACCCAATGAGCACTTGTATACAATCTTTGGTGACTGACTGACACCAATGGCTGTGAGACCGGCCATCGCCCCTCATTGGGGTCAAGAAACGTATGCTCTAGTCTACTTTGGAATATCAATATCCAGTCTCAATATTCCCACGACTAGGGACATTTAAGGATGTGTTTATAGACTACTTAGTTCTCACAAATGTGGTCGCCATTATAACCCTAGTAGTCAAACATGAATCCTATGGGCTCTATCAATATGTAATAGTGATATGTTATACCATAGAAGACATGTACATAATGATAAAGTCAAACCGGATAGCATACTATCATCTCGAGTAAGACTATTCTACCCGCATAGGTCCTCCCTCAATCATCATAATTACCTTCCTGCGATCATAATAATTGCCTTGAGGGCACTATATCCAACAACTCTTACCCCCAGGGTGTCCCGTACGGTTATATGGTTCGGCGGGTTGTAGTCCATCGTGAAGGGACTACGTAAAAAGTAGCTGCTGAGTGACCTATAGACGCCACGACCAGTTTCCGCTATGCTGACTGGCTCAGCAGTGGTATTAGAGCCAACCAAACACAAGAACTAGTTGTAGACGATGCCGTAGTTTTGAAACCGAAATTTGACCATATTGTGTTTCAAATTCCAAGCCTCTGTCCAATTTTAAAACCCGCCTCTGAAATTTTTTTGATGCATGCCATTGGACATGATTTTGAGTAAGATTGATTGGCACAAAGTTTGAGGCAAACCCCCTTGACCTAACAGCCCAAACCCGCCTTCTAGTCGCTTGGGTCGGCCAGGTAGAGACGTTTTACCTCGAAATTTGTATAGTGGCTTGGAGTTACAGAAACACAATTTTTAGGACCTATCTTTTTGCCCCAGATTTCACTTGGTGTAATATTTGTATTTGGCCAATTCGGGAGGTCAAAAATTGATAATTGTTTATGATCCATATCTTTGTATGTGTTGTTAAATGTCGTCTAATTGCTATATGCTCGATTAGATGGGGTTGCACATATGTTGCTTGTGATGTTGGTTTAATTATCATTGTGATGGTTTAGTCGGATTATCGTGACGGATAGCCCCTTGTGTGATTTGTATTTACTGTATTGTTGTATTCATTTATTCGGGATGAGTGACCGACTTGTGGCCATCGTTGGTGCTTGATGTATATTCTTTTATTGGGACACGTCCAAGATGCGGGCGTTGTTGCCATTGTATATTTTTTCATTACATATACTAGGATGAAACCGTGGAGAAGTGCTTGAGCAACCGATTCTAGAGTGCGGAAGGTAGCCATCTCATAGAGTTAAGACTGGTCCGCCTCGCTCTAGAATTGGCGGGTTACTCACCGCACTTGTAAGGGTTCTAGGATAAACCCGTAGAGGGATGCTCAAGTTACGGAATTCTAAAAAGAGCCGAGTAGCCCACTCATGACATTGAGGCCGGGTTGCTCCCTTTCTAGGATTGGCGGATGGCTTGTCGCGCTCGTAGGGGTCTTGGTTCGATGTTGTACATGCTATCCACACGACCGAGGAACGTTGCGTTTTATTTGCGGTTCAAATGAAATACGGGGTTCTTAGTTTATCCGCTATTCCATATTGTTTGTTGTTTGTCGTATACCTGTGATGTTATTACATGCCTGTGATGACACACACACACACACACACACACACACACACATTAGATACTTCTATATGTTTTGCATCTGCGCTAGTCCTGCCTCCGCCTTGCCGTGAGTTAAGTAACCTTACGGTGAAGACCCAAGGCCCCGTGGCGAATGCAGATGGCATATAAAAGCATGTTATTTTGGTTGTTTCTGTTATGGTTAGAAACTTAAAATTGTGGGACTACATTATATGTTTAATGCAAAGAAAATAAACCTAAATGATGTTGTAGGAATCAAATTTTTCAAAAGAGTTTATAGCCGTATTCATTTGCTTTGCATAGAGGTATTCGGTTAGGAATATCCTGCACCTCATTTGATGAGGTAAGAGCCTTGATCCCTTTATGGGGAGTTCGCTCTTAAGTAAAAGTTTATGTTACTATAAACTGCTCGGTTTTAACCACTCATTTTCAAAACCACTTGAGTTCTTTCAAAGATATCAAGTTTATTATGTTAAAGGTTTTTCGCTAAAAACCAACCATAGCCCTCCATCATTTCAGTTCATTAGTACTTAGTATTCATGCTACGTTTGTTGATCATTTGTCAAAGCATAGTGTACGGTAGCTAAGCGGTGATTTTTTTATCGCATGGATATGTGGATTGGTTAGGACAGTCGTACGACTTTGTTGATCATTCATCAAGGGTCATGTGAGTGGGTTTATTGCAATAAAGATAATGATGGGTTAAAATTGACTAGGGCCCTTTGATTTGTTGATCATTCATCAAGGTCACTTGAGTCCCAGGGGTAAAAACTATATCGGGAATTTCAAACATAACTTGAGAAAGGAAATTTTGAAAAGAGAGAGAGCTTGAGATTCACCACTATATCACTCTTACAATCCATTCTTAGCAAGTTTTGATTGTGAGTAGCCTCACTTGATTTTTAGTGTGAGCTATAGATTGAATCCGGATTCTCTCGGGTGGATCATCTTCGACTAGGTAGATCGACGACCAAGTTTGTTCCCGGCGACTACGGAGCCGAGCTAGAGTCCATGAAGCGGTATAGGGGTCTTCCGCAATTTCGCGGACATGCTACAAAGGTAGTTAGCCCTATAACCTTGCATGTTTAGTTATCTAGTTTTGTGTTTGGAATCGATTCTAGGGTATATAGGTCACTAGTGTTTTCTTTAAAAAAAAAATTCGCTTTCGATTTCGCCGCGAGTCTTGCGAAGCGAGCATTAGGGTCCTTACATTTAGATATATATTAGATGCTTCTATATGTTTTGCATCCGAGCTAGCCCTGCCTCCACGCTGCCGTAAGTTAAGTAACCTTACGGTGAAGATCCGGGACCTCATGGAAAATGCGGATGGCATATAAAAGAATGCTATTTTGGTTGTTTCTTGTGTGGCTTAGAAACTTAATTTGACAGGACTGCGTTATATGTTTAATGCAAGGAAAACAAACCTTATATGATGTTTTCGGAACCAATTTTTAAAAATGCTCTGTATTCTTCAAAACCATAGTCATATTCTCTTGCTTTGCATAGAGGTATTCGGTTAGAAATATCCTCTACCTCATTATATGAGGAAAGAGCTTTGATCCCTTCACAGGGAGTTCTCTCTTAAGCAAAAGATTATTTTACTAGTTTTAAAAGCGGAGCCTAAACCACTCATTTTCAAAGCCACTCGAGTTCCTTCAACGATATCAAGTTCTTTACGTTAAAGGTTTTTGGCCAAAAACCAGCCGTAGCCCTCCATCATTTTAGATGATTAGAGCCTATGCTATGTATGTTGGCCTACGTTAAAGCATAGTGTATGATAGGTAGGTGTTGCTTTTTTGTTGTATAGAGATGCGATTATCTAGGACAGTCGTACAATTATTTTGGCCTACATCAAGGACTTGTATGGATGGGTCTAAATTATTCCAGGACAATGATGGGTTAAACTTGACTAACGACTTATGATATGTTGGCCTACGTCAAGGTCGTAAGCGTTAGAAGCAAAAATCATATCGGGAGTTTCAAATATAATGGAAACTTGCCAAGTTTCCGTATACATTCTGGAGTGTGGTAATTTTAGTCAGCTTCCGTCAAAATTATCACATAATGATAGTTGGGTCCCGATTCACATTGATGAGTAGGTATTACTCCTCGGGATATTTTCACTTCATAATTAGCTAACCTATTAGGTGTCTAGAAAGTGTTAATGAGATTACGCCTCTGCGGAAACAGGGTTATTAAATTGGGTCCATGCGAAAGCACGGGGGACCTCACTCGGAACACCAACACTGGCCCGGTTGAACGATTAGAGAACTTGTAAGGTGTAAATGATCCCGACTAGTTCTCCTTTTAGGGTTTTGAAGGAGAATTCGAGGAAACAGTAGGAGCCATCCTGATTAGATAAAGTGATAAATCAATCTAATCTTAATAGAGTGCACGCTGAGTGTTTAACCAAGTTAACCGAATCTTCTTACACACTTTGTCTTTGGAATGTCATGATTCATGACAAAGTCGCATATATCCTTACTACTCCTACTTTCCCTTTTCTTTTCTCCACAACAATCCGTATCACTACGATGATCTATATTGTTTGGAAAAGCCATCGTATAGTTACATACGAACTCGAAGAAGGTACTTCGTTCGAGGATGGCCACTGGTTCTGCAGAAATTGAATTGTATTATTCGATTGTCTCTTCTCTTTATCTTCTCTCATGTTTCGAGAGATCCTTGTATTAGGAGAGTACACCTATTATGCTTATTGGATAGCCTTCTTCCAAACCGTAGGCTGGTGTAGGGAAAGAAGGAAACCAATTAGCCTAAGTGTGATTACAGAAGGTAAGATATAGAGACATATAATGGTGTTGAAGTGAGAGCAAAGAAAATTGCAACTAGTGTCATGAATCTGGATATTGGAGAAGGCATTACTAGGAATACCCGGCCACCCCCTAAAAACATTTTCATGTTTCAGTTTTTCTATAGTTATTACTGAAAGTTGTTTTCCCAATTAATTCTGACCTCAGAGTATATATGTACCGGATTTGGATCTCACGTCTATAGGGCATTACGGATGCTGAGAAGGAATAGAATATTGGGAAATGGGCGATTTGATTCTCAATATCGGAATTCGTAGCAATTGGTGATATTGGATTAAATCGCCTGGTTTTGCCTAACGGCAAATATTTGGTTTCGAATAACCATTGTTATGTACCAATTTTTAAAATTGAATATCCGTATCTTTATTTTATAAAGTGAGATATAAATTCTGAAAATTGTGTTCTAATCATTTACTTTTATCAGTTGAGGATAAAGTAAGGTGTATTGGATAACGGTATAGACATTTTTCACCAAAATACAGTTATCAAACTACAATACACGGAGTTTGAGTTAGTACATTCTTGGGACTTGTACATGATAATGTATGTTGTCTGGTGTCCTTTAGGACAAGGGATTGATACTCTTACCTCATTCTGTTCTACCTATGAGTTCTCTGGTTTTTGGACACGCATTCGTTGAAATGCAAGGTTTAAAGTTTTTAGAAGTTTATGGGTATAAGATTGAAGTAGAAAACCATACGTTCGAAGTATCAGGATTCTTCAAAGTAATCGAAGATGTAGGTACTTATGCTAGATATTCCATCATAGTAATATTGAGAACTTGATTCTTTCACAGGTTACTCATCCGTAGGTACGCTCCTTGATGAGTAATGTTATATTGACATTTTTCCATTTAGGTGATATGCACTGGAATTAGCTGTATAACTTTTGAATCTGGTTCCAGCTAAATTAATGCCTTTGATTCTATATGGATATAGAATGGTTGTATATCTCGAGATTGTTAAGATATGCAATTATTCGGTTTCTATTTAAAAGTAGAATCCGAACAAACTTAAGGCATGCTTCGGTAATGGCGGTTTATGGATTATCCCAAGCATTAGCTAGGGCTTTGCTTCTATCATTTTCAAGATAAAAAATTGGTTTGTTCTTGACTCGCCATCTTTTTATAAAAGAAATCTTTTTGCAAAAGAAACTAGTAGGGTATGGTAGAACTTGAAGTGATTCCAGAACCATAAACGGTTACTAAAAATTTAGTAGAATCAGGAAATTCAATTGGACTTGACAAACCATTAGACACTCAGCAGATTTTAATAGGTAACCTCAGCCACCTGAAAAATACTTTGGTTTTCTCATAGACGGTGAAATGGAGGTCAGAATCACGGTGATGATGACCCTACTAGATATCAGCAGGCCATGAAAAGTAGTGATTTCTGGATGATGGTTGGATGCTTTATATTCAAGTTGGATTCCATACACTTCAGCAAATTATAGAATTTGTTGGGTGCTCCTAAAGGGGTAAAACCCATTAGGAGAAAGTAGATCTTTCAAGATCTGTGCATGTGGAAAGGTATTAACCTAATAAGGCTAGACTTGTTGTAAATATTTTCATCAAATACCCGGTGTGGATTGTGATGAGACTTTTACTTCAGTGTCTACGTTGAAGTCCATACGAATATGACTTAGCACTGTTGTTCTTGACTATGATATCTGGTAGGTGGATGACTATAACGTCTTTCTAAATGGGAATTTAGAAGTGCACATGTATATGACTCTGCCAGAAGGTTATCATTGTCAGTAGGAGTGGTGGAAGGTGTGCAAATTTCTTAGGTCTATTTGTAGACTAAAGCTTGCATAGCGGAGACGGTTCATCTATTTTGATGTGATAGTCAAGGTGATTGACTTCATAAAAAAAAGATGAACCTAGTAAGAAGAATGTAGGGAGTTATGTTTTGGGATTTGAATGACATATTCCTGATAGGAAGTGATGTTCCTATACTGCAATCGGTCAAACTTTGGTTGTTCAAAATGTTTCTCCATATAGGATATGGATAAGATATCAAGAATTTTGGTGACTAGATATATGGTTTTAGATCTAGAGTTGGGAAGTGTCCTAATCCGGGTACTTAGACACCATTTTAAAAGCGTTTTAAATTGGATGACTCCTGGCGTGCTAGTGTACCCGCAGGTGATGGAGTCACCCTCTCTGAAGAGATGTCTTCAAGACTGACGAGGAAAGAGACTTGCATGAATGACATATCACTTTCTTAGGCAATTGAGTCAATCATGTTATGTCATGTACCAAACCAGAAATTGCTTTTGCACTTACTGAGATATCAGGGATTCTAGTAACTAGATCAATAGATCTATATTTGGGAAGTGTCCCAATTCGGGTACTTGGACACCATTCTAAAGTAGTTTAGAATGGATGACTCCTAGCATGGTAGTGTACCTATAGGTAATTAAGTCACCCTCTCTAAAAAGATGTCTTTCAGACTGATAAGGAGAATGGCTCGCATGAATGACATATCATTTCCTTAGGCAACTGAGTCAATCATGTAATGTCTTGTACGAAACCAGATGTTGCTTCTGCACTTGCTGTAGTAAGCAGTTATTAATCCAATCCTAGAGAAACAAATGGAAGCAGTTAAGAACATAAGAGGATGTTCTTGGTATAAGGTAATGACTACCTCATCCATGAGGCGGTTATCGGTTCAGACTTCCAAGATGACCTGGATGAATAATATGTAGTTAGAGTTTTGAGTTTACCCTCTTCTGAGAAGCAGTATATTGGATAGTCTTTCAATAGGGATACTGAGGTAAACATGGTGGAAGACACTGGTTATGACTCAACAGAGGATACAGCCCAAGAATTTTGTTAGATAAAGTAGTTTATTTATGAACTTGGTCACATCATGTATCCAGACAAATTCTTGAAGCGGGGTATCGCTTAGTTCGGGAGATTGCTGATCTCCGCGAAGTTGAGACATAGAGAGAGGGAAAGTTGGAATATTATAGTAGATCCACTCACTAAGGCTATTTATCGAACACGGATGTTTCACAAACACAGCTTGCGAAACTGATTAGTAGAGAAGTTGGGTATTCATAGAACACGAGCTGTGGGTATACGATACTGCAATAATTGTTCATAAGTGCAAGTGGGAGATTGTTGGATATAGTGCCCTCAAGGCAATTATTGTAATTACAGGTAGACAATTATGATAATTGAGGAAGGACCTATACAGATAGAACAGTCTTACTCGAAATGATAGTATGCTAACTGGTTTGTCTTTATCATTGATATGTATACGTTTTACTTGTTATTACGTGTCGCTAATACATAATGATGAAGCCCGTAGGATTCTTGCTTGACTACCAGCATTATGATGGAGATCATATATGTGAGAGCTGGGTAATCCATAAGCACATCCTTAAATGTCCTTAGTTGAGAGAGTATTGAGTGTGCATCGATAATCCAGAGTAGACTAGTGTATATGTTTCTAGACCCCGACGAGAGGCGGTGGCCGGTCTTACAAGCCATTGGTGTTGTGTCACCTAAGATAGTATACAGGTGCTCACTGGAGGTGAGTACACTGGACGGACTCGCCGAAAACTTTTAGATGGTATTATACCTATCGTTAGATAGCAATTCTCTAGTACAGGTTAGTCTTTTAACCTAAGATCGTCATTGGTCTCTGTAGAGTCTTTTTCGTTACCCCATTGAGATGGGCATGTGCGCGCTTGTCAGACATGTACAGATTCCCCTTACCTGGTGTAGGCATGGGTTTATTGATTGCGGGGATCCAAACCTCTGGCAGCCACGGATTAAACTGTCGTTAATTACCCTTTACTTTTGGAGCGAAAGAACCTCCGATTGACGGGTCAAACTGGTCATGCGAACTCAATATGAGATGTTGGTGTTTGAAAGTAATGCAGAAATGCGTGTTCATTTCATTTTTTATTTATTCTATTTGTGACAACTGATTTTTTTATTTCAAAGAAACATTTTTTAATTTTTTTAATTATTTTTATTTGTTTATTTTAAGAAAAGGATATAAGCTTCCACTTAGTGGGGGCTTCCATCCCTCATGTGAGGGGGAGTGGGAGGCTTCCACTTAGTTGAAGCCTCCCCTCATGTGAGGGGGAGTAGGAGCTCCCACTAAGTGGGAGCTCCTACTCTCCCTCACGTGAGGAAGGGGGAACCCCCCCACCATGTAGGTGGGAGATGCTTCCACTTAGTGGGAGCTCCCCCCTCACATGAGGGAAAGGGAACCCCCTCACATGAGGGAGAGAGAGGCGGCGAAAAGGGGCACGTGCGCGGCACGTACCTACCAGGGAACCTACAGAGCATGAGCACGGACCGAGGAGGGGGGCTAAGATTTCGGATTTGGAGTTGTACTTCTTTGATTTTTGATTTTTTTAAGGAGTTAAACTCCCACGGATTTTGTTTTGGAGTTAGACTTCCGAAAAAGGTTTTATTTTGGAATTAAACTACCAAAAGAATTTTTATTATTACGGAATTAAACTCCAAATGATTTTATAATATGAAGTTGAACTCCTAAAGATTTTTAATAGAGTTAAACTCCCAAAAGAATTTTTATTATTATGAAGTTAAACTCCAAAAGATTTCCTCCTTTCTCTTTTGAGAAGAAACCTAAATGGGTTCTCTTGAAACTCTAAGATTTGGATCTTGGGTGGTGAAAAGAGATCTCTTTTCTTCTCTTGATTCAGCCTTGGGAGATGGGTTTCTTCTCCCTCTCTCAAGTTGGATCTTAAGGAGGAGGAATAAGATAGCAAAAATCTTCTCTTTTTTTGGATTTGATGTGAGAGTTAAACTCTCCTTCAATGAGTTTATGGTGAAACTTTATTTAGTTTTGAGAAAAAAGAGATAATCTCTTGATTTAATTGGAAAATGAAGAGAAAGAGAAAGAACTTGAGAGAGAGAAAATGGAGGCACCAAACCCAAATTTTATTTGGGGGAATTGATTATATTCCATTTCTTCATATGTTTGCCTTATATAGGCTACACATTTTACACATAGCCCCTTGGACTTTATAAAATTGCATTTTGCCTATCCCATGCCCATGTGCTCATTACTTTTTGCACATGAGCCATGGGTTTTTACATATTTTGGCTTTTACCTGTTTAATTTACAATTTAATATTTATTTGCATATAAAAGCATTTATTACAGATTTCTTCTTCTGTCTTCTTCGCCGGCCGGATTTGCTTGGGCTTGAGGCGGTTTGGATATGGGCCCAGTTGTTTAGGATCGGACCCATTTTAGTCGGATCCGGGTCCACTTGGGCGTTGATTTTGATTTTAACTTGGTCAATGGGGGATGAATTTTGACCCCAACAAAGTGCCCCCTATTAATGAATGTGCGCCATATATATGGGTCTTGTGCATGAAATTGGTGGATCTTATTTCGCCTGGAGGTTGACTTAATTTTGTTTCCGTTTTCACGACGTGGAGTTCGATATTATTCTTTTTGCGACTTAGACGGTCGATGCTGACCTTTTTGCGACGTGGAGGGTCAATGCTGCCCTTTTTACGATCTGGACGGTCGATACTTCTTTTTGCGACGTGGATGGTCGATGTGAAAGTTTGTCTTAGCACCTATACTATATTTCAAAGAGCATCAAGTATATAATTTTAAAAAATCTAGAGGTCTAAGCTACACTAACCTAGAATCGAACTAGAGAATTAGGGTTTAAGTGCATGAAAGCAAGTTCTAAACTAAGTGAAGAGGGTTACAACCTTTGTAGACCAAGTCCTTCACTTCTAAAGCTCCAAATAGTAGTCCCTAGAATTCTTCTTGGCTCCACTTGAAAAAAGGATCGAGCTTGCTATGTGATCTTCGATGCCGAAGATGATCCACCTTGAAGTCTCTCTAACTCAAGCCAACTCTTCACTAATCAAAGTATTAGTGAAGTAAAAAACCTAAACTCATGAGTTAGATTAGTGTAGGTTGATGAAGTAGAAATTTTGCTCACTTTAGAAATAATTTTCTTTCTTTTTCCAACTCAAGAAAAACTCTAGAGAGCACAAGAGAGGAAGAAGATGAACTTGGGTGAAGAATTGAGAGAGTTAACCATAAGCTCAAGATAAGAATGGGATGAATAAATATCAAGAGAAAAACAAAAGGAGAGGATGAGTCACGGCTTCTCAATGCTTCTCCAAACATCCAAGCCATGACTGATAGTTCCATTCATTTTCATTTTCCATCTAAATAAATTCATCCCAATTATCTTAAACCCTAGTGTGAGTCTCATACACCTATGTTCTATGTATCATCAAGCATGATACATTATTCTAATTTATAAATAAATAAATATATATATATATATCATATATATATACAATTATATATCAAGAGAAGAAAATCTTTAGTGTGCAATAATATTAGTTAATATATAAATATATAAAATATAAATATATATCAAATTATTAAATCAAAACTTGATTCAATAATCCGGTTATATTATATAAAACCGACTAATATCATATATATATTTATATATATATGTATATCATATTATCAAATCAACATTTGATTCAATAACCCGGTTATATTATATATAACCGACTAATATTCAATACATAATATCAAATGGCTAGTAGGATCCTGATGGACTTAAGCATAGCCACTGGAGAAAAGGTTTCATCATAGTCGATACCTGGTCGTTGACGAAAACCTTTTGCTACAAGTCTGGGTTTGAAGGTCTCAACCTTTCCATCTACACCAAGTTTCTTCTTAAAGACCCACTTGCTCCCGATGGGTTTTACCCCTTCAGGAGCAATTTCCAAAGTCCATACTTTGTTGGTGTACATGGATTCTATCTCAGATCGCATAGCATCCAGCCATTTCATAGAGTCTCTACTTGTGATGGCCTGCTCGAAACTAATTGGGTCATTATCTTCTATGATGCAATCCTCGCTCGCACCATCTATGAGAAAACCGTAGTATCTCTCAGGTGGATGAGGAACTCTACTAGATCTACGGAGTGGCTGAGGTTCGTCGGAGACTATTAAATTCTCCGGTTCTACAAAATCGTCAATTGTAGTTTATGTAGTTAGAACTTCTTCCAATTCTATCTCATTACCACTAATTTCTTTCACAAGAAATTCTTTTTCTAAAAATGTGGCATTATGAGAAAAAACACCTTTTGTTCCTCGGTGTGGTAGAAGATATACCCTCGCGAATATTAAGGATATCCTATAAACTTACACAGAACAGATCTTGCCTCGAGCTTGTCCGGATTTTACATTTTAACATAAGCCGGAAAACCCAATATCTTAATGAAATTAAGACATGGTCTCTTCTCCTACCATATCTTATATGGAGTGGTAGGCACTGATTTGGTCGGAACCCTATTCAATAAGTATGCAGCTGTCTCAAGTGCATAACCCCAAAAGGAAATAGGTAACTCAGCAAAACTCATCATAGAGCGCACCATATCTAATAGGGTGTGATTCCTCCGCTCCGATACTCCATTGTGCTGTGGTATATACGGAGGAGCAAGCTGAGAGAGAATCACATTCTCTTTTAAATAATCTTGGAATTCCGTGCTTAAGTATTCTCCTGCTCGATCAAATCGAAGGATTTTAATACTTTTACCCATCTGGTTCTCTACTTCGCACTTATATTCCTTAAATTTCTCAAATGTTTTAGACTTGTGTTTCAACAGGAACACATGTCCGAATCTTGAGAGATCATCGATGAATGTAATGAAGTATGAAGAACCATTCCTGACATGTGTAGACATAGGACCGCATACATCATTATGTATCAGTCCCAAGAGTTCAGTAGCTCTTTCTCCGTGTCCAGTAAATGGAGTTTTGGTCATCTTGCCTTTGAGACATGACTCGCAAGTTTCATAAGATGTAAATTCGAATGGATTCAAATATCCATCTTTATGTAACTTAGCTAGTCTGGTCGCATTGATATGCCCAAGTCTACAATGCCACAAGAAGCCTTCGTTCATTTCTGAAATTTTTCTCTTGTGTGTGTTCTGTATATTTAGAACTGTATTTTGATTTAGAATGTATATACCGTTACTTAAAGTACCAAACCCAATCAACACATGATTTAGGAAAATGTTCATAACATTTTTCTCTAGTGCAAAGTTATATCCTTCTTTATCTAATAAAGAAACGGATATTATATTGTACATCATCGACGGTACGTAATAACTATCGTTCAAAACCAATGTATTACCATTTGGCAATATAAGGTGATATTCGCCGACAGTTTCAGCATCAACAATTGCTCCGTTCCCTACTCTGAGGGACATATCACCCTTTTCCAGTTCTCTATTTCTTCTTAACCCTTGTAACATATTACAAATGTGGGATCCTGATCCGGTATCTAATACCAGGACGTAGAGCAGACTGAAAAGCAGTTTTCAATAACTAACATACCCGAAGAAGATGCATCATCATGCTCTTTCTCCGTTCGGGTTGCGTGGGAATCCGTGGATTCTCCAATCCCTTGCTCAGACTTATGACAGTCATAAGATAGAGCGGAACCAACGTTACCCAGCCCAATATAATAAGCGGGTTCGGTCAATACATCCATATTATTATCTTGATTAAGACATGTCATGGTCGTTACCTGGAGAGAGAGAGAGAGAAGAAAACACTTTAGCGTGTGCTCTTGCAAGATTAGATTGGTTATTATCTTATTTAATCATGATGGATCCCACTATTTTTATCAAATCTTCCTTCAAATCCTAAAAGGTAAGACTAGCCGGGATTAATTACACGCTACAAGTTCTCCAATCGGTCAGCCAGGCAGGTATTGGTACTCCGAGAGAGTCTCCCCATGCTTTCGGATGGAACTAATTAAATAACCTTGTTTCCGCCGGGGCATTACCCCGTTAATACCTTTCTTAGACACCTACTGGATCAGCTAATTGTAAAGTGAAAAACTCTCCCAGGAGTAACACTTACTCGCAGTGGATATCGGGATCCAACTGTCATATAGAAGGTATGCAATCTCATTGCAAATTTCAATACTTGAAATTCTTAATATCTGTTTTTAGCCCCAACGACCTATGACTTTGACGGAGGATAAAAAACCATAGGCCGCTAGTCAAGTTCAACCCGTCATTTCATGATTGAATTAAACCCACCCGCACGACCCTTGATGAAGGCTAACAAGGTCATACGGCTACCCTAATCCAATCGCATCATATATTGCAGATAAGCACTAATCAGTTACCGCACACTACGTCTTAACGGGAGCCAACAAACGCAGCACGAATACTAAATAGTCATTATCTGAAATGACGAAGGGCTACGATTGGTTTTGAATAAAACCTTTAACGTAATGAACTGGATATCGTTGTAGAATCTTGTGATTTGAAAAGGAGTGGTTTAAGCTCCGCTTTTAAAATCGAGTAGTTTTCAAAACAAACCGAGTGGGTTGTAGCATATGCTAGTTTTGCTAAAGAAGTCATTCCCGGTGAAGGGATCTGGGCTCTTTCCTCATCGAATGAGGTGCTGGATATTTATAATGGAATACCGCTATACAAAGCAATAACTAGATCTAGCTTTTTGAAAAATTTGATTATACAATATCTTTAGGTTTCTTTCTTTTCATTAATCTCATTAATGATGTCCCATCATTTATTTGTCCTAAACACCACAGAAGAAACGAAAATAAAACACACATATATTCCATCCGCATTCGCCATAGGGACCCAGGTCTTCACCGTAAGGTTACTTAACTTACGGCAGGGCGGGGTCAGGACTAGCGCGGATGCAAAACATATATAGTGTCTACTAATATATCATATATATATAAGTAGCATTCGTTTCACGCAGTTTATATGATCACATTATATCAGAATCAGCAGAAGCAAATGTATGAAATATAGGATATACTAGGAGATCCGTATTTTAAATTAAGCTAGTAATAAAAAACACAGATTCCACGGCCGTGATGAATAACCAAACCCACATCCCTAGACCTCTACGAGAGCAGCAAGTGACCCTGGTAATTCTAGAGTTAGACGACCCGGTCTCGACTCCTCGAGATGGTCTCCCACTGGACTCTAGAACCCGGTTACTTGTGCTCCCCGCCTTGGGTCTATCCTAATACGGAAAAGTAAATAATATACATAAATGGAAACAACAATCTTAACCCGGAAGTGTCCTAATAAAAGAATATTACATACATATTGTTACATTAATGAAAATTGAAAAACACGTATCTAACGTAAAACCCCCGGCTATTCAAACACAAGGATCCAATATAACATATCACAGCAACACAATAACATCATATGTCATCAACGTATGTAAATATGCGTATTACTGATGTCGTTGATGTATAGCAACGAGATTGGGGATACACTACATATTACACTTACGGTTGCAAAAAAGAAATGAAAACTACAATAATTAGAATCCGCATCATCTTTATACATCATAAACCCGGAATATCACATACTCCGGATTTCATGCCTAACCCTATAAACCTTGCATTTAAGTCTCGAATTGAAAACACTTTTCAATAAACAAATCGGGTAATTCAACAAGATTCCTGATAATAAGATCGAATGCTCGTTGGGAACTTTAGTAGATGGTCGCACCCCTGATGCCGTCAACGAAGTGCACTTGGGCAGAACACCGCGGCCGCGAGCACCTGAGTGGATGCTTTTGGCCATGGGGTTCTCCTATAGTCACTTGGTCAGGGCTATGGGGCATGGCTATCTAGTAGTGTTTCCCGGCGAGTGTTCGTGTACGATACGAAATTGCGACAGAGTTTTGATCCGAATCGAAACTTCGTGGCAGTCAATCAAATGAGACTAAAATACTAGATTTACAAATCACCAACTAGTTTTCACAAAACTAATTAATGCGGATTCCAGAAATTGTATCACATATCAAAACTATCTAGACGATGTTAAACATTTCGATCGATATTTCAAACACCTGAAAATCACAGAGACCTTAACAACTTGAGCCTCATCAAAAATACCCAAAAAGTCATAAATATCACAATGGAGCAGCACAAGAAATATAAGCCATCAAATCTCTAAGTGTGCGGCGGAACCGCGGCCAAACCATGGGTTTGGCGGCGGTTCCGCAGCAGCTTGGATGATTTATGTCCTTGTACTTCTTGGGGCACCATAAAATAACCTGCATGATTTTCTGAATATTTTTAATCTGGAAAATTTTAAATTTTGAAACAATTGACAGAAACTTGATAAAATCGAGTTTTGAACTTCAATCGAACACTTTAACGTCGTTTAGACTTTGCCTAATGCTCTAGCTTGGCTCTGATATCATGAAAGTTTGTCTTAGCACCTCTACTATGTTTCAAAGAGCATCAAGTATACAATTTAAAAAATCTAGAGGTCTAAGCTACATTAACCTAGAATCGAACTAGAGAATTAGGGTTTAAGTGCATGAAAGCAAGTTCTAAACTAAGTGAAGAGGGTTATAACCTTTGCAGACCAAGTCCTTCACTTCTAAAACTCCAAGTAGTAGTCCCTGAAACTCTTCTTGGCTCCACTTGAAAAAAGGATCGAGCTTTCTATGTGATCTTCGAAGCCGAAGATGATCCACCTTGAAGTCCCTCTAACTCAAGCTAACTCTTCACTAATCAAAGTATTAGTGAAACAAATAACCTAAACTCATGAGCTAGATTAGTGTAGCTTGATGAAGTAGGAATTTTGCTTACTTGAGAAATAATTTTCTCTTTCTTTTTCCAACTCAAGGAAAACCCTAAAGAGCTCAAGAGAGGAAGAAGATGAACTTGGGCGAAGAATTGAGAGAGTTAACTATAAGCTCAAGATAAGAATGGGATGAATAAATATCAAGAGTAAAACAAAAAGAGAGGATGAGTCATGGCTTCTCAATGCTTCTCCAAGCATCCAAGCCATGACTTATAATTCCACTCATTTTCATTTTCCATCTAAATTAATTCATCCCAATTATCTTAAACCCTAGTGTGAGTCTCATACACGCATGTTCTATGTATCATCAAGCATGATACATAATTCTAATTTATATATAGATAAATATATATATATATCATATATATATATAGATATATATTTATATACAATTATATATTAAGAGAAGAAAAACGTTAGTGAGCAATAATATTAGTTAATATATAAATATATCAAATATAAATATATATCAAATTATTAAATCAACACTTGATTCAATAATCGGTTATATCATATATAACCGACTAATATCATATATATATGTATATCATATTATCAAATCAACACTTGATTCAATAACCCGGTTATATCACATATAACCGACTAATATTCAATACATAATATCAAATCAACACTTGATTCAATAATCCGGTCATATCATATATAACTGGCCAATATCAAATATATATACATATAACAAATTATTGAATCAACACTTGATTCAATAATATCACATATAACCTAACCGATATCAAATAACGCCAGATCAGAATACGATATCAGATACTCGTATTTAATCAAGCACCCACACATATCATCATATGTGCCCTACTTCGTTTCGTTTGAGCTAAGAAACCTTTGTGTGGGACTCTAAAAACTTGTCAATACGCCAGCAGTAGGTAATGATCACATTAGATACCCACAAGCCGTCAGCGGTACTAGCTGGACGTAACGGCTATCCAGGTATTGAACAAATAGAAGATCAACAAGCAAGCTTGTCCAAACTTTCGTGAAGCTTATAAGCAACACTTACCATACAGTCCGGTCTCTTCGTCTGATATGTCGCTGTAGGGTGTTTTTCGTCACCCCATTGAGATGGGAATACGCGCACGCTTGTCAGGCGTACTACAGATTCCCCCGGCCTAGGGTAGGCGGGGGTTTAATGATTGTGGGGATCCGAATCTCCGGCAGCCGCGGACTAAGCTGCCGTTAATTACCCCTCGCCTTTGGGGCGAGGGAACCTCCGATTAACGGGTTAAACTGGTCATGCGAACTCAATGTGCGGTGTACGTGTGTTTTGAAATGGGGGTTTGGATATGTCGGGAGCCACGCAGAGTTTTTACGGGGGTCCCGCTATCCGGATAGCGGGCTGGGGGTCAAGGGGGCTAGCAGCCCCCTTGCGGGGTGCGGGGCAGCGCCCCGTTAGAAATTTTTCCTAACGGGGGAGACATATTTAGTATGGAGTGCATAAAAAAAAGGGGGGGAAAGCATCTTAAAGACGCGTGCATGGCATATGGGGCATGGTGCCCGGGGTCACGTGCACGCGCATGGGCGCTTTAGTGCCCGGGGTCACGTGCGCGCACGTGACCATTGGGCGCCCCAGCGCCCGGGGTCACGTGGCACACACGTGACCATTGGGCGCCTCAGCGCCCGGGGTCACGTGGGCACACGTGACCATTGGGCGCCTCAGCGCCCGGGGTCACGTGGGCACACGTGACCGAAGGGCGCCTTGGCGCCCCGGGGTCACGTGGGCACACGTGACCCAAGGGCGCCTTGGCGCCCCGGGGTCATGTGGGCACACGTGACCGAAGGGCGCCTTGGCGCTCGGGGTCACGTGACGCACATGTGACCATTGGGCGCCTCAGCGCCCGGGGTCACGTGGGCACACGTGACCATTGGGCGCCTTGGCGCCCGGGGGTCACGTGGGCACACGTGACCTATGGGCGCCTTGGCGCCCCGGGGTCACGTGGCACCCACGTGACCACGGGAAGGGGGCTTAGCCCCTGGGTTGGGGAGTTAGACTCCCAAAGGGGATTTTTGGAGTTAAACTCCTAGCAGAAATTTGATTTATGGAGTTAAACTCCAGCAGATCTAGAAAGGAGTTAAACTCCTGGGGACTTATTGCTCTTCTTTTGAGCCTTGGGTCTGTCCAAAGTTAGATTTTTGGAGATGGGTCTCCTTCTTCTTCTTGTCTTTTGGCCGGATCTTGAAGATCAAGAGATGTGAGATTTAAAAATCTCTTCTTTTCGAGATCTGGTGGGAGATCTGAGTTCCCCTTTGTGGGTTTTGTGGTGGAAAACTATTTATTTTGGGGAAAGGAAGAGTTAAACTCTTGATTTAATCCAAAAGAAAGGAGAAGGTTTTTGGAACCTTGGAGAAGGAGCAGGAGGCACAAAGAACCCTAGTTTTTTTTGGGGAATGGAAAGTGTTTTTCTATTCATCATCATGTTGCCTTTTATAGGCTTACACATTTACATATAGCCCCTTGGGCTTTTCAAAATGGCTTTTTGCCTATCCCATGGCTTATGTGTCATTTGTTTTTGCACATAAGCCATGAGCTTACAAAAATTTGGCTTTATGCCCATTTTGCATACATTCATGCACAAAAATTACATAAAAATTATTTGTTACATGATTTTTGTTGTTGGCATGGAGGAGGCTGGCCGCGGGCTCGACTTGGGCATGGGCCCGCTTGACCTGGGCTTGGGCCCACCTGGCTTGGGGTTGACCTTGACTTTGACTCGGTCAACGGGGGTGTAAATTTTTACCCCAACAAAGTGCCCCCCATCAATAAATGCACACAGCATATATGGGTCGTGTGCATGAAATTGATGGATCTTCTTTCACGTGGAGGCGACTTGCTTTGGTTCCCACTTTTTGGGACGCACTGCCCTTTTTACGATATGGACGGTCGACGCTTGACGTGTCTCCGAGACGGAGTGTCCGTGGTAGACGTTTCCCTGACCCGGAGTGATTTGATTCCCGATTTGTGGGAGCCTGCACTGCCCTTTTTGCGACATAGACGGTCGACGCTCTGATCCGGAGCGTTTGGGTTCCCAGTTTGCGGGAGCCTGCACTGCCCTTTTTGCGACATAGACGGTCGACGCTCTGTTACGAAGCGATTTGGGTTCCCAATTTGCGGGAGTCTGCACTGCCCTTTTTGCGACATAGACGGTCGACGCTCTGATCCGGAGCGATTTAGGTTCCCAGTTTGCGGGAGCCTGCACTGCCCTTTTTGCGACATAGACGGTCGACGCTCTGTTACGAAGCGATTTGGTAGACGTGTCCCCGGTACGGAGTGTCGCTGGTCGACGTTTCCCCGAGGCGAAGTGTCTGCTGTTGGACGTATCTCCGAGACGGAGTGCCTGTGGTAGGACGTATCCCCAAGACGGAGTGCCTGTTGTAGGACGTATCTCCGAGAGGGAGTGCCTGTGGTAGGACGTTTCCCCGAGACGGAGTGCCTGTGGTAGGACGTATCCCCGAGACGGAGTGCCTGTGGTAGGACGTATCCCCGAGACGGAGTGCCTGTTGGTTGGACGTATCCCCGAGATGGAGTGCCTGTGGTAGGACGTTTCCCCGAGACGGAGTGCCTGTGGTTGGACGTATCCCCGAGACGGAGTGTCTGTGGTTGGACGTATCCCCGAGACGGAGTGCCTGTTGTAGGACGTTTCCCCGAGACGGAGTGCCTGTGGTAGGACGTTTCCCAGAGTCGGAGTGCCTGTTGTAGGACGTATCCCCGAGACGGAGTGCCTGTTTTAGGACGTTTCCCCGAGTCGGAGTGCCTGTTGTAGGACGTATCCCCGAGACGGAGTGCCTGATGTAGGACGTATCCCCGAGACGGAGTGCCTGTGGTAGGACGTTTCCCCGAGACAGAGTGCCTGTGGTAGGACGTTTCCCCGAGACGGAGTGCCTGTGGTAGGACGTATCCCCGAGACGGAGTGCCTGTGGTAGGACGTATCCCCGAGACGGAGTGCCTGTGGTAGGACGTATCCCCGAAACGGAGTGCCTGTGGTAGGACGTTTCCCCGAGACGGAGTGCCTGTGGTAGGACGTATCCCCGAGACGGAGTGCCTGTGGTAGGACGTTTCCCCGAGACGGAGTGCCTGTGGTAGGACGTATCCCCGAGACGGAGTGCCTGTGGTTGGACGTATCCCCGAGACGGAGTGCCTGTTGTAGGACGTTTCCCCGAGACGGAGTGCCTGTGGTAGGACGTTTCCCAGAGTCGGAGTGCCTGTTGTAGGACGTATCCCCGAGACGGAGTGCCTGTTGTAGGACGTTTCCCCGAGTCGGAGTGCTTGTTGTAGGACGTATCCCCGAGACGGAGTGCCTGATGTAGGACGTTTCCCCGAGACGGAGTGCCTGTGGTAGGACGTTTCCCCGAGACGGAGTGCCTGTGGTAGGACGTATCCCCGAGACGGAGTGCCTGTGGTAGGACGTATCCCCGAGACGGAGTGCCTGTGGTAGGACGTTTCCCCGAGACGGAGTGCCTGTGGTAGGACGTATCCCCGAGACGGAGTGCCTGTGGTAGGACGTATCCCCAATGCGGAGTGTCGCTGGTTGACGCAGAGGTCGATGTTGGAATTGGTTGGTTTGATTTGAGTTAACATCAGCATCGCTGTACTGGAATATGGTACCAGGAGCGAATCATCATCTGTCTTTGAGAGGATTTGGGAATTGGGGTTTTTGTTTGGCATCTGCATCGCTGCACTGGAATAATGCCAGGAGCAACTCATCATTTGCCTCGGGAGAATTTGGATTTGGTTTTTTTTGGCATCTGCATTGCTGCACTGGAATAATGCCAGGAGCAACTCATCATGTGCCCCGAGAGGATTTGGATTTGGTTTGTTTGGCATCTGCATTGCTGCACTGGAATAATGCCAGGAGCAACTCATCATGTGCCCCGAGAGGATTTGGGAATTGGGGTTTTTGTTTGGCATCTGCATTGCTGCACTGGAATAATGCCAGGAGCAACTCATCATGTGCCCCGGGGGGATTTGGATTTGGTTTTTTTTTTTCGTTTGGCATCAGTATCGCTACACTGGAATATGGTACCAGGAGCGAATCATCATTTGCACCGAGAGGATTTGGGAATTGGTGGCTTAGGAGACAGGTTTAGATCCCTATCACCTAAGGCTTTTCAATTTTATGGGCCGTGAGGGTCCCATAAAAGCATTTTCTCCCTACGGGTCGTAAGGATCCCGCAGGTGTATTTTCTCCTTAGGAGTCGTGGGGACTCCTAAGTGTGTTGCTCCTTTGTGAGTCGTAGGGATCTCACGCGGGAATTTTCTCCTCACAAAATCGAGAGGACTTTGCGAGTGCATTTCATTTCTTTTTTTTTTACGAGTTTGCGCCCTTTCGGGTTTTCACAAACTTGCTGGCAGTCCTGCTGTTTTTACTCACGGAGCCCTTTCGGGTTTTCATCCGTGCCCGTTTTGCTTGTGGACATACCGTTCTTCTTTTTTTTCTTTTTCTTTTTTTTTTGGAGAGATCGGGATTGTTTTACGCCCGTGGATTGTATACGGTTTTGCAGGATGTATGATCCAGACCGTAGGGCCAAATACATTTCGGGACTTTGTTGGCGTCTGCATCGCTGCACTAGAATATGGTACCAGGTGCGACTCATCATTCGCCGTTGGGGTATGGGAGTTGGAATTTGGTTGGCGTCTGCATCGCTGTACTGGAATGTAGTACCGGCAGCGACTCATCATTCGCCGTTGGGGTATGGGAGTTGGAATTTGGTTGGCGTCTGCATCGCTGTACTGGAATGTAGTACCAGCAGCGACTCATCATTCGCCATTGGGGTATGGGAGTTGGAATTTGGTTGGCGTCTGCATCGCTGTACTGGAATGTAGTACCAGCAGCGACTCATCATTCGCCACTTGGGGATTGGGGAGCGATGGCTTAGGAGACAGGTTTAGATCCCTATCACCTAAGGCTTTTCAATTTTATGGTCCGTGAGGGTCCCATAAAAGCATTTTCTCCCTACGAGTCGTAAGGATCCCGCAGGTGTATTTTCTCCTTAAGAGTCGTGAGGACTCCTAAGTGTGTTTTTTTTCTTGGTGAGTCGTAAGGATCTCACGAAGGTTTGTTCTCCTCATGCATCGTGAGGACACATGAGTGGGTCTTTCCAATGAAGCATAATTCCAAAGGCGGAGACCAGCCGCGTAACTGGTGGTTGCGGTGGGGCATGGGTATGCTGAGAATTATTTAAGCCCGTGGATTGTATACGGTAGTCAATTTGGGGACTGGCCGTAGGGCTGGGAGAATTTTGGAAATTTGAATTTTTGTTGGCGTCTGCATCGCTGCACTGGAATATGGTACCAGGAGCGACTCATCATTCGCCGTTGTTTTTTTGTGTTTTTTTTGTTTTACCGCGATTGCTCTATCATTTCAGCTTTTATTATCGCGAAGGTCGCGATTGCCCTATCATTTCGGCTATTTATTCGCGGTTGCCCCATCATTTCGGCTTTTCTTTATTTTTCTTTTATTTACACGTTTTTTTTTTACATTTTTTTTACATTCCCAGTTTAACGACTTAGAGGTCGATTGTTTCCCAGTTTAATGACATGGTGGTCGATTATTCCCAGTTTAAAGACTTGGTGGTCTGTTGTTTCCAGAGAAAGGCGGGTGTTTGAGAGAATCAGGTCCCTGAAGGACTTCGGTCCCCGTCTGTATGAAATTGATGGTCGCAGCTTGATTGTTTGTTAACACGCCAGGGGACAATGATATTTCTCCCGCCTTGTATTGTTTCTCAACCCAATCCTTGAAGATACAACAGTCTTCAATAGTGTGCCCCAGCACTCGGTGGTATGGGCAAAAGTTGGGATGATCAGTCTTGTTCGCTTCACTTAGCCTTCTCGGTTCTGGTAGCCGCAGGCCATTCTTTAGAGCATCTTTAAAAATTTTGTAGACCTTGTCCTTTCGGAATGAGTAGACCTTATTTCTCCTTTCCTCCAAAGTTGGCTCTCGAGGCTGGTCAGTCTTTGCCCCGCCCGTTCTCTGCTTATTTGGAGAATCGGTGATGTTAGAACTTCCGCCTTTTCGGTTGTCGTCCCTCCAAGGTTTCGGTCTGTTTGTGAACTGAAGATCCTGAGCGGACTCGGGCTTTGAGCGTTCCAACGTTTGGACCTTTTTGGTCAGCTCTTGGAATGTTTTGAGACCCGCGGTACATAGAAACGGGGCCATCCAGTTGTTGAGATTTCCGACGAGGAGACTGACAGATTGGTCCTGCTCTATCGGCGGTTCGCATTTGACGGAGAGATTGCGCCATCGGGTTATAAAATCCGTGCTGCTTTCGTCGCTCTTGGGCTTGGTCCTCACGAGCTCGGCAATGGTAATCTTATCGCTGACGCTCATGAACCTCTACCGAAACAGAGACTCCATTTGGACAAAAGTTGTGACGGAGCCATCCGGTATGCTCGCGTACCAGTCGAAAGCAACATCGGTCAAGCTATTAACGAACTGGCGGAGGAGAAGCGCATCATTGCCCCCAGTATTCCCGCATGAGGCTTTGAAGTGGGCGATGTGCTGATTCGCATTTCCCGTCCCATCGAATCTTCCGAATTTGGGGATGACATAGCCGCTAGGAAATTCTACCAGATCATACTGAGCAGGATATGGTCTCCCACTACTGCTGATATCTTTTTGCGCTTCGGCTTCGGCTACCAAGGTTTTGACTTTGTTGACAACCAAATCCATGATTTGATCTTGAGTTAGCGGGTTACTGTCATCGGTGGCCAAGACATTCCCCGAGATAGGATGCGACTGATTTTCATACGGTCCGCCCACTTTTGGATTTGAGGGAATAGGCGTCGGCTGTCTCGGGACACCATTTCCCGGTTCACGAGCAGAGCCCTCCGCTTGATTGGGCGGCTGAGAGGCAAGTCGGGTTGTGAGCTGCATCACGACATTCGTCAAGTCATCGATTTTGGAGTAGAGTCTGGCCATCTCCTTGTCTTTGTTTCTGAGCTGCTTTCGGAGCTCTTGAAGCAGCTCTTGCTCCGCGGTCCTGGGGCGGAAAGTCGGCTCTTCTTCGCTTTCCGAGCCCGACTCCTCATGGACCGAAGGGTCTTTCCGCCTATCATCCTCATCAATAGGGTTTTCATCACCCAGCAGAGGCGGCTGCTCTTGGGAAGCGGCCACCACGTTCAAGCCAGATTGGATTTGAGATGTGGTAGCCCCGTCCTTGCTCTTGCTGCGCGTGCCCACCGTGTAGACAGTGTGGACCACATACCCAGCCATTTCCTCATCTTCGGCGGGGTAACCCTGTTCTTCGAACCTTATGAGGTTTAGCCTGGCAGGAGCCCTAGCCCTTTTGTTGGCTCTATATCTGAGCCTTTTCTCCCTCTGCTTCTCGATTTTGAAGGCTTGGCGGGCATCCGCTACCCGGAAAGCCATTGTGAGTTGATCAACGGGGAGCTTAGAGAAGACACCCGATCGGGCATTTTTCAGGGGCGCCGCTGGAGCTTGCTCGGGACGCGTTGTAGCTTTGTTGGTGTTGATGGCCTTGCCCCCAGCTGGGGCCAAGGAAAGTCGTTCAGATACCGACTCGCGTTTGAGTTGGGGCGCCCTTGAGATCACCACATTTGGTCTCCTGCCTTTCGAGACCGGTTTGTCTGCCACCGGGGCTTGAGGAGCTGGGATGGCGCCAACTGGCATGAACATGATAGAGCCAAAAGGTAGCAGAGGCTCCTCCCATTGTCGCCCAAGACTGGCCGGAAGGACCATCCTGGAGTCTATCTTCATCGTGTATGAGATGGGAGCCGTGTTGAGAGCTGAGCAGGTTTTTAGAGACATCGTTGAGAAGTGATTGCTTGAGAACCTGCATGAAAGAGCATTATTTTAGTACAAATACAGGCATGTATATTGATTGAGTTCGCATGAACATTTAACCCGAAATATGGGAGGAGAGATTGGTCCTACCGGGCGTGCCAGAACCTGTAGGGTGTTTTTCGTCACCCCATTGAGATGGGAATACGCACACGCTTGTCAGGCGTACTACAGATTCCCCCGGCCTAGGGTAGGCGGGGGTTTAATGATTGTGGGGATCCGAATCTCCGGCAGCCGCGGACTAAGCTGCCGTTAATTACCCCTCGCCTTTGGGGCGAGGGAACCTCCGATTAACGGGTTAAACTGGTCATGCGAACTCAATGTGCGGTGTACGTGTGTTTTGAAATGGGGGTTTGGATATGTCGGGAGCCACGCAGAGTTTTTACGGGGGTCCTGCTACCCGGATAGCGGGCTGGGGGTCAAGAGGGCTAGCAGCCCCCTTGCGGGGTGCGGGGCAGCGCCCCGTTAGAAATTTTTCCTAACGGGGGAGACATATTTAGTATGGAGTGCATAAAAAAAGGGGGGGAAAGCATCTTAAAGACGCGTGCATGGAATATGGGGCATGGTGCCCTGGGTCACGTGCACGCGCATGGGCGCTTTAGTGCCCGGGGTCACGTGCGCGCACGTGACCATTGGGCGCCCCAGCGCCCGGGGTCACGTGGCACACACGTGACCATTGGGCGCCTCAGCGCCCGGGGTCACGTGGGCACACGTGACCATTGGGCGCCTCAGCGCCCGGGGTCACGTGGGCACACGTGACCGAAGGGCGCCTTGGCGCCCCGGGGTCACGTGGGCACACGTGACCCAAGGGCGCCTTGGCGCCCCGGGGTCACGTGGGCACACGTGACCGAAGGGCGCCTTGGCGCTCGGGGTCACGTGACGCACATGTGACCATTGGGCGCCTCAGCGCCCGGGGTCACGTGGGCACACGTGACCATTGGGCGCCTTGGCGCCCGGGGGTCACGTGGGCACACGTGACCTATGGGCGCCTTGGCGCCCCGGGGTCACGTGGCACCCACGTGACTACGGGAAGGGGGCTTAGCCCCTGGGTTGGGGAGTTAGACTCCCAAAGGGGATTTTTGGAGTTAAACTCCTAGCAGAAATTTGATTTATGGAGTTAAACTCCAGCAGATCTAGAAAGGAGTTAAACTCCTGGGGACTTATTGCTCTTCTTTTGAGCCTTGGGTCTGTCCAAAGTTAGATTTTTGGAGATGGGTCTCCTTCTTCTTCTTGTCTTTTGGCCGGATCTTGAAGATCAAGAGATGTGAGATTTAAAAATCTCTTCTTTTCGAGATCTGGTGGGAGATCTGAGTTCCCCTTTGTGGGTTTTGTGGTGGAAAACTATTTATTTTGGGGAAAGGAAGAGTTAAACTCTTGATTTAATCCAAAAGAAAGGAGAAGGTTTTTGGAACCTTGGAGAAGGAGCAGGAGGCACAAAGAACCCTAGTTTTTTTTGGGGAATGGAAAGTGTTTTTCTATTCATCATCATGTTGCCTTTTATAGGCTTACACATTTACATATAGCCCCTTGGGCTTTTCAAAATGGCTTTTTGCCTATCCCATGGCTTATGTGTCATTTGTTTTTGCACATAAGCCATGAGCTTACAAAAATTTGGCTTTATGCCCATTTTGCATACATTCATGCACAAAAATTACATAAAAATTATTTGTTACATGATTTTTGTTGTTGGCATGGAGGAGGCTGGCCGCGGGCTCGACTTGGGCATGGGCCCGCTTGACCTGGGCTTGGGCCCACCTGGCTTGGGGTTGACCTTGACTTTGACTCGGTCAACGGGGGTGTAAATTTTTACCCCAACAGTCGCATATCGAGTCTAGGGGTGGAATCGTCAGACCACAGTAAATTGATAAGTCATTCCGATGTGTGGCCTATAACTTTTCGAGAAAATACTGATAACACTTACCAGTAAATCTCATCAGCCCTGGACAGGGACTAGCTGTTATAGCCAATCGAGCATAGAGCAACATCAACTCCCTATACCGGGAGAGACGAAACCCCTCCTATCACTCACTGCCTCCATGCGACTCGGGACTTTACCCAAAATCCACCTGTTTGCACGACTCTTTTGAGCCGTGGTAGGGAGGATATCAAAGCACAGTAGGAACTATACAAGACTCTATGACGATCTTGGGTCTACAGACTAACCTATACAAGTGTCACCAGAGAACTGCAATCTGACGATAGGTATGGTACCATCTAGGATTTCTCGGCGAGTCCTGTTCGGTGTACCCATTCTCTAATGAGCATCTATGTACAATCTTTGATGTCAAACACCAATGGTTGTGGGATCAACCATCGCCCCATACGGGGTCAAGAAACGTTCACACTAGTCTACTCTAGAATATCGATGCCTTGTCTCGATATTCCTTTGACTATGAACTGTTAAAGGATGTGCTTGCAGACTATTCAAGCCCCACTAGTATGATCTGCATCATAGTCTGGTAGTCAAGCTTATATCCTAAGGGCTTTATCAACATGTAATAGAGAGACAGTATAACAATATAAGTGTACATGTTAAGAAAAAGAGCAACCAGATAGCATTCTATCATGTCGAGCAAGAAAGTCCTCTCTCTCTATATATATGTCCAAGCATCCACTATAATATACAATAATGGCCTCTAGGGCATATATATTCCTAACACGATGCTGCCCTTTTAGCGACGTGGACGGTCGATGCCGCCCTTTTAGCGACGTGAACGTTCGATACTGCCATTTTTGCGACGTGGACGGTCGATACTTTGACTTGGTTTCCTTTTTGCGACGTGGATGGTTGATACTGGCCTTTTTTGCCAAGTGGACGGTCGATGCTTTGACTTGGTTTCTTTTTTGCGACGCAGATGGTCGATGCTACCATTTTTGCGACGTGGATGGTCGATGCTGCCCTTTTAGCGACGTGGACGGTTGATGCTTCCCTTTTTACGACGTGGGCGATCGATACTTTGACTTGGTTCCCTTTTTGCGACGTGGATTGTAACACCCTAGTTCGTTTATGCCATGTTCTATTTGATTATTTTCTTTATCTTGTGGCTATTTCTTGGTTTTAGTTGTTTTTGGGTGCGGATAGTGTTTTGGTATCTGTGTTTAGTATCCGACCCGACCCGCATGCTAGAAACCCGTCTTGGTTCTTGATTATATTTTATCCCTGCTAGTGTTGAGGATCCGTGCACACATATATTCTGTATACCTCCAACATACATCTAACATCTGCATATATTTTTAATAATACAATTATAGTCAAATAATATATTTTTAAATACTTAGCATGGCCTGCATCATACCCCCATACCCTATGGTTACATCCGTACATCGTGTTCACGTCCCGTTTAGTGAAACAGACTCGTTTGGATCGCTACGTGCATACTGCGTGTATCCATTCTTGGGGTATGCATTTTCTTTAACCGGAGATAGAATTATGGTTTTGGTTGACACGAATATTATCCGTATTTTCAAACCTTATTTTTAGACACAACCCGGGCATGTTTTGGAGTATTTTTGTATTAGCCAGAAAAGTCAAATATATTCAATATTATATTCCTTAAATATATACTGTTTATATATACGCGCACGCGCGCGTATCTTAACAAAAAATATATTTTCAAATATTTTCTAAATCTTTCCTAACCCTCTCTCTCAGTCTCTCTCCTCGCATATATATATATATATATATATATATATATATATATAATATTTTTATTTAAAAAAAACCTATATATTCTCCTCTCTCCTCGCATATATATATATATATATATATATATATATATATATATATATATATATAGCTTTCCCCTGCACAACCCGAGAACCCCGACGACCCAAGAAAACCTATCGCCACCGCCGATCCCCCTCGTCCCCTTGCCGTTACCACCTTCGCCTGCATCCCCTCCCCTTCTCCTCGACATCATCCTCACTTTCCCTGCAGACCCCAACACCAAACCTCGAGCTCTTCTTCTTTCCCTGCACATCTCGACACCAAGAACCCTAGCACCGCTATACCATCACCGGCATATCGCCGAAGACCCACGACTCGTCGTCACCTCTCCTTCTCCTCTGTCCCATAAAGCCAGAGCCATACCAAACCCCAGCCCTTCTCCTTTCTTCTTCTTCTTCTTCTTTTCTTCTTTTCTTTACTTTCTTAATTCTTGTTCCCGGTGATCACTGGAGCCGTTCACTTCGCCGACAATCTAGGCGACCCAGTCGTCGTCCTCATCCAGCGTGGTCACATTCTTGTATAACTTGGTTATGTCCCGTACGCGCGTGTGTACATCGCGACGTTTACCCGACGTCGGACGCGGCGTACGTACCCCGTCGTGAGATCCGATAAGAAAAGTTTATCTTGCTACATGCTATGCTATTATATTTATACCTATATGAATAAAAATAATACATGTATGTTGCATTGTGCATCCCTGTTATAGTTTTACCATTTTTACGATATCTGTTCGTATCCGTACTGTTTATTACATATTTAGTTGCATGTCGGGACCTGATTATTTCATGTTACTGCTATATTCATATACCATGCTTTCTAGTGTGAATCATATGACTCGTGGACTCATAATATGGTATCGCATATTAATACTTGTGCATCCATGCATTTGCCGTGCTTCGATACTTGCTACAGTTTTACATTAGGCATCCGTTTGATACATATGCACTACCTGAAATGCCCTGATACACTGCTTGACTTGATACCTGATCTTGTTACTAATGCCGACAATCCTGACTTGTTGTCCTAATGGACGTATCATGTTGTCTGTATAGACAAAACCTGTACCTGCTTGATCCTGTATTGGCATTAGCTTCATATTATCAATACCTGACTTGAACACATAACCTTAGGGGTATGGGGAATTCAAATGTGTAACCGAGTGTAATTTAAAAGGATATTACTTGATCTATGTTCCAGGGGGTAACAGAACAGAATCATTCGTGATTCTTACTACTTGATCCGTGGTTTCGGGGTGTAACGGAATAGAATCATTCTTTATTCACATATCTTGATCCGTGGTCCCGAGGGGTAATGGGATATATACTTTTGAGTTACATGGAGGGTATATTCATTGGTTTCAAATACCTTTAGAATAGATAACCCAGTAGCATAGTTTAGACTACTCACCGTACTTCACATACACATATACACCTCATTGTTTCATATCTGTGTTTACTTGTTATATTCATGTTATCGTTTATATTCATGCCTGCATATCTCGTTGCATCCTGGTTATCTCTATTGTTGATATTATGACGCACTGACGTCTGGGTTTTGCATGACCCAGTTCCTCTATCTCTATTGCAGGCTGACTAGGAGTATTTTAGCCGTCAAGCCGAGCAGTGAGGATCGGGTTAGTGATAGTTTAGTTTAGTTTTCATTCCGCAGCTCTTATTTCTTGATGTGAGCCCGCATTGGGACGTTTTTCTTGATGTTACTGTTTATTGAATTTATCGTTTCCGCTTATTTATTTCCTGACTCTTTTATTCTGGCAGATGGACATGTACTAGTTAGTTTTATGCTTCTTACTGTTCTTAATATCTTATAGACAGCCGTAATGTGACTGTGGATGGATGTTTCCTAGCCACATGTAGCATGGTTGGCTCTGTCACGTGCCGTAGTTAGCGCACTCTGGGAAGCGGGGTGTGATAGGGTTTGTTTGGTCTCAGAACTATAAGATTTAGGTTAATCGGGTTTGGTTCTTTTATAGTTGGGTATTGAACCCAATACGCTAACCAGAAAACCCATGATTAGGAACATGTCCTGCCATATTACTATTTTGTTATTCTTGAATCCATAATTATTATGTTTCTTGAATCATGTTTATCGTGCTAATTCTCTTCAGTGTCTTAGCTTTAGAATCATGACAGATAGAGATTTGCGATCGTACCAGAGGCATGTTGATAACGCCACATTGCTTGGAGTTATACGTGGGATGCTGGAGAACCAGAAGCGGCAAACCAAGCTGAATCAGCGGCAAGCCGAGACCTTTCAGGAAGGTCTGCGGACAATCCAACAGTCTGTAGATGCAGTAGCAGCCAAGCCAGTACAACATGTGGGTACCGTGGCGGATTTCAGGAGACTTGGTCCGTCCACATTTACTGGGTTGGAGGAGCCGTTGCCAGCAGAGCAGTGACTAGTTGACATGGAGAATCTGCTCGTCGCCATGCAGATTATAGATGACAAGAGAGTGGATGTTGTACGCATCCAACTGGTGGACTATGCTCGCGAGTGGTGGCTCTTGGAAGAGATCCGTCTGCCCAAGACAATCAATTGGGCAACGTTTTCGCAGAGTTTCTTAGAGAAGTTATGTGCTTGTCTCTCAAAGCTACGATTGAGGGACGATACTCAGAAGCCACCACAGAAGCAAATTCAGGGGCAGAAGCAGATTACTCAGGGGCTTGATCAAGCACATGCCTTTACTTTGACTGCCGAGGAGGCCAAGGCTTCAGATGATGTCGTTTCAGGTATCCTACTTGTTCATGATTTTCCTGCTTTAGCATTATTCGATTCAGGTGCATCCCATTATTTTATGTCGTCTAAGTTTATTATTGCACATTCAATTTCATGCACGGCCCTGCCTAGTTGTTGGGACATACACATTGGGAATGGGAAGATTATATCTAGTAGCAAGTGTAAGGATTATTTGGTTGTTATCTGCGGACGTGAGTTATTCGCGGATTTCTTGGTAATCGATACCGGCAGCTATGATGTTGTCTTAGGAATGGATTTTCTCGGCACTTTCCATGCTCACATCAATTCTAGGGCAAAGAAAGTGATTTTCCAGATTCCCAGACATCCAGAGTTTACATTTGCAGGAGGTAGCAGATCTGTCGGGCCAGTCGAGTTTAGGGTAGGCCGATAAGCACCATTCTTGTGTCGATGGAAGTAGATAAGGAGGAAGCACCAGCTGTAGTTCGAGAGTTTATGGAAATGTTCAAAGACATCTCGGGTTTACCTCCAAAACGAGATGTAGAGTTTGCGGTTGATCTTTTTCCTGGAGCAGCGCCAATCTCAAAGGTGTATTATCCAATAGCACCAGTGGAGTTAGAAGAAGTCAAGAAACAGTTTGCCGAATTGTTAGAGAAGGGTTGGATTCGCAGCAGTAATTCACCCCGGGGAGCTCCAGTTCTTCTAGTTAAGAAGAAAGATGGCACGCGGAGGATGTGCATCGATTATCGAGAATTAAACCGGGTGACTATTAAGAACAAGTACCCGATCCCTCGCATCGGCGAATTATTCGAGAAACTCAGTGGTGCGAGGGTATACTCAAAGCTGGATTTATGATCCGGATATCATCAAGTTCAAGTAAAATAAGAAGATATTTGCAAGACAACATCCCGAACTCGATATGGGCATTACGAGTACTTAGTGATGCCATTCGGAGTCACGAACGCACTGGAAATATTCATGGACTTGATGAACCGAATCTTTTCACCATTCTTGGACCAGTTTATAGTAGTGTTTATCGATGATATTCTGGTCTATCCGAGGAGCCAAGAAGAGCATGCAGAACACTTGAAGATCGCACTGCAAACGTTGAGGCAATAAAGACTATATACGAAGATGAGCAAGTGCGAGTTTGGGCTCGAAGAAGTGAAGTTTTTTGGGCATGTTGTATCCGGAGATGGAACGATGTTGATCCTGAAAAGATTGCAGCAGTTCATGATTGGCCGATTGCGAAGAACGCAGAGGAGATCTGAAGTTTTCTTGGGCTTGCTGGATATTATTGAAGGTTCACGGAGAATTTTTCTCGTTTACCTGAACCATTGACCAAGCTTACACGAAAGGATATACCATTCGTATGGACGGATAGATGCGCATCAGCTTTTGAAGCGTTGAAGCAAGGATTGACAACCGCTCCTATTTTGACAGTGTCAGACGGATCCGGTGGGTTGGTTATTCACAACGACGCATTTGAGAAAGGCTTAGGATGTGTTCTTATGTAACATGGGAATGTTATAGCCTACGCATCAAGACAATTGAAGACCCATGAGAAGAATTACCTGACTCATGATTTGGAGCTAGCAGCAGTGATTTTCGCTTTGAAAATTTGGAGACACTACTTATTGGGAGAAAGGGTCGAAGTATTCACCGATCACAAAAGCCTAAAGTACGTGTTTACGCAGAAAGAGCTTAACATGAGGCAGCGTAGATGGTTGGAGCTAATGGCTGATTATGAACTTGATCTCAAATACCGTCCAGGGAAAGTTAATGTAGTACCGAATGCGCTAAGTCGGTTGCCAGTAATACGGATGTTGACTGCACAGAAGGAGCTTATCGATGATTTCCAGAGATTCGAGTTAGAGATCGTGTTACCGCATTTTTCGGGACAGTTGATACAACTGCAAGTACAGTCATCCTTGATCGATAATATTAAAGTAGCGCAGTCGCACGATCCAGATTACAGAAGTTTCAAGAACAGGTTGAAGCGGAACTTCGAACGGACTTGTTGATTCATGAAGATGGTTCGTTACAATAGGGGAGCCGTATATGTGTGCCTAAAGGAGATATTCGTGAAGAAGTTATGAAGGAGGCGCATAGTTCCGCATATTTCGTACATTCAGGAGGCACGAAGATGTACCATGACCCACGACAATATTTCTGGTAGGAAGGCATGAAAATGGAGATTGCTCTCTTTGTAGCGAAGTGCTTAGTGTGTCAGCAAGTCAAGGCTGAACATCAAAGAGTAGCTGGTTTACTGCAACCACTTCCGATTCCTCAGTGGAAGTTGGAACATATAACCATGGATTTCGTGACGGTATTACCGCGAAGTCCAAAGGGCAATAATGCAGTTTGGGTGATGTTTATATCATAATTTTGTATTATTATATTCCCCATTCTTAGTCATTTTACAAATAAACAGGTGCTTTTGATCCATGTCTGCTACAAAGTTGCAGGTTATAGGTTCTCGGAACAAAAATAGTGAAAACAATGAAAAGATGATACAAAAGTGAGACTACGCCCAACAAATGGAAAGATCTTGCTCATGCCTACAGTTTGAAGACCAAATGAAGATCAATGAACAATTTCACAAAGTACAAAGGCAGAGCAAGATTCAAGACTTCAACACGAAGCAAATGGTAAAAGTCCACAACCTTCTACACTGTGGAAATCTGGAAGAAACTAGAAGACATTCTGAAGAACCAAGTAAAGAAAAATAAAGTAAAATGCAACAGGAAGCAAACCAGAAAAGAACAGCCAATGACCCCTCTACATAGCCACGGAACTGCGGTCAAACAGGGAATTTGGCCGCGGATCCTTGGCCGTGCGTCGTGCGTGTTGGCGCGTGCGTGCGTGTCGGTGTGTCGGTGCATTACTTAGGTTTTTCTTAGGGTATATTTGTAAATGCAGATGTGAGTCGATTGTAACCCTAGGGTTTCTATGCTCTATAAATAGAAATCCTAAACCTCTTTTGGAGGTATGCCTCTTTTTATTTCATCTATTTAAAATTTATAATTCGGTGTAAATGTTTGGAGAGAGCCATCAAATAAAGTAAGATTTTTATTATCTGCCCTAGTTCTTAATTTTATTTCTGTCTTAGTATAATTTTTATTATCTGCCCTAGTTAATTAGTTTAGAACATGTTTATCAATTCCTTAATGAGTGAGTAGTTCCTCACTTGTTAGGGTTAGGAATAGGGAAGGTTTAAGAGATGAAAATCTCTCACCCCTTTTTTGCCCATCACATATAATTAATAGGACTCCATGTATACATACACACACCGTTCCCTACAGCACCCTACCCCACGAGGTAGCGGTGATACCGCAGTTTAAAAGATCGGTTGCGTATGTTTTCCATGGAGGTTAGGGTAAGAATTGATAAAGGAAGGACAAGAACCTAGAGAAAAAAACATCGTTTCTCCCCGATGGTATTAATCCCCTTTATTAATTATTACCATAACACCTAAAGAGATCTAAATTAGGGCATTGAAAGCGGTGGGAAATCTTAATTTTCCAAACTTAACCTAAACCTAACCTAGCAAGATTCTAATCCTAATTTAAATCAACTTTAGTTTTTAGTGATAATCAACCAACACCGTTTGGAATTAACTCGTTAGAACAATTTGAGAATACACAAAATCCCTGTGGACCGACCCGTACTCACCGGCTAGCTACCAAGCGACGCCGTTCTTGATTGCGGTTAACAATTCTTTAATGCAAAATCTATCACATATAAATCAAATGGCGCCGTTGCCGGGGATGGCGTTGTTATTTTCTTTTTGTAATTTCGGGTTAATATAAAATTGAAAAATCATAAAAACTGAAAAATAAAAAAAATATAAAAAATTTATCATCTTATTATTTTGTGAAGGGTATTTTCGTTGGAATTTAGCAGGATCGAAGAACAAATTCAGATCTGGAAAAATCCAGAGAGAAAAATAGAAAACGGCAGATCTGAACAACAAAGAAAAATCAGAACAGAGGAGCAGAAGAAATCTCGGGATCTGAACCAATCCACAGACCGCGGAACCGCGGCGAGGAAGCGCTTTTGGCGGTGGAACCGCGGTATTGTGCTGACGTCAGCCGACCAGAAACCCTCTGTGAGCTTCCTTTCTCCTTCTCTGCAACCCCAATATCTCCTCTGTAAAATTTGCTTGCAGAATTCTTTGCGCCAAAAATTTCTCCCCCTTCCAATAATTGATCTTGTGCAGGTTATTTTGCGCCGTGCTAAAAAATTTTTTTTTTGCAAGTGATTGTGTTTATGGCTTTGCATATTTAAATTGACTTTAAGGAGCTTGAACACCAATCCAGATTGGGTGGGGATTTCATCACCCTTTCCAGGACCCCAAAAAATCACATAAGGCATATTGCATTGACCATCAATTTAATTAAAAAAGATTAGACTCAGCCTTAAGGACTTCGCGCTCAATAGAACAAAGGAATAGTTGTAGGTATCGACCGTTGATCCTAACCTGACTTTGTGGTGCCTAGGCCATATAGGTAGTGAAAGGTAACTTTAAAAGGCCCGTCTCACGTTGATTCATGAGCGGATCCCTCCTTTCTCTACTTGTGCTTACCTGGCCACAATTGGCGGTGAAGAGGCGGTTTGAGGTCCTCACATCTTGCCCTTTGGAACAGTTAGGAGCTGTCTAGCTGATCTAGGTGACCCTAGATCTAGGCTTGATTGTGCATTTGTGATTGATTGAACGTGTGTATAAGCCTTTTATTGAAAATCTTTTTGCAAAACGCTCCTTATAAAAAAAACACAAAACGAAAAAAAATTTAAAAACTTGCCACTTGTCGCTAAGAAATCCATTGCACCCCACTTGCACCCACATTCTTTTTCTTCTCCTTTCTTACAACATGGGTACCCCACCTCCCAAAACTCTTGCCGAACTTTAGTACCCTCATCCAAACATTGCTTCATACGTGAATTGTTTTGGTCGAATTACGGACGACCCCTCTATGCCCAAAATTTCTTTGAAAGATCGAATAGAAGCGTCTAGGAGAAACAGTTCGACTCTGCAATCCACTTTGTATCAACCATTTCAACCCTCACCACCTTCTTACGTTGATACTCCTTTTTCGAGTCCTGTTGTAACTCCGAAACCCATGTCTATAGCTGAACATATTGAACAATCTCGTAACCGATCTTTCATTCCTTTTAACACTTCTAGTTCTTGGGATCAACAAGTCCATTCACCTTTTTATCCAAATGTTGATCCTACTTCTGTCTAACCATTCAATTCCTACCAGTCCTACCCGACTTTCGCACCTTCCTTAGACATTGCTTCTACACAGCCATTTGGGAGTTTCACGTATCCAAACAACCTTGAATCTTTTACTGAAACCCCTTCACAACCCATGTCTAGTTTGGAACAGTCGTTGGAAGCCTATATTGTAGCGACAAACAAACAGATAAGGAATTTGGATGCGTCCATTGCCGCCCTTATGCAACCGAGTGATCCGGTAGCTAGTCTCCAACTAGCTCCAAAAATTCCAATGTATGATGAGGCGGTTGGACAGATTGAGAATTTGAGTGGAGAAAGTGAGCCGTGCACCCTTCCAAATCAAACCTACCCATCACCAATTGAATCCCACAACTCCTGTTTTCAAACAAGTGTCCCAAACGATTCACCAGTTAAAAATAAAACGTTTAATGAGTTGTGCGACTTTGTAGTGCTTGATTTACCAGATTGTGAAGTGTCCCTTTCGAGTGAAACCATCACCAATCCTTTCGAACTTTACACCTCCAATATAGAACCTGAATTGATAAATGTCCATGCTTTTTATGAGGTGTCAGAAAAAATTGATTTTCACTTGATTGAGGATATTGACGCAGGGAATAATTTGGATGATGAACCCACAGATTTGACTAAATTTTTCTCTCCAATTCATCATCCCGAATCATTAAATGTTTCTCCCAAACTTCATATGCATCTTGATTTTGATGATAATTGCATGGATGAGATAACTTTTGAGGAGAATTATGATGATAGTATTGAGGAGAGTATTGAGGATAGTATTGAGGATGAACCAGTTTTGTTTAATGTGTCGGATTTTCCAATTCATCCTCCTGAACCTTTAACTGTTATACTTCATAAATCACCCCCTCCTTTCCATCGTTCCGACCACGCAAAAGATCACGGAGGAGGACTGTGAGCTCGAAAAATTTCTGTTCGATCACAGCAGTTTTGACGCCACTAGTGCGTTTCTCTTTGAATCTGACACAGTTCTCACAGCCGATAACGATTTCGAGTGTTTCACTTTTTCGGACGATTTTGAAGACTCACCGCCCGAGTTTGAGTCCTTTGAATTTTCAGATGAGTTAGTTGAACCATCAGACTTGGTTGCTTACAGTCATTTCGAACCATTGATGGAATCTTTCGAGTTCGAGACAGTTTACTTAGGTGAGAATAAGACTATCCCTAAATCACTCCCCTTCGTCCTTTCCATCGTTTCGACCGCGCAAGAATCCATCGCGCTTCCATTTTCAATGGATGGTTTACCAAGTTCAACGTACCCATGTTTTCTTGCGAATCTTGAGGGATTTGACCCCATTTCTCGACGGGTTGATAGATTAGCACAATCGCTTTTAACACATCGGTCATCACAATTTGCGCTAATTTATTCACTCAATTTACACCCTCAAGTTCGTACTACACTTCTTTCTCTCTTCCGCGATTCTTCTTCTAATATACCGAGAACATATTCCACCTTTCTTCTCATACGGTCTCGAGTGATTCTTATTTCTTTCCTCTACACTCCATTCTCTCACCAACCACTTTATTATAACGATAAATTTTTTGAATGGTTGGTGCTAACCTTTGGCCTGTGTAAGGCCTTGTATAGCTTGATACTGTGTTTTTCTCCCCCTAACTCTAAACTTTAACATTTAAACAGTGGAAACACTGTTTCACTTAAGTTTGGGGGAGACTTTTTTGTATATATATTTTGTTTTGTTTTTCTGTTAACAATAAAAATAAATATATATAAAAAATAAACAGGGGAATACCGGCCATTTTGACCCTCTTGGTGTAGCCTGACAGTGAGGACACTGTCAAGTTTAAGTTTGGGGTGTGCTCGGTAAGCTTTCTTCCTTCGCATTGATATGTATATTCTTGCATTTGCATACTTATTTTAAAACCCATAAAAACTGAAAAATTTGAAAAATTATAAAAATAAAAACATTCAATTTTGGCCATAATTGACTTCAGTTTGACAAATTGGTTAACTAGATAGGAACAACTAGATCTTAGACTTAGTAAATTAAAAACCCTAAAAATAACCTTTCTTAAAATTTAACGGTAGAAATTATATGTCTTTGTAGTTTACTTAGAAATAGGCAAATTTCGAGTTGACTTCTCGGGCTAGGTGAAAACAAAGGAAAAATATTGATATTTTTATTAAAGTATAAGTCTGAAAAATAATTTCTAAGCTTAAATCTAAATTCTAAAAATTTATACCCTACAAATTGCACAAACACGAACCATGAAACTTGGAATAGTAGAAGAGACCTTAAAATGCTCTTGTCTAAACTCCTTAGTATGAAGGAAAATAAAATAAAATAAAAATTACAAGTGTGAATAAAGAGATAAAAAAATGAACACTGGTTTTTGTAATTACTTAAGGCTGCATAAATAGAAAAAAATATTTAGCGATGGTGCTTTATCACCAGGTACCTTAGACCAACTGGTTTGGGAGTCACTGCTAAAGCCTTAGGTGTTACAAGACTAGGAATTATGCCTTAATGAGCAAACACATTTTGTAATCGGTCGTTAGTATCTCAAGAAGTATTAACGGTCGCATGAAGAATGTGTGAGCAATTTCATTTAAAAATTCACCAATTGAAAAGTACTTTGGACGACGGACAAAAGTATAATAGCTTGATTTGAATTTCCAAGTGTAGGGGTGATATATACACACACGTAGGGGTATGAGATTGGGGTTTAGATAAAAGATAGGAATGAAAAATAGGACTTGTATCTTTAATAGAGATGATAAAAATTCCTGAGTTGAGATGGAACCCTAGAAGGAAAACTTAAAAGATGCCAAAAGCTAAGTAAATTCACAAGAATATATATTATCTTAAGTTAAATGATGAGGAAGCGTGAAAAATACGGGTGGATAATTTTTGAGTCGAAGATAATGGAGTTTCTTGTTAGAAGACCTAATTGGAGAATAAAAGTCAATAGGCCAAATTGATAGGATTTTGTGGGTAGTATCCACTGAAAACCCTTAGGAGACAACACTCCTCCTACTAGGGACACCTAGAGGTTTAACGGCTTGTTGCACGAGCTCAGTGCAATCGCGTTTCCCTACGAAAGTGAGGCTAGCTCTTTTTCGAGAATAAAAATAGATTTGCTCGAGGACGAGCAAAAGATAAGTTTGGGGGTATTTGTTCATATCATAATTTTGCATTATTATATTTCCCATTCTTAGTCATTTTACAAATAAACAGGTGCTTTTGATCCATGTCTGCTACATAGTTGCAGGTTACAGGTTCTCGGAACAAAAACAGTGAAAATAATGAAAAGACGATACAAAAGTGAGATTACGCCCAACAAATGGAAAGATCTTGCTCATGCCTACAGTTTGAAAACCAAATGAAAATCAATGAACAATTTCACAAAGTACAAAGGCAGAGCAAGATTCAAGACTTCAACACGAAACAAACGGTAAAAGTCCATAACCTTCTACACTATGGAAATCTGGAAGAAACTAGAAGACATTCTGAAGAATCAAGTAAAGAAAAATCAAGTAAAATGCAACAGGAAGCAAACCAGAAAACAACAGCCAATGACCCCTCTACATGGCCGCGGAACCGCGGCCAAACAGGGCATTTGGCCGCGGATCCGCGGCCGTGCATCGCGCGTGTTGGTGCGTGTCGGTGCGTCGGTGCATTACTTAGGTTTTTCTTAGGGTATATTTGTAAATGCAGATGTGAGTCGATTATAACCCTAGAGTTTCTATGCTCTATAAATAGAAATCCTAAACCTCTTTTGGAGGTATGCCTCTTTTTATTTCATCTATTCAGAATTTATAATTCGGTGTAAATGTTTGGAGAGAGCCATCAAATAAAGTAAGATTTTTATTATCTGCCCTAGTTCTTAATTTTATTTCTGCCTTAGTATAATTTTTATTATCTGCCCTAGTTAATTAGTTTAGAACATGTTTATCAATTCCCTAATGAGTGAGTAGTTCCTCACTTGTTAGGGTTAGGAATAGGGAAGTTTGAGAGATGAAAATCTCTCACCCCTTTCTTGCCCATCACATATAATTAATAGGACTCCATGCATAAATACACACACCGTTCCCTACGGCACCCTACCCCACGAGATAGCGGTGATACCGTAGTTTAAAAGACTGGTTGCGTATGTTTTCCATGGAGGTTAGGGTAGGAATTGATAAAGGAAGGACAAGAACCTAGAGGAAGAAATATCGTTTCTCCCCGATGGTACTAATCCCCTTTATTAATTATTACCATAACACCTAAAGAGATCTAAATTGGGGCATTGAAAGCGGTGGGAAATCTTAATTTTCCAAACTTAACCTAAACCTAACCCTAGCAAGATTCTAATCCTAGTTTAAATCAACTTTAGTTTTTAGTGATAATCAACCAACACCGTTTGGAATTAATTCGTTAGAACAATTTGAGAATACACAAAATTCCTGTGGACCGACCCGTACTCACCGGCTAGCTACCAAGCGACGCCGTTCTTGATTGCGGTTAACAATTCTTTGATGCAAAATCTATCACATATAAATCAGGTGATTATTGATTGATTGACCAAGGCAGCTCATTTCATACCGTTTCAAGTTGGTCGGTCGACGGAAGCGTTAGCAGAGCGGTACATGCAGGAGATTGTGAGATTGCATGGAGTACCTGTGAGCATCGTTTCCGACCGTGATACCCGATTTTTGTCGCACTTTTGGAGGAGTTTACAAAAAAGTTTGGGGACTCGATTGAAGTTTAGCACCGCTTATCATCCTCAAATCGATGGCCACTCAGAGAGAACGATCCAAACTTTTGAAAATATGTTGAGTGCTTGCATGTTGGACTTCAAGGGTTCATGGAAAGATCGTCTACACTTGGTGGAGTTTCTTATAATAACAGCTTTCAAGCGACTATCCAGATGGATCCATTCGAAGCATTATATGGCCGTAAGTGTCGCTCACCCGTCTGTTGGGACGATGTTGGAGAACGAAGATTATTGGGACCGGCTCTTGTCGTGCAAACCGTAGAAAAATTTAATACGGTACGAAATCATATGAAAGCATTGCAAGATCGACAGAAAAGTTGGGTCGATACAGCTAGAAGACCTATGGAGTTCGCAGTTGGTGATCTTGTATTCTTAAAGATATCACCGATCAGAGGAGTGATTAGTTTTGGGAGTCGAGGCAAGCTTAGCCATCGATTCGTGGGGCCTTCCGATATTATCGAGCGCGTTGGAGAAGTAGCTTATTGATTGGCTTTACCACCATCTTTGGCGAGTGTTCATGATGTGTTTCTTGTATCTCAACTCCGTAAGTATGTTCGAGATGAGATGCACGTACTAGATCATTCAGAGCTAACAGTAAGGGAGGGCTTGATATACAAAGAACGATCGATGGCGATTGTAGATTGAAGAGAAAAGGTTCTCAAGAACAAGATTATCCTTCTCGTACTTATTTCATGAGGAAATCGCTCGCACGGATAATCGACTTGGGAACGAGAAGACGAGATTCGACAGAAGTTTCTACACCTTTTCTCTTAGATTTATGTTTGCTTGTCTTTTCTAGCTCCGGGAATTTCGAGGACGAAATTCTTTTTGTAGTTTGGTATAATATAACACCATAGTTCGTTTATACCATGTTCTATTTGATTATTTTCTTTATCTTGTGGCTATTTCTTGGTTTTAGTTGTTTTTGGGTGCGGATAGTGTTTTGGTATTTGTGTTTAGTATCCGACCCAACCCGCATGCTTGAAACCCGTCTTGGTTCTTGATTATGTTTTATCCCTGCTAGTGCCGAGGATCCGTGCACACATATGTTCTGTATACCTGCATCATACATCTGGCATTTGCATATATTTTTAATAATACAATTATAGTCAAATAATATATTTTTAAATATCTAGCATGGCCTGCATCATACCCCATATCCTATAGTTGCATCCGTACACCGTGTTCACGTCCCGTTTAGTGAAACAGACTCGTTTGGATTGCTACGTGCATACTACGTGTATCCGTTCTTGTGGGTATGCATTTTCTTTAACTGAATATCGCATTATGGTTTTAGTTGACACGTATATTATCCGTATTTTCAAACCTTATTTTTAGACAAAACCCCGGCATGTTTTGAAGTATTTTTGTATTAGCCAGAAAACTCAAATATATTCAATATTATATTCCTTATATATATACTGTTTATATATACGTGTGTGTGTGTGTGTGTGTATCTTAAAAATAAATATATTTTCAATATTTTCTAAATCTTTCTTAACCCTCTCTCTCTGTCAGTCTCTCTCCTGGTGTGTGTGTGTGTGTGTGTGTGTGTGTGTGTGTGTGTGTGTATTATATTTTTATTTTTGAAAAACCTATATGTTCTCCTCTCTCCTCCCCCCAAAACCTTGAGCTTTCCCCTGCACAACCCGAGAACCCCGACGACCCATGAAAACCTATCGCCGCCGTCGATCCCCCTCGTCCTCTTGCCGTTACCACCTTCGCCTGCATCCCCTCTCCTTCTCCTCGACCTCATTCTCACTTTCCCTGCAGACCCCAACACCAAACCCCGAGCTCCTCTTCTTTCCCTGCACATTCCGACACCAAAAACTCTAGCACCGTTGTACCATCGCCGGTAACCCATCGCCAGAGACCCACGACTCATCGTCATCTCTCCTTCTCCTCTGTCCCATAAAGCCAGAGCCACACCAAACCCCTGCCCTTCTCCTTTCTTCTTCTTCTTCTTCTTTTCTTTACTTTCTTAATTCTTGTTCCCGGTGATCGCCGGAGCCATGCACCTCACCGACGATCCGGGCGACCCAGTCGTCGTCCCCATCCAGCATGGTTACGTTCTTGTATAGCTTGGTTCTGTCCCATACGCGCGTGTGTGCATCGCGATATTTACCCGACGTCGGACGCAGCGTACGTACCCCGTCGTGAGATTCGATCAGGCAAGTTTATCTTTCTACATACTATACTATTATATTTTTACCCATATGAATAAAAATAATACATTTATGTTGCATTGTGCATCCCTGTTACAGTTTTACCATTTTTAGGATATCCGTTCGTATCCGTACTGTTTATTACATATTTAGTTGCATGCCGGAACCTGATTATTTCATGTTATTGCTATATTCATATACCATGCTTTCTAGTGTGCATCATACGACTCGTGGACTCATAATATGGTATCACAGATTAATACTTGTGCATCCGTGCATTTACCGTGCTTCGATACTTGCTATAGTTTTACTTTGGGCATCCGTTTGATACATATGCACTATCTGACATGCCTAATACACTACTTGACTAGATACCTGATCTTGTTACTAATGCCGACAATTTTGACTTTTTGTCCTGATGGACGTATCCTGTTGTCTGCATAGACAAAACCTGTACATGCTTGATCCTGTGTTAGCAGTAGCTTCGTATTATCAATACCTGACTTGAACACATAACCTTTGGGGTATGGGGAAATCAAAAGTGTAACCGAGTGTAACTTAAAAGGATATTACTTGATCCGTTGTTCCAGGGGATAACGGAACAGAATCATTCGTGATTCTTACTACTTGATCCGTGGTTCCGGGGGGGGGGGGGTAACGGAACATAATCATTCTTAATTCATACATCTTGATCTATGGTCCGGAGGGTAACGGGATATATACTTTTGAGTTACATGGAGGAGTATATTCATTGGTTTCAAATACCTTTAGAATAGATAACCTAGTAGCATAGTTTAGATTACTCACCGCACTTCACATACACATATACACCTCACTGTTTCATATCTGTGTTTACTTTTTATATTCATGTTATCATTTATATTCATGCGTGCATATCTCGTTGCATCCTGGTTATCTCTATTGTTGATATTATGACGCACTGACGTCTTAGTTTTGCATGGCCCAGTTTCTCTATCTCTATCGCAGGCTGACCAGGAGTATTTTAGCCATCAAGCCGAGTAGTGAGGATCGTGTTAGTGATAGTTTAGTTTAGTTTTCTTTCCGCATCTTTTATTTCTTGATGTGAGCCCGTATCGGGACGTTTTTCTAGATGTTATTGTTTATTGGATTTATCGTTTCCGCTTCTTTATTTCTTGACTCTTTTATCCTGGCAGATGGACATGTACTAGTTAGTTTTATATTTCTTATTGTTCTTGATATCTTATAGACAGCCGTAATGTGACTATGGAGTGATGTTTCCTAACTACAGGTAGCATGGTTAGCTCTGTTACGTGCCGTAGTTAGCGCACTCTGGGAAGCGGGGCATGACATGGATGGTCGATACTGCCCTTTTTTGCGACGTGGACGGTCGATACTTGATTTGACTTGCTCTGCTTCTTGCAGTGTCAGGGATTTGATTTGACTTGCTCTGCTTTCTGCGGTGTCAGGGTTGAGGTTGACTTGCTCTGTTTCTTATGGTGTCCGGGTTAAAGTTGACTTGCTCCGCTACTTGCGGTGTTAGGGTTTTGATTTGACTTGCTCCGCTTCTTGCGGTGTCGGGGTTAAAGTTGACTTGCTCTGCTTCTTGGGGTGTCGGTTTGATTTGACTTGCTTCCGAGGTAGATCTTGATTCCGCCAGGGAGGTCATTGGTTGACTAGTTGATTTGATTTGTTTTATGAGTTCCCTATCCGTCCAGCTGGACTTTTGAGCTTAGAAGCGCTGCCGAGTGGGACGTTGATTTGATCTGTTTGATTTCTTCCTTATTTGGCAGGACTTTTGAATTTGAGGGGAACTTAGAATTTGGATTTTGTTTGGCATCAGCGTCGCTGCACTAGAATAATGCCAGGAGCAACTCATCATTTGCCTTGGGAACACTTGGGATTTGGGTTTTTGGTCGACATCAGCACCGCTAACACTAAAGCATAGTGCCAAGAGCGACTCATCACTTGCTTTTGCCTATTGGTAAGCAATGGCTTAGGAGACAGGTTTAGATCCCTATCACCTAAGGCTTTTCAATTTTATGAGCTCTAAGGGTCTCATAAAAGCATTTTCTTCCTACGAGTTGAGAGGATCTCGCAGGCGTATATCTTCCTAGGATTCGTGGGGATTCCTAAGTGTGTCGCTCCTTTATGAGTCGTAAGGATCTCATCCGGGGATATTCTCCTAAAAAGGTCGAGAGGACCTTGCGAGTGTATTTTCGTCTCTTTTCACGAGTCTGTGACCTTTCGAGTTTTCACAAACTCACCGGCAGCCCAGCTGTTTTTTTACTTACGGAACCCTTTCGGGTTTTCCTCCATGTCCGTTTTTCTTGTGTACATACCATTTTTTTACGAATGCCTTGTAGATGGAGCATCATCACCAGTGGGACTTTAGATGTAGCCTCGCTAGCGGAACTTGGGAGAGATAGGGGTCATTTATTCCCCTGGATTGTATATGATTTTAAGGGATGTATAATCTGTTAGTTATGTATATGCCCTAGAGGCCATTGTTGTACATATGATGTATATTATAATGGATGCTTGAATATATATAGAGAGGACTTTCTTGCTTGATATGATAGTATGCTATCTGGTTTCACTTTATCTTAACGTGTTAACAAATACTGTTTTGTGATCACATGTTGATAAAGCCCAAAGGATATGTACTCGACTACTAGGACTATGATACAGATCATACTAGTGGGGCTAGGGTAGTCTACGAGTACATCCCATAACTGTTCCTAGTCGAGAGTGTATCGCGACAGGGCATCGATACTCCAGAGTAGACTAGCGTATACGCATCTTGACCCATATGATGGGCGATGGATGATCCTATATCCATTGGTGTTGGATATCAAAGATGGTGTACGGGTACTCAGTGGAGACTGGGTATACTGAACGGACTCGCCGAGAACTCCTGGATGGTATTATACCTATCGTCAGATAGCAGTTCTCCGGTGACACTAGTACAGGTTAGTCTGTAGACCCGAGATCGTCATAGAGTCTTGCGTGATTCCCACTATGCTTTGATTTCCACCTTACCACGTCCAAAAGGGCGTGCAAAATGGTGGCATATGGGTACAGTCCCGAATTACATGGAGGCAATGAGCGATAGGAGGGGTTTCGTCTCTCCCGGTATAGGGAGTTGATGTTGTGATATGTTCGATTGGCTATAACTGGAAGTCCCTGGCCAGGGCTGATATGGAGATTTACTGGTAAGAGTTATCAGTAGTTTCTCGACTCGTTATGAGCCTTACATCGACACGACTTATCAGTTACTGGGGTCTGACGTTTACCACCCCTACATTAGATATGCAACATATCAGACGAAGAGACCGGACTGTACGGTAGTGTTTACTGATTGGATTCACAGGAGAATATATAGGCTTTCTTGTTGATCTTCTGATTGCTCAATACACGGGTGGCTGTTATGTTTAGCTGGCCGCTTGCAGCTTGTAGGTGTTTTATATGATCATCACCCACTGCCGGCGTATTGACGATTCTTTAGAGTCCTACACAGAGGTTTCCTGGCTCAGGCAAAACGGAGTAGGAGCACATATGTGATATGTGCGGGACCGAGAATAATACAGTATAAGATACCGTATTATATTCTCGCGATATGAGATATCGGCCGGGTATATGTGATATAGCCGGGTCATCGGATCAGGTGTTGATTCGATGAATTGGTACATGTTATATTATTCGGTTATATGCAATATAGCCGGATTGTCGGATCAAGAGTTGATTCGATAATTTAATATATAATTATATATGTGATATATTACATTACGTTAACTAATATAAGCTCGCTTTATTGATTCATTTTCTCACTGGTTAATACATTGATGAATATGTGATATATGTTAATTGTATTATTTTCTTTTGTTACAAAATATATTGTATATGTGATATATATAATATTGTAACAAGTTAGGGTTACAAATGCAACATAGTTGTTAAGTTAAAACAAAGTTAGGGTTTGGATTTGGGTTAGCTTTTGGGTTAGCTTTTTCCTGAAGCTTCATGAAGCTTTCCTTTTGTCATTTTGCTTTGATATTTTGTGTAGATATTTGTTAACCCAACCCAAACCCTTAACTCTAGTTTATTCTCTACATGAGTTAAAGCCTTCATTTTATTAACTCATGGTTGTAATTGTAACCATAACAATAATTCATTATTCATCACAAAATCTTTCTTCTTCTTCTTCCTCCTTAAAAAAGCTTTCTAGCTTTTTGTGTTGTGATGATTTAAAATGAGAAATTGAAAACAAAAGAGAGCAAAATTCCCACTTCATCATCCTCATCTATTCTAGCCACTTAGATTAGGGTGTTCACTTCACTAATACTTGATTAGAGAAGTAAGAGCTTGAGTTTGAGATTCTTCAAGGTAGATCATCTTCGAAAAGGAAGACTTCTAGCAAGCATGGATCATTCGACTTGTGGAGCCTCTCTAGAGTCTGGAAGTTCATGGATCACGGCGAAGGGAATTCTACTCGGAGCTTGTGAAGCGAAGGAATGGACTACAAAGGTTGTAATCCCTCTCTCTTAGATGTAAAGTTGTTTACATGCAAGTTAACCATAATTCTCTAGTTAAGATCTTGGTTAGGGTTTGTTTAGCACCCCAAAAAATTTAAAGTAGCATGATTGATGCTTGCCAAAACCTTCACAAGGTGCTCTGCTAACCCAACAGTGGTATCAGAGCCAAGCTAGAGCATTAGGCGCTATCTATACAATGTTAGAAGTCCGATCGAACCCCGAAACCCCGAAACGACCCCTTTTCTGGAAATTTTTCAAAAAGTTGAATTTTTTCATATTAAAAGTACTCAGAAAATCATGCAGGGAATTTTATGGACCCACCTAAAGAACGAGTCTCTAACTCGCTACAGTGACCATGTAACCGCGGCCAAAACCTGGTTTTGGCGGCGGTTCCACGGCGCCACTGTGGAGGCTTGGGACGGTCCTTTCAGCGACGGTCCATAGGTGCTGGGGCATGCTACTGGGAATTTTTATTTCTTCTCAAGTGTTGAGCTCACTGGGGTATTTTGGGAATTCGTTGTATCTATCGAATTATCTAACTTCGCTTAGTTATCTGTGATGATTATGTCTTGCCGTGATATGTTATATTAGATCGTTGTGTATTGAATAGCCGAGGTTTTTATATGAGATGAGAGTTTTCTTTTTCATTCATGTAAAACTCATTTGTATGTAATATTCTTTTATTGGGGCACTTCCGGGTTGAGGATGATGTCACCATTGTATATTATTTACTTTTCCGCATTATGATAGACCCAAGGCGGAGAGTACAAGTAACCGGGTTCTACGGTCCAGTGGGAGGCCATCTCGAGGAGTCGAGACCTGGTCTCCTAACCCTAGTATTGGCAGGGTTACTTGCCGCTCTCGTAGGGGTCTAAGGATGTGGGTTTGGCTATTCATCGCGACTGTGGAATCCGTGTTTTATCAAGGCTCAAAATAAAACACGGACGTCTTAATATATCCAAAATTTCTGTAAGTGCACGGCGGCGCCCCGGCCGTCAATCCGACGCCGGAATGCGGAAGCGGTGATAAACTTTAATTTTGCGGACTTTGCAAACCGGCACCACCGCGCACTAAACTCCGGATCGAACCATTAACTAGTCCTAACTAACTACAAGAAAGGGAATAGAGATATACCGACGATCCAAGTCCTCCGGTCTTCTCGTCATGGTCCCGATCTCCTGCGGAAAAGTCCCGTCTTTTCCTCGTCGCCGGAAGTGCACCACATCGCCTACTTTGTTTACGGGCTCCCACCTCAATGCCGAGGCAACTCGGGCACGAAGCCGGCTACTCGACGTGCCCAAGATATACTGTAGAATATAATGTAGAATAGCTGTCTCTTTGGGGTTTTGGAGGTTGCCACGATGGAGGAATTTTTATAAGAATTTTTCCATTGATGCTTGCAAGAAAAATCATGGAGCATGCTAAGAAAAAAGAGCTCGGCCAAAAAAAAACTTTTGAGCTCACTGGAAAATGATATGGGAAGCATGCATCTTTTCTTGCTGTAAAAAGAAACAGCACACTCAAATAGCTAGGACCCCCTTTCAATATATTAATGCACAAATTAAAACATGCACAAATGAAATCCACCCTTCACAGCACACACACACACACTAATGGGGGGGGCCCACGAAAATAAATCATGAAGGAAAATTCTTCACACCAAATAATTAAACACTCCCCTCCATTCCCAAACAGTGCCGGCCATTCCCAAAACCCCATCCAAACAATGGCCGGCCAAATCCAAACCCAATTTCCAACACAAAATTCACATTCAAAACCCATACCCAACCTTACCTTAATTAATGCAAGGTATGGAGCATGGCAATATACAAAGAACCCCTCCACAAGATATTATTTGCAAACTGCAAATAATCCCCTCCATCGGAAAAGTCCGGCCGGGAAAGAACAAAGGAAAACCGGCCGGAACGGAATGCAAACTGGCAACTCCAGAAAACTGGTCCCGTAATAAATTACAGGAAAACCCCGATACTGTGCATACACACCCGCATCTGTATTCCGTCCGGATACAAATGCAAAAAGACAAAACTACATTATCAAATACTAAGATCCGGCTTAAGCCAAAACCGGCTAGTAAAAACCGTCCGATCACGATCCGTGCAATACCGCACGTATCTGATCGAACCCTGCCATATCTCCATACGGCCTCTACAGCGTTTCGCCCGAAACCTGAGTAACTGAAAGTGTGGTAGACTCTAAAGACTCGTCAATACAATGGCTGTGGATTTAACCACTAGCCCGTCAGAGGTATAAGCCAATACGTAACGGGCCACCAGCTATTGACTAAAAGGGACGTCGATGAGCGAACTCATCCTGACACCCTACTGAGCCTGTCAGTGACAATATCCGTGCAGTCCGGTCCGTTCGTCTATGAGCATCGCATGGCGGGCCTAGGGGGTTGGTAAAAGTCAGACCCCCAAAAGCGGTACAAGTCGTGTCGGAGTGTAGCCCAGAACACCCTGAGATACTACTGGAATACCTACCAGTAAATCTCCTTGCCTTGGCCAAGGACTTTGTGTAATGGCTCTCCTAGACACAGCACGACCTCACCCCCAATACCGGGAGAGACGAACCCCTGAAGATACGCTCACTGCCTCCATGTGGCTCGGGACTGTACCCAACTAAAACCTGTTTGCACGACTCCTTTGAGCCGTGGTAGGGTAGTAATCAAAGTACAGTAGGAACTCACACGAGACAAATGACGATCCCCAGGTCGATGAACTAACCTGCACACATGTCACCAGGGAACTGCCATCTGACGTCTGGTATATGACCAACTAGCATGTTCCCGGCGAGTCCTGTCCGGTGTACTCATAACCCAATGAGCACCTGTATACATCTTAGGTGATCCAACTGACACCAGTGGCTTGTGAGACCGGCCACCGTCCCTCGTCGGGGTCTCGACTGTATACACTAGTCTACTAATGGAGTATCGATGCCCGGTCTCGAAACTCCCACGACTAGGGACCTTTTAAGGATATGCTTGTAGACCCCCAGCTCCCACTTATATGATCGCCCTCATACTGCTGGTGGTCAAGCAAGAATCCTAGGGGCTCTATCAACGTGTAATAGCGACGTGTCAGGTCACCTAAAACAGTACACGATGATAAAGGTAAACCAGATAGCATACTATCATCTCGAGTAAGACTGTCCTACCGGGATGGGTCCTCCCTCAATCATTACAATCACGTACCTGTGACCTAATAATTGACTCTGAGGGCACTATCTCCAACAATCTCCCACTTGCACTCAAGGCTAATTATTGCGATGTCGCATACTCACAGCCCGTGTGATACCGAACATCCAACTCCTCTACTAGTCAGTCTCACAAAGCTCGTTTGCGGAACTATTGCGTTCGAGGAATAGCCTCAGTGAGTGGATCCGCTTAGTTGTTTCTTTCTATGTCTCTCTATATCTCAAGTTCGCGGAGAAACCCATCTCCCGAAATGAGCAATACCTGTCTTAGAATGTGTCTGGATGTCTGATGGGACATAGCTCATAAATGAACTCCAAATCCAAACTTCTTAGACTGTATCGTCAACTGAACTTAATCAGTATCCTGCGCGCCATGCCTCCCTCAGTATTGCCTTGGATCACCTGTCCAAAATACTGCCCCTCGTCAGAGGGAAAACTATAACTCTGACAACCTTCTTGTCGTCCATGTCACCTTGGAAGCCTGGAATGATAACCGTCTCCTGAATGAGGCTGTCGTTATCATATCCCTAGAACATCCACTTATGTTCTAAAACTGCTTCCGACTGTTTCTCCAGGATTGGATTAATGTCAACTTATTGCATCTTGTGCAAGAACAACATCTGGTGTGGTACTTGACATCTCACGATTGACTCAATTGCCTGAGCAAGTGATCTGCCAATCATGCCCGTCCCTCTCCCTTTTAGTCTGTAAGACACCTTTGGAGAGGGTGACTCCATTATCTGCAGGTACACTACCGTGCCAGGAGTCGTCCATCCTAAATACTCTTAGAATGCTGTCAAGTACCCTGATTGGGAAACCACCCAAATCTAGATCTAAAACCATAGATCCAGTAACCAGTATGTCAGATATAAAATCCATTTCCTTTGTGGAGAAACCACTGTGCGACGACCAAAGTATAACCGATCGTAGTATAGGAGTTTCTTTTCCTACTATGTGTATGTCATCCAAATACCATGACATCACACCCTACTACCTTCTCAACAGATCCATCCCCTATTCTGATGAAGTCAAACTCATGACTGTCACGTCAGAAATAGATGATCTATCTCCGCTTTATCTGCTTTAGTCTATGAATAGACATAAGCCTGATGTCCACCAATGCTTCCGCTGCTCCCACTGACTACGACAACCCTCTGGCAGAGTCATACAGACGTGCACTTCTAGAGCAAGTTTAGAACGACGCTATACTCATCCTTCTACCGGGTCTCACAGCCTGGAACAACAACAATGGCAAGTGTGGGTATACAAGAACTTCCCTGTCACCGTCCTTGAGGCTACCGAAGTACCTCTCGGGTGCCTGAAGTTACCCACCTTATCTGCGGAGTGGCCAATGGAATGTCAAATCAGATTGAATCTTTAGGTTCCTTATCAAATCTTCAGTAATCGTTTGCGGTTCTGGAATCACTTCCAGTTCTACCATACTCCCACTACTGTTTTCTGAAAAAATCCATTTTTAATAAAACTGTGGCGAGTCTAGAACAATATCGCTATTGTTCATCCAGATGGCAGAAAGTCAACCCTCGTCATAGCCTGGGTCAACCCACAAACAGCCATTACAGAAACGTGCCTTGAGTTGTCCAGTGTCTGGTTTTAATCATAAACCGGACAATTCCCCGTACCTTAACATCGTTAAGATATGAACTGTTCTATATCTAATATAGAAACAGAGGCACTGATTTAATTGAACCAGATCCAAATCATGCAACTGTCTCCAGCGCATGTCAACTAAATGGAAGGAGGCCGATCAGCGTTACTCAACTTAGGAATACTTCCAATTATGAGTAACCTGAAAGAGACACAAGATCTCTTTATCATTACTATCAACTGAATACCATACACAAGTATCTACATCTTCGATCTCTTTGAAGAATCCCGATACTTGCTATACCTGGTTCTCTACTTTATTCAAATACCTATAACTTCTCAAAATTTGGACCCTGTGTTTCTACGAAACACATGTCTAAGAACTAGAGAAGTTAAAAGTAAACAGAATATAGTATGAGGACCAACCCCTCTGTCCTAATGGACACTGGACAACATACAATACTCTGTATAAGTCCGCTGAGTCTAACAACTCTTTCACTGTGTGTCGTAGGCTGAAAACTGTACTTATGGTTAAGAAGAATTACACCGCTGTTTAATGCTCCTTACCTAACCATCCACTGATATAGGTAAATGTCATCGACATAATATCAAAAGGTATATCTCACTCTATGGAAATAGACGTACAGATATATCAATTTGAAATTGGTGCATAACAGCGGATATTCAAAACCAAATATTTGCCGACCGGCAAACAGCCCAGATGATCTCCTCAAATATCACCGATTAGAACGAATCCCGATATAATGAGGATGATCACCCAATTCCCAATAACTTACTCCCACTCATCATCTGTAAAACTATACAGATGTGAGAATCAAACTTGGTAAATACATACCCTGGAGCAAGTGTCCAATCGGGAAATCAGTTTTCTTTTAACAGTACACAGTTGAACCTGAAACATTGAAATGTTTCGATGGGGTATCCTGGTATTCCTAGTAATGCCTCTTCCAGATTCACGACTGTAACCGTATAGTTCTTTGCCACCTCTCCAAATCCCTTCATATGTCTTTAGTCTTTACCTTCTGCACACCCTTTTAGGCCAAATGGTTTTCTTCCTTCCCTACCGTTCGGCACCAGCCTATGGTTTGGAAGAAGACTATCCAATAAGCATAATGGGTGTACTGTCCCAATCCTAGGAACACTCGCAATGAGAGAGGGTGAAGATAAAAGACAACCGAATAAACCTTATTCCTATTTCTCCTGAACCAGAATCCATCCCCGAACTGGAACCAGTTCCATTCGAGTTCGTATATAACCATACGATGGAGTATCCAAATAAACTGTGGATCTTCGTAGTGATACGGAGTGTCCTGGAGAAATACAAAGGTGATGTGGGAGTGGTAACGAAATATTTGGTTTGGTCGTGAATGTCTGTTGCAATTTACTTTGCCCTCTTACTAATCCCTTGCTTTGTCTGAACTTAATACCTTCTGCACACCATCGTTATGCTAATTGGTTTTCTTCATTCCCTACCGGTCGGCACCAGCCTAAGGTTTGGAAGAAGACAATCCAATTTGCGAATTTGCGTAATAGGTGTACTACCCCTAAACCAAGGAGTACTCGTAACCTGAGAGAGGGTAAAAGGAAAAGACAACTGAATAATCCTATCCGTTTTCTCCAGAACCTGAAACCATCCTCGAATAAATTCCTTCGAGTTCGTATCTAACCATACGATGGTTTTGTCCAATGGAAGTGGACGTTCGTAGTAATACGGGGTGTCCTGGAGAAAAGGGTAAAAGTAGGAGTGGCAATGAGGTCTGCAACTCTGACAATCCAAAAGCCAGTGTTAAGAAGGTTCGGTTAACTTGGTTACTGAGTCAAAGTCTTAGGGTCGGGTCAATGGTCGCTGCCAAAGAGAGAGAGAAAAGAAACACTCAGCGTGCACTCTAACCTAGATCAGAATGGTTACAAATTTATCTAATCTGGAAACCTCCCACTGTACCTCAAATTCTCCTCCAAACCTGAAAGAAGAATTAGTCGGGGTCACCCGAGGAGTAAACTAACTCATCAGTGGGAATCGGGATCCAACTATCATTGCATGATAAAGTGACGGAATCCGCTCACATCATCATACTCCAGATGGTATGCGCATATCTGGCAAGTTTCAGTTCTTTTGAAACTCCCGATGTGATTTCTGCCCCATGCTCTTATGACCTTGACTTTGGCCAACATATCATAAGTCACATGTCAAGTTCTACCCGTCATTCTCCAGGTTAATTTGAATCCACCCGTACATACCCTTGACTTTGGCCAAAATGGCAGCACGACTGTCCCAAACCAACGCATCTATCTATGCTGCATATGAATACCCCAATAGCTACCAATCACTGTGCCTTGACTTTGGCCAACATACACAGCTTGAATACTATTGACCACCCATATGAAACGACGGAGGGCTACGAATGGTTTCTGGCGAAAACCTTTAACGTAAAGAACTTGATATCGTTGAAGGAACTGATAGCTTTTAAAAATATAGTGACGAAAACCGTTGCTAAAGAGGTCACTCCCGGTAAAGGGATCTCGGCTCTTTCCCCGTAGAATGGGGTGCAGGATATTCCAAATGAATACCACGGTGCAAAGCAAAAGTAATCGGCTATAGTGAAGTTAATGCCCTGACGCAAAACTTCTGTCCAAGGGGTCACTCCCGGTGAAGGGATCTCGGCCCTTGCCTCGTCGACTGAGGAGCAGGATATTCTAAATGAATACCGCGATGCAAAACAAAAGTGAACGTCCTTGCAATAACAGCTTTTTGAAAAAGTGTTCCAACAACATCAGATTAGGTTTGTTTTTAACTTGCATTGATTCGAATCAATGCAGTCCCATCAATTGATCACACCAAAAGAACGAAAATATACTGATGTACGTATATGCCATCCGCATTCGCCACTGGTCCCGTCATTACCCGTTAGGTTAGCTAACTAACGACAGAGCGGGGACTGGACTAGCGCGGATGTAAAACATATACAACATCTACTAATATATATACCAATATATTATATTTCGCTCAAGGCATGAATAAAATGCAACATCACAGAAATGAACAGCATCAAAGAACAATACAGATATCTGGGATCCCCGGGTTTCACAGAGCCACTACTGAAACCCGACGTTCCCCTGTCGTGTGGATAGCCTGTGCAATGAAATCCTATACCCCCTACGAGTGCGGCGAATAGCCCGCCAATTCTAGAGTGAAGCCCCCTCCGTCTCAATGCATGAGATGCGGGCTTGTTGCCCTCTAGAACCCGGCTATCCGTGCACCCCTCCGCGGGGCAACCCTAGTACAGAAAGTAAAATATACATACACCGGGTACATCGACCGCAACCAGGTCGTGCCCCAAAAGAATAATACAAACAGGCAGTGACGGCAGTCCACATGTCGGGACGCTCGCCCCGCAATATCAAATGTACATAATACAACAAAACAGTACTAGCATTGCATCCAGGCTATCCCCCACGACCGATCCGCAACATCACAGCAAATGCATAGAACATCAACGTGAAAATCACGTTCGCAAATCCGTCTAACCGGGCTATAGCAGTTAGACCGGATTTACCGATCGAGTGACATTCACGGTCGCAGATATAATGTAAATACTGTGAAAAATGTGTTTAAAATTTTCCGATTGATTAAACATTAACAAGTGGGCCCCCAAACAAAACTGTAGCAACCACAGAAAATCTGGGCCCAATTTTAATATTCCAAAAACCACATTTATCATTCAGGAACATACTGCAAAAATTTGGGGGGGTGAACAGTTACATCCGCGGCGGAAGCGCGGCCAAAGCAGGGGTTTGGCCGCCCTTCCGCGGCGGTATAATGAGATCGTTGAACCAAATTTTTACAGTGACCTTAAAATTCCTGCACATCACTCTGAGACAACCTGAAAAATTTTTGGACTCAAAAAAAATTCGACAGAAACTGATGTGCAAAAATACGGGTTTTTGGACTTTTTGATCGATCGGAAATGCAAACACATTACACAAAGCTAGACTAAGTTAATGGGGAGGCTCTGATACCACTGTAAGTGCACGGCGGCGCCCCGGCCGTCAATCCGACGCCGGAATGCGGAAGCGGTGATAAACTTTAATTTTGCGGACTTTGCAAACCGGCACCACCGCGCACTAAACTCCGGATCGAACCATTAACTAGTCTAGCTAACTACAAGAAAGGGAATAGAGATATACCGACGATCCAAGTCCTCCGGTCTTCTCGTCATGGTCCCGATCTCCTGCGGAAAAGTCCCGTCTTTTCCTCGTCGCCGGAAGTGCACCACATCGCCTACTTTGTTTACGGGCTCCCACCTCAATGCCGAGGCAACTCGGGCACGAAGCCGGCTACTCGACGTGCCCAAGATATACTGTAGAATATAATGTAGAATAGCTGTCTCTTTGGGGTTTTGGAGGTTGCCACGATGGAGGAATTTTTATAAGAATTTTTCCATTGATGCTTGCAAGAAAAATCATGGAGCATGCTAAGAAAAAAGAGCTCGGCCAAAAAAAAAACTTTTGAGCTCACTGGAAAATGATATGGGAAGCATGCATCTTTTCTTGCTGTAAAAAGAAACAGCACACTCAAATAGCTAGGACCCCCTTTCAATATATTAATGCACAAATTAAAACATGCACAAATGAAATCCACCCTTCACAGCACACACACACACTAATGGGGGGGGGCCCACGAAAATAAATCATGAAGGAAAATTCTTCACACCAAATAATTAAACACTCCCCTCCATTCCCAAACAGTGCCGGCCATTCCAAAACCCCATCCAAACAGTGGCCGGCCAAATCCAAACCCAATTTCCAACACAAAATTCACATTCAAAACCCATACCCAACCTTACCTTAATTAATGCAAGGTATGGAGCATGGCAATATACAAAGAACCCCTCCACAAGATATTATTTGCAAACTGCAAATAATCCCCTCCATCGGAAAAGTCCGGCCGGGAAAGAACAAAGGAAAACCGGCCGGAACGGAATGCAAACTGGCAACTCCAGAAAACTGGTCCCGTAATAAATTACAGGAAAACCCCGATACTGTGCATACACACCCGCATCTGTATTCCGTCCGGATACAAATGCAAAAAGACAAAACTACATTATCAAATACTAAGATCCGCTTAAGCCAAAACCGGCTAGTAAAAACCGTCCGATCACGATCCGTGCAATACCGCACGTATCTGATCGAACCCTGCCATATCTCCATACGGCCTCTACAGCGTTTCGCCCGAAACCTGAGTAACTGAAAGTGTGGTAGACTCTAAAGACTCGTCAATACAATGGCTGTGGATTTAACCACTAGCCCGTCAGAGGTATAAGCCAATACGTAACGGGCCACCAGCTATTGACTAAAAGGGACGTCGATGAGCGAACTCATCCTGACACCTTACTGAGCCTGTCAGTGACAATATCCGTGCAGTCCGGTCCGTTCGTCTATGAGCATCGCATGGCGGGCCTAGGGGGTTGGTAAAAGTCAGACCCCCAAAAGCGGTACAAGTCGTGTCGGAGTGTAGCCCAGAACACCTGAGATACTACTGGAATACCTACAGTAAATCTCCTTGCCTTGGCCAAGGACTTTGTGTAATGGCTCTCCTAGACACAGCACGACCTCACCCCCAATACGGGAGAGACGAACCCCTGAAGATACGCTCACTGCCTCCATGTGGCTCGGGACTGTACCCAACTAAAACCTGTTTGCACGACTCCTTTGAGCCGTGGTAGGGTAGTAATCAAAGTACAGTGGGAACTCACACGAGACAAATGACGATCCCCAGGTCGATGAACTAACCTGCACACATGTCACCAGGGAACTGCCATCTAACGTCTGGTATATGACCAACTAGCATGTTCCCGGCGAGTCCTGTCCGGTGTACTCATAACCCAATGAGCACCTGTATACATCTTAGGTGATCCAACTGACACCAGTGGCTTGTGAGACCGCCCACCGCCCCTCGTCGGGGTCTCGACTGTATACACTAGTCTACTAATGGAGTATCGATGCCCGGTCTCGAAACTCCCACGACTAGGGACCTTTTAAGGATATGCTTGTAGACCCCCAGCTCCCACTTATATGATCGCCCTCATACTGCTGGTGGTCAAGCAAGAATCCTAGGGGCTCTATCAACGTGTAATAGCGACGTGTCAGGTCACCTAAAACAGTACACGATGATAAAGGTAAACCAGATAGCATACTATCATCTCGAGTAAGACTGTCCTACCGGGATGGGTCCTCCCTCAATCATTACAATCACGTACCTGTGACCTAATAATTGACTCTGAGGGCACTATCTCCAACAATTTCATATGTTGACTTCTGCTGCAATGTTCTGTGATGAGATCATATTACTGCTTGAGATGAATGCTTATACTATATGTATGTGTTGATATATAAATATTTCTGCTTTCATTTCTTTTGTGATGCTTAGGAAGTTTAAATTATGGGATTTATTAATGAGATTAATAAAAGAAAAGAAAACTTAAAAGATGTTGTAGAATCAAATTTTTAAAAAGAGTAGCTACAGTTTTTGTTTTGCATAATGGTATATGTGATATACCCTGCACCTTATTCGATGAGGAAAGAGCCGAGATCCCTTCATCGGAAGTGATCTCTTTAGCAAAACTGGCAGATGCTACAAACTCACGGTTTAGTTTTTGATTGCTTCTATAGTTCTTGCTTTGCACAGTGGTATTTATGAAATATCCCGCACCTTATTCGATGAGGAAAGAGCCTAGATCCCTTCAACGGGAGTGACCTCTTTAGCAAAACTAGAAAAGCCTCAAAAACATTCCTTTTTCAAAATCACTTGTTTCTACAACGATATCAAGTTCATTGCGCTCATGGTTTTCAGAAAAACCTGCGTAGCCCTCCGATATTTCAGATAAGTAATATTTAGTATTCGTACTACGTTTGTTGGCTTTCGTCAAGGCGTAGTGTGCGGTAGCTATTTACTGCTTATCTGCAGCATATGATGTGATTGGGTTAGGGTAGTCATACGGCTTTGTTGGCTTTCGTCAAGGGTCGTGCGGGTGGGTTTAATTCAATCAAGAAATGTATGGGTTGAACTTGACTAGCGGACTATGCTTTGTTGGCATTCGTCAAGGTCATAGCACGTTAGGGGTAAAAGATATTATCGGGAATTTCAAGTGTTGAAATTTGGAATGAGATTGGTTACCTTCTATGAGATAGTTGGATCCCGATACCCACTACGAGTAAGAGTTACTCCTGGGAGAGTTTTACACATGACAATTAGTCGATCAAGTAGGTGTCTAGAAAGGTGTTAACGGGGTTATGCCTCTAGGAAAATGAGGTTTATTTTAATTAGGTCCATGCGAAAGCACGGGGAACCTCCCTCAAAGTACCAACACTGATCTGGCTGAAAGATTGACGAACTTTATAGGGTGTAATTAATCCCGGCTAATCTTACCTTTTAGGGTTTGAAGGAAGATTTGATTAAAACAGTAGGAGCCATCCTGATTAGATAAGATAATAATCAATCTAATCTTGCAAGAGCGCACGTTAAAGTGTTTTCTTCTCTCTCTCTCCAGGTAGCGACCATGTCATGGCCTTAATCAAGATAATAATATGAATGTATTGACCGAACCGCTTGTTATACTGAGCAGGGGAACGTTGGTTCTGTTCTAACTTATAATTGTTATAAGACTGAACAGGAAATAGGGGAATACCAAGATTCACATGCTGCCCAAACGAAGAATAAACATGTTGATGTATCTTCTTCGGATGTGTTAGTTACCGAGAACTGTTTCTCAGTTCACTCTACATCCTGGGCATTAGATACCGGATCAGGATCCCACATATGCAATATATTGCATAGGCTAAGAAATGTAGAGAACTGGGAATGGGTGATCATTCCGTAAGAGTAAGGAATGGTGCAAATGTTGCAGTCAAAACAGTTGGCGAATATCACCTTATATTACCAAGTGGTAATACATTGATTCTGAACGAATGCTATTATATACCGAACATGATATGCAACATTATATCAGTTTCTTTATTAAGTAAAGAAGGATATAATTTTGTAATACAGGATAATATTATGAATATCTTCCTAAATCAAAAGTTGATTGGATCAGGCTCGTTACATAATGGCATATACGTTCTAAATCAAAACACAGTTCTTAATATACAGAACACACACAAGAGGAAGAGTTCAGAAATGAACGAATCCTTCTTGTGGTATTGTAGACTAGCTCATATCAATGCGACACGGCTAGCTAAGTTACATAAGGATGGATATTTTAATCCGTTCGAATTTTCATCTTATGACACTTTCCAGTCATGTCTCAAAGGCAAGATGACCAAAACTCGTTTAGTGGGCACGGAGAAAGAGTTACGGAACTCTTAGGACTGATATATAGTGATGTATGTGGTCCCATGTCTACACATGCCAGGAACGGTTCTTCCTACTTCATTACATTCACCGACGATCTCTCAAGATACGGACATATGTTCCTGATAAAACACAAGTCTGAACCTTTTGAGAAATTCAGAGAATATAAGAACGAAGTAGAGAACCAAACGGGTAGAAGTATTAAAATCCTTCGATCTGATCGAGAAGGAGAATACTTGAGCAATGACTTCCTCGATTATCTAAAAGAGAATGGGATTCTCTCTTAGCTTACTCCTCCCTATACACCACAGCACAACGGTGTATCGGAGCGGAGGAATCACACCCTATTAGATATGGTGCGCTCTATGATGAGCAATGCTGAGTTTCCTATTTCCTTCTGGGGGTATGCGCTTGAGACAGCCATACACCTATTGAATATGGTTCCTACCAAATCAGTGCCTACCACTCCATATGAGATATGGAAGGGGAAGAGACCATCTCTTAAGTATGTTAAGACATGGGGGTTGTCCGGCCTATGTCAAAAGGCACAATCCGGACAAACTCAAGACAAGGTCTGTCCTGTGCAAGTTTGTAGGATATCCCAAGAACTCACAAGGGTATATCTTCTACCACACTGAGGAACAAAAGGTGTTTATTTCTCGACATGCCACCTTTTAGTAAAGGAATTTCTTATAAAGGAAATTAGTAGCAAGGAGGTAGAACTGGAAGAAGTTCCAGCAACACAAACTATGACAGAAGATTTGGTGGAACCAGAGGATTCAGTAGTCCCGACGAACCCCAGCCTCTCCGCCGATCTAGCAGGGTTCCTCATCCACCTGAGAGATACTACGGTTTTCTTATTGACGAAGGAAGGGAGGATTGCATCATGGAAGATGATGACCCGACTAGTTTCGATCAGGCCATCACGAGTGGTGACTCTGTGAAATGACTGGATGCAATGCGATCTGAGATGGAATCCATGTACACCAACAAAGTATGGACTTTGGAAATTGCTCCTGAAGGGGTAAAACCCATTGGGAGTAAATGGATCTTTAAGAAGAAACTTGGTGTAGATGGAAAAGTTGAGACTTTCAAAGCTAGATTTATTGCAAAGGGTTTTCGTCAACGACCAGGCGTGGATTATGACGAAACCTTTTCTCCAGTGGTTATGCTTAAGTCCATCCAGATCTTACTTGCCATTGCAGCGAAATCTGGCAAATGGATGTTAAGACCGTCTTTCTAAATGGTGATTTAGAGGAGTGCGTGTACATGACACAGCCAGAGGGCTTTGTAGACAGTGGTGTTAGTTATAGGTATGCCCTAGAGGCCATTACTGTACATTGGATGTATATTGTAATGGATGCTGCGACATATATAGGTAGGACTTTCTTGCTCGACATGATAGTACGCTATCTGGTTGCTTTTTATCTTAACGTGTATACTTTCTGTCTCTCTGTTACATGTTGATAAAGCCCTTAGGATGTGTACTCGACTTCCAGGACTGTGATGCAGATCATACTAGTGGGGCCTGGATAGTCCATGAGTACATCCTTCAATGTTCCTAGTCGAGGGAATATCGAGACGGGGCATCGATATTCCAGAGTAGACTAACGTATATCTTCTCGACCCATGCGATGGGCGATGGATGATCCCACATCCATTGGTGTTTGACATCAGAGATGGTATGCGGGTGCTCAGTGGAGACTGGGTACACTGAACGGACTCGCCGAGAACTCCCAGATGGTATTATACCTTACGTCAGATGGCAGTTCTCTGGTGACACTGGTACAGCTTAGTCTGTTGACCCGAGATCGTCATAGAGTCTTGTGTGTCTCCCACTGTGCTTTGATTTCCACCCTACCACGGCTCTACTGAGTCGTGCAAATAGGTGGTTTTTGGGTACAGTCCCGATTCACATGGAGGCAATGAGCGATAGGAGGGGATTCGTCTCTCCCGGTATTGGGGGTTGATGTTGCGCTATGCTCGACTGGCCATAACAGGAAATCCCTGGTCAGGGTTGCAGTGACCTACTGGTAAGTGTTATCAGTAGTTTCACACATGTCATGGACTTCATGTCGGCATGACTTATCGAGCTACTGGGGTCTGACGTTTACCACCCCTAGGCGAGATATGCGACATATCAGACGAATAGACCAGACTGTACGGTAAGTGTTACTGGTTGGATTCACAGGAGTGTGAGCGGGCTTGCTCGTCGATCTTCTGATCGCTCAATACCCGGGTGGCCGTTACGTTTAGCAGACCGCTTGCGGCTTGTGGGTGTTTAATATGATCATCATCTGCTGCCGGCGTATTGACGAGTCTTTAGAGTCCTACACAGAGGTTTCCTGGCTCAAGCGAAACGAAATAGGAGCGCATATGAGATATGTGCGAGACCGAGAATAATGCGTGTATGTGATACCGTATTTCATTCTCGCGATGAATGTGTCGAATGGTTGTATGCGATATAACCTAGTTATCGAATCAAGGATTGACTCGATAAGCTGATACATTGGATACTAGCCGGTTATATGCGACATAACCGGATCATTGAATCAAGTGTTGATTTAATGATTTAATGTATAATTATATATTTGATATATTACTTTGCATTAACTAGTATTGGTTCACTTTAAATGGATTTACTCACTTGAAATGCACATTGTATATGTGATATATTTTAGTGCACTTGATTGTATCATGTTTGATGATACATTCTTGCTTGGGTTTGTGTAAAGAATTAAACCATGGTTAGTTAGTGGTTAGGGTTTCATTTCATTTACTTATTCATTTATCTATTTATTTATTTTATTTATTTCATTTAGAAAAGATAAAGAGAATGGTGGCTTATTTTGTAGTTTTGTGGAAACTTCATGAAGTGTTGAAAGCTTGACCATTCTTGTTCTTTTCCTAAACCTAACCATTAACCCTAACCATGGTTTATTCTCTACACCTAACTAAGGTTAAGATTATGATAAGTATCATATTGTTTTTATTTTAAAAAAGGACTTATCATATATTATCTTCTTCTTCTTCTTCTTCTTCTTCTTCAAGAAGAAAAAGCTTGATAGCATCAATGGCAACTTGAGCAAATGAGTGAGAAATCCAATTCTAAAGTGAACCCACCTCCTATTTCTTCATCCTCTACCTCTTGCCAAGTAGTATAGGGTGTTTCCTTCACAAGTTTTTATGGCTTGGTGAAGTTGGAGCTTGATCTTGTGATGCCTCGACGTAGATCATTTTCGGCATCGAACCGACGACCAAGTCCGCCCTTTTCTCCGATGAACCCGATGCTAGAGTCATGGATTCAATTTGGACAGCGGAGGGACGTCATCACGGAGCCTAGGAGGTGGAGGACCGGATCTACAAAGGTTGTAGCTTCTTTCCTTTATGTTAAAGTTGTTTACTAGCTTCGCATCACCTATATATCTAGTTAACGATCCGTATTAGGGTTTCTCGGCACTTGTAAAATTTCAATTGGGCATGTTTGATCACTTGTGAGACTTCATTAGTGTGCCTAGGAACCCTTCAGTGGTATCAGAGCCTAGCTAGAGCCTTAGGCGATGCGAAGACGATGTTAGAAACCCGATCGAACCCGTAACCCTAACCCGACAACCCTCTTTGTACATTTTTCAAATTTGTGGATTTTTGTATATTAAAAATATGCAGAAAAATCAGCAGGGAATCCTAAGAATTACTGTGCAACACGTGTCCATGATTCAACAAGAGTGCGGCGGAACCGCGGCAGAAGCAAGGCTTCTGCGGCGGTTCCGCGGCCGTATTGTCACAATGCCCAATACTTTTTGCACAGTAATTCCTATTTTCTGGTACTGGATTTTCTGGGATGTTTTAATCTGAACTCAAGAGCTGAGTTTTCTGGGTTGTATTAAGGATTCGGTGTTTCGATCGGATTGTCTGATTTTGTCTGTGTGCTTTTCCGGATAATTCTAGAATATGTTAAAAGGTTCGACCGGATATAAACACCCACTTTTTCCCCCTGCCGGGAAATTTCCAATTGTTGGACTTTTCCGTAGTTTAATGACGTTCTAAGTAGTGCAAGTAACGCGATGGTCCCTCTAGAAGACAACAAACCTTAACTCGATTATGTGACCGTCTTGAACCGTCCTTTGAACCTTAGGGTTTGGGGCAGTACGGCGTGCCACATGTGAGGCGTTGGCTGGACCCTTCTACGGCTGGACCGTTGGTACTGAGGCACGAACTGAATGTTTTTAGACTTATTTCGTGTGTTGAGCTGTATCAGGAAAACTTGGGTGTTCGATTGTTCGATCGGAAAGTTTAACATTTTCTGTCTTATCCGGAATGTGATACAATAATTGGAATTCACAAGCAGTTATGAGATGACTGAATGAATGTTATAAACATAGCAGTTTAGTCTCACTTGATCGGTTGCCACGGAATTTTGATGTGATCAAAAGTCCGTCGCAATCACGTAGTGTACGCGGATACTCGCCGGGTAAACTTTATAGACTGCTACACCCCATAGCCCCGACCAAGTGACTGTAGGAGAACCCCGTCGCCGAAAGCATCCGTTCGGATGCTCGCGGCAGCGGTGTTCCGCCTTGGTGCACTTCGTCGACGGCATCGGGGGGTGCGGCTGCCTAGTAAAGTTTGTGACGAGCATTCAATCAGGATGTCGGGAATCTTGTTGAATTGCCCGACTTGATATTGGAAAGAGTTTTCGATAATGAGACTAAAATGCGGGGTTTATAATTGTTAGGCATGCGATATCTAAGTATTTCATTTGATTAGGCATGCGATGTCTAAAGAGGATGCGGATTCCAACTGTTGTAGTTTTACACTTTCTTTTCTGTGACCGTAAGTGTAATATGTGATATCGCCGGTTTCGTTGCTATATGTCAACGACAATTGGGATGCGCATATTTACTTACGTTGATGACATGTGATGTTATGTGTTGCTGGATATCTTATATTGGATCGTCGTGTTTGAATAGCCGGGGGTTTTTTATGTGAGATGAGTGTTTTTCATTTTCACTCATGTAAAAACTTGTATGTAATATTCTTTTGTTGGGGCACTTCCAGGTTGCGGAAGATATCACCGTTGATGTATATTATTTTCTTTTACGCACTAGGATAGACCCAAGGAGGGGAGCACAAGTAACCGGGTTCTGGAGTCCAGTGGGAGACCAAATCGAGGAGTCGAGTTCGGGTCTCCTAACTCTAGAATTGGTAGGGTTGCTTGCCGCTCTCGTAGGGGTCTAGGGGTGTGGGTTTGGCTATTCATCGCGACCGTGGAATCCGTGTTTTATACTGGCTCGTATTGAAAACACGGACGTCCTAGTATATCCAATATTTCATATGATTCTTCTGCTGCGATATCTATGATGTGATCATGTGATGTTCTGTGATAGATACTGTATATAGTATATATGATATATTATATAGACTTTGCTTATGGTTTACACCTGCGCTAGCCCTGCCTCGCTCTGGCGTTAGTTACCTAACCTAACGGTGCAGACGGGACATCGAGGCGAATGCGGATGGCATAAGCGTACGTTATATTTATCTGTGATGTTTAGGTGGACTTAAATGATGGGATATTCATTAATGAGATTAATGAAAGAAAATAAACCTAATTGATGTAGTGGAATCGAATTTCAAAATAAAACAGGTAGCTACAGTTCTTGTTTTGCATTGCGGTGTTCATTATAGAACATCCAGCACCTTATTCGATGAGGAAAGGACCGAGATCCCTTCACCGGGAGTGACTCCTTTAGCAATAACTGGCAGATGCTACAACCCTCGGTTTGTCATTTGATTGCTTCTATAGTTTCTGTTTTGCATAGTGATATATATGATATATCCCGCACCTCATTCGACGAGGAAAGGGCCGACGATCCCTTCACCGGGAGTGACCCCTTTAGCAAAACTAGAAAAGCCTCAAAAACATTCCATTTAAAAATCATTTGATTCCGCAACGAGATCAAGTTCAAAGCGTCAAAGGTTTTCTTAAAAACCAGCCGCAACCCTCCGTCATTTTAGGAAGTAGAGTACTTAGTATTCGTGCTGTGTTTGTTGACCTTAGTTAAGGCACAGTGTACGGTAGCTAAGTGATGTCTTCCTACACCATATATGATGCGATTAGTTAGGACAGTCGCGTGACTTTGTTGACCTTAGTTAAGGGTCATGTGGGTGGGTCTAATTAATCATGAAATGACGGGTAGAACTTGACTAGTGCTTATGATTTGTTGACCATAGTTAAGGTCATAAGTGTTAGGGGTAAAAACCTTTATCGGGAGTTTCAAGTGTTGAAATTTGCAATGAGATTGCATACCTTCTATGTGATAGTTGGATCCCGATACCCACTGCGAGTAATTGTTACTCCTGGGAGAGTTTTGCACTTTACAATTAGCCGATCAAGTAGGTGTTTAGAAAGGTGTCAACGGGGTTACGCCTCTGGGAAAACGAGGTTTACTGTAATTAGGTCCGTGCGAAAGCACGGGAAACCTCCCTCAAAGTACCGACACTGGCCTGGCTGAAAGATTGGCGAACTTGTAGAGTGTAATTAATCCCGGCTAGTCTTTCCTTTTAAGGTTTGAAGGAAGATTTGATAAAAACAGTGGAAGCCATCCTGATTAGATAAAATATATAACCAATCTAATCTTGAAAGAGCGCACGCAGAGTGTTTTCTTCTCTCTCTCTCCAGGTAGCGACCATATCACGCCTTAATCAAGATAATAATATGGATGTATTGACCGAACCCGCTTGTTATACTGAGCTGGGGAACGTTGGTCCCGCTCCAACTTATAATTGTTATAAGACAGAGCAGGAATTAGGGGAATACCAGAATTCCTATGCAGCCCAAACGAAGAAAGTGCATATGATGCATCTCCTTCGGGTGTGTTCATTACAAAGAACTGTTTCTCAGTATCCTCTGCATCCTGGGTATATGATACCGGATCAGGATCCCAGATATGTAATCTGTTACATAGGGCTACAAAAAGGTAGAAAAACTGAGAACGGGTGATAAGTTTCTTGAGACAGAAAACGGGGCAAGTGTTGCAGCCAAGTCTGTTGGTCACTGTCACCCTGTATTACCAATATATTGATTCTGAACAAATGCTATTAGATACCGAATCTGATATACAAAATCATATCAGTCTCTTTATTAGTAAAGAAATGATAAAATTTTGTATTGATGGATAATGTTTTGAACATTTCCTATATCAAAAGTTGATCGGTTCAGGCACGTTATCTAAAAGCATTGACGTTCTAAATCAAACTACAGTTCCTAGTATACGGAACACACTCAAGAGGAAGAGTTCAGAATTGAACGATTCCTTCTTGAGGTATTGTAGACTAGGTCAGATCAATGTGACCCGACTAGCTAGAGCTACATAAAGATGCATATTTAAATTAGTTTGAATTTGCATCTTATGAAACTCGCCAGTCGTGTCACAAAGATAAGATGACCATAGCTCCGTTTACTGGAAACAGAGAAAGAGTTAATGAACTCTTGGGATGATACATGTTGATGTATGTAGGTCCCCTGTCTACACATGCCAAGACCGGTTCTTTGTACTTCATTACATTCTCTGTTGATCCCTTTAGATTCAGACATATGTTCTTGTTGAAACACAAGTCCGAACCTTTTGAGATATTCACAGAATATAAGTTAGAAGTAGAGAACCAATACGGGTATAAGTATTATGTCCTTTGATGAGATCAAGGAAGAGAATACTTGAGCACGGAATTCCTGGACTATTCTAAAGGAGAATGAGATTCTCTCTCAGCATTACTCCTTCGTATACACCATAGCACGATGGTATATCGGGGCGGAGCAATCATACCCTATATGATAAGGTGTGCTCTATGATGAGTACTACTGAGTTACCTATTTCCTTTTTGGAAGTTATGCACTTGAGAAGCTGCATACCTATTGAATTAGGTTCGAATCAAATCAGTTGCCTACCACTTCATATGTGATATGGAAAGGGAAGAGCCTATATCTTAAGTTAGTTAAGATTTGGGCTTGTCCGGCCTATGTCTAAAAGCAAAAATCCGGACAAGATCTAGGCAAGGTCTGTTGTGTAGAACTGGAAAGGTTCCAGCTATACAAACTACAGCAGGTGATTTGGTAGAACCAAAGGATTCAGTAGATTCCAATGAACCTCAGCCTCTCCGCCGATCTAGTAGGGTTCCTTATCCGCCTGAGAGATACCTCGGTTTCTCGATGACAGTGGGAGCGAGGAATGCATCATGAGATGATGACCCAACTAGTTTCGAGCAGGCCATCGAGAGTGGGGACTCTGTAAGAATGGCTGGATGCTTAGCAATCTGAGATGGAATCCATGTACACCAGCAAAGTATGGACTTTAGCTGCTATATCTGAAGGGTTAAATCCCCATCAGGAGCAAGTATATCTTGAGAAGATTACTTGGTGTAGATGGAAAAGTTGAGACTTTCAAAGCTAGACTTGTTAAAGGTTTTCATCATTGAACAGGTGTGGATAATGATGAAATCTTTTCAGGGGACTATGCTTAAGTCCATCCAGATTCTACTTGCCATTGCTACATACCATGACTACGATATCTGGTGGTTGGGTGCCATGACTACTTTTCTAAATAATGATTTAGGAGAGAACGTCTATAAGAACAAAGCCAGAGGGCTTCGTAAACAGTGGGAGCAGCGGAAACGTGTGCAAGATGTTTTATGTGATGAAGCAGGCATCGCGGAGTTGGAACGTCTGTTTTGACGAGTTAGTCAAACAGTTTGACATCATCAAAATGGTAGATGAACCTTGTATATACAAAAAGGTAATAGGGAGTATGGTAGTGATCCTCGTAGAGTACGTGGATGACATACTCTTGATAGAGAAAAGAGTTTCTTATGCTAAGCACGGTCAATCTCCGCTTATCACAAGGATTCTCCTAATAGGATAAAGGTGATACCTCCTCGATCCTGGGGAGAATCACTGGAAAAGTTCCAGGGTGATAAGGACGACTGAATGTCAGTCACAGGCATTTTCTTTACCCTCAGTAAAGGGACGGTATGTTGGAAGAGTTCCAAGCTAGATACCGCGGCAAACTAGACGATAAAGGCTGGTAACATCGCTATTTAAGATACTACCAAAGAGGCAGTTTGGGTGTATATTGGTTTATAAGATGAACTAGGTTCCTACCATTGTGTGACAATGGAAGTGTGGCTTTGGCCCTGGAACCCTGGTCCCATCAGTGACCCAGACATATCCTGAGGCAGCATCACCTGATCATGGAGATAGTTGATCTCCAGGGTGATCAAGGTTAGGAGAGTAGACTCAGAGGACAACACGGCGGATCCACTCACAAAGGATTTTTCCCAGAGAGAGACTTATATGGGATGGTTGAGTATAAGATACTGCAACCACTGCTACAGATGGCCCTAGTGCAAGTGGGAGATTGTTAGTTATATGTATGCCCTAGAGGCCATTACTGTACATTGGATGTATATTGTAATGGATGCTGGGACATATATAGGTAGGACTTTCTTGCTCGACATGATAGTACGCTATCTGGTTGCTCTTTATCTTAACGTGTATACTTTCTGTCTCTCTGTTACATGTTGATAAAGCCCTTAGGATGTGTACTCGACTTCCAGGACTGTGATGCAGATCATACTAGTGGGGCCTGGATAGTCCATGAGTACATCCTTCAATGTTCCTAGTCGAGGGAATATCGAGACGGGGCATCGATATTCCAGAGTAGACTAGCGTATATCTTCTCGACCCATGCGATGGGCGATGGATGATCCCACATCCATTGGTGTTTGACATCAGAGATGGTATGCGGGTGCTCAGTGGAAACTGGGTACACTGAACGGACTCGCCGAGAACTCCCAGATGGTATTATACCTCACGTCAGATGGCAGTTCTCTGGTGACACTGGTACAGCTTAGTCTGTTGACCCGAGATCGTCATAGAGTCTTGTGTGTCTCCCACTGTGCTTTGATTTCCACCCTACCATGGCTCTACTGAGTCGTGCAAACAGGTGGTTTTTGGGTACAGTCCCGATTCACATGGAGGCAATGAGCGATAGGAGGGGATTCGTCTCTCCCGGTATTGGGGGTTGATGTTGCGCTATGCTCGACTGGCCATAACAGGAAATCCCTGGCCAGGGTTGCAGTGACCTACTGGTAAGTGTTATCAGTAGTTTCACACATGTCATGGACTTCATGTCGGCATGACTTATTGAGCTACTGGGGTCTGACGTTTACCACCCCTAGGCGAGATATGCGACATATCAGACGAACAGACCGGACTGTACGGTAAGTGTTACTGGTTGGATTCACAGGAGTGTGAGCGGGCTTGCTCGTCGATCTTCTGATCGCTCAATACCCGGGTGGCCGTTACGTTTAGCAGACCGCTTGCGGCTTGTGGGTGTTTGATATGATCATCATCTGCTGCCGGCGTATTGACGAGTCTTTAGAGTCCTACACAGAAGTTTCCTGGCTCAAGCGAAACGAAATAGGAGCGCATATGAGATATGTGCGGGACCAAGAATATTGCGTGTATGTGATACCGTATTTCATTCTCGCGATGAATGTGTCGAATGGTTGTATGCGATATAACCTAGTTATCGAATCAAGGATTGACTCGATAAGCCGATACATTGGATACTAGCCAGTTATATGCGACATAACCGGATCATTGAATCAAGTGTTGATTTAATGATTTAATGTATAATTATATATTTGATATATTACTTTGCATTAACTAGTATTGGTTCACTTTAAATGGATTTACTCACTTGAAATGCACATTGTATATGTGATATATTTTAGTGCACTTGATTGTATCATGTTTGATGATACATTCTTGCTTGGGTTTGTGTAAAGAATTAAACCATGGTTAGTTAGTGGTTAGGGTTTCATTTCATTTACTTATTCATTTATCTATTTATTTATTTTATTTATTTCATTTAGAAAAGATAAAGAGAATGGTGGCTTATTTTGTAGTTTTGTGGAAACTTCATGAAGTGTTGAAAGCTTGACCATTCTTGTTCTTTTCCTAAACCTAACCATTAACCCTAACCATGGTTTATTCTCTACACCTAACTAAGGTTAAGATTATGATAAGTATCATATTGTTTTTATTTTAAAAAAGGACTTATCATATATTATCTTCTTCTTCTTCTTCTTCAAGAAGAAAAAGCTTGATAGCATCAATGGCAACTTGAGCAAATGAGTGAGAAATCCAATTCTAAAGTGAACCCACCTCCTATTTCTTCATCCTCTACCTCTTGCCAAGTAGTATAGGGTGTTTCCTTCACAAGTTTTTATGGCTTGGTGAAGTTGGAGCTTGATCTTGTGATGCCTCGACGTAGATCATCTTCGGCATCGAACCGACGACCAAGTCCGCCCTTTTCTCCGATGAACCCGATGCTAGAGTCATGGATTCAATTTGGACAGCGGAGGGACGTCATCACGGAGCCTAGGAGGTGGAGGACCGGATCTACAAAGGTTGTAGCTTCTTTCCTTTATGTTAAAGTTGTTTACTAGCTTCGCATCACCTATATATCTAGTTAACGATCCGTATTAGGGTTTCTCGGCACTTGTAAAATTTCAATTGGGCATGTTTGATCACTTGTTAGACTTCATTAGTGTGCCTAGGAACCCTTCAAGTGGGAGCAGCGGGAAGGTGTGCAAGCTGCTTAAATCCATCTATGGGGAGTTAGAACATCTGTTTTGATGCGGTAGTCAAAGAGTTTGACTTCATCAAAAACATAGATGAACCTTGTATATACAAGAAGGTGGCAGAGAGTAAGGTTGTCTTCCTTGTATTGTACGTGGATGACATACTCTTGATAGGAAATGATGTTCATATGTTGCACTCGGTCAAGCTCTTCTTATCACAAAGATTCTCAATGAAAGATCTAGGTGATTCCTCCTGCATTTTGGGAATTAAGATCTATAGAGATAGATCTAGATGGATACTGGGATTGTCCCAATCCAGGTACATTGACACCATACTAAAGAGGTTTAGTATGGAAGAATCCAAGCATGGGAACCAACCCACGATCTCTGGACTCACTCTCTCCAAAAATATGTCTCCCAAGACTGATTTGGAAAGAGCTCGCATGCAAGGGATACCCTATGCTTCGGCAGTAGGCTCTATCATATACGCGATGCTATGTACCAGACCCGATGCAGCATACTCACTAAGTGTAGTGAGTAGGTATCAAGCAGATCCTGGAGAGAATCACTGGATAGCTGTGAACAACATTCTCAAGTACTTAAGAAGGACTAAAGAGATGTTCTTGGTGTATGGTAACGGAGAACTCCAGGTGAAGTCCTTTACCGATTCGGGCTTCCAGAGTGATAAGGACGACTCTAAGTCACACTCAGGATTTGTCTTTACCCTAAATGGAGGGGCGGTTTGTTGGAAGAGTTCCAAACAGGAAACCGTGGTAGACTCGATGATAGAGGCTAAATACATCGCTGCCAACGATGCTGCCAAAGAGGCTGTCTGGATAAAGAAGTTCATCACTGAACTTGGTGTGGTTCCGTCCATTGAGCATCCAATACCTCTGTATTGTGATAACAATGGAGTTGTGGCTTTAGTCAAGGAACCCAGGTCCCATCAGAAGTCCAGACATATTCTGAGGCGGTATCACCCGATCTGGGAGATAGTTGATCGCCGGGAGATCGAGGTCAGGAAAGTTGACACGAAGGACAACACTGCGGATCCACACACAAAGGCCATTCCTCAAATACAATTTGAGAGACTCTTCGGAATGTTGGATATGAGATACTACAACAGCTGGCCTTAGTACAAGTGGGAGATTGTTAGTTATGTATATGCCCTAGAGGCCATTGTTGTACATATGATGTATATTATAATGGATGCTTGGATATATATAGAGAGGACTTTCTTGCTTGATATGATAGTATGCTATCTGGTTTCACTTTATCTTAATGTGTTAACAAATACTGTTTTGTGATCACATGTTGATAAAGCCCAAAGGATATGTACTCGACTACTAAGACTATGATACAGATCATACTAGTGGGGCTTGGGTAGTCTACGAGTACATCACATAACTGTTCCTAGTCGAGGGTGTATCGAGACAAGGCATCGATACTCCAGAGTAGACTAGCGTATACGCATCTTGACCCATATGATGGGCGATGGATGATCCCATATCCATTGGTGTTGGACATCAAAGATAGTGTACGGGTGCTCAGGGGAGATTGGGTACACTGAACGGACTCGCCAAGAACTCCTGGTTGGTATTATACCTATCGTCAGATAGCAGTTCTCCGGTGACACTGGTACAGGTTAGTCTGTAGACCCGAGATCGTCATAGAGTCTTGTGTGATTCCCATTGTGCTTTGATTTCCACCTTACCACGTCCAAAAGGGCGTGCAAAACGGTGGCTTTTGGGTACAGTCCCGAATCATATGGAGGCAATGAGCGATAGGAGGGGTTGCGTCTCTCCCGATATAGGGAGTTGATGTTGTGCTGTGTTCGATTGGCTGTAACTGGAAGTCCCTGGCCAGGGCTGATATGGAGATTTACTGGTAAGAGTTATCAGTAGTTTCTCGACCCGTTATGAGCCTTACATCGACACGACTTATCGGTTACTGAGGTCTGACGTTTACCACCCCTACACTAGATATGCAACATATCAGACGAAGAGACCGGACTGTACGGTAGTGTTTACTGATTGGATTCACAGGAGAATGTACAGGCTTGCGTGTTGATCTTCTGATTGCTCAATACACGGGTGGCTGTTACGTTTAGCTGACCGCTTGTATCTTGTGGGTGTTTGATATGATCATCATCTACTGCCGGCGTATTGACGATTCTTTAGAGTCCTACACAGAGGTTTCCTGGCTCAGGCAAAACGGAGCAGGAGCACATATGTGATATGTGCGGGACCGAGAATAATACGATATGAAATACCTTATTATATTCTCGCGATATGAGATATCGGCCTGGTATATGTGATATAGCCGGGTCATCGGATCAAGTGTTGATTCGATAAATTGGTACATGTTATATTAGTCGGTTATATGCAATATAGCCGGATTGTCGGATCAAGAGTTGATTCGATAATTTAATGTATAATTATATATGTGATATATTACATTATGTTAACTAATATAAGCTCGCTTTATTGATTCATTTTCTCACTGGTTAATACATTGATGTATATGCGATATATGTTAATTGTATTATTTTCTTTTGTTACAAAATATATTGTATATGTGATATATATAATATTGTAACAAGTTAGGGTTACAAATGCAATATGGTTGTTAAGTTTAAACAAAGTTAGGGTTTGGATTTGGGTTAGCTTTTGGGTTAGCTTTTTCATGAAGTTTCATGAAGCTTTCCTTTTGTCATTTTGCTTTGATATTTTGTGTAGATATTTGTTAACCCAACCCAAACCCTTAACTCTAGTTTATTCTCTACATGAGTTAAAGCCTTCATTTTATTAACTCATGGTTGTAATTTTAACCACAACAATAATTCATTATTCATCACAAAAGTTTTCTTCTTCTTCTTCTTCCTCCTTGAAAAAGCTTTCTAGATTTTTGTGTTGTGATGATTTAAAGTGAGAAATTGAAAACAAAAGAGAGCAAAATTCCCACTTCATTGTCCTCATCTATTCTAGCTACTTAGATTAGGGTGTTCACTTCACTAATACTTGATTAGAGAAGTGAGAGCTTGAGTTTGAGATTCTTCAAGGTAGATCATTTTCGAAAAGGAAGACTTCTAGCAAGCATGGATCATTCGACTTATGGAGCCTCTCTAGAGTCCGGAAGTTCATGGATCACGGCGAAGAGACTTCTACTCGGAGCTTGTGAAGCGAAGGAACGGACTACAAAGGTTGTAATCACTCTCTCTTAGATGCAAAGTTGTTTACATGCAAGTTAACCCTAATTCTCTAGTTAAGATCTTGGTTAGGGTTTGTTTAGCACCCCAAAAAATCTAAAGTAGCATGATTGATGCTTGCCAAAACCTTCACAAGGTGCTATGCTAACCCAACATAATCTAGACTGTAGGGTCTGTGTGCTCAATTCGTCTGCGATTTGGAGCATTCACACATAGTATTTCTTGAGATATTGGCCATTGATGGGTGGCATGGGCCTTTCTCCCTCAGCATTTATCAGCTGGTAGGATCCTCCATCAAAAAATTTCTCGATGACGTATGGTCCTTCCCAATTTGGCTTGAAATTTTTCTTGGCATGTCGATTGGGGATGATTGGTCTTTTGAGGACTAACACCAATTCGTTTTTCTCGAAAATGTGGAGACGGGTTATCTTGTCATAGACCCGTGAAATTTAGGCTCGGTACAGCTCCAGATTTTGTTGTGCCGTGAGTCTCTTTTCTTCGAGCGCATCGAGCTCTTTGAGCCGAAGGAGAGCGTTTTACTCTTCTGTCAGATTGTGCTGGATTGCCATCCTTAGGCTTTGAACTTCAACTTCGAGGGGGAGAATTTCCTCCACTCCGAAGAGTAGTGAGTTTGGAGTGGATTGAGTTGAAGTGCGGTGCGTGGTACGATATTCCCACAATACCTCGTAGAGCTTGAGATTTCAGTCTCTCTTGTTGGCTAAAGCATTTTTCCTCAGGAGCCTGCATAAAGTTTTATTGAAGGTTTCAACTAGTCCATTGGCTTTTGGATTGTAGATGGAGGAATATCTCCAGTCTATCTTATGCAGAGTAGCGAACCATGAGACTTTGAAGTTCTTGAAAGAAGGCCCGTTGTCAGATATGATTCTTCTCAGTGTATCGAAGCGGTATAGAACGTTGTGCCGGAAGAATTTCAGAATGTCTTCTGTCTTGACTTATTTTAGCGGGAAAACTTCAGCCCATCTAGAGAAGTATTCCGTTATAGATAATATGAACCGTTGGCCTTTGGATGATGGAGGATCAATTGGGCCAACTATGTCAGTGCCCCAAATTTTGAAGGGCCAAGATGTCACGGTAGGATGCAGTGGATTGGGATACTTGTGAATGAAGTCGCCATGAATTTGGCATAGATGCCATTTCTTCGCATGCTCTTAACAATCCGTTATCATGGTAGGCCAGAAATATCCACGCCGTTTGACTTGAAGCCGTATTTTGGGGACGAATTGATGAGCTCTGCAAACGCCCAAGTGAATTTCTTTCATGATTTCTCGGGCTTCGACTGGGGATAGACACTTGAGCCAAAGCTGGTCATACGACCTGCAGTATAGCGTGTCATTCACGAACACATATCGTAGAGCTCTCTTCTTTAACTGAACCCTCATAAATTTTTCTTCAGGCAGCTTGTCATATCGGAGATATTCTACGAAGGGTTTTGATTAGTCAAATATATTGCATATTTGTATGGACATTTTCCCTATTATTGTTAAGTGCTAAAAGGTGTTAATCGTAAATAAAGAACATATATGGGCTTATGTGTAAAAGTTATTATCATATGTTTCCATTTATAATTAATATAATTAGGGAAAATATATGCATATAATATTTAAATAAAATATTAGTAATTAAAATATGCATATCATATCAAATATTCCTAATCAATATTCTTAAAATATTATATCATATAAATGGTTGGAATAATATCTCAAAAATACCAAATGCTACTAACACTTTGATTTTAGATATTGTGCAGGTATTAGCTCAGGTCTGAAATCTATGTAAGAGATCCAAATCAAATCGGGATATCGAAACCGAATCTAGCAACGGCAGAGACTCAAAGAATATTTTCATAATCTATATATCAAAGGAATCTCCAAATATGGAGACAAAAATCCAGAAAAAATCCTAAGTCCCATTCCCACCAGGAGGCGGCGGATCCGCGGTCAAACGTGGTAATGGGTGGCGGTTCCGCGATCCTTTAATGGCCGTTAGATCTTGGATTTTGGGGCAAGATCGTATCTACATTTACTCACATATGGCATCTAGGGTTAGATACTGTATAAAGGACCGAGAGCTGTGCATTCCAAAAGTATCACATAATCCAACAATTGAAGATCCCAAACTCAAAGTTCAAGAGAGAGATCTACGAGCAAAACTAGAGTTCTTGTAATCTACCTTTTGAAGGAGAAAAATTTGTAATACAATAGTTGATTAATAAAGGTAGTATTTATTTTAATTACTTTTCGTATTTACTTTTTCCGCATTAATTTTCCGCATTACTTTTCCGTATTACTTTTCTGCACTTTTAATTATGGTTTCATTCATCTTCAACTTTTCTTCTAAATCACTACTAACCATGAGCGAGTAATTTTTTATTTGTTAGGGTTTGTAGGATATGGTAGAATAATGGATGAAATATCTTTTAATTTCTTTTGACATTTTAATGTTTATAAACTTTACTAAAATAAATATTAACCCTCTTATCGGGTGCGCTATCAATTTATTGATAGTCACGACCACGATTCGAGATTAGTTAAACACTTATTTTGGTAAAGGCTTGAGATTAATAGAGATCGATGGAAGGACAAGAGGTAGTAGTGGGAAACCCTAGTTCCCTCCAAGAACTCCTAATCCACATACATCGCTATCTCTCTAAGTTTTAAACTATTAAAATATAAAAAGAGACATTTCTAAACATTCATCCATTAACTACTAAGTGCTATAAACCCTACAAGCCTTTCTATTATAAATTTTATATCCATATTTAAATAAAACGACAACAACCCATCCTTTTTTTATCAACTCGTCTAAAACAAGAAAAGAAGTTCACGTTTCCCTGCGGACGACCTGTACTCATCACGGCTAGCTATTTGCGATACCGTCTTGATTGCGGTTATTTACAGCATACACATACAAACACCTTTCGCACGAACAATCAAATGGCGCCGTTGTCGGAGAAACGGTCATAATTATTTTTTTTGTTATTCGGGTTGATTTCTTATAAAAACAGGAAACATAAAAATAAATGAGAACCAGAACCGCATCTTGTGTTTTTAACGATTATTGTGCAAGTTTTGCAAGGACATCTGGAGTAATTGGAGCAAGCCAACAAAGATTCAGAGACTTTAAACTTGGACCAGAGGAACATAAGGACGCTTTGAAGAAATTTTAGCAGCAGATGGGTGCTTTCGGCGGCGGAACCGCGGCAATTGGGTGCTTTCGGCGGTGGAAACGCGGTCTCTTTGAAGAATTAGGCCCCCAATCTTCTGTGGTATTTTCCTATATCCTTTCCTCTCTCCTCTAAAGCTCCAATAATCTGATTTTACCTGCAGGATTCTTTGCAAACAACGCCGCTAAATTTTTTTTTTGTGTGTTTTGATTTCAGTTTGTTTTGCATATCTAAACCGGACATTAAGGGGCAATAAACCCAAATTCGGATTAGGAGGGGATTTCATCATCCTTCCTTTACCCTACAAATCACAAACGAGTATACTATCACCCTATATTAATAAAAAAATATCTAGACCAAACCTCTAAGGACTGTCGCGCTCAATTAGGACAGAGAAAGGTCGTGGATAATCTATTGCTTATCCGCATTTCTCTTATGATGTCTAGGCAAGTGTGACTAAGGAAAGTGGTTACTTAATTAGGTCCGTTATTTCGGTGATTCGTATTGCGGATACTTCTCACTTACCTGGCACTTACCTAACCGCAAGATTGATAAGGAAGTGGTAGAGAATTGATCCTACGTCTTGTTCTTTGGAAGTCTAGGAGCGGTCTAGTGACTTGACCTAGGTGACCATAACTCTAGGGATAGATTGTGCATTTTGTGATCGGTTGAGTCAAGCCTCATGTCCAATTTTTTCCCCTCAAAACAAGCCTTGTTAAAATCGTTCTCACATATCACATACTGCCACGTGCACTAAACCCGCTTAGTGCATGATCGGCTGGACACGAGATTCTAGTGCCCGTCTAGTCCGCGTTTTTTCTGTCGACTCCAAAGTCGACACTTCTTCATCTTCTATATCTCCTCCACCAACCACATCTCCCGAGATGGACGGATCTCCATCGGGTTTTAATAACACCACCTTGCCACCACCTGTAGGTGCGCAAACTCAGAATCCACCACGCATATCTCTTCAAGACAGATGCTACCATGTACGCGGACCCTTTCCTACGTGTTTGTCTTTTCCACCAGCCAATGGGGATAATTTCGAAATTAAACCTGACTTCATCAACTTTTGTCCAAATTTCAGGGGCGTGAATCTTAAGATGCCTACGTTTTTATAATCAAATTCGAAAACGTATGTGCGATGATGAGCACAACCCAATTTTCAGGGGATGCTCTGTGATTACGTTTTCTCTCTTTTACCTTGTGCGATCTCGCAGAAAAGTGGATTTATAGCGCCGCCGCACATTTTATCGCTAAATGGGATAAATTTGTTAAAGCATTCCTTATGAAATTTTATCCTCATCACAAGACCGTCCGTATTCGGAGCGAGATTAACCAGTTTGCCCAACTTCCAACAAACCCTTTTGGAAATGCTTTGAACGGTTTAAAGATCTCCTTGTCCAAGGCCCTCATCGCGGAATCGATAGATGGCAACTTTACCGAATTATATATGAGGATATTAATCTAGCTACAAAACAAATGCTAGAAACCATTTGTCAATGTCATTTCATATCAAAAGACGATGGCGAAGCATGACAGTTTCTGGAAGATCTCGCCGAATAAACATTATAGTGGGAGAGCACTAGACCAATAACATTATCTAGGGCAGGTACCCATCAGCTCGATACTTTCATCGTAATGAAATCCAAAATGGCTGCGATGCAAAAAATAGCTCAAAGATATGGAAAGTAAATTCTCTTTAGCTTCCCTAAACCAAGTTACGCTCCCCAAAACCGTGTGTGGTTGCTGTTTTGACCCATCATATTTAACGGAAGAATGTCCTTTGAATCCTCCATCTCAAGTTCATGAACAAACCAATGCTGCTTTTCAGCAATAACCTAGAAATGATCATTATTCATCCACTTATAATCAGGGATGGAGGAATCATCCTAATTTTGCTTGGAACCAAAACCAGTCTCAAAATCAAAATCATTTCCCAAGCCAAAATAACTATCAAAGGTTTCCCCCACAGCAACAACAGCCCCCACAGCAAATTCAGCAGCCCTTTCAACCGCAATCTTTCCAAAATCCGGCCAACAACTTTGCCCCTTATAATAATTCTTTCCAACCACAGACTAATATTCCAACGGCCGGTACCGATAAAATCTCTGCACCCGGACGAAACTTAGAAACGTTTATTAAACAATCCACACAAACGACGGCTAATTTAATATCATTTATCCAAATGATGATGCAACAAACTGCTTCCCACGGTGAAAGTATAAAATCGATAGAAACACAAATTTCACAGTTGAATGCCGCAATGAGTGAGAGAGAGAGAGAAAGGGAAAGTTCCATCTCAACCTCTACCAAATCCCGGTCACTCACAAAGCGCAAATATCATCCTTCACTAAGAAAATCATAATGTGAGTGCCGTAGCTACGTTGAGATCGGGAAGAGAGCTAAATAACCAGGTTGGTAAACAAGTTGATGATTCAGATGATACCCGGCTACTACTTCTACTCCTATTTCGTCTAGTCCAATATCTTCTTCCGAACCTATTCTCCGTTCTTCAGTAGGCTCGAACCCTCAGCCCACTTCCTTGAATGAATTACTATCTAAAACCATCCCAAATATAATTTTAGGATCCATTCCATCCTCACAAACTTCTCCATAAGAGTTGGACCCAACCCTTGTTAATAAAGCTCATTTTCCAAACCGGTCGAGGCCCAACAGACCAAATCCACAAATGGAGAAGATTGTGGAAATTTTTAAGCAAGTAAACCTAAATATTCTTCTCTTAGATGGTATCTAACAAGTTCTATCCTATGCAAAAATTCTAAAAGACTTGTGCGCTAGAAAAAAGAAAACACAAGTGTCTAAAAAGGTTTTCTTAGCGAGTAATTCGAGCAATGCTTTTACCCAACATGTGCCCAAGAAACATATAGACCCCGGTTGTCCTACAATATCTATTACTATTGGGGGTAAAAACATCAATCGTGCTCTACTAGATTTAGGTGCTAGTGTTAACTTGCTCCCTTATTCTATTTATGAGCAATTAGGCATAGGAGAATTGAAGCCTGCACACCGCACTCTCCTGATGGCCGATCGATCTATGACCCACCCTAGAGGTGAGCTAGAGAACGTGTTGATCAAAGTCGAGGAATTTATATTCCTGGTGGACTTTATAGTTTTAGATACACAGCCTGTGGCAAACCCACGGAACCAAATTCTGGTGATTCTAGGTCGACCTTTTCTAACAATTTCAAATGCGATAATCAATTGTCGTAACGGTTACATGAACATGTCCTTTGGGAAGATGACAATTGAGCTTAACATTTACAGGGTAGGAAGTCAACCCTCCGAACCTTTTGCTCATATAGTTGATATATGTTCTGTCAACAAGGCAGCTTCTGACAGTTGCGAATTTGAGGAGCTTCACGATACTGATCTCGACGCCACTAGTGCATTATTGTTTTATCCATCTATTTATTATACGAGTGAGAACCCTTCTAACGATAAGTCCACCCGAGTCCGAATCCTTTGACTTGTTGAATGACTTAGTCGAGCTATTCGAGTCGGTCCCTTACACTAGATATGAACCTTTTATGGAGTCTGAGTATCATACTCTTCTTTCCGATGAGATTATCATTCGGAATATCGATGGATGTTTTGAAGAAATTTTCGCTGAAGAACTCGCATTCCTTAAAGACTTGGATGTTGTGATGAATTAACCTCCACCCGAAGAAGTTGAACCGCCACCTCTTCTTCTTGTCAAGTATGAGAATATGAGTATTCCACCTATTCCTTATCTTTCAAATTCTCATTTTCATCCACCATCACTGTTTCGTCTGTACTAACCGAGATGTAAAACCCTTCAATTACACCTCTTATCTCCTCCCTACTTCTTCGCTTCTATCTGTAACATGATCTTCTACCAACCACGGTGTTACATTGATCAAATATTTGAATGGTTGGTTTTAACTTTTGGTCTTTGTAAAGCTTTACATAGACCAATAATTTTAACCCCCCCTCTTATGATTTTAAATGCTTAATAATGAAAACACTGTTTTACTCAAGTTTTGGGGGGAGAAGAAAAATATTTTGGCTCTTCAAAGAAAAGAAAATTTTGAACGATTGTGAGCCAAAAATAAGTTTGGGGGAGAATTTCACTGTCATTAACTTAGGTCCTCTTTACTAATCATTGAGAACTTTTCCTCCCAAGCCTACAGGTTTTGAGCTTAAAAGATGATATCAGTGAGGACACTGTTGCTAATAGGTTTGGGGTGGGAGGTTTGTGCTTATTCATTTTGCATTATACTATAAAAATAAAAGCACTAAATTTATTATTATTAGTATTTGAAAATAAAAGTTAGAAAGTGAAAAATATATATGAAAGAGAGGAAAAGATTTAAGAAAAACAAGAAAATTTGATATTTTAAAACAAAACTAGTAATAGGTAGTCATGAGCTATTGTCCCAAGGGTTAGTAAGATGAAGGAAATTACTAATCTGAGGATAGAAATAAGTCTGAAAAATAGTTCATATTCTTGAATCCAAAATTCTGAACGTTGATAGCCTACTATATGCACTTGCACACATCTTGAAACTTGGGATAGTAAAGGATACCTTGAAATGCTCGTCTAAAACCTTAGTATGAAGAAAAAAATATAAATTAACAAAATATAAATGACACAAAAAATATAAATGATGAAGAAAAATGAACACTGGTTTTGTAATTACTTAATACAGCATAAAAAAATATAGCGAGAGTGCCTTATCACCTAGTGCCTTAAACCAACTGGTTTGAGAGTCACTGCTAAGCCTTAGGTGTTGCAAGATTAGAATATTGCTAATTACGCCTTAATAAGTGAGCACATTTGGTAATCGGTTGGTTAGTATCTTAAGAAATATTAACGGTCGAATGAAGATTGTGTGAGCAAATCCATCTAAAACATTCACCGACTAAAATATACTAAGAAATAAGGACAAGGGTATGATAGCTTGAATTGAATTCTCTAATTGTATGGATGTCTTTTATACACACGTAGGGGTATATGATCGATGTTTGGAGGAGAGATAGGGAGGAAGACTAAAGACGATGTTTTATTGAGGGATGATATGATTTCTGACATTTTTTCAAGACCATTAAGATAGAGCTCATGGCAACTAAAACACTAGTGTAGTTTAAAACTCTTATTTTTACTGGGTTCTTTAGCATCCTCACCATGTTTTCTAAGGCATCTAGCATGTAATTTTAAAAAACCTAAAGTGCCAAGCAACCCATAACCAAGGATCTAACTAGAGGATTAGGGTTTAAAACACATGTAAACTACTTTACACTAAGTGAACAAGGAATACAACCTTTGTAAACCGGTCATTCACTTCTAAAGCTCCGTGTAGTAGTCCCTTTTACTCCAAGTAGTGGTGTCCCAGACTCTTCTTTGGCTCCACTAAGTGAAAGGAACTAGCTTGCTCAAGGATTTTCGAGGTCGAAGATGATCTACGTCGAAAAATCTCTAACTCAAGCTACCTCTTCACTAGTTGAGAATTAGTGAAGTAAACAACCTATACTAAATGGCTAGTCTAGTGTACATTGATGAAGTAGGAATTTTTCTCACTTTAGAATTATTTTTCTCTCACTCTTTTCTTTTCTCACTCAAAGCTAGAGAGCAAAATGGAGGAGGTGAAGAAAATGATCAAGTGATTTACTCTTGAACCATAGGTGAGAAAATATCATATATAACTCATGTAGAGACTAAACCATGGCTAAAGATAGTGGTTAGGTTAATAAATATCTAGAGTAAAACAAAATTAGTGGACTAAGTCAATGTTTTCTACAAGCTTCACCGAGCTTCAAGCCATGACTAATTACCACCTAATTTTGATTTTCCCTTAATAATTAAAATCCCATATTATCATAAGTATGGTATGAGTCTCATACACCCAAGTCCAATGTATCATCTAGCATGACACAAAATAAATACATTAACATATATCATATATATATTAAATGTATAATGAGAAAAGAAATTCTTAAATGAGCTAATATTAGTTAATGTATATTAATATATCATATATATAATTATACATTAAATTATTAAATCAACACTTGATTTAATAATCCGGCTGTATCGCATACAACCGACTAATATCATTTATATGCATATCACATAAACATATAATATATCATTGAATCAACACTTGATTCAACAATCCGGTTATATCACATATAACCTATATCAGGAGATTAGAATACTGTATCACATACACGTATTAATCTCGGTCTCGCACATATCACATGTGGGCCCTACTTCGTTTCGCATGAGCTAGGAAACTTCTGTGTAGGACTCTAATGACTCGTCAATACGCCGGCAGTAGGTGATGATCATATCAGTCATCCATAAGCCGTCAGTGGTACTAGCTGGACGTAACGATTACCCGGGTATTGAGTGATCAGAAGATCAACAAGCAAGCTTGTCCATACTCATGTGAATCCAACAGCAACACTACCATACAGTCCGGTCTCTTCGTCTGATATGTCGCATATCTAGTTTAGGGGTGGTAAATGTTAGACCACAGTAACTTGATAAGTCATGCCGATGTGAGGCTCATAACGGGTCGAGAAACTACTGATAACACTTACCTGTAAATCGCCGTATCAGCTCTGGCCAGGGACTTCCTGTTATGGCCAATTGAACACAGCGCAACATCAACCCCTAATACTGGGAGAGACGAATCCCCTCCTATCGCTCATTGCATCCATGTGACTCGGGACTGTACCCAAAAACCACCGTTTTGCATGCTCTCTTAAACTTGGTAAGGTGGAAATCAAAGCATAGTGGTAATCACACAAGACTCTATGGTGATCTTGGAGTCTACAGACTAAACTGTACCGGTGTCACCAGAGAACTGCTATCTGACGTTAGGTATAATACCATCTAGGAGTTATCGGCGAGTCCTGTTCAGCGTACACATTCTCCACTGAGCACCCGTATACCATCTTTGATGTCAAACACCAATGGATATGGGATCATCCATCGCCCATCAAATGGGTCAAGAAGCGTCTACGCTAGTCTACTCTGAAATATCGATGTCCCGTCTCGATACACCCACCCTCGACTAGGAACAATTAAAGGATGAACTTATGGACTACCCTGACCCCACTAGTATAATCTGCATCATAATCCCGGTAGTCAAGTATACATCCTAAGGGTTTTATCAACATGTAAGAGAAAGACAGTATCATAATACTGTTAGTGTATATGCCCTAGAGGCCATTATTGTATCATACTGGTTTGTATATTACTTAATGGAAGCTTGGGATATTCACAGTTGTATTGACAGTCTTGCTCAAAATGGTAGTATGCTACTTGATTTGTTTCTACTTCAATATGTGCATGTGTTTGTTTTAGCATATTACTTATACATATTAGTAGAGCCTTTAGTATCTTTGCTTGGTTACCAGCGTTGTGATGGCAGTCACACTAGTGGGGGCTGGGTAATCTACAAGCATATCCTTATACAGGTCTCTAGTCGTAGGATTATCGAGATAGGGCATCGATACTCCGGAGTAGACTAGTGTATACGCTTCTCATCCCAGCAGGGGAGATGGTCTGTCCCACAGCCATTAGTACGTCGTACTGGAGATAGTATGCAGGTGCTCGTTAGGTTACGAGTACACTGGACAGGACTCGTCGGGAACTGTTGGTTGGTACTATACCTATCGTCAGATAGCAGTTCTCAGGTGACATGAGCACAGCTTAGTCCGTCGGCTTGATACTGCCACTTCGCCTCGAGTGTGTTCCCACTGTACTTTGATTACTACCCTACCACGGCTCAAAGGAGTCGTGAAAATAGGTAGTAGTTGGGTGCAGTCCCGAAGCATTTGGAGGCTGTGGCGGTTAGATAGGATTCGTCTCTCCCGGTATTGGGGGTTGATATTGCACTGTGTCTGGAGAGCCATTACACAAAGTCCCTGTCCAGGGCAAGCGAGATTTACTGGTAGGTGTTCCAGTAGTTTCTCAGGGTGTTCTGGGCTACACTCCGACACGACTTATACCGCTATTAGTGGTCTGACGTTTATCGCCCCTAGGCCCGATATGCGATACTCTTAGACGAACAGACCGGACTGTACGGAGATTGTCACATTCAGGCTCAGTAGGAGTTTGGATGTGTTTTCCTCATCGGCCTTCTTATCGACATCTACCTAGGGACCATTATGTACAGCTAGTACCGCTTGCGGCCTGTGGTTAAACCTACTGCCGGCATAGTGTCGAGTCTTTAGAGTCCCACACAGAGAGTTTCCCTGCACTGGGCAAAAGGTGTAGAGGCCGTATGGTTTTATGGCAGGGCTATGATTGAGGGAGGACCTATACCGGTAGAATAGTCTTACTCGAGATGATAGTATGCTATCTGGTTTGCCTTTATCATCGTGTACAGCTTTAGGTGACTGATCACTATTACACGTTGATAGAGCCCTTAGGATCCTGCTTGACTGCCAACAGTATGATGGCGATCATATACAAGAGAGTTGGGTAGTCTATAAGCACATCCTTAAAAGTGGTTCCCAGTCGTAGGAGTTTCGAGACAGGGCATCGATACTCTAGAGTAGACTAGTGTATATAGTCAAGACCCTGACGAGGGGCGGTGGCCGGTCTCACAAGCCATTGGTGTCAGTTGGATCACCTAAGATGTATACAGGTGCTCATTGGGTTATGAGTACACCGGACAGGACTTGCCGGGAACCTGCTAGTTGGTATTATACCTAGCGTCAGATAGCAGTTCCCTGGTGACATGTGTACAGGTTAGTTCATCGACCTGAGATCGTCATTTGTCTCGTGTGAGTTCCCACTGTGCTTTGATTACTACCCTACCACGGCTCAAAGGAGTCGTGCAAACAGGTTTTAGTTGGGTACAGTCCCGAGCCACATGGAGGCAAGTGAGCGGATCGGCAGGGGATTCGTCTCTCCCGGTATTGGGGGTGAGATCGCGCTGTGTCTAGGAGAGCCATTACACATAGCCCTCGGCCGAGGCAGTAGATTTACCGGTAGGTACTCCAGTAGTATCTCAGGGTGTTCAGGGCTACCCTCCGACACGACTTATACCACTATTGGGAGTTTGACGTTACCAGCCCCCTAGGCCCGATATGCGATGCTCATAGACGAACGGACCGGACTGTATGTATATTGTCACTGATAGGCTCAGTAGGGTTCCAGGATGAGTTCGCTCATCAGGCTTCCCTTTCGGTCAGTACATGGGCAGCCGTTACGCACAGCTAGTGCCGCTGACGTGCTTGTGGTTAAACCCACTGCCAGGGTACTGACGAGTCTTTAAAGTCCCCAACAGATAGTTTCCTAAGTTCGGGCGAAACGTTGTAGAGGCCGTATAGTTTTATGGCAAGGTTCGAAAATGCACGTGCACTTGTGCACGTGTCATATTTCGGACAGATAATACTGGTGGGCTTTGGTTTAAGCCGGATCCATATATTATATTGAGTCGGAATATTTTAGTCTCTCGTATTCGTATTCGGTCGGAATACGGATACAGGTATGTATATACAGGTGAGGGGTATTCTCGTAATCCGTTACGAGAATATTTTAGAAGATGCATTTCTTTTTGGATTAATCATTTTGGTTTAAATGATTAATTGGTTTTGGAAAGGGTGACTCATTCTTGGTGACTCATTACTTCTAGAATGATCACTAATGACTCATGTAATGAGTCATCTAGTGAGTCATTAAGTATTAATGAGCTTTGTTTTGGGTTTGGATATTTGAGGAGATATTTTCATTAGATATTTTCTCTTTGGTTTTTGATAAAAATAACCTCATATATATCTATTCACAAAAGGATTAGAAAATGAGAGAGAAGTTCATATGCTTGGTTTTCTTTTGCTCTTGATTTTCTTGAGTTCACTTTTTCCAATCCTTAGCATCTTCTTCAACCTCCACCCTAACCCTCTCATGTGATGAGAACCCTAGGGTGTTTGAGACAAAGTATTCTACTCGTTCTCTACTTCATCTTGGTCATCTCTTTTAGCAGACTTGATGACCGAGTTGCCTCGGTATAGAGGCGGGAGCCCGTTTAAAGATCCGTTGACGTGGTTCCACCTCGATGAGGAGACAAGAGATCGGAGTTACCGTGAGGAGCGCGGGATGATGGCTAAAGACCGAAGGACTCGGATCGATCGGTATAGCCTTTCTACCACTTTACAGTTTGTTAGTTTAGCGTTAATGTCAAGATCCGGGTTAAAGTATGCGTTAGCGCTAGTTATAAAAGTTTTTGTTCCGCGTTTGGCGTCAGAATGACGGTCGGGGAACTACCTTAGACTTACACGATAGATATACAAATCCATCTTCTTACTCTACATCACCTAGGCCATCAAGTTTAGCAAGCTTGTTGCCCTAGTTACCTCGGTCTTGAGGTGGAGCTCGGACTATAGACTCTCGGGTGGATCATCTTCGACTCAAGTAGGCCGTTGAAGAAGCCACGATTCGGATCGATCCTTGGAGCCTACGTAGACGAGGAGGACAGCGGAGAAGACACGAAGAACTTATATCATAAGGTATAATCTTCTAGCATAGTAGATTAAACCTCTAGTTAGTTTGTTAGGAATGGTTTAGCAAAGATCCTTATGGTAGTCTATGTTGCCTTGTATGAAAATTTTGATTTTTACCTATTCCGCCTCCCTGTTAACTAGCGGGGTGTGTAACATAGACTTACAGTGGTATCAGAGCCAGGCTAAACCTTTACTAACATGTTAGCAAAGTGTTAGAAATTCGATCACCGGAAAAATCACAAAACCACATAAAAAATGCACGTTTTCTGTCGTTTTTAAAAACTGGTCCAAAAATTTTTCCAGGGACCTTAAAAATACGTGCAGGCTTTTTTATGGAAACCCAAGAAAAACGAGGTCGTGACTCGGTCAGACCGCCACGAAAGCGTGGCGAAACCATGCGTTTCACCGCGAATCCGCAGCCGAGTCAACTCGTTTTTCCTGCAGATTGTCTAGCTTGGTGTTTTGTGATTTTTCTGACACTTTATTTCCACCCAGAATTTTGAGTACTGTGTTGTACTTGGGGTAGATTCAAATCTGGTAATTGATCGAAATTCTAAGAACTTTGGCTAATTGGATTTTATCTGTGATATGATATATGTACCGAACGTCTACTAATCGCTATACGTCGATTAGTGGGGGTTGTACACATCTGTGATCTGTGATATTGGATTGTGTATATGAACTTGTTGGATTGTCGTGGATGAATAGCCGGGGATGTGAGATGAGCGTTTCATTTTTCATTTGATGTAAATTGTAAATTGATGTAATATTATTTTATGGTCGCACATCCGGGTTGAGCTTGTAGCCACCATTGTATATTATTTCTTTTACTGTTTTCTGTTCCTAGGATAGACCCAAGGTGGGGTGCATAAACTACCGGATATTTTGAAGTGCCGAGTGGACTACTCACTTTGTTGAGGGAGGTTGCTTCACTTCGGGTATTTGGCGGGTAGTTTGTTGCACACGTAGGGGGTCTAGGGTGGGGTTTGGCTATTCATCATGACTATGTATTCCGTCTTTCGTTGCAGGCTCAAACGAAATGTGGATTCCTAGTATATCCAATGTGTTCATCTGTGATTTGGTATGACTATCATTGCGTCTGATGAATGTATATATCTATATATGATATCTAGTAGACGTTGCTTATGTTTTGCATCCACGCTAGTCCAGCCCCCGCTATGTCGTTAGTTAAGTAACCTAACGGGTGATGACGGGCCCCATGGCGAATGCAAATGGCATAAGCATACATTATATTTTCGTTGTTTTCTGCAATGGTAGGATTAATTGATGGGACGCATTATATTAATGCAAAGAAAACAAACTAAAGCTGAATCGTTGGGACAATTTCGAAACCACTCGGTTTTTCAAAACAACAAAACTTTTAAAATGCGGAGCTTAAACCACTCCTTTTTAAAAGCTATCAGGTTCCTTCGATTATATCAAGTTCACTACGTTCACGGTTTTGCCAAAACCATCCGTAGCCCTCCGTCATTTCATATGAATATTCAATAGTATTCAAGCTATGTTTGTTGGCCTTAGTCAAGGCATAGTGATTGGTAGCTGCTGGGTATTCATATGTTGCATAGATAGATGTGTTGGTTTGGGACAGTCGTATTACTTTGTTGGACTTAATCAAGGGTATATACGGGTGGGTTCAAATTAACCTGGACAATGACGGGTAGAACTTGACATGTGACTTATGATTTGTTGGCCTTAGTCAAGGTCATAAGAGCATGGGGCAAAAATCAACATCGGGAGTTTCTAAAGAAACTGAAACTTGCTAGTACTGCATACCATTTGGAGTTTGATAATGTTGGTAGGATTCCTTCAGCATTATCACACAATGATATTTGGATCCTGATCCTACTGTGAGTATCCGCTACTTCTCAGGAGATTTTTTCACTTAACAATCAATGCTATAAACCAAGTAGGTGTCTAGAACGGTGTTAGCGGGGCTACGCATCCAAGGAAAAGAGATTATTTAATTAAGGAATTTCGTGAAAGCGTCGTAAAACCTCCCTCGAAGTACCGACACTCGCCTGGCTGAACGGTTAAGCAAGTATTGTACGGTGAGATTAATCCTGACTAATTCTTCTTTTATGGTTTGAGGAAGGATTCGAGAAACAGTGGGAGCCATCCTGTTTAGATAAATTAAAAATCAATCTAAACTTGCAAGAGCATCATGCTAAGTGTTTTCTTCTCTCTCTTAATTGCAGCGACCCAGTGATCAGACATAGGTTACATCTAGATAATAAAATGACTGAATCTGACTATAATGACTGGCAAAGGTCTGTCCAGATGTCCATTGCCCATGACAAGCTAGGACACCTCTTCACTACTCAAACCCCTGCCATCTCAGGTCTAGTTTCCACCGTCACGGATATTGATATCCATAAGACATCGGAAAGGGATTATGCGAATGCCAAGTGCCTCGTGTTGGCCTCAGTTGATGGTGCATACCAGAGGCAGCACGAGAAGATGGACTTAGTTTCTGTCTTCCTCCATAACAAAGATTTATATAGAGAGCAATCTCGTATCATAAGATATGAGACCTCAAAAGAATTGCTTCAAGCGAGGTTGGCTGTCGGGTCATCTGTAGGGAACAACGTCCTTACAGTGACTAGCTATATTGATGAGCTCACGGACTTGAAGACCACGTTGAAAAACGGGTCACATGCTGACTTGATTCTACAATCTATACCCTCTACTTACACCCTGAAGGAAACCAGGGAGACACTCGTTCTGCTTAATGGGGGACCTTCCTCTTCTGCATCCAAGGTGAAAGCAAAGGGTGAGAAGAAGAAGACCTTCACAAAGCCGACATGCGGTGTCAGGGAGGTAGAAGGAAAGGGAAGGGCAAGAGTTTCGGGATTAGATATAGCGAAGGAGGGACGTCCCTATTGTTACGGGAAATGACATTGGCAGAGGGATTGCAGGGCTTGCAAAGCCAGTAGCCAGGATTCAAAGCATGTTGTGGCTTCGGCTTCGGGTGTGTTTGTAATAGAAAACTGTATGTAAATTAACTCTACTTCCTGGGTACTAGATACCGGATCAGGATCTCATATCTGTAATTTATTACAGGCCTTGAGAAACCGTAAAGTTATCAGGGCAGGTGATATGACTCTCAGAGTTGCGAACGGAATGAGCGTTAATACTGAATCCGTAGGGGAATATCATCTGGGATTGACAAGTGGGCAGATATTGATTCTACGTAACTGTTTGTATGTATCTAGTCTAGCTTATAATATCATATCTGTATTCTTACTTTCTAAGGAAGGATATGATTTTGTGTTTGTAAGCGATGTAGTCCACATCCACCTAAATCAAGTTCTGATTGGGTCAGGTACATTAGATAATGGTATATACGTATTAAATCAAGCTCAGGTTTTCAGTGTCCAGAACACACTTAAAAGAAAGTCTCTGGAATTAAATCAGGCTTTCTTATGGCATTGTAGAATGGGTTACATCAATGAAAAACGGTTGACGAAGTTACATAGAGAAGGATATTTTGATCCGTTCGAATATCAATCTTATGCTACTTGTGAATCTTGTCTCATGGGAAAGATGACAAAGACTCCGTTCACTGGACAAGGAGTAAGAGCGAGCGAGCTCTTGGGATTTGTACACAGCGATGTGTGTGGTCCAATGTCTACAGATGCACGAAGTGGTTTTTCCTATTTCATTACATTTACGGATGATTTCTCCAGGTATGGACATGTCTTCTTGATGAAGCATAAATTCGAGGCCTTTGAGAAATTCCGGGAATACAAGAATGAAGTAGAAAAACAAACAGGCAAAAATATCAAGACACTGAGATTTGATCAAGGTGGTGAATACTTGAGTGCCGAGTTTCTGGACTACTTAAAAGAGAATTGAATTCTCTCTCAACTTACTCCTCCATACACACCACAACACAATGGTGTATCGGAAAGGCCGAATCGAACCCTATTGGATATGGTTCGTTCCATGATGAGTAAGGCTGAGTTACCACGATCCTTCTGGGGTTATGCACTAGAATCAGCTGCATATCTTTTGGACCAAGTTCCTACTAAGTCAGTGCCTACCACACCATATCAGATGTGGAATGGCAAGAAACCCTGTCTTAAACACTTTAAGACATGGGAATGTCCAGCTTTTGTTAAAAAGCAGCATGCGGACAAGCTCGAGGCACGCTCAATATAGTGTAAGTTTGTGGGATACCCAAAGAACTCCAAGGGGTATGTTTTCTATTACGTAGAGGAGCAAAAGGTCTTTGTTTCTCGTCATGCCCACTTCTTGGAAACTAAATTTTTAGAAAATCAGATAAGTGGGAGCGCAATAGAGCTGGAAGAAATTCCAGAACCACAAACTGTTACTGAAAGTTTGGTAGAACCACAGGTTTCAGAAGAACCAGACATCTCAGTGCCACTCTGAAGGAGTAGTAGGCAGTCTCATCCGCCAGAGAGATACTACGGTTTTCTCATAGATGGGGATCGAGAGGATTGCATCATTGAAAATGATGAGCCTACTAGCTTCTAGCAAGCTATTCAGAGTGGTGACTCGGTAAAATGGCTGGATGCAATGCGGACCGAAATGGAGTCCATGTACACCAATAAAGTTTGGACTTTGGACATTGCTCCAGAAGGGGTAAACCCCGTAGGCTGCAAATGGATCTTCAGAAAGAAGATTGGTGTAGATGGGCAGGTTGAAACCTATAAAGCTAGACTTGTTGCAAAGGGTTTTTATTAAAGACCTGGTTTATCTATGACGAAACTTTTTCTCCAGTGGCTATGCTCAAATCCATTCGGGTCCTTCTTACCATTGCTGCCTTCCACGATTATGAGATCTAGCAGATGGATGTAAAGACGGCTTTTCTAAATGGTCATTTGGAAGAGTGCGTCTATATGGATCAGCCGAAGGGTTTCATTCAGTGTGGGAGCAGCGGGAAAGTGTGCAAGTTGCTAAAGTCCATTTATAGACTAAAGCAGGCATCGCAGAGTTGGAACATCTGTTTTGATGATACTGTCAAAGAATTCGACTTTATCAAAAATCCAGATGAGCCATGCATTTACAGTAAGATTGCACGGAGAACTGTGGTATTCCTCGTCTTGTACGTGGATGACATTCTCTTAATAGGAAATGACATTCCTATGCTGCAGTCAATCAAAGGATTCTTGTCACAGAGGTTCTCCATGAAGGACCTGGGTGATGCCTCCTACATTCTGGGGATCCAGATCTATCGTGATAGATCTAAGAGAATGTTGGGACTTTCACAGTCCAGGTACATCGACACCATACTGAAAAGATTCAGTATAGAAGATTCAAAGCGCGGTAATCTACCGGCTTGTCAGGAATCACCCTCTCCAAAGAGATGTCTCCCAAGACTGATTTGGAAAGGGCTCGCATGTCATCTATACCCTACGCATCTGCAGTAGGCTCTATAATGTATGTGATGTTGTGTACCTGACTAGATGTACCATACGGATTGAGCGTTGTAAGCCGGTATCAGTCGAACACAGGGGAGAAACACTGGATAGTAGTAAAGAACATTCTCAAGTACCTGAGAAGGACTAAGGAGATGTTCTTGGTGTATGGCGGAAAAGACCTCCAGATCGAAGCTTTTGCTGACTCCGGCTTCCAGAGTAACAAAGATGACTCCAAGTCTATGTCGGGTTATGTCTTTACCCTCAATGAAGGGGCGGTCTGTTGGAAGAGCTCTAAGAAGGACACCGTTGCAAACTCGACGATGGAAGCGGAGTACATAGTTGCTTGCGATGTCGCGAAAGAAGCTGTCTGGATGAAGAAATTGAAAGGTTAGCCTAGCACCTCATGAAGGGTTTGGAAGCATCACATGAACCAAAAACTGAATTTTTAGGGTGCTAAGTTAACGAACATAGAATCGTTCCTAGAAAAATTAGGGTTTCAAATTTTTCACATCATCATATGAAAGAAAAGCTAGGGTTTAGAGAGTACAACCTATGTAGCTCCCTACGCTAGACTCCTCGGCTACTTGGGGTTTGAAAAAGCTCCGCTTGAACTCCTCTAGGTCATCGATGATCCATCCGGAGTCCGTTTTGTCCAAGCTTGCAACTTCACCCGGTCAAGAGAACGAAATGAAGCTAACACTCCAAACAAGTGGGCTAGACTTGTGTAGAATGGTGTTGTGGTTCTCTTTCTCACTTCAAAATCCTAACTTGATGAGTATATTGCTCACTACAAAAATCTAGAGAGCAAAATGAAAGAGGAAGAAGAAGATGATGGCTATATTTTTTCAAGGGTAAAAAGAATCACCCTCTTGTCAAAGGAAAAAGAAAATATATCAATATGTATTTTCTTGTTCTCATCTCAAACCATGATTTAAACATTATTGAACTTGAGTTAAAACCCAAAAGGAAAAGCAATCCATGGTTAAATGGTGGGTGAGCATGGTTAGGTCAAGAAGAGTGTAGAAAGCTTCCATGAATTATCCTTTCCTTTTCTTTTGTTTTAAATCAAATTCAATAACAATATATATAGATAAAACCATGGTGTGAGTCTTATATTGCCACCATTTTCTTTGTATAAGCAACCATGATAGATGATATATGTATGTATGTATGTATACACATCCATATGTGTATGAAACTAGAAAGGAAGAAAAACATACATGCATGCATATATCCATCCAACACAAGAAAGGATTTCTAGTGAGAAACTAATGGTTAAATGATAAATCAACACTTGATTTATCAATCCGGCTATATCATATACGACCCTAACCAAAAGCAAGCCGCCCGATCAATATACGGTATCTTATACACGCATTTTAATCGGGTCCATGCGCATATCGCATACGCGCACCACAACGTTTCGTCTGGACTAGGTAACTCCATTGTGGGACTCTAAGACTCGTCAATACGCCGGCAGTGGGTGATGATCATATCAAGCACCCACAAGCCGCAAGCGGTCAGCTAAACGTAACGGCCACCCGGGTATTGAACGATCAGAAGAGAACAAGCGAACCTGCTTCAACTCCCGTCGAGCCAACCGGCAACACTACCGTGCAGTCCGGTCTCTTCGTATGATATGTCGCATATCAAGTCTAGGGGTGGTAAACGTCAGACCCCAATAACCGATAAGTTATGCCGATGTGAGGCTCATAACGGGTCGAGAAACTACTGGTAACACTTACCAGCAAATTCTCTGAATCAGCCCTGGCCAGGGACTTCCCTGTTACGGCCAATCGAGCACAGCGCAACATCAACCCCCAATACCGGGAGAGACGAAACCCCTCCTATCGCTCATTGCCTCCATGTGACTCGGGACTGTACCCAAAAACTACCGTTTTGCACGCCCTCATGGACGTGGTAAGGTGGAAATCAAAGCACAGTGGGAATCACACAAGACTCTATGACGATCTCGGGTCTACAGACTAACCTGCACAAGTGTCACCTGAGAACTGCCATCTGACGTGAGGTATAATACCATCTGGGAGTTCTCGGCGAGTCCGTCCAGTGTACCCAGTCTCCACTGAGCACCCGTATACCATCTCTGATGTCAAACACCAATGGATATGGGATCATCCATCGCCCATCTCATGGGTCGAGAAGCGTATACGCTAGTCTACTTCTGGTATATCGATGCCCTGTCTCGATACACCCACGACTAGGGACCTTAAAGGATGTACTTATGGACTACCATGTCCCCACTAGTATGATCCGCATCATAGTCCAGGTAGTCAAGTACACATCCTAAGGGCTTTACCAACATGTAACCATAAGACAGTATAAAGAGACAAGTATACATGTTAAGATAAAGAGCAACCAGATAGCATACTATCATATCGAGCAAGAAAGTCATCTCTATATATGTCCAAGCATCCAATATAATATACATCATCTGTACAATACTGGCCTCTAGGGCATACATACAACTAACAATCTCCCACTTGCACTAGGGCCAACTGCTGTAGTATCGCATACCGAGCATCCCGAAGAGTCTCTCAAACTGTATCTGGGGAATGGCCTTCGTGAGTGGATCCACTGTGTTATTCTTCGTGTCAACCCTCCTGACCTCGATCTCCCGGCGATCAATTATCTCTCGGATCAGGTGATACCGCCTCAGAATATGCCTAGATTGCTGATGGGACCTGGGTTCCTTGGCCAAAGCTACCGCTCCATTGTTATCGCAATACAAAGGTATTGGATGCTCAATGGATGGAACCACTCCAAGTTCAGTAATGAACTTCTTGATCCTGACAGCCTCTTTGGCAGCATCATTGGCAGCGATGTATTCAGCCTCCATCGTCGAGTCTGCCACGGTTTCCTGCTTGGAACTCTTCCAGCTAATCACCCCTCCGTAAAGGGTAAAGACAAATCCCGACTGCGACTTAGAGTCGTCCTTATCACTCTGGAAGCTCGAATCGGTAAAGGGCTCCACTTGGAGTTCCCCGTTACCATACACCAAGAGCATCTCTTTAGTCCTTCGCAAGTACTTGAGAATGCTCTTAACAGCTGTCCAGTGACTCTCTCCAGGATCAGCTTGATACCTGCTCACTACACTTAGTGAGTATGCTACATCGGGTCTGGTACATAGCATCGCATACATGATAGAGCCTACAGCCGAAGCATAGGGTATCCCTTGCATGCGAGCTCTCTCCAAATCAGTCTTGGGAGACATCTCTTTGGAGAGAGTGACTCCAGAGATCGTGGGCAAGTTCCCACGCTTGGATTCTTCCATACTAAACCTCTTTAGTATGGTGTCAATATACCTGGATTGGGACAATCCCAATATCCGTTTGGATCTATCTCTATAGATCCTAATTCCCAATATGCAGGAGGCATCACCAAGATCTTTCATTGAGAATCTTTGTGATAAGAGGAGCTTGACCAATTGCAGCATAGGAATATCATTTCCTATCAAGAGTATGTCGTCCACGTACAATACGAGGAAGACAATCTTGCTCTCTGCTACCTTCTTGTAAATACAAGGTTCATCTACATTTTTGACGAAATCAAACTCTTTGATAACGATGTCAAAGCAGATGTTCCAACTCTGCGATGCTTGCTTCAATCCATAAATGGATTTAAGCAGCTTGCACACCTTCCTGCTGCTCCTATTATCTACGAAGCCCTCTGGCTGAGTCATGTACACGCACTCTTCTAAATCACCGTTTAGAAAGGCGGTCTTAACATTCATTTGCCAGATTTCGTAATCATGATATGCAGCGATGGCAAGCATGATCCGGATGGATTTAAGCATAGCCACTGGAGAAAAGGTTTCGTCATAGTCCACACCTGGTCTTTGACGAAAACCCTTTGCAACAAGTCTAGCTTTGAAAGTCTCCACTTTCCCATCTACACCAAGTTTTTTCTTGAAGATCCACTTGCTCCCAATGGGTTTTACCCCTTCAGGAGCAACTTCCAAAGTCCATACTTTGTTGGTGTACATGGATTCCATCTCTGACCGCATAGCATCCAGCCATTTCACTGAGTCCCTACTCGTGATGGCCTGCTCGAAGCTAGTTGGGTCATCATCCTCCATGATGCAATCCTCGCTCCCACCGTCAATGAGAAAACCGTAGTATCTCTCAGGTGGACGAGAAACCCTGCTAGATCGGCGGAGCGGCTGGGGTTCGTCAGGTACTACTGAATCCTCTGGTTCTACCAAGTCTTCTGTTATAATTTGTGTCGCTGGAACCTCTTCCAGTTCTACCTCAATACCACTTGTCTGTTTCATAAGAAAACCTTTTTCTAAGAAAGTGGCATGTCGAGAGACAAACACCTTTTGTTCCTCGGGGTGGTAGAAGATATACCCTTGTGAGTTTTTGGGATATCCTATAAACTTACATAAGACTGATCTTGTCTCGAGTTTGTCCGGATTTTATCTTTTGACATAGGCTGGACAACCCCATATCTTAATGTAATTAAGATGTGGTCTCTTCCCTTTCCATATCTCATATGGAGTGGTAGGCACTGATTTGGTAGGAACTCTATTCAATAGGTCCATGGCTGTCTTAAGCGCATATCCCCATAAGGAAATAGGTAACTCAGCTGTACTCATCATTGAGCGCACCATATCTAATAGGGTGTGGTTTCTCCGTTCCGATACACCATTGTGCTGTGGTGTATAAGGAGGAGTGAGCTGAGAGAGAATCCCATTCTCTTTTAAATAATCTAGAAAATCATTGCTCAAGTATTTTCCTCCTCGATCAGATCGAAGGATCTTAATACTTTTGCCCATTTGGTTCTCTACTTCGTACTTATATTCTCTGAATTTCTCAAAAGCTTCAGACTTGTGTTTTATCAGGAACACATGTCTGTATCTAGAGAGATCGTCAGTGAATGTAATGAAATAGGAAGAACCGTCCCTGGCATGTGTAGACATGGGACCGCATACATCACTATGTATCAGCCCTAAGAGTTCCGTAACTCTTTCTCCGTGTCCCGTAAACGGAGTTTTGGTCATTTTACCTTTGAGACATGACTGGCAAGTGTTATAAGATGAAAATTCAAACGGATTCAAATATCCATCTTTATGCAACTTAGCTAGTCATGTCGCATTTATGTGACCTAGTCTACAATGCCACAAGAAGGATTCGTTCAGTTCTGAACTCTTCCTCTTGTGTGTGTTTTGTAAATTGAGGACTGTATTTTGATTGAGAATGAATATGCCATTATGTAACGAGCCTGATGCAATCAACTTTTGATCTAGGAAAATGTTCATAACACTATCCTGTACTACAAAATTATATCCTTCTTTACTCAGTAAAGAAACTGATATAATGTTGCACATCATGTTCGGTATATAATAGCACTCATTCAGAACCAGTGTATTACGACTTGGTAATACTAGGTGATATTCGCCAACTGGTTTGGCTGCAACACTTGCACCATTCCCTACTTGAACGGAATGATCACCCTTTCTCAGTTCTCTACCTTTCCGTAGCCCATGTAATTGTTTACATACGTGGGATCCTGATCCGGTATCTAATACCCAGGACGTAGGGTGAACTGAAAAACAGTTCTCAATGACAAACACACCCGAAGAAGGTGCATCAACATGCATGTCCTCCGTTTGGGCGGCGTGAGAATCCAGACATTCTCCTGTTTCCTGTTCAGTCTTATAACACTTATAAGATAGAACGGGTCCAACGTTCCCCTGCACAGTATAACATGCGGGTTCGATCAATACATCCAAATTATTATCTTGATTAAGGCATGACATGGTCGCTACCTGGAGAGAGAGAGAAGAAAACACTTTAGTGTATGCTCTTGCAAGATCAGATTGGTTATTATCTTATCTAATCAGGATGGCTCCCACTGTTTTTTATCAAATCTTCCTTCAAACCCTAAAAGGAAAGACTAGCCGGGATTAATTACACCCTACAACTTCGCCGATCTTTCAGCCAGGCCAGTGTCGGTACTTTGAGGGAGGTTCCTCGTGCTTTCGCACGGACCTAATTAAAGTAAACCTCGTTTTCCCAGAGGCGTAACCCCGTTGACACCTTTCTAGACACCTACTTGATCGGCTAATTGTCCTGTGTAAAACTCTCCCAGGAGTAACAATTACTCGCAGTGGGTATCGGGATCCAACTATCTCATAGAAGGTATGCAATCTCATTGCAAATCTCAACACTTGAAATTCCCGATAATATTTTGCCCCTAGCGTGCTATGACCTTGACGCATGCCAAACAACCCATAGTCCGCTAGTCAAGTTCAACCCGTACAATTCGTGATTGAATTAAACCCACCCGTACGACCCTTGACGCATGCCAAACAACGCCGTACGAATACCCTAATCCAATCGCATCTCATGCTACAGATAAGTAATAATCAGCTACCGTATACTACGCCTTGACGCATGCCAAACAACCGTAGCACGAATACTAAATATTACATATCTGAATTGACGGAGGGCTACGCAGGTTTTTCAGAAAAACCATGAGCGTAATGAACTTGATATCGTTGTAGAATCGAGTGAGTTTTGAAATGGAGTGATTTTGAGGCTTTCATTAGTTTTGCTAAAGAGGTCACTCCCGGTGAAGGGATCTCAGCTCTTTCCTCATCGAATAAGGTGCGGGATATATCATATATATCACTGTGCAAAGAAAAACTCCAAAAGCAGTCAAAAGTCAAACCGAGTGTCCAAAAGCAGTCAAAAGTCAAACCGAGTGTTGTAGCATCTGCCAGTTTCGCTAAAGAGGTCACTCCCGGTGAAGGGATCCCGGCTCTTTCCTCATCGAATAAGGTGCAGGGTATATCATATATATCGCTATGCAAAGCAAAACCGTAGCTACCCTTTTATTTGAAAATTTGATTCTACAACATCTTTTAGGTTTCTTTTCTTTCATTAATTACATTAATGAAGTCCCATCATTTAAGTCACCTATGCATCACAGATAAATACGACGTACACTTATGCCATCCGCATTCGCCTCGATGTCCCCTCGTACACCGTTAGGTTAGATAACTAACGACAGAGCAGGGTAGGGCTAGTGCGGGTGTAAAACATAAGTAACGTCTATATAATATATCATATATACTATATACTGTATCCATCACAACATATCAAATGATCACATCACAGATATCGCAGCAGAAATATAGGTATAATGTGGGATATACTAGGACGTCCGTATTTAGTATTTAGCCAACAATAGAAAATACGGATTCCACAGTCGCGATGAATAGCCAAGCCCACACCCTGGACCCCTAAGAGAGCGGCAAACGACCCTACCAATTCTGGAGTTTAGGAGACCCGGTCTCGACTCCTCGAGATGGCCTCCCACTGAACCCCAGAACCCGGTCACCTGTGCTCCCCTCCTTGGGTCCATCCTAATGCGGAAAAGTAAATAATATACAACACAGGTGGCATCAACCTCAACCCGGAAGTGCCCCAAATAAAAGAATATTACATTACATTTGAATTTACATGAATGAAAATATAAAACTCTCATCTCACATAAAACCCCCTGGCTATTCAATTGCGATAATCCTGCACATCATATCTCAGCAACACATAATATCACATATCATCAACGTAAGTAAGTATGCGTACCCCAATTGTCGTTGATGTATAGCAACGAAACCGGCGATATCGACATACTGCACTTACGGTCACAGAAAAGAAAGTGTAAAACTGCAATATCTGGAATCCACATTCTCCTTAGACATCATAAATGCGAAATATCACATACCTCGTATTTCATGTCTTATAATATGAATTCCACACATTGCATCACATTCCAGATAATTAGACGGTAAAGTTTTCGAACGAACGATCAAATACCCAAGATTCACTAAAGCTCAACACTTGAGCGGAGTTCAAAAACCGGAGTGTGACACAGTAGTAGCGGTCCAGCCGTAGAAGGGTCAAGCCAACGCCTCACATGTGGCACGTCGTACTACCCCAAACCCTAAGGTTCAAAGGGCAGTTCAAGACGGTCACATAATCGAGTTAAGGTTTGTTGTCTTCTAGAGAGACCACCACAAAACTTGCACGTATTTCCAAAATATTTAAACCCCGTGAAAAGTGAGCAAACGATACTCGTTCAAACACTTCAATACTTTCTAATTTATCCGGAAAAACCACGAAATGAAAATTCCGATCGAATCGACGAGTCCAAAACCAACTCCAGAATTTTCAGAACTAAATTCAGATTAAAAATACTCCAAAAACATAAACAAGCAGATTCATGAGTTACTGTACAAAAACCAGACCATGATTCAACAGAACGACCGCGGAACCGCGGCCTAAGGAGGCTATTGCCGCGGTTCCGCACTCATATTTACTGTTCATGATCTCGTTTTTCACAGTAACTCTTATATTTACCTGCTGAATTTTTTGCATATTTTTAATTCTGAAAATAACTAGATTTTAAAAAATGTCCAGAGAACATTCTAAAAGGCCATATTTCGGTTCGATCGGAGTTTTAACTTCGTAAAATTGTCGCCTAATGTTCTAGGTCGGCTCTGATACCAGTGAAAGGTTAGCCTAGCACCTCATGAAGGGTTTGGAAGCATCACATGAACCAAAAACTGAATATTTAGGGTGCTAAGTTAACGAACATAGAATCGTTCCTAGAAAAATTAGGGTTTCAAATTTTTCACATCATCATATGAAAGAAAAGCTAGGGTTTAGAGAGTACAACCTTTGTAGCTCCCTACGCTAGACTCCTCGGCTACTTGGGGTTTGAAAAAGCTCCGCTTGAACTCCTCTAGGTCACCGATGATCCACCCGGAGTCCGCTTTGTCCAAGCTTGCAACTTCACCCGGTCAAGAGAACGAAATGAAGCTAACACTCCAAACAAGTGGGCTAGACTTGTGTAGAATGGTGTTGTGGTTCTCTTTCTCACTTCAAAATCCTAACTTGATGAGTATATTGCTCACTACAAAAATCTAGAGAGCAAAATGAGAGAGGAAGAAGAAGATGATGGCTATATTTTTTCAAGAGTAAAAAGAATCACCCTCTTGTCAAAGGAAAAAGAAAATATATCAATATATATTTTCTTGTTCTCATCTCAAACCATGGTTTAAACATTATTGAACTTGAGTTAAAACCCAAAAAGAAAAGTAATCCATGGTTAAATGGTGGGTGAGCATGGTTAGGTCAAGAAGAGTGTAGAAAGCTTCCATGAATTATCCATTCCTTTTCTTTTGTTTTAAATCAAATTCAATAATAATATATATAAATAAAACCATGGTGTGAGTCTTATATTGCCACCATTTTCTTTGTATAAGCAACTATGATAGATGATGTATGTATGTATGTATGTATACACATCCATATGTGCATGAAACTAGAAAGGAAGAAAAACATACATGCATGCATACATCCATCCAACACAAGAAAGGATTTCTAGTGAGAAACTAATGGTTAAATGATAAATCAACACTTGATTTATCAATCCGGCCATATCACATACGACCCTAACCAAAAGCAAGCCGCCCGATCAATATACGGTATCCTATACACGCATTTTAATCGGGTCCATGCGCATATCGCATATGCGCACCACAACGTTTCGCCTGGACTAGGTAACTCCATTGTGGGACTCTAAGACTCGTCAATACGCCGGCAGTGGGTGATGATCATATCAAGCACCCCCAAGCCGCAAGCGGTCATCTAAACGTAACGGCCACCCGGGTATTGAACGATCAGAAGAGAACAAGCGAACCTGCTTCAACTCCCGTCGAGCCAACCGGCAACACTACCGTGCAGTCCAGTCTCTTCGTCTGATATGTCGCATATCAAGTCTAGGGGTGGTAAACGTCAGACCCCAATAACCGATAAGTTGTGCCGATGTGAGGCTCATAACGGGTCGAGAAACTACTGGTAACACTTACCAGCAAATTCTCTGAATCAGCCCTGGCTAGAGACTTCCCTGTTACGGCCAATCGAGCACAGCGCAACATCAACCCCCAATACCGGGAGAGACAAAACCCCTCCTATCGCTCATTGCCTCCATGTGACTCGGGACTGTACCCAAAAACCACCGTTTTGCACGCCCTCATGGACGTGGTAAGGTAGAAATCAAAGCACAGTGGGAATCACACAAGACTCTATGACGATCTCGGGTCTACAGACTAACCTGCACAAGTGTCACCTGAGAACTGCCATCTGACATGAGGTATAATACCATCTAGGAGTTCTCGGCTAGTAGAGCCCTTAGGATCTTTGCACGGATGTGAGGAGCAAAGAAGAAGATGCCTCATTAGGATTTTGACCATTGACTTAATTAAAACCATTATGAGGTGGAGGAAAATGTTTACTTATCTTTGTTATGATAATTGTGTCATGGCTAATTGGTTTGACCATTTGACCATGTTGATCATGGTTGAATTAGATATTTTTGTTAAGCACTAGATATTTTGCTTAGCATTAATGGTGACATGATAATGGTCAAATCAAGGTTGCCATCATAATTTTCATGCTAAAAGATTTGTTTTCTTTTTTCTATGGATCATTATCCCATACATCTTCTCTCTCTTTAAGAGAGCTCCCATGTTTGCTCTCCTTCTTCTTCCTCTCTAGAAATCCCTTAAGCTCTCATGTGTTGAGAAAATTAGGGTTTCGATAGATAAACAAATCCATCTTCTTACTCTACATCACCTAGGACATCAAGTTTAGCAAGCTTGTTGCCCTAGTTACCTCGGTCTTGAGGTGGAGCTCGGACTATAGACTCTCGGGTGGATCATCTTCGATTCAAGGAGGCCGTTGAAGAAGCCACGATTCGGATCGATCATTGGAGCCTACGTAGACAAGGAGGACATCGGAGAAGACCCGAAGGACTTGTATCATGAGGTATAATCTTCTAGAATAGTAGATTAAACCTCTAGTTAGTTTGTTACCAATGGTTTAGCAAAGATCCATATGGTAGTCTATGTTGCCTTGTAAGAAAATTTTGATTTTTACCTATTCCGCCTCCCCGTTAACTAGCGAGGTATGTAACATAGACTTACAAATACAAGTCTATATGTTAAGATAAAGAGCAACCATATAGCATACTATCATGTCGAGCAAGAAAGTCCTCGCTATATATGTCCAAACATCCACTATAATATACAATCATGTACAATAATGGCCTCTAGGGCATGCATACAACTAATAATTTTCAAGTTCTTTCTATTATATGTTCCTTATTTTTGTATGTAACTTTCATCTTCTTTCTTTTATTATGAGATTTTGTGGGTGAAATCCGCTGAAAACGCTCAGGAGACAACACTCCTCTTACTAGGGAAACCTGGAGGTTTAATCACCTAAGATTGTATACATGTGCTCACTGGGGGTGAGTACAGTGGACGGACTCGCCGAGAACCTCAAAATATTATACCTATCGCCAGATAGCGGTTCTCAGGTGACATGAGTACAGGTTAGTCTTAGGAACTGAGGTCATCATTTGTCTCATTTGAGTTCCTACTGTGCTTTGATCACCACCCTACCACGGCTTTACTGAGTCGTGCAAATAGGTTTCGGTTGGGTGCAGTCCCGAGCCACATGGAGGCAGTGAGTGATTGTCAGAGATTCGTCTCTCCCAGTATTAGGAGTCAATATCGCACTATGTCCTGTTGGCTAGAACCATAAGACCTTGGCCAAAGCAGTTGAGAACTACTGATAGTTAGATCAGTAGTTTCTCAGATTGGTCCTGAGCCAAATCGAGACGATTTATCGGGTCAGTAGGGGTCTGACGTTTACCACCCCTAAATCCGGTATACGATACTCTTAAACGAAGAGACCGTACTGTACGGAGATTGTTACGGATAGGCTTAGTAGGGGTCCGGATGAGCTTGCTCGTTGGCTTTCTTTTTGACAAGTAATTGGGCAGCTGTTACGTACAGCTAGTGCAGCAGAAGTGCTTGTGGTTAAACCTACTTTCAGCATACTATCGAGTCTTTAGAGTCCCACACAGAGGGTTTCTCTGATTTAGGCAAAATGATGTGGTGGCTGTATATTTATACGTGCAGGGTTTCGATCAAATGATAATACTAGATGGCTTAGGATTAAGCCGGATTATTAAATCAAGTATTGATTTAATAATTTACGTGTACATATTTTGATATGTATATTATAGTGTTATCCAGATTTTCGATCGAACGGTTGATAATACTGGTGGGCTTAGGATTAAACCGGTTCATTAAATCGGATATTGATTTATGCTAGTATTATTTTAGTGGTATTATTCTATCTCTTGGGTTTTTGTATTTTGATACGAATACGGATATGTATATACGGTAGACTGTATTTTGTATTTATACGAAAAGACAATCTAGAAGGAGGACACCTTATCATGTATTTTCCATTTTATTTGCAAAATGGAAAATGAGGTGTAAAATAGGAAACGAGGTGTAAAGGAGAGAATGGTGTGAACCATGCTTGAATAGTGTTGACAAATGAATTTTAAATTTATTTATGCAAACTATTCAAGCATGGTTGTGTTATTTTTATTGAAAAATGGTTTTTACAAAACCATACTTCATGATTCTGTTCACACAAGAGTTCTCATTCTCAACACAAGGTTCTCTCTCCTCACTTGCCTCTCTCTTAAGTTCCTCCTCTTTCATCTTCATCTTCCTCCCTACCATCTTATGAATTGAGAATCAAGGGAAGAAGAGAGATAGAAATACACTGGAAAAATCACTACATCTCCTTAGTAACCTAGACTAGCAAACTAGGTCACTAAGTTGCTTCATTTGTGAAGCCAAGCTTGAATCAAGAACTCTCGGGTGGATCATCTAGGATCAAGAAGGCGATCTAGCAAGGTTGATCAAGGATCCCGAGGAGCTCTAGAAGGGGAGTGAAGACCCGAAGGACACAGATCTTTAGGTATAAGCCTCTATCACAGTAGATAGATCTCTTTAGTTAGCTAGTTTCGGTTTATAGTTAGATTATAGGATGTGTTTTCTAGTGCCGGATTTTTAAAAGTTAAAGGTTTTCATTCCGCAGCGGCCGTGGTAGACGGCCAAGGCGCTAGGAAACCCAACATGGTATCAGAGACGGTCCATAAATCTTAACTAGCTAATTTGCGTTAATTTAGAATTTCGATCGACAAAATTATCCGAATAGTATTTCCAAAAACCTTACTTGCTGTTCGATTTTTAAAGTTGTTCAAAAAATCTTTTCAGTGAGCTTAAAATGTGTAGGCTTTTGCAGATCCAAGAAAAAATTTTGAGCTCTTGATCACCAAATTTGACTACTAATCCGCAACCAAATAGGTCATTTAGCTGCGGATCCACGGCCAAATTGTGGCAACAAGGCTCCGAATTTTTGTAGGGGTTCTTGTTTATGAAAATATGATTTTTGGTATGTTTGGTTTTTGCCTAGATTTGTTTTTGTTCTGGTTTGTATATGGGGGCAAATGCGGAAAGTTTTAATCGATCGAATCTCTAAATTCTTTCTTTTCTATGTAATTTTTTGCCACCGTGAATATCATTGAGCGGTATAACCCAACTGATTGCTATATGTACAAACAGACAAGTTTACGATCATGATATTCACATTGATGTTCTGTGTTGTACTGATATTGTGGATGGATTGTTGTGGTGGATAGCCTATAGTGCAATGGTAGTTATACAGCTTAGATTCATTTGTATATTCATTATTGCGGGGCGAGCGTCCGACATGTGGACTGCCGTTTCTGCAGATAGTAATTCTTGTGTTGGGGCACGACCGGGTTGAGATCAATGTCACCATTGTATATATATTTTTCTTTTCTGTACTAGGATTATCTCATGGAGGAGTGCTCGAATAGCCAAGTTCTAGAGGGCAACGGGTCCACATCTCATGGCGTTGAGACGGAGGGACCTTACTTTAGAATTGGCGGGCTGTTCGCCGCACTCGTAGGGGGTATAGGATGACCCATGGAAGGTTGCTCAAGTTACCGGATTCCATGAAGTGTTGGGTGGCCTATTTACTTTCTTGATTGGGGTTGCCTCACTTCCGGGATTGGCGGGTAACTTGCCGTGCTCGTAGGGATCTAGGTTTTTCATTACACGGGCTATCCACACGACGGGGAACGTCGGGTCTCATTTGCGGCTCAAATGAAACCCGAACTCCTAGATTATCCGCTATTCCATGTTGCTTATTGTTGTTCTGTGATGTTGCTTATATCATGCCTGGGAAGAATGGTTATATATATATATATATACTAGTAGATGTTGTATATGTTTGCATCCGCGCTAGTCCTGCCCCCGCTCTGCCGGTTGTTAAATAACCTGACGGTGCATGACGGGGCCCCGTGGCGAATGTGGATGCCATATACGTACATTTTATTTTCGTTCTTTTCTAATGTAATAGGAATTAATTAATAGGGCCACATTGATTTTGATTAATGCAAGAAAAAGAAATCTAAAAGATATTGTTAGAACAAATTTTGAAAAACTATAGTCATATTCTTTTGTTTTGCATAGTGGTATTCGGTTAGGAATATACAGCACCTCATTCGAGGAGGCAAGAACCTAGATCCCTTCGTGGGGAGTGACCTCTTGAGAAAAAGTTTATGTTACTATAGATTACTCGGTTTTCTTCAAAACCACTAGTTTTCATAAGCGGGGCCTAAACCACTCCTTTTCAAAACTACTCGGTTCCTTCAATGATATCAAGTTCATTACGTTACAAGGTTTTTCTCCAAAAACCTAACCATAGCCCTCCGCCGTTTCAAATAATTACTACTTAGTATTCGTGCTGCGTTTGTTGATTATTCATCAAGGCGTAGTGTATGGTAGCTATGTAATGATTGTCTATAGCATAGATAAATACGATTGATTAGGACGGTTGTGTGACTTGGTGGATCATTCGTCAAGGGTCATGCAGGAGAGTCTAATGTAATCTTGGATAATGACGGGTTGAACTGTAACACCCTAGTTCATTTATACCATGTTCTATTTGATGATTTTATTTATTTTGTGGCAATCTCTTGATTTTATTCGTTTTTGGGCGCGGATAGTGTTTTTGTTTCTGTGCTTAGTATCCGATCCGACCTTCATGCTTGAAACCCGTCTTGGTTCTTGATTACGTTTTATCCTTGCTGGTGCTAAGAATCTGCGCACACATATGTTCTATATACCGGCATTAAATATCTGGCATCTGCATATATTTTTAATAATACATTTATAGTCAAATAATATATTTTTAAATACCTAGCATGGCCTGCATCATACCCCTGACCCTATGGTTGCATCCGTATATCGTGTTCTCGTCCCGTTTAGTGAAACGGACTCGTTTGGATCGCTACGTGCATACTCAGTGTATACGTTCTTGGGGGTATCCATTTTATTTGACCGGACATCACATTATGGTTTTGATTGATACGCATATTATCCGTATTTTCAAACCTTATTTTTAGACACAACCCGGGCATGTTTTGGAGTATTTTTGTATTAGCCAGAAAACTCAAATATATTCAATATTATATTCTTTAATATTTAAAGTGTTTATATATACGATTTATATTTTCTTTAATCAAAAATATTTTTAAATATTTTCAAAATCCTAATCTAATCCACCCTCTCTCTGTCCTCTCTTTATATATTCTTTTTTATTTTTTAAAAAACCTATTTATACTTAACCCTACGTCCCTTTCTCACTTCATCTTCCTCATGTTCCCGCCTCCGTGAAACCCTAGCCCTTGCCTCGCCGTCGCCCCCTCCACCCTCGCCCATCTCCTCGACCTCGTCTCCTCTCCGACACCAAACCTCAACTGACGGATGTCGGATCACGTCAAGATGTTACCTTCCGTAGATCTGTTGTTGGCAATGATAGACGGCTGAGATTAGGTTGGAAGTTGACTCCTGAAGCGGGTGGATCTGAATGGGTTTGAGGTGGTTGAGGCCGAGCTACCTGCAAGGAAGTCCCGGGGTGGTTGTACCACCGAGGACCCCCCGACGATCAAGTTAGACCGGATATTTGAGCAGAGTAACGGCCTAGTGAGGAGAAAATGACTTACTTGAACCATCTGAAAGAGGGGTTTATATAGTGGTGGCAACAGGCAGGCAGGTACGAGAATCACGCCGGCCGTTACGCTCCCGGTGTCATGCCCGCGTGATAGGCGGGATCTCCCATTAATGATGAGACAGGCTCATTAATAGGGGATCGTGATGGCATGGAACGCGGGACATGGCCGGCGGATATCTCGCGCATAGAGAGATTCACGGAGGTGAGGCGGTTGCACCTGCGATAGGTGTCGTCGGTCGGTCGATGAGACCGAGGAATATGAGCTCGGCGGGAGGCTCAGGGACGAGCGGGTGGCCGAGGTATCTTGGTTTTGTGGTAGCCCAGAGATGAGATGAGAGGGCCGAGGAGGCCACTTGTGTAGGGGGCTCGGAGACGAGCCAACGGTTGTTTGTAAGGCTGGCACGGGAGTGGTGTGGACGGTCGCAGAAGGTCGGCTACGTCCAAGGGTTGTAGACCCGGGGTATTTCACCGACGTACCGTTCCTGGTCCTTTCTTGCTAGCTTCGGGACACGTCATTTGCCACGTGTCCCGATCTGGGAGATCACCGATATCGAGTCTCATCATTAGCCCCCCACTCTCATCCCGACCTGTTCACGGGTCGGGTCGAGAGTGGTCTGCCGGGTCACCCAAGGTGAGCTCCTTTTCGTAGATATTGTAAGCGTGCATTCCCGAGCAATCATCTGTATTTTCTTGATGACATCAGCGGATTAGGGACCAGATTTTGCATTAAAGAGGAAGCGCCGGATCGTGCGTACGTTCACCGAAGCGACTGCGTACGTGTCTGGCGCTGGTTGGTTGACATGATGGGCCGTAGATTTTCGGCGTCCGATGGGGTACGACCAATGCACGTGCGACAGGTGGAGCGATGGAGGCCGTCGAATGTGATGAGTCGTTTTAGCGGGAGATGACTGTCGCCGTTGGATTTGTACGCCAACAGCTATAAGTAGAGGTGAGGTCCTCATTAGGGCACATACCTCTTCATAATTTCCTCATCCAGAGTTTCGTTAGCTCGGCGCTCTCCTTTTTAGGTCGGATCTCTGCGTTTTTCTCTTCTGAGGATTCATCCCCTTCATCGGGTTAGATTTTTTTTGTGATGAGTCTGTAAAAAATAGATCTGGTCGAGTCCACGGAGTCTCTCGTAGATTCTTCCCCTTAATCTTCTGCTTCTCCATCTTCTGAGTTGAGCCTGCTTCCCCTCTTGGCAGAACAAATGGACCGATCCAGGATTCTTGATGCCCTTGGTGCCTTATCCCAGAAGAGAGCCGGGGGCGTGGTCGTGCCTCGGGCTGGCCCGAGTTCCGCACCAAGGGAATCGCCCGCGACGGGGCCATCCTCCTCGATTCGAGCCCCCGATGATTGCCGCGGCAGCGGCCAGAGGCATCCGCGGGTTCCCGAATGCATGACGAGGAAAGCGGAAGAGGACGAAGACGAAGTTCCTCTTAAGAGGAAGAAGATGGTCTCTCGTGCGCCACCGACTGAGATCCCTGAGGGGATTCCTTTGCAGGAGGGGGACGCCTGTTTCGTAGTCCCGTCTGGGCTTTCCGTTGCCGCCGGTCTACTCGCTGATATGGAAGAGTCGACCGGAGGCAAGATTCCGTGGGGGGCGCTGAGGGCCCAAGTGGCAGCTGTAGCTCAGGGGGCGGTGCAGGTACGTACTCCCTCTTATGTGTTATTTTGAGCGCCCTTTTCCCAGTTCATGTGTTTCTAAGTCTCTCTGTTGTTTTTCATCAGGTCCTTCAGCACTGCGCCCTCGTTGCTCGCATGGAGGCCGAGAGGACAGCCCCTGCTATGAGGTTGGCGGGGGAGTCTTCTTCGGAGGTCGAGGACCTGCGACTCGAGTTACGTCAGGAGAGAGAGAGAGGATGGCCGTCCTTGAAGTCTGGTTAGCTACCGGGGAGCTCACCATCTCAAAGTGCCGGGAGTCTCATCGCCAGCTAAGTGAGTCCCACCGAGTCATCGAGGGTAAGTTAGCGGAGCTGGTCGATCACTATGCAGCAGTGAAGAGGGCGAGGGATACCAACAGACAGGATGCCGAGGCTGCGCTTTAGGCGGCGAAGGTCGCCGAGGTTCGAGCTCGAAAGGCGGTGGCCGATTACAAGGGGTCGTATCAGTTTTACGCCGACCTCGGAGAAGCCTCTGCCATTGTATGGCACGAAGCTCTTGATGCTGTCAAGGCGCAGTTTCCCGAGTTTGCCAACGGCGAGCTCCATGCTCGGGTCCCACTTTCGATAGTTATGCCCCCGGCAGATGGTGACGAGGGAGGGGCTGTTGCTGAATCGGAAGCCCCGGCACTGGGGATGGTACCGAGAAAGGTGAGGCTTAGGCGGGGCTTGCGGTCTGAACTTTTTGGGTTTCCTTTTTTTCTCTTTCTTTTTGTAAGCTCCCGGGCAATTTGGTATGGCTGGGGAGCCCAAAATACCTTGTAAAAGATTTTAGAATTTTGAATGAAACTTAATCTTCTCTTCTTCGTGACAATACTTTTCTTGCGTGAGTACTTGAGCTTGTCAGTTCCGACCTCAATTAAGCGTTAGGCCGCAGGTCGATGGCTCGTGTTTTATATAACGATCGCCCTTCGAGTGCTTGTCGGTTAACCGCTGTGAAAGAAGGTCGGTGTCCTCCAGCCCCCGGAGTCGATGTGGCGATCGTTTACTCGAATAGTTTGGAGGAACCTTTGCTGTGAGAAGGTTGGTGCTTTCCAAAGAATTATCTGAGCGTTGAGCTGCTTGGGGCCTCTTGGCGAGGGCTTTGATCCTTAGTGAGGGTTGGGCCGTTAGAGGCCTGCTAAGGGTTGACCGTGCAGGGTTGCTGCCCAGTGCCTCTTGGTGAGGGCTTAGATCCCTGGTGTCGTGGGGTAGTGAATTACCAGCTGGGAATAGCCTAGCAGGGTAGCCGCTCGGCTGCCTCTTGGTGAGGGTTTCGATCCCTGGCGTTGTGGGGTAGGGAACTACAAGCCAGGGATAACCGAGCAAGGGCAAGCCCGGTTGCCTCTTGGTGAGGGCTTCAATCCCTGGCATTGTGGGGTAGGGAACTACCAGCCTGGGATAACAGAGCAAGGGCAAGCCCGGTTGCCTCTTGGTGAGGGCTTCGATCCCAGGCGTTGTGGGGTAGGGAACTACCAGCCAGGGATAACCGAGCAAAGGCGAGCCTGGTTGCCTCAAGGTGAGGGCTTCGATCCTTAGCGTGGGAGGGGTCATAAGAGGCCTTCTAAGGATAGGCTGAGCAGGGTTGCTGCCCGGTGCCTCTTGGCGAGGGCTTGGATCCTGAAGGACGGGCCGAGTAGGGTTGCTGCCCGGTGCCTCTTGGCGAGGGATTTGATCCTTAGTGCGGGAGGGGCCGTAGGAGGCCTGCTAAAGACGGGCCGGGCAGGGTTGCTTCCCCGTACTTCTTGGCGAGGGCTTTGATCCTTAAGGACGGGCCGAGCAGGGTTGCTACCCGGTGCCTCTTAACGAGGGCTTCGATCCCTGGCATTGTGGGGGTAGGGAACTACAGCCAGGGATAACCGAGCAAGGGCGATCCTGGTTGCCTCTTGGTGAGGGCTTCGATCCTTGGCATTGCGGGGTAGGGAACTACCAACCATGGATAGCCAAGCAGGGTAGCTGCTCGGCTGCCTCTTGATGAGGGCTTCGGTCCCTGGCGTTGTGGGGGTAGGGGACTACCAGCCAGGGATAACCGAGCAAGGGCGAGCCCGGTTGCCTCTTGGTGAGGGCTTCGATCCTTGGCATTGAGGGATAGGGAACTACCAGCCAAGGATAGCCAAGCAGGGTAGCTGCTCGGCACCCTCTTAATGAAGGCTTCGATCCCTGGCATTGTGGGGTAGGGGACTACCAGCCAGGGATAACCGAGCAAGGGCGAGCCCGGTTGCCTCTTGGTGAAGGTTTCAATCCTTGGCATTACGGGGTAGGGAACTACTAGCCTTGGATAGCCAAGTAGGGTAGCTGCTCGGCTGCCTCTTGGCGAGGGCTTCGATCCCTAGCGTTGTGGGGTAGGGAACTACCAGCCGGGGATAACCGAGAAAGGGCGAGCCCGGTTGCCTCTTGGTGAGGGTTTCGATCCCTGGCGTTGTGGGGTAGGGAACTACCAGCCAAGGGCGAGCCCGGTGGCCTCTTGGTAAGGGCTTTGATCCTTAGCGTGGGAGGGGCTGTAAGAGGCCTGCTAAGGACGGACCGAGCTGGGTTGTTGCCTGGCCACGCAAAGATTTGCTCGATCCTCCCGATATGTGAGCATTGGGAAGGGTAATAGTCATGGACGACACGTGTCAGGAACGTACAGGGGAAGGCAGAACATTTCGGGAAGCCGTGCCAGTCTCGCCACGTGGCGGCGTGGTATTGGATTAGTTGCTGCGATTCCTAAGATTCGCGCCGGTACGCGCGAGAATCCGGGTCCTTGAAGATTCTGTTTGAAGTTATAAATAGGGGAGGAGATGGTAGCTCCTTCGGCACCGCTTATTACTGAGATGACTGGGTACGTGTATTTGATTGAAAAGATCATCACCATTGGTGATGTCTCCCTGTACGACCAATCTCTGGCCGAGGAAGAGTACCCGGGAGTGGTTCAGCGTCTCGAGGATCACTTTGGCCGGCTCCTCTCTTGGCGGTCGTCCTTGCTTCAAATGTTGATGTACGCGATCTGGAGGAGGTCCCCAGGGTTGGACAACCCCTTCATTGAGGAGCTTCTGGACGAGGCGCTCAACAAGGTGCGTTCGATCTTCCTGTTCAGCCTCATCTCGAAAGTCAGGCACGGCTGATCCTTAGCTCTGATTCTAGAGTTTTTCAAGATGAGGTACATCGCGGGCCAAGGCTCAGAGGGTGGAGGGTCGGGCGCTTCCGTGGCGTCCCGGGTTCGCGTGCAGCGTCGGAAGGAGTGGGCCGCAGCGGCTAGGGCCCGGCTAACGGAAATTTACTCTGAGTATCACCAGGAGTACTTCCTTGATCCCGTTCCACCTCTGTTGTAACCTTTTCTTTTTCTGTAAGGCAGAGGAGCCCATAGTACCTTTTTGAATGAATAAAATTCTTCTTTTCGCAATGTTCTAGCGTTCCCTTCTTATTATTTAAATAGAAAGGAAAATGTTTACATTGTCCTTGTGAAAGAAGAAATACACACTCGTAGATATTCCCCTCACCGATATAGTTTGAGCTTCTCAGCATTGTAGGGCCATGGAAACTTGCGCCCGTCCGCGTCTTGCAAGCGGTAGGCTCCGTCGGGAAGGACCTAGGAGACGAGGAAGGGACCATCCCATTTAGGGGAAAACTTATGCATCCTTCTTTGATCGACGAACTCATTTCGCCTCAGGACCAGGTCTCCGGTCTTGAACAAGCGACGCTTGACTCGCGCGTTGTAGTACCGAGCGGTTTGCTGCTGATAGGCGGCAGCTCTGATCTGAACTCGGTCTCATTTCTCCAACAAGATGTCTAGGTTGGTCCGGAGGGCCATGGTGTTTGCTTCATCGCCGAAGTGTTCGACCCGGTGACTGGGAAGCCCGATCTCTACTGGGACCATTGCTTCGGTCCCGTCGTAGAGGCTGAAAGGCGTTTCCCCGGTGGGGGTCTTCTTTGACGTGCGCAGGGCCCATAAGACCCGGGGTAAATCCTCAACCCAACTGCTTTGGCGTCCTTCTAGGCGGGTTCAGAGACCTCGAAGGACGTCCCGGTTAGCGGCTTCGGCTTGCCCTTGCATTAGGGATGTGCGACCGCGGCAAACTTCATGAGGATATGATACTCATTAAAGAATTCCTTCACTTTCTCGTTCTCGAAGTTTGTCCCGTGGTCGGTGATGATGCACCTCGGGATGCCGAACCGGAGTATCACGTTGTTCTGCGGGAACTTGATAGTCGTGGTGGCATCCGGCTTCCTGATGAGGATGGCCTCGATCCACTTCGTGAAGTAATCCACTGCGACGAGGACATACTTATGGCCGCCCGTACCGGTAGTGAACTAGCCTATCATGTCCATTCCCCACTGGGCGAACCACGGGGAGGTTAGGACGGTCAGCTCGGTAGCCGGAAGGTGGGGTATGCTTCCGTGGAGTTGGCAACTTTTGCATCTCCAGATGAACTTTTGGGCGTCCTGGTGAATAGTCGGCCAGTAGTACCCCTGGAGCAATGCCTTCTGGATTAAGGTGCGGGCCCCTTGGTGTGCGCCGCCGACCCCTTCGTGGATTTCTCGAAGGACGTAGTCGGCTTCGTGGGGGTCGACGCACCGGAGCAGGGGCTGAGTGAAGGACTTCTTGTAAAGGTTCCCATTGCTCCAGACGAAGTGACGGGCTTTGGCCCGGAGACGGTGGGCTGCTCCCCGATCTTCTGGGAGCATATCTTCCCTTAGGAATTCCACGAGGGGCTTCCTCCAGTCTCGGTCTTCTTCCTGGGCTGTGTACACATGAAGTATTGTAGCCCCGTCTTCTACGCTGGGCCGTGGCAAGATCTCGAAGAGGATAGATCGCTTGTTGTTGGCCGAGTAAGATGAAGCAAGCTTACTCAGGGCATCGGCTTGGGCATTGAGCTGTCTGGGTATTTGCTCTACCTGGACCTCGTCGAAGTTCTTTCGAAGTCTTCTTACCTCGGCAAGATATTTCACCATTAGAGGTTCCCTAGCTTCAAAATGGTCGGTCACCTGGCCAACGACTAGGGCCGAGTCACTGCGGATCCGAATTGTTTTCATCCCCAGCCCGGAGTCCATGCGCAGTCCAGCCAGTAGGGCCTCATATTCTGCCGTGTTGTTTGAGACCTTGAATCTGAACTTCAGAGAATACTCCATTTCTGCCTCGTTCGGGCCTCGAATGATGAGGCCGGCGCCACAGCCTTCCTCGGTCGAGGACCCGTTGACGTAAATAATCCACTCAGGGGCTGAGTTAGGCCTCCCCTCGATCGAGGGTTGAGCCGCGAGGGTCGGTGCAGATTCCGGTTCCTTACTGGGGATGGTGCACTCGATGATAAAATCGACCAGGGCCTGTGCTTTGATGGCCTGCCTCGGGTGGTATTTTATGTCAAATTAGGACGGCTCCCACCTCCACTTCTCTAAGCGGCCCAAGGATTTGGGTAAGGCAAGGATAGCCCCAGGCGGGTGCTCGGTAAGAACGATTATGGTGTGCGCCTAGAAGTAGTGTTGTAGCTTCCTTGAGGCCATAATGAGTGCCAAAACAGTCTTCTCTATGGCCGGATACCTCGTTTCTGCGTCTTTGAAGACGTGGCTCACGTAGTATACCGGCTTCTGCACTCCGTCGACCTCTCGGACGATCACTGAGCCCGCTGCTTGGTCGGATACCGCCAGATATAGTGATAGCTCGTCTCCTTCAACTGGTCGAATGAGCAGCGGTGGTGTCGCAAGGTGACTCTTCAATTGGTCAAAGGCGGTCTGGCACTCCTCTGACCACTCGAACCTCGGGATCTTCCTTAGAGCTTTGAAGAACGGGAGGCACTTCTCCCCAGACCTCGACATGAAACGGCTTAGAGCGGCTACCCGCCCTATTAGTCGCATGATCTCGATGTTGGTCTTGGGAGCGGCCATGTTGAAGATAGCGTAGATTTTTTCTGGGTTAGCTTCAATTCTACGGTGGGTGACCATGAAGCCGAGGAACTTTTCCCCGGTGACCCCGAATGCGCACTTGGCGGGGTTCAGTTTCATCTTGAACTTGCGGAGTACTTCGAAGGACTCGCCCAGATCCTTGGCGTGGTCAACCGATGAGACTGATTTGACGAGCATATCGTAGACGTAAACTTCTATGTTCCTGCCGATCTGTGGCTTGAACATGCGGTTGACCAATCGTTAATACGTAGCTCCGGCGTTCTTGAGGCCAAAGGGCATCACCTTGTAGCAGTATAACCCCCGGTCCGTTGTGAATGCAGTAAGATCTTCGTTTGCCGAATTCATACGGATCTGATTGTAGCCGGAAAAGGCATCCATGAAGCTCAATAGCTCATGGCCTGCCGAGCTGTCGACGAGACGATCTATCCGAGGGAGGGGATAGTTGTCTTCGGGACAGGCCTTATTGAGGTCGGTGAAGTCGACGCACATGCGCCACTTCCCGCTCGACTTTTTGACCAGAATTATGTTCGCCAGCCACTCCGAATAGGGTACATTCCGAATGAAGTTGGCGGCGAGGAGCCGATCCCCTTCGTCCTCGATAGCCTTCTGTTTGACCGGGGTGAAACTTCGCTTTTTCTGCCTGACGGGTCAGGCCGTAGGATCTACCCTGAGCTTGTGAGATATGATTTTGGGATCGATCCCAGGCATGTCAGTAGGCGCCTAGGCGAACACGTCGGAGTTGTTTCTGAGGAAATGAACCAGGTCATCTCCCTGGGTTCCTGTCAAGAGCGATCCGATATGAACGATTTTTTCGTCGTCCCCTTCTACGAGGGGGATCTCTGTAAGTCACTCTACCGGGGTCCCTCGGACCTCTTTTTGCTCATCTCGAGTGTCCAGGGAACCCCTGATGTCACCTTCACCCTCGACATCGTCGGTTGGCTGCTCAGACGAAGATGTTGCAGTGAAACAAACCTTTGCAATCCGCTGGTCTCCATAGACCCGACATATCCCACCCTGATCGAGAGGGAACTTCATTGCCAGGTGGTAGGTCGATATCTAGGCCCGGAGGGAGTTCAACATTGGGCGGCCGAGGAGGATGTTGTATGCCGATGGGATTCTTGCTACGATGAATTCCACAGGCACTATTCACGTACGGCCGTCCTCCCTGACGTTAAACTGCAGAGTGATTACCCTTTCTGCCAGGATGGAGTGGTTGGTAATACTGAAAGGACGTGAGAGGTCGGCCTTAGGTCTGCCTGAGTGAGCCCTATGCGCAGAAAGCAGTCGCAGAAGAGAATGTCTGTCGAGCTTCCAGAGTCGACCAGTATCCTATGCACCTCATATTGGTGGACCCGAGCCGTAATCACCAGAGGGTCGTTGTGGGGCAGGGATATGCCATGGAGATCCCCGTCGTCAAAAATGATCGGCTCGGTCTCCCTAGCCTTCTTCCTCGGTCGGCTGTCGGCCTCCATGGCCGGCGTGGGGCGCTGAGTCCTGTAGGTACTCGACGTACCCCCCGCCGACATGACCATGATTTTTGATGGGCCCCGGTTCCTTTCGGTGAGGTTCCTTAGGTCCCCTGGCGAGGTAGTCTTCGAGCTGTCGTGACGAGTCCCGTTCGTGCTATCCCGTTGAGAGGGGTGTGCCTGGGAGCAGGCGAGCTGACCGACATCTCCTCGGGAAGGACAGGGGCGCGAACGAGCTCGGGGCGAGGCGCTCTGGCGACGGACCTCGGTGTTGAACTGTGGGGCACCCAGCGGGTCATAGAATATGTTGGCCCAGAAGATCTGCGGCCGTGGGAGACAGCGAGGCGGTGGTCGGTCGTGCCAACGTGAGCAAAGTCTTCTCTCCCTCTGTAGGGGTCCTGGTCCCGAGATGGGGGAGCGGCGACCTGGGGAGCTTGCCCTGCCATTTGGACATGGACGAGCGCATCCACGACAGATGCGAGTCGATCTATCCGGGCGGCTAAGGCGTTGATGGAGTTTGGGGGAGGAGATTCGTCCATGCCTCCATTGTGAGGGAGGAGGTGGCTAGTGCTTGGATCGTCGCGGTGATCGCTCGCCATTAAGTTGAGATCGGAAGATGAACTTTGTTTAGAGGAATCAAGATTTTCCCACAGACGGCACCAGCAGACGGATGTCGGATCACGTCAAGATGTTACCTTCCATAGATCTGCTGTTGGCGACGATGGACGGCTGAGATTAGGCTGGAAGTTGACTCCTAAAGCGTGTGGATCTCAATGGGTTTGAGGTGGTTGAGGCCGAGCTACCTGTAAGGAAGTCCCGGGGTGGTTGTACCACCGAGGACCCTCCGACAATCACGTTAGATCGGATATTTGAGCAGAGTAACGGCCTAGTGAGGAGAAAATGATTTACTTGAACCCTCTGAAAGAGGGGTTTATATAGTGGTGGCAACAGGCAGGCAAGTGCGAGAATCATGACGGCCATTACGCTCCCGGCATTACGCCTGTGTGATGGACGGTATCTCCCATTAATGACGAGACGGGTTCGCTAATGGGGGATCATAATGGCGTGGAACGCGGGACGTGGCCGGCGGATATCTCGCGCATGGCGAGATTCGCGGAGGTGAGATAGTTGTGCCTGCGATAGGTTCCGTTGGTCGGTCGAGGAGACCGAGGAATATGAGCTTGGCGGAAGGTTCGGGGACGAGTGGGTGGCCGAGGTATCTTGGTTCTGTGGTAGCCCGGAGATGAGCTGAGAGGGCCGAGGAGGCCTCTTGTGCAGGGGGCTCGAAGGCGAGCCAACGGTTGTTGTAAGGCTGGAATGGGAGTGGTGTGGACGGTCGCAGAAGGTCGACTACGTCCAAGGGTCGCAGACCCGGGGTATTTCACCGACGTACCGTTCTTGGTCCTTTCTTGCTAGCTTCAGGGCACGTCATCTGCCACATGTCACGATCTGGGAGATCACCGATATCGAGCATCATCATCAACCTCACCTCTTTCTCTTCCGCTACGAACCCTGACGACAACCAACACAAGAACCCCGACCCCATCGCTTCTGTCCTCAACGCCGTCCACCTCCACATCGCCGCCAGCACCGCCTCCATCTCTTCCTCTTCTTCCTCCTCTCCCCTTCATCTCCGACGAGAAGATCCCCGACGACGAGATTGCACAACCTAAGAAGCCATGACCACGAAGCCCTCGCCTGAACCCTCACATCACCGGAGCCCCCTCGCCGACGTCTCCCCCGCCTCATCACCACTTTCTCTTCCTCGTCACCTCTCCCTTGACACCACCACCTCCTTTCCCGAGCTCTTCCCTGCAAACCTGACCCTAAGAACCCTAGATCCTAACTGCCTTGCCATGAAACCTCGCCGGAAAGGCCATCGTCTATGTCACCTCTCGCCTCTGTCCCAAACCCGGAGACCTACCTGAGAGCCCCCAGCCCTCTTCTTCTTCTTCTTTCTTCTTCTTCTTCTTCTCTTTGCTTTCTTGATATCTTGGTTTTCGGTGATTGCTGGAACCGTGCTCGTTGCCGACGATCCGGGCGATCCAGTAGACGTCCTTATCCAGCGTGGCCACGTTCTTGTATAGCTTGGTTCTGTTCTGTACGAGCGTGTGTGCATCGCGACATTTACCCGACGTCGGACGCGGCGTATGCATCCCGTCGTGAGATCCGATCAGGCAAGTTTATCTTGCTACATGCCATGCTATTATATTTACATCCATATGAATAAAAATAATACTTGTATGTTGCATTGTGCATCCCTGTTACTGTTTACCGTTTTTACGATATCCGTTCGTATCCGTACTGTTTATTACATATTTAGTTGCATGCCGGAACCTGATTATTTCATGTTACTGCTATATTCATACACCATGCTTGCTAGTGTACATCATACGGCTTATGGACTTATAATATGTTATCACAGATTATTACTTGTGCATCCATGCATTTACCATGTTTCTTTACTTGCTACGGTTTTATTTTGGGCATCCGTTTAATACATATGCACTACTTGACATTCCATGATCCACTACTTGACTTGATACCTGATCTTGTTACTAATGCCGATAATACTGACTTTTTTTCCTGACGGACGTATCCTGTTGTCTGCATAGACAAAACCTGTATCTGCTTGATCCTGTGTTGGCATTTGCTCCATATTATCAACACCTGACTTGAACACATGACCTTGGGGGTATGGGGAAATCAAAGGTGTAACCGAGTATAACTTAAAAGGATATTACTTGATCCGTGATCCCGGGGGGTAACGGGACAGAATCATTTGTGATTCTTATTACTTGATCCGTGGCCCCGGGGGGTAACGGGACAGAATCATTCTTGATTCATACATATTGATCCGTTGTCCCAGGGGGTAATGGGGCATATACTTTTGAGTTACATGGAGGAGTATATTCATTGGTTTCAAATACCTTTAGAATAGATAACCCAGCAGCATAGTTTAGATTACTCAGCGCACTTCACATTCATATATACACCTCACTGTTTCATATTTGTGTTTACTTGTTATATTCATGTCATCGTTTATATTCATGCCTGCATATCTCGTTGCATCCTGGTTATTTTCTATTGTTTGATATTATGATGCACTGACGTCTGGGTTTTGTATGGCCCAGTTCCTTTATCTCTATCGCAGGCTGACCATGAGTATTTTAGACGTCAAGTCGAGCAGTGAGGATTGTGTTTAGTGATAGTTAGATTAGTTTTCTTTCCACGGCTTTTATTTCCTGATGTGAGCCCGTATCAGGACATATTTTCAGATGTTGTTTATTGGATTTTATCGTTTCCGCATTTATATTTCTTGACTCTTTTATTCTGGTAGATGGACATGTACTAGTTAGTTTTATGTTTTATCGTTCTTGATATCTTATAGACAGCCGTAATGTGACTATGGAGGGATGTTTCCTAGCCACAGGTAGTATGGTTGTCTCTGTCACGTGCCGATCTTAGCGCACTCTGGGAAGCGGGGTGTGACAAGGTTTGTTTGGTATCAGAGACATAGGATTTAGGATTAATCGGGTTTGGTTCTTTTGTAGTTGGGTATTGAACCCAATACGTTAACTAGAAAACACGTAATTAGGAACATGTCCTACCATATCGCTATCTTATTATTCTTGAATCCATAGCTATCTTGTTTTTGAATCCTATTTATCGTGCTAATCCTCTTCAGTGTTTTGGCTTCAGAATCATGGCAGATAGAAATCTGCAATCGTACCATAGGCATGTTGATGACGTCGCATTGCTTGGAGTGATAGGTGGGATGCTGGAGAACCAGAAGCGGCAAACCGAGCTGAATCAGCGATAAGCCGAGGCCTTTCAAGAGGGTCTGCGAACAGTACAACAGTCCATAGAAGCAGTAGCAACTAAGCCAGCATAACGTGTGGGTACCATGGTGGATTTCAGAAGACTCGGTCCGTCCACATTCACTGGTTTGGAGGAGTCGTTTCCAGCGGAGCAGTGGCTAGTTGACATGGAGAATCTGCCCGTCGCCGCGCAGATTCCAGATGACAAGATAGTGGATGTTGTACGCATCCAACTGGTGGACTATGCCCGTGAGTGGTGGCTCATGGAAGAGACTTATTTGCCCAAGCCGATCAGTTGGGCAACGTTTTCATAGAGTTTCTTAGAGAAGTTCTTTCCGCAAACTGCTCGGGAAGAAATGGAAGAAAATTTTATCAGCTTGAAGCAGAACGACGGATCTATGGATGCGCATGCGACTGAGTGGACACGGCTCAGTCGATTCGCAGGACCTTTGGTTGCCAACGATGTTGATAGGGCACGACGGTTCATGCGCAGTTTGGACGTGGAAATCCAGAGACACATTATATCTCTGGGATTGACCGCTTTCTTACAAGCTCTCAAGGCAGCCAGGGAGCAGCAGAGCCTATTGGTGAAAGCAAAGAGTACGCAGCAACAAGCTGTAGTAGTACGGAAGCCGGCGTTTACGCCAAACCGAGCTTCTATAAGAAGAGGCATCCCGGTGAAAAGAAGTGGCATTGTACCTATGAAGAAGCACGTTGTAGCAGATCAGAGAAAGAGCATGGTTTGTGACTTCTGCCATCTACCCGGACACCCACAGAAGGAATGTCGAAAGAGGCTTGGACTCTGTCTTATTTGCGGTTCGGCTAACCATACTATTAGTGCTTTTCCGTCAAAGCTACGATTGAGGGACGATACTCAGAAGCCACCGCAGAAGCAAATTCAGGGGTAGAAGCAGATTACTCAGGGGCATGATCAAGCACATGCCTTTAGTTTGACTGCCGAGGAGGCCAAGGCTTCAGATGAAGTTGTTTCAGGTATCCTACTTGTTCATAATTTCCCCGCATTAGCATTATTCGATTCAGGTGCATCCCATTGTTTTATGCCGTCCAAGTTTATTAATGCACACTTGATTTCATGCACGGCCCTGTCTAGTTGTTAGGACATATACACAGGGAACAAAAAGATCATATCTAGTAGCGAGTGCAAGGATTGTTCGGTTGTTATTTGCGGACGTGAGTTATTCATGGATTTCTTAGTGATCGATACTGGCAGATATGATGTCGTCTTGGGAATGGATTTTCTTGGCACTTTCCATGCTCAGGGTAAAGAAAGTGATTTTCCAGATTCCCGGACATCCGGAGTTTATAATTGCAGGAGGTAGCAAATCAATCGGGCCAGTCAAGTTTAGGGCTAGGCTGACAAGCACCGTTCTTGTGTCAATGGAAGTTAATAAGGAGGAAGCGCCAGCAGTAGTTTGAGAGTTTATGGACGTGTTCGAAGACATTTCGGGTTTACCGTCGAAACGAGATGTGGAGTTCATGATCGACCTTATTCCTAGAACAGCGTCAATCTCAAAGGCGTATTATCCAATGACACCAGTGGAGTTAGAAGAAGTCAAGAAACAGATTACCGAATTGCTAGAGAAGGGTTGGATTCGCAGCAACAATTCATCCTGAGGAGCTCCAGTTCTTCTAGTTAAGAAGAAAGATGGCACGCGGAGGATGTACATCGATTATCGAGAATTAAATCGGGTGACTATTAAGAACAAATACCCTATCCCTCGCATCGGCGAATTATTCGAGCAACTCAGTGGTGCAAGGGTATTCTCGAAGCTAGATTTGCGATCCGGATATCATCAAGTTCGAGTAAAATCAGAAGAGATTTATAAGACAGCATTCCGAACTCAATATGGGCATTACGAGTACTTAGTGATGCCATTCGGAGTAACGAACGTACCGGCGATATTTATAAACTTGATGAACCGAATTTTTTCGCCATTTTTGGACCAGTTTATAGTGGTGTTTATCGATGATATTCTGGTGTATTCGAGGAGCCAAGAAGAGCATGTAGAACACTTGAAGATCGCACTGCAAACGTTGAGGCAAGAAATATTATATGCAAAGATGAGCAAGTGCGAGTTTTGGCTCGAAGAAGTGAAGTTTTTGGGGCATGTCGTTTCTGGAGATGGAATTTCTGTTGATCCTAAAAAGATTGCAGCAGTTCATGATTGGCCGATTCCAAGGAACGTAGCGGAGATCAGAAGTTTTTTTGGACTCGTCGGATACTATAGAAGGTTCATGGAGAATTTCACTCATTTAGCTGAACCATTGACCAAGTTAACGCGAAAGGAGGTACCATTCGTATGGACGGATAAATGTGCGTCATCTTTTGAGGCATTAAAGCAAAGATTGACAACCGCTCCTATTTTGACCATGCCATACGGTTACGGAGGATTAGTTATTCACAGCGACGCATCTGGGAAAGGCTTGGGATTTGTTCTTATGCAGTATGGGAAGGTTATATCCTACACATCAAGACAGTTGAAGACTCATGAGAAGAACTACCCAACTCATGATTTAGAGCTAGCAGCAGTGATTTTTGCCTTGAAGATTTGGAGACACTACTTATTGGGCGAAAGGGTCGAAGTATTCACCGATCACAAAACCCTAAAATATGTGTTCATGCAGAAAGAGCTCAACAAGAGTCAGCGTAGATGGTTAGATCTGATGGCTGATTATGATCTCGATTTAAAGTACCATCCGGGAAAAGTTAATGTAGTGCCGGATGCGCTAAGTCGATTGCCAGTGATTCAGATGTTGATTGCACAAAAAGAGCTTATCGATGATTTTCAGAGATTCGAGTTGGAGATTGTGTTACCGCATTTTTCAGGATAGTTGATACAGCTGCAAGTAAAGTCATCCTTGATCGATAATATTAAAGCAGCGCAGTTGCATGATCCAAGATTACAGAAGTTTCGTGAACAGATTGAAGCGGGATTTCGAACGGACTTGTTGATTCATGAAGATAGTTCGTTACGATATGGGAGCCGTTTATGTGTACCGAAAGGAGATATTCATGATGAAGTTATGAAAGAGGCGCACAGTTCCGCATATTTCATACATCCAGGAGGCACGAAGATGTACCGTGATCTACGATAACATTTCTAGTGGGAAGGTATGAAAAGAGAGATTGCTCACTTTGTAGCGATGTGCTAGGTGTGTCAGCAATTCAAGGCTGAACATCAAAGAGTAGCTGGTTTATTGCAACCACTTCCGATTCCTCAGTGGAAGTGGGAACATATAACCATGGATTTCGTGACAGCATTACCGCGGAGTCCAAAGGGCAACAATGCAGTTTGGGTGATTGTTGATCGATTGACCAAGGCAACTCATTTCATACCGTTTAGAGTTGGTCAGTTGACGGAGGCGTTAGCAGAATGATACCTGCAGGAGATTGCGAGATTGCATAGAGTACCTGTGAGTATCGTTTCCGATCGTAACACCCGATTTCCGTCGCCCTTTTGGAGGAGTTTACAGGAAAGTTTGGGGACTCGATTGAAGTTTAGCACCACTTATCATTCTCAGACAAATGGCTAGTCAGAGAGAACGATCCAAACTCTTGAAGATATGTTGAGAGCTTGCATGTTGGACTTCAAGGGTTCATGAGAGGATCATTTACACTTGGAGGAGTTTTCATATAATAACAGCTTTCAGGAGACTATCCAGATGGCTCCATTCGAAGCGTTATAAGGTCGCAAGGGTCGCTCACCCTTCTGTTGGGACGATATTGGAGAACGATGATTATTGGGACCGAATCTTATCGTGCAAACCGTAGAGAAAGTTAATATGATCCGGAAACATATGAAGGTAGCGCAAGATCGACAGAAAAGTTGGGCCGATACAGCAAGAAGACCTCTGATATTCGCAGTTGGTGATCTTGTGTTCTTGAAGATATAACCGACCAGAGGAGTGATTCGTTTTGGGAGTTGAGACAAGCTTAGTCCTCGATTCGTGGGGCCTTTCGATATTATCGAGCGCGTTGGAGAAGTAGCTTATCGATTGGCTTTACCACCATCTTTGGCAAGTGTTCATGATGTGTTTCATGTATCTGAACTCCATAAGTATGTTCGAGATGAGACGCACATACTAGATCATCCAGAGCTGATAGTAAGGGAGAACTTGACATATGAAGAACGACCGATGGCGACTGTAGATCGAAGAGAAAAGGTCCTCAAGAACAAGGTTATACCTTTTGTACTTGTTTCATGGGGGAATCGCTCGCACGGAGAATCAACTTGGGAACGAGAAGATGAGATTCGACAGAAGTTTCCACACCTCTTCTCTTAGATTCATGTTTGTTTGTCTTTTCCAATTCCGGAAATTTTGAGGACGAAATTCTTTTTGTAGTTGGGTATAATGTAATACTCTGGTTCAGTTATACCATGTTCTATTTAATGATTTTATTTATTGTGTCTATCTCTTGATTTTATTCGTTTTTGGGTGCGGATAGTGTTTTGGTTTCTGTGCTTAGTATCCGACCCGACCTGCATGCTTGAAACTCGTCTTAGTTCATGATTACGTTTTATCCTTGCTAGTGCTGAGAATCCACGCACACATATGTTCTGTATACCGGCATCATACATCTGGAATCTACATATATTTTTAATAATACATTTATAGTCAAATAATATATTTTTAAATACCTAGCATGGCCTGCATTATACCCCTTACCCTATGGTTGCATCCGTACATCGTGTTCTCGTCCCGTTTAGTGAAACAGACTCATTTGGATCGTTATGTGCGTACTACGTGTATACGTTCTTAGGGGTATGCATTTTTTTTGACCGGACATCGCATTATGGTTTTGGTTGACACGTATATTATCCATATTTTCAAACCTTATTTTTAGACACAACTCGAGCATGTTTTGAAGTATTTTTGTATTAGCCAGAAAACTCAAATATATTCTCTAATATTTAACTGTTTATATATACGATTTATATTTTCTTTAACGAAAACATATTTTAAAATATTTTCAAAATCCTAATCTAACCCACCCTCACTCTGTCTCTCTCTTTATATATATTTTTTTATTTCTTAAAAAACCTATTTATACTTAACCCTACGTCCTACTCTCACTTCATCTTCCTCAGGTTCCCGCCTCCACGAAACCCTAGCCCTTGCCTCGCCGCCGCTGCCTCCACCCTCGCCCATCTCCCCGACCTCGTCTCCTCTCCGACACCGCTCCTCAACCTCACCTCTCTCTCCTCCGCTGCAAACACCGACGACAACCAACCCCAGAACCCTGCCCCATCGCATCTGTCATCGTCGCCGTCCACCTCTACATCGTCGCCAGCACCGCCTCCATCTCCTCCTCTTCTTCATCCTCTCCCTTTCATCTCCGACGAGAAGATCCCCGACGACGAGATTGCATAACCCAAGAACCCACGACCACGAAGCCCTCGCCTGTACCCTCACGTCGCTGGAGCCCCCTCGTCGACGTCTCCCCCGCCTCGTCACCACTTCCTCTTCCTCATCACCTCTCCCCTGACACCACCACCTCCTTTCCCGAGCTCTTCCCTGCACACCTGACCCCAAGAACCCTAGATCCCCACTGCCTTGCAATGAAACCTCGCCGGAAAGCCCATCGTCGACGTTACCCTCTCCTCTGTCCCAAACCCATAGCCTTACCTGAGAACCCCCAGCCCTCTTCTTCTTCTTTCTTCTTCTTCTTCTCTTTGCTTTCTTGATTTCTTGGTTTCCGGTGATCGCCGGAGCCGTGCTCATCGCCGACGATCCGGGCGATCCAGTAAACTTCCTCATCCAGCGTGGTCACGTTCTTGTATAGGTTGGTTCTGTTCTGTACGCGCGTGTGTGCATCGCGACGTTTACCCGACTTTGGACGCGGCGTACGTACCCCGTCGTGAGATCTAATCAGGCAAGTTTATCTTTCTACATGCTATGCTATTATATTTACATCCATATGAATAAAAATAATACATGTATATTGCATTGTGCATCCCTGTTACAGTTTACCGTTTTTTCGATATCCGTTCGTATCCGTACTATTTATTACATATTTAGTTGCATGCTGGAACCTGATTATTTCATGTTACTGCTATATTCATACACCATACTTGCTGGTGTGCATCATACGACTTATGGACTTATAATATGTTATCACAGATTATTACTTGTGCATCCGTGCATTTACCGTATTTCTTTACTTGCTACAGTTTTATTTTGGGCACCCATTTGATACATAAGCACTACCTGACATGTCTTGGTACACTACTTGTCTTGATACCTGATCTTGTTACTAATACCGACAATTCTGACTTGTTGTCCTGACGGACGTATCCTGTTGTCTGCATAGACAAAACCTGCACCTGCTTGATCTTATGTTGGCATTAGCTCCATATTATCAATACCTGATTTGAACACATAACCTTGGGGGTATGGGGAAATCAAAGGTATAACCAAGTGGAACTTAAAAGGATATTACTTGATCCGTAGTTCCGGGGGGTAATGGGACAGAATCATTCATGATTCTTACTACTTGATCTGTGGTCCCCAGGGGTAACGGGACAGAATCATTCTTGATTCATACATCTTGATCTGTGGTCCCGGAGGGTAACGAGGCATATACTTTTGAGTTACATGGAGGAGTACATTCATTGGTTTAAAATACCTTTAGAATAGATAACCCAGTAGCACAGTTTAGATTACTCACCGCACTTCACATACACATATACACCTCACTGTTTCATATCTGTGTTTACTTGTTATATTCTTGTTATCGTTTATATTCATGCTTGCATATCTCGTTGCATCCTGATTATTTTCTATTGTTTGATATTATGACGCACTGACGTCTGGGTTTTGCATGGCCCAGTTCCTCTATCTCTATCGCAGGCTGACCAGAAGTATTTTAGCCGTTAAGCCATGCAGTGATGATTGTATTTAGTGATAGTTAGATTAGTTTTCTTTTCGCAGTTTTTATTTCCTGATGTGAGCCCGTATTGAGACGTATTTCCAGATGTTGTTTATTAGATTTTATCGTTTCCGCATATATATATTTCTTGACTCTTTTATTCTGGCAGATGGACATGTACTGGTTAGTTTTATGTTTTATTGTTCTTGATATCTTATAAACAGTCGTAATGTAACTATGGAGGGATGTTTCCTAGCCACAGTTAGCATGGTTGGCTCTGTCACGTGTCAATCTTAGCGCACTCTGAGAAGTAGGGCGTAATGTATAGTAGCTATGTAATGATTGTCTATATCATAGTTAAATACGATTGGTTAGGACGGTCGTGTGATTTTTTTGATCATTCGTCAAGGGTCATGCGGGGGGATCTAATGCAATCTTGAATGATGAAGGGTTGAATTTTACTAGGACCTTTTGATTTGTTAATTATTCGTCAAGGTCACTTGGGTCCTAGGGGAAAAGGCCACATCGGAAATTTCAAACATACAGGAAACTTACTAATGTTGCATACCTTCTGGAGTGTGGTGACTAGGGTGGCTTCCATCTAGGTTATCACGTGATAATAGTTGGATCCCGATCCCACTTATGAGCAGGATTACTTTTGGGAGATATTTTTTACTTCACAATTAGCTAACTTATTAGGTGTCTAGAAAAGTGTTAACGATGCTACGCCCCTGCAGAAATGAGGTTTATTTTAATTAGGTCTGTGTAAGAGCATGGGGAACCTCTCTCGGAGTACCAAAACTCACCTGACTGAACGGTTAGCGAACTTGTGAGGTGCGAATGATCCCGACTAGTTTTCCTTTTAAAGGTTTGAAGGAAAATTCGAGAAAACGGTAAGAGCCATCCTAATTAGATAAACTAATAACCAATATGATCTTGCAAGAGCGCACACTTAGTGTTTCTTTTCTCTCTCCAGATAGCAACCATTTCACGCCCTAATTAAGATAATAAAATGTTTGACTTGACCAAACTAGCTTATTACACTGGGCTGGCGAATGTAGGTTTGGCTTTAACATGTGACAACTGTCATGAGTATGGGCAAGGGAAAGAGGACTATATGGAATTCCAAATAACCCTATTGAAGGAGAAGCATTCCAATGTATCTTCTTCAGGTGCATTTTTTTATTGAAAACTGTTTTTCGGTCAACCCTACCTCGTGAGTACTAGATACCGGATCAGGATCTTATATATGTAATTTATTACAACGATTGAGAAAAAGTAGAATAGTTGACCGGGTGATATGTCCCTTAGAGTGGGGAACGGAGCACAGGTTGATGCTGCTGCCGTTGGTGAATATCACCTAGTATTGCCAAGCGGTAATACTAGGATTTTGAACAATTGTTACTATGTACCTTCTATGCTTTGCAAAATCATATCAGTATCTTTACTTGATAAAGATGGATATAACTTTGTTCTGGATAGAAATATCATGAACATTTACCTTAATCAGGTATTGGTTGCAGAAGGTACACTGTGTAGTGGTATCTACATTCTAAATCAAAACACAGTCTTCAATATACAAAACACACGCAAGAGGAAGAGTTTAGATACGGACGAAACCTACTTGTGGCATTGTAGACTTGGTCATATCGGTGAGAAAAGACTAGGTAAGTTGCATAAGTATGTTTATTTGAATTCGTTCAAAATTTCATCTTATGAAACTTGCCAATCCTGTCTCAAAGTAAAGATGAACAAATCTCTGTTCACCGGACACAGAGAAAGAGCTACAGAGCTCGTGAAACTCATACACAGTGATGTTTGTGGCCCGATGTCTATATATGCGAGGGGTGGGTTTTCGTACTTCATTACATTCACTGACAATCTCTCTAGGTTCGGATATGTGTACCTTTTGAAACACAAATCTGAAACTTTTGAGAAATTCAAAGAATATAAGAGCGAAGTAGAGAACCAGACAAGAAAAGGTATTAAAATCCTTCAATCTGATCGAGAAGGGGAGAACTTGAGTACGGAATTCCGTGATTTTCTAAAAGAGAATGGTATTCTCTCTCAGCCCACTCCTCCATATACACCATAGCACAATGGTGTATCGGAATGGAGGAACCGTACCCTATTGGACATGGTTCGCTCCATGATGAGTAGTGTTGATCTTCCTCTTTCATTTTGGGTATATGCGCTTCAAACAGCGGCATACTTATTGAATCATGTTCCATCCAAATCTGTGCCTAAGACTCCATATGAAATATAGAGTGGTAAGAAACCATGTCTAAAATTCATTAAAATATGAGGTTGTCCGGCTTATGTTAAAATGCAAAATACGGATAAACTAGAGGCACGATCGGTTCTTTGTAAGTTTTTGGGATATCCTAGAATTCGCTTGGATATATGTTCTACCACACTGAGGAACAGAAGGTGTTTGTGTCTCGACATGCCACCTTTTTGGAAAGCGAATTTCTTGCAAAAGAAATTAGTGGGAGAGCGGTAGAACTGGAAGAAATTCCATAAGGACAAACTATAACTGAAGATTTGGTAGAACCAGAGGATTCAATAATTCCGGATGAACTTCAGCCACTCTGCAGATCTAGTAGGATTTCTCGTCCGCCCGAGAGATACTACGGTTTTCTCATAGATGGGAATCGAGAGGATTGCATCTTAGAAGAAGATAACCCTACTAGTTATAAGCAATACATTAACAGTAGGGACTCTGTAAAATGGCTTGGATCTATGAAATCCAAAATAGAGTCCATGTATGTTAGGAATATGTATGCCCAAGAGGCCATTATTGTATGATATAGTGGATATTTTGACACACACACACGCACGCAGAGGACTTTCTTCCTCGGCATGATACTATGCTATCTGGTTGCTCTTTATCTTAACATGTACACTTGTATTGTTATATTGTCTCTCTATTTCATGTTGATAAAGCCCTTAGGATGCTGGCTTGACTACCAGGACTATGATGCAGATCATACTAGAAGGGTTTTTGTAGTCCACAAGCACATCTTTTAACATTTTATAGTCGAGGGAGTATCGAGACAGGGTATCGATATTCCAGAGTATACTAGTGTGTACGTTTCTTGACCCTGTATGGGGTGATGGTTTATCCCACAACTATTGGTGTTTGATGTCACGCCCCGCTTCCCAGTGTATGGGCAGAGGAAACGACGGGTCACGCGTCGTATTTACTCAGAAGTAAACACGCTAAGCGTATCTAAGCAATATAAAATAAAATGTACACAAGAGTTAAGATGTAAATGAACAGCAACTTTATTTATTAACATTCTTTTTACAATACAACTGAAATGAAAATACATGTACTGAAAGCAATGCCTAGACAATGGCATAACAGAAATGAAAATGAAATGTACAAGTAACTAGAGCTCCGGGTCAAAAGCTAGCTGATCCAAGTCCTCGCTGGTGGGCTCTGTCTCCAGAAGATCCGATCCACCTGACAACATTCCAAAGAAAGAAGAAAAGGAATGTCGTCAGCGAACAATTGCTCGGTAAGTCCCAAAAGTAAGAAGAGACAGAATAGACAGAAGTAGAAAGTAACTTTTAAAGTTGTATTTTATTATTAACGCTGTTGTTTGTAGCTTGGTATAGAAAATGCCAGTGTATACGAGAGGAGCCTTATTATCCCGGAGACTAAGGTATACGGAGTACAATGAACCGTTCAGCCATGCTACAACAGTAATGGAGATTCAGGTTAGGTGTCTTATGGTTGCAGTCTTGTGCCACTTTTAACACCTTCCGTACCAATCTACCCCTTATAAACCCAGCGATATCTTGATTGTATTGTTTGTATTATTTTGTATTATAAATTGTATAGATGGATGACTTGCCGAAACCATGATATCAGTAATGGAACGGATATAATGGATGAACATGTAAATGGAGTATATCCATAGTTCAATCAAGTTGTATAGATGGATTCATATTGAATTGTGGTTTTATACTTGAATCACATTCAAGTCAGATTGTTTATATTGAGACTCAGTCTGAGTCAGATAATTAGAAAAGAAATTGAAGTCCTGAATTAGGTTTTGATGTTATCGGTAACTGCTGCACATGGACGGCAGGATTTGTGTCTTTTTTCAAGACAATTACCGTGTTGATAACACAGTTTGTTAGATTGTCTACCTTAAATAGGCAAGCACCCATATCTCCGGCTCCGTGAGGCTCAAGAGACTGGTCCCGCTTAAACCTATGTTTACTAGGGTACTTATTGTAATTTAGTATAACTTAAGAGGGTTTTATGTAAAAATAGTTTTGGCATTATTTCAAAATACACCCCAAGTATTTAATTATCATCTTTAGAGTTTTCATAGGTGTGTATTTTACATTTGTGCAATTTCTAGTAAATAGAACCTAGTTTCCATAGTATATGCTATTTTATTGAAATGTTGTACTTCTGTTGTATTTGGATGGTATTTTCATGTAATAGTGATTCCTTTAATTTGAAAAACTTGGAATGTTTATATAATTAAAATAAATATATATACATTTAATGAAAATAATTTATTTGTTTTCTTGTAGAAATCTCATTTTCTAAAGAAAAATGTATAAAAATTCCATCGAGATCGAATGCTTCTTGTGGAGGTCTGCATCTCGCTCTACTAAATCCGAGAATGTGCGATAATCCGCACCATCCCGAACAAGCTCTCCAAAATGGGTTGTAGAGGCGCAATTGCATGGAAATCGTTAATACATATTTTTATAGAAAACCGTTTTATAAGTTTAGGGTATTTATTTGTAAGATCGTATTTCCCGTATTCTATTGTCCCAAAATCAATCGTGCTATGATAGAGATGTGTTTTGTGATGAGGTAAGTCATTACCTTGTGAACCATCTAAAGGTATAGCAAGGAATAAAGGTTATAATGTCGAAATGAATAGTTTGTGGTATTTTTATGTAAAAATGCGATAAATGTCACAAAAATGATTATTTTAATATGAAACTTATTTTATTGAGTTTGTTAATGTTTATAAATCAACATATGAGAATATGGATTTATCTTGTTAAAGAAAAGTATAGTTTTTAAAGAAAACCGAATTGGAAGTCGGACTAACTCCGCTTCCGTCGGGTTTTAAAAATAGAACTTTTTAAAGATGAAAATGAGAGGGGAAATGGGACTTACTAGCTTTGATTAGAGGGGGGAGGTAGAAGAAGGTATAATATTCGTCGGTGCTTCGTTTCGTTGCCGGAAACTCCTCGTATCGTCGCCGGAACATCGTCGGAGCTTCGCCCTTTGCTAACTCCACTTGCACAATATAAAGACTTGGGAATTCTTGAGAGTTTTGGCAGGGATTTATGAGTGAGGAGGGATGTGAAATGGAGTGGTATTTATAGGAAACATTAGGGTTTAGGGGTGATGAATGGGTGAATTAAAATATGTATTAAAAATGAATTAAATGGGTGATTTATTGCGTCTGGAAAATGTGCAGAGTAAATAAGCAATACAGGAGTTAAGAAGGAGTCCAAAGGTCTAGGGTTTACAAAAAAAATACAGTTTGGACCATGTTCAACCGGCAACGCCGGCCCCTGGGGAATTCTCGCCAGTCAGATCATGGAGGTGGGGGTTCGGATTCTCGCCACGTGTCCCTGACGGTCTGAATACCTCAGTGCACTTGTTTGTTTTAAGTGTGAACCTTCAGTTTACGTGCAGTGCTCGTGCAAACTCTTGGGCTTCCAAAAGATTAAAAGAAAAATAACTAAAAAGATAATGTGGCTGGGGGATTCGATCACAAGGGCTACATCATAGCAGTGCAAGGTTTTACCAATGAGCTACAAGTTGTTTCTTGCTGTTCAAAATCAAAAAAAAATACTTATAGAATTCATAGGAATTGTAAATACCCCAAGTGTACATTAACTTTAAATGAATTTTATGTACATAGAATTTGGAGTTGTTACAGTCTACCCTCCTTACAAAAATTTTGTCCTCGAAATTTACAATTTATTTTAAGCATTAGTTTACAAATAAGTGAGGATATCTTGCACACATCTCATTCTCCTTTTCCCATGTCGATTCTCCAGGAGTGTCTTTCCTCCACATCACTCGAACCAAGTTGACTTTCTTGTTCCGAAGTGTCTTCACCTTTCTATCCAGGATCTCAACAGGTTGCTGCTCACAAGATAAGTCTAAATGTATAGTGAGTTCGGAGTGATCAAGTACATGGCTGGGGTCACTCACATACCTTCTAAGTTGAGATATATGGAACACATAATGCACTCCTTCCAATGAAGGTGGAAGTGCCAAGCGATAAGCCACTTCTCCGACTCGTTCGAGTATGTCGAACGGTCCAATTTACCTTAGACTTAGCTTACCCCGTCTTCCAAAACGAATCACTCCGCGGTTCGGAGATATCTTCAGAAATACGTGATCTCCTGGATGGAACTCCAAATGACGGCGCTTTGCATCATCCCAGTACTTTTGTCTATCTTGGGCTATGCGCATTCTTTCCCTGATAATACGAACTACATCGACAGTTGCTACTATCATCTTAGGTCCAAGGATTTCTCTATCTCCGATGTCGTCCCAACTTAATGGCGATCAACACTTCCTTCCATAAAGCGCTGCAAAAGGTGTCATTCCGATGCTTGCTTGGTAGCTGTTGTTGTATGAAAACTCCACAAGATGTAGGTGATCTTCCCACGATCCTCCGAAGTCTAGCATACACGCTCTGTGCATTTCCTCCAAGATCTTAATAGTTCGCTCAGACTGACCATCGGTTTATGGATGATAAGCTGTGCTGAAGTTCAGACTTGTTCCTAAGCTCGCTTACAGACTTTGCCAAAATTGTGATCGAAACCTGGTGTCACGATCGGAGACAATGCAGACCGGTACTCTATGAAGTCTCATAATTTCCTACATGAGTTCATGGGTATTAGAGATAGTACATTTATGAATATTTTAAATCTTACTTAGATTCTTACCTCCATGTACTTCTTTGCTAATGTCTCGGTAGATTGGCCAACTCGAAATGGAATAAAGTGAGCCGACTTTGTGAGTCGATCCATAATAACCCATACCGTATCGTTACCCTTTGTACTGCGAGGAAGTGCAGTCACAAAATCCATCGTGATGTGTTGCTACTTCCATTCTGGGATAGGTAATGGTTGAAATAATCCAGCTGTCATGTGATGTTCAGCCTTTACTTGCTGACACACTAAGCATTTAGCAAGGCTTCTGACTACTTCACGCTTTATTCCATGCCACCAGTAATTTTGATGCAGATCTTTGTACATCTTTGTACCTCCACGGTGTACTGAGTAGGGAGAGCTGTGAGCTTCTTTCATTAACTCTTCCCTAACAGAACCTTTTGGTACACACAATCTGCTGCCGTATGTCAAAGATCCGTCTTCATGAATGATGAAGTCTGTTCTGAGTCCATTCTCTACTTGTTCTCTGATCTTTTACAACTTAGCATCACTTACTTGAGCTGCTTTGATCTGATTGACAATGGTAGATTGAACTTGTAAGTTCATCAAACTTGAAGCGTTACCTGGCATGATCACTTCAATCTCCATCTGATGCAAGTCTTGTTGAAACTTCCACTGTGCGGTGAGATTCATTGCTAATGGTTGGCGACTAAGGGCATCAGGTACCACATTCACTTTCCCTGGGTGATATTGCAGGTTGATGTCGAAGTCCGTCATGAGTTCTAACCATCTTCTCTGCCGCATATTCAACTCTTTCTGAGTAAACACATATTTCAGAATCTTGTGATCTGTGTATATGTTCACTCGTTCACCAAGAAGATAATGGTGCCAAATTTTTAGAGCAAAGATAACGGCCGCTAATTCCAAGTCATGCGTCGGATAATTCCGCTCATGAATCTTCAGCTGTCTTGATGCATAAGCTACAACCTTACCGTGCTAATGTAGAACACATCCTAATCCCTTACCGAATGCATCGCAATGCACTTCAAAACCTCTAGATTAGTCCGGTATAATGAGAATAGGCGCTGATATCAATCTTGACTTGAGTTCTACGAAAGCCTATTCGCATGCTTCTGACCACACTAATTCTTCATCTTTACGTGTGAGCTTGGTCAGGAGTGTTGCTATCTTCGAAAATCCTTCAATGAACCTTCTGTAATATCCAGCTAGACCCAAGAAACTTCAATTCCCTTCACAGACTTTGGTGTCGGCCATTCACTTACTGCTGAAACTTTCACTGGATCCACCGAGATTCCTTCGCCCGATACAATGTGTCCGAGGAAACCAACTTAATCTAGCCAAAAATCGCATTTGCTATACTTGGCATAGAGTTGATGTTGTCGTAGAGTTTCCAGGAAAATTCGTAGGTGCTTGGCATGTTCCTTTCGACTCTTAGAATAAACCAGGATGTCGTCGATGAAGATGACAACAAACATGTCTAGGTACTCTCGGAAAACTTGATTCATCAGGTTCATTAATATAGCTGGTGTGTTGGTCACTCCAAATGGCATCACAAGAAATTCGTAATGACCATAGCGAGTTCTGAATGTCGTTTTATGGATATCAGATTCCTTGACCTTCACCTGACCCGAACGAAGATCTAATTTGGAGAAAACACAAGATCTACTTAGCTGATCGAACAGATCATCGATGCGCGGGAGTGGATATTTGTTCTTTATCGTTACTTCGTTCAAGGCTCTATAATCAATGCACATTCTGTATGAACCTTCTTTCTTCTTCATGAGCAAAACTGAAGATCCCCAACTTGAAGTGCTAGGACGAATCCATCCTTTCTTCAATAATTCGTCCAACTGAGTTCAGACCTCCTTTAAACCTTTCGGACTAAGTCGATACGGTGCTTTAATTACCGGTTGTGCTCCTGGTATTAAATCAATGCTGAATTCAAGAGCTCGATCGGGAGGCAAACCTGATATATCGTCAGGAAACACATCGTCGAACTCTCGAACTACTTCTGGCTTAGATCCTTCCTCCGCTTGAATTGCCGTAATCACTGCCTTTTTTGGTTTTGCCTTGTATGTGCCTGGCTCCAGGGTATGGTCTCCTCTTTTGAAATAGAAGACCGGATGGTCTGGAATCTCGAATACTACCCTCCTTTGACGACGGTTGATGGTAGCGTAGAAGGTTCTTAGCCAATCCATACCCAGAACCACATCGAAGTTCGGTATGTACAGCACCTTGAAGTCAGCATAGAATTCTCTGCTGCAGACGACCACTGGACACAGGCTGTATCCCATTGTTGCCTTTAGAACGCCGTTCCCTGAACTGACATTCCAGCTGGATACAAGCGGTGTGAATGGAATCACATGAGTTCGGATGAACCATTGCGACATAAAGCAATGAGATGCTCCAGTATCAAAGAGTGCGAGTGCAGGAAGTGAGGCTACTAAGATTGTACCTAAGTTATGTGGGATATGTTTTAGGTATAAGGGAAAATGTATATAGATATATCTTATGGACTGAAAGAGAATTTGAAAGGGAAGTGTTACCAGTAATGACTTGGCCGGTGGCTTCAGCCTCTTCCACAGTCATTGTGAAAGCCTATCGCCTCGGCACATTCCTACTTGCTGGAGGAGCATTCCTCTGTCCGTTTCTTGGTCCTTGAGGTGGGCTCCTTTGAGCTTGATAGAACTGACGAGGAGGTGGTGCAGTCGGTCCACGAGGAGGTGGAGCAGGTAGTGCCAGTCTCGGAGCAGGTGCCTGGATTGCTGGGCGCTGCGGGTATGTGATTGCAGGCCTGGGTGCAGTATATGGGTTGTGTCTACGAGGACAAGACCCAATGTCATGAGTAGCTGAGTCGCAGATTAACCAAAGGTGATTTTCTCGCCGGCAATCCTTCATCAGATGTCCATCCCTCCTGCAATAGGTGCAAAAGGCTGGGCTAGGACGGTTGTTTGGTACTCCAAGTCTCCTTGGCACAAAAGGTGGCCTTGAAGAGGCTCCTCCTTCCATCTGGTTGGCAGGACGCTTCATCCCGGTAGACTGAGATCTTCCCCTCATTTTTACCACTGCCTCATATCGGCGGGCAGCTTTCATAGCTGATTCGTGAGTTGGGAAATCTCCTGTGGCTAATGCAACCTGGATCTCCGGATCTAACCCTTGTTGGAATCGTTGGGCTCTGATCTCATCCATCGGTATCATGTGTGCCGCGAATCTGTTAAGGTATTGTGTTAGCTGGGTAGTATGTGATATTTTTAAAATCGAATATTGAGACATATCTTACCGACTGAGCATGGTAAACTCAGCATCGTACTCATCCACTGATTTGGTCCACATGAACCTTATTGTAGGTGGATGAACTGCTGTTCTATGTCGAATCTGGCAGTCTTAGGAAAGTACTTTGCGTCGAACATATCACGGAAAGTCTTCCATTCGATCGGCTGGGCGAGACGGCTTTCTTCCGCCATCCACCAAACCCGTGCATTATCAGTGAGTTGTAGCTTTGCAACTCGAACCCAAGCTATCTCTGGCACTTGTGCCGCTGCCAGGTCATCTTCAATACTTTGAGCCCATTCTTCGGCTTCTAGTGGGCTCTCTTTTCCCGAAAATTGCTTAGGGTGCAAAGCCCTGAATTGCTTCACCCCAGGTGCTTTTGCCTCGGGACGGTTCATCAAGATAGCAGTCTGTTGCTGCTGTCCCTCCAGGAGGCTACGGATCGCCTCAAGTAGTACCGTCTGCTCATTGATTGGAGTAGCTATGGCCGGTGCAATTAGTAAGGGTGGTGGGGTGTTATTGAAGTTGGTGCTCGTGTTATTTGGAGAATCCATAACCTTAAAAGAAAAATGTTGGTTAAGACAGATTCAAAATATATGAAATTGGAAGATTCAAGGAAGTTGAATTGTAAAGAATGTTTTTAGTTGCCGGTTCTTGTGTTATATTACTTAGGCTGTCCACGCAGAGCTGACCTGCATGGGTCACTAACAAAACCCGTCATGCCCCGCTTCCCAGTGTACGGGCAGAGGACGCGACGGGCCACGCGACGTATTTACTCTGAAATAAACATTCTAAGCGTATCTAAGAAATATAAAATAAAATGTACACAAAAGACAAGATGTAAATGAACAACAACTTTATTTATTAACATTCTTTTTACAATACAACAGAAATGAAAATACATGTACTGAAAGCAATGCCTAAACAATGGCATAACAGAAATGAAAATGAAATGTACAAGTAACTAGAGCTCCGGGTCAAAAGCTAGCTGATCCAAGTCCTCGTTGGTGTGCTCTGTCTCCAGAAGGTCCGATCCACCTGACAACATTCCAAAGAAAGAAGAAAAGGAATGTCGTCAGCGAACAATCGCTCGGTAAGTCCCAAAAGTAAGAAGAGACAGAATAGACAGAAGGAGAAAGCAACTTTTAAAGTTGTATTTTATTGTTAACACTGTTGTTTGTAGCCTGGTACCGAAAATGCCAGTGTATACGAGAGGACTCTCACTATCCCGGAGACTAAGGTATACGGACTACAAGGAACCGTTCAGCCACGCTACAACGACAATGGAGATTCAGATTAGGTGTCTTATGGTTGCAGTCTCATGCCACTTTTAACACCTTCTGTACCAATCTACCCCTTATAAACCCAGCGATGCATTGATTGTATTGTTTGTATTGTTTTGTATTGTAAATTGTATAGATGGATGACTTTCCAAAACCATGATATCAGTAATGGAACAGATATAATGGATGAACATGTAAATAGAGTATATCTATGGTTCGGTTCAGTCAAGTTGTATAGATGGATTCATATTGAATTATGGTTTTATACTTGAATCACATTCAAGTCAGATTGTTTATATTGAGACTCAGTCTAAGTCAGAAAATTAGAAAAGAAATTGAAGTCCTGAATTAGGTTTTGATGTTATCGGTAACTGCTGCACATGGACGGCGGGATTTGTATCTTTTTCCAAGACAATTACCGTGTTGATAACACCATTAGTTAGATTGTCTACCTGAGGCTCAAGAGACCGGTCCCGCTTAAACCTATGTTTACTAGGGTCCTTATTGTAATTTAGTATAACTTGAGGGGGTTTTATGTAAAAATTGTTTTGGCATAATTTCAAAATACAGCTCAAGTATTTAATTATCGTCTTTAGAGTTTTCATTGGTGTGTATTTTACATTTGTGCAATTCTAGTAAATAGAACCTAGTTTCCATAGTATATGGTATTTTATTGAAATGTTGTACTTGTATTGTATTTGGATGGTATTTTCATGTAATAGTGATTCCTTTGATTTGAAAAACTTGGAATGTTTATATAATTAAAATAGATATATATACATTTAATGAAAATAATTTATTTGTTTTCTTGTAGAAATCTCATTTTCTAAAGAAAAATATATAAAAATTCCATCGAGATCGAATGCTCCTTGCGGAGGTCTGCATCCCGCTCTACTAAGCCTGAGGATGTGCGATAAACCGCACCATCCCAAACGGGGTCCCAAAAATGGGTTGTAGAGGCGCAATTGCATGGAAATCATTAATACATCTTTTTATAGAAAACTGTTTTATAAGTTTAGGGTATTTATTTGTAAGATCGTATTTCCCATATTCTATTGTCCTAAAATCAATCGTGCTATGATAGAGATGTGTGTTGTGATGAGGTAGGTCATTACTTCGTGAACTATCTAAAGGTATAGCAAGGAATAAAGGTTATAATGTCGAAATGAATAGTTTGTGGTATTTTTATGTAAAAATGCGATAAATGTCACAGAAATGATTATTTTAATATGAAACTTGTTTTATTGAGTTTGTTAATGTTTATTAATCAACATATGAGAATATGGTTTTATCTTGTTAAAGAAAAGTGTTGTTTTTAAAGAAAACCGAATTGGAAGTCGGACTAACTCCGCTTCCGTCGGGTTTTAGAAATGGAACTTTTTTAAGATTAAAATGAGAAGGAAAATGGGATTTACTGGCTTTGATGAGAGGGGGGAGGTAGAAGAAGGTCTAGGATTCGTCGGTTCTTCGTTTCGTTACCGGAAACTCCTCGTATCGTCGCCGGAACTTCGTCGGAGCTTCGCCCTTTGCTAACTCCACTTGCACAATATAAAGACTTGGGAATTCTTGAGAGTTTTGGCAGGGATTTGTGAGTGAGGTGGGGTGTGAAATGGAGTGGTATTTATAGGAAACATTAGGATTTAGGGGTGATGAATGGGTGAATTAAAATATGTATTAAAAATGAATTAAATGGGTGATTTATGGCCTCTAGAAAATGTGCAGAGTAAATAAGCAATACAAGAGTTAAGGGGGAGTCCAAAGGTCTAGGGTTTACCAAAAAAAATAGGGTTTGGACCATATTCGACCGGCGACAGCTTGTGGGTATCTGATATGAGCATTACCTACTGCTGGCGTATTGACGAGTCTTTAGAGTCCAACACAGAGGTTTCCTAGCTTAAGCAAAACGAAGTATGGCATATATGGTGATATGTGCGGGAGTTTGATTAAATACTAGTATGTGATACCGTATTCTAATCTCGTGATATTTGATATTGGTTAGGTTATATGTAATATAGTCGGATTATTGAATCAAGTGTTGATTCATTGATTTGTTATATGTATATATATTTGATATTGGCTGGTTATATATGATATGACTGGATTATTGAATCAAGTGTTGATTTGATATTGTGTATTGAATATTAGTCGGTTATATATGATATAACCGGGTTATTGAATCAAGTGTTGATTTGATAATATGACACACACACACGCATATATGATATTAGTCGGTTATATATGATATAACCGAATTATTGAATCAAGTGTTGATTTAATAATTTGATATATATTTATATTTGATATATGTATATATATTAACTAATATTAGCTCACTTTAAATTCTATTCTCTTTGTATATAATTGTGTGTGTGTGTGTGATATATATACATATTTATATAGTAATTGATAATTGTATCATGGTTGATGATACATAGGATTAGGATGTATGAGAATCACACATGAGCATAGCATAGGATATATTGGATGATTTATAATTTAAGGATAAAAGAAATAAAGAAGGAAATGAGTCATGGTTTTGGATGCTTGGAGAAGTATTGAGAAGCAATGACTCATCTCGTACTTTTGTTTTACACTTAGATATTTATTCATCCACATTATTATCTCACATGCTCAAGAGGTTCATTCTCATTATTATTCTTCATCCAAGTTTGTCTTCTTGTTCTCCTATAGGGGTTCTCTTGAGTTGAAGAAAAAGAAAGAGAAAAAGATTTCTAAAGTGAGCAAAATTCCTACTTCATTAACCTACACTAATCTAGCCCATTAATTTAGGTTGTTTGCTTCACTAATACTTTGATTAGTGAAGAGTAAGCTTGAGTTAGAAAGACTTCAAGGTGGATCATCTTCGGCTTCGAGGACTTAAAGCAAGCTCGATCCTTTCTTCAAGTGGAGCCAAGAAGAGTATAGGGACTACTTCTTGGAGCTTTAGAAGTGAAGGACTTGGTCTACAAAGGTTGTAACCATTTTCACTTAGTTTAGAAATTGTTTTCTTGCTTACAAACCTTAATTCTCTAGTTCAATTCTAGAATAGTATTACTTAGCACTCTAGATTTCTTAAAATTACATACTTGATGCTCCTTGAAACCTGGTAGAGATGCTAAGAGATACTTTCATGGTATCAGAGCCAATCTAGAGCATTAGGTGAAGTCTAAACGATGCTAAAGTGTTCGATCGAAGTTTCGAAACCCGGTTTTTACATAGTTTCTGTCCATTTTTCAAAAGTTTAAAATTTTCAGATTAAAAATTCCCAAAAAATCACGCAGGTAATTTTATGGAGCCCCAAATATTTCGAGAGCCTAACTCCATCAAATGGCCGTGGAACCGCCGCCTAAACCTTGGTTTGGCCGCAATTCCGCCGCGCATTTGAGGAGTTATGGTCTCGTCTTTTTTCTGCTGCTCCATTGTGTCATTTTGGACTTTCTGGGTATTTTTGATGAGGCTCAAGTTGTTGAGATCTCTGTGATTTGTAGGTGTTTGAAAAATCTATCGAAATGTTTAACATCGTCTAGATGGTTCGGATATGTGATACAATTTTTGAAATCCACATTGATTAGTTTTATGAAAACTAGTTAGCGTTTTAGTCTCATTGATGGATTGCCATGGAGTTTCGATTCGGATCAAAACTCCATCGCAATCTCGTATCGTACGCGAATAGTCGCCGGGTAACACTAGTAGACAGCCACGCCCCATAGCCCCGACTAAGTGACTATAGCAGAACCCCATGGCCAAAAGCATCCACTCGGGTGCTCGCAGCCGTGATGTTCCTCCCAAGTGCACTTTGTTGACGGACTCAGGGGTGAAGCAATCTACTAAAGTTCCCGACGAGCATTCGATCTAATAATCGGGAATCTTGTTGAATTACCCGACTTGTTTTTTGAAAAGTGTTTTCAATTCGAGACTTAAATGCAAAGTTTATAGGGTTAGGCATGAAATCCGGAGTATATGATATTCCGGGTTTATGATGTGTAAGGATGATGCAGATTCTAATTATTGTAGTTTTCATTTCTTTTCTGCGACCGTAAGTGTAATTTGTAGTGTATCCTCGATCTTGTTTCTATATGTCAACGACATCAGAGATACACATATTTACTTACGTAGATGACATGTGATGTTTTTGTGTTGATTCTGATATGTTATATTGGATTGTCGTGATTGAATAGCCGGGGGTTTTGCGTGAGATGAGAGTTTTTCAATTTTCATTCATGTAAAATTTGTATATAATATTCTTTTATTGGGACACTTCCGGGTTGAGGTTGTTGTCTCCATTGATGTATATTATTTATTTTTCCGCATTAGGATAGACCCAAGGCGGGAAGCACAAATAACCGGGTTCTAGAGTCCAGTAGGAGGCTATCTCGAGAGGTCGAGACCGAGTCGCCTAACTCTAGAATTGGTAGGGTTGCTTGACGCTCTTGTATGGGTCTAGGGATGTGGGTTTGGCTATTCATCACGACCGTGGAACCTGTGTTTTTCATTACTGGTTTAATTTAAAACACGGACTTCCTGGTATATTCTATATTTTATATGTTTGCTTCTGCTGATTCTTTATATAATTGCGTGAGACGAATGCTATTTATATATATGATATACTAGTAGACACTATATATGTTTTGCATCCGCGCTAGTCCTGACCCCGCCCTACCATAAGTTAAGTAACCTTACGGTGAAGACCCGGGTCCCTGTGGCGAATGCGGATGATATATATGTGTGTTTTATTTTCGTTTCTTCTGTGATGTTTAGGAAACATAAATGATGGGATGCCATTAATGAGATTAATGAAAAGAAAAGAAACTTAAAGATGTTGTAGAATCAAAATTTTCAAAAAGGTAGCTCTAGTTCTTGCTTTACATAGCGGTATTCCATTATGAATATTCAGCACCTCATTCGATGAGGAAAGAGCCTAGATCCCTTCACCGGGAATGAACTCTTTAGCAAAACTAGCATATGCTACAACCCACTCAGTTTGTTCTGAAAACTACTCGATTTTAAAAGCGGAGCTTAAACTACTCCTTTTCAAATCACTAGATTCTACAACGATATCAAATTCATTACGTTAAAGGTTTTCTACAAAACCAGTCGCAGCCCTCCGTCATTTCAGATAAGTACTATTTAGTATTCGTGCTGCGTTTGTTGACCATAGTCAAGACGTAGTGTGCGGTAAATGATTAGTGCTCATCTGCCGTATATGATGCGATTGGATTAGGGTAGTCGTACGGCCTTATTGACCATAGTTAAGGGTCATACGGGTGGGTTTAATTCAATCATGAAATGATGGGTAGAACTTGACTAACACTTATGATTTTTTGACCATAGTTAAGGTCATAAGTTACTAGGGGTAAAAACAGATATTGAGAATTTCAAGTGTTGAAATTTGCAATGAGATTGCAACCTTCTATATGATAGTTGGATCCCGATACCCACTGCGAGTAATTGTTACTCCTAAAAGAGTTTTCCAATTTACAATTAGCTGATCCAGTAGGTGTTAAAGGGGTTATCCCCCTGCGGAAATGAGGTTATTTAATTAATTCCATACGAAAGCACGGAGAGACTCCCTCGGAGTACCAATACCTGCTTGGCTGACTGATTGGAGAACTTGTAGGGTGTAATTAATCCCGGCTAATCTTACCTTTTAGGGTTTGAAGGAAGATTTGATAAAAACAGTGGGAGCCATCCTCATTAGATAAGATAATAACCAATCTAATCTTGCAGGTGCGCACGCTAAAGTGTTTTCTTCTCTCTTTCCAGGTAGCAACCATGACACGTCTTAATCAAGATAATAACATGGATGTATTGACCGAACCCGCTTATTATACTGAGCTGGGGATCGTTGGTTCCGCTCTATCTTATGACTGTCATAAGTCTGAGCTAGGGATAGGGGAATGCATGGATTCCTATGCAACCCGAACAAAGAAAGAGCATTCTGATGCATCTTCTTCGGGTGTGTTCGTTATTGAGAACCGTTTCTCAGTCTGCTCTACGTCCTGGGTATTCAAGATCCCATATTTGTAATCAGTTATAAGGGTTAAGAAGAAGTAAAGAACTGGGAAAGGGTGATATGTCCCTCAGGGTAGGGAACGGAGCAATTTTTGTTGCCGAAGCTATCGACGAATATCACCTAGTATTACCAAATGGTAATACATTGATTTAGAACGAATGTTATTACGTACCGTCGATGATGTGCAACATAATATCTGTTTCTTTATTAGATAAAAAAGGATATAACTTTGCACTAGAGAAAAATGTTATGAACATTTTCCTGGATCAAGTGTTGATTGGGTTTGGTACGTTATGTAATGGTATATACGTTCTAAATCAAAATACAATTCTAAATATACAGAACACACACAAGAGGAAAAGTTCAGAAATGAACGAAGCCTTCTTGTGGTATTGTAGACTTGGTCATATCAATGCGACTAGACTAGCTAAGTTGCATAAAGATGGATATTTGAATCCGTTCGTATTTACATCTTATGAAACTTGCCAGTCATGTCTCAAAAGCAAAATGACCAAAACTCCGTTTACTGGATACGGAGAAAGAGCTACTGAACTCTTGGGACTGATACATAGAGATGTATGCGGTCCTATGTCTACACATGCCAGCAATGGTTTCTCGTATTTCATTAAATTCACCGATGATCTCTCAAGATTCGGACATGTGTTCCTGTTGAAACACAAATCTGAAGCTTTTGAGGAATTCAAGGAATATAAGTGCGAAGTAGAGAACCAGACAGGTAAAAGTATAAAAATCCTTCGATCTGATCGATGAAGAGATACTTAAGCATGGAATTATGAGATTATCTAAAAGATAATGGGATTCTCTCTCAGCTTACTCCTCCATATACACCACAACATAATGGAGTATCAAAATGGAGTAATAGCACCCTATTAGATATGGTGCGCTCTATGATGAGTGTTGCTGAGTTACCTATTTCCTTTTGGGGTTATACACTTAAGACAGCTGCATACCTATTGAATAGGGTTCCAACCATTTATGTGCCTACCACTCCATATGAGATATGGTATGGGAAGAAACCATCTTTTAAACGAGTTAGGATATGGGGTTGTCCGGCCTATGTTAAAAAGAAAATCCGGACAAGCTCGAGGTAAGGTATGTTCTTTGCAAGTTTGTGGGATATCCAAAGAATTCATATAGATATATCTTCTACCATACTGAAGAACAAAAAGTGTTTGTTTCTCAATATGCCACCTTTTTAGAAAATGAATTTCTTGTGAAAGAAATTAGTGGTAATTTGATAGAGATAGAAGAAGTTCCAGATACACAAACTGTAATAGAAGATTTGGTAGAACTGGAGGATTCAATAGTCCCCGACGAACCTCAGCCACTCCACTGATCTAGTAGCGTTCCTCATCCACTTGAGAGATACTACGGTTTTCTCATAGACGGTGGGAGCAAGGATTGCATCATGGAAGATGATGACCCAACTAGTTCGAGCAAGCCATCACAAGTGGGGACTCTGTGAAATGGCTAGATGCTATGCGATCTGAGATGGAATCCATGTATACCCATAAATTATGGACTTTGGAAGTTGCTCCTGAAAGGGTAAAACCCATTGGCAGCAAGTGGATCTTTAAGAAGAAACTTGGTGTAGATGGAAAGGTTGAGACCTTTAAAACTTGACTTGTGGCAAAAGGTTTTTGTCAACGACCAGGTGTCAATTATGATGAAACCCTTTCTCCAGTGGCTATACTTAAGTATATCAGGATCCTACTTGCCATTGCTGCATACCATGACTATGAAATCTGGCAGATGGACGTTAAGACCGCTTTTCTAAATGGTGATTTAGAAGAGAGCGTGTATATGACACATCCAGAAGGCTTGGTAGACAGTGGGAGCAGCAAAAAGGTGTGCAAGCTGCTTAAATCAATCTACGGATTAAAGCAGGCATCGCAGAGTTGGAACATCTGTTTTGATGTGGCAGTCAAAGAGTTTGACTTCATAAAAAATATAGATGGACCTTGTATACACAAAAAGGTTGTAGAGAGTAAGGTTGTCTTCCTCGTATTGTACGAGGATGACATACTCTTGATAGGAAATGATATTCCTATGCTACACTCTGTCAAACTCTTCCTATCACAAAATTTCTCCATGAAAGATCTGGGTGATGCCTCCTACATTCTGGGGATTAAGATATATAGAGATAGATCTAAAAGGATGTTGGGATTGTCCCAATCTAGGTACATAGACACTATACTAAAGAGGTTTAGTATGGAAGATTTTAAACGTGGTAATTTACCCGCTTGTTCAGGAATCACTCTCTCCAAAGAGATGTCTCCCAAGACTGATTTGGAGAGGGCTCGCATGACCGTGATACCATATACTTCTGCAGTTGGGTCTATCATGTACGCGATGTTATGTACCAGACCGGATGTAGCTTACGCACTAGGTGTGGTAAGTAAGTATCAATCAGACCCAAGTGAGAAGCACTGGACAGCAGTAAAGAACATTCTTAAGTACTTAAGAAGGACTAAAAAATGTTCTTGGTGTATGGTAACGGAAAACTCCTAGTGGAGTCCTTTACTGAGATTCCAGAGTGATAAGGACGACAACAAGTCGGTCTCGGGTTTTATCTTCACCCTCAATGGAGGGGTGGTATATTGGAAGAGTTCCAAGCAAGATACCGTGGTAGACTCGACGATGGAGGTTGAATACATCACTGCCAACGATGCTGCCAAAGAGGCTGTCTGGATGAAGAAGTTCATAGTTGAACTTGGTGTGGTTCTATCCATTGAGGATCCAATACCCTTGTATTGTGATAACAATGGAGCTGTGGCTTTGTCCAAGAAACCCCGGTCCTATTAACGATCCAGACATATTCTAAGGCAGTATCACCTGATCCAGGAGATAGTTGATAGCCGGGAGATCGAGGTCAGGAAAGTTGACACGAAGGATAACACAGTGGATCCACTCATGAAGGCCCTCCCCCAGATGCAGTTTGAGATACTTTTTAGTATGTTGGGTATGCGATACTACAACAACTAGCCTCAGTGCAAGTGGGAGATTGTTAAGAATATGTATGCCCTAAAGGCCATTATTGTATGATATAGTGGATACTTGGACACACACACACACACACACACACACACACACACACACACACACACACACAGGACTTTCTTGCTCGACATGATAGTATGTTATCTGGTTGCTCTTTATCTTAACATGTACACTTGTATTTATATACTGTCTCCTTGTTACATGATGATAAAACCCTTAGGATGTTGGCTTGACTACCATGACTATGATGCAGATCATACTAGTGGGGCTTGTGTAGTCCACAAGCACATCCTTTAATAGTTCCTAGTCGAGAGAGTATCGAGACAAGACATCGATATTCCAGAGTAGACTCGTATGTACGTTTCTTGATCCTGTATGGGGTGATAGTTGATCCCATAACCTTTGGTGTTTGACATCAAAGATTGTACACATGTGCTCATTAGAGAATGGGTACACCGAACAGGACTCGCCGAGAACTCCTAGATGGTACCATACCTATCGTCAGATAGCAGTTCTCTGGTGACACTTGTACAGATTAGTCTGTAGACCCGAGATTGTCATAGTGGCTTGTTTGGTTCCCACTGTGCTTTGATTTCCTCCCTACCACGGCTCAAAGGGGTCGTGCAAACAGGTGGATTTTGGGTACAGTCCTGAGTTACATGGAGGCAGTGAGCGATAGGAGGGGTTTCTTCTCTCCCGGTATTGGGAGTTGATGTTGCGCTATACTCGATTGTCTATAGCAGCAAGTCCCTGGCCAGGGTTGATGAGATTTACTGGTAAGTGTTATCAGTAGTTTCTCGGAAGGTTATGAGCCATACATCAGCATGACTTATCAAGTTACTGGGGTTTGACGATTCCACCCTAAGACTCGATATGCGACATATCAGACGAAATCGGACTGTATGGTAAGTGTTGCTTATAGACTTTACGGGAGTTTGGACAAGCTTGTTTGTTGATCTTCTATTCGTTCAATACCTGGATAGTCATTACGTCCAGCTAGTACCGCTGACAGCTTGTGGGTATCCGATGCGATCATTACCTACTGCTGGCGTATTGACGAGTCTTTAGAGTCCCATACAGAGATTTCCTAGCTCAAGTGAAACGAACTAGGGCACATATGGTGATATGTGTAGAAGCTTGATTAAATACGAGTATGTGATACCGTATTCTAATCTCGCGATATTTGATATCGGTTAGGTTATATGTGATGTAGCCGGATTATTGAATCAAGTGTTAATTCAATAATTTGTTATATGTATATATATTTGATATTGGCCGGTTATATATGATATGACCGGATTATTGAATCAAGTGTTGATTTAATATTGTATATTGAATATTAGTCGGTTTTATGTGATATAACCGGGTTATTGAATCAAGTGTTGATTTGATAATATGATATACATATATATATGATATTAGTCGGTTATATATGATATAACCAGATTATTGAATCAAGTGTTGATTTAATAATTTGATATATATTTATATTTGATATATGTATATATATTAACTAATATTAGCTCACTTTAAATTCTATTCTATTTGTATATAATTGTGTGTGTGTGTGTAGTAATTGATAATTGTATCATGGTTGATGATACATAGGATTAGGATATATGAGAATCACACATGAGCATAGCATAGGATATATTGGATGATTTATAATTTAAGGATAAAAGAAATAAAGGAGGAAATGAGTTATGGCTTTGGATGCTTGGAGAGCATTGAGAAGCCATGACTCATCTCTTACTTTTGTTTTGCACTTAGATATTTATTCATCCACATTATTATCTCACATGCTCAAGAGGTTCATTCTCATTATTATTCTTCATCCAAGTTTATCATCTTCTTCTCCTCTAGGATTTTTCTTGAGTTGAAGAAAAAGAAAGAGAAAGATCTCTAAAGTGAGCAAAATTCCTACTTTATCAACCCACACTAATCTAGCCCATTAGTTTAGATTGTTTGCTTCACTAATACCTTGATTAGTGAAGAGTGAGCTTGAGTTAGAAAGACTTCAAGGTGGATCATCTTCGGCTTCAAGGTCTTAAAGCAAGCTCGATCCTTTCTTCAAGTGGAGTCAAGAAGAGTTCTAGGGATTACTACTTAGAGCTTTAGAAGTGAAGGACTTGGTCTACAAAGGTTGTAACCCTCTTCACATAGTTTAGAAATTATTTTCTTGCTTATAAACCCTAATTCTCTATGTCGATTCTAGAATTGTATAGCTTAGTACTCTAGATTTTTTAAAATTGCATACTTGATGCTCCTTGAACCCTAGTGGAGGTGCTAAGACATACTTTCAATGTACACCAATGAAGTTTGGACTTTGGATGTTTCTCCTCTTTGGGTAATACCCGTTGGATGCAAGTGGATCTTCATAAAGAAGATTGGTGCAGATGGACTGGTGGAAATCTATAAGGCTAGACTTGTTGCAAAAGGTTTTCGTCAAAGACCAGGAGTGGACTATGACGAAACTTTTTCTCCAGTAGCTATATTGAAATCCATTCGGATCCTACTTGCCATTGCTGCCTATCATGACCACGATATCTGGAAGATGGATGTAAAAACGACCTTTCAAAATGGAAGTTTAGAAGAGTGCGTTTATATAGATTGGCCAGAGGGATTCGTAGACAGTGGGAGCAGTGGGAAGGTGTGCAAGTTGCTTAAAACCATTTATGGATTAAAGCAGGTGTAGCGGAGCTGGAACATATGTTTTGATGAGACAGTCAAGAAATTTGACTTCATCAAAAATGAAGATGAACCATGTATCTACAAGAAGGTTTATGGGAGAACTATTGTATTCCTCGTCTTATACGTGGATGGCATTCTCTTGATAGGAAATGACATTCCAATGTTGCAATCGGTCAAGTTGTTCTTGTCACAAAAGTTCTCCATGAAGGACCTGGGGGTTGCCTCCTACATTCTGGGGATTAAGATCTATAAAGATAGATCCAAGAGATTGTTGGGACTTTCACAGTCCAGGTACATAGAAAACATACTAAAGAGATTTAGTATGGAAGATTTCAAGCGCGGTAATATACTTGCATTGCACGGAATCACCCTCTCCAAAGAGATGTCTCCCAAGACTGATAAGGAGAAGGTTCGCATAAACACTATACCCTATGCTTCAGCGGTTGGATCTATAATGTATGCGATACTGTGTACCACACCAGATGTAGCATAAGCGCTTAGCGTGGTGAGCCGGTATCAGTCGAACCCAGGTGAGAATCATTGGACAGCTGTGAAGAACATTCTCAAGTACTTGAGAAGGACTAAGGAGATGTTCTTGATATACGGTAATGGAGACCTTAAGGTTGAATCTTTTACCGACTCAAGCTTCCAGAGTGATAAGGTCGACAACAAGCCTGTCTCGGGTTTTGTGTTTACCCTCAATGAAGAGGCGGTGTGTTAGAAGAGCTCCAAACAGGACACCGTCGCAGACTCGACGATGGAGGCTGAATATATTGTTGCAAACGATGCCGCAAAAGAAGCAGTCTGGATAAAAAAGTTCATTACCGAACTTGAGGTGGTTCCATCCATTGTTGATCTGATACCTTTGTATTGCGATAACAATAGGGCTATAGCATTAGCGAAGTAACCACGGTCCCATCCGAAATCCAGACACATCTTATGGCGGTATCACCTGATCAGAGAGATCGTAGATCGAGGTCCGGAGAGTAGATAAGAAAGACAACATGGCGAATCCATTTACCAAGGCCCTCCCTCAAGCGTAGTTCGAGCGACTTTTTGAGATGTTGGGTATGCGGCATGCCAACAACTGGCCTTAGAGCAGACGTTGTGTATTCGGTATGCCAATTATAAGCCTTAGTGCAAGTGGGAGATTGTTGGATATGTATACCCTAGAGGCTTGTATTGTATAGGATGCTAGGGATATGTACATACAGGACAATCTTGCTCAGTTGTATATAGTTTATTATTTGAGTTGTCTTTATCTTAATATGTGTATTTCTTTCTATTGATACTTTATATTGCTTGCACATATTGATAAAGACTCGATCTAGTAGTATACTACTATGGTTTGACTTTATCTTAACATATGCATATGTTATACTTGATATAACATATGGCGGTTACATGTTGATAAAGCCCATAGGAATTTGCTTGACTACCAGCGTTATGATAGCGATCATACTTATGGGAGCTGGGTAGTCCATAAGCACATCCTTAAAGGCCCCAAGTCGCAGGAGTATCGAAATCGGGTATCGATACTTTAGAGTAGACTTGTGTATACGTTTCTAGACCCCGACATGGGGCAGTGGTTGGTCTCACAACCATTTGTGTGATCACCTAAGATTGTATACAGGTGCTCACTGAAGGTGAGTATACTGGACGGACTCGCCGAGAACCTTTAGATGGTATTATATCCATCGTCAGATAGCGATTCTCAGGTGACATGAGTATAGGTTAGTCTTAGGACCTGGGGTCATCATTTTTCTCGTGTGAGTTCCCACTGTTCTTTGATCACTACCCTACCACGGTTCTACCGAGTCGTGCAAACAGGTTTCAGTTGGGTGCAGTCCCGAGCCACATGGAGGCAGCGAGTGATTGTCAGGGATTCGTCTCTCCCGGTATTGCGAGTCAATATCGCACTGTGTTTGGTTGGCTAGAACCATAAAACCTTAGCCAAGACAGTTGAGAACTACTGATGGTTAGATCAGTAGTTTTTTGGATTGGTCCTGAGCCAAATCGACATGACTTATCGGGTCGGTAAGGATCTGATGTTTACCATCCCCTAAACCCGGTATGCGATACTCTTAGACGAATAGACCGCACTGTACGAAGATTATCATGGATAGGCTCAGTAGGGGTCCGGATGAGCTTGCTCGTCGGCTTTATTTTCGACAGGTACCTGGGTAGCCGTTACGTACAGCTAGTACCGCTGATGTGCTTATTGTTAAACCTACTTCCAGCATACTGTCGAGTCTTTAGAGTCCTACACAGAGTGTTTCTCTAATTCAGGCGAAACGATGTGGTGGCCGTATGTTATATGTGCAAGATTTCGATCGAATGATAATACTAGCCGGTTTAGGATTATGTCGGATTATTAAATAAAGTATTGATTTAATAATTTACGTGTATATATTTTGATATGTATATTTTAGTGTTATCTAGATTTTCGATCGGACGGTTGATAATACTGGCGGGCTTAGGATTAAGCATGTTCATTAAATCAGATATTGATTTAATACTAGTATTATTTTAGTGGTATTATTCTATCTCATGGGTGTTCATATTTTGATACGAATAAGGGTATGTATATACGGTAGAATGTATTCCGTATTTATACGGAAAGACATTCTAGAAGGAGGACACCCCATCATGTATTTTCCATTTTATTTGCAAAATGGAAAATGAGGTGTAAAGTAGGAAATAAAGTGTAAAGGAGAGAATGGTGTGAACCATACTTGAATAGTATTGACAGATGAATTGTAAATTTATTTGTGCAAACTATTCAAGCATGTTGTGTTATTTTTATTGAAAAATGGTTTTTACAAAACCATACTTCATGATTTTCTTCACACAAGAGTTTCATTCTCAACACAAGGTTCTCTCTCCTCACTTGCCTCTCTCTTGAGTTCCTCCTCCTTTATCTTCATCTTCCTCCCTACTATCTCATGAGTTGAGAATCAAGGGAGGAAAAGAGATAGAAATACACTAGAAAAATCACTTCATCTCCTTAGTAACCTTGACTAGCAAACTAGGTCACTAAGTTGCTTTATTTGTGAAACCAAGTTTGAATCAAGAACTCTCGAGTGGATCATTTAGGATCAAGAAGACGATCTAGAAAGGTTGATCAAGTATCCCCGAAGAGCTCTAGAAGAGGAGTGAAGACCCGAAGAACACGGATCGTTAGGTATAAATCTCTATCACAGTAGATAGATCTTTTTAGTTAGCTAGTTTCGGTTTATGGTTAAATTCTAGGATGTGTTTTCTAGCGCCGTAGTTTTAAAAGGTAAAGTTTTTCGTTCTGCAACGGCCGTGGTAGACGGCCAAGACGCTAGGAAACCCAATATCTAGACCCCTACGGGTGTGGCAAACTACCCGCCAAATCTCCGAAGTGAAGCAACTTCCCTCAATGAAATGAGTAGGCCACTCGGCACTTCAAGAATCCGGTAGTTTGTGCACCCCATCTTGGGTCTATCCTAGGTGCAAGAAAAAGTAAACAAAATAATACAACATTGGCTACAAGCTCAACCCGGATGTGCCCCGCAAAAGAATATTACATCACTTTTACAAATTACATGAATGAAAGAAAAGAACACTCTTTTCACATCCCCCGGCTATTCAATCACGACAATCCAATACTTCATATCCACAAACCACAATAACAAAATACTAGATATATGCAACCCTACTAATCGATGCATAACAATTAGTCGACATTTAAAAACACATATACGAACTTAAAGCGAATAAAAGATGTTAAAATTTCGACTTAGAAACACTCCGTATTGTCCAAGCACAAAGATAACACTAGATAAAATCTGGGCACAATCAAATAATACCATAAATCCTAAATCCAAGAGTTGAAATTACCATAAGAAACTCGAGACTCAACTCCCCTAGAAAACCGCCCATAGCAGGGAAATCACCAATTCTGGTGGTTTTTTTATGGGAATCCGTGCCTTGTTTTTTTTTGGTGTTCTAGTTACAATACAAGGAGCATTCTGCAATTGTTTAAAAAAATTTAGAAGCTCTTGAAAATTTAACAGAAACTTGGATCTAGAATATATCGATACGGAGTTATTTCGGTTGCGAAACATTAAACCCTGTCTATTCAATTAGTTAAGTGTTTAGGTAGGCTCTGATACCAGTGTAAGTGTATGTGTGCTCCTTTCTGTGACAACTACGGCTATACAGAATCAAAAACTTTAAAATCTTGAGCACAATACACAAAAATGCCCAGGATACAAGCCCAAACACTAAACTAAACAAACCCTAACTAGGAGTTTTAGGTACTAGGTTGGGATCAACCTTTGTAGACGGTCTTTCAGGTCTTGAAAGGTGGACTCCACAACCTCCTTGGGTTGATGGAACGAGCTCTCGAATCCGATCTTCCGCGTCAAAGATGATCCATCCGAGAATTTCGATTCAAGCTATAGTTTCGTCCGAAACAACTAAAGATCAAGTCTTGTTAGGACAAGATACTTAGAGTGGTGTAGTTTATGAACAAGATACTCTCTTTTAATTCTTAAAAACTCAAGAGAAGAAAATGAGGAAGAAGAAGAAGATGGCAACTCAAGAATTTTCCTCAATTGAAAAATATCAACCATCATAAAAATCATACACTTTTTTCATTCTTATCTCTTCTAGCAAAAAACAAAACAAAGGGTTGAGTGGGTTGTGACTCACTAGTGTGAGTCACAAGCCCACGCAACTCTAGAAGAGGTAAGAACAAGAAAGAGTGTAGAGAGAAGCCACCTCACCATGATATACATACACATACAAATACAAATACTAGTATGTGTATTATCAAGTATACCATAACTCGTATTTATAATAAATACGTATACCGTATTTCTACCAAAATACGAATACCGTATTTGTACCGAAAATACAAAATACGTGTATTCATATTTAGAAAGAAATACATGTATTTGTATCAAAGCATAAATACCCGTATTAATACAAATGCACGTATTCGTATAAATACCGTATTCGTGTTAAAATACAAATACCCAAAAGAGAGCAATATAATACTAGCATCAAAACTGGCTATCTTTCAAACTTGCCAATACTACTAAACTGTCCGATTAAAGCACGTGTATAAATACACGTGTTCAATCGAGCACCCTTGCGTAAAACCATACGCAAACTACACCGTTTCACCTAAACCAGGAAACTTTCTGTGTGGGAATCTAAAGAATCGACACTGGCAGTGGGTGTTTAACCACAAGCACGTCGGTGGCACTAGCTGTACGTAATAGCTACCTAGGTATCTGTCGAAGGGAAGATCGACACGATAACTCATCCGAAAACACTACTGAGCCTATAGGTGACATTCTCCATACAGTCCGGTCTGTTCGTCTAAGAGTATCGCATATCGGGCCTAAGAGGTGTTATACGTCAGACCCCTAATAGCTCAATAAGTCATTTCGATATGGAACCCAATACATCCTGAGAAACTACTGGTGTACCTACCAGTAAATCTTACTTGCCTTGGCCAGGGACTTTGTGTATTGGCCAGCTATACACAGCGCGATATCAACTCCCCATATTGGGAGAAGCAAATCCTTTCTAACCCCTATTGCCTCTACGTGCTTCGGGACTGCACCCAACTACTACCTGTTTGCATGACTCATTTGAGCTGTGGTATGGTAGTAATTTAAGTACATTAGGAACACACTCGAGATGAATAGTGATGTCAAGTCAACGGACTAATCTGTACTCATATCACCAGGAAACTGCTAACTAACGCTAGGTATAATACCAACCAGCAGTTCCCAGCGAGTCCGTCCAGTGTAACTTATAATCCAATTAGCATATGTATACTTTCTTTGGTACCGTATACCAATGGCTACGGGATAGGCCACCTCCCCTGATGGGGATAAGAAGCGTATACACTAGTCTACTTTGGAGAATCGATGCACAGTCTCGATAATCCTACGACTATGGACAAGTTTAAGGATGTGCTTATGTAACGACTTTAATTTTACTGTACGAAATTTTTTAAGTTAATATACAGAATGGAGTTTGCAAGCCTGAGTACACTTTATAATTTATTTTTGTTTAAGAATAGCAAGAAATAGCTTGTAGCTCATTGGTAAAGCCTTGCACTGCTGTGACGTAGCCTCTGTGTTTGAATCCCATCAGCCATATATTAATTTTCCTGATTTTTCTTTTAAACTTTTTTGGAAGCCCAAAAGTTTACACATGCACTGCATATAAAAATGAAAAGACAGAAAAACAAACATGTGTAAAATATTGTAAACTGGGAGGTGGACACGTGCCAATGATCCGACGGCCCCCCTCTACATTTGGACCGGCGAGATCAATGATACGGCTGGCGCCGACAGTCACCCATTGGTAAAGCACTTCCATGCTTTGCACACTTGTCGTTTCCCCTACCTCCATCACCCCTATACTGTTTGTTTTCTTTGCAATTTAACAGAGAATTCAATTTCCCAATTAATCCAATTTTAAATGTATTTTAATTCATTCTTTCAATTCCAAAACCCTAATTTCACACTATAAATACAACCACATACCCTAGCCCCTCCTCATTCTGAAATCCCTAGACAAAATTATCAAATTTTTTCTAAGTACAAGTGGAGTAGAAGTGGAGTTAGCCCAAGTTCAACTTCCGGTGAGGATCTACATAAGTTCCGGCGACCCCACGACACCACGAAGGCTACCAAATTTTCTTCTACCTCTCCTCCCTCTTTCTAGCTAGTAAGTCCCACCCCCTTCTTCTCTTTCTACATAAAAATCTCTTTTCATAAAACATGTCGGTAAGTGGAGTTATATCGACATCTTATTCTAAAATCCTTGAAACTGCACTTTTCAATAAGCCTTACTCATTTATATTCTATACCTTGCTTGCTAATTCATGAAACTAATAATTAGAAACAAGTTTCACCCTAAATCATCATGTTAAATAACCTTAAATTGAGTTTTACGTTTAAATACCATGAACTTTGTAACTATCGTATTTAGTTGCTTTGCTTACTTTTACCTCTAGAAAACTTCACGGGGTAATGATCTACCCCTCACATACACATATATTGACATAGCACGATACACTTGGAAACCCATTTTTGTGGTGATTACGACATTTCATCAAAATACCATAAACTATAAAAACTCGGTTTTCTTTGAATGGTATTATCAAATTTTTTTTGCGATTATACCTCTACAACCCATTTTAGGAACCCACTATTGGATGGTACGGACTATCGTACATCTTCGGGCTAGTAGAGCGAGATGCAGACTTCCTCACGGAGCATCTGGTCTCGAAAGAATTTTAATACGATTTTTAAGAAAAACGAGATTTTCTAATTAATAATAAAATTAATTTTTATAATTATATAAATATTATCAAACCACATTTCATGATATAATAAAATTTCATATTTTTCTAAAAATAAAAAGAATGACAAGTTTCACTAAAATACCATCAAGAATCAATACAAGACAAGTCTTACACTAAAATACCTTGAACTATTCAAGCTAGGTATATATTCACTAATATACTTCACTCTTTAAAATCCACCTCCATGAAAACCTTGAATAATATAAATAAATACTCGAGGTTTATTTTGAAAGTATATAAAATATTTTTCATAAAACCCCCTCAAGTTATATAAAATTATATTTAAAGACTTTAGTAAATATAGGTTTAAGCGGGATCAATTCTCTTGAGCCTCAGTGAGCCGGAGAAAGTTAGTGCTGGCCTATTTAAGATAGAAAAAACTTAATGGTGTTATCAATGGTAATTATCTTGGAAAAAGACACAGATCCTGCCGTCCATGTGCAGCAGTTACCGATAACACCCAAACCTAATTCAGGATCAAAATTCTATTTAAAGTGTCTGACTCAAGTCTGAGTCTAAGTCTAATATGAATCCAATCCAAACATGAATCCGAATCTAACATAAATTCAACATGTATACTTGAACCTGAACCTAAACCTGAATACCAGAACAATATCAACATGCAAACATGACTTAACTTGACCGAACCATGGCTATGACTTAACTTGACTACTTGATACATCCTAAAATTGTTTACATGAACAATTTATATCTATGGTCTCGGCAAGTCTGATAACTACAAGTTATACAATATACATTACGGGGTTTAACGGGGTAGACTGGTACAGAATGTGTTAAAAGTGGCACGATGATGGAAACTAAAAGAAATCTACATGGACTCTCGTGCCGTTGTCCCATGGGTTTTGACGGGGCCTTATACTTAAATGTTACTATAGTCCACAGGATAGTTAGACTCCTCTCATATACATCGATACATTCTGTACCAAGCTACAAACAATTACGTTAGCATAACAAACTTAAAGCTGTACAAATTACAGTTATATTTCTCTCTATTTGTCGTATTCCTTTTTTTCTTTTGGGACTTACCGAGCGCTAGTTCGCCGTCGACATTCCTGTCTCTTCTTTCATTGGAATGTTCATCAGGAGGACCGGATCTTCAGGAGACCGAACCCAGTCAAGAGTCTCTGGAGCAGATTGAAGCACAGACAGACTTCTAGCTGACTTGTATTTATCTTTTGTTTTGTACGCCACTGTTTAAGCATTGTTTTTTTTATCATTGTACATGTCCTTTTCAAATCAGTTGTAATGTAAAGAATGAATATTAATAAAAGTTGCTGTTTATATTACATCTCTTGCTATTCTTGTACATTTATTTATATTTCTTATTTACGTTTAACGTGTTTACTTCTGAGTAAATACGTCGTGGCCTCGCTACGTCTCCTTCCTCGTATACCGGGAAGCAGGGCATGACAGCTTATAAACTACCCAGCCTCCACTAGTATGACTGCCATCACAACGCTGGTATTCAAGCAAAGATCCTAAGGGCTCTATCAACATGTATTAGTGATATGTTAAAAAAAACATATACACATGTTAAGATAGATTCAAATCAGATAGTATACTATCATGTTGAGCAAAACTGTTATTATATCTGTGAATATCCCAAGTTTCCAAAATATAATATACAGTCCAGTACTATACAATAATGGCCTCTAGGACATATATCACTAACACAAACAACCACAAAGAATTTTTCCCAAGTGTAACTTTCTCTTGAAAGAAAATCTAAAAATTATTTGACAAATAGTTTCCCTCCATTTAAAAATAAATTTTTTAGTTTTATTTTCTCAAGCATCGACAAGGGATTTATCTCAAGTGCAGCTTCTCCTTGGTAGAGAATTTAGAAAATATTTGGCAAATAATTTGCTCTATTTAGAAAAATAATAAATATAATAAATATAAATATTGACAACGAAAATTCTCTTGGCAATGTGTGAAATTTTTTTGTTCCCACTAAAAAAATAGTTTGACGATCCATTTTCTCTTTCCACAATTTTAACGGAGATTAATTTTAGCTTTCGTTAAGGAAAAAACCCTAAAAAGTATATATTTTAAATCAAATTATGGAAATAAATCATTTTTTAAGAAGCAAATATAGAAAAAAAAACTAAATGACAAAATAAAAAAAACTAACATCCCAATTCTTCTTTCTCAATTTTCTCTCAGCCTCTACTGTTTAACCTAAAAGAAAAAAATTCTCTGAGCCTCTTTGGAACTCAAAGGTGAGAACTCTCTCTTTCGATCTCTCGATCTCTCTTACGCCCTCGCTCTCGCCGCTCCTCTCTCTTGCCCTCGCTTCGCCCCTCCTCTCTCTTTCCCTCGCACCCGCTCTTTCGATCTCTCTCTCTCTCTCTCCCACCCGCTCTTTCTCTCTCTCCTTCACTCATTTCTACCCATTCAATCTCGCTCTCGCTCTGTTCTTTTTGTTGCGCGCTTTCGCTCTTTTTCGACCTCTAGGTTTCCTAATTGAACTCAACCCTTATGTGGATATAGCATTTTATTCTCTATGTAATGCTCTTTCATATTTTGATCTGTATTTTTGAACTTTCGTGGGTATATTGGCTTTCCATCGATTATTTAATGATTACTAGCGCTGCAATTGTAAGTTTTCTTTCCCCTTTGCATTCGACTCTTTCCCAAATAAAAATATATGTAAAAAGTCATTTTTTCTAATATAATGTAAGTCTAATTCTTCTCACACAGAAGTACATGTACCAATATTATTTTTATTTAATTTGAGCTACATTTAGTCAGCTTTAGAATCTCATAGAGGATCAAGCTTGCTAAACTAATTTATAAATAAAGTGTATGCCCATTATAGTTTGATGAACCTGACATATTTATAATCTATCTCCATTAGTTTAACAAGTTTCTTAGACGCATAACAAACACTTAAAAATAAAATACAAGAAGTGATAACCCCTTGAGGATGTATATTTTATTAAATTTTAATAATAAAAAAAAGTTTATTCCCTGAGTGCCGATTCCTTAAGAAAGAATTCTTGGAATAAGATTCCTAAGGGCTAATCCCATGGGGATACATATCTTATTAAATATAAAAAATTAATCAATTCCTTAGTGTTCATCTCTTAGGAAAGAGCCTTTGGGGATAACATTCCCAAGGGATAAGTTATTCCTAAGGACTAATCCCTTGGAAATAGGGGCATTCGCAAGCCCATTTACCGCAAGCGATTTTTCTTAAGGGAATTCAAATATTTCCTTTGAGAATATGCATTCCCAAAGGAAAACACTTTATTCTCAAGGGATTTGTCCCTTGGGAATACTTGTTTTTCTGTAGTGGTGTCTGTCACCCGTAAATATCATAAAATACCTTTGTGCAGCATTAAATGCAACATAATAAAAATTAATATGTATATAAAATATGCATTAAAATAGGCCAATCAAATATGCAACTCACCACATCATTAAACATGAGAGTCCCTGAGATTGAGTTGTTCAAGATTTTCCCAATTCTCCGGCAACGAACAAAGAAATAAAAGGGATTGAATCTCATCTTCAAACACGATCAAAACTGATTCGAGTTGGCTTGTCACGCTGTTGAATTCGTTCATGTCACGCTCTGCTTCCCAAAAAATGGGAGCATGCATGTAACAAGGCTTGCGACGTATTTATTTTGAGAAGGTCCTTTCTCGAAACAAATACACTACGCGTATATATGTAATATAAAAATGACAAGAAATGACATGATAATGAAAATCCAAATTTATATATTTACATTCCAAACTTTAAAGAGTTGAAACTGATACATGATGTCTGAATAAGAAATATAATATGAAAGTGTCTAAACAGATGGTATACCGAAAGTAAAATCGGAAAGAAAATAAAAATCACCTTATGATGCAAACTGGTCGTAATCCTCAGTAGCCGGTTCCACCTCCTCAGTCTCTAGATACCCTGACGGACATCCAAGAAAAGAAAGAAACAGGGTGGATGCCTGTCAGCGAACTTGCGCTCGGTAAGTCCCTAAAATAGGATGGAAATATGAATATGGTAAAGAACAACATGTAAGTAGAATATGAATTCTAATGCGGTTATGTAAGAGGGTCAATTAAACCTAGCAACTATATGCACATGGTAAGGTATCATGAGTATGGAAAAATGTATGAGCATAGCAATATAATATGAGCATGACAAACAAATATAGCATGGCCGCGTAGTATATGTATAGTAAGCATGTAACAAGTAAAAGTGCTGAACATGTAATGAATAGCAGTGGTCACTAAAAGGGTAAGCTAACTAACGTGAGCACAAGTGTGAATATCAACCAATCTCAAAAGTATTCTCGAACCCAAGGCTATCATTCAGAGACAAGGAATCACGGGTCCAAAATCAAGAGAATAATATCGGGACCCCGATTTATGGAGGAGTCGATCCAAATCAAGCATGTAGTATAAGGACCCCAAGCTATGGAGGAGTCGACCCAATCAAGAGTGTGGCATCGGGACCCCAAGCTGTAGAGGAATCGACCCGATCAAGGATTTCATGTACTAGTGGGACTTCAGAGATTTTGTTGGATTCATACTCAAACTACCACAACACCCCGCATGTCTAATCTATAGTTAAAGTTACAAGACTTGACCGAATCTATGAATACATAAGAGAGTGCAATTCAAGTATCGAGTCGAGTTCAAGTATTCAATAGGTTTATTCATGTAAATTATGTAGATACATTAAGCATGTGGCACATAGCATGAGAAGATACGATTCTATTCAGGTAACGACCAGAAACAATGCTATACAGAAGTGTTATGTACGACTCATTACTCAAGTCAATTGGATTCAAAATTTAAACCAAAAACACAGCCCTAAGTGTTATGCACGTGTTGTTGGATATGTATGCCCTAGAGGCCTGTATTGTATAGGATGCTAGGGATATGTATGTACAGGACAATCTTTCTCAGTTGTATATAATATATTATCTGAGTATCTTTGTCTTAATATGTGTATTTCTTTCTCTTGCTGCTTATATTGTTTACACATATTGATAAAGAATCGATACAGTAATATACTATTTTGGTTTTTCTTTATCTTAACATGTGCATATGTTAAACTCGATATCACGTATGGCGGATACATGTTGATAAAGCCCGTAGGATTTTACTTGACTAATTATGATGGCGATCATACTAGTAGGAGATGGGTACTCCATAAGCACATCCTTCAAGGTCCCAAGTCCCAGGAATATCGAGACCAGGTATCAATATTCTAGAGTAGACTTATGTATACGTTTCTAGACCCTGACGAGGGGAGGTGGTTGGTCCCACAACCATTGGTGTGATCACCTAAGATTATATATATGTGCTCACTGGGGGTGAGTACACTGGACGGACTCGCCGAGAACCTCTAGATGGTATTATACCTATCGTCAGATAGGTATTCTCGGGTGACATGAGTGCAGGTTACTATTTAGATCTGAGATCATCATTTGTCTCATGTGAGTTCCCACTGTGCATTGATCACTCCCTACCATAGCTCTACTGTAACATTTCAAAAATTTAGATAATAAATTAATTTAGTTAATTAAATAATAAAATGTTAATTTAAAAAGTTATTGAAACAAAATAGGATATTTTATAAGTGGTATGTGAAACTAATTAAAGTGAAAATTTAGTTTGTAATTTTAATGAATCACAAGGGTTTAGTGAAAAGATTAGTTTCATGTGTAATATGATATAGTATGGGGGGTCATGTGAAAAGGTTAGTTTCTTTACGCAAATTAGAATTTGTTAAGGGTTGTTATGCAAAAAGGGGTAAAGGTCAAGGTTAAGCTTAAGTTACACTAATGGCATAACTTATCCTAGATGACACTTCATGCTACACCTCCTTCTTACATGAAAACACCACCCTCTTCTATACTACACATCCTACTTGCATGAGATCACTACCTCCCTTCAAGTGTGACACCACCTCCTTCCTCTCATGCCACCTGCATCTCACCCCTCCACCTCATGCATTCTCTACACCACACAATACCTAGTAAATTCCTTAGCTTCTCAACTGAACACTACACCTCTTCACCCCAAACCATGAAAATTTCTAAGTGTTCATACCAAAAGAAGGAGAACAATGATTTCCTTCATCAAGTGTACCCTTCATCAAACACAATACACTACAACCCTTAGATGGTTTCATCATAGGATTCTAGAGCTGGAGTTCTCTTGTGAATCATTCAATAGGTATAAGTTCAATCCTACAGTTCTTAGTTCAATATTGTTTTTGTTTAGAGGTATGATATCGGTATATATCGTATTTGGATAATTATAGCTTTGTTTAGAATCTGCTATAGTTTAGATGTAAATTAGAAAAACCAAACAGTGCCTTAACCTTGTAAATTGGACCTAGAATAAACCATAGGAATATGAACCCTTTACCTCGGATTTTGGCCGGCGACATCCCATTGAAATCCGAGCTCGCCGGTTTTGTGATGGAGTTAGGTATTGGGGTTTTCAGGGTAGCTCTCTGTGTATATTTTGGGTTGTTTGGTATTGTTTGGTTATGTTGTTATTTCAGTATATAAAATCTAGTATCAAATATCTATTTTTAATGTGCAAAGTTAGGAAACAAGGAAAATTTTTGATATTTAACATATTGAACTTGAAATCTGGAAACATTAGGTATAACTGCTAGAAAAACTAATAAGACCAAAACTATAATAAGGTCAATATAGAACTTCACTCAAAGCCCTAGAACCCAACCCCATGTTTTGGTCGGCGACAGGAAGGTAAAATCCGAGCTCGTCGGATTTGTAGGGGAGTTGGGTGATGTAATTTTTAGAGTATCTTTCTGTAGGTGTATAGGTATATTTGGTATTGTTTAATTAAGTTATTTTAACAGTAGGTTAAATCTGTAAGCTAGTATCCGTTTTGGAGTAAAATTCTATATACAGCACGTAGTATGTTTAGTTGTGCAGTATCATAAATTGGGATTATGTGATATCTAGCTCATTTCAATTGAATCTGGAACCAATAGGTATAAACACTAGAAAAACTAGCAACACCATAAGCATTATAGGACCACTATAACACTTAACTTAAAGATCAAGCCCACAAGTCATTGGTTGAACCGGCAACATCTAGGCCTTTTCCGGCGACGCCGGCCCCCTTATAGGTTTTGGTGCTGGTTTTTCCTCCTGTAGCTTTGTGTTGGTATTTTATAAGATTTTGTATTGTTTGTTTTGTCTAAATATTTACACAGTAAAATCTGGGAATGTTTAGTAAAGGTTTTATTAAATTTCTGATATTACGATACGGGTTTTGCGTATTTCGTATTGCGACTGAAATATCGACGTTCATACGTAGATTTCAGTGGCATATTATTGTTTTTGGGTTAAGTATACTATAAGTTCTAACTTACGGGTGCTTAGCTCGTTGTTTTGGGTTTTCAATATGATATTTACATCGATGTGATTTAAATACGATTATAGGTGCGATCGCGAAGGATTCCGAGACGGAGTTGACGAACTTAGCAGCATGGATTTCAGCAAGCTCATCAAGTTGGTGAGTAGATTTACATCTACGGGGGAAGTCGGGTGGATAACGTATAGCACCCCCGCAACCTTATAAATAGTATTATGATATATAGTAGTTTTAGAAATTTATTAAGATATGGAGATTTGAATTAAATTCCATCTAGTATGATACTCATGTGCATATAGTTTATAGATGGTTTGGATGAATTTGTATGAGGGATCATACCGTACTTGAGATGATACAGATATAGCGATATGATGAGATATTATACAAGAGTTTATACGTATTGGAATTGATGAAATTCGTGTGCCGAATAACGGCAAGGTTTTTCCTTTAAACTTGTAGCAAGAGGTGATATTCCGTTTTAGGATGTAATATTGTGTGAGATATATTCTTTTAAAAACCACGATTCTTTTTTAATAAAATAATAGGATGCGGTGTCAATTTCCAAAACGAATATCTATAATAAATCTAGGGCAGCTTCCTTATTTCAAACGTTTCGTGTATTCCTAAAGATAATGGTATAGCTCATAGCAAGTAATTACAATAGTTACGTTTATATTACTTTATATGTTTCCATTATATTATCGACGTTATCTACGATACGAACACTCTGATAGAACACTGCACAAATACCAATGAATACCATGCTGCACAAGCACGTAAATATATGTTACACTACACCTCATTGGTACTGCCATGTCTCTGTAGAATCGTTCTGTTGTATAATGCGTATATATACATGTGTTAATATAAATAGGTTGTTACACCATAGAACACTTGCACAAATACTAATGATTGCCATATTACACGAGCACAGACGCGTATGCTACACTACACATCATTAGTATTGCTGTGACACAGTAGAATTGAGATCATTATGCCTATGTGATATAATTACGTAGTCTTTCTTTATTCCTGTTGTAAATTACGAATATTAGTACTATAAATGTTGTATTTGATTCTTATGGATTTTCTGGATATTTTACTCATGATGATATATATCAGTGGTATGGGACACTGTTATATATGTGTATATATATATAATATATCATCAATATAATCTATGCAAGTATTTTTATCCCTTACCTGATATTTTTGATATAATGAGTTAAACGTCCGCCATGAGTTTTGTGTTTTCTGATTTTGATTCCGAACCGAGTTAAGGGTCATACGGTTATGGATTTACAAGTTATCCAGACTGAGTCAAGAGGCATACAGTTAGATACATGGTAGACCCGGTTGGGGCCGAAGGGCAGGGTAACCGCATTATAGGAGGGGGAGCCTAACGAGAATACTCGATACCGGAAATAGAGATTGGGCACGGCAGATATCTAGGGGATACTGACCGGGGCCAGATTGAGCACGGCAGATATCCAGGGGATACTGACCGGGGCCAGATTGGGAACGGCGGATATCCAGGGGATACCGATCGTAGCCAAGGTTATCGGGTGGCGATCATATGTTGAGGTGGTGTCAACGATACCTGAATTTACGTATCGATGTTGGACACGAGAGATTTCTGATTTCGATGTCGCTGCTGGACATCCATATAGATATATTGATATGATTGTTATCATGAGGTACAGAGTGAGATAAAATTATTGGATTCGAATAGTACTAATCCGGGGGACAGTACTTATATATATATATATATATATATATATATATATATATATATATATATATATATATATATATATATATTCTACTTGGGATTGCATGACAGTTGGTGTTGCATTATGATACATACGCATATCATATTATATTTGTACAGATTATGGTAGTACTATACTTATGACCTAGGTATCGTCGTGCATTTCGATTTCTACCTTTATATGTACTTTTATTCACTTAGTTGGCAACTCATCCCCGTTGTGCCACAATTTCATGCAGGTTTTACCGTTTGGATTATCAGCGGTTTGGGCACACATTCTTTTCGGTGATTGATTGGTAAGTGGGTTATTATTGTATCGTACTCACTCTTGATTATTCTTATATTCTTGTATCTAGTGAAAACTCCATCAACTTAGAAATGGTATATTGTGGACTTAGAAGTGAGACTTAGAAATTCTAAGGTCACACTCTTTAGAGTCGACTTCTGATATAGATTGTTTGGCTTTTCCTTCTTTTGGACGTGAAAGCTAGCTCCCGTTGGGATGCTATTTTATTATTATGTTGTATCGGGTTTTACAAAAATGCAAAGGAGGTGATGTCAAGTTTCAAAACGTCATAGATGTTTTTCAAACATATTTAGTTAAACTTAAAGGTTATTTTAAACTGACTTCATTGGATGACTATTTTAAACCTCATCTCCAATATTTTCAAAAGGGTTTAGATTCCGGGTTTCGGCTTACTTGAACCGCGTCGACGTCTTTAGATGTCACGTGATTTAAGTGCCGGTCACGTGCCACATTTGAGTCGTGATATCTACTGAGTCATATAAACAGGTTTTGGTTAGGTACAGTCCCGAGCCATATAGAGGTAGTGAGTGATTGTCAGGGATCGTCTCTCCCGGTATTGGGAGTCGATATCGCACTGTGTCCGGTTAGCTAGAACCATAACATCTTAGCCAAGACAGTTGAGATTTACTGATGGTTAGATCAGTGGTTTCTTGGATAGGTACTGAGCCAAATCAACACGACTTATCAGGCCAGTAGGGATCTGACGTTTACCACCCCCTAGACCCGGTATGCGATACTCTTTGACGAAAAGAACAGACTGTACGGAGATTGTCACGGATAGGTTTAGTAGGGGTCCGGATGAGTTTGCTCATCGGCCTTCCTTTTCGACAGTTACCTGGGTAGTCGTTACGTACAGCTAGTGCCTGTTTACTACTGAAAATTGGGAAGACAGACGTCTTGCCTGAATTTGGGGGCAGATGCTATTTGGATTTATCCGTCCACCTCTTCGAAGATGCCAAGTTGATTAATGGCGCCAAGAATCGGAGGTTTAGACGGATGTGGCTGTTGTAGCGGACTTCGTCAGATTCCCCCTCATTGTGAGGTGTTTTTTGATTGTGGGGACACTCTTCCCTGCAAGTGCAAGCTCCTGCAGTTAATTATATTACCGCGTAGTGATAACCACATTCTGCTGCTCCAGATGTGCACTTCATGACGTGTGTGTTTGTTTTATTTTTGGTTGCCCGTAGATTGTATACGGAGACTAATTTGTGTTGTCGCCCATAGAGTGTGGATTAGTCCAAATCCGTATTTACTTAGATTTGGGTTTGGTTTGATTTAAGGATCGTTAATCTCGTTTGGGATTAAGATCAACTTAAATGTTTGTTGAGAATACGTTAGTCTAATTTTAGACTAATATCTACTCAGCAGGTTTTTTAGAATCATTCAGACCAAACAAAAGAGCATTTGGGCTCTATTGCTTTAGTTTAAGGATGTTACGGTCCATAGATCACCATTTTTGGTATGAGGGTTTAGTTTAAGGACGTTGCGGTCCGTAGCTATTTTAAGGATGTTGCAGTCCATTGGGATGTGCTTATAGGTTTGGGGGTGCACCCAAGAGCTGTTGGTTGTCGGGACCCTCCACCTCTCTGAAGACATTGATGAATTACAACGACATGTATCAGAGGTATGGAGAGATGTACCCTTGAACCAAATTCCATTCTGAGGGGAGAGATCATGGTGGACCATCTAAGAATCATTAGTCATTTTTGGGAGACTAAGATTAACTTATGAGATATATGATGGACATCATTCTGATCAATTAGTTTGAGAAGTCATGAGCATAGAGGCTCAGTTTATTTGGAGATCCAAGACGCTTTAATCTCAAGAGGACTTAGCCAATTTGGGGCTGAAGTTGGCTTCCTATAGTGTTAAACACTAATGCATACTCAGTGCTCACATGCTCCCATGTGAGACTCTAAGATAGCATTAAACATTGAAAATCGATACGCTCACGTGCGGCACGTGAGGCACCCGAAAGTTGGTATGGTGCCCTTAGGTTCAAATCCCCGTCTATACATATAAGTGTTAAACACTTAAATCTTGTGGCCATCACGTGTGGACACATGAGGCGCCCCAAAGTTGGGAACTGGTTCCTTGGATTTATTCCCTCTTCCTTTCATAAGTGCTAAGCACTTAGATCATATAATGCTCACGTGCAAACACGTGAGGTGCTCAAAATGTGAGCACTATCTTTAGAATTTTCCCCCTTTCCATGTAAGTGTTAGGTAACTGTTTGGGGGTCACGTGAGAAGCCCTAAAACGGGGACTGTCTTTGGGTTTATTCCCTTTTTCTTTTATAAGTGCTAAGCACTTGTTTTAAGGGGTCACGTGGGAACACGTGAGTCGATCTCAGTTGTTTTTTTATGCAGGGTTAAACCCTAGTTTTGTCAGAGGAATTAAATTGCTATATCTTTTGGAAGAATTAAATTCTTCAAACTTAGTTCTTTCTTCTAAGTTTTGGGACTGCATGACAGAATCTTCCCGATGAGAATTAAATTTTCAACTTGTGAGGAGATCTGCTTCTGCAGTCCTCAACCAGAGGAAGAACTAAGTTCTTTTTTGGAAGATTTAAACTCTTGTAATGGTGAAGAGGAGATAAAATGATCTCTAAGTATTTTTTTCTTACCTAGGGCTTCTTTTCTTAAAGGAGAACTCCTCCTTCTTCTTTTTTTCTCAAATCTTATGGGGGGTCTCCTCTTTCTCTCGAACTTAAAGTCTTGGGTTCTTTATATAGTAGAGGTAAATTTGTTGATTTAATTAAGAAAATCTCTCATTGAGAGATCCTTAATTGATTTGGGGATTTTATCCATAGTTGGATCTTTGATCCAAGGACTTCCGTTTTACAGAAGACATTTTTCTTGTTTTAACCAGATTGGGAAAATATTTTCCCACACAGAGTTTATTCTGTAGCTTGGTGAATTTTAATCACCATTGGATTTTTTAATCCAACGGTGCTCTGTTTTACAAAGAGTAATCTTTCTCGTTTAGAAATATCGGGGAAATATTTTCCCATACAGAGCTTATTCTGTAGCTTGGTGATTTTTAATCACCATTGAATTTTTAATCCAACGGTGCTCTTTTTTACAGAGCGTAATCTTTCTTGTTTAGAAAGATCTAAGGAAATATTTCCTAAATAGGGTTTTGATCCTTTTTATTTAGAATTTAATTCTATCAGTTTGGAAAGTGATTAGGAACCCTCACGTGTAGCACGTAACCCCTCCCCATAGAATTAAACTAGTTTGCTTATATGCAGCAGCTCCAGAGAAAGAGCATCACGTGTTGGCACGTGAGCCGTTGTTCGGAAATGTCATGTGTGGCACGTGACCCCCACGAAGTTAAGCCCAACAAAGGGCATCTCGAGCTGACACGTGAGCTTCTCTGGCCTGTTATTTGTTTTAGGAAGGCGCCTAAATACTTTGTATATAGATGCTCACGTGTTTGCACATGAGGCTTAATTTCAGCCTTAATTGTTAAGCGCAATGCCTAAAATTTTTGCTCCAAGGTGCATCACGTGTGGACACGTGATGCTCCATTAGGGGAATTTTTCCCATCTCTTTTCTTCTTTCTATTTCTCCCTCCTTTTTTTTATTTATATATGGGAACAAATGCCCCCATAGCGTTGTTCTCACGTGTCTTGCACGTAAGTGCAACGCTGTCACCTTTACGGTCGTTGGATTGCCTAGGGGAATGGGGAGATGAACCGCCCTTTTCACGTCTTATAAATGCAAGGGTTTTTTCTTTAGGAAGGCACTGTTCTTTCATCTTCTTCCTTCCTTATCTTCTTCGAGAATTTAATTCTCTTCTTCAGAGCTTAGTTCTCTGCCCATTGCAATTTCAGAGTTAAACTCTGTCAGAAAATGAAACCCTTTTTAGGTAAAGATCTTGAACAACAAAAAAACCCTTTTCTTTAAAAAAAATTCTGGATTTTAAATCCACCATAAGAGTTTTGCTCTCTTCTGAAACCCATCTCTTAAAGATCCAAAGACGTGATATTTGAGTAGTAAACCTCAATGTCTTGGGCATTCTTCCTCTGATCTTTAAGGATTCATGGCATTTTTATTTTTCGTTTCCTTATCATGGGGGTTTCTGGAATTTAATTCCACCGCATAAAAGGAATTTAATTCCTCACCGAAGAGCTTAGCTCTGAAAGATCAAGATGGCCCTTCAGGAATTTCATTCCCTGGTGTTCTTGAGAACATTTTCATAGGGTTTTTCCTTATTTGCGCAAATTCAAATTTGCTAGGTATTTTAACAGAACTTGTTTTCTCTATGAGGATGTCAAGAGTTTGTTTAAACTCCCATGTCTGTTTAATGAGAATCTTTTTTTAATTCTCACAATGATTGTCCTGTCTCATCATTGGTGAGCCGCCATATTGATTTTGTGGGGTCCATTAGTTTTGCAATCAGTGGTCCCATAGAACAAATTTCCTGTCGTTTCCCTCTATTGTTATATATATATATATATATATAGGTTTCATTAACGGCTTTTCTTTCCTTTTTTTCAGGAACAATGGCTTCTCTTCTCTACTTTCCTTTTACTCGCTCAGACGCCACTTTTCCGCAATCGCCGTCGGATAAGGAGGCTATGGCGATGATCAGGGCCCATGACAGGGACTGTACTAGTTTGCTCTTATAGGAAGTCCGGTACGATCATATCATCCGGGGCCGCCGCAGCTTTACTTGTGAGGTGTCAACAGAGCTTCTCCGCCTAATATCGCTGATGGAGCGTCCGCAGACCGCTTATGCGGTGGAGGTGGCTAATTGGACTCCTACAGGCCGACTTGAGCAATCAACAATCGGGATACCTAACTAGCCATTGCCGGCTATAGATATCTTGGGGCGCCGCATCTGTCAAGGTGAAGCCTAACCCTGGGGACAATTTTATAAGGTAGGGCTTACTCCTCGCCACCTAGTCGGCTATCTACCCTGGGCTCGATATGTTCTCTCCGCCCACCGCGCACGGTTGCAGAAGGTTGGGTTATATCTAGCGGTGTATGCATCTCTTTTTCATTACCTGGCCCCTCACGTCTGGTGGGTTAAAGCTTTCCTGAACTAATGGAATCTTCCTACCAACACCTTCGTGCTAGGGGATCGTGAGGTCTCGATCTCGCTGGAAGAGTTCCGCAAGATCTCCGGATTGCCGATCAGGGGAGAGCATTATGAAAAGTTGCTGCCTCCCGATGAGTATGTGTTCACGACCGTGCCTGCTACACTTGATGGCTTGACGGCTGAAAACGGCGTCCGTCATAAGTACCCCAGTCTAATCAAGATTTTGGGTATTTTCGAGAAGTTGTTCGTGAAGTCAGAAGGACAAGGCGTCACCTTTGAGAGCTTCATCGCATGTTTTCTTCGTGAAGATGCTCTATCAAAAAAGGCTCCAAAGTTTGCGAACATTGACGACCCTTTTGGGTTTGGGCTGAATAAACTGTCAGCCAAAGAAGAGGACTTGCCGCAGTTTTATATTCCGGCCTCGTCGGTCGTGCCCTTCGATGCGATTGCGGCCCCTGGCATGGACGAAGAGACCTTCTTCGTCGGCTTCATCAGTCTTTGGCTCAGTTGGTTTGCCATGCCGATGCATCGACGCTTCATGAGAGTCTCCGCCTTCTACCTCACTCATCACACAGTTGAAGGGGCACGGTTGGCCGTTGGCATTACGGGACTGTCACATCTTTATTATGGATTAGGTGTTGCGGCCAACACTTCGACCCCAGGTATAGATGTCATGAATTCCTCCCTCCACTACTTCACGTCGTGGATCGAGATGCATGTACCGGGAGCGTTTGTAGCACATCGGCGGCACAATTTCTATGACTCCTATACCTTCTCACGGGTTATGAGGTTGGTGGACGCTTCCACTCCCGATCCGACCCAGCTAGGAGCCCTCCGCATGCTGCTTAAACCGTACTCCAATGAGGGCGGGATGGTTTTTAGCGACCGAGTCCTCTCTGCTCCCGCCGGGACCATCCAGCAGCTGTTTGATCTGTCGAAAGGTGGAGCGTCATTTTTAAAGCCTAAGGAGATTATGCACATGTACTCGATTAGGCCGGGTTACTTAGTGTTCCGTCAGAATAACGCGGCCCTTTTTATGCGGTACAATCCGCACCGCTTCACCCAACAATTGGGCTATAACCAGGGTGTCCCTTTCGAGGCGTTCTTAGTTGAGCCCACTCCGTCTCTGGAAGTCATGCGTGATGTCGTCCATCACTTTATGCGGCTGAACACTGGCTCTCGTTTCATGATCCCCGAGGCTGACTATATTCCAAGGTGTGTGGGGTTTTTCATGGGTTGGTATCGTCATCGAGTCGGTCCCGTCATTGCCGAGGAGAGGCGGGTAATCTTTGAATGTTGATCTTCAGCTCCGGCCCAAGCTACTGGCGTTCCCTTGCGGCCGCGGATAGTGGTTCGTCCTCTATTTAGGGATAGCGACGTGGTACTTATCCCCAAGGTCGCAGAAACAGAATCGACTCCCCACACCGCTTATATGCTAGTGCGCACTAGAGCCCAAGCAAAGGCTTCCAATGAAGCGCCAGCGATAGTGCCATCATCGGCGCCGCCACCAATGGTAGTGTCATCCGTAGTGGTATCACCAAAGGGGAATACCGGAAGCGAGGTTGGCCAACGCCGCGCCAAAGTGCCGAGGGAAAGGAAGCGTTCATCTGCTAGCACTAGCACAAGTTCTAAGAGGAGGAAATGATCGGTCGCCGGCTTACTGGACACCTTGCTTGAGTCCGAGCCGTTCATTCAGGACGAACCGATAGCTATGGAGGAGTCGGACGCCGGTCTTATTTACCCTAGCTCGTCTGGAAGCCGCGCAATTAGCTAAAGCTTTAAGACGCACGCAGGATGAGACAGAGAATGTGCACATCCCGAAAAAGCCCTACCCCCGGTTATCTTCTACAAAGATCCCCCATTGCTACGGAGAGTACATATGGGTCCTTTGCGAAGGGAAGACGAAAAAGCCTTCAAGCAGCCCATCTCGGCTGCTTCTGAAGATGAGCTGGCACTAAAGACCGGTGGGCATGAATCTGCATTTGAAGCCCGGCGAGCACATTTTCGCAGGAAGGAACGACGGCTTGAAAAGGCCATACTAGAAGCACCCTGGCATATCAGTATGCGTGTTTTCTATATTTTTCTTTTGGCAAGTAATTTGTATCGCTTTTTATATCTTCTTATCTTTGGGAAAACTTTGCAGGGACTTCAGCAATAAAAGAGGATTTGAGCCCAGGTCGTGCCATGACCATAGATTTTATAGATGTCTCCCATGACGCATCGGCAGGTGCAGAAGAGATCACTACGTCCGCCATTCCTGTTGTGGAACTTTCGGTGGTGACTCTTATTTCTTCGGTGTCCATTCCTCGAGCGGAGGTGACCCCATTGGCCGCGGACCCTATGGATGTCTCTAGTGAGGCATTGAAGGGTGTAGAAGAGATTTTCGAAGCTGTTAGTTCTATCTTGGAGCTCCCATTGATGACCTCTATCTCTTCGGCGTCTGTACTTTTAACAGAAGCGACCTTGCCGGCCGTGGCTCCAGTGGATCTCTCTGGTGGCATCCTGGAGATTGTGGAAAGGACCGCCAAGGCCGCTGTTCCCTCTTTTGAGCCTGAAGTGGCAGCTGTTCCACAACTAGAAACTGTTACGCCAGCAAATATCTCCAGTGATGTTCCTGAGAGTGTGGAGGAGGTTGCTGAAGCTGCTATCCCTCCAATTCAAGGCTGGCAGAGCATCGAATGTAATCTTCTACATTTCATTTTAATGATCTCTCCGTTATCTCAACTCTTCTTTCCTTCAGAATTGCAGGAATTGGCAGCTTCCATCGTAGACTTATCTCCCTGGAAGTCCTTCCAGCGCCTACTTGATATGGCTGCCCTACAGTCGATATCCCCGCAAAGCATCGTCCTTTCTTTCGAGCAAGGTCGGTATTCTTTGACCCCTTTGCTTTATTATCATTTTTTATAACGATGATAATATTCCCTCTGCAGTTCTGGAAGCTGATGACGAAGTGGAGATCTTTGATGGGCCTGGGGATCTTTCAAACCCCTCTTGCATAACTGTGGGTAAGTAAAGCTTTACCCTTGGCATTGTTTTGTTTATTCCATGTTTGCCAGTCTCGCTAACTATTCATAAATCATGCCAGCTTTGCCAGATTTAGCCCCGTTAGAGTCTCGAATTTCTATGCCACCGGGCCCATATGCCCGACATGTGTCTGAAAGGATGGCGAGCCAAAGAATTCACTCCTTGTCGGCCCTCATTGAAGATCTCCGTGCCAGTAGTTCTGTTACAGCCGAAGAATTTGCTGCCGAAGCCAATACTTCTTTGCTCTTCCTTGCCACTTATCGTGACGAAACATTGGTGCATGTTTGGGTTGAGTATTGTCGTCGAGTGGAGGCTTGCTTACATGATCTTAAGTGCATACGCCTTCCTTCCAAGATCCTAACTACAAAGGCGAGCTTACGGTGGTGGATTGAGCGGTGTGCTACTAATCTACAGTTTTGCGAGAAGAGGCTCAACCGGAAATTTTCGGAGAGGGAGCTAGCCTAAAATTCTTTGGGGGAACTTCAGGCTAAACTCACTACTAAGACCACTCGTGCGTACGAAATATGGCGGGTGCTTCAAGAAGCTATCACAGAGGTGGTAGCTCTTGATAAAGTCGTTATCTTTAACCGCGAGACGGTTGAAGCTCATAAAGTCGCTGAAAAGGAGCTTGAGAGTCGGTTTGCTTTATACCAGACTCAGCAGACTCAGGCGAGAGCCCGTCTTGCAGCAATAACAGAGCTTGAAGTTAAGGTTCAATAGAAGGCTGACAAACTCATTAGCTTACTGCACCGTCCACCGGCTTAAGCATTTTTCGTCGTTGTATATTCTCCTTTTTTTGTATTTACTTCTGAATGAGAGTATCTTGTATTCCTTTTGATTCTTTTATGAAATGTACCTTGTATTCATCTGGATTCATGAATAAAAGACATATTTTATTTCATACCGGCGTGTCTTTTTAGCAAATGCATCTTGTAGATAGTCTATCTTGATCTCCTTGCAGGGCAGCGATGGCTTAGAAAACAGGTTCAGATCTGCCGCCTAAGACTTTTTAACTTTATGAGCCGTGATGGTCTCATAAAGACTTTTCTCCCTACGAGTCGAGAGGATCCCGCAGGTGTGTTTTCTCCTTAGGAGTCGTGAGGACTCCTAAGTGCATTTTCTCTTGAGAGTCGTAAGGATCTCACAAGAGAATTTCCCCCTTACAAGTCGAGAGGACTCATAAGTGGTTATTTCCGTCCTTGTCGATATTCGACTTTGGAGAGTGTGGTCCATGAATAGTATGCAATAGTCCATCTTGGACCGACTTGCAGGGCCCCAGTGCTTAGGAAACAGGTCCTTATCCCCGTTGCCTAAGACTTTTCCTTACGAGTCGAGACGAGTCGAGAATTTCTCGCAGGAACATTGTTTTCCCTACGAGTCGAAACGAATCAAGAAGTTCTCACAAGAATGTCCTAACGTCACAGTTAACTCCTTCTAATAGAAGTCTGTTAGGGTCTGTGGTATTAGGGTTTTTTACCCGTCGTACCATCGCGTTGGCCGGTGTATTCCTCGATACGCAATCTTGCTGTTCAAGTAGCCCCGCGACTGTCGTGTCTTTAATCCCTTCGGGGGTTGGACAAGACGTCTTCAAGTAACCTTCCAGGTGATATTACCGTTGAAAGAACAAGCATTAGGAATATTCTATGTCGCTTTTTACTTGAGGTTAGGCTCAGTTTGGGAGCCCCGATGAGTCATGACCACTTCGCGCTGGAGTGGGACGATCTCCGATAGTCTTTCAGGTCTCATTTGAGTTGCCGTCAAGACCCTGAAGCTAGGAATCTTCCTTTGCTTCATTTGTTGACATTATGTCTGCAATATTGCGATGAATGTCGAGGTTATCTCTGTGTTGTCTTTGAACCGTCGAGATTTGGAACTAGGGGACTTTTGTCGTGGTTCCGTTTGTTGATGTCGCGTTTGTATCCTGCTGGAGGGAGGAAGAATACTGTTGTTGGTCTCTAGGCTGTGGATGCTGCCGTCGAGACTTGGAACTAGGGACTCTGCCATGGCTCCGAGGTAGTCTCTAGGTTGTCTGTGAACCGTCGAGATTTGGAACTAGGGGACTTTGCCGTAGCTCCGAGATAGTCTCTAGGCTGTCTGTGAACCGTCGAGATTTAGAACTAGGGAACTTTTCCGTGGCTCCGAGGTAGTCTCTAGACTGTCTGTGAACCGTCGAGATTTGGAACTATGGGACTTTACCGTAGCTCCGAGGTGGTCTTTAGGCTGTCTGTGAACCGTCGAGATTTAGAACTAGGGGACTTTGCCGTGGCACCATTTTGCTGACGTCGTATCTGCTTCTGGTTGGAACGAAAAGGAACGCCGTTGTTGATTTCTAGGCTGTAGATGTAGTCATTGAGATCTGACTTCCCTTTGATGAAGCCCGGTGGGGTAATATGGTTCCCTTTTCGTTTGTGCCCATGGATTGTATACAGAGGTCAATGTGATCTCACCTGTAGGGCAAAAGTTTTATTTTATTTTATTTCTTTCCGCGATGCTCTATCATTTCAGCTTTTTATATCGCGAAAATCACGATTTCCCAATCATTTCGGCTATTTTTCGCGGTGCCCAATCATTTCGGCTGTTTTTTCTTTTTACTCGCTGCTTTTCTTTTTATTGCGAGTTGCACAAACATTTCGGCTGTTTTTATATGCATATATTTTGCTCGCTGATTTTTATTGCGAGTTGCCCAAACATTTCGGCTATTTCATATGCATTTTATTTATTTATTTATTTTGCTCGCTGATTTTTTTATTGCGAGTATGGAACTCAAGATCTGATACCAATCTTTAGCATCAGCATCGCTGCGACTGGAATATTGCTAGGAGTGAATCATCATTTGCCGTGAAAGGACTTAGAATTTTATACCGATTTAGGCATCAGCATCGCTACCACTGGGATTGTTGCCAGGAGCGAATCATCATTTGCCTTTGTCGATTCGAACAAAGGTGGCTTAGCAAACAGGTTTAGGATCTTGTCGACTAAGGCTTTTGACTTCATGAGCCATAAGGGTCTCATAAAGGTGTTTCTCCCTACTAGTCGTGAGGATCTCGTAGGTGTGCTTTCTCCTTAGGAGTTGTGAGGATTCCTAAGTGTGTGTTCTCTTATAAGTCATAAGGATCTTACAAGAGTGTTTCTCCTTATAAGTCGAGAGGACTTACAAGTTTCGTTCACCACATGAGGACATTCCTCATCGTTGGTGGGGCTTGGTGAGGTAACGTTTGTTTGTGCCCGTGGATTGTATACAAGGGCCAATATTGAACCGCTTGTAGGGCAACTTGGGAAGTGTGATGGCTTAAGAACAGGTTCAGGTCCCTGAATCTTAAGGCGTTTGAATTCTATGAGCTGTGAGGGTCTCATAAGGGTGGATTCTCCTTACGAGTCATGAGGATCTCGTAAGTGCAATTTCTCCTTAGGAATCGTGGGGATTCCTAAGTGTGTTGCTCCCTTGTGAGTCGTAAAGATCTCACGCAGGTGTTCTATCCTCACAAGGTCGAGAGGACCTTGTAGGTATTTTTATTTTAACGAGATTGCGCCCTTTCGGGTTTTCACGAACTCGCCGGCAGTCCTGCTGTTTTTACTCACGGAGCCCTTTCGGGTTTTCATCCGTGCCCATTTCGCTTGTGGACGTACCTTTTTCCCTTTTTTTGACAACGAGGTTGTGCCTTTTCAGGTTTTCACAAGCTCACTGGTAGCCCTGCTGTTTTTACTCACGGCACCCTTTCGGATTTTCATCCGTGCCCATTTCGCTTATGGACGTACCGTTTTTTTAATCACGGTGGGACTTCGCCGACCGGGGTAGCTGTGTAGTCAAAGGGACTTAAGTTGTAATCCTCGCCGCTGGGACTTGTAGACCTTGATTCCACTGTCACCATGTTTTGAGGCGGCGTATTTAGTTTAAATACATTGCGGTCCATTGTTAATTTAGGGACATCCCGGTCCATTGTCAGTTTAAGGACATCTCGGTCCATCGTTAGTTTAAGGACATCTCGGTCTATAGCAGCTTCAAGGCGAAGTTTTGCCGGATACTAGAGTTTAGACTCGGGAGGACAGCGAGCGGACACGAGCGTCATCATCTATCATTAACCTGAGCCGTGACTCGTCAAGCGTAGTATTTCTTAAGGAGGCGGACGTTTATTGGCTGGAAGGGTCTTTCACCATGCATATCCATGAGCAAATAGGCATCACCTTGATAAACTTTGTCTATGACATATGGGCCCTCATAGTTCGGCTCGAATTTCTCCCGTTTAGCACGATTGGGGATCATAGGTCTTTTTACGACTAGCATGAGTTCGCCTTGGCGGAATATTCTCGGCCTAGTCAATCTTTCGTATGAGCGCGTCATCCTTGATTTATAAGCTTCTAGGTTTTGCTGCGCCATGAGACGAGTTTCATCAAGGGCATCGAGCTCCTCAAGCCAAAGATGGGCATTTTCTTCATCCGTCAGCTCGTATTGAACTGCTACTCGTAGAGAAGGTAGCTCTATCTCCAAGGGAAGTACTGCTTCTGTGCCAAATACCAATGCGAATGGTATTGTATTCGTGGCCGCCTTGAACGTGGTCCTATAAGCCTAGAGAAATCTCTCGTGCCAGTCCTTTTTATTTCTAGACACCGTTTTCTTTATGATCTTTGTCAAGGTCTTGTTAAAAGCCTCAGCTAGACCGTTAGCTCGGGGATTATAGACTGAAGAGTATCTCCAATTTATTTTATGCTGCTGTGCGAAGCGGCTGATCTTATAGCTTCTGTAGGCTGGCCCATTATCCGAGATGTCCGTCACAGAGTGCCGAATCGGTAGATGACATGTGTCTTGAAGAAATGGAGGATGTTCTCCGTCTTCATCTCTCTTAGCGGTATTGCTTCTGCCCACTTGGAGAAGTAATCGGTCGTTGCCAATATGAACCGATGTCCCTTAGATGATGCCGGTTCGATGAGCCCAATTATATCGGTTCCCTACATTTCGAATGGCCAGCTAGCCAGTGTTGGGTGTAATGGATTCGGATGCTGGTGGATGAAGTCCCCATGAATTTGGCACGAGTGACACTTCTTCGCATATTCGAGGCAGTCCTGAATCATCGTAGGCCAATAGTAACTCATTCCATCTTCAGCTTCATCTTTGGCCCGACTTGATAGGAACCGCAGAGTCCATCATGAGTTTCTTGGACAACTCTCGTTGCTTCTTTTAGTCCCAGACATCTTAGCCACAAACAATCGAACGATCTCTTATATAGAGTATCATTGACAAAGGCGAAAGACAGAGCTCGCTTCATGAGCTGATGTCTTGATGATGCATTTTCGGGCGTTCGGTAGGATTTGAAGTAGTCTATAAAGACTTCTCTCCAATCCTCAGCCTTTTCTTTCTCTATTTAGAAGACCGCTTGTTCAGTCGCTCCCTTTCTTTCAGACAACTTTAGAGATATTTCTGCTGGCGCGAGAATCCGGTGGCTTTGCACAATGATCCTTACGTCATCGAGATTTTTGTCAACCAGTTCCTTAGCGAGCTTGGCTAACACATCCACCTTGCTATTTTCCGCACGCGGTATGCTTTCCAAGACGTAGGAGGGAATTTGAATCAGCAGTTGCTGCACTCTTTCACCATACCTGATCAGTTTTGGCGTGCACGTCTGGTAGTCGCCGTTTACTTGGCTAACGACCAGCTGGGGAGTCTCCATATATGAGGAGGTTTTCGATTCCCATGTCGATAGCAATCTCAAGACCCGCTATCAAAGCTTCATATTCCGCTTCTTTGTTTGTTCTTGGCTCCGTTAAGGAAAGGGCAAAACTCATCATCCCTCCTTGTGGAGTCACAAAGATAAGGCCTACTCCGGCTTTGATTATGGGGGTGCTTTTCTTCCGCCTCTCCATAGACGATGCCCCATCGAAGTAGAGTTCCCATCGGATATCACTCCTTTCCTTCTCCCCGTCGATTGTGTCGAATGCATATTAATCTGGAAATTTGCAATTTAAGAGAGAATCAGCTGGTATCGGATGTTAAACGAGGAAGTCAGCGATGGCCTGGCCCTTTACTGCCTTGAGGGGTCGATATGTTATCGAGAACTCCATCAGGAGGGGGGCCCATTTGGCAAGCCTTCCCGTTAGTATGGCTCTTGGCATCAAATATTTGAGAGGATCCACCTTTGATATGAGATGGACCTCATGTACCAAGGCATAGTGCCTGAGCTTCGTCATCGCGAAGGTCAGTGCCAGGCAATGCTTTTCAATAGGGGAGTAGTTGTTTTCTTCCCCCAGAAGAACTCGACTCAAATACTAGAGAGCTCTCTCTTTCCCCTGGTCATTCTCCTATGCCCATAGCCTGCCTAAAGAACCTTCAAGGGCTATTGTGTACAGGATGATGGGCTTTTCCTTGAACGGAGCGGTCAGTACCGGTGGATTCTGCAGGTATTGCTTGATTTTGTTAGTGTATATGCCCTAGGGGCCATTATTGTATCATACTAGTTTGTATATTACTTCATGGAAGCTTGGGATATTCACAGTTGTATTAACAGTATTACTCAACATAGTAGTATGCTACTTGGTTTATATCTATCTTAATATGTGTATATATTTCTTTTAGCATATCGCGAATACATATTGATAGAGCCTATAGGATCTTGCTTAACTACCAGCATTGTGATGGCAGTCACACCAGAGGGGGCTGGGTAGTCTATAAGCACATCCTTTTTCAGGTCCCTAGTCGTAGGATTATCCTGTTGGAGATAGTGCCCTCAGAGTCGATTATTGGATCACAGGCACGTAATTGCAATGATTGAGGGGAGGACCTGTCCCAGTAGGACAGTCTTACTCGAGATGATAGTATGCTATCTGGTTTACCTTTATCATCGTGTACTGCTTTAGGTGACCTTACGAGTCGCTATTGCACGTTGATAGAGCCCCTAGGATTCTTGCTTGACTACCAGCAGTATGAGGGCGATCATATAAGTGAGAGCTGGAGTCTATAAGCACATCCTTAAAAGGTCCCTAGTCGTGGGAGTTTCGAGACAGGGCATCGATACTCCAGAGTAGACTAGTGTATACAGTCGAGACCCCGACGAGGGGCGGTGGCCGGTCTCACAAGCCACTGGTGTCAGTTGGTTCACCTAAGATGTATACAGGTGCTCATTGGGTTATGAGTACACCGGACAGGACTCGCCGGGAACCTGCTAGTTGGGATTATACCAGACGTCAGATAGCAGTTCCCTGGTGACATGTGTACAGGTTAGTTCATCGACCTGAGATCGTCATTTGTCTCGTGTGAGTTCCCACTGTGCTTTGATTACTACCCTACCACGGCTCAAAGGAGTCGTGCAAACAGGTTTTAGTTGGGTACAGTCCCGAGCCACATGGAGGCAGTGAGCGGATCTGTAGGGGTTCGTCTCTCCCGGTATTGGGGGTGAGGTCGCGCTGTGTCTAGGAGAGCCAGAACATGAAAAGTCCTTGGCCAAGGCAGGAGATTTGCTGGTAGGTATTCCAGTAGTATCTCAGGGTGTTCTGGGCTACACTCCGACATGACTTGTACCGCTATTGGGGGTCTGACTTTTACCAACCCCCTAGGCCCGCCATGCGACACTCATAGACGAACGGACCGGACTGTACGGATATTGTCACTGACAGGCTCAGTAGGGTGTCAGGATGAGTTCGCTCATCGACGTCCCTTTTGGTCAATACCTGGTAGCCCGTTACGTATTGGCTTATACCTCTGACGTGCTAGTGGTTAAATCCACAGCCATAGTATTGACGAGTCTTTAGAGTCCACCACACTCAGTTACTCAGGTTTCGGGCGGAACGCTGTAGAGGCCGTATAGAGATATGGAAGGGTTCGATCAGATACGTGCGGTATTGCATGGATCGTGATCGGACGGTTTCTACTAGCCGGCTTTGGCTTAAGCCGGATTCTAGTATTAGATAGTGTAGTTTTTGTCTCTTTGCATTTGTGTTCAGTGGGAATACAAATGCGGGCATGTATTTGCAGTAGCAGGGTTTTCCTGTAATTTATTACTGGATCAGTTTTCTGAAGTTGCCAGTTTGCATTCCGTTCCGGCCGGTTTTTCTTTGTTCCTTCACGGCCGGACTTTTCGTTGGAGGGGGTTAATTGCAAGTTTGCAATTAACCTACTTGTGAGGGGCTTTCTTGCATTTGTGGCTATATGATGAGACTAGCATAATGATGATATTCTATTTTGGTCTTTTCCTTGGCTTTTCATATGATGGTTTTGTGAGTGGATTTGGATGTGAGATAATTTGATCTTATCTTCACATATATGTTTTGCTCTTGCATTTTTTTTTCTCATCCAATTTTAAAAATGGAGAGGCCGGCCACTTTTTTTTGAGGAAGTGAGATGAGTGATTTCATTTTTTTGTGATGTGGGAAATTATCATCTCATTTTTCTTTGTACACCAAAGTTATCTCAAAGTTCATTCTTCACTTCCTCCATCCATGGCAACTTCTAAGCCCCAAGAGAGACAATGGTTACTACACTATTCTACATCACATCTTGGACGCGTCGGCTAGCCAACTTCGCGCCCGAGTTACCTCGGTTAAGAGGTGGGAGCCCGTAAAAGATTCCGGCTACGTGGTGCGCGTTTCGACGAGAAGGTGACGGACGAAGTATCCGCGGGAGATCGGAGTGAAGACGAAGACCGAAGGACACGGATCGCTTGGTATAGCTTCTCTACTCTTTTCTATTTTGCTAGTGGCTAGGTTAATGGCCCGATCCGGGTGAAAAGTGCGCGGTGGTGCCAGTTTCAATAGTTTTTGAAAGTTTTTGTTTCCGCGTTTCCGGCGTCGGATCGACGGCCGGGGCGCCGCCGCGGGCTTACATTGGTATCAGAGCCACGCTATTAACCATGCCTAGCTTGCTCTAGTATGTTTAGAACTCGATCAAACAAAAATCTCCAAAAACCGTATTTTCAATGCTTCTAGTTTCTGTCGAAATTTTTTCTGCTCCAAAAATTTTTCAGGTCATTGCAGAAACACAAGCATGAAATTCTAAGACTTCTGGTAAAATTTGATGCAGTGATCTCTTAGTACGGCCGCGGAAACGCGGCCAAACCCCTGGTTTGGCCGCGGTTCCGCGGTGGGAAGGTGTGATCATTGCACCAGAATTTCCCAGTAGGCTTTGGACTTGGAAATAGGGGTTTTGGGATATTGTTTTTGGGCCCAGATTTTCTGTAAGTGCTACAGTACTGCTTAGGGCCCACTTGATAAAATTTGGTCGATCGGATATTTTAAACATGCTAGTTAACAGTATTTACATTATATCTGCGACCGTGAATGTCACTCGATCGGTAAATCCAGTCTATCTACTATAGCCCTTTTAGACGGATTTGCGAACGTGACATTCACGTTGGTGTTCTGTGATTGTGCTATGTTGTTGCGGATCGGTCGTGGGGATAGCCTGGATGCAATGCTAGTACTGTTTTATTTTATATGTACATTTGATATTGCGGGGCGAGCGTCCGACATGTGGACTGCCATCACTGCCTGTTTGTATTATTATTTTGGGGCACGACCAGGTTGCGGTCGATGTACCCGTTGTATGTATATTTTACTTTCTGTACTAGGATTGCCCCGCGGAGGGGTGCACGGATAGCCGGGTTCTAGAGGGCAACAAGCCCGCATCTCATGGCATTGAGACGGAGGGGGCTTCACTCTAAAATTGGCGGGCTATTCGCCGCACTCGTAGGGGGTACAGGTTGACCCAGGAGGGGTGCCCAAGTTACCGGATTCCGTGAAGTGCTGGGTGGTCCATTCACGTTGCTGAAGGGGCTGCCTTGCTTCAGGTTTTGGTGGGTAACTTGCCGCGCCCGTAGGGGTCTAGGATTTCATTGCACAGGCTATCCACACGACCAGGGGAACGTCGGGTTTCAGCGGCTCTGGGAAACCCGGGGATCCCAGATATCTGTATTGATCTGTGTTGCTATACATTTCTGTGCTGTTGCATTTTATCACGCCTTGAGCGAAAATTATATGTTGTATATATACTAGTAGATGTTGTATATGTTTTGCATCCGCGCTAGTCCAGTCCCCGCTCTGTCGTTAGTTAGCTAACCTAACGGGTGATGACGGGACCCAGTGGCGAATACGGATGGCATATACGTACGTCAGTATATTTTCGTTTTTTGTGGTGTGATCAATTGATGGGACTGCGTTGATTCGGATCAATGCAAGATAAACAAACCTATTCTGATGTTGTTGGAACATTTTTCAAAAAGCTGTTATTGCAAGGACGTTCACTTTTGTTTTGCATCGTGGTATTCAGTTGGAATATCCTGCTCCTCAGTCGACGAGGTAAGGGCCGAGATCCCTTTACCGGGAGTGACCCCTTAGACAAAAGTTTGCGTCAGGGCAATAACTTCACTATAGCCGATTACTTTTGCTTTGCATCGTGGTATTCAGTTGGAATATCCTGCACCTCATTCTACGGGGAAAGAGCCGAGATCCCTTCACCGGGAGTGACCTCTTTAGCAAAGGTTTTCATCACTATATTTTTTATAAAGCTATCAGTTCCTTCAACGATATCAAGTTCATTACGTTAAAGGTTTTCTCCAGAAACCATTCGTAGCCCTCCGTCATTTCAGACGGGTAGCATGTAGTATTCATGCTATGTTTGTTGGCCTTCGTCAAGGCATAGTGTATGGTAGCTGCTTGTTGCCTTTTTGCTGCATAGATAGATGCGTTGGTTTGGGACAGTCGTATAGCCTTGTTGGCCTTCGTCAAGGGCTTGTACGGGTGGGTTCAAATCAACCTGGATAATGACGGGTAGAACTTGACATGTGACTTATGATTTGTTGGCCTTCGTCAAGGTCATAAGAGCATGGGGCAAAAATCCACATCGGGAGTTTCAAAAGAACCGAAACTTGCCAGATATGCGCATACCTTCTGGAGTGTGATAGCGTGAGCGGATTCCGTCACGTTATCATGCGATGATAGTTGGATCCCGATTCCCACTGATGAGTTGTTTTACTCCTCGGGTGATCCCGGCTAATTCTTCCTTCAGGTTTGGGGAAGAATTTGACGTTACAGTGGGAGGTTTCCAGATTAGATAAAGTGATAACCATTCTGATCTAGGTTAGAGTGCACGCTGAGTGTTTCTTTTCTCTCTCTCTTTGGCAGCGACCATTGACCCGACCCTAGACTATGACTCAGTGACCAAGTTGACTGAACCTTCTTAACACTGGCTTTTGGATTGTCAGAGTTGCAGACCTCATTGCCACTCCTACTTTTACCCTTTTCTCCAGGACACCCCGTATTACTACGAACGTCCACTTCCATTGGACAAAACTATCGTATGGTTATATACGAACTCGAAGGAATTCGAGGATGGTTTCTGGTTCTGGAGAAAACGAATAGGACTATTCAGTTGTCTTTTCCTTTTACCTTCTCTCAGGTTGCGAGTACTCCTTGGTTTAGGAGATAGTACACCTATTACGCAAATTGGATAGTCTTCTTCCAGACCTTAGGCTGGTGCCGACCGGTAGGGAATAAAGAAAGTCAATTAGCCTAAACGGTATACAGAAGGTATTAAGTTCAGACAAAGCAAGGGATTAGTAAAAGGGCAAAGTAAATTGCGACTGATATTCACGACCAAACCAAGTATTTCTTCGCCAATCCTAAAATCACCTTTGTATTTCTCCAGGACACTCCGTATCACTACGAAGATCCCAAGTTTATTGGATAATCCATCGTATGGTTATATACGAACTCGAAAGGAACTTGTTCCAGTTCGGGGATGGATCCTGGTTCAGGAGAAAAAGAAATTAAGTTCATTCGGTTGTCTTTTATCTTCACCTTCTCTCGCATTGCGAGTGCTCCTAGGATTAGGACAGTACACCCATTATGCTTATTGGATAGTCTTCTTCCAAACCATAGGCTGGTGCCGAACGGTAGGGAAGGAAGAAAACCATTTGGCCTAAAGGGGTGTACAGAAGGTAATGACTAAAGACATATAAAGGGATTTGAAGAGGTGGCAAAGAATTATACGGTTACAGTCGTGAATCAGGATAATGGAAGAGGCATTACTATGAATACCAGGATACCCCAACGAAACATTTCAATGTTTCAGTTTCACTGTGTACTGTTAAAAGAAAACTGATTTCCCAATCAGACACTTGCTCCAAGGTATGTATTTACCAGGTTGGATTCTCACATCTGTATGGTTTTATAGATGATGAGTGGGAGTAAGTTGTTGGGAATTAGGTGACCATCATCATTATATCGGGATTCGTTGTAATTGGTGATATTTGAGGAAGTCACCTGGGTTGTTTGCCGGTCGGCAAATATTTGGTTTTGAATATCCGTTGTTATGCACCAATTTCAAATTGATATATCTGTACGTCTATTTTTCATAGAGTGAGATATACCTTTTTGAAATTATGTCTATGACATTTACCTATATCAGTGGATGGTTAGGTAAGGAGCATTGAACAGCGGTGTAATTCTTCTTAACCAAAAGTACAGTTTTCAACTTACGACACACAGTGAATGAGTCACAAGACTCAGGGGACTTATACAGAGTATTGTATATTGTCCAGTGTCCATTAGGACAGAGGGGTTGGTCCTCATACTATATTCTGTTTACTTTTAACTTCTCTAGTTCTTAGACATGTGTTTCGTAGAAACACAGGGTCTAAGTTTGAGGAGTTATAGGTATATGAATAAAGTAGAGAACCAGGTATCGCAAGTATCAGGATTCTTCAAGGTAATCGAAGATGTAGATACTTGTATATGGCATTCAGATGATAGTAATGTTTAAGAGAACTTGCTTCTCTTTCAGGTTACTCATAATTGGAAGCACTCCTAAGTTGAGTAACGCTGATCGGCCTCCTTCCATTTAGTAGACATGCACTGGTGACAGCTGCATGATTTGAATCTGGTTCAATTAAATCAGTGCCTCTGTTTCTTGGATATAGAACAGTTCATATCTTGACATTGTTAAGGTACGGGGAGTTGTCCGACTTATGCTTAAAACCACAATCCGGATAACTCAAGGCACGTTTCTGTAATGGCTGTTTGTGGGTTGACCCGGGCTATGACGAGGGTTGACTTTCTACCATCTGGAAGATCAATAGTGATATTGTTCTTGACTCGCCACAGTTTTAATAAAAATGGACTTTTTCAGAAAACAGAAGTGGGAGTATGGTAGAACTGGAAGTGATTCCAGAACCACAAACGATTACTGAAGATTTGATAAGAACCTAAAGATTCAATCTGGTTTGACATTCCACTGGCCACTCCGCAGATACGGTGGGTAACCTCAGGCACTCGAGAGGTACTTCGGTATGCTCAAGGACGGTGGCACGGAGGTTCTTGTTTACCCAGACTTGCCATTGCTGTTGTTCCAGACTGTGAGACCCGGCAGGAGGATGAGCATAGCGTCGTTCTAAACCGGCTTTAGAAGTGCACGTTTATATGACTCTGGCAGAGGGTTGTCGTAGTCAGTAGGAGCAGCGGAAGCATTGGTGGACATCAGGCTTATGTCTATTTATAGACTAGAGCAGATATTGCGGAGATAGATCATCTATTTCTGATGTGACAGTCATAGGTTTGACTTCATCAGAATAGGGGATGGATCTGTTAAGAAGGTAGTAGAGTGTGATGTCCTGGTATTTGGATGACATACACAGAGTAGGAAGTGATATTCCTATACTACGATCGGTTATTCTTTGGTCGTCACACAGTGGTTTCTCCACACAGGACTTGGATATTATATCAGACATTCTGGTTACTAGATCTATGGTTTTAGATCTAGATTTGGATGGTTTCCCAATCTGGGTACTTAGACAGCATTCTATGAGTATTTAGAATGGACGACTCCTGGCACGGTAGTATACCTGCAGGTGATGGAGTCACCCTCTCTAAAGGTGTCTTACAGACTAAAGGGGAGAGGGATACGCATGATTGGCAGATCACTTGCTTAGGCAATTGAGTCAATCATGAGATGTCAAGTACCACACCAGATGTTGTTCTTGCAGTAGATGCAATAAGTTGATATTGATCCAATCCTGGAGAAACAGTCGGAAGCAGTTTTAGAACATAAGTGGATGTTCTAGGGATATGATAACGACAGCCTCTTTTAGGAGACGGTTATCATTCCAGGCTTCCAAGGTGACCTGGATGGCAGAGTGGCTGTCAGAGTTATAGTTTTCCCTCTGACGAGGGGCAGTATTTTGGACAGGTGGTCTAGGTGGATACTGAGGGAAGGCATGGCGCAGGACACTGATTAAGTTCAGTTGTCGATACAGTCTAAGAAGTTTGGATTTGGAGTTCATTTATGAGCTAGGTCCCATCAGACATCCAGACATTCTAAGACAGGTATTGCTCATTTCGGGAGATGGCTTTCTCCGCGAACTTGAGATAAAGAGAGACATAGAAAGAAACACCAGAGCGGATCCACTCACTGAGGCTATTCCTCGAACGCAATAGTTTCGCAAACGAGCTTTGTGAGACTGACTAGTAGAGGAGTTGGGTGTTCGGTATCACACGGGCTGTGAGTATGCGACATCGCAATAATTAGCCTTGAGTGCAAGTGGGAGATTGTTGGAGATAGTGCCCTCAGAGTCGATTATTGGATCAAAGGCACATGATTGCAATGATTGAGGGGAGGACCTGTCCCAGTAGGACAGTCTTACTCGAGATATAGTATGCTATCTGGTTTACCTTTATCATCGTGTACTGCTTTAGGTGACCTTACGAGTCGCTATTGTACGTTGATAGAGCCCCTAGGATTCTTGCTTGACTACCAGCAGTATGAGGGCGATCATATAAGTGAGAGCTGGAGTCTATAAGCACATCCTTAAAAGGTCCCTAGTCGTGGGAGTTTCGAGACAGGGCATCGATACTCCAGAGTAGACTAGTGTATACAGTCGAGACCCCGACGAGGGGCGGTGGCCGGTCTCACAAGCCACTGGTGTCAGTTGGTTCACCTAAGATGTATACAAGTGCTCATTGGGTTATGAGTACACCGGACAGGACTCGCCGGGAACCTGCTAGTTGGGATTATACCAGACGTCAGATAGCAGTTCCCTGGTGACATGTGTACAGGTTAGTTCATCGACCTAAGATCGTCATTTGTCTCGTGTGAGTTCCCACTGTGCTTTGATTACTACCCTACCACGGCTCAAAGGAGTCGTGCAAACAGGTTTTAGTTGGGTACAGTCCCGAGCCACATGGAGGCAGTGAGCGGATCTGCAGGGGTTCGTCTCTCCCGGTATTGGGGGTGAGGTCGCGCTGTGTCTAGGAGAGCCAGAACATGAAAAGTCCTTGGCCAAGGCAGGAGATTTGCTGGTAGGTATTCCAGTAGTATCTCAGGGTGTTCTGGGCTACACTCTGACATGACTTGTACCGCTATTGGGGGTCTGACTTTTACCAACCCCCTAGGCCCGCCATGCGACACTCATAGACGAACGGACCGGACTGTACGGATATTGTCACTGACAGGCTCAGTAGGGTGTCAGGATGAGTTCGCTCATCGACGTCCCTTTTGGTCAATACCTGGTAGCCCGTTACGTATTGGCTTATACCTCTGACGTGCTAGTGGTTAAATCCACAGCCATAGTATTGACGAGTCTTTAGAGTCCACCACACTCAGTTACTCAGGTTTCGGGCGGAACGCTGTAGAGGCCGTATAGAGATATGGCAGGGTTCGATCAGATACGTGCAGTATTGCATGGATCGTGATCGGACGGTTTCTACTAGCCGGCTTTGGCTTAAGCCGGATTCTAGTATTAGATAGTGTAGTTTTTGTCTCTTTGCATTTGTGTTCAGTGGGAATACAAATGCGGGCATGTATTTGCAGTAGCAGGGTTTTCCTGTAATTTATTACGGGATCAGTTTTCTGAAGTTGCCAGTTTGCATTCCGTTCCGGCCGGTTTTTCTTTGTTCCTTCACGGCCGGACTTTTCGTTGGAGGGGGTTAATTGCAAGTTTGCAATTAACCTACTTGTGAGGGGCTTTCTTGCATTTGTGGCTATATGATGAGACTAGCATAATGATGATATTCTATTTTGGTCTTTTCCTTGGCTTTTCATATGATGGTTTTGTGAGTGGATTTGGATGTGAGATAATTTGATCTTATCTTCACATATATGTTTTGCTCTTGCATTTTTTTTTCTCATCCAATTTTAAGAATGGAGAGGCCGGCCACTTTTTTTTGAGGAAGTGAGATGAGTGATTTCATTTTTGTGTGATGTGGGAAATTATCATCTCATTTTTCTTTGTACACCAAAGTTATCTCCAAAGTTCATTCTTCACTTCCTCCATCCATGGCAACTTCTAAGCCCCAAGAGAGACAATGGTTACTACACTATTCTACATCACATCTTGGACGCGTCGGCTAGCCAACTTCGCGCCCGAGTTGCCTCGGTTAAGAGGTGGGAGCCCGTAAAAGATTCCGGCTACGTGGTGCCCGTTTCGACGAGGGAGTGACGGACGAAGTATCCGCGGGAGATCGGAGTGGAGACGAAGACCGAAGGACACGGATCGCTTGGTATAGCTTCTCTACTCTTTTCTATTTTGCTAGTGGCTAGGTTAATGGCCCGATCCGGGTGAAAAGTGCGCGGTGGTGCCGGTTTCAATAGTTTTTGAAAGTTTTTGTTTCCGCGTTTCCGGCGTCGGATCGACGGCCGGGGAGCCGCCGCGGGCTTACATATCCAGACAGGGCATCGATACTCCAGAGTAGACTAGTGTATACGCTTCTCATCCCAGCAGGAGAAATGGTCTGTCCCACAGCCATTAGTACGTTGTATTGGAGATAGTATGCAGGTGCTCGTTGGGTTATGGGTACACCGGACAGGACTCGCAGGGAACTGTTGGTTGGTATTATACCCGTCGTCAGTTAACAGTTCCCAGGTGACATGAGTACAGCATAGTCCGTTGACTTGACACTGCTGTTTCGTCTCGAGTATGTTCCCACTGTTCTTAGATTGCTATCCTACCATAGCTCAAAGGAGTCGTGCAAATAGGTAGCAGTTGGGTGCAGTCCCGAAGCACTTGGAGGCAGTGGCGGTTAGAAAGGATCCGTCTCTCCCGGTATTGGGAGTTGATATCGCACTGTGTTTGGAGAGCCATTACGCAAAGTCCCTAGCAAGGGCAAGGTAGATTTACTGGGAGGTTTTCCAGTAGCTTCTCAAGGTGTAATGGGCTTCACTCCGACACGACTTATACCGCTTTTAGGGGACTGACGCTTGCCGCCCCCTAGGCCCAATATGCGATAGTCTTAGACGAACAGACTGGACTGTACGGAGATTGTCACATCAGGCTCAGTAGGAGTTCGGATGGGTTTCCTCATCGACCTTCTTATCGACATCTACCTGGGGACTATTACGTACAGCTAGTACCGCTTGCGGCCTTTGGTTAAACCCACTGCCAGCATAGTGTCAAGTCTTTAGAGCCCCACACACAGAGTTTCCCTGGTTCAGGCGAAACGATATAGAGGTCGTATGGTTTTACGACAGGGTTCGGACATATACGTGTACTTGTGCACATATGATGTTCGGATAGATTTTACTAGCGGGCTTTGGTTTAAGCCAGATTCTAGTATTGGATTATTGGATTTATGCAGTCTCAGTATATCCGTGTTTTTCGTAAATACGGATGGGAAGGGCATTCTCATAATTACTCAAGAAGCTTCTAGAAGAAAGGTGACTCATTTAGTTTTAATTCATTTATGAATTAAACTAAATGAGGTGGAGAGGTGATGTGTTATTTACATTACATGTTTTAATGACTCATGAGATGATTCATCCAAAGTGAGTTAATGAAGCATGGTTGTTATTATTGTATATTATTATTTGGATAATTATCATGCTTCATATATTCACAAATGGGTAACAATTCATTTCATTCTCACATACACACTCTCTCTCCTCAAGCTCTCCTCTTCTTCAACCTAACCCTAATCCTCTCATGTGTTGAGATCCCAAGGGTTAGAAAGACTAATAGATCCTTAATCCATCTCTATATCCTCTAGGTCACTTAGATTAGCAATCCTAGCCACTTAGTTACCTCAAGATGGAGGTTAAAGCTTGAAGGAGGAACTCTCGGGTGGATCTTCTATTACATCGAGGAGACCGACGAGGAGGTGAACAACAAGAACAAGAAGGACTAGTATCTTGAGGTATAATCATCTATCATAGTAGTTAACTACTTCTAGATAGTTTGTTAGTTAGGGTTTAGCAAAGATCTGTTTGATAGTCGATGTTATTTTGAACAAAATGATTGTTTTACCTATTCCGCCTCCCCGCATCTTGTGGGGTGTGTAACGTTGACTTACAGTGGTATCAGAGCCTAGCTAAACCATAACTAACATGTTAGCAAAGTCTTTAGAAATTCGATCGCAAAATAATCCCGAAAAAACGACGTTTTCACTAAGTTTCTGCCGTTTTTAAATTGGGGTCTAAAAATTTTTCAGGGACCCTTAAAAATACAAGCAGGGTTTTTTAAGAATTGTGAAGAAATTTGGGATCGTAACTCGACCAAACCACCGCGGAACCGCGGCCGATACAAGCGATCCGCCGCGGATCCGCGGCTGAGTTGACACCGAGTCAACCAAAATTTGCTCAGTTATTCTTCTGTGTTGATGTTGGGTTTTCTGGGATATTTTGTTTCTGCTCAGGTTTTATGTGCACAGAGAATTATTTGGAGTAGATTCATATGTGTTGCTTGATCGAAATTCTAAGAACTTTGGCTAACTGGATTATATCTGTGTTGTGATTAATGTGTTCGTAAACCTCCCCTAATTGCTAGTATGTCGGTTAGCAGGGGGTTGCACATTTCTGTAATGGTTACTTTATGTTTGTGGATATGAACTTGTTGAATTGTCGTGAATGGATAGCCGGGGATGTGAGACGAGTGTTTATTTCATTCAAATGTAAATTGTAATTTGTTGTAATATTTTTTTGCGGGGCACATCCGGGTTGAGGATGTAGCCACCGTTGTATTATTTCATTTACTGTTTTCTGCTCTTAGGATAGACCCAAGGTGGGGTGCACAAACTACCGGGTACTTTGAAGTGTTTAATGTCCTACTCACGTTGTTGAGGGAGACCGCTTCACTTTGGATACTTGGCGGTTAGTTTGCCGTACCTGTAGGGGTCTAGGGTGGGGATGGCTATTCATCACGACTATGTAATCCGTCTTTCATTGCAGGCTCAAAGGAAATGCGGATTCCTAGAAAATCCAATATGTTCATCTGTGATCTGGAATGCCTATTATTGCGTCTGACGAATGTACAATATCTATATATGATATCTAGTAGGCGTTACTTATGTTTTGCATCCGCGCTATCCCAGCCCCCGCTCTGTCGTTAGTTAAGTAACCTAACGGGTGAATGACAGGGCCCAGTGGCGAATGCGGATGGCATAAGAGGACGTTGTATTTTCGTTGTTTTCTGCAATGATAGGTTAATTGATGGGACGCATTATATTAATGTAAAGAAAATAAACCAAAGTTGAATCGTTGGAACAATTTAAAAGAAACCACTCGGTTATTTTAAAACAGCAGATTTTTAATTGCGGAGATTAAACCACTCCTTTTAAAAGCTATTAGGTTCCTTCGATCATATCAAGTTCACTACGTTCACGGTTTCGCCAAAACCATTCATAGCCCTCCGTCATTTCATTTGGGTATTCAGTAGTATTCAAGCTATGTATTTTGACCAATGCCAAGGCATAGTGTTTGGTAGCTGCTGAGTATTCATCTGTTGCATAGATAGACGAGTTGGTTTGGGACAGTCGTACTGCCATTTGGCCAACGTCAGGGGTATGTACAGGTGGGTTCAAATTAGCAAAATAATGATGGGTAGAACTTGACATGTGACTTATGACATTTTGACCAACGCCAAGGTCATAAGAGCATGGGGCAAAAATCCACATCGGGGGTTTCTAAAGAAACTGAAACTTGATAGAGATTGCATACCATTTGAAGTGTGATAATTTTGGTAGGATTCCTTCAGCTTTATCACACGATAATATTTGGATTCTGATCCTACTATGAGTATATGCTACTCATCGGGAGATTCTTTCACTTAACGATCAATGCTATAAACCAAGTAGGTGTCGAGAAAGGTGTTAGCGGGGTTACGCCCTCAGGGAAAAGAGGTTATTTAATTAAAGAACTTCGCGAAAGCGTCGTAAAACCTCCCTCGAAGTACCGACACTTGCCTGGCTGAATGGTTAAGCAAGTATTGTACGGTGAGAATAGTCCTGACTAGTTCTTCTTTTTTGGTTTGAGGAAGGATTCGAGAAACAGTGGGAGTCATCCTGTTTAGATAAACTAAAAACCACTCTAAACTTGCAAGAGTATCATGCTAAAGTGTTTCCTCTCTCTCTCCTAATTGCAGCGACCCAAAACATGACAGGCCTTAAGTTATTATTAGATAAAAATATTTTGACAGGGCCAGACTATAAAGATTGGTTCCGGAATGTCAAGATGGCAATTACCTATGACAAATTAGGGTATGTCCTTACTACTAAGGCGCCTGCCGTCCCAGGTCCAGAATCCAGTGTCATGGATAAGAAAATCCACAAGACATGGGAGATTGACTGCGCGAAGGCCAAATGCATCGTGCTTGCCTCTATGAATAATGAACATCAGAGGAGGTACGAGAATATGGATCTTGAATCCATATTTATCCACACCAAGGAACTGTATGGAGAGCAATATCGTATAGCTAGATACGAGACCTCGAAGAACTTGTTTCAGTCGAGGATGGCCGTCGGATCATCTGTTGAGGAACATGTCCTCAAGATGATTGGTTACATAGAGGAGCTCGCGGACCTCAGGAATACATTAGAGAACGAGCTATATACAGACTTGATTGTATAGTCCCTTCCTTCCACCTACGCCCAGTTTATCTTGAATTTCAACATTCAAGGTATAGAAGTTGAACTTCCAGAACTCCTCAACATGTTAAGGAGTGCAAAGGGCACCTTGCAGAAAGCAAGGGAAACACCCATTATGTTTGTTCGTGGTGCTTCTTCTTCCAGGTCCAAGGCAAGGGCCAAAGGAAGAAAGAAGAAGGCCGCTACCAAACCGAGAGGTGGTGTTGGAAAGGTGGGAGTCAAGGGAAAGGCAAAGGTTACGGTGCCGGTAGTAGCAAAGGACGAGTGCTTCCACTATCGTAGGAAAAGCCATTGGAAGAAAGATTGCAAAGCTTGGATTGCTAAGAACCAGGACCCGAGGCAAGTTATGGCTTCGGCTTTAGGTGTGTTTGTAATTGAAAATTGTCTGTCAATCAACTCTATTTCCTGGGTATTGGATACCAGATCAGGATCTCATATATGCAATTCATTGCAGGCACTGAGAAACCGTAGAGTGCTGAAGGTTGGTGATATGACCCTCCAGGTTGCTAACGGAGCTAGCGTGATGCTGTGTCCGTAAGGGATTATCACCTTGGATTGACGAGTGGACATATTTTGGTTTTGCGCAACTGTTTTTTGTGTACCTAGTTTAACGTGTAATATCATATCAGTATCGTTGTTATCAAAAGAAGGTTATGATTTCACGTTTGTAAGCGATGTTGTTAACATCCACCTTAATCATGGTTTGATTGGGTCCGGTACACTAGATAACGGTATATACGTGTTAAACCAATTACAGATTTTCAATGTCCAGAACACACTAAAAATAAAGTCTCCAGATATAAATCGGGCTTTCTTATTGCATTGTAGACAAGGCCACATCAATGAGACAAGGTTAACTAAGTTACATAGAGAAGGATATTTGGATCCGTTCGAATATCAATCTTATGCCACTTGTCAATCATGTCTCAAAGGAAAGATGACAAAGACTCCATTCACTGGACATGGAGTAAGAGCGAGCGAACTCTTAGGACTCATACACAGCGATGTATGTGGTCCAATGTCTACACATGCAAGAAGCGGTTTTTCTTATTTCATTACTTTTACGGATGATTACTCTAGGTATGGATTCATTTTCTTGATGAAACATAAATACAAGGCCTTTGAGAAATTCCGAGAATATAAGAATGAAGTAGAAAACCAAACCGGCAAAAGTATCAAGACACTGAGATCTGATCGAGGTGGTGAATACTTAAGTGTCGAGTTCCTGGGTTACCTAAAAGAGAATGGAATTCTCTCTCAGATTACTCCTCCATACACGCCACAACATAACGGTGTATCGGAAAGACGGAACCGAACTCTATTGGATATGGTACGTTCCATGATGAGTAATGCTGAGTTACCACGATCTTTCTGGGTTATGCACTAGAATCAGCTGCATATCTTTTGAACAGGGTTCCTACCAAGACTGTGCCTACCACACCATATCAGATGTGGAGTAGAAAGAAACCCTATCTTCAGTATCTGAAGATATGGGGATGTTCAGCTTTTGTTAAAAAGCAGCATGCGGATAAACTCGAGGTACGCTCAGTGCAGTGTAAGTTTGTGGGATATCCAAAGAACTCCAAGGGGTATTTTTTCTATTATGCAGAGGAACAAAAGGTTTTTGTTTCTCGTAATACCCATTTTCTAGAGCAACAACTTTTAGAAAAGGAAACAAGTGGGAGCATAATAGAACTGGAAGATCCAGAACCACAAGCTACTACTGAAAGTTTGGTAGAACCAGAAGTTCCAGAAGAACAGGACATTCCCGCACCCCTCCGCAGGAGTAGTAGGCCATCTCATCCGCCTGAGAGATACTACAGTTTTCTCATAGACAGAGATAGAGAGGATTGCGTCATTGATAATGATGAACCTACTAGCTTCCAGCAGGCCATCCAGAGCGGCGACTCAGTAAGATGGCTAGATGCAATGCGGACCGAGATGAAGTCTATGTACACCAACAAAGTATGGATTTTGGACTTTGCTCTAGATGGGGTAAAACCCATAGGATGCAAGTGGATCTTCAGAAAGAAGATTGGTGTAGATGGACAGGTGGAAACCTATAAGGCTAGACTTGTTGCAAAGGGTTTTCGTCAAAGGCCTGGCTTGGACTATGATGAAACTTTTTCTCCAGTGGATATGCTCAAATCCATTTGGATCTTTCTTGCCATTGCTGCCTTTCACGATTATGAGATCTGGCAGATGGACGTAAAGACGGCTTTTCTAAATGGAAATTTGGACGAGTGCGTCTATATGGATCAGCCAGAAGGTTTCAATCAAAGTGGGAGCAGCGGGAAAGTGTGCAAGTTGCTTAAGTCCATTTATGGACTAAAGCAGGCATCGCGGAGTTAGAACATCTGTTTTGATGAAACGGTCAAAGAAAATGACTTTATCAAAAATCCAGATGAACCATATATATATAGTAAAATTGTAGCACGAACTGTCGTATTCCTCGTCTTGTACGTGGATGACATTCTCTTGATAGGAAATGACATTACTATACTACAATCTGTCAAAGGATTTTGTCACACAGGTTCTCCATGAAAGACCTGGGTGATGCCTCTTACATTCTAGGGATCCAGATCTATCGTGATAGATCAAAGAGGATGTTGGGACTTTCGCAGTCTAGGTATATCAACACTATACTGAAAAGATTCAGTATGGAAGATTCAAAGCGCGGTAATTTACCGGCTTGCCACGGAATCACCCTATCCAAAGAGATGTCTCCCAAGACTAATTTGGAAAGGGATCACATGTCAGTTATACCCTAACCTTCTGCGGTAGGCTCTATAATGTATGCGATGTTGTGTACCAGACCAGATGTAGCTTACGCACTGAGCGTGGTAAGCCGGTATCAGTCAGACCCAGGGGAGAAGCACTGGATAGCAGTTAAGAACATTCTCAAGTACCTGAGAAGGACTAAGAATATGTTCTTGGTTTACGGTGGAAAAGAGCTCCAGATCGAGGCTTTTGCTGACTTCAGCTTCCAGAGTGACAAGGATGACTCCAAGTCCATATCAGGTTATGTCTTTACCCTCAATGGAGGGGCGGTGTGCTGGAAGAGTTCCAAGCAGGACACCGTTGCTGACTCGATGATGGAAGCGGAGTATATCGCTGCTTGCGATGCCGCAAAAGAAGCTGTCTGGATGAAGAAGTTCCTCACAGAACTTCAGGTGGTTCCTACCATTGTTGATCCAATACCGCTGTATTACGACAACAACGGCGCTATAGCTTTAGCGAAGGAACTCAGGTCCCATCAAAAGTCCAGACACATCTTAAGGCGATATCACCTAATCAGGGAGATCATAGATCGCCGGGAGATCAAGGTCCAGAGAGTTGCTACAAAGGAGAACACTGCAGATCCATTCACAAAGGCCTTACCTCAGACACAGTTCGAGAGGCTATTCGAGATGATAGGTCTTCGATACGCCAGTACATGGCCCTAGTGAAAGTGGGAGATTGTTAGTGTATATGCCCTAGGGGCCATTATTGTATCATACTAGTTTGTATATTACTTAATGGAAGCTTGGGATATTCACAATTGTATTAACAGTCTTGCTCAACATAGTAGTATGCTACTTGGTTTATATCTATTTTAATATGTGTATATGTTTCTTTTAGCATATCGCGAATACATATTGATAGAGCCCATAGGATCTTGCTTGACTACCAGCGTTGTGATGGCAGTTACACTAGTGGGGGCTGGGTAGTCTACAAGCACATCCTTTTTCAGGTCCCTAGTCGTAGGATTATCGAGACAGGGCATCGATGCTCCAGAGTAGACTAGTGTATACGCTTCTCATCCCAGCAGGGGAAATGGTCTGTCCTACAGCCATTAGTACGTTGTACTGGAGATAGTATGCAGGTGCTCGTTGGGTTACGGGTATACCGGACAGGACTCGCAGGGAACTGTTGGTTGGTATTATACCCATCGTCAGTTAACAGTTCCTAGGTGACATGAGTACAGTATAGTCCGTTGACTTGACACTGCTGCTTCGTCTCGAGTGTGTTCCCACTGTTCTTAGATTGCTACCTTACCACGGCTCAAAGGAGTCGTGCAAACAGGTAGCAGTTGGGTGCAGTCCCGAAGCACTTGGAGGCAGTGGCGGTTAGAAAGGATTCTTCTCTCCCGGTATTGGGAGTTGATATCGCACTGTGTTTGGAGAGCCTTTACGCAAAGTCCCTGAACAGGGTAAGCGAGATTTACTGGTAGGTTTTCTAGTAGCTTCTCAAGGTGTAATGGGCTTCACTCCGACACGACTTATACTGCATTTAGGGGACTGACGCTTGCCGCCCTCCTAGGCCCGATATGCGATAGTCTTAGACGAACAGACCGGACTGTACGGAGATTGTCACATCAGGCTCAGTAGGAGTTCAGATGGGTTTCCTCATCGACCTTCTTATCGACATCTACCTGGGAATCGTTACGTACAGCTAGTACCGCTTACGGCCTGTGGTTAAACCCACTGTCGGTGTAGTGTCGAGTCTTTAGAGCCCCACACAGAGAGTTTCCCTGCTTCAGGCGAAACGATATAGAGGTCGTATGGTTTTACGACAGGGTTCGGACATATACGTGTACTTGTGCACGTATGATGTTCGGACAGATTTTACTAGCGGGCTTTGGTTTAAGCAAGATTCTAGTATTGGATTATTGGATTTATGCAGTCTCAGTATATCCGTGTTTTTCGTAAATACGGATGGGAGGGGCATTCTCGTAATTACTCGAGAAGCTTCTAGAAGTGAGTTAATGAAGCATGGTTGTTATTATTGTATATTATTATTTAGATAATTATCATGCTTCATATATTCACAAATGCATAATAATTCATTTCATTCTCACATACACACTCTCTCTCCTCAAGCTCTCCTCTTCTTCAACCTAACCCTAATCCTCTCATGTGTTGAGATCCCAAGAGTTAGAAAGACTAATAGATCCTTAATCCATCTTTATATCCTCTAGGACACTTGGATTAGCAATCCTAGCCACTTAGTTACCTCAAGTTAGAGGTTAACGCTTGAAGGAGGAACTCTTGGGTGGATCTTCTATTACATCGAGGAGGCCGACGAGGAGGTGAACAACAAGAACAAGAAGGACTAGTATATTGAGGTATAATCATCTATCATAGTAGTTAACTACTTCTAGATAGTTTGTTAGTTAGGGTTTAGTAAAGATCCGTTTGATAGTCGATGTTACTTTGAACAAAATGATTGTTTTACCTATTCCGCCTCCTCGCATCTTGTGGGGTGTGTAACGTTGACTTACAGATTTCACCCCGTGTACTTTGGCATTTCTGATCCCAGACGAACGTGGTCCCTTTCTTCATTAGATGGTTGTAGGGACGACACTTGCCGGAGAGGTTGACTTGGAATTTGACACCTGTTTAGGCATCGGTATCGCTACAACTGGGATATTAGCAGGAGCGACTCATCATTTGCCTTTGTCGATTTGAACAAAGGTGGCTTAGTAAACAGGGTTAGGATCCTGTTGACTAAGGCTTTTTAAGTTTATGAGCCGTATGGGTCTCATAAAGGTATTTTCTCCCTACGAGTCATGAGGATCTCATAGGCGTATTTTCTCCTTAAGAATCATGGGGATTCCTTAGTGATGTCTTCTCTTGTAAGTCGTGAGGATCTTCCAAGAATGTTTTCTCCTTATAAGTCGAGAGGACCTACAAGTTTTATTCATCATATGGGGACATTTCTTGCCGTTTGTAGAACTTAGCAAAGAAATATTTATTCGTGCCCCTGGATTGTATACAAGGGTCAATATGGACCGCCTGTAGGGCAATTTGGGGGATATGACAGCTTAAGAACAGGTCCAGATCCCTATAACTTAAGGCTTTTGAATCCTATGAGTCGTGAAGGTCTCACAAGGGGATTCTCCTTACGAGTCGTAAGGATCTCGTAAGTGTATTTATTTTAACGAGGTTGCGCCTTTCCGGGTTTTCCTAAGCTCGCCGGCAGTCCTGCTGGTTTTACTCACGGTGCCCTTTCGGGTTTTCATCCATGCTCATTTCGCTTGTGGACATACCGTTTTTTCTTTTTTCTCTCTCTTTTTTTTGAGCGGGGCATTCCACTAGATTGTAGGACCTGTTTGTAGGCCCTATAATATCCTTCCTGTCTTTTGAGAAGAAAGGACTATTCTACATAGAGATTCTTCCGCCAGTGAGGAATATGCCCCTTGTGTATATCTCAGGAGGAACGAGTACCCACAACATCGCTATTTTGGCGACAAGTTGCTTCAGAGCCACTTAATTTTGTTGAGCGTAGGCGACAAAATCCATCTTGCCTCCGCTTTTCACTCGTCATCATCGGATGAGAAAGAGTCTTGACCCATTTGATCCAATCGAGCCATTTTATCCATGAGTTCTTGGAAGGTTTTCGGCTTGAAGGGGGCCATATACGAGGACGCCTTTGAATTTGGGTCAAGGGTGGATATGAGCATTCCCATGGTTGCAACTTCATCGATGTGTTGCTTGTATTTGACCAGAGATTTCGCCATCGGGTAACATATTGAACCCAAGTCTCATTCGGTCCAACCCTTTCGTTGACCAGCAACGTCACGGTAGTATGTTCGTTCTCATTAGCGAATCCCTGACAGAAGAGCATATCCATTTTGTTGAAGCTCTTCACGAAATCATTTGGGAGTTCCGCATACTATACGAAGGCGATGCCCACCAGACCGCTGATGAACTGTCGGAGGAGTAGTATATTATTCTCTCCAGTGTTACCGCACATGGATTTAAATTGCGCAATGTGCTGGTGAGGATTCCTGGTTCCTTTGTACATGTAGAACGTTAGATGTGTGTCCTCTGGTAGGTACTGTATTTGATCGTACCATATCGGATACGGTCGACCAGTCTTGATTGGTCTATTTGCGGCTTCACTGGCGTAGTGAGTTTTGATTTGCTGAGCGATATATGTGTCCAGCTTTTCTTTAGGAATCATTTCCTCCTCAGCTGTTGATGAGGTTTGCAGAGGATTTAAAATGTCACCCTTGTCTTTATTACCGACTACCGGCGGTTCATCTGCCAGTGATCGTACACTTACTTGCCGGCTCACACACATCTTCATCGGTAATTGCCATGTCACGAACACTTTAGAAAATACTATTTCATTGACATAGGTTGTTAGCTAATAGTTTAGACATGATATTAGTGTACTTGCCTTATATGCTAGTTTAGACATTGTAGTTAGTACTTGCTACTTCATGCATGTTATTATTCATTGATATGCCGCATTCATGGATTTTTATGCTTATTTTCACTGTTGTATGGGCTATTGATGGTTTGGATTTGGATTTCATGAGATTTCTTGGATTTGGAGGAAAACCGCAAAAACATAAATAAACTTCTTCTCTCTCTTTTTAAACAAAAAGTGCGGTTTTCCAATGATGTACGAGTCGTCCACCATGAGTTTGCTGATGGATTTCGAGACTCGATTCGAGGAGTTGGATGAATCGTTTCGGGTACATGGCGGACCCGGTAAGGTACCCCGGGGCAAGAAGCGTGTGGTGATGACGATGTGAGCCTGGCAGGGGGAGACTACCTACCGGTGATTTTACCGGACGCGTCGGATATCCGGAGGATACCGTCGTGGTCTTGAGATTGATGGTAGGGGCCGGTCCGGACTGACGGCGCCCTAGATAGTGAGATTGAGACATTGAGATTTTGAGACATCGAGGTACTGAGATTGATGATCCAGGCCAGTCCGGATAGCCGGAGCCTGAGATATTGAGATATTGTGATTTATGTTTTGTGTCGATGCTAGACACTATTTATGCTGATTTCATTTATGATACCTTGTTTTGAAAATACAGAAATCTCACTAAATTATGAAAATAGTTTCTTCATTTACATGTATTCTGTTTTCATGCATTCATACCTCTTCCATATGATATATTGCTACCTGAGGCACTGACACGAGCACTTGGTATTACCGTTGTTTAGAGGAATACCCTAGCCATTGTTATAGGCTGCAAATTATATATTTGAGGATATATTATGATCGTATGACTTAGGATTGCGTTGTTCATGCGATTTCTGTTCGTAGATGTTTTCTACTCACGAGTTGGCAACTCACCCCCGTTGTGCCACAGTTTCTTGCAGGTTTTGCCGTACAGGTTTCATTACGGCTTGCTGGCACTATTTCCATTCTGGGTGATTTGCTAGTAGGTGGGTTTATTTGAATCGTACCCATCATTATACCTTGTATATTATTATTCTGTTGTATCTAGAAGTTCCATCAACCAAACATGTATTTATTTCAAAGATAGAGACCAGTGATGTTTATTCTTTCGACCTTAGAGTCGCGCGTTGTATTTCTATGGATTTCTTGCTGTTTTGAGTTTCCTTTTGAGTTTTGATTCTTGCCCTTGGCGTTGTATATTATATTGCTTGCGTGGTTGTGACCGTCGATTGACGAAGAGCTAGCTCCCGCTTGGGGATACCTTTTTATTGATTTCGTATACTATTCATGTTGTATCCCGTTTGGGGGCCAGTATTGACAAAGGAGACTCTGCCGAAATTTTCAGAAAATACTTGATGTTTTTAAAACGCATAATTCGGCTTATACTATTAAAACTACTCGTTTTAAATTGGTTTTTTCTTCACTCTACTGCTTCTTTGGTTTTGATTTCTGGGTTTTGGCTTACTTAGATTACGTACGACTCGAGACGTTTCGTAATTTAAGTGCCGGTCATATTCCGTACTTTCGGGTCGTGACAAAGTTGGTATCAGAGCGTTAGGTTTTACCTTCGGAGCGTAGGATGACCCTTGGTTGATGGAATAGGTGACTAAAGTAGTGTGACATACCGTGGGTATGTTCCGCGGCATATTTACGATACACTACTCCACTTAAGAAGCCTTAGGATGTACATTTCTTTGTTCAGTAGTATATTCATTCCTGATTTAGCCTCATCGGTATCAGTTATGGTTTTGCTGCCACGATTACGGGCAGGGAGAGTTATGGCTAGAGTTGCGGTCAGCACGAGCTCGTTACGAACGAGGACTGACCAGGGCGTGATTTCGGCGACACACGATTGCAGAGATGTGTCTTTTTATTATGATTTCGTGCCACAAGCGTTTGATGGATCGCTGTATGAGATTACTCGGATGTGCATATCGGCACCAGAGGATTGGACCACTGACAGAGGCCATCCAGATTTTGATGACCGTTGATGTATTGCGTATTCATGATGATTGAGGCACTGTTCAGCGTGCGGACGAGTGAGCCAGTTATTGCTGCGAACGATGAGATATCGCCCCAGATGTTGGAGCTATTGTAGTACGAGTTGTACTGAGATATGATAGAAGGTCGCTAGTCACCGAGGATGAATGACTAGGACATGTGGTTCGTTCGCTACCCCAATGTGAGGTCATCAGATAGATTGATTCCAGCTAGAGACGACTTCACGCGGAGACGTTGAGAGTCGACAGAGACGATCGAATGTCTAAAACCTATTATTCCAAGTTTAAAGTATTCGGAAAGACATGCAGGCAATTCTATGGACCCTCTAGAAGAATGAAACCCTAACTCGACATAATGACCGTGTGAAAGCCTTTGAACCTTAGGGTTTGCGGCAGTTCCGCGGCGCCATTAGTGAGGCTTGGGTTTGCCCTTCTACGGCTGGACCACCGATGCTGTGGTATGTACTCGATACTATTAAACTGTACCCAAGATGTTGAGCTCTTGGAGGATTATGAGGTTTTGACAAATCGATCGTATGGTTCGACTTCATTCGGATGCTAGGTGGTGAGATGCAATTCTTGGGAGACTCCAGATACGAGGATAGCCGTTGGAGCTCAGACCATGCAGCCACGACGAAACGAGTCCGAAGCAGTCGACATTAGAGAAAGGTGGAGTAAGAGGTTCGTACAAGATCTGGATAAGATGACGTTCCACTCTGCCGACATCAGAGATGCGATATGCATGCCGAGGCATCGTACTTGGATATACCTTCCAGAAGCAGTCGCGATGAGTATGCAGCCGTTCCGGAACGAGAAACAGATATAGTAAAGGACGATGACTTCCGGACAGTTCGGCAGAGACGAGATTTGGGAGAGACCTCGACAAGACCTTTCTGGAATAAATTACGAAAAGACTTAGACCCAGGAGTGGTCATGTTACGCACACCGGCAGGCCAGAGTTCAGGATCGTCGACGAGACATGCTATGAGTGACCACGACAGTTGGCCAGAGATTCTTGGAGGATGTGCTTGAGCGGGACTATTCCGCCATACTTGATTTCGTTATTTTGGGCGATCTATTCGCATGATTGATTTTGATGATTGAGTTTCATGATATTTGTTTTCATGCACCATTGTTGCCCCTACTGAGTATTTACGATTTTTGCACAGTTGTTGCACTTGATATCGTTTTCGTGCCTTGGTTTCACATGTTTATAATTTTATGGGTTTTATACAGCTGAGTTGATTTCGTGCATATGTACGCACACGATTTGGTTTTTGCACTCGGTATAGTTCACATATGCTTGCAGTGCAGTGATACACATTTTGTGCACTTAGATGCACTGGACTTCGATTTCGATTGTGATGCTCGATATTAGTTTTGTGCACCTTGTGCACCTGATTGGATTTTGCGCATGTTCGGCGCTTGATATTGGATTTCATGATTTTGTGCATGATGGATGCACCTGATTTGGGTTTTCGCGCGTGTTGGGTGCTGTTATGAGATACGATTTTGGTGCACACCAGATGCACTAAATCGAGATTCTTCGTGCATGTCAGATGCACCTAATTTTGCTGTCACGCACACACTTTGCCTATGACAGATGTTGTGTGCACACCCGTTGCACCTAGATGTTGTTTCTGTGCGCATGTATGGCACATATTTGGATTTGATTTCCGTGCGCACCAGACGCACAGGGTTTTCATATGTACATTTTGGGAGTGATTTCTTATGGAGCAGTACGTTTTATGGTATTGCTATGTGTTTTCGTACTGAGCAGGACTAGTCAGAGGATAGTACCTGAGTATATTTTGCATTCATTGATAGATTTCAAAGGGATTTCCAAAAAGCGAGCTATAGTCTCAGTATTTACCTACGTGTCTGATATGACACAAAACGTTTAAAACAAGGAAACCCTTCTAAATTGTTTCCAAAACGGCGGAACGTACACATTAAACAAAAGGTATATATGTATATGGTTATTTTCTTACAATAGACGTCCGCCATTGTGCAATGTTGCGAACATCGCATGGCGATTTGAAAAAGGTTTGGCATGCATTGCTTCTAGATGTTTTAACGATGTATATCATATTGGTTTTCGTATGGGATCTTGACATTGATGTCTTCCCCATGACTCCGATGATTGCGGGATGCTTGACGGAGTTTTGATTTTGGTTTATATATCTGTTTTTCATGCGCATGTATTGCGTTACGATGTGTTTTATGTATTTATGATTTCGGAGCCCCGACGACTTGATGGTTTTGCTGAAATGTTTTAGTATTTGGGGGGAGTTTTAATTTAAATTCGGGGACCGAATTTCTTTAAGGGGGGGAAGATTGTAACGTTTTGAAAATCGTTTCGGTGAAATTTCGGAAAAATCGGTAAAATAAGAAGGTTTTCTGTAAAAAGTCAAAATACAAATATCTTCATTATAAAATTAAATATATATATTCTAGCTATATAATTGCTAGTATTTGGTGTTTATTGAGCCACTGGTAAAATTTCTAATTATCTGAAAAAATTTCCGAAATTAATTATTTTAATATTATTTTAAGCCGTCACTAATACATTTAATTAGGGAAAATTACAAATTGGAATGGGTTGAAACAAATTTTATGCATCATAACACATTAAACAAAATTTTAACATGTTGTTTTTGAAATGAAATGAAGCTGTCAAACGGTTTTAGAAAATATCGAAGAAAAAGACTTAAATAGTGAAATTAGTGTAAATAGATATTGGGGTATAACATTTATCATTTTTCCCTCACCCACACTCACCCACACCCTCTCTCCCCTCTCCAAATCAGCAGCCCAAGTGCCCCCTCATTTTTCCCACTTGAATTGTTAAAAGAAAAATCAAGAGAAAAGTAAAGAAAAAGGGGTTTAATAAAAAAAGAAACTTGACTTTGTTGACTTTGACCATTCCTTACACCCACACCACTCTCTCTCTCTCCCCCTCCCCATTTCCAGCCGAGCCCTCCCTCCTACTGCAGCATCCCTCTCCCCCTCTTATTCTTCTCATTTCACGTCAAAAAAATTCCACAAAATGCTTAAAATTCCATCAAAAATCAACCTAAAACTCAAATCCGACTCCTACCCATTTCTCCTTAACCTATCAAGCATGGATCATGGTGAAAAGTTTGCATTTTGGGGACAAGTTTCAAGTTGATCACAAGATGGTTGTGAGGTATAAATCTTGTTTTTTTTTGTGTTCTTTGTTATTACTTCAAATTATGTTAATGAAGGGTTTAGTTTAGGTTTTAAATTTCAAGTCCAAATTCAAGATTAGGGTTTGTGAAATTGAAGTGGGGGTTTTGTTTTGGAGTTGAATGGGATCAATTGTGCATGGTTATGTGATGTATTTTTGTATCTTAGGGCATGCAAAATGTAATCTTGTTGCTTAGTGATAATTGTAACATTAAAATATCCAATTTAGTTTTATTTAAGCAAACTAGGTTTTAGCTTTTAGTTGCAAATTGGTGATATAAAATCTAATTAAGGTTTTGATGACTTTATTAACATTTTAATTTGTTGTTTAGCAACTTAGATCATGCAAAACCAAGCTTAATTGATGAATTGTGAATTTTGCTTTAAAAAGTGTTAAAAATTGATATTTTTGCAAACTAGGATTTTGGAATTTATGCAAATTGATGAGAATAAATTATAGAAATGGTTTATATGACTTAGTTATGATATTTAGTGGATATTGTGGCCGCTAGATTTGCTTAAACATCGAGTTTTGTACTAAAAAGGTAAACCTTGCTTGCTAGGTTTTCGGAAAAATAGCTTTTAAAGTGAGTTTGGGGTTTTTGTGAATTTTAACCTATTTCATATTATAATTAGTGTTTGTGAATGTGCAAATGAGTGTGTTTGGGTTTTTCTTGATGGTTTGACGTTTGTACATCGACATCAAGGGTTGGTTTAGCTATTCTTGCATGCGTAGTCGATAGGTTTTGACCTATGCGTGATACGCGTGCCGATTTGGTTTTCGTATGCCGTTTCGATTTCGAATTGGGTTTTAATGCGATACGGTGCGTTATGATATGTAGGTACCCCCATGTAGACTTCGAGAAGACAAGCAAGCGCGTTGTGACGTCGGCACCGGCGAGCGAGGACCAGGTGAGTAGATTTATATCTACGGGGAGAAGTCGGGTGATGGCGTATAGCACCCCCACGGTTCGTGGTGATGTATACGAATACGTATACACACATATATTTAGTATATGTTGAATTGAGATTATTGATGATAAAGATGGATTTTTGGTGTTCTTGGATTGGTTTAGTGTAGTTGCGAAACCCTAGAGTAGGGGTTGCACCTATACACACACGCACGCACATACTTGTATACATCCTTTCTTTTACATGTGCGTATATGGGATTATATATTTATGTGTTCACATGGATATGGGACTATGTGTTCATATACTGGATTTGAGGATAGTACTTGGGATTTGAGATGAGTCGATGACATTTGATTTAAGGCCGTGAGATCGGTGATTTGGCAGAGTTCGTATTTGAGATACGACATGACGTTGTAGCGGGTCCTTTGACGTAGTGTTTCACACACGTGCATGCATACTTAGGTGGTATCAGTATTGTACTAGACTTAGATCGGTACCTGGATTGTGATCTTTGATAATGAGGATACCAGATGAATAATATGATGAATGTGATATCGACCCGTACCCATATTTGGGATGCCGTACGACGGATTTACGTACGAGCTATATATTGATATTTGATCCGCACACTTGACTTGGGAATACTGATTATCGATATGGTATCGGATGTGATATTATCGAGGCGGGATTACCGACTATATATATATATATATATATATATATATATATATATGTATCGACTCAGATGTTAGGCGGTTTCCTTACCTTTAGTTTAGCTTGTTAGCTCGGCCGTATAGTTTAGTGTAGTGGTTAGACAAGATTTATATTAAATGTAGATTTGTTATCGTTGTGTCTTGTATTCAGCTCCCGCTCATTATTGTTGTTCGCTCCGCATCGCATACTTATATTGTTATTTCATATCGCATTGTTGATATTATGCTGTTAGGACACCAGCACCATTACCGATGACGCGTATGTACCACGTACACTTACTTGCCGGCTCACACACATCTTCATCGGTAATTGTCATGTCACGAATACTTTAGAAAATACTATTTCATTGACATAGGTTGTTAGCTAATAGTTTAGACATGATATTAGTGTACTTGCCTTATATGCTAGTTTAGACATTGTAGTTAGTACTTGCTACTTCATGCATGTTATTATTCATTGATATGTCGCATTCATGGATTTTTATGCCTACTTTCACTGTTGTATGGGCTATTGATGGTTTGGATTTGGATTTCATTAGATTTCTTGGATTTGGAGGAAAACCGCAAAAACATAAATAAACTTCTTCTTTCTCTTTTTAAACAAAAAGTGCGGTTTTCCAATGATGTACGAGTCGTCCACCATGAGTTTGCTGATGGATTTCGAGACCCGATTCGAGGAGTTGGATGAACCGTTTCGGGTATATGGTGGACCTGGTAAGGTACCACGGGGCAAGAAGCGCGTGGTGATGACGATGTGAGCCTGGCAGGGGGAGACTACCTTCCGGTGATTTTACCCGACGCGTCGAATATCCGGAGGATACCGTCGTGGCCTTGAGATTGATGGTAGGGGCCGGTCCGGACTGACGGCGTCCTAGATAGTGAGATTGAGACATTGAGATTTTGAGACATCGAGGTACTGAGATTGATGATCCAGGCCAGTCCGGATAGCCGGAGCCTGAGATATTGAGATATTGGGATTTATGTTTTGTGTCGATGCTAGACACTGTTTATGCTGATTTCATTTATGATACCTCATTTTGAAAATACAGAAATCTCACTAAATTATGAAAGCATTTTCTTCATTTACATGTATTCTGTTTTCATGCATTCATACCTCTTCCATATGATATATTGCAACCTGAGGCACTGACACGAGCACTTGGTATTACCGTTGTTTAGAGGTATACCCTAGCCATTGTTATAGGCTGCAGATTATATATTTGAGGATATATTATGATCGTATGACTTAGGATTGCGTTGTTCATGCGATTTCTGTTCGTAGATGTTTTCTACTCACGAGTTGGCAACTCACCCCCGTTGTGCCACAGTTTCTTGCAGGTTTTGCCGTACAGGTTTCATTACGGCTTGATGGCACTATTTCCATTCCGGTTGATTTGCTAGTAGGTGGGTTTATTTGTATCGTACCCATCATTATACCTTGTATATTATTATTCTGTTGTATCTAGAAGTTACATCAACCAAACATGTATTTGTTAGTGTATATGCCCTAGAGGCCATTACTGTATCATACTAGTTTGTATATTACTTAATGGAAGCTTGGGATATTCATAGTTGTATAGACAATCTTGCTCAAAATGGTAGTATGCTACTTGGTTTGTTTCTATTTTAATGTGTACATGTGTTTCTTTTAGTATATCACCTATACACATTAGTGGAGCCCTTAGGATCTTTGCTTGATTACCAGCGTTGTGATGGTAGTCACACTCGTGGGGGCTGGGTAATCCACAAGCACATCCTTATACAGGTCCCTTGTCATAGGACAATCGAGACAGGGCATCGATACTCCGGAGTAGACTAGCGTATGCGCTTCTCATCCCAGCAGGGGAGACGGTCTGTCCCACAGCCGTCAGTACGTCGTACTTGAGATAGTATGCGGGTGCTCGTTAGGTTACGAGTACACTGGACAGGACTCGTCGGGAACTGATTGGTTGGTACTATACCTATCGTCAGTTATCAGTTCCCAGGTGACATGAGTACAGTTTAGTCCGCTGACTTGACACTGTCACTTCGCCTCGAGTGTGTTCCCACTGTACTTTGATTACTACCCTACCACGGCTCAAAGGAGTCGTGCAAATAGGTAGTAGTTGGGTGCAGTCCTGAAGCTGTCACGCCCCGCTTCCAAGAGTACGCAAGATTGGGCACGTGACATAGCCAACCATGCTACCTATGGGTAGGAAGTATCCATCCACAATCACATTACGGCTGTAGAGATATCCAGAACAAGATAAAACTATCTAAAAACATGTCTACAATCCAGAATAACAAGAGTCAATGATAAATAAATGCGGAAGCAAATGATCCAATACAATAACGGAAAGTATGTCCCATAATGCGGGCTCACATCTGGAAATAAAAATGCAGGAAATAAAACTAACCACTACAGAACTCATAACTCAGCCTGCTGGCTGAAGTACTCCTGCTCGGACAGCGACAGTGGTAAAGAGTTTGGGCCATGCAAAACCCAGACGTCAGCGCGTCAAGTCAACAAGTAATATAATAGGAACAGTGTAACAGGAAATGCAAAATAAACATGAATAAAACGAGAGCAGCAAATAATGTGAATCAAGCAGTGTAGGGTAGTGTGCAGTGGGTAACTAAACTGTTCTATCAGGTTTTCTATTCTAAAGTCTTTGAAATCAATTTGAGTAATCCTCCATATAACTCAAAGGATATGTCCCGTTACCCCCCGGGACCACGGATCAGGAATATGGGAACCAATAGTGGTTATGTCCCGTTACCCCCCGGGACCACGGATCAGGAAAATGTAAGAGTCACGAATGGCTCTGTCCCGTTACCCCCCGGGACCACGGATCAAGTAATACCCTTTTAAGTTACACTTTAGTTTACACTGTTGATTTCCCCATACCCCCAAGTTATATGTGTCAGGTCAGGTATTCAGTAATCAAGAACTAATGCCAACACAGGATCAGGTAACAGCAGGTTTGTCTGGATAGACAACAGGAATGGTCTATAAGGACTACATGTCGAGTTTGTTGGCATTAGGCACGAGATCAGGTAACAGGTCAGGTCATGGTACATCAGGTCAAGTCAACAGTAAACGGTACCATGTCAGGTGTATCAATATATATCATGTGTAACAAAGTCAAGTCAAGATGTAACAATGTCGTAGGTGTGCTCACAATAGATATATAATCGAACAGGGGATTAACAGCAGGAAATAAGCAATAAATTAAACAACAATAAGCAGTTCATTCAATCACAATAGTGCATTAATATAGTGCAGCCGTTTTATTATATTAACAGGTTTTAAGCACCCTTAGCGGTGCAACAGTTTAAATGATGGTGCAATACAGTTATATCAAGCCTTTGAATACAATATCCGAATGTAATAGAACTACATGGGAAAGTGCTACAATCTATTAAACGGTAAACTGTGATTAACAGGTAAACTTGGTTCTTAGGTTAAAGTGGCAAATTGTAATTTCTATGTTAACTGTAAAATGATATATGTCATATTGCAAACAAATGAGAAAATAACTATACCGAGTTAAGTTTTGCAGGTTTAATGAGTCAAACATATATAATTGTATAGTATAGCATGTAGCAAGTGATACTTGCCTCGACGGGTCGCGAACCGGGAAAAACGGAACGAAACGTCGGCGGGGAAACTCGCGACGGACGCACGGTTCACGGATTGAACCCAAACAACGAACAATGGGGCCACGCGGATCGGGGTACCTCGCTGGAACGTCAGGACACATCACCAGCATCGCCGGATTCCGGCGAAAAAAGCGAACAGTGAAATATCAAGTGGTGCAAACAAGAATACAAAGGAACCAGAGAAAAGGAAGGAGGAAAAGGAGGAGAAGGCTTACAGGGGTTGCAGAGGACGTGCCAGCGATGGGGTCGACAGCGGTGGGGTGCCGGCGAGGAGGTTGCAGGCGACGGCTAGGGCTGCGGGTATGGAAACGGGGAAGAAAGTGGAGATGGAGAGGGGCTGGTCGGGTCTGGAGTGCGCAAGTGGTGAGGGGCGATGACGGTGGCGCGGGTGACGACGACGAAGGTCGCCGGCGACGTCTCCGGCCGAACAGAGAAGGCACGGGGTTGGCCGGGGTCTCTGCTGCGGTGGCGACATGCACACGGGGAGAAGGAGGGGATGTCGAGGTTGGTACGAGGAGGCGGAGGCGAGGGCAACGGTGATGCTGGCGCCGGCGTCGGAGCTCCGGTGGCGACGGCGGAGGCGGCTAGGGCTGGGTTTGCGATGGGTTTTCTCATGAAGGAAAAGATGCAGGGAATGTATATATATATAGGGAAGAGAGAGAAAGAGGTAAAGAAATTAGAGAGAGAGAGATATGAGAGATGGAGAGAGAAAGAGAGAGAGAGATTGGAGGGGGGCCTACGGGGGTTAAGAGCCCCGTGATTGGCCAGAAAGATTTAAGGAATATAAAAAAGATTTAATAGATTATAGAAATCAGTAAGATTATATTATATATATAGTTTTGAATATTTTATTAATTTGGGATTTCGGCGCTAAATGAAACATTTCCAAATCGCGCCCGGGTTGAGTCCAAAAATTTGAAATTTAAATAATAGGATTTTAAGCGGGTTCCAAATTTTAAAATGAAATGTTTTATGATTAAAAAGCATACCCCCAAGTCGGATACCTGTACGCGCGCATAGTCGTCCAAACTCGCCCGTTTCACCGAACGGGATGAGAACTCGACGCACGGACGCTACCACGCGGCTAGGGGTGATGAGTAGGCCAAGATAGATATTTTTAATTTTATTTTAGGTGCAAAAATTTGTTATATGCAGAAATGACTTAGCCAGATAAAATTTCACGGCAAGTGTCGAACAGGCAAGCTAAATGAACTGAGTAATATCTAGTGCTCAACCAGTAACAGAAAATAGTAGTATTGGGCTCGGGTGTTACAGAAGCAGTTGGAGGCAGTGACGGTTAGACAGGATTCGTCTCTCCCGGTATTGGGAGTTGATATCGCGCTGTGTCATGGAGAGCCATTACACATAGTCGTCCCTGGCCAGGGCAAGCGAGATATACTGGTAGGTTTCCAGTGTTATCTTAAGATGTTCTGGGCTACACTCCAACACGACATGTACCGCTATTAAGGGAATGACGTTTACCGCCCACTAGGCCCGCCATGCGATATTCTCAAATGAACAGACCGGACTGTACGGAGATTGTCACATTCAGGCTCAGTAGGAGTTCAAATGGGTTTCACCTCGTCAGTCTTCTTATCGGCATCTACCTAGGGGCCGTTACGCACAGCTAGTGCCGCTTGCGGTCTGTGGTTAAACCCACTGCCAGCGTAGTGTCAAGTCTTTAGAGTCCCACACAGAGAGCTATTCGCCTTTAGGCAAAAGAGTATAGGTCGCATGGTTTTGCGACAGGGTTCGGTCACATCCGTGCACTTGTGCACGTTTGGTGTCCGGACAGTTATTACTAGCGGGTTTTGGTTTAAGCCAGATCCTAGTATACGTTTTGGGATTGGTTTTATCTCGTTTGTATTCGTGTTCCTCGGAATGCGGATGCGGGTGTGTATGCACGGTTGACAGAGACAGAGGCAGAGGATTCTCATTAGGGTTGTTGACTTTTGACTTTTGCTAAACCCTAATGAGAATTAGAAATATGATTAATAATAATATTAATTAAGTATTATTGTGCCATGGTTGGGTTGAAAGGTTGACTTTGTTGACTTGTTGACTTTGTTGACCGGTTGACTAGGTTGGACTTGTTGACCATCATCATGACAATGGCTATCATTTCATGGCATTGACCTTTGCTTGCTTGTTTTGTTCCCAAATTGCATTTAATGCATGAAATGATATTGTCATTTGATATGATAACAACCATCACATAATACTCAATTATTATTATTTGTTATGATTATTTTGGATTATGAGAGCAAGGGTGGAAAAAGTCTTTCTCATTCTATTATTCTCATTCTCTCTCATCCTCAAGCTCTCCCTCTTCCTCTTGCTCTCTCTCTAGCTCAAGGAAACTCCCTCTCATGTGTTGAGAACCATTTCCTTGGAGATAAAAACCCAAACCACTTCTCTACTCATCCTAGCATATAAGGTTTAGCAAACCAAGTGTTCTAGTTTCCTCTAGATTGAGGTTGGAGCCAAAGGTAGAAGCTTTCGGGTGGATCCATCTTCGGCACAAGGAGACGACGAGGAGAGAACCTTCTGACCACCACAAGGAGTCGAAGAGAAGGAGTTCAAGTTAAGGTATAACCCCCTAACCGAGTAGGTAAAACTCCTAGTTAGGTTGTTAGATAGTTAGTTTAACAAAGATCCATTTTTGAGTCCATATTACCCCACCATAGAAAATCGTTTTCCATCATTTCCGCAACCCCAAAGAACCGGGGACAGGTAACGTGGACTTACAGTATTTATTTCAGAGATAGAGACCAGTGATATTTATTCTTTCGACCTTAGAGTCGCGCGTTGTATTTCTATGGATTTCTTGCTGTTTTGAGTTTTCTTTTGAGTTTTGATCCTCGCCCTTGGCGTTGTATATTATATTGCTTGCATGGTTGTGACCGTCGATTGACGAAAAGATAGCTCTCGCTTGGGGATGCCTTTTTATTGATTTCGTATACTATTCATGTTGTATCCCGTTTGGGGGCCAGTATTTACAAAGGAGACTCTGCCGAAATTTTCAGAAAATACTTGATATTTTTAAAGCGCATAATTCGGCTTATGCTATTAAAACTACTCGTTTTAAATTGGTTTTTCCTTCACTCTACTGCTTCTTTGGTTTTGATTTCTGGGTTTTGGCTTACTTAGATTACGTACGCCTCGAGACGTTTCGTAATTTAAGTGCCGGTCATGTTCCGTACTTTCGGGTCGTGACAATCACCCAGTGAATTTTATTCACCATTGGATTTTTAATCCAAAAGATATTCTGTTTGTTATTCTAATTTCAGGAAAATCTTTCCTTGTATAGAATCTTTCTATAAATTGGTGATTTTTAATCACTATTGGATTTTCAATCCAACGGTGCTCCACTTTACAGAGCACAATCTTTTTTGTTTGGAAAGATTTAAAGAAATATTTTTCCAGTTAGGGTTTTTGATTCCCTCTTAATTAGAATTTAATTTTATTAATTCATAGATCTTTAGGAACCCATCACGTGTTGGCACGTGACCTTCTGATTAAGCATTTGACCAGAATTTAATTCTGTTGTTTTAAAAAACTCAGAAACTATCACGTGTCAGCACGTGACCCTTGGTCATGTGTTGGCACGTGATGCCCCATTAGGGTTTTTCCTTGTCATTTTATTATACCTTTAATTCTTTTCAGTGAGTTTAAAGGCACATCACGTGTTGGCACGTGACCCCATTTAATTATTTATTTTATTCAGTGTCTACAGGCTTTTCCTGTAAATGGTCACATGTGGGCACGTGATGCTCGGTCACGTGTGGACACGTGATGCCCGGTCACGTGTGGGCACGTGATGCCCCCATAACTTTTGATCCCGAATGAATTATGAAGCCCATAATATATGAAATCGAAGGCTTTTCGAGACGCTTTCAATACCATCAGAATTTAGCTGTTTCTCATTCGGGAGTTTGTCAAAATATAGCCCGGAAAATACTGGTTCGCATTTTCTTAAACGTATCGCTGCCATTTGATGCCTTGGGCTTTTTTGCGCAGAAATTTTTGGCGGGAACAAATGCCCCCTACTACTTTGCCCAGGTAAGTATATACGTGGGTGAAGTAATGTGAGTAATTCATAGCGTATGACCAGTTTCGGGTTGGTATATAATTTTTAGAATCTTGATCTGAGAAGATAATGAGCGGACACAAGCGTCGTCATTTATCATTGACTCAAATCTCGACTCTTAAGGGATATAGTTCCAAACCCTGAAGTCCATGAGTCGCACCCTTCCATTTCTTTATGTCTTACTCTGGCGTGAAGTAGTTTATATGCTCATGAGTAATTTCTCCATTTAAGTGGCATGTCGCTTTAGCAGGTGTAGCCCATAGATAGTAGATAACAGTTCATCTTGAACTCTTTATAAGGTAGCGATGGCTTAGGAAACAAGGTTAGGATCTGTTGCCTAAGACTTTCCAACTTTATGAGCCGTGAGGGTCTCACAAAGGCTTTTCTCCCTACGAGTCGTGAGGATCTCGTAGGTGTCTTTTCTCCTTAGGAGTCATGAAGACTCCTAAGTGCGTTTTCTCCTGAGAATCGTAAGGATCTCACAAGAGAATTTTCTTTATGCGTAGGGACACTAATTTCCCCGCAAGTCGAGACGAATCGAGAGATTCTCGCAAAGACACTGATTTCCTTGCGGGTCGAAACGAATCGAGATGTTCTCGTCAAGGACGCTGATTTCCCTGAATCGAGATAAGAAGCGATGGCTTAGGAAACAGGTTCAGATCTGCTGCCTAAGACTTTTCAACTTTATGAGCCGTGAGGGTCTCATAAATATTTTTTTATCCCTACGAGTCGAGAGGATCTCGTTGGTGTATTTTCTCCTTAGGAATCGTGAGGATTCCTAAGTGTGTTTTCTCTTGAAAGTCGTAAGGATCTCACAAGAGAATTTTCTTCTTGACAAGTCGAGAGGACTTGTAAGTGATTGATGAGTTAACCTACTCCCTAGTCAAAGCTCTGTGCACCGCTGAGTCATGGAACTGGGAACTTTGCCGCAGGTCCGCTTTGCTGACGTTGTATATTCCTGCAGAGACACTGATTTCTCTGCGGGTCGGCTTGAATCGAGATATTCTCGTCAAGGACGCTGATTTCCCTGAATCAAGGTATTTGCCAAGGACACTGATTTCCCTGGAGTCGAAACGAATCGAGGTATTCCTGCAAAGACGCTAATTTCTCTGCGGGTCGACACAAATCGAGATGTTCTCGTCAAGGACGCTGATTTCCCTGAATCGAGGTATTTTCCAATGATACTGATTTCCCTGGAGTCAAAACGAATCGAGGTATTCCTGCAAAGACACTTATTTCTCTGCGGGTCGACGCGAATCGAGGTGCTCTCGTCAAGGACGCTGATTTCCTTGAATCGATGAGGTTGCCAAGGACACTGATTTCCCTGGGGTTGAGACAAATCGAGGTATTCCTGCTAAGACGCTGATTTCTTTGCGGGTTGACGCGAATCGAGGTTTTGCCAAGGACACTGATTTCCCTGGGGTTGAGACGAACCGAGGTATTCCTGCAAAGACACTGATTTCTCTGCGGATCGACGTGAATCAAGGTGCTCTCGTCAAGGACGCTGATTTCCCTGAATCGAGGAAGTTGCCAAGGATACTGATTTTCCTGGGGTTGAGATGAATCGAGGTATTCCTGCAAAGACGCTGATTTCTCTGCGGGTCGACGCGAATCGAGATGCTCTCGTCAAGGACGTTGATTTCCCTGAATCGAGGAGGTTGCCAAGGACACCGATTTCCCTGGGGTTGAGACGAATCGAGGTATTCCTGCAAAGACGCTGATTTCTCTGCGGGTCAACGCGAATCAAGGTGCTCTCGTCAAGGATGCTGATTTCCCTGAATCGAGAAGGTTTCCAAGGACACTGATTTCCCTGGGGTTGAGACGAATCGAGGTATTCCTGCAAAGACGCTGATTTCTCTGTGGGTCGACGCGAATCAAGGTGCTCTCGTCAAGGACGCTGATTTCCCTGAATCGAGGAGGTTGCCAAGGACACTGATTTCCCTGGGGTTGAGACGAATCGAGATATTCCTGCAAAGACGCTGATTTCTCTGCGGGTCGATGCGAATCAAGGTGCTCTCGTCAAGGATGCTGATTTCCCTGAATCGAGGAGGTTGCCAAGGACACTGATTTCCCTGGGGTTGAGATGAATCGAGATATTCCTGCAAAGATGCTGATTTCTCTGCGGGTCGACGCGAATCAAGGTGCTCTCGTCAAGGACGCTGATTTCCCTGAATCGAGGTTTTTGCCAAGAACACTGATTTCCCTGGAGGTCGGTTGACTTGTTTCCGAGACGGAGCGTTGATCCGGTGGGGAGGTCATTGGTTGACTCTAGGTTGTCTGTGGACCATAGAGTCTTGGAACTAGGGACTTTGCCATGGCACCGCTTTGTAAACGTTGCGTCCGAATCCTGCTGGAATGAGGAGGAACGCCGTTATTGGTCTCCAGACTGTAGATGTGGCCGTCGAGACTTGGAACTACGGACTTTGCCATAGCTCCGATTGGTGATGTCGCGTCTGAATCCTGCTGGAATGAGGAGGAACGTGTAAGTCGATGTACAACACCCCACGAGTTGCGGGGAGGCGGAAATATGAAAAACGATCTTGTTTTGTATGTAAACATCGACTAACCGAAGATCTTTACTAAACGATAATTAACAACAAGCATAGAGTTCTAAGGTACTATGTAAAGAGATTATACCAAATGATTCTAGTCCTTCGTCTTTATGATCTCTTAGTCCTTCTCGGCCTCCTATCCGTGATAGATGATCCACCCGAGAACCCTAATCCAAGCTATAACCTCTAAACTTGAGGTTACTTAGTTTCTCTAGTTGCTAATCAAAGTAACTAAGATAATATAGAGTTTGGTTATGGAGTGTTTAGTCTATACTAATCCTTGGTCTCAACTCATGAGTGGTAGGATTAGGGCTTGAAGAGAGAGTGAGCTTGAGGAGAGAGAATGTGGAGATGATAATGAGAAGAGAAAAGCTTCTCACTTGAATATATAAAGAATAATGAATTATCAAATAAAATGAATTAAATGATTATTCACCATGCTTCATTTATTCAACAAGAGTGATTCACCATATGAGTCATTAAGTAATTAATGATGCATTAATGATGCATTAAATGATATGGTGAATCACACAAATGAGTCACAAAAGCAATTAATGAAAATACCACCTTAACCCCTCATGTCACCATCCTTCTAGAAGCTTCTCGGAAAATTACAAGAACTCCCCTCGCATCCGTGAAAACACGGAAAAACTTTAGACTGTACAAATCCAATAACCTGATACTAGAATCTGGCTTAAACCAAAGCCAGCTAATAAAAACTGTCCGAATGTCGTACGTGCGTTTAAACACGTATGCGTCCGAACCTTTGTCGTAAAACCATATGACCTCTATATCTTTTTGCCTGGGTTTGGGAAATCTCTGTGTGGGACTCTAAAGACTCGACTACTACGCTGGCAGTGGGTTTAACCACAGACCGCAAGCGGCACTAGCTGTACGTAACGGTCCCCGGGTAGTTGTCGATAAGAAAGCCGATGAGGTAACCCATCCGAAATCCTACTGAGCCTGTCCGTGACAATATCTGCGCAGTCCGGTCTGTTCGTCTAAGAGTATCGCATGTATGGTCTAGGGAGGTGGTGGACGTCAGACCCCTAATAACCGTACAAGTCGTGTCGGCATGGCTCAAGACCATCCGAGAATCTACTGATCAGTCCATCAGTAATTCTCAATCAGCCCTGGCCAGGGACTTATGGTAATGACCAACCGATCACCGTGCGATATCATCTCCTTATACCGGGAGAGACGAATCCCTAATAGTCGCTCACTGCCTCCACGTGGCTCGGAGTGTGCCCAACTAAAACCTATTTGCACGACTCCTTTGAATCGTGGTAGGATAGTAATCAAAGCACAGTGGGAACTCACACGAGACAAATGACGACTTTAAGTCAACGGACTATCTGCACACATGTCACCTGAGAACTGCTATCTGACGTTAGGTATAATACCATCCAGTCAGTTCTCGGCGAGTCCTGTCCGGTGTACTCACACCCAGTGAGCATCTGTATACAATCTTAGGTGCACTCCACCAATGGCTGCGGGACCAGTCCATCGCCCCTCCTCAGGGTCTAGATATGTATACACTAGTCTACTCCGGAGTATCGATGCCCAATCTCGATACTCCTGCGACCAAGGACATCTAAGGATGTGCCTATTGACTATCCAGCTCCTACAAGTATGACTGCCATCACAACGCCGGTAGTCAGGCAAACACCCTATGGGCTTTATCAACATGTATATATAAACACCAAGTAAAATATATCATATGTTAAGACAAAGACAAACCAAATAGCGTACTATCATATCAAGTAAGACTGTCATGTACATATATATCCCTAGCATCCTATACAATGAAGGCCTCTAGGGCATATATATCCAACAATCTCCCACTTGCACTAAGGCCTATAATTGGCGCAATGAGTACCCACTGTCTCTACCAGATCCAGTTGCTGGCGTACCGCATGTCCAACATCTCTAACAGCCTCTCGAACTGCACTTGAGGGATGGCCTTGGTGAATGGATCTGCCGTGTTGTCTTTTGTGTCCACTCTCCATATCTCGATCTCCCGACGATCCATGATCTCCCTGATCAGGTGAAACCGCCTTAAGATATGCCTGGATTTCTGATGGGACCTTAGTTCCTTCGCTAATGCTACAGCCCCATTATTATCACAATACAAAGGTATTGGATTGGCAATGAACGGAACCACCTGAAGTTCAGAAATGAACTTCCTCATCCAGACAGCCTCTTTTGCGTCTTCACTAGCAGCTATATACTCAGCCTCCATAGTTGAGTCTGCCACGGTATCCTTTTTGGAACTCCTCCAATATACCGCCCCTCCATTGAGGGTAAACACAAAACCCGAAATGGATTTAGAATCATCTTTATCACTTTGGAAGCCGGAGTCGGTAAAAGCCTCTACCTGGAGGTCCCTATTACCGTAAACTAAGAACATCTCCTTAGTCCTTCTCAGGTACTTGAGAATATTCTTCACCGCTATCCAATGTTTCTCACCTGGGTCAGACCGATACCTTCTTACCACACTAAGTGCGTAAGCTACATCCGGTCTTGTACATAACATCGCATACATTATAGATCCTACCGCCAAAGAGTAGGATATAATGCCCATGCGAGCCCTCTCTTCATCAGTCTTTGGAGACATCTCTTTGGAGAGGGCGATTCCGTGACAAGCGGGCATATTACCACGCTTGGAATCTTCCATACTGAATCTCTTTAGTATAGTGTCAATATACCTGGACTGTGAAAGTCCCAATATTCTATTAGAACTATCACGATGGATCTTAATGCCCAGAATGTATGATGCATCTCCCAAGTCTTTCATAGAGAATTTCTGTGACAAGAAGAGCTTTACTGATTGTAGCATAGGGATATCATTCCCTATCAGTAGTATGTCGTCGACGTACAAAACGAGGAAGACTACTGCTCTTTCTACAATCTTCCTATAAATACATGGTTCATCTACATTTTTGATAAAGTCAAATTCTTTGACTGTCTCATCAAAGCAGATGTTCCAACTCCGCGATGCTTGCTTTAATCCATAAATAGATTTAAGCAACTTGCATACTCTTTCGCTGCTCCCACTGTCTAAGAAACCTTCTGGTTGATCCATGTAAACACTTTCTTCTAAATGTCCATTTAGAAAAGTTGTTTTTACGTCCATCTGCCAGATTTCATAGTCATGGAAGGCAGCAATCGCAAGCAGGATCCAAATGGATTTAAGCATAGCTATAGGTGAAAAGGTTTCATCATAGTCCAATCATGGTCTTTGACGAAAACCTTTTGCAACGAGTCTAGCTTTGTAGGTTTCCACTTGTCCAAATGCACCAATCTTCTTTTTGAAGATCCATTTGCATCCAACTGGTTTTACTCCAGGAGGAGCAACTTCTAAAGTCCATACTTTATTGGTGTACATGGATTCCATTTCGGATCTCATAGCATCCAGCCATTTCATCGAGTCACTACTCATGATAGCCTGCTGAAAACTAGTAGGCTCATCATCATCAATGATGTAATCCTCTCGATCCCCATCTAGAAGAAAACCATAGTATCTTTCAGGAGGATGAGAAAGCCTACTAGATCTGCGGAGTGGCGTTGGTTCGTCATGTTCTATTGAGATCTGAGGTTCTACTAAGTCCTCGGTAGCAGTTTGAGGTTCTGGAATTTCTTCCAACTCTACCGCGCTCCCACTAATTTCTTTTGCAAGAAATTCGCTTTCTAAGAAAACAATGTGGCGAGCGGCAAACACCTTTTGTTCTTCAGTGTGGTAGACCATATACCCCCTTGAATGCTTGGGGTATCCTACAAACTTGCACAAAACCGATCGTGCCTCGAGCTTGTCCGGATTATGCTTTTTAACATATACCGGACACCCCCATATCTTGATATACTTGAGATATGGTCTCTTCCCGCTCCACATTTCATATGGAGTGGTAAGCACAGACTTAGTCGGAACTCTATTTAATAGGTATGCTGCTGATTCTAGAGCAAATCCCCAGAAGGAAAGTGGCAACTCAGCACTACTCATCATTGAACGCACCATATCTAATAGCGTGCGATTCCTCCTTTCTGATACACCATTATGCTGAGGTGTATAAAGCGGAGTAAGCTGAGAGAGAATTCCATTCTCTTTTAAGTATTCAAGGAAACTGGTACTTAAGTATTCTCCACCTCGATCAGATCGAAGTGTCTTAATGCTTTTACCAGTCTGTTTCTCTACTTCATTTTTATACTCCTTAAACTTCTCAAAGGCCTCGGATTTATGCTTCATTAAGAACACATGTCCATACCTAGAGAAGTCATCAGTAAAAGTGATGAAGTAGGAGTGACCACTTCGTGCATGCGTAGACATCGGACCACATACATCACTGTGTACAAGTCCCAAGAGTTCAGTGGCTCTTTCTCCGTGTCCGGTGAACGGAGATTTGGTCATTTTTCCTTTGATACATGATTGACAAGTTGCATATGATGAATATTCAAATGGATCTAATTATCCATCTTTATGTAACTTAGTCAACCTTGTTTCATTTATATGACCAGGTCTACAATGCCATAGGAAGGCTTGATTCGAATATGGAGCCTTTCTTTTACGCGTGTTTTGAATATAGAAAATTTTAGGTTGATTAAGTATGTATATGCCGTTTTCCAGTGTGCCATACCCAATCAGTTCTTGATTTAGGTGAATGTTCATAACATTTCTTTCAAGCGCAAAATTATATCCTTCATTCGATAACAAAGATACTGATATAATATTACACAACATACTGGGAATACAAAAACAGCTGTACAACACCAAAATGTGTCCACTAGTCAACCCTAGGTGATATTCCCCTATTGCAATTGCATCTACATGCATTCCATTGCCCATCCGGAGAGTCATATCACCTGTCCCCAGCACTCTACTATTTCTCAGATCCTGCAATGAATTATAGATATGAGAAGCAGAACCGGTATCAAGTACCCATGATGTAGAGTTAACTGAAAGACAATTTTCGATTACAAACACACCTGAAGTTGAAGCTGTAAGTCCATATTGCGACCCCCGGTTCTTACGGGGAGGCGGAAACGGTATAAAATCAAAATTTTTATCGCAAGAGGCAACATGGACTAACTTATGGTCGGGATCGTTACCTAAACTAAAACTAGCAAACTAAGCTAAAGATGTTTAGCTACTCGGATGAAGATGGTTATACCTAAACTTGAACTCCTTCTCTTCAAGCTCCGGTGGTGGTCCGATGGCTCCTTCTCGTCGTCTCCGTACGCCGAAGATGGATCCACTTGAAAGCTCCAACCTTTAGCTCCTTCTTCGGTCTTTGAAGAAACTAGTTCACTTGGTTTGCTAAACCTAGTGAACTAGAATGAGTAGAGAGGAAAATAGAATGGGATTTTATCTATGGTTCTTGATTCTCAACTCATGAGACAAGAGAACCATAGATCAAGAGAGGGAGCAAGAGGTTGAGGGTGAGAGCAAGGGGAGAGCTCAAGAACAAGAGAGAGAATGAGCAAGAAAGAATGAGGCTCTCTTTTCTCTCTCACCCTCTCATAATCCAAAGTGATCATAACTCATCATATCAAAAAAGTCTTTTGGTGATGGTTAGAAGCAACCATAAGGTTATCATATCATGCACTCATTTTACTCAAAAAGCAAGCAAGAAAAAAGTCTTTGGCATGAAATGATAACCATGGTTATCATGATGGTCAACTAGTCAAGCCTAGTCAACCGGTCAACAAGTCAACAAAAGTCAACAAGTCACCAAAGTCAACAAGTCAACAAAAGTCAACAAGTCAACAACCATATCACCATAATACTTAATTAATATAATAGTTAATCACATATCATATTCTCATTAGGGTTGAGCAAAAAGTCAAAAATCAACGGTCAACTGTCAACAACCCTAATGAGAATCCACTGCCTCTGCCTCCCTGTCAACAGTGCATACACACCCGCATCCGCGTTCCGAGGAACACGAATGCAAACTGGATAAATCCAATCCCATAAGGTACACTAGGATCTGGCTTAAACCAAAGCCCGCTAGTGTAAACTGTCCGGACACTGTACGTGCACAAGTGCACGGATGTGACCGAACCCTGTCGCAAAACCATGCGACCTGTCGCAATACCATGCGACCTCTACTCTTTTGCCTAAAGGCGAAAAGCTTTCTGTGTGGGACTCTAAAGACTCGACACTACGCTGGCAGTGGGTTTAACCACAGACCGCAAGCGGCACTAGCTGTGCGTAACGGTCTCCAGGTAATGCCGACAAGAAGACCGACGAGGCGAAACCCATCTGAACTCCTACTGAGCCTGAGCGTGACATTCTCCGCACAGTCCGGTCTGTTCGTCTGATACATCGCATGGCGGGCCTAGGGGGCGGTAAACGTCAGTCCCCCAATAGCGGTACAAGTCGTGCCGGAGTGAAGCCCAATACACCCTGAGATAACACTGGAAACCTACCAGTATATCTCGTTTGCCCTGGCCAGGGACTACTCGTGTAATGGCTCTCCTAGACACAGCGCGATGTCAACCCCCAATACCGGGAGAGACGAATCCTGTCTAACCGTCACTGCCTCCAAGTGCTTCGGGACTGCACCCAACCACCACCTGTTTGCACGACTCCTTTGAGCCGTGGTAGGGTAGTGATCAAAGTACAGTGGGAACACACTCGAGGCGGAGTGACAGTGTCAAGTCAGCGGACTAAGCTGTACTCATGTCACCTGGGAACTGATAACTGACGATAGGTATAATACCAACTAGTCAGTTCCCGACGAGTCCTGTCCAGTGTACCCGTAACCTAACGAGCACCCGCATACTATCTCAAGTACGACGTACTGACGGCTGTGGGACAGACCGTCTCCCACACTGGGATGAGAAGCGCATGCGCTGGTCTACTCCGGAGTATCGATGCCCTGTCTCGATAGTCCTGCGACCAGGGACCTGAATAAGGATGTGCTTATAGATTACCCAGCCCCCACTAGTGTGACTGCCATCACAACGCTGGTAATCAAGCAAAGATCCTAAGGGCTCCACTAATGCGTATAAGTGATATACTGAAATAAACACAAGTACACATTGAAGTAGAAACAAACCAAGTAGCATACTACTATTTTGAGCAAGATTGTATATACAAGGTGAATATCCCAAGCATCCATTAAGTAATATACAAACTAGTATGATACAGTAATGGCCTCTAGGGCATATACACTAACAATCTCCCACTTGCACTAAGGCCATGTACTGGCGTATCGAAGACCTATCATCTCGATCAGCCGCTCGAACTGAGTCTGGGGCAGGGCCTTGGTGAATGGATCAGCAGTGTTATCTTCTGAGGCGACTCTCCGAACCTCGATCTCCTGGCGATCTACGATCTCCCTGATCAGGTGATACCGCCTTAAGATGTGCCTGGATTTCTGATGGGACCTGGGTTCCTTCGCTAAAGCTATAGCCCCGTTGTTGTCGCAATACAGAGGTATTGGATCAACAATGGACGGAACCACATGAAGTTCTTTCAAGAACTTCCTCATCCAGACAGCTTCTTTTGCGGCATCAGATGCAGCGATGTATTCCGCTTCCATCGTCGAGTCTGCAACGGTTTCCTGTTTGGAACTCTTCCAACACACCGCCCCTCCATTGAGGGTAAAGACAAAACCCGACATGGACTTGGAATCATCCTTGTCACTCTGGAAGCTGGAGTCAGCAAAGGCCTCGATCTGGAGGTCCTTTCCGCCATACACCAAGAACATCTCCTTAGTCCTCCTCAGGTACTTGAGAATGTTCTTTACCGCTATCCAATGTTTCTCCCCAGGGTTTGACTGATACCGGCTTACTACACTCAGTGCATAAGCTACATCCGGTCTGGTACACAACATCGCATACATTATAGAGCCTACCGCAGAAGCGTAGGGTATAATAGACATGCGATCCCTCTCCAAATCAGTCTTGGGAGACATCTCTTTAGAGAGGGTGATCCCGTGACAAGCCGGTAGGTTACCGCGCTTGGAATCTTCCATACTGAATCTTTTCAGTACGGTGTCGATGTACCTGGACTGAGAAAGTCCCAATATCCTCTTGGATCTATCACGATGGATCCGGATCCCCAGGATGTATGAGGCATCACCCAGGTCTTTCATGGAGAACCTTTGTGACAAGAACCCCTTGACAGATTGTAGCATAGGAATATCATTTCCTATTAAGAGAATGTCATCCACGTATAAAACGAGGAATACTACAGTTCTCGCTACAAATCTACTATAGATGCATGGTTCATCTGGATTTTTGATAAAGCCAAATTCTTTGACCGTCTCATCAAAGCAGATGTTCCAACTCCGTGATGCCTGCTTTAGTCCATAGATGGACTTAAGCAACTTGCACACCTTTCCGCTGCTCCCACTCTGAATGAAACCCTCTGGCTGGTCCATATAGACACACTCCTCTAAATTTCCATTTAGAAAAGCTGTCTTTACGTCCATTTGCCAGATCTCATAATCGTGGAAGGCAGCAATGGCAAGAAGGATCCGAATGGATTTCAGCATGGCTACTGGAGAAAAGGTTTCGTCGTAGTCCAAGCCAGGTCTTTGACGAAAACCCTTTGCTACCAGCCTAGCTTTATAGGTCTCAACCTGTCCATCTACACCAATCTTCCTTTTGAAGATCCACTTGCATCCTACGGGTTTTACCCCGTCTGGAGCAATGTCCAACGTCCATACCTTGTTGGTGTACATGGACTCCATTTCGGTCCGCATTGCATCCAGCCATTTCACTGAGTCAATGCTCTGAACGGCCTGCTGGAAGCTAGTAGGCTCATCATAATCTATGATGCAATCCTCTCTATCCCCGTCTATGAGAAAACCGTAGTATCTCTCAGGCGGATGAGACTGCCTACTACTTCTGCGGAGCGGCGTAGGAATGTCCTGTTCTTCCGAACCTTCTGGTTCCACTAAACTTTCAGTAACAGTCCGTGGTTCTGGAATTTCTTCCAGTTCTACTGTGCTCCCACTTATCTGGTTTTCCAAAAACTCAGTTTCCAAGAAGTAGGCATGACGAGAAACAAGAACTTTTTGTTCCTCTTCACAGTAGAAGAAATATCCTTTTGAGTTCTTTGGATACCCCACAAACTTGCACTGTACTGAGCGTGCCTCGAGCTTGTCCGCATGCTGCTTTTTGACAAAAGCCGGACATCCCCATGTCTTAATGTGCTTAAGATAGGGTCTCTTCCCACACCACATTTCATATGGTGTGGAAGGCACAGTCTTAGTCGGAACTCGGTTCAAAAGGTACGCTGCTGATTCTAGCGCATACCCCCAGAATGATCGCGGCAACTCAGCGTTACTCATCATGGACCGCACCATATCCAATAGGGTGCGGTTCCGTCTCTCCGATACACCGTTATGTTGCGGGGTGTATGGAGGAGTAAGCTGAGAGAGAATTCCGTTCTCTTTTAAATAGTCCAGGAATTCGGCACTTAAGTATTCTCCACCTCGATCCGATCTTAGAATCTTAATACTTTTGCCGGTCTGTTTCTCTACTTCATTCTTATACTCCTGGAATTTTCCAAAGGCCTCGGACTTATGTTTCATCAAGAAGACATAACCGTACCTTGAGAAGTCATCCGTAAAAGTAATGAAGTAAGAATGTCCGCTTCGGGCATGTGTAGACATTGGACCGCACACGTCACTGTGTACGAGTCCCAAGAGCTCGCTCGCTCTTACTCCATGTCCAGTAAACGGAGTCTTTGTCATCTTTCCTTTGAGACAAGATTGACAAGTGGCATACGATTGATATTCGAACGCATTCAAATATCCTTCTGTATGTAACTTAGTCAACCTTCTCTCATTGATGTGACCCAATCTACAATGCCATAAGAAAGTCTGATTTATTTCCGGAGACTTTCTTTTGTGTGTATTCTGGACGTTGAAAATTTGTGGTTGGTTTAACACGTATATACCATTACTCAATGTACCTGACCCAATCAAAACTTGATTAAGGTGAATGTTTACAACATTACTTACAAACGCAAATTCATAACCTTCTTTAGAAACTAAAGATACAGAAATGATATTACAAGTTGCGTTGGGTACAAAAAAGCAATTACGCAAAACCAAAACATGTCCATCTGACATTCCCAGGTGATAGTCCCCCACGGCTTTAGCATCCATGCTAGCTCCGTTCGCAACTTTGAGGGTCATGTCACCTGCCTTCAAAACCCTACGGTTTCTCAACGCCTGCAAAGAATTACAGATATGAGATCCTGATCCGGTATCCAATACCCAGGAAGTAGAGTTTATTGAAAGACAATTTTCAATAACATACACACCTGAAGCTGAAGCTGCAACCTGCTTCAATTCCTGTGTTCTGGCCTTCCAGGCCCTGCAATCATTCTTCCAGTGTCCTTTCTTATGACAATAGAAGCATTCTTCCTTATCCACAAGCTTCCCCGCTATCTTTGTTGCTTTGCCTTTTCCCTTCGTATCCACTTTACCAACACCGCCCCTTGGTTTGGCGGGGGCCTTCTTCTTCTTTCCCTTGGCTTTCGCCTTGGACCTAGAAGAAGATGATCCTCCTACAAACAAAGTGGATGTTTCCCTACCTTTCTGTAGGGTGCCCTCTGCGCTCCTCAGCATGTTGAGGAGCTCTGATAGTTCAACCTCTTTTTCTTGTAGGTTGAAGTTCAGTATAAACTGGGCGTAAGTGGAAGGAAGGGACTGGAGAACTATATCCGTATATAGCTCACTCTCCAATGTGATCCCTAGGTCAGCGAGCTCCTCAATGAAGCCGATCATCTTTAGCACATGCTCGGCTACTGATGATCCGACGGCCATTCTTGTCGAAAATAACTTTTTCGACGCTTCGTATCTTGCGATACGTGATTGCTCTCCATACAGTTCTTTTGTATGGAGCAATATGGACTCCATGTCCATATTCTCATGCCTCCTCTGATGTTCGTTGTCCATCGAGGCAAGCAGGAGGCACTTGGCCTTCGCGCTATCAATCTCCCAAGTCTTGCGGATTTCCTTATCCGCGACGCTGGAAGTTGGACCAGGGACAGGGGGAGCTTTGGTGGTAAGAAGATACCCCAGCTTGTCATAAGTGATTGCTATCGTGACATTCCTGAGCCAATCTTTGTAGTTTGGCCCTGTCAGTTTGTTTTTATCTAGGAGTAACTTAAGTCCAGTCATGTTGATTGGTCGCTGCAATTAGGAGAGAGAAGAAGAAACACTCAGCATGATGCTCTTGCAAGTTTAGAGTGGTTTTTAGTTTGTCTAAACAGGATGGCTCCCACTGTTTCTCGAATCCCTCCTCAAACCATAAAGGAAGAATTAGCCGGGATCAATCCCACCGTACAATACTTGCTTAACCGTTCAGCCAGGCTGGTGTCGGTACTTCGAGGGAGGTTTTCCAACGCTTTCGCGAAGTTCCTTAATTAGAGAACCTCTTTTCCCTGGGGGCGTAGCCCCGCTAACACCTTTCTAGGCACCTACTAGGTTTATAGCATTGATCGTTAAGTGAGAAATTTCCCGAGGAGTAGCATATACTCACAGTAGGATCGGGATCCAAATATCATCGCGTGACGAAACTGAAGGAATCCTACCAGAATCATCACACTCCAAATGGTATGCAAATCTAGCAAGTTTCAGTACTTATGAAACTCCCGATGTGGATTTTTGCCCCATGCTCTTATGACCTTGACTTTGGCCAACAAATCATAAGTCACATGTCAAGTTCTGCCCGTCGTTCTCCAGGTTAATTTGAATCCACCCGCACCTACCCTTGACTTTGGCCAACAAGGCAGTACGACTGTTCCAAAACAACGCATCTATCTATGCTGCACATGAATACCCAATAGCTACCAATCACTGTGCCTTGACTTTGGCCAACAAACACAGCTTGAATACTATTGACTATTCATGTGAAACGACGGAGGGCTACGGATGGTTTTGGCGAAACCGTGAACGTAGTGAACTTGATTTAATCGATGGAACGAGATAGCTTTTAGAAGGAGTGGCTCAAGCTCCGCATTTAAAAGTTATTTTGAAAAGAACCGAGTGGTTTTTCGAAAGTGTTCCAACGACTTTAACTTGGTTTATTATCTTGCATTAGTTCTTTTAATGCGTGATATTCTTGCATTAGTACTTTTAATGCGTCCCATCATTTAACCCTACCATTGCAGAAAACAACCAAAATATGACGTACGCTTATGCCATTCGCATTCGCCACTGGGCCCCGTCATTACCCGTTAGGTTACTTAACTAACGACAGAGCGGGGGCTGGGCTAGCGCGTCTGTAAAACATAAGCAACGCCTAAATAGTAAGCAATGATAAACATTTCAGATCACAGATAAATACATTGGATATACTAGTAATCTGTAATTTGTACGAGCCTGTAACAAAAACAGATAACACGGTCGCGGTGAATAGCCAAAACCCCACCCAAGACCCCTACGGGTACGGCAAACTACCCGCCAAGTACCCGAAGCGTAGCAACCTCCCTCATCTCCATGAGTAGGCCACTCGACACTTCGGCATACCCGGTAGTTTGTGCACCCCTCCACGGGTCTATCCTAGGAGCAAAAACAGTAAAAAGAAATTATACAATGACGGCTACAACCCCGACCCGGTTGTGCGGCCAAACAAATAATTATTACATCAATTTACAAATTTACATGAATTGCAAGAAAAGTAAACTCTCGTCTCACAACCCCCGGCTATTCACCCGCGACAATCCAACATATTTATATACACATTCCAGCACATTACAGATCATGTATAATCCCGACTAATCGACTTATAGCGATTAGCCGACGTTCAATACATGCAAACATCACAGATATAACCATCATAGTCAAAGTGCAATGAAGTTCGGAAAAAATACGGAATTATAGGACCCCAAAAGGAAATTTCTTTTCTGTAAAATCTGGGCACATATAATATATCTCAAAAATCCCAAAACCAACACAGACACACACTGCACGAAAAACGACGCACTAAAGACAACAAACCGCGGCGCTTCAGCGGCGGCCAAGAAGGGTCACGCGGCGGAAGCGCGGCGGTTTAGACGAATTGGTGAATCGTTTTTCATGGGTGTTCTAACAAAACCCTGAGACGAATTTAGGAGTATGAAGTTTTTCATTTTGACCAGAAAAAATTTCAACAGAAACTCAGTTTTTGTAGTTTTCCGGTTTTGTGATTTTTTTCGGTTCCGAACTTCGTTACACTTTACTACCTTGCTAGTTTAAGTTTAACCTGGCTCTGATACCACTAGAAGTCCATATTGCGACCCCCGGTTCTTACGGGGAGGCGGAAACGGTATAAAATCAAAATTTTTATCGCAAGAGGCAACATGGACTAACTTATGGTCGGGATCGTTACCTAAACTAAAACTAGCAAACTAAGCTAAAGATGTTTAGCTACTCGGATGAAGATGGTTATACCTAAACTTGAACTCCTTCTCTTCAAGCTCCGGTGGTGGTCCGATGGCTCCTTCTCGTCGTCTCCGTACGCCGAAGATAGATCCACTTGAAAGCTCCAACCTTTAGCTCCTTCTTCGGTCTTTGAAGAAACTAGTTCACTTGGTTTGCTAAACCTAGTGAACTAGAATGAGTAGAGAGGAAAATAGAATGGGATTTTATCTATGGTTCTTGATTCTCAACTCATGAGACAAGAGAACCATAGATCAAGAGAGGGAGCAAGAGGTTGAGGGTGAGAGCAAGGGGAGAGCTCAAGAACAAGAGAGAGAATGAGCAAGAAAGAATGAGGCTCTCTTTTCTCTCTCACCCTCTCATAATCCAAAGTGATCATAACTCATCATATCAAAAAAGTCTTTTGGTGATGGTTAGAAGCAACCATAAGGTTATCATATCATGCACTCATTTTACTCAAAAAGCAAGCAAGAAAAAAGTCTTTGGCATGAAATGATAACCATGGTTATCATGATGGTCAACTAGTCAAGCCTAGTCAACCGGTCAACAAGTCAACAAAAGTCAACAAGTCACCAAAGTCAACAAGTCAACAAAAGTCAACAAGTCAACAACCATATCACCATAATACTTAATTAATATAATAGTTAATCACATATCATATTCTCATTAGGGTTGAGCAAAAAGTCAAAAATCAACGGTCAACTGTCAACAACCCTAATGAGAATCCACTGCCTCTGCCTCCCTGTCAACAGTGCATACACACCCGCATCCGCGTTCCGAGGAACACGAATGCAAACTGGATAAATCCAATCCCATAAGGTACACTAGGATCTGGCTTAAACCAAAGCCCGCTAGTGTAAACTGTCCGGACACTGTACGTGCACAAGTGCACGGATGTGACCGAACCCTGTCGCAAAACCATGCGACCTGTCGCAATACCATGCGACCTCTACTCTTTTGCCTAAAGGCGAAAAGCTTTCTGTGTGGGACTCTAAAGACTCGACACTACGCTGGCAGTGGGTTTAACCACAGACCGCAAGCGGCACTAGCTGTGCGTAACGGTCTCCAGGTAATGCCGACAAGAAGACCGACGAGGCGAAACCCATCTGAACTCCTACTGAGCCTGAGCGTGACATTCTCCGCACAGTCCGGTCTGTTCGTCTGATACATCGCATGGCGGGCCTAGGGGGCGGTAAACGTCAGTCCCCCAATAGCGGTACAAGTCGTGCCGGAGTGAAGCCCAATACACCCTGAGATAACACTGGAAACCTACCAGTATATCTCGTTTGCCCTGGCCAGGGACTACTCGTGTAATGGCTCTCCTAGACACAGCGCGATGTCAACCCCCAATACCGGGAGAGACGAATCCTGTCTAACCGTCACTGCCTCCAAGTGCTTCGGGACTGCACCCAACCACCACCTGTTTGCACGACTCCTTTGAGCCGTGGTAGGGTAGTGATCAAAGTACAGTGGGAACACACTCGAGGCGGAGTGACAGTGTCAAGTCAGCGGACTAAGCTGTACTCATGTCACCTGGGAACTGATAACTGACGATAGGTATAATACCAACTAGTCAGTTCCCGACGAGTCCTGTCCAGTGTACCCGTAACCTAACGAGCACCCGCATACTATCTCAAGTACGACGTACTGACGGCTGTGGGACAGACCGTCTCCCACACTGGGATGAGAAGCGCATGCGCTGGTCTACTCCGGAGTATCGATGCCCTGTCTCGATAGTCCTGCGACCAGGGACCTGAATAAGGATGTGCTTATAGATTACCCAGCCCCCACTAGTGTGACTGCCATCACAACGCTGGTAATCAAGCAAAGATCCTAAGGGCTCCACTAATGCGTATAAGTGATATACTGAAATAAACACAAGTACACATTGAAGTAGAAACAAACCAAGTAGCATACTACTATTTTGAGCAAGATTGTATATACAAGGTGAATATCCCAAGCATCCATTAAGTAATATACAAACTAGTATGATACAGTAATGGCCTCTAGGGCATATACACTAACAGAAGCAACTACTTGCTTCATGTCCTTGGCTTTGAAGGCCTGACAATCCTTCTTCCAGTGCCCTTGCTTGTGACAATAGAAGCACTCGTTCTTTTCTGTCTTCACCCTTCCCGCCTTGTTCGTTCCCTGCACCTTCTTGACCCCACCTTTCGGTTTGATGGCTTTCATCTTCTTCTTCCTTTTAGCTTTCGCTTTAGATTTAGAAGAAGATGATTGGCCAACATACAGAACTGGGGTCTTCTCCTTTTTCAAGGAGGTCTCTGCTACCCTCAACATATTGAGGAGCTTTGGAAGATCCGCTTCCATTTCGTGCATGTTGAAGTTTAGCACGAACTGAGAGAAGGTGTGGGGAAGGGACTGCAAAATCAAGTCGATATACAAATCGTTCTCTAGCACGCATCCAAGGTTTGCGAGTTCCTCAATGAGGATGATCATTTTGAGGACGTGCTCTCCTACAGGCGATCCTGGAGCTAACCTCATCTGGAAGAGTTTCCTTGAGGTTTCGTACCTCGCGATACGTGAGTGCTCTCCATACAACTCTTTGACATTGAGAAAGATGGATACAATATCCATACTCTCGTGCTGTTTCTGGAGTTCATTGTTCATGGACGCCAGCACGATACACTTAGCTCGCTCACAATCTAGATCCTAGGTTTTGCGGACTTCCCTGTCCACAACTGAGGAATCTTGTCCAGGGATAAGGGGAGGAACAGCGGTGGTAACATATGCTACTTTGTCATAAGTCAGTGCAATATTGACGTTCCTTAGCCAATCTTTATAGTTCTGCCCGGTCAGTATATTTTTTTCGAGTAATAGTTTTAATCCAGTCTTGGTAGCTGCCAGAGAGAGAGAAAAGAAAACACTCAGCATATGCTCTTGCAAGTTTAGATTGGTTTATTAATTTATCTAAACAGGATGGCTCCCACTGTTTCCTCAAATCCTTCTTCAAAACCTAAAAGAAGAACTAGTCAGGATTTAATCACACGTTACAATACTTGCTTAACCTTTCAGCCGGCTAGTGTTGGTACTTCGAGAGAGGTTTTCCAACGCTTTCGCGAAGTTCCTTAATTAAATAACCTCTTTTCCCTGGAGGCGTAACCCTTCTAACACCTTTCTAGTCACCTACTTGGTTTATAGCATTGATTGTTAAGTGAGAAAAATTCCCGAGAGTAATCCTACTCATCAGTGGAATTAGGATCCAACTATCATTGCATGATGCCCTAGATGGAAGCCACTCTAGTCACCACACTCTAGAAGGTATGCTAAATCTGCAAGTTTCCTTTATGTTTGAAACTCCCGATGTGATTTTTACCCCAAGCTCTTATAGACCTTGACGTAGGCCAACAAGTCATAAGACGCAAGTCAAGTTCTACCCGTCATTGTCCTGATCAATTTAAGTACATCGTACAAGCCCTTGACGTAGGCCAACAAGGTGTATGTCTGTATTAAACTAATGCATCTATCTATGCAACAAATAGGCGCACACACTGCTACCATACACTATGCCTTGACGTAGGCCAACAAGCATAGCATGAATACGATGTGCTGTCTATCTGAAACGACGGAGGGTTACGGCTGGTTTTTGGCAAAAAACCGTTAACGTAAGGAACTTGATATGATCGAAGGAACAAAGATAGCTTTTATTTAAAAGAAGTGGTTTAAGCTCCGCGTTTAAAATTTGCTTTTGAAGAAAACCGAGTGGTTTTGAAATTGTTCCAACGATTCAGTTTAGGTTTTATTTTCTTTGCATTAATAATAATGCGTCTCATCATTAACCTATCATTACAGATAACAACAAAAATACAACGTCCTCTTATGCCATCCGCATTCGCCACTGGGTCCCGTCATCACCCGTTAGGTTACTTAACTAACGGCAGAGCGGGGGGTGGGCTAGCACGGGTGTAAAACATAAGTGACGTCTAAATAGCTATCATATATAGATATTGTACATTCGTCAAACGCAATAATAGGCATTCCAGATCACAGCTAAACAATATTCGATTTGCAAGCAATCCGCGTTTCTTTTAAGCCTGCAATGAAAGACGGATTACACAGTTGTGATGAATAGCCATTACCCTACCCCAGACCCCTACGGGTACGGCAAACTACCCGCCAAGTACCCGAAGTGAAGCGGTCTCCCTCAACAACGTGAGTAGGCCACTAAACACTTCGAAATACCCGGTAGTTTGTACACCCCACCTTGGGTCTATCCTAGGAGCAAAAATAGTAAAAGAAATAATACAACGGTGGCTACAACCGCAACCTAGATGTGCCCCGCAAAATAATATTACAGCTTATTACAATAACATCGAATGAATTAATACAATAAACCATCACAAAACCCGGCTAATCATCACAACAGTCCAATACAGTTCATATCCACAAACAGTTAAAAAACATCACAGATATGTGCAACCCCCTGCCAACCGACATACTAGCAGTTAGGGGAGGTTTATGAACACATAATATAGTTCACAGATATAATCAAACAAGCAAACATCGTATAATTTTGATCGATTAAACACATTAAATTCTACTCCAAATCTTCTCTGTAAATCTGAAACTTGAGCAGAAAATAAATCATTCCAGAAAATACAAAATATCACAGAAGATGCACAGGGAAAAGCTGGGCAGAATCGGCCTCAACTCGGCCGCGGATACGCGGCGGATCGGTGGGATCGGCCGCGGTTCCGCGGCTCAGTGGCCAATTCAGGAGCCCATTTTTACTCTGTGTTCTTATATTTTCATGTAGGTTAGTCTGCAGTCACCTGAAAAAAATTTGGACCTGATTTTAAAATCGACAGAAACTATGTGATATCAGGGTATTTTCCGGTTTGTTTTCCGTTCGAAATTCATACGACTTTGCAAGTCAGTTAATTATTGTTTAGTGAGGCTCTGATACCACTGTAAGTCGATGTACAACACCCCACGAGTTGCGGGGAGGCGGAAATATGAAAAACGATCTTGTTTTGTATGTAAACATCGACTAACCGAAGATCTTTACTAAACGATAATTAACAACAAGCATAGAGTTCTAAGCTACTATGTAAAGAGATTATACAAAATGATTCTAGTCCTTCGTCTTTATGATCTCTAAGTCCTCCTCGGCCTCCTATCCATGATAGATGATCCACCCGAGAACCCTAATCCAAGCTATAACCTCTAAACTTGAGGTTACTTAGTTTCTCTAGTTGCTAATCAAAGTAACTAAGATGATATAGAGTTAGGTTATGGAGTGTTTAGTCTATACTAATCCTTGGTCTCAACTCATGAGTGTTAGGATTAGGGCTTGAAGAGAGAGTGAGCTTGAGGAGAGAGAATGTGGAGATGATAATGAGAAGAGAAAAGCTTCTCACTTGAATATATAAAGAATAATGAATTATCAAATAAAATGAATTAAATGATTATTCACCATGCTTCATTTATTCAACAAGAGTGATTCACCATATGAGTCATTAAGTAATTAATGATGCATTAAATGATATGGTGAATCACACAAATGAGTCACAAAAGCAATTAATGAAAATGCCACCTTAACCCCTCATGTCACCATCCTTCTAGAAGCTTCTCGGAAAATTACGAGAACGCCCCTCGCATCCGTGAAAACACGGAAAAACTTTAGACTGTACAAATCCAATAACCTGATACTAGAATCTGGCTTAAACCAAAGCCGGCTAGTAAAAACTGTCCGATTGTCGTACGTGCATTTAAACACGTATGCGTCCAAACCTTTGTCGTAAAACCATACGACCTCTATATCTTTTCGCCTGGGTTTGGGAAATCTCTGTATGGGACTCTAAAGACTCGACTACTATGCTGGCAGTGGGTTTAACCACAGACCGCAAGCGGCACTAGCTGTACGTAACGGTCCCCGGGTAGTTGTCGATAAGAAAGCCGATAAGGTAACCCATCCGAAATCCTACTGAGCCTGTCCATGACAATATCCGCACAGTCCGGTCTATTCGTCTAAGAATATCGTATGTATGGTCTAGGGAGGTGGTGGACGTCAGACCCCTAATAACCGTACAAGTCGTGTCGGCATGGCTCAAGACCATCCGAGAATCTACTGATCAGTCCATCAGTAATTCTCAATCAGCCCTGGCCAGGGACTTATGGTAATGACCAACCGATCACCGTGCGATATCATCTCCCTATACCGGGAGAGACGAATCCCTAACAGTCGCTCACTGCCTCCACGTGGCTCGGGACTGTGCCCAACTAAAACCTGTTTGCACGACTCCTTTGAATCGTGGTAGGGTAGTAATCAAAGCACCGTGGGAACTCACACGAGACAAATGACAACTTTAAGTCAACGGACTATCTGCACACATGTCACCTGAGAACTGCTATCTGACGTTAGGTATAATACCATCCAGTCAGTTCTCGACGAGTCCTGTCCGGTGTACTCACACCCAGTGAGCATCTGTATACAATCTTAGGTGCACTCCACCAATGGCTGCGGGACCAGTCCATCGCCCCTCTTCAGGGTCTAGATATGTATACACTAGTCTACTCCGGAGTATCGATGCCCAATCTCGATACTCCTGCGACCAGGGACACCTAAGGATGTGCCTATTGACTATCCAGCTCCCACAAGTATGACTGCCATCACAACGCCGGTAGTCAGGCAAACACCCTATGGGCTTTATCAACATGTATATATAAACACCAAGTAAAATATACCATATGTTAAGATAAAGACAAACCAAATAGCGTACTATCATATCAAGCAAGACTGTCATGTACATACATATCCCTAGCATCCTATACAATGAAGGCCTCTAGGGCATATATATCCAACAGAACGCTGTCATGGGTCTCCAGGCTGTAGATGTGGCCGTCAAGACCTGGAACTAAGGACTCTGCCGTGGCTCCTGTAGGGTCCCGGCAGCGCCCCGGCCGTCGAAACGCGGCCAAAATGCGGAACGAAAATTTTCTAAATCGGCGCTACCGCTACCCGATTTCCGGATCGACCTTAAACCCTATACTAGCGAGCTAACTAAGAGTTAGAATCGTTATACCGAGTTGATCCGTGTCCTTCGGTCTTCATTCCAAGCTCCTAGCGGCTCGTTGATGTGGTTTGGTTGCCGGTCTTCCTTCGTCTCCGATGATCCACCCGAGGGAAACGGCGCAAACTCCAACCTCGTCGAACGAGGTAACCGACCCTCCAAAATCGCTAGCGATGGAGTGTGGGGGTGTACGGAAGTGTCACTATAATTTTCTCTCTTTCCTTTGAGCTCAAGAAGAAACTCAAGAGGAAGATGAAGGAGGTGAAAACTTTTGAATTGTCATGAACAAAAAATGGCTAACTCTTTTTCCTTTTTTGTGAGCATGAGGGAGTGGGCTAGCATGTTAATTAATCATCCAAATGAAAACCAACCCCATGCCCCCTAGTACTGGCCGGCCCCTTCTCCCATTCCCATCAAAAAGATATCATTTTCCAATTTCCTTTTTACAATAAATTAATAGCAACCATACATTGCTACATTCCCAAAACCATGCTTTGACACTATGCACTTTCCACCTCACACTTCCACCTCATTTGTGAGTCAAATGAATTTCCAAAAATGGAAATTCATACAAATGATGTGGCACCTTCTAGAAGCTATTCCATAGAAAATACGGAATACTTCCCGGTACATGTACCGAAATACATATACGCGTATTCGTACCAAAATACGAATAGCCGAGAGAGAAAACGAATAGCGAACAATAATACTAGAATACATATATACAAATATATATATATATATATATATATATATATATATATATTATTAAATCAAAATCCAATTTAATAATCCGGCTTAATCCTAAGCCGCTAGTATTATCAACCGTCCGATCAAAGTCTGTGCAGCAAGTGCACATATTTAATCGGACACCAGTGTGTACCAACATACCTCATGTACACCATATCGCCTGAACCATGAAAACCCTCTGTGTGGGACTCTAAAGACTCGTCAATACGCTGGCAGTGGGTTTAACTACAAGCACGTCAGCGGCACTAGCTGTACGTAATGGCTACCCAGCTATTGAGCGAAAGGGAGGCCGACGAGCAAACTCATCATGAACCCTTACTGAGCCTATTAGTGACAATATCCGTACAGTCCGGTCTGTTCGTCTAAGAGTATCGCATATCGAGTTTAGGGGGGTGGATAAAGTCAGACCCCTAACAACGCGATATTTAGTATCGGCATGTAACCCATCACCACCTGAGAAACTATCGATCCTGGATCGGTAAGTCTCGTTCACCATGGCCATGGATTTCTGGTGATGGCCACCCGTACACAATGCGACATCAACCCCCAATACCAGGAGAGACGAATCCCCGACGATCCGATCACTGCCTCCATGTGGCTCGGGACTGTACCCAACTAAAACATGTTTGCACGACTCCTTTGAGCCGTGGTAGGGTAGTAATCAAAGCACAGTGGGAACTCACACGAGACAAATGATGTCTCAGGTCGACAGACTAACCTGTACACATGTCACCTGGGAACTGCTATCTGACAATAGGTATAATACCAACTAGCAGGTTCCCGGCGAGTCCGTCCAGTGTACTCATAACCTAATGAGCACCTGTATACTATCTTAGGTGAACAAACTAACACCAGTGGCTTGTGAAACCTGGCCACCGCCCCTCGTCGGGGTCTCGATCAGTATACACTAGTCTACACTGGAGTATCGATGCCCTATCTCGATACTCCTACGACTAGGGACATTTAAGGATGTGCTAATAGACCCCAGCTTCCACATATATGATCGCCATCATACTGCTGGCAGTCAAGCAAGAATCCTAAGGGCTCTATCAACACGTACATGATGATAAAGATGAACCAGATAGCATACTATCATCTTGAGTAAGACTGTTTTATCGGTATAGGTCCTACCTCAATCATCACAATCATCAGTCCGCGACTATGATAATTGCCTTGAGGGCACTATATCCAACAATCTCCCACTTGCACTTAAGGCCAATTATTGCGATGTCGCATACTCACAGCCTGTGTGATACCGAACACCCAACTTCTCTACTAATCAGTTTCGCAAAGCCCATTTGCAAAAATGATTGCGTTCGAGAAATAGCCTCATTGAGTGGATCCGCTCCAATGTTTCTCTCTGTATCTCTCTTAATCTCAACTTCGCGGAGAAAGCTATCTCCCGAAATGAGCAATACTTGTCTTAGAATTTGTCTGGATATCTGATGGGACCCAGTTCACAAAAGAACTCCAATTCCAGCAAACTTCCAAGACTGTATCGTCCACTGAATTTAATCAGTATCCTGCGCCATGCCTTTTCTCAGTATCCGCTTGGACCACCTGTCCAACGTACCGTCCCTCAGAAGAGGGAAAAACTATAACTCTGACAGTCACTCTTTCATCCAGGTCATCTTGGAAGCCTGAAATGATAACCGTCTCCTGAAGGAGGCTGCCGTAATCATATCCCAAGAACATTCACTTATGTTCATAAACTGCTTCCCAATGTTTCTCCAGGATTGGATTAATATATCTGCTAATTGCATCTAGTGCAAAAGTAATATCTGGTGTGGTACTTGACATTTCATGATTAACTCAATTGCCTAAGCAAGTGATATGCTAACCATGCAAATCCCTCTCTCCTTTAGTCTGTAAGACACCTTTAGAGAGGGTGACTCCATCACCTGCAGGTACACTACCATGCCAGGAGTCGTCCATTTAATGTCAAAGTACCCAGATTAGGATACTTCTCAAATCTAGATCTAAAACCATAGATCTAGTAACCAGAAAACCTGATATTATATCCATATCCTATGTGGAGAAAACAACTGTGTGACAACCATAGTATAACCGATCGTAGTATAAGAATATCTCTTCCTATTAAGAGCATGTCATCCCAAATCCTCGGACATCACACCCTACTACCTTCTTACCAGATCCATCTCCTATTCTGATGAAGTCAAAACCTATGACTGTCATATCAAAAATAGATGATCTATTTCCGCTATACCTGCTTTAGTCTGTAAATAGACATAAGCTACTTGCCTACTATGCTTCCGCTGCTCCCACTGACTACAATAACCTTCTGGCAGAGTCATATACATGTGCACTTCTAAAGCTAGTTTAGAATGACGCTATACTCATCCTCCTGCCGGGTCTTATAGTCTAGAACAGCAGCAATGGTAAGTCTGGGTAAACAAGAACCTCCCTGTCACCGTCTCTGAGAAGACCGAAGTACCTCTCGGGTGGCTGGGGTTACCCACCAAATCTGCGGAGTGGCTAATGGAACATCAAATCCAACTGAATCCTTAGGTTTTATTAAATTTCCAGTAATTGTTTGTGGTTCTGGAATAACTTCCAGTTCTATCATACTCCCACTTCTGTTTTCTGAAAACATCCATTTTATTAAAACTGTGGCGAGTCAAGAACAATATAAATATTGATCTTCCTGACGGTAGAAAGTTAACCCTCGTCAAAGCCCGGGATAACACACAAACAGCCATTACTGAAACGTGCCTTGAGTTTATCCGAATTCTGGTTTTAAGCATCAGCCGGACAACTCCCTATACCTTAACATCGTTAAGATATAAATTGATTCTATATTAATCTAATATAGAAACAAAAGCACTAATCTAATTTGAACCAGATTCAAAAAATTGCATCTGTCTCCAGTGCATATTTATCAATATGGAAAAAGGCCATTCAGCATTACTCATCTAGGAGTGCATCCATATATGAGTAACCCGAAAGCGAAGCAAGTTCTCAAAACTATTACTATCAATGGAATACCAAATACAAGTATCTACATCTTCGACTTCCTCGAAGAATCCTGATACTTACAACAAATGGTTCTCTACTTTATTCTTATACCTATAACTTCTGAATATCTGGACCTTGCATTTCTATGAAATACATGTCCAGAACTGGAGAAGTCATAAGTAAACACAATATAGTACGAGTACCAACCCCTTTGTCCTAATGGACACTGGACAACATACAATACTTTGTATAAGTCCCATGAGTTCAACAACTCAAACCTTGTGCGTCGTAGGTTGAAAAACTGTAGTATGGTTAAGAAGAATTACACCGCTGTTGAATGCACCTTACCTAATCACTAACCGATATAGGTAAATGTCACAAACATAATATCAAAAAAAATATATCTCACTTTATAAAAATAAACGTACAGATATATCAGTTTGAAATTGGTGCATAACAACGGATATTCAAAACCAAATATTTGCCAGCTGGCAAAATCCAGATGATTTCCTCAAATATCACTAATTACAACGAATTCCGATATAATGAGGATCTAATCACCCAATTCCCAATATCTTACTCCCACTCACCATCCGTAATAACATGCAGATGTGAGAAAATGATCTGGTAAATACATACCTTGGAGTTAGATTCCAAATGGGAAAACAGTTATCAATTAATATCGCACAGTAAAACTGAAACATGAAAATGTTCCAAAAGGGTTAACTGGTATTCCTAGTAACGCCTCTTCCATTATCCTGAATCATGACAGTAACCATATACTTGCCTGCCCTCACTACAATCCCTTTATTATGTTTTTACTTATTATCTTCTGTACACCTTCTTTAGGCTAATTGGTTTTCTTCTTTCCCTACCCTTCGGTACCCGCCTAAGGTTTGGAAGAAGACTATCCAATAAGCGTAATAGGTGTACTCTCCTAATCCTAGGAGCTCTCGCAACCTGAGAGAAGGTAATGGGAAAAGACATCTGAATAATCCTATTCAATTTCTCCAGAACCAGAATCCATCCTCGAAAAAGTTCCTTCGAGTTCGTATATAACCATAAGATGGATTTATCCAATGGAAGTGGATATCCGTAGTGATATGGAGTGTCCTAGAAAAAAGCAAAGTGGATGTAGGAGTGGCAGGGGTATACACGGTTTTTGTCGTGAAATATGGTGGTCGCAATTTCCTTTGCCATTATTCTAATCCCTTTATATGTCTTTACTTATTACCTTCCGTACACCACACTTAAGCTTAATTGGTTTTCTTCCTTCCCTACCGTTCGGCACCTGCCTATGGTTTAGAAGAAGACTATCCAATAAGCTCAATAGGTGTACCCTCTCCTAATCCTAGGAGCCCTCACAACCTGAGAGAAGGTAAAGGGAAAAGACAACCGAATAATCCTATTCAATCTCTCCAGAACCAGAATCCATCCTCGAAAAATTTCCTTCGAGTTCGTATATAACCATATGATGGATTTATCCAATGGAAGTGGATGTTCGTAATAATACAGGGTGTTGTGGAGAAATGCAAAAGGTGATATAGAAATGGCAATGATGTATGTGACACCGTGACATTCCAAAAGTCAAAGTGTTTTTAGAAGGTTCGGTCAACTTGGTTTCATAATTTTTAGTCAAAGGTCGGGTCATAGTCGCAGCCAGAGAGAGAGAAAAGGAACACTCAGCGTGCACTCTAACCTAGATCAGAATGGTTAATCATTTTATCTAATCTGGATGGCTTCCACTGTTTCCTCAAATTCTCCTCCAAACCCAAAAGGAGAATTAGTCGGAATCACCCGAGGAGTAATCCTACTCATCAGTGGGAATCGGGATCCAACTATCATTGCATGATAACTTGATGGAAGCCACTCAAGTCACCACATTCCAGAAGGTATGCGCAAGCGTGACAAGTTTCCTGTATGTTTGAAACTCCCGATATGAGTTTTTACCCCTAGGACCCAAGTGACCTTGACGAATAATCAACAAATCAAAAGGTCATAGTCAAGTTCAACCCGTCATTTTCTTGATTGCATTAAACCCACCCGCACGACCCTTGAAGAATAATCAACAAAGTCGTACGACTGTCCTAACCAATCCACATATCCATGCGACAGAAAAGCATTACAGAGCTACCGCACACTACGTCTCGGTGAATAGCAACGACAAACGTAGCATGGATACTAAGCAATACTAGTCTAAAATGACGGAGGGCTATGGCTGGTTTTTGGCGAAAAACCTTTAACGTAATGAACTTGATCTCGTTGAAGGAATCCAAGTGGTTTTACAAATATATAGTGGTGAAAACTTTTGCTAAAGAGGTCACTCCCGGTGAAGGGATCTCGGCTCTTTCCCCGTCGAATGGGGTGAAGGATATCCCAAACTGAATACCATGATGCAAAGCAAAAGTAATCGACTATAGTAAAGTTATTACGTTGACGCAAACTTTTACTCAAGGGGTCACTCCCGATGAAGGGATCTCGGCCCTTGCCTCGTCGAATGAGGTGCAGGATATTCCAAATGAATACCACGGTGCAAAGCAAAAGTGTACGTCTGTAATGTCAGTTTTTAAAAAACTTGGTCCCAACAACATCATATAAAGGTTTCTTTTATCTTTGCATTGATAAGAATCTATGCAGTCCCATCAATTAATCACACCAGAAAAGAACGAAAATAAAATGTACGTATATGCCATCCGCATTCGCCACTAGGTCCCGTCATCACCCGTTAGGTTACTTAACTAACGACAGAGCGGGGACTGGGCTAGTGCGGATGTAAAACATATACAACATCTACTAGTATATATAAATATATATATAACATTCGTCCCAGGCATGATATAAAGCAACATCACAGAAACATCACAGAATGGTGGATAATCTGGAGCCCCGAGTTTCACTTGAGCCGCAAGTGAGACCCGACGTTCCCTGTCGTGTGGATAGCCTGTGCAATGAAACCTAGACCCCTACGAGCGCGGCAAGTTACCCGCCAAAACCAGAAGTGAGGCAGCCCCCTTCAGCAACGTGAATGGACCACCCAGCACTTCACGGAATCCGGTAACTTGAGCACCCCTCCTGGGTCACCTATACCCCCTACGAGTGCGGCGAATAGCCCGCCAATTCTAGAGTAAGGTCCCCTCCATCTGAATGCTTTGAGATGCAGACCAGTTGCCCTCTAGAACCCGGCTATTCGTGCACTCGACCTCGGGGTAATCCTAGTACAGAAAATAATATAATATAGAAAGGTGACATCGACCTCAGCCCGGTCGTGCCCCAAAAGAATAATATACAAGCTGGCAGTGACGGCAGTCCATATGTCGGACGCTCGCCCCGCAATATCAAATGTACAAATGAAATAAAACTGAACTAACATTGCACCACAGCTATCCACCACGACGATCCAACCAACATCACAGCACAACACAGAACATCAACGTGAATGTCACGTTCGTAAACCCGTCTAAAAGAACATATAGCAGTTAGAGGGGTTTACCGATCAAATGACATTCACGGTCGCAGAATATAATGTATGTACTGTTAAACGCACGCTTAAAATATCGATTGACTAAGTTCCAAATTGGCCCCAATAGCAAAACAATACTTCACTGAAACCTGGGCCAAAACAGAATATCCCAAAAATCACAACTTTACATCAGGGGGCTACAGTAAAAATTTGGAAGCCCGTAGCCACTAAATGGCCGTGGATCCGCCGCCAAAAGAGGGTTAGTGTGGCAGATCCGCGGCTCTTTAGAGGCTTCCGGGGCTTAAATTTTTTGTGTATCCTTATATTTGCCTGCACGGATTTTTAAGATGCCTCAAATAATTTTTTGACCACATTTAAAAATCGACAGCAACTGTGGAAAAATGGAATCGTGATTTCGTAAATTCCGTCGATCGATCTATTAAGCATGTTTAAACAAGCTAGTAGGGTTTAAAGGGTGGCTCTGATACCATGTAGGGTCCCGGCAGCGCCCCGGCCGTCGAAACGCGGCCAAAATGCGGAACGAAAATTTTCTAAACCGACGCTACCGCTACCCGATTTCCGGATCGACCTTAAACCCTATACTAGTGAGCTAACTAAGAGTTAGAATCGTTATACCGAGTTGATCCATGTCCTTCGGTCTTCATTCCAAACTCCTAGCGGCTCGTTGATGTGGTTTGGTTGCCGGTCTTCCTTCGTCTCCGATGATCCACCCGAGGGAAACGGCGCAAGCTCCAACCTCGTCGAACGAGGTAACCGACCCTCCAAAATCGCTAGCGATGGAGTGTGGGGGTGTACGGAAGTGTCACTATAATTTTCTCTCTTTCCTTTGAGCTCAAGAAGAAACTCAAGAGGAAGATGAAGGAGGTGAAAACTTTTGAATTGTCATGAACAAAAAATGGCTAACTCTTTTTCCTTTTTTGTGAGCATGAGGGAGTGGGCTAGCATGTTAATTAATCATCCAAATGAAAATCAACCCCATGCCCCCTAGTAGTGGCCGGCCCCCTCTCCCATTCCCATCAAAAAGATATCATTTCCCAATTTCCTTTTTACAATAAATTAATAGCAACCATACATTGCTACATGCCTAAAACCATGCTCTGACACTATGCACTTTCCACCTCACACTTCCACCTCATTTGTGAGTCAAATGAATTTCCAAAAATGGAAATTCATACAAATGATGTGGCACCTTCTAGATGCTATTCCGTAGAAAATACGGAATACTTCCCGGTACATGTACCGAAATACATATACGCGTATTCGTACCAAAATACGAATAGCCGAGAGAGAAAACGAATAGCGAAAAATAATACTAGAATACATATATACAAATACATATATAAATTATTAAATCAAAATCCGATTTAATAATCCGGCTTAATCCTAAGCCGCTAGTATTATCAACCGTCCGATCAAAGTCTGCGCAGCAAGTGCACATATTTAATCGGACACCTGTATGTACCAACATACCTTATGTACACCATATCGCCTGAACCGTGAAAACCCTCTGTGTGGGACTCTAAAGACTCGTCAATACGCTGGCAGTGGGTTTAACTACAAGCACGTCAGCGGTACTAGCTGTACGTAACGGCTAACCCAGGTATTGAGCGAAAGGGAGGCCGACGAGCAAACTCATCCTGAACCCCTACTGAGCCTGTCAGTGACAATATCCATACAGTCCGGTATGTTCGTCTAAGAGCATCGCATATCGAGTCTAGGGGTGGATAAAGTCCCCCTAACAACGCGATATTTATTGTCGGCATGTAACCTATCACCACCTGAGAAACTATCGATCCTAGATCGGTAATTCTCATTCACCATGGCCATGGATTTCTGGTGATAGCCACCCGTACACAATGCGACATCAACCCCCAATACCGGAAGAGATGAATCCCCGACAATCCGATCACTGCCTCCATGTGGCTCGGGATTGTACCCAACTAAAACCTGTTTGCACGACTCCTTTGAGCCGTGGTAGGGTAGTAATCAAAGCATAGTGGGAACTCACACGAGACAAATGACGATCTTAGGTCAACAGTCTAACCTGTACACATGTCACCTGGGAACTGCTATCTGACAATAGGTATAATACCAACTAGCAGGTTCTCGGCGAGTCCGTCCAGTATACTCATAACCCAATGAGCACATGTATACTATCTTAGGTAAACAAACTAACACCAGTGGCTTGTGAGACCTGGCCACCGCCCCTCATCGGGGTCTCGATCAGTATACACTAGTCAACACTGGAGTATCGATGCCCGATCTCGATACTCCTATAACTAGGGACATTTAAGGATGTGCTTGTAGACCCCAGCTCCCATATATATGATCGCCATCATACTGCTGGCAGTCAAGCAAGAATTCTAAGGGCTCTATCAACACGTATATGATGATAAAGATGAACCAGATAGCATACTATCATCTTGAGTAAGACTGTTTTATCGGTATAGGTCCTACCTCAATCATCACAATCATCAGTCCGCGACTATGATAATTGCCTTGAGGGCACTATATCCAACAGCTCTGAGATTGATTTTTGCGTCTGAATCCTGCTGGAATGAGGAGGAACGCCATCGTGGGTCTCCAGGCTGTAGATGTGTCCATCGAGACTTAGAACTAGGGACTTTGCCATGGCTCCGATTGGTGATGTCGCGTCCGAATCCTGCTAGAATAAGGAGGAACGCTGTCGTGGGTCTCCAGGCTGTAGATGTGGCCGTCGAGACTTGGAACTAGGGACTTTGTCGTGGCTTCGAGATTGATTTTCGCGTATAAATCCTGCTGGAATGAGGAGGAACGCCATTGTTGTTCTTTAGGCTGTAGACATGGCCGTCAAGATTTGGAACTAGGGACTTTGCCGTGGCTCCGAGATTGATTTTCGCGTATAAATCCTGCTGGAATGAGGAGGAACGCCTTTGTTGTTCTCTAAGCTGTAGACATGGCCGTCGAGATTTGGAACAAGGGACTTTGTCGTGGCTCCGAGATTGATTGTCGCATCTAAATCCTGCTGGAATGAGGAGGAACGCTGTCGTGGGTCTCCAGGCTGTAGATGTGGCCGTCGAGACTTGGCTCTCTATCTGATGGAGCCTGGTGGGATGATATGGTTCCCTTTTTGTTTGTGCCCCTGGATTGTATACAGGGATCGATGTGATCTCACATGTAGGGAAAAAGTTTCATTTCATATGTATATTTTTTGTTTTCTTTCCGCGATGCTCTATCATTTCAGCTTTTTGTATCGTGCAAGTCACATTTGCCCAATCATTTCCGCTATTTTTCGCGGTGCCCAATCATTTCGGCTATTTGTTTTATTTACTCGTTACTTTTTATTGCGAGTTGCCCAATCATTTCGGCTGTTTTTGTATGCATACATTTTTACTTGCTGATTTCGTTGCAAGTTGGCCCATCATTTCGGCTATTTCATATGCATTTTTGGCTCACTGATTTTTTTATTGCGAGTGTGGAACTTGGAATCTGATGCCAATCTTAGCATCAGCATCGCTGCGACTGGAATATTGCCAGGAGCGAATCATCATTTGCTATGAAAGGACTTGGAATTTGATACCGATTTAGGCATCAGCATCGCTACAACTGGGATATTGCCAGGAGCAAATCATCATTTGCCTCTATCGATGTCGAACAAAGGTGGCTTAGCAAACAGGGTTAGGATCCCATCGACTAAGGCTTTTGACTTCATGAGCCGTAAGGGTCTCATAATGGTGTTTCTCCCTACGAGTCGAGAGGATCTCGTAGGTGCTTTTTCTCCTTAGGAATCATGAGGATTCCTAAGTGTGTGTTCTCTTATAAGTCGTAAGGAGCTTACAAGAGTGTTTTCTCCTCGCAAGTCGAGAGGACCTACAAGTGTTTGTTCACCATGTGAGCATATCCCTAGTCGCTGGTAGGACTCTGTTAGGGAAATGTTCATTCGTGCCCGTGAATTATATACAAGGGTCAATATTGAACCGCTGTAGGGCAGCATTGGAGGTTGTGATGGCTTAAGAACAGGTTCAGATCCCTGTAGCTTAAGGCTTTTGAACCCTTTGAGCCGTGAGGGTCTCAAAGGGGAATTCTCCTTACGAGTCGTGAGGATCTCGTAAGTGTGTTTTCTTCTTAAGAATCATGGGGATCCCTAAGTGTGTTGCTCCCTTGTGAGTCGTAAAGATCTCACGCAGGTGGTTTCTCCTTACAAGGTCGAGAGGACCTTGCAAGTGTCTTTTAACGAGATTGCGCCCTTTCGGGTTTTCATAAAACTCGCCGGTAGCCCTGGTATTTTTACTCACGGAGCCCTTTCGGGTTTTCATCCGTGCCCATCTTGCTTGTGGACGTACCATTTTTTTTTTACGAGTCTGCGCCCTTTCGGGTTTTCACAAATATCGCCGGTAGTCCTGCTGTTTTTACTCACGGCGCCCTTTCGGGTTTTCATCCATGCCCATTTTGCTTATGGACATACATTTTTTTTACACCATGTCAGCCTGGGGATGTCGCGGTCTGTAGTAGTTTATAGACGTCTCGGTCAGTTGCAAGTTTTAGGACATTGCGGTCCATCGTTAGTTTAGGGACGTTTCGGTCCGCTGTAGCTTTGAGGCGAAGTTTCGCCGGATGCTTTATGAATAAGTAGGTTTCTCCTTGATAGACCTTGTCACATAATCCAAGGGTTTTGGCACTGCTCCTGCCCCCAGCTCTTTTATGCTGTCTTCTATCACCGAGTGAGCTTCTTCGTTAATTAACGCCGAATGAGAAATCATGTGGCAACTTGCCACATAGTCCTCAGATTCTTCTGACGAGTCATCCCCGTCGTTATTGTCGTTATCTCCGCTCTTAAGGATATTGTTGAGAAATTCTTGGAGTGTGACCGGGGTTCGCATCTTCTGGTTATATTCCTCCAGCACGTCAATATGTTTTTGCAGATCCGTGTGCTTGTCGTTAGACAGTATGGGCTTTTTGGTCTTCTTTTTTTTCTTCGAAGACTGTGACGGCTGTTCCTGGGTGTTTTGCCCATTGCTATTAATTCCCAATGTTGGGCGTGGTTTCAGCATCCAGTCGATGATCTCCGGCTCTTGCGGGCTTTTCCACCTGATTGCCGGACATGTTTGAAGATCTTTCAGCATTTTTTTAGTTTTTACCGAAAGAACGACTTCCCATGGAGCTTCCTCTATAAAAGAGCATGATGCCCCCGGCGTGTCCACCCTTTTAGAGGTGTGCTGTTGTGGCATATTTACCTTCTAGTTTTCGGACAGCGCGAACTTGTCCTGTTGATACTGGTCTTCGACCCAATTTTTGAAGACGTAGCAGTCTTCGATCGGATGGCCCAATATTCGGTGGTAGGGGCAGTAATTAGGATTGTTGACGTCGTTCGATTGCGGTGGGTGTCTCAACTCTGGTAGAGTAATGAGCCTATTGCGCACTTCCGGTTCAAACAGTTTCCTTGTTTTATCCCAAGGAAACGAGTAAGGGCGTCTCAAATTCTCATCGAGGGATTGCCGTTTGTTGCTTTGGCGGACAACCGGTATCGGGATACTCGGTTGCTGTTGAGCATTGGTGAAGAAGATTGCTTTCCCTTTACCCCTTTCGTTTCGAAGCTCCGACTTTGAAGAGGAAGGCCTATCGCCCATCTGGTCCATTTGGGCTAGTTTGTCAATCAAGGCCTGGAAGGTGGTCAGCTTGAAGAACATCATGAATTATGAAATGGTCACTCGAGGGTGAAGAGTACCCACGAACATGCCTACCGCAAGAGCCTCTTCGATGCGCTGCGCACATTTCGACCACAAATTCCGCCATCGTATCGCGTACTGGACCTAAGTTTCTACAGGCTTCACCCTGGCATTTATCAATGCCGTGATTGGGGTGCGTTCACTAGCACTTGCGAAACACTGGGTGAATAGCAACTCCATTTCTGCAAACATCTCGATAGAGTCATTCGCGAGTTCCGAATACCACTCGAATGCCGTCTCCGACAAGTTGCCAACGAATTGGCGAAGCAGTAGCTTATCATCACCTCCGGTGTTGCCGCACAAGGCTCTGAATTGAGCGACATGCTAATGTGGATTTCCTGTCCCTTCATATACGTGAAATTTAGGGATCGTATATCCCGGTGGGTACCTTATTTGGTCATACCAGCCTGGATATGGTCGCCCAGTTTTAATAATTTGGTCGGTCGCTTCATTCGCCTGGTGAACCCGTATTTGCTGAGCAATGTAATCATCTAGAGCGGCCTTAGAGATGGTCTCCTCCTTGGCTGCTGAAAGAGCTGGAGGAGGGTTCGATGTCTCCTCTCTGTCGTGTTCAATGATAATCGGGGGGTCTTCACCTAGTGGTTCCGGCTGTAACATCATCCCGGCCATGTCTTGGAACAAAAGAGCCATTCGTTTTATATTGGCTGCCTGCTCCGCAGCCTCTTTTTCTTTCCTCTCGAGCATTCTTCGGAGGAACTCGGTATCAGTTTCTTGTTCCCGACGCTGCTCTGAGGTCTCTGGATTTTCTTTTGGCCCAGTAAGTGCGGCCATTGCGGTCAGCATCTCCTGAAGTCTCTGCTGCTGTTGTTCCTGAGCCTTCGTTATCGATCGGGTAAGCGATCGATGACCCGTAGAGGCACGGCTTTCCTCTTTTTCGGAAGCCATATAAACAGTATGTATTACCATGCCCCTGGACTTGGGGCATTTAGATTCAACGTCCACAGGGGCTTTCTCTGGCCTCCTTCTCTTGTGAGCAGTTGAAGTCGAGGGAGCCGTTGTAGCGAGCACCCAGACGGCTGTCGCCTTTGGTGGCTTGACAGGATGGTTTTCTCCTTGTCGAGCTTTAATCTTCTTTGATCAGCGAGAGTGATCCTGGTCAATCACCGATTCCCGGACCTGTCGCCAGACTTTATAAATTTTGGAGGACAGCCGCTGAGGGAGCTACTCCGTCTTCTTTCCTGTAGTAGTCCCATATGTAGAAGAGATCTCTTCAGCACGGCAGTCGAAGAGTTCTTGCGAACCCTCCTAAGTGGTTCAAATTTGTTCCCAGTTGGAACACCATGGGGGCTGGCGGAGTTAGCCCAGAGAGGGAGTTGCCCCCGGCCTTCCTTACTCGGCGCCAGTGACGACGGCGAGCATGTCGTGCAGTTGGAGTTGGTTCAGCTATAGGGGTGACTTCATCATGCCCCCTGTTTTGGCGAAGGGTTATCGCCGGCGTCAGCCTCTTAATGACAGATGTCCGTTGAGAAGCAATGTCCAATCCGTCAAAGACAGACCTTTGGGCAGGGGAAGCAGCTTTGGGGACTTCTCCTGGAGCAGGAGCCGGGATGGCCAGCCTTGTGAAGACTGACTTCTTGGCAAAAGAAGCCTCTCCGATGATTTCGTCTGCTTGAACCGGGATGGCTATCCACTTAGGGATGGCTGCTTCAGGTATCACGGGCCCGTTAGCATTCTGGCCCAGTCGGCTGAAAACTGAGGCAGTGGAGTTGGGCGACCCGTTGAGAGGGGCCGCGGTAGTGGTAAGTCGATCAAAGACCGACTTCTTTGGGGCTTCTTGCGGCAGCATCGGGGCATTGAAGCTCATGGGTGGGATCATAATCCCAAAGAACAGCCCAATGGTGGCCTGAGTTACTTAGTCCACCGGCATCGTGAACAGGGAGGCCGCCTGGGGCCCGTAGGTTACACCTCCAGATGAGGCGGAACGGGAGTTGCAGTTGCAGCTGGAGCATTTTGTGCAGATAGAAGCCATTGATCTTTCGTTCTCTGCACGAAACAAGACACAAAATCTTAGTACCTCGAACCCAAGGGCAACCATATCAAACCGCGATTCATTCGCCAACACGACGCACGAAGTGTGGAGTGGAAAGAGGAAAAGGTCCCACCGGGCGTGCCAGAATCTGTTCCCCGCCAAAACACGGAGACGCGACCGCGCAAGTCCGTCTTGCCTGAATTTCGGGGCAGATGCTAATTGGTGCTATTCGTCCACCTCTCCGAAGATGCCAAGTTGATTTATGACACCATGTATCGAAGGTTTAAACGGATGCGGCCGATGTACCTCGTTGAGGGGTTTTTTATTGTGGGGACGCTCTTCCCTGCAGGCACAAGCCCTGCAATTAATTACGCTACCGCGTCGCGATAACCACTTTCTCCTTCTCCAGATGGTCACTTCGTGTCATGTATGTGTTTGTTTTGTTTTTGGTTGCCCGTGGATTGTATACGGAGACTAATTTATGTTGTCGCCCATAGGGCGTGGATTAGTCCAAATCCGTATTTTCTTAGATTTGGGTTTGAGGGTTGGGTTTAAGGATACGTTAGTCTCATTTGAGACTAAGATCAACTTAAACGTTTGTTAAGGATACGTTAGTCTAATTTTAGACTAAGATCAACTTAACGGGATCATTTAGATCCAACAAGAGAGCATTTGGGCTCTATTGTTTAGTTTAGGGACATTGCGGTCGATTACCAGTTTAAGGACATGGTTGTCCAATGTTAGTTTAAGGACATCTCGGTCCAAGGTTAAAGACATCATAGTCCATGGGTTTTAAAGGACCCCACATGTTGGCTATAGTGCCCTCAAGGCAATTATCATAGTCTCAGGTTTGTGATCATGATGATTGAACGAGGACCTATACCGATAAAACAGTCTTACTCGAGATGATAGTATGCTATCTGGTTTGTTTTTATCATCATATGTTGATAAAGCCCATAGGATTCTTGCTTGACTACCAGCATTGTGATGGCGATCACATACGTAGGAGCTGGGGTCTATAAGCACATCCTTAAACGTCCCTAGTCGTGGGAGTATCGAGACTGGGCATCGATACTCCAGTGTAGACTGGTGTATACTTATCTAGACCCTGACGAGGGGCAGTGGCCGGTCTCACAAGCCATTGGTGTCAGTTGTTCACCTAAGATAGTATACAGGTGCTCATTGGGTTATGAGTACACTGGACGGACTCGCCGGGAACATGCTAGTTGGTATTATACCTATAGTCAGATAGCAGTTTCCTGGTGACATGTGTACAGGTTAGTCTGTCTACCTGAGATCGTCATTTGTCTCGTGTGAGTTCCTACTGTGCTTTGATTACTACCCTACCACGGCTCAAAGGAGTCGTACAAACAGGTTTTAGTTGGGTACAGTCCCGAGCCACATGGAGGCAGTGAGCGGATCGTCGGGGATTCGTCTCTCCCGGTATTGGGGGTTGATGTCGCGCAGTGCACGGGTGGCCATCACTAGAAATTCTCGGCCGGGGTATGTGAGAACTACCGATCCACGATCGATAGTTTCTTGGGTAGTGATGGGTTTCATACCGACATGAATTATCGCGTTGTTAGGGGTCTGATTTTATCCCCCCTAGACTCGATATGCAATAATCTTAGACGAACAGACCGGACTGTACGGATATTGTCACTGACATGCTCAGTAGAGGTTCGGATGAGTTTGCTCGTCGGCCTTCCTTTCGCTCAATACCTGGGTAGCCGTTACGTACAGCTAGTGCCGCTGACGTGCTTGTGGTTAAACCCACTGCCAGCGTATTGATGAGTCTTTAGAGTCCCACACAGAGGGTTTTCACGGTTCAGACGATATGGTGTAGGTGTCGTATGTTGATACATGCAGGTGTCCGATTGAATATGTGCACAGGCTGCACAGACTTTAATCGGACGGTTGATAATACTAGCGGCTTAGGATTAAGCCAGATTGTTAAATCAAGTTTTGATTTAATAATTTACATATGTATTTATATATATGTATTCTAGTATTATTGCTCACTATTTATTTTCTCTCTTTGGCTATTCGTATTTTTCGTACGAATACGCGTATGTGTATTTCGATACATGTACCGGGAAGTATTCCGTATTTGTGCGGAATGACTTATAGAAGATGCCACCTCATTATTTATTTTATTTATAAAATCACATGTTTAAATGAGGTGGAAATGATGACATGGAAAGGCATGCACATTTGGGTCAAAGCATGGGTTGGACATGTTATGATTGGTATGGGTTGATTTCTTTATTGTAATTTTGGTAAGTGTTTTGTGTGCATTATTTTTGGGTGAGGAGAGAGAGGGTCGGCCATTCTCTTGGTGGGGTTTTCCTTGGCTTATTTGATGATTCACTCTAGCTCACTCTCATTTACTCATACACACAAATTACTTAGCCATTTTCTTATGCCTTTGATCATCACCTCTACATCTTCCATGGTTGTTCTATGAGCATATTTTTGAGAGAAAAATATGGTGAGACTATCCTACACTCCCCACTCTCCACTACTAGCCATTTTGAAGAGTCGGTTGGTTCGCTTAGCGAACCTGAAGCTTGCACCGTTTCCCTCGGGTGGATCATCGGAGACGAAGGAAGACCGGCGACCAAAGTCGATCCGCATCACTAGGAGCTTGGAATTGGTTGAAGACCCGATAGACTTGGTTCATTAGGTATAACCATTTCTATCTCTTTTCTTAGATTGCTAGTTTTAGGGTTAATGGTTTCGATCTTGCAAATCGGGTAATGGTAGCGCCGGGTTTTAAGAAATTTTTGTTCCGCATTTGACCACGGTTCGATGGCCGGGGCGCTCCCACTACCCAGCAATGGTAACAGAGCCATCCATTAACCCGTACTAGCTAGCTTGCACAAGCTTAAAATCTCGATCGATCAAAATTTCAAAAACAATTTACCGATTTGTCAAGTTTCTGTCGAATTCTGAAAGTGCTCCAAAAATTATTTCCAGAGGCCTAAAAATCCGTGCAGCCGATTTTATGAATGCAGAAAAAATTTGGGCTCCTAAAACCTCTAAATCGCCGCGGAACCGCCGTACTAACCCCCTGTTGGCGGCGGTTCCGCGGCCGTTTAGTAGCAACGGGCCATGAAATTTTACTGTAGCTCATAACTTAAAAAAGATGATTTTTGTGATGATTTTTTTTGGCCCAGAATCTTTTGAGTACTGGATTTGCTTTTGGAGCCTTTGCGGATAAATTTAGTCGATCGAAATTTTAATTTTGTAATTTTTCGGTACTTTACATTTCTATCTGTGACCATGAATGTCATTTGATCGGTAAATCTTGTCTAATCGCTATAGTCCTTTTAGACGGGTTTGCGAACGTGACATTCACGTTGATGTTCTGTATTGTGATGTGATGTTGCGGATTATCGTGGTGGATAGCTTATCTGCAATGGTAGTGCAGTTCGGATTTATTTGTACATTTGATATTGCGGGGCGAGCGTCCGACATGTGGACTGCCGTCACTGCCTGTTTGTATATTATTCTTTTGGGGCACGACCGGGCTAAGGTCGATGTCACCCTTATATATTATTTTCTTTTCTGTACTGGGATTACCCCAAGGTGGGGTGCACGGATAGCCGAGTTCTAGAGGGCAACAGGCCCGCATCTCATGGCGTTGAGACAGAGGGGGATTCACTCTAGAATTGGCGGGCTATTCGCCGCACTCGTAGGGGGTACAGATTGACCCAAGGAGGGGTGCTCAAGTTACCGGATTCCGTGAAGTGTTGGGTGGTCCATTCACTTTGCTGAAGGGGGCTGCCTCACTTCAGGTTTTGGCGGGTAACTTGCCACGCTCGTAGGGGTCTAGGAGTTCATTGCACAGGCTATCCACACGACCAGAGGAACGTCGGGTTTCAGTTGTGGCTCTATGAAACCCGGGGCTCCCAGATTATCTGTATTGTTCTGTGATGCTTATTACTTTTCTGTGATGTTGCATTTATCATGCTTGGGACGATTGTTTTATATATTTATATATACTAGTAGATGTTGTATATGTTTTGCACCCACGCTAGCCCAGTCCCTGCTCTGTCGTTAGTTAAGTAACCTAACGGGTGATGACGGGACCCAGTAGCGAATGCGGGTGGCATATACGTATATTTTATTTTCGTTCTTTTCTGGTGTGATTAATTGATGGGACTGTGTTGATGCTTATCAATGCAAGGAAAACAAACCAATATAAAAATGATGTTGTTGGAACTAAGTTTTTTTTTTAAACTGACATTACAGACGTACGCTTTTGCTTTGCACAGTGGTATTCAGTTTGGAATATCCTGCACCTCATTCGACGAGGCAAGGGCCGAGATCTCTTCATCGGGAGTGACCCATTGGACAGAAGTTTGCGTCAACGTAATAAGATTACTTTTTGCTTTGTATCATGGTATTCATTTTGGAATATCCTGCACCTCATTCGACGGGGAAAGAGCCGAGATCCCTTCACCGGGAGTGATCTCTTTAGCAAAAGTTTTCGCTACTATACTTTTGTAAAACCACTTGGATTCCTTCAACGAGATCAAGTTCATTACGTTAAGGGTTTTTCGCTAAAAACCAGCCATAGCCCTCCGTCATTTCAGATTAGTATTGCTTAGTATTCGTGCTACGTTTGTCGTTGCTATTCGCCGAGGCGTAGTGTGCGGTAACTCTGTAATGCTTTTCTGTCGCATGGATATGTGGATTGGTTAAGACAGTCGTACGACTTTGTTAATTATTCGTCAAGGGTCGTGCGGGTGGGTTTAACGCAATCAAGATAATGACGGGTTGAACTTGACTAGGACCTTTTGATTTGTAGATTATTCATCAAGGTCACTTGGGTCCTAAGGGTAAAAAATCATATCGGGAGTTTCAAACATACAGGAAACTTGCCAGGCATGCGCATACCTTCTGGAGTGTGGTGACTTGAGTGGCTTCCATCAAGTTATCATGCGATGATAGTTGGATCCCAATTCCCACTGATGAGTAGGATTACTCCTCGGGTGATTCCGACTAATTCTCCTTTTAGGTTTGGAGGAGAATTTGAGAAAACAGTGGGAGCCATCCAGATTAGATAAAATGATTATCCATTCTGATCTAGGTTAGAGTGTACGCAGAGTGTTTCTTTTCTCTCTCTCTTTAGCATCGACCATGCCCAGACCCTAGACTATGACTCAGTGACCAAGTTAACCGAACTTTCTTATAAACACTGGTTTTTGGATTGTCCCAGTTGCAAACATCATTGCCACTCTTTCTTTTACCTTTTGCTTTTCTCCAGAACACCCCGTATCACTACGAATATCCACTTCCATTGGATTAAACCATCGTATGGTTATATACGAACTCGAAGGAACTTTTTCGAGGATGGTTTCTGGTTCTGGAGAAAATGAATAGGACTATTCAGTTGTCTTTTCCTTTTACCTTCTCTCAGGTTATGAGGGCTCCTAGGATTAGGAGACAGTACACCTATTATGCTTATTGGATAGTCTTCTTCCAAACCATAGGCAGGTGCCGAAAGGTAGGGAATGTAGAAAACCAATTAGCCTAAGTATGGTGTGAAGAAGGTAATAAGTAAAGTCAAATAAAGGGATTAGAAAGAGGGCAAAGTAAAATGCGACTGCTATGATTCACGACCAAACCACATATTTCATCGCCACTCCTACTTCACCTTTGTATTTCTCCAGAACATCCCGTATCACTACGAACATCCAATTCCATTAGATAAATCCATCGTATGGTTATATACGAACTCGAAGGAACTTTTTCGAGGATGGATTCTGGTTCAGGAGAAATAGGAATAAGGTTTATTCAGTTGTCTTTTATCCTTACCTTCTCTCAGGTTGTGAGTGCTCCTAGGATTAGGAGAGTACACCTATTATGCTTATTGAATAGTCTTCTTCCAAACCATAGGCTGGTGCCGAACGGTAGGGAAGGAAGAAAACCACTTAGCCTAACGATGGTGTACAGAAGGTAATGAGTAAAGACAAATAAAGGGATTTGGAGAGATGGCAACGAAATATACGGTTGCAATCATGAATCTGATAATGGAAGAGGCATTACTAGGAATACCCGGATACCCCTTCAAAACATATTCATGTTTCAATTTCACTGTGTATTGTTAATAGAAAATTGATTTCCCAATTAGACCCTTGCTCTAGGGTATGTATTTACCAGGTATGATTCTCACATCTGTATGGTTTTACAGATGATGAGTGGGAGTAAGTTATTGGGAATTAGGTGATCATCCTCATTATATCGGAATTTGTTGTAATTGGTGATATTTGAGGAAATCACCTGGGTACAGTTTTCAACCTACGACGCACAGGGTTTGAAAGATTAAACTCAGGGGACTTATACAAAGTATTGTATGTTGTCCAGTGTCCATTAGGACAAAGGGGTTGGTCCTCGTACTATATTCTGTTTACTTGTGACTTCTCAAGTTTTGGACAAGTGTTTCGTAGAAATACAAGGTCCAAGTTTAAGAAGTTATAGGTACAAGAATAAAGTAGAGAACCAGGTGTCGCAAGTATCGGGATTCTTCAAGATGATCGAAGATGTAGATACTTATATGAGGTATTCAGTTGATAGTAATGGTTTTGAGAAACTTGTTTCTCTTTCAGGTTACTCATAATTGGATGCACTCCTAAGTTGAGTAATGCTGATTGGCCTCTCTCCATTTACTTAACATGCACTGGAGATAGCTGCATGATTTGAATCTGGTTCCAATTAAATTAGTGCTTTTGTTTCTATATTAAATATATATAGAATCAATTTATATCTTAACGATGTTAAGGTATAGGGAGTCGTCCGGCTGATGCTTAAAACCAGAATCCGGATAAACTCAGGGCACGTTTCAGTAATGGCTGTTTGTGGGTTATCCCGGGTTTTGACGAGGGTTAACTTTCTACCATCTGGAAGATCAATAGTGATATTGTTCTTGACTCGCCACAGTTTTAGTAAAATGGACTTTTTCAGAAAAACATTAGTGGGAGTATGGTAGAACTGGAAGTGATTCCAGAACCACAAACGATTACGGAATATTTAATAGGACCTAAAGATTCAATCAGGATGGACATTCCATTAGCCACTCCGCAGATATGGTGGGTAACCTCAGGCGCCCGAGAGGTACTTTGGTATCCTCAAGGACGGTGACAGGGAAGTTCTTGTTTATCCAGACTTGACACTACTGTTGTTCCAGACTATGAGACCCGGCAGGAGCATGAGTATAGTGTCATTCTAAACTAGTTTTAGAAGTGCACGTGTATATGACTCTGCCAGAGGGTTGTCGTAGTCAGTGAAAGCAACGGAAGCGTAGTGGACAAGTAGCTTGGGTCTATTTATAGACTAAAGCGGATATAGCGGAGATAGATCATCTATTTTTGATGTTACAGTCATAGATATTTGACTTCATCAGAATAGGAGATGGATCTGTTAAGAAGGTAGTAGGGTGTAATGTCCTGGTATTTGGATGACATGCACTTAATAGGAAGTGAAATTCCTATACTATGATCGGTTATACTTTGGTTGTCACACAGTATTTTCTCCACATAGGCTATGGATATTATATCAGACATTCTGGTTACTGGATCTATGATTTTAGATCTAGATTTGGGAAGTGTCCCAATCTGGGTACTTAGACAGCATTCTAAAGATATTTAGAATGGACGACTCCTGGCATGGTGGTGTACCTGCAAGTGATGGAGTCACCCTCTCTAAAGGTGTCTTACAGACTAAAGGGGAGAGGGATGTGCATGATTAGCATATCACTTGCTTAGGCAATTGAGTCAATCATGATATGTCAAGTACCACACCAGATGTTGTTTTTGCACTAGATGCAATAAGTTGATATATCAATCCAATCCTGGAGAAAAACGAATGGAAGCAGTTTATGAACATAAGTGAATGTTCTAGGGATTTGATAACGGCGGCCTCCTTTAGGAGACGGTTATCATTCTAGGCTTCCAAGGTGACCTGGATGACAGAGTGACTGTCAGAGTTATAGTTTTTCCCTCTGACGAGGGGAAATAGTTTGGACAGGTGGTCCAAGCGGATACTGAGGAAGGTATGGTGCAGCATACTGATTAAGTTCAGTAGACAATACAGTCTAAGATGTTTGCTGGATTTGGAGTTCATTTATGAACTGGGTCCCATCAGATATCCAGAAATATTCTATGACAGGTATTGCTCATTTCGGGAGATAGTTTTCTCCGCGAAGTTGAGATAAAGAGAGACATAGAAAGAAACACTGGAGCGGATCCACTCACTGAGGCTATTTCTCGAACGCAATAGTTTTACGAACGAGATTTGTGAAACTGATTAGTACAGGAGTTGGGTGTTTGGTATGACACAGGCTGTGAGTATGTGACATCGCAATAATTAGCCTTAAATGCAAATGGGAGATTGTTGGCTATAGTGCCCTCAAGGTAATTATCATAGTCGCAGGTATGTGATCATGATGATTGAACGAGGACCTATACCGATAAAACAGCCTTACTCGAGATGATAGTATGCTATCTGGTTTGTTTTTATCATCATATGTTGATAAAGCCCATAGGATTCTTGCTTGACTGCCAGCATTGTGATGGCGATCACATACGTGGGAGCTGGGGTCTATAAGCACATCCTTAAATATCCCTAGTCATGGGAGTATCAAGACTGGGCATCGATACTCCAGTGTAGACTGGTGTATACTTATCTAGACCCTGACGAGGGGCAGTGGCCGGTCTCACAAGCCATTGGTGTCAGTTGTTCACCTAAGATAGTATACAGGTGCTCATTGGGTTATAAGTACACTGGACGGACTCGCCGGGAACATGCTAGTTGGTATTATACCTATAGTCAGATAGCAGTTTCCTGGTTCCCACTGTGCTTTGATTACTACCCTACCACGGCTCAAAGGAGTCGTGCAAACAGGTTTTAGTTGGGTATAGTCCCGAGCCACATGGAGGCAGTGAGCGGATCGTCGGGGATTTGTCTCTCCCGGTATTAGGAGTTGATGTCGCGCAGTGTACGGGTGGCCATCACTAGAAATTCTCGGCCGGGGTATGTGAGAACTACCGATCCAGGATCGATAGTTTCTCGGGTAGTGATGGGTTTCATACCGACACGAATTATCGCGTTGTTAGGGGTCTGATTTTATCCACCCCCCTAGACTCGATATGCGATACTCTTAGACGAACAGACCGGACTGTACGGATATTGTCACTGACAGGCTCAGTAGGGGTTCGGATGAGTTTGCTCGTCGGCCTTCCTTTCGCTCAATACCTGGGTAGCCGTTACGTTACGTATAGCTAGTGCCGCTAACGTGCTTGTGGTTAAACCCACTGCCAGCGTATTGACGAGTCTTTAGAGTCCCACACAGAGGGTTTTCACGGTTCAGGCGATATGGTGTAGGTGTCGTATGTTGATACATACAGGTGTCCGATTGAATATGTGCACAGGCTGCACAGACTTTAATCGGACGGTTGATAATACTAGCGGTTTAGGATTAAGCCAGATTGTTAAATCAAGTTTTGATTTAATAATTTACATATGTATTTATATATATGTATTCTAGTATTATTGCTCACTATTTATTTTCTCTCTTTGGCTATTCGTATTTTTCGTACAAATACGCGTATGTATATTTCGATACATGTACCGGGAAGTATTCTGTATTTGTGCGGAATGACTTCTAGAAGATGCCACCTCATTATTGATTTTATTTATAAAATCACATGTTTAAATGAGGTGGAAATGATGACATGGAAAGGCATGCACATTTGGGTCAAAGCATGGGTTGGACATGTTATGATTGGTATGGGTTGATTTCTTTATTGTAATTTTGGTAAGTGTTTTGTGTGCATTATTTTTGGGTGAGGAGAGAGAGGGCCGTCCATTCTCTTGGTGGGGTTTTCCTTGGCTCATTTGACGATTCACTCTAGCTCACTCTCATTTACTAATACACACAAATTACTTAGCCATTTTCTTATGCCTTTGATCATCACCTCTACATCTTCCATGGTTGTTCTATGAGCATATTTTTGAGAGAAAAATATGGTGAGACTATCCTACACTCCCCATTATCCACTACTAGCCATTTTGAAGAGTCGGTTGGTTCGCTTGGCGAACCTGAAGCTTGCGCCGTTTCCCTCGGGTGGATCATCGGAGACGAAGAAAGACCGGCGACCAAAGTAGATCCGCATCACTAGGAGCTTGGAATTGGTTGAAGACCCAAAGTACTTGGTTCATTAGGTATAACCATTCTTATCTCTTTTCTTAGATTGCTAGTTTTAGGGTTAATGGTTTCGATCTTGCAAATCGGGTAATGGTAGCGCCGGGTTTTAAGAAATTTTTGTTCCGCATTTGGCCACGGTTCGATGGCCGGGGCGCTCCCACTACCCAGCAGTCCGATGTTAAGGACATCATAGTCCATGGGCTTAAGGACCCCACAGTCCAGTTTAAAGACGTCATAATCTGTGAAATGTGTGGTTGTCGGGACCCGTCACCTCTCTGAAGACGTTGAAGGATTACAACGACATATATCAGAGGAGTGAAGAGATGTACCCTCGAACTAATATTGGTTAGGAAATCTGTAATTGGATTGATTTAAGGATCGTTAATGTCGTTTGAGACTAAGATCAACTTAAACGTTTGTTAAGGATACGTTAGTCTAATTTTAGACTACGATCAACTTAACAGTTTCATTTAGATCCAACAAAAGAGCATTTGGGCTCTATTGCGGTCCAAGTTCAGATGAAAGCATGGGTTTGGAAATGCACCAAATAGTTATTGGTCATCGAGACCCACCACCTCTCTGAAGAGGTTGAAGAATTACAACGACATGTATCAGAGGTGTGAAGAGATGTACCCTCGAACCAAAGTTAATTGAAACGGCTCTGGGAATTATTTTGAATGTTATATGAGATGACCAATTTTGGAAGACAAAAGTGTGTTTGAGGTTCGGTCAAAAGGGGAATCTTGCCTCTGGAAGCCTTAGCTAGTTCAAGCTAAGATTGGATTGGATATAGTGTTAAACACTAGAGGATATTTGGCGATCATGTGTTCCCACGTGATGTGCTGAAAATAGTGTTAAACACTAAGATTGAATTGGTCACGTGGGGTCACGTTAAACGTCTGAAGATGGGGGCCAGACTTCCATTATTTTATTCTCAGAGTATTCAGTTAGTGTTAAACACTTTTGGTCTTCAGACCATCACGTGTGGGCACGTGATGGGTACCCATGCATTGATTATTAAAGTGTTATTAGGGGTCACATGGGGACACGTGAGGGCGCCCAAAATTGATTCTGCTCTTGGATTTGTTCCCTTTTGTTTTGAGAGTCACGTGTGAGCACGTGAGGCATTGCCTTATGCTTTTTCTTTCTCATTTTGAGGGGTTTGTTTAAGGGTCACGTGGGGACACGTAACCCAGTGAAATGCCAACAACAGCCTTGAGTCCGCGGGTCTTGTTCATTCTTTTTTTACTCATTGAGGATGAGGGTCACGTGTTACTACGTGATCACGTTGGATACTTTGATCTTTATGTGCATGGAGAGCTTTAAGTCTCTTGTTTTTAAGAATTAAATTCTTTTATAGGGTTAAACCATAGGTCTGTTTAGAGGAATTAAATTCCTGTGTATTTGGAAGAATTAAATTCTTATGTAGGGTTAAACCCTAGTTTTATTTAGAGGAATTGAATTCCTATGTATTTGGGAAAATTAAATTCTCATATAGGGTTAAACCCTAGTTTCATTTAGAGAAATTAAATTTCTATAAATTTGGGGGAATTAAATTCCCAAAACTCAATTCTCTCTCTAAGCTTTGGATCTGCATGGCAGAATCTCCCCGATGAGAATTAAATTCTCAACTTGTGGGGAGATCTGCTTCTGCAGATCTTCAACCAAAGGAAGAACTAAGTTCTTATTCAGAAGAGTTAAACTCTTAATTTGAGAATTAAATTCTCTTTTTGTTTTATGGAGCTTAGATCTTTTTCCCTTTCTCACCTAGGGTTTTTTTTCTGAAGAGATCTTCTTTTTCTCTCTTGAGAATTAAATTCTCCTCTCTTTTTTCTCTCTGTTGTTGTATATTTCCCAAAAAAGTAGATCATTTTCTCTTCTCTTCTTAGCTCCTATTTATAGGAGAAAAAAAAAATCAATTTGTTTAGTCAATCTTTCATTAAAAGATTTTAATTGATTTTGTAACCAACATGATCTTTTAGATTACCCAGTGAATTTTATTCACCATTGGATTTTTAATCCAAAAGATATTCTGTTTGTTATTCTAATTTCAGGAAAATCTTTCCTTGTATAGAATCTTTTATAAATTGGTGATTTTTAATCACCATTGGATTTTTAATCCAACGGTGCTCCACTTTACAGAGCACAATCTTTTTTGTTTGGAAAGATTTAAAGAAATATTTTTTCAGTTAGGGTTTTTGATTCCCTCTTAATTAGAATTTAATTTTATTAATTCATAGATCTTTAAGAACCCATCAAGTGTTGGCAGGTGACCCCCTGATTAAGCATTTGACCAGAATTTAATTCTATTGTTTTAAAGAACTCAAAAATTATCACGTGTCAGCACGTGACCCTTGGTCACGTGTTGGCACGTGATGCCCCATTGGGGTTTTTCCTTGTCATTTTATTATATCTTTAATTCTTTTCAGTGAGTTTAAAGGCCCATCACGTGTTGGCACGTGACCCCATTTAATTATTTATTTTATTCTGTGTCTACAAACTTTGCCTGTAAATGGTTATGTGTGGGCACGTGATGCTCGGTCACGTGTGGACACGTGATGCCCGGTCACGTGTGGGCACGTGATGCCCCCATAACTTTTGATCCCGGATGAATTATGAAGCCCATAATATATCAAATCGAAGGCTTTTTCGAGACACTTTCAATACCATCAGAATTTAGTTGTTTCTCATTCGGGGTTTTGTCAAAATAGCCCGGAAAATACTGGTTCGCATTTTCTTAAAAGTATCGCTGCCATTTGATGCCTTGGGCTTTTTTGCGCAGAAATTTTTGGCAGGAACACACATGGTCTCCCACATCAAACTCGAGTTTACGACGTCGTCGATCTGCATAAGATTTATGTCTGCACTGGGCCACTCTCATTCTGTCTCGTATCAGTTGAATCTTTTCCGTGGTCTCCTGTACTACCTACGGTCCCAAAATGCTACTCTCGCCCAGTGCCATCCAGCAAACAAGCGATCGACATTTCCTTCCATACGAAGCTTCAAAGGAAGCCATCTGGATCATCTTCTGAAAACTATTGTTGTATGAAAATTCTATCAAAGGTAAGTGACGATCCCAACTACCACCGAAATCAAGGCTGCAAGCTCGAAGCATATCCTCTAAAGTCTGAATGGTCCGCTCTGACTGACCATCCGTTTGTGGGTGAAAAGTTGTACTAAAACTCAATCGTGTACCAAGAGTTTCTTGAAGTTTCTGCCATAGCCTGTTAGTAAACTGGGTACCCCTATCTGACCCTATGCTCGTTAGAACTCCCTGCAATCGAACAATCTCGTCGATATAAATCTAACCCATACATCGTCTTCACTGGTAGAAAGTGAGCAGCCTTTGTCAATCTATCTATAATCACCCAAATGGAATCATACCCTCTGCTAGTCCTGGGTAGACCCACAACGAAAACCATGGAAATCTGCTTGCATTTCCACTCCGGAATGGGTAAGGGCTGCAATTCTCCAGCCGGCCTCTGGTGCTCTGCCTTGACTTGCTGACAAGTCAAGCATCTTGAAACAAACTCCGCAACATCCTTCTTCATTCCTTCCTACCCATAACCATCCCTCAAGTCATGATACATCTTGGTGGAACCAGGATGAATACTGTATGTTGATCAATGGGCTTCCTCTAAAATCTCACGTCTCAGTACATCCGAATCTGGCACACAAAGATGGGTCCCAAAACGTAATACTCAACGGCCATCTATCACGAACTCCGACTCTCTACCCTGCCTAACTTGATCCATGATCTCAGTCATACGAGCATCTGCGGCTGTGTCCCTCGAATACGACCCAATAACTGAGGATGGGTGCGAACATGTGCTAACTGTCCTCCTGTCGATGTGAACTCGAACTGTACACGATTATCATATAAAATCTACCAGTCTGTAGAAGACTGCCTCTGTAAGGCGCGCAGATGAGATAAGCTACTTCCAGGCCTCCGACTCAAGGCATCTACCACAACATTTGTTTTGCCTGGATGATACAAGATCTCACCATCATAATCCTTCACGAGTTCCCTCTATCTACGCTGTCTTAGATTCAGATCCCTCTGCTGGAAAATATACTTTAAGCTCTTATGATCTGTGAGAATCTGGCACGACTCTCCACACAAGTAATGTCTCCAAATTTTCAAAGCGAATACTACAGCAGCCATCTCCAAATTATGAGTGGGGTAGTCTGCTCGTGCTTCTTCAACTGTCGAGAAACATAAGCTACATCCATACCGTGCTGCATCAGTACACAGCCTAAACCCACTCGAGAGGCACCACAATATACCACGAACCCACCTGACCCGGAAAGTAACGATAAGACAGGTGCAGTCGTCAATCGCGTCTCTAACTACTGGAAACTCTATTCACATGCATCTGTCCAAAGAAATGGAACTTCCTTCCTATTCAATCCGGTCAACGGTGCAGCGATCCGAGAAAAATCCTGCACAAAACGTTTGTATTAACCGGCCAGACCCCAGAAATCTACACTATCCAGCCAGAAAGCACACTTGGAGAATTTAGCGAATCCGTTACTTCTGATACCCTGTGAGAATTCTGGCTAATCTCACCTTCGAAGACTCGTCCCAATTTGTCGGAGAAAAAGCTTACTATACGATCTCCTTCTTGAACTACTTGCACCTGGTCTGAACAAACTTCATCAGAAAAAATACATCAATTTCACCGATCTCGTATCGAAGCACCACAATGGATTAAAATCCTAATCATCTCACCTCTGAACGTCTATGAATCCTGTTGGTCCATCTATAATGGTAACATCGTCAACCATTTAACTTCATGGACTCAGGAAGCAACATCTCGATAACCTCAGCAATGATTGTTACCATTTTCTAATAGTACGTGACACCACGATTTTCAGAGAGAAGAAAACATCACGTCTTAAGTCTGTCTGATCTCTAACAATGACTCTACCATCTGGTGCGGATCCCGAAGAACTTGCCCCACCATTGAACTCGATCATATATGAATAAACGACGTGTCTCTATATCATCGAAAAGTCACCCCAGTCAGTCCTTGTCCCAGACAAGTTTGCTCTGACCGTATCTCTAACTGTAGTCCTCTCGGCCCCCATAACATAGTGATCGAACAATAAATCATGCACTGACGAAGATAGATCAACGGAAGGAATAGAAGGAAAATCTCAAGATATAAATCCTAAGGTATTTTAGGCGGAGTATCATATCGTAAATATGCCGCGGAACATATGTACGGTACGTCACTCTACTTAGTACCTACTCCATCAACAAAGGTCATCCTATATAACGAAAGTTCGGGTATAAGACCCCCAAAGTCAATCCTAAGTCCTATAAGGTCAAGCCCAGGTAACAAATATATGCCCAGACTCCATATAGTCAACCGAGACTCGAACAAAGGTTAAACCAAACGCTCTGATACCAACTTTGTCACGACCCAAATATGGCACGTGACCGGCACTTAAAACACGTGACATCTAAAGACATCGACGTAATCTAAGTAAGCCGGAACCCAGAATCTAAACCCTTTTTGAAAATATTGGAGGTGAGGTTTAAATAATCATCCGATAAAATCAATTTAAAATAACATCTAAATTTAACTAAGTATGTTGAAAAGCATCTGTGACATTTTAAAATCTGACCGCACCTCCTTAGAAATTTTTTATATAAAAACCCGATACAACTACCACAATAAAATAGCATCCCAACGGGAGCTAACTTTCACGTCAAAAAGACGGAACAGCCAAACAATCTATAACAAAAGTCGACTCTAAAGAGTGCGACATCACCACACATAAACTCCAAACTCTCTTCTAAGTCCATAATATATCATTTCTAAGTTGATGGAGTTTCCGCTAGATACAAGAATGTATGAATAATCAAGAGTGAGTAGGATAAAATAATAACTCACTCACCCATCAATCCCCAAAAGAATGTGTGCCCAAACCGCTGATAATCCAAGCGGTAAAACTTGTAAGAAACTGTGGCACAACGGGGATGAGTTGCCAACTTAGTGAATAAAAGTGCATCTAAAGGTAGAAATCGAAATGCATGACGATACCTAGGTCATAAGTATAGTACTATCATAATCTGTATCGATATACTATATGATATACAAAGGTGCAATACTAACTATCATGCAATCACAAGTATAATATCTCAATGTCATATGAATCAAAATCATGAATCTATTATCCGTATTTGAATTCCTTTTTTGTATATGAATGTCTGTACAAATATATGCAGATACTGTCCCCTGGATCAGTCCTGGTGGAATCCAATAAATAAATAACTGACTGTGTACCTCGTGATAATGATCACATCAATATACATATAGATGTCCAGCATCGACATCGAAATCCACAATCTCTCGTGTCCAGCATCGACACGTAAATACAGATACCGTCGACACCATCTAAACAGATGATCGACACCCGATATCCTGACTACGATCAGTATCCCCTGGATATCCGCCGTACCCAATCGAACCCCGGCCAGTATCCCCCGAATAGCTGTCGTGCTCGTTTCTATCTACGGTCAGTACCCCTGGATATCTGCCGTGTTCATTTTTATCTGCGGAATCGAGTCACCTCGTTAGGTTCCCCGCCTATAATGCGGCTATCCTGCCCCTCGGTCTCGACCGGGTCCACCATGTATCCAACTGTATCCCCACCGACTCAGTCTGGATAAAATTGTAAATCTGTAACCGTATACCCACCGACTCGGTCCGGATATCAAAATCAGAAAGCACAAATCTCATGGTGGATGTTTTACTCATCATATAGAAATATCAAGTGAAGAATAAGAAACTTGCATAAATTGTATTTATGATAAACTCTATATGTATATATATAACAGTGTCTCATACCACCGATATATATATCATCAGGAGTAAAATACTCAGAAATCCCAAGAATTCAAATACAGCATCTATAGTACTACAACATGAATAGGAATAGACTACGTAACCATATCACATAACATAATGATTTCAATTCTAATGTGTCATGGCACTACTAATGATGTGTAATGTAGCATACACGTCTGTGCTCATGTAATATGGAAATCATTAGTATTTGTGCAACTGTTCTATGGTGTAACAATCTATATATTAACACATATATATCAGAACGATTCTACAGTGACATGGTAGTACCAATGAGGTGTAGTGTAACATATATTTACGTGCTTGTGCAGCATAATACTTATTGGTATTTGTGCAGTGTTCTATCAGAGTGTGCGTAACACAGAACATATAATATAGATAATATAATCTAAACGTACTTATTGTAATTACTTGTTATGAGCTATACCATTATCTTTAGAAATGATCGGAACGTTAAGTTTGAAATAAGGAAGCTGCCTTAGATTTAAAATAGATGTATGTTTTAGAAACTGGCACGCATCCTGGTAGTTTATTTAAAAGACAACGAACCTTGGTTTTTAAAATAATATAGCTCATACCAGTATTACATCCTAAAACAGAACATAATCTATCTCTACGAGTCAAAGAATAACATGGCCGTTATTCGGCATACAAAGTTCATCATTTCCGATATATATAAATCCTTGTATTATAGCTCATCATATCGCTATATCCATATCATCTTAAGTACGGCATGATCCCTCGTACAAACTCATCACATCATACCCATATCGTACGGATCAAATATCACGTATATCTTATTTAAAAACTACATATGAAACTTTATGCAAATGGAGGGTATACAAGATGCAATACCATATTGATGCTTTGACGAAAAGCTAAACTTAAGTAGATATCATAATAATAGTTATAAGGTTGCGGGGGTGCTATACGTCATCCACCCGACTTCCCCCGTAGATGTAAATCTACTCACCGGAAATACGTCGTATCTACTCAGGAATCGCCAATCATTTTCCTTTCCTCGCGGCCTCTAAAGTTCCCGTATTGGAATCTAACATTGCAATAACTTGTATAAGGAAACGGCTACATTCCGATACGTCAAAATCAATAAAACGCAAGTTGTACGTGCTAATTATACTACGTACGACCATTGCAAACGACCTAATACTTAACCTCATTGAAATCTAACCCAACTCTGCATCGCGACAGAAAACAGATCGCGTTACATTTTACCCGTATCGTATTTTGGGTTTTTAGATACCTTTTCCGATATTAGCTTTCAGATTTTATATACAGTTAAGCTAACTTGTTTAAATAAAACCAAAATGGCCAAAACTCTATACAGAAACCTACCCCACAAGCCAAAACATCCTAGCTCCCTACAAATCCGGCGACACCGGAATTTACCTATTGGTCGCCGGCCCAAAACCAATCCCCCTGGATCGTGCTCCTATGGTTTGCTCTAGGTTCAACATACATCATTTTGGTATTGTTTTGTTAAGTTAAAATTCATCTAAACTACAGCAAATTACTACAGGGTCCAATTTTTCTTAAAATACGATATTATGGACACTTTGATTTCCAACTTTGAACTAGTTACAGAATTAAATCCCTACTGTGATCAAGGATTTTACCTTCAAGTAATTTGCTGGAAGAACACCCTCCAAGATGCACAAGCTCCTTGCCCTAGCTTGATGTTGGAGCTCCTTAGCCATTCTCTCCTTCTCATTTCTCTTTTCTTTTATTTTTATTTTCTTGTTCTTCATTTTCTTTAACTTTTGAAATTTTCTGAATGTTTAACTTGGTAAAATGATCTGAACACCTTAGATAAATGGTGAAGGGAAGGGTGAGGTGTAGGAGGAGGTGTTACCAAGCAAGATATGGTGGTTTTATGCAAGGAGGAGGTGTGGGGAGTGTGTTGTACATGAGAGGAGGTGGTGGCAATACTTTATCATTTCTACAATCAATTTTCTTGATAAAATTCTGAACTAACTTTATCTAACTCCTTTTCTACTTACACCCTTAACAATTTCCCATTTTGTACAAAATCCTAAACTTTACATAAGAACCCTTCACAACTTATGTTATTACATAATACCTTTTTAATTAAAATGAAGCTAAAATTCACATTAAAACCCTTATAATTTATTTATGTTGCATACTAAAATTTTAATTTAATTTGTTTTACATACATCTTATGAAATTGTCTTATTTGGTTTTAATAACTTTTTAAGTTAACCTTTTATTATTTAATTAATTAATTTTATTTATTTCCAATTTTTCTGAATGTTACATACACCGAATAGGACTCGCCGAGAACTCTTAGTAGATATTATACCTATCGTCAGATAGTAGTTCTCAGGCGACACTGATACAGGTTAGTCTGTAGACCCGAGATCGTCATAGAGTCTTATGTGGCTCCCATTGTGCTTTAATTTACTCCCTACCACGGCTTAAAGGAGTCGTGCAAACAGGTGGATTTTGGGTACAGTCCCGAGTCACATAGAGGCAATGAGTGATAGGAGGGGTTTCGTCTCTCCCGGTATTGGGAGTTGATGTTGCGCTATGCTCGATTGGCTATAACAGTAAGTCTCTAGCCAGGGCTGTTGATGAGATTTACTGGTAAGTGTTATAGTAGTTTCTCGAACCGTTATGAGCCATACATCGGCATGACTTATCAACTTATTGGGGTCTGATGTTACCACCCCTAGACTCGATATGCGACATATCAAACGAAGAGACCGGACTGTACGGTAAGTGTTACTTATAGGCTTCATGAGATTTTGGACAAGCTTGCTTGTTGATCTTCTAATCGCTCAATACCTGGGTAGCCGTTACGTCCAGCTAATACCGCTGACGGCTTGTAGGTGACTGATGTGATCATCACCTACTGCTGGCGTATTGACGAGTCTTTAAAGTCCCAACACAAAAGTTTCCTAGTTCAAGCGAAACAAAGTAGGGCACATATGTCGATATATATGGGGGCCTGATTAAATACGAGTATGTGATACCGTATTGTAATCTGGCAGTAATCTATTATCGATTAGGTTATATGTGATATAACCCGATTATCGAATCAAGTGTTGATTTGATAATGTGATATACAGATAAATGATATTAGTCGGTTATATGTGATATAACCGGATTATTAAATCAAGTGTTGATTTAGTAATATGATATATAATATATTTGATATAATTATATCTTAACTAATATTAGTGCTCACTAAATATTTTCTTATATATTAATATATATATATGAAGCATGGCATGGAATTTCTATTTTAGGAAAATAGAAATGAGGTGGAAAATGAGGAGAGGTATAAGGAATGGGGTGAAGCATGGTTTTTATATTATCTTATTCATTTGGTCATACTATTGAAGTATGGTTCGAATTGATTATTGGAAAATATTGATGCTTCAATTATTGTAAGAATATAGAAGCCATTCTTCACTTCATTGTGTTATGCTTGCTCATTTTTTCTTATGAGCTCCTTCTTCCTCTAGCTCCCATCATCTTCCACCTCCTCATTAATTTCATGCTTCAAGCTCTAAACAATCACATGTGTTGTGAAACATAGAGCTTGAAATCCTAGTCAGCTAAACAAAACCCCTACTTCACCATCCTACACTTGATTAGCAATCAAGTGTAGCGTGTTTCCTTCACTAAAGTGTTTAGTGAAGAGATAGCTTGGATTGCAGAGCTTCGGATGGATCATCTTCGGCATGAAGGTTTTCGGAGCAAGCTCAATAAATTCAAAGTGGAGCTTAGTGGAGTCGCGTGGACTACAACACGGAGCTTGTGAAGTGAATGACTCGATCTACGAGGGTATAATCTCTTTCACTTCTTATAGTTTAGTTGATATCATCATAGTAAAAGCCTAATATTCTAGTTAGATCTTGGTTAGTGTTTGTTAGCACCATGAATTTTTGAAAATTGCATGTGTGATGCTCGTTTAAACCCCGTCACGGTGCTAGTAAACACTTTCATATTGAAGATCCAATACCCTTGTATTATGATAACAATGGAGCTGTGGCTTTGGCCAAGGAACCCCGGTCCCATCAGCGATCCAGACATATTCTGATGCAGTATCACCTGATCTGGGAGATAGTTGATCGCCACGAGATCAAGATTAGGAGAGTAGACATGAAGGATAACACGGCAGATCTACTCATGAAGGCCCTTCCCCAAACACAGTTCGAGAGACTTTTTGGGATGTTGGTTATGCGATACTACAACAACAGGCCTTAGTGCAAGTGGGAGATTATTAGGAATATGTATGCCCTAGAAACCATTATTGTATATTATAGTTGATGCTTGGACATATATATAGAGTACTTTCTTGCTCGACATGATCGTATGCTATCGGGTTGCTCTTTATCTTAACATGTGCACTTGTTTTATTTATTATCTCTTTGATACATATTATTAAAGCCCTTAAGATGTTGGCTTGACTACCAGGACTATAATGTAGATTATACTAATTGGGCTTGAGTAGTCCACAAGCACATCCTTAACAGTTCCTAGTCAAGAGAGTATCGAGACAGGGTATTATACATTTTTTGACCCTGTATGGGTGTCACGACCCATAATTTAGCACGTGACCGGCACTTAAATCACGCCACGTCTAAAGGCGTAACGTAAATCAAGTAAGCCGAAGCCCAGTAAATCTAAACCTTTTTGCGGAAAATAGTGGGGGTGCAGTTTTGAAACATCATTGTAAGAAATTCAAGCCTTCATTTTTAAAGGTATAAGTTATATTTAAAAAGGCAATGAATGTATACTATCTTTGAAAACATTTTCGTCCTTGAAATTTTGGGTAGCACCTCTCATGTATATTTTGATCCAAAACCATATACATAACAATATATAGGCATCCCCAAGCGGGAGCTAGCTCTTCGCCAAATGATGGAATCACAACCACGAAATAACATATATACGACACCCTACGGTGAAGATCAAATACAGAAAGAATAAATAAAGCAAGACATCATCATCTCAAAAAAGCGAACATACACCCATCGCTCTAAGTCTCGCAACCATAAATCTGTCTAGGTCCACTAATACACAAAGTCTAGTTTCTGATTGATAGAGTTTATCTAGATACAATGGAAATAAATACAGGAGTGGGCACAATCCAATGTGTCCCATCTACCATAGCAAACACCCTGAAAGAAACTGTGTACCAGCGATACCGCTACTGATCCAAGCGGTCAAACCTGCAAGAAAACTGTGGCACAACGGGGGGGTGTTGCCAACTCGTGAGTAGAAAACATCAGCAGGTAGAAATCGAATAAACAGCGATTCCTAGGTCATACTGTAACATGAAGATAATACTATGATATCTATGGTGACCATGTATGCATATGTAACAACAATATAATCAATGCCAATGACACATGTAAAAACCAACATCTGAATCATATGCATGTATGTATATGAGAATCTCCAACATGTGTCCATCAACGACACATCAAATCATAAAACATGAGTGTCCAACAGCGACACTCGAAACTTCATGAAACCCATGTCCGGCATCGACACGTAAATCCTCATATCTCAGACGTCGTATCCTCTGATCGGCCCTCAGGCGCCGCATACTCCGATCGGCCCTCATATCCATCTCACAACTCCGGTCGGTATCCTCCGGATAACCGCCGGGTCCAAACTATCACCGGTAGGTAGTACTCCCTCCTGCCAGGCTCATCGTCTACTCCACAAAAATCCTTTCTTACCTCGGGGTACCTTACCGGGTCCACCATATACCCGCAGACGGTTCGTCCAACTCCTCGAATCGGGGCTCGAAAACAATCTCAGAACCGAGAAAACTCATGGTGGACGCCTCGAAATCACATCACGAGAAACCACGTTTTTAAAACAATTTATAATTTTCTTTGAAATATATCCGCGGTTCTCAAATCCAGAAATCTTATGAAAATAGTATCTCAATGCATGCAACCATAAAAGTACGATGTATGCAAACATAGAACAGTAATGTGATTATATCAAATATATCGTGCAAATGCGTCATATGATAATACTGAAAAATGAATGTACTTTATAATTAAAAATAATACCATGATATAGCAATTCTACTGTGTAAGTGGCATAGCAATTACCGATGATGAATGTGTGAGCCGGCAAATCTGTGTAAGTGTAACATGCACATCATTGGTAATTGTGCAGGTGTCCTAGCAGACGAAGTCGTGTAAACAAAAGGGTATGAAACGTCATATATATATCGTAATGAAAGAAATGCGAGCGTATACAGAAATAAGAAATCGTAACGCGAGCGTAAACAGAATAAAGGAATCGTAAGCGCGAACAGTATAAAAATACGCAACTATGTATGGGTCATACAGTTATAGTTTAAACTAGTACGAATCATTGTTTTAGGAAATAGGGGACTATGATAATGTTTGGAAAAGATACCATTTGAAAAGTTTGTAGCGTCTCCTTGAAATCATCATTTAAAAGTGCGTAACGATTCGTTAGTTTTGAAATAGGTATGACTCCAAAAAAATCACGATGTCCACTTCGTGATGTACAATAAAATGTTCTCAAGTCGAAATAAATATCGGCGATTCATCCTTATTATATCACGTACGGAATATCTATCGTACGATATCATCAAATCAATAGTACGGACCTATAGTCACGTACATCATCTCATATCATGTCATCATATATCATTTCGTAATCATATCATATCACATCGCCTTATATCATTATATCTATCCTAACAACTCGTATCATCATATCATAACTTTCATTTTCCTATATATATGTATATATAGCTCAAAGGTTAAGAAAATAGAACTAGAGATATATTCTTCTACCATGTCCACTACTATCGCATATAATATTCTAAAACCCTATAGACTATATATATCCTTAGCACTATGATTGCGGGGGTGCTATGCGCCATCCACCCGACTTACCCCGTAGATATAAATCTACTCGCCTTCTAAACTCCTTGTTTAGCCGGTGTCGATGTGCTTCGTCGTCTCGGAAGTCCACGCGAGGGTTGTAAGTCTACGGTAGCGCCCCGGCCTTCTTTCCGAGGCCAAAATGCGGAAACAAAAACTTTTTCTTAACTTTAAACTGGCGCTATCGTGTACTTAAAACCCGGATCGAACCATTAACCTACTACTAGCTATCTAGAGAAGGGATAGAAAGTTATACCGATCGATCCGTGTCCTTCGGTCTTTGGCCACCATCCCAAGCTCCCCGCGGCAACTCCGGTCTCGATCTCCTCGTCGGAAAGGGCACCACATCTACGAGTCTTTTTACGGGCTCCCGCTTCATCCGAAGCAACTCGGGCACGAAGTGTGCTAGCCGATATATCCAAGGTGTTGTAGAGAATGTTTGTGATCACTTTGTCTCTTGCATCCATGGATTTGGATGGAGGTTAGAGGTGTTGCCATTGATAGAGATAAAGAGCTAGAGGAAGAAGAAGAAGAAGAGGTTTCTTTTTCCTTTTCTTTTCCTTTGTGATGGAATGATAATATGAGAGAGAGTATGAAAAATACAAGACCAAAACTATCCTCATGGCAGCCCCTCTCTCTCTCTCTTGTTATCATATCAACACCAATCAATCCACTAATATGACATTTTTCACAAAAAAGAGACCATGAGTCATAATATATGTCCATGTCACATTAATGCATCTCATGATGAATTCTAGCTCATTATTTCCACCATCCAAACATTAATCCAAATGTTTGGTCCGACAAAAAGATCCGGCAATATCTAAAGTAAACTCGTGACGGATCACAAGGATACCCCTCACCTGTATATACATACCTGCATCCGCATTCCGACTGAATGCGAATGCGATGAGACTAAAGTAATCCAACAAATCTAATACTAGGATCCGGCTTAAACCAAAGCCCACTAGTATGATCCGTCCGATCATGATCCGTGCAATACCGCACGTATAAGATCGAACCCTGCCATATATCATACGGCCTCTACAACATTTCGCCCGAAACTTGAGAAACTGTCTGTGGGGGACTCTGAAGACTCGTCAATACTTTGGCTATGGATTTAACCACTAGCACGTCAGAGGTATTAGCCGTACATAACGGGCTACCAAGTATTGACTAAAAGGGAGGTCGATGAGCGAACTCATCCTGACACCCTACTGAGCCTGTCAGTGACAATATCCGTACAGTCCGGTCCGTTCGTCTATGAGCATCGCATGTCGGGCCTAGGGGGTTGGTAAAAGTCAGACCCCCAAAAGCGGTACAAGTCGTGTCGGAGTGTAGCCCAGAACACCCTGAGATACTACTGGAGTACCTACCAGTAAATCTCCTGCCTTGGCCAAGGACTTCGTGTAATGGCTCTCCTAGACACAGCGCGACCTCACCCCCAATACCGGGAGAGACGAACCCCTGCCGATCCGCTCACTGCCTCCATGTGGCTCGGGACTGTACCCAACTAAAACCTGTTTGCACGACTCATTTGAGCCGTGGTAGGGTAGTAATCAAAGCACAGTGGGAACTCACACGAGACAAATGACGATCTCGGGTCAATAAACTAACCTGTACACATGTCACCAAGGAACTGCTATCTGACGTCAGGTATAATACCAACTAGCATGTTCCCGGCGAGTCCTGTCCGGTGTACCCATAACCCAATGAGCACTTGTATACATCTTAGGTGATCCAACTGACACCAATAGATTGTGAGACCGGCCACCGCCCCTCGTCGGGGTCTCGACTGTATACACTAGTCTACTAATGGAGTATCGATGCCCAGTCTCGAAACTCCCACGACTAGGGACCACTTTAAGGATGTGCTTATAGACTATCCAACTCTCACGTATATGATCGCCATCATACTGCTGGTAGTCAAGCAAGAATCCTAAGGGCTCTATCAACGTGTAATAGCGACCTGTAAGGTCACCTAAAGCAGTACACGATGATAAAGACAAACCATGGTAGCATACTATTCTCCATCAACGTGTAATAGTAAACCATAATGTCACCTAAAACATATACACGATGATAAAGACAAACCAGATAGTATACAATCATCCTGAGTAAGATTGTCCTACCGGCATAGGTCCTCCCTCAATCATTGCAATCACGTGCCTGCGATCCAATAATTGACTCTGAGGGCACTATATCCAACAAGGGTACCTACAAATCAACACATATCGCAACGTTATGAAAACCAAGTCCAAAAACCGATACGGCACACGAATTGCTTATAGGTTAGAACCTATAGCTTACGCATGCAAAAACAACCAAATAACTCTTATCGTTGACGTACAAATGTCCAACGACCAAATCCAAATTCAAATATCAAAATCAAGTTTCAAATATCGGAAAACATAATACGGCAACTGAGGAAATCACTCCCAAATTCTTGCTCAGGTAAATAGGGACTAAACTAACAATACAGTAGTTAGGTTATATGGTAAGTGAGCTACAGGAAAAAAACCCAACACCAGAAGCCAACACTTGGCCGGCGAAGAAGCCAAAATACCCGGTGTCGCCGGTTGGAGTAGGAAGTTTTGGGCTCATATTCTGGTGGTGGTCTTCTACTGGTCTAACTAGGTCAATGTAGTTATTTGATTTTCTTATAAACATCCCAGGTTGCTCCAGATCCTATCTGAGTATCACAGTCCAAAAGAAAACCGACATCATGAAAATTCAATGTTCGTATTTGGGTTCTAATCTCTGGTCAGAAAAGCATCCCTAAGGTCTTGTAAAGACTCGCTATACTTTAATAACCACATCACAAGTCCACACATCCACTAACATCAACTTGGAACATTCCAAGATCTCAAATCTAACTAATTCGAACTCTAAACTAAGCTAGGATATATTAAACATAAACAATTTAACTAAAAGTGTAGGGATTACCTCATTTGGCAACTCAAGAACATTCTTAGGTTGCCCAAAGTCTTCAAAATCCAAACTTGAACTTACTATAGGGTGTAGGATGAGGTGGAGATCAACTTTTGTGAAGGGGGTGTGGGTTTTTGGTGATGATTTGGAGATATTTTCATGAGATAGAGGAGGGTGAAGGAGGAGCTTGAGATGAAGAAGAAGGAGGAGTAGTTAAAGAAATGAGATGAAGAAATAATGGATGTGTAGGAGCCATACCCCCCGTCTCTCTCTCATGGCATGCCCATGCCATCAAGTGTCATAATGTTGTCCCCCCCCTCTCTCTCATGCCCTCTCAAGGCATGCCCATGCCATCAAGTGTCATAATGTTGCCCTCCCCCCCTCTCTCATGCCATGCCTTCTCTTTTTCTTTTCTTTTCTCTTTTCCCTCTCACAAATAAATAAAACCAAATATCAACAATGCAATTGAAGACAACATGTAACAAAATGCAACATGTCATGGTGCACTAACCATGGCTAATTTAAAATACAGATTTGGCTTAATCGTGATTAGTAGTGCACTAATCAAGTTTAATTTAAACTTGCATATAATAATTGCATAATTATTTATAAAATGCCCAAATTCAGTAAATATCTTTTTAATAAATAAATCATTTCAATCTCCAATTATTTTCCAAATATTGGTATATAATTATACCATTTTACGAAAACCCCAATTCGCAAATCGAATAGTTTTCGCGAAATATATTATTTTAATATTTAAATTCCAAAAATAATATTTTATATTTTTGAAATGTTACAACCTTCCCCCTTAAATAAATTCGGTCTCCGAATTTAAATTTAAACCCCCAAATACTAAAACATTTCGATAATCAGTTCAAATCAATGGGGCTCCGAATCACGGAATATTCAGAATATCACAGCACATCGAGTGCGCATGAAAACTGAAGGAGTTTCTACAGCACCACTACAAAGGTTTAGTGGCATCACACATGCCATTCTTTAAATTTTTAGGGTGCTAGAGAAACTAACCTAAGGATCATACTAGATAAGCTAGGGTAACAAAAACATTAAACACTTTCATAAGAAGTAAAAGCTAGGTTTAGCGAATACAACCTTTGTAGATCCCTACGCTAGACTCCTTGGCCACTTGGGGTTAGAAAGAAGCTTGTTTGAGGTCCTCTAAGTTCACGACGATCCACCCGGAGTCCTCTTTGTCCAAGCTAGAAGCTTTACTAGATCAAGAGAAATAGTTGAAGCCAACACTCTAAACTAGTTGGCTAAAGTAGTATAGAATGTTGATGTGGTTTCTTTTCTCACTTAAAGACCCTAACTTGAACACTCTTTCACTCACTAATGGAAGCTAGAGAGCAAGAGAGAGGAAGAAGAAGATGAAGGCAATATGAGAGCACAAGATAATGATAAGCTTAGGATTTAAAATGAGAAAAAGAATATATATATATATATATATATATTCTCTTTCTCATTCTTAACCCTACTTATAAAATATCTAGATATTTATTTTGGATCTAAAATGGCCATAGAAAATAAATCATGGTTAAAGCAAAGGGTTAGTGTATGAATAAAATATTAAACCATGATATAATTTCCATTTTCATTTTCTTTTATCCAAAAATAAATATCAACATATTTATATAAAGTGTGAGTCTTATATTGCCACCATCTCATATATCAACAACCATGATAGAATATTGTATGCATGTATGTGTGCATACACATCCATATGTGCATCATAAAGAATAAGTGCATACATGCATGCATACAACAAAAGACAAGAAAGGGTTTAAAGTGAAAAGCTAATGGTCAATGATAAATCAACACTTGATTTAGCAAACCGGTCATATCACATACGACCCGACCAATAGCAAACCGCCCGATTAATATACGGTATCACATACGCGCATTTAATCGGGCCCCCGCTCATATCTCATATGCACACCACATCGTTTCGCCTAGACTAGGTAACTCCATTGTGGGACTCTAAGACTCGTCAATACGCCGGCAGTGGGTGATGATCATATCAAGCACCCCCAAGCCGCAAGAGGTCAGCTAAATGTAACGGCCACCCGGGTATTGAGCGATCAGAAGAAAACAAGCGAACCTGTCATAACTCCCGTCGAGCCAACCGGCAACACTACCGAACAGTCCGGTCTCTTCATCAGATATGCTGCATATCGAGTCTAGGGATGGTAACGTCGACCCCAATAACTCAATAAGTCGTGCCGATGAATGGTCTATAATAGATCGAGAAACTACTGATAACACTTATCAGTAAATCTCAACAGCCCTGGCCAGGGACTTACTGATATAGCCAATCGAGCACAGCACAGCATCAACTCCCAATACCGGGAGAGACGAAACCCCTCCTATCGCTCATCGTCTTCGTGTGTCTCGGGACTGTACCCAACAGCCACCTGTTTGCACGACTCAGTAGAGCCGTGGTAGGGTGGTAATCAAAGTATAGTGGGAGAACTCATAAGACTTTATGACGATCTCGGGTCTACAGACTAACATGTACCAGTGTCACCTGAGAACTGCTATCCGACGATAGATATAATACCATATAGGAGTTCTCGGCGAGTCCGTCCAGTGTACCCAGTCACCACTGAGCACCCATATACGATCTCGATGTCAAACATCGATGCATGTGGGAACATCCATCGCCCATCATATGAGTCTAGTATCATATACGCAAGTCTACTCTGGTATATCGATGCCCCGTCTCGATACACCTACGACTAGGGACTTTTCATGATATGCTTATAAACTACAGATATCCCACTAGTATGATCTCCATCATAATCACAGTAGTCAAGCAAATATCCTCAGGGCTTTATCAACATGTGTGAATGAATAAAAGCATGATCAAATCAACATGTCAGATAAAGAAGAACCAGATAGCATACTATTATGTCGAGCAAGAATGTACACTGAATATATATATTTACATGTATAAATACATCCACTATCATATAATGGCCTCTAGGGCATACATATATCCATTAATCTCCCACTTGCACTAAGGCCAGTTATTGGCGTATCTCATACCCAACATCTCAAAAAGTCGCTCATGCTGCGGCTGAGGGAGGGCCTTAGTGGGTGGATCCGCAGTGTTATTCTTTGTGTCTACTCTCCTAATCTCGATCTCGCGGCGATCTATAATCTTCCGGATCAAATGAAAACGCCTCAGGATGTGTCTGGATCGCTGATGGGACCTGGGCTCCTTGGCTAACGCCATAGCCCCATTATTATCACAATACAATGGTATTGTATCAATAATGGTTGGAACTACTCCTAGCTCCGAGACGAACATCCTCATCCAGACGGCTTCCTTGGTGGCATCATTCGCAGCAATGTACTCAGCCTCCATCGTAGAGTCTGCAACGGTATCCTGTTTGGAACTCTTCCAACTTACTGCCCCTCCATTGAGGGTAAATACAAACCCAGAGATAGATTTGCTATCGTCCTTATCACTCTGGAAGCTCGAATCGGTAAAGGCCTCCATTTGGAGATCTCCATTACCATACACCAAGAACAATTCTTTAATCCTTCTCAAGTACTTAAGAATGTTCTTTACAGCTATCCAGTGATTCTCCCCTGGGTTGGATTGATACCTGCTTACTACACTAAGTGCATAAGCTACATCTGGGCGTGTACATAACATCGCATACATTATAGATCCTACTGCCGAAGCATAGGGTATAATGCTCATGCGAGCTCTCTCTTCATCGGTCTTTGGGCAAGAGTCTTTAGAGAGAGTGACCCCATAGCAAGTGGGTAAGGCACCCCGCTTGGAGTCTTCCATACTAAACCTTTTTAGGATGGTGTTGATGTACCTGGTTTGGGACAATCCCAATAACCTTTTGGATCTATCCCTATAGATCCGAATGCCCAGAATGTATGTGGCATCACCCAGGTCCTCCATGGAAAACCTTAATGATAAGAAAGATTTGACCGACTGTAGCATAGGAATATCATTTCCTATCAGAAGAATGTCATCCACGTACAATACGAGGAATGTGAAAACTCTCCCTACAGCCTTCTTATAAACACAAGGTTCATCTGGATTTTTGATGAAATCAAACTCTTTGATAACGTCATCGAAACAGATGTTCCAACTCCGTGATGCCTGCTTTAATCCATAAATGGATTTAAGCAATCTACATGCTTTCCCGATGCTCCCACTGTCAATGAAGCCGTCTAGCTGATCTATATAAACGCATACTTCTAAATCTCCATTTAGAAATGCCGTTTTAACGTCCATCTGCCAGATTTCATAGTCGTAGTGAGCAGCAATAGCAAGTAGGATCCGAATGGATTTAAGCATGGCTACGGGAGAAAATGTTTCGTCATAGTCCAAACCTGGTCTTTGACGAAAACCCTTCGCCACAAGTCTTGCCTTATAAGTCTCTACCTGCCCATCTACACCAATCTTTCTTTTAAAGATCCATTTGCACCCCACAGGTTTTACCCCAGGGGGTACAATGTCCAAATTCCATACTTTGTTGGTGTACATAGACTCCATTTCGGATCTCATGGCATCCAGCCACTTCACAGAGTCTCCACTCGTGATAGCTTGCTGAAAACTGGTAGGATCATCATCCTCCATGATGCAGTCTTCTCTATCACCATCAATGAGGAAACCGTAGTACCTCTCCGATGGGCGAGAAGTCCTACCGGACCTACGGAGTGGCCGAGGTTCCTCGGTTTCTGTTGCAACAGTCGGTTCAACCAAGTCGTCATTTGTAGTTTGTGTTTCTAGAACCTCTTCTAGGTCTACCACTCTGCCATCAGTATCATTTGTAAAAAATTCTTTTTCTAAAAATGTGGCATGCTGAGAAACAAACACCTTTTGTTCTTCCTTATGGTAGAAAATATATCCATAAGAATTCTTTGGATATCCCACAAAATTACACATGACTGACCGTGTCTCGAGTTTGTCCGGATTCTGCTTTTTAACATAGGCCGGGCAACCCCAAATCTTAGTTCTCTTAAGAGATGGTCTCTTCCCATGCCATATCTCATATGGCGTGGTAGACACGGCTTTGGTTGGGACCCTGTTCAATAGAAACGCTGCAGTCTCCAATGCATGCCCCCAAAATGAGACGGGTAACTCAGCATCACTTATCATGGAACGGACCATATCTAATAGGGTCCGATTCCGTCGTTCTGACACACCGTTGTGCTGTGGTGTGTAAGGAGGAGTGAGCTGAGAAAGAATCCCATTCTCTTTTAGGAAGTTTGCAAACTCTGTACTGAGATACTCTCCACCTCGATCTGATCGAAGCATTTTGATGCTCAAGCCTGTTTGTTTTTCTACTTCGAGTTTATATTCAGTGAATTTCTCGAAGGCTTCGGACTTGTGCTTTAATAAAAATACATGACCGAATCTTGAGAAATCATCAGTCAAGGTAATGAAGTATGAAAAACCGCCTCTAACTTGTGTAGACATTGGCCCGCATACATCACTATGTATGAGGCCTAAGAGCTCAGTAGCTCTTTCTCCGTGTCCTGTAAACGGAGTTTTGGTCATTTTACCCTTGATACAAGACTGGCAAGTCGCATAAGATTTATATTCAAAAGGGTTTAAATATCCATCTTTGTGTAACTTGTTTAGTCTTGTTTCGTTAATATGACCAAGTCTACAGTGCCAAAGAAAAGCTTCATTTATTTCTGAAAGTTTTCTTTTATTGGTGTGTTGTATGCTGAAAACTATGTTGATTTAGGACGTATATCCCGTTATTAAGCGTACCATACCCAACCAACATTTGATTCAGGTGAATGTTCATAACATTGTTCTGCAATACAAAATTATATCCTTCATTATCTAACAAAGAAACAGATATTATATTACAAAGCATACTAGGTACATAATAATATGGGTTAAAAACCAATATACACCCAGACGGCAACCCCAAGTGATACTCTCCCACTGCAACTGTATGTATATTGGAACCATTTCCAACGCGGAGAGTATGGTCACCTGTCTTCAAAACCTTGCTATTTCTCAGCCCCTGCATGGAATTGCAAATGTGAGAACCTGAACCGGTATCCAATACCTAGGAAGCAGAGTTTATTGAAAAATAGTTTTCTGTCACAAACATACCTGAAGCGGAAGCATCCCCATGCTTCTTCTTGAGATCCAAGTACTCCGTGCAGTTGCGCTTCCAGTGTCCTGTTTTGTGGCAGTGATAACATTCCCCTTTCCCCGATTCCCCAGCTTTGGACTTGTCTTTCCCCTTGGCCTTTTTAACTCCACCCTTAGGTTTGGTGGGTTTCTTCTTCATCTTTCCCTTGGCCTTAGCCTTCGGGCAAGAAGAGGAAGATTACCCAACACTCAAAACGGGAGCTTTCACTGATTTCAGCGTGCTCTCTGCACTCCTTAACATATTAAGGAGTTCAGGTAGTTCCTTCTCCATGTTGTGTATGTTGAAGTTAACTATAAATTGAGCAAAGGTGGAGGGCAGAGACTGCAGAATAATTTTCGTATATTGCTCATTGTCCATTGTCCACCCAAGGTCCTCAAGCTCTTCTATAAGGGCTATCATCTTCAGAACATGGTCTCCTACTGGTGTGCCAGGGGCCATTCGCATCTGAAACAGTTTTCTGGATGATTTGTATCGTAATACGCGGGATTGCTCTCCATACAACTCCTTTGTATGGGGAAATATGGCTTTTACGTCCATATTCTCGTGCTGCTTCTGATGTGTGTTATCCATCGATGCAAGCGCGAAGCACTTGGCCGTGGCATAGTCAGCATCCCATGCCTTGCGGACTTCCTTATCCGCAACCAAAGATTTAGGACCTAGGACGGGCGGGGCTGGAACCGTGAGGACATATGATACCTTATCATAAGTCAAGGCAATATTAAGATTTCTCAGCCAGTCTTTATAATTGGTCTCATTCAGTTTATTTTTATCTAGTAGAAGTTTGAGTCCTGTCATTGGTATCTGCCATTAAGAGAGAGAAAAGAATACACTCAGTGAAAGCTCTTGCAAAAATCAGATTGGTTATTATCTTATCTAATCGATATCTCTTACTGCTTTAATCAATTTTTTCTTTCAAACCTTAAAAAGAAAACTAGCCAGGATTAATTACAGTCTACAACTTCGCTAACCGTTCAGCCAGGCCAGTGTCAGTACTTGAGGGAGGTTCCCCGTGCTTTCGCACGGACCTAATTAATATAAACCTCGTCTTCCCAGAGGCGTAGCCCCGTTTAACACCTTTTTAGACACCTAATGAGTTGGCTAATTGTAAACTGTAAAACTCTCCTGGGAGCAACTATTGCCCACAGTAGGATCGGGATCCAACCATCATATGGAAGGTATGCAATCTCATTGTAAATTTCAACTCTTGAAACTCCCGATGTGGTTTTTACCCCTAGCACTCATGACCTTGGCTATGGTCAACTAATCACAAGCACTAGTCAAGTTCAACCCGTCATTTCTTGATTAATTAGACCCGTTCTCATGACCCTTGGCTAAGGTCAACAAAGTCACATGCCCGTCCTAATTAATCTGCATCATATGCATTGTAGGAAGACATCACTTAGCTACCGTACACTACGCCTTGGCTAAGGTTAACAAACGTAGCACGAATACTAAGTACTCTACTTCCTAAAATGACGGAGGGTTGCGGATGATTTTTAAGAAAATCTTTAACGCTTTGAACTTGATATTGTCGTAGAATCAAATGGTTTTCAAAAGGAGTGGCTTAAGCTCCGCAGTTTTGAAATGTAGCTTTTTCGTAAAAAGCCGAGTGGTTTTCAAATCCAATTCTACAACATCTTTTTAGGTTTATTTTCTTTACATTAATCATATTAATGTAGTCCCATCGTTTAAGTCCTTAAGCCAATCACAAAAAAGAAACGAAAATACAACGTACGCTTATGCCATCCGCATTCGCCGCAATGTTCCGTTATGCACCGTTAGGTTACTTAACTAACGGCATACCGGGACGGGACTAGCGCGGGTGTAAAACATAAGCAACGTCTATTATATATCTCATATATAATATAGCATTCGTTTCAGATATATTAAGCGATCACATCACAGAATATAGGCAGCAGAAACACAGATATGATAACATAGGATATACTAGGATGTCCGTATTTAGTATTTTAGCCAACAATAGAAAATACGGATTCCACGGTCGTGATGAATAGCCAATCCCACACCCTAGACCCCTACGAGAGCGGCAAGTGACCCTGCCAATTCTGGAGTTAGGAAACCCGGTCTCGACGCCTCAAGATGGTCTCCCACTGGACTCCAGAACCCGGTTACTTATGCTCTCCTCCTTTGGTCTATCCTAATGCGGAAAAGTAAATAATATACAACAATGGTAACATCATCCTTGATTGATGTGAAAATTTGTGTTTGTAGTTTAACCGCAATCAGAACGGTGTCGCGCGTAGCTAGACCGAGGTGAGTACGGGTCGTCCTCAGGGAAACGTGGAACCTTTTACTTTTACTTTAGATGTGTTGAGAAAGAGAGGAGGGATAAAGAATTTTATAGAAAGATTTCTAGATCTATGTTAAACAAGAATATAAAATATAGATCTAGATTTTTTTAAAGATGTAGTTAATATAATAAGAGGGCTTGTAGGGTTCGTTAGGATTTAGTAGTTATGGACAATTAATTAAAAGTTACCCTTTTTATCCATTAATAGATTTAGAACTAGAACGACGGTGATGCGTGTGGATTAGGGTTTCTGGAGGGAAAAGGAATCCCACTCGTAACCCTTATCTCGACACGGAACTCCGTTCATATCTAGCCTTTACCAAAACAATCATTAATCTAATCTCTAATCGCAGTCGGAACTAGCAAAGAATTGCTAGCGCCCCCGATTAGGATGTTAATGATTCTTTTGATAAAGTTCCTAAACTTTATAGGACTTAAAAAGGGTTTAATTATTTTCATCGTCCATTAGCCTACCCTAATCCTACGAACCCTAACAAGCGGAGAATTACTCGCGCATGTTGGGAGAAGAAGATGAAAAGAAAGAGAGGGAGAACATAATGTAAAAAAAACAATTAAATAAAAAAAACTACCTTTATTAATCAACTCCTTCAAACTACACTTTTAATCCATAGAAAATGATTACAAAACTTGATTTGCTTCTCGATCTTTCCTAAGGAGGTAGTCGAACAGTCGATGATCAGCCTGGATGCGTGAGCATCGGGAGCTTCGTGATCTCTTCGGCTTGATGGATTTTCCAAGAGGCTCTCGGTGCCTTTTTATAGTGCAAACCCAGAATATTATTGTTGAAAAGTTGGTAAAATATTGCATAGATTCACCCCAAAAATCCTCTGCCCCTAACTCCCTGGAAGTGCGGCGGATCCGCGCTCAATGGTAAGGATCACTTGACAGAAATTTTTGGGCTTTGTGATTATGACATGTGGCAGTCCTAGGAACCTTCATAATTCAGAAATCTTCTCTCGTTTGCTTCCAGACTTGGTCTCCAAGTTTGCTTCTTAATTTGGCAAGATTTCTTCAACAACTTGATTTGCTTGATTCTAGCCTTGGAAAATTCTGCACAACTTGAAAATATTCTGCACAACAACTCAAATAAGATTTTAGTAAACTTTGTTCTACTAGGATTAGGTCAATAATATTATTTGCATACATTTTCCTACCAAATGATAATAAAAATATATTAACACATGGAAAATAATGTTTTTATACATAAACCCTCATATATATAATATATCATATTAAAGTCCTTTTTTAATATAAAAATGGTAGGAAAAATGTACTACAAATGTGCAGTTTTATCGACTGAACAAATACCCCCAAACTTATCTTTGATCGTCCCGAGCAAACTAGTTTATTCAAGAGGAGAAAAAGAAAGGAGAAAACTAAGCACACTTTCGTAGGCAGACACGATTGCACTGAGCACGTGCAACAAGCCGTTAAACCTCTAGGTGTCCCTAGTAGGAGGAGTGTTGTCTCCTGAGGGTTTTCAGCGGATTACACCCACAAAATCCTATTACAAAAGAGAGATGGTGAAATTTACATATAAAGACAAGAACCATAAAAGAAATACTTTGAAAAGAAGAGTTTCCAACTATACTAGCTTTTCAGTTGTCATGAGCCCTATCTTAATAGTCATGAAAAAATGTTAGAAATCACATCATCCCTCAATAAAACATCGTCTTTATTCTTCATTCCTACCTTTCATCCAAACATTGATCATATAACCCCACGTGTGTGTAAAGAACATCCCTACACTCGGAGAATTCAATTCAAGCTATCATACTCTTATCCATCTACCTCAGTACTTTTTAATTTTATGAATACTTAGGTTTGCTCGCACCTTTTCATGCGACCATTAATACTTCTTGAGGTACTAACTACCGATTACTCAAGTGCTTGCTGATTTGGTGATAGTATTTTCCTCGTCTTGCACCACCTAAGGCTTAGCAGTGACTCCCAGACCAGTTGGCCTTAGGGCACTAGGTGAAGAGGCACCCTCGCTATATTTTTTTATTGCTGCCTTGGCGATACAAAACCAGTGTTCATTTTTTTTCTTTCTTTTCACCATTTTTATATTTTCTTCATTTTTTTTTCATTTCCTTCATACTTTGGCTTTTAGACAAGAGCATTTCAAGGTATCATCTACTATCCCGAGTTTCAAGACGTGTGTAAGTGCATATAGTAGGGTATCAACATTCAAATGTTTGGCTTCTAGGATAGAAACTATTTTTCAGACTTATTTTTATCCTCAGATTAGTGACTTCCTTCATTTTACTAACCCTTGGGACAACAGCTCATAACTACTTATTAATAGTTCGTATAAGAAAACTTCTAATTTTCTTGGTTTTCTTAAACTATTCCTATCTTTTGGATGTAATGTTTCACTTTCTATTCATTTGTTATATAAAAAAAAATTTAATGCCAGGTGTCAAAGATAATTCAGTGAATACAAACCTCCCCCCCAAACCTGTTTTCAGCAGTGTCCTCACTGATGTAGCATTTTGAGAATATGGACCTGTATACTAAGGGAGAGATACAAGGGGTAAAATAATAGTTAAATGAAAAATTCCCCCAAACTTATTCTTTAACACGCACAGATATTCAATCAAATTATTTTTTTTTACTCACCTCCATTCTTAAAATGTGAAAAAGTTACCAAAATATGGAGGTGAGGCGGAGGAAATTTAGTTTTGATAAAGCGGCTCCTGTAAAAACAGGAGCTCCTCCGCGGGGTCAGCAGAAAAATACGGTTTTAATCTATGCCCATTTACTTTAAAAATCGAACCGTTTTTCAAATTTTCGACTTCAACTGCCCCGTGCGGGTGTACATACCGCACCACAAAAGGTCCTTTCCAACGAGATTTAAGCTTACCCGGATGAAGATGGAGATGAGAATCGTAAAGAAGGACTTGTTGCCCCGATGTGAAGGTTTTTCTAAAAAGATTCTTATCGTGGAACACTTTGGTCCTATTCTTTACTATCACCGTATTATCGTAAGCTTCATCGCGGAGTTCGCTTAGCTCATTCAATTGCAGCTTCCGATAACTGCCTGCATGATCAAGATCAAAATTAAGCTCTTTAATAGCCCACATTGCCTTATGTTCAATCTCGACAGGGAGGTGGCATGCCTTCCCAAACACAAGGCGGTATAGAGACATACCAAGATCGGTCTTATAAGCGGTGCGGAATGCCCAAAGAGCATCCGTCAATTTGGTTGACCAATCTTTACGGATTTTCGAAACCGTCTTCTCCAATATCTGTTTAATCTGCCTATTTGAGATCTCAGCCTGTCCGCTTGTTTGGGGGTGATAGGGCGTAGAAAGCTTGTGAGTGATTGAATATTTCCGCATCAAGGCCTCGAAAGACCTATTGCAGAAATGTGTCCCGTTGTCGCTAATGATAGCGCGAGGGTGTCCGAATCGCGAAAAGATATTTTCTTTAAGGAACTTAATGACAACTTTGTTGTCATTAGTGCGACACGGTATAGCTTCCACCCACTTCGAGACATAATCAACCGCTAACAAGATATATAGATTCCCAAAGGAGTTGGGAAAAGGGCCCATAAAATCAATACCCCAAACATCAAATATTTCCACAACCAATATAGGTTGGAGCGGCATCTCGTTCCTTCGTGAAATCCGACCCAAATGCTGACATCGCGGACAAGTTTTGCAATGTTCAAATGCATCTTTAAATAATGTTGGCCAATAAAAGCCACATTGCAAAACTTTATCCGCCGTTTTTCGAGGTCCAAAGTGACCGCCGCATGCCTGATCATGACAAAATGATAACACGCTCTTGAATTCATCGTTAGGGACACACCTGCGAATGATTTGATCGGAACAATACTTGAATAGATATGGTTCATCCCAGTAAAAATATTTTACTTGGGATAAAAATCGAAGTTTGTCTTGTTTCGACCAATCGCTAGGTATGAGTCCCGTCGCAAGATAGTTCACGATATCCACGAACCAAGGTTCGTAAGATACATTCAAGAGCTGTTCGTCGGGAAATGAGTCATTTATTGGCACGGTCACAGTTGGCGAAGAAGTGATGCGTGAAAGATGGTCGGCTACAACGTTTTCACATCCACTCTTGTCTTTGATGACAAGATCAAATTCTTGTAACAGTAGGATCCAACGTATTAGCCTGGCCTTCGCATCCTTCTTCGATAAAAGATGTCGTAGGGCGGAGTGATCTGTGTAAACCACAATAAGCGAGCCAATCAAGTAGGGCCTGAATTTCTCCAATGTAAATACAACTGCCAAGAGTTCTTTCTCGGTAGTTGTGTAATTTATTTGTGCATCATTCAAGGTCCTACTTGCATAGTAAATTACATGTGGCATCTTATCAATATGCTGTCCTAAGACAGCACCAATAGCAAAATCTGACGCGTCACACATAAGCTCGAACGGGTGGTTCCAATCCGGAGATGATAGGACGGGGGCTGTAGTGAGTGATTCTTTAAATGATTCAAAAGCAGCCACACAATCCGAATCGAAGTGAAAAGTAGTGTCCTTGGCCAATAGAAGGGTTAAGGGTCTAGCAATTTTGCTAAAGTCCTTAATAAATCTCCTATAAAATCATGCATGACCAAGAAAGGATCGTATATCTTTGACGCAATTGGGACAAGGGAGGTTTTGAATGACATCTATTTTAGCTCTGTCAACCTCAATGCCTTTATGTGAAATTATATGTCCAAGTACAATACCTTCTTGGACCATAAAATGGCATTTTTCCCAATTCAAAGTCAAGTTCTTATTCTTACAGCGGGTAAGAACAGCGTCAAGATTACGAAGGCAGTCCTCAAAGGAGTCCCCAAAAATGGAGAAATCGTCCATAAAAATTTCTAGAAAATTTTCCACCATATCTGAAAATATCCCCATCATGCACCGCTGAAATGTAGCGGGAGCGTTGCATAACCCAAAGGGCATGCGTCTATAAGCAAAAGTTCCGAAAGGACAAGTAAAAGTGGTTTTATCTTGATCCTTTTCGGCGATGGGGACCTGGTTGTAACCAGAGTATCCGTCCAAGAAACAGTAGTATTCGTGTCCCGCTAATCGTTCTAGCATCTGGTCAATAAAAGGTAGAGGGAAGTGATCTTTCCTCGTCGCGGCATTGAGTTTCCTGTAATCGATACATACGCGCCACCCAGTTTGGGTGCGTGTTTGGATTAACTCATTAGCCTCGTTAGTGATGACCGTGATGCCAGACTTTTTAGGGACCACATGAATTGGACTTACCCATTGACTATCAGATATGGGGTAAATTATTCCACTATCAAGACACTTGACGATTTCTTTCTTTACCGCCTCCTTCATAACGGGATTTAACCGTCTTTGTGGGTCTCGGGTTGGTTTGGCTTCATCCATCAGATGTATGTAATGTTCAACAATTAAGGGACAAATCCCTTTGATGTCAGCCATAGTCCAACCAAATGCTTCCCGATTCGATCTCAACACTGCCATAAGTGCATTCTCTTGCTCTAAGGCTAGAGAAGCGGAAATAATCACTGGCAAAGTCTCATTCTCTCCTAAATATGCATATTTAAGATGAGAAGGTAGCGGTTTGAGATCAAGAATTGGCGGAGAGACTATAGAAGGTGGGGTAAGCGAATGATATTCGGACTCCCGAAGAGGTTCAAAACTTGCATAAGATATTGACTCGGAAAGTGCTGCTGACTTTTGCAACGAGTCAACGGGTTCAATCTCAAGGTCGGACTCATTGAACATATTCTCACTGTAAAGTGGTGCAAGATCGAACGATGTCTCATTAGTGTTGTCGCGAACATCAAAGCAAAGTTCCTCATCCATGCAGCTTTCGGGAGCTATCTCGTGGATGGAACAAACATCCAGCAATTGAGCAGAAGGTTCTGATGGCTGACTTCCTAGCTTGTAAATATTAAGCTCAATTGTCATTTTCCCGAAGGATAAGTTCATAGAACCGTTATGACAATTAATCACAGCGTTAGAAGTTGCTAGGAAGGGTCGACCAAGTATCACCGGGATTTGATTGCGTGGGTTTGCCACAGGTTGTGTATCTAAAACAATAAAGTCCCCGGGAAATATGAATTCCCCGACTTTAATTAACACATCCTCTAGTTCGCCCCGAGGTTTGGTGATAGATCGATCAGCCATTTGGAGAGTACAATGGGCGGATTTTAACTCTCCAATTCCTAACTACTCGTATACTGAATAAAGAAGCAAGTTGACGCTAGCGCCTAGATCGAGTAAAGCACGATTTATATTTTTACCCCCAATAGAAATAGAGATTGTAGGACAGCCGGGGTCCTTACGTTTCTTTGGTATTTGTTGGGTAAAAGCTGTGCTAACATTACTCGTCATGAAAACCTTTTTAGGCACTTGAGTTTTCCTCTTCCTAGTGCACAAGTCTTTAAGGATTCTTGCATAAGACGGGACTTGTTGAATAGCATCTAGAAGAGGAATATTCATGCTAACTTGCTTAAACATTTCCACAATCTTCTCCATTTGCGGGTTAGGTCGGTTGGCCCTTAGTCGGTTTGGAAATGGAGCTCGATCAATAAGTTTTGGGTCCAACGTTTGTGGAGAAGACTGTGGCGACGGATTCGATCCCAAAATTGGAGTGGGCATCGACTTAGATAGATTTGGCGAAATGTTTGAGCCTTGGGGAAAACGGAGAATAGGCTCGGACGAAGGTGGAAGACTAGACGAGTTAGGGGAAGAAGAAGAAGAAGAAGGGGTATCAAATGTGTCACTATCATCAACTTGCTCACCCACTTGGTTGTTCAGCACTCTTCCCGATCTCAACGTAGTGACGGCATTCACATTATGACTTTGTGAATGGCCAGGATTCGGTAGGGGTTGAGATGGGAGTTTCCCTTTCTCTCTCGCACTCATTGCGGCGTTTAACTGTGCGATTTGGTTTTCTATTGATTTAATACTCTCACCATGGGAGGAGGAGTTTTTCGTTAGGGTATCAATAGAAGACCTTATCTCAGCCGAATTTGCATGGATTGTTTCATGAATATATCCAAAGTTTGTGCAAGTGAGTTGTCAATACCGGCCACTTGTGGTGTAGAAATGTTGGCCGGATTTTGGAAATTCTGTGACTGAAAGGGGGGCTGATTCTGTGGTTGTGGTTGCTGTGAAGGAGGTCTTTGATAATTGCTTTGTTGGTTTTGATTCCAAGCAAAGTTAGGATGATTCCTCCATCCTTGATTGTACGTGGAAGAATAAGGGTCGTTTCTAGGTCGCTACTGAAAAGTAGCATTAGCTTGAAACGATGCATTCATAGGACATTCTTCCGTTAAGTGTGAAGGATCCGAACAGCAACCACAGACGGTCTTAGGAAGCGTGACCTGATTTAGGGAGAATGATGAGAACTTGTTTTCAATAGCATCGAGTTTCTTCTGAATTGCTGCCATTTCGGCTTTTACTGCGATAGAAACATCGAGCTGGTGAATACCTCCCTTAGTTGAAGGTGGTCTTACGCTTTCCCACTGCAACGTGTGTTCAGCGAAATCTTCCAGATATTTCCATGCTTCACCGCCATCTTTAGACATGAAATTGCATTGACACATTGTTTCAAGCATCTGCTTTGTCGCTGGATTAATGCCCTCATATATAATCCGACATAAATCCCATCTTTGTATTCCGTGATGGGGGCATTGGACAAGCAGATCTTTGAAACGTTCAAAGAACTTCCAAAATGGTTCATTGGGAAGCTGGGTGAACTGGTTGATCTCGCTCCTAATATGTGCAGTCTTATGATTTGGGTAAAACTTCTTAAGAAATGCTACGACGAATTCATCCCAATTAGCGATAGAGTGTGCGGCAGTATTATAAAGCCATTTTTCTGCCAAGTCGCACAATGTGAATGGGAGAAGACGTAAGCGCATAGCATCTAAGGTCAATTGTGAAGTACCCATCATTGCGCATACGTTTTCGAATTTGGTGATGAAAACGTACGCGTCTTCCGACTCAAGTCCGTGAAATTTGGGGAGCAGGTTGATGTAGTGGGGTTTAATTTCGAAATTATCCCCGTTAGGTGGTGGAAGAGATAGACAAGTAGGAAGGGGACCACGAATAGGATAGCATCTCTCTTGGAGAGAGATGCGCGGTGGATTCTGCGCACCTCCGGGCGGTGGCAGCGTGGTGTTATACTCTGATGGAGTGCCGTCCATCTCGGTCGATGTGGTGTGTGGTGGGGGAAAAGAAGATGAAGAAGTACCGACTTCGGCGTCGATAACAGGAACGCGGACAAGACGGGCACTAGGATCCCGTGTCCAGCCAAGCATGCACTAAGCGGGTTTAGTGCAAGTGGCAGCGTGTGTGTGATTTAAAATTGGCTTGTTTTGAAAAAGTGGGACTCAAGACAAATCTCCCTAAGATGCACAAGCAACCCTAGAACTAAGGTTACCTAGGTCCAGTCTCTAGACCGCTCCTAGACTTCCAAAGGACAAGCCGCAGGATAAATCCTCTACCGCCTCCGTACTACCCTTGTAGCCAGATAAGTGCCAGGTAAGTGGGAAGGAACCACGTCGTGGGCCTAATTAAAAACCACTAGCCTTTGTCACACTTGCCTAGGCACTACAAAAGTAATGCGGATAAACGATAGATTACCCACGACCTTCCTCTGTCCTTATTGAGCGCGACAGTTCCTTAGAGTCTGGTCTAGATATTTTTTAAATTAATGAAGGGTTGATCTATATGCTCGGTTTGTGATTTGTGGGGCTTAGGAAGGGTGATGAAATCCCCACCTAATCTTGATTTGGCCTTTGCCCCTTAGAGTCCGTATTAAATATGCAAAACAAAACCAATCACAAAACTTTTGCAAAAAGATTTTTGAGTGGCGCAATTTTGCAAAGAATCCTGCAGAAAATAGATTTTATTGGATTTGAGGAGAGAGAGAAGGAGTTGAGAATCTTACCAGAGAGTTCTGTAGCCCTAATCCCTCCAAGCAGCCGCGTTTCCGCCGCAGGAAGCACCTTTGTGCCGCGGTTCCGCCGCGAGGTGGATGGATCGCTTGCTGAAAATTTTTCTGTGATCTCCTTTGCTCCTCTGGATCTCTAAAAATGTCTCTGTTTCCTGTTTTCCTCAATTCTGTGACTCCAGATCTCCTTGCAAAAATCCACGCACAAATCGTTAAATATGCAATTTGCAGTTTTGTTTTAATAATGATATGGCTCGTCTAAGAATTCAACACAAATAGTAAAAATAAAAAATTACGCACGTATCCCCGGCAACGGCGCCATTTGATTGATACGAAAGAGTGTTTGTTTGTGTAGTTTAACCGCAATCAGAACGGTGTCGCGCGTAGCTAGACCGAGGTGAGTACGGGTCGTCCTCAGGGAAACGTGGAACCTTTTACTTTTACTTTAGATGTGTTGAGAAAGAGAGGAGGGATAAAGAATTTTATAGAAAGATTTCTAGATCTATGTTAAACAAGAATATAAAATATAGATCTAGATTTTTTTTAAGATGTAGTTAATATAATAAGAGGGCTTGTAGGGTTCGTTAGGATTTAGTAGTTATGGACAATTAATTAAAAGTTACCCTTTTTATCCATTAATAGATTTAGAACTAGAACGACGGTGATGCGTGTGGATTAGGGTTTCTGGAGGGAAAAGGAATCCCACTCGTAACCCTTATCTCGACACGGAACTCCGTTCATATCTAGCCTTTACCAAAACAATCATTAATCTAATCTCTAATCGCGGTCGGAACTAGCAAAGAATTGCTAGCGCGCCCGATTAGGATGTTAATGATTCTTTTGATAAAGTTCCTAAACTTTATAGGACTTAAAAAGGGTTTAATTATTTTCATCGTCCATTAGCCTATCCTAATCCTACGAACCCTAACAAGCGGAGAATTACTCGCGCATGTTGGGAGAAGAAGATGAAAAGAAAGAGAGGGAGAACATAATGTAAAAAAAAACAATTAAATAAAAAAAACTACCTTTATTAATCAACTCCTTCAAACTACACTTTTAATCCATAGAAAATGATTACAAAACTTGATTTGCTTCTCGATCTTTCCTAAGGAGGTAGTCGAACAGTCGATGATCAGCCTGGATGCGTGAGCGTCGGGAGCTTCGTGATCTCTTCGGCTTGATGGCTTTTCCAAGAGGCTCTCGGTGCCTTTTTATAGTGCAAACCCAGAATATTATTGTTGAAAAGTTGGTAAAATATTGCATAGATTCACCCCAAAAATCCTCTGCCCCTAACTCCCTGGAAGTGCAGCGGATCCGCGGCAAATGGTGGCTAGGGCCGCGGATCCGCGCTCAATGGTAAGGATCACTTGACAGAAATTTTTGGGCTTTGTGATTATGACATGTGGCAGTCCTAGGAACCTTCATAATTCAGAAATCTTCTCTCGTTTGCTTCCAGACTTGGTCTCCAAGTTTGCTTCTTAATTTGGCAAGATTTCTTCAACAACTTGATTTGCTTGATTCTAGCCTTGGAAAATTCTGCACAACTTGGAAATATTCTGCACAACAACTCAAATAAGATTTTAGTAGACTTTGTTCTACTAGGATTAGGTCAATAATATTATTTGCATACATTTTCCTACCAAATGATAATAAAAATATATTAACACATGGAAAATAATGTTTTTACACATAAACCCTCATATGTATAATATATCATATTAAAGTCCTTTTTTAATATAAAAATGGTAGGAAAAATGTACTACAAATGTGCAGTTTTATCGACTGAACAATCCTCAACCCGGAACTGCCCCGAATGAAAGAATATTACATTACAAATGAATTTTACATGAATGAAAAATAAAACCCTCATCTCATATAAAACCCCCCGGCTATTCGATCACGACAATCCAATACATCATAACACAGCAACATATAACATCATATGTCATCTACGTAAGCAAGTTTGCGTACCCCAATTGCCGTTGACATATAGCAACGAAACCGGTGATACACATACTACGCTTACAGTCGCAGAAACAAGTATCACATACTACTGGGCGATGTTAAACCCTTCGATCGAATTAACGAACACCCACATTCCCTAGCAAGCTCAACACTTGAGCACCGCTAAACAATACCCAAAGTCTATGCCACAGTATTTAATGGACCAACCGTAGAAGGGCAGACCTAAGCCTCATTTGTGGCGCCACTAACCACGACAAACCCTAAGGTTCAGTCGTAGTTTGGTGGTCACATCTCAAGTTAGGGTTACTTTCTTCTAGAGGGTCCAAAGGAATACCTGCATTAGTTATCGAGTATGTTCAACCTAGAAAACACGAGTGTTTGATAATTTGTTGAACCTGCTTAACGTCACCAAAGTTACCAATACGATGCTATAAAATACGAATACGAACTATTCCGCAAAGAGCCCAATACCAAACTTACATCACATGCAATTCTGGACTACTTAAACAAAACCAGAAACCCCAGAACATAATATACAGAACACTGGAGCAAAACGAGAAGGAGAGGAGCACAGTGGGTCGGCGACGCCGGAAAAATTGGCTCTGTCGCCGACCCATTCCGAGCCCCCCCTTCGTACTTCACCAGTGTTCTTGTATCATTCTAAATACCACTCTGCAGTTGTTTAAATAATTTTCAGGTCACTTTTAAAAAAATTTACAGAGAGCATTTTTCAAGGGTCTATAATTTCGTATTTTAGGGAAGTTTTCATTTTCGTATTCTTGTAACATCGCCTAGGCTTCTAACTTGTCTCTGATACCATGAAGGAGTTTCTACAGCACCACTACAAGGGTTTAGTGGCATCACGCATGCCATTCCTTAAATTTTTAGGGTGCTAGAGAAACTAACCTAAGAATCATACTAGATAAGCTAGGGTAACAAAAACATTAAACACTTTCACAAGAAGTAAAAGCTAGGTTTAGGGAATACAACCTTTGTAGATCCCTACGCTAGACTCCTTGGCCACTTGGGGTTTAAAAGAAGCTTGCTTGAGGTCCTCTAAGTCCATGACGATCCACCCGGAGTCCTCTTTGTCCAAGCTAGAAGTTTTACTAGATCAAGAGAAATAGTTGAAGCCAACACTCTAAACTAGTTGGCTAGAGTAGTATAGAATGTTAATATAGTTTCTTTTCTCACTTAAAGACCCTAACTTGAACACTCTTTCACTCACTAATGGAAGCTAGAGAGCAAGAGAGAGGAAGAAGAAGATGAAGGCAATATGAGAGCTCAAGATAATGATAAGCTTGGGATTTAAAATGAGAAAAAGAATATATATATATATATTCTCTTTCTCATTCTTAACCCTAGTTATAAAATATATAGATATTTATTTTGGATCCAAAATGGCCATAGAAAATAAATCATGGTTAAAGAAAAGGGTTAGTGTATGAATAAAATATTAAACCATGATAGAATTTCCATTTTCATTTTCTTTTATCCAAAAATAAATATCAACATATTTATATAAAGTGTGAGTCTTATATTGCTACCATCTCATGTATCAACAACCATGATAGAATATTGTATGCATGTATGTGTGCATACATATCCATATGTGCATCATAAAGAATAAGTGCATACATGCATGCATACAACAAAAGACAAGAAAGGGTTTAAAGTGAAAAGCTAATGGTCAATGATAAATCAACACTTGATTTAGCAAACCGGTCATATCACATACGACCCGACCAATAGCAAACCGCCCGATTAATATACGGTATCACATACGCGCATTTAATCGGGTCCCCGCACATATCTCATATGCACACCACATCGTTTTGCCTGGACTAGGTAACTCCATTGTGGGACTCTAAGACTCATCAATACGCCGGCAGTGGGTGATGATCATATCAAGCACCCCCAAGCCGCAAGAGATCAGCTAAACGTAACGGCCACCCGGGTATTGAGCGATCAGAAGAAAACAAGCGACCTGTCATAACTCCCGTCGAGCCAACCGGCAACACTACCGAACAGTCCGGTCTCTTCGTCAGATATGCTGCATATCGAGTGTAGGGATGGTAACGTCGACCCCAATAACTCAATAAGTCATGCCGATGAATGGTCTATAACAGATCGAGAAACTACTGATAACACTTATCAGTAAATCTCAACAGCCCTGTCCAGGGACTTACTGATATAGCCAATCGAGCACAGCACAGCATCAACTCCTAATACCAGGAGAGACGAAACCCCTCCTATCGCTCATCGCCTTCGTGTGTCTCGGGACTGTACCCAACAGCCACCTGTCTGCATGACTCAATAGAGCCGTGGTAGGGTGGTAATCAAAGTACAGTGGGAGAACACACAAGACTCTATGACGATCTTGGGTCTACAGACTAACCTGTATCAGTGTCACCTGAGAACTGCTATCCGACGATAGATATAATACCATATAGGAGTTCTCGGCGAGTCCGTCCAGTGTACCCAGTCACCACTGAGCACCCGTATACGATCTCGATGTCAAACATCGATGAATGTGGGAACATCCATCGCCCATCATATGGGTCTAGTATCATATACGCTAGTCTACTCTGGTATCTCGATGCCCCGTCTCGATACACCTACAACTAGGGACTTTTCAGGATATGCTTATAAACTACAGATGTCCCACTAGTATGAGCTCCATCATAATCACAGTAGTCAAGCAAATATCCTCAGGGCTTTATCAACATGTGTGAATGAATAAAAGCATGATCAAATCAACATGTCAGATAAAGAAGAACCAGATAGCATACTATCATGTCGAGTAAGAATGTACACTGAATATATATATTTACATGTATAAATACATCCACTATCATATAATGGCCTTTAGGGCATACATATATCCAACAAAAACGAATGCGAAACTCAAAATCGAACTCCGTCAAGCGTCACGCAATCACTGGAGTTATAATGGAAATACAAATCTCGAAATACACTACTGAAATCTAAATATACTATAGTCAAAATTATAATACGTATATAGTACGCATACCTTTAAAACTATTTTAAAAGCTGAATAAAACACATGCAAAATCTTTTCCGAATCGTCGTGCAATGCGTAACTCACGGCACAGGTGGCGGACGCTCATTTGTAAAGTAATAAATATACGTCTATATGCGTTTGCTTAAGATATACGTTCCGCCTTTTTGAAATATCCCAAAAGGTTTTCCTTATGAAAGTTCATGTCACTCCTGGGCACATAGAAAAATAGTGAGGCTATAACTCCTTTTTGAAAATATCTTGGAAATTTTGATGCATGCAAAAATACTCAGGTACTTTCCTCAGATCAGTACTGCTCGGCTACTACATAATATAGTACCCACCATGAAAATATGGTACTCAAAAATAAATTAGCCTCAAAAGGCGTATCTAATATCACGTGCGTCTGGTGCGCACGGAAACCCAAGTCCAATACTGTAGGGTTACTAGGCACACTTACAAGGGTCTATAAGGTATCAACCATGCCCGATTCAAAATTTAGACGTGCCGAACAACCCTAACCAAGATCTTTAAACTAGAGATTAGGCGAAACAAAGTATGTTAAACACTTTAACATTTAAGAGTTTGGGATTACAACCTTTGTAGTCCGGTCTTTCACTTCATAAGCTCCGTGTTGAGGTCCCTTCGCTGCGATCATCGATTTCCCGGACTCTAGAGAGGCTCCACGAAGAGAAAGATGCATGCTTGCTTCCGATCTTCGATAACAAAGATGATCTACCTTGAAGTTTCTTTAACACAAGCTCTCACTATCTAATGAAGTGAACACCCTAATCTAAATGGCTAGGATAGATTAGGATGATGATGTAGGATTTTAGCTCTCATTTATTTTCTTAATCTCACACATTTTCATCACTAAGCAAAAAGCTAGAAAGCTTTGCAAGAAGGAAGAAGAAGATGATTACTTTATGATGAATAATGAATTGTAGTGAGGTTAGAAATGCAACAATGGGTTAAGTATGATAACTTAATCCATATAGAGAATGAACCATGGTCAAGAGTTGAGTTGGGTTAACAAATATCATCACAAAATATCTTTAGAAAATATCTTTGCAAAAACAAAACAAAAAACTTCTAGAAGCTTCTAGAAAAATTAACCCAAATCAAACCTTAATCATGTTTAATCTCCACTAATCTTGTTGCATTAATAACCCTAACATGTTACAATATTATATATCATATATACAATATTTATTGTAACAAAATAAAATAATACAATTAACATATATCGCATATATATCAATGTATTACCCGAGTGAGAAAAAGAATCTTTTAGTGAGCTTATATTAGTTAATGTAATTTAATATATCAAATATATAATTATACATTAAATTATCGAATCAACACTTGATCCGATAATCCGGTTATTTCACAAATAACCGACTAATATAATCTGTATCAGTTCATCGAATCAACACTTGATTCGATGACCCGGCTATATCACATATACCCGGCCGATATCTCATATCGCGAGAATCTAATACGGTATCACATACACGTATTGTTCTCGGTCCCGCACATATCATATATGTGCTCCTACTCCATTTTACCTGAGTCAAGAAACCTCTGTGTAGGACTCTAAAGAATCGTCAATACGCCGGCAGTAGGTGATGATCATATCAAACACCCACAAGCTGCAAGCGGTCAGCTAAACGTAACAGCCACCCAGGTATTGAGCGATCAGAAGATCAACAAGCAAGCCTGTACATTCTCCTGCGAATCCAATCAGTAACACTCCCGTACAGTCCGGTCTCTTCGTCTGATATGTCGCATATCTCGCCTAGGGGTGGTAAACGTCAGACCCCAGTAGCTTGATAAGTCGTATCGATATGAGGTCTATAATAGTTCGAGAAACTACTGATAACACTTACCAGTAAATCTCAGCAACCCTGGCCAGGGATTTCCAGTTATAGCCAATCGAACATAGCGCAACATCAACTCCCTATACCGGGAGAGACGAATCCCCTCCTATCGCTCATTGCCTCCATGTGATTCGGGACTGTACCCAAAAGCCACCTTTTTGCACGCCCTCTTGGATGTGGTATGATGGAAATCAAAGCACAGTGGGAATCACACAAGACTCTATGACGATCTTGGGTCTACAGACTAACCTGTACCAGTGTCACCGGAGAACTGCCATCTGACGTGAGGTATAATACCATCTGGGAGTTCTCGGCGAGTCCGTCCAGTGTACCCAGTCTCTACTGAGCACCCGTACACCATCCTTGATGTCAAACACCGATGTATATGGGATCATCCATCGCCCATCATATGGGTCAAGATGCGTATACGCTAGTCTACTCTGGTGTATCGATGCCCTGTCTCGATACACCCTCGACTAGGAACAGTTATAGGATGTACTCGTCAACTACCGTGACCCCACTAGTATGATCTCATCATAGTCCCAGTAGTCGAGTACATATCCTAAGGGCTCTATCAACATGTAACATAGATACAATCTGAGTACATGTTAAGATAAAGTACAACCAGATAGCATACTATCATGTCGAGCAAGAAAGTCCTCCCTATATATGTCCAAGTATCAACTACAATATACATCGTATGTACAGTAATAGCCTCTAGGGCATACATATAACTAACAATCTCCCACTTGCACTAGGGCCATCTGTTGTGGTATCGCATACCCAACAATTAGCTGTGGTTGAAATATCTCATATTCAACCATCCCATAAAAGTCTCTACTGGGACATAGGCCTTTGTGAGTGGCCCCGCGTTGTTGTCCTCTGTGTCTACTCTCCTAACCTCGATCTCCCTGGAGATCAACCATCTCCATGATCAGGTGATACTGTCTAAGAATTATATCTGGATTTCTGATGGGACGGGGGTTCCTAGGCCAAAACCATAACTCCATTGTCACACAATGGTAGGAACGAAGTTCATCTCATGAACTTATATATATCCAGACTGTCTCTTTAGTAGCATCCTTGGTAACGATGTATCTTGCCTTTAATCGTCTAGTATGTCACAGTATGTACCCTGGAACTCTTCCAACATACTGTCCCTCCAGTGAGGGTAAAGACAATGCCTGCGACTGACATTCAGTCGTCCTTATCACCCTGGAACTTTTCCAGTGATTCTCCCCGGGATCAATTGATACCATCTCACTACAACTAGTGAGAATCCTAACATCCAAATAGATCTATCTCATAGATCCATAACCCAGGATTTAGGAGGTATCACCTTGATCCTATATGGAGAATCATTGTGATAAGCGGAGATTGACCGAGCGTAGCATAAGAAACTCCTTCTCTATCAAGAGTATGTCATCCACGTACTCTACGAGGATCACCACCAGACTCTCTACTATCTTTTTGTATATACAAGGTTCATCTACCATTTTGATGAAGTCAAACTCTTTGACTACCACATCAAAACAGATGTTCCAACTTCGCGATGCCTGCTTTATCACATAAAATATCTTGCACACGTTTCTGCTGCTCCCACTATCTACAAAGCTTTCTGGCTGTGTACTTATAGACGTTCTCTTTCAAATCATCATTTATAAAAGCAGTCATGACACCCAACCACCAGATATCGTAGTCATGGTATGTAGCAGTGGCAAGTAGGATCTGGATGGACTTAAGCATAGCTTTGAAAGTCTCAACTTTTCCATATACACCAAGTAATCTTCTCAAGATATACTTGCTCCTGATGGGGATTTAACCCTTCAGTTAAAGCAACCAAAGTCCATACTTTGTTGGTGTATAAGGATTCCATCTCAGATCACTAAGCATCCAGCCACTCTTACAGAGTCTCACTCCTGATGGCCAGCTCGAAACTAGCTGGGTCATCATCTCATGATGCAATTCTCGCTCCCACTGTCATAGAGAAACCGAAGTATCTCTCAGGTGGGTGAGGAACCCAACTAGATCGGTGGAGAGGCTGAGGTTTGTTGGAAACTACTGAATCCTTTGGTTCTACGAAATCATCAGCTGCAGTTTTGTAGCTGGAACTCTTTCCAGTTCTACCTCATGACCACTAATTTTTCACAAAAAATTCCCTTTCATAAAGGTGGCATGTTGAGAAACAAAATATCTTTTGTTTCTCGGTTAGGTAGAAGATATTCCCTTGCGAATGCTTGGGATATCCAACAAAGTTCTACAGAACTGACTTTGCCTCGAGCTTGTCCGGACTATGTTTCTAGACATAGGCTGGACAACCCCAAATCTTAACATACTTAAGATATGGGCTCTTCCCATTCCATATCGCATATGAAGTGGTAGGCAACTGATTTGATTGGAACCCTATTCAATAGGTATGCAGCTTCTCAATTGCATAACTCCAAAAAGGAAATAGTAAACTTAGTAGTACTCATCATAGAGCGCACCATATCTAATAGGATGTGTTTGCTCCGCCCCGATACACCTACATGCTGTGGTGTATACGGAGGAGTAATGCTGAGAGAGAATCTCATTCTCCTTTAGAATAGTCCAGGAATCACGTGCTTAAGTATTCTCCTCCTTGATCTCATCAAAGGACATAATACTTATACCCGTATTTTGGTTCTCTACTTCTAACTTATATTCTGTGAATATCTCAAAAGGTTCGGACTTGTGTTTCAACAGGAACATATGTCTGAATCTTGAGAGATCATCAGAGAATGTAATGAAGTATAAAGAACCGGTCTTGAACATATGTCTGAATCTTGAGAGATCATCAGAGAATGTAATGAAGTATAAAGAACATATGCCTTCTTATATCAGCATGTATCAATCCCAAGAGTTCACTAACTCTTTCTCTGTTTCCAATAAACAGAGCTATGGTCATCTTATCTTTGTGACATGACCGGCAAGTTTCACAAGCTGTAAATTCAAACTAATTTAAATATGCATCTAAATGTAACTTAGCTAGTCGGGTCGCATTGATATGACCTAGTCTACAATGTCTCAAGAAGGATTCGTTCATTTCTGAACTCTTCCTCTTGTGTGTGTTCTGTATACTAAGAACTGTAGTTTGATTTAGAACGTCAATGCTTTTAGATAACGTGCCTGAACCGATCAACTCTTGATATAGGAAATGTTCAAAATATTATCCAACAATACAAAATTATATCCTTCTTTACTAATAAAGAGACGATATGATGTTGTATATCAGCTTCGGTATCTAATAACATTCGTTCAGAATCAATGTATTTTTTAATACAGGGTGATAACTACCAACAGACTTGGCTGCAACACTTGCACCGTTTCTATCTCATGAAACTTATCACCCGTTCTCAGTCCTCTACCTTTCTGTAGCCCATGTAACAGATTATATTTCCGGGATCCTGATCTGGTATCTCATACCCAGGACGTAAAGGATACTGAGAAACAATTCTCTATAATGAACACACCCGAAGAAGATGCATAAACATGCACTTTCTTCGTTTGGGCGGCACGGGAATTCTGGTAATCCCCTATTTCCTGCTATGTCTTATAACAATTATAAGTTGGAGCGGGACCAACGTTCCCCAGCTCAATATAACAAGCGGGTTCGGTCAATACATCCGTATTATTATCTTGATTAAGGTGTGATATGGTCGCTACCTGGAGAGAGAAAGAAGAAAACACTCAACGTATGCTCTTGCAAGATTAGATTGGTTATTTAATATACCTAATCAGGATGTCTCCCACTGTTTTAATCAAATCTTCCTTCAAACCCTAAAAGGAAAGACTGGCCGGGATTAATTACACGCTACAAGTTCGCCAATCTTTCAGCCAGGCCAGGGCCGGTACTTTGAGGGAGGTTCCCCGTGCTTTCGTACGGACCTAATTAAAGTAAACCTCGTTTTCCCAGGGGCGTAACCCCGTTGACACCTTTCTAGACACCTACTTGATCGGCTAATTGTAACGTGTAAAACTCTTCCAGGAGTAACTCTTACTCGCAGCGGGTATCGGGATCCAACTATCTCATAGAAGGTATGCAATCTCATTGCAAATTTCAACACTTGAAATTTCCAATAATATTTTACCCCTAGTGACTTATATTAGTTAATGTAATTTAATATATCAAATATATAATTATACATTAAATTATCGAATCAACACTTGATCCGATAATCCGGCTATTTCACAAATAACCGACTAATATAATTTGTATCAGTTCATCGAATCAACACTTGATTCGATGACCCTGCTATATCACATATACCCGGCCGATATCTCATATCGCGAGAATCTAATACGGTATCACATACACGTATTGTTCTCGGTCCCGCACATATCATATATGTGCTCCTACTCCGTTTTGCCTGAGTTAAGAAACCTCTGTGTAGGACTCTAAAGAATCGTCAATACGCCGGCAGTAGGTGATGATCATATCAAACACCCATAAGCTGCAAGCGGTCAGCTAAACGTAACAGCCACCCAGGTATTGAGCGATCAGAAGATCAACAAGCAAGCCTATACATTCTCCTGCGAATCCAATCATTAACACTCCCGTACAGTCCGGTCTCTTCGTCTGATATATCGCATATCTCGCCTAGGGGTGGTAAACGTCAGACCCCAGTAGCTTGATAAGTCGTGTCGATATGAGGTCTATAACAGTTCGAGAAACTACTGATAACACTTACCATTAAATCTCAGCAACCCTAACCAGGGATTTCCAGTTATAGCCAATCGAACACAGCGCAACATCAACTCCCTATACCGAGAGAGACGAATCCCCTCCTATCGCTCATTGCCTCCATATGATTCGGGACTGTACCCAAAAACCACCTTTTTGCACGCCCTCTTGGACGTGGTATGATGGAAATCAAAACACAGTGGGAATCACACAAGACTCTATGACGATCTCGGGTCTACAGACTAACTGTACCAGTGTTACCGGAGAACTGCCATCTGACGTGAGGTATAATACCATCTGGGAGTTCTCGGGGAGTCCGTCCAGTGTACCCAGTCTCTACTGAGCACCCGTACACCATCCTTGATGTCAAACACCGATGGATATAGGATCCTCCATCGCCCATCATATGGGTCAAGATGCGTATATGCTAGTCTACTCTGGTGTATCGATGCCCTGTCTCGATACATTCTCGATTAGGAACAGTTATAGGATGTACTCGTCGACTACCGTGGCCCCACTAGTATGATCTCATCATAGTCCCAGTAGTCGAGTATATATCCTAAGGACTCTATCAACATGTAACATAGAGACAATCAGAGTACATGTTAAGATAAAGTATAACCAGATAGCATACTATCATGTCGAGCAAGAAAGTCCTCCCTATATATGTCCAAGCATCCACTACAATATACATCGTATGTACAGTAATGGCCTCTAGGGCATACATATAACTAACAAATACAAGTGTCACAAATGTGTACAAAAGCAAAAACTAAGTGCAACGGGTGTGCACGAAAGTATCTGTCAAGCGCAACAGGTGTGCATGACAACAATATCAAGTGCATCTAGAATGCACGAAAATCTAAATCCAGCGCAACAATCATGCACAAATAAAATCTCAATCGAGTGTGACAATCATGCACAAATAAAATCTCAATCGGGTGCACTCGGTGTGCATAAAACCACATCTCATGCGCCCAGTGTGCATAAAATTCTAAATCAAATACGTCAAGTCCGTATAAAACATCTAGTGCATTAGTGTGCACGATAACGAACGTCAAATGCAGACACGCACAAAAACATAAATATGGTGCAACAAATGCACGGAATACAAATCCGGTGCATGCACGAAATACAAATCTGGTGCAACAAATGCACGAAATACAAATCTGGTGCAACAAATGCACGAAATATAAATCTGGTGCACTAGGTGCCCGAAAACTCATCAATATCTCAAACGCGCACAAAAACAACACCGAGCATACCAAGGTGTATAAAATCACAAACATGTGCAACTGCATGCACAAAATCCATACCAATGCACTGCTAGCACATGTGAGCTATACCAAGTTCATAAGTGCAGTAGACTGCATACAACAAGCATCAAATCAAATCGACGGTATCGAAATCCACGAAATCATAAACATGTGCAGCCAAGGCACAAAATCGATATCAAGTGCAATAGATATGCACAAATCATAAACCAATGTAACGGTGTATAATATATAAATCAAGTGCAATAACTGTTCACAATGGAAATATCCAGTAGGTGCAGCCATGATGCACGAAAACAAATATCATGAAACTCAATCATCGAAACTCAAATCCAAGTGATAACAGTGTGATACTCGGATCAAAATACAAATCGCAATAAATGACATTGAGGTACACCTCCTTCAATGTCGAAAAATGCCAGTGCGTCCAAAGGTGGCAGAGCAAGAACATCCACTTGCCTCGTGCTCACGGTCGGTCATCCTCTGTTTCTGGGTCCTTGTTTTTCCTCTGTGGATCACCGATCCAATAATCTTTCTGCTCATCGGCCCAGTTGGGTATAATGACGTAAACAGTTCCGCTCTGGCACTCCACTGATCCTTTCTTGGCTAATTAACGTGACCACTCGCAAAACGGCACGTTACTGATGGCGGCATCTGGCCCTCTGATTACGTGCAATACAACTGATCCTGGGTGCAAATCCTTATCGCTGCGGCATCCTGGAAAGAACCTACTTAAGGTCTCTTCCGATCTTACCTATGCTGAATTGTATGGAGGTTGGCACTCTTCACTTAATCCTTTTTCTCATATCCGGACGATTGCGTCCTCAGCACGACTTTCCTCTGGAATTTGGCCGCATCCGGCGCCTCTGCATACATAACAATCCTCTGGTATCAATGGGAAGTAACACAGCTCATTAACATCTCTCACGAACCTATTTTTTCACCTGTCTTCATCATCATCCACGTCAATGTCATAACTTGCGGGCTAAGTGCTGCAATTCGTTCTCGGCTACAGTCAATCCGGAGTCTCTCACACAGACTCGAAATTACGAACTCAGGTATCTTCACCACTCTGTGGAAGATATCTATCCGATTACATCTTTGGGAACCCGTCCCACATATCGAAGGAATATGCTTCATTCGTCCGTTCTCGATCAACTCATAACGCATCTGGGTGAGGTCTTTCTATCTGAAGCTAGTCAACTTACTGATCTCATATCGGAGCATCCAACGAACAACGTCTCTCTTGACCGATTTACTCTAGATCTGAGTAGATCCTTCAAACTGGAATTCTTCAATTCAACTGAGCCTGCGTCGGTGCATCAAATTAGACAAATCATCTTCGTCGCTCTATTCAAGATGGACTAGCGATCTTCTGTCACATCTCTGTCTGAAAGCTCCAGTGGTTTCAGCTTATAAACTCTATAGGCGACGTCCCATCAAATCTCAGCAATCAGCTGGGTCATCTGTCTTTACGGTAGACAACATCGTGATCTCTGAGGTAGGTTGTACATCAACAGTCCTCTTAATCTGCCAGCCTCTATCAATGGCCCCGATCATCCGGTGCAAAACCGAACACTCGACTCTAACGAGATATCTCAACACAAACTATGCCGATGCGTTCCTATGTCACCAAAAAAACATCATGGTCAGTCTTCGTCCGTGACGAGCTCACTCTGACCGCTTCTCTAGCAGCAGCTCAATCTGCGCTCAAACCATGGTGACAGGAACCTCAAGCAGGTATCGATAAAGATAGATCAAAGGAACGAAAGAAATCAACAGATCCAAAATGGATATATGATCATAGGAATGAAGAGAATCATAGATCTCAAGATATGTACATCCTAAGGTTACCTAAGCGGAGCATCATATCGTAAGTATGCCGCGGAACATATGCACGGTACGTTAATCTACTTGAGTTACCTACTCCATCAACCAAGGTCAACCTATGTAACGAAAGTTCGGATCTAATACCCCCCAGTCAAGTCTAAGTTCCGTAAGGTCAAGCCTAGGTTCTGAAATATATAACGCCCTAAACTCCGCATAGTCAAACTTAGACTCAAACCAAGGTTAAACCTAACGCTCTGATACCAACTTTTTCACGACCCATAATTTAGCACGTGACCGGCACTTAAATCACGCCACGTCTAAAAGCATAACGTAAATCAAGTAAGCCGAAGCCCAGTAAATCTAAACCTTTTTGCGGAAAATAGTGGGGGTGCAGTTTTGAAACATCGTTGTAAGAAATTCAATCCTTCTTTTTTAAAGGTATAAGTTATATAATAAAAAAGGCAATAAATGTATACTATCTTTGAAAACATTTTCGTCCTTGAAATTTTGGGCAGCACCTCCCTTTTATATTTTGATCCAAAACCATATACATAACAATATATAGGCATCCCCAAGCAGGAGCTATCTCTTCGCCAAATGGCGAAATCACAACTACGAAATAACATATATACGACACCCTACGGCGAAGATCAAACACAGAACAAACAAATAAAGCAAGACATCATCATCTCAAAGAAGGAAACATACACCCATCGCTCTAAGTCTCGCAACCACAAGTCTGTCTAGGTCCAATAATATACAAAATCTTGTTTCTGATTGATGAAGTTTATCTAGATACAATGGAAATAAATACAAGATTGGACACGATCCAATGTGTCCCACCTACCATAGTAAACACCATGAAAAAAACTGTGTGCCGGCGATACCGCTACTGATCCAAGTGGTCAAACTTGTAAGAAAACTGTGGCACAACGGGGCGAGTTGCCAACTCGTGAGTAGAAAACATCAGCAGGTAGAAATCGAATAAACAGTGATTCCTAGTTCATACTGTAACATCAAGGTAATACTAAGATATCTAGTGTGACCATGTATGGTATGTAACAACAATATAATCAATGCCAATGAAACATATAAAAACCAACATCTGAATCATATGCCTGTATGTATATGAGAATCACCAACGTGTGTCCATCAACGACACATCAAATCATGAAACCTGAGTGTCCAACGGCGACACTCGAAACATCATGAAACCCATATCCAGTATCGACATGTAAATCCTCATATCTTAGGTGCCGCATCCTCTAATCGGCCCTCAGGCACCGCATACTCTGATCGGCCCTCATATCCATCTCACAACTCTGGTCGGTATCTTCCGGATAACCACTGGGTCCAAACTATCACCGGTAGGTAGTGCTCCCTCCTGCCAGGCTCGTTTGCTCCACAAAAATCCTTTCTTACCCCGGGGTACCTTACCGGGTATACCATGTACCCGCAGACGGTTCGTCCAACTCCTCGAATCGAGTCTCGAAAACAATCTCAGAACCGAGAAAACTCATGGTGGACGCCTCGAAATCACATCACGAGAAATCACATTTTTAAAACAATTTATAATTTCCTTTCAAATATATCTGCGGTTCTCAAATCCAGAAATCTTATGAAAACAGTATCTCAATGCATGCAACCATAAAAGTACGATGTATGCAAACATAGAACAGTAATGTGATCATATCAAATATATCATGCAAACGTGTCATATAATAATACTGAACAATGAATGTACTTTACAATTAAAAATAATACCATGATATAGCAATTCTACTGTGTAAGTGGCATAGCAATTACCGATGATGAATGTGTGAGCCGGCAAATCTTTGTAAGTGTAATATGCGCATCATTGGTAATTGTGCAGGTGTACTAGCAGACGAAGTCATGTAAACAAAAGGGTATGAAACGTCGTATATATATCATAATGAAAGAAATGCGAGCGTATACAGAAATAAGAAATCGTAATGCGAGCGTAAACAGAATAAATGAATCGTAAGCGCGAACAGTATAAAAATATGCAACTACGTATGGGTCATACAGTTATAGTTTAAAATAGTACGAATCGTTGTTTTAGGAAATAGGGGACTATGATATTGTCTGGAAAAGATACCATTTGAAAAGTTTGTAGCGTCTCCTTGAAATCATCATTTAAAAGTACGTAACGATTCGTTAGTTTTGAAATAGGTATGACTCCAAACATATCACGATGTCCACTTCGTGATATACAATAAAATGTTCTCGAGTCGAAATAAATATCGGCGATTCATCCTTATTATATCACGTACGGAATATCCATCGTACGATATCATTAAATCAATAGTACGGACCTATAGTCACGTATATCATCTCATCTCATGTCATCATATATCATCTCGTAATCATATCATATCGCATCGCCTTATATCATTATATCGTATCCTAACGACTCGTATCATCATATCATAACTTTCCTTTTCCTATATATGTGTATATATAGCTCAAAGGTTAAGAAAATAGAACTAGAGATATATTCTTCTACCATGTCTACTACTATCGCATATAGTATTCTAAAACCCTATAGACTATATATATATATATATATATATATATATATATATATCCTTAGCACTACGGTTGCGGGGGTGTTATACGCCATCCACCCGACTTACCCCATAAATATAAATCTACTCACCTGCTAAACTCCTTGTTTAGCCGAAGTCGATGTGCTTCGTCGTCTCGGAAGTTCACGCAAGGGTACCTACAAATCAACACACATCGCAACATTATGAAAACCAAGTCCGAAACCGATACAGCACACGAATTGCTTATAGGTTAGAACCTATAGCTTACGCAAAAACAACCAAATAACCCTTGTCGTTGACGTACAAACGTCCAACGACCAAATCTAAATTCAAATATCAAAACCAAGTTTCAAATATCGGAAAACATAATATGGCAACTGAGAAAATCACTCCCAGATTCTTGCTCGGGTAAATAGGGACTAAACTAACAATACAGTAGCTAGGTTATAAGGTAAGTGAGCTACAGGAAAAAACCCAACACCAGAAGCCAACACTTGGCCGGCGAGGAAGCCAAAATACCCGGTGTCGCCGGTTGGAGTAGGAAGTTTTGGGCTCGTATTCTGGTGGTGGTCTTCTACTGGTCTAACTAGGTCAATGTAGTTGTTTGATTTTCTTATAAACATCCCAGGTTGCTCCAGATTTCATCTGAGTATCACAATCCAAAAGAAAACCGAGATCGGGAAAATTCTAAGTTCGTATTTGGGTTCTAATCTCTGGTCCAGGTCAGAAAAGCATCCCTAAGGCCTTGTAAAGACTCACTATACTTCAATAACCACATCACAAGTCCACACATCCACTAACATCAACTTGGAACATTCCAAGATCATAAATCTAACTAATTCGAACTCTAAACTAAACCAGGATATACTAAACATAAACAACTTAACTAAAAGTGTAGGGATTACCTCATTTGGCAACTCAAGAAAATTCTTTGGTTGCCCAAAGTCTTCAAAATCCAAACTTGAACTTACTATAGGGTGTAGGATGAGGTGGAGATCAACTTTTGTGAAGGGAGTGTGGGTTTTTGGTGTTGATTTAGATATGTTTTCATGAGGTAGAGGAGGATGAAGGAGGAGCTTGAGATGAAGAAGATGGAGGAGGAGTTAAAGAAATGAGATGAAAAAATAATAGATGTGTAGGAGCCATACCCCCCTCCTCTCTCATTCTCTCTCATGGCATGCCCATGCCATCAAGTGTTATAATTGTTAGATATAGTGCCCTCAAATCAATTATCGTAATCGCAGGCATGTGATTATGATGATTGAGGGAGGACCTATATGGATAGAACAGTCTTGCTCGAGATGATGGTATGCTATCTGGTTTGTCTCTATTATCATGTACATGCTTCATTTGGTATCACAGATCACTATTACATGTTGATAGAGCCCATAGGATTCTTGCTTGACTACCAGTATTATAATGGCGATCATATACGTGGGAGCTGGGTGGTCTATAAGCACATCCTTAAATGTCCCTAGTCATGGGAGTATCGAGGCTGGGCATCGATACTCGAGAGTAGACTAGTGTGTACTTATCGAGACCCCAACGAGGGGCAGTGGCCAGGTCTTACAAGCCTTTGGTGTTAGTTTGTTCACTTAAGATAGTATATATGTGCTCATTGGGTTATGAGTACACTGGACGGACTCGACGGAAACCTGCTAGTTGGTATTATACCTATTGTTAGATAGCAGTTCCCGGATGACATGTGTACAGCTTAGTCTGTCGACCTGAGATAGTCATTTGTCTCGTGTGAGTTTCTACTATGCTTTGATTACTACCTTACCACGGCTCAAAGGAGTCGTGCAAACAGGTTTTAGTTGGATACAGTCCCGAGCCACATGAAGGCAGTGAGCAGATCGTCGGGGATTCGTCTCTCCCGGTATTGGGGGTTGATGTCGTGTTGTGCACGGGTGACCATCACCAGAAATACTTGGCCAATGTGGACCAGAATTACTGATTTGGATCAGTAGTTTCTTAGTTGGTGGTGGGTTTCATACCGACACGAAATATCGCGTTATTAGGGGTTTGACTTTATCCACCCCTCTAGACCCGATATGCGATACTCTTAGACGAACAGACCGGACTGTACGGATATTGTCACGGACGGGCTCAGTAAGGGTTCAGATGAGTTTGCTCGTCGGCCTTCCTTTCGCTCAATACCTGGGTAGCCGTTACGTACAGCTAGTGCCGCTGACGTGCTTGTGGTTAAACTCACTGCCAGCGTATTGACGAGTCTTTAGAGTCCTACACAGAGGGTTTCCCTGCTTCGAGCGAAACGATGTAGAGGCCGTATGGTTTTATGGCAGGGTTCGATCATATACGTGCACTTGTGCACGTATCATGATTCGGACGGATTATACTAGTGGGCTTTGGTTTAAACCGGATTCTAGTATTATATTATTGGATTATTTTCGTCTCATTATATTCGTATTTTGTCGGAATACGGATATGGGTATTTATATACGGATGAGGGGTATTCTTGTAATTTATTACAAGGTGCTTCTAGAAGAAGACACCTAATTATGTTATTAACCATTTTGTTTAAATGGTTAAATGAGGTGGAGGGATGAGGTGTGCATTTGCATTTATTATGAAGCATGACTCATGGAGTGACTCATGGTGTTACTGTTGAGGCATGCTTGATATTTGAGTGTGGGGTGTGAGATATTTTGTGAGAGTTCTTTTCTTAGCTCACAACACTTAGCCATTTCTTTCTTGAGTTGGCTTTGCTTCACTCTCATCTCCTCAAGCTTCTTCTTCTCCGTCCACCCTTCAAGTCTCGTGTGTTGAGAAACCTAGCGTGTTTAGAGACAAATCAATCCATCATTAGACTCTACATCTTCTAGGCTATCTAATTTACCGAACTAGGTACCCTAGTTACCTCGGCTATGAGGTAGGAGCTCGGAATACAAATCCTCGGGTGGATCATCTTCGATGGAGGGAGACCAGAGATCAAGATTGATCCTGGAGACCTCAAGGAACTTGGAATGATGGTAGAAGACCGAATGACTTGGTTCATTCGGTATAACACCTCTATCACAGTAGCTAGACACTTTTTGATTACTAGTTTCATATTTGGATTCGATTCTAAGTAGTTGTTTCTAGCGCCAAGTTCTTTAAACACCAAAATTTTTGTTCCGCAATCAGCCACGATAGATAGCCAGGGCGCTAGGAACCCCAACATAGTATCAAAGCTATCCAAACATTAGAAACTATTAGTAAACAATGCATTAGTTTCAAAACCGAAAAAACTGCGATTTCAAAACCTACTCTCTGTTCTAGAATTTTTTTATCTGTAAATTTTTTTAAACAAGTGCAGAGTCTTAGTTAAGACATGAGAATGATACAGAATGAAAACAAGGCATTTTCATCCAAAATTGGCCGGCTACATTTCCAAAATTCCCGACCTCGCCTTTTTACTATTCACTAGTAGGCCCCATTTTCATTTTGTGTCTTGGGTTTTGTAAATTGGTGTTTTTTGTCTTGTTTGTTTTCCCCAGATTTCACTTAGTGTTGTCTTTGCTTTGGGGGGAACTTGGAAAGTTTCAAAACTTGAAATTTTGCATCGTGGATATCTATGTTGCGGTGTATGTGTTTTTCAAACGCCGTCTATTTACTATATGTCGTTTAGACAGGGTTGCACATACTTGCTTGTACTGCTGTGAGGTTGATATCTGTGATGGCTATGTTCGGATTGTCGTGTGGGATAGCCTCTTGTGCAATGGTAGTTGTACAGTTTAGATTCATTTATATATTCGTTATTGCGGGGCGAGCGTCCGACATGTAGATTGGCGTTTCCGCCAGATTGTATATTCTTTTATTAGGACAAGACCGGGTTGAGGTCGATGTCGCCATTGTATATATACTTTTCTTTTCTGTACTAGGATTACCCCGCGGTGGAGTGCACGAATAGCCAGGTTCTAGAGGGCAACGGGCCCACATCTCATAGCGTTGAGACGGAAGGGGGCCTTACTCTAGAATTGGCGGGCTATTCGCCACACTAGTAGGGGGTATAGGATGACCCACGGAGGGGTGCTCAAGTTACCGGATTCCGTGAAGTGCTGGATGGCCCATTCACTTTGTTGATTGGGGTTGCCTCACTTCTGGGATTGGCGGGTAACTTGCTGCACTCGTAGAAGTCCAGGTTTACATTGCGCAGGCTATCCACACGACCAGGGGAACGTCAGGTTTCACTTACGGCTCAAAGGAAACCCGGAGCTTCCAGATTATCCAGATATTCTGTGCTGCTTATCGCATTTCTGTGATGTTGCTTATATCATGCATGGGACGAATGTTATATATGTTTATATATATACTAGTAGATGTTGTATATGTTTTTCACCCGCGCTAGTCCACCCCCCGCTCTGCCGTTAGTTAAGTAACCTAACGGTGCATGACGGGGCCCCGTAGCGAATGCGGATGGCATATACGTATATTGTATTTTCGTTCCTTTCTGGTTTGATATGGATTAATTGATGGGACTGCATTAATTCTGATTAATGCAAGGAAAACAAATCTATTTGATGTTGTTGGAACCAAGTTTTTTGAAAACTAACATTACAGACGTTTTCTTTTTCTTTGCACAACGGTATTCGGTTATGAATATCCGGCACCTTATTCGACGAGTCAAGAACCGAGATTCCTTCACAGGGAGTGACCTCTTGAGCAAAAGTTTGCGCCAGTGTAATAACTTCACTATAGTCGATTCTTTTGCTTTGCATCGTGGTTTTCAGTTTGGAATATCCTGCACCTCATTCGATGAGGAAAGAGCCGAGATCGCTTCACAGGGACTAACCTCTTTAGCGAAAGATTGCGCCACTATATATTTGTAAAGCCACTCGAGTTCCTTCAACGATATCAAGTTTATTACGTTAAAGGTTTTTCTCCAAAAATCAGCCGTAGCCCCCCGTCATTTCAAAAAACTAGCACCTAGTATTCGTACTATGTTTGTTGGCTTCCGTCAAGGCATAGTGTGCGGTAGCTATGTGTTATTTTTCTGTAGCATGGATATACATTAATTTAGGACAGTCGTACAGCCTTGTTGGCATCCGTCAAGGACGAGTATGAATGGGTCTAAATTAATCAGGACAATGACGGGTAGAACTTGACTTGCGCTTTATGATTTGTTGGCATCCGTCAAGGTCATAAGACGCTTGGAGCAAAAACCATATCTGGAGTTTCAAACATACAGGAAACTTGCCAGGCATGCGCATACCTTCTGGAGTGTGGTGACTTGATTGGCTTCCATCAAGTTATCATGCGATGATAGTTGGATCCCGATTCCCACTGATGAGTAGGTGTTACTCCTCGGGTGATTTTAGATGATCCCGACTAATTCTCCTTTTAGGGTTTGAAGGAGAATTCGAGAAAACAGTGGGAGCCATCCTGATTAGATAAAGTGATTAACCATTCTAATATAGGTTAGAATTCATGCTGAGTGTTTCTTTTCTCTCTCCCTCTTTGGCAGCGACCATGGCCCGACCTTAAACTAAAACTCATGAACCAAGTTAACCGAACCTTCTTAAAACACTTTGGCTTTTGGATTGTCATGGAGTCGTATATATCATTGCCAATCCTATATCCCTTTTGCATTTCTCCAGAACACTTCGTATCACTACGAAAATAATCCATCGTATAGTTACATACGAACTCGAAGGAACTTGTTCCAGTTCAAGGATGGATTCTGGTTCTGGAGAAATTGAATAGGATTATTCGGTTGTCTTCTCTTTTTACTTTCTCTCAGGCTGCGAGAGCTCCTAGGATTAGGAAAGTACACCTATTGCGCTTATTAGATAGTCTTCTTCCAAACCATAGGCAGGTGCGAAAGGTAGGGAAGGAAGAAAACTAATTAGCCTAAGTGTGGTGTACAGAAGGTAATAAGTAAAGACAAATAAAAGGATTAAAGTAAGGGCAAAGGAAAATGTGACTTCTATCATTCATGACAAAACCGCGTATACCCCTGCCACTCCTAATTCACCTTTGGATTTCTCCAGAACACTTCATATCACTACGAAGATCCATAATGCTTGGATATACCATCGTATAGTTACATACGAACTCGAAGGAACTTGTTCCAATTCGAGGATGGATTCTGGTTCGGGAGAAATAGAATAGGATTATTCGATTGTCTTTTCTCTTTACCTGCTCTCAGGTTGCGAGGGCTCCTATTATTAGGAGAGTACACCTATTGCGTTTATTGGATAGTCTTCTTCCAAACCTTAGGCTGGTGCCGAAGGGTAAGGAAAGAAGAAAATTAATTAGCCTAGTGTGATGTACAGAAGGTGGTAAGTAAAGACATATAAAAGGATTGGAGTGAGGGCAAGGAAGTATACGGTTATTGTCATGAATCTGGATAGTGGAAGAGGCATTACTAGGAATACCCGGTTACCCCTTCGAAACATTTTCATGCTTCAGTTTTACTGTGCGGTGTTAATTCAAAACTATTTTCCTAATTAGATTCTGACTCCAGGGTGTGTATTTACCAGACTTGATTCTCACATCTGTATGGCGTTACAGATGGTGAGTGGGAGTAGGATATTGGGAATTGGGTGATTAGATCCTCTGTATATCGGAATTCTTTGTAATTAGTGATATTTGAGGAAATCACATGGGTTTTGCCTGACGGCAAGTATTTGGTTTTGAATATCCATTGTTATGCACCAATTTCAAACTAATATATCTGTACGTTTATTTTATAAAGTGAGATATAACTTTTTGAAATTATGTTTATGACATTTACCTATATCAGTTGAAGGTTAGGTAAGGTGCATTCAACAACGGTGTAATTCTTCTTAACCATAGTACAGTTTTCAACCTACGACGCACAGGATTTGAGTTGTTAAACTCAGAGGACTTATACAAAATATTGTATGTTGTTCGATATCCATTAGGAAAAAGGGGTTGGTACTCATACTATATTCTGTTTACTTGTGACTTCTCTAGTTTTAGACATGTATTTCGTTGAAATACAGGGTCTAAGTTTTGAGAAGATTATAGGTATAAGAATAAAGTAGAGAACCGTATGTTGAAAGACAAAGGGTTGGTACTCGTACTATATTCTCTTTACTTTTAACTTCTCTAGTTTTAGACAAGTATTTCGTTGAAATACAAGGTTAAAGTTTTGAGAAGTTATAGCTATAAGAATAAAGTAGAGAACCATTTGTTAGAAGTATCAGGATTCTTCGAGGTAATCAAATATGTAGATACTTGTGCTATGTATTCCGTTGTAAGTAATGGTTTTGAGAACTAGCTTCTCTTTCAGGTTACTCATGCGTGAATGCATTCCTGGATGAGTAATGTTGTATGGCCTTCTTCCATTTAGTTGATATGCGCTGGAAACAGCTGCATGATTTTTTGAATCCGGTTCCAATTAAATTAGTGTCTCTGTTTCTATATAGTAAATAGAATGGATTCATATCTTAATGATGTTAAGGTATAAGGAGTTGTCCGGCTGATGATTAAAACCAGAATCTGGACAAACTCAAGGCACATTTCAGTAATGGTAGTTTGTGGGTTATCCCGGGTTTTGACGAGGGTTACTTTCTACCATCAGGAAGATCAATAGTTATATTGTTCTTGACTCACCACGGTTTTAGTAAAATAGATTCTTTTGAGAAAACATTCATGCGAGTATGGTAGAACTGGAAGTGATTCCAGAACCACAAGCGATTACTGAAAATTTAATAGAACCTAAGGATTCAAATGGTTTCGACGATCCATTAGCCACTCCGCGGATGTGGTGGGTAACCTCAGACACCCGAGAGGTACTTCGGTCTCCTCAAAGACGGTGACAGGAAGGTTTTTGATTACCCAAACTTGACACTACTGTTGTTCTACACTATGAGATCTGACAGGAGGATGAGTATAACGTCGTTCTAAATTAGTTTTAGAAGTGCACGTGTATATGACTCTGCCAGAGGGTTGTTGTAGTCAGTGGGAGCAGTGGAAGCATGGTGGGCAAGTTGATTATGTCTATTTATAGACTAAAGCAAGTACATCGGAGATAGATCATCTAGTTTTGATATGACAGTCATAGAGTTTGACTTCATCAGAACAAAGAGATGGACCAGGTAAGAAGGTAGTAGGGAGAGATGTCCTGGTATTTAGATGACATGCTCTTGATAGGAAGTGATATTCCTATACTACGATCGGTTATACTGTGGTTGTCATAAGGATTTTCTCCATATAGGATCTGGATAAAATATCAGGGATTCTGGTGACTAGATCTATGGTTTTAGATCTAGATTTGGGAAGTGTCCCAATTTGGGTACTTGACACTATTCTAAAGTGTTTTAGAATGGATGGCTCCTGGCGTGGTGGTATACCCGTAGGTGATAGAGTCATCCTCTCTAAAGAGATGTCTTCTAGACTGATGAGGAAAGAGATTTGCATGATTGGCATATCTCTTGCTTATGCAATTGAGTCAATCCTGAGATGTCAAGTACAACACCAGATATTGCTTTTGCACTGGCTGCAATAAAGATATATATTAATCCAATCCTGGAGAAATATTGGGAAGCAGTTATGAACATAAGTGGATGTTCTTGGTATATGGTAACGGCAGCCTCCTTCATGGAAGCAGTTATCATTTCAGGCTTCCAAGATGACCTGAATGACAGAGTGACTGTCAGAGTTATAGTTTTCTCTCCTTTGAGGGGTAGTATGTTGGACAGCTGGTCCAAGCGGATACCGTGAAAAGCATAGCGCAGGATATTGATTAAATTCAGTGGATGATACAGTCTAAGAAGTTTGTTGGATTTGGAGTTCATTTGTGAACTGGGTTTCATCAGATATCCAGACAAATTCTAAGACAGGTGTTGCTCATTTCGGGAGATAGTCTTTCTCCGCGAATTTGAGATATAGAGAGATAAAGATAGAAACATTGGAGCGGATCTACTCACTGAGGCTATTTCTCGAACGCAATAGTTTCACAAACGAGTTTTGCGAGACTGATTAGTAGAGAAGTTGGGTGTTCGGTATCATACGGGCTATGAGTATGCGACACCGCAATAATTAGCCTTAAGTGCAAGTGGGAGAATGTTGGCTATAGTGCCCTTAAGGCAATTATCATAATCGCAGGCAGATGATTATGATGATTGAAGGAGGAATTATACAGATAGAATAGTCTTGCTCGAGATGATAGTATGCTATCCGGTTTGTCTTCATCATCATGTACATACTTCATGTGGTATCACAGATCACTATTACATGTTGATAGAGCCCATAGGATTCTTGCTTGACTACCAGTATTATGATGGCAATCATATACGTGGGAGCTGGGTGGTCTATAAGCACATCCTTAAATGTCCCTAGTCGTGGGAATATCGAGACTGGGCATTGATACTCCAGAGTAAACTAGTGTGTACTTATCGAGATCCCGACAAGGGGTGGTGTCCAGGTCTCACAAGCCATTGGTGTTAGTTTGTTCACCTAAGATAGTATACAAGTGCTCATTGGGTTATGAGTACACTGAACGGGCTCGCCGGGAACCTGCTAGTTGATATTATACCTATTGTCAGATAGCAGTTCCCAGGTGATATGTGTACAGATTAGTCTGTCGACCTGAGATCGTCATTTGTCTCGTGTGAGTTCCCACTGTTCTTTGATTACTACCCTACCACGGCTCAAAGGAGTCGTGCAAACAGGTTTTAGTTGGGTACAGTCCCGAGCCATATGGAGGCAGTGAGCAGATCGTCGGGGATTCGTCTCTCCCGGTATTGGGGGTTGATGTCGCGTTGTGCACGGGTGGCCATCACCAGAAATCCTTGGCTAAGGTAGACGAGAATTACTGATTTGGATCAGTAGTTTCTCAGTTGGTGATGGGCTTCATACCGACACAAAATAACGCGTTATTAGGGGTCTGACTTTATCCACCCCCTAGAACCGATATGCGATACTCTTAGACGAACAGACCGGACTGTACGGTTATTGTCACGGACAGGCTCAATAGGGGTTCGGATGAGTTTGCTCGTCGGCCTTCCTTTCGCTCAATACCTGGGTAGCCGTTACGTACAGCTAGTGCCGCTGACGTGCTTGTGGTTAAACCCACTGCCAACTTATTGACGAGTCTTTAGAGTCCCACACAGAGAGTTTCCCTACTTCGGGCGAAACGATGTAGAGGCCGTATGGTTTTACGACAGAGTTCGATCATATATGTGCACTTGTGCACGTATCATGATTCGGACGGATTATACTAGTGGGCTTTGGTTTAAGCCGGATTCTAGTATTATATTATTAGATTATTTTCATCTCATTGTATTCGTATTTTATCGGAATACGGATACGGGTATTTATATACGGATGAGGGTATTCTTGTAATTTATTACAAGGTGCTTCTAGAAGAAGACACCTCATTATGTTATTAACCATTTTGTTTTAATGGTTAAATGAGGTGGAGGGATAAGGTTTGCATTTGCATTTATTATAAAGCATGACTCATGGAGTGACTCATGCTGTTACTATTGAGGCATGCTTAATATTTTAGTGTGGGGTGTTAGATATTTTGTGAGAGTTCTTTTTTTAGCTCACTACACTTAGCCATTTCTTTCTTGAGTTGGCTTTGCTTCACTCTCATCTCCTCAAGCTTCTTCTTCTACCTCCACCATTCAAGTCTCATGTATTGAGAAACCTAGGGTATTTAAAGACAAATCAATCCATCATTAGACTCTACATCTTCTAGGCTATCTAGTTTAGCGAACTAAGTATCCTAGTTACCTCGGCTATGTGGTGGGAGCTCGCAATACAAATCCTCAGGTGGATCATCTTTGATGGAGGGAGACTGGAGATAAAGCTTGATCATGGAGGCCTCAAGGAGCTTAGGATGATGGTAGAAGACCGAAGGACTTGGTTCATTCGGTATAGTACATCTATCACAGTAGTTAGACAGTTTTTGATTACTAGTTTCATGTTTGGATTCGATTCTAAGTAGTTGTTTCTAACGCCAAGTTCTTTAAACGCCAAATTTTTTTCTGCAATCGGCCACGGTAGATGGTTAGGGCGTTAGGAACCCCAACAATAATGTTGTCCCCTCTCTCTCTCATGTCGTGCCTTCTCTTTTTCTTTTCTTTCCTCTTTTCCCTCTCACAAATAAATAAAACCAAATATCAACAATGTAAATGAAGCCAACATGTAATAAAATATAACATGTAATGGTGCACTAACCATGGATAATTTAAAATACAGATTTGGCTTAATTGTGATTAATAGTGTACTAATCAAGTTTAATTTAAACTTGCATATAATAATTGCATAATTATTTATAAAATGCCTAAATCCAATAAATACCTTTTTAATAAATAAATCATTTTAATCTCCAATTATTTTCCAAATATTGGTATATAATTATACCATTTTACGAAAACCCCAATTCGCAAATTGAATAGTTTGCGCGAAATATATTATTTTAATATTTAAATTCCAAAAATAATATTTTATATTTTTGAAATGTTACAATGGACGATGGACGATCCCACAACTATTAGTGTTTGACATCAAAGATTGTACACAGGTGCTCATTGGAGAATGAGTACACCGAACAAGACTCACCATGAACTCTTAGATGGTACAAAACCTATCGTCAGATAGCATTTCTCTGGTGACACTTGTATAGGTTAGTCTGTAGACCCAAGATTGTCATAGTGTCTTGTGTGGTTCCCACTGCACCTTGATTTCCTCCCTTCCACGGCTCAAATGAGTCATTCAAACAGATAGTTTATGGGTACAGTCCCGAGTCACATAGAGACAGTGAGTGATGGGAAGGGTTTCGTCTCTCCCGGTATTAGGAGTTGATGTTGTGATATACTCGATTGGCTATAACAGCAGTCCCTGGTCAGGGCTGATGAGATTTACCGATAAGTGTTATTAGTAGTTTCTCGAAAGGTTATAGGCCACACATCGGCATGACTTATCGAGTTATTGGGGTCTGACGATTCCACCCTCCAGACTCGATATGCGACATATCAGACGAAGAGACCGGACTGTACAGTAAGTGTTGCTAATAGACTTTACGGGAGTTTGGACAAGTTTGCTTGTTGATCTTCTATTCGTTCAATACTTGGATAGTCATTACGTCCAGCTAGCACCGCTGACGACTTGTAGGTCTTTGATGTGATCATTACCTACTGCCAGCATATTGGTGAGTTTTTAGAGTCCCACATAGAGATTTCCTAGCTTAAGCGAAATGAAATAGGGCACATATGGAGATATATACGAGAGCTTGATTAAATACGAGTATATGATACCATATTTTAATCTAGCGTTTTTATATTAACCGGGTTATATATAATATAACCGGATTATTGAATCAAGTGTTGATTCAATGATTTTATATATATATATATATATATATATATATATATATATATATATATATATATAATAATATTAAGCTCACTTAAGATTTTCTTTATATATATATATATATATTCATTTGTATCATGGTTGATGATACATGGAATATGGATGTGTGAGAATCACATTAGAGATAAAGATGACAAGTTAATGATTTATATATGTGAATTAAAGAAAAGAAGAATGGGTCTTTTTCTTTGGTTTCTTTGAGAAGTTTCAAGAAGCCATGATTCATCTTCATTCCTTATTTTATTCACACATATTCATCATATTCTTGAGCTCATCTTATCCTCAAGGTTCATTTTCTCCCAATTATAAGTTCGCCTTCTTCATCTCCTCTCCTTTTTCTAGTTTGAGAAAAAGAAAAGAATGATTTTTTATTGAGTAAAACCCTTACTTCATCAACCTACACCACTCTAACAAATTAGTATAGCTTGTTCTCTTCACTAATACCTTGATTAGTGAAGTATGGGCTTAAGTGTGAGAAGTTTTAAGGTGGATCATATTCGACGACGAAAACTTCGAGCAAGCTCGTTCCATTCTTCAAGTGGAGTCAAAAAAGAGTTCTAGGACTACTGCTCGGAGCTTTTGATGTGAAGGACTAGACTACAAAGGTTGGCCTCTCTTCACTTAGTTAGATTACAAGTTTGCTAACTTTGAAATCTTAATTCTCTAGTTTGATTCTTATTTAGTATACATAGCCCTTTTGAATTTTTAAAATTACATACTTGATGTTCATAGCAAACTTGTAGAGGTGCTAAGACTTACTTTCAACATCGCAGTTATAATAAGAGTTGAGGGCTCGTATTGTATATTCTGATACATCCCTGCAGGTCGTCGATTGCCCTTTGGGCTAAGGCCTGGGCTTTTGCACAACAGTATTTTCTTTTTAATAATCCGTATTTAAACGCGCATCCGACAGTATTCGAACCTTAGTTGCTTAGATTTTATCTTAGTGTCAACTTTGAAGTTATAACTTCGGAGATATAACTTCTTCAGTTCTTCTTATCCCTTATGTTTGTTTGCATGGTAATAACATGAAAATATCGGAAGTAAGCTTATTTCATGTACTTCACGTGTTTGTTTTGACGGAAGTAAAGGTTGGAAGTTATTTCATGATGATGAGGTGGATCCTATATAGCATAGTTACTTCTAAGATTTTCTTCCCCTCATTTTGGATGGGAAGTAATCATGGAGCAAAAGGAACAAGAAAAATCATTAATTATTTAATGCTTCTTTTTATTACTTCCATAAATCAATGATATAATACTATTAAAATAATACCTTTTTGTTTGTTTTTCTTATAAAAGATACATAGTAAATTACTTCATTTTTTACTTCCTTCTTAAATTTTTACTTCCTTCTTAAAAAACAATCATACAAACAAACAAACACTAAAAATAAGATTTAGGTCCATGACAACTTTTTTGGAAGCCACTTCAATATTATTTCCAGTACTTCCGAACAACTAAACAGACCCTATATCCAAGCCCAAATCAATAACCAAAACCAACGTATCTAATGACTCACCTTCTTTAAGTTTCGTCATGTGTACCTTCCAAATCATAAAAAACCGATGGATCTATATTTTAGACCATCATGATCACTATCAACACGATTCATACTATACGGAAAATTGAAAATATCAAAGGGTTATTATAAACTTCAACTCAAAAGGGAATGCAAACTCGAATTGATAAATCTCGATTTGTTCACATGACAAATAGTTCTTAATATTTTTATATTAAAAAAATATATAATCTGTTTTCAAACTGTACAGTCAAACCTGTCAAACTTCTAGTGTAGAGAATAAAAAAAGAAAAAAGAAGAAGAAGACGGTAAAAGAAAAGCTGTAGACATTGTTCTGAGAATTCTTTGGATTGCGGGTGGTTTGAAGGATACCCATGCCCGTTTTTTCAGGGTCGTGCTTGACAATTTGGGTGTGACCCGTTTGAATATCCAACCCATAACTCAACAGCCCCAACCTCGTCTAAATCCCTCGTCTCTCTCTCTAAATCCCTCGTCTCTCTCTCTAAATCCCTCGTCTCTCTCTCCCCCCCCCCTCTCTCTCTATGAATCACTATCAAGCTAATTTCAGGTGTTTGTTTATTTTCTTTTTAAATTTCTTGTTTTTTTTAAAGCTTATTTGCTTCTACAATAAGTCCTATCCCTTCCCAATTTATCATTCTCTCTTATATCTATGTCAAGTTCCTGTTTTAGATTATATAAAATGACAACAACAAAAAATTGTTTTATTTGGATGAAATTGGTAACTGGTTACTTAGTTATTGGCTTGTATTGAGTTTTTCATCAACTATCTGTATGCTAGAAATTTCAGTGACCTTGATGTACTTATGCATCATTGTATATTGTAGCTTCTATGTGAAATAGTTGTTTTCTTAGCAATTAACACATTGTTTTCATGTGTAATTTTGGTGCTCAGTTGGAATCAATCGAGTACCAAGAGGCTAATTAGATCTTTGCTTGACAGAGGGGCTTTCTCATGTGTAGTAAATTATAAGTCAAATGATATGTATATATGTATGTTGGGAAAATTTATCACCTTGCTTTAACATTCTCATAAAAGATTTGCCTTTTTACTCTGTGTCTCGAGCAACACAAAACTGATGATGCCTATGCGTCGACTTTCACCATGTCAGTCGACTAGCAAACTCTCGAATGCAAACTGCCAAATCTTTAACAATAACAATCTTCAATATTATCCAAATCCATCCTATAAATAAGGAGAAAATCACGTGCTTATCAATAATTGCAAACTCCATCTCTTTAACACTCCTCACCGAACCTGTCCCTCGCCTCCACCGAACCTGAAACTTGCCCACATCCTCATCCTCACCGTCGCTTCTCACCCTCGCTTCTTGCTGCGCCCACCAAGTCATGCCAACCGCTCCCTCATCGCATAATCTAAGCGGGAAAAATCAATCTCGTGGAATCTGATCGGGGCTGCGGCCAAGGTTGGGGAAAGGTCACTGTTATCAAAGGTGAACTCCATCCCTCTTTTTTTTAACATGCACATCAAGTGTTTGATGTTTTGCCTTAATGAATGCTGAATGAATTGTGACCAAAAACCGAGTTCCTAGGCTTCAAAACTAACATTTCTTCCATCTCACTTTGAGCATGGGTTAATCATCATTGAGAACCCACCTCTATTTCCATTTCATCTTCTTTTTTAGCTAAAATTTCACCATGATCACTCTCCTTCTCTTTCTTTTTCCATCTTTTGCCTTCTTCATTCCTTTCTTCCAATCACTTGATCTCCAAACAACTCTCTTTTGATCACATACTTACCTCCATTCTTTTTACCTCTTCTTTATATTCCAATCTCTTTCCTAGCATCTTCTTTTCCTTTTCATATTAAACTTTCTCTACAACGCCTTCAAGGTGTTTGTGGAAATTCCTCAACTATATTTTCTTCAACCTCCCTTCCTTTTCTCGGGCACTTTGTCTATGCCTCGTAGGGCTTCTAAAATTTTGCTTATTTTGAATTCAAAAGCCAACATGCCTAAACCCAATCATGTTGGGAAGAATAATGACAAAGGTTCGAAAAATGGCAAGACTTCTCATGCTTCGAAATCTCTCGCTTTCCTCCGAATCCTCCGTCAGGTGTGATGGAGATTCTACCACTTGCCTTGTAGAGGCTATATCCATTATGCTATTTAATCAAAGCTTGAAACAACGGAACACCAATCTTGCATCCTCATCTTCGCCTCCAAATGAACAACCGAACGCCCGTAGGCGAGTTGCCCTCTAATTTCATACCAACGCCCATTCTACCTCTCAATTCAAATACCCAACCATCTCAAAATGTTCCACTCATATCACAACCACCACCTCTCCAAAAAAATTGGAAAGAAACACTTACATCTTCTACCGCCAACCGGAATACATCGCTTAATTTTATTCCGCCAAGTGGAGATAGGCCCATTGAACTTACCGATGAGGATGAAGTGTTAGCAAAAGAGAAGTAGGGTCCTTCTCTTGTTGGTTATTGTCTTGGAAAAAGACATTATTATCATCATCTTATCGAGTCTCTTAGAAAACAATGGTGATACTGGGGTAGCGTGTAAATATCCATTTTGGAAGGAGGTTTCTTCTTTAAATTTTCTAATCTAGAAGATATGGTTCTTATTAAAGATACCGCTTGTTGGTTTGTTGGTGGGTGTCCCCTAATTCTTAAAGAATGGGAGCCAGGAATGAAAATTACAAAGGAAATTTTGCTGCAATTCCAATTTGGGTGGAACTATGTAATCTTCCGTCGGAATGGTATAATGACCGTGCTCTAGCAAAACATAAAAGTTTTATTAGAACTCCACTTTTCATGGATGAACTTATCTTCAATGGAACACGTATGGAGTTTGCTCGCTTTTGTGTTAAAGTAAAACCGAATAAAAAATTTACCGAAAGGAATCCTTCTACGACATAAATGACATATCAATATGCAACCAATCGTTTATGATTGGAAGCTACCTCAATGTTTACATTGCAAAACTTTCGCTCACTCCGATACCACATGCCCAATTTCTCACTCTCCTTCAAACCATACTACTTCACCTTCAATACCCACAATTGTTAAACCTATCAACCCCAACTTTCATCCCTCAACCGCAAGCCAAAAATTGTCTAATACAACCATGCCCAAATTACTACTAAACATCATTCCACCTTACTCAAACACTACCACATCTTCTCTTTCGCATCATGATGGGACACAGAAGATTGTTAATAGAAAACAATTTAGAGAACGAGGCCGTAGTAAAAGTCGTGCGCATTCGACTAATCGTTTTCAAGTTCTTGGAGAATCTTCTAATAATGTGAAAGTGAGCAAAGACAAGTTGAAAATCTCCAACAAATTAGAAATGCTATCGTCACAAATATCCCGGCTATAGTCATTGCAACAATCGATCGTTGTTATCAAATGATAGCCCCTCCAAGCGGGATGTGTTGGAACGTGCGGGGCTTCAATAAACCCAAAAAGGTTAAAGAATGTCGAGATATTGTCCAAAAAAATTTGATTGACATTTTTTGCCTTGTTGAAACCAAAGTCCAAGCGACTTCGGCTAAATTACAAAAGCACAATTTCTTTCAAGATGAAGGATTTTTCAACAACTTTGAGTTTGTGAGCGGAAGCAGTATTTGGATTAAGCGTAATAAAGAGAGGTATTATATTGACTTGCTTTCGTCTACGGACCAACTACTCCATCTTAATGTTAGAGATGGTTTTCATGACTTTTCTTATCTATTGTTTGTGGAGAAAATGAGGAGTCGGAACGAACTCGGCTTTGGAATGACTTGATACTTATTTCCTTTTCCATTGATAAGCCTGGGCTACTTGTCGAAGATTTCAATATCGTTCGCTTTGCTCATGAAAAAGTTGGTGGTAATGCGGCAAACTCTACCAATATGAAAAACTTCAATGATTGTCTTTTCACGTGTTAAGTTGATGACATGGCTTCTATGAGCATCACTTTGACTTGGAGTAATCGTAACCCCGATGACCATATCATGGAGAAACTTAATCAGGATCTTTGCAATGTATTATGGATGGAAACTTATCCAAATGCCGTGACTAACTTCTTATAGCCGGGAATTTTGGATCATTCTCCAATTTATTTCACTAGTATTTTTGTTGCTCACTAAAATCTTTCAAATTTTTAAATATTTAGGCTGATCATCTCGAGTTTCTTGATGTTGTTAAAAGTGCTTGGAAAGGTCTTACACCGGTGATCCGATTTCTTTCCTTTACAAAAGGCTTAAAGATGTTGAAGTTGTATTGAAAAATTGGAGCAAAAATTGTATTGGAGATCTCAAGTTGAAGATTAAAATGCGAGTAGATTTATTCGACATTCAAAACAAACTTACCTCTAGACCTAATGATTCCAACATTTGCCATATGGAAAGAGAAGCTTCAATCAAACTCATTGATCTTCAAGTTGATGAGTTTATCCTTAAACAAAAATCAAGAGTAAATTGGCTTCATTTGGGAGATGGAAACAATAAGTTCTTGTACGTGGCTATGTACAATCATATTAAGTCTATCTAGCTTGAAGATGGCTCTTTCACTTCCAATACTTCTATCATTGCCTCCGAAGCAGTGCGGTTCTATCAAGGCTTACTCAATTCATCTCATCGATATTCTTTTTCATTTGTTGATAATGGGACGAAACTTGAGAAGGCTCAAATTCATGACATTTCTAAGCCCATCACATCGGAAGAGATAAAAACAGGTTTGTAATGCTAATACTTCGAAAGCTCCGGGACCGGATGGATTCAACAATCTCCTCTTTTAAAAGGCTTGACCTATAGTAGGAGATTTGGTAACTAAAGCTATTCTATTTTTTTTCAATACATCAAAGCTTCCAAAAGGCGCCAACTCCACTTTGATTTCTCTTATCCAAAAGCAAAGAATCTATATTCTTTTTCCGAGTTTAGGCATATATCTCTTTGCACTTTATTGCTAAAATTCTTTCATATAGACTTAAGTCTATTATGCCACATCTAATCCCCTCAACTCAAAGTGTTTTCATTCACGGTCGAAGTATAGAAGATAATATTCTTTTGGCTTCCGATTTGATTCATAATTTTCACCAAAGGAATGCAAAAAGGGGTTTTGTGCAAAAATTGATTTGCATAAAGCATCTAATTCCGTTAATAGAGATTTCCTTTTACATGTGATGCATCAAAGAAGGTTTCCTTCTATGTGGCTAAAATGGATTTGTGCATGCATATATAAACCGATGTTCTCGGTAAATTTGAGTGGCTCACATCATGGTTATTTTTACTTCATTTCCTGTCTTCGGCAAGGTGATCCTCTTTCATCTTATTTGTTTACTTTGGTGATGGCTTCGTTCTGTCAACTTCTATAAGAAAAAGCAGACTCAAAAGAATTTGGGACTATTGATCGAAGTTTGCTTGGCATTTCTCATATTCTTTATGCTGATGATATTCTTATTTTTGGAAAAAGTGATTTGAAATCGGTTATGGCTCTAAATGATGTGCTCCATACATTCCAAAACATCTTCGGTTTTCAAGCAAATAGAAACAAAAGGCAAATTTTTTCTCATCTACGGTGGAGACAAACTCAAAATTGATGGACCTTGATATGCTTAATATAGAAGAAAGGGTTCTTCCATTTACCTATCTTGGTCTTCCACTCTCTTCCAAAAGTCTCAATGTTACTATGTGTCAATCTCTTATTGATAAATTGATGTTAAGCTTTAATGGATGGAAATTCAAGCTTCTTTCCATGGCGGGACGTTTTGAACTTTCTCGGTCAACTCTACTTATCAAATATATTGGTCTCAAGCTGTTAACCTTCCGAAACGGGTTCTAAAGAAAGTAGAATCTATTTGCCGTTGTTTCTTATGGGGCAATTCGAAGGTTCTTACTATTGAGTGGAAGGATATTTGCAAGCCAAAAGAGTAAGGTGGTTAAGGAATTTTTAGTCCTCATGATTACAATCTTGCATCGTGACTTAAGTTATGTTGGAAACTATTCCATGAAGGACTTTGGGCTAGTTGGACTCATTCGGTATTTGTGGCATCTTTGCGACAAAATATTAATCGAAACTTTTGGACCACCTCTTCATCATGGAAATCTCCGATTACGAGGAGCATTCTTCAAACAGAAGATTTGTTTAAAAAGAGAGTCGAGTATTGAATTCATAATGGTACCCCAACTTATTTTTTTCTTGATCCTTGGATTAAGAGAAGATCTCTTGTGGAAGTTTTCAGAGAGCAATTAGCACACAATATTGGTATTCCGCTAAACTCCAAGGTTTCGATTCTCACTTGGAATGGAGAATGGTTGTTACCTCATTCTATTTTACCGCATATACTTGAGGCATGCAATTTAATTCGATCGATTAATATTGATAGATCTATCACCGAAAATATATTAATTTGGAGACCTTCCCATTCGAGCATTTTCACTATGAAATCGGCGAAATCATCACTTTTACCGCAAGCTCTGTTGGTTCATCCTTGGGCTAAATTTGTTTGGTTTTATAAAAATACCCCAAAGAACTCATTTTGTTTATGGCAAGCCACTCTTGGAAACTAAAAACTCTTGATTTGCTTCAAGCGAGAGGTATCGGTAATGGAGGACAATGCATTCTTTGCAATCTTGAATCCGAAACTCACAACCATTATTCTTTGAATGTCAATTTTCTAATTGGTTGGTTCGTGCATCATTAGCTCGATGTGGGTTTCATAGCCCACCGATTGATCTTCTCGGCATAATGGATGTCATTCAATGTATGACCTCAAGTAAAAGACCTATTGGAGCTATTCTACGCATGGTGATTGCAAACGTTGTTTGGAACATATGGAAAAAGCGAAATAACCGAATCTTTAGGTCCCATTGTAGGACTAAAGAGATTATTCTTCGTGATGTCATCTCCAATACTTCCATGAGGATAGCAATTTTCTTTGATGCTGTAGATCTTGGTGGTGGATCAATTGCTCGCAATTAGAATGCATTACCTACCTTTTTAAAAGTTCGATCTTGAGCTATTGTTTTGTAATAGCCTTGATCTTGTTTTGTTTGTATTTTTAATTTCGTTTTGTAACTTTTTTATGTTTTATTTTATCTTATATAAAAAATTGGGCTTCTTGTCCTCGCCTTTGGCAAAAAAAAAAACTGCCAAATCGTATATATGTTTTTTTAATTGAGAACCCATATAATCATATTCATTTTTCTTATAAATACTTTAATTGCAATGTTTATTACACAATCATAATTCAGTACACGGGACACATGCGTTTTCAGCCTGCTGTTGTAACTATCATAATCCGAAATGATTCTTTAACGAGTTTGTTATACGTCTGTAGTTGTGTATGTGGGAAGATGGATTCATGTTTTTGTGCACGTTTTTGGTTGTGATCCATGAGTGTGTGCATATAACTACACACATGTTGTAACCGGTATTTCTATTTGTTTGCGACACTCAATGCGTGCTTGGTTGCGTACAGTTTTAAATAATTTGATTTCTCCGATTTCAATTTGGTTACTTCTAATGTAATTTCAGGAAGTCCGGAAGTGTCCATTTTATACTATTTGGTTGATTATATTTGAAATTTGGTTCTCAAAGTCCTAAGTCATGCTTTTTAGAATTACATAAATGAAACCTAGAATTAGAATTTCTTTCAATTGGATTCCAATAAAGAAGGAAATCATGAACTTTACTTGGAAAATAAAAATTGCAGCAAAGCAAAAATGATGCATCTCCCACAAATCGGTTTCTGGATATCCCAGTTTTCCAGTTACAAGTAAAGAGATCGACGCTGACTGAATTCGTGGACCGTCGGCAAGGATGAGAATTCGTGTTTTACTTGGCATAGATATTGTTTTGATGTGTTCTCAAATAGAAATATTTACATCTGATGAAATTTTCTGGCTGCTTATACATTCTATCGAAATATTAGATGATAGATATCCTCCATTCTTTCTTATATCATCTTATTTTTCCATCTCTATTATCTAATTAATTCTATGAAGATTAGAAAAACTCATATATTTAAAAGCTTTATGAAGAGCACGAGCTTACTCCCAAGATTTTATGCAGATCAATGGATTCAAGTATGAAGCAGTTGCTTCAGTCTCTAGTTGAGATCGAAACTGAAGCTGAGCATGTTCTTTTAGCACGGCATCAGGTTCAAAACTATCCATACTTTTAGTCTACCATTTTATTCCGCAAGTCTAGACATGTTTAATTTTACTAATTACTCCAATATGCAGATGGTTGAAAACGACAGGATAAGAAATGGTAATAGAGAAGCCTTAACAGCTCTTCGTAAGAAAGCTCGCACAACAAAGAGCAGTGTCCCTTCTCCTTTCGAGGCTATAATGAAAGAAATAGAAGGTACTGGTTCAAGGCCACTAGTGAAAGAGATTTGTCCGACTTGTGGAGATCACGACTCAAAGGAGCATACTTGGATGATGTTTCCAGGGACCGATACTTTTGCTTGTATGCCATTTCATGCAGTCCACACAATATTAGATAAAGGCATTACATACTCAGTTACGAAACATATTTTTTAATCACATTAATGGCATGTTCTTTTTTCTTTTCTTTTCTTTAATTTTTAAGAAATCAAGGATAAAAAAAGACTGTTTAATTGACTAAAATGGGGAGGCACAAACAATACAAACATTTTCAACCTCAAACACTACACAGCACTCTAGGCACCATACTATAAGATCACAGGTGCAGTTGACTGATCCAAACACACCCTGGTTCTGATATATGCCAGAATGATCACATGAATACCTGAACCAAATACGAGAAAGAACTGACACAAGATTTTAATCAAGCATATAAACTTTTATTCCATCTATGGTGACCCTCTGCTCCAAGTTATTGCTTCCATCTTTTATTATAAGCTTTTCTTTTGTATAGCAGCACTGATACAAGAATTGTAGATTTCACTTTTATTCCAAATTTTGCTTCTGTACAACAGCACAATGTTGAGTCAAAAAATTCCAGATCTCACCTGCATGCAACCATTAGGGTATCTTTTTTATAGATTCTTTTATTATCATAAATAAGGCAACATGCATAAAAGTATTTACGAAAGGAAAAATAATAAGTATATAAAAGAAAATGAAGAAGAAACAAAATAGGGTAGGTTGATCTCAGAGCCTGGAAGGAGAATGCAAGGAAGAAGCTAGTAGTTACTAAGACCGAACAGGGGATGGAGAGAGGGAGGGGTGGGGATGATGAATTATCCAGGCAAGGTAAGTAAAACACTATTAATTCTTCAGCAAACATTGTATATCTGAAGTAAAAAGATCAGGTTAATGAACATCATTCATCATGCATGTTAAACGTTCAGTACCTCATTACAGGAACACCAAAAGTGAAAGAAACAGGTTTTACATCTTCAAAAAACAAGATTTAAGAACGCAAGCGAAATATAATCAAAGATACAATCTAGTCTTCAAGATTTAAGATGAAGTAGAAGGCATAACGATTTATTGGGGGAGAAAGTTGGATTAAAGAGGTAGGGTCTACTTATGAATATCATGATCGATATATGAGAACAAGGTATATATTTGTATATCACAATCAACTATAGGTTAGTGTGCATAAGGGTACCCAAAGAAAGCATATGCAAGACTTTTATCAACTTATCAAATCATAAGAACAACGCTCAATACACAAGAAGAGGGCACCTATCAATCAACTTTAGATGGACACTTTTTCCCTCTCTTTTATTGTTAGGAAGCCTCTTTGGTTCTTTACATGTGCCAATATCTAATCATCAGTGCCACAATCATGTTCCCAACATTTTCTGATATTTTAATATGTAGGGAGCCTCATCTTATCTTTATTTGAGAGAATTGTCCCAAAAGACATTCCTCTTTTTTATGTGGGAAGCCCCATTCTGGGGATCTTGACATGTGCCATGTTGGACGGTAGGCAAACACGCTCAACTTTATTGAAAATAGGCTTAAGTGTCAGAATACACCCCCACATGTGAATATATTGCTATGAGTTCATGATGATAAGCAGTTTTATAACAATGGCAGCCTCTAAGGGTACTTTAGAACAGAATAACACTCTAGAGGGAATGATTTGCATAGACAAATTGTGAGTCTCAATAAGCATAAGAAAGATTAATCAAATAAGGCCAATCCTTCAATCCAAGCCGCAAGTACTAGTCTGAGATCATATTAGAAACCAGGAAAGTTCAGTGATCAAGAAAGCTTAAAGTGTAGGATCAAGAATTTCTGTATCTGAAAGTAAAAACAGTTTCGTAATAATAGAGCCGTAAGGGAGAGGGCACGGAATATCATACTAAATGACATAATGACTTTCATATGATATACGTCATGATAGTAATATTATCAATACTATAGCCATGGACAGAGCAACAGAAATGGAAAAGGATGGCACAAAAGAAGAGACAAGGATAATAAATTAGACATGCCGGTGTTCATATATCAGAGTACATGGAAAAGTGAGGCCTCGAAGAGCCTTTTATTAGAGAAGACTATGTAATAGATGAGATTCAAGATGGTCTCAATAGATGAGTCTTTAGAATCAAAGATCCTAGCATTCCTTCCCTCCAAACACACTAGCACATAGCGATAACAACACATTCTAAAGCTTACCAATGTGAGTACCTTGACAAGTATGTCTTCAATTTTTAAAAGCATCATTAAGGTCCAGAAGGAGGGACTGAAATTTAAAGACGTTGAATTTCCCCCAAATGGAGGTAATAAACCATTTAAGACGATCACTGTTCTCAATCATGGCACCACAAAAAACAGAACCAGCCTGGTCAAACAAACCTGATTGACAGTGTAAATCCCTCTTGATAAGGTTCTCTTCAGTGAGAATCCTATCACTACTAACAGTCCAAATAAAAATTTGACTTTGAGAGAGGGGGGTGGGGGAGGGGAGGGGAGGGGATTTATGAATTTCTAAAGATCATGTTGGTTAGTGGAAACAGTGTGTATGTCATAAGCCTGATTGACAGTGTAAATCCTTTTTGAAGCCAATTCCCATCTAATTTCATCTTCTAATTGATAATTATAGACGAGCCATGTAAAACACTAAGAGGTGAAAGCCAAGCTTATCTTGGATGGAAAGACCACTAGAAAAAGCAGGTTTCCAATGCCAAAAATTATGAGAATAAAAGCCTTGAGAACATACCTTAGCATCTGAGGTCCAAGCTAGGAAAGGATATTTAGTAGATAGAGAGACATCCTTAAGCCATTTGTGCCAAAAGTGAATATGACATCCATCTCCCAAAGACCACCCAACCATGGTTTGAATTTTCGGCCGGCCTCGATCCGAGATGGCCTATTCCAATCCCAAAAATGATCATATCCAAGTTCGGAGACCTCTACCGTCCGATACCAAGCAGTATTGCGTTTATCATTTTATAATGGGGCTTTCGTATTATGTTTACTAATAGTTATTGGGTTTACTAATGGGTTAATGGGTTCATTATAGGTTATTGGGATATTGCGATTAATTTGACATCAATGGTTCGACTTTAAACATCATCCACCGCAAAAGCATTTGAAAAATTGTTCATAGTTACTTTAAATAATTTTCCTCATTTTTTAAAATTCTTTTTCACAAACGGTATGAAATCCAATGCCTGATACGATTGATATGGCCGAGATTGCCGATTCCGATCCCAAATTTGACCATCCAATACAGATCCCGACACCGAGATTTTAAACCTTGCACACAACATTATCATATACTATATCTTCAATACTAGCCAAACCTTTCGAAAGGAAAGAAGAGTGACTGAGTTAGTCCGCACCTTAGATGTTGGGGATAAAGCGTAAGATCCTTAGACCTTGGCTGAAAGAAGGTAAGAATTATGACACTACAACAACCGTTTCCCCAAAATGCCTGGTTATATCTGGTAAAATCTTTAACTCCAAGACCTCTCTCGTTTTTAGGTTTGTGCACAATGTCCCAATGCCGTGTGACTAAGCTGTAGCCTTTCTTTGAAGAACATTAAATACATTCTGTTGGTGCAAATTTTTGGAATCTCGTGGTTATATACAAATTCAACTAACTATAAATGAAATTTAAATACTAGAACTCAGTGGCGAAGTTCAGGGGCGGCCTGGTCGGCCCCTGTGGCCCTTTCTTCTGAGTTCTGGGACACGTCATCTGCCACGTGTCCTGATCTTGGAGACCGTCAATATTGAGCATCATCATTAGCCCCCCACTCTTGTCCCGACCAGCTAGCGGGTCAGGCCAAGAGTGGACTGCCGGGCCGCCCGGGCTGAGCTCCCTCCTAAGGTTTCGTTGGGACGCGTCCCCGGGCTGTCAGATGTCTTTTCTGCTAGCGAATCAGGGCGAAATCTCTGCATTTAAGGAAGGTGCACCGGTTCGTGCATCCTGTCACTGAAGCGACGGTCCACGTGTCAAGCGTCGGTTGGCCGACGCGACGTGTGCAGACCTGCGACGCCTGATAGGGTGCGGCCCAGTGTGGGAACGACAAGTGGAGCAATCGGAGCCATTGGACGCGATGAGACGTTTTTGGCGGGAGATGAAGGGCGCCGTTGGATGAGGTCGTTCACGGGGATAAGTAGAGGCGGGGCCCGCTCCAGTGCCCCTACTCTTTCATATTTCCTTTCTTCTAAGTTTTGGCAGCTCGGCGCTCTTCTTCTTTTGGATACATGGTTCATTCCCACTCTTTGGGTTCTCGTTCAAGAGGGAGGCCAGCGGCGCGGCCGTGCCCCTGGCTGGCTCATGCCCTGCGCCGAATGTTCCGCCGGCGATAGGGCCGTCCGCTTCGTTGACGGCTCCCGGTGATTGTTCCGGTGGCGGCCAGAGACGTCCTCGGTCATCCGAGTCCCAGACAAGAGACAGAGGGGAGGGCGAGGACGGGGTCCCCCTTAAGAGGAAAAGGACAATCTCTCGTGCGCTGCCGTCGATGGTTCTTGAGGGGATTCCCGTGCAGGGGGGTGATGTCGTCTTCATGGCTCCATCTGGGCTTTCCGTCGCTGCCGGCCTGCTCGTTAGGATGGAAGAGTCGGCCGGGGGAAGGCTTCCGCACGGCACCCTGAGGGTCCAAATGGAGGCCATAGTCCAAAGGGCGGTCCAGGTACGAACTTCTCTACGCGTTGTTTTTGACCTTCCTTTCTTTGGATCGAGCGCCCCCGAGTTTCTCATCCACTTCCCATCAGGTCCTTCAACACTGCACCCTCGATATCCGTACGAAGGCCGAGGGGGCGTTCCATGCGCCAAGGCCAGTAAAAGCGTTTCCATCGGAGGTCAAGGCCCTGCGGCGTGACCTGCGTCTGGAGAGGGCGAGGGCCGATGTCTTGGCAGCCCATGCAGAGGCTGCGAAGCTCGCCAATTCAGCTAATCGGGGCGCCTACCGTCACCTGAGTGCATCCCACCGAGTTGCCGAGAGGAAGCTGGCAGATCTGGCTGATCGTCTCGCGGCCATGGAGAGGGAGAGACGCCGGCAGGGGGATGCCGAGGCGGCGCTTTTGGTGGCCGAGACTGCCAAAGCTCGGGCTAGGAAAGCTGTGGCCGATTACAAGGTGTCTGAGCAGTTTTACGTCGAGCTTGGCGAGTATTCCATCGTCGCGTGGAATAAGGCTCTGGATGCCGTGAAGGAGCAGCTTCCTGAGTTTGCCGATGGCGAGCTCCGTGCTCGGGTCCCACTCCCGGCGGCAAGGCCTCCGGCAGACAGCGATGAAGGAAGCGAGGCGCGCCCCTGGTGGCAAAACCTTGGTGATGAAGCCTCCGGCAGGCCACGATGAGAGAGGCGCAAGGGAGGTTTGCGACTTAGGCCTTTTTTTGTAAGCCTCCGGGCAATTTGTAAGGCTGGGGAGCCCAAAGTACCCTTTGTAAAGGCTTTTCCTTTGGTAATAAAACTTTTTTCTTTGGTTTCATCGGTTTGCACTTTATCTTCTGTTTGTGAAGAATGCTCGTAAAATACCTCTGCTTGCACTGTTGGGCTTCCATGTCAGGTCGGCTATCTGTCCAGCGATCGTTCGTCGGGTTGATTTCGGTCACTTGCCAAGCGTGCCAAGCGCTGCTGAGAAGGAGGCGTCTCCATGGCCCCGAAGTCGAGGGGGGATCGCTCAAGACTTGGATAGACCTGATGCCCCTTGTTGGTGCCTCGGATCCTCTGCATGTGATGGGCAAAGGGTTGTCCGCCGTATTTTTGCCGAGGATGGATGGGAATCTGCTCGGTTGCCCCTTGGCGAGGGCTTCTGATTTCTGGCGCTGCGAGCAATGACCACTAGCTGGGGATGATCGAGCGAGGGTCGGGCTCGACTGCTTCTGTGAGGACTTTGGGTCCTTAGCGTTGGAGGGGCTATAAGAAGCCCACTAAGGATGACCGGGCAGTGAATCTGCACGGTTGCCTCTTGGCGGGGGCTTTGATCTTTAGCGTCGTGGGTAGGCAACTACCGGCCTGGGACGATCGAGCGGGGTAGCTGCTCGGATGCCTCTTGCGAGGGCTTCGATCCCTGGCGTCATGGGTAGGGACCTACCATCCGGAGTTGACCGAGCAAGGCAGCCGCTTGGTTGCCTCTTGCGAGGGCTTTGATCCTTAGCGTTGGAGGGGCTGTAAGAAGCCCACTAAGGATGACCGGGCAGTGAAGCAGCGCGGTTGCCTCTTGGCGAGGGCTTTGATCTCTAGCGTCGTGGGCAGGCAACTACCGGCCTGGGACGACCGAGTGGGGTAGCCGCTCGGATGCCTCTTGCGAGAGCTTCGATCCCTGGCGTCATGGGTAGAGAGCTACCAGCCGGAGTTGACCGAGCAGGGCAGCTTCTCGGTTGCCTCTTGCGAGGGCTTTGATCCTTCAGGACGGGGACCGAGCAGGGTTACTACCCTATCATGCCCCGCTTCCCAGAGTGCGCTAAGATCGGCACGTGACAGAGCCAACCATGCTACCTGTGGATAGGAAACATCCCTCCACAGTCACATTACGGCTGTCTATAAGATATCAAGAATAGGAAAGTAAAATAAACTATCTACTACATGTCCATATGCCAGAATAAACGAGTCAAGAAATAATATGCGGAAGCAATAAATCCAATAAACGGTAACATCTGGAAAGTATGGAAATAACTAAACTAACTGGATTCTAACAGGATCCTCACTGCTCGGCCTGACGGCGGAAATACTCCTGATCAGCCTGCGACAAAGGTAGAGGATCTGGGCCATACAAAACCCAGACGTCGGTGCGTCATAATATCAACAATAATATAATCAAGGGTAGAAAAACATGCATGCATGAGTATGAACAGTAATAAAAATAGAACAGTAACACGAATAAGGAACAATGAAGGGTAAAAGCATATGTGATGTGCAGTGAGTAATCTGAACCAAGCTACTGGGTTAATTACTCTCAAGTCTTTGAAATCAATTTAATGAATCGTCGATGTAACTCAATAGTATCCCGTGCATGCCCGGGACCACGGTCCAGATTCTCGGGCTGAAACCGAGACATGCCGCTAGGCACTAAACAGGAAACATGTACAGATGAATGATGTCAGCATCATCATCCCAGGGCTGGCCTAGCCCCTAAAACTGATCAGTATAAGCATTGAACTGTCGAGTTACAACTCAGGTTTCATCATTGATTTCCCCATACCCCCAAGTTATGTGTTCAAGTCGGGTAATGATAAATCTGAGACGAATACCAACACAGGATCAAGCAGGAACAGGTTTGTCTATACAGATAACAGGATATGTCCATCGGGACAACATGTCAGGATTGTCGGCATTAGAAACAGGATCAGGTAATATGTCAAGTAATGATATATCAGGTCATGTCAGGTAGTGTACATGTATCAAGTCATGTCAAGTAGTGGTGTATCAGGTCATGTCAAGTAGTGCACAAGTATCAAGCGGGTGCTCATAATCAAACTGTAGCAAGTATTGAATCAGGGTGAAAGTACGGATGTACAATAAAAGCATGGATGCACAAATATCGATCAGGGGTTACATCATGACTAAGTAGGATGCACAATATCAAGCATGTGGTACTAATGTATTAATAATATGAGTTAATGTAATATGGAGTGCAACTAGTTATGCAGAATTAATGGTATGGATACACAAATAAACATGGATGCATAAATAACTATCAGGGGTTACAACTAAGTTTCATGACTATGTAGGATGCACATTATCTAGCATGGGGTGTTATTACAATAATAACATGAATTAATATGATCTATAGATGCAGTTATATATATTTTAAATGATATGGATGCAAACGGGTATCCGAAAACAGTAAAACTTTAATATGGATGTATAATGTGATAAACGGGTAATATTTTACTCATATGGATGCATAATAATATACCTAACATGTAGCAAGATGAATTAGCATGCACTAGATATGTAAATAGTGATATGGATGCACACGGATGTCCGAAGATAGTAAAATAGTAAAATGGTAATGTGGGATGCATAATTAAACAATAAGCAATGTTATTATTCACATGTGTGCAATATATTGTAGTATAGCATGTAGCAAGATTAACTTGCATGCAACTAGATATGAAATAAATTGTACGGATGCAAATGGACGTCGTAAAACAGTAAAATGATAACAGGGGATGTACAATACACTAAACATTAAATATTATTATTAATATGGATGTAAAATATATTATAGCATGTAGCAAGATTAACTTGCCTCGATCGGATCACACGACAGATACGCACAGCACGTCCGACGTCGGTAAATCGTCGCAACGCACACACTGCACGCGGGACGAGGGCGGAGGCGAGGCGTGGGTTTCGTTCGTAGGCGGGAAAACGTGAAGAAGAAAAGGAACAGTGCTTTTCTTTATATGGGATTTAAAAGTATATCAAATATATATATATATATATATATATATATATATATATATATATATATATATATATATATGTGGAGAAGAGATGCGGGGGTTGTAAATATTGAAAGAATTAATATTTATAAAGTAATAGAGAGAGAGGAGAGAGAAAAAGAGGTTAGTTTGTTAGGAAATTAGTTTAGATTTAAATTTAAAAAAATCTTTTATTAGTTAACTAAATTTTAATTTGTATCAGTTTATAAAATTAATATTATATAAATAAAATTTGATATTCTGGTAAATACAAATATAGTTCAAAACACGCCCGGGTCGGGTCTAAAATTCAGTTTTAAATACGAAAAATATACATGTCGACCAAAATTAAAATTGGATATCCGGATAATGAAAATGCATACCCCCAAGAACGGATGCACACACATGCACGTAGTCATCCAAATAAGTCTGTTTCACTGAACGTGATGAGAACAAGATGCGCGGATGCTACCACAGGGTCAGGGGTATCATGTAGGCCATGCAATATATTTTTAAAATATTTTATGTGACTCTAATTGTTATATTTAAAATGCAGATGCCAGATAAATGCCAGTATGCAGGATGTATAAATGAAAGTGCACGGATCCACGTAACAAGCCAGGATAAATCACAAACATGAATCAAGACTGGTTTTAAGCATGTAGGTCGGGTCGGATGCAAATACAGATGTCAAATACACTATTCGCACCCACAACACAATAAATCAGGAAAAAATACCATAAATACTTGAACTAGAACTGGTATAAATGAACTAGGGTGTTACATACCGAGTGCCTCTTGGTGAGGACTTTGATCCCTGTCGGTTGTGGTAGGAAGCTACTAGCCGGGGATAGCCGAGCAAGGACTCGACTGCCTCTGGGAGGACTTTGGTCCTTAGCGCGGGAGGGGCTGTAAGAAGCCTACCAAGGACCCTTGACCGGGCGGGGTTACCGCCCGGTGCCTCTTCGCGAGGGCTTTTGTCCTGAAGGATAGCCGAGCGAGAGACCCTCGGGCTCGACTGCCTCTGGGAGGGCTTTTGATCCCTGTCAGTCGTGGTAGGAAGCTACCAGCCGGGGATAGCCGAGCAGGGCAGCTGCTGAGCTGCCTCTAAGGAGGGCTTGGACCTTTAGCGTTGGAGGGGCCGTAGGAGGCCTGCTAAGGATATCCGGGCAGTGAAGCTACGCCGCTGCCTCTTGGCGAGGGCTACGATCCCTGGCGTTGCGAGTAGGGAAGCTACCGGCCAGGGATAGCTGAGCGGGGTAGCCACTTGGCTGCCTCTATGGAGGACTTTGATCCTTAGCGTTGGAGGGGCTGTCGGAAGCCCACTAAAGATAACCGGGCAGTGAAGCTACACGGTCGCCTCTTGGTGAGGGCTTTGGCTCGCAAAGACAGAACTTTATTCGAGGTGTTCCGACGTTTCTTTATTCGAATGGACAGGATTTTTAGAAAACATTTACGTCATCTTTGCGAAAGGAGGGGTACACACTTGTTGGCCTTGGCCTCATTGGTATAGCTTGATCTTCTCGGTATTGTAAGACCGCGGGAGCTTGCGTCCGTCCGCGTCTTGTAGGCGGTAGGCTCCGCCGGGGAGTGCCTCAGAGACGAGGAAGGGACCATCCAACTTCGGGGAGAACTTGTGAAGCCTGCCTTGATCAACGAACTCGTTTCGCCGTAGGACCAGATCCCCGGTCTGGAAGGAGCGATGCTTGACCCGAGCGTTGTAGTATCGGGCTGTTTGTTGTTGGTAAGCGGCAGCCCTGATCTGAGCCCGGTCTCTCTTCTCCAACAAGATGTCCAGGTTGGTCCGTAGCGCCGAGGTGTTCGCATCATCATCGAAGTGCTCGACCCGATGACTGGGTAGCCCGATCTCCGCTGGGACCATTGCCTCGGTCCCATAGCATAGGCTGAAGGGGGTTTCCCCGGTGGGGGTCTTCTTTGACGTGCGCAGGGCCCATAAGATCCAGGGCAGTTCTTCAACCCAACTGGCTTGTCGCCCTTCTAGGCGGGTCCGGAGACCTCGGAGGACGTCTCGGTTAGCGACTTCGGCCTGCCCGTTGCATTGGGGATACGCGACCGCGGCGAACTTCATGAGGATATGGTATTCTTTGCAGAAGTTCTTCACTTTCTCGTTTTCGAAGTTCGTCCCGTGGTCGGTGATGATACATCTCGGGATGCCGAACCGGAATATCAGATTGTTTTGCAGGAACTTGATGGTCGTAGCGGCGTCCGGTTTCCTGATGGGGACGGCGTCGATCCACTTGGTGAAGTAGTCTACTGCGACGAGGACGTATTTGTGCCCGCCTGTACCGGTAGGGAACTGGCCGATCATGACCAATCCCCACTGGGCGAACGGCCATAGGGATGTTAGGGCGGTCAGCTCGGTAGCGGGGAGGCGAAGGATGCTGCCGTGGAGCTAGCAACTCTTGCATCTCCTGACTAGCTTATGGGCGTCCTCATGAATAGTGGGCCAGTAGTACCCCCGGAGCAACGCCTTTTGGATCAAGGTTCGGGCCTCTTGGTGTGCACCGCCAACCCCCTCATGGATTTCCCGAAGGACGTAGTCGGCTTCGTGGGGGTCAATGCACCGGAGCAGGGGCTGAGTGAAGGACTTCTTGTAGAGGTTCCCATTGCTCCAGATGAAGTGGCGGGCTTTGGCCCGGAGACGGCGGGTGGCTCCCCGATCTCCTGGGAGCGTACCGTCCTTCAGGAATTCCACGAGGGGCTTCCTTAAGTCTTGGTCGCCTTCCAGCGCTACATATACGTAGAGTGTTGTCGCTCCGTCTTTCACGCTGGGCTGAGGCAAGGTTTCGAAGAGGATAGACCGCTTATTGTTGGCCGAGTATGACGAAGCCAGCTTGCTCAGGGCGTCGGCTTGAGCATTCAGCAGCCTGGGTATTTGTTCTACTTGGACTTCATCAAAGTTCCTCCGGAGTTTCTGTCACGCCCCGCTTCCCAGAGTACGCTGAATTGGGCACGTGACATAGCCAACCATGCTACCTGTGGGTAGGAAGTATCCATCCACAGTCACATTACGGCTGTAGAGATATCAAGAACAAAAATAACACTAACTAAAACATGTCCATAAGCCAAGATAACATAAGTCAAGAATAATAAAAGTGCGGAAGCAAAAGATCCAATACAAAATAACTGGAATGTATGTCCCATAATACGGGCTCACATCAGGAATAAAAATGCAGGAAAGAAAAGAACTAACTACTGCTGACAACTCACAGCTCAGCCTGCTGGCTGAAGTACTCCTGCTCGGACTGCAGCAAAGGTACGGAATCTGGGCCATGCAAAACCCAGACGTCAGCGCGTCATGTCATCAAGTAATAAAATATGAACAGAGTAACAGGCAATGCGAATATAAACATGAATAAAAAGCAAGGGTAACAGTAATATAAATCAGGGCAGTGCAGGGTAGTGTGCAGTGGGTAAACTAAACTGTTCTATCAGGCTTTCTGTTCTAAAGTCTTTGAAATCAAATTGATGAATTATCGATGTAACTCAACAGTATCCCGTGCATACCCGGGACCACGGTCCATATTCTCGGGCTGAATCCGAGACATGCCGCTAGGAACTAAACAGGAAATATGTACAGATGAATGATGTCAGCAGCATCATTCCAAGGCTGGCCTAGCCTCTAAAACTGATCAGAACAGGTATCGAACTGTCGAGTTACAAGTCAGGTTTCATCATTGATTTCCCCATACCCCCAAGTTGTATGTGTAAGTCAAATCAGGTATTCAGTAATCAAGAACTAATGCCAACACAGAATCAGGTAAGCAGGTTTGTCTGGATAGACAATAGGAACGGTTCGTGAGGACTACATGTCAGGTTTGATGGTATTAGACACAAGATCAGGTAACGGGTCAAGTCATGGTACACCAGGTCAAGTTAAGTAGTGTACGGTACCATGTCGGGTCAATCAATATGTATGTAGCAAGTCAGGTCAAGGTGTAAACGATATCATGGGTGTGATCATAATCAGCCCGCATTATCATGGTTATAATAATAAAGCATGGTTATCAACAACATGATCTAATCAATGAGTTAAGCAATGAAGCAGATTTGTTTATTTAGCTGTACAGTTATCAATTGTGTTAAACAGACAGTGTCAAAATAATGTGAATACAGAATGATAGTTATAACTGCTGGAAATAGGTTAATAAATATTGAGTGTCCCAAGGATGCGACGTCATGTATAATCTGTTTAATGAATGCAGTGGTAATTAGACCGGTTAAAATTGCACATGAATGTCTGATAGGCTAAACGGAATAAAAAAGGTATCATAGCAATAAACATATGTGATCTATCATGTACTGGTGATTGTTAGATGTAAATGATTAGATGCGGGATTACGTTTCACGTTTGGAATCATAAAATGTATAACGGAACTTTACACGGTTAACTTGTAATCCATTTCTATCAATTCTAGTTAGGAATTTAACAAGAATTAATTAATTTAGCATATGAATAGTTTAAAATAGCATGTAGCAAGTTTCACTTGCCTCGACGGGTTGCGAAACAGAAGACGGAACGTCACGCGTCGGCGGGGGAAAGGTTGCGACGCGCACACGGTGCACGGAATAAGTCCGAACGACAAACAGTGGAACCATACAGGTCAGAATACCTCGCTGGATCGTCGGGACACGTCGCCGGCACGGCCGGATTCCGGCGAACCCAAAAACAGTGAAATATACAATATTCAAGAATGCATGAAAAGATAAAAGAAGAATCAAGAAGAAAGAAGGGAAGGAGGATGGAGAAGAGGGTGCTCACGATGATCTGTGGAGGGGTTGTGATCGTCGACCACGTCGACGAAGCTTCGGCGCACGAACTGCAAAATACTCGGCAAACAACAGAGAAGATTCTTGTTAAGAAATGAAAAGAAAGAAGGAAAGAAGGAAGACGGATAGGTAATGCTCACTGGGGGTTGTACGAAGGCCGGGGCACGGAGGCGAGGCCGCCGGCGGCGACAGATCCGGCGGTGCAAAAGTGCAGGGTGTGCAGGGCGCGGCTGCAGTGCAAGGTGCTCGGGGAAAGGAGGAAAGAGATGAGGTGGAAGCGACGAGAGCGAGAAGGCGACGAGGTCGGCAATGCTGGCGTCGGCGTAGGGGCAACGGCGACGGAAAACTAGGCGGCTAGGGCTTCTCGGAGATGGGTTCTGTAAAAACTGAAGAAGGAGAAGAATTATAAAGGAGAGAGGAGATAGAGAGAGAAAGAGAGAGAGACACGGGGAGAGAGAGAGCGAGATCGAGAGGAGAGAGATAGAGAGGGGGAGAGATCGAGAGGAGAGAGAAAGATTGTGAGGAGAAAGAAATTTGGCCTTTTGTGCCAGCGAGAGAGAGACAGAGAAGGAGAAAGGGAGAGAGAAAGAGCGCGATTGGCTGAAGGAATTCATGTGGGGCCAGGGGAGAAAAATAAAGGGTTTTGATTGGCTCGTGATTTAAAATAGTTAGGGGAAAAAGATTTTATAGTTTTCTTTAGCTGGAACAGTAAGGAAACCTTAAAAGGATTTTAAAGAAAGAATGGAAAAAATATCTTTTCTGGTGTTGAAAAATTATTTTCGTTGGTTTTAAAAATATTAGAAAATAAGATTTGGCGCAAATGCAAAATATTTCAGAATTGCGTCCGGGTCGGGTCCAAAAATTTGAATTTGAAATATAAAAATTATTGGCGGGTTCCAAAATTTAAAATGAAGTGTTATTCAATTAAAAAGCATACCCCAAGAACGGACGCACGCACGTGCGCGTAGCCGTCCAAGCACGTCCGTTTCACTGAACGGGACGAGAACACGGTGCAAGGACGCTACCCCAGGGTTAGGGGTGTCGAGCAGGCCATGAAAAATATTTTTAATTTTATTTTAGATGCCTTAAATTGTTATATGCAGAATTGAATTGTCGGGGTAAAATTTATAACTAGCAACAGTCAAGCAAGACAAATGAAATAAATACCACACACCATGTATACGATAACTAAATTTTGTAGAATTGGACTCGGTCGTTACATTATACCCAACTACGAAAAGAATTTCGTCCTCGAAATTCCAAGAACACAAAGATAGACGACAAACAACTACAAGAAAAGATGAGGAAACTTCTGCCGAATTTCATCTTCACGTTCCCAGGTGGACTCTCCATGCGAGCGATTACCCCAAGAAACAAGTACAAGAGGGATAACCTTGGTCTTAAGAACCTTTTCCCTACGATCCATAATTTCAACTGGCCGCTCCTCAAAAGTCAAGTCTTTTCGTACCGTCAGCTCCGAATGATCCAACACATGTGTTTCATCTCGAACATACTTACGGAGTTGAGATACATGAAATACATCGTGCACATTCGTCAAGGACTGCGGTAACGCCAAACGATACGCTACCTCACCAACACGCTCCAAGATCTCAAAGGGTCCAACAAATCGAGGACTGAGCTTTCCTCGACTTCCAAAACGAATCACCCCTCTAGTCGGTGATATCTTCAAGAATACCAAATCACACACGGAGAACTCTAGAGGTCTTCTCGACATATCTGCCCAACTCTTCTGTCTGTCTTGTGCTGCCTTCATATGATTCCTGATAGTATTAACTTTCTCAACTGTCCGCACAACCAAATCTGGTCCCAACAATCTTCGTTCACCGACATCGTCCTAACAAATAGGTGAACGGCATTTGCGACCATACAAAGCTTCAAACGGAGCCATCTGAATAGTTGCCTGGAAACTGTTATTGTAAGAAAATTCCACCAAATGTAGATGATCCTCACAAGAACCCTTGAAGTCCAACATGCACGCTCTCAACATATCTTCAAGAGTTTGGATCGTTCTCTCCGACTGACCGTCAGTTTGGGGATGATAAGCTGTGCTAAATTTCAATCGAGTCCCCAAACTTTCCTGTAAACTCCGCCAAAAGTGCGATAAGAACCGAGTGTTACGATCGGACACGATGCTTACCGGTACTCCATGCAATCTTACAATCTCCTGCATGTACCGCTCCGCCAAAGTTTCTGTTGATTGACCAACCCGAAAAGGAATAAAATGAGCTGCCTTGGTCAAACGATCAACAATCACCCATACTGCATTGTTGCCTTTTAGACTCCGCGGTAGAGCTGTCACGAAATCCATGGTTATATATTCCCACTTCCACTGAGGAATCGGAAGTGGTTGCAATAAACCAGCAACCCTTTGATGTCCAGCCTTAACTTACTGACACACCAAGCACTTTGCCACAAAGCGAGCACTCTCCCGTTTCATGCCTTCCCACCAGAAATGCTGTCGAATATCTCGGTACATCTTTGTGCCTCCTGAATGTACGAAATAAGCTGAACTGTGTGCCTCCTTCATAAGCTCTTCACGAATATCTCCCTTTGGCACACACAAACGGCTACCATACCTCAACGAACCATCTTCGTGGATCAATAAATCTGTTTGTAGTCCGGCTTCAACCTGTTCTCGAAACTTTTGCAATCTAGGATCCTGCGATTGCGCAGCTTTAATATTCTCGATCAACGACGAATGTACTTGCAGCTGCATCAACTGTCCCGAAGAATGCGGTAGCACAACCTCCAAATCAAATCTTCGAAATTCTTCAACGAGCTCCTTCTGCGTAGTCAACATCTGAATTGCTGGTAACCGACTGAGCGCATCCGGTACGACATTAACCTTCCCCGGATGGTACTTAAGATCAAAATCGTAATCAGCCATCAGCTCCAACCATCTACGTTGCCTCATGTTAAGCCTCCTTCTGTGTGAACACATACTTCAAGCTCTTATGATCCGTGAAAACTTCGACCCTTTCGCCTAAAAAGTAGTGTCTCCAAATCTTCAAAGCGAAAATCACAGCCGCAAGCTCCAAGTCATGAGTTGGGTAATTCTTCTCATGGGTCTTCAACTGTCTTGATGCGTATGCTACAACCTTCCCGTGCTGCATCAGAACACAGCCCAATCCTTTTCCAGATGCGTCGCTGTGGATCACCAATCCTCCGGAACTGTCTGGCACGGTCAGAATAGGGGCGGTTATCAATTTCTGCTTTAACGTCTCAAAAGCTGGCGCATATCTGTCCGTCCACACAAAAGGTACCTCTTTGCGCGTGAGCTTGGTCAACGGCTCTGCCAGACGAGCAAAGTTCTCCACAAATCTTCTGTAATACCCGGCGAGTCCAAGAAAACTTCTTATCTCTGCAACATTCTTTAGAATCGGCCAATCTCGAACTGCTGCAATCTTTTCTGGATCGACGGCAATTCCATCGCCAGACACAACATGCTCCAAAAACTTTACTTCCTCCAGCCAAAACTCGCACTTGCTCATCTTTGCATATAACTCCTCCTGTCTCAACGTCTGCAGTGCGATCCTCAAATGTTCAGCATGCTCTTCAAAACTCTTCGAGTACACCAGAATATCGTCAATGAACACTACAATAAATTGGTCCAAGAATGGTGAAAAGATTCGGTTCATCAAGTCTATGAATATCGCCGGTGCATTCGTAACTCCGAAAGGCATCACTAAGTACTTGTAATGTCCATACCGAGTTCGGAATGCCGTCTTACAAATATCTTCTGCTTTCATTCGGACCTGATGATATCCGGATCGCAAATTCAGCTTCGAGAATACCCTCGCGCCACTAAGCTGCTCAAATAGTTCGCCAATGCGAGGGATCGGGTACTTGTTCTTAATAGTCACCCGGTTTAATTCTCGATAGTCGATGCACATCCTTCTCGTGCCATCCTTCTTCTTAACTAGAAGAACTGGAGCTCCCCAAGGCGAGTTACTGCTTCGAATCCAACCCTTCTCAAGCAATTCAACTACCTGTTTCTTGACTTCTTCCAACTCCACTGGTGTCATTGGATAATACGCTTTTGATACTGGCGCTGCACCAGGAATAAGATCAATTGCGAACTCCACGTCTCGCTTCGGCGGTAAACCCGATATATCTTCAAACATGTCCATAAAATCACGAACAACAGTTGGCTCTTCACTTTCATCAACCTCCATTGATGCAAGAATATTATTTGTCGGCCTGCCCCTAAACTCGACTGGCCCGACAGAGCTGCTTCCTCCAGTGAAGGTAAACTCGGGATGTCCGGGAATCTGAAAAATTACTTTCTTTGTCCTACAATCAATGTGAGCGTGGAAAGTGCTAAGAAAATCCATTCCCAAGACGACTTCATAGTTGCCCATATCAATCACCAAGAAATCTGCAAAATGCTCCCGTCCGCAAACAACAACCGTACAATCTCTACATTCCCTACTAGATATGATTTTCCCATTCCCAGTGTGTATGTCACAGAAACTAGACAGGGTCGTGCAGGAAATCGGTAGCTATAAACTTGGACGACATAAAACAATGTGATGCACCAGAATCAAATAATGCTAATGCGGGAAAACCATGAACGAGTAGAATACCTGAAACTTCTCCTGACGCCTTAGCTTCCTCAGCTGTCAAGGTAAAAGCTCGAGCCTGATTAGGTCCATGAGTCAACTGCTTCTGCCCCTGAAATGGTTTCTGCGGAGGCTTCTGAACATCATCCCTTGTACGAAGCTTCGACGGGCAAGCGCTGACAGAGTGATCTGCCGCTCCACAAACTAAACAGAGTCCTTGCCTCTTTCGACAATCCTTTTGCACGTGGCCAGGTAAATTGCAGTAGTTACAAGTCACGCTCTTCCTTCGATCAATGACAACAGGCTTCTTCATGGGTGTTATACCACGACGGTCCACTGGAATACCTCTGCGACCGTGAGCTCGGTTTGGTACAAATGCCGGCTTCCTTACTGCAACTGCTGTCTGCTGTAAACTCCCAGTCTTCCCTGATAGGCTCTGCTATTCTCGAGCTGTCGTAAGAACCTGTGAGAAAGTGGTCAAACCCAGGGAGACAATCTGCCTCTGGATGTCCACGTCCAAGCTGCGCATGAACCTCCGTGCCCTGTCTGCATCATTGGCAACTAAAGGTCCAGCGAATCTACTGAGCCTTATTCATTCTGCTGCATGCACATCTACGGATGCTCCATTCTGCTTTAGCCTGAGAATGGTGGCTTGTGGAGGAGACCCGCTTGCCCAAGCCGATCAAGTGGGCAATCTGTGCCGTAATAAGCAAGTTCTCTGTGTCAACTAGCCACTGCTCTGCTGGCAACGGCTCCTCCAAACCAGTAAATGCAGACGGACCCAAACGCCTGAAATCTGCTACGGTCCCTACTCGATCAACTGGTTTAGCTTCAACCTTGTTCACAGACTGCTGAACGGTCTGCAAACCTTCCTGAAACGATTCAGCTTGCTGCTGGATCAGCTCGGTCTGTCTCTTTTGATTCTCCAGCATTCCCCGTATCACTCCAAGCATGGCGGCTTCGTCAACACGCCTTTGGTACGTCTTTAGATTCTTGTTTGCCATATTCCTGAAATCAAAAACACCCAAGATTAGCATGATAACAGATTCAAAATATAGATTAAGGCTAGAACTCTAAGTTACTTAAATAGAGTACCGCATTGTAACTATGCCGCGGTATCATAGCCACAATTACATAACTCCACCCAAGTCGCCTAAGTCCTAGAGATAACAAGGAATCAGGTTTTCAAGTCGATATGCAAAGGAAGTTTGCACATCGTAAAAGATATTATCAGGGAGAACTTGATTCAAGAACGGTAAAACGGTAAGGTGGAAGGACATTTTCCTAAACACGGGTTTCCTGATTCGTGTATTGGGTACAATACCTAACTACAAAAGAATCAACCCGACTAACCTATGGCTCTGATACCAAAAAACCATGTCACGCCCCGCTTCCCAGAGTACGCTGAATTGGGCACGTGACATAGCCAACCATGCTACCTGTGGGTAGGAAGTATCCATCCACAGTCACATTACGGCTGTAGAGATATCAAGAACAAAAATAACACTAACTAAAACATGTCCATAAGCCAAGATAACATAAGTCAAGAATAATAAAAGTGCGGAAGCAAAAGATCCAATACAAAATAACTGGAATGTATGTCCCATAATACGGGCTCACATCAGGAATAAAAATGCAGGAAAGAAAAGAACTACTGCTGACAACTCACAGCTCAGCCTGCTGGCTGAAGTACTCTTGCTCGGACTGCAGCAAAGGTACGGAATCTGGGCCATGCAAAACCCAGACGTCAGCGCGTCATGTCATCAAGTAATAAAATATGAACAGAGTAACAGGCAATGCGAATATAAACATGAATAAAAAGCAAGGGTAACAGTAATATAAATCAGGGCAGTGCAGGGTAGTGTGCAGTGGGTAAACTAAACTGTTCTATCAGGTTTTCTGTTCTAAAGTCTTTGAAATCAAATTGATGAATCATCGATGTAACTCAAAAGTATCCCGTGCATACCCAGGACCACGGTCCAGATTCTCGGGCTGAATCCGAGACATGCCGCTGGACACTAAACAGGAAATATGTACAGATGAATGATGTCAGCAGCATCATTCCAAGGCTGGCTTAGCCTCTAAAACTGATCAGAACAGGTATCGAACTGTCGAGTTACAAGTCAGGTTTCATCATTGATTTCCCCATATCCCCAAGTTGTATGTGTAAGTCAAATCAGGTATTCAGTAATCAAGAACTAATGCCAATACAGGATCAGGTAAGCAGGTCTGTCTGGATAGACAATAAGAACGGTTCGTGAGGACTACATGTCAGGTTTGATGGCATTAGACACAAGATCAGGTAACGGGTCAAGTCATGGTACACCAGGTCAAGTTAAGTAGTGTACGGTACCATGTCGGGTCAATCAATATGTATGTAGCAAGTCAGGTCAAGGTGTAAACGATATCATGGGTGTGATCATAATCAGCCCGCATTATCATGGTTATAATAATAAAGCATGGTTATCAACAACATGATCTAATCAATGAGTTGAGCAATGAAGCAGATTTGTTTATTTAGCTGTACAGTTATCAATTGTGTTAAACAGACAGTGTCAACATAATGTGAATACAGAATGATAGTTGTAACTGCTGGAAATGGGTTAATAAATATTGAGTGTCCCAAGGATGCGACGTCATGTATAATCTGTTTAATGAATGCAGTGGTAATTAGACCGGTTAAAATTGCACATGAATGTCTGATAGGCTAAACGGAATAAAAAAGGTATCATAGCAATAAACATATGTGATCTATCATGTACTGGTGATTGTTAGATGTAAATGATTAGATGCGGGATTACGTTTCACGTTTGGAATCATAAAATGTATAACGGAACTTTACACGGTTCACTTGTAATCCATTTCTATCAATTCTAGTTAGGAATTTAACAGGAATTAATTAATTTAGCATATGAATAGTTTAAAATAGCATGTAGCAAGTTTCACTTGCCTCGACGGGTTGCGACACAGAAGACGGAACGTCACGCGTCGGCGGGGGAAAGGTCGCGACGCGCGCACGGTGCACGGAATAAGTCCGAACGACAAACAGTGGAACCACGCAGGTCAGAGTACCTCGCTGGATCATTGGGACACGTCGCCGGCACGGCCGGATTCCGGCGAACCCAAAAACAATGAATATACAATATTCAAGAATGCATGAAAAGATAAAAGAAGAATCAAGAAGAAAGAAGGGAAGGAGGATGGAGAAGAGGGTGCTCACGATGATCTGTGGAGGGGTTATGATCGTCGACCACGTCGACGGAGCTCCGGCGCACGAACTGCAAAATACTCGGCAAACAACAGAGAAGATTCTTGTTAAGAAATGAAAAGAAAGAAGAAGGAAAGAAGGAAGAAGACGGATAGGTAATGCTCACTGGGGGTTGTACGAAGGCCGGGGCATGGAGGCGAGGCCGCCGGCGGCGACAGATCCGGCGGTGCAAAAGTGCAGTGTGTGCAGGGCGCGGCTGCAGTGCAAGGTGCTCGGGGAAAGGAGGAAAGAGATGAGGTGGAAGCGATGAGAGCGAGGAGGCGACAAGGTCGACAGTGCTGGCGTCGGCGTAGGGGCAACGGCGACGGAAAACTAGGCGGCTAGGGCTTCTCGGAGATGGGTTCTGTAAAAACTGAAGAAGGAGAAGAATTATAAAGGAGAGAGGAGAGAGAGAAAGAGAGAGAGAGAAAGAGGAGAGAGATAGAGAGGGGGAGAGATCGAGAGGAGAGAGAAAGATTGTGAGGAGAAAAAAATTTGGCCTTTTGTGCCAGCGAGAGAGAGAGAAGAGAGAGAGAAGGAGAAAGGGAGAGAGAAAGAGCGCGATTGGCTGAAGGAATTCGTGTGGGGCCAGGGGAGAAAAATAAAGGGTTTTGATTGGCTCGTGATTTAAAATGGTTAGGGGAAAAAGATTTTATAGTTTTCTTTAGCTGGAACAGTAAGGAAACCTTAAAAGGATTTTAAAGAAAGAATGGAAAAAATATCTTTTCTGGTGTTGAAAAATTATTTTCGTTGGTTTTAAAAATATTAGAAAATAGGATTTGGCGCAAATGCAAAATATTTCAGAATTGCGTCCGGGTCGGGTCCAAAAATTTGAATTTGAAATATAAAAATTATTGGCGGGTTCCAAAATTTAAAATGAAGTGTTATTCAATTAAAAAGCATACCTCCAAGAACGGACGCACGCACGTGCGCGTAGCCGTCCAAGCATGTCCGTTTCACTGAACGGTACGAGAATACGGTGCAAGGACGCTACCCCAGGGTTAGGGGTGTCGAGCAAGCCATGACAAATATTTTTAATTTTATTTTAGATGCCTTAAATTGTTATATGCAGAATTGAATTGTCGGGGTAAAATTTATAACTAGCAACAGTCAAGCAAGACAAATGAAATAAATACCACACACCATGTATACGATAACTGAATTTTGTAGAATTGGACTTGGTTACAGTTTCCTCACATCGTCCAGGTTCCTCATCATCAGAGGCTCCCGAGCTTCAAAGTGGCCGGTCACTTGACCGACGACAAGAGCCGAGTCGCTGCAGATTCGAATTATCTTCAGTCCCAGCCCGGCGGCCATGCGCAGTCCGGCTAGGAGGGCCTCGTACTCTGCCGCGTTGTTCGAGGCTTTAAAACCGAGCTTCAGAGAGTACTCCATTTCCGCTTCGTTCGGGCCTCGGATAATGAGCCCGGCACTATAGCCTTCCTCGGTTGAAGACCCGTCGATGTAGATGATCCACTCAGGAACCGAGCCAGGCCTCTCCGCGATGGGATACTGAGTTGCGAGGGGTGGCGTGGACTCCGGTTTCTTGCTAGGGATGGTGTATTCGACGATGAAATCGGCCAGGGCCTGCACTTTGATGGCCTGCCTCGGGCGATATTTTATATCAAACTGAGATAGTTCCCACTTCCACTTTTCTGAGCGGCCCGAGGACTCTGGTGATGCAAGGATAGCCCCCAACGGGCGCTCGGTGAGGACGATGATGGTATGTGCTTGGAAGTAGTGCCACAGCTTCCCTGAGGACACCACGAGGGCCAAAGACAATCTTCTCTATGGTTGGATATCTCGTTTCTGCGTCCTTAAATACATGGCTCACATAGTACACCGGCTTCTGCGCTCCACCGACCTCCCGAACGAGCACCGAGCCTGCTGCTTGGTCGGATACCGCCAGATACAGCGACAGCTCGTCTCCTTCAACTGGTCGGGTGAGCAGCGGTGGCATTGCGAGGTGCTTCTTCAATTGGTCGAAGGCGGCTTGGCACTCCTCCGACCACTCGAACCTCGGGATCTTCCTCAGAGCCTTAAAGAACGGGAGGCATTTCTCCCCTGACCTGGACATGAAACAGCTTAGAGCGGCGACTCATCCCGTGAACCGCATGATCTCGACGTTGGTTTTGGGCACGGCCATGTTGAGGATAGCATTGATTTTCTCTGGGTTAGCTTCGATTCCATGGTGAGTGACCATGAAACCGAGGAACTTTCCCCCGGTGACTCCGAATGCGCATTTGGCGGGGTTTAACTTCATCTTGAACTTGCGGAGCACTTCGAAGGCCTCGTCCAGATCCCTGACATGGTCGGCCGACGAGATGGATTTGACTAGCATATCGTCAACGTAAACCTCCATATACCTACCGATCTGTGGCTTGAACATGCGATTGACCAACTGTTGGCACATGGCCCCGGCGTTCTTGAGGCCGAAGGGAATCACCTTGTAGTAATATACCCCCGGTCCGTTGTGAACGCGGTGAGATCTTCATCTTCCGAATTCATACGGATCTGGTTGTAGCCGGAGAAAGCATCCATGAAGCTCAACAGCTCGTGGCCGGCCGAGCTGTCGACGAGCCGATCTATCCGAGGGAGTGGATAGTTGTCTTTGGGGCAGGCCTTATTGAGGTCGGTGAAGTCGACGCACATGCGCCACTTACCGCTTGACTTCTTGACCAGAACTACGTTCGCCAGCCACTCCGAGTAGGTACATTCCTGATGAAGTTGGCGGCGAAAAGTCGATCAACCTCCTCTTCGATAGCCTTCTGTTTGACCGGGGCGAAGTTTCGATTCTTCTGTCTGACGGGTCGGGCCGCAGGATCAACCCCGAGCTTGTGGGAGATGATTTTGGGGTCAATCTCAGGCATGTCAGCAGGCGCCCAGGCGAAGACGTCGGAGTTATTTCTGAGGAATCTCACCAGGTCATCTCGCTGAGTCTATGTCAGAAGTGATCCGACCTGGATGATTTTTTCCTCGTCCCCTTCTGTCATGGGCACCTCGGTCAGTGGTTCACCGGTGTCCCCCGGACTTCTTTCCGCTCGTCTCGGGTGTCCAGCGTCGTCGGCCGGCTGCTCGGACGAAGATGTTTCGGTAAGGCATACCTTCGCGGCCCGCTGGTTCCCATAGACCCGACCTATCCCGCCCTGATCGAGAGGGAACTTCATCGCCAGGTGGTAGGTCGATATCTGGGCTTGGAGGGAGTTCAGCGTCGGGCGGCCGAGGAGGACGTTGTAGGCCGATGGGACCTTTGCTATGATGAAGTCCACAAGCAACGTACGTGTACGGTCGGGCTCCGCAACGTTGAACTGCAGGGTGACTACCCCTTGCGCCGGGATGGAGTGGTTGGTGAACCCTGAAAGGACGTGGGAGGTCGGTTTCAAGTCTGCTGGGGTGAGCCCCATGCGCAGAAAGCAGTCGTGGAAGAGGATGTCTGCCGAGCTGCCCAAGTCGACAAGTATCCGGTGGACCTCGTACCGGTGGATTCGGGCCGTGATCACCAGAGGGTCGTTGTGGGGCATGGATATGCCGTGGAGGTCTCCGTCGCCAAAGGTGATAGGCTCGTGGCCCCTGGCCTTTTTGCTCAGGCAGCTGTTGGCGTTTGTTGCCGGCGTGGGGCACCGAGTCTCGCAGGAGCTCGACTGGCCCCCTGTCGTCATGACTATAGTTCTTGATGGGCCTCGGTTCCTTCCGGCGAGGTCTCCTGGGCCCCAGGGTAGGGTGGTCCCCGAGCTGCCTTGGCGGGCTTCGTGGGCGCGACCCCGTCAAAGGAGGGGATGCCGGTCGTGCCTGGAAGCAGGCGAGCTGACCGCCACCGCCTCGGTAGGGACAGGGAGGCGACAGGGCCAGAGGCGAGGCTCTCCGACGTAGGACTTCGAGGTTGAATGGGAAGGATCGAGGGGCCTGCGACCGCCGGAGTCCGCGAGGCGGTGGCCGGCGGAGGAGTCGATGGCATTCGGTTGAGCTTCACCCGCACCTCCGTTGAGGGGGAGGTGGAGGCTGGTACCTGGATCTTCAGGGTGATTGCTTGCCATGTGGATGGAGATCGGAAGGCCAACTTTGTTTTTGTGGAGTTTGTGTTTCCCACAGACGGCGCCAACTGATGGAGGTCCTTTTCGGGTCTCCCTCAGATGTTGTCTTCCGTCGATCTCCCGGTGGATTTGGAAGGTGATCTCCTGTTGCGTGCGGGTCTCAATGAGTTTTGAGGAGATTGGTGATTTGAGAAGTTTAGCGCCGAGTACCTGCAAAAAAGTCCCGGGGTAGTTTGGTACCACCGAGGACCCTCTGACGATCAAGTTAGCACGAGATCCGAGCAGAGTAACGGCAAAGTGGAATAAAAAATGGCTTCCTTGACCCTCTGTGATGTGGGTTTATATAGTGGCGGCAGCACGCAGCAGCAGGCATGAGAATCTCGCCGGCAGTTACGCTCCTGACGTCACGCCCGCGTAAAGAGCGGATCGCCCATTAATGGGGATCGTGGTGGCGTGGAACGTGGGATGTTGCTGGCGGAGAATCTGCGCATGGCGAGATTTGCGGAGCGGCGGTTACGCCTGTGAGTGGTGGAGTTGGTCAGTCGGAGGACCGAGGAAGATGGCCTCGGCTGGGGGGCTCGGGAACGAGCGAGAGGGCCGAGGAGTCTTGGTCCTGAGGCAGCTCGGGGTGAGCTGAGAGGCCGAAGAGGCCAAATTTCAGGGGGGTCTGAGGTGAGTCAGCTTGTGCTTGCAGGTCGGGTACAGGGGTGGCCTGGTTGGCCCCTGTGGCCCTTTCTTCTGAGTTCTGGGACACGTCATCTGCCACGTGTCCTGATCTTGGAGACCGCCAATATTGAGCACCATCATTTTCAGAATACCACTAAATTATTATTATTATTATTAGGGTAAATTATCAAAATCCTCTCTGTAGGGTGTTTTTCGTCATCCCATTGAGATGGGAATACGCGCACGCTTGTCAGGCGCATTACAGATTCCCCCTGCCTAGGGTAGGCTGGGATTTATTGATTGTGGGGATCCGAATCTCCGGCAGCCGCGGACTAAGCTGCCGTTAATTACCACTCGCATTTAGAGCGAGAGAACCTCCGGTTGACGGGTTAAACTGGTCATACGAACTCAATGTGCAGTGTTGTGTTTTGGAGGGGTTTTGGATATATCGGGGGCCCCGCAGAGTTTTTACGGGGGCCCCGCTGCCCGGATAGCGGGCTGGGGGACAAGGGGGCTAGCAGCCCCTTTGCGGGGTGCGGGGCAGCGTCCCGGCCCAAAATTTTTTTGAGAGGGATAGTGTCGTAGAGTATGTGTGTGTTTGTGTGTGTATACATATATATAAAATAAAAAAAGGGAAAAGGCATCCAAAGGATGCGTGGGAAAAAGCGCCAGCGCTTTGGGTGCTAGCGCTTTGAGCGCTAGCGCCCCATGAGCCAGGCATGTGGGCGCTCGGGCGCTAGCGCTTTGAGCGCTAACGCCCCACGTGTCAGCATATGGGCGTTCGGGCGCTAGCACTTTGAGCGCAAGGGCGTTAGCGCCCTACGTGTCAGCACGTGGGCGCTCGGGCGCTAGCGCTTTGGGTGCTAGCACTTTGAGCGCAAAGGCGCTAGCGCTTTGAACGCTAGCGCCCCACGTGTCAGTACGTGGGCGCTCGGGCGCTAGCATTTTGAGCGCTAGCGCCCCACGTGTCAGCACGTGGGCGTTCGGACGACAAAAGGGACTTGGTCCCTACAATGGGGGTTGTACTCCCAGAAAGGAGCACTTATTTTTTTTTTTTTTGTGTGTGTGTGTATGAGGAGTTAAACTCCTAGGATGTTTTGAAGCTGATGAAGGGCTTCTCCCCTTGAGCCCTAGTTCTTCCCCAAAGTGGGGTTTCTGGAGATGGGTCTCCTTCTTCCTCCTCTGTTGGCAGGATCTTGAAAATCAAGAGATGTGAGATTTTTTTAAAAATCTCTTCTTTTTGAGATCTGATGGAAGATCTAAGCTCCCCTTTGTGGGTTTTGCGGTGAAAAACTATTTAGTTTTATAAAAGGAAGAGTAGAACTCTTGATTTAATTCAAAAGAAAGAGGAAGGTTTCTTTAGAACCTTCAGAAAGAGAAAGAGGCACAAACCCTAGATTTTGAGGGGAATGAAAAAGTGTCTGCTTTATTCATCATCATGTTGCCTTATATTGGCTTACATATTTACATATAGCCCCTTTGGCTTTGCAAAATGGCATTTTGCCCATCTCATGCCTCATGTGTCATTTCTTTTTGCACATAAGCCATGGGCTTACAAAAATTTGGCTTTATGCCTATTTTGTTCACATTCATGCATAAAAAATTACATAAAAATTATTTATTACATGATTTCATTTTGGCATGGGGGAGGGCCGGCCGCTTCATGTTCGGACTCGACCTGGGCATGGGCCCGCTTGACCTGGGCTTGGGCCCATCTAGCTTGGGGTTGACCTTGACTTTGACTTGGTTAACCGGGGTGCAAATTTTGACCCCAACACCCTCGGCAACTTTTCCTGTCAAAAATCCTTGGTCCCAAAACTCTCTTCAAAACCCCCTAATACATCAATACTTTTCATAAATGCCTTCCACGTGTTTGGAAGCCTTGGCTTTCTTTTTTAAATGGATTCCCCACGTTCTCTCCACTCTACTTGCTTGCAGTAACTAATTTGTTAGGTGAGTTATATGTCTATATATCTGCCGTATTTAACTAATTAGCTGAGATATCTGTTTAGTTGCGTGCAATATCTATCTAGTTAGTTGTGATATATGTCTGCTTTTTGAGATAATAGGGGGATAAACTAGCCACCCCTCATTAATGGGGAACCCGGGACTCCAAGCCCCTCGAGATATATGTCTGCTTCTCTGCAAATGTTTTGCTTTTTGTATCTGCTTTTTGTATATCTCAGTTCATTTCCGTCAGAAAAGCGAGTAAAATTTTTACTTTTACCTTATTGTTCACTTTTAATTTCATCATCATACCTGTATTTCTCTTATATTTTTGAAATCGAAATCTTTTTCTTATTTGAATGCCCTCGTAAAAATTGTACGCATTAGGACCGTTTATAGGGACCGTGTAAATATATTCAGCCCCTAATAAATTATTAGAGACCGTATATATTATACGGTCTCTAATGAATGGTCGCCAATGTATTAGCGGCCGTTCAATTAATATTAGCGACCATTTGGATCGATCAAATAAAAGCCGTGACGGCCCCTTCTTCCTTCTCATTCTCCCCAATTTTTTCCCCTAGAGTAATTCCCCTCCTCCTTTTTCTTAAAATTTTCGAAAATATTATCAAATCTAACCCAAAATTTTTTTTGTAGGTGTTATTATTGCAGTTAGTGGTGTAGGAGCTTGTAATCGCTTTTTCCTTTTTCAAATCCGGACCAAAATTAGTGTTTTCTTTTCATAGCCTTAATTTTTTCAATTAGATTAATAAATTTTGAAATTAGGTGATTATAATATGTGATTTTTGTTGGTTTTGATTTATTAAATATGGATAATGAGGAATTGAATTGGTTGTAAAATGATGGGTTTGAAATTAGGATTTGAAATTTATTACGATTTTGGGGGTTGATGGGTTTTAGAATTGAAAATAGATGAAAAATTGAAATATAAATTTTGTAATTTAGATTTAGAGTTGAAGATATAAGGATTATAGGTAAGCGATGGATTTACTTGTTAGATTAATTTATGCTAAAATGGATTATAGGATTATGTTAGATGAATTTAGGGTAAAATGTATTATAGTTAATATTTAGGCGGTGCGTACGCGCATGTGTGTTTGTAAGTATGTGTAAATGCGTGTTCACATGAACGTATATGAGCGAGTTGTGTGTGTGTGTGAGTGGGTGTATGTCTGAGTGTTTCAGTGCACGCACGTCATGTGTGAGAGTGTGAGAGTGTATGTGTTTGTGCATGCGCGCCCGCATATGAAATATTTCAAAAATATATTCATCCTAAGTTCTAACTTGTATTTTGTAAATTTAATGATTCGATATTTTTTATTTTGTAAATTTAATAATTTGATATTTTGTTGCTTATGATTTATGTCTTAGATTTTTAAATTGTAACATAAATTATTAACCGAATCAAAATAAAAACCAAATCCTTTAATACCAATTAAACTATATTAGATGCATAAATCAAAACTAAAATCAAATTGATTAAGAAAAATTAACACCAATTAACCTATAACATTAATTACATTAATTAAGAAATCTTAATTAAGACCAGATAAAACCGAGACCCTGATTAAAAAACGATTAAATAGAAAGTTAAGGGATACCCTAAAATTTTGATTAGAAACGTAATTAGGGTATCCTGTTTTCATTTAATTAGTAAGTTTAAAATTAAAAGGTCTTAAACTTGTTTATGACCGACCTATAGTTTTCCGTCTGACAATTGGTGTATGTCAAATATTTTTCCTGTCGAATTGATAGGATCATATTATATGTTTGTGAGAGTTGAGCGTCATATTCAATTTTTTCAAACATATGTGTAGTATTCGACGAGAGAATTTGACATACAGTAATTGTCGGATTTGTCCAGCTTAGACATGTTACGAATGTAACAAGACTCACATCTCACATTCTCCTGTATTTTTGTCCATTTCGAGAAGTTTAGACAGTGCTTTCCACTTGTTCCCCGTATACAGATTTATGTACGAACACGGGAAACAGGGGGAAAGTGCTGCCGAAATTTTCTCGAAATGGACGAAAAACAGGAAGATGTGAGATGCGAGTGTTGCATTCGTAATGGGAATTATGACCTTTATCCCTAACAGCCGTGAAACTAGTTATTTGTCCCGACCTTTTGCCCTGAGTACTTACGACAATCTTAAATGACTTTAGATGCTTTGATGCGTACACATCATGAAATCTAATTTAAGATTTGAAAATTTATTTAATGATGAGTTTGTAATAAACTTATAAAATATGTTACTTATATTATTATCCGTGTTATAACATATGAGAATTCTTCCGGATAAATCGTTTATGCACATGGGGGAAAAGATAGGTATAGTTTGAGAGACACCCGATTTAAAGATGGACTTAAAACCTTTTTAGATTACGCAGAGATGAACCCAAAGCGTAGCCGAGACAGACTCTTGTTCTGTTCTTGTAAGAAATATAAGAATAAAGCCCGTTTTCGACGTGAAGTGATAGAAAAACGTGTGTTTGTAGAGGGTTTTGAACCGGACTACATACATTGGAATTAGTATGGAGAGGGAATATGTGACAAGTAAACGAGGATGGATAATGAGACCGCAGCTTCGCAAGCTGAATTGCCGATGGGTGACAGGTTAGATGACACACATGAGATAATGGAAGATTTATTTGCTGGAGGGAACTGAATGATGTTGAACAGTCTGAAAGCACCAGTGAATTAGATGAATTACAGAAACTTCTGGAGAAAAACGAACAAGATCTGTATGAAGGCTGTACGGAATTTAGTAGGTTGTCATTGTAATAAGGCTCCTCCATCTAAAGAATTCTAGTTTGGTAGGCTACTTGCTAGTATTCAGTACATCTCTTCTGGAAGTTCTTTCTAAAACCATAATTTTTAAATCATATCAGGACGATACAAGTTGTGCAACTTTGAATATTCAGAACTCAAGACAAAAGTGGGTGGGGGTCATTTTCTTATATATTGGTAAAGAAAAAGAGAGGAGTGCGTATCTATATTGTTCATAGAGTTGCCATGGAGGTAGCAAACCCACTGGCTGTAGCTGCTGCTGCTGATCCCAATGAGATCCCCAGCAGATACTTGAGGCATGCGGCCATTCACATCAGCAGCGGCGATGGTGATTTGGAGATCCCAATCATCGATATGAAGAAATTGCTCGATCCCGAATCATCCACCCATGAATCGGCCAAGCTTCATCTTGCATGCAGAGATTGGGGTTTCTTCCAGGTCTGTCTCTCTAAACTCCAAATCTGTACTGTACTTCAATCCAACCATTGAGAAAAAAGATTAATGTTTATTTTGGAGTTTAGATAACCCGAAACAACTTTTTGGAGTTTAGATAACTTCAAAATCAAACGCCCAGTTAAATGTTAGAATTTTAAGTGTAGGTCGAGCTTTTTTTTCTTGCTCTGGCCTGTGAGCTGTAACCTATGAATACAACACACCCATGCACGTCTCACACACAAGCACACAACACACGCGCATCTGGAGACCCACGAATTTGCTCTGAAAGCGTTAATTGATGGCCACATCCCCTCCTGTGGGCCGCACTCAATAAACTCTGGTTATCCTTATTCCATGCCGGAACAAGGCCCGATTAGTGTTGAATTTATAGCTAGAAGAGACTACTATGGACAAGGAAGGGGCTTTAATATTCTAATTGAAACCCCCCTCCCCGTCACCCCCACGCCCCTTCCCCCCAAAAAGTTGTAGAATCACATGAAATTTGGTGTACCCATATCTTAGATGATAACGATGAAGATGATGCATTTCGATCGTCGGAAAACACGATGGAGGGTGTCTTTTTTCGACGCCATAGGAGGAAATTCCCTCCTATGGCATCTTTCCTCCATTATTCTCATATATATAGAGAGAGGAGGGGTATGAGCCGGCGGCTTCTTTTTAAAAAATAAGCTCTCATCCCAAAACATACATACCCCGTGTATTTCACCGATCCAAACCGGTCATTTTATGAGATCCTTATATACAAAAAATCTCCGGACTTGACCTCTAACGTGTTCACCAAGCAAATAGAAAAATTAACGGCTTATCGATATAAGAAAATTATGGTCGCTTAATGAATGCGATAGTGGTCTTTAAATCCCGAGATTTTTTGTTTATAGGGGTTTCATACTACGTAGATCATGGTGGCTGGTTTAGAGCAGTGAAATACACGGGGGTATGTGTGATCTAGAGCGAGAACTCATTTTTAGAAAAGGAGCCGCCGGCTCATACCCCTATGTGTGTGTGTGTGTGTGTGTGTGAGGAAAGTGGGAAAGTGTTTACAAGGTGGCAACTTATTCTAAATAATGAGGTGTCGTCTTAAAAGTTAACTTTCTACTGAATTTTTCGATGATCGGCACCATTCAACTTAGTCTCCATGATCTGGATCATGGGTATACTAGATTTCATATGTTTTTGATAATCTTTACCCTCATATCGAGTGGTCGCAAAATTAACGGTTTTCCGGCAATACAACATTTGACAAAGCTAGATCAATGTGAAAATTTTATCGAAAACGCTTGAAACTTAGTGTATCCATGTTTTATACTATGGTGAACAAGACGAACAGTGCCGATCATCGGAAAATACGATGGAAATTTAACTTTTAAGGCGACGCCTCATTTCTTAGAATAAGGTGACACCTTATAAATATTTTCCTCTCTCTCTCCACACACACACATATAGTCATGATCTGGTGAGACACTATTTAGACTAGTGTATTGCACATGTGTTGCACGTAATTAATAAAACAAAATTTTTTAAAGACTAAATTAGTTAATTTAGATGGTGGAAACGGTTTATTTAAAAAGAGAGGGCTTAGGGGGAGGAGTTTTATTAGAAGATAGAAAAAAGAAAATATATTTCATCCACTAAATTTGTTTATTATTTAATAGGAGAGAGAGTACCGAGACGGTTATTATTTGGTTGGAAAAGATTATTTTTCAATAGATTTTTTCTTTGAATGCCACATGAGAGAGTGTGGGGGTGTAGTTAGCAATTTTTTAAAATTTTTTTAGTAGAAAAAAGGAGCATTTTATAGCTCTTATTGAAATTGGATTCTCAATTTTGGAACTCCATTCTTTTAGCATTATAATAGTAGAGATGAGACGATAAGACACGCATTATAGACCATTAGATATCTAAAGTGTTGGATTTACGGTCTTGATGTAATACAACTAATTGATTGATTTTGTTGTTATATTTGAAAACAAAATTTTTTTTCCTGCGTTTCTCCTCCCCGTCCCACCCCTAAAACCTCTACCTTTCCACTCCCTTCAGGCGCTCCCCCTCCAATCTCTCCGCTCCCTTCATCAACATCTTATATTTGGAATTAGGGTTCAGGGTGCGAAAAATTTCATAAAAAGATCAAAAGGTTTGTGTGATGAATTATAGCACAACAAGTTTGTGCAACTCGAAAATTAACCATTAGTTAACATCGAGTACAATCAGATATTACTCAAAATGCAGGTTTAAATTCAGTCTACATCTCTGATTTTCTCTATAACATCGAACAAACTAGTATCACACATTTCAAATAGAGAAAAGGGTTGCATACATAGCCACCATTAATCCTCTAACAATACCTGCAGGAACAAGTGGGAAATATTAGAGATTACTGAATCAGTTTCCAATTCAACACTACAGAAACAATCATCACACCATTAAAAATACCAGGAACAAACCATTATCACACGTTTCTATGGCAGCTTAGGGGAAGAGGCTGAAGAGAGCGGAGAGATTGGGGGTTTTAGGGATGTGGCGGGGAGGAGAAACTCAGAAAAAATTTTGTTTCCAAATATAACAAGAAAATCAATCAATTAGTTATATTACATCAAGACCGTAGATCCAACACTTCAGATATCTAACGGTCTATAATGCACGTCTCGTTTAAATAGTGCGTCTCACTGGATCATTCCTCTCTCTATATATACAAGAATAATGAAGAAAAGACGCCCTAGAAGGCTTTTTCGTTAGGTGGCGTCAAAAATCTATATCCTCCATTTTACTCGACGATCAGCACACATCATCGTTATCTTTATCATGTGAAATGTGGATACACCAAATTTCATGTGATTCCATCACTTTTTCACCGTTCAATTGACAATGTAAAAAGTTCTATTGTCGGCAAACCGTTAATTTTGAACCCACCAAATTAACGGTGAAAAAATAATGGAATCATATAAAATTTGGTGTATACACATCTTGCTTGATAAAGATGATAATGATGGGTGTAGATCATCAAATAAAATCATGGTGGGTATATTTTTTTGACGCCATGGAAAGAAATTCCCTATACACACTTCCTTCATTATTCTCTCTCTATATATATATATAGAGAGAGAGAGATTAATGGAGGAAAGATGCCATAGGAGCTAATTCAACGGTGAAAAAGCCGTAGAATCACATGAAATCAGGTGTATCCACATCTTAAATGGTAAAGATGAAGATGATCGGTGCCGATATCGTCGGAAAAAATCATGGAGGGTGAATTTTTGGACGCCATAGGAGGAAATTCCCTCCTATGGCCTCTTTCCTTCATTATTCTCTCTCTCTCTCTCTCTCTCTATATATATATATATATATATATATATATATATGGGTTAAGGGTCTTGTGTTCGAACTCAGGAAATATTCCTGAGTCCGTAACCCAAAAACCCCCACCCTCACGATATCATCATCTCCTCGCGGTTAATAAAAAGAAGCGAGAGAAAAAAAATCTCCTCCCTCCCTCGAGTGCCTCCTCGTGCTTCCCTCCCTCCTCACACATCCCTCCCTCGAACTCGTCGCCTCTCCTCCATCGCCTCCTCACTCGAGCACCTCGCTGCGCGACCCTCCCTCCCTTACCTTCTCGAGCGCCTCCTGGAGCACCCTCTCCCTCGCTGCGCCTTTTCCGTTCTCCCTCACTGCTCCTTTACCCTCCCTCCTCGAGCACCCTCGCCCTCGCTGCCGCGCCTTTCTCCAGTGATCGGGTAAAATTTATGCCTCAATGGATATCACTAAATTTAAAGCTTTCTTCTTCACAATATTTTTCAAATTCATTCAAATGTGGAGTCATTTATTTAATATGAATAATATGATTTCTTTTAAATGGATGAACAAGTTGATAGTTTCATCATAAAACCCTAATAGAATTTGCTAGAAATTACTCACAATTTCAAAAATCATATATACATGACTAAGTTCTTCTATACGCTGATACGCACGATCAAAGTGTGTATCCGACGACCGGTTAGGTTCCGGTCCTCTCATCCTCTTCTAATTCTTTGCTATGATGTTTAAAACCTGAGTAAATTTTGATTGATACGTAGGTTCGTATACAATTTGGAAGAGTTTATCTTGTTCTCTCAAAATTTGCTCAGGACTTATTTATTTTGTTGAAAATTGATGAGAGTTGAATGTCAATGATCAAACTGATTGTCTTTTCAGTAATTATGTTCCAACATTTGGTGATGGTATCATGAATTTGGCTTCAAATTTGATATTCTTGTTTTAAACGTTAGCCTTTAATTTAATTCTCTCAAATTTTTCTTCAAATTGGTTACCATTGTTTGAAAATATCCAGCAGCACTTGCGGAATTTTCATATGTTGAAATTTTTTTGTTCACATTAAACTCAAATGCTAATTTTGCTACCATGATAAGCTTATATTATGAATGGAATTTATTAATGTACATTATAAGTTATATTATGCACATTACTGGAACAGTTTAAAACCTGAACAATCAAAAGATTAAAAAACTCCATGAGATTACACACAAATCAACTCACATTAATGAAAATTATATTGTTAAGAATCAATCAACTTGTTTAATAGCCCAGAGGATTTGAAATTTCTGTTTTGCTATGAAAATATGTGAAAAAAATCATATGTTAAGTTACAATATTTCTATAATTGCTATAATGGAGAAAGGCATTCAGTTAATTGATTTTTGATAAAATAACATTTTTTATTGATCAAATTATTCTTATGCTAATAAATGTTTCATATTAAGATCAATTGATATTTAATTTTTCAGTGTGATTTTCATATATTTAAGGTTATGATTATGCTAACATAACATAAACTTTATTTTTTTAGTAGGAATGGATAACAATCAATACTATGCAATCGATAAGCAATCCCAAAATTTTAATGGGTTAATCAATCATGTCGATGCTAATGATCTCGTCGGCTGTAATGATAATGGGGAAAACGAGGATGATGATAGCGAGGATGAGGAAGAAGAGAATGGAGAAACTGAGAATGCTAATGATGATGCCGGTGATCTCATTAATAGTAATGTTGTTATTCATATTGGTATGGAATTTCCTACTGACGAGGAAGCATACAATACTTACAACTCGTTTGCAAAACTTAAGAGGCTTCTCTGTTCGCAAGTCGACGGGTGCAAGAAATAAGGATGGTGTAATAAATCGAAAGAAATTTATATGCAGTAAAGAAGGGCATAAAAGTTTGAAGGACAAAAGAGAGCAAATGAGGGAAGTTAAAAGAAGAAAACAATATATGAGAGAAGGTTGTCCTGCAAGATTATCATCCATAGAATCAGAGACGGTGTTTGGACGGTAACACTTATAGATGATCAATACAGTCATCCTATGTTGTCCACGCCATCAAAAATTTCTACTTTACGTTTTCATTATGTAGATCATCTAAAGCCTTCTTGCAAATCGTTGATGGATCAATTTCATGATTGTGGTGCGGGACTATCACAGATTGCTAATTTAATAAATACTACAGGTGGGAATAATTTGGTTGATGTCACCTCACAACAAATCATTGACTATTTCAAATCGAAGAGAAGAAATAATATGGGTCGTCAATGTGTATCTGTAATACAACAATTTATTGAGAGGCAAGCTGCAGATATTCAATTTTACTATGCACTTGAGCTTGATGCTGGGGGAACCTGTAGAAGTATTTTTTGGGCTGATGAAAGAGCTAGGGCTAGTTATATGCAATTTACTGATATGATTTTTGATGTTACATATAAGACTAACAGTTTTCTAATGCCATTTGCACCTTTCACGGGAGTTAATCACCATCGACAATCTTCATTGTTTGGATGCGCTCTTTTAGCGGATGAGAAAGAGGAGACTTTTGTTTGGTTATTTCAGCAATGGTTAAAATGCATGTGGGGTAAAGCGCCAGCCGTAATCATCACAGGATCCTGCAATTTGTAATGATATTAAGAGGGTTTTTCCAAAAACCTTGCATAGATATTGTATATGGCATATAACTTTGCATGAAGATGAGCATCTCCGTTCTTTACGTCGCTCTTTTGAAACCTTCAACGAGGATTATAAAAAGCGGAGTAGATATAGTAAAACTATTGAAGAAAGTGAAAAGTGTTGGGTGAATTTGAATGAAAAGTATAGAAGAATTTTTGAAGAACCGTTGTGTGAAAAAGCAATAAATGAAATGAAATCTTAGAGATGGTTGCGAAACATGTATGACCAAAGACATCATTGGGTTGAATCCTATTTGAAGGATATGTTTTTTGCTGGCATGAGATCTGTAATACCCAGCCCCTTTTTATACGCTATATCTGTATTTCTATTTCACTTATAAAATTTATTTAATTTTTCTGATAATTATTTATTTATTTCTAAAACCCCTTTTAAACACCAAACCAAGTAAATCATCCCTTTAAATAGCCTCAAACACAAACCATATTTTATTCCTCCAGCCCATTTTCTTTTATTTAAAATCTAAAACCCAAAACCTTATTTTCTCCTGCGGCCCAAGCTTTCCGGCCCACTCCCTTAATTTCTCTATTTATTTCTCCCTTATATTAATTCCTGGCCCAGCCCAGGCCCACTCTCACCCGCACCCGCTTCAGCCCTCACCCGCACCCGCTTCAACCTCCGACCCGACCCGCACCTACAGTGCATCTCCTCCAACGGCTATTTCTTTTTCCCCCGCGCACTCGACCCACTTCCGTCGCCTCCGCCCACGCTCGCGCCCCGTCGCTCGCGCGCGTTACTCCCCACGACGCGCGACCCTGTCTCCCTCATTTCGTTCTCTCTCCCCCTCGTTCTCCATTTCTCTCCTCCTCCTACTCCCTCACCCAAATCCACTGCACACCCATTTCCCTATCACCGAGCACCCAACGTCGCACGCCCTGACGGTGACGACCACGACCTCTCTTCCTCTCTCCCTCACCTCCACTCTCGACCACCATCAACCCGAGCTTCCCACTCTCTCTCTCCCTCGACTTCCTCCTCCTGTACACCCAACCCATTGCCTCCATCAACGCCGGCATCCCCGCCGCTGGACACGCCGGAGCATCAACACGACCTCCCCCACGTCGCCGACGGCCTCCCTCACCCGACCTCCTCTCTCAATCTCTATCTCTCTGCCCTCTTAATCTCTCGATCTCTCTCTCTCTCGATCACTCTCTCCTTCCTTCTCTCTCCCTTCCTCTGTTCTCTATCACTCCCTCACTCTGTTTCTCTCTCCTTTTCACTCTCGCTCTCCCTCTCTATATCACTCATTCTCCCTCTCTCTTCCCTCTCTCTTCCCTCTCTGCTTGCCTCCCCCTCTCCTTGCTCTCTCTCTAACTCTCTCTCCCTATCCCAGTTCTCTCTCTATATATATATCACTCTCTCTCTTTCCAAATCTCTCTCTCTGTTACCACTCTCTCACCCTCTCAACAATCTCTCCACCGGCCTCGACAACATCAGTGATCCCCAACCCCGACACCGCCTGAGCTCGCAACAAACCATCCTCAAGCTCGAGCCAAGCCCAAGCCTAACCGAGACTCGTCGCGTGCTTGCTACTCCGTGCCGGGACGTGTCATTACTGCCTTCGCTGTCGCGCCATCAGTTCACCGTCCCCAAGCAAGTTCTCTACTTGCTACATGCTAAGCTATCTTTATTACAAATTAAAATAGTATAGATTCCGTAGTAAATTTTCCTGATAAATTATATTACGTACCTGTTCGATGCATATTCCCAAAGAAAATACTTTTCTAATTTGACGGAACTGGATTGCTTATATTGGCCCTTGTTGTGATGAATACCTTGTACAAATTTCGCTGGAAAGTATGACCGTTAACGACTAAAACGACTACCCCCAAGTTTACTCGTAAAACTGGAATTTTCTTGTACCTGAAAACCGTTAAAATCGCCATAAATTATATACACACTGGAATGATGCGCTCGAGGGCTCAAATCGAAGCCGACTCGACGAACTTTAACCCTATGCAAGTTTGTATTAGTTTCTGTACTTAAACTGTGACAATTTTTGGATCGGAGTGCGACTCTGGACTGCAGTCCAGAGCGACTCCAGTTGTTGTTTACTGTCCCGTAATGAACACCACCCTGTTTCCTTAACTCGTAGGTTGCGGAACTCCGCTGTTTATTATAGGTGAATCTGTTAGCTAGACAACACAAGTGGTTTCATCCTGTTTCGTTATCGTTTGATATTTAGCCTGTAATTTAAAAGATCGGGACGTATAACAGTCCCAACAGAATCAGAATTGACATACTAGTATTAAACAGTGTATATCTCCTGACGTACAGACGCGATCGAAGATCCGTCTGTTGCGTTGAAAACCTTACTGAAAACCCTAGATTTCATTCAACTGTAGTGTCGCTAAAATCTGATCCCAACTGGGATTAAAATGCGTTGCGAAACGGACTTCCGATTCTGAAACCGGATTTCCAGCCGTGAACGTTTAAAATGAAATGGCTATAATTAATGATCCTGGAACCCGATTGGCTTGACCTAAATTCGATGGATAGATAACTGAACATACTAATTATTACCTGTTTATCGTTTCGCTAAACTGTACACGTACGATTCATGATAAATCGTGCAAGTGATAGAATACTGTTTTATGACACCTTAATCATGCTTTACATACTGTTTACGCATCATATCATACACATGTCACTGCGTTGATAACCTAGTGATAACGTGCATTACCCAGTGTTAGGTATTAGTGATGATTGTGGCAAGTATGTTAGTGTTCGTGTATCAGTGAATAAGTGAAAGTGATACGTACTTATACACAATCAGTAAACCTTATGATTCTATTGCATTGTCGACGTCTGTGAGACGCGTGTACGTGTGACTATAAGTGGTTTAGGACACTTATGGAAGCTCTTGCACGGGTGTCACAGATAAGGCACCAGACACTGCCATTTATTTTAGGTATTAGTCGGGACGTGCTTGATGGAGGTCCTACCTCCAGTTCTCGCGCAGACTTGTCACAGACCGATTGGTATTTAGGGTTATGGTTAGCGTTTGATGTAGACCACGAGGTGTGGGATAGTTTGAGTGTAAGTTCAACAGAATCTCGGGAGTCCCATGCCGGCTTATATATTTAGGGAGATATATGGAGATTTACAGGGTACATGATTATTACCGTGATTTACATATTGGGCCCATGGTCCCTTGCCCTTGGGTTCTACCCTTGGGTGGGGGACACTCGCGAGTGGTTGACTCTCACACTTGGACTGACGATACGCTTAGTGACCTGTACAGTGAGACTTGGAGACTGATAGGAATGATAGCATCGATATACATACTTACTGTGTTGACATACGTGGCATATCATTCTACTGATTTTACTGTTCCGCTGCATTGATTACTGTATGTTCATACCTATACCGTCATCGATTTACTGTTATTTATATCTGTTATCACTGTTAGAATTGTCACATGATTTTATATATTATATTGCTATTGTGTCGCTCTGACGACCTGAGTATGCATGCTCAGTTTGAGGAGGAGATTTAGACTGGACCAGGACTAGACGTATATCACAGATATATCGACTTGCTATCCAGAATTATATTCTTTTGTTTCCCCTCAGGTCAGTTCTTTACATTGTTTCATTCAGTTACTGCATTTCTCATTACCTGCACATCATTTACTGTTTACCATGAAAAACTAGAAGCCGAAGTGTGACTACGGCAGGACATTTCCTTGACCGTAGGAGCATGGCTGGCCTTGTCAACCCCTCGTATTCCGTATTTCGGGAAGCGGGGCGTGACAAGATCAAGTCAGATAAGTGAGTATGAACTCGTTCTTTGATGGTTTCATTAATTCTATGACGCCATTGTTTCAATTTGTTGAATGATATGACAAAGCTCTAACCGCTCGATGAAAAAAGGAGGAAAGAGAAGACACGCGTTGCTTAACGATAAAACCAGATTTTCAAGGCATGCATGACATGGAGGCTTGTGTAGCAAATGTATATACTGCTAATTTATTTGAGATATTCCAAAATGAGTTTCGAAATATGTTTCATTGTTGGCATAATATGGGTGGTATAGAAGAGAACTTTACCACTTATAATGTGGTTTGCAAGATAGATGGAAAAATTAATACTCACAATGTGAAGTGCAACCCAATGGAAGAATTCTTCAAATGTTCGTGCGCTATGTTTGAGACCGATGGTGTACTATGCAAACATATATTATATGTAATAAAACAGATGCTGTTTATGCAAACCATCCCAAAACAATATATTCTATCGAGGTGGGCTCTTGGTGTTAGGCACAGCACTACTAAGGGTCATGGCGCACATGCAAGTGTTGATCTGGGACTATCAACAAATGCAGAAAATAGAGCAGTTACACCTCTTGATTCATGGAGACTTCGTGCAAAAAATGAATAAAGTTGTCGATTTGGCGGCGGAGAATCGAAATCTTTACGAAAAAACGGAAGAGTTTATTAATAGTATGTTGCAACAATGCAATTTAAATCATGAAGAATAGACGAGTACTCAAGTTAGTTATACTACAACACCTTCTTACCTATATCATATAAGGATCACAGATCCTTCGAAAAATACCTATAAGGGTCGTCCTGCTATTGCATCTCGAATTCCATCTAGAATAGAAGTATCGCAATCAAAAGCTCAAAATAGGTCGCGCACTTGTAGTAATTGTCACGAAAAGGGTAATGATATAAGAACTTGTCTGCTTTTAAAGGTATTAGTATTCTATTCTTGTTTGTTCTTAATTGTTGTCATTAATTTTTTATAAATGATGGTTGATATCTAATATGAGTTATTTTTAGGCACTGGATGCTTCTAACGGAAAGGAGTGAAGATAGTTTTGGTGTTGCTTGGAACAGAATAGAAGATTTTTAGTGAATTTTTTAGAGCTTGTTTAGTAATTGTTAGTATTTTTATTGTTATGGCTTGGATGTACTTGAATATTAATATTGGCATTTATATAGTGCAAGTTTGAAATATCATTAGTATTTTGTCTGAGTTTGTAATTTTTTTTGTTGAGAAATGGTCGAATATGTGGATAAAAAATTATTGTAAATTTGAATTTTTTTCTGATTTTTGACTGGAAAACGCTTACTGGGAAAAGAGAGAAGAAAATGGAAATCAAAATAAACCAACATATACCCACCATTTCATCAACACCATTGAATATGAAGTAACAAGTCAATCCTTAAAATTTGAACATGTTCAAGTTGTTGGATATGGTATGTACAATAACGCAAAAGATATGGCATATATAATAACTCAAAGACTGCATTTAGTTCAAAGCATTTGAAATTATAATTGTCAAATTGAATTTCTTACAATTGACGAAAGAGTTGAGTTCGAAATGAACCAGTCTCATACAAAATATTATTAAAAGAAATTGTATCATAATTACAAAGAAATTAGTAAAGCCTATACATCATTCTAACTCTAAACATAGCAGCGAAAACATAGCGGGTTAGTTCTTTCTTGTGCTTAGCTTCCTAACTTCAACTCCCTTATTCAATTCTCTGCCCATTGATTGTGCATCTTCAAGTCTTTGGTCATGCTGCTACTTTATGCGGCTTCGAACACGAAATATCTGGATAAGGATTTTGGATCTGCTTTGGTATTCTACCATTCTTGGCCTTACTTATGTACAATTTTTGTTTCTTTATTTGCAGCACCTGAAAATTACACACACACACACAGAGAGAGAGAGAGAGAGTTGATTAATTTGTTTAATTAGTCTTGTATCATAGAACACCATGACCAAAGCATATTTACCTAGAAACAACCATTTCAGAACTGAAAGTTTAACATGCACAGTTTGCAAACCCCGGGTTTGTGGTATAGAGATGCATACTAATGATAAGGCTCAGATATGTACTTCATCACAATGGATATGTATAATTGGCAGGCATACCTGTAATGAACTCGGTTTGTCGAAATAAAAACTATGGAATCATCACACTGCATGCTTTACACGAGATCTGAGAGAAGCGGTGCCAAACAACCTTTTCAGTGAAGCAAATAATTTAGTTGGAGCATTTCAGGACATTCATAAGATCTCTTCTGTTAACTTGCATATCCAAACTTGTACTAAATCCGAGCGTACAAACTCATACAATTCAGCTACAGTAGGTTCATGTGAAATGAAATCAACACTAGGTAGTAATTGTCACATGAGTACTGAAAAATTAACATAATTAGACAACTATTCACACATCGAACCGACGACGAAAAAGAAAGCGAACCAAACGGCAAAGTTTTGTGACAGGGCATAAAACCATCCTAAAACGTTCAGTTCCCTCATCCTTCATTATTACTGTATCAAAGCATAATGAGAACAGTTAAGAACACCTCCCAAATTGCCCCCAAAAAATAGTGTAACTTTGTGGAGAGGATGAGTGAATTCACCATGTTAGATAAGTGATAGGATATTAAAAGTGCAAGCAAGCTTCAGTAGTCAATCATCTAGCAAGGAAAAAGCCATATCTTCTATAAGCTGGGCACTTTATTTCCTCTGCTTTATATAAGTCTTAGAAATAAATGTAAAGGGTAAACAAGATAAATATCTTTTATTAACAGAGTTTCAAATGCAACTCCTTGGCACACCAATATTTGATCCATGGCAAATGAAGCACAAAAATATAAATATTTGCAGTTGGCAATCAATTAACAAGGAAAATTTAGAATTTATGATACACAGACTGTGTATCCAGTTTCAAAGACTCTAATATTATCTTAACGGGTTGTTCCCAGTTTCTCGTTCTTGTGTCTTTTGCATTTCTTAATAACATGAATAAACAACAATACAACAATTGAAGCAATTCCCAATGATTTTTATAGGCAAAAATCATTACTACCAATGAGTTTTATAGCAAAAGCAATCAATTTACCAAGTTTGCTCCTATGATTATTGTCAGTTGCATGTATTGTTACTCCTAGATATTTGGAATTATATATGTTCAAACTCTTATATGTTTTTTTTTCATGCATGTTTATCTGTAGTAGCGCATGTCGACCAAGATTTATTTTTCCTTATTTTCACCTATAACTATTGTCAGTCACTTATATTATTGCTCCCATATAACCTATAGTTTCTCATATTTGTTTAGCATATGAAAGGACAATGCCTTGTTTTATATATGCTTTGCAGTTAATGAATCACAACATTCCTATCGAAGTGATTGAGAGGATGAAGGCAAATATCACAGTTTTTCAAACTTCCAGTAGAGAAGAAGATGGAATTCAGCCAATCATCGGTCGACCGTGATGGATATGCCCATATGTCTCTTAAGTCAGATGGCCAGAAAGTTGATTGGTCTGATATGCTTTTACTCAAAACCCAACCATCTACACGAAGAAGCATCAATTCCTGGCCTACCCAACCTTTTACGATGAGGTTAGAAGAAGATATGAAACCAATGATTGATTCCTTTTTTTTTATACAAGAAAAGTGATTGATCCTTTCTGGGGCGGGTGGTTGATTAAGTTTCTAAGCTAGTGAAAACGGGAATAAATTCCAGGCTTATTTACTGAAAACTCTTCATAGGTTTGGACCCGTGACACTAAACTAACACATGATAGTTTTCGTAGTTTTGAAAGGAAAGAGTACAGGAAGGGAATTTTCAGCAAATAAGCCAAAATTCTAATTAATTAGATTGTTTATCATTTTGGCATGAAAACAGCCTTATTTAGCGACATGTTATCTATTTGAAAAGTGTGGACCTGACAAGACCATTGGTTGTTACCAAATAGAGTTGCATGCAACATTTGTTACAAAAAAAGAAGAAGAACAAAGAATAGAAAAACAAACCATTTCTCACGTTTGGTAAGCAAGGTTTTAATGAAGATTTGGAAATGGTGCTACTAAATGCAACAACTTCATGATGTAGAATTCCTTATGACTAAACCGTTTGCAACAAATGTTCGAACTTTGTGAGAGGCTATTATAGCATTTATTAGGTTCCTATGCCATCTCTGGATTGACATCATTGCAAATTTGCAACATGTCACATTCCAAAATTTTTTTAACCAAACACAAAATGTGTTTTGGATTTGGAAATCCTATTACAGAAATTGAAAACAAGCAAACAATGTATTTGGGGTTAATTCCTAGTAATATATGTTGCATTACATTTGTTTCATGCATGCAACATAATTTTACTTTCGTCACCATGACAAACCAAGTATAAAGTAACCAATCTTCATGAACACAAATCATAGTTTTTATACAGTTATTTTCTCGGCCGATTGTTTTGATCTTCTGATTGATTGCAATATTATTTCTTGTCAGGAATGCGATAGATAACTACTCGTCGGAACTGTACTTAGTAGTGCACAGTTTACTTGGTTTCATCGCTAAGAACTTGGGAGTCAACCCGAAGAGCATCACCAATACATTGAAGGATGGGACGCAATCCATGAGAATAAATTACTATCCGCCTTGCCTCCAAGCCGACAAAGTGCTAGGCATCCCTCCACACTCCGATCCTTCAATTTTAATGTTGGTCCTCCAAGCAAATGAAGTCCAAGGACTGCAGATCAAGAAAAATGCTGGATGGATCCCTGTCAACCCTGTTCTTGGTGCTTTCGTCGTGAATATCGGTGACACCCTCGAGGTAGTTTCTTTCTTCCTTTGGGGTAAACATTTAAATTTGTTGTTTGTGTGTTAAAAAAAGATTAAGGAAGCGAAATGTAAGGTTTTTTTACTGTTAAATTTTTAAATGCACTAACGAGGGGGAACGGTTAAATATTTATTTATATGAGGACACACTGGCTTTCAAAATAAATAAGTTCCATCCAATAAAACTGAAGCTTTATCCCATCTTATATATTATAAGAAAACGGGGCCTGCAGTGACCATGTAGGCCCAAACTGCAGTGTCCTCTCACATGTGTCAGTGGGTCCCGCTGGTTATTTTGCAGTTAGGCTCCTGAACCCTACTGGCCCATGTGAGAGGCCACTGCAGTTTTGGGCCTGCAGGGTTCTTGCAAGCCCTGTTTTCTCATATCTTATACCGATGTATCTCTCATATTTTTTTACTGTTATCTGCATATCTTAATACTCTCGCTCACATGCAACGTGTTTGTCACGTGGAATGTACATCACATGTTGAGGCCAATTCGGCTCACTCAAAGATGCACAGTAGAGGCCAATTCGGCTCACTCAGATGTACACTGAAAGTGCTCAAATCCACTTGTTATCAGCATAACTTTTTTGATTGGTTAACTCAATCTGTTAGTCATTTTGTACTCAAAGTGATGAATGTAATATTGTGATAAATGTATTTCATCTGTTTCTTTTCATATAGCTATTGAGCAATGGGATATATAAAAGCATTGAGCATAGGGTCATAATAAACAAAGAGAAAGAGCGCCTTTCTGTGGCTGGATTTCAAGACGCAAGCCCTGCTTCCATGATTGGCCCCTTTCCTGAAATTGTTGGAAACGGCGAGGCAAACTATAAGATTTCTATACATCGAGGATTTCTTGAAGCTCTTCTTCTCTTCGAAACTTGATAGCAAGAGCTTGATCGATGGCATGAAGTTGGACAGATGAGGGGGTGCCTCACTAAATGGTGCATATACCGTATCAGAGAGGAAACTTGGTTTGTACTTGTATACGTCCCAAATATATGTGGCTAAAATAGTAATAAAATGTGTTTGAGCTTGAACGATCGGCAACTTTTCCTACTGACAAAAATCCTTGGTCCCAAAACTCTCGTCAAAACCCACTAATATATCATTACTTTTTTATTAACGCCTCGTGTTTGGAAGCTTTAGCTTTTCTTTTTAAATTGATTCCCCATGTTCTCTCCATTTTACTTGCTTGCAGCAACTAATTTGTTAGGTGAGCTATCTGTCTATTTGTCTGTCTCATCTAACTAATTAGCTGAGATCTGTTTAGTTGCGTGCAATATCTATCTAGTTAGCTGAGCTATATGTCAGCTTCTTTGTAAAGGTTTTGCTTTTTGTATCTCAGTTCATTCCCGTCAAAAAAATGAGTAAAATTTTTACTTTTACCTTATTGTTCACTTTTAATTTCATCAGTCATACCTGTACCTTATTGTTCGCTTTTAATTTCATAATCATACCTGCTTTTCTCTTTTATCTAATATTTTTTAAATTGAAATCTTTTTCTTATTTGAATGACTTAAAGAATTCTAGGTTGGTTGGCTACTTGCTAGTATTTGGTACATCTCTTCTAGCCTGAAGTTCATTCTAAAACCATAATCTTTAAATCATATCAGGGCCGGCAATATCAGTTGTACAACTTTGAATATTCAGAACTCAACGCAAAAGTGGTCATTTTCTTATATATTGGTAAAGAATAAGAGAGAAGAGAGGGTATCATACGCAATATATTGTTCATAAAAGAAGTTGACTGCAGATGTGAGGAGCCATGGAGGTAGCAAACCCACTAGCTCTAGCTGCTGCTGCAGATCCGAATGAGATCCCCAGCAGATACTTGAGGCATGAGGCAATTGACATCAGCAGCAACGATGGTAATTTGGTGATCCCAATCATCGATATGAAGAAATTGCTCGATCCCGAATCATCCTCCCATGAATCGGCCAAGCTTCATCTCGCATGCAGAGATTGGGGTTTCTTCCAGGTCTCCCTCTCCCTCCCTCCTCTCTCTATAAACTCCAAATCTGAGATAACCGGAGTTTACTATACTTCAATCCAACCATTGGGAAAAAAGAATGTTTATTTTCGAGTTTAGATAAACCCGAAACAATTTCTTGGAGTTTAGATAACTTCAAAACCAAACGCCCAGTTAAAAGTTAGAATTTAAAGTGTAGGTAAAGCCTTTTTTATTCCACTGGCCCATGAGCTGTAATGACCTATGAATACGACACTCCCATGCACGTCTCTCACACAAGCACACAACACCCAGGGGACCCACGGATTTACTCTGAAAGCGTTATTTTGTGGTCACTTTCCCTCCTGGGCTGTGCTCCCCTAAGATAGAAATAAATTCCGGTTATCCTTATTCCATGCCGGAACAAAGCTTGACTAGTGTTGAATCTATAGCTAGAAGAGGCTACTATGGACAAGGAAGGTGTTAACGGGGTAATACCTAGGAGCTAGTGTAAACCTTCTACCTTATTCAGTCTATGAGCGGTTGGGATTGAGTGAGCTTAAACCCACCAAGATCATTTTGCAATTGGCCGACCGATCTGTTAAGACTCTTATTGGTGAAATCAAGGATGTGTTGATAAAAATTGGGGAATTTTTATTCTCGGTAGAATTTATTGTTCTAGAAAAACAGCCCGTATCTAATCCTAGGAATCAAATTCCTATGATTTTGGGTCGACCTTTCCTAATCACTTCAAATGCTTTGATTAACTGGAGGAATGATTCTATGAAACTCTCTTTTGGAAACATGACAGTTGATCTTAATATTTTTAATTTAAGAGATCAGCCAAGTGATCCCTATAAAAAATCGTATTAAGTCAAACACAATTAATGAAATTCCATGTGATAAAAATATTGACTTCCACGACAGCCATAATGAGCAATGCATAGAGGAATTTTGTAATGAAGGGGTTGTTGACATTGACGATTCACTCCCAATAGCATATGTGGGAAAGTTCCTACTTGAGCCTTTGTTCCCTGAGCCTAGACCACTTTTGGGTCCATCAATTGAGGAGGCACCAAAATTATAGCTCAAACATCTTCCATCAAACCTAAAATATTCTTATTTAGGTATGAAAGAGATGCTCCCAGTAATTATCTCTACAGATCTTATTAAGGAGAATGAGGAGGTCTTATTATCTATTCTTAAAAATAATAAGAAAGTTATTGGATGGACTGTTGGGGTAAAAATTTACACCCCGGTTGACCAAGTCAAAATCAAAGTCAACCCAAGCCAGGTGGGCCCAAGCCCAGGTCAAGCGGGCCCATGCCCAAGTCGAGCCCGCAGCCAGCCTCCTCATGCCAACAACAAAATCATGTAATAAATAATTTTTATGTAACTGTTTATGCATTAATGTAAACAAAATGGGCATAAAACCAATATTTTGTAAGCCCATGGCTTATGTGCAAAAATGAAATGGCACATGAGCCATGGGATGGGTAAAATGCCATTTTTGTAAAGCCCAAGGCGCTATATGTAAATATGTAAGCATATATAAGGCAACATGTTGGTGAATAAAGCATACACATTTCATTCCCCAAAAAACTAGGGTTTTTTGTGCCTCCTGCTCCTTCTCCAAGGTTCTAAACCTTCTCATTTCTTTTGAATTAAATCAAGAGTTTTACCCTTTCTTTTCCAAAACTAAGTAGTTTCCACCACAAAACCCACAAAGGGGAACTCAGATCTCCCATCATATCTTAAAAAGGAGTGATTTTTAAAATCTCCTACTTCTTGATCTTCAAGATCCGGCCAAATAACAGGAGGAGGAAGAAGAACCCCCTTCATCAGCTTCAAAACATCCTAGGAGTTTTAACTCCATAACATATATATATATATATATATATATATATATATATATATAACAACAAATATTTCCTTTTTGAAGCATAGCTTCTGTTTATTAGGCTAAAAGCCTCTTTTTCTCGTCGGCGCTCAAGCGTAGAGCGCCCACGTGCCGACACGTGGCGCGCTTGCGCTCGAGCGCAAGCGCTCGAGCGCAAATCGCCCCGGTGCCGACACGTGGCACGCTTGCGCTCGAGCGCAAGCGCTCGAGCACAAGTCGTCCCGGTGCCGACACGTGGCGCGCTTGCGCTCGAGCGCAAGTCGTCCCGGTGCCGACACGTGGCCCGCTTGCGCTCAAGCGCAAACGCTCTAGCGCAAGTCGTCCCGGTGCCGACACGTGGCCCGCTTGCGCTCAAGCGCAAGCGCTCTAGCGCAAGTCGCCCCGGTGCCGACACATGGCGCGCATGCGCTCGAGCGCAAGTCGCCCCGGTGCCGACACGTGACGCGCTTGCGCTCAAGCGCAGAGCGCCTACGTGCCGACACGTGGCACTCTAGTGCCTGAGCACACAATGCCCAAGGTGCTGCCCCCACGCATCCTTTGGATGACTTTTCTTCCCTTTTTTTATTTATTTATATATACATATATATATATACATATGTATACATATGTGCACACACATATACACCACGACACTGTCCCTGTTAGAAAAAAATTTCTAACGGGGCGCTGTCCCGCACCCCGCAAGGGGGCTGCTAGCCCCCTTGACCCCCAGCCCGCTATCCGGGTAACGGGACCCCCGTAAAAACTCTGCGTGGCTCCCGATATATCCAAAAAACCCCTTTCAAAACACAACACACGTACACTGCACATTGAGTTCGCATGACCAGTTTAACCCATTAATTGGAGGTTCCCTCGCCCCAAAGGCGAGAGGTAATTAACGGCCGCTTAGTCCGTGGCTGCCGGAGATTCGGATCACCAAATCAATAAACCCCGGCCTACCCTAGGCAGGGGGAATCTGTAGTATACGCCTGACAAGCGCGCGCGTATTCCCATCTCAATGGGGTGACGAAAAACACTCTACAGATTCTGGCACCCCCGGTGGGACTAATCTCTCCTCCCACATTTCGGGTTAAACGTTCATGCGAACTCAATCAGTATACATATCTATACTTAAACTAAAATAATGCTTTTTCATGCAGATTTTCAAGCAATCGCCTCTCAACAATGTCTCCGAGGACGATCTCCGCTCTCAGCACGGCTCCCGTCTCCTACACGATGAGGATAGACTCTAGGACTGTCCTCCCGGCCAGTCTCGGGCGACAATGGGAGGAGCCGCTGCTACCATTTGGCTCTATTATGTTCATACCAATTGGCGCCATCCCAGCTCCTCAAGCTCCAGCAACAGACAAACCGGTCTCGAAAGGCAGGAGACCAAATGTGGTGATCTCGAGGGCGCCCCAAGCTAAACGCAAGTCGGTGTCTGATCGACTTTCCTTGGCCCCAGCTGGGGGCAAGGCCATCAACACCGACAAAACAACAAGGCCTCTAGAGCAAGCTCCGGCGGTGCCCTTGACAACTGCTCGATCGGGTATCTTCTCTAAGCTCCCCATCACTCAGCCTATGGCGGCTTCCTGGAGAGCAGAAGCCTGCCAAGCGCTCAAGGCAGAGAAACTGAGGAAGAAGCGGCTCGGACACAAAGCCAACAAAAGGGCTAGGGCTCCGGCCATGTTAGAATTTGTGAATTTCCAAAGTCCGGACTGCTCCGCGAAACCAGCTGCCAGTGATGAAAGAATGGCTGAATGTGTTATCCACACTGTCTATATGACCGGATATGAAGAAACGAACCCTCCTCTTCTTCACAGCCATGGTGATGATATGGTTGACGCTACCCAGCATCGGCTCGATCTAAATGATGAAGAGCCCGCTCAGGCCGATAAGCCAGAGGAGCCCGTGGTTCCTGTGGAATTGAGCTCAGGCAATAAAGATTACCCGGTTGTCATAGCCGGAACTACAGAACAAGCATTATTCCAATGGCTTCAAAGGCAATTTCAGGACAGGGATGAGAAGATGGCCGAGGTCTATTCCAAAGTCAACGAGCTGGCAAACGTCGTGGCAGATCTCGCGACCCAAGTCGCCCGATTGCAATTACAGCAGAATCAAATTTTGGTTCATGAGCCAGAGATTGATACCGGGAGGCAGTCAACTGATATCCCCTTCAACCTAACAGCGGAGCGCCTTCGCGAAAAACGGCCGCAATCAGCCTCCAGTCCCTCCGATACATACGCCGGGGGGAATCGTCTCTGAAAGAGAAGCTGGAAAAGGTCTATTCCTTCAAGAGGGAAAAGGTCCATAAGATATTCAGGGACGCCCTAAGAAACGGTGTACAACTGCCAGAATCAAAGAGACCGCAAAAAGAGAATATGACCGACGACCCAAAATATTGCCCCTATCACAGTGTGATAGGTCATGCCATTGAGGACTGCTTCGTCTTCAAAGATTGGGTCGAAAGGCAATACAAGATGGGAGAGATAGAACTGTCTAAAGGCGTGTTAGCAAACAGTCAGGCTACGACCGCCGATTTCATGCAAATGGAGACCGAAGCCTTTCGGGAACCTAATCCTCCCAGACATATGCCATTATCTGAAAAGGGCGAACCAAAGACCGATCGGCCTCGAGGACCAGCATCAGTAAAGGCACCTACTCCAATGGAGAGAAAGAAGAAGGTATACTCCTTCAGGAGGGATGATGTCCGCAAAATATTCATGGACGCCTTGAACAACGGTCTGCAACTGCCTGTTCCAAAGAGGCCACAGAAAATGAACATAACCGGCAATCCCATATACTGCCCATATTATAGAATGGTGGGTCATACCATCGAAGACTGCTATATTTTCAAAGATTGGGCAGAGGACCAATATAAGCTTGGAAAAACCTCACAATCTTCGGATGTATCGGCAAGCCACAGAGCTAGGACATCAACACAGCTCCGCCAAGTGTAAGTCCATGCTACCTCTCCCGGTACTTTCGGGCATGCGGAATTTGGTGAAAAACAATTTTCTAGAGGTGGTAACATGGACTCAAAACCGGATCTTTGTTAAACATCTAACTAACAACCTAACTAGGAGTTGTTAACTACTCGGTTAGGGGGTTATACCTTTCTTTCTTGAACTCCTTCGTCTTCAAGCCTCGATGGTTGTCCGGATCGGCTTCACCCCGTCGTCTCCTTGCGCCGAAGATCGATCCACCTGAAAGCTTCTACCTTTGGCTTCTTCTTCGGTCTTTGAAGAAACTAGTTCACTCGGTTTGCCAAACCTTGTGAACTAGAGTGAGTAGAGGAGAGTGTGTTGGGATTTTCTCTATGGTTCTTGGTTCTCAACACATGAGGCAAGTGAACCATAGACTAAAGAGAGGGAGAGCAAGAGGAAGAAGATGAGAGCTCAAGAACACAAGAGAGAGAATGAAAATGATAGAATAATCAAGACTTTTCTCACTTGGCTCTCATAATCCAAAACCATCATCACAAAAATAGTAATCAAGTATTGTGTAAATGGTTTAAGTCAAAATGGCTAAATCATTTCATGCACTCATATTGCACAAGAGAACAAGCAAGTAAAAAGACTTTGCCATGAAATGATAGCCATTGTCATCATGATGGTCAACTAGTCCAACCTAGTCAACCGGTCAACAAAGTCAACAAGTCAACAAAGTCAACCCCTCAACAACCATGTCACCACAATACTTAATTAATATTATTGTTAATTACATCATATTCTCATTAGGGTTGAGCAAAAAGTCAATAGTCAACAGTCAACGGTCAACAACCCTAATGAGAATCCTCTGCCTCTGTCTCTCCGTCAACTGTGCATACACACCCGCATTCGCGTTCCGAGGAACACGAATACAAACTGGATAAAACCAATCCCAATACGTACACTAGGATCTGGCTTAAACCAAAGCCCGCTAGTGTAAACTGTCCGGACACTAAACGTGCACAAGTGCACGGATGTGACTGAACCCTGTCGCAAAACCATACGACCTGTCGCAAAACCATGCGACCTTTACTCTTTTGCCTAAAGGCGAATAGCTTTCTGTGTGGGACTCTAAAGACTCGACACTACGCTGGCAGTGGGTTTAACCACAGACTGCAAGCGGCACTAGCTGTGCGTAACGGTCCCCAGGTAGATGCCGACAAGAAGACTGACGAGGTGAAACCCATCTGAACTCCTACTGAGCCTGAATGTGACAGTCTCCGTACAGTCCGGTCTGTTCGTCTGATACATCGCATAGCGGGCCTAGGGGGGCGGTAAACGTCAGTCCCCTAATAGCGGTACAAGTCGTGTCGGAGTGAAGCCCAATACACCCTGAGATAACACTGGAAGCCTACCAGTATATCTCGCTTGCCCTGGCCAGGGACTACTCGTGTAATGGCTCTCCTAGACACAGCGCGATGTCAATCCCCAATACCGGGAGAGACGAATCCTGTCTAACCGTCACTGCCTCCAAGTGCTTCGGGACTGCACCCAACTACTACCTGTTTGCACGACTCCTTTGAGCCGTGGTAGGGTAGTAATCAAAGTACAGTGGGAACACACTCGAGGCGAAGTGATAGTGTCAAGTCAGCGGACTAAGCTGTACTCATGTCACCTGGGAACTGATAACTGACGATAGGTATAATACCAACCGGTCAGTTCCCGACGAGTCCTGTCCAGTGTACTCATAACCCAACGAGCACCCGCATACTATCTCCAGTACGACGTACTGATGGCTGTGGGACAGACCATCTCCCACTCTGGGATGAGAAGCGCATGCGCTAGTCTATTCCGGAGTATCGATGCCCTGTCTCGATAGTCCTGCGACTAGGGACCTGCATAAGGATGTGCTTATAGATTACCCAGCCCCCACTAGTGTGACTGCCATCACAACGCTGGTAATCAAGCAAAGATCCTAAGGGCTCCACTAATGTGCATAGGCGATATACTAAAATAAACGCATGTACACATTGAAGTAGAAACAAACCAAGTAGTATACTACTATTTTGAGCAAGATTGTATATACAAAGTGAATATCCCAAGCTTCCATTAAGTAATATACAAACTAGTATGATACAATAATGGCCTCTAGGGCATATACACTAACAATCTCCCACTTGCACTAAGGCCATGTACTGGCGTATCGAAGACCTATCATCTCGATCAGCCGCTCGAACTGAGTCTGGGGCAAGGCCTTGGTGAATGGATCTGCAGTGTTATCTTCTGAAGCAACCCTCCGAACCTCGATCTCCTGGCGATCCACGATCTCCCTGATCAGGTGATACCGCCTCAAGATGTGTCTGGATCTCTGATGGGACCTGGGTTCCTTCGCTGAAGCTATAGCCCCGTTGTTGTCGCAATACAGAGGTATTGGATCAACAATGGACGGAACCACCTGAAGTTCTTTCAAGAACTTCCTCATCCAGACAGCTTCCTTTGCGGCATCAGATGCAGCGATGTATTCCGCTTCCATCGTCGAGTCTGCAACGGTTTCTTGTTTGGAACTCTTCCAACACACCGCCCCTCCATTGAGGGTAAAGACAAAACCCGACATGGACTTGGAATCATCCTTGTCACTCTAGAAGCTGGAGTCAGCAAAGGCCTCGATCTGGAGGTCTTTTCCGCCATACACCAAGAACATCTCCTTGGTCCTTCTCAGGTACTTGAGAATGTTCTTTACCGCTATCCAGTGTTTCTCCCCAGGGTTTGACTGATACCGGCTTACCACACTCAGTGCATAAGCTACATCCGGTCTGGTACACAACATCGCATACATTATAGAGCCTACCGCAGAAGCGTAGGGTATAATAGACATGCGATCCCTCTCCAAATCAGTCTTGAGAGACATCTCTTTAGAGAGGGTGATCCCGTGACAAGCCGGTAGGTTACCGCGCTTGGAATCTTCCATACTGAATCTTTTCAGTATGGTGTCGATGTACCTGGACTGTGAAAGTCCTAATATCCTCTTGGATCTATCACGATGGATCCGGATCCCCAGGATGTATGAGGCATCACCCAGGTCTTTCATGGAGAACCTGTGTGACAAGAACCCCTTGACAGATTGTAGCATAGGAATGTCATTTCCTATTAAGAAAATGTCATCCACGTATAAGATGAGGAATACTACAGTTCTCGCTACAAATCTACTATAGATGCATGGTTCATCTGGATTTTTGATAAAGCCAAATTCTTTGACCGTCTCATCAAAACAGATGTTCCAACTCCGCGATGCCTGCTTTAGTCCATAGATGGACTTAAGCAACTTGCACGCCTTTCCGCTGCTCCCACTCTGAATGAAACCCTCTGGTTGGTCCATATAGACACACTCCTCTAAATTTCCATTTAGAAAAGCGGTCTTTACGTCCATTTGCCAGATCTCATAATCGTGGAAGGCAGCAATGGCAAGAAGGATCCGAATGGATTTCAACATAGCCACTGGAGAAAAGGTTTCGTCATAGTCCAAACCAGGTCTTTGACGAAAACCCTTTGCAACAAGTCTAGCTTTATAGGTCTCAACCTGTCCATCTACACCAATCTTCCTTTTGAAGATCCACTTGCATCCTACGGGTTTTACCCCGTCTGGAGCAATGTCCAACGTCCATACTTTGTTGGTGTACATGGACTCCATTTCGGTCCGCATTGCATCCAGCCATTTTACTGAGTCAACGCTCTGAACGGCCTGCTGGAAGCTAGTAGGCTCATCATAATCTATGATGCAATCCTCTCTATCCCCGTCTATGAGAAAACCGTAGTATCTTTCGGGCGGATGAGACTGCCTACTACTCCTGCGGAGCGGCGTAGGAATGTCCTGTTCTTTTGAACCCTCTGGTTCCACTAAGCTTTCAGTAATAGCTCGTGGTTCTGGAATTTCTTCCAGTTCTACTGCGCTCTCACTAATTTCCTTTTCTAAGAACTGGTGTTCTAGAAAGTAGGCATGACGAGAAACAAAAACCTTTTGTTCCTCTTCGCAATAGAAGAAATATCCCTTGGAGTTCTTTGGATATCCCACGAACTTGCACTGTACTGAGCGTGCCTCGAGCTTGTCCGCATGCTGCTTTTTGACAAAAGCTGGACTTCCCCATGTCTTAATGTGATTAAGATAGGGTCTCTTCCCACACCACATCTCATATGGTGTAGTAGGCACAGTCTTAGTGGGAACTCGGTTCAAAAGGTATGCAGCTGATTCTAGCGCATACCCCCAGAATGATCACGGTAACTCAGCGTTACTCATCATGGACCGTACCATATCCAATAGGGTTCGGTTCCTTCTCTCCGATACACCGTTATGTTGCGGAGTGTATGGAGGAGTAAGCTGAGAGAGAATTCCATTCTCTTTTAAATAGTCCAGGAACTCGGTACTCAAGTATTCACCACCTCGATCCGATCTTAGGATCTTGATACTTTTGCCAGTTTGTTTTTCTACTTCATTCTTATATTCCTGGAATTTTCCAAAGGCTTCGGACTTATGTTTCATTAAGAAGACATAACCGTACCTTGAAAAGTCATCCGTAAAAGTAATGAAGTAAGAATAACCGCTTCGCGCATGTGTAGACATTGGACCGCACACGTCGCTGTGTACGAGTCCCAAGAGCTCGCTCGCCCTTACTCCGTGTCCAGTAAACGGAGTCTTTGTCATCTTTCCTTTGAGACATGATTGACAAGTGGCATACGATTGATATTCGAACGGATTCAAATATCCTTCTGTATGTAACTTCGTCAACCTTCTCTCATTGATGTGACCCAGTCTACAATGCCATAAGAAAGTCTGATTGATTTCCGGAGACTTTCTTTTGTGTGTATTCTGGACATTGAAAATCTGTGGATGGTTTAATACGTATATACCATTGCTTAATGTACCTGACCCAATCAGAACTTGATTAAGGTTAATGTTTACAACATTACTTACAAACGCAAATTCATAAGCTTCTTTAAAAGTCAAAGATACAGAAATGATATTACAAGTTGCGTTGGGTACAAAATAGCAATTACGCAAAACCAAAACGTGTCCATCTGACAACCCCAGGTGATAGTCCCCCACGGCCTTAGCATTCATGCTAGCTCCGTTTGCAACTTTGAGGGTCAAGTCACCTGCCTTCAAAACCCTACGATTTCTCAACGCCTGCAAAGAATTGCAGATATGAGATCCTGATCCGGTATCCAATACCCAGGAAGTAGAGTCTATTGAAAAACAGTTTTCAATAACATACACACCTGAAGCTGAAGCTGCAACCTGCTTCAATTCCTGTGTCCTGGCTTTCCAAGCCCTGCAATCATTTTTCCAGTATCCCTTCTTATGACAATAGAAGCATTCTTCCTTATCCACAAGCTTTCCCACTTTCTTTGCTGCTTTTGCCTTTCCCTTCGTGTCCACTTTACTAACACCGCCCCTTGGTTTGGCGGGGGTTTTCTTCTTCTTTCCCTTGGCTTTTGCCTTGGACCTAGAAGAAGAAGATCCTCCTACAAACGAAGTGGATGTTTCCCTACCTTTCTGTAGGGTGCCCTCTGCGCTCCTCAGCATGTTGAGGAGTTCTGAAAGTTCAACTTCCTTTTCTTGTAAGTTGAAGTTCAGTATGAACTGGGCGTAAGTGGAAGGAAGGGACTGGAGAATCAAGTCCGTATAGAGCTCATTCTCCAACGTGGTCCCAAGGTCTGCGAGCTCCTCAATGTAGCCAATCATCTTAAGCACGTGTTCCGCTACCGATGATCCGACGGCCAATCTTGCCGAAAATAACTTCTTCGACACTTCGTATCTTGCGATACGAGATTGCTCTCCATACAGTTCTTTTGTATGAAGAAATATGGATTCGAGGTCCATATTCTCGTGCCTCCTCTGATGTTCGTTGTCCATAGAGGCAAGCACGAGGCACTTGGCCTTCGCGCAGTCTAGTTCCCAGGTCTTACGGATTTCCTTATCCGCGACGCTGGTTTTGGGACCTGGGACAGGGGGAGCTTTGGTGGTAAGAAGATACCCCAGCTTGTCGTAAGTGATTGCCATCTTGACATTCCTGAGCCAATCTTTGTACTTTGGCCCTGTCAGTATGTTTTTATCTAGAAGTAACTTAAGTCCAGTCATGTCGATTGGTCGCTGCAATTAGGAGAGAGAAGAAACACTCAGCTTGATACTCTTGCAAGTTTAGAATGGTTTTTAATTTGTCTAAACAGGATGGCTCCTACTGTTTTTCGAATCCCTCCTCAAACCAAAAAGGAGGAATTAGTCAGGATTAATCTCACCGTACAATACTTGCTTAACCGTTCGGCCAAGCTGGTGTCGGTACTTCGAGGGAGGTTTTCCAACGCTTTCGCGAAGTTCCTTAATTAAATAACCTCTTTTCCCTGGGGGCGTAGCCCCGCTAACACTTTTCTAGACACCTACTTGGTTTATAGCATTGATCGTTAAGTGAGAAATTTCCCGAGAAGTAGCATATACTCACAGCAGGATCGGGATCCACATATCATCGCGTGACGAAACTGAAGGAATCCTACCAGAATCATCACACTCCAAATGGTATGCAACACTAGCAAGTTTCAGTTCTTTTGAAACTCCAGATGTGGATTTTTGCCCCATGCTCTTATGACCTTGACTTTGGCCAAAATATCATAAGTCACATGTCAAGTTCTACCCGTCATTCTCCAGGTTAATTTGGATCCATCCGTACCTACCCTTGACTTTGGCCAAAATGGCAGTACGACTGTCCCAAACCAACGCATCTATCTATGCTACACATGAATACCCAATAGCTACCAATCACTATGCCTTGACTTTGGCCAACATACACAGCTTGAATACTATTGACTATTCATGTGAAACGACGGAGGGCTACGAATGGTTTTGGCAAAACCGTGAACGTAGTGAACTTGATATAATCGATGGAACGAGATAGCTTTTAAAAGGAGTGGCTCAAGCTCCGCATTTAAAAGTTAGTTTTGAAAAGAACCGAGTGGTTTTCCGAAAGCGTTCCAACGATTTTAACTTGGTTTATTTTCTTGCATTAGTTCTTTTAATGCGTGATATTCTTGCATTAGTTCTTTTAATGCGTCCCATCATTTAATCCTACCATTGCAGAAAACAACCAAAATATGACGTACGCTTATGCCATTCGCATTCGCCACGGGGCTCCGTCATTACCCGTTAGGTTACTTAACTAACGACAGAGCGGGGGCTGGGCTAGCGCGGCTGTAAAACATAAGCAACGCCTAAATAATATCATATATAGATTTATTGCAATGATAGCCATTTCAGATCACAGATGAACACATTGGATATACTAGGAATCCGCAATTCGTACGAGCCTGTAACGAAAAGCAGATTACACGGTCGCGGTGAATAGCCAATACCCCACCCAAGACCCCTACGGGTGCGGCAAACTACCCGCCAAGTACCCGAAGCGAAGCAACCTCCCTCAACTCCGTGAGTAGGCCACTCGGCACTTCGGCATACCCGGTAGTTTGTGCACCCCCTCCATGGGTCTATCCTAGGAGCAAAAACAGTAAAAAGAAATTATACAATGACGGCTACAACCCTGACCGGGTTGTGCGGCCATACAAATAATTATTATATCAATTTACAAATTTACATGAATTGAAAGAAAAGAAAACTCTCGTCTCACAACCCCCGGCTATTCACCCGCGACAATCCAATGAATTTATATACACATTCCAATAACATTACAGATCACAGATTTGTATAACCCCCACTAATCGACATATAGCGATTAGCAGACGTTCAATACAAATATCACATCACAGAAAAACCCGTCAGCTTAAGTCTTTTAGAAGTTCGATCAAAAATACGGATTTTCAGGCCCCAAACACAAAATTTTCGTTCTGGAAAATTTGGGCAGAAAATACATATTCCAAAAATCCCAAAATACCCCTATGAACAAACTGCAAAAATAAAACCCCACGACCGAGTCAACTCGGCCGCGGAAACGCGACGCGTTGATCGATTCAGTGGGTCGAATTTTTGCAGTTTCTTCTAAAAACCCTGAGTCGATTTTTGGTATATCTCAAATAATTTTTGCAGCACTTTGAAAATCGACAGAAAGTTTGAAATCCGGGTGTATTTCGCGACTTTTTCTCCGATCGAATTTCTAGTTACTATGCTAACATGTTAGATAGAGTTTAACTAGGCTCTGATACCACTGTAAGTCCATGCTACCTCTCCCGGTACTTTCGGGCATGCGGAATTTGGTGAAAAACAATTTTCTAGAGGTGGTAATATGGACTCAAAACCGGATCTTTGTTAAACATCTAACTAACAACCTAACTAGGAGTTGTTAACTACTTGGTTAGGGGGTTATACCTTTCTTTCTTAAACTCCTTCGTCTTCAAGCCTCGATGGTTGTCCGGATCGGCTTCACCCCGTCGTCTCCTTGCGCCGAAGATCGATCCACCTGAAAGCTTCTACCTTTGGCTTCTTCTTCGGTCTTTGAAGAAACTAGTTCACTCGGTTTGCCGAACCTTGTGAACTAGAGTGAGTAGAAGAGAGTGTGTTGGGATTTTCTCTATGGTTCTTGGTTCTCAACACATGAGGCAAGTGAACCATAGACTAAAGAGAGGGAGAGCAAGAGGAAGAAGATGAGAGCTCAAGAACACAAGAGAGAGAATGAAAATGATAGAATGATCAAGACTTTTCTCACTTGGCTCTCATAATCCAAAACCATCATCACAAAAATAGTAATCAAGTATTGTGTAAATGGTTTAAGTCAAAATGGCTAAATCATTTCATGCACTCATATTGCACAAGAGAACAAGCAAGTAAAAAGTCTTTGCCATGAAATGATAGCCATTGTCATCATGATGGTCAACTAGTCCAACCTAGTCAACCGGTCAACAAAGTCAACAAGTCAACAAAGTCAACCCCTCAACAACCATGTCACCACAATACTTAATTAATATTATTGTTAATTACATCATATTCTTATTAGGGTTGAGCAAAAAGTCAATAGTCAACAGTCAACGGTCAACAACCCTAATGAGAATCCTCTGCCTCTGTCTCTCCGTCAACTGTGCATACACACCCGCATTCGCGTTCCGAGGAACACGAATACAAACTGGATAAAACCAATCCCAATACGTACACTAGGATCTGGCTTAAACCAAAGCCCGCTAGTGTAAACTGTCCGGACACTAAACGTGCACAAGTGCACGGATGTGACTGAACCCTGTCGCAAAACCATGCGACCTGTCGCAAAACCATGCGACCTCTACTCTTTTGCCTAAAGGCGAATAGCTTTCTGTGTGGGACTCTAAAGACTCGACACTACGCTGGCAGTGGGTTTAACCACAGACCGCAAGCGGCACTAGCTGTGCGTAACGGTCCCCAGGTAGATGCCGACAAGAAGACTGACGAGGTGAAACCCATCTGAACTCCTACTGAGCCTGAATATGACAGTCTCCGTACAGTCCGGTCTGTTCGTCTGATACATCGCATGGCGGGCCTAGGGGGCGGTAAACGTCAGTCCCCTAATAGCGGTACAAGTCGTGTCGGAGTGAAGCCCAATACACCCTGAGATAACACTGGAAGCCTACCAGTATATCTCGCTTGCCCTGGCCAGGGACTACTCGTGTAATGGCTCTCCTAGACACAGCGCGATGTCAACCCCCAATACCGGGAGAGACGAATCCTGTCTAACCGTCACTGCCTCCAAGTGCTTCGGGACTGCACCCAACTACTACCTGTTTGCACGACTCCTTTGAGCCGTGGTAGGGTAGTAATCAAAGTACAGTGGGAACACACTCGAGGCAAAGTGATAGTGTCAAGTCAGCAGACTAAACTGTACTCATGTCACCTGGGAACTGATAACTGACGATAGGTATAATACCAACCGGTCAGTTCCCGACGAGTCCTGTCCAGTGTACTCGTAACCCAACGAGCACCCGCATACTATCTCCAGTACGACGTACTGATGGCTGTGGGACAGACCATCTCCCACTCTAGGATGAGAAGCGCATGCGCTAGTCTACTCCGGAGTATCGATGCCCTGTCTCGATAGTCCTGCGACTAGGGACCTGCATAAGGATGTGCTTATAGATTACCCAGCCCCCACTAGTGTGACTGCCATCACAACGCTGGTAATCAAGCAAAGATCCTAAGGGCTCCACTAATGTGCATAGGCGATATACTAAAATAAACACATGTACACATTGAAGTAGAAACAAACCAAGTAGCATACTACTATTTTGAGCAAGATTGTATATACAAGGTGAATATCCCAAGCTTCCATTAAGTAATATACAAACTAGTATGATACAGTAATGGCCTCTAGGGCATATACACTAACACCAAGATCCAAGTTCAAGGAGCTGGGATAAGCAAAAAGGACCACCACGTCGTTAAACTGGGAACACCCGTCGACCACCACGTCAGTAAACTGGGAACAATCGACCGCCACGTCAGTAAACTGGGAACAATCGACCGCCACGTCAGTAAACTGGGAACAATCGACCGCCACGTCAGTAAACTGGGAACAATCGACCGCCACGTCAGTAAACTGGGAACAATCGACCGCCACGTCAGTAAACTGGGAACAATCGACCGCCACGTCAGTAAACTGGGAACAATCGACCGCCACGTCAGTAAACTGGGAACAATCGACCGCCACGTCATTAAACTGGGAACAATCGACCTCTAAGTCGTTAAACTGGGAATGTAAAAAAAATATGTAAATAAAAGAAAGAAAAATAAAAACCGAAATGATGGGGCAACTCGCAATAAAAATCAGCGAGTAAAATAAAGATGAAATAAAAAGCCGAAATGATGGGGCAACTCGCAATAAAAATCAGCGAGTAAAATAAAGATGAAATAAAAAGCCGAAATGATGGGGCAACCGCGAATAAAAGCCGAAATGATAGGGCAACCGCGACCTTCGCGATAAGAAAAGCTGAAATGATAGAGTAATTGCGGTAAAAAAAAACAGAGGCGAATGATGAGTCGCTCCTGGTACCATATTCCAGTGCAGCGATGCAGACGCCAACAAAAATTCAAATTTCCAAAATTCTCCCGGCCCTACGGTTAGTCCCCAACTTGACTACCGTATACAATCCACGGGCTCAAATAATTTTCATCATACCCATATCCCACTGCAATCACCAGTCCAGCGGTTAGTCTCCGCCCTCGGAATTATACTCCATTGGGAAGACCCACTTATGTGTCCTGGCGCATATGCTTCAGTGTTAGCAACGCTGATGCCGGCCCCTACCCCAAAATTCCAAGCTCGCCATCGATAGACCTTTAAGTCTCTAAACTGGAAACAGATGACCACCAAGTCGTTAAACTGGAAACAGACGACCTCTACGTCGTTAAACTGGAAACAGATGACCACCAAGTCGTTAAACTGGAAACAGATGACCACCAAGTCGTTAAACTGGAAACAGACGACCTCTATGTCGTTAAACTGGAAACAGATGACCACCAAGTCGTTAAACTGGAAACAGATGACCTCTAAGTCGTTAAACTGGAAACAGATGACCACCAAGTCGTTAAACTGGAAACAGATGACCTCTGCGTCGTTAAATTGGAAATAGATGACCTCTATGACGTTAAACTGGATACAGATGACCTCTACGTCGTTAAACTGGAAACAATAGACCACCAAGTCGTTAAACTGGAAATAGATGACCACCAAGTCCTTAAACTGGAAACAGATGACCACCAAGTCGTTAAACTCGAAACAGATGACCACCACGTCGTTAAACTGGAAACAGATGACCACCACATCGTTAAACTGGAAACAGATGACCACTACGTCGTTAAACTGGAAACAGTCGTCCTCTAAGTCATTAAACTGGGAACGAGAGAAATCCACTCATGTGTCCTCACGATACATGAGGAGAACAAACCTTTGTGGGATCCTTACGACTCATGAAGGAAAAACACACTTAGGAGTCCCCACGACTCCTAAGGAGAAAATACACCTGCGAGATCCTTACGACTCGCAGGGAGAAAATGCTTTTATGGGACCCTCACGGCCCATAAAATTGAAAAGCCTCAGCTGATAGGGATCTAAACCTGTCTCCTAAGCCATCACACCCATACCCCAACGACGAATGATGAGTCACTCCTGGTACTACATTTCAGTGCAGCGATGCAGACGCCAACCAAATTCCAACTCCCATACCCCAACGGTGAATGTTGAGTCGCTCCTGGTACCATATTCCAGTGCAGCGATGCAGACGCCAACAAGGTCCTGAAATTTTTCCGGCCCTACAATCTGGATCATACATCCTGCAAAACCGTATACAATCTACGGGCATGAAACAATTCCCAAATCCTCTCGGGGCAAATGATGAGTTGCTCCTGGCATTATTCCAGTGCAGCAATGCAGATGCCAAACAAAAAAAAACAATTCCCAAATCCTCTCGGGGCAAATGATGAGTTACTTCTGGCATTATTCCAGTGCAGCAATGCAGATGCCAAACAAAAATCAATTCCCACATCCTCTCGGGGCAAATGATGAGTTGCTCCTGGCATTATTCCAGTGCAGCAATGCAGATGCCAAACAAAAAAAACCAATTCCCAAATCCTCTCGGGGCAAATGATGAGTTGCTCCTGGCATTATTCCAGTGTAGCAATGCAGATGCCAAACAAAAACCAAGCAACAAGTGGACTAAGAAGATTGAAGGATTAGCAAAATCAGCAATTTATTCCATTTCAAAGGATTTTAGACAAAACATTCTCAAAGACGAGAGGTGGCCCTAAACTATACACAGTTTTATTTGGCCAGAAGGACAACATCAAAAGAAACTCCGTCAGTCGCGGTTGTGGAGATTCAGTAGGTTGCGGTAGGCGCGCGCACTCAGGTAGGGGCGTCCATTTCCATAGCGTCTCGCAGGTACCTCTATTGGAAGTCCTTCCACCATAGGGTCTTGATCTTCTGGTCCTTCTTCCTCGGATAGAGCTTCTTCATCGAGATCCGATTCCATGTGATTCTCTTCTTCTGGATTTTCTTCCACGGGGTTTTCCCCCGCTGGATTTTCTTCTATAGGTTCTTCCTCGGGGTCTTCCTCTATCGGGTCTTCCTCTATAGGGTTCTCTTCAGGATCTCCTTCTTCTTCGTCAGAGTCAGCTATCATGTCAAACTCTGGGGCGGCTGCTCCTTCGTCCTCTGAATCGTGGTTTTCGAAGTTGAGCTGGGGGCCATTGACCTCATCATCGGAACTCGTCAGTGTGTGATCTAAGGAAACGCATGACTGTGCATCCTCGTCTAGATGCGGCGCTGCTCCAGGGTGGGCCATGGCCCGAAAAGAAAAGTCATGATTAAACAATGGAATGAATAAGGAAAATGGCCAAGTGTACAAAGTATGGAAAGATATGCGGTGAAAGGAATTGAAAGCTCAGAATTTAAAACACTGTGATAATGAATAGAATTTGATATAGAGAAAGCATGAGAATGATACATATATTATGATTCAAATTTTATTTCATCCAACTAAAAGTTCGACGGATACAAAGATTCAAACAGAAGGAAACATTCATAAAACGAAAATATTATTACTGAAAGTAGATAACATGAAAATCATTCTTCGGCTACTATAACATTGCATTCTCGTCGCGTGAGTTGAATCCTGCGTTTGATCCGCCTTATCGTCGAAGTCCGAACTACGCGGCAATTCTCACTTGGCAGAAGTGGGGAGTGTGGACGAGTTTCTTCCTTGCAGTTCTTTCCTTTCTGGGCAGCCGTTGATGAGGTGTTTGTTGGAACTACATATCAGACATTTCCCTTGAGCACGGCGACAATCCCTCTGAAGGTGTCCTGGCCTCTTACAATATCCACAGCAAGGGTTCTTCTGATACTTCTGTTGACGCTTCATCTTCTTCTCCTTTCCTCGTCCAATAGAAATCCCTTTATGATAGGAGGCTCCCGCTGGGGTCTGACTCACCTGTTTTCTCAGCCCTTCAGTTAATAGGTCGTTCGTTCGCTCCTGGGCTTCCTTTAAACCTTGTAGTACACTAAGGATTTCAACGGTCTGATTCTGAGGAGTGGATATAGACGAAGAGTCGTTGAAAGGCATGATCCTGAACAATGACTTTGAGGATGATGTAAGTCACAAAATATACGATTCAAAATATAATATGGATAGGCCAAGGATTCAAAATATCAGAGGTGCTGAATTTATTATAAGTGGGGAATCAACCGTATGACTTTGAGTCACTTGATTAGAGTACGGTAGTGCAATTGCAACCACGTATCCTTGTCAAGTCGCCCGAAACCATAGCGAATGTATAGCTGAACACACGATATGAATATGGATCAAGAATGACAAGTTTACAATCTAGACCGTGGGACGTCTTAGATTGCCAGACTGTACACGGAAAACTGCAATCCCAATCGATGCAAAACCTGGGCTCTGATACCAACTAAACCATGTCACGCCCCGCTTCCCAAAATACGGAATACGAGGGGTAGACAAGGCCAGCCATGCTCCTACGGTCAAGGAAATGTCCTGCCGTAGTCACATTTCGGCTTCTAGTTTATCATGGTAAACAGTGAACGATGCGCAGGTAATGAGAAATGCAGTAACTGAAAGGTACAATAATATAAACTGACCTGAAGTGGACAAACGAAAGTAACTCGGAGTAGCAAGTCAAGAAGTCGGTGATGCTCGTCTAGTACTGATCCAAGCTAGATCTTCTCCTCACACTGAGCATGCATACTCAGGTCGTCAGAGCGACACAATAGCAATATAATATGTATAAAATCAAGCGACAGTTCTAACAGTGATAATAGGTATGTGAAGCAGTAAATGAATAACATCATGAATATGCATGTGCAGTAATCAACGCAGCGGAACAGTAAAGCAGTATAACGATATGTCACGTATGTCAACACGGTATAAAAGTAATATAAATGCCAGCATCCCTATCAGTCTCTAAGTCTCACTGTACAGGTCACCAAGCCTATCGTCAGTCCAAGTGTGAGAGTCAACCACTCGCGAGTGTCCTCCACCCAAGGGTAGAACCCAAGGGCAAGGGACCACGGGCCCAACATGTAACGAATGTATCACGGTGTATATATCACGTACCCTGTAAATCTCCATATAACTCCCTAAATATATAAGCCGGCATGGGACTCCCGAGATTCTGTTGAACTCACACTTAAACTACCCCACACCCCGAGGTATACATCAAACGCTAACCATCACCCTAAATACTAATCGGTCCGTGTCAAGTCTGCGCGAGAACTGGAGGCAGGACCCCCATCAAGCACGTCCCGACTAATACCTAAGATAAATGGCAGTGTCGGATGCCTTATCTGTGACACCCGTGCAAGCGCTTCCATAAGTGTCCCATACCACTTATAGTCACACGTACACGTATCCCACAGACGTCGACAATGCAATAGAATAATAGGGTCACTGATTGTGCACAAGTACGTATCACTTTCACTTAATCACGTATACACGAACACTGACGTACTTGCCACAATCATCACTAAAATCTAACACTGGGTGAATGCGCGATATCACTAGGTTATCACTACAATGATATAGGTATGATATGATGCATGAACAGTATATAAGCACAATTAAGGTGTCATAAAAACAGTAGTCTATCAGTTGCACGATTTATCATGAAACGTACGTATATAATTTAGCGAAACGATAAACAGGTAGTAATTATTATGTTCAGTTATCCATCCACAGAATTTTGTTTCAAGCCAATCGGGTTCCAGGATCATTAGTTATAACCATTTCATTTTAAGCGCACGCGGCTGGAAATCCGGTTTCAGAATCAGAAATCCATTTCGCAACGCATTTTTATCCCAGTTGGGATTGGATTTTAGCGCCGCTACAGTTGGATGAATTCTAGGGTTTTCAGTAAAGTTTTCAACGCAATAAACGGATCTTCAATCGCGTCTGTATGTTAGGAGTTATAATCTGTTTAATATTAACATGTCAATTCTGAATCTGCTGGGACTGTTATGTGTCCCGATCTTTTAAATTACAGAATAAATAACAAATGGTAACGAAACAGTGTGAAATCTATTATGTTGTCTAGCTAACAGGTTTATCTACAATAAACAGTGGAGTTCCGCAACCTAAGAGTTAGGTAAATCTTGTGGTACCCATTACGGGACAGCAACCAAAAACTGGAGTTGCTCTGGACTGCAGTCCAGAGTCGCACTCCGATCCGAAAATCATCACAGTTTAAATACAGAAATGTCTGAAAACTGGTATAAGGTTAAAGTTCATCGAGTCGGCTTCGATTTGAGCCCTCGAGCGCATCAATTCAGTGTGTATATGATTTATGGTGAATTTAACGATTTTCAGATACAACAGGATTACGGTTTTACGATCAAACTTGGGGGTAGTTGTTTTAGTCATTATCGATTACATTATCCAACAAAAATCACACACTATGCTCACAGCCCTACGGGCCAACCTACACCATCGAGTTCCGTCAAATCTGATAATATTTTCCTAAGGGAACAAGCGTCGAACAGTTTCGACACATAATTTTAACTAATCTTGCAACTTTAATATTTTTGTAATTAACATTTGTATCATAAGTAAATAGCATGTAAGCAAGTAAAAACTTGCCTGGAGATGTCCCGGGGATGTACGGTGGCTGTGTCGTCACGAACGCGCGACACACGCGTGGCACGGCAACTTGACTTGGCTCGGACTCGTGTCTCGGCAGCGGCGACTCGCAGCTTGGTGGTCGGGGTTCTGCTGTGAAGCTGGGGCTCGTGCTGTTGGTAGTTTGCGGGTGCGACGGAGAGGGGCTGTAGAGTTAAGGGGGAAAAGAGAGAGAGAGAGAGAGAGAGAGTTCGGTGAGAAAGAGAGAGAGAGAGAGTTCACACAGAGAGAGAGAGAGTGTTCAGTGAGAAAGAGAGAGAATGAGAGAGGGTGAACTGTGAGGTGGAGAGAGAGAGAGAGGGTGAGAGAGAGAAAGCTGAGTGTAGAGACGGAAAGAGAGAGAGAGACTGTGAGGAGGAGAGAGAGCGAAACAGTGAGGGAAAGAGAGAGAGGTCGGATAGAGAGAGGGAGAGAAGTGAGATCTGAGAAAGAGAGAGAGAGAGATCACAGAGAGGGGAGCAGAGAGAGTGGCAGAGGGGAGATATGGTGAGAGGGACGACGACGTGGGACGACGGCGAGGCGACGAGGAGGGTTGGGGCGACAAAGTGCAGGTGCCGGCTAATGGGTGCAGGGGTTCGGCCGGGGGTGAGAGACAGAGAAATGGAGAGAGAGAGAGAAAGAGAACTGAGGATGATGATGATGATGATGATGAAGGGGCGGTCGACGACGAGACGAGGAGCTCGTCGGCGCCGGGCAGGGGTGGTCGAGCTCGGATGCAGGGCTCTGTGGAGGTGCCGACGGCGATGTGTGCGAGGGTGGAGGATGGACAGAGGAAGCGAGGTCGTGGTCGTCGCCGTCGGGGCGAGCGAAGTGGTGAGGTGATGAAGAAATGGGAAAACGGTTGTCGTCGTCGTTGAGAAAAGTGGACGTGGCAGAGTTTGAGGAGGGAAAAGAGAGCGAGCGAGGGAGGGGAGTAGTGGGTAGAGGAGAGAGGTGGAGGGCGCACGTCGTGGGGTAACGGCTCGCGACGAGGGCGTGGGCGACGGCGGAGGCGAAGGGGATGGGTCGCGAAGGAAACGCGCGGTTATGAGAAGTTACCGTTGGGAAAAACTTGAAGGAGATGTACAGTGATGGCGGGTCGGGTAGGAGGAAGGCGGGCGCGACCCGTTTTTTTTTAAAAATAATTTCTTTAAAAGTTTGGCAGGCTGAGGGCTTGGAAAGCGGGCCGGGGACTGTTTAAAAAAAATTCTTTTTAAAAGAAAGCTTTGTGGCTGGGGAGAAGCTGGCCGGGCCAACGCAGAGGAAAAATGAATTTAAATGTAAATTAAGAACGGGCCGGGCTGAAGGAAAAAAAAAGAATAAGTTTAATAAGAATGAGATGGGCTGCTGGCTAAGTTTTGTTTTAAGGGATAAAATAAACTAAGTGGGTTGAAAAATAAATGTTTGGGTTTTCATGAATTAAATTGTAAAAGGGAATGGGCTTGGATTAATAGGAAATTAATTGGGGATACAATATAGGGAGTGGGTTTAATTTAAATAAAAGAAAAGAGCTGAGTGAAATAAAATGTAGCTTGGTTTAGAATTTGGGTTTATAAGAGAGGTTATAATAAATAAATAATTTTCTAAATATTACACATGGATTTATAAATAAAATAAATGGAATTCTAAAGTAACAAAATACGTACTTGGTATAAAAAGGGGCCGGGTGTTACAGTAGCGATGCTGACGTCAACTCAAATCAAACAAATCAAACCAACCAATTCCAACATCGACCTCTGCGTCAAACAACAGACACTCCGTCTCGGGGATACGTCAACCAACACAGACACTCCGCCTCGGGGAAACGTCAAGCAGACACTCCGTGCCTGGGACACGTCAACCAGTGACACTCTGTATCGGGGAAACATCCAACACAGACACTCCGCATCAGGGAAACGTCCAACAATGACACTCCGTGCCGGAGAAACGTCAAGCAGACACTCCGTGTCGGGGAAAAGTCAACCAGCGACACTCCGCGCCGGGGAAAATTCGATCAGCGACACTTCGCGCTGGGGAAAAGTCAAACAGCGACACTTCGCGCCGGGGAAAAGTCAATCAGCGACACTCCGCACCGGGGAAAACCCGACACTCCGCGCTGGGGAAAAGTCGATCAGCGACACTCCGTGCCGGGTAAAAGTCAACCCGACACTCCGCGCTGGGGAAAAGTCGATCAGCGACACTCCGTGCCGGGGAAAAGTCAACCCGACACTCCGCGCCGGGAAAAAGTCGATCAGCGACACTCCGTGCCAGGGAAAAGTCAACCCGACACTCCGCGCGGGGGAAAAGTCAACCCGACACTCCGCGCCGGGGAAAAGTCGATCAGCGGCACTCCGTGCCAGGGAAAAGTCAACCCGACACTCCGCGCCGGGGAAAAGTCGATCAGTGACACTCCGTGCCGGGGACACGTCAACCAGCGACACTCTGCATCGGGGAAACGTCCAACACAGACACTCCGCATCAGGGAAACGTCAACCAGCGACACTCTGCATCGGGAAAACGTCCAACACAGACACTCCGCATCAGGGAAACGTCCAACAGCAGGCACTCCGTCTCGGGGAAACGTCCAACACAGACACTCCGGGTCAGAAAAACGTCTACCACGGACACTCCGCCTCGGAGACGCGTCAAGCGCCGACTGTCCAAGTCGCAAAAAGGGCAGAACCGACCGTCCATGTCGTAAAAAGGGCAGTGTATCCCAAAAAGTGGGAACCAAAGCAAGTCGCCTCCACGCAAAAGAAGATCCATCAATTTCATGCATACGACCCACATATGCTGTGTACATTTATTGATGGGGGGAAATTTGTTGGGGTAAAAATTTACACCCCGGTTGACCAAGTCAAAATCAAAGTCAAGCCCAAGCCAGGTGGGCCCAAGCCCAGGTCAAGCGGGCCCATACCCAAGTCGAGCCCGCAGCCAGCCTCCCCATGCCAACAACAAAATCATGTAATAAATAATTTTTATGTAATTGTTTATGCATGAATGTAAACAAAATGGACATAAAGCCAATATTTTGTAAGCCCATGGCTTATGTGCAAAAATGAAATGGCACATGAGCCATGGGATGGCTAAAATGCCATTTTTGTAAAGCCCAAGGGGCTATATGTAAATATGTAAGCCTATATAAGGCAACATGATGGTGAATAAAGCATACACATTTCATTCCCCCAAAAACTAGGGTTTTTTGTGCCTCCTTCTCCATCTCCAAGGTTCTAAACCTTCTCATTTCTTTTGAATTAAATCAAGAGTTTTACCCTTTCTTTTCCAAAACTAAGTAGTTTTCCACCACAAAACCCACAAAGGGAAACTCAGATCTCCCATCAGATCTCAAAAAGGAGTGATTTTTAAAATCTCCTACTTCTTGATCTTCAAGATCCGGCCAAACAACAGGAGGAAGAAGAAGAACCCCCTTCATCAGCTTCAAAACATCCTAGGAGTTTTAACTCCATAACATATATATATATATATATATATATATATATATATAACAACAAATATTTCCTTTCTGAAGCATAGCTTCTGTTTCTCAGGCTAAAAGTCTCTTTTTCTCGCTGGCGCTCAAGCGCAGAGCGTCCACGTGCCGACACGTGGCGCGCAAGCGTTCGAGCGCAAGTCGCCCCGGTGCCGACACGTGGCACCCTTGCGCTCGAGCGCAAGTCGCTCCGGTGCCGACATATGTCAAACGCAAGCGCTCAAGTGCAAGTCGTCCCGGTGCCGACACGTGGCCCGCTTGCGCTCAAGCGCAAGTGCTCGAGCGCAAGTCGCCCCGGTGCCGACATGTGGCGCGCATGCGCTCAAGCGCAAGCACTCGAGCGCAAGTCGTCCCGGTGCCGACACGTGGCGCGCTTGCGCTCAAGCGCAAGCGCTCGAGGGCAAGTCGTCACGGTGCCGACACGTGACGCGCTTGCGTTCAAGCGCAGAGCGCCTACATGCCGACACATGGCACTCTAGCGCCTGAGCGCACAGCATCTAGGCGCACAGCGCCCAATGTGCTGCCCCCACGCATCCTTTGGATGCCTTTTCTTCCCTTTTATTTATTTATTTATATATACATATATATATATATATACATATGTATACATATGTGCACACACATATACACCACGACACTGTCCCTGTTAGAAAAAATTTCTAACGGGGCGCTGCCCCGCACCCCGCAAGGGGGCTGCTAGCCCCCTTGACCCCCAGCTCGCTATCCGGGTAGCGGGACCCCCGTAAAAACTCTGCGTGGCTCCCGATATATCCAAAACCCCCCTTTCAAAACACAACACACGTACACTGCACATTGAGTTTGCATGATCAGTTTAACCCGTTAATCGGAGGTTCTCTCGCCCCAAAGGCGAGGGGTAATTAACGGCAGCTTAGTCCGCGGCTACCGGAGATTCGGATCCCCACAATCAATAAACCCCGGCCTATCCTAGGCAGGGGAATCTGTAGTATACGCTTGACAAGCGCGCGCGTATTCCCATCTCAATGGGGGGACGAAAAACACCCTACATGGACTATGGCGTATATCAAGGGAATTAGTTATACTATTGTGCAACATATGTTTAACGCCGAAAATAAAGACGAACTGGGATCGAACTTCTTGTCTGAATTTAGGGGAAGATGCTATAGTCCATATCCATCCACCTCTCCGAGAACGCTAAGTTGATTTATAACGTCATATATCGGAGATTTGGATAGATACGACCGATATAGCTGACTTTCAGATTCCTTCTCACGGATGAGAGGTTTATTGATTATGGGGACTGTTTTTTTTTCTGCAGGCGCAAGCCTCTGCGGTTAATTACGTTATCACGAATGATAACTTTCTTCTCCTCCAACATTTGTTTCATCTGTCATGTTTTGGGTTTATTTATTTTACGTTGCCCTTGGATTGTATACAGAAACTAATATTGTCGCTCGTAGGGCACGGATCAGTCCAAATCCGTACATATTAGATTTGGGAGTTTTGGGTCCACGTTGGTATCTTAGTTTGCCAACGGGAATGAGTTTAGGTCACATTTCTCAAATTGATGAGGTCTGTCAGTTTAGGAGATACTTGAGTTTATCTAAGAATCGTTAGTCTTATTTTAGATTAAGATCAACTTAGATATTGTGAGCATATGGATTCAAATGATCTTAAGATTAGCACTTATCCAATTTGGGCTAGGGATCCGTCATAGTTTGGCGCATGATATACTGGCGCAATCCACGTGCATATCACGTGGCGCATGGGTTTTAGCACCGGCATGTTTGGTGCATGCCCATAACTTGGCGCATTGGTTTTGGCGCTGGCTTGTCTGGCGCATGCCCATGTGTATATCACATAGCGCATGCCTACGTGTATGCATAGCACGTGTGGCGCAACAGTTAGGATTTTCAAAGATTAATCGCTATCTTCTTTGAAAGTTAAGTTTCATGAAGTTTAAGTTTCTGTTAATGGTCTTTTGGCTATTAACAATCAGCAAGATTAACTTTTTATGATCTTAGATTTTTATCTATGTTCCTTGTTCAGAACTTGGGATCTTCTGAAGTTTAAACTTCATCGTATTTTTATGAGGATCACCAGGGTTTTGATGTTTTGTCATCATTTTAATGGAGGAAATTTCTTAAGTTCTTCTTCAAACCCTATATCTTAAGATCGAAAATCCCTTTATGAGAGATTTAGTTCTCATCAAGGAGATTTGACTTAAGGATTTATGATCCAGAGGAAGAACTTAAGTTCTTTTTGAAGGGTAACCTTCTTTTTAATGTAGATTGATCTCCTTATCCAGGGTTTTTCGAAGGAAGGAGAACAGTCTTTAGTCTCTGTTTTTAAAAAGCTTATGGCGGTCTCTCTATATGGATGCCTTCACCCCCCTCTCCTATCTCTGTTATTTATAGAAGAGGGGAATTGTTAGGCAAGTGAGAGAATCTCTTGTATGAGATCTCTTAAATTGATCTTAAGATCAACCAAGGTGCTTAAGTACCGTTGGATCTTTAATCCAAGGGCATATGTTAACAGAGTTAATATTTTCCTTGTTTTAGAAAAATATTAAAATTATTTCATGTTAACAAGAAAAATCTTTCTGTTTTAAGAAAGAGAGAGAAATATTTTCCCAAATATAACTTAAGTTGTACCGAAGCATGTGTTTCAAAGATTTGACGCTTGTGCCACGTGCCTTGCACATGGTGCAGCGCTAGACAGATTATTGGTGCTCTGTGCGCCAATATGGCATTGGCGCCACATGCTTTGCACATGGTGCATCTCCAAAGAACATCTGGCGCTGTTTGTGCCAAGAAGCATTGGCGCCGCGTGTCTTGCACGTGATGCAGCGCCAAGGTTTTGAAGTTAAGTTCCGAGCCATGAATTTTGGCTGGAACAACACAAAATTCACTTGATAGAAAATGCCGAGTCAGTTAGAGATCATCAATGCCGTTTAAATCCGTAATGAAAGAGGCGAAGGAAGGACATAATTAAATGTCTTGATAGTGGTATTATATACCCTATCTCTAATAGTATTTGGGTCAACCTCATTCATGTGGTACCTAAGAAGTCAGGTTTTACAGTGGTTGAAAACCACATGAATGAGCTCGTCCTTATTTGCATGCAAACCGGGTGGCGTGTGTGTATTGATTATCGCAACCTGAATGCCGCAACAAGGAAAGATCACTTTCCATTGCCTTTTATCGATTAGATATTGGAGCGGTTAGCCGGACATGAGTATTATTGTTTTCTTGATGGATACTCCGGTTATAACCAAATTTCCGTTGCTCCCAAAGACCAAGAAAAAACCACATTTACATGTCCCTTTGGTATGGTTGCATATAGATGGATGCCATTCGGATTATGTAATGCACTGGCTACCTTTCTGCGGAGTATGATCAGTATATTTTCTGATATGGTGGAGCGCTTTTAGAGGTGTTATGGACGAATTTTCGGTCTTCGAAGATTCTTTTATTAGTGTTTACATCATTTAGAGCTAGTGCTCCAACGATGCAAAGAGAAAAATTTAACATTCAATTGGGAGAAATGTCACTTTATGGTTAAGCAAGGCAATGTGCTTGGCCATGTTATTTCACGAAAAGCCATAGAGGTGGACAAATATAAAATAGATATAATCACTAATCTATTTCCTCTCAAATTCGTTAAAGATATAAAGTCATTTATTCCATGCAAGCTTTTATAGACGCTTTATTAAGGACTTAAGCAAAATTGCTAGACCCTTGACTTCTCTTCTTGTCAAGAATGTACTTTTCGAGTTTAGTTCCGATTGCCTCAAATCTTTGAGCAATTGAAGAAGAAGCTTACATCCACTCCTATTATTCATGCTCCTGATTGGAGCCAGCCCTTCAAGATCATGTGTGACGCATCCGATTTTGCTATAGGAGCTGTTTTAGGACAGCGTATCAATAAGATGTCACATACGATCCATTATGCGAGTAGGACTCTTAACGATGCGTAGTTAAATTATTCAACAACAGAAAAATAATTTTTAATTGTCGTGTTGGCACTTGAAAAGTTTAAATCCTATCTCATCGGTTCACACATTACCATCTACACTGATCACTCAGCAATCAGACATCTTATTTTTAAAAAAGATGCTAAAGCCTGACTTATTAGACGGATCCTTTTATTACAAGAATTTGACCTTGAAATAAAAAATAAAAAGGGATTCGAAAATGTAGTGGCCGGTCATCTATCACGTCTCTCCAATGAACCCTCACAAGAACCTCCTATAAATGATCATTTTCCTGACAATCAGGTTTATGCTGCTACAAGCGAACCATGGTTCAGCGACATAGTGAATTTTCTTGTCATGAAAATGACACCTCCCGAGTGGTCGAAGCAAGATCGATATAAGTTTCATTCCCAAGTGAAACACTTCTATTGAGACAATCCTTATTTTTTTAAACATTGTAATGACCAAATCGTGCGAAGGTGTTTTCCCAATGATGAAATTAGGAGTGTGCTATCTTTTTGTCATGATCACGCATGTAGAAGACGCTTTGAGGCTAAGAAGACAACCGAAAAAGTCTTACAAAGTGGGTTTTATTGGCTCATGCTATTTAAAGATGCACATGAATTTTGTAAGGCTTGTGATCGCTGTCAACACTTAGATAAAATCATTAGGCGGAACATGATGCCTCTCAACTCCATTTTAATTGTTGAGATTTTTGATGTGTGGGACATTGATTTTATTGGGCCATTCCCAAACTCTTTTGGGAATGTTTATATTTTGGCGGCGATTAACTATGTGTCGAAGTCGGTTGAAGCCATGTTATGCAAAACCAATGACAACAAAGTTGTTGTCAAGTTTTTGACAAATAATATCATTTCAAGGTTTGGCATTCCATGGTCCATTATTAGTGATAATGGAACCCATTTTTGCAATAGCACTTTTGAAGTATTAATAAGAAAATATTTGATTCGCCACAAATTGTCCACCCCATATCATCCTCAGACTAGTGGGCATGTAGAAGTTTCTAATAGACAAATAAAACAAAATTTCGAGAAAACTGTTAGAAAAAATCACAAAGATTGGTCGGTTACGCTAAATGATGCACTTTGGGCATATCGAATAGCTTACAAAACCATTCTTGGCATATCTCCTTATAGACTTATTTATGGGAAACCCTACCACTTACTTGTTGAATTGGAATACCAAGCTATGCGGACCATAAAACAGCTTAATATGGACATAGAAGAAGCCAGTAAATATAGGAAGATTCAATTGAATGAATTAGAGAAAATTCGGAACGGAACTTATGATAATGCTAAAATTTATAAAGAGAAAACAAAACTTTTTCTTGACAAATCAATTATTCAAATTTTTTTTAATGTAGGCCAAAAAGTTTTATTATATGAATTTAGATTACATTTATTTCCTGAAAAACTAAAATCTAGATGGACATGTCCCTACATTGTTAAACAAGTTTTCTCACATGGGTCAGTTGAGATAGAAAATTCTCAGGATGGTCAAATTTTTTAAGTTAATGGTCAACGTTTAAAGCCATACTTGGAGTTTTCTGCAGATATCGAGGAAAAGCTCATGGTTCTCCATGTGCCAGGATATTTAATATAAAATCTTAACTCTTCTTGTATACTATGTATTATATTTTTTCTGTACTAACTTTTGTTTTTCAATTTTCAGGTTTGATTTGCTAATTTTGATTTTTGAAGGTCTTATGTGCAAAAGATCCAATCCCTTATTTATATCCAACCCGAGCCTCCTTCTCCAAAACCAAGAGCAGTTCCAAAACCCTAAAGAAGAGAGGAAACAACCTCTGAAATTTCAGCGCGATCAGACGAAAAATTCTGGCCTAGGCCGAATTCTTGAAGCCAAATCCCCCCCAGATTTCTTAGCGAGGTAAATCTTTCTTTTCTATTTCTGATTCCCGTGTTTAATTTGGGTAAATTTCTCTGTGGTCATGGCTGTTCCTGAACTGCATATGGAGCGTAATTTCATGAGAATTTTGAGTTTACAGCAGTATGGAGTTTATTTTCTAGATGAAATCATGGCCCGTGTGTAGGAATGAAGAAGGCAAAAGATGGAAAAAAGAAAGAGAAGGAGAGTGTTCATGATGAAATTTTAGCTTGAAAATAAGATGATATCGAAATAGAGGTGGGTTCTCAATGGAGATTAACCCATGCTCAAAGTGAGATGGAGGAAATGTTAGTGTTGAAGCCTAGGAACTTGGTTTCTGGTCACAATTCATTCAACATTCATTGAGGCAAAACATCAAACACTTGATGTGCATGTTAAAAGAAAGAGGGATGGAGTTCACCTTTGATAAGAGTGACCTTTCCACAACCACCTTCTTCACTGATCTTCAACTGTGTGCCGCAGCCCCGATCAGATTCCACGAGATTGATTTTTCCTGCTTAGATTATGCGAGGGAGCGGTTGGCATGACTTGGTGGGAGCAGCAAGCAGCGAGGGTGAGAAGCGACGGTGAGGGTGAGGATGTGGGCAAAACGTGGCAAGGATCGGCGAGAGCGAGGGAGAGAGACGAGGTTCATGTTCGGTGGAGGCGAGGGTCAGGTTCGGTGAGGGAGTGTTGAAGAGATGGAGTATGCAACTATTGATAAGGAAGGGATTTTCTCCTTATTTATAGTACGGATTTGGATAATATTGAAGATTGTTATTGTTGATGATTTGGCAGTTTACATATGAGAGTTTGTTGGTCAACTGACAAGGTGAAAGTCGACGCATATACATCATTAGTCTTGTGTCGCTCGAGACAGAGAGCAAAAAGACAAATCTTTTATGGGAATGTTAAAGCAAGGTGATAAATTTTCCCAACATACATATATACATATTATTTGACTTATTATTTACGACACATAAGAAAGCCCCTCTGTCAAGCAAAGATCTAATCAGCCTCTTGGTACTCGATTGATTCCAACTGAGCACCAAAATTACACACGAAAACAATGCGTTGATTGCTGAGAAAACAACTATTTCACATAGAAGCTACAATATACAATGATGCATATGTACATCATGGTCACTGAAATTTCTAGTATACAGATAGTTGATGAGAGACTCAATACAAGCCAATAACTAAGTAATCAGTTACCAATTTCATCAAAAAAAACAATTTTTTTGTCATTTTATATGATCTAAAGCAGGAACTTAACATAGATATAAGAGAGAATGATAAATTGGGAAGGGGTAAGGCTTAATTGTAGAAGCAAATAAGCTTTAAAAAAACAAGAAATTTAAAAAGAAAATAAACAAATACCTGAAATTAGCTCGATGGTGATTCACCGAGAGAGAGCAGAGAGACGAGGGATTTAGAGAGAGAGAAGGGGGAGAGGCGAGGTTGGGGCTATTGAGTTATGGGTTGGATATTCAAACGGGTCATACCCAAATTGTCAAGCACGACCCGGAAAAAACGGGCATGGGCATCCTTCAAAACCACCCGCAACCCAAAGGATTCTTAGAACAATGTCCACAGCTTTACTTTTACCGTCCTCTTCTTATTTTTTCTTTTTTTTATTCCCAGACTAGAAGTTTGACAGGTTTGATTGTACAGTTTGAAAACAGATTATATATTTTTTAATTTTTTTTATATAAAAATATTAAGAACTATTTGTCATGTGAACAAATCGAGGTTTATCAATTCGAGATTGCATTCCTTTTTGAGTTGAAGTTTATAATGTCATGAAGATTATAAACTTCAACTCAAAAGGGAATGCAATCTTGAATTGATAAATCTCGATTTGTTCACATGACAAATAGTTCTTAATATTTTTATATTAAAAAAATTAAAAAATATATAATCCATTTTCAAACTGTACGGTCAAACCTGTCAAACTTCTGGTATAGGGAATAAAAAATAGAATAAAGAAAAGACGGTAAAAGAAAAGTTGTAGACATTGTTCTGAGAATCCTTTGGGTTGCGGGTGGTTTTGAAGGAAACCTATGCCCGTTTTTTCCGGGTCATGTTTGACAATTTGGGTGTGACCCGTTTGAATATCCAACCCATAACTCAACAGCCCCAACCTCGCCTCTCCCCCTTCTCTCTCCAAATCCCTCGTCTCTCTCTCCTCTCTTTCTCGGTGAATCACGATCAAGCTAATTTCAGGTATTTGTTTATTTTATTTTTAAATTTCTTGTATCTTTTAAAGTTTATTTGCTTCTACAACAAGTCCTATCCCTTCCTAATTTATCATTCTCTCTTATATCTATGTCAAGTTCCTGCTTTAGATCATATAAAATGACAAAAAAAAAATGTTTTTTGGATGAAATTGGTAACTGATTACTTAGTTATTGGCTTGTATTGAGTCTTTCATCAATTATCTGTATTCTAGAAATTTCAGCGACCTTGATGTACTTATGCATCATTGTATATTGTAGCTTCTATGTGAAATAGTTTTTTTCTTAGCAATTAACACATTGTTTTCGTGTGTAATTTTGGTGCTCAGTTGGAATCAATCGAGTACCAAGAGGCTGATCAGATCTTTGCTTGACAGAGGGGCTTTCTCATGTGTCGTAAATTATAAGTCAAATAATATGTATGTAGGGAAAATTTATCATCTTGCTTTAACATTCCGATAAAAGATTTGCCTTTTTGCTCTCTGTCACGAGCGACACAAGACTAATGATGCCTATGCGTCGACTTTCACCTTGTCAGTTGACCAGCAAACTCTCGTATGCAAACTGCCAAATCTTCAACAATAACAATCTTTAATATTATCCAAATACATCCTATAAGTAAGAAGAAAATCCCCTCCTTATCAATAGTTGCAAACTCCATCTCTTCAACACTCCCTCACCGAACCTGACCCTCGCCTCCACCGAACCTGAACCTCGCCTCTCTCCCTCGCCCTCGCCGATCCTTGCTACGTTTTGCCCACAACCTCACCCTTGCTGCTCCCACCAAGTCATGCCAACCGCTCCCTCGCATAATCTAAGCAGGAAAAATCAATCTCGTGGAATCTGATCGGGGCTGCGGCCCACAGTTGAAGATCAGTGAAGAAGGTGGTTGGGGAAAGGTCACTGTTATCAAAGGTGAACTTCATCCCTCTTTCTTTTAACATGCACATCAAGTGTTTAATGTTTTTCCTCAATGAATGCTGAAAGAATTGTGACCAGAAACCGAGTTCCTAGGCTTCAACACTAACATTTCTTCATTCCTTTCTTCCAATCACTTGATCTCCAAACAACTCTCTTTTGATCACATACTTACCTCCATTCTTTTTACCTCTTCTTTATATTCCACTCTCTTTTCTAGCATCTTCTTTTTCTCTTCATATGAAACTTTCTCTACAACGCCTTCAAGGTGTTTGTGGAAATTCCTCAACTATATTTCTTCAACCTCTCTTCTTTTTCTCCGGCACTTTCTCTATGCCTCGTGGCGCTTCTAAATTTTTGATTAATTTGAATTCAAAAGCCAACATGCCTAAACCCAATCATGTTGGCAAGAAAAATGGCAAAGCCTCGAAAAATGGCGAGACTTCTCATACTTTGAAATCTCTGGCGAGACTTCTCATACTTTGAAATCTCTCTCGCTTTCCTCCGAATCCTCCGCGGAGTGGGATTGAGATTCTACCACTAGCCTTGTAGAGGCTACATCCATTATGCTATCTAATGAAAGCTTGAAACAACAAAACACCAATCTTGCATCCTCATCTTCATCTCCAAATAAACAACCGATGCCCATAGGCGAGTTATCCTCTAATTTCATACCAACATCCATTCTATCTATCAATTCAAATATCCAATCATCTCAAAATGTTCTATTCATCTTACAACCACCACCTCTCCAACAAATTGGAAAGAAACACTTAAATCTTCTACTGCTAACCGGAATAGATTGCTTAATTTTATCCCGCCAAGTTGAGATGGACCCATTGAACTTACCGATAAGGATGAAGCATTAGCAAAAGAGAAGTGGGATCCTTCTCGTCAGTTATTGTCTTGGAAAAAGAACTTATCATCATCATCTTGTCGAGTCTCTTCGAAAACAATGGTGATGCCGGGGTAGCATGCAAATACCCGTTTTGGAAGAAGGTTTCTTCTTTAATTTTTCTAATCTAGAAGATATGGTTCTTAGTAGAGATGCCGCTTTTTGGTTTGTTGGTGGGTGTCCCCTAATTCTTAAAGAATGGGAGTCGGGAATGAAAATTACAAAGGAAAATTTTGTTACAATTCCAATTTGAATGAAACTACGTAATCTTCCGCCCAGAATGGTATACCGACCGTGCTCTAGCAAAACTTGGAAGTTTTATTAGAACTCCACTTTTCATGGATGAACTTAAGTCCAACGGAACACGTATGGGGTTTGCTCGCTTTTATGTTGAAGTAAAACCAGAAAAAATTTACCGAAAGAAATCCTTCTCCGATATAAAGGACGTATCAATATGTAACCAATCGTTTATGATTGGAAGCCACTTCAATGTTTACATTGCAAAACTTTTGCTCACTCCGATACCGCATGCCTAATTTCTCACTCTCCTTCAAACCATACTGCTTCACCTTCAATTCCCACAATTGTTAAATCCACCAACCCCAACTTAAAACCCTCAACCGCAAGCAAAAATTTATCTAATACAACCATGCCTAAATTACCACTAAACATCATTCCACCTTACTCAAACACTACATCTCTTCCGCATCATGATGAGACATGGAAGATTGTTAATAGAAAACAATCTAGAAAATGAAGCCGTAGTAAAAGTCGTGTGTCTTTGACTAACCGTTTTCAAGTTCTTGGAGAATCTTCTAATAATGTGGCAAGTGAACAAATATAAGTTGAAAATCTCCAACAAACTAGAAACGCAACCGGCACAAATACCCCGGCTATTGTCAATGCAACAATTGATCATTTGTTATCAAAGGATAGCTTCTCTAAGCGAGATGTGTTGGAATGTGCGGGGCTTCAATAAACCCAAAAAGGTTAAATAATGTCGAAATATTGTCTAAAAAAATTTGATCGACATTCTTTGCCTTGTTGAAACCAAAGTCCAAGCGGCTTCGGCTAAATTACAAAAGTACAATTTCTTTCAAGATGAAGGATTTTTCAACAACTTTGAGCTTGCGAGTGGAGGAAGAATTTGGGTTAAGTATAATAAAGAGATATATTCTATTGACCTACTTTCGTCTACGGACCAACTACTCCATCTTAATGTTAGAGGTGGTTTTCATGACTTTTTCTTATCGAATGTTTATGGAGAAAATGAGGAGTTGGAACGAACTCGGCTTTGAAATGACTTGATACCTATTTCCTCTTCCATTTAAAAGCCTGGGCTACTTGTCAGAGATTTCAACATCGTTCGCTTTACTCATGAAAAAGTTGGCGGTAATGCGGCAAACTCTACCAATATGAAAACTTCAATGATTGTCTTTTCACGTGTCAAGTTGATGACATGGCTTTTATGGTCATCACTTTGACTTGGAGTAATCATAACCCTGATGACCATATCATGGAGAAACTTGATCGGGCTCTTTGCAATGTATTATGGATGGAAACTTATCTAAATGACGTGGCTAACTTCTTAGAGCCGGGTATTTCGGATCATTCTCCAATTTATATCACCAGTACTTTTGTTGCTCATTCACCAAAATCTTTCAAATTTCTAAATATTTGGGCCGATCATCCCGAGTTTCTTGATGTTAAAAGTGCTTGGAAATGTCATTCACCAGCGATCTGATTTCTATCCTTTACAAAAGGCTTAAAGATGTTAACGTTGTATTGAAAAATTGAAGCAAAAATTGTATTGGAGATCTCGAGTTGAAGATTAACAATGCAAGAGAAGATTTATTCGACTTTTAAAACAAACTTGCCTTTAGACCTAACGATTCCAACATTTGCCATATGGAAAGAGAAGCTTCAATCAAACTCAATGATCTTCTTCAAGTTGATGAGTCTATCAAACAACAATCGAGCTTTTTATCCCAAGCATATGGGGTAGGCACCATGAACCAACATGAGGCCGGGTCTAGCACATGAATCCTCCGTCTCCACTCACTCCTATCGAACAATATACTTTCATTGAGGCCTTTGACAACCATATCTTTCGTATCACCTCCATCCATATTTTCTTCGGTCTCCCTTTTGCCCTTTTGACATTGCCTATATCGATAGTATCCATTCGTCGAACCGGTCCTTTCATAGGTCTGCGTCGCATATGACCAAACCATTTTAGCCGGTTTTCCCGCATCTTCTCCATAGGTACACCAACTTTTGCACGAATATCCTCATTTCATACCTTATCTTTTCCAGTGTTACCACATATCCAACGAAGCATGCACATCTCCGCTACGTGTATCTTTTGTATATGATGCTTCTTAAGAGCCTAGCATTGTGTACCATATAATAAGGCAGGCCGAATAGCGTTCCGATAAAACTTTCCTTTCAACCTTAACGGAAAGTTACGATCGCACAAAATTCCTGTTGCACTCCTCCATTTCAACCAACCAGCTTGGATCTTTTGATTAATATCGCTATCAATCTTCCCATCCTTTTGAATGATGGAACCTAGATATCTAAACTGATCGCTCGGTGATATCTCTTGTCCTTCCAGTGTTATACCAATGTGGTCTCGACTTCTCTGTTTGCTAAATTTACAATGCATATATGCTGGTCCTGGACTTGTCCAATTTGAACCCCTGAGATTTCAACGTTTGCCTCCATAACTCCAATTTGGCATTAACCCCTGCTTTCGTCTTATTTACTAGAACAATATCATCAGTGAATAGTATACACCAAGGTACCTCATCTTGGATAGTTTTAGTAAGCTCATCCATCACGATATTAAACAGGAATGGACTTAATACAGATCCTTGATATAAGCCAATTGTAATCGGAAAATCACTCGTTAGGCCGCCGCAAGTTCTGACATTTGCCACTACTCCATCGTACATATCTTTGATTATGTCAATGTATTTGACCGGGACCCCCTTCTTCATCATTGTCTCCCATAATACCTCTCTAGATATCTTGTCGTACGTTTTCTCTAAATCAATAAATATCATATGCAAATCTCCTTTTCTCTCTCGAAAATGCTCGACAAGTTGACGGAGCAAATGAATAACCTCTGTCGTTGATCGTCCAGGCATGAACCAAAACTAGTTCTCTGTTATCTTAACATCCTTCCTTAAACTATGTTCAATCACTCTCTCCCAAACCTTCATGGTGTGACACATAAGTTTTATTCTGCGGTAATTTGAGCAACTTTGAATGTCATTCTTGTTCTTGTATATAGATACAATGGTACTTTTTCTCCATTCATTTGATAACTTTTTGGTCAGCCAAATCTTATTAAACAGATCTGTCAGCCATTTAACGTCTATTTCTCCTAAGTATTTACAAATCTCAATAGAAATCCCGTCTGGACCAACCGTTTTTCTTGATTTCATTTTCTTCAAAACCTCGTTAACCTCTGGTATTCTTATTTTACGGATGAAATCACGATTTATATCTTAAGATTGAATGACAAGTCCATCCAGATTCTTAGTAAAGCTTTCATTGAACAATATGTTAATATAATCTCTTCATCTTTCCTTGATATTCTCATCTTGAACTAAAACCTTCTGATATTCATCTTTGACACACTTCACTGCACATAAGACTCTGGTTGTCCTTTCCTGCATCCGAGCAATCCAGTATATATCATTTTCAGTCTCCTTAGCGTCCAACTTCTCGTACACCTCCTTGTAGACCTTAGTTTTAGCTTCCCGAACAGCTTTCTTATATTTCTTTTTAGCCATTTTATACTTCTCAAATCTCTACACATCTGTGCTTTTCTTCAAATCTTTATAAGAATCCTTCTTGATTTTAATTGCAGCCTTTATTTCTTCGTTCCACCATAGATGGTGGAGCACCACCTCTTGACTCACCAAATAGATGTCTAGCTACTCTCTTAATATAACTATCTATCTTGTTCCATGTTCTGTTTGAATCATTTTCAGATTGCCAATCTGCCTTTTGAACTACACGATCTATAAAACCCTTTTGGTTGCCTTCAGTCGCCACCACTTAATTGTAGGTTTTACCTCACGTTTAATTTCTTAGGTCCTCTTCTAAATCGAAAATCTAGAACTAAAAGTATATGTTGAGTGACTACACTCTCACCTGGCACTACCTTACAGTCGATGCAACAACCTCTATCTATCCTTCTCGTCAGAAAAAGTCTATTTGACTTGCATTTGATTCGCTCCTAAAGGTGATAAGATGAGATTCTCTTTTCCTAAACCAAGTGTTTGTTAAGGTCAAGTCATACGATAAGGCAAAATCTTGAATCGAGCTACCTATTTCATTCTTTTGTCCAAAACCAAAATCTCCATGGATAGTATCAAACCAACTACGACTAGTATCTACATGTCCATTGAGATCACCACCAATAAATGACTTCTCTCCACTAGGTATCTTTTGTACCATCTCGTCTGAATTCTCCCAGAATAGATGCTTACTACCGTCATCAAGATCTATCTGTGGTGCATAAGCACTAATAATATTAAGAATCTCTCCATCTAGAATAAGCTTAACCAGTAAAATTTTATCACCTTTTCTCCTAATCTCAACTACACCATCAAGCAACCGTTTATCTATGATTATGCCCATCCCATTATGATTTTTATCTCTACCGGTATACCAAAGCTTATAAACCCAAGGCTTTATGACTTTACCCTTTTCACCCACTCAGTTTTTTACAAACGCATAATACCAACTCTCCTCCTAATCATCATCTCCACTAATTCTGTTAGTCTACCCGTAAAGGAACCTATGTTTCAAGAAGTTAGATGGATCCTATGAAACCCTTGCTTATTTGTCACTACACCCGGGGTCCGATGTAGCGCGCTGCTTCCATTTGGGAGATGGAAACAATAAGTTCTTTTATGTGGCTATATGCAAAAGACGATGTTACAATCATATTAAGTCTATCAAGCTCGAAGATGGCTCTTTCATTTCCGATCCTTCTATCATTGCCTCCGAAGCGGTGCAGTTCTATCAAGGCTTACTCAATTCATCTCATCGATATTCTTTTTCATTTGTTGATAATGGGCCGAAACTTGAGGAGGCTCAAATTCATGATATGTCTAAGCTCGTTACACCGGAAGAGATAAAAGTTGTAGTTTTTAATGCTAATACTTCGAAAGCTCCATGATCGGATGGATTCAACAATTGCTTCTTTCAAAAGGTTTGGCCTATAGTTGGAGATTTGGTTACTAAAGCTATTCTATTCTTTTTCAATACCTCAAAGCTTCCAAAATGGGCCAACTCCACTTTGATTTCTCTTATCCCAAAAACAAAGAATCCATTTACTTTTTCTGAGTTTAGGCCTATATCTCTTAGCAATTGCATTTATAGATATATTGCTAAAAAAAATTCATCTAGACTTATGTTTATTATGCCACATCTAATCCCCTCAACTCAAAGTGCTTTCATTCACGGTCGAAATATTGAAGATAATATTCTTTTGGCTTTCGATTTGATTCATAATTTTCACCAAAGGAATGCAAAAAAGGGGTTTTGTGCAAAAATTGATTTTCATAAAGCATTTGATTCCGTTGATAGAGATTTCCTTTTACATGTGATACATCAAAGTGGGTTTCCTTCAATGTGGCTAAAATGGATTCGTGCATGCATATATAAACCGATGTTCTCGGTAAATTTGAGTGGCTCAAATCATGGTTCTTTAAGCTCCACTTCCGGTTTTCGGCAAGGTTATCCTCTTTCATCTTATTTGTTTACTTTGGTGATGGCTTCGTTCTCTCAACTTCTATAAGAAAAAGTGGACTCAAAAGAATTTGGGACTATTGATTGAAGTTCGCTTGGTATTTCTCATATTCTTTATGCCGATGATATTCTTGTTTTTGGGAAAAGTGATTTGAAATCGGTTATAGTTCTAAATGATGTGCTCCATACATTCCAAAACATCTCCGGTCTTCAAGCAAATAGAAACAAAAGTCAAATTTTTTTCTCATCTACGGTGGAGACAAACTCAAAATTGATGGTCCTTGATACGATTAATATAGAAGAAGGGGTTCTTCCAATTACCTATCTTGGTCTTCCACCCTCTTTCAAAAGTCTCAATGTTTCTATGTGTCAATCTCTTATTGATAAATTGATGTTAAGATTTAATGGATGGAAATTCAAGCTTCTTTCTGTGGCGGGGCGTTTTGAAGTTCTTTGGTCAACTCTACTTGCTTATCAAATGTATTGGCCTCAAGTTTTTAACCTTCCGAAACGGGTTCTAAAGAAAGTAGAATCTATTTGCCGTTGTTTCTTATGGGGCAATTCGAATATTTTTACTATTAAGTGGAAGGATATTTGCAAGCCAAAAGAGCAAGGTGGTTTAGGCATTTTTAGTCCTCATGATCGCAATCTTGCATCGCGACTTAAGTTATGTTGGAAACTATTCTATAAAGGACTTTGGGCTAATTGGACTCATTCGGTATTTGTGGCATCTTCGCGACGAAATATTAATCGAAACTTTTGGACTGCCTCTTCATCATGGAAATCTCCGATTATGAGGAGCATTCTTCAAACAAGAGATTTGTTTAAAAAGAGAGTCGAGTATCGAATTCATAATGGTGCCCTAACTTATCTTTTTCTTGATCCTTGGATCAAGGGAATATCTCTTGTGGAAGTTTTCGGAGAGCAATTTGCACACGATATTGGTATTCCGCTAAACTCCAAGGTTTCGATTCTCATTTGGAATGGAGAATGGTCGTTTCTCATTCTATTTTACCCCATATACTTGAGGCATATGATTTAATTCGATCGATTAATATTGATAGATCTATCATCGAAGATATATTAATTTGGAGACCTTCCCATTCAGGCATTTTCACTATGAAATCGGCGAAATCATCACTTTTGCCGCAAGGTTTTTTGGTTCATCCTTGGGCTAAATTTGTTTGGTTTCACAAAAATACCCTAAATAACTTATTTTGTTTATGGCAAGCCGCTCCTGGGAAACTAAAAACTCTTGATTTGCTTCAAGCGAGAGGCATCAGTAATGGAGGACAATGCATCCTTTGCAATCATGAATCCGAAACTCCATTTATTTTTTGAATGTCAATTTTCTAATTGGTTGGTTGGTGCATCATTAGCTCGTTGTGGGTTTCATAGCCCACCGATTGATCTTCTCAGCATAATGGATATCATTCAATGTATGACCTCAGGCAAAAGACCTATTGGAGCAATTCCACGCATGGTGATTGCAAACGTTGTTTGGAACGTATGGAAAGAGCGAAACAACCGAATCTTTAGATTCCATTGCAGGACTAAAGAGATTATTCTTCGTGATGTCATCTCCGATACTTTCATAAGGATAGCAATTTTTTTTGATGCTTCGGATCTTGGTGGTGGATCAATTGCTCGCAATTGGAATGCATTACCTACCTTTTTAAAAGTTCGATCTTGAGCTATTGTTTTGTAATAGTCTTGATCTTGTTTTGTTTGTATTTTTAATTTCTTTTTGTAACCTTTTTATATTTTATTTTATCTTGAATAAAAAATTGGGCTTCTTGCCCTCGCCTTTGGCCAAAAAACAAACAAACTGCCAAATCACTTATATATGTTTTTTTAATTGAGAACCCATATGATCATATTCATTTTTCTTATAAATACTTTAATTGCAATGTTTATTACACAATCATAATTCAGTACACGAGACACATGCGATTTCAGCCTGCCGTGGTAACTATCACAATCCGAAATGATTCTTTAATGAGTTTGTTATACATCTGTAGTTGTGTATGTGGGAAGATGGATTCATGTTTTTGTGCACGTTTTTGTTTGTGATCCATGAGTGTGTGCATGTATCTACGCACATCTTGAAACCGGTGTTTCTATTTGTTTGCGACACTCGATGCGTGCTTGGTTGCTTACAGTTTTAAATAATTTGATTTCTCCGATTTCAATTTGGTTACTTCTAATGTAATTTTAGGAAGTCCCGAAATGTCCATTTTATACTATTTGGTTGATTATTTTTGAAATTTGGTTCTCAAAGTCTAAAGTCACACTATTTAGAATTACATAAATGAAACCTAGAATTAGAATTTCTTTCAATTGGATTCCAATAAAGTAGGAAATCATGAACTTTACTTGGAAAATAAAAATTGCAGCAAAGCAAAAAAGATGCATCTCCCACAAGTCGGTTTCTGGATATCCCAGTTTTCCAGTTACAAGTAAAGAGATCGACGCTGACTGAATTCGTGGACCGTCTGCAAGGATGAGAATTTGTGTTTTACTTGGCATAGATATTGTTTTGATGTGTTCTCAAATAGAAATATTTACATCTGATGAAATTTTCTGGCTGCTTATACATTCTATCGAAATATTAGATGATAGATATCCTCCATTCTTTCTTATATCATCTTATTTTTCCATCTCTATTATCTAATTAATGCTATGAAGATTAGAAAAACTCATATATTTAAAAGCTTTTTGAAGAGCACGAGCTTACTCCCAAGATTTTATGCAGATCAATGGATTCAAGTATGAAGCAGTTGCTTCAGTCTCTAGTTGAGATCGAAACTGAAGCTGAGCATGTTCTTTTAGCACGGCATCAGGTTCAAAACTATCCATACTTTTAGTCTACCATTTTATTCCGCAAGTCTAGACATGTTTAATTTTACTAATTACTCCAATATGCAGATGGTTGAAAACGACAGGATAAGAAATGGTAATAGAGAAGCCTTAACAGCTCTTCGTAAGAAAGCTCGCACAACAAAGAGCAGTGTCCCTTCTCCTTTCGAGGCTATAATGAAAGAAATAGAAGGTACTGGTTCAAGGCCACTAGTGAAAGAGATTTGTCCGACTTGTGGAGATCACGACTCAAAGGAGCATACTTGGATGATGTTTCCAGGGGCCGATACTTTTGCTCGTATGCCATTTCATGTAGTCCACACAATATTAGATAAAGGTATTACATACTCAGTTACCAAACATAATTTTTAATCACATTAATCACATGTTCTTTTTTCTTTTCTTTTCTTTTCTTTTCTTTTTAAGAAATCAAGGATAAAAAAAGCCCGTTTAATTGACTAAAATGGGGAGGCACAAACAATACAAACATTTTCAACCTCAAACACTACATTTCAACCTCAAACACTACACAGCACTCTAGGCACCATACTATAAGATCACAGGTGCAGTTGACTGATCCAAACACACCCTGGTTCTGATATATGCCAGACTGATCACATGAATACCTAAACCAAATACGAGAAAGAACTGACACAAGATTTTAATCAAGCATATAAACTTTTATTCCATCTAAGGTGACCCTCTGCTCCAAGTTATTGCTTCCATCTTTTATTCCAAGCTTTTCTTTTGTATAGCAGCACTGATACAAGAATTGTAGATTTCACTTTTATTCCAAATTTTGCTTCTGTACAACAGCACAATGTTGATTCAAAAAATTCCAGATCTCACCTGCATGCAACCATTAGGGTATCTTTTTTATAGATTCTTTTATTATCATAAATAAGGCAACATGCATAAAAGTATTTACGAAAGGAAAAATAATAAGTATATACAAGAAAATGAAGAAGAAACAAAATAGGGTAGGGTGATCTCAGAGCCTGGAAGGAGAATGCAAGGAAGAAGCTAGTAGTTACTAAGATCGAACAGGGGAGGGAGAGAGGGAGGGGTGGGGATGATGAATTATCCAGGCAAGGTAAGTAAAACACTATTAATTCTTCAGCAAACATTGTATATCTGAAGTAAAAAGATCAGGTTAATGAACATCATTCATCATGCATGCTAAACGTTCAGTACCTCATTACAGGAACACTAAAAGTGAAAGAAACAGGTTTTACATCTTCAAAAAACAAGATTTAAGAACGCAAGCGAAATATAATCAAAGATACAATCTAGTCTTCAAGATTTTAGATGAAGTAGAAGGCATAACTATTTATTGGGGGAGAAAGTTGGATTAAAGAGGTAAGGTCTACTTATGAATATCATGATCGATATATGAGAACAAGGTATAAATTTGTATATCACAATCAACTATAGGTTAGTGTGCATAAGGGTACCCAAAGAAAGCATATACAAGACTTTTATTAACTTATCAAATCATAAGAACAACGCTCGATACACAAGAAGAGGGCACCTATCAATCAACTTTAGATGGACACTTTTTCCCTCTCTTTTATTGTTAGGAAGCCTCTTTGGTTCTTTACATGTGCCAATATCTAATCATCAGTGCGACAATCATGTTCCCAACATTTTCTGATGTTTTAATATGTAGGGAGCCTCATCTTATCTTTATTTGAGAGGATTGTCCCAAAAGACTTTCCTCTTTTTTATGTGGGAAGCCCCATTCTGGGGATCTTGACATGTGCCATGTTGGACGGTAGGCAAACACGCTCAACTTTATCGAAAATAGGCTTAAGTGTCAGAATACACCCCCACATGTGAATATATTGCTATGAGTTCATGATGATAAGCAGTTTTATAACAATGGCAGCCTCTAAGGGTACTTTAGAACAGAATAACACTCTAGAGGGAATGATTTGCATAGACAAATTGTGAGTCTCAATAAGCATAAGAAAGATTAATCAAATAAGGCCGATACTTCAATCCAAGCCGCAAGTACTAGTCTGAGATCATATTAGAAACCAGGAAAGTTCAGTGATCAAGAAAGCTTATAGTGTAGGATCAAGAATTTCTGTATCTGAAAGTAAAAACAGTTTCGTAATAATAGAGCCGTAAGGGAGAGGGCACGGAATATCATACTAAATGACATAATGACTTTCATATGATATACGTCATGATAGTAATATTATCAATACTATAGCCATGGACAGAGCAACAGAAATGGAAAAAGAATGGCACAAAAGAAGAGACAAGGATAATAAATTAGACATGCCGGTGTTCATATATCAGAGTACATGGAAAAGTGAGGCCTCGAAGAGCCTTTTATGATAGAGGACTATGTGATAGATGAGATTCAAGATGGTCTCAATTGATGAGTCTTTAGAATTAAAGATCCTAGCATTCCTTCCCTCCAAACACACTAGCACATAGCGATAACAACACATTCTAAAGCTTACCAATGTGAGTAACTTGACAAGTGTAAATCCCTCTTGATAAGGAGAGACTGAAATTTAAAGACGTTGAATTTTCCCCAAATGGAGGTAATAAACCATTTAAGGCGATCACTGTTCTCAATCATGGCACCACAAAAAACAGAACCAGCCTGGTCAAACAAACCTGATTGACAGTGTAAATCCCTCTTGATAAGGTTCTCTTCAGTGAGAATCCTATCACTACTAACAGTCCAAATAAAAATTTGACTTTGAGAGAGGGGGGTGGGGGAGGGGAGGGGAGGGGATTTATGAATTTCTAAAGATCATGTTGGTTAGTGGAAACAGTGTGTATGTCATAAGCCTGATTGACAGTGTAAATCCTTTTTGAAGCCAACTCCCATCTAATTTCATCTTCTAATTGATAATTATAGACGAGCCTTGTAAAACACTAAGAGGTGAAAGTCAAGCTTATCTTGGATGGAAAGACCACTACAAAAAGCAGGTTTCCAATACCAAAAATTATGAGAATAAAAGCCTTGAGAACATAACTTAGCATCTGAGGTCCAAGCTATATAATATAGGAAAGGATATTTAGTAGATAGAGAGACATCCTTAAGCCATTTGTGCCAAAAGTGAATATGACGTCCATCTCCCAAAGACCACCCAACCATGGTTTGAATTTTCGGCCGACCTCGATCCGAGATGGCCGATTCCAATCCCAAAAATGATCATCCAAGTTCGGAGACCTCTACCGTCCGATACCAAGCAGTATTGCGTTTATCATTTTATAATGGGGCTTTCGTATTATGTTTAGTAATAGTTATTGGGTTTACTAATGGGTTCATTATGGGTTTATTATAGGTTATTGGGATATTACGATTAATTTGACATCAATAGTACGACTTTAAACATCATCCACCGCAAAAGCATTTGAAAAATTGTTCATAGTTACTTTAAATAATTTTCCTCATTTTTTAAAATTCTTTTTCACAAACGGTATGAAATCCAATGCCTGATACGATTGATATGGCCGAGATTGCCGATTCCGATCCCAAATTTGACCATCCAATACAGATCCCGACATCAAGATTTTAAACCTTGCACACAACATTATCATATACTATATCTTCAATACTAGCCAAACCTTTCCAAAGGCAAGAAGAGTGACTGAGTTAGTCCGCACCTTAGATGTTGAGGATAAAGCGTAAGATCCTTAGACCTTGGCTGAAAGAAGGTAAGAATTATGACACTACAACAACTGTTTCCCCAAAATGCCTGGTTATATCTGGTAAAATCTTTAACTCCAAGACCTCTCTCGTTTTTAGGTTTGTGCACAATGTCCCAATGCCGTGTGACTAAGCTGTAGCCTTTCTTTGAAGAACATTAAATACATTCTGTTGGTGCAAATTTTTGGAATCTCGTGGTTATATACAAATTCAACTAACTATAAATGAAATTTAAATACTAGAACTCAGTGGCGAAGTTCACAGGAAAGTGAAGGGGCAATGTAGGGAAAGAGGCGGTGAGAAACAGACATAAATCATATATCACTATTATGAACTCCATGAGTCAATCTAGTTGATACTTGATATCATACAAAGAAAACCTCAAAACAATTCTCGATTCAGATGGTTCACCTTCCTAGGCTTGCCATACATTTGGCCATGGACAATAGAATTGGCAATGTCAATTTTCATATAAGATCCACGCATCGTCTATCGTGCATTTTTTTTTAGAAATGCGTTTGGTTTATTGTATTTGGTCCATTATGTTTCAAGTTGTGGAATATTTTGTTATTTAGCTGCATTAACTTGGATTTAGAAAGTTTACGGGCTATAATAATTATGCCACACTGGGTACTAATTATCCTGTTTGCATCATTTTGTGACCTATGAGCCTGAAATAATGTGGTAAAATTAAGATAACAGGCTTCACTATATTTTCACCACAGATCGTCTTAAATCATGAAATTATCAACATAAAATTTCCAACTTTCTAACCGCTAATTTGATGGACCAAGAGCGATATTAACGTGATATACTAAACTATGTTTCATTTGTGTTACAGATCAAGAAAGACTTGATTACGACACAAAGAAGCTACAGAGCTATGTGAAAGAGAAATCCTTCATCATCTCAGAGAAAGGAGCACTTGCTGACAGGATCAGCCCTGGGGTTGTGAAATCATTGGTGACATTAACAGATAACTCTAAATAAATTTTGTAGCAGCACTGTGTAAAAGTACCACCAGCATATTTTTCATTTTATATCAGGTGCTTTCATCTCTGTATGAGTGAAGATTATGTCTTTGTGCTATCTTAGCTTGCAAAATTTTAGTCCAGTACCTGCAGAGCTTGTTTATGTTGTATGTATCCTTTTCCTGCAAAAGAGTGGAGCTGCTGAGGTTGAATGTCAAGGAATTATTGGCAACATATGTCCTTTTTATTTTCACTATGTGCAATAGAGCTTCAAATTTCATTTTTTTTAAATATGTGAAAGAAACAGATGTGCATTTAAATAGAGCGAAAGTAATAAAATCGATCAAATTCAAAAGATATAAAAAAAAAGCGCAAAGAGCCTGCCAAATTATCAAAAGCCTCCCTCACCTGTACTAGATCAGTAAAGAACCTAAACTTCTTTTAGATTTTGACTTTACGATTTTCTAGTAAATGATAAACAATAAAAAAATAAAAAAATTTACATCTTCAGTGGAAATTGTTTTTCTTTCAGAATACCACTAAATTATTATTATTGTTAGGGTAAATTATCAAAATCCCCTGGGCAACTTTTAAAAGACATGTATATTATCAAAATCCCCTCGGCAACTTTTAAAAAAATAAAAAAATTGCCCCTCCGGAAGTCTTTTAAGTCTTTTAAGTGTATTCCGGAGATAATTAGGGGCAACTAATTATCTCTTGATCATCTTGCTAATCTGCTTAGTAAATTTATTTGGAATCGGCCGCGAACCATTAAAAGACATGTATAAGAAAGAAAGCTAAAATACAGATATATAGTATACCCATACATCAAAACTTCAAAGTTGCGATGACACTCGAGAGATGTTTATTTTCTACGAACACGGTGCACGTGCGAATGCGTCGTAGATATTTTCTTAGTTGATGCAATCATATCATGATGGCTAAATTTAAGCTATTATATATATGCATATGCATTTTTCTAATCTAATATATTTATGAGAGAGAGTATCAATTTGGTAGAGAAATCAGGTAGCAGGACCATGAAGAAATGGAGTCCATCGTATTGCTCATCATCATCATCCATGATCCCTTTCAAGAAATATTATCAAAAGGGGAGAATAAATACTACAAGCATTGAGAATTATTATATAGATGGGCTGAACGATGTTTCAACTTCTTGCAAGCATTAACTAGTAGTAACAATGTATAGCAACTTTTATTTTTTTGGATTTCATATTCGTCAATGAGATCGGATCCTGACTTCTCAACTCCCCCTTATTGATAATTCCTATATATATGTGGTTTATAGGAAGAAAAAAAAATAACTAAAGGCAGTAATATCGAATACTACTTTATTAATTACCATGCCGCATGCATACAATGCAAGAGACAAGGATGAAACTCACATCATCTCGATATTAATTATCGATTCTTAATCTTGTCGGGAGGTATCAAGAATAACCCGTGACCCGTGGGTCTACCCGTATCACGGGTCAAACATTTACAACACGTTTAAAAATTATTCGTACCTGGTCCGTCCGTTTTAAAATATCATCGGGTCAACCCGGCTCGCGGGTTCATGGAGTTTACTCGTTTTTTGACCTGTCCGCGGGTTCGTGGGTTTTATCCGTCCCGCATTGAAAATAAAAAAATCAACTGACTTATCATATTGTTTTTCTACTCACTTTCAATAAACTTTTCATGTTAAAATCACATCATGAATATTAGACCGTTCTTAGAATGTACATTCAAATACAATTTTCATTTTTAGTTAACGTTTTTTTTTCACTCGTATCTCTCTAAAACATAGCAAATTTCTTTCTAACCCTTCAAAACTTGGTATTTAATTTTTAACCCCTAACCAATTTACCCAAATTAATCCTAATCAACACCCTAACCTTTTCAAATTATCACTAATTAACCCCACCCTCTAATTAACCCAAATTAACCCTAGCCTCTAACCCTAAACCTGAACCAAACCCCAACCCTAATCCTAACCCCAACTAATTGACCCTAACCCTAACCCCAACCCCAACCCCAACCCCAACCCCAACCCCAACTAATTAACCCTAACCCTAACGCTAACTGAACCGAACCTTACCCCTCCCCCTAACCCTAACCCTAACTGAACCGAACCCTAACCCTAATCCTACCCTAAACTGAACACTAACCCTAACCCTCACCCTAACCGAACCCTGAACCCTACCCTAAGTAGCAACCCATTAATCATCAAAATTATAAATAAAAGCATTATTAGAAGTAAAAATTTGAGATTTACTAACCTGTAGCTAGGCCGACGATGGAGGAGACCGGTGGTCGACGACACAATCGGCGACAAGTCGCGGGCGGTGGCGACGAGGAAGTCGACGAGGAAGTTTTGGGAGATCGAGAGCGGTGGCGGGCCGCGGGCAGAGGGCGGTGGCGACGAGGCGCGGGAGAGGTGGCGACGAGAGGCGCGCGCGGTAGATCGAGTGAGAGAGAGGAATTTTTGGTAACGACGACTTTTCTGTGATTTTTTTTATTAATAACCCATATATATGCCCCTACGGACTTAACAATAGGGCCTTCGTTTGCGGCACCGTAGGGTCAAAGGGCAAATTACGTTTTAATATTTTTAAATTAAAACGTAGGGCACCGTAGGGACAACCATGGGACCTACGGAGTAATCCGTAGGGGCAATAAAATATTGTCCCTACGGATGCCTTTAAACGTAGGGGCAACCCCTTATTGTAGTAGTGATACGTCACACCCATTTCTTGGGGACTTACTGAGCGAAATTTCGCTGATGAGCATTTCACCCATTTTTGTTTCTTGGAATGTTCGTCAGATACCGTGGAGACTGAGGATGTGGAGTCTACCGAGGAGGAGTACGACCAAATCACGTCTCAGGACTAGACTAGCTATCTTTTTCAGTTTATATATGCCACCAGTTTAGGCATTTCTCTTCTTGTATTATATTTCCTTTCAGTTAAACTCATGTATTGTAAACGCTTCAAGTTGAATGTAAATAAAATCGTTGAACTTTAAATCTCATGTTTATTTCTTGTTATTTTATATTGCCGACTTTACGCTTAGCGTATTTATTCCGGGAAATGACCTTCTCGAAATAAATACGTCGCGGGCTTGCCACGTCACCGTTTCCGTCTATTGAGAAGCGGGGTGTGACAATTTGTAATAAGTCTCCTCCATCTAAAGAATTCTAGTTTGGTGGGCTACTTGCTAGTATTTAGTACATCTCTTCTGGAAGTTCTTTCTAAAACCATAAATTTTCAATCATATCAGGACGATCTAAGTTGTGCAACTTTGAATATTCAGAACTCAAGGCAAAAGTGGGTGCGGGTCATTTTCTTATATATTGGTAAAGAAAAGGAGAGAAGATATAAGTTGTGCAACTTTGAATATTTAGAACTCAAGGCAAGAGTGGGTTGGGGTCATTTTCTTATATATTGGTAAAGAAAAAGAGAGAAGAGTGCGTATCTATTTTGTTCATAGAGTTGCCATGGAGGTAGCAAACCCACTAGCTCTAGCTGCTGCTGCTCCCAATGAGATCCCCAGCAGATACTTGAGGCATGAGGCCATTCACATCAGCAGCGGCGATGGTGATTTGGAGATCCCAATCATCGATATGAAGAAATTGCTCGATCCCGAATCATCCACCCATGAATCGGCCAAGCTTCATCTTGCATGCAGAGATTGGGGTTTCTTCCAGGTCTGTCTCTCTAAACTCCAAATCTGACATAACTGGAGTTTACTGTACTTCAATCCAACCATTGAGAAAAAAGATTAATGTTTATTTTGGAGTTTAGATAACCCGAAACAACTTTTTGGAGTTTAGATAACTTCAAAATCAAACGCCCAGTTAAAAGTGAGAATTTTAAGTGTAGGCCGAGCTTTTTTTTTTCTTGCTCTGGCCTGTGAGCTGTAACCTATGAATACAACACACCCATGCACGTCTCAGACACAAGCACACAACACACGCATCTGGAGACCCACGAATTTGCTCTGAAAGCGTTAATTGGTGGCCACTTCTCCTCCTGTGGGCCGCACTCAATAAACTCTGGTTATCCTTATTCCATGCTGGAACAAGGCCCGATTAGTGTTGAATTTATAGCTAGAAGAGACTACAATGGACAAGGAAGGGGCTTTAATATTCTAATTGAAACCCCCTCCCCCTCATCCCCATGCCCCCCCTCCCTCCCCCAAAAAAAAAGAAAAAAAGAAAAGAAAGGGGAAAAAAATTTATTTTTATCTCTTTGTAATAATCAAATTCTTCTTCTCATTTTTGCCATCTTTTACGTTAAAAGTTGCAACTTGATATACACTTTAGTTTTGATCCTTATATATAACTCTTGGTGATGTATGCAAGCAGCTTAGTTCGTGTGCTTATGCTTTCACCATTAAGCCTTTTAATTCCATCCATCGATATGGGGTCTGTTATGAAGCAAGGCTTTGCATTAAAAAAAAGGAGAAAAAAGAAGTAGGTTTGACAAAATGCTATGCTTAGTTGTGAACCTAACGCCAGCGCACGTTAAACTAGTGCTGAATTCATAGTCGAGATTGTTGTGTACAAGGGAGGGGCTTTATATTCTGAACACCCCCCAAATATTCAATTCTCCTATATTAGGGGTAAAGCTCACAAGAAGTGAAAAAGTTGATAGATTTGATAGAGCGAACTATGTTCGACTGTAATGCCATGAACCGGATGCTTGGAATTATGTTCAAGTTAAAAGTTATATATATATATATATATATATATATATATATATATATATATATATATATATATATATGAGATTAATGGAGGAAAGAGGCCATAGGAGGGGATTTCCTCCTATGGCGTCGAAAAAACACCCCCTCCCTAGTTTTTTCCGACGATCGGCACCCACCAACTTCATCGTCATCATCTAAGATGTGGGTATACCAAATTTCATGTGATTCTACAACTTTTTCACCGTTGATTTAGTGGGTTCAAAATTAACGGTTTACCGACAATAGAACTTTTTACATTGCTAAATCAACGGTGAAAAAGTTGTAGAATCACATGAAATTTGGTGTATCCACATCTTAGATGATGACGATGAAGATGGTAGGTGCCGATCGTCGGAAAAAACTAAGGAGAGGGTATTTTTTCGACGCCATAGGAGGGAATTCCCTCCTATGGTATCTTTTCTCCATTATTCTCTCTCTCTCTCTCTCTATATATATATATATGAGAAAAATGAAGCAAAGAGACCCTAGGAGGTTTTTTTTCCGTTAAGCGGCGGTAAAAAGTACACCCTCTACCATTTTATTCAACGATCGGCACTGTCTATCTTGATCTTCATCGTCTAATATGTCGATACACCAAATTTCATGTGATTCCAACACTTTTTCTCCGTTGATTTAGTGGGTGCAAAATTAACGGTTTACTGACAATAGAACTTTTTACATTGCTTAATCAACGATGAAAAATGTTATAATCATATGAAATTTGGTGTACCGCCATATTAGACGATGAAGATCAAGATGGATGGTGCCGATCGTTGAATAAAATGGCAGAGTGTGTACTTTTTGCTGCCACCTAATGAAAAAAGCCTCCTAGGGCATCTTTACTCCATTGTTTTCGTGTGTGTAGAGAAAGAGAGAAGGATATGAGGTGACGGCCTCTTTAGCCCCTTTTTTAAAAAAGGGGCCATCGTCTCAAACACACACATCTTGCATATTTTTCACCAATCCAAACCAGCCATCTTGATCTACATATGATAATACCCTTATGTACAAAGATCTTGAGATTTAAAATCTTCTAACGCATTCATCAAATAAATAGAAAAAATAACGGCTTATCGGTATAAAAAACATATGATCTCTAGATGGGGTCTTAAAATCTCAAGATTTTTTGTACATAGTGTTTTTATAATACGTAGATTAAATTGACCGGTTTGGATCGGTGAAATACATGGAGTAGATGTGTGTTGAGACGGGGGCCCCTTTTTGAAAAGGGGTTGCCGCCTCATATCTCTTTATATATATATATATATATATATATATAGATAGATAGATAGAGAGAGAGAGAGAGGTATGAGCCGGCGCGGCTCCTTTTTAAAAAATAAGCTCTCATCCCAAAATATACATACCCCGTGTATTTCACCGATCCAAATCGGTCATTTTGATCTACGTTTATGAGACCCCTATATACAAAAAATCTCCGGACTTAACCTCTAACGTGTTCACCAAGCAAATAGAAAAATTAACGGCTTATCGATATAGAAAAATTGTGGTCGCTTAATGAATGCGTTAGAGATTTTTAAATACTGAGATTTTTTTGTTTATAGGGGTTTCATATATATATATATATATATATATATATATATATATATATATATATATAGCATGCCGGTCAAGTTCATTTGTTTATTTTAGCTAATGGCAATCCTTAACTGTTGTCAGTTGGTTGTAATATTACTCCTACTTTACCGGTTGATGAATTGTTAATCCTAAATATTTGGAATTATTTTCAATTCTAAAATTAAAAAAGGAAAATTGGGCTGTTGATCTGTAGCATGCCAATCAAGTTTATTTATTTATTTTTACCAAGTTTGCTCCTATGATTATTGTCAGTTGCATGTTATGATTATTGTCAGTTGCATGTATAGTTACGCCTAGATATTTGGAATTATATATGTTCAAACTCTTATATTTTTTTTTCATGCATGTTTATCTGTAGTAGCGCATGTCGACCAAGATTTATTTTTCCTTATTTTCACCTATAACTATTGTCAGTCACTTGTATTATTGCTCCCATATAACCTATAGTTTCTCATATTTGTTTAGCATATGAAAGGACAATGCCTTGTTTTATATATGCTTTGCAGTTGATGAATCACAACATTTCTATTGAAGTGATTGAGAGGATGAAGGCAAATATCACAGAGTTTTTCAAACTTCCAGTAGAGAAGAAGATGGAATTCAGCCAATCATCGGTCGACCGTGATGGATATGCCCATATGTCTCTAAAGTCAGATGGCCAGAAAGTTGATTGGTCCGATATGCTTTTACTCAAAACCCAACCAACTACACGAAGAAGCATCAATGCCTGGCCTACCCAACCTTTTACGATGAGGTTAGAAGAAGATATGAAACCAATGATTGATTCCTTTTTTGTTAAAACAAGAATAGTGATTGATCCTTTCTGGGTCCGGGTGGTTGATTAAGTTTCTAAGCTAGTGAAAACCGGAATAAATTCCAGGCTTATTTACTGAAAACTCCTCATAGGTTTGGGCCCGTGACACTAAACTAACACATGATAGTTTTTCATAGTTTTGACAGGCGGGGAATTTTCAGTAAATAAGCTAAAATTCTACTTAATTAGATTGTTTATCATTTTGGCATGAAAACAACCTTATTTAGCGACATGTTATCTATTTGAAAAGTGTGGATCAGACAAGATCACTGGTTGTTACCAAATAGAGTTGCATGCAACATTTGTTGCAAAAAAAAAAGAAAAGAACAAAGTATAGAAAAACAAACCTTTTCTCACGTTTGGTAAGCAAGGTTTTAACGAAGATTTGGAAATGGTGCTACTAAATGCAACAACTTCATGATGTAGAATTCCTTATGACTAAACCATTTGCAACAAATGTTCGTACTTTGTGAGAGGCTATTATAGCATTTATTAGGTTGCTATGCCATCTATGGATTGACATCATTGCAAATTTGCAACATGTCACATTCCAAATTTTTTTTAACCAAACACAAAAACACAAAATGTGTTTTGGATTTGGAAATCCTATTACAGAAATTGAAAACAATCAAACAATGTATTTGGGGTTAATTCCTAGTAATATATGTTGCACTTTACATTTGTTTCATGCATGCAACATAATTTTCCTTTCATCTCCGCGACAAACCAAGTAGAAAGTAACGATCTTCATGAACACAAATCATAGTTTTTATACAGTTATTTTGTCTGCTGATTGTTTTGATCTTCTGATTGATTGCATTATTATATTGTTTTGATCTTCTGATTGATTACATTATTATTTCTTGTCAGGGATGCGATAGATAACTACTCGTCGGAACTGTACTTAGTAGCGCACAGTTTACTTGGTTTCATCGCAAAGAACTTGGGAGTCAACCCGGAGAGCATCACCAATACATTTAAGGATGGGACGCAATCCATGAGAATAAATTACTATCCGCCTTGCCTCCAAGCCGACAAAGTACTAGGCATCCCTCCACACTCCGATCCTTCAATTTTAACGTTGGTCCTCCAAGCAAATGAAGTCCAAGGACTGCAGATCAAGAAAAACGGTGGATGGATCCCTGTCAACCCTGTTCTTGGTGCTTTTGTCGTGAATATCGGTGACACCCTCGAGGTAGTTTCTTTCTTCCTTTGGGGTAAACATTTAAATTTGTTGTTTGTGTTATAAAAAAAGATTAAGGAAGCAAAATGTAAGGTATTTTGACTATTAAATTTTTAAATGCACTAACGAGAAGGAACAGTTATATATTTATGGTTTTTTTTTCTGTTAGCCCCCCTCATACTTCAATATTTTTCTCTGTCCCCCTTATAGCTAGTATTTACCTGTAGCCCCTTCTATACTTATAAGTTACTCCTGCAGCCCTTTATTTCATTTTTGAAAATTATTTCTCCTCCTCCGCCATCGCCGCCGTTTCCACCACCGCCATCTTCTTTCTCCTCCTTTTCAACACCGTCAACACCACCACCATCACCATCTTCCTCTTCCCCCTCCTCTTCTACCCATCAACACCAACTTCTTTCTCTTCCTTTTCAACGCCACCGCCACCATCATCAACACCATCACCACCACCTTCTTCTTTCTTTTCTTTTTCAACCTGCATCCGCCGCCGCCTCCATTCTTGGAGGAAGAAAAATGGCGGCGGAGATTGTGGATTGAAGAAGAAGAGGAAGAAGAAGGTGGTGGTGGTGATGGTGGCGGCGGTATTGAGAAGGAAGAGAAAGAAGAAGGAGACGATGGATGGAAGAGGAGAAGGAGAAAGCTGATGGTGGTGATGATGGCGGTGGCGGTGGCGGTGGCGTTGAGGAGGAGGAACAATGAGGCGATGGCATGAAGTAGAGGAGGAAGAAGGCGGCGGCGGTGGGGACGGCGGCTGCCGGGGAAGAGGAGGAATAATTTCCAAAAGTGAAGTGGGAGAGCTGCAGGAGTAACTTATAAGTATAGGGGGGTTACAGGTAAATACTAACTGTAGGGGGGACAGAGAAAAATATTAAAGTATGAGGGGGGCTAATAGAAAAAACCCTATATTTATTTATATGAGGACACACACGGGCTTTCAAAATAAATGAGTTCTATCCAATAAAACTGAAGCCTTATCCCATCTTATATCTTATAAGAAAACGGGGTTGCAGTGACCATATAGGCCCAAACTGCAGTGCCCTCTCAATGTGCCAGTGGGCCCCACCGGTTATTTTGCAGTTAGGCCCCTAAACCCCATCGGCCCATGTGAGAGGCCATTGCAGTTTTGGGGCTGCAGGGTTCTTGCAAGTCCTGTTTTCTCATATTTTATACTCATGTATCTCTCATAATTTTTCCAATGTGAGACTATGTTATCTACATATCTCAACATTCTCTCACATGCACCGTGTTTGTCATGTGGAATGTACATCACATGTTGAGGCCAATTCGGCTCACTCAAAGATGCACGGTAGAGGCCAATTCGGTTCACTCAAATGTACACTGAAAGTGTTCAAATCCACTTGTTATCAGCTTAACTTTTTTGATTGGTTAACTCAATCTGTTAGTCATTTTGTTCTCAAAGTGATGAATGTAATATTGTGATAAATGTATTCCTTCTGTTTCTTTTCATATAGATATTGAGCAATGGGATATATAAAAGCATTGAGCATAGGGTCGTAATAAACAAAGAGAAAGAGCGTCTATCTGTGGCTGGATTTCACGACGCAAGCCCTGCTTCCATGATTGGCCCCTTCCCTGAAATTGTTGGAAACGGCGAGGCAAACTATAAGACTCTATACATTGAGGATTTCTTGAAGCTCTTCTTCTCTTCGAAACTTGATAGCAAGAGCTTGATCGATGGCATGAAGCTGAACAGATGAGGGGTTGCCTCACTAAATGGTGCATATACCATATCAGAGAGGAAACTTGGTTTGTACTTGTATACGTTCTAAATATATGTGGCTAAATAGTAATAAAATGTGTTTAAGAGCTTGATCGATTGGCAACTTTTTCGGCTGTCAAAAATCCTTGGTCCCAAAATTCTCGTCGAAACCCACTAATATATCAATACTTTTTATAAACGACCCGTGTATGGAAGCTTTGACTTTCTTTTTAAAATAGATTCCCCATGTTCTCTCCATTTTACTTGCTTGCAGTAACTAATTTGTTAGGTGAGCTATCTGTCTATTTGTCTGTCTCATCTAACTAATTAATTAGCTGAGATCTGTTTATGTTAAATGCAATATCTATATAGTTAGCTGAGATATATATCAGCTTGTCTGTAAAGGTTTTGCTTTTTGTATCTCGGTTCATTTCCGCCAAAAAACATGAGTAAAATTTTTACTTTTACCTTATTGTTCACTTTTAATTTCATCGTCATACTTGTACCTTATTGTTCACTTTTAATTTCATCATCATACCTGCTTTTCTCTTATATTTTTGAAATTGAAATCTTTTTCTTATTTGAATGACTTGAAGAATTCTAGGTTGGTTGGCTACTTGCTAGTATTTGGTACATCTCTTCTAGCCAGAAGTTCATTCTAAAACCATAATCTGTAAATCATATCAGGACCTCCAATATCAGTTGTACTACTTTGAATATTCATAACTCAACGCAAAAGTGGTCATTTTGTTTTTTATTGGTAAAGAATATGAGAGAAGAGTGGGTATCATACGCAATATATTGTTCATAGAATTGACTACAGAGGTGAGGAGCGATGGAGGTAGCAAATCATCTCGCTGCTTCTGCAGATCCGAATGAGTTCCCCAGCAGATACTTGAGGCATGAGGCAATTCACATCAGCAGCGGCGATGGTGATTTGGAGATCCCAATCATCAATATGAAGAAATTGCTTGATCCCGAATCATCCACCCATGAATCGGCCAAGCTTCATCTGGCATGCAGAGATTGGGGTTTCTTCCAGGTCTCACTCTCCCTCCCTCCTCTCTCTCTAAACTCCAAATATGAGATAACCGGAGTTTACTATTGATCATGCTCTATATTGGCGATCTCCCAGATCAGGACACGGGACAGATGACGTGTCCCATGACTTAGAAGAAAGGGCCCACAGGGACCGACCAGGCCACCCCTGAACCCGACCTACAAGCACAAGCTGGCTCACCTTAGGGCCCCTGCAAATTGGTCTCCTCGGCCTTTCAGCTCGCCCCCGAGCTATCGTAGGACCTAGATACCTCGGCTCTCCCGCTCGTCCCCGAGCCCTCCCGCCGAGGACATCTTCCTCGGTCCCTTCGACCGACCAACTCCACCACTCACAGGCGTAACCGCCGCTCCGCAAATCTCGCCATGCGCGGATTCTCCGCCGGCAACATCCCGCGTTCCACGTCATCACGATCCCCATTAACGGGCGATCCGCTCATTACGCGGGCGTGACGTCGGGGGTATAACCGCCGGCGAGATTCTCACGCCTGCTACTGCGTGCTGCCGCCACTATACAAACCCCCATCACAGAGGGGTCAAGTAAGCTTTTTTCACCTTACTTAGCCGTTACTCTGCTCGGATCTTGTGACTTGATCGTCGGAGGGTCCTCGGTGGTACCAAACCACCCCGGGACTTCCTTGCAGGTACTCGGCGCAAACTCCTCAAAACCACCAATCTCCTCAAACCCATTGAGACCCACACGCAACAGGAGATCACCTCCAAGATCCATCGAGAGATCGACGGAAGACAACATCTGACGGAGCCCCGAAAAGGACCTCCATCAGTTGGTGCCGTCTGTGGGAAACTAAACTCCACAAAAAAACAAAGTTGGCCTTCCGATCTCCATCCACATGGCAAGCGATCGCCCTGAAGATCCAAGCACCCGCCGCCGCCTCTACCTCAACGGAGGCGCGGGTGACCTCCGCCGAATGTCGTCAACTCCTCCGCTGGCCACCGCCTCGCAGACTCTAGCGGTCGCAGGTCTCTCGATCCGTCCCATTCAACTTCGAGGTCCCACGTCAGGGAGCCTCCCCTCGAGCCTCGTCGCACCCCTGTCCCTACCAGGGCGGTGGCGGTCAGCTCGCCTGCTTCCAGGCATGACCGGCACCCCCTCTCTCGACGGGGTCACGCCCACGAGGCTCGCCAAGGCAGCTCGAAGACAACCTCACCGCAGGGCCTAAGGGATCTCGCCGGAAGGAACCAGGCCCATCAAGAACTATGGTCATGACGACAGGGGGTCAGTCGAGCGCTTGCGAGACTCCGCACCCCACGCCGGCAACGGAGGCCAACAACCGCCCGAGCAAAAAGGCCAGGGATCACGAGCCTATCACCTTTGGCGACGGGGATCTCCACGGCATATCCATGCCCTACAACGACCTCCTGGTGATCACGTCCCGAATCCACCGATACGAGGTCCACCGGATACTTGTTGACTTGGGCAGCTCGGTAGATATCCTCTTCCACGACTGCTTTCTGTGCATGGGGCTCACCCCAGCAGACCTGAAACCGATCTCCCACGTCCTTTCAGGGTTCACCAACCACTCCATCCAAGCGAAGGGGTGGTCACCCTGCAGTTCAACGTCGGGGAGCCCGGCCGCACCTGTACGTCGCCTGTGGACTTCATCATAGCAAAGGTCCCATTGGCCTACAACGTCCTCCTCGGCCGCCCGACACTGAATTCCCTCCAGGCCCAGATATCGACCTACCACCTGGCGATGAAGTTCCCTCTCGATCAGGGCGGGATAGGCCGGGTCTACGGAGACCAGCGGGTCATGAATGTATGCTTTACTGAAACATCTTCGTCCGAGCAGTCGGCCGACGACGCTGAGATAAAAGACGACATCAAGGGTTCTCTAGACACCCGAGACGAGCAGAAGGAGGTCCGAGGGACCCCGGTCGAACCACTGACCGAGGTGCCCCTGACAGAGGGGGACGATGAAAGAACTGTCCAGGTCGGATCACTCCTGACAGGAACTCAGCGAGATGACCTGGTCGGTTTCCTCAGAAATAACTCCGACGTCTTCGCCTGGGCGCCTGCTGACATGCCTGTGATCGACCCAAAAATCATTTCTCACAAGCTCGGGGTTGATCCTACGGCCCGACCCGTCAGACAGAAAAAGCGAAGCTTCGCCCCGGTCAAACAGAAGGCTATCGAAGACGAGGTTGATCGACTTCTCGCCGCCAACTTCATCCGGAATGTGCCCTACTCGGAGTGGCTGGCGAACGTAGTTCTGGTCAAGAAGTCAAGTGGGAAGTGGCGCATGTGCGTCGACTTCACCGACCTCAATAAGGCCTGCCCCAAGGACAACTATCCTCTCCCTCGGATAGATCAGCTCGTCGACAGCTCGGCCGACCACGAGCTGTTGAGTTTCATGGATGCTTTCTTCGGCTACAATCAGATCCGTATGAATCCGGAAGATGAAGATCTTACCGCATTCACAACGGACCGGGGGGTGTACTGCTACAAGGTGATGCCCTTCGGCCTCAAGAACGCCGGGGCCATGTACCAACGGTTGGTCAATCGCATGTTCAAGCCACAGATTGGCAGGAATATGGAGGTCTACGTTGATGATATGCTCATCAAATCCGTCTAGTCGGCCGACCACGCTAAGGATCTGGGCGAGGCCTTCGAAGTGCTCCGCAAGTTCAAGATAAAGCTAAACCCCGCCAAATGCGCATTCGGAGTCACCAGGGGAAAGTTCCTCGGTTTCATGGTCACTCACCGTGGAATCGAAGCTAACCCAGAGAAAATCGACGCTATTCTCAACATGGCCGCGCCCAAGACCAACGTCGAGATCATGTGGCTCACGGGACAAGTCGCTGCTCTGAGCCATTTCATGTCCAGGTCGGAGGAGAAATGCCTCCCGTTCTTTAAAGCATTGAGGAAGATCCCGAGGTTTGAGTGGTCGGAGGAGTGCCAGGCCGCCTTTGACCAATTGAATAAGCACCTCGCGACGCCACCATTGCTCACCCGATAAGTTGAAGGAGACGAGTTATCGCTGTATCTGGCGGTATCCGACCAAGCAGCGGGCTCGGTGCTCGTCCGAGAGTTCGGTGGAGTGCAGAAGCCGGTGTACTATGTGAGCCATGTATTTAAGGACGCAGAAATGAGATATCCAGCCATAGAGAAGATTGTTTTGGCCCTCATGACGGCCTAAAGGAAGCTACGACACTACTTCCAAGCACACACCATCCTCGTCCTCACTGAGCGTCCGTTGGGGGCTATCCTAGCATCACCAGAATCCTCGGGCTGCTTAGAGAAGTGGAGGTGGGAACTATCTCAGTTTGACATAAAATATCGCCCGAGGCAGGCCATCAAAGCGCAGGCCCTGGCCGACTTCATCGTTGAATGCACCATCCCTAGCAAGGAACCCGAGTCCACACCAACCCTTGCAACTCAGTGTCCCATCGCGGAAAGGCCAGGCTCGGTTCCTGAGTGGGTCATCTACGTCGACGGGTCTTCAATCGAGGAAGGCTGTGGTGCCGGCCTCATTATCCAGGGCCCGAACGAGGCAGAAATGGAGTACTCTCTGAAGCTCAGTTTCAAAGCCTCGAACAATGCGACAGAGTACGAGGCCCTTCTGGCTGGACTGCGCATGGCCGCCGGGCTGGGGCTAAAGACAATTCGAATCCGCAGCGACTCGGCCCCAGTCGTCGGCCAAGTGACCGGCCGCTTTGAAGCTCGGTAGCCTCTGATGATGAAGTATCTGGACGAGGTAAGGAAACTCCGGAGGAACTTTGACGAAGTCCAAGTAGAACAAATACCCAGGCAGCTGAATGCCCAAGCCGACACCCTGAGCAAGCTGGCTTCGTCATACTCAGCAAACAATAAGCGGTCTATCCTCTTCGAAACCTTGCCTCAGCCCAGCGTGGAAGACGGAGCGACAACACTCCACGTATATGAGGCGCAGGAAGGCCACCAAGATTGGAGGAAGCCTCTTATGGAATTCTTGAAGGACGGTACGCTCCCAGAAGATCGGGGAGCCGCCCGCCGTCTCCGGGCCAAAGCCCGTCACTTCATCTGGAGCAATGGGAACCTCTACAAGAAATCCTTCACTCATCCCCTGCTCCGGTACATCGACCCCCATGAAGACGACTACGTCCTCCGTGAAATCCATGAGGGGGTTGGCGGTGCGCACCAAGGGGCTCAAACCTTGATCCAAAAGGCGTTGCTCCAAGGGTACTACTGGCCCACTGTTCATGAAGACGCCCGGAAGCTAGTCAGAAGATCCAAGAGTTGACAACTCCACGGCAGCATCCCTCGCCTCCCCGCTACCGAGTTGACCGCCCTAACATCCCCATGGCCATTCGCTCAGTGGGGATTGGACATGATCGTCCAGTTCCCTACCGGTACGGGCGGGCATAAATATGTCCTCGTCGCGGTAGACTACTTCACCAAGTGGATCGAGGCCGTCCCCATCAGGAAACCGGATGCCGCCACGACCATCAGGTTCCTGCAAAACAATCTGATACTCCGGTTCGGCATCCTGAGGTGCATCATCACCGACCACGGGACGAACTTCGAGAACGAGAAAGTGAAGGACTTCTGCAAGGAATACCATATCCTCATAAAGTTCGCCTTGGTTGCGCATCCTCAGTGCAACGGGCAGGCTGAAGTCGCTAACTGAGACGTCCTCCGAGGTCTCCGGACCCGCCTAGAAGGGCGACAAGGCAGTTGGGTCGAAGAGCTACCCCGGGTCTTATGGGCCCTGCGCACGTCAATGAAGACCCCCACCGGGGAAACCCCTTTCAGCCTCTGCTATGGGACCGAGGAAATGGTCCCAGCGGAGATCGGGATACCCAGCCATCGGGTCGAGCACTTCGACGACGATGCGAACACCTCGGCACTACGGACCAACCTGGACATCTTGTTGGAGAAGAGAGACCGGGCTCAGATCAGGGCTGCCGCTTATCAACAACAAACGGCCCGATAATACAACGCTCGGGTCAAGCGCCGCTCCTTCACGACCGGAGATCTGGTCCTACGGCGGAACGAGTTCATCGATCAAGGCAGGCTACACAAGTTCTCCCAAAGTGGGACGGTCCTTTCCTCGTCTCTGAAGTACTCCCCGGCGGAGCCTATCGCCTACAGGACGCGGACGGACGTAAGTTCCCGCGGCTTTACAACGCCGAGAAGCTCAAGCTATACCAATGATGTCAAGGCCAACGAGTGTGTACCCCTCCTTTCGCGAAGATGATGTAAATGTTTTTTAAAGATCCTTTCTATTCAAATAAAGGGAACGTCAGAACATTGCAAATAGAGTTCTGTCTTTGTGATCCGAAACCCTCACCAAAGAGGCAACCGCACAGTTTCACAGCCCGGTTGTCCTTAGCAGGCCTCCTACGGCCCTCCAACGCTAAGGGTCAAAGTCCTCCTTAGAGGCAGCTCAGCAGCTACCCTGCTCGGCTATCCCTGGCCGGTAGCTTCCCTACTCGCAACGCCAGGGATCAAAAAGTCCTCGCCAAGGGGCAGCCATGCAGCTTCACTGCCCGGTTATCCTTAGCAGTCCTCCTACGGCCCCTTCAACGCTAAGGATCAAAGTCCTCCTTAGAGGCAGCTTAGCAGCTACCCTGCTCGGCTATCTGATTGGTTGTCTTTTGCGTATGTGAGCGTTTTAAAAGATAGATAAAAAATTAAGAATATACCGTAATCAATAACGGTGTCGCTTGGTAGCTAGCCGGTTGAGTACGGGTCGGTCCACAGGGAAAACGTGTTCTTTTCTTATTGTTCTAACGAGTTAAGTCCTATTTTTGGTAGGTTTTGATTTTAGAAAAACTAAGATTGAATTTAATTCGATTTAAAACCTTGCTAGGGTTAGGATTAGGTTAGTTTGGAAAGAGAATTCTACTCACTGCTTCCTTTGCCCTAATTAAGAACATATGTGTTAGGGTAATAGTCAACAAAGGGGATTAGCACGACTAGGAAGAAACGCGGTTTCTTCCTTTTGGTCCTTGTCCGTCCTTTCTTAACTCTTAGCCTTAACCTCTATGTAAATCAACCACAACCGGTCTAATTAGGGAATCACCGCTATCTCATAGGATAGGGTGGCATAGTGAGCGGTGCGCGTTTGATTCACACAGACTCCTAATTTAAAGTATTATACGGGCAAAGAAGGAGTGAGAGATGTCCATCTCTCAAACCTACCCGACCCTAACCTTAACAAGTGAGGAATTACTCACTTATTAGGGTATTAACAATGGAATTCATTTTTATGTTTTATTTTAAAAACTATCTAAGTTGCAAATAATAAAAGACAAAATAAAATTGCAGATATTAAAAGAACAGATAAAAATGCAAGAATTAAATTCAGATAAAAAGTCTTACTTTATTGATGCACTCTTGACGATTACAAAGGAATTAAAATTTTAGACTAGAAAATAAAAATAGGCATCTCAAAAGAGGCACCCTAAAAGAGGCATCCCTAATTAGGTTTTTGGCTTTCCTATTTATAGATAGAAAAAACCATAGGTTTTACATCTGATCCACACACGAATTTACAATACAACCCTAAGAAAGCCGGGTCAAAACACCGACACCCATCGACACGTGCACCGACACGTGCACTGCATGGCCGCGGAACCGCGGCCGAATCCCATGTTTGGCTGCGGATCCGCAGCCATATGGTGAGATCTCTGGCTCATTTCTTCAGGGTTGCTTCATGTTGCTATTTTCTTCCGTTTTCTTCACTTGGTTCTTCAGAATCTTTTCTACTTTCTTCCAGATTTCCAACAGTGCATAATTGTATGGACTTTTACCGTAAGCTTTGCGTTGAAGTCTTGAATCTTGTGCTGCCTTTGTGCTTTGTGCATTGAACTGTTTACTGATCTTCATTTGTTCCTTAAACTGGTAGGCGACATCATACGGATTCATCTATTGTTGGTCGTAGTCATATTTGTAGCGTCTTTTCATGAATTTTACTGTTATGATCTGAGAACCTGTAACCTGCAACTATTTAGCAAATATGGATCAAAAGCACCTATTTATATGTAATATGATTAAGAATGGGTGATATAATAATGCAAAATTCTGATATGAACAAATACCCCCAAATTTATCTTTTGCTCGTCCTGAGCAAAGCTATTTTTATTCTCAACAAAATCCTAACCTCACATTCGCAGGGAATCGCGATTGCACTGAGCTCGTGCAACAAGCCGTTAAACCTCTAGGTGTCCCTAGTCGGAGGAGTGTTGTCTCCTGACGGTTTTCAGCGGATACTACCCACAAAATCCAATCAATTTGGCCTGTTGACTTTCGTTCTTCAATTCGGTATTCTAGTAAGAAATTCTATTATCTTCAACTTAGAAATTATCAACCCGTATTTTTCACACTCACTTATCATTTAACTTAAGATCGTATATGTTCTACAAATTTATAAAACTTTCAGCATCTTTTGAATTTTCCTTCTAAGGTTCCAACTCAACTTAGGAATTTTTATCATCTTTATTGAAGATATAAGCCCTATTTTTCATTCCTCTCTCTCATCCAAAACCCAATCATATACCCCTACGTGTGTGTATGTATCACCCCTACACTTGGAAATTCAATTCTAGCTATCATACTCTTGTCCATCGTCCAAAATATTTTTAGTTGGTGAATTTTAGATGAAATTTGCTCACACACCCTTCATGCGACCGTTAATACTTCTTAAGGTACTAACGACCGATTACAAAATGTGTTCGCGCATTAAGTCGTAATTCCTCGTCTTGTAATACCTAAGGCTTTAGCAGTGACTCCCAAACCAGTTGGTCTAAGGCACTAGGTGATAAAGCACCCTCGCTATATTTTTTTATTTATGCTGCCTTAAGTAGTTACAAAACCAGTGTTCATTTTTTATGTCTCTTTATTCACCATTTATACTTCATTTTATTTTCCTTCATACTAAGGATTTAAGACGAGCATTTCAAGGTATCTTCTACTATTCCAAGTTTCAAGGTGCGTGTTTGTGCAAGTTGTAGGGTATATATTTTCAGAATTTAGACTTAAGGTTCAGAATTATTTTTCAAACTTACACTTCAAATAAAAATTCAATACTCTTCCCTTATTTTGACTTAGCCCAAGAACTGAACTCAAAATTTGCCTATTTCTAAATAAACTACAAGGACATATATTTTCTACAGTTAAATTTTAAGAAAGGTTATTTTTAGTAATTTACTAAGTTTAGGATCTAGTTTTTCTCTACTATTCAACCGTCATGTTGAACTTAAGTCAAATATGGCCAAAATTGAACTTTTCAATTTTTATAATTTTTAATTTTTTTGATTTTTATGGGTTTTAAAATAAGTATGAAAATGCAAAAATATACACATGAATGCGAAGGAAGAAAGCTTACCGAGCACACCCCAAACTTAAACTTGATAGTGCCCTCACTGTCAGGCTACACCAAGAGGGTCAAAATTGCCGGTACTTCCCTGTTTATTTAATTTTTTTTTATTTTTTTAATTATTTTTCTTGTTAACAGAAAAACAAAATATATATACACAAAAAGGTCCCCCCAAACTTAAGTGAAACAGTGTTTCCACTATTGAAGTATTAAAGTTCAGAGTTAGGGAGGAGAAAAAACACAGTATCAAGCTATATAAGGCCTTACACAGGCCAAAAGTTAACACCGAACATTCAAATTTTTTATCGTTATAATGATGTGGTTGGTGAAAGAATGGAGTGTAGAGAAAAGAAATGAGAAACACACGAGACCGTGTGGAGATAGAAGCGGTATACGGTCTCGGTGGAGGAGAAGAATGGCGGAAGGGAAAAAGAAATGGTGGTGGTTCGACTTCTTCAGGTGGAGGTTGATTAATCACAAAATCTGTGTCATTTAAGAATGCGAGTTCGTCGGCGAAAATATCTTCGAAACTTTTATCGATGGTTCGATTGAACATTTCAATGTCAATAAGTGTCGCGCCAGAATTCAACACACTTGATTTTTCAAAAATTATGGAGCTAGGAGACTCGTAAGGCTCATCTACCTTATTCTCAAAAGAGTCTAAATCAAGTTGTTTTTCTAGAATTATCGAACTCAAAATATCGGATTGTGATTCATTCATACTCGCTATCATTAAAGGAAGATTAGAAGAAGAACCAGAGAAAGTGGGAGAAAGCAGTGGAATATGAACTTGAGGGTGGAAATGGAGTGTATAAATTAGCACAATTTGTAATGACCGATGTATAAAAAGCGATTGTGCTAATCTATCAACCCACTGAGAAATGAGGTCAAATCCCTCAAGATTCATGAGAAAACATGGGTACGTCGAACTTGGTAAACCAGACATTGAAAATGAAAGGGATACGGTTTCTTTTGTGGTCAGAACGATGGAAAGGATGAAGGGGAGTGATTTAGGAAGGGTAACAGTTAAAGGTTCAGGAGGGTGTACACAGTCAGTGGAAGGGACATGATGAATTAGAAAATCCGACTCATCAAACAAAACTGGTTCATCCTCAATACTATCCTCATAATTCCCCTCAAAAGTTATCTCATCCATACAATTATCATCAAAATCTAGACGCATATGAAGTTCGGGAAAACATTTAATGACTCGGGATGATGAATTGGAGAGAGAAACTCATCGAAATCTGTGGGTTCATCATCCGAAATATTCCCAGCGTCGATATCCTCAATCAAGTGAAAATCAAATTTTTTAGACACCTCATCAAAAGCATGGATATTAATCAATTTAGGTTTGAGAGTGGAGGTGTAGAGGTCAAAAGGATTGGTGATGGTTTCACTCGAAAGGGACTCTTCACAATCAGGTAAATCAAACACTACAAAGTCACACAACTCATTAAACATTTTATTTTCAACTGGTGAATCGTTTGGGACACTTGATAGACATTCAATACTGGAGTTGTGGGATTCAATTGGGGATGGGTAGGTTTGATTTGGAAGGGTGCACAGCTCACTCTCTCCACTCAAATTCTCAATCCGTCCAACCGTCTCATCATACATTGGAAAATTTGGAGCTAGTTGGAAACTAGCTACCGGGTCACTAGGTTGTATAAGGGCGGCCATGGATGCTTTCAAATCCCTCATCTGTTGTCTTGACGCTACCATAAAATCTTCCAACGACTGTTCCAGACTAGACATGGGTTGTGAAGGGGTTTCAGTAAAAGATTCAAACTTGTTTGGATACTGAAAACTCCCAAATGGCTGTGTAGAAGCAATGTCTAGGGAAGGTGCAAAAGTCGGGTAGGACTGGTAGGAATTGAATGGTTGGATAGGAGTAGGATCAAAATTTGGATAAGAAGGTGAATGGAATTGTTGATCCAAAGAATACGTAGTGGTGAAAGGAGTGAAAGATCGTTTATGAGATTGTTCAATATGTTCAGCAATAGACATGGGTTTCGGAGTTACAACAGGATTCGAAAAAGGAGTATCAACGTAAGAAGGTGGTGAAGGTTGAAATGGTTGATATAAGGTGGATTGCGGAGTCCAACTGGTTGTCCTAGACGCGTCTATTCGATCTTTCAAAGAAATTTTGGGCATGGAGGGGTCGTTCGAAATTCGACCAAAACAAGAAGCGTAGGAAGTAATGTTTGGTTGAGGGTACCAAAGTTTGACAAGAGTTTTGCGAGGTGGGGTACCCATGATGTGATGAGAGAAAGGAGAAGAAAATAAATGTGGATTTTTTTATTTTTTATTTTTATTTTTTAAATTTTTTTTAAAATATTGTTTATTTTTGGAGTTTTGAAATTTTTGAAAGTGTTTTTTTAGAAAGAGTTTTGCAAAAATTTATACGGAACTACAACACAATTTCAAACAACCACAGTTTAAACATGCACAATCAAACCTAGATCTAGGGTCTCCTAAGTCAACTAGACTGCTCCTAACTGGTCCAAAGCGATAAGTTGTGAGATATCTCTCAAATCGCCTCTTCACTGCCAATTGTGGCCAGGTAAGCACAAGTGAAGAAAGGAGGGTTCCGCTCATGAATCACCGTGAGACGGGCCTTTTAATGTTACCTTTCTCTCTTGTCTAGCCTAGGCACCACAAAGTCAGGTTTAGATAAACGACTGAATGCCCACAACCTTCCTCTGTTCTAATGAGCGCGACAGTCCTTAATTGGCTGAGTATAGATATTTTTAATTAGCTCAATGGCTGATGCATATGCTTTTTGTGATTTTTGGGGTCTTAGGAAGGGTAGTGAAATTCCCCACCCAATCTTGTTTTGTGTTATAGCCCCTTAGATTCCGTATTAATTATGCAAAGCAGTTAACACACCAAAAATCTGAAACACTTGCAATTTTTTTTATTTGGCAGTGAAAAGAATCCTGCACAAAAACAATTTATTGGATAGGAGAAAGAGAATCTGTGCAAAGAAACCTGCGGGAAAATTTTTCAGTAGAGCTCAGGGGGTTACAGAGAAGACAAGAAATACTCACAGAGGAATTTGGTTCGCTGATGTCAGCAATTGACCGCGGATCCGCGGTCAAACGCCTCTTCCTGCCGCGGTTCCGCGGTGTAATTGTAACAACCTTAAATTTCCTATACAACTTTTGTACAAATTTTTTTCAAAAATCCTTAAAGGGGTATTTTACCCTGAGCACAAGATATAAGTAGTTATTTTGCTTTTTAATTACAAGTTAAAAGAATGTAACAACTCCATTTTTAGTGTACAAAATTTGCTTTAAAATTAATGTATACTTGGAGTATTTACTTTTGCTGCCATCACTTTAAGTAATTAATTAACTCCATAATTACAAGAAGGAGCTTGTAGCTCATTGGTAATACCTTGCACTGCTGAACCAAGCCACCAGAGTTTAAATCCCATACCCCACATTATTTTTAATATTGTTTTATTTTGAACCTTTAGAATACCAAGAGTTTACACGTGCATATCTCACAAAAACCCCACTACACCCAAAAATGTAACATTGCCAGAGGTTAGATGAACCATCAGGGGGGATCCCGGCCGCCTGACTCGGCCGGGAATCGGCCAAATCGGCCTCGACTCAGCCGACTCAGTCCTCCGACCGATTCACGGCCGAGTCGGCCGATTCCGGCGACAACCCCAACACAAAAAATGTGTCTTTTGGTCTTCCTTGTACACCTGCAAAATTTTATCCTCAGACCATTTCTAGAGCTCTTTTAAAACCCTATTTACTCCACTTTTATTACATTTTAATATATTTTAATACATTTTTTAAATTAAAACCCTTCATCTACCCTAACCCTAGCCTAACCCTATAAATACCACCCCTACCCTCTACCCTCTCATCCCAAACTCTGAGTCAACTTTCTAGAATTTTCAAGAAACTTTTGTGTGCAATCGAAGTGAGCGAAAGGTGAAGCTCTGGCGAATTTTTCGGCAACGGCCGTAGGAACTCCCGGCGACGAAACGACGCACCACCGACTCCTTCCGAACCATCTCCCTCTTCTAGTTGTCCAAAACCCGTAAGTCCCCAAATTCTACCTCTCTTTTCTTTTCTAAAATACGGATTTACAACACCCGACGGAATCGGAACCAATCCGATTTCCGATTCGGATTCTTTATAAAACCTCACTTTTCTTTAATACAATCATTCTTAAACTCTCTCATGTTGACTATTAAATACTAATCAACCAAATTGATCAAGTTTCATATCACAAAACAATTGCTATTTCATTTTACCGCATTTTTTCATGTAAATATCACATAGTTTCAATTCCACCTTCAACATCACAAAACCTTGCTATACCTTTAAGTAGATCACGAGGTAATGACCTACCTCCTCACACACTTATATGCAACATAGCACAATACCCTTGGGAACATAGAATACGGGAAAGCGACACAATTTCATTTTAATACCATTTACTTAATAAAACCGTTTTCCTTAATGATTAGTATTTATACAAATCTTTGTAAAGCACCGCTACAACCCATTTGGGGAACCCGTTCGGGATGGTGCGGATTATTGCACATCCTCGGGCTTAGTAGTGCGAGATTCAGACCTCCGCAAGGAGCATTCGGTTTCGAAAAATTTAAAATACGACATCTTAAGAAAATGAGATTTTTAGAATATAAAATATATATTAAAATTATTTTTGTAATAATATATGTATATTTATCATTAAAATACCTATTTTTTTATGGTATAAATATTCCATCTTTTTCTAAAAATCACAAGAATCATTTTACACTAAAATACGATGAATTCCATACAAAACCAATATTGCAAATAAATACCATTTATCATGAAAATAAGATATTTTCACTAGAAATATCACAATATAAAATCTACATTCATTACAACTCTAAAGACGATTAATAAATACTTGGGGTGTATTTTGAAAACTATACAAGAGTATTTTTACATAAAACCCCCTCAAGTTCTATAATTTACCCTAAGGACCCTAGTAAATATAGGTTTAAGCGGGACCAATCTCTTGAGCCTCACGGAGCCGGAGAAGTGGGTGCTTGCTTATTTAAGGTAGACAACTTAAGAACGGTGTTATCAACACGGTAATCGTTTTTGAAAAAGATACAAATCCTGCCGTCCATGTGCAGCGGTTACCGATAACATCAAAACAATCAAGACTTCAATATACTTTTCTAATTGTCTGACTCAGATTGAGTCTCTTTATAATTTGACTTGAATATGATTCAAGTACAATCTACAATCTACAATCTACAATTTACAATATTACAATTCAACATGAATCCATGAATCCATTATTCAATCTATCAACTTGACCGAACCGAACCATGGATATACATTCTATTTACATGATTATACAGTTACATCCATGATTCTACAGTTACATACATGATTCTCCAGTTACATCCGTTTACTGATATCATGGTTTCGGTCAGTCATCCAAACATACAATCTATACAGTTTACAAAACAATACAACAATACAATCAAGATAACACGGGGTTTAAGGGGTAGACTGGTACGGAATATGTTAAAGGTGGCACGAGGTGGTCACTTAAGATGTAATTACATCCATGCCGTTGTTCCGTGGTATTATCGACGGAGCCTTGTACTACGGGTTACCCTCCGGTGTAAGTGGGACTCCTCTCGTATACACTGGTATCTTCTGTACCAAGGTACAAACAACAGCGTTAATAAAAATATTATAACAATATAATACAACTTTAAAAGCTACCATCTCATTCTGTCTATTCTATTCTTCCTTATCTTTGGGACTTACCAAGCGATCTGTTCGCTGACGACATTCTCTTTCTTTTTTTTTTGAATGTCGTCAGGTGATCTGGACACGTCAGAGATCGAGCCCACTGTTAAAGACGTGGACCATTTCAGTGAAGACCCCGAGCTCTAGTTTATTGTACACTTTCCATTCAGTACTTTCCATTTCCTGATATGCCATTGTTTAGGCATCGCTTTTATTTCAGTTGTATTTACTTTTCATGCATTGTACAAAAGAATGTTAATAAATAAAGTTGCTGTTCAGTTTATATCTCTTGTCTCTTGTGTATTTACCTTTATATTGCTTAGATACGCTTAGCGTATTTACTTCACAGTAAATACATAGCGGACCAGTCGCGTCCCCTTCGCCGTATACCGGGAAGCGGGGCGTGACAGTAATGGTTGGTTCGGATCCTAAAAAGTTTGTTCTGTGCTGTTTTGATTCTCCTCTGTCTGATCAGATCTTCTGTTTCTGGATTTGTTCACCGAGCTTGCTCCAGATCTGAATCTACCCATCTTCCGTTCCTGCACAATTCGCACAAAAACCTTCCAAAAAGAACAAGATGATTTTTATTTTTATTTATTTATTTTTTGTTGTTTTAAAATTTTTCAATTTTTATAAATTTTTAAAAATTTTTTCAACCCGAAATTACACAAAGAAAGAGACTACCGTTTCCCCGGCAACGACGCCATTTGATTGGTTGTCTTTTGCGTATGTGAGCGTTTTAAAAGATAAATCAAAAATTAAGAATATACCGCAATCAATAACGGTGTCGCTTGGTAGCTAGCTGGTTGAGTACGGGTCGGTTCACAAGGAAAACGTGTTCTTTTCTTATTGTTCTAACGAGTTAAGTCCTATTTTTGGTAGGTTTTGATTTTAGAAAAACTAAGATTAAATTTAATTCGATTTAAAACCTTGCTAGGGTTAGGATTAGGTTAGTTTGGAAAGAGAATTCTACTCACTGCTTCCTTTGCTCTAATTAAGAACATAGGTGTTAGGGTAATAGTCAACAAAGGGGATTAGCACGACTAGGAAGAAACGTAGTTTCTTCCTTTTGGTCCTTGTCCGTCCTTTCTTAACTCTTAGCCCTAATCTCTATGTAAATCAACCACAACCGGTCTAACTAGGGAATCACCGCTATCTCATAGGATAGGGTGCCGTAGTGAGCGGTGTGTGTTTGATTCACATAGAGTCCTAATTTAAAGTATTATACGGGCAAGGAAGGAGTGAGAGATGTCCATCTCTCAAACCTACCCGATCCTAACCCTAACAAGTGAGGAATTACTCACTTATTAGTGTATTAACAATGGAATTCATTTTTATGTTTTATTTTAAAAACTATCTAAGTTGCAAATAATAAAAGACAAAATAAAATAGCAGATATTAGAAGAACAGATAAAAATGCAAGAATTAAATTCAGATAAAAAGTCTTACTTTATTGATGCACTCTTGACGATTACAAAGGAATTAAAATTTTAGACTAGAAAATAAAAAGAGCCATCTCAAAAGAGGCACCCTAAAAGAGGCACCCCTAATTAGGCTTTTGGCTTTCCTATTTATAGATAGAAAAAACCCTAGGTTTTACATCTGATCCACACACGAATTTACAATACTACCCTAAGAAAGCCGGGTCAAAGCACCGACACCCACTGACACGTGCACCGACACGTGCACTGCACGGCCGCGGAACCGCGGCCGAATCCCATGTTTGGCCGCGGATCCGCGGCCATATGGTGAGATCTCTGGCTCATTTCTTCAGGGTTGCTTCATGTTGCTATTTTCTTCCGTTTTCTTCACTTGGTTCTTCAGAATCTTTTCTACTTTCTTCCAGATTTCCAATAGTGCATAATTATATGGACTTTTATCGTAAGCTTTGCGTTGAAGTCTTGAATCTTGTGCTGCCCTTGTGCTTTGTGCATTGAACTGTTTACTGATCTTCATTTGTTCCTTGAACTGGTAGGCGGCATCATACGGATTCATCTATTGTTGGTCGTAGTCTCACATTTGTAGCGTCTTTTCATGAATTTCACTGTTATGATCTTAGAACCTGTAACCTGCAACTATTTAGCTGACATGGATCAAAAGCACCTATTTATATGTAATATGATTAAGAATGGGTGATATAATAATGCAAAATTCTGATATGAAAACTATCCCTGGCCGGTAGCTTCCCTACTCTCAACGCCAGGGATCAAAAAGTCCTCCTAGAGACAGTTGAGCCCGACCCTCGCTCGGCTATCCCCGGCTGGTAGCTTCCTACCACAACCGACAGGGATCAAAAAGTCCTCCCAGAGGCAGTCGAGCCCGACCCTCGCTCGGCTATCCTTCAGGACAAAAGCCCTCACCAAGAGGCACCGGGCAGTAACCCTGCTCGGCCAAGGGTCCTTGATAGGCTTCTTACAGCCCCTCCCGCGCTAAGGACCAAAGTGCTCCTTTGAGGCAGTCGAGCCCGACCCTTGCTCGGCTATCCCCGGCTGGTAGCTTCCTACCACAACCGACAGGGATCAAAGTCCTCGCCAAGAGGCACTGGGCAGTAACCCTGCTCGGTCCCCATCCTGAAGGATCAAAGCCCTCACAAGAGGCAACCGAGCGGCTACCCTGCTCGGTCATCTCCAGCTGGTAGCTCCCTACCCATGACGCCAGGGATTAAAGCCCTCGCAAGAGGCATCTGAGTGGCTACCCCGCTGGGTCATCCCGGGCTGGTGGTTGCCTAACCACGACGCCAGAGATCAAAGCCCTCGCCAAGAGGCAACCGCGTAGCTTCACTGCCCAGTTATCCTTAGTAGGATTCTTACATCCCCTCCAACGCTAAGGATCAAAGCCCTTGCAAGAGGCAACCGAGCGGATACCCTGCTCGATCATCTCCGGCTGGTAGCTCCCTACCCATGACGCCAGGGATTAAAGCCCTCGCAAGTGGTATCTGAGCGGCTACCCCGTTCGGTCATCCCCGGCTGGTAGTTGCCTACCCACGACGCCAGAGATCAAAGCCCTCGCCAAGAGGTAACCGAGCAGCTTCCCTGCTCGGTCATCCCCAGCAGGCATCCTCCAACCCACCAGGCGCTGCTGGTTTGAAGCCCTCATAACGAGGCCACCGAGCTCTCTTCTGCTCGGCAAATCCGCGGCGGGCAGCATGCTGCTCATAAGATGCTGCAGACCTGAAACCCCATTGAGAGACATTCAAGTCTGAGCAATCCCCCCTCGACTCCGGGGCCATGGGGACACCTCCTTCTCAGCAGCACTCGGCATGCTTGACAAGTGATCGAAATCAACTCTACGTACGATCGCTTGACATGAAAGCCCAACAGTGCAAGCAAGGATATTCTACGAGTACTCTTTACATCCAAATGATAAAGTGCAAAGCAATGAAACAACAAGAGTTTTACTCGCACAAGCAAAATATTTTTACACGGGTATTGGGGGCTCCCCAGCCTTACAAAAGTTCTGGACGCTTACAAAAGAGAGGCGAAGAAATATAAAAAAGGCCTAAGTCACAAACCCCCTCCCGTGCCTCGCTTCCTTCATCATTTTCATCGCAGTCTGTCGGAGGCTTCACCACCGGAGGTTTTGCCACAAGGGGTACGCCTCGCTTCCCTCATCACTGTCTGCCAGAGGCCTTGCCACCGGGAGTGGGACTCGAGCATGGAGCTCGCCATCGGTGAACTCAGGAAGCTGCTCCTTCACGGCATCTAGAGCCTTATTCCACGCGACGGCGGAATGCTCGCCAAGTTCGGCGTGAAACTGCTTTGACGCCTTGTAATCGGCCACAGCCTTCCTAGCCCGAATCTCGGCAATCCCGGCCGCCCGAAGCGCCGCCTCGGCATCCCCCCTGCTGGTGTTTTTCTCCTTCTCCATGGCCGCGAAACGATCGGCCGGATCCGCCAGCTTTGCCTCAGCAACTCGGTGTGATGCACTCAGGAGACGATAGGCACCCTGGTTCGCTGAGATGGCGAGCTCCGCAGCCTCCGTTCGGGCTGCCAGGATATCGGCCCTTGCCCTCTCCAGGCGCAGGTCACGTCGCAGGACCTCGACCTCTGAAGGAAACGCTTCCACCGGCCTCGGTGCGTGGAACGCCCCCTTGGCCTCCATACGGGTAACGAGGGCACAGTGTTGAAGGACCTGACAGGAAACGGATGAGAAACTTGGAGACTCTCGAGCCAAAGAAAGGAAGGTCAAAAAAACAACGCGTGGAGGAGTTCATACCTTGACCGCCCCTTGGGCTATGGTCTCTATTTGGACCCTCAAGGTGCCATGCGGAAGCCTCCCCCCGGCCGACTCTTCCATCTCGGCAAGCAGGCCGGCAGCGATGGAAAGCCCCGATGGAGCCATGAAGACGACATCCCTTCCTGTACGGGAATCCCCTCAGGGACCCCCGACGGCGGCGCACGAGAGATTGTCCTTTTCCTCTTAAGGGGGACCCCGTCCTCGCCCTTCCTTGCATTCCTCGTCCGGGGCTTGGATGACCATGGACGTCTCTGGCCGCCGCCGGAACAATCACCAGGAGCCATCAATGAAGCGGACGGCCCTGCCGCTGGCGGAACATTCGGCGCAGGGCACGAGCCAGCCGGGGGCACGGCCGCACCACTGGCCTCCCTCCGGAATGAGAAACCCAAAGAGTGGGAATGAACCATGGATCCAACCCAAAAGAGGAAGAGCGCCGAGCAGCCAAGACTTAGAAGGAAGAAAAAATAGGGGCCTTGGAGTGGGCCCCACCCCTATTTATCACCGCAATCGCCCTCATCCAACGACGTCCTTCATATCCCGCCAAAGCGCCTCCTCACGTCCGACGGCTCCGATCGCTCCACTTGTCATTCCCACACTGGGCCGCATCCCATCAGACGCCGCAGGTCTGCACACGTCGCGTCGGCCAACCGGCGCTTGATACGTGGAACGTCGTTTCAGTGACAGGATGCATGAACCGGCGCACCTTTCTTAAATGCAGAGATCTCGCCCTGATTCGCTGGCAGAAAAGATAGCTGACAGCCCGGAGACGTGCCTTGATGAAATCTCAGGAGGGAGCTCACCCCGGGCGACCCGGCAGTCCACTCTTGACCCGACCCGCCAGCTGGTCGGGACAAGAGTGGGGGGCTAATGATGATGCTCTATATTGGCGATCTCCCAGATTAGGACACGTGGCAGATGATGTGTCCCAGGACTCAGAAGAAAGGGCCCACAGAGGCCGACCAGGCCACCCCTGTACCCGACCTGCAAGCACAAGCTGGCTCACCTCAGGCCCCCCTGCAAATTGGCCTCCTCGGCCTATCAGCTCGCCCTCGAGCTGCCGCAGGACTTAGATACCTCAGCCCTCCTGCTCGTCCCCGAGCTCTCCCACCGAGGCCATCTTCCTCAGTCCCTACGACTGACCAACTCCACCACTCACAGGCGTAACCGCCGCTCTGCAAATCTCGCCATGCGCGGATTCTCCGCCGGCAATATCCCACGTTCCACGCCATCACGATCCCCATTAACGGGAGATCCGCTCATTACGCGGGCGTGACGTCGGGGGCGTAACCGCCGATGAGATTCTCGCGCCTGCTATTGCGTGCTGCCGCCACTATATAAACCTCCATCACAGAGGGGTCAAGTAAGCTTTTTTCACCTTACTTAGCCGTTACTCTGCTCGGATCTTGTGCTAACTTGATCGTCGGAGGGTCCTCGGTGGTACCAAACCGCCTCGGGACTTCCTTGCAGGTACTCGGCACAAACCCCTCAAAACCACCAACCTCTTCAAAACCCATTGAGACCCACACGCAACAGGAGATCACCTCCAAGATCCATCGGGAGATTGACGGAAGACAACATCTGACGGAGACCCGAAAAGGACCTCCATCAACTATACTTCAATCCAACCATTGAGAAAAAAATGTTTATTTTGGAGTTTAGATAAACCCGAAACATTTTCTTGGAGTTTAGATAACTTCAAAACCAAACGCCTAGTTAAAAGTTAGAATTTAAAGTGTAGGTAGGGCCTTTTTTATTGCACTGGCCCGTGAGCTATAATGACATATGAATATGACACACCCATGCATGTCACACACAAGCACCCAGGGGACCCACGGATTTACTCTAAAAGCGTTATTTTGTGGTCACTTTCCCTCCTGGACGGTGCAACCCTAAGATAGAAATAAACTCTGGTTATCCTTATTCCATGCCGGAACCAAGCTTGACTAGTGTTGAATCTATAGCTAGAAGAGACTACTATGGACAAGGAAGGTGTTAACGAGGTAATACCTAGGAGCTAGTGTAAACCTTCTACCATATTCAGTCTATGAGCAGTTAGGATCGAGTGAGCTTAAACCCACCAAGATCATTTTGCAATTGGCCGACCGATCTGTTAAGACTCTTATTGGTGAAATCAAGGATGTGTTGATGAAAATTGGGGAATTTATATTCTCAGTAGATTTTATTGTTCTAGAAAAACAACCCATATCTAATCCTAGGAATCAAATTCTTGTAATTTTGGGTCTACCTTTCCTAGTCACTTCAAATGCTCTGATTAACTGTAGGAATGATTCTATGAAATTCTCTTTTGGAAACATGACAGTTGATCTTAATATTTTTAATTTAAGAGATCAGCCAAGTGATCCCTATAAAAATCGTATGAAGTCAAACACAATTAATGAAATTCCATGTGATAAAAATATTGACTTCGACGACTGCCATATTGAGCAATGCATAGAGGAATTTTATAATGAAGAGGTTGTTGACTTAGACGATTCACTCCCAATAGCATATGTCGGAAAGTCTCCGTTTGAGCCTTTGTTCCCCGAGCCTAGATCACTTTTGCGTCCATCAATTGAGGAGTGTAACACCCGAGCCCAATAATACTATTTCTGTTACTGGTTGAGTGTTCGACATTGCTCATTTCATTTATCTTGCCTGATTGGGTCTCACTGTAAAATTTTAACCGGCTAAGTCATCTTTGCATATAACAAATTTTAGCACCTAAAATGAAATTAAAAATATCCATATTGGCCTACTCGTCAACCCTAGCCGCGTGGTAGCGTCCGCGCGTCGAGTTTTTCATCCCGTTCGGTGAAACGGGCGAGTTTGGACGACTACGCGCGCGTGCAAGTGTCCGACTTGGGGGCATGCCTTTTAATCATAAGACATCTCATTTTAAAATTTGGAACCCGCTTAAAATCCTTTTATTTAAATTTCAAATTTTTGGGCACAATCCGGGCGCGATTCGGAAATGTTTCATTTTGCGCCAAAATCCCAATTTAATAATATATTCTAAAACTATAAATATACTCCGTTACATATAAAATCATACTGAATCTTTAAAATTTCCTTTAAATCTTTTCTTAATTTTTCCCTGGCCAATCACGAGGCTTAAACCTCGTGGGCCCCCTGCCTTTTAACCCTCTCTCTACCTCTATCTCTCTCTAATCCCTATCTGTCTCTCTCTCTACTTTTCTCTCTCTCTCTCTAACCCTCTCTCTCTATCCCCTATAATTCTCCTCGTCTCCTTCTTCATTCCCAGAAAACCCACGCGAGAACCCCACGAGAGCCTCGTCGCAACCCTGGCCCAGCCTCCTCCTCTGCCTCATCATCACCAACAACCCCTCGCCTCTCCCTCTAACCTCCTCTCCGACCCTACCACCCCCTTCTCCTTCTCCCTCTCCTCACCACCTAACCCACAGAACTCATCGTCTCCACCTCCTCTGTCTCCGTCGACACCACCGCCGACGACCTCCCTCATCGTCTCCACCTCCTCTTTTCCTCCTCTCCTCTTTCTCCTTCCCCGACCAACCCTTGAACCACCCAAGAAACCCAGCACCATTCTCCTTCGAACCCTAACAACCCTCACCTGCACCTCTTCTGTCGACGTCGCTCCACCGCCGGCGACCCCACTTCGTCGTCGCCTCTGACCTCACAAACTCCAAGACGGCGCTTTGCAGCATCGAGCTCGGCGGCGCGAGACTTCAGAGGTTCGCCGGAGCCATGGCGATGGGGGTTTCCATGTTATCGGGTCCAGACCGCTTCTCCTTATCGGGTCCGACCCGACCCGCGTCCGTCACATTGCGTTTTCGAAGCTTTAACAACGATGTTAGACCACCAGACGTCGACTTATGGCGTAGGGAAACCGAAAGGTTGAGGTTTGTAAAGATACGTGACCGCATGGAAGCCGAAGCCGAAGCCGAAAGATCGAAGCTTGTACAGGTTTATGATGATGTGCTTGTGGTGGATAATGTTGCGAAGGCGAGGGAAGTAGTCGCACTGCTCACTACAAAGTATAGGGATCTTATCCATGCTTACGATACCGAGGTTGCCAACATCGATGTGAAACTGGAAACTCCGGTTGGTCATGGAGATATCATATGCTTTAGCATTTATTGTGGTTCCCAAGCAGATTTTGGTAGTGGAAAATCTTGTATTTGGGTTGTTGTGCTTGAGAGATGGGAGTGACAAGTTGCTGGAATCCGGTCGTGCCGTCGACGATCCCGACGTTCCAGCGAGGTACCCCGGTCCGCGTGGTCCCACTGTTCGTTGTTTGGAGTCGATCCATGAACCGTGCGTCCGTCGCGTGTTTTTCCGCCGACGTTACGTCCGTTCTTCCCGTTCTTGATCCGTCGAGGCAAGTATTACTTGCTACATGCTATACTATATAATTAAACGTGTTTGACTCATTAAACTTGCAAACTTAACTCGACATAGCTAGTTTCTCATTGTGGCTGCAATTATGACATATATCATTTTACGATTAACCTAAAATTTCAGCTTGCTACTTTAACCCTAATAACGAAGTTACCTGTTAACCACATTTTACTGTTTAAAGGATGATAGCCTATACACTGGTAGTTCTATTATAATCTGATATTGAGATAACGGTATTGCACCGCAAGGGGTGCTCGAAACTTGCTAATATGATGAAACGTCTGTACTATACCAATGCACTAATGTGATTAAATAAATTGCTTATTGTTGTTTAATTCATTGCTTATTTCCTGCTGTTATTCCTTGTTCGATTTTATACCTGTTGTGAGCACACCCTCGATTATGTTACATATTGACTTGACCTTGCTACACATGACATATATATATACCGATGCACCGGACATGGTACCCTTTACTATCGACTTAACCTGATGTACCATGACCTGACCTGTTACCTGATCTCATGCCTAATGCCAACAAACCTGACTTGGAGTCCTCATGGACCATTCCTGTTGTCTATCCAGACAAACCTGACCTGTTACCTGATCCTGTGTTGGCATTAGTCCTTGACTACTGAATACCCGACCTGACACACATAACCTGGGGGTATGGGGAAATCAAACGGGTGATCTAAAGTGTAACTTAAAAGGGTATTACTTGATCCGTGGTCCCCGGGGGTAACGGGACAGAGCCATTCGTGACTCTTACATTCCTGATCCGTGGTCCCGGGGGGCAACGGGACAGAACCATTATTGGTTCCCATCTTCCTGATCCGTGGTCCCGGGGGGTAACAGGATATATCCTTTGAGTTACATGGAGGATTACTCGAATTGATTTCAAAGACTTTAGAATAGGAAACCCGATAGAACAGTTTAGTTACCCACTGCACACTACCCTGCATTGCTTGTTTCATACTATTGCTTTATTCATGTTTATTCCTGCATTGCTTATTACCATGTTTATATTATATTATTGGTTGACATGACGCGCTGACGTCTGGGTTTTGCATGGCCCAGATTTTTTACCACTGTCGCTGACCGAGCAGGAGTACTTCAGCCAGCAGGCTGATTTGTGAGTTCCGTAGTGACTAGTTTTATTTCCTGCATTTCTTTTTCCAGATGTGAGCCCGCATTATGGGACATACTTTTCTATTATTGTATTGGATCATTTGCTTCCGCACTTATTTATTATTGACTCTTGTTATTCTGGATTTGGACATGTGTTAGATAGTTTTTATCTTGTTCTTGATATCTCTACAGCCGTAATGTGACTGTGGATGGATACTTCCTACCCACAGGTAGCATGGTTGGCTATGTCACGTGCCCAATCTGGCGTACTCTGGGAAGCGGGGCGTGACATGGTTCTTTTGGTATCAGAGACATAGGTTAATTGGGTTGATTCTTTTGTAGTTGGGTATTGTACCCAATACACGAATCAGAATACCCGTGCTTAGGAAACATGTCCTGCCACCTTGACCGTTTTACCATTCTTGAATCACATTCTTCCTGATTATATCTTTTACGACGTGCAAACTTACTTTGCATGTCGACTCGAAAACCTGATTCCTTGTTATCTCTAGGACTTAGGCGACTTAGGTGGAGTTAAGTAATTGTGGCTATGATACCACGGCATAGTTACAATGCGGTACTCTATTTAAGTTTCTTGGAGTTCTAGCCTTGATCCACATTCAGAATCTATCATCATGCTAATGTTGGGTGTTTTGAGTTCAGGAGTATGGCAGGTAAGAATTTGAAGACGTACCAGAGGCGGGTGGACGAAGCCGCCATGCTTGGAGTGATAAGAGGAATGCTGGAAAATCAGAAGAGGCATACTGAGCTGATCCAGCAGCAAGCAGATTCGTTTCAGGAAGGTTTGCATATTGTTCGGCAGTCTGTAAACAACGATGGAGCTAAACCAGTTGACCGAGTAGGGACCGTGGCAGATTTCAGACGTTTGGGTCCTACTACTTTCACTGGTCTGGAGGAGCCGTTGCCAGCCGAGCAGTGGCTAGTGGACACGGAGAATTTGCTAATTGCGGCACAGATTCCAGAGGACAATGGAGTTGATGTGGTGCGCATTCAGCTAGTGGATTTCGCCCGAGAGTGGTGGCTTGTGGAGGAGACCCGCTTGCCCAAGCCAATCAGTTGGGCGGATTTCTCTAAGAGTTTCCTGGAGAAATTCTTCCCGCGGACTGCACGGGAGGAAATGGAAGAGAAGTTCATCGGACTAAGGCAGAATGGAGCAACCGTGGACGTGCATGCAGCAGAATGGACGAGACTCGGTAGTTTCGCTGGACCTTTCGCGGCCAACGATGCAGACAGTAGTTGCGGTAAGGAAACAGTTCTGTCGGGCCAGTCGAGTTTAGGGCTAGGCCGACAAACAGTGTTCTTGCAGCTATGGAAGTTGATGGTTGTGAAGAACCAGTGGTAGTTCGCGATTTCATGGACGTAGTAAAGATATATCGGGCTTACCGCCGAAGCGAGACGTGGAGTTCGCGATTGACCTTATTCCTGGTGCAGCGCCAGTACTAAAGCTTATTACCCAATGGCACTAGTGGAATTGGAAGAAGTTAAGAAGCAAGTTGGTGAATTGCTTGAGAAGGGTTGGATTCGAAGCAGCAACTCGCCTTGGGGAGCTCCAGTTCTTTTAGTAAAGAAGAAGGATGGCACGAGAAGGATGTGCATTGATTATCGGGAATTAAACCGGGTGACTATTAAGAACAAGTACCCGATCCCTCGCATTGGAGAACTTTTTGAGCAGCTTAGTGGCGCGAGGGTATTCTCGAAACTGGATTTGCGATCCGGATATCATCAGGTCCGAGTGAAAGCAGAAGACATTTGCAAGACGGCGTTTCGAACTCGGTATGGACATTTCGAGTATCTAGTGATGCCCTTCGGAGTAACGAATGCGCCGGCAATATTCATGGATTTGATGAACCGAATCTTTTCACCATTCTTGGACCAGTTTATTGTGGTATTCATTGACGATATTCTGGTTTACTCGAAGAGTTTGGAGGAGCATGCTGAGCATTTGAAGATCGCACTGCAGATACTGAGACAGGAGAAATTGTATGCGAAAATGAGTAAGTGCGAATTTTGGCTGGAAGAAGTGAAATTTCTGGGGCATGTTGTGTCGGGCGATGGAATCGCCGTCGATCCCGAAAAGATTGCAGCAGTTTGAGATTGGCCTATTCCAAGATATGTGGCTGAGATAAGAAGTTTCCTTGGTTTGGCCGGATACTACAGGAGATTTGTGGAGAACTTCGCTCGTTAGCAGAACCGTTGACCAAGCTTACGCGCAAGGAAGTACCTTTTATTTGGACGGATCGATGTGCATTGGCCTTCGAGACGTTGAAGCAGAAGTTGATAACCGCCCCTATCCTGACCGTACCAGACAATTCCGGAGGACTGGTGATTCACAGCGACGCATCTGGAAAAGGATTGGGATGTGTTTTGATGCAGAATGGGAAGGTCGTAGCTTACGCATCAAGACAACTGAAGACCTATGAGAAGAATTATCCGACTCATGACTTGGAGCTTGCGGCTATGATCTTCGCCTTGAAGATTTGGAGACACTACCTTTTGGGCGAGAGAGTCGAAGTTTTTACAGATCACAAGAGTTTGAAGTATGTGTTCACTCAGAAGGAGTTGTACATGAGGCAACGCAGATGGTTGGAGCTGATGGCCGACTACGACCTTGATCTTAAGTACCATCCGGGAAAGTTAACGTCGTGCCGGATGCGCTTAGTCGGTTACCAGCAATTCAGGTATTGACTACACAGAGGGAGATCATTGCGGATTTTCGAAGATTTGACTTGGAGGTTGTGCTACCACATTCTACGGGACAGTTGATGCAGTTGCAAGTACAGTCGTCCTTAGTTGAGAAAATTAAAGCGGCACAATCGCAGGATCCTAGACTGCAAAAGTTTCGAGAGCAGGTTGAAGCCGGACTTCGAACAGATTTACTGGTCCACGAGGATGGTTCGTTGAGGTATGGTAGCCGTGTGTGTGTGCCAAAGGGAGATGTGCGTGAAGAGCTTATGAAGGAGGCACACAGTTCAGCTTACTCTGTACATCCGGGAGGTACAAAGATGTACCGAGATATTCGACAGCATTTCTGGTGGGAAGGTATGAAACGGGAGATTGCTCGCTTCGTGGCTAAGTGCTTGGTATGTCAGCAAGTCAAGGCTGAACACCAAAGGGTTGCTGGTTTGTTGCAACCACTTCCGATTCCTCAGTGGAAGTGGGAATATATAACCATGGATTCGTGACGGCTTTACCGCGGAGTCAAAAGGGCAACAATGCAGTATGGGTGATTGTCGATCGGTTGACCAAGGCAGCTCACTTTATTCCTTTTCGGGTTGGTCAATCAACGGAGACTTGGCAGAGCGGTACATGCAGGAGATTGTAAGATTGCATGGCGTACCGGTGAGCATCGTGTCCGATCGGGACACTCGGTTCTTGTCACACTTCTGGAGGAGTTTATAAGAAAGTTTGGGGACTCGATTGAAGTTTAGCATAGCTTATCATCCTCAAACTGATGGACAGTCGGAGAGAACGATCCAAACTCTTGAGGATATGTTGAGAGCATGCATGTTGGACTTCAAAGGTTCTTAGGAGGATCACCTACACTTGGTAGAGTTTTCCTACAACAATAGTTTCCAAGCGACTATTCAGATGGCTCCGTTTGAAGCTTTATATGGTCATAAGTGCCGTTCACCTGTTTGTTGGGATGAAGTTGGTGAACGAAAATTATTGGGACCAGACTTGGTAGTACAGACCGTTGAGAAGGTTAACGCCATCAGGAAGCATATGAAGGCAGCTCAAGACAGACAGAAAAGTTGGGCTGACACGTCAAGAAGACCTCTAGAGTTCGCCGTGGGTGATTTGGTATTCTTGAAGATATCACCGACTAGAGGAGTGATTCGTTTTGGGAGTCGGGGAAAGCTTAGTCCTCGATTCGTTGGACCCTTCGAGATATTGGAGCGTGTTGGAGAGGTAGCGTACCGTTTGGTGTTACCACAGTCCTTGGCAGGTGTGCACGATGTGTTTCATGTATCTCAACTACGAAGGTATGTTCGAGATGAAACCCACGTTTTGGATCATTCGGAGTTAACTGTACGGGAGGACCTAACTTTTGAGGAGCGACCGGTTGAAATCAAGGATCGAAGGGAAAAGGTTCTTAAGAACAAGGTTATCCCCCTTGTGCTAGTTTCTTGGGCTAATCGATCGCATGAAGAATCCACTTGGGAGCGAGAAGACGAAATCCGGCAGAAGTTTCCTCACCTTTTCCTGTAGTTATCTATCTTGTATTCTTGGAATTTCGAGGACGAAATTCTTTTTGTAGTTGGGTATAATGTAACACCCGAGCCCAATAATACTATTTCTGTTACTGGTTGAGTGTTCGACATTGCTCATTTCATTTATCTTGCCTGTTTGGGTCTCACTGTAAAATTTTAACCGGCTAAGTCATCTTTGCATATAACAAATTTTAGCACCTAAAATGAAATTAAAAATATCTATATTGGCCTACTCGTCAACCCTAGCCGCGTGATAGCGTCCGCGCGTCGAGTTTTTCATCCCGTTCGGTGAAACGGGCGAGTTTGGACGACTACGCGCGCGTGCAAGTGTCCGACTTGGGGGCATGCCTTTTAATCATAAGACATCGCATTTTAAAATTTGGAACCCGCTTAAAATCCTTTTATTTAAATTTCAAATTTTTGGGCACAACCCGGGCGCGATTTGGAAATGTTTCATTTAGCGCCAAAATCCCAATTTAATAATATATTCTAAAACTATATATATACTCCGTTACATATAAAATCATACTGAATCTTTAAAATTTCCTTTAAATCTTTTCTTAATTTTTCCCTGGCCAATCACGAGGCTTAAACCTCGTGGGCCCCCTACCTTTTAACCCTCTCTCTACCTCTATCTCTCTCTAATCCCTATCTGTCTCTCTCTATACTTTTCTCTCTCTCTCTAACCCTCTCTCTCTATCCCCTATAATTCTCCTCGTCTCCTTCTTCATTCCCAGAAAACCCACGTGAGAACCCCTACGAGAGCCTCGTCGCAACCCTGGCCCAGCCTCCTCCTCTGCCTCATCGTCACCAACAACCCCTCGCCTCTCCCTCTAACCTCCTCTCCGACCCTACCACCCCCTTCTCCTTCTCCCTCTCCTCACCACCTAACCCACAGAACTCATCGTCTCCACCTCATCTGTCTCCGTCGACACCACCGCCGACGACCTCCCTCATCGTCTCCACCTCCTCTTTTCCTCCTCTCCTCTTTCTCCTTCCCCGACCAACCCTTGAACCACCCAAGAAACCCAGCACCATTCTCCTTCGAACCCTAACAACCCTCACCTGCACCTCTTCTGTCGACGTCGCTCCACCGCCGGCGACCCCACTTCGTCGTCGCCTCTGACCTCACAAACTCCAAGACGGCGCTTTGCAGCATCGAGCTCGGCGGCGCGAGACTTCAGAGGTTCGCCGGAGCCATGGCGATGGGGGTTTCCATGTTATCGGGTCCAGACCGCTTCTCCTTATCGGGTCCGACCCGACCCGCGTCCGTCACATTGCGTTTTCGAAGCTTTAACAACGATGTTAGACCACCAGACGTCGACTTATGGCGTAGGGAAACCGAAAGGTTGAGGTTTGTAAAGATACGTGACCGCATGGAAGCCGAAGACGAAGCCGAAAGATCGAAGCTTGTACAAGTTTATGATGATGTGCTTGTGGTGGATAATGTTGCGAAGGCGAGGGAAGTAGTCGCACTGCTCACTACAAAGTATAGGGATCTTATCCATGCTTGCGATACCGAGGTTGCCAACATCGATGTGAAACTGGAAACTCCGGTTGGTCATGGAGATATCATATGCTTTAGCATTTATTGTGGTTCCCAAGCAGATTTTGGTAGTGGAAAATCTTGTATTTGGGTTGTTGTGCTTGAGAGATGGGAGTGACAAGTTGCTGGAATCCGGTCGTGCCGTCGACGATCCCGACGTTCCAGCGAGGTACCCCGGTCCGCGTGGTCCCACTGTTCGTTGTTTGGAGTCGATCCGTGAACTGTGCGTCCGTCGCGTGTTTTTCCGCCGACGTTACGTCCGTTCTTCCCGTTCTTGATCCGTCGAGGCAAGTATTACTTGCTACATGCTATACTATATAATTAAACGTGTTTGACTCATTAAACTTGCAAACTTAACTCGACATAGCTAGTTTCTCATTGTGGCTGCAATTATGACATATATCATTTTACGATTAACCTAAAATTTCAGCTTGCTACTTTAACCCTAATAACGAAGTTACCTGTTAACCACATTTTACTGTTTAAAGGATGATAGCCTATACACTGGTAGTTCTATTATAATCTGATATTGAGATAACGGTATTGCAGCGCAAGGGGTGCTCGAAACTTGCTAATATGATGAAACGTCTGTACTATACCAATGCACTAATGTGATTAAATAAATTGCTTATTGTTGTTTAATTCATTGCTTATTTCCTGCTGTTATTCCTTGTTCGATTTTATACCTGTTGTGAGCACACCCTCGATTATGTTACATATTGACTTGACCTTGCTACACATGACATATATATATACCGATGCACCGGACATGGTACCCTTTACTATCGACTTAACCTGATGTACCATGACCTGACCTGTTACCTGATCTCATGCCTAATGCCAACAAACCTGACTTGGAGTCCTCATGGACCATTCCTGTTGTCTATCCAGACAAACCTGACCTGTTACCTGATCCTGTGTTGGCATTAGTCCTTGACTACTGAATACCCGACCTGACACACATAACCTGGGGGTATGGGGAAATCAAACGGGTGATCTAAAGTGTAACTTAAAAGGGTATTACTTGATCCGTGGTCCCGGGGGGTAACGGGACATATCCTTTGAGTTACATGGAGGATTACTCGAATTGATTTCAAAGACTTTAGAATAGGAAACCCGATAGAACAGTTTAGTTACCCACTGCACACTACCCTGCATTGCTTGTTTCATACTATTGCTTTATTCATGTTTATTCCTGCATTGCTTATTACCATGTTTATATTATATTATTGGTTGACATGACGCGCTGACGTCTGGGTTTTGCATGGCCCAGATTCTTTACCACTGTCGCTGACCGAGCAGGAGTACTTCAGCCAGCAGGCTGATTTGTGAGTTCCGTAGTGACTAGTTTTATTTCCTGCATTTCTTTTTCCAGATGTGAGCCCGCATTATGGGACATACTTTTCTATTATTGTATTGGATCATTTGCTTCCGCACTTATTTATTATTGACTCTTGTTATTCTGGATTTGGACATGTGTTAGATGGTTTTTATCTTGTTCTTGATATCTCTACAGTCGTAATGTGACTGTGGATGGATACTTCCTACCCACAGGTAGCATGGTTGGCTATGTCACGTGCCCAATCTGGCGTACTCTGGGAAGCGGGGCGTGACAAGGAGGCACTAAAATTATAGCTCAAACCTCTTCCATCAAACCCAAAATATTCTTATTTTGGTATGAATGAGACGCTCCCAGTAATTATCTCTACAGATCTTATTAAGGAGCATGAGGAGGCCTTATTATCTATTCTTAAAAATAATATGGAAGTTATTGGATGGACAATGGCATATATAAAGGGAATTAATCATACTATTGTGCAACATATGTTTAACGCCGAAAGCAGAGACGAACTGGGATCGAACTTCTTGCTTGAATTTGGGGAAAGATGCTATAGTCCATATCCATCCACCTCTCCGAGAACGCTAAGTTAATTTATAACGCCATATATCGGAGGTTTGGATAGATGCGACCCATATAGCCGACTTTCAGATTCTCTCTCATGGATGAGAGATTTATTAATTGTAGGGACGCTTTTTTTTTCTGCTGCAGGCACAAGCCCCTGCAGTTAATTATGTTATCACGAATGATAACAACTTTCTGCTGCTCCAACATTTGTTTCATGTGTCGTGTTTTAGATTTGTTTATTTTGCGTTGCCCTTGGATTGTATACAGAGACTAATATTGTCGCTCGTAGGGCCCGGATTAGTCCAAATCCGTACATATTAGATTTGGGAGTTTTGGGTCCATGTTGGTATCTTAGTTTGCCAACGGGAATGAAGTTAGTTCGCATTTCTCATATCGATAAGGTCTGTCAGTTTAGGGGATACTTGAGTTTATCTAAGAATCGTTAGTTTTATTTTAGATTAAGATCAACTTAGATATTGTGAGCATACAGGTTCAAATGATCTTAAGATTAACACTTATCCAATTTGGGGTAGGGATCGGTCATAGTTTGGCGCATGATATACTGGCGCAATCCATGTGCATATCAGACATGTTTAGTGCATGCCCATATCTTGGCGCATGGGTTTTGGCGCTGGCATGTCTGGCGCATGCCCACATGTAAATCACGTAGCGCATTCCTATGTGTATGCATAACACGTGTGGCACAACAGTTAGGATTTTCAAAGATTAATCTCTATCTTCTTTGAAACTTAAGTTTCATGAAGTTTAAGCTTTTGTTAATTGGTCTTTTGGCTATTAACAATCAGCAAGATTAACTTTTTATGATCTTAGATTTTTATCTATGTTCCTTATTGAGAACTTGGGGTCTTCTGAAGTTTAAACTTCATCGTATTTTTATGAGGATCACCGGGTTTTGATGTTTTGTCCTCATTTTAATGGAGGAATTTTCTTAAGTTCTCCTTCAAACCCTATATCTTAAGATTGAAAATCCCTTTATGAGAGCTTGGGTTCTTATCAAGGGGATTTGAGTTAAGGATTTATGGTCCAGAGGAAGAACTTAAATTCTTTTTAAAGGTTAACCTTCTTTTTAATAGAGATTAATCTCCTTACCCAGGGTTTTTCGAAGGAAGGAGAAGAAAGAGTCTCGAGTCTCTGTTTTTTCAAAGCTTATATATGGTCTCTCTATATGGATGCCTTAACCACCCTCTCCTATCTCTCTTATTTATATAAGAGGGGAATTGTTAGGCAAGTGAGAGAATTTCTTATATGAGATCTCTCAAATTGATCTTAAGATCAACCAAGGTGCTTAAGTACCGTTGGATCTTTGATCCAAGGGCATATGTTAACAGAGTTAATCTTGTTTTAGAAAAATATTAAAATTATTTCTTGTTAACAAGAAAAATCTTTCTGTTTTATGAAAGATAGAGAAATATTTCCCCAAATATTACTTAAGTTGTACTGAAGCATGTGTTTCAAAGATTTGGCGCTTGCGCCACGTGTCTTGCACGTGGTGCAGCGTTAGACAGATCATGAAAGTATGCCTTAGCACCACCACTAGGTTATACAAGCATCAAGAATGCAATTTAAAAAAATATAGAGTGCTAAGCTATACTAACTTAGAATCGAACTAGAGAATTAAGGTTTTATGCAAGCTAACTAGTTCTATAACTAAGTGAAGAGGGTTACAACTTTTGTAGACCAAGTCCTTCACTTCTATAGCTCCAAGTAGTTGTTCCCCTCCGAACACAGAGACGCGACCGCGGAGGTTCGTCTTGCCTGATATTCGGGGAAGATGCTAATTGGTTTTATCCGTCCACCTCTCCGAAGATGCCAAGTTGATTTATGGCACCGTGTATCGGAGGTTTAGACGGATGCGGCCGATGTAGCAGATTTCGTCAGATTCCCCCTCGCTTGAGGGGTTTTTGATTGTGGGGACGCTCTTCCCTGCAGGCGCAAGCCCCTGCAGTTAATTACGCTACCGCATTGCGGTAACAACTTTCTCCTTCTCCAGAATTTCACTTCGTGTCGTGGGTGTTTATTTTGTTTGTGGTTGCCCGTGGATTGTATACGGAGACTGAGTAATGCCGTCGCCCGTAGGACGTGGATTAGTCCAAATCCATATTTATTTAGATTTGGGTTTGTTGTTTTTAGTTTAAGGATACGTTAGTCGCGTTGCGGCTAAGATCAACTTAAACGTTCGTCAAGGATACGTTAGTCCTGTTTTGGACTAAGATCGACTTGAACAAGATCGTTTAGATCCGAAAGAAGAGCAATTGGCTCTATTGTTCCAATTTAGGGACGTGGTGGTCCATATTCCAGTTTAGGGACGTGGTGGTCCATCATTAGTTTAGGGACGTCTCGGTCCGATATTAGTTTAGGGACGTTTCGGTCCGATATTAGTTTAGGGACGTTTTGGTCCACGAGTTTAAGGACCCCGCAATTCATATTGATGTGTGGTCGTCGGGACCCGTCACCTCTCTGACGTTGTTGAAGGATTACAAAGATAGGCGTCAGAGGAACTCGGAGATGTACCCTCGAACCGGAGGTAAATTGGTTTAGGAGAGCAATCTTGCTCGGTCAATTTAATTTAAGGACTTATGGCCAAAATTGGGCTAAGTCCAGTTGGAAATGTCCAACATTTTATTTGCTTTTGCATTGCATTTCATTTTTTATTTTTATTTGGGCTTTGCCCAGAAAGGATGCAGAGCATCAGTTTGTTTTGGGCTCTGCCCTTTATAAATGATGCAGAGCATCAATTTCATTTGGGCTCTGCCCTTTTTATTGCTTTGCAATTTATTTTGGCCTGTTAGGTCTTTTTGACTTGGGCCTGGCCCTTCAAGTAGATTCAAGAACAGAAGTGCAAAGCACTTTTTTTTTATCTAAATTCAGATCAAAGAAAAAACAAGTTTTTCTCTTGTTTTTCCTTATCTCAGAGAACCAAAGGTTCATAACAAGTGCAAGGCACTATTTTTATTTATTCATTTATTTATTGAAGATCAATGATCTTGTACTTAGATCAATGATCTGTTCATCAGAGATTTTTCTCTTCTTTTAAAGGTCTTTACCTTTTTTTTATGTTCTTGAGGAGTGCCCAAGAGTTCTCTTCTCTTCTCTTTTTTTTTAGCCAGAAGTTGATTATCTTGAATTGAGGTCTGGGGTCCTTTTTATAGTGTTCATAAATTAGTTAAATTTGTTAAGGAAATCCTTTTCTAAGTGATTTGGGGAATTTTCCCCACCGTTGGATCTTTGATCTAAGGCCCCTGTTTTACAGAAGAAAATCTTCTTGTTTTAACAAGAACAGAAAAGATTTTCTTAAATCTCCATTTTGTTTTTGCACAACTCCCCCAGCGCGTGACACGTGTCGCGCAGCGCAGCGCTTGCGCAACTGCGCAGACACGTGTCGCGCAGTGCAGCGCTTGCGCACCTGCGCAGACACGTGTCGCGCATCGCAGCGCTTGCGCACCTGTGCTTGCACCTGCGCTTGCGCAACTGCGCGGACACGTGTCGCGCAGTGCAGCGCTTGCGCAACTGCGCGGACACGTGTCGCGCAGTGCAGTGTTTGCGCAACAGTGTGTGCGCAGTTGCGTTTGCAACTGCGCAGACACGTGTCGCGCATTGCAGCGCTTGCGCAACTGACCGTTGTTTTCTTTTACTTTCTGTTTTTAAAAGAGCCCTGCTCTGATTGGACGCACTGCCTCGGGCGTTGCGTTGACATATCAACTTCTGACACGTGGCGCGTTGCGCGCAGCGCACGGGATTTGAAGCGTTGCTTCAAAATTTGAATTCAAACAGAGCCTTGCTCTGATTGGGGGAAACAAATGCCCCACACCGTTGCGCTCACGTGGCGCTCACGTGAGTGCAGCGGTGGCAAGATCCTGGCCATTGGATCAATGGGCGATCTGAAGGGGCGCAGGCGCCTATAAATAGGACCCTTGGTAATTTTTTACCATTTTCAAGAATCTAGTTTTCAGAGCCTTGTTCTTGCTTAAGAATTTTAGAGCCTTGCTCTTGCTTCTTCCCAAGAACTCCAGAGTTCAGAACTTAAAACCATCTTAGGTATTAATAAAATTAAATTAAATTAAATTAAAGTTGATTAATAGAGCCTTGCTCTCATAGATCTTTGATCTAAAACCCTTTTGGGGTTTCCTCAACAGAGCCTTGCTCTTAAAGTTCATAGATCTACAGAGATCTTGTTCATGGGTTTTAACTCATGAACAGAGCTTTGCTCATGGATCAAATGTAGATTTTTTTTAGATCTGAAAAATGAAGAATTTTTTATAAGTTTTCATGGATTTTTCAAGATTCCAAAATTTTAATTCTTTTAAGTGTGTTAAAAAAATTTGATGGATCTTTCCATTATTACCAAAGAGCTATGCTCTTTTGAGGAATCTTGTTCCTCTGAGACCAGAGTTTGACAAATGTCACTCTGTGACAGAGCTTTGCTCTAAAAGAGGAGATTTTCTCCTTGTCTCTAGGGATTTCCCATCAATGAGGATATTCTTTGTGGATCTTTTTCCATGAATTGACAGTCTCATCTAATGATGGGATCGTCTTATTAAATGATGCACCGTCATCCAGATTTTGTGGGTCCCCCTTTGGTCCCCTACCCACTGCATCACAGTGTGGAGTAAGATTTTAAAATCTCAAGGGTTAGAACACTAATGGTTATTTTTGTCTTTCCACAGGAAACATGTCTGATGACTTGTCTTTCCTCTTCGTTCGCTCGGAAGGAGGGTTCCCCCATTCGCTAGTGGACCGGGTGGCGTTCGCTCTCATTAAAGATCATGACCCTGAGTGCAAAAAGCTCCACCTGCGGGGAAGGTGGTACAGCCAGATCATCCAAGGCCGTCGCAGCTTCAGTTCCGCCTCGCCTTCTGAGCCCATAGTTACGATCCCTTATGCGGACGAACCCCCGGTGAAGTATGCCGTGGAGGTTAAAAATTGGAATTCTGACGACCTCCTCCAGCCTGCAATCGGTGCCATCCCTGTGCAGCCACCGCCGGCGATAGACATTCTGGGGAGGCGAATCTGTCAGGGTGAAGCACGCCTTTGGGGACAGGCTTACAATATTGGACTGATCCCGCGACCGCTCGCCGGATATTTGCAATGGGCCCGGTACATCTTATCGGCGAAAAGGACTCATCTAACGAAGATTGGTTTATATTTGGCCATTTACGTTTCGCGTTTCGAGTATCCCTCTCCTCCGACGTGGTGGATCAAGGCCTTTGTTGAACAATGGAATATCCCCACCCACACCTTCCTGATGACGGATAGGGAGGTCTCCATCTCCTTAGAGGAGTTTGCTGAAGTTTCGGGTCTACCAATGAGGGGGGAGCACTACGAGGAGCTGCTTCCTCCTGACGAATACATCTTTGCCACCAAGCCGCTGGTGTTTGACTTGACTCCGGAGAACGCCATTCAGCATCAGTGTCCGGGCTTGGTGAAGGTATTGGAGATCTATGAGGAACTCCATCTGGAATCGGGCGACCGGGGCATCAGTTTCGCAGATTTTATTGCTCGCTTCATTCGCCCGGAGTTCCTATCAGAGCAGAGTGAGAAGTTCGCTCAGCTTAATGACCCTTTTGGTTTCGGTTTGGACCACCGACCCGTATCGGAAAATGACCAGAGGGATTTTTATCTTCCCAGCGCTGCCATCGCCGCTTTCTCAGAAATCGCCGTCCCAGGCATGGATGAGGAGACCTTTTTTATTGGGTTCTTGGGCTTGTGGCTATGCAGCTTTGCGCTCCCCATGCACCCACGCCTCATGCGGTCCTCTGTCTTTTACCCAGCGCATCGGATGGTGGCTGGTTTGCAGTTATCGGTAGGAATCGCCGGGCTGGCTTATCTTTACAATGGACTTAGCGTAGCGGCGGACGCTAGTGAGCCTGGGGTACAGCCTGCTAACTTCCTGATGCACTACATCACTTCTTGGATGGAGCTGCATGTGCGAGGGGTGTTCGGTGTCCATAAGATTCCTCCGTTCTTTGAGAAATGCAGACTCCCGAGAATCATGCGGTTGGTCGGCGCTTCAATTGTGGTTGCACCCCCAGGGAGTCTAGGGGGCTGCTCTTTCGTCCACATTTGGTCGGAGCGAAGATTTCCTTTGTGGATAAGGTTATAACCATAGGCTCAGAGACTACTAAGTCAGTAGTGCCACTGCGCGACGATTTCAAGGACGGGGCTTCCGTATTGAAGGCTCGGGAAATCCTCCACCTCTACTCCATTCGGCCGGGCTATCTAGTGTTTAGGCAGAATTGTTAGTTATATGTATGCCCTAGAGGCCATTGCTATACATAGGATGTATATTGTAGTGGATGCTGAGACGTATATAGGGAGGACTTTCTTGCTCGACATGATTTTATGCTATCTGGTTGCTCTTTAACTTAACGTGTACACTGATTGTCTCTCTGTTACATATTGGTAAAGCCCTTAGGATGTGTACTTGACTACCTGGACTATGATGCGGATCATACTAGTGGGGACATGGTAGTCCATAAGTACATCCTTCAAAGTCCCTAGTCGTGGGTATATCGAGACGGGGCATCGATATACCAGAGTAGACTAGCGTATACCTTCTCGACCCATGCAGATGGGCGATGGATGATCCCATATCCATTGGTGTTTGACATCAGAGATGATATACGGGTGCTCAGTGGAGATTGGGTACACTGGACGGACTCGCCGAGAACTCCCAGATGGTATTATACCTTACGTCAGATGGCAGTTCTCAGGTGACACTGGTACAGAGTAGTCTGTTGACCCGAGATCGTCATAGAGTCTTGTGTGGTTCCTACTGTGCTTTGATTTCCACCTTACCACGTCCAAGAGGGCGTGCAAAACGGTGGTTTTTGGGTACAGTCCCGAATCACATGGAGGCAATGAGCGATAGGAGGGGATTCGTCTCTCCCGGTATAGGGAGTTGATGTTGCGCTGTGTTCGATTGGCTATAACCGGAAATCCCTGGCCAGGGTTGCTGAGATTTACTGGTAAGTGTTACCAGTAGTTTCTCGAACTGTTATAGACCTCATATCGACACGACTTATCGAGCTATTGGGGTCTGACGTTTACCACCCCTAGGCGAGATATGCGACATATCAGACGATCAGACCGGACTGTACGGTAAGTGTTACTGGTTGGATTCACAGGAGTGTGAGTGGGCTTGCTCGTCGATCTTCTGATCGCTCAATACCCGGGTGGCCGTTACGTTTAGCAGACCGCTTGCGGCTTGTGGGTGCTTGATATGATCATCACCTGCTGCCGGCGTATTGACGAGTCTTTAGAGTCCTACACAGAGGTTTCCTAGCTCAAGCGAAATGAAATAGGAGCGCATATGAGATATGTGCGGGACCGAGAATAATGCGTGTATATGATACCATATTCTATTCTCGCGATGAATGTATCGATATGGTTGTATGCGATATAACCTAGTTATCGAATCAAGGATTGATTCGATAAGTCGATATATTGGATATTAGTCGGTTATATGCGATGTGACCGGATCGTTAAATCAAGTGTTGATTTAATGATTTAATGCATAATTATATATTTGATATATTACTTTGCATTAACTAGTATTGGTTCACTTTAAATGGATTTTCTCGCATGCTTTGCATAAGTTGTATATGTGATATACTTTTGTGCACTTGTTTGTATCATGTTTGATGATACATGTTAACTTGGTTAAGTGTAAAGATTAAACCATGGTTAAGTTAATGATTAGGGTTTTGTTTTTCTTTCTTATTTATTTATTTATTTATTTATTTTGGAAAGAATAAAGAGAAAATGGTGGCTTTCTTTGTTTGTAGTTGAATCTTCATGAAGGTTTGACTTTGTAACCATTTTGTCTTCATGCTTAACCCTAACCATTTAAACAAACCATGGTCTATTCTCTACACTTAACTAGGGTTAGGATATGATAAGTATTCATATTATTTTACTTTTTAAAACACTTATCATATTCTTTGCTTCTTCTTCTTCTTCTTCAAGAAGAAAACCTAGACTTCATCAATGGTGACTTGATGAAATGAGTGAGAAATCCAATTCTAAAGTGAAACCACTTCCTATTTCTTCATCCTCTACCTCTTGCCAAGTAGTAGAGTGTGTTTTCTTCACAAGTTTCATGACTTGGTGAAGTGGGAGCTTGATCTTGTGATGCCTCGACGTAGATCATCTTCGGCACGAAGCCGACGACCTTGCCCTCCCATTTCTCCGATGAAGCCGACGCTAGAGCCCGGGTTTCCATTTGGACAGCGAGGAGACTTCATTGCGGAGCTATGGAGGTGGAGGACCGGATCTACAAAGGTTGTATTTCCGTTTTCCCTTTACTTAAGCTGTTAACTAGTTGCTTATTCGCCTAGAATTCTAGTTAACGATCCGTATTAGGGTTTCTCGGCACCCGTAAAATTTCAAATTGGCATGGTTGATGCCTTGTGAGACCTCATTAGAGTGCCTAGGAACCCTACAAGAATGAGACCGCACTTTTCATGAGGTACAACCCGCACCGGTTTGCTCAGCAATCGAGCTACAACCAAGGGATCCCGATGGAAGCTTTCTTGGAAAAGCCTGTGGTCAGCCGAGAGGGGATGAAGAATGCAATGCACCATTTCACACGGCTTAACATGGGTTCCTATTTCTTCATTAGTGAACCCAGCTGTGCCCCTAAGATGCTTAATTCATATGTAGCCTGGTATGTGCATGCGATGGGCCCAATTATCCTAACGGAGAAGCGTATATTGGTTGACCGTAGGGGTGCGCCTCCTGGCGGTGATCGCAAGGCCCCCTTGCAACCAAGGATCCCGGTCATTCCTCCGTTAAAAGATGCAGGAGTCGACCGACCACGCGTGTTGAGCCCCCCGCGTGGATTGCTGCTGTCTACTACGGTGAATGCACCACAGGCGCCCCGTGTTCCTAGGAAGACGGTTAATGTAATATCGCCAGAGTCCGGCGTAGGAGCGGATATCGGGACCCGCCATCCCAAGGTGACTGCCAAGCGCAAATCTATTCCGGGTGGATCTAAAGCTGGCGGGCAGAAGAAGAAAAAGTCCATCCTTTCCCTTGATGCGATCCTCAGCTTAGAGCCTGCGGCTGCTCCCAACGAAGGCATAAGTGAATACGGCAGCAATGAGGGCTTCTTGGTAGACCCTGCAGACACCAATTTGGCTGCCGCCATTGCAGCTTCGGAGCGATCGGCGAGGCTCGAAGCGATGTTAAGTAAACTCGCTGAGTCAGGTAATCATCAGCCGCCTTCTTCATCATTTTATTGCACTTTTTATTATTATCTTTAACTAATATTTGCCCCATTTTCAACAGGTGTCTCTACTGAAGAGGCTATTGCTGCTTCTTTGAAAACCTTCTAAGAGGAGGAGGAGAAACGTGCTCTAGCAGGCGTTGGTATGACCCACCCCTTTCTCTTTTATATGGAAAGTTTGTTATCTCTTCTGATGGTCAACCTAACCTTCTTCTTTTGTTTCTCTGCAGGGGCTATATCAGTTGATGCGGGGATCCTCCCCAAGCCTGTTACTGAAGTCCCGGTCTCGTCGGGGCTGCTGCAGGAGCCTCGACTCGACAAAACGACGAGGGATGCCTTGAAAAATTTGGAGGCATCCCTATTCACGGACGAGGACGCCTCAATTAAGGAGGCTCTAGTGGCATCCGTCTCAACGGCTCGGGAGGAGGGGAAGCGGTTGAGACGCGAAGCAAAGGCGCGTAGAGCTGCTTTGGCCATAGGAGCGGGCCCTAGCACCATCCCTCGTGCTGATACTCCCTCTGAAGAGGCCCCTGTCGCCCTATCTACTGCTCGCAGGCAAGTGGCGCGCGCGGTTCGAAGTGCAAATGATAAATCCTCTTCAGGTAGCATTTCTTTCAGAACCTTGTTGTAAGAATTATAAAGCCACCGGTTCTTATGTATCCCATCTTGTAGGGCCAAGTCCTACCGAGGGGGAGGCGGAGACCGTTGAACCCAGGGAAACAGAGGAGGCGGTTCCTGCCGAACCCGAGCTGACGGTGAGCAACGTCGTTGGGGCTACGGGGCCTGAAACAGAGGTTGGGGGATCTGCAGCCGAGAGGGTCATTGATGCTGAACCTGAAGTGGCGGCAGATGAAATGATCGTCATAACCGAGCCGAGGGTAGTGGTGGGCGAGGCGCTTGAGGCTGGCGACCTCGTGATGACGGTGGACGAGACAACCGTGACCGCAGAACTCGAGGGAGTAGCGGGTAAGATGGCCATGATTCCTGAGGATGAGCTAACCGCTCCTTCTCAGGAATCTGGCAATGCTCCAATCATAGCCCTCCCCGTCTGTGGTCCCCCGCCGTCTCCAGGACTTGCGAGCACGACAACGGTTCCCATTGAGTCTGGTGATGAGGCCACGGGCGGTGGCCTCATGTCAATGGAGGAAGGAATTGCCTCAGTTTCGGCCGGCAGCTCGTCGAGTAAATTTCGAGTTACTATCATTCTCTTTTTATATCTCGCGATCTTTTCTAACAAGTTTGTCTTTGTTTTTAACGCAGGTGCGGCCAATGCCGATGCTCCATTGCTCGAAGGAGCACCGTCAACTACTGCCTTGGTGGTGGTCACCTCCCAGCCTTCCCTTGTGCCATCGCGGATGTTGGAAGGTATGGATCTATGACTTATTAGTTTATCTTTTAACCGCATAACTCATGTGCTAACGCCGTACCACTTGTGCCTTTTCAGGAGTGCTCTTTGATCATCTATATCAAGTGTTGCTCCCACACTTCTCCTTCCCATCCGAACTCACTTCTCCCTCTAGTGGCGCCGGTGAGTATAGTTTCACTCCGATGTGCTTATTTCCCCCCCTTTTTTTGCAATGGGATGATTTCTGACTTTTCTTCTTCCTTATTGTAGTGCCACAAATCGAAGGAGGGGACGCCAGACGTGCCACGCCACCGGCCCTTCCGACTTTGCCATCTGTTGCAGCTGGTATAGTAAATTTCCTTTTTGACAACTCTTCAAAATCTTCTGAACTATCGTTTAACTATGTTTCGTTTTGCAGCTATCGTTCCGGCTCCGGTCCTTCTTGAGTCTCGTGTCCTTTCACCGACAGGCCCTTTCTTGAAACGTCCATCTTCAAAGGGTGCCGTGATGAGTTTGGGCATGCTGAGCGGGTATATCGAAGAACTTAACGTGGACGCTCTCCCCTCTGCTGCAGATTTCGCTGTCGAGGTTAACCCAATGTTGGCGGCGCTCGTAAACTTTCACAACGAAGGCGTCGTCGAATCTTGGGTTAACCACTGCAGAGAGATCGAGGCCTGCCTGCATCGGCTGGAGTCGACGCGTCCTTCTCCTGAAGTTTTGGCCATGAGCACCCAACGGACAGCTTGGCTCGAGCAAGGCGCTTCTTATCTCCGCCACTTGGAGCAGGAAGCGGCTTTACGGTTGAAGGAGCATCAGGAATCTTCAAGCGCAACCGCTCGCCTGCGCGCTGAAGTTAGGACGAATGCTGCTGAGGTGAAAGCCGTCTTTGAAGGCCTTCTGAAGCGTATCTCTAATGGGCTAGCACTGAAGCGGAAGCTCGATGCCGCTGAGCGTGATGCCCGAGGCCAAGAAGCAGCTCAGCAGGTCGTTGGGGAACAACTCACATCCTTCACGCAGCAGCAGGCTCAAGTAGAGGCCGAACTGGCGGTGGCGGCTGACCAAGAGAAGGCGTGGAAGGAAGTACGCGAGCAATTGATAGAGCTGTTCAAGAAGCTTCCTTCTCCCTGAATATTTTGTATCATTTACAAACTTGTAATTTGTATACAGTATATATACATTCTCTGTTCTTTATACGATTCGCCTTGTATTTTGATTGAATTTATGAATAAAGATACACATTCCTTCTTGCAATGTCTTGTAATATTTCTTTGCTTTCTCCCTTTTCATTATGATGTTTTCGATGAACCTGATTGGCGGATAACTTAATTTCTCCAAGAGATAGCGATGGCTTAGGCCGCAGGTTCAGATCTGCCGTCTAAGACTTTTCAACTCTATGAGCCATGAGGGTCTCATAGAGACTTTTCTCCCTACGGATCGAGAGGATCTCGTAGGTGGGTTTTCTCCTTAGGAATCGTGAGGATTCCCAAGTGTGGTTTTCTCTTATAAGTCGTAAGGATCCTATAAGAGAATTTTCCCTCTTACGAGTCGAGAGGATTCGTAAGCGGTTGTTTCCCTCCTTGTCGAAAATCGACTTTGGAGAGTGAGACCCGTGAATAGTATGCAAGAGACCATTTTGGATTGACTTGCAGGGCCCCATTGTTCAGGAAGCAAGCTTTTCAATCCTTGCTGCCTGAGACTTCGTCTTGCAAGTTGAGACGAACCGGGAATTCTCCCGCAGAGACAGTGGTGGCTCTGCGTGGGTCTAGAGGCTCTCGTCACGGAGTGTTTGTATCCGTGAGTCAAGGAGTTTGCTAGGGATTATTTGTTTCCCAAGCGCCAAGGATTATTTGTTTCCTTGGGGTTTGAAACGAGTCGAGGATTTTCCACGGAGGCACTGGTGGTTCTGCAGGTCGACGCGAATCAGGAAGCTCTCGTCAAGGAGTGTTTGTATCCGTGAGTCGAGGAGTTTGCTAGGGATTATTTGTTTCCCAAGCGCCAAGGATTATTTGTTTCCTTGGGGTTTGAAACGAGTCGAGGATTTCCCACGAGGCACTGGTGGCTCTGCAGGTCGACGCGGATCAGGAGGCTCTCGTCAAGGAGTGTTTGTATCCGTGAGTCGAGGAGTTTGCTAGGGATTATTTGTTTCCCAAGCGCCAAGGATTATTTGTTTCCTTGGGGTTTGAAACGAGTCGAGGATTTCCCACGGAGGCACTGGTGGCTCTGCAGGTCGACGCGGATCAGGAGGCTCTCGTCAAGGAGTGTTTGTATCCGTGAGTCGAGGAGTTTGCTAGGGATTATTTGTTTCCCAAGCGCCAAGGATTATTTGTTTCCTTGGGGTTTGAAACGAGTCGAGAATTTCCCACGGAGACGCTGGTGGCTCTGCGAGTCGACGCGGATCAAGAGGCTCTCGTCAAGGAGTGTTTGTATCCGTGAGTTGAGTAGTTTGCTAGGGATTATTTGTTTCCCAAGTGCCAAGGATTATTTGTTTCCTCGGGGTTTGAAACGAGTCGAGGATTTCCCACGGAGGCACTGGTGGCTCTGCAGGTCGACGCGGATCAGGAGGCTCTCGTCAAGGAGTGTTTGTATCCGTGAGTTGAGTAGTTTGCTAGGGATTATTTGTTTCCCAAGCGCCAAGGATTATTTGTTTCTTTGGGGTTTGAAGCGAGTCGAGGATTTCCCACGGAGGCACTGGTGGCTCTGCGAGTCGACGCGGATCAGGAGGCTCTCATCAAGGAGTGTTTGTATCCGTGAGTCGAGGAGTTGGCTGAAGACACTGGTTTCTTCGAAGTTGGAATGAACCGTCGAGATTTGGCTTCGTCTTCTGGCGGAGCTTGTTGGGAAAGTATGGTTCCCTCTTTGTTTACGCCCTTGGATTGTATACAGGGATCGATGTGATCTTAACTGTAGGGCCAAAGTTTTATCATCATTTTTTTTGTTTTATCTCCGCGATGCTCTATCATTTCAGCTTTTATATCGCGAAGGTCGCGATCGCCCAATCATTTCGGCTATTTTTCGCGGTGCCCAATCATTTCGGCTATTTATTTTATTTTTACTCGCTGCTTTTTATTGTGAGTTGCCCAATCATTTCGGCTATTTATTTTTTTATTTTTACTCGCTGTTTTTTTATTGCGAGTTGCCCAATCATTTCGGCTATTTATTTTTTTATTTTTACTCGCTGTTTTTTTTTATTGCGAGTTGCCCAATCATTTCGGCTATTTTGCATGCATACATTTTTACTTGCTGTTTTTTATTGCAAGTTGCCCAATCATTTCGGCTATTTTTCGTATGCATATGTGGCCTACTGGCTTTCCGCCGTAAACCTGGAATTAGACACCGATTTCGGCATCAGCACCGCTACAACTGGGATATTGCCAGGAGCGAATCATCATCTGCCTCTGTCGATGTTGAACAAAGGTGGCTTAGCGACCAGGGTTAGGGTCCTGTTGTCTAAGGCTTTTAACTTCATGAGCCGTAAGGGTCTCACAAAGGTATTTCTCCCTACAAGTCGTAAGGATCTTGTAGGTGAATTTCCTCCTTAAGAATCGTGAGGATTCCTAAGTGTATGTTCCTCTGTAAGTCGTAAGGATCCTACAGTAGGGTTTTCTCCTTGTAAGTCGAGAGGACCTACAAGGGTCGTTCACCATGTGAACATATCCCCAGTCACAGATGAGACTTGGTTAGGGAAATGTTTATTCACGCCCGTGGATTGTATACAAGAGCCAGTATTGGACCACTTGTAGGGCAATATCGGAAATTGTGGGGATTGCTTAAGCACAGGTTTAGGTTTCTGTAACTTAAGACTTTCAAATCCTATGAGCCGTGAGGGTCCCATAAGAGAGTTCTCCTTACGAGTCGTGAGGATCTCGCAAGTGTATTTTCTCCTTAGGAATCGTAGGGATCCCTGAGTGTGTTGCTCCCTTGTGAGTCGTAAGGATCTCACGCGGGTGGTTTTTCCTTACAAGGTCGAGAGGACCCTATAAGTGTCCTTTAACGAGGTTGTGCCCTTTCAGGTTTTCACAAACACTCGCCGGTAGTCCTGCTGTTTTTACTCACGGAGCCCTTTCGGGTTTTCATCCGTGCCCATTTTGCTTATGGACATACCGTTTTTTTATTCTTTTTATTTTCTTTTTCTCTTTTTTTTATGAGGTTGCGCCCTTTCGGGTTTTCACGAACACTCGCCGGTAGCCCTGCTGTTTTTACTCACGGAGCCCTTTCGAGTTTTCATCCGTGCCCTTTTTGCTTATGGACATACCGTTTTTATTTATTATATTTTTTTTTATTTATTTTTATTCATCTCGTCAGCCTGAGGATGCTGCGGTATTAGTTTAAGGACATTTCAGTCCACTATTAGTTTAAGGACGTTTCGGTCCGACTTTGAGAAGGCTGGTTACTGCTGATAGAGTTTGAGCTTAGGAAGATAGCGGGCGGACATAGTCATCGTCATCTATCATTGGCCTAGGCTGTGGCTCATTAAGCATAGTATCTCTTTAGGAAGCGACCGTTTATCGGCCTGAAAGGCCTTTCACCGTGCATATCCATGAGTAGATAGGCCCCACCCTGGTAGACCTTATCTATGATGTATGGGCCTTCATAGTTTGGCTCGAATTTTCCTCGCTTGGCGCGATTGGGAATCATAGGCCTTTTGACCACTAGCACAAGTTCGCCTTGGCGGAATGTCCTAGGTCGGGTTAATCTTTCATATGAGCGCGTCATCTTTGCTTTATAAGCTTCCAGATTTTGTTGCGCTATGAGCCGTGTTTCTTCAAGAGCATCAAGCTCCTCAAGCCGAAGGTTAGCATTTTCTTCGTTCGTCAGTTCATAGTGGACTGCCATTCGTAGAGAGGGTAGCTCTATTTCGAGGGGAACTACCGCTTCTGTACCGAGCACCAACGCGTACAGCGTTGTGTTCGTGGCCGTCTTGAACGTAGTTCGATATGCCCAAAGAGCTTCTTACAGCTTCTCGTGCCAGTCTTTCTTATTTCGTGACGCCGTCTTTTTCATGATTTTTGTTAGGGTCTTGTTGAAGGCTTCAGCTAGACCATTAGCTCGCAGATTATAAACCGAGGAATATCTCCAGTCTATATTATGTTGTTGCGCAAAGCGACTGATCTTGTGGCTTCTGTAAGCTGGCCCGTTATCGAAGATGATCCGTCGCGGAGTTCCAAACCGATATATGACGTGCGTTTTGAAGAAGTGGAGGATGTTTTCCGTCTTCACTTCTCTTAACGGTACTGCTTCTGCCCACTTAGAGAAGTAGTCAGTCGTCGCTAGGATGAAACGATGTCCTCTAGACGATGCTGGTTCGATGGGGCCGACTATATCAGTCCCCCACATTTCGAATGGCCAGCTAGCCACCATTGGATGCAGTGGATTCGGATGTTGATGAATGAAGTCCCCATGAATTTGGCATGAATGGCATTGCTTCGCATATTCGAGGCAGTCCTGGATCATTGTGGGCCAATAGTAGCCCATCCGTTTGATCTTCAACTTCATCTTTGGGCCCGCTTGGTGAGAACCGCAGAGTCCGTCGTGAACTTCCTGGACGACTCTTTTTGCTTCGTCAGGTCCTAAGCATCTCAGCCACAGAGAATCAAACGACCTCTTGTACAGAGTATCATTGACGAAGGCGAAAGACAGAGCTCGTTTCATAAGCTGATGTCTTGTGGACGCTTCTTCAGGCATTCGGTGGGACTTAAAGTAGTTTATGAAGACTTCCCTCCAGTCCTCAACCTTTTCCCAACCTTTTACTTGCAGGGTAGTCTGCTCGTTCGCTCCTTTTTCTTCGGATGATTCCGGAGATATTTCTGCTGGGGCAAGCACCCGACGGCTTTGTACCATGATTCTGACGTCATCAAGATTCTCGTCAGCCAGTTCTTTAGCAAGTTTGGCCAATGCGTCTGCTTTGCTGTTTTCCGCGCGCGGTATGTTTTCCAAAGTGTAGGAAGGAATTTGGGTCAACAGTTGTTGCACCTTTTCGCCGTACTTCACCAACTCCGGCTTGCACGTTTGGTAGTCGCCGTTTACTTGACTAACGACCAGTTGAGAATCCCCGTATATGAGGAGGTTTTCAATTCCCATGTCGATGGCGATCTCGAGGCCTGCTATCAGAGCTTCGTATTCGGCTTCATTGTTTGTCCTCGGCTCTGTTAAGGAGAAAGCGAAGCGCATTATCCCTCCTTGTGGAGTCACGAAGATGAGGCCTACCCCCGATTTGATTATAGGGGTACTTTGTTTGCGCTTCTTCATGGAAGATGCGCCATCGAAATAAAGCTCCCATCGAGTATCATCACCGTCGACCGCATCAAACGCATGTTCGTCTGGAAGATCGCAGTTTAAAGGGGAGTCGGCCGGTATCGGGTGCTCTGCGAGGAAGTCGGCGATGGCCTGGCCTTTCACTGCCTTGAGAGGTCGGTACGTTACCGAGAACTCCATCAAGAGCAGGGCCCATTTAGCGAGTCGTCCCGTCAATATAGCCTTTGACATTAAATACTTAAGAGGGTCTACCTTCGAAATGAGACGGACCTCATGCGCTAACGCATAGTGCCTGAGCTTTGTTATCGCGAAGATCAACGCTAGGCAGTGTTTTTCAATGGGGGAGTAGTTGCTTTCTGCCCCCAGTAGAACTCGACTTAAGTAATAGAGTGCTCTTTCTTTCCCTTGGTCGTTCTCTTGTGCCCATAATGCGCCTAAAGAACCTTCGAGGGCGGTTGTATAAAGAATGAGAGGCTTTCCCTTAACCAAAGCAGCTAACACTGGAGGGTTTTGCAGGTATTGCTTGATCTCGTCTAGTGCGCTTTGGCACTTTTGATCCCAGACGAACGGGGTTTCCTTCTTCATCAGGTGGCTATAGGGACGGCACTTGCCTGAAAGATTGGCTATAAATCGCCGTATGTATGCGAGCTTCCCTTGGAGAGACCGCAACTGTTTGAGAGTCCTCGGCGGAGGCATTTCCATGATCGCCTTGATCTTGGACGGATCTATTTCGATACCCCGGTGTCGAACAATGAATCCCAGGAATTTGCCTGAGGAAACTCCGAATCCACACTTGAGTGGATTCATCTTCAAGTTGTATTGCCGAAGGCGTTGAAATACGGTCTTCAGATGCTCGAGATGTTCCTCATATGATTTGCTTTTAACAACGAGGTCGTCGATATAGCATTCGACGATTTCGTGTATAAGGTCATCGAAGATCTTCGTTATGGCCCTTTGGTAGGTGGCACCGGCGTTCTTTAAACCGAAGGGCATCACCTTGTAACAGAATATTCCCAAAGGAGTCCGGAAAGCCGTATGTTTCTGGTCTTCAGGATGCATTTTTATTTGATTATATCCTGATGAGCCGTCCATGAAGGAGAAAATCTCAAGCGTGGACGTATTGTCTATCATCAGTTTGGTGACTGGTACTGGGAAATCATCCTTCGAGCAGGCTTTGTTGAGATCCCGAAAGTCCATGCATATGCGCACCGTTCCATTTTTCTTCATCACTGGGACGATATTAGCGATCCATTCAGGGTATTGAACCTCCTGGATAAAGCCAGAGTCTATCAGCTTTCTGACTTCAGCGTTGATGCTCATCTCGAATTCAAGCCGCATTCTTCTTGGCGCTTGTTTAACTGGCTTGACACCCGGGGATATCGTCAGTCTATGTACAGCAACTTCTGGATCTAGTCCTGGTATCTCAGAATAGTTCCATGCGAAGCAATCTTTATGCTGTACAAGGACGTCCCTTAACGCAGCCACCCTCTCTTCAGACAGCAGCTCGCTGACAAATGTTGGTCGTGGATCGTTTATTGTCCCTAACTCAATTTTCTTGAGGTTATCTGCAGTGGTATGTATTCCATCTTCTAGTTCTTTCGGAGCTGGGGGAAATTCTGAGATTACCTCATCATTGTCGTTTTCAAGGCACCAGGGAAGGCTGTCCAGGTTTTCGGATTCTTCTTTTAGTATTGTTATCACGTGACAAGTACGAATTCGCTTCCAGTCCCAATGTGGAACTGGTTTTTCTTTCGTGGCCTTGGGCTCGTGCTTTTGTGGTGGCGCTACCCTCCAGTTGTCAGACAGAGCGAATTTACCAAGCTGATGTTGATCTTCAACCCAATTCTTGAAGGTGAAGCAATCTTCAAGAGGATGACCTATTATTCGATGGTAAGAGCAATAGTCCGGGTGTGAGACTTCGCTCGCTTGTTCGGTGTTTAGACTCTGGCAATGTAAGCATTTGATGCTTTAAAGCAAGATCAAGTATCTTCTTCGTCTTGTTTCGCGGAAACGAGTATGCTCGACCCATTTTCTTCATAAGGGATAGATCAATAACGCTCGACTCCCGTTTGCATGGCTTCTTAGCCATGCTTTGTTGTTGTTGAGCGCCTTTTTGGCTTTTCGACTTATTTCTGCTTTTGCGTCGAGCCTTCTTTATAAAAGGTTGACGAGGAGTGGTATTTTCATCCTTCACGGCCTGTTGGAGAAGGCGTTGCGTCTTGGCTTTCTCATAGATGACCATTTCGCGGTTATGATCGTCTCGGACTTTTTGACCCGCTTCCCTTATAAGCTTGTCCATTTGTTCTTCAAATGATGGACCGGGCAATTTCTCATCAGGAACTTTTACTGGCTTAGGATTAGCGTCCTCCCATTGAGCATCCGCTTCTTCATCGAAGTCATACATGACATAACAGCTGTTTAGTAGCTCTCGTTTCCTTGACCAGATGTATCCGAGCCCTTTTGTTTCCATTCTCCCGTTAGGCAGTTTACGTTGAGTCCCGGGGACATTCCAGACCCTGTCATAGAATTTGTTCTTTCTAACGGTCTGTTTGAAGGATATCCCCTGGCGTTTCAGCAGCTTCTTCAAACCTTCTGTATAATATCTGGGAAGACGGATAGGCTGAAGCCTGTCCAACGTGGGATCCGCGCCATGCCAGATTTCTTTTTCCACCTTGCTTTCTTCAGAACGGTAGAATATGATTGCCTTCTTGCCTTTTCGTCCGGGAGGGATATAAAATGTTTGCAATTCTTCCACGCTGTCGGTGTCCAGCGCATCCAGTTCTTTATAATGTTCAAGCGGCACCATGGCTATCTGCAGACTTCGCTCTTCATCAGCAGAAGCTCGTATTGAAAGCCGAGCAGGGAATACAGCATGAACTTCATCCTCCGAATCACTACCGAAGATCAATGAAGGAGCGGATGATCCCGTCTTGGTGTATTGGGGGGGGCCCGAATGAATTATATCCTCCTCCTCCTCGGTATCACTGCCGAAGACAGGGATGGTTGCGTGAGTTTTGTTCTCCGGTTTGTGACACCTTTCCGTGTCTTCGAAACTCGGCAAGAAGTATTTGGCATCTTCATACTTGCGAACTTCATTCACGGAAAACAGATTCAATTCTCCTGGCACAGTGTACTCGAGACCATCCCTACAATATTTCATACACTGATGCTGTGTAGAAGGGATGATATTGTACTCGTGTAACCATGGTCGGCCGAGCAGAGCATTGTAGCATGTCTTGGCATCTATAACATGGAATTTAATATCTGTGACGAGCAACCCGAAGCGTAGCGTCAATATCACAGATCCAAGAGTTTTTGATGATTGGGAGTCGAACCCGGAGATGGTGATCTTGTCTCGGGCGAGGTGTTGGACACTCATGCAAATTTCCTTTAACACCCGCACATTGAGCAAATTAACAGACGATCCGTTATCGACCAAGATCTTACCTATCTTTATGTCATGGCAATATCCTGAGACATAAAGGGGACGATTGTGTTCGCACGTCCCGAGGAGAAGGTCATCATCGCCAAAAGCAACGTCGGCCGTGTGCACTTCTTCCAATTCATCCTTCATCTTTTCTTCGGCCAGGAAGGCTTGGAACTGGTCCGGATCTTGTAGCGCCTTGATCAAAGAATCCCTCGCCTCTTTTGATAGTAACAGGGCATCAAGAATGCTGAGTTGTGAGGGTAGCTTTCTCAGATGCGCTAAGACATTGTAATCTACCTTATTTCTCTTCGGCGGGTTCTTGGCGTTTAGCTCCTCCAGAATTTGGTCATCTAAGACGATATCTTCAGAGATCTTTTCTTTCCCTTTATCTTTTCTGTTTGAGGGTCCGAGGTTCTTTTCAGGCAGCGTCCGATTCCGTAGCCGGATATTTTCGCAGACCTTCGGCTCTTCTTCTTTTCCCGAAGTGGATTCTTTAAAGAGAGGGCCAAGCTCTAGCTCCTCATCAGAATCGCTCCCGAATGTGGGCACTTGTGATCCTCCGGCGTCAATCATGCAACAATCACCGGTAGCTCTGTTAAGCCCTTTGATCGTTCCGTTCTGTTCTCGGCGAGTCTTGCGCTTACCCCGCTTAAACTGTTGCCGGTGAGCAACATATCCTTGCCACCATCTGTCGAAAGCTTTGCACTCTTCAGTGGGATGCGACACCTTCTGATGATATGAGCAATAGGAGGGGTGGCTTTCCATTTCACCAGTAACGCTTCCCTCGGAGGATGGCAGCTTCATGCCCATAGAGACGGCTTTAGCAAACCTCTTCCTTATCTTGAATTTGCTTTTATCCGCGGTGGGTGCACTTTGCCCCAGCGGGAGTATCTCAATTTTTTCGTCAAGACGCTGGCGTTTGGCCCTTTCGAATATAACCGCTTCGCGCTCCCGATCAGCTTTGCTTTTTAAGAACGCTTTATTGAGGAACGCGTCAATCATTTCATCCGACGACTCCTGAATTTTTTGTTCAGGATCTGCCCCCAGCTCTTCAGCACGAGGAGTCTCCTCATCGTTTATGAACGAATGGGAAATCATATGGCAGCTTGCCACATATTCCTCGGATTCATCCGACGAACTACCTCCCTCATCTTCCTCTCGAAAGACATGGCTGAGGAACTCTTGGAACGTAATGGGGGTTCGCGCCTTCTGATTGTATTCCTCCAGCGCGTCAATTTGTTTTTGCAAGTCCGTGCGCTTGTCGTTAGGCTTCACGAGCTTCTTCGACTTCTTCTTCTTCTTCGAAGACTTCGATGGCTGGTTATGAGTGTTTGGGCCACTTCCACCAATCTTTTGAGTCGGACGAGGCTTTAGCATTCCTTCAATAATTTGCGGCTCTAATGGGTTATTCCATTTGATTGCCGGGCATGTTTGAAGATCATTTAGCATCCTCTTCGTTTTAGCTGACAATACAACCTGCCAAGGAGCTTCCTCAACGACGGAGCATGTTGCCCCCGGCGTATTCGTCCCTTTAGAGGTGTGGGGCTGCGGGGGATTCACCTTCCATTTGTCAGATAACGCAAATTTGCCCTGTCGGTACTGGTTTTCAAGCCAATTCTTGAAAATGTAGCAATCTTCGATCGGATGGCCTAGTACTCGATGATAAGGACAGTAGTTGGGCTCGTTGACGTCATTTGGCTGCAACGGACGTTTTGGATCCGGCAGATTTATGAGTCTGTTGCGCAACGCCAGCTCAAATAACCTCCTCGTTTTATCGCGGGGAAAGGAATAAGGACGTCCCATCCTATCCTCAAGGGGTATGTACGGGCGCATATTATTTGGACGGGCAGCCGGCTTCGAGTCGCTCGGTTGTTGTTGAGCATTAGCGACAACGATCGCTTTTCCCTTCCCTTTGTCATTTCGGGAGTCCGGCTTTGGGAGAGGGGGTTTATGGCCCATCTGGTCCATCTGCGCTAGTTTGTTGATCAAAGCCTGGAAGGTAGTCGGCTTGAAGAACATCATAAACTGTGAGATGGTTGCTTGTGGATCAAGGGTTCCAACAAACATTCCCACCGCAGGAGCTTCTTCTATGCGCTGCTCGCATTTTGACCATAAATTACGCCACCGTATAGCGTACTGAACCCATGTCTCGCCGGGTTTTACCCTGTCGTTAATCAGTGCCGTCATCGGGGTACGTTCACTGGCGCTTGCAAAACGTTGAGTAAACAGCAGCTCCATCTCCGCGAAGGTTTTAATAGAGTTATTAGGGAGCTCAGAGTACCACTCGAACGCTGTATCTGATAAACTTCCAACGAACTGGCGAAGCAAAAGCTTGTCATCACCGCCGATGTTGCCGCAAAGCGCCCTGAATTGGGCAACATGCTGGTGAGGATTGCCAGTCCCCTTGTAGACATGGAACTTGGGAATTGTGTAACCCGGCGGGTACTTGATTCGGTCGTACCAACCTGGATATGGCCACCCCGTTTTTACGACCTGGCCGGCTGCCTCGGCCGCATGATGAACCCATATTTGTTGGGCTATATATTCGTCCAAGTCAGTTTTAGAAATTGTATCCTCTTTAGCCGTTGACAAAGCTGGCAGAGGATTTGATGTCTCTCCCCTATCATCTCCAAGGACGACCGGGGGCTCTACGGCCGGAGGATCTTGTTGTATCATCATCCCTATCATGTCTCGGAAGAGGAGGCTCATACGCTGTATGTTGGCTGCTTGTTCGGCAGCCTCTTTGTCCTTCTTATCTAATATTCGGCGAAGGAACTCGGCGTCAGTCTCTTGTTCCTGACGTTCATCAGAGGACGTTTCAGGGTTCTCTTTCGGCCCTGTAAGTGCGGCCATAGCGTTCATCATCTCCTGGAGCTTTTGTTGCTGCTCCTGAGCCTTGGTCACTGACCGTGTAAGCGGTCTATGACCCGTTGATGCACGGCTGTCTTCTTTTCCCGATGCCATGTAAACCGTATGAACTGTTATGCCCCTGACTTGGGGCGTTTAGGTTCACCATTTTTAACCTTTGCCGCTGACGCGGGAGCTTTCTCCGGCCTCCTTCTTTTGTGGGCCGTTGGGGTTGAAGGAGCCATTGAAGTGGGCATCCTAGCAACTGCTGTCCCCTGCTGTTTAATGGGGTGGTCCTTATCTTTTTCCACTTTCGCCTTTTTCTGGCGACGAAATTGGTCTGGATCAATCACAGAGTTTTGAACCCTCCGCCAAACTTTATAAACTTTCGAAGATAGCCGTTGAGGGGGCTGTTCTTGTTTCATTTCCATAACTCTCTCCGCTGGTGGAGGAGATCTCTTCAAGGTAGCGATTGGAGAGTTCTTACGCACCCTCCTCAGTAGTTCAAAGCTGTTCCCAGTTGGAACAGCAGCGTTGACTTCCACCGCTGGAGCAGGTGGAGTTAGCCCTGAGGGGGAGTTGCCCCCTGCCTTCCTCACTCGTTGCCAATGGCGACATCGAGCACGACGAGTCGTTGGGATTGGCTCAGAGACTGAGATAATTTCTTTTTGCCCCCTGTTTGAGTGCGGGGCGATTGCCGATGTCACCCTGTCGAAGACTAATGTCTTTTGACCAGCAGGGGCAAGAGTGGGAGTCGTCAGTCTTGCAAAGACTGACTCTTTGATGGGAGAAGCCGCCTTAACGACTTCTGGAGCAGTGGCCGTTGCCCTCCTTGGGATAGCCACTTTAGAGTTCTGATCTAGCCTGGTGAAAACAGAGGCCGTTGGTTTGGCATTGTGCGACCTGTTGACAGGGTCCGCAGTAGTTGAAAGTCGATCGAAGACCGACTTCTTAGGAGCTTCTTGTCCGGGCACAGGAGTGCTAAAGCTCGTTGGTGGGAGCATGGTCCCGAAGAAGAGCCCAGTGGTGGCTTGAGTTACCTGTTCCACTGGCATGGTGAACAAAGAGGCCGCTTGGGGCCCGTAGGTTATGCTCCCAGTTGAGGCCGGACGCGAGTTGCAATCGCAGTTGGAGCACTTCGAACAGGTTGAGGCCATCGATGCTTGATTTCTCTTCTGCACCAAATGAGAGACCAAATCTTAGTAGACTTGAAATCCAAAGGCAACCATTTAACAAACCGCGATTGGTCCGCGAAGACGACACACGAAGTGTGGAGTGGAAAGAGGAAGAGGTCCCACCGGGCATGCCAGAATCTGTTCCCCTCCGAACACAGAGACGCGACCGCGGAGGTTTGTCTTGCCTGATATTCGGGACAGATGCTAATTGGTTTTATCCGTCCACCTCTCCGAAGATGCCAAGTTGATTTATGGCACCGTGTATCGGAGGTTTAGACGGATGCGGCCGATGTAGCAGACTTCGTCAGATTCCCCCTCGCTTGAGGGGTTTTTGATTGTGGGGACGCTCTTCCCTGCAGGCGCAAGCCCCTGCAGTTAATTACGCTACCGCATTGCGGTAACAACTTTCTCCTTCTCCAGAATTTCACTTCGTGTCGTGGGTGTTTATTTTGTTTGTGGTTGCCCGTGGATTGTATACGGAGACTGAGTAATGCCGTCGCCCGTAGGACGTAGATTAGTCCAAATCTATATTTATTTAGATTTGGGTTTGGTGTTTTTAGTTTAAGGATGCGTTAGTCGCATTGCGGTTAAGATCAACTTAAACGTTCGTCAAGGATACGTTAGTCCTGTTTTGGACTAAGATCGACTTGAACAAGATCGTTTAGATCCGAAAGAAGAGCAATTGGCTCTATTGTTCCAATTTAGGGACGTGGTGGTCCATGTTCCAGTTTAGGGACGTGGTGGTCCATCATTAGTTTAGGGACGTCTCGGTCCGATATTAGTTTAGGGACGTTTCGGTCCGATATTAGTTTAGGGACGTTTCGGCCCACGAGTTTAAGGACCCCGCAATCCATATTGATGTGTGGTCGTCGGGACCCGTCACCTCTCTGACGTCGTTGAAGGATTACAACGATAGGCGTCAGAGGAACTCGGAGATGTACCCTCGAACCGGAGGTAAATTGGTTTAGGAGAGCAATCTTGCTCGGTCAATTTAATTTAAGGACTTATGGCCAAAATTGGGCTAAGTCCAGTTGGAAATGTCCAACATTTTATTTGCTTTTGCATTGTATTTCTTTTTTTATTTTTATTTGGGCTTTGCCCAGAAAGGATGCAGAGCATCAGTTTGTTTTGGGCTCTGCCCTTTATAAATGATGCCGAGCATCAATTTCATTTGGGCTCTGCCCTTTTTATTGCTTTGCAATTTATTTTGGCCTGTTAGGTCTTTTTGACTTGGGCCTGGCCCTTCAATTAGATTCAAGAACAGAAGTGCAAAGCACTTTTTTATCTAAATTCAGATCAAAGAAAAAACAAGTTTTTCTCTTGTTTTTCCTTATCTCAGAGAACCAAAGGTTCATAACAAGTGCAAGGCACTATTTTTATTTATTTATTTATTTATTGAAGATCAATGATCTTGTTCTTAGATCAATGATCTGTTCATCAGAGATTTTTCTCTTCTTTTAAAGGTCTTTACCTTTTTTTTTATGTTCTTGAGGAGTGCCCAAGAGTTCTCTTCTCTTCTCTTTTTTTTTTAGCCAGAAGTTGATTATCTTGAATTGAGGTCTGGGGTCCTTTTTATAGTGTTCATAAATTAGTTAAATTTGTTAAGGAAATCCTTTTCTAAGTGATTTGGGGAATTTTCCCCACCGTTGGATCTTTGATCCAAAGGCCCCTGTTTTACAGAAGAAAATCTTCTTGTTTTAGCAAGAACAGAAAAGATTTCCTTAAATCTCCATTTTGTTTTTGCGCAACTCCCCCAGCGCGTGACACGTGTCGCGCAGCGCAGCAGCGCTTGCACAACTGCGCAGACACGTGTCGCGCAGCGCAGCGCTTGCGCAACTGCGCAGACACGTGTCGCGCAGCACAGCGCTTGCGCACCTGCGCTTGCGCAACTGCGCAGACACGTGTCGCGCAGCGCAGCGTTTGCGCAACAGTGTATGCGCAGTTGCGTTTGCAACTGCGCAGACACGTGTCGCGCATTGCAGCGCTTGCGCAACTGACCGTTGTTTTCTTTTACTTTCTGTTTTTAAAAGAGCCCTGCTCTGATTGGACGCACTGCCTCGGGCGTTGCGTTGACGTATCAACTTCTGACACGTGGCGCGTTACGCGCAGCGCACAGGATTTGAAGCGTTGCTTCAAAATTTGAATTCAAACAGAGCCTTGCTCTGATTGGGGGAAACAGTAGTAGTCCCTAGAACTCTTCTTAGCTCCACTTGAAGAAAGAATCGAGCTTGCTAAGTGACCTTCGAAGCCTAAAATGATCCAACTTGAAGTCTCTCTAACTCAAGCTATCTTCACTAATCAAAGTATTAGTGAAGCAAACAACCTATACTAAAGGGCTAGGATAGTGTAGGTTGATGAAGTAGGAATTTTGCTCACTTTAGAAATCCTTTTCTCTTTAATTTTCCAACTCAAGAAAAAACCAGAGGAGGAAGAAGATGAACTTGGGTGAGTGAGAGAAAGTTGTGATGAATAATGAGAGAGTGAACCATGAGCTAGAAATAATATTGTGATGAATAAATATCTAGAGTAAAACAAAATGAGAGGATGAGTCATGGCTTCTCAATACTTCTACACGCATCCAAGCCATGACTCATTTTCTACTCATTTTAATTTTCCTTTAAATATAATTCATCACAATAATTTTTAACCCTAGTATGAGTCTCATACACCTATGTTCTATGTATCATCAACCATGATACAATTCATTTTATATATAAATATATATATCATATATATATAATTATATATAAAGAGAAGAGAAGAAAATCATTAGTGAGCTATATTAGTTAATATATGTATATATCAAATATATTAATATAAATCAAATTATTAAATCAACACTTGATTCAATAATCCGGTTATATTATATATAACTGACTAATATCATTTATATGTATATCATATTATCAAATCAACACTTGATTCAATAACCGGGTTATATCACATATAACTGAGAACATTCAATATTAGATATTAAATCAACACTTGATTCAATAATCCGGTCATATCATATATAACTGGCCAATATCAATTATATACATACATATAACAAATCATTGAACCAACACTTGATTCAACATTCCGGTTATATCACATATAAGCTAACCGATATCAAATATCGCAAGATTAGAATATGGTATCATATATTAGTATTTAATCAAGCTTCCGCACATATCACCATATGTGCCCTACTTCGTTTCGCTTGAGCTAGGAAACCTCTGTATGGGACTCTAAAGACTCGTCAATACACCAGCAGTAGGTAATGATCATATCAGATACCCACAAGCCGTCAGCGGTACTAGCTGGACGTAACGGCTACCCATGTATTGAGCGAATAGAAGATCAACAAGCTAACTTGTCCAAGTTCTGTGAAGCCTATAAGCAACACTTACCGTATAGTCCAGTCTCTTCGTCTGATACGTCGCATATCGATTCTAGGGGTGGAATCGTCAGACCCCAGTAACTTGATAAGTCATGCCGATGTATGGCCTATAACCGTTCGAGAAACTACTGATAACACTTACCAGTAAATCTTATCAGCCCTGCCCAGGGAATTTCTGTTATAGCCAATAGAGCATAGCGCAACATCAACTCCTAATACCGAAAGAGACGAAACCCCTCCTATCGCTCACTGCCTCCATGTGACTCGGGACTGTACCCAAAATCCACCTGTTTGCACGACTCCTTTGAGCCGTGGTAGGGAGGAAATCAAAGCACAGTGGGAATCACACAAGACACTATGACGATCTCGGGTCTACAGACTAACCTGTACAAGTGTCACCAGAGAAATGCTATCTGACGATAGGTATAGTACCATCTAGGAGTTCTCGGCGAGTCCTGTTCGGTGTACCCATTCTCCAATGAGCACCTGCGTACAATCTTGGATGTCAAACACCAAAGGCTGTGGGATCAACCATCGCCCCATGCAGGGTCAAGAAACGTACACACTAGTCTACTCTAGAATATTGACGCCCTATCTCGATATTCCCTTGACTAGGAACTGTTAAAGGATGTGGTTGTGGACTGCACAAGCCCCACTAGTATGGTCCGCATCATGGTCTTGGTAGTCAAGCCAACATCCCAAGGGCTTTATCAACATGTATTAGAGAGATTGTATAATAATACAAGTGTACATGATAAGATAAAGAGCAACCAGATAACATACTATCATGTCGAGCAAGAAAGTACTCTATATATATATGTCCAAGCATCCACTATATCATACAATAATGGCCTCTAGGGCATAAATATTCCTAACAATCTCCCACTTGCACTAAGTCCAGTTGTTGTAGTGTCGCATACCCAGCATCCCAAAAAATCTCTCAAACTGCGTCTGGGGGAGGGCCTTTGTGAGTGGATCTGTTGTGTTATCCTTCATGTCAACTCTCCTGACCTCAATCTCCCGGCGATCAACTATCTCCCGGATCAGATGATACCGCCTCAGAATATGTCTGGATCGCTGATGGGACCGGGGTTCCTTGGCCAAAGCCACAGCTCCATTGTTATCACAATACAAGGGTATTGGAAACTCAATGGATGGAACCACACCAAGTTCAGCAATGAACATATAAATTTTTCATGAATGAAAATTGAAAAAATCTCATCTCACATAAAACCCCCCGACTATTCATTCACGATGATCCAATATAACATATCACAGCAACACATAATATCACATGTCATCAACGTAAGTAAATACGCATACCCCAAATTCCATTGACATATAGCAACGAGATTTGGGATACCCCACATATTACACTTATGGTCGCAGAAAAGAAATGAAAAACTACAATAATTAGAATCCGCATTTCCTTAGACATCATAAACCCGAAATATATCATATTCTGGATTTCATGCCTAACCCTATAAACCATGCATTTTAGTCTCATATCGAAAACACTTTTCAATAACTTAGTCGAGTAATTCAACAAGATTCCCGACTACCCGATCGAATACTCGTCGGGAACTTTAGTAGATGGACGCACCCCTGATGCCGTCGACCAAGTGCACTTAGGCGGAACACCGTAACCGCAAGCACCCGAGTGGATGCTTTTGGCAACGGGGTTCTCCTTAAGTCACTTGGTCGGGGATATGGGGCGTGGCTACTTAGTAAAGTTATCTGGCGAGTATTCGCGTACGATACACGATTACGAAGGAGTTTCGATCCGAATCGAAACTTCATGGCAATCGATCTACAGAGACTAAATTGCTAGATTTACAATTACAAACTAGTTTTCACAAAACTAATTAACTGTGGATTCCAACTAGCGTATCACATATCAAACTTAAACCCGAAAAGACGTTAAAATTGCGACTACGAAACACTCCGATTAGCCCTCACAGAATTGTTAACATCACATGAAAACTGGGACAATCAAACATAACCATGAAACCCTAAACACAACATCATAGAACAAAAAAAAAATTCGAGCCAAAAATTTGAAGGGGGGCCGGCGACGCTGGCTATATTGGCAATCTCGCCGGGTCAAGTATAGAATTTTGGTCTCGAATTTGTATGGTGTTCTAGTTACATCACATGTAACATTCTACATATGTTTAAATAAATTTCAGAGTTCATTTTAAAATCAACAGAAACTTGATGTTTGGGTTTCAGGTTTCGGAGTTGTTTCGGTTTCGCGATTCTATATACATCGTATAATCTTCTAGCCTTGGCTCTGATACCAAGAAAGTGTATGTTAGCACCACCACTGGGTTTTACTAGTATCAAGCATGCCATTTTAAAAATTTTCGGGGTGCTAATCTACACTAACCAAGATCTTAAACTAGATGATTAGGGTTTAACTATGATATTAAGAGATTTAGACTAAGAGAAGGAAGCAACAACCTTTGTAGACTGTGTCCTTCTCTTCAAATGCTCCGGGTTGTAGTCCCTACGACTCCTCGTAGCTCCACTCAAAGTTTGAACGAGCCTCCTTCATGATCTTCGTGCCGAAGATCATTTATCCGAAGCTTCTTAAATCCAAGCTACCTCTTCACTAAAATCTCATTAGTGAAGGAAACACACTATTTTAAATTACTAATCTAAACTAGGATGATGAAGTAGGGTTTCTAAGCTCACTAGGATTTATACAAAACCCTATGATTCACATCACATGTGAGGGTTATGGTTTTGTATAGGAGGTAGAAGAAGATAGAGAGAGCTCAAGAGAAAATAAAAAATGATCAAGTGAAGAATGACTAAGTCTCTCTCTCACTTATTGAACCATCCAATAATTTATCAAATAATAATAGCACCATGCTTTAATAGTGAGTCAAGTCCAATATAAAAAATGAGCAAAGCCATGCTTCACCCATGCCCTCAAAAGTCTCCCCATTTTTCTTTTCATTTTCTATTTTCAAAAAATAGAAAATCCTATCATGCTTCATATAATATATATATATGTATATATATATATATGTATATATATATATATATATATATATATATTATGAAGAAAATAATTAGTGAGCTAATAATATTAGTTAATATATAATTATATCAAATATAAATATATATTATATTATTAAATCAACACTTGATTTAATAATCCGGTTATATCACATATAACTAACTAATATTATTTATCTGTATATTACATTATCAAATAACACTTGATTCGACAATCCGGTTATATCACATATACCCTAACTGATAACAAATAACCGCCAGATTAGAATACGGTATCACATACTCGTATTTAATCAGGCCCCCGCACATATCAACATATGTGCCCTACTTCGTTTCGCTTGAATTAGGAAACTTCTGTGTGGGATACTAAAGACTCGTCAATACGCCAGTAGTAGGTAATGATGACATCAATTACCCACAAGTCATCAGCGGTACTAGCTGGACGTAACGGCTACCCAGGTATTGAGCGAATAGAAGATCAACAAGCAAGCTTGTCCAAACTCCCATGAAGCCTATAGGCAACACTTACCGTACATTCCGGTCTCTTCGTCTGACATGTCGCATATCGAGTCCGGGGGTGGAATCGTCAGACCCCAATAACTTGATAAGTCATGCCGATGTGTGGCTTATAACGGTACGAGAAACTACTGATGACACTTACCAGTAAATCTCATCAACAACCATGGCCAGGGACTTCCTGTTATAGCCAATCGAGTATAGCGCAACATCAACTCTCTGTACCGGGAGAGACGAAACCCCTCCTATCGCTCATTGCCTCTATGTGACTCGGGACTGTACCCAAAATGCACCTGTTTGCACGACTCCTTTGAGCCGTGGTAGGGAGGAATTCAAAACACAGTGGGAACCACATAAGACTTTATGACGATCTCGGGTCTACAGACTAACCTGTACCAGTGTCACCAGAGAACTGCTATCTGACGATAGGTATAGTACCATCTAGGAGTTCTCGGCGAGTCCTGTTCGGTGTACCCATTCTCTAATGAGCACCTGTGTACAATATTTGATGTCAAACACTAATAGCTATGGGATCAACCATCGCCCCTATACAGGGTCAAGAAACGTACAAACTAGTCTACTCTGGAATATCGATGCCCTATCTCGATATACCCTCGACTAGGAACAATTAAAGGATGTACTTATGGACTACCCAGGTCCCAGTAGTATGATCCGCATCATAGTCCTGGTAGTCAAGCCAACACCCTAAGGGCTTTATCAACATGTATCTGAGAGACAGTATAATAATACTAAGTGTACATGTTAAGATAAAGAGTAACCAGATAGCATACTATCATGTCGAGCAAGAAAGTCCTCTATATATATGTCCAAGCATCCACTATAATATACATCAATGTACAATAATGGCCTCTAGGACATACATATTCCTAATACTTTCCTGTAGACTCCTCCAAAAGTGTGATAAAAATCGAGTATTACGATCGAAAACAATGCTCATGGGTACTCCATGCAATCTCACGATCTCATGCATGTACCTTTCTGCCAAAGCCTTCGTCGACTGACCAACTCGAAACGGTATAAAATGAGCTGCCTTGGTCAATCGATCGACAATCACCCAAACTGCATTATTGCCCTTTGAACTCCGTGGTAAAGCTGTCACGAAATCCATGGTTATATATTCCCACTTCCATTGAGGAATCAGAAGTGGTTGCAATAAACCAGCTACCCTTTGATATTCAGCCTTGACTTGCTGACACACCAAGCACTTCGATACGTAGCGAGCAATCTCCCTTTTCATGCCTTTCTACCAGCAATGCTGTCGCAGATCTCTGTACATCTTTGTGCTTTCCGGGTGTACAAAATATGCAGAACTATGAGCCTCCTTCATGACTTCTTTATGAACATCTCTTTTAGGCACACATAAACAGCTACCATATCGTAACAAGCCATCTTCATGAATCAACAGATCCGTTCGAAGTCCCGCTTCTATTTGTTCTTGAAACTTTTGCAATCTTGGATCGTGCGACTGCGCTGCTTTAATGTTATCGATCAAGGATGACTGTACTTGCAACTGCATCAACTGTCCAGAAGAATTCGGTAGTGTTAGGGTCAAAAATTACACCCCGGTTGACCAAGTCAAAATCAAAGTCAACCCCAAACCAAGTGGGCCCAAGCCCAGGTCAAGACTGAGCATGGAAGGGACCGGCCCCATGACAAAAGGAATGAAGCAATAAATTAGTTTCATGTAATTCTTTTTTTAGAAATAAATGTATGTAAAATGGGCAAAAAGCCAAAATTTTGTAAACCCATGGCTTATGTGCAAAAAGAGATAAGCACATAAGGCATGGGGTGACACAAGTGCCATTTGGCAATGCTCAAGGGCCTATATGTAAAATGTGCAGCCTATAAAGACAAACATGATGAAAAATCAACAAGGACTTTTTCATTCTCTTAAAAAAAAATCTAAGGTTTTGTGCCTCCTTCTCCTTCCTCAAGGTTCTAAACCTTCTTCCTTTTTCATAAATTAAATCAAGAGTTTCACTCTTCTTTTCCCAAAAAGGAATAGTTTTTCACCATAAAGCCCATAAAGGGGAGCTCAGATCTCTCATCAGATCTCTAAAAGGGGAGATTTTTAAATCTCACCCCCTTTTTTCTTCAAGATCCAGCCAACAGAGAGGAGGAAGGAGACCCATCTCATAAAATCCCACTTTGGGAAGATCCAAGGCTCAAGAGAAAACCCAGGGCTCAAGGGAGAAGAAAGGGGTCCCATTTCATCATCTCCGAAAATCTCTTAGGAGTTTAACTCCACAAAAAAAATAATATATAAAATAATAAATCCCTTTTTAATAAGTTTAACTCCAAAAATCTACCGGGGAGTACAACTCCCTGTGCAGGGGCTAAGCCTCTCATCCCCTTTTTAGGAGTTTAACTCTAAAAGTCAACCGGGGAGTACAACTCCATATGCAAGGGCTAAGCCCCTCTTCCTCTTTTTAAAGGAGTTTAACTCCAAAAGTCAATCGGGAGTACAACTCCCAGTACAGGGGTTAAGCCCCTTTTTCTACGGGCGCCCAGCGCCCACGTTCTGGGCGTGTGAGGAGCTGGCACCCAACGCCCACGCGCCAAGCACGTGAGGTGCTGACGCCCAGCGCCTGCATGCCGGGCATGTGAGGCGCCGGCGCCCAGCGCCCACACGTCTTTAGGATGCCATTCACCTTTTTTATACACACTCCAACTCAAAACACGTCCCCCATTAGAAAAAAATTTCTAACGAGGCGCTGCCCCGCACCCCGTAAGGGGGCTGCTAGCCCCCTTGACCCCCAGCCCGCTATCCAGATAGCGGGACCCCCGTAAACTCTACGAAGTCCCCGATATACCCAAGACCTCTCAAAACACAACACATGTACTCTACACATTGAGTTCGCATGACCATTTTGACCCGTCAATCGGAGATTCCCTCGCTTCAAAGGCGAGAGGTAATTAACGGCAGCTTAGCCTGCGGTTGCTGGAGATTCAGATCTCTACAATCAATAAACCCTGGCCTGCCCCAGACAGGGGGAATCTGTACATGCCGGTCAAGCGCGCGCCTTCCCATCTCAATGGGGTGACGAAAAACACCATACATATTCTGGTATGCCCGGTGGGACCATTTCTCTCCTTCCGTATTTCGGGTTAAACGTTCATGCGAACTCAATCAACATATATATCGATTGCCGGTACTGAAGTCATTTTTTTGTGTGTACAGGTTAACAAGTTTTCAGTCACAATCTCGAACTCAGCAATCATGTCTCCCAAGATGAGCTTCATTCTGACGCGACTTCGATTCCTTACGTGGTCAAAATCAATGCCCGCGTGGTTCTCCCTGCAAGTCTCAGCCGACAATGGGAGGAGTCACCCCACCAATTTGGTTCCGTCATTATCTACCCTACTGGAAGCGCTCATCTAGCAGAAATCCTGGCAAATCAGGTGGCCAATCTGGTCTCAAGGGGCAAGAGGCCAAACGTTGTAATCGCTAAGGCACTACAACCCAAACTTAAGACGGTGTCCGAACGACTCACTAGTGCTCCAGCTGGGGGCAAGACTTCCGGTAAAAATGGCATCAATAAATGTTGTGGACAAGCTCACGCGATGACTCCAACAAGTGCACAATCAGGCATATCTCAAAAACCCTCCATCACCCGGTCTACGACGGCTTCCCAAAGAGCCGTAGCCAGCTAAGTGCTCAAAACAGAAAGGTTGAGATAGAGGCGGCTCAGTTATCGAGCCAACAAGAGGGCCAGGACTCCGGCCAAGTGGAATCTTGTGAGGTTCCAAGAGCAGGGTCACCCCGTGACGATGGCTGAGTCGACCGTAAAAGTCAGAAATTCCTTCGAACCTCTGAAGTGGGTTCAGAAAAACGCCATGACCGTCAGAATCAAGAAGACAGTAGTCCAAACGATGCTACAAAGAGACGTGTTCCAGCTCCAACAGAGAAAGAATGACACCATCTCTTCAAGATTCTATCAGGCGCTCTGTGCCGCACGAAAGCAGCAGAGCAAATCCAGTAAAGAAGCGCCGGCACCACTCAAGAACCCGGTCAGAACAGCCATCTTTAATCGATTGTCCGTTACCAAAATAGAAGGGCCCTGATAGCGGTCCACGAAATCAGCTACCAATAATGAAAGGACGGCCGAATATGTTATCCACACTGTTTATATGGTGGGCACGCGACCCAGTGACAACTTTCGCAGCAAAAGCAAGGATGGGGCCACCACATCCCAAGCCTATTTTGGCTTGAATGTGGTTGCCACTTCCTAAGATCAGCCGCCTACGCTGGATGATGAAAACCCTCTCGATGAGGCTGATAGACAGAAAGAACCCTCAGTCCATGTGTGTTTACTGCCGGAAGCCAGGAAGACTGCACGTCTTGCCTGAATCTGGGGGCAGATGCTAATTGGTGCTATCCGTCCACCTCTCCGAAGATGCCAAGTTGATTTATGGCACCATGTATCGAAGGTTTAAATGGATGCGGCCGATGTAGCAGACTTCGTCAGATTCTCCCTCGTTTGGGGGTTTTTTGATTGTGGGGATGCTCTTCCCTACAGGCGCAAGCCCCTGCAGTTAATTACGCTACCGCATCGCGGTAACAACTTTCTCCTTCTCCATATGATCACTTCGTGTCGTGGGTGTTTGTTTTGTGTTTGGTTGCATGTGGATTGTATACGGAGACTAAGTTATGTTGTCGCCCGTAGGCTGTGGACTAGTCCAAATCCGTATCTTTCTTAGATTTGGGTTTGGGGGAGGGTTATGTTTAAGGATACGTTAGCCTTATTCGAGGCTAAGATCAACTTAAACGTTTGTCAAGGACACGTTAGTCTAATTCTAGAGTAAGATCAACTTAACGGGATCGTTTAGATCCAACAAAAGAGCAATTGGGCTCTGTTGTTTAGTTTAATGACATTGCGGTCGATAAGTAGTTTAAGGACATTGCAGTTCAATGTTAGTTTTAAGACATTGCGGTCAAGGTTAAGGACATCATAGTCCGTGAGTTTAAGGACCTCACAGTCCGCTGTTAGTTTTAAGACATCACGGTCGAGGTTAAGGACATCATAGTCCATGGATTTAAGGACTCCACAGTCCGATATTAGTTTTAAGACATCACGGTCGAGGTTAAGGACACCATAGTCCATGAGTTTAAGGACCCCACAGTCCGTAGCAGTGTGTGGTTGTCGGGACCCGTTACCTCTCTGACGACGTTGAGGAATTACAACGACAGATATCAGAGGAGTAAAGAGATGTACCCTCGAACCGGGTGTAAATTGATTGGAAGAGAAGTTTTGCTCAGTTCAATTTATATTGAGGACTTAAGGCCAGAATTGGGCTAAGTCCAGTTGAAAATGTTCAACATTTTATTCATGTTCTGCCAATTAGGCTTTTACTTGGGCTCTGCTCTTTATAATACATAGCATTGGGCTGTGTAATTAAATGCATAGCATTTAAGTGGTCCATTAGACCTTTACTTGGGCTCTGCCTTTTTTTAATAATGCATAGCATTTAAGTGGTCTGATAGTGCGCCACGTGGCTTGTCAGGCGCTTGGCGCCAATTAGAGAGCGCAATGCGCTAGCGCATGCGAAAATGATACGTTTCACGCTCTGTGCTAAGCGCAAGTCTGTTAGCGCAGTGCGCCGCGGTAGTGCGCTACGCCAGTGCGCTACGCCAGTGAATGACACGTGGCGCGCTCTGGTGCTATGCGCCAATCCAAGAGCGCAGTGCGCTGTTTTAGAAGTGCAAAGCGCAGATTGTGTCTGTGGTCGACACGTGGCGCGTTCTGGCGCAGTGCGCCATTCCAATAAGCGCAAAGGCGCATTTCATTAGTGCAAGGCACCGTCCAATAGCGCAGAGCACATTTTTGATCAAATTAATGATCAAAGAACAAGTTGTTTGTTCTGTTCTCTTAAAAGAGGTTTTACCTCAAGATTCAAGAACCAAAGTTCTTGTTCCCATAAAAAGGCTGTGCCTTTATAGATCAAGTGATCTGTGAATGAAGTAAATTACTTCTTTTTAATCTTTTAGATCTTTTTGATTTTTTTTCTTTTTTATTGATGATCTTGATCTTGTTCTTAGATCCTTGATCTTTTTAGAAGATGATTCTTCTTTTGTGAGATGTTTTCATCTCTGTTCTTCAAGAAATATAATTCTTTACCTTTAAAGATGAAGAAAATGATCTTCTTTCTTCAAAGACTTGCCTTTCTTTCTCTTTGAGTTTTTTCTCAAAGTTTGCAGAGGGTTCTCTCTCTTTTAGACTTGAAGTCTTGGGGCCTTTATATAGGGCCAATTGATTTGTTAAGTTAGTTATAGAGATCTTTCTCTGATTGATCTGGGGATATTTCCCCACCGTTGGATGTTTGATCCTAAGGCCTCTGTTTTACAGAAGACAATCTTCTTATTTTAATAAGATTGGAAAGATCTTTCTAGAATTTTAATTATGATTAATTAATAATTAATTATTTAAATTCCAGTGCTGGCGCAACTGCGCTAGCGCGCCTGTGTTTGACACGTGGCGCGCAGCGCAGAGCGCAGCGCAACTGTGCTAGCGCGCCTGTATTTGACACGTGGCGCGCAGCGCAGAGCGCAAGTGATCTGAAGCGTTGCTTCATTTTAAAATTTGAATTTTGAAACAGAGCTTTGCTCTGATTGGAGGTGCACTGCCTTGGGCGCAGCGCTCCTGGCGCTGGCGTGTCTGCTTTTGACACGTAGCACGCTGTGCGCAGCGCAAGAAATCTGAAGCGTTGCTTCAATTTTTGAATTTTGAAATTCAAACAGAGCTTTGCTCCAATTGGGGGAAACAGAAGCGTCGCTTCATTTCCCACCTTGAAATTTGAACAGAGGTTTGCTCTGATTGGAGGAAACAAATGCCCCCCCACCGTTGTGCTTACGTGGCCCCAAACGTGAGTGCGACGGTGGTAGTATCTCAACCGTTGGATCAACTTTTGGGGAGTTGAAACGGTTCTCAAATGCCTATAAATAGGACCTTTGGTCCTCAGATGATTACCATCTTCTTCATAAGAATTTTTATTCAAACCCTTGCTCTTCAGTTTAAGAACTTTTAAGAGTTATAACTCTTTCCAAACTTAGGTAAAATTAATTTTAAGAAATTAAGGTTTTTACCCATTAACAGAGCCTTGCTCTTAATAGATCTTTGATCTAAAGAAAACCCTTTTAGGGTTTCACTAGCAGAGCTTTGCTCCATAGGTCTAAAGAGATCTAAAGAAAACCAAAGAGAACCCTATTAAGGTTCCATTAATAGAGCTCTGTTCTCTAAAAGGATTTTTCTTGTGATTTCTTAATTCATTAATGGAGCTTTGCTCCTTTCAAATCATAAGAAAGAACTCTTGAGAGTTTTTCATGGATCTTGAAGATTTAAGATGGAATTTTATTTTTGATGAATTATATCATCTTTTTAGGACAAAGCTCTCAATGTTCCCGGGGGATTTCTTTGACATCCCTTCATAACTGATTTTGACAGGTGTCACTCCTGTCTGTAGAGCATTACTCTCGAGGAGTTTAACTTCCTGTGCCTGTTTAGACTAAGAAATTGCTTAATCAGTTTGTCTGCTAATTTTGTTGATTTTCTTTTACAGGAGTAATGGACGCCCACATGTACGATCTCGACAAGATTATCTCTTACGGGGACATCCGCCGACTCGGCCGTTCTCAGAATCGAGAATTCATAAACGCCGAGTGTGCCGAATCATGAGTCGCTTCGACGCATACAATGGTCAACTGCTTCCCCGGCGTTCCCCTCTCCTAAAGCTTATCGTGGGAACCATCTGGGAAGCACTTCCCTTATTCTGTACTGGTGTGCCACTTAGGGCATTGGATGCCGCCGAGAATAAGGTGCACTCGGTGTATCTGATGAACCTAATCTCGAAGAGACGGCGAGACAATCTTGTCGATCTCCTGCACCAGGCCTTTCAACAGTCTGCAATACTTGCTGCCTATCGGAGGGTGGAAGACATCAGTGGGGATCCCGACGCTCGTGCTCACGAAAGAAAGCACACTAGGATGGTTCGCCAGGCTTGGAAAGTCTTAGACAGGGTCACTTTTGAGTTCCTCAATCTATGTCCTGGATTTGAGGTTTTGCCATTGTAATTACTTTAGTAGTATCTCTGTTTATTGCTTTCGTAATTGTAAGAACCCCCCCTTTTTTGAAGTACAAATGGCAAATTTCTCATTTCAGCTTGTCTTATTTCACGTACTAAATCTTTTGCGCATGCATGAATGGGTATGTCTCGAACGCTTAATCAAATGCAAATCGGATGTTCTTTCTGTCGCTTTCTTTTCTCTGCTGGGTTGTTTGCCATATGACTTTAGCAAGTGTGGTATGTAAATAGCGTATAGCTGTCAGTCTTAAGCTCTTTGTAGAGTGGCGATGGCTTAGAAAACAGGGTTAGGATCTGTCACCTAAGACTTTTCAACTTTATGAGCCGTGAGGGTCTCATAAAGAATTTTCTCCCTACCGGCCGAGAAGGTCCCGTAGGTGTAATTTCTCCTTAAGAATCGTGAGGATTCCTAAGTGTGTTTTCTCTTGAGAGTCGTAAGGATCTCACAAGAGAATTTACTCCTTTACGAGTCGTGAGGACCCGCAAGTGATGGGTGAAGTTGTCCTTATCCGCATTTCATGGAGTCAGGGGTTGCTCTGGATGCTTCCCAGGGTACCATAGTTTAAAGACATCACGGTCGAGGTTAAGGACATCATAGTCCGTGGATTTAAGGACTCCACAGTCCGTTGTTAGTTTTAAGACATCACGGTCGAGGTTAAGGACATCATAGTCCATGAGTTTAAGGACCTCACAGTCCAATATTAGTTTTAAGACATCACGGTCGAGATTAAGGACATCATAGTCCGTGGATTTAAGGACTCCACAGTCCAATGTTAGTTTTAAGAAATCACGGTCAAGGTTAAGGACATCATAGTCCGTGGATTTAAGGACTCCACAGTCCGTGAAATGTGTGGTTATTGGGACCCGTCACCTCTTTGAAGACGTTGAGGAATTACAACGATAAATATTAAAGGAGTGAAGAGATGTACCCTTGAACCGAGGTAAAATCAGTTTAAAATCATTATGGTTGATTGTTAGTTTTAAGACATCACGGTCGAGGTTAAGGACATCATAGTCCGTGAGTTTAAGGACCTCACAGTCCGATGTTTGTTCTGGATGCTTCCCACGGGTTCACTGCCGTGTTTGGCGAGGACCAGGCTCCACTCTGGATGCTTCACACGGGTTCACTGCCGTGCTCTGCGAGGACCAGGATCCGCTCTGGACGTTTTCCACGGGGTCAGAAGTGACGTTATTCGTGTTCCACGTGACCAGGAATTTTGCACTAGATGCTTCCCACGGGTTCACTGCCGTGTTCGGCGAGGACTAGGTTCCGCTCTGGATGCTTCACACGGGTTCACTGCCGTGCCCTGCGAGGACCAGGATCCGCTCTGGATGTTTTCCACAGGGTCAGGATTGACATAAGCCGCGTTCCACGTAACCAGGAAAGGTTGACTTTATCCGCATTTCACGGAGTCGGGGTTTGACTCTCGGTCATTTGTGCACTGCCGAGTCATGGAATCGGGAGTTTCCGTTGTTCCGATTTGGTTGATATTGTATATTCCTGCAGAGACACTGATTTCTCTGCGGGTCGGCGCGAATCGAGATGCTCTCGCCAAGGATGCTGATTTCCCTGAATCGAGGTATTTGCCAAAGACACTGATTTCCTCGGAGTTGAGACAAATTGAGGTATTCCTGCAAAGACACTGATTTCCTTGCGGGCCGACGTGAATCGAGGTGCTCTCGTCAAGGACGCTAATTTCCCTGTATCGAGGAGGTTGCCAAGGACACTAATTTCCCTGGGGTTGAGACGAATCGAGGTATTCCTGAAAAGACGCTGATTTCTCTGCGGGTCGACGCGAATCGAGGTGCTCTCGTCAAGGACGCTGATTTCCCTGAATCGAGAAGGTTGCCAAGGACACTGATTTCCCTGGGGTTGAGACGAATTGAGGTATTCTTGCAAAGACGCTGATTTCTCTACGGGTCGACGCGAATCAAGGTGCTCTCGTCAAGGACGTTGATTTCCCTGAATCGAGGAGGTTGCCAAGGACACTGATTTCCTTGGGGTTGAGACGAATCGAGGTATTCCTGTAAAGACGCTGATTTCTCTGCGGGTCGACGCGAATCAAGGTGCTCTCATCAAGGACGTTGATTTCCTTGAATCGAGGAGGTTGCCAAGGACACTGATTTCCCTGGAGTCAAAACGAATCGAGGTATTCCTGCAAAGACGCTGATTTCTCTGCGGGTCGACGCGAATCGAGATGCTCTCGTCAAGGACGCTGATTTCCTTGAATCGAGGTTTTTGCCAAGGACACTGATTTCCCTAGAGGTCGGTTAACTTGTTTCCGAAACAGAGCGTTGATCCGATGGGGAGGTCATTGGTTGACTCTAGGTTGTTTGTGGACCGTAGAGTCTTGGAACTAGGGTCTTTGCCATGGCTCCGCTTTGTTAACGTTGCGTCCGAATCCTGCAGAAATGAGGAGGAACGCCGTTGTTGGTCTCCAGGCTGTAGATGTGGCCGTCGAGACTTGGCTCTCTATCTGATGGAGCCTGGTGGGATGATACGGTTCCCTTTTTGTTTGTGCCCCTGGATTGTATACAGGGATCTATGTGATCTCACCTGTAGGGCAAAAGTTTCATTTCATATGTATATATTTTTTTTGTTTTCTTTCCGCGACGCTCTATAGCTTTTTGTATCGCGCAAGTCGCGATTGCCCAATCATTTCGGCTATTTTTCGCCGTGTCCAATCATTTCGGCTATTTGTTTTATTTACTCGCTGCTTTTTATTGTGAGTTGCCCAATCATTTCGGCTGTTTTTGTATGCATACATTTTTACTTGCTGATTTCGTTGCAAGTTGCTCCATCATTTCGGCTATTTCATATGTATTTTTGGCTCGCTGATTTTTTTTATCGCGAGTGTGGAACTCGGAATCTGATGCCAATCTTAGCATCAGCATCGCTGTGACTGGAATATTGCCAGGAGCGAATCATCATTTGCCATGAAAGGACTCGGAATTTGATACCGATTTAGGCATCAGCATCGCTACAACTGGGATATTGCCAGGAGCGAATCATCATTTGCCTCTGTCGATGTCGAACAAAGGTGGCTTAGCAAACAGGGTTAGGATCCCATCGACTAAGGCTTTTGACTTCATGAGCCATAATGGTCTCATAAAGGTGTTTCTCCCTACGAGTCGTGAGGATCTCGTAGGTGCTTTTTCTCCTTAAGAATCGTGATGATTCCTAAGTGTGTGTTCTTGTTAGTGTATATGCCCTAGAGGCCATTACTGTATCATACTAGTTTGTATATTACTTAATGGAAGCTTGGGATATTCACCTTGTATAAACAATCTTGCTCAATATAGTAGTATGCTACTTGGTTTGTTTCTACTTCAATGTGTACTTGTGTTTATTTCAGTATATCACTTATACGCATTAGTGGAGCCCTTAGGATCTTTGCTTGATTACCAGCGTTGTGATGGCAGTCACACTAGTGGGGGCTGGGTAATCTATAGGCACATCCTTATACAGGTCCCTAGTCGTAGGACTATCGAGACAGGGCATCGATACTCCGGAGTAGACTAGTGTATGCGCTTCTCATCCCAGTGTGGGAGATGGTCTGTCCCACAGCCATCAGTACGTCGTACTGGAGATAGTATACGGGTGCTCGTTGGGTTACGAGTACACTGGACAGGACTCGTCGGGAACTGACAGGTTGGTATTATACCTATCGTCAGTTATCAGTTCCCAGGTGACATGAGTACAGCTTAGTCCGCTGACTTGACACTGACACTTCGCCTCAAGTGTGTTCCCACTGCACTTTGATCACTACCCTACCACGGCTCAAAGGAGTCGTGCAAACAGGTGGTGGTTGGGTGCAGTCCCGAAGCACTTGGAGGCAGTGACGGTTAGACAGGATTCGTCTCTCCCGGTATTGGGGGTTGACATCGCGCTGTGTCTAGGAGAGCCATTACACGAGTAGTCCCTGGCCAGGGCAAGCGAGATATACTGGTAGGTTTCCAGTGTTATCTCAGGGTGTTTTGGGCTTCACTCCGACACGACTTGTACCGCTATTGGGGGACTGACGTTTTATCGCCCCCTAGGCCCGCCATGCGATGTATCAGACGAACAGACCGGACTGTACGGAGAATGTCACATTCAGACTCAGTAGGAGTTCAGATGGGGTTTCACCTCGTCAGCCTTCTTGTCGGCATCTACCTGGGGGACCGTTACGCACAGCTAGTGCCGCTTGCGGTCTGTGGTTAAACCCACTGCCAGCGTAGTGTCGAGTCTTTAGAGTCCCACACAGAGGGTATTCGCCTCTGGGAAAAACAGAGTAGAGGTTGCATGGTTTTGCGACAGGGTTCGTTCTCATCCGCGCACTTGTGCACGTTTGGAGTCCGGACGGATTATACTGGCAGGCTCTGGTTTGAGCCAGATACTGGTATAGTATTTGGGGTTGCTTTTATCTCTCAGTATTCATGTTCCTCGGAACAAGAATGCAGGTGTGTATGCACAGTTCTTTTTGAGGAGGAGGAAGATGATTTTTCATTAGGGTTTCGGAACGGGTGCGTATGCACAGTTGACAGTTGTATTTTTTCCAAACCCTAATGGATTTGTATTATATCATTTAATAATATATAATAAAATGAAATTGTGTCATGGTTAGTTTTTTGTTGACTTGTTGACCATGGTTGACTTGTTGACCATGGTTGAACATTTGACCATTATCATTACAAGAGAAAGATGCTCTTGATTCTTGCATTTTCATTTAATGCTTGTAATGATATTAGTCATTCTAAAACTTTCCATCAACCTTTTCATTTTGATTATTATTATTTGATAATTCATTTTCTTTTTGCATTATGGTTGCAAGAAAGGAAATGAGAGCTCATTCTATCATAACCTCTCTCTCTCCTCATTTCATCTTCTTCTTCCTCTAGCAAAGAGAAACCTTCTCATGTGTTGAGAATCCTTCTCTTTAAAAAGAAAAGCAAACCCTAGTCACTCTCTACTCACTCTAGGTTAAAGGTTTAGCAAGCCGGAAACCCTAGTTCACTCAAAGATCGAGGAAGAGCCCAAAGGTCGAACCTTCGAGGTGGATCCATCTTCGACGGAAGAAGGCGACGAAAAGAGAACCATCAACCTCTACAAGGTTTGAAGAAGAAGGAGTTCAAGTTTAGGTATAACCATCTTCCATAGTAGCTAACTCTCTTTAGCAAGTATACTAGTTTTAGTTTAGACAACGATCCCGACCTTGTTTAGTCCATGTTGCCTCTTGCGATAAAAATTCGTTTTTTATACCGTTTCCGCCTCCCCGTAAGCACCGGGGGTCGCAATATGGACTTACAGTTCTCTTATAAGTCGTAAGGATCTTATAAGAGTGTTTTCTCCTTGCAAGTCGAGAGGACCTACAAGTGTTTGTTCATCGTGTGAGCGTATCCCTAGTCGCTGGTAGGACTTTGTTAGGGAAATGTTCATTCGTGCCTATGGACAAGGGTCAATATTGAACCATTTATAGGGCAGTATCGGAGGTTGTGGGGCTGCTTAAGAACAGGTTCAGATCCCTGTAGCTTAAGACTTTCAAATCTTATGAGCCGTGAGGGTCCCATAAGAGAGTTTTCCTTACGAGTTGTGAGGATCTCGCAAGTGTAATTTCTCCTTAGGAATCGTGGGGATCCCTAAGTGTGTTGCTCCCTTGTGAGTCGTAAGGATCTCACTCGGGTGATTTCTCCTTACAAAGTTGAGAGGACCTTGCAAGTGTCTTTTAACGAGATTGCACCCTTTCGGGTTTTCTCAAAACTCGCCGGTATCCCTGCTGTTTTTACTCACGGAGCCCTTTCGGGTTTTCATCCGTACCCATTTTGCTTATGGACATACCGTTTTTTTAATTCTAACGAGGTTGCGCCCTTTCGGGTTTTCATAAGACTCGCCGGTAGCCCTGCTGTTTTTACTCACGGAGCCCTTTCGGGTTTTCATCCGTGCCCATTTTGCTTATGGACATACCGTTTTTTTATTCCTTTATTCCTTTTTTTTTATTTTTTTATTTTTATTTTTTTTTATCATCTTTGGGATGCTGCAATCCACCGTAGTTTATCGACCTCTCGGTCAACGACTAGTTTTAGGACATAATGGTCCATTGTTAGTTTAAGAACGTTTCGGTCCGTCGTTAGTTTAAGGACGTTTCGGTCCGTTGTTAGTTTAGGGACGTTTCGGTCCATCATAGCTTTGAGGCGAAGTTTCTCCGGATGCTTTATAAACAAGTAGGTTTCTCCTTGATAGACCTTGTCACATAATCCAAGGGTTTTGGCACTGCTCCTGCCCCCAGCTCTTCTACGTTATCTCCTAACGCCGAGAGAGCTGCTTTGTTACTTAACGACAAATGAGTGATCATGTGGCAACTTGCCACATAATCTTTGGATTCTTCTGATAAGTCGTCTCCTTCATCATTGTCGTTATCTTCATTCTCAAGGATGTGACTGAGGAACTCTTGAAGCGTGACTGGGGTTCGCGCCCTCTGGTTGTATTCTTTCAGCGCGTCAATATGCTTTTGCAGATCCATGCGCTTGTCGTTAGACAGCACGGGATTTTTGGTCTTCTTCTTTTTCTTCGAAGACTGTGACGGCTGGGCCCGAATGTTTTGTCCACTACCACTATTAATTCCCAATGTTGGGCGTGGTTTCAGCATCTCCTCGATGATCTCCGGCTCTAGCGGGCTTTTCTACCTGGTTGCTGGACATGTTTGAAGATCTTTCGGCATTCTTTTAGTTTTTGCCGAAAGAACAACTTCCCATGGAGCTTCCTTTATGATGAGCACGATGCCCCCGGCATGTCCATCTTTTTCGGAGCATATGGTTGTGGCGGGTTCACCTTCCAATTTTCAGACAACGCGAACTTGCCTTGCTGGTATTGGTCTTCAACCCAATTTTTGAAGACGTAGCAATCTTCGAGTGGATGGCCCAATACTCGATGGTAAGGGCAGTAATTGGGATCGTTGACGTCATTCGGTTGCGGTGGGTGTCTTGATTCCGGTAGAGTGATGAGCCCATTGTGCACTGCCAGTTCGAACAGTCTCCTTGTTTTATCTCGGGGAAACGAGTAAGGACGTCTCAATTTTTCATCGAGGGATTGCCGCTTGTTGCTTTGGAGAACAACCGCTCTCGGGCCACTCGGTTGTTGTTGAGCGTTGGCGACAACGATCGCTTTCCCTTTCTCATTTCGAGAGTCTGTCTTTAGAGGAGACGGTCTATGACCCATCTGGTCCATTTGGGCCAGTTTGTCGATCAAGGCCTGGAAAGTGGTTGGCTTGAAGAACATCATGAACTGGGAAATAGTCGCGTGAGGGTCGAGAGTGCCCACGAATATACCCACAGCCGGTGCTACTTCGATACGCTGTTCGCATTTTGATCACAGATTTCGCCATCGGATTGCGTACTGGACCCAAGTTTCGCCCGGCTTCACCCTTGCATTAATCAACGCCGTTATTTGGGTGCGTTCGCTGGCGCTCGCGAATCGCTGAGTGAATAGCAACTCCATCTCTGCAAAAGTTTTGACGGAGTCGTTTGGAAGCTCGGAGTACCACTCAAACGCCGTCTCTGATAAGATGCCGACGAATTGGCGAAGTAAGAGCTTATCATCGCCGCCGGTGTTGCCGCACAGAGCTCTGAACTAGGCGACATGCTGGTTGGGATTGCCTGTCCCCTTGTAGACATGGAATTTCGGGATCGTGTAGCCCGGCGGGTATTTTATCTGATCATACCAGCCCGGATATGGTCGCCCTGTTTTGACGACTTGGCCGGCCACTTCATTTGCTTGGTGAACTCGTATTTGTTGAGCAATATAATCATCCAGGATGGCCTTAGAGATTGTTTCCTCTTTAGCTGTTGACAGAGCCGACAGAGGATTCGATGTTTCTCCTCTATCATCTTCAATTATTACTGGAGGATCTTCGGCTGGAGGATCCGGCTGGATCATCATGCCGACCATGTCTTGGAAGAGAAGAGCCATTTGCTTTATATTGGCCGCTTGTTCCGCAGCCTCCTTGTCCTTCTTTTCGAGCATTCTACGAAGGAATTCAGCATCAGTCTCGTGTTTGCGACGTTGTTCCGATGACGCCTCCGGGCTTTCCTTTGGCCCGGTGAGTGCGGCCATCGCAGTCAGCATCTCCTGGAGCTTCTGCTGTTGCTGTTTCTAGGCTCTTGTGATGGATCGGGTGAGTGGTTGATGGCCCGTAGAAGCGCGGCTATCCTCCTTCCCGGATGCCATGTAAACGGTATGGACCGTTATGCCTCCAGACTTAGGGCGTTTGGGCTCAGTGCCTTTGACATTTGTAGCAGGCATGGGGGTCTTCTCCAGCCTTCTCTTCTTATGAGCGGTCGAAGTTGAGGGGGCTGTCGCAGTGGGCACCCAGACAGCTTTTCGTGGCTTGGCAGGATGGCTTTCTTCCTGTCGGACCTTCAGTTTCTTATGCCGGCGGGAGAAATTTGGATCAATCACCGAGTTCCGGACCTGCAGCCAAACTTTGTAGATATTGGAGGACAGCCGCTGCGGGGACTGTTCTGGCTTTGCTTCGGCAACCTTCTCCAGTGGAGGAGGAGACCTTTTCAGTACAGCGGTAGGAGAATTCCTGCGCACCTTATTCAATAGCTTAAAGCTGTTCCCGGTTGGAACAACAGCATTAATTTCCGCCGTCGGGGCTGGTGGAGTTAGCCCAGAAGGGGAGTTGTCTCCTGACTTCCTCACTCGGCACCAGTGGCGACGTCGAGCATATCGAGCTGAGGGAGTTGGCTCAGTGACGGGGATGGCCTTGTCTTGCCCCCTGTTCGGGTGAGGGGATGTTGCCGGCGTCAGCCTATTAAAGACTGATGTCCTTTGAGTAGCAGGAGCGGGAGTTAGGACAGTCAGTCTTGTAAAGACTGACCCCTTGGCAGGAGAAGCCACCTTGACGACTTTAGGAGCAGGGTTGGTTACTCTCTTCGGAATAACCTTCTCTGGGATTGCAAGCTTCACTGTGGGCCTGCAGGAATTTTGGCCCAATCTGGAGAAGACCGAGGCGCCGGTGCTGGACGACCCGTTGAGCGAGGTCGCAATAGCTGTAAGTCGATCGAAGACCGACTTCTTGGGAGCTTCCGGTACGGGCACGGGAACGGTGAAGCTCGTTGGCGGGAGCATGGTCCCGAAAAACAGCCCTGTGGTGGCTTGAGTAATCTACTCCACATGCATCGTGAACAGAGAGGCCGCTTGGGGCCCGTAGGTTATGCTCCCAGTTGAGGCAGGATGCGGGTTGCAGCTGCAGTTGGAGCACTTCGAGCAGGTGAATGCCATTGCTGTTTTGCTTTCTGCGCCAAGCAAGAGACCAAATCTTAGTAACTTGAAACCCAAGGGCAACCATTAACAAACCGCGATTCGTTCACGAATACGATACACGAAGTATGGAGTGGAAAGAGGAAAAGGTCCCACCGGGCGTGCCAGAATCTGTTTACCGCCGGAAGCCGGGAAGACTGCACGTCTTGCCTGAATCCGGGGGCAGATGCTAATTGGTGCTATCCGTCCACCTCTCCGAAGATGCCAAGTTGATTTATGGCACCATGTATCGAAGGTTTAAACGGATGCGGCCGATGTAGCAGACTTCGTCAGATTCCCCTTCGTTTGAGGGGTTTTTGATTATGGGGACGCTCTTCCCTGCAGGCGCAAACCCCTGCAGTTAATTACGCTACCGCATCACGGTAACAACTTTCTCCTTCTCCATATGGTCACTTCGTGTCGTGGGTGTTTGTTTTGTGTTTGGTTGCCCGTGGATTGTATACGGAGACTAAGTTATGTTGTCGCCCGTAGGGCGTGGACTAGTCCAAATCCGTATCTTTCTTAAATTTGGGTTTGGGGGGGTTATGTTTAAGGATACGTTAGCCTTATTTGAGGCTAAGATCAACTTAAACGTTTGTTAAGGACACGTTAGTCTAATTCTAGACTAAGATCAACTTAATGGGATCGTTTAGATCCAACAAAAGAGCAATTGGGCTCTGTTGTTTAGTTTAATGACATTGCGGTCGATAAGTAGTTTAAGGACATTGCGGTCCAATGTTAGTTTTAAGACATTGCGGTCAAGGTTAAGGACATCATAGTCCGTGAGTTTAAGGACCTCACAGTCCGGTGTTAGTTTTAAGACATCACGGTCGAGGTTAAGGACATCATAGTCCGTGGATTTAAGGACTCCACAGTCCGATATTAGTTTTAAGACATCACGGTCGAGGTTAAGGACATCATAGTCCATGAGTTTAAAGACCCCACAGTCCATAGCAGTGTGTGGTTGTCGGGACCCGTGACCTCTCTGACGACGTTGAGGAATTACAACGACAGATATCAGAGGAGTAAAGAGATGTACCCTCGAACCGGGTGTAAATTGATTGGAAGAGCAGTTTTGCTCAGTTTAATTTATATTGAGGACTTAAGGCCAGAATTGGGCTAAGTCCAGTTGAAAATGTTCAACATTTTATTCATGTTCTGCCTATTAGGCTTTTACTTGGGCTCTGCCCTTTATAATACATAGCATTGGGCTCTGTAATTAAATGCATAGCATTTAAGTGGTCTGTTAGACCTTTACTTGGGCTCTACCCTTTTTTAATAATGCATAGCATTTAAGTGGTCTGATAGTGCGCCACGTGGCTTGTCAGGTGCTTGGCGCCAATTAGAGAGCGCAATGCGCTAGCGCATAGGAAAATGACACGTGTCACGCTCTGTGCTAAGCGCAAGTCTGTTAGCGCAGTGCGCTGCGCCAGTGAATGACACGTGGCGCGCTCTGGTACTATGCGCCAATCCAAGAGCGCAGTGCGCTGATTTAGAAGCGCAAAGCGCAGATTGTGTCTGTGGTTGACACGTGGCGCGTTCTGGCACAGTGCGCAATTCCAATAAGTGCAAAGGCGCATTTCATTAGTGCAAGGCACTGTCCAATAGAGCAGAGCGCATTTTTGATCAAATTAATGATCAAAGAACAAGTTGTTTGTTCTGTTCTCTTAAAAGAGGTTTTACCTCAAGATTCAAGAACCAAAGTTCTTGTTCCCATCAAAAGGTTGTGCCTTTATAGATTAAGTGATCTGTGAATGAAGTAAATTACTTCTTTTTAATCTTTTAGATCTTTTTGATTTTTTTTCTTTTTTATTGAAGATCTTGATCTTGTTCTTAGATCCTTGATCTTTTTAGAAGATGATTCTTCTTTTGTGAGATGTTTTCATCTCTGTTCTTCAAGAAATATAATTCTTTACCTTTAAAGATGAAGAAAATAATCTTCTTTCGTCAAAGGCTTGCCTTTCTTTCTCTTTGAGTTTTTTCTCAAAGTTTGCAGAGGGTTCTCTCTCTTTTAGACTTGAAGTCTTGGGGCCTTTATATAGGGCCAATTGATTTGTTAAGTTAGTTATAGAGATCTTTCTCTGATTGATCTGGGGATATTTCCCCACCGTTGGATCTTTGATCCTAAGGCCTCTGTTTTACAGAAGACAATCTTCTTATTTTAATAAGATTGGAAAGATCTTTCTAGAATTTTAATTCTGATTAATTAATAATTTATTATTTAAATTCCAGTGCTGGCGCAATTGGCGCTAGCGCGCCTGCGTTTGACACGTGGCGCGCAGCGCAACTGCGCTAGCGCGCCTGTGTTTGACACGTGGCGCGCAGCGCAGAGCGCAAGTGATCTGAAGCGTTGCTTCATTTTAAAATTTGAATTTTGAAACAGAGCTTTGCTCTGATTGGAGGTGCGCTGTCTTGGGCGCAGTGCTCCTGGCGCTGGCGTGTCTTCTTTTGACACGTGGCATGCTGCGCGCAGCGTAAGGAATCTGAAGCGTTGCTTCAATTTTTGAATTTTGAAATTCAAACAAAGCTTTGCTCTGATTGGGGGAAACAGAAGCGTCGCTTCATTTCCCACCTTGGAATTTGAACAGAGCTTTGCTTTGATTGGGGGAAACAATGTAGAGTCAAGCTCGGACAGCGAGAAAGAGCCGACTTTCTGCCCTAGGACCGCAGAGCAAGAGCTGCTTCAAGAGCTTCAAAAACAGCTCAGGAGAAAAGATAAAGAGATAGCCAAGCTCTATTCAAAAATTGACGACCTAACGAACGTTGTGATGCAGCTTATGGCTCAAATTGCTCGGGCGCCTCCCAATCAAGCACAAGTCTCTACTCATGAGCCGGGTGATGACAACCCGAAGCAACCGATGCCTGTCTCTTTGGGTCCAAGATTAGGCGAGCCGCACGAAAGTCGGCCACATTCCGCTTCTGGGGACGGCCTGTCCTCAGATAGCACCATCCCGCTAACACAAGATCGGATAATGGATTTGGTCACTAGCAAGGTTAAAACATTGGTAGTCGAAGCCGAAGCTCAGAAAGAAATTGGTAGTAGTGGGCGGCCATATCCTGCACAGTACGAGCTGATCGAGTTACCGAGCGGCTACGTCATTCCTAAGTTCGGAAGATTTGACGGGATGAGAAACGCAAATCGGCACGTCATCCACTTTAAAGTGTCGTACGGAAATACAGGGAGAAATGATGCACTTCTTCTTCGTCAGTTTGTCAACAGCCTGACCGGTGTCGCTTTCGACTGGTACACAAGTATACCAGACGGGTTCGTCACTACTTTCGTCCAAATGGAGTCTCTGTTTCGGCAAAGATTCATGAGTGTTAGTGACAAAATCTCCATCGCTGACCTCGTGAGAACCAAGCCGGGGAAAAACGAAAGAAGCACGGACTTTATTGCTCGATGGCGCAACCTCACTGTCAAGTGCGAACCGCCGCTAGAGCAGGACCAGTCCGTCAGCCTCCTTATTGAGAACCTTGATTGGAAGAATTAAAGTTTACCGCAATCAAAACGGTGTCGCTATGCAGCTAGCCGGTTGAGCACGGGTCGATCCACAGGGAGATGGTTGTGTTTCCTCTCTTGTTTTAGACGAGTCAATAAAGAATTTGTGTATGTTCGAGACTATCCTATGTGTAATATTTGCAAGTATAAAGTTGTTAAGAAAAAGATACGAGATTATAAGCTACAGAAATCCGTACTCAAAACCTTTGAGCCGAATCTTGACCAATTGAAGCTAAGCAATCGGCAACAACGTGGATTAGGGGATTTAAGCGCGGTATTCGTGGAATACGGCTTATTTACCCTTGTCCCTCCGTTCTAGTCTCTTGCTTTCGCCTCCGGCCAAACCGAACGCAACCGGTCGCGGTTAGGAATCACCGTTACCTTGTCAGGGTACGGTGCCTAACGGAGCGCTTACGTATGGTTTGGACGGAGTTCAATGGAAGATACGGGAAAAGGAAATGGGCAAAGAAAATCTTTAACTTATAATATCGTATTTCTTCTTAACAATAATAATTATTACAACATTCATAAAATGGACAAAAGAGAGCAAAAGAAAAGAAAAGAGAAAAGAAAAGATTACAAGAAATTAAGTGCATGAATTAAATTGCAAGAAAGTAAAGACAAGAATGAAAAATGCAAGTAATAAATTATAAGAACCATAGAACTCAAAACAAGCATGGGATCAATAGCCAACCCTTAAACTTGCAAGCTCAATCAAGAGGTTGCAAGATCAAGGGAAGGGTAGAGAACGCATGTGAATTGAAGCGCTAAGGCGAGAACGAAATGACACAACCCCTTGAGACCAATGACCAAAACTTAAACTTGCAAGCTCACTTAAGAGGTTGCAAGATCAAGTTAAGGTAGAGAGCTCAAGGGGGAAGCTAAACAAAAAGAATAATACAAAAACCTTCATCTTTATTCACATCCACAAAAAGCTCTCACTACAATTCATGGAAGAGGAATGAAGAAGAAGAAGAAAAAGAACTAAAACTACAAAAGAAAGAGGAACAAAAGAATGACCCTTGGCTTTGGCAAGTTCTGCTGTATTTATAGGCAGGGAGTTGAAGATCTAGGGCAACCACCAGAGCACATGGGAAGTACCCAAAATACCCCCAAAAGACGACAAGGTGAGGACTCCACATGGCCGCGGATCCGCGGCCAATACCCCCTATTGGCCGTGGATCCGCGGCCCTATAGTGGGATTAGGGGCTGTGTTTTCTTGTACGGCCCTGATCTGCAGTCCCCTGTTGTCTGGTACACCTATTTTCTGAAAATACTTTCACAATTCTTCCAGAATTTCTGTTGAGGAAAGGTGGACTTTTTATGGATGTTTTTGTCATGATTGCCTCGAGCTCCGCGTAGATTTCTTGGAACTTGTTGTTGCCATTGAGCCTTGTGCATGAAGGTGACATTGATTTGACATTTTGTCTTCCTAAACTGGTATCTGGCAACATACGGATGACGAGCGGAGACCGTGTTTTCTCAGTGGTTGGCAGGAACCCGGATTTTGTCGTGTTTTCCATGAATTTACCGTTTTAGAACCGAGAACCTGTATCCTGCAAATATATAACAAACACGGATTAAAAGCACCTACCTATAAACAACCGAGCGTAAGAATGGGCGGTATAAAATGCAGTATTCTGTGATGAACAAATACCCCCAAACTTAACTTTTGCTCGTCCCGAGCAAAACCAATTATTCACAAAAATAAAATGATAACCGCACTTTCGCAGGGAACGCGATTGCACTGAGCACGTGCAACAAGCCGTTAAACCTCTAGGTGTCCCTAGTAGGAGGAGTGTTGTCTCCTGAGGGTTTTCAGCGGATACTACCCACAAAATCCGGTCAAGTTGGTTTTGTAAAATAACTAAGATTCAAACCCTAAAGTTTTGTTTTAGAAAATAGCAATTCTATAATCCTAAGTCTAGACCATCGAACCTTTATTTTTCACACCTCGCTTCTTATTTAACTACAGATTTTATATGTCTTTACGTGTAGTGCAAATAGTGTCGTTAAGTTCCAGAAGGATCGATTAAAGTCATCATGTCGCACAAAAAAGCCCAGATAAAAATTTTAAAAGGATCACATAAGTTTTATAAAGAGTTAAGCATTTTTCAAGTTTCGTTTTCCAGTAAGGTTTCAACTTCAGAATTTCTATCTTCCTTAACAGGAAACTAAGTCGTATTTTTCACTCCACATTTTTCTTGTTTTCATTTCATACACACCTCTGTGAACGTGCAATAATCTTTATCATAGAATAAAACCTTCATATCTCCGTTAAAATTTTTTTTTTATAAAAGCCTGTCTTTTATCAAGATTATTCTCACACAAAGAACCGTTAGGAATTTTAACTCGGAGAGAACACTTGCTTGACTTTGTTTTAAATTGGACTTTCTAGGCTTCTTAGCGAGCTTTGGGCCAATGCACCCAAACCAGTTGGTTTTAAGGCATTAGGTGTAGAAACACCCCAGCGGACTTAATTACTCAAGTTACCTAGGTCCAAAAACAAAAGACAGTTTGACGTGAAAATCAGATGATTCAATACGAACGGAGATATAACCGGTAGTTCAATTATTTTTTTGGATAAAAGACGTGTTTAGTGGGTTTGGTGTGTAATCATTCCAATCAAGTTTTAGATGGGTTATTTTTCAGACTTAGCTCCAATTACGGCATCAATAACATTCCTTCATATTCGCTTTACTTCATAAACTATTCTTGACATTACTTATTTCAGAACAAACCTATTTGATCCTCAGAAAATCATTTATCTGTTTAAAAGTTTAAACATGAAAGACTTGTCATCTAATTCCCAAAATTCACGATACGTGTAGTGTGATGTAAAGACGTATATCAGCTATAGTTAACTTCAAAGGAGAGTTATCTTTCAGGTTTTCAAAATCTAAACATAAGATTTAGTTATTCCTATTTTTTCAAACAAAAACCGTCGAATGTTGAATCAGAGTTATTCCACAATCTAACTTGACAAAAAAGTTTTTATATTTTTAGAAAATTTTCAGATTTTTATGGATTTTATGGATTTAATATGCAGATGCAAAATATACATATGAATGCGAAGGAAGAAAGCTTACCGAGCACACCCCCAAACTTAAACTTGACAGTGCCCTCACTGTCAGGCTATACCAAGAGGGTCAAAATTGCCGGTGCTCCCTAAAAACAAATTATATACAAAACAAAAAGGAAAACAAAAATATATACAAAAAAAGTGTCCCCCCCAAACTTAAGTAAAACAGTGTTTCCACTGTTAAGCGTTGAAATTCAGGATTTAGGGGGGAAAGAACAGTATCAAGCTATACAAGGCCTTACACAGGCCAAAAGTGAGCACCAACCATTCAAAGATTTTATCGCTATAATGTACCGGTTGGTGGAAGAAGGCGTAGAGGAAAGAGATGGAGAATACGCGAGACCATATGCGGAGAGAAGCGGGATATGGTCTCGGTATATGAGAGGAAGAAGAATGGCGGACGGAAAAAAGAAGTGGAATACGAACTTGAGGGTGCAAGTGGAGTAAATAGATTAGCACAATTTGGGATGACCGATGTGTGAAAAGTGATTGTGCTAATATATTTACTCGTCGAGAAATGGGGTCAAATCCCTCAAGATTCGTGAGAAACCATGGGTACGCCGAACTTGGTAAACCAGACATATGAAATGTAAGTGATACGGGTTCTTGCAAGGTCGGAACGATGGAAAGGATGGAGGGAAGTGGATGAGGAAGGGTATCGGTTAAATGTTCTGGAGGGTGTACACAGTCAGTGAAAGGAACAGGATGAATTGGAAAATCCGACTCATCATCTAGAACTGTTTCATCCTCAAAAATATCCTCAAAATTCTCCTCAAAGTTAAGCTCATCCATGCTCTTCTCTTCAAAGTCCAGACGCATATGGGGTTCGGGAAAAACATTTAATGACTCGGGATGATGATTTGAAGAGACAAACTCAGCCAAATCTACGGGTTCATCATCCAAAATATCCCCAGCGTCAATATCCTCAAACAAGTGAAAATCAAAATTCTCTGACACCTCATCAAAAGCATGGATATTAATCGATTCTGGTTCTAAGATATAGGTGTAGAGGTCAAAAGGATTAGGTATGGTTTCACTTGGAAGGGACCCTTCACAATCGGGCAAATCAAACACTACGAAGTCGCACAACTCATTCATCATTCTATCTTCAATTGATAAATCATGTGGAACACTAGATAGACATTCAAAATCAGAGTTGTGGGAGTCAAGTTGGGATGGGTAGGTTTGATTTGGAAGGGGGTACATCTCACTCTCTCCACTCAAATTCACAGCCTGTCCTACCGCTTCTTCATACATTGGAAAATTTGGAGCTAGTTGAAAACTAGCTACCGGGTCACTAGGTTGTATGAGAGCGGCCATGGACGCATTCAACTCCATCATCTGTTGTCTTGACGCTACCCTAAAGTCTTCCAACGACTGTTCCAGACTAGACAAGGGTTGTGAAGGGGGTTCAGTAAAAGATTCAAAGTTGTTTGGATACTGAAAACTCCCAACTGGCGGGTCTGATGCAATGTCTAGGGAAGGTGCAAAAGTAGGGTAGGATTGGTAGGAATTGAATGGTTGGACAGGAGCAGGATCAACATTTGGATAGGAAGGTGAATGGAATTGTTGATCCCAAGAATTTGAAGTGGTGAAAGGAGTGAAAGATCGGCTACGGGATTGTTCAATACGTTCAGCGATGGACAAAGGACGACTTGCAAAAGGGGTATCAACATAAGCGGGTGCGGGAGGTTGAAAAGGTTGATACGAAGTGGAATGAGGAGTGCAAGTGTTTGTCCTAGACGCTGCTATGCGATCTTTCAGTGAAACTTTGGGCATGGAGGGGTCGTTCGATGTTCGGCCAAAGCAAGAACCGTAAGAAGTAATGTCTGGTTGTGGGTACCAAAGTTCGGCAAGAGTTTTTCGAGGTGGGGTACCCATGATATGAAGAGAGAGAAGGAAAGGTAGAGAAAAGGAGGGGAAAAAGAATGTGTTTTTTTTTTTTTAGTTTATATATTAACAAAAGAATAAAAAACAATATTGACAAAAACAATCACGACATAAAAATACCACACACCTAATCGTTCTAGGGTTCACCGAGGTCAACTAGACCTGCTCCAGAACTTGATTGTCGAAGTAAAACTGTGTCGAGAAACAGGCTCAAGATACACTGATCACGAGGCCAGGTAAGTGCAGAGATAAGGGGAGGTTTTCCAACGCTTTCGCGAAGTTCCTTAATTAAATAACCCTTTCTCTTTTGGCGGTTTCGCCGTTAACACTTTCCTAGACACCCCGTAAACAATATACCGTTAAGCAAAGTTCTAAATACAGTTAACTTCTCCTAGTGAGCGCGAAGTCCTTAAGGCTTAAAGTCTAGTTTCTTTTAAATTTTGTGCGGGTAAACGTTATGCTCAAGTTCGTGATTTGTGGGCCACGGAAAAGGTGATGAAATCTTTTACCGTATGTTGTGGGGTTCGCTTGCCCTTAAGTCCGTATTAATGTATGCAATGCGCAATTCAAAAATTCTATAAAGAATCAAACAATCGTTTTTTAGTTTAAGCGCGGCGCTGCAACAAATACGGGTTAGTCAATTTTTTTTTTAGCGTTTGCTAGCGAACTTGCAAAGAATCCTGCAAAGAATAGTATATTGGAAGCGTCGGATTTGAGAAGAAGGTGTTAGCAAAGTACGTACCGTTAAGTTTTGGGTCAGGAAACCCCCGTTGAATCAAATCCGGTAAGCTTGAAAGGTTCGCATGCGCGGGTCAAACTACCCGGATCTTTGGCACTGTACTTCGTAATCACCTATGCCTTGAATGCACACTTTGCTCCCCACAATCGCAGTTTGCAAATACGCAAAAAGCTGCACACTTGCCCACAAAAAATGATCAAAAAAAAAAAAGATTTTTTTTTTTGATATATATACAAAAAGAATATTAACCCGAATAACAAGAAAGAAAATACGCTACCGTCTCCCCGGCAACGGCGCCATTTGATTGGAAGAATTAAAGTTTACCGCAATCAAAACGGTGTCGCTATGCAGCTAGCCGGTTGAGCACGGGTCGATCCACAGGGAGATGGTTGTGTTTCCTCTCTTGTTTTAGACGAGTCAATAAAGAATTTGTGTATGTTCGAGACTATCCTATGTGTAATATTTGCAAGTATAAAGTTGTTAAGAAAAAGATACGAGATTATAAGCTACAGAAATCCGTACTCAAAACCTTTGAGCCGAATCTTGACCAATTGAAGCTAAGCAATCGGCAACAACGTGGATTAGGGGATTTAAGCGCGGTATTCGTGGAATACGGCTTATTTACCCTTGTCCCTCCGTTCTAGTCTCTTGCTTTCGCCTCCGGCCAAACCGAACGCAACTGGTCGCGGTTAGGAATCACCGTTACCTTGTCAGGGTACGGTGCCTAACGGAGCGCTTACGTATGGTTTGGACGGAGTTCAATGGAAGATACGGGAAAAGGAAATGGGCAAAGAAAATCTTTAACTTATAATATCGTATTTCTTCTTAACAATAATAATTATTACAACATTCATAAAATGGACAAAAGAGAGCAAAAGAAAAGAAAAGAGAAAAGAAAAGATTACAAGAAATTAAGTGCATGAATTAAATTGCAAGAAAGTAAAGACAAGAATGAAAAATGCAAGTAATAAATTATAAGAACCATAGAACTCAAAACAAGCATGGGATCAATAGCCAACCCTTAAACTTGCAAGCTCAATCAAGAGGTTGCAAGATCAAGGGAAGGGTAGAGAACGCATGTGAATTGAAGCGCTAAGGCGAGAACGAAATGACACAACCCCTTGAGACCAATGACCAAAACTTAAACTTGCAAGCTCACTTAAGAGGTTGCAAGATCAAGTTAAGGTAGAGAGCTCAAGGGGGAAGCTAAACAAAAAGAATAATACAAAAACCTTCATCTTTATTCACATCCACAAAAAGCTCTCACTACAATTCATGGAAGAGGAATGAAGAAGAAGAAGAAAAAGAACTAAAACTACAAAAGAAAGAGGAACAAAAGAATGACCCTTGGCTTTGGCAAGTTCTGCTGTATTTATAGGCAGGGAGTTGAAGATCTAGGGCAACCACCAGAGCACATGGGAAGTACCCAAAATACCCCCAAAAGACGACAAGGTGAGGACTCCACATGGCCGCGGATCCGCGGCCAATACCCCCTATTGGCCGCGGATCCGCGGCCCTATAGTGGGATTAGGGGCTGTGTTTTCTTGTACGGCCCTGATCTGCAGTCCCCTGTTGTCTGGTACACCTATTTTCTGAAAATACTTTCACAATTCTTCCAGAATTTCTGTTGAGGAAAGGTGGACTTTTTATGGATGTTTTTGTCATGATTGCCTCGAGCTCCGCGTAGATTTCTTGGAACTTGTTGTTGCCATTGAGCCTTGTGCATGAAGGTGACATTGATTTGACATTTTGTCTTCCTAAACTGGTATCTGGCAACATACGGATGACGAGCGGAGACCGTGTTTTCTCAGTGGTTGGCAGGAACCCGGATTTTGTCGTGTTTTCCATGAATTTACCGTTTTAGAACCGAGAACCTGTATCCTGCAAATATATAACAAACACGGATTAAAAGCACCTACCTATAAACAACCGAGCGTAAGAATGGGCGGTATAAAATGCAGTATTCTGTGATGAACAAACCTCAACAATTGGATGGTCCCATTCTTATGTACAACAGTCCTCAAGACGTTTCAAGAGCTGACCAAGAAAGTCCAAATGTTGGAACGCTCGAAGCAAGAATTTACCCCGGACTCTCAGAGAGACAAGACTTGGAAGAGCAAGAGGGACGACAACCGTAGAAGCGGGAATTCCAGTAATACCAATGTCTTCAATGCGTCCAACAATGAAGACAAGCGAAAGGCAGGAGAATTCAAAACCAACCGGTCTCGAAAGCCAGTGCCAGGAGGAGAAGGGCCTTCCCTAGAGGAAAAAAAGAACAAGGTTTACTCTTTTAGAAGGGACAAGATCCGCAAGATATTCAAAGATGTCTTGAACAACGGTCTATAATTTCCAGAGTCGAAAAGACCTCACGAAGCAAAAATGACCGACAATCCTCTATATTGCTCGTACCACCGAGTAGTGAGCCATGCGATCAAGGATTGCTATATTTTCAAAGACTGGGTCGAGAAGCAGTACAAGACTCGGGAGATCGAGTTGTCCAAGAGTGTGTTGGTGAACAAGCAAGATGTAATCACCAACTTCATACAGACACAAGATGAAGCCTTCTAGGAGAAGACAGCTGAACCCGCTACCCTGAGGAATGAAACTGACTCGCCGCAGCCTCCATGGAGCATGAACATTTCTAAAAATATGAAGAAGATGCTAAATCTACTCCAGAAAGAGCCCAGAACGGAATGGGAAGGGCAGAAGGAGCCCACCGTTCCAGCTACCAATTTGGATCAATCAGGCTCAAAATCTAAAAAGCTCAAGAAGAAGAAAAGTGCAGCTCGACGCGAAAAAGAGTCTGCATGGAGATCGACTGTTCAAAAATATATCGATTCTCTTGAAGATTATGAACAAAAGGAAATAACTCTAATTCAATTGAAGGAGTTCTTCTCCGTAGAAGCGGCTGAGATTCTAGAGAAACTAGAAGAAGACTCCGATAACGAGATCTCTATAGTGATCTGCTACGTCGTCCACCTTGGTAGCGATTCTGAGAAAGAACTCTATTTTTCCGAGGAGGACAAGGAGCTCGCCACGAAGTCTAACCAAATCCAGCTCAGAAGAGGCAAGGCTCTACCGCCAAATCAAAGCAACACCCCAAAAGGAAGGAAAAACAAGTTGCAATGAAGAAGATGGCGGAGAGCCGGCTCATCATGAAAATTTGAGTCCTTCCTCGGTGGACTATAATGTCTTGGCACATCTACGAAAGCTTTCGTCTCTCCTGAGAATCTGCGATACCTTAGTCCTATCTAAGGTGCTTAGAGATGTTCTCATTCATGCTCTACAAAACCCCGAGCAATACTAGGTTCACTTGGCGGAAATTGATATGAAAGAAGCCCAGTACACTCTGCATACAGTCGCGGTCACATTTAAAGATGAAGACCTATTATTAGGAACAGCTGAGCACAACCGACCACTTTACGTGACAGGGTACAGCAACGGAGACCGGATTAATCGCATATTAATTGATCCAGGGTCCTCAGTGAACATCATGAACTTGTGGACTCTGAAGAGTTTGTCAATGGACGTCTGACACCTGTCAAGGGAAAGGATTGGCATTCAAGACTTTAATCAAAATTGCTAGCAAGTTCTGGGATCCATAGCTCTGCTGATCAGGTTCGCGGACCTACAAAATGAAGCCAAGATATACATGATCGATGCCGACACGTCTTATAAGATTCTCCTCGGAAGGCCGTGGCTTCATGATTACGGCATCGTTCCGTCAATTCTCCATCAGTGCATGAAGTATACCAAAAATGGAGAAGAAAGACGCATTGATGGAGACATCCAGCCGTTCGGTATGCATGAAGTCCGATATGAAGATTTTCGGTACCGTTTGAACCTCCAAAGTGCAGAGCCACAGCTGACCAAAGACAGAATGGCCCCGAAACTCAAAAGCAAATCTGAGCCGGCTTTCACTTTTAAAAGCAGAAACTTCCAAGCGCGTCCGCATTTTGGCAGTGACACTGATGAGTCCGACGTTGGAAGTTAGTCCGTCCATAAAACCACCCTCATCTTGGTAGCGATACGAATGAGTCTGATATCGAAGGCCCATCCGATAGCAAAATTCGCCATCGTTTAGGCAGCGACACTGAAGAATCAGAGGAAGAGAACCTGCCTTGCAACAGCTATACAGATTGGGCCCCCACGCAACAAGCAAAGCTAAGAGAGACCTTCGAAGTTGCAGAAGGGTCCCTAGCCGTCACAAGGGTGCCGGAGTAGATGCACAAAGAGCTCGATGCATTGTCAGTCTCCACCATGGACCAGCTGAAAACTTTCTACGTTCCCGGAAGGAAAAGTGGATAGAAGGGCATCCTGTTTTATGGGTCAAATCCTGTCGCGCACCCGGACTGTTAGTTATATGTATGCCCTAGAGGCCATTATTATACATATGATGTATATTATAGTGGATGCTTGGATATATATAGAGAGGACTTTCTTGCTCGACATAATAGTATGCTATCTGGTTGATCTTTTTCTTAACATATAGATTTGTATTGTGATACTGTCTTGCTCTCACATGTTGATAAAGCCCTTAGGATGTGTACTTAACTACCAAGACTATGATGGAGATCATACTAGTGGGGCTAGGGTAGTCCACAAGTTCATCCTTTAATTGTTCCTAGTCGAGGGTATATCGAGACAGGGCATCGATATTCCAGAGTAGACTAGCATATACGCTTCTTGACCCATATGATGGGTGATGGATGATCCTACATCCATTGGTGTTTGACATCAAAGATGGTATACAGGTGCTCAGTGGAGACTGGGTACACCGAACAGGACTCGCCGAGGACTCTTATGTGGTAGTATACCTATCGTCAGATAGCAGTGCTCTGGTGACACTGGTACAGATCAGTCTGTAGACCCGAGATTGTCATAGAGTCTTATGCGACTCCCACTGTGCTTTGATTTTCTCCGTACCACGCTCAAAGGAGACGTGCAAACAGGTGGATTTTGGGTACAGTCCCGAGTCGCATGGAGGCAATGAGCGATAGGAGGGGTTTCGTCTCTCCCGGTATTGAGGGTTGATGTTGCGCTATGCTCGATTGGCTATAACTGGAAGTCCCTGGCCAGGGCTGCTGCCGAGATTTACTGATAAGTGTTATCAGTAGTTTCTCAAACCGTTATAGGCCAGACATCGGCATGACTTATCACGTTACTGGGGTTTAACGTTTTCCACCCATAGACATGATATGCGACATATCATACGAAGTGACCGGATTGTACGGTAGTGTTACTGATAGGCTTCATGGAGACTATGGACAAGCTTGCTTGTTGATCTTCATATTGCTCAATACCCGGGTAGCCGTTACGTCTAGCAAGTACCGCTGATGGCTTGTAGGTGACTGATGTGATCATCACCTACTGCTGGCGTATTGACGAGTCTTTAGAGTCCCATACAGAAGTTCCCTGGTTCAAGCGAAACAAAGTAGGACACATATGTGATATGTGTGTGGGTCTGATTAAATACGTGTATGTGATACCGTATTGTAATCTGGCAGTTATCTGTTATTGGTTCGGTTATATGTGATATAACCAGATTGTCGAATCAAGTGTTGATTTGATAATGTGATATACAGATGAATGATATTAGTCGGTCATATATGATATAACCGGATTATTAAATCAAGTGTTGATTTAATAATGTGGTATATATTATATGTGATATAATTATATCTTAACTAATATCATTAGCTCACTAATTATTCTTCATTATATATATATATAATGAATATATATATATATATATATATATATATATATATATATATATATAATGAAGCATGGCATATGAATTTCTATTTTGTGAAAATAGAAATGAGGTGGAAATAAGAGCATGGTTGCAAGTATGGGATTTATACTTGTTTATTCATCTTGACTCACTATTCAAGCATGGTTGCAATTTATATTGCATAATTCCATGCTTGAATGAGTGAGGGGTCAAGAGTTGCCATTGATTCTAGCTCATTTCTAAACACTTAGCCATTTTTCTTGTGTTGCTCCCATGGTTGCTCTCTAGCTTCTTCTTCCTCCTCATGTCATGATTCAAGGTTCAACCCTCACATGTGATGTAAACCATGAAACTTGAACACAAAGTTGTGAGCTTTAATATCCCCTACTTCACCATCCTATACTTGACTAGCGATCGAGTGTAGCATGTTTCCTACGCTAAAGAGTTTAGTGTAAAGGTAGCTTGAGTTGGAGGGACTACGCGTGGATCATCTTCGGCATGAAGGTCATCGGAGGAAGCTCGTTCGAAGTCTCAAGAGGAGCCTAGTGGAGTCACGGGACTACTACACGGAGCAAGTGAAGAGAAGGACCGGTCTACAAAGGTTGTATTCCTTGTTCTCTTGATGTAAAGTTGTTTACTTTCTTGTATCGTCTAATTCTCTAGTTAAGATTCTAGCGTTTGGGTTATTTAGCATGGCAAATTTTTGAAAACGGAATGGATGATGCCTCCTGAAACCTTGCTGTCGTGCTAGGGAACCCAACAGTGGTATCAAAACCAAGCTAGAGTATTAGACGATGTTTTTAGAATCACGAAACCGAAAAACTTCGAAACAACGAAACCCTAAAATCCAGTTTCTGTCGATTTTAAAATGATCTAAAAAATTATTTTAGCAACTGCAGAATGTTGTATGTGATACAACTAGAACACTGAAAAAGTTCGAGGCCATTTCACCGGATTTTAGCCGGCGACATGCATGAAAAATCCGGCGATGCCTGTTTTGTGAGCTCCTATTTGGCTTGAAATTTTTTGGTGTTCTCAGGGCTTGATTTTGAGGTTTCTGGTATTGTTTGATTAGCCCAGTTTTCATATGATGTTAACAGTACTATTGGGGCTAATACAGAGTGTTTCGTAGTCGTAATTCTAACAGTTTTTTTGGGTTAATTAGACGGCGTTAAAAAGTTGGAAAGAATATCAAATACCAAATTTTCTCCCTCGATGGAAATTTTCCAAGAGTTGGATTTTTCCAAGTTAAAGAACATTCAAAAATCATGCAAGTAATGCGATGGACCCTCTAGAAGAACGAAACCCTAACTTGATTCTATGATTGTTAGAACCGCCATCAAACCCTAGGGTTTGTGGTAGTTTCGCGGCGCTACAGGTGAGGCAAGGGTTGGCCCTTCTATGGTTGGTCCATAGCTACTATGGCATGTTCTGAGTATTTTTAAACTGTGCTCAAGTGTTGAGCTCTTTGGAAAATTTTGGGTGTTTGTTGATTCGATCGGAATGTTTAACATCGTCTAGCTATTTCTGGAATGTGAAATTTTCTTTTCTACGACCGTAAGTGTAATATGTGGTGTATCGCCGGTTTCGTTGCTATATGTCAACGATAATTGGGATACGCATATTTACGTACGTTAATGACATGTGATGTTATGTGTTGCTGAGATATGTTATATTGGATCGTTATGTTTTGAATAGCCGGGGGTTTTTGCGTGAGATGAGAGTTTTTTTATTTTCATTCATGTAAAAACTTGTATGTAATATTCTTTTATTGGGGCACTTCCGGGTTGAGGATGATGCCACCCTTGTTGTATATTATTTACTTTTCCGCATTAGGATAAACCCAAGGTGGGGAGCACAAGTAACCGGGTTCTAGAGTCCAGTGGGAGACCGTCTCGAGGAGTCGAGTTCGGGTCTCCTAACTCTAGAATTGGTAGGGTTGCTTATCGCTCTCGTAGAGGTCTAGGGATGTGGGTTTGGCTATTCATCGCGACCGTGGAATCCATGTTTTTTACTGGCTTAATATAAAACACGGACCTCTTAGTAAATCCAATATTTCATATGATGACTTCCGCTGCTGATATTCTGTGATGTGATCACTTTATATGCGTGAGACGAATGCTTTATTATTATTATATATATATGATATATAATAAACGTTGCTTATGTTTTGCACCCGCGCTAGTCCCGCCCCGCTATGCCGTTAGTTAAGTAACCTAACGGTGCATAACGGGACACTGTGGCGAATGCGGATGGCATAAGCATACGTTGTATTTTTGTTTCTTCTGTGATACTTAGGAAGCATAAATGATGGGACTTTATTAATGAGATTAATGAAAAGAAAAGAAACATAAAGATATTGTAGAATCAAATTTTCAAAAAGGGCGGCTCTAGTTTTTGCTTTGCATAGCGGTATTTCTTGTAGAATATCCAGTGCCTCATTCGATGAGGAAAGAGCCGAGATCCCTTCACCGGGAGTGACCTCTTTAGCAAAAGCTAGCAGATGCTACAACCCACTCGGTTTTGTTTTTGATTTCCTTTATAGTTCTTGCTTTGCATAGCGGTATTCCTTGTAGAATATCCAACACCTCATTCGATGAGGAAAGAGCCGAGATCCCTTAACCGGGAGTGACCTCTTTAGCGAAACTAGTAAAAGCCTCAAAAACACTCCTTTTCAAAATCACTCGATTCTGCAACGATATCAAGTTCATTATGCAAAAGGTTTTCTTAAAAACCTGTCATAGCCCTCCGTCATTTCAGATAAGGACTATTTGGTATTCATGCTGCGTTTGTTGACCTTGTCAAGGCGTAGTGTACGGTAGCTGATTAGTGCTTATCTGCTAAAACATGAGATGCGATTGGATTAGGGTAATCGTACGGCCTTGTTGACCTTGTCAAGGGTCATGCAGGTGGGTTTAATTCAATCATGAAATGTATGCGTTGAACTTGACTTGTGATTTATAGTTTGTTGACCTTGTCAAGGTCATAGATCGCTTGGGGCAAAATATTATCGGGAATTTCAAGTGTTGAAATTTGCAATGTGATTGCATACCTTCTATGAGATAGTTGGATCCCGATACCCATTGCGAGTAAGAGTTACTCTTGGGAGAGTTTTACACATCAAAATTAGCCGATCAAGTAGATGTCTAGAAAGGTGTTAACGGGGTTAAGCCTCTGGGAAAATGAGGTTTATTTTAATTTGGTCCGTGCAAAAGCACGGGGAACCTCCCTCAAAGTACCGGCACTGACCTGGCTGAAAGATTGGCGAATTTGTAAGGTGTAATTAATTCCGTCTAGTCTTACTTTTTAGGGTTTGAAGGAAGATTTGATAAAAACAGTGGGAGCCATTCTGATTAGATAAGATAATAAACCAATATAATCTTGCAAGAGCATACGCTAAGAGTTTTTCTTCCATGTTAGGCCTTAATCAAGATAATAATATGGATGTATTGACCGAACCCATTTATTATACTGAGCAGGGGAACGTTGGTTCCGCTCCAACTTATAAGTGTTATAAGTCCGAGCAGGAAATAGGAGAATATCCGAATTACCATGCCACCCAAACGAGGAATGAGCATATTGATGCATCTTCTTCGGGTGTGTTAGTTACCGAGAACTGTTTTTCAGTACACTCTACATCCTGGGTATTAGATACCGGATCAGGATCCCACATATGTAATGTGTTGCATGGGCTAAGGAAAGGTAGAGAACTGGGAATATTTGATCATTCTCTAAAAGTAGGGAATAGTGCAAGTGTTGCAGCCAAAGCAGTTGGTGAATATCACCTAATATTACCAAATGGGAATACTTTGATCTTGAACGAATGTTATTACGTACCCTCTATGATATGCAATTTAATATCAATTTCTTTATTAGATAAAGAAGGATATAACTTTGTAGTAGAGAATAATGTTATGAACATTTACCTAAATCAATTGTTGATTGGGTTTGGTGCGTTATGTAACGGTTTATATATTCTAAATCAAAACACGGCTCTTAACGTATAGAACACACATAAGAGGAAGAGTTTAGAAAAGAACGAATCCTTCTTGTGGCATTGTAGACTTGGTCATATCAATGCGATACGACTAGCTAAGTTACATAAGGATGGATATTTGAATCCTTTCAAATTTTCATCGTATGAAACTTGCCAGTCATGTCTCAAAGGCAAGATGACCAAAACTCCGTTTACAAGACACGGAGAAAGAGTTACGGAACTCTTGGGACTAATACATAGTGATGTACGCGGTCCCATGTCTACACATGCCAGGAATGGTTCCTCATACTTCATTACATTCACTGACGATCTCTCAAGGTTCGGTCATGTGTTCCTATTGAAACACAAGTCTGAAGCTTTTGAGAAATTCAAAGAATATAAGCACGAAGTTGGGAACCAGAAGGGTAAAAGTATTAAAATCCTTCGGTCTGATCGGGGAGGAGAATACATGAGCATAGAATTCCGTGACTATCTAAAAGATAATGGGATTCTCTCTCAGCTTACTCCTCCGTATACACCACAGCACAATGGTGTATCGGACTGGAGGAATCGCACCCTATTGGATATGGTGCGCTCTATGATGAGCACCGCTGAGTTACCTATTTCCTTTTGGGGTTATGCGCTTGAGACAGCAGCATACCTATTGATTCAAGTTCTATCTAAATCTATGCCTACAACCCCATATCAGATATGGAGTGGGAAAAGACCATATCTTAAACGAGTTATGATATGGGGTTGTCCGGCCTATGTCAAAAGGCAAAATCCGGAAAAACTCGAGGCACGATCAGTTCTTTGCAAGTTTGTGGGATATCCAAAGAATTCATATGGATATTTTTTCTACCACAGTGAGGAACAAAAGGTGTTTGTTGCTCAACATGCCATATTTTTAGAAAAGGAATTTCTTGTAAAATAAATTAGTGGCAAAGAGGTAGAGCTGGAAGAAGTTCCAGCTACACAGACTACAACTGAAGATTTAGTGGAACCAGAAGATTCGATAGTTTCCAACGAACCTCAGCCTCTCCGCCGATCTAGTAGGGTTCCTCATCCACCTGAGAGATACTACGGTTTTCTCATTGATGGTGGAAGCGAGGATTGCATCATGGAAGATGATGACCCAACTAGCTTCGAGCAGGCCATCACGAGTGGGGACTCTATGAAATGGCTGGATGCAATGCGATCTGAGATGGAATCCATGTACACTAACAAAGTATGGACTTTGGAAGTTGCTCCCGAAGGGGTAAAACGTATTGGGAGCAAATGGATCTTTAAGAAGAAACTTGGTATAGATGGAAAAGTTGAGACTTTCAAAGCTAGACTTATTGCAAAAGGTTTTCGTCAACGACCAGGTGTGGATTATGATTAGACCTTTTCTCCAGTGGCTATGCTTAAGTCCATCCGGATCCTGCTTGCCATCGCTGCATACCATGATTACGAAATCTGACAAATAGATGTTAAGACCGCCTTTCTAAATGGTGATTTAGAAGAGAGCGTGTACATGACTCAGCCAGAGGGCTTTATGGACAGTGGGAGCAGCGGAAAGGTGTGCAAGCTGCTTAAATCAATCTACGGGTTGAAGCAGGCATCGCGGAGTTGGAACATCTGTTTTGATGAGGTAGTTAAAGAGTTTGACTTCATCAAAAATATAGATGAACCTTGTATATACAAGAAAGTGAGAGAGAGTAAGGTCGTCTTCCTCGTATTGTACGTGGATGACATACTCTTGATAGAAAATGATGTTCTTATGCTGCAATTGGTCAATCTCTTCTTATCACAAAGATTCTCAATGAAAGATCTAGGTGATGCATCCTACATCTTGGGGATTAAGATCTATAGAGATAAATCTTAACGGATACTGGGATTGTCCCAATCCAGGTACATTAACACCATACTAAAGAGGTTTAGTTTGGAAGATTCCAAGCGTGGGAAAATACCCACGATCTCAGAACTCACTCTCTCCAAAGAGAAGTCTCCCAAGACTGATTTGGAGAGAGCTCGCATGAAAGGGATACCCTATGTTCCGCAGTAGGCTCTATCATGTACACGATGTTATGTACCAGACCCGATGTAGCATACTCACTAAGTGTAGTGAGTAGGTATCAAGCAGATCCAGGAGAGAATCACTGGACAGCTGTGATGAACATTCTCAAGTTCTTGAGAAGGACTAAAGAGATGTTCTTGTTGGGTTTACCTAGCACCTCATCAAGGGTTTAGAAGCATCACATATGCCATAATCAAATTTTAAAGGTGCTAAGTGAACTTGACAAGAATCATAACTAGAAAATTAGGGTTTCTTTTCAACTAAGCATTACATGCAAATGAAAAACTATCACTAAGGGTAGAGATTACAACCTTTGTAGACTTCCCTTGGTGACTCCTTGGCACTATGAGGGTTTATAACGGATCGATGGAAGCCTTCCTAGTCCACGAAGATCCACCCGAAGTCCATTTGCCCAAAGCTCCTTGCTTTACTTGATATGTGAATGAAGTAGAGCAAACACCCTACACAAATAGGCTAGATGTGTGCAGTATGATGATGTGGTTTGTATTCTATAATCAAAACCCTTTCTTTTTATCAACTTCACTCAAAGAAAATTTCAAGAGAGGAAGAAGAAGATAATGGTGGCTAAGCTTGAGCTCAAAGGATAATGATATGAATAATTGAGATGGGAATGAATAATCTAAATTATATCCTTCTCACTTCAACCATGGTTAGTAATTATCTAGATATTTACTTATTGAGTTAATTTCCAAAGGATAATTAACTCATGGTTAAAAGTTAGGTAAAGTTTAGTCAAAGATGATAAACATTAACCATGAGTGAATTATCCTTTCTATTAACTCAAAATGATAAATATATATATAATTACTACAATATGAGTGAAGTATGTATGTGTGTATGTATCAACAACCATGATACAATGTATGTATGTGTCCATGCACATCATCATGTGCATACATGCATGCATACAAAAACAATAGAAAAAGGGTTTAATTAAAGAATTAATCTAAAAGTCATTTGTTAAATCAACACTTGATTTTGCAAACCGGTCATATCACATACGACCCGACCAATAGAAAATGCCCGATTAGTATACGGTATCACATATCCATATTTAATCGGGTCCCCGCGCATATCTCATATGCACACCACATCTTTTTGCCTGAGCCAGGAAACTTCATTGTGGGACTCTAAGACTCGTCAATACGTCGGCAGTAAGTGATGATCATATCAAATACCTACAAGCCGCAAGCGGTCAACTAAACGTAACGGCCACCCGGGTATTGAGCGATCAGAAGAAAACCAGCGAAGCTGTCAAAACTCTCATCGAGCCAACTAGCAACACTTACCGTACAGTCCGGTCTCCTCGTCAAATATGTTGGATATCGAGTTTAGGGATGGAATCGTCGACCCAAATAACTCAATAAGTCATGCTGGTGTATGGCTCATAACAGATCGAGAAACTACTGATAACGCTTATCAGTAAATCAGTAGCCCTGGCCAGGGACTTCTTGTTATAGCCAATCGAGCATAGCACAACATCAACTCCCAATACCGGGAGAGACGAAACCCCTCCTATCGCTCATCGCCTCCATGTGCCTCGGGACTGTACCCAAAGTCCACCTGTTTGCACGACTCAGTAGAGCCATGGTAGGGTGGATATCAAAGTACAGTGGGAGGACACACAAGACTCTATGACGATCTTGGGTCTACAGACTAACCTATACCAGTGTCACCTGAGAACTTCTATCCGACAATAGATATAATACCACATAGGAGTTCTCTGTGAGTCCGTTCAGTGTACCCAGTCTCCACTGAGCACCCGCATACAATCTTTGGTGTCACCTCACCAGATGGATATGGGATCATCCATCGCCCATCATATGGGACAAGAATAGTATACGCTAGTCTACTCTGGAATATCGATGCCCCGTCTCGATACACCCACGACTAGGTACAGTTCAGGGATATGCTTATAAACTACACATGCCCTATTAATATGATCCACATCATAGTCACAGTAGCCAAGCAAATATCCTGAGGGCTTTATCAACATGTGCAAATGAATAAAAGCATAATCAAATCAACATGTCAAGATAAAGTAAACCAGATAGCATACTATCATATTGAGCGAGAAAGTCATCTATATTCATATATATATGTCCAAGTATCACTATACATGTAATGGCCTCTAGGGCATACATATATCTAATAATCTCCCACTTGCACTAAGGCCAATTATTGGCGTATCTTATACCCAACATCTCAAAAAGTCGCTCATGCTGTGGCTGTGGAAGGGCCTTGGTGAGTGGATCCGCTGTGTTATCCTTTGTATCTACTCTCCAAATCTCGATCTCCTGGCGATCTACTATCTCCCGGATCAAATGATATCGCCTCAGGATGTGTCTGGATTTCTGATGGGACCTTGATTCTTTGGCTAATGCCATAGCTCCATTATTATCACAATACAATGGTATTGGATCAATAATGGTTGGAACTACTCCTAGTTCCACGATGAACTTCCTCATCCAGACGGCTTCCTTGGCAGCATCATTTGCAGCAATATACTCAAGTTCCATTATAGAGTCTGCAACGGTATCCTGTTTGTAACTCTTCCAACTAACCGCCCCTCCATTGAAGGTAAATACAAACCCTGAGATAGATTTGCTGTCATCCTTATCACTTTGGAAGCTGGAATCGGTAAAGGCCTCCATCTGGAGGTCCCCATTACCATACACCAAGAACAATTCTTTAGTCCTTCGCAAGTATTTAAGAATGTTCTTCACTGCTATCCAATGTTTCTCCCCTGGGTTGGATTGATACCTGCTTACTACAGCTAGTGCATAAGCTACATCAGGACGAGTACATAACATCACATACATTATAGATCCTACGGCTGAAGCGTAGGGTATAACGCTTATGCGAGCTCTCTCTTCATCAGTCTTCGGACAGAAGTCCTTAGAGAGAGTGATTCCATGACAAGCAGGCAAGGCACCACGCTTGGAATCTTCCATACTAAACCTTTTTAGGATGGTGTCTGAAAGGATTGTCTAGCACCCTATGAAGAGTTTTGAAGCATCACATGTCTCAAAATATGTATTTTTAAGGTGCCAAACAAACACGCAAAGGAATCAATCCTAGAAAATTAGGGTTTCGAAACATAAAGCTAATAAAAATTAGGGTTTGAAGGCTACAACCTTTGTAGCTCCCCTTTTGCTTGACTCCTTAGTCTCTAGGGTGTTGGAAGAAGGTCCACTTGTAGTCCTCTTTCGTCCACGACGATCCACCCGAAGTTTCCCGTCCAAGCTTGTAACTTTGGAAAAGCAAAGAGAACACTCTAATCAAGTTGGATAGACTTGAGTAGAATGATGTTGTGGCTAAGGATCTCACTTCAAAAACCTTTCTTTATTTGTATTTAACTCACTAGAAAAAACTAGAGAGGAAAAAGATGAAGGAGGATGAAGATGGTGGCTATTTTTTTAACAAGAGGTGAAAAATAACCCTTAGTTGCAAAGAAATGAAATATAACCTTTTATATTTTTATTACTTCTTGCTTTCAACCATGATTAAATGATGGATAGTTAATTTAACTTGGGTTTTAAATGATAAAGAGAAGGATAACTCTAGGTTAGTGGTAGTTGAGCATGGTTAGGTCAAAGGAAGAATGTAGAAGCTAGAATGATTATCCTTTCCTTTTCATTTTCTTTTAAATCCAAAATCAAATAATAATCCATTATATAATCCATGGTGTGAGTCTTATATTGCCACCATTTCCATATGCTAACAACCATGATGGATGGGTGTATGTATGTATGCATGTATGCACATCCACATGTGTATGAAACTAGAATGAAAGAAAGAAACACATGCATGCTTACATACATCCATCACATACTAGAAAGGTTTCAAGTGAGAAAACTAATGGTTAAATGATAAATCAACACTTGATTCATCAATCCGGTCATATCACATATGACCCTACCAAAAGCAAGCCGCCCGATCAATATTCGGTATCATATACGCACATTTCAATCGGGTGCATGCGCATATCGCATACGCGCACCACAACGTTTCGCCTGGACTGGGTAACTCCTTTGTGGGACTGTAAGACTCGTCAATACGCCGGCAGAGGGTGATGATCATATCAGGTACCCTCAAGCCGCAAGCGGTCAGCTAAACGTAACGGCCACCCAGGGTATTGAGCGATCAGAAGACAACAAGCGAACCTGCTACAACTCCCGTCGAGCCATCCGGCAACACTACCGTACAGTCCGGTCTCTTCGTCAGATATGCTGCATATCGAGCCTAGGGATGGTCACGTCGACCCTAATAACTCAATAAGTCGTGCTGGTGAATGGTCTATAACAGATCGAGAAACTACCGATAACACTTATCAGCAAATCTCAGCAGCCCTGGCCAGGGACTTACTGATATAACCAGTCGGGCACAGCACAGCATCAACGCCCAATACCGGGAGAGACGAAACCCCTCCTATCGCTCATTGCCTTCGTGTGTCTCGGGACTGTACCCAACGGCCACCTGTTTGCACGACTCAGTAGAGCCGTGGTAGGGTGGCAATCAAAGTACAGTGGGAGAACACACAAGATTCTATGACGATCTCGGGTCTACAGACTAACCTGTACCAGTGTCACCTGAGAAATACTATCCGACGATAGATATAATTCCATGTAGGAGTTCTCGGCGAGTCCGTCCAGTGTACCCAGTCACCACTGAGCACCCGTATATGATCTTGATGTCAAACACCAATGGATATGGGATCATCCATCGCCCATCACATGGGTCTAGTATCATATACGCTAGTCTACTCTGGTATATCAATGCCCCGTCTCGATATACCTACGACTAGGGACTTTCCAGGATATGCTTATAGACTACAGATGTCCCACTAGTATGATCTCCATCATAACCAGAGCAGTCAAGCCAATATCCTCAGGGCTTTATCAGCATGTATGAGTGAATAATAAGCATGATCAAATCAACATGTCAGATAAAGAAAAACCAGATAGCATACTGAATATATATATATATATATATATATATATATATATATATGTACAGATACATCCACTATCACATAATGGCCTCTAGGGCATACATATATCCAACAATCTCCCACTTGCACCAAGGCCAGTTATTGGCGTATCTCATACCCAACATCAAAAAGTCGCTCATGCTGCGGCTGAGGGAAGGCCTTGGTGAATGGATCCGCGGTGTTATTCTTTGTGTCTATCCTCCTAATCTCGATCTCGCGGCGATCAACAATCTCCCGGATCAAATGAAAACGCCTCAGGATGTGTCTGGATCGCTGATGGGATCTGGGCTCCTTGGCTAACGCCATAGCCCTATTATTGCCACAATACAAAGGTATTGGATCAATAATGGTTGGAACTACTCCTAGCTCCGAGAAGAACTTCTTCATCCAGACGGCTTCCTTGGCGGCATCATTTGCAGCAATGTACTCAGCTTCCATCGTAGAGTCTGCAACGGTATCTTGTTTAGAACTCTTCCAACTCACCGCCCCTCCATTGAGGGTAAATACAAACCCAGAGATAGATTTGCTGTCGTCCTTATCGCTCTGGAAGCTCGAATCGGTAAAGGCCTCCATTTGGAGATCTCCATTACCATACACCAAGAACAATTCTTTAGTCCTTTGCAAGTACTTAAGAATGTTCTTCACTGCTGTCCAGTGATTCTCCCCTGGGTTGGATTGATACCTGCTTACAACACTAAGTGCGTAAGCTACATCTGGGCGTGTACATAACATCGCATACATTATAGATCCTACTGCCGAAGCATAGGGTATAATACTCATGCGAGCTCTCTCTTCATCGGTCTTTGGACAAGAATCCTTGGAGAGAGTGACCCCATGGCAAGCGGGTAAGGCACCCCGTTTGGAGTCTTCCATACTAAACCTTTTTAGGATGGTGTCAATGTACCTGGTTTGGGACAATCCCAATAACCTTTTGGATCTATCCCTATAGATCCTTATGCCCAAAATGTACGTGGCATCACCCAGGTCCTTCATGGAGAACCTTAGTGATAAGAAAGATTTGACCGACTGTAGCATAGGAATATCATTTCCTATCAGAAGAATGTCGTCCACGTACAATACGAGGAATGTGACAGCTCTCCCTACAGCCTTCTTATAAACACAAGGTTCATCTGGATTTTTGATGAAATCAAACTCTTTGATGACATCATCGAAACAGATGTTCCAACTCCGTGATGCCTGCTTTAACCCATATATGGATTTAAGCAATTTACATGCTCTCCCGCTGCTCCCACTGTCAATGAAACCCTCTGGCTGATCCATATAAACACATTCTTCTAAATTTCCATTTAGAAATGCGGTTTTAACGTCCATCTGCCAGATTTCATAGTCGTAGTGAGCAGCAATAGCAAGTAGGATCCGAATGGATTTAAGCATGGCTACGGGAGAAAAAGTCTCATCATAGTCCAAACCTGGTCTTTGACGAAAACCTTTCGCCACAAGTCTTGCCTTATAGGTCTCCACCTGCCCATCTACACCAATCTTTCTTTTAAAGATCCATTTGCACCCTACAGGTTTTACCCCAGGGGGTACAACGTCCAAAGTCCACACTTTGTTGGTGTACATAGACTCCATTTCGGATCTCATGGCATCCAGCCACTTCACAGAGTCTTTACTCGTGATAGCTTGCTGAAAACTGGTAGGATCATCATCATCCATGATGCAATCTTCTCCGTTACCATCAATGAGGAAACCGTAGTACCTCTCCGGTGGGCGAGAAGTCCTACCAGACCTACGGAGTGGCCGAGGTTCTTCAGTTTCTGCTGCAACAGCCGGTTCAACCAAATCGTCATTTGTAGTTTGTGTCTCTAGAACCTCTTCTAGATCCACCACCTTGCCATCATCTTTGTCTGTGAAAAACTCTTTTTCCAAGAATGTGGCATGTTGAGAAACGAACACTTTTTGTTCCTCTTTGTGGTAGAATAGATATCCATAAGAATTCTTTGGATATCCCACAAAGTTACACATGACCGACCGTGTCTCGAGTTTGTCCGGATTCTGCTTTTTAACATAGGCCGGGCAACCCCAAATCTTAATTCTCTTAAGAGATGGTCTCTTCCCATGCCATATCTCATATGGTGTGGTGGACATGGCTTTGGTTGGAACCCTGTTTAGTAGAAACGCTGCAGTCTCTAATGCATGCCCCCAAAACGAGACGGGTAACTCAGCGTCACTCATCATGGACCGGACCATATCTAATAGGGTCCTATTTCTTCGTTCTGACACACCGTTGTGCTGTGGTGTGTAAGGAGGAGTGAGCTGAGAGAGAATCCCATTCTCTTTCAAGAAGTTTGCAAATTCAGCACTGAGATACTCACCACCTCGATCTGATCGAAGCATCTTGATACTCAAGCCGGTTTGTTTTTCTACTTCTTGTTTATATTCAATGAATTTCTCAAAAGCTTCGGACTTGTGTTTTAATAAAAATACATGACCGAATCTTGAGAAATCATCAGTGAATGTAATGAAGTATGAAAAACCGCCTCTAGCCTGTGTAGACATATGCCCACATACATCACTATGTATGAGGCCCAGGAGCTGAGTAGCTCTTTCTCCGTGTCCGGTAAACGGAGTTTTGGTCATTTTACCCTTGATACAAGACTGGCAAGTCGCATAAGATTTATATTCAAAAGAATTTAAATATCCATCTTTGTGTAACTTGTTTAGTCTTGTTTCATTAATATGACCAAGTCTACAGTGCCAAAGAAAAGCTTTATTTAATTCTGAAAGTTTTCTTTTATTAGTGTGTTGTATACTGAAAACTGTGTGTTGATTTAGGACATATATTCCGTTGTTAAGTGTACCATACCCAACCAACATTTGATTCAGGTTAATGTTCATAACATTGTTCTGCAATACAAAATTATACCCTTCATTGTCCAACAAAGAAACGGATATTATATTACATAGCATACTTGGTACAAAATAACATGGATTTAAAACCAAAATACATCCAGATGGCAACCCCAAGTGATACTCTCCCACTGCGACTGTATGTACATTGGAACCATTTCCAACGCGGAGAGTATGGTCACCTGTCCTCAAAACCTTGCTATTTCTCAGCCCCTGCATAGAATTGCAAATGTGAGAACCTGAACCGGTATCCAATACCCAGGAAGCAGAGTTTATAGAAAAACAGTTTTCAGTCACAAACGCACCTGAAGCAGAAGCATCACCATGCTTCTTCTTGAGACTTAAGTACTCCGTGCAATTGCACTTCCAATGTCCTGTCTTGTGGCAGTGAAAACATTCGCCCTTCCCTGAGTCTCCAGCCTTGGACTTTCCCTTTCCCTTCACCTTTTTAACTCCGCCCTTAGGATTAGTGGGTTTCTTCTTTTTCTTTCCCTTGGCCTTGGCTTTCGGGCGAGAAGAGGAAGACTGTCCAATAGTCATAACGGGAGTTTTTGCTAACTTCATAGTGCTCTCTGCACTCCTTAACATATTAAGGAGTTCAGGGAGGTCCTTCTCCATGCCATGCATGTTGAAGTTCACTATGAACTGAGCAAAGGTGGAGGGGAGGGACTGCAGAATAATATCTATATATTGTTCATTGTCCATCGTCCATCCAAGGTCCTCAAGCTCTTCTATAAGAGCTATCATCTTCAGAACATGGTCTCCTACTGGTGTGCCAGGGGCCATTCGCATCTGAAACAATTTCTTTGATGCTTCGTATCGTAATACGCGGGACTGCTCCCCATACAACTCCTTTGTATGGAGCAATATACCGTGAATGTCCATGTCCTCATGATGCTTTTGATGTGTGTTATCCATCGATGCAAGCGCGAGGCATGTGGCCGTGGCACAGTCAGCGTCCCATGTCTTGCGGACTTTAATGTCCGCAACTGAGGATTTTGGACCAGGGACGGGCGGGGCTGAAGCCGTGAAGACATATGATACTTTATCATAAGTCAAGGCGATTTTCAGATTCCTCAGCCAGTCTTTATAGTTGGTCCCATTTAGTTTGTTTTTATCTAGTAGAAGCTTAAGTCCAGTCATTGGTATCTGCCATTAAGAGAGAGAAAAGAATACACTCAGCGAAATCTCTTGCATAGATTAGATTGGTTATTATCTTGTCTAATCGATGTTTCCCACTGCTTTTATCGAGTTTTTCTTTCAAACCTTAAAAAGAAAAACTAGCCAGGATTAATTACAGTCTGCAACTTCGCTAACCGTTCAGCCAGGCCAGTGTCGGTACTTGAGGGAGGTTCCCCGTGCTTTCGCACGGACCTAATTAGAGTAAACCTCGTTTTCCTAGAGGCGGAGCCCCGTTAACACCTTTCTAGACACCTAATGAGTTAGCTAATTGTAAACTGTAAAACTCTCCTAGGAGCAACTATTGCCCACAGTGGGATCGGGATCCAACCATCATATGGAAGGTATGCAATCTCATTGCAAATTTCAACTATTGAAATTCCCGATGTGGTTTTTACCCCTAATACTCGTGACCTTGGCTAAGGTCAACAAATCACGAGCACTAGTCAAGCTCAACCCGTCATTTCTTGATTAATTAGACCCGTTCACATGACCCTTGGCTAAGGTCAACAAAGTCATATGCCCGTCCTAATTAATCTGCATCATATGCGTTTGTAGGAAGACATCACTTAGCTACCGTACACTACGCCTTGGCTAAGGTCAACAAACGTAGCACGAATACTAAGTACTCTACTTCCTAAAATGACGGAGGGTTGCGGATGATTTTTAAGAAAATCTTTAACGCTTTGAACTTGATATCGTTGTAGAATCAAACAGTTTTCAAAAGGAGTGGCTTAAGCTCCGCAGTTTTGAAATATAGATTTTTCATAAATAGCCGAGTAGTTTTCAAATCCGATTCTACAACATCTTTTTAGGTTTATTTTCTTTATATTAATCACATTAATGTAATCCCATCATTTAAGTCCTTAAGCCAATCACAGAAAAGAAACGAAAATAACACGTACGCTTATGCCATCCGCATTCGCCGCAATGTTCCGTTATGCACCGTTAGGTTACTTAACTAACGGCATACCGGGACGGGACTAGCGCGGGTGTAAAACATAAGCAACGTCTACTATATATCATATATATAATATGTCATTCGTCTCAGATATCACAGAACACAGGCAACAGAAACATAGATATAACGTGGGATATCTTAGGACGTCCGTATTTAGTATTTAGCCAGAATAGAAAATACGGATTCCACAGTCGCGATGAATAGCCAAGCCCACACCCTGGACCCCTACGAGAGCGGCAAGTGACCCTCCCAATTCTGGAGTTTAGGAGACCCGGTCTCGACTCCTCGAGATGGCCTCCCACTGAACCCCAGAACCCGGTCACCTGTGCTCCCCTCCTTGGGTCCATCCTAATGCGGAAAAGTAAATAATATACAACACTGGTAACACAACCTCAACCCGGAAGTGCCCCAAATAAAAGAATATTACATTACATTTGAATTTACATGAATGAAAATATAAAACTCTCATCTCACATAAAACCCCCCGGTTATTCAATCGCGACAATCCTGCACATCATATCTCAGCAACACATAATATCACATATCATCAACGTAAGTAAGTATGCGTACCCCGATTGTCGTTGACGTATAGCAACGAAACCGGCGATATCGTACATACTACACTTACGGTCATAGAAAAGAAAGTGTAAAACTACAATATTTGGAATCCACATTCTCTTTAGACATCATAAATGCGAAATATCACATATTTCGTATTTCATGCCTAAACTATATGAATTCCACATATTGTATCACATTCCAGACAAACAGACAGTATTAAAGTTTTCGAACGAACGATCAAGTACCCAAGATTCACTAAAGCTCAACACTTGAGCAGGGTTCAAAAATCCGGAGTGTGACACAGTAGTAGCGGTCCAGCCGTAGAAGGGTCAAGCCAACGCCTCACATGTGGCACGCCTACTGCCCCAAACCCTAAGGTTCAAAGGGAAGTTCGAGACGGTCACATAATCGAGTTAAGGTTTGTTGTCTTCTAGAGGGACCACCGCAAAAAGACTTGCACGTATCTCCAAAACATTTAAACCCCGTGAATAGTGAGCAAATGATACTCGTTCAAACACTTCAATACTTTCTTATTTACCCGGAAAAACTACGAAATGAAAATTCCGATCGAATTGACGAGTCCAAAACCATCTCCAGAATTTTTCAAAACTAAATACAAATTAAAAATACCCCAAAATTTATTCAAGCAGATTCCAGAATTAATATAAAAAAATTATCCACTAACTAATGTGTACGGCCGCGGAACCGCGGCCCAAGAAAGCTTAGGCCGCGTTTCCGCTGCAGAAAGTACTGTTCATTAGATAATTTTTGCATCGTAATTCTTATTTTTACCTGCTGAATTTTTTAGATATTTTTAATTCTGAAAAATGTCAAATTTTAGAAAATTTCCAGAGAGCACCCTGAAAAGCCGTATTTCGGTTCGATCGGAGTTTTAACTTCGTAAAAAGGTCGCCTAATATTCTAGGTCGGCTCTGATACCAATGAAAGGATTGTCTAGCACCCTATGAAGAGTTTTGAAGCATCACATGTCTCAAAATATGTATTTTTAAGGTGCCAAACAAACACGCAAAGGAATCGATCCTAGAAAATTAGGGTTTCGAAACATAAAGCTAATAAAAATTAGGGTTTGAAGGCTACAACCTTTGTAGCTCCCCTTTTGCTTGACTCCTTAGTCTCTAGGGTGTTGGAAGAAGGTCCACTTGTAGTCCTCTTTCGTCCACGACGATCCACCCGAAGTTTCCCGTCCAAGCTTGTAACTTTGGAAAAGCAAAGAGAACACTCTAATCAAGTTGGCTAGACTTGAGTAGAATGATGTTGTGGCTAAGGATCTCACTTCAAAAACCTTTCTTTATTTGTATTTAACTCACTAGAAAAAACTATAGAGGAAAAAGATGAAGGAGGATGAAGATGGTGGCTATTTTTTTAACAAGAGGTGAAAAATAACCCTTAGTTGCAAAGAAATGAAATATAACCTTTTATATTTTTATTCCTTCTTGCTTTCAACCATGATTAAATGATGGATAGTTAATTTAACTTGGGTTTTAAATGATAAAGAGAAGGATAACCCTAGGTTAGTGGTAGTTGAGCATGGTTAGGTCAAAGGAAGAATGTAGAAGCTAGAATGATTATCCTTTCCTTTTCATTTTCTTTTAAATCCAAAATCAAATAATAATCCATTATATAATCCATGGTGTGAGTCTTATATTGCCACCATTTCCATATGCTAACAACCATGATGGATGGGTGTATGTATGTATGCATGTATGCACATCCACATGTGTATGAAACTAGAATGAAAGAAAGAAACACATGCATGCTTACATACATCCATCACATACTAGAAAGGTTTCAAGTGAGAAAACTAATGGTTAAATGATAAATCAACACTTGATTCATCAATCCGGTCATATCACATATGACCCTACCAAAAGCAAGCCGCCCGATCAATATTCGGTATCATATACGCACATTTCAATCGGGTGCATGCCCATATCGCATACGCGCACCACAACGTTTCGCCTGGACTGGGTAACTCCTTTGTGGGACTCTAAGACTCGTCAATACGCCGGCAGAGGGTGATGATCAAATCAGGTACCCTCAAGCCGCAAGCGGTCAGCTAAACGTAACGGCCACCCAGGGTATTGAGCGATCAGAAGACAACAAGCGAACCTGCTACAACTCCCGTCGAGCCATCCGGCAACACTACCGTACAGTCCGGTCTCTTCGTCAGATATGCTGCATATCGAGCCTAGGGTTGGTCACGTCGACCCTAATAACTCAATAAGTCGTGCCGGTGAATGGTCTATAACAGATCGAGAAACTACCGATAACACTTATCAGCAAATCTCAGCAGCCCTGGCCAGGGACTTACTGATATAACCAGTTGGGCACAGCACAGCATCAACGCCCAATACCGGGAGAGACGAAACCACTCCTATCGCTCATTGCCTTCGTGTGTCTCGGGACTGTACCCAACGGCCACCTGTTTGCACGACTCAGTAGAGCCGTGGTAGGGTGGCAATCAAAGTACAGTGGGAGGACACACAAGATTCTATGACGATCTCGGGTCTACAGACTAACCTGTACCAGTGTCACCTGAGAAATGCTATCCGACGATAGATATAATTCCATGTAGGAGTTCTCGGCGAGTCCGTCCAGTGTACCCAGTCACCACTGAGCACCCGTATATGATCTTGATGTCAAACACCAATGGATATGGGATCATCCATCGCCCATCACATGGGTCTAGTATCATATACGCTAGTCTACTCTGGTATATCAATGCCCCGTCTCGATATACCTACGACTAGGGACTTTCCAGGATATGCTTATAGACTACAGATGTCCCACTAGTATGATCTCCATCATAACCAGAGCAGTCAAGCCAATATCCTCAGGGCTTTATCAGCATGTATGAGTGAATAATAAGCATGATCAAATCAACATGTCAGATAAAGAAAAACCAGATAGCATACTGAATATATATATATATATATATATATATATATATATATATATACAGATACATCCACTATCACATAATGGCCTCTAGGGCATACATATATCCAACAATCTCCCACTTGCACCAAGGCCAGTTATTGGCGTATCTCATACCCAACATCAAAAAGTCGCTCATGCTGCGGCTGAGGGAAGGCCTTGGTGAATGGATCTGCGGCGTTATTCTTTGTGTCTATCCTCCTAATCTCGATCTCGCGGCGATCAACAATCTCCCGGATCAAATGAAAACGCCTCAGGATGTGTCTGGACCGCTGATGGGATCTGGGCTCCTTGGCTAACGCCATAGCCCTATTATTGCCACAATACAAAGGTATTGGATCAATAATGGTTGGAACTACTCCTAGCTCCGAGAAGAACTTCTTCATCCAGACGGCTTCCTTGGCGGCATCATTTGCAGCAATGTACTCAGCTTCCATCGTAGAGTCTGCAACGGTATCTTGTTTAGAACTCTTCCAACTCACCGCCCCTCCATTGAGGGTAAATACAAACCCAGAGATAGATTTGCTGTTGTCCTTATCGCTCTGGAAGCTCGAATCGGTAAAGGCCTCCATTTGGAGATCTCCATTACCATACACCAAGAACAATTCTTTAGTCCTTTGCAAGTACTTAAGAATGTTCTTCACTGCTGTCCAGTGATTCTCCCCTGGGTTGGATTGATACCTGCTTACAACACTAAGTGCGTAAGCTACATCTGGGCGTGTACATAACATCGCATACATTATAGATCCTACTGCCGAAGCATAGGGTATAATACTCATGCGAGCTCTCTCTTCATCGGTCTTTGGACAAGAATCCTTGGAGAGAGTGACCCCATGGCAAGCGGGTAAGGCACCCCGTTTGGAGTCTTCCATACTAAACCTTTTTAGGATGGTGTCAATGTACCTGGTTTGGGACAATCCCAATAACCTTTTGGATCTATCCCTATAGATCCTTATGCCCAAAATGTACGTGGCATCACCCAGGTCCTTCATGGAGAACCTTAGTGATAAGAAAGATTTGACCGACTGTAGCATAGGAATATCATTTCCTATCAGAAGAATGTCGTCCACGTACAATACGAGGAATGTGACAGCTCTCCCTACAGCTTTCTTATAAACACAAGGTTCATCTGGATTTTTGATGAAATCAAACTCTTTGATGACATCATCGAAACAGATGTTCCAACTCCGTGATGCCTGCTTTAACCCATATATGGATTTAAGCAATTTACATGCTCTCCCGCTGCTCCCACTGTCAATGAAACCCTCTGGCTGATCCATATAAACACATTCTTCTAAATTTCCATTTAGAAATGCGGTTTTAACGTCCATCTGCCAGATTTCATAGTCGTAGTGAGCAGCAATAGCAAGTAGGATCCGAATGGATTTAAGCATGGCTACGGGAGAAAAAGTCTCATCATAGTCCAAACCTGGTCTTTGACGAAAACCTTTCGCCACAAGTCTTGCCTTATAGGTCTCCACCTGCCCATCTACACCAATCTTTCTTTTAAAGATCCATTTGCACCCTACAGGTTTTACCCCGGGGGGTACAACGTCCAAAGTCCACACTTTGTTGGTGTACATAGACTCCATTTCGGATCTCATGGCATCCAGCCACTTCACAGAGTCTTTACTCGTGATAGCTTGCTGAAAACTGGTAGGATCATCATCATCCATGATGCAATCTTCTCCGTTACCATCAATGAGGAAACCGTAGTACCTCTCCGGTGGGCGAGAAGTCCTACCAGACCTACGGAGTGGCCGAGGTTCTTCAGTTTCTGCTGCAACAGCCGGTTCAACCAAATCGTCATTTGTAGTTTGTGTCTCTAGAACCTCTTCTAGATCCACCACCTTGCCATCATCTTTGTCTGTGAAAAACTCTTTTTCCAAGAATGTGGCATGTTGAGAAACGAACACTTTTTGTTCCTCTTTGTGGTAGAATAGATATCCATAAGAATTCTTTGGATATCCCACAAAGTTACACATGACCGACCGTGTCTCGAGTTTGTCCGGATTCTGCTTTTTAACATAGGCCGGGCAACCCCAAATCTTAATTCTCTTAAGAGATGGTCTCTTCCCATGCCATATCTCATATGGTGTGGTGGACATGGCTTTGGTTGGAACCCTGTTTAGTAGAAACGCTGCAGTCTCTAATGCATGCCCCCAAAACGAGACGGGTAACTCAGCGTCACTCATCATGGACCGGACCATATCTAATAGGGTCCTATTTCTTCGTTCTGACACACCGTTGTGCTGTGGTGTGTAAGGAGGAGTGAGCTGAGAGAGAATCCCATTCTCTTTCAAGAAGTTTGCAAATTCAGCACTGAGATACTCACCACCTCGATCTGATCGAAGCATCTTGATACTCAAGCCGGTTTGTTTTTCTACTTCTTGTTTATATTCAATGAATTTCTCAAAAGCTTCGGACTTGTGTTTTAATAAAAATACATGACCGAATCTTGAGAAATCATCAGTGAATGTAATGAAGTATGAAAAACCGCCTCTAGCCTGTGTAGACATATGCCCACATACATCACTATGTATGAGGCCCAGGAGCTGAGTAGCTCTTTCTCCGTGTCCGGTAAACGGAGTTTTGGTCATTTTACCCTTGATACAAGACTGGCAAGTCGCATAAGATTTATATTCAAAAGAATTTAAATATCCATCTTTGTGTAACTTGTTTAGTCTTGTTTCATTAATATGACCAAGTCTACAGTGCCAAAGAAAAGCTTTATTTAATTCTGAAAGTTTTCTTTTATTAGTGTGTTGTATACTGAAAACTGTGTGTTGATTTAGGACATATATTCCGTTGTTAAGTGTACCATACCCAACCAACATTTGATTCAGGTTAATGTTCATAACATTGTTCTGCAATACAAAATTATACCCTTCATTGTCCAACAAAGAAACGGATATTATATTACATAGCATACTTGGTACAAAATAACATGGATTTAAAACCAAAATACATCCAGATGGCAACCCCAAGTGATACTCTCCCACTGCGACTGTATGTACATTGGAACCATTTCCAACGCGGAGAGTATGGTCACCTGTCCTCAAAACCTTGCTATTTCTCAGCCCCTGCATAGAATTGCAAATGTGAGAACCTGAACCGGTATCCAATACCCAGGAAGCAGAGTTTATAGAAAAACAGTTTTCAGTCACAAACGCACCTGAAGCAGAAGCATCACCATGCTTCTTCTTGAGACTTAAGTACTCCGTGCAATTGCGCTTCCAATGTCCTGTCTTGTGGCAGTGAAAACATTCGCCCTTCCCTGAGTCTCCAGCCTTGGACTTTCCCTTTCCCTTCACCTTTTTAACTCCGCCCTTAGGATTAGTGGGTTTCTTCTTTTTCTTTCCCTTGGCCTTGGCTTTCGGGCGAGAAGAGGAAGACTGTCCAATAGTCATAACGGGAGTTTTTGCTAACTTCATAGTGCTCTCTGCACTCCTTAACATATTAAGGAGTTCAGGGAGGTCCTTCTCCATGCCATGCATGTTGAAGTTCACTATGAACTGAGCAAAGGTGGAGGGGAGGGACTGCAGAATAATATCTATATATTGTTCATTGTCCATCGTCCATCCAAGGTCCTCAAGCTCTTCTATAAGAGCTATCATCTTCAGAACATGGTCTCCTACTGGTGTGCCAGGGGCCATTCGCATCTGAAACAATTTCTTTGATGCTTCGTATCGTAATACGCGGGACTGCTCCCCATACAACTCCTTTGTATGGAGCAATATACCGTGAATGTCCATGTCCTCATGATGCTTTTGATGTGTGTTATCCATCGATGCAAGCGCGAGGCATGTGGCCGTGGCACAGTCAGCGTCCCATGTCTTGCGGACTTCAATGTCCGCAACTGAGGATTTTGGACCAGGGACGGGCGGGGCTGAAGCCGTGAAGACATATGATACTTTATCATAAGTCAAGGCGATTTTCAGATTCCTCAGCCAGTCTTTATAGTTGGTCCCATTTAGTTTGTTTTTATCTAGTAGAAGCTTAAGTCCAGTCATTGGTATCTGCCATTAAGAGAGAGAAAAGAATACACTCAGCGAAATCTCTTGCATAGATTAGATTGGTTATTATCTTGTCTAATCGATGTTTCCCACTGCTTTTATCGAGTTTTTCTTTCAAACCTTAAAAAGAAAAACTAGCCAGGATTAATTACAGTCTGCAACTTCGCTAACCGTTCAGCCAGGCCAGTGTCGGTACTTGAGGGAGGTTCCCCGTGCTTTCGCACGGACCTAATTAGAGTAAACCTCGTTTTCCTAGAGGCGGAGCCCCGTTAACACCTTTCTAGACACCTAATGAGTTAGCTAATTGTAAACTGTAAAACTCTCCTAGGAGCAACTATTGCCCACAGTGGGATCGGGATCCAACCATCATATGGAAGGTATGCAATCTCATTGCAAATTTCAACTATTGAAATTCCCGATGTGGTTTTTACCCCTAATACTCGTGACCTTGGCTAAGGTCAACAAATCACGAGCACTAGTCAAGCTCAACCCGTCATTTCTTGATTAATTAGACCCGTTCACATGACCCTTGGCTAAGGTCAACAAAGTCATATGCCCGTCCTAATTAATCTGCATCATATGCGTTTGTAGGAAGACATCACTTAGCTACCGTACACTACGTCTTGGCTAAGGTCAACAAACGTAGCACGAATACTAAGTACTCTACTTCCTAAAATGACGGAGGGTTGCGGATGATTTTTAAGAAAATCTTTAACGCTTTGAACTTGATATCGTTGTAGAATCAAACAGTTTTCAAAAGGAGTGGCTTAAGCTCCGCAGTTTTGAAATATAGATTTTTCATAAATAGCCGAGTAGTTTTCAAATCCGATTCTACAACATCTTTTTAGGTTTATTTTCTTTACATTAATCACATTAATGTAATCCCATCATTTAAGTCCTTAAGCCAATCACAGAAAAGAAACGAAAATAACACGTACGCTTATGCCATCCGCATTCGCCGCAATGTTCCGTTATGCACCGTTAGGTTACTTAACTAACGACATACCGGGACGGGACTAGCGCGGGTGTAAAACATAAGCAACGTCTACTATATATCATATATATAATATGTCATTCGTCTCAGATATCACAGAACACAGGCAACAGAAACATAGATATAACGTGGGATATCTCAGGACGTCCGTATTTAGTATTTAGCCAGAATAGAAAATACGGATTCCACAGTCGCGATGAATAGCCAAGCCCACACCCTGGACCCCTACGAGAGCGGCAAGTGACCCTCCCAATTCTGGAGTTTAGGAGACCCGGTCTCGACTCCTCGAGATGGCCTCCCACTGAACCCCAGAACCCGGTCACCTGTGCTCCCCTCCTTGGGTCCATCCTAATGCGGAAAAGTAAATAATATACAACACTGGTAACACAACCTCAACCCGGAAGTGCCCCAAATAAAAGAATATTACATTACATTTGAATTTACATGAATGAAAATATAAAACTCTCATCTCACATAAAACCCCCCGGTTATTCAATCGCGACAATCCTGCACATCATATCTCAGCAACACATAATATCACATATCATCAACGTAAGTAAGTATGCGTACCCCGATTGTCGTTGACGTATAGCAACGAAACCGGCGATATCGTACATACTACACTTACGGTCATAGAAAAGAAAGTGTAAAACTACAATATTTGGAATCCACATTCTCTTTAGACATCATAAATGCGAAATATCACATATTTCGTATTTCATGCCTAAACTATATGAATTCCACATATTGTATCACATTCCAGACAAACAGACAGTATTAAAGTTTTCGAACGAACGATCAAGTACCCAAGATTCACTAAAGCTCAACACTTGAGCAGGGTTCAAAAATCCGGAGTGTGACACAGTAGTAGCGGTCCAGCCGTAGAAGGGTCAAGCCAACGCCTCACATGTGGCACGCCGTACTGCCCCAAACCCTAAGGTTCAAAGGGAAGTTCGAGACGGTCACATAATCGAGTTAAGGTTTGTTGTCTTCTAGAGGGACCACCGCAAAAAGACTTGCACGTATCTCCAAAACATTTAAACCCCGTGAATAGTGAGCAAATGATACTCGTTCAAACACTTCAATACTTTCTTATTTACCCGGAAAAACTACGAAATGAAAATTCCGATCGAATTGACGAGTCCAAAACCATCTCCAGAATTTTTCAAAACTAAATACAAATTAAAAATACCCCAAAATTTATTCAAGCAGATTCCAGAATTAATATAAAAAAATTATCCACTAACTAATGTGTACGGCCGCGGAACCGCGGCCCAAGAAAGCTTAGGCCGCGTTTCCGCGGCAGAAAGTACTGTTCATTGGATAATTTTTGCATCGTAATTCTTATTTTTACCTGCTGAATTTTTTAGATATTTTTAATTCTGAAAAATGTCAAATTTTAGAAAATTTCCAGAGAGCACCCTGAAAAGCCGTATTTCGGTTCGATCGGAGTTTTAACTTCGTAAAAAGGTCGCCTAATGTTCTAGGTCGGCTCTGATACCAATGAAAGGATTGTCTAGCACCCTATGAAGAGTTTTGAAGCATCACATGTCTCAAAATATGTATTTTTAAGGTGCCAAACAAACACGCAAAGGAATCGATCCTAGAAAATTAGGGTTTCGAAACATAAAGCTAATAAAAATTAGGGTTTGAAGGCTACAACCTTTGTAGCTCCCCTTTTGCTTGACTCCTTAGTCTCTAGGGTGTTGGAAGAAGGTCCACTTGTAGTCCTCTTTCGTCCACGACGATCCACCCGAAGTTTCCCGTCCAAGCTTGTAACTTTGGAAAAGCAAAGAGAACACTCTAATCAAGTTGGCTAGACTTGAGTAGAATGATGTTGTGGGTAAGGATCTCACTTCAAAAACCTTTCTTTATTTGTATTTAACTCACTAGAAAAAACTAGAGAGGAAAAAGATGAAGGAGGATGAAGATGGTGGCTATTTTTTTAACAAGAGGTGAAAAATAACCCTTAGTTGCAAAGAAATGAAATATAACCTTTTATATTTTTATTCCTTCTTGCTTTCAACCATGATTAAATGATGGATAGTTAATTTAACTTGGGTTTTAAATGATAAAGAGAAGGATAATCCTAGGTTAGTGGTAGTTGAGCATGGTTAGGTCAAAGGAAGAATGTAGAAGCTAGAATGATTATCCTTTCCTTTTCATTTTCTTTTAAATCCAAAATCAAATAATAATCCATTATACAATCCATGGTGTGAGTCTTATATTGCCACCATTTCCATATGCTAACAACCATGATGGATGGGTGTATGTATGTATGCATGTATGCACATCCACATGTGTATGAAACTAGAATGAAAGAAAGAAACACATGCATGCTTACATACATCCATCACATACTAGAAAGGTTTCAAGTGAGAAAACTAATGGTTAAATGATAAATCAACACTTGATTCATCAATCCGGCCATATCACATATGACCCTACCAAAAGCAAGCCGCCCGATCAATGTTCGGTATCATATACGCACATTTCAATCGGGTGCATGCGCATATCGCATACGCGCACCACAACGTTTCGCCTGGACTGGGTAACTCCTTTGTGGGACTCTAAGACTCGTCAATACGCCGGCAGAGGGTGATGATCATATCAGGTACCCTCAAGCCGCAAGCGGTCAGCTAAACGTAACGGCCACCCAAGGTATTGAGCGATTAGAAGACAACAAGCGAATCTGCTACAACTCCCGTCGAGCCATCCGGCAACACTACCGTACAGTCCGGTCTCTTCGTCAGATATGCTGCATATCGAGCCTAGGGATGGTCACGTCGACCCTAATAACTCAATAAGTCGTGCCGGTGAATGGTCTATAACAGATCGAGAAACTACCGATAACACTTATCAGCAAATCTCAGCAGCCCTGGCCAGGGACTTACTGATATAACCAGTCGGGCACAGCACAGCATCAACCCCCAATACCGGGAGAGACGAAACCCCTCCTATCGCTCATTGCCTTCGTGTGTCTCGGGACTGTACCCAACGGCCACCTGTTTGCACGACTCAGTAGAGCCGTGGTAGGGTGGCAATCAAAGTACAGTGGGAGAACACACAAGACTCTATGACGATCTCGGGTCTACAGACTAACCTGTACCAGTGTCACCTGAGAACTGCTATCCGACGATAGATATAATTCCATGTAGGAGTTCTCGGCGAGTCCGTCCAGTGTACCCAGTCACCACTGAGCACCCGTATATGATCTTGATGTCAAACACCAATGGATATGGGATCATCCATCGCCCATCACATGGGTCTAGTATCATATACGCTAGTCTACTCTGGTATATCAATGCCCCGTCTCGATATACCTACGACTAGGGACTTTCCAGGATATGCTTATAGACTACAGATGTCCCACTAGTATGATCTCCATCATAATCAGAGCAGTCAAGCCAATATCCTGAGGGCTTTATCAGCATGTATGAGTGAATAATAAGCATGATCAAATCAACATGTCAGATAAAGAAAAACCAGATAGCATACTATCATGTCGAGCAAGAATGCATACTGAATATATATATATATATATATATATATATATATATATATATATGTACAGATACATCCACTATCACATAATGGCCTCTAGGGCATACATATATCCAACAGTGTCTATATACTTTGATTGGGACAATCCCAATAATCTTTTGGATCTATCTCTATAGATCCTTATGCCCAAAATGCATGAGGCATCACCCAGGTCCTTCATAAAGAACCTTTGTGATAAGAATAGTTTGACCGATTGTAGCATAAGAATATCATTTCCTATCAGGAGAATGTCATCTACGTACAATACAAGAAATGTGATAGTATTCCCTACAATCTTCTTATAAATGCATGGTTCATCTATATTTTTGATAAAATCAAACTCTTTGATTGTATCATCAAAGCAGATGTTCCAGCTCTGTGAGGCCTGCTTTAATCCATAAATGGATTTAAGCAATCTACATGCTTTCCCACTGCTCCCACTGTCAATGAAGCCCTCTGGCTGATCCATAAAAACACATTCTTCTAAATCACCATTTAGAAATGCAGTTTTAACGTCCATCTGCCAGATTTCATAATCATAGTGAGCAGCAATAGCAAGTAGGATCCTAATGGATTTAAGCATTACCACTGGAGAGAAAGTTTCATCATAGTCCAATCGTGGTCTTTGACGAAAACCTTTCGCTACTAGCCTTACTTTAAAGGTCTCTACTTGTCCATCTATACCAATCTTTCTTTTAAAAATCCATTTGCACCCAACGGGTTTTATCCCAGGAGGCGCAACGTCCAAAGTCCATACTTTATTGGTATACATGGACTCCATTTCAGATCTCATGGCTTCTAGCCACTTCACTGAGTCACCACTCGTGATAGCTTGCTGAAAACTAGTAGGGTCATCATCATCCATGATGCAATCTTCTCTATCACCATCAATGAGAAACCCATAGTATCTCTCTGGTAGGCGAGAAGTTTTACTAGATCTCCGGAGCGGCTGAGGTTCTTGAAGTTCTACTGCAACATCAGTTTAAACCAATTCGTCCTGAGTAATTTGTGTCTCTAGAACCTCTTCTAGTTCTACCGCATTGCCATCAGTACTGTCTGTAAAGATTTCATTTTCCAAAAATATGGTATGCTGAGCAACAAACACCTTTTGTTCCTCCTTGTGGTAGAATAGATATCCATATGAATGTTTTGGATACCCCACAAATTTACACATGACCGATCGTGTCTCGAGTTTGTCTGGATTCTGCTTTTTAACAAAAGCCGGACAACCCCAAATCCTAACTCTTTTAAGAGATGGTCTCTTTCCACTCCATATTTCATATGGAGTGGTAGACACGGTCTTGGTTGGAACCCTGTTTAACAGATACATCGCTGTCTCTAATGCATGCCCCCAAAAGGAGAGCGGTAACTCAGCATCACACATCATGGATCGTACTATATCTAATAGGGTAGGATTCCTCCGTTCTGACACACCATTGTGCTGTGGTGTGTAAGGAGGAGTGAGCTGAAAGAGAATCCCATTCTCTTTTAAGAAGTCTAAAAACTCTGTACTTAAATATTCTCCACCTCGATCTGATCGAAGTTTCTTGATGCTCAAGCCTGTTTGTTTTTCTACTTCAAGTTTGTACTCCTTGAATTTCTCGAAAGCTTCGGATTTGTGCTTTATCAAAAACACGTGTCCGAATCTTGAGAAATCATCAGTAAAAGTAATGAAGTATGAAAAACCAGCTCTAGCATGTGTAGACATTGGTCCGCATACATCACTATGTATGAGGCTTAAGAGTTCCACAGCTCTTTCTTCGTGTCCAGTAAACGGAGTTTTGGTCATTTTACCTTTGATACAAGACTGAAAAGTCGCATAAGATTTATATTCAAAAGGATTTAAATATCCATCTTTATGTAGTTTGTTTAGTCTTGTTTCATTAATATGACCAAGTCTACAATGCCAAAGAAAAGCTTTATTTATATCTGAAAACTTTCTTTTATTAGTATGTTGTATATTGATAACTGTGTGTTGGTTCAGGACGTAAATACCGTTATTTAGTGTACCATACCCAATCAACTCTTGATTCAAGTTAATGTTCATAACATTATTTTGCAGTACAAAATGATATCCTTCATTTTCCAACAAAGAAACGGATATTATATTACATAGCATACTAGGTAAAAAATAACACGGGTTCAAAACCAAAATATAACCCGAAGGCAACCCAAGATGATACTCTCCTACGGATACAACATGTACATTGGAAGCATTTCCAACCCGCAAAGTATGGTCACCTGTCTTCAAAACTCTACTGTTTCTCAATCCCTGCATACAATTGCAGATGTGAGAACCAGAACCGGTATCTAATACCCAAGATGCAGAGTTTAAAGAAAAATAGTTTTCAGTTACAAACACACCTGAAGTGGAAGCATCAGCATGCTTCTTCTTCTTGAGATCAGCAAGATACACAGCACAGTTGCGTTTCTAATGTCCCGACTTATGGCAGTAAAAACATTCTCCTTTCCCGCTTCCCGCAGCCCTGGATTTGTCTTTCCCCTTTGCCTTTTTAACTCCATCTTTCTGTTTGATGGACTTCTTCTTTTTCTTTCCCTTGGCCTTGGCTTTTGGGACTAAAGAGAAAGATGGCCCAGCAAGCAGAGCGGGAGTCCTCGTTGTTTTCAACATGCTCTCTGCACTTCTCAACATATTGAGAAGTTCAGGCAATGATTTCTCCAAATCATTCATATTGAAATTTACTATGAACGGAGCAAAGGCAGGGGGGAGAGACTGTAGAACAATATTCGTATATTGCTCATTATCCATGGTCCATCCCAGTTCCTCAAGTTCTTCTATAAGACCAATCATCTTTAAAACATGGTCTCCTACTGATGTACCAGGGGCCATTCGCATCTAAAACAGCTTTCGAGATGCCTCGTATCTCAAAGTACGAGATTGCTCTTCATACAAGTCCTTTGTGTGAAGAAAGATGGATTGTACATCCATATTCTCGTGTTGTTTCTGATGGATATTGTCCATAGAAGAAAGCACGAGGCACTTGGCCGTGTTACAATCAATATCCCAAGTTTTTCGGATCTCCCTATCCGAGACAGATGATTCAGGTCCTGGGACGGGTGGGGCTTTGGTTGTGAGGACATATGATACTTTATCATATGTAAGTGCAATGTTCAAGTTCCTCAACCATTCTTTATAGTTCGGTCCTGTCAGTTTATTTTTCTCTAGTAGAAGCTTAAGTCCCGTCATCGGTATCTGCCATTAGGAGAGAGAAAAGAATACACTCAGCGAAATGCTCTTGCAAAGAATTAGATTGGTTATTATCTTATCTAATCGATGTCTCCCACTGCTTTAATCAAATTTTCTTTCAAAACCTGAAAAGAAAACTAGCCAGGATTAATTACATTCTACAGTTTTGCTAACCGGTCAGCCAGGCCAGTGTCGGTAATTTGAGGGAGGTTCCCCATGCTTTCGCACGGACCTAATTAAAATAAACCTCGTTTTCCCAGAGGTCAAACCCCGTTAACACCTTTCTAGACACCTACTGGATTAGCTAATTGTAAAGTGCAAAATTCTCCTGGAAGTAACACTTACTTACAGTGGGATCGAGATCCAACTATCATATAGATGGTATGCAATCTCATTGCAAATTTCAACTCTTGAAACTCCCGATATTGTTTTTACCCCTAGTTACTTATGACCTTGGCTATGGTCAAAATATCATAAGTACTAGTCAAGTTCTACCCGTCATTTCAAGATTAACTAGACCCACCCATATGACCCTTGACTATGATCAACATAATCACATGAATGTCCTAACTGATCGCATCATATGCTTTGTAGGAAGACATCACTTAGCTACCGTACACTACGCCTTGACTATGATCAAAATACGTAGCACGAATACTAAGTACTCTGCTTCCTAAAATGATGGAGGGTTGCGGATGGTTTTTATGAAAACCTTTAACGCTTTGAACTTGATCTCGTTTTAGAATCAAAACAGTTTAGAAAAGGAGTGGCTTAAGCTCCGCATCTTTTGAAACTTGCATTTTTCATAAAAAGGCCGAGTGGGTTTCAAATCTAATTCTACAATATCTTTTAGGTTTCTTTTACTTTACATTAATCTCATTAATGTAATCCCATCATTTAAGTTCCTAAGCCATCACAGAAAAGAAACGAAAATAGAACGTACACTTATGCCATCCGCATTCGCCACAGTGTCCCGTTATGCACCGTTAGGTTACTTAACTAACGTCATAGCAGGGCAGGACTAGTGCGGGTGTAAAACATAAGTAATGTTTATTATACATCATATATATAATAATAATCCATTCGTCTCAGATACTAAGTAATCATATTACAAAATATCAACAGCAGAAGCACATATGAAAATAAAATGATATCTAGGATGTCCGCATTTTGTATTTAGCCAACAATAGAAAATACGGATTCCACGGTCGCGATGAATAGCCAAGCCCACACCCCTAGACCCCTACGAGAGCGGCAAGTGATCCTGCCAATTCTAGAGTTTAGGAGACCCGGTCTTGACTCCTCAAGACGGCCTCCTACTGAACCTTAGAACCCGGTCACTTGTGCTCCCCTCCCTGGGTCTATCCTAATGCGGAAAAGTAAATAATATACAATGATGGAAACATCTTCCTCATCCCGGAAGTGCACCAAATAAAAGAATATTACATACAATTGATTTATACATGAATGAAAATAAAACTCTCATCTCACATAAAACCCCCGGCTATTCTATCGCGACAATCCTGCACATCATATCTCAGCAACACATAATATCTCATATCATCAACGTAAGCAAGTATGCGTATCCCGATTGTCGTTGATGTATAGCAACGAAGCTGGCGATACCCCACATACTACGCTTACGGTCACAGAAAAGAAAGTGTAAAACTACAACATTTGGAATCCACAATCTCTTTAGACATCGTAAATCCGAAATATCACATACTTCGCATTTCATGCCTAACTTTATGAATTCCACATATTGTATCACATTCCAGATAAATAGACAATGCTAAACTTTTCGATCGAATAAACAAACACCCAAGATTTCCCAAATAGCACAACACTTGAGCCGAGTTCAAAAATTTCCAGAACATGTCACAGTACCAATGGTCCAGCCGTAGAAGGGTCAAGCCAACGCCTCACATGTGGCATGCCGTACTGCCCCAAACCCTAAGGTTTAGAGGCGGTTCAGACGGTCACATAATCGAGTTAAGGTTTGTGTTCTTCTAGAGGGTCCATCGCGTTACTTGCACGTTTTTCCGAAAGATTTAAACTCAAGAAAAATTCAACACTTGAAAGTTTTTCGTGCCGGGAAAAAGTGAGTTAATGATATCCGTTCGAACATTTTAATAGTTTCTAAAATATCCGGAAAACATAACGAAATTAAATTTTCCGATCGAATCAACGAATTCAAAATAATCCCCAGAACACTCAACACATGAGTCAGATTAAAAATACCCAGAAATATGCAGGAACAGCTACAGATATTACTGTACCAACACGTGTTCCCAATTCACTATTTTGGCCGCGGAACCGCCGCGGCAAGCATATTCTTGCCGCGGTTCCGCGGCTCTTTGAGAGCCTTGGGGGCTCGTGTTTCAGGGTTATCCTTAGAATTCCCTGCTGATTTTTTTGAGTATTTTTAATGCAGAAAAAATCACATTTTTAGAAAATTTCCAGAGAAGGGTCTAAATTGGTGTTTCGTAGTTCGATCGGAGTTTTAACTTCACCTAAACATCGTCTAAAGCTCTAGCTTGGCTCTGATACCATTGTTGGGTTTACCTAGCACCTCATCAAGGGTTTAGAAGCATCACATATGCCATAATCAAATTTTAAAGGTGCTAAGTGAACTTGACAAGAATCATAACTAGAAAATTAGGGTTTCTTTTCAACTAAGCATCACATGCAAATGAAAAACTATCACTAAGGGTAGAGATTACAACCTTTGTACACCTCCCTTGGTGACCCCTTGGCACTATGAGGGTTTGGAATGGATCGATGGAAGCCTTCCTAGTCCATGAAGATCCACCCGAAGTCCCTTTGCCCAAAGCTCCTTACTTTACTTGATATGTGAATGAAGTAGAGCAAACACCCTACACAAATGGGCTAGATGTGTGTAGTATGATGATGTGGTTTGTATTCTATAATCAAAACCCTTTCTTTTTAATCAACTTCACTCAAAGAAAATTTCAAGAGAGGAAGAAGAAGATAATGGTGGTTAAGCTTGAGCTCAAAGGATAATGATATGAATAATTGAGATGGGAATGAATAATCTAAATTATATCCTTCTCACTTCAACCATTGTTAGTAATTATCTAGATATTTACTTATTGAGTTAATTTCCAAAGGAGAATTAACTTATGGTTAAAAGTTAGGTAAAGTTTAGTCAAAGATGATAAACATTAACCATGAGTGAATTATCCTTTCTATTAACTCAAAATGATAAATATATATATAATTACTACAATATGAGTCTTGCATTGCCACCAAATATGTATCAACAACCATGATACAATGTATGTATGTATGTGTCCATGCACATCATCATGTGCATACATGCATGCATACAAAAAAAATAGGAAAAGTGTTTAATTAAAGAATTAATCTAAAAGTCATTTGTTCAATCAACACTTGATTTTGCAAACCGGTCATATCACATATGACCCGACCAATAGAAAATGCCCGATTAGTATACGGTATCACATATCCGTATTTAATCGGGTCCCTGCGCATATTTCATATGCACACCACATCTTTTCGCCTGAGCCAGGAAACTTCATTGTAGGACTCTAAGACTCGTCAATACGCCAGCAGTAGGTGATGATCATATCAAATACCTACAAGCCACAAGCGGTCAGCTAAATGTAATGGCCACCCGGGTATTGAGCGATCAGAAGAAAACCGGCGAAGCTGTCAAAACTCCTGTCGAGCCAACTGGCAACACTTACCGTACAGTCCGGTCTCCTCGTCAGATATGTTGCATATCGAGTCTAAGGATCGAATCGTCGACCCCAATAACTCAATAAGTCATGCTGGTGTATGGCTCATAACAGATCGAGAAACTACTGATAACGCATATCAGTAAATCTCATTAGCCCTGGCCAGGGACTTCCTGTTATAGCCAATCGAGCATAGCACAACATCAACTCCTAATACCGGGAGAGACGAAACCCCTCCTATCACTCATTGCCTCCATGTGCCTCGGGACTGTACCCAAAGTCCACCTGTTTGCACGACTCAGTAGAGCCGTGGTAGTGTGGATATCAAAGTACAGTGGGAGGACACACAAGACTCTATGACGATCTTGGGTCTACAGACTAACCTGTACCAGTGTCACCTGAGAACTGCTATCCGACGATAGATATAATACCACATATGAGTTCTCTGTGAGTCCGTTCAGTGTACCCAGTCTCCACTGAGCACCCGCATACAATCTTTGGTGTCACCTCACTAGATGGATATGGGATCATCCATCACCCATCATATGGGACAAGAATAGTATACGCTAGTTTACTCTGGAATATCGATGCCCCATCTCGATACACCCATGACTAGGAACAGTTCAAGGATATGCTTATAAACTACACATGCCCCACTAGTATGATCCGCATCATAGTCACAGTAGCCAAGCAAATATCCTGAGGGCTTTATCAACATGTGCAAATGAATAAAAGCATGATCAAATCAACATGTCAAGATAAAGTAAACCAGATAGCATACTATCATGTTGAGCGAGAAAGTCATCTATATTTATATATACATGTCCAAGCATCCACTATACATGTAATGGCCTCTAGGGCATACATATATTTAACAGTTCTTGGTGTATGGTAACGGTGAACTCCAAGTGGATTCCTTTACCGATTCGAGCTTCTAGAGTGATAAGTACGACAGTAAGTCGGTCTTGGGTTTTTTCTTTACCCTCAATGGAGGGACGGTGTGTTGGAAGAGTTCCAAGCAAGACACCGTAGCAGACTCGACGATGGAGGCTGAATACATCGCTGCCAACGATGCTGCCAATGAAGATGTCTGGATGAAGAAGTTCATTGCTGAGCTTGGTGTGGTTCCATCCATTGAGCATCCAATACTTGTGTATTGTGATAACAATGGAGCGGTGGCTTTGGCCAAGGAATCCAGGTCCCATCAGAGATCCAGACATATTCTTGTAGGGTTCCTAGGCACTCTAATGAGGTCTCACAAGGCATCAACCATGCCAATTTCAAATTTTACAAATGCCAAGAAACCCTAATATGGATTCGTTGACTAGAGTTTAGGCGAAAAGTGAAACTAGTTAACATTTTAACTAAAAGAAAGAGGCTACAACCTTTGTAGATCCGGTTCTCCACTTCCTTAGCTCCATGTAGACGTCCTCTGGCTGTCCATGTCGGATCTCGGACTCTAGCATCGGCTTCATCGGAGAAATGAGCGGACTAGTCGTCGGCTACGATGCCGAAGATGATCTACGTCGAGGTTACACAAGATCAAGCTCCAACTTCACCAAGTCGTGAAACTTGTGAAGAAAACACTCTATAAGACTTGGCAAGAGGTAGAGGATGAAGAAATAGGAGGTGGGTTCACTTTAGAATTGGATTTCTCACTCTTTTACTCAAGATGCCATTAATGGTGGCAAGCTTTTTCTTGAAGATGAAGTAGAAGAAGAAGATAGAATATGATAAGTTCTATCTTTTTTTAAAAGAAAAACAATATGAATACTTATCATATCCTAACCATAGTCAAGTGTAGAGAGCAAACTAGGGTTAGGTGAATGGTTAGGTTAAGAGAAGAAAACAAAATGGTCAACCTTTTCAACTCTTCATGAAGCTTCATGAAAGAACCAAAGAAAGCCACCATTTACCTTTTCTTTTCCAAAATGAATAATCAATATAAATAAATGAACAAGTGAACAAAACCCTAACCATTCATATAACCATGGTTTAGTCTTTACACATGCACAAGTTAACATGTATCATCAAACATGATACAATCAAGTGTACACTAAAAAATATATCACATATACAATGTGCACATCAAGTGAGAAAATCCTTTTAAAATGAACCAATACTAGTTAATGCAAAGTAATATATCAAATATATAATTATACATTAAATCATTAAATCAACACTTGATTCAATGATCCGGTCATGTCGCACATAACCGACTAGTATTCAATGTATCGATTTATCGAATCAATCTTCGATTCGATAACTAGGTTATATCGCATACAACCAATCGAAACATTCATCGCGAGAATGAAATACGGTATCACATACACGCATTATTCTCGGTCCCGCACATATCTCATATGCGCTTCTATTTCGTTTCGCTTGAGCCAGGAAACCTCTGTGTAGGACTCTAAAGACTCGTCAATACGCCGGCAGCAGATGATGATCATATCAAGCACCTACAAGCCGCAAGCGGTCTGCTAAACGTAACGGCCACCCGGGTATTGAGCGATCAGAAGACCGACGAGCAAGCCCGCTCACACTCCTGTGAATCCAATCAGTAACACTTACCGTACAGTCCGGTCTGTTCGTCTGATATGTCGCATATCAAGTCTAGGGGTGGTAAACGTCAGACCCCAATAACCGATAAGTCGTGCCGATGTGAGGCTCATAACGGGTCGAGAAACTACTGGTAACACTTACCAGCAAATCTCAGATCAACCCTGGCCAGGGACTTCCCTGTTACGGCCAATCGAGCTCAGCGCAACATCAACCCCCAATACCGGGAGAGACGAAACCCCTCCTATCGCTCATTGCCTCCATGTGACTCGGGACTGTACCCAAAAACCACCGTTTTGCACGCCCTCATGGACGTGGTAAGGTGGAGATCAAAGCACAGTGGGAATCACACAAGACTCTATAACGATCTCGGGTCTACAGACTAACCTGCACAAGTGTCACCTGAGAACTGCCATCTGACGTGAGGTATAATACCATCTGGGAGTTCTCGGCGAGTCCGTCCAGTGTACCCAGTCTCCACTGAGCACCCGTATACCATCTCTGATGTCAAACACCAATGGATATGGGATCATCCATCGCCCATCTCATGGGTCGAGAAGCGTATACGCTAGTCTACACTGGTATATCGATGTCCCGTCTCGATACACCCACGACTAGGGACCTTGAAGGATGTACCTATGGACTACCATGTCCCCACTAGTATGATCTGCATCATAGTCCAGGTAGTCAAGTACACATCCTAAGGGCTTTATCAACATGTAACTATAAGACAGTTTAAAAAGAGACTAGTGTACATGTTAAGATAAAGAGCAACCAGATAGCATACTATCATATCGAGCAAGAAAGTCATCTCTATATATGTCCAAGCATCCAATATAATATACATCATCTGTACAATACTGGCCTCTAGGGCATACATACAACTAACAATCTCCCACTTGCACTAGGGCCAGCTGCTGTAGTATCGCATACCGAGCATCCCGAAGAGTCTCTCAAACTGTATCTGGGGAATGGCCTTCGTGAGTGGATCCGCTGTGTTGTTCTTCGTGTCAACCCTCCTGACCTCGATCTCTCGGCGATCAACAATCTCCCGGATCAGGTGATACCGCCTCAGAATATGCCTGGATCGCTGATGGGACCTGGGTTCCTTGGCCAAAGCCACCGCTCCATTGTTATCGCAATACAAAGGTATTGGATGCTCAATGGATGGAACCACACCAAGTTCAGTAATGAACTTCTTGATCCAGACAGCCTCTTTAGCAGCATCGTTGGCAGCGATGTATTCAGCCTCCATCGTCGAGTCTGCCACGGTTTCCTGCTTGGAACTCTTCCAGCTAACCGCCCCTCCGTAAAGGGTAAAGACAAATCCTGACTGCGACTTAGAGTCGTCCTTATCACTCTGGAAGCTCAAATCGGTAAAGGACTCCACTTGGAGTTCTCCGTTACCATACACCAAGAGCATCTCTTTAGTCCTTCGCAAGTACTTGAGAATGCTCTTCACAGCTGTCCAGTGACTCTCTCCAGGATCAGCTTGATACCTGCTCACTACACTTAGTGAGTATGCAACATCGGGTCTGGTACATAGCATCGCGTACATGATAGAGCCTACAGCCGAAGCATAGGGTATCCCTTGCATGCGAGCTCTCTCCAAATCAGTCTTGGGAGACATCTCTTTAGAGAGAGTGACTCCAGAGATCGTGGGCAAGTTCCCACGCTTAGATTCTTCCATACTAAACCTCTTTAGTATGGTGTCAATGTTAGTTATATGTATGCCCTAGAGGCCATTACTATACATAGGATGTATATTGTAGTGGATGCTTGGACATATATAGGGAGGACTTTCTTGCTCGACATGATAGTATGCTATCTGGTTACTCTTTACCTTAACGTGTATACTGATTGTCTCTCTGTTACATGTTGGTAAAGCCCCTAGGATGTGTACTTGACTACCTGGACTATGATGCGGATCATACTAGTGGGGACATGGTAGTCCATAAGTACATCCTTCAAGGTCCCTAGTCGTGGGTGTATCGAGACGGGACATCGATATACCAGAGTAGACTAGCGTATACCTTCTCGACCCATACAGATGGGCGATGGATGATCCCATATCCATTAGTGTTTGACATCAGAGATGATATACGGGTGCTCAATGGAGACTGGGTACACTGGACGGACTCGTCGAGAACTCCTAGATGGTATTATACCTTACGTCAGATGGCAGTTCTCTGGTGACACTGGTACAGAGTAGTCTGTTGACCCGAGATCGTCATAGAGTCTTGTGTGGTTCCCACTGTACTTTGATTTCCTCCTTACCACGTCCAAGAGGGCGTGCAAAACGGTGGCTTTTGGGTACAGTCCCGAATCACATGGAGGCAATGAGCGATAGGAGGGGATTCGTCTCTCCCGGTATAGGGAGTTGATGTTGCGCTGTGTCCGATTGGCTATAACCGGAAATCCCTGGCCAGGGTTGCTGAGATTTACTGGTAAGTGTTACCTGTAGTTTCTCGAACTGTTATAGACCTCATATCGACACGACTTATCGAGCTGTTGGGGTCTGACGTTTACCACCCCTAGGCGAGATATGCGACATATCAGACGACGAGACCGGACTGTACGGTAAGTGTTACTGGTTGGATTCACAGGAGTGTGAGCGGGCTTGCTCGTCGATCTTCTGATCGCTCAATACCCAGGTGGCCGTTATGTTTAGCAGACCGCTTGTGGCTTGTGGGTGTTTGATATGATCATCATCTGCTGCCGGCGTATTGACGAGTCTTTAGAGTCCTACACAGAGGTTTCTTGGCTCAAGCGAAACGAAATAGGAGCGTATATAAGATATGTGCGGGACCGAGAATAATGCGTGTATGTGATACCGTATTCTATTCTCGCGATGAATGTATCGATTGGTTGTATGCGATATAACCTAGTTATCGAATCAAGGATTGATTCGATAAGTCGATACATTGGATAGTAGTCGGTTATGTGCGACATGACCGGATCATTGAATCAAGTGTTGATTTAATGATTTAATGCATAATTATATATTTGATATATTACTTTGCATTAACTAGTATTGGTTCACTTAAGATGGATTTTCTCACTCGGATGTGCACATTGTATATACGATATAATTTTGTGCACTAGTTTGTATCATGTTTGATGATGCATGCAAAATTGGCTAAGTGTAAAGATTAAACCATGGTTGTGTAATGGTTAGGGTTTTGTTTTTACTTATTCATTTATTTTTTTATCTATTCTTTTTGAGAAATGGATAAAAGAAAAGCAAAATGGTTTCTTTCTTTGTTTTCTTTCATGAAGCTTGTTGAAGCTTCATGAAGCTTTGACCAAGTGACCATTTTGTCTTCTTCTTTTAACCCTAACCATTCACATAACCTTAGTTAATTCTCTACACTTGACCATGGTTAATTATATGATAAGTATTATTTTCTTTTCACTTATCATATGATTATCTTTATCTTCTTCTTCTTCTTCACTTGAAGAAAACCTTGCTTCATCAATGGTAACTTGATGTAAAGACTGAGAAATCCAATTCTAAAGTGAACCCACCTCCTATTTCTTCATCCTCTACCTCTTGCCAAGTAGTATAGGGTGTTTTCTTCACAAGTTTCATGATTTGGTGAAGTGGGAGCTTGATCTTGTGATGCCTCGACGTAGATCATCTTCGGCATCGAAGTCAACGACCTAGCCCGCCCATTTTTCCGATGAAACCGACGCTAGAGCCCGGGATTCGATTTGAACAGCGAGGAGACTTCATTGCGGAGCTATGGAGGTGGAGGACCGGATCTACAAAGGTTGTATTTCCGTTCTTTTAGTTAAGTTGTTAACTAGTTGCATCTTTCGCCTAAAATTCTAGTTAACGATCCGTATTAGGGTTTCTCGGCACTTGTAATTTTTGAAATTGGCATGGTTGATGCCTTGTGAGACCTCATTTGTGTGCCTAGGAACCCTACAGTGGTATCAGAGCCTAGCTAGATGTCACGCCCCGCTTCCCAGAGTACGTAAGATTGGGCACGTGACATAGCCAACCATGCTACCTGTGGGTAGGAAGTATCCATCCACAGTCACATTACGGTTGTAAGGATATCAAGAACAAGATAATAAACTAATCTAATACATGTCCAAATCCATAATAACAAGAATCAATAAACAATAAGTGCGGAAGCTAATGATCCAATACAATGAATAAACAGTACGTCCCATAATGCGGGCTCACATCTGGAAATGAAATGAAATAAATAAACTAAACCCTAAGGAACTCACAGTTCAGCCTGCTGGCTGAAGTACTCCTGCTCAGTCGTCGACAGTGGTACGGAATCTGGGCCATGCAAAACCCAGACGTCAGCGCGTCATGACATCAAATATAGTATAAACATGGTAATAAGCAATGCAAGTATGAACATGAAATAAGCAGTAACAAGAAATAACAAACAGGGAATGTGCAATGGTGTCCAAACTGTCCTATCAGGTTTTCTACTCTATAGTCTTTGAAACCAATTGATGAATCGTCGATGTAACTCAATAGTATCTCGTGCGTGCCCGGGACCACGGTCATAACCCTCGGGGCTGAATCCGAGACGTGCCGCTAAGCAGTAAAAGGTAGTAGGGTGGACGAGTGATGTCAGCATCAACACTCCGAAGCTGGCTAAGCCCGTAAGACTGATCAGAACAATGTATCGAACTGTTGAGTTACAAGTCGGTTTCACCTTTGATTTCCCCATACCCCCAAACTATGTATGTCAGGTCAGGTATTCAGTAGTCAAGGACTAATGCCAACACAAAGTCAAGTAAAAGGAGGTCTGTCTGGATCGACAGCAGGAATGGTTAGGTTTGTCGGCATTAGGCATGAGATCAGGAAACAAGTAATGTCATGGTACAACAGGATGAGTCGGTATGTATGTATATGTCAGGTGTAGCAGGGTCGGGCCAATATGTCGTGCAATCGGGTAAGTGCTCACAACAGGTATACAATCAATAATGAACAACAGCAGGAAACAGTAATTAACCACAATATTCCATATAACCACAGTGATGTTTGTATTCTCTTATTAACAGGTTCAATGATTTTTAGGGTGCAATAGCCACAAGGTAAATCAATATCCACAATTCTGAAGTAATGAAGCTACAGGAATTTACATTAAGTATAATAATTGTTTCGTGAATGATTTAACAATTTAAGCAGATATGATTCAGTCGTTTTGTTTAGTTGGAATATGGATTGATGTGGGTTGATTAATTACGAGGAACTGTTGTACGATTCCAGGTTAAGATAACTGCAATAATATGATATCAATTGCCATCATGAGGTTGTGGTATTAAATAGTATGAATTCAATTGCGTGGCGAGACTAGATCTCGCACGCTAGCATGTTAGAGCAAGTATTCAGATACTTGCCTCGGCGGTTCTGCAATCTGGAACACGGATGCGATGTCGGCAAAACACGATATGATAGCACGGGCCACGGATCGAGTCCCAACAGAGATCAACGGGATCACACGGACCAGGGGGCTTCGCTGGAGCGTCGGGTTCGCCAAGACGGCACGGTCGGATTCCGGCAACGACAAAAGTAGCGAAGTTAGCAAAACGATAGGATACACGCAAAATAACGACCAGCAAGGGGGATGATTTGCACAAAGGAAAGATGAGAAGGCTTACAGAGAGATGTACCAGATGACCCCGGCTAGCTCGACGGCGCTGGAACGCCGGCGAGGCAACGGCGGCGGCAGCAAGGGCTGAAAGGCCTCGGGGTGTGCGGGAGAAGGTGCTGCGGCGAGTGGAGGAAAGGGTGGTCGGCTCTGGTGGTCGAGGGGGAGAAGGAGGTGGCCCTGGTGACGACGGCGAGGTCACCGGCGCGTTCTCCGGTGAACTGGAGATTGGTACAGGGTCGGGTTTGGGTTTGAAGGTGGTCTGGCGAGGGGAGAGGGAAGGCGAAGCCGAGGTTGCGACGAGGAGGAGGAGAGGGAGTCGCGGCGTCGTCGGTGGCTGGAGGCGACGTCGACGACGAGGCCTGCGACGGTTGGAGGCGACGTCGGGGTTGGGTGCAGTTGCGGGAAAGAGCGGGAGAACGAGGGGATGGAGGTGCGGTGAGGTCGACGAGGTGGTGGCGGCGACGGCGAAGTCGTGAGGAGGTCGGCGGTGAGGTTGCGAGGGCTAGGGTTAGGGTTTCGTTGGGTTTTCTCGTGATGAAGATGGGTTCGGGGAGGCGGCTGCATGCGTTTTATATATAGAGGAAGAGAGAGAGAGGGATTGGAGAGAGGAAGAGAGAGAGATTGAGGGAAGAGAGAGAGAGAGATAGGGAAAAGGAGGCGGGGCCCACGCGGTGCAATCCTACTCTGTGATTGGCCACGAGAAACAATAAAAGGATTTGGAATTAAGATTTGAATGAGTTGTGGAGATAAGCAGTTAAAGGAAAAATATATATTCGTATATATTTGTTTAAGGTATTAAATTGAAACGGGCCCTTTTTGGCGCGAAATGAAACATTTCCAAATCGCCCCCGGGTTGCGCCCAAATGTTCCAAATTCAAATTATAGGATTTTAAGCGGGTTCCAAATTTTGAAAAGAGGTGTTTAATGATTAAAATGCATGCCCCCAAGTCGGACACTTGCACGCGCGCGTAGTCGTCCAAACTTGCCCGTTTAGCCAAACGGAACGGAATCTCGACACGCGGACGCTACCACGCGACTAGTGGCGACGAGTAGGCCAACATGGACATTTTAAATTTCATTTTAGGAGTTAAAATTTGTTATGTGCCAAAATGACTTAACCGGTTAAAATTTAGCAATAAACCCCAGAAAAACGGAATAATTTGGAAAGAGCAATATATAACCCTCAACTAGTAATATAAGTAGTATTATTGGGCTCGGGTGTTATATCATACCCAACTACAAAAAGAATTTCGTCCTCGAAATTCCAAGAATACAAGATAGCTAACTACTGGAAAAGGTGAGGGAATTTCTGCCGGATCTCGTCTTCTCGCTCCCAAGTGGATTCTCCATGCGATCGATTACCCCAAGAAACTAGCACAAGAGGGATAACCTTGTTCTTAAGAACCTTTTCTCTTCGATCCTTGATTTCAACTGGTCGCTCCTCAAAAGTCAGGTCCTCCCGTACGGTCAACTCCGAATGATCCAAGACATGAGTCTCATCACGAACATACCTCCGTAGTTGAGACACATGAAACACATCGTGAACTCCTGCTAATGACTGTGGTAACGCTAACCGGTACGATACCTCTCCAACACGCTCCAAAATCTCGAAGGGTCCGACGAATCGAGGACTAAGCTTTCCCCGACTGCCAAAGCGAATCACCCCTCTAGTCGGTGATATCTTCAGGAAAACCAAATCACCCACGGCGAACTCTAGAGGTCTTCTTGACGTGTCGGCCCAACTTTTCTGTCTGTCTTGAGCTGCCTTCATATGCTTCCTGATTGTATTCACCTTCTCGACTGTCTGCACCACCAAATCTGGTCCTAGTAACCTTCGTTCACCAACATCATCCCAACAAACAGGTGAACGGCACTTGCGACCATACAGTGCTTCAAACGGGGCCATCTGAATAGTTGCTTGGAAGCTATTGTTGTACGAAAACTCCACCAGGTGTAGATGATCTTCCCAAGAACCTTTGAAGTCCAACATGCAGGCCCTCAACATATCTTCAAGGGTCTGGGTCGTTCTCTCCGATTGTCCATCAGTCTGAGGATGATAAGCTGTGCTAAACTTCAATCGAGTCCCCAAACTTTCTTGTAAACTCCTCCAAAAGTGCGACAAGAACCGAGTGTCCCGATCGGACACGATGCTCACCGGCACTCCATGCAATCTGACAATCTCCTGCATGTACCGCTCTGCCAAAGTCTCTGTCGATTGACCAACCCGAAAAGGAATAAAGTGAGCTGCCTTGGTCAACCGATCGACAATCACCCATACTGCATTGTTGCCCTTTGGACTCCGCGGTAAAGCTGTCACGAAATCCATGGTTATATGTTCCCACTTCCACCGAGGAATCGGAAGTGGTTGCAACAAACCAGCAACCCTTTGGTGTTCGGCCTTGACTTGCTGACACACCAAGCACTTGGCCACGAAGCGAGCAATTTCCCGTTTCATACCTTCCCACCAGAAATGCTGTCGAGTATCTCGGTACATCTTTGTCCCTCCTGGATGTACAGAGTAAGCTGAACTGTGTGCCTCCTTCATAAGCTCTTCACGCACAACTCCTTTTGGCACACACACACGGCTACCATATCTCAACGAACCATCTCCATGGATCAGTAAATCGGTTCGTAGTCCGGCTCCAACCTGTTCTCGAAACCTTTGCAGTCTAGGATCCTGCGATTGTGTCGCCTTAATCTTCTCAACTAAGGACGACTGTACTTGCAACTGCATCAACTGTCCTGTAGCATGTGGTAGCACAACCTCCAAGTCAAATCTCCGAAAATCCTCAATGATCTCCCTTTGTGCGGTCAAAACCTGAATTGCTGGTAACCGACTCAGCGCATCTGGCACGACGTTAACTTTTCCCGGATGGTACTTAAGATCAAGGTCGTAGTCAGCCATCAGCTCCAACCATCTGCGTTGCCTCATGTTCAACTCCTTCTGAGTGAACACATATTTCAAACTCTTGTGATCCGTAAAGACTTCAACTCTCTCGCCCAAAAGGTAGTGTCTCCAAATCTTCAGGGCGAAGATCACGGCTGCAAGCTCTAAGTCATGAGTCGGATAGTTCTTCTCGTGAGTCTTCAGTTGTCTCGATGCGTAAGCGACGACTTTCCCATTCTGCATTAAAACACATCCCAATCCTTTTTCCAGATGCGTCGCTGTGAATCACCAGTCCTCCTGAATTATCCGGTACGGTCAGGATCGGGGCGGTTATCAACTTCTGCTTCAACGTCTCGAAGGCCAATGCACATCCGTCCGTCCAAACAAACGGTACCTCCTTACGCGTAAGCTTGGTTAACGGCTCAGCTAAACGAGCGAAGTTCTCCACAAATCTTCTGTAGTATCCGGCGAGTCCAAGAAAACTCCTTATCTCCGCAACATTCTTCGGAATAGGCCAATCTCGAACTGCTGTAATCTTCTCGGGATCAACGGCGATTCCATCGCCCGACACGACATGCCCCAGAAACTTCACTTCTTCCAGCCAGAATTCACACTTACTCATCTTCGCAAATAACTTCTCTTGTCTCAGCGTCTGCAGTGTGATCCTCAAGTGCTCAGCATGCTCCTCCGGACTCTTCGAGTACACCAGAATATCGTCAATGAATACCATAATAAACTGGTCCAAGAACGGTGAAAAGATCCTGTTCATCAAATCCATGAATATTGCCGGCGCATTAGTCACTCCGAAGGGCATCACTAAATACTCGAAATGCCCATACCGAGTCCGAAACGCCGTCTTGCAAATGTCTTCTGCCTTCACTCGGACCTGATGATATCCTGATCGCATGTCTAGTTTCGAGAATACCCTCGCGCCACTAAGCTGCTCAAAAAGTTCTCCAATGCGAGGGATCGGGTACTTGTTCTTAATAGTCACCCGGTTCAATTCTCGATAATCAATGCACATCCTTCTCGTGCCATCCTTCTTCTTTACTAAAAGAACTGGAGCTCCCCAAGGTGAGTTGCTGCTTCGAATCCATCCCTTCTCGAGTAATTCACCAACTTGTTTCTTAACTTCTTCCAATTCCACCGGTGCCATCGGATAATAAGATTTTGATACTGGCGCTGCACCAGGAATAAGGTCAATCGCAAACTCCACATCTCGCTTCGGCGGTAAGCCCGAAATATCTTCAAACACATCCATAAAGTCGCGGACAACTGCCGGCTCTTCATCACTATCCACTACCATAGCCGCAAGAACCCTGTTCGTCTGCCTAGCCCTAAACTCGACTGGCCCGACAGAACTGCTTCCTCCAATGAAAGTAAACTCAGGGTGTCCGGGAATCTGGAAAATTACTTTCCTTGCCCTACAATCAATGTGTGCGTGGAAAGTGCCAAGAAAATCCATTCCCAAGACTACTTCATAACTGCCCGTATCAATCACCAAGAAATCTGCAAAAATCTCCCGTCCGCAAACAACAACTGTACAATCTTTACATTCCTTACTAGCTATGATTTTCCCATTCCCAGTGTGTATATCCCAGAAACTAGACAGGGTCGTGCAGGTAATCGAGTGTGTAGTTATAAATTTGGATGACATAAACAATGGGATGCTCCGAAATTAAGTAATGCCAAAGCGGGAAAACCATGAACGAGTAAATTACCTGAAACCACTTCTCCCGATGCCTCAGCTTCCTCAGCTGTCAACGAGAACGCTCGAGCCTGATTAGATCCTTGATTCAACTGTCTCTGCCCTTGGAACGGTCTCTGCGGAGGCTTCTGAACATCATCTTTCGTGCGAGGCTTCGACGGACAAGCATCAACGGTGTGATCTGCCGCTCCACATCTAAAACAGAGTCCCAGCCTCATACGACACTTCTTTCGCACATGTCCGGGTTTATGGCAGTAGCTACAGATCACGCTCCCCTTCCGATCACCCACACTTGTTTTCTTCATTGGTGCTACGCTGCGCCTGTTCACCGGAATACTTCTACGTACAGACGTTTGGTTCAGTGCAAATGCTGGTTCCAGCTCGATTTGTTCCTTTAGTTTCTCCAGCAATCCCCTTATCACTCTACGCCTGGCGGCTATGACCGCACGCCCTGGGTCCATCTTCAAATTCTGACCGGCCATATTCCTGGAAATCAAAGTACCCAACATTAGCATGATGATAGATTTCGAGTATAGATCAAGGCTAGAACTCCAAGATACTTAAATAGAGTACTGCATTGTAGCTATGCCGCGGTATCATAGCCGCAATTACTTAACTCCACCCAAGTCGCCTAAGTCCTAGAGATAACAAGAAGTTAGGTTTTCGAGTTTGACAATGCAAAGTAAGTTTGCATGTCGACATGATCCGGAAGAATGATTCAAGGATGGTACCACGGTCAAAGTGGCAGGACATGTCTCCTAATCACGGGTATCCTGATTCGTGTATCGGGTGCAATACCCAACTACAAAGAATCAACCCAATTAACCTATGTCTCTGATACCAAAAGAACCATGTCACGCCCCGCTTCCCAGAGTACGCAAGATTGGGCACGTGACATAGCCAACCATGCTACCTGTGGGTAGGAAGTATCCATCCACAGTCACATTATGGTTGTAAGGATATCAAGAACAAGATAATAAACTAATCTAATACATGTCCAAATCCATAATAACAAGAATCAATAAACAATAAGTGCGGAAGCTAATGATCCAATACAATGAATAAACAGTACGTCCCATAATGCGGGCTCACATCTGGAAATGAAATGAAATAAATAAACTAAACCCTAAGGAACTCACAGTTCAGCCTGCTGGCTGAAGTACTCCTGCTCAGTCGTCGACAGTGGTACGGAATCTGGGCCATGCAAAACCCAGACGTCAGCGCGTCATGACATCAAATATAGTATAAACATGGTAATAAGCAATGCAAGTATGAACATGAAATAAGCAGTAACAAGAAATAACAAACAGGGAATGTGCAATGGTGTCCAAACTGTCCTATCAGGTTTTCTACTCTATAGTCTTTGAAACCAATTGATGAATCGTCGATGTAACTCAATAGTATCCCGTGCGTGCCCGGGACCACGGTCATAACCCTCGGGGCTGAATCCGAGACGTGCCGCTAAGCAGTAAAAGGTAGTAGGGTGGACGAGTGATGTCAGCATCAACACTCCGGAGCTGGCCAAGCCCGTAAGACTGATCAGAACAATGTATCGAACTGTTGAGTTACAAGTCGGTTTCACCTTTGATTTCCCCATACCCCCAAACTATGTATGTCAGGTCAGGTATTCAGTAGTCAAGGACTAATGCCAACACAAAGTCAAGTAAAAGGAGGTCTGTCTGGATCGACAGCAGGAATGGTTAGGTTTGTCGGCATTAGGCATGAGATCAGGAAACAAGTAATGTCATGGTACAACAGGATGAGTCGGTATGTATGTATATGTCAGGTGTAGCAGGGTCGGGCCAATATGTCGTGCAATCGGGTAAGTGCTCACAACAGGTATACAATCAATAATGAACAACAGCAGGAAACAGTAATTAACCACAATATTCCATATAACCACAGTGATGTTTGTATTCTCTTATTAACAGGTTCAATCATCTTTAGGGTGCAATAGCCACAAGGTAAATCAATATCCACAATTCTGAAGTAATGAAGCTACAGGAATTTACATTAAGTATAATAATTGTTTCGTGAATGATTTAACAATTTAAGCAGATATGATTCAGTCGTTTTGTTTAGTTGGAATATGGATTGATGTGGGTTGATTAATTACGAGGAACTGTTGTACGATTCCAGGTTAAGATAACTGCAATAATATGATATCAATTGCCATCATGAGGTTGTGGTATTAAATAGTATGAATTCAATTGCGTGGCGAGACTAGATCTCGCACGCTAGCATGTTAGAGCAAGTATTCAGATACTTGCCTCGGCGGTTCTGCAATCTGGAACACGGATGCGATGTCGGCAAAACACGATATGATAGCACGGGCCACGGATCGAGTCCCAACAGAGATCAACGGGATCACACGGACCAGGGGGCTTCGCTGGAGCGTCGGGTTCGCCAAGACGGCACGGTCGGATTCCGGCAACGACAAAAGTAGCGAAGTTAGCAAAACGATAGGATACACGCAAAATAACGACCAGCAAGGGGGATGATTTGCACAAAGGAAAGATGAGAAGGCTTACAGAGAGATGTACCAGATGACCCCGGCTAGCTCGACGGCGCTGGAACGCCGGCGAGGCAACGGCGGCGGCAGCAAGGGCTGAAAGGCCTCGGGGTGTGCGGGAGAAGGTGCTGCGGCGAGTGGAGGAAAGGGTGGTCGGCTCTGGTGGTCGAGGGGGAGAAGGAGGTGGCCCTGGTGACGACGGCGAGGTCGCCGGCGCGTTCTTCGGTGAACTGGAGATTGGTACAGGGTCGGGTTTGGGTTTGAAGGTGGTCTGGCAAGGGGAGAGGGAAGGCGAAGCCGAGGTTGCGACGAGGAGGAGGAGAGGGAGTCGCGGCGTCGTCGGTTGCTGGAGGCGACGTCGACGACGAGGCCTGCGACGGTTGGAGGCGACGTCGGGGTTGGGTGCAGTTGCGGGAAAGAGCGGGAGAACGAGGGGATGGAGGTGCGGTGAGGTCGACGAGGTGGTGGCGGCGACGGCGAAGTCGTGAGGAGGTCGGCGGTGAGGTTGCGAGGGCTAGGGTTAGGGTTTCGTTGGGTTTTCTCGTGATGAAGATGGGTTCGGGGAGGCGGCTGCATGCGTTTTATATATAGAGGAAGAGAGAGAGAGGGATTGGAGAGAGGAAGAGAGAGAGATTGAGGGAAGAGAGAGAGAGAGATAGGGAAAAGGAGGCGGGGCCCACGCGGTGCAATCCTACTCTGTGATTGGCCACGAGAAACAATAAAAGGATTTGGAATTAAGATTTGAATGAGTTGTGGAGATAAGCAGTTAAAGGAAAAATATATATTCGTATATATTTGTTTAAGGTATTAAATTGAAACGGGCCCTTTTTGGCGCGAAATGAAACATTTCCAAATCGTGCCCGGGTTGCGCCCAAATGTTCCAAATTCAAATTATAGGATTTTAAGCGGGTTCCAAATTTTGAAAAGAGGTGTTTAATGATTAAAATGCATGCCCCCAAGTCGGACACTTGCACGCGCGCGTAGTCGTCCAAACTTGCCCGTTTAGCCAAACGGAACGGAATCTCGACACGCGGACGCTACCACACGACTAGTGGCGACGAGTAGGCCAACATGGACATTTTAAATTTCATTTTAGGAGTTAAAATTTGTTATGTGCCAAAATGACTTAACCGGTTAAAATTTAGCAATAAACCCCAGAAAAACGGAATAATTGGAAAAGAGCAATATATAACCCTCAACTAGTAATATAAGTAGTATTATTGGGCTCGGGTGTTACACTAGAGCTTTAGACGATGCGTAGACGGAGTTAGAAGTCCGATCGAACCGAAACCCTAAATCCAAAATGCTCTCTGGACTTTTTTCAAAAACGGGGATTTTTGAGAATTAAAAATATGCAGAAAACTCAGTAGAAGATTATAAGAATTACTGTATAAAACGGGACGCCTGATTCGATCAAAGTGCGGCGGAACCGCGGCAGAAGCCTGGCTTCTGCGGCGGTTCCGCGGCCATATGATGACGTCAGCTTCCCATTTTTGCACAGTAATTCCTTTTTTCTGGTGCTGGATTTTCTGGGATGTTTTAAATATTACTCAAGAGTTGAGTTTTCAGGGGTGTTTTGGAGCTTCAACGATTCGATCGGATTATCAGATTTTGTCTATGTGTTTTTCCGGATATTTAGAATATGTTAGAAAGTTCGACCGGATATAAATACCCAACTTTTCCCCTGTCGGGAAATTTCCAAGTGTTGGATCTTTCCGTGGTTTAAAGACGTTCTAAGTAGTGCAAGTAACGCGATGGACCCTCTAAAAGACAACAAACTTTAACTCGATTATGTGACCGTCTTGAACTGCCCTTTGAACCTTCGGGTTTGGGGCAGTACGGCGTGCCACATGTGAGGCGTTGGCTTGACCCTTCTACGGCTGGACCGTTGGTACTGAGGCATGAACTGAATGTTTTTAGACTTATTTCATGTGTTGATCTATTTCGGGAAAACTTGGGTGTTTGAATGTTCGATCGGAAAGTTTAACATTTTCTAATTATCTGGAATGTGATACAACAATTGGAATTCACAAGTAGTTATGAGATAACTGAATGAATGTTATAAATCTAGCAGTTTAGTCTCACTTGATCGGTTGCCACGAAATTTTGATGAGATCAAAAGTCCGTCGCAATCACGTAGCGTACGCGGATACTCGCCGGGTAAACTTAATAGACAGCCTCACTCCATAGCCCCGACCAAGTGACTGTAGGAGAACCCCGTCACCGAAAGCATCCGTTCGGGTGCTCGCGGTAGCGGTGTTCCGCCTTGGTGCACTTCGTCGACGGCGTCGGGGGTGCGGCCGCCTACTGAAGTTTGCGACGAGCATTCGATCAGGATGTCGGGAATCTTGTTGAATTGCCCGACTTTAAATTGAAAAGTGTTTTCGATTTTGAGACTAAAATGCGGGGTTTATAATTGTTAGGCTTGCGATGTCTAAGGAATTCATTTGAATGGGCATGCGATGTCTAAAGAGGTTGCGGATTCCAACTGTTGTAGTTTTACACTTTCTTTTCTGTGACCGTAAGTGTAATATGTGATGTCGCCGGTTTCGTTGCTATATGTCAACGACAATTGGGATGCGCATATTTACTTACGTTGATGACATGTGATGTTATGTGTTGCTGGATATGTTATATTGGATCGTCGTGTTTGAATAGCTGGGGGTTTTTATGTGAGATGAGTGTTTTTCATTTTCATTCATGTAAAAACTTGTATGTAATATTCTTTTATTGGGGCACTTCCAGGTTGTGGAAGATGTCACCTTTTGTATATTATTTACTTTTCCGCACTAGGATATACCCAAGGAGAAGAGCACAAGTAACCGGGTTCTGGAGTCCAGTGGGAGACCAACTCGAGGAGTCGAGTCCGTGTCTCCTAACTCTAGAATTGGTAAGGTTGCTTGCCGCTCTCGTAGGGGTCTAAAGGTGTGGGTTTGGCTATTCATCGCGACCGTGGAATCCGTGTTTTATACTGGCTCGTATTGAAAACACGGACGTCCTACTATATCCAATATTTCATATGATATTTTCTGCTGCGATATCTGTGATGTGATCATGTGATATGTTCTGTGATGGATACTGTATATAGTATATATGATATATTATATAGACGTTACTTATGTTTTACACCCGCGCTAGCCCTACCCTGCTCTGCCGTTAGTTACCTAACCTAACGGTGCACGAGGGGACATCGAGGCGAATGCGGATGGCATAAGTGTACGTCGTATTTATCTGTGATGTTTAGGTTCTTAAATGATGGGACTTCATTAATATGATTAATGAAAGTAAAAGAAAGCTAAAGATGTTGTAGAATTGAATTTCAAAAATAAAACAGGTAGCTACAGTTCTTGCTTTGCACAGCGGTATATATGATATATCCTGCACCTTATTCGATAAGGAAAGGACCGAGATCCCTTCACCGGGAGTGACTCCTTTAGCAATAACTGGTAGATGCTACACACTCGGTTTGTCTTTTGGTAGCTTCTATAGTTTCTGCTTTGCACAGTGATATATATGATATATCCCGCACCTCATTCGACGAGGAAAGGACCGACGATCCCTTCACGGGGAGTGACTACTTTAGCAAAACTAGAAAAGCCTCAAAAGCACTCCATTTTAAAATCATTTGATTCTACAACGATATCAAGTTCATTACGCATTAGGTTTTCAGAAAAACCTGTCGTAGCCCTCCGTCATTTCAGATAAGTGGTAGTTAGTATTCGTGCTACATTTGTTGGCCTGCGTCAAGGCGTAGTGTGCGGTAGCTAACTAGTATTTATCTGCTTATGCATATGATGCAGATTGGATTAGGGTAGTCGTGCAACTTTGTTGACCTTGTCAAGGATCGTGCGGGTGGGTTTGATTCAATCAAGAAATGACGGGTTGAACTTGACTTGCGGTCTATGGTTTGTTGACCTTGTCAAGGTCATAGATCGTTCGGGGCAAAATATTATCGGGAATTTCAAGTGTTGAAATTTGCAATGAGATTGCATACCTTCTATGAGATAGTTGGATCCCGATACCCACTGTGAGTAAGAGTTACTCCTGGGAGAGTTTTACACATTACAATTAGCCGATCAAGTAGGTGTCTAGAAAGGTGTCAACGGGGTTACGCCTCTGGGAAAACGAGGTTTACATTAATTAGGTTCGTGCGAAAGCACGGGGGACCTCCCTCAAAGTACCGACACTGGCCTGGCTGAAAGATTGGCGAACTTGTAGTGTGTAATTAATCCCGGCTAGTCTTTCCTTTTAGGGTTTGAAGGAAGATTTGATAAAAAGCAGTGGGAGCCATCCTGATTAGATAAAATAATAACCAATCTATTCTTGCAAGAGCGCACACTGAGTGTTTTCTTCTCTCTCTCTCCTGGTAGCGACCATATCACGCCTTAATCAAGATAATAATACGGATTATTGACCGAACCCGCTTGTTATACTGAGCTGGGGAACGTTGGTCCCGCTCCAACTTATAATTGTTATAAGACAGAGCAGGAAATTGGGGATTACCAGAATTCCCGTGCCGCCCAAACGAAGAGAGTGCATGCTGATGCATCATCTTCGGGTGTGTTCATTACAAAGAACTGTTTCTCAGTATCCTCCGCATCCTGGATATATGATACCGGATCAGGATCCCAGATATCTAATCTGTTACACAGGGCTGCAAAAAGGTAGAAAAACTGAGAACGGGTGATAAGTTTCATGAGACAGAAAACGGGGCAAGTGTTGCAGCCAAGTCTGTTGGTCACTGTCACCCTGTATTCCAAATACATTGATTCTGAACGAATATTATTAGATACCGAACCTGATATACAAAATCATATCACTCTCTTTATTAGTAAAGAAATGATAAAATTTTGTATTGTTGGATAATGTTTTGAACATTTCTTATATCAAAAGTTGATCGGTTCAGGCACGTTATCTAAAAGCATTGATGTTCTAAATCAAACTACAGTTCTTAGTGTATGGAACACACACAAGAGGAAGAGTTCAGAAATGAACAAATCTTTCTTGAGGTATTGTAGACTAGGTCAGATCAATGTGACCCGACTAGCTAGAGTTACATAAAGATGCATATTTAAATTGGTTTGAATTTACATCTTGTGAAACTAACCAGTCATGTCACAAAGATAAGATGACCATAGCTCCGTTTACTGGAAACAGAGAAAGAGTTAATGAACTCTTGGGATGATACATGTTGATGTATGTAGGTCCCCTGTCTACAAATGCCAAGACCGGTTCTTTATACTTCATTACGTTCTCTGATAATCTCTCAAGATTCAGACATATGTTCCTGTTGAAACACAAGTCCGAACCTTTTGAGATATTCACAGAATATAAGCAAGAAGTAGAGAACCAATATAGGTATAAGTATTATGTCCTTTGATGAGATCAAGGAGGAGAATACTTGAGCACGGAAATCCTGGACTATTCTAAAGGAGAATAAGATTCTCTCTCAGCATTACTCTTCCGTATACACCATAGCACGATGGTATATCGGGGCGGAGCAATCACACCCTATATGATAAGGTGTGCTCTATGACGAGTACTACTGAGTTACCTATTTCCTTTTGGGAGTTATGCACTTGAGAAGCTGCATACCTATTGAATAGGGTTCTGATCAAATCAGTTGCCTACCACTTCATATATGATATGGAAAGGGAAGAGCCCATATCTTAAGTTTGTTAAGATTTAGGGTTGTCCGGCCTATGTCTAAAAGCAAAATCCGGACAAGCTCGAGGCAAGGTCTGTTATGTAGAAATGGAAATGTTCCAGCCATACAAACTGCAGCTGATAGAACCAAAGGATTCAGTAGATTCCAACGAACCTCGGCCTCTCCGCCGATCTAGTAGGGTTCCTCACCCACCTGAGAGATACTTCGGTTACTCTATGACAGTGGGAGCGAGGATTGCATCATGGGATGATGACCCAACTAGTTTCAAGCTGGCCATCAGGAGTGAGACTCTGTAAGAATGGCTGGATGCTTAGTGATCTGAGATGGAATCCATGTACACCAACAAAGTATGGACTTTAGTTGCTAAATCTGAAGGGTTAAATCCCCATCAGAAGCAAGTATATCTTGAGAAGATTACTTGGTGTACTTGGAAAAGTTAAGACTTTCAAAGCTAGACATGTTAAAGGTTTTCATCATCGACCGGCGTGGATAATGATGAATCCTTTTTCAGTGGCTATGCTTAAGTCCATCCAGATCCTACTTGCCACGGCTACATACCATGACTACGATATCTGGCGGTTGGGTGTCATGACCGCTTTTCTAAATAATGTTTTGGAAGAGAGCGTCTACAAGTACACAGCCAGAGGGCTTCGTAGACAGTGGGAGCAGCGGAAACGCGTGCAAGATGCTTTATAGGATAAAGCAGGCATCGCGGAGTTGGAACATCTGTTTTGATGATTTAGTCAAAGAGTTTGACATCATCAAAATGGTAGATGAACCTTGTATAAACAAAAAGGTAGTAGGGAGTATGGTGATGATCTTCGTAGAGTACGTGGATGACATACTCTTGATAGGGAAGGAGTTTCCTATGCTACGCTCAGTCAATCTCCGCTTATCACAAGGATTCTCCACATAGGATCAAAGTGATACCTCCTAAATCCTGGGTTTTGGATCTATGAGATAGATCTAATTGGATGATAGGATTCTCACTAGTTGTAGTGAGATGGTATCAATCGATCCTGAGGAGAATCACTGGAAGGGTTCCAGGGTGATAAAGACGACTGAATGTCAGTCACAGGCATTGTCTTTACCCTCAGTAAAGGGACAGTATGTTGGAAGAGTTCCAAGCAAGATACCGTGGCATACTAGACGATTAAGGCTGGATACATCGCTACTCAAGATGCTACCAAAGAGACTGTCTGGGTGTATATTTGTTCAGGAGATGAACTGAGTTCCTCCCATTGTGTGACAATGGAGTTGTGGCTTATGCCAAGGAACGTCCGTCCCATCAGTGATCCAGACATATTCTAAGGCAGTATTACCTGATCATGGAGATGGTTGATCTTCAGGGGATCGAGGTTAGGAGAGTAGACTCAGAGGACAACACGGCGGATCCACTCACGACGGCCTATTCCCAGAGAGAGACTTTTATGGGATGGTTGAGTATGAGATACTACAACCACTGCTACAGATGGCCCTAGTGCAAGTGGGAGATTGTTAGTTATATGTATGCCCTAGAGGCCATTACTATACATAGGATGTATATTGTAGTGGATGCTTGGACATATATAGGGAGGACTTTCTTGCTCGACATGATAGTATGCTATCTGGTTACTCTTTACCTTAACGTGTATACTGATTGTCTCTCTGTTACATGTTGGTAAAGCCCCTAGGATGTGTACTTGACTACCTGGACTATGATGCGGATCATACTAGTGGGGACATGGTCGTCCATAAGTACATCCTTCAAGGTCCCTAGTCGTGGGTGTATCGAGACGGGGCATCGATATACCAGAGTAGACTAGCGTATACCTTCTCGACCCAGACAGATGGGCGATGGATGATCCCATATCCATTGGTGTTTGACATCAGAGATGATATACGGGTGCTCAGTGGAGACTGGGTACACTGGACGGACTCGCCGAGAACTCCCAGATGGTATTATACCTTACGTCAGATGGCAGTTCTCTGGTGACACTGGTACAGAGTAGTCTGTTGACCCGAGATCGTCATAGAGTCTTGTGTGGTTCCCACTGTGCTTTGATTTCCACCTTACCACGTCCAAGAGGGCGTGCAAAACGGTGGCTTTTGGGTACAGTCCTGAATCACATGGAGGCAATGAGCGATAGGAGGGGATTCGTCTCTCCCGATATAGGGAGTTGATGTTGCGCTGTGTCCGATTGGCTATAACCGGAAATCCCTGGCCAGGGTTGCTGAGATTTACTGGTAAGTGTTACCTGTAGTTTTTCGAACTGTTATAGACCTCATATCGACACGACTTATCGATCTGTTGGGGTCTGACGTTTACCACCCCTAGGCGAGATATGCGACATATCAGACGACGAGACCGGACTGTACGGTAAGTGTTACTGGTTGGATTCACAGGAGTGTGAGCGGGCTTGCTCGTCGATCTTCTGATCGCTCAATATCCGGGTGGCCGTTACGTTTAGCAGACCGCTTGCGGCTTGTGGGTGTTTGATATGATCATCATCTGCTGCTGGCGTATTGACGAGTCTTTAGAGTCCTACACAGAGGTTTCCTGGCTCAAGCGAAACGAAATAGGAGCGCATATGAGATATGTGCGGGACCGAGAATAATGCGTGTATGTGATACCGTATTCTATTCTCGCGATGAATGTATCGATTGGTTGTATGCGATATAACCTAGTTATCGAATCAAGGATTGATTCGATAAGTCGATACATTGGATATTAGTCGGTTATGTGCGACATGACCGGATCATTGAATCAAGTGTTGATTTAATGATTTAATGCATAATTATATATTTGATATATTACTTTGCATTAACTAGTATTGGTTCACTTAAGATGGATTTTCTCACTCGGATGTGCACATTGTATATACGATATAATTTTGTGCACTAGTTTGTATCATGTTTGATGATGCATGCAAAATTGGCTAAGTGTAAAGATTAAACCATGGTTGTGTAATGGTTAGGGTTTTGTTTTTACTTATTCATTTATTTTTTTATCTATTCTTTTTGAAAATGGATAAAAGAAAAGCAAAATGGTTTCTTTCTTTGTTTTCTTTCATGAAGCTTGTTGAAGCTTCATGAAGCTTTGACCAAGTGACCATTTTGTCTTCTTCTTTTAACCCTAACCATGCACATAACCTTAGTTAATTCTCTACACTTGACCATGGTTAATTATATGATAAGTATTATTTTCTTTTCACTTATCATATGATTATCTTTATCTTCTTCTTCTTCTTCACTTGAAGAAAACCTTGCTTCATCAATGGTAACTTGATGTAAAGAGTGAGAAATCCAATTCTAAAGTGAACCCACCTCCTATTTCTTCATCCTCTACTGCTTGCCAAGTAGTATAGGGTGTTTTCTTCACAAGTTTCATGACTTGGTGAAGTGGGAGCTTGATCTTGTGATGCCTCGACGTAGATCATCTTCGGCATCGAAGTCGACGACCTAGCCCGCCCATTTTTCCGATGAAGCCGACGCTAGAGCCCGGGATTCAATTTGGACAGTGAGGATACTTCATTGCGGAGCTATGGAGGTGGAGGACCGGATCTACAAAGGTTGTATTTCCGTTCTTTTAGTTAAGTTGTTAACTAGTTGCATCTTTCGCCTAAAATTTTAGTTAACGATCCGTATTAGGGTTTCTCGGCACTTGTAATTTTTGAAATTGGCATGGTTGATGCCTTGTGAGACCTCATTTGTGTGCCTAGGAACCCTGCAGTCAATGTACCTGGATTGGGACAATCCCAATATCCGTTTGGATCTTTCTCTGTAGATCCTAATTCCCAATATGCAGGAGGCATCACCAAGATCTTTCATTGAGAATCTTTGTGATAAGAAGAGCTTGACCGATCGCAGCATAGGAATATCATTTCCTATCAAGAGTATGTCGTCCACGTACAATACGAGGAAGACAACCTTACTCTCTGCTACCTTCTTGTAGATACAAGGTTCATCTGGGTTTTTGACGAAATCAAACTCTTTGATAACGATGTCAAAGCAGATGTTCCAACTCCGCGATGCTTGCTTTAATCCATAAATGGATTTAAGCAGCTTGCACACCTTCCCGCTGCTCCCACTGTCTACGAAGCCCTCTGGCTGAGTCATGTATACGCACTCTTCTAAATCACCGTTTAGAAAGGCGGTCTTAACATCCATTTGCCAGATTTCGTAGTCATGATATGCAGCGATGGCAAGCATGATCCGGATGGATTTAAGCATAGCCACTGGAGAAAAGGTTTCGTCATAGTCCACACCTGGTCTTTGACGAAAACCTTTTGCAACTAGTCTAGCTTTGAAAGTCTCCACTTTCCCATTTACACCAAGTTTTTTCTTGAAGATCCACTTGCTCCCAATGGGTTTTACCCCTTCAGGAGCAACTTCCAAAGTCCATACTTTGTTGGTGTACATGGATTCCATCTCGGACCGCATAGCATCCAGCCATTTCACTGAGTCCCTACTCGTGATGGCCTGCTCGAAGCTAGTTGGGTCATCATCCTACATGATGCAATCCTCGCTCCCACCGTCCATGAGAAAACCGTAGTATCTCTCAGGTTGGCGAGAAACCCTACTAGATCGGCGGAGAGGCTGAGGTCCATTGGGAGCTACTGAATCTTCTGGTTCCACTAAATCTTCAGTTACGGTTTGTGTATCTGGAATTTCTTCCAGCTTTACCACTTTGCCACTAATTTCTTTTTCAAGGAATTCCTTTTCTAAAAAGGTGGCATATTGAGAAACAAACACCTTTTGTTCTTCAGCATGGTAGAAAAGAAATCATTGGGAATTCTTAGGATATCCCACAAACTTGCAAAGAACTGACCGTGCCTCGAGTTTGTCTGGATTTTGCCTTTTGACATAGGCCGGACAACCCCATATCTTAACTCGTTTAAAATATGGTCTCTTCACACTCCATATCTCATATGGTGTGGTAGGTACAGATTTAGTTGGAACTTGATTCAATAGGTATGCTGCTGTCTCCAGCGCATATCCCCAGAAGGAAATAGGTAACTCAACTGTGCTCATCATAGAGCGCACCATATCTAATAGGGTGCGGTTCCTCCGTTCTGATACACCTTTGTGCTGTGGTGTATATGGAGGAGTCAGCTGAGAGAGAATCCCATTCTCTTTTAGGAAGTCCAAGAATTCATTGCTTAAATATTCACCTCTTCGATCAGATCGAAGGATTTTAATACTTTTTCCGGTTTGGTTCTCGACTTCTTGTTTATATTCTTTAAATTTCTCAAAAGCTTCTGATTTGTGTTTCATCAGGAACACATATCCGAATCTAGAGAGATCGTCAGTGAATGTAATGAAGTACGAAGAACCATCCCTGGCATGTGTAGATATGGGACCGCATACATCACTATGCATACATCACGAATGAAATTTTGCTAGCTTTTTCTTATGTGATGAAATAAAGTGAGAAAAAGAAAACTAAAGAGAGCCCACTTCCTACTTCATCATCCTCTTCTAAACTAGCCACTTAGATTAGGGTGTTAGCTTCACTAATCCCTAATTAGTGAAGAGATAGCTTGGGTTTGTGTCTTCTCAAAGTAGATCATCTTGGATTGTGAAGACTTCAAGCAAGCATGCATCATACGCCTTGTGGAGCCTCTCAAGAGTCCGGGAGTTCTTGGATCGCAGCGAAGGGACTACAACTTGGAGCTATAGAAGTGAAGGAATGGACTACAAAGGTTGTAATCCCTAATCACTTAGAATTAAAGTTGTTTACATTTCGATTCCGCATGATTCTCTAGTTAAAGATCTTGTTTAGGGTTGTTTAAGCATGGCAAAATTTTAATTTGGCATAGATGATACTACCCGAAACCTTGCTGTTGTGCTTAGGAACCCTACAGTGGTATCAGAGCATAGATAGAGAATTAGACGGATTGTGGAGGATTACGAAACCGAAACAACTCCGAAACACCCGAATCGACACCCTAGTTTCTGTCGAAATTTTCTGAGAGTCAAATTTTTTTTAAACAACTGCAGAATATTGTATGAGATACAATATGAACACTGTACAAAATGCACCCCACCCCACCTTTTTTGGGCCGGCCACATGAGCATAAAATCCGGCCAGATCGGCCAAGTCAGGGTTTTTTGGGTTGAAAGTTTTACAGTGTTCCAGTCTCTGGGGTTTGGTATTTCAGGTGTTGTTTGTTTTTTGCTAAATTTGCATGTGATGTTATCTTTGTGCATTGACTATTCGGAGCATTTCGTATTCGTATTTCTAGTTTTGTTTCGGGTTATTTAGATGGTGTTAAAAAGTTCGATCGGATATCAAATACCCACTTTAACCCTTGCCGGAAATTTTCAAGAGTTGGATTTTTTCATAGTTAAAGAACATTCAAATATCGTGCAAGTAATGTAAGTCTACAGTAGCGCCCCGGCCGTCTAACAGACGCCAAATACGGAACAAAAACTTTTTAACTGGCGCTATCGTATACTGTAACCCGGATCTGCCATTATTGCTAAACTAAAAAACTACAAAGAGGGTAGAAAGGTTATACCAAACGATCTGAGTCCTTCGTTCTTTAACCATCATCCCACGCTCCGTTGCGGCCGCTCCGATCTCGTCGATCTCCGCTCTCCTCGTCCAGGTGGCACCACATCAACGGATCTTTAAACGGGCTCCCGCCTCTGACCCGAGGAAACTCGGTCATCAAGTTTGCTAAAAGAGATGACCAAGATTGATGTAGAGAATAAGTAGAACACTTTGTCTCGTTACGTCCAAGGCTATGGACGAACGGTTAATGAAGTTGCCTTTTGGATCGATATGAAATGAGAAACTTTTCTATTCTAATTTCTATGAACCAAATAACTATCATCTTTTTCTTTTAACCAAGTTCCATTTTTTTTCTCAAGGGGAGGGGGCCGGCCAATATATGAGGAGGTGGGGGTGAGTGTAGGAGCAAGGTGGTAACCTTAAAGGAAAAGATTAACAACAAATATCCTTAAGCATTACAAGAAACTTTAATGCAAAAGGTGACTCACTAAAACACCTCATCATATCATTAATGCATCAATTAATGCCAAGATGAGTCACTAAACACCTCACCATCCTGTCATTATCTAGAAGCATCCACACTCATCTTAAGAAAAGATAAATCCGTCTTTAACCGAATGATAAAGACGGGTGATAGAAAACTGGAAACCGGCAACTTCCAAAAGTGATCCTGAAACGAATTTCAGGATAACCCCGTAACAGTATAAACATACCCGCATTTGTATTACGACCGAATACAAATGCAACTGAGACAAAGATATTATATCTACACAGTATAATACTCGGATCCGGCTTAAACCAAAGCCCACCAGTATTATCTACCCGAAATATGACACGTGCGTAAACGCATGTATATTTTCCGAACCCTGCCATAAAACCATACGGCCTCTACAACATTTCGCCCAAACTTGGAAAACTGTCTGTGGGGGGCTCTAATGACTCGTCAGTACCTTGGCAGTGGGTTTAACCACAAGCCGTCAGCGGCACTAGCTGTGCGTAACGGCTGCCAATGCACTGACCTCAAGGGAGGCTGATGAGCGAACTCATCCAGAAACCCTACTGAGTCTAACAGTGACAATGTATATACAGTCCGGTCCGTTCGTCTATGAGTATCGCATATCTTCCTAGGGGGCTGGTAACGTCAGACCCCCCAATAGTGGTATAAGTCGTGTCGGAGTGTAACCCAAAAACACCCTGAGATACTACTGGAGTACCTACCAGTAAATCTCCTGCCTCGGCCGAGGGCTATGTGTAATGGCCCTCCTAGACACAGCGCGATCTCACCTCCAATACCGGGAGAGACGAATACCCTGCCGATCCGCTCACTTGCCTCCATGTGGCTCGGGACTGTACCCAAAAAATACTTGTTTGCACGACTCCTTTGAGCCGTGGTAGGGTAGAAATCAAAGCACAGTGGGAACTCACACGAGACAAATGACGACCTCAGGTCGATGAACTAACCTGTACACATGTCACCAGGGAACTGCTATCTGACGTAAGGTATAATACCAACTAGCAGGTTCCCGGCGAGTCCTGTCCGGTGTACTTATAACCCAATGAGCACCTGTATACATCTTAGGTGATCCAACTGACACCAGTGGCTTGTGAGACCGGCCACCGCCCCTCGTCGGGGTCTCGACTGTATACACTAGTCTACTCCGGAGTATCGATGCCCTGTCTCTAAACTCCCACGACTAGGGACCACAATTAAGGATGTGCTTATAGACCACCCAACTCTCACGTATATGATCGTCATTATACAGTTGGTAGTGAAGCAAGATCCTAAGGGCTCTGTCAACGTGTAACAGTGATCAGTCACCTGAACCTGTACACGACTGATAAAGGAAAACCAGACAGCATACTATCATCTCGAGTAAGACTGTCCTACCGGTATAGGTCCTCCTCAATCATTGCAATCACGTGCCTGCGATCCAATAATTGGCTTTGAGGGTACTATATCCAACAATCTCCCACTTGCACTTAAGGCTAATTATTGCGATGTCGCATACTCACAGCCCGTGTGACACCGAACATCCAACTCCTCTACTAATTAGTTTCACAAAGTCCGTTTGTAAAACTATTGTGTTCGAGAAATAGCCTCAGTGAGTGGATCCGCCCTGATGTTTCTTTCTATGTCTCTCTTAATCTCAAGTTCGCGGAGAAAACCATCTCCCGAATTGAGTAATACCTGTCTTAGAATATGTCTGGATATCTGATGGGACCTGGTTCTTAAATGAACTCCAAATCCAAACTTCTTAGACTGTATCCATAACTGAAACTAATCAGTATCCAACACTATGCCTCCCACAGTATCCTCTTGGACCACCTGTCCATAATACTGTCCCTCATCAGAGGGAAAACTATAACTCTGACAATCACTCTGTCATCCATGTCACCTTTGAAGCCTGGAATGATAACCGTCTCCCGAAGGAGGCTGCCGTCATCAAATCCGTAGAACATACACTTATGTTCTAAAACTTCTTCCTTATGTTTCTCCAGGATTGGATTAATACAAACTTATTGCATTTAGTGCCAAAAAAAACAGCATCTGGTGTGGTACTTGACATCTCACGATTGACTCAATTGCCTAAGCAAGTGATCTGCCAATCATGCACATCCCTCTCCCCTTTAGTCTGTAAGACACCTTTAGAGAGGGTGACTCCATCACCTGCAGGTACACCACCATGCCAGAAGTCAACTATTATAAAAACTATCAGAATACTGTCAAAGTACCCACATTGGGAAACTACCCAAATCTAGATCTAAAATCATAGATCTAGAAACCAGAATGTCAGATGTTATATCCATATCCTTTGTGGAGAAACAACTGTGTGACTACCACAGTATAACCGATCGTAGTATAGGAATTTTACTTCCTACTCTATGTATGTCATCCAAATACCAAGACATCACAGCCTACTACCTTCTTAACTGATCCATCCCCTATTCTGATGAAGTCAAAGCCATGACTATCACATCAAAATCAGATGATCAATCTCCGCTATATCTGCTCTAGTCTATAAATAGACATAAGCTACTTGCCCACTATACTTCCGCTGCTCCCACTGACCACAACTACCCTCTGGCAGAATAATATATACGTGTACTTCTAAAGCTAGTTTAGAACGACGCTATACTTAACCTCCTGCCGGGTCTCATAGTCTGGAACAACAGTAGTGTCAAGTCTGGGTAAACAAGAACCTCCCTGTCACCGTCCTTAAGGCTACCGAAGTACCTCTCCGGTGTCTGAGGTTACCCACCATATCTACGAAGTGGCTAATGGAATATCAAACCTGATTGAATATATAGGTCCTATTAAATTTTCCGTAATCGTTTGCGGTTCTGGAATCACTTCCAGTTTTACCATACTCCCACTACTGTTTTCTGAAAAATCCATTTTGTTAAAACTGTGGCGAGTCAAGAACAATATCACTATTGATCTTCCAGATGGTAGAAAATCAACTCTCGTCATAGCCAGGGTCAACCCACAAGCTGCCATTACAGAAACGTGCCTTGAGTTATCCAGAGTCTGGTTTTAAGCATAAGCTGAACAACTCCCCGTACCTTAACATCGTTAAGATATGAACCATTCTATATCCAATATAGAAACTTTGGCACTTATTTAATTGGAACCAGATTCAATCATGCAGCTGTCTCCAGTGCATATCAACTTAATGGAGAGAAGCTAATCCGCATTACTCAACTTAGGAAATCCATCCAATTATGAGTAACCTGAAAGAGAAACAAGTTTCTCAAAACTATTACTATCATCTGAATACCTATCACAAGTATCTACATCTTCGATCTCTTTGAAGAATCCCGATACTTGCGACATTCTGTTCTCTACTTTATTCTTATACCCACAACTTCTCAAAACTTAGATCTTGTATTTCTATGAAACACTTGTCTAAAAACTAGAGAAGTCATAAGTAAACTGAACATAGTACGAGGACCAACCCCTTTGCCCTGACGGACACTGGACAACATACAATACTCTGTATAAGTCCGCTGAGTTGAATAACTCAAAACCTGTGCGTCGTAGGTTGAAAACTGTACCCAGGCGATTTCCTCAAATATCACCAATTACAATGAATTCCGATATAATGGGGATGATCTCCTAATTCCCAATAAATTACTCCCATTCATCATCTGTAAAACTATACAGATATAAGAATGAAACCTAGTAAATACATACCCTGGAGTAAGTATCTAATTGGGAAAACAGTTTTCCTTTAACAATGCACTGAAACAAAAAATGTTTCGTAGGGGTATCCTGGTATTCCTAGTAATGCCTCTTCCATAATCCAATTCATGACTATAACCGTATATTTCATTTGCCATCTCTCCAAATCCCTTTATTTGTCTTTAGTCGTTACCTTCTGTACACCATCGTTAGGCTAAATGGTTTTCTTCCTTCCCTACCGTTCGGCACCAGCCTATAGTTTGGAAGAAGACTATCCAGTAAGAATAATAGGTGTACCCTCCTAAACCAAGGAGTACTCGCAACTTGAGAGAAGGTGATGATAAAAGGCAACTTAATAATACCTTATTCTATTAAAGGTGAAATAGGAGTGGCAATGAAGTACGCGGTTTCGGTCGTGAATGATAACAGTCGCAATTTACTTTGCCCTCTTTCTAATCCTTTTATTTTGTCTTTACATATTATCTTCTGCACACCCTACTTAGGCTAATTGGTTTTCTTCATTCCCTACTTTTCGGCACCAGCCTATGGTTTGGAAGAAGACTATCCAATAAGCGTAATAGGTATACTCTCCTAAACCAAGGAGCCCTCGCAACCTGAGAGAAGGTGATAATAAAAGACAACTGAATAAACCAATTATTTTTCTCCCGAACCTGGATCTGTAAGTGCACGGCGGCGCCCCGGCCGTCAATCCGACGGCCAAATGCGGAAGCGGTGATAAACTTTAATTTTACTTGAACTGGCAAACCGCCGCGCACTAAAAACCCGGATCGAACCATTAATTAGTCCTACCTATCTACTAGAAAGGGAATAGAGATATACCGACGATCCAAGTCCTCCGGTCTTCTCGTCATCGTCCCGATCTCCTGCGGAATGTCCCGTCTCCTCCTCGTCGCCGGAAGTGCACCACATCGCCTACTTCTTTTACGGGCTCCCACCTCAATGCCGAGGCAACTCGGGCACGAAGCCGACTACTCGACGTGCCCAAGGTTCGCTGTAGAATATGTAGTCCTCAAGTCTCACTTTGGGGTTGTAGGAATTGCCATTGGTGGAGGGATTGAACTTGGAGCTTTTGAGATTGATCTTGTGGGGATTTTGCAATATGAAATGAACCAAAATCCCACACACAAAAATTTGGACAGCCCACTAGGAGCTTGGCCGGCCAATACATGGTGGTGGAGAGAATGAGAGTGTGGAAGAAGTAAATCAAATGGGAGCCATTCTCATCTAATACCCAAGAGAGAGAGAGGAAAACTATCATGCAAAAGAAATGATAGTAAGGAAAACTCAACACTCAACACCACCATCATCACCTCACAAAGTCCAACCATCATGAACCATGATGACTCAAAAAGTCATGCCATCATGAAGAAATCAAGTCAAAGGATGGTGCACATCATGAAAGCCATCATGATGCAACAAGATGCAAAGAACCCCCTCCACTAATGCCTATTTGCAACAATGCAAATAAACCCTCCTCCACCAATCTTCGGCCAATGAACGGAACAATGGAAATTGGCCGAAACGGAAAGCAAACTGGCAACTCCAGAAAACTGGTCCCGTAATAAATTACAGGAAAACCCCGATGCTGTGCATACACACCCGCATCTGTATTTCTGTTGCGCCACGGCAGCGCCCCGGCCGTCTTGCTCGAGGCCAAATTGCGGAATCAAAATTTTTTCCTTACTCGGAAACCGGCGCTACCGCGGACAATTACCCGGATCGTTAACCATTAACCTACGCTAGCTAACAAGAGATAGGGAAGAGATGTATACCGAGTGATCCGAGTCCTCCGGTCTTCTCTTCATCATCCCGATCTCCCGCGGAAAGTCTTTGCTCCACATCGTCGCCTCCTCGCCGGAAAGGGCACCACATCGCCTTCGTCTTTTACGGGCTCCCGCCTCAATACCGAGGCAACTCGAGCATGAAGCCGGCAACTCGACATGCCCAAGAAGTGCTGTAGAATGTAGTGTAGATGATGCTAGTCTCATTTGGGGTTTGTAGTTGCCATGATGGAGGATTGGGGTTAAGAAAAATGGTGCTTTCATTTTTCTAAAACAAGAAGAAGAAGGAGATGAAGAATTCCTCACATAATCAAGATGAACTCTCTCATTCTTTTTCTTTCTCTCTTTCTTTTTCTTCTTCTCTCTTTTCTCATAACCATGAAAGACTTTCTTCAAGTGAGAATGAGAATGGTGGAGGAAGGATAATATGATAGCAAGAGGGAGGTGAGTGTAGGAGCAAGAGAGGAGGTGACCACATCAAAGACATCATGATAACAAAACTTACATCAAACCATACCCTTTCTTTTCTCATTAAATGCAAGTAATGGAAGAAAAGATATGAAAGCTATCATAATAAATCTTTATGCAAGAAAACCCTCCACAAAGTGTAATTTGCAAAACTGCAAATTACCCCCTCCATCGGAAAAGTCCGGCCGGGAAAGAACAAAGGAAAACCGGCCGGAACGGAATGCAAACTGGCAACTCCAGAAAACTGGTCCCGTAATAAATTACAGGAAAAACCCCGACACTGTGCATACACACCCGCATCTGTATTCCGACCGGATACAAATGCAATGAGACAAAATCTACACTGTACTAAACTAGGACCGGTTTAAACCAAAGCCGGCTAGTAAAACTGTTCGATCCTGATCCGTGCAATACCGCACGTATCTGATCGAACCCTGCCATATAACTATACGGCCACTAGTACAAAGCTGTCCGATCCTGATCCGTGCAATACCGCACGTATCTGATCGGACCCTGCCATATCTCCATACGGCCTCTACAGCGTTTCGCCCGAAAGCTTGAGTAACTGAAAGTGTGGTGGACTCTAAAGACTCGTCAATACAATGGCTGTGGATTTAACCACTAGCACGTCAGAGGTATAAGCCAATACGTAACGGGCCACCAGCTATTGACTAAAAGGGACGTCGATGAGCGAACTCATCCTGACACCCTACTGAGCCTGTCAGTGACAATATCCGTACAGTCCGGTCCGTTCGTCTATGAGTATCGCATGGCGGGCCTAGGGGGTTGGTAAAAGTCAGACCCCCAAAAGCGGTACAAGTCGTGTCGGAGTGTAGCCCAGAACGCCCTGAGATACTACTGGAATACCTACCAGTAAATCTCCTGCCTCGGCCGAGGGCTTTGCGTAATGGCTCTCCTAGACACAGCGCGACCTCACCCCCAATACCGGGAGAGACGAACCCCTGAAGATCCGCTCACTGCCTCCATGTGGCTCGGGACTGTGCCCAACTAAAACCTGTTTGCACGACTCCTTTGAGCCGTGGTAGGGTAGTAATCAAAGCACAGTGGGAACTCACACGAGACAAATGACGATCCTCAGGTCGATGAACTAACCTGTACATATGTCACCTGGGAACTGCTATCTGACGTCAGGTATAAGCCCAACTAGCAGGTTCCCGGCGAGTCCTGTCCGGTGTACTCATAACCCAATGAGCACCTGTATACATCTTAGGTGAACCAACTGACACCAGTGGCTTGTGAGACCGGCCACCGCCCCTCGTCGGGGTCTCGACTGTATACACTAGTCTACTAATGGAGTATCGATGCCCAGTCTCGAAACTCCCACGACTAGGGACCTTTTAAGGATGTGCTTATAGACTACCAGCTCCCACGTATATGATCGCCATCATACTGCTGGTAGTCAAGCAAGAATCCTAGGGGCTCTATCAACGTGTAATAGCGACATGTCAGGTCACCTAAAGCAGTACACGATGATAAAGATAAACCAGATAGCATACTATCATCTCGAGTAAGACTGTCCCACCGGGATAGGTCCTCCCTCAATCATTGCAATCACGTGCCTGTGATCCAATAATTGACTCTGAGGGCACTATCTCCAACAATCTCCCACTTGCACTCAAGGCTAATTATTGCGATGTCGCATACTCACAGCCCGTGTGATACCGAACACCCAACTCCTCTACTAGTCAGTCGCACAAAGCCTGTTTGCGAAACTATTGCGTTCGAGGAATAGCCTCAGTGAGTGGATCCGCTGTGATGTTTCTTTCTATGTCTCTCTATATCTCAAGTTCGCGGAGAAAGCCATCTCCCGAAATGAGCAATACCTGTCTTGGAATGTCTGGATGTCTGATGGGACCTAGTTCATAAATGAACTCCAAATCCAAACTTCTTAGACTGTATCGTCAACCGAACTTAATCAGTATCCTGCGCCAAGCCTCCCTCAGTATTGCCTTGGACCACCTGTCCAAAATACTGCCCCTCGTTGGAAGGAAAACTATAACTCTGACAACCTCCTTGTCGTCCATGTCACCTTGGAAGCCTGGAATGATAACCGTCTCCTAAAAGGAGGCTGCCGTTATCATATCCCTAGAACATCAACTTATGTTCTAAAACTGCTTCCGACCGTTTCTCCAGGATTGGATCAATGTCAACTTATTGTATCTATTGCAAGAACAACATCTGGTGTGGTACTTGACATCTCATGATTGACTCAATTGTCTAAGCAAGTGATCTGCCAATCATGAGTATCCCTCTCCCCTTTAGTCTATAAGACACCTTTAGAGAGGGTGACTCCATTACCTGCAGGTACACTACCATGCCAGGAGTCGTCCATTCTAAATACTCATAGAATGCTGTCAAGGTACCCTGATTGGGAAACCACCCAAATCTAGATCTAAAACCATAGGTCTAGTAACCAGTATGTTTGATATAATATCCAAGTCCCATGTGGAGAAAACACTGTGTGACGACCAAAGTGTAACCGATCGTAGTATAGGAATATCACTTCCTACTACCTTCTCAACAGATCCATCCCCTATTCTGATGACGTCAAACCCATGACTGTCACATCAGAAACAGATGATCTAACTCCGCTATATCTGCTTTAGTCTATAAATAGACATAAGCCACCTGTCCACCAATGCTTCCGCTGCTCCCACTGACTACGACAACCCTCTGCCAGAGTCATATAGACGTGCACTTCTAAAGCTAGTTTAGAACGACGCTATACTCATCCTCCTGCCGGGTCTCGCAGCCTGGAACAACAGCAATGGTAATTGTGGGTAAACAAGAACTTCCCTGTCACCGTCCTTGAGGCTACCGGAGTACCTCTCGGGTGCCTGAAGTTACCCACCTTATCTGCGGAGTGGCCAATTGAATGTCAAATCAGATTGAATCTTTAGGTTCCTTATCAAATCTTCAGTAATCGTTTGCGGTTCTGGAATCACTTCCAGTTCTACCATACTCCCACTGCTGTTTTTGAAAAAATCCATTTTTAATAAAACTGTGGCGAGTCTAGAACAATATTTCTATTGATCTGCCAGATGGTAGAAAGTCAACCCTCGTCATAGCCTGGGTCAACCCACAAACAGCCATTACAGAAACGTGCCTTGAGTTATCCGGAGTCTGGTTTTAAGCATAAGCCGGACATCTCCCCGTACCTTAACATCGTTAAGATATGAACTGTTCTATATCCAATATAGAACCAGAGGCACTGATTTAATTGAACCAGATTCAAATCATGCAGCTATCTCCAGTGCATGTAAACTAAATGGAAGGAGGTCGATCAGCGTTACTCGACTTAGGAATGCTTCCAATTATGAGTAACCTGAAAGAGAAGCAATCTGTCTTCATCATTACTATCAACTGAATACCATACACAAGTATCTACATCTTCGATCACCTTGAAGAATCCCGATACTTGCTACACCTGGTTCTCTACTCTATTCAAATACCTATAACTCCTCAAAACTTAGACCCTGTGCTTCCACGAAACACATGTCTAAGAACTAGAGAAGTTAAAAGTAAACAGAATATAGTATGAGGACCAACCCCTCTGTCCTGATGGACCCTGGACGACATACAATACTCTGTATAAGTCCCTTGAGTCTAATAACTCATTCACTGTGTGTCGTAGGTTGAAAACTGTACTTATGGTTAAGAAGAATTACACCGCTGTTTAATGCTCCTTACCTAACCATCCTCTGATATAGGTAAATGTCATCGACATAACATCAAAAGGTATATCTCACTCTATGAAAATAGACGTACAGATATATCAATTTGAAATTGGTGCATAACCGCGGATATTCAAAACCAAAAAATTGCCGTCCGGCAAACAACCCAGGTGACTTCCTCAAATATCACCGATTACAATGAATCCCGATATAGTGAGGATGATCACCCAATTCCCAATAACTTACTCCCACTCAACATCTGTAAAACCATACAGATGTGAGAACCATACCTGGTAAATACATACCCTGGAGTAAGTGTCTAATCGGGAAATCAATTTTCTATTAACAGTACACAGTGAAACTGAAACATTGGAATGTTTCGTCGGGGTATCCTGGTATTCCTAGTAATGCCTCTTCCATTATCAAGATTCACAACTATAACCGTATAATTCTTTGCCATCTTTCTAAATCCCTTTATGTGTCTTTAGTCATTACCTTCTGTACACCCCTTTAGGTCAAATGGTTTTCTTCCTTCCCTACCGTTCGGCACCAGCCTATGGTTTGGAAGAAGACTATCCAAAAGGCATAAAGGGTGTACTGTCCTAATCCTAGGAGCACTCGCAACGCGAGAGAAGGTGAAGATAAAAGACACCTGAATGTACTTTATTCCTATTTCTCCTGAACTAGGATCCATCCCCGAACTGGAACAAGTTCCTTTCGAGTTCGTATATAACCATACGATGGATTATCCAATAAAATGGGATCTTCGTAGTGATACGGAGTGTTCTGGAGAAATACAAAGGTGATTTAGGATTGGCGAAGAAATACTTGGTTTGGTCGTGAATATCAGTCGCAATTTACTTTGCCCTCCTACTAATCCCTTGCTTTGTCTTAACTTAATACCTTCTGCACACCATCGTTATGCTAATTGGTTTTCTTCATTCCCTACCGGTCGGCACCAGCCTAAGGTTTGGAAGAAGACTATCCAATTTGCGTAATAGGTGTACTATCTCCTAAACCAAGGAGTACTCGCAACCTGAGAGAAGGTGAAAAGAAAAGACAACTGAATAGTCCTATCCGTTTTCTCCAGAACCAGAAACCATCCTCGAAATCCTTCGAGTTCGTATATAACCATACGATGGTTTTGTCCAATGGAAGTGGACGTTCGTAGTAATACAGGGTGTCCTGGAGAAAAGGGTAAAAGTAGGAGTGGCAATGAGGTCTGCAACTCTGACAATCCAAAAGCCTGTGTTAAGAAGGTTCGGTCAACTTGGTCACTGAGTCATAGTCTTAGGGTCGGGTCAAAGGTCGCTGCCAAAGAGAGAGAAAAGAAACACTCAGCGTGCACTCTAACCTAGATCAGAATGGTTATCACTTTGTCTAATCTGGAAACCTCCCACTGTACCTCAAATTCTCCTCCAAACCTGAAAGAAGAATTAGTCAGGATCACCCGAGGAGTAAACCAACTCATCAGTGGGAATCGGGATCCAACTATCATCGCATGATAACGTGACGGAATCCACTCACGTCACCACACTCCAGAAGGTATGCGCATGCCTGGCAAGTTTCAGTTCTTTTGAAACTCCCGATGTGATTTTTACCCCTAGGACCCAAGTGACCTTGACAATGCCAACATATCAAAGAGTCCTAGTCAAGTTCTGTCCGTCATTATCTTGATTGCATTAAACCCACCCGTACGAGTCCTTGACAATGCCAACATAACTGTACGACTGTCCTAACCAATCAACTTATCCAAGCGACAGAAAAATATTACACAGCTACCGAACACTACGCCTCGGCAATGCACGACATACGTAGCACGAATACTAAGTAATACTAATCTGAAATGACGGAGGGCTACGGATGGTTTTTGGCGAAAAACCTTTTACCGTAATGAACTTGATATCGTTGAAGGAACTGGATAACCTTTTAGAAAATATAGTGACGAAAACCTTTACTAAAGAGGTCACTCCCGGTGAAGGGATCTCGGCTCTTTCCCCGTAGAATGAGGTGCAGGATATTCCAACTGAATACCACGATGCAAAGCAAAAGTAAACGGCTATAGTGAAGTTAATGCCCTGACGCAAACTTCTGTCCAAGGGGTCACTCCCGGTGAAGGGATCTCGGCCCTTGCCTCGTCGACTGAGGAGCAGGATATTCCAAATGAATACCACGATGCAAAACAAAAGTGAACGTCCTTGCAATAACAGCTTTTTGAAAAGTGTTCCAACAACATCAGAATAGGTTTGTTTATCTTGCATTGATCCGAATCAATGCAGTCCCATCAATTGATCACACCACAAAGAACGAAAATATACTGACGTACGTATATGCCATCCGCATTCGCCACTGGGTCCCGTCATCACCCGTTAGGTTAGCTAACTAACGGCAGAGCGGGGACTGGACTAGCGCGGATGAAAAACATATACAACATCTACTAATATATATATACCAATATATAGTATTTCGCTCAAGGCGTGAATAAAATGCAACATCACAGAAATGTACAGCATCACAGAACAATACAGATATCTGGAAGCCCCGGGTTTCACAGAGCCGCTGCTGAAACCCGACGTTCCCTTGGTCGTGTGGATAGCCTGTGCAATGAAATCCTAGACCCCTACGGGCGCGGCAAGTCACCCGCCAAAACCTGAAGCGAGGCAGCCCCCTTCAGTACCGTGAATGGACCACCCAGCACTTCACGGAATCCGGTAACTTGGGCACCCCTCCTGGGTCAACCTGTACCCCCTACGAGTGCGGCGAATAGCCCGCCAATCCTAGACTGAAGCCCCCTCCGTCTCAATGCCCTGAGATGCGGGCCCGTTGCCCTCCAGAACCCGGCTATCCGTGCACCCCACCGCGGGGCAACCCTAGTACAGAAAGTAAAATATACATACACCGGGTACATCGACCGCAACCAGGTCGTGCCCCAAAAGAATAATACAAACAGGCAGTGACGGCAGTCCACATGTCGGACGCTCGCCCCGCAATATCAAATGTACATAATACAACAAAACAGCACTAGCATTGCATCCAGGCTATCCCCCACGACCGATCCGCAACAACACAGCATAAACATAGAACATCAACGTGAAAGTCACGTTCGCAAATCCGTCTAACCGGGCTATAGCAGTTAGACCGGATTTACCGATCGAGTGACATTCACGGTCGCAGATATAATGTAAATACTGTGAAATAATGTGTTTAGGATTTTCCGATTGATCAAACAATTAACAAGTGGGCCCCAAAGAAAACTGTAGCACTCACAGAAATAATTGGCCCAATTTTAATATTCCAAAGCCCCTAATTTAAGCCCAGAAGCCCACTGGAAAAACACGAAGCATTGACCTCACCAACCTGCGGCGGAAGGGCGGCAGAAATGGGGTTTGTGCCGCGCTTCCGCGCTCGAGGTAAGGGATCAATGTCTCGTTTTTTCTCAGAGTTCTTAGAACTCCCTGCACATCTTTCTGAGACCACCTGAAAAATTTTTAGACATCAAAAAATTTCAACAGAAACTGATGTGAAGGAAAAATACGGTTTTTGGAAATTTTGGTCGATCGGAAACGCAAACACATCAAACGAAGCTAGGTAAGGTTAATGGCGTGGCTCTGATACCATGTTGCGCCACGGCAGCGCCCCGGCCGTCTTGCTCGAGGCCAAATTGCGGAATCAAAATTTTTTCCTTACTCGGAAACCGGCGCTACCGCGGACAATTACCCGGATCGTTAACCATTAACCTACGCTAGCTAACAAGAGATAGGGAAGAGATGTATACCGAGTGATCCGAGTCCTCCGGTCTTCTCTTCATCATCCCGATCTCCCGCGGAAAGTCTTTGCTCCACATCGTCGCCTCCTCGCCGGAAAGGGCACCACATCGCCTTCGTCTTTTACGGGCTCCCGCCTCAATACCGAGGCAACTCGAGCATGAAGCCGGCAACTCGACATGCCCAAGAAGTGCTGTAGAATGTAGTGTAGATGATGCTAGTCTCATTTGGGGTTTGTAGTTGCCATGATGGAGGATTGGGGTTAAGAAAAATGGTGCTTTCATTTTTCTAAAACAAGAAGAAGAAGGAGATGAAGAATTCCTCACATAATCAAGATGAACTCTCTCATTCTTTTTCTTTCTCTCTTTCTTTTTCTTCTTCTCTCTTTTCTCATAACCATGAAAGACTTTCTTCAAGTGAGAATGAGAATGGTGGAGGAAGGATAATATGATAGCAAGAGGGAGGTGAGTGTAGGAGCAAGAGAGGAGGTGACCACATCAAAGACATCATGATAACAAAACTTACATCAAACCATACCCTTTCTTTTCTCATTAAATGCAAGTAATGGAAGAAAAGATATGAAAGCTATCATAATAAATCTTTATGCAAGAAAACCCTCCACAAAGTGTAATTTGCAAAACTGCAAATTACCCCCTCCATCGGAAAAGTCCGGCCGGGAAAGAACAAAGGAAAACCGGCCGGAACGGAATGCAAACTGGCAACTCCAGAAAACTGGTCCCGTAATAAATTACAGGAAAAACCCCGACACTGTGCATACACACCCGCATCTGTATTCCGACCGGATACAAATGCAATGAGACAAAATCTACACTGTACTAAACTAGGACCGGTTTAAACCAAAGCCGGCTAGTAAAACTGTTCGATCCTGATCCGTGCAATACCGCACGTATCTGATCGAACCCTGCCATATAACTATACGGCCACTAGTACAAAGCTGTCCGATCCTGATCCGTGCAATACCGCACGTATCTGATCGGACCCTGCCATATCTCCATACGGCCTCTACAGCGTTTCGCCCGAAAGCTTGAGTAACTGAAAGTGTGGTGGACTCTAAAGACTCGTCAATACAATGGCTGTGGATTTAACCACTAGCACGTCAGAGGTATAAGCCAATACGTAACGGGCCACCAGCTATTGACTAAAAGGGACGTCGATGAGCGAACTCATCCTGACACCCTACTGAGCCTGTCAGTGACAATATCCGTACAGTCCGGTCCGTTCGTCTATGAGTATCGCATGGCGGGCCTAGGGGGTTGGTAAAAGTCAGACCCCCAAAAGCGGTACAAGTCGTGTCGGAGTGTAGCCCAGAACGCCCTGAGATACTACTGGAATACCTACCAGTAAATCTCCTGCCTCGGCCGAGGGCTTTGCGTAATGGCTCTCCTAGACACAGCGCGACCTCACCCCCAATACCGGGAGAGACGAACCCCTGAAGATCCGCTCACTGCCTCCATGTGGCTCGGGACTGTGCCCAACTAAAACCTGTTTGCACGACTCCTTTGAGCCGTGGTAGGGTAGTAATCAAAGCACAGTGGGAACTCACACGAGACAAATGACGATCCTCAGGTCGATGAACTAACCTATACACATGTCACCTGGGAACTGCTATCTGACGTCAGGTATAAGCCCAACTAGCAGGTTCCCGGCGAGTCCTGTCCGGTGTACTCATAACCCAATGAGCACCTGTATACATCTTAGGTGAACCAACTGACACCAGTGGCTTGTGAGACCGGCCACCGCCCCTCGTCGGGGTCTCGACTGTATACACTAGTCTACTAATGGAGTATCGATGCCCAGTCTCGAAACTCCCACGACTAGGGACCTTTTAAGGATGTGCTTATAGACTACCAGCTCCCACGTATATGATCGCCATCATACTGCTGGTAGTCAAGCAAGAATCCTAGGGGCTCTATCAACGTGTAATAGCGACATGTCAGGTCATCTAAAGCAGTACACGATGATAAAGATAAACCAGATAGCATACTATCATCTCGAGTAAGACTGTCCCACCGGGATAGGTCCTCCCTCAATCATTGCAATCACGTGCCTGTGATCCAATAATTGACTCTGAGGGCACTATCTCCAACAATTTCGACCGAAATATATATGCAATGAGACAAAGTCTACACTGTACTATACTAGGATCCGGCTTAAACCAAAGCCGGCTAGTAATATCTGTTCGATCCTGATCCGTGCAATACCGCACGTATCTGATCGAACCCTGCCATATATCCATACGGCCTATAGTACAAACTGTCCGATCCTGATCCGCGCAATACCGCACGTATCTTATCTGACCTTGCCATATCTCCATACGGCCTCTACAACCTTTCGCCCGAAAGCTGAGTAACTGAATGTGGGGGACTCTAAAGACTCATCAACACCTTGGTTGTAGATTTAACCACTAGCACGTTAGAGGTATAAGCCAATACATAACGGGCTACCAGGTATTGACCAAAAGGGACGTCTGTGAGCGAACTCAACCTGACTCCCTACTGAGCCTGTCAGTGACAATATCCGTACAGTCCGGTCCGTTCGTCTATGAGCATCGCATGGCGGGCCTAGGGGGTTGGTAAAAGTCAGACCCCCAAAAGCGGTACAAGTCGTGTCGGAGTGTAGCCCAGAACACCCTGAGATACTACTGGAATACCTACCAGTAAATCTCCTTGCCTCGGCCGAGGGCTTCGTGTAATGGCTCTCCTAGACACAGCACGACCTCACCCCCAATACCGGGAGAGACGAACCCCTGAAGATACGCTCACTGCCTCCATGTGGCTCGGGACTGTACCCAACTAAAACTGTTTGCACGACTCCTTTGAGCCGTGGTAGGGTAGTAATCAAAGTACAGTGGGAACTCACACGAGACAAATGACGATCCTCAGGTCGATGAACTAACCTGCACACATGTCACCAGGGAACTGCCATCTGACGTCTGGTATATAACCAACTAGCATGTTCCCGGCGAGTCCTGTCCGGTGTACTCATAACCCAATGAGCACCTGTATACATCTTAGGTGATCCAACTGACACCAGTGGCTTGTGAGACCGGCCACCGCCCCTCGTCGGGGTCTCGACTGTATACACTAGTCTACTATGGAGAATCGATGCCCTGTCTCGAAACTCTCACGACTAGGGACCTTTTAAGGATATGCTTATAGACCCCCAGCTCCCACTTATATGATCGCCCTCATACTGCTGGTGGTCAAGCAAGAATCCTAGGGGCTCTATCAACGTGTAATAGCGACGTGTCAGGTCACTTAAAACAGTACACGATGATAAAGGTAAACCAGATAGCATACTATCATCTCGAGTAAGACTGTCCTACCGGGATAGGTCCTCCCTCAATCATTGCAATCACGTACCTATGATCCAATAATTGACTCTGAGGGCACTATCTCCAACAATCTCCCACTTGCACTCAAGGCTAATTATTGCGATGTCGCATACTCACAGCCCGTGTGATACCGAACACCCAACTCCTCTACTAGTCAGTCTCACAAAGCTCGTTTGCGAAACTATTGCGTTCGAGGAATAGCCTCAGAGAGTGGATCCGCCTTGTTGTCTCTTTCCATGTCTCTCTATATCTCAAGTTCGCGGAGAAACCCATCTCCCGAAATGAGCAATACCTGTCTTAGAATGTGTCTGGATGTCTGATGGGACATAGCTCATAAATGAGCTCTAAATCCAAACTTCTTAGACTGTATCGTCAACTGAACTTAATCAGTATCCTGCGCCATGCCACCCTCAGTATTGCCTTGGACCACCTGTCCAAAATACTGCCCTTCGTCAGAAGGAAAACTATAACTCTGACAACCTCCTTGTCGTCCATGTCACCTTGGAAGCCTGGAATGATAACTGTCTCCCGAATGAGGCTGTCGTTATCATATCCCTAGAACATCCATTTATGTTCTAAAACTGCTTCCTACTGTTTCTCCAGGATAGGATCAATATCAACTTATTGCATCTAGTGCAAGAACAACATCTGGTGTGGTACTTGACATCTCACGATTGACTCAATTGCCTGAGCAAGTGATCTGTCAATCATGCGCATCCCTCTCCGCTTTAGTCTATAAGACACCTTTAGAGAGGGTGACTCCATTACCTGCAGGTACACTACCGTGCCAGGAGTCGTCCATTCTAAATACTCTTAGAATGCTGTCTAAGTACCCAGATTGGGAAACCACCCAAATCTAGATCTAAAACCATAGATCTAGTAACCAGTATGTCTGATACAAAATCCATTTCCTTTGTGGAAAAACCACTGTGTGACGACCAAAGTATAACCGATTGTAGTATAGGAGTTTCTTTTCCTACTCTGTGTATGTCATCCAAATACTAGGATATCACACCCTACTACCTTCTCAACAGATCCATCCCCTATTCTGATGAAGTCAAACCTATGACTGTCACGTCAGAAATAGATGATCTATCTCCGCTACTGGTGCTTCAGTCTATAAATAGACATAAGCTACCTGTCCACCAATGCTTCCGCTGCTCCCACTGACTACGACAACCCTCTGGCAGAGTCATATACACGTACACTTCTAAAACTAGTTTAGAACGACGCTATACTCATCCTCCCGCCGGGTCTCGCAGCCTGGAACAACAGCAATGGTAATTGTGGGTAAACAAGAACTTCCCTGTCACCGTCCTTGAGGCTACCGTAGTACCTCTCGGGTGCCTGAAGTTACCCACCTTATCTGCGGAGTGGTCAATGGAATGTCAATCCAGATTGAATCTTTAGGTTCCTTATCAAATCTTCAGTAATCGTTTGTGGTTCTGGAATCACTTCCAGTTCTACCATACTCCCACTACTGTTTTCTGAAAAAATCCATTTTTATTAAAACTGTGGCGAGTCTAGAACAATATTGCTATTGTTCATCCAGATGGTAGAAAGTCAACCCGCGTCATAGCCTGGGTTAACCCACAAACAGCCATTACAGAAACGTGCCTTGAGTTGTCCAGTGTCTGGTTTTAAGCATAAGCCGGACAACTCCCCGTACCTTAACATCGTTAAGATATGAACTGTTCTATATCCCATATAGGACCAGAGGCACTGATTTAATTGAACCAGATTCAAATCATGCAACTGTCTCCAGTGCATGTCAACTAAAATGGAAGGAGGCCGATCAGCGTTACTCAACTTAGGAATGCTTCCAATTATGAGTAACCTGAAAGAGAAGCAATTTCTCTTTATCATTACTATCAACTGAATACCATATACAAATATCTACATCTTCGATCACTTTGAAGAATCCCGATACTTGCTATACCTGGTTCTCTACTCTATTCTAATACCTATAACTTCTCCAAATTCGGACCCTGTGTTTCTACGAAACATATGTCTAAAAACTAGAGAAGTCATAAGTAAACCGAATATAGTACGAGGACCATCCCCTCTGTCCTGATGGACCCTGGACAACATACAATACTCTGTATAAGTCCCTTGAGTCTGAAAACTCATTCACTGTGTGTCGTAGGTTGAAAACTGTACTTATGGTCAAGAAGAATTACACCGCTGCTTAATGCTCCTTACTTAACCATCCACTGATATAGGTAAATGTCGTAGACATAATTTCAAAAAGGTATATCTCACTCTATGAAAATAGACGTACAGATATATCAATTTGAAATTGGTGCATAACAGAGGATATTCAAAACCAAATATTTGCCGACCGGCAAACAGCCCAGGTGATTTCCTCAAATATCACCGATTACAACGAATCCCGATATAATGAGGATGATCACCCAATTCCCAATAACTTACTCCCACTCATCATCTGTAAGACCATACAGATGTGAGAATTGTACCTGGTAAATACATACCCTGGAGTAAGGACTAATTGGGAAATCAGTTTTCCTTTAACAGTACACAGTGAAACTGAAACATCGAAATGTTTCGATGGGGTATCCTGGTATTCCTAGTAATGCCTCTTCCAGATTCACGACTGTAACCGTATAATTCTTTGCCACCTCTCCAAATCCCTTCATATGTCTTTAGTCTTTACCTTCTGCACACCCCTTAGGCCAAATGGTTTTCTTCCTTCCCTACCGTTCGGCACCAGCCTATGGTTTGGAAGAAGACTATCCAATAAGCATAATGGGTGTACTGTCCTAATCCTAGGAGCACTCGCAATGAGAGAAGGTGAAGATAAAAGACAACCGAATAAACCTTATTCCTATTCCTCCTGGACCAGAATCCATCCCCGAACTGGAACAAGTTCCATTCGAGTTCGTATATAACCATACGATGGAGTATCCAAATAAACTGTGGATCTTCGTAGTGATACGGAGTGTCCTGGAGAAATACAAAGGTGATGTGGGAGTGGTAACGAAATATTTGGTTTGGTCGTGAATATCTGTTGCAATTTACTTTGCCCTCTTACTAATCCCTTGCTTTGTCTGAACTTAATACCTTCTGTACACCATCGTTAGGCTAATTGGTTTTCTTCATTCCCTACCGGTCGGCACCAGCCTAAGGTTTGGAAGAAGACTATCCAATTTGCGTAATAGGTGTACTATCTCCTAAACCAAGGAGTACTCGCAACCTGAGAGAAGGTAAAAGGAAAAGACAACTGAATAGTCCTATCCGTTTTCTCCAGAACCGGAAACCATCCTCGAATAAATTCTTTCGAGTTCGTATCTAACCATACGATGGTTTTGTCCAATGGAAGTGGACGTTTGTAGCAACACGGGGTGTCCTGGAGAAAAGGGTAAAAGTAGGAGTGGCAATGAGGTTTGCAACTCTGACAATCCAAAAGCCAGTGTTAAGAAGGTTCGGTCAACTTGGTCTCTGAGTCAAAGTCTTAGGGTCGGGTCAATGGTCGCTGCCAAAGAGAGAGAGAAAAGAAACACTCAGCGTGCACTCTAACCTAGATCAGAATGGTTACCAATTTATCTAATCTGGAATCCTCCCACTGTACCTCAAATTCTCCTCCAAACCTGAAAGAAGAATTAGTCGGGGTCACCCGAGGAGTAAACTAACTCATCAGTGGGAATCGGGATCCAACTATCATCGCATGATAACGTGACGGAATCCGCTCACATCATCATACTCCAGATGGTATGCGCATATCTGGCAAGTTTCAGTTCTTTTGAAACTCCCGATGTGATTTCTGCCCCATGCTCTTATGACCTTGGCGTGAGGTCAAAATATCATAAGTCACATGTCAAGTTCTGCCCGTCATTATCCAGGTTAATCTGAACCCACCCGTACATACCCTTGACGTAGGCCAAAATAGTAGTACGACTGTCCCAAACCAACGCATCTATCTATGCAACAGATAAATACCCGGCAGCTACCAATCACTATGCCTTGGCGTGAGGTCAAAATACATAGCTTGAATACTACCGAATATTTAACTGAAATGACGGAGGGCTACGAATGGTTTCTGGCGAAAACCTTTAACGTAATGAACTTGATATCGTTGAAGGAACGGATAGCTTTTAAAAATATAGTGACGAGAACCGTTGCTAAAGAGGTCACTCCCGGTGAAGGGATCTCGGCTCTTTCCCCGTAGAATGAGGTGCAGGATATCCCAACTGAATACCACGGTGCAAAGCAAAAGTAATCGGCTATAGTGAAGTTAATGCCCTGACGCAAACTTCTGTCCAAGGGGTCACTCCCGGTGAAGGGATCTCGGCCCTTGCCTCGTCGACTGAGGTGCTGGATATTCATAACCGAATATCACTGTGCAAAACAAAAGAGAACGTCCTTGCAATAACAGCTTTTTGAAAAAGTGTTCCAACAACATCAGATTAGGTTTGTTTTCAACTTGCATTGATCCGAATCAATGCAGTCCCATCAATTGATCACACCAAAAAGAACGAAAATATACTGATGTACGTATATGCCATCCGCATTCGCCACTGGGTCCCGTCATTACCCGTTAGGTTAGCTAACTAACGACAGAGCGGGGACTGGACTAGCGTGGATGCAAAACATATACAACATCTACTAATATATATACCAATATATTATATTCGCTCAAGGCGTGAATAAAATGCAACATCACAGATATGTACAGCATCACAGAAACAATACAGATATCTGGGATCCCCGGGTTTCACAGAGCCGCTGAAACCCGACGTTCCCCTGGTCGTGTGGATAGCCTGTGCAATGAGAACCTAGACCCCTACGGGCGCGGCAAGTCACCCGCCAAAACCTGAAGCGAGGCAGCCCCTTTCAGCTCCGTGAATGGACCACCCAGCACTTCACGGAATCCGGTAACCTGGGCACCCCTCCTGGGTCAACCTGTACCCCCTACGAGTGCGGCGAATAGCCCGCCAATCCCAGAGTGAAGCCCCCTCCGTCTCAATGCCATGAGATGCGGGCTTGTTGCCCTCTAGAACCCGGCTATCCGTGCACCCCTCCGCGGGGCAATCCTAGTACAGAAAGTAAAATATACATACAACGGGTACATCGACCGCAACCAGGTCATGCCCCAAAATAATAATACAAACAGGCAGTGACGGCAGTCCACATGTCGGACGCTCGCCCCGCAATATCAAATGTACATAATACATCAAAACTGTACTAGCATTGCATCCAGGCTATCCACACGACCGATCCACAACATCACAGCAAAAACAGAACATCAACGTGAAAGCCACGTTCGCAAATCCGTCTAACCGGGCTATAGCAGTTAGACTGGATTTACCGATCAAGTGACATTGACGGTCGCAGATATAATGTAAATACTGTGAAAAATGTGTTTAAAATATCCGACCGATCAAATTTTTAACAAGTGGGCCCCAAAATAATACTGTAGAAGTTAAAGAAATTATGGGCCCAAAATTAATGTTCCAAAACCCCTAAAATAAGCCCAGAGGCCCACTGGAAAAATCCGACCCATTGAACCTTTCATTCTGCGGCGGAACCGCGGCCCCAGGTGGGTATTGGCCGCGGTTCCGCGCTCTGACTGAAAAGTCAACGGCTCGAATTTTCCCAGAAGTCTTATGTCATCCTGTACAGTACTTTTATACAACCTGAAAAATTTTTGGGGACCAAAAAAATTCAACAGAAAACTGTCGTGAGCAAATACGGGTTTTTGGACATTTCGATCGATCGGAACTGAAAAACACATTACACAAAGCTAGACTAAGTTAATGGGGAGGCTCTGATACCAGTGTAAGTGCACGGCGGCGCCCCGGCCGTCAATCCGACGGCCAAATGCGGAAGCGGTGATAAACTTTAATTTTACTTGAACTGGCAAACCGCCGCGCACTAAAAACCCGGATCGAACCATTAATTAGTCCTAGCTATCTACTAGAAAGGGAATAGAGATATACCGACGATCCAAGTCCTCCGGTCTTCTCGTCATCGTCCCGATCTCCTGCGGAATGTCTCGTCTCCTCCTCATCGCCGGAAGTGCACCACATCGCCTACTTCTTTTACGGGCTCCCACCTCAATGCCGAGGCAACTCGGGCACGAAGCCGGCTACTCGACGTTCCCAAGGTTCGCTGTAGAATATGTAGTCCTCAAGTCTCACTTTGGGGTTGTAGGAATTGCCATTGGTGGAGGGATTGAACTTGGAGCTTTTGAGATTGATCTTGTGGGGATTTTGCAATATGAAATGAACCAAAATCCCACACACAAAAATTTGGACAGCCCACTAGGAGCTTGGCCGGCCAATACATGGTGGTGGAGAGAATGAGAGAGTGGAAGAAGTAAATCAAATGGGAGCCATTCTCATCTAATACCCAAGAGAGAGAGAGGAAAACTATCATGCAAAAGAAATGATAGTAAGAAAAACTCAACACTCAACACCACCATCATCACCTCACAAAGTCCAACCATCATGAACCATGATGACTCAAAAAGTCATGCCATCATGAAGAAATCAAGTCAAAGGATGGTGCACATCATGAAAGCCATCATGATGCAATAAGATGCAAAGAACCCCCTCCACTAATGCCTATTTGCAACAATGCAAATAAACCCTCCTCCACCAATCTTCGGCCAATGAACGGAACAATGGAAATTGGCCGAAACGGAAAGCAAACTGGCAACTCCAGAAAACTGGTCCCGTAATAAATTACAGGAAAACCCCGATGCTGTGCATACACACCCGCATCTGTATTTCGACCGAAATACATATGCAATGAGACAAAGTCTACACTGTACTATACTAGGATCCGGCTTAAACCAAAGCCGGCTAGTAATATCTGTTCGATCCTGATCCGTGCAATACCGCACGTATCTGATCGAACCCTGCCATATATCCATACGGCCTATAGTACAAACTGTCCGATCCTGATCCGCGCAATACCGCACGTATCTGATCGGACCTTGCCATATCTCCATACGGCCTCTACAACCTTTCGCCCGAAAGCTGAGTAACTGAATGTGGGGGACTCTAAAGACTCATCAACACCTTGGTTGTGGATTTAACCACTAGCACGTTAGAGGTATAAGCCAATACATAACGGGCTACCAGGTATTGACCAAAAGGGACGTCTGTGAGCGAACTCAACCTGACTCCCTACTGAGCCTGTCAGTGACAATATCCGTACAGTCCGGTCCGTTCGTCTATGAGCATCGCATGGCGGGCCTAGGGGGTTGGTAAAAGTCAGACCCCCAAAAGCGGTACAAGTCGTGTCGGAGTGTAGCCCAGAACACCCTGAGATACTACTGGAATACCTACCAGTAAATCTCCTTGCCTCGGCCGAGGGCTTCGTGTAATGGCTCTCCTAGACACAGCACGACCTCACCCCCAATACCGGGAGAGACGAACCCCTGAAGATACGCTCACTGCCTCCATGTGGCTCGGGACTGTACCCAACTAAAACCTGTTTGCACGACTCCTTTGAGCCGTGGTAGGGTAGTAATCAAAGTACAGTGGGAACTCACACGAGACAAATGACGATCCTCAGGTCGATGAACTAACCTGCACACATGTCACCAGGGAACTGCCATCTGACGTCTGGTATATAACCAACTAGCATGTTCCCGGCGAGTCCTGTCCGGTGTACTCATAACCCAATGAGCACCTGTATACATCTTAGGTGATCCAACTGACACCAGTGGCTTGTGAGACCGGCCACCGCCCCTCGTCGGGGTCTCGACTGTATACACTAGTCTACTATGGAGAATCGATGCCCTGTCTCGAAACTCTCACGACTAGGGACCTTTTAAGGATATGCTTATAGACCCCCAGCTCCCACTTATATGATCGCCCTCATACTGCTGGTGGTCAAGCAAGAATCCTAGGGGCTCTATCAACGTGTAATAGCGACGTGTCAGGTCACTTAAAACAGTACACGATGATAAAGGTAAACCAGATAGCATACTATCATCTCGAGTAAGACTGTCCTACCGGGATAGGTCCTCCCTCAATCATTGCAATCACGTACCTGTGATCCAATAATTGACTCTGAGGGCACTATCTCCAACAGGATCCATCCTCGAAGAAGTCCCTTCGAGTTCGAATATAACCATACGATAGATCTATCCAATGGAAGTGGATGTCCGTAGTAATACGGGATGTTCTGAGAAATGCAAAGGGTAAAAGAAGGAGCGGCAATGACTTATGCAACTTGGATAATCCAAAAGCCAGTATTTTAAGGAGGTTCGGTCAACTTGGTCACTAAGTCATAGTCTAGGGTCGGTCAATGGTCGCTGCCAGAGAGAGAGAGAAAAGAAACACTCTGCGTGTACTCTAACCTAGATCAGAATGGTTATCACTTTATCTAATCAGGAAACTCCCACTGTACTGTCAAATTCTCCTCCAAACCTAAAAGAAGAATCAATCGGGATCACCCGAAGAGTAAACCAACTCAACAGTGGGAATCGGGATCCAACTCTCATCGCATGATAATGTGACGGAATCCACTCATGTTACTCACACTCCAGAAGGTATGCGCATACTTGGCAAGTTTCAGTTTCTTTAGAAACCCCCGATAAGACTTTTGCCCCATGCTCTTATGACCTTGGCGTTAGGTCAAAATGTCATAAGTCACATGCCAAGTTCTACCCGTCACTATCTTATCAATTTGAACCCACCCGTACATGCCCTTGTCGTTAGGTCAAAATGGCAGAACGACTGTCCCAAACCAACTCATCTATCTATGCAACAAATGAATACCCAGCAGCTACCAAACACTATGCCTTGGCGTTAGGTCAAAATACATAGCTTGAATACTACTGAATACCCAAAAGAAATGACGGAGGGCTACAGCTGGTTTTTGGCGAAAAACCTTTAACGTAATGAACTTGATATCGCTGAAGGAACCTGATAGCTTTTTATAAAAAATATAGTGACGAAAACCTTTGCTAAAGAGGTCACTCCCGGTGAAGGGATCTCGGCTCTTTCCTCGTGGAATGAGGTGCAGGATATTCTAACTGAATACCGCGATGCAAAACAACTTGTAATCGACTATAGTGAAGTTATTACCCTGACGCAAACTTCTGCCCAAGAGGTCATTCCTGGTGAAGGGATATTGGCCCTTGCCTCGTCGAATGAGGTGCAGGATATTCCAACTGAATACCGCTATGCAAAACAAAAGGAAACGTTTTGTAATAACACATTTTAAAATTGTTCCAACAACTCCAAACAAGTTTGTTTTCCTTTGCATTGATCAGAATCAATGCAGTCCCATCAATTAATCACACCAGAAAAGAACGAAAATAAAATGTACGTATATGCCATCCGCATTCGTCACTGGGTCCCGTCATCACCTGTTAGGTTACTTAACTAACGACAGAGCGGGGACTGGACTAGCGCGGGTGTAAAACATATACAACATCTACTAGTATATATACCAATATACAATAATCGCTCCAGGCGTGATAATATGCAACATTACAGAAAAGTAATAAGCATCACAGAACAATACAGATAATCTGGGATCCCCGGGTTTCACAGAGCCATTACTGAAACTCGACGTTCCCCTGGTCGTGTGGATATCCTGTGCAATGAAACCTAGACCCCTACGGGTGCGGCAAGTTACCCGCCAAAACCTGAAGCGAGGCAGCCCCCTACAGCAAAGTGAATGGACCACCCTGCACTTCACGGAATCCGGTAACTTGAGCACCTCTCCTTGGGTCAACCTGTACCCCCTACGAGTGCGGTGAATAGTCTGCCAATTCTAGAGTGAAGCCCTTCTGCCTCTCAAAGCCATGAGATGCGGACCCGTTGCCCTCCAGAACCCGGCTATCCGTGCACTCCATCGCGGGGTAAACCTAGTACAGAAATGAAATATATGTACAACGGGTACATCGACCTCAACCCGGTCGTGCCCCAAAAGAATATTATACAGACAGGCAGTGACGGCAGTCCACATGTTGGACGCTTGCCCCACAATATCAAATGTACAAATAAATTCAAACAGCACTATCATTTCACACTGCTATCCACTACGACATATCCGCAACACCATAGCACAACACAGAATATCAACGTGAATGTCACGTTCGCAAACCCGTCTAAAAGAACTATAGCAATCAGACGCGGTTTACCGCTCAAATGACATTCACGGTCGGAGATATAATGTAAGTACAGTAAACTAACATGTTTAAATTTCGATCGACTAAATTTCACGAAGTGGGCCCCACGTACATCTGCTGTACAGTAATAAAATCTGGGCCCAAACGAACTGTACCAAAAACCACAATTTCCAATTGTGAAGACACTGTACAAATTTGAAACATTGAACCCACAGACTGGCCGCGGATCCGCGGTCAAACCCTAGGTTTGACCGCGGATCCGCGGCGGTCTCGTAGGGTCACGTGACCAAATTTGTACAGTAAGCTTAAAAAACCCTGCTTAGTTTTCTGTGATATGTAAAATAATTTTTAGACTCATTTAAAAATCGACAGAAACTCAGAACATGGAATTTGCGGTTTTCGAAAATCCGTTCGATCGATGTTTTAAACGCGTTAGCACAAGTTAGTAAAGCTTAATGGCAAGGCTCTGATACCACTGTAAGTCTACGGTAGCGCCCCGGCCGTCTAACAGACGCCAAATGCAGAACAAAAACTTTTTAACTAGCGCTATCGTATACTATAACCCGGATATGCCATTATTGCTAAACTAACAAACTACAAAGAGGGTATAAAGGTTATACCGAACGATCTGAGTCTTTCGTTCTTTAACCATCATCCCACGCTCCGTTGCGGCCGCTCCGATCTCGTCGATCTCCGATCTCCTCGTCCAGGTGGCACCACGTCAACGGATCTTTAAACGGGCTCCCGCCTCTGACCCGAGGCAACTCGGTCATCAAGTTTGCTAAAAGAGATGACCAATATTGATGTAGAGAATGAGTAGAACACTTTGTCTCGTTACGTCCAAGGCTATGGACGAACGGTTAACGAAGTTGCCTTTTGGATCGATATGAAATGAGAAACTTTTCTATTCTAATTTCTATGAACCAAATAACTTTCATCCTTTTCTTTTAACCAAGTTCCATTTTTTTCTCAAGGGGAGGGGGCCGACCAATATATGAGGAGGTGGGGGTGAGTGTAGGAGCAAGGTGGTAACCTTAAAGGAAAAGATCAACAACAAATATCCTTAAACATTACAAGAAACTTTAATGCAAAAGGTGACTCACTAAAACACCTCATCATATCATTAATGCATCAATTAATGCCAAGATGAGTCACTAAACACCTCACCATCCTAGTCATCATCTAGAAGCATCCACACCCATCTCAAGAAAAGATAAATCCGTCTTTAACCGAATGATAAAGACAGGTGATAGAAAACTGGAAACCGACAACTTCCAAAAGTGATCCTGAAACGAATTTCAGGATAACCCCGTAACAGTATAAACATACCCCCATTTGTATTACGACCGAATACAAATGCAACTGAGACAAAGATATTATATATACACAGTATAATACTCGGATCCGGCTTAAACCAAAGCCCACCAGTATTATCTGCCCGAAATATGACACGTGCGTAAACGCACGTGTATTTTCCGAACCCTGCCATAAAACCGTACGGCCTCTACAACGTTTCGCCCAAACTTGGGAAACTGTCTGTAGGGGACTCTAATGATTCATCAGTACCCTGGCAGTGGGTTTAACCACAAGCCGTCAGCGGCACTAGCTGTGCGTAACGGCTGCCCATGCACTGACCTCAAAGGAGGCTGATGAGCGAACTCATCCAGAAACCCTACTGAGTCTAACAGTGACAATGTATATACAGTCCGGTCCGTTCGTCTATGAGTATCGCATATCTTCCTAGGGGGCTGGTAACGTCAGACCCCCAATAGCGGTATAAGTCGTGTCGGAGTGTAGCCCAAAAACACCCTGAGATACTACTGGAGTACCTACCAGTAAATCTCCTGCCTCGGCCGAGGGCTATATGTAATGGCTCTCCTAGACACAGCGCGATCTCACCCCCAATACCGGGAGAGACGAATACCCTGCCGATCCGCTCACTTGCCTCCATGTGGCTCGGGACTGTACCCAAAAAATACTTGTTTGCACGACTCCTTTGAGCCGTGGTAGGGTAGAAATCAAAGCACAGTGGGAACTCACACGAGACAAATGACGACATCAGGTCGATGAACTAACCTGTACACATGTCACCAGGGAACTGCTATCTGACGTAAGGTATAATACCAACTAGCAGGTTCCCGGCGAGTCCTGTCCGGTGTACACATAACCCAATGAGCACCTGTATACATCTTAGGTGATCCAACTGACACCAGTGGCTTATGAGACCGGACACCGCCCCTCGTCGGGGTCTCGACTGTATACACTAGTCTACTCCGGAGTATCGATGCCTTGTCTCGAAACTCCCACGACTAGGGACCACAATTAAGGATGTGCTTATAGACCACCCAACTCTCACGTATATGATCGCCATTATACAGTTGGTAGTCAAGCAAGATCCTAAATGCTCTATCAACGTGTAACAGTGATCAGTCACCTGAACCTGTACACGACTGATAAAGGCAAACCAAATAGCATACTATCATCTTGAGTAAGACTGTCCTACCGGTATAGGTCCTCCTCAATTATTGCAATCACGTCCCTGCGATCCAATAATTGGCTTTGAGGGCACTATATCCAACAAGTAATGCGGTGGACCCTCTAGAAGAACGAAACCCTAATTCGATTCTATGCACGTAAGAACCGCCGCTAAACCCTAGGGTTTGCGGTAGTTCCGCGGCGCCACAGGTGAGGCATTGGTTGACCCTTCTACGGCTGGTTCATTGGTATGGTGGCATGTACCGAGTATTTTTAAACTACGCTCAAATGTTGAGCTTTATGGGAAATTTTGGGTGTTTGTTGATTCGATCGGAATGTTTAACGTCGTCTAGCTTTTTCTGGAATCTGATACAATATGTGGAATTTATATTGTTAGGCATGAAATCCGTAATATGTGATATTTCAGGTTTATGATGTCTAAGGTGATTGTGGATTCCAAATATTGTAGTTTGACATTTTCTTTTCTGCGACCGTAAGTGTAATATGTGGTGTATCGCCATTTTCGTTGCTATATGTCAACGACAATTGGGATACACATATTTACTTACGTTGATGACATGTGATATTATGTGTTACTGTGATATGTTATATTGGATCGTCGCTTTTGAATAGCCGGTTTTTTCATGTGAAATAAGAGTTTTTCATTTTCATTCATGTAAAATTCAATGTATGTAATATTCTTTTATTGGGGCACTTCCGGGTTGAGGATGATGTCACCATTGTATATTATTTACTTTTCCACATTAGGATATACCCAAGGAGGAGAGCACAAGCAACCGGGTTCTATGGTCCAGTGGGAGGCCATCTCGAGGAGTCGAGACCGGGTCTCCTAACCCTAGAATTGGGATGGTTACTTGCCGCTCTCATAGGGGTCTAGGGATGTGGGTTTGGCTATTCATCGCGACCGTGGAATCCGTGTTTTATACAGGCTCAAAATAAAACACGGACCTCCTAGTATATCCAATATTTCATATGTTATTTTCTGCTGCTGATATTCTGTGATGTGATCATTTTATATGCGTGAGACAAATGCTTTATTATTGTATATATGATATATAATAAACGTTGCTTATGTTTTGCACCTGCGCTAGTCCTGCCCCGCTATGCCGTTAGTTAAGTAACCAAACGGTACATAACGGGACACTATGGCGAATGCGGATGGCATAAGCGTACGTTGTTTTTTCGTTTCTGTTTCCCCCAATCAGAGCAAAGCTCTGTTTGAATTTCAAAATTCAAAAATTGAAGCAACGCTTTAGATTCTTTGCGGTGCGCGCTGCGCGCCACGTGTCAAAAGCAGACACGCCAGCGCCAGCAGCGCTGCGCCCAAGGCAGCGCACCCCCCAATCAGAGCAAAGCTCTGTTTCAAAATTCAAATTTTAAAATGAAGCAACGCTTCAGATCCCTTGCACTCTGCGCTGCGCGCTACGTGTCAAGCATAGGTGCGCTAGCGCAGTTGCGCTGCGCGCCACGTGTCATACACAGGCGCGCTAGCGCAGTTGCGCTGCGCTCTGCGCTACGCGCCACGTGTTAAACGCAGGTGCGCTAGCGCCAATTGCGCCAGCACTGGAATTTAAATAATAAATTATTAATTAATCAGAATTAAAATTCTTTTCTAGAAAGATCTTTCTAATCTTATTAAAATAAGAAGATTATCTTCTGTAAAACAGATGCCTTAGGATCAAAGATCCAACGGTGGGGAAATATCCCCAAATCAATCAGAGAAAGATCTCTGCAACTAACTTAACAAATCAATTGGCCCTATATAAAGGCACCAAGACTTCAAGTCTCATAGAAAGAGAACCCTCTGCAAATTTTGAGAAAAAACTCAAAGAGAAAGAAAGGCAAGCCTTTGAAGAAAGAAGACCATCTTCTTCATCTTTAAAGGTAAAGAATTATATTCTTGAAGAACAGAGATCAAATCATCTCATTAAAAAAGAAAAATCCTCTTCTAAAAAGATCAAAGATCTAAGAACAAGATCAAGATCTTCAGTAAAAAAAGAAAAAGATCCAAAAGATCTAATTATAAAGGATTAAAAGAAGTAATTTACTTCATTCACAGATCTTCTGATCTACAAAGGCACAGCCTTTTGATAAGAACAAGAAATTTGATTCTTGGATCTTGAGGCAATGCCTCTTTTGAAGAACAAAAACTTGTTCTTTGATCTTAAATTGATCAAAATGCGCTCTGCGCTATTGGACAGTGCCTTGCACTCTTAAATTTCGTCTTTGCGCTTATTGGACTGGCGCACTACGCCAGAACGCGCCACGTGTCAACCACAGAACAGTTTGCGCTTTGCGCTTCTAAAAACAGCGCACTGCGCTCTTGGACTGGCACACTGCAACAGAACGCGCCACGTGTCACTCACTGGCGCACTCACTCATTGGTGCAGCGCACTCACAAAGCGCAGTGCGCTAACTGACTTGCGCTTAGCGCTGAGCGTGACACGTGTCACCTTCGCATGCGCTAGCGCAATGCGCTCTTTGATTGGCGCAAACGCGCCTGACAAGCCACGTGGCGCACTATCAGACCACTATTTTGCCCCTGATAAATGCTATGCATTATTAAAAGGGCAGAGCCCAAATAAAGGCCTAACAGGTGTTCACACCAGAATATTGCATTATTATATTCCCCATTCTTATTCGTTTAATAAATAAACAGGTGCTTTTGACGCATGTCTGCTACATATTACAGGTTACAGGTTCTTGGATCTAAAACAGTGAAAACAATGAAAAGACAATGCAAAAGTGAGACTACGAATGATAAATGGTGAAATCTTGATCGCATCTACATGTTGAGGAACAATGAACGACAGTTCACCGAGTATAAAGACAGCGACACGAAGAAACAGTAAAGGTGCACTACAATATTCACTGGAAAGATCTGGAAGAGAACGAGAAAACAATCTGCAAAAAGACCTGAAGAAACAGGAAGTACAAGTCATAAGAAGCCATCACAAGAAAGCACATGTGCCAATTCTACTTTTTGGCCGCGGAACCGCGGCCAAACCAGGCCTTGGGCTGCGGTTCCGCGGCGGGCTTAAGGGAACAATGGAATTAATTTTTACCAAATTGTGAGGCGGATTTGACTAGTCAACCTAGGGCTATTTTTGTAAATTTAGACATGCGGTTCAAGATGTAACCTAGGGTTTCTATTTCCTATAAATAGAACTCTAAAGATTGTAATTTTTTATGCCTCCCTTTAATGAATAAAATTGAGAAATCTTTTGGAGAGCATCGGTGCTTCTTTTCCATTCAGAAATTCAGATCTGACAAACCTGCATGGATGATTGGAGGGATCCATCTGTAAGTAATTTAATTTCTTGTCCTAGTGTAGATTTCAATTCCTTACCCTACGTAGATTTAATTTCATGCCCTAGGAACTTGTTTAGGGTTTAACTTTGAGGAAGGATTTTGAGAGATGAGATCTCTCATCCCTTTTTTACCCACCAAATATTTACAATAGGACTCCATACATACACGCACATACCGCGCCCTACGGCATCCTACCCCTCGAGGTAACGATGACACCGTAGTGTAAAGGACCGGTTGCGCGTGTTTTCCATGGAGGTTAGGGTAAGGATCTCTAAAGGAAGGACAAGAACCTAGAGGAAGGAACACCTTCCCGAACGGATCTAATCCACTTCATTGATAATTACCATAACTCCTCATAGATCTTCATTCGGGTATAGAAAGCGTTGAGATTTACTTGCATTTGGAGTCTAATCCACTTTATTGATAATTACCATAACTCCTCATAGATCTTCATTCGGGTATTGAAAGCGGTGAGATTTAATTACATTTCCAAACCATTCCTAAACCTAACCCTAGCAAGAGTAGATCTAGATAATTGCCCTAGGTTAATTAGGTGTTTAGATTTAATAATTAATCCGAGCACCCTTCGGAATTAACTCGTAAGCGCGGCTAGGAGATTCACAAAATCCCTGTGGACCGACCCGTACTCATCGGCTAGCTTCATGCGACGCCGTTCTTGATTGCGGTTAATAGATAGTTTTTGAGATACAAATCAAATGGCGCCGTTGCCGGGGATGGCGTGCTATTTCCTTTTTGCGATTTCGGGTTAATCAAAATTTAAAAAAAAAATCAGAAAAATCAGAAAAATCAGAAAAATCAAAAAAATATAAATATATATATATTTTGTTATTTTTGGAAGGGATACTTTGTTTTTTTGTGAATCTTTGCAGGATCAAATTCGGATCTACAAATCTACAGAGATCAAAACAGGAAAAAACAGATCGGAACAACAGAAGATCACAACAACCGAGGAACAGAAGAAATTTGGAGGACCGAGTCTACAAGTTAACCGTGGTGATCTGTTCCAGCAAAAAAAAAAAAAAACTTGCCGAACCGACCAACGCGCGGCGGAACCGCCGCGCCAGCCCCCTTGCGGCCGCGGAACCGCCGCGGCCTGGTCGATTCAGGGCTTGGAAAAAAGGCAGAAGCGCGATAAAAAAAAACAGTTCTGCCACTGCAAATTTCTGTGAGTTTTCTCTCTCCTCTTCTGCAAATCTTGATATATCTTCTGTAAATTTGCCTGCAGGATTTCTTTACGTTCAAAATTTTTTTCCCTTTCAAATAACGATCATGTGCAGGATTTTTGTGCCTTGCTTGAAATGAAATTAGATTGCAAGTAATATTTTGCTGTTGCATATCTTTTCTATAAAATATTTTGCTGTTGCATATCTTTTCTCTAAAATCTTTTTGCAACAAAATTTTTCCAAATAAAGAGAAAAAGAATGAAAATAAAAAGGATAAATATTTTATAGAAACTTGCAAAATTTTTAGCCGCAAATAAATCCTTGCACCACAATAAACTTTCCTTCTTTTCCCTTTTCTTACAACATGGGTACCTCACATAATAAATCATTAGCCGAACTTTGGTATCCCGAACCTAATTTTGCGTCATATGTCAATTTGTTCGGTTAATTTAAAAACGATCCCTCCACGCCTAAAAAATCTTTGAAAGATCACATAGAGGCGTCTAGGAGAAACAGTTTGACTTTTCAACCCACTTTGTGTCAACCAAGTCAACCTTCACCACCTTCGTATGTTGACACCACTTTTTCATGTTCAGCTGTAACTCCTAAGCCGATGTCCATTGCTGAGCATATTGCTCAATCTCGCAGTCGATCTTTCACCCCTCTCCCCTCATCTAGTTCTAGGGATCCGCACGACTATTCACCTTTTTATCCACATGTTGACCCTACCCCTGTCCAATCACCCACTTCCTACCAGTCCTACCTGACTTTCCCACCTTCACTAGACACTGTTTCTACATAGTCATTAGGGAGTTTCACATATCCACACCATTTTGAATCCTTTACCGAAACCCCCTCACCACCTAAGTCTAGTTTGGAAGAGTCGTTGGAGGCTTATATTGCTGCAACAAATAAAATGACGAGGAATGTGGAAGCGTCCGTGGCCGCCCTTATGCAACCTAGTGAACCGGTAGCTAGTTTCCCGCTAGCTCAAAAATTTTCAATGTATAAGAAGGCGGTTGGACAGAGTGAGAATGAGAGAGGATTTCCAAATCAAACCTACCCATACCCAATTGAATCCAACAACTCCAATTTTCAAACATGTGTCCAAAATGATGAGTTGAGCGAATTTGTAGTGTTTGATTTGCCCGATTATGAGGAACCCCTTTCGAGTGAAACCGCACCTAATCCGTTTGACCTTTACACCTCCACTCTAGAACCTAAATTGATAAACATCCATGCTTTTGAGGAGGTGTCTAAAGAAATTGATTTTCACTTAATTGAGGATATAGACGCCGGGAATATTTCGGATGATGAACCTGTCGATTTAATTGAAATGTTATGTTCAAATCATCATCCTGAGTTATTAAATGTTTCTCCCGAATCTCACATGCATCTTGATTTTGATGATAATGGCATGGATGAGTTAAATATTGAGGATAGTATTGAGGAGAGTCTTAAGGATAATATTGAGGTTGAATCATTTTTGTTTGATGTGTCTGATTTTCCAATTCATCCTCCTGAACCTTTGACTGTTATATCACCCTCCCTCCTTCCCATCGTTCCGACCCCGCTTGAAGACTGTGAGCTTGAAACCTTTTCCTTTGAATCTTACACAATTCTCACAGACGATAACACCTACGAGTGTTTAACTTTTTCGGACGATGCTGATGACTCACCGTCCGAGTTTGAGTCCTTTACATTTTCAGATGAGCCATCAGACTCGGTTGATTATAGTTGTTTCGAACCATTAATGGAATCTTTCAAGTTCGAAACAGTTTACTACGGTGAGAAAGATACTATCCTTAATTCACTCCCTTTCATCTTTCCCATTGTTCCGACCGAACAAGAGACCGTTACGCTTTCATCTCCTATACCAAGTTCGGCGTACCCATGTTTTCTTGCGAATCTTGAGGGATTTGACCATATTTCACGACGAGTTGATAGGTTAGCGCAATCGTTTATAACACATCGGTCATCACAAATTGCGCTAATTTATTCACTCGATTTACACCCTCAAGATCGCGCGCTCCTTCTTTCTCCTTTCCGCCATTCTTCTCCTCCACCGAGACCATATTCTACCATTCTTCTTTCCACACGGTCTCGCGTGTTTCTCATTTTCTTGCACCAACTATACCATTACCACGATAAGATTTTTGAATGGTTGGTGCTAACATTTGGCTTGTGTAAGGCCAAGCTTAAGTTTGGGAGGACCTTTGTATATATGTACATTTTTTTTGTCTTCTTTTTATAAAAAAAAAAATTCAAAACATTAAAAAATGAAAAAAAATTTATAAATAAATAAACAGGGGAGTATCGGCATTTTAACCCTCTTGGTTTAGTATGGCAGTGAGGACACTGTCAAGTTCAAGTTTGGGGGTATGCTCGGTACGTCTTCTTCCTTCGCATTCATTTGTACATATTTTTGCATTTGCATACTTATTTTAAAAACCCATAAAAATTGAAAAATTTCAAAAATTATAAAAATTAATGTATTCAATTTTGGTTATTTGACTAGAGTTTGACAGATAGGTTAACTAGATAGGAACAACTAGATCTTAGACTTAGTAAATTAAAAAACCCTAAAAATAACCTTCCTTAAAGTTTAACGGTAGAAAGTATATGCCTTATAGTTTATTTAGAAATAGGCAAATTTTGAGTTAACTTCTTGGGCTCAGTCGAAACGAAGGAAAAGTATTGATGTTCTTATTAGAGTATAAGTTTGAAAAATAGTTCCTAGCTTAAGTCTAAATTCTGAAAATGTATACCCTACAAAATTGCACAATCACGCACCTTGAAACTTGGAATAGTAGAAGAGACCTTGAAATGCTCTTATCTAAAGTCCTTAGTACAATGAAAATATAAAAAAAAGTGTGAATAAAGAATAAAAAAATGAACACTTGTTTTTGTGATTACTTAAGGCTGTAAAAATAGAAAAATATTTAGCGAGGGTGCTTCATCACCTAGTGCCTTAGACCAACTGGTTTGGGAGTCACTGCTAAAGCCTTGGGTGTTCCAAGACTAGGAAGTACGCTTTAAAGTGCAAACGCATCTTGTAATCGGTTGTTGGTACCTCAAGAAGTATCAACGGTCGCATGAAGGATGTGTAAGAAAAATTCAATTAAAAATTCACCAATTAAGAAGTGCTTTGGACAACGGACGAGAGTATGATTGCTTGATTTGAATTTCCAAGTGTAGGGGTAACTTAAACATACACGTACGGGTATGTGATTGGAGTTTAGATGAGAGAAATGAATGAAGAATAGAACTTGTATCTCTAGTAGAGTTGATAGAAATTCCTAAGTGGAGATGGAACCCTAAAAGGAAAACATAAGAGATGCCGAAAGCTAGATAACTCTACAGGATATATATAATCTTAAGTTAGATAATGAGGAAGTGTGAAGAATATGGGTGGATAATTTACGGGTAAAAGATAATAGAATTCCTTGTTAGAAAACCTTATTGGAAAACAAAAGTCAATGGGCCGAATTGATAGGATTTTGTGGGTATAATCCGCTGAAAACCCTCAGGAGACAACACTCCTCCTACCAGGGACACCTAGAGGTTTAACGGCTTGTTGCACGTGCTCAGTGCAATCGCGTTTCCCTACGAAAGTGTGGTTAGGTTAGGATTTTAGTGAATAAAAATAAGTTTGCTTGAGGACGAGCAAAAGATAAGTTTGGGGGTATTTGTTCACACCAGAATATTGCATTATTATATTCCCCATTCTTATTCGTTTAATAAATAAACAGGTGCTTTTGACGCATGTCTGCTACATATTACAGGTTACAGGTTCTTGGATCTAAAACAGTGAAAACAATGAAAAGACAATGCAAAAGTGAGACTACGAATGATAAATGGTGAAATCTTGATCGCGTCTACATGTTGAGGAACAATGAACGACAGTTCACCGAGTATAAAGACAGCGACACGAAGAAACAGTAAAGGTGCATTACAATATTCACTGGAAAGATCTGGAAGAGAACGAGAAAACAATTTGCAAAAAGGCCTGAAGAAACAGGAAGTACAAGTCATAAGAAGCCATCACAAGAAAGCACATGAGCCAATTCTACTTTTTGGCCGCGAAACTGCGGCCAAACCAGGCCTTGGGCCGCGGTTCCGCGACGGGCTTAAGGGAACAATGGAATTAATTTTTACCAAATTGTGGGGCGGATTTGACTAGTGAACCTAGGGCTATTTTTGTAAATTTAGACATGCGGTTCAAGATGTAACCTAGGGTTTCTATTTCTTATAAATAGAACTCTAAAGATTGTAATTTTTTATGCCTCCCTTTAATGAATAAAATTTAGAAATCTTTTGGAGAGCATCGGTGCTTCTTTTTCATTCAGAAATTCAGATCTGACAAACCTGCATGGATGATTGGAGGGATCCATCTGTAAGTAATTTAATTTCTTGCCCTAGTGTAGATTTCAATTCCTTACCCTAGGTAGATTTAATTTCATGCCCTAGGAACTTGTTTAGGGTTTAGCTTTGATGAAGGATTTTGAGAGATGAGATCTCTCATCTCTTTCTTACCCACCAAATATTTACAATAGGACTCTATGCATACACACACATACCGCGCCCTACGGCATCCTACCCCTTGAGGTAACGATGACACCGTAGTGTAAAGGACCGGTTGCGCGTGTTTTCCATGGAGGTTAGGGTAAGGATTTCTAAAGGAAGGACAAGAACCTAGAGGAAGGAACACCTTCCCGAACGGATCTAATCCACTTTATTGATAATTACCATAACTCCTCATAGATCTTCATTCGGGTATTGAAAGTGGTGAGATTTAATTACATTTCCAAACCATTTCTAAACCTAACCCTAGCAAGAGTAGATCTAGATAATTGCCCTAGGTTAATTAGGTGTTTAGATTTAATAATTAATTCGAACACCCTTCGGAATTAACTCGTAAGCGCGGCTAGGAGATTCACAAAATCCCTGTGGACCGACCCGTACTCACCGGCTAGCTTCATGCGACGGCGTTCTTGATTGCGGTTAATAGATAGTTTTTGAGATACAAATCAACAGGCCAAACATGAATAAAATGTTAAACATTTTTAATTGGACTTAGCCCAATTCTGGCCATAAGTCCTCAATATAAATTGAACTGAGCACAACTGCTCTTCTAATCAATTTACACCCGGTTCGAGGGTACATCTCTTTACTCCTCTGACATCCGTCGTTGTAATCCTTCAACGTCGTCAGAGAGGTGACGGGTCCTGATGACCACACATTACTACGGACTGTGGGGTCCTTAAACTCATGGACTATGACGTCCTTAACCTCGACCGTAATGTCTTAAAACTAATACCGGACTGTGGGGTCCTTAAATCCACGGACTATGACGTCCTTAACCTCGACCGTAATGTCTTAAAACTAATACCGGACTGTGGGGTCCTTAAATCCACGGACTATGATGTCCTTAACCTCGACCATCATGTCTTAAAACTAATACCGGACTGTGGGGTCCTTAAATCCATGGACTATGATGTCCTTAACCTTGACCGTGATGTCTTAAAACTAACAGCGGACTGTGAGGTCCTTAAACTCATGGACTATGATGTCCTTAACCTTGACCGCAATGTCTTAAAACTAACATTGGACCGTAATGTCCTTAAACTACTTATCGACCGCAATGTCACTAAACTAAACAATAGAGCCCAATTGCTCTCTTGTCGGATCTAAACGATCCCGTTAAGTTGATCTTAGTCTAAAATTAGACTAACGTATCCTTAACGAACGTTTAAGTTGATCTTAGCCTCAAATAAGGCTAACGTATCCTTAAACACAACCCCCCAAACCCAAATCTAAGAAAGATACGGATTTGGACTAGTCCATGCCCTACGGGCGACAACATAACTTAGTCTCCGTATACAATCCACGGGCAACCAAACACATAACAAACACCCATGACACGAAGTGACTATATGGAGAAAGAGAAAGTTGTTACCGCGATGCGGTAGCGTAATTCACTGCAGGGGCTTGCGCCTGCAGGGAAGAGCGTCCCTACAATCAAAAACCCCTCAAACGAGGGGGAATCTGACGAAGTCTGCTACATCGGCCGCATCTGTTTAAACCTTCGATACATGGTGCCATAAATCAACTTGGCATCTTCGGAGAGGTGGACGGATAGCACCAATTAGCATCTGCCCCGAATTTCAGGCATGACGGACCCGCGCGGTCGCGTCTCCGTGGTTCAGAGGGGAACAAATTCTGGCACGCCCGGTGGGACCTTTTCCTCATTCCACTCCACACTTCGTGTGTCGTGTTCGCGAACCAATCGCGGTTTGCTAATGGTTGCCCTTGGGTTTCAAGGTATTAAGATTTGGCGTTTTGCTTGCTGCAGAAACCAAAGAATCAATGGCGTCCACTTGTGCAAGATGTTCCAACTGCAACTGCAACCTACGCTCTGCCTCACCTGGAGGTGTAGCTTATGGACCTAAAGCAGTGTCCCTGTTCACGATGCCGGTAGAACAGGTCACCCAGTCTACTACTGGATTGTTTTTCGGGAGCATACTCCCGCCAACGAGCTGCATCGCTCCCGTGCCCGTACCAGAAGCTCCTAAGAAGTCGGTCTTCGATCGACTTACAGCTAATGCGGACCCTCTCAACGGGTCGTCCAGCACCGGTGCCTCGGTCTTCTCCAGATTGGGCCAAAATTCCTGCGGGCCCACAATGAAGCTTGCAGTCCCAGAGAAGGTCATTCCGAAGAGAGTAACCAACCCTGCTCCTGAAGTCGTCAAGGCGGCTTCTCCTGCCAAGGGGTCGGTCTTTACAAGACTGACTGTCCCAACTCCCGCTCCTGTTACTCAAAGAACATCAGTCTTTAACAGGCTGACACCGGCAACGGCCCCTCACCTGAACAGGGGGCAAGACAAGGCCATCCTCGTCACCGAGCCAACTGCATCAGCTCGACATGCTCGACGTCGCCACTGGCGCCGAGTGAGGAAGGCCGGAGGCAACTCCTCTTCTGGGCTAACTCCACCAGCTCCAACTGTGGAAATTAATGCTGCTGTTCCAACCGGGAACAGTTTTGAGCTGCTGAATAAGGTGCGCAAGAACTCTCCTACCGCCGTACTGAAAAGATCTCCTCCTCCGGTGGAGAATGTTGCGGAAGCCAAGCCAGAACAGTCCCCTTAGCGGCTTTCCTCTAAAATCTACAAGGTCTGGCGCCAAGTCCAAGACTCGGTGATTGACCGAAATTTCTCCCACCAGCAGAAGAAGCTGAAGGTCCGGCAGGAAGAAAACCGTTTTGTTAAGCCACAAAAGATGACGACTACTTGGGTGCCCACGGCAGCGGCCCACTCAACGTCAACCACTCAGAAAAGAAGGAGGCCAGAGAGAGCCCCTGTAAACGTGGCAGACCACAAAAACACCGAGCCCAAACGCCCCAAGTCTGGGGGCATGGTGGTACATACTGTTTACATGGCTTCCGGAAAAGAGGATAGCCGCGCTTCTACAGGCCACCGACCACTCACTCGATCCATCACAAGAGCCCAAGAATAGCAGCAGCAGAAGCTTCAAGAGATGCTAACTGCGATGGCTGCACTCACCGGGCCAAAAGAAAGCCCGGAGGCGTCATCAGAACAACGTCGCGAACACGAGACTGATGCTGAATTCCTTCGTAGAATGCTTGAAAATAAGGACAAGGAGGCCGCGGAACAAGAGGCCAATATAAAGCAGATGGCTCTTCTGTTCCAAGACATGGTGGGCATGATGATCCAGCCAGATCCCCCAGCTGAAGATCCTCCGATTATCCTCGAAGACGACAGAGGAGAAACATCGAATCGACCTCCGGCTCTTTCAGCAGCCAAAGAGGAAACAATCTCTAAAGCTTCCCTGGATGACTATATTGTTCAGCAAATAAGATTTCACCAGACAAATGAGGTAACCGGCCAAGTTGTCAAAATAGGGCGACCATATCCGGGCTGGTATGATCAGATAAAATACCCACCGGGCTACACGATCCCGAAATTCCATGTCTACAAGGGGACAGGAAATCCCCATCAACATGTCACCCAGTTCATGGCTCTTTGTGGCAACACCGGCGGCGATGATAAGCTCTTGCTTCGCCAATTCGTCGGCAGCTTATCGGAGACGGCATTTGAGTGGTACTCCGAGCTTCCAAATGACTCCGTCAAAACTTTCGCAGAGATGGAGTTGCTATTCATCCAGCGATTCACAAGCGCCAGCGAACACACCCCAATAACGGCATTGATTAATGCAAGGGTGAAGCAAGGGTGAAGCCGGGCGAAACTTGGGTTCAGTATGCAATCCGATGGCGGAACCTGTGGTCGAAGTGCGAACAGCGCATCGAGGAAACACCAGCAGTGGGCATGTTCATAGGCACCCTAGACCCTCATGCAACTATTTCACAGTTCATGATGTTTTTTAAACTGACCACGTTCCAGGCTTTAATCGATAAGCTAGCCCAGATGGATCAAATGGGTCACAGATCATCTCCCCCGAAACTGGAACCGCGGAACGACAAGGGTAAAGGGAAGGCGACCTTCGTTGCAAACACCCAACAGCAGCTCAGTTCCCAAAGCTATCAGATCAACTGGAGGAGAGACGGTGCTATTACAATGAGAAAATGAAGCGTCCTTACTCATTCCCACGGGACAAAACGAAGAGGCTATTCGAGCTGGCTATGCGCAACAGGCTTATCAACTTGCCAAATCCTAGGCGACCCCGCAACCCTGCGAAGTGAATAATCCTAATTATTGCCCTTACCACCAAACGGTAAGCCATCTGATCGAGGATTGCTTCGTCTTTAAGGGATGGATCGAAGATCAGTACCTACAAGGAAAGTTTGCGCTGTCTGATAAGTGGAAAGTAAACCCACCACAACCGCACACTCCTAAGAAGATGGACACACCGGGGGCAACGTGCTCTTTTGTTGAAGAAGCGCCATGGGAGGTTGCTCTTTCAGCTAAAACCAAAAGAATGCTGAACGATCTCCATACATGCCCGGCGATCAGATGGAAGAATCCGTTGGAACCTGAGATCATCGAATGAATGCTGAAGCTACGCCCAACTCCAAAGATTGGTGGTGATAGCCAAAGTGTTCACACCCAGCCGTCAAAATCTTCGAAAAAGAAGAAGAAATCCAAGAAGCCCGTGAAGCCTGGCGACAAGCGCATGGACCTACAAAAGAAGATTGACGCGCTGGAAGAGTATAACCAGAAGGTGCGGATCCCAATCACGCTCCAAGAGTTCCTCAGCCATGTTCTTGAAGACGGAGATGATGGAGAAGAATCGTCGGACGAATCTGAGGATTACGTAGCAAGTTGCCATGTGATCTCTCATTCATCGCTAGACAATGAAGAGGCTCCTTGCACAAAGAAACTGGGGGCAGAGCCTGAACCGGAACTTCTTGGGCCGTCAGATGAAATGATCGACACATTCTTAAACGAAGCTCTCCTGAGAAGTAAAGCTGATCGGGAGCGTGAGATGGCCATATTTGAAAAGGCCAAACGCCGGCGACTGGACGAAAGAATCGAGACATTCTCGCCGAATCAGAGGACATCTATCGTAGATAAAAACAAATTCAAGATGAGGAAAAGGTTTGCTAAAGCCATATCAATGGGAATGAAGCTACCACCCTCCGAAGGAAATACTCTTGGTAAAGCAGAAATGCACCTTAGCTACTGCTTATATCATCGAAAGATTGCGCACCCCACCGAAGAGTGCAACGCTTTTACAAGATGGTGGCAGGGATATGTTGCTCACCGGCAACATTTTAAGCGGATGAAACGTGAAACTCGTCGGGAGCAGAGAAGTGCGACCGAGGAGTATAAAAGAACTACTGGTAACTGTCGCATGGTCAACACTGGGGGATTGCAGGTTCTCACTTTCGGAAGTGGCTCTGACGAAGAGATGGCTCTTCGCCCTCTCTTTAAAGAATCCACCTTGGGGAAGGAGGAAGAACCGAAGGCCTGTGAAAACATTCAGCTGCGCAATCGCACGCTTCCAGAAAAGAATCTCGGACCCACGAGTAGAAAAGATAAGGGAAAAGAAAAGGTCTCCGAGGATATCGCCCTGGACGACCAAGTCATGAAAGAATTGACCGCCAAGGACCCGCCAAAGAAGAGTAAGGTGGACTATAACGTTCTGGCTCACTTGAGGAAGTTACCCTTGCAGCTCAGCATTCTCGACGCCCTTCTACTATCCAAAGAAGTGAGAGATTCATTGATCAAGGCGCTCCAAGAACCAGAGAAATTCTAAGCTTTTATCGCCGAAGAAAAGATGAAGGACGAGCTGGAGGAAGTACACACGGCCGATATCACCTTCGGCGACGAAGACCTCCTCCTTGGGACGTGCGAGCACAACCGTCCCCTCTATGTTTCAGGATATTGCCACGATATAAAGATTGGCAAAATCCTGGTCGACAATGGGTCTTCCGTTAATCTCCTTAACGCGTGGGTGTTAAAAGAAATCTGCATGAGCGTCCAGCATCTTGCTCGTGACAAAATTACCATCTCCGGTTTCGACTCCCAGTCATCCCGAACTCTCTGGTCTGTGATACTGACATTACGATTCGGGCTACTTGTCACGGATATTAAATTTCATGTCATTGACGCCAAGACATGCTATAATGCTTTGCTCGGCCGGCCTTGGTTACACGAGTACAACATCATCCCTTCTACACAACATCAGTGTATGAAATACTTCAAGGATGGTCTCGAGTATACCGTAATAGGAGAGCTGAACCCATTCTCCGTGAACGAAGTCCGTAAGTACGAAGACACAAAATATTTTTTGCCAGATTTCGAGGACACGGAGAGATGTCACAAACCGGAGAACAAAGCTATCGCCACCATTCCAGTCTTCGGGAGTGATACTAAAGAAGAGGAAGCGATAGTTTATTCAGGTCCGCCTCAGCACAACAAGCCAGGACCATCCGCTCCCATGTTGATCTTTGGCAGTGACTCGGAAGATGAGGTCCATGCAATATTCTCCGCTCGGCCTTCAATACAAACATTCGCTGATGAAGAGCAGAGTTTGCAAGTTGCCATGGTTCCGCCCAAACATCATAAAGAACTAGACGTGCTTGATACCTACAGTGTGGAAGAGCTGCAGACGTTCTACGTCCCTCCCAGGCGAGAAGGCAAAAAGGCGATCCTATTCTACCGCTCTGGGGAAACCAAAGTGGAGAAAGAAGTCTGGCACGGTGCAGATCCCACACTTGACAGGCTTCAGCTCATCCGTCTGCCTAGATATTATACAGAAGGCTTGAAAAGGCTGTTGAAGCGCCAAGGGATACCCTTCAAACAGACCGCTCGGAAAGCTAAATTCTATGACAGGATCTGGGACGTTCCCGGAACTTAGCGCAAGTTGCCCAACGGGAGGATGGAAGCGATCGGGCTTGGATATGTTCGGTCCAAGAAATGGGAGCTACTCCGCGACTGCTATGTCGTACATGACTTTGATGAAGAAGGAGATGCTTAATGGGATAGTGCCAACTCTGAATAGGAAAAGGCTCCCGACGTGAAAATGCCCAGTCCGTCGTTCGAAGAACAAATGGACAAGCTTATAAGGGAAGCTGGTCAAAAAGTTTGAGACGACCATAATCGTGAAATGGCCATCTACGAGAAAGCCAGGACACAGTGCCTTCTCTAACAGGCTGTGAAAAATGAAAATGTCCCTCCCTGTCAACCTGTTGTAGGAAAGGCCCGACGTAGAGGTGGAAACAAGTCAAAAATTGGAAAAGGAATTCTGCAACGACAAAGCGGGACCAAGAAGTCACGCGATCGGGAATCAAGCGGTCCGGATTTATCCCTTATGAAGAAGATGAGTCGAGCATACTCTTTTCCTCAAGACAAGACAAAGAAGATACTTGATCTTTCCATAAGAGTCCAAGCACCCCGAGCAAGCCAACGAGGTCTCTCATCCAGACTACTGCTCTTATCACCGAGCAATAGGACACCCTCTCGAAGATTGCTTCACCTTCAAGAACTGGGTCGAAGATCAATATCAGCTTGGCAAATTCGCTCTATCCAGCAGTTGGAGGGTAACACCGCCGCAGAAGCATGAACCCAAAGCAGTGAGAGTGGAACCGGATCAACATCGGTCTTGGAAGCGAGCTCGTACTTGTCATATGATAACGATATCAAAAGAAGAACCCGAGAATATGGATGACCTCCCCTGGTGCTTCGAAAACAATGATGACGAGGTGATCTCAGAGTTTCCACCGGCGCCAAAAGAGCTGGAAGATGGAATACACACCACTGCAGATAACCTCAAGAAAATTGATTTGGGGACGACAAGTGACCCGCGATCAACATTCGTCAGTGAGTTGCTTTCTGAGGAAAGGGTAGCTACACTAAAAGACGTGCTTATGCAGCATAAGGATTGCTTCGCGTGGAACTATTCTGAAATGCCAGGATTAGATCCAGAGATTGCTGTCCACAAATTGGCAATATCCCCAGATGTCAAGCCAATCAAACAAGCACCGAGAAGAATGCGGCTCGAGCTTGAGATGAGTATCAACCCCGAAGTCAAGAAACTAATCGACTCCGGTTTCATCCAAGAAGTTCAGTATCCTGAATGGACCGCCAACATCGTCCCGGTGATGAAGAAAAATGGGACAGTGCGCATATGTGTGGACTTTCAGGATCTCAATAAAGCCTGCCCGAAGGATGACTTCCCAATACCGGTCACTGAGCTGATGATAGATAACACGTCCACTCACGAAGTTTTCTCCTTCATGGACGGATCGTCAGGATATAACCAGATAAAGATGCATCCTGAAGACCAGAAGCATACCGCTTTCCGGACTCCTTTGGGTATATTCTGCTACAAGGTGATGCCTTTCGGTCTAAAGAACGCCGGTGCCACCTATCAGAGGGCCATGACGAAGATCTTCGATGACTTTATACATGAAATCGTCGAATGCTATATCGACGACCTCGTGGTCAAAAGCAAATCATACGAGGAACATCTTGAGCATCTGAAGATCGTATTTCAACGCCTTCAACAATACAACTTGAAGATGAACCCCCTCAAATGCGCATTCGGGGTCTTCTCGGGCAAATTCCTAGGATTCATTGTCCGACACCGAGGTATCGAGATAGATCCATCAAAGATCAAGGCGATTGTTCATATCATAATATTGCATTATTATATTCCCCAGTCCTAGTCATTTTATAAATAAACAGGTGCTTTTGACCCATGTCTTCTACATAGTTGCAGGTTACAGGTTCTTGGAATAAAAACAGTGAAAAAGACAAAAGACGATTCAAAAGTGAGACTTCGACCAACAAACAGAGAATCTTTATCTTGCCTACAGTTTGAAGACTAAACGAAGGTCAATGGACGATTTCACAAGGAACAAAGGCAGTGCAAGGTTCAAGACTTCGTCACGAAGCAACGGTAAAAGTCCATTACAATTATTCACTGTGGAAATCTGGAAGAGAACTAGAAGCCAACCTGAGAAAAAAATTGAAGAAAATAACAGGAAAAATGCAACAGAACAATACCTGAGAAGATGAGCCCACAATCCCATTACTTGGTCGCGGATCCGCGGCCAAACATGGGCTTTGGCCGCGGATCCGCGGCCATGTAAGTCCCATGTCGGTGCAAAATTCTATTGGCGCTGGAGGATCGTTGACTAGGTCTTTTTGTCATGACCCGCAGGGTACGGAACGTGACTGGCACTTAAGTTTACGAAACGTCTTAAGAAGTCCGTAAAATAAGTAAGCCAAAGCCCAGAACCCAAAACCAAATAAGCAAAAGAGTGAAGGAAAACCAATCAATTGAAAGCGAGTTTATCAAATAAGTCATATCAAACCTTTTTAAAAACAATATCAATTTTTCCGAAAATTTCGGCAGAGTCTCCTTTGTAAATACTGGCCCCCAAAATGGGTACAATAAGAATATATTTAAATCCAACAAATAAGGCATCCCCAAGCGGGAGCTAGCTCTTCACCACAAGGCGGTCATAAATCCCACACAATATAAAACAACAACATGCAAAATAATCATAAAGAAGCATAAGAAAAACCGCATGTCGACTCAAGTGAGCTCGACCCCAAAATACAGCATAAAAAGTTCACAAATCTCACAGTCTCATCTCTAGGTCAATATACAAGAATACTGGTAGATACAGTAGATGGAGTACTCTAGATACAAAAATATACAAGATGGTGCAAAAATAATAATACCACCCACCTACAAGCAAAAACCTCGAGTCCTGGCAAGAGAGGCAAAATAAGCGGTGCGCCCGCCGCTACTGTGCTGACGGAGCGGACCTGAAAAAGACTGTGGCACAACGGGGGTGAGTTGCCAACCCGTGAGTAATAAATAACATCTATAGAGGCTATCGCAAGTATGCACACAAGCATCCTAGCATCTATAATACAGGTATGGCAGGGCATAATAGCAGGTATGTATGCAATATGAATATACTAGCAGGTATGAATGCAATGTGAATCAACTCATGATCTGAATGTGTAAGCATAGGAATCATGTTTTTCCTTTAGGAATCTCTTTTGAAATACCAGCACAATACCAATAGAATCAACAAGAACCTGTGTCCAGCAACGACACCTCAAAACTATCCCAAATCTCATATATCCATGTCATAGTATCTCTGGCCTCAGCCATCCGGCTGACCCATCTCAATATCACTATCTCATCATCTCGCGGCCACGGTCGGTATCCTCTGGATATCCGCCGTGCCAAACAGTCACCGGTAGGTAATCCGTCCCCTGCCAGGCTCATTGTCAGCAACACGAGCTTCTTGCCCCGGGTACCTTACCGGGCCCACCATGTACCCGAGACGGTTCATCCAACTCCTCGAAACGGGTCTCGAAAACCACACCAAACTCATAGTGGACGACACTTACATCACTAGAAAACCGCAATTTACATATTTTAAAAATATAATAAGTTTAGAAATTTTGCGGCTTTCCCCCGAAATCCAGAAATATCACAAAATCTCAAGAAATCCTCATAAATGCATATGCCAATGATAATGAATGCATATGGCATCAATAATCAAGTTGCGATGTATGATTGATAGACTAGGCATGAACAAATAACATGATGAGGTACATGCACATGATTAGCAATCTTATGATTTCATTTTAAGGAATTAAAGGCAATAGCACAGGTTTAAACATCAATTATAGTAAACGGTTTCAAATTATAGGTTATCTAGTGTGGTGGCATGGCAATTACCAGGGCGTGTGTGTAAGCGTGAATAGTGCTCGTGCTGCATATAAAAACCCTGGCAATGGTGCAGGTGTCCTATAGAATGGGTTTGCATATGTAGGTCAAATAAGGTATGGATGTAGTTACTAATATCACTAAAATCTTAACTACTTAAACTATCGGGAGACTTGCGCCATCCAAACGATAGTCCCCCGTAGGTGTTAAATCTACTCACCGGAAACCCTAGCTAGTCACGTCCAATCACCGCTTTCTCCTTTCGTGCCGCGTCTGACGTCTCCGCGACCGAACCTGGAATTTACATCAATACCAAACATAGGGTTACATATCAAGAACGACGCAAATCCCAAACGAAAATACTAATGTTCACAAGCTAGGTACAACGTGCACAAGGTGCGCGGAACACACACGAAAATCGCAAAAACTAACTAAAATCGTCGATTTGGTCGCCCGGCAAAGCTAAAACCCAATCACTCAAAAAAACCGCACTCACACATCCTAAATGTCATAGGATATGCCAAAAATATCATCAAGATATCGCAAATAATTCATCACAATATTTTTATAAAAACTTAGTAAGCACTAAAAATTCCAAATTCATGCAAACATCGCGTATTTGCGATAAAGTGCTCACATCATCGCATAATCCTATAATCCACACAACTAGCTAGCCACAACACTCAATTTAACCCATTTACCATGCATCAAAACCCATTTCCATACACAAACCCCTTTCTTGATTTTCATAAAACAACAATTACAAACCAATATCACACATTAAAATTAACTAAATTAGTATAATTTGAAGACCACATAAACAAAGTAACTTCTTTGATTTGGTTGTGTAGGAACCAGCAAGCAAAATAAATTTAATTAACCAAATAATGGTGTGCTAAAAACCCTTGTTTAAAACAAACTACTCTTTTAGAAACTAGATTAGAAATTAGCCAAACTGTTAACACTAAAACCATATAATTAAAGGAATTTAGCTACAAGTGTTGAATGGGTAAGAATTATACCTCAATTTCTATGGATCAAGCATGGTGATTTGCCTCTAAAAATGCCTCCTTTCCACATGTTTTCAACTATAATAGGCTTGAGAAGAGATAGCACAAGGATTTGTTTTGGTTTTGTGAAGAAATTTGTGGATTTATAAGGATTTTGAGGTGGAATTTGATGAGTTTAGAAGGAAATGAGAGGGGAAATTTTGGGGGCTGTTTCCTGCAGGGATTCTCGGCTGAAATGGAGGAGTGGGGATGGTGTGGGTGTTGTGGGGAAAAGCCCAAGTCAACCCACTCAAATCAAAGCACACATACTTCCAAATTTACCCCTTTAAAACCCTTTTAAAACACAACAATTCCCCACATGGTTAAAGTCAAAATGAGGCAAGGAAATTTCTTGACCTGCTGATGGTGGGGCCGGCCTAGAGTAGGGGAGTGAGTGAGAGAGATTTTACAAAGAAATTCTATGCAAAAAGACCCCCCACAAGTCCAAAATTGCAAGTTTTAGCTTAAATTCAATAAATTTCGTTTTCCATAATAAAAATTAGTTAAAACTTGAAATAAAATACTAAAAAATTATATTATAACTAGATTTTAATTAACATGATTTTAAAGATTAAAATTAGCCTAAATAAATTTGTATTTATCGCTAATTTAATGTATTTTCTTACCGGCTTAAAATAATATAAAAAAATTGAAAAATAGGGAATTTTTTTTAAATGACCAAAAATTAATAAGTAACTCATTAGCTAGTAAAAATAAGCAATTACCTATCCGAATTAGGTATAATTAGTCCTAAACTGCAAAATAACAAAAAAGACGGTTTACGGAAAAATACCGAATTTTCACCGATTTTCAGGAAAACACTAAAACGACTTTTCAAGGCGCTACAATCTTCCCCCCTTAAAGAAATTCGGTCCCCGAATTTAAAAATATAACTACGCGTACCTTCAAAGAGATGGGGATATTTCTTTCTCATCTCGTCCTCGGTCTCCCAGGTAACCTCCTCGCTGCTCAGGCTACGCCAAAGGACCTTGACGGTTGGTATAACCTTCGATCTCAACTTCTTCACCTGCTGATCCAGGATGGCCACCGGCTGCTCTGCAAAAGAAAGGTCGCGCTCTAGCTGGACTGTCGGGTGCTGAATCGTATGCGAAGGGTCGTGAAGGTACTTGCGGAGCATCGAAACATGGAAGACGGGGTGAACATCGGGAAAGCTGGGTGGAAGAGCCAAACGATATGCAACTGCGCGGACACGCTCGAGAATCTCGAAGGGACCCACAAACCAGGGACTAAGCTTTCCTTTTCGTCTAAAACGCATCACGCCCTTCATCGGAGAGACCCTCAGAAAAACATGATCGCCAACTGCGAACTCTAGTCTGCGACGGCGCTTGTCTGCATATGATTTCTGCCTGCTCTGAGCTGCTCTCATCCGGTCTCGAATCAACTGTATTTTCGCGGTCGTCTCCTCCACAAGCTGCGGCCCCAAAATACTGCTCTCGCTAAGCTCTGTGCAACAAACGGGCGATCTGCATCTCCTCCCATACAATGCCTCGAAAGGTGCCATCTGAATAATATCCTGGAAGCTGTTGTTGTAGGAGAACTCCACTAAAGGTAAATGATGATCCCAGCTACCGCCGAAGTCTAAAACGCACGCTCTGAGCATGTCCTCGAGAGTTTGAATGGTCCGCTCTAACCGTCCGTCGGTCTGCGGATGAAACGTTGTGCTGAAGCTCAAACGAATGCCTAAAGCCTCCTGAAGTCTCAGCCAAAGTCGGCTGGTGAACTGGGTGCCTCGATTTGACACGATACAAGTCGGTACGCCATCCAACCGCATGATCTCGTCGATGTAAAGCTGGGCATACTGAGCGAAGCTGAAAGTGGTCTTCACTGCCAGGAAGTGAGTCTCTTTCGTCAATCGATCTACGATCACCCAGATGGAGTCGTACCCTCGACTGGTCCTGGGTAGACCCACAACGAAATCCATCGAAATCTGCTCCCATTTCCACTCTGGAATGCGTAACGACTGTAGCTCTCCTGCGGGCCTCTGGTGCTCGGCCTTGACTTGCTGACAAGTCAGGCATCTCGATACAAACTCCGCAATGTCCCTATTCATCCCGTCCCACCAGTAGGTCTCTTTCATATCATGGTACATCTTGGTGGAACCGGGGTGGACACTATACACTGATCGGTGTGCCTCCTCAAGAATGTCGCGCCGCAATCCATCAGCATCTGGTACGCACAGTCTAGATCCATATCGTAAAATCCCCTGATCGTCAATCACGAACTCGAAAAATCTGCCCTGTCCCATCTGTGCCATGATCTCTGAGCAACTGTCGTCTCTGCGCTGTGCCTCATATATACGGTCAAGCAACTGTGGGCGTGCACGAACATGCGTGAACTGTCCCCCTGTCTGAGTGAACTCGAACTCAACTCGGCTGTCGCATAAAATCTGCCAATCTGCTGACGACTGCCTCTGCACTGCGCGCAAATAGGATAGACTACCCCCGGGCCTCCTGCTCAAAGCATCTGCCACTATATTCGCCTTGCCTGGGTGATATAAGATCTCTCAGTCGTAGTCTTTCACCAACTCCATCCAACGACGCTGTCTGAAGTTCAGGTCTTGCTGCTGAAATATGTATTTTAAGCTCTTGTGGTCTGTGAATATTTGGCACGACTCGCCATATAGGTAATGTCGCCAAATCTTCAGTGCAAAGACCACTGCAGCCATCTCCAAATCATGAGTGGGGTAGTTCTGTTCATGCTTCTTCAACTGCCGAGAAGCATAAGCGATCACCCGGCCATGCTGCATCAATACGCATCCTAACCCCACTCGCGAAGCATCACAGTAGACCACAAATCCGCCTGATCCCGAAGGCAAAGATAATACCGGCGCCGTAGTCAAACAAGTCCGTAGCTGCTGAAAACTGCACTCGCACTCTTCTGTCCAAACGAAAGGAACTCCCTTCCGGGTCAAACCAGTCAAAGGTGCAGCTATACGGGAGAAGTCCTGAACAAAACGCCTGTAGTAGCCCGCTAGGCCTAGAAAACTACGGATCTCAGTAACCGATGTAGGTCGGGGCCACTGCTGAACAGCCTCAATCTTCTTCGGGTCCACACAAATGCCGTCTCTCGTAATCACGTGACCCAAGAATCCGACGCTGTCCAGCCAGAATGCACACTTGGAGAACTTTGCGAACAGCTGGTGCTCCCTCAGAGTCTGTAACGTAATCCGCAAGTGCTGCTCGTGCTTCTCTCTGCTCCGGGAGTACACCAAGATATCGTCGATAAACACGATGATGAACAAGTCAAGATACGGCCTGAAAGTACGGTTTATCAAATCCATGAATGCTGCGGGGCGTTGGTGAGTCCGAACGACATCACCAAAAACTCATAGTGGCCGTAGCGCGTGCGGAAAGCTGTCCTCGGTATATCCCCCTATCAAACTCGCAGCTGATGGTACCCTGATCGTAAGTCGATCCTCGAAAAATACCCCGCACCCTGAAGCTGGTCGAACAAATCATCAATGCGTGGCAACGGATATCTGTTTCGCACGGTAACCTTGTTCAGCTGGCGGTAGTCGATACATAAGCGCAAACTTCCATCCTTCTTCTTGACAAACAGGACCGGAGCACCCCACGGAGAAACACTAGGTTGAATAAGCCCCTTATCTAACAAATCCTGCAACTGATCCTTCAGCTCTCGAAGCTTTGCCGGGGCCATCCGATAAGGCGGTATAGAAATAGGCCCCGAGCCGGGAATCAAATCGATGCAGAACTCAACGTCGCGCTCAGGTGGTAGCCCAGACAGCTCATCAGGGAAAACATCAGGGAACTCACAAACAACCGGGACCCGGTCCAACGGAACCTCTGCAGCTCGAGTATCACAAATATACGCTAAGAATCCCTGACATCCCTTCCGCAAGAGCTGACCAGCGCGAAGAGACGAAATCAAGCTGGGAAGGGTGATGCTGCGATCTCCCTGAATAACAAGGACTGGCTCTCCCGGAAAGCTAAATCTGACTGCCTTCTCACGGCAGTCCACCGAAGCATAACAAGTGGCGAGCCAATCCATGCCCAGAAGCACATCAAAGTCTAACATATCGAGGAGAATCAAATCAACCGATGAATCCCTCTCCCCGATACGAACGGAACACAAACGAAACACAAAACGAGCGACAAACGACTCGCCTACCGGGTAATAACAACAAGCGGCTGATCTAACGACGACGACTCACGGCCCAATCTCGATGCAAAGTGTGCAGAGACGTACGAATGTGTGGAACCTGGGTCGACTAATACCCGAGCGTCGAAAGAGCAAACTGGCAAGGTACCTGTCACAATGGCATTGGATGCCTGCGCATCCTGCGCTGTCAAAGTAAATACTCGGGCCTGTCCTCCACCGATAGCGGGCTGACCTCGACCTCGGCCTCTGCCTCCTCGTCCTCTCTGAACAGGACCGCCGCGTCTACGGCCTCTGGGTGCACCTAACTGGCGTGGAGTATCGCCCGTGGTAGGAAGTAGGGCTCTCTGAGGAGGGGGTGGTGATGGTGGTAGGGTCACATGCGGAACGGTCGCCGCTCCCTGTCGTCTCGCCGGACAGTCTCTGACAAGATGGTGCGGACTCCCGCACCCAAAACACCCTGGCGACGGCTGCTGTCCCTGGGGATATGAACCATATAACTGACCCCGTCCAAATCCTCTGCCGGGCCCATCCCTCGGAAAGAATCTGGCACGCTGCCTCTGAGACGGCACCTCAGTGCGAATCCTCTTCGGCCCAGAAACGGCCGAAGTCTGTGATATGCGTGCCTCCATCCGTAATGTCGTATCCATAGCAGCTGAATAAGTGTCGTAGTGCTGGGCGCCAATGGCAAGATATAGCTGGGCATTAAGTCCCTGTACGAACCTCTTCACCCTCTTCGCTTCGGTATCTACCAGGTACGGGGCATATCGGGACAACTGTGTAAACTGAACGTCATACTCAGACACCGTCATCCCAGGTGTCTTGACCAAGGCCTCGAAGCTACAAGCTCTAGCGTCACGAACGCTCTCTGGGAGGAAACGAGCTAGAAAGACCGCTGTAAACTCGGCCCAAGTCATAGGCGGTAGACCTGCAGCTCGACCTCTCAAGACTGACTCCCACCATATATGTGCGAGACCCTCTAGACGGAAACTCGCAAGCTCCACCCATCGATCATCCGAACATCTCAGCGAACGGCAGATCCTGGCTAAACTGTCAAGGAGCGTCTGTGGGTCCTCCGCTGCCTCGGTGCCGGTGAATACTGGAGGTCTCAGCCTCATGAAATCCTATAGTGAAACCGGGATAGTCACGGCGGTAGTAGTAGGAGCAGGTATCATAGTAGTCTGGGATGTAGTAGGTGCGTCATCCGACCTCGGTGTACGACTGGCTGCAACTAGGGATCCTACCATCTGACGTAGCTCCTGCATACTCCCCATCTTCTGTCGCAACTCCTCTATACCAGTCTCAAGCCTATCCATACGGCCTGGGGAAGGTGGATCGGTTTGTCCCTGTGGCGTAGGCATACCACCCTGCTCAGTCTTAGTCTCGGACGAGCTAGCTCGAATCTCGTCTCGGGCGGCAGCCCTCTGTGCTCTCGTAGCCTTCGGCGGCATAGTGGCTGGTACAGGAAATAGGATAATAAGAACAGTGCAATAGAATCATAGGATACACGGAATTGAAGAAGGATTTTCAAGCAAGTATATCCTAAAGTCACTTAGGCGGAGTACCGTCGCAAGTATGCCGCGGACATACACACGCTACGTTACCCTACTTAAGTCATTTACTCCATCTACCAAGGGTCATCCTACACTCAAAAAGGTAAAACCTATCGCTCTGATACCAACTTTGTCACGACCCGCAGGGTACGGAACGTGACTGGCACTTAAGTTTACGAAACGTCTCAAGACGTCCGTAAAATAAGTAAGCCAAAGCCCAGAACCCAAAACCAAATAAGCAAAAGAGTGAAGGAAAACCAATCAATTGAAAGCGAGTTTATCAAATAAGTCATATCAAACCTTTTTAAAAACAATATCAATTTTTCCGAAAATTTCGGCAGAGTCTCCTTTGTAAATACTGGCCCCAAAAATGGGTACAATAAGAATATATTTAAATCCAACAAATAAGGCATCCCCAAGCGGGAGCTAGCTCTTCGCCACAAGGCGGTCACAAATCCCACACAATATAAAACAACAACATGCAAAATAATCATAAAGAAGCATAAGAAAAACCGCATGTCGACTCAAGTGAGCTCGACCCCAAAATACAACATAAAAAGTTCACAAATCTCACAGTCTCATCTCTAGGTCAATATACAACAATACTGGTAGATACAGTAGATGGAGTACTCTAGATACAAAAATATACAAGATGGTACAAAAATAATAATACCACCCACCTACAAGCAAAAACCTCGAGTCCTGGCAAGAGAGGCAAAAGAAGCGGTGCGCCCGCCGCTACTGTGCTGACGGAGCGGACCTGCAAAAGACTGTGGCACAACGGGGGTGAGTTGCCAACTCGTGAGTAATAAATAACATCTATAGAGGCTATCGCAAGTATGCACACAAGCATCCTAGCATCTATAATACAGGTATGGCAGGACATAATAGCAGGTATGTATGCAATATGAATATACTAGCAGGTATGAATGCAATGTGAATCAACTCATGATCTGAATATGTAAGTATAAGAATCATGTTTTTCCTTTAGGAATCTCTTTTGAAATACCAGCACAATACCAATAGAATCAACAAGAACCTGTGTCCAGCAACGACACCTCAAAACTATCCCAAATCTCATATATCCATGTCATAGTATCTCTGGCCTCAGCCATCCGGCTGACCCATCTCAATATCACTATCTCATCATCTCGCGGCCACGGTCGGTATCCTCTGGATATCCGCCGTGCCAAACAGTCACCGGTAGGTAATCCGTCCCCTGCCAGGCTCATCGTCAGCAACACGAGCTTCTTGCCCCGGGGTACCTTACCGGGCCCACCATGTACCCGAGACGGTTCATCCAACTCCTCGAAACGGGTCTCGAAAACCGCACCAAACTCATGGTGGACGACACTTACATCACTAGAATACCGCAATTTACATATTTTAAAAATATAATAAGTTTAGAAATTTTGCGGCTTTCCCCCGAAATCCAGAAATATCACAAAATCTCAAGAAATCCTCATAAATGCATATGCCAAAGATAATGAATGCATATGGTATCAATAATCAAGTTGCGATGTATGATTGATAGACTAGGCATGAACAAATAACATGATGAGGTACATGCACATGATTAGCAATCTTATGATTTCATTTTAAGGAATTAAAGGCAATAGCACAGGTTTAAGCATCAATTATAGTAAAAGGTTTCAAATTATTGGTTATCTAGTGTGGTGGCATGGCAATTACCAGGGCGTGTGTGTAAGCGTGAATGGTGCTCATGCTGCATATAAAAACCTTGGCAATGGTGCAGGTGTCCTATAGAATGGGTTCGCATATGTAGGTCAAATAAGGTATGGATGTAGTTACTAATACCACTAAAATCTTAACTACTTAAACTATCGGGAGACTTGCGCCATCCAAACGATAGTCCCCCGTAGATGTTAAATCTACTCACCGGAAACCCTAGCTAGTCACGTCCAATCACCGCTTTCCCCTTTCGTGCCGCGTCTGACGTCTCCGCGACCGAACCTGGAATTTACATCAATACCAAACATAAGGTTACATATCAAGAACGACGCAAATCCCAAACGAAAATACTAACGTTCACAAGCTAGGTACAACGTGCACAAGGTGCGCGGAACACACGCGAAAATCGCAAAAACTAACTAAAATCGTCAATTTGGTCGCCCGGCAAAGCTAAAACCCGATCACTCAAAAAAACCGCACTCACACATCTTAAATGTCATAGGATATGCCAAAAATATCATCAAGATATCGTAAATAATTCATCACAATATTTTTATAAAAACCTAGTAAGCACTAAAAATTCCAAATTCGTGCAAACCTCGCGTATTTGCGATAAAGTGCTCACATCATCGCACAATCCTACAATCCACACAACTAGCTAGCCGCAACACTCAATTTAACCCATTTACCATGCTTCAAAACCCATTTCCATACACAAACCCCTTTCTTGATTTTCATAAAACAACAATTACAAACCAATATCACACATTAAAATTAACTAAATTAGCATAATTTGAAGACCATATAAACAAAGTAACTTCTTTGATTTGGTTGTGTAGGAACCAGCAAGCAAAATAAATTTAATTAACAAAATAATGGTGTGCTAAAAACCCTAGTTTAAAACAAACTACTATTTTAGAAACTAGATTAGAAATTAGCTAAACTTTTAACACTAAAACCATATAATTAAAGGAATTTAGCCACAAGTGTTGAATGGGTAAGAATTACACCTCAATTTCTATGGATCAAGCATGGTGATTTGCCTCTAAAAATGCCTCCTTTCCACATGTTTTCAACTATAATAGGCTTGAGAAGAGATAGCACAAGAATTTGTTTTGGTTTTGTGAAGAAATTTGTGGATTTATAAGGATTTTGAGGTGGAATTTGATGAGTTTAGAAGGAAATGAGAGGGGAAATTTTGGGGGCTGTTTCCTGCAGGGATTCTTGGCTGAAATGGAGGAGTGGGGATGGTGTGGGTGTTGTGGGGAAAAGCCCAAGTCAACCCACTCAAATCAAAGCACACATACTTCCAAATTTACCCCTTTAAAACCCTTTTAAAACACAACAATTCCCCACATGGTTAAAGTCAAAATGAGGCAAGGAAATTTCTTGACCTGCTGATGGTGGGGCCGGCCTAGAGGAGGGGAGTGAGTGAGAGAAATTTTACAAAGAAATTCTATGCAAAAGGACCCCCCACAAGTCCAAAATTGCAAGTTTTAGCTTAAATTCAATAAATTTCGTTTTCCATAATAAAAATTAGTTAAAAATTGAAATAAAATACTAAAAAATTATATTACAACTAGATTTTAATTAACATGATTTTAAAGATTAAAACTAGCCCAAATAAATTTGTATTTATTGCTAATTTAATGTATTTTCTTACCGGCTTAAAATAATATAAAAAAATTGAAAAATAGGGAAATTTTTTTAAATGACCAAAAATTAATAAGTAACTCATTAGCTACTAAAAACAAGCAATTGCCTATCCGAATTAGGTATAATTAGTCCTAAACTGTAAAATAACAAAAAAAGACGGTTTACGGAAAAATACCGAATTTTCACCGATTTTCAGGAAAACACCAAAACGACTTTTCAAGGCGCTACACTTTTTCTTAGGGGGTATTTTTGTAATAGTAGATGTGCGAGTCAATTGTAACCCTACGGTTTCTATTCTCTATAAATAGAGACCCTAATTCTTGTATTAGGTTATGCCTCTTTTTATGAATAAAATTCAGAATTCTTTTGGAGAGTATTGATGCCTCTTTTCATATCATATATTCAGATCTGACAACCCTGTGTAAATATTTGGAGAGAGCCATCTGTAAAGTAAGTAGATCTATTTAATTGCCCTAGTTTAGATTTAATTTCTTGCCCTAGATAAATGTTCTTCAATTCCCTAATGAGCGAGTAGTCTTCTCGCTTGTTAGGGTTAGTTTTGGGGAAGGCTTTTGAGAGATGAGATCTCTCATCCCTTTCTTGCCCATCACACTTTTTCATAGGACTCCATGCATACATGCACTCACCGCTCCCTACGGCACCCTATCCCACGAGGTAGCGGTGATACCGTAGTATAAAGGCCCGGTTGTGATTGTTTTCCATGGAGGTTAGGGTAAGGATTGATAAAGGAAGGACAAGAAACTAGAGGAAGAAAAATCTTTCCAAATGATTCTAATCCCCTTTATTAATAATTACCATAATACCTTATAGATCTTAATTTGGGTATAGAAAGCGGTGAGATTTATTTACATTTCCAAACCTACCCTAAACCTAACCCTAGCAAGACTTAGATCTAGATAATCTTAGTATAGAATAATTTAGTTTTTAGATTTAATAAATCAATCCGGCTCCCATCGGAATTAACTCGTAAGAGCGACTAGGAAATTCACAACATCCCTGTGGACCGACCCGTACTCACCGGCTAGCTGCAAAGCGACGTCGTTCTTGATTGCGGTTACTAGATAATTTTTGAGACAAATCAAATGGCGCCGTTGCCGGGGATGGCGTGTTATTTCCTTTTTGCAATTTCGGGTTAATATAAATTAAAAAAATCATAAAAACTGAAAAATCAAAAAATATAAAAATTTATCATTTTTTTATTTTTGTGAAGGGTATTTTTTGTGAATCTTTACAGGATCGACGGATCTGGAAAAATCCATAGTGCGAAATAGAAAAAGGTAGATCAGAACAGAAGGGAATTGGACCAACTGAACACCAGAATTTTTCCAGAGACCTGAAGCCTCAACGCCGCCGCCTTTCCTACGCGCAAGCCGCCTCCCATCGCTAATCCGCGGTCCTTCTGGCTCTTCAGCGCGTGAAAATTGCTCTGTTTGTTTCCTTTTCTCCTCCTCTGCAACCTAAAATATATCTTTTGTCAAATCTCCTGCAGGATTCTTTGCTCTTTAAAAATCTTTCCCCTTCCAAATAACAAATTTTGTGCAGGATTTTTTGCGCCGTGCTTAAAATAAAAATTGATTGCAAGTATCTTTTCTGTTTTGCATACCTTTAATCATTTTGCAAAATTTCCAAATAAAGAGAAGAAGGAAAAAGGAAAATTGTAAAAAAAAAAAAGACTTGCAACTTTTGTCGCTAAGAAATCTTTGCACCACCTACCTACTTTCTTTTCTCTTTCTTCTATCATGGGTACCCCACCTCATAAATCTCTTTCCGAACTTTGGTATCCCGAACCTAACTTTGCTTCGTACGTCAATTATTTCGGTCGATTTAAGGAAAATCCCTCCATACCCAAAATTTCTTTGAAAGATTAAATAGAAGCGTCTAGGAGAAACAGTTCGACTTTGCAACCCACTTTGTTTCAACCATGTCAACCTTCACCACCGTCGTACGTTGATACCACTTTTTCGAGTCCTGTTGTAATTCCTAAGCCGATGTCTATTGCTGAGCACATTGCACAATCTCGTAGCCGATCTTTCACTCCTCTCCGCACATCCAGTTCTAGGGATCAACAAGTCCATTCACCTTTTTATACAAATGTTGATCCTATTCCTGTCCAACCATCCAATTCCTACCAGTCCTACCCGACATTCCCACCTTCACTAGACACTGTTTCTACACAGCCATTTGGGAGTTTCATATATCCAAACAATTTCGAATCTTTTACCGAAACCCCTTCATAACCTATGTCTAGTTTGGAATAGTCGTTGGAAGCTTATATTTCAGCAACAAACAAAATGGTTAGGAATGTGGATGCGTCCATTGCCGCACTTATGCAACCTAGTGAACCGGTAGCTAGTTTCCAACTAGCTCCAAATTTTTCAATGTATGAGGAGGCGGTTGGACAGAGGGAGAATTTGAGAGGAGCGAGTGAGTTCTACACATTCCCAAATCAGACCTACCCATACCCAATTGAAGCCCACAACTCCGGTTTTCCATCGATTGTCCCTAATGCTTCACAAGTTGAAAATAAAACAGCTAACGAGTTGTTTGACTTTGTAGTGCTTGATTTTCCAGACTGTGAAGAACCCCTTTCGAGTGAAACCACACCTAATCCTTTTGACCTTTACACCTCCACTCTAGAACCGAAAGTGATAAATATCTATGCTTTTGATGAGGTGTCAGAAAAAATTGATTTTCACTTGACTGGGGATATAGACGCCGGGAGTATTTTGGATGATGAACCCGTCGATTTGAGTGAAATTTTATGTCCAATTCATCATCCCGAGTCATTAATTGTTTCTCCCAAACTTCATATGCGTCTTGATTTTGATGATAATGGCATGGATAGGCTAAATTTTGAGGAAAGTATTGAGGAGAATTATGAGGATAGTATTGAGGATAATATTGAGGTTGAACCATTTTTGTTTGATGTGTCGGATTTTCCAATTCATCCTCCTGAACCTTTAATTGCTATATCATCCTCCCTCCTTTCCATCATTTCGACCACGCACAAGATCATGCTTAATGAGTGTGGGCTTGAAAAATTTCCCTTTGAATCTGACATAGTTCTCACAGCCGATAACACTTACGAGTGTTTCAATTTTTCGGACGATATTGACGACTCACCGCCCGAGTTTGAGTCCTTTGAATTTTCAAATGAGTTAATTAAACCATCAGACTCGGTTGCTTACAGTCGTTTCGAACCATTGATGGAATCTTTCAAGTTCGAGATAGTTTACTACGGTGAGAATGATACTATCCCTAATTCACCCCCTTTCGTCCACCCAATCGTTTCGACCACGCAAGACTCCGTCGCGTTTCCATTTTCAATAGAGGGTTTACCAAGTTCGAAGTACCCATGTTTGCTTGTGAATCTTGAGGAATTTGACCCCATTTCTCGACAGGTTGATAGATTAGCACAATCGCTTTAAACACAACGGTCATCACAAATTGCGCTAATTTATTCACTCGATTTACACCCTCAAGATCGCACCACACTTCTTTCTCTCTTCCGCCATTCTCCTCCTCCACCGAGACCGTATACCGTTTCTTTCTCCACACGGTCTCGTGTGCGTCTCATTTCTTTTCTTTACACTCCATTCTTTCACCAACCCCACCATTACCACGATAGAATTTTTGAATAGTTGGTGCTAACCTTTGGTCTGTGTAAGGCCTTGTTTAGTTTGTGGGGAATCTTGTTGTATATTATTTTGTTTTTTCTTTTAACAATAAAAAAAAATTTGTAAATAAATAAACAGGGGAGTGCCGACATTTTAACCCTCTTGGTGTAGCCTGACAGTGAGGACACTGTCAAGTTTAAGTTTGGGGGTGTGCTCGGTAAGTCTTCTTACTTCGCATTCATTTGTATATTTTTGCATTTGCATACCTATTTTAAAACCCATAAAAATTGAAAATTTTAAAAATTATAAAAATTATTGTTTTCAATTTTGGCCATATTTGACTTGAGTTTGACAAATAGGTTAACTGGCTAGGAACAACTAGATCCTAGACTTAGTAAATTAAAAACCCTAAAAATAACCTTTCTTAAAAATTTAACAGTAGAAAGTATATGTCTTTGTAGTTTATTTAGAAATAGGCAAATTTCGAGTTGAATTCTTGGGGTAAGTTAAAACAAAGGAAAAGTATTGATATTTTTATTAGAGTATAAGTTTGAAAAATAATTCCTAGCTTAAGTCTAAATTCTAAAAATGTATACCCTACAAATTGCACAAACATGCACCTTGAAACTTGGAATAGTAGAAGAGACCTTGAAATGCTCTTGTCTAAAGTCCTTAGTACGAAGAAAATAAAAAATAAAAAATTCAAGTGTGAATAAAGAGATAATAAAAAAAAATGAACACTGGTTTTTGTGATTAATTAAGGCTAAAAAAATAGAAAAAATATTTAGCGAGGGTGCTTCATCATCTAGTGCCTTAGACCAACTGGTTTGGGAGTCACTGCTAAAAGCCTTGGGTGTTGCAAAACTAGGAATTACGCTTTAAAGTGCATACACATTTTGTAATCGGTTGTTGGTACCTCAAGAAGTATTAACAATCGCATGAAGGATGTGTGAGCAAATTTCATCTAAAAATTCACCAATTAAGAAGTGCTTTGGACAACGGACAAGAGTATGATTGCTTGATTTAAATTTCCAAGTGTAGGGGTGATTTATACACACACGTAGGGGTATGTGATTGGGGTTTAGATAAGAGATAGGGATGAAGAATAGGACTTATATCTTTAATAGAGATGATAAAAATTCCTCAGTTGAGATGGAACCCTAGAAGGAAAACTTAAGAGATGCCAAAAGCTAAGTAAATTCATAAGGATATATATAATCTTAAGTTAAATGATAAGGAAGCGTGAAGAAAATGGGTGGATGATTTATGAGTCGAAGATAATAGAATTCCTTGTTAGAAAACCTAATTGAAGAATAAAAGTCAATGGGCCTAATTGATAGGATTTTGTGGGTATTATCTGCTGAAAACCCTCAGGAGACAACACTCCTCCTACTAGGGACACCTAAAGGTTTAACGGCTTATTGCACGAGCTCAGTGCAATCGCGTTTCCCTGCGAAAGTGAGGTTAGGATTTTGTCAAGAATAAAACTAGGTTTGCTCGAGGACGAGCAAAAGATAAGTTTGGGGGTATTTGTTCATATCATAATATTGCATTATTATATTCCCCAGTCCTAGTCATTTTACAAATAAACATGTGCTTTTGACCCATGTCTGCTACATAGTTGCAGGTTACAGGTTCTTGGAATAAAAACAGTGAAAAAGACAAAAGACGATACAAAAGTGAGACTTCGACCAACAAACGGAGAATCTTTATCTTGCCTACAGTTTGAAGACTAAACGAAGATCAATGGACGATTTCACAAGGAACAAAGGCAGTGCAAGGTTCAAGACTTCGTCATGAAGCAACGGTAAAAGTCCACTACAATTATTCACTGTGGAAATCTGGAAGAGAACTAGAAGCCAACCTGAGAAAAAAATTGAAGAAAATAACAGGAAAAATGCAACAGAACAATACCTGAGAAGATGAGCCCACAAGCTCATTACTTGGTCACGAATCCGCGGCCAAACATGGGCTTTGGCCGCGGATCCGGGACCATATAAGGCCCATGTCGGTGCAAAATTCTATTGGCGCTGGAGGATCGTTGACTAGGTCTTTTTCTTAGGGGGTATTTTTGTAATAGTAGATGTGCGAGTCAATTGTAACCCTTGGGTTTCTATCCTCTATAAATAGAGACCCTAATTCTTGTATTAGGTTATGCCTCTTTTTATGAATAAAATTCAGAATTCTTTTGGAGAGCATCGATGCCTCTTTTCATATCATATATTCAGATCTGACAACCCTGTGTAAATGTTTGGAGAGAGCCATCTGTAAAGTAAGTAGATCTATTTAATTGCCCTAGTTTAGATTTAATTTCTTGCCCTAGATAAATGTTCTTCAATTCCCTAATGAGCGAGTAGTCTCCTCGCTTGTTAGGGTTAGCTTTGGGGAAGGCTTTTGAGAGATGAGATCTCTCATCCCTTTCTTGCCCATCACACTTTTTCATAGGACTCCATTCATACATGCACACACCGCTCCCTACGGCACCCTATCCCACGAGGTAGCGGTGATACCGTAGTATAAAAGCCCGGTTGTGATTGTTTTCCATGGAGGTTAGGGTAAAGATTGATAAAGGAAGGACAAGAAACTAGAGGAAGAAACATCTTTCCAAATGATTCTAATCCCCTTTATTAATAATTACCATACCACCTCATAGATCTTAATTTGGGTATAGAAAGCGGTGAGATTTATTTACATTTCCAAACCTACCCTAAACCTAACCCTAGCAAGACTTAGATCTAGATAATCTTAGTATAGAATAATTTAGTTTTTAGATTTAATAAATCAATCCGGCTCCCATCGGAATTAACTCATAAGAGCGACTAGGAAATTCACAACATCCCTGTGGACCGACCCGTACTCACCGGCTAGCTGCAAAGTGACGCCGTTCTTGATTGCGGTTACTAGATAATTTTTGAGATAAATCAGCGATCATGGAGATTCTCCCGCCAAAGACTCTCAAACAATTGCGGTCTCTCCAAGGGAAGCTCGCGTATATCCGGCGATTTATAGCCAATCTCTCTGGCAAGTGCCATCCTTATAGTCACCTGATGAAAAAGGGAACCCCGTTCGTCTGGGATCACAAATGCCAAGGCGCACTAGACGAAATCAAGCAGTATCTGCAGAACCCGCCAGTACTGGCCGCTCTGGTCAAGGGAAAACCCCTCATTCTTTATACAACAGCCCTCGAAGGTTTGTTAGGCGCATTATGGGCACAAGAGAACGACCAAGGGAAAGAAAGAGCTCTCTACTACTTAAGTCGAGTTCTCCTGGGGGCAGAAAGCAATTATTCTCCCATCGAAAAACACTGCCTGGCGTTGATCTTCGCGATAACGAAACTCCGACACTATGCGTTGGCGCATGAAGTTCGTCTCATATCAAAGGTGGACCCTCTCAAATACTTGATGTCGAAGGCCATATTGACGGGGCGAATCGCTAAATGGTCCTTGCTCTTGATGGAGTTCTCGATAACTTATCAGCCTCTTAAAGCGGTGAAAGGCCAAGCCATCGCCGACTTCCTCGCTGAGCATCCAATACCTGCCGATTCTCCTTTGGACTGCGAGCTGCCAGACGAACATGCGTTTGATGCGATCGACGGTGGTGATGCCCGATGGGAACTTTATTTTGATGGAGCGTCCTCCATGAAGAAGCGAAAACAGAATACCCCTATAATCAAATCAGGGGTGGGCCTTATCTTCGTGACCCCACAAGGAGGGATAATGCGCTTCTCCTTCTCCTTGACAGAGCCAAGGACGAACAATGAAGCTGAATACGAAGATTTGATAGCAGGCCTTGAGATCGCCATCGACATTGAATTGAAAACCTCCTCATATACGGAGACTCCCAACTGGTCGTCAGTCAAGTAAACGGTGATTATCAAACGTGCAAACCAGAGCTGGTAAAGTATGGCGAGAGAGTACAGCAGTTGCTAACCCAAATACCTTCCTACATCTTGGAAAGCATACCACGTGCAGAAAATAGCAAAGCAGATGCATTAGCCAAGCTTGCTAAAGAATTGGCCGATGAGAACCTCGATGACGTGAGAATCGTTGTGCAAAGCTGTCGAGTTCTTGCGCCGGCGGAAATATCTTCGGAGTCGTCCGAAGAAAAGGGAGCAACCGAGCAAATGGCTATGCAAATAAAAGACCAAGAAACGGTTGAGGATTGGAGAGAAGTCTTTATAGACTATTTCAAATCCCATCGAACACCTGAAGATGCGTCCTCAAGACATCAGCTTATGAAATGAGCTCTGTCTTTCGCCTTCGTCAATGATGCTCTGTACAAGAGGTCATTTGATTCTCTGTGGTTGAGATGCCTGGGACCTGAAGAAGAAAAAAGAGTCATCCAAGAAGTTCATGACGGACTCTGCGGTTCTCACCAAGCAGGGCCGAAGATGAAGTTGAAGATTAAACGGATGGGTTATTACTGGCCCACGATGATTCAGGACTGCCTCGAGTATGCGAAGCAATGCCACTCGTGCCAGATTCATGGGGACTTTATCCATCAGCATCCGAATCCACTACACCCGACAGTGGCTAGCTGGCCGTTCAAAATGTGGGGAACTGATATAATCTGCCCCATTGAACCAGCATCCTCCAGAGGGCATCGTTTCATTTTGGCGACAACTGATTACTTCTCCAAATGGGCAGAAGCAGTACCGCTGAGGGAAGTGAAGACGGAGAATATCCTCCACTTCTTCAAGACGCACGTTATTTATCGGTTTGGAACTCCACGACGGATCATCTCCGATAACAGACTAGCCTACAGAAGCCATAAGATCAGCCGCTTCACACAACAGCACAACATAGACTGGAGATACTCCTCGGTTTATAATCCCCGAGCTAACGGTCTAGCGGAGGCTTTCAATAAGACCCTGACGAAGATCGTGAAGAAAACGGTGTCACGAAATAAGAAGGACTGGCATGAAAGACAACATGAAGCTCTCTGGGCGTATCGAATTACGTTCAAGACGGCCACCAGCACAACGCCGTACGCGTTGGTATTCGGTACAGAAGCAGTACTCCCCCTCAAGATAGAGTTACCCTCTTTATGAGTGGTAGTCCATTACGAGCTAACGGACGAAGAGAATGCTCACCTTTGGCTTGAGGAGCTCGATGCCCTTGACGAAACCCGACTCCTGGCGCAGTGATCAGTCGAAAATACTGCATTTTTTAACCGGCGATTTCCCTATCATTTGCACTCATTTAGAAGTGTACGTTATTCATAATTTCACATATTAGCAAATCAGTCGTTAAATATCAGATTGTATGTGTTAGATTCTAAAACCGACATTTCTGAGGAAATTGACTGCATTTCATGGCATCGCATCATCCCTGTATTGCGCAACACTTGTTTCGAGATTTGTGCAGGAAATTGCAGGATTAAAGCCAAAAGAAGCTGATCAAAAATACACCAACTCCAAGTCTTGAGTTCTGGTAGCAATCTAGAGGGCAAAACAAAATTCAACATATCACAAAAGGGCCCATATATCAGTACCAGAGAAGCCCAAAAGTTTCAAGATTTGAAGCCCCCAAAGCGCCGCGGAACCGCGGCGGGAGCTGGCTTGCGCCGCGGATCCGCGGCGGTATTTCCACGTCAGTAGTTGATTTTTAGGGCATAATTCCTCTCTCAGTCCCAGAAGCTCAGAAAGATACGTCAAATTCCAGAATTCTCTCGAAGCTTCTACCAGATCAGTAAAGATCATTAAGCAAAGCTAATCTTAATTAAGCTCCTAACAAATTATTTCTAGAAGCTCCCTCCTAACTAATCACATCTAGAAGCTTCTCCTCTAACTAACTTTTGGAGGGAAATTCAAATCTCCTCAACAAACTTTTGGAGGGAAACTTAAAATTCAAATCCTAGATCTAGGGTTTGGTTGTCTATAAATAGGAACCTAGATCTAAGGGTTGAAGGGAATCTTAGCTAATCTTTAGTTCCTTAATCTCTAATTCTTCATCTTCTTCCACAAGTTTAGTGACAAGACTTGTGCGAAACCCTAACCCTAATTCCACTCCAAATTCAAGATCCTGAGTACCAATCAAGCGAGAAGCCCCTCAACCTTTTAGGAGCGGAGCCGATCTCCAATCGAGCAAGTGATCCAAGCCGATCCGCGACTCACGGAACCGAGCGAAGCCAAATCGACGATCGAGTTCTTCCTCTTGTAGTTCTTGAGCAAATGTAATGAAATTGTTGATATAAATAAAAGGTGAAATTCTTTAATCTTGCTTTCTTTAAATTCTTACATCATGATTCGATCTCAATTTATGATTTTAGTTCTTGTGATGATGTTTGAGTAAAACTCCGCTCGTTAAGGAGTCGAGACAATCAATAGAATGATGATGTAACAAATCTTTAAACGATTCTTGAGTCCTACGAGTTTTGTAAACCCTAGCAAGTTCAAGAATCGATGACCTAGTTTCGTAGCGATGCTTTCTTGATTGTGATCGCTCGAAATTAGGGATCTACGATCGTTTCTTGAATTTACTAGAGGCTAGAATGTGAATGATATCGACGAATGAACAAGGGATAATTGATGAAACCCTAGTTTCACTAGAAATCCCTAATTCTCGTCGATCATCATCGATCTAGTATCAATCCATCGAAGGATAAGAATACGTCATCTTGAGATTGCATCACATCTATAGATCCGATCGATTCCTACGAGCCTCATTTCGATTCTTGATATTTGGTTGGAAAAATCATCAAACTATCAATTCTTGATTCTATCTTTTTCTTGTTATTAGATCTATATTTTCTAATTCTTGAACTTCAAATATAAATCATGAATTGTTTTGTTTTGTTTTCTTTAAAATTTCGACTCAACTAATTCAAAAGACGAACTATTACACTGTCCCTGTGGACGATCCGCACTCACTTACAATCTACATCCGACACCGTAGTTGATTGCGGTCAAATAATTCTTTGATTGTGATTCTATAAATTTTCTTAAACACACAACAAGAATTTGAATCAATCATTTCTATTTGTCATGATCAGGCCTGTGGGGGTCACTTTGGCTAGTTTGGGGGAGGTTTGTGCTTATTTTCGCATCATTTGCATCATACTTTGCATAAGCATAAAACATTTTTTCTATTGGTCGCCTAGGTCAAACTCTAGACCGCTCCTAACTGCCAAAAGACAAGTCGCAGGATAAATCCTCCACTGCCTCTTTGTCCCCCTGTGGCCAGGTAAGTGCCAGGTAAGTGGAAAGGTACTCCACTACGTAAGTAGTGGACCTAATTAATAACCACTAGCCTTCGACACACTTGCCTTAGACACCACAAGAAAACGCGGATAAGCAATGAATTACCCACGGCCTTCTCTTGTCCTAAATGAGCGCGACGGTCCTTAGAGTCATCTCTAGATATTTTTTAATTAATGAGGGTAAATGCGGATGCAAGTTTGTGATTTTTGGGGCTTAGGAAGGGTAATGAACTCCCCACCTAATCTGGATTTGGTCGTGCTCCTTAATATCCGTATTAATATGCAAACAACCAAGAATCAAAAATACGCACAATTTATTTTTGCTTTTTGCGCGGCGCTGCGATTATTTGCAAAGAAACCTGCACAAAATGTTAATTGGAGTAGATGGGGAACTTGATAAGAAAGTCAAGAGAGTTACCAAAAATATTTGAACAGTGATTCCACTGTAGCACCGCGGTTCCGCCGCGGGAGTCGCCTAATGCCGCGGTTCCGCGGTGGAAATATCAGATCACTGCACGAAATTTTGAGGCTCTGTTTCTGATCACCTTCTAAGCTCTCTGGAATTATCAGAAATTTTTTTCCACGGCTCCAATGATTCCAGATTTTCTCGCAATCAAATCACAACACACGTATTAGGGTTTGTACGAGTTTAGATCTAAAAATTATAATGGAATAAATTTTTCAACTCAAATTTCAAAATACGAACAATTAGCGCACTATCCCCGGCAACGGCGCCATTTGATTGTAAAAGAAATTCTTCTTTGTGTAAATCAAATCAAATAGTCCCCGGCAACGGCGCCATTTGATTGATTCAAATTCTTGTTGTGTGTTTAAGAAAATGTATAGAATCACAATCAAAGAATTATTTGACCGTAATCAACTACGGTGTCGGATGTAGATTGTAAGTGAGTGCGGATCGTCCACAGGGACAATGTAATAGTTCGTCTTTTGAATTAGATGAGTCGAAATTTTAAAGAAAACAAAACAAAACAATTCATGATTTATATTTGAAGTTCAAGAATTAGAAAATATAGATCTAATAACAAGAAAAAGATTGAATCAAGAATTGATAGTTTGATGATTTTTCCAACCAAATATCAAGAATCGAAATGAGGCTCGTAGGAATTGATCGGATCTATAGATGTGATGCAATCTCAAGATGACGTATTCTTATCCTTCGATGGATTGATACTAGATCGATGATGATCGAAGAGAATTAGGGATTTCTAGTGAAACTAGGGTTTCATCAATTATCCCTTGTTCATTCGTCGATATCATTCACATTCTAGCCTCTAGTAAATTCAAGAAACGATCGTAGATCCCTAATTTCGAGCGATCACAATCAAGAAAGCATCGCTACGAAACTAGGTCATCGATTCTTGAACTTGCTAGGGTTTACAAAACTCGTAGGACTCAAGAATCGTTTAAAGATTTGTTACATCATCATTCTATTGATCGTCTCGAGTCCTTAACGAGTGGAGTTTTACTCAAACATCATCATAAGAACTACAATCATAAATTGAGATCGAATCATGATGCAAGAATTTAAAGAAAGCAAGATTAAAGAATTTCACCTTTTATTTATATCAACAATTTCATTACATTCGCTCAAGAACTACAAGAAGAAGAACTCGATCGTCGATTTGTCTTCGCTCGAATCCGTGAGTCGCGGATCGGCTTGGATCACTTGCTCGATTGGAGATCGGCTCCGCTCCTAAAAGGTTGAAGGGCTTCTCGCTTGATTGGTACTCAGGATCTTGAATTTGGAGTGGAATTAGGGTTAGGGTTTCGCACAAGTCTTGTCACTAGACTTGTGGAAGAAGATGAAGAATTAGAGATTAAGGAACTAAAGATTAGCTAAGATTCCCCTCAACCCTTAGATCTAGGTTCCTATTTATAGACAACCAAACCCTAGATCTAGGATTTGAATTTTAAGTTTTCCTCCAAAAGTTTGTTGAGGAGATTTGAATTTCCCTCCAAAAGTTAGTTAGAGGAGAAGCTTCTAGATATGATTAGTTAGGAGGGAGCTTCTAGAAATAATTTGTTACGAGCTTAATTAAGATTAGCTTTGCTTAATGATCTTTGCTGATCTGGTAGAAGCTTCGAGAGAATTCTGGAATTTGACGTATCTTTCTGAGCTTCTGGGACTGAGGGAGGAATTATGCCCTAAAAATCAACTACTGACGTGGCAATACCGCCGCGGAACCGCGGCGCAAGCCAGCTCCCGCCGCGGTTCCGCGGCGCTTTGGGGGCTTCAAAGCTTGAAACTTTTGGGCTTATCTGGTACTGATATATGGGCCCTTTTGTGATATGTTGAATTGTGTTTTGCCCTCTGGATTGCTACCAGAACTCAAGACTTGGAGTTGGTGTATTTTTTATCAGCTTCTTTTGGCTTTAATCCTGCAATTTCCTGCACAAATCTCGAAATAAGTGTTGCGCAATACAGGGATGATGCGATGCCATGAAATGCAGTCAATTTCCTCAGAAATGTCGGTTTTAGAATCTAACACATGCAATCTGATATTTAACGACTGATTTGCTAATATGTGAAATTATGAATACCGTACACTTCTAAATGAGTGCAAATGATAGGGAAATTGCCGGTTAAAAAATGCAGTATTTTCGACTGATCAAATTCCTCCAAACTTATTTTCGATCATCTCGAGCGAACTGTTTTATTTAAAAGAGAAGGAGAAAATAAAGAAAGAGAAAAACTAACTAGCACACTTTCGTAGGCAACACGATTGCACTGAGCACGTGCAACAAGCCTTTAAACCTCTAGGTGTCCCTAGTAGGAGGAGTGTTGTCTCCTGAGGGTTTTCAGCGGATTGCACCCACAAAATCCAATAATAAAAGGAAGATCATGAATATTACATTTAAAGATAAGAATTGTAAAAGAAAAGCTTTGAAAATTAGGGTTTCCAACTAAGCTAGCATTTCGGTTGTCATGAGCTCTATCTTAATGGTCATGAAAAGATGTCAGAAATCACGTCCTCCCTCAATAAAATATCGTCTTATTTTTCATTCCTATCTTTATTCCAAACATCGATCATATCACCCTGCGTGTGTGTAAAGGACATCCCTACACCCGGAGAATTCAATTCAAGATATCATACTCTTGCCCATCAGCCTCAGTACTTTTTAATTAATGAATATTTAGATGCGCTCACACACTTTCATGCGACCGTTAATACTTCTTGAGGTACTAACCGACCGATTACTCATGTGCTTGCTTATTTGGTGTATTTTCCTCGTCTTGCACCACCTAAGGCATAGCAGTGACTCCCAGACCAGTTGGCCTTAGGGCACTAGGTGAAGAGGCACCCTCGCTATATATTTTTTATTGCCCTCGGTGATAACAAAACCAGTGTTCATTTTTCTCACCACTTTATATTTTCTTCATTATTATTATTTTTTATTTCCTTCATACTTTTGGCTTTAAGACAAGAGCATTTCAATGTATCCTCTACTATCCCAGGCTTTAAGACGTGTGTAAGTGCGAATAGTAAGGTATCAACGTTCAAAATGTTTGGCTTCCAGAATAGAAACTATTTTTCAGACTTATTTTTATCCTCAGATTAGTGACGTCTTTCATCTTACTAACCCTTGGGACAACGGCTCATAACTACTTATTACTAGTTCGTATAAGAAAACTTCTAATTTTCTTGGTTTTCTTAAATTTTTCTAATCTCATGGATGTAATTTTTCACTATCTAATCTTTCATTATCTTATTTATGTACAAAAATATTTTTATTTTTTGAAATTTTTGAAATTTTTATAGGTTTGGAAAAATGTTTTGTGCTTATGCAAAGTATGATGCAAATGATGCGAAAATAAGCACAAACCTCCCCCAAACTTGTTTTCAACAGTGTCCTCACTGTTTCCATCTGCTAAATCTCGAAAAAAACCTGTAAGCTTGGGAGGAATTTATTAGTGGGGGCAAAATATTTAAGTGAAGATCCTCCCCCAAACTTATTTTTGGCTCATCATTTTGTAAAAATTTTCTTTTCAGGAGCCAGAAAAAATATCCCCACCAAACTTGAGTTATACAATGTTAATCTTTGAAAATCACATCGGGGGTTAAAAATCAATGGTCGATGCCAAGCTTTGCAAATACCGAAAGTTAACACCAACCATTCAAAAAATTTATCAATGCAGTGCTCTGGTTGGTGGAAGAAGAAGTGGGGAAAGGTTAAGTGGTGGAACAGAATGTGTGTGCGTCTCATTTTGGAGAGACGATGCAGTGTATATGATGGATTACTCGCATTCTTTTTATAGTTCAGAAGAAGGGGTGGAGGTTCAATTTCATTGATTGGGACATGATTCATCTCAACACCCGTGTCATTCAAAAATGCGAGTTCATCAGCGAAGATTTCCTCAAAAGTTCCATTTATACCCCGATGAATAATGTCATCACAAAGTGCGGGGTGATCTTCAGACTCTAAAGGCATTTCATAATCAGTGTTAATTGTTGACCCGGACATCTTGGTGGAAGAGTCCGTATGTGTATGATACATAGTTGGGTCAAACAATAACGTATGAAAAGAGTCAAGATCGGTATTAGGAGGATCATCAAATTCGCTGTTGTCGACATCCATTAAGTCGACAGAACATACCTGAGCAATAGGTTCGGAGGGTACACTTCCCAACTTATAAATGTTCAGCTCTGTTGACCTATTCCCGAAAGATAGAGTCATAGAACCGTTACGACAGTTGATAATAGCATTGGAAGTGGCCAAAATGGGGCGACCTAAAATCACCGGAATTTGGTTCCGTGGGTTCGCTACAGGCTGTGTATCAATTACAATAAAGTCCACAGGGAATATAAATTCCCCGATTTTTATTAACACATCCTCCAGTTCACCCCTAGGTTTGGTGATTGATCGGTCAGCCATCTGGAGAGTTATGCTCGAGGGCTTTAACACTCCGAGACCTAGTTGCTCGTAAACTGAGTATGGAAGCAAGTTAACACTAGCGCCAAGGTCTAGTAGAGCACGGTTAGTGTGTTTTTCCCCGATAGAAATGGAAATAGTAGGATATCCAGGATCCTTACGTTTCCTCGGTAATTGCTGGGGAAAGGCCGTGTCTACAGTTTTTGCCATAAAAATCTTCTTAGGCACTTGAGTCTTCCTCTTCCTAGTGCACAAGTTCTTAAGAGTTTTCGCATAGGACGGAACTTGTTGGATGGCATCTAGGAGAGAGATGTTGATGTTAACTTGCTTAAAAATGTTCATAATCTTCTCCATATGTGGACTCGGTGTGTTAGCCCTTAACCGATTAGGATAAGGTGCTTTAGCAATAAGCGCTGGGTCCATCATAGGAGAAGGAAGTGTGTGTGGAATCGATCCCAAAATAGAAGTGGGGATCGTCCGTGGAGGGGTAAAAGAGGTGGGCTGAAGTGGCGAGCCTTTTGGGAAACGAAGAATAAGCTCAGAAGAAGGTGGTGGGGTAGAAGAACAAGGATCAGAACTAGAAGTGTGTGTGTGAGGAAAGGTCTCAGCCGGGGTGTTATTGATTGATTTATCAGAATCATCAAACTCTTCCCCAACGTGAGTGTCAAGCACTCTTCCAGATCTCAACGTGATTGCATCCACATGATGTGAATAGCCAGGATTGGGTAAAGATTGAGCTGGAAGTTTCCCTTTCTCTCTTGCACGCATTTCGGCTTTTAGTTGTGCAATTTGTTCTTCCATCGATTTGATATTCTCATTTTGAGAGACAATGATCTTTATCACATTCTCGACGGAAGATTGCAAACTTGCCGTCCCTTGGATGGATTATTTCATGAAAGTATCCAAGGTTTGTGCTAGTGCAGAGGTATTATCTGTACCGGTCAATTGCAAAGAGTTTTCATGTGGTGCAAAAGTGTTGGCCAGATTTTGGAAGTTTTGTGATTGGAAGGGGTGCTGACTCAATTGAAGTTGTGGGTGTTGTTGTGGTGGAGGGACCCTTTGGAAATTGTTTTGGGTTGGAACCGTGTTTTGAGATTGTGATTGGTTCCAAACAAAGTTAGGGTGATTCCTCCAACCCTGATTATATGTGGAAGAAGATGGATCATTCCTAGGTCTTTGAAATGCGGCATTGGTATGCTCATGACCTTGAAACGGACATTCTTCCGTCAAGTGAGAAGGATCAGAACAGCATCCACATAGAGTTTTGGAGAGTGACATTTGACTTAGGGCGGTTAAAAATTTGTTTTCCATAGTCTCAAGTTTCTTTTGCATAGCTGAAATGTCAGCTCTAACTCCTATGGAAATATCATTGCCATCCCCAGACGATTGACTCACACCCTCCCACTGTAAAGATTTTTCAGCGAAATCTTCTAGAAATTTCCAGGCTTCCCCATCATCTTTTGTCATAAAGTTTCCTTGACACATGGATTCAAGGGTCTGTCTTGTGTTAGGATTAATGCCCTCATAAATGATTCGGCACAGTTCCCATCTCGGAATGCCATGATGTGGACATTGGACTAACAGATCCTTGAAGCGTTCAAGACATTTTGAAAATGGTTCATTTGGAAGCTGGGTGAATTGATTGATTTCACTCCGGACTCGAGCTGTCTTATGATGTGGGTAGAATTTCTTTAGGAATGCTTTGACGAATTCTTCCCAATTTGAAATGGAATGTGCGGTAGTGTTATACAGCCACTTCTCGGCTATATCGCACAAGGTGAATGGGAGAAGACGAAGACGTAAAGCATCCACAGAAAGCTGTGAAGTACCCATCATTGCGCATACATTTTCAAATTTCGTGATAAACATGTATGTGTCCTCAGACTCGAGACTGTGAAATTTTGGTAGAAGGTTGATGTATTGGGGTTTTATTTGAAAATTTTCCCCGTTGGCTGGTGGAATGGAAAGACAAGTGGAAAGGGGGCCTCGTGTAGGATAGCATCTCTCTTGGAGAGAGATGCGAGGTGGATTCTGCGCACCAACGGACGGTGGCAGATTAGTGGAAAAGAAGTTCGATGGAGGTGGATCCATCGATGTGGGTGTGGTGTTGGGTGAAGAAGAAGAAAATGGAGAAATACCGACTTTAGGGTCGATCGAAAGGACGCGGACTAACAGGCACTAGAATCCCGTTGTCCAGCCTATCTTGCACTAAAAAGGGTTAGTACAAGTGGCAGCGTGAATTTATAATTAGGGGAATGATGAAAGAATGCAGTGTTTGTTTTGAAAATTGGATGGATTTTTGAAAAAATGATGCAACACAACAAATGTAACACACAAAACCCTAATTCTATTGGTCGCCTAGGTCAAACTCTAGGCCGCTCCTAACTGCCAAAAGACAAGTTGCAGGATAAATCCTCCACTGCCTCTTTGTCCCCCTGTGGCCAGGTAAGTGCCAGGTAAGTGGAAAGGTACTCCACTACGTAAGTAGTGGGCCTAATTAATAACCACTAGCTTTCGACACACTTGCCTTAGACACCACAAGAAAACGCGGATAAGCAATGAATTACCCACGGCCTTCTCTTGTCCTAAGTGAGCGCGACGGTCCTTAGAGTCATCTCTAGATATTTTTTAATTAATGAGGGTAAATGCGGATGCAAGTTTGTGATTTTTGAGGCTTAGGAAGGGTAATGAACTCCCCACCTAATCTGGATTTGGTCGTGCCCCTTAATATCCGTATTAATATGCAAACAACCAAGAATCAAAAACACGCACAATTTATTTTTGCTTTTTCCGCAGCGCTGGGATTATTTGCAAAGAAACCTGCACAAAATGTTAATTGGAGTAGATGAGGAAGTAGATAAGAAAGTCAAGAGAGTTACCAAAAATTTTTGAACAGTGATTCCACTGTAGCACCGCGGTTTCGCCGCGGGAGTCGCCTAATGCCGTGGTTCCGCAGTGGAAATATCAGATCACTGCACGAAATTGTGAGGCTCTGTTTCTGATCACCTTCTAAGCTCTCTGGAATTATCAGAAATTTTTTTCCACGGCTCCAATGATTCCAGATTTTCTCGCAATCAAATCACAACACACGTATTAGGGTTTGTACGAGTTTAGATCTAAAAATTATAATGGAATAAATATTTCAACTCAAATTTCAAAATACGAACAATTAGCGCACTATCCCCGGCAACGGCGCCATTTGATTGTAAAAGAAATTCTTGTTTGTGTAAATCAAATCAAATAGTCCTCGGCAATGGCGCCATTTGATTGTTATGATATTTTCCGATTGTGTAAGCAAATCAAATGATGCCCGGCAACGGCGCCATTTGATTGAAAACGATTCTTAAACACACAACAAGAATTTGAATCAATCAAATGGCGCCGTTGCCGGGGATCAAACCCGGGTCACCCGCGTGACAGGCGGGAATACTCACCACTATACTAAGTATTGTCGGTTTAAGTATTGTCCTGATCAGATCATTCGCCGATGTGTCCCGGAAGAAGAGTTCAAGAGTGTTCTTTCTTTTTGTCATGATCAGGCCTGTGGGGGTCACTTTGGTCCTAAAAAGACGGCGGAGAAGGTTTTGCAATATGGATTTTATTGGCCGACCTTATTCAAGGACGCATTTGAGCATTGCAAAACCTGTACACAATGTCAGTACACGGGTAGAATCTCCCAGAGGAATGAAATGCCTCAGCAACCCATTCTGGTTGTTGAAATATTCGATGTTTGGGGTATTGATTTTATGGGTCCCTTTCCCAACTCCTTTGGGAATTTGTACATACTGCTGGCAGTTGATTATGTCTCAAAGTGGGTAGAAGCCATTCCATGTAGCACTAATGACAGGAAAGTTGTCATTAAGTTCTTGAAAGAGAATATCTTTTCGCGATTTGGACACCCACGCGCTATTATTAGCGATAATGGGACACATTTCTGCAACAGGTCTTTCGAGACTTTGATGCGAAAATACTCAATCAACCACCGACTTTCTACACCCTATCATCCCCAAACAAGCGGGCAGGCTGAAATCTCAAACATACAAATCAAACTTATCCTGGAGAAGACTGTTGTTAAAAATAGAAAAGACCAGTCGACCAAACTGACGGATGCTCTTTGGGCATTCCGAACTGCATATAAGACTGACCTAGGGATGTCTCCATATAGGATAGTGTTTGGGAAAGCATGTCATTTACCCGTCGAGATAGAGCATAAAGCATTGTGGGCTATTAAGGAAATAAATTTTAATCTAAACCAAGCTTGCAACTTTCGGAAGCTGCAACTTAATGAGCTAAGCGAACTCCGCGATGAAGCTTATGATAACGCTGTAATCATAAAGAATAGGACTAAGGTTTTTCACGATAAAAACATTTTGAGGAAAACATTTACACAAGGTCAACAAGTCCTTCTTTATGATTCACGATTACACCTTCACGCGGGTAAGCTCCGATCTCGGTGGAAGGGACCTTTTGTTGTGCGGTCTGTATACCCGCACGGGGCAGTAGAAGCAGAAAATGTTAAAAACGGCACATTTTTCAAAGTGAATGGACATAGACTAAAGCCGTATTTTTCCACTGACCCCACGGAGGAGCTCCTGTTCTTACAGAAGCCAGTTTATTTGGATTAAAATTCCTCCGTCTCACCTTCATGTCCAGTATATCATTGCATCATCTTTTGAATCGAGGTGAGTGAAAAGAATAAGTTTGGGGGAAGTTCTTCACCTATATATTTTGCCCCCACTAATAATTCTTCCCAGACTTACAGGTTTTGTAGATATAGCTGTTGGCAACAGTGAGGACACTGTTGAAAATAAGTTTGGGGGAGGTTTGTGCTTATTTTTGCATCATTTGCATATCATTTGCATAAGCACAAAACATTTCTTTAAAAATTTATAAAAATTTAAAAATTCTCAAAATCCATAAAAATTTAAAAATTTTCAAAATATAAAAATATTTTTGTACATAAATAAGATAATAAAAGTTTAGATAGTGAAAAATTGCATCCATGAGATTAGAAAAATTTAAGAAAACCAAGAAAATTAGAAGTTTTCTTATACGAACTAGTAATAAGTAGTTATGAGCCGTTGTCCCAAGGGTTAGTAAGATGAAGGACGTCACTAATCTGAGGATAAAAATAAGTCTGAAAAATAGTTTCTATTCTGGAAGCCAAACATTTTGAATGTTGATACCCTGCTATTCGCACCTACACACGTCTTAAAGCCTGGGATAGTAGAGGATATCTTGAAATGCTCTTGTCTTAAAGCCAAAAGTATGAAGGAAAAAAAAGTGAATAAAAAATATAAAGTGGTAAGAAAAATGGACACTGGTTTTGTTATCACCGAGGGCAATAAAAATATATAGCGAGGGTGCTTCTTCACCTAGTGCCCTAAGGCCAACTGGTCTGGGAGTCACTGTTATGCCTAAGGTGGTGCAAGACGAGGAAAATACACCAAATAAGCAAACACATGAGTAATCGGTCGGTTAGTACCTCAAGAAGTATTAACGGTCGCATGAAAGTGTGTGAGCAATCTCATCTAAATATTCATTAATTAAAAAGTACCGAGGCTGATGGGCAAGAGTATGATAGCTTGAATTGAATTCTCCGGGTGTAGGGATGTCCTTTACACACACGCAGGGTGATATGATCGATGTTTGGAATAAAGATAGGAATGAAGAATAAGACGATGTTTTATTGAGGAAGGACGTGATTTCTGACATCTTTTCATGACCATTAAGATAGGGCTCATGACAACCGAAAAGCTAGCTTAGTTGGAAACCCTAATTTTCAAAGCTTTTCTTTTACAATTCTTTTCTTTAAATATAATATTCATGATCTTCCTTTTATTATTGGATTTTATGGGTGCAATCCGCTGAAAACCCTCAAGAGACAACACTCCTCCTGCTAGGAACACCTAGAGGTTTAAAGGCTTGTTGCACATGCTCAGTGCAATCGTGTTGCCTACGAAAGTGTGCTAGTTAGTTTTTCTCTTTCTTTATTTTCTCCTTCTCTTTTTAATAAAAGTTCGCTCGAGACGATCGAAATTAAGTTTGGGGGAATTTGATTAGTCGAAAATATTGCATCTTTTAACCGGCAATTTCCGTGTCATTTGCATTCATATAGAAGTGTTCGGCATTCATATAGCACATATTAGCAAAACAGTCGTCAAATATCAGATTACATGTGTTAGACCTTAAAACCGGCATTTCTAGGGAAATTGACTGCATTTCATAGCATGGCATCATTTCTATATATTGCAACCCGTGTTTCGAAGTCCGTGCAGGAAAATAAGAAGATCGGTCAAAAATTTACAAGACAAGACTGCTAAAAGAATACGCCAACTCAAGGATTTGGAATCTGATATTGATCTAAAGGGCATTCAGGAATTCAATATATCACAATAGACCTCTGAAGACATAATAAGCCAACACAAGAAAGTTGAAGCCATAAGGCCACCAAATGGCCGCGGTTCCGCGGCCTAAGCCTCCTTATGCCGCGGAACCGCGGCAGTTATGCCACGTTAGCCCTAAAATTTTGGTGCAAAATGCTTCTCTCAGGGTCCACACTTCGGAAAGATATGTCAAATTCCAGAAGACCCCAGAACCTTCTGCCAGATTAGCAAGCTTTGGGATCTACACTAAACTAGCCTTGTATTCTAGAAACTTCTCCCTAAACCCTAGCTTAAACCCTAAGCTAACAAACTTTTGGAAAGAACTTCTATTTCAAACTCAAGGCCTAGGGTTTGGGAGATCTATAAATAGGACCCTAGGCTCACTTGTAAGAGGAATCATCTATTTTATTGAATCATCCATTATTGATTGATCCATTCATTGATTCATTCATTGTTGTTGAGTAGAAACCCTAGTTCTTCATCTACCCAACAACAACCACCTCCAAACCCTAACCCTAATCCAATCCAAAAATACCCACTTCAAGATTCATGGAGTTCAAGCCAAGCAAGTCTTCTACAACCCTTTAGAAGCAAAGCCGGACTTCATCGGAGCACGAGATCGAAGCGATCCAAGACTCAAGAAGCCGAGCGATGCAAGATTTGACGAGCGATGTTCCTTCCTCTTGTAATTCTTGAGAGTTGTAACTTCTTGTTGATGTAATAAAGGTGAAGATTCTTTAAACTTATTTACATTTTAATTCTAGCATCATGATTTCATTTCGATTCTTGAATGTATTCTTTGCGATGATGTGTGAATAAACTCCGCTCGTGGAGGAATCGAGATGATCGTAGAATGATGATGTTGATAAATCTTTAAACGTTTTCTTAAGTCCTAAAGCGGTTGTAAATTCTTGAAAATAGAATGATCGATGATCTAGATCAATGTGAAATGGGTTCTTGATTCTTTTTCGCACGATCTAGAGAATCAACGATCGATCATTGTATTTTCAAGAAGCTATCTAGTGAATGTGATTCATCGAAAGGACAAAGGATAGGACGAAGAACCCTAATTCTTCGCAAGATCCTTAAACCTCGATCAATCGACATCATGTTAGCATCAATTCGTTAATGGATAAGAAACGTTGATTTCTAATCTTCATCACATCTACAATCTAATCGATTACTACGAGTTTTACTTCAAATCTTGAAACCCTAAAGTGATTGGAATTCTATTGAAACTCGATTCTTGATTTTATCATTTTCTTGATTCTTGATTAGAATAGTGACACTTGAAACATTTGATAAAATCTTGAATCATGTTTTCTTTTCTTTTCTATTAACTTTTCAATTCAAACAAATCAAACATAGAAACGAATCACACAATCCCTGTGGACGATCCGCACTCGCTTACGATCTACAACCGACACCGTAATTGATTGCGGTCAAATATAATTCTTTGATTGTGAATTTTATTCAATTTTCATACCGACACAACGAGAAACTCTTATCGAGCAAATGACACCGTTATCGAGGATCATTTGAGTTGATACACACTACACAAACAAGAATTCATAAAAATCACGCAGCAAAATCTGGAAGCTTATAAAGCAAAGATGACGCGCTCATATGAAAGATTGACCAGGCTGAGGACATTCCGCCAAGGCGAACTCATGCTAGTGGTCAAAAGACCTATGATTCCCAATCGCGCCAAGCAGGGAAAATTCGAGCCGAATTATGAAGGCCTGTACATTATAGATAAGGTCTACCAGGGTGGAGCCTATCTACTCATGGACATGCATGGTGAAAGACCTTTCAGGCCAATAAACGGTCGCATCCTGAAGAAGTACTATGCTTGACGAGTCACGGCCTAGGTCAATGATAGATGACGAAGACTATGTCCGCTCGCTATCTTCCTAAGCCCAAACTCTATAAGTAGTAACCGGCCTACTTTACAACGGACCGAAACGTTCCTAAACTAACGACGGACCGAAACGTCCCTAAACTAACGGCGGACCGAGACGTCCTTAAACTAACAACGGATCACTATGTCCTAAAACTAGCTGCTGACCGAGATGTCGATAAACTACGGTGGATTGCAGCATCCCAAAGCTGATAAAAAAAAGAATAAAAAAAGAGAGAAAAGAAAACGGTATGTCCATAAGCAAAATGGGCACGGATGAAAACCCGAAAAGGCTCCATGAGTAAAAACAGCAGGGCTACCAGCGAGTCTTGTGAAAACCCAAAAGGGCGCAACCTCGTTAAAAAAAAAGAAAAGAATAAAAAAAGAGAGAAAAGAAAACGGTATGTACATAAGCAAAATGGGCACGGATGAAAACCCAAAAGGCTCCGTGAGTAAAAACAGCAGGGCTACCGGCGAGTGTTTGTGAAAACCCGAAAGGGCGCAACCTCGTTAAAAGACACTTGCAGGGTCCTCTCGACCTTATGAGGAGAAACCACCTACGTGAGATCCTTACGACTCACAAGGGAGCAACACACTTAGGGATCCCCATGATTCCTAAGGAGAAATTGCATTTGCGAGATCCTCACGACCATTAAGGAGAACTCTCTTATGGTGTTGGAGATAGTGCCCTCAGAGTCAATTATTGGATCACAGGCACGTGATTGCAATGATTGAGGGAGGACCTATCCCAGTAGAACAGTCTTACTCGAGATGATAGTATGCTATCTGGTTTATCTTTATCATCGTGTACTGCTTTAGGTGACCTGACAGGTCGCTATTACACGTTGATAGAGCCCCTAGGATTCTTGCTTGACGACCAGCAGTATGATGGCGATCATATACGTGGGAACTGGTAGTCTATAAGCACATCCTTAAAAGGTCCCTAGTCGTGGGAGTTTCGAGACTGGGCATCGATACTCCATTAGTAGACTAGTGTATACAGTCGAGACCCCGACGAGGGGCGGTGGCCGGTCTCACAAGCCACTGGTGTCAGTTGGTTCACCTAAGATGTATACAGGTGCTCATTGGGTTATGAGTACACCGGACAGGACTCTCCGGGAACCTGCTAGTTGGTCTTATACCAGATGTCAGATAGCAGTTCCCTGGTGACATGTGTACAGGTTATTTCATCGACCTGAGATCGTCATTTGTCTCGTATGAGTTCCTACTGTGTTTTGATTACTACCCTACCACGGCTCAAAGGAGTCGTGCAAACAGGTTTTAGTTGGGTACAGTCCCGAGCCACATGGAGGCAGTGAGCGGATCTTCAGGGGTTCGTCTCTCCCGGTATTGGGGGTGAGGTCGCGCTGTGTCTAGGAGAGCCATTACGCAAAGCCCTCGGCCAAGGCAGGAGATTTACTGGTAGGTATTCCAGTAGTATCTCAGGGCGTTCTGGGCTACGCTCCGACACGACTTGTACCGCTTTTGGGGGTCTGACTTTTACCAACCCCCTAGGCCCGCCATGCGATACTCATAGACGAACGGACCGGACTGTACGGATATTGTCACTGACAGGCTCAGTAGGGTGTCAGGATGAGTTCGCTCATCGACGTCCCTTTTGGTCAATAGCTGGTGGCCCGTCACGTATTGGCTAATACCTCTGACGTGCTAGTGGTTAAATCCACAGCCATAGTATTGACGAGTCTTTAGAGTCCACCACACTTACAGTTACTCAAGCTTTCGGGCGAAACGCTGTAGAGGCCGTATGGAGATATGGCAGGGTCCGATCAGATACGTGCGGTATTGCACGGATCAGGATCGGACGGTTTGTACTAGTGGTCGTATGGATATATGGCAGGGTTCGATCAGATACGTGCGGTATTGCACGGATCAGGATCGAACGGATATTACTAGCCGGCTTTGGTTTAAGCCGGATCCTAGTATAGTACAGTGTAGATTTTGTCTCATTGCATTTGTATCCGGTAGGAATACAGATGCGGGTGTGTATGCACAGTATCGAGGTTTTCCTGTAATTTATTACGGGACCAGTTTTCTGGAGTTGCCAGTTTGCATTCCGTTCCGGCCGGTTTTCCTTTGTTCTTTCCCGGCCGGACTTTTCCGATGGAGGGTGTTATTTGCAAGTTTGCAAATAACACATTGTGGAGGGTTTTCATGCAAATAGTTTGATTATGAAAGCATCTTTTTTATTCTTTTCTTTTCTATCATCATTTCTTGTAAAAGGTGATTAGGATTGATTTGTGTTTGATGTGAGATTGTGATGATGATGTTTGGATATGGTCACCCTCTCTCTTTTCCTACACTCACCTCCCTCTTGCTTTCATATTCTTTCCTCCACCATTCTAATATGAGGAGGTTTTCATTTTTGGAGAGAAGAAGAAGATGAGAGCTTCATCTTGAGAGTTTCATTCTTGAACTCATTTTCATGCTAGAAAAATGCAAGCACCATTTTTCTAATCTTGATTCCTCCATCATCTTCAAATGGCAACAAACCCAAATGAGACATGTCTTCAACCCTACACATTCTACAGCAAATCTTGGACGCGTCGGCTAGCCTACTTCGCGCCCGAATTGCCTCGGTATTGAGGTGGGAGCCCGTAAAAGATACAGGCGATGTGGTGCCCTTCCGGCGAGGAGGCGACGACCGGAGTTTCCGCAGGAGATCGGGACGATGAGGAGAAGACCGGAGGACTCGGATCATTGGTATACTTCTCTTCCCATCTCTTGTTAGCTAGCATTAGGTTAATGGTTACGATCCGGGTTTTCATTGTCCGCGGTAGCGCCGGTATCCAAGTAAGGAAAATTTTTGATTCCGCATTTTGGCCTCGGATAGACGGCCGGGGCGCTGCCGTGAAGCAACATGGTATCAGAGCCACGCCATTAACCTTGCCTAGCTTGTTCTAATGTGTTTTACTTATCCGATCGACCGAAATTCCAAAAACCTCATTTTTGTTCACATCAGTTTTCTGTTGAAAATTTTTGGTCTCAAAATTTTTTTCAGGTTGTATAAAACTAATGTACTGGAAATTATAAGACTGCTGTAAAAATTCGACGCACTCAGTCGATGGATGAAGCGCGGAACCGCGGCCAAACCCCCCTTGGGCCGCGGTTCCGCCGCACTTTACTGTCCTCACTGTGTCCAATTTTTACAGTGGGCTTGTGGGCTGATTTTGGGGGTTTTGGGATATTAAATTTGGGCCCAGATTTTCTGTGAGTGCTACAGTATTGCTTGGGGGCCCACTTGTTAATTGTTTGATCGATCGGATATTTTAAACACATTATTTCACAGTATTTACATTATATCTGCGACCGTGAATGTCACTTGATCGGTAAATCCCGTCTAACTGCTATAGCCCGGCTAGACGGATTTGCGAACGTGACTTTCACGTTGATGTTCTATGTTTATGCTGTGTTGTTGCGGATCGGTCGTGGGGGATAGCCTGGATGCAATGCTAGTACAGTGTTGTTGTATTATGTACATTTGTTATTGCGGGGCGAACGTCCGACATGTGGACTGCCGTCACTTCCTGTTTGTATTATTCGTTTGGGGCACGACCTGGTTGCGGTCGATGTACCCGGTGTATGTATATTTTACTTTCTGTACTAGGATTGCCCCGCGGTGGGGTGCACGGATAGCCGGGTTCTGGAGGGCAACAAGCCTGCATCTCATGGCATTGGGACGGAGGGGGCTTCAGTCTGGAATTGGCGGGCTATTCGCTGCACTCGTAGGGGGTACAGGTTGACCCAGGAGGGGTGCCCAAGTTACCGGATTCCGTGAAGTGCTGGGTGGTCCATTCACGGTGCTGAAGGGGGCTGCCTCGCTTCAGGTTTTGGCGGGTGACTTGCCGCGCCCGTAGGGGTCTAGGATTTCATTGCACAGGCTATCCACACGACCAGGGGAACGTCGGGTTTCAGCAGCGGCTCTGTGAAACCCGGGGCTTCCAGATATCTGTATTGTTCTGTGATGCTGTATATTTCTGTGATGTTGCATTTTATTCACGCCTTGAGCGAATATAATATATTGGTATATATATTAGTAGATGTTGTATATGTTTTACATTCGCGCTAGTCCAGTCCCCGCTCTGTCGTTAGTTAGCTAACCTAACGGGTAATGACGGGACCCAGTGGCGAATGCGGATGGCATATACGTACATCAGTATATTTTCGTTCTTTGTGGTGTGATTAATTGATGGGACTGCGTTGATTCGGATCAATGCAAGCTAAACAAACCTATTCTGATGTTGTTGGAACACTTTTTCAAAAAGCTGTTATTGCAAGGACGTTCACTTTTGTTTTGCATCGTGGTATTCATTTGGAATATCCTGCTCCTCAGTCGACGAGGCAAGGGCCGAGATCCCTTCACCGGGAGTGACCCCTTGGACAGAAGTTTGCGTCAGGGCATTAACTTCACTATAGCCGATTACTTTTGCTTTGCATCGTGGTATTCAGTTGGAATATCCTGCACCTCATTCTACGGGGAAAGAGCCGAGATCCCTTCACCGGGAGTGACCTCTTTAGCAACGGTTTTCGTCACTATATTTTTCTAAAAAGGCTATGCAGTTCCTTCAACGATATCAAGTTCATTACGTTAAAGGTTTTTCGCCAAAAACCATTCGTAGCCCTCCGTCATTTCTTATGGGTATTATTTAGTATTCGTGCTGCGTTTGTTGACTCCGTCAAGGCGTAGTGTACGGTAGCTAAGTGGTTCTTGTTTGTTGCATAAATGGGATTGATTAGGACAGTCGTGCGGCCTTGTTGACTCCGTCAAGGGCACGTACGGGTGGGTTTAATGCAATCCAGATAATGACGGGTTGAACTTGACTAGGACTCTTTGATTTGTTGACTCCGTCAAGGTCACTTGAGTCCTAGGGGTAAAAATCACATCGGGAGTTTCAAAAGAACTGAAACTTGCCAGGCATGCGCATACCTTCTGGAGTGTGGTGACTTGAGTGGATTCCGTCAAGTTATCATGCGATGATAGTTGGATCCCGATTCCCACTGATGAGTTGGTTTACTCCTCGGGTGATCCCGACTAATTCTTCTTTCAGGTTTGGAGGAGAATTTGAGGTACAGTGGGAAGTTTCCAGATTAGATAAAGTGATAACCATTCTGATCTAGGTTAGAGTGCACGCTGAGTGTTTCTTTTCTCTCTCTCTGGCAGCGACCATTGACCCGACCCTAAGACTATGACTCAGTGACCAAGTTGACCGAACCTTCTTAACACAGGCTTTTGGATTGTCAGAGTTGCAAACCTCATTGCCACTCCTACTTTTACCCTTTTCTCCAGGACACCCCGTATTACTACGAACGTCCACTTCCATTGGACAAAACCATCGTATGGTTTTATACGAACTCGAAGGACTTCGAGGATGGTTTCTGGTTCTGGAGAAAACGAATAGGATTATTCAGTTGTCTTTTCTTTTCACCTTCTCTCATTGTGAGTACTCTTTGGTTTAGGAGATAGTACACCTATTATGCAAATTGGATAGTCTTCTTCCAAACCTTAGGCTGGTGCCGAACGGCGGGGAATGAAGAAAACCAATTAGCATAACGGTGGTGTACAGAAGGTATTAAGATTAAGACAAAGCAAGGGATTAGTAAGAGGGCAAAGTAAATTGCGACTGATATTCACGACCAAACCAAGTATTTCTTCGCCAATCCTAAATCACCTTTGTATTTCTCCAGGACACTCCGTATTACTACGAAGATCCCAGTTTATTGGATAATCCATCGTATGGTTATATACGAACTCGAAAGGAACTTGTTCCAGTTCGGGGATGGATCCTAGTTCAGGAGAAATAGGAATAAAGTACATTCAGGTGTCTTTTATCTTCACCTTCTCTCGCGTTGCGAGTGCTCCTAGGATTAGGACAGTACACCCTTTATGCTTTTTGGATAGTCTTCTTCCAAACCATAGGCTGGTGCCGAACGGTAGGGGAAGAAGAAAACCATTTGGCCTAAAGGGGTGTACAGAAGGTAATGACTAAAGACATATAAAGGGATTTGGAGAGATGGCAAAGAGATATACGGTTACAGTTGTGAATCTGGATAATGGAAGAGGCATTACTAGGAATACCAGGATACCCCAATGAAACATTTCAATGTTTCAGTTTCACTGTGTACTGTTAATAGAAAACTGATTTCCCGATTAGACACTTACTCCAGGGTATGTATTTACCAGGTATGTTTCTCACATCTGTATGGTTTTACAGATGATGAGTGGGAGTAAGTTATTGGGAATTGGGTGATCATCCTCATTATATCGGGATTCGTTGTAATCGGTGATATTTGAGGAAGTCACCTGTGTTGTTTGCCGGTCGGCAAATATTTGGTTTTGAATATCCGCTGTTGTGCACCAATTTCAAATTGATATATCTGTACGTCTATTTTCATAGAGTGAGATATACCTTTTGATATTATGTCAATGACATTTACCTATATCAGTGGATGGTTAGGTAAGGAGCATCAAACAGCGGTGTAATTCTTCTTAACCATAAGTACAGTTTTCAACCTACGACGCACAGTGAAAGAGTTGTTAGACTCAGCGGACTTATACGGAGTATTGTATGTTGTCCAGTGTCCATTAGGACAGAGGGGTTGGTCCTCATACTATATTCTGTTTACTTTTAACTTCTCTAGTTCTTAGACATGTGTTTCGTAGAAACACAGGGTCTAAGTTTTGAGAAGTTATAGGTATTTGAATAGAGTAGAGTACCAGGTATAGCAAGTATCGGGATTCTTCAAAGTGATCGAAGATGTAGATACTTGTGTATGGTATTCAGTTGATAGTAATGATAAAGAGAAATTGCTTCTCTTTCAGGTTACTCATAATTGGAAGTACTCCTAAGTTGAGTAACGCTGATCGGCCTCCTTCCATTTAGTTGACATGCACTGGAGATAGTTGCATGATTTGAATCTGGTTCATTTAAATCAGTGCCTCTGGTTCTATATTGGATATAGAACAGTTCATATCTTAACGATGTTAAGGTACGGGGAGTTGTCCGGCTTATGATTAAAACCAGACACTGGACAACTCAAGGCACGTTTCTGTAATGGCTGTTTGTGGGTTGACCCAGGCTATGACGAGGGTTGACTTTCTACCATCTGGAAGATCAACAGTGATATTGTTCTTAACTCGCCACATTTTAAAAGGAAATGGTTATTTTTCAGAAAACAGAAGTGGGAGTATGGTAGAACTGGAAGCGATTCCAGAACCGCAAACGATTACTGAAGATTTGATAAGGAACCTAAAGATTCAATCTGATTTGACATTCCATTGGCCACTCCGTAGATAAGGTGGGTAACTTCAGGCACCCGAGAGGTACTCCGGTAGCCTCAAGGACGGTGACAGGGAAGTTCTTGTTTACCCACACTTGCCATTGTTGTTGTTCCAGGCTGCGAGACCCGGCAGGAGGATGAGTATAGCGTCGTTCTAAACTATCTTTAGAAGTGCGCGTCTATATGACTCTGCCAGAGGGTTGTCGTAGTCAGTGGGAGCAGCGGAAGCATTGGTGGACATCAGGCTTATGTCTATTTATAGACTAAAGCAGATATAGCGGAGATAGATCATCTGTTTCTGATGTGACAGTCATAGGTTTGACGTCATCAGAATAGGGGATGGATCCGTTGAGAAGGTAGTAGGAAGTGATATTCCTATACTACAATCGGTTATACTTTGGTCGTCACACAGTGTTTTCTCCACATAGGACTTGGACATTATATCAGACATACCGGTTACTAGATCTATGGTTTTAGATCTAGATTTGGGTGGTTTCCCAATCAGGGTACTTTGACAGCATTCTAAGAGTATTTAGAATGGACGACTCCTGGCATGGTAGTGTACCTGCAGGTAATGGAGTCACCCTCTCTAAAGGTGTCTTATAGACTAAAGTAGATAGGGATGTGCATGATTGGCAGATCAGTTGCTTAGGCAATTGAGTCAATCATGAGATGTCAAGTACCACACCAGATGTTGTTCTTGCACTAGATGCAATAAGTTGATATTGATCCAATCCTGGAGGAACAGTCGGAAGCAGTTTTAGAACATAAGTGAATGTTCTAGGGATATGATAACGGCTGCCTCCTTTAGGAGACGGTTATCACTCCAGGCTTCCAAGGTGACATGGACGACAAGGAGGTTGTCAGAGTTATAGTTCTCCCTCTGACGAGGGACAGTATTCTGGACAGGTGATCCAGGAAGATACTGAGGGAGGCATGGCGCTGGATACTGATTAAGTTCAGTTGACGATACAGTCTAAGAAGTTTGGATTTGGAGTTCATTTATGAACTAGGTCCCATCAGACATCCAGACATTCCAAGACATGTATTGCTCATTTCGGGAGATGGTTTTCTCCGCGAACTTGAGATATAGAGAGACATAGAAAGAAACATCACAGCGGATCCACTCACTGAGGTTATTCCTCGAACGCAATAGTTTCGCAAACGAGCTTTGTGAGACTGACCAGTAGAGGAGTTGGGTGTTCGGTATCACACGGGCTGTGAGTATGCGACATCGCAATAATTAGCCTTGAGTGCAAGTGGGAGATTGTTGGAGATAGTGCCCTCAGAGTCAATTATTGGATCACAGGCACGTGATTGCAATGATTGAGGGAGTACCTATCCCAGTAGAACAGTCTTACTCGAGATGATAGTATGCTATCTGGTTTATCTTTATCATCGTGTACTGCTTTAGGTGACCTGACAGGTCGCTATTACACGTTGATAGAGCCCCTAGGATTCTTGCTTGACGACCAGCAGTATGATGGCGATCATATACGTGGGAGCTGGTAGTCTATAAGCACATCCTTAAAAGGTCCCTAGTCGTGGGAGTTTCGAGACTGGGCATCGATACTCCATTAGTAGACTAGTGTATACAGTCGAGACCCCGACGAGGGGCGGTGGCCGGTCTCACAAGCCACTGGTGTCAGTTGGTTCACCTAAGATGTATACAGGTGCTCATTGGGTTATGAGTACACCGGACAGGACTCGCCGGGAACCTGCTAGTTGGTCTTATACCAGATGTCAGATAGCAGTTCCCTGGTGACATGTGTACAGGTTAGTTCATCGACCTGAGATCGTCATTTGTCTCGTGTGAGTTCCTACTGTGCTTTGATTACTACCCTACCACGGCTCAAAGGAGTCGTGCAAACAGATTTTAGTTGGGTACAGTCCCGAGCCACATGGAGGCAGTGAGCGGATCTTTAGGGGTTCGTCTCTCCCGGTATTGGGGGTGAGGTCGCGCTGTGTCTAGGAGAGCCATTACGCAAAGACCTCGGCCGAGGCAGGAGATTTACTGGTAGGTATTCCAGTAGTATCTCAGGGCGTTCTGGGCTACGCTCCGACACGACTTGTACCGCTTTTGGGGGTCTGACTTTTACCAACCCCCTAGGCCCGCCATGCGATACTCATAGACGAACGGACCGGACTGTACGGATATTGTCACTGACAGGCTCAGTAGGGTGTCAGGATGAGTTCGCTCATCGACGTCCCTTTTGGTCAATAGCTGGTGGCCCGTCACGTATTGGCTAATACCTCTGACGTGCTAGTGGTTAAATCCACAGCCATAGTATTGACGAGTCTTTAGAGTCCACCACACTTACAGTTACTCAAGATTTCGGGCGAAACTCTGTAGAGGCCGTATGGAGATATGGCAGGGTCCGATCAGATACGTGCGGTATTGCACGGATCAGGATCGGACGGTTTGTACTAGTGGCCGTATGGATATATGGCAGGGTTCGATCAGATACGTGCGGTATTGCACGGATCAGGATCGAACGGATATTACTAGCCGGCTTTGGTTTAAGCCGGATCCTAGTATAGTACAGTGTAGATTTTGTCTCATTGCATTTGTATCCGGTAGGAATACAGATGCGGGTGTGTATGCACAGTATCGGGGTTTTCCTGTAATTTATTACGGGACCAGTTTTCTGGAGTTGCCAGTTTGCATTCCGTTCCGGCCGGTTTTCCTTTGTTCTTTCCCGGCCGGACTTTTCCGATGGAGGGTGTTATTTGCAAGTTTGCAAATAACACATTGTGGAGGGTTTTCATGCAAATAGTTTGATTATGAAAGCATCTTTTTTATTCCTTTCTTTTCTATCATCATTTCTTGTAAAAGGTGATTAGGATTGATTTGTGTTTGATGTGAGATTGTGATGATGATGTTTGGATATGGTCACCATCTCTCTTTTCCTACACTCACCTCCCTCTTGCTTTCATATTCTTTCCTCCACCATTCTAATATGAGGAGGTTTTCATTTTTGGAGAGAAGAAGAAGATGAGAGCTTCATCTTGAGAGTTTCATTCTTGATCTCATTTTCATGCTAGAAAAATGCAAGCACCATTTTTCTAATCTTGATTCCTCCATCATCTTCAAATGGCAACAAACCCAAATGAGACATATCTTCAACCCTACACATTCTACAGCAAATCTTGGACGCGTCGGCTAGCCTACTTCGCGCCCGAGTTGCCTCGGTATTGAGGTGGGAGCCCGTAAAAGATACAGACGATGTGGTGCCCTTCCGGCGAGGAGGCGACGACCGGAGTTTCCGCAGGAGATTGGGACGATGAGGAGAAGACCGGAGGACTCGGATCATTGGTATACTTCTCTTCCCATCTCTTGTTAGCTAGCATTAGGTTAATGGTTACGATCCGGGTTTTCATTGTCCGCGGTAGCGCCGGTTTCCAAGTAAGGAAAATTTTTGATTCCGCATTTTGGCCTCGGATAGACGGCCGGGGCGCTGCCGTGACGCAACATATGGGACCATCACGGCTGATAAGATTTGAAAGTCTTAAGTTACAGAGACCCGAACCTGTTCTTAAGCAACCCCCACAACCTCCGATACTGCCCTACAAGCGGCTCAATGCTGACCCTTGTATACAATCCACGGGCGCGAATAAACATTTCTCTAACCAAGTTCCATCCGTGACTAGGGATATGTTCGCACGGTGAGCAACCCTTGTGAGTCCTCTCGATTTATAAAGAAAAAACTCTCTTGTAAGATCCTTACGACTTATAAGAGAACATACACTTAGGAGTCCTCACGATTCGTAAGGAGAAAACACACCTACGAGATCCTCACGACTCGCAGGGAGAAATACCTTTATGAGACCCTTACGGCTCATGAGGTCAAAAGCCTTAGTCGACTAGATCCTAACCCTGTTCTCTAAGCCACCTTTGTTCGGTATCGACAGAGGTAAATGATGATTCGCTCCTGGCAATATCCCAGTTGTAGCGGTCCTGATGCCGAAATCGGTGTCTAATCCCAAGCTTGCGGCAAAAAGCTAGTGAGCCACACATGCATACGAAATAGCCGAAATGATGAGGCAACTTGCAACAAAATTAGCAAGTAAAAATGTATGCATGAAAAATAGCCGAAATGATTGGGCAACTCGCAATAAAAAGTAGCGAGTAAAAATAAAACAAACAGTCGAAATGATTGGGCATCGCGAAAAATAGCCGAAATGATTGGGCAATCGCGACCTTCGCGATATAAGAGCTGAAATAATAGAGCATCGTGGAAAGAAATAAAATAAAAATAAAAATGAAATTTATGCCCTACAAGTGATATCACAGCAGTCCCTGTATACAATCCACGGGCGCAAACAAAGAAGGAATCACACTCCTCTTCCCCAGGTTTCATCAGAGGAAGAAGCCAAATCTCGATGGGTCATAGACAGCCTAGAGATCATCTCAACATTCGTCTCAGCAGACGCAACATCAAGCAAAGCGGAATAGCGGCAACCCCCAGTTCCATGACTCGGCGGTGTACAGATGACTGAGAGTCAAATCCCAACTCCTTGAAATGCGGATATAATCAACAAAATTCCTGGCTACGTGGAACGCGGATAATGTCATTTCTGATCCCGTAGAAAACGTCCAGAGCGGATCCTGGTCCTCGCAGAGCACGGCAGTGAACCCGTGTGAAGCATCCAGAGCGGAGCCTAGTCCTCGCCGAACACGGCAGTGAACCCGTGGGAAGCATCTAGAGCAAAATTCCTGGTTATATGGAACGCGGATTACGTCACTTTTGACCCCGTGGAAAATGTCCAGAGTGGATCCTGGTCCTCGCAGAGCACGGCAGTGAACCCGTGTGAAGCATCCAGAGCGGAGCCTAGTCCTCGCCGAACACGGCAGTGAACCCATGGGAAGCATCTAGAGCGAAATTCCTGGTTATGTAGAACGCGGATAACGTCACTTCTGACCCCGTGGAAAACGTCCAGAGCGGATCCTGGTCCTCGCAGAGCACGGCAGTGAACCCGTGTGAAGCATCCAGAGCGGATCCTAGTCCTCGCCGAACACGGCAGTGAACCCATGGGAAGCATCTAGAGTAAAATTTCTGGTTACGTGGAACGCGGATTATGTCACTTCTGACTCTGTGGAAAACGTCCAGAGTGGATCCTGGTCCTCGCAGAGCACGGCAGTAAACCCGTGTGAAGCATCCAGAGCGGAGCCTAGTCCTCGCCAAACACGGCAGTGAACCCGTGGGAAGCTTCTAGAGCAAAATTCCTGATCACGTGGAACACAGATAACGTCACTTCTGACCCCGTGGAAAACGTTCAGAGTGGATCATGGTCCTCGCAGAGTAGTCAGTGAACCCGTGTGAAGCATCCAGAGCGGAGCCTGGTCCTCGCCAAACACGGCAGTGAACCCGTTGGAAGCATCCAGAGCAAACATCGGACTGTGGAGTCCTTAAATCCATGGACTATGATGTCCTTAACCTTGACCGTGATGTCTTAAAACTAACGTCGGACTGTGAGGTCCTTAAACTCACGGACTATGATGTCCTTAACCTCGACCGTGATGTCTTAAAACTAACAATCAACCATAATGATTTCAAATTAATTTTACCTTGGTTGAAGGGAACATCTCGTCACTCCTCTGATATCTGTCGTTGTAATCCTTCAACGTCGTCAGAGAGGTGACGGCTCCTGACAACCACACATTGCTACGGACTGTGGGGTCCTTAAACTCATGGACTATGATGTCCTTAACCTTGACCGTGATGTCTTAAAACTAACATCAGACTGTGGAGTCCTTAAATCCACGGACTATGACGTCCTTAACCTCGACCGTGATGTCTTAAAACTAACGACGGACTGTGGAGTCCTTAAATCCACGGACTATGATGTCCTTAATCTCGACCGTGATATCTTAAAACTAACATTGGACTGTGGAGTCCTTAAATCCACGGACTATGATGTCCTTAACCTTGACCGCAATGTCTTAAAACTAAAATTGGACCGTAATGTCCTTAAACTACTTATCGACCGCAATGTCACTAAACTAAACAATAGAGCCCAATTGCTCTCTTGTCGGATCTAAACGATCCCGTTAAGTCGATCTTAGTCTAAAATTAGACTAACGTATCCTTAACGAACGTTTAAGTTGATCTTAGCCTCAAATAAGGCTAACGTATCCTTAAACACAACCCCCCAAATCCAAATCTAAGAAAGATACGGATTTGGACTAGTCCACGCCCTACGGGCGACAACATAACTTAGTCTCCGTATACAATCCACGGGCAACCAAACACATAACAAACACCCACGACACGAAGTGACCATATGGAGAAGGAGAAAGTTGTTACCGCGATGCGGTAGCGTAATTAACTGCAGGGGCTTGCGCCTGCAGGGAAGAGCGTCCCCACAATCAAAAACCCCTCAAACGAGGGGGAATCCGACGAAGTCTGCTACATCGGCCGCATCCATTTAAACCTTCGATATATGGTGCCATAAATCAACTTGGCATCTTTGGAGAGGTGGACGGATAGAACCAACTAGCATCTGCTCCGAATTTCAGGCAAGACGGACATGCGCGGTCGTGTCTCTGTGTTCGGCGGGGAACAGATTCTTCTGTGATGCTTAGGAAGCATAAATGATGGGACTTCATTAATGAGATTAATTGTTGGAGATAGTGCCCTCAGAGTCAATTATTGGATCACAGGCACGTGATTGCAATGATTGAGGGAGGACCTATCCCGGGACGACAGTCTTACTCGAGATGATAGTATGCTATCTGGTTTATCTTTATCATCGTGTACTGCTTTAGGTGACATGACAGGTCACTATTGCACGTTGATAGAGCCCCTAGATTCTTGCTTGACTACCGGCAGTATGAGGGCGATCATATACGTGGGAGCTGGTAGTCTATAAGCACATCCTTAAAAGGTCCCTAGTCGTGGGAGTTTCAAGACAGGGCATCGATTCTCCAGACTAGACTAGTGTATACAGTCGAGACCCCGACGAGGGGCGGTGGCCGGTCTCACAAGCCACTGGTGTCAGTTGGTTCACCTAAGATGTATACAGGTGCTCATTAGGTTATGAGTACACCGGACAGGACTCGCCGGGAACATGCTAGTTGGTCTTATACCTCATGTCAGATAGCAGTTCCCAGGTGACATGTGTACAGGTTAGTTCATTGACCTGGGGATCGTCATTTGTCTCGTGTGAGTTCCCACTGTGCTTTGATTACTACCCTACCATGGCTCAAAGGAGTCGTGCAAACAGGTTTTAGTTGGGTACAGTCCCGAGCCACATGGAGGCAGTGAGCGGATCTTCGGGGGTTCGTCTCTCCCGGTATTGGGGGTGAGGTCGCGCTGTGTCTAGGAGAGCCATTACATGAAGTCCTTGGCCAAGGCAGGAGATTTACTGGTAGGTATTCCAGTAGTATCTCAGGGTGGTCTGGGCTACACTCCGACACGACTTGTACCGCTTTTGGGGGTCTGACTTTTACCAACCCCCTAGGCCCGACATGCGATGCTCATAGACGAACGGACCGGACTGTACGGATATTGTCACTGACAGGCTCAGTAGGGTGTCAGGATGAGTTCGCTGATCGACGTCCCTTTTGGTCAATAGCTGGTGGCCCGTTACGTATTGGCTTATACCTCTGACGTGCTAGTGGTTAAATCCACAACCATAGTATTGACGAGTCTTTAGAGTCCACCACTCTTTCAGTTACTCAGCTTTCGGGCGAAACGCTGTAGAGGCCGTATGGAGATATGGCAGGGTCCGATCAGATACTTGCGGTATTGCACGGATCAGGATCGGACGGGTTGTACTAGTGGCCGTATGGTTATATGGCAGGGTTCGATCAGATACGTGCGGTATTGTACGGATCAGGATCGGACGGATATTACTAGCCGGCTTTGGTTTAAGCCGGATCCTAGTATAGTACAGTGTAGTTTTGTCTCATTGCATTTGTATCCGGACGGAATACAGATGCGGGTGTGTATGCACAGTATCGGGGTTTTCCTGTAATTTATTACGGGACCAGTTTTCTGGAGTTGCCAGTTTGCATTCCGTTTCGGCCGGTTTTCCTTTGTTCTTTCCCGGCCGGATTTTAAAGATGGAGGGTGTTATTTGCAAGTTTGCAAATAACACATTGTGGAGGTTTTTCTTGCAAATATATTTATTATGAAAGTATCTTTTGATACCATTCTTATCCATCATTATCACTTGCTTTTTGTTGATTAGAAGTGATTAGAGTTTGATGTGAGATGGTTATGATGATGTTTTGGATGTGGTCACCACTTGTGCTCCTACCATCACCTCCCTTCATGCTTCATATTCTTTCCTCCACCATTTTCTAAGATGATAAGTTTTTCTTCATACTTGAGAGAAGGAGAAGAGAGGATCATTTTCAAGAGTGAAAATTTGTTCATCTCATTTCATGCTAGAAAAATGCAAGCACCATTTTTCTTATCTTGATTCCTTCATCATCTTCAAAGGCAACAAACCCCAAATGAGACATAAGCTCTACACAACACTTTCTACAGCAAATCTTGGACGCGTCGGCTAGCCTACTTCGCGCCCGAGTTGCCTCGGTATTGAGGTGTGAGCCCGTAAAAGATGCAGGCGATGTGGTGCCCTTCCGGCAAGGAGGCGACGACCGGAGTTTCCGCAGGAGATCGGGACGACGATGAGAAGACCGGAGGACTCGGATCACTCGGTATATCTCTAACCCGTCTTGTTGTTAGCTAGATCTAGTTTAATGGCCCTATCCGGGGTTTAGTGCGCGGTGGTGCCGGTTTGCAAAGTTCGCAAAATTAAAGTTTATCACCGTTTCCGCATTTGGCCGTCGGATTGACGACCGGGGCGCCGCCGTCCACTTACAGTGGTATCAGAGCCTCGCCATTAACTTCGTCTAGCTTCGTTTGATGTGTTTTGCATTTCCGATCGACCAAAATTCCAAAACTTGCATTTTCCTTCACATCAGTTTCTGTTGAAATTTTTTGAAGTCTAAAAATTTTTCAGGTGGTCTCAGAATGATGTGCAGGGAGTTCTAAGAACTCTGGGAAAATTCAAGACAATGATCCCTCATCTCGAGCGCGGAACCGCGGCAAAACCCCCTTGTTGCCGCGGTTCCGCCGCAGATTGGTGGGATCAATGCTTCGAAATTCTCCAGTGGGCTTCTGGGCTGTAATTAGGGGTTTTGGAATATTAAAATTGGGCCCAGAATTTCTGTGAGTGCTACAGTATTGGTTTGGGGCCCACTTGTTAATTTTTGATCGATCGGATATTTTAAACACATTATTTCACAGTATTTACATTATATCTGCGACCGTGAATGTCACTTGATCGGTAAATCCGGTCTAACTGCTATAGCCCGGTTAGACGGATTTGCGAATGTGATTTTCACGTTGATGTTCTGTGTTTTGCTGTGATGTTGCGGATCTGTCGTGGGGGATAGCCTGGATGCAATGCTAGTACAGTTTCTGTTTTATTATGTACATTTGATTTTGCGGGGCGAGCGTCCGACATGTGGACTGCCGTCACTGCCTGTTTGTATTATTCTTTTGGGGCACGACCTGGTTGCGGTCGATGTACCCGTTGTATGTATATTTTACTTTCTGTACTAGGTTTACCCCGCGGTGGGGTGCACGGATAGCTGGGTTCTAGAGGGCAACGGGCCCGCATCTCAGGGCATTGAGACGGAGGGGGATTCAGTCTGGAATTGGCAGGCTATTCGCCGCACTCGTAGGGGGTACAGGTTGACCCAGGAGGGGTGCCCAAGTTACCGGATTCCGTGAAGTGCTGGGTGGTCCATTCACGGTGCTGAAGGGGGCTGCCTCGCTTCAGGTTTTGGCGGATGACTTGCCGCGCCCGTAGAGGTCTAGGATTTCATTGCACAGGCTATCCACACGACCAGGGGAACGTCGGGTTTCAGTAGTGGCTCTGTGAAACCCGGGGATCCCAGATATCTGTATTGTTCTGTGATGCTGTACATTTCTGTGATGTTGCATTTTATTCACGCCTTGAGCGAAATATAATATATTGGTATATATATTAGTAGATGTTGTATATGTTTTTCATCCGCGCTAGTCCAGTCCCCGCTCTGCCGTTAGTTAGCTAACCTAACGGGTGATGACGGGACCCAGTGGCGAATGCAGATGGCATATACGTACGTCAGTATATTTTCGTTCTTTGTGGTGTGATCAATTGATGGGACTGCATTGATTCGGATCAATGCAAGTTAAAACAAACCTAATCTGATGTTGTTGGAACACTTTTCAAAAAAGCTGTTATTGCAAGGACGTTCACTTTTGTTTTGCATCGTGGTATTCATTTGGAATATCCTGCTCCTCAGTCGACGAGGCAAGGGCCTTCACCGGGAGTGACCCCTTGGACAGAAGTTTGCGTCAGGGCACTAACTTCACTATAGCCGATTACTTTTGCTTTGCACCGCGGTATTCATTTGGAATATCCTGCACCCCATTCTACGGGGAAAGAGCCGAGATCCCTTCACCGAGAGTGACCTCTTTAGTAAAGGTTTTCGTCACTATATTTTCTAAAAAGCTATCCGTTCCTTCAACGATATCAAGTTCATTACGTTAAAGGTTTTCGCCAGAAACCATTCGTAGCCCTCCGTCGTTTCAGACGGGTAGCACGTAGTATTCATGCTATGTTTGTTGGCCTTCGTCAAGGCATAGTGTTTGGTTGCTGCTTGTTGCCTTTCTGCAGCATAGATAGATGCGTTGGTTTGGGACAGTCGTATAGCCTTGTTGGCCTTCGTCAAGGGCTTGTGCGGGTGGGTTCAAATCAACCTGGAGAATGACGGGTAGAACTTGACATGTGACTTATGATTTGTTGGCCTTCGTCAAGGTCATAAGAGCATGGGGTAGAAATCTCATCGGGAGTTTCAAAAGAACTGAAACTTGCCAGATATGCGCATACCTTCTGGAGTGTGATACCGTGAGCGGATTCCGTCACGTTATCATGCGATGATAGTTGGATCCCGATTCCCACTGATGAGTTAGTTTACTCCTCGGGTGACCCCGACTAATTCTTCTTTCAGGTTTGGAGGAGAATTTGAGGTACAGTGGGAGGTTTCCAGATTAGATAAATTGGTAACCATTCTGATCTAGGTTAGAGTGCACGCTGAGTGTTTCTTTTCTCTCTCTCTCTGGCAGCGACCATTGACCCGACCCTAAGACTATGACTCAGTGACCAAGTTGACCGAATCTTCTTAACACTGGCTTTTGGATTGTCAGAGTTGCAGACCTCATTGCCACTCCTACTTTTACCCTTTTCTCCAGGACACCCCGTATTACTGCGAACATCCACTTCCATTGGACAAAGCCATCGTATGGTTAGATACGAACTCGAAGGAATTCGAGGATGGTTTCCGGTTCTGGAGAAAAAGGATAGGATTATTCAGTTGTCTTTTCCTTTTTGCCTTCTCTCAAGTTACGAGTACTCCTTAGTTTAGGAGATAGTACACCTATTACGCAAATTGGATAGTCTTTTTCCAAACCTTAGGCTGGTGCCGACCGGCAGGGAATGAAGAAAACCAATTAGCATAACGATGGTGTGCAGAAGGTATTGAGATTAAGACAAAGTAAGGGATTAGTAAGAGGGCAAAGTAAATTGCGACTGATATTCACGACCAAACCAAGTATTTCTTCGCCAATCCTAAATCACCTTTGTATTTCTCCAGGACACTCTGTATCACTACGAAGATCCCAATTCATTGGATAATCCATCGTATGGTTATATACGAACTCGAAAGGAACTTGTTACAGTTCGGGGATGGATCCTGGTTCAGGAGAAATAGGAATAAGGTTTATTCGGTTGTCTTTTATCTTCACCTTCTCTCGCATTGCGACTGCTCCTAGGACTAGGACAGTACACCCATTATGCTTATTGGATAGTCTTCTTCCAAACCATAGGCTGGTGCCGAACGGTAGGGAAGGAAGAAAACCATTTGGCCTAAGGGGTGTGCAGAAGGTAATGACTAAAGACATATAAAGGGATTTGGTGAGGTGGCAAAGAATTATACGGATATAGTTGTGAATCTGGATAATGGTAGAGGCATTGCTAGGAATACCAGAATACCCCATCGAAATATTTTAATGTTTCAGTTCAACTGTGTACTGTTAAAGGAAAACTGATTTCCCGATCAGACACTTGCTCCAGGGTATGTATTTACCAGGTTAGATTCTCACATCTGTATGGTTTTACAGATGATGAGTGGGAGTAAGTTATTGGGAATTGGGTGACCATCCTCATTATATCGGGATTCGTTGTAATCGGTGATAATTGAGGAGATCACCTGGGCTGTTTGCCAGTCGGCAAATATTTGGTTTTGAATATCCGCTGTTGTGCACCAATTTCAAATTGATATATCTGTACGTCTATTTTCATAGAGTGAGACATACCTTTTGATATTATGTCGATAACATTTACCTATATCAGTGGATGGTTAGGTAAGGAGCATTAAACAGCGGTGTAATTCTTCTTAACCATAAGTACAGTTTTCAACCTACGACACACAGTGAAAGAGTTGTTAGACTCGGCGGACTTATACAGAGTATTGTATGTTGTCCAGTGTCCATTAGGACAGAGGGGTTGGTCCTCATACTGTATTCTGTTTACTTTTAACTTCTCTAGTTCTTAGACATGTGTTTCGAAGAAACACAGGGTCTAAGTTTTGAGGAGTTATAGGTATTTGAATAGAGTAGAGAACCAGGTGTAGCAAGTATCGGGATTCTTCAAAGTGATCGAAGATATAGATACTTGTGTATGGTATTCAGTTGATAGTAATGATAAAGAGAAATTGCTTCTCTTTCAGGTTACTCATAATTGGAAGCATTCCTAAGTTGAGTAACGCTGATCGGCCTCTCTCTATGTAGTTGACGTGCACTGGAGACAGCTGCATGATTTGAATCTGGTTCAATTAAATCAGTGCCTCTGGTTCTATATTGGATATAGTACAATTCATATCTTAACATTGTTAAGGTACGGGGAGTTGTCCGGCTTATGATTAAAACCAGACTCTGGATAACTCAAGGCACGTTTCTGTAATGGCTGTTTGTGGGTTGACCCAGGCTATGACGAGGGTTGACTTTCTACCATCAGGCAGATCAATAAAAATATTGTTCTAGACTCGCCACAGTTTCAATAAAAATGGATTTTTTCAAAAACAGTAGTGGGAGTATGGTAGAACTGGAAGTGATTCCAGAACCGCAAACGATTACTGAAGATTTGACAAGGAACCTAAACATTCAATCTGATTTGACATTCCATTGGCCACTCCGCAGACAAGGTGGGTAACTTTAGGCACCCGAGAGGTACTCCGGTAGCCTCAAGGATGGTGACAGGGAAGTTCTTGTTTACCCACACTTGCCATTGTTGTTGTTCCAGGCTGCGAGACCCGGCAGGAGGATGAGTATAGCGTCGTTCTAAACTAGCTTTAGAAGTGCGCGTCTATATGACTCTGCCAGAGGGTTGTCGTAGTCAGTGGGAGCAGCGGAAGCATTGGTGGACATCAGGCTTATGTCTATTGATAGACTAAAGCAGATATAGCGGAGATAGATCATCTATTTCTGATGTGACAGTCATAGGTTTGAGATTATCAGAATAGGGGATGGATCTGTTGAGAAGGTAGTAGGAAAGGAAATTCCTATACTACGATCGGTTATTCTTTGGTCGTCACACAGTGGTTTCTCCACAAGGGACTTGGACGTTATATCAGACATACTGGTTACTAGATCTATGGTTTTAGATCTAGATTTGGGTGGTTTCCCAATCAGGGTACTTTGACAGCATTCTAAGAGTATTTAGAATGGACGACTCCTGGCATGGTAGTGCACCTGCAGGTAATGGAGTCACCCTCTCTAAAGGTGTCTTATAGACTAAAGTAGAGAGGGATGCGCATGATTGGCAGATCACTTGCTTAGGCAATTGAGTCAATCATGAGATGTCAAGTACCACACCAGATGTTGTTCTTGCACTAGATGCAATAAGTTGATATTGATCCAATCCTGGAGAAACAGTCGGAAGCAGTTTTAGAACATAAGTGGATGTTCTAGGGATATGATAACGACAGCCTCATTTGGGAGACAGTTATCATTCCAGGCTTCCAAGGTGACATGGACGACAAGGAGGTTGTCAGAGTTATAGTTTTTCCTTCTGACGATAGGCAGTGTTTTGGACAGGTGATCCAAGGCAATACTGAGGGAGGCATGGCGCAGGATACTGATTAAGTTCAGTTGACGATACAGTCTAAGAAGTTTGGATTTGGAGTTCATTTATGAACTTGGTCCCATCAGACATCCAGACATTCTAAGACAGGTATTGCTCATTTCGGGAGATGGTTTTCTCCACGAACTTGAGATATAGAGAGACATAGAAAGAAACATCCAGGCGGATCCACTCACTGAGGCTATTCTTCGATCGCAAGAGTTTCGCAAACAGGCTTTGTGAGACTGACTAGTAGAGGAGTTGGGTGTTCGGTATCACACGGGCTGTGAGTATGCGACATCACAATAATTAGCCTTGAGTGCAAGTGGGAGATTGTTGGAGATAGTGCCCTCAGAGTCAATTATTGGATCACAGGCACGTGCTTGCAATGATTGAGGGAGGACTTATCCCGGGACGACAGTCTTACTCGAGATGATAGTATGCTATCTGGTTTATCTTTATCATCGTGTACTGCTTTAGGTGACATGACAGGTCACTATTGCACGTTGATAGAGCCCCTAGGATTCTTGCTTGACTACCGGCAGTATGAGGGCGATCATATACGTGGGAGCTGGTAGTCTATAAGCACATCCTTAAAAGGTCCCTAGTCGTGGGAGTTTCGAGACAGGGCATCGATTCTCCAGAGTAGACTAGTGTATACAGTCGAGACCCCGACGAGGGGCGGTGGCCGGTCTCATAAGCCACTGGTGTCAGTTGGTTCACCTAAGATGTATACAGGTGCTCATTGGGTTATGAGTACACCGGACAGGACTCGCCGGGAACATGCTAGTTGGTCTTATACCTCATGTCAGATAGCAGTTCCCAGGTGACATGTGTACAGGTTAGTTCATTGACCTGAGGATCGTCATTTGTCTCGTGTGAGTTCCCACTGTGCTTTGATTACTACCCTACCACGGCTCAAAGGAGTCGTGCAAACAGGTTTTAGTTGGGTACAGTCCCGAGCCACATGGAGGCAGTGAGCGGATCTTCGGGGGTTCGTCTCTCCCGGTATTGGGGGTGAGGTCGCGCTGTGTCTAGGAGAGCCATTACACGAAGTCCTTGGCCAAGGCAGGAGATTTACTGGTAGGTATTCCAGTAGTATCTCAGGGTGTTCTGGGCTACACTCCGACACGACTTGTACCGCTTTTGGGGGTCTGACTTTTACCAACCCCCTAGGCCCGACATGCGATGCTCATAGACGAACGGACCGGACTGTACGGATATTGTCACTGACAGGCTCAGTAGGGTGTCAGGATGAGTTCGCTGATCGACGTCCCTTTTGGTCAATAGCTGGTGGCCCGTTACGTATTGGCTTATACCTCTGACGTGCTAGTGGTTAAATCCACAACCATAGTATTGACGAGTCTTTAGAGTCCACCACTCTTTCAGTTACTCAGCTTTCGGGCGAAACGCTGTAGAGGCCGTATGGAGATATGGAAGGTGTTAGGTCCACGTTACCTCTCCCGGTACTTTCGGGGTTGCGGAAGCGGTAAATCAAAATTTTTCTTAACTTTGTAACATGGACCGTAAAAGCCGGATCTTTGCTAAACTAAACTAGCATACTTGCAAAGAAGAATTAACTACTCGGCAAAGTGGTTATACCTCAACTTGAACTCCTTCACTTCTTGTTGTTGTTCTTCTTTGATGTTCTTCTCTTCTTGTTGTTCTTCTCATTGCTTGCTCAATGGTTGATCCGGATTTCGGTCACCTCCGCGGCCTCCTTGAGTCGAAGACGATCCACCCGAGAGATGTACACCGAGCTCCACCTCGAGCCGAGGTAACTAGGGCAAGGAGATTGCTAATCTAGAAGCCCTAGGTTGTGTAGAGAGGATGTATGGATGTGTTTGTCAAGTAGAATCCTTTTTCTCTCAACACATGAGATCAAAGGAGAAATCAAGAGGAGGAAGAAGAAGGAGATTTTCTAGCAACCATGGAGCTTCTCATTTCAAGAGAGAGAATGAGAATGAGCAAATGAAAAGCTTAACTAAGAGAAAAGCTAACCATGGTTGCAATAATGCACAAAACATTATCATTACAAATCCAATCAAGATAAAGGTGATGGCTACAAATGACATGACCATTATCATAACTTAATAAAAAGAAAACCAAAGAATACTTTAGATTTTTTAGGAAGGTCCAAGTCAACTTTGGTCAAAAGGTCAACAAAGTCAAGATGGTCAAATGGTCAATGTAATTAGCCATAACAAAATTATCAATGAAAGGATTAGTAAATAATGTCCCCGGCTCATTTATGGTTTTGACCAAATGAACTGTCGAAACCCTAATGAGTCCGCCTCAAAATGGTTTTGACCGAATCAACTGTCAAAACCCTAATGAGCCTGCCACATAGTGGTTTTGGCCGAACCAACTGCCAAAACCCTAATGAGGCACCTCCTCCTTCATCGCTCCAGAAAACTGTGCATACACACCTGCATCCGTATTCCGTAGAATGCGGATGCGCAGAAGACAAAACAGATCCATCCGTGCAATACTAGGATCTGGCTTAAACCAAAGCCCACTAGTACTGCCTGCCCGAACAACATACGCACACAAGTGTACGTAAGTGATCGTAGCCCTGCCGTAAAACCATACGGCCTCTACACGTTTCGCTCAGTGCAGGGAAACTCTCTATGTGGGACTCTAAAGACTCGACACTACGCTGGCAGTGGGTTTAACCACAGACCGCAAGCGGCACTAGCTGTACGTAACGGTCCCCAGGTAGATGTCGATAAGAAGGCCGATGAGGTAAACCCATCCGAACTCCTACTGAGTCTGCATGTGACAATCTCCGTACAGTCCGGTCTGTTCGTCTGATACATCGCATGTCGGGCCTAGGGGGGCGGCAAGCGTCAGACCCCTAATAGCGGTACAAGTCGTGTCGGAGTGAAGCCCAGAACACCCTGAGATAACACTGGAACCTACCGGTATATCTCGCTTGCCCTGGCCAGGGACTACTCGTGTAATGGCTCTCCTAGACACAGCGCGATGTCAACCCCCAATACCGGGAGAGACGAGTCCTGTCTAACCGTAACTGCCTCCAAGTGCTTCGGGACTGCTCCCAATTACTACCTGTTTGCACGACTCAGTAGAGCCGTGGTAGGGTAGTAATCAAAGAACAGTGGGAACACACTCGAGGCGAAGTGACAGTGTCAAGTCAGCGGACTATGCTGTACTCATGTCACCTGGGAACTGATAACTGACGATAGGTATAATACCAACCATCAGTTCCCGACGAGTCCTGTCCAGTGTACTCGTAACCTAACGAGCACCCGCATACTATCTCAAGTACGACGTACCGACGGCTGTGGGACAGACCGTCTCCCGTGCTGGGATGAGAAGCGCATACGCTAGTCTACTCCGGAGTATCGATGCCCTATCTCGGTACTCCCATGACTAGGGATGTGTATAAGGATGTGCTTGTAGATTACCCAGCCCCCACGAGTGTGATCGCCATCACAACGCCGGTAATCAAGCAAAGATCCTAAGGGCTCTACTAATGCGTATAGGTGATATAATAAATAAACACACATGTACACATTAAAGCAGAGGCAAACCAAGTAGCATACTACTATATTGAGCAAGATTGTCTGTACAACTGTGAATATCCCAAGCTTCCATCAAGTAATATACATACTAGTATGATACAGAAATGGCCTCTAGGGCATATACACCAACAATCTCCCACTTGCACTAAGGCCATGTACTGGCGTATCGAAGACCTACCATCTCGATCAGCCGCTCGAACTGAGTCTGGGGTAAAGCCTTTGTGAATGGGTCCGCAGTGTTGTTCTTTGTGTCCACTCTCCGTACCTCGATCTCCTGTCGATCAATGATCTCCCTGATCAGGTGATACCGCCTTAAGATGTGCCTGGACTTCTGATGGGACCTTGGTTCCTTCGCTAAAGCTATAGCCCCATTGTTATCGCAATACAGAGGTATTGGGTCAACAATGGACGGAACCACCTGAAGTTCATTAATGAACTTCTTTATCCAGACCGCCTCTTTTGCGGCATCGCTTGCAGCAATGTATTCAGCCTCCATCGTCGAGTCTGCGACGGTATCCTGCTTGGAACTCCTCCAACATACCGCCCCTCCGTTGAGGGTAAACACAAAACCCGAGACAGACTTGCTGTCATCTTTGTCACTCTGGAAGCTTGAATCGGTAAAGGACTCGACCCTGAGGTCTCCATTACCGTAAACCAGGAACATCTCCTTAGTCCTTCTCAGGTACTTGAGAATGTTCTTCACTGCTGTCCAGTGGTCCTCCCCTGGGTCTGACTGATACCGGCTTACCGCGCTCAACGCGTAAGCTACATCTGGTCTTGTACATAGCATCGCATACATTATAGATCCTACCGCCGAAGCGTAGGGTATAGTGCTTATGCGAACCCTCTCCTCGTCAGTCTTAGGAGACATCTTCTTGGAGAGGGTAATTCCGTGCAATGCGGGTATGTTACCGCGCTTGGAACCCTCCATACTAAATCTCTTTAGTACGGTCTCTATGTACCTGGACTGCGAAAGTCCCAATAGTCTCTTGGATCTATCTCTATAGATCTTGATCCCCTGAATGTATGAGGCATCTCCCAGGTCCTTCATGGAGAACCTTTGTGACAAAAATAGCTTGACCGATTGTAGTATAGGAATATCATTTCCTATCAAAAGAATGTCGTCCACGTACAAGACTAGGAATACGACAGTTCGTCCTACAATCTTCTTATATACACAGGGTTCATCTTCATTCTTGATGAAATCAAATTCCTTGATTGCCTCATCAAAACAGATGTTCCAGCTCCGCGATGCCTGCTTTAATCCATAAATGGATTTAAGCAACTTGCACACCTTTCCGCTGCTCCCACTGTCTACGAAACCTTCTGGTTGATCCATGTAAACGCACTCTTCCAAACAACCATTTAGGAAAGCCGTCTTAACATCCATCTGCCAGATTTCATAGTCATGGAAGGCAGCAATGGCAAGTAGGATCCGAATGGATTTGAGCATAGCCACCGGAGAAAAAGTCTCGTCATAGTCCAAACCAGGTCTTTGACGAAAACCTTTTGCAACGAGTCTAGCTTTATAGGTTTCCACCTGCCCATCTACACCAAGTTTTCTTTTGTAGATCCATTTGCATCCAACGGGTTTTACCCCAGGTGGAGCAATATCCAAGGTCCACACTTTATTGGCGTACATGGACTCCATTTCGGATTCCATTGCTTCCTGCCACTTATCAGAGTCCCTACTGATAATGGCCTGCCTGAAACTGGTAGGGTCATCTTCTTCCAAGATGCAATCCTCTCGATCCCCGTCTATGAGAAAACCGTAGTATCTCTCGGGCGGATGAGAAATCCTACCAGATCTGCGGAGTGGCTGAGGTTCGTTTGGGGTCACTGAACTTTCTGGTTCTGCTAAATCCTCAGTTTGATTTTGTGGATCAGATATTTCATCCAGTTCTACCGTGTTCCCACTTATTTCTTTTGCAAGAAATTTCCACTCTAAAAAGGTGGCGCGGCGAGCAACGAACACCTTCTGTTCCTCAGTGTGGTAGAACAGATATCCCAGAGAATTTCTAGGATATCCCACAAACTTACATAAAACTGACCGTGCCTCAAGCTTGTCTGGTTTTTGTACTTTTACATAGGCCGGACAGCCCCATATCTTAATTCGTTCTAGATATGGTTTCTTACCACTCCATATTTCATATGGAGTCTTAGGCACGGATTTAGATGGAACCTGATTCAGCAAGTATGCCGCTGTCTCTAGCGCAAGTCCCCAGAATGAAAGAGGTAACTCAGCATCACTCATCATGGATCGAACCATATCCAATAGGGTACGATTCCTTCTCTCCGACACACCGTTGTGCTGTGGTGTATAAGGAGGTGTGAGCTGAGAGAGAATACCATTCTCTTTTAAGTAATCTCGGAATTCCGTGCTTAAGTACTCCCCTCCGCTATCAGACCGGAGGATCTTGATACTTTTGCCTGTCTGGTTCTCTACTTCGTTTCTGAATTCCTTGAATTTCTCAAAAGTTTCAGATTTGTGTTTCATCAGATACACATATCCGAACCTAGAGAGATCGTCAGTGAATGTGATGAAGTACGAGAACCCACCCCTTGCATGTATAGACATCGGACCACACACATCACTGTGTATGAGTCCCAAGAGCTCTCTTGCTCTTTCTCCATGTCCGGTGAACGGAGATTTGGTCATCTTCCCTTTGAGACAAGACTGACAAGTTTCATAAGATGAAAACTCGAACGCATTCAAGAGTCCATCTTTATGCAACTTACTCAGTCTTTTCTCTCCAATATGACCAAGTCTACAATGCCACAAGTAGGATTCATTCGTATCTGAATTCTTCCTCTTGCGTGTGTTATGTATATTGAGAACTGTATTCTGATTTAGAACGTAGATACCATTAAACAGTGTACCCTCTGCAACCAGTACCTTATCAAGGTAAATGTTCATGATATTCTTTTCAAGAACAAACTTATATCTATCTTTATCGAGTAAAGAAACTGATATGATGTTGCAAACCATGGAGGGTACATAGTAGCAATCGTTCAAAATCATAGTCTTGCCATTTGGCAATACTAGGTGATATTCACCGACGGCTGCCGCATTAACTTGTGCTCCGTTCGCTACTCTGAGCGACATATCACCCGGTGCAACTTTCCTACTTTTTCTCAGTCCTTGCAATAAATTACAGATATGAGATCCTGATCCGGTATCAAGTACCCAGGAGGTAGGGCTGACCGTAAAACATTTCTCAATTACAAGAACACCTGAAGTAGATGCAAAACCATGCTTCTTCTTCAACTGGGTATCGTGGAAATCCAAACTTTCCTCTTTCCCATTCTCAAACTTATGACTGTTGTCACAAGTTAGAGCTGAACCAACTTTCCCCAGTCCCGAATAAGAATTCGGTTCGGTCAAGCGATACATTTTATTATCTTGATTAGGGCGTGAAAAGGTTGCTGCTGTAAGTGCACGGCGGCGCCCCGGCCGTCGATCCGACGGCCAAGTGCGGAAGCGGTGAAAAACTTTAAATTTTGCGGACTTAGCAAACCGGCACCACCGCGCACTAAACACCCGGATCGAACCATTAACAAGTCTAAGCTAACTAGAAGAAGGGAAAGAGATATACCGAGTGATCCGAGTCCTTCGGTCTTCTCGTCGTCGTCCCGATCTCCCGCGGATCCTCCGGTCGTCGCCTCCTTGCCGGAAGGGCACCACGTAGCCGGATTCTTTTACGGGCTCCCACCTCTATACCGAGGCAACTCGGGCGCGAAGTTGGCTAGCCGACGCGCCCAAGATTTGCTGTAGAATGTGTAGAATACCATTGTCTCATTTGGGGTTATGTTGCCATTGATGGAGGAATTTGTGCACAAGAATTTTTCTATGGATCAAAGCTTGCTGGAAAATAAAGTGGAGCTTGCAATCCCCAAAAATGAGCTCGGCCAAAGTTGATTTTAGCTCACTGGAAAAAAGCAACTTGGGGTGAAGCATATATATGAATTAAACCTTGCATATGAATTCTTCAATTCACAGCACACACACACACAAAGAGGGGCCCACGAAATTGATCAAGAAGAAAACTTTTCCCACAAAAAAAAAACACACTCCATTCTTCAACAGTGGCCGGCCCCATCAAAAACTCCAAGTGGGGAAAATGAATAAATAATGCAAGGAAGGAAATAAATGAATAGAAAAGGTCACACCCAATCTAATCACATCCAATCTCATAAATGCAAAAGATTGATTCAAAGGAAATCTCATCATGAGAAATTTATCATAATGAATCAAATACAAAGAACCCCTCCACAAATGGTTATTTGCAAATTTGCAAATAACCCCCTCCATCGGAAAAGTCCGGCCGGGAAAGAACAAAGAAAAACCGGCCGGAACGGAATGCAAACTGGCAACTCCAGAAAACAGGTCCCGTAATAAATTACAGGAAAACCCCGATACTGTGCATACACACCCGCATCTGTATTCCGTCCGGATACAAATGCAAAGAGACAAAATTACAATGTCAAATACTAGGATCCGGCTTAAGCCAAAACCGGCTAGTAAAAACCGTCCGATCACGATCCGTGCAATACCGCACATATCTGATCGAACCCTGCCATATCTCCATACGGCCTCTACAGCGTTTCGCCCGAAAGCTTGAGTAACTGAAAGCGTGGTGGACTCTAAAGACTCGTCAATACTATGGCTGTGGATTTAACCACTAGCACGTCAGAGGTATAAGCCAATACGTAACGGGCCACCAGCAATTGACCAAAAGGGACGTCGATGAGCGAACTCATCCTGACACCCTACTGAGCCTGTCAGTGACAATATCCGTACAGTCCGGTCCGTTCGTCTATGAGCATCGCATGGCGGGCCTAGGGGGTTGGTAAAAGTCAGACCCCCAAAAGCGGTACAAGTCGTGTCGGAGTGTAGCCCAGAACACCCTGAGATACTACTGGAATACCTACCAGTAAATCTCCTTGCCTTGGCCAAGGACTTTGTGTAATGGCTCTCCTAGACACAGCACGACCTCACCCCCAATACCGGGAGAGACGAACCCCTGAAGATACGCTCACTGCCTCCATGTGGCTCGGGACTGTACCCAACTAAAACCTGTTTGCACGACTCCTTTGAGCCGTGGTAGGGTAGTAATCAAAGTACAGTGGGAACTCATACGAGACAAATGACGATCCCCAGGTCGATGAACTAACCTGCACACATGTCACCAGGGAACTGCCATCTGACGTCTGGTATATGACCAACTAGCATGTTCCCGGCGAGTCCTGTCCGGTGTACTCATAACCCAATGAGCACCTGTATACATCTTAGGTGATCCAACTGACACCAGTGGCTTGTGAGACCGGCCACCGCCCCTCGTCGGGGTCTCGACTGTATACACTAGTCTACTAATGGAGTATCGATGCCCGGTCTCGAAACTCCAACGACTAGGGACCTTTTAAGGATATGCTTGTAGACCCCCAGCTCCCACTTATATGATCGCCCTCATACTGCTGGTGGTCAAGCAAGAATCCTAGGGGCTCTATCAACATGTAATAGCGACGTGTCAGGTCACCTAAAGCAGTACACGATGATAAAGGTAAACCAGATAGCATACTATCATCTCGAGTAAGACTGTCCTACCGGGATAGGTCCTCGCTCAATCATTACAATCACGTACCTGTGACCTAATAATTGACTCTGAGGGCACTATCTCCAACAATCTCCCACTTGCACTCAAGGCTAATTATTGCGATGTCGCATACTCACAGCCCGTGTGATACCGAACATCCAACTCCTCTACTAGTCAGTCTCACAAAGCTCGTTTGCGGAACTATTGCGTTCGAGGAATAGCCTCAGTGAGTGGATCCGCTTAGTTGTTTCTTTCTATGTCTCTCTATATCTCAAGTTCGCGGAGAAAGCCATCTCCCGAAAAGAGCAATACCTGTCTCAGAATATGTCTGGATGTTTGATGGGACCTAGCTCATAAATGAACTCCAAATCCAAACTTCTTAGACTGTATCGTCAACTGAACTTAATCAGTATCCTGCGCGTCATGCCTCCCTCAGTATTGCCTTGGACCACCTGTCCAAAATACTGCCCCTCATCAGAAGGAAAACTATAACTCTGACAACCTCCTTGTCGTCCATGTCACCTTGGAAGCCTGGAATGATAACTGTCTCCTGAATGAGGCTGTCGTTATCATATCCCTAGAACATCCACTTATGTTCTAAAACTGCTTCCGACTGTTTCTCCAGGATTGGATTAATGTCAACTTATTGCATCTAGTGCAAGAACAACATCTGGTGTGGTACTTGACATCTCATGATTGACTCAATTGCCTAAGCAAGTGATCTGCCAATCATGCACGTCCCTCTCCCCTTTAGTCTGTAAGACACGTTTAGAGAGGGTGACTCCATCTTCTGCAGGTACACTACCGTGCATGGAGTCGTCCATCCCAAATACTCTTAGAATGCTGTCAAGTACCCTGATTGGGAAACCACCCAAATCTAGATCTAAAACCATAGATCTAGTAACCAGTATGTCTGATGTAAAATCCAAGTCCTATGTGGAGAAACCACTGTGTGACGACCAAAGTATAACCGATCGTAGTGTAGGAGTTTCTTTTCCTACTCTGTGTATATCATCCAAATACCAGGATATCACACCCTACTACCTTCTCAACAGATCCATCCCCTATTCTGATGAAGTCAAACCCATGACTGTCACGTCAGAAATAGATGATCTATCTCCGCTACATCTGCTCTAGTCTATAAATAGACATAAGCAACCTGTCCACCAATGCTTCCGCTGCTCCCACTGACTACGACAACCCTCTGGCAGAGTCATATAGACGTACACTTCTAAAACTGGTTTAGAACGACGCTATACTCATCCTCCCGCCGGGTCTCGTAACCTGGAACAACAGCAATGGCAATTGTGGGTAAACAAGAACTTCCCTGTCACCGTCCTTGAGGCTACCGTAGTGCCTCTCGGGTGTCTGAAGTTACCCACCTTATCTGCGGAGTGGCCAATGGAATGTCAATCCAGATTGAATCTTTAGGTTCCTTATCAAATCTTCAGTAATCGTTTGTGGTTCTGGAATTACTTCCAGTTCTACCATACTCCCACTACTGTTTTCTGAAAAAATCCATTTTTAATAAAACTGTGGCGAGTCTAGAACAATATCGCTATTGTTCATCCAGATGGTAGAAAGTCAACCCTCGTCATAGCCTGGGTCAACCCACAAACAGCCATTACAGAAACGTGCCTTGAGTTGTCCAGTGTCTGGTTTTAATCATAAACCGGACAACTCCCCGTACCTTAACATCGTTAAGATATGAACTGTTCTATATCCAATATAGAAACAGAGGCACTGATTTAATTGAACCAGATTCAAATCATGCAGCTGTCCCCAGCGCATGTCAACTAAATGGAAGGAGGCCGATCAGCGTCACTCAACTTAAGAATACTTCCAATTATGAGTAACCTGAAAGAGAAGCAAAATCTCTTTATCATTACTATCAACTGAATACCATACACAAGTATCTACATCTTCGATCTCTTTGAAGAATCCCGATACTTGCTACACCTGGTTCTCTACTCTATTCAAATACCTATAACTCCTCAAAACTTAGACCCTGTGTTTCAACGAAACACATGTCTAAGAACTAGAGAAGTTAAAAGTAAACAGAATATAGTATGAGGACCAACCCCTCTGTCCTAATGGACCCTGGACAACATACAATCCTTTGTATAAGTCCCTTGAGTCTGATAACTCTTTCATTGTGTGTCGTAGGTTGAAAACTGTACTTATGGTTAAGAAGAATTACACCGCTGTTTAATGCTCCTTACCTAACCATCCACTGATATAGGTAAATGTCGTAGACATAATTTCAGAAAGGTATATCTCACTCTATGAAAATAGACGTACAGATATATCAATTTGAAATTGGTGCATAACAGCGGATATTCAAAACCAAATATTTGCCGACCGGCAAACAGCCCAGGTGATTTCCTCAAATATCACCGATTACAACGAATCCCGATATAATGAGGATAATCACCCAATTCCCAATAACTTACTCCCACTCATCATCTGTAAAACCATACAGATGTGAGAATCGTACCTGGTAAATACATACCCTGGAGTAAGTGTCTAATTGGGAAATCAGTTTTCTTTTAACATTACACAGTGAAACTGAAACATCGAAATGTTTCGATGGGGTATCCTGGTATTCCTAGTAATGCCTCTTCCAGATTCACGACTGTAACCGTATAGTTATTCGCCACCTCTCCAAATCCCTTCATGTGTCTTTAGTCATTACCTTCTGCACACCCCTTTAGGCCAAATGGTTTTCTTCCTTCCCTACCGTTCGGCACCAGCCTATGGTTTGGAAGAAGACTATCCAATAAGCATAATGGGTGTACTGTCCCTATCCTAGGAACACTCGCAACACGAGAGAAGGTGAAGATAAAAGACACCTGAATGTACTTTATTCCTATTTCTCCTGGACCAGAATCCATCCCCGAACTGGAACAAGTTCCTTTCGAGTTCGTATATAACCATACGATGGAATATCCAATAAACTGTGGATCTTCGTAGTGATACGGAGTGTCCTGGAGAAATACAAAGGTGATTTTAGGATTGGCGAAGAAATACCTGGTTTGGTCGTGAATATCTGTTGCAATTTACTTTGCCCTCTTACTAATCCCTTGCTTTGTCTGAACTTAATACCTTCTGCACACCATCGTTATGCTAATTGGTTTTCTTCATTCCCTACCGGTCGGCACCAGCCTAAGGTTTGGAAGAAGACAATCCAATTTGCGTAATAGGTGTACTACCCCTAAACCAAGGAGTACTCGTAACCTGAGAGAGGGTAAAAGGAAAAGACAACTGAATAATCCTATCCGTTTTCTCCAGAACCGGAAACCATCCTCGAATAAATTCTTTCGAGTTCGTATCTAACCATACGATGGTTTTGTCCAATGGAAGTGGACGTTCGTAGTAAAACGGGGTGTCCTGGAGAAAAGGGTAAAAGTAGGAGTGGCAATGAGGTTTGCAACTCTGACAATCCAAAAGCCGGTGTTTAAGAAGGTTCGGTCAACTTGGTCACTGAGTCAAAGTCTTAGGGTCGGGTCAATGGTCGCTGCCAAAGAGAGAGAGAAAAGAAAACACTCAGCGTGCACTCTAACCTAGATCAGAATGGTCACCAATTTATCTAATCTGGAAACCTCCCACTGTACCTCAAATTCTCCTCCAAACCTGAAAGAAGAATTAGTCGGGGTTACCCGAGGAGTAAACTAACTCATCAGTGGGAATCGGGATCCAACTATCATCGCATGATAACGTGACGGAATCCGCTCACGTCATCACACTCCAGAAGGTATGCGCATATCTGGCAAGTTTCAGTTCTTTTGAAACTCCCGATGTGATTTCTGCCCCATGCTCTTATGACCTTGGCGAAGGTCAACAAATCATAAGTCACATGTCAAGTTCTACCCGTCATTATCCAGGTTAATTTGAATCCACCCGTACAAGCCCTTGACGAAGGTCAACAAGGCTATACGACTGTCCCAAACCAACGCATCTATCTATGCAGCAGAAAGGTAACAAGCAGCTACCATACACTATGCCTTGACGAAGGTCAACAAACACAGCATGAATACTACGTGCTACCCGTCTGAAACGACGGAGGGCTACGAATGGTTTCTGGCGAAAACCTTTAACGTAAAGAACTTGATATCGTTGAAGGAACTGATAGCTTTTTGAAAATATAGTGACGACAACCGTTGCTAAAGAGGTCACTCCCGGTGAAGGGATCTCGGCTCTTTCCCCGTAGAATGGGGTGCAGGATATTCCAACTGAATACCGTGATGCAAAGCAAAAGTAATCGGCTATAGTGAAGTTAATGCCCTGACGCAAACTTCTGTCCAAGGGGTCACTCCCGGTGAAGGGATCTCGGCCCTTGCCTCGTCGACTGAGGAGCAGGATATTCCAATGAATACCACGATGCAAAACAAAAGTAAACGTCCTTGCAATAACAGCCTTTTGAAAAGTGTTCCAACAACATCAGATTAGGTTTGTTTTAACTTGCATTGATTCGAATCAATGCAGTCCCATCAATTGATCACACCAAAAAAAACGAAAATATACTGATGTACGTATATGCCATCCGCATTCGCCACTGGGTCCCGTCATTACCCGTTAGGTTAGCTTACTAACGACAGAGCGGGGACTGGACTAGCGCGGATGCAAAACATATACAACATCTACTAATATATATACCAATATATTATATTTCGCTCAAGGCGTGAAAGAAATGCAACATCACAGAGAATGAACAGCATCACAGAAACAATACAGATATCTGGGATCCCCGGGTTTCACAGAGCCGCTGAAACCCGACGTTCCCCTGGTCGTGTGGATAGCCTGTGCAATGAAATCCTAGACCCCTACGGGCGCGGCAAGTCACCCGCCAAAACCTGAAGCGAGGCAGCCCCCTTCAGCGCCGTGAATGGACCACCCAGCACTTCACGGAATCCGGTAACTTGGGCACCCCTCCTGGGTCAACCTGTACCCCCTACGAGTGCGGCGAATAGCCCGCCAATCCTAGAGTGAAGCCCCCTCCGTCTCAATGCCATGAGATGCGGGCTTGTTGCCCTCCAGAACCCGGCTATCCGTGCACCCCTCCGCGGGGTAATCCTAGTACAGAAAGTAAAATATACATACACCGGGTACATCGACCGCAACCAGGTCGTGCCCCAAAAAAATAATACAAACAGGCAGTGACGGCAGTCCACATGTCGGACGCTCGCCCCGCAATATCAAATGTACAAAATACAACAAAACTGTACTAGCATTGCATCCAGGCTATCCCCCACGACCGATCCGCAACATCACAGCAAAAACAAAAACATCAACGTGAAAGTCACGTTCGCAAATCCGTCTAACCGGGCTATAGCAGTTAGACCGGATTTACCGATCGAGTGACATTCACGGTCGCAGATATAATGTAAATACTGTGAAAAATGTGTTTAAAATTTTCCGATTGATCAAACAATTAACAAGTGGGCCCCAAAGAAAACTGTAGCACTTACAGAAATAATTGGCCCAATTTTAATATTCCAAAACCCCTAATTTAAGCCCAGAAGCCCACTGTAAAAACCCAACCCACTGATTCCTGTATGCTGCGGCGGAAGCGCGGCCAAACGTGGGTTTTGGCCGCCCTTCCGCGCTCTAGTGAGAGGATCAGTGCCTCGAATTTGAACAGTGTTCTTATAATTTTTAGTACATAAATATTTTACAACCTGAAAAATTTTTCGACACCAAAAATTTCCAACAGAAAACTGATGTGGGCAATACGGGTTTTGGAACTTTTTGATCGATCGGAAATGCAAACACATTACACAAAGCTAGACTAAGTTAATGGCGAGGCTCTGATACCACTGTAAGTGCACGGCGGCGCCCCGGCCGTCGATCCGACGGCCAAGTGCGGAAGCGGTGAAAAACTTTAAATTTTGCGGACTTAGCAAACCGGCACCACCGCGCACTAAACACCCGGATCGAACCATTAACAAGTCTAAGCTAACTAGAAGAAGGGAAAGAGATATACCGAGTGATCCGAGTCCTTCGGTCTTCTCGTCGTCGTCCCGATCTCCCGCGGATCCTCCGGTCGTCGCCTCCTTGCCGGAAGGGCACCACGTAGCCGGATTCTTTTACGGGCTCCCACCTCTATACCGAGGCAACTCGGGCGCGAAGTTGGCTAGCCGACGCGCCCAAGATTTGCTGTAGAATGTGTAGAATACCATTGTCTCATTTGGGGTTATGTTGCCATTGATGGAGGAATTTGTGCACAAGAATTTTTCTATGGATCAAAGCTTGCTGGAAAATAAAGTGGAGCTTGCAATCCCCAAAAATGAGCTCGGCCAAAGTTGATTTTAGCTCACTGGAAAAAAGCAACTTGGGGTGAAGCATATATATGAATTAAACCTTGCATATGAATTCTTCAATTCACAGCACACACACACACAAAGAGGGGCCCACGAAATTGATCAAGAAGAAAACTTTTCCCACAAAAAAAAAACACACTCCATTCTTCAACAGTGGCCGGCCCCATCAAAAACTCCAAGTGGGGAAAATGAATAAATAATGCAAGGAAGGAAATAAATGAATAGAAAAGGTCACACCCAATCTAATCACATCCAATCTCATAAATGCAAAAGATTGATTCAAAGGAAATCTCATCATGAGAAATTTATCATAATGAATCAAATACAAAGAACCCCTCCACAAATGGTTATTTGCAAATTTGCAAATAACCCCCTCCATCGGAAAAGTCCGGCCGGGAAAGAACAAAGAAAAACCGGCCGGAACGGAATGCAAACTGGCAACTCCAGAAAACAGGTCCCGTAATAAATTACAGGAAAACCCCGATACTGTGCATACACACCCGCATCTGTATTCCGTCCGGATACAAATGCAAAGAGACAAAATTACACTGTCAAATACTAGGATCCGGCTTAAGCCAAAACCGGCTAGTAAAAACCGTCCGATCACGATCCGTGCAATACCGCACATATCTGATCGAACCCTGCCATATCTCCATACGGCCTCTACAGCGTTTCGCCCGAAAGCTTGAGTAACTGAAAGCGTGGTGGACTCTAAAGACTCGTCAATACTATGGCTGTGGATTTAACCACTAGCACGTCAGAGGTATAAGCCAATACGTAACGGGCCACCAGCAATTGACCAAAAGGGACGTCGATGAGCGAACTCATCCTGACACCCTACTGAGCCTGTCAGTGACAATATCCGTACAGTCCGGTCCGTTCGTCTATGAGCATCGCATGGCGGGCCTAGGGGGTTGGTAAAAGTCAGACCCCCAAAAGCGGTACAAGTCGTGTCGGAGTGTAGCCCAGAACACCCTGAGATACTACTGGAATACCTACCAGTAAATCTCCTTGCCTTGGCCAAGGACTTTGTGTAATGGCTCTCCTAGACACAGCACGACCTCACCCCCAATACCGGGAGAGACGAACCCCTGAAGATACGCTCACTGCCTCCATGTGGCTCGGGACTGTACCCAACTAAAACCTGTTTGCACGACTCCTTTGAGCCGTGGTAGGGTAGTAATCAAAGTACAGTGGGAACTCACACGAGACAAATGACGATCCCCAGGTCGATGAACTAACCTGCACACATGTCACCAGGGAACTGCCATCTGACGTCTGGTATATGACCAACTAGCATGTTCCCGGCGAGTCCTGTCCGGTGTACTCATAACCCAATGAGCACCTGTATACATCTTAGGTGATCCAACTGACACCAGTGGCTTGTGAGACCGGCCACCGCCCCTCGTCGGGGTCTCGACTGTATACACTAGTCTACTAATGGAGTATCGATGCCCGGTCTCGAAACTCCAACGACTAGGGACCTTTTAAGGATATGCTTGTAGACCCCCAGCTCCCACTTATATGATCGCCCTCATACTGCTGGTGGTCAAGCAAGAATCCTAGGGGCTCTATCAACATGTAATAGCGACGTGTCAGGTCACCTAAAGCAGTACACGATGATAAAGGTAAACCAGATAGCATACTATCATCTCGAGTAAGACTGTCCTACTGGGATAGGTCCTCGCTCAATCATTACAATCACGTACCTGTGACCTAATAATTGACTCTGAGGGCACTATCTCCAACAGCTGCCTGGAGAGAGAGAAAAGAAACACTCAGCGTATGCTCTTGCAAGATTAGATTGGTTTATTAATTTATCTAACCAGGATGTCTCCCACTGTTTCCTCAAATTCTTCTTAAAACCTTTTTAAAAGAAGAACTAGCCGGGTTTTAATTCACGTTGCAATACTTGCTTAACCTTTCAGCCAGGCTAGTGTCGGTACTTCGAGGGAGGTTTTCCAACGCTTTCGCGAAGTTCCTTAATTAAATAACCTCTTTTCCCTGGGGGCGTAACCCCGCTAACACCTTTCTAGACACCTACTAGGTTTATAGCATTGATCGTTAAGTGAAATAATCTCCCGAGAGTAAACCAACTCATCAGTGGGATCGGGATCCAACTGTCATTGTGTGATAACCTAGATGGAATCCACTCTAGTCACCACACTCCAGAAGGTATGCCAAATCTGCAAGTTTCAGTTCTTTTGAAACTCCCGATATGGTTTTTGCCCCTAACGATTCATGACCTTGACAATGCCAACATATCATGAACTGTTAGTCAAGTTCGGCCCGTCATTATCTTGATTAACTTAGACCCACCCGCATAACTCTTGACAATGCCAACATAGCTATGCGACTGTCCTAAATAATCCGAAAAAAATAAGGCTGCAAACAAGCAATACTTAGCTACCGATCACTACGCCTTGACAATGCCAAAATACGTAGCTCGAATACTGAGTAGTACTTGTAGGAAATGACGGAGGGCTACGGCTGGGTTTTTGGCGAAAAACCCGTTAACGTAATGAACTTGATATCGTTGAAGGAACATGATTGCACCCTTTTTGAAAATATAGTGGCGAAAACTTTTTGCTAAAGAGGTCATTCCCTGTGAAGGGATCTCGGCTCTTTCCTCGTCGATTAAGGTGCAGGATATTCCAAATTGAATACCTCGATGCAAAGCAAGAATAATCGACTATAGTGAAGTTATTACCCTGACGCAAACTTTTGTCCAAGGGGTCACTCCCGGTGAAGGGATCTCGGCCCTTGCCTCGTCGACTGAGGTGCTGGGCATTCATAACCGAATACCGCGATGCAAAACAAAAATGAACGTCCTTGCAATAACAGCTTTTTGAAAAACTTGTTCCAACAACGTCTTTTAGGTTTATTTTCTTGCATTAGTTCTTTTAATGCGTGATATTCTTGCATTAGTTCTTTTAATGCGTCCCATCATTTAATCCTACCATTGCAGAAAACAACCAAAATATGACGTACGCTTATGCCATTCGCATTCGCCACGGGGTCCCGTCATCACTCGTTAGGTTACTTAACTAACGACAGAGCGGGGGCTGGGCTAGCGCGGCTGTAAAACATAAGCAACGCCTAAATAGTAAAGCAATGATAGACATTACAGATCACAGATGAACACTTTGGATATACTAGGAACCCGCGATTCGTTCGAGCCTGCAACGAAAAACGGATTACACGGTCGCGATGAATAGCCAAAACCCCACCCAAGACCCCTACGGGTGCGGCAAACTACCCGCCAAGTACCCGAAGCGAAGCAACCTCCCTCAATGCCATGAGTAGGCCACTCGGCACTTCGAGCTACCCGGTAGTTTGTGCACCCCCTCCATGGGTCTATCCTAGGAGCAAAAACAGTAAAAAGAATTATACAATGACGGCTACAACCCCGATCCGGTTGTGCGGCCAAACAAAAAATATTACATCAATTTACAAATTTGTTACATGAATGAAAGAAAAAGAAACTCTCATCTCACATCCACCCCGGCTATTCATCCGCGACAATCCAACGAGTTCATATCCACAAACCATCAAGAACAATCACAGATCACAGATATGTATAACCCCAACTAATCGACATATAGCGATTAGCCGACGTTCAATACATAAGAACATCACAGATATAACCTTTATAGTCAAAGTATATTGAAGTTCGGAAAAATACGGAATTATAGGCCCCCAAAAACAAATTTCTATTCTGGAAAATCTGGGCACATATAATATATCTGAAAAATCCTAAAACCATGTCAGAAACACACTGCACCAAAATCGATGCAGTAACTCACCAAGTTGGCCGCGGTTCCGCGGCAAGAGCTTGCTCTTGCCGCGGAAGCGCGGCGCTTTGGTTGAGTCGCTGCATCGTTTTTTGTGGTTTTCTTATAAAAACCCTGAGATGATTTTTGGGATATAACAAATTTTGTTTTGACCAGAAAAAGTTTTAACAGAAACTCAGATTTTTACAACTTGGTTTTTTCGATTTTTCCGTTTCGAACTTCGATACACTTTACTACCAAGCTAGTTTATGTTTAGTTAGGCTCTGATACCACTGTTAGGTCCACGTTACCTCTCCCGGTACTTTCGGGGTTGCGGAAACGGTAAATCAAAATTTTTCTTAACTTTGTAACATGGACCGTAAAAGCCGGATCTTTGCTAAACTAAACTAGCATACTTGCAAAGAAAAATTAACTACTCGGCAAAGTGGTTATACCTCAACTTGAACTCCTTCACTTCTTGTTGTTCTTCTTCTTTGATGTTCTTCTCTTCTTGTTGTTCTTCTCATTGCTTGCTCAATGGTTGATCCGGATTTCGGTCACCTCCGCGGCCTCCTTGAGTCGAAGACGATCCACCCGAGAGATGTACACCGAGCTCCACCTCGAGCCGAGGTAACTAGGGCAAGGAGATTGCTAAGCCCTAGGTTGTGTAGAGAGGATGTATGGATGTGTTTGTCAAGTAGAATCCTTTTTCTCTCAACACATGAGATCAAAGGAGAAATCAAGAGGAGGAAGAAGAAGGAGATTTTCTAGCAACCATGGAGCTTCTCATTTCAAGAGAGAGAATGAGAATGAGCAAATGAAAAGCTTAACCAAGAGAAAAGCTAACCATGGTTGCAATAATGCACAAAACATTATCATTACAAATCCAATCAAGATAAAGGTGATGGCTACAAATGACATGACCATTATCATAACTTAATAAAAAGAAAACCAAAGAATACTTTAGATCTTCTAAGAAGGTCCAAGTCAACTTTGGTCAAAAGGTCAACAAAGTCAAGATGGTCAAATGGTCAATGTAATTAGCCATAACAAAATTATCAATGAAAGGATTAGTAAATAATGTCCCCGGCTCATTTATGGTTTTGACCAAACGAACTGTCGAAACCCTAATGAGTCCGCCTCAAAATGGTTTTGACCGAATCAACTGTCAAAACCCTAATGAGCCTGCCACATAGTGGTTTTGGCCGAACCAACTGCCAAAACCCTAATGAGGCACCTCCTCCTTCATCGCTCCAGAAAACTGTGCATACACACCTGCATCCGTATTCCGTAGAATGCGGATGCGCAGAAGACAAAACAGATCCATCCGTGCAATACTAAGATCTGGCTTAAACCAAAGCCCACTAGTACTGCCTGCCCGAACAACATACGCACACAAGTGTACGTAAGTGATCGTAGCCCTGCCGTAAAACCATACGGCCTCTACACGTTTCGCTCAGTGCAGGGAAACTCTCTGTGTGGGACTCTAAAGACTCGACACTACGCTGGCAGTGGGTTTAACCACAGACCGCAAGCGGCACTAGCTGTACGTAACGGTCCCCAGGTAGATGTCGATAAGAAGGCCGATGAGGTAAACCCATCCGAACTCCTACTGAGTCTGCATGTGACAATCTCCGTACAGTCCGGTCTGTTCGTCTGATACATCGCATGTCGGGCCTAGGGGGGCGGCAAGCGTCAGGCCCCTAATAGCGGTACAAGTCGTGTCGGAGTGAAGCCCAGAACACCCTGAGATAACACTGGAACCTACCAGTATATCTCGCTTGCCCTGGCCAGGGACTACTCGTGTAATGGCTCTCCTAGACACAGCGCGATGTCAACCCCCAATACCGGGAGAGACGAGTCCTGTCTAACCGTAACTGCCTCCAAGTGCTTCGGGACTGCTCCCAATTACTACCTGTTTGCACGACTCAGTAGAGCCGTGGTAGGGTAGTAATCAAAGAACAGTGGGAACACACTCGAGGCGAAGTGACAGTGTCAAGTCAGCGGACTATGCTGTACTCATGTCACCTGGGAACTGATAACTGACGATAGGTATAATACCAACCATCAGTTCCCGACGAGTCCTGTCCACTGTACTCGTAACCTAACGAGCACCCGCATACTATCTCAAGTACGACGTACCGACGGCTGTGGGACAGACCGTCTCCCGTGCTGGGGTGAGAAGCGCATACGCTAGTCTACTCCGGAGTATCGATGCCCTATCTCGGTACTCCCACGACTAGGGATGTGTATAAGGATGTGCTTGTAGATTACCCAGCCCCCACGAGTGTGATCGCCATCACAACGCCGGTAATCAAGCAAAGATCCTAAGGGCTCTACTAATGCGTATAGGTGATATAATAAATAAACACACATGTACACATTAAAGCAGAGGCAAACCAAGTAGCATACTACTATATTGAGCAAGATTGTCTGTACAACTGTGAATATCCCAAGCTTCCATCAAGTAATATACATACTAGTATGATACAGTAATGGCCTCTAGGGCATATACACCAACAGCAGGGTCCGATCAGATACTTGCGGTATTGCACGGATCAGGATCGGAAGGGTTGTACTAGTGGCCGTATGATTATATGGCAGGGTTCGATCAGATACGTGCGGTATTGTACGGATCAGGATCGGACGGATATTACTAGCCGGCTTTAGTTTAAGCCGGATCCTAGTACAGTACAGTGTAGTTTTGTCTCATTGCATTTATATCCGGACGGAATACAGATGCGGGTGTGTATGCACAGTATCGGGGTTTTCCTGTAATTTATTACGGGACCAGTTTTCTGGGGTTGCCAGTTTGCATTCCATTTCGGCCGGTTTTCCTTTGTTCTTTCCCGGCCGGACTTTTCCGATGGAGGGTGTTATTTGCAAGTTTGCAAATAACACATTGTGGAGGTTTTTCTTGCAAATATATTTATTATGAAAGCATCTTTTGATACCATTCTTATCCATCATTATCACTTGCTTTTTGTTGATTAGAAGTGATTAGAGTTTGATGTGAGATGGTTATGATGATGTTTTGGATGTGGTCACCACTTGTGCTCCTACCATCACCTCCCTTCATGCTTCATATTCTTTCCTCCACCATTTTCTAAGATGATAAGTTTTTCTTCATACTTGAGAGAAGGAGAAGAGAGGATCATTTTCAAGAGGGAAAATTTGTTCATCTCATTTCATGCTAGAAAAATGCAAGCACCATTTTTCTTATCTTGATTCCTCCATCATCTTCAAAGGCAACAAACCCCAAATGAGACATAAGCTCTACACAACACTTTCTACAGCAAATCTTGGACGCGTCGGCTAGCCTACTTCGCGCCCGAGTTGCCTCGGTATTGAGGTGGGAGCCCGTAAAAGATGCAGGCGATGTGGTGCCCTTCCGGCAAGGAGGCGACGACCGGAGTTTCCGCAGGAGATCGGGACGACGACGAGAAGACCGGAGGACTCGGATCACTCGGTATATCTCTAACCCGTCTTGTTGTTAGCTAGATCTAGTTTAATGGCCCGATCCGGGGTTTAGTGCGCGGTGGTGCCGGTTTGCAAAGTTCGCAAAATTAAAGTTTATCACCGTTTCCGCATTTGGCCGTCGGATTGACGACCGGGGCGCCGCCGTGCACTTACATTAATGACAGAAAAAGAAACCTAAAAGACGTTGTAGACTCAAATTTTCAAAAAGGGGAGTTTTAGTTTTTTCTTTGCATAGCGGTATTCCTTGTAGAATATCCAGCACCTTATTCGATAAGGAAAGAGCCGAGATCCCTTCACCGGGAGTGACCTCTTTAGCAAAACAAGCAGATGCTAAAAACTCACTCGGTTTTGTTTTTGATTGCTTCTATAGTTCTTGCTTTGCATAGTGGTATTTGTGAAATATCCTGCACCTTATTCGATAAGGAAAGAGCCGATATCCCTTCACCGGGAGTGACCTCTTTAGCGAAACTATTAAAAGCCTCAAAAACATTCCTTTTCAAAATCACTTGTTTCTACAACGATATCAAGTTCATTACGCGAATGGTTTTCTGAAAAAACCTGTTGTAGCCCTCCGTCATTTCAGATAAGTCCTACTTAGTATTCGTGCTACATTTTTTGACTATATTAAGGCGTAGTGTGCGGTAGCTAATTAGTGTTTATCTTCCAAAGCATGAGATGCGATTGGATTAGGGTAGTCGTACGACTTTGTTGACTATGTTAAGGGTCGTATGGGTGGGTTTAATTCAATCAGGAAATGACGGGTTGAACTTAGCTAGCGCTTATGATTTGTTGACTATGTTAAGGTCATAAGTTGCTATGGGCAAAAGAATTATCGGGAATTTCAAGTGTTGGAATTTGCAATGAGATTGCATACCTTCTATGAGATAGTTGGATCCCGATACCCATTGCGAGTAAGAGTTACTCCTGGGATACATGAAAATTAGCCGATCAAGTAGGTGTCTAGAAAGGTATTAATGGGGTTACTTCCCTGGGAAAATGAGGTTTATTCTAATTAGGTTCGTGCGAAAGCACAGGGAGCCTCCCTCAAAGTACCAACACTGGCCTGACTGAAAGATTGGCGAACTTGTAAGGTGTAATTAATCCCGGCTAGTCTTACCTTTTAGTGTTTGAAGGAAGATTTGATAAAAAACAGTGGGAGCCATCCTGATTAGATAAGATAAATAACCAATCTAATTTTGCAAGAGCATACGCTAAAGTGTTTTCTTCTCTCTCTCTCTCCAGGTAGCGACCATGTCAGGCCTTAATCAAGATAATAATATGGATGTATTGACTGAACCCGCTTGTTATACTGAGCAGGGGAACGTTGGTTCCGTTCTTTCTTATAATTGTTATAAGACTGAGCAGGAAATTAGGGAATATCCAGATTCCCACGCCGCCCAATCGAAGAATAAACATGTTGATGCATCTTCTTCGGGTGTGTTAGTTATCGAGAACTGTTTCTCAGTTCACTCTACGTCCTGGGTATTAGATACCGGATCGGGATCCCACATATGTAATATGTTACATGGGCTAAGGAAAGGTAGGGAACTGGGAATGGGTGATCATTCCATAAGAGTAAGGAATTGTGCAAATGTTGCAGCCAAAGCAGTTGGCGAATATCATATTGTGTTACCAAATGGTAATACATTGATTCTGAATGAATACTATTACATTCCGACCCTGATAAGCAATCTTATATCAGTTTCTTTATTGAGTAAAGAAGGATATAATTTTGTAGTACAGGATAATATTATGGACATCTTCCTGGATCAAAAGTTGATTGGATCAGGCTTGTTAAATAATGGCATATACGTTCTAAATCAAACTACAGTTCTTGATATACAGAACACACACAAGAGGAAGAGTTTAGAAATGAACGAATCCTTCTTGTGGCATTGTACACTAGGTCATATCAATGCGACACGACTAGCTGAGTTACATAAGGATGGATATTTGAATCCGTTCGAATTTTCATCTTATGACACTTGCCAGTCATGTCTCAAAGGCAAGATGACCAAAACTCTGTTTAGTGGACACGGAGAAAGAGTTACGGAAATCTTGGGACTGATACATAGTGATGTATGCGGTCCCATGTCTATACATGCCAGGAATGGTTTTTCGTACTTCATTACATTCACTGACGATCTCTCAAGATACGGACATGTGTTCCTATTGAAACACAAGTCTGAAGCTTTTAAGAAATTCAATAAATATAAGCATGAAGTCGAGAACCAAACGGGAAAAAGTATTAAGATCCTTCGATCTGATCGAGGAGGAGAATACTTGAGCAATGAGTTCCTGGACTATCTAAAAGAGAATGGGATTCTCTCTCAGCTTACTCCTCCATATACACTACAGCACAACGGTGTATCGGAATGGAGGAATTGCACCCTATTAGATTGTAAGTCTACGGTAGTGCCCCGGCCGTCAATCCGAGGCCAAACGCGGAAACAAAAACTTTTTACGAAACTGGCGCTAACGCAGATTTTCACCCGGATCGTACCATTAACACTAAACTAGCTATCTACAAGAAGTTAGAATGGCTATACCGATCGATCCGTGTCCTTCGGTCTTTAGCCACTATCCCTAGCTCCTCACGGCATCTCCGATCTCGCTCGATCTTCGGTCTCCTCATCGAAAGGGCACCACCTCAAGAAGTCTTTTTACGGGCTCCCGCTTCAAACCGAAGCAACTCGGACATGAAGTTTGCTAGCCAACATGTCCAAGGTGAAGTAGAGAATGTGTGTAATAACTTTGTCTTTAAATATCCATTGATTCTCAACATATGAGATTGTATGGATGGAGGTTGAAGATGAAGCCATGGTGGAAGATGTGAGCTAGAGAAGAAGATGAAGAAGAAGTCCTTTTGTTATTGTGTTGTAATGAAAAATGAGAGCACTAGAACTAAATCTCAAGACCAACCCCACTACTTGTGGCTGTCCACTCTCCCTCCACACATAGTTTCAACACAATAATCAATCACAAATGTTGACATAGCATAAAAAATAAGACCATGAGTCATCACCCATGCACATGCCACATTAATTGCTCTTCATGATGATTTCCACTCACAATTTCCACCAAAAAATATTTAAACCAAAATGTTTAATCCAAAAAGAGAATGGCAACATCTAAACTAAACTCGTTATAGATCACAAGGATACCCCTCACCTGTATATACAAACCTGCATCCGCATTCCGACTGAATGCGAATGCAATGAGATTAAAGTAATCCAACAAATCTAATACTAGGATCCGGCTTAAACCAAAGCCCTCTAGTATGATCCGTCCGATCATGATCCATGCACAAGTGCACGTATATGATCGAACCCTGCCACAAAACCATACGGCCTCTACAACGTTTCGCCCGAACTTGGGAAACTTTCTGTGGGGAACTCTAAAGACTCGTCAATACGCTGGCAGTGGGTTTAACCACAAGCATGTCAGTGGTACTAGCTGTACGTAATGGCTACCCATGTATTGACCAAAAGGGAGACTGATGAGCGAACTCATCCTGAAACCTTACTGAGTCTGTCAGTGACAATATCCATACAGTCCGGTCCGTTCGTCTATGAGTACCGCATGTCTGGCCTAGGGGGCCGGTAAACATCAGACCCCTAAAAGCGGTACAAGTCGTGTCGGAGTGTAGCCCAGAACAACCTGAGAAACTACTAGAATACCTACCAGTAAATCTCACTTGCCTTGGCCAAGGACTTCGTGTAATGGCTCTACTAGACACAGCGTGATCTCATCCCCAATACCGGGAGAGACGAAACCCCTGCCAATCCGCTCACTTCCTCCATGTGGCTCGGGACTGTACCCAACTAAAACTTGTTTGCACGACTCCTTTGAGCTGTGGTAGGGTAGTAATCAAAGCACAGTGGGAACTCACACGAGACAAATGACGATCTCAGGTCGATAGACTAACCTGTACACATGTCACCAGGGAACTGCTATCTGACGCTAGGTATAAAACCAACTAGCATGTTCTCGGCGAGTCTGTCCGGTGTACTCATAACCCAATGAGCACCTGTATACGTCTTAGGTGAACCAACCGACACTAATGGCCTGTGAGACCAGCCACCACCCCTCGTCGGGGTCTCGATCGTGTACACTAGTCTACTCTGGAGTATCGATGCCCTCTCTCGAAACTCCCTCGACCAGAGACCTTTTAAGGATGTGCTTATAGACCCCAGCTCCCCAGTATATGATCGCCATCATACTGTTGGCAGTCAAGCAAGAATCCTATGGGCTCTATCAACGTGTAATAGCGATCTGTAATGTCACCTAAAGCATGTACAGGATGATAAAGACAAACCAGATAGCATGCTATCATCTCGCGTAAGACTGTCCTACCAGTATAGGTCCTCCCTCAATCATTGCAACCACGTGCCTGCGATCCAATAATTGACTTTGAGGGCATTTTATCCAACATCTCCCACTTGCACTTAAGGCTAATTATTGCGATGTCACATACTCACAGCCCGTGTGATACTGAACATCCAACTCCTCTACTAATCAGTTTCACAAAGCTCATTTGTAAAACTATTGTGTTTAAGAAATAGCCTCGGTGAGTGGATCCGCCCTGATGTTTCTCTCTATGTCTCTCTTAATCTCAAGTTCATGGAGAAAGCCATCTCCCGAATTGAGCAATACTTGTTTTAGAATATGTCTGGATATCTGATGGGACCTAGTTCATAAATGAACTCCAAATCCAAACTTCTTAGACTGGATCGTCAACTGAATTTAATCAGTATCCTGCGCCATGCCTCCCTCAGTATCCGCTTGGATCACCTGTCCAAACTACTGTCCCTCGTCAGAAGGAAAACTATAACTCTGGCAGTAACTTTGTCATCTAGGTCACCTTGGAAGCCTGGAATGATAACCATCTCCTAAAGGAGGCTGTCGTTATCATATCCCTAGAACATCCACTTGTGTTCTAAAACTTCTTCCTAATGTTTCTCCAGGATTGGATTAATATCAACCTATTGCATCTAGTGCAAAAACAACATCTGGTGTGGTACTTGACATCTCATGATCAACTCAATTGCCTAGGCAAGTGATCTGCCAATCATGCACATCCCTCTCCCCTTTAGTCTGTAAGACACCTTTAGAGAGGGTGACTCCATCACCTGCAGGTACACCACCATGCTAGGAGTCGTCCATTCTAAAACACTTTTAGAATACTATCTAAGTACCCAGATTGGGACACTTCCCAAATCTAGATCTAAAACCATAGATCTAGTAACCAGAATGCCTCATATTATATCTATATCCTATTCGGAGAAACCACTGTGTGACAACCACAGTATAACCGATTGTAGTATAGGAATTTCACTTCCTACTATGTGTATGTCATCCAAATACCAGGACATCACACCCTACTACCTTCTTAACAGATCCATCCCCTATTCTGATGAAGTCAAAGCCCATGACTGTCACATCAAAAATAGATGGTCTATCTCCGCTATATCTGCTTTAGTCTATAAATAGACACAAGCTACTTGTCCACTATACTTCTGCTGCTCCCACTAACCACAACAACCCTCTGGCAGAATCATATACACGTGCACTTCTAAAGCCAGTTCAGAACGATGCTATACTCATCCTCCTGCCGGGTTTCATAGTCCAGAACAGCAGCAATGGCAAGTCTGGGTAAACAAGAACCTCCCTGTCACCGTCTTTGAGGATACCGAAGTACCTCTCGGGCGCCTGAGGTTACCCACCATATCTGCGGAGTGGATAATGGAATGTCAAACCTGATTGAATCTTTAGGTTCTTATTAAATTTTCAGTAATCGTTTGTGGTTTTGGAATCACTTCCAGTTCTACCATACTCCCACTACTGTTTTCTGAAAAAATCAATTTTACTAAAACTGTGGTGAGTCAAGAACAATATCACTATTGATCTTCCAGATGGTAGAAAGTTAACCCTCGTCATAGCTCGGGTTAACCCACAAACTGCCATTACAGAAACGTGCCTTGAGTTATCCAGGGTCTGGTTTTAAGCATAAGCCGGACAACTCCATATACCTTAACATCGTTAAGATATGAGCCATTCTATATATAATATAGAAACAGAAGCACTGATTTAATTGGAACCAGATTCAAATCATGCAGTTGTCTCCGGTGCATGTCAACTAAATGGAAGGAGGCCGATCAACATTACTTAACTTAGGAGTGCATCCAAACATGAGTAACTTGAAAGAGAAACAAGTTTCTCAAAACCATTACTATCAACTGAATACCAAACACAAGTATCTACATCTTCGATCACCTTGAAGAATCCTGATACTTGCAACACCTGGTTCTCTAGTTTATTCTTATACCTATAACTTCTCAAAATTTGGACCTTGTGTTTCTACGAAACACTTGTCTAAAACTTGAGAAGTCATAAGTAAACAGAATATAGTATGAAGACCAACCCCTCTGTCCTAATGGACACTGGACAACATACAATACTCTGTATAAATCGCCTGAGTTGAATAACTCAAACCATGTGCGTCGTATGTTGAAAACTGTACTATGGTTATGAAGAATTACACCGCTGTTTGATGCTCCTTACCTAATCATCATCTGATATAGGTAAATGTCACGGACATAATTTCAAAAAGTTATATCTCACTTTATAAAAAATAAACGTACAGATATATCAATTTGAAACTGGTGCACAACAACGGATATTCATAACCAACATTTGCCGTCCGGCAAAAATCCAGGCGATTTCCTCAAATATCACCAATTACAATGAATTCCGATATAATGAGAATGATCACCTAATTCCCAATAACTTACTCCCACTCATCATCTGTAAAACCATACAGATGTGAGAATCAAATCTGGTAAATACATACCCTGGAATAAGGATCTAATTGGGAAATCAGATTTCTATTAACAATGCACAGTGAAACTGAAACATGAAAATGTTTCGAAGGGGTATCCGGGTATTCCTAGTAATGACTCTTCCATTATCAGATTCACAACTGTAACTGTATATTTCTTTGCCATCTCTCCAAATCCCTTTATTTGTCTTTACTCGTTACCTTCTGTACACCCCTTTAGGCTAAATGGTTTTCTTCCTTCCCTACCGTTCGGCAACAGCCTATGGTTTGGAAGAAGACTATCCAATAAGCGTAATAGGTGTATTCTCCTAAACCTAGGAGCCTTCACAACCTGAGAGAAGGTAAAGATAAAAGACAACTGAATAAAACCTTATTCTATTTCTCCTGAACCAGAATCCATCCCCGAACTAGAACAAGTTCTTTCGACTTCGTATATAACCATACGATGGAGTATCTAATAACTATGGATCTTCGTAGTGATACGGGGTGTTCTGGAGAAATACAAAGGTGAAGTAGGAGTGGCGATGAAATACGTGGTTTGGTCATGAATGATAACAGTTGCAATTTACTTTGCCCTCTTTCTGATCCCTTTATTTGTCTTTACTTAATACCTTCTGTACACCACACTTAGGATAAATGGTTTTCTTCATTCCCTACCTTTCGGCCCCTGCCTATGGTTTGGAAGAAGACTATCCAATAAGCATAATAGGTGTACCCTTCTCCTAATCCCAGGAGCCCTCACAACCTGAGAGAAGGAAAAAGGAAAAGACAACTGAATAGTCCTATTCAATCTCTCCAGAACTAGAATCCATTCTCTAATTTGGAACAAGTTCCTTTTAGTTCATATATAACCATACGATGGATTTATCCAATGGAAGTGGATATTCGTAGTAATACGGGGTATTCTGGAGAAATGCAAAGGGTAAAAGAAGGAGTGGCAATGATGTATGCAACTCAGACAATCCAAAAGCCAGTGTTTTAAGAAAGTCCAGTTAACTTGGTCACTGAGTCATAGTCTAAGGTTCGGCCATGGTCGCTGCCAAAGAGAGAGAGAAAAGAAACACTCTGCGTGCACTCTAACCTAGATCAGAATGGTTATCACTTTATCTAATCAGGAAACCTCTCACTGTATCCTCAAATTCTCCTCCAAACCTGAAAGAAGAATTAGTCGGGATCACTCGAGGAGTAAACTAACTCATCAGTGGGAATCGAGATCAAACTATCATCGCATGATAACCTGATGGAATCCACTCATGTTATCACACTCCAGAAGGTATGCGCATATCTGGAAAGTTTCCTGTATGTTTGAAACTCCTGATGTGATTTTTACCCCATGCTCTTATGACCTTGACTAAGGCCAACAAATCATAAGTCACATGTCAAGTTCTATCCGTCATTGTCCAGGTTAATTTGAATCTACCCGTACAAGCCCTTGACTAGGGCCAACAAGGCTGTACGACTATCCCAAACCAACGCATCTATCTATGCAACAGAAAGGTAACAAGCAACTATCATACACTATGCCTTGACGAAGGCCAACAAACATAGCATGAATATTAAGTGCTACCCGTCTGAAATGACGGAGGGCTACGAATGGTTTTTGGCGAAAAACCTTTAACGTAATGAACTTGATATCGTTGAAGGAACCGGATAGCTTTTTACAAATATATAGTTGCGAAAACCTTTGCTAAAGAGATCACTCCCGGTGAAGGGATCTCAGCTATTTCCCCGTAGAATGAGGTGCAGGATATTCTCACTGAATACTGTGATGCAAAGAAAAAAGTAATCGACTATAGTGAAGTTATTACCCTGACGCAAATTTCTACCCAAGGGGTCATTCCCGATGAAGGGATCTCGGCCCTTGCCTCGTCGAATGAGGTGCTGGATATTCATAACCGAATACCACTATGCAAAACAAAAGAGAACGTCCTTGTAATAACAGCTTTTTGAAATTTGTTCCAACAATGTCGAATATGTTTGTTTTCTTTGCATTGATCTGAATCAACGTAGTCCCATCAATTAATCACACCAATAAAGAATGAAAATATGATGTTCGTATATGCCATCCGCATTCGCCACTGGGTCCCGTCATCACCCATTAGGTTACTTAACTAACGACAGAGCGGGGACTGGACTAGCGCGGGTGTAAAACATATACAACATCTACTACTATATATATCAATATATAATAATCGCTCCAGGCATGATAAATGCAACATCACAGAAAAGTAATAAGCATCACAAAACAATACAGATAATCTGGGAGCCCCGGGTTTCCTTTGAGCCGCAACTGAAACCCGACGTTCCTCTGGTCGTGTGGATAGCTTGTGCAATGAAAACCTAGACCCCTATGGGCATGGCAAGTTATCCTCCGAAACCAGAAACGAGGCAGCCCCCTTCAACAAAGTGAATGGGCCACCCAGCACTTCACGGATTCCGGTAACTTGAGCATCCCTTCTTAGGTCAACCTATACCCCCTATGAGTGCGGCGAATAGCCCGCCAATTCTAGAGTGAACCCCCCTCCGTCTCAAAGCCATGAGATGCGGGCTCGTTTCCCTCTAGAACCCGGCTATCCGTGCACTCCACCATGGGGTAATCCTAGTACGGAAAAGAAAATATGTACAACGGTGACATCAACCTCAACCCGGTCGTGCCCCAAAAGAATAATATACAAACAGGCAGTGACGGCAGTCCACATGTCGGACGCTCGCCCCGCGATATCAAATGTACAAATAAAACTAAACTGCACAAATATTGCATGCAAGCCATCCACCATGACGAATCCGCAACATCAAAGCACAACACAGAACATCAACGTGAATGTCACGTTCGCAAACCCGTCTAAAAGAACTATAGCACTTAGACAAGATTTACCGCTTGAATGACATTCACGGTCGCAGATAGAAATGTATGTACTGCAAACTTTAAACAATGTTAGAAAATATCGAGTTCGAAATAACCCCCGAATAGCCCCAAACAACTAGATAACTCCATATCAAAACTTTGCTAAAAAAACAATACCACTGCACCAACTTTCCAGAGACAAGACTGCACCCAAAAAACGAACTCCAGAAGACCCAGAATGGCCGTCCTCCTTGGAATTTTTGGGCTTGTGCTCGGCCAAAATCCGAGGGATTTGGGTCGTGTTTGGGGTGCAGGCTATAGGTCATGTTAGTAGTCTTCTGCACATGTTTAAATAATTTTAGAATACACTTTCAAAAACGAAAGAGAATGAAATGTGCAGGGCAGCGTATCGGGTTTGTTTCGATTTCGATATATTAACATTGTCTAAACAAGCTAGCTAAGGGTTAATGGGTGGCTCTGATACCATGTAAGTCTACGGTAGCGCCCCGGCCATCAATCCGAGGCCAAACGCGGAAACAAAAACTTTTTACGAAACTGGCGCTAACGCAGACTTTCACCTGGATCGTACCATTAACACTAAACTAGCTATCTATAAGAAGTTAGAATGGCTATACCGATCAATCCGTATCCTTCGGTCTTTAGCCACCATCCCTAGCTCCTCGCGGCATCACCGATCTCGTTCGATCTCCGGTCTCCTCGTCGAAAGGGCACCACGTCAAGAAGTCTTTTTACGGGCTCCCGCTTCAAACCGAAGCAACTCGGACATGAAGTTTGCTAGCCGACATGTCCAAGGTAAAGTAGAGAATGTGAGTAATAACTTTGTCTCTAAACATCCATTGATTCTCAACACATGAGATTGTATGGATGGAGCTTGAAGATGAAGCCATGGTGGAAGATGTGAGCTAGAGAAGAAGATGAAGAAGAAGTCCTTTTGTTATTGTGTTGTAATGAAAAATGAGAGCACTAGAACTAAATCTCAAGACCAACCCCACTACTTGTGGCTGTCCACTCTCTCTCCACACATGATTTCAATACAATAATCAATCACAAATGTTGACATAGCACAAAAAATAAGACCATGAGTCATCACCCATGCACATGCCACATTAATTGCTCTTCATGATGATTTCCACTCACAATTTCCACCACAAAACATTTAAACCAAAATGTTTAATCTAAAAAGAGAATGGCAACATCTAAAGTAAACTCGTGATGGATCATAAGGATACCCTTCACCTGTATATACATACCTGCATCTGCATTCTGACTGAATGCGAATGCAATGAGACTAAAGTAATCCAACAAATCTAATACTAGGATCCGGCTTAAACTAAAACCCACTAGTATGATCCGTCCGATCATGATCCGTGTACAAGTGCACGTATATGATCGAACCCTGCCACAAAACCATATGGCCTCTACAATGTTTCGTCCGAACTTGGGAAACTTTCTGTGGGGAACTCTAAAGACTCGTCAATATGCTGGCAGTGGGTTTAACCACAAGCACGTCAGTGGTACTAGCTGTACATAACGGCTACCCATGTATTGACCAAAAGGGAGACCGATGAGCGAACTCATCCTGAAACCCTACTGAGCCTGTCAGTGACAATATCCGTACAGTCCGGTCTGTTCGTCTATGAGTACCGCATGTCGGGCCTAAGGGCTGGTAAACGCCAGACCCCCAAAAGCGGTACAAGTCGTGTCGGAGTGTAGCTCAGAACACCCTGAGAAACTACTGGAATACCTACCAGTAAATCTCACTTGCCTTGGCTAAGGACTTCGTGTAATTGCTCTCCTAGACACAGCGCGATCTCACCCCCAATACCGGGAGAGACGAAATCCCTGCCGATCCACTCACTGCCTCCATGTGGCTCGGGACTGTACCCAACTAAAACCTGTTAGTTATATGTATGCCCTAGAGGCCATTACTGTACATAGGATGTATATTGTAGTGGATGCTGGGACGTATATAGGGAGGACTTTCTTGCTCGACATGATAGTATGCTATCTGGTTGAACTTTACCTTAACGTGTATACTAATTGTCTCTCTGTTACATGTTGGTAAAGCCCTTAGGATGTGTGCTTGACTACCTGGACTATGATGCGGATCATACTAGTGGGGACATGGTAGTCCATAAGTACATCCTTCAAAGTCTCTAGTCGAGGGTATATCGAGACGGGGCATCGATATACCAGAGTAGACTAGCGTATACCTTCTCGACCCATACAGATGGGCGATGGATGATCCCATATCCATCGGTGTTTGACATCAGAGATGATATACGGGTGCTCAGTAGAGACTGGGTACACTGGACGGACTCGCCGAGAACTCCCAGATGGTATTATACCTCACGTCAGATGGCAGTTCTCTGGTGACACTGGTACAGAGTAGTCTGTTGACCCGAGATCGTCATAGAGTCTTGTGTGGTTCCCACTGTGCTTTGATTTCCATCTTACCACGTCCAAGAGGGCGTGCAAAACGGTGGTTTTTGGGTACAGTCCCGAGTCACATGGAGGCAATGAGCGATAGGAGGGGATTCATCAACTCCCTATACCGGGAGAGACGAAGCCCTCTGGCTTGGAACTCTTCCAACATACCGTCCCTCCACTGAGGGTAAAGACAATGCCTGTGACTGACATTTAGTCGTCTGTTGCGCCACGGCAGCGCCCCGGCCGTCTATCCGAGGCCAAAATGCGGAATCAAAATTTTTCCTTACTTGGAAACCGGCGCTACCGCGGACAAAGAAAACCCGGATCGTTAACCATTAACCTATACTAGCTAACAAGAGATGGGAAGAGAAGTATACCGAGTGATCCGAGTCCTCCGGTCTTCTCATCATCGTCCCGATCTCTCGCGAAAAGTCTTGTCTCCACATCGTCGCCTCCTCGCCGGAAGGGCACCACATCGCCTGCGTCTTTTACGGGCTCCCGCCTCAATACCGAGGCAACTCGGGCATGAAGCCGGCAACTCGACATGCTCAAGATATGCTGTAGAATGTGTAGTGTAGAGGCTATGTCTCATTTGGGGTTTGTTGCCTTTGAAGATGATGGAGGAATCAAGATTAGAAAAATGGTGCTTGCATTTTTCTAGCATGAAAATGAGATCAAGAATGAAACTCTCAAGATGAAGCTCTCATCTTCTTCTTCTCTCCAAAATGAAAACCTTCTCATAATAGAATGGTGGAGGAAAAGAATATAAATCCAAAACCTTAGAAGGAAGGTGAGTGTAGGAAAAGGTGGAGGGTAACCACAACCAAACATCATCACAACCAAATCAAATCAACTCCAAATCACTTCTAATCAACAAAAAGCAAGTGATGAGAATGGTATCAAAAGATGCTATCATAATAAATACATTTGCAAGAAAACCCTCCACAATGTGTTATTTGCAAACTTGCAAATAACACCCTCCATCGGAAAAGTCCGGCCGGGAAAGAACAAAGGAAAACCGGCCGGAACGGAATGCAAACTGGCAACTCCAGAAAACTGGTCCCGTAATAAATTACAGGAAAAACCCCGATGCTGTGCATACACACCCGCATCTGTATTCGTACCGGATACAAATGCAATGAGACAAAATCTACACTGTACTAAACTAGGATCCGGCTTAAACCAAAGCCGGCTAGTAATATCCGTTCGATCCTGATCCGTGCAATACCGCACGTATCTGATCGAACCCCGCCATATATCCATACGGCTACTAGTACAAACCGTCCGATCCTGATCCGTGCAATACCGCACGTATCTGATCGGACGCTGCCATATCTCCATACGGCCTCTACAGCGTTTCGCGAAAGCTTGAGTAACTGTAAGTGTGGTGGACTCTAAAGACTCATCAATACTATGGCTGTGGATTTAACCACTAGCACGTCAGAGGTATTAGCCAATACGTGACGGGCCACCAGCTATTGACCAAAAGGGACGTCGATGAGCGAACTCATCCTGACACCCTACTGAGCCTGTCAGTGACAATATCCGTTCAGTCCGGTCCGTTCGTCTATGAGCATCGCATGGCGGGCCTAGGGGGTTGGTAAAAGTCAGACCCCCAAAAGCGGTACAAGTCGTGTCGGAGTGTAGCCCAGAACGCCCTGAGATACTACTGGAATACCTACCAGTAAATCTCCTGCCTCGGCCGAGGGCTTTGCGTAATGGCTCTCCTAGACACAGCGCGACCTCACCCCCAATACCGGGAGAGACGAACCCCTGCAGATCCGCTCACTGCCTCCATGTGGCTCGGGACTGTACCCAACTAAAACCTGTTTGCACGACTCCTTTGAGCCGTGGTAGGTGTAGGGTGTTTTTCGTCACCCCAGTGAGATGGGAATACGCGCGCGCTTGTCAGGCGTATACTACAGATTCCCCCTGCCTAGGGTAGGCGGGGGTTTAATGATTGTGGGGATCCGAATCTCCGGCAGCCGCGAACTAAGCTGCCGTTAATTACCCCTCGCCTTTGGGGCGGGGGAACCTCCGATTAACGGGTTAAACTGGTCATGCGAACTCAATGTGCAGTGTACGTGTGTTTTGTTTTGAAAGGGGGGTTTGGGATATATCGGGAGCCACGCAGAGTTTTTACGGGGGTCCCGCTACCCGGATAGCGGGCTGGGGGTCAAGGGGGCTAGCAGCCCCCTTGCGGGGTTCGGGGCAGCGCCCCGGCCCGAAAATTTTTTGGAGGGGGAGAATGTTGCGGAGTATGTGTATGTGTACATTTGTATACAAATGTATATATATACATATATATATAAATAAAGGGGAAAAGGCATCCAAAGGATGCGTGGGGCAGCACCTTGGGCGCTGTGCGCGTAGGTGCTGTGCGCTCAGGCGCAAGCGCGCCACGTGTCGGCACGTAGGCGCTTTGCGCATGAGCGCTGCGCGCAGGTGCGCAAGCGCGCGCGCGCGCTACGTGTCGACACGCGGGCGCTTTGCGGCACTTGCACAAGCGCGCAGGTGTGCAAGCGCGCGCGCCACGTGTCGGCACGCGGGCACTTTGCGCACTTGCGCAAGCGCGCAGGTGCGCAAACGCGCTGCGCGCGCCACGTGTCGGCATGCGGGCGCTTTGCGCACTTGCGCAAGCGCGCAGGTGCGCAAGCGCGCGCGCCACGTGTCTTCACGTGGGCGCTTTGCGCACGTGCGCTGCGCGCTGGAGAGGACAAGAGGCTTTTAGCCTGAAAAAAGATTTCTCAAAGAGAAATCAGAGAGGAGTCGGGCTCCTGAATGTGTTCTGGGTTTAATGGGAGTGGTTCTTCTTCTTCCTCCTGTTACTTGCTGGATCTTGAAGATCAAGAGATGTGAAATCTCAAAATCTCTCTTTTTTAAGATCTGATGACAGATCCAAGTTCCCCTTTGTGGGTTTTGTGGTGGAAAACTATTTAGTTTTGAAAAAGGAAGAGTAAAACTCTTGATTTAATTCAAAAGAAAGAGGAAGGTTTTTGGAACCTTGGAGAAGGAGCAGGAGGCACAAAGAACCCTAGTTTTTGGGGGAATGAAAAGTGTTACTTTATTCATCATCATGTTGCCTTTTATAGGCTTACATATTTGCATATAGCCCCTTGGGCTTTACAAAATGGCATTTTGCCTATCCATGGCTCATGTGCCATTACATTTTTGCACATAAGCCATGGGCTTACAAAATATTGGCTTTATGCCCATTTTACATACATTCATGTATAAAAAATTACATAATAATTATTTATTACATGATTTTGTCGTTGCCATGGGGAGGCTGTCCGTGGGCTTGACTTGGGCATGGGTCCGCTTGACCTGGGCTTGGGCCCACCTAGCTTGGGGGTTGACTTTGACTTTGACTCGGTCAACCGGGGTGTAAATTTTTACCCCAACAAATTGCCCCCCATCAATAAATGCACACCACATATGTGGGTCGTGTGCATGAAATTGATGGATCTTCTTTCACGTGGAGGCGACTTGATTTGGTTTACACATTTTGGGATGCACTGCCCTTTTTACGACATGGACGGTCGACGCTCTGATCCGAAGCGATTTGGTAGACGTGTCCCCGGCACGGAGTGTCGCTGGTCGACGTTTCCTCGAGGCGGAGTGTCTGTTTTCGATGTGCCCCCGGCACGGAGTGTCTGCTTGACGTTTCCCCGAGGCGGAGTATCGGCTAGTTGACGTTTCCCTGATGCGGAGTGTCTGTGTTGGACGTTTCCCCGATGCAGAGTGTCACTGGTTGACGTGTCCCCGTCACGGAGTGTCACTGATCGACTTTTTCCCCGGCACGGAGTGTCGCTGATCGACTTTTCCCCGGCGCGGAGTGTCGGGTTGACTTTTCCCCGGCACGGAGTGTCGCTGATGGACTTTTCCCCGGCGCGAAGTCTCGTGGGTTGACTTTTCCCCGGCACGGAGTGTCGCTGATGGACTTTTCCCCGGCGCGGAGTGTCGGGTTGACTTTTCCCCGGCACGGAGTGTCGCTGATCGACTTTTCCCCGGCGCGGAGTGTCGGGTTGACTTTTCCCCGGCACGGAGTGTCGCTGATCGACTTTTCCCCGGCGCGGAGTGTCGGGTTGACTTTTCCTCGGCACGGAGTGTCGCTGATGGACTTTTTCCCGACGCGAAGTGTCGTGGGCTGACTTTTCCCCGGCACGGAGTGTCGCTGATCGACTTTTCCCCGGCGCGGAGTGTCGTGGGTTGACTTTTCCCCGGCACGGAGTGTCGCTGATGGACTTTTTCCCCGCGCGGAGTGTCGGGTTGACTTTTCCCCGGCACGGAGTGTCGCTGATGGACTTTTCCCCGGCGCGGAGTGTCGTGGGTTGACTTTTCCCCGGCACGGAGTGTCGCTGATGGACTTTTCCCCGGCGCGGAGTGTCGGGTTGACTTTTCCCCGGCACGGAGTGTCGCTGATGGACTTTTCCCCGGCGCGGAGTGTCGGGGGTTGACTTTTCCCCGGCACGGAGTGTCGCTGATCGACTTTTCCCCTGCGCGAAGTGTCGTGGGTTGACTTTTCCCCGGCACGGAGTGTCGCTGATGAACTTTTCCCCGGCGCGGAGTGTCGGGTTGACTTTTCCCCGGCACGGAGTGTCGCTGATGGACTTTTCCCCGGCGCGAAGTGTCGTGGGTTGACTTTTCCCCGGCACGGAGTGTCGCTGATGGACTTTTCCCCGGCGCGGAGTGTCGTGGGTTGACTTTTCCCCGGCACGGAGTGTCGCTGATGGACTTTTCCCCGGCGCGGAGTGTCGGGTTGACTTTTCCCCGGCACGGAGTGTCGCTGATGGACTTTTCCCCGGCGCGGAGTGTCGGGGGTTGACTTTTCCCCGGCACGGAGTGTCGCTGATGGACTTTTCCCCGGCGCGGAGTGTCGGGTTGACTTTTCCACGGCACGGAGTGTCGCTGATGGACTTTTCCCCGGCGCGAAGTGTCGTGGGTTGACTTTTCCCCGGCACGGAGTGTCGCTGATCGACTTTTCCCCGGCACGGAGTGTCGGGTTGACTTTTCCCCGGCACGGAGTGTCGCTGATGGACTTTTTCCCGGCGCGGAGTGTCGGGTTGACTTTTCCCCGGCACGGAGTGTCGCTGATCGACTTTTCCCCGGCGCGAAGTGTCGTGGGTTGACTTTTCCCCGGCACGGAGTGTCGCTGATGGACTTTTCCCCGGCGCGGAGTGTCGGGTTGACTTTTCCCCGGTACGGAGTGTCGCTGATGGACTTTTCCCCGGCGCGGAGTGTCGGGTTGACTTTTCCCCGGCACGGAGTGTCGCTGATGGACTTTTCCCCGGCGCAAAGTGTCGTGGGTTGACTTTTCCCCGGCACGGAGTGTCGCTGATGGACTTTTCCCCGGCGCGGAGTGTCGGGTTGACTTTTCCCCGGCACGGAGTGTCGCTGATCGACTTTTCCGAGGTGGAGCATAATTCCGGCAGGGAAGGTAGATATCCCGAGGCGAAGCATGATTTCGACACGGGGTAAATTCTGGAACGGAGCATGATTTCGCCACAGAGGTTGTTGATTTGATTTGACTTGGGTTGACATCAGCATCGCTACACTGGAATATGGTACCAGGAGTGAATCATCATCTGTCATGAGAGAATTTTGGGATTGGTATTTTTGTCGGCATCTGCATTGCTGCACTGGAATAATGCCAGGAGCAACTCATCATTTGCCCCGGGTGGATTTGGATTTGGTTTTTTTTTCGTTTGGCATCTGCATTGCTACACTGGAATAATGCCAGGAGCAACTCATCATGTGCCCCGAGAGGATTTGGATTTGGTTTGTTTCGTTTGGCATCTGCATTGCTGCACTGGAATAATGGCAGGAGCAACTCATCATGTGCCCCGGGAGGATTTGAATTTGGTTTGTTTTTTTTTTTCGTTTGGCATCAGTATCGCTACACTGGAATATGGTACCAGGAGCGAATCATCATTTATCATGAGAGGGTTTGGGAATTGGTTTTGTTTTGGCATCTGCATTGCTGCACTGGAATAATGCCAGGAGCAACTCATCATTTGCCCCGAGAAGATTTAGGAATTGGTTTTTGTTTATTTGGCATCTGCATTGCTACACTGGAATAATGCCAGGAGCAACTCATCATGTGCCCCGAGAGGATTTGGGAATTGGTGGCTTACGAGACAGGTTTAGATCCCTGTCACCTAAGGCCTTTCAATTTTATGGACCGTGAGGGTCCCATAAAAGTATTTTCTCCCTACGAGTCGAAAAGATCTCATAGGTGTATTTTCTCCTTAGGAGTCGTGGGGACTCCTAAGTGTATTGCTCCTTTGTGAGTCGTAAAGATCTCACGCGGGAATTTTCTCCTCACAAAATCGAGAGGACTTTGCGAGTGCATTTCATTTCTTCTTTTTTTTTACGGGTTTGCGCCCTTTCGGGTTTTCACAAACTCGCCGGCAGTCCTGCTGTTTTTACTCACGGAGCCCTTTCGGGTTTTCATCCGTGCCCATTTTGCTTGTGGACATACCGTTCTTCTTTTTTTGTTTTCCCTTTTTTTTTCTTTTCCTTTTTTCTTTTTTTTCATTTTTTTTTCTTTTTTTCTCTTTTTTTTTTTTGGAATCTTCCCTGCCGGTGGTACTTTGAATATGGTCTCGCCGGTAGGACTTGGGAGAGATTGGTATCGTTTTATGCCCGTGGATTGTATACGGTTTTGCAGGATGTATGATTCAGACCGTAGGGCCAGAAACATTTCAGGACTTTGTTGGCGTCTGCATCGCTGCACTGGAATATGGTACCAGGAGCGACTCATCATTCGCCGTTGGTATGAGATTTGGAATTTGGTTGGCGTCTGCATCGCTATACTGGAATATGGTACCAGGAGCGACTCATCATTCGCCGTTGGTATGAGATTTGGAATTTGGTTGGCGTCTGCATCGCTATACTGGAATATGGTACCAGGAGCGACTCATCATTCGCCACTTGGGGATTGGGGAGCGATGGCTTAGGAGACAGGTTTGGATCCCTATCACCTAAGACTTTTCAATTTTATGGGCCGTGAGGGTCCCATAAAAGCATTTTCTCCCTACGAGTCGTAAGGATCCCGCAGGTGTATTTTCTCCTTAAGAGTCGTGAGGACTCCTAAGTGTGTTTTTCCTTGGTGAGTCGTAAGGATCTCACGAAGGTTTGTTCTCCTCATGCATCGTGAGGACACATGAGTGGGTCTTTCCAATGAAGCATAATTCCAAAAGCGGAGACCAGCCGCGTAACTGGTGGTTGCGGTGAGGCATGGGTATGCTGAGAATTATTTGAGCCCGTGGATTGTATACGGTAGTCAATTTGGGGACTGGCCGTAGGGCTGAAAAAATTTTGGGAAATTAGATTTTTGGTTGGCGTCTGCATTGCTGCACTGGAATAATGCCAGGAGCAACTCATCATCCGCCCTTGTTTTTTTTTGTTTTTTTTTTGTTGTTTTTTTTAATTTTATTTTACCGCGATTGCTCTATCATTTCAGCTTCTCTTATCGCGAAGGTCACGATCGCCCTATCATTTCGGCTATTTATTCGCGGTTGCCCCATCATTTCGGCTTTATTTTCATTTTCATTTTTACTCGCTGATTTTTATTGCGAGTTGCCCCATCATTTCGGCTTTTCTTTATTTTTCTTTTATTTGCACTTTTTTTTTTATTTACATTTTTTTTTTACATTCCCAGTTTAACGACTTAGAGGTCGATTGTTCCCAGTTTAATGACGTGGTGGTCGATTGTTCCCAGTTTAATGACGTGGTGGTCCTCTTTGCTTATCCCAGCTCCTTGAACTTTAATCTTGGCGGAGCTGTGTTGATGACCTAGCTCTGTGGCTTGCCGATACATCCGAGGATTGTGAGGTTTTTCCAAGCTTATATTGGTCCTCTGCCCAATCTTTGAAAATATAGCAGTCTTCGATGGTATGACCCACCACTCTATGATATGGGCAGTATATGGGATTGCCGGTCATGTTCATTTCCTGCGGCCTCTTTGGAACAGGCAGTTGCAGGCCATTGTTCAAGGCGTCCACGAATATTTTGCGGACTTCATCCCTCCTGAAGGAGTATACCTTCTTCTTTCTCTCCATTGGAGTAGGTGCCTTTGCTGATGCTGGTCCTCGAGGCACATGTCTGGGAGGATTAGGTTCCCGAAAGGCTTCGGTCTCTATTTGCATGAAATCGGCGATCGTAGCTTGACTGTTTGCTAACACGCCTTTAGACAGTTCTATCTCTCCCATCCTGTATTGCCTTTCGACCCAATTTTTGAAGACGAAGCAGTCCTCAATGGCATGACCTATCACCCTGTGATAGGGGCAATATTTTGGGTCGTCGGTCATATTCTCTTCTTGCGGTCTCTTTGATTCTGGCAGTTGTAGACCGTTTCTTAGGGCGTCCCTGAATATCTTGTGGACCTTTTCCCTCTTGAAGGAATAGACCTTCTCCAGCTTCTCTTTTAGAGGCGATTCCCCCCCGGCGTATGTATCGGAAGGACTGGAGGCTGATTGCGGCCGTTTTTCGCGAAGGCGCTCCGCTTTTAGGTTGGAAGGGATATCAGTTGGCTGCCCCCGGGTATCAATCCCTGGCTCATGAGCCAAAATTTGACTCTGTTGTAATTGCAATCGGGCGACTTGGGTCGCGAGATCTGCCATGACGTTTGCCAGCTCGTCGACTTTGGAATAGACCTCGGCCATCTTCTCATCCCTGTCCTGAAATTGCCTTTGAAGCCATTGGAATAATGCTTGCTCTGTAGTTCCGGCTATGACAACCGGGTAATCTTTATTTCCTGAGCCCCATTCCGTAGGAACCACGGGCTCCTCTGGCTTATCGGCCTGAGTGGGCTCTTCATCATTTAGATCGAGCCGATGCTGGGTAGCGTCAACCGTATCATCACCATGGCTGTGAAGAAGAAGAGGGTTCGTTTCTTCATATCCGGCCGTGTAAACGGTGTGGATAACACATTCAGCCATTCTTTCATCACTGGCAGCTGGTTTTGCGGAGCGGTCCGGGCTTTGGAAATTCATAAGTTTTGACATGGCCAGAGCCCTAGCCCTTTTGTTGGCTCTATATCTGAGCCGCTTCTGCCTCAGCTTCTCGATTTTGAAGGCTTGGCGGGCATCCGCTACCCAGAAAGCCATTGTGAGTTGATCAGCGGGGAGCTTAGAGAAGACATCCGATCGAGCATTTGTCAGGGGCGCCGCTGGAGCTTGCTCGGGACGCGTTGTGGCTTTGTTGGTGTTGATGGCCTTGCCCCCAGCTGGGGCCAAGGAAAATCGTTCAGACACCGACTTGCGTTTGGGTTGGGGCGCCCTTGAGATCACCACATTTGGTCTCCTGCCTTTCGAGACCGGTTTGTCTGCCACCGGGGCTTGAGGAGCTGGGATGGCGCCAACTGACATGAAAAGAATAGAGCCGAATGGTAGCAGCGGCTCCTCCCATTGTCGCCCGAGACTGGCCGGGAGGACCGTCCTGGAGTCTATCTTCATTGTGTAGGAGACGGGAGCTGAGTACATCTTCGGAGACATTGTTGAAAGGTGATCGCTTGAAAATCCTGCATGAAAAAAAAAGCATTATTTTTAGTATAAATATAGGTACGTATATTGATTGAGTTCGCATGAACGCTTAACCCGAAATATGGGAGGAGAGATTGGTCCCACCGGGCGTGCCAGAACCTGTAGGGTGTTTTTCGTCACCCCAGTGAGATGGGAATACGCGCGCGCTTGTCAGGCGTATACTACAGATTCCCCCTGCCTAGGGTAGGCGGGGGTTTAATGATTGTGGGGATCCGAATCTCCGGCAGCCGCGAACTAAGCTGCCGTTAATTACCCCTCGCCTTTGGGGCGGGGGAACCTCCGATTAACGGGTTAAACTGGTCATGCGAACTCAATGTGCAGTGTACGTGTGTTTTGTTTTGAAAGGGGGGGTTTTGGATATATCGGGAGCCACGCAGAGTTTTTACGGGGGTCCCGCTACCCGGATAGCGGGCTGGGGGTCAAGGGGGCTAGCAGACCCCTTGCGGGGTTCGGGGCAGCGCCCCGGCCCGAAAATTTTTTGGAGGGGGAGAATGTTGCGGAGTATGTGTATGTGTACATTTGTATACAAATGTATATATATACATATATATATAAATAAAGGGGAAAAGGCTGTAAGTCCATATTGCGACCCCCGGTGCTTACGGGGAGGCGGAAACGGTATAAAAAACGAATTTTTTTATCGCAAGAGGCAACATGGACTAAACTAGGTCGGGATCGATGTCTAAACTAAAACTAGTATACTTGCTAAAGAGAGTTAGCTACTATGGAAGATGGTTATACCTAAACTTGAACTCCTTCTTCTTCAAACCTTATAGAGGTTGATGGTTCTCTTTTCGTCGCCTTCTTCCGTCGAAGATGGATCCACCTCGAAGGTTCGACCTTTGGGCTCTTCCTCGATCTTTGAGTGAACTAGGGTTTCCGGCTTGCTAAACCTTCATCCTAGAATGAGTAGAGAGTGATTAGGGTTTGCTTTTCCTTTTAAAGAGAAGGATTCTCAACACATGAGAGGGTTTCTCTTTTCTAGAGGAAGAAGAAGATGAAATGAGGAGAGAGAGAGGTTATGATAGAATGAGCTCTCATTTCCTTTCTTGCAACCATAATGCAAAAAGAAAATGAATTATCAAATAATAATAATCAAAATGAAAAGGTTGATGGAAAGTTTTAGAATGACTAATATCATTACAAGCATTAAATGAAAATGCAAGAATCAAGAGCATCTTTCTCTTGTAATGATAATGGTCAAATGTTCAACCATGGTCAACAAGTCAACCATGGTCAACAAGTCAACAAAAAACTAACCATGACACAATTTCATTTTATTATATATTATTAAATGATATAATACAAATCCATTAGGGTTTGGAAAAAATACAACTGTCAACTGTGCATACGCACCCGTTCCGAAACCCTAATGAAAAATCATCTTCCTCCTCCTCAAAAAGAACTGTGCATACACACCTGCATTCTTGTTCCGAGGAACATGAATACTGAGAGATAAAAGCAACCCCAAATACTATACCAGTATCCGGCTTAAACCAGAGCCCGCTGGTAAAATCCGTCCGGACTCCAAACGTGCACAAGTGCGCGGATGAGAACGAACCCTGTCGCAAAACCATGCAACCTCTACTCTGTTTTGCCCAGAGGCGAATACCCTCTGTGTGGGACTCTAAAGACTCGACACTACGCTGGCAGTGGGTTTAACCACAGACCACAAGCGGCACTAGCTGTGCGTAACGGTCCCCAGGTAGATGCCGACAAGAAGGCTGACGAGGTGAAACCCCATCTGAACTCCTACTGAGTCTGAATGTGACATTCTCCGTACAGTCCGGTCTGTTCGTCTGATACATCGCATGGCGGGCCTAGGGGGCGGTAAAACGTCAGTCCCCCAATAGCGGTACAAGTCGTGTCGGAGTGAAGCCCAAAACACCCTGAGATAACACTGGAAACCTACCAGTATATCTCGCTTGCCCTGGCCAGGGACTACTCGTGTAATGGCTCTCCTAGACACAGCGCGATGTCAACCCCCAATACCGGGAGAGACGAATCCTGTCTAACCGTCACTGCCTCCAAGTGCTTCGGGACTGCACCCAACCACCACCTGTTTGCACGACTCCTTTGAGCCGTGGTAGGGTAGTGATCAAAGTGCAGTGGGAACACACTCGAGGCGAAGTGTCAGTGTCAAGTCAGCGGACTAAGCTGTACTCATGTCACCTGGGAACTGATAACTGACGATAGGTATAATACCAACCTGTCAGTTCCCGACGAGTCCTGTCCAGTGTACTCGTAACCCAACGAGCACCCGTATACTATCTCCAGTACGACGTACTGATGGCTGTGGGACAGACCATCTCCCACACTGGGATGAGAAGCGCATACGCTAGTCTACTCCGGAGTATCGATGCCCTGTCTCGATAGTCCTACGACTAGGGACCTGTATAAGGATGTGCCTATAGATTACCCAGCCCCCACTAGTGTGACTGCCATCACAACGCTGGTAATCAAGCAAAGATCCTAAGGGCTCCACTAATGCGTATAAGTGATATACTGAAATAAACACAAGTACACATTGAAGTAGAAACAAACCAAGTAGCATACTACTATATTGAGCAAGATTGTTTATACAAGGTGAATATCCCAAGCTTCCATTAAGTAATATACAAACTAGTATGATACAGTAATGGCCTCTAGGGCATATACACTAACAAAGGCATCCAAAGGATGCGTGGGGCAGCACCTTGGGCGCTGTGCGCGTAGGTGCTGTGCGCTCAGGCGCAAGCGCGCCACGTGTCGGCACGTGGGCGCTTTGCGCATGAGCGCTGCGCGCAGGTGCGCAAGCGCGCGCGCGCTACGTGTCGACACGCGGGCGCTTTGCGCACTTGCGCAAGCACGCAGGTGTGCAAGCGCGCGCGCCACGTGTCGGCACGCGGGCGCTTTGCGCACTTGCGCAAGCGCGCAGGTGCGCAAGCGCGCGCGCGCCACGTGTCGGCACGCGGGCGCTTTGCGCACTTGCGCAAGCACGCAGGTGCGCAAGCGCGCGCGCCACGTGTCGTCACGCGGGCGCTTTGCGCACTTGCGCTGCGCGCTGGAGAGGACAAGAGGCTTTTAGCCTGAAAAAAGATTTCTCAAAGAGAAATCAGAGAGGAGTCGGGCTCCTGAATGTGTTCTGGGTTTAATGGGAGTGGTTCTTCTTCTTCCTCCTGTTACTTGCTGGATCTTGAAGATCAAGAGATGTGAAATCTCAAAATCTCTCTTTTTTAAGATCTGATGACAGATCCAAGTTCCCCTTTGTGGGTTTTGTGGTGGAAAACTATTTAGTTTTGAAAAAGGAAGAGTAAAACTCTTGATTTAATTCAAAAGAAAGAGGAAGGTTTTTGGAACCTTGGAGAAGGAGCAGGAGGCACAAAGAACCCTAGTTTTTGGGGGAATGAAAAGTGTTACTTTATTCATCATCATGTTGCCTTTTATAGGCTTACATATTTGCATATAGCCCCTTGGGCTTTACAAAATGGCATTTTGCCTATTCCATGGCTCATGTGCCATTACATTTTTGCACATAAGCCATGGGCTTACAAAATATTGGCTTTATGCCCATTTTACATACATTCATGTATAAAAAATTACATAATAATTATTTATTACATGATTTTGTCGTTGCCATGGGGAGGCTGTCCGTGGGCTTGACTTGGGCATGGGTCCGCTTGACCTGGGCTTAGGCCCACCTAGCTTGGGGGTTGACTTTGACTTTGACTCGGTCAACCGGGGTGTAAATTTTTACCCCAACAGTAGGGTAGTAATCAAAGCACAGTGGGAACTCACACGAGACAAATGACGATCTCAGGTCGATGAACTAACCTGTACACATGTCACCTGGGAACTGCTATCTGACGTCTGGTATAATCCCAACTAGCAGGTTCCCGGCGAGTCCTGTCCGGTGTACTCATAACCCAATGAGCACCTGTATACATCTTAGGTGAACCAACTGACACCAGTGGCTTGTGAGACCGGCCACCGCCCCTCGTCGGGGTCTCGACTGTATACACTAGTCTACTAATGGAGTATCGATGCCCAGTCTCGAAACTCCCACGACTAGGGACCTTTTAAGGATGTGCTTATAGACCCCAGCTCCCACGTATATGATCGCCATCATACTGCTGGCAGTCAAGCAAGAATCCTAGGGGCTCTATCAACGTGTAATAGCGACCTGTAAGGTCACCTGAAACAGTACACGATGATAAAGGTAAACCAGATAGCATACTATCATCTCGAGTAAGACTGTCCTACCGGGATAGGTCCTCCCTCAATCATTGCAATCACGTGCCTGTGATCCAATAATTGACTCTGAGGGCACTATCTCCTACAATCTCCCACTTGCACTCAAGGCTAATTATTGCGATGTCGCATACTCACAGCCCATGTGATACCGAACACCCAACTCCTCTACTAGTCAGTCTCACAAAGCTCGTTTGCGAAACTATTGCGTTCTAGGAATAGCCTCAGTGAGTGGATCCGCTGTGATGTTTCTTTCTATGTCTCTCTATATCTCAAGTTCGCAGAGAAAGCCATCTCCCGAAATGAGCAATACCTGTCTTAGAATGTCTGGATGTTTGATGGGACCTAGCTCATAAATGAACTCCAAATCCAAACTTCTTAGACTGTATCGATAACTGAACTTAATCAGTACCCAGCGCCATGCCTCCTTCAGTATTGCCTTGGACCACCTGTCCAAAATACTGCCCCTCGTCAGAAGGAGAACTATAACTCTGACAGTCACTCTGCCATCCATGTCACCTTGGAAGCCTGGAGTGATAACCGTCTCCTAAAGGAGGCTGCCGTTATCATATCCCTAGAACATCAACTTATGTTCTAAAACTGCTTCCGACCGTTTCTCCAGGATTGGATCAATATCAACTTATTGCATCTACTGCAAGAACAACATCTGGTGTGGTACTTGACATCTCATGATTGACTCAATTGCCTAAGCAAGTGATCTGCCAATCATGAGTATCCCTCTCCTTTTTAGTCTATAAGACACTTTTAGAGAGGGTGACTCCATCAACTGCAGGCACACTACCGTGCCAGGAGTCGTCCGTTCTAAATACTCATAGAATGCTGTCAAGGTACCCAGATTGGGAAACCACCCAAATCTAGATCTAAAACCATAGATCTAGTAACCAGTATGTCTGATATAATATCCAAGTCCTGTGTAGAGAAACCACTGTGTGACAACCAAAGTCTAACCGATCGTAGTATAGGAGTATCACTTCCTACTACCTTCTCAACAGATCCATCCCCTATTCTGATGACGTCAAACCTATGACTGTCACATCAGAGATAGATGATCTATCTCCGCTCCATCTGCTTTAGTCTATAAATAGACATAAGCCTGATGTCCACCAATGCTTCCGCTGCTCCCACTGACTACGACAACCCTCTGGCAGAGTCATATAGACGTGCACTTCTAAAGCTAGTTTAGAACGACGCTATACTCATCCTCCTGCCGGGTCTCGCAGCCTGGAACAACAACAATGGCAAGTGTGGGTAAACAAGAACTTCCATGTCACCGTCCTTGAGGCTACCGAAGTACCTCTCGGGTGCCTGAGGTTACCCACCTTATCTGCGGGGTGGCCAATGGAATGTCAAATCAGATTGAATCTTTAGGTTCTTTATCAAATCTTCAGTAATCGTTTGCGGTTCTGGAATCACTTCCAGTTCTACCATACTCCCACTACTGTTTTCTAAAAATCCATTTCTTTTAAAATGTGGCGAGTCAAGAACAATATCTCTATTGATCTTCCAGATGGTAGAAAGTCAACCCTCGTCATAGCCTGGGTCAACCCACAAACAGCCATTACAGAAACGTGCCTTGAGTTGTCCAGTGTCTGGTTTTAAGCATAAGCCGGACAACTCCCCGTACCTTAACATCGTTTAGATATGAACTGTTCTATATCCAATATAGAACCAGAGGCACTGATTCAATTGAACCAGATTCAAATCATGCAGGTATCTCAAGTGCATGTAAACTAAATGGAAGGAGGCCGATCAGCGTTACTCAACTTAGGAATGCTTCCAATTATGAGTAACCTGAAAGAGAAGCAATTTCTCTTTATCATTACTATCAACTGAATACCATACATAAGTATCTACATCTTCGATCACTTTGAAGAATCCCGATACTTGCTATACCTGGTTCTCTACTCTATTCAAATACCTATAACTCCTTAAAACTTAGACCCTGTGTTTCCACGAAACACATGTCTAAGAACTAGAGAAGTTAAAAGTAAACAGAATATAGTATGAGGACCAACCCCTCTGTCCTAATGGACACTGGACAACATACAATACTCTGTATAAGTCCGCTGAGTCTAACAACTCTTTCACTGTGTGTCGTAGGTTGAAAACTGTACTTATGGTTAAGAAGAATTACACCGCTGTTTAATGCTCCTTACCTAACCATCCACTGATATAGGTAAATATCATAGACATAATTTCAAAAGGTATATCTCACTCTATAAAAATAGACGTACAGATATATCAATTTGAAATTGGTGCAAAACAACGGATATTCAAAACCAAATATTTGCTGACCGGCAAACAACCCAGGTGGCTTCCTCAAATATCACCAATTACAACGAATCCCGATATAATGAGGATGGTCACCTAATTCCCAATAACTTACTCCCACTCATCATCTGTAAAACCATACAGATGTGAGAATCATACCTGGTAAATACATACCCTGGAGTAAGTATCTAATCGGGAAATCAGTTTTCTTTTAACATCACACAGTGAAACTGAAACATTGAAATGTTTCGGTGGGGTATTCCGGTATTCTTAGTAATGCCTCTTCCATTATCCAGATTCACAACTGTAACCGTATATCTCTTTGCCATCTGTCCAAATCCCTTTATATGTCTTTAGTCATTACCGTCTGCACACCCCTTTAGGCCAAATGGTTTTCTTCCTTCCCTACCGTTCGGCACCAGCCTATGGTTTGGAAGAAGACTATCCAATAAGCATAAAAGGTGTACTGTCCTAATCCTAGGAGTACTCGCAAAGCGAGAGAAGGTGAAGATAAAAGACAACCGAATAAACCTTATTCCTATTTCTCTTGAACCAGAATCCATCCCCGAACTGGAACAAGTTCCTTTCGAGTTCGTATATAACCATACGATGGAGTATCCAAATAAACTGTGGATCTTCGTAGTGATACGGAGTGTCCTGGAGAAATACAAAGGTGATTTAGGATTGGCGAAGAAATACTTGGTTCGGTCGTGAATAGCAGTCGCAATTTACTTTGCCCTCTTACTAATCCCTTGCTTTGTCTTAATCTTAATACCTTCTGCACACCGTTTAGGCTAATTGGTTTTCTTCATTCCCTACCGGTCGGCACCAGCCTAAGGTTTGGAAGAAGACTATCCAATTTGCGTAATAGGTGTGCTATCTCCTAAACCAAGGAGTACTCGCAATGAGAGAAGGTGAAAAGAAAAGACAACTGAATAATCCTATTCGTTTTCTCCAGAACCAGAAACCATCCTCGAAGTCCTTCGAGTTCGTATATAACCATACGATGGTTTTGTCCAATGGAAGTGGACGTTCGTAGTAATACGGGGTGTCCTGGAGAAAAGGGTAAAAGTAGGAGTGGCAATGAGGTCTACAACTCTGACAATCCAAAAGCCTGTGTTAAGAAGGTTCGGTCAACTTGGTCACTGAGTCATAGTCTAAGGGTCGGGTCAATGGTCGCTGCCAAAGAGAGAGAGAAAAGAAACACTCAGCGTGCACTCTAACCAAGATCAGAATGGTTATCATTTTATCTAATCTGGAAACCTCCCACTGTACCGTCAAATTCCCCTCCAAACCTCAAAGAAGAATTAGTCGGGATCACCCGAGGAGTAAACCAACTCATCAGTGGGAATCGGGATCCAACTATCATTGCATGATAACGTGACGGAATCCGCTCTCGTCATCACACTCCAGAAGGTATGCGCATATCTGGCAAGTTTCAGTTCTTTTGAAACTCCCGATGTAGGTTTTTACCCCTAGGACCCAAGTGACCTTGACAATGCCAACAAATCAAAGAGTCCTAGTCAAGTTCTACCCGTCATTATCCTGATTGCGTTAAACCCACCCGTACGAGTCCTTGACAATGCCAACAAGACCGTACGACTGTCCTAACCAATCCACTTATCCATGTGACAGAAAAGCATTATATAGCTACCGAACACTACGCCACGGCAATGCATGACAAACGCAGCACGAATACTAAGTAATACTAATCTGAAATGACGGAGGGCTACGACTGGTTTTTGGCGAAAAACCTTTAACGTAATGAACTTGATATCGTTGAGGGAACTGGATAACCTTTTTAGAAAATATAGTGACGAAAAACCTTTACTAAAGAGGTCACTCCCGGTGAAGGGATCTCGGCTCTTTCCCCGTAGAATGAGGTGCAGGATATTCCAACTGAATACCACGATGCAAAGCAAAAGTAATCGGCTATAGTGAAGTCAATGCCCTGACGCAAACTTCTGTCCAAGGGGTCACTCCCGGTGAAGGGATCTCGGCCCTTGCCTCGTCGACTGAGGAGCAGGATATTCCAAATGAATACCACGATGCAAAACAAAAAGTGAACGTCCTTGCAATAACATCTTTTTTTTTTGAAAAATGTTCCAACAACATCAGAATAGGTTTGTTTATCTTGCATTGATCCGAATCAACGCAGTCCCATCAATTGATCACACCACAAAGAACGAAAATATACTGACGTACGTATATGCCATCCGCATTCGCCACTGGGTCCCGTCATCACCCGTTAGGTTAGCTAACTAACGGCAGAGCGGGGACTGGACTAGCGCGGATGAAAAACATATACAACATCTACTAATATATATACCAATATATAGTATTTCGCTCAAGGCGTGAATAAAATGCAACATCACAAAAATGTACAGCATCACAGAACAATACAGATATCTGGAAGCCCCGGGTTTCACAGAGCCGCTGCTGAAACCCGACGTTCCCCTGGTCGTGTGGATAGCCTGTGCAATGAAATCCTAGACCCCTACGGGCGCGGCAAGTCACCCGCCAAAACCTGAAGCGAGGCAGCCCCCTTCAGCACCGTGAATGGACCACCCAGCACTTCACGGAATCCGGTAACTTGGGCACCCCTCCTGGGTCAACCTGTACCCCCTATGAGTGCGGCGAATAGCCCGCCAATTCCAGACTGAAGCCCCCTCCGTCTCAATGCCCTGAGATGCGGGCCCGTTGCCTTCTAGAACCCGGCTATCCGTGCATCCCTCCGCGGGGTAACCCTAGTACAGAAAGTAAAATATACATACACCGGGTACATCGACCGCAACCAGGTCGTGCCCCAAAAGAATAATACAAATAGGCAGTGACGGCAGTCCACATGTCGGACGCTCGCCCCGCAATATCAAATGTACATATAAAACAAAACTGTACTAACATTGCATCCAGGCTATCCCCCACGACCGATCCGCAACAACACAGCATAAACATAGAACATCAACGTGAAAGTCACGTTCGCAAATCCGTCTAACCGGGCTATAGCAGTTAGATGGGATTTACCGATCAAGTGACATTCACGGTCGCAGATATAATGTAAATACTGTGAAATAATGTGTTTAAAAATATCCGATCGATCAAACAATTAACAAGTGGGCCCCCAAGTAATACTGTAGCAGTCACAGAAGATCTGGGCCCAAATTTAATATCCCAAAAGCCCTATTTTCAGCCCAGAAAGCAACTGAAGAAAAACGACCAAGTGAACTCACCATAGTGCGGCGGAACCGCGGCCCCAAGGGGGTTTTGGCCGCGGTTCCGCGCTCCAACTAGTGAATCACTTTATCATTTTTCTACAGTGGCCTTATATTTTCCAGCACATCATTTTTCTGCAACCTGAAAAATTTTTAGACACCAAAAAATTCCAACAGAAAACTGATGTGAACAAAAATGAGGTTTTTAGAATTTTGGTCGATCGGATAAGCAAAACGCATTAGAACAAGCTAGACAAGGTTAATGGCGTGGCTCTGATACCATGTTGCGCCACGGCAGCGCCCCGGCCGTCTATCCGAGGCCAAAATGCGGAATCAAAATTTTTCCTTACTTGGAAACCGGCGCTACCGCGGACAAAGAAAACCCGGATCGTTAACCATTAACCTATACTAGCTAACAAGAGATGGGAAGAGAAGTATACCGAGTGATCCGAGTCCTCCGGTCTTCTCATCATCGTCCCGATCTCCCGCGAAAAGTCTTGTCTCCACATCGTCGCCTCCTCGCCGGAAGGGCACCACATCGCCTGCGTCTTTTACGGGCTCCCGCCTCAATACCGAGGCAACTCGGGCATGAAGCCGGCAACTCGACATGCTCAAGATATGCTGTAGAATGTGTAGTGTAGAGGCTATGTCTCATTTGGGGTTTGTTGCCTTTGAAGATGATGGAGGAATCAAGATTAGAAAAATGGTGCTTGCATTTTTCTAGCATGAAAATGAGATCAAGAATGAAACTCTCAAGATGAAGCTCTCATCTTCTTCTTCTCTCCAAAATGAAAACCTTCTCATAATAGAATGGTGGAGGAAAAGAATATAAATCCAAAACCTTAGAAGGAAGGTGAGTGTAGGAAAAGGTGGAGGGTAACCACAACCAAACATCATCATAACCAAATCAAATCAACTCCAAATCACTTCTAATCAACAAAAAGCAAGTGATGAGAATGGTATCAAAAGATGCTATCATAATAAATACATTTGCAAGAAAACCCTCCACAATGTGTTATTTGCAAACTTGCAAATAACACCCTCCATCGGAAAAGTCCGGCCGGGAAAGAACAAAGGAAAACCGGCCGGAACGGAATGCAAACTGGCAACTCCAGAAAACTGGTCCCGTAATAAATTACAGGAAAAACCCCGATGCTGTGCATACACACCCGCATCTGTATTCGTACCGGATACAAATGCAATGAGACAAAATCTACACTGTACTAAACTAGGATCCGGCTTAAACCAAAGCCGGCTAGTAATATCCGTTCGATCCTGATCCGTGCAATACCGCACGTATCTGATCGAACCCCGCCATATATCCATACGGCTACTAGTACAAACCGTCCGATCCTGATCCGTGCAATACCGCACGTATCTGATCGGACGCTGCCATATCTCCATACGGCCTCTACAGCGTTTCGCCCGAAAGCTTGAGTAACTGTAAGTGTGGTGGACTCTAAAGACTCATCAATACTATGGCTGTGGATTTAACCACTAGCACGTCAGAGGTATTAGCCAATACGTGACGGGCCACCAGCTATTGACCAAAAGGGACGTCGATGAGCGAACTCATCCTGACACCCTACTGAGCCTGTCAGTGACAATATCCGTTCAGTCCGGTCCGTTCGTCTATGAGCATCGCATGGCGGGCCTAGGGGGTTGGTAAAAGTCAGACCCCCAAAAGCGGTACAAGTCGTGTCGGAGTGTAGCCCAGAACGCCCTGAGATACTACTGGAATACCTACCAGTAAATCTCCTGCCTCGGCCGAGGGCTTTGCGTAATGGCTCTCCTAGACACAGCGCGACCTCACCCCCAATACCGGGAGAGACGAACCCCTGCAGATCCGCTCACTGCCTCCATGTGGCTCGGGACTGCACCCAACTAAAACCTGTTTGCACGACTCCTTTGAGCCGTGGTAGGGTAGTAATCAAAGCACAGTGGGAACTCACACGAGACAAATGACGATCTCAGGTCGATGAACTAACCTGTACACATGTCACCTGGGAATTGCTATCTGACGTCTGGTATAATCCCAACTAGCAGGTTCCCGGCAAGTCCTGTCCGGTGTACTCATAACCAATGAGCACCTGTATACATCTTAGGTGAACCAACTGACACCAGTGGCTTGTGAGACCGGCCACCGCCCCTCGTCGGGGTCTCGACTGTATACACTAGTCTACTAATGGAGTATCGATGCCCAGTCTCGAAACTCCCATGACTAGGGACCTTTTAAGGATGTGCTTATAGACCCCAGCTCCCACGTATATGATCGCCATCATACTGCTGGCAGTCAAGCAAGAATCCTAGGGGCTCTATCAACGTGTAATAGCGACCTGTAAGGTCACCTGAAACAGTACACGATGATAAAGGTAAACCAGATAGCATACTATTATCTCGAGTAAGACTGTCCTACCGGGATAGGTCCTCCCTCAATCATTGCAATCACGTGCCTGTGATCCAATAATTGACTCTGAGGGCACTATCTCCAACTTCGTCTTTATCACCCTGGAACCCTTCCAGTGATTCTCCCCAGGATCGGTTGATACCGTCTCACTACAACTAGTGAGAATTCTAACATCCAATTAGATCTATCTCATAGATCCAAAACCCAGGATTTAGGAGGTATCATTTTGATCCTATATGGAGAATCATTGTGATAAGCGGAGATTGATCGAGCGTAGCATAGGAAACTCCTTCCCTATCAAGAGTATGTCATCCACGTACTCTACGAGGATCGTCACCATACTCCCTACTACCTTCTTGTTTATACAAGGTTCATCTACCATTTTGATGATGTCAACTTCTTTGACTAATCCATCAAAACAGATGTTCCAACTCCGCGATGCCTTCTTTATCCTATAAAACATCTTGTACACGTTTCCGCTGCTCCCACTGTCTACGAAGCCCTCTGGCTGTGTACTTATAGACGCACTCTTCTAAAACATCATTTAGAAAAGCAGTCATGACACCCAACCACCAGATATCGTAGTCATGGTATGTAGCTGTGACAAGTAGGATCTGGATGGACTTAAGCATAGCTACTTGAAAAGGTTTCATCATTATCCATACCTGGTCGATGACGAAAACCTTTAACAAGTCTAGCTTTGAAAGTCTCAACTTTTCCATCTACACCAAGTAATCTTCTCAAGATATACTTGCTCCTGATGGGGATTTAACCCTTCAGATATAGCAACCAAAGTCCATACTTTGTTGGTGTATAAGGATTCCATCTCAGATCGATAAACATCCAGCCATTCTTACAGAGTCTTACTCTCGATGGCCAGCTCGAAGCTAGTTGGGTCATCATCTCATGATGTAATCCTCGCTCCCACTGTCATAGAGAAACAAAAGTATCTCTCAGGTGGGTGAGGAACCCTACTAGATTGGCGGAGAGGCTGAGGTTCGTTGGAATCTACTGAATCCTTTGGTTCTATCAAATCATCAGCTGTAGTTTATATAGCTGGAACCTTTCCAGTTCTACATTACAGACCTTGGCTCGAGCTTGTCCGGATTTTGCTTTTAGACATAGCCCGGACAACCCCAAATCTTAACTAACTTAAGACATGGGCTCTTCCCATACCATATCACATATGAAGCGGTAGGCAACTGATTTGATTGGAACCCTATTCAATAGGTATGCAACTTCTCAAGTGTATAACCCCTAAAAGGAAATAGGTAACTCAGTAATACTCATCATAGAGCACATCTTATCATATAGGGTGTGATTGCTCCGCCCCGATATACCATCGTGCTATGGTGTATTCGGAGGAGTAATGCTGAGAGAGAATCTCATTCTCCTTTAGAATAATCCAGGATTTTCGTGCTCAAGTATTCTCCTCCCTGATCACATCAAAGGACATAATACTTATACCCGTATTATGGTTCTCTACTTCTCACTTATATTCTGTGACTATCTCAAAAGGTTCGGACTCATGTTTCAACAGGAACATATGACTGAATCTTGAGAGATTATCAGAGAATGTAATGAAGTACAAAGAACCAGTCCTGGCATGTGTAGACAGGAGACCTTACATACATCATCATGTATCAGTCCCAAGAGTTCACTAACTCTTTCTCTGTTTCCAATAAACAGAGCTATGGTCATTTTTATCTTTGTGACATGACTGGCGAGTTTCACAAGATGTAAATTCAAACTAATTTAAATATACATCTTAATGTAACTCTAGCTAGTCGGGTCACATTGATCTGACCTAGTCTACAATACCTCAAGAAGGATTCGTTCATTTCTGAACTCTTCCTCTTGTGTGTGTTCCGTATACTAAGAACTGTAGTTTGATTTAGAACATCAATGCTTTTAGATAACGTGCCTGAACCGATCAACTTTTGATATAGGAAATGTTCAAAACATTATCCATCAATACAAAATTATATCCTTTCTTTTCTAATAAAGAGACTGATACGATTTTGTATATCAGGTTCGGTATCTAATAACATTCGTTCAGAATCAATGTATTGGTAATACAGGGTGACAGTGACCAACAGACTTGGCTGCAACACTTGCCCCGTTTTCTGCCTCATGAAACTTATCACCCGTTCTCAGTTCTCTACCTATCTGTAGCCCTATGTAATAGATTACATATATGGGATCCTGATCTGGTATCGCATACCCAGGACGTAGAGGATACAGAGAATCAGTTCTTTGTAACGAACACACCCGAAGATGATGCATCAGCATGCACTCCCTTCGTTTGGGCGGCACGGGAAATCTGGTATTCCCCAATTTCCTGCTCTGTCTTATAACAATTATAAGTTGGAGCGGGACCAATGTTCCCCAGCTCAGTATAACAAGCGGGTTCGGTCAATATTCCGTATTATTATCTTGATTAAGGCGTGATATGGTCGCTACCTGGAGAGAGAGAGAAGAAAACACTCAGCGTGCGCTCTGCAAGAATAGATTGGTTATTATTTTATCTAATCAGGATGGCTCTTACTGCTTTTTATCAAATCTTCCTTCAAACCCTAAAAGGAAAGACTAGCCGGGATTAATTACACACTATAAGTTCGCCAATCTTTCAGCCAGGCCAGTGTCGGTACTTTGAGGGAGGTCCCCCGTGCTTTCGCACGAACCTAATTAATGTAAACCTCGTTTTCCCAGAGGTGTAACCCCGTTGACACCTTTCTAGACACCTACTTGATCGGCTAATTATAATGTATAAAACTCTCCCAGGAGTAACTCTTACTCGCAGCGGGTATCGGTATCCAACTATCTCATAGAAGGTATGCAATCTCATTGCAAATTTCAACACTTGAAATTCCCGATAATATTTTGCCCCTAGCAGCTATATGACCTTAACATAGTCAACAAATCATAAGTGCTAGTCAAGTTCAACCCGTCATTTCCCGATTGAATTAAACCCACCCGCACGACCCTTAACATAGTCAACAAAGTTGCACGACTACCCTAATCCAATCACATCATATGCTTATGCAGATAAGCACTAATTAGCTACCGCACACTACGCCTTAACATAGTCAACAAACGTAGCACGAATACTAACTAGTACTTATCTGAAATGACGGAGGGCTACGACAGGTTTTTCTGAAAACCTATTGCGTAATGAACTTGATATCGTTGTAGGATCGAATGAATTTTGAAAATGGAATGTTTTTGAGGCTTTTCTAGTTTTGCTAAAGGAGTCACTCCCGGTGAAGGGATCGTCGGTCCTTTCCTCGTCGAATGAGGTGCGGGATATATCATATATATCACTGTGCAAAGCAAAAACTCTTAAAAGCAATCAAAAGACAAACCGAGTGTGTAGCATCTGCCAGTTATTGCTAAAGGAGTCACTCCCGGTGAAGGGATCTCGGTCCTTTCCTCATCGAATAAGGTGCAGGATATATCATATATACCTCTGTGCAAAGCAAGAACTGTAGCTACCTGTTTTATTTTGAAATTCGATTCCACAACATCAATTAGGTTTATTTTCTTTCATTAATCTCATTAATGAATATCCCATCATTTAAGTCCACCTAAACATCACAGATAAATATAACGTACGCTTATGCCATCCGCATTCGCCTCGATGTCCCGTCTGCACCGTTAGGTTAGGTAACTAACGGCAGAGCGGGGCAGGGCTAGCGCGGGTGTAAAACATAAGCAACGTTTATATAATATATCATATATACTATATATAATATCTGTCACAGAATATCACATGATCACATCACAGATAAATCACAGCAGAAGAAACATATGAAATATTGGATATACTAGGACGTCCGTGTTTTCAATACGAGCCAGTATAAAACACGGATTCCACGGTCGTGATGAATAGCCAAACCCACACCCCAAGACCCCTACGAGAGCGGCAAGCAACCCTACCAATTCTAGAGTTAGGAGACCCGGACTCGACTCCTCGAGTTGGTCTCCCACTGGACTCCAGAACCCGGTTACTTGTGCTCCCCTCCTTGGGTCTATCCTAGTGCGGAAAAGTAAATAATATACAAAGGGTGACAACTCCCGCAACCTGGAAGCGCCCCAATAAAAGAATATTACATACAAGTTTTTACATGAATGAAAATGAAAAACACTCATCTCACATAAAAACCCCCGGCTATTCAAACACGACGATCCAATATAACATATCCAGCAACACATAACATCACATGTCATCAACGTAAGTAAATATGCGCATCCCAATTGTCGTTGACATATAGCAACAAAACCGGCGATATCACATATTACACTTACGGTCACAGAAAAGAAAGTGTAAAACTACAACAGTTGGAATCCGCAACCTGCATAGACATCGCATGCCTAATCAAATGAATTACTTAGACATCCCATGCCTAACAATTATAAACCCCGCATTTTAGTCTCATTATCGAAAACACTTTTCAATATCAAGTCGGGCAATTCAACAAGATTCCCGACATCCTGATTGAATGCTCGTCGCAAACTTCAGTAGACGGCTGCACCCCCGATACCGTCGACGAAGTGCACCAAGGCGGAACACCGCTACCGCGAGCACCCGGACGGATGCTTTCGGCGACGGGGTTCTCCTACAGTCACTTGGTCGGGGCTATGGAGTGAGGCTGTCTATTAAGTTTACCCGGCGAGTATCCGCGTACGCTACGTGATTGCGACGGACTTTTGATCACATCAAAATTCCGTGGCAACCGATCAAGTGAGACTAAACTGCTATGTTTATAACATTCATTCAGTTATCTCATAACTCATTGTGAATTCCAATTATTGTATCCCATTCCAGATAAATAGAAAATGTTAAACTTTTCGATCGAACAGTCAAACACCCAAGTTTTCCCGATACAGATCAACACATGAAATAAGTCTAACAACATTCAGTTCGTGCCTCAGTACCAACGGTCCAGCCGTAGAAGGGTCAAGCCAACGCCTCACATGTGGCACGCCGTACTGCCCCAAACCCTAAGGTTCAAAGGGCAGTTCAAGACGGTCACATAATCGAGTTAAGGTTTGTTGTCTTCTAGAGGGACCATCGCGTTACTTGCACTACTTAGAACGTCGTTAAACTACGGAAAAATCCAACACTTGGAAATTTCCCGACAGGGGAAAAATTGGGTATTTATATCCGGTCGAACATTTTAACATATTCTAAAATTTATCCGGAAAGCCACATAGACAAAATTTGATAATCCGACCGAACATTCGAATCCCCAAAACAACCCCAGAAAATCTAACTCTTGAATAAATATTAAAAAATCCCATAAAATACAGCACCAGAAATAATGAATTACTGTACAAACAGTGAATGATGATGTCAACAACTTGCCGCGGAACCGCCGCGGAAGCTGGGCTTATGCCGCGGTTCCGCCGCCGTTTAAATGAATCATGGGCCTGAGTTTGCACCGTAATCCTTAGAATTGTTTACTGAATTTTTTAGGCATTTTTAATACACAAAAATCCACATTTTTGAAAAAAGTCCAGAGAGCATTTTCCGGATAGGGTTTCGGTTCGATCGGACTTCAAATCGCGTCTAGACTTCGCTTAAGGCTCTAGCTAGGCTCTGATACCACTGTAGGGTTCCTGGGCACCCTAATGAGGTCTCACAAGGCATCAACCATGCCAGTTTCAAAAATTACGGTACTGAGAAACCCTAGAATACGGATCGTTGGCTAGATTTCTAGGCGATAAAAGAACTAGTTTACAACTAAACTATAAGATAACGGAAATACAACCTTTGTAGATCCGGTGCTCCACCTCCATAGCTCCGCAACGAAGTCCCCTCGCTGTCCAAATGAGTTCCCAGGCTCTAGCGTCGGCTTCGTCGGAGAATGGGCAAGCTAGGTCGTCGATGTCCATGCCGAAGATGATCTACGTCGAGGCATCGCTAAATCAAGCTCCGACTTCACCAAGTCAAGAAACTTGTGAAGGAAACACACTCTACTACTTGGCAAGAGGTAGAGGATGAAGAAATAGGAAGTGGGTAGACTTTAGAATTGGATTTCTCACTCTTTATCATCAATCACCATTGATGACCTCAAGGTTTTCTTCTTGAGTTCAAGGAAGAAGAAGAAGAAATGATATGATAAGTTATTATAAAAAGAATAATAAATTTATTCTTATCATAATATTAACCTAAGTTAAGTGTAGAGAATTGACCAAGGTTAAATAATGGTTAGGGTTAAGGAGATGAGACAAAATTGGTCACTTAATGAATGCTTCATGAAGCTTCATGTTGCAAACAAAATAAGCCACCATTTTTCTCTCATTTCTTTTCCTTTTTCCAAAAATAAAAGGATTAATAAATGAATAAGTAAAACCCTAATTATCCACTTAACCATGGTTTAAATCTTTACACTTAACCAAAAAGATATGTATCATCAAACATGATACAAACAAGTGCACAAAATCATATCGCATATGTAATGCGCACATCCGAGCGAGAAAATCCATTTAAAGTGAACCGATACTAGTTAATGCAAAGTAATATATCAAATATATAATTATGCATCAAATCATTAAATCAACACTTGATTTAACGATCCGGTCATATCGTATATAACCGACTAGTATGCAATGCATCGGTTTATCGAATCAACCCTTGATTCGATAATTAGGGTATATCGCATATAACCTAATCGATACATTCATCGCGAGAATGAAATACGGTATCACATACACGCATTATTCTCGGTCCCGCACATATCTCATATGCGCTCCTATTTCGTTTCGCTTGAGCCAGGAAACCTCTGTGTAGGACTATAAAGACTCGTCAATACGCCGGCAGCAGATGATGATCATATCAAACATCCACAAGCCGCAAGCGGTCTGCTAAACGTAACGGCCACCCGGGTATTGAGCGATCTGAAGATCGACGAGCAAGCCCGCTCACACTCCAGTGAATCCAACCAGTAACACTACCGTACAGTCCGGTCTGATCGTCTGATATGTCGCATATCTCGCCTAGGGGTGGTAAACGTCAGACCCCAATAGCTCAATAAGTCGTGTCGATATGAGGTCTATAACAATTCGAGAAACTACTGGTAACACTTACCAGTAAATCTCAGCAACCCTGGCCAGAGATTTCCTGTAATAGCCAATCGAACACAGCGCAAAATGGTGGCTTATTTTGTTTGCAACATGAAGCTTCATGAAGCATTCATTAAGTGACCATTTTTGTCTCATCTCCTTAACCCTAACCATTCTTTAACCTTGGTCAATTCTCTACACTTAACTTAGGTTAATATTATGATAAGAATAAATTTATTATTCTTTTCATAATAACTTATCATATCATTTCTTCTTCTTCTTCCTTGAACTCAAGAAGAAAACCTTGAGGTCATCAATGGTGATTGATGATAAAGAGTGAGAAATCCAATTCTAAAGTCTACCCACTTCCTATTTCTTCATCCTCTACCTTTTGCCAAGTAGTAGAGTGTGTTTCCATCACAAGTTTCTTGACTTGGTGAAGTCGGAGCTTGATTTAGCGATGCCTCGACGTAGATCATCTTCGGCATGGACATCGACGACCTAGCTTGCCCATTCTCCGACGAAGCCGACGCTAGAGCCCGGGAACTCATTTGGACAGCGAGGGGACTTCGTTGCGGAGCTATGGAGGTGGAGCACCGGATCTACAAAGGTTGTATTTCCGTTATCTTATAGTTTAGTTATAAACTAGTTCTTTTATCGCCTAGAAATCTAGCCAACGATCCGTATTCTAGGGTTCTCGGCACCGTAATTTTTGAAACTGGCATGCTTGATGCCTTGTGAGACCTCATTAGGGTGCTCAGGAACCCTACAAAACCTGTTTGCATAACTCCTTTGAGCCGTTGTAAGGTAGTAATCAAAACACAGTGGGAACTCACACGAGACAAATGACGATCTCAGGTCGATAGACTAACCTGTACACATGTCACCAGGGAACTGCTATCTGATGCTTGGTATAAAACCAACTAGCATGTTCCCGACGAGTCCGTCCGGTGTACTCCTAACCCAATGAGCACCTGTATAAGTCTTAGGTGAACCAACTGACACCAATGGCTTGTGAGACCAGCCACCGCCCCTTGTCGGGGTCTCAATTGTATACACTAGTCTACTCTGGAGTATCGATGCCCTGTCTCGAAACTCCCTTGACTAGGGACCTTTTAAGGATGTGCTTATAGACCCCAGCTCCCACGTATATGATCGCCATCATACTGCTGGCAGTCAAGCAAGAATCCTATGGGCTCTATCAACGTGTAATAGTGATCTGTAATGTCACCTAAAGCATGTACACGATTATAATGACAAACCAGATAGCATATTATCATCTTGAGTAAGACTGTCCTACCGGTATAAGTCCTCCCTCAATCATTGCAACCACGTGCCTGCGATCCAATAATTGATTTTGAGGGTACTATATCCAACATAGATATGGTGCTCTCTATGATGAGCACTGCTGAGTTACCTATTTCTTTTTGGGGTTATGCGCTTGAGACAACAGCATACCTATTGAATCAAGTTCCATCTAAATTTGTACCTACCACACCATATGCGATATGGAGTGGGAAGAGACCATATCTTAAACGTGTTAAGATATGGGGTTGTCCGGCCTATGTCGAAAGACAAAATCTAGACAAACTCGAGGCACGATCAGTTCTATGCAAATTTTTGGGATATCCAAAGATTTCACAAGGATACATTTTCTACCATGCTAAGGAACAAAATGTGTTTGTTTCTCAATACGCCATCTTTTTAGAAAAGGAATTTCTTGTAAAAGAAATTAGTGGCGAAGAGGTAGAGATGGAAGAAGTTCCAGCAGCACAAACTGCAACTGAAGATTTAGTGGAACCAGTGGATTCAATAGTTCCCGACGAACCTCAGCCACTCCGCCGATCTAGTAGGGTTCCTCATCCACCTGAGAGATACTACGGTTTTCTCATTGACGGTGGGAGTGAGGATTGCATCATGGAAGATGATGACCTGACTAGCTTCGGGCAGGCCATCACGAGTGGGGACTCTGTGAAATGGCTCGATGCAATGCAATCTGAGATGGAATCCATGTACACCAACAAAGTATGGACTTTGGAAGTTGCTCCTGAATAAGTAAAACCCATTGGGAGCAAATGGATCTTCAAGAAGAAACTTGGTGTAGATGGAAAAGTTGAGACTTTCAAAGCTAAACTTGTTGCAAAAGGTTTTCGTCAACGATCAGGTGTGGATTATGATGAAACCTTTTCTCCAGTGGCTATGCTTAATTCCATCCGGATCTTACTTGCCATTGCTGCATACCATGACTACGAAATCTGGCAAATGGATGTTAAGACCGCCTTTCTAAATGGTGATTTGGAAGGGAGCGTGTTCATGACTCAGCCAGAGGGCTTCGTGGACAGTGGGAGCAGTGGGAAGGCATGCAAGCTGCTTAAATCCATCTACTGGTTAAAGCAGGCATCACAGAGTTGGAACATCTGTTTTGATGTGGTAGTCAAAGAGTTTGACTTCATCAAGAACGTAGATGAACCTTGTATATACAAGAATGTGGCAGAGAGTAAGATTGTATTCCTCGTATTGTACGTGGATGCCATACTCTTGATAGGAAATGATGTTCCTATGCTGCACTCAGTCAATCTCTTCTTATCACAAAGATTCTCAATGAAAGATCTAGGTGATGCCTCCTGCATCTTGGGAATTAAGATAGATAGATCTAAACGGATACTGGTATTGTCCTAATCCAGGTACATTGACATCATACTAAAGTGGTCTAGTATGGGAGAATCGAAGCGTGGGAATTTACCCACGATCTCAGGACTCACTCTTTCCAAAGAGATGTCTCCCAAGACTGATTTGGAGAGAGCTCGCATGCAAGAGATACCCTATGCTTCGGCAGTAGGCTCTATCATGTACGCGATGCTATGTACCAGACCCGATGTAGCATACTCACTAAGTGTAGTGAGTAGGTATCAAGCAGATCCTGGAGAGAGTCACTGGACAGCTGTGAAGAACATTCTCAAGTACTTGAGAAGGACTAAAGAGATGTTCTTGGTGTATGGTAACGGAGAATTCCAGGTGGAGTCCTTTACCGATTCGAGCTTCCAGAGTGATAAGGACGACTCTAAGTCGCACTCGGGATTTGTCTTTACCCTCAATGGAGGAGCGGTTTGTTGGAAGAGTTCCAAACAGGAAACCGTGGCAGACTCGACGATGGAGGCTGAATACATCGCTGCCAACGATGCTGCTAAAGAGGCTGTCTGGATGAAGAAGTTCATCACTGAACTTTGTGTGGTTCCGTCCATTGAGCATCCAATACCTTTGTATTGTGATAACAATGGAGCTATGGCTTTGGCCATAGAACCCAGGTCCCATCAGAGGTCCAGGAATATTCTGAGGTGGTATCACCTGATCCGGGAGATAGTTGATCGCCGACAGATCGAGGTCAGGAGAGTTGACACGAAAGACAACACTGCGTATCCACTCACGACGGCCATACCCCAGATACAATTTGAGAGACTCTTCGGGATATTGGGTATGAGATACTACAACAGCTGGCCTTAGTGCAAGTGGGAGATTGGTAGTTATGTATATGCCCTAGAGGCCATTATTGTACATATGATGTATATTATAGTGGATGCTTGGATAAATATAGAGAGGAATTTCTTGCTCGATATGATAGTATGCTATCTGGTTGCTCTTTGTCTTAACATGTTGACTTGTATTATATTACTGTCTTGCTCTCACATGTTGATAAAGCCCATAGGATGTGTACTTGACTACTAGGACTATGATGGAGATCATACTAGTGGGGTCAGGGTAGTCCAAAAGTACATCCTATAATTGTTCCTAGTTGAGGGTGTATTAAGACAAGGCATCGATACTCCAAAGTAGACTAGTGTATACGCATCTTGACCCATATGATGGGCGATGGATGATCCCGCATCCATTGGTGTTTGACATCAAAGATGGTATACGGGTGCTCAATGGAGACTGAGTACACTGAACGGACTCGCCAAGAACTCCTAGATGGTATTATTCCTATCGTCAGATAGCAGTTCTCTGGTGACACGAGTACAGGTTAGTCTGTAGACCCGAGATCATCATAGAGTCTTGTGTGATTCCCACTGTGCCTTGATTTCCACCTTCCCGCGTTCATAAGAACGTGCAAAACAGTGGCTTTTGGGTGCAGTCCCGATCACATGGAGGCAATGAGCGATGGGAGGGGTTTCGTCTCTCCCGGTATTGGGGGTTGATGTTGCGCTATGCTCGATTGGCTATAACTGGAAGTCCCTGGCCAGGGCTGATGTGGAGATCTACTGGTAAGTGTTATCAGTCGTTTCTCGACCCGTTATGAGCCTCACATCGGCATGACTTATTGGTTACTGGGGTCCGACGTTTACCACCCTTAGACTGGATATGCGACATATCATACGAAGAGATCGGACTGTATGGGAGTGTTACTGATTGGATTCGCAGGAGTATGTACAGTCTTGCTTGTTGATCTTCTGATCGCTCAATACCCAGGTGGCCGTTACGTTTAGCTGACCGCTTGCGGCTTGTGGGTGTTTGATATGATCATTACCTACTTTCGGTGTATTGACGAGTCTTCAGAGTCCTACACAGAGGTTTCCTGGCTCAGGCGAAACGGAGTAGGAGCATATATGTGATATGTGCGTGACCGAGATTGATACGTGTATGTGATACCGTATTCTATTCTCGCGACTTGTGACATTGGTCGGTTATATGTGATATAGCCGGGCTATCGGATCAAGTGTTGATTCGATAAATTGTTGCATTTGATATTAGTCGGTTATATGTTCAATAGCCGGATTATTAAATCAAGTATTGATTTAATAATTTAATGTAGAATTATATATTTGATATATTAAATTACATTAACTAATATTAGCTCACTTAAGCATTACTTTTTCTCACTTGATGATACATTAATATATATGTGATATATGTTAATTGTATTATTTTCTTTTGTTACAATATTATATATATGTGATATGTATAATTGTAACATGCTAGGGTTATACATACAACAAGGGTGTATGAGACTTAAACCTAGGTTTAATGTTGGTTAATATTTATTATTAAGTAATTAAAAATCATTTGGATTTTCTCATGGCATGGAGCTTGCATGAAGCTTGTAGAACATTGACTTAGTCCACTTGATTTGTTTTTACTAAAGATATTTGTTAACCCAACCGTTACACTTAGCCATGGTTTATTCTCTACATGAGTTAGTCATGACATATACTAACTCACCATGGTTGCATTTCTAACCTAAGCTCATTATTCATTCATCACCTGTTCATCTTCTTCTTCCTCATGAAAGCTTGCTAGTTTTTTCTTATGTGATGAAATAAAGTGAGAAAAAGAAAACTAAAGAGAGCCCACTTCCTACTTCATCATCCTCTTCTAAACTAGCCACTTAGATTAGGGTGTTAGCTTCACTAATCCCTAATTAGTGAAGAGATAGCTTGGGTTTGTGTCTTCTCAAAGTAGATCATCTTTGATTGTGAAGACTTTAAGCAAGCATGCATCATACCCCTTATGGAGCCTCTCAAGAGTCCGGGAGTTCTTGGATCGCAGCAAAGGGACCACAACTTGGAGCTATAGAAGTGAAAGAACGGACTGCAAAGGTTGTAATCCCTAATCACTTAGAAGTAAAGTAGGTTACATTTCAATTCCGCATGATTCTCTAGTTAAAGATCTTGTTTAGGGTTGTTTAAGCATGGCAAAATTTTAATTTGGCATAGATGATGCCACCCGAAACCTTGCCGTTGTGCTTAGGAACCCTACAAATACCCGGGTAGCCGTTACGTCCAGCTAGTACCGCTGACGGCTTGTAGGTAACTGATGTGATCATCACCTACTGCTGGCGTATTGACGAGTCTTTAGAGTCCCGCACAGATGTTCCTAGTTCAAGCGTAACGAAGTAGGACACATATGTGATATGTGTGTGTGCCTGATTAAATAAGTGTATGTGATACCGTATTGTAATCTGGCAGTTATCTGTTATCGGTTCGGTTATATGTGATATAACCAGATTTTCGAATCAAGTGTTGATTTGATAATGTGATATACATATGAATGATATTAGTCGGTCATATGTGATATAACCGGATTATTAAATCAAGTGTTGATTTAATAATGTGATATATATTATATGTGATATAATTATATCTTAACTAATATCATTAGCTCATTAATTATTCTTCATTATATATATATATATATATATAAAATAATGAAGCATGGCATATGAATTTCTATTTTGTGAAAATAGAAATGAGGTGGAAATAAGAGCATGGTTGCAAGTATGGGATTTATACTTGTTTATTCATCTTGACTCACTATTCAAGCATGGTTGCAATTTTATATTGCATAATTCCATGCTTGAATGAGTGTGGGGTCAAGAGTTGCCATTGATTCTAGCTCATTTCTTAACACTTAGCCATTTTTCTTGTGTTGCTCCCATGGTTGCTCTCTAGCTTCTTCTTCCTCCTCATGTCATGATTCAAGCTTCAACCCTCACAAGTGATGTGAACCATGAAGCTTGAACATAAAGTTGTGAGCTTTTAACATCCCCTACTTCACCATCCTACACTTGACTAGCGATCGAGTGTATCATGTTTCTTACGCTAAAGAGTTTAGTGTAAAGGTAGCTTGAGTTGGAGAGACTTCGCGTGGATCATTTTCGGCATGAAGGTCATTGGAGGAAGCTCGTTCAAAGTCTCAAGAGGAGCCTAGTGGAGTCGCGGGACTACTACACGGAGCTAGTGAAGAGAAGGTCCGGTCTACAAAGGTTGTATTCCTTGTTCTCTTGATATAAAGTTGTTTACTTTCTTGTATCGTCTAGTTCTTTAGTTAAGATTCTATCATTTAGGTTATTTACCATGGCAAAATTTTGAAAACGGCATGGATGATGCCTCCCGAAACCTTGCTGTCGTGCTAGGGAACCCAACACGGACGATTTGTCTATGACATGCCTTCCATATAAGAGAGGTATAAGGGTCGTCCTCAATCCCAGATATTATGCGCCCGAGATGCGTGAATACTTTAAAAAGTGCGTCTGTCGGCTATATCAAACGGACTCCGAAGCAATGTTTTACGAAGGGCTATGGCATCCGCCTCAGGTCCAAGCACTCATCGATGGATGATCCCCAGATAGACGGGGCATAGGTTTCATTCTACCTGATACTAAAGCATGCTACATGATCCATGTTGGTGAAGCCAGCGAGAGGTCAAATGATGACGACGAGCTAGCCGAGCCAGAAGAAGCCCCTCGAGAGCGCGAAGATGGCGGACAAGCAACCTTTGATGAGCTAACCGTGATTGATTTGGGAACGTCTGATAATCCAAAGCCGACCTATATCAGCTCGCTCTTGTCAGAGAAAATGAAAGAGCAGATATTCGCTCTGTTGTATGAGTTCGCCGACTGTTTCGCGTGGACGTACAAAGAAATGCCTGGCCTTTCCCCTAAAGTGGCTGTGCATAAGCTAGCTATATCTCCTGATGCTAAGCCAATCAAACAAGCTCCTCGAAGAATAAGAAGTGAACTGGAAGAAAAGGTCATCGAGGAAACTAAGAAACTCGTCGATGCCAATTTTATCAGAGAAGAGAAATATGCGAACTGGATCGCATGCTTCATCCCAGTGAAAAAGAAGAATAGAAAGATACGAGTTTGCGTTGATTTTAGGGACCTCAACAAGGCATGTCCTAAAGATAATTTCCCGCTTCCGGTAATGGAAATGATGGTCGACGATACATAAAATTATGAGCTGTTCACTTTCATTGATGGTTCGTTTGGTACAATTAGATAAAAATATCGCCTAAGGATGAGAAGCAAACAATATTTTGAACCCCGATCGGTATATACTGTTACAAAGTGATGCCGTTCGGACTGAAGAACGCAGGTGCTACATATCAAAGGGCAATGACCAATATCTTTGATGACCTAATCCATAAACTCATCGAATGTTATGTTGACGATTTGGTCGTCAAGACTAAAACCAAGACCGATCACATCCAAGATCTCAGGACCATTTTCACCAGACCGAGGGAATATGATCTGAAGATGAAACCTCTAAAGTGCGCTTTTGGCGTTTCATCGGGAAAATTCCTGGGCTTCATAGTCCGACATCGAGGGATTGAAGTTGACCCATCAAAGATAAAGGCCATCATGGAGATGCCCCCTCCGAAGAATCTGACGCAGCTGAGATATTTTCAAGGCAAGTTTGCTTATATATGAAGGTTTATCTCAAATTTATCGGGGAGATGTAGGCCCTTCTCAAAGCTCATGAAGAAAGGAGCTCCTTTGTCTGGGATGCCGAAAGTCAAGAAGCGTTCGAAAGCATCAAACAGTACCTGTTGCACCTTTCAGTGCTGGCTGCTCCCATTCCAAATAAATCGCCGATTCTCTACACTGCTATGCTAGATGAATCATTCGGCATGCTCCTTACCCAGAATAACGAGGAGGGAAAATAAAATGCCCTCTACTATCTTGGTCGAACTTTAGTCGGGGTGGAACATAACTATTCCCCAATCGAAAAGCAATGTCTGACCCTGATATTCGTCGTGAAGAATCTGAGACACTATTTGCTCTCTCATCGGGTTATGCTGATCTCCAAGGTCGACCCGCTCAAACATTTAATGACCAAAGTAAGCCTAGCCGGCAGAATGGCAAGATGGGCTGTCATGCTGCTTGAGTTTGACATAGTTTATACTCCTCGGAAAGCAATAAAAGAGCAAGCCCTCACCGATTTCCTCGCTGCCCATCCTATACCAGAAGGGTCACCGCTAAATTGTGAATTACCCGATGAACAAGTGCTGCACCTTGAGGATAGCGAGCCATGTTGGGAGCTCTACTTTGATGGAGCCTCATCAATAAGGACCTCCAGTAAATCAAGCGTCCCGGAGATAAAAGCGGGGATAGGATTGGTGTTCGTTACACCATCGGGAGGAACCCTACGACGTTCTTTCACTCTCACTGATCCTCGCACAAACAACGAGGGTGAGTACGAATCTTTGATAGTTGGTCTGGAGCTTACCATAGAAATGGGAATTCTTCGGCTACAGGTTTACGGTGACTCTCAGCTTGTCGTCAACCAAGTGAGCGGTGGCTACAAGATATATAAGCATGAGTTAGCTCGTTATAGAAGCCGGGTGGTGGAACTGATGAAAAGGTTCACTCATATTGAACTAATGAGAGTCCCTAGGGCGTTGAACGGAAAAGCCGACGTACTCGCTCTCCTAGTCAAAGAGCTGGCTTATCCCGACATGGATGAAATTCTGATCACAGTCAGGAGCCAGCAAATTCTGCCCCCAGTATTTTTACGAGAAGAGGAAAGCGCAGAACAAAAGAGAAATCCTGCTGAAGAAGTTCTTATCATTCAAGAGGAGCTCGATTGGAGAGAGCCCTTCATAGAGTACCTCCGATATGACAAGCTACCTGAAGAAAAATTTGCGAGGGTTCATCTGAAGAAGAGACCTCTCGGATACGTGTTTGTAAATAATAGGCTATACCGCAGATCATATGACCAACTCTGGCTCAGGTGTTTATCATTGGCCGAAACCCAAAAAGTAATGAAAGAAGTTCACTCGGGCGTCTGCGGCTCACCAGTCCAGCCCCAAAATGCGGTTTCAGATCAAACGACTTGGATATTACTGGCCCACCATGATAAGGGATTGCTAAGAGTATGCAATGTAATGACTCTGAATTTACTATACCGAATTTTCCATTTTAATGTACATAAATGAATTTACAGCCTGAGTTTGAGTTATAAGTCAATTTTGTTAAATAAGAGCAAGAAACAACTTGTAGCTCACTGGTAAAGCCTTACACTGCTGTGACATAGCCCCTGCCCTAAATCGACTGGCCAAAACATCATTAGAACCGGCAGGGATGGGTGAGATGGATCCAATTGTCCCCGTGCTTTGCACACACACCCCTTTAGCTACCCTTAACTCTCCTGTACTGTTTGATTTCCCTGCAATCAAACAGAGACCTTTCATTTCACAATTAAATCACATTTTAATGTTTTTAATCCAAATTTTTAATTCCAAAACCCTAATTCTCCACTATAAATACCATCCCATACTTTGGCTCAGAACCATTATGAAAACTATAGCAAAATTCTCTCAAAAAGTTCCTAAGTACAAGTGGAGTAAAGAGAAGTTAGCGAGCAAGCAATTTCCGGCGAAGATCGAAGCAATATCCGGAGCTCCCGCGACACCACAAGGATTCCCTCCTCTTTCTTAAACTCTTCTTAGCGTATTCAAACCGTAAGTCCCTCCCAATCCTCCTCCTTTTTCATTGCTTTGTACTTTAAATCCAATATCGGTAAAAGTTGAGTTATACCGATATCTTCTTTTATAAAACCTGTAACTCCATTTCCTTTTATCATTTGGGTCAAACCATTTTTACACAATACTTTTAACCCTAAATACTAAAGTTTAGAATTAATTTTAACCAAAATTCTTATGTGAAATAACAATATTAGCACTTTTTCATTAAAATACCTCGAACTTATAATCACCACTTTTCGTATTTTGTTAAAACAATACCTTAGGAAAACTTCACGGGGTAACGACCTACCCCGCACGCACACTTGGTTTCATACCACGATACTCATTGAATGTATTTTCTTTGCGAAGTATAATATTACAATAAAATACCACATAACTTTAAAAAAACGGATTTCTTTTAAATCGATATTTCATATCCTTTGCGAATACGCATCTACAACCCTCTTTAGGGGACCCACTAATGGATGGTGCGGATTATCGCACATCCATGGGCTAGTAGAACGGGATGCAGAACTCCTCACGGAGAATTCGATCTCGAAAGGATTTAAATACGGTTTTTAAGAAATACGAATTTTCTAAATAAAATTAAAATTATTTTTAAAATTAAAATTATATAAAATTATAAATCAATATTTTCGAAATATAATAAATCTATAACTTTTTTTAATAAATGAAAAGTTTAACAAATGACAATAAAATACCATCAAGATATCAAGAAGGCAAGTTTTACAGTAAAATATCATGAACTTTCCAAGCTAAGTACTTATCACTAAAATACCCCAAATACTTAAAATCCATGCTCATAACAACCTCAAATAATACTAATCACCCTCAAGGTTTACTTTTAAATTATATTAAAATACTTTTTTCATAAAACCCTCTTGAGATATATAAAACAATATTTAAGGACTTTAGTAAATATAGGTTTAAGCGGGATCAATTCTCTTAAGACTCAGGGAGCCGGAGAAAGTGAGTGCTTACCTATTTAAGGTAGAAAACTTAACGGAGTTATCAATGGTAATTGTCTTGGAAAAAGACACAAATCCCGTCGTCCATGTGCAGCAGTTACCGATGACTCCCGAATCTAATTCAAGAGCTAAATCTGTTTACAAGTGTCTGACTCAGTCTGAGTCCAATTCAAATCTGAATCCAATATCAAACATGAATACTTGAACATGAACATGAATACTTGAATCAAACATCAATATCAAACATGTATACTTGACCTGACTTGACCGAACCATGGTTATAACTTGACATGACTACTTGAATACTTGATTACATCCTGAACATGAATACTTGAACATTTTGTATCCATGGTTTCAGCAAGACTGGTAATTATAATCTATATAATACATTACGCGGATATAAAGGGTAGATTGGTACGGAACGTATATCGTGGCACGAGAGGTCACTTAAAAGACACCTACATGAATTCTCGTGCCGTTGTCCCGTGGGTTATGACGGGGCCTTGTACTACATGTTACCATAGTCCATGGGGTAAGATGGACTCCTCTCGTATACATGAATGCCTTCTGTACCAAGCTACAAACAACCATGTTATAATAACCATCATATACCTGTACAACTTCCCTGTTCATTCACATTACTTGTTATCTTCTCTTTCTTCTTTTGGGACTTACCGACCGCTAGTTCGCTGACGACATTCATTTCTATTTCTTTCTTTGGAATGTTCGTCAGGAGGACAAGACTCTCAGGAGAACGAGCCTAGCCAGGAGGACTTGGACTAGCTTGCGGCACATCCTGACTTCTAGTTTCTTGTACTTACTTTCATTTTGTATGCCACTGTTTGGGCACTGTTTTATTCATTGTATCTTTTCTTTTCAAACAATTGTATGTAAAGTTGAATGTAAAGTTGAATGTAAATAAAGTTGTTGTTTATTTTAATACTCTTCATTTTAGTACATGTTATATATTTTTTAATTACACTTAACGTATTTATTTCTTAGTAAATACGTTGCGGCCCGCCACGTCATCATTTCTGTCTACTGGGAAGCGGGGCGTGACAGGTTTTGTTGGTGGCCCATGCAAGGTCCGTTCTGCATGAAATCTTAAGCAATATATCATAAGAATTATAAGAATCAACAACTATACATTCCTTACATTTCAAATTTCTTGAATCTATCCAAACCATTCCTTTTCTATCAAGGTCATGGATTCTCCCAACAACACCAGCACTAATGTCAATGGAAACACCCCACTGCCTACTCTACCACCACCACCTACCGTTGCAGCTCCTATCAACGAGCAAACGGTACTACTCGAGGAAATCAAGAGCCTTTTGGAGGGCCAGCAGCAGCAGACTGCTATCCTTATACACCGCCCCGGAGTCAAGCAATTTCGGGCACTGCATCAAAAATATTTCTCAGGAAAAGAGAGCCCACTGGAGGTGGAAGAATGAGCTCAATCGATTGAAGATGATTTGGCAGCAGCACAAGTGCCATATATTGCTTGGGTGAGAGTTGCGAAACTGCAATTGACCAACAACGCCAGAATCTGGTGGAAAGCTGAAGAAAGCCGTCTCACCCAACCGATCGAGTAGAAGACATTTCGCGATCTGTTCGATGCGAAGTACTTCCCTGAGACTGCCCATTTCGACATGGAGCAGCAGTTCATTCATCTACAACAAGGCTCGATGCAGGTCAAGTCTGTGGATGAATACGACGCTGAGTTTACCATGCTTAGCAGGTAAGATATTGTCTCAAATTCAAATTCCTGATCTCACTCATTACATGGCTAACACGAGGTCATAACAGGTTGGCTGCACACCTGATTCCTACTACTGAGATCCGGGCACAACGATTTTAGCAAGGGTTGGACCTGGAAATCCAAGCTGCACTCGCTACAAGGGATTTCCCAACCCATGAGCTTGCTCTGAAGGCTGCCCGATGCTATGAGGCAGTTGTGAAGAAGAAGGGCAAACCGCAGACTGCCGATATGAAACGCCCTGCCACATAGATTTCAGGAGGAGCCTCTTCTATGCCAACATTTGCACCTAGGAGACCGAGAGGATCATTTAACCGGCCCAGTCTAGACTTTTGCTTCTACTACAAGAGAATGGGACACCTGGAAAAGGACTGTAGGCATGCGAATAGTCTGTGTTTGGTTTGTGGCGCATCCACTCACGCCATAGGAGCATATCCATATCGTTTCAACACAGCTCCAGCACCCAGACCAGCAATCACAGTTCCGCAGTGGCCAGCTATTCAGGCTCTTGCATCTTATTTAGCTCTCCCTGCACCAGCTCCACGTGGACCTCCTGCACAGCCTCAACGTCAATTCCATCAGGCATAGAGAAACATGCCTCAAGGGCAGAGAAACGTATCCCAAGGATAGAGGAATGTGTCTCCAACAAGGAGGAATGTGCCACGACGTCAACCTTTCACAATGACGGTCGAGGAGGCCGAAGCCACATGCCAAGTAATCACTGGTAATCCCCAATCCTTTCAAACATTTTCAATCCTTGTATATCACTATAATTTTTCTATACCTAAACCTATCCCGCACAACTTAGGTACAATCTTAGTAGCCTCCCTACCTGCTCTAGCACTCTTCGACACTGGAGCACCACATTGCTTTATGTCGCAACGGTTCGTCCGAACTCATGCGATTCCAGTTAAACCGCTCGTATCTAAATAGAATGTCAGTTCAGGGAACGGCGTTCTAAAAGCAACCTTGGGATACGATCTGTGTCCAGTGGTCGTCTGCAGCAGAGAATTTTATGCGGACTTCAAGGTGCTGGACATACCGAACTTCGACGTAGTCTTGGGAATGGACTGGCTGAGAACTTTCTTCGCTATCATCGACTGTCGTCAAAGGAGGGTAGTGTTCGAAATGCCAGATCATCCAGTGTTCTATTTCAAGAGTGGAGACCGTACCTTGGAACCCAGTGCCTACAAGGAAAAACCAAAGAAGGAAGTGGTTGCAACATTTCAAGCTGAAGAATCGAAGCCAAAACTAGTTTGAGAGTTCGAGGATGTATTCCCGGAAGATATATCAGGTTTGCCTCCCGATCAAGCTCTTGAATTCAGCATCGATTTACAACCTGGTGCGCAATCGGTAATCAAAGCTCCGTACCAGTTAATTCCAGAAGAATTGAAGGAGATCCGTATTCAGTTGGACGGACTCCTGAGGAAAGCTTGGATTCGTCCCAGTACTTCAAGCCGGGGATCTCCAGTATTACTTGTGAAGAAGAAAGAAGGTTCATATAGGATGTGTGTAGATTATTAAGCTCTAAACGAAGTGACAATTAAGAACAAATATCCACTACCATGCATCAATGACCTTTTCGATCAGCTAAGTGGGTCTTGTGTATTTTCGAAACTAGATCTTCGTTCGGGTTATCATCAGGTGAAGGTCAAAGAGTCCGATATTCCGAAGACGCCGTTTAGGACTCGATATGGTCATTATGAGTATTTAGTAATGCCATTTGGAGTGACCAATGCACCTGCTATTTTCATGAATCTGATTAACCAAGTTTTCCGAGGGTACTCAGACAGGTTCGTTGTCATCTTCATTGTTGACATTCTGGTGTATTCAAAGAATCAGAAAGAACATGCCGAGCATTTATGGATTGTCCTGGAGACATTGCGACAACATCAACTCTACGCCAAGTACAGAAAATGTGAATTTTAGCTAGATCAAGTCGAATTTCTCGAACATATCGTTTCAGGCGAAGGAATCTCAGTAAATCCAGCTAAAGTGTCAGCTGTCAGCGAATGGTCAACACCAAAGACGGTGAAGGATATACGAAGTTTCTTATGATTAGCAGAATACTACCAACGATTCATTGAAGGCTTTTCAAAGATTGCAGCACCCCTGACTAAGCTCACGCGTAAAGATGAAGCATTTGTGTGGTCAGAAGCATGTGAAAACGCTTTTGTAGAACTCAAGTCAAGATTAACTTCTGCTCCTATTCTTATAATACCGGATCAATCTGGAGGATTCGTTGTGCATTGCGATGCGTCCGGTAAAAGATTAGGATGTGTTCTACACCAGCATAGGAAAGTTGTGGCTTTTGCATCAACACAGCTAAAGGTTCATGAGCGCAACTATCCAATACATGATCTGGAGTTGGCAGCCGTCATATTTGCACTTAAGATTTGGCGCCACAACCACTTGGGAGAACGAGTGGATATATACACTAACCACAAGAGTCTGAAGTTTGTATTTACTCAGAATGAATTAAACATGCGGCAGAGAAGATGGCTAGAACTCATGGCGGACTTCGACATCAACCTACAGTATCATCCCGGGAAGGTGAATGTAGTTCCTGATGAACTTAGCCGCCAGCCATTAGCAACGAATCTCACCGCTTAGTGTAAGCTACAGCAGGAATTGCACGAATTGGCAATCGAAGTAGTTTTGCCAGGTAACGCTTCGTATTTGATGAATTTACAAGTCCAGTCTACTCTTATCAATCATATCAAGGCAGCTTAAGCAAATGATGCCAAGTTACAAGAGATCCGAGAACAAGTAGAAAGTGGAATTCGAACTGACTTCATCATCCACGAAGATGGATCCTTGAGATATGGAAGTCGATTATGTGTACCAAACGGCTCAGTTCGAGAAGAGTTGATGAAAGAAGGTTACAGCTTTCCTTATTCTGTACACCCCGGTGGTACAAAGATGTACAAAGATCTACGGTAACACTACTGGTGGTATGGAATAAAGCGCGAAGTAGCTATAAGCGTAGCCAAGTGTTTGGTGTGTCAGTAAGTGAATGATGAACATTACAGAACTGCTAGTCTACTTTAGCCGTTACCAATCCCAGCCGTTACCAATCCCAGAATGGAAATAGCGGCACATTACCATGGACTTCGTGACTGCCCTTTCTCGCAGCACGAAGGGTAATGATGCAGTATGGATTATTGTGGATCGACTCACCAAGTCGGCTCACTTCATCCCATTTCGAGTTGGCCAATCTACCGAGACGTTAGGAAAGAAGTACATGGAGGTAAGCATACATCTAAAGTAAGATTTAAACCTTCAAGATGTACTATAGTTGATACCCATGAACTCATGCAGGAGATCGTGAGATTACATGGAGTACATGTTTGCATCGTCTCTGATCGTGATACCAGATTCCGATCACAGTTTTGGCAGAGTCTGCAAGCTAGCCTAGGAACGGGTCTGAATTTCAGCATGGTTTATCATCAAAAAACGGACGGACAGTCCGAGTGAACAATTCAGATTCTAGAAGACATGTAAAGAGCTTGTATGTTAGACTTCAGAGGTTCGTGGGAAGATCACCTACACCTTATGGAGTTTTCGTACAACAACAACTATCAGGCAAGCATTGGAATGGCACCATTCGCAACACTCTATGGACGGAAGTGTCGTTCACCGCTGAGTTGGGACAACATCGGAGATCGTGAACTTCTTGGACCAGAGATGATCGTGGCAATTGTGGACGTAGTTTACATGATCAGGGAAAGAAGGCGCATAGCCCAAGACCGACAGAAGCATTGGGCAGATGCAAAGCGCCGACATCTGGAGTTCCAACTTGGAGCATAAGTTTTTCTAAAGATCTTTCCAAACCGAGGAGTGATCCATTTTGGAAAGAGGGGTAAGCTAAGTCCGAGATACATAGGATCGTTCGACATACTCGAACGAGTTGGAGAAGTGGCATACCGTATAGCACTACCACCCTCATTGGAAGGAGTGCACAACGTGTTCCACATATCCCAACAACGACGATATGTGAGCGACCCCAGCCACATACTTAATCACTCCGAGCTCACAGTAAAAACGGACCTAACTTGCGAGCAACAACCCGTTGAGATCCTGGACCGAAAGGTGAAGACACTACGGAACAAGGAAGTAAACTTGGTCCGAGTGATGTGGAGAAAGGATTCGCCAAGAGAATCAACATGGAAACGAGAAGAAGACATGCATACAAGATACCCTTACCTATTTGAAAATTAGTTCATATGTAAATGTATATTTCGAGGACGAAATTTTTATAAGGAGGGTAGAATGTAACGACTCTGAATTTACTGTACTGAATTTTACATTTTAAAGTACAAAAATGAATTTACAGCCTAAGTTTTAGTTTTAAGTAAATTTTGTTAAATAACAGTAAGAAACAACTTGTAGCTCACTCGTAAAGCCTTACACTGCTGTGAAGTAGCCCCTGTGTTCGATTCCCATCAGACATATTAGTTTTTCTGAATTTTTTTAATTTTTTGGAAGTCCAAAAGATTGCACGTGAAATACACAGGGAAATGAAAAGTAAGAAAAATTAAACATGTGGAAAATGGAGTAAACAGAGAGTTGATCAGCTGGCACGAATCTCGAGGCAAGAAGCCCTAGATCGACCGGCCAAAACCTCATTAGAACCGGCGGGGACGGGCCAATTGTCCCCATGCTTTACACACACGCCCCTTTAGCCACCCCTAACTCCCCTGCACTGTTTGATTTCCCTACAATCAAACAGAGACTTTCATTTCACAATTAAGCCACATTTTAATGCTTTTAATCCAAATTTTTAATTCCAAAACCCTATGTCATGCCCCGCTTCCCAATATATAGGGTAGGGACGTGGCGAGGTCCGCTACGTATTTACTCAGATGTAAACACGCTAAGTGTATCTAAGCAATATAAAGTAAAGTACATAAGAGACAGGAATGTAAATGAATAACAACTTTAGTTATTAAACATTCTTTTACAGGTACAACTGAAATGAAAATACATGAATAGAAAGCGATGCCTAAATAATGGCATAACTGAAATGAAATAAATATGTACAAGTGCCTACAGCTCTAGGTCAAATGCTAACTGCTCCAAATCTTTAGTACTGGGCTCGATCTCCAATGAGTCCGAATCACCTGACAACATTCCAAAGAAAGAAGAAAGGAATGTCATCAGCGAACAATCGCACGGTAAGTCTCAAAGAAAAGTAGGGATAGAATAGACAGAAAGAGAATGTAACTTATAATGTTTGATTATATTGTTAACGCTGTTGTTTGTAGCTTGGTACAGAATATGCCAGTGTATACGATAGGAGTCCCACTATTCCGGAGACTAAGGTATACGGAGCACAAGGAACCGTTCAGCCCCGGTACAACGGCAATGGATATTCAGGTTAGGTGTTTTAAGGTTACAGTCTCGTGCCACTTCTAACACATTCCGTATCAATCTACCCCTTTAAAACCCCGTGATGTCTATTGCATTGATTGTATTGTTTTGTTATATAGATGGATGACTTGCCGAAACCATGATATCAGTAAATGGAATGGATATAAATGGAGAGTCATGTAGACGGAGTATATCCATGGTTCGGTTCAGTCAATATAGATTGATATAAATTGAATAGACGGATTCATGGATTCATGTTGTATTGTAGTTTATACTTGAATCACATTCAAGTCAGATTGATTAGATTGAAACTCGGTCTAAGTCAGACACTTTAAAAAGAACTTGAAATCCTAAATTAGTTTTGATGTTATTGGTAACTGCTGCATATGGACGGCAGGATTTGTGTCTTTTTCCAAGAGAATTACCGTATTGATAACACCGTTTGTTAGATTGTCTACCGTAGATAGGCAAGCACCCACATTCCCCGGCTTCTTGAGGCTCAAGAAAATTGATCCCGCTTAAACCTATATTTACTAGGGTCATTATTGTAAATTAATATAACTTGAGGGGTTTTTATGTAAAAATAGTTTTGATATATTTTCAAAATACACCTAAAGTATTTAATTATTGTCTTTAGCGTTTTCATAGATTTATATTTTATAAATGTGAAATTTCTAGTGAGTAGAACCAAGTTTTCATAGTATATGGTATTATATTGAAATATCAGTATTGTTTTGTATTTGGATGGTATTTTCATGTAATGGCGATTCCTTTGATTTAGAAAACTTGGAATATTTATATAATAAAATTAAAATAGATATTTTGATAATAGTTATATATATATATTTAATAAAAATAAATTTTATTTATTTTTGTAGAAATCTCATTTTCTAAAGAAAAATGCATTAAAAATTCCATCGAGATCGAATGCTCCTTTCGGAGGTCTGCATCTCGCTCTACTAGGCCCGAGGATGTGCGATAATCTGCACCATCCCGAACGGGGTCCCCAAAAGTTTGTTGTAGAGGCGCAATTGCAAGGAATTGTTTAATACACTTTTTAAAGAAATGGTTTTGCAAATTGATGGTATTTCTTTGTAATATCGTATTATCCCATAACTAATGTCCCAAACTTTCATCGTGCTTTGTCAAAGATGTGTGTTGTGATGAGGTAGGTCATTACTTCATGAGTTATCTAAAGGTAATACAAGTATTATGTTGATTTATGTCGAAACTAAAGTATGCGGTATTTTACCGTAAAAATACGATAAAAGTTGCATAAAATATTCTTTTGAGATGAAACTTGTTTTAATGTGTTTATTAATATTTGTTAAACATTATATGAGAGTATGGTATTTTATTGCTTAAGAAAAATACAATTTTTTAAAGGAAAACCGAATCGGATGTCGGATTAACTTCACTTTCGTCGGGTTTTAGAAATGAAATTTTTTAAGATAGTAGAAGAGAGGGGAAGAGGGGAATTACTGGCTAGAGAACAAGAGAAGGGAGAGAGGAAACTAAGGAAGGTGTCGGGACGTCGTTTCGTCGCCGGAATTTCCTCGGAACTCCGCCAGAACTTCACCCTTTGCTGACTCCACTTGCACGTTATAAGGACTTGAGAATTTTTTAGAGTTTTGGCAGGGAATTTCTGAGTGAGGATGGGTGAAATAGAGTGTGGTATTTATAGGGAAAATTAGGATTTAGTGGGTTAAAGAATGCATTAAAAATTTGCATTAAAAATTGGATATAAGGGGATTTTATTGTTCTCTGGATAAATTCAGAGTAAACAAACAACATAGGGGTAGTGGGGTAGGCCAAGGGGTGCTCGAGTTAAAAGATGGAGGCCATTACTTACGGTCGGCCCGGCGGTACCGGTCCCCCTTGCATGCATCGCCGGTCGATTCCCGGTGGTTGATGCTTGGATTTGTGCCACGTATCCCTCACGCTTCATATACCCTCGTGCACATGTTTATTTATTCCATAACTTATCATATTACATATAGTATACGTGTAAACTCTTGGGCTTCTAAAAGATTAAAATAAAATTAAATAAAAAGATAATGTGGCTGGGGGGATTCGATCACAGGGGCTACGTCACAGCAGTGCAAGGCTTTACTAATGTGCTGCAAGTACTTTCTTGCTGTTCAAAAGTAAAACAAATACTTATAGCATACAAAGTATTGCAAATACCCCAATTGTACATTAACTTTTAAACAATTTTTTGTACATTAAAATTGGAGTTGTTACAATCTACCCTCCTTACAAAAATTTTGTCCTCGAAATTTACAATTATTTTTAGGACTGGTTTACAAATAAATGAGGGTATTTTGCACGCATCTCATCTTCCCTTTCCCATGTTGATTCTCCTGGTGAATCTTTTCTTCACATCACTCGAGCCAAGTTGACTTGTTCCGAAGTGACTTCACCTTTCTATCCAGGATCTTAACAGGTTGTTGCTCACAAGATAAATCTGGCTGTACAATGAGCTCGGAGTGATCAAGAATATGGCTGGGGTCACTCACATACCTTCTGAGTTGGGATATGTGGAACACATTGTTCACTCCTTCCAATGAAGGTGGAAGTGCCAAGCGATATGTCACTTCATCGACTCGTTTGAGTATGTCGAACGGTCCAATGTATCTCGGACTAAGCTTACCCCGTCTTCCAAAATGAATCACTCCACGGTTTGGAGATATCTTTAGAAATTCATGTTCTCCCGATTGAAACTCAAAGTGACGGCGCTTTGCATCAGCCTAGTGCTTCTGTCGATCTTGGGTTATGCGCATTCTTTCCCTGATAGTATGAACCACGTCGACAGTTGCTACTATCATCTCGGGTCCAAGGAGTTCTCTATCTTCGATGTCGTCCCAACTTAATGGCGATCGACACTTCCTTCCATATAGCGCTGCAAAAGGTGCCATTCCTATACTTGCTTGGTAGCTGTTGTTGTATGAAAAATCCACAAGATGTAGGTGATCTTCCCATGATCCTCCGAAGTCTAGAATACACGCTTCGAGCATATCTTCTAAGATCTGAATAGTTTGCTCAGACTGAACATCTGTTTGTAGATGATAAGCTGTGCTGAAGTTCAGACTTGTTCCTAAGCTAGCTTGCAGACTTTGCCAAAATTGTGATCGGAATATAGTGTCATGATCGGAGACAATGCAAACCGGTACTCCATGTAATCTCACGATTTCCTGTATGAGTTCATGGGTATTAGAGATAGTACATATTTGAAGAGTTTAACTCTTACTTAGATTCTCACCTCCATGTACTTCTTTGTAAGTGTCTCAGTAGATTGGCCAACTCGAAAGGGAATAAAGTGAGCCGACTTTGTGAGTTGATCCACAATAACCCATACTGCATCGTTACCTTTCGTGCTGCGAGGAAGTGTAGTCACGAAATCCATTGTGATGTGTTGCCACTTCCATTCTGGGATAGGTAACGGTTGAAGTAAACCAGCAGTCTTGTGATGTTCAGCTTTTACTTGCTGACACACTAAGCATTAAGCGACGTTTCTGGCTACTTCACGATTCATTCCATACCACCAGTAATTTTGATGCAGATCTTTGTATATCTTTGTACCTCCAGGGTGTACTGAATAAGAAGAGTTATGAACTTATTTCATCAACTCTTCTCGCACAGAACCTTTTGGTACACACAATCTACTGCCGTATCTCAAAGATCCATCTTCATGTATGATGAAGTCTGTTCGAAGTCCACTTTCTACTTGTTCTCTGATCTTTTGCAACTTAGCATCACTTGCTTGAGCTGTTTTGATCTGATTGACAATGGTAGATTGAACTTGTAAATTCATCAAACTTGAAGCGTTACCTGGCATGACTACTTCAATCTCCATTTGATGCAAATCTTGTTGAAGTTTCCACTGTGCGGTGAGATTCAATGCTAATGGTTGGCGACTAAGGGCATCGGGTACTTCATTCACTTTCCCTGGATGATATTGTAGGTTGATGTCGAACTCCGCCATGAGTTCTAACCATCTTCTCTGCCGCATATTCAACTCTTTCTGGGTAAACACATATTCCAGACTCTTGTGATCTGTGTATATGTCCACTCATTCACCAAGAAGATAATGGCGCCAAATCTTAAGTGCGAAGATAACGACCGCCAACTCCAAATCATGCGTCGGATAATTCCGCTCATGAATTTTCAGCTGTCTTGAAGCATAAGCCACAACTTTTCCGTGCTGATGTAGAACGCATCCTAATCCCTTACCGGATGCATCGCAATGCACTTCAAAATCTCCAGATTGGTCCGATATGACAAGAATAGGTGTTGATGTCAATCTTGACTTGAGTTCTATGAAAGCTCGCTCGCATGCTTCTGACCACACAAATTCTTCATCTTTACGTGTGAGCTTGGTCAGGGTGTTGTAATCTTCGAAAATCCTTCAATGAACCTACTGTTATATCCTGCTACACCCAAGAAACTTCGAATGTCCTTCACTGACTTCGGTGTCAGCCATTCGCTTACTTCTGAAACTTTAGCTGGATCCACAGAGATTCCATCGCCTGATACAATATGTTCGAGGAAACCAACTTGATCTATCCAAAATTCATATTTGTTGTACTTGGCGTAGAGTTGATGCTGTCGTAGAGTTTCCAGGACAATTCATAGGTACTCGGCATGTTCTTTCCGACTGTTAGAATACACCAGGATGTCGTCGATGAAGACGACAACAAACCTGTCTAACTACTCTCGGAAAACTTGATTCATTAGGTTCATGAATATAGCTGGTGCGTTGGTCACTCTAAATGACATTACAAGAAATTCGTAATGTCCATTGCGAGTTCTGAATGTCGTTTTATGGATATCAGATTCTTTGACCTTCACTTGATGATAACCTGAACGAAGATCTAACTTGGAGAAAACGCAATATCCACTTAGCTGATCGAACAGGTCGTCGATGCAAGGAAGTGGATACTTGTTCTTTATAGTTAAATCGTTCAGGGCTCTATAATCAATGCACATTCGATATGAACCTTCCTTCTTCTTTACAAATAGAACTGGCGATCCCCAACTTAAAGTGCTGGGACGAATCCATCCTTTCGCCAATAATTCGTCCAACTGAGTTCGGACTTCTTTCAAACCTTCAGAACTTAACCGATACGGTGCTTTGATCACTGGTTGTTCTCCAGGTATTAAATCAATGATGAATTCAAGAACTCGGTCGGGAGGCAAACCTGATATGTCTTCAGGAAATACATCGTCGAACTCTCGAACTATCTCTGGCTTTGATCCTTCCTCCGCTTGAAGTGCTGCAATTCCTGTCTTCTTCGGTTTTGCCTTGTATGTGCTTGGCTCCAGGGTACGGTCTCCACTTTTGAAATAGAAGACCGGATGCTCTGGAATCTCGAAGACTACCCTCCTTTGACGACAGTCAATGGTAGTATAGACTGTTCCGAGCCAATCCATACCCAAAACAACATCGAAATTCGATATGTCCAGCACCTTGAAGTCTGCATAGAATTCTCTGCTGCAGATGACCACTGGACACAGATCGTATTCCATTACTGGCTTTAGAACGTCGTTCCTTGAACTGACATTCCAGTTGGATACGATAGGTTTGACTGGAATCGCATGAGTTTGGACGAACCGTTGCGACATAAAGCAATGAGATGCTCCAGTATCAAAGAGTGCTAGTGCAGGAAGTGAGGCTACTAAGATTGTACCTAAGTTATGTGGGATAGTTTTAGGTATAACAAAAATGTATGGATAGATGGAAAAATAAATCTTGAAGGAAAATGTTACCAGTGATGACTTGGCCGGTGGCTTCAGCCTCCACAATCATTGTGAAATTCTGTTGCCTCGGCATATTCCTCCTTGCTGGAGGAGCATTCCTCTGCCCGTTCCGTTGTACTTGAGGTACGTTCTGTTGGGCTTGATGGAACTGACGAGGAGGAGGTGCAGTCGGTCCACGAGGAGGTGGAGCAGGTAGTGCGAGTCGTGGAGCAGGTGCCCAGATGGCTGGGCGCTGCTGATAAGCAATTGCTGGTCAGGGTGCAGCACTTGGGTTGTGTCTACGAGGACAAGACCCAATTTCATGAGTAGCTGAGCCACAGACTAAGCAAAGGAGATTTGCACACCGGCAGTCTTTCCCCAAATGTACATCTCTCCTGCAGTAAGTACAAAAGGCTGGATTGGGCCGGTTGTTTGGTACTCTCTGTCTCCTGGGCACAAATGGTGGCCTTGAAGAGGCTTCTCCTGCCATCTGAGTGGCAAGGCGCTTCATCCCGGCAGATTGAGGTCCGCCCCTCATCTTCACCACTGCCTCATATCGGTGGGCAGCTTTCAGGGCAATCTCGTGGGTTGGGAAATCTCCTGTAGCTAAGGCAGCTTGGATTTCCGAATCTAACCCTTGCTGAAATCTTCTAGATCTGATCTCAGAAGTTAGTATCAAATGTGCCGCGAACTTGTTAAGCTATTGTGTTAGCTGTGTAATATATGATATTAGAAAATCGAATATTGAGACATATCTTACCTACTGAGCATGGTAAACTCAGCATTATACTCATCTACGGACTTGGTCCACATCGAACTCTGTTGTAGATGATTAAATTGCTGCTCTATGTCGAATCGGGCAGTCTATGGGAAGTATTTCGTGTCGAACATGTCGCGAAAAGTCCTCCATTCGATAGGTTGGTCAAGACGGCTTTCTTCCGCCTTCCACCAGACCCATGCATTGTCGGTGAGCTGCAGCTTCACAACTCGAACCCAAGCGATCTCTGGCACTTGTGCCGCTGCCAGGTCATCCTCAATGCTCTGAGCCTATTCCTCGGCTTCCAGAGGGCTCTCTTTTCCTGAGAATTGGTTAGGGTGCAAAGCCCGGAATTGCTTGACCCCATGTGCTTCCGCTTCTGATTTGTTCATCAAAATAGCAGTCTGCTGTTGCTGTCCTTCCAGGAGGCCGCGGATCGCCTCAAGCAGTACCGTATGCTCATTGATCAGAGCTGCGACGATAGGTGTAAGCGGTAGAGGTGGTGGTGTGTTGTTGAAGTTGGTTCTAGTGTTGTTTGGGGAATCCATAACCTTGAAAGAAAAATTTAGGTTAAGACATATTCAAAGTATATGAAATTGAAAGATTCAAGGAATATGTAAAGAATGTTTTTAGTTGCTGATTCTTGTGTTATATTGCTTACAACTTCATGCAGAATTAACCCGCATGTTCATGCGAAACTGACCTGCATGTCCATACAGAGTTGACCTGCATGGGCCGCCAAAAAAACCTGTCACGCCCCGCTTCCCAGTATGCGGGGAAAGGACATGGCGAGGTCCGCTACGTATTTACTCAGAAGTAAACACGCTAAGAGTATCTAATCAATATAAAGTAAAGTACACAAGAGACAAGAATGTAAATGAAAAACAACTTTATTTATTAAACATTCTTTTACAGGTACAACTGAAATGAAAATACATGAATAGAAAGCGATGCCTAAACAATGGCATAACTGAAATGAAATAAATATGTACAAGTGCCTACAGCTTTGGGTCAAATGTTAACTGCTCAAAATCTTCCGTGCTGGGCTCGATCTCCAATGAGTCCGAATCACCTGACAGCATTCCAAAGAAAGAAGAAAGGAATATCGTCAGCGAACAATCGCTCGGTAAGTCCTAAATAAGAGTAGAGATAGAATAGACAGAAAGAGAATGTAACTTATAATGTTTGATTATATTGTTAACGCTGTTGTTTGTAGCTTGGTACTGAATATGCCAGTGTATACGAGAGGAGTCCCACTATTCCAGAGACTAAGGTATACAGAGTACAAGGAACCGTTCAGCCACGGTACAACGGCAATGGATATTCATGTTAGGTGTATTAAGTTACAGTCTCGTGCCACTTCTAACACATTCCGTACCAATCTACCCCTTTAAAACCCCGCGATGTCTTTTGCATTGATTGTATTATTTTGTTATATAGATGGATGACTTGCTGAAACCATGATATCAGTAAATGGAATGGATATAAATGTAGAGTCATGTAGATGGAGTATATCCATGGTTCGGTTCAGTCAATATAGATTGATATAAATTGAATATACGGATTCATGAATTCATGTTGTATTGTAGTTTATACTTGAATCACATTCAAGTCAGATTGATTAGATTGAGACTCAGTCTGAGTTAGACACTTTAAAAAGAACTTGAAATCCTGAATTAGTTTTGATGTTATCGGTAACTGCTGCACATGGACGGAAGTATTTGTGTTTTTTCCAAGACAATTACCGTATTGATAACACCGTTTATTAGATTGCCTACCGTAAATAGGCAAGCACCCACATTCCCTGGCTTCCTGAGGCTCAAGAAAATTGATCCCGCTTAAACCTATATTTACTAGGGTCATTATTGTAAATTAATATAACTTGAGGGGGTTTTATGTAAAAATAGTTTTGATATGTTTTCAAAATACACCCCAAGTATTTAATTATTGTCTTTAGAGTTTTCATAGATTTATATTTTATAAATGTGAAATTTCTAGTGAGTAGAACCAAGTTTTCATTGTATATGGTATTATATTGAAATATCAGTATTGTTTTGTATTTGGATGGTATTTTCATGTAATGGCGATTCCTTTGATTTAGAAAACTTGGAATATTTATATAATATAATTAAAATAGATATTTTGATAATAGTTATATATATATATATATTTAATAAAAATAAATTTTATTTATTTTTGTAGAAATCTCATTTTCTAAAGAAAAATCCATTAAAAATTCCATCGAGATCAAATGCTCCTTTCGGAGGTCTGCATCTCGCTCTACTAGACCCTATGATGTGCGATAATCCGCACCATCCCGAACGGGGTCCCCAAAAGTGGGTTGTAGAGGCGTAATTTCAAGGAATTGTTTAACACACATTTTTAAAAAAATGGTTTTGCAAATTGATGGTATTTCTTTGTAATATCATATTATCCCAAAATTTTATCGTGTTATGTCAAAAATGTGTGTTGTGATGAGGTAGGTCATTACCTCGTGAGTTATCTAAAGGTAATACAAGTATTATGTTGATTTATGTCGAAACTAAAATATGTGGTATTTTACCGTAAAAATACGATAAAAGTTGCATAAAATATTCTTTTGAGATGAAACTTGTTTTAATGTGTTTGTTAATGTTTGTTAAACATTATATGAGATTATGGTATTTTATTGATTAAGAAAAATACAAGTTTTTAAAGGAAAACCGAATCGGAAGTTTTAAGATAGTAGAAGAGATGGGGAGAGGGGACTTACTGGGTAGAGAACAAGAGAAGGGAGAGAGGAAACTAAGGAAGGTGTCAGGGCATCGTTTCGTCGCCGGAATCTCCTTGGAACTCCGCCGGAACTTCACCCTTTGCTAACTCCACTTGCACACTATAAGGACTTCAGAATTTTTTAGGGTTTTGGCAGGGAATTTCTGAGTGAGGATGGGTGAAATAGAGTGTAATATTTATAGGGAAAATTAGGGTTTAGTGGGTTAAAGAATGCATTAAAAATTTTCATTAAAAATTGGATTAAAAGGGATTTTATATTCTCAGGATAAATTCAGACTAAACAAACAAAATGGGGGTAGTGGGGTAGGCCAAGGGGTGCTTGGGTGAAAAGATGGAGGCCATTACCTACGGTCGGCCCGGTGGTACCGGTCCCCCTTGCATGCGTCGACAGTCGATTCCCGGTGGTTGATGCTTGGATTTGTGCCACGTATCCCTCACGCTTCATATACCCTCGTGCACATGTTTATTTATTCTGTAACTTATCATATTACGTGTAGTGCACGTGTAAACTCTTGGGCTTCTAAAAGATTAAAATAAAATTAAATAAAAAGTTAATGTTGCTGAGGGGATTCGATCACAGGGGCTACGTCACAGCAGTGCAAGACTTTACCAATGTGCAACAAGTACTTTCTTGCTGTTCAAAAGTAAAACAAATACTTATAGCATACAAAGGATTGCAAATATCCCATTTGTACATTAACTTCTAAACAATTTTCTGTACATTTATATTAGAGTTGTTACACCCTAATTCTCCACTATAAATATCATCCCATACTTTGGTTCAGCACCATTCTGAAAACTATAGCAAAATTCTCTCAAAAAGTTCCTAAGTACAAATGGAGTAAAGAGGAGTTAGCGAGCAAGCAACTTCCGGCGAAGATCGAAGCAACATCCGGAGTTCCCGCGACGCCACAAGGATTCCCTCCTCTTCCTTAAAATCTTCTTAGCGTATTCAAATCGTAAGTCCCTCCCAATCCTCCTCCTTTTTCATTTCTTTTCACATTTGTAACACCCGAGTTCACTTATACCAATTCCAGTTTCAGTATTTTATTTATCTGTGGTCTTTCTCGATTTGGCGTGTTTGGGTGCGAATGGTATTTTTACATATTACTTTGCATTCGACCCGACCCGCTTAATTGAACCTGCGTGACTCTTATTCATAGTTTACCTTGACTGGTTGCATGGGCTACTGCATCTCATAATTTAGTTTACACTGGCATTTTATTTTGTATCGCATCTTTTATCATATAACATTTTAGGTCTCAGAGAATAATTTAAAATTGCATTTCATAACCTACACGATACCCCTAACCCCGTGGTAGCATCCGCATATCTTGTTCTCGGCCCGTTCAGTGAAACGGACGTGTTTGGATGGCTACGCGCACGTACGTGCATCCGTTCTTGGGGGTATACATTTTCTTTAACTGAGCATTCATTTTGAAATTTAGAAGTCGCATGTATTTTTCATATTTTAAATCTGAATTTTTAGATCCGACCCGGACGTGTTTTGGAGTAAATTTGTATTGGCCAAAATCTCAAACCGGACTAATATTATATTCTTCATATATTTTAAACAGTTAATATAAGTTTAACTAAAATATATTAGTTTAACCTTTATGCTAACAGTTAGATTTCATAAGTTATATAAAATTTATTTTTTTAACTAATAAATCAAATCTCTCTCTCTCTCTCTCTCACCGTTTCTCTCTCTCTCTCTCAACGTTTCTCTCTCTCCCTCTCCCTCTATCTGTGTACAAGTTATATTTTTAAAACCTACAGAAATATTTTTTTAACAAAACTTATCTTATAAATCACGTCCTTCTCTCTCCCTTCATCTTCTAAAAATTTTCTCGCCTGCGCTCGTCGCCGTCTCATCACCGCCGGCATCCCCATCTCCCCGACTCCTCGACCTTCTCTCCACGCTCACCTCACCACTTCCCTCTCTCTCCTGCTGTAGAACTCCGACGACAACCCAACCCAAGAAACTTCACCGGCGGCCCCTCACCGTCGCCCCATTACCCATGCTACCACCCTCGTTTCACCGCCTTCATCGCCACCATCATCTCAACCTCGTGACTCCTCCCTCCACCTCCTTTCTCTCCTCTCCTCTTTCAGACGATCCCCAAGAACCCATTGCACCCCGATGAGGCCACCTGCAGCAACCTCCGGCGAGCCCAACCTCTCCGGTGTCTAGCCGTCGTCATCCTCGTCACCTCCTCACCTCCCTCTCCACTTCCCGACATAACAAAACCTCTACCACCACCCTCTGCAAACCCTCCGACCACAACAACACCCGTGTAACCCACTGCCCTTCGCCGGAAAACCGCCATGCCGACCAACCCCGTCGTCGTCGCCCCTTGCTGACTTCCCTGGAATCCCAGAACGCCTAAACCACTGTAAGATCTTCTTCTTTCTCCCCTACGTCGCTTCGGTTAGCATTTCATTCTGTGGTTTTCACTGTTGCTTTGGGTTGCCGGAATCCGACCGTGCCGGCGACGTTTCACGACGACCCAGCAGGGACCCCTGACCCGTGTGTTTCCATCGTGCGTTGTTTGGACTCTTTCCGTGTGCCGTGCGCGCGTCGCGACGTTTTCCGCCGACGTGAGACGTTCCGTATTTCCGTTCTTGATCCGTCCACGCAAGTTAATCTTGCTACATGCTATCCTATGAGTTTATAACTATTTATTGAATATTAGACTTATAGATTGAATCCATAGTCACCTATTTCAATTTAGCCGTTCGATATTCTGTTTATATCTTTAAATTCAGAAATTGAATTATAACTGTTGCATTTAGTGTACTACATCTGGTAACCACATCTGTATGATAAATCACATATTAAATATTTACATAGTCTATGGTACCCTTTCTATAGTTTACTCTATTGGACACACGTGTGCATCTTTAACCTGTTTTCGTTATAATTGCATCTGTTGAACCTATTATACACGTCATTGCATCTCTAGACTTCTTAATACATATTAACATGATTTTAACATCCATCTTGGTATACTGTAGTTAAGTAATGTTGAAACTATCCCTTAAACGCAAAATGATAACCGTGCATCGATGTAATTTACTCTGTACCTATTTGCATATCACATTACATGTTCTAGTTTATTTTTCTGATATTACCTGTGCTTGTTCATTTATAACCATATTTATGTTAGTTTGATTTATGAGCACCCACATAACAATTTTGTGATTCCTGACATGACTTGTTGCACTTCCTACTTGATACGACGTGGTATCGTACACTCTTGACCTGACTTGACACCTTTATACACTACTCGACTTGACCTGATGTACCATGGCTTTACCTGTTACCTGATCTTGTGTCTAATGCCAACAAACCTGACATGTAGTCCTCACGGACCGTTCCTGTTGTCTATCCAGACAAACCTGCTCTTACCTGATCTTGTGTTGGTATTAGTTCTTGATTACTGAATACCTGATTTGACATACACGTATAACTTGGGGGTATAGGGAAATCAATGGTGAAACCTGACTTGTAACTCAACAGTTCGATACTTTTTCTGATCAGTTTTAGAGGCTAGGCCAGCCTTGGGATAATGCTGCTGACATCATTCATCTGTACATATTCCTGTTTTAGTGCCTAGCGGCATGTCTCGGTTTCAGCCCGAGAATCTGGACCGTGGTCCCGGGTATGCACGGGATACTATTGAGTTACATCGATGATTCATCAATTTGATTTCAAAGACTTGAGAGTAGATAACCCAATAGATCAGTTTAGTTTACTCACTGCACATTACCCTTCACTGCCCTGATTTACATTACTGTTACATCTGCTTTTCATTCATGATTATATTTGCATTGCCTGTTACCCTGTTTATAGTTTATTGCTTGATGACATGACGTGCTGACGTCTGGGTTTTGCATGGCCCAGATTCTTATACCTTGTTGCAGACTGATCAGGAGTTTTGCCGCTGTTAGACGAGCGGTGAAGTTCCTGTCGGTATGTAGTTTCACTTCCAGATGTTTCATTTATTGTATCTTTTGGCTTCCGCATATTGTTATTTCTTGACTCTTTTACTCTGGCTTATGGACAAGTACTAGATAGTTAGTTTACTTTCCTGTTCTTGATATCTCTACAACCGTAATGTGACTGCGGAAGGATTTTTCCTATCCACAGGTAGCATGGTTGGCTATGTCACGTGCCCATCTTAGCGTACTCTGGGAAGCGGGGCGTGACATGGTTGTTTTGGTATCAAAGCCATAGGTTAGTCGGGTTGATTCTTTTTTAGTTGGGTATTGTACCCAATACACAAATCAGAACACCCGTGTTTAGGAAACATGTCCTGCCACTTTGCCGTTTTACCGTTTTTGAATCAAGTTCTTCCTGATTATATCTTTTACGATGTGCAAACTTCCTTTGCATATCGACTCGAAAACCTGATTCCTTGTTATCTCTAGGACTTGGGCGACTTGGGTGGAGTTATGTAATTATGCCCATGAACTGCAGCATGGTTACAATGCGGTACTCTATTTAAGTAACTTGGAGTCCTGGTCTTGATTCACTTCCATGTTCCATGATCGTTGTACTACCTTGTTCCTCTCGGTTCCATTGCTTACCAGCTATTGTTTTATCGCCAGCTTGAATCAGGTTTACCGTGGTTAACCCTCTTCAGTATCTTGACTTCGGATGAAGTCATCTTGATATCTTACTCGTTCCTGTTTTCCCCGCGTTAGGATTATTCAATCCTGGTGCATTTCCTTATTTGTTGTTGTCTTGGGAATGGGATTTCGCGGCACTTTTCACACTCATATTGATTGTAAGGAAGGGAAGGTGATTCTCCAGACCGGACATTCGGAAGTTGTTTTGCTGAAGGAAGCAGTTCTGCCGGGCCAGTCAAGTTAGGGCTAGGCCGACAAACAAGGTTCTTTCGTCAATGGCAGTGGATAAGGAAGAAGCGCCGACTATATTTGAGAGTTTCATGGAAGCGTGAAGACATATCAGGTTTACCGCCGAGGCGAGACATGGAGTTCGCACTTGAACTTGTTCCTGGTGCAGCGCCAATCTCAAAGGGCATTTTACCCGATGGCACCAGTGGAGTTGGAAGAAGTCAGAAAGTAGGTTGCTGAATTAGTTGAGAAGGGTTGGTTTCGCCGCAGCAACTTAACTGGGGAAGCTCCAGTCCTTCTAGTAAAGAAGAGAGATGACATAAGGAAGGCGTGCATTGATCATCGAGAATCAGACCGAATAAGTATTATGGACAAGTACCCGATCCCTCGCATTGGTGAAGTGTTGAGCAGCTTAGTGGCGTGAGGGTATTCTCGAAGCTGGATTGCGGTTCGATGTCATCATGTCCGAGTTAAATCAGAAAATATTTGCAAGACTGCGTTCCGAACTCAGTATGGACATTACGAGTAGTAGTGATGCCCTTCGGAGTAACGAATACACCGGCAATATTTATGGACTTGATGAACGGAATCTTTTCACCATTCTTGGACCAGTTTTAGTAATGGCCATGGAAGATATTCCGGTCTACTCGAGGAGCATTGAAGAGCATGCAACAAACTTGAAGGCCGCACTGCAGACTTGGAGGCAAGAAAGATTATATGCAAGGATGAGCAAGTGCAAGTTTTGGCTTGAAGAAGTAAGGTTTTGGGACATATCGTAGCTGGAGATAGAATCATCTTTGATCCTGAAAGATCACTGCAGTTCGAGAATGGACGATTCCGAAGAATGTTGCGGAGATAAGAAGTTCCTTGGACTTGCCAGGTATTTTAGAAGGATCGTGGAGAATTTTTCTCGTTTGGCTGAGCCTTGACCAAGCTTACGTGCAAGGAGGTACCATTGGTATGGACAAATAAGTGTGCGTCAGCTTTTGAGGCGTTGGAGCAAAGGGTGACAACCGCTTTTGTTTTAACCGTGCCAGACAGTTCCAGAGGATTGGTGTTTCGTAGCAACGCATCTGGGAAGGAATTGGGGTGTGTATCGGTACAGCATGGGAAGGTTGTAGCTTACGCGTTGAGACAGTACGCGTTGAGACAGTTGAAGACCCATGAGAAGAATTACCCAACTTATGACTTGGAGTTAACAGCTGTGATTTTCGCTTGAAGTTTTGGAGACACTACTTATTGGGCGAAAGGGGTCAAGTATTCACCGATCATAAAAGCCTAAAATACGTGTTCGCTCAGAAGGAGCTAACTGTGAGACGGCGATGATGGTTGAAGCTGATGGTTGGCTACGATCTCGATCTTAAGTACCATCCGGGGAAAGTAGTGTTGTGCCGGATGCGCTTAGTCGGTTACCAGCAATTCAGATGTTGATTACGTAGAAGGAACTCGTTGAAGACCTTCGGAGATTCGAGTTGGAGATCGTGCTACCGCGTTCTTTGGATAGATGATGCAACTGCAAGTACAGTCATCGTTGATCGAGGATATTGAAGCAGTGTAATTGCAGGACCCAAGCTTGCAAAAGTTTCGAGAACAGGTTGAAGCTAGATTTCGAACGGACTTATTGATTCATGAAGATGGTTCGTTGCGATATGGTAGTCGTTGTGTGTGCCAAAGGGAGACATCCGCGAAGAAGTGATGAAGGAAGGCACACAGTTCTGCATGTTCCGTACATCCAGGAGGCACGAAGATGTACCGAGATATACAATAACATTTCTGGTGGGAAGGCTTGAAACGGGAGATTGCTCACTTTGTGGCGAAGTGCTTGGTATGTCAGCAAGTTAAGGCTGAACATCAAAGGGATGCTGGTTTATTGCAACCACTTCTGATCAGTGGAAGTGGGAATATATGACCATGGATTTCGTGACAGCCCTACCAAGGAGTCCGAAAGGCAACAATGTAGTTGGGTGATCATTGACGGTTGACCAAGGCAGCTCATTTCTCTCTTTCGAGTTGGTCAATCAACAGAAGTTTTGGCAGAACGGTACGAGCAGGGGATTGTAGGATTGCGTGGAATGTCGGTGAGCATCGTGTCTGATCGTGACACTCGTTCCTTAGCACACTTTTGGAGGAGCTTACAGGGAAGTTTGGGGACTCGATTGAAGTTTAGCACAGCTTGTCGCCCTCTAACAGATGGCCAGTCGGAGAAAGCGATCCACATTCTCGAAGACATGTTGAAATCTTGCATGTTAGACTTCAAGGGTTCATGGGAGGATCATCTACACTTGGTGGAGTTTTCTTACAACAACAGTTTCCAGGCGACTTTTGGGATGGCTCCATTCGAAGCTTTATGTGGTCGCAAGTGTCGTTCACCTGTTCGTTGGGACGATGTCGGGGAACGAAGATTGTTGGGGCCAGATTTGGCTGTGCAGACAGTTGAGAAGATTTTTACTATCCGGAATCATATGAAAGCAGCACAAGACCGACAGAAGAGTTGGGCAGATACATCGAGAAGATCTCTGGAGTTCGTGGTTAGTGATTTGGAAATTTGAAGATATCACCGACTAGAAGAGTTATTCATTTCGGAAGTCGAGGAAAGTTTAGTCCTCGATTCGTTGGACCTTTTGAGATTTGAGCGTGTTGGGGGTGTGGCTTGTCTCTTGGTGTTCTATAATTTTGGTGAATGTTCTTGACGTGTGTTTCGTACCTCAACTCCGTAGGCATGCTCGAGATGAAATACCTACGTTGGATCATTTGAAGCTGGCTGTACGAAAAGATTTGATTTTTTTGGGGAGCGACCGATGTCGATCATGGGTCAGAAAAGGTTCTTAAGAACAAGGTGATCCCTCTTGCGCTTGTTCCTTGGAGTAATCGCTCACATGGAGAACCAACTTGGGAACGAGAAGATGAAGTCCGGCAGAAGTTTCCACATCCGTACTTGAAATTTCTTGTTTGTTTATCCTTTCTTGTTCTTGGAATTTCGAGGACGAAATTCTTTTGTAGTTGGGTATAGTGTAACACCCGAGTTCACTTATACCAATTCCAGTTTCAGTATTTTATTTATCCGTGGTCTTTCTCGATTTGGCGTGTTTGGGTGCGAATGGTATTTCTACATATTACTTTGCATTCGACCCGACCCGCTTAATTGAACCTGCGTGACTCTTATTCATAGTTTACCTTGACTGGTTGCATGGGCTACTTCATCTCATAATTTAGTCTACACTGGCATTTTATCATGTATCGAATCTTTTATCATATAACATTTTAGGTCTCAGAGAATAATTTAAAATTGCATTTCATAACCTACACGATACCCTTAACCCCGTGGTAGCATCCACACATCTTGTTCTCGTCCTGTTCAGTGAAACGGACGTGTTTGGATGGCTACGTGCACGTACGTGCATCCGTTCTTGGGGGTATACATTTTCTTTAACTGAGCATTCATTTTGAAATTTGGAAGTCGCATGTATTTTTCATATTTTAAATCTGAAATTTTAGACCCGACCCGGACGTGTTTCGGAGTAAATTTGTATTGGCCAAAATCTTAAACCGGACTAATATTATATTCTTCATATATTTTAAACAGTTAATATAAGTTTAACTAAAATATATTAGTTTAACCTTTATGCTAGCAGTTAGATTTTATAAGTTATATAAAATTTATTTTTTTAACTAATAAATCATATCTCTCTCTCTCTCACCGTTTCTCTCTCTCTCTCTCCCTCTATCTCTGTACAAGTTATATTTTTAAAACCTATAGAAATATTTTTTTTAACAAAACTTATGTTATAAATCACGTCCTTCTCTCTCCCTTCATCTTCTAAAAATTTTCCCGCCTTCACCTCTCGAGCCTCGCCTGCCTCGCCCGCGCTCGTCGCTGTCTCATCACCGCCGGCATCCCCATCTCCCCGACTCCTCGACCTTCTCTCCACGCTCACCTCACTACTTCCCTCTCTCTCCCGCTGTAGAACTCCGACGGCAACCCAACCCAAGAAACTTCACCGGCGGCCCCTCACCGTCGCCCCATTACCCACGCTACCACCCTCGTTTCACCGCCCTCATCGCCACCATCATCTCGCCCTCGTGACTCCTCCCTCCACCTCCTTTGTCTCCTCTCCTTTTTCATACGATCCCCAAGAACCCATTGCACCCCGACGAGGCCACCTGCAGCAACCTCCGGCGAGCCCAACCTCTCCGGTGACTAGCCGTCGTCATCCTCGTCACCTCCTCACCTCCCTCTCCACTTCCCGACATAACAAAACCTCTACCACCACCCTCTGCAAACCCTCCGACCACAACAGCATCCGTGTAACCCACTGCCCTTCGCCGGAAAACTGCCACGCCGACCAACCTCGTCGTCGTCGCCCCTTGCTGACTTCCCTGGAATCCCAGAACGCCTAAACCACTGTAAGATCTTCTTCTTTCTCCCCTACGTCGCTTCGGTTAGCATTTCATTCTGTGGTTTTCACTGTTGCTTTGGGTTGCCGGAATCTGACCGTGCCGGTGACGTTTCCCGACGACCCAGCAGGGACCCCTGACCCGTGTGTTTCCATCTTGCGTTGTTTGGACTCTTTCCGTGTGTCGTGCGCGCGTCGCGACGTTTTCCGCCGACGTAAGACGTTCCGTATTTCCGTTCTTGATCCGTCCAGGAAAGTTAATCTTGCTACATGCTATCTTATGAGTTTATAACTATTTATTGAATATTAGACTTATAGATTGAATCCATAGTCACCTATTTCAATTTAGCCGTTCGATATTCTGTTTATATCTTTAAATTCAGAACTTGAATTATAACCGTTGCATTTAGTGTACTACATCTGGTAACCACATCTGTATGATAAATCACATATTAAATATTTACATAGTCTATGGTACCCTTTCTATAGTTTACTCTATTGGACACACGTGTGCATCTTTAACCTGTTTTCGTTATAATTGCATATGTTGAACCTATTATACACGTCATTGCATCTCTAGACTTCTTAATACATATTAACATAATTTTAACATCCATCTTGGTATACTGTAGTTAATTAATGTTGAAACTATCCCTTAAACGCAAAATGATAACCGTGCATCGATATAATTTACTCTGTACCTATTTGCATATCACATTACATGTTCCAGTTTATTGTTCTGATATTACCCGTGCTTGTTCATTTATAACCATGTTTATGTTAGTTTGATTTATGAGCACCCACATAACAATTTTGTGATTCCTGACATGACTTGTTGCACTTCCTACTTGATACGACGTGGTATCGTACACTCTTGACCTGACTTGACACCTTTATACACTACTCGACTTGACCTGATGTACCATGGCTTTACCTGTTACCTGATCTTGTGTCTAATGCCAACAAACCTGATATGTAGTCCTCACGGACCGTTCCTGTTGTCTATCCAGACAAACCTGCTCTTACCTGATCTTGTGTTGGCATTAGTTCTTGATTACTGAATACCTGATTTGATATACACGTATAACTTGAGGGGTATAGGGAAATCAATGGTGAAACCTGACTTGTAACTCAACAGTTCGATACTTGTTCTGATCAGTTTTAGAGGCTATGCCAGCCTTGGGATGCTGCTGCTGACATCATTCATCTGTACATATTCCTGTTTTAGTGTCTAGCGACATGTCTCGGTTTCAGCCCGAGAATCTGGACCGTGGTCCCGGGTATGCACGGGATACTATTGAGTTACATCGATGATTCATCAATTTGATTTCAAAGACTTGAGAGTAGATAACCTAATAGATCAGTTTAGTTTACTCACTGCACATTACCCTTCACTGCCCTGATTTACATTACGGTTACATTTGCTTTTCATTCATGATTATATTTGCATTGCCTGTTACCCTGTTTATAGTTTATTGCTTGATGACATGACGCGCTGACGTCTGGGTTTTGCATGGCCTAGATTCTTATACCTTGTTGCAGACTGATCAGGAGTATTGCCGCTGTTAGACAAGCGGTAAAGTTCCTGTCGGTATGTAGTTTCACTTCCAGGTGTTTCATTTATTGTATCTTTTGGCTTCCGCATATTGTTATTTCTTGACTCTTTTACTCTGGCTTATGGACATGTACTAGATAGTTAGTTTACTTTCCTGTTCTTGATATCTCTACAACCGTAATGTGACTGCGGAAGGATTTTTCCTATCCACAGGTAGCATGGTTGGCTATGTCACGTGCCCATCTTAGCGTACTCTCAGAAGCGGGGTGTGACAATATTAAATCCAATATCGGTAAAAGTGGAGTTATACCGATATCTTCTTTTATAAAACCTATAATTCCATTTCATTATATCATTTGGGTCAAACCACTTTTACACAATACTTGTAACCCTAAATACTAATGTTTAGAATTAATTTTAACCAAAATTCTCATGTGAAATAACAATAGTAGCAATTTTTCATTAAAATACCTTGAACTTATAATCATCTCTTTTCGTATTTTGTTAAAACAATACCTTAGGAAAACTTCACGGGGTAACGACCTACCCCACATGCACACTTGGTTTCATAGCACGATACGCATTGAATGTATTTTCTTTGCAAAGTATAATATTACAATAAAATACCACATAACTTTAAAAAAAATCGGATTTCTTTTAAATCGATATTTCATATCCTTTACGAATACGCATCTACAACCTTCTTTAGAGGACCCACTATTGGATGGTGCGAATTATCGCACATTCTTGGGCTAGTATAACGAGACGCAGATCTCCTCACGGAGCATTCTATCTCGAAAGGATTTAAATACGGGTTTTAAGAAAATACGAATTTTCTAAATAAAATAAAAATTATTTTTTAAATTAAAATTATAAATCAATATTTTCAAAATATAATAAATCTATATTTATTTTAAATGAAAAGTTTAAATAATGACAATAAAATTCCATCAAGATACCAAGAAGGCAAATTTTACAGTAAAATACCACGAGCTTTCCAAGCTAAGTACTTATCACTAAAATACCCCAAATACTTAAAATCCATGCTCACGACAACCTCAAATAATACTAATCACCCTCGAGATTTACTTTTAAATTATATTAAACTACTTTTTCATAAAAGCCCCTTGAGATATATAAAACAATATTTAAGGACTTTAGTAAATATAGGTTTAAGCGGGATCAATTCTCTTGAGCCCCAGGGAGCCGGAGAAAGTGAATGCTTACATATTTAAAATAGAAAACTTAACGGAGTTATCAATGATAATGTCATGACCCAGAATTGGAACGTGACTGGCACTTGAATCACGTGAAGCTTACATGACCCTACTGTAACCCAAGTAAGCCGAAAGCCCAGAAATCTAAACCTTTTTAGGAAAATAGTGGAGGTGAAGTTTTGAAATAAAGTTCTTTCTTTAAATGAATAAGTAATGTTATAAGAAAATACAAGTGGGTTATATACTATAGTTGAAAAAAATTTCGTCATTTGAAATTTGGGCAGCACCTCCTTTGTAAATTTTGAACCAAAACCAATACATAGCAAAAATTATAGGCATCCCCAAGCGGGAGCTAACTCTTCGCCAATTGGCAGAAGCAACCACACGAATACAAATATACGATGCCCAAGGCGAAGATCAAACACAGAAAAGAAAGTAATGAAACCAAAACATCATCAAGGAAACCGGAAATAAAGAATAAATACATATCCGTGACTCTAGGTCCGAAAGAATATACAATATGTGGTTTTTAAGCCTACCAAATATACATAGTTTGGTTGATGGAGCTTTTAACCAGATACAACTGAATAAATATATACAAATGGTGGTCACAATCCAAAGTGTACCCCACCTATCAATGCAAATCATCCAGAAGAAAGCTGTGTACTAGCAAGCCGCTACTGAATCCGTGCGGTCGATCCTACAAGAAAACTGTGGGACAACGGGGGTGAGTTGCCAACTCGTGAGTAGAAGACATCACCGGGTAGAAATCGAATGTATGGCGATCTCTTAGGTCATACAATAATATAATAATATAATAATATAATAATACTGTGTGGTAACGCGGATGATCGTATATACATAAGTATGATAAACATATAAAGTCGAGTGGTAACGAGGGTGATAGTGTAAGCACAAGTATAATAATGGTAATGTAATCATGCCCATATCATAATATGGTACCATGTCATTTGTATCATATATATGTGTATATGTGTATCATTCAAGTGTGTCCATCAACGACACATCAAATTATCATAAAAACCTGAGTGCCCAGTATCGACACTCGAGATCATCATAAAACCCGTGTACAACAACGACACATAAATTCTCATATCTCGGGCGCCGTCTCATCGGATCATCCCTCATATCCATCTGATCTCACGACTCCGGTCGGTATACTCCGGATATCTGCCGAGCCAAAACTATCACCGGTCTGTAGTGCTCCCCTGCCGGGCGCAACGTCTCTCTATACGATCTTCTTGTCCCGGAGTACCGTACCGGGTCCACCATGTACCAGCAGACAGTGTCTCCTCTCTCCTCGAATTGGGTATATACATAACGCAGAACCGAGAAAACTCATGGTGGGCGCCACACATCATATCAAGAGAAACCGCGTTTTTAAAACAATCATAAGTTTTGAAAAATGTACCCGCGGTTTCTCAAATCCAGAAATCTCAAGAAAACCGAAATCTCATAAGCATGAACCAATAATGAAATAATGAGTACAAGAACAGAACAAATCCGTAATGCAAAACCAGTGTGTATATATGAGCATGGCATTTAACTAGGTATGAAAATGCGATAACTGAACAAGTAAGTGTGATATGGATACTAAACAATAACTACAAAGCTACAGGTTACTAGATTATATGGCGAAGTAATGATTTCTAATGTGTACGTAGCATGGCAATTACCGATGATGAGTGTGTGAGCCGGCGAGTATGTGTGCGTGCAACATGCGCATCATCGGTAATGGTGCGTGTGTCCTAGCAGACGATGTCATATAAGATAAAGAAAAGAGCGTATATGTACACCGCAAAAAGAGAATAATACGAGCATAACAGAAAAAGGAAAAAGCAATGCAACAGTATAAAATACATAGCTACTTATGAGCCATACAGTTATAGTTTAAAATAGTACAAATCGTTGTTTTTAGAAAATTAGGGCTACAGTGTTTTTGAGAAAAAGATACCATTTGAAAATCCGTAGCGTCCCTTTGGGGTTGTCATTTAGAAATGCATAACAATTCTCTAGTTTTGAAAATAGGTATGGCTCTAATTATATCCTAATATCTACTTAAGTGAATATAAAACAATAATTTTCCGAGTCGATACATCCATAAGTCGGCGATCCAGCCTCATAGTATCATTTGCGGTATAATCCATCGTACGACATCATCACGTCAAGAGTACGGATCAATCATCTTTTATATCACGTATGGTATAATCCATCGTACGGTATCATCAAATCAAGTGTGTGTGGCTCAATTATCATGTATATCAAATCACGTACGGTATAATCCATCGTATGATATCATCAAATCAAGTGTACGGGTCTATGGTCACATATATTATATCGTCTCATCTAGTCATATATCGTCACATGTTATATCATCTTAAATCGTATTATGAACATATATATCACATAATCCTTATATAATATAATATATCGTATCGTATCATACCATTTCACCTCATGTCATACAACATAACTGTAGGGTTCCTAAGCACGACAGCAAGGTTTCGGGTGGCATCGTCCATGTCAAATTAAAAAAATTTCCATGCTATAAGAACCCTAACCAAGGATGTTAACTAGAGAATCATACGAAATCTAAATGTAAACAACTTTACAACTAAGTGAGTAGAGATTACAACTTTTGTAGTCCGTTCCTTCACTTCTATAACTCCTTGTTGTGGTCTATTCGCTGCGATCAATGAACTCCCCGACTTTTGAGAGTCTCCACAAGATGTATGATGCATGCTTGGTTATAGTCTTCGAAATCCAAGAGGATCTACTTCGAGGAAAAACGGACTCAAGCTATCTTTTCACTAATGTGGAACTAGTGAAGCCAACACCCTAAACTATATGGCTAGTAAAGAAGAGGATGATCAATTAGGAATTTTGCTCACTTTAAAATTTATTTTCTCACTAGGATTCATCACCTCATGAAACCCTAGAAAGCTTTTGAGATGAGGAAGAAGATGAAGAGAGAAAATGAACAAGTGAATTAGTTGTGTGAGAATAGCAACCATGGTGAGATAATATATCATACTAACTCTTGTAGAGATTAAACCATGGTCAAGGATAAATGGTAAGGTTAAAAAATATCTCAAGTAATCCAAATTGAGTGAACTAAGTCAATGGCAAACCCTGGCTTCTCAAAGCTTATTTGCCATGAAAAAAATCCAATTCATTTTGAATTACTTTAAATGAGTAAAACCCTAATTTATCCAAAGCATGGTGTAAGTCTCATACACCCATGTTGCATTTATCAACAACCATGTCACAATAACATATATCACAAATATGCAAAGTGTACACAAAAGTGAGAAAAAGAAACAATTAAGTGAGCTAATATTAGTTAATGTAATTCAATATATCAAATATATAATTATACATTAAATTATTAAATCAACACTTGATTTAATAATCCGGCTATATCACATACAACCGGCTAATATCAAATGTAACAACTTATCGAATCAACACTTGATCCGATAACCCGGCTATATCATATATAACCGGCCAATATCATATATCGTGAGAATGGAATACAATATCACATATCGTATTAATCTCAGTCCCGTACATATCACATATGTGCTCCTACTTCGTTTTGCCTGAGCCAGGAAACCTCTATATAGGACTCTAAAGATTCGTGAATACGCCGGCAGTAGGTGATGATCATATCAAACACCCACAAACCGCAAGCGGTCAGCTAAATATAACGTCCACCCAGGTATTGAGCGATTAGAAGATCAACAAGCAAGCCTATCCATACTCCTGCGAATCCAATCAGTAACACTATCGTACAGTCCGGTCTCTTCGTCTGATATGATGCATATCTAATCTAGGGGTGGTAAACGTCAGACCCCAGTAACCGATAAGTCGTGCCGATGTGAGGCTCATAACAAGTCGAGAAACTACCGATAACACTTACCAGTAGATCTCCATATCAGCCCTGGCCAGGGACTTCCAGTTATAGCCAATCGAGCACAGTGCAATATCAACCCCCAATACCGGGAGAGAAGAAACCCCTCTTATCGCTCATTGCCTCCATGTGATTCAGGACTGTACCCAAAAGCCACCGTTTTGCACGTTCTCATGAACGTGGTAAGGTGGAAATCAAAGCACAGTGGGAATCACACAAGACTCTATGACGATCTTGGGTCTACAGACTAACCTGTACCAGTGTCACCAGAGAACTGCTATCTGACGATAGGTATAATACCAACTAGGAGTTCTCGGCAAGTCCGTTCAGTGTACCTAGTCTTCACTGAGCACCCGTATACCGTCTTTGATGTCATACACCAATGGATGTGGGATCATCCATCGCCCATCATATGGGTCAAGAAGCGTATACGCTAATCTACTCTGGAATATCGATGCCCTGTCTCGATACACCCTCGACTAGGAACAATTATAGGATGTACTTGTGGACTACCCTGGCCCCACTAGTATGATCTCCATCATAGTCCTAGTAGTCAAGTACACATCCTAAGGGCTTCATCAACATGCGAGAGCAAGACAACACCACAATACAAATCTACATATTAAGACAAAGAGCAACCAGATTGCATAATATCATGTCGAGCAAGAAAGTCCTCTCTCTATATATATCTAAGCATCCACTATAATATACATCATATGTACAATAATGGCCTCTAGGGCATATACATAACTAACAATCTTCCACTTGCACTAAGGCCTGCTGTTGTAGTATCTCATGCCCAACATCCCGAAGAGTCTCTCAAATTGTATTTGGGTTATGGCCTTCATGAGTGGATCCGCGGTGTTGTCCTTCGTGTCAAATCTCCTGATCTCGATCTCCTGACGATCAACTATCTCCCGAATCAGGTGATACCGCCTTAGAATATGCCTGGATCTCTGATGGGACCTGGGTTCCTTGGCCAAAGCCACAACTCTATTGTTATCACAATACAAAGGTATTGGATTCTCAATGGACGGAACCACTCCAAGTTCGTTTATGAACTTCTTCATCCAGACAGCCTCTTTGGCAGCATCATTGGCAGCGATGTATTTAGCCTCCATCGTCGAGTCTGCCACGGTTTCCTATTTGGAACTCTTCCAACAAACCGCCCCTCTATTGAGGGTAAAGACAAATCCCGAGTGCGACTTAGAGTCGTCCTTATCACTCTGGAAGATCAAATCGGTAAAGGACTCCACCTGGAGTTCTCCGTTACCATGCACCAAGAACATCTCTTTAGTCCTTCTCAAGTACTTGAGAATGTTCAGTGCGACTTAGAGTCGTCCTTATCACTCTGGAAGATCGAATCGGTAAAGGACTCCACCTGGAGTTCTCCGTTACCATACACCAAGAACATCTCTTTAGTCCTTCTCAAGTACTTAAGAATGTTCTTCACAGCTGTCCAGTGACTCTCTCCAGGATCTGCTTGATACCTACTCACTACACTTAGTGAGTATGCTACATCGGGTCTGGTACATAGCATCGCGTACATGATAGAGCCTACTGCCGAAGCATAGGGTATCCCTTGCATGCGAGCTCTCTCCAAATCAGTCTTGGGAGACATCTCTTTGGAGATAGTGAGTCCAGAGATCATGGGTAAGTTCCCATACTTGGATTCTTCCATACTAAACCTATTTAGTATAGTGTCAATGTACCTGAATTGGGACAATCCCAGTATCCGTTTAGATCTATGTCTATAGATCTTAATCCCCAAGATGTAGGAGGCATCACCTAGATCTTTCATTGAGAATCTTTGTGATAAGAAGAGCTTGACCGATTGCAGCATAGGAACATCATTTCCTATCAAGAGTATGTCATCCACGTACAATACGAGGAAGACAACCTTACTCTCTGCCACCTTCTTGTATATACAGGGTTCATCTACATTCTTGATGAAGTCAAACTCTTTGACTACAACATCAAAACAGATGTTCCAACTCCGCGATGCCTGCTTTAACCCGTAGATGGATTTGAGCAGCTTGCACACCTTCCCGCTGCTCTCACCGTCTACGAAGCCCTCTGGCTGAGTCATGTACACGCACTCTTCTAAATCACCATTTAGAAAGGCGGTCTTAACATCCATTTGCCAGATTTCATATTCATGGTATGCAGCGATGGCAAGTAGGATCCAGATGGACTTAAGCATAGCCAGTGGAGAAAAGGTTTCATCATAATCCACACATGATCGTTGACGAAAACCTTTTGCAATAAGTCTAGCTTTGAAAGTCTCAACTTTTCCATCTACACCAAATTTCTTCTTAAAGATCCATTTGCTTCCGATGGGTTTTACCCCTTCAGGAGCAACTTCCAAAGTCTATACTTTGTTGGTGTACATGGATTCTATCTCAGATCGCATTGCATCCAGCCATTTCACAGAGTCCCCACTCGTGATAGCCTGCTCGAAACTCGTTGGGTCATCATCATCCATGATGCAATCCTCGCTCCCACCATCAATGAGAAAACCGTAGTATCTCTCAGGTGGATGAGGAACCCTACTAGATCGGTGGAGAGGCTGGGGTTCGTTGGGAACTATCGAATTTTCTGGTTCCACTAAATCTTCAGTTGTAGTTTGTTCTGCTGGAACTTCTTCCAGCTCTACCTCTTCGCCACTAATTTCTTTTGCAAGAAATTCCTTTTCTAAAAAGGTGGCATGTTGAGCAACAAACACCTTTTGTTGTTCACTGTGGTAGAATAGATATCCATTTGAATGTTTAGGATATCCAACAAACTTAGAAAGAACTGATCGTACTTCGAGTTTGTCCGGATTTTTCCTTTTGATATAGGCCGGACAACCCCATATCTTAACTCGTTTAAGACATGGTCTCTTCCCACTCCATATCTCATATGGTGTGGTAGGTACAGATTTTGATGGAACTTGATTCAATAGGTATGCTGCTGCTTCAAGCGCATAACCCCAAAATAGTTAACTCAGCGGTGCTCATCATAGAGTGCACCATATCTAATAGGGTGCGATTCCTCCGTTCCGATACACCGTTGTGCTGTGGTGTATACGGAGGAGTAAGCTGAGAGAGAATCCCATTCTCTTTTAGATAGTCCCAGAACTCATTGCTCAAGTATTCTCCTCCTCGATCAGATCGAAGGATTTTAATACTTTCACCCTTTTGGTTCTCGACTTCGTGTTTATATTCTTTGAATTTCTCAAAAGTTTCAGACTTGTGTTTCAACAGGAACACATGTCCATATCTTGAGAGATCGTCAGTGAATGTAATGAAGTACGAGGAACCATCCCTGGCATGTCTAGACATAGGACCACATATATCACTATGTATTAGTCCCAAAATTTCCGTAACTCTTTCTCCGTGTCCACTAAACGGAGTTTTGGTCATTTTGCATTTGAGACATGACTGGCAAGTGTCATAAGATGAAAATTCGAATGGATTCAAATATCCATCCTTATGTAACTTAGATAGTCGTGTCGCATTGATATGACCTAGTCTACAATGCCATAGGAAGGATTAGTTCATTTCTGAACTCTTTCTCTTATGTGTGTTTTGTACATTAAGAACCGTAGTTTGATTTAGAACGTATATACCATTATTTAACGAGCCTGATCCAATCAACTTTTGATTCAGGAAGATATTCATAACATTATCCTCTACTACAAAATTATATCCTTCTTTACTTAATAAAGAAACTGATATAAGATTGCATATCAGGGTCGGAATGTAATAGCATTCATTCAGAATCAATGTATTACCATTTGGTAATACAAGGTGATATTCGCCAACTGCTTTGGATGCAACATTTGCACCATTCCCTACTCTTACGGAATGATCACCCTCTCCCAGTTCTCTACCTTTCCTTAGCCCATGTAACATATTACATATGTGGGATCACGATCCGGTATCTAATACCCAGAACGTAGAGTGAACCACGAAACAGTTCTCGATAACTAACACACCCGAAGAAGATGCATCAACATGCTTATTCTTCGTTTGGGCGGCGTGGGAATCCGGATATGTCCCTATTCCCTGCTCAGTATTATAACAATTATAAGAAAGAACGGAACCAACGTTCCCCTGCTCAGTATAATAAGCAGGTTCGGTCAATATATCCATATTATTATCTTGATTAAGGCCTGACATGGTCGTTACCTGGAGAGAGAGAGAAGAAAACACTTTAGCGTATGCTCTTGCTGTAAGTCGATGTTAGACACCCCACGAGTGGCGGGGAGGCGGAATAGGAAAAACAATCATTCTGTTTAAAACAAACATCGACTAACTTACGGATCTTTGCCAAACCCTAACTAACAACATCATAGGAGAGATTAGCTATTATGAAAGAAGATTATACCTAATGAACCAAGTCCTTCTTGTTCTCGTTGACCACCTCCTCGTCGGCCTCCTCTTTGTGATAGAAGATCCACCCGAGAGTTACTACTCCAAGCTTGACCTCTAACTTGAGGTAACTAGGTAACTAAAAGTGTTAATCAAAGCAACCTAGAGGATATAGAATAGGATTAAGGATCAATTAGTCTTGCTAACCCTTGATCTCAACACATGAGAGGTTAGGGTTAGGGTTTGAAGAGAGAACGTGATAATAATTATGAAATGGAATTAACTCATTTATGTATATATATGGAGCATAAGATATTTTGCACAAAAATCTCTTTGAACAAATTTCTTCATGCTTCATTTAATACATAATGAATCATCAATTGAGTCATTAAAAACATTTAACGCGTCATTAACTTTCTTGATGAATCATCTCCATGAGTCACAAAACCATTTAATGCATATAACACCTAAGCTCTCCTTGTCATCAACCTTCTAGAAGCTTCTCGACAATTTACGAGAACGCCCCTCCAATCCGTGAAAACACGGAAATACTGAGACTGTATAAATCCAACAATCCAATACAAGAATCTAGCTTAAACCAAAGCCTGCTAGTATAAACTGTCCGAATATCATACGTGCGTAAAAACACGTATATGTCCGAACCCTGTCGTAAAACCATACGACCTCTCTATCGTTTTGCTCGAAGCAGGGAAACTCTCTGTATGGGACTCTAAAGACTCGACTACTACGCTGGCAGTGGGTTTAATCACAGACCGCAAGCGGCACTAGCTGTACGTAACGGTCCCCAGGTAGATGTCGATAAGAAGGTCGATGAGGAAACCCATCCGAACTCCTACTAAGCCTGATGTGACAATCTCCGTACAGTCCGGTCAGTTCGTCTAGGACTATCGCACATCGGGCCTAGGGGGTGGTAAGCGTCAGTCCCCTAAAAGCGTTATAAGTCGTGTCGGAGTGAAGCCCATTACACCTTGAGAAGCTACTGGAAAACCTACCAGTAAATCTCGCTTGCCCTGGCCAGGGACTTTGCGTAATGGCTCTCCAGACACAGCGCGATATCAACTCCCAATACCGGGAGAGACGAATCCTGTCTAACCGCCACTGTCTCCAAGTGCTCGGGACTGCACCCAACTGCTACCTGTTTGCACGACTCCTTTGAGCCGTGGTAGGGTAGCAATCTAAGAACAGTGGGAACACACTCGAGGCGAAGCAGCAGTGTCAAGTCTGCGGACTATGCTGTACACATGTCACCTGGGAACTGTTAACTGACGACGGGTATAATACCAACCAACAGTTCCCTGCGAGTCCTGTCCGGTGTACCCGTAACCCAACGAGCACCTGTATACTATCTCCAGTACGACGTACTAATGGCTGTGGGACAGACCATCTCCCCAACTGGGATGAGAAGCCTACACACTAGTCTACTCCGGAGTATCGATGCCCTGTCTCGATAATCCTATGACTAGGGACCTGAAAAAGGATGTGCTTGTAGACTACCCAGCCCCCACTAGTGTGACTGCCATCACAACGCTGGTAGTCAAGCAAGATCCTAAGGGCTCTATCAATACGTACACACATATTAAGATAGATATAAACCAAGTAGCATACTACCATGTTTAGCAAGACTGTTAATATAACTGTGAATATCCCAAGCTTCCATTAAGTAATATACAAGCTAGTATGATACAATAATGGCCCCTAGGGCATATACACTAACAATCTCCCACTTGCACTAGGGCCATGTACTGGCGTATCGAAGACCGATCATCTCGAGTAGCCTCTCGAACTGAATCTGAGGTAAGGCCTTTGTGAATGGATCAGTAGTGTTCTCCTCTGTCGCAACTCTCTGGACCTCGATCTCCCGGCGACCTATGATCTCCCTGATCAGGTGATACCGCCTTAAGATGTGTCTGGACTTCTGATGGGACCTGGATTCCTTCGCTAAAGCTATAGCTCCGTTGTTGTCATAATACAACGGTATTGGACCAGCAATGGTAGGAACCACCTGAAGTTCTGTTAGGAACTTCTTCATCTAGACTGCTTCTTTTGCGGCAGCGCAAGCAGCGATATACTCCGCTTCCATCGTCGAGTCAGCAACGGTGTCCTGCTTGGAACTCTTCCAACACACCGCCCCTCCATTAAGGGTAAAGACATAACCTGACATGGACTTGGAGTCATCCTTATCACTCTGGAAGCTGGAATCAGCAAAGGCCTCGATCTCGAGGTCTTTTCCGCCGTAAACCAGGAACATCTCCTTAGTCCTTCTCAGGTACTTGAGAATGTTCTTTACTGCTATCCAGTCCTTCTCCCCTGGATCTGACTGATACCGGCTTACCACGCTTAGTGCGTAAGCTACATCTGGTCCGGTGCACAACATCGCATACATTATAGAGCCTACCGCAGAAGCGTAGGGTATAATCGACATGCGATCCCTTTCCAAATCAGTTTTGGGAGACATCTCTTTGGAGAGGGTGATTCCGTGACAAGCCGGCAAATTACCACGCTTAGAATCTTCCATACTGAATCTTTTCAGTATAGTGTTGATATACCTGGACTGCGAAAGTCCCAACATCCTCTTGGATCTATCACGATAGATCCGGATCCCCAGAATGTAAGAGGCATCACCCAGGTCTTTCATGGAGAACCTGTGTGACAAGAATCCTTTGACAGATTGTAGTATAAGAATGTCATTTCCTATCAATAGAATGTCATCCACGTACAAGACGAGGAATACGACAGTTCGTGCTACAATTTTACTATATATACATGGTTCATCTGGATTTTTGATAAAGTCATATTCTTTGACCGTTTCATCAAAACAGATGTTCCAACTCCGCGATGCCTGCTTTAGTCCATAAATAGACTTAAGCAACTTGCACACTTTCCCGCTGCTCCCACTCTGATTGAAACCTTCTGGCTGATCCATATAGACGCACTCTTCTAAATTACCATTTAGAAAAGCCGTCTTTACGTCCATCTTCCAGATCTCATAATCATGGAAGGCAGCAATGGCAAGAAGGATCCGAATGGATTTGAGCATAGCCACTGGAGAAAAAGTTTCGTCATGGTCCAAACCAGGTCTTTGACGAAAACCCTTTGCAACAAGTCTAGCCTTATAGGTTTCCACCTGTCCATCTATACCAATCTTTTTCTTGAAGATCCATTTGCATCCTATGGGTTTTACCCCACCTGGAGCAAATTCCGAAGTCCTACTTTGTTGGTGTACATGGACTCCATTTCGGTCCGCATTGCATCTAGCCATCGTACCAAGTCGCCGCTCTGGATGGCCTGCTGGAAGCTAGTAGGTTCATCATTATCAATGATGCAATCCTCTCTATCCCCATCTATGAGAAAACCGTAGTATCTCTCAGGCGGATGAGACGGCCTACTACTCCTGCGGAGGGGTGTGGGAATGTCCTGTTCTTCTTGAACTACTGGTTCTACCAAACTTTCAGTAGTAGTTTGTGGTTCTGGAATTTCTTCCAGTTCTATTGCGCTCCCACTTGTTTCCTTTTCTAAAAACTGCTGTTCTAGAAAATGGGTATTACGAGAAACAAAAACCTTTTGTTCCTCTCCGTAATAGAAATAATACCCCTTGGAGTTCTTTGGATATCCCACAAACTTACACTGTACTGATCGTGCCTCGAGTTTGTCCGCATGCTGCTTTTTAACAAAAGCTGGACATCCCCATATCTTCAGATACTGAAGATAGGGTTTCTTCCCACTCCACATCTGATATGATGTGGTGGCACAGTCTTGGTAGGAGCCCTGTTCAAAAGATATGCCGCTGATTCTAGCGCATAACCCCAGAAAGATCGCGGTAACTCAGCATTACTCATCATGGAACGTACCATATCCAAAAGGGTTCGATTCCGTCTCTCCGATACACCGTTATGCTGTGGAGTGTATGGAGGAGTAAGCTGAGAGAGAATTCCTTTCTCTTTTAGGTAACCTAGGAACTCGGCACTCAAGTATTCACCACCTCGATCAGATCTTAGTGTCTTGATACTTTTTCCGGTTTGGTTTTCTACTTCATTCTTATACTCTTGGAATTTCTCAAAAGCCTCGGATTTATGTTTTATCAGATAAATGAATCCGTACCTTGAGTAATCATCCGTAAAAGTAATGAAATAGGAAAAACCACCTCTTGCATGTGTAGACATTGGACCACATACATCGCTGTGTATGAGTCCTAAGAGCTCGCTCGCTCTTACTCCATGTCCAGTGAATGGAGTCTTTGTCATCTTTCCTTTGAAACATGATTAACAAGTGGCATAAGATTGATATTCGAACGGATCAAAATATCCTTCTCTATGTAACTTAGTTAACCTTGTCTCATTGACGTAACCTAGTCTATAATGCCATAAGAAAGCCTTATTTATATCTGGAGACTTTCGTTTTAGTGTGTTCTGGACATTGAAAATCTGTAATTGGTTTAAGACATATATACCGTTATCTAGTGTACTGGACCCAATCAAACCATGATTAAGGTGGATGTTAACAACATCGCTTACAAACGTGAAATCATAACCTTCTTTTGATAACAACGAAACCGATATGATATTACACGTTAAACTGGGTACACAAAAACTGTTATGCAAAACCAAAATATGTCCACTCGTCAATCCAAGGTGATAATCCCCTACGGACACAGCACCCACGCTAGCTCCGTTAGCAACCTGGAGGGTCATATCACCAACCTTCAGCACTCTACGGTTTCTCAGTGCCTGCAATGAATTGCATATATGAGATCCTGATCCGGTATCCAATACTCAGAAAGTAGAGTTGATTGACAGACAATTTTCAATTACAAACACACCTGAAGTCGAAGCCACAACTTGCTTCGGTTCCTGGTTCTTGGCATTCCAAGTTTTGCAATCTTTCTTCCAGTAACCTTTCCTATGATAGTGGAAGCACTCGTCCTTTGCCACTACTGGCACCGCAACCTTTGCCTTTCCCTTAACTCCCACCTTACTAACACCACCTCTTGGTTTGGTAGCGGCCTTCATCTTCCTTCCTTTGGCCCTTGCCTTGGACCTGGAAGAGGAAGCACCGCGAAAAAACATAGTGGGTGTTTCCCTTGCTTTCTGCAAGGTGCCCTCTGCACTCCTCAACATGTTAAGGAGTTCTGGAAGTTCAACTTCTTTTCTTTGAATGTTGAAATTCAGAATAAACTGGGCATAGGTGGAAGGAAGGGACTGAAGAATCAAGTCTGTATAGAGCTCGTTCTCCAAAGTCGTCCCGAGGTCCGCGAGCTCTTCAATATAGACAATCATCTTTAGGACATGTTCTCCTACAGATGATCCGATGGCCAACCTCGACTGAAACAAGTTCTTCGAGGTCTCATATCTTGCTATACGAGATTGCTCTCCATACAGTTCCTTGGTGTGGAGAAATATGGACTCAAGATCCATATTCTCGTGCCTCCTCTGATATTCATTATTCAAAGAGGCAAGCACGATGCATTTGGCCTTCGCGCAATCTAATTCCCAGGTCTTGTGGATTTCCTTATCCGCAATACTGGATTTTGGACCAGGGACAGCAGGTGCCTTAGCAGTAAGGACATACCCTAATTTGTCATAAGTCAAAGCCATCTTAACATTCCGCAGCCAACCTTTATAGTTTGGCCCTGTCAAAATATTTTTATCTAATAGTAACTTACGGCCTGTCATGTTTTGGGTCACTGCAATGAGAGAGAGGGGGAACACTTTAGCATGATGCTCTTGCAAGTTTAGAGTGGTTTTTAGTTTATCTAAACTGGATGGTTCCCACTATTTCTGTTAGTTATATGTATGCCCTAGAGGCCATTACTGTACATTGGATGTATATTGTAGTGGATGCTGGGACATATATAGGGAGGACTTTCTTGCTCGACATGATAGTATGCTATCTGGTTACTCTTTACCTTAACGTGTATACTGATTGTCTCTCTGTTACATGTTGGTAAAGCCCTTAGGATGTGTACTTGACTACCTGGACTATGATGCGGATCATACTAGTGGGGACACGGTAGTCCATAAGTACATCCTTCAAGGTACCTAGTCGTGGGTGTATCGAGACAGGGCATCGATATACCAGAGTAGACTAGCGTATACCTTCTCGACCCATACAGATGGGCGATGGATGATCCCATATCCATTGGTGTTTGATATCAGAGATGATATACGGGTGCTCAGTGGAGACTGGGTACACTGGACGGACTCGCCGAGAACTCCCAGATGGTATTATACCTTACGTCAGATGGCAGTTCTCAGGTGACACTGGTACAGAGTAGTCTGTTGACCCGAGATCGTCATACAGTCTTGTGTGGTTCCCACTATGCTTTGATTTCCACCTTACCACGTCCAAGAGGGCGTGCAAAACGGTGGTTTTTAGGTACAGTCCCGAATCACATGGAGGCAATGAGCGATAGGAGGGGATTCGTCTCTCCCGGTATAGGGGGTTGATGTTGTGCTGTGTTCGATTGGCTATAGCCGGAAATCCCTAGCCAGGGTTGCTGAGATTTACTGGTAAGTGTTACCAGTAGTTTCTCGAACTGTTATAGACCTCATATCGACACGACTTATCGAGCTACTGGGGTCTGACGTTTACCACCCCTAGGCGAGATATGCGACATATCAGACGATCAGACCAGACTGTACGGTAAGTGTTACTGGTTGGATTCACAGGAGTGTGAGCAGGCTTGCTCGTCGATCTTCTGATCGCTCAATACCCGGGTGGCCGTTACGTTTAGCAGACCGCTTGCGGCTTGTAGGTGTTTGATATGATCATCATCTGCTACCGGCGTATTGACGAGTCTTTAGAGTCCTACACAGAGGTTTCCTGGCTCAAGCGAAACGAAATAGGAGCGCATATGAGATATGTGCGGGACCGAGAATAATGCGTGTATGTGATACCGTATTTCATTCTCGTGATGAATGTGTCGAATGGTTTTATGCGATATAACCTAGTTATCGAATCAAGGATTGATTCGATAAAACGATACATTGTATACTAGTCGGTTGTGTGCGACATGACCGGATCATTGAATCAAGTGTTGATTTAATGATTTAATACATAATTATATATTTGATATATTACTTTGCATTAACTAGTATTGGTTCACTTAAAATTGATTTTCTCACTTGAAGTACACAAGTTGTATATGTGATATACTTTTGTGCACTTGATTGTATCATGTTTGATGATACATGCTCACTAGGGTTTGTGTGAAGATTAAACCATGGTTGTATATTGGTTAGGGTTTTCATTTTATTATTCATTTATTTTATTTATTTTATTTTGAAATGATAAAGAGAAAATGGTGGCTTTCTTTGTTCTTTGCTTGAAGCTTCTTGAAGCTTCAAAGCATCTTTGACTAAGTGACCATTTTGTCTCATGCTTAACCCTAACCACTCCATCTAACCTTAGTTAAATCTCTACACTAAACCATGGTTTAGATATGATAAGAATTGATTTTTCTTTTCTATTTTATAATTCTTATCATAACATTTTTGGAGCTTCTTCTTCTTCTTCTTGAAGAAGAAAGCTCGCTTCATCAATGGCAACTTGAGCAATTGAGTGAGAAATCCAATTCTAAAGTGAACCCACCTTCTATTTCTTCATCCTCTACCTCTTGCCAAGTAGTAAAGGGTGTTTTCTTCACAAGTTTCATGACTTGGTGAAGTGGGAGCTTGATCTTGTGATGCTTCGACGTACATCATCTTCGGCACGAAGCCGACGACCTTGCCCGCCCATTTCTCCGATGAAGCCGACGCTAGAGCCCGGGTTTCCATTTGGACAGCGAGGAGACTTCATTGCGGAGCTATGGAGGTGGAGAACCGGATCTACAAAGGTTGTATTTCCGTTCTTGTAGTTAAGTTGTTAACTAGTTTCATTTGTCGCCTAAAATTCTAGTTAACGATCCGTATTAGGGTTTCTCGGCACTTGTAAATTTTGAAATTGGCATGGTTGATGCCTTGTGAGACCTCATTAGAGTTCCTAGGAACCCTACAGTGGTATCAGAGCCTAGCTAGAGCCTTAGGCGATGCGTAGACGGAGTTTGAAGTCCGATCGAACCGAAATCCCATTTCCAAAATGCTCTCTGGACTTTTTCCAAAAACTAGGTTTTTTCCAGATTAAAAATGCTTAAAAAATTCAGCAGGGAAATCTAAGAATTACGGTGCAAATTTTTTTCCATGAACTGTTCATAGTGCGGCGGAACCGCGGCAGAAGCCTGGCTTCTGCGGCGGTTCCGCGGCCAAAAGATGGAAGTTGCCTTTCTATTTTGCACAGTAACTCATGGTTTCAGGTGCTGAGTTTTATGGGAATTTTTAATCTGTACTCAAGAGTTGAGTATTTTGGGGTTGTTTTGGGGGTTCGATGATTCGATCGGATTATCAGACTTTGTCTATTTGGCTTTCTGGATATTTTTGAATATGTTAAAATGTTCGATCGGAAAGTTTAACATTTTCTATTTATCTGGAATGGGATACAATAATTGGAATTCACAAGTAGTTATGAGCCAACTAAATGAATGTTATAAACATAGCAATTTAGTCTCACTTGATCGGTTGCTACGGAATTTTGATGCGATCAAAAGTCCGTCGCAATCACGTAGCGTACGCGGATACTCGCTGGGTAAACTTAATAGACAGCCTCACTCCATAGCCCCGACCAAGCGACTGTAGGAGAACCCCGTCGCCGAAAGCGTCCGTTCGGGTGCTCGCGGCAGCGGTGTTCCGCCTTGGTGCACTTCGTCGACGGCGTCGGGGGTGCGGCCGTCTACTAAAGTTTGCGACGAGCATTCGATCAGAATGTCGAGAATCTTGTTGAATTACCCGACTTGATATTGAAAAGTGTTTTCGATAATGAGACTAAAATGCGGGGTTTATAATTGTTAGGCATGTGATGTCTACGAAATTCATTTGATTAGGCATGCGATGTCTATGCAGATTGCGGATTCCAACTATTGTAGTTTTACACTTTCTTTTCTGTGACCGTAAGTGTAATATGTGATATCGCCGGTTTCGTTGCTATATGTCAACGACAATTGGGATGCGCATATTTACTTGTTAGTTGTATGTATGCCCTAGAGGCCAGTATTGTACAGATGATGTATATTATATTGGATGCTTGGACATATATAGAGATGACTTTCTTGCTCGACATGATAGTATGCTATCTGGTTGCTCTTTATCTTAACATGTACACTGGTCTCTTTATACTGTCTTATAGTTACATGTTGGTAAAGCCCTTAGGATTTGTACTTGACTACCTGGACTATGATGCAGATCATACTAATGGGGACATGGTAGTCCATAAGTACATCCTTCAAGGTCCCTCGTCGTGGGTGTATCGAGACGGGGCATCGATATACCAGTGTAGACTAGCGTATACGCTTCTCGACCCATGTGATGGGCGATGGATGATCCCATATCCATTGGTGTTTGACATCAGAGATGGTATACGGGTGCTCAGTGGAGACTGAGTACACTGGACGGACTCGCCGAGAACTCCCAGATGGTATTATACCTCACGTCAGATGGCAGTTCTCAGGTGACACTTGTACAGGTTAGTCTGTAGACCCGAGATCGTCATAGAGTCTTGTGTGATTCCCACTGTGCTTTGATCTCCACCTTACCACGTCCATGAGGGCGTGCAAAACGGTGGTCTTTGGGCACAGTCCCGAGTCACATGGAGGCAATGAGCGATAGGAGGGGTTTCGTCTCTCCCGGTATTGGGGGTTGATGTTGCACAGTGCTCGATTGGCCGTAGCAGGGAAGTCCCTGGCCAGGGCTGATCAAAGATTTGCTGGTAAGTGTTACCAGTAGTTTCTCGACCCGTTATGAGCCTCACATCGGCACGACTTATCGGGTTATTGGGGTCTGACGTTTACCATCCCTAGACTTGATATGCGACATATCAGACGAAGAGACCGGACTGTACGGTAAGTGTTACTGGTTGGATTCACAGGAGTGTGAGCGGGCTAGCTCGTCGATCTTCTGATCGCTCAATACCCGGATGGCCGTTACGTTTAGCAGACCGCTTGCGGCTTGTGGGTGCTTGATATGATCATCATCTGCTACCGGCGTATTGACGAGTCTTTAGAGTCCTACACAGAGGTTTCCTGGCTCAAGCGAAACGAAATAGGAGCGCATATGAGATATGTGCAGGACCGAGAATAATGCGTGTATGTGATACCGCATTTCATTGTCGCGATAAATGTTTCGATTGGTTGTATGAGATATGACCTAGTTATCGAATCATTGATTCGATAAATCGATGCATTGAATACTAGTCGGTTATGTGCGACATGATCGGATCATTGAATCAAGTGTTGATTTAATGATTTAATGTATAATTATATTTGATATATTACTTTGCATTAACTAGTATTGGTTCATTTTAAACGGATTTTTCTCACTTGATTTACACATTGTATATGTGATATACTTTTGTGCACATATATGTATCATGTTTGATGATACTTGATCATATGGTTAAATGTATAGAATTAAACCATGGTTAATTTGTAAATTAGGGTTTTAATTATCCATTCTTTTCATTTATTTATTTTAGAAAAAGAATGGCATATGAATACAAATTGGTTGCTTTCTTTCTTGAACCTTAGTGAAGCTTCATGAAGCTTTGACCCAAATGACCAATTTGTCTTCATGCTTAACCCTAACCACTATTCTAACCTTGGTCAATTCTCTACACCTAACCATGGTTCCCTTTATGATAAGTATTGTTTTATTATTCATTTTACAACACTTATCATAATTTCTAGCTCATCTTCTTCTTCATTCTACAAGTGAGAAACCTAGATGCCATTAATGGCAACTTGAGATCTAGTGAGAGAAATCCAAATCTAAAGTGAACCCACCTCCTATTTCTTCATCCTCTACCTCTTGCCAAGTGGTTTTGGGTGTTTTCTTCACAAGTTTCACTACTTGGTGAAGTCGGAGCTTGAACTAGTGCAACCTCGACGTAGATCGTCTTTGACACGAAGCCGACGACCTTGCTCGCCCGTTTTTCCGATGAAGCCGACGAATGAGTCTAGGATTCGTGATGGACAGCGAGAGCACACACACGTGGAGCTAAGGAAGTGGGGAACCGGATCTACAAAGGTTGTAGCCTTTCTCCTTTAGTTAAGTAGTTAACTAGTTTTTCGTTTCGCCTAAACATCTAGTATACGATCCGTGTTAGGGTTTCTCGGCACCAATAATTTTTCAAATTGGCATGGTTGATGCCTTGTGAGACTTCATTAGGATGCCTAGGAACCCTACAGTGGTATCAGAGCCTAGCTAGAGCCTTAGGCGAAGACTAGACGGAGTTTGAACTCCGGACGAACCCGAAACCCATATACCCATGAGCTCTCTGGAAATTTTCTAAAATCTGGGATTTTTTAATATTAAAAATGCTTAAAAAATTCAGCAAGGAAATATAAGAATTACGGTTCAATTTTTTTCCAGTGAACAGTATGTTTCGCGGTGGAACCGCGGCAGAAGCATGGTTCCGCGGCGGTTCCGCGGCCTAATGATGATGTCAGCCCTAAATAATTGTACAGTAATTCCTGATAAATTATGCTGAGTTTTTTGGGAATTTTTAAATTGATTCAAGGGTTGAGTGCTCTGGGGTTGTATTGGGAATCGACGATTTGATCGGATTATCAAACCCAGTCTATGTGTTTTTCCAGATAACTGTAGAATATGTTAAAAGGTTTGACCGGATACAAATACCCAACTTTTCCCCTGCCGGAAAAATTACAAGTGTTGGATTTTTCTGTGGTTAAAAGACGTTCGAAGTAGTGCAAGTAACGCGATGGTCCCTCTAGAAGACAACAAACCTTAACTCGATTATGTGACCGTCTTTAACTGCCCTTTGAACCTTCGGGTTTGGGGCAGTACGGCGTGCCACATGTGAGGTGTTGGCTTGACCCTTCTACGGCTGGACCATTGGTACTGAGGCATGAAGTGAATGTCTTTGAACCTATTTCATGTGTTGATCGGTGTCGGGAAAACTTGGGTGTTCGAATGTTCGATCGGAAAGTTTGATATATTCTATTTATCCGGAATTGGATACAATAATTGGAATTCACAAACAGTTATGAGATAACTGGATGAATGTTATAAATCTAGCGGTTTAGTTTCACTTGATATCGAAAAGAGTTTTCGATAATGGAACTAAAATGCGGGGTTTATAACTGTTAGGCATGTGATGTCTAAAGAGGTTGCGGATTCCAATTGTTGTAGTTTTACACTTTCTTTTCTGTGACCGTAAGTGTAGTATGTTCATATCGCCGGTTTCGTTGCTATACGTCAACGACAATTGGGGTATGCATACTTACTTACGTTGATGACATGTGATGTTATGTGTTGCTGGATATGTTATATTGGATCGTCGTGTTCGAATAGCCGGGGTTTTTTATGTGAGATGAGTGTTTTTCATTTTCATTCATGTAAAAACTTGTATGTAATATTCTTTTATTTGGGGAACTTCCAGGTAGCGGAAGTTGTCACCCTTTGTATATTATTTACTTTTCCGCATTAGGATAGACCCAAGGAGGGGAGCACAAGTAACCGGGTTCTGGGGTTCAGTGGGAGACCAGCTCGAGGAGTCGAGTCCGGGTCTCCTAAACCTAGAATTGGCAGGGTTGCTTACCGCTCTCGTAGGGATCTAGGGGTGTGGGATTGGCTATTCATCACGACCGTGGAATCCGTGTTTTATACTGGCTCGTATTGAAAACACGGACGTCCTAGTATATCCAATATTTCATATGTTTATTCTGCTGCGATATCTGTGTTGTAACTCTGTGATGGATATAGTATATAGTATATATGATATATTATATAGACGTTACTTATGTTTTACACCCGCACTAGCCCTGCCCTGCTCTGTCGTTAGTTACCTAACCTAACGGTGCACGAGGGGACATCGAGGCGAATGCGGATGGCATAAGTGTACGTCATATCTATCTGTGATGTTTAGGTATTTAAATGATGGGACTTCATTAATGTGATTAATGAAAGATAAGAAACCTAAGATGTTGTGGAATCGAATTTTAAAATAAAACAGGTAGCTACAGTTCTTGCTTTGCATAGCGGTATATATGATATACCCTGCACCTTATTCGATGAGGAAAGGACCGAGATCCCTTCACTGGGAGTGACTCCTTTAGCAATAACTGGCAGATGCTACACACTCGGTTTGCTTTTGACTGCTTTTGGGTTTTTGATTTGCACAGCGATATATATGATATATCCCGCACCTCATTCGACGAGGAAAGGACCGAGATCCCTTCGCCGGGAGTGACTCCTTTAGCAAAACTAGAAAAGCCTCAAAATCACTCCATTTCAAAACTTCATTTGATTCTACAACGATATCAAGTTCATTACGCAATAGGTTTTCAGAAAAACCTAGCGTAGCCCTCCGTCATTTCAGATAAGTCCTGTTTAGTATTCGTGCTGCGTTTGTTGACCTTGTCAAGGCACAGTGTGCGGTAGCTAACCAGTATTTGTCTGCTTATGCATATGATGCAGATTGGGTTAGGGTAGTCGTACGGCCTTGTTAACCTTGTCAAGGGTCGTGCGGGTGGGTTTGATTCAATCAAGAAATGACGGGTTGAACTTGACTTGCGGTCTATGGTTTGTTGACCTTGTCAAGGTCATAGATCGTTCGGGGCAAAATATTATCGGGAATTTCAAGTGTTGAAATTTGCAATGAGATTGCATACCTTCTATGAGATAGTTGGATCCCGATACCCACTGCGAGTAAGAGTTACTCCTGGGAGAGTTTTACACATTGCAATTAGCTGATCAAGTAGGTGTCTAGAAAGGTGTCAACGGGGTTACGCTTCTGGGAAAACGAGGTTTACATTAATTAGGTTCGTGCGAAAGCACGGGGGACCTCCCTTAAAGTACCGACACTGGCCTGGCTGAAAGATTGGCGAACCTGTAGTGTGTAATTAATCCCGGCTAGTCTTTCCTTTTAGGGTTTGAAGGAAGATTTGATAAAAAGCAGTGGGAGCCATCCTGATTAGATAAGATAATAACCAATCTGATCTTGCACGAGCTTACGCTAAAGTGTTTTCTTCTCTCTCTCTCCAGGTAGCGACCATTTCATGCCTTAATGAAGATAATAATATGGATGTATTGACCGAACCCGCATGTTATACTGTGTTGGGGAACGTTGGTTCCGTTCTTTCTTATAAGAGTTATAGGAATAAACAGGATATAGGGGAATACCAGGATTCCCATGCCACCCGGATGAAGAAAGTACATGTTGATGCATTTTCTTCGGGTGTGTTCGTTACAGAGAACTGTTTCTCCATTTGCTCTACGTCCTGGGTATTAGATACCGGGTCAGGATCCCATATATGTAATCAGTTACATGGGCTTAGGAAAGGTAGAGAACTTGGAGAAGGTGATAAAGACATTAGAGTCGGAAATGGTGCAATTGTTGTAGCTAAGACTGTCGGGGAATATCATCTTGAATTACCAACTGGTAATACATTGGTTCTGAACAAATGCTATTACATGCCGAACCTGATATGCAACATTATATCGGTTTCTTTATTAAGTAAAGAGGGATATAATTTTGTATTACAGGACAATGTTATGAACATTTTCCATAACCAAAAGTTGGTTGGATCAGGCACGTTGTGCAATGGCATTTATGTTCTAAATCAATCAACAGTTCTGAGCATAACAAACACACACAAGAGGAAGAGTTCTGAACTCAACGAATCCTTCTTGTGGCATTGTAGACTGGGTCACATCAATGCGACACGACTAGCTAAGTTGCATAAAGATGGATATTTAAATCCGTTTGAATTTTCATCTTATGACACTTGCCAGTCATGTCTCAAAGGCAAGATGACCAAAACTCCGTTTACGGGACACGGAGAAAGAGTTACCGAACTCTTGGGACTGATACATAGTGATGTATGCGGTCCCATATCTACACATGCCAGGGATGGTTCTTCATACTTCATTACATTCACTGACGATCTCTCTAGGTTCGGGTATGTGTTCCTGATGAAACACAAATCAGAAGCTTTTGAGAAATTTAGAGAATATAAACAAGAAGTTGAGAACCAAACCGGAAAAAGTATTAAAATCCTACGATCTGATCGAGGAGGTGAATACTTGAGCAATGAATTCCTGGACTTCCTAAAAGAGAATGGGATTCTCTCTCAGCTGACTCCTCCATATACACCACAGAACAACGGTGTATCAGAACGGAGGAACCGCACCCTATTGGATATGGTGCGCTCTATGATGAGCACAGCTGAGTTACCTATTTCCTTCTGGGGATATGCACTGGAGACAGCAGCATACCTATTGAATCAAGTTCCATCTAAATCTGTACCTACCATACCATATAAGATATGGAGTGGGAAGAGGCCATATCTTAAACGAGTTAAGATATGGGGTTGTCCAGCCTATGTCAAAAGACAAAATCCGGACAAGCTCGAGGCACGGTCAGTTCTTTGCAAGTTTGTGGGATATCCAAAGAACTCCTATGGGTATTTTTTCTACCACAGTGAGGAACAAAAAGTGTTTGTTGCTCAACATGCCACCTTTTTGGAAAAGGAATTTCTTGCAAAGGAAATTAGTGGCGATAAGGTAGAACTGGAAGAAATTCCAGCTACACAAACTCAAACTGAAGATTTAGTGGAGCCAGAAGATTCAGTAGCTCCCGACGAACCTCAGCCTCTCCGCCGATCTAGTAGGGTTTCTCGTCCACCTGAGAGATACTACGGTTTTCTCATTGATGGTGGAAGTGAGGATTGCATCATGGAAGATGATGACCCGACTAGTTTCGAGCAGGCCATCACGAGTGGTGACTCTGTGAAATGGCTGGATGCAATGCGGTCCGAGATGGAATCCATGTACACCAACAAAGTATGGACTTTGGAAGTTGCTCCTGAAGGGGTAAAACCCATTGGGAGCAAGTGGATCTTTAAGAAGAAACTTGGTGTAGATGGGAAAGTGGAGACTTTCAAAGCTAGACTTGTAGCAAAGGGTTTTCGTCAAAGACCAGGTGTGGACCATGACGAAACCTTTTCTCCAGTGGCTATGCTTAAATCCATCCGAATCATGATTGCCATTGCTGCCTTTCATGACTACGAAATCTGGCAAATGGATGTTAAGACCGTCTTTCTAAATGGTGATTTAGAAGAGTGCGTGTACATGACTCAGCCAGAGGGCTTCGTAGACAGTGGGAGCAGCGGGAAGGTATGCAAGCTGCTTAAATCCATTTATGGATTAAAGCAAGCATCGCGGAGTTGGAACATCTGCTTTGACGTCGTTATCAAAGAGTTTGATTTCGTTAAAAATCCAGATGAACCTTGTATCTACAAGAAGGTGGCAGAGAGTAAGGTTGTATTCCTCGTATTGTACGTGGACGACATACTCTTGATAGGAAATGATATTCCTATGCTGCAATCGGTCAAGCTCTTCTTATCACAAAAATTCTCAATGAAAGATCTTGGTGATGCCTCCTGCATATTGGGAATAAGGATCTATAGAGATAGATCCAAACGGATATTGGGATTGTCCCAATCCAGGTACATTGACACCATACTAAAGAGGTTTAGTATGGAAGAGTCCAAGCGTGGGAACTTGCCCACGATCTCTGGAGTCACTCTCTCCAAAGAGATGTCTCCCAAGACTGATTTGGAGAGAGCTCGCATGCAAGGGATACCCTATGCTTCGGCAGTAGGCTCTATCATGTATGCGATGCTATGTACCAGACCCGATGTAGCATACTCACTAAGTGTAGTGAGCAGGTATCAAGCTGATCCTGGAGAGAGTCACTGGACAGCTGTGAAGAGCATTCTCAAGTACTTGCGAAGGACTAGAGATATGTTCTTGGTGTATGGTAACGGAGAGCTCCAAGTGGAGTCCTTTACCGATTCGAGCTTCCAGAGTGATAAGGACGACTCTAAGTCTCAGTCGGGCTTTGTCTTTACCCTTTACGGAGGGGCGGTTAGCTGGAAGAGTTCCAAGCAGGAAACCGTGGCAGACTCGACGATGGAGGCTGAATACATCGCTGCCAACGATGCTGCTAAAGAGGCTGTCTGGATCAAGAAGTTCATTACTGAACTTGGTGTGGTTCCATCCATTGAGCATCCAATACCTTTGTATTGCGATAACAATGGAGCAGTGGCTTTGGCCAAGGAACCCAGGTCCCATCAGCGATCCAGGCATATTCTGAGGCGGTATCACCTGATCCGGGAGATAGTTGATCGCCGGGAGATCGAGGTCAGGAGGGTTGACACGAAGGACAACACTGCGGATCCACTCACGAAGGCCATTCCCCAGATACAGTTTGAGAGACTCTTCGCTCGGTATGCGATACTACAGCAGCTGGCCCTAGTGCAAGTGGGAGATTGTTAGTTGTATGTATGCCCTAAAGGCCAGTATTGTACAGATGATGTATATTATATTGGATGCTTGGACATATATAGAGATGACTTTCTTGCTCGACATGATAGTATGCTATCTGGTTGCTCTTTATCTTAACATGTACACCAGTCTCTTTATACTGTCTTATAGTTACATGTTGGTAAAGCCCTTAGGATTTGTACTTGACTACCTGGACTATGATGCAGATCATACTAGTGGGGACATGGTAGTCCATAAGTACATCCTTCAAGGTCCCTAGTCGTGGGTGTATCGAGACGGGGCATCGATATACCAGTGTAGACTAGCGTATACGCTTCTCGACCCATGTGATGGGCGATGAATGATCCCATATCCATTGGTGTTTGACATCAGAGATGTATACGGGTGCTCAGTGGAGACTGAGTACACTGGACGGACTCGCCGAGAACTCCCAGATGGTATTATACCTCACGTCAGATGGCAGTTCTCAGGTGACACTTGTACAGGTTAGTCTGTAGACCCGAGATCGTCATAGAGTCTTGTGTGATTCCCACTGTGCTTTGATCTCCACCTTACCACGTCCATGAGGGCGTGCAAAACGGTGGTCTTTGGGCACAGTCCCGAGTCACATGGAGGCAATGAGCGATAGGAGGGGTTTCGTCTCTCCCGGTATTGGGGGTTGATGTTGCGCAGTGCTCGATTGGCCGTAGCAGGGAAGTCCCTGGCCAGGGCTGATCAGAGATTTGCTGGTAAGTGTTACCAGTAGTTTCTCGACCCGTTATGAGCCTCACATCGGCACGACTTATCGGGTTATTGGGGTCTGACGTTTACCACCCCTAGACTTGATATGCGACATATCAGACGAAGAGACCGGACTGTACGGTAAGTGTTACTGGTTGGATTCACAGGAGTGTGAGCGGGCTAGCTCGTCGATCTTCTGATCGCTCAATACCCGGATGGCCGTTACGTTTAGCAGACCGCTTGCGGCTTGTGGGTGCTTGATATGATCATCATCTGCTACCGGCGTATTGACGAGTCTTTAGAGTCCTACACAGAGGTTTCCAGGCTCAAGCGAAACGAAATAGGAGCGCATATGAGATATGTGCAGGACCGAGAATAATGCGTGTATGTGATACCGCATTTCATTGTCGCGATAAATGTTTCGATTGGTTGTATGAGATATGACCTAGTTATCGAATCATTGATTCGATAAATCGATGCATTGAATACTAGTCGGTTATGTGCGACATGACCGGATCATTGAATCAAGTGTTGATTTAATGATTTAATGTATAATTATATATTTGATATATTACTTTGCATTAACTAGTATTAGTTCATTTTAAACGGATTTTTCTCACTTGATTTACACATTGTATATGTGATATACTTTTGTGCACATATATGTATCATGTTTGATGATACTTGATCATATGGTTAAATGTATAGAATTAAACCATGGTTAATTTGTAAATTAGGGTTTTAATTATCCATTCTTTTCATTTATTTATTTTAGAAAAAGAATGGCATATGAATACAAATTGGTTGCTTTCTTTCTTGAACCTTAGTGAAGCTTCATGAAGCTTTGACCCAAATGACCAATTTGTCTTCATGCTTAACCCTAACCACTATTCTAACCTTAGTCAATTCTCTACACCTAACCATGGTTCCCTTTATGATAAGTATTGTTTTATTATTCATTTTACAACACTTATCATAATTTCTAGCTCATCTTCTTCTTCATTCTACAAGTGAGAAACCTAGATGCCATTAATGGCAACTTGAGATCTAGTGAGAGAAATCCAAATCTAAAGTGAACCCACCTCCTATTTCTTCATCCTCTACCTCTTGCCAAGTGGTTTCGGGTGTTTTCTTCACAAGTTTCACTACTTGGTGAAGTCGGAGCTTGAACTAGTGCAACCTCGACGTAGATCGTCTTTGACACGAAGCCGACGACCTTGCTCGCCCGTTTTTCCAATGAAGCCGACGAATGAGTCTAGGATTCGTGATGGACAGCGAGAGCACACACACGTGGAGCTAAGGAAGTGGGGAACCGGATCTACAAAGGTTGTAGCCTTTCTCCTTTAGTTAAGTAGTTAACTAGTTTTTCATTTCACCTAAACATCTAGTATACGATCCGTGTTAGGGTTTCTCGGCACCAATAATTTTTGAAATTGGCATGGTTGATGCCTTGTGAGACTTCATTAGGATGCCTAGGAACCCTACATTACTTACGTTGATGACATGTGATGTTATGTGTTGCTGGATATGTTATATTGGATCGTCGTGTTTGAATAGCCGGGGGTTTTTATGTGAGATGAGTGTTTTTCATTTTCATTCATGTAAAAACGTTTATGTAATATTCTTTTATTGGGGAACTTCCAGGTTGCGGAAGATGTCACCCTTTGTATATTATTTACTTTTCCGCACTAGGATAGACCCAAGGAGGAGGGCACAAGTAACCGGGTTCTGGAGTCCCGTGGGAGACCAACTCGAGGAGTCGAGTCCGGGTCTCCTAACTCTAGAATTGGTAGGGTTGCTTGCCACTCTCGTAGGGGTCTAGGGGTGTGGGTTTGGCTATTCATCACGACCGTGGAATCCGTGTTTTATACTGGCTCGTATTGAAAACACGGACGTCCTAGTATATCCAATATTTCATATGATTCTTCTGCTGCGATATCTGTGATGTGATCATGTGATGTTCTGTGATAGATACTGTATATAGTATATATGATATATTATATAGATGTTACTTATGTTTTACACCCGCGCTAGCCCTGCCCTGCTCTGCCGTTAGTTACCTAACCTAACGGTGCACGAGGGGACATCGAGGCGAATGCGGATGGCATAAGTGTACGTCGTATTTATCTGTGATGTTTAGGTACTTAAATGATGGGACTTCATTAATGTGATTAATGAAATAAAAGAAACCTAAGATGTTGTAGAATCGAATTTCAAAAATAAAACAGGTAGCTACAGTTCTTGCTTTGCACAGCGGTATATGTGATATATCCTGCACCTTATTCGATGAGGAAAGGACCGAGATCCCTTCACCGGGAGTGACTCCTTTAGCAATAACTGGCAGATGCTACACACTCGGTTTGTCTTTTGATTGCTTTTAAGAGTTCTGCTTTGCATAGTGATATATATGATATATCTTGTACCTCATTCGAAGAGGAAAGGACTGACGATCCCATCACCGGGAGTGACTCCTTTAGCAAAACTAGAAAAGCCTCAAAAGCACTCCAATTTTAAAATTATTTGATTTAATTTTAATTCTACAACGATATAAAGTTCATTACGCAAAAGGTTTTCTTAAAAACCTAACGTAGCCCTCCGTCATTTCAGATAAGTCCTAGTTAGTATTCGTGCTGCGTTTGTTGACTCAGTCAAGGCGTAGTGTGCGGTAGCTGATTAGTGCTTATCTGCAAAGCATATGATGCGATTGGATTAGGGTAGTCGTGCGGCCTTGTTGACTCAGTCAAGGGTCGTGCGGGTGGATTTAATTCAATCGAGAAATGACGGGTTGAACTTTACTTGTGGTCTATGATTTGTTGACTCAGTCAAGGTCATAGATCGTTTAGGGCAAAATATTATCGGGAATTTCAAGTGTTGAAATTTGCAATGAGATTGCATACCTTCTATGAGATAGTTGGATCCCGATACCCTCTGCGAGTAATTGTTACTCCTGGGAGAGTTTTACACATTACAATTAGCCGATCAAGTAGGTGTCTAGAAAGGTGTTAACGAGGTTACGCCTCTGGGAAAACGAGGTTTACATTAATTAGGTTCGTGCGAAAGCACGGGGGACCTCCCTCAAAGTACCGACACTGGCTTGGCTGAAAGATTGGCGAACTTGTAGTGTGTAATTAATCCTGGCTAGTCTTTCCTTTTAGGGTTTGAAGGAAGATTTGATAAAAACAGTGGGAGCCATCCTGATTAGATAAAATAATAACCAATCTATTCTTGCAAGAGCGCACGCTGAGTGTTTTCTTCTCTCTCTCTCCAGGTAGCGACCATATCACGCCTTAATCAAGATAATAATACGGAATATTGACCGAACCCGCTTGTTATACTGAGCTGGAGAACGTTGGTCCCGCTCCAACTTATAATTGTTATAAGATAGAGCAGGAATTTGGGGATTACCAGAATTCCCGTGCCGCCCAAACGAAGAGAGTGCATGCTGATGCATCATCTTCGGGTGTGTTTGTTACACAGAACTGTTTCTCTATATCCTCTACGTCCTGAGTATGTGATACCAGATCAGGATCCCAGATGTGTAATCTGTTACATAGGGCTACAGCTAGGTAGAGAACTGAGAACGGGTGATAAGTTTCATGAGGCAGAAAACGGGGCAAGTGTTGCAGCCAAGTCTGTTGGTCACTGTCACCCTGTATTACAAATACATTGATTCTGAACGAATGTTATTAGATACCGAACCTGATATACAAAATCATATCAATCTCTTTATTAGTAAAGAAAGGATATAATTTTGTATTGTTGGATAATGTTTTAAACATTTCCTATATCAAAAGTTGATCGGTTCAGGCACGTTATCTAAAAAGCATTGATGTTCTAAATCAAACTACAGTTCTTGGTATACGGAACACACACAAGAGGAAGAGTTCAGAAATGAACGAATCCTACTTGAGGCATTGTAGACTAGGTCATATCAATGTGACCCGACTAGCTGAAGTTACATGTAGATGCATATTTAAATCAGTTTGAATTTACATCTTGTGAAACTTGCCAGTCATGTCACAGAGATAAGATGACCATAGCTCCGTTTACTGAATACAGAGAAAGAGTTAGTGAACTCTTGGGATTGATACATGTTGATGTATGTAAAGTCCCCTGTCTACATATGCCAAGACCGGTTCTTTGTACTTCATTAAATTCTCTGATGATCTCTTTTGATTCAGACGTATGTTCCTGTTGAAACACAAGTCCGAACCTTTTAAGATATTCACAGAATATAAGTTAGAAGTAGAGAACCAAAACAGGTATAAGTATTTTGTCCTTTGATGTGATCAAGAAGGAGAATACTTGAGCACGGAATTCCTGGACTTTTGTAAAGGAGAATGAGATTCTCTCTCAGCATTACTCCTCCGTATACACCATAGCACGATGGTATATCGGGGCGGAGCAGTTGCATCCTATTCGATATGGTGCGCTCTATGATGAGTACTACTGAGTTACCTGTTTCCTTTTGGGAGTTATGCGCTTGAGAAGCTGCATACCTATTAAATAGGGTTCGAATCAGATCACAGCCTACCACTCCATATGAGATATGGTATGGGAAGAGCCCATGTCTTAAGCTAGTTAAGATTTGGGGTTGTCCGGCCTATGTCTAAAAGCAAAATCCGGACAGGCTCGAGGCAAGGTCTGTTATGTAGAACAAGAAATGTTCCAGATATACAAACTGCAGCTGATGATTTGAAAGAACCAAAGGATTCAATAGTTACCAACGAACCTCAGCCTCTCCGCTGATCTAGTGAGGTTCCTCACCCGCTTGAGAGATACTTCGGTTACTCTATGACAGTGGGAGCGAGGATTGCATCATGAGATGATGACCCAACTAGTTTCGAGCTGGCCATCAGGAGTGGGACTCTGTAAGAATGGCTGGATGCTTAGCGATCTGAAATGGAATCCATGTACACCAACAAAGTATGGGATGCTATATCTGAAGGGCTAAATCCCCATCAGGAGAAAGTATATCTTGAGAAGATTACTTGGTGTAGATGGAAAAGTTGAAACTTTCAAAGCTAGACTTGTTAAAGCTTTTTCGTCATCGACCAGGCGTGGATAATGATGAAACCTTTTCAAGTGGCTATGCTTAAGTCCATCCAGATCCTACTTGCCACGGCTACATACCATGACTACGATATCTGGCGGTTGGGCGTCATGACTGCTTTTCTAAATGATGTTTTAGAAGAGAGAGTCTATAAGTACACAGCCGAGGGCTTCGTAGACAGTGGGAGCAGCGGAAACGTGCACAAGATGCTTTATAAGATAAAGCAGGTATCGCGGAGTTGGAACATCTGTTTTAATGTAGTAGTCAAACAGTTTGACATCATCAAAATGGTAGATGAACCTTGTATATACAAAAAGGTAGTAGGGAGTATGGTGATGATCCTCGTAGAGTACGTGGATGACATACTCTTGATAAGAAAGGAGTTTCCTATGCTACGCTCGATCAATCTCCGCTTATCACAATGATTCTCCATATAGGATTAAAGTGATACCTCATAAATCCTGGGTTTTGGATCTATGAGATAGATCTAATTGGATGTTAGGATTCTCACTAGTTGTAGTGAGATGGTATCAACCGATCCTGGGGAGAATCACTGGAAGGGTTCCAGGGTGATAAGGACGACTGAATGTCAGTCACAGGCATTATCTTTACCCTCAGTAAAGGGACGGTATGTTGGAAGAGTTCCAAGCTAGATACCGTGGCATACTAGACGATAAAGGCTCGATACATCGCTACTTAAGATGCTACCAAAGAGGCAGTCTGGATGTATATTTGTTCATGAGATGAACTTAGTTCCTCCCATTGTGTGACAATGGAGTTGTGGCTTATGCCAAGGAACGTCCGTCCCATCAGTGATCCAGACATATTCTAAGGCAGTATCACCTGATCATGGAGATGGTTGATCTCCAGGGTGATCGAGGTAAGGATAGTAGACTCAGAGGACAACACGGCGGATCCACTCGCGAAGGCCTATTCCTAGAGAGAGACTTTTATGGGATGGTTGAGTATGAGATACTACAACCACTGCTATCAGATGGCCCTAGTGCAAGTGGGAGATTGTTAGTTATATGTATGCCCTAGAGGCCATTACTGTACATTGGATATATATTGTAGTGGATGCTGGGACATATATAGGGAGGACTTTCTTGCTCGACATGATAGTATGCTATCTGGTTACTCTTTACCTTAACGTGTATACTGATTGTCTCTCTGTTACATGTTGGTAAAGCCCTTAGGATGTGTACTTGACTACCTGGACTATGATGCGGATCATACTAGTGGGGACACGGTAGTCCATAAGTACATCTTTCAAGGTCCCTAGTCGTGGGTGTATCGAGACAGGGCATCGATATACCAGAGTAGACTAGCGTATACCTTCTCGACCCATACAGATGGGCGATGGATGATCCCATATCCATTGGTGTTTGACATCAGAGATGATATACGGGTGCTCAGTGGAGACTGGGTACACTGGACGGACTCGCCGAGAACTCCCAGATGGTATTATACCTTACGTCAGATAGCAGTTCTCAGGTGACACTGGTACAGAGTAGTCTGTTGACCCGAGATCGTCATAGAGTCTTGTGTGGTTCCCACTGTGCTTTGATTTCCACTTTACCACGTCCAAGAGGGCGTGCAAAACGGTGGTTTTTGGGTACAGTCCCTAATCACATGGAGGCAATGAGCGATAGGAGGGGATTCGTCTCTCCCGGTATAGGCGGTTGATGTTGCCCTGTGTTCGATTGGCTATAACCGGAAATCCCTGGCCAGGGTTGCTGAGATTTACTGGTAAGTGTTACCAGTAGTTTCTCGAACTGTTATAGACCTCATATCGACACGACTTATCGAGCTACTGGGGTCTGACGTTTACCACCCCTAGGCGAGAAATGCGACATATCAGACGATCAGACCGGACTGTACGGTAAGTGTTACTGGTTGGATTCACAGGAGTGTGAGCGGGCTTGCTCGTCGATCTTCTGATCGCTCAATACCCGCGTGGCCGTTACGTTTAGCAGACCGCTTGCGGCTTGTGGGTGTTTGATATGATCATCATCTGCTACCGGCGTATTGACGAGTCTTTAGAGTCCTACACAGAGGTTTCCTGGCTCAAGCGAAACGAAATAGGAGCGCATATGAGATATGTGCGGGACCGAGAATAATGCGTGTATGTGATACCGTATTTCATTCTCGCGATGAATGTGTCGAATGGTTTTATGCGATATAACCTAGTTATCGAATCAAGGATTGATTCGATAAAACGATACATTGTATACTAGTCGGTTGTGTGCGACATGACCGGATCATTGAATCAAGTGTTGATTTAATGATTTAATGCATAATTATATATTTGATATATTACTTTGCATTAACTAGTATTGGTTCACTTTAAATGGATTTTCTCACTTGAAGTACACAAGTTGTATATGTGATATACTTTTGTGCACTTGATTGTATCATGTTTGATGATACATGCTCACTAGGGTTTGTGTAAAGATTAAACCATGGTTGTATATTGGTTAGGGTTTTCATTTTATTATTCATTTATTTTATTTTGAAATGATAAAGAGAAAATGGTGGCTTTCTTTGTTCTTTGCTTGAAGCTTCTTGAAGCTTCAAAGCATCTTTGACTAAGTGACCATTTTGTCTCATGCTTAACCCTAACCACTCCATCTAACCTTAGTTAAATCTCTACACTAAACCATTGTTTGGATATGATAAGAATTGATATTTCTTTTCTATTTTATAATTCTTATCATAATATTTTTGGAGCTTCTTCTTTTTCTTCTTGAAGAAGAAAGCTTGCTTCATCAATGGCAACTTGAGCAATTGAGTGAGAAATCCAATTCTAAAGTGAACCCACCTCCTATTTCTTCATCCTCTACCTCTTGCCAAGTAGTAAAGGGTGTTTTCTTCACAAGTTTCATGACTTGGTGAAGTGGGAGCTTGATCTTGTGATGCTTCGACGTAGATCATCTTCGGCATGAAGCCGACGACCTTGCCCGCCCATTTCTCCGATGAAGCCGACGCTAGAGCCCGGGTTTCCATTTGGACAGCGAGGAGACTTCATTGCGGAGCTATGGAGGTGGAGAACCGGATCTACAAAGGTTGTATTTCCGTTCTTGTAGTTAAGTTGTTAACTAGTTTCATTTGTCGCCTAAAATTCTAGTTAACGATCCGTATTAGGGTTTCTCGGCACTTGTAAATTTTGAAATTGGCATGGTTGATGCCTTGTGAGACCTCATTAGAGTGCCTAGGAACCCTACAATTTCTCGAATCCCTCCTCAAACCAAAAAGGAAGAACTAGCCAGGACTATTCTCACCGTACAATACTTGCTTAACCGTTCAGCCAGCCGGTGTCGGTACTTCGAGGGAGGTTTTCCGACGCTTTCGCAAAGTTCCTTAATTAAATAACCTCTTTTCTCTGGGGGCTTAGCCCCGCTGACACCTTTCTCTGCACCTACGTGGTTTATAACATTGATCGTTAAGTGACGAATCTCCTGATGAGTAGCGGATACTCACGGTTGGATCGGGATCCAAATATCATCGTGTGATAAAGCTGAAGGAATCCTACCAAAATTATCACACTCCAAATGGTATGCATCTCTTTTCAAATTTCAGTTTCTTTAGAAATTCCCGATATAAATTTCTGCCCCATGCTCTTATGACCTTGGCGTTGGTCAAAATATCATAAGTCACATGTCAAGTTCTACCCATCATTATCTTGTTAATTTGAACCCATCCGTACATACCCCTGACGTTGGCCAAATGATAATACGACTGTCCCAAACTAACTCATCTATCTATGCAACAAGTGAATACCCAGCAGCTACCAAACATTATGCCTTGACGTTGGTCAAAATACATAGCTTGAATACTACTGAATACCCAAATGAAATGACGGAGGGCTACGAATGGTTTTGGCGAAACCGTGAACGTAGTGAACTTGATATGACCGAAAGAACCTGATAGATTTTAAAAGGAGTGGTTAAAGCTCCGCAATTTAAAAAATATCTTCTGTTTTAAAATAACCGAGTGGTTTCTTTTAAACTGTTCCAACGATTCAACTTTGGTTTATTTTCTTTGCATTAATATAATGCGTCTCATCATTTAACCTATCATTGCAGAAAACAACGAAAATACAACGTCCTCTTATGCCATCCGCATTCGTCACTGGGCCCCGTCATCACCCGTTAGGTTACTTAACTAACGACAGAGCGGGGGTTGGGCTAGCGTGGGTGTAAAACATAAATGACGGCTTATAGCTATCATATATAGATATTGTACATTCGTCAGACGCAATAATAGGCATTCCAGATCACAGATGAACATATTGGATTTTCTACGAATCCGCATTCCTTTTAAGCCTGCAAAGAAAGAAGGATTACACAGTCGCGATGAATAGCCAAAACCCCACCCTAGAACCCTACGGGTACGGCAAACTACCCGTCAAGTACCCGAAGTGAAGCGGTCTCCCTCAACAACGTGAGTAGGCCACTAAACACTTCAAAGTACCCGGTAGTTTGTGCACCCAATCTTGGGTCTATCCTAGAAGCAAAAAACGGTAAATGAAATAATACAACGGTGGCTACAACCGCAACCTGGATGTGCCACGCAAAAGATTATTACAACATTTTACAAATTGCATTTGAATGAAAGAAACACTCGTCTCACATCCCTGGCTATCCATTCACGACAATCCAACAAGTCCATATTCACAAACAGTAAAAACCATTACAGAAATGTGCAACCCCCTGCTAACCGACATACTAGCAGTTAGGGAAGGTTTACGAACACATTAAACAAATCACAGATATAATCAAATTAGCCAAACATCTTAGAATTTCGATCAAGCAAATACAATTGATTCTACTCCAAATAATTCTCTGTGCACCTGAAACTTGAGCAGAAACAAAACATTCCAGAAAGAATAAAATCAACACAGAAGAGTTACTGGGGAATTTTGGGCTGACTCGGCCCCAACTCGGTCGCGGATCCGCGGTGGATCGCTTGGATCGGCCGCGGATCCGCGGCGGTTTGGCCGAGTTAGGACCCCAAATTTCTTCAGTAACCTTAAGTTTCCCTGCTTGTTATTTTAAGGGACCCTGAAAAATTTTTAGACCCCGTTTTAAAATCGACAGAAACTATGTGAAAATTAGGATTTTTCCGGTTCGTTTTGCGATCGAATTTCTAACGACTTTGCTAACAAGTTAGTTATGGTTTAGCGAGGTTCTGATACCACTGTAAGTCGACGTTAGACACCCTACGAGTGGCAGGGAGGCGGAATAGGAAAAACAATCATTTTGTTTAAGACAAACATCGACTAACTTACGGATCTTTGCCAAACCCTAACTAACAACATCATAGGAGGGATTAGCTACTATGAAAGAAGATTATACCTAATGAACCAAGTCCTTCTTGTTCTCGTTGACCACCTCCTCGTCGGCCTCCTCTTTGTGATAGAAGATCCACCCGAGAGCTACTACTCCAAGCTTGACCTCTAACTTGAGGTAACTAAGAGTGCTAATCAAAGCAACCTAGAGGATATAGAATAAGATTAGGGATCAATTAGTCTTGCTAACCCTTGATCTCAACACATGAGAGCTTAGGGTTAGGGTTTGAAGAGAGAGATCTTGAGGAGAGAGAATGTGTTAATAATTATGAAATGGAATTAGCTCATTTGTGTATATATATGAAGCATAAGATATTTTGCACAAAAATCTCTTTTCACAAATATCTTCATGCTTCATTTAATACATAATGAATCATCAAGTGAGTCATTAAAAACATTTAATGCATCATTAACTCTCTTTATGAATCATCTCCATGAGTCACAAAACCATTTAATGCATATAACACCTAAGCTCTCCTTGTCATCAACCTTCTAGAAGCTTCTCGACAATTTACGAGAACGCCCCTCCTATCCGTGAAAACACGGAAATACTAAGACTGTATAAATCCAATAATCCAATACTAGAATCTGGCTTAAACCAAAGCCTACTAGTATAAACTATCTGAACATCGTACGTGCGTAAAAACACGTATGTGTCCGAACCCTGTCGTAAAACCATACGACCTCTATATCGTTTCGCCCGAAGCAGGGAAACTCTCTGTATGGGACTCTAAAGACTCGACTACTACGCTGGCAATGGGTTTAACCACAGACCGCAAGCGGCACTAGCTGTACGTAACGGTCCCCAGGTAGATGTCGATAAGAAGGCCGATGAGGAAACCCATCCGAACTCCTACTGAGCCTGATGTGACAATCTCCGTACTGTCCGGTATGTTCGTCTAGGACTATCGCATATCGGGCCTAGGGGGCGGCAAGCATCAGTCCCCTAAAAGCGGTATAAGTTGTGTCGGAGTGAAGCCCATTACACCTTGAGAAACTACTGGAAAACCTACCAGTAAATCTCGCTTGCCCTGGCCAGGGACTTTGCGTAATGGCTCTCCAGACACAGCGCGATATCAACTCCCAATACCGGGAGAGACGAATCATGTCTAACCGCCACTGCCTCCAAGTGCTCGGGACTGCACCCAACTGCTACCTGTTTGCACGACTCCTTTGAGCCGTGGTAGGGTAGCAATCTAAGAACAGTGGGAACACACTCGAGGCGAAGCAGCAGTGTCAAGTCTGCGGACTATGCTGTACTCATGTCACCTGGGAACTGTTAACTGACGATGGGTATAATACCAACCAACAGTTCCCTGCGAGTCCTGTCCGGTGTACCCGTAACCCAACGAGCTCCTGTATACTATCTCCAGTACGACGTACTAATGGCTGTGGGATAGACCATCTCCCCAACTAGGATGAGATGCGTACACACTAGTCTACTCCGGAGTATCGATGCCCTGTCTCGATAATCCTACGACTAGGGACCTGAAAAAGGATGTGCTTGTAGACTACCCAGCCCCCACTAGTGTGACTGCCATCACAACGCTGGTATTCAAGCAAGATCCTAAGGGCTCTATCAATACGTATACACATATTAAGATAGATATAAACCAAGTTGCATACTACCATGTTTAGCAAGACTGTTAAAATAACTGTGAATATCCCAAGCAACCATTAAGTAATATACAAGCTAGTATGATACAATAATGGCCCCTAGGGCATATACACTAACACTTGCAAGATTAGATTGGTTATTATCTTATCTAATCAGGATGGCTCCCACTGGTTTTATCAAATCTTCCTTCAAATCCTAAAAGGTAAGACTAGCCGGGATTAATTACACCTTACAAGTTCGCCAATCTTTCAGCCAGGCTAGTGTTGGTACTTTGAGGGAGGTTCCTCGTGCTTTCGCACGGACCTATTTAAAATAAACCTCTTTTTCCCAGAGGCATAACCCCATTAACACCTTTCTAGACACCTATTTGATCAGCTAATTGTGATGTGTAAAACTCTCCCAGGAGTAACTCTTACTCGCAGTGGGTATCGGGATCCAACTATTCATAGAAGGTATGTAATCTCATTGCAAATTTCAACACTTGAAATTCCCAATAATACTTTTTCCCTTAGCGTGCTATGACCTTGACAGAGGTTAACATACCATAGTGCACTAGTCAAGTTCAACCCGCCATTTCATGATTGAATCAAACCCACCCGCATGACCCTTGACAGAGGTCAACAAGGTTGTACGACTACCCTAATCCAATCGCATCACATTCTTTATAGATAAGAAATAATCAACTACCGCACACTACGTCTTGACAGAGGTCAACAAACGTAGCACGAATACTAAATAATTCTTATCTAAAATGACGGAGGGCTACAGCAGGTTTTTCAGAAAACCTTTTTCGTAATGAACTTGATATCGTTGTATAAACAAGTGATTTTTTAAAAGGAGTGTTTTTTAGGCTTTTACTAGTTTCGCTAAAGAGGTCACTCCCGGTGAAGAGATCTTGGCTCTTTCCTTATTGAATAAGGTGCAGGATATTTCATAAATACCGCTATGCAAAGCAAGAACTATAGAAGCAATCAAAAACAAAACCGAGTGAGTTGTATCATCTGCTAGTTTCGCTAAAGAGATCACTCCCGGTGAAGGGATCTCGGCTCTTTCCTTATCGAATAAGGTGCTGGATATTCTACAAGGAATACCGCTTTGCAAAGCAAAAACTAGAGCTACCCTTTTTGAAAATTTGATTCTATAATATCTTTTAGGTTTCTTTTTCTTTCATTAATCTCATTAATGAAGTCCCATCATTTATGCTTCCTAAGCATCATAAAAGAAACGAAAATACAACGTATGCTTATACCATCCGCATTCACCACAGTGTCCCGTTATGCACCGTTAGGTTACTTAACTAACGGCATAGCAGGGCGGGACTAGCGCGGGTTCAAAACATAAGCAACGTTTATTATATATCATATATATAATAATAAAGCATTCGTCTCACGCATATAAAGTGATCACATCACAGAATATCAGCAGCAGAAGATAACATATGAAATATTGGATATACCAGGAGGTCCGTGTATTATTTTGAGCATGTATAAAATACGGATTCCACGGTCGCGATGAATAGCCAAACCCACATCCCTAGACCCTTACGAGAGCGGCAAGTAACCCTCCCAATTCTAGGGTTAGGAGACCCGGTCTCGACTCCTCAAGATAGCCTCCCACTGGACCTTAGAACCCGGTTTCTTGTGCTCTCCTCCTTTGGTCTATCCTAATGCGGAAAAGTAAATAATATACAATGGTGACATCATCCTCAACCCAGAAGTGCCCCAATAAAAGAATATTACATACATTGAATTTTACATGAATGAAAATGAAAAACTCTCATCTCATATAAAACCCACGGCTATTCAAAAGCAACGATCCAATATAACATATCACAGCAACACATAAAATCACATGTTATCAATGTAAGTAAATATGCGTATCCCAATTTTCGTTGACATATAGCACCGAAACCGGCGATACACCATATATTATACTTGCGGTCGCAGAAAAGAAAATTTCAAACTACAACATTTAGAATACACAATCACCTTAGACATCATAAACCTGAAATATCGCATACTTCGCATTTCATGCCTATCTATATGAATTTCACATATTGTATCACATTACAGAAAAAGCTAGACGATGTTAAACATTTCAATCGAATCAACAAACACCCAAAATTTCCCAAAAAGCTCAACACTTGAGCGCGGTTTAAAAATACTCAGTACATGCCACAGTACCTATGAACCAGCCGTAGAAGGGTCAACCAATGCCTCACCTGTGGCGTCAAGGAACTACTGCAAACCCTAGGGTTTGGTGGTGGTTCTTACGGTCACAGAATCAAGTTAGGGTTTCGTTCTTCTTGTTGGAGATAGTGCCCTCAGAGTCAATTATTGGATCACAGGCACGTGATTGCAATGATTGAGGGAGGACCTATCCCGGGACGACAGTCTTACTCGAGATGATAGTTTGCTATCTGGTTTACCTTTATCATCGTGTACTGCTTTAGGTGACATGACATGTCGCTATTGCACGTTGATAGAGCCCCTAGGATTCTTGCTTGACTGCCGGCAGTATGAGGGCGATCATATAAGTGAGAGCTGGAGTCTATTAGCACATCCTTAAAAGGTCCCTAGTCGTGGGAGATTCGAGACAGGGCATCGATTCTCCAGAGTAGACTAGTGTATACAGTCGAGACCCCGACGAGGGGCGGTGGCCGGTCTCACAAGCCACTGGTGTCAGTTGGTTCACCTAAGATGTATACAGGTGCTCATTGGGTTATGAGTACACCGGACAGGACTCACCGGGAACATGCTAGTTGGTCATATACCAGACGTCAGATGGCAGTTCCCTGGTGACATGTGTGCAGGTTAGTTCATCGACCTGGGGATCGTCATTTGTCTCGTGTGAGTTCCCACTGTACTTTGATTACTACCCTACCACGGCTCAAAGGAGTCGTGCAAACAGGTTTTAGTTGGGTACAGTCCCGAGCCACATGGAGGCAGTGAGCGTATCTTCAGGGGTTCGTCTCTCCCGGTATTGGGGGTGAGGTCGTGCTGTGTCTAGGAGAGCCATTACACAAAGTCCTTGGCCAAGGCAAGGAGATTTACTGGTAGGTATTCCAGTAGTATCTCAGGGTGTTCTGGGCTACACTCCGACACGACTTGTACCGCTTTTGGGGGTCTGACTTTTACCAACCCCCTAGGCCCGCCATGCGATACTCATAGACGAACGGATCGGACTGCACGGATATTGTCACTGACAGGCTCAGTAGGGTGTCAGGATGAGTTCGCTCATCGACGTCCCTTTTAGTCAATAGCTGGTGGCCCGTTACGTATTGGCTTATACCTCTGACGGGCTGGTGGTTAAATCCACAGCCATTGTATTGACGAGTCTTTAGAGTCCACCACACTTTCAGTTACTCAGCTTTCGGGCGAAACGCTGTAGAGGCCGTATGGAGATATGGCAGGGTTCGATCAGATACGTGCGGTATTGCACGGATCGTGATCGGACGGTTTTTACTAGCCGGCTTTGGCTTAAGCCGGATCTTAGTATTTGATAGTGTAGTTTTGTCTTTTTGCATTTGTATCCGGACGGAATACAGATGCGGGTGTGTATGCACAGTATTGGGGTTTTTCCTGTAATTTATTATGGGACCAGTTTTCTGGAGTTGCCAGTTTGCATTCCGTTCCGGCCGGTTTTTCATTGTTCCTTCTCGGCCGGACTTTTAGTTGGAGGGTGTTATTTGCAATTTGCAAATAACATTTGGTGGAGGGGGTTTATTGTGATTGTGACCTCTTCATTAAAAGAATTCTTTTTCTCCACTTGTCCTTTGATGTGACCCGCCACTGTTTGGTGTATGGGAGGGGTTATTTTTGGGTGGAAATTTTCCTTCCTTGATTTATTAATCATATAAACCCACACCCTTTTCCTTGGGGGCCGGCCACTGTTGCAGAGGGAGGGATTTGTTTTGAGTGGAATATTTTCCTTCTTGATTAATTTTGGTGGACCCCCCCATGTGTGTTTGCTGTGAAGGTTTTTTGTTTTTCTCCTTTATATTAATTCATGCACACTTCATACTTCATTTTTCAAGTGAGAAAAATGAGAGCAGGCTTCATTTTCCAATTTCCAGTGAGGAAAAATGCTTTTGGCCGAGCTCAATTTTTCCCTGGGCAAGCTCCATTTTTTCATCAAGTGTTCATGAAAAATCCTTGTGCAAATTCCTCCATCATGGCAACTATATCATAAACCCCAAGAGACAAGTTTCCTACATTATTCTACAGCTAATCTTGGGCGCGTCGGCTAGCCAACTTCACGCCCGAGTTGCCTCGGTATTGAGGTGGGAGCCCGTAAAAGATACAGGCGATGTGGTGCCCTTCCGGCGAGGAGGCGACGACCGGAGTTTCCGCAGGCGATCGGGACGACGACGAGAAGACCGGAGGACTCGGATCACTCGGTATATCTCTAACCCGTCTTATTCTAGTTAGCTTAGACTTGTTAATGGTTACGATCCGGATGTTTAGTGCGCGGTGGTGCCGGTTTGCTAAGTCCGCAAAATTTAAGTTGATCACCGCTTCCGCATTCCGGCGTCGGATTGACGGCCGGGGCGCCGCCGTGCACTTACAGTGGTATCAGAGCCTCGCCATTAACTTAGTCTAGCTTTGTGTAATGTGTTTTACGTTTCCGATCGAACAAAATCCCGAAAACGCATTTTTCATGCACATCAGTTTCTGTCGAATTTTTTTTGAGTCCAAAAATTTTTCAGGTTGTCTCAGAGTGATGTGCAGGGAATTTTAAGGTTACTGCAAAAATTTGGTAGCAGGAACTCACCATACCGCCACGGAAGGGCGGCCAAACCCCTGCTTTGGCCGCGCTTCCGCCGCGGGTGTAACTGTTCACGCTCCCAAAATTTTTCAGAATGTTCCTGAGTTGAAAATATGGTTTTTGGGATATTAAAATTGGGCCAATTATTTCTGTGAGTGCTACAGTTTTCTTTGGGGCCCACTTGTTAAGGTTTGATCAATCGGAAAATTTTAAACACATTTTTCACAGTATTTACATTATATCTGCGACCGTGAATGTCACTTGATCGGTAAATCCTGTCTAACTGCTATAGCTCGGTTAGACGGATTTGCGAACGTGACTTTCACGTTGATGTTCTATGTATTTGCTGTGATGTTGCGGATCGGTCGTGGGGGATAGCCTGGATGCAATGCTAGTACAGTTTTGTTGTATTATGTACATTTGATATTGCGGGGCGAGCGTCCGACATGTGGACTGCCGTCACTGCCAGTTTGTATTATTATTTTGGGGCACGACCTGGTTGCGGTCGATGTACCCGTTGTATGTATATTTTACTTTCTGTACTAGGTTTGCCCCGCGGAGGGGTGCACGGATAGCCGGGTTCTGGAGGGCAACAAGCCCGCATCTCATGGCATTGAGACGGAGGGGGCTTCACTCTAGGATTGGCGGGCTATTCGCCGCACTCGTAGGGGGTACAGGTTGACCCAGGAGGGGTGCCCAAGTTGCCGGATTCCGTGAAGTGCTGGGTGGTCCATTCACGGCGCTGAAGGGGGCTGCCTCGCTTCAGGTTTTGGCGGGTAACTTGCCGCGCCCGTAGGGGTCTAGGATTTCATTGCACAGGCTATCCACACGACCAGGGGAACGTCGGGTTTCAGTAGTGGCTCTGTGAAACCCGGGGATCCCAGATATCTGTATTGTTCTGTGATGCTGTACATTTCTGTGATGTTGCATTTTATTCACGCCTTGAGCGAAATACTATATATTGGTATATATATTAGTAGATGTTGTATATGTTTTACATCCACGCTAGTCCAGTCCCCGCTCTGCCGTTAGTTAGCTAACCTAACGGGTGATGACGGGACCCAGTGGCGAATGCGGATGGCATATACGTACGTCAGTATATTTTCGTTCTTTGTGGTGTGATCAATTGATGGGACTGCGTTGATTCGGATCAATGCAAGTTATACAAACCTAATCTGATGTTGTTGGAACACTTTTCAAAAAGCTGTTATTGCAAGGACGTTTACTTTTGTTTTGCATCGTGGTATTCATTGGAATATCCTGCTCCTCAGTCGACGAGGCAAGGGCCGAGATCCCTTCACTGGGAGTGACCCCTTGGACAGAAGTTTGCGTCAGGGCATTAACTTCACTATAGCCGATTACTTTTGCTTTGCATCGTGGTATTCATTTGGAATATCCTGCACCCCATTCTACGGGGAAAGAGCCGAGATCCCCTCACAGGGAGTGACCTCTTTAGCAACGGTTTTCGTCACTATATTTTTAAAAGCTATCCGTTCCTTCAACGATATCAAGTTCACTACGTTAAAGGTTTTCGCCAGAAATCATTCGTAGCCCTCCGTCGTTTCATATGGGTAGTCAATAGTATTCAAGCTGTGTTTGTTGGCCTTAGTCAAGGCACAGTGTTTGGTAGCTATTGGGTATTCATATGCTGCATAGATAGATGCGTTGGTTTGGGACAGTCGTATAGCCTTGTTGGCCTTAGTCAAGGGCTTGTACGGGTGGGTTCAAATCAACCTGGACAATGACGGGTAGAACTTGACATGTGACTTATGATTTGTTGGCCTTAGTCAAGGTCATAAGAGCATGGGGCAGAAATCACATCGGGAGTTTCAAAAGAACTGAAACTTGCCAGATATGCGCATACCTTCTGGAGTGTGATACCGTGAGCGGATTCCGTCACGTTATCATGCGATGAGAGTTGGATCCCGATTCCCACTGATGAGTTGGTTTACTCCTCGGGTGACCCCGACTAATTCTTCTTTCTGGTTTGGAGGAGAATTTGAGGTACAGTGGGAGGATTCCAGATTAGATAAATTGGTAACCATTCTGATCTAGGTTAGAGTGTACGCTGAGTGTTTCTTTTCTCTCTCTCTCTGGCAGCGACCATTGACCCGACCCTAAGACTTTGACTCAGTGACCAAGTTGACCGAACCTTCTTAAACACTGGCTTTTGGATTGTCAGAGTTGCAGACCTCATTGCCACTCCTACTTTTACCCTTTTCTCCAGGACACCCCGTATTACTACGAACGTCCACTTCCATTGGACAAAACCATCGTATGGTTAGATACGAACTCGAAGGAATTCGAGGATGGTTTCCGGTTCTGGAGAAAACGAATAGGATTATTCAGTTGTCTTTTCTTTTCACCTTCTCTCAGGTTGCGAGTACTCCTTGGTTTAGGAGTAGTACACCTATTACGCAAATTGGATAGTCTTCTTCCAAACCTTAGGCTGGTGCCGACCGGTAGGGAATGAAGAAAACCAATTAGCATAACGATGGTGTACAGAAGGTATTAAGTTCAGACAAAGCAAGGGATTAGTAAGAGGGCAAAGTAAATTGCGACTGCTTTTCACGACCGAACCAAGTATTTCTTCGCCAATCCTAAATCACCTTTGTATTTCTCCAGGACACTCCGTATCACTACGAAGATCCCATTTTATTGGATACTCCATCGTATGGTTATATACGAACTCGAATGGAACTTGTTCCAGTTCGGGGATGGATTCTGGTTCAGGAGAAATAGGAATAAGGTTTATTCGGTTGTCTTTTATCTTCACCCTCTCTCATTGCGAGTGTTCCTAGGATAGGGACAGTACACCCATTATGCTTATTGGATAGTCTTCTTCCAAACCATAGGCTGGTGCCGAACGGTAGGGAAGGAAGAAAACCATTTGGCCTAAAGGGGTGTGCAGAAGGTAAAGACTAAAGACATATGAAGGGATTTGGAGAGGTGGCAAAGAATTAAAAGGTTACAGACGTGAATCTGGAAGAGGCATTACTAGGAATACCAGGATACCCCATCGAAACATTTCAATATTTCAGTTTCACTGTGTAATGTTAAAAGAGAACTGATTTCCCGATTAGATACTTACTCCAGGGTATGTATTTACCAGGTATGATTCTCACATCTGTATGGTTTTACAGATGATGAGTGGGAGTACGTTATTGGGAATTGGGTGATCATCCTCATTATATCGGGATTCGTTGTAATCAGTGATATTTGAGGAAATCACCTGGGCTGTTTGCCGGTCGGCAAATATTTGTTTTTGAATATCCGCTGTTATGCACCAATTTCAAATTGATATATCTGTACGTCTATTTTCATAGAGTGAGATATACCTTTTGATATTATGTCGATGACATTTACCTATATCAGTGGATGGTTAGGTAAGGAGCATTAAACAGCGGTGTAATTCTTCTTAACCATAAGTACAGTTTTCAACCTACGACACACAGTGAATGAGTTGTAAGACTCAGGGACTTATACAGAGTATTGTATATTGTCCAGTGTCCATTAGGACAGAGGGGTTGGTCCTCATACTGTATTCTGTTTACTTTTAACTTCTCTAGTTCCTAGACATGTGTTTCGTAGAAACACAGGGTCTAAGTTTTGAGGAGTTATAGGTATTTGAATAGAGTAGAGAACCAGGTGTAGCAAGTATCGGGATTCTTCAAAGTGATCGAAGATGTAGATACTTGTGTATGGTATTCAGTTGATAGTAATGATAAAGAGAAATTGCTTCTCCTTCGGGTTACTCATAATTGGAAGCATTCCTATGTTGAGTAATGCTGATCGGCCTCCTTCCATTTAGTTGACATGCACTGGAGATAGCTGCATGATTTGAATCTGGTTAAATTAAATCAGTGCCTCTGGTTCTATATTGGATATAGAACAGTTCATATCTTAACGTTGTTAAGGTACGGGGAGTTGTCTGGCTTATGATTAAAACCAGACTCCGGATAACTCATAGGCACGTTTCAGTAGTGGCTGTTTGTGGGTTGACCCAGGCTATGACGAGGGTTGATTTTCTACCATCTGGAAGATCAATAGTGATATTGTTCTTGACTCGCCACAGTTTTAATAAAAATGGATTTTTCAGAAAACAGTAGTGGGAGTATGGTAGAACTGGAAGTGATTCCAGAACCGCAAACGATTACTGAAGATTTGATAAGGAACCTAAAGATTCAATCTGATTTGACATTCCATTGGCCACTCCGCAGATACGGTGGGTAACTTCAGGCACCCGAGAGGCACTCCGGTAGCCTCAAGGACGGTGACAGGGAAGTTCTTGTTTACCCACACTTGCCATTGTTGTTGTTCCAGGCTGCGAGACCCGGCAAGGGGATGAGTATAGCGTCGTTCTAAACTAGCTTTAGAAGTGCACGTCTATATGACTCTGCCAGAGGGTTGTCGTAGTCAGTGGGAGCAGCGGAAGCATTGGTGGACATCAGGCTTATGTCTATTCATAGACTAAAGCAGATATAGCGGAGATAGATCATCTGTTTCTGATGTGACAGTCATAGGTTTGACGTCATCAGAATAGGGGATGGATCTGTTGAGAAGGTAGTAGGAAGTGATTTTCCTATACTACGATCGGTTATATATTTTGGTCGTCACACAGTGGTTTCTCCACATGGGACTTGGACATTATATCAGACATACTGGTTACTAGATCTATGGTTTTAGATCTAGATTTGGGTGGTTTCCCAATCAGGGTACTTTGACAGCATTCTAAGAGTATTTAGAATGGACGACTCCTGGCATGGTAGTGTACCTGCAGGTAATGGAGTCACCCTCTCTAAAGGTGTCTTATAGACTAAAGTAGAGAGGGATGTGCATGATTGGCAGATCACTTGCTTAGGCAATTGAGTCAATCATGAGATGCCAAGTACCACACCTGATGTTGTTCTTGCACTAGATGCAATAAGTTGATATTGATCCAATCCTGGAGAAACAGACGGAAGCAGTTTTAGAACATAAGTAAATGTTCTAGGGATATGATAACGGCTGCCTCTTTTAGGAGACGGTTATCACTCCAGGCTTCCAAGGTGACATGGACGACAGGAGGTTGTCAGAGTTATAGTTTTCCCTCTGACAAGGGGCAGTATTTTGGACAGGTGATCCAAGGCAATACTGAGGGAGGCATGGCGCAGGATACTGATTAAGTTCAGTTGTCGATACAGTCTAAGAAGTTTGGATTTGGAGTTCATTTATGAGCTCGGTCCCATCAGACATCCAGACATTCTAAGACAGGTATTGCTCATTTCGGGAGATGGCATTCTCCGCGAACTTGAGATTTTGAGAGAGACATAGAAAGAAACATCAGAGCGGATCCACTCACTGAGGCTATTCCTCGAACGCAATAGTCTCGCAAACGAGCTTTGTGAGACTGACTAGTAGAGGAGTTGGGTGTTCGGTATCACACGGGCTGTGAGTATGCGACATCGCAATAATTAGCCTTGAGTGCAAGTGGGAGATTGTTGGAGATAGTGCCCTCAGAGTCAATTATTGGATCACAGGCACGTGATTGCAATGATTGAGGGAGGACCTATCCCGGGACGACAGTCTTACTCGAGATGATAGTTTGCTATCTGGTTTACCTTTATCATCGTGTACTGCTTTAGGTGACATGACATGTCGCTATTGCACGTTGATAGAGCCCCTAGGATTCTTGCTTGACTGCCGGCAGTATGAGGGCGATCATATAAGTGAGAGCTGGAGTCTATTAGCACATCCTTAAAAGGTCCCTAGTCGTGGGAGATTCGAGACAGGGCATCGATTCTCCAGAGTAGACTAGTGTATACAGTCGAGACCCCGACGAGGGGCGGTGGCCGGTCTCACAAGCCACTGGTGTCAGTTGGTTCACCTAAGATGTATACAGGTGCTCATTGGGTTATGAGTACACCGGACAGGACTCACCGGGAACATGCTAGTTGGTCATATACCAGACGTCAGATGGCAGTTCCCTGGTGACATGTGTGCAGGTTAGTTCATCGACCTGGGGATCGTCATTTGTCTCGTGTGAGTTCCCACTGTACTTTGATTACTACCCTACCACGGCTCAAAGGAGTCGTGCAAACAGGTTTTAGTTGGGTACAGTCCCGAGCCACATGGAGGCAGTGAGCGTATCTTCAGGGGTTCGTCTCTCCCGGTATTGGGGGTGAGGTCGTGCTGTGTCTAGGAGAGCCATTACACAAAGTCCTTGGCCAAGGCAAGGAGATTTACTGGTAGGTATTCCAGTAGTATCTCAGGGTGTTCTGGGCTACACTCCGACACGACTTGTACCGCTTTTGGGGGTCTGACTTTTACCAACCCCCTAGGCCCGCCATGCGATACTCATAGACGAACGGATCGGACTGCACGGATATTGTCACTGACAGGCTCAGTAGGGTGTCAGGATGAGTTCGCTCATCGACGTCCCTTTTAGTCAATAGCTGGTGGCCCGTTACGTATTGGCTTATACCTCTGACGGGCTGGTGGTTAAATCCACAGCCATTGTATTGACGAGTCTTTAGAGTCCACCACACTTTCAGTTACTCAGCTTTCGGGCGAAACGCTGTAGAGGCCGTATGGAGATATGGCAGGGTTCGATCAGATACGTGCGGTATTGCACGGATCGTGATCGGACGGTTTTTACTAGCCGGCTTTGGCTTAAGCCGGATCTTAGTATTTGATAGTGTAGTTTTGTCTTTTTGCATTTGTATCCGGACGGAATACAGATGCGGGTGTGTATGCACAGTATTGGGGTTTTTCCTGTAATTTATTATGGGACCAGTTTTCTGGAGTTGCCAGTTTGCATTCCGTTCCGGCCGGTTTTTCATTGTTCCTTCTCGGCCGGACTTTTAGTTGGAGGGTGTTATTTGCAATTTGCAAATAACATTTGGTGGAGGGGGTTTATTGTGATTGTGACCTCTTCATTAAAAGAATTCTTTTTCTCCACTTGTCCTTTGATGTGACCCGCCACTGTTTGGTGTATGGGAGGGGTTATTTTTGGGTGGAAATTTTCCTTCCTTGATTTATTAATCATATAAACCCACACCCTTTTCCTTGGGGGCCGGCCACTGTTGCAGAGGGAGGGATTTGTTTTGAGTGGAATATTTTCCTTCTTGATTAATTTTGGTGGACCCCCCCATGTGTGTTTGCTGTGAAGGTTTTTTGTTTTTCTCCTTTATATTAATTCATGCACACTTCATACTTCATTTTTCAAGTGAGAAAAATGAGAGCAGGCTTCATTTTCCAATTTCTAGTGAGCAAAAATGCTTTTGGCCGAGCTCAATTTTTCCCTGGGCAAGCTCCATTTTTTCATCAAGTGTTCATGAAAAATCCTTGTGCAAATTCCTCCATCATGGCAACTATATCATAAACCCCAAGAGACAAGTTTCCTACATTATTCTACAGCTAATCTTGGGCGCGTCGGCTAGCCAACTTCACGCCCGAGTTGCCTCGGTATTGAGGTGGGAGCCCGTAAAAGATACAGGCGATGTGGTGCCCTTCCGGCGAGGAGGCGACGACCGGAGTTTCCGCAGGCGATCGGGACGACGACGAGAAGACCGGAGGACTCGGATCACTCGGTATATCTCTAACCCGTCTTATTCTAGTTAGCTTAGACTTGTTAATGGTTACGATCCGGATGTTTAGTGCGCGGTGGTGCCGGTTTGCTAAGTCCGCAAAATTTAAGTTGATCACCGCTTCCGCATTCCGGCGTCGGATTGACGGCCGGGGCGCCGCCGTGCACTTACACTTCTAGAGGGTCCACCGCATTACTTGCATGAATTTTGAATGTTCTTTAATTTGAAAAAAAATCCAACTCTTGGAAAATTTTCAGCGAGGGTTAAAGTGGGTATTTGATATCCGTTTGAACTTTTTAACACCGTCTAAATAACCCGAAACAAAACTAGAATTACGAATACGAAACACTCCGAATAGCCAATGAATAAAGATAACATCACATACAAATTTAGCAAAAACCAGCAACACCTGAAACACCAAACCCCAGAGACTGGAACACACTGAAAATTTCAACCCAGAATCCCATAACTTGGCCGAGGTGGCCGGTTTTTGTACTGATGTGTGTTAGTGTATATGCCCTAGAGGCCATTACTGTATCATACTAGTTTGTATATTACTTGATGGAAGCTTGGGATATTCATAGTTGTATAGACAATCTTGCTCAAAATGGTAGTATGCTACTTGGTTTGTCTCTACTTCAATATGTGCATGTGTTTCTTTTTACCATATCGCTTATACATATTAGTAGAGCCCTTAGGATCTTTGCTTGATTACCAGCGTTGTGATGGCAGTCACACGTAAAGGAGTCCGGTCCGTTCGTCTGAGAATATCGCATGGCGGGCCTAGGGGGTGGTAAACGTCAGTCCCCTAATAGCGGTACAAGTCGTGTCGGAGTGTAGCCTAGAACACCCTGAGATAACACTGGAAACCTACCAGTATATCTCGCTTGCCCTGGCCAGGGACTACTTGTGTAATGGCTCTCCTAGACACAGCGCGATATCAACCCCCAATACCGGGAGAGACGAATCATGTCTAACCGTTACTGCCTCCAAGTGCTTCGGAACTGCACCCAACTACTACCTGTTTGCACGACTCCTTTGAGCCATGGTAGGGTAGTAATCAAAGTACAATGGAAACACACTCGAGGCGAAGTGATAGTGTCAAGTCAGCGGACTAAGCTGTACTCAAGTCACCTGGGAACTGATAACTGACGATAGGTATAATACTAACCAACAGTTCCCGATGAGTCATGTCCAGTGTACTCGTAACCTAACGAGCACCCGCATACTATCTCAAGTACGACGTACTGACGGCTGTGGGACAGACCGTCTCCCCTGCTGGGATGAGAAGCGTATACGCTAGTCTACTCCGGAGTATCGATGTCCCTTCTTGATAATCCTACGACTAGGGACCTGTATAAGGATGTGCTTGTAGATTACCCAGCCCCCACAAGTGTGACTGCCATCACAATGGCTAATTGCTTTGACCATTTGACCACATTTGACCACACTTGACTTTGTTGACCGTTTGACCAAAGTTGACTTGGACCTTCATGAGAGGTCTAAAGTTTTCTTTGGTTTTCTTTTTATTTTTGGGTTATGAAAATGGTCAAGTCAATTGTTGCCATCAACTTTATCTTGAAAAGATTAGTAATAATGATAGTGGTGTATTATTGAACCATGGTTCATTTTCTTAGTTCATAATTCATTTTCTCATTCTCTCTCTTAGAAAAAGAAATGAGAAAGCTCAATGGTTCTCCTTCATCTTCCTCCTCTTGAAAATTCCTTTGATCTCATGTGTTGAGAGAAAAAGGATTCAAATAGACAAACACTTCCATCTACCTCTTCTACACAACCTAGGACATCAAGACTATCGATCTTGTTGCCCTAGTTGCCTCAGCTCGAGGTGGAGCCCGGAGCACAACTCTCGGGTGGATCGTCTTCGACTCAAGAAGGCCGCGGAGGTGACCAAGATCCGGATCGATCCTCGGAGCATGGATGGACGAGCAGGACAGCGGAATTAAGACCCGAAGGACTGGTATCGTGAGGTATAATCTCTGTGACATAGTAGATAGAACCTCAAGTAGTTTGCTAGTTTGTAGTTTAGCAAAGATCCTTCTTTTAGTCCATGTTGTCTTTGTGCAAAAAATTGTTTTTCGCCGTTTCAGCCTCCCCGTAAGAACCGGGGTGAGCAACGTGGACTTACAGTGGTATCAGAGCCTAGCTAAACATAAACTAGCAAGTTAGCAAAGTATTTAGAATTTCGATCGAAAAAAAAATCGCAAAACATGTCCGGAAAAATCAACTTTCTGTCAATTTTTTATACTGCTCTAAAAATTATTTGACATACATAAAAAATCAGCTCAGGGTTTTCTAAAAACACTCACCAAAAACGATCTATTGACTCGGTCAAAGCGCCGCAGATCCGCGGCAAGAACATGCTTCTTGCCGCGGATCCGCGGCCGAGTTGACTCGGCCGTGGACTGGGTTTGGTGCAGTGTTCTTAGTTATCTGTTTTGGGATTTTTATGATAGTTTGTTTCTGCCCAGAATTTCCAGAAAATAAATTTGTGTTTGGGTTGGTTACAAATCTGTATTTTGATCAAAATTCCGTAGACTTTGGCTAATGGATATTATCTGTGATGTGATATATGTATTGAACGTCTGCTAATCGCTATACGTCGATTAGGGGGGGTTATACATATCTGTGATCTGTAATGTTGATGGTATATGTATATGAACTCGTTGGATTGTCGCGGATGAATAGCCGGGTGGATGTGAGATGAGAGTTTCTTTTTCTTTCATTCAATGTAAAATTTGTAAATTGATGTAATATTATTTGTTTGGCCGCACATCCGGGATGAGGTTGTAGCCGCCATTGTATAATTTCTTTTACTGTTTTTGCTCCTAGGATAGACCCAAGGTGGGGTGCACAAACTACCGGGTATCTCGAAGTGCCGAGTGGCCTACTCATGTTGTTGAGGGAGGTTGCTTCGCTTCGGGTACTTGGCGGGTAGTTTACCGCGTCCGTAGGGGTCTAGGATAGGGTATTGGCTATTCATCGCGACCGTGTAATCCGCTTTTCGTTGCAGGCTCGAACGAATCGCGGATTCCTAGTATATCCAAAGTGTTCATCTTTGATCTGGAATGGCTATCATTGCATCTGACGAATGTATATATCTATATATGATATCTATTTAGGCGTTGGTTATGTTTTGCATCCGCGCTAGTCCAGTCGCTCTGTCGTTAGTTAAGTAACCTAACGGGTGATGACGGGGCCCCGTGGCGAATGCGGATAGCATAAGCGTACGTCATATTTTCGTTGTTTTCTGCAATGGTAGGATTAAATGATGGGACGCATTAAAATTAATGCAAGAAAATAAACCAAGTAAAAGTCGTTGGAACACTTTAAAAACCACTCGGTTCTTTTTCAAAAACCAACTTTTAAACGCGGAGCTTGAACCACTCCTTTTAAAAGCTATCTCGTTCCATCGATTATATCAAGTTCACTACGTTCACGGTTTCGCCAAAACCATTCGTAGCCCTCCGTCATTTCGTATGAATATTCAATAGTATGCAAGCTATGTTTGTTGACCTTCGTCAAGGCATAGTGATTGGTAGCTGTTGGGTGTTCATATGTAGCATAGATAGATGCGTTGGTTTGGGACAGTCATATTACCTTGTTGACCTTCGTCAAGGGTATATACGGGTGGGTTCAAATTAACCTGGACAATGACGGGTAGAACTTGACATGTGACTTATGATTTGTTGACCTTCGTCAAGGTCATAAGAACATAGGGCAAAAATCCACATCGGGAGTTTCTAAAGAAACTGAAACTTGCTAGTGCTGCATTCCATTTGTAGTGTGATGATTCTGGTAGGATTCCTTCAGTTTTATCACACGATGATATTTGGATCCCGATCCTACTGTTGTTAGTTATATGTATGCCCTAGAGGCCATTACTGTACATAGGATGTATATTGTAGTGGATGCTTGGACATATATAGGGAGGACTTTCTTGCTCGACATGATAGTATGCTATCTGGTTGATCTTTACCTTAACGTGTATACTGATTGTCTCCCTGTTACATGGTAAAGCCCTTAGGATGTGTACTTGACTACCTGGACTATGATGCGGATCATACTAGTGGGGACATGGTAGTCCATAAGTACATCCTTCAAAGTCCCTAGTCGTGGGTATATCGAGACGGGGCATCGATATACCAGAGTAGACTAGCGTATACCTTCTCGACCCATACAGATGGGCGATGGATGATCCCATATCCATTGGTGTTTGACATCAGAGATGATATACGGGTGCTCAGTAGAGACTGGGTACACTGGACGGACTCGCCGAGAACTCCCAGATGGTATTATACCTTACGTCAGATGGCAGTTCTCTGGTGACACTGGTACAGAGTAGTCTGTTGACCAGAGATCGTCATAGAGTCTTGTGTGGTTCCCACTGTGCTTTGATTTCCATCTTACCACGTCCAAGAGGGCGTGCAAAACGGTGGTTTTTAGGTACAGTCCCGAGTCACATGGAGGCAATGAGCGATAGGAGGGGATTCGTCTCTCCCGGTATAGGGAGTTGATGTTGCGCTGTGTTCGATTGGCTATAACCGGAAATCCCTGGCCAGGGTTGCTGAGATTTAGTGGTAAGTGTTACCTGTAGTTTCTCGAACTGTTATAGACCTCATATCGACACGACTTATCGAGCTATTGGGGTCTGACGTTTACCACCCCTAGGCGAGATATGCGACATATCAGACGATCAGACCGGACTGTACGGTAAGTGTTACTGGTTGGATTCACAGGAGTGTGAGCGGGCTTGCTCGTCGATCTTCTGATCGCTCAATACCCGGGTGGCCGTTACGTTTAGCAGACCGCTTGCGGCTTATAGGTGTTTGATATGATCATCACCTACTGCCGGCGTATTGACGAGTCTTTAGAGTCCTACACAGAGGTTTCCTGGCTCAAGCGAAACGAAATAGGAGCGCATATGAGATATGTGCGGGACCGAGAATAATGCGTGTATGTGATACCGTATTCTATTCTCGCGATGAATGTATCAATTGGTTGTATGCGATATAACCTAGTTATCGAATCAACGATTGATTCGATATGCCGATACATTGAATATTAGTCGGTTATATGCGATATGACCGGGTCGTTAAATCAAGTGTTGATTTAATGATTTAATGCATAATTATATATTTGATATATTACTTTGCATTAAGTAGTATTGGTTCACTTTAAATGGATTTTCTCACTTGAAGTTCACAAGTTGTATATGTGATGTACTTTTGTGCACTTGATTGTATCATGTTTGATGATACATGCTTACTTGAGTTTGTGTAAAGTTTAAACCTTGGTTAAGTAAATGGTTAGGGTTTTGTTTAATTTATTTATTCATTTATTGATTTGTTTATTTCATTTTGGCAAAAGGAAAATGGTGGCTAATTTTGTTTCTTTGTTGAAGTTTCATGAAGCTTTGAAATAGTCCACCATTTTTGTTTTATGCCTAACCTAACCATTCACCTAACTATAGTTTGCTCTCTACACATAACCATGGTTGGTTTATGATAAGTATTCTATGATTTTCTTTTTTAAAGAATAACTTATCATAATTCTTATCATATCATTTTCATCATCTTCTTCTTCTTCTTCACATGAAGAAAGCTTTCTACCAACAATGGTGAAATGTGAAAATGAGTGAGAAATCCAATTCTAAAGTGAACCCACCTCCTATTTCTTCATCCTCTACCTCTTGCCAAGTAGTATAGGGTGTTTTCTTCACAAGTTTCATGACTTGGTGAAGTGGGAGCTTGATCTAGTGATGCCTCGACGTAGATCATCTTCGGTACGAAGCCGACGACCTTGCCCGCCCATTTCTCCGATGAAGCCGACGCTAGAGCCCGGGATTTGTTATGGACAGCGAGGAGACTTCATTGCGGAGCTATGGAGGTGGAGGACCGGATCTACAAAGGTTGTATTTCCGTTCTTTTAGTTAAATTGTTAACTAGTTGCATTTGTTTCGCCTAAAATTCTAGTTAACGATCTAGTCTAGGGTTTCTCGGCACCGTAAAGTTTGAAATTGGCATGGTTGATGCCATGTGAGACCTCATCAGCGTGCCTAGGAACCCTACAACTGTGAGTATATGCTACTTCTCGGGAACTTTCTCACTTAACGATCAATGCTATAAACCAAGTAGGTGTCTAGAAAGGTGTCAGCGGGGCTACGCCCCCAGGGAAAAGAGGTTCTTAAATTAAGGAACTTCATGAAAGCGTTGGAAAACCTCCCTCGAAGTACCGACACTGGCCTGGCTGAACGGTTAAGCAAGTATTGTACGGTGAGATTGATCCCGACTAATTCTTCCTTTATGGTTTGAGGAGGGATTCGAGAGACAGTGGGAGCCATCCTGTTTAGATAAATTAAAAACCAATCTAAACTTGCAAGAGCATCATGCTGAGTGCTTTCTTCTCTCTCTCTTAATTGCAGCGACCCAGTGACCACACCTAGGTTACATCTAGATAATAAAATGACTGAATCTGTTATGATTGGCAAAGGTCTGTCCAGATGTCCATTGCCCATAACAAGCTGGGACACCTCTTAACTAATCCAGCCCCTGCCGTCTCAGGACCAGTTTTCCCTGTCACGGATATTGATATCCGTAAGACATCGGAAAAAGACTGTGCGAAAGCCAAGTGCCTCGTGTTAGCCTCAGTTGATGGTGCATACCAGAGGCAGCACGAGAAGATGGACTTAGTTTCTATCTTCCTCCATAACAAAGATTTATATGGAGAGCAATCTCGTATCGCAAGATATGAGACCTTGAACAAATTGCTTCCAGTGAGGTTGGCTATCGGGTCATCTGTAGGGGGCAACGTCCTTACAGAGACCGGCTATTTTGAGCTCACGGACCTGAAGACCACGTTGAAGAACGGGTCAGGTGCTGACCTGATTCTGCAGTCTCTACCTTCTAACCTGAAGGAAACCAGGGAAGTAGAAGGAAAGGGAAGGGCAAAAGTTTCGGGACTGGATATAGTAAAAGAGGGATGTTCCTATTGTTGTGGGAATGAACATTGGCAGAAGGATTGCAGGGCTAGCAAAGCCAGTAGCCAAGATTCGAAGCATGTTGTGGGTTCGGTTTCGGGTGTGTTTGTAATAGAGAATTGTATGTCAGTTAACCCTACTTCCTGGGTATTGGATACCGGATCAGGATCTCACATCTGTAATTCGTTACAGGCTCTGAGAAACTATAGGGTTATCAAGATAGGTGATATGACTCTCAGGGTTGCTAACGGAATGAGCATGTACGCTGAATCCGTAGGGGAATATCATCTTGGACTGACAACTGGGCAGATATTGATTCTGCGTAACTGTTTTTATATACCAGGTGCGACTTGTAATATCATATCTGTATCCTTACTTTCTAAGGAAAGATATGATTTTACTTTTGTAAGCGATGTGGTCCACATCCACCTAAATCAAGTTCTAATTGGGTCAGGTACATTAAATAACGGGATATACGTATTGAATCAAGCTCAGATTTTCAGTGTCCAGAACACACTTAAAAGAAAGTCTCCGTAAATAAATCAGGCTTTCTTATGGCATTATAGACTGGGTCACATTAATGAGACACGGTTAACAAAGTTACATAAAGAGGGATACTTGAATCCGTTCAAGTATCAGTCTTATGCCACTTGTGAATCTTGTCTCATGGGAAAGATGACAAAGACTCCGTTCACTGGACACGGAGAAAGAGCAAGCGAGCTCTTGGGACTCATACACAGTGACGTGTGTGGTCCAATGTCTACACATGCATGAAGTGGTTATTCATACTTCATTACTTTCACAGATGATTTCTCTAGGTATGGACATGTCTTCCTGATGAAGCATAAATCCGAGGCCTTTGAGAAATTTCGGGAATACAAGAATGAAGTTGAAAAACAAACAGGCAAAAGTATAAAAACACTGAGATCTGATCGAGGTGGTGAATACTTGAGTGCCGAGTTTTTAGACTACTTAAAAGAGAATGGAATTCTCTCTCAGCTTACTCCTCCATACACACCACAACACAACGGTGTATCGGAAAGGCGGAATCAAACCCTATTGGATATGGTTCGTTCCATGATGAGTAAGGCTGAGTTGCCGCGATCTTTCTGGGGTTATGCACTAGAAACAGCTGCATATCTCTTGAACAAGGCTCCAACCAAGACTGTGCCTACCACCCCATATCAGATGTGGAGTGGGAAGAAACCCTGTCTTAAGTATCTTAAGACATGGGGTTGTCCAGCTTTTGTAAAGAAGCAGCATGCGGACAAGCTCGAGGCACGCTCAGTACTCAGTAAGTTTGTGGGATACCCAAAGAACTCTAGGGGGTATCTTTTCTATTCCGCAGAGGAACAAAAGGTTTTTGTTTCTCAGCATGCCCACTTCTTGGAAACTGAATTTTTAGAAAATCAGATAAGTGGGAGCGCAATAGAACTGGAAGAAATTCCAGAACCACAAGCTATTACTGAAAGCTTGGAAGAACCAGAAGTTTCAAGAGAACTGGACATTCCTACGCCGCTCCGCAGGAGTAGTAGGCAGTCTCATCCGCCCGAGAGATACTACGGTTTTCTCATAGACGGGGATAGAGAGGATTGCACCATTGATTATGGTGAGCCTATTAGCTTCCAGCAAGCCATTCAGAGCGGTGACTCGATAAAATGGCTGGATGCAATGCGGACCGAGATAGAGTCCATGTACACTAACAAAGTTTGGACTTTGGACTTTTCTCCAGAAGGGGTAAAACCCGTAGGCTGCAAATGGATCTTCAGAAAGAAGATTGGTGTAGATGGGCAGGTTGAAACCTATAAAGCTAGACTTGTTGCAAACGGTTTTCGTCAAAGACCTGGTTTGGACTATGACGAGACCTTTTCTCCAGTGGCTATGCTCAAATCCATTCGGATCCTTCTTGCCATTGCTGCTTTCCACGATTATGAAATCTGGCAGATGGACGTAAAGACGGTTTTCCTAAATGGAAATTTAGAAGAGTGCGTCTATATGGATCAGCCGGAGGGATTCATTCAGAGTGGGAGCAGCGGTAAAGTGTGCAAGTTGCTCAAGTCCATCTATGGACTGAAGCAAGCATCGCGGAGTTGGAACATCTGCTTTGATGATACTGTCAAGGAATTCGACTTTATCAAAAACCCAGATGAACCATGCATTTACAGTAAGATTGTAGGGAGAACTGTGGTATTCCTCGTCTTGTACGTGGATGACATTCTCCTAATATGAAATGATATTCCTATGCTACAGTCAGTCAAAGGATTCTTGTCACAGAGGTTCTCCATGAAGGACCTGGGCGATGCCAACTACATTCTGGGGATCCAGATCTATCGTGATAGATCTAAGAGGATGTTGGGACTTTCACAGTCCAGGTACATCGACACCATACTGAAAAGATTTAGTATGGAAGATTCCAAGCGTGGTAATTTACCGGCTTGTCACAAGATCACCCTCTCCAAAGAGATGTCTCCCAAGACTGGTTTGGAAAGGGATCGCATGTCTATTATACCCTACGCTTCTGCGGTAGGCTCTATAATGTATGCGATGTTATGTACCAGACCAGATGTAGCATACGCATTGAGCGTTGTAAGCCGGTATCAGTCGGACCCAGGGGAGAAACACTGGATAGCGGTAAAGAACATTCTCAAGTACCTGAGAAGGACTAAGGAGATGTTCTTGGTGTATGGCGGAAAAGACCTCCAGATCGAGGCCTTTGCTGACTCCAGCTTCCAAAGTGACAAGGATGACTCCAAATCCATGTCGGGTTATGTCTTTACCCTCAATGGAGGGGCAATTTGCTGGAAGAGTTCCAAGCAGGAAACCGTTGCTGACTCAACTATGGAAGCGGAGTACATAGCTGCTTGCGATGCCGCAAAGGAAGCTATCTGGATGAAGAAGTTCCTCACGGAGCTTCAGGTGGTTCCTACCATTGTTGATCCAATACCGCTGTATTGCGACAACAACGGCGCTATAGCTTTAGCGAAGGAACCCAGGTCCCATCAGAAGTCCAGGCACATTTTGAGGCGGTACCACCTGATCAGGGAGATCGTAGATCGCCGGGAGATCGAGGTAAAGAGAGTAGATTCGGAGAATAACACTGCAGATCCACTCATGAAGGCCCTACCCCAGACTCAGTTTGAGCAGCTGATCGAAATGATAGGTCTTCGATACGCCAGTACATGGCCTTCGTGCAAGTGGGAGATTGTTAGTGTATAAGCCCTAGAGGCCATTACTGTATCATACTAGTTTGTATATTACTTGATGGAAACTTGGGATATTCACAGTTGTATAGACAATCTTGCTCAAAATGGTAGTATGCTACTTGATTTGTCTCTACTTCAATATATGCATGTGTTTCTTTTTAGCATATCGCTTATACATATTAGTAGAGCCCTTAGGATCTTTGCTTGGTTACCAGCGTTGTGATGGCAGTCACACTTGTGGGGGCTGGGTAATCTACAAGCACATCCTTATACAGGTCCCTAGTCATAGGATTATCGAGATGGGGCATCGATACTCCGGAGTAGACTAGCGTATACGCTTCTCATCCCAGCAGGGAAGACGGTCTGTCCCACAGCCGTCAGTACGTCGTACTTGAGATAGTATGTGGGTGCTCGTTAGGTTACGAGTACACTGGACAGGACTCATCGGGAACTGTTGGTTGGTATTATACCTATCGTCAGTTATCAGTTCCCAGGTGACTTGAGTACAGCTTAGTCCGCTGACTTAACACTGTCACTTCGCCTCTAGTGTGTTCCCACTGTACTTTGATTACTACCCTACCACGGCTCAAAGGAGTCGTGCAAACAGATAGTAGTTGGGTGCAGTCCCGAAGCACTTGGAGGCAGTGACGGTTAGACATGATTCGTCTCTCCCGGTATTGGGGGTTGATATCGCGCTGTGTCTAGGAGAGCCATTACACAAGTAGTCCCTGGCCAGGGCAAGCGAGATATACTGGTAGGTTTCCAGTGTTATCTCAGGGAGTTCTGGGCTACACTCCGACACGACTTGTACCGCTATTAGGGGACTGACGTTTACCACCCCCCTAGGCCCGCCATGTGATATTCTCAGACGAACGGACCGGACTGTACGGAGATTGTCACATACAGGCTCAGTAGGAGTTCGAATGGGTTTACCTCATCGGCCTTCTTATCGACATCTACCTGGGGACCGTTACGTACAGCTAGTGCCGCTTGCGGTCTGTGGTTAAACCCACTGCCAGCGTAGTGTCGAGTCTTTAGAGTCCCACACAGAGAGTTTCCCTGCACTGAGCGAAACGTGTAGAGGCCGTATGGTTTTATGGTAGGGCTACGATCACTTACGTACACTTGTGTGCGTGTGCTGTTCGGGCAGGCAATACTAGTGGGCTTTGGTTTAAGCCGGATCCTAGTATTGCACGGATGGATTTGTTTTTGTCTTCTGTGCATTCGCATTCTACGGAATGCGGAAGCGGGTGTGTATGCACAGTTTTGAGGAGCGAAGAAGGAAGGGGTGCCTCATTAAGGTTTTGACAGTTGAGTCGGCCAAAACCGTTTTGAGGCGGACTCATTAGGGTTTTGGCAGTTCGTTCGGTCAAAACCATTATGAGCCGGGGACATTATTTACTAATCTTTTTAGTGACAATTATGTGATGGCTAATTGTTTTGACCATTTGACCACATTTGATCACACTTGACTTTGTTGACCGTTTGACCAAAGTTGACTTGGACCTTCATGAGAGGTCTAGAGTTTTCTTTGGTTTTCTTTTTATTTTTGGGTTATGAAAATGGTCAAGTCAATTGTTGCCATCAACTTTATCTTGAAAAGATTAGTAATGATGATAGTTGTGTATTATTGAACCATGGTTCATTTTCTTAGTTCATAATTCATTTTCTCATTCTCTCTCTTAGAAAAAGAAATGAGAAAGCTCCATGGTTCTCCTTCATCTTCCTCCTCTTGAAAATTCCTTTAATCTCATGTGTTGAGAGAAAAAGGATTCAAATAGACAAACACTTCCATCTACCTCTTCTACACAACCTAGGACATCAAGACTAGCGATCTTGTTACCCTAGTTGCCTCGGCTCGAGGTGGAGCTCGGAGCACAACTCTCGGGTGGATCGTCTTCGACTCAAGAAGGCCGCGGAGGTGACCAAGATTCGGATCGATCCTCGGAGCGTGGATGGACGAGCAGGACAGCGGAATGAAGGCCCGAAGGACCGGTATCGTGAGGTATAATCTCTATGACATAGTAGATATAACCTCAAGTAGTTTGCTAGTTTGTAGTTTAGGAAAGATCCTTCTTTTAGTCCATGTTGTCTTTGCGCCAAAAATTGTTTTTCGCCGTTTCCGCCTCCCCGTAAGAACCGGGGTGAGCAACGTGGACTTACAATGTGGCCAACCCAATTCTGGCGAGGGGGGATGAATTTTTCACTGTGTTCATGATGCTTCTCATACAACATTCTGCAGTTGTTTAAAAAAAATTTGACTCCTTAAAAAATTCGATAGAAACTAGGGTTTTAAATCGGGTGTTTCAGAGTTGTTTCGGTTTCGTAATCCTACACAATCCGTCTAATTCTCTAGCTAGGCTTTGATACCACTGTAGGGTTCTAAGCACGACAACAAGGTTTCGGGTGGGATCGTCCATGTCAAATTAATTTTTTTTTCCATGCTATAAGAACCCTAACCAACGATGTTAACCAGAGAATCATACGAAATCGAAATGTAAACAACTTTACAACTAAGTGAGTAGAGATTACAACCTTTGTAGTCCGTTCCTTTACTTCTATAGCTCCTTGTTGTGGTCCCTTCGGTGCGATCAACGAACTCCCAGACTTTTGAGAGGCTCCACAAGATGTATGATGCATGCTTGCTTATAGTCTTCGAAATCCAAGATGATCTACTTCGAGGAAACACGGACTCAAGCTATCTCTTCACTAATGTGGAACTAGTGAAACCAACAGCCTAAATTATATGGCTAGTATAGAAGAGGATGATGAAGTAGGAATTTTTCTCACTTTAGAATTTATTTTCTCACTAGGATTCATCACCTTATGAAACCCTAGAAAGCTTTTGAGATGAGGAAGAAGATGAAGAGAGAAAATGAACAAGTGAATTAGTTGTGTGAGAATAGCAACCATGGTGAGATACGATCTCATACTAACTCTTGTAGAGATTAAACCATGGCCAAGGATAAATGGTAAGGTTAAAAAATATCTCAAGTAATCCAAATTGAGTGGCCTTGTCAATGGCAAACCCTAGCTTCTCTAAGCTTCTTTGCCATGACAAAATCCAATTCATTTTGAATTACTTTAAATGAGTAAAACCCTAATTTATCCAAAGCATGGTGTAAGTCTCATATAACCATGTTGCATGTATTAACAACCATGTCACAATAACATATATCACATATATGCAAAGTGTACACAAAAGTGAGAAAAAGAAACAATTAAGTGAGCTAATATTACTTAATGTAATTCAATATGTCAAATATATAATTATACATTAAATTATTAAATCAACACTTGATTTAATAATACGGCTATATCACATACAACCGGCTAATATCAAATGTAACAACTTATCGAATCAACACTTGATCCGATAACCCGGCTATATCACATATAACCGGACAATATCACATATCGCGAGAATAGAATACAGTATCACATATTGTATTAATCTCGGTCCGGCACATATCACATATGTGCTCCTATTTCGTTTTGCCTGAGCCAGGAAACCTCTGTGTAGGACTCTAAAGACTCGTCAGTACGCCGGTAGTAGGTGATGATCATATCAAACACCCACAAGCCGCAAGCAGTCAGCTAAACGTAATGACCACCCGGGTATTGAGCGATCAGAAGATCAACAAGAAAGCCTGTCCATACTCCTGCGAATCCAATCAGTAACACTACCGCACAGTCCGGTCTCTTCGTCTGATATGTCGCATATCCAGTCTAGGGTGGTAAACGTCAAACCCCAGTAACCGATAAGTCGTGACGAAGTGAGGCTCATAATGGGTCGAGAAACTACTGGTAACACTTACCAGTAGATCTCCATATCAGCCCTGGCCAGGGACTTCCAGTTATAGCCAATCGAGCACAGCGCAACATCAACCCCCAATATCGGGAGAGAAGAAACCCCTCCTATCGCTCATTGCCTCCATGTGATTCGGGACTGTACCTAAAAGCCACCGTTTTGCACGTTCTCATGAACGTGTTAAGGTGGAAATCAAAGCACAGTGGGAATTACACAAGACTCTATGACGATCTCGGGTCTACAGACTAACCTGTACCAGTGTCACCAAAGAACTGCTATCTGACGATAGGTATAATACCAACTAAGAGTTCTCGGCGAGTCCGTTCAGTGTACCCAGTCTCTATTGAGCACCCGTATATCTTCTTTGATGTCAAACACCAATGGATGTGGGATCATCCATCGCCCATCATATGGGTCAAGAAGCGTATACGCTAGTCTACTCTGGAATATCGATGCCCTGTCTCGATACACCCTCGACTAGGAACAATTATAGGATGTACTTGTGGACTACCCTGGCCCCACTAGTATGATCTCCATCATAGTCCTAGTAGCCAAGTACACATCCTAAGGGCTTTATCAACATGTGAGAGAAAGACAGTATCACAATACAAATCTACATGTTAAGATAAAGAGCAACCAGATAGCATACTATCATGTCGAGCAAGAAAGTCATCTCTATATATATCCAAGCATCCACTATAATATACATCATATGTACAATAATGGCCTCTAGGGCATATACATAACTAACAATAACCTCATGACATCATGTCCGGTCATATCGACTCATATCATTCTAACACACACACACACACACACACACACACACATATCAGTGTGTGTGTGCACAACATATATACCAATGGCTCAAGGCTAAGAATATAAGAACTAAGGACAGACCTCCTTATAAGTATGCTTACTATCGCCTATAGTCTCCTAGAACCCTATTAGCTAAGTATACATATCTAATATTTATATATTTAACTATATATAGGTACCATAATACTACAGTTGCGGGGGTGCTATACGCCATCCACCCGAATTCCCCCGTAGATATATATCTACTCACCTACTATTCTTGCTCTAGCCGAAGTCAATGAACACCTTGCCCTCCTTCGTTACCGTGGAAGTCCACGTGAATGCACCTACAAATCAAAGCATATCGTATCGAAATCAAAATCAATCCGAAAACCGATACGGTAAGCGAAATGCAAATAGATTAAAACCTATGGTCCACACATGCAAGAAGAACCAAACAACTCCCGACGTTGACGTACGAACGTCAAACGACCGAGTCAAAACTCAAATATCAAAAAACCAGGTTTTAAATATTGTAAAACATCGCCAAAAATCATGTAAAATAACTCTAGATTTTTATTAATGTAAAATTAGACATTTTTTCATACAGGGTGGGTTTAGTTATCTAAAAAGTGAGCTACAGACTAAGTTTTAGACCCTAACTTCAAAATTGGGCCGCAAATTGCGGCCAAATCGAATAAAACGGCGGCCAAAAGATGAAGTCTTAGGCCTCTAGGATAGCTTCCTAGTGGTCTGCATATCTCACTGTATCTGCAATTTAATTTTCAGAGTGTTAGTTATATGTATGCCCTAGAGGCCATTACTGTACATAGGATGTATATTGTAGTGGATGCTGGGACATATATAGGGAGGACTTTCTTGCTCGACATGATAGTATGCTATCTGGTTGATCTTTACCTTAACGTGTATACTGATTGTCTCCCTGTTACATGTTGGTAAAGCCCTTAGGATCTGTACTTAACTACCTGGACTATGATGCGGATCATACTAGTGGGGACATGGTAGTCCATAAGTACATCCTTCAAAGTCCCTAGTCGTGGGTGTATTGAGACGGGGCATCGATATACCAGAGTAGACTAGCGTGTACCTTCTCGACCCATACAGATGGGCGATGGATGATCTCATATTCATTGGTGTTTGACATCGGAGATGATATACGGGTGCTCAGTAGAGACTGGGTACACTGGACGGACTCGCCGAGAACTCCCAGATGGTATTATACCTCACGTCAGATGGCAGTTCTCTGGTGACACTGGTACAGAGTAGTCTGTAGACCCGAGATCGTCATAGAGTCTTGTGTGGTTCCCACTGTGCTTTGATTTCCATCTTACCACGTCCAAGAGGGCGTGCAAAACGGTGGTTTTTGGGTACAGTCCCGAGTCACATGGAGGCAATGAGCGATAGGAGGGGATTCGTCTCTCCCGGTATAGGGGGTTGATGTTGCGCTGTGTTCGATTGGCTATAACAGGAAATCCCTGGCCAGGGTTGCTGAGATTTACTGGTAAGTGTTACCAGTAGTTTCTCGAATTGTTATAGACCTCATATCGACACGACTTATCGAGCTATTGGGGTCTGACGTTTACCACCCCTAGGCAAGATATGCGACATATCAGACGATCAGACCGGACTGTACGGTAGTGTTACTGGTTGGATTCACTGGAGTGTGAGCGGGCTTGCTCGTCGATCTTCAGATCGCTCAATACCCGGGTGGCTGTTACGTTTAGCAGACCGCTTGCGGCTTGTGGATGTTTGATATGATCATCATCCGCTGCCGGCGTATTGACGAGTCTTTAGAGTCCTACACAGAGGTTTCCTGGCTCAAGCGAAACGAAATAGGAGCGCATATGAGATATGTGCGGGACCGAGAATAATACGTGTATGTGATACCGTATTCCATTCTCGCGATAAATGTATCGATTGGTTGTATGCGATATGACCTAGTTATCGATTCAAGCATTGATTCGATAAACCGATACATAGGATACTAGTCGGTTATATGCGATATGACCGGATCGTTAAATCAAGTGTTGATTTAATGATTTAATGTATAATTATATATTTGATATATTACTTTGCGTTAACTAGTATCGGTTCACTTTAAATGGATTTTCTCACTTGGATGTGCACATTGTATATGTGATATACTTTTTGTGCACTTGATTGTATCATGTTTGATGATACATGTATTGCTACGGTTTTTGTGTAAAGATCAAACTATGGTTACATGTTAATGGTTAGGGTTATGTTTTATTCACTTATTTATTTATTTAGTGTTTTTTGGAAAAAATGATAAGCATAAAAGAAAATGGTGGCTTTGTTTGTTTTCTTGTTGAAGCTTCATGAAACTTTGACCAAAGTGACCATTTTGTCTCATGCTTAACCCTAACCACTCCATTAACCCTAGTTTAATCTCTACACTTGACCATGGTTCATGATATGATAAGTATTGTTTTTCTTTTCAATTTAAAATAACTTATCATAACATAATTCTTCTTCTTCTTCCTTTCTTCACTTGAAGAAAGCAAGCTCCATCAATGGTGATTGATGGAAACTAGTGAGAAATCCAATTCTAAAGTCTACCCACTTCCTATTTCTTCATCCTCTACCTCTTGCCAAGTAGTAGAGTGTGTTTTCTTCACAATTTTCTTGACTTGGTGAAGTCGGAGCTTGATTTAGCGATGCCTCGACGTAGATCATCTTCGGCATGGACATCGATGACCTAGCTTGCCCATTCTCCGACGAAGCCGACGCTAGAGCCCGGGAACTCATTTGGACAGCGAGGGGACTTCGTTGCGGAGCTATGGAGGTGGAGCACCGGATCTACAAAGGTTGTATTTCCGTTTCCTTTTAGTTTAGATGTAAACTAGTTTCTTTTTCGCCTAGTTTTCTAGCAAACGATCCGTAGTCGGGTTTCTCGGCACCTAGAATTTTTGAAATTGGCATGGTTGATGCCTTGTGAGACCTCATTAGGAGGACTAGGAACCCTACAGTGGTATCAGAGCTACTAGACATTGGATGTCGACCTATGGGGGGTTCTCACTGTGTGACAGTGTGGCGAAGCATAGGCTCTTACCCCCAGGGTGTCCCGAGACCGGAAGGTGTTCCGGCGGGTTGTAGTCCTCGCGAGGGGGCATGCGTAAAAAGTAGCTGCTGAGGGACCCGTTGGTGCCACGGCGACCCCATTGGATGGGGTTGCTGCCTGACCTACAGTGGTATCAGAGCCTAGCTAGAGCCTTAGGCGAAGTCTAGACGCGATTTGAAGTCCGAACGAACCCGAAACCCGATCACAAACATGCTCTCTGTCCTTTTTTCAAAAACGTGGATTTTTCCAAATTAAAAATATGCAGAAAACTCAGCAGGGAATTCTAAGAATTACGGCGCAAAATTTATTGGATGAACAGTGAAATCGGCGGCGGAACCGCGGCATAAGCCTAGATTATGCGGCGATTCCGCGGCTAAAATATGACGTCAGCCTTTAAAAGTTGCACAGTAATTCATTGTTTTCAGTGCTGAGTTCTCTGGGTATTTTTAAATTTTATTCAAGAGTTAAATTTTCTGCAGTTGTTTTGGGGATTCGGAATTTCGATCGGATTATCAAATTTCGTCTTTTGTGTATTTCCGGATAAATTTTAGAATATGTTAAAAAGTTCGACCGGATATAAATACCCAACTTTTCCCCTGTCGGGAAATTTCCAAGTGTTGGATTTTTCCGTAGTTTAACGACGTTCTAAGTAGTGCAAGTAACGCGATGGACCCTCTAGAAGACAACAAACCTTAACTCGATTATGTGACCGTCTTGAACTGCCCTTTGAACCTTCGGGTTTGGGGCAGTACGGCGTGCCACATGTGAGGCGTTGGCTTGACCCTTCTACGGCTGGACCGTCGGTACTGAGGCACGAACTGAATGTTGTTAGACTTATTTCATGTGTTGAGCTGTATCGGGAAAACTTGGGTATTCGGATGTTCGATCGGAAAGTTTAACATTTTCTGTTTATCTGGAATGTGATACAATAATTGGAATTCACATACAGTTATGAGATAACTGAATGAATGTTATAAACACAGCAGTTTAGTCTCACTTGATCTGTTGCCACGGAATTTTGATGTGATCAAAAGTCCGTCGCAATCACGTAGCGTACGCGGATACTCGCCGGGTAAACTTAATAGACAGCCTCGCTCCATAGCCCCGACCAAGTGACTGTAGGAGAACCCCGTCGCCGAAAGCATCCGTACGGGTGCTCGCGGCAGCGATGTTCCGCCTTGGTGCACTTCGTCGACGGTATCGGGGGTGCAGCCGTCTACTGAAGTTTGCGACGAGCATTCGATCAGGATGTCGGGAATCTTGTTGAATTGCCCGACTTGATATTGAAAAGTGTTTTCGATTTTGAGACTAAAATGCGGGGTTTATAATTGTTAGGCATGTGATGTCTAAGGAATTCATTTGGTCAGGCATGTGATGTCTGAGGTGGTTGCGGATTCCAACTGTTGTAGTTTTACACTTTCTTTTCTGTGACCGTAAGTGTAATATGTGATATCGCCGGTTTCGTTGCTATATGTCAACGAAAATTAGGATGCGCATATTTACTTACGTTGATGACATGTGATGTTATGTGTTGCTGGATATGTTATATTGGATCGTCGTGTTTGAATAGCCGGGGGTTTTTATGTGAGATGAGTGTTTTTCATTTTCATTCATGTAAAAACTTGTATGTAATATTCTTTTATTGGGGCACTTCCAGGTTGCGGAAGTAGTCACCGTTTGTATATTATTTACTTTTCCGCACTAGGATAGACCCAAGGAGGAGGGCACATGTAACCGGGTTCTGGAGTCCAGTGGGAGACCAACTCGAGGAGTCGAGTCCGGGTCTCCTAACTCTAGAATTGGTAGGGTTGCTTGCCGCTCTCGTAGGGGTCTAGGGGTGTGGATTTGGCTATTCATCGCGACCGTGGAATCCGTGTTTTATACTGGCTCGTATTGAAAACACGGACGTCCTAGTATATCCAATATTTCATATGATTCTTCTGCTGCGATATCTGTGATGTGATCATGTGATGTTCTGTGATAGATACTGTATATAGTATATATGATATATTATATAGACGTTACTTATGTTTTACACCCGCGCTAGCCCTGCCCCGCTCTGCCGTTAGTTACCTAACCTAACGGTGCACGAGGGGACATCGAGGCGAATGCGGATGGCATAAGTGTACGTCGTATTTATCTGTGATGTTTAGGTACTTAAATGATGGGACTTCATTAATGTGATTAATGAAATAAAAGAAACCTAAGATGTTGTAGAATCGAATTTCAAAATAAAACAGGTAGCTACAGTTCTTGCTTTGCACAGAGGTATATGTGATATATCCTGCACCTTATTCGATGAGGAAAGGACCGAGATCCCTTCACCGGGAGTGACTCCTTTAGCAATAACTGGCAGATGCTATACACTCGGTTTGTCTTTTGATTGCTTTTAAGTGTTTTTGCTTTGCACAGTGATATATATGATATATCCCGCACCTCATTCGAAGAGGAAAGGACCGACGATCCCTTCACCGGGAGTGACTCCTTTAGCAAAACTAGAAAAGCCTCAAAAGCACTCCATTTTTTAAAATCATTTGATTCTACAACGATATCAAGTTCATTACGCAATAGGTTTTCAGAAAAACCTGTCGTAGCCCTCCGTCATTTCAGATAAGTAGTAGTTAGTATTCGTGCTACGTTTGTTGGCCTGCGTCAAGGCGTAGTGTGCGGTAGCTAACTGGTGCTTATCTGCATAAGCATATGATGTGATTGGATTAGGGTAGTCATGCGACTTTGTTGGCCTGCGTCAAGGGTCGTGCGGGTGGGTTTGATTCAATCAAGAAATGACGGGTTGAACTTGACTTGCGGTCTATGGTTTGTTGACCTTGTCAAGGTCATAGATCGTTCGGGGCAAAATATTATCGGGAATTTCAAGTGTTGAAATTTGCAATGAGATTGCATACCTTCTATGAGATAGTTGGATCCCGATACCCGCTGCGAGTAAGTGTTACTCCTGGGAGAGTTTTATACATTACAATTAGCCGATCAAGTAGGTGTCTAGAAAGGTGTCAACGGGGTTACGCCTCTGGGAAAACGAGATTTACATTAATTAGGTTCGTGCGAAAGCACGGGGGACCTCCCTCAAAGTACCGACACTGGCCTGGCTGAAAGATTGGCTAACTTGTAGTGTGTAATTAATCCCGGCTAGTCTTTCCTTTTAGGGTTTGAAGGAAGATTTGATAAAAAGCAGTGGGAGCCATCCTGATTAGATAAAATAATAACCAATCTATTCTTGCAAGAGCGCACGCTGAGTGTTTTCTTCTCTCTCTCTCCTGGTAGCGACCATATCACGCCTTAATCAAGATAATAATACGAATTATTGACCGAACCCGCTTGTTATACTGAGCTGGGGAACGTTGGTCCCGCTCCAACTTATAATTGTTATAAGACAGAGCAGGAAATTGGGGAATACCAGATTTCCCGTGCCGCCCAAACAAAGAGAGTGCATGCTGATGCATCATCTTCGGGTTTGTTCATTATACAGAACTGTTTCTCAGTATCCTTTACGTCCTGGGTATATGATACCGGATCAGGATCCCAGATATGTAATCAGTTACATAGGGCTACAGATAGGTAGAGAACTGAGAACGGGTGATAAGTTTCATGAGACAGAAAACGGGGCAAGAGTTGCAACCAAGTCTGTTGGTCACTGTCACCCTGTATTACCAATACATTGATTCTGAACGAATGTTATTAGATTCCGAACCTGATATACAAAATCAGATCTGTCTCTTTATTAGTAAAGAAACGGTAAAATTTTGTATTGTTGGATAATGTTTTGAACATTTCCTATATCAAAAGTTGATCGGTTCAGGCACGTTATCTAAAAGCGTTGATGTTCTAAATCAAACTACAGTTCTTAGTATACGGATCACACACAAGAGGAAGAGTTCAGAAATGAACGAATTCTTCTTGAGGTATTGTAGACTAGGTCATATCAATGCGACCCGACTAGCTAAGTTACATTTAGATGCATATTTAAATCAGTTTGAATTTACATCTTGTGAAACTTGCCAGTCATGTCACAGAGATAAGATGACCATAGCTCCGTTTATTGGAAACAGAGAAAGAGTTAGTGAACTTTTGGGATGATACATGTTGATGTATATAGGTCCCCAGTCTACACTTGCCAAGACTGGTTCTTTATACTTCATTACATTCTCTGATGATCTTTCGAGATTCAGACCTATGTTCCTGTTAAAACACATGTCCGAACCTTTTAAGATATTCACAGAATATAAGTTAGAAGTAGAGAACCAAAATACGGGTATAAGTATTATGTCCTTTGATGTGATCAAGGAGGAGAATACTTGAGCACGGAAATACTGGACTATTCTAAAGGAGAATGAGATTCTCTCTCAGCATTACTCCTCCGAATACACCATAGCACGTTGGTGTATCGAGGCGGAGCAATCACACCCTATATGATAAGGTGTGCTCTATGATGAGTACTACTGAGTTACCTTTTTCCTTTTGGGAGTTATGCGCTTGAGAAGCTGCATACCTATTGAATAGGGTTCGAATCAAATCAGTTGCCTACCACCTTATATATGATATGGTATGGGAAGAGCCCATGTCTTAAGCTAGTTAAGATTTGGGGTTGTCCGGCCTATGTCTAAAAGCAAAATCCGGACAAACTCGAGGCAAGATCTGTTATGTACAACTGGAAAGGTTCCAGCTATGCAAACTATAGCAGATGATTTGGTAGAACCAAAGGATTCAATAGATACCAACGAACCTTAGCCTCTCCGCCGATCTAGTAGGGTTCCTCACCCACCTGAGAGATACTTCTTTTTCTCTATGACAGTGGGAGCGAGGATTGCATCATGAGATGATGACCCAACTAGTTTCGAGCTGGCCATCAAGAGTGAGACTCTGTAAGAATGGCTGGATGTTTATCGATCTGAGATGGAATCCTTATACGCCAACAAAGTATGGACTTTGGTTGCTATATCTGAAGGGTTAAATCCCCATCAGGAGCAAGTATATCTTGAGAAGATTACTTGGTGTACATGGAAAAGTTGAGACTTTCAAAGCTAGACTTGTTAAAGGTTTGCATCATTGACCAGGTGTGGATCATGATGAAACTTTTTCTAAGTATCTATGCTTAAGTCCATCCAGATCCTACTTGCCACGGCTACATACCATGACTACGATATCTGGTGGTTGGGTGTCATGACTGCTTTTCTAAATGATGTTTTAGAAGAGTGCGTCTATAAGTACACAACCAGAGGCCCTCGTAGACAGTGGGAGCAGCGGAAACGTGTGCAAGATGCTTTATAGGATAAAGCAGGCATCGCGGAGTTGGAACATCTGTTTTGATGGATTAGTCAAAGAGTTTGACATCATCAAAATGGTAGATGAACCTTGTATAAACAAAAAGGTAGTAGGGAGTATGGTGGTGATCCTCGTAGAGTACGTGGATGACATACTCTTGATAGGGAAGGAGTTTCCTATGCAACGCTCGATCAATCTCCGCCTATCACAATGATTCTCCACATAGGATCAAAGTGATACCTCCTAAATCCTGGGTTTTGGATCTATGAGATAGATCTAAATGGATGTTAGGATTCTCACTAGTTATAGTGAGACGGTATCAATCGACCCTGGGGAGAATCACTGGAATGGTTCCAGGGTGATAATGACGACTGAGTGTCAGTCACAGGCATTGTCTTTACCCTCAGTAAAGGGACGGTATGTTGGAAGAGTTCCAAGCTAGATACCGTGACATACTAGACGATAAAGGCAGGATACATCGCTACTTAAGATGCTACCAAAGAGGCTGATTGGGTGTATATAGGTTCATGAGATGAACTATGTTCCTACCATTGTGAGACAATGGAGTTGTGGCTTATGCCAAGGAACGCAGGTCCCATCAGTGATCCAGACATATTCTATGGCAGTGTCGCCTGATCATGGAGATAGTTGATCTCCAGGATGATCAAGGTTAGGAGAGCAGACTCAGAGGATAACACGGCGGATCCACTCACAAAGGCCTGTTCCCAGAGAGAGACTTTTATGGGATGGTTGAGTATGAGATACTACAACCACTGCTACAGATGGACCTAGTGCAAGTGGGAGATTGTTAGTTATATGTATGCCCTAGAGGCCATTACTGTACATAGGATGTATATTGTAGTGGATGCTGGGACATATATAGGGAGGACTTTCTTGCTCGACATGATAGTATGCTATCTGGTTGATCTTTACCTTAACGTGTATACTGATTGTCTCCCTGTTACATGTTGGTAAAGCCCTTAGGATCTGTACTTAACTACCTGGACTATGATGCGGATCATACTAGTAGGGACATGGTAGTCCATAAGTACATCCTTCAAAGTCCCTAGTCGTGGGTGTATCGAGACGGGGCATCGATATACCAGAGTAGAATAGCGTGTACCTTCTCGACCCATACAGATGGGCGATGGATGATCCCATATCTATTGGTGTTTGACATCGGAGATGATATACGGGTGCTCAGTAGAGACTGGGTATACTGGACGGACTCGCCGAGAACTCCCAGATGGTATTATACCTCACGTCAGATAGCAGTTCTCTAGTGACACTGGTACAGAGTAGTCTGTAGACCCGAGATCGTCATAGAGTCTTGTGTGGTTCCCACTGTGCTTTGATTTCCATCTTACCACGTCCAAGAGGGCGTGCAAAACGGTGGTTTTTGGGTACAGTCCCGAGTCACATGGAGGCAATGAGCGATAGGAGGGGATTCGTCTCTCCCGGTATAGGGGGTTGATGTTGCGCTGTGTTCGATTGGCTATAACAGGAAATCCCTGGCCAGGGTTGCTGAGATTTACTGGTAAGTGTTACCAGTAGTTTCTCGAATTGTTATAGACCTCATATCGACACGACTTATCGAGCTATTGGGGTCTGATGTTTACCACCCCTAGGCAAGATATGCGACATATCAGACGATCAGACCGGACTGTACGGTAGTGTTACTGGTTGGATTCACTGGAGTGTGAGCGGGCTTGCTCGTCGATCTTCAGATCGCTCAATACCCGGGTGGCCGTTACGTTTAGCAGACCGCTTGCGGCTTATGGATGTTTGATATGATCATCATCCGCTGCCGGCGTATTGACGAGTCTTTAGAGTCCTACACAGAGGTTTCCTGGCTCAAGCGAAACGAAATAGGAGCGCATATGAGATATGTGCGGGACCGAGAATAATACGTGTATGTGATACCGTATTCCATTCTCGCGATAAATGTATCGATTGGTTGTATGCGATATGACCTAGTTATCGATTCAAGCATTGATTCGATAAACCGATACATAGGATACTAGTCGGTTATATGCGATATGACCGGATCGTTAAATCAAGTGTTGATTTAATGATTTAATGTATAATTATATATTTGATATATTACTTTGCGTTAACTAATATCGGTTCACTTTAAATGGATTTTCTCACTTGGATGTGCACATTGTATATGTGATATACTTTTTGTGCACTTGATTGTATCATGTTTGATGATACATGTATTGCTACGGTTTTTGTGTAAAGATCAAACTATGGTTACATGTTAATGGTTAGGGTTATGTTTTATTCACTTATTTATTTATTTAGTGTTTTTTGGAAAAATGATAAGCATAAAAGAAAATGGTGGCTTTGTTTGTTTTCTTGTTGAAGCTTCATGAAACTTTGACCAAAGTGACCATTTTGTCTCATGCTTAACCCTAACCACTCCATTAACCCTAGTTTAATCTCTACACTTGACCATGGTTCATGATATGATAAGTATTGTTTTTCTTTTCAATTTAAAATAACTTATCATAACATAATTCTTCTTCTTCTTCCTTTCTTCACTTGAAGAAAGCAAGCTCCATCAATGGTGATTGATGGAAACTAGTGAGAAATCCAATTCTAAAGTCTACCCACTTCCTATTTCTTCATCCTCTACCTCTTGCCAAGTAGTAGAGTGTGTTTTCTTCACAAGTTTCTTGACTTGGTGAAGTCGGAGCTTGATTTAGCGATGCCTCGACGTAGATCATCTTCGGTATGGACATCGACGACCTAGCTTGCCTATTCTCCGACGAAGCCGACGCTAGAGCCCGGGAACTCATTTGGACAGCGAGGGGACTTCGTTGTGGAGCTATGGAGGTGGAGCACCGGATCTACAAAGGTTGTATTTCCGTTTCCTTTTAGTTTAGATGTAAACTAGTTTCTTTTTCGCCTAGTTTTCTAGCAAACGATCCGTAGTCGGGTTTCTCGGCACCTAGAATTTTTGAAATTGGCATGGTTGATGCCTTGTGAGACCTCATTAGGAGGCCTAGGAACCCTACACAGAGTCCCCGAGTCATTCCAGATTTCATTAAAACACCACAATTCAACAAAAACCTGATGTCGGAAATTTCTAAGTTCGTGTTTGGGACTTCTACACCCACTTAGACCAGAGATTCTATTACTAAAGGCTAGTAGTCACTCTCTAAACTCTCTACTATAACTCTACTACTCATTCAACCCACCAAAGATCACCCTAGAATTTTCCAAGTTCACTAAACATTACTTTTTTAACTCTAAACTAGCATAGGAGGTGAAGAAACTTAAACACTTAACTAAAAGTGAAGGAATTACCTTCCAAGAATTCTAAGATGGCCAAATGAGCTCAAGACTAGAAATTGATCCCATCATGATACTTACAGTGATGTGAGGAACAATATTAGTGAAGGGAACATGGGATTTTGATGAAGTTTTGGAAGGGTTGTATGGTGGTAGAAAGGGTGGTGGAGTTAAAGAAAATGGAGAAGATGAGGAAGAGAAAGAAGATGAAGAAAATAAGGAGATGAGGAAAGCCAAGAAGAAGTGTAGAACCTTCTTTTTCTCCCCCCCTCTCTCTCTCTCTCTCTCTCTCAATCATGCTTCCTTGTCCCCACACATTTTTATTTCTTTCCTTTTTAAAAAAACAAAACAATTAAAAGCAAACTAGAAAAAAAAATCAAACCATGGCAATAAATAGGGACCAATGTCACAATATGAAATATTGCATGTCGTGATACATAAATAAGGTTAATACATAATTAGTAAATTCTCAATCAAGTTTAGCATAAATTTGTATGTAAATAATTGTATAAAAATTTATAAAAACCCAAATCCAATAAGTGCTTCCATAATTAATAATTCATTTTAAAATTCCAATTATTTTCCAAACTATATGTATATAATCATACCATTCCATTAAAACTAATTTCCATACTTTTATAATATTCATAAAATTTATTATTTTATTATTTAAATTCCAAAAATTATATTTTATATTTCTGAAATGTTACAGGTAATTGTCTTGGAAAAAGACACAAATCCTGCTGTCTATGTGCAGCAGTTTCCGATGACTCCCGAACCTTATTCAAGAGTTAAATCTGTTTACAAGTGTCTGACTCAGTCTGAGTCCAATTTAAATCTGAATCCAATATCAAATATGAATACTTGAACTGAACATGAATACTTGAATCAAACATCAATATCAAACTTGTATACTTGACCTGACTTGACCGAGCCATGGTTATAACTTAACATAACTACTTAAATACTTGATTATATCCTAAATATAAATACTTGAACATTTTGTATCCATGGTTTCGGCAAGACTGGTAATTACAATCTATACAATACATTAAGCGGGGATAAAAGGGTAGATTGGTACGGAACGTATATCGTGGCACGAGAGATCACTTAAAAGACACCTACATGAATTCTTGTGCCGTTGTCCCGTGGGTTATGACGGGGCCTTGTACTACATGTTACCATAGTCCACGGGGTAAGATGGACTCCTCTCGTATACATGAATACCTTCTGTACGAAGCTACAAACAACCACGTTATAATAACCATCATATACCAGTAAAACTTCCCTGTTCATTCACATTACTTGTTATCTTCTCTTCCTTCTTTTGGGACTTACCGAGTGCTAGTTCGCTGAAGGCATTCCTTTCTATTTCTTTCTTTGGAATGTTCGTCAGGAGGACAAGACTCTCAGGAGAACGAGCCTAACCAGGAGGACTTGGACCAGTTTGCGGCATATCCTGACTTTTAGTTCTTTGAACTTACTTTCATTTTGTATGCCACTGTTTAGGCACTGCTTTACTCATTGTATCTTTTCTTTTCAAACAATTGTATATAAAGTTGAATATAAATAAAGTTGTTGTTTATTTTAATACTCTTGTCATTCTGGTACATATTATATATTGTTTAATTACGCTTAACGTATTTATTTCTTAGTAAATACGTTGCGGCCTGCCACGTCATCGTTTCCATCTACTGAGAAGCGGGACGTGACATGCAATGAAATGTCATATTTGTCAAATTCACGGTGATTTCATTCACAAGCATCACAATCCGTTGCATCCTACGGCGGCGGCGTGGCCCTTCGAAGTTTGGGGAACCAACATAGTTGGCCCAATTGATCCTCCATCATCCAAAGGATACCGGTTCATATTGGCTGCAACAGACTACTTCTCCAGATAGGCTGAAGCTGTCCCGCTAAAAGAAGTCAAGACAGAAGATATTCTGACATTCTTCCGGCATAATATTCTATACCGCTTCGATATACCAAGAAGAATCATTTCTGACAACGGGCCTTCTTTCAAGAGCTTCAAAATCTCAATGTTCGCTACTCAGCACAAGATAGACCGGAGATATTCCTCCATCTATAATCGAAGAGCCAATACGCTAGCTGAAGCCTTCAATAAATCTCTATGTAAGCTCCTAAGGAAAAATAATTCAGCCAACAAGAGAGACTGGAATCTCAAACTTCACGAGGCGTTGTGGGTATATTGTACTACGCACCGTACTCCAACTCAGTCCACTCCATACTCATTACTCTTCAGAGTGGAGGCGATCCTCCCCCTCGAAGTCGAAGTTCTAATCTTAAGAATGGTCGTTTAACATGAGTTGACGGAGGAGGAAAACGTGCTCCTTCGTCTTCAAGAGCTCGACACCCTTGAAGAAAAGAGGCTCGCAGTACAACAAAATCTGGAGTTGTACCGAGCCCAAATGTCATGGGCCTATGACAAGTTGACCCGTTTCCGCGCTTTCAAGAAATGCGAATTGGTGTTGGTCCTCAAAAGGCCGATCATCCCCAATCGACATGCCAAGGGAAAATTCGAACCAAATTGGGAAGGGCCATACGTCATCGAGAAAGTGTTTGACGGAGGATCTTACCAACTAATAAGCGTCGAGAAAGAAAGGCCCATGCCACCCATCAATGGCCGATATATCAAGAAATACTATGCGTGAATGCTCTAAGTAGCAGACGAATTGAACACACTGGCCCTACGGTCTAGATCATACATCCTGTAAAACCGTATACAATCCACGGACGTAAATGACCCCTATCTCTCCCAAAGTCCTACCGGCGGGACTACATTTAAAGTCCAACCGGCGATGATGCTAAAAAAAAGGTATGTCCATAAGCAAAACGGGCATGGGTGAAAACCCGAAAGGGCTCCGTGAGTAAAAAAAGCAGGACTGCCGGCGAGTTTGTAAAAACCCGAAAGGGCGCAAACTCATGAAAAGAGATAAAATACACCCGCAAAGTCCTCTCGAACTTGTGAGGAGAAAATCCCTGTGTTAGATCCTTACGACTCACAAAGGAGCAACACACTTAGGAATCCCTACGATTCCTAAGGAGAAAATACACCTGCGAGATCCTCTCGACTTGTAGCGAGAAAATGCTATTATGAGACCCTTACGGCTCATAAAATTGAAAAGCCTTAGGTGATAGGGATCTAAACCTGTCTTCTGAGCCATCGCTCCCCAACGGACAACGGCAAATGATGAGCCACTCCTAGCATTTCTTCAGTCTTAGCGGTGCTGATGCCGACCAAAAACCCAAATCCCAAGTCTTCCCAGGGCAAATGATGAGTCGCTCCTGGCATTGCTTCAGTGTTAGTGGTGCTGATACCGACCCAAAACCAAATCCCAAGTCCTCCCAGGGCAAATGATGAGTTGCTCCTGGTATTATTCCAATGCAGCAATGCTGATTCTAAATAAAATCCAAATTCCATGTTCCTCTCAAATTCAAAAATTTCGCCAAATAAGGAAGAAATCAAACAGATCAAATCAAAGTCCCACCCAGCAGCACTTCTAAGCTCGAAAGTCCCGCTGGACAGGTAGGGAACTTCCAAAACAAATCAAATCAAACAAATTAACCCCAACACCGCAAGAAGCGGAGCAAGCCAACTTCAACCCCGACACCACAGAAAGCGGGGCAAGTTAAATCAAATTCCGATACCGTAGAAAGTGGATCAAGTCAAATCAAATCCCAACACCGCAGAAAGCGAAGCAAGTCGACTTCAACCCCGACACCGCAGAAAGCGGAGCAAGTCAAATCAAATCCCGACACCGCAGAAAGTGGAGCAAGTCAAATCAAATCCCGACACCGTAGAAAGCGGAGCAAGTCATCGACCGTCCAAGTCGCAAAAATGGTTGCACCGACCGTCTAAGTCACAAAAATGGCAGCACCGACCGTCCAAGTCTCAAAAATGGCAGCACCGACCGTCCAATTCGCTAAAATGGCAGCACTGACCGTCCAAGTCGCTAAAATGGCAGCATACTCTCCACGTTGTCAAAAGGGAACCCAACCAAATCAAGCTCCATATAGAGCAAGATCCATCAATTTCATGCACACAACCTACATGCACGGTGTGCATTTATTGATGGGGGGCACTTTGTTGGGGTCAAAAATTACACCCCGGTTAACCAAGTCAAAATCAAAGTTAACCCCAAGCCAAGTGGGCCCAAGCTCAGGTCAAGACCGAGCATGGAAGGGACCAGCCCCGTGACAAAAGGAATGAAGCAATAAATTAATTTAATATAATTCATTTTTTTAGAAATAAATGTATGTAAAATGGGCAAAAAGCCAAAATTTTGTAAACCCCATGGCTTATGTGCAAAAAGTATAAGCACATAAGGCATGGGGTGGCACAAGTGCCATTTGGCAAAGCTCAATGAGATATATGTAAAATGTGTAGCCTATAAAAGTAAAAATGATGAAAAATCAACAAGGACTTTTCATTCTCTCAAAAAAAATCTAGGGTTCTATGCCTCCTTCTTCTTCCTTAAGGTTCTAAACCATCTTCCTTTTTTCATAAATTAAATCAAGAGTTTCACTCTTTTTTCCCAAAAAAGAATAGTTTTTCACCATAAAACCCATAAAGGGGAGCTCAGATCTCCCATCAAATCTCTAAAAGGGGAGATTTTTAAATCTCACTCCCCTTTTTTCTCTAAGATCTAGCCAATAGAGAGGACGAAGAAGGAGACCCATCTCCAAAAATCCTACTTTGGGAAGATCCAAAGCTCAAGAGAAAACCCAGTGCTCAAGAAAGAAGAAAGGGGTCCCCTTTCATCATCTTCGAAAATCTCTTAGGAGTTTAACTCTAGAAAAAAAATTAATATATAAAATAATAAATCCCTTTTTTAGGAGTTTAACTCCAAATATCAACTGGGGAGTACAACTCTCTGTGCAGGGGCTAAGCCCCTCATCTCTTTTTTTAGGAGTTTAACTCCAAAAGTTAATTTGGAGTACAACTCTAAGTACAGAGGCTAAGCCCCTTTTTCTGTGAGCGCCCACGCGCCGGGCATGTGAGGCGCCGGCACCCAGCACCTACGCGCCAAGCACGTGAGACGCCGGCGCCCGGCGCCCATGCATCCTTAAGACGCCACTCACCCTTTTTTATTATTATTATTATTTTTATACACACTCCACACTCAAAACACATCCCCCGTTAGGAAACAAATTTTGACGAGGCGCTGCTCTGCACTGTAACGCCCCGCGCCCCAGTATATATGGTATTGTCCGCTCTGGCCGAAGCTGCACGGTTTTTCCTTTTAGAGTGAACTGGACCGGACCATGGGCCATTTCCCAGGAGGTCACCCATACCAAGACTTCCCATGGCCCGAGCACGCTTAACTACGGATTTCTCATGCTCCTGTAGCGCCGATTCACTTAAAAGGCGCTTCTATAATTGAGGGTGGTATCATTACATTTATAACTCGGTCCTCTTTCGGAATGTGTTCCAAAAATTCCCCATTGTTCTACAGTGGCTCCCACGGTGTGTTCCGAAGATTCCCCATTGTTCTACAGTGGCTCCCACGGACTCAAGAGTTGGCCCCCACGGATTCAAGAGGTGGCCCCCGCCACCTTGGCATGACAATTGGCGTGGCACTTTGTTCCGTATGCCACGTGTGGCACTTTATTCCATGAACAAGAACCAGGTCCCGACATTCTTCCCACCTTTGAACAATGGTTCGTCCTCGAACCACAGACCTACTACTGAGGGACCTGCATGGGCCACTATAAATGTAACGCCCGCGCCCCAGTACAGAAGGTATTGTCCGCTCTTGCCGAATCCACACGGTTTTTCCTTTTAGAGTGAACCGGACCCGACCAGGGGCCACTTCCCACGAGGTCACCCATCCCAAGACTTCCCTGGCCTGAGCACGCTTAACTACGGAGTTCTCAAGCTTCTATAGTGCCGATTCACTTAAAAGGCGCATCTGTAATTGAGGGTGGTATCATTACATTTATAATGCAGTTCGGTCCACTTTCGGAATGTGTTCCGAAGATTCCCTATTGTTCTACAGTGGGTCCCACGGACTTAAGAGGTGGCCCCCAAAGATTCATGAGGTGGCCCCCGCCCCCTTAGCATGACAATTGGCATGGCACTTTGTTCCATGAACAAGAACCGGGTCCCGACACGCACCTCGTAAGGGGGCTGCTGACTCCCAGCCCGCTATCCGGGTAGCGGGACCCCCGTAAACTCTGCGAGGTCCCTGATATACCCAAGACCCCTCAAAACAAAACACACGCACTCTGCATATTGAGTTCGCATGACCAGTTTGACCCGTCAATCGGAGGTTCCCTCGATTCAAAGGCGAGGGGTAATTAACGGCAGATTAGTCCGCGGCTGCCGGAGATTCGGATCCCTACAATCAATAAACCCCGGCCTGCCCCAGCCAAATGGAATCTGTACATGCCGGACAAGCGCGTGCATTCCCATCTCAATGGGGTGACGAAAAACACCATACAGGTAGTACAATCTCCAATTCGAATCTCTGAAAATTATCTATAATCTCTTTTTGTGCAATTAACATCCGTATCATTGGCAACCGATTTAGAGCATCCGGCACTACATTAACTTTCCCCGGATGGTATTTTAAATCAAGATCATGTTAGTTGTATGTATGCCCTAGAGGCCATTATTGTACATGATTGTATATTATAATGGATCCTTGGACATATATAGGGAGGACTTTCTTGCTCGACATGATAGTATGTTATCTGGTTACTCTTTATCTAAACATGTAGACTACTATTGTGGTACTGTCTTGCTCTCACATGTTGGTAAAGCCCTTAGGATGTATACTTGACTACCAGGATTATGATGTAGATCATATTAGTGGGACCAGGGTAGTCCACAAATTCATCCTTTAATTTTTCCTAGTCGTGGGTGTATCGAGACGGGGGATCGATATTCCAGAGTAGACTAGCTTATACGTTTCTTGACCCATTTGATGGGCGATGGATGATCCCACATCCATTGGTGTTTTACATCAAAGATTGTATATGGGTGCTTAGTGGAGACTGGGTACACTGAACAGGACTCGCCGAGAACTCCTAGATGGTATTATACCTAACGTCAGATAGCAGTTCTCTGGTGACACTGGTACAGGTTAGTCTGTAGACCCGAGATCGTCATACAGTCTTGTGTGATTCCCACTGTGCTTTGATTCCCACCTTACCATATTCAAGAGAGCGTGCAAAACGGTTGTTTTTGGGTATAGTCCCGAGTCACATAGAGACAATGGGCGATAGGTGGGGTTTCGTCTCTCCCGGTATTAGGGGTTGATGTTGCGCTGTGCTCGATTGGCCATAACAGGAAGTCCCTGGCCAGGGCTGATGGTGAGATTTACTGGTAAGTGTTATCAGTAGTTTCTCGACCCGTTATAAGCCTCACATCGGCATGACTTATCAAGTTATTGGGGTCTGACGTTTACCACCCCCAGACTCAATATGCGACATATCAGATGAAGACACCGGATTGTACGGTAGTGTTACTTATTGGATTCACGGGAGTATGAACAAGCTTGCTTGTTTATCTTCTGATCGCTCAATACCCGGGTAGCCGTTATGTCCAGCTAGTACTGCTGATGGCTTTTGGGTGACTGATATGATCATCACCAACTGCTGGCGTATTGACGAGTCTTTAGAGTCCTACATGGAGGTTTTCTGACTCAAGCGAAACGAATTAGGGCACATATGTGATATGTGCGGGACCGAGATTAATACGTGTATGCGATACCGTATTCTAATCTCGCGATAAATGATATTAGTCGGTTGTATGTGATATAGCCGGATTATTAAATCATGTGTTGATTTAATAATTTAATATATAATTATATATTTGATAAATTGATATATATTAACTAATATTAGCTCACTTAAGAATTTCTTTTCTACTTATACATTTAATATATATGTGATATATGTTAATGTATTTATTTTGTGGCATGCTTGATGATACATTGCACATGGGTGTATGAGACTCATACCATACTAAAGATAATTAGGGTGATTATTTATTTAGTGAATAAACAAAATTAGGTGGAAAATGGCTTTGTTTAAGATGCTTGTAGAAGCTTATGGAAATATTGACTTAGTCCATTAATTTTGTTTTACTCTAGATATTTATTAACCTAACCATTATCTATAGCCTTGGTTAAGTCTTTACATGAGTTTATATGAGATATTTTCTCACCCATGGTTCACACTTGATTACTTGAGTTTCTTCTTCATCTCCTTCCTTGCTCTCTAGCTTTCAAGTGAGAAGAAAAAGAAAAGGAGAAAAATAATTCTAAGGTGAGCAAAATTCCTACTTCATCAATCTATACCAAACTAGTCATTTAGTATAGGTCGTTTGCTTCACTAATTCGTCAATTAGTGAAGAGGTAGCTTGAGTTAGCGATTCTTCGACATAGATCATCTTCAGCCTCGAAGATCTTTAAGCTAGCTCGTTGCTTTCGCCTAGTGGAGCCTAACGAAAGTCCGGGAGACCACTACTTGGAGCGAAAGGACTACTACACGGAGCTTTAGAAGTGAAGGACCGGTCTACAAAGGTTGTATTCCTTTTTCACCTAGAGTAAAGTTGTTTACTTGCTTAGTTAAACCCTAATTCTCTAGTTAGATCCTTAGTCGTGCTCGCTCGACACCCTAAATTTTTTAAAATAGCATACTTGATACTTGCCGAAACTCGTCGGGGTGCTAAGCGAACCCAGCAGTGGTATCAGAGCCATGCTAGAGCATTAGGAATTGTCTAGGCGAAGTTAAAGTATTCGATCGGCTTTTCAAAACCCGTTTTTTCCCACACTCTGGAAAAAATTTCGAAACTTGAATTTTTCTAGTTAAAAATATTCAGAAAATTGTGCAGGGTTTTCTATGGACCTACAAGAAAAACGATGGCCCAACTCGACCAAACGACCGTGAAAGAGCGGCCAAAGCATGCCTTTGGCGGCTGTTCCACGGCGCTATTGGTGAGGCAAGGAGCGTGCCTTCTTGTGTAGGTCCGTAGGTGCTTGGGGCACTGTCTGTGTATTTTTAACTGTGACTCAAGTGTTGAGGTGTCAAGGAATTTTGGGTGTTTGATAAATCGATCAAAATGTTTAACATCATCAAGATATCTGTGATTTGTGATACAATATTTGGAATCCACAATAATTAGTTTTGTGAAAACTAATTGGTATTTTGTAAATCTAGAAATTTAGTCTCTTTTGATCGGTTGCCGCGGGGTTTTGATTCGGATCAAAACTCCGTCACAATCTCGTATTATACGCGAACGCTCGCCGGGTAACACTACTGGATAGCCCCGCCCCATAGCCACGACCAAGTGACTGTAGGAGAACCCCGTAGCCAAAAGCATCCATTCGGGTGCTCACGGCCGTGGTGTTCCGCCTAAGTGCGCTTCGTCGACGGCATCGGGGGTGCGGCAGTCTACTAATATTTCCGACGAGCATTCGATCAACAGTCGGGAATCTTGTTGAATTGCCCGACTAGATATTGAAAATTGTTTTCAATTTGAGACTAAAATGCCGGGTTTATAACGTTAGGTATGAAATTCGGAATATGTGATATTCCGGGTTTATGATGTCTAAGGAATTTATACGGTTAGGCATGAAATCCGAAGTATGTGATATTTCGGGTTTATGATGTCTAAAGATATTGCGGATTCCAATTGTTGTAGTTTTCACTTTCTTTTCTGCGACCGTAAGTGTAATATATGGTGTATCGCCGGTTTCGTTGCTATACGTCAACGAAAATTAGGATACGCATATTTACTTACGTTGATGACATGTAATGTTATGTGTTGTTGTGATATGTTATATTGGATCGTCGTGTTTGAATAGCTGGGGGGTTTTGCGTGAGATGAGAGTTTTTCATTTTCATTCATGTAAAAACTTGTATGTAATATTCTTTTATTGGGACACTTCCGGGTTGAGGATGATGTCACCATTGATGTATATTATTTACTTTTCCGCATTAGGATAGACCCAAGGCAGGGAGCACAAGTAACCGGGTTCTAGAGTCCAGCGGGAGACCATCTCGAGGAGTCGAGTCCGGGTCTCCTAAGTCTAGAATTGGTAGGGTTGCTTGCTGCTCTCGTAGGGGTCTAGGGATGTGGGTTTGGCTATTCATCACGACCGTGGAATCTGCATTTTTGACTGGCTTAATTTAAAACACGGACCTCCTAGTATATCCAATATTTCATATGTTGATTTTTGCTGCAATGTTCTGTGATGAGATCATATAACTGCCTGAGACGAATGCTTTATATTATATATATGATATATAATAAACGTTGCTTATGTTTTGCATCCGCGCTAGTCCTTCCCCCACTCTGCCGTTAGTTATCTAACCTAACGGTGCATGACGAGACCCCATGGCGAATGCGGATGGCATAAGCGTATGTTGTATTTTCGTTTCTTTATCTGTGATGCTTAGGAAGCATAAATGATGGGACTTCATTAATGAGATTAATGAAAGGAAAGAAACCTAAAGATGTTGTGGAATCAAATTTTCAAAAAGATAGCTCTAGTTATTTCTTTGCATAGCGGTATTCCTTAGGAATATCCAGCACCTCCTTCGATGAGGAAAGAGCCGAGATCCCTTCACCGGGAGTGACCTCTTTAGCGAAAGCTAGCATATTCTACACTCACTTGGTTTATTTTGAAAAACTCGATTTTAAAAGCGGAGCTTAAACCCCTCCTTTTCAAATCACTCAATTCTACAACAATATCAAGTTCATTACGCAAAAGGTTTTCTTAAAAACCTGTCGTAGCCCTTCGTCATTTCAGATAAGTGCTATTTAGTATTCATGCTATGTTTGTTGACCATAGCCAAGGCGTAGTGTGCGGTAGCTAATTAGTGCTTATCTGCAACTATATAATGCGATTAGATTAGGATAGTCGTACGGCTTTGTTGACCATAGCCAAGGGTCGTATGGGTGGGTTTAATTCAATCAGGCAATGATGGGTTGAACTTGGCTAGCGCTTATGATTTGTTGATCGTAGCCAAGGTCATAAGTTGCTAGGGGCAAAATATTATTGGGAATTTCAAGTGTTGAAATTTGCAATGAGATTGCATACTTTCTATGAGATATTTGGATCCTGATACCCACTGCGAGTAAGAGTTACTCCTAGGAGAGTTTTGCACTTTACAATTAGCCGATCAAGTAGGTGACTAGAATGGTGTCAACGGGGTTATGCCTCTGGGAAAACGAGGTCAGTTTTTAATTAGGTCCGTGCGAAAGCACGGGGAACCTCCCTCAAAGTAACGACACTGGCGTGGCTGAACGATTGGCAAACTTTTAGGTTGTAATTAATCCCGGCTAGTCTTACCTTTTAGGGTTTGAAGGAAGATTTGATAAAAACAGTGGGAGCCATAATGATTAGATAAGATAATAACCAATCTAATCTTGCAAGAGTATACGCTAAGTGTTTTCTTCTCTCTCTCTCTCCAGGTAGCGACCATGACACGTCTTAATCAAGATGATAATATGGATGTATTGACCAAACCCGCTTGTTATACTGAGCTGGAGAACGTTGGTTCCGCTCTATCTTATAATTGTTATAAGTCTGAACAGAAAATAGGGGAATATCCGGATTTCCATGCGACCCGAACGAGGAATGAGCATGTTGATGCATTTTCTTCGGGTGTGTCAGTTACCGAGAACTGTTTCTCAGTACACTCTACGTCCTGGGTATTAGATACCAGATCAGGATCCCACATTTGTAATATGTTACATGGGCTAAAGAAAGGTAGAGAACTGGGAAAAGGTGATCATTCTCTAAAAGTAGGGAATAGTGCAAATTTTGCAGCCAAAGAAGTTAGTGAATATCACCTTGTATTACCAACTGGTAATACATTGATTCTGAACGAATGTTATTACATATCGAACCTGATATGCAATATTATATCAGTTTCTTCATTAACGTAAAGAAGGATATAATTTTGTATTACGGGATAATGTTATGAACATTTTTCTAAATCAAAAGTTGATTGGATTAGGCACGTTATGTAATGGCATATACGTTCTAAATCAAAATACAGTTCTTAACGTACAAAACGCACACAAGAGGAAGAGTTCAGAAATGGAGGAATCCTTCTTGTGGCATTGTAGATTAGGTCATATCAATGCGACACGGCTAGCTAAGTTGCATAGAGATGGATATTTAAATCAGTTTGAATTTACATCATATGAAACTTGCCAGTCATGTCTCAAAGGTAAAATGACCAAAACTCCGTTTACTTGTCACGTCCCGAAAGTACGGAACATGACCGGCACTTAAACTACGAAACGTCTCGAGGCGTACGTAATCTAAGTTAGTCGAAAACCCAGAAATCCAAACCAAGAAAAGTAGTAGAGTGAAGGAAAACCAATTTAAATAAGTAGTTTTAATAGCATAAGCCGAATTTATGCGGTTTTAAAAAAAACATCAAATATTTCCTGAAAATTTCGGCAGAGTCTCCTTTGTAAATACTGGCTCCCAAACGGGATACAACATGAATAGTATACGAAATCAATAAAAGGCATCCCCAAGCGGGAGCTAGCTCTTCGTCAATCGACGGTCACAACCACACAAGCAATATAATATACAACGCTAACGGCGAGGATCAAAATTCAAAAGGAAACTCAAAACCACAAGAAAACCACAGAAATATAACGCGCGACTCTAAGGTCGAAGGAAAACATCACTGGTCTCTATCTCAAAATAAATACATGTTCGGTTGATGGAACTTCTAGATACAACAGAATAATGATATACAAGATATAATGATGGGTGCGATACAAATAAACCCACCTACTAGCAAGTCACCCGGAAATGGAAATAGTGCCAGCAAGCCGTAATGAAACCTGTACTGCGAAACCTGCAAGAACTGTGGCACAATGGGGGTGAGTTGCCAACTCGTGAATAGAATACATCTACGAACAGGAATCGCATGTATGACGCAATCCTAGGTCATACAATCATAATATATCCTCAAATATATGTATAACATGCAGCCTATAACAATGGCTAGGATAATATCTAACCCGAGTGTGATCTCATGTGCCCGTGTCAGTGCCTCAGGTAGCAATATATCATATGAATGAGGTATGAATGCATGGAACAGAATGCATGTACTGACGAAAACTGCTTTCATAAATCAGTGAGATTTCTGTATTTTAAAAGTGAGGTACCATAAATGAACTCAGCATAAAACAGTGCCCAGCATCGACACAAAACAAGTGTCCAAATATCTCGATATCTCTGTATCACAATCTCTGTACCTCAATATCTCAAAAGCTCAATATCTCAAATCACAATATCTAGGACGCCGTCAATCCAGACCGGCCCCTACCATCCATCTCAAGACCACGACGGTATCCTCCGGATATCCGACGCGTCGGGTAATATCACCGGTCGGTAGTGCTCCCCTGCCAGGCTCAACGTCAACAACACGATCCTCTTGCCCCGGGATACCGCACCGGGCCCACCATGTACCCGAAACGGTTCCTCCACTCCTCGAATCGGGTCTCGAAATCCATCAGCAAACTCATGGTGGACGACTCATACATCATGGGAAAACCGTACTTTTTATTTTAAAAAAGAGAAAAGGTTTATTTATGTTTTTGCGGTTTTCCTCCAAATCCAGAAAATCTCATGGAAATCCGAATCCAAAACCTCAATAACACATAAAATAGTGAATATATGCATGAGAATCCATGAATGCGGCATAACAATGAATAACAGTATGCATGAAGTAGCAGGTAATAACTACAATGTCTAAACTAACACATAAGGCAAGTACGCTATGTCAAGCAATAATATTTTCTAAGGTGTACGTGACATGGCAATTACCGATGAAGATGTGTGTGAGCCGGCAAGTAAGTGTACGTGGTACATACGCATCATCGGTAATGGTGCTGGTGTCCTAACAGCATGATATCAATAATGGAGTATGAAACATAATATAAGCATGCGATGCGAAGCGAACCACAATAATGAGCGGGAACTGAATACTAGACGCAACTATAACTAATCTGCATTAATCTAATATAAGTCCTACAAATGGTGCCTTTTGAAATAACACGAATCATGGGGTTTTGAAAATAGGGGCCACGGTGTTTTTATGAAAAGATACGTCTTTTGAAATATCCGTAGGATCCCTTGGGCTGTCTTTTAAAATACCCACGATTCGTTAGTTTTTGAAATAGGTAAGAATCGAATCTAATCTAACAACTAAACTAAACTAAAGGGCTAAGCTAACAAGATGGACTACAGGTAAGGAAACCGCCTAACATCTGAGTCGATACATATACATACCTGTATATATATTAGTCGGTGATCCCGCCTCAATCATATCATATCCGATACCATATCTATAATCAGACATCCCAAGTCAAGAGTGCGGATCAATCATCAAAATATAGCTCGTACGTAAATCCGTCGTACGGCATCCCCAAATCTGGGTACGGGTTAATATCATATTCATCACACTATTCATCTGGTATCCTCTTTATCCAAGATCATAGTCCAGGGTACTGACCTATGTCTAGTACAATACTAATATCATCAATATACATGATCTGACTACTGATCGACAGTTTCGTACAAACCGATATCATCAGCACATATCCTCATCAAGGGGTATACATCGCCCAATACGGCCTAGTATCAATATCCTAGCATATCATATCTCATATCACGATCACATGTCGACCATTTTGGTTATAGCACTATTCACCTGTATCGTCGTTCAAAGACCCGCTATAACATCAGGACGTATCTCAAATACGAATCCTGCCATATCACCGATATCACAACCTCAACACAAATCTCATCGACTCATCTCAAACCCAAGTATCATCCTCAATTCCGTATGTGAACACATAGTCCCATACCCATGTGAACACATAACTATATATTCCCGAAAACACAAATGGAAGAAGAATGTATGCAAGTATGGGTGGGTGTGTGCATGAATGGTGCGACCACTACTCTAGGGTTTCGCGATACTAAACCATCCTTATTTATCATCAAAAAAACTCAAACAAAATATAATCAATAAATGTGTGTATACATATTCGTATACATCACCACGAACTGTGGGGGTGCTATACGCCATCCACCCGACTTCTCCCCGTAGATCTAAATCTACTCACCTGGTCCTCGCTCGCCGGTGCCGACATCGCCACGCGCTTGCTTGTCGTCTCGAAGTCCACATGGGGTACCTACATATCAAAACGCACCATATCGCATTAAAATCCGACTCATGACCAAAACGACGCACGAATCCCACATAGGTCAAAACCTATGGTTGCCTTCACAAATCGACCCAAAAACCCTCGACGTCGGCGTACAAACGCCAAACCATCGAGAAAACTCCCAACACACTCATTTGTACAATTACAAGCACTAATTATAATATAAAATAGCTTAAAATTCACAAAAACCCCAATTTCACTTAAAAAGTCATTTTTCCGAAAATCTAGCAAGCACAAATCACCGTTTTAGTACAAAACTCGTATAAACGAATCTAGCGGCCACAATATTCACTAAATATGTTAAATAAGCCATAAAAACAATTCCCATAATTAAATCTCATTAAATTCCAAAAACCCTAAAATTCCAGTTTACAAAATACCTAAATTTTAACAATTTCATAGCAAAAATGCACAAACTACAATCTAGCTTAGATTTGCATGATCTAAAACATTAAACTACACGTAATAATGTTAATGAAGTCATGAAAAACCTAATTAGATTTTTAGTCTAACATTTGCAATTAATTTCCAAAACCTAGTTTACATAAAATTCCAATTTTAACAATTACAAGCATCAATTAGTAAACTAGCAACTAGGTTAGTTTTAGCATCACATTAACATGTTAATCCCCCCCCCCATTAGAACCATGAATAATAGCTAAAAAACCTCACTTGATCACAAACCCCAAATCATTAATTTTCAAGTTATCAATTAGAATCAAATTAACACTTTAATATGCTAGGGTAAGCAATCTAAACAACAAATTAACAAAAGGTAAAGATTTATACCTCACGATCCATGATCAAACACATAACCTAGACTCCAAAATTCTCTCTTTGCTCCAAGGATTCGAGTAGGATTGCTCCAAGAATAATGGGTAAGGGATTAATGATGAATTAATGTGACTTTGTGTTGATTTTTGAGGCAAAAATTGAAGGATTTTGGAGTGAAAAGGAGGTGGGGAAATTTAGGGCTGCAAGAGGAGGGGGCTCGGCCAAATGGGAAGAAGGTGAGTGGTCAGTGTGTATGTGAGTTGAAAACAAAGTCCAAGTCAAGGAATAATACCCATACCACATAATACAACACCCCATGCCTTTATGTTTATTGTTTTTCTTTATAAATTCATTTCCTTTAAACATGAAGTGTGAACAATTTGGGGCAGCTTGGCTGCTGATTTTGGACAGAAAAAGAGGAAAGAGAGAGAGTGTGGTGGGTGTGGGTGAGGTCAAGAATTGTCAAAGTCAACAAAGCCCATACTTATATATCTATTCTTTCATTTTCTTTTTCCTTTCATATTGTTTCATTTCAAACTAAACTAGAAGTGTGAGATGTGTGGGTGTGGGGCTGCCATGGGCTCGGCCAATGATGGAAAGTGGGGGTGTGTGAGGGTGGGGTGAAGGAAAATGACAAATACAATACCCCAAACATCCATTTACACTATAAAAAAAGCCTTTTTTCTTCAATAATTTCTAAACCGTTTTGGCAAACGATTTCGTTTCAAAACCCACATGATAAAATTTTATTTAAAGTTTTATGATGCACAAAATTTGTTTCAACTCATTCCAATTTGTAATTTTCCCTAATTAAATATATTAGTGACGGCTTAAAATAATATTAAAATAATTAATTTCGGAAAATTTTTCAGAAAATTTGAAATTTCACCAGTGGGTCAATAAACACCAAATACTAGCAATTACATAGCTAGAATATGTATATTTAATTTTTTAATAAAGATATTTGCATTTTGACTTTTTACAGAAAACCCTCTTATTTTACCATTTTTTCGAAATTTCACCGAAACGATTTTCAAAACAGCTCTGTTTAACAAAGAATGTCCCCGGTTTTTAAGGAAATATTCCCCATGTAGAATTTAATTCTACCCCTCTTTAATTTGGGTGCCGACGCTCACGTGCTATGCACGTAGGCGCCGCCTAAGAATTAATTCTTACATAAACAGACACTCATGTGCCTTACACGCCGGCACTCATGTGTGTTTCACGTGTGGCGCCATTATAGGATTTTCTAATCCTACTAAATACTGGCGCTGACGCTCACGTGGGAAACACGTGAGGCACTGCCTCAATTATTATTATTTTCCCTGAGTCAACATTTTCCTTTCCAACGCCTTCTTTTAGTCAGAGCATGGAAACAGTTCCACAATATTTTCTGTGCCGAGACTTATGTTGGCTATAGTGCCCTCAAGGCAATTATCACAATTGCGGGTAGGCGATTGTGATGATTGAGGGAGGACCTATACCGGTAGAACAATCTTACTTTAGATGATAGTATGCTATTTGGTTTGTCTTTATCATCATGTACATGTTGATAGAGCCCATAGGCTTCTTGCTTGACAACCGGTATTATGATGGCGATCATATACGTGGGAGCTGGGGGTCAATAAGCAAATCCTTAAATGTCCCTAGTCGTGGGAGTATCGAGACTGGGCATTGATACTCCAGTGTAGACTAGTGTATACTTATCCAGACCATGACGAAGGGCGGTGGCCGGTCTCACAAGCCATTGGTGTCAATAGTTCACCTAAGATAGTATACAGGTGCTCATTGGGTTATGAGTACACTGGACGAACTCGTCGGGAACATGCTAGTTGGTATTATACCTATTGTCAGATAGTAGTTCCCTGATGATATGTGTACAGGTTAGTCGGTCGACCTGAGATCGTCATTTATCTCGTGTGAGTTCCTACTGTGCTTTAATTACTACCCTACCATGGCTCAAAGAAGTCGTGCAAACAGGTTTTAGTTGGGTACAGTCCCAAGCCACATGGAGGCAGTGAGCGGATCGTCGAGGATTCGCCTCTCTCGGTATTGGGGTTGATGTCATATTGTGCACGGGTGGCCATCACCAGAAATCCTCGGCCTGGGTATACGAGAATTACCGATCCAGGATCGATAGTTTCTCAGGTGGTGATGGGTTACACACCGACATGAATTATCGCGTTATTAGGGGTCTGACTTAATCCACCCTCCTAGACTCGATATGCGATACTCTTAGACGAACAGACAGGACTGTACGGATATTGTCACTGTCAGGCTCAGTAGGGGTACGGATGAGTTTGCTCGTCGGCCTTCCTTTCACTCAATACCTGGGTAGCCGTTACATACAGCTAGTGTCGCTGACGTGCTTGTGGTTAAACCCACTGCAAGCGTATTGACGAGTCTTTAGAGTCCCACACAGAGGGTTTTCACGGTTCAGGCGATATGGAGTAGATGACGTACGTTGGTACATACAGGTGTCTAATTAAATATATGTGCAGGCAGCACAGACTTTAATCGCACGGTTGATAATACTAGCGGCTTAGGATTAAGCCGGATTATTAAATTAGGTTTTGATTTAATAATTTATATTCTAGTATTATTTTTCACTATTCATTTTCTCTCTTGGTTATTCGTATTATTGTACGAATATGCGTATATGTATTTCGATACTACACCGGGTCGCATTCCGTATTTATACGGAATTGTTTCTAGAAGATGTGGCATCTTATTATTTGATTTTCCTTTATAGAAAATCATTTAGGGAAATGAGGTGGAGGGGGTGAGGTGGCGTGGACATGCCTTGAGGCATGTAAGGAGGTATGGGCATAGCTTTGTTTATTTGGAAAATGGGAAAATATATTTTTTGGTGTGCATTGTTGGGGAGAGAGGTGGGGAGGGGGCAGCCACTTCTTGGCTTGGCCTTGCTCATTTTTTTCTTGCTTAATCACTCTCTCACTCTCACTCACAAAAAATCTTAACCACTTTCTTTGGTTGCTCATACCATGGTTTCTTCACCTCCTCTTCATTTTCTATGGTTGCTTTTGGAGCATTTTGATGAGAGAAAAACATTAGTGAGATAATCTTACACCTCCACTCTCCATTGCTAGCAACCTTGGAGCGTCGGTTGCCTCGTCTCGCGAGGGTGAAGCTTGCACCGTTTCCCTCAGGTAGATCATCATAGATGGAGAAAGACTGGCAACCAAACTCGATCCAGACGACCACTAGGAGCTTGGAATGAAGACCGAAGGACACTGATCAACTCGGTATAACCATTCTAACTTCTTTACATGCTTGGTAGTTTAGGGTTTAGGGTAGATCCGGGCTTCGGGTAATGGTAGCGCCAGTTTAGTAAATTTTTGTTCCGTATTTGGCCATGTTTTGATGGCCAGGGAGCTGCCGTAACCTTACATGGTATCAAAACCAACCTTTAAACCCTAAGCTAGCTTGTTTAGACAATGTTAAAGTATCAAAATCGAAACAATCCCAAAACTGTGCATTGCAGATTCCACTCTCTGTGATTTTTAAAGCCTTCAAAAAAAATTTTAAGCAACTGCAGAAGACTTCTTGAGTGACCAATAGAGCACACACCAAATACGAACGCATTCCACCGGTTTTGGACCGAGCACATTGGGGAATTTTCCGAGCTGGCCAGCCTGGATCTGGAGTTTGGGCTTCGTATTTTGTGTGTGGTCTGGTCTCTGGAATATTGGTTCAATGGTGTTGCTAGTTTTGCCCATTTTGGATTTTTTGTTATCTGTTGTTCGGGGGCAATTCGGGGTGTTTCGAAGTCAATAATTTAGCAATGTTTAAATGTTTATCAGTACTTACATTACTATCTGCGACCGTGAATGTCATTAGATCGGTACAACTTGTCTAATTGCTATAGTTCTTTTAGACAGGTTTGCGAACATGACATTCACGTTGATGTTCTGTGTTGTACCGTGATGTTGGATGGATCGTCGTGGTGGATAGCTTGGGTGGAATGTTAGTACAGTTTAGTTTCATTTGTACATTTGATATTGCGGGGCGAGCGTACGACACGTGGACTTCCGTCACTGCCCGTTTGTATATTATTTGTTTGGGGCACGACCGGGTTGAGGTCAATGTCACCCTTGTATATTATTTTCTTTTCTGTACTAGGATTACCCCGCGGAGGAGTGCACGAATAGCCGAGTTCTAGAGGGCAACGGGTCCACATCTCGTGGCGTTGAGACGGAGAGGACCATACTCTAGAATTGGGGGGCTATTTGCCGCACTCGTAGGGGGTATAGGTTGACCCACGGAGGGGTGCTCAAGTTACCGGATTTCGTGAAGTGTTGGGTGGCCCATTCACGTTGTTGAAGGGGGTTGCCTCGCTTCTGGTTTTGGCGGGTAACTTGTCTCGCTCGTAGGGGTCTAGGTTTCATTTCACAGGCTATCCACACAACAGGGAACGTCGAGTCTCATTTGCGGCTCTAGTGAAATCCGGGGCACCAAGATTATCCACCATTCTATGTTGCATTCCGTGTTTCTTCTGTGATGTTTCTGTGATGTTTCTTATATCATTCCTGGGACGAATGTTATATATACTAGTAGATGTTGTATATGTTTGCGCCCGCGCTAGTCCAGTCCCCGCTCAGTCGTTAGTTAAGTAACCTAACGGGTGATGACGGGACCCAGTGGCGAATACGGATGGCATATACGTACATTTTATTTTTCGTTCTTTTCTGGTGTGATATGTTAATTGATGGGACTGTGTTGTTTTTGATCAATGCAAGGGAAACAAACCTATTTGATGTTGTTGGAACCAATGTTAAAAACTGACATTACAGACATACGCTTTTGCTTGGCACAGTGGTATTCGGTTATGAATATCCAGCACCTCATTCGACGAGGCAAGGGCCGGGATCCCTTCATTGGGAGTGACCCCTTGAGTAAAAGCTTGCATCAACGTAATAACTTTACTATAGTCGATTATTTTTGTTTTGCATCGTGGTATTCAGTTTGGAATATCCTGCACCTCATTCAACGAGGAAAAAGCCGAGATCGCTTCACCAGGAGTGACCTCTTTAGCAAAGGTTTTCGCAACTATATATTTATAAAAGCTATCAGGTTCCTTCAACGATATCAAGTTTATTACGTTAAAGGTTTTTAGCCAAAAACCATTCGTAGCCCTCCGTCATTTCAGACGGGTAGTGTTAGGTCCACGTTACCTCTCCCGGTACTTTCGGGGTTGCGGAAACGGTAAAACAAAATTTTTCTAAACTTTGTAACATGGACCGTAAAAGCCGGATCTTTGCTAAACTAAACTAGCATACTTGCAAAGAAGAATTAACTACTCGGCAAAGTGGTTATACCTCAACTTGAACTCCTTCACTTCTTGTTGTTGTTCTTCTTTGATGTTCTTCTCTTCTTGTTCTTCTTCTCATCGCTTGCTCAATGGTTGATCCGGACTTCGGTCACCTCCGCGGCCTCCTAGAGTCGAAGACGATCCACCCGAGAGATGTACACCGAGCTCCACCTCAAGCCGAGGTAACTAGGGCAAGGAGATTGCTAATCTAGAAGCCCTAGGTTGTGTAGAGAGGATGTATGGATGTGTTTGTCAAGTAGAATCCTTTTTCTCTCAACACATGAGATCAAAGGAGAAATCAAGAGGAGGAAGAAGAAGGAGATTTTCTAGCAACCATGGAGCTTCTCATTTCAAGAGAGAGAATGAGAATGAGCAAATGAAAAGCTTAACCAAGAGAAAAGCTAACCATGGTTGCAATAATGCACAAACATTATCATTACAAATCCAATCAAGATAAAGGTGATGGCTACAAATGACATGACCATTATCATAACTAAATAAAAAGAAAACCAAAGAATACTTTAGATCTTCTAAGAAGATCCAAGTCAACTTTGGTCAAATGGTCAACAAAGTCAAGATGGTCAAACGGTCAATGTAATTAGCCATAACAAAATTATCAATGAAAGGATTAGTAAATAATGTCCCCGGCTCATTATGGTTTTGACCAAACGAACTATCGAAACATTAATGAGTCCGCCTCAAAATGGTTTTGACCGAATCAACTGTCAAAACCCTAATGAGCCTGCCACATAGTGGTTTTGGCCGAACCAACTGCCAAAACCCTAATGAGGCACCTCCTCCTTCATCGCTCCAGAAAACTGTGCATACACACCTGCATCCGTATTCCGTAGAATGTGGATGCGCAGAAGACAAAACAAATCCATCCGTGCAATACTAGGATCTGGCTTAAACCAAAGCCCACCAGTACTGCCTGCCCGAACGTCATACGCACACAAGTGTACGTAAGTGATCGCAGCCCTGCCGTAAAACCATACGGCCTCTACACGTTTCGCTTAGTGCAGGGAAACTCTCTGTGTGGGACTCTAAAGACTCGACACTACGCTGACAGTGGGTTTAACCACAGACCGCAAGCGGCACTAGCTGTACGTAACGGTCCCCAGGTAGATGTCGATAAGAAGGCCGATGAGGTAAACCCATCCGAACTCCTACTGAGTCTGTATGTGACAATCTCCGTACAGTCCGGTCTGTTCGTCTGATACATCGCATGTCGGGCCTAGGGGGGCGGCAAGCGTCAGACCCCTAATAGCGGTACAAGTCGTGTCGGAGTGAAGCCCAGAGCACCCTGAGATAACACTGGAACCTACCAGTATATCTCGCTTGCCCTGGCCAGGGACTACTCGTGTAATGGCTCTCCTAGACACAGCGCGATGTCAACCCCCAATACCGGGAGAGACAAATCCTGTCTAACCGTCACTGCCTCCAAGTGCTTCGGGACTGCTCCCAACTACTACCTGTTTGCATGACTCAGTAGAGCCGTGGTAGGGTAGTAATCAAAGAACAGTGGGAACACACTCGAGGCGAAGTGACAGTGTCAAGTCAGCGGACTAAGCTGTACTCATGTCACCTGGGAACTGATAACTGACGATAGGTATAATACCAACCATCAGTTCCCGACGAGTCCTGTCCAGTGTACTCGTAACCTAACGAGCACCCGCATACTATCTCAAGTACGACGTACTGACGGCTGTGGGACAGACCGTCTCCCGTGCTGGGAAGAGAAGCGCATACGCTAGTCTACTCCGGAGTATCGATGCCCTATCTCGGTACTCCCACGACTAGGGACGTGTATAAGGATGTGCTTGTAGATTACCCAGCCCCCACGAGTGTGATCGCCATCACAACGCCGGTAATCAAGCAAAGATCCTAAGGGCTCTACTAATGCGTATCGGTGATATAATAAATAAACACACATTTACACATTAAAGCAGAGACAAACCAAGTAGCATACTACTATATTGAGCAAGATTGTCTGTACAACTGTGAATATCCCAAGCTTCCATCAAGTAATATACATACTAGTATGATACAGCAATGGCCTCTAGGACATATACACTAACAATCTCCCACTTGCACTAAGGCCATGTACTGGCGTATCGAAGACCTATCATCTCGATCAGCCGCTCGAACTGATTCTGGGGTAAGGCCTTCGTGAATGGGTCCGCAGTGTTGTCCTTTGTGTCCACTCTCCGCACCTCGATCTCCTGTCGATCAATGATCTTCCTGATCAGGTGATACCGCCTTAAGATGTGCCTGGATTTCTGATGGGACCTTGGTTCCTTCGCTAAAGCTATAGCCCCATTGTTATCGCAATACAAAGGTATTGGGTCAACAATGGACGGAACTACCTGAAGTTCACTAATGAACTTCTTTATCCAGACCGCCTCTTTTGCGGCATCGCTTGCAGCAATGTATTCAGCCTCCATCGTCGAGTCTGCGACGGTATCCTGCTTGGAACTCCTCCAACATACCGCCCCTCCGTTGAGGGTAAACACAGAACCCGAGACAGACTTGCTGTCATCTTTGTCACTCTGGAAGCTTGAATCGGTAAAGGACTCGACCCTGAGGTCTCCATTACCGTAAACCAGGAACATCTCCTTAGTCCTTCTCAGGTACTTGAGAATATTCTTCACTGCTGTCCAGTGGTCCTCCCCTGGGTCTGACTGATACCGGCTTACCGTGCTCAACGCGTAAGCTACATCTGGTCTTGTACATAGCATCGCATACATTATAGATCCTACCGCCGAAGCGTAGGGTATAGTGCTCATGCGAACCCTCTCCTTGCCAGTCTTAGGAGACATCTTCTTGGAGAGGGTAATTCCGTGCAATGCGGGTATGTTACCGCGCTTGGAATCCTCCATACTAAATCTCTTTAGTACGGTCTCTATGTACCTGGACTGCGAAAGTCCCAACAGTTTCTTGGATCTATCTCTATAGATCTTGATCCCCAGAATGTACGAGGCATCACCCAGGTCCTTCATGGAGAACCTTTGTGACAAAAATAGCTTGACCGATTGTAGCATAGGAATATCATTTCCTATCAAAAGAATGTCGTCCACGTACAAGACTAGGAATACGACAGTTCGTCCTACAATCTTCTTATATACACAGGGTTCATCTTCGTTCTTGATGAAATCAAATTCCTTGATTGCCTCATCAAAACAGATGTTCCAGCTCCGCGATGCCTGCTTTAATCCATAAATGGATTTAAGCAACTTGCACACCTTTCTGCTGCTCCCACTGTCTACGAAACCTTCTGGTTGATCCATGTAAACGCACTCTTCCAAACAACCGTTTAGGAAAGCCGTTTTAACATCCATCTGCCAGATTTCATAGTCATGGAAGGCAGCAATGGCAAGTAGGATCCGAATGGATTTGAGCATAGCCACCGGAGAAAAAGTTTCATCATAGTCCAAACCAGGTCTTTGACGAAAACCTTTTGCAACGAGTCTAGCTTTATAGGTTTCCACCTGCCCATCTACACCAAGTTTCCTTTTGTAGATCCATTTGCATCCAACGGGTTTTACCCCAGGTGGAGCAATATCCATGGTCCACACTTTATTGGCGTACATGGACTCCATTTCAGATTGCATTGCTTCCTGCCACTTATCAGAGTCCCTACTGATAATGGCCTGCCTGAAACTGGTAGGGTCATCTTCTTCCAAGATGCAATCCTCTCGATCCCCGTCAATGAGAAAACCGTAGTATCTCTCGGGCGGATGAGAAATCCTACCAGATCTGCGGAGTGGCTGAGGTTCGTCTGGGTTTATTGAATCCTGAGGTTCTGTCAAACTTTCAGTTTCAGTTTGTGGTCGCTGAATTTCTTCCAATTCTACCGTGCTCCCACTAATTTCTTTTGCAAGAAACTCCGTTTCCAAGAAAACGGCATGCTGAGCAACAAACACCTTCTGTTCCTCGGTGTGGTAGAATAGATATCCATAACCATTCTTTGGATATCCCACAAACTTACATAAAACTGACCGTGCCTCTAGTTTATCTGGTTTATGCTTTTTAACATAAGCCGGACAACCCCATATCTTAGATCTTTTAAGATATGGCCTCTTTCCATTCCATATCTCGAACGGAGTCTTAGGCACAGATTTAGACGGAACATCATTCAATAGGTATGCGGCTGTCAATAGCGCATGTCCCCAAAATGAAAGAGGCAACTCGGCATTACTCATCATGGAGCGAACCATATCCAGTAGGGTACGATTCCTCCGCTCCGAAACACCGTTGTGCTGTGGTGTATAAGGAGGAGTAAGCTGAGAGAGAATACCATTCTCTTTTAAGTAATCTAGGAATTCCGTGCTTAAGTACTCCCCTCCCCTGTCAGACCGGAGGATCTTGATACTTTTGCCTGTCTGGTTCTCTACTTCGTTTCTGAATTCCTTGAATTTCTCAAAAGCTTCAGATTTGTGTTTCATCAGATACACATATCCGAACCTAGAGAGATCGTCAGTGAATGTGATGAAGTACGAGAACCCACCCCTTGCATGTATAGACATCGGACCACATACATCACTATGTACGAGTCCCAAGAGCTCTGCTGCTCTTTCTCCATGTCCGGTGAACGGAGATTTGGTCATCTTTCCTTTGAGACAAGACTGACAAGTTCCATAAGATGAAAACTCGAACGCATCCAAGAGTCCATCTTTATGCAACTTACTCAGTCTTTTCTCTCCGATATGACCAAGTCTACAATGCCACAAGTAGGATTCATTCGTATCTGAATTCTTCCTCTTGCGTGTGTTTTGTATGTTGAGAACTGTATTCTGATTTAGAACGTAGATACCATTAAACAGTGTACCCTCTGCAACCAGTACCTTATCAAGGTAAATGTTCATGATATTCTTTTCAAGAACAAAGTTATATCCATCTTTATTGAGTAAAGAAACTGATATGATGTTGCAAACCATGGAGGGTACATAGTAGCAATTGTTCAAAATCATAGTCTTGCCATTTGGCAATACTAGGTGATATTCACCGACGGCTGCCGCATTAACTTGTGCTCCGTTCGCTACTCTGAGCGACATATCACCCGGTGCAACTTTCCTACTTTTTCTCAGTCCCTGCAATAAATTACAGATATGAGATCCTGATCCGGTATCAAGTACCCAGGAGGTAGGGCTGACCGTAAAACAGTTCTCAATTACAAGAACACCTGAAGTAGATGCAAAACCATGCTTCTTCTTCGACTGGGTATCCTGGAAATCCATACAATCCCCTTTCCCATTCTCATACTCATGACTGTTGTCACAAGTTAGAGCTGAACCAACTTTCCCCAGTCCCGAATAAGAATTCGGATCGGTCAAGCGATACATTTTATTATTTTGATTAGGGCGTGAAAAGGTTGCTGCCTGGAGAGAGAAAAGAAACACTCAGCGTATGCTCTTGCAAGATTAGATTGGTTTATTAATTTATCTAACCAGGATGTCTCCCACTGTTTACTCAAATTCTTCTTAAAACCTTTTTAAAAGAAGAACTAGCCGGGTTTTTAATTCACGTCACAATACTTGCTTAACCTTTCAGCCAGGCTAGTGTCGGTACTTCGAGGGAGGTTTTCCAACGCTTTCGCGAAGTTCCTTAATTAAAGAACCTCTTTTCCCTGGGGGCGTAACCCCGCTAACACCTTTCTAGACACCTACTAGGTTTATAGCATTGATCGTTAAGTGAAATAATCCCCCGAGAGTAAACCAACTCATCAGTGGGATCGGGATCCAACTGTCATTGTGTGATAACCTAGATGGAATCCACTCTAGTCACCACACTCCAGAAGGTATGCTAAATCTGCAAGTTTCAGTTCTTTTGAAACTCCCGATGTGGTTTTTGCCCCTAACTGTTCATGACCTTGACTAGGTCAACAAGCCACAAACTGTTAGACAAGTTCTACCCGTCATAATCCTGATTGCATTAGACCCACCCGTACGTGCCCTTGACTAGGTCAACAAGGCCGCACGACTGTCCTAACCAATCACATTTGCAATCCACAGAAAAATATTATTTAGCTACCGTTCACTACGCCTTGACTAGGTCAACAAACGCAGCACGAATACTGAATAATATTAATCCGAAACGACGGAGGGCTACGGCTGGGTTTTTGGCGAAAAACCCGTTAACGTAATGAACTTGATATCGTTGAAGGAACCTGATTGCACCTTTTTTGAAAAATCATAGTGGCGAAAACTTTTGCTAAAGAGGTCACTCCCTGCGAAGGGATCTCGGCTCTTTCCTCGTCGAGTGAGGTGCTGGGCATTCATAAGATGAATACCTCGATGCAAAGCAAGAATAATCGACTATGGTGAAGTTATTACCCTGACGCAAACCTTTTGTCCAAGGGGTCACTCCCGATGAGGGGATCTCGGCCCTTGCCTCGTCGATTGAGGTGCTGGGCATTCATAACCGAATACCTCGATGCAAAACAAAAAGATGAACGTCCTTGTAATAACGGCTTTTTGAAAAACTTGTTCCAACAACGTCTTTTAGGTTTATTTTCTTGCATTAGTTCTTTTAATGCGTCCCATCATTTAATCCTACCATTGCAGAAAACAACCAAAATATGACGTACGCTTATGCCATTCGCATTCGCCACGGGGTCCCGTCATCACTCGTTAGGTTACTTAACTAACGACAGAGCGGGGGCTGGGCTAGCGCGGCTGTAAAACATAAGCAACGCCTAAATAGTAAAGCAATGATAGACATTACAGATCACAGATGAATACATTGGATATACTAGCAATCCGCAATCCTTTCGAGCCTGGAACGAAAAGCGGATAACACGGTCGCGGTGAATAGCCAAATACCCCACCCAAGACCCCTACGGGTGCGGCAAACTACCCGCCAAGTACTCGGCAGTTTGTGCACCCCCTCCATGGGTCTATCCTAAGAGCAAAAATAGTAAAAAGAATTATACAATGACGGCTACAACCCCGACCCGGTTGTGCGGCCAAACAAATAATAATATTACATCAATTTACATTTACAATGAATGAAAGAAAAACAAAAGCTCATCTCACATCCACCCCGGCTATTCACCCGCGACAGTCCAACACATTCATATACACAAACCATCAACAACAATCACAGATCACAATATGTATAACCCCGACTAATCGACATATAGCGATTAGCCGACGTTCAATACATAAGAACATCACAGATATAACCTTTATAGTCAAAGTATATTGAAGTTCGGAAAAATACGGAATTATAGGCCCCCAAAAACAAATTTCTATTCTGGAAAATCTGGGCACATATAATATATCTGAAAAATCCTAAAACCATGTCAGAAACACACTGCACCAAAATCGATGCAGTAACTCACCAACTTGGCCGCGGTTCCGCGGCAAGAGCTTGCTCTTGCCGCGGAAGCGCGGCGCTTTGGTTGAGTCGCTGCATCGTTTTTGGTGGTTTTCTTCTAAAAACCCTGAGATGATTTTTGGGCTATAACAAAGTTTGTTTTGACCAGAAAAAGTTTTAACAGAAACTCAGATTTTTACAACTTGGTTTTTTCGATTTTTCCGTTTCGAACTTCGATACACTTTACTACCAAGCTAGTTTATGTTTAGTTAGGCTCTGATACCACTGTTAGGTCCACGTTACCTCTCCCGGTACTTTCGGGGTTGCGGAAACGGTAAAACAAAATTTTTCTAAACTTTGTAACATGGACCGTAAAAGCCGGATCTTTGCTAAACTAAACTAGCATACTTGCAAAGAAGAATTAACTACTCGGCAAAGTGGTTATACCTCAACTTGAACTCCTTCACTTCTTGTTGTTGTTCTTCTTTGATGTTCTTCTCTTCTTGTTCTTCTTCTCATCGCTTGCTCAATGGTTGATCCGGACTTCGGTCACCTCCGCGGCCTCCTAGAGTCGAAGACGATCCACCCGAGAGATGTACACCGAGCTCCACCTCAAGCCGAGGTAACTAGGGCAAGGAGATTGCTAATCTAGAAGCCCTAGGTTGTGTAGAGAGGATGTATGGATGTGTTTGTCAAGTAGAATCCTTTTTCTCTCAACACATGAGATCAAAGGAGAAATCAAGAGGAGGAAGAAGAAGGAGATTTTCTAGCAACCATGGAGCTTCTCATTTCAAGAGAGAGAATGAGAATGAGCAAATGAAAAGCTTAACCAAGAGAAAAGCTAACCATGGTTGCAATAATACACAAACATTATCATTACAAATCCAATCAAGATAAAGGTGATGGCTACAAATGACATGACCATTATCATAACTAAATAAAAAGAAAACCAAAGAATACTTTAGATCTTCTAAGAAGATCCAAGTCAACTTTGGTCAAATGGTCAACAAAGTCAAGATGGTCAAACGGTCAATGTAATTAGCCATAACAAAATTATCAATGAAAGGATTAGTAAATAATGTCCCCGGCTCATTATGGTTTTGACCAAACGAACTATCGAAACATTAATGAGTCCGCCTCAAAATGGTTTTGACCGAATCAACTGTCAAAACCCTAATGAGCCTGCCACATAGTGGTTTTGGCCGAACCAACTGCCAAAACCCTAATGAGGCACCTCCTCCTTCATCGCTCCAGAAAACTGTGCATACACACCTGCATCCGTATTCCGTAGAATGCGGATGCGCAGAAGACAAAACAAATCCATCCGTGCAATACTAGGATCTGGCTTAAACCAAAGCCCACCAGTACTGCCTGCCCGAACGTCATACGCACACAAGTGTACGTAAGTGATCGCAGCCCTGCCGTAAAACCATACGGCCTCTACACGTTTCGCTTAGTGCAGGGAAACTCTCTGTGTGGGACTCTAAAGACTCGACACTACGCTGGCAGTGGGTTTAACCACAGACCGCAAGCGGCACTAGCTGTACGTAACGGTCCCCAGGTAGATGTCGATAAGAAGGCCGATGAGGTAAACCCATCCGAACTCCTACTGAGTCTGTATGTGACAATCTCCGTACAGTCCGGTCTGTTCGTCTGATACATCGCATGTCGGGCCTAGGGGGGCGGCAAGCGTCAGACCCCTAATAGCGGTACAAGTCGTGTCGGAGTGAAGCCCAGAACACCCTGAGATAACACTGGAACCTACCAGTATATCTCGCTTGCCCTGGCCAGGGACTACTCGTGTAATGGCTCTCCTAGACACAGCGCGATGTCAACCCCCAATACCGGGAGAGACAAATCCTGTCTAACCGTCACTGCCTCCAAGTGCTTCGGGACTGCTTCCAACTACTACCTGTTTGCATGACTCAGTAGAGCCGTGGTAGGGTAGTAATCAAAGAACAGTGGGAACACACTCGAGGCGAAGTGACAGTGTCAAGTCAGCGGACTAAGCTGTACTCATGTCACCTGGGAACTGATAACTGACGATAGGTATAATACCAACCATCAGTTCCCGACGAGTCCTGTCCAGTGTACTCGTAACCTAACGAGCACCCGCATACTATCTCAAGTACGACGTACTGACGGCTGTGGGGCAGACCGTCTCCCGTGCTGGGAAGAGAAGCGCATACGCTAGTCTACTCCGGAGTATCGATGCCCTATCTCGGTACTCCCACGACTAGGGACGTGTATAAGGATGTGCTTGTAGATTACCCAGCCCCCACGAGTGTGATCGCCATCACAACGCCGGTAATCAAGCAAAGATCCTAAGGGCTCTACTAATGCGTATCGGTGATATAATAAATAAACACACATTAAAGCAGAGACAAACCAAATAGCATACTACTATATTGAGCAAGATTGTCTGTACAACTGTGAATATCCCAAGCTTCCATCAAGTAATATACATACTAGTATGATACAGTAATGGCCTCTAGGACATATACACTAACAGGTAGCACTTAGTATTCATGCTATGTTTGTTGGCCTACGTCAAGGCATAGTGTATGGTAGCTATTTGTTACTTTTCTGTTGCATAGATAGATGCGTTGGTTTGGGACAGTCTACTACTTTGTTAGCCTACGTCAAGGGTATGTACGGGTGGGGTCAAATTAACCTGGACAATGACGGATAGAACTTGACATGTGACTTTTGATTTGTTGGCCTACGTCAAGGTCATAAGAGCATGGGATAAAAATTCACATCGGGAGTTTCAAACATACAGGAAACTTTCCAGTTATGCGCATACCTTCTGGAGTATGATAACTTGAGTGGCTTCCATCAAGTTATCATGCGATGATAATTGGATCCCGATTCTCACTGATGAGTAGGATTACTCCTCGGGTGATTTTAGATGATCCCGACTAATTCTCCTTTTGGGTTTGGAGGAGAATTCGAGGAAACGGTAGGAGCCATCTTGATTAGATAAAATGATTAACCATTCTGATCTAGGTTAGAGTGCACGCTGAGTGTTTCTTCTCTCTCTCTCTCTCTGGCAGCGACTATGACCCGCCCTAAACTAAAACTCATGAACCCAGTTAACCGAACCTTCTAAAAACACTTTGGCTTTTGGAATGTCACGGAGTCGCAAAATATCATTGCCACTTTTATATTACCTTTGCATTTCTTCAGAACACCCCGTATCACTATGAACATCCACTCCTATTGGATAAATCCACCGTATAGTTACATACGAACTCGAAGGAACTTGTTCCAGATTCGAGGATGGATTCTGGTTCTGGAGAGATAGAATAAGATTATTCGGTTGTCTTTTCTCTTACCTTCTCTCAGGTTGTGAGGGCTCCTAGGATTAGGAGAGGGTACACCTATTGAGCTTATTGGATAGTCTTCTTCCAAACCTTAGGCTGGTGTCGAAGGGTAGGGAAGGAAGAAAACCAATTAGCCTAAAGGTGGTGTACAGAAGGTAATAAGTAAGACATATAAAGGGATTAGAATAACGGCAAAGAAAATTGCGACTGCTATCATACGCGACAAAATCGTGTATACCCCTGCCACTCCCACTTCCACTTTGGATTTCTCCAGAACACTTCGTATCACTACGAACGTCCATAATGCTTGGACATGCCATCGAATAGTTACATACGAACTCGAAGGAATTCGTTCCAGATTCGAGGATGGTTTCCGGTTCAGGAGAAATAGAATAGGATTATTCAGATGTCCTTTCCCATTACCTTCTCTCAGGTTGTGAGGGCTCCTGTCATAAGGAGTGTACACCCATTACGCTTATTGTGTTAGTTATATGTATGCCCTAGAGGCCATTACTATACATAGGATGTATATTGTAGTGGATGCTGGGACATATATAGGGAGGACTTTCTTGCTCGACATGATAGTATGCTATCTGGTTGCTCTTTACCTTAACGTGTACACTGATTGTCTCTCTGTTACATGTTGGTAAAGCCCTTAGGATCTGTACTTGACTACCTGGACTATGATGCGGATCATACTAGTGGGGACATGGTAGTCCATAAGTACATTCCTCAAAGTCCCTAGTCGAGGGTGTATCGAGACGGGGCATCGATATACCAGAGTAGACTAGCGTATACCTTCTCGACCCATACAGATGGGCGATGGATGATCCCATATCCATCGGTGTTTGACATCAGAGATGATATACGGGTGCCCAGTAGAGACTGGGTACACTGGACGGACTCGCCGAGAACTCCCAGATGGTATTATACCTCACGTCAGATGGCAGTTCTCTGGTGACACTGGTACAGAGTAGTCTGTTGACCCGAGATCGTCATAGAGTCTTGTGTGGTTCCCACTGTGCTTTGATTTCCATCTTACCACGTCCAAGAGGGCATGCAAAACGGTGGTTTTTGGGTACAGTCCCGAGTCACATGGAGGCAATGAGCGATAGGAGGGGATTCGTCTCTCCCGGTATAGGGAGTTGATGTTGCGCTGTGTTCGATTGGCTATAACAGGAAATCCCTGGCCAGGGTTGCTGAGATTTACTGGTAAGTGTTACCAGTAGTTTCTTGAATTGTTATAGACCTCATATCGACACGACTTATCGAGCTATTGGGGTCTGACGTTTACCACCCCTAGACGAGATATGCGACATATCAGACGATCAGACCGGACTGTACGGTAGTGGTACTGGTTGGATTCACTGGAGTGTGAGCGGGCTTGCTCGTCGATCTTCAGATCGCTCAATACCCGGGTGGCCGTTACGTTTAGCAGACCGCTTGCGGCTTGTGGGTGTTTGATATGATCATCGCCTGCTGCCGGCGTATTGACGAGTCTTTAGAGTCCTACACAGAGGTTTCCTGGCTCAAGCGAAACGAAATAGGAGCGCATATGAGATATGTGCGGGACTGAGAATAATGCATGTATGTGATACCGTATTCTATTCTCGCGATGAATGTGTCGAATGGTTATATGCGATATAACCTAGTTATCGAATCGAGGGTTGATTCGATAAGCCGATACATTGGATACTAGTCGGTTATATGCGATATGACCGGATCGTTAAATCAAGTGTTGATTTAGTGATTTAATGCATAATTATATATTTGATATATTACTTTGCGTTAACTAGTATTGGTTCACTTTAAATGGATTTTCTCACTCGGATGTGCACATTGTATATGTGATATACTTTTTGTGCACTTGATTGTATCATGTTTGATGATACATGTTTGCTAGGGTTTTTGTGTAAAGATCAAACTATGGTTACATGTTAATGGTTAGGGTTATGTTTTATTCACTTATTTATTTATTTATTGATTTTTGGAAAAATGATAAGCATAAAGGAAAATGGTGGCTTTGTTTGTTTTCTAATTGAAGCTTCATGAAGCTTTGACCAAAGTGACCATTTTGTCTCATGCTTATCCGTAACCACTCCATTAACCCTAGTTTAATCTCTACACTTGACCATGGTTCATGATATGATAAGTATTGATTTTCTTTTCAATATTAATTAACTTATCATAAGAATTATCTTCTTCTTCTTCTTCTCCTTCAAGAAGAAAACCAAGCTTCATCAATGGTGATTGATGAAAACAAGTGAGAAATCCAATTCTAAAGTCTACCCACTTCCTATTTCTTCATCCTCTACCTCTTGCCAAGTAGTAGAGTGTGTTTCCTTCACAAGTTTTCTTGACTTGGTGAAGTTGGAGCTTGATCTAGCGATGCTTCGACGTAGATCATCTTCGGCATGGACATCGACGACCTAGCTCGCCTATTCTCCGATGAAGCCGACGCTAGAGCCCGGAATTTGTTTGGACAGCGAGAGGCCTTCATTGCGGAGCTATGGAGGTGGAGCACCGGATCTACAAAGGTTGTATTTTCGTATAAACCTTAGTTAAGTTGTTAACTAGTTTTGTTTCGCCTAGTTTTCTAGCCAACGATCCGTAGTCGGGTTTCTCGGCACCTAGAAATTTTCAAATTGGCATGATTGATACCTTGTGAGACCTCATTAGGATGCCTAGGAACCCTACATATTGGATAGTCTTCTTCCAAACCTTAGGATGGTGTCGAAGGATAGGGAAGCAAGAAAACCAATTGGCATAAAGAAAGAGTACAGAAGGTAATAAGTAAAGACATAATAAAGGGATTAGAGTGAGGGCATAGAAGTATACGATTACAGTCATGAATCAGAATAGTGGAAGAGGCATTACTAGGAATACCAGTTAACCCCTTTGAAACTTTTTCATGTTTCAGTTTCACTGTACGTTGTTAATTGAAAACTGATTTCCCGATTAGATTCTAACTCCAGGGTATTTATTTACCAGATCAGTTTCTCACATCTGTATAGTGTCACAGATGGTGAGTGGGAGTAAGATATTAGGAATTAGGTGATTATATCCTCATTATATTGGAATTCTTTGTAATTGGTGATATTTAAGGAAATCACCTGGGTTTTTCCTGACGGCAAATATTTGGTTTTGAATATCCATTGTTATGCACCAATTTCAAACTGATATATCTGTACGTTTATTTTATAAAGTGAGATATAACTTTTTGAAATTATGTCTGTGGCATTTACCTATATCAGTTGATGGTTAGGTAAGGTGCATTCAACAACGGTGTAATTCTTCTTAACCATAGTACGGTTTTCAACCTACGACGCACAGAGTTAGAGTCGTTAAACTCAGTGGACTTATACAAAGTATTGTATGTTGTCCAGTGTCCATTAGGGCAAAGGGGTTGGTACTCGTACTATATTCTATTTACTTGTGAGTTCTCCAGTTCTGGACAAGTATTTCATTGAAATACAAGGTCCAGATTTTGAGAAGTTATAGGTATAAGAATAAAGTAGAGAACCATTTGTTAGAAGTATCAGGATTCTTCGAAGTAGTCAAAAATGTAGATATTTGTGTTTGGTATTTCGTTGATTGTAATGGTTTTGAGAACTTGCTTCTCTTTCGGGTTACTCATATACGGATGCACTCCTAGTTGAGTAATGTTGATTGGACTCATTCCATTTGGTTGATATACACTGGAGACAGCTGCATGATTTTGAATCTGGTTCCAATAAAATTAGTGCATTTGTTTCTATATGTCATATAGAATCAATTTGTATCTTAACGATATTAAAATATAGGGAGTTGTCCGGCTGATGCTTAAAACCAGAATCTGGACAAACTCAAGGCACGTTTCAGAAATGGAAGTTTATGGGTTATCCCGGGCTTTGACGAGGGTTAACTTTCTACCATCAGGAAGATCAATGGTTATATTGTTCTTAACTCGCCACAGTTTTAATAAAATGAATTTTTTCAGAAAACAGAAGTGGGAGTATGGTAGAACTGGGAGTTATTCCAGAACCGCAAACGATTACTGAAAATTTAATAGAACCTAAAGATTCAATTGGATTCGACATTCCATTAGCCACTCCGCAGATTTGGTGGGTAATCTCAGCCACCCGAGAGGTACTTCAATCTTCTCAGAGACGGTGACAGGGAGGTTCTTGTTTATCCAGACTTTCCATTGCTGTTGTTCTAGACTATAAGACCCGGAAGGAGAATGAGTATAGCGTCGTTCTAAACTATCTTTAGAAGTGCACGTGTATATGACTCTACCAGAGGGTTGTTGTAGCCAGTGGGAGCAGCGGAAGCATAGAGAGCAAGTAGCTTATGTCTATTCGTTGGCTAAAGCAGGTATAGCGGAAATAGATCATCTATATTTGATGTGACATTCATAGGCTTTGACTTCATCAGAATAGGAGATGGATCTGGTAAGAAGGTAGTAGGGTGTGATGTCCTGGTATTTGGGATGACATGCACTTCATAGGAAGTGAAATTCCTATACTACGATCAGTTATACTGTGGTTGTCACACAGTAGTTTCTCCACATAGGACATGGATATAATACCAGGGTTTCTGGTTACTAGATCTATGGTTTTAGATCTAGATTTGGGAAGTGTTCCAACTTGGGTACTTGACACTATTCTAAAGTATTTTAGAATGGAAGACTCCTGGCATGGTGGTGTATCTGCAGGTGATGGAGTCACCCTCTCTTAAGGTGTCTTACGGACTGAAGGGGAAAGGGATTTGCATGATTGGCATATTACTTGCTTACGCAATTGAGTCAATCGTGCGATGTCAAGTACCACACCAAATGTTGTTTTTGCACTAGCTGCAATAAACATATATTAATCCAATCCTGGAGAAATGTAGGGAAGCAGTTTATGAACATAAATGGATGTTCTTGGGATATGGTAACGGTAGCCTCCTTCGGGAGACGGTTATCATTTCAGGCTTCCAAGGTGACCTGGATGACAGAGTGGCTGTCGGAGTTATAGTTTTTCCCTCTTTTGTGGGACAATATATTGGACAGGTGGTCCAAGCGGATACTGAGGAAGGCATGGCGCGGTATACTGACTGAGTTCAGTGTACGATACTGTCTAAGAAGTTTGCTGGATTTGGAGTTCATTTGTGAATTGGGTCCCATCAGATATCCAGACATATTCTAAGACTGGTATTGCTCATTTTGGGAGATAGCTTTCTCCGCGAAGTTGAGATATCGAGAGATACAGAAAGAAACACTGGAGCGGATCCACTCACTGAGGCTATTTCTCGAACGCAATAGTTTCGCAAACGGGCTTTGCGAGACTGATTAGCAGAGAAGTTTGGTGTTCGGTATCACACGGGCTGTGAGTATGCAACACCGCAATAATTAGCCTTAAGTGCAAGTGGAAGATTGTTGGCTATAGTGCCCTCAAGGCAACTATCATAGTCGCAGGTAGGCGATTGTCATGATTGAGGGAGGACCTATACCGGTAGAACAATCTTACTAGAGATGATAGTATGCTATCTGGTTAATCTTTATCATCATGTATATGTTGATAGAGCCCATAGGATTCTTTCTTGACTACCGGCATTATGATGGTGATCATATACGTAGGAGCTGGGGGTCAATAAGCAAATCCTTAAATGTCCCTAGTCGTGGGAGTATCGAGACTGGGCATCGATACTCCAGTATAGACTAGTGTATACTTATCCAGACCCTGACGGAGGGTGGTGGCTGGTCTCACAAGCCATTGGTGTCAGTAGTTCCCTTAAGATAGTATACAGGTGTTCATTGGGTTATGAGTACACTGGACGGACTCGCCGAGAACATGCTAATTGGTATTATACTTATTGTCAGATAGCAGTTCCCTAGTGACATAAGGAAAAAGATAAGAAAAAGATGGACTATGCCACCTGGCCGCTACAAATAAAAGAAAAGTTTAGTCTGTCGACCTGAGATTGTCATTTTTCTTGTGTGAGTTCCCACTGTGCTTTAATTACTACCCTACCATGGCTCAAAGGAGTCGTGCAAACAGGTTTTAGTTCGGTACAGTCCCGAGCCATATGGGGACAGTGAGCGGATCGTCGGGGATTCGCCTCTCCCTGTATTGGGGTTGATGTCGTATTGTGCACAGGTGGCCATCACCAGAAATCCTCGGCCGGGGTATACGAGAATTACCGATCCAGGATCGATAGTTTCTCAGGTGGTGATGGGTGACACACCGACATGAATTATCGTGTTATTAGAGGTCTGACTTTATCCACCCCTCTAGACTCGATATACGATACTCTTAGACAAACAGACCGGACTGTACGGATATTGTCACTGTCAGGCTCAGTAGGGGTACGGATGAGTTTGCTCGTCAGCCTTCCTTTCGCTCAATACCTGGGTAGCCGTTACGTACAGCTAGTGCCGCTGACGTGCTTGTGGTTAAACTCACTGCCAACGTATTGACGAGTCTTTAGAGTCTCGCATAGAGGGTTTTCACGGTTCAGGCGATATGTTGTAGATGACGTATGTTGGTACATACAGGTGTCCGATTAAATATATGTGCAGGCTGCACAGACTTTAATCGGACGGTTGATAATACTAGCGGCTTAGGATTAAGCCGTATTATTAAATCAGGTTTTGATTTAATAATTTATATTCTAGTATTATTGTTCACTATTCATTTTCTCTCTTGGCTATTCGTATTTTGTACGAATATGCGTATATGTATTTCGATACGTATACCGGGTTGCATTCCGTATTTATACAGAATTGTTTCTAGAAGATGTGGCATCTCATTATTTGATTTTCCTTTTAAGAAAATAATTTAGGGAAATGAGGTGGAGGGGGTGAGGTGGCATGGACATGGCTTGAGGCAAGTAGAGAGGTATGGGCATGGCTTTGTTTATTTTGAAAATGGGAAAAGGTATTTTTTGGTGTATATTGTTGGAGAGAGAGGGGGGGAGGGGGCAGCCACTTCTTGGCTTGGCCTTGCTCATTTTTTTCTTGCTTAATCACTCTCTCACTCTCACTCACTAAAACACATAGCCACTTTCTTTGGTTGCTCATGCCATGGTTTCTTCACCTCCTCTTCATTTTCTATGGTTGCTCTTGGAGCATTTTGATAAGAGAAAAACATTAGTGAGATTATCCTACACCTCCACTCTCCATTGCTAGCAACCTTGGAGCGTCGGTTGCCTCGTCTCGCAAGGCTGAAGCTTGTATCGTTTCCCTCAGGTGGATAATCGTAGATGGAGGAAGACCGACAACCAAACTCGATCCAGACGACCACTAGGAGCTTTGAATGAAGACCGAAGGACACGGATCAACTCGGTATAACCATTCTAACTTCTTTACATGCTTTCTAGTTTAGGGTTTAGTGCAGATTCGGGCATCGGGTAATGGTAGCGCCGGTTTAGTAAATTTTTGTTCCGCTTTTGGCCACGTTTTGATGGCTGGGGCGCTGCCATTACCTTACATGGTATCAGAGCCAACCTTTAAACCTTAAGCTAGTTTGTTTAGACAATGTTAAAGTATCGAAATTGAAACAATCCCAAAACTGTGCACTGCAGATTCCACTCTCTGTTGATTTTTAAAGTCTTCAAAAAAAATTTTAAGCAACTGCAGAAGACTTCTTGAGTGACCAATAGAGCACACACCAAATGCGAACCCATTCCACCGGTTTTGGACCGAGCACATTGGGGAATTTTCTGAGCCGGCCGGCTTGGATCTGGAGTTTGGGCTTCGTATGTTATGTGTGGTCTGGTCTCTGGAATATTGGTTCAGTGGTATTGCTGGTTTTGCCCATTTTGGATTTTTTTGTTATCTGTTGTTCGGGGACAATTCGGGGTGTTCCGAAGTCAATAATTTAGCACTGTTTAAATGTTTATCAGTACTTACATTACTATCTGCGACCGTGAATGTCATTAGATTGGTACAACTTTTCTAATAGCTATAGTTCTTTTAGACGGGTTTGCGAACGTGACATTCATGTTGATATTCTGTATTGTGCCGTGATGTTGGCCGGATCGTCGTGGTGGATAGCTTGGGTAGAATGTTAGTACAGTTTAGTTTCATTTGTACATTTGATATTGCAAGGCGAGCGTCCGATATGTGGACTGCCATCACTGCCTGTTTGTATATTATTTGTTTGGGGCACGACCGGGTTGAGGTCGATGTCACCCTTGTATATTATTTTCTTTTCTGTACTAGGATTGCCACACGGAGGAGTGCACGAATAGCCGGGTTCTAGAGGGCAACGGGTCCACATCTCATGGCGTTGAGACGGAGGGGACCTTACTCTAGAATTGACGGGCTATTTGCCGCACTCGTAGGGGGTATAGGTTGACCCACGGAGGGGTGCTCAAGTTACCGGATTCCGTGAAGTGCTGGGTGGCCCATTCACGTTGTTGAAGAGGGTTGCCTCGCTTCTGGTTTTGGCGGGTAACTTGTCGCGCTCGTAGGGGTCTAGGTTTCATTTCACAGGCTATCCACACGACAGAGAACGTAGGGTCTCATTTGCGGCTCAAGTGAAATCCGGGGCTCCAAGATTATCCACCATTCTGTGTTGCATTCTGTGTTGCTTCTGTAATGTTTCTGTGATGTTGCTTATATCATGCCTGGGATGAATGTTTTATATACTAGTAGATGTTGTATATGTTTTGCGCCCGCGCTAGTCCAGACCCCGCTCTGTCTTTAGTTAAGTAACCTATCGGGTGATGACGGGACCCAATGGCGAATGCTGATGGCATATTCGTACATTTTATTTTTCGTTCTTTTCTGGTGTGATATGTTAATTGATGGGACTGCGTTGATTCTAATCAATGCAAGGGAAACAAACCTATTTGATGTTTTTGGAACCAATTTTAAAAACTGACATTACAGACGTAAGCTTTTGCATTGCACAGTGGTATTCGGTTATGAATATCCAGCACCTCATTCGACGAGGCAAGGGCCGAGATCCCTTCATCGGGAGTGACCCCTTGAGTAAAAGTTTGCATCAACGTAATACCTTTACTATAGTCGATTATTTTTGCTTTGCATCGTGGTATTCAGTTTGGAATATCCTGCACCTCATTCGACGAGGAAAGAGCCGAGATCCCTTCACCGGGAGTGACCTTTTTAGCAAAGGTTTTCGCAACTATATATTTATAAAAACTATCAGGTTCCTTCAACGATATCAAGTTCATTACGTTAATGGTTTTTCGCCAAAAACCATACATAGCCCTCCGTCATTTCAGACGGGTAGCACTTAGTATTCATGCTATGTTTGTTGGCCTACGTCAAGGCATATTGTATGGTAGCTATTTGCTACTTTCCTGTTGCATATATAGATGCGTTGGTTTGGGACAGTCGTACTACTTTGTCGGCCTACGTCAAGGGTATGTACGGGTGGGTTCAAATTAACCTGGACAATGACGGGTAGAACTTGACATGTGACTTATGATTTGTTGGCCTACGTCAAGGTCATAAGAGCATGGGATAAAAATTCACATCGGGAGTTTCAAACATACAGGAAACTTGCTAAGCATGCACATACCTTCTGGAGTGTGATAACTTGAGTGGCTTCCATCAAGTTATCATGCGATGATTGTTGGATCCCGATTCTCACTGATGAGTAGGATTACTCCTCGGGTGATTTTAGATGATCCCAACTAATTCTCCTTTTGGGTTTGGAGAAGAATTCGAGGAAACTGTGGGAGCCATCCTGATTAGATAAAATGATTAACCATTCTGATCTAGGTTAGAGTGCACGCTGAGTGTTTCTTCTCTCTCTCTCTCTCTCTCTCTCTCTGGGAAGCGACTATGACCCACCCTAAACTAAAACTCATGAACCCAGTTAACCGAACCTTCTAAAAACACTTTGGCTTTTGGAATGCCACGGAGTCGCAAAATATCATTGCCACTTCTATATCACCTTTGCATTTCTTCAGAACACCCCGTATCACTACGAACATCCACTCTTATTGGATAAATCCATCGTATAGTTACATACGAACTTGAAGGAACTTGTTCCAGATTCGAGGATGGATTCTGGTTCTGGAGAGATAGAATAAGATTATTCGGTTGTCTTTTATCTTTACCTTCTTTCAAGTTGTGAGGGCTCCTAGGATTAGGAGAGGGTACACCTATTGAGCTTATTGGATAGTCTTCTTCCAAACCTTAGGCTGGTGCCGAAGGGTAGGGAAGGAAGAAAACCAATTAGCCTAAAGGTGTTGTACATAAGGTAATAAGTAAATACATATAAAGTGATTAGAATAACGGCAAAGCAAATTGCGACTGCTATCATTCGCGACGAAACCTTGTATACCCCTGCCACTCCCACTTCCACTTTGGATTTCTCCAGAACACTTCGTATCACTACGAACGTCCATAATGCTTGGACATGCCATCGTATAGTTACATACAAACTCGAAGGAATTCGTTCCAGATTCGAGGATGGTTTCCAGTTCAGGAGAAATAGAATAGGATTATTCAGATGTCCTTTCCCATTACCTTCTCTCAGGTTGCGTGGGCTCCTGGCATAAGGAGTGTACACCTATTACGCTTATTGGATAGTCTTCTTCCAAACCTTAGGCTGGTGACGAAGGGTAGGGAAGCAAGAAAACCGATTAGCCTAAAGAAGGAGTACAGAAGATAATAAGTAAAGACATAATAAAGGGATTGGAATGTGGGCATGGAAGTATACGGTTACAGTCATGAATCAGAATAGTGGAAGAGGCATTACTAGGAATACCAGTTAACCCCTTTGAAACTTTTTCATGTTTCAGTTTCACTGTACGTTGTTAATTGAAAACTGATTTCCCGATTAGATTCTAACTCCAGGGTATGTATTTACCAGATCAGTTTCTCACATCTGTATAGTGTCACAGATGGTGAGTGGGGGAATTAGGTGATTATATCCTCATTATATTGGAATTCTTTGTAATTGGTGATATTTGAGGTAATCACCTGGGTTTTTCCGGACGGCAAATATCTGGTTTTGAATATCCGTTGTTATGCACCAATTTCAAACTGATATATCTGTACGTTTCTTTTATAAAGTGAGATATAACTTTTTGAAATTATGTGTGTGACATTTACCTATATCATTTGATGGTTAGGTAAGGTGCATTAAACAGTGGTGTAATTCTTCTTAACCATAGTACGGTTTTCAACCTACGACGCACAGGGTTAGAGTCGTTAAACTCAGTAGACTTATACAAAGTATTGTATGTTGTCTAGTGTCCATTAGGACAAAGGGGTTAGTACTCGTACTATATTCTGTTTACTTGTGACTTCTCCAGTTCTGGACAAGTATTTCGTTGAAATGCAAGGTCCAGATATTCAGAAGTTATAGGTATAAGAATAAAGTAGAGAACCATTTGTTAGAAGTATCAGGATTCTTCGAAGTAGTCGAAGATGTAGATACTTGTGTTTGGTATTCCGTTGATAGTAATGGTTTTGAGAACTTGCTTCTCTTTCGGGTTACTCATATACGGATGCACTCCTAGTTGAGTAATATTGATTGGCATCATTCCATTTGGTTGATATGCACTGGAGACAGCTGCATGATTTTGAATCTGTTTCCAATAAAATTAGTGCCTTTGTTTCTATATGGCATATAGAATCAATTTGTATCTTAACGATGTTAAAATATAGGGAGTTGTCCGGCTGATGCTTAAAACCAGAATCTGGACAAATTCAAGGCATGTTTCAGTAAATGACAGTTTGTGGGTTATCCCGAGCTTTGACGAGGGTTAACTTTCTACCATCAGGAAGATCAATAGTTATATTATTCTTGACTCGCCACAGTTTTAGTAAAATGAATTTTTTCAGAAAACAGAAGTGGGAGTATGGTGGAACTGGTAGTGATTCCAGAACCGCAAACGATTACTAAAAATTTAATAGAACCTAAAGATTCGATTGGATTCGAGATTCCATTAGCCACTCCGCAGATTTGGTGGGTAACCTCAGGCACCCGAGAGGTACTTCAATCTTCTCAGAGACGGTGACTGGGAGGTTTTTGTTTACCCAGACATGCTATTGCTGTTATTCTAGACTATAAGACCCGGCAGGAGGATGAATATAGCGTCGTTCTAAACTAGCTTTAGAAGTGCACGTGTATATGACTCTGCCAGAGGGTTGTTGTAGTCAGTGGGAGCAGCAGAAGCATAGAGAGCAAGTAGCTTATGTCTATTCGTTGGCTAAAGCAGGTATAGCGAAAATAGATCATCTATATTTGATGTGACAGTCATGGACTTTGACTTCATCAGAATAGGAGATGGATCTGGTAAGAAGATAGTAGGGTGTGATGTCCTGGCATTTGGGATGACATGCACTTCATAGGAAGTGAAATTCCTATACTACGATCGGTTATAATGTGGTTGTCACACAGTAGTTTCTCTACATAGGACAAGGATATAATATCAGGGTTTCTGGTTACTAGATCCATGGTTTTAGATCTAGATTTGGGAAGTGTTCCAATTTGGGTACTTGACACTATTCTAAAGTGTTTTAGAATGGAAAACTCCTGGCATGGTGGTTTACCAGCAGGTGATGGAGTCACCCTCTCTCAAGGTGTCTTACGGACTGAAAGGGGGAGGGATTTGCATGATTGGAATATCAATTGCTTACGCAATTGAGTCAATCGTGCGATGTCAAGTACCACACCAGATGTTGTTTTTGCACTAGCTGCAATAAACATATATTAATCCAATCCTGAAGAAATGTCGGGAAGCAGTTTATGAACATAAATGGATGTTCTTGGGATATGGTAACGGTAGCCTCCTTTGGGAGACGGTTAACATTTCAGGCTTCCAAGGTGACCTGGATGACAGTGTGGCTGTCGGAGTTATAGTTTTTCCCTCTTTTGAGGGACATTATGTTAGACAGGTGGTCCAAGCCGATACTGGGGAAGGCATGGCGCGGTATACTGATTGAGTTCAGTGGACGATACAGTCTAAGAAGTTTGCTGGATTTGGAGTTCATTTGTGAACTGGATCTCATCAGATATCCAGACATATTCTAATACTGGTATTGCTCATTTCGGGAGATAGCTTTCTCCTCGAAGTTGAAATATTGAGAGATAAGAAAGAAACAAAGGAGTGGATCCACTCACTGAGGCTGTTTCTCGAATGCAATAGTTTCGCAAACTGGCTTTGCGAGACTGATTAGTAGAGAAGTTGGGTGTTCGGTATCACACGGGTTGTGAGTATGCGATACCGCAATAATTAGTCTTAAGTGCAAGTGGGAGATTGTTGGCTATAGTGCCCTCAAGGAAATTATCATAGTCGTAGGTAGGCAATTGTAATGATTGAGGGAGGACCTATACCGGTAGAACAATCTTACTCGAAATAATAGTATGTTATCTGGTTTGTCTTTATCATCATGTACATGTTGATAGAGCCCATAGGATTCTTGCTTGACTACCAGTATTATGATGGCGATCATATACGTGGGAGCTGGGGGTCAATAAGCAAATCCTTAAATGTCCCTAGTCGTGGGAGTATCGAAACTGGGCATCGATACTCCAGTGTAGACTAGTGTATACTTATCCTGACCCTAACGAAGGGCGGTGGCCGGTCTCACAAGCCATTGGTGTCAGTAGTTCACCTAAGATAGTATACAGGTGCTCATTGGGTTATGAGTACAATGGACGGACTCGCCGGGAACATACTAGTTGGTATTATACCTATTGTCAGATAGCAGTTCTCTGGTGACATGTATACAGGTTAGTCTGTCAACCTGAGATCATCATTTGTCTCGTGTGAGTTCCCACTGTGCTTTAATTACTACCCTACCACGGCTCAAAGGAGTCGTGCAAACAGGTTTTAGTTCGGTACAGTCCCGAGCCATATAGAGGCAGTGAGCGGATCGTCGGGATTCGCCTCTCCTGGTATTGGGGTTGATGTCGTTTTGTGCACGGGTGGCCATCACCAGAAATCCTCGGCTGGGGTATACGAGAATTACCGATCCAGGATCGATAGATTCTCAGGTGGTGATGGGTTACACACCGACACGAATTATCGCGTTATTAGGGGTCTGACTTTATCCACCCCCCTAGACTCGATATGCGATACTCTTAGACGAACATACCGGACTGTACGGATATTGTCACTGTCAGGCTCAGTAGGGGTACGCATGAGTTTACTTGTCGGCCTTCCTTTCGCTCAATACCTAGGTAGCCGTTACGTATAGCTAGTGCCGCTAACGTGCTTGTGGTTAAACCCACTGCCAGCGTATTGACGAGTCTTTAGAGTCCCGCACTGAGGGTTTTCACGGTTCAGGCGATATGGTGTAGATGACGTATGTTGGTACATACAGGTGTTCGATTAAATATATGTGCAGGTTGCACAAACTTTAATCGGACGGTTGATAATATTAGGGGCTTAGGATTAAGCCGGATTATTAAATCAGGTCTTGATTTAATAATTTATATTCTATTATTATTGTTCACTATTCATTTTCTCTCTTGGCTATTCGTATTTTTGTACGAATACACGTATATGTATTTCGATACGTATACCGGGGTTGCATTCCGTATTTATACGGAATTGTTTCTAGAAGATGTGGCACCTCATTATTTGATTTTCCTTTTTAGAAAATCATTTAGGGAAATGAGGTGGAGGGGGTGAGGTGGCATGGACATGGCTTGAGGCATGTAGAGAGGTATGGGCATGGCTTTGTTTATTTGGAAAATGGGAAAATATATTTTTTGGTGTGCGTTGTTGGATGAGAGAGAGAGGGAGGGGGCAGCCACTTCTTGGCTTGGCCTTGCTCATTTTTTTCTTGCTTAATCACTCTCTCACTCTCACTCACAAAAACACTTAGCCACTTTCTTTAGTTGCTCATGCCATGGTTTCTTCACCTCTTCTTCATTTTCTATGGTTGCTCTTGGAGCATTTTGATGAGAGAAAAACATTAGTGAGATAATCCTACACCTCCACTCTCCATTGCTAGCAACTTTGGAGCGTCGGTTGCCTCTTCTTGCGAGGCTAAAGCTTGCACCGTTTCCCTCAGGTGGATCATCGTAGATGGAGGAAGACCGACAACCAAACTCGATCCAGACGACCACTAGGAGCTTGGAATGAAGACCGAAGGACACGGATCAACTCGGTATAACCATTCTAACTTCTTTACATGCTTGCTAGTTTAGGGTTTATTGTACAACTCCCTTCTAGGGGCCGGTAAGCCAATCCAGGCATCGGGTAATGGTAGCGCCAGTTTAGTAAATTTTTGTTCCATATTTGGCCACGTTTTAATAGTCGGGGCGCTGCCGTAACCTTACAACTTGAATGCTTTCTCTTTATAATGTGAAGCAATATTCTTATCCTCCTTCACAATGAAAGAACCGTTTTAACATAGCAAGAGTCATGGCCTGTAATCGCCTACATGCTCCTCGGCAGCTATGGGAGGTGCCTATCGTGGAAATTATTCCTTGTTTTGCTGCACGCTTGGCGAATCCCGCTCTTATGGATAATCAATGCGATACGGTAATGCACGAGCTCCTGACCCGTAGGGGATCTCATCTCCCCGTCGGCTCTATTTGGCTCCGGGTGATCTTCCTGGCCGTGCTTAATGATTTTCCTCCTCATCCAGCGGAGATGACTCTGGCGATACTCGACGCAGCGGAGGACAAGATCGACTGTGTTCATGAGGCATGCTTGATTATAAAGCCTCTGAGGGATCGCTGAGCCAGATACGGGCTCAGTGGGTCATCATGTCTGCTTTCACCGATGAGCACGGTATTGATCGATGGGGAGCGACTCTTCGTGAGGATCGCCGCTTCGCTATGGTGGAGAAGGCTTAGAGGTCTTTAGGAAACTTTTTTTATTGTTTTGTAAAGCCCTGTAGTTTTGATCCCATATTTGGTGATCTCTTTCCCGTAAAATAAAATGTTTATTTAAATGCATTCCTTTTATTGTTGACTGCCAAATGCTTCATTTCCAACACATGTTCTTCCTTTTATTGTATCGTTTAAACACATCTTGCACGTGTGCATGTGTTATGCGCTAACCTTCCATACACATATATAAACCAACATGTTTTCAACGCTGTTTCTCATCGAAGTACGCATATGTTTATAAGTGAATGCTCAAACAGGTGTGAACAAATTCCCCCCACTACTTTACTCACGGGGGTATATATGTGAGTGAAGTAGTGTAGAGTGATGCATAGCATATGGCTGGTTTCGGGCGGGCGTACATAACTTTTAGAATTTTAATCTGAGAAGATAGAAAGAGGGCGCCGGCGCCGTCATCTATCATTGACTCAAATCTCAATTCTTGAGAAATGTAGTTCTAAGCCCTGAGGCCCGTAAGTTGCACATTTCTGTTTTGACGGCGGCGTCTTCTACCAATTTTATCAAATGTGGCCCGTGGATAGTATACAAGAGTTTGTCTTGTCCTCCTTGCAGGGCAACAATTCTTAGGAAATAGGTTGATATCCCCGTCGCCTAAAGCTTATCACCTTTATGAACCGTGAGGGTCTCATAAAGATGTTTCTTCCTACGAGTTGAGACGGGTTGAGAGGATCTCGCAGGTGTATCCTAATGTAAAATATAGATAACCCCCACGCTTTTATGACAGGGTCCGTTAGGTTTGTGGTACTAGATTTAAGTACATCGTACCGTCGTGTTAGCTGAAGTATTTCTCGATATGCAGCCCCTTAGGCTGCTGTTCGAGTAGCCCCGCGACTGTCGTGTCTTCGATCCTTTCTAAGGCTGGACAAGAAGTCTTCAAGTAATCTTCTTAGGTTGGAATATCCATTTTACCATCGGAAGAGAAAGCGTTAGGTATTTGCCATGGCGCTTTTTACCTGAGGGTATGCTTAATTTGAAGCCCCGATGAGTCATAACCACACCCTTCTGGGATGGGATAATCTCTAATGGCCTTTAGGCTTTGTATGTATTACCGTTAAGACCTAAAGTTAGGAATATGCCGTCACTTCATTTTTTTGTTTTTGTGTCGTACCGATTCTTTGCTGAAGTAAGGTAGACATCTGTGTGATCTCTATGCTGTATATATCGCAGTCGAGGTCCGGAGCTAGTAATATGCCATTGCTCCGAATTTATTTGACCGTTGCATCCGCATCCTTCTGGAATGAGGAGAAACGTTGAGCTGATCTCTAGGTTATATATATACCGTCAAGACCAGGGGTAGAATTTTGTCGTTACTCCAATTTTTGCTTTGACCCTTGGGTCCTTTTAATGATATTGTGTCTGCATCCTGCTGAAACGTCAAGATGCTTTCTAGGCTGTAGATGTTGCCATCGAGATCTGGAGTTAGGACTATGTCGTCACTCTACTTTGGTTCGACCCTTGGATCCTTGTTGACGTCGTGTCTGTACTTCGCTGGAGTAAGAAGGATGTCCAAATAGTCTCTAGGCTATAGATGTGCCTTCAAGACTTGGAGCTAAGGTTTTGCCATTACTCTATCTTTGCTTTGACCCTTGGGACTTTTCGATGACGTCGGTTTGCATCATGCTGGAATGAGAAGAATGTCGAGTTGATCTTTAGGCTGTAAATGTTGCCATCAAAATCTGGAGCCATTTTGACGCAGGGTGGTGGGAAAATATGGTTCCCATTCGTTTGCATAATTTATGCCCATGGGTTGTATACAACCGTTAGTATGGAACTATTTGCAGAGCAGAAAATTTTTATTTTATTATATATGTTTTTATTTATTTCCACGATGCTCTATCTTGTCATATTTTATATCGCGAAAGTCGCGATTGCCCAATCATTTCGGCTATTTTTCACAGTGCCCAATCATTTCGGCTATTTTATATGCATATATTTTTTGCTCGCTGATTTTTATTACGAGTTTCCCCATCATTTCGGTTTTTTTATATGTATATATTTTTTACTCGTTGATTTTTATTGTGAGTTGCCCCATCATTTCAGCTTTTTTTTAATTTGTTACTCACTGCTTTTTATTGTGAGTTGAGAATTTGGAATCTAATACCAATCTTGGCATTAGCATCGCTACAACTGGAATATTTCCAGGAATGAATTATCATTTGCCTTTGTTGATTTGGACAAAGGTAGCTTAGCAAACAGGGTTAGGATCCTGTCGACTAAAGCTTTTGACTTTATGAACTGTAAGATTCTCATAAAGATATTTCTTCCTATGAGTCGTGAGGATCTCATAGGTGTGTTTTCTCCTTAGGAGGCGTGGGGATTCCTAAATGTGTTCTCTTATAAGTCGTAAGGACCTAAGAGTATTTTCTCCTTGTAAGTCGAGAGGACTTACAAGTGTCGTTCACCATATGGGAATATTTTATTTGATTGTATCCCAAGAATCCATCCATGAAAGAGATGACTTCGTGATTGGACGTGTTATCAATCATCAGTTCGGTAACGGGTACTGGGAAGTCATCTTTCGGGTACGCTTTGTTGAGGTTCCGAAAGTCTATGCAGATGCGAACTTTCCCATTTTTCTTCATCACCGGAATGATATTAGCGATCTAGTCGGGATATTGAACCTCTTAGATGAATTCGGAATCGATTAGTTTCTTGACTTCAACGTTGATACTCATCTTAAGTTTGAGCCGCTTCTTTCTTGGCGCCTGTTTGACTGGCTTTATGTCTGGCGATATGGCCAATTTATGTACTGCTACTTTTGGATCTAGACCCGGTAATGACAAATGATGAGTCGCTCTTGGCAACATTCCAGTTGTAGCGATACTGATACCTAATCAGGTATCAAACTCCAAGTCTTCTCACGGCAGATGATAAGTCGCTCCTGATGATATTCCAGTTGTATCGATACTGATGCCAAAACTGGTATCAGACTCCAAGTCCCCAACTCACAATAACAACTAGCGAGTAAAAAAACAAAAAAAACATATTGAAATAGCCGAAATGATAGGGCAACTCGCAATAAAAATCAGCGAGTAAATAAAATGAAATAGCCGAAATGATTGAGCACCGCGAATAAATAACCGAAATAATTGGGCAATCGCGACTTTCATAATATAAAAAGCTGAAATGATAGAAGATGACGGAAAAAAATAAAAAGAGAGAGAAAAGAAATATATATGAAATTTTGCCCTACAAGAATGTCTATATTGACTTTTGTATACAATCAACGGGCACAAACAGATGAAAGTGAGCAATATGCTTCACCGAATGCTACCAAGCAAGGAATACTTCGGAAAAAATTTGAGTCTTAGCGGCGCCATATAAGCCCAAAGACTACCGAGAGCTATTTCTTCCCCCAAAGGATTTGGTGGCAACTTCTTAAGCAAATCAAAAGTGGAGTAATGGCATATTCCTAACTCCAGGTCTCGATGGCAACTCATACAGCCTAGGGATTATTTCGGTGTTTCTTCTTATTTCAGTAGAATACAGACACAGTGTCGGCAAGGTAGAGTGATGGTATATTCCTAACTCCAGATCTTAACGGCAACATATACAGCATAGAGATTATATCGACGTTCCTTCTTATTCCAGCAGGGGACGGACACGACGTTGGCAAGGATCATAGGGTCAAAATAAAGTGGAGTGATGGCAAATTCCTAACTCCATATGTCAATGGTGATATATACATCTTAGAGACCATATGGATATCCACCCTACTTCAGTGAAAAATCGGCGCGACATCATCAAAGAAAAAGCAGAGTGATGACATATTCTTAGCTCCAGATCTCGATGGCAACATATATAGCCTACAGATTATCTCGACGTTCCTTCTCATTCCAGCAGGGTGCAGACGCAACGTCAACAAGGACCCAAGGGTCAAATCAAAGATGGAGTGATAGAAACTTCCTAACTTCAAGTCTCAATGGCAATGTATACAGCCTAAAGACCATCCGGATGTCTCTCTTACTCCAGCAGGGTACAAACATGATATCCGTTTCCCCCAATCAGAACCAAGCTCTGTTCAAAATTTCAAATTTTGAAATGAAGCAGCGCTTCATAGCAGTGCCAGCGCTGAGGGAGCCAAAGACTCTGAGGCAATGCTCACGTGCAAAGCACATAAGCGCTAGCGTTGCAGAGCGCTGCACTCTAAGCAGCGCACTACGTGCAAAGCACGTAAGCGCTAGCGCTATGTACGTTGCACTCTAAGCAGCGCACCACGTGCAAAGCACGAGTGCGCTAGCGCTAGAACTAAATTTTCTCCACCGTTGGATCAAAGATCTAACGAACATGATTAAACAATATCAATTAACCAGAATAAAATTCTGTTAAGGAGAGATTCCTCAAAATCTTTCCAAACAGAAAGATTGTGCTCTGTAAATCAGAGCACCATTGGATCAATGATCCGAGGGTGATTAAAAATCACCAAAATTACAGAATAAATTCTGTATGGGGAATGATTTCCCAATCTTGTTAAAATCAAGAAAATTGCTTTCTGTAAATCAGAAGCCCTTGGATCAAAGATCCAACAGTGGGAAAATCCCCAAATCAATTGGAGAAAAGATCTCCTTAACCGATTGAACATATCAGCTCGCCCTATATAAAGGCCCCAAGACTTCAAGTCTGATATACAGAGAAATATAAGAACCCCCCCCCCATAAACTTTGAGAAATCTCAGAAAGTAGAGCAAGCTCTCGGTAGAAGAACTTTTCTTCAAGGTAAAGAAAAACATAGATAAGAAAAATCTCATTAAAGAAGAAGAACATAATTCTTCTCACAGATCATAGATCTATAAGACAAATTGTCTTTTACAAAAAGAGATCATGAACATCTCATTATAAAAAGTGGGGTAGAATGATTCAATTCTCTTAAAATCACAGATCCATAAAGGCAAAGTCTTTCACCAAGAACATAAGAGATTGAAATATCTCCTATAAAATAAGAACTTTGTTCTTAGATCTATGAGACAAAGTATCTTATAAAAGAGAATTTAATTCTTAGAGCGCAGAACTGATCAAAATTCCATAAAAGAAGAGCCTTGGCGCTCCAATTTAAAAAGAGCGCTTCAACTCTCCACATCTAGCGCAAAGTGCTGCAGAACCTTAGCGCTCCTAATTTAAAAGAGCTTTAGCGCTCCTAATTTAAAAGAGCCTTAGCGCTCCAAATTTAAAGAAGCGCATTGAGCTCAAGACTGGCGCACAATGCCAAACGTGGCACGTGTTTCTCACGTGTGCGCTACTTAACAGAAGTGCATCAGCGCTCCAAATAAAGCGCACAGCGCTGCAGCGCCTCAGCGCTCCAAATATAGCGCTCTGCGCTCATTGACTAGCGCTCGGCGCCAAGCGCGCCACGTGCTCCTCACGTGTACGCTACTTCACCAGAAGTGCACTGCGCTCATTGACTGGCGCTCAGCGCCAAGCGCGCCATGTACTCCTCACGTGTGCGCTACTTCACCAGAAGTGCAAAGCGCTCATTGTCTGGCGCTAGCGCCAAGCGCGCCACGTGTTCCTCACGCGTGCGCTGAAAGAACATAAATTGCTCTATAAATAAAGCCCAGAGCTATGATGAATGCTCACCATTCAATAAAAGAAAAAAATATTGTTAGAACCCAATTCAATACTCAGTATTGTCAAATGTTTAACGTTTTAACTGAGTGGGCCGAGCCCATGTTGGCCACAGAACCCTCATTCAGATTAATTGAGACTATATGCTCATAAATCTTTGATCTTAGTCCCAAATTGGACTACAGATCCCAACCAATAGGGGTACATCTCTGAACTCCTCTGATATATGTCGTAATCCTTCAACGTCTTCAGAGAGGTGACGGGTCCCGATAACCAGACATCTCATGGACTGTGGGGTCCTTAAACCATGGACTATGATGTCCTTAACCTTGGACTGTGGGGTCCTTAAGCCCATGGACTATGATGTCCTTAACCTTGGACTGTGGGGTCCTTAAGCCCATGGACTATGATGTCCTTAACCTTAGACTGTGGGGTCCTTAAACCCATGGACTAGGATGTTCTTAACCTTGGACTGTGGGGTCCTTAAGCCCATGGACTATAATGTCCTTAACCTTGGACTGTGGGGTCCTTAAACCCATGGACTATGATGTCCTTAACCTTGGACCGTGATGTCCTTAAACTAATGGAACGCAATGTCCCTAAACTAAAACAATAAAGCCCAAATTCTCTTTTGTTGGATCTAAACGATCCCGTTAAGTTGATCTTAGTCTAAAATGATACTAACGTATCCTTAACAACCACTTAAGTTGATCTTAATCTCAAACGAGATTAACGATCCTTAAATCAATCCAACTACAGATTCCTCAACTGACATTGATTCAAGGGTACATCTCATCACACCTCTGATATATGTCGTTGTAACTCTTCAACGTCTTCAGAGAGGCGGCGGGTCCTGACAATTAATAAACCCAATGTAAAACAATAGATTCCAAATACTCTTTTGTTGGATCTAAATGATCCTGTTAAGTTGATCTTAGTCTAAAATTAGACTAACGTATCCTTAACAAACGTTTAAGTTGATCTTAGTCTCAAAGGAGATTAACGATCCTTAAACCCAACCCAAAACCCAAATCTAAGAAAATACAGATTTGGACTAATCCACGCCCTACGGGTGACAACATAAATTAGACTCCGTATACAATCCACGGGCAACCAAAAAAACAAAACAAACACCCATGACACAAAGTGACCATCTAGAGAAGGAGAAAGTGGTTACCGCGATGCGGTAGCGTAATTAACTGCAGAGGCTTGCGCCTGCAGGGAAGCGCGTCCCCACAATAAAAAAAACCCTCAACGAGGGGGAATCTGTCGAAGTCTGCTACATCGGCCACATCCGTTTAAACCTTCGATACATTGTGTCATAAATCAACTTGGCATCATCGGAGAGGTGGACGGATAGCACCAAATAGCATCTGCCCTCGAAATTCAGGCCTGACGTCCCAACCTCCCGGTCGCGTCTTTCGACGGAGAACAGATTCTGGAACGCCCGGTGGGACCTTTTCCTCTTTCCACTCCACACTTCGTGTGTCGTGTTCATGAACGAATCGCGGTTTAATATGGTTGCCCTTGGGTTCGAGGTACTAAGATTTTGTTTTGCTCCCATGCAGAAAAAAGAACATCAATGGTCTCTAACTGCTCCAACTGCAACCGCAACTCCCGTTCCGCCTCATCTGGAGGAGTAACCTATGGGCCCCAAGCGGCCTCCTTTTTCACAATGCCGGTAGAACAAGTGACCCAAGCCACCACTGGGCTATTCTTTGGGACCATGCTCCCACCAATGAGCTTCAACGCCCCAATGTCGTCGCAAGAAGCTCCAAAGAAGTCGTTGTTTGATCGGCTTACAACTACCGCGGCCCCTCTCAACGGGTCGCCCAAATCCAACGTCTCAGTTTTCAGCAGACTAGGCCAAAGCTCAAGCGGGCCTGCTAAGAAACCTGCGATACCTGAAGGGGTTATCCCGAAGCGGATAGCCATTCCTGCTCCTGAAGTCGTCAAGGCGGCTTCTCCTGCTAAAGGGTCGGTCTTCACAAGACTGGCCGTTTCAGCTCCTACTCCAAGCGAAGTCACGAAGGCTGCTTCCCCTGTTCGAAAGTCGGCCTTCGCAAGATTGACTATCCCCTCTCAACGGACGTCAGTCTTCGACAGGCTAGTGCCAATAACAGACTCTCATCAGAACAGGGGGCATGGAAAGGCTGATCCAATAGCGGAGGTGATCCCAGCCGCACGACATGCTCGACGTCGCCACTGGCGCCGAGTGAGGAAAGCTGGGGGCAATTCCTCTTCTGGACTGACTCCGCCAGCTCCAATGGTGGAAGTTGATGCTGTTGTTCCAACTGGGAACAGCTTTGAACTACAGAACAGGGTGCGCAAGAATTCGCCAACTGCTGTGCTGAAAAGATCTCCTCCACCAATGGAGAATGCTAAAAAGGCGAAGCTGGAGCAGCCCCCTCAGCGGCTGTCCTCTAAAATTTATAAAGTTTGGCGACAAGTCTAAGACTCGGTGATCAACCAAGACTACTCCCGTCGACAGAAAAGGATGAAAGTTCGGCGAGAAGAGGACCATCATGTCAAGCCACAGAAGGCGACAACTACTTGGGTGCCCACTGCAACGGCCCCCTCAACTTCGACCGCTCACAAGAGGAGAAAGCTGGAGAAATCCCGGTGTCTGGGGCGAATCGCAAGAACGCTGAATCTAAACGCCCCAAGTCTGGGGGTATGATGGTACATATTGTCTATATGGTATCTGGGAAAGAGGATAGCCGTATCTCTACGGGCCATCGACCGCTCACCAGATCCGTAACAAAGGCCCAGGAGCAACAACAGAAGCTCCAGAAAATGTTGACGCAAATGGTCGTACTCACAGGGCCAAAAGAAAGCCCGAAAACGTCATCGGAGCAACGTCAACAACAAGAAACTGATGCTGAGTTCCTCCGCAGAATCCTCGAAAAGAAGGGCAAAGAGGCAGCGGAACAATATAAAACGGATAGTGTTCTTATTCCAAGACATGGTCGGGATGATGTTACAGCCGGATCCTCCAGCTGAAGATCCTCCGATTATCCTCGAAGACGACCGAGGGGAGACGTCAAACCCTCTTCCTGCTTGTTCAGCAGCCAAAGAGGAGACCATCTCCAAAGCCTCCCTGGATGATTACATCGCTCAGCAGATACGAGTTCATCAGGCGAATGAAGCGGCTGGGAAAATTGTTAAGACTGGACGACCCTATCCGGGTTGGTATGACCAAATAAAGTACCTGCCGGGATACACGATCCTCAAATTCCACGTATATAAGGGGACGGGGAATCCACACCAGCACGTTGCTCAATTCAGGGCTCTGTGTGGCAACACCAGAGGTGACGATAAGCTACTACTTCGCCAATTCGTTAGCAGCTTGTCAGAGACAGCGTTTGAATGGTACTCCGAGCTCCCGAACGACTCCGTTAAGACATTTGCAGAATTGGAGTTACTCTTTACACAGGGTTTGCAAGCGCTAGCGAGCGCACCCCGATCACTGCATTAATTAACGCCAGAGTAAAGCCAGGCGAAATATGGGTGCAATACGCGATACGGTGGCGAAATCTATGGTCGAAATGCGAGCAGCGCATTGAAGAAGCGCCTGTAGTAGGTATGTTCATAGGGACTCTAGACCCTCAGGCGACCATTTCCCAATTCATGATGTTCTTCAGGCCAACTACTTTCCAGGCCTTGATTGACAAGCTAGCCCAAATGGATCAGATGGATCATATACCATCTCCTTCGAAGCTGGAATCTCAAAATGAAAAAGGGAAAGCAACCTTCGTCGCCAATGCTCAACAGCGGCCCTGTGGTCCAAAACTAACTGATCGCCAATACGAGAAACGGCGATTCTTTAATGAGAAAATGAAGCGCCCTTATTCATTTCCTCGGGACAAAACGAGGAGATTGTTCGAGCTGGCGGTGCGCAATAGGCTCATCAACTTGCCGGATCCAAAATGCCCATTGCAACCCGGTGAGGCTAATAATCCCAATTATTGCCCCTATCACCAAGCGATAGGCCATCCAATCGAAGATTGCTTCGTCTTCAATGGGGGGATTGAGAACCAATACCAACAGGGCAAATTCGCACTGTCCGAGAATTGGAAAGTAAACCCGCCCCAGCCGCACGCTCTCAAAAATGCGGACACACCGGGGACATCATGCTATTTTATAGAAGAAGCTCCATGGGAGGTCGTTCTTTCAGCCAAAACGAAAAGAATGCTGAAGGATCTCCAGACATGCCCGGCGATCAAATGGAAAAGTCCGCTAGAACTCGAAGTCATCAAGGGAATGCTGAAGCCGCGCCTAACTCCAAAAATTGGTGGGGATGGTCAAGACGCCCATACCCAGCCGTCAAAGTCTTAAAAGAGGAAGAAAAAGACCAAAAAGCCCGTGAAGCCTAATGACAAGCGCACGGACCTGCAAAAACATATTGAAGTGCTGGAGGAATATAACCAGAAAGCGCGGACCCCAGTCACACTCCAAGAATTTCTTAGCCATGTCCTTGAGGACGAAGATGATGACAACAGAGAAGACTCGGTGGATGAATTTGAGGATTACGTGGCAAGTTGCCATGTGATCTCTCATTCATCGATAGACAGTGAAGAAGCTCCTGACGCAGAGAAACTGGGGGTAGATCCCGAATCGGAGCTCCTAGGACCGTCAGACGAAATGATTGACGCATTCCTGAACGAAGCTCTTCTGCAAAGCAAAGCTGATCGAGAGCGCGAAATGGCCATATTTGAAAAGGCCAAACGCCGGCGACTGGACGAAAGGGTTAAAACACTCTCACCAGATCAAAGAACATCCGCCACAAACAAAAGTAGGTTCAAGACAAGGAAGAGGTTGGCCAAAGCCATATCGATGGGAATGAAGCTGCCACCCTTCGAAGGAAACACTTCTGATGAGATACACCTTAATGAATAGAATGTGCATCCTAATTACTGTTTATATCATCGAAGGATTGCGCACCCTACTGAAGAGTGCAACGCCTTTAAAACCTGGTGGCAAGGATATGTTGCTCACCGGCAGCATTTCAAACGGATGAAACGCAAAACTCGCCGGGAACAAAGAAGCACGACAGATGAGCGCAGAAGAACTTCCGGCAACTGTCATATGGTTGATCCCGGGGGATCGCAAGTTCTCACCTTCGGGAGCGACTCCAACGAAGAAATAACCCTTGGCCCTCTCTTCAAGGAATCCATCTCTGAAACGAAAGAACCGAGGAGTTGCAAGAACATTCAGCTGCGAAATCGCACGCTATCCGAAAAGAATCTCGGACCCGCAAACAAGGGATCGAACAAAAAGGATAAGGGGAAGGGAAAAGCGACCTTCGTCGCCAACTCTCAACAACAATCGAATGGCCCGCGACCGGTTGTTCCCCAAAGCAACAAGCGGAAATCCCTCGATGAGAAGTTGAGACGTCCCTACTTGTTTCCCCGGGATAAAACAAGGAGACTGTTCGAACTAGCAGTGCGCAACGGGCTTATCACTTTACCGGAGCCGAAACACCCACTACAACTGAACGATGTCAACGATCCTAATTACTGCCCCTACTACCGAGTATTGGGTCATCCGATCGAAGATTGCTACGTCTTCAAAAATTGGGTTGAGGACCAGTATCAACAGGGCAAGTCCGCGCTTTCCGAAAACTGGAAGATGAACCCGCCACAACCACATGCTCCAGAAAAGATGGACATGCCGGGGGCATGTGCTTATCATAGAGAAAGCCCTGTGGACCGAAAAGTCTATAAACTAGAAATTCGCCTCAAATATGGCAATCACGGACCGAGATGTCCTAAAACTAACAATGGACCGAAATGTCCTAAAACTAACGGACCGGAACGTCCCTAAACTAACGATGGACCACTATGTCCTAAAACTGGCTGTTGACCGAGACGTCTATAAACTACTACGGACTGCAACATCCCAAGGCTGACAATAAAAACGGTACGTCCATAAGCAAAATGGGCACGGATGAAAACCCGAAAAGGCTCTGTGAGTAAAAACAGCAGGACCACCGGCGAGTTTGTGAAAACCCAAAAGGGCGCAATCTCGTTAAAAGCCACTTGCAAGGTCCTCTCGACCCTGTAAGGAGAAAATACCTGCGTGAGATCCTTACAACTCACAAGGGAGTAACACACTTAGGGATTCCCACGATTCCTAAGGAGAAATTACTCTTACGAGATCCTCACGACTCGTAAGAAGAATTCCCTTTTGAGACCCTCACGGCTCATAGGATTCAAAAGCCTTAAGCTACAGGGATCCGAACCTGTTCTTAAGCCATCCCAATCTCCAATGCTGCCCTATAAGCGTTTCATTATTGACCCTTTTATACAATCCACGGGCATGAATAAGCATTTCCCTAACAGAGTCCCACCAACAACTAGGGATATGCTCACACGGTGAACAAACACTTGCAGGTCCTCTCGACTTGCAAGGAGAAAACACTCTTGTAAGATCCTTACGACTTATAAGAGAACACACACTTATGAATCCTCATGATTCTTAAGGAGAAACGCACCTACGAGATCCTCATGACTCGTAGGGAGAAAATACCTTTATGAGACCCTTACAGCTCATGAAGTTAAAAGCCTTAGTCGACAGGATCCTAACCCTGTCTGCTAAGCCACCTTTGCTCAAACCGACAAAGGCAAATGATGATTCGCTCCTGGCAATATCCCAGTTGTAGCGATGCTGATGCCTAAATCGGTATTAAATCCCAAACTTGCAGCGAAAAGTCAGCAAGCCATAAATGCATATGAAATAGCCGAAATGATGGGGCAACTTGCAACAAAATCAGCAAGTAAAAATGTATGCATATAAAATAGCCGAAATGGTTGGGCAACTCGCAATAAAAAGCAGCGAGTAAATAAAACAAATAGTCGAAATAATTGGGCACCGCGAAAAATAGCCGAAATGATTGGGCAATCGCGACTTTCGCGATACAAAAGCTGAAATGGTAGAGCATCACGGAAAGAAAGATATATAAAATGAAAAAATTTGCCCTACAGGTGAGATCGCATCGATCCCTGTATACAATCTAGGGGAAGAAACCAAGAGGGAACCATACCTTCCCACCGGGCACCATCAGAAAGAGAGCCAAGTCTCGACGGTTCACAGACAACCTAGAAACTACCTCGGAGCCATGGCAAAGTCCCTGTTCCAAATCTCGACGGTTCACAGACAACCTAGAGACTACCTCGGAGCCATGGCAAAGTCCCTGTTCCAAATCTCGATGGTTCACAGATAGCCTAGAGATCACCAACAGCGTTCCTCCCCATTCCAGCAGGATTCAGATATGACAATCAATCTTTGAGCCATGGAAGAGTCTCTGTTCCAAACCTCGACGGTTCACAGACAACCGACAGAGCACCTCCTGGTCCCGTAGAACATGGCTAAAGTCAATCCTGACCCCGTGGGAAACGCCCAGAGCACCTCCTGGTCCTGTAGAACACGGCTAAAGTCAATCCTGACCCCGTGGGAAACGCCCAGAGCACCTTCTGGTCCCGTAGAACACGGCTAAAGTCAATCCTGGCCCCGTGGGAAACGCCCAGAGCACCTCCTGGTCCCGTAGAACACGGCTAAAGTCAATCCTGACCCCGTGGGAAACGCCCAGAGCACCTCCTGGTCCCGTAGAACACGGCTAAAGTCAATCCTGACCCCGTGAGAAACGCCCAGAGCACCTCCTGGTCCCGTAGAACACGGCTAAAGTCAATCCTGACCCCGTGGGAAACGCCCAGAGCACCTCCCGGTCCCGTAGAACACGGCTAAAGTCAATCCTGACCCCGTAGGAAACGCCCAGAGCACCTCCTGGTCCCGTAGAACACGGCTAATGTCAATCCTGACCCCGTGGGAAACGCCCAGAGCACCTCCTGGTCCCATAGAACATGGCTAAAGGCAATCCTTACACCGTGGGAAACGACCAGAGCAAATCCTGGTCCTGTAGAACACGGCTAATGTCAATCCTGACGCTGTGGGAAACGGCCAGAGCAACCCCTGACACCATGAAATGCGGATAAAGTCAACCCCTCCTGGCCCCGTAGAACACGGCCAAAGTCAATCCTGACTCCGTGGGAAACAACCAGAGTAAATCCTCGAACTCCCCGTCAAAGCAATGCTTTGACTCAGGAGCAGGTTAACTCATCAATCACTTGTAAGTCCTCTCGACTTGTAAGCAAGAAAAATTCTCTTGTGAGATCCTTACGACTCTCAGGGGAAAACACACTTAGGAATCCTCACGATTCCTAAAGAGAAAATACACCTACGGGATCCTCTCGACCTGTAGGGAGAAAATTCTTTATGAGACACTCATGGCTCATAAAGTTGAAAAGTCTTAGGTGGCAGAACCTAACCATGTCTCCCAAGCCATCATTGCCTCGCAGAGAGGTCAAGGTAGATTTTCTACAGGCCACACTCTCTGACAAGAAAGGAAACAATCACTTACAAGTCTTCTCGACTCGTAAGCAAGAAAAATTCTCTTGTGAGATCCTTACGACTCTTAGGGTAAAACACACTTAAGAATCCTCACGGTTCTTAAGGAGAAAATACACCTACGGGATCCTCTCGACCTGTAGGGAGAAAATTCTTTATGAGACCCTCACGGCTCATAAAATTGAAAAGTCTTAGGCAGCAGATCTGAACCTGTTTCCTAAGCCATCGTTACCCTGCAAAGAGTCTAAGATGGACCGTCAGTTACTATTTACAGGCCACACTTGCTAAAATCACATGGCAACAACACAGCAAAGAGAAGAAAGCAACAGTAGAACAAAAAAATATGTATCTTTTATTCATGAATTCAATGGAGTACAAGTTGAATAAAAAAAATGGATACATGTTATTCAAAGATTACAAGTGTTCAATCTATACAAAACAGCTACTGAGAAGGAGGCGTTCTCAATATGTCAGCAAGTTGCTCGCGCACTTCTTTCAATTCCTTTTCATGGTCAGCCGCTACGGCCAACTCTGCTTTGACTCGAGCCCTTTGCTGCAAGCACGATGAAACCTTCTCATCGATTTCCCGTTGGGCAGCTTCGCGACTCTGCGTAACCCGCTCAATAGAGTCGAGCTTCTGCCTCAATGCCAGCCCGTCCGAAATGCATCGCTGCAAATTATCAAAGACGGCTCTCAGTTGCGCGGCATTCGCTTCAACTTGGACGCGCAGTCGGGCAGATTCGCCCGAAGCCTCCTCGCGTTCCTTCCGCCTCAAGATCGTTTCTTGTTCAAAATGGCGGAGGAAGGACACGCTCTGCTCAATCCACGCAGCCCGCTGGGAGTTCAAAGCCAACATCTTAGGAGCAGGACGCCTAAGCTCAAGCTCATGCAGGCAGGCCTCGATCTTCCTGCAGTAGTTAACCCAAGACTCAACGACGCCTTCGTTATGGAAGTTCACAAGCGTCGCCAACATTGGATTAACCTCGGCATCAAAATCCACAGCGAATGTAGGGGTCTCCGCGTCAAGCTCCTCGATATATTCACTCAACATACGCAGACTGGTCACAATGCCTTTTGAAGATGGACGTCTAGAAAAGGGCCCTGCCGGCATTATGATGCGAGACTCGAACGGAGATGGAGTCGGTGTGACCGCTGCAAAACAAATCATAATCAGATGTCGGCTCAAAGAATAAATAAAAATACACGAACAATAGAGTCTACTATACCGGCTGCAACAGGGGGCAGAGCTGGGAGTACCGGTGGCGCGAAGATACCCTCGTCCCCTCCTTCAATTTGTAAGGCTACAAGTAATGCAAAAAAGAATTAGCAACGACATGGCTGACCGTTAAAGAAAAGAAAGGACGTCGGTTAGAAAAGATACTCACCGGCACCAGCGGGCAGACTAATCTCCTACTGGAAGGAGAAGTGCGAGTTCAGTACATGATACAGGCGATCAAAGAGAACTCCTGCAAGATCATGATGATACATGGTCAGTACGCGGAAGATGCTATCCCTAATTTAAATTAATCACAAACCCATAACTTCCAACATTCGAGAAGATATAATAGGAGACGAAGGGGCAGCAACCGTCAGAGCGGCAGCTGGTGGTGCTTCTTCAGGTGTCACAACCTCGGCGCTCACCACACCTACATTCGAAAGGAACATGATGTCATCAAAAGGGATTGCAAAACGAAAAGAATGCAGCGATCCAAGACCTACCAGACAAGTCATCAGCCAAAACGGTGACGGAAGCATCACCAAGCATCACAACTTCTTCGATCTCATTTAGGGGGATGGTTTCGCCGCCCGTAGCTTCGTCCCCTGATTCCACGAGAGCCTTCGTGACACTCACGATGCCAGACGATGACAGGGAACTGCAGGCAGAAAGAGCGGCAGTTGGAGCAGTCCCAGACTCCTGGGAAAGAGTAGTCGCTTCGGGCTCAGTGGTCGTCGTCATCTCACCTGCCGCCTCCTCACCAGGACTTGGCCCTGCAGGGTAAGATATATGAGAATCTGAAGATCAAATTCTGAAAAAAAGACCCAGTGTTACGTTACCTTGGGATGGCTTTTCAATTGCTTCTCGAGCCGTGCGTACCGCCTGTCTATGAGCTGTAGACAGGGTGGCCGGAGCACCCTCTGAAGAAGCAGGGACAGGGAAAGCAGCGCTCGAGCCTGCACCTATGGCCAAGGCGGCGTTACATTCTCTTGCTGCACGCCTCCTGTGCTTCCTTTCCGCTTGGGCCGTGAGAGCTGGTCTTCTTAAAACCTCCGTCAGGGAGACGTCACCGTCCGCTCCAGGAGCTACCTCTAGAGCCGTTATGGCGTCCGTCATCGGTTGCTTAAGTGAAGCCTCTTTTGGCGATACTGGGGAAGCTGGCACTTCGGTAGCCGGCCTTGGAAGCATCTCCGCACCACCCTGCGAAATCGGCACGGCACTTGGGATAACTTGGGTCGAAGTAGGCCCTGCGATAAGATGAAAAAGGGGTCAGACTATCCATAAAGGAAAAGGGAATAAGGGCATAATAAGCCAAAATATACCAAGGCCCAACGAAGCGCGAAGCCTCTCTTCCTCCTCAAAAGTCTTGAGGGAAGCTGCGAGAGCCTCTTCAGTGGAATCGCCTGTTAAAAAAAAGTGTCAGTCAAAACACGATAATAAAAATGTAATGCAACAACAAAAAGATACGACTGAAGATTACTTGACTCAGCGAGGGTGATCAGTTCTGCCTTGTGGCTAGCTAGTCGCTTGGAAGTTGCCAAGGCAGCCTCTAGATCAGTATCATCTAGCGCCATGAATAGACCCTCGTTGGTCCCGTATTCGCTTAACCCTTCGCTATAAAGAGCATGGGGCTCCTGGCCGAGTACAACGTCTGCAGAAAGAATCGACTTCTTCTTCTTCTGCGAGCGAGTACCGGCCGCCGGTAACACGAGCTTGCGTTTAGCGGGCAACTTCGGACGGCGAGTCCCGATCTCCGCACCCAAGCCGGACTCAGGAGACGCCACAGCGACCACTTCAACAGGAGCACGGGGTAGCGGCAGCTCAGGTATATCACGCGGTACCACAGCCGCAGCAGCTTCCCTCAAGGGAGGACGGACAATGGTCCGTCGCTTCAGAGGAACATTTGGATTACCAGCCGGCGCTGCACCCTTGCGATCAAGCAGCAATCTCTTTTCCTCTCTAATAACGGCACCCATCGAATGTTGGTACCACGCCGTATATACGTTTAGGGCTTTTAGAACACAACTCGGCTCACTAATAAAGAAATTGGAGCCGGTGTTCAACCACATAAAATGATGCAACGCGTTCCGGATATCCTCTTCAGTAGCAGCCGGTTCTGCCAAGAAGGCCTCAAGCGGGACGCCCTGATTATAGCTTAACTTCTGGGAGAAATGATGTGGGTTTTATCTCATAAACAACGCCGAATTATTCTTCCTAAACACTAGAAAGCCTGACCTGATGGAGTATAAATGAAGAATTTCCCGAACTTTTAAGACAGAGGCCCCGTCTTTAAAGATGTCCTGCATTGGTTGCACCGTTTTTGTGGATTCCTGGCCGACGGTCAGAATTTTATCGGTGAAAGTCATGCCATCTCCAACCGTGCGCGGACAAAGGAGCAAACCCCTAGCTTCCCGTGGTGTCGGATTTACAATGGATGAGTCGACTAGCCGCATGATCCGAAGGAACTTACACCTGTCATAAAAGCAAGGCCTTCTGTGGATACCGAAGATGCCAAGCACATGCAACTCGAGCCATGAGGTGAAATAATACATCGAGAAGTTTACAGGATGCACCCCTGGTTCAGTAGTGTCTGCTGCCAAGCTGAGGCCGTGATACAAATGGGCTAACCCAGCGATCCCAACGGCCACTTGTATCCCAGCAACCATTCGGTGAGCTGGATAAAAAAAAGGACAGCCTCATATGACGAGGGTGCATCGGAAGCGCAAACCAGCTCAGCCATAACCCGAGAAACCCCAAAAAGAACATTTCTTCGTCGATCCTAGGAGCTGCCAGCTCTGCAAAAGGGACGACCGGGGTGTCGGGGAGAAAGAAACTCTTCTGATCCGCCTCCGCCATCGGCAGGTTGCCCAAACCTAAGCCAAAAAGAACGTCAAGTTTTGCGAACTTCACAGCTTCCTTCGATAGTACTTCCGAGCGGAGAAAACGGGCGATAAAATCTGTGAAATTAACCCCGCGGCCTCCAGATTCGAGAAAGAGGCTCTCATAGATATTTAACACCTTTGCCAAACTTGGGAATTGGTGTTGAATGGCGTTCCTTGGGGTAAGACCCATTACCACTGATTTGGTGGCAAAAATATACTCATCCAGAGGAAGCAGCTCCTCATAATGTTCTCCCCTAATGGGTAAACCAGAGATCTCAACAAATTCCTCTAAAGAAAAGGAGACTTCTCGATCCAATAAGAGAAAGGTGTGGGTCAGAATGTTCCATTGCTCCAAAAATGCCTTGACCCACCATGTAGGAGGTATGGAATACTGGAACAAAGAAGCGTAGATCGCAGGGTACAATCCGAGCCTTAGCAGCTGTGACTTCTTAAGATGTATCGGGCCCACTGCAGATATCCGGCGGGATGACGGGGAGTTAGTCTTATATTGTATGGCTGTCCCCAAGGGCGCGACTCGCCTTGACATATGCTCCGCCCTGGAGTGTCCAAAGCCACCGGCGGCTGCACGGGTATTGCGGCCATAGAAGGCCGAAGGAGACCGTCTGAAGTCCAATTCACCTCCTCCACAGCATAGTTTACCGGGGGTGCATCTGCATAAGGGATCGCCGAAATAGGATCCAAAGGTGTCGCGCAAGAAAAACTCCGACGACCTTTGATGATTTGGTTGTACCATGTTCCCCACAAATAGAGATTCTTCCGCTCTGGGTCGTGATCCTTGATTAGTGCAAAGACTTCCCTGTCCATGGGCGCTTCGGGGAATCCGCCTTCCGAACGGACGAACGGGAAGGAAGTGTCGAAAGACATAATACCTGCGCGGAAAAGAACAAATTTTCAGCCGCCAATGCTACAGATTAAGTTCTATCACTAGGTACTTTAAATCCGTACCTCACTGCAATGCAGTGAAAAGGGACCAAAGGGGACCCACACAATCTAGATGACAGTTCATCATTAATGAAACAGTCTCATCATTTGATGAGACTGTCATTAAATGAGGAAATCCTCAAAAGATTCTCGTTCAATGAGAACCCCTCGGGCCAAGGAGTAAATCTCCCCTTAAGAGCAGCGCTCTGTGACAGAGTGACATCTATCAACTCTAATGAAGATAGGAATGAAAATTCCTTAAGTGCCTTGCTCTGTAAAAATGATGGAATAACCCATCAGAAAACTTAAAGTAAAGTTTTAATGAATTAAAATTCCATGATCTTCAAGATCCACGAACAAACTCTTAAGAGTTCTTTATAAAAGATTAATAAATCTACATGATTTGAAAAGAGCAAAGCTCTGTTAATGGGTTAAGAAACCACAGGAAAGATCTCTTTAGATCTATGGTTTCAAGAGAGCAAAGCTCTGTTAATAAAACCCTAAAAAAGGGTTTTCTTTATATCGAAGATCTATGAAGAGAAAAGCTCTGTTAATGGGTGAAACCCTAGATTATTAACTAATCTCTTAAAAGATTTAATCTTTATCTAAACTTTGACAAAGTTCTGTCCTTAAGGAAGTTTTTAAGACAAAGAGCTATGCTCTGAAGGAGAATAAAAATTCTCAGAAAGAAGGAAGATGAATAGAGTCATCTCAAAGGGCCAAGGGTCCTATTTATAGGCACTGAGAGCCGTTTCAACATCTGAGTTGATCCAATGGCAGAGATGCTGCCACAGCTGCACTCACGTGTGGGCCACGTGAGCGCAACGGTGGGGGGCATTTGTTTCCCCCAATCAGAGCAAAGCTCTGTTCAAAATTTCAAATTTTGAAATGAAGCAGCGCTTCATAGCAGCGCCAGCGCTGAGAGAGTCAAAGACTCTGAGGCAGGGCTCACATGCAAAGCACATAAGCGCTAGCGCTACAGAGCGCTACACTCTTAGCAGCGCACTACGTGCAAAGCAAGTAAGCGCTAGCGTTAAGTGCGTTGCACTCTAAGCAGCGCACCACGTGCAAAGCACGAGTGCGCTAACGCTAGAACAAAATGTTCTCTACCGTTGGATCAAAGATCCAACGAACATGATTAAAAATCATCGATTAACCAAAATAAAATTCTGTTAAGAGAAATTCCTCAAAATCTTTCCAAACAGAAAGATTGTGCTCTGTAAATCAGAGCACCATTGGATCAATGATCCGAGGGTGATTAAAAATCACCAAAATTACAGAATAAATTCTTTATGGGGAAAGATTTCCCAATCTTGTTAAAAACAAGAAAATTGCCTTCTGTAAATCAGAAGCCCTTGGATCAAAGATCCAACGGTGGGAAAATCCCCAAATCAATTAGAGAAAAGATCTCCTTAACCGATTGAACAAATCAGCTCGCCCTATATAAAGGCCCCAAGACTTCAAGTTTTATATACAGAGAGAAATAGAGGAACCCTCTATAAGCTTTGAGAAATTTCAGAAAGAAGAGCAAGCTCTCGGTAGAAAAAACTTTTCTTCAAGGTAAAGAAAAACAGAGATAAGAAAAATCTTATTAAAGAAGAAGAACATAATTCTTCTCACAGATCATAAATCTATAAGACAAATTGTTTTTTACAAAAAGAGATCATGAACATCTCATTATAAAAAGGGGGAGAATGATTCAATTCTCTTAGGATCACAGATCTATAAAGGCAAAGCCTTTCACCAAGAACATAAAAGATTGAAATATCTCCTATAAAATAAGAACTTTATTCTTAGATCCATGAGAAAAAATCTCTTATAAAAGAGAATTTAATTCTCAGAGCGCAGAACTGATCAAAGTTGCATAAAAGAAGAGCCTTGGCGCTCCAATTTAAAAAGAGCGCTTCAGCGCTCCACATCTAGCGCAAAGCGCTGCAGAGCCTTAGCGCTCCTAATTTAAAAGAGTTTTAGCGCTCCTAATTTAAAAGAGCCTTAGCGCTCAAAATTTAAAGAAGCGCCTTGCGATCAAGACTGGCGCACAGCGCCAAACGCGCCACATGTTCCTCATGTGTACGCTACTTAACAGAAGTGCCTCAGCACTCTAAATATAACGCACAGTGCCGCAGCGCTCCAAATATAGCGCACTGCGCTCATTGACTAGCGCTCAGCACCATATGCTCGTCACGTGTGCGCTACTTCACCAGAAGCGTAATGCGCTCATTGACTGGCGCACAGCGTCACGTGCTCCTCACGTGTGCGCTACTTCACCAGAAGCGCAATGTGCTCATTGTCTGGCGCTAGCGCCAAGCGCGCCACGTGTTCCTCACGCGTACGCTGAAAGAACATAAATTGTTCTATAAATAAAGCCCAGAACTATGATGAATGCTCAACATTCAATAAAAGACAAAAATATTGTCAGAACCCAAATCAATGCTCAGTATTGTCAAATGTTTAATATTTTAACTGAATGGGTCGAGCCCAAGTTGGCCACCAAACCCTTATTCAGATTAATTGAGCCCATATGCTCATAAATCTTTGATCTTAGTCCCAGATTGTACTACAGATCCCAACCAATATTGGTTCAAGGGTACATCTCTGCACTCCTATGATATATGTCATTGTAATCCTTCAACGTCTTCAGAGAGGTAATGGGTCCCGATAACCAGACATCTTATGGAATGTGGTGTAAGTCCACGTTGCCCACCCCGGTGCTTGCGGGGAGGCGGAAAACGGAATAAAAATCGAATTTTTATGAGCTTAGGCAATATGGACTAGACTATGAAGGATCTTTGCTAAACAAAAACAAGCTAAAGCAAACTAGAAACTAGCTAAGTGCTAGAAAGATTATACCCTGGGCTTTATGTCCTTCTCTCCTTGCTCCTTGGAGTGGTGGAAGGAGGTCACCTTAGTCGTCTTCTCACGTCGAAGAAAGATCCATCCGAAAGTCTCGACCATTGGCTTCAACTCCAAGCTAGAAGTAACTAGGGTGCAAGAAGAGCTAATCCTTAAACCCTAGATGAGAGTAGAGATTATCAAGAGAGGGTTTTTCTCAAGCTCAAGTGTTTCTCAACACATGAGAGGGGAGAGCTTGAGGGAGAGGAAGAACAAGAGAGAGAATGTGAATAATAGAATGAGAGAATAATATGAAGCATTCTATCATATATGTGAATTATTGTAATTAGATAATTAGTGAGATAATTGTCATGGCTAAATCAAGACATGACCATTATCATTTCATTTTTAATGCAAATTGCAAGGATCAAAGAGCATCTTCCAAATGAAATGATGATGGTCAAAGTGTCAACCAAGGTCAACAAGTCAAGAAGGTCAAATGGTCAACAACCATAACCATGCATAATTATTAAACTAATATCAATTAACAATAATACACACATAAGCATTAGGGTTAATAAAATGACAATTGTCATTAACCCTAATCAAAGTCCTCTCCCTCTGTCTCAAGCAACTGTGCATACGCACCCGTATTCGTGATCCGGGGAACACGAATACAATGAGAAAAACCAATCCCAAATCATATACTAGGATCCGGCTTAAACCAAAGCCCGCTAGTATAAGCTGTCCGGACAGCAAACGTGCACAAGTGCGCGGATGTGAACGAACCCTGTCGCAAAACCATGCGACCTCTACTCATTTTGCCTAAAGGTGAATAGCTCTCTGTGTGGGACTCTAAAGACTCGACACTACGCTGGCAGTGGGTTTAACCACAGACCGCAAGCGGCACTAGCTGTACGTAACGGTCCCGAGGTAGATGTCGATAAGAAGACTGACGAGGTGAACCCCATCTGAACTCCTACTGAGCCTGTATGTGACAATCTCCGTACAGTCCGGTATGTTCGTCTGATACATCGCATGGCGGGCCTAGGGGGGCGGTGAAACGTCAGTCCCCTAATAGCGGTACAAGTCGTGTCGGAGTGTAGCCCAGAACACCCAGAGATAACACTGGAAACCTACCAGTATATCTCGTTTGCCCTGGCCAGGGACTACTCGTGTAATGGCTCTCCTAGACACAGCGCGATGTCAACTCCCAATACCGGGAGAGGCGAATCCTGTCTAACCGTCACTACCTCCAAGTGCTTCGGGACTGCACCCAAAAAATACCTGTTTGCACGACTCCTTTGAGCCATGGTAGGGTAGCAATCAAAGTGCAGTGGGAACACACTCGAGGCGAAGTGACAGTATCAAGTCAGCGGACTAAGCTGTACTCATGTCACCTGGGAACTGATAACTGACGATAGGTATAATACCAACCAACAGTTCCCGACGAGTCCTATCCAGTGTACTCGTAACCTAACGAGCACCCGCATACTATCTCAAGTACGACGTACTGACGGCTGTGGGAAAGACCGTCTCCCACGCTGGGATGAGAAGCGCATACGCTAGTCTACTCCGGAGTATCGATGCCCTGTCTTGATAGTCCAACGACTAGGGACCTGTATAAGGATGTGCTTATAGATCACCCAGCTCCCACGAGTGTGAGCGCCATCACAACACTGGTAATCAAGCAAAGATCCTAAGGGCTCTACCAATATGTATATCAGCAATATGCTAAAAGAAACACATGCACATATTAAAGCAGAGATAAACCAAGTAGCATACTACCATTTCGAGCAAGATTGTATATACAACTGTGAATATCCCAAGCTTCCATTAAGTAATATACAAACTAGTATGATACAGTAATGGCCTCTAGGGCATATACACTAACAATCTCCTACTTGCACTAAGGCCATGTACTGGCGTATCCAAGACCTATCATCTCGATCAGCCGCTCGAACTGAGTCTGGGGCAAGGCCTTGGTGAATAGATCTGCTATGTTATCTTCTGAAGCAACCCTCCGAACCTCGATCTCCTGGCGATCCACGATCTCCCTGATCAGGTGATACCGCCTCAAGATGTGTCTGGATTTCTGATGGGACCTGGGTTCCTTCGCTAAAGATATAGCCCCGTTGTTGTCGCAATACAGAGGTATTGGGTCAACAATGGACGGAACCACCTGAAGTTCTCTCAAGAACTTCCTCATCCAGACAGCTTCTTTTGCGGCATCAGATGCGGCGATTTATTCCGCTTCCATAGTCGAGTCAGCAACGGTTTCCTGTTTGGAGCTCTTCCAACACACCGCCCCTCCATTGAGGGTAAAGACAAAACCCGACATGGACTTGGAATCATCCTTGTCACTCTGGGAGCTGGAGTCAACAAAGGCCTCAATCTGCAGGTCTTTTCCGCCATACACCAAGAACATCTCCTTAGTCCTTCTCAGGTACTTGAGAATGTTCTTTACTGCTATCCAATGTTTCTCCCCAGGGTTTGACTGATACCTACTTACCACACTCAGTGCATAAGCCACATCCGGTCTGGTACACAACATCGCATACATTATAGAACCTACCGCAGAAGCGTAGGGTATAATAGACATGCGATCCCTCTCCAAATCAGCCTTGGGAGACATCTTTTTGGAGAGGGTGATCCCGTGACAAGCCGGTAGATTACCGCGCTTGGAATCTTCCATACTGAATCTCTTCAGTATGGCATCGATGTACCTGGACTGCGAAAGTCCTAATATCCTCTTGGATCTGTCACGGTAGATCCGGATACCCAGAATGTATGAGGCATCACCCAGCTCTTTCATGGAGAACCTGTGTGACAAGAACCCCTTGACAGATTGTAGCATAGGAATGTCATTTCCTATTAAGAGAATGTCATCCACGTATAAAACGAGGAATACTACAGTTCTCGCTACAAATCTATAATAGATGCATGGTTCATCTGGATTTTTGATAAAGCCAAATTCCTTGACCGTCTCATCAAAACAGATGTTCCAACTCCGCGATGCCTGCTTTAGTCCATAAACGGACTTAAGCAACTTGCACACCTTTCCGCTGCTCCTAATCTGAATGAAACCCTCTGGCTAATCCATATAGACACACTCCTCTAAATGCCCATTTAGAAAAGCTGTCTTTACGTCTATCTGCCAAATCTCATAATCGTGGAAGGCAGCAATGGCAAGAAGGATCCGAATGGATTTCAGCATAGCTACTGGAGAAAAAGTTTCGTCATAGTCCAAACCAGGTCGCTGACGAAAACCCTTTGCAACCAGTCTAGCTTTATAGGTCTCAACCTGTCCATCTACACCAATCTTCCTTTTGAAGATCCACTTGCATCCTACGGGTTTTACCCCATCTGGAGCAATGTCCAACGTCCATACTTTGTTGGTGTACATGGACTCCATTTCGGTCCGCATTGCATCTAGCCATTTTACCGAGTCGACAATCTGAATGGCTTGCTGGAAGCTAGTAGGCTCATCAAAGTCTATGATGCAATCCTCTCTATCCCCGTCAATGAGAAAACCGTAGTATCTCTCGGGCGGATGAGACTGCCTACCACTCCTGCGGAGTGGCGTGGGAATGTCCTGATCTTTCGAACCCTCTGGTTCTACTAAGCTTTCAGTAATAGCTTGTGGTTCTGGAATTTCTTCTAGTTCTATTGCGCTCCCACTTATTTCTTTTTCTAAGAACTGATGTTCCAGAAAATGGGCATTACGAGAAACAAGGACTTTTTGTTCCTCTGCGTAATAGAAAAGATACCCCCTGGAGTTCTTTGGGTATCCCACAAACTTGCACAGTATTGAGCGTGCCTCGAGCTTGTCCGTATGCTGCTTTTTGACATAAGCTGGACATCCCCAAATCTTCAGGTATTGAAGATAGGGTTTCTTCCCACTCCATAACTCATATGGTGTGGTAGGCACAGTCTTAGTAGGAACTCGGTTCAAAAGGTATGCAGCTGATTCTAGCGCATATCCCCAGAACGATCGCGGTAACTCAGCGTTACTCATCATGGACCGTACCATATCCAATAGGGTTCGGTTCCGTCTCTCCGATACACCGTTATGTTGCGGAGTGTATGGAGGAGTAAGCTGAGAGAGAATTCCATTCTCTTTTAAGTAATCCAGGAACTCGGCACTCAAGTATTCACCACCTCGATCAGATCTTAGTGCCTTGATACTTTTGCCTGTTTGTTTTTCTACTTCATTCTTATATTCTTGGAACTTATCAAAAGCTTCGGATTTATACTTCATTAAGAAGACATGTCTGAACCTTGAGAAATCATCCGTAAAAGTAATGAAGTAAGAATAACCGCTTCGCGCATGTGTAGACATTGGACCGCACACGTCGCTGTGTATGAGTCCCAAGAGCTCGCTCGCTCTTACTTCGTGTCCAGTGAACGGAGTCTTTGTCATTTTTCCCTTGAGACAGGATTGACAAGTTGCATACGATTGATATTCGAACGGATCCAAATATCCTTCTGTATGTAACTTAGTCAACCTTCTCTTATTGATGTGACCCAGTCTACAATGCCATAAGAAAGTTTTATTGATTTCTGGAGACTTTCTTTTGTGTGTATTCTGGACATTGAAAATCTGTGGTTGGTTTAATACGTATATACCGTTGTTCAATATACCTGACACAATCAAAACTTGATTAAGGTGAATGTTCACTACATTACTTACAAATGCAAATTCATAACCTTCTTTAGATAATAAAGATAAAGAAATGATATTACAGGTTGCATTTGGTACATAATAACAACTACGCAAAACCAAAAAATGTCCATCCGGCAATCCCAGGTGATAGTCCCCCACGGCCTCAGCATCCATGCTAGCACCGTTTGCAACTCTGAGGGTCATGTCACCTGCCTTCAAAACTCTACGCTTTCTCAACGCCTGCAAAGAATTACAGATATGAGATCCTGATCCGGTATCCAATACCCAGGATGTAGAGTTTATTGATAGACAGTTTTCAATAACATACACACCTGAAGCTGAAGCCGCAACTCGCTTCAAATCCTGTGTTCTGGCCTTCCAAGCCTTGCAATCCTGTTTCCAGTGACCACTTTTGTGACAATAGAAGCATTCGTCCTTCCCCACCAGCTTTCCCGCTATCTTTGTTGCTTTTCCTTTTCCCTTCGTATCCACTTTACCGACACCGCCTCTTGGTTTGGCGGGGGCTTTCTTCTTCTTGCTCTTGGCTTTTGCCCTAGACCTAGAAGAGGAAGATCCTCCTACAAACAAAGTGGATGTCTCCCTACCCTTCTGTAGGGTGCCCTCAGCACTCCTCAACATGTTCAAAAGCTCGGAAAGTTCAACCTCCTTTCCTTGCATGTTGAAGTTAAGAATAAACTGGGCGTAAGTGGAAGGAAGGGACTGGAGAATCAAATCAGTATAGAGTTCATTCTCCAACGTGGTCCCAAGGTCCGCGAGCTCCTCAATGTAGCCAATCATCTTAAGCACGTGTTCCGCTACCGATGATCCGACGGCCAACCTTGCTGAAAACAACTTTTTCGACACTTCGTATCTTGCGATACGAGACTGCTCTCCATACAGTTCTTTTGTATGAAGAAATATAGACTCTAGGTCCATATTCTCGTGCCTCCTCTGATGTTCGTTGTCCATCGAGGCTAGTACGAGGCATCTGGCCTTCGCGCAATCTATTTCCCAGGTCTTGTAGATTTCCCTATCTACGACACTGGTTTTTGGACCTGGGACAGGGGGAGCTTTGGTGGTAAGGACATACCCCAACTTGTCGTAAGTGATTGCCATCTTGGCATTCCTGAGCCAATCTTTGTAGTTTGGCCCTGTCAATATGTTTTTATCTAGTAATAACTTAAGTCCGGTCATGTTGAATGGTCGCTGCAATTAGGAGAGAGAAAAGAAACACTTTAGCATGATACTCTTGCAAGTTTAGAGTGGTTTTTAGTTTGTCTAAACTGGATGCTCCCACTGTCTCTCGAATCCCTTCTCAAACCGTAAAGAAAGGATTAGTCAGGATCAATCTCACCGTACAATACTTGCTTAACCGTTCAACCAGGCCAGTGTCGGCACTTCGAGGGAGGTTTTCCAACGCTTTCGCGAAGTTCCTTAATTAAGTAACCTCTTTTCCCTGTGGGCGTAGCCCCGCTAACACCTTTCTAGACACCTACTAAGTTTATAGCATTGATCGTTAAGTGAGAGTTTTCCCGAAGAGTAGCATATACTCACAGTAGGATCGGGATCCAAATATCATCGCGTGATAAAACCGAAGGAATCCTACCAGAATTATCACACTCCAAATGGTATGCAGCGCTAGCAAGTTTCAGTACTTATGAAACTCCCGATGTGGATTTTTGCCCCATGCTCTTATGACCTTGGCGTGAGGTCAAAATGTCATAAGTCACATGTCAAGTTCTTCCCATCATTATCCTGGTTAATTTGAACCCACCCGTACCTACCCTTGACGTAGGCCAAAATGGCAGTACGACTGTCTCAAACCAACGCATTCTATCTATGCAACAAATAAATATCCGGCAGCTACCAATCACTATGCCTTGGCGTGAGGTCAAAATACATAGCTTGAATACTACCGAATATTTAACTGAAATGGTGGAGGGCTACGGATGGTTTTGGCAAAACCGTGAACGTAGTGAACTTGATATAATCGATGGAACGAGATAGCTTTTAAAAGGAGTGGTTCAAGCTCCGCGTTTAAAAGTTTAGTTTTGAAAAGAACCGAGTGGTTTTCAAAGTGTTTCAATCGACTTTTACTTGGTTTATTTTCTTGCATTAGTTCTTTTAATGCGTCCCATCATTTAATCCTACAATTGCAGAAAACAACCAAAATATGACGTACGCTTATGCCATTCGCATTCGCCACGGGGCCCCGTCATCACCCGTTAGGTTACTTAACTAACGACAGAGCGGGGGCTGGGCTAGCGCGGCTGTAAAACATAAGCAACGCCTAAATAGTTATCATATATAAATATATAGCAATGATAGACATTACAGATCACAGATGAATACATTGGATATACTAGGAATCCGCAATCCGTTCGAGCCTGCAACGAAAAGCGGATTACACGATCGCGGTGAATAGCCAATACCCCACCCAAGACCCCTACGGGTGCGGCAAACTACCCGCCAAGTACCCGAAGCGAAGCAACTCCCTCACCACCGTGAGTAGGCTACTCGGCACTTCGAGATACCCGGTAGTTTGTGCACCCCCTCCATGGGTCTATCCTAGGAGCAAAAACAGTAAAAAGAATTATACAATGACGGCTACAATCCCGACCCGGTTGTGCGGCCAAACAAATAATAATATTACATCAATTTACATATTACAATGAATGAAAGAAAAAGCAACACTCATCTTACATCCACCCCGGCTATTCATCCGCGACAATCCAATCCATTCATATACACATACCATCATCAATCACAGATCACAGATATGTATAACCCCGACTAATCGACATATAGCGATTAGCCGACGTTCAATACATGTAAACATCACAGATATAACCTTTTAGTCAAAGTGTATCGAAGTTCGGAAAAAAATACGGATTTATAGGCCCCCAAAAACAAATTTCTATTCTGGAAAATCTGGGCACATATAAACCATCTTAAAAATCCTAAAACCAAGCCAGAAATACACTGCACCAAACTCGACCCAGTGACGAGCCAACTCGGCCGCGGTTGCGCGGCAATAGCTTGCTATTGCCGCGGAACCGCGGCGCCTTGGTCGAGTCACTGGACCGGGTTTGGTGACTTTCTTCACAAAACCCTGAGACGATTTTAGGAGTATGACAAATTTGATTTTGAGCAGGAAAAATTTTAACAGAAAGTTAGGGTTTCGAAAACTCGGTTTTGCGATTTTTCCGATTCGAACTTCGATACACTCTACTACCTAGCTAGTTTATGTTTAGTTAGGCTCTGATACCACTGTAAGTCCACGTTGCCCACCCCGGTGCTTGCGGGGAGGCGGAAAACGGAATAAAAATCGAATTTTTATGAGCTTAGGCAACATGGACTAGACTATGAAGGATCTTTGCTAAACAAAAACAAGCTAAAGCTAACTAAAAACTAGCTAAGTGCTAGAAAGGTTATACCCTGGGCTTCATGTCCTTCTCTCCTTGCTCCTTGGAGTGGTGGAAGGAGGTCACCTTAGTCGTCTTCTCACGTCGAAGAAAGATCCACCCGAAAGTCTCGACCATTGGCTTCAACTCCAAGCTAGAAGTAACTAGGGTGCAAGAAGAGCTAATCCTTGAACCCTAGATGAGAGTAGAGATTATCAAGAGAGGGTTTTTCTCAAGCTCAAGTGTTTCTCAACACATGAGAGGGGAGAGCTTGAGGGAGAGGAAGAACAAGAGAGAGAATGTGAATAATAGAATGAGAGAATAATATGAAGTATTCTATCATATATGTGAATTATTGTAATTAGATAATTAGTGAGATAATTGTCATGGCTAAATCAAGACATGACCATTATCATTTCATTTTTAATGCAAATTGCAAGGATGAAAGAGCATCTTCCAAATGAAATGATGATGGTCAAAGTGTCAAACAAGGTCAACAAGTCAAGAAGGTCAAATGGTCAACAACCATAACCATGCACAATTATTAAACTAATATCAATTAACAATAATACACACATAAGCATTAGGGTTAATAAAATGACAATAGTCATTAACCCTAATCAAAGTCCTCTCCCTCTGTCTCAAGCAACTGTGCATACGCACCCGTATTCGTGATCCGAGGAACACGAATACAATGAGAAAAACCAATCCCAAATCATATACTAGGATCCGGCTTAAACCAAAGCCCGCTAGTATAAGCTGTCCGGACAGCAAACGTGCACAAGTGCGCGGATGTGAACGAACCCTATCGCAAAACCATGCGACCTCTACTCATTTTGCCTAAAGGCGAATAGCTCTCTGTGTGGGACTCTAAAGACTCGACACTACGCTGGCAGTGGGTTTAACCACAGACCGCAAGCGGCACTAGCTGTACGTAACGGTCCCCAGGTAGATGCCGATAAGAAGACTGACGAGGTGAACCCCATCTGAACTCCTACTGAGCCTGTATGTGACAATCTCCGTACAGTCCGATCTGTTCGTCTGATACATCCCATGGCAGGCCTAGGGGGCGGTGAAACGTCAGTCCCCTAATAGCGGTATAAGTCGTGCCGGAGTGTAGCCCAGAACACCCTGAGATAACACTGGAAACCTACCAGTACATCTCGCTTGCCCTGGCCAGGGACTACTCGTGTAATGGCTCTCCTAGACACAGCGCGATGTCAACTCCCAATACCGGGAGAGACGAATCCTGTCTAACCGTCACTGCCTCCAAGTGCTTCGGGACTGCACCCAAAAACTACCTGTTTGCACGACTCCTTTGAGCCGTGGTAGGGTAGCAATCAAAGTGCAGTGGGAACACACTCGAGGCGAAGTGACAGTGTCAAGTCAGCAGACTAAGCTGTACTCATGTCACCTGGGAACTGATAACTGACGATAGGTATAATACCAACCAACAGTTCCCGACGAGTCCTGTCCAGTGTACTCGTAACCTAACGAGCACCCGCATACTATCTCAAGTACGACGTACTGACGGCTGTGGGACAGTCCGTCTCCCACGCTGGGATGAGAAGCGCATACGCTAGTCTACTCCGGAGTATCGATGCCCTGTCTCGATAGTCCAACGACTAGGGACCTGTATAAGGATGTGCTTATAGATCACCCAGCTCCCACGAGTGTGAGCGCCATCACAACGCTGGTAATCAAGCAAAGATCCTAAGGGCTCTACCAATATGTATATCAGCAATATGCTAAAAGAAACACATGCACATATTAAAGCAGAGACAAACCAAGTAGCATACTACCATTTCGAGCAAGATTGTATATACAACTGTGAATATCCCAAGCTTCCATTAAGTAATATACAAACTAGTATGATACAGTAATGGCCTCTAGGGCATATACACTAACAATCTCCCACTTGCACTAAGGCCATGTACTGGCGTATCGAAGACCTATCATCTCGATCAGCCGCTCGAACTGAGTCGGGGGCAAGGCCTTGGTGAATGGATCTTCTGTGTTATCTTCTGAAGCAACCCTCCGAACCTCGATCTCCTGGCGATCCACGATCTCCCTGATCAGGTGATACCGCCTCAAGATGTGTCTGGATTTCTGATGGGACCTGGGTTCCTTCGCTAAAGCTATAGCCCCGTTGTTGTTGCAATACAGAGGTATTGGGTCAACAATGGACGGAACCACCTGAAGTTCTCTCAAGAACTTCCTCATCCAGACAGCTTCTTTTGCGGCATCAGATGCAGCGATGTATTCCGCTTCCATAATCGAGTCAGCAACGGTTTCCTGTTTGGAGCTCTTCCAACACACCGCCCCTCCATTGAGGGTAAAGACAAAACCCGACATGGACTTGGAATCATCCTTGTCACTCTGGAAGCTGGAGTCAGCAAAGGCCTCAATCTGCAGGTCTTTTCCGCCATACACCAAGAACATCTCCTTAGTCCTTCTCAGGTACTTGAGAATGTTCTTTACTGCTATCCAATGTTTCTCCCCAGGGTTTTACTGATACCTGCTTACCACACTCAGTGCATAAGCCACATCCGGTCTGGTACACAACATCGCATACATTATACAACCTGCCGCAGAAGCGTAGGGTATAATAGACATGCGATCCCTCTCCAAATCAGTCTTGGAAGACATCTCTTTGGAGAGGGTGATCCCGTGACAAGCCGGTAGATTACCGCGCTTGGAATCTTCCATACTGAATCTCTTCAGTATGGCATCGATGTACCTAGACTGTGAAAGTCCTAATATCCTCTTGGATCTGTCACGGTAGATCCGGATACCCAGAATGTATGAGGCATCACCCAGCTCTTTCATGGAGAACCTGTCTGACAAGAACCCCTTGACAGATTGTAGCATAGGAATGTCATTTCCTATTGAATGTCATCCACGTATAAAACGAGGAATACTACAGTTCTCGCTACAAATCTACAATAGATGCATGGTTCATCTGGATTTTTGATAAAGCCAAATTCCTTGACCGTCTCATCAAAACAGATGTTCCAACTCCGCGATGCCTGCTTTAGTCCATAAATGGACTTAAGCAACTTGCACACCTTTCCGCTGCTCCTACTCTGAATGAAACCCTCTAGCTGATCCATATAGACACACTCCTATAAATGTCCATTTAGAAAAGCTGTCTTTACGTCCATCTGCCAAATCTCATAATCGTTGAAGGCAGCAATGGCAAAAAGGATCCGAATGGATTTCAGCATAGCTACTGGAGAAAAAGTTTCGTCATAGTCCAAACCAGGTCGCTGATGAAAACCCTTTGCAACCAGTCTAGCTTTATAGGTCTCAACCTGTCCATCTACACCAATCTTCCTTTTGAAGATCCACTTGCATCCTACGGGTTTTACCCCATCTGGAGCAATGTCCAACGTCCATACTTTGTTGGTGTACATGGACTCCATTTCGGTCCGCATTACATCTAGCCATTTTACCGAGTCGACGCTCAGAATGGCTTGCTGGAAGCTAGTAGGCTCATCAAAGTCTATGATGCAATCCTCTCTATCCCCGTCAATGAGAAAACCGTAGTATCTCTCGGGCGGATGAGACTGCCTACCACTCCTGTGGAGTGGCTGTTCATAACATAATATTGCATTTTGTATTCCCCATTCTTATGCATTTAAGAATAAAAACAGGTGCTTTTGACCCATGTCTGCTACATGTTACAGGTTACAGGTTCTTGGCGCGAAAACAGTGAAAAAGACAAAAGACGACACAAAAAGAGCCTTTTGACCAACAAATAGGAGGATCTTAGTCAAGCCAAAAAAAACGAAGAATAGTTCTCAATCAATAAGGCAACTCAAGGTCCAAATTGTCATGGCAAACGGTTAAAGGATCGGTACAAGTGTTCACTAAAGTTCTGGAATCACTGCAGAAACCCAAATGGAAAAAGAAATAAAGAAACAAGAAGCCCAGAAGAACCAAACCAAGCCCAAGAAAAATCAAATGATGATCCCATCATTGGGCCGCGGATCCGCGGCCCAAGCGCGCCCATGCCGCGGATCCGCGGCCGTCCTGTGCCCGTTCGCAAATAAAATTTTACCAAATTTCTGTGGCGGCTCTGAAAAGATTTTCTAGGGGTATATTTGTAACTTTAGACATGCGGTACAATTGTAAACCTTGGGTTTCTATGTCCTATAAATAGAACCCAAGACCTTGTATTTTCTCATGCCTCTACTCATGAATAAAATTCTGTTTTCTTAAAGTTAGAGCGCATCAAAAGTAAGTAGGTTATTTTCCTTGCAGTAGTTGTAGTTTTTCATATCTGCTCTTATTTTTCTCGCCTTAGTTTAATTTATTTTAGCTTTCATTAATTTGCAATCGATGTTTTCTCTCTTTAATAAACTCATGTCTTCTTTCATCCCCTCAATGAGCAAGTAGTTTCCTCGCTTGTTAGGGTTAGGAATAGGGAAGGATTTGAGAGACGAAGGTCTCTCATCTCTTTTCGTTGCCAAACTTTTATGAACATTAGAACTCCATGCATACCTTCTTATTCCGCTCCCTACGACACTTTTACCCTCGAGGTAACGGTGAATTCCGTAGTCTAAAGGCCCGGATTTTAAAGTTTTCCATGGAGGTTAAGGTAAAGATTAATAAAGGAAGGACAAGGATCTAGAGGAAGAATCAATCATCCCAATCATCCTAATCCCCTTTATAAATATTTACCATAACACTAATATGATATCTTTAATTAATGGCAATGGAAAGAGATGAAGATCTTTGTTTACCAAATTTTCCCTAGACCTAATCCTACCAAGTTTCTAATCCTAGTCTCATACAACTTCAATTTTTAGGTTTAATTATAAATCCAAACACCATTTGGAATTAACTCGTAAGAACTTAAAGGAGATTTACACATCCATGTGGACCGACCCGTATTCACCGGCTAGCTTCATGCGACGCCGTTCTTGATTGCGGTAAATATTTTTGATCGACAAAACCTCTCTTAATCAAATGGCGCCGTTGCCGGGGATGGCGTAAAATTTTCTTTTTGTAATTTCGGGTTAATATAAAATCTAAAAAATCATAAAAATCTGAAAAATTCCAAAAAAAAAAAAAATTTATCATCTTTTATTGTTTGAAGGGTTTTCTTTGTGGATCTTTGCAGGATTGACGGATCTGAAACAACACAGAAGGGAACACAGAAAAAGATACATCAAAACAGCAGGAGATTGAAATTACAGAGCAGCTGAAGAAATTTGGAGACCTAAAGCCCCCAAGTAGCCGCGTTTCCGCGGCACTTACCTGGTCAAGACCGCTCTTCCGCGGCTCCCTGTGGAGTTCTCTGGAAAAAAATTGGGTGGTTTGATCTCTTTCTCCTTCCTCTGCAAATCCCCATATATCTTCTGTCAAATCTTCTGCCGGATTCTTTGCGCTAAAAATCTTCTTCCCCCTTCCAATAATTGATTTTCTGCAGGATTCTTTGCGCCGCGCTAAAAGCAAATTGATTGCAAGTGATTTACTGCTTTGCATACTTTAATCTGACTTTAAGGGGTTATTGACCAATTCAGATTGGGTGGGGATTTCATCACCCTTCCCAGGACCCCAGAAATCACTTAAAGCATTTGCATTGACCACTTTTAATTTAAAAAATATTAGACTCAGCCCTAAAGACCTCGAGCTCAATAGGACAGAGGACTAGTATAGGCATCGGCCGTTTATCCTAACCGACATTGCGGTGTCTAGGCTAGTGGTTTTTAATTAGGCCCACTGTAGTGGTGGTTCCTTCCCACTTACCTGGCCGTACTTGTCCGTGAAGAGGCGGTTTGAGGTCCTATCTCTAGACTTTGGAACAGTTAGGAGCTGTCTAGCTGACCTAGGTGACCCTAGACTTAGGCCTGATTGTGCATGTGTGGTTAATTGCATTTGTGTCACTAGTCTCTTTTCAAAATCTTTTTGCAAAAGCTCACTTAAAAAGAAAAAGGAAAATCTTTTCAAAACTTGCAACTTGTCGCTAAAGAATCTTTGCACTCACTTACACCACTTCTTCTCATTGACGTTTTGTTACCTTCACATTCTGTCTTTCATCTTTCGACTACACTAACCCTTTTAGTGTATGTCCGGTTGGACTAGGGACCCTAGCGCCCGATTAGTCCGTGTTTCGTTGGTACCGACCGACGAACCTTTCGACTCCGAAGTCGAAATCTTGTCCACTTCTTCACTTTCACCATCACATTCTTGCGAAGGTATGTCGGGATACGATCCTAACAATACCTTACCGACGGGAAGGATTCCACCTCCGTTAGGTGCAAATAACCCGAATCTTCCGCCTGTCGAAGCGCCCGCACGAGTCGCGCTCCAGGATCTTTTCTACCCCGTCCGCACCGCCCTTCCTACTTGTCTTTCCCTCCCACCGGCTAATGGGGACAATTTTGAGATCAAACCCCACTTCATCAACATGCTGCCTAAGTTTCATGGTTTGGAATCCGAAGATGCATATATCTTTATCAACAAATTCCAAAACGTTTGCGCCATGATGAAAACTACCCAATTAAGTGATGACGCTATAAGGCTAAGGGTCATTCCTTTCACCTTATGTGACCTAGCCGAGAAGTGGCTATACAGCACCGCATCACACTCAATTAGAAATTGGGACGAGTTTGTGAAAGCTTTTCTTAAAAAGTTCTATCCTCATCACAAAACTGCAAAAATCCGTAATGAAATTATACAATTTTCACAGCTTCCTGCCGAACCATTTTGGAAATGTTTTGAAAGATTCAAAGACCTACTCGTTCAATGCCCTCGCCATGGGATCGAAAGATGGCAACTTTGCCAAACACTATACGAGGGATTAAACCCGGCAACGAAGCAGTTGCTAGAAACCATTAATCAAGGTCACTTTCTGTCCAAGTCTAGTGAGGAAGCGTGGCAGTTTCTTGAGGATCTTAGTGAGCAAACAATTCAATGGGAGAGCACCAAGACCACATCATCTTCTTCTATTGGTCAACCTAGGGCAGGCATACATCAAGTAGAGATGTCAATTGCTATGAAGGCCGAGATGGCCGCTCTTACGAAAAAGCTAGAAGCGCTTGAGACCAAAATCTCAGCACCTTCTCCTGCCCCTGTTGTGCCCCCACGAACTGTTTGTTCTTGTTGTTCGGATCCATCACATCTCACCGAAGAGTGTCCTTACACTGCTTCCACTCAAGGACAAGATCAGGTCAATGCTGCCTTTCAGCAACGACAAAGAAATGATCCATACTCTTCGACATACAATCCGGGTTGGAAGAGCCACCCTAATTTCGCTTGGAACCACAATCAACAATCCCAAGGAAACAACAATTTTCAAAGGGCTCCTCCTCCACAACAACAAGCACCTCCACAAACTCAATTTCAGCAGCCTCTCCAACAGCAACCTTACCCTAATCAGATGAACAATTTTGTACCCAACAATTTTGTTCCCCCTCAAAATGCTGTTAGCTCGCTCGAAAGAAGTCTAGAAGCATTCCTAAAGCAATCTGCACAGTCCACAGCTAGGATAGAGACTTCTGTTCAATCTTTGGTGCAAAACAGTGCCTCACACGATCAAAGCATCAAAGCTATTGAGGCACAAATTGCACAACTCAACGCAGCATTGAAAGAGCGAGAGAAAGGAAAGCTTCCGTCTCAACCACTCCCAAATCCCGGTCACGCACATGTTGCACATGAACAGCAGAATCATAACGTGAATGCTGTGACTACGTTGAGATCCGGAAAAGTGCTGCAAAACAATGTGGGTATTCACCATGACACCTCTGCCGGTGGTTCTTCATCTTCCTCTTCTTCTTCGTTAGAGCCTATTCTCCATCCTTCACATAGCTCTACTTCTTCTAGCTCGAACGGACCCTCTTCTCACAACACGAACACATCTACACGGGGTTCCGTTCCAACTCAACAATCTGATCCGCAAAAATTGGACTCAACAACTTTTCAAAATGTTCCTTTTCCAAATCGGTTGAGATCCAATAAACCAACTCCACAGATGGAGAAGATTGTAGAGTTGTTCAAGCAGGTTAGCATAAATATCCCTCTTTTGGATGCAATCCAACAAGTTCCTTCATATGCAAAAATCTTAAAGGACTTATGCACCAAAAAGAGGAAGTCACAAGTACCGAAGAAAGTTTTCGTGGCTAGTGCTGTTAGTGATACTCTTGTCAATTCTTTACCCCCAAAGCACAAGGACCCCGGTTGTCCTACTATTTCGATCACAATTGGGAACAAGACCATCAATAGAGCACTCTTAGATCTTGGTGCTAGTGTCAATTTGCTACCCTATTCGGTGTACGAACAATTAGGAGTTGGAGAGCTCAAGCCTACTCATTGTACTCTCCAAATGGCCGACCGATCAATCACCCACCCTAGGGGAGAGTTGGAGGATGTGTTAATTAGAGTAGGGGATTTCATTTTCCCCGTGGACTTTGTTGTTATGGATACACAGCCTGTCGCTAACCCCCGTAATCAAATTCCGGTGATACTTGGTCGACCATTCCTCGCGACTTCTAACGCGGTAATCAACTGTCGTAATGGTTCAATGAATCTATCCTTTGGCAAGATGACAGTTGAACTTAACATTTTCAAGTTAGGAAGTCAGCCTTGCGAGCCTAATTCTAGCGTACTTGATGTGTGCTCGATCGATGAGATCGCGGAGGAGGACTGTGAGTTCGAAAATTTCATGTTTGATCACAGTAATATTGACGCCACTAGTGCGTTCCTCCTAGAATCCGACACAGCTTTCACGTCGGACAAAGATTATGAGTGTTTCACCTTTGTTGATGATCTTGAAGACTCTCCACCCGAGTTTAAGTCTTTTGCTTTTGCGGATGAGTTAGTTGAACCGTCCGACTCGGTAGCGTACACTCAATTTGAACCTTTGATGGAATCCTTCGAGTTTGAAACAGTTACTCCATTGTTACCATCTATCGTTTCACCACCCAAACTCGAACTAAAGCTTTTGCCGTCGCACCTAAAATATGCTTATCTAGATGAAAATGAGACCTTACCCGTTATCATCTCGGCCTCTCTAGCTCTTGAGCAAGAGAAGGCTCTTTTAACGGTCTTATACAATAATCGGCAAGCTTTCGGCTGGTCTATGGCGGACATCAAGGGGATTAGTCCCCTCATAGTCGAACATCATATACACTTGATGGATGATGCCAAGCCGGCAAGGGATCCACAAAGACGCCTCAACCCCATCATGAAAGAGGCGGTCAAGAAGGAGATTGTTAAGTGTCTTGATAGCGGTATCATTTACCCTATCTCGGATAGCCAATGGGTTAGCCCCATTCATGTCGTGCCAAAGAAATCGGGCATCACGGTCATCACCAATGAGGCAAATGAGTTAATTCCCACTCGCACCCAAACTGGGTAGCGAGTTTGCATCGACTACCGGAAACTCAATGCCGCGACAAGGAAGGACCACTTTCCCTTACCATTCATTGACCAAATGCTAGAACGATTGGCGGGGCACGAATTCTACTGCTTTTTAGATGGCTATTCCGGTTATAATCAAGTCCCCATAGCCAAAGAGGATCAAGACAAGACTACATTTACTTGTCCCTTTGGCACTTTTGCTTATCGTCGCATGCCCTTTGGGTTATGCAATGCACCCGCTACATGTCAGCGGTGTATGATGGGGATCTTTTCGGACATGGTGGAGAAGTTTTTGGAAATCTTTATGGATGATTTCTCCATTTTTGGTGACTCCTTCGATGAGTGTTTACGACATCTTGACGCAGTTCTCACCCGCTGTAGGGAAAAGAACCTGACTTTGAATTGGGAGAAGTGCCACTTTCTGGTACGAGAAGGCATTGTCTTAGGACATGTCATCTCGCAAAACGGCATAGAGATTGATAGAGCTAAAATCGAAGTCATTTCTAATCTTCCTCCTCCTAAATGCGTCAAAGATATCCGAGCTTTCCTTGGCCATGCCGGTTTCGATAGACGGTTCATCAAGGACTTTAGCAAGATTGCTAGACCCTTGACTCTCTTGTTGGCCAAGGACACTACTTTTGTTTTCGACTCAACTTGCATGAAAGCGTTCGAGTCTTTGAAACACTCACTCATTTCTGCGCCCATCCTTTCATCTCCAGACTGGACGCATCCCTTTGAAATTATGTGCGACGCATCAGATTTTGCAATTGGTGCTGTTCTCGGACAGCACATTAACAAGATGCCGCATGTAATTTACTACGCTAGCCGAACATTAAATGAGGCCCAATTAAACTACACAACAACAGAAAAAGAGTTCTTAGCGGTTGTGTTTGCACTTGAGAAATTTCGGCCTTATTTAATCGGCTCTCCAGTTATAGTGTACACGGATCACTCGGCTCTTCGCCACCTTTTTGCGAAGAAGGATGCTAAGTCTAGGCTCATACGTTGGATCCTCTTGCTACAAGAATTTGACCTTATCATACGGGACAAAAAGGGATGTGAAAACGTAGTGGCCGATCACCTTTCACGACTTCCTTCGTCGCCTACACTTGAACTGCCTATCACTGATGCTTTCCCCGATGAGCAACTCTTGACTGTTTCTTGCGAACCATGGTTCGCCGATATTGTAAACTACTTAGCCACCGGCTTGATACCTAAAGATTGGTCGAAACAAGATAAACTTCGATTTTTGTCCCAAGTAAAGCATTTTTACTGGGATGAACCTTATCTTTTTAAATATTGTCCCGACCAAATCATTCGTCGGTGTGTGCCAGAAAATGAGGTCAAGAGTGTGCTGTCTTTTTGCCACGATCAAGCATGTGGCGGGCACTTTGGCCCAAAGAAGACAGCCGAGAAAGTTTTGCAGTGTGGTTTCTATTGGCCACGACTCTTCAAAGATGCTTTCGAATACTGCAAAACTTGCTCCCGGTGCCAACACTTGGGCCGGATATCGCGGAGAAACGAAATGCCGCTCCAACCTATTTTGGTTGTAGACATTTTTGATGTTTGGGGTATAGACTTCATGGGGCCATTTCCCAACTCTTTTGGAAATGTGTATATTCTTTTGGCTGTTGACTATGTTTCAAAATGGGTCGAGGCGATGCCTAGTCGAACGAATGATAACAAGGTTGTCGTTCGATTTCTTAAAGAACACATCTTTTCTCGATTTGGGCACCCTCGTGCGATAATAAGTGATAATGGTTCTCACTTTTGTAATAGGACTTTTGAGTCTTTAATGCGCAAATACTCTATCACCCATAAGCTGTCAACGCCATACCATCCCCAAACATGTGGGCAAGCTGAGGTCTCGAATCGACAAATTACGCAAATCTTGGAGAAAACGGTTTCTAAAAACCGTAAAGATTGGTCACTAAAATTGATCGACGCACTATGGGCTTTCCGTACTGCATACAAGACCGATCTTGGCATGTCTCCATACCGGCTTGTTTACGGGAAGGCTTGCCACCTTCCAGTAGAAATTGAGCATAAGGCATTTTGGGCCATTAAAGAGCTGAATCTATCTTTAGGAGATGCGGGCAGCAATCGAAAGCTGCAATTGAATGAACTAGAAGAGCTGCGGGATGAGGCATATGATAATGCTGCGATTACTAAGAACCGAGTTAAGGTATTTCATGATAAAAACCTTTTGCGGAAGACATTTAAACCAGGTCAACAGGTTTTATTATATGATACTCGGTTACATTTTCATCCCGGCAAGCTCCGTTCTAGATGGAGAGGACCTTTTGTAGTCCGCACCGTTTATCCGCACGGTGCGGTTGATCTGGAAAACCCGGAGGACGGTACGCTTTTCAAAGTAAATGGGCATCGTTTGAAACCGTTCTTCACAGCGGATCCTTCGGAAGAGCTCCTGTTTTTGCAGGAGCCGATCTACACTGAGTAATATTCCTCCACTTTCACCCCCAGATTTCTTTTCTTCCAAAACATTATTTCAAATAAGTTTGGGGGTGTGTATATAATATGTAAATATAATAATAAGCAGGAACTCGCCGATATTATCAACCCACTTGATGCAGCATGACAGTGAGGACACTGTCCATTGTAAGTTTGGGGGTATGTTCGGTAAGTTTTTCCTTTTGCATTCATATGTATATTTCTGCATTGCATCTTTATATAAAAAATAATAAAAATTTGAAAATTTGAAAAATTAAAAAAAAATTAGAAAACAGAAAAACCCATAAAAATTCAAAAAATTCAAAAATTATAAAAATTAATGTATTGAATTCTGGTTAATTGGCTTGAGTTTGATAAATACGGTAACTGGTTAGGAAAAACTAAATCTTAGACTTAGCAAATTAAAAACCCTAAAAATAACCTTTCTTAGAGTTTAACGGTAGAAAGTATTTGTCTTTGTAGATTATTTAGAAATAGGCAAATTTTGGGTTCAGTTCTTGGGCTAAGCCGAAACGAAGGAAAAGTATTAAAACTTTTATTAGAGAATAAATTTGAAAAATAGTTCCTAGCTTAAGTCTAGATTCTGAAAACATATACCCTACAAAACGCACAAACACGCACCATGAAACTTGGATTAGTAGAAGAGACCTTGAAATACTCTTGTCTAAAGTCCTTAGCACAAGAAGAAAAAAAAAAGTGAATAAAGAAAAAATGGACACTGGTTTTTGTGATTACTTAAGGCTGTAAAAATAGAAAAATATTTAGCGAGGGTGCTTCATCACCTAGTGCCTTAGACCAACTGGTTTGGGAGTCACTGCTAAAAACCTTGGGTGTTGCAAAGCTAGGAAGTACGCTTTAAAATGCTAACGCATCTTGTAATCGGTTGTTGGTATCTCAAGAAGTATTAACAGTCGCATGAAGGATGTGAAAGCGAAAGATCACCAATTAATAAGTGCTTTTGACAATGGACGAGAGTACGATTGCTTGATTTGAATTTCCAAGTGTAGGGGTGATATTTACACACACGTGGGGATATGTGATTAGAGTTTAGATGAGAGAAAGGAGTGAAGAATAAAACTTGTATCTTTAATAGAGTTGATAGAAACTCCTAAGTAGAGATGAAACCCTAGAAGGAAAACTTAAGAAATGCCGAAAGCTAGGTAATTCTACAGGATATATATAATCTTAAGTTAAATGATGAGGAAGTGTGAAGAATATGGGTGGATAATTTGCGGGTCGACGATAATAGATTTCCTTGTTAGAAAACCTAATTAGAAAACAAAAGTCGAAAAACCAAATTGATAAGATTTTGTGGGTGTAATCCGCTGAAAACCCTCAGGAGACAACACTCCTCCTACTAGGGACACCTAGAGGTTTAACGGCTTGTTGCACGAGCTCAGTGCAATCGCGTTTCCCTGCGAAAGTGCGGCTAGGTTAGATTTTTATTGAGAATAAAAATAAGTTTGCTCGAGGGCGAGCAAAAGATAAGTTTGGGGGTATTTGTTCATAACATAATATTGCATTTTGTATTCCCCATTCTTATGCATTTAAGAATAAAAACAGGTGCTTTTGACCCATGTCTGCTACATGTTACAGGTTATAGGTTCTTGGCGCGAAAACAGTGAAAAAGACAAAAGACGACACAAAAAGAGACTTTTGACCAACAAATAGGAGGATCTTAGTCAAGCCAAAAAAAACGAAGAATAGTTCTCAATCAATAAGGCAACTCAAGGTCCAAATTGTCATGGCAAACGGTTAAAGGATCGGTACAAGTGTTCACTAAAGTTCTGGAATCACTGCAGAAACCCAAATGGAAAAAGAAATAAAGAAACAAGAAGCCCAGAAGAACCAAACCAAGCCCAAGAAAAATCAAATGATGATCCCATCATTGGGCCGCGGATCCGCGGCCCAAGCGCGCCCATGCCGCGGATCCGCGGCCGTCCTGTGCCCGTTCGCAAATAAAATTTTACTAAATTTCTGTGGCGGCTCTGAAAAGATTTTCTAGGGGTATATTTTTAAATTTAGACATGCGGTACAATTGTAAACCTAGGGTTTCTATGTCCTATAAATAGAACCCAAGACCTTGTATTTTCTCATGCCTCTACTCATGAATAAAATTCTGTTTTCTTGAAGTTAGAGCGCATCAAAAGTAAGTAGGTTATTTTCCTTGCAGTAGTTGTAGTTTTTCATATCTGCTCTTATTTTTCTCGCCTTAGTTTAATTTATTTTAGCTTTCATTAATTTGCAATCGATGTTTTCTCTCTTTAATAAACTCATGTCTTCTTTCATCCCCTCAATGAGCGAGTAGTTTCCTCGCTTGTTAGGGTTAGGAATAGGGAAGGATTTGAGAGACGAAGGTCTCTCATCTCTTTTCGTTGCCAAACTTTTATGAACATTAGAACTCCATGCATACCTTTTTATTCCGCTCCCTACGACACTTTTACCCTCGAGGTAACGGTGAATTCCGTAGTCTAAAGGCCCGGATTTTAAGGTTTTCCATGGAGGTTAGGGTAAAGATTAATAAAGGAAGGACAAGGATCTAGAGGAAGAATCAATCATCCCAATCATCCTAATCCCCTTTATAAATATTTACCATAACACTAATATGATATCTTTAATTAATGGCAATGGAAAGAGATGAAGATCTTTGTTTACCAAATTTTCCCTAGACCTAATCCTAGCAAGTTTCTAATCCTAGTCTCATACAACTTCAATTTTTAGGTTTAATTATAAATCCAAACACCATTTGGAATTAACTCGTAAGAACTTAAAGGAGATTTACACATCCCTGTGGACCGACCCGTATTCACCGGCTAGCTTCATGCGACGCCGTTCTTGATTGCGGTAAATATTTTTGATCGACAAAACCTCTCTTAATCAGTGGCGTGGGAATGTCCTGATCTTTCGAACCCTCTGGTTCTACTAAGCTTTCAGTAATAGCTTGTGGTTCTGGAATTTCTTCCAGTTCTATTGCGCTCCCACTTATTTCTTTTTCTAAGAACTGATGTTCCAGAAAATGGGCATTACGAGAAACAAGGACATTTTGTTCCTCTGCGTAATAGAAAAGATACCCCCTGGAGTTCTTTGGGTATCCCACAAACTTGCACAGTATTGAGCGTGCCTCGAGCTTGTCCGTATGCTGCTTTTTGACATAAGCTGGACATCCCCAAATCTTCAGGTATTGAAGATAGGGTTTCTTCCCACTCCATAACTCATATGGTGTGGTGGGCACAGTCTTAGTAGGAACTCGGTTCAAAAGGTATGCAGCTGATTCTAGCGCATATCCCCAGAACGATCGCGGTAACTCAGCGTTACTCATCATGGACCGTACCATATCCAATAGGGTTCGGTTTCGTCTCTCCAATACACCGTTATGTTGCGGAGTGTATGGAGGAGTAAGCTGAGAGAGAATTCCATTCTCTTTTAAGCAACCCAGGAACTCGGCACTCAAGTATTCACCACCTCGATCAGATCTCAGTGCCTTGATACTTTTGCCTGTTTGTTTTTCTACTTCATTCTTATATTCTTGGAACTTATCAAAAGCTTCGGATTTATACTTCATTAAGAAGACATGTCCGAACCTTGAGAAATCATCCGTAAAAGTAATGAAGTAAGAATAACCGCTTCGCGCATGTGTAGACATTGGACCGCACACGTCGCTGTGTACGAGTCGCAAGAGCTCGCTCGCTCTTACTCCGTGTCCAGTGAACGGAGTCTTTGTCATCTTTCCCTTGAGACAGGATTGACAAGTTGCATACGATTGATATTCGAACGGATCCAAATATCCTTCTGTATGTAACTTAGTCAACCTTCTCTCATTGATGTGACCCAGTCTACAATGCCATAAGAAAGTTTTATTGATTTCTGGAGACTTTCTTTTGTGTGTATTCTGGACATTGAAAATCTGTGGTTGGTTTAATACGTATATACCGTTGTTCAATGTACCTGACCCAATCAAAACTTGATTAAGGTGAATGTTCACTACATTACTTACAAATGCAAATTCATAACCTTCTTTAGATAATAAAGATAAAGAAATGATATTACAGGTTGCATTTGGTACATAATAACAACTACGCAAAACCAAAAAATGTCCATCCGACAATCCCAGGTGATAGTCCCCCACGGCCTCAGCATCCATGCTAGCACCGTTTGCAACTCTGAGGGTCATGTCACCTGCCTTCAAAACTCTACGCTTTCTCAACGCCTGCAAAGAATTACAGATATGAGATCCTGATCCGGTATCCAATACCCAGGATGTAGAGTTTATTGATAGACAGTTTTCAATAACATACACACCTGAAGCTGAAGCCGCAACTCGCTTCAAATCCTGTGTTCTGGCCTTCCAAGCCTTGCAATCCTGTTTCCAGTGACCACTTTTGTGACAATAGAAGCATTCTTCCTTCCCCATCAGCTTTCCCGCTATCTTTGTTACTTTTCCTTTTCCCTTCGTATCCACTTTACCGACACCGCCTCTTGGTTTTGGCGGGGGCTTTCTTCGTCTTGCCCTTGGCTTTCGCCCTGGACCTAGAAGAGGAAGATCCTCCTACAAACAAAGTGGATGTCTCCCTACCCTTCTGTAGGGTGCCCTCAGCACTCCTGAACATGTTCAGAAGCTCGGAAAGTTCAACCTCCTTTCCTTGCATGTTGAAGTTAAGAATAAACTGGGCGTAAGTGGAAGGAAGGGACTGGAGAATCAAATCAGTATAGAGTTCATTCTCCAACGTGGTCCCAAGGTACGCGAGCTCCTCAATGTAGCCAATCATCTTAAGCACGTGTTCCGCTACCGATGATCTGACGGCCAACCTTGCCGAAAACAACTTCTTCGACACTTCGTATCTTGCGATACGAGACTGCTCTCCATACAGTTCTTTTGTATGAAGAAATATGGACTCTAGGTCCATATTCTCGTGCCTCCTCTGATGTTCGTTGTCCATCGAGGCTAGTACGAGGCATCTGGCCTTCGCGCAATCTATTTCCCAGGTCTTGTAGATTTCCCTATCTACGATACTGGTTTTTGGACCAGGGACAGGGGGAGCTTTGGTGGTAAGGACATACCCCAACTTGTCGTAAGTGATTGCCATCTTGACATTCCTGAGCCAATCTTTGTAGTTTGGCCCTGTCAATATGTTTTTATCTAGTAATAACTTAAGTCCGGTCATGTTGAATGGTCGCTGCAATTCGGAGAGAGAAAAGAAACACTTTAGCATGATGCTCTTGCAAGTTTAGAGTGGTTTTTAGTTTGTCTAAACTGGATGGCTCCCACTGTCTCTCGAATCCCTTCTCAAACCGTAAAGAAAGGATTAGTCAGGATCAATCTCACCGTACAATACTTGCTTAACCGTTCAGCCAGGCCAATGTCGGCACTTCGAGGGAGGTTTTCCAACGCTTTCGTGAAGTTCCTTAATTAAGTAACCTCTTTTTCCTGTGGGCGTAGCCCCGCTAACACCTTTCTAGACACCTACTAAGTTTATAGCATTGATCGTTAAGTGAGAGTTTTCCCGAAGAGTAGCATATACTCACAGTAGGATCGGGATCCAAATATCATCGCGTGATAAAACCGAAGGAATCCTACCAGAATTATCACACTCCAAATGGTATGCAGCGCTAGCAAGTTTCAGTACTTATGAAACTCCCGATGTGGATTTTTTCCCCATGCTCTTATGACCTTGGCGTGAGGTCAAAATGTCATAAGTCACATGTCAAGTTCTTCCCATCATTATCCTGGTTAATTTGAACCCACCCGTACCTACCCTTGACGTAGGCCAAAATGGGAGTACGACTGTCTCAAACCAACGCATTCTATCTATGCAACAAATAAATATCCGGCAGCTACCAATCACTATGCCTTGGCGTGAGGTCAAAATACATAGCTTGAATACTACCGAATATTTAACTGAAATGGTGGAGGGCTACGGATGGTTTTGGCGAAACCGTGAACGTAGTGAACTTGATATAATCGATGGAACGAGATAGCTTTTAAAAGGAGTGGTTCAAGCTCCGCGTTTAAAAGTTTAGTTTTGAAAAGAACCGAGTGGTTTTCAAAGTGTTTCAATCGACTTTTACTTGGTTTATTTTCTTGCATTAGTTCTTTTAATGCGTCTCATCATTTAATCCTACCATTGCAGAAAACAACCAAAATATGACGTACGCTTATGCTATTCGCATTCGCCACGGGGCCCCGTCATCACCCGTTAGGTTACTTAACTAACGACAGAGCGGGGGCTGGGCTAGCGCGGCTATAAAACATAAGCAACGCCTAAATAGTTATCATATATAAATATATAGCAATGATAGACATTACAGATCACAGATGAATACATTGGATATACTAGGAATCCGCAATCCGTTCGAGCCTGCAACGAAAAGCAGATTACACGATCGCGGTGAATAGCCAATACCCCACCCAAGACCCCTACGGGTGCGGCAAACTACCCGCCAAGTACCCGAAGCGAAGCAACTCCCTCACCACCGTGAGTAGGCTACTCGGCACTTCGAGATACCCGGTAGTTTGTGCACCCCCTCCATGGGTCTATCCTAGGAGCAAAAACAGTAAAAAGAATTATACAATGACGGCTACAACCCCGACCCGGTTGTGCGGCCAAACAAATAATAATATTACATCAATTTACATATTACAATGAATGAAAGAAAAAGCAACACTCATCTTACATCCACCCCGGCTATTTATCCGCGACAATCCAATCCATTCATATACACATACCATCATCAATCACAGATCACAGATATGTATAACCCCGACTAATCGACATATAGCGATTAGCCGACGTTCAATACATGTAAACATCACAGATATAACCTTTTAGTCAAAGTGTATCGAAGTTCGGAAAAAAATACGGATTTATAGGCCCCCAAAAACAAATTTCTATTCTGGAAAATCTGGGCACATATAAACCATCTTAAAAATCCTAAAACCAAGCCAGAAATACACTGCACCAAACTCGACCCAGTGACGAGCCAACTCGGCCGCGGTTGCGCGGCAATAGCTTGCTATTGCCGCGGAACCGCGGCGCCTTGGTCGAGTCACTGGACCGGGTTTGGTGACTTTCTTCACAAAACCCTGAGACGATTTTAGGAGTATGACAAATTTTATTTTGTGCAGGAAAAATTTTAACAGAAAGTTAGGGTTTTGAAAACTCGGTTTTGCGATTTTTCCGATTCGAACTTCGATACACTCTACTACCTAGCTAGTATATGTTTAGTTAGGCTCTGATACCACTGTAAGTCCACGTTGCCCACCCCGGTGCTTGCGGGGAGGCGGAAAACGGAATAAAAATCGAATTTTTATGAGCTTAGGCAACATGGACTAGACTATGAAGGATCTTTGCTAAACAAAAACAAGCTAAAGCTAACTAAAAACTAGCTAAGTGCTAGAAAGGTTATACCCTGGGCTTTATGTCCTTCTCTCCTTGCTCCTTGGAGTGGTGGAAGGAGGTCACCTTAGTCGTCTTCTCACGTCGAAGAAAGATCCACCCGAAAGTCTCGACCATTGGCTTCAACTCCAAGCTAGAAGTAACTAGGGTGCAAGAAGAGCTAATCCTTGAACCCTAGATGAGAGTAGAGATTATCAAGAGAGGGTTTTTCTCAAGCTCAAGTGTTTCTCAACACATGAGAGGGGAGAGCTTGAGGGAGAGGAAGAACAAGAGAGAGAATGTGAATAATAGAATGAGAGAATAATATGAAGTATTCTATCATATATGTGAATTATTGTAATTAGATAATTAGTGAGATAATTGTCATGGCTAAATCAAGACATGACCATTATCATTTCATTTTTAATGCAAATTGCAAGGATGAAAGAGCATCTTCCAAATGAAATGATGATGGTCAAAGTGTCAACCAATGTCAACAAGTTAAGAAGGTCAAATGGTCAACAACCATAACCATGCACAATTATTAAACTAATATCAATTAACAATAATACACACATAAGCATTAGGGTTAATAAAATGACAATAGTCATTAACCCTAATCAAAGTCCTCTCCCTCTGTCTCAAGCAACTGTGCATACGCACCCGTATTCGTGATCCGAGGAACACGAATACAATGAGAAAAACCAATCCCAAATCATATACTAGGATCCGGCTTAAACCAAAGCCCGCTAGTATAAGCTGTCCGGACAGCAAACGTGCACAAGTGCGCGGATGTGAACGAACCCTGTCGCAAAACCATACGACCTCTACTCATTTTGCCTAAAGGCAAATAGCTCTCTGTGTGGGACTCTAAAGACTTGACACTACGCGGGCAGTGGGTTTAACCACAGACCGCAAGCGGCACTAGCTGTACGTAACGGTCCCCAGGTAGATGCCGATAAGAAGACTGACGAGGTGAACCCCATCTGAACTCCTACTGAGCCTGTATGTGACAATCTCCGTACAGTCCGGTCTGTTCGTCTGATACATCGCATGGCAGGCCTAGGGGGCGGTGAAACGTCAGTCCCCTAATAGCGGTACAAGTCGTACCGGAGTGTAGCCCAGAACACCCTGAGATAACACTGGAAACCTACCAGTATATCTCGCTTGCCCTGGCCAGGGACTACTCGTGTAATGGCTCTCCTAGACACAGCGCGATGTCAACTCCCAATACCGGGAGAGACGAATCCTGTCTAACCGTCACTGCCTCCAAGTGCTTCGGGACTGCACCCAAAAACTACCTATTTGCACGACTCCTTTGAGCCGTGGTAGGGTAGCAATCAAAGTGCAGTGGGAACACACTCAAGGCGAAGTGACAGTGTCAAGTCAGCGGACTAAGCTGTACTCATGTCACCTGGGAACTGATAACTGACGATAGGTATAATACCAACCAACAGTTCCCGACGAGTCCTGTCCAGTGTACTCGTAACCTAACGAGCACCCGCATACTATCTCAAGTACGACGTACTGACGGCTGTGGGACAGTCCGTCTCCCACGCTGGGATGAGAAGCGCATACGCTAGTCTACTCCGGAGTATCGATGCCCTGTCTCGATAGTCCAACGACTAGGGACCTGTATAAGGATGTGCTTATAGATCACCCAGCTCCCACGAGTGTGAGCGCCATCACAACGCTGGTAATCAAGTAAAGATCCTTAGGGCTCTACCAATATGTATATCAGCAATATGCTAAAAGAAACACATGCACATATTAAAGCAGAGACAAACCAAGTAGCATACTACCATTTCGAGCAAGATTGTATATACAACTGTGAATATCCCAAGCTTCCATTAAGTAATATACAAACTAGTATGATACAGTAATGGCCTCTAGGGCATATACACTAACAATCTCCCACTTGCACTAAGGCCATGTACTGGCGTATCGAAGACCTATCATCTCGATCAGCCGCTCGAACTGAGTCTGGGGCAAGGCCTTGGTGAATAGATCTGCTGTGTTATCTTCTGAAGCAACCCTCCGAACCTCGATCTCCTGGCGATCCACGATCTCCCTGATCAGGTGATACCGCCTCAAGATGTGTCTGGATTTCTGATGGGACCTGGGTTCCTTCGCTAAAGCTATATCCCCGTTGTTGTTGCAATACAGAGGTATTGGGTCAACAATGGACGGAACCACCTGAAGTTCTCTCAAGAACTTTCTCATCCAGACAGCTTCTTTTGCGGCATCAGATGCAACGATGTATTCCGCTTCCATAGTCGAGTCAGCAACGGTTTCCTGTTTGGAGCTCTTCCAACACACCGCCCCTCCATTGAGGGTAAAGACAAAACCCGACATGGACTTGGAATCATCCTTGTCACTCTGGAAGCTGGAGTCAGCAAAGGCCTCAATCTGCAGGTCTTTTCCGCCATACACCAAGAACATCTCCTTAGTCCTTCTCAGGTACTTGAGAATGTTCTTTACTGCTATCCAATGTTTCTCCCCAGGGTTTGACTGATACCTGCTTACCACACTCAGTGCATAAGCCACATCCGGTCTGGTACACAACATCGCATACATTATAGAACCTGCCGCAGAAGCGTAGGGTATAATAGACATGCGATCCCTCTCCAAATCATTCTTGGAAGACATCTCTTTGGAGAGGGTGATCCCGTGACAAGCCGGTAGATTACCGCGCTTGGAATCTTCCATACTGAATCTCTTCAGTATGGCGTCGATGTACCTAGACTGCGAAAGTCCTAATATCCTCTTGGATCTGTCACGGTAGATCCGGATACCCAGAATGTATGAGGCATCACCCAGCTCTTTCATGAAGAACCTGTGTGACAAGAACCCCTTGACAGATTGTAGCATAGGAATGTCATTTCCTATTAAGAGAATGTCATCCACGTATAAAACGAGGAATACTACAGTTCTCGCTACAAATCTACAATAGATGCATGGTTCATCTGGATTTTTGATAAAGCCAAATTCCTTGACTGTCTCATCAAAACAGATGTTCCAACTCCGCGATGCCTGCTTTAGTCCATAAATGGACTTAAGCAACTTGCACACCTTTCCGCTGCTCCCACTCTGAATGAAACCCTCTAGCTGATCCATATAGACACACTCCTCTAAATGTCCACTTAGAAAAGCTGTCTTTACGTCCATCTGCCAAATCTCATAATCGTGGAAGGCGGCAATGGCAAGAAGGATCCGAATGGATTTCAGCATAGCTACTGGAGAAAAATTTTCGTCATAGTCCAAACCAGGTCGCTGACGAAAACCCTTTGCAACCAGTCTAGCTTTATAGGTCTCAACCTGTCCATCTACACCAATCTTCCTTTTGAAGATCCACTTGCATCCTACGGGTTTTACCCCATCTGGAGCAATGTCCAACGTCCATACTTTGTTGGTGTACATGGACTCCATTTCGGTCCGCATTGCATCTAGCCATTTTACCGAGTCGACGCTCTGAATGGCTTGCTGGAAGCTAGTAGGCTCATCAAAGTCTATGATGCAATCCTCTCTATCCCCGTCAATGAGAAAACCGTAGTATCTCTCGGGCGGATGAGACTGCCTACCACTCCTGCGGAGTGGCTGTTCATAACATAATATTGCATTTTGTATTCCCCATTCTTATGCATTTAAGAATAAAAACAGGTGCTTTTGACCTATGTCTGCTACATGTTACAGGTTACAGGTTCTTGGCGCGAAAACAGTGAAAAAGACAAAAGACGACACAAAAAGAGACTTTTGACCAACAAATAGGAGGATCTTAGTCAAGCCAAAAAAAACGAAGAATAGTTCTCAATCAATAAGGCAACTCAAGGTCCAAATTGTCATGGCAAACGGTTAAAGGATCGGTACAAGTGTTCACTAAAGTTCTGGAATCACTGCAGAAACCCAAATGGAAAAAGAAATAAAGAAACAAGAAGCCCAGAAGAACCAAACCAAGCCCAAGAAAAATCAAATGATGATCCCATCATTGGGCCGCGGATCCGCGGCCCAAGCGCGCCCATGCAGCGGATCCGCGGCCGTCCTGTGCCCGTTCGCAAATAAAATTTTACCAAATTTCTGTGGCGGCTCTGAAAAGATTTTCTAGGGGTATATTTGTAACTTTAGACATGCGGTACAATTGTAAACCTAGGGTTTCTATGTCCTATAAATAGAACCCAAGACCTTGTATTTTCTCATGCCTCTACTCATGAATAAAATTCTGTTTTCTTGAAGTTAGAGCGCATCAAAAGTAAGTAGGTTATTTTCCTTGCAGTAGTTGTAGTTTTTCATATCTGCTCTTATTTTTCTCGCCTTAGTTTAATTTATTTTAGGTTTCATTAATTTGCAATCGATGTTTTCTCTCTTTAATAAACTCATGTCTTCTTTCATCCCCTCAATGAGCAAGTAGTTTCCTCGCTTGTTAGGGTTAGGAATAGGGAAGGATTTGAGAGACGAAGGTCTCTCATCTCTTTTCGTTGCCAAACTTTTATGAACATTAAAACTCCATGCATACCTTCTTATTCCGCTCCCTACGACACTTTTACCCTCGAGGTAATGGTGAATTCCGTAGTTTAAAGGCCCGGATTTTAAGGTTTTCCATGGAGGTTAGGGTAAAGATTAATAAAGGAAGGACAAGGATCTAGAGGAAGAATCAATCATCCCAATCATCCTAATCCCCTTTATAAATATTTACCATAACACTAATATGATATCTTTAATTAATGGCAATGGAAAGAGATGAAGATCTTTGTTTACCAAATTTTCCCTAGACCTAATCCTACCAAGTTTCTAATCCTAGTCTCATACAACTTCAATTTTTAGGTTTAATTATAAATCCAAACACCATTTGGAATTAACTCGTAAGAACTTAAAGGAGATTTACACATCCCTGTGGACCGACCCGTATTCACCGGCTAGCTTCATGCGACGCCGTTCTTGATTGCGGTAAATATTTTTGATCGACAAAACCTCTCTTAATCAAATGGCGCCGTTGCCGGGGATGGCGTAAAATTTTCTTTTTGTAATTTCGGGTTAATATAAAATCTGAAAAATCATAAAAATATGAAAAATTCCAAAAATTAAAAAAAAAAAAAATTATCATCTTTTATTGTTTGAAGGGTTTTCTTTGTGGATATTTGCAGGATTGACGGATCTGAAACTACACAGAAGGGAACACAGAAAAAGATACATCAAAACAGCAGGAGATTGAAATTACAGAGCAGCTGAAGAAATTTGGAGACCTAAAGCCCCCAAGTAGCCGCGTTTCCGCGGCACTTACCTGGTCAAGACCGCTCTTCCGCGGCTCCCTGTGGAGTTCTCTGGAAAAAAATTGGGTGATTTGATCTCTTTCTCCTTCCTCTGCAAATCCCCATATATCTTCTGTCAAATCTTCTGCCGGATTCTTTGCGCTAAAAATCTTCTTCCCCCTTCCAATAAATGATTTTCTGCAGGATTCTTTGCGCCGCGCTAAAACCAAATTGATTGAAGTGATTTACTGCTTTGCATACTTTAATCTGACTTTAAGGGGCTATTGACCAATTCAGATTGGGTGGGGATTTCATCACCCTTCCCAGGACCCCAGAAATCACTTAAAGCATTTGCATTGACCACTTTTAATTTAAAAAATATTAGACTCAGCCCTAAGGACCTCGAGCTCAATAGGACAGAGGACTAGTATAGGCATCGGCCGTTTATCCTAACCGACATTGCGGTGTCTAGGCTAGTGGTTTTTAATTAGGCCCACTGTAGTGGTGGTTCCTTCCCACTTACCTGGCCGTACTTGTCCGTGAAGAGGCGGTTTGAGGTCCTATCTCTAGCCCTTTGGAACAGTTAGGAGCTGTCTAGCTGACCTAGGTGACCCTAGACTTAGGCCTGATTGTGCATGTGTGGTTAATTGCATTTGTGTCACTAGTCTCTTTTCAAAATCTTCTTGCAAAAGCTCACTTAAAAAGAAAAAGGAAAATCTTTTCAAAACTTGCAACTTGTCACTAAAGAATCTTTGCACTCACTTACACCACTTCTTCTCATTGACGTTTTCTTACCTTCACATTCTGTCTTTCATCTTTCGACTACACTAACCCTTTTAGTGTATGTCCGGTTGGACTAGGGACCCTAGCGCCCGATTAGTCCGTGTTTTGTTGGTACCGACCGACGAACCTTTCGACTCCGAAGTCGAAATCTTGTCCACTTCTTCACTTTCACCATCACATTCTTGCGAAGGTATGTCGGGATACGATCCTAACAATACCTTACCGACGGGAAGGATTCCACCTCCGTTAGGTGCGAATAACCCGAATCTTCCGCCTGTCGAAGCGCCCGCACGAGTCGCGCTCCAGGATCTTTTCTACCCCGTCCGCACCGCCCTTCCTACTTGTCTTTCCCTCCCACCGGCTAATGGGGACAATTTTGAGATCAAACCCCACTTCATCAACATGCTGCCTAAGTTTCATGGTTTGGAATCCGAAGATGCATATATCTTTATCAACAAATTCCAAAACGTTTGCGCCATGATGAAAACTACCCAATTAAGTGATGACGCTATAAGGCTAAGGGTCATTCCTTTCACCTTATGTGACCTAGCCGAGAAGTGGCTATACAGCACCGCATCACACTCAATTAGAAATTGGGACGAGTTTGTGAAAGCTTTTCTTAAAAAGTTATATCCTCATCACAAAACTGCAAAAATCCGTAATGAAATTATACAATTTTCACAGCTTCCTGCCGAACCATTTTGGAAATGTTTTGAAAGATTCAAAGACCTACTCGTTCAATGCCCTCACCATGGGATCGAAAGATGGCAACTTTGCCAAACACTATACGAGGGATTAAACCCGGCAACGAAGCAGTTGCTAGAAACCATTAGTCAAGGTCACTTTCTGTCCAAGTCTAGTGAGGAAGCGTGGCAGTTTCTTGAGGATCTTAGTGAGCAAACAATTCAATGGGAGAGCACCAAGACCACATCATCTTCTTCTATTGGTCAACCTAGGGCAGGCATACATCAAGTAGAGATATCAATTGCTATGAAGGCCGAGATGGCCGCTCTTACGAAAAAGCTAGAAGCGCTTGAGACCAAAATCTCAGCACCTTCTCCTGCCCCTGTTGTGCCCCCACGAACTGTTTGTTCTTGTTGTTCGGATCCATCACATCTCACCGAAGAGTGTCCTTACACTGCTTCCACTCAAGGACAAGATCAGGTCAATGCTGCCTTTCAGCAACGACAAAGAAATGATCCATACTCTTCGACATACAATCCGGGTTGGAAGAGCCACCCTAATTTCGCTTGGAACCACAATCAACAATCCCAAGGAAACAACAATTTTCAAAGGGCTCCTCCTCCACAACAACAAGCACCTCCACAAACTCAATTTCAGCAGCCTCTCCAACAGCAACCTTACCCTAATCAGATGAACAATTTTGTACCCAACAATTTTGTTCCCCCTCAAAATGCTGTTAGCTCGCTCGAAAGAAGTCTAGAAGCATTCCTAAAGCAATCTGCACAGTCCACAGCTAGGATAGAGACTTCTGTTCAATCTTTGGTGCAAAACAGTGCCTCACACGATCAAAGCATCAGAGCTATTGAGGCACAAATTGCACAACTCAACGCAGCATTGAAAGAGCGAGAGAAATGAAAGCTTCCGTCTCAACCACTCCCAAATCCCGGTCACGCACATGTTGCACATGAACAGCAGAATCATAACGTGAATGCTGTGACTACGTTGAGATCCGGAAAAGTGCTGCAAAACAATGTGGGTATTCACCATGACACCTCTGCCGGTGGTTCTTCATCTTCCTCTTCTTCTTCGTTAGAGCCTATTCTCCATCCTTCACATAGCTCTACTTCTTCTAGCTCGAACGGACCCTCTTCTCACAACACGAACACATCTACACGGGGTTCCGTTCCAACTCAACAATCTGATCCGCAAAAATTGGACTCAACAACTTTTCAAAATGTTCCTTTTCCAAATCGGTTGAGATCCAATAAACCAACTCCACAGATGGAGAAGATTGTAGAGTTGTTCAAGCAGGTTAGCATAAATATCCCTCTTTTGGATGCAATCCAACAAGTTCCTTCATATGCAAAAATCTTAAAGGACTTATGCACCAAAAAGAGGAAGTCACAAGTACCGAAGAAAGTTTTCTTGGCTAGTGCTGTTAGTGATGCTCTTGTCAATTCTTTACCCCCAAAGCATAAGGACCCCGGTTGTCCTACTATTTCGATCACAATTGGGAACAAGACCATCAATAGAGCACTCTTAGATCTTGGTGCTAGTGTCAATTTGCTACCCTATTCGGTGTACGAACAATTAGGAGTTGGAGAGCTCAAGCCTACTCATTGTACTCTCCAAATGGCCGACCGATCAATCACCCACCCTAGGGGAGAGTTGGAGGATGTGTTAATTAGAGTAGGGGATTTCATTTTCCCCGTGGACTTTGTTGTTATGGATACACAGCCTGTCGCTAACCCCCGTAATCAAATTCCGGTGATACTTGGTCGACCATTCCTCGCGACTTCTAACGCGGTAATCAACTGTCGTAATGGTTCAATGAATCTATCCTTTGGCAAGATGACAGTTGAACTTAACATTTTCAAGTTAGGAAGTCAGCCTTGCGAGCCTAATTCTAGCGTACTTGATGTGTGCTCGATCGATGAGATCGCGGAGGAGGACTGTGAGTTCGAAAATTTCATGTTTGATCACAGTAATATTGACGCCACTAGTGCGTTCCTCCTAGAATCCAACACAGCTTTCACGTCGGACAAAAATTATGAGTGTTTCACCTTTGTTGATGATCTTGAAGACTCTCCACCCGAGTTTGAGTCTTTTACTTTTGCGGATGAGTTAGTTGAACCGTCCGACTCGGTAGCGTACACTCAATTTGAACCTTTGATGGAATCCTTCGAGTTTGAAACAGTAACTCCATTGTTACCATCTATCGTTTCACCACCCAAACTCGAACTAAAGCTTTTGCCGTCGCACCTAAAATATGCTTATCTAGGTGATAATAAGACCTTACCCGTTATCATCTCGGCTTCTCTAGCTCTTGAGCAAGAGAATGCTCTTTTAACGGTCTTATACAATAATCGGCAAGCTTTCGGCTGGTCTATGGCGGACATCAAGGGGATTAGTCCCCTCATAGTCGAACATCATATACACTTGATGGATGATGCCAAGCCGGCAAGGGATCCACAAAGACGCCTCAACCCCATCATGAAAGAGGCGGTCAAGAAGGAGATTGTTAAGTGTCTTGATAGCGGTATCATTTACCCTATCTCGGATAGCCAATGGGTTAGCCCCATTCATGTCGTGCCAAAGAAATCGGGCATCACGGTCATCACCAATGAGGCAAATGAGTTAATTCCCACTCGCACCCAAACTGGGTGGCGAGTTTGCATCGACTACCGGAAACTCAATGCCGCGACAAGGAAGGACCACTTTCCCTTACCATTCAATGACCAAATGCTAGAACGATTGGCGGGGCACGAATTCTACTGCTTTTTAGATGGCTATTCCGGTTATAATCAAGTCCCCATAGCCAAAGAGGATCAAGACAAGACTACATTTACTTGTCCCTTTGGCACTTTTGCTTATCGTCGCATGCCCTTTGGGTTATGCAATGCACCCGCTACATTTCAGCGGTGTATGATGGGGATCTTTTCGGACATGGTGGAGAAGTTTTTGGAAATCTTTATGGATGATTTCTCCATTTTTGGTGACTCCTTCGATGAGTGTTTACGACATCTTGACGCAGTTCTCACCCGCTGTAGGGAAAAGAACCTGACTTTGAATTGGGAGAAGTGCCACTTTCTGGTACGAGAAGGCATTGTCTTAGGACATGTCATCTCGCAAAACGGCATAGAGGTTGATAGAGATAAAATCGAAGTCATTTCTAATCTTCCTCCTCCTAAATGCGTCAAAGATATCCGAGCTTTCCTTGGCCATGCCGGTTTCTATAGACGGTTCATCAAGGACTTTAGCAAGATTGCTAGACCCTTGACTCTCTTGTTGGCCAAGGACACTACTTTTGTTTTCGACTCAACTTGCATGAAAGCGTTCGAGTCTTTGAAACACTCACTCATTTCTGCGCCCATCCTTTCATCTCCAGACTGGACGCATCCCTTTGAAATTATGTACGACGCATCAGATTTTGCAATTGGTGCTGTTCTCGGACAGCACATTAATAAGATGCCGCATGTAATTTACTACGCTAGCCGAACATTAAATGAGGCCCAATTAAACTACACAACAACAGAAAAAGAGTTCTTAGCGGTTGTGTTTGCACTTGAGAAATTTCGGCCTTATTTAATCGGCTCTCCAGTTATAGTGTACACGGATCACTCGGCTCTGCGACACCTTTTTGCGAAAAAGGATGCTAAGTCTACGCTCATACGTTGGATCCTCTTGCTACAAGAATTTGACCTTATCATACGGGACAAAAAGGGATGTGAAAACGTAGTGGCCGATCACCTTTCACGACTTCCTTCGTCGCCTACACTTGAACTGCCTATCACTGATGCTTTCCCCGATGAGCAACTCTTGCCTGTTTCTTGCGAACCATGGTTCGCCGATATTGTAAACTACTTAGCCACCGGCTTGATACCTAAAGATTGGTCGAAACAAGATAAACTTCGATTTTTGTCCCAAGTAAAGCATTTTTACTGGGATGAACCTTATCTTTTTAAATATTGTCCCGACCAAATCATTCGTCGGTGTGTGCCAGAAAATGAGGTCAAGAGTGTGCTGTCTTTTTGCCACGATCAAGCATGTGGCGGGCACTTTAGCCCAAAGAAGACAGCCGAGAAAGTTTTGCAGTGTGGTTTCTATTGGCCACGACTCTTCAAACATGCTTTCGAATACTGCAAAACTTGCTCCCGGTGCCAACACTTGGGCCGGATATCGCGGAGAAACGAAATGCCGCTCCAACCTATTTTGGTTGTAGACATTTTTGATGTTTGGGGTATAAACTTCATGGGGCCATTTCCCAACTCTTTTGGAAATGTGTATATTCTTTTGGCTGTTGACTATGTTTCAAAATGGGTCGAGGCGATGCCTAGTCGAACGAATGATAACAAGGTTGTCGTTCGATTTTTTAAAGAACACATCTTTTCTCGATTTGGGCACCCTCATGCGATAATAAGTGATAATAGTTCTCACTTTTGTAATAGGACTTTTGAGTCCTTAATGCGCAAATACTCTATCACCCATAAGCTATCAACGCCATACCATCCCCAAACATGTGGGCAAGCCGAGGTCTCGAATCGACAAATTAAGCAAATCTTGGAGAAAACGGTTTCTAAAAACCGTAAAGATTGGTCACTAAAATTGATCGACGCACTATGGGCTTTCCGTACTGCATACAATACCGATCTTGGCATGTCTCCATACCGGCTTGTTTACGGGAAGGCTTGCCACCTTCCAGTAGAAATTGAGCATAAGGCATTTTGGGCCATTAAAGAGCTGAATCTATCTTTAGGAGATGCGGGCAGCAATCGAAAGCTGCAATTGAATGAACTAGAAGAGCTGCGGGATGAGGCATATGATAATGCTGCGATTACTAAGAACCGAGTTAAGGTATTTCATGATAAAAACCTTTTGCGGAAGACATTTAAACCAGGTCAACAGGTTTTATTATATGATACTCGGTTACATTTTCATCCCGGCAAGCTCCGTTCTAGATGGAGAGGACCTTTTGTAGTCCGCACCGTTTATCCGCACGGTGCGGTTGATCTGGAAAACCCGGAGGACGGTACGCTTTTCAAAGTAAATGGGCATCGTTTGAAACCGTTCTTCACAGCGGATCCTTCGGAAGAGCTCCTGTTTTTGCAGGAGCCGATCTACACTGAGTAATATTCCTCCACTTTCACCCCCGGATTTCTTTTCTTCCAAAACATTATTTCAAATAAGTTTGGGGGTGTGTATATAATATGTAAATATAATAATAAGCAGGAACTCGCCGATAGTATCAACCCACTTGATGCAGCATGACAGTGAGGACACTGTCCATTGTAAGTTTGGGGGTATGTTCGGTAAGTTTTTCCTTTTGCATTCATATGTATATTTCTGCATTGCATCTTTATATAAAAAATAATAAAAATTTGAAAATTTGAAAAATTAAAAAAAAAATTAGAAAACAAAAAAACCCATAAAAATTCAAAAAATTCAAAAATTATAAAAATTAATGTATTCAATTCTGGTTAATTGGCTTGAGTTTGATAAATACGGTAACTGGCTAGGAAAAACTAAATCTTAGACTTAGCAAATTAAAAACCCTAAAAATAACCTTTCTTAGAGTTTAACGGTAGAAAGTATTTGTCTTTGTAGATTATTTAGAAATAGGCAAATTTTGGGTTCAGTTCTTGGGCTAAGTCGAAACGAAGGAAAAGTATTAAAACTTTTATTAGAGAATAAGTTTGAAAAATAGTTCTTAGTTTAAGTCTAGATTCTGAAAACATATACCCTACAAAACGTACAAACACGCACCTTGAAACTTGGATTAGTAGAAGAGACCTTGAAATACTCTTGTCTAAAGTCCTTAGCACAAAAAAAAAAGTGAATAAAGAAAAAATGGACACTGGTTTTTGTGATTACTTAAGGCTGTAAAAATAGAAAAATATTTAGCGAAGGTGCTTCATCACCTAGTGCCTTAGACCAACTGGTTTGGGAGTCACTACTAAAAGCCTTGGGTGTTGCAAAGCTAGAAAGTACGCTTTAAAGTGCTAACGCATCTTGTAATCAGTTGTTGGTACCTCAAGAAGTATTAACAGTCGCATGAAGGATGTGAAAGCGAACGATCACCAATTAATAAGTGCTTTTGACAATGGACGAGAGTACGATTGCTTGATTTGAATTTCCAAGTGTAGGGGTGATATTTACACACACGTGGGGATATGTGATTAGAGTTTAGATGAGAGAAATGAGTGAAGAATAAAACTTGTATCTTTAATAGAGTTGATAGAAACTCCTAAGTAGAGATGAAACCCTAGAAGGAAAACTTAAGAAATGCCGAAAGCTAGGTAATTCTACAGGATATATATAATCTTAAGTTAAATGATGAGGAAGTGTGAAGAATATGGGTGGATAATTTGCGGGTCGACGATAATAGATTTCCTTGTTAGAAAACCTAATTAGAAAACAAAAGTCGAAAAACCAAATTGATAGGATTTTATGGGTGTAATCCGCTGAAAACCCTCAGGAGACAACACTCCCCCTACTAGGGACACCTAGAGGTTTAACGGCTTGTTGCACGAGCTCAGTGCAATCGCGTTTCCCTGCGAAAGTGCGGCTAGGTTAGATTTTTATTGAGAATAAAAATAAGTTTGCTCGAGGGCGAGCAAAAGATAAGTTTGGGGGTATTTGTTCATAACATAATATTGCATTTTGTATTCCCCATTCTTATGCGTTTAAGAATAAAAACAGGTGCTTTTGACCCATATCTGCTACATGTTACAGGTTACAGGTTCTTGGCGTGAAAACAGTGAAAAAGACAAAAGACGACACAAAAAGAGACTTTTGACCAACAAATAGGAGGATCTTAGTCAAGCCAAAAAAAACGAAGAATAGTTCTCAATCAATAAGGCAACTCAAGGTCCAAATTGTCATGGCAAACGGTTAAAGGATCGGTACAAGTGTTCACTAAAGTTCTGGAATCACTGCAGAAACCCAAATGGAAAAAGAAATAAAGAAACAAGAAGCCCAGAAGAACCAAACCAAGCCCAAGAAAAATCAAATGATGATCCCATCATTAGGCCGCGGATCCGCGGCCCAAGCGCGCCCATGCCGCGGATCCGCGGCCGTCCTGTGCGCGTTCGCAAATAAAATTTTACCAAATTTCTGTGGCGGCTCTGAAAAGATTTTCTAGGGGTATATTTGTAACTTTAGACATGCGGTACAATTGTAAACCTAGGATTTCTATATCCTATAAATAGAACCCAATACCTTGTATTTTCTCATGCCTCTACTCATGAATAAAATTCTGTTTTCTTGAAGTTAGAGCGCATCAAAAGTAAGTAGGTTATTTTCCTTACAGTAGTTGTAGTTTTTCATATCTGCTCTTATTTTTCTCGCCTTAGTTTAATTTAATTTAGCTTTCATTAATTTGCAATCGATGTTTTCTCTCTTTAATAAACTCATGTCTTCTTTCATCCCCTCAATGAGCGAGTAGTTTCCTCGCTTGTTAGGGTTAGGAATAGGGAAGGATTTGAGAGACGAAGGTCTCTCATCTCTTTTCGTTGCCAAACTTTTATGAACATTAGAACTCCATGCATACCTTCTTATTCCGCTCCCTACGACACTTTTACCCTCGAGGTAACGGTGAATTCCGTAGTCTAAAGGCCCGGATTTTAAGGTTTTCCATGGAGGTTAGGTTAAAGATTAATAAAGGAAGGACAAGGATCTAGAGGAAGAATCAATCATCCCAATCATCCTAATCCCCTTTATAAATATTTACCATAACACTAATATGATATCTTTAATTAATGGCAATGGAAAGAGATGAAGATCTTTGTTTACCAAATTTTCCCTAGACCTAATCCTAGCAAGTTTCTAATCCTAGTCTCATACAACTTCAATTTTTAGGTTTAATTATAAATCCAAACACCATTTGGAATTAACTCGTAAGAACTTAAAGGAGATTTACACATCCCTGTGGACCGACCCGTATTCACCGGCTAGCTTCATGCGACGCCGTTCTTGATTGCGGTAAATATTTTTGATCGACAAAACCTCTCTTAATCAGTGGCGTGGGAATGTCCTGATCTTTCGAACCCTCTGGTTCTACTAAGCTTTCAGTAATAGCTTGTGGTTCTGGAATTTCTTCCAGTTCTATTGCGCTCCCACTTATTTCTTTTTCTAAGAACTGATGTTCCAGAAAATGGGCATTACGAGAAATAAGGAAATTTTGTTCCTCTGCGTAATAGAAAAGATACCCCCTGGAGTTCTTTGGGTATCCCACAAACTTGCACAGTATTGAGCGTGCCTCGATCTTGTCCGTATGCTGCTTTTTGACATAAGCTGGACATCCCCAAATCTTCAGGTATTGAAGATAGGGTTTCTTCCCACTCCATAACTCATATGGTGTGGTGGGCACAGTCTTAGTAGGAACTCGGTTCAAAAGGTATGCAGCTGATTCTAGCGCATATCCCCAGAACGATCGCGGTAACTCAGCGTTACTCATCATGGACCGTACCATATCCAATAGGGTTCAGTTTCGTCTCTCCAATACACCGTTATGTTGCGGAGTGTATGGAGGAGTAAGCTGAGAGAGAATTCCATTCTCTTTTAAGTAACCCAGGAACTCGGCACTCAAGTATTCACCACCTCGATCAGATCTCAGTGCCTTGATACTTTTGCCTGTTTGTTTTTCTACTTCATTCTTATATTCTTGGAACTTATCAAAAGCTTCGGATTTATACTTCATTAAGAAGACATGTCCGAACCTTAAGAAATCATCCGTAAAAGTAATGAAGTAAGAATAACCGCTTCGCGCATGTGTAGACATTGGACCGCACACGTCGCTGTGTACGAGTCGCAAGAGCTCGCTCGCTCTTACTCCGTGTCCAGTGAATGGAGTCTTTGTCATCTTTCCCTTGAGACAGGATTGACAAGTTGCATACGATTGATATTCGAACGGATCCAAATATTCTTCTGTATGTAACTTAGTCAACCTTCTCTCATTGATGTGACCCAGTCTACAATGCCATAAGAAAGTTTTATTGATTTCTGGAGACTTTCTTTTGTGTGTATTCAGGACATTGAAAATCTGTGGTTGGTTTAATACGTATATACCGTTGTTCAATGTACCTGACCCAATCAAAACTTGATTAAGGTGAATGTTCACTACATTACTTACAAATGCAAATTCATAACCTTCTTTAGATAATAAAGATAAAGAAATGATATTACAGGTTGCATTTGGTACATAATAACAACTACGCAAAACCAAAAAATGTCCATCCAACAATCCCAGGTGATAGTCCCCCACGGCCTCAGCATCCATGCTAACACCGTTTGCAACTCTGAGGGTCATGTCATCTGCCTTCAAAACTCTACGCTTTCTCAACGCCTGCAAAGAATTACAGATATGAGATCCTGATCCGGTATCCAATACCCAGGATGTAGAGTTTATTGATAGACAGTTTTCAATAACATACACACCTGAAGCTGAAGCCGCAACTCGCTTCAAATCCTGTGTTCTGGCCTTCCAAGCCTTGCAATCCTGTTTCCAGTGACCACTTTTGTGACAATAGAAACATTCTTCCTTCCCCACCAGCTTTCCCGCTATCTTTGTTGCTTTTCCTTTTCCCTTCGTATCCACTTTACCGACACCGCCTCTTGGTTTGGCGGGGGCTTTCTTCTTCTTGCCCTTGGCTTTCGCCCTGGACCTAGAAGAGGAAGATTCTCCTACAAACAAAGTGGATGTCTCCCTACCCTTCTGTAGGGTGCCCTCAGCACTCCTCAACAAGTTCAGAAGCTCGGAAAGTTCAACCTCCTTTCCTTGCATGTTGAAGTTAAGAATAAACTGGGCGTAAGTGGAAGGATGGGACTGGAGAATCAAATCAGTATAGAGTTCATTCTCCAACGTGGTCCCAAGGTCCGCGAGCTCCTCAATGTAGCCAATCATCTTAAGCACGTGTTCCGCTACCGATGATCCGACGGCCAACCTTGCCGAAAACAACTTCTTCGGCACTTCGTATCTTGCGATACGAGACTGCTCTCCATACAGTTCTTTTGTATGAAGAAATATGGACTCTAGGTCCATATTCTCGTGCCTCCTCTGATGTTCGTTGTCCATCGAGGCTAGTACGAGGCATCTGGCCTTCGCGCAATCTATTTCCCAGGTCTTGTAGATTTCCCTATCTACGACACTGGTTTTTGGACCTGGGACAGGGAGAGCTTTGGTGGTAAGGACATACCCCAACTTGTCGTAAGTGATTGCCATCTTGACATTCCTGAACCAATCTTTGTAGTTTGGCCCTGTCAATATGTTTTTATCTAGTAATAACTTAAGTCCGGTCATGTTGATTGGTCGCTGCAATTAGGAGAGAGAAAAGAAACACCTTAGCATGATGCTCTTGCAAGTTTAGAGTGGTTTTTAGTTTGTCTAAACTGGATGGCTCCTACTGTCTCTCGAATCCCTTCTCAAACCGTAAAGAAAGGATTAGTCAGGATCAATCTCACCGTACAATACTTGCTTAACCGTTCAGCCAGGCCAGTGTCGGTACTTTGAGGGAGGTTTTCCAACGCTTTCGCAAAGTTCCTTAATTAACTAACCTCTTTTCCCTGTGGGCGTAGCCCCGCTAACACCTTTCTAGACACCTACTAAGTTTATAGCATTGATCGTTAAGTGAGAGTTTTCCCGAGAAGTAGCATATACTCACAGTAGGATCGGGATCCAAATATCATCGCGTGATAAAACCGAAGGAATCCTACCAGAATTATCACACTCCAAATGGTATGCAGCGCTAGCAAGTTTCAGTACTTATGAAACTCCCGATATGAATTTTTGCCCCATGCTCTTATGACCTTGGCGTGAGGTCAAAATGTCATAAGTCATATGTCAAGTTCTTCCCATCATTATCCTGGTTAATTTGAACCCACCCGTACCTACCCTTGACGTAGGCCAAAATGGCAGTACGACTGTCTCAAACCAACGCATTCTATCTATGCAACAAATAAATATCCGGCAGCTACCAATCACTATGCCTTGGCGTGAGGTCAAAATACATAGCTTGAATACTACCGAATATTTAACTGAAATGGTGGAGGGCTACGGATGGTTTTGGCGAAATCGTGAACGTAGTGAACTTGATATAATCGATGGAACGAGATAGCTTTTAAAAGGAGTGGTTCAAGCTCCGCGTTTAAAAGTTTAGTTTTGAAAAGAACCGAGTGGTTTTCAAAGTGTTCCAATCGACTTTTACTTGGTTTATTTTCTTGCATTTGTTCTTTTAATGCGTCCCATCATTTAATCCTACCATTGCAGAAAACAACCAAAATATGACGTACGCTTATGCCATTCGCATTCGCCACGGGGCCCCGTCATCACCCGTTAGGTTACTTAACTAACGACAGAGCGGGGGCTGGGCTAGCACGGCTGTAAAACATAAGCAACGCCTAAATAGTTATCATATATAAATATATAGCAATGATAGACATTACAGATCACAGATGAATACATTGGATATACTCGGAATCCGCAATCCGTTCGAGCCTGCAACGAAAAGCGGATTATACGGTCGCGGTGAATAGCCAATACCCCACCCAAGACCCCTACGGGTACGGCAAACTACCCGCCAAGTACCCGAAGCGAAGCAACTCCCTCACCACCGTGAGTAGGCCACTCGGCACTTCGAGATACCCGGTAGTTTGTGCACCCCCTCCATGGGTCTATCTTAGGAGCAAAAACAGTAAAAAGAATTATACAATGACGGCTACAACCCCGACCCGGTTGTGCGGCCAAACAAATAATAATATTACATCAATTTACATATTACAATGAATGAAAGAAAAAGCAACACCCATCTCACATCCACCCCGGCTATTCATCCGCGACAATCCAACCCATTCATATACACATACCATCATCAATCACAGATCACAGATATGTATAACCCCGACTAATCGACATATAGCGATTAGCCGACGTTCAATACATGTAAACATCACAGATATAACCTTTTAGTCAAAGTGTATCGAAGTTCGGAAAAAATACGGATTTATAGGCCTCCAAAAACAAATTTCTATTCTGGAAAATCTGGGCACATATAAACCATCTTAAAAATCCTAAAACCAAGCCAGAAATACACTGCACCAAACTCGACCCAGTGACGAGCCAACTCGGCCGCGGTTGTGCGGCAATAGCTTGCTATTGCCGCGGTACCGTGGCGCCTTGGTCGAGTCACTGGACCGGGTTTGGTGACTTTCTTCACAAAACCCTGAGACGATTTTAGGAGTATGACAAATTTTATTTTGAGCAGGAAAAATTTTAACAGAAAGTTAGGGTTTTGAAAACTCGGTTTTGCGACTTTTCCGATTCGAACTTCGATACACTCTACTACCTAGCTAGTTTATGTTTAGTTAGGCTCTAATACCACTATAAGTCCACGTTGCCCATCCCGGTGCTTGCGGGGAGGCGGAAAACGGAATAAAAATCGAATTTTTATGAGCTTAGGCAACATGGACTAGACTATGAAGGATCTTTGCTAAACAAAAACAAGCTAAAGCTAACTAGAAACTAGCTAAGTGCTAGAAAGGTTATACCTTGGGCTTTATGTCCTTCTCTCCTTGCTCCTTGGAGTGGTGGAAGGAGGTCACCTTAGTCGTCTTCTCACGTCGAAGAAAGATCCACCCGAAAGCCTCGACCTTTGGCTTCAACTCCAAGCTAGAAGTAACTAGGGTGCAAGAAGAGCTAATCCTTAAACCCTAGATGAGAGTAGAGATTATCAAGAGAGGGTTTTTCTCAAGCTCAAGTGTTTCTCAACACATGAGAGGGGAGAGCTTGAGGGAGAGGAAGAACAAGAGAGAGAATGTGAATAATAGAATGAGAGAATAATATGAAGCATTTTATCATATATGTGAATTATTGTAATTAGATAATTAGTGAGATAATTGTCATGGCTAAATCAAGACATGACCATTATCATTTCATTTTTAATGCAAATTGCAAGGATGAAAGAGCATCTTCCAAATGAAATGATGATGGTCAAAGTGTCAACCAAGGTCAACAAGTCAAGAAGGTCAAATGGTCAACAACCATAACCATGCACAATTATTAAACTAATATCAATTAACAATAATACACACATAAGCATTAGGGTTAATAAAATGACAATAGTCATTAACCCTAATCAAAGTCCTCTCCCTCTGTCTCAAGCAACTGTGCATACGCACCCGTATTCGTGATCCGAGGAACACGAATACAATGAGAAAAACCAATCCCAAATCATATACTAGGATCCGGCTTAAACCAAAGCCCGCTAGTATAAGCTGTCCGGACAGCAAACGTGCACATGTGCGCGGATGTGAACGAACCGTGTCGCAAAACTATGCGACCTCTACTCATTTTGCCTAAAGACGAATAGCTCTCTGTGTGGGACTCTAAAGACTCGACACTACGCTGGCAGTGGGTTTAACCACAGACCGCAAGCGGCACTAGCTGTATGTAACGGTCCCCAGGTAGATGCCGATAAGAAGACTGACGAGGTGAACCCCATCTGAACTCCTACTGAGCCTGTATGTGACAATCTCCGTACAGTCCGGTCTGTTCGTCTGATACATCGCATGGCGGGCCTAGGGGGGCGGTGAAACGTCAGTCCCCTAATAGCGGTACAAGTCATGTCGGAGTGTAGCCCAGAACACCCTGAGATAACACTGGAAACCTACCAGTATATCTCGCTTGCCCTGGCCAGGGACTACTCGTGTAATGGCTCTCCTGGACACAGCGCGATGTCAACTCCCAATACCGGGAGAGACGAATCCTGTCTAACCGTCACTGCCTCCAAGTGCTTCGGGACTGCACCCAAAAACTACCTGTTTGCACGATTCTTTTGAGCCGTGGTAGGGTAGCAATCAAAGTGCAGTGGGAACACACTCGAGGCGAAGTGACAGTGTCAAGTCAGTGGACTAAGTTGTACTCATGTCACCTGGGAAATGATAACTGACGATAGGTATAATACCAACCAACAGTTCCCGACGAGTCCTGTCCAGTGTACTCGTAACCTAACGAGCACCCGCATACTATCTCAAGTACGACGTACTGACGGCTGTGGGACAGACCGTCTCCCATGCTGGGATGAGAAGCGCATACGCTAGTCTACTCCGGAGTATCGATGCCCTGTCTCGATAGTCCAACGACTAGGGACCTGTATAAGGATGTGCTTATAGATCACCCAGCTCCCACGAGTGTGAGCGCCATCACAACGCTGGTAATCAAGAAAAGATCCTAAGGGCTCTACCAATATGTATATCAGCAATATGCTAAAAGAAACACATGCACATATTAAAGCAGAGACAAACCAAGTAGCATACTACCATTTCGAGCAAGATTGTATATACAACTGTGAATATCCCAAGCGTCCATTAAGTAATATACAAACTAGTATGATACAGTAATGGCCTCTAGGGCATATACACTAACATGTGGGGTCCTTAAACCCATAGACTATGATGTCCTTAACCTTGGGCTGTGGTGTCCTTAAGCCCATGGACTATGATGTCCTTAACCTTGGACTGTGGGGTCCTTAAGCCCATAAACTATGATGTCCTTAACCTTGGACTGTGGGGTCCTTAAGCCCATGGACTATGATGTCCTTAACCTTGGACTGTGGGGTCCTTAAGCCCATGGACTATGACGTCTTTAACCTTGGACTGTGGGGTCCTTAAACTAATGGACCGCAATGTCCCTAAACTAAAACAATAGAGCCCAAATGCTCTTTTGTTGGATCTAAACGATCCCGTTAAGTTGATCTTTGTCTAAAATGAGACTAACGTATCCTTAACAACCACTTAATTTGATCTTAATCTCAAACGAGATTAACGATCCTTAAATCAATCCAACTACAGATTCCTCAACTGACATTGGTTCAAGGGTACGTTTCATCACATCTCTGATATATGTCGTTGTAACTCTTCAACGTCTTCAGAGAGGCGGTGGGTCCCGACAATCAATAAACCCAATGTAAAATAATAGAGCTATAATGCTCTTTTGTTGGATCTAAATGATCCTGTTAAGTTGATCTTAGTCTAATATTAGACTAACGTATCCTTAACAAACGTTTAAGTTAATCTTAGTCTCAAAGGAGATTAACGATTCTTAAACCCAACCCAAAACCCAAATCTAAGAAAATACGGATTTGGACTAATCCACGCCCTACGGGCGACAACATAAATTAGTCTCCGTATACAATCCACGGGCAACCAAAAACAAAACAAACACCCACGACACGAAGTGACCATCTGGAGAAGGAGAAAGTGGTTACCGTTATGCGATAGCGTAATTAACTGTAGGGGCTTGCGCCTGTAAGGAAGAGCGTCCCCACAATCAAAAAACCCCTCGACGAGGGGGAATCTTACGAAGTCTGCTACATCGGCCACATCCATTTAAACCTTCGATACATAGTGTCATAAATAAACTTGGCATCATCGGAGAGGTGGACGGATAGCACCAAATAGCATCTGCCCTCGAAATTCAGGCCTGACGTCCCAACGTCCCGGTCGCGTCTTTCGGCGGAGAACAACATCATGAAAGCTCAAAAAAGCCAAAGCAAAGCGGAGTGATGGCATATTCCTAGTTTCGGATCTTGATGATAATACATACAAAGCCTAAAGACTATTAGATGTTGTCCCACCTTAGAAGGGTGCGGTCATGACTCCCCCGGGGCTCCTAATAGAACCTAACCTCAAGGTAAAGCGCCATGGTGATGCCTAACGTTGAATTCTCTGATAGTAATATGGATATTCTAATCTAAGATGATTACTTGAAGATGTCGTGTCCAGCCTCAGAAGGGATCAGAGACACAGCAAACGCGTGGCTACTCGAGTCACAATCTAAAGGACTGAACGTCGAGAAGACATCAACCAACATGACGGTATGATGGACTTAACCTAGTACCACAAACTTAACAGACTCCTATTATAAAAGAAGTTATGTATGTTAACGTTAGGATGAGTTTATCTGTATGCCTAAGGGAAGGATAAATTGAACGCTCTGGGATGAGTAAATAAATTAAGCTAGGCCACTTCAGTACAAACGATGAAGTGAAGAAGCCACTTACGGGTCCTCTCAACTCATAAAGGGAAAACCACTCTTGTGAGATCCTTACAACTCTCAAGAGAAAAGACACTTAGGAGTCCTCACGACTTCTAAGGAGAAAATACACGTACGAGATCCTCTTGACTCGTAGGGAGAAATACCTTTATGAGACTCTTACGACTCATAAAGTTGAAAAGCCTTATATGACATGGATCTAAACCTGTTTCCTAAGCCATCGCTGCCCTACAAACTTTCTCCATACTGACTACCGTATACTATCCATGGACCACATACAATAAAGTTGCATCCGAGACATCCTCCATTGGCTAACCAAGATATCAATGAGGAGAAGAAGCCACATGTGTTTCCTCTCGACTCGTAAGAAGATAACTCTCTTGTAGGATCCTTACGACTTGCAAGGGAAAAATACACTTAGGGAATCCTCACGACCCTTAAGAAGAATATGCACCTATGAGATCCTCTCGACTCGTAAGGAGAAATACCTTCATGAGACCCTTATGGCTCAAGAAAATTGAAAAGCCTTAGGTGACAGGGATCTAACCATGTTTGCTAAGGCATCAAATCTATGGCGATGCATTATTTTGCACTACTTAATCTACTTATATACTTACATGGGCAAACTAGTGGAGGGTATTTGTTCCCGCCAAAAATTTTAGCTTAAGTTATGAAAACCCCAAAGCGGGTATTTTAAACATAATAAAATGGAGTTCTAAGCTTAAGCTTTGAAAATCCCAAAATGGATGTTTAAAGTAAATAAATAAAATAAAAAGAACTCAGATTCATAGCCTACGTGATGAAATGACTTGGGCGTTGCCTCACGTGATATCCACGCGAGCGCCAGTGCCATCTCTTCGGTAGCACCTCACGTGATATCCACGTGGCGCTCGGGCCATCTCTTCGGCAACGTCCATGTGCAGGGCATGTGACACACATACCAATTCTTTAGGCAGCGTTTTACGTGCATAGCACATGGCGCCGCCATCAAGGGTTGTGAAGCATTTATTTCAGATAGAATTAAATTCTATATGGGAAATATTTCCCTGATCTTTTTAAACAAGAAGGATTCACTCTATTAAACATAGGGCTTTTGGATTAAAGATCCAACGGTGATTAAAAATCACCGCTTAATCATAATATAGAATCAAATTCTATGTATGGAAGATATCTCCTCAATTTTTTTAAACAAACAAGAGAGATATGTTCTGTTAAACATAAAGCCTTTGGATCAAAAATCCAACGGTGAATAAAATTCACCGGTTGATCTTTAAGATCAATTTGATTGATTATGAAATCAATCATGATTTCTTAAATAAGAGATTCTCTCAACAAATTGATCTTTTTAGTCTTCTATAAATAAGAACTAGGAGATTACATCTCAGATAGGAGAGACCCCCCATAAGCTTCCACAAAATCGGTAATTTAATTCTCCTTGAAGATCATCTTCGTCCTCAAAAATCCTAGGTAAAAACAATGGAGAAATATATCTTATTTTATTTATTATACATATAAAAACAGGGTTTGACCCTTCATAAGAACTTAGTTCTTTCTCTGGATCTAAGATCCATAAGACAAGTCTCCCACAAAAGAGAATTTAATTCTCACGGAGGGATCTTGATCTTAAACTCAAGATCCATAAAAAAACTTTGTTGTTCGGCCCACCATCATAAAAGAAAGAAGAAGGAAAGATGGAGTTTTATCTCCAGGAACTTAGTCCCTTTAAAATATATCAAGAACTTAGATCTTACATGAACAAGATCTTCACGTTCTTAAAGAACTTGCCTTCCAAATTATTAAATGTTGATCTTGGTAATCGTTAATGGCCAAAATACCATTAACAGAAGCTTAAGTTTCTCTGAAACTTAAGTTTCAAAAATAAAAAGAGATTAATTTCTAAGGAATAATCACCTCACGTGATATCCACGTGAGCGCCTGAAGCCAAAAGAAAGAAGATGCGGCTCACATGATATCCACGTGAGCGCCCAAAAGAAGCAGGAGACAAGCATCTCACGTGATAGGCACGCGAGCGACCGACGCTCAGCAGCTCACATGATGCACACGTGAACGCCCATGAAGATAGATACTCACGTGATATCCACATGAGCGCTTGAAGCTAAAAGGAGCATGCGGCTCACGTGACGCACACGTAAGCACCCATGAAAACAATAGCTCATGTGATATGCATGTGAGCACTATATGTTTGAGTGTTTAGCATTACTGGATAACACAAAAGCCCATCATTTTGCCCAAAATTGGCTAAGTTCTCTGAAGTTATACTTCTTTGATTATAAATCAACAGAGCCCATATGCTCACTATATTTAAGTTGATCTTAGTCTCATATACAACTAACGATCCTTAAAATAAAATGTTTAAGTTGATCTTAATTTAAAACAAGATCAACGATCCTTAATCATATTTTTAAGATGATCTTAGTCCCATAAACGACTAATGATCTTAAACACCATACAATATAAGTTGATCTTAGTCTCATATACGACTAACAATCCTTAACTATTTTATCTAAGTTGATCTTAGTTCCATACACGAGTAATGATCATTCACCCATGATACCTAAATCGATCTTAGTCTCATATACGGCTAATGATCCTTCAAAAGCATGAGCATGATATCCAAGTTGATCTCAGTCACATATACGATTAATGATCTTCAATTCATATCTCCTAAGTTGATCTTAGTCTGATATAAGGCTAACGACCCTTAGTCCAACATGTTCTCTTCCCTTATATATAGGATTTGGTTCAAGGGTACATCATTTCACACCTCTGATATACGGCGTTGTAATTCCTCAATGTCTTCATAGAGGTGGCGGGTCTCGACAACCAATGACTCTTTCCTCGTCCCAACTTGATAAAAGATATGAAATTTCATCAAGACAGGGAATGTCTCAACCCCATATTGGCGCATCCTATATAAATGCGTACCTCATATTGACGTGCATCCCATATAGATGTACACCCCATATTGACATACAACCTCATACAAATGCGTACCCCATACAGACGTGCGTACAACCCAACAATTTATGAAAGCATACATATATGCATATCTTTGAAGGAAATATAAATGCCTTCAAATTGGATCGCACCCTAATATTGGGCACATCTCATGCTACCATCGTTCACTTTACCACGTAATATATACATGTGCGCGCAAACTGAATGATGGACCGCAATGTCCCTAAACTAATATATGGCCCTATGGACTGTCTCCATATTGACTTTCGTATACTATCCATGGGCTATCCATGGTATAGAAGCCTATACTTCATATGTGATCAAATGATCAGTTGAGCCCATATGCTCACTGTTACATAAGTCGATCTTTGTCTCATATAAGACTAATGATCTCATAAACCATATCATCCAAATTGATCTTAGTTCCATATACGACTAATGATCTTATACAACATATCATTTAAGTTGATCTTAGTCCTATATATGGCTAATGATCCTTAGATATATACCCTGAGATGATGGAACATATGACCTAGGTTCAACCTAAATCTGATATGTACGGATTTGGACTAATCCGCGTCCTACAGGAGACAACACATATTAGTCCTCGTATACAATCCAAGGGAAACCCCATAATAAACAAAATATAACACGACAAGAAGTGATATCCATGGAGAAGGAGGAAGTTGTTATCGCTTTGCGGTAACGTAATTAACTATAGGGGCTTACGCCTGCAGGAAAAAGCGTCCCCACAATCAAAAACCTCTCATCATTGAGAGGGAATCTAATAAGTCTGCTACAACGGTCGCATCCATCCAAACCTCTGATATACGGTGCCATAAATCAACTTGGTATTTTCAGAGAGGTGGATGGATATGTTCCATAGAGAATTTGCCTCCGTATTAAGGCTGGACATGCTCCCCGCGTCTCAGTTCCTCGTTTTCGGCGTTAAACAAAGATGACAAAGGAGGTTAACTAAAGATACAAACTTCTAATTAAATTCCTAATTTGACAAAATTTAGCCTAAGATATCATCTTCCTCTTTGCTTCTGATCCGGGCTATTTATATGCTCTGGAATGAAAGTGTAGGGTAATTTTTTGAAGCTACATAAAATTACAAAGACGCTCTTGAAAAATCGTCATGAATGATGATTGTTGTGCGGCGTGTCCGCCGCAAATACTGAAGGACATGCCGCGGATCCACGGCAGGAATTTAGAGTCAAGCTTCCAGTTTTCTTGTAATGTATTCTACTTCTCCATCTTCTCCTTTTTGTGGTTAGATTTGATAAATCTTTCATAATTTTTCTCAGATGTTTAGCAGTCCAAAATGATGACTATTCTGTCTTCTTCTGACTTCACGTCTCCTTTAGATCTTCTTGAAATTCGTGTATGCCTCCCTCGCGCTCCGCACTGCCTTCTTCGTGTTCCATGCTGTCCAAGACATGAATGATCATCGCTTTGTCTTGTCCCTTGCACTACCCATGTTGCTAGTAGTCCCTACTACGAAACTATGGTAGATGCTATTGCGGATGCGGGCCGCGGAGTGAAGCCACCAACTGCATAGGAGATATTCAACACATATCTAGCTATAGAATACGAAGAAACGAAAACTTATATTGAATCGCATCATAAATATTGGGATGAGTTTGGTTGCACTCTTATGTGCGACGGTTGGATCACCGAAAATCACATAAAAATTATAAATTTTCTTATATATTCTACTGAAGGAATATTTTTTCTTAAATCTGTTGATACAATAAATCATGATCAGACGACCAATTATTTATTTAATTTGATGAATGACGTGGTTGGAGAAATCCAAGAGCACAGAGTAGTGCAAGTAGTCACTGACGATACTGCAAATTATAAAACGGCCGGTGGATTATTTATGGAGGAAAGAAAAAGTCTGTATTGAGCTCCCTGTGCAACACATTGTATAAATCTAATGTTCAAAGATATAGCAAAAGAGCATGAGGTGAAAACAATCATTGAGCAATGTAAGACAATGAATATTTTTATATATAATCATGGTTGGGCTTTTAAAATAATGGGAGCAGAAATAATTAATAAAAAGCTATTTCGACCTGTCGTAACATGATTTGCAACAAATTTTCTTTCGTTAGACTCTATTTACATATATCGGGAGGATTTGAAAAGAACGGTCGCTACATGTGAGTAGACAAATAAACAAACTAAGTTCGGATCCAGAGATAAGAAAAATGCCTAAGGAGTTAAAAAAAAGATAATTGAAAGTGCTAGGTTTTGGATAGAGATTGCTTCCATCATTGTTGTATTTGAGCCACTTGTGAAGGTTTTGAGAATGATTGACAGAGATGACAAAACTGAAATAAGTTTTCTTTATGAGGCAATGGATCGGGCAAAGGAAACAATAAAAAATGTTGGAAACGGCTACAAAATTGGTGGAGAATAATTGATAATCACTGAGAAAGACAACTCCATCAAAATCTTCATGCAGCACGTCAATTCAAATTGACAATTTTGAAAATTTTAATTTAATATTCTTAAGAAAATTACTATCCATATCAATTAATATCAATATCATCAAATTGCAGGTTATTTTTTGAATCCTCCATTTCATTACACCCGCAATTTAGATAATGATGAGGAGGTATTGACAGGCTTTAGGTCTGTAATTGACAGAATAGAATCAGACATATCAAGACAAATAGCTATTACAAGAGAGGTAATATATATATATATATATATATATATATATATATATATATATATATATATATATAATAAAGATTATTATTATTTGTATATCTAATAAGCATTAAATTCGTTTTTTAATGCAGGCGGAGCAATACAGATTGAAATCAGGTATTTTCGCTACTATAAAGGAAAAAATTGCTTCTCAAGAATCCAATCCAGCTGGATGGTGGTATATAATTGCTAGTGGAGAAACTCTAAATCTCGAGCATTTAGCTAGATGTATTTTAAGCCTGACGGTTTCATCCTCAAATTTGTGAAAGAAATTGGACAACTTTTGAACTAATTCATACAAAAATTAGAAATAAACTAAAGATGACTGATCTTGAGAAGTTCGTATACATCCAATACAACATGAGATTAAGAGAAAGACATATCAGACGAAAACAAAAACACGAGAAAGTAATTAATTTGGATTATATATTTCATCAGGATGATCCACTTGCTGAGTGGATTGAAGAGTATGAAGATCGATTGTTTGATAATGTTGAAAATAGTTGGATGGACGAGGAAAGAGAAAAGAATGAAGAGCTGGGCCAAAGCCATGGGGTGGATAAACAGAAAAAAGTCGTAAGCACCGAGGAAATTAACTCATCGGCCAGTTCAGATCAAGGGCTCTTTGCAGGTGGAAGTGCAAGCGATTATCGTCCTCCCACTGGAGATTATTCCACTTTAGAAGCTAATACTGGTCCTCATAGAGTTTATCAAGATAAAGATGGAAAAAATCATCATCAAGGGGAGAATATCACATAAGCATCGTGATGGATTTCCTAACACCCTACCGCTAACCCGCGGTCTTTGCGGAACGAAAAACTTTGATTTTAAAAAACTTGGCGCTAGAAACAATAACCCTAGAATCAAACCAGACACTAAACTAGTAACATGGAAGAGTTTATCTACTCGGTTGAGGAGTTATGCCTAAGAATTCGTGTCCTTTGATCTTCATCTCCTCGGACTCTGAAATCGAGCTTGTACGCCGGTCTTCGTTGGTCCTAGATGATCCACTCGAGAGATTTGGTTTAAGGCTCTAGCTTCACACAAAAAAGCGAGTGAAGTAACTAAAAACCGTAGATTGCTAATATAGGGTGGTTAGGGATGTAGTGATGTTGTTCTAGTATTTTTCTACCTCTTCTTCTCTTTGATTCTCAACTCAGAAGAGGGCAAGAGAAGAGGAAGAAAAAGGAGGAGCTAAGTGAGGAGAGAGAACCAAATGGTGAGAATGATTTTCTTAGTAAGAGAAAATCAAGAGCCATGGTTTTGTGTAATGATATTTTCAAATATAAAATAACAACCATACTTGAATAGTTTGCACAAATGAATTTACAATTCATTTGTGCAAACTATTCAAGCATGTCTCTCACCATTCTCACCTCACTTTCCCTTTACACCTCATTTCCATTTTAAGAAAAATAGAAAATACATGATGAGGTGTCCTCCTTCTAAAATGTATATTTGTATAAATACAAGAATATATCTCCGTATATACAAACCCGTATTCGTATCGAAATACGAATACCTAAAAAGATAGAATAATACTATGAACATAATACTAGAATATACATATCGAAATGTGTGTGTGTGTGTGTAAATTATTAAATCAATACCCAATTCAATAACCCGGCTTAATCTTAAGCTGGCTAGTATTATCAACTGTCCGATCAAAAGTCCGGCTAGCTAGTACACTCATTTGATCGGAACCCTGCATGTATCAAAATACGACCACTACACCATTTCGCTTGAACCAGGAAAACTCTCTGTGTGGGACTCTAAAGACTCGAAAATACGCTGGAAATGAGTTTAACCATAAGCACGTCAGCGGTACTGGCTGTACATAACGATTACCCAGGTACTTGTCGAAAAGGAGGTCCGACGAGCAAGCTCATCTGAACTCCTACTGAGCCTATCTGTGACAACCTCCGTACAGTCTGATTTTTTCGTCTAAGAGTATCACATACCAGGTCTAGGGATGATAAATGTCAGACCTAATAACCCGATAATTCATGTCGATATAGCTCAGAACCAACCGAGAAACTACTGACCAACCTGTCAGTAAATCTCACCTATCTTGGCCAATCGAACACAGTGCGATATCAACTCTCTATACCGAGAGAGACGAATCCCTAACAATCGCTAACTACCTCCATGTGGCTCGGGACTGTATTCAACTACAATCTGTTTGCACGACTCAGTAGAGCCGTAGTAGGGTAGTAATCCAACTCATATGAGACAAATGACGATCTCAGGTCTAAAGAGTAATCTGTACTCATGTCACCTGAAAACTGCTATCTAACGATAAGTATAATAACATCTAGAAGTTCTCGGTGAGTACGTCCAGTGTACTCACCCCTAGTGAGTACCTGTATACGATTTTAGGTGCCAAACACCAATGGCTGTGGGACCAACCATCGCCCCTTGTTAGGGTCTAGAAACGTATACACCAGTCTACTCCAGAATACCGATACGCAGTCTCGATACTCCCATGATTAAAGACATTTAAGGATGTGCTTATGGACTACCCAACCCCCACATGCATGATCGCCATCATAACGCTAGTAGTCAAGCAATAATCTTACGGGTTTTATCAACATTTATCAGTGATACGTAATAACAAGTAAAACGTATACACATGTTAATATAAAGACAAACCAAATAGCATACCATCATATCGAGTAAGATTGTTATGTACATATATATGTCCAAGCATCTAATATATATATATATATATATATATATATATATATATATATATATATATATATATATATATATATATATATAATGGTCTCTAGGATATACATATCCCAACACATCGACTTAGTCAGCTTTCGTCGCACGATCAGTTTGATAGTGACGGTTTTAATGATCCATATCATCTTGGAGATTACACTGGTTCGTATGTAAATTATAGATCATCAACCAGTGACCAATCAAGTGATCAAAATAGGCATGATGTAACCTTACAACAAGATTCGCCTTCGCCATATGATAACATGATGGCATCCTTTTTTGGAACAAATTAAATGCCATATTGTTATCCATCGAACTATTAGGAGGATAATAATAACGACGATAATGACCCGCATCCATATGAGCCCACTCGAAATAGCTATTGGTAGTGATGTTAGAAATTTAGGATTGACAAGTCTTTTATTGTTAATGTCTAAGTAGCCGGAGTAGTGTGAATTTTTAATTATATGAGTTTAGTTTATTTTTCTTTAATATCAAAAGTTGTTGATCCTTATCTAATTTGGTGCTTGAGAAATTGGTTTATTTTTTAGTGTTATATTTTGCATGCTCGGCGGACTTGAACCCACAATTTTCCGGATTAATTCGGACGCCTTACAATTAGGCCACGTGCATGTTAAATGTCTTTATTGAGTTTTACATGTTCTGAAACAGTAAAACCATTATTTATGCCATTATTATGTTTATCTATACTACTGATACCGAAACCGAAACCTACCAAAACATTTTAAAGATGAGAAGGATGAAACCGAAACCGAAACCGAAACCTTGGTGGTAAGTGCACAAGGGTAGTTTTTTTTTTCTTTAGTGGATATTAGGTATGCATGTTGATGACTGCGCAAGGATGGTCTTAGGGTTGAAACCGGTTAAATTTCGCATAGCTTTTAAGTAGTAAATAAATGATCATAAGGCCTTGTTTTTCTTAAGAGTTCGGTGGTAATTTTTTCATAGAGATTGTTGTGTTATGATTAAAAGAGGATTTTTATTTTAAATTTATAGAGAGATATAGAGATAAAAATATAATAAAAATATATTTTTATTAGGTAAATAGACGACGTGATGCCAAACTCCTTCAAATTATTTCGTTCAACTCTAACTTTGAAATCCTTATTTTGTACCCCTTAGCTTCGATTGACTTTGTGTGAGGTAGGGGTGAGGAAGGTCGGAGATTTGTTGTGGTTCTCCATGTGAGAGAGAGGGAGGGAGAGGGAGTTTTTTTGGGGGGCTGCCGTGGGTTCGTGGGGGGAAGGGGATTGTAGGGGTAATTTCCTATTCAATTTCACATAAAAACATTATTCTTTCTTTCTTTTTTGATCGGCAACAATTGTAGCATAAGATAGTTTGTATAAGGGTGATTTGGACTCTCTAGATCAAGGAAATTAATTATTAGTGCCAAAAAAAGGAAATTACTTATTTTTAACATAATATATTTGGATTACCAAATGTCCTGGATCCATGTTGCACACAATATCTGTAGCATATCCATCTACAAAATAGCGTTGTGGAGTTGTGATCAAAGATGGCACAATTGATTGTATTCAATTGCTTGAAAAGGATAGGAGTTAGAATGGAATCTAATTTCCTCTCCTGCCTTCCAATCATGTGTTGAGTTTTGTTGCTACGAACATGTGGATTTAACAATGTACTCTTTAAGGGTTGTGCCATGATACTGATTTTTTTAGCTTTTGTTTAGCGGGTTTATTGTTTGAAGAATCGGTCATGTGTATTTGATATCCTAACATTTCTTTTTTTCTTCTTTTTTTTATCTCTACTTCTTCCGTACAGTTTTATCTTATATTATTTTTAATTGAGTATGGAGGTTTTCCCGGCCTTTTCCCTAAAATGAAAATAAAAATTGGGTTGTCTAAGAAAAGGCTTCATGAAAGATCGATACAAATACAAATTCTGTGTTAGTCAAGGGTTAATTGCTTAATTATAACATAATATTTCACCCTTTCTGCAGAATAATACCATAATGTTTTTTCACTGCACTTAAATACCATAATATTTTACTCCGTTAGCAATATGATACCTTCCGTTAACTAAACGATAGAAAAATTGCTCACGTGTTGCATGTGAGCATTTTTAGACAATTTTGCCCTTGTCTCTTTTAATTCAGAGAAGAACAACAAAAAAAATAAAAAATAAAAAAACCAACCTTAACCATAACTCATCTTCTTTCACTCTCTAGCTTGTTGAGATCTAGTATATTAAATTTAATTCTACACCAATGAGGGGGCAATTATATATTTTATTTATGAGTGTATATAGGCTTTTGATATAAGTAGGTTCCAACATTAAGACTCAATCCTTGTTAATATTTGTCACATCTTATATCTTATACTTATGCACTTCTCATACTTTTTTCCAACATGTGACTATTTTAATTCACACATCTCTTAACACTCCCCCTCCCTCACGTGCAACGTGATTGTCATGTGAATCGTAAAGAGAACGAGGCTCAAAGTCCAGCATGAAGGTCCGGATCACACACAAGGGTGCACGAAGGCTCAAGAGATAGCACAAGGCTAAGAGAGCATGAAGGCCCGAAGGAGGGCTCGAAAGCGGAGGGCTCGAAGACTCGAAGAGATGTGTGTTAAAGTACAAATCCAAGAATGTTATCAACCTAGCTCTGATACCAATTAAATTTAATTATACACAAATGAGAGGGCGATCATATATTTTATTTATGAGTGTATACGGGCTTTTGATATAAGTGGGTTCCAACAATAAGACTCAAGCCTTGTTGAGATTTGTCCCATCGTATATCTTATACACATGCACTTCTCATATTTTTTTCCAATGTGAGATTATTTTAATCCGCAGATCTCTCAACACTCTCCCTTACGTGAAATGTGGTTATCACATGAATCGTACACAGTAAGAGGGCTCAAAGTCCGGCACGAAGGCCTGGATCACATACAAAAGAGCACGAAGGCTCAAGAGATAGCACATTACTAAGAGAGCACGAAGGCTCGAAGGAGGGCTCGAAAGCCGAGAGCACGAACGCTCGAAAAGGCGTGTGTTAAAGTACAAATCCACGAATGTTATTAACCTAGCTTTGATACCATATTAAATTTAATTATACACCAATGATGGAGCGATTATATATTTTATTTATGAGTGTACACGAGTTTTTGATATAAGTGGATTCCAACAATAAGACTTAAGTTTTGTTAAGGTTTGTCTCATTTTATATTTTATACTCATACACTTTGCATACTTCTTTCCAATGTGTTTCCATTTTAATCCACATATCTCTTAACATAGTAATGGGAAGATGAGGCCATTGATGGTGAAAGAAGGGGGCAGAGCGGTGGTTGCGATTGGGGTAGGGATGGAGGTGGAGATGTTGACCATGGAAGTGAAGGTAAGGAAGCGACAGGGAAGGGGGAGGTGTAGGAAGCGGTGGCCATGGGAGTGATGGGGATGAGGCGATGACGAAGGAAGCGAAGGTAGAGAAGATGGAGCTGATGAGGACGAAGGTGGAGAAGATGGTGGTGATAGTGGCTATGGAGGCGAGATGGAGATTGATGGCGGCCATAGAAAGGATGGGGAGAAGGTGGTGTTGTTGGAGGTGGAGGTCGTGGCTATGGAGGCGGAGGCAGCGGTGGCGAAGAGGCAGAGGGGGTGGTGGTCATAGAAGGTTGATGATGGCTATGGGAGGAATGGTGATGGGAAGGGGAAGATGAAAAGGATGTAGCTTGGAGTGGTGGTGGCCATGAGGTGAGATGGAGGCTGCAACGGCCATGGGTGGCGGCAAAGGTGGTGATGCGGTGGCGGAGGTGGCGACCATGAGTTTTGGTTAGGGTTAACTAATTAGGGTAAGAGTTAGAGCTAAGTAATTAGGGTTAGGGTTAATTTTTTTATTTTTTAAAATTTGAATACAATTAGGGAACTCTAAACATTGTGGCATTTAAATGTAGGGAAAAAATTATGGTATTATTCTGCAGAAGGGGTGTAACATTGTAGGGATGAACACGGTTCGGTTCGGTTCATGACAAAAAATTTCGAGCCGAAACCGAACTGAAACTTTCGATTCGGTTTCGTTTCAGTTTATTCGACGGTTCGGTTTGGTTTCGGTTTGTTCTCGGTTTTTTCAATTGATATAAAAACTTATCAATTATTATCCTAAAATTCAAATAAAAACTCTTGATTAAAACTAACATAGAAATAAACAATTATTGCTAAAATTTGAGACAATAATTCTACAAATTAATTGATTAATAGTAAAAATATTTCTCTATAATATGGAATCTCGTAAAATAAGTAACAAGATATAATATAATATGGTATTAAATATGCATTAAGTATTTTTGACATTGTTTATATATAACTATTTGCTACATAATTAATTACACATATGATAAAAATTATTGTGCACCTGTATTATTTTCATCCAATATTCACTATTCGTTTCGGTTTGGTTTAAACTTACTTCGAAATTACCGAACCGATACCGAACTGAAACATTCAGTTCGGTTTTGGTTATTTTTTATCGTTTTTCGGTCGTCTTTTTGGTCCGGATCAGTTCTTGCCCATCCCTATAACATTGTGGTATTATCAAGCAATTAGACCTGCAAGATAAAACTACAACTTATTAGGCTAACTAAAGCTTTAGTGTGCTTTAGTGTTTGTTAACTAAAGCTATACTAATAAGCTATAGCTCAGTTGATATGGTATGGGCATTTTCTGTCTTGGGAAGAGTTCGGGGTTCGAATTTCAGGATCTCCAGAAGGGAAAAAACTACAGATTAACGCTTTCGCAACAAATTCATGGGTTCGCAGCAAATTCGTGGGTTCGCAGGATGTGTGTGATGTGTGCATGGATAGCGGTCGTCTTTTCGGTCCTCATCGGTTCTTGCTCATTCCTATAACATTATGGTATTATTAAGCAATTAGACCTACAAGATAAATGTAACACCTTAGAACACGATTAGAGTTAATTAAGCGATATAATGCGGGTTTTTAATAAATTTAACCGATAATTGTTTTCACATATTTTATTATAATTAATTAATATTTTATTTAATTATTTTTGTACTTGCACACACATGTGCATGTTAATTTAGGGTTAAGGATGTGTTAACCATACTTTGCTAGCCATGGCACTTAACAATATTATGTTATGTCACTTATATTTATATATGTATATTTTGTTTTAAGTAAAAAGAGTTTTATTTGTTTTAAAAATGAAAGAAAAAGAAAAGAAAAGGGAAAGAAAAATGATGGCATGGGATAAGTATGGGGGGGCAAGGCATGGGGGCATTTAATGAGGACAGAGAAAGAGCATGGCTCTTATCTCTCACTCTCACCCTCTCATCCCTCGTTTTCCCTCACAACCCTTACTCACCCTCTCATTTCTTCTTCTTCTTCACCAAAAGACCATCTCTTGAAAACTTTTTCTCCACAAACCTTAAGCCTAAATCTTCATCAAACCTCACTAAACCCTTCACAAATCATGCTTAAGCCCTCCTGTGATGTCTTGGAGCTTGATGGCTAGGGTTTCATTCAAGTTCGGTGAGGTAATGATGCTAAACCCTTATTTAGGCTCTAAGGAAGGTTTTGTGTTAATTAGTTTCAGTTTTTTACCATGTTGTTTTAAAATTAGTGTTAATATCGTGTTTTGGTTAAACTTGGAGTTTCCGTTGAATCTGCTATCGACCCAGGTATTAGTTTGAGAAGTTGTCATCACAAAGACTTAGTTTAGAGGCCTAGAACACATCACGACAACCTGAACCCATTCCCTTTTCCCTTGGTCGCAGATTAATTCATTCTGGCCACAAATTGCGGGCAGATTGAGGAGTTGGGGTTCGTGTCTTGGTCGTAGGGTCTCTAGGGAAAAGTATAGGCTTGTGGCTGGTGCAACTTTTTCTAATTCATTATGTATAAAAATCTGGGAACATTTAGCTAGAATTCAAGCGTTTCGGCAACGTGCGATATGGATTTATCCGACTTTGGTTTAAGTGTTTCGTACGATTAACAGCGATAGGTCTGGTCTAGAATGTCGCTGCACGCGTTTAGTCCGCTAAGCTAACACTTGATAGCTTGTGGGAGTCGATTTGTTAGTTGACGTTTGTGTCTGTGTGTTATAGTTAAGTTTACTAATTTCCTAAGTATTGGTTTTGTGTGATATTAGGATCACAGTTGGGGACTTCGGACGCATCCAGGAAGAGGAAGGAGGTGATCGGATTCACTTAGCTCGAGATCGTCCGGTGAGTAGATTTAACATCTACAGGGGAATCGCCTGTATAGCATTAAGCGCCGAAGGCTAGATTCAAGTGATATAACCTTGTGTGAAATGCTTATATATATACTGTGATTGTGCATGAGTGCCATTTTGTACATCCTAGTACCTGTTGTACATCGACATATCATTAATAGGACACTGCACCATTACAAACGGTTCATGTTGCACGCGCACCGATTTATATGCTGTTTTCTCCAATCAGAGCAAAGCTCTGTTCAAAAATTCAAATTTTAAAATGAAGAAACGCTTCAGATACAGTGTCCAGTGCGTTGTGCCCCAGGCAGCGCACCACGTGCAAAGCACGTGTGCGCTAGCGCCGAGTGCGCCGCGCTCTGAGCAGCGCACCACGTGCAAAGCACGGGTGCGCTAGCGTTTAGTGCGCCGCACTCTAAGCAGCGCACTACGTGCAAAGCATGGGTGCGCTAGCGCTGGAACTAAAATCTCCCCACGGTCAGATCAAAGATCTAATAATAAATGATAAATCATTAATTAATTAGAATTAAATTCTGTTATGAAAGATTTCTCAAAATCTTTTCAAATAACAAAATTGTGCTCTGTAAATCAGAGCACCGTTGGATCAATGATCTAATGATGATTAAAAAATCACCAAAATACAGAATAAATTCTGTTTGGAAATATTTCCCAATCTTATTAATAACAAGAAGACTACCTTCTGTAAATCAGAAGCCCTTGGATCAAAGATCCAATGATGGGAAATTCCCCAAATCAATTGGAGAAAAGATCTCTTTAACTGATTCAACAAATCAGCCTACCCTATATAAAGGACCCAAGATTTCAAGTCTCACAAAAGAAGAAACCCCCCCCCCCATAAGCTCTAAAATTTCAGAAAGAAAAGCATAGCTCTCAGCAAAAGAAGATTTTTTTTCTTTAAGGTAAAAGAATGGTGATGAACAAAGAGATGAAATCATCTCATAATTAAAAAGAAGAATTCTCTTCTTAAAAGATCATAGATCTACAAAGACCAAGGTCTTTTATAAAGAGATCAAAAAGATCTCATCTTAAAACAAAGAAGAACTTACTTCTAAAAGATCATAGATTTATAAGACTAAAATTCTTCCGTAAAGAGATCATGAACATCTTATTATAAAAAGGGAGAAAGAATAATTCAATTCCCTTAAGGATCATAGATCCACAAAGGCAAAGCCTTTCATCAATACAAGAGATTGAAACATTTCCTATAAAGTAAGAACTTTTGTTCTTTTGATCTTGAGACAAGTCTCTTCTAAGGGAGAATTTATTTCCCAGATCATAAAATTGATCAAATGCGCTTCTGCGCTCTTGGACTGGCGCTCAGCGCCGAGCGCACCATGTATCACTCATCAGTGCGCCACTCAACAGTTAGCGCTTTGCGCTCTTGAACTAGCGCACTGTGCTCATAAACTGGCGCTTAGCGCTAGGCGCACCACGTGTCACTCATGTGTGCGCCACTGAACTAATAGCGCAATGCGCTCATAAATTAGCGCAATGCGCTCATCATCTGGTGCTCAGCGCCAAGCGCGCCACGTGTCATTCACGTGTGCGCTACTCAGCAGAAGCGTAATGCGCTCATCATCTGGCGCTCAGCGCCAAGCGCGCCACGTGTCACTCATGTGTGCGCTACTCAGCAAAAGCGCACTGCGCTCTTTAACTGGCGCCAAGCGCCCCACGTGTCCCTCACGTGGGCACTGACAGAACATAAATTGTTCTTTAATAAGCCTCAGAGCTATTATGAGTGCTCAGCACTAAAAGACAGAAATACTGTCAAAATCCAAATCAATGCTCAGCATTGTTAAAAGGGCCAAGCCCAAACAAATGCTCAACAGCCCAAAATAAATGTTAAACATTTTAACCTGAATGGACTTAGCCCAAGATTGGCCATAAGTCCTCAACTCAGATTAATTGAGCCCATATGCTCATAAATCTTTTAACAGATCTTATTTCCAAATTGGACTACAAATCTACCAACCAAAACTAGTTCGAGGGTACATCTCTGAACCCCTCTGATACATGTCGTTGTAATCCTTCAACGTCTTCGGAGAGGCGACGGGTCCCGACAACCATACATTCCACGGACTACGATGTCCTTAACCTAGACTGTGGGGTCCCTTTAAACCCACGGACTACGATGTCCTTAACCTCGGACTGTGGGGTCCCTTTAAACCCACGGACTACGATGTCCTTAACCTCGGACTGTGGGTTCCTTTTAAACCCACGGACTATGATGTCCTTAACCTTGGACCACCATGTCCTTAAACTGGCACTGGACCACCATGTCCTTAAACTGGTAATCGACCGCAATGTCCTTAAACTAAACAATTGAGTCCAAGTGCTTTCTTGTTGGATCTAAACGATCCCGTTAAGCTGATCTTAGTCTAAAATTAGATTAACGTATCCTTAACAAACGTTTAAGTTGATCTTAGTCTCAAATGAGACTAACATATCCTTAAAACCAACCCCCAAACCCAAATCTAAGAAAATACGGATTTGGACTAATCCACGTCCTACGGGCGACAACATAAATTAGTCTCCGTATACAATCCACGGGCAACCAAAAACAAAACAAACACCCATGACACGAAGTGACCATCTGGAGAAGGAGAAACTAGTTACCGCGATGCGGTAGTGTAATTAACTGCAGGGGCTTGCGCCTGCAGGGAAGAGCGTCCCCATAATCAAAAACCCCTCAAATGAAGGGGAATCTGACGAAGTCTGCTACAACGGCCACATCCGTTTAAACCTTCGATACATGGTGCCATAAATCAACTTGGCATCTTCGGAGAGGTGGACGGATAGCACCAAATAGCATCTGCCTTCGGAATTCAGGCCCCGACGTCCCAACGTCTCGGTCGCGTCTTTCGGCGGAGAACAGATTCTGGCACGCCCGGTGGGACCTTTTCCTCTTTCCACTCCACACTTCGTGTCTCGTGTTCGCGAACGAATCGCGGTTTGATATGGTTGCCCTTGGGTTCGAAGTACTAAGATTTGGTTTCTTGCTTCGTGCAGAAAACAGAAGATCAATGGCTTCAACCTGCACTAACTGTAACTGCAACTCTCACTCCGTTCCTGCTGGAGGAGTGACCTACGGGCCTCAAGCGACCTCCGTTTTCAAGATGCCAGTGGAGCGGGTGACTCAGGGTACCACTGGGCTGTTCTTCGGGACTATGATCCCATCGGTGAACTTCAATGCCCCGCTGTTGTCACAAGAATCCCCAAGGAAGTCGGTCTTTGATCGACTTACCACTGCCGCGGCCCCTCTCAACGGGTCGCCCAACTTCAATGCCTCAGTTTTCAACAGACTGTGCCAGAACGTCAACAAGCCCGCGATACCTGAAACAGCCATCCCAAAGCAGATAGCCATCCCGGCTCAGGCGGGCGAAATCATCAGAGAAGCTTCTTCTGCCAAGAAGTCAGTCTTCACAAGGTTAGCCATTCCGGCTCCCGTTCCTACCCAAAGGTCTGTCTTTGACAGATTGGCTACTGCTTCTCAACGGACATCGGTCTTTAAGAGCCTAACACCGGCGACAACCCTCCGCCAAGACAGGGGGCATGATGAAGTAATTCCTATAGCTGAACCAACACCATCCGCACGACATGCTCGCCGTCGTCATTGGCATCGAGTAAGGAAGGCCCGGGGCAGCTCTCCGTCTAGATTTACTCCACCAGCTCCAATGGTGGAAATCAATGCGGCTGTTCCAACTGGGAACAGCTTTGAACCGCTAAGGAGGGTCCGCAAGAACTCTCCAACTGCCACGCTGAAGAGATCTTCTCCACCCATGGAGATTACTACAGAAAAGAAGCCGGAGCAGCCCCCTCAGCGGCTGTCCTCCAAAATTTATAAAGTCTGGCGACAGGTCCAGGAATCGGTAATCGACCAGGACTACTCTAGCCGATCGAAGAAGCTTAAAGCTCGACAAGGAGAAAACCATCCTGTCAAGCCAGAAAAGGAGACAGCCGTCTGGGTGCCCACTGCAACGGCTCCCTCGACGTCAAACACTCACAAGAGAAAGAGGCCAGAGAAAGCCCATGTGACCGTGCCGAGCCGCAAGGACGGTGAACTCAAACGCCCCAAGTCTGGGGGCATGGTGGTGCACACTATTTATATGGCTTCCGGAAAAGAGGAAAGCCATGCTTCTACGGGTCATCGACCGCTTTCGCGATCAGTGACTAAAGCTCAGGAGAAACAACAACAAAAGCTCCAAGAAATGCTAACAGCTATGGCTGCACTTACGGGGCCAAAAGAAAGCCCGGAGACATCATCGGAGTAGCACCGTGAGCAGGAAACTGATGCCGAATTCTTTCGGAGAATGCTTGAGAAGAAGGACAAAGAGGCCGCGGAACAAGCAGCCAATATAAAACAAATGGCCCTTCTGTTCCAAGACATGGTTGGGATGATGTTACATCCGGAACCTCCAGCTGAAGACCCCCCGATCATCATCGAAGATGACAGAGGGGAGACATCGAACCCCCTTCTGGCTCTTTCAGCAGCCAAAGAAGAGACAATCTCTAAAGCCGCCTTAGACGACTATATCGCTCAGCAAATACAAGCTCACCAGGCGAATGAAGCGGCCGGCCAAATTGTTAAAACTGGGCGACCATATCCAGGATGGTATGATCAGATCAAGTATCCGTCAGGATATACGATCCCTAAATTCCATATGTATAAGGGTACGGGTAATCCACACCAGCACGTTGCTCAATTCAGAGCCTTGTGCGATAATACTGGGGGTGACGATAAACTGCTGTTTCGCCAATTTGTTGGCAGCTTATCGGAGACAGCGTTTGAATGGTACTCGAAGCTTCCCGACGACTCCATCAGAAAGTTTATAGAAATGGAGTTGATATTCACTCAGTGGTTCGCGAGTGCCAGCGAACGCACCCCGATCACAGCATTGATCAACGCCAAAGTGAAGCCGGGAAAGACATGGGTGCAGTATGCAATCCAGTGGCGTAACCTATGGTCAAGATGCGAACAACGCATAGAAGAAGCTCCTGCCGTGGGCATGTTCATGTGGACCCTTGACCCTCAGTCGACTATCTCCCAATTCATGATGTTCTTCAAGCCGACCACCTTCCAGGCCTTGATCGACAAGCTGGCCTAAATGGACCAGATGGGCCATAGGCATTTCCTTTCAAAAGTGGGTTTTCGGAATGAAAAAGGGAACGGGAAAGCGACCTTTGTCGCCAACGCTCAGCAACAGCCGAGTAACCCGAGACCGTTTGTTCGTCAGAGCAACAAGCCGCGATCCCTCGATGAGAAGTTGAAATGTCCTTACTCATTTCCCAGGGATAAAACAAGGAGACTCTTCGAACTGGCAGTGCGCAACGGGCTCGTCACTTTGCCAGATCCAAAACATCCGTCGCAACCGGATGACGTTAATAATCCTAACTATTGTCCCTACCATAGAGTAATGGGTCACCCACTCGAAGATTGCTACGTCTTCAAAGGTTGGATTGAGGATGAATACCAACAGGGCAAATTCGCGTTGTCTGACAACTGGAAAGTGAACCCGCCACAACCACATGCTCAGAAAAGGATGGACACGACGGGGGCATCATGCTCTTTTATAGGGGAAGCTCCATGAGAAAGTGTTCTTTCGGCAAAAACTAAAAGAGTGCTGAAAGATTTTCAAACATGTCCGACCCATGAACAATCGACCGAGACGTCGATAAACTACTACAGACTGCAGCATCCCAAGGCTGACACAAAAAATAATAATAAAGAAAAGAAAAAAAAGAAAGAAAAAAAAGAAAACGGTATGTCCATAAGCAAAATGGGCACGGATGAAAACCCGAGAGGGCTCCGTGAGTAAAAACAGCAGGGCTACCAGCGAGTTTTGTGAAAACCCGAAAGGGCACAGGCTCGTTAAAAGACACTTGCAAGGTCCTCTCGACCCTGTAAAGAGAAACCACCTGCGTGAGATCCTTACGACTCATAAGGGAGCAACACACTTAGGGATCCTCACGATTCCTAAGGAGAAATTACACTTTCCAGATCCTCACGACTCGTAAGGAGAACCCTCCTTTGAGACCCTCACGGCTCATAGGATTCAAAAGCCTTAAGCTACAGGGACCTGAACCTGTTCTTAAGCCATCACAACCTCCTTTCTGCCTTACAAGCGTCTCGATATTGACCCTTGTATACAATCCACGGGCGCGAATAAACATTTCCCTAACAAAGTCCCACCCATGACTAGGGATATGTTTACACAGTGAACAACCCTTGTAAGTCCTCTCGACTTATAAGGAGAAAATACTCTCGTAAGATCCTTACGACTTACGAGAAGCCATACACTTGGGAATCTTTTCGATTCCTAAGGAGAAAACTCACCTACGAGATCCTCACGACTCGTAGGGAGAAGTACCTTTATGAGACCCTTACGGCTCATGAAGTCAAAAGCCTTAGTTGACAGGATCTTAACCCTGTTCAGTAAGCCACCTTTGTTCGACATCGACAGAGGCAAATGATGATTCGCTCCTGGCAATATCCCAGTTGTAGCAATGCTGATGCCTAAATCGGTGTCAAATCCCAAACTTGCAGCGAAAAGTCAGAGAGCCACAAATGCAAATGAAATAGCCGAAATGATAGGGCAACTTGCAACAAAATCAGCAAGTAAAAACGTATGCATACAAAACAGCCAAAATGATTGGGCAACTCGCAATAAAAAGCAGCGAGTAAAAACAAAAAAAATATAGCCGAAATGATTGGGTACCGCGAAAAATAGACGAAATGATTGGGCAATCGCAACTTCCGCGATATAAAAGCTGAAATGATAGAGTATCGCGGAAAGAAAAATATATAAAATGAAACTTTTTGCCCTGCATGTGAGGTCACATTGACCCCTGTATACAATCCATGGGCACAAACAAGAAAGGAACCATATCGTCCCACCAGGCTTCGTCGAAACGAAACCAAATATCGACGGTTCACCAACAACCTAGAGACTACCTCGACGTTCATCTTGATACAGCAGACGCGATGTCACCCCAGCGTTCTCCTCATTCCAGCAGGACACAGATGCTACACCATCAATCGGAACCACGACAAACTCCCTAGTTCCAAGACTCTACGGTTCACAGACAATCTGGAGTCATCCAATGACCCCGTCACGGAAACACGTCATCTAATGACCCCGTCTCGGAATCAAGTCAACTTAAAAACCTCGATTCAGGGAAATCAGCATCCTTGACAAGAGCATCTCGATTAGCGTCGACCCGCAGAGAAATCAGAGTCTTTGCAGGAATACCTCGATTCGTCTCAACCCCAGGGAAATCAGTGTTCTTGGCAACCTCCTCGATTTAGGGAAATCAGCGTCCTTGACGAGAGCATCTCGATTCGCGTAAACCCGTAGAGAAATTAGTATCCCTGCAGGAATATACGACGTAAACAAACGAAGCCATGGCAAAGTTCCTAGTTCCAACTCTCGACGGTTCACAGACAACTTAGAGACCACCTCGACATTCATCTCGTTACAGCAGACGCAACGTCAGCAAAGCGGAGCCATGGCAAAGCCCCTAGTTCCAAGCCTCGACGGTTCACCAACAACCTAGAGACAAACCGCGACATTCGTCTCGATACAGCAGACGCAATGCCAGCAAACGAAGCAAAGGCAATATTCCTAGCTTCAGGGTCTTGACGGCAACTCATATAAAACCTAAAAGACTATCGGAGATCATCCCACACCAGCGCGGAGTGGTTATGACTCATCGGGGCTCCAAAACTGAGCCTAACCTCATGTAAAAAGCGATATGGAATATCCCTAACGCTTGTTCTTTCGATGGTAATATCACCTGGAAGATTGCTTGAAGACGTCTTGTCCAGCCCCCGAAGAGATCAGAGACACGACAGACGCGAGGCTACTCGAACAGCAAGATTATGCATCGAGGAATACACCAGCCAACGCGACAGTGCGATGGGTAAAAAACCCTAGTACCACAGGCCCTAACGAACTTCTATTAGCAGGAGTTAACTGTGACGTTAGGACATTCTTGCGAGAACTTCTTGATTCGTCTCGACTGGTGAGGAAATTAGTGTCCTTGCAAGAACTTCTTGATTCGTCTCGACTCGTAGGGAAAAGCCTTAGGAAATGGGGATAAGGACCTGTTTCCTAAGCACTGGGGTCCTGCAAGTCGGTCCAAAATGGACTCTTGCATACTATTCACGGACCACACTCTCCAAAGTCGAATCTCGACAAGGAGGGAAACAACCACTTACGAGTCCTCTCGACTTATAAAAGGGAAAAATTCTCTTGTGAGATCCTTACAACTCTCAAGAGAAACCACACTTGGGAATCCTCATTATTCTTAAGGAGAAAATGCACCTACGAGATCTTCTCGACTCGTAGGGAGGAAAGTCTTTATGAGACCCTCACGGCTCATGAAGTCGAAAAGTCTTAGGCAGCAGATCTGAACCTGCTTCCTAAGCCATCACTACCTCTCCAAGAATTCAAAACGGAATGCTCTCTCTATCATCTGCAGACTACGCCTACTAAAGGAACGTGCCGATAACAAAGAAAAGAAGAAAGCAAGAAATGACACGAGATAGTACGAAAGAAATGTATCCTTTAGTCATAAATTCAATTAAGGACAATTTACATCATATATAAAAAAAAGGGGGGGATACATTTTATTCAAAAATTACAAGTGGTGCAAAAACAATTATTAAGGGGGAAGCGTTTTCAATAGACCAATCAGCCGCTCGCGCACTTCCCTCAGCCTCTTTTCTTGGTCAGCTACCACGGCTAACTCTGCTTCGACCTGGGCTCGTTGTTGCAAGTAGGATGAAAGTTGCTCTTCGATGACCCATCGAGCTGCCCTACGATTCTGTGCATCTCGCTCGATGAGATCGAGTTTTTGCCTCAGCGTGAGCCCGTCAGAAATACATCGTAGAAGGCTTTCGAAGATAACTTCAGCTGTGCAGCGTTTTTATCAACTTGAGCATGCAATTGAGCAGACTCGCTTGAAGTCCCTTCGCACCCCTTACGCTTTAAGGACGCTTCCTGTTCAAGATGGCGGAAGTAGGGAGTGCTCTCCTCGACCCATGCAGCCCATTGGGAGTTCACAGCCAAGACCTCGGGGGCAGGACGTCCTACCTCGAGTTTATGCAGACAGGCCTTGATTTTTCTGCAATGATTAACCCAGGACTCCACGACGCCTTCACTATGAAAGTGCACGAGCGTCTCCAGCATAGGATTAACCTCAGCCGCAAAATCCGCAGCAAGGGCGGGAGTCTCCGCGTTAAGCTCCTCGAGGTGATCGATCAACATGCGCAGACTATTCACAGCGTCTTTGGAAGAGGAACGTCGAGAAAAGGGGCCCGCTGGCATTACAATTCAAGACTCGAACGGAGCCGAAGTCGGTGCCACTGCTGCAAAACATATCATAGTCAAACAACAGTTCAAGAAATAGAAAAGCTACATGAACAATGTAGTTTACTATACCGGCTGCGGCAGGTGGCAAGGCCGGGAGTACCGGTGGTGCAACGGATATTTCGTCTCCTCCTTCAATTTGGAATGCTGCAATCAAAATGAAGAGGGGTTAGCAATAACTTGACGGCCCATAAAGGAAAAGAAAAGACATTAGCTAAAGGCTGTACTCACCAGCGCCACTAGATGAGGCAATCTCCGACTGGAAAGAGAAATGGGGATGCAGCACCTGATACAGGTGATCAAAAAGGACTCCTGCAAGGATGCAATAATACAATGTCAGTACATAAAGTATACTGCCTACAATGAAACTGATGAGTCACAAATCCGCACCTTCCAGTATTTGAGATGGTATGAGAGAAGGTAGCGGAGCGGTTACCGTCAAAGCAGCAACCGGAGATGCTTCCTTGGGTGGCACAACCCCAACACTCATCATGCCTGTATTAGAAATAAGAGAAGCGTTGTCAAAAAGAAATTGATAGAGATTGCAGAATAAATGGGAGAGTAATGACCCAAAATCTACCTTGTGAGTCGACGGTTGAGACCGCGACAAAAGCGTCACAGGATGCAGCGAATGCTTCACCCTCCTCCATCGGAACGGTCTCGCCACCCGTAGCCTCATCCCCCGACTCTACGAGAATCGTCGTGACACTCACAGCGTCCGGCAACGGCAAGGACCCGCAAGGGGAAAGAGTGACGATTGGAGCAGTGCCCGACTATTGAGAAAGAGTGGCTACCTCGGGCTCGAAGATCATAGCCGTCTCACCTACCGCTACCTCAGGCTCGGTGGTTGCCACCACGTCACCCACCACTTCCTCGGCAAGAATCGGCCCTGCAAGATAAGATATATGAGGACCTAAAATTTAAACTTTGACGAAAGAACCCAATGTCACGTTACCTTGGGTCAGTTTTTCGATTGCTTCCCGAGACGCACGTGTTGCCTGTCTGTGGGTGGTAGACAAGGCAGCCGAAGTATCCTCTGAAAGAGTAGGGGCAGGGGTAACAGCGCTTGGACCTGCACCCGCATCCAAGGCGGCAGTACGCTTCCTTGCCGCGCGCATTCTACGCTTCCTTTCCGCCCGGGCCATGACGGAAGATCTTCTAAAGACCTCCGTCAACAGGACGTCATCGTCTGCGCCAATAGTTACCTCTGGAACCACTATGGCATCCGTTATCGGTTGCTTAAGTGAAGCTTCTTTCGGTAATACCGGCGGAACTAAAACTTCGATAGCCGACCCGAGAAGCGTCTCCGCACCGCCCTGCGAAGTCGGTGCCACACCTGGAATAACCTGAGTAGAGGTAGTTCCTGTAATAAGATGAAAAGGAGAGGTCAGATTACCCATAATAAACGGGAACGGAGACGCGGTGAAACGAAATGTACCAATTCCTAAGGATACTCGAAGTCTTTCCTCTTCCTCAAAAGTCTTGAGAGAAGCTGCGATAGCTTCTTCGGTGGAAATGCCTGTTAAAAAAGGGGGGGAAAGTATCAGTCAAAACATGAGGATAAAATATGATGCAATAACGAAAGATACAGCTGATGGTTACCTGATTGCGCGAGGATGGCCAGTCCCGCTTCATGGCTTGCCGATTGCTCAGAAGCTGCAATGGCAGCCGCTAGATCAGTATCATCTGGCGGCATGAATAGACCCTCGTTTGTCCCATACTCACTCAGGCCCTCGCCATACGGAGCATGAGGCTCCTGGCCGAGTACAACGTGTAAGTCGACGTTAGACACCCCAGGAGTTGCGGGGAGGCGGAATAGGTAAAACAATCATTTTGTTTAAAACAAACATCGACTGACTTACGGATCTTTGCCAAACCCTAACTAACAAAACCATAGGATTCATTAGCTACTATGAAAGATGATTATACCTAATTAATCAAGTCCTTCTTCTTCTCGTTGACCACCTCCTTGTCGGCCTCCTCTTTGTAATAGAAGATCCACCCGAGAGCTACTACTCCAAGCTTGACCTCTAACTTGAGGTAACTAGGTTACTCAAAGTGCTAATCAAAGCAACCTAAGGAATATAGAGTAGGATTAGGGATTAATAAGTCTTGCTAACCCTTGATCTCAACACATGAGAGGTTAGGGTTAGGGTTTGAAGAGAGAGAGCTTGAGGAGAGAGAAGGTGAGAATGAGAATCCTTTTGGAATAATGATATCATTGTGAATATATGAAGCATATGATATTATTAAATGAATAACAAATAATAATGTGTCATCATGCTTCATTAACTCACATAGTGATTCATCTCATGAGTCATTTAAATCATAAATGCATCATTAACTCCATGGATGAATCACACCATGACTCATTAATCCAATAAATGCAAATGCCACCTTAGCCTCCATGTCATTATCCTTCTAGAAGCTTCTCGACAATTTACGAGAACACCCTCCTATCCGTGAAAACACGGAAATACTTTAGACTGTATAAATCCAATAATCCGATACTAGAATCTGGCTTAAACCAAAGCCCGCTAGTAAAAACTGTCCGAACATCGTACGCGCGTAAAAACACGTATGCGTCCGAACCCTGTCGTAAAACCATACGACCTCTATATCGTTTCGCCCGAAGCAGGGAAACTCTCTGTGTGGGACTCTAAAGACTCGACTACTATGCTTGCAGTGGGTTTAACCACATACCGCAAGCTGCACTAGCTGTACGTAACGGTCCCCAGGTAGATGTCGATAAGAAGGCCGATGAGGAAACCCATCCGAACTCCTATTGAGCCTGATGTGGAAATCTCCGTACAGTCCGGTCTGTTCGTCTAGGACTATCGCATATTGGGCCTAGGGGGCGGCAAGCGTCAGTCCCCTAAAAGCGGTATAAGTCGTGTCGAAGCGAAGCCCATTACACCTTGAGAAACTACTGGAAAACCTACCAGTAAATCTCGCTTGCCCTGGCCAGGGACTTTGCATAATGGCTCTCCAGACACAGCGCGATATCAACTCCCAATACCGGGAGAGACGAATCCTGTCTAGCCGCCACTGCCTCCAAGTGCTCGGGACTGCACCCAACTGCTACCTGTTTGCACGACTCCTTTGAGCCGTGGTAGGGTAGCAATCTAAGAACAGTGGGAACACACTCGAGGTGAAGCAGCAGTGTCAAGTCTGCGGACTATGCTGTACTCATGTCACCTGGGAACTGTTAACTGACAATGGGTATAATACCAACCAACAGTTCCCTGCGAGTCCTGTCCGGTGTACCCATAACCCAACGAGCACCTGTATATTATCTCCAGTACGACGTACTGATAGCTGTGGGACAGACCATCTCCCCAACTGGGATGAGAAGCGTACACATTAGTCTACTCCGGAGTATCGATGTCCTGTCTCGATAATCCTACGACTAGGGACCTAAAAAAGGATGTGCTTATAGACTACCCAGCCCCCACTAGTGTGACTACCATCACAACGCTGGTAGTCAAGCAGGATCCTAAGGGCTCTATCAATACGTTCATACATATTAAGATAGATATAAACCAAGTAGCATACTACCATGTTTAGCAAGACTGTTAATATAACTGTGAATATCCCAAGCTTCCATTAAGTAATATACAAGCCAGTATGATACAATAATGGCCCCTAGGGCATATACACTAACAATCTTCCACTTGCACTAGGGCCATGTACTGGAATATCGAAGACCGATCATCTCGAGTAGCCTCTCGAACTGAATCTGAGGTAAGGCCTTTGTGAATGGATCAGCAGTGTTCTCCTCTGTAGCAACTCTCCGGACCTCGATCTCCCGGCGATCTATGATCTTCCTGATCAGGTGATACCACCTTAAGATGTGTCTGGACTTCTGATGGGACCTGGGTTCCTTCGCTAAATCTATAGCTCCGTTGTTGTCGCAATACAGCGGTATTGGATCAACAATGGTAGGAACCACCTGAAGTTCTGTTAGGAACTTCTTCATCCAGACCGCTTCTTTTGCGGCATCGCAAGCAGCAATATACTCCGCTTCCATCGTCGAGTCAGCAACGGTGTCCTGCTTGGAACTCTTTCAGCACACCGCCCCTCCATTGAGGGTAAAGACATAACCTGACATGGACTTGGAGTCATCCTTATCTCTCTGGAAGCTGGAATCAGCAAAGGTCTCTATCTTGAGGTCTTTTCCACTGTAAACTAAGAACATCTCCTTAGTCCTTCTCAGGTACTTGAGAATGTTCTTTACTGCTATCCAGTGCTTCTCACCTGGGTCTGACTGATACCTGCTTACCACGCTCAGTGCGTAAGCTACATCTGGTTTGGTGCACAACATCGCATACATTATAGAGCCTACCGCAGAAGCGTAGGGTATAATAGACATGTGATCCCTTTCCAAATCAGTCTTGGGAGACATCTCTTTGGAGAGGGTGATTCCGTGACAAGCTGGTAAACTACCGCGCTTAGAATCTTCCATACTGAATCTTTTCAGTATAGTGTTGATATACCTGGACTGCGAAAGTACCAACATCCTCTTGGATCTATCACGATAGATCCGGATCCCCAGAATGTAAGTGGAATCACCCAGGTCTTTCATGGAGAACCTGTGTGACAAGAATCCTTTGACAGATTGTAGCATAGGAATGTCATTTTCTATCAATAGAATGTCATCCACGTACAAGACGAAGAATACGACAGTTCGTGCTACAATTTTACTATATATACATAGTTCATCTGGATTTTTGATAAAGTCATATTCTTTGACCGTTTCATCAAAACAGATGTTCCAACTCCGCGATGCCTGCTTTAATCCATAAATGGACTTAAGCAACTTGCACACTTTCCCGCTGCTCCCACTCTGATTAAAGCCTTCTGGCTGATCCATATAGACGCGCTCTTCTAAATTACCATTTAGAAAAGTCGTCTTTACGTCCATCTGCCAGATCTCATAATCATGGAAGGCGGAAATAGCAAGAAGGACCCGAATGGATTTGAGCATAGCCAGTGGAGAAAAAGTTTCGTCATAGTCCAAACCAGGCCTTTGACGAAAACCCTTTGTAACAAGTCTAGCCTTATAAGTTTCCACCTGTCCATCTACACCAATCTTTTTCTTGAAGATCCATTTGCATCCTATGGGGTTTTACCCCATCTGGAGCAAAGTCCAAAGTCCATACTTTGTTGGTGTACATGGACTCCATTTCGGTCCACATTGCATCCAGCCATCATACCGAGTCGCCGCTCTGGATGGCCTGCTGGAAGCTAGTAGGTTCATCATCATCAATGACGCAATCCTCTCCATTCCCATCTATGAGAAAACCGTAGTATCTCTCAAGCGGATGAGACGGCCTACTTCTCCTACGGAGGGGTGCGGGAATGTCTTGTTCTTCTTGAACTACCGGTTCTACCAAACTTTCAGTAGTAGTTTGTGGTTCTGGAATTTCTTCCAGTTCTATTGCGCTCCCACTTGTTTCCTTTTCTAAAAACTGATGTTCTAGAAAATGGGCATTACGAGAAACAAAAACCTTTTGTTCCTCTGCGTAATAGAAAAAATATCCCCTGGAGTTCTTTGGATATCCCACAAACTTACACAGTACTGATCGTGCCTCGAGTTTGTCCGCATACTGCTTTTTAACAAAAGCTGGACATCCCCATATCTTCAGATACTGAAGATAGGGTTTCTTCCCACTCCACATCTGATATGGCGTGGTAGGCACAGTCTTGGTAGGAGCCATGTTCAAAAGATATGCAGCTGATTCTAGCGCATAACCCCAGAAAGATCGCGGTAACTCAGCATTACTCATCATGGAACGTACCATATCCAATAGGGTTCAATTCCGTCTCTCCGATACACCGTTATGTTATGGAGTGTATGGAGGAGTAAGCTGAGAGAGAATTCCTTTCTCTTTTAGGTAACCTAGGAACTCGGCACTTAAGTATTCACCACCTCGATCAGATCTTAGTGTCTTGATACTTTTGTCGGTCTGGTTTTCTACTTCATTCTTATATTCTTGGAATTTCTCAAAAGCCTCGGATTTATGTTTCATTAAGAAAATGAATCCGTACCTAGAGTAATCATCCGTAAAAGTAATGAAATATGAAAAACCACCTCTTGCATGTGTAGACATTGGACCACATACATCGCTGTGTATGAGTCCTAAGAGCTCGCTTGCTCTTAGTGAATGGAGTCTTTGTCATCTTTCCTTTGAGACATGATTGACAAGTGGCATAAGATTGATATTCGAACGGATCCAAATATCCTTCTCTATGTAACTTAGTTAACCTTGTTTCATTGATGTGACCTAGTCTACAATGCCATAAGAAAGCCTTATTTAAATCTGGAGACTTTCTTTTTAGTGTGTTCTGGACATTGAAAATCTGTAATTGGTTTAAGACATATATACCGTTATCCAGTATACTGGACCCAATCAAACCATGATTAAGGTGGATGTTAACAACATCACTTACAAACGTGAAATCATAACCTTCTTTTGATAACAACGAAACCGATATGATGTTACACGTTAAACTGGGTATACAAAAACAGTTATGTAAAACCAAAATATGTCCACTCGTCAATCCAAGGTGATAATCCCCTACGGACACAGCACCTACGCTAGCTCCGTTAGCAACCTGGAGGGTCATATCACCAACCTTTAGCACTCTACGGTTTCTCAGTGCCTGCAATGAATTGCATATATGAGATCCTGATCCGGTATCCAATACCCATGAAGTAGAGTTGATTGATAGACAATTTTCAATTACAAACACACCTGAAGTCAAATACATAGCTTGCTTCGGTTCCTGGTTCTTGCCAATCCAAGCCTTGCAATCTTTCTTCCAGTGCCCTTTTGTAACGTTTTGAAAATCGTTTCGGTGAAATTTCGAAAAAACGGTAAAATAAGGGGGTTTTCTGTAAAAAGTCAAAATACAAATATCTTATTATAAAAATTAAATATACATATTCTAGCTATGTAATTGCTAGTATTTGGTGTTTATTGAGCCACTGGTGAAATTTTAAATTTTCTGAAAAAAATTATTTTTTTATTATTTTAAGCCGTCACTAATACATTTAATTAGGGAAAATTACAGATTGGAATGAGTTGAAACAAATTTTGTGCATCATAAAACTTTAAATAAAATTTTATCATGTGGTTTTTGAAATGAAAACGTTTGCCAAAACGGTTTAGAAAATATCGAAGAAAAAGGCTTTTTTCGGTGAAATTAGTGTTAATGGGAATTGGGGTTTAGCATTTATCTTTTTCCTAACCCACACACCCACACCTCACCCTCTCTCTCCCCTCCCCATATGGCCGGCCCCACCATGACAGCCCTCCCCCTCTCCCTCTCTCCAATCACTTCTTTTGTCAAAAGAAAAGAAAAGAAAAGAGTAGAAAATGATATAATTTGAGTTGACTTTGACTTGAACTAACTTTCTCCACCTCACTCTCTCTCCTCCCTCACCCAACCCCCCACACTTCTGGCCGAAACCAGCAACCCCCCAACAGCCCCTTTTTCCTCTTCTCCTCTCTTTGTTCCATCAAAGAAAATCCAAAGAAAAATCCACTAAAAATCAAGCAAAAATCCAAATCAAAATCCAACTCCTACCCATTTCTCATTATCCATTCTAGCACGGATTTAGGGATCAAAATGGCATTTTAGGAGGCTAGATCTTGAGCTTGATCTCATGGGAGGTATAATCTCATGCTTTTGCTAAATTTGTTATCTAGTTGCTTAATCTAAGTTAATTAAGTGTTTAATTAGGTGTTTAAGAAAGAAAAAGGGTTTTGAATTGAAGTTTGAAATTTCAAGTGTATGGTTTTGAATGAAGATTAGGGTTTGAGCATTTGATTAGAATTGTGATGGGTAGATTATCATATAATTGCTTGCTAAAATCAAATCTAGTTGCTAGTTGCATTTTTGTTAATTTAAATTTGTGATAAGTATATATATTGCAAACTAGTTTTTGTAAATATTGTGTTAAATTGAGAATTAAAAAATGGTAAGGCTTTCATCATGTCTTTGGCATGTTAATGAGTATTTTAACACCTTAGGTTGTGCGAAACCTAGGCTAGTTGTTGAATTATGTATTGTTGCTTTAAAAGTGTTAAAATTGGGTAAAATTGTAAACTAGAATTTTGGGGTTAATGAGATTAAATTATGGAAATTGTTTTTATGACTTATTTAAGATATTTAATAAGTATTATGGCCACTAGATTTGTTTAAACATCATGTTTTGTACAAAAACGGCGAATTGTGCTTGCTAGATTTTCGGAAAAATGACTTTTTAACTGAAATTGGGGTTTTTGTGAATTTTAAGCTATTTTATATTATAATTAGTGCTTGTAATTGTACAAATGAGTGTGTTGGGAGATTTCTCGATGGTTTGGCGTTTGTACGCCGACGTCGAGAGTTTTTGGGTCGATTTGTGAAGGCAACCATAGGTTTTGACCTATGTGGGATTCGTGCGTCGTTTTGGTCATGAGTCGGATTTTAATGCGATATGGTGCGTTATGATATGTAGGTACCCCATGTGGACTTCGAGACGACCAGCAAGTGCGTGGCGACGTCGGCACCGGCGAGCGAGGACCAGGTGAGTAGATTTATATCTACGGGGAGAAGTCGGGTGGATGGCGTATAGCACCCCCGCAGTTCGTGGTGATGTATACGGACACGTATACACACATATATATATTGTTTATATATTGTTTGAGTTATTGATGATAATATGGATATTTGGTGTTCTTGGACGATTGAGTGTCGCGAAACCCTAGAGTAGCGGTCGCACCACACTTGCACACACCCACCCATACTTGCATACTTTCTTCTTTCTTTTGTGCTTATTCGGGAATATATAGTTATGTGTTCACATAGGTATGGGACTGTGTGTTCACGTACGGATTTGAGGATAGTACTTGGGATTTATGACGAGTCGATGAGATTTGATTTGAGGCCGTGAGATCGGTGATATAGCAGGGTTCGTATTTGAGATACGACATGACGTTGTAGCGGGTCCTTGACGTAGTGTTTTACACACGTGCATGCATACTTGGGCGATATCAGTATTGTACTAGACGTAGATCAGTACCCGATCATGATATTTGATAAAGAGGATACCAGGTGAATAGTATGATGAATGTGATATTGACCCGTACCCAGAATTGGGGATGCCGTACGACGGATTTACGTACGAGCTATATCTTGATGATTGATCCGCACTCTTGACTTGGGATATCTGATTATAGATATGGTATCGGATATGATATTATTGAGGCGGGATCACCGACTAATATATATACAGGTATGTATATGTATCGACTCCGATGTTAGGCGGTTTCCTTACCTGTAGTCCAGCTTTTAGTTTAGCCCTTTAGTTTAGTTTAGTTGTTAGATTAGATTCGATTCTTACCTATTTCAAAGCTTACGAATCATGCGTATTTTAAAAGACAGGTCAAGGGATTCTACGGATATTTCAAAAACGTATCTTTTCTTAAAAACACCGTAGCCCCTATTTTCAAAACCCCATGATTCGTGTTATTTCAAAAGGCACCATTTGTAGGACTTATATTAGATTAGTGCAGATTAGTTATAGTTGCGTCTAGTATTCAGCTCCCGCTCATTTTTACTGTTCGCTCCGCATCGCATACTTATATTATAAATTCTTATTGCATTATTAATATCATGCTGTTAGGACACCAGCACCATTACCGATGACGCGTATGTACCACGTACACTTACTTGCCGGCTCACACACATCTTCATCGGTAATTGCCATGTCACGAACACTTTAGAAAATACTATTTCATTTGACATAGGTTGTTAGCTAATAGTTTAGACATGATATTAGTGTACTTGCCTTATATGCTAGTTAGACATTGTAGTTATTGCCTACTACTTCATGCATGTTATTATTCACTGTTGTGTCGCATTCATGGATTCTCATGCCTATATTCACTGTTTACATGCTATTGATGACTTGGATTCGGATTTCATGAGATTTCTTGGATTTGGAGGAAAACCGCAAAAATATAAATAAACCTTTTCTCTCTTTTAAAATAAAAAGTGCGGTTTTCCCATGATGTATGAGTCGTCCACCATGAGTTTGCTGATGGATTTCGAGACCCGATTCGAGGAGTGGAGGAACCGTTTCGGGTACATGGTGGACCCGGTAAGGTACTCCGGGGCAAGAAGCGCGTGATGATGACGATGTAAGCCTGGCAGGGGAGCACTACCTACCGGTGATTTTACCCGACGCGTCGGATATCCGGAGGATACCGTCGTGGTCTTGAGATGGATGGTAGGGGCCGGTCTGGACTGACGGCGCCCTAGATATTATGATTGAGACATTGAGATTTTGAGATATTGAGGTACAGCGATTGTGATACAGAGATACCGAGATAATTGGACACTTGTTTTGTGTCGATGCTGGGCACTGTTTTATGCTGATTTCATTTATGGTACCTCACTTTTAAAATACAGAAATCTCACTGATTTATGAAAGCAGTTTTCGTCAGTACATGCATTCTGTTCCATGCATTCATACCTCATTCATTTGATATATTGTTACCTGAGGCACTGACACGGGCATATGAGATCACACTCGGGTTAGATATTACCCTAGCCATTGTTATAGGCTGCATGTCATATATATATAATTGAGGATATATTATGATCATTGACCTAGGTTGCGTTATTTATGCAATTTCTGTGCGTAGATGTTTTTCTACTCACGAGTTGGCAACTCACCCCCGTTGTGCCACAGTTCTTGCAGGTTTCGCCGTACAGGTTTCATTACGGCTTGCTGGCACTCTTTCCATTTCCGGGTGACTTGCTAGTAGGTGGGTTTATTTGTATCGCACCCATCATTATATCTTGTATATCATTATTCTGTTGTATCTAGATGTTCCATCAACCAAACATGCATTTATTTTGAGATAGAGACCAGTAATGTTATTCTGTCGACCTTAGAGTCGCGCGTTATATTTCTGCGGATTTCTTGTGGTTTTGAGTTTCCTTTTGAGTTTTTGATCCTCGCCGTTGGCTTTGTATATTATATTGCTTGTGTGGTTGTGACCGTCGATTGACAAAGAGCTAGCTCCCGCTTGGGGATGCCTTTTTATTGATTTCGTATACTATTCATGTTGTATCCCGTTTGGGAGCCAGTATTTACAAAGGAGACTCTGCCGAAATTTTCAGGAACTACTTGATGTTTTTTTAAAAACTGCATAATTCGGCTTATGCTATTAAAACTACTTGATTTTAAATTGGTTTTTCCTTCACTCTACTACTTTTCTTGGTTTGGATTTCTGGGTTTTCGGTTTACTTAGATTACGTACGCCTCGAGACGTTCGTAGTTTAAGTGCCGGTCATGTTCCGTACTTCGGGTCGTGACACCTTTCCTATGACAGTGGAAGCACTCATCCTTTGCCACTACTGGCACCGCAATCTTTTTCTTTCCCTTGACTCCCACCTTACTAACACCACCTCCAGGTTTGGTAGCGGCCTTATTCTTCCTTCCTTTGGCCCTAGCCTTGGACCTGGAAGAAGAAGCTCCGCGAACAAACATAGCGGGTGTTTCCCTTGCCTTCTGCAAGGTGCCATCTGCACTCCTCAACATGTTAAGGAGTTCTGGAAGTTCAACTTCTTTTCTTTGAATGTTGAAATTCAGAATAAACTGAGCGTAGGTGAAAGGAAGGGACTGGAGAATCAAGTCTGTATAGAGCTCATTCTCCAAAGTCGTCCTGAGGTCTGCGAGCTCTTCTATATAGCCAATTATCTTTAGGACATGTTCTCCTACAGACGATCCGACGGCCAACCTCGACTGAAACAAGTTCTTCGAGGTCTCATATCTTGCTATACGAGATTGCTCCCCATACAGATCCTTTGTATGGAGAAATATGGATTCAAGATCCATATCCTCGTGCCTCCTCTGATGTTCATTATTCATAGAGGCAAGCACAATGCACTTGGCCTTTGCACAATCTAACTCCCAGGTCTTGTGGATTTCCTTATCCGCATTACTGGATTTAGGACCAGGGACAGCCGGTGCCTTAGTGGTAAGGACATACCCCAATTTGTCATAAGTCAAAGCCATCTTGACATTCCGCAGCCAATCTTTATAGTTTGGCCCTGTCAATATATTTTTTTCTAATAGTAACTTAAGGCCTGTCATGTTCTGGGTCGCTACAATTGAGAGAGAGAGGGAACACTTTATCATGATGATCTTGCAAGTTTAGAGTGGTTTTTAGTTTATCTAAACTGGATGGCTCCCGCTGTTTCTCGAATCCCTCCTCAAACCAAAAAGGAAGAACTAGCCAGGACTATTCTCACCATACAATACTTGCTTAACCGTCCAGCCAGGCCGGTGTCGGTACTTTGAGGGAGGTTTTCCAACGCTTTCGCGAAGTTCCTTAATTAAATAACATCTTTTCTCTGGGGGCGTAGCCCCGCTGACACCTTTCTCGGCACCTACTTGGTTTATAGCATTGATCATTAAGTGACGAATCTCCTGATGAGTAGAGGATACTCACAGTAGGATCGGGATCCAAATATCATCGTGTGATAATGTTGAAGGAATCCTACCAACATTCATCACACTCCAAATGGTATGCATCTTTTTGCAAATTTCAGTTTCTTTAGAAATTCCCGATATAAATTTTTGCCCCATACTCTTATGACCTTGGCGTTTGGTCAAAATGTCATAAGACACATGTCAAGTTCTACCCATCATTATCTTGTTAATTTGAACCCATCCGTACATACCCCTGACGTAGGCCAAATGATAATACGACTGTCCCAAACTAACTCATCTATCTATGCAACAAATGAATACCCAGCAGCTACCAAACACTATGCCTTGGCGTTAGGTCAAAATACATAGCTTGAATACTACTGAATACCCAAATGAAATGACGGAGGGCTACGAATGGTTTTGGCGAAACCATGAACGTAGTGAACTTGATATGATCGAAGGAACCTGATAGCTTTTAAAAGGAGTGGTTAAAGCTCCGCAATTAATAATATCTTCTGTTTTAAAAATAACCGAGTGGTTTCTTTTAAACTGTTCCAACGATTCAACTTTGGTTTATTTTCTTTGCATTAATATAATGCGTCCCATCAATTAACCTATCATTGCAGAAAACAACGAAAATACAACGTCCTCTTATGCCATCCACATTCGCCACTGGGCCCCGTCATTCACCCATTAGGTTACTTAACTAACGACAGAGCGGGGGCTAGGTTAGCACGGGTGTAAAACATAAGTGACGTCTAAATAGCTATCATATATAGATATTGTACATTCGTCAGACGCAATAATAGGCATTCCAGATCACAGATGAACATATTGGATTTTCTACGAATCCGCATTCCATTTGAGCCTGTAAAGAAAGACGTATTACACAGTCGTGATGAATAGCCAAAACCCCACCTTAGACCCCTACGGGTACGGCAAACTACCCGCTAAGTACCCGAAGTGAAGCGGTCTCCCTCAACAACGTAAGTAGGCCACTAAACACTTCAAAGTACCCGGTAGTTTGTGCACCCCACCTTGGGTCTATCCTAGGAGCAAAAATCAGTAAATGAAATAATACAACGGTGGCTACAACCGCAACCTGGATGTGCCCCGCAAAAGAATATTACAACAATTTACTAATTTACATTTGAATGAAAGAAACGCTCGTCTCACATCCCCGTCTATCCATTCACGACAATCCAATAAGTCCACAAACACAAACAGTAAAATCATTACAGAAATATGCAACTCCCTGCCAACTGACATACTAGCAATTAGAGGAGGTTTACGAACACATTATACAAATCACAGATATAATCTAATTAGCCAAATATCGTAGAATTTCGATCAAGCAAACACAATTGATTCTACTCCAAAAACTTCTCTGTGCACCTGAGACTTGAGCAGAAACAAAGCATACCAGAAAGAACAAAATCATCACAGAAGAGTTACTGGGGAAATTTGGGTTGACAAGGCCCCAACTCGGCGGCGAATCCACGGCGGATCGGTTGGATCGGCCGCGGATCCGCAGCGGTTTGGACGAGTTATGACCCCAAATATCTCTAGTAACCTTATATTTCCCTGCTTGTATTTTTAAGGGTCCCTGAAAAATTTTTAGACCCCGTTTTAAAATCGACAGAAACTGTGTGAAAATGATGATTTTTCCGGTTCGTTTCACGATCGAATTTCTAACGACTTTGCTAACAAGTTAGTTATGGTTTAGCAAGGCTCTGATACCACTGTAAGTCGATATTAGACACCCCACGAGTTGCGGGGAGGCGGAATAGGTAAAACAATCATTTTGTTTAAAACAAACATCGACTAACTTACGGATCTTTGCCAAACCCTAACTAACAAAACCATAGGAGTCATTAGCTACTATGAAAGATAATTATACCTAATGAATCAAGTCCTTCTTCTTCTCGTTGACCACCTCCTCGTCGGCCTCCTCTTTGTAATAGAAGATCCACCCGAGAGCTACTACTACAAGCTTGACCTCTAACTTGAGGTGACTAGGTTGCTCAAAGTGCTAATCAAAGCAACCTAGGGAATATAGAGTAGGATTAGGGATTAATAAGTCTTGCTAACCCTTGATCTCAACACATGAGAGGTTAGGGTTAGGGTTTGAAAAGAGAGAGCTTGAGGAGAGAGAAGGTGAAAGTGAGAATCCTTTTGGAATAATGATATCATTGTGAATATATGAAGCATATGATATTATTAAATGAATAACAAATAATAATGTGTCATCATGCTTCATTAACTCACATAGTGATTCATCTCATGAGTCATTTAAATCATAAATGCATCATTAACTCCATGGATGAATCACACCATGACTCATTAATCCAATAAATGCAAATGCCACCTTAGCCTCCATGTCATCATCCTTCTAGAAGCTTCTCGACAATTTACGAGAACGCCCCTCCTATCCGTGAAAACACGGAAATACTTTAGACTGTATAAATCCAATAATCTGATACTAGAATCTGGCTTAAACCAAAGCCCGCTAGTAAAAACTGTCCGAACATCGTACGCGCGTAAAAACACGTATGCGTCCGAACCCTGTCGTAAAAGCATACGACCTCTATATCGTTTCGCCCGAAGCAGGGAAACTCTCTATGTGGGACTCTAAAGACTCGACTATTATGCTGGCAGTGGGTTTAACCACAGACCTCAAGCGGCACTAGCTGTACGTAACGGTCCCCAGGTAGATGTCGATAAGAAGGCCGATGAGGAAACCCATCCGAACTCCTATTGAGCCTGATGTGACAATCTCCGTACAATCCGGTCTGTTCGTCTAGGACTATCGCATATCGGGCCTAGGGGGCGGCAAGCGTCAGTCCTCTAAAAGCGGTTAAGTCGTGTCGGAGCGAAGCCCATTATACCTTGAGAAACTACTGGAAAACCTACCAGTAAATCTCGCTTGCCCTGGCCAGGGACTTTGCGTAATGGCTCTCCAGACACAGCGCGATATCAACTCCCAATACCGGGAGAGACGAATCCTGTCTAACCGCCACTGCCTCCAAGTGCTCGGGACTGCACCCAACTGCTACCTATTTGCACGACTCCTTTGAGCCGTGGTAGGGTAGCAATCTAAGAACAGTGGGAACACACTCGAGATGAAGCAGCAGTGTCAAGTCTGCGGACTATGCTGTACTCATGTCACCTGGGAACTGTTAACTGACGATGAGTATAATACCAACCAACAGTTCCCTGCGAGTCCTGTCCGGTGTACCCGTAACCCAACGAGCACCTGTATACTATCTCCAGTACGACGTACTGATGGCTGTGGGACGGACCATCTTCCCAACTGGGATGAGAAGCGTACACACTAGTCTACTCCGGAGTATCGATGCCCTGTCTCGATAATCCTACGACTAGGGACCTGAAAAAGGATATGCTTGTAGACTACCCAGCCCCTACTAGTGTGACTGCCATCACAACGCTGGTAGTCAAGCAGGATCCTAAGGGCTCTATCAATACATTCATACATATTAAAATAGATATAAACCAAGAAGCATACTACCATGTTTAGCAAGACTGTTAATATAACTGTGAATATCCCAAGCTTCCATTAAGTAATATACAAGCCAGTATGATACAATAATGGCCCCTAGGGCATATACACTAACATAACGTCTACAGAGAGGATCAACTTCTTCTTCCTCTTCTGCGAGCGAGCTCCAGTCGCAGCTAGCATAAGCTTACGGTTGGTGGGCACTTTGGGATGACGGGTCCCGATATCTGAACCCACCCCAGACTCAGGGAAAGCTACAATTATCATTTCTACAAGAGCCCGGGGTATCGGTAGCTCAGGCCTGTCATGCGGGACTTCGATCACCGCAGTTTCTCTAAAGAGAGGACGGACAATGGTTCGTCGCTTTATAGGGACGTCTCAATCACCAGCAGGGGGTGCATTTTTGCGATCGAGCAGCAGTCGCTTCTCCTCCCTGATGACAGCGCCCATTGAATGCTGGTACCATGCCACGTACACACTAAGGGCCTTCGGGACACAGCTCGGTTCGATGATAAAAAAGTTGTACCCCATGTTCAAGCGCATGAAATGATGCAGCGCGTTTCGCATTCCCTCGTTAGTGACGGCGGGTTCTGCCAGGAAAGCCTCAAGTGGGACGCCCTGATTATAGCTCAGCTGCTGGGCAAAACGATGCGGATTGTATCTCATGAATAACGCCGCATCATTTTTCCGAAATACCAGAAAGCCCGGCCTGATGGAGTACGGGTGAAGAATCTCCCGGTCTTTCAGCACAGAAGCCCTGTCTTTATAGATGTCCTGTAATGACAGCACCGTCTTCACAGATTCCTGGCCGACGGTTAAAATCTTGTCGATGAAGGATATGCCATCTCCAACCATGCGTGGACGAAGGAGCAAACCCCTAGCTTCCTGCGGTGACGGACTTACAATGGACACGTCGACTAGCCGCATTATCTGAGGAAACTTGCATCTTTCATAAAAGGAAGGTCTTCTTTGGATGCCGAAGACCCCGAGCGCGTGCAACTCAAACCAGGAGGTGAAATAATGCATTGAAAAGTTGGCAGGCTGCACTCCCGGCTCAGTAGTGTCTGCTGCTAAGCTGAGGCCGTGATATAGGTGGGCTAGCCCGGCAATACCAACGGCCACTTGTATCCTGGCAACCATTCGATGCGTGGGGTAGAAGACATAAGGCCACATGTAGCGAGGGTGCATGGGAAGCGCAAACCAGCTTAACCATAAACCGAGGAACCCTAGGAAGAACGATTCCTCATTAATGCCCGGAGCGGCAATTTCTGAAAAGGGAACGATCGCGGCATTGGGAAGAAAGAAATCCTTTTGTTCGGCTTCCAATATTGGCCGGCGGTCTAAGACAAAGCCGAAAGGATCATCAAGTTTGGCAAACTTTTCACCTTGCCACGACAAAATTCCGGATGAAGAAAACGGGCAATGAAGTCCGCAAAGCTGACCCCCTGGCCTCCGGATTCAAGGAAGAGACTCCCATACATATTCAACACCCTTATCAAACTTGGGAACTGGTGTTGAATGGCGTTCTCTGGAATAAGGCCCATTACCCCTGGTTTGGTGGCAAAAATATACTCATCCGTAGGAAGCAGCTCCTCATAATGCTCTCCCCTGACGGGTAAACCAGAAAGCTCGGCAAATTCCTCTAAGGAGATGGAGACTTCTCGATCCAAGAAGAGGAAGGTGTGGGTCGGAATGTTCCACTGCTCTAAAAACGCCTTGATCCACCATGTGGGAGGTGTAGAGTATTGGAACAAAGAAGTATTGTAAGGTTGCTAGGCACGCTCACGAGGGTCTACGAGGCATCAACCATGCCCGATTAAAAATTTAGCCGTGCCGAACAACCCGAAGCCGGATCTTTAAACTAGGGTTTAGGCGAAAACAAGCATGTTAAACTCTTTAACACTAAGTGAGAGGGATTACAACCTTTGTAGATCCGGTCCTTCACTTCTTAAGCTCCGTGTTGAGGTCCCTTCGCTGCGATCATCGTGTTCCGGACTCTCGAGAGGCTTCACGAAGAGAAAGATGCAGTCTTGCTTCCGATCTTCGATAACATAGATGATCTACCTTGAAGTTTTGTTAACACAAGCTATTACTCATGAAATGATGTGAACACCCTCATCTAAATGGCAAGGATAGATGAGGATGATGAAGTAAGATTTTTGCTCTCATTTATAATCTTTTTCTCACTCACTTTCATCACAAAAGAAAGCTTTTTCATGAAGGAACTCAAGGAAGAAGAAAATGAATGAAGATGATAACTTAATCCTTTTTTGATGAACAATGAATTATTGTAGTGGTTACAAATCTAACCAAGGGTTAAGCATGAAAGAGTTAACCCTTGTAGAGAGTTAACTAGAGTTAATGGTTTGGATTGGGTTAACATAATATCTCAAAAAAATAGCAAGCAACCACAAAGTCAAAGCTTCATGAAGCTTCATGGAAGCTTCATGCAAAAGCTAACCCTAATCCAAACCCTAACCAAGTTTAAACCCTAAATCATTGTTAAATTTGTAACCCTAACATGTTACAATATTATATATCACATATACAATATATTTTGTAACAATAGAAAATAATACAATTAACATATATCGCATATATATCAATGTATTATCCCGTGAGAAAATGAATCTTTTAGTGAGCTAATATTAGTTAATGTAATTTAATATATCATATATATTATTATACATTAAATTATCGAATCAACACTTGATCCGACAATCCGGCTATATCGCATATAACCGACTAATACGATGACCCGGCTATATCACATATAACCAGCCGATATCTCATATCGCGAGAATCCAATACGGTATCACATACCGCATTATCCTCGGTCCCGCACATATCACATATGTGCTCCTACTCCGTTTTGCCTGAGCCAAGAAACCTCTGTATAGGACTCTAAAGAATCGTCAATACGCCGGCAGTAGGTGATGATCATATCAAACACCCACAAGCTGCAAGCGGTCAGCTAAACGTAACAGCCACCCAGGTATTGAGCGCTCAGAAGATCAACAAGCAAGTCTGTACATTCTCCTGTGAATCCAATCAGTAACGCTCCCGTACAGTCCGGTCTCATCGTCTGATATGTCGCATATCTCGCCTAGGGGTAGTAAATGTCAGACCCCAGTAGCTCGATAAGTCGTGTCGATATGAGGTCTATAACAGTTCGAGAAACTACTGATAACACTTACCAGTAAATCTCAGCAACCCTGGCCAGGGATTTCCGGTTATAGCCAATCGAACACAGCGCAACATCAACTCCCTATACCGGGAGAGACGAATCCCCTCCTATCGCTCATTGCCTCCATGTGATTCGGGACTGTACCCAAAAGCCACCTTTTTGCATGCCCTCTTGGACGTGGTATGATGGAAATCAAAGCACGGTGGGAATCACACAAGACTCTGTGACGATCTCGGGTCAACAGACTACTCTGTACCAGTGTCACCGGAGAACTGCCATCTGACGTGATGTATAATACCATCTGGGAGTTCTCGGCGAGTCCGTCCAGTGTACCCAGTCTCCACTGAGCACCCGTACACCATCCTTGATGTCAAACACCGATGGATATGGGATCATCCATCGTCCATCATATGGGTCAAGATGCGTATACGCTAGTCTACTCTGGTGCATCGATGCCCTGTCTCGATACACCCTCGACTAGGAACAGTTATAGGATGTACTCGTCGACTACCGTGGCCCCACTAGTATGATCTCATCATAGTCCCAGTAGTCGAGTACATATCCTAAGGTGTCATGCCCCATGCCCCTATACAGAGAGTATTGTCCGCTTTGGCCGAAACCGCACGGTTTTTCCCTTAGAGCGAACCGGACCCGACCAGGGGCCACTTCCCAGGAGGTCACCCATCCCAAGACTTCCCTGGCCCGAGCACGCTTAACTACGGAGTTCTCAAGCTCCTGTAGTTCCGGTTCACTTAAAAGGCGCCTCTGTATTGAAGAGTGGAATCATTCCATTAATAGTACAGATCTGCCCCCTTTCGGAATGTATTCCGAAGAGTCCCCATTGTTCTACAGTGGGTCCTACGGACTCAAGAGGTGGCCTCCACGGATTCAAGAGGTGGCCCCCGCCCACTTAACACGACACTTGGCGTGGCACTTTGTTCCGTGTGGCACTTTGCTCCGTGAGCAAGAACCGGGTCCCGACATTCTCCCCACCTTTGAACAATGGTTCGTCCTCGAACCACAGACCTACTATTGAGGGACCAGCTCTGATACCATTCTGTCACGCCCCATGCCCCTATACAGAGAGTATTGTCCGCTTTGGCCGAAACCGCACGGTTTTTCCCTTAGAGCGAACCGGACCCGACCAGGGGCCACTTCCCAGGAGGTCACCCATCCCAAGACTTCCCTGGCCCGAGCACGCTTAACTACGGAGTTCTCAAGCTCCTGTAGTTCCGGTTCACTTAAAAGGCGCCTCTGTATTGAAGAGTGGAATCATTCCATTAATAGTACAGATCTGCCCCCTTTCGGAATGTATTCCGAAGAGTCCCCATTGTTCTACAGTGGGTCCCACGGACTCAAGAGGTGGCCCCCGCCCACTTAACACGACACTTGGCGTGGCACTTTGTTCCGTGTGGCACTTTGCTCCGTGAGCAAGAACCGGGTCCCGACATAAGGGCTTTATCAACATGTAACATAGAGACAATCAGAGTACATGTTAAGATAAAGTACAACCAGATAGCATACTATCATGTCGAACAAGAAAGTCCTCCCTATATATGTCCTAGCATCCACTATAATATACATCGTATGTACAGTAATGGCCTCTAGGGAATACATATAACTAACAATCTCCCACTTGCACTAGGGCCATCTGTTGTGGTATCACATACCCAACAATTAGCTGAGGTTGAAGTATCTCATACTCAACCATCCCATAAAAGTCTCTACTGGGAAAAAGGCCTTTGTGAGTGGATCCGCGATGTTGTCCTCTGTGTCTACTCTCCTAACCTCGATCTCCCTGAAGATCAACCATCTCCATGATCAGGTGATACTTCCTAAGAATTATATCTAGATTTCAGATGGGACGGGGGTTCCTTGGCAAAAGCCACAATACCATTGTCACACAATGGTAGGAACGAAGTTCATCTCATGAACTTATATATATCCAGACTGCCTCTTTGGTAGCATCCTTGGTAACGATGTATCTTGCCTTTAATCGTCTAGTAAGTCACGGTATCTAGCTTGGAACTCTTCCAACATACCGTCCCTCCACTGAGGGTAAAGACAATGCCTGCAACTGACATTCAGTCGTCCTTATCACCCTGGAACCTTTCCAGTGATTCTCCCCAGGATCGATTGATACCATCTCACTACAACTAGTGAGTATCCTAACATCCAATTAGATCTATCTCATAGATCCAAAACCCAGGATTTAGGAGGTATCACTTTGATCCTATATGGAGAATCTTTGTGATAAGCGGAGATTGACCGAGCGTAGCATAGGAAACTCCTTCCCTATCAAGAGTATGTAATCCACGTACTCTACGAGGATCACCACCATACTCTCTACTACCTTTTTGTATATACAAGGTTCATCTACCATTTTGATGAAGTCAAACTCTTTGACTACCACATCAAAACAGATGTTCCAACTCCGCGATGCCTGTTTTATCACATAAAACAACTTGCACACGTTTCCGCTGCTCCCACTATCTACGAAGCCCTCTGGCTGTGTACTTATAGACGCTATCTTCTAAAACATTATTTAGAAAAGCAATCATGACACCCAACCACCAGATATCGTAGTCATGGTATGTACCCGTGGCAAGTAGGATCTGGATGGACTTAAGCATAGCTTTGAAAGTATCAACTTTTCCATGTACACCAAGTAATCTTCTCAAGATATACTTGCTCCTGATGGGGATTTAACCCTTCAAGTAAAGCAACCAAAGTCCATACTTTGTTGGTATATAAAGATTCCATCTCAGATCGATAAGCATCCAGCCATTCTTACAGAGTCCCACTCCTGATGGCCAGCTCGAAACTAGTTGGGTCATCATCTCATGATGCAATCCTCGCTCCCACTGTCATAGAGAAAACCGAAGTATCTCTCAGGTGGGTGAGGAACCCTACTAGATCGGCGGAGAGGCTGAGATTCGTTGGAAACTATTGAATCCTTTGGTTCTACCAAATCATCAGCTGCAATTTGTATAGCTGGAACCTTTCCAGTTCTACATAACAGACCTTGCCTCGAGCTTAATCTGATTTTGCTTTTAGACATAGGCCAGACAACCCCAAATCTTAACAAACTTAAGATATGGGCTCTTCCCTTTCCATATCACATATGAAGTGGTAGGCAATTGATTTGATTTGAACCTTATTCAATAGGTATGCAGCTTCTCAAATGCATAACTCCCAAAAGGAAATAGGCAACTCAGTAGTACTCATCATAGAGCGCACCATATCAAATAGGGTGTGATTGCTCCGCCCCGATACACCGACGTGCTGTGGTGTATACAGAGGAGTAATGCTGAGAGAGAATCTCATTCTCCTTTAGAATAGTCCAGGAATTCCATGCTCAAGTATTCTCCTCCTTGATCTCATCAAAGGACATAATACTTATACCCGTTTTTGGTTCTCTACCTCTAACTTATATTCTGTGAATATCTCAAAAGCTTCGGACTTGTGTTTCAACAGGAACATATGTCTGAATCTTGAGAGATCATCAGAGAATGTAATGAAGTACAAAGAACCGGTCTTGGCATGTGTAGACAGGGGACCTTCATACATCAGCATGTATCAATCCCAAGAGTTCACTAGCTCTTTCTCTGTTTCCAATAAACAGAGCTGTGGTCATCTTATCTTTGTGACATGACTGGCAAGTTTCACAAGATGTAAATTCAAACTAATTTAAATATGCATCTAAATGTAACTTAGCTAATCGGGTCGCATTGATATGACCTAGTCTATAATGCCTCAAGAAGGATTCGTTCATTTCTGAACTCTTCCTTTTGTGTGTGTTCTGTATACTAATAACTGTAGTTTGATTTAGAACGTCAATGCTTTTAGATAACGTGCCTGAACCGATCAACTCTTGATATAGGAAATGTTCAAAACATTATCCAATAATACAAAATTATATCCTTTCTTTACTAATAAAGAGACTGATATGATGTTGTATATCAGGTTTGGTATCTAATAACATTTGTTCAGAATCAATGTATTCTGGTAATACAGGGTGATAGTGACCAACAGACTTGGCTGCAATACTTGCACCGTTTTCTGTCTCATGAAACTTATCACCTGTTCTCAGTTCTCTACCTTTCTGTAGCCCATGTAACAGATTACATATGCGGGATCCTGATCCGGTATCTCATACCCAGGACGTAAAGGATACTGAGAAACAGTTCTCTGTAATGAACACACCCGAAGATGATGCATCATCATGCACTTTCTTCGTTTGGGCAGCACGGGAAATCTGGTATTCCCCAATTTCCTGCTCTGTCTTATAACAATTATAAGTTGGAGCGGGACCAACGTTCCCCAGCCCAGTATAACAAGCAAGTTCGGTCAAAATATCCGTATTATTATCTTGATTAAGGCGTGATATGGTCGCTACCTGGAGAGAGAGAGAAGAAAACACTCAGCGTATGCTCTTGCAAGATTAGATTGGTTATCTAATATATCTAATCAGGATGTCTCCCACTGTTTTAATCAAATCTTCCTTCAAACCCTAAAAGGAAAGACTAGTCAGGATTAATTACACGCTACAAGTTCGCCAATCTTTCAGCCAGGCCAGTGTCGGTACTTTGAGGGAGGTCCCCCGTGCTTTCGCACGAACCTAATTAAAGTAAACCTCGTTTTCCCAGAGGCTTAACCCCGTTAACACCTTTCTAGACACCTACTTGATCGGCTAATTGTAATGTGTAAAACTCTCCCAGGAGTAACTCTTACTCGCAGCGGGTATCGGGATCCAACTATCTCATAGAAGGTATGCAATCTCATTGCAAATTTCAACACTTGAAATTCCCAATAATATTTTACCCCTAGCGTCCTATGACCTTGACAGAGGTCAACAAACAATAGGCTGCTAGTCAAGTTCAACCCGTCATTTCCTGATTGAAGTAAACCCACCCGCACGACCCTTGACAGAGGTCAACAAGGTCGCACGACTACCCTAAATCAATTACATCATATGTTTATACAGATAAGCACTAATCAGATACCGCACACTACGCCTTGACAGAAATCAACAAACGCAGCACGAATACTAAATACTACTTATCTGAAATGACGGAGGGCTACGACAGGTCTTTAAGAAAACCCTTTGCGTAATGAACTTGATATCGTTGTAGAATCAAGTGATTTTAAATGGAGTGTTTTTTAGGCTTTTCTAGTTTTGCTAAAGGGGTCACTCCCGGTGAAGGGATCGTCGGCCCTTTCCTCATCGAATAAGGTGCAGGGTATATCATATATACCACTATGCAAAGCAAGAACTATAGAAGCAATCAAAAGACAAACCGAGTTTGTAGCATCTGCTAGTTTCGCTAAAGAAGTCACTCCCGGTGAAGGGATCTCGGCTCTTTCCTTATCGAATAAGGTGCTGGATGGTCTACAAGGAACACCGCTATGCAAAGCAAGAGCTAGAGCTACCAGTTTTTAAACAAGTTTCTGCAACATCTTTAGGTTTTTTTTAGTTCATTAATCTCATTAATGAAGTCCCATTTTATTATGCTTCACAAGCAACAGATATGAAACGAAATCAACAATATATAATATATATCTCATATATATAATATAAACATTCGTCTCAGGCAATAATATGATCTCATCACAGAACATTGCAGCAGAAGAACATATATGAAATATTGGATATACTAGGATGTCCGTGTTTTCAATACGAGCCTGTATAAAACACGGATTCCACGGTCGCGATGAATAGCCAAACCCACATCCCTAGACCCCTACAAGAGCGGCAAGCAACATTGCCAATTCTAGGGTTAGGAGACCCGGTCTCGACTCCTCGAGATGGTCTCCCACTGGACCCTAGAACCCGGTTACTTGTGCTCCCCGCCTTGGGTCTACCTAATGCGGAAAAGTAAATAATATACAATGGTGACATCATCCTCAGCCCGGAAGTACCCCAATAAAAGAATATTACATACAAATGAATTTTACATGAATGAAAAAGAAAAAATCTCATCTCACATAAAAACCCCGGCTATTCAAAACGCGACGATCCAATATAACATATCACAGCAACACATAATATCTCATATCATCAACGTAAGCAAGTATGCGTATCCCGATTGTCGTTGATGTATAGCAACGAAGCCGGCGATACACCACATACTACGCTTACGGTCACAGAAAAGAAAGTGTAAAACTACAACAGTTGGAATCCGCAACCTCCTTAGACATCGCATGCCTAACCAAATGAATTCCTTAGACATCGCATGCCTAACAATTATAAACCCCGCATTTTAGTCTCATTATCGAAAACTCTTTTCAATATCAAGTCGGGCAATTCAACAAGATTCCCGACATCCTGATCGAATGCTCGTCGCAAACTTTAGTAGACGGCCGCACCCCCGGATGCCGTCGACGAAGTGCACTAAGGCGGAACACCGCTGCCGCTAGCACCCGAACGGATGCTTTTGGCGACGGGGTTCTCCTACAGTCACTTGGTCGGGGCTATGGGGCGTGGCTGTCTGTTAAGTTTACCCGGCGAGTATCCGCGTACGCTACGTGATTGCAATGGACTTTTGATCACATCAAAATCCCGTGGCAACCGATCATCTGAGACTAAACTGCTATGTTTATAACATTCAAATTAGTTATCTCATAACTACTTGTGGATTCCAAATATTGTATCATATTCCAGATTAATAGACAATGTTAAACTTTCCGATCGAATAATCAAACACCCAAGATTTCCCCAATATATCTCAACACTTGAAATCAGTTTAAAAACATCCGTCGCATGCCACAGTACCAATGGTCCAGCCGTAGAAGGGTCAAGCCAACGCCTCACATGTGGCACGCCGTACTGCCCCAAACCCTAAGGTTTAGAGGCAATTCAAGACGGTCACATAATCGAGTTAAAGTTTGTTGTCTTCTAGAGGGTCCACCGCGTTACTTGCACGACTTAGAACGTTTTTAAACTCGAGAAAAAATCTAACTTTTGAAAAAATTTCCGACAGGGGAAAAAATGTGTTATTGATATCCGTTCGAACTTTTTAACAGTTTCTAAAATTATCCGAAAAAACTAAACAAAGTTAAATTATCCGATCGAATCAACGAGTCCCCAATACAACCCAGAAAACTCAACACATGAGTGGAATTAAAAATTCTCAGAAACAGCCAAAATTACCTACGGATCAACTGTAGCAGAAACTAACAATTAATCCCCATTACCGGCCGCGGAACCGCCGCCAATACCCTAGTTTGGCCGCAGTTCCGCGGCGCTATGAGCGATTTACTGTATCGTTTTGCACACGTGTCTATATAATTCCCTGCTGATTTTTTTAAGGATTTTTAATTCATAAAAAATCACAGTTTTAGAAAATATCCAGAGAAGGGTTCGGATTAGGGTTTTCGGGTTCGATCGGACTTTAAACTTCATCTAGACTTCACCTAAAGCTCTAGCTTGGCTCTGATACCACTGTAGGGTTGCTAGGCACGCTCATGAGGGTCTACGAGGCATCAACCATGCCCGATTAAAAATTTAGCTGTGCCGAACAAGCCGAAGCCGGATCTTTAAACTAGGGTTTAGGCGAAAACAAGCATGTTAAACTCTTAACACTAAGTGAGAGGGATTACAACCTTTATAGATCCGGTCCTTCACTTCTTAAGCTCCGTGTTGAGGTCCCTTCGCTGCGATCATCGTGTTCCGGACTCTCGAGAGGCTTCACGAAGAGAAAGATGCAGTCTTGCTTCCGATCTTCGATAACATAGATGATCTACCTTGAAGTTTCGTTAACACAAGCTATTACTCATGAAATGATGTGAACACCCTCATCTAAATGGCAAGGATAGATGAGGATGATGAAGTGGGATTTTTGCTCTCATTTATAATCTTTTTCTCACTCACTTTCATCACAAAAGAAAGCTTTTTCATGAAGGAACTCAAGGAAGAAGAAGAAGAATGAAGATGATAACTTAATCCTTTTTTGATGAACAATGAATTATTGTAGTGGTTATAAATCTAACCAAGGGTTAAGCATGAAAAAGTTAACCCTTGTAGAGAGTTAACTAGAGTTAATGGTTTGGATTGGGTTAACATAATATCTCACAAAAATATCAAGCAACCACAAAGTCAAAGCTTCATGAAGTTTCATGGAAGCTTCATGCAAAAGCTAACCCTAATCCAAACCCTAACCAAGTTTAAACCCTAAACCATTGTTAAATTCGTAACCCTAACATGTTACAATATTATATATCATATATACAATATATTTTGTAACAATAGAAAATAATACAATTAACATATATCGCATATATATCAATGTATTATCCCGTGAGAAAATGAATCTTTTAGTGAGCTAATATTAGTTAATGTAATTTAATATATCATATATATTATTATACATTAAATTATCGAATCAACACTTGATCCGACAATCCGGCTATATCGCATATAACCGACTAATACGATGACCCGGCTATATCACATATCACATATACCCGGCCGATATCTCATATCACGAGAATCCAATACGGTATCACATACCGCATTATCCTCGGTCCCGCACATATCACATATGTGCTCCTACTCCGTTTTGCCTAAGCCAAGAAACCTCTGTGTAGGACTCTAAAGAATCGTCAATACGCCTGCAGTAAGTGATGATCATATCAAACACCCACAAGCTGCAAGCGGTAAGTGATGATCATATCAAACACCCACAACACTTTATCAACATGTAACATAGAGACAATCAGAGTACATGTTAAGATAAAGTACAACCAGATAGCATACTATCATGTCGAGCAAGAAAATCCTTCCTATATATGTCCTAGCATCCACTACAATATACATCGTATGTACAGTAATGGCCTCTAGGGCATACATATAACTAATAAGTATAGATCGCGGGATACAATCCGAGCTTTAGTAGCTGCGACCTCTTCGCTGACAAAATATAGCTGGCCCACTGTAAGTATCCGACCGGGTGATGGGGAGTTAGTCCTATGTTGTAAGGTTGTCCCCAAGGGCGCGATTCACCCTGAAATATGAGCCGCCCTAGGGTGTCCAAAGCCACCGGCGGTTGCACGGGAACTGCGGCAATAGAAGGACGAAGGAGCCCTTCTGAAGTCCAATTTACATCCTCCACAGTATAATTGATCGGGGGTGCATCTGCATAAGGGATCGCAGAGATAGGCTCTGAGGGCGTCGCACAAGAAAAGGTCCGGCGGCCTCTGATAATTTGATCATACCATCTACCCCATAGATGAAGATTCTTACATTCCGGGTCATGATCCTTAATCAACGCAATAACCTCTCGGTCCACGGGCGCTTCAGGAAACCCGCCTTCAGAGCGGACGAACGGGAAAGAGGTGTCAGAAGATATAGTACCTGCATGGGAAAAGAACAAATTGTCAGCCGCCAGTGCTATAATTTAAAAATTCTGACACTTGGTACTTTAAAATTCGTACCGCACTGCAATGAAGTAGAAAGGGACTAAAGGGGACCCATATAACAGTTCATCATTAATAAAACAGTCTCATCATTTGATGAGACTGTCATTAAATGAGGAAATCCTCAATTGATTCTCATTTAATGAGAAATCCCTCGGGCTAAGGAGTAAATCTCCCCTTGAGAGCAGTGCTCTGTGACAGAATGACACTTGTCAAATCCTAATGATGAAGGAATAAAAATTCCTCAAGAGCCTTGCTCTGTAGAAATGATAGAATAACCATCAGAGCATTTAAAATAAAGGTTTTAATGAAATAAATTCTAAAATTTATGAACAAACTCTAAGAGTTTTTCATGAGCAAAGCTCTGTTCATTCATGGGCTAAGAAACCCCAAGAAAGATCTCCTTAGATCTATGGGTTCAAGAGAGCGAAGCTCTGTTAATGGAACCCTAAAAGGGTTTTCTTTAGATCAAAAATCTATAGAGAGCAAAGCTCTGGTAATGAAACCCTAAAAAGGCTTTATTTAGATCAAGGATCTATGAAGAGCAAGGATCTATGAAGAGCAAGGATCTATTAATGGGTGAAACCCTAGATTCTTAAATAATCTTTTAAAAGATTAAATCTTTACCTAGATTTTAGCAGAATTTTGACTCTTGAAAAGTTCTTAATCAAAAGAGCTATGCTCTGAATAAAATTCTCAAAGGAAGAAGATGAACAGAATCATCTAAAGGGCCAAGGGTCCTATTTATAGGCATAAAATAGCCGTTTCAACTTCTGAGTTGATCCAACGGTAGAGATTCTGCCACCGCTGCACTCACGTGTGGGCCACGTGAGCGCAACGGTGGGGGCATTTGTTTCCCCCAATCAAAGAAAAGCTCTATTCAAAAATTCAAATTTTAAAATGAAGCAACGCTTCAGATCCAGCGCCCAGTGTGCTACGCCCTAGGCAGCGCACCACGTGCAAAGCACGTGTACGCTGGCGCCGAGTGCGCCGCGCTCTGAGCAGCGCACCACGTGCAAAGCACGGGTGCGCTAGCGCCGAGTGCGCCGCGCTCTGAGCAGCGCACCACGTGCAAAGCACGGGTGCGCTAGCGCCGAGTGCGCCGCGCTCTGAGCAGCGCACCATGTGCAAAGCACGGGTGCGCTAGCGCTTAGTGCGCTGCACTTTAAGCAGCGCACCACGTGCAAAGCACGGGTGCGCTAGCGCTGGAACTAAAAGCTCCCCACCGTCAGATCAAAGATCTAATAATAAATGATAAATCATTAATTAATCAGAATTAAATTCTGTTAAGGAAAGATTTCTCAAAATCTTTTCAAATAACAAAATTGTGCTCTGTAAATCAGAGCACCGTTGGATCAATGATCCAATGATGATTAAAAAATCACCAAAATACAGAATAAATTCTGTTTGGAAAGATTTCCCAATCTTATTAATAACAAGAAGACTACCTTCTGTAAATCAGAAGCCCTTGGATCAAAAATCCAACGATGGGAAATTCCCCAAATCAATTGGAGAAAAGATCTCTTTAACTGATTCAACAAATCAGCCTACCCTATATAAAGGACCCAAGACTTCAAGTCTCACAAAAGAAGAACCCCCCATAAGCTCTAAAATTTCAGAAAGAAAAGCATAGCTCTCAGCAAAAGAAGATTTTTTTTCTTCAAGGTAAAAGAATGGTGATGAACAAAGAGATGAAATCATCTCATAATTAAAAAGAAGAATTCTCTTCATAAAAGATCATAGATCTACAAAGACCAAGGTCTTTTATAAAGAGATCAAAAAGATCTCATCATAAAACAAAGAAGAACTTACTTCTAAAAGATCATAAATCTATAAGACTAAAAGTCTTCCTCAAAGAGATCATGACATCTCATTATAAAAAGGGAGAGAGAATAATTCAATTCTCTTAAGGATCATAGATCCACAAAGGCAAAGCCTTTCATCAATACAAGAGATTGAAACATCTCCTATAAAGTAAGAACTTTTGTTCTTTTGATCTTGAGACAAGTCTCTTCTAAGGGAGAATTTATTTCCCAGATAATAAAATTGATCAAATGCGCTTCTGCGCTCTTGGACTAGCGCCGAGCGCACCACGTGTCACTCACGAGTGCGCCACTCAACAGTTAGCGCTTTGCGCTCTTGAACTAGCGCACTGCGCTCATGGACTGGCGCTTAGCGCCAGGCGCACCACGTGTCACTCACGTGTGCGCCACTGAACTAATAGCGCAATGCGCTCATAAATTAGCGCAATGCGCTCATCATCTGGTGCTCAGCGCCAAGCGCGCCACGTGTCATTCACGTGCGCTCTACTCAGCAGAAACGCAATGCGCTCATCATTTGGCGCTCAGCGCCAAGCGCGCCACGTGTCACTCATGTGTGCGCTACTCAGCAGAAGCGCACTGCGCTCTTTAACTGGCGCAAAGCGCCAAGCGCACCACGTGTCCCTCATGTAGGCGCTGACAGAACATAAATTGTTCTTTAATAAGCTTCAGAGCTATTATGAGTGCTCAGCACTAAAAGACAGAAATACTGTCAAAATCCAAATCAATGCTCAGCATTGTTAAAAGGGCCAAGCCCAAACAAATGCTCAACAGCCCAAAATAAATGTTTAACATTTTAACCTGAATGGACTTAGCCCAAGATTGGTCATAAGTCCTCAACTCAGATTAATTGAGCCCATATGCTCATAAATCTTTTAACAGATCTTATTTCCAAATTGGACTACAGATCTACCAACCAAAACTGGTTCGAGGGTACATCTCTGAACCCCTCTGATACATGTCATTGTAATCCTTCAAAGTCTTCAAAGAGGCGACGGGTCCCGACAACCATACATTCCACGGACTACGATGTCCTTAAACTGTACTGTGGGGTCCCTTTAAACCCACGGACTACGATGTCCGTAACCTCGGACTGTGGGGTCCTTTTAAACCCACGGACTATGATGTCCTTAACCTTGGACCACCATGTCTTTAAACCGGTAATCGACCGCAATGTCCCTAAATTAAACAATTGAGTCCCAATGCTCTCTTGTTGGATCTAAACGTTCCCGTTAAGCTGATGTTAGTATAAAATTAGATTAACGTATCCTTAACAAACGTTTAAGTTGATCTTAGTCTCAAATGAGACTAACGTATCCTTAAAACCAACCCCCAAACCCAAATCTAAGAAAATACGGATTTGGACTAATCCACGTCCTACGGGCGACAACATAAATTAGTCTCCGTATACAATCCACGGGCAACAAAAAACAAAACAAACACCCACGACACGAAGTGACCATCTAGAAAAGGAGAAAGTGGTTACCGCGATGCGGTAGGGTAATTAACTGCAGGGGCTTGCGCTTGCAGGGAAGAGCGTCCCCACAATCAAAAAACCCTCAAATGAGGGGGAATCTGACGAAGTCTACTACATCGGCCACATCCGTTTAAACCTTCGATACATGGTGCCATAAATTAACTTGGCATCTTCGGAGAGGTGGACGAATAGCACCAAATAGCATCTGCCCTCGAAATTCAGGCCCCGACGTCCCAACGTCCCGGTCGCGTCTTTCGGCGAAGAACATATGCCACACACACCGTTGGTAATTGTCATGCCATGCACACTATAGAAATTGCCATGGATAAAAATATGTTATACCGCATTCATTATTGACAATTAGAAAATGATTCTAATACTAGTACGCATCATGATTTACATCATGTATATATTACTATAGTGATATATCTCATATGATGTTTTCATGAGATTTCTATTTTGTGGATTTGGAGAATCGCAAAGTACCTTTTGAAAACTTGAAATATTTAAAAAGCACGGTTTTCCCTTGATATGATATTTCTTGTCCACCATAAGTTTTCTTGGTTTTGAGTTATGAGCATACCCGACTCGAGGTAGGGAGAAGCCATTTGAGGGTACATGGTGGAGCCGGTAAGGTACCCCGGGGCAAAAAAATCGTAGAAAAAGGTGATGAGTCCGGCAGGGAAGCACTACCTACCGGTGATTGTATGGAAACTCGACGGATATCCGGAGGATACCGTTCGGAGTTATATGACGAGATGGATATAAAGGCCGATCAGAGTGACGGCGCCTGAGATATTGGGATTTTGAGGTGTCGTTGATGGACACCGGAATTTTATGATGATGATTTATTGAGGATAGCTCTATTTTTATCCCACACTTAGGACTTTTATGATATATTATGTACACATAGTGTTGTACCCCGATGTAGTACCTTGATTTAGATTATGTTGCATCTCATATTATTGTACATATGCCATCATGACTGTATACGTAGGATTGGTTGTTTATCGTGCATGCATGTGATTACCTGTACGATATTATTTACTGCTCATGAGTTGGCAACTCATCCCCCGTTGTGCCATAGTGTTTTTGTAGGGTTGACCCTCAGTATAGTCGCGGCAGGGCTCTTTATTGCATCATTTTCAGTGGATACCGCTACTATTGGGTATGAGACCTTTTATTGGTGGGTTTTTGTGCGAGTATCCATATGCCTCCACTTGTATATTTTATTTGTATCTAGTACTCTCCATTTACCACTTATATGTATTTGACTTAGAGACGAGACTGAGAGATTCGATGTTTGTATTTTATTTGTGTTTCTGGTTGTCGTGCTCGTATGAGCCGGCTTTTATTTCATGCTGCGATGTTGTTTTACCTCTTATTATGTTGTTTTCACCTCTTATTTGCTTATTTCTTTGCTCTAGCATCGTATATATACCTGTTGTGGTTGTGTTCCGCCTTTAAGCATGAGTTGCTCCCATTTGGGATGCCTTTTATATTCTATGTTTTGTACTCGTTTGGGACTAGTTTTTACAAAGGAGATGCTGCCAAAATTTTTAAGAAATCAAATTTAAGTTTTGAGATTTTAACTTGAGATTTTAAATGTTTTTAACTAATGTTTTACTGTTTTACCACTCTATCTTTTCATGGTTTAGATTTCTGGGTTTTTCGGCTTACTTGAATTACGTTACGTCTTCAGAAGTTGCGTGATTTAAATACCGATCGCGTTCTTAATTTGGGTCGTGACAAAGTTGGTATCGGAGCATTCGGTTTTACCTATCAGAGTGTAGGATGACCCTTGGTATGATGGAGTAAGTAGCTTAAGCAGAGTGACGTAGCGTGTGTATGTTCTGCGGCATACTTACGACACGGTACTCCGCCTAAATGACCTTAGAACATATTTTCTTGTAATTCCTTTCTTGATTCCATGTATCCTTATGATTCGATTTCTATGTTCTTATCGAATCATGTTCCCTTGTTCCAGCCACTATGCCGCCAAAGACTACGAGGGCACAGCGAGTTGCCCTTAGAGATGAAGTCTGGACAGGCTCGTTTGAGATGAGGACTAACCAGGGCGGTACGCCTATTCTTCAGGAGCAGATTGACCCACCTTCTCCGGGACATATTGCTAGGCTAGAGGCTGGTGTTCAGGACTTATGTCAGATGATTAGATCCTTGGTTGATATCATTCGAGCACAGAGATCAAAGGTTGTTCCGCCTGCTACGTGGACCGTGATGGTACCTACTGCTCAGACAGTCGTACCTACCGCCACAGAGAGTATCGCCGTATATTTAGCAGAGTTTATGAGGTTGAAGCCTCTGGTTTTCACTGGCACCGACGCAGCAGAGGATCCACAGTCTTTCCTCGACCGGATGGCCAGGATTTGTCGTTCCTTGAGATGTTCCGATGCGAGATCAGTCGAGTTTGCTAGTTTCCGTCTGGAGGGTCTTACATAGACTTGGTGCGAGTCTATGGAGAGAGGTCGAGCTACAGGTCTTCCTCCTATGACCTGGGATGAGTTCGCGATGATTTTTCTTGCTCGTTTTCTTCCACAGAGCGTCAGGGATGCCCGAGCTCGCAGCTTTGAGTCGTTGCGCCAGACTCCTGGTATGACAGTGGCAGAGTATGATATTCAGTTCACCCAGCTATCCGTATATGCTTCATATTTGGTGGGTACTGAAGAGAAGCGCGTCAAGAGATTCGTGCGAGGCCTTGTTACCCAGTTGTTCCTCTTTATTGGCGCCCAGCACTTTGATACGTATGCAGCAGCAATGGATACAGCCATACTAGTAGAGGAGCGTCTTTCCGAGACTTCGATCGTTCCGAGACCGAAGCGGATTCGTACTAATGTATCAGCTCATAGGCAGTTTTGCAGGGGCTGCGGCGGATTCTTTATAGGCCGTGCTGGTAGTCGAAGCTTGAAACGGGGCCAGATATATAGCTTTTACCCACAGGGTCAGCATCCGTTGTCAGGATGTTTATGGTGTGGGAGTCAGTATCACCGCATCAGGGATTGTACCGTGAGGCGCCAGGGCGAGGCAGCAGTTCCACATGTTACCTTACCACCTTCACCACCTCAAAGAGCATTGCCTCTTACACCCGTTGTTGCTTCACGCCAGACCTATGCTCAGCGAGGCCGTGGTCGTGGCAGTAGTATTCCGAGAGGATGAGGTGGCAGAGGCGGAGTACAGCCGGTTGCCAGTAGAGGGCAGGCCCAAATTTTTGCGTTGACCCCTCAGGGTGCGCATGCGTCGAATGCAGTAGTGACAGGTACTCTTTCGATGTTTTCTTTCGATGCGTGCTTTTTATTTGACCCGATATCTACGGATTCGTTTGTGTCCACACACACTTCGTACCAAGGTTAGGCCGAGGCTCGTCCTTGTTAGATGAGCCACTTGTCGTGATTACTCCCGTTGGAGAGTCTTTGGTTGCACGACATATGTTTTGGTCTTGTATCATTCGTTTTGGAGATAGAGATTCGTCCGTGGATTTGATCCTTCTTAATATGTTGGACGTTGACGTTCTCCTTGGCATGAACTGGTTAGCTACTTGCTATGCGTATGTGGACTGCCATGAGAAGGCAGTCAGGTTTTGTTTTCCGGGAGAGTCAGTTCTTGTTGTGCAGGGGACCGTAGTGCCGCCCCTCACAGTTTGATTTCTGCCCTTTGCGCTAGTCGACTCTTGAGGAAAGGATGTCGGGGATTCTTAGCTTATATTCGTGATACTGGAGCCACAGCAGATCCGTTGGACCAGGTTCCTGTTGTGAGAGAGTTTCCCGACGTATTTCCTGATGAGTTACCAGGATTGCCGCCAAGCGTGATATCGAGTTTTGCATCGATTTGATTCCCGGCTGAGCTTAAAGAGCTTAAGGATCAGTTGCAAGAGTTGCTTGACAAGGAACTTATTCGTCCGAGTGTTTCGCCTTGGGGAGCTCCTGTTCTATTCATCAAGAAGAAGGACGGCAGTATGAGATTATGTATTGATTATCGTCAATTGAACCGAGTTACGGTGCGGAATAGGTATCCTTTACCTCGCATTGACGATTTGTTTGATCAGCTCCAAGGTGCGGGACATTTTTCCAAGATTGATTTGAGGTCGGGTTATCATCAGTTGCGGGTCCGGAATGATGTCATTCCGAGGACTGCTTTTCGTACGCGCTATGGGCATTATGAGTTCTTGGTGATGTCATTCCGGCTCACCAATGCCCCAGCAGCGTTCATGGATTTGATGAACCGGATTTTCAGGTCGTTCCTCGACCGGTTCATTATTGTGTTTATTGATGACATTCTGGTCTACTCCAGAAGTTATGAGGAGCATGAGCAGCACTTGAGGATCACTTTGCAGACCTTGAGAGAGCACCAGCTGTTTGCTAAATTCTCGAAGTGTACTTTTTGGCTTGATAGTGTTGACTTCTTGGGTCATGTGGTTGCGGGAGACGGTATACGAGTGGAACCGAAGAAGATCGAGGCCGTATAGCTTTGGCCAGACCTGTATCAGTGACAGAGGTCCGCGGCTTCTTGGGCTTAGCCGGTTATTATCGCCATTTCGTGTAGGATTTCTCGATTATTGCTGCACCGCTGACCGGACTGACCCGGAAGGGAGTTCCTTTTCTTTGTACTGAAGCATGTGAGCAGAGTTTTCGGCAATTGAAGACTCGTTTGACGACTGCACTAGTTCTATCTTTGCCTTCTGGATCAGGCGGCTATGGTTTTTTTGTGATGCTTCTCGAGTGGGGCTCGGTTGTGTGTTGATGCAGCATGATAAAGTTATCGCTTATGCTTCTCAGCAGTTGAAGAAGAACGAGCAGAACTATCCCACTCATGATCTGGAGATGACTGCGGTGGACTTTGCGCTCATGATTTGAAGGCACTACTTGTACGGAGAGTCGTGTCAGATCTTCACGGACCATAAAAGCTTGAAGTGCATCTTCCAGCAGCGGGATCTGAATTTGAGGCAGCGCCGTCGGATGGAGCTTATGAAGGATTACGATTGTGAAATCCTTTATCATCCGGGCAAGGCGAATGTGGTAGCTGATGCTTTAAGTCGTAGGCCTAGAGGTAGCTTGTTCCATTTGAACGCAGTTCAGAGACAGTCTTTTACAGATTGACAGATCTTGTGCAATAGTAGAGTTCAGTTCAAGTTCACTTCCGCTGGAGGGCAGCTTGCTCATGTTCGCGCCCGTCCACTTCTGCTTGACCGTATCCGTGAGGCACAGTCTGACGATGCTCGTTTGTTTGAGATTTTGGAGCAAGTTCGGCAAGGTAGAGATTCGAAGTTGTGATTGATGACCAGGGTGTGCTACGTTTGGGGACTCGTCTATGTGTACCAAATTCCGAAGGGCTAAGATGAGAGATCCTAGAGCAGGCACATCAGTCAGCATACAGTGTTCATCCAGATTCCACCAAGATATATAGTGATTTGAGAGATATCTACTGGTGGGAAGGAATGAAGAAAGATGTTTCGGACTTCGTTTCGAGGTGCCTGACTTGCTAGCAGGTCAAGGCTGAGCATCAGAGACCGGCAGGAGAGTTGCAGCCTTTGCCCATTCCAGAGTGGAAATGGGAGCAGATCTCCATGAATTTCGTTGTGGGTCTACCCAAGTCCAGTCGAGGGTATGACTCCATTTGAGTGATTGTTGATCGGTTGACGAAAGTGGCTCACTTTCTTCCAGTGAAGACCACTTTCGGATTTGCTCAGTGTGCTCAACTGTACATTGATGAGAGTGTGCGTTTGCACGGCGTTCCTACATGCATTGTATCCGACAGAGGCACCCAGTTTACCAGCCGTCTTTGGCAGAAACTTCAGGAAGGTTTGGGTACCCGATTGAGTTTCAGCACCGCTTTCCATCTGCGGACCAATGGTCAGTTAGAGCGGACTATACATACTCTCGAGGATATGCTTCGAGCGTACGTGCATGTTTTTTGTGGCAGTTAGGATCGTCACTTTCCTTTGATAGAGCTCTCCTACAATAACAGTTTTTAGGAGACGATTCAGATGGCACCTTTTGAGGTCTTGTATGGAAGAAAGTGTCGATCGCCAGTCTGTTGGACCGAACTCAGCGATAGTAGGATTTTGGGACCACAGCTTGTCCAGGAGACTACGGAGAAGATCCAGTTGATCCAGGACAGGATGAGAGCAGCCCAGTACAGGCAGAAGTCTTATTCCGACCATCGTCATCGTAGACTTGAGTTCGCAGTGAATGATCACGTTTTCTTACGGATTTCTCCGATGAAAGGTGTGATGAGATTCGGGAAAAAAGGGAAGCTTAGTCCCAGATGTGTGGGTCCTTTCGAGATCCTTGAGCGAGTTGGTACCGTTGCCTATCATTTGGCACTTCCGCCCAGTTTTCCGGATGTTCATCCCGTATTTCAGGTATCGATACTCCGCAAGTACCTTCATGACCCTTCTCACATGATTCAGCACCAGACTATCCAGCTGGAGCGCGATCTTTCGTTCACTGAGCAGCCGGTAGTTATATTGGATCGGCAGGTGAAGAAAGTTCGGTCAATGGTCTTGCCGTCAGTGAAGGTTCTGTGGCGTGGCCCGAATAGCAAAGAGGCCACAAGGGAAGCCGAGAGCGAGATGTGGAAGAAATTCTCTCATCTCTTCGAAAGTACGCATAGTAAGATTTATAAATTCGAGAACCGAATTTCTTTAAGGGGGGAAGATTGTAACACCTTAGAACGCGATTAGAGTTAATTAAGCGATATAATGTGGGTTTTTAATAAATTTAACCGATAATTGTTTTCACATATTTTATTATAATTAATTAATATTTTATTAAATTATTTTTGTACTTGCACACACATGTGCATGTTAATCTAGGGTTAAGGATGTGCTAACCATGCTTTGCTAGCCATGGCACTTAATCATATTATGTTATGTCACTTATATTTATATATGTATATTTTGTTTTAAGTAAAAAGAGTTTTATTTGTTTTAAAAATGAAAGAAAGAGAAAAGAAAAGGGAAAGAAAAATGATGGCATGGGACAAGCATGGGGGACAAGGTATGGGGGGCATTTAATAAGGAGAGAGAAAGAGCATGGCTCTTATCTCTCACCCTCACCCTTTCATCCCTCATTTTCCCTCACAACCCTCACTCACCCTCTTATTTCTTCTTCTTCTTCACTAAAAGACCATCTCTTGAAAACTTTTTCGCCACAAACCTCAAGCCTAAATCTTCATCAAACCTCACTAAACCCTTCACAAATCATGCTTAAGCCCACTTGTGATGTCTTGGAGCTTGATGGCTAGGGTTTCATCCAAGTTCGGTGAAGTAATGATGCTAAACCTTTATTTAGGCTCTAATGAAGGTTTTGTGTTAATTAGTTTCAGTTTTTTTTACCATGTTGTTTAAAAACTAGTGTTAATATCGTGTTTTGGTTAAACTTGGAGTCTCTGTTGAATCTTCTATCGACCCAGGTATTAGTTTGAGAAGTTTCCATCACAGAGACTTATTTTAGAGGCCTAGAACACACAATGACAACCTGAACCCATTCCCTTTTCTCTTGGCCGCAGATTAATTCATTCTGGCCGCAAATTGCGGCTAGATTGGGGAGTTGGGGTTCGTGTATTGTTCGTAGGGTCTCTGGGGAAAAGTATAGGCTTGTGGCTGGTGCAACTTTCTCTAATTCATTGTATATAAAAATCTGGGACCGTTTAGCTAGAATTCAAGCGTTTCGGAAACGTGCGATACGGATTTATCCGATTTTGGTTTAAGTGTTTCATACGATTAACAGCCATAGGTCGGTCTAGGATGTCGCTGCACGCGTTTAGCCCGCTAAGCTAAGACTTGATAGCTTGTGAGAGTCGATTCGTTACTTGCCATTTGTGTCCGTGTGTTGTCGTTAAGTTTACTAATTTCATGAGTATTGGTTTTGTGTGATATTAGGATCACAGGTGGGAACTTCGGACGCGGCCAGGAAGGGGAAGGAGGTGATCGGATTCACTTAGCTCGAGATCGTCGGTGAGTAGATTTAATATCTACGGGGGAATCATCTGTATAATGTTAAGCGCCGAAGTCTAGATTCAAGTGATATAACCTTGTGTGAAATGCTTATATATATACTGTGATTATGCATGACTACCATTTTGTACATCCTAATACCTGTTGTACATCGACATATCATTAATATGACACTGCAACATTACTAACGGTTCATGTTGCACGAGCACCAATTTATATACCACACAAACCGTTGGTAATTGTCATGCCACGCACACTGCAGAAATTTCCATGGATAAAAATATGTTGTACGGCATTCATTATTGACAGTTAGATAACGATTCTAGTACTAGTACGCATCATTATTTGCATCATGCATACATTGCTATAGTGATATATCCATATGATGTTTTCATGAGATTTCTGTTTCGTGGATTTGGGGAATCGCAAAGTACCTTTTGAAAACTTGAAATATTTAAAAAGTGCGGTTTTCCCTTGATATGATATTTCTTTTCCACCATGAGTTTTCTCGGTTCTGAGCTATGAGCATACCCGACTCGAGGTAGGGAGAAGCCGTTTGCGGGTATATAGTGGATCCGGTAAGGTACCTCGGGGCAAGAAGATCGTAGAAAAAGACAATGAGTCCGGCAGGGAAGCACTACCTACCGATGAATGTATGGAAACTCGACGGATATCCGGAGGATACCATTCGGAGTTATATGACGAGATGGATATAAGGGCCGATCAGAGTGACGGCGCTTGAGATATTGGGATTTTAAGGTGTCGTTGATGGACACCGGAATTCTATGATGATGATTTATTGAGGATGGCTCTATTTTTATCCCACACTTAGAACTTTTATGATATATTCTGTACACGTAGTGTTGTATCCCGATGTAGTATCTTGATTTGGATTATGCTGCATCTCATATTATTGTACATATGCCATCATGACTGTATACGTAGGATTGGTTGTTTATCGTGCATGTATGTGATTACCTGTATGATATTATTTACTTCTCAAGAGTTGGCAACTCACCCCCCGTTGTGCCACAGTGTTTTTGCAGAGTTGACCCTCAGTAAAGTCGCGGCAGGGCTCTTTATTGCATCATTTTCAGTGGATACCGCTACTGTTGGGTGTGAGACCTTTTATAGGTGGGTTTTTGTGCGAGTATCCATATGCCTCCACCTGTATATCTTATTTGTATCTAGTACTCTCTATCTACCATTTATATGTATTTGACTTAAAGACGAAACTGAGAGATTCGATGTTTGTATTTTATTTGTGTTTCTGGTTGTCGTGCTCGTATGAGCCGGCTTTTATTTCATACTGCGATATTGTTTTACCTCTTATTATGCTGTTTTCACCTCTTATTTGCTTATTTCTTCGCTGCGGCGTCGTATATATACCTGTTGTGGTTGTGTTCCGCCTTTAGGCGTGAGTTGCTCCAGTTTGGGGATACCTTTTATATTCTATGTTTTGTACTCGTTTGGGACTAGCTTTTATAAAAGAGATGCTGCCGAAATTTTTAAGAAAACAAATTTAAGTTTTGAGATTTTAACTTGAGATTTTAAATGTTTTTAAACTAATGTTTTACTGTTTTACCACTCTATCTTTTCATGGTTTAGATTTCTGGGTTTTTCGGTTTACTTGAATTACGTTACGCTTTTAGACGTTGCGTGATTTAAATGCCGGTCGTATTCCTAACTTTGGTCGTAACAATAAAACTACAACTTATTAGGGTAACTAAAGCTTTAGCATGCTTTAGTGTATGTTAACTAAAGCTATACTAATAAGCTATAGCTCAGTTGGTATGGGACTTTTCCATCTTGGAAAGAGTGCGGGGTTCGAATTCCAGAATCTCCAGAAAGGAAAATGACAACAGACTAATACTTTCAGAGCAAATTCATGGGTTAGCAGGACGTGTGTGATGTGTGCATGGATATGTTGAGCCAATGCTTAAAGAAAAGGTTAATTAGAACCGAAATCAAATTTCAAATTTTGGTGTTAGTTGGGACTTCAACAGGATCTTTTTTTTTCTCGAAGTAACAAAGTAGAGCAACTGCTCTACTTCACAAGATATATTAATATATAAATATGTACAGTACAAAGTAAATTCCATTTTCAGAGCCTGGTAACATAGTTTTTTTTTTTGGGGTTTTGTTTTTATTGGCGAAAGATGATGGCACGAAACCCAAATTAGCAACCCAGGTTTTTGTCCGCGGTGGCATTTTGGTATTAATGCCAACACAAAAGTTGCAAGTTTGGGGTCTCCTAACGCACAAACCCCCCCATGAAGAGCCTAACAATACAAGCACTAGCAGCATAAAAGTAAGAAAAGGCCTGGATGGTTGGGAACTACTGGACTAAAAGTTCTAATTCTTAATTCCAATACATAAAACTTTCCAGCCTAAATATAATAAAAAACCCTAAAGATCAATGCAAACCAAAAATTACTAAAGCATATGGCAATACTATATTTTATCCTGGTTTTATTCTCTATTTAATAGTATGCATTGAGTAGAGTTGAAAAAATAAATTAATTATAATAACATAATAATTTAATAAATCTATAATAGAACCTTATTATTAATACAATATTACCAATTATGGATATTCACCCTGAATGATAAGAACACAAGGGGTCAAAGAGCTATACAAGAAATCTATTTTTTTAAGGTAAAGAATAAAAAGCATCCTCTAATTTTTCTCATGAGCTTTTACAACCTAAAACATTCGTCTATATTTTCCTATATGAATCATATAACATGGGGGTGAAAAAAGAATTGACAGGAATGAATATGAATTACATGTGCCGGAATAGAATAGAACAAAAAGAAAAAGGAGATTACGGATAATGATCTAAATCAACCAAATCCAAGGAAACCACTAGGGCTGTAGGCATTTGAAAGAAAGCGTAGCTTTAGAAATGCAAACCCCCCCCCCCCCCCCCCTAAAGAAAACAGAGAAGTGATGATAAAGGCAGCAATGTTTCCGCCTCCAGAGAGAGCATCCCAGGGCCCCGCACCAATTGAAACAATCATCTGCAAGAAAAGTGCACATAAATAACATAAGAAAGACTAATAAGAATATAAAAGTCATCGTACAGTAAAAAGTTGATCGTACTTGACAAAACAACATTGAGATGAGGGGGCTATGTTTTGGCGGGTTGGATAGTGCATCTCTTTTTCAACAATTATACTTTGCCCCCATACTTTTGATAACATGTTTCATAATATTTGTGACTTTATAACATTTTAGTAAATCACTTTTGCAAGTCTTTGCTATCAAGCACGCAGGCATGCAAACACACAAAATGCGCACACACCCAAGTACATGTATATATACATGCATATTCGTGCGCGTGCACGCGCACTCTTTTGCAAGTCTATGCTATCAAGCATGCAGGCATACACACACAAACATGCACACACTCAAATACATGTACACACAAACTCACTCGTACATATATTTATGTGTGTACATGTGTACAGAGCAATGATCTGGTGAGACGAAATATTTAGGTGAGACAAAGAGACGGGCATTGTTGGTCGTTACACTAGAAAAATAAATATATAGGTAATTTTCATTAGCCTACTTCCGCTAAGTGTTTGCTTTGATGGAAGCAGAGTTTGATAGTTACTTCCAAAAGATGATGCGCATCTTATGTAGCATGCCTACTTCCAAAATTTACTAACTTTTATTTTGGGTTGGAAGAAAGTATAAAGCACAAGGAACAAGGAAAACAAATAATAGTTTCTTGTTCCTATTTATTACTTCCAAAGAGTAATGATTTGTTACTACTGTAAAGCGGTTTTGCTTGTTCGTTATGTTCATAAAAGAAACAGAAAAAGATGCTTCATAATTTTCTTTCTTCCAAAAAATTGCAAACAAACACTAAAAGTAACTTCTAAGTCTACTTCCGTGACAATTTTTTAAGAAGTTACTTCAAGAGTACTTCCATCTCTTCCGGTACTTCCGGTCATCCAAATAAGCCCTAAATAGAAATGATTTAATGTTTTTGTTATGGAAATATTTAAATGTATACTTGGCATAAATATAAAAAATTTATTTAAAAATAAGTTAATGATGGAAGAATATATTTGGATATATTTGATTCATGTTTATAACCAAAAAAATGTACTTTAAGATTCTAACACATGTTTTATGTATTGCAAGCTTCATGTAAAACATTTTAAATGATTATTGGGCATGCACTGCTAGATATGTATGTATTATACTTCTGAAAATAATATATATATAACAATAATCTCCGAAACCGAAACCAGCGAAACCTATCGATATTGACAAAATGTGGAGGTCTCCGCAACTGAAACCAAAACCGAGATCTCAAACATTGATTATAACTCTCTTCTAAAATATATTCCTTTTATCAAGTAAGCCATCAAAACTTACTATTTTAAAATTTCAAAACATAATAAGTAATATTATCCTGGAAAGGAGCAATTTCAATATATTTATATGCTGCACATGCACGGCAAGTGCCAGGATACCAGCTGGTTTACCAGGAATGAGATAATTTGACTACTAGATAAGCATAAGCCGTAACAAACCTGAGGAATGACAATTGCCAGATTTAGGACCCCAGTAGCCAATCCTGTAAATGCAGAGCCGTAAAGTTCAGTATAGAATCTAAACAGAGATATTTCGAATAAACAGCCAAAAAAATGGACCTTGTCCACCTCCTGTACCGGCAGTCAACTCTGCGGTCACAGAGAATGGAACACTATATGTAATCTGCAGCATGAGGAAAGCAAGATCATTGCATTTTGAGAATTAGATATGTAAAAAAAAGAGGTAACATATTGAGAAAATTAATTCTTACTGCTAAAGGAAACAAGAAGCGAGAAGATAACCAACGACGCATTCTTAATTCCCTTGTTTGCTCCAAGCACATGCTGAATTCCCTTGGAGTAATCATGAAGGGACAAAAAGCTTATGATTGTTATTGCTGCCGTGCAGATAAACACAATAAAATTGCTCATTGCCCATACTGCTTTTGAACCCATTCTCCGACACAATGGATCAATGAGAAAAGAGCTAATTCCAAGGACAACCTGGAATAAGTAAATAGTTATTTTTCTAGGTAAAAATGTAAGTCTTAACGCTAAAGCAAGATGATTGATCCTGAGTTCTTACTGAATTCAATAGCAAACCAAATGCACCTTCTCTCACACCATTCCGATAAGCACCACTTTCAGATGGATTCCCTTTTGGATCCCCATGATAGACTTCACGCCCCATCCAATCAGTGTCAAAGAGGAAGAATGGAAACCATGATATCTGCAATAAATATAGTAAGGAATGTTCCAATAAAAAGTTATATCTATAAAAATGCTTTAGTAGACAACTATTATTAAGAATCGATATCCATTAGAGAAGACACCCAACTCATATGTCTAAGGATGTAACGAACACTTTAAGATTATCAAACATAATACAACAACTGAGCCTTTTATCCCAAGCATATGGGGTAGGCTACATGAACCAACATGAGAATCACGCCGGGTCCAGCACATGAATCCTCCGCCTCCACTCACTCCTATCGAACAATATACTTTCATTGAGTCCTTTGGCAACCATATCATTTCGTATCACCTCCATCCATGTTTTCTTCGGTCTCCCTTTTCTCATTTTGCCATTGCCCATATCGAGAGTATCTATTTGTCGAACCGGTGCTTCCATAGGTCTGCGTCGCACATGACCAAACCATCTTAGCCGGTTTTCCCGCATCTTCTCCTCCACAGATGCTACACCAACTTTTGTACGAATATCCTCATTTCGCTCCTTATCTTTTCTAGTGTTACCACACATCCAACGAAGTATGCGCATCTCCACTACGTGCATCTTCTGTGTATGATGCTTCTTAGGAGCCCAGCATTATGTACCATATAATAAGGCAGGCCGAATAGCGCTCCAATAAAACTTCCCTTTCAATTTTAACGGAAAGTTACAATCACACAAAATCCCTGTTGCACTCCTCCATTTCAACCAACCAGCTGGGATCCTTTGATTAGCATCACTATCGATCTTCCCATTCTTTTGGATGATGGAACCTAGATATCTAAACTGGTCGCTCGGTGATATCTCTTGCCCTTCCAATGTTATACCAATGTGGTTTTGACTTCTCTGGTTACTAAATTTGCAATGCATATATGATGTCTTGGACCTGCTCAATTTGAATCCCCGAGATTCCAATGTTTGCCTCCATAATTCCAATTTGGCATTAACCCCTGCTTTCGTCTCATTTACTAAAACAATATCATCAGTGAATAGCATACGCCAAGGTACCTCATCTTGGATAGTTCTAGTAAGCTCATCCATCACGATGGTAAACAGTAATGGACTTAATGCAAATCCTTGATGTAAACCAATTGTAATCGGAAAATCACTCGTTAAGCCGCAGCAATTTCTGACATTTGCCACTACTCCATCGTACATATTCTTGATATGTCAATATACTTGACGGGGACCCTCTTTTTCATCATTGTCCCCCATAATCTCTCTCTAGATACCTTGCCGTACGCTTTTTCTAAATCAATAAATATCATATGCAAATCTCTTCTCCTCTTTCGAAAACGCTCGACAAGTTGACGAAGCAAATGAATAGCTTCTGTCGTCGATCGTCCAGGCATGAACCTAAACTGGTTATCCGTTATCTTAATATCCTTGCTTAGCCTGTGTTCAATCTCTCCCAAAGTTTCATGGTATGACATATAAGTTTTATTACACGGTAGTTTGAGCAACTTTGAATGTCACCCTTGTTCTTGTAGATAGGTACAATGATACTTTTCCTCCATTCATTTGGCATCTTTTTTGTCTGCCAAATCTTATTAAACAGATCTGTCAGCCATTTAACGCCTATTTCTCCTAAGTATCTCCAAATCTCGATAGGAATCCCGTCAGGACCAACCGCTTTTCTTAAACTCATTCTGTTCAAAACTTCTTTAACCTCAGGTAGTCTTATTTTACGCATGAAATCACGGTTTATATTTTGAGATTGAATGACAAGTACATCCAAATTCTTAGTAAAGCTCTCATTGAACAATTTGTCAAAATAATCTCTCCATCTTTCCTTGATATCCTCATCTCAAACTAAAACCTTCTGATTTTCGTTTTTGACACACTTCACCGCACATATGTCTCTAGTCTTCCTTTCCCGCATCCGAGCAATCCGGTATATATTATTTTCAGCCTCTTTAGTATCTAATTTCTCGTACACCTCCTTGTAGACCTTAGATTTAGCTTCCCGAACAGCTTTCTTAACTTCTTTTTTAGTCATTTTATACTTCTCAAATCTCTCCACATCTCTACTTTTCTTCAAATCTTTATAAGAATCCCTTTTAATTTTAATAGCAGCATTTACTTTTTCATTCCACCATGATGTGTCCTTAGATGGTGGAGCACCACCTCTCGACTCACCAAGTAGATCTCTAACTATCTTCTTGATACAACTAGCCATTTTGTTCCATGTTCTGTCTGAATCATCTTCTGACTGCCAATCCGTTTCTTGGACTACACGATCTATAAAAGCCGTTTGGTTACCTTCTTTCAATCGCCACCATTTAATTCTAAGCTCTACCTTACGTCTAATGTTCCTAGGTCCTCTTCTAAATCAAAAATCTAGAACTAAAAGTCTATGTTGAGTGGTTACACTCTCACCTGGCACTACCTTACAGTCAATACAACAATCTCTATATATTCTTCTCGTCAGAAAAAAATCTATTTGACTAGCACTTGATCCGCTCCTAAAAGTGATAAGGTGGGACTCTCTTTTCCTAAACCAGGTGTTTGCTAAGATCAAGTCATAAGATAAGGCAAAATCTAGAATCGAGTTACCTACTTCATTCTTCTGTCCAAAACCAAAACCTCCATGGATAGTATCAAACCCACTACGACTAGTACCTACATGTCCATTAAGATCACCACCAATAAATAACTTCTCTCCACTAGGTATACTTTGCACCATCTCGTCTAAATCCTTCCAGAATAGACGCTTACTAGCGTCATCAAGACCTATCTGTGGTGCATAAGCACTAATAACATTAAGGATCTCTCCACCAAGAATACGCTTAACCAGTAAAATTCTATCACCTTTTCTCCTAATCTCAATTACATCCTCAAGCAACCGTCTATCTATGATTATGCCTACCCCATTACGATTTCTATCTCTACCCGTATACCAAAGCTTATAACCCCAAGGCTCTATGACTCTACTCTTTTCACCTATCCACTTAGTTTCTTGCAAACACATAATACCAACTCTCCTCCTAATCATCACCTCCACTAATTCTTTTCGTCTACCCGTAAGGGAATCTATGTTTCAGGAAGCTAGACGGATCCTATGAAACCCTTACTTATTTGTCACTACACCCGGGGTCCGATGTAGGGCGTCGTTTCTGGACGACGACCCTTGCTTATTTGTCACTACACCCGGGGTCCGATGTAGCGCAAACGTAATTGTCCCAGTTTTAATAAGCATCTCTTTTATTATGCCGCAAACCCCATGTGGCCATATGTTTAAATCTCACATGTCAACTTCCAAGTAGAAAACAAAAGCAGCCCTACAAAATGTGTAGAATTGTAATAATTCTGTAATTTATCCTTCTATTTTGGATATTAACCCTCTAATAAGAAAGTTCTTGTAAAATTATTTTATAAGATTAAGAATTATAATTGTCATGAAAGTTTACAATATTTTGTTTCTGTTTAGTAGCATGTGCCAAAATACTGGTAAAGATAAATTGAAAGTCAGAGCTATATTGCATACCCAAGCAAGTGCCATTACAGGAAGCACAGAGTGCATTCCAGGCGGCAAATGTCTTAAGCTAGTCAAGAGATTAACCAGAACTGCCGATGGTCCATCATCCAAAGCATTTGTTTTTATCATGTCTAGCTTTTGAGTCAAAACCCTTTTGGGCCATTATAATTTTCTCTGCCATGCAACATTTTGATTTCAGAGATATAACCATTCGCTAGGTTTCCTGGCGTTGTTTGTGATAATCCAGGATCCTGTTGCTGAGAATCTTTCAGTAAGGGTGCATAATCAGACAAATGCTGTGCAGGTTTTGCTTCCAGTGAAAAATATAGAGTCATAAGCATACAGAACAGGAGGAAAGCCTGCAAATGCCACCACAAGCATTTTCCATTACGGCTGATAAAATAAAATAAAGATACCGCAACCAAAGGACATAATGACCTTCTAAGAGATCTTAGATAAGAAGCGTAAGAATTTAGCAAACACAAATAAATGAGCTACTCTATGTTCATTTAAACTCCATAAGGACACATACTGTTTGGGCGCAGAAAAGATTCAAGTTCATCTTCATCCAGTAAGAAATTTACAACATTTAAATATCAACCATTTATAGGTCAGCTATAAGAGAAACAGTAAAAACATACAAGGAAGAATTCATGAAAGGAAATGATTGTTGAAAAGCAAAGGAGAACACAAAATTTAGAATGGCAATCTTCCAGGAGTATAGCATATGATTTGTTGGGAGACTATTTTTTTTTTTTGAGGGCTTGTTTAAGCACACTTATATAGTAACAAAAACTAATCACTTTAGTGAACTAGTACTCTTCATGCGCAACACACATATACAAGGAAATTTCAGTTGTATAATTATTTATTATAAAATCATATTAATTACTATTCCAGAATGCATATCATGTAGATTTTACATGAATATTGTACATGAGAATAATGGAGGACCAAGGCCCCGAATAGGATTTCCTCCTATGATGTCAAAAAAGGTCAACCCTCCATTTTTTTCGAAGATTGGCATTCACATCTTCATTGTCTAAGTTGTAGATACACCAAATTTCATGTGATTATAACATCGTCTCACCGTTGATTTGGTGGGTGCAAATTAACAGTTATCTGATAATAGAACATTTTTAAAAAAATTGCATCATTAAATAACAGTGAAATTATGTTAGAATCACATGAAATTTGGTGTAATAACATTTAAGATAACGACGATCAAAATGGACGGTGCTGATCGCCGGAAAAAATGGCGGAGTTGACTTTTCTCGACGCCATAGGAGGGTTCCCTTCCAAGGGCCTCAGTCATATATAACTGAGACATGGCGTAAAAAGAAATTAATGCATCTTTAACATTAGAAATGGATTATCTCAACAACAAAAAAAACATTAGAAATGGTCATAAACAGAATTCAGGGATTTGTTATTTCTTACAGTCACTTTCTGTACCTCTTCATTTGGAATTTTGAGGGAGTAAAATATTTATAAGGATGGTATTGGTGGGAAAACCATATTGAGACAAATCAAATACTGGATTATGGCATGTGCGATGCACGTAAATAGCATTGTCTATCAAGAATGATTTTAAATTCTATTTATGCTATTAAGAATGATTTTAAATTCTTGTTATGTGTTAGTTTCGCTAAAATACCATAATCCATCTACATAGTTCAGATAAATGTTGATTTATTTTCGTTTTAAGCTTAATTGGTAATAACCATGTGTAACCATGTGTTCTTAAATTTAAGTTACAAAGCAAGTTGGGGTTAATATAGAATAGATTGGAAAACTTATAGCATAGGTAAATAATACAAAATTATGGGTGTTTATGTGCAAGTTTTCATTTTCTATTTCCACTTGGTGTGTGCGTGCGCGCATGTTCGTGTGTGTGTGTGTGTGTGTGTGTGTGTGAGAGAGAGAGAGAGAGAGAGAGAGAGATTTGATGTACAGACTGTTGATGTCCTGGTCATTGGTACATGTTCGATACATCTAACATATACATATCAATTTTAAGATGTGCATAAGAGATTTTCTCAACAAATCAGATAGAATCCAATATGGTATGATAGTGACATGAGACCAATACAAATATACCTACTCGACAATGTATTCATACAACATACTATATTACTTCCAATAAAAGATAACATTACAGGGTCTCTGAGAGTCCACAAAAAGAAGAGTGGAAATGGGACCAACAATGCAAGAGACATTCTCCATGAACCATTGAGCCATATTCTAATGGAACAAATCATTTCGCACATTCAAGGGTTTCTTTTAGATTTTGCATGTAAACCATAGTTAGAACAATCACATGTTAATACGACTTGCATGTATGAATTAGAGGAGACCATCTACTTTAACATGTGAAGAATTATGTCTATAGGAATGCAGAGGGGACACATTCATATCTTCTCCATTTCTCTCTTTCACATCTCTTTCATCTTCTTTAATAATCTTAAACTGCAAACCAAACCTAACCTTCCTGTAAAACTACAACAATAGTATTAAAGCAAGAAGTTACCCAGAAGACACATAACCATCACCACCATCTAAATGACCCTTTCCGATCCTCTCCAACCACCTAATGCTGATTACAAACTATTTTGGGTAAAACTGAGCAGGAGGATTTTACTCTTATGGTGACTAGTCTACTTAGTTGCTTGCAAGATAACAGAGATAGACAACCTGATAATTTAAGTTAACTGCATGCCATGTAGAAGAATAAGTTTCCATAGTCAACACGACATTAGAAATGGCAATTATATCATAATGCAATAGCAAACAGTTAGGTTTATTTTGTTTTTTCTTTCTTTCTTCCTTCTGTTTTTTTTGTTTTTTGTTGTTTTTTTGGGGGGTGGGGAGGCCTAAATAATCATGGATGCAGGAGCAACATTAATAAACTCTTTAACGTTGTTGCAATGCTTATATAAATTGAGAAATTGTTTCACATCAAGTTATAGATTAAGATAAAGATGCACTATAGTAAGCTATTATAGAAATATATTGCATTACAAAAGCATTAACTCACCACAGCAACTAAAAAAGCTGCTTTCAAATTTGCACATGCATCACAACAAGCTCTAGTCCGTAAAAAAGGGAACCACCTGTTTACCAAACATATGCTATTATTGGAATCTACTGCTAACTACGAATTCTCATAAATAATGCACAAACTCTTGGAGCTTCCAATTATAAGACATTAGTGTTCTGGTATGTGCTATGGACGGACAAATAAGAACTTGCATTTGAGACAAATAAAATTGATTCCTATAAGGTTTTTCAAATGTTGAGTTATTGTTTTTGAAAGACACCTAAAAAAAGAGAGATATAATGAGGTTAAAGAAAAAATTCAGAGCATCTATTATTTAATTGAATGATAAGGTGTCGCAGGACATCACTTCCATACATGTTCATTGTATGAACATGCTCGGATTGATTTGCATTATAATACATCAGACATAATGTTAAAAATCATCATGGAAACTAGAATACTAGATACTGAAAGGCAATAAAGTTAATAAGTTTAGTGTTTACTTTAATTCTATGCTAAGCAGATACAAAACTAACACTTCAAGAAAAGGAAAAATGTTACAAGTATTTACTTTAATATATGATAGCGGATTCTTTTAATTTTGAAAAACGAGTATGTTATTTAACTGTTATGGGCTTATACGTAAAACGTAAATTATAGTAGTACTACCATTTCGCAAGTGCATATGGAGCTCAGAGAAAGGAAGGAATGAGAGCAGCCTACAAAAGAGGTAGAGGTATTCTTAAACATTTTTCAGTTTGTCAGCCTCTCGTTCAATCTCTTTTTGAGAGAAGGTGCCACCTGGCAATAGTGCAGAGGTGTTAGTCAAATTCAATTTGTGGATGAGGATCCAGTTCTATTAGTAGATACGTGGCATATGTACTTCTTTATTTAACTTGGACAAAATAAGAGAAAAAATGTTTCAACTCAAATTTATGTATATATACAGAATGAAGTGTTGAGTTGGTAGTGCTAGAAATAAAATATATATTTTTCATATGACTTGCATGAATCTTTTTACACCTCGCAATCACCCTAAAAGGTTCTTTTAAGTCCTAATCAATTTTCCATGCTTGATGATTGATGCTCAAAACGTTTAGATATCAGCAAATGAAATCCAACAAAAAAATTTCATGACACCAAAAAAATTAACTGAACGTGAAGTGGGAGGGAATAACATCGTGACAACGTTGACATAAACTATGTTCAAAATTTTTTTTTGGACATCATCAAATACTTGGAGCTACTAAACCTCAAGAAAAAGATCCAAGAGAGGTCATATTGATCTTGGAGCAAAAATGAAAACAAGTCAAGCTGAAATTACATGACGATGTAGTTGGATAAGTGGGACAAATAATGAGATATCACAGCTGAGAGATTTGGAACTTTAATAGGGATCTGATATATTATTCATAAACTGAGTATAAGTTTTGCAGTCTCATGAGAAGTCTCAATCCACAATGAAATGTTCATTTATGTTAAAGAACAAGTTACAAAAGATAAAGATTTTTTAGTTACCAATTCTATTTACAAAACATTAAGTTCTGAGCATCCATGATAGTGAAAAGATTGAGTTAAAATCAATAAATGGCCCCTCTTGGAAATTAGCTTTAAATTTACGGAGTGCAAGACCATAATGATAAAGAAATTGATGATGTATGTAAACTTGATATTATCTCAAATTATGATTTCTTCATCTTGCAATAGGACACCAAAATGTTTAGTAAATCACATGAACTCACCTTTTCATCTAGAATTTCTGATCGTCTGAGCTTAAATTATATGATCTAAGAAGTTTGGTCTAGGCACTTGCCAATGTGAGGTTATGGCTACAACCCTTTCTGGCTAATGGCAATGCCAGGAAGATGGCACCAATCATAAATGGTTGCATCAGGTTATCTAGGATGAAAAACTTCTCAATTATTTCTATAGCATTAACAGTCATTACACATGCACCATAAGCGACGGGAGAGCCAATAGCCGTTTTGCAAGGAGACTCACATCATAATAATGATGACATCAATGCAAAATATAAATTAAAATAGTTAACTCAAATTGGCATTTAGTCTTGACATATTGCTATATTGAAGGGGTATTTTATGAAAATCAATTCTTTTTTGAGAGGATACATCTACAAGCACATGACATATTGTAATCTTTAGAGATTCTAGCTTCAACTCTAAATTTGCAACTAAAATAAGAAAACCTAAGGAAAGAAACTAATCCAAGAAGATGTAGAGGTCAGCAGAAGGATCAACTATTCACTAAAGAAAACTGTCAATATTTTGAAAATGAAAAAAAAGATTAGAATACTAATTTTAATTCAAGATAGTGTTACTCTTAGCAGATGTCACACTGACATAACAAGAGAGAATATCCTTTATCCCAAATATTTGCAATCATCTATAGCTAACATGAATTCTTGTCTTTCATTCAACATGGTTAGGGGTTATCTCCTAGATTAAAGTGGTAATTATCATATTTTCTATTGCCTCTTGTTCAAGATGTTTAGCTTAGTTCTCATTGTCGTTAACTACAATTAACTGCAATTCTGAGGCTTCTAGTCGACACGCTGGTCACCATCACACACCAAATGATCTCTACTGCTTTTCCCTCCTCAAGTAGTGCATCACTCAACTTTTTAAAGATGCAACCATTTATCCTCCTATAAATGACAATTTATCCTCTATTCTATCTTGACATTCGCATTTTAGCTGCATTTATATTTTGAAAATGTTTTTTAATTGCTCAACATGGTAACCAAAAAAAGTTTACTAACCTATTGTTCGAATACCCTTATTGTACACGGGTTTCATATATGTAATTAGATACCAAGTAGAAGCGTAATAGCATAATGAAATTGCCTATATAAAGAGGAGGATTAAGATTAGTCTAATCCATCCATTATATTTCCTTAAAACGTTCTCTCTTTTATTTCTCTTCTAATATGATATCAGAGCTGGTCTGAACCACTCGTTCTTTCATATCTAGTCCTAACTATTCATTTCATCACCAAACCCTAAATCCTAAACAAACCCTAACCTTAACAGTAACAGCCACCGCAACCTCATCCAAACTCGTCGGACCTTCGTCAGACCTCCAGCGGCATGGTCGAGACTCGCCGGAGCTCCAGCACGCGTCGACCAGGCCAGTTGACTCGATTCCAGCCAAGTCGAAGCAGTTCTTCATTGATCTTCTTCAGATCTGAGTTTGTCGTCGATTATGGACTCGACTTGAGTCGCCTTCTTCGAATCTGAGTTCGTTTTGATGATTTCTTGGTCGATTTAATGATTCCTTTGGTCTTTCTTTGCCAATTTGGTAATTTGAGCTTGGGTACTGCCGATTTCGGGCAGTTTTTTTGGTCGATTTGGGATTTTGAGCTTAGTTTTTGTTGATTTGGGGCATTTCTTGGTCAATTTGGGACTCTAAGCTCGGATTGTACTGATTTGGGGCAGTTCTTGGCCATTTTAGAGGACTTCTTGGTAGATTTGAGCCAGTTTTTGGTGATTTTTCATCGTCTGCTGCAGTAACCCAAGCCTTTGAGGTAGTTTCTTGCTGACTTTTGGGGTTTTGATGTCTATTTGTGCTATGTGTGGGTGTATTGATCGTGTTATCGGAGTTTTTGGCGATCGATCATCACAATTGAGTTGATTTGTGGGTGTTGTGTTGTGGATCGGATCTTGAGAGATCGATCGTAGTAGAATCTTTGTGATTCCTTTCTTTGTTTGATTGGAGCTTGTTCTTGTTTGAGGAGTGGTTCTTATATTCTTGGAGATGGAGAGCAAATCGGAGAGTAAGCAGATCTCTTCTACCGATATCTTAGCCACTAAAATGGTGGATTTCAAACTTGATGACCAGAATTTTCATAGTTGGAAGCTTAAGGTGAAACGTTATATCAAGGGGAGGAGAAAGGGCGATCACTTGACGAAACCTCACCCTGATCCGATTGTCACCGATTGGGAGGCGGATGATGCCCAGCTCAGTCACCTCTTACTTAGCTCGATGGAGCGACGGACCATGGATGGGCTCGTCCACTTGGGACCCATGAAGACGATCTGGGATCAGTTTCATAAGCTTTATTCTTCGCAGCAGAGTCTCTTGAAGGCATATGGCTTGGTTCATCAGTTGTACAAAATTCAGCAAGGGACTTGTTCACTGCATCAGTATTACTCAGAGTTTCGGCATCTCGCCCAGCTGGTCTCAGAGTTGTTCCCGATCACTAATGATGTCACGGAGATGAGGAGGCGACATGAGATCAACTAATTTTCTATATCTTTGTCATTTGAACAAAAGCTTGATGTGCAAGGGCACAAATTGCTTTATATAGAAAACAAGACGATTATATACTGAGTTTATATCCAGCATACCTCCGTCATTGTCTGCTAGAACCAGCTGAGAACCCAAGAATATTCCCAACAGCCATCCAGGAGAAAAATATTGCATTTGCAGAATTGCATTGATCAGGGCCTATCACAAAAATATATGGCATCATTTTTTAACCTTGTATTTAACTGCAGTTAGCCTTCTCTTTATTTTTAAATTTTTTAATAATTCGAAACAAAGGACAAAGGCTGAGTCAGCAAGATGGGCCCGTGCTGGACCCTACAAAGAAAATACACCAAAATACGATAAGAAATGCTGTTCATGCAAAAGTACTTCAGCAGTAGAAGTATCATCTTGTTACCTCAATGTGTACACAAGGTTAACAAAATAAAGAATAACAACTCTGGAAGCCACTTACTTGCACTGTATTGTTGGCAAGATCCAGCATCCAAAAGCCAGTAATAAAAATAGCAGCTGCTCGCCATCTGGGACCTTTATAAGTCCTGACCACATAGAAATAGTGCTAAAATGTTAAGCCTTTTAAGCTCAGTACAGAGTATATGACGAATGGAGTTGCATGCAATCTTCTTCGGTGTCTCCCAAAAGGTATCCAACGTCAGCAGCAAAACCAATTAACAAGACCTAGGTTACAATAGAATGGACAAATCAAAATAAAGCCAGCATGCAACAAGATTTTGAGGAAAATCATGTTCAGATGTACAATACCCAGCAAAAGAAATCATGATGCATCCAGCCAAAATAAACGGCCACCTCCTTCCTAGTTTTAAGTGACACATGTCACTACAGATACCAACACAAGGCTAAACCTGAGCAATAAAACTTCAGTTAGATTGGCTATTTGATGGAAGATTCTGTTGGAATATTGATAGATTTTCGTGCTGCTGTAGATCATATACTAATATAATTTTAAAGGCTTATTTTAAAAAAACTCCCTTGTAGTTTCATGGTTTTCCAAGAAACTACCATGTACTTTCAAAACTACAAAAAACTACCCATTTTAACAGTTCACATCAGCATTAATGACGCCACGTTAGCGCCACGCCAACTAATTGCCATGTCATAAAAAGAATTCAATAATTTCTAAAAATACCCTCAATTTCATCTTCTCCAATTCCTAACCCTAACCCTAGCCCACGTTGCCGCCGCTCGTCGCTGCCTCCGCCCTCGTCCCCCGCCTCCCCAGATCGCAGATCATCGCCCTCCTCCCCTACCTCCCCCACCCCTTCCCTGACCTCCGCCCTCCCAACCCTTCCCCCTCCACCACTAAGCCCCGACCCTAGCCTAGCCCTAGCCTAGCCCCAACCCTACCGATGCTACACCGCCGCCACTGTGGATCTTAGCCCCCCTCCTATGACTCCTCTCACCGTCCCCCTCCTTCTCTTCCTCTTATCAGCATCATCATCACCCCCATGCCTCTCTGCCTTCTCATCATCACCGTCCTCTCATCCACCACCACCACCACCTCCTCCCATCATTGCCATCCTCCTCCTCCACCTTGCCATCCACCGCCTCTTCCTCGTCATTCTCATCCACCTTGCCATCCACCACCACCACCTCCTCGTCATCTGCCTCCTCTCATCATCGTCACGGGTGTCCTCTGGCTGATGAGGTCCTCCACTCGTCACCGATGACCGCCGCCCCCTCCATCCATAGCCATATTAACTAGTTAGTTAGTAATTATTAACTATGTAAATTAATTAATAAATACTTATATTATTAATTATATTTATTAAAAAGGTCAAAATGGTCATTAACATACCCAGTTAACTCTGTTAAGTGTTGACTGTTAGTTTGGGTAGGTTTTTTTAGTATTTTTGAAAGTACATGATAGTTTTGTGGAAAACAAGAAAACTACATAGGAGTTTCTAAAAATTAAGCCATTTTTATATTAATAAGAGTTCCTAATGTTGGGATAAATATTTGTAAGGAATTTGTTACAACAAGAACTTCATCCCAAATTTTTAGGGTCGGTTATATGAATCTTTTTCTTTCTGCTCTGTCAAGGGCCATTTCCTCTGATAAATTTACAATTAAAATATCGTTGTTAATAGCCTCTATCTATGTTCGTTTAGGCTTACCCCTGCCTACAGCTGCATCCAGAACTACAATTTTGTCACCTTTTTTGACCGTGACATTGACAGGTCTTCGTTGCACATGTCCAAACCATCGCAATCGATTCTCTCGCGTCTTAACTTCTATGGAAGCTAGCTCTACCTTGTTACGAATACGTTCATTTCTTATCCTATCTTTTGGTATATTATTACTCATCCATCTTAACATCCGCATTTCAGTCATATTTTTTTTTGGATATGCTTCTTAATTACCCAACATTCTGGTCCACTGAGAAGAGCAGGTCTAATTGCCGTCTCATAAAAATTTTCTTTCAATTTCAAAGGTACCCAATGATCACATAACACTCCTAAAGCACTTTTCCATTTCAACCATCCCGCTTTGATCCGAATTACATCCTCCTCAATCTCCCCATAGATCCTAAATAACGAAAATGGTTCTTCCTAAAAATCTCATGACTATCAATTTGCACCGAACACTCATGAGGATTTTGTTAATAAAAGATAATGTGAAATAGACTGTAGATATAGAGCAAAGCGCATCATTTCTAAAATCTTGATTTGGCCTCAGATTAAGTAAAAAAATTAATAAGTGCAGTATCCCGCTATCTATATAAAACAACATGTCAAAATGTGTTAAGAGGCAAACCAAATTATCATATTCATCATAATCATTTCTCATCTATCATCTTACAACATCAAATGCAAACTTATCGATAACACGTCGGTCATATATAAGTTAGTTTATGAACGAGAAAACAGAAGGGAGAAATACATACTAGAAGTATGTTCAAACAATTCTCCAGACTTGACAGGAATGAGGTATCTCGATTAGTTTTTACCAGAAAATAAAGAGGGTAACACAGACCAGATGAATTTTGAGTTTCATATTTATATTCTAATCTCTGTTTGCACGTCTCAGCAATGGCCTTTATCAAATAAAACCTCCCACACGGTGTCGAAATCAACTTCAGTTGGGATACAACACAAAGAAGGGGAAATCAAGTGTAAAATTTGAATTGGAAAAGTAATATTTCTGGTAAAGGGAAGTAGTCAAAAGTTGGTGAAAAGCAAGTTGAGAAGATGAAGGATAAAAAACATATAGCCATTCTCAAGGCTCCTCCATTCAAGAGAAAGTAAAGGAATGGAAACAATAAGAGCTAATTTTACAAATTTATATAACCCTTTATTAACTTCAGGTGACACTAATGATGATAAAATCCACCCTGAAATGTACAAAAACATTCTAAACATTGTATCCTCACAGAATACTATAAACTGTGTGGTCTTAAACTTGTTGAGTAAATTATCTGAATCTTCCATTGAAGAGAAGGAACAGAATTTAACACCACAAGAGCTGATTTCAGAAGCCCTCTAGAACCTTTGCAGGCTTCAGAATTAGCTATCTGTAATAAAAACAGTGACATGCAAAGAATAACAGACTGTTCCCTCACAATTTTTTTTCATTTTTATTTTTGGATGCGACCCCTTCAGGAATCAAACTGGCAACCTCTCACTTTGGAGAGGAAAGTTTTACGGCAAGAGCTAAGCTCCTTTGGTTCTTCAATTTCCTCACAGAATAGTACATATTTATATGCCTAAACTTGTTTAGTAGATTGCCTAAATTCCGTAGAAATTTTACCAGATTAGCCAGATACAGTTGTAGTTACCATGATAAGGCATGAAGAGTCATATTACATGGTTATGATGTTCACAGAATATTTATGATAATAATCTGGATGAAGACACGAACATTATGGAAAAATAAACGATTGTGTATCTATCATTCTTACAGGGGGGATATTATGGTTCTAGCCATTGCTTATGACAACATATTCACATGATATAAAATAAATCTGAAAAAAGAAAAAGCTAAGACACCAAAAAGATACAGAACTATAGTAGTATTCTTATTGAAACTAGAAAAAGTGTATTGCTAAGCATCAAAGTCTATTTATTCAAACCAAACAAGATCCAGGCAATTGAATGATAAATTTGTCAAGAACCGCTTTATTTAAAAGCTTGAGTTGTTGGGTTGTGCGCTACAATCCATATCAAGCTAACATAATTCTTGACACCCATCCATTAATGGTTGTTTTGGCCATATCAAAAGGCCTTAAAAGGAAACACTGGATTGCAATGTTGCAAGTAAAACACATTCATTCTTTATTTCATAGCAAGGGCATAACGCATAAAGGCATATGTTGCTTAATCAGATTACGCAAATATACTCATAAACATATTTTTAATATTCATATATATAGATATCCAGAATACACCAGAAATGATAGGACAAGGACATGCCACTGTTGAAAAAAATAAAAGAATTTAGGTCTTTATTAAGTGGATAATTGGATTTGAGTTTGTGTGTTGAGTTTTGGATATCAGATAGGTTTTGTGCATCGTATACATGCCCAATTAAATAAACTTTCCTCCGCATAATTCGCATAGGCAAATAATGCAGTTATTCACCATTTTTATATTTAACATGGCTGCTAGCCGAAAACTTTTAAGTGACAATTAGAATACATTTAAACCTAGTTTTACAACACATCTTAGTTGTAAACACAGAATAAAATCTGAGTAAACAAATAGTTTTTTTTTATAATAATTTGACTGATGAGAATATGAGATTTGAACTGAAACATCTTGAATGCTTTCATACCATGTTTATATTTCCCAAAAGCTTAACTTGTTGACTAACCCTATGAATATATCAAGCTAACATAGCACTTGACAAAATTGAATTCACAAACTTGGTTGCACCAGATCATTCTGGTGTTTTTAGGTCCAGTCACAGTATTTGAAGTGTCAATAAAGGTTACGACACAAAATAACGGGAATGTAACTTCATTATCAAGCAATGGGAAGGAATTAGTAACAATAAAGAATTGCAAAATCTTACTACTATTAATCTAGTGATAGGACCGCAAAGCCAAATGAACGAAGAAAATGCATGCTCGATTCCTAGTGTCTGCATCAATTAAAAAAATAGTATTAATGAAAGATTAGTTCCATATATTAACTAGTAAACACAAAATTGAGAATGAATAGCACTATGTACAAAAGCATAGAAAATATAATAAAATATAAACATTATCAATATTATTCTAGATAACGTATATACCAAGTATATACCAATGCTGTCAATGCGCAAGACGCAGTGCGAGACGCACAGGGTCTATGAGCCTGAGGCGCAAGGTGATCGCCTGAGGCTTGTGCCCGACTTTGTGAGGCGCATAAGTATGTAATGAGATATAAACAACCAAATAAAATTCCTCACTCAAAAATTTAATTTCGGACTCAAAAATCCAACACCAATAACATAAAAGGAAGGGGGAAAAGAGAAGAAATTATATCTAATTTTATGTTTTGGGTTACCCTCGGGTTACTCTAACCAAGAAAAGAAAAATCTATAATTCGAGAAGAAGAGAACATGAGAAGATGGAGAGACTCTAGCCACCGCCGAAGAACTTGATGAGCCGCCGACGAGCCGACGATGAAAACAAAAAACCCTAGACGGCCAATGGGGTAATTTCGAATTGGTCTCTGGTTATTGTTTCCAGTAGCCACTTAATTTTATGTTCTGGGTTCGGCTTTATTAAAAAAACCAATAGCCAAATTCACTCAACCTGTTTATCTAAAACTACCCACTTAGAATGAGACACGCCTCATATGAGGCGCAAGACAAACTTAAGGCGCATGTCTCGAGCGCCTAAGCGCGCGTCTCGCTGTTGCACAACGCCTCGAAGTTTCAAGAAGCGCACTTCAGCGTCCGGTTGCGCCTTGCGTATGAGGCACAACGCCTTTCGCGCTTTTGACAACATTGGTATATACTAGTTAATGAAATATAAAGTAATCCAGTTTCTTAGAGAAAACCACAATTATCATTGATACTAAAATAACCACAATATCAAGAGCTGTCACCAAGCTCCCCTCTAATATTTACACCCTCCCACTGAGAAATTACTAAGCATTGTCGGGTGTGAAGTTACCGGGAACGCGGACGAGAACGAAAATGCGAATGGGGAACACCACTTATTATGGAACTTTGTACACTTATACGGATATGAAAATGTAACTCTAGAACATAGACTGTTTTTTGATCATTTGTATATGAGTGTGTGTATATAAATTTATGGCTTAAATCCAACAAACTTCCCTATAGTTTCAACTCATGGCAGCTTACTACCCTATAGTTTTTTTTATTGAAAACTACCATATCTAACAGATCCAAGCCAAAACTGTTAATTTGGGATAAAAAGACAATTTTACCCTTATTATTTTTTCCTTAAAAAGGTAAAAATTCTAAAAACTAATGGGGTCAAGGTTTGGAGGCATAGTTTGGGGGCAGAGAAGGAAGGAGAGCTCGGAGGTGGTTGTTGGAACGGAGGTTATGAAGCGGGGTAGTGGATGGGATGATGGTGATGATGGAGATGGTGGCGAATTTGGGAGAGGTCAAGGAAGGGATGGTGGAAGATAGGTGGAAAGGGATGGTGGTGGTGATGATAAAGGGTGGTTGAGGAGAGGATGATGAAGATGGAAGCAGGTATGATTTTTTTTTTTTTTTGATTAGTTGCAATGGGTTTGTTTTGTTTTGGTTTGGTTGTTAGGTAGTTTGTGAAAGATTGGATTTTGATGGGTTGCTCTGTTTAATTACTTGCATGTATTCATTAAATTTGTGATTTGTTTGTCATAGATTAAAGATGATGACCATGATGACGATGGAGGTGGTGATGGTAGCGAATTTGTGGAAGGTCCAGAAAGGGAGGTGGAGGATAGGGGTCGATGAAAGGAGGTGGTGGTGGTGATGATGAAGGGGGTGGTGGAGAGGATGATGATGAGGTGGAGGGGATGATGATGAGGTCGAGAAAAAGAAACGGGAGGATGATGGGGGAGGTCAAGAAAGGCGTGGGCAAGGCGTGGATGAGGTCGGAGGTCAGGGGGTGAGGCGGCGGCGAGCGGAGACAACGGCGTGGTGGTAGTAAGGGTTAGAGTTAGGGTTAGAAGATGAAGATGAGGGTATTTTAGGAATAATCGAATTTTTAATGACGTGGCAGTTAATGCTGACGTGGTAATGATGTGCAGTTAAAATTAATGAGTCCCATTAGATATGATAGTTTTTTTTTTAAAAATAAGGTAGTTAGCTGCAACGGGTCGAAACTACACAGGAATTTGTTGGATTTAAGGGTAAATTTATATTCTATTGCAATCTGTCATTTTTTGAAACAAAATTAATATTTATCAATGTATACAATTTTTAAAAAACCCGACTTTGTGCCCAATTGAAATTCTTAATGAGTTATACTTTTGCCTCTTTCAATCTAAATTGGAATGGTGATTCTTTCGATCCAGAATGTCCGTGTTTTCTGATTGGGAATGATCATTCCAAATCGCAAAACACTAATGGTTTCGTGATTTACGGTAACTTATATTAGATACAACGTTGTAAAGACAAAATTTGAAAGAATAAAAAATTGACTATAGAAGAAATAATTAAAAAATTAGGACACCTTTCAGCCATTTTTGTTGGGCTAACAATATTATCTCTCTCAAATGGTAACATATGGCTAGCTACAAAATAATTTTCCCTTATAATCCCGACCTATCTGGTATCTATTGTATAAGTTTTTAATTTATATATAGGCTTAATTCTAAAAAACTAAATCTTTTAGCTAAAATACGAGAAACTCCCAAAAACTTTTAAAATACAAAGTAAACCATCATAAAACTTTCAAAATACCCAAGAAACTACCAAGAACACTTTAAAAAACTATGAGAATCCCGCAAAAATCAGGTGCCAAATCAGCAATAAATATCACAAAACTGCATACCAGTAGGATTTCTCGTAGTTTTAAAACTATTTGAAGGTTTCACGTACTTTGGCTAAAAGATTTGGTTTTTAAAAAAAATCAAGTCTTACATATATTTTGTCGAATAAACCATATTTATTACCACCAGGATTCTAGTTATATTTCTTTGAGTCTATCTAATCTATTTATAATTGTGTACATTTTGTATGTAATCATATATCAAATTGATCATTAATCATTTAACTATTATTGATTAGTTAGACTTTAGAGGCTAAGCCTAAACCAAAAATTTCAAGTTTGCTACACCACCACCATCATCCTCGGTCAACATGAGCCCATGGTTTTATTTTATCGTAGACGGCTGGTTTTGATCTAAAAAATGACCCTCAAGTTCCAATACCAAACTGGTTTAGATATGGTATGATTAAGCTATCTAACTAGCATGAAATTTAGTTTATTTTCAAATCTATTTTCTAATTAACCTCATGATACGCGTAAATTATAAATTAATTTAAAATTTTAACATATATTTGTCGAAACATTTTGTTGCAGAATTATAATGATGATTACAATTCTTTTTGTACATTGTTATACATTTTATATGACAATTTTTATTAGAAAATATCGAATATAATTCTAGTTAGCGTTATTGTTTATTAGTGAGTTTTGTTACTATTTATTTTTAAAACTATTCTAAACATCGTAATTATTAAAAATATGTCAAAAAGTTCATAGTTACTTTAACCATGTATTAAAAAAACCTCACACTAAACATAATTAATTACTAAAATCATGAAATGGCATATTGTCATTTTTACCGTTTATTTGAAAGATTAAAATATCTTTTGATTTTTAAAATATTATGAAATTTGTTTGCAAGCCCAGAACTAGAAATTGATTTATTTTTAAACCAACATATTTCCATAAACGCTAAAAACCCAATACGTTGATATTCAATTATTTTTAAGCCCTGGGCCCACTTTTAGCATACGTATTTTATTATATGATACACTTTTTAAGTAAAATTACACCATTATCCTTCTTTAGATTCCAAATTAAAATTCTTCTCTCCAAATTGCTTAATCAAATTAAGAACTTATGACAACACAACTTATAGAAATTATAATCTAAATAATATTTCATGAACTCTTTCAATCATAATTAAACGAGTTTTTTTCCCAAAGAGAACTAATCAAAAGGAAGAAATGAAAAAAAATTATACCTCGCATTTAGATTCATGTAGGTGAGACAAAAGTTTATGTTTCACAAAAAAATAAATTAGATTGATATAGAAATTAAGATGATGATGGGTACCGACTTGTGACAAATCATTATACTTTATTATTTAAAGAAACGAAAGAAGCCGATTAAGGTTTTGATGGATTTTGGAAAGGGTTCAAGATAGAAGATGAGGGTCATTTTGGCATTTTAAAAAATCAATGAATACTATACTGTATTTGTACTTTTTAAGAGTATTTTGGATTTAAAAGAAATTTATATAAAGAAATAAGGATTTTTGGCATTTATGGAAGTTTGTGGGTTTAGAAATAAGTCGCTTTTAATTAATGGGGCTAGAAGAAATTTTCCCTAAAATATTTTAATCTACAGTACAAAAAATGATATTCCAATCCGAGAAGATATATAAGACAAAGATGGGCAGCTTCAATCCTAAAAATGGCCACTGTATACCAATATTAAAACCGACAATTGAAGCCTTGCCTGAATCAACACTCTAGAGCTCGTGCAAACTTTATGGACAATCCGACAATATGAAAGTAGAACATTTAAAATTTTTGGTCATGAAGTTGCTCACGCGACTAAGGAAAGTCATCACGTTACCTAAGAACGAGGAAGAATCTAAATATAGAGAGGCTTAAGGAAGAGAGATGATTTTTTATATGAGAGCAATGGAAATGTAGTCTTTTCTAATCCATAGAATAATTGAAGTACCAAATGGAATCACAAACATAATTATGCTTATTTGAATAACTGCCAATTTGCTTCCCCGATATTGCTTCCACTTTTATCCTATGTTCATGAATCCTAACTGTCTTATTTGAATCTTAAAAAAGTCATTGCAGCAATGATACAATGCCAAGTGGTTAGAATTTCATAATGGATACATTGCATTGTTAGAATAAACAACGATGCAATGTCATGTGGTTAGAATGCCGAATGGATTCAATGGAGTGTATTTATCCTCGACATTCATTCTATTCATGAAACAAATAGCAAAAATAATTCTAAACTCATCTTCCACATTAAAAAGAATGTTTCTCTTAAGCCCAACTTCTGCTTGCACAATAAAATTACCAAGATATTTGATATCCTTGATTGTCAACTAATTTGGACATTAGATATGGCCTTCTGCAAGATTTAAGTTTAATTTGATATAGGAACAATTGTTAGTAATGTTGAATCTTGCATTATAGCATACTTCATTCTAAAAGGTTCCTTGTATCGCTTGTCAATACAATTGTAGATATATTCAGTTTATTGTCAGGATAGTGCAAAGTAACCAAATGCTTCTAAAAAGTGTCATGTTATGGAATGATTGGCATCTTAATTGTTCATATAAACTCCGGGTGTTTAAGATATAATTAACATCATGTGTACCTTCATTATCATTTGGGAAAGATGTTGTGGACATCCATTTGTATCAGTTATAAACCTACTTTTCAACGTAAACTTGTTATCGTATGTAAAAATCACTTTCGGTCTTTGTAATATTCTCTAAGTAAACTACTATCATGAAATATCATGTTGCTAACCTTGTTTTGTCGGTCTAGCCTTGATGTATAAGCTCTTAGTGTCTTGAAGCCAAAAACCAAATAGATCAATAATTTCTTTTCACTTGATTAGAATTTGTCTGCATAAATATTGACAGAATCTTTCTTCTCTACACATACATATTAGTCCAGGAATTGCCTTAGAAACTATAACTGATGAGATACAGTTCTTGATTGACTATAAGGAAAAAATACGCTTACCATGGTTGTCGAATCATGATACATATCGCATATCGACTTTCTTTCATATCGTATTATATCGTAAGATATTTTCTCTTAATAGCTATACTATTAAGTATACAACTACATATTTCATAAGCATATGTTTAGATTAGTAAATATTGAACGATATACAGATAAATTAAATAGTTAGTAAAGTGCTAGTCAAGTAGTGACACCACCTCACCAATACAGCTACAAATACAAATACGTGAATCAAGATAATTCAAATGAACAATCTTAGTTCATAATATATTTAACCAATATGAGTGGAACTAAATTGAAGTAGAATTTAAAACCTAATTTTGGTATCATACATTATTCTATATCATATCGTTTTGTATCGTATCAAAAAGCTTCCATATCATATTGTATTGTAGGATATGAACCGTATGTTGTAAGATATTGACAACTATGACACTTACAAATTAACTTATTTTAACAGACGCATTATGTAAGACTATGCCTGATGTTGTACAATTAACAGTTTAAATTCCCATGAAGGTAAGCATCAAAAGCTATTTCACTTCCTAGAGACACTCGAGCCAAATGTTCATCTGAGCATTTAATCCATTAATATTTCCGACAAAGGCATCATCTAACCTTGGCAAAATAAAGTCTCCAAATTTACATCTCATATGCTAATAAAATAGGAATCAAGCTTTAAATAACCAAATCCAACTTTCTTTTCCTTGACAACCGCTAGCAACTGCCTAACGAACCCCGAGATGACAATTTCTGAAATGTTGTCATAACATATGCAACCAAATGTAGTATTTACGCTATCGTAATAACAATAATCTATCACCAAATTTAGATCGGGAAACAAACATTAACTCTAAATTCTTTCTTTCTCTACGCAATGACTAACTCAAAATGCACAGAATCTGAATCAAGAATCCAGAGAACTCACCTGAATGTAAGGAGTCAAAAGCGAGAGCTGCAGCGCCCAACCAAACTGCACTCCAGCTCCAACCATGCAACCAAGAACCAGTGTCTTCATGCTCGATCTCTGATTCGATGCCCGATTCTTCGAATCAGATGATGATGGTGATGATGAAGAAGAAGATCTCGGCGGCGATTCGTACGAATTATACGCAGCAGCCGAGGGTGATGAAATCGGAATGCTCATGGAATCTCTGGCATTGTGATTGTTACCGTCCAATTCAACGAGATCTAGCTCTGTCTCTTTCAGGTGCGCTTGGATCTAGGGTTTGGGGATGGCGATATCTAAAAGGGAAGGAAGCAAAGAAAGAAGGGGAACAAACCGCATTAGAATAGAGAGAGAGAAAAAGGCGAGGGGTCACGTGTCGTTGACGATGTTAATTGCTCTGGACTCCGCTGCTTTGGAATTCACACGCTGTGGATTTTGTATGCTTCTCCTCCAAGGGAAAATGTTTTTCTATTTCAAAATTGTTTTTTGTTTTGGGTAAAAAAGAATAGACTAAACTAAATCAAATTTTCCATGAATTTGTATACCGAACATATTTTCAGAGAGGGCTTGGCTTTCGGGAGATTATCTGTGTATAAGCCTAACAGGATGTCCGGTCAAGAAGGAAAAGAACAACTATAATTTGTCTGATAATTACAGTATAGATTTGATGTAAATTCCGATCACAAAGAAGATATCGGGATGATGATACTGAACCACAAGAGCACAGTGAACACCAAATGGTTAGAGTGGCAATTACCAGACAACGATCCTTCTGATCTAAGGACTATGATTAGGCTTTCTTTGCTTCTAATTGGGTTTTGCTTTGACTTAGTTTAATTATGGATGCTCAGAATTTCGGGGCTGGGAGAGGTGGGAGCGGGCGGGGGCCCATAAAATTCCCTCTCCTCATGATAATTTTAAATAGTTTTGTTATTCTGTTCATTTAGTTAGTTTTTTTTATATAAATAAATACCAACTCTTTATTGGTCTCTTATTTTAGAACAAAACTCAGTATATGACACACCCCGCTTCCAAAATAAATACACAATAGCGCGAACGTAACGAGACCTGCGACGTATCTATACCGAGAAGCACTCATTTCCGATATAGTCACGCTAAGCGTCTGTTACGCAGTAGTAATTTCATCGAGAAAATATCAAGTCTCAAAACCAACATCCAAGACACACACACACAACACACACTCACACTACTACACATATGGCTAATATTAACGAGGAAGTGGTCACGGTTACCACCGTGACCTATTTTGAGTCACGGTTTCAAAAGATATGTTCACGGTTATATCTGTGACTAAACCAAAAATAAAGCGGACCCCACAACCCTGGAGCCATAAAACACCATATACCCCCAAAATTACCCTCCGTTCATTTATTTTCCCTCTCCCAAATCCCCCCCCCCCCGGTTCCCGATTCTCCCGCCCCTCGCTTCCTCCGCCGCCAGCGTCGCCTTGCCTCCATAGCCGAGGACCGGCCAATTAGAAGACAAAAGACGAAGACGTCAAAGGCCCAGACCCGATCGAGCTCGTCGCCGAAACTCGTCATCGCCGCCGTCGAAGCTCGGTCGTCGTCGAAGCTCGCCGTCGTCATCGAGAGGTAAGTAAAACTGATTAGGATTAGGATAATTTTTAATTGTTTTGGTTTAATTTTAATTTTAATTTTTGCCTTAGGTCGTCATCGTATCTGATCGAATCCCTATGTCATCGCCGTTGTCGTCAAAGCTTGTCGTCATCATTGTCAAGATGTAAATTTTAGATTTTTTTGATTTAATTCTTATTTTTTCCAGCTTACCCATTTTTTCCCCTGATGTTGTTGCCGCTGATGTTGTTGCTGCTGCTGTTATTGTTGATGATGTTATTGTTAGTGGTATTGTTGTAGTCGTTGCTGTTGATGATGTTATTATTGGTGGTGGAGTCGTGGTTGTTGATGTTGGTGGTGATATTGTTGGTGTTGGGGGAGAGTTAGGGTTTGGGTTGGGTTAGGATTAGGGATAGAGATAAGATCAGGGTTAGGGATTGAGTTAGGGTTGAGGTTGGGGTTGGGGTTGGGGTTAGGGGTAGGGATAGGTTAGGGTTAATGTTAGGGTAATTTAGCGAATTTTTGTAGGTAATTTAGTAAAAAGCAACAATAGTTAAGGGTATTTTAGTGGAAAACAACAATAGTTAAGAGTATTTTAGTGTAAATAAGTAACATTGATCAAATTGGGGTTTTTTATTAAAAAAATTTAATGATATTTTAGTGAAAACAAGAAAATTTAAGGATATTTTAGTGAAATCTATAGTAATTTAGTTAATTTACTAAGATGAATCGTTTAGTTAAATTTTTAAGCTAGTTTAATGAAAAACAACAATAGTTAAGGGTATTTTAGTGGAATTCATATTAATTTATTTAATTTAAGATAGTTAGTGAAAACACAAAAAAAATTAAGGGTATTTGAGTGTAATTTAGTAAAATGGAGGAAATAGGTTGCTTAAAGGGGTGCACGCGCTTGTGTGTGTGTATGTACATACACATACACAAACATACACACACACATACAAACAATGTCGAACCTTAATTCATCATCGTTCTCCTCTACATTAAACTCTTGTCAAATCCCACCTTAAAACCAATCCTAAATCCAAAATCTTAAACTCGATTAAAAAACCCTCATCTTTAAAAAAAAATAGTCTAAACTTAGAACTTCAAAACCTTTTATTTGAAACGTAAACATAAAACTAATTGAAATCAAATCCTAAACTAAGTGTATGATTTTTTATGATAATATGTAATTTTCATATTTTCATTGAAAATTAATCATATGTGAAAATGAAAATGTGACTTAATTCCTGTCTATCGGTTAACATACATTCGGTGTTCGTCGTGACATATAACTACATGAAGATTGTTAAATACCGGATGTTATCATTCGGTTTCTAACAACCGTCGCGTAGTCTATGTGACAAGAATTAATATTCGATCGTATGATAATGATAGATTTGTCCCGTGTGGACAAGTTAAGAATGTATAAAGTAGACACCTTCATTCACGTGTGTTTTTCATTCGTTTCGGGATATTTCGTCGGTACCTTCCCGCTGGTTCTCCGTGTACAATGATAGATTAGATGTTCATTTCAATGGTGTTTCACAGCATTGAAACGATTATCTGTTCTATTACAGTGTACTCGGAGAACAGCGGGGAGGTGCTGCCGAAATTTTTTCAAAACGGATGAAAGCACAAGAGAATGGGTGTATGCTCTATACATTCTTAATAGGATAAGTGCCTTACCCCTACAGCCGTTACCCTCGATATCCAATAAAGAACATTTAATATTATCATCATCTTTCTTGGAAGAAGAATCCAACTCTCGAGCTTTGAGATTAGAAGGAGAAAGTTCTTAATAGGAGTTTGAGGAGAGCTCAATCCAATAACACTTGAACCAAACTTAACGAAGTCATCAATTAAACCTAACACTGACGCTTCTTATTATCCGTCAATCTTGTATTTATTACGAAATCTTAATTCCACAACTCTATCTATAGGAACCTTGCTACGTTCTATTTTCTTCCAATATGGCATTCCCATACCTCCACGACAAGAGTTGGATGTATGTCAACATTTTCTCGAGAGCCACTGTTTTTTCCTTAACGGTGTTTACTTTTTTTACCGATTTTGCCTACGCACGTCTTGGGATACTGAAAGAGCACGAAATCTATTGTCCCTGCTATAAGTGTATGAACATGCGATTGCGGAAAAAGTCGGATGTTGAGTTATACATCATGAAAAATGGTTTCGTTGGAGATTACACTAAGTGGGATATTCACGGAGAAAAGAACGATGGAGGGCCAGTGCAAGGGACGGAAAACGAATTCATTGAAGCGGGAACCGAAGAGTGGTAAGGGATAGTAGAAGAATAGGAGGAAGAGGAGAAATGACAGTTTGAAGAAGAAGAAACCGTCAAAGACGGTGATTCTGTGTTCGCGCCGGTCGATGACATGGATGGGCTTATAAATACCGCTGGACTTCCTTATGATACGGAAAGCACTGGACCCGCGTTATTGGAGAAGTACAAGGCTTCCTCGAGATTCCCTCTATATCCAAATTGCAAAGGGTTTTCGATACTATCCTTTTTTGTACGTCTCTTCCAGATCAAGTGTAAGAGCAAATGGAGTGACCGGTCTTTCATCGATTTCCTAGCATTGCTGAAGGAAGCTTTTCTCGATGAAAATGAAATGCCACTGAGCTGGTACGAGACGCAAAAGATAATCACAAATATCGACCTAAAATGTGAGAAAATACATCCATGCGAGAATGACTGCGTTTTGTTCCGGAAAGAACACGCCGCACTCAAAAGTTGCCCAGTGTGCGGGAAAAGTCGATTCAAGCCTAAGAAAGACTCCCATTTGAATGATGTGCTTGTGAAGATTCTTCGTCATTTTCCGTTAATACCGAGACTGTAACAGTTATTTATGTGTGAGGAGACGGCGTCCGAAATGCAGTGGTATCATAAAGCGCCTCGTGAAGAGGGAAAAATGAGTCATCATAGAGATTCGATATCGTGGAAAGTTTTAGATAAAAACATCCTTTGTTTAGCGCAGACCCTCATAATGTGAGGCTGAGGATTGCGAGCGATAGTTTCAGTCTATTTGGGATGGTCCACGGCAGGAGTATTCATAGTACTTGGCCTGTTGCGGTGATTATATACAACCTGCCGTCATGGAGGGCTATGACGCAGTCTTATTTTACGTTGGCGCTTTTAATCGACGGTCCCTCGTCTTCTGGGAAATACATCGACGTGTACCTTCAACCCTTGATCGATGAGTTAAAATTACTGTGGAAACCTAGTGTAAGAACTTATGATGCAGACGATGAACAATTTTTTCAGATACGTGCTGCTTTGTTGTTGACGATTAATGATTTTCCTGCCTATGGCATGCTGTCATGGTGGACAGCTCAAGATAAGCTTGCTTGCCCTGGTTGTCATATTCATACGAGCAGCATACGCTTGAAATTTAGCGGGAAAGAGTCGTTTATGTTGGATATGTATGTCCTAGAAACCTTCATTGTATAGGATGCTAGGGATATGTATGTACAGGACAATCTTTCTCGATATGATAGTATGCTATTTGGTTTGCCTTTATCTTAACGTGTGATATGTTTTACTTGTTATTTCATATCTTGTATACATGTTGAAAAAGCCCTTAGGATCCTTGCTTGACAACTAGCGTTGTGATGGCAATCATACTTGTGGGAGCTGGGTAGTCAATAAGCACATCCTTAAAATATGCCTAGTCGTGGGAGTATTGTTGGGTTATGCAAGCGTCCCGGTCATCAAACTTTGGTCATTGCGGAACAAAAATTTTCAAAAACCGGCGCTAGAACAACCCGATAATCCGGATCTACCCATAAGCCCTAGATAATAAAACATACAAAGGAGTTAGAATGGTTATACCGAATAGATCCGTATCCTTCGGTCTTCAACCATCATCCTAAGCTCCTAGAGGCTTCCTTGATCAAGCTTGATCTCTGGTCTCCCTCCATCGAAGATGATCCACCCGAGAGTCTATGCAACGAGCTCCAAACTCATATCCGAGGCAACTAAAGCACCTAGATCGCCACTCTAGATACCGTAGATGAAGTAGAGAGTGATGAAGGATTAATTTGTCTCAAGACACCCAAGGATTCTCAATTCATGAAAGGGTTTGGGTGGAGCTAGAGGAAGAAGAAGATGCCATGAGAATGAGGTGTTGAGAGTAACTCAAGAGAGAGAAAGAAAGAAAATGAATAATGTCTTGTGTTTTGTTTGTTGTGTGAGTGTGATAAGAAATAATGGAGCCATCACATAAATGTCCATGTCTCCAAAATATCTTAGTCAACAAAAAATATCTCAAGTCAACATAATCTCACAACAAACAAAAACCCTAAGTATGGTAGAATAGTAACCATGGGTCACTAATTAGTCATGCCACAAAAATGCAATAACCACATCATCCTACACCTCAATAACCTTTTAATCCAAAAAGGTCTAACCCATGATAAAGTGTAATCTTCTAAAAGTAATCTTGTAATAAATTACAAGAATGCCCTTCAACCGTATATACATAGCCGCATCCGTATTCCGAAGAATACGAATACAAAGAGACGAAAATAATCCAACAAATATAATACTAGGATACGGCTTAAACCAAAGCCTACTAGTATTATCCGTCCGAATATCATCCGTGCACAAGTACACGTATGTGATCGAACCCTGCCGTAAAACCATACGGACTCTATATCGTTTCGCCCGAAGCAGGGAAACCCTCTGTGTGGGACTCTAAACACTCGTCAATACGCTGGCAGTGGGTTCAACCACAAGCACGTCAGTGGCACTAGCTGTACGTAACAGCTACTCAGGTATTGAGCGAAAGGGAGGCCGATGAGCAAACTCATCCTGAAACCCGTACTGAGCCTGACAGTGACAATATCCGTATAGTCCGGTCCGTTCGTCTATGAGTATCGCATATCGAGTGTAGGGGGTGGATAAAGTCAGGCCCCTAATAATGCGACATTTAGTGTCGGTATGAAGCCAATCACCACCTGAGAAACTACCGATCCTAGATCAGTAATTCTCGACTACCTTGGCCAAGGATTTCTGGTTATGGCCACCCGTGCACAACCACGACATCAACCCCCAATACCGGGAGAGACAAATCCCCCGACGATCCGCTTACTGCCTCCATGTGGCTCGAGACTGCACCCAACTAAAACCTGTTTTCACGACTTCTTTGAGCCGTGGTAGGATAGTAATTAAAGCATAGTGGGAACTCACACGAAAAAAATGACGATCTCAGGTCGATAGACTAACCTGTACACATGTCACCAAGGAACTGCTATCTGACTATAGGTATAATACCAACTAGCATATTCCCGGCGAGTCCTTCCGGTGTACTCATAACCCAATGAGTACATGTATACATCATCGGTGAACAAACTAACACCAATGGCTTGTGAGACCGGCCACCGCCCATCGTCGAGATCTCGATCAGTATACACTAGTCTACTCTAGAGTATCGATGCCCAGTCTCGAAACTCCCACGGCTAGGGACACTTAAGGATGTGCCTATAGACCACCCAGCTCCCACGTATATGATCGCCATCATAATGCTAGTAGTCAAGCAAGAATCATATGGGCTCTATCAACATGTAATAGTGATCAGTAAAGCCACCTAAAGCAGATACATGATGATAAAGACAAAGCAGATAGCATACTTGTTGGGGTAAAAATTTGCACCCCGGTTGACCGAGTCAAAGTCAAGGTCAACCCCCAAGCTAGGTGGGCCCAAGCCCAGGTCAAGCGGGCCCATGCCCAAGTCGAGCCCTCGGCCAGCCTCCCCATGCCAACAACAAAATCATGTAATAAATAATTTTTATGTAATTTTTAATGCATGAATGTATGCGAAATGGGCATAAAGCCAAATTTTTGTAAGCCCATGGCTTATGTGCAAAAAGAAATGGCACATGAGCCATGGGATGGCTAAAATGCCATTTTTGTAAAGCCCAAGGGGCTATATGTAAAGTGTATAGCCTATAAAGGCAAGGATAATGAAAATATCTCTCAACTTTTTCTCTCTCCAAAGAAAAATCTAGATCTGTGATCTTCTCATTCTCTAAGATTCTAAACCTTCTCATTTCTTTTGAATTAAATCAAGAGTTTTACTCTTTCTTTTCCAAAACTAAGTAGTTTTCCACCACAAAACCCACAAAGGGGAACTCAGATCTGCCATCAGATCACAGAAAGGAGAGATTTTTAAAATCTCACATCTCTTGATCTTCAAGATCCGGCCAATAAGGGAAGAAGAAGGAGACTTATCTCCAGAAACCCCACTTTGGGGAAGAACTAGGGCTCAAGGGAAGAAGCCCTTCATCAGCTTCAAAACATCCTAGGAGTTTAACTCCATATATATATATATATAATAGATATTTCCTTTCTGAAGCATAGCTTCTGGTTCTGAGACTAAAAGCCCTTTTTTCTCGCCGGCGCCCAAGCGCTCAAGCGCCAAGCGCCCACGTGCCGACACGTGGCGCGCTAGCGCTCGAGCGCAGAGCGCCCACGTGCCGACACGTGGCGCGCTTGCGCTCAAGCGCCCAGTGCAAGCGCAAAGCGCCCACGTGCCGACACGTGGCGCGCTTGCGCTCCAGCGCCCTGCGCTCCAGCGCAAAACGCCCACGTGCCGACACGTGGCGCGCTTACGCTCAAGCGCCCAGCGCTCAAGCGCAAAGCGCCCACATATCGACGCGTGGCACGCTCGCGCTCCAGCGCCCTGCGCTCAAGCGCAAAGCGCCCACGTGCCGACACGTGGCGCGCTCGCGCTCAAGCGCAAAGCGCCCACGTGCCGACACGTGGCGCGCTCGCGCTCAAGCGCAAAGCGCCCACATATCGACACGTGGCGCGCTCGCGCTCCAGCGCCCTGCGCTCAAGCGCAAAGAGCCCGCGTGCCGACACGTGGCGCGCTCGCACTCAAGCGCAAAGCGCCCACGTGCCGACACGTGGCGCGCTAGCGCCTGAGTGCACAGCACCTAAGCACACAGCGCTCAAGGCACTGACCCCATGCATCCTTTGGATGCCCTTTCCCTTTCTTTTTTTTATATATGTATATATAAATACACACACACATACTCTACAACACTCTCCCTCCCTTGACCCCCAGCCCGCTATCCGGGTAGCGGGACCCCCGTAAAAACTCTGCGTGGCTCCCGATATATCCAAGCTCCCTCCAAAACAAAACACACGTACACTGCACATTGAGTTCGCATGACCAGTTTAACTCGTCAATCGGAGGTTCCCTCGCTCCAAAGACGAGGGGTAATTAACGGCAGCTTAGTCCGCGGCTGCCGGAGAATTGGATCCCCACAATCAATAAACCCCGTCCTACCCTAGGCAGGGGGAATCTGTAATGCGCCTGGCAAGCGCACGCGTATTCCCATCTAAATGGAATGACGAAAAACACCCTACAATACTATCATCTTGAGTAAGACTGTTCTACCAGTATTGGTCCTCCTTCAATCATCGCAATCGCGTGCCTGCGATCCAATAATTGACTTGATGGCACTATAGCCAACAATCTCCCACTTGCACTTAAGGCTAATTATTGCGGTGTCGCATACTCACAACCTGTGTGATACCAAACAACCAACTTCTCTACTAATCAGTTTCACAAAGCTCTATTGTGAAACTATCGCATTCGAGAAATAGCCTTAGTGAGTGGATCCGCTCTAATGTTTCTTTCTATATCTCTCTTTATCTCAAGTTCGCGGAGAAAACCATCTCTCAAAATGAGTAATACCTATCTTAGAATATGTCTGGATATCTGATAGGACCCAGTTCATAAATGAACTCCAAATCCAGCAAACTTCTTAGACTGTATCGTCCAATGAATTTAATCAGTATCCCGTGCCATGCCTTCCTCGGTATCCGCTTGGAACACCTATCCAAACTACTGCCCCTCAAAAGAGGGAAAACTATAACTCTGACAGTCACTCTGTCATCCAGGTCACCTTGAAAGCCTGGAATGATAACCGTCTCCCGAAGGAGACCGCCGTTACCAAATCCCTAGAACATCCACTTATGTTCATAAACTGCTTCCGAACATTTCTCCAGGATTGGATTAATATATAAACTTATTGCAACTAGTGCAAAAACAATATCTGGTATGGTACTTGACATCTCATGACTGACTCAATTGCCTAAGCATGTGATATGCCAATCATGCACATCCCTCTCCACTTTAGTCTGTAAGACACCTTTAGAGAGGGTGACTCCATCACCTGCAGGTACACCACCATACCAGGAGTCGTCCATTCTAAAATTCCTTTAGAATAGTGTCAAAGTATCCAGATTGGGAAACTACCCAAATCTAGATCTGGTTACCAGAATGCCTGATATATTATCCATATCCAATGTGGAGAAACCACTGTGTGACAACCACAGTATAACCAATCGTAGTATAGGAATTTCACTTCCTATAAAGTGCATGTCATCCAAATACCAGGACATCACACCCTACTACCTTCTTAACAGATCCATCTCCTATTCTAATGAAGTCAAAGCCTACGACTGTCACATCAAACATAGATGATCTATCTCTGCTATGCCTGCTTTAGTCTATAAATAGACACAAGCTACTTGTCCACTATGCTTCCGCTGCTCCCACTGACTATAACAACCTTTTGGCAGATTCATATACATATGTACTTCTAAAGCTAGTTTAGAACGATGTTGTTCTCATCTTCCTGTCGGGTTTTATAGTCTAGAACAACAGTAATGGCAAGTCTGGGTAAACAAGAACCTCCCTATCACCGTTTCTGAGAAGACCGAAGTGCCTCTTGGGTGCCTGAGGTTACCCACCATATCTGCGGAGTGGCTAATGGAATGTCAAACCCGATTGAATCCTTAGATTCTAATAAATTTTCAGTAATCGTTTGTGGTTCTGGAATCACTTCCAGTTCTATCATACTCCCACTACTGTTTTTTGAAAAAGTCCATTTTGCTAAAACTGTGGCGAGTCAAGAACAATATCACTATTGATCTTCCAGATGGTAGAAAATTACCCCTCATCATAGCCCGGGATAACCCACAAACTGCCATTACTGAAACGTGCCTTGAGTATGTCCAGAGTCTGGTTTTAAGCATAAGCCGGACAACTCCATATACATTAACATCGATATAGAAACAGATGTACTAATTTAATTGGAACCAGATTCAAATCATGCAGCTGTCTCCAGTGCATGTCAATTAAATGGAGAGAAGCCGATCAACATTACTCAACTAGGAGTGCATCCAGATATGAGTAACCTGAAAGAGAAGCAAGTTCTCAAAATCATTACTATCAACGGAATGCCTAGCACAAGTATCTACATCTTCGATCACCTTGAGAATCTTGATACTTGCAACATGTGGTTCTCTACTTTATTCATATACCTATAACTTCTCAAAATTTGGACATTGTATTTCAGTGAAACACATATCTAAAAACTAGAGAAGTCATAAGTAAACAGAATATAGTACGAGTACCAACCCCTTTGTCCTAGTGGACACTGGACAACATACAATACATTGCATAAGTCCCCTGAGTTAAATAACACATACCCTATGCGTCGTAGGTTGAAAACTGTACTATGGTTAAGAAGAATTACACCATTGTTTAATGCTCCTTACCCAATCATCAACTGATATAGGTAAATGTCATGGACATAATTCAAAAACTTATATCTCACTTTATAAAATAAACGTACAGATATATCAGTTTGAAATTGGTGCATAACAACGGATATTCAAAACCAAATATTTGCCGTCAGGCAAAACCCCAGGTGATTTCCTCAAATATCACCAATTACAACGAATTCAGATATAATGAGGATATCACCAATTACAACGAATTCAGATATAATGAGGATATAATCACCTAATTCCCAATAACTTACTCCCACTCATCATCTGTAAAACCATACATATATGAGAATCAAACCTGGCAAATACATACTCTGGAGTAAGGATCTAATTGGGAAATCAGTTTTCAATTAACAACACATAGTGAAACTGAAACATGAAAAAGTTTTGAAGAGGTAGCCGGGTATTCTTAGTAATGCCTCTTCCATTATCCAGATTCATGACTTTAACCGTATATTTTCTTGCCATCTCTCCAATCCCTTTATTTGTCTTTACTCATTACCTTCTGTACACCACCCTTAGGCTAAATGGTTTTCTTCCTTCCCTACCGTTCAGCACCAGCCCATGGTTTGGAAGAAGACTATCCAATAAGCGTAATAGGTGTACCTTCCTAATCCCTGGAGCTCTCGCAACCTGAGAGAAGGTAAAGGGAAAAGACAACTGAATAATCCTTATTCTATTTCTCCTGAACTAGAATCCATTCTCGAACTGGAACAAGTTCTTTCGAGTTCGTATGTAACATACGATGGATTATCCAATAAATGTGGATCTTCATAGTGATACGGGGTGTTCTGGAGAAATGCAAAGGTGAAGTAAGAGTGGCGATAATATACGCGGTTTGTTCGTGAATGATAGCAGTTGCAATTTACTTTGCCTTTTTTCTAATCCCTTTATTTGTCTTTACTTATTACCTTCTGTACACCTCACTTAGGCTAATTGGTTTTCTTCCTTTCCTACCTTTTGGCACTTGCCTATGGTTTGGATGAAGACTATCCAATAAGCGCAATAGGTGTACCCTCTCTTAATCCTAGGAGCCCTCACAACCTGAGAGAAGGTAAAAGGAAAAGACAACTGAATAATACTATTCAATTTCTCCAGAACCGAAAACCATTCTCGAATCTGAAACAAGTTTCTTCGAGTTCGTATGTAACTATACGATGGTCATATCCAATAAATGTGGATCTTCGTAGTGATACGGAATGTTCAGGAGAAAAGCGAAGGGTAAAAGTAGGAGTGACAATGAAGTGTGCAACTCTGACAATCCAAAAGCCAGTGTGTTATAAGAAGGTTCGGTTAACTTGGTTTATGAGTTCTAGTCTAGGGTCGGGCCATGTCCGCTGCCAAAGAGAGAGAGAAAAGAAACACTCAGCGTGCACTCTAACCTAGATCAGAATGGTTAATCACTTTATCTAATCAGGATGTCTCCCACTGTATCCTCAAATTCTCCTCCAAACCCAAAAGAAAAATTAGTTAAGATCATCTAAAATCACCCGAGGAGTAAACCAACTCATCAGTGGGAATTGGGATCAACTATCATCGCATGCTAACTTGATGGAATCCACTCAAGTTATCACACTCTAGAAGGTATGCACATGTCTAGCAAGTTTCCTATATGTTTGAAACTCCCGATGTGATTTCTGCCTCATGCTCTTATGACCTTGACGAAGGACAACATATCATAAGTCAGATGTCAAGTTCTACCCGTCATTGTCCAGGTTAATTTGAACCCACCCGTACATACCCTTGACGAAGGCCAACATAGTAGTACGATTGTCCCAAACCAACGCATCTATCTATGCAACAGAAAAGTAATAAATAGCTACCATACACTATGCCTTGACGAAGGCCAACAAACATAGCATGAATACTAAGTGCCACCCTTCTGAAATGACGGAGGGCTACGAATGGTTTTTGGCGAAAAACCTTTAACGTAATGAACCTGATATCGTTGAAGGAGCCAGATGGCTTTACAAATATATAGTGGCGAAAACTTTTGCTAAAGAGTTTACTCCCGGTGAAGGGATCTCGGCTCTTTCCTCGTGGAATGAGGTGCAGGATATTCCCAACTGAATATCTCGATGCAAAGCAAAAAGTAATCGACTATAGTGAAGTTATTACCCTGACACAAACTTCTGCTCAAGAGGTCACTCCCGGTGAATGGATCTCGGCTCTTGTCTCGTCGAATGAGGTGCTGGATATTCATAACCGAATACCGCTGTGCAAAACAAAAGAAAACGTCCTTGTAATAACAGCTTTTGAAAATTATTCCAACAACATCAAATAGGTCTGTTTTCCTTGCATTGATCAGAATCAACGCAGTCCCATCAATTAATCACACCAGAAAAGAACGAAAATATGATAAAGAACGAAAATATGATGTACGTATATGCCATCCGCATTCGCCACTGGGCCCCGTCATCACTCGTTAGGTTACTTAACTAACAACAGAGCGGGGGATGGACTAGCGTGGGTGCAAAACATATACAATATCTACTAGTATATATATAAATATATATAACAATCGTCCCAGGCATGATATATGCAACATCACAGAATAGCGATAAGCATCACAGAACAAACGGATAATTTGGGAGCCCCGGGTTTCCTTTGAGCTGCAAGTGAAACCCGACGTTCCCCTTGTCGTATGGATAGCCTGTGCAATGAAAACCTAGACCCCTACGAGCGTGGCAAGTTACCCGCCAATCCCAGAAGTGAGGCAACCCCAATCAACAGCGTGAATGGGCCATCCGGCACTTCATGGAATTCGGTAACTTGAGCACCCCTCCGTGGGTCAACCTATACTCCCTACGAGTGCGGTGAATAGCCCGCCAATTCTAAAGTGAGGCCCCCTCCATCTCAACGCCATGAGATGCGGGCCTGTTGCCCTCTAGAACCCGGTTATTCATGCACTCCACCGTGGGGTAATCCTAGTACAGAAAAGAAAAATATGTACAACGGTGACATCGACCTCAACCCGGTCGTGCCCCAAACAAACAATATATAAACTGGCAGTGACGGCAGTCCACATATCGGACGCTCGCCCTGCAATATCAAATGTACAAATAAGTCCAAACTGTACTATCATTGCATCCAAGCTATCCACCACGACGATCCAACCACAACCACAACACAACACAGAACATCAGCATGAATGTCACGTTCGCAAACCCGTCTAAAAGTCATATAGCAATTAGGCGAGTTGTATCGCTCTAATGACATTCATGGTCGCAGATAGTAATGTATGTACTGAAAACTACGACATTAGAATTCCGCACGCAATTAGCAAACTAAACTAATTTCCAAAACCATGAAAAAAAATAGTGAGCTAAAGTTCCCAAAACCGACCGTTTAAAGCCAATTCGGAAGTCTGAATCAAAACGAAACGCGCCGAACCTTCGCGAGGAGTTAGAGCACGAAATTAACTTTGAGTTGGGGGGCCTAGAGGGGGTACCCCACCTATAAGGTCACCACGAGGTGGCCACGGGGTAAGGCAGACCCGAGTGGGTAGTTTCGTGTCCCCACCGTCAAGACCACCTTGTGGTGGTCTTGGGGAGTGGGACCAGCCGTTCGGTCCTCCAGGGGGTTTCCCGGGGCACCTATGCACCACCCAGCTCAGTTCAAACTGTGAGCCCGCAGGGTATGCAAACATCTCAAACTTTCAGTTTTCGGAACTGTTTTTGTCGGCAGTTTTTGCATGACAAAAACGACGGATTTCTAATGTCGCAAAGAGTTAACTAAGGCTTATGGAGTGGCTCTGATACCATGTTGGGTTATCCAAGCGCCCCGGCCATCAAACTTTGGCCATTGCGGAACAAAAAATTTCAAAAACCGGCGTTAGAACAACCCGATAACCCGGATCTACCCATAAGCCCTAGATAACAAAACATACAAAAGAGTTAGAATGGTTATACCGAATAGATCCGTGTCCTTCGGTCTTCAACCATCATTCCAAGCTCCTAGAGGCTTCCTCGATCAAGCTTGATCTCCGGTCTCCCTCCATCGAAGATGATCCACCCGAGAGTCTATGCAATGAGCTCCAACCTCATATCCGAGGCAACCAGGGCACCTAGATCGCCACTCTAGATACTGTAGATGAAGTAGAGAGTGATGAAGGATTAATTTGTCTCGAGACACCCAAGGATTCTTAACTCATGAGATGGTTTGAGTGGAGCTAGAGGAAGAATAAGATGCTATGAGAATGAAGTGTTGAGAGCAACTCAAGAGAGAGAGAGAGAGAGAGAGAGAGAAAATGACTAATGGCTTGTGATTTTTTTGTTGTGTGAGTGTGATAAGAAATAATGGAGCCATCACATAAATGTCCATGTCTCCAAAATATTTTAGTCAACAAAAAATATCTCAAATCAACATAATGTCACAACAAACAAAAACCCTAAGCATGGTAGAATAGTAACCATGGGTCACTAATTAGCCATGCCACAAAAATACAATAAACACTTCATCCTACACCTCAATAACCTTTTAATCCAAAAAGGTCTAAACCATGATGAGGTGTAATCTTCTAAAAGTAATCTTGTAATAAATTACAAGAGTACCCCTCAACCGTATATACATACCCGCATCCGTATTCCGAAAAATACAAATACAAAGAGACGAAAATAATCCAACAAATATAATACTAGGATCTGGCTTAGACCAAAGCCCACTGGTATTATCCGTCCGAACATCATCCGTGCACAAGTACACGCATGTGATCGAACCCTGCTGTAAAACCATACGGCCTCTATATCGTTTCGCCCGAAGCAGGGAAACCCTCTGTGTGGGACTCTAAAGACTCATCAATACGCTGGTAGTGGGTTCAACCATAAGCACATCAGCGGCACTAGCTGTACGTAACGGCTACCCAGGTATTGAGCGAAAGGGAGGCCGATGAGCAAACTCATCCTGAAACCCCTACTGAGCCTAACCGTGACAATATCCATACAGTCTGGTCCGTTCGTCTATGAGTATCGCATATCGAGTCTAGGGGGTGGATAAATCCAGACCCCTAATAACGCGACATTTAGTGTCGGTATAAAGCCCATCACCACCTGAGAAACCACCGATCCTAGATCAGTAATTCTCGACTATCTTGGCCAAGGATTTCTGGTGATGGCCACCCTTGCACAATCGCGACATCAACCCTCAATACCGGGAGAGACGAATCCCCTGACGATCCGCTCATTGCCTCCATGTGGCTCGGGACTGTACCCAACTTAAACCTGTTTGCACGACTCCTTTGAGCCGTGGTATGATAGTAATCAAAGCACAGTGGGAACTCACATGAGACAAATGACGATCTCAGGTCGATAGACTAACCAGTACACATGTCACCAGGGAACTGCTATCTGACAATAGGTATAATACCAACCAGCATGTTCTCGGCAAGTCCGTCTGGTGTACTCATAACCCAATGAGCACTTGTATACATCTTAGGTGAACAAACTAACACCAATGGCTTGTGAGACCGGCCACCGCCCCTCGTCGGGGTCTCGATCAGTATACACTAGTCTACCCTGGAGTATTGATGCCCAGTCTCGAAACTCCCACGATTAAGGACATTTAAGGATGTGCCTATAAACCATCTGGCTCCCACGTATATGATCGCCATCATAATGCTAGTAGTCAAGAAAGAATCATATGGGCTCTATCAACATGTAATAGTGATCAGTAAAGCCACCTAAAGCAGATACATGATGATAAAGACAAACCAGATAGCATACTATCATCTCGAGTAAGACTGTTCTACCGGTATAGGTCCTCCTTCAATCATCGCAATCGCATGTCTGCGATCCAATAATATACTTGAGGGCACTATAGCCAACAAGTATCGTGTGTAAGTCGATGTCGCGCACCCCGCAGGTTCACGGGGAGGCGGAATACGCAAAAAAATGATTTTTACGGGCTTCGCAACACCGACTTGAACTCCAGGATCGATACTAAACCCTTGCTAGCAAAACTGTATCAGGTTAACTACTCGGATAGAAAGTTATACCTCATAGAACCATATACTTCGGGTCTTCTTGTTGTCCTCCTCCTCATCATAGGCTCCTCGGATCGTACATGGATCAGGCCTCCTCGTCGGTCCTCTTAAGTTAAAGACGATCCACCCGAGAGTCTATAGTCCAAACTCCAATCTCAAATCCGAGGTAACTAAGGTACCTAGTTCACTAAACTAGATGTCCTAAATGATGTAGAGAGTGTAGATGGATTACTTTGTGTCTTAATTATTGGTTTACGCCAGCGCCCCTGCCATCAATCCATGGCCAAATGTGGAACAAAAACTTTTAGAAACCGGCGCTAACGGAACCCGATTCCCGGATCGTACCATTAACCCTATACTAGCTATACATAAAGGAGTTTAGAGAGGTTATACCGAATGATCCGAGTCCTTCAGTCTTCAACCTCTGTTCCAAGCTCCTCGCGGCATCCTCGATCAAGTTTGCTCTCCGGTTTCCTCACATCGAAGAAAATCCACGTCGATGGTTAGTAATACGGGCTCCCGCCTCAAAACCGAAGCAACTCGAGTATCTAGTTTGCTAGCCTAGATAGCTAAAATGAAGTAGAGAGAGTTTGTGATTACTTTATCTCAATACACCCAAGGATTCTCAACTCATGAGAGGGTTTGGGTGGAGATTGAAGAAGATTCCATGAGTAGAAAGTGTGAGCTCAAGAAATGACCAAGTGAAGAATAATTGCTTGCTGCCCTTTTTGTGATGAGTGTTGTGTTATATTTTGTGGTGGCAATTAAAGAAAACAACTCATGAAAAAATCTGTACTGCCCACTCTCCAAAATATCTCACAATACACACAAAAATATCTAGCACAAATATCTCACACAAAACAAAAGCCGTCAAGCCACCATGACTCAACCCAATGAGTCACCAAGTGCATGCATCATGAGTCCAAGCCAAAACACACACTCACACTTTCCACCAATTAAACATTTAAACTAAATGTTTAACACAATAAAAGAAATGGCAACTCTAAAGTGATCTTGTAATAAATTACAAGATTACCCATCATCCGTATATACATATCCGCATCCGTATTTCGACTGAATACGAATACAACGAGACAAAAATAATCCAACAATATAATACTAGGATCCGGTTTAAACCAAAACCCACTAGTATTATCCATCCGAATCATGACACGTGCACAAATGCACGTATATGTTCGAACCCTACCATAAAACCATACGGCCTCTACAACGTTTCGCCCGAACCAGGAAAATCCTCTGTGTAGGACTCTAAAGACTCGTCAATACGCTGGCAGTAGGTTTAACCATAATCACGTCAGCGACACTAGCTATACGTAACGGCTACCCATGTATTGAGCGAAAGGGAGGCCGACGAGCAAACTCATCCTGAAACCACTACTGAGCCTGACAGTGACAATATCCGTATAGTCCGGTCCGTTCGTCTATGAGTATCGCATATCGAGTCTAGGGGGTGGATAAAGTCAGACCCCTAAAAACTTGACATTTGGTGTCGGTATGAAGCCCATCACCACCTGAGAAATTACCGATCCGAATCAGTAATTCTCGACTACCTTGGCCATGGATTTCCAGTGATGGCCACCCGTGCACACCGCGATATCAACCCTAATACCGGGAGAGACGAATCCCCTGACGATCCGCTCACTGCCTCTATGTGGCTCGGGACTGTACCCAACTAAAACATGTTTGCACGACTCCTTTGAGCTGTGGTAGGGTAGTAATCAAAGCACAGTGGGAACTCACACGAGACAAATGACGATCTCAGGTCGATAGACTAACCTGTACACATGTCACCTGGGAACTGCTATCTGACAATAGATATAATACCAACTAGTATGTTCCCGGCGAGTCCGTCCGGTGTACTCATAACCTAATGAGCACCTGTATACATCTTAAGTGAACCAACTAACACCAATGGCTTGTGAGACCGGCCACCGCCCCTCGTCAGGGTCTCGATCAATATACACTAGTATACTCTTGGAGTATCGATGCCTAGTCTCGAAACTCCCACGACTAAGGACATTTTAAGGATGTGCTTATAGACCACCCAGCTCCCACGTATATGATCGCCATCATACTACTAGTAGTCAAGCATGAATCCTATGGGCTTTATCAACATGTAATAGTGATATGTAATATCACCTGAAGCATGTACACGATGATAAAGGCAAACCAGATAGCATACTATCATCTCGAGTAAGACCGTTCTACCGGTATAGGTCCTCGCTCAATCATTGCAATCACGTACCTGCAATCCAATAATTGACTTGAGGGCACTATAGCCAACAATCTCCCGCATGCACTGAAGGCTAATTATTACGGTGTCGCATAGTCACAGCCCGTGTGATACCAAACACCCAACTTCTCCACTAACCAGTTTTACAAAGCTCATTTGTAAATCTACCGTGTTCGAGAAATAGCCTCAGTGAGTGGATCCGCTCCAATATTTCTTTCTATGTCTCTCTTTATCTCAAGTTCGCGGAGAAAGCCATCTCCCGAAATGAGCAATACCTGTCTTAGAATATGCCTGGATATCTGATGGGACCCAGTTCGCAAATGAACTCCAAATCCAGTAAACTTCTTAGACTGTATCGTCCACTGAATTTAATCAGTTTCCTGCGCCATGCCTCCCTCAGTATCCGCTTGGACCACCTGTCCAAACTACTGCCCCTCGTCAAGAGGGAAAACTATAACTCTGATAGTCACTCTGTCATCCAGGTCACCTTGGAAGCCTGGAATGATAACCGTCTCCCGAAGGAGGCTGCCTTTATCAAATTCCTAGAATATCCACTTATGTTCATAAACTGCTTCCAAACGTTTCTGCATGATTGTATTAATATATAAACTTATTGCAACTAGTGCAAAAACAACATCTGGTGTGGTACTTGACATTTCATGATTGACTCAATTGCCTAAGCAAGTGATATGTCTATCATGCACATCCTTCTCTACTTTAGTCTGTAAGACACCTTTAGAGAGGGTGCCTCCATCACTTGCAGGTATACCACCATGCCAGGAGTCGTCCATTCTAAAACACCTTTAGAATACTGTCTAAGTAGCCAGATTGGGAAACACCCAAATCTAGATCTAAAACTATAGATCTAGTAACCAGAATGCCTGATATTATATCCATATCCGATGTGGAGAAACCACTGGTGACAACCACAGTATAACCGATCGTAGTATAGGAATTTCATTTCCCATAAAGTGCATGTCATTCAAATACTAGGACATCACACCCTACTACCTTCTTAACAGATCCATCTCGTATTCTGATGAAGTCAAAACCTATGACCGTCACATCAAAAATAGATAATCTATCTTCGCCATATTTGCTTTAGTCTATAAATAAACATAAGCTACTTGTCCACTATGCTTCCGCTGCTCCCACTGACTACAACAACCCTCTGGCAAAGTTATATACGCGTGCACCTCTAAAGCTAGTTTAGAACGACGCTATACTCATCCTCCTTTCGGGTTTCATAGTCTAGAACGGCAGTAATGGCAAGTCTGGATAAACAAGAAACTCCCTATCACCGTCTTTGAGGATACCGAAGTATCTCTCGGGTGCCTGAGGTTACCCACCATATCTGTGGAGTGGCTAATGGAATGTCAAACCCGATTGAAATTTTAAGTTCTATTAAATTTTCATTAATCGTTTGTGGTTCTGGAATTACTTTCAGTTCTACCATACTCCCACTACTGTTTTCTGAAAAAGCCTATTTTACTAAAACTGTGGCGAGTCAAGAACAATATCACTATTGATCTTCTAGATAGTAGAAAGTTACCCCTTGTCATAGCCCGGGATAACCCACAAACTGCCATTACTGAAATGTGCCTTGAGTATGTCCAGAGTCTGGTTTTAAGCATAAGCCGGACAACTCCATATACCTTAACATTGTTAAGATATGAACCATTCTATATACAATATAGAAACAAAGGCACTGATTTAATTGGAACCAGATTCAAATCATGCAGCTGTCTCCAGTGCATGTCAACCAAATGGAAAGAGGCGGATCAGCATTACTCAACTAGGAAAACATCCAGATATGAGTAACCTGAAAGAGAAGCAAGTTCTCAAAACCATTATTATCAAATGAATACCAAACACAAGTATCTACATCTTCGATCACCTTGAAGAATCCTGATACTTGCAACACATGGTTCTCTACTTTATTCTTGTATCTATAACTTCTCAAAACTTGGGCCTTGTATTTCTACGAAATACTTGTCTAAAACTGGAGAAGTCATAAGTAAACAGAATATAGTACGAGCACCAACCCCTTTGTCCGAATGGACACTGGACAACATACAATACTTTGTATAAGTCCCCTGAGTTGAATAACTCAAATCCTGTACGTCGTAGGTTGAAAACTGTACTATGGTTAAGAAGAATTACACCACTATTTAATACTCCTTACCCAATCATCAACTGATATAGGTAAATGTCATGGACATAATTTCAAAAAGTTATATCTCACTTTATAAAATAAACGTACAGATATATCAATTTGAAATTGGTGCATAACAACGGATATTCAAAACCAAATATTTGCCGTCAGGCAAAACCCCAGGCGATTTCCTCAAATATCACCAATTACAATGGATTCTGATATAATGAGGATATAAACACCTAATTCCCAATAACTTACTCCCACTCATCATCTGTAAAACCATACAGGTGTGGGAATCAAACCTGGTAAATACATACCCTGGAGTAAGGATCTAATTGGGAAATCAGTTTTCAATTAATAATGCACAGTGAAACTGAAACATGAAAATGTTTCGAAGGGGTATCCTGGTATTCCTAGTATTGTCTTTTCCATTATCCAGATTCATGACTTGTAACCTTATATTTTCTTACCATCTCTCCAAATCTCTTTATTTGTCTTTACTCATTACCTTTTGTATACCTCATTTAGGCTAAATGGTTTTCTTCCTTCCCTACTTTTCGGCACCTGCCTATAGTTTGGAAGAAGACTATCCAATAAGCGTAATAGGTGTACTCTCCTAATCCTAAGAGCACTCACAACCTGAGAGAAGGTAAAGATAAAAGACAACTGAATAATCCTTATTCTATTTCTCCTAAACCAGAATCCATCCTCGAACTGGAACAAGTTCCTTCGAGTTTGTTTGTAACTATACGATAGATTATCCAATAAATGTGGATCTTCGTAGTGATATAGGGTGTTCTGGAGAAATTCAAAGGTGAAGTAGGAGTGGATATGATATACACGGTTTGGTCATGAATGATAGCAGTCATAATTTATTTTGCCCTCTTTCTAATCCCTTTATTTATCTTTACTTATTACCTTCTGTACACCACACTTAAGATAATTGGTTTTCTTTCTTCCCCACCTTTTGGCACCTGCCTATGGTTTGGAAGAAGACTATCCAATAAGCGTAATAGGTGTACCTTTACCTTATCCTAGGAGCCTTCACAACCTGAGAGAAGGTAAAAGGAAAAGACAACTGAATAGTCCTATTCAATTTCTCCAGAACTGGAAACCATTCTCGAATCTGAAACAAGTTTCTTCGAGCTCGTATGTAACTATACGATGATCATATCCAATAAATGTGGATCTTCGTAGTGATACGGAATGTTCCGGAGAAAAGCAAAGGGTAAAAGTAGGAGTGGCAATGAAGTATGCAACTCTGACAATCTAAAAGCCAGTGTGTTTTAAGAAGGTTCGGTTAACTTGGTTCCTGAGTTGTATTCTAGGGTCGGGCCATGGTCGCTGCCAAAGAGAGAGAGAAAAGAAACACCCAGCATGCACTCTGACCTAGATCAGAATGGTTAATCACTTTATCTAATCAGGATGTCTCCCACTGTATCCTCAAATTCTTCTCCAAACCCAAAAGAAGAATTAGTCGGGATCATCTAAAATCACCCGAGAAGTAAACCAACTCATCAGTGGGAATCGGGATCCAACTATCATCGCATGATAACCTGATGGAATCCACTCATGTTATCACACTCCAGAAGGTATGCGCATGCCTGGAAAGTTTCCTGTATGTTTGAAACTCCCGATGTGATTTTTACCCCATGCTCTTATGACTTTGACGAAGGCCAACAAATCATAAGTCACATATCAAGTTCTACCCATCATTGTCTAAGTTAATTTGAACCCACCCGTACTCGCCCTTGACGAAGGTCAACAAGGCTGTACGACTGTCCCAAACCAACGCATCTATCTATGCAACAGAAATGTGACAAACAGCTACCATACATTATGCCTTGACGAAGATCAACAAATATAGCATGAATACTAAGTGCTACCCGTCTGAAATGACGGAGGGCTACGAATGGTTTTCGGCGAAAAAACTTTAATGTAATGAACTTGATATCGTTGAAGGAACCAGATAGCTTTTTACAAATATATAGTGGCGAAAACCATTGCTAAAGAGGTCATTCCCGGTGAAGGGATCTCGGCTCTTTCCTCGTGGAATGAGGCGCAGGATATTTCAACTGAATACCTCGACGCAAAGCAAAAACGTAATCGACTATAGTGAAGTTATTACCCTGACGTAAACTTCTGCCCAAGAGGTCATTCCCGGTAAAGGGATCTCGGTTCTTGCCTCGTCGAATGAGGTGCTGGATATTCATAACCGAATACCGCTGTGCAAAACAAAAGAAAACGTCCTTGTAATAACGGCTTTTGAAAATTGTTCTAACAACATTGAATAGGTTTGTTTTCCTTGCATTGATCAGAATCAACACAGTCGCATCAATTAATCACACCAGAAAAGAACAAAAATATGATGTACGTATATGCCATCCGTATTCTCCACTGGGCCCCGTCATAACCCGTTAGGTTACTTAAGTAACGACAGAGCGGGGACTGGACTAGCGCGGGTGCAAAACATATGCAACATCTACTAGTATATATATAACAATATATAATAATCGTTCCAGGCATGATATATATAAGATCACATATAAGCGATAAGCATCACAAAACATACTGATGAACTGGGAGCCCTGGGTTTCCTTTGAGCCGCAACTGAAACCCGACGATCCCTACGTGTGCGGCAAGTTACCCTCCAAAACCAGAAGTGAGGCAACCCCCTTCATCAAAGTGAATGGGCCACCCAGCACCTCACGGAATCCGGTAACTTGAGCGCCCCTCCATGGGTCAACCTGTACCCCCTACGAGTGCGGTGAATAGCCCGCCAATTCTAGAGTGAGGCCCCCTCCTTCTCAACGCCATGAGATACGGACCATTGCCCTATAGAATCCGGCTATTCGTGCACTCCACCGTGGGGTAATCCTAATACAGAAAAGAAAAATATGTACAACGGTGACATCGACCTCAACCCGGTCGTGCCCCAAATAAATAATATACAAGCTGGCAGTGAAGGCAGTCCAAATGTCGGACGCTCTCCCCGTGATATAAAATGTATAAATAAATCTAAACTGTACTAACATTGCACCCAAGCTATCCATTACGACGATCCCGCAACATCACAGCACAACACAGAACATCAACGTGAATGTCACGTTCGCAAACCCGTCTAAAAGACATATAGCAATTAGAAAAGTTGTACCGATCTAATGACATTCATGGCCATAGATAGTAATGCATTTACTGAAAACTACGACATTAGAATTCCGCACGCAATTAGCAAACCAAACCAATTTCCAAAACCATGAAAAAACAGTGAGCTAAAGTTCTAAAAACCGACCGTTTAAAGCCAATTCGGAAGTCCGAATCAAAACGAAACGCGCACAAACCTTCACGGGGAGTTAGAGCATGAAATTAACTTCGATTTTGGGGGGCTAAAAGGGGTACACCATCCCCGAGTCCACTACAAGGTGGCCAGGAGGTGAGGCAGACCCAAAACTGCCCAAGATGGGGCAGTTACGGGTCCCCATCGCCAAGACCACCTTGTGGTGGTCTTGGGGAGTGGGCACAGCTGTTTGGTCCTACCTGAGAGTTCCCCGGGGTGCCCATGCACCACCCTGCGACTTCTCAGTTCAAGCCGTGAGCCCGCGGGGTATGCAAACATTTCAAACTTTCGGTTTTTGGAACTGTTTTTGTCGGCAGTTTTGCACGACAAAAACGGCGGATTTCTAATGTCGCAATGAGTTAGTATGGGGTTAATGGGTTGACTCTGATACCATGTTGGGTTACGCCAACGCCTCGGCCATCAATCTGTGGCCAAATGTGGAACAAAAATTTTTAGAAACCGGCGCTAACGGAACCCGATTCCCGGATCGTACCATTAACCCTATACTAGCTATATGTAAAGGAGTTTAGAGAGGTTATACCGAATGATCCGAGTCCTTCGGTATTCAACCTCTGTCCTAAACTCCTCGTGGCTTCCTCGATCAAGTTTGCTCTCCGGTCTCCCCACATCGAAGAAGATCCACGTCGAGGGTTAGTAATACGGGCTCCCGCCTCAAAACCGAAGCAACTCGAGTATCTAGTTTGCTAGCCTAGATAGCCAAGATGAAGTAGAGAGAGTTTGTGATTACTTTATCTCAATACACCCAAGGATTCTCAACTCATGAGAGGGTTTAGATGGAGGTTGAAGAAGATGCCATGAGTAGAAAGTGTGAGCTCAAGAAATGACCAAGTGAAGAATAATTGCTTGCTGCCCTTTTTTGTGATGAGTGTTGTGTTATATTTTGTGGTGGAAATTAAAGAAAACAACTCAAGAAAAATCTCTACTGCCCACTCTCCAAAATATCTCACAATACACACACAAATATCTAGCACAAAAATCTCACACAAAACAAAAGCCATCAAGCCACCATGACTCATGCCATGACTCAACCCTATGAGTCACTAAGTGCATGCACCATGAGTCCAAGCCAAAACTCACACTCACACTTTCCACCAATTAAACATTTAAACTAAATGTTTAACACAATAAAAGAAATGGCAACTCTAAAGTGATCTTGTAATAAATTATAAGATAACCCCTCATCCGTATATACATACCCCTTGTCCGTATATACATACCCACATCCGAATTCCGACTGAATACGAATACAACGAGATGAAAATAATCCAACAATATAATACTAGGATCCGACTTAAACCAAATCCCACTAGTATTATCCGTCCGAATCATGACACGTGCACAAGTGCATGTATATGTTCGAACCCTGCCATAAAATCATACGGCCTCTACAACGTTTCGCCCGAACCAGAGAAACCCTTTGTGTGGTACTCTAAAGACTAGTCAATATGCTGGCAGTGGGTTTAACCACAAGCACGTCAGCGGCACTAGCTGTACGTAACGACTACCCAGGTATTGATCGAAAGGGAGGCTGACGAGCAAACTCATCCTGAAACCCCTACTGAGCTTGACAGTGACAATATCCGTAGAGTCCGGTCCGTTCGTCTATGAGTATCGCATATCGAGTCTAGGGGGTGGATAAAGTCAGACCCCTAATAACTTGACATTCAGTGTCGGTATGAAGCCCATCACCACCTGAGAAACTACTGATCCAAATCAGCAATTCTCGACTACCTTGGCCAAGGATTTCTGGTGATGGCCACCCGTGCACACCGCGACATCAACCCCCAATACCAGGAGAGACGAATCCTCTGACGATCCACTCACTGCCTCCATGTGGCTCGGGGCTGTACCCAACTAAAACCTGTTTTCACGACTCCTTTGAGCCGTGGTAGGGTAGTAATCAAAGCACAGTAGGAACTCACATGAGACAAATGACGATCTCAGGTTGATAGACTAACCTGTACACATGTCACCTGGGAACTGCTATCTGACAATAGGTATAATACCAACTAGCATATTCCCGGCGAGTCCGTTTGGTGTACTCATAACCCAATGAGCACCTGTATACATCTTAGGTGAACCAATTTATACCAATGGCTTGTGAGACTGGCCATCGCCTCTCGTCGGGGTCTCGATCAGTACACACTAGTCTACTCTTGGAGTATCGATGCCCACTCTTAAAACTCCCACGACTAGGGACATTTTAAGGATGTGCTTATAGACCACCCAGCTCCCACGTATATGATCGCCATCATACTGCTGGTAGTCAAGTATGAATCCTATGGGCTCTATCAATATGTAATAGTGATCTGTAATGTCACCTGAAGCATGCACACGATGATAAAGGCAAACCAGATAGCATACTATCATCTCGAGTAAGACTGTTCTACCGGTATTGGTTCTCCCTTAATGATTGCAATTACGTGCCTGCGATCCAATAATTGACTTGAGGGCACTATAGCCAACATCAATACCCTAGGTTTCTCAACACATGAGACATGTAGGGTTAGAGAAAGAAGAAGGAGCTTTGGAGGAAAATAGAGTGAAGAAAAACATTAGAATGAATATGGTTTCAAGTTGTGACCATTTGTGATGAATAATGCATACCGATAATGAACCACAAAATATCTAGCATCCATCAAAATATCACAATGTGAGTCACCTAGTGAGTCATGCCATGAGTCACCAAGTAGCCATGCCCCATTTAATGTAAAACTCCACCTCATACCTCCACCTCATTTATCTTTTAATCAAAAAATTAAATACAAAATGAGGTGTCTTCTTCTAGAAGCATTTTTGAGTAAATTACAAGAATGCCCCTCAACCGTATATACATACCCGTATCCGTATTCCGAAAAATACGAATACAAAGAGACAAAAATAATCCATCAATATAATACTAGGATCCGGCTTAAACCAAAACCCACTAGTATTATCCGTCCGAACATCATACGTGCATAAGTACACGTATGTGATCGAAGCCCTGCCGTAAAACTATACGGCCTCTACATCTTTTGCCCGATGCAGAGAAACCCTCTGTGCAGGAATCTAAAGACTCGACACTACGCTGGCAGTGGGTTTAACTATAAGCAGTTAGCGGTACTAGCTGTACGTAACGGCTATCCAGGTATCTGTCGATAAGAAGGCTGATGAGAAAACTCATCCGAACTCCTACTGAGCCTATCTGTGACAATCTCCGCACAGTCCGGTCTATTTATCTAAGATTATCACATATCGGGCCTAGAGGGCGGTAATCGTCATACCCCTAACAACGCAATAAGTCGTGCCGGAGTGTAGCCCAAAACACCCTGAGAAACTACTGGAGTACCTACCAGTAAATCTCCTTTGCCCTGGCCAGGGACTTTGTGTAATGGCTTTCCGAACACAACACGATATCAACCCCCAATACTGGGAGAGACGAATCATATCTAACCGCTACTGCCTCCAAGTGCTTCGGGACTGCACCCAAGTACTACCTATTTGCACGACTCCTTTGAGCCGTGGTAGGGTAGTAATCTAAGAACAGTGGGAACACACTCGATGCAAAGTAGCAGTTTCAAGTCGACGGACTAAGCTTTACTCATGTCACCTGGGAACTGCTACCCGATGATAGGTATAATACCCACCAGCAGCTCTCTACGAGTCCTATCCAGTGTACTCATAACCCAATGAGCACCTGCATACTATCTCCAGTACGACGTACTAATGGCTGTAGGACAGACCATCTCCCCTACTGGGATGAGAAGTGTATACACTAGTCTACTCTGGAGTATCGATATCCCGTCTCGATAATTCTATGACTAGGGACCTGTATAAGGATGTTCTTATAGACTACCCAGCCCCCACTAGTGTGACTGCCATCACAACACTGGTAATCAAGCAAAGATCCTAAGGGCTCTACCAATATGTATAAGCGATATGCTAAAAGAAACACATGCACATATTGAGGTAGAAACAAACCAGGTAGCATACTACCATTTCGAGCAAGACTGTTACTATATCCGTGTATATCCCAAGCTTCCAATATGTAATATACAAACCAATTTGATATAATAATGGCCTCTACGACATATATCACTAACAATCTCCCACTTACATTAAGGCCATGTATTGGCATATCGTAGACCTATCATCTCGAATAGCCTCTCGAACTGTGTCTAAGGGATGGCCTTTATGAGTGGATTTGCAGTGTTGTTCTCCGAATCAACTCTCCGCACCTCGATCTCCCGGCGAACAACGATCTCCCTAATCGGGTGGTACCGCCTCAAGATATGTCCGGACTTCTGATGGGACCTGGGTTCCTTCGCTAAAGCTATAGCGCTATCGTTGTCACAATACAGAGGTATTGGATCTACAATGGACGGAACCACCTGAAGTTCTGTTAGTAACTTCCTCATCCAGACTGCTTCTTTCGCGGCGTCATAAGCAGCGATATACTCCGCTTCCATCGTCGAGTCAGCAACGGTGTCCTGCTTGGAGCTCTTCCAATAGACCGCCCCTCCATTGAGGGTAAAGACATAACCCGACATGGACTTGGAGTCATCCTTGTCACTCTAGAAGCTGGAGTCAGCAAAGGCCTCGATCTGGAGGTCTTTTCCGCCATACACCAAGAACATCTCCTTAGTCCTTCTCAGGTACTTGAGAATGTTCTTTACTGCTATCAAGTGGTTGTCCCGCAGGTTTGACCGATACTGGCTTTCCACGCTAAGTGCGTAAGCAACATCTGGTCTGGTACACAACATCACATACATTATAGAGCCTACCGCAGAAGCGTAGGGTATAATCGACATGCGATCCCTTTCCAAATTAGTCTTGGGAGACTCTCTTTGGAGAGGGTGATTCCGTGACAAACCGGTAGACTACCGTGCTTTGAATCTTCCATACTAAATCTCTTTAGTATGGTGTCGATGTACCTGGACTGCGAAAGTCCCAATATCCTCTTAGATCTATCACGATAGATCTGGATCCCCAGAATGTAGGAGGCATCACCCAGGTCTTTCATGGAGAACCTCTGTGACAAGAATCCTTTGACTGATTGTAGCATAGGAATGTCATTTCTTATCAAGAGAATGTCATCCACGTACAAGACAAGGAATACCATAGTTCTCGCTATAATCTTATTATAGATGCATGGTTCATCTGGATTTTTGATAAAGTCGAATTCTTTGACCGTCTCATCAAATCAGATGTTCCAACTCCGTGATGCCTGCTTTAATATATAAATGGATTTAAGCAACTAGCACACGTTCCTGCTGATCCCACTCTGAATGAAACCCTCTGGCTGATCCATATAGACGTACTCTTCCAAATGTCCATTCAGAAAAGCGGTCTTTACGTCCATCTGCCAAATTTCATAATCGTGGAAGGCAGCAATGGCAAGAAGGATCCGAATGGATTTGAGTATAGCCACTGGAGAAAAGGTTTCATCATAGTCCAAACCAGGTCTTTGAAGAACACCTTTTGCAATAAGTCTAGCCTTATAGTTTTCAACCTGTCCATCTACACCAATCTTCTTTCTGAAGATCCATTTGCAGCCTACAGGTTTTACCCCTTCTGGAGAAATGTTCAAAGTCCATATTTTGTTGGTGTACATGGACTCTATCTCGGTCCGCATTGCATCCAGCCATTTTACCAAGTCACCGTTCTGAATGGCTTGCTGGAAGCTAGTTGGTTCATCATTGTCAATGATGCAATCCTCTCTATCTTCGTCTATAAGAAAACCATAGTATCTCTTAGGCGGATGAGACTGCCTACTAGTTCTATGGAGTGGCACGGGGATATCCTGTTCTTTTGAAACCTCTGGTTCTACCATACTTTCAGTAATAGCTTGTGGTTTTAGAATTTCTTTCAGTTTTATTGCGCTCCCACTAGTTTCTTTTTCCAAAAATTGATTTTCCAAAAAGTGGGCATGATGAGAAACAAAAACCTTTTGTTCCTCTGCGTAATAGAAAAGATACCCCTGGAGTTTTTTGGGTATCCCACAAACTTACACAGTACAGAGCGTGCCGCGAGCTTGTCCGCATGCTGCTTTTTTACAAAATCTGGACATCCCTATATTTTCAGATACTGAAGATAGGGTTACTTCCCACTCCACATCTGATATGGTGTGGTAGGCATAGTCTTGGTAGGAACCTTGTTCAAAATATATTCAGCTGATTCTAGGGCATAACCCCAGAAGGATCGCGGTAACTCAGCATTACTCATCATGGAACGTACCATATCCAATAGAGTTCTGTTCCGCCTTTCCGATACATCGTTGTGTTGTGGTGTGTGTTGGGTTACGGCAGCGCCCCGGCCATCAATCTGTGGCCAAATGCGGAACAAAAACTTTTAAAACCCGGCGGTAACGGAACCCTAATCAACGGATCGTACCATTAACCATATACTAGTTCTATAAAAGGAGTTTAGAGAGGTTATACCGATTGATCCATGTCCTTCGGTCTTCAACCTCTATCCCAAGCTCCTCGCGGTTTCCCCGATCAAGTTTGATCTCCGGTCTCCCTCCGTCGAAGAAGATCCACGTCGAGGGTTCGTAATATGGGCTCCCGCCTCTAAACCGAAGCAACTCAGGCATCCAGTTTGCTAGCCTTGATACCCAAGATGAAGTAGAGAGTGTGTATGAATACTTTGTCTCAATACACCCATAGATTCTCAACTCATGAGACAATAGGGTGGAGGTTGAAGAAGATGCCTAGAGGTGAAGAGTGTGAGCTCAAGAAAAAGAAAAGAGCAAGTGAAGAAAAGAAAAATGAGATGGCTGCTCTTTTCATGAGTTGTTTTAGCTTAAGTGTTTCTTATGTTTTTTTTTGTGAGCCCAAGCAACTAAAGAAAAAAATCAAGGCAAGAAAAAGATCTTCCTCCTCACATAAATGCCCACAACAAATATCTTAGCCAAAACAAATCAACACATGACCCAATACCATGAGTTACCAAGTGCATGTGCAATGAATCAATGCACAAGGCCAAGAATTGCACTCACACTTTCCACCAATTTAAATATTTAAACTAAATGTTTAATCCCAAAAAGAAATGGCATCAACTAAAGAAATCTTGTAACGAACCCCTCATCCGTATATACATACCCGCATCCGTATTCCGACTGAATACGAATACTACAAGACGAAAGTAATCCAACAATATAATACTAGGATCCGGTTTAAACCAAAGACCACTAGTATTATCTGTCCGATCATGATCCGTGCACAAATGCACGTATATGATCGAACCCTACCATAAAACCATACGGCCTCTACAACATTTCTCCCGAACCAGGGAAACCCTCTGTGTGGGACTCTAAAGACTCGTCAATACGCTGGCAGTGGGTTTAACCACAAGCACGTCAGTGGCACTAGCTGTACGTAACGGCTGCCTAGGTATTGAGCGAAAGGGAGGCTGATGAGCAAACTCATCCTGAAATCCTACTGAGCATGACAGTGACAATATCCGTACAGTCCGGTCCGTTCGTCTATGAGTATCGCATATCGAGTCTAGGGGGTGGATAAAATCAGACCCCTAATAACTTGACATTTAGTGTCGGTATGAAACCTATCACCACCTGAGAAACTACCGATCCTAGATCAGTAATTCTCGACTACCTTGGCCAAGGATTTCTGGTGATGGCCATCCGTGTACACCGCAACATCAACCCCCAATACCGGGAGAGACGAATTCCCTGACGATCCGCTCACTGCCTCCATGTGGCTCGGGACTGTACCCAACTAAAACCTGTTTGCACGACTCCTTTGAGCCATGGTAGGGTAGTAATCAAAGCACAGTAGGAACTCACACGAGATAAATGACGATCTCAGGTCGATAGACTAACCTGTACACATGTCACCAGGGAACTGCTATCTGACAATAGGTATAATACCAAGTAGCATATTCCCGGCGAGTCCGTCCGGTGTACTCATAACCCAATGAGCACCTGTATACATCTTAGGTGAACCAATTGACACCAATGGCTTGTGAGACCAGCCACCGTCCCTCGTCGGGGTCTCGATCCGTATACACTAGTCTACTCTCGGAGTATCGATGCCCAGTCTCGAAACTCCCATGATTAAGGACACTTTAAGGATGTGCTTATAGACCACCCAACTCTCACGTATATGATCGCCATCATACCGCTGATAGTCAAGCAAGAATCCTATGGGCTCTATCAACATGCAATAGTGATCTGTAATGTCACCTGAAGCATCTACACGATGATAAAGACAAACCAGATTGGATACTATCATCTCGAGTAAGACTGTTCTACTGGTATAGGTCATCCCTCAATCATTGCAATCACGTGCATGCGATCCAATAATTGACTTGAGGGCACTATAGCCAACAATCACCCACTTACACTTAAGGCTAATTATTGCGGTGTCGCATACTCACAGCCCGTGTGATACCGAACACCCAACTTTTCTACTAATCGGTTTCACAAAGCTCGTTTGTAAAACTATTGCGTTCGAGAAATAGCCTCAGTGAGTGGATCCGCTCTAATGTTTCTTTCTATGTCTCTCTTTATCTCAAGTTCGCAGAGAAAACCATCTTTCAAAATGAGCAATACCTGTCTTAGAATATGTCTGGATATCTGATGGGACCCAGTGTTGGGTTACGGCAGTGCCCCGGCCATCAAACCGTGGCCAAATGCGGAACAAAAATTTACTAAACTGGCGCTACCATTACCCGATGCCCAGATCTACCTTAAACCCTAAACTAGCAAGCTTTATAAATAAGTTAGAATGGTTATACCGAGTTCATCCGTGTCCTTCGGTCTTCATTCCAAGCTCTTAGTGGTTCCTTGATTGAATTTGGTTGCTGGTCTTCCTCCATCTCCGATGATCCACCTAAGGGAATTGGCGCATGCTTCAGCCTCGACAAACGAGGCAACCGACGCTCCAAGGTTGCTAGCAATGGAGAGTGGAGGTGTATGATTGTGTCACTATATTTTTCTCTCATCTCATATGCTCAATGAGCAACTCAAGAAGATAAAGAGGAGGTGAGGAAACTATGGCATGAGCAACTCAAGAATCGCCTAAGTGTTGAAGTAAGAGTGAGAGTGTAAGCAATCAAGCAAGTTAAGAAAAATGACCAAGTCCCCCCAAGAGTTGTGGCTGCCCTCTCTCTATCATCTCAATTATCCACCCATAAAAAATCTCTTTTCCTTTTGCAATAAACAAATAAGACCCATGCCTTTCTACATGTCCAAGACCCATGCTCATGCCACCTCACTCCTCCACCTCATTTGTGAAACAAATGAATTTCCATAAGAGGAAAATCATACAAATGAGGTGTCCACTTCTAGAAGCTATTCCGTATAAAATACGGAATACAACCCGGTACATATATCGAAATGCATATACGCGTATTCATACAAAAATACGAATAACCAAGAGAGAAAATGAATAGTGAACAATAATACTAGAATACATATATAAATTATTAAATCAAAACCTGATTTAATAATCTGGCTTAATCCCAAGCCGCTAGTATTATCAACCGTCCGATTAAAATCTGTGCAGTATATTTAATCGGACACCTGTATGTACCAACATACGTCATCTACACCATATCGCCTGAACCGTAAAAACCCTCTGTGTAGGACTCTAAAGACTCGTCAATACGCTGGCAGTGGGTTTAACCATAAGCACGTCAGCGACATTAGCTGTACGTAACGGCTAACCAGGTATTGAGCGAAAGGGAGGCCGACGAGCAAATTCATCCTGAACTCCTACTGAGCTTGACAGTGACAATAGCCGTACAGTTCGGTCTGTTCGTCTAAGAGTATCGCATATCGAGTCTAAGGGGGGTGGATAAAATCAGACCCCTAATAATGCGACATTTAGTGTCGGCATGAAATCCATCACCACCTGAGAAACTATTGATCCTGGATCGGTAATTTTCGTCCACCATGGCTATGGATTTTTGGTGATGGCCACCCGTACACAACGCGACATTAACCCCCAATACCGGGAGAGACGAATCCCCGACGATCCGATCACTGCCTCTTTGTAGCTCGAGACTGTACCCAACTAAAACCTGTTTGCACAACTCCTTTGAGCCGTCATAGGGTAGTAATCAAACCACAGTGGGAACTCACACGAGACAAATGGCGATCTCAGGTCGACAGACTAACCTGTACACATGTCACTTGAGAACTGCTATCTGACAATAAGTATAATACCAATTAGCACGTTCCCGGTGAGTCCGTCTAGTGTACTCATAACCCAACGAGCACATGTATACTATCTTAGGTGAACAAACTAACACCAATGGCTTATGAGACCTGGCCACCGCCCCTCGTCGGGGTCTCGATCAGTATACACTAGTCTACACTGGAGTATCGATGCCCAGTCTCGATACTCTCATGACTAGGGACATTTAAGGATGTGCTTATAGACCCCCTGCTCCCACCTATATGATCGCCATCATAATGCTGATAGTCAGGCAAGAATCCTATGGGCTCTATCAATACATACATGATGATAAAGACAAACCAGATAGCATACTATCATCTCGAGTAAGACTGTTCTACCGATATAGGTCCTCACTTAATCATCATAATCACCTGCCTGCGATTACGATAATTTCCTTGAGGGCACTATAGCCAACAATCTCCCACTTGCACTCAAGGCCAATTATTGCGGTGTCGCATACTCACAGCCCGTGTGATACCGAACACCCAACTTCTCTACTAATTAGTTTCGCAAAGCCCGTTTGCGAAACTATTGCGTTCGAGAAATAGCCTCAGTGAGTGGATCCGCTCCAATGTTTCTTTCTGTATCTCTCTATATCTCAACTTCGCGGAGAAAATTATCTCCTAAAATGAGCAATACCTGTCTTAGAATTTGTCTGGATATCTGATAGGACCCAGTTTACAAATGAACTCCAAATCCAGCAAACTTCTTAGACTGTATCATCCACTGAATTTAATCAGTATCATGCGCCATGCTATTCCTCAGTATCCGCTTGGACCACCTGTCCAACATACTGCCCCTCAGAAGAGGGAAAAAACTATAACTCTGATAGTCACTCTGTCATCCAGGTCACCTTGGAAGCCTGAAATGATAACCGCCTCCTGAAAGAGACTGCCGTTACCATATCCCAAGAACATTCACTTATGTTCATAAACTGCTTCCCTACATTTCTCCAGGATTGGATTAATATATGTTTATTGCAGCTAGTGTAAAAACAACATCTGGTGTGGTACTTGACATTTCATGACTAACTCAATTGCCTAAGCAAGTGATATGCTAATCATGCAGACCCCTCTCCCCTTTAGTCTGTAAGACACCTTTAGAGAGGGTGACTCCATCACCTGCAGGTACACCACCATGCCAGGAGTCGTCCATTCTAAAATCCCTTTAGAATAATGTCAAAGTACCCAGATTGGGATATTTCCCAAATCTAGATCTAAAACCATAGATTTAGTAACCAGAAACCCTGATATTATATCCATATCCTATATGGAGAAACAACTTTGTGACAACCACAATATAACCGATCATAGTATAGAAATGTCTCTTCCTATCAAGTGCATGTCATCCCAAATACCAGGACATCACACCCTACTACCTTCTTACCAGATCCATCTCCTATTCTGATGAGGTCAAGGCCTATGATTGTTATATCAAAAATAGATGATATATTTCCGCTATACCTGCTTTAGTCTATAAATAGACATAAGCTGCTTGCCCACTATGCTTCCGCTGCTCCCACTGACTACAACAACCCTCTGGCAGAGTCATATAAACGTGCACTTCCAAAGCTAGTTTAGTACGACGCTATACTCATCCTCCTGCCCGGTCTTATAGTCTAGAACAGTAGCAATGACAAGTCTGGGTAAACAAGAACCTCCCTGTCACCATCTCTGAGAAGATCGAAGTACCTCTCGGGTGCCTGAGGTTACCCAACAAATCTGCGGAGTGGCTAATGGAATGTCGAAACTAATTTAATCCTTAGGTTCTATTAAATCTTCGTTGATCGTTTGTGGTTCTGGAATCACTTCCAGTTCCACCATACTCCCACTTCTGTTTTTCTGGAAAAATCCATTTTACTAAAACTGTGGTGAGTTAAGAACAATATAATTATTGATCTTCCTGATGGTAGAAAGTTAACCCTCGTCAAATCCTGGGAAAACCCAACAATAGCCATTACTGAAACGTTCCTCGAGTTTATCGGGATTCTGGTTGTAAGTATCAGCCGGACAACTCCCTGTACCTTAATATCGTTAAGATATAAATTGATTCTATATATATCTAATATAGAAACAAAAGCACTAATTTAATGGGAACCAGATTCAAAATCATGCAGCTGTCTCCAGTACATATCAACCAAATGGAAAAAGGTCAATAAACATTACTCATCTAGGAGTGCATCCATATATGAGTGACCTGAAAGAGAAGCAAGTTCTCAAAACCATTATTATCAACGGAATACCAAACACAAGTATCTACATCTTCGACTTCTACGAAGAATCATGATACTTCCAACAAATGGTTCTATACTTTATTCTTGTACCTATAACTTCCCAATATCTGGACCTTGTATTTCAACGAAATACATGTCTAGAACTGGAGAAGTCATAAGTAAACAGAATATAGTACGAGTACCAACCCCATTGTCCTAATGGACACTGGACAACATACAATACTTTGTATAAGTCCCCTGAGTTCAATAACTCAAACCCTGTGCGTCGTAGGTTGAAAAACTGTACTATGGTTAAGAAGAATTACACCGCTGTTGAATGCACCTTACCTAATCACCAACCGATATAGATAAATGTCACAGACATAATATCAAAAAGTTATATCTCACTTTATAAAATAAATGTACAGATATATCAGTTTGAAATTGGTGCATAATAACGGATATTCAAAACCAAATATTTGCCATCCGGCAAAATCCAGATGATTTCCTCAAATATCACCAATTACAATGAATTCCGATATAATGAGGATCTAATCACCAAATTCCCAATATCTTACTCCCACTCACCATCCGTAATAACATACAGATATGAGAAACCGATCTGGTAAACACATATCCTGGAGTTAGATTCCAATTGGGAAAACAGTTTTCAATTATCATCCCACAGCGAAACTGAAACATGAAAATGTTTCAAAAGGGGTTAACCGGGTATTCCTAGTAACGTCTCTTCCACTATCCTGATTTATGACAGTAACCATAAATTGTACTTCCATGTTCCGCCCAAGCTATACTTACATGCCCTCACTCCAATCCCTTTATTATGTCTTTACTTATTACGTTCTGTACACCATCTTTAGGCTAATTGGTTTTCTTCTTTCCCTAACCTTCGACACCAGCCTAAGGTTTGGAAGAAGACTATCCAATAAGCGCAACAGGTGTACTCTCCTAATCCTAGGAGCCCTCGCAACCTGAGAGAAGGTAATGGGAAAAACATCTGAATAATCCTATTCTATTTCTCCTGAACCGGAAACCATTCTCGAATCTGGAACAAGTTCCTTCGAGTTCGTATGTAACTATACGATGGCATATCCAATAGGAGTGGATATCCGTAGTTATACGGAGTGTTCTGGAGAAATCCAAAGTGGATGTGGGAGTGGCAGGGGTATACACGGTTTTGTCGTGAATGATGGTGGTCGCAATTTTCTTTGCCCTTAATCTAATCCCTTTATATGTCTTTACTTATTTCCTTCTGTACACCACACTTAGGCTTAATTGGTTTTCTTCCTTCCCTACCTATCGGCACCTGCCTATAGTTTGGAAGAAGACTATCCAATAAGCTCAATAGGTGTACCCTCTCCTAATCCTAGGAGCCCTCACAATCTGAGAGAAGGTAAAGGGAAAAGACAACCGAATAATCTTATTCAATCTCTCCAGAACCAGAATCCATCTTCGAATCTAGAACAAGTTCCTTCGAGTTCGTATGTAATTATATGATGGATTTATCCAATGGAAGTGGATATTCGAAGTGATACGGGGTGTTCTGGAGAAATGCAAAGGTGATATAGAAGTGGCAATGATGTATGTGACACCGTGACATTCTAAAAGCCAAAGTGTTTTAAGAAGGTTCGGTTTAACTTGGTTCAGGAGTTTTAGTCAAGGGTCGGGCCATGGTCGCTGCCAAAGAGAGAGAGAAAAGAAACACTCAACGTACACTCTAACCTAGATTAGAATGGTTAATCACTTTATCTAATCTGGATGGCTCCCACTGTTTCCTCAAATTCTCTTCCAAACCCAAAAGAAGAATTAGTTGTGATCATCTAAAATCACCCGAGGAGTAAACCTACTCATCAGTAGGAATCGGGATCCAACTCTCATCGCATGATAACTTGATGGAAGCCACTTAAGTCACCACACTCCAGAAGGTATGCACATGCCTGGCAAGTTTCCTGTATGTTTGAAACTCCCGATGTGTGTTTTTACCCCAAGCGGCTTATGACCTTGACTAGGTCAACATATCATAAGTCGTAAGTCAAGTTCAACCCGTCATTATCCTGGATTAATTAGACCCACCTGTATGAGCCCTTGACTAGGTCAACATGATCGTATGACTGTCCTAACCAATCGCATATCCATGCAGCAGAAAAGTACTACAGAGCTACCGATCACTACGCCTTGACTAGGTCAACATACGTAGCACGAATACTAAGCAATACTCGTCTGAAATGACGGAGGGCTACGACTGGTTCTCGGCGAAAAACCTTTAATGTAATGAACTTGATATCGTTGAAGGAACCGAAAGGTTTTACAAATTTATAGTGGCGAAAACTTTTGCTAAAGAGGTCACTCCCGATGAAGGGATCTCGATTCTTTCCTCGTAGAATGAGGTGCAGGATATTCCAAACTGAATACCACGATGCAAAGCAAAAGAATTGACTATAGTGAAGTTATTACGTTGACGTAAACTTTTACTCAAGGGGTCACTCCCGATGAAGGGATCTCGGCCCTTGCCTCGTCGAATGAGGTGCTGGATATTCATAACCGAATACTACTGTACAAAGCAAAAGAGAACGTCTGTAATGTCAGTTTTAAAAACTTGGTTCCAACAACATCATATAGGTCTGTTTATCCTTGCATTGATCAGAATCAATGCAGTCCCATCAATTAATCACACCAGAAAAGAACGAAAAATAAAATATACGTATATGCCATCTGCATTCACCACTGGGTCCCGTCATCATCCGTTAGGTTACTTAACTAACGACAGAGCGGGGACTGGACTAGCGCGGGTGCAAAACATATACAACATCTACTAGTGTGTGTATATATATATATATATATATATATATATATATATATATATATATATATATATATATAACAATTGTCCCAGGCATGATATAAAGCAACATCACAGAAGCATCACAGAAGTAACACAGAATGATGGATAATCCTGGAGCCCCGGGTTTCACTTGAGCCGCAAATGAGACCCGACGTTCCCTATCGTGTGGATAGCCTGTGCAAATAAAACCTAGACCCCTACGAGCGAGACAAGTTACCAGCCAAAACCAGAAGTGAGGAAACCCCCTTCAACAACGTGAATGGGCCACCCAGCACTTCACGGAATCCGGTAACTTGAGCACCCCTCCGTGGTCAACCTATAACCCCTACGAGTGCGGTGAATAACCCGTCAATTCTAGAGTAAGGTCCCCTCCGTCTCAACACCATGAGATGCGGACCTGTTGCCCTCTAGAACCCGGCTATTCGTGCACTCCACCGCGGGGTAATCATAGTACAGAAAAGAAAATAATATACAAGGGTGATATCGACCTCAACCCGGTCATGCCCCAAACGAATAATATACAAACTGGCAGTGACGGCAGTCCACATGTCGGACGCTCGCCCCGCAATATCAAATGTACAAATGAAACTAAACTGTACTAACATTGCACCCAAGCTATCCACCACGACGATCCAACCAACACACAGCACAACACATAACATCAACGTGAATGTCACGATGGCAAACCCGTCTAAAAGAACATATAGCAATTAGACGAGTTGTACCGATCTAATGTCATTCACGGTCGTAGATAGTAATGCATGTATTGATAAACATTTAAACAATGTTAAAACATCGACTTTGAAACACCCCGAATTGCCCCCGAACAACAGATAACAAAAAATCCAAAATGGGCAAAACTAGCAATACCACTGAACCAATATTCCAGAGACCAAACCACACACAAAATACGAACTCCTAATTCCCCAGAATGGCCGGCCAACTCAGGAAAAGTGGAAATGTGCTCAGCCCAAAACAGGTGAAATTGATTCGTATTTGGTGTGTGCCCTTGTGGTCATGTAAATAGTCTTCTGCAGTTGCTAGAAATTTTTTTGAAGACTTTGAAAATCGACAGAGACTGGAATCAGCAGTGCACAGTTTTGGGATTGTTTTGATTTCGATATTTTAACATTGTCTAAATAAGCTAGCTAAGGGTTTAAAGGCTGGCTCTGATACTATGTTGGGTTACGGCAGCGCTCCGACCATCAAACCGTGGCCAAATACGGAACAAAATTTGCTAAACTGGCGCTACCATTACCCGATGTCCGGATCTACCTTAAACCCTAAACTAGCAAGCTTTATAAAGAAGTTAGAATGGTTATACCGAGTTGATCCGTGTCCTTCGGTCTTCATTCCAAGCTCCTAGTGATTCCTTGATCGAATTTGGTTGCCGGTGTTCCTCCATCTCCGATGATCCACCTGAGGGAAACGGCGCAAGTTTCAGCCTCGACAAACGAGGCAACCGACGCTCCAAGGTTGCTAGCAATGGAGAGTGGAGGTGTAGGATTGTGTCACTATATTTTTCTCTCATCTCATATGCTCAATGAGCAACTCAAGAAGATAAAGAGGAGGTAAGGAAACCATGGCATGAGCAACTCAAGAATTGCCTAAGTGTTGAAGTGAGAGTGAGAGTGTAAGCAATCAACCAAGTCAAGAAAAATGACCAAGTCCCCCCAAGAGTTGTGGTTGCCCTCTCTCTCTCATCTCAATTATCCACCCATAAAAAATCTCTTTTCCTTTTGTAATAAACAAATAAGACCCATGCCTCTCTACATGTCCAAGACCCATGCTCATGCCACCTCACTCCACCTCATGTATGAAACAAATGAAATTCCATAAATGGAAAATCATACAAATGAGGTGTCCACTTCTAGAAGCTATTCCGTATAAAATACGGAATACAACCGGGTACATGTATCGAAATACATATACGCGTATTCGTACAAAAATACGAATAGCCAAGAGAGAAAATGAATAGTGAACAATAATACTAGAATACATATATAAATTATTAAATCAAAACCTGATTTAATAATCCGGCTTAATCCTAAGCCGCTAGTATTATCAACCGTCCGATTAAAGTCTGTGCAACATATTTAATCGGTCACCTGTATATACCAACATACGTCATCTACACCATATCGCCTGAACCGTGAAAACTCTCTGTGTGGGACTCTAAAGACTCGTCAATACGCTGGCAGTGGGTTTAACCACAAGCACGTCAGTGGCACTAGCTGTACGTAACGGCTACCCAGGTATTGAGCGAAAGGGAGGCCGACGAGCAAACTCATCCTGAACCCCTACTGAGCCTGACGGTGACAATAGCCGTACAGTCCGGTCTGTTCGTCTAAGAGTATCGCATATCGAGTCTAGGGGGTGGATAAAATCAGACACCTAACAACGCGACATTTAGTGTCGGTATGAAACCCATGCACAGTGGGAACTATCGATCCTGGATCGGTAATTCTCGTCCACCATGGCAATGGATTTCTAGAGATGGCCACCCGTGCACAACACGACATCAACCCCCAATACCGGGAAAGACGAATCCCCGACGATCCGATCACTGCCTCCATGTGGCTCGGGATTGTACCCAACCCAAACCAGTTTGCAAGACTCCTTTGAGCTGTGGTAGGGTAGTAATCAAAGCACAGTGGGAACTCACACGAGACAAATGACGATCTCAGGTCGATAGATTAACCTGTACACATGTCACCTGGGAACTGCTATCTGACAATAGGTATAATACTAACTAGCACGTTCCCGGCGAGTCCGTCCAGTGTACTCATAACCCAATGAGCACTTGTATACTATCTTAGGTGAACAAACTAACACCAATGAATTGTGAGACCTGGCCACCGCCCCTCATCGGGGTCTCGATCAGTATACACCAGTCTATACTGGAGTATCAATACCCAGTCTCGATACTCCCATGACTACGGACATTTAAGGATGTGCTTATAGACCCCCAGCTCCTACGTATATGATATCAGGCAAGAATCCTATGGGCTCTGTCAACACGTACATGATAATAAAGACAAACCAGATAGTATACTATCATCTCGAGTAAGATTGTTCTACCGGTATAGGTCCTCACTCAATCATCATAATCACCTGCCTGCGATTACGATAATTGCCTTGAGGGCACTATAGCCAACACTCAGTTCACAAATGAACTCTAAATCCAGCAAACTTCTTAGACTGTACCGTCAACTGATTTTAATCAGTATCCAGCGCCATGCCTCCCTCAGTATCCGCTTGGACCACTTGTCCAAACAACTGCCCCCCGTCAAGAGGGAAAACTATAACTCTGACAGTCACTCTGTAATCCAGGTCACCTTGGAAGCCTGGAATGATAACCGTCTCCCGAAGGAGGCTGTCATTACCAAATCCCTAGAACATTCACTTATGTTCAAAAAATGCTTCCGAACGTTTCTCCAGGATTGGATTAATATATAAACTTATTGCAGCTAGTGAAAAAACAACATCTGGTGTGGTACTTGACATCTCATGATCGACTCAATTGCCTAAGCAAGTGATATGCCAATTATGCACATCCTTCTCCTATTCTGATGAAGTCAAAGCCCATGACTGTCACATCAAAAATAGATGATCTATCTCCGCTATTTCTGCTTTAGTTTATAAATAGACACAAGCTACCTGTCCACTATGCTTCCGCTGCTCCCACTGACCACAACAACCCTCTGGCAGAGTCATATACACGTGCACTTCTAAAGCTAGTTTAGAACGATGCTATACTCATCCTCCTGCCGGGTCTCATAGTCTAGAACAGCAGTAATGGCAAGTTTGGGTAAACAAGAACCTCCCGTCACCGTCTTTGAGGATACCGAAGTACCTCTCGGGCGCCTGAGGTTACCCACCATATCTGCGGAGAGGCTAATGGAATGTCAAACCCGATTGAATTTTTAGGTTCTATTAAATTTTCAGTAATCATTTGTGGTTCTGGAATCACTTCCAGTTCTACCATACTCCCACTACTATTTTCTGAAAAAGTCCATTTTACTGAAACTGTGGTGAGTCAAGAACAATATCACTATTGATCTTCCAGATGGTAGAAAGTTAACCCTCGTCATAGCCCGAGATAACCCACAATCTGCCATTACTGAAACGTGCCTTGAGTTATCCAGAGTCTGGTTTTAAGCATAAGCCGGACAGCTCCATATACCTTAACATCGTTAAGATATGAACCATTCAATATACAATATAGAAACAGAGACACTGATTTAATTGGAACTAGATTCAAATCATGCAGCTGTCTCCAGTGCATGTCAACTAAATGGAAGGAGGCCGATCAACATTACTTAACTTAAGAGTGCATCCAGATATGAGTAACCTGAAAGAGAAGCAAGTTTTCAAAACCATTACTATCAACGGAATACTAAACATAAGTATCTACATATTCGACCATCTCGAAGAATCCTGATACTTGCAACACATGGTTCTTTACTTTATTCTTGTACCTTTAACTTCTCAAAACTTGGACCTTGTATTTCTACGAAACACTTATCTAAAACTGGAGAAGTCATAAGTAAACAGAATATAGTACGAGGACCAACCCCTTTATCCTAATGGATACTGGACAACATACAATACTTTGTATAAGTCTCCTGAGTTTAATAACTCAAACCCTGTGCGTCGTAGGTTGAAAACTATACTACGGTTAAGAAGAATTGCACCGCTGTTTAATGCTCCTTACCCAATCATCAATTGATATAGGTAAATGTCATGGACATAATTTCAAAAAGTTATATCTCACTGTATAAAATAAACGTATAGATATATCAGTTTGAAATTGGTGCATAACAACGGATATTCAAAACCAAATATTTGCCATCAGGCAAAACCCAGGTGATTTCCTCAAATATCACCAATTACAACGAATTCCGATATAATGAGGATATAATCACCTAATTCCCAATAACTTACTCCCACCCATCATCTGTAAAACCATACAGATGTGAGAATCAAACCTGGTAAATACATACCCTGGAGTAAGGATCTAATTGGGTAATCAGTTTTTTTAATTAACAATGCACAGAGAAATTGAAACATGAAAATATTTCGAAGGGGTAGCCGGGTATTCCTAGTAATGCCTCTTCCATTATCCAGATTCATGACCGTGACCGTATATTTTTTTGCCATCTCTCCAAATCCCTTTATTTGTCTTTACTCATTACCTTCTGTACACCACCCTTACGCTAAATGGTTTTCTTCCTTCCCTACCGTTCGGCACCAGCCTATGGTTTGGAAGAAGACTATCCAATAAGCGTAATAGGTATACTCTCCTAATCTTAGGAGTACTTGCAATCTGAGAGAAGGTAAAGATAAAAGACAACTGAATAAATCTTATTCTATTTTTCCTAAACCAGAATCCATCCTCGAACTGGAACAAGTTCCTTCGAGTTCGTATATAACTATACAATGGACTATCCAATAAATGCGGATCTTCGTAGTGATATGAAGAAATACAAAGGTGAAGTAGGGGCGGTGATGATATACGCGGTTTGGTTATGAATGATAGCAGTCATAATTTACTTTGCGCTCTTTATAATCCCTTTATTTGTCTTTACTCATTACATTCTATACACCACACTTAGGCTAATTGGTTTTTTTCCTTCCCCACCTTTCGGCACCTGCCTATGGTTTGGAAGAAGACTATCCAATAAGCGTAATAGGTGTACCCTTTCCTAATCTTCGGAGTACTCGCAACCTGAGAGAAGGTAAAAGGAAAAGGCAACTGAATAGTCCTATTCAATTTTCTCCAGAACCGGAAACCAACCTCGAATCTGAAACAAGTTTCATCGAGTTCGTATGTAACTATACGATGGTCATATCCAATAAATGTGGATCTTCGTAGTGATACAGAATGTCCCAGAGAAAAGCAAAGGGTAAAAGAAGGAGTGACAATGATATATGCAACTCTGACAATCTAAAGGCCAGTATATTTTAAGAAGGTTCGGTTAACTTGGTTCCTGAGTTGTAGAAAAGGGTCGGCCCATGGTCGCTGCCAAAGAGAGAGAGAGAGAGAAAAGAAACACTCAGCATGCACTCTAACCTAGATCAGAATAGTTAATCACTTTATCTAATCAGGATGTCTCCCACTGTATCCTCAAATTCTCCTCCAAACCCGAAAGATGAATTAGTCGGGATCATCTAAAATCACCCGAGGAGTAAACCAACTCATCAGTGGGTATTGGGATCCAACTATCATCGCATGACAACCTGAGGGAATCCGCTCAAGTTATCACACTCCAGAAGGTATGCGCATGCTTGGCAAGTTTCCTGTATGTTTGAAACTCCCGATGTGATTTTTTTACCCCATCCTCTTATGACCTTGACGAAGGCCAACAAATCATAAGTCACATGTCAAGTTCTACCCATCATTGTCCAGGTTAATTTGAACCCACTTGTACTCGCCCTTGACAAAGGCCAACAAGGCTGTACGACTGTCCCAAACCAACACATCTATCTATGCAACAGAAAAGTAACAAGCAGCTACCATACACTATGCCTTGACGAAGGCCAACAAACATAGCATGAATACTAAGTGCTACCCGTCTGAAATGATGGAGGGCTACAAATGGTTTTTGGTAAAAAACCTTTAACGTAATGAACTTGATATCGTTGAAGGAACCGGATAGCTTTTTACAAATATATAGTGGCGAAAACTTTTGCTAAAGAGGTCACTCCCGTTGAAGGGATCTCGGCTTTTTCCTTGTGGAATGAGGTGCAGGACATTCCCACTGAATATCTCGATGCAAAGAAAAAAGTAATCGACTATACTGAAGTTATTACCCTGACGCAAACTTCTGCCCAAGAGGTCACTCCCGGTGAGGGGATCTTAGCTCTTGCCTCATCGAATGAGGTGCTGGATATTCATAACCGAATACCGCTGTGCAAAACAAAATAAAACGTCCTTGTAATAATAAATTTTGAAAATTGTTCCAACAACATCGAATAGGTCTGTTTTCCTTGCATTGATCTGAATCAATGCAGTCTCATCAATTAATCACACCACAAAAGAACGAAAATATGATGTACGTATATGCCATCCGCATTCGCCACTGGGTCCCGTCATCACCCATTAGGTTACTTAACTAACGACAGAGCGGGGACTGGACTAGCACGGGTGTAAAACATATACAACATCTACTAGTATATATATAGCAATATATAATAATCGCTCCAGGTACGATAAATGCAACATCACAGACAAGCGATAAGCATCACAGAACAATACAGATAATCTGGGAGCCCCGGGTTTCCTTTGAGCCACAAGTGAAACCCGACGTTCTCCTGGTCGTGTGGATAGCCTGTGCAATGAAAACCTAGACCCCTACGAGCGCGGCAGGTTACCCGCCAAAACCAGAAGCGAGGCATCCCCCTTCATCAAAGTGAATAGGCCACCTGGCACTTCATGGAATCCGGTAACTTGAGCACCCCACATTGGGTCAACCTGTACCCCCTATGAGTGCGGCGAATAGCCCGCCAATTCTAGAGTGAGGCCCCCTCCGTCTCAATGCCATGAGATGTGGGCCCGTTGCCCTCTAGAACCCGGCTATCCGTGCACTCCATCGCGGGGTAATCCTAGTACAGAAAAGAAAATATGTACAACGGTGACATCGATCTCAACCCGGTCGTGCCCCAAACAAATAATATACAAACAGGCAGTGATAGAAGTCCACATGTCGGACGCCCGCCCCGCGATATCAAATGTACAAATGAAACTAAACTGTACTAACATTGCACCCATGCTATCCACCATGGCGATTCCGCAACAAACATAGCACAACACAGAACATGAACGTGAATGTCACGTTCGCAAACCCGTCTAAAAGAACTATAGCAATTAGACAAGTTGTACCGCTCTAATGACATTCAGGGTCGCAGATAGAAATGCATGTACTGTAAAACTTTAAACAATGTTAGAAATATCGACTTCGAAATAACCCCGAATAGCCCCAAACCACTAGATAATAGTATATCAAAACTGGGCTAAACAAGCAATACAATTGAACCAGTATTCCAGAGACTAGACAACACACAAAATACGAAGTCCCAAATGATGCAAATGGCCGGCCACGCCGGATTTTATGCACATGTGGCCGGTCCAATACGGGTGGAATGGGTTCGTATTTGGTGTGTGTTTTAGTAGTCATCTAAGTAGTCTTCTGCAGTTACTAAAATATTTTTAGAAGACTACTAAAAATTCGACAGAAACTAGAATATATAAGGTATTATTTCGGAGTTGTTTCGGTTTCGATACTTTAACATCGTCTAAACAAACTAGTATGTGGTTAATGGGTTGTCTCTGATACCATGTTGGGTTACAGCAGCGCCCCGGCCATCAATCCGTGTCCAAATGCGGAACAAAAACTTTTAAAACCCGGCGCTATCGGAACCCTAATCAACGGATCGTACCACTCACCCTATACTAATTCTATAAAAGGAGTTTAGAGAGGTTATACGAATTGATCTGTGTCCTTCGGTCTTCAACCTCTGACCCAAGCTCCTCGCGGCTTCCCCGATCAAGTTTGATCTCCGGTCTCTCTCCGTCGAAGAAGATCCATATCGAGGGTTCGTAATACGGGCTCCCTCCTCTAAACCGAAGCAACTTGGGCATCCAGTTTGCTAGCCTAGATACCCAAGATGAAGTAGAGAGTGTGTGTGAATACTTTGTCTCAATACACCCATGGATTCTCAACTCATGAGACAATAGGGTGGAGGTTGAATAAGATCCCTAGAGGTGAACAGTGTGAGCTCAAGAAAAAGAAAAGAGCAAGTGAAGAAAAGAAAAATGAGATGGCTGCACTTTTCATGAGTTATTTTGGCTTAAGTGTTTCTTATGTTTTTTTTGTGAGTCCAAGCAACTAAAGAAAAAAAATCAAGGCAAGAAAAAGATCTGCCTCCTTACATAAATGCCCACAACAAATATCTTAGCCAAAACAAATCAACACATGACCCAATACCATGAGTCACCAAGTGCATGTGCAATGAATCAATGCACAAGGCCAAGACTTGCACTCACACTTTCCACCAATTTAAACATTTAAACTAAATGTTTAATCCCGAAAAGAAATGGCATCAACTAAAGAAATCTTGTAACGAATTACAAGAATACCACTCATCCGTATATACATATCCACATTCGTATTTCGACTGAATACGAATACTGTAAGACGAAAGCAATCCAACAATATAATACTAGGATCCGGTTTAAACCAAAGCCCACTAGTATTATCCGTCCGATCATGATCCGTGCACAAGTGCACGTATATGATCGAACCCTGCCATAAAACCATACAGCCTCTACAACGTTTCGCCCGAACCAGGGAAACCATCTGTGTGGGACTCTAAAGACTTGTCAATACGCTGGCAGTGGGTTTAACCACAAATATGTCAGTGGCACTAGCTGTACATAACGGCTGCCCAGGTATTGAGTGAAAGGGAGGCCAACGAGCAAACTCATCCTGAAACCCTACTGAGCCTGACAGTGACAATATCCGTACAGTCCGGTCCGTTCGTCTATGAGTATCGCATATCGAGTCTAGGGGGTGGATAAAGTCAGACCCCTAATAACTTGACATTTAGTGTCGGTATGAAACCTATCACTACCTGAGAAATTACCGATCCTAGATCAGTAATTCTCGACTACCTTGGCCAAGGATTTCTGGTGATGGCCATCTATGCATACCGCGACATCAACTCCCAATACCGGGAGAGATGAATCCCTTGACGATCCGCTCACTGCCTCCATGTGGCTCGGGACTGTACCCAACTAAAACCTGTTTGCACGACTCCTTTGAGCCGTGGTAGGGTAGTAATCAAAGCACAGTGGGAACTCACACGAGACAAATGACGATCTTAGGTCGATAGACTAACTTGTACACATGTCACCAGGGAACTGCTATCTGACAATAAGTATAATCCCAACTAGCATGTTCCCGGCGAGTCCGTCTGGTGTACTCATAGCCCAATGAGCACCTGTATACATCTTAGGTGAACCAACTGACACCAATGGCTTGTGAGACCGGCCACCGTCCCTCTTCGGGGTCTCGATCCGTATACACTAGTCTACTCTCGGAGTATCGATGCCCAGTCTCGAAACTCCCATGATTAGCGACACTTTAAGGATGTGCTTATAGACCACCCAACTCTCACGTATATGATCGCCATTATACTGCTGGTAGTCAAGCAAGAATCCTATGGGCTCTATCAACATGTAATAGTGATCTATAATGTCACCTGAAGCATGTACACGATGATAAAGACAAACCAGATAGCATACTATCATCTTGAGTAAGACTGTTCTACCGGTGTAGGTCCTCCCTCAATCATTGCAATCACATGCCTGCAATCCAATAATTGACTTGAGGGCACTATAGCCAACAGTGTGTATGTAGGAGTAAGCTGAAAGAGAATTCCATTCTCTTTTAAGTAATTCAGGAATTCGGCACTTAAGTATTCACCACCTCGATCAGATCTCAGTGTCTTGATACTTTTGCCGGTTTGTTTTTCCACTTCATTCTTATATTCTCGGAATATCTCAAAGGCCTCGAATTTATGTTTCATCAAGAAGACATGTCCATACCTAGAGAAATCATCTATAAAAGTAATGAAATAGGAATAACCACTTCATGCATGTGTAGACATTGGACCACACACATTGCTGTGTATGAGTCCCAAGAGCTCGCTCGCTCTTACTCCATGTCCAGTAAATGGGGTCTTTGTCATCTTTCCTTTGAGACAAAATTGACAAGTTGCATAAGACTGATATTCGAACGGATCCAAATATCCCTCTCTATGTAACTGCGTCAACCATGTTTCATTGATGTGACCCAGTCTACAATGCCACAAGAAAGCCTTATTTAATTCTTCAGACTATCTTTTAAGTGTGTTCTGGACGTTGAAAACCTGAGCTTGATTTAATACGTATATACCGTTGTCTAGTGTACCTGACCCAATCAAAGCTTGATTTAGGTGGATGTGGACCATATCGCTTACAAATATAAAATCATATCCTTCTTTAGAAAGTAAAGATACAGATATGATATTACAAGCTAGACTAGGTGCACATAAACAGTTACGTAAAATCAATATCTGCCCACTTGTCAATCCTAGGTGATATTCCCCTGCGGATACAGCGTCCACGCTCATTCCGTTAGCAACCCTGAGAGTCATATTACCTGCCCTGATAACTCTACGGTTTCTCAAAGCCTGTAATGAATTATAGATATGAGATCCTGATCCGGTATCTAGTACCCAGAAAGTAGAGTTAATTGACAGACAGTTTTCAATCACAAACACACCAGAAGCCGAAGCCACAACGTGTTTCGAATCCTGGATTCTGGCTTTCCAAGCCCTGCATTCCTTCTGCCAATGCCCTTTCCCGTGACAATAGGAACAACCCTCCTTCCTTACTGTTAGCCCCGAAACTTTTGCCCTGCCCTTCCCTTTTACCTTACCGACACCGCCTATCAGCTTGGTGGAGGCCTTCTTCTTCTCTCCCTTAGCTTTTGCCTTGGATATAGAAGAGGAAGATTCCCCAATAAGCAAAACGGGTGTCTCCCTGGTTTCCTACAGGGTGTAAGTAGAAGGTACGGACTGTAGAATCAAGTTAGTACATAACCCGTTCTCCAACGTGGTCCCCAGGTCCGTGAGCTCTTTAATATAGCTGATCATTGTAGGGACGCGGTCCCCTACATATGACCCGACAGCCAATCTCGCTTGAAGCAATTCCTTAGAGGTCTCATATCTTGCGATACGAGATTGCTCTCTATATAAATCTTTGTTATGGAGGAAGATAGAAGCTAAGTCCATCTTCTCGTGCTGTCTCTGGTGTTCACTATCCATTGAGACCAACACGAAACACTTGGCATTCGCATTGTCTTTTTCCATTGTCTTACAGATATTAATATCCGCGATGGTGGAAACTGGACCTGGGACGGCGGGGGCTATAGTAGTAAGGAGGTGGCCCAGCTGGTCATAGGTAATGGACATCTGGACAAACCTTTGCCAATCAATATAGTCTGGCTCAGTCAATTTATTATCTAGCTGTAACCTAAGTCTGGTCACCTGGTCGCTGCAATTAGGAGAGAGAGACAGAGAACACTTAGCATGATGCTCTTGCAAGTTTAGATTGGTTTTTAGTTTATCTAAATAGGATGGCTCCCACTGTATCTCGAATCCTTCTTCAAACCATAAAATAAGAATTAGTCAGGATTAATCTCACTCTTACAATACTTGCTTAACCTTTCGGCCAGGCTGGTGTTGATACTTCGAGAGAGGTTTTCCAACACTTTCGCGAAGTTCCTTAATTACATAACCTCTTTTCCCTGGAGGCGTAGCCCCGCTAACACCGTTCTAGACACCTACTTGGTTTATAGTATTGATCATTTAGTGAAAAAATCTCCCGAGGAGTAGCGGATACTCACAGTAGGATCGGGATCCAAATATAATTGTGTGATAATCTTGAAGGAATCCTACCAAAATTATCATACTCCAAATGGTATGCAACACTAGCAAGTTTCAGTTTCTTTAGAAACTCCCGATGTGGATTTTTCCCCAAGCTCTTATGACCTTGACGAAGGCCAACATATCATAAGTCGCAAGTCAAGTTCTACCCATCATTGTCCAGGTTAATTTGAACCCATCCGTACATACCCTTGACGAAGGCCAAAATAGTAGTACGCTGTCCCAAACCAACGCATTTATCTATGCTACAGATGAATATTCAACAGCTACCAATCACTATGCCTTGGCGAAGGTCAAAATACATAGCTTGAATACTACTGAATACCCAACTGAAATGACGGAGGGCTACGAATGGTTTTTGCGAAACCGTGAACGTAATGAACTTGATATAATCGAAGGAACCATGATAGCTTTTAAAGGAGTGGTTTAAGCTCCGCATTTAAAAGTTTGCTTTTTGAAAAAAACCGAGTGGTTTTGAAATTGTTCCAATGATTCAGCTTTGGTTTGTTTGCTTTGCATTAATCATATAATGCAGTCCCATCATTTACACCTACCATTGCAGAAAGAAACGAAAATACCACGTACGCTTATGCCATCCACATTCGCCACTAGGCCCCGTCTAACACCGTTAGGTTACTTAACTAACGCCAGAGTGGGGGCTGAACTAGCGCGGGTGCAAAACATAAGCAACGTCTATTATATAACACATATAATATATCCATTCGTCTCACGCAATAATAGGCATTCCAGATCACAGATGAACATATTAGATATACTAGGAATTCCGTGTTTCGTTTAAGCCTGTAACGAAAGACGGATTCCACAGTTGTGATGAATAGCCAAACCCTACCCTAGACCTCTACGGGTGCGGCAAACTACCTGCCAAATTCCCAAAATGAAGTAGCCTCCCTCAGTAAAATGAGTAGGCTACTCAGCACTTCAAGAACCCGGTAGTTTGTGCACCCCACCTTGGGTCTATCCTAGCAGCAGAAAACAGTAAATGAAATAATACAACGGTGGCCACAACCTCAACCCGGATGTGCCCCGCAAAATAATATTACATCAAATTACAATTACATCGAATGAAAGAAAAGAAAACACTCTTCTCACATCCCCCGGCTATTCCATCACGACGATCTAATAAAGTTCATATACACAAACCATCAAAAATATGTGCAACCCCCAACTAACCGACATATAGCAATTAGCGGAAGTTTACGAACACATATATTAAACTGAAACATGTTAAACGACGTTAAAACCGCGACTTCGAAATACTCTGCATTGCTACAACAGAGAATTAACAGTATAATCAAAATTGGCAAAATCAAACAACACCTGAAATCCTAAATCCAAGTAACAAGCATAGAACAAAAATCAACACAATCCCACACAATTGACCCGATGAGACCGATCATATTGAGTGTTTAGCCAGCCACAGTAAGGTGGAATTGCCTCGTTTTTGTTCTATGTTCATCTTACAAGCAAAAGAGCACTCTGCAATTGTTTAAAAAATTTTTAGAGCTTCTGAAAAAATCGACATAAACTTGGATTTCTTGTTTCATGTTTCGGAGTTATTTTGGTTTCGTAGTTTTACACGTTGTCTAAACTGTTAGAAAAGGTTTAGTAGGCTCTGATACCATTGTAAGTCGATATCGTGCACCCCGCGGGTTCGCGAGAAGGCGGAATAAGCAAAAAATGATTTTACGGGCTTCGCAACACCGACTTGAACTCCAGGATCGGTACTAAACCCTAGCTAGCAAAACTGTATAAGGTTAACTACTCGGATAGAAAGTTATACCTCATAGAACCATGTCCTTCGGGTCTTCTTGCTGTCCTCCTCCTCATCATAGGCTCTTCGGATCGCACATGGATCGGGCCTCCTCGTCGGTCATCTCAAGTCAAAGACGATCCACCCGAGAGTTTATAGTCCGAGCTCCAACCTCAAATCTGAGTTAACTAAGGCACCTAGTTCGCTAAACTAGATGTCCTAAATGATGTAAAGAGTGTAGATGGATTACTTTGTGTCTCAATACCCTAGGTTTCTCAACACATGAGACATGCAGGGTTAGAGAAAGAAGAAGGAGCTTTAGAGGAAAAGAGAGTGAAGAAAAACATTAGAATGAATATGGCTTCAAGTTGTGACCATTTGTGATGAATAATGCATACCGATAATGCAACCACAAAATATCTAGCATCCATCAAAATATCACAATGTGAGTCACCTAGTGAGTTATGCCATGAGTCACCAAGTAGCCATGCCTCATTTAATGTAAAACTCCACCTCATGCCTCCACCTCATTTATCTTTTAATCAAAAGATTAAATACAAAATGAGGTGTCTTCTTCTAGAAGCAATCTTGAGTAAATTACAAGAATGCCCCTCAACCGTATATACATACCTGTATCCGTATTCCGAAAAATACGAATATAAAGAGACGAAAATAATCCATCAATATAATACTAGGATCCGGCTTAAACCAAAGCCCACTAGTATTATCCGCCCGAACATCATACGTACATAAGTACATGTATGTGATCGAACCCCTACCGTAAAACCATACGGCCTCTACATCTTTTGCCCGATGCAGGGAAACTCTCTGTGTGGGACTCTAAAGACTCGATACTGCACTGGCAGTGGGTTTAACCACAAGCCGTCAGCGGTATTAGCTGCACGTAACGGCTACCCAGGTATCTATCGATAAGAAGGCCGATGAGCAAACTCATCCGAACTCTTATTGAGCCTATCTGTGACAATCTCCATATAGTCCGGTCTGTTCGTCTAAGAGTATCGTATATCGGGCCTAGGGGGCGGTAATCGTCAGACCCCTAACAGCGCAATAAGTCATGCCGGAGTGTAGCCCAAAACACCCTGAGAAACTACTAGAGTACCTACCAGTAAATCTCGCTTGCCCTGGCCAGGGACTTTGTGTAATGGCTTTCCAAATATAGCGCGATATCAACTCCCAATACCGAGAGAGACGAATCCTATCTAACTACCACTGCCTTCAAGTGCTTCGGGACTGTACCTAACTACTACCTATTTGCACGACTCCTTTGAACCGTGGTAGGGTAGTAATCTAAGAATAGCGGGAACACATTCGAGGCGAAGTAGCAGTTTCAAGTTGACGGACTAAGCTGTATTCATGTCATCTGGGAGCTGCTACCTGACGATAGGTATAATACCCACCAGCAGCTCCCTACGAGTCCTGTCCAGTGTACTCATAACTTAATGAGCACCTACATACTATCTCCAATACGACGTACTAATGGCTGTGGGACAAACTATCTCCCATGCTGGGACGAGAAGCGTATACACTGGTCTATTATGGAGTATTGATGCCCCGTCTCGATAATCCTACGACTAGAGACCTGTATAAGGATGTGCTAGTAGATTACCCAGCCCGCACTAGTGTTACTGCCATCACAACGCTGGTAATCAAGCAAAGATCCTAAGGGCTCTACCAATATGTATAAGCGATATGCTAAAAGAAACACATGCACATATTGAGGTAGAAACAAACCAGGTAGCATACTACCATTTCGAGTAAGACTGTTACTATATCCGTGTATATCCCAAGCTTCTAATATATAATATACAAACCAGTATGATACAATAATGGCCTCTAGGGCATATATCACTAACATCGAGACTGGGCATCGATACTCTAGAGTAGACCGGTGTATACATATGTAGACCCTGACGAGGGGTGATGGATTGGTCTCACAGCCATTGGTGTGGTACATCTAAGATTGTATACAGGTGCTCACTGGGGGTAAGTACAATGGACGCATTCGCCGAGAACTGGCTAGATGGTATTATACCTAGCGTCAGATAACAGTTCTCTGGTGATATGAGTGAAGATAGTCTGTCGACCTGAAGTCGTCATTTGTCTTGTGTGAGTTCCCACTGTGCTTTGATTAGTACCCTACCATGGCTCTACAGAGTTGTGCAAACAGGTTTTAGTTGGGTACAGTCTCGAGCCACATAGAGGCAGTGAGCGACTGTTTGGGATTCGTCTCTCCCGGTATAGGGAGTCGATGTCGTGCCGTGTTCAATTGGCCAACACCATAAGTCCCTGGCCAGGGAGGATTGAGAATTACTGGTAGTTGGACCAGTAGATTCTTGGATGGTCTTGAGCCGCACCGGCATGACTTGTCAGGTTATTAGGGGTCTGACGTTTTCCACCCCTAGACCCGGTATGTGATACTCCGAGACGAACAGACCGGACTGCATAGAGATTGTCACGGACAGGCTCAGTAGGGGTTCGGATGAGTTCACTCGTCGGCCTTCTTTTCGATAGGTACCTGGGTAGCCGTTACGTACAACTAGTGCCATTGACGGACTTGTGGTTAAACCCACTGCCAGCGTACTGTCGAGTCTTTAGAGTCCCACACAGAGGGTTTCCCTGGTTCAGGCGAAACGATATAGAGGCCGTATGGTTTTACGTGCAGGGTTTCGATCATATACGTGTACTAGCTACACGGATGATGTTCAGACGGATAATACTAGTGGGCTTAGGATTAAGTCGCATTCTAGTATTATATTATTGGATTATTTTTATCTCTTTGTATTTGTATTTTCTGCAGTACGAATATGGGTATGTATATACGGTGAGGGCATTCTTATAATTTTACAAGAGATTCTTCTAGAAGGGGACAACTCATTTTTTGTTTTATCTATTTTTGGAAAATAGATTAATGAGGTGGAAATGGAGATATTTGTAGCATGGTTGAAGCATGGTTAATTCATTAGTTTATGTCATTTGACTTTACTATTCAAGCATGGTTGCATTTTTCTATGGAAAAATATTGCATGCTTGATTATTGGAAAAGAGTTAGTCATTCTTCACTTGCACATAGGACTTGTTCATTTGTGTTTTCTCATTCTCTCTCCATTTTTGCTCTCATCCTTCTTCCTCAAACCCTCACCCTCACATGTGTTCTGAATCCTAGGGTTCTTTGAGATAATATAGTCCAATTAACTCCCTACATCTCCTAAGCTACCTAGATTAGCAAACTAGGTACTTTAGTTATCTCATTCTTGAGGTTGGAGCTTGAACCATAGACTCTCGGGTGGATTGTCTTTGACACGAGGAGGTCGACGACCGAGCTTGATCTACATCTTCTAGGAGCTCAAGAAGAGAAGAAGAAGACCCGAAGGACTAGATTCAAGGAGGTATAAAACTCAATCATAGTAGTTTAGAACCTCTATGTGTTTTGCTAGTTAGGGTTTTTGAAAGATCTTGGATGTTTGGTCGATGTTGCAAAGTATAAAATCGTTTTTTGTAAATTCCTCCACCCCACAAACCACGTGGGGTGTGCGACATCGACTTACACTGGTATCAGAGACTACTTAAACCTTAACTAGCTAGTTAGCACGTAGTTAGAACTTCGATCGACGGAAAACAACCGAATTGCATTTCCATTTAATAGCTTGCTGTCCGAATTTTAAACTTGTTCAAAAAATATTTTCAGTGACCTTAAAATTATGTGCAGGCATTTATAGAACCAGAAAATATTTGAGCAAATGAGCTCAGAATACGACCGCTAATCTGTGGCCAAATAGGTCATTTGACCACGGATCCGCGGCCTAATTGTGGCTAAGGCGCTCTCAATTTTTTTTGTAGTTCAGGTTCATGGAAATGTAATTTTTGGTACATTTGGTCTTTGCTCAGTTTTGTTTGTGTACTGGTTTGTACATGGGGTAAATGCGGAAAGTTTTAATCGATCGAAATTCTAAATTCTTGCTTAGCTGTGTATTTTGTTTGTATATGTGTTGCTAAACGTTTACTAATTGCTATATGTCGATTAGTGGGTGTTGCACATATCTTGTATATTGTTGATGGTTTGTGGATATAAAGTATTGGATCATCGTGAATGAATAGCCAGGGGATGTGAGAAGAGTGTTCTTTTCTTTCATTCATGTATATTTGTAAATTGATGTAATATTCTTTTGCGGGGCGCATTCGGATTGAGGTTGTAGCCACTGTTGTATTATTTCATTTACTTTTTCTTGCACCTATGATAGACCCAAGGAAGGGTGCACAAACTACCAGGTTCTTGAAGTGCCGAGTGGCCTACTCATTTCATTGAGGGAGGTTGCTTCACTTCGGGAATTTGGCGGGTAGTTTGTCACACCCGTAGGGGTCTAGGATGGGGATTTGGCTATTCATCACGATCGTGGAATCCGTTTTTCGTTCTAGGCTAAAATGAAACACAGAAATCCTAGTATATCCAATATATTCATCTGTGTTGCTGTGATCTGTGATCTGGAATGACTATTATTGCGTGAGACGAATGGCTATATATATTATATAATAAACATTGCTTATGTTTTGCACCCGCGCTAGTCTAGCCTCCGCTCTGCCGTTAATTAAGTAACCTAACGGTGCATGACGGGGCCCCGTGGCGAATGCGGATGGCATAAGCGTACGTTCTATTTTCATTTCTTTCTGCAATGATAAGGTTAATTGATGGGACCACATTAATATTGATTAATGCAAAGCAATAAACCTAAAATCGGACATCGTTGGAACAATTGCAAAACCACTCAGTTTTCTTCAAAAACAACTTTTAAAAAGCGGAGCTTAAACCACTCCTTTTCAAAAGCTATTCGGTTCCTTCAACTATATCAAGTTCATTACGTTAACGGTTTTTGCCAAAACCAGCTGTAGCCCTCCGTCATTTCAGATAGGTATCTACTAGTATTCATGCTATGTGTTTTGACCTTCCCCAAGGTATAGTGTTTGGTAGCTAGTGGGTGTTTATTTGTAGCATAGATAGATACATTAATTTAGGACATGCGTACAGCTATTTTGACCTTCGTCAAGGGCTTGTACGAATGGGTCTAGATTAATCTGGACAATGATGGGTTGAACTTGACTAGCGACTTATGATGTTTTGACCTTCGTCAAGGTTATAAGCGCCCGGGGCAAAAATCACATCGGGAGTTTCAAACATACATGAAACTTGCTAGTATTGCATACCTTCTGAAGTGTGGTATTTTCGGTAGGCTTCCTTCAAAATTATCACACAATGATAGTTGGGTCATGATCCTACTGTGAGTATCCGCTACTCTTCGGGAGAATTTTTCACTTTGCAATTAGCTAATCAAGTAGGTGTCTAGAAAGGTGTTAATGGGGCTATGCCTCTAGGAAAACGAGGTTATTTAATTAGCTCCGTGCGAAAGCACGGGGAACCTCCCTCCGAAGTACCAATACTGGCCTGGCCGAAAGATAAGCGAACTTGTAGGGTGCGATTAATCCTGACTAATTCTTCTTCTAGGGTTCGAAGAAGAATTTGAGGAAACAATGAGAGCCATCCTGTTTAGATAAACTAATTACTCATCATAGAGCGAACTATGTCCAATAGGGTACGGTTCCTCCGCTCTGATACACCGTTGTGCTGTGGTGTATACGGAGGAGTAAGCTGAGAGAGAATTCCATTCTCTTTTAGGTAATCTAGGAATTCTGTGCTCAAGTACTCTCCTCCTCTATCAGACTGAAGGATCTTGATTATTTTTCCAATCTGGTTCTCTACTTCGTTTCTGTATTCTTTGAATTTCTCAAAAACTTCAGATTTGTGTTTCAAAAGATACACATATCCGAACCTAGAGAGATCTTCGGTGAATGTGATGAAGTACGAGAACCCACCCCTTGCATGTATAGACATTGGACCACATACATCACTGTGTATGAGTCCCAAGAGCTCTGCTGCTCTTTCTCTGTGTCCGGTGAACAGAGATTTGGTCATCTTTCCTTTGAGACAAGACTGACAAGTTTCATAAGATGAAAATTCGAACGTATTCAAAAGTCCATCTTTATGCAACTTACTTAGTCTTTTCTCTCCGATATGACCAAGTCTACAATGCTACAAGTAGTATTCATTCGTTTCTGAACTCTTCCTCTTGCGTGTGTTTTGTACATTGAAAACCACGTTTTGATTTAGAACATAGATACCATTAAACAGTGTACCTTCTGCAACCAGTACCTTATCAAGGTAAATGTTCATGATATTTCTATCAAGAACAAAGTTATATCCATCTTTATCAAGTAAAGAAACTGATATTATGTTGTAAACCATAGAAGGTATATAGTAGCAATTGTTCAAAATCATAGTATTGCCATTTGGCAACACAAGGTAATATTCACCGACGGCTGCAGCATCAACTTGTGCTCCATTCCCTACTCTGAGGGACATATCACCAGGTCCAGCCATCCTACTTTTTCTCAGTCCCTGCAATAGATTACAGATATGAGATCCTGATCCGGTATCTAGTACCCAGGAGGTAGGACCGACCGAAAAGCAGTTCTCAATTACAAGAACACCTGAATTAGATGCAATAGTATACTTCTTCTTCGTTGGGGTTTCCAAGGAATTCAGACTATCCTTTTTCCTCTGCTCATACTTATGATCGCCATCATAAGTTAGAGCCAAACCGACGTTCCGCACCCCCGAATAAGAATTCGGATCGGTCAAGCGATACATTTTATTATCTTGATTAGAGCATAAAATGGTTGCTACCTGGAGAGAGAGAGAAAAGAAACACTTAGCGTGCGCTCTTGCAAGATTAGATTGGTTATTAATTTATCTAATCAGGATGGCTCCCATTGTTTCCTCGAATTCTTCTTCAAACCTTAAAAGAAGAGCTAGTCAGGATTAATCGCACGTCACAATACTTGCTTAACCTTTCAGCCAGGCTTGTGTTGGTACTTCGAGGGTGGTTTTCCAACGCTTTCACGTAGTTCCTTAATTATATAACCTCTTTTCCCTGGAGGCGTAGTCCCGCTAACACCGTTCTAGACACCTACTTGGTTTATAGCATTGATTGTTAAGTGAAATAATCTTCCGAGAGAAATCTTACTCATCAGCGGGATCGGGATCTAACTATCATTGTGTGATGACTTAGATGGAATCCACTCTAGTCACCACACTCCAGAAGGTATGCTAAATCTGCAAGTTTCCTGTATATTTGAAATTCCCGATGTGGTTTTTGCCCCTAGGACCCAAGTGACCTTGACGAATAATTAACAAATCAAAAGGTCCTAGTCAAGTTCAACCCGTCGTTATCCAGGATTGCATTAGACCCACCCGCATGATCCTTGACGAATAATCAACAAAATCACGTGACTGTCCTAACCAATCGCATCTATCTATGCTATAGAGAATTATTAATCAGCTACCATTCACTGTGCCTTGACGAATAACCAACAAACACAATACGAATACTAAGTACTAATTTTCTGAAACGACGGAAGGCCACGACTGGGTTTTTGGCGAAAAACCCGTTAACGTAATGAACTTGATATCGTTGAAGGAACCTGATAGCTTTGAAAGGAGTGGTTTAAGCTCCGCTTTTTAAAAATTTCTGGTTTTGAAAAAACCGAGTAATCTATAATATAGTCTTTTGCTTAAGAGGTCACTCCCCGTGAAGGGATCTCGGCTCTTGCCTCGTAGAATGAGGTGCAGGATATTCACGATCGAATACCAATATGCAAAGCGAAATAATATGACTGTAGTTTTTCGAAATTTGTTCCAACAACATCTTTTAGGTTTCTTTTCTTGCATTAATCAAAATTAATGCCGCCCCATAAATTAACCTATCACACCAGAAAAGAACGAAAATATGATGTACGTATATGCTATCCGCATTCGCCACTGGGCCCCGTCATCACCCATTAGGTTACTTAACTAACGACAAAGCGGGGGTTGGACTAGCACGAGTGCAAAACATATACAACATCTACTAGTATATATATATGTATATACAACATTCGTCCCAGGCATGATAGTAAGCAACATCACAGAATCTCAGCCAACAATATAGAGTGGTGGATAATCTTGGAGCCTCGGGTTTCAATTAAGCCGCAAATGAGACCCGACGTTCCCAGTCGTGTGGATAGCCTGTGCAATGAAAACCTGGACCCCTACGAGCGCGGCAAGTTACTCGCCAATCCCAGAAGTGAGGCATCCTCTTCAACAAAGTGAATGGGCCACCCAGCACTTCATGAAATCCGGTAACTTGGGCGCCCCTCCTTGAGTCAACCTATACCCCCTACGATTGCGGCGAATAGCCTGCCAATTCTAGAATGAAGCCCCCTCCTTCTCAACGCCATGAGATGCGGGCTTGTTACCTTCTAGAACCCGGCTATTCGTGCACTCCTCCGCAGGGTAATCCTAGTACAGAAAAAGAAAATAATATGTACAATGGTGACATCGATCTCAACCCGGTCGTGTCCCAATCAAATAATATACAACCTGGCAAAGACGGCAGTCCACATGTCGGACGCTCGCCCCGCAATAACAAAGGTATAAATGAATCCCAACTGTACTACAATCATTGCACCACAAACTATCCATCATGAATATCCAACCACAAGCACAGCACAAACACAGAACATCAACGTGAATGTTATGTTCGCAAACCCGTCTAAAGGAACATATAGCAATTAGACGAGTTATACTGATTGAATGACATTTACGGTCGCAGATAGAAGTGAATGTACTGAAAACATAGTAAACAATGTTAAGAATATCGACTTCGAAATACTCCGGATTGACCCAAACACAAAAAGATAACACAATATCCAAACTGGAAAAAACAAACAATACCAAATAACCAATATTCCAGAGACCAAAGCACACCCAAAATTCAAAGCTCCAATCATCAAATAAATCAGGCTAGGCCGGTTTTTTCCTTCTTTTCGCCGGGTGAAAACAGGTGAAAGGGGCTCGTTTTTGGAGTGTGTTCTAGTTGTCATAAGAATAGTCTTCTGCAATTGTTTAAATAATTTTTGAAGACTATTTAAAAATCGATAGAAACTAGAATATTCGGGGTATTGTTTCAGAGTTGTTTCGGTTTCGACACTTTAACATTGTTTAAACTTGCTAGTGTAGGTTTTATAACCTGGCTCTGATACCATGAAAGGTTATGCTAGAGCCCTAGCCATCTCCCGTGGCCATTTGCGGAACAAAATTTTTGATAACGAACAAAACTAAGCGCTATAATAACCCTAAACCGGATCTTTACCATAAACCTAAATAGCTACTAAAGATTTCTATCTACTATGATAGAAAGTTATACCATGAGAATCAAGTCCTTCGGGTCTTCAATCTTCTCCTCTAGCTCATCGAAGAAAGTACGGACCGTGCTTGAACTTCAGCCACCTCGCGTTAAAGATGATCCACCCGAGAGTTCCGACTTTGAGCTCCTACCTCCAAAACAAGGTAACTAGGTTACTTAGCTTGCTAAACCAAGTGGCCTAGATGATGTAGAGAGTGATGATGGATTGATTTGTCTCAAGAACCCTAGGTTTCTCAACTCATGAGACTATTAGGGTTTGAGTTAGCTAGAAGAAGAGAGAGCTTGAGGAAATTGAGAGTGAAGAGTGAACTTGAAAAGAGATGGCTGCCTCTTAATAATATATGAAGCATATCTAATAATTGAGGAGATATAATATCTCACCCAAAATATCTAATGAGCTTCTACAAAATATCTAGTGAGTGAGTCACCAAGTAGCCCTACTAGATTCAATGTAAAACTCCACCTCATTTCCTGCACCTAATAATGTTTAATCAATAAAGAGAAAACCCTAATTAGGTGTCATCTTCTAGAAGCAATCCCGTGGAATTACGAGAATGCCCCTCATCCGTATATACATACCCGTATCCGTATTCCGAAGAATACGAATACAATGAGACGAAAATAATCCATCAATATAATACTAGGATCCGGCTTAAACCAAAGCCCACTAGTATTATCTGCCTGAACATCACACGTGCACAAGTATATGTATGTGATTGAAGCACTACCGTAAAACCATACGGCCTCTACATCGTTTCGTCCGAAGAAGGGAAACTCTCTGTGTGGGACTCTAAAGACTCGACAGTACGCTGGCAGTGGGTTAAACTACAAGCACGTCAGCGGCACTAGCTATACGTAACGGCTACCCAGGTACCTGTCGAAAAGGAAGGCCGACGAGCAAACTCGTCCGAACTCCTACTGAGCCTATCCATGACAATATTCGTACAGTCCGGTCTTTTCGTCAAAGAGTATCGCATACCAGGTTTAGGGGGTGGTAAACGTCAGACCCTAATAACCCGATAAGTCGTACTGATGTGGCTCAGAACCAATCCTGGAAACTACTGATCAACCTACCAGTAAATCCCAACTGCCTTGGCTAAGGGCTTATGGTTCTGACCAATCGAACACTGTGCGATATCGACTCCCAATACCGGGAGAGACGAATCCCCAACAATCGCTCACTGCCTTCATGTGGCTCGGGACTGTACCCAACCAAAAGCTGTTTGCACGACTCAATAGAGCCATGGTAGGGTAGTGATCAAAGCACAGTGGGAACTCACATGAGACAAATGATGATCTCAGGTCCGAAGACTAACCCGTACACATGTCACCTGAGAAGTTCCATCTGACGATAGGTATAGTACCATCTGGATGTTCTTCGCGAGTCCTTCCAGTGTACTCACACCTAGTGAGCACCTGCATACGATCTTAGGTGCATCTGACCAATGGCTGTGAGACCAACCATTGCCCCTTGTTGGGGCTAGAAACGTATACACTAGTCTACTCTGGAGTATCAATGCCCAGTCTCGATACTCACACAACTAGGGACCATTTAAGGATGTGCTTATGGACCACCCTGCTCCCATAAGTATGATCGCCATCACAACGCAGGTAGTCAAGCAAGATCCTACGGGTTTTATCAACATGTAACCGCAATATGTAATAAAATGTATAACATATGCCATGTTAAGATAAAGACAAACCATAATAGTATACTACTGTATCGAGTCTTTATCAATATGTGCAAGCAGGATAAAACATCAATAGAAATAAAAACACACATATCCTGACAAAGACATCTCAAATAATATACTATATAACTGAGTAAGAATCTCCTGTACATACATATCCCTAGCATCCATATGTATGCATATACAATAATGGCCTCTAGGGCATACATATCCAACACTTGGTTCCTACCATTATGGTGACAATGGAGTTGTGGCTTTGGCCTAGGAACCCCGGTCCCATATGTGATCCAGACATATTCTTGGGCAGTATCGCCTGATCAAAGAGATGGTTGATCTCCAGGTGATCGAGGTCAGGAGAGTTAAGATGAAGAATGACACGGCAGATCCACTCACCTAGGCCAAAACCCTAGATACAGTTTGAGAGTTTTTGGGACGTTGGGTAAGAGATACTACAACAACTGGCCTTAGTGCAAGCGGAAGATTGTTAGTTGTGTTTATGCCCTAGAGGCCATTGTTGTACATGATTGTATATTACAATGGATGCTTGGACATATATAGGGAGGATTTCTTGCTCGACATGATAGTATGCTATCTGGTTACTCTTTATCTTAACATGTAGACTAGTATTGTGATGTTGTCTTTCTCTCACATGTTGGTAAAGCGCTTAGGATGTATACTTGATTACCAGGATTATGATGCAGATCATACCAGTGGGGCCAGGGTAGTCTACAAGTACATCCTTTATGTCACGATAAAATCCTAAGGTAACTTAGGCGGAGAATCATATCGTAAATATGCCACGGAATATATGTACGATACGTCACTCTATTTAGTACCTACTCCATCAACCAAGGTAATCTTATATAATGAAATTTCGGGTATAAGACCCCCAAAATCAAGTCTAAGTCTGATAAGGTAAAGCCTAGGTAACAAAAGCGTATGCCTAGACCCTATATAGCCAAATCTAGACTCGGACAAAGGTTAAACTAAACACTCTGATACCAACTTTGTCATGACCCGAAGGTGGCACGTGACCGGCACTTAAATTACGTGACATCTAAAGATGTCGACGCGGTTCAAGTGAGCCGAAGCCCGGAATCTAAACCCTTTTATTTTGAAAACATTGGAGGTGAAGTTTGAAATAGTCATCAAATGGAATCATTTTAAAATAACCATTTGAGTTTAACTAAATATGTTTGAAAAGCTTCTATGACGTTTTAAAATTCAACATTACCTCCTTTGTAAATTTTGCATAAAACCCGATACATACATAATATAATCAATAGCATCCCCATGAGAGCTAGCTTCCATGCCCAAACGGCGGAGTAACCAAGCAAACACTATACGACGCACAATGACGAAGAAAAGAAAAGCGAAACAACATCAACAATATGAAAAGTCGACTCTAAGAGTACGAAAACCACAACACACAAACTCTAAGTCTCGCTTCTAAGTCCACAATATACCATTTCTAAGTTGATGGAGTTTTACTAGATACAAGAATATATAGATAAACGAGTGTGAGTACGATACAACAGTAAGCCACTTACCAAAGCAATCGCCGAAAGGAATGTGTTCCCAAGCCGTTAATAATCCAAGCGGTAAAACCTGCAAGAAACTGTGGCACAACGGGGGTGAGTTGCCAACTCAGTGAATAAAAGTACTTCACAAGGTAGAAATCGAATTGCACAACGTTACCTAGGTCAAAAATGTAATACTATCATAACCTGCACTAATATAATATATAATATGCAGATGTCTCGTACGAAATGCAACTCTATCTATCATATGAACCCACAAGGGAATGCAAATGACCTGTATCTAGGTATAATCTCATAAGTAGCCAAAAATATAAATGTACAACCTTTTCATTAAAATAGCCGCGGAATACATATGTCGCGGCATAAAAGCAGAAGTGATAGTATGAAATATAATAGGTATCTTATTTAAGATATACGTCCTGCTGTTTTGGTAAAGAATGTTAAGATGTTTACAATTTCAAGATCCCAGTGTCATATCAGACATGTCAAAATAATGATACTATAGCTCGTTTTTGAATTCCTTTTTATGTATGCGAATGCCCATAAAAGATATGCAGGTACTGTCCCCCGGATCAGTCCTGGTCGGCTACAATAACTCATAACATAACTGTATACCTCATATGATAGAAATATATCAATATCTGGATGTTCAGCATCGACACCCGAAATCAAAAATCTCTCGTGTCCATCACCGACACGCAAATCCTCAAATCTCTCGTGTCCATCACTGACACGTAAATGCTCAAATCTCTCGTGTCCATCACCGACATGCAAATGCAGATATCGTCGACACCATCTCAACAGATGATCGCCACCCGATATCCCTGGCCCCGGTCGGTATCCCCTGGATATCCGCCGTGCCAAATTGAACCCCGGTCAGTATTCCCTGGATATCTGCCATGCTCATTTCTATCTCCGGTATTGAGTATCCTTGCTAGGCTCCCCTCCTCTAATGCGGCTATCCTGCCTCTTGGTCTCGACCGGGTCCACCATGTATCCGTCTGTATACTCCCCCACTCAGACCGGATAAGTAGCAAGTCCGTAACCGTATATCTCCCCCACTCGGTTCGGAATAAAGACAATCAGAAAACATCAAGCTTATGGTGGACGTCAACTCATCATATCCAAGGATAACAAGTAAAGAAAAGAATACTTGCATAAATCATTCCGATGATATATTATATATATACATATATAACAACGTCCCATACCACTGATATATATCATCAAAAGTAAAACATCCAGAAAACTTATAAGAATCAAATATGAATTCCCATAGTACTGGTATTCGCAATGTTTAACATGTAATACAGGTAAAGCACGTAAATAAAATCATACAAGTAATAAACGTAACAATCCTACTATATCATGACAATACTAATGATGTGTAGTGTAGCATACGCGTCCGTGCTCGTGCAGCATAGCAATCATTAGTATTTATGCAAGTGTTCTATAAGTGTACATACCATACTCGTATCGATATCTACATACGCATCACGTAGTATAACAGTCCTACAGTGACATGGCAGTACCAATGAGGTGTAGTGTAACATGTATGTACGTGCTTGTGCAACATAGTACTCATTGGTAGATGTGCGGTGTTCTATCAGAGTGTCCGTATTATGAAAACGTATAACATCGATAAATATATCGCGAACATGTAAAGTAAATCTAAACGTAACTATTAAAGCAACTACTTGCTATGAGCTATACCATTATTGTTGAAAATGGAACGAAACGTTGGTTTTGAAATAAGGAAGCTGCCTTGGGTTAAAATAGATATTCGTTTTGGAAATTGACATCGCATCCTTGTTTTTTATCATTAAAAAGAGAAACGAATCATTAGTTTTTAAAAGAGTATTGCTCACTCAAGTATTATGTTCTAAAACGAAATAAAACGTAACTTTACGATTCTAAAGGAAACTTGGCCGATATTCGGCATGCTAATCTCGTCATCACCGGTATGGTATGATTCCTCGTACCAATTCACCAAACCATGAATAAACTACATGCATATAAATACCATACTAGATGCAACTTAACTCCAATATTAATATCTTGAATAAATACTAAAACTAACTATATATCATACTATTCTATTTATAAGGTTGCGGGGGTGCTATACGCCATCCACCCGACTTCCCCCGTAGATGTAAATCTACTCACCAACTGGTCGAGCTCGCTGAAGTCCATGCTGCTATGTCCGTCACTCGTCTTAGAAATCTTCGTGATCGTACATATAATCGTAATTAAATCACATCGATGTAAATATCATATCAAAAACCAAAGCAACGAGCTAAGCACCCGTAGTTTAGAACCTACAGCTTACCTACCCCAAAAACGAACAGACACCCTAGAAATTAATGTACGAATGTTAATGTTTCGGTTGCAGTACAGAAATACGAAAAACCCGTATCGGAATATCGGAAACTTGATAAAACCCTTACTAAAACATTTCCAGATTTCTCTGTATGAATACTGGAACAAATCAAATAATACCATGGCTTATAACATACCTAAACAAAGTTATAGAAGAAAAACCAACACCAAACAGCCTAGGGGGGCCGGCGGTGCCGTAAAATTTGTGAATGTCGCCGGACTTACCTAGAAGATAGGGGCTCGGGCTTTAGTTGAAGTCTCCTAGTGGTCTCATGATACTTATGGTATTGTTATTTTTCCTAATGATTACACCTATTGGTTCCAGATTCAAATTCAGTATGCTAAATATCATAAACAGCAGTTTTTATAATACTGCACATCAAAATAGATTATAACCAGAATTGATATTTGAAAAGAAGGAAAGAATTATACCTATGGAGATAATTCACAAGAGAACACCAGCTCAAGAATTACTTATGGAAGCATCTAGGGTTTGTAGTGGATCAAGCTTGATGAGATGCACAAGTTGATGAAGGGGTTAAGATTTTCTTCATTAGGATTGATGAACACTTAGGAATTTTTCTTGTTTTGGAGCTGAAGAAATTAGTTGTGTTCAGTTTAGAAAAGCTAAAAGAATTTTCTAAGTATTATGATAAGATAAGGTGAGAGATGTTGGGTTTGTGTAGAGAAAGTATGAGGTGGAGGGTTATGAGGTGGAGGTGGCATGGTGGAAGGAGGAGGTGTAAAAATGTGAAGGAGGAGGTGGAGGGAGTTGAGCATGGTGAGTGTGTGTTGAGAGTGAGGGTTTAAACTAACATATACCAACCATGATTTAAAAGAATGCAATAATTAAAGAAAACTCTTTTTCTCTTAATTAAACCCTTCATGTCACAAAATCTAAATCCATGTTTTTAAAAGAAACACAATACTTTTTATAACACTTAAATACCATTATCTTATAATAACATCTCATGTCATTTTTAGAACAATCAAAATATCATTTTTATGATATCACACATTTTCTTCATATTTACCAATATAATTGCATTTTTACGGATATAATTCCGATACCAAAAGTTGTATGTGATATCAGTTTTATAAACTCATTAAATTCATTATTTTTATATTTAAAATTATAAATAAATATTTATAATTTTCCAAAATGTTACAATCTCTCCCCCTTAAAGAAATTCGGTCTCCAAATTTAAATTAAACCCTTTTCTTAAAAATTTTTTCTCAATAAACCAACTCTTTTCAAAACATTTTGTCGGGGTCCAAAATTTTAAAATACATCGTCCGCTCGATATAATGGAACTCCAAAGTCCCACTCGAGTTAAAACACAACATAACGTAATAGTGTGCATGAAAACTCAAAAATATATAAATTCACATAACTGTAACTCTAGCGGTTGCTATGAGAATTACTCCAGTTATGATACAAAATTCCAAATACGAAAGCCGTTGTGTATATCAACTACACAATCAATGCTATAGTCGTAATGCAATATTAGCAGCATATGATCAAGCGAAAATATATAAATCAAATCTATTTGATATTCTCTCAAGTGCAAAGCACGAAAACAAAATCAACCCTAACGGTTTTACAGAAAAATCCAAACCACATGCAACGGGTGTGCATGAAAACAAAAATTGCACAAGTGCAACAGGTGTGCACAAAAACAATATCCACTGCATTAACTGTGCAAGGGGCAATTATCAAATGCATCTAAAGTGTACAAAATCAATCTCAAGTGCATCGGGGTGCATAAATAAATTTCAAGTGCATCGGAGTGCACAAAGCGAATCTCAAGTGCCTCAGGTGCACAAAATGAATCTCAAGTGTATCAGGTGCACAAAACATCAAAACGTGCAACTGGTGTGCACAAAATCATACTGAGTATACCTAGAGTGTGTGTGTGTATATATATATATATAACATCTCTTAATCATATGCAACTGATATGCACAAAATATCATTCTAGGGAACCTGGTGTGCACAACACTCCAATTGAGTGCAGTCACCCCGCATGGAAATCTCAAACAAGTACACCTGGTGTGCACAAAACACAAATCAAAGCGCAATCATCATGCACGAAAATCTCAACAAGTGCACCTGGTGTGCACAAAACTTTTGTGTGACCCTCAAATCCTCAAAATACATAAATCAAAATAACGGACGTTGAGTTGTCCTTTCTCAAATGTTAAAAACGAAATATTTGGATCATAAAAACGCAAATCGAAATCAAATGACATTGAAGTATATCTTCTTCAATGTCGAAAGGTGTCTATACACCCGGAACAGGCATAGCGAGGATTTCCACTTGCCTTCTGCCACGGTCTAACGTTCTCTGTATCTGAATTCTGGTTCTTTTGCGGATGTCTAACGTCATAGCTTCTATATACAATCGTTCGGTGAGGAGCAATGATACAATCAGTTCTACTGCTGATATCTCTCACCACATCTCCTTGAACAATAGTCCAGTCTCTCGCAACACAACATGTTGATGATGGCGATCTCTAATCTCTGCGTGTGTGCCAACAACTGATCCTGGTTCCACTTTTACTTATTATTAATTTCTGGAAAGAACCCTTCAATTCTCCTGCTGATCTCATATACTCAGCCCGTCCAGGACTAGCACTCATTCCTGAATCCACTCTCTTTTTTGTAGCAACTGCCATTTCCTCAAGATTTTCCTATAAAAGTTTGGTCGTACGCGACTCTGCATATGCATCAAATCTTCAATATCGACGGTGAAGAACAACTGCCCACTGAAACTTCGCACCAATCTCCTATTCCATTACTCTTCAATATCAATAAATTAAGGAGCATATCGCGATTGCTACGCGAATTGGAAGTCATACTTGGTTAAGACCAAGCCCGGAGCTTTACAAAACTTCCAAAAACACGAATTCGGCACCTCTGATACTCTGTAGAAAAATCTGGCTAAGCTCACCTTCGAAAACTTGTCCCCATTCGTCGGATGAAAACTTACTGCACGATCTCTTTCTCGAGCGACTTGCATCAGGTCTAAGCAAGACCCATCGGAAGAAGCTAATCAATTTCACCGATCTCGTATCGGAGTGCCATAACGGATTAATTATCCTAGTCATCCCACGTCTGAACGACTATGAATCCTCTGTTCCATCTATACTTGTAAACATCGACAACTTTTAACTTCAAGAATTCTGGAAGTAACACCTCGACAATCTCAACAACGATTGGTACCATTGCCTGAACAGTATGCAACATCACGGTCTTCGGAGAGGGATAACATGATGCTTTAAGTCTGGTTGATCTCCAGCAATGACTCGACCCTCTGGTACGGATCCCGAAGGAACTCTCTTCAACATTAGAAACCAATCCTGTATAGATAAACAACATGTCCCTATGCCACCGGATGTCACCCTGGTCAGTCCTCGTCCCAGACAAGTCTGCCCTAACCGTGTCTCTAATCACAGTCCTCTCGGCTCACGCAGACATGGCGACCGGAACAATTAACATGTATCGATGGGGATAGATTAACGGAAGGAATAGAAGAAAAGATCTCAAGATAAAATCCTAAGGTAACTTAGGCGGAGTATCATATCGTAATATGCCGCGGAACATATGTACTGTTAGTTATATGTATGCCCTAGAGGCCATTACTGTACATAGGATGTATATTGTAGTGGATGCTGGGACATATATAGGGAGGACTTTCTTGCTCGACATGATAGTATGCTATCTGGTTGCTCTTTACCTTAACGTGTATACTGATTGTCTCTCTGTTACATGTTGGTAAAGCCCTTAGGATGTGTACTTGACTACCTGGACTATGATGCAGATCATACTAGTGGGGACAGATAGTCTATAAGTACATCCTTCAAAGTCCCTAGTCGTGGGTGTATCGAGACGGGGCATCGATATACCAGAGTAGACTAGCGTATACCTTCTCGACCCATACAGATGGGCGATGGATGATCCCATATCCATTGGTGTTTGACATCAGAGATGATATACGGGTGCTCAGTGGAGACTGGGTACACTGGACGGACTCGCCGAGAACTCCCAGATGGTATTATACCTTACGTCAGATGGCAGTTCTCTGGTGACACTCGTACAGAGTAGTCTGTTGACCCGAGATCGTCATAGAGTCTTGTGTGGTTCCCACTGTGCTTTGATTTCCACCTTACCACGTCCAAGAGGGCGTGCAAAATGGTGGCTTTTGGGTACAGTCCCGAATCACATGGAGGTAATGAGCGATAGGAGGGGATTCGTCTCTCCCGGTATAGGGAGTTGATGTTGCGCTGTGTTCGATTGGCTATAACCGGAAATCCCTGGCCAGGGTTGGTAAGTGTTACCAGTAGTTTCTCGAATTGTTATAGACTTCATATCGACACGACTTATCGAGCTATTGGGGTCTGACGTTTACCACCCGTAGGCGAGATATGCGACATATCAGACGATCAGACCGGACTGTACGGTAAGTGTTACTGGTTGGATTCACAGGAGTGTGAGCGGGCTTGCTCGTCGATCTTCTGATCGCTCAATACCCGGGTGGCCGTTACGTTTAGCAGACCGCTTGCGGCTTGTGGGTGCTTGATATGATCATCACCTGCTGCCGACGTATTGACGAGTCTTTAGAGTCCTACACAGAGGTTTCCTGGCTCAAGCGAAACGAAATAGGAGCGCATATGAGATATGTGCGGGACCGAGAACGATACCAGTATGTGATACTATATTCGATTCTCGCGATTTGTAACATTGATCGGTTATATGCGTTATAGCCGGGTTATCGGATCAAGTGTTGATTCGATAAGTTGTTACTATTGATATTAGTCGGTTATATGCGGTATGACCGGGTCGTTAAATCAAGTGTTGATTTAATGATTTAATGTATAATTATATATTTGATATATCACTTTACATTAACTAATATAGGTTCACTTAAATGGATTTTCTCACTAGAAGTTCACAAGTTGTATATGTGATATATTTTTGTGCACTTGATTGTATCATGTTTGATGATACATGTTAACTTGGTTAAGTGTAAAGATTAAACCATGGTTAAGTTAATGATTAGGGTTTTGCTTTTCTTTCTTATTTATTTATTTATTTATTTTGGAAAGAATAAAGAGAAAATGGTGGCTTTCTTTGTTTGTAGTTGAATCTTCATGAAGGTTTGACTTTGTAACCATTTTGTCTTCATGCTTAACCCTAACCATTTAAACAAACCATGGTCTATTCTCTACACTTAACTAGGGTTAGGATATGATAAGTATTCATATTATTTTCTATTTTGAAAATACTTATGATATTCTTTCTTCTTCTTCTTCATCTTCTTCAATGAAGAAAGCTTGACTTCATCAATGGTGATTTGATGAAATGAGTGAGAAATCCAATTCTAAAGTGAACCCACTTCTTATTTCTTCATCCTCTACCTCTGCCAAGTAGTAGAGTGTGTTTTCTTCACAAGTTTCATGACTTGGTGAAGTTGGAGCTTGATCTAGCGATACCTCGACGTAGATCATCTTCGGCATCGTCGTCGATGACCTAGCCCGCTTTTCTCTGATGAAGCCGACGCTAGAGCCCAAGATCCGTTTTGTACAGCGAGGAGACTTCATCACGGAGCTATGGAGGTGGAGCACCGGATCTACAAAGGTTGTATTTCCGTTCTTTTAGTTAAGTAGTTAACTAGTTGCTTGTTTCGCCTAAAATTCTAGTTAACGATCCGTATTAGGGTTTCTCGGCACCCGTAAAATTTGAAATTGGCATGGTTGATGCCTTGTGAGACCTCACTAGTGTGCCTAGGAACCCTACAGTGGTATCAGAGCTACTGGGCATTAGATGTCAATCTATGGGGGGTTCTCACTGTGTGACAGTGTGACGAAGCATAGGCTCTTACCCCCAGGGTGTCCCGAGACCGGAAGGTGTTCCGGCGGGTTGTAGTCCTCGCGAGGGGGCATGCGTAAAAAGTAGCGGCTGAGGGACTCGTTGGTGCCACGGCGACCCCATTGGATAGGGTGGCTGCCTTACCAACAGTGGTATCAGAGCCTAGCTAAAGCCTTAGGCGATGCGTAGACGAAGTTTGAAACCCGAACGAACCCGAAACCCTAAACCAAACATGCTCTCTGGACTTTTTCTAAAATCTGGAGTTTTTCGATATTAAAAATATGCAGAAAAATCAACAGGGAATTCTAAGAATTACGATGCAAAATTTTTTTCATGATACCTCTAATGCGCGGCGGAACCGCGGCAGAAGCCTGCCTTCTGCGGCGGTTCCGCGGCCTCTTGACTTGATTAGCCTTCAATCTTTGCACAGTAATTCATGCTTTCTGGTGCTGGTTTTCCTGGGAATTTTTAATATTTATTCAAGAGTTGATTTTCTGGGGTTGTTTTGGGGATTCGATGATTCGATCGGATATCAGATTTTGTCTATGTGGCTTTCCGGATATTATTTGAATATGTTAAAAAGTTCGACCGGATATAAATACCCAATTTTTCCCCTGTCGGGAAATTTCCAAGTGTTGGATTTTTCCGTGGTTTAAAGACGTTCTAAGTAGTGCAAGTAACGCGATGGACCCTCTAGAAGACAACAAACCTTAACTCGATTATGTGACCGTCTTGACTGCCCTTTGAACCTTCGGGTTTGGGGTAGTACGGCGTGCCACATGTGAGGCGTTGGCTTGACCCTTCTACGGCTGGACCGTTCGTACTGAGGCACGAACTGAATGTTTTTAGACTTGTTTCATGTGTTGATCTGTATCGGGAAAACTTGGGTGTTTGACTGTTCGATCGAAAAGTTTAGCATTTTCTATTTATCTGGAATGTGATACAATACTTAGAATTCACAACAGTTATGAGATAACTGAATGAATATTATAAACATAGCAGTTTAGTCTCACTTGATCGGTTGCCACGGAATTTTGATGTGATCCAAAGTCCGTCGCAATCACGTAGCGTACGCGGATACTCGCCGGGTAAACTTAATAGACAGCCTCGCTCCATAGCCCCGACCAAGTGACTGTAGGAGAGCCCCGTTGCCGAAAGCATCTGTTCGGGTGCTCGAGGCAGCGGTGTTCCGCCTTGGTGCACTTCGTCGACGGCATCAGGGGTGCGGCCGTCTACTAAAGTTTGCGACGAGCATTCGATCAGAATGTCGGGAATCCTGTTGAATTCGCCGACTTAATATTGAAAAGTTTTTTCGATTTTGAGACTAAAATGCGGGGTTTATAATTGTTAGGCATGTGATGTCTAAGTATTTCATTTGATTAGGCATGAGATGTCTAAAGAGATTGCGGATTCCAACTGTTGTAGTTTTACACTTTCTTTTCTGTGACCGTAAGTGTAATATGTGATATCGCCGGTTTCGTTGCTATATGTCAACGACAATTGGGATGCGCATATTTACTTACGTTGATGACATGTGATGTTATGTGTTGCTGGATATGTTATATTGGATCGTCGTGTTTGAATAGCCGGGTTTTTTTTATGTAAGATGAGTGTTTTTCATTTTCATTCATGTAAAAACTTGTATGTAATATTCTTTTATTTAGGGCACTTCCAGGTTGCGGAAGATGTCACCCTTTGTATATTATTTACTTTTCCACATTAGGATAGACCCAAGGAGGAGGGCACAAGTAACCGGGTTCTGGAGTCCATTGGGAGACCAACTCGAAGAGTCGAGTCCGGGTCTCCTAACTCTAGAATTGGTAGGGTTGCTTGCCGCTCTCGTAGGGGTCTAGGGGTGGGGTTTGGCTATTCATCACGACCGTGGAATCCGTGTTTTATACTGGCTCGTATTGAAAACACGGACGTCCTAGTATATCCAATATTTCATATGATTCTTCTGCTGCGATATCTGTGATGTGATCATGTGATGTTCTGTGATAGATACTGTATATAGTATATATGATATATTATATAGGCGCTACTTATGTTTTACACCCGCGCTAGCCCTGCCCCGCTCTGCCGTTAGTTACCTAACCTAACGGTGCACGCAGGGGACATCGAGGCGAATGCGGATGGCATAAGTGTACGTCGTATTTATCTGTGATGTTTAGGTACTTAAAAGATGGGACTTCATTAATGTGATTAATGAAAGTAAAAGAAACCTAAAGATGTTGTAGAATCGAATTTCAAAAAAAAAAGGGTAGCTACAGTTCTTGCTTTGCACAGCGGTATATGTGATATATCCTGCACCTTATTCGATGAGGAAAGGACCGAGATCCCGTCACCGGGAGTGACTCCTTTAGCAATAACTGGCAGATGCTACACACTCGGTTTGTCTTTTGATTGCTTTTAAGAGTTTTTGCTTTGCACAGTGATATATATGATATATCCCGCACCTCATTCGAAGAGGAAAGGACCAACGATCCCTTCACCGGGAGTGACTCCTTTAGCAAAACTAGAAAAGCCTCAAAAGCACTCCATTTTCAAAATTCATTCGATCCTACAACGATATCAAGTTCATTACGCAATAGGTTTTCAGCAAAACCTGTCGTAGCCCTCCGTCATTTCAGATAAGTGCTAGTTAGTATTCGTGCTACGTTTGTTGGCCTGCGTCAAGGCGTAGTGTGCGGTAGCTAACAAGTATTTATCTGCTTATGCATATGATGCATATTGGATTAGGGTAGTCGTGCGACTTTGTTGGCCTGCGTCAAGGGTCGTGCGGGTGGGTTTAATTCAATCAGGAAATGACGGGTTGAACTTGACTAGCGCACTATGGTTTGTTGGCCTGCGTCAAGGTCATAGGACGCTAGGGGCAAAATATTATCGGGAATTTCAAGTGTTGAAATTTGCAATGAGATTGCATACCTTCTATGAGATAGTTGGATCCCGATACCCGCTGCGAGTAAGAGTTACTCCTGGGAGAGTTTTACACATTACAATTAGCCGATCAAGTAGGTGTCTAGAAAGGTGTTAACGGGGTTATGCCTCTGGGAAAACGAGGTTTACTGTAATTAGGTTCGTGCGAAAGCACGGGGGACCTCCCTCAAAGTACCGACACTGGCCTGGCTGAAAGATTGGCGAACTTGTAGTGTGTAATTAATCCCGGCTAGTCTTTCCTTTTAGGGTTTGAAGGAAGATTTGATAAAAACAGTGGGAGCCATCCTGATTAGATAAAATAATAACCAATCTATTCTTGCAAGAGCGCACGCTGAGTGTTTTCTTCTCTCTCTCTCCAGGTAGCGACCATATCACGCCTTAATCAAGATAATAATACGGAATATTGACCGAACCCGCTTGTTATACTGAGCTGGGGAACGTTGGTCCCGCTCCAACTTATAATTGTTATAAGACAGAGCAGGAAATTGGGGATTACCAGAATTCCCGTGCCGCCTAAACGAAGAGAGTGCATGCTGATGCATCATCTTCGGGTGTGTTCATTACAAAGAACTGTTTCTCTGTATCCTCTACGTCCTGGGTATGTGATACCAGATCAGGATCCCAGATATGTAATCTGTTACATAGGGCTACAGCTAGGTAGAGAACTGAGAACGGGTGATAAGTTTCATGATGCAGAAAACGGGGCAAGTGTTGCAGCCAAGTCTGTTGGTCACTGTCACCCTGTATTACAAATACATTGATTCTGAACGAATGTTATTAGATACCGAACCTGATATACAAAATCATATCAGTCTCTTTATTAGTAAAGAAAGGATATAATTTTGTATTGTTGGATAATGTTTTGAACATTTCCTATATCAAAAGTTGATCGGTTCAGGCACGTTATCTAAAAGCATTAAAGTTCTAAATCAAACCACAGTTCCTAGTAAATAGAACATACACAAGAGGAAGAGTTCAGAAATAAACGGATCCTTCTTGAGGTATTGTAGACTAGGTCAGATCAATGTGACCTGACTAGCTAGAGTTACATAAAGATGCATATTTAAATTGGTTTGAATTTACATCTTGTGAAACTCGCCAGTCATGTCACAAAGATAAGATGACCATAGCTCTGTTTACTGGAAACAGAGAAAGAGTTAGTAAACTCTTGGGATTGATACATGATGATGTATGTAGATCCCCTGTCTATACATGCCAAGACCGGTTCCCTGTACTTCATTACATTCTCTGATGATCTTTCGAGATTCAGACCTATGTTCCTGTTGAAACACAAGTCCGAACCTTTTGAGATATTCACAGAATATGATTTAGAAGTAGAGAACCAAATTACAGGTACAAGTATTATGTCCTTTGATGTGATCAAGGAGGAGAATACTTGAGCACGGAATTTCTGGACTTTTCTAAAGGAGAATGGGATTCTTTCTCAGCATTACTCCTCCGATACACCATAGCACGATGGTATATCAGGGCGGAGCAATCACACCCTATATGATAAGGTGTGCTCTATGATGAGTACTACTGAGTTACCTATTTCCTTTTTGGGAGTTGTGCACTTGAGAAGCTGCATACCAATTGAATAGGGTTCGAATCAGATCACAGCCTACCACTCCATATGAGATATGGTATGGGAAGAGCCCATGTCTTAAGCTAGTTAAGATTTGGGGTTGTCCGGCCTATGTCTGAAATGCAAAATCCGGAAAAGCTCGAGGCAAGGTCAGTTATGTAGAACTGGAAATGTTCTAGCTATACAAACTGCAGCTGATGATTTGACAGAACCAAAGGATTCAATAGTTACCAACGAACCTCAGCCTCTCCGCCGATCTAGTAAGGTTCCTCACCCGCCTGAGAGATAATTCGGTTCCTCTATGACAGTGGGAGCGAGGATTGCATCATGAGATGATGACCCAACTAGTTTCGAGCTGGCTATCAGGAGTGAGACTCTGTAAGAATGGCTGGATGCTTAGTGATCTGAGATGGAATCCTTATACACCAACAAAGTATGGACTTTGGTTGCTATATCTGAAGGGTTAAATCCCCATCAGGAGCAAGTATATCTTGAGAAGATTACTTGGTGTACATGGAAAGGTTGAGACTTTCAAAGCTAGACTTGTTAAAGGTTTGCATCATTGACCAGATATGGATCATGATGAAACCTTTTCTAAGGATTTATGCTTAAGTCCATCCAGATCCTACTTGCCACGGCTACATACCATGACTACGATATCTGGTGGTTGGGTGTCATGACTGCTTTTCTAAATGATGTTTTGGAAGAGAGCGTCTATAAGTACACAGCCAGAGGGCTTCATAGGCAGTGGGAGCAGCGGAAACGTGTGCAAGATGTTTTATGTGATAAAGCAGGTATCGCGGAGTTGGAACATCTGTTTTGATGTGGTAGTCAAAGAGTTTGACTTCATCAAAATGGTAGATGAACCTTGTATATACGAAAAGGTAGTAGGGAGTATGGTGATGATCTTCGTAGAGTACGTGGATGACATACTCTTGATAGGGAAGTAGTTTCCTATGCTACGCTTGATAACTCTCCGCTTATCATAATGATTCTCTACATAGGATCAAAGTGATACCTACTAAATCCTGGGTTTTGGACCTATGAGATAGATCTAAATGGATGTTAGGATTCTCACTTGTTGAAGTGAGATGGTATCAATCGATCCTGGGGAGAATCACTGGAAGTGTTCCAGAGTGATAAAGATGACTGAATGTCAGTCACAGGCATTGTCTTTACCCTTGGTAAAGGGACAGTATGTTGGAAGAGTTCCAAGCTAGATACCGTGGCATACTAGACGATTAAAGGCTGAATATGTCGCTACTTAAGATGCTACCAAAGAGGCTGTCTGGGTGTATATTAGTTCATGAGATGAACTTAGTTCCTCCCATTGTGTGACAATGGAGTTGTGGCTTATGCCAAGGAACCTCCGTCCCATCAGTGATCCAGACATATTCTAAGGCAGTATCACCAGATCATGGAGATGGTTAATCTCCAGGGTGATCGAGGTTAGGAGAGTAGACTCAGAGGACAACATGGCGGATCCACTCACGAAGGCCTATTCCCAGAGAGAGATTTTTATGGGATGGTTGAGTATGAGATACTGCAACCACTGCTACAGATGGCCCTAGTGCAAGTGGGAGATTGTTAGTTATATGTATGCCCTAGAGGCCATTACTGTACATAGGATGTATATTGTAGTGGATGCTGGGACATATATAGGGAGGACTTTCTTGCTCGACATGATAGTATGCTATCTGGTTGCTCTTTACCTTAACGTGTATACTGATTGTCTCTCTGTTACATGTTGGTAAAGCCCTTAGGATGTGTACTTGACTACCTGGACTATGATGCAGATCATACTAGTGGGGACAGATAGTCTATAAGTACATCCTTCAAAGTCCCTAGTCGTGGGTGTATCGAGACGGGGCATCGATATACCAGAGTAGACTAGCGTATACCTTCTCGACCCATACAGATGGGCGATGGATGATCCCATATCCATTGGTGTTTGACATCAGAGATGATATACGGGTGCTCAGTGGAGACTGGGTACACTGGACGGACTCGCCGAGAACTCCCAGATGGTATTATACCTTACGTCAGATGGCAGTTCTCTGGTGACACTGGTACAGAGTAGTCTGTTGACCCGAGATCGTCATAGAGTCTTGTGTGGTTCCCACTGTGCTTTGATTTCCACCTTACCACGTCCAAGAGGGTGTGCAAAACGGTGGCTTTTTGGTACAGTCCCGAATCACATGGAGGCAATGAGCGATAGGAGGGGATTCATCTCTCCCGGTATAGGGAGTTGATGTTGCGCTGTGTTCGATTAGCTATAACCGGAAATCCCTGGCCAGGGTTGCTGAGATTTACTGGTAAGTGTTACCAATAGTTTCTCGAATTGTTATAGACCTCATATCGACACGACTTATCGAGCTATTGGGGTCTGACGTTTACCACCCCTAGGCGAGATATGCGACATATCAGACGATCAGACCGGACTGTACGGTAAGTATTACTGGTTGGATTCACAGGAGTGTGAGCGGGCTTGCTCGTCGATCTTCTGATCGCTCAATACCCGGGTGGCCGTTACGTTTAGCAGACCGCTTGCGGCTTGTGGGTGCTTGATATGATCATCACCTGCTGCCGGCGTATTGACGAGTCTTTAGAGTCCTACACAGAGGTTTCCTGGCTCAAGCGAAACGAAATAGGAGCGCATATGAGATATGTGCGGGACCGAGAATGATACCAGTATGTGATACTATATTCGATTCTCGCGATTTGTAACATTGATCGGTTATATGCGTTATAGCCGGGTTATCGGATCAAGTGTTGATTCGATAAGTTGTTACTATTGATATTAGTCGGTTATATGCGATATGACCGGGTCGTTAAATCAAGTGTTGATTTAATGATTTAATGTATAATTATATATTTGATATATCACTTTACATTAACTAATATAGGTTCACTTAAATGGATTTTCTCACTAGAAATTCACAAGTTGTATATGTAATATACTTTTGTGCACTTGATTGTATCATGTTTGATGATACATGTTAACTTGGTTAAGTGTAAAGATTAAACCATGGTTAAGTTAATGATTAGGGTTTTGCTTTTCTTTATTATTTATTTATTTATTTATTTTGGAAAGAATAAAGAGAAAATGGTGGCTTTCTTTGTTTGTAGTTGAATCTTCATGAAGGTTTGACTTTGTAACCATTTTGTCTTCATGCTTAACCCTAACCATTTAAACAAACCATGGTCTATTCTCTACACTTAACTAGGGTTAGGATATGATAAGTATTCATATTATTTTCTATTTTGAAAATACTTATGATATTCTTTCTTCTTCTTCTTCATCTTCTTCAATGAAGAAAGCTTGACTTCATCAATGGTGACTTGATGAAATGAGTGAGAAATCCAATTCTAAAGTGAACCCACTTCCTATTTCTTCATCCTCTACCTCTTGCCAAGTAGTAGAGTGTGTTTTCTTCACAAGTTTCATGACTTGGTGAAGTTGGAGCTTGATCTAGCGATGCCTCGACGTAGATCATCTTCGGCATCGTCGTCGATGACCTAGCCCGCTTTTTCTCCGATGAAGCCGACGCTAGAGCCCAAGATCCGTTTTGTACAGCGAGGAGACTTCATCATGGAGCTATGGAGGTGGAGCACCGGATCTACAAAGGTTGTATTTCCGTTCTTTTAGTTAAGTAGTTAACTAGTTGCTTGTTTCGCCTAAAATTCTAGTTAACGATCCGTATTAGGGTTTCTCGGCACCCGTAAAATTTGAAATTGGCATGGTTGATGCCTTGTGAGACCTCACTAGTGTGCCTAGGAACCCTACATGTATGATACGTCACTCTACTTAGTATCTACTCCATCAACCAAGGTAATCCTATACAACGAAATTTCGGGTATAAGATCCCCAAAGTCAAGTCTAAGTCCTATAAGGTAAAGCCTAGGTAACAAAAGCGTATGCCTAGACCCTATATAGCCAAACCTAGACTCGAACAAAGGTTAAACCAAACGCTCTGATACCAACTTTGTCATGACCCGAAGGTGGCACGTGACCGGCACATAAATCACGTGACATCTAAAGACGTCGACGCGATTCAAGTGAGCCGAAGCCCGGAATCTAAACATTTTTTTTGAAAACATTGGAGGCGAAGTTTGAAATAGTCATCAAATGGAATCATTTTAAAATAACCATTTGAGTTTAACTAAGTATGTTTGAAAAGCTTCTATGACGTTTTAAAATTCGACATTACCTCCTTTGTAAATTTTGCAGAAAACCCGATACATACATAATATAATCAATAGCATCCCCACGGGAGCTAGCTTCCACGCCCAAACGACGGAGCAACCAAGCAAACACTATATGACACATAATGGCGAAGAAAAGAAAAGCGAAACAATATCAACAATATGAAAAGCCGACTCCAAGAGTACGAAAACCACAACACACCAACTCTAAGTCTCGCTTCTAAGTCCACAATATACCATTTCTAAGTTGATGGAGTTTTACTAGATACAAGAATATATAGATAAACGAGTGTGAGTACGATACAACAGTAACCCACTTACCAAAGCAATCACCGAAAGGAATGTATGCCCAAGCCGCTAATAATCCAAGCGGTAAAACCTGTAAGAAACTGTGGCACAACGGGGGTGAGTTGCCAACTCAGTGAATTAAAGTACATCACAAGGTAGAAATCAAAATTCACAACGTTACCTAGGTCATAAATGTAATACTATCATAACCTGCACTAATATAATATATAATATGCGGATGTATCGTATGAAATGCAACTCTATCTATCACATGAACCCACAAGGGAATGCAAATGACCTGTATCTAGGTATAATCTCATAAGTAGCCGAAAATATAAATGTACAATTTCTTCTTTAAAATAGCCGTGGAATACATATGTCACGGCATAAAAGCAGAAGTGATAGTATGAAATATAATAGGTATCTTATTTAAGATATATGTCCTGCTGTTTTGGTAAAGAATGTTAAGAGATTTACAATTTCAAGATCCCAGTGTCATATCAGACATGTCAAAATAATGATAATATAGCTCATTTTTGAATTCCTTTTTATGCATGCGAATGCCCGTAAAAGATATGCAGGTACTGTCCCCCGGATCAGTCTTGGTCGGCTACAATAACTCAAAACATAACCGTATACCTCATATGATAGCGATATATCAACATCTGGATATCCAGCATCGACACCCGAAATCAAAAATCTCTCGTGTCCATCACCGACACGCAAATCATCAAATCTCTCGTGTCCATCACCGACACGCAAATGCAGATATCGTCGACACCATCTCAACAGATGATCGCCACCCGATATCCCTTGCCTTGGTCGGTATTCTCTGGATATCCACCGTGCCCAATCGAACCCCGTTCAGTATCCCCTGGATATCTGCCGTGTTCATTTCTATCTCCGGTATCGAGTATCCTCGTTAGGCTCCCCATCTCTAATGCGGCTATCCTGCCCCTTGGTCTCGACCGGGTCCACCATGTATCCATCTGTATACTCCCCCACTCAGACCGGATAAGTAACAAGTCCGTAACCGTATATCTCCCCCACTCGGTTAGGAATAAAGACAATCAGAAAATATCAAGCTCATAGTGGACGTCAACTCATCATATCCAAGGATAACAAGTAAAGAAAAGAATACTTGCATAAATCATTCTGATGATATATTATATATATACATATATAACAACGTCCCATACCACTGATGTATATCATCAAAAGTAAAACATCCAGAAAACTTATAAGAATCAAATATGAATACCCATAGTACTCGTATTCGCAATGTTTAACATGTAATACAGGTAAAGCACATAAATAAAATCACCCAAGTAATAAACGTAACAATCCTACTGTGTCATGGCAATACTAGTGATGTGTAGTGTAGCATATGCGTCTGTGCTAGTGCAGCATGGAAATCATTAGTATTTATGCAAGTGTTCTATAAGTGTGCATACCATACTCGTATCGATATCTACATACGCATCACGTAGTATAACAATCCTAGAGTGACATGGCAGTACCAATGAGGTGTAGTATAATATATGCGTACGTGCTTACGGAACATAGTACTCATTGGTAGTTGTGCGTGTTCTATCAGAGTGTTAGTATTACGGAAACGTATAACATCAATAAATATATCGCGAACATGTAAAGTAAATCTAAACGTAACTATTAAAGTAACTACTTGCTATGCGCTATACCATTATCGTTGAAAATGGAACGAAACGTTGGTTTTCAAATAAGAAAGCTGCCTTGGGTTAAAATAGATATTCGTTTTGGAAATTGGCATCGCATCCTTGTCCTTTATCATTAAAAAGAGAAACAAATCGTTAGTTCTTAAAAGAGTATAGCTCACTCAAGTATTACGTTCTAAAAAGAAATAAAACGTAACTCTACGATTCTAAAGGAAACTTGGCCGTTATTCGGCATGCTAATCTCGTCATCACCGGTATGGTATGATTCCTCGTACCAATTCACCAAACCATGAATAAACTACATGCATATAAATACCATACTAGATGCAACTTAACTCCAATATCAATATCTTGAATAAATACTAAAACTAACTATATATCATACTATGCTATTTATAAGGTCGCGGGGGTGCTATACGCCATCCACCCGACTTCCCCCGTAGATGTAAATCTACTCACCAACTGGTCGAGCTCGCTGAAGTCCATGCTGTTATGTCCGTCACTCGTCTCAGAAATCTTCGCGATCGTACCTATAATCGTAATTAAATCACATCGATGTAAATATCATATCAAAAACCAAAGCAACGAGCTAAGCACCCGTAGGTTAGAACCTACAGCTTACCTACCCCAAAAACGAACAGACACCCCGGAAATTAATGTACAAACGTTAACGTTTCAGTTGCAGTACAGAAATACGAAAAACCCGTATCAGAATATCGGAAACTTGATAAAACCCTTACTAAAACATTTCCAGATTTCTCTGTATGAATACTGGAACAAATCAAATAATACCATGGCTTATAACATACCCAAATAAAGCTACAGAAGAAAAACAACACCAAACAGCCTAGGGGGCCGGCGGCAACGGACAATTTATGAATGTCGCCGGACTTACCTAGAAGATAGAGGATCAGGCTTTAGTTGAAGTTTCCTAGTGGTCTCATAATACTTATGGTATTGTTAGTTTTCCTAGTGATTACACCTAGTGGTTCCAGATTCAAATTCAGTATGCTAAATATCACAAAACAACAGTTTTTATAATACTGCACATCAAAACAGATTATAACCAGAATTGAAATTTGAAAAGAAGGAAATAATTATACCCATGGAGATGATTCACAAGAGAACACCAGCCCAAGAATTACTTATGGAAGCATCTAGGGTTTGTAGTGGATCAAGCTTGATGAGGTGCACAGGTTGATGAAGGGGTTAAGATTTTCTTCATTAGGATTGATGAACACTTAGGAATTTTTCTTGTTTTGGAGCTGAAGAAATTAGTTGTGTTCAGTTTAGAAAAGCTAAAAGAAATTTCTAAGTATTGTGATAAGATAAGATGAGAGATGTTGGGTTTGTGTAGAGAAAGCATGAGGTGGAGGGTTGTGAGGTGGAGGTGACATGGTGGAAGGAGGAGGTGTAAAAATATGAAGGAGGAGGTGGAGGGAGTTGAGCATGGTGAGGGTGTGTTGAGGGTGAGGGTTTAAACTAACTAACATATACCAACCATGATTTAAAAGAATGCAATAATTAAAGAAAACTCTTTTCCCCTTAATTAAACCCTTCATGTCACAAAATCTAAATCCATGTTTTTAAAACAAACACAATACTTTTTATAACACTTAATACAATTATCTTATAATAACATCTCATGTCATGTTTAGAACAATCAAAATATTATTTTTATGATATCACACATTTTCTTCATATTTACCAATATAATTGCATTTTTACGGATATAATTCCGATACCAAAAGTTGTATGTGATATCAGTTTTATAAACTCATTAATTTCATTTATTTTTATATTTAAAATTATAAATAAATATTTATAATTTTCCAAAATGTTACACTTTAATTGTTCCTAGTCGAGGTTGTATCGAGACGGGGCATCGATATTCCATAGCAGACTAATGTATAGGCTTCTTGACCTATTTGATGGGCGATGGATGATCCCATATCCATTGGTGTTTGAAATCAAAGATGGTATACGGGTGCTCAGTGGAGACTGGATACACTGAACATGACTCGCCGAGAACTCCTAGATGGTATTATACCTAACGTCAGATAGCAGTTCTCTGGTGACACTCGTACAGGTTAGCCTGTAGACCCGAGATCGTTATAGAGTCTTGTGTGATTCCCACCGTGCTTTGATTTCCACCTTACCACGTTCAAGAGAGTGTGCAAAACGGTGGTTTTTGGGTACAGTCCCGAGTCACATGGAGGCAATGAGCGATAGGAGGGGATTTGTCTCTCCCGGTATTTGGGGTTGATGTTGCGCTGTGCTCGATTAGCTATAATAGGAAATCCCTGGTCAGGGATGATACGGAGATTTACTGGTAAGCGTTATCAGTAGTTTCTCGACCCGTTATGAGCTTCATATCGGCATGACTTATTAAGTTACCGGGGTCTGACGTTTACCACCCTTAGACTCGATATGCGACATATCAGATGAAGAGGCCGGACTGTACGGTAGTGTTACTGTTGGATTCACAGGAGTATGGACAAGCTTTCTTGTTGATCTTCTGATCGCTCAATACCCGGGTAGCCGTTACGTCCAGCTAGTACCGCTGACGGCTTGTGGGTGACTGATATGATCATCACCTACTGCCGGCGTATTGATGAATCATTAGAGTCCTACACAGAGGTTTCTTAGCTCATGCGAAACGAAGTAGGGCACATATGTGATATGCGCGGGACCAAGATTAATATGAGTATGTGATACCGTATTCCAATCTCGCGATACAGGTTATATGTGATATAATCGGATTGTTGAATCAAGTGTTGATTCAATGATATGTTATATGTGTTGGGTTACCTACAACAGCAGTAAGGTTTCGGGTGGCATCTCCCATGCCAATTTTAAATTTTTGCTATTATAGATAACCCTAACACAAGATCTTAAGCTAAAGAATCAAACTTCAACTATATGTTAACAACTTAACATCTAAGAGTTAGGGATTACAACCTTTGTAGTCCGTTCCTTCGCTTTATAAGCTCCGTATTGAGGTCCCTTCGCTGCGATCATCAAGCTCCTGGACTCTAGAGAGGATCCATGAGGTGAATGAGACATTCTTGCTTGAAGACTTCACAATCCAAGACGATCTACCTTGAGGAACCACAAACCTAAGCTCTCTCTTCACTAATGAGGTTTTAGTGAAGTGAACACCTTAATCTAAGTGACTATAATAGATGAGGATGATGAAGTAGGAATTTTTCTCTCTTTAGTTTTCTTTATCTCACTTTAATTCATCACAAAAGAGAAAGCTAGAAAAGCTTTTTTGAAAGGAAGAAGAAGATGAAGTGTTGTGATGAATGAATTATCCTTGAGGTTAGAAATGCAACCAAGAGTTAAGCATGTCATGCTTAACCCTTGTAGAGACTTGGCCATGGGTTAGGGTTAGGGTTGGGTTAATAAATATCAAGAAAATATCTAAAGAGTGGACTTTAGTCAACAAAGATAAATATCCACACAATTTAGAATTAACCCAAAACAAAACATTAACCCTAATCCAAACCTTAGCATGGTTTAATCTCAAAACCCTAGTTGCATTTGTAACCCTAACATATTACAATATTATATATCACATATATAATATATAATGTAACAAAAGAAAATAATACAATTAACATATATCACACATATATCAATGTATTATCAAGTGAGAAAAAGAATCATTTAAGTGAGCTTATATTAGTTAATGTAATGTAATATATCACATATATAATTATACATTAAATTATCGAATCAACTCTTGATTCGATAATCCGGCTATATAACATATAACTGACTAATATAATATGTATCATCTTATCGAATCAACACTTGATCCGATATTCCGGCTATATCACATATACCCGGCCGATATCACATATCGCGAGAATAGAATACGGTATCTCATATCGTATTAATCTCGGTCCCGCACATATCACATATGTGCTCCTACTCTGTTTTGCCTGAGCCAGGAAGCCTCTGTGTAGGACTCTAAAGAATCGTCAATACGCCGGCAGTAAGTGATGATCACATCAAACACCCATAAGCTGCAAGCGTTCAGCTAAACGTAACAGCCACCCAGGTATTGAGATCAGAAGATCAACAAGCAAGCCTGCACACACTCCTGTGACTCCAATCAGTAACACTACCGTACAGTCCAGTCTCTTCGTCTGATATGTCGCATATCCAGTCTAGGGGTGGTAAACGTCAGACCCCAGTAATCGATAAGTCATGTCGATGTGAGGCTCATAACGGGTCGAGAAACTACTGATAACACTTACCAGTAGATCTCCATAGCAGCCCTGGCCAGGGACTTCCAGTTATAGCCAATCGAACACAGCATAACATCAACTCCCAATACCGGAAGAGACGAAACCCCTCCTATCGCTCATTGCCTCCATGTGATTCGGGACTGTACCCAAAAGCCACCGTTTTGCACGTTCTGATGAATGTGGTAAGGTGGAAATCAAAGCACAGTGGGAATCACGCAAGACTCTATGACGATCTCGGGTCTAAGACTAACATGTACCAGTGTCACCAGAGAACTGCTATCTGACGATATGTATAATACCATCTAGGAGTTCTCGGTGAGTCCGTTCAGTGTACCCAGTCTCCACTGAGCACCCGTACACCATCTTTGATGTCAAACACCAATGGATATGAGATCATCCATCGCCCATCATATGGGTCAAGATGCGTATACGCTAGTCTACTCTGGAGTATCGATGTCCTGTCTCGATACACCCTCGACTAGGAACAGTTATAGGATGTACTCTTGGACTACCCTGGCCCCACTAGTATGATCTACATCATAGTCCCAGTAGTCGAGTACAAATCCTAAGGGCTTTATCAACATGTAGAGCAAGACAGTAAACCAATACGAGTCAACATGTTAAGACAAAGTAAAACCAGATAACATACTATCATATCGAGCAAGAAAGTCCTCTCTATATATATCCAAGCATCCATTATAATATACATCATATGTACAACAATGGCCTTTAGGGCATATATACAACTAACAATCTCCCACTTGCACTAAGGCCAGCTGTTGTAGTATCTCATACCCAACATCCCGAAGAGTCTCTCAAAGTGTATCTGGGGTATGGCCTTCATGAGTGGATCCGCAATGTTTTCCTTCGTGTCAACTCTCCTGACCTCGATCTCGCGGCGATCAACTATCTCCCGGATCAGGTGATACCGTCTCAGAATATGTCTGGATCTCTGATGGGACCTGGGTTCCTTAGCCAAAGCCACAGCTCCATTGTTATCACAATACAAAGGTATTGGATGCTCAATGGATGGAACCACACTAAGTTCAGTGATGAACTTCTTCATCCAGACAGCCTCTTTGGCAGCATCGTTGGCATCGATGTATTCAGCCTCCATCGTCGAGTCTTCCACGGTTTCTTGCTTGGAACTCTTCCAACAAACCGCCCTTACATTTAGGGTAAAGACAAATCCCGAGTGCGACTTAGAGTCGTCCTTATCACTTTGGAAGCTCGAATCGATAAAGGACTCCACCTGGAGTTCTCCGTTACCATACACCAAGAACATCTCCTTAGTCCTTCTCAAGTACTTGAGAATGTTCTTCACAGCTGTCCAGTGACTCTCTCCTGGATCTGCTTGATACCTACTCACTACACTTAGTGAGTATGCTATATCGGGTCTGGTACATAGCATCGCGTACATGATAGAGCCTACTGCCGAAGCATAGGGTATCTCTTGCATGCGAGCTCTCTCCAAATCAGTCTTAGGAGACATCTCTTTGGAGAGAGTGAGTCCAGAGATCGTGGGTAAATACCCACGCTTAGATTCTTCCATACTAAACCTCTTTAGTATGGTGTCAATGTACCTGGATTGGGATAATCCCAGTATCCTCTTAGATCTAACTCTATAGATCTTAATCCCCAAAATGCAGGAGGCATCACCTAGAACTTTCATTGAGAATCTATGTGATAAGAAGAGCTTGACCGAGTGTAGCATAAGAATATCATTTCCTATCAAGAGTATATCATCCACGTACAATACGAGGAAGATAACCTTACTCTCTACAACCTTCTTGTAAATACAAGGTTCATCTACGTTCTTGATGAAGTCAAACTCTTTGACTACCACATCAAAACAGATGTTCCAACTCCGCGATACCTGTTTTAACCCGTAGATGGATTTAAGCAGCTTGCACTCCTTTCCGCTGCTCCCACTGTATACGAAGCCCTCTGGCTGAGTCATGTACACACACTCCTCTAAATCACTATTTAGAAAGGCGGTCTTAACATCCATTTTCTAGATTTCGTAGTCATGGTATGCAGCAATGGCAAGCACGATCCGGATGGACTTAACCATAACCACTGGAGAAAAGGTTTCGTCATAATCCACACCTGGTCGTTGACGAAAACCCTTTGCAACAAGTCTAGCTTTGAAAGTCTCAACTTTTCCATCTATACCAAGTTTCTTCTTAAAGATCCATTTGCTCCCAATGGGTTTTACCCCTTCAGGAGCAACTTCCAAAGTCCATACTTTGTTGGTGTACATGGATTCCATCTCAGATCGCATTGCATCCAGCCATTTCACAGAGTCCCCACTCGTGATGGCCTGCTCGAAGCTAGTCGGGTCATCATCTTCCATGATGCAATCCTCTCTCCCACCGTCTATGAGAAAACCGTAGTATCTCTCAGGTGGATGAGGAACCCTACTAGATCGACGGAGAGGCTGGGGTTTGTCGGGAACTACTGAATCCTCTGGTTCTACTAAATCTTCTGTTGCAGTTTGTATAGCTGGAACTTCTTCCAGTTCTACCTCATTGCCACTGATTTGTTTCATAAGAAAACCCTTTTCTAAGAAGGTGGCATGACGAGAAACAAACACTTTTTTTCCTCGGAGTGGTAGAAGATATACCCTTGCGAGTTTTTGGGATATCCTACAAACTTGCACAGGACAAACCTTGCCTCGAGTTTGTCTGGATTGTGCCTTTTGACATAGGCCGGACAACCCCATATCTTAACATAATTAAGAGATGGTCTCTTCCCCTTCCATATCTCATATGGAGTGGTAGACACTGATTTGGTAGGAACCATATTCAATAGGTGTATGGCTGTCTCAAGCGCATACCCCTAGAAGAAAATAGGCAACTCAGCAATGCTCATCATAAAGCGCACCGTATCTAATAGGGTGCGGTTTCTCCGTTTTGATACACTATTGTGCTGTGGTGTATATGGAGGAGTAAGTTGAGAGAGAATCCCATTCTCTTTTAGCTAGTCCAGGAACTCATTGCTTAAGTATTCTCTTCCTCGATCAGATCGAAGGATCTTAATACTTTTACCCGTTTGGTTCGGACTTGTGTTTCAACAGGAATACATGTCCGTATCTTGAGAGATCGTCAGTGAATGTAATGAAGTACGAGGCACCATTCCTGGCATGTGTAGACATGGGACCGCATACATCACTATGTATCAGTCCCAAGAGTTCCGTAACTCTTTCTCCGTGTCCACTAAACGGAGTTTTGGTCATCTTGCCTTTGAGACATGACTGGCAAGTGTCATAAGATGAAAATTCGAACGGATTCAAATATCCATCCTTATGTAACTTAGCCAGTCGTGTCGCATTGATGTGACCTAGTCTACAATACTACAAGTAGGATTCGTTCATTTCTGAACTCTTCCTCTTGTATGTGTTTTGTACATTAAGGACTGTAGTTTGATTCAGAACGTATATGCCATTATTTAACGAGCCTGATCCAATCAACTTTTGATTCAGGAAGATGTTCATAACATTATCCTGTACTACAAAATTATATCCTTCTTTGCTCAATAAAGAAACTGATATAAGATTGTCAGAATGTAATAGCATTCATTCAGAATCAATGTATTACCATTTGGTAACACAAGGTGATATTCGCCAACTGCTTTGGCTGCAACATTTGCACCATTCCCTACTCTTATGGAATGATCACCCATTCCCAGTTCCCTACCTTTCTTAAGCCCATGTAAAATATTACATATATGGAATCCCGATCCGATATGTTATACCCAGGACGTAGAGTGAACTAAGAAACAATTCTCGATAACTAACACACATAAGAAGATGCATCAGCATGCTTATTCTTCGTTTGGGCGGCATGAGAATCCGGATATTCTCCTATTCCCTGCTCGGACTTATAACAATTATAAGTTGGAGAGGGACCAACGTTCCCCTGCTCAGTATAACAAGCGGGTTCGGTCAATACATCCATATTATTATCTTGATTAAGACCTGACATGGTTGCTACCTGGAAAGAGAGAGAGAAGAAAACACTTTAGCGTATACTTTTGCAAGATTAGATTGGTTATTATCTTATTTAATCAGGATGGCTCCCACTGTTTTTATCAAATCTTCCTTCAAAACCAAAAAGGTAAGACTAGCCGGGATTAATTACACCTTACAAGTTCGCCAATCTTTCAGCCAGGTCAGTGTTTGTTCTTTGAGGGAGGGTCCCGTGCTTTCGCACGGACCTAATTAAAATAAACCTCATTTTCCCAGAGGCATAACCCCATTAACACCTTTCTAGACACCTACTTGATCGGCTAATTGTCATGTGTAAAACTCTTCCAGGAGTAACTCTTACTCGCAGTGGGTATCAGGATCCAACTATCTCATAGAAGGTATGCAATTTCATTGCAAATTTCAACACTTGAAATTCCCGATAATGCTTTTACCCCTAACGTGCTATGACCTTGACGAATGCCAAACAACCCATAGTCCGCTAGTCAAGTTCAACCCGTACATTTCTTGATTGAATTAAACCCACCCGCACGACCCTTGACGAAAGCCAAACAATGCCGTACGAATACCCTAATCCAAGCGCATCATATGCAGCAGATAAGCAGTAAATAGCTACCGCACACTACGCCTTGACGAAAGCCAAACTACCGTAGCACGAATACTAAATAATACTTATCTGAAATGACGGAGGGCTACTCAGGTTTTTCAGAAAACCATGAGCATAATGAACATGATATCGTTGTAGAAGCAAGTGATTTTGAAAAAGGTGTGTTTTTGAGGTTTTTACTAGTTTCGCTAAAGAGGTCATTCACGGTGAAGGGATCTCGGCTCTTTCCTTATCGAATAAGATGCAGGATATTTCACAAATACTACTGTGCAAAACTAGAACTATAGAAACAATCAAAAACAAAACCGAGTGAGTTGTAGTATCTGCTAGTATTGCTAAAGAGGTCACTCCCGGTGAAGAGATCTCGGCTCTTTCCTTATCGAATAAGGTGCTGGATATTGTCACGCCTCGCTTCCCGGTATACGGCGAAGGGGACGGGACGAAGCCGCTACGTATTTACTGTGAAGTAAATACGTTAAGTGTATCTAAGCAATATAAAAGTAAAGCACAAGAGACAAGATATAATTAAAAATAGCAACTTTATTTATTCACATTCTTTCTGTACAATGCATGGAAAGTAAATACAACTGAAATAAAGCAATTCTTAAATAATGGCATAACAGAAATGAAAAATACTGAATGGAAAGTGTACAATGACTACAGCTCGGGGTCTTCACTGAACTGGTCCAAGTCTTCAGCAGTGGGCTCGATCTCTGAAGTGTCCAGATCACCTGACGACATTCAAAGAAGAAAGAAGAGAATATCGTCAGCGAACAGATCGCTCGGTAAGTCCCAAACATAAAGGAGAAGTAGAATAGAAAGAATAAGAAGGTAGCTTTTAAAGTTGTAGTATATTGTTATAATATTGTGTTAACGCTGTTGTTTGTAGCTTGGTACAGAAGGATGCCAGTGTATACGAGAGGAGTCTCTATATGCCAGAGACTAGAGGCAAATGGAAGTACAAGGCTCCGTTATACAACCTGGAACAACGGCAATTGGATTCATGTTAGGTGTCTTAATCTTGCAGTCTCGTACCACTTTTAACACCTTCCGTACCAGTCCACCCCTTAAATCCCGTGTTATCTTGATTGTATTGTTATATTGTATTGCAACTTGAATTGTCTTGTAATATAGATTGTATAATTGGATGACTGACCGAAACCATGATATCAGTAAACGGATGTAACTGTAGAATCATGTATGTAACTGGAAAATCATGTAAACTGGATGATCATGTAAATGGAATGTATATCCATGGTTCGGTTCAGTCAAATTGTATAGATTGATAGATTGAATATATGGAATAATGGATTCATGGATTCGTGTTGAATTGTAATATTGTAGATTGTAGATTGTAGATTATACTTGAATCATATTCAAGTCAGATTATAATGAGACTCACTCTGAGTCAGACAATTAGAAAAGTAAATTGAAGTCCTGATTGTTTTGATGTTATCGGTAACCGCTGCATATGGACGGCAGGGTTAGTGTCTTTTTCAAAGACGATTACCGTATTGATAACACCATTATTAAGTTGTATACCTTAAATAGGCAAGCACCCACTTCTCCGGCTCCCTGAGGCTCAAGAGATTGGTCCCGCTTAAACCTATGTTTACTAGAGTCCTTAGGGTAATTTATAGAACTTGAGGGGGTTTTATGTAAAATTACTTTTATATACTTTTCAAAATACACCCCAAGTATTTAGTTATCGTCTTTAGAGTTGTAATGAATATAGATTTTATATTGTGATATTTCTAGTGAAAATATCCTAATTCCATAATAAAAGGTATTTATTTGTAATATTGATTTATATGGAATTCATGGTATCTTAGTATAAATGATTCTTGTGATTTTTAGAAAAAAAAAGCGGAATATTTATATCATAACAAAATAGGTATTTTAATTATAAATATACATATATTTATACAAAAATAATTTTAATATATATTTTATATTCTAAAAATCTCATTTTCTTAAGATGTCGTATCTTAAATCTTTCGAGACCGAATGCTCCTTGCAGAGGTCTGAATCTCGCACTACTAAGCCCGAGGATATGCGATAATCCGCACCATCCCAAACGGGTTCCCCAAAATGGGTTGTAGCGGCACTTTGCAAAGATTTGTATAAATACTAAATCGTTTAGAAAACGGTTTTATTAAGTAAATGGTATTTATTTGCAATGATGTCGTTTTCCCGTATTCTATGTTCCCAAGGGTATTGTGCTATGTTGCATATGAGTGTGTGAGGAGGTAGGTCATTACCTCGTGATCTACTTTAAATGTATAGCAAGGTTTTGTGATGTTGAAGGTGGAATTGAAACTATGTGGTATTTACATGAAAAAATGCGGTAAAATGAAATAGCAATTTTTTTGTGATATGAAACTTGATCAATTTGGTTAATTAGTGTTTAATAGTCAACATGAGAGAGTTTAAGCATAATTGTATTAACGAGAAGTGATGTTTTATAAAGAAACCGAATCGGAAATCGGATTGGTTCAGTACCACCTCCCGCAACTCGTCCTACACTCCCAGCACCACCTCCACATGGACCACCTCTACCTAGTTAGGAATCGACGTACCGGCTTACGCAGAAAAATGTGCCGAGACGTCAAGCCTCCACCTTAGCAGCCATAGAACCTGAGACTGTGAACCAAGGTAACCCAGGTAACTCCTTCACTTTGACCAAAACTTTTGCAATATTTGTTTCTTCTAAATATTTTCATACACTGTCTATACTCCAGTCACCAAACTTTTCTTGAATCTGTTACACTTTCCTTTTATAAATTTCGAGGACGAATTTTTTTTAAAGGAGGGTAGAATGTAACAACCCTAAATTTCCTATACAAGTTTTTACAAAAAGTTTTTCAAAAAATCCATAAAAGGGTATTTATTGCCTGAGCACAAGACTTAAGTAATTAATTAGCAATTTAATTACAAGAAAGAGCTTGTAGCTCATTGGTAATACCTTGCATTGCTGAACCAAGCCACCAGAGTTCAAATCCCATGCCCCACATTATTTTTAATATTTATTTTGTTTTAAATTTTATAGAAGCCCAACAGTCCACACGAGATAACTCCCAAACTTTCCGCTGAACCTGAAAAACTAAGTATACCAGAGCCTTACTCAGGTGACCCCCACCTCCCCATGCCCTGACTCGGCCCGACTCGGCCGAGCCGGCCGGTGGACCGGCCGACTCGGGCCGGCGCCGCCGGCCGGACTCGGCCGGACGGCCGAGTCCCCAACTGCAAACTTGTGCCTTTTCACCTTCTCATACCCCTTGCACACTTTATTTCCCTAGATCGTTTCCAGAGAGTCCAATAACACCCATTTACTCCATTTTAATGATTTTTCCTACATTTTTACATTTTTAAAAAAATTAAAACCCTTCATCTACCCTAACCCTACCCTAACCCTGTAAATATCACCCCTACCCTCTACCCTCTCACTCCAAACTCTGAGCCAACTCTCTAAAATTTCCAAGAAACGTGTGTACTTTGAAAACGAGCATAAAGCGAAGCTACGACGAAATTCCCGGCGAACTTCCGACGATCATTCTAGGAGCTCCCGGCGACGAAGCGACGCACCGGCGAATTCTCCCGTTCCACCTCCCTATCTTTGTTGTCCTAAACCCGTAAGTCCCCAAATTCTATCTCTCTTTTCTTTTCTAAAATATGGATTTACAAAACCCGACGGAATCAGAACCAATCCGATTTCCGATTCGATTTCTTTATAAAACTTCACTTCTCGTTAATACAATTATTTTTAAACTCTCTCATGTTGACTATTAAATACTAATCAACCAAATTGATCAAGTTTCATATCACAAAACAATTGCTATTTCATTTTACCGCATTTTTTTCATGTAAATACCACATAGTTTCAATTCCACCTTCAACATCACAAAACCTTGCTATACCTTTAAAGTAGATCACGAGGTAATGACCTACCTCCTTACACACTCATATGCAAAATAGCACAATACCCTTAGGAACAAAGAATACGGGAAAACGACATCATTGCAAATAAATACCATTTACTTAATAAAACCGTTTTCTAAACGATTTAGTATTTATATAAATCTTTGCAAAGCGCCGCTACAACCCATTTTGGGGAACCTGTTCGGGATGGTGCGGATTATCGCACATCCTCGGGCTTAGTAGTGCGAGATTTAGACCTCCGTAAGGAGCATTCGGTCTCGAAAGATTTAAGATACGACATCTTAAGAAAATGGGATTTTTAGAATATAAAATATATATTAAAATTATTTTTGTATAAATATATGTATATTTATCATTAAAATACCTATTTTTTATGATATAAATATTCCACTTTTTTTTCTAAAAATCACAAGAATCATTTACACTAAAATACCATGAATTCCATATAAATCAATATTACAAATAAATACCTTTTATTATGGAATTAGGATATTTTCACTAGAAATATCACAATATAAAATCTATATTCATTACAACTTTGAAAAGTATATAAAAGTATTTTTACATAAAACCCCCTCAAGTTCTATAAATTACTCTAAGGACCCTAGTAAACATAGGTTTAAGCGGGACCAATCTCTTGAGCCTCAGGGAGCCGGAGAAGTGGGTGCTTGCCTATTTAAGGTAGACAACTTAATAATGGTGCTATCAATACGGTAATCGTCTTTGAAAAAAGACACAAATCCTGCCATCCATGTGCAACGGTTACTGATAACATCAAAACAATCAGGACTTCAATTTACTTTTCTAATTGTCTGACTCAGAGTGAGTCTTATTATAATCTGACTTGAATATGATTCAAGTACAATCTACAATCTACAATCTACAATCTTCAATATTACAATTCAACATGAATCCATGAATCCAATTATCAATCTATACAACTTGACCGAACCGAATCATGGATATACATTCCATTTACATGGTTCTACAGTTATTCCATTTACATGATTCTACGGTTACATCCGTTTACTGATATCATGGTTTCGGTCAGTCATCCAATTATACAATCAATACAATTTGCAATACAATACAATACAAACAAGACATCTCAGGGATTAAGGGGTAGATTGGTACGGAAGGTGTTAGAAGTGGCACGAGACAGTAAGACTTAATACACCTAACATGAATCCAGTTGCTGTTGTACCGTGGCATAAATGGTTCCTTGTACTATACTTGCCTCTAGTCTCTGGCATAAAGAGATTCCTCTCGTATACACTGGCATTCTTCTGTACCAAGCTACAAACAACAGCGTTAGCATCACAATATAATATAACTTTAAAAGCTACCTTCTTATTCTGTCTATTCTATTTCTCTCTTATCTTTGGGACTTACCGAGCGATCTGTTCGCTGACGACATTTTCTTTCTTTATTCTTTGAATGTCGTCAGGTGATCTGGACCCGTCAGAGATTGAGCCTACTGCTGAAGACTTTGACCAGTTCAGTGAAGACCCCGAGCTCTAGTCATTGTACACTTTCCATTCAGTACTTTCATTTCTGTTATGCCATTTGTTAGGCATTGCTTTTTATTCAGTTGTATTTACTTTTCATGCATTGTACAAAAGAATGTTAATAAATAAAGTTGCTGTTCAGTTTATTATCTCTTGTCTCTTGTGCTTACTTTAATATTGCTTAGATACGCTTAGCGTATTTACTTCACAGTAAATACGTAGCGGCCTCGTCCCGTCCCCTTTGCCGTACACTGGGAAGTGGGGCATGACACAGTAAATACGTAGCGGCCTCGTCCCGTCCCCTTCGCCATACACCAGGAAGCGGGGCGTGACAGGTTTTGTTGGTGGCCCATGTAGGTTACCTTTCTCACTTGTCTAGCCTAAGCACCATAAAGTCAGGTTTAGATAAACGACTGAATGCCCACAACCTTCCTCTGTCCTAATGAGCGCGACATTCCTTAATTGGCTGAGTCTAGATATTTTTATTATTAGCTCAAAGGTTATTTATTTATAAAGATGTCGATTTCCCGTATTCTATGTTCCCGAGGGTATCGTGCTATGTTGCATATGAGTGTGTGAGGAGGTAGGTCGTTACCTTGTGATCTACTTAAAGGTATAACAAGTTTAATGGTTTAAATGTATAATTGAAACAATGCGGTATTTAAATGAAAAATACGATAAAGTGAAATAGCCATCATTTTATGAAATGAAACTTGATCAATTTGGTTGATTAGTGTTTAATAGTCAACATGAGAGAGTTTAAGCATAATTGTATTAACGAGAAGTGAAGTTTTATAAGAAAACCGAATCGGAAATCGGATTTGTTCCGATTCCGCCGGGTTTTGTAAATCCGTATTTTTAGAATGGAAAAGAAAGTTAGAAATGGGACTTACGGGTTTTGATCAAAGATAAGAGGAAGGTGGATCGGGAGGAGTCGCCGGTGCGTCGTTTCGTCTCCGGGAGTTCCTACGGTCGTTGCCGGAAATTCCGCCGAAGAATTCAGCAGAGCTTCGCCTTTCGCTCAATTCGATTGCACACAAGAGTTCTTGAGAATTTTAGAGAGTTGGCTCAGAGTTTGGGGTGAGAGGGTAGAGGGTAGGGGTGGTATTTATCGGGTTAGGCTAGGGTTAGGCTAGGTGAAAGGTTAAAATGAAAAATGTGATAAAATGTAATAAAAAGGTATTAAAAGTGGAGTAATTGGGGTTTTAAAAGAGCTCTAGAAATAGTCTGAGGCTAAAATTTTGCAGGTGCATAGGGAATGTGAAAAGACATAATTTTCATGTTGGGGTCGTCGCCGGAATCGGCCGACTCGGGGGTGACTCGACCGTGACTCGGTCGGAGGACTGAGTCGGCCGAGTCGAGGCCGAGTTGGCCGATTTCCGGCCGAGTCCGGCGGCCGGAATCCCCCCCGACGGTTCATCTATCCTCTGGCAATGTTACATTTTTGGGTGTAGTGGGGTTTTTGTGAGATATGCACGTGTAAACCCTTGGTATTCAAAAGGTTTTTAAAAAAAATCAATATTAAAAATAATGTGGGGTATGGGATTTGAACTCTGGTGGCTTGGTTCAGCAGTGCAAGGTATTACTAATGAGCTACAAGCTCCTTCTTGTAATTATGGAGCTATTTAATTACTTAAAGTAGTCACAGAAAATGTAAACACCCCAAATATACATTAATTTTAAAGCAAATTTTTGTACACTAAAAATGGAGTTGTTACATTCTTTTTGTTGCGCCACGGCAGCGCCCCGGCCGTCTTACCGAGGCCAAAATGCGGAATCAAAAATTTTCCTTGCTTGGAAACTGGCGCTACCGCGGACAATATAACCCGGATCGTTAACCATTAACCTATACTAGCTATCAAGAGAAAGGAAGAGAAGTATACCAATGATCCGAGTCCTCCGGTCTTCTCCTCATCGTCCCGATCTCCTGCGGAAACTCCGGTCGTCGCCTCCTCGCCGGAAGGGCACCACATCGCCTGCATCTTTTACGGGCTCCCGCCTCAATACCGAGGCAACTCGGGCATGAAGCCGGCAACTCGACATGCTCAAGATATGCTGTAGAATGTGTAGTGTAGAGGCTATGTCTCATTTGGGGTTTGTTGCCTTTGAAGATGATGGAGGAATCTGTTAGTGTATATGCCCTAGAGGCCATTACTGTATCATACTAGTTTGTATATTACTTAATGGATGCTTGGGATATTCACCTTGTATATACAATCTTGCTCAAAATAGTAGTATGCTACTTGGTTTGTTTCTACTTCAATGTGTACATGTATTTATATTTTGTATATCGCCTATACACATTAGTGGAGCCCTTAGGATCTTTGCTTGATTACCAGCGATATGATGGCCGTCACACTAGTGGGGCTGGGTAATCTATAAGCACATCCTTATGCAGGTCCCTGGTCGCAGGACTATCGAGACAGGGCATCGATACTCCGGAGTAGACCAGCGCATGCGCTTCTCATCCCAGTGTGGGAGACGGTCTGTCCCACAGCCGTCAGTACGTCGTACTTGAGATAGTATGCGGGTGCTCGTTAGGTTACGGGTACACTGGACAGGACTCGTCGGGAACTGACTAGTTGGTATTATACCTATCGTCAGTTATCAGTTCCCAGGTGACATGAGTACAGCTTAGTCTGCTGACTTGACACTGTCACTCCGCCTCGAGTGTGTTCCCACTGTACTTTGATCACTACCCTACCACGGCTCAAAGGAGTCGTGCAAACAGGTAGTGGTTGGGTGCAGTCCCGAAGCACTTGGAGGCAGTGACGGTTAGACAGGATTCGTCTCTCCCGGTATTGGGGGTTGACATCGCGCTGTGTCTAGGAGAGCCATTACACGAGTAGTCCCTGGCCAGGGCAAACGAGATATACTGGTAGGTTTCCAGTGTTATCTCAGGGTGTTTTGGGCTTCGCTCCGGCACGACTTGTACCGCTATTGGGGGACTGACGTTTATCGCCCCCTAGGCCCGCCATGCGATGTATCAGACGAACAGACCGGACTGTATGGAGAATGTCACACTCAGGCTCAGTAGGAGTTCAGATGGGTTTCGCCTCGTCGGTCTTCTTGTCGGCACTACCTGGGGACCGTTACGCACAGCTAGTGCCGCTTGCGGTCTGTGGTTAAACCCACTGCCAGCGTAGTGTCGAGTCTTTAGAGTCCCACACAGAAAGCTTTTCGCCTTTAGGCAAAAGAGTAGAGGTCGCATGGTATTGCGACAGGTCACATGGTTCTGCGACAGGGTTCGGTCACATCCGTGCACTTGTGTGCGTACAGTGTCCGGACAGTTTACACTAGCGGGCTTTGGTTTAAGCCAGATCCTAGTGTACCTTATGGGATTGGATTTATCCAGTGTGCATTCGTGTTCCTCGGAACGCGGATGCGGGTGTGTATGCACAGTTGACAGGGAGGCAGAGGCAGCGGATTCTCATTAGGGTTGTTGACAGTTGACCGTTGACTATTTGACTTTTTGCTCAACCCTAATGAGAATATGATATGTGATTAACTATTATATTAATTAAGTATTATGGTGATATGGTTGTTGACTTTGTTGACTTGTTGACTTTTGTTGACTTGTTGACTTGTTGACCGGTTGACTAGGCTTGACTAGTTGACCATCATGATAACCATAGCCATCATTTCATGGCAAAGACTTTTGTTTACTTGCTCATTTGTGTAAAATGAGTGCATGAAATGATATGGTTATGGTTGCTTCAAACCATCACATAAGACTTTTTTTTGATATGATGAGTTATGATCACTTTGGATTATGAGAGGGTGAAAGACAAAAGAGAGCCTCATTCTTTCTTGCTCATTCTCTCTCTTGTTCTTGAGCTCTCCTCTTGCTCTCACCCTCAACCTCTTCCTCCCTCTCTTGATTCTATGGTTCTCTTGTCTCATGAGTTGAGAATCAAGAACCATAGATAAAATCCCATTCTATTTCTTCTCTACTCATTCTAGTTCACTAGGTTTAGCAAACCAAGTGAACTAGTTTCTTCAAAGAACGAAGAAGGAGCTAAAGGTTGGAGCTTTCAAGTGGATCTATCTTCGGCGTACGGAGACGACGAGAAGGAGCCATCGGACCACCATCGGAGCTTGAAGAGAAGGAGTTCAAGACAAGCTAGGTATAACCCCCTAACCGAGTAGCTAGAATCTCTTAGTTAGGATGTTAGATAGATGTTTAACCAAGATCCGGGTTATAGGTCCATGTTACCATCTTTAAGAAAATCGTTTTTTACCAAATTCCGCATTCCCGAAAGTACCGGGAGAGGTAGCATGGACTTACAGTGGTATCAGAGCCAGGTTAAACTCTATCTAGCATGTTAGCAAGTAACTAGAAGATCGATCAACGAAAAAGTCCCGAAACAAACCCCAAAAATTTTGCAATTTCTGTCGATTTTTCCACTGTTCAAAAGTTAATTATTTTAACACCTAAAATCGGCTCAGGCTTTTCTGTGAACACCCACCAAAATTGGTCGCTACGATCGAGTTGACTCGGCCGTGGTCCCGTTTTGGTGCAGTGTTCTTCTGGGGGTATTTTGGGATTTTTGGAATATATATTTTCTGCCCAGATTTTCCTGAACGAAAATTTTATTTTGGGGTCCCGAAAATCCGTATTTTTGATCGAACTTCTAAAAGACTTAAGCTAACGGGTTTTCTGTAATGTGTTATTTGTATTGAACGTCTACTAATCGCTATATGTCGATTAGTGGGGGTTATACAAATCTGTGATCTGTAATGTTGCTGGAATGTGGATATGAATATGTTGGATTGTCGCGGGTGAATAGCCGGGGGTTGTGAGACGAGAGTTTTCTTTTCTTTCAATTCATGTAAATTTGTAAATTGATGTAATAATTATTTGTATGGCCGCACAACCGGGTCGGGATTGTAGCCGTCATTGTATAATTTCTTTTTACTGTTTTTGCTCCTAGGATAGACCCATGGAGGGGGTGCACAAACTACCGGGTATGCCGAAGTGTCGAGTCGCCTACTCATGGAGATGGGGGAGGTTACTACGCTTCGGGTACTTGGCGGGTAGTTTGCCGCACCCGTAGGGGTCTTGGGTGGGGTATTTGGCTATTCACCGCGACCGTGTAATCTGTCTTTTGTTACAGGCTCGTACAAATTACAGATTCCTAGTATATCCAATGTATTCATCTGTGATCTGAAATGTTTATCATTGCAGTATATCTATATATGATATTATTTAGGCGTTGCTTATGTTTTACAGATGCGCTAGCCCAGCCCCCGCTCTGTCGTTAGTTAAGTAACCTAACGGGTAATGACGGGGCCCCGTGGCGAATGCAAATGGCATAAGCGTACGTCATATTTTGGTTGTTTTCTGCAATGGTAGGATTAAATGATGGGACGCATTAAAAGAACTAATGCAAGAATATCACGCATTAAAAGAACTAATGCAAGATAATAAACCAAGTTAAAGTCGTTGGAACACTTTCGAAAAACCACTCGGTTCTTTTCAAAAAACAACTTTTAACTACGGAGCTTGAGCCACTCCTTTTAAAAGCTATCTCGTTCCATCGACTATATCAAGTTCACTACGTTCACGGTTTTGCCAAAACCATCCGTAGCCCTCCGTCGTTTCACATGAATAGTCAATAGTATTCAAGCTGTGTATGTTGGCCAAAGTCAAGGCACAGTGATTGGTAGCTATTGGGTATTCATGTGTAGCATAGATAGATGCGTTGGTTTGGGACAGTCGTACTGCCATTTTGGCCAAAGTCAAGGGTAGGTACGGATGGATCCAAATTAACCTGGATAATGACGGGTAGAACTTGACATGTGACTTATGATATTTTGGCCAAAGTCAAGGTCATAAGAGCATGGGGCAAAAATCCACATCGGGAGTTTCATAAGTACTGAAACTTGCTAGATTTGCATACCATTTGGAGTGTGATGATTCTGGTAGGATTCCTTCAGTTTCGTCACGCGATGATATTTGGATCCCGATCCTACTGTGAGTATATGCTACTCCTCGGGAAATTTCTCACTTAACGATCAATGCTATAAACCTAGTAGGTGCCTAGAAAGGTGTTAGCGGGGCTACGCCCCCAGGGAAAAGAGGTTCTTTAATTAAGGAACTTCGCGAAAGCGTTGGAAAACCTCCCTCGAAGTACCGACACCGGCCTGGCTGAACGGTTAAGCAAGTATTGTACGGTGGGATTGATCCTGACTAATTCTTCCTTTATGGTTTGAGGAGGGATTCGAGAAACAGTGGGAGCCATCCTGTTTAGACAAACTAAAAACCACTCTAAACTTGCAAGAGCATCATGCTGAGTGTTTCTTCTTCTCTCTCCTAATTGCAGCGACCAATCAACATGACTGGACTTAAGTTACTCCTAGATAAAAACAAACTGACAGGGCCAAACTACAAAGATTGGCTCAGGAATGTCAAGATAGCAATCACTTACGACAAGCTGGGGTATCTTCTTACCACCAAAGCTCCCCCTGTCCCTGGTCCAACTTCCAGCGTCGCGGATAAGGAAATCCGCAAGACTTGGGAGATTGATAGCGCGAAGGCCAAATGCCTCCTGCTTGCCTCGATGGACAACGAACATCAGAGGAGGCATGAGAATATGGACATGGAATTCATATTGCTTCATACAAAAGAACTGTATGGAGAGCAATCTCGTATCGCAAGATACGAAGCGTCAAAAAAGTTATTTTCGACAAGAATGGCCGTCGGATCATCAGTAGCCGAGCACGTGCTAAAGATGATCGGCTACATTGAGGAGCTCGCTGACCTAGGGATCACATTGGAGAGTGAGCTATATACGGATATAGTTCTCCAGTCCCTTCCTTCCACTTACGCCCAGTTTATACTGAACTTCAACTTACAAGAAAAAGAGGTTGAACTTTCAGAGCTCCTCAACATGCTGAGGAGCGCAGAGGGCACCCTACAGAAAGGTAGGGAAACATCCACTTTGTTTGTAGGAGGATCATCTTCTTCTAGGTCCAAGGCGAAAGCCAAGGGAAAGAAGAAGAAGGCCCCCGCCAAACCAAGGGGCGGTGTTAGTAAAGTGGATACGAAGGGAAAAGGTAAAGCAACAAAGATAGCGGGGAAGCTTGTGGATAAGGAAGAATGCTTCTATTGTCATAAGAAAGGACACTGGAAGAATGATTGCAGGGCCTGGAAGGCCAGAACACAGGAATTGAAGCAGGTTGCAGCTTCAGCTTCAGGTGTGTATGTTATTGAAAACTGTCTTTCAATAAACTCTACTTCCTGGGTATTGGATACCGGATCAGGATCTCATATCTGTAATTCTTTGCAGGCGTTGAGAAACCGTAGGGTTTTGAAGGCAGGTGACATGACCCTCAGAGTTGCGAACGGAGCTAGCATGGATGCTAAAGCCGTGGGGGACTATCACCTGGGAATGTCAGATGGACATGTTTTGGTTTTGCGTAATTGCTTTTTTGTACCCAACGCAACTTGTAATATCATTTCTGTATCTTTAGTTTCTAAAGAAGGTTATGAATTTGCGTTTGTAAGTAATGTTGTAAACATTCACCTTAATCAAGTTTTGATTGGGTCAGGTACATTGAGTAATGGTATATACGTGTTAAACCAACCACAGATTTTTAATGTCCAGAATACACACAAAAGAAAGTCTCCAGAAATAAATCAGACTTTCTTATGGCATTGTAGATTGGGTCACATCAATGAGAGAAGGTTGACTAAGTTACATACAGAAGGATATTTGAATGCATTCGAATATCAATCGTATGCCACTTGTCAATCTTGTCTCAAAGGAAAGATGACAAAGACTCCGTTTACTGGACATGGAGTAAGAGCGAGCGAGCTCTTGGGACTCGTACACAGTGACGTGTGCGGTCCAATGTCTACACATGCCCGAAGCGGACATTCTTACTTCATTACTTTTACGGATGACTTCTCAAGGTACGGTTATGTCTTCTTAATGAAACATAAGTCCGAGGCCTTTGGAAAATTCCAGGAGTATAAGAATGAAGTAGAGAAACAGACCGGCAAAAGTATTAAGATTCTAAGATCGGATCGAGGTGGAGAATACTTAAGTGCCGAGTTCCTGGACTATTTAAAAGAGAACGGAATTCTCTCTCAGCTTACTCCTCCATACACCCCGCAACATAACGGTGTATCGGAGAGACGGAACCGCACCCTATTGGATATGGTGCGGTCCATGATGAGTAATGCTGAGTTGCCGCGATCATTCTGGGGATATGCGCTAGAATCAGCCGCATACCTTTTGAACCGAGTTCCCACTAAGACTGTGCCTACCATGCCATTTGAGATGTGGTGTGGGAAGAGACCCCATCTTAATCACATTAAGATATGGGGTAGTCCAGCTTTTGTCAAAAAGCAGCATGCGGACAAGCTCGAGGCACGCTCAGTACTGTGCAAGTTTGTGGGATATCCCAAGAATTCCAAGGGATATTTCTTCTACTGCGAAGAGGAACAAAAAGTTCTTGTTTCTCGTCATGCCCACTTTCTAGAATACCAGTTCATAGAAAAGGAAATAAGTGGGAGCGCAGTAGAACTGGAAGAAATTCCAGAACCACGGACTATTACTGAAAGTTTAGTGGAACCAGAGGGTTCGGAAGAACAGGACATTCCTACGCCGCTCCGCAGGAGTAGTAGGCAGTCTCATCCGCCCGAGAGATACTACGGTTTTCTCATAGACGGGGATAGAGAGGATTGCATCATAGAATATGATGAGCCTACTAGCTTCCAGCAGGCCGTTCAGAGCGTTGACTCAGTGAAATGGCTGGATGCAATGCGGACCGAAATGGAGTCCATGTACACCAACAAGGTATGGACGTTGGACATTGCTCCAGACGGGGTAAAACCCGTAGGATGCAAGTGGATCTTCAAAAGGAAGATTGGTGTAGATGGACAGGTTGAGACCTATAAAGCTAGGCTGGTAGCAAAAGGTTTCCGTCAAAGACCTGGCTTGGACTACGACGAAACCTTTTCTCCAGTAGCCATGCTGAAATCCATTCGGATCCTTCTTGCCATTGCTGCCTTCCACGATTATGAGATTTGGCAAATGGACGTAAAGACAGCTTTTCTAAATGGAAATTTAGAGGAGTGTGTCTATATGGACCAGCTAGAGGGTTTCATTCAGAGTGGGAGCAGCGGAAAGGTGTGCAAGTTGCTTAAGTCCATCTATGGACTAAAGCAGGCGTCGCGGAGTTGGAACATCTGCTTTGATGAGACGGTCAAAGAATTTGGCTTTATCAAAAATCCAGATGAACCATGCATCTATAGTAGATTTGTAGCGAGAACTGTAGTATTCCTCGTTTTATACGTGGATGACATTCTCTTAATAGGAAATGACATTCCTATGCTACAATCTGTCAAGGGGTTCTTGTCACACAGGTTCTCCATGAAAGACCTGGGTGATGCCTCATACATTCTGGGTATCCGGATCTACCGTGACAGATCCAAGAGGATATTAGGACTTTCACAGTCCAGGTACATCGACACCATACTGAAGAGATTCAGTATGGAAGATTCCAAGCGCGGTAACCTACCGGCTTGTCACGGGATCACCCTCTCTAAAGAGATGTCTCCTAAGACTGATTTGGAGAGGGATCACATGTCTATTATACCCTACGCTTCTGCGGTAGGCTCTATAATGTATGCGATGTTGTGTACCAGACCGGATGTAGCTTATGCACTGAGTGTGGTAAGCCGGTATCAGTCAAACCCTAGGGAGAAACACTGGATAGCGGTAAAGAACATTCTCAAGTACCTGAGAAGGACTAAGGAGATGTTCTTGGTGTATGGCGGAAAAGACCTCCAGATCGAGGCCTTTGCTGACTCCAGCTTCCAGAGTGACAAGGATGATTCCAAGTCCATGTCGGGTTTTGTCTTTACCCTCAATGGAGGGGCGGTGTGTTGGAAGAGTTCCAAACAAGAAACCGTTGCAGACTCGACGATGGAAGCGGAATACATCGCTGCATCTGATGCCGCAAAAGAAGCTGTCTGGATGAGGAAGTTCTTGAAAGAACTTCAGGTGGTTCCGTCCATTGTTGATCCAATACCTCTGTATTGCGACAACAACGGGGCTATAGCTTTAGCGAAGGAACCAAGGTCCCATCAGAAATCCAGGCACATCTTGAGGCGGTATCACCTGATCAGGGAGATCGTAGATCGCCAGGAGATCGAGGTTCGGAGAGTCGCTTCAGAAGATAACACTGCAGATCCATTCACCAAGGCCCTGCCCCAGACTCAGTTCGAGCGGCTGATCGAGATGATAGGTCTTCGATACGCCAGTACATGGCCTTAGTGCAAGTGGGAGATTGTTAGTGTATATGCCCTAGAGGCCATTACTGTATCATACTAGTTTGTATATTACTTAATGGATGCTTGGGATATTCACCTTGTATATACAATCTTGCTCAAAATAGTAGTATGCTACTTGGTTTGTTTCTACTTCAATGTGTACATGTGTTTATATTTTGTATATCGCCTATACACATTAGTGGAGCCCTTAGGATCTTTGCTTGATTACCAGCGATGTGATGGCCGTCACACTAGTGGGGCTGGGTAATCTATAAGCACATCCTTATGCAGGTCCCTGGTCGCAGGACTATCGAGACAGGGCATCGATACTCCGGAGTAGACCAGCGCATGCACTTCTCATCCCAGTGTGGGAGACGGTCTGTCCCACAGCCGTCAGTACGTCGTACTTGAGATAGTATGCGGGTGCTCGTTAGGTTACGGGTACACTGGACAGGACTCGTCGGGAACTGACTAGTTGGTATTATACCTATCGTCAGTTATCAGTTCCCAGGTGACATGAGTACAGCTTAGTCTGCTGACTTGACACTGTCACTCCGCCTCGAGTGTGTTCCCACTGTACTTTGATCACTACCCTACCACGGCTCAAAGGAGTCGTGCAAACAGGTAGTGGTTGGGTGCAGTCCCGAAGCACTTGGAGGCAGTGACGGTTAGACAGGATTCGTCTCTCCCGGTATTGGGGGTTGACATCGCGCTGTGTCTAGGAGAGCCATTACACGAGTAGTCCCTGGCCAGGGCAAACGAGATATACTGGTAGGTTTCCAGTGTTATCTCAGGGTGTTTTGGGCTTCGCTCCGGCACGACTTGTACCGCTATTGGGGGACTGACGTTTACCGCCCCCTAGGCCCGCCATGCGATGTATCAGACGAACAGACCGGACTGTATGGAGAATGTCACACTCAGGCTCAGTAGGAGTTCAGATGGGTTTCGCCTCGTCGGTCTTCTTGTCGGCACTACCTGGGGACCGTTACGTACAGCTAGTGCCGCTTGCGGTCTGTGGTTAAACCCACTGCCAGCGTAGTGTCGAGTCTTTAGAGTCCCACACAGAAAGCTTTTCGCCTTTAGGCAAAAGAGTAGAGGTCGCATGGTATTGCGACAGGTCGTATGGTTTTGCGACAGGGTTCGGTCACATCCGTGCACTTGTGCGCGTACAGTGTCCGGACAGTTTACACTAGCGGGCTTTGGTTTAAGCCAGATCCTAGTGTACCTTATGGGATTGGATTTATCCAGTGTGCATTCGTGTTCCTCGGAACGCGGATGCGGGTGTGTATGCACAGTTGACAGGGAGGCAGAGGCAGCGGATTCTCATTAGGGTTGTCGACAGTTGACCGTTGACTATTTGACTTTTTGCTCAACCCTAATGAGAATATGATATGTGATTAACTATTATATTAATTAAGTATTATGGTGATATGGTTGTTGACTTTGTTGACTTGTTGACTTTTGTTGACTTGTTGACTTTGTTGACTTGTTGACTTTTGTTGACTTGTTGACCGGTTGACTAGGCTTGACTAGTTGACCATCATGATAACCATAGCCATCATTTCATGGGAAAGACTTTTGTTTACTTGCTCATTTGTGTAAAATGAGTGCATGAAATGATATGGTTATGGTTGCTTCAAACCATCACATAAGACTTTTTTTTGATATGATGAGTTATGATCACTTTGGATTATGAGAGGGTGAAAGACAAAAGAGAGCCTCATTCTTTCTTGCTCATTCTCTCTCTTGTTCTTGAGCTCTCCTCTTGCTCTCACCCTCAACCTCTTCCTCCCTCTCTTGATTCTATAGTTCTCTTGTCTCATGAGTTGAGAATCAAGAACCATAGATAAAATCCCATTCTATTTCTTCTCTACTCATTCTAGTTCACTAGGTTTAGCAAACCAAGTGAACTAGTTTCTTCAAAGAACGAAGAAGGAGCTAAAGGTTGGAGCTTTCAAGTGGATCTATCTTCGGCGTACGGAGACGACGAGAAGGAGCCATCGGACCACCATCGGAGCTTGAAGAGAAGGAGTTCAAGACAAGCTAGGTATAACCCCCTAACCGAGTAGCTAAAATCTCTTAGTTAGGATGTTAGATAGATGTTTAACCAAGATCCGGGTTATAGGTCCATGTTACCATCTTTAAGAAAATCGTTTTTTACCAAATTCCGCATTCCCGAAAGTACCGGGAGAGGTAGCATGGACTTACAGAATCAAGATTAGAAAAATGGTGCTTGCATTTTTCTAGCATGAAAATGAGATCAAGAATGAAACTCTCAAGATGAAGCTCTCATCTTCTCTTTTCTCAAATATCATCAACCATGTTGTAATGAGAATGGTGGAGGAAAGAATACAAAAACCACACCCTTAGAAGGAAGGTAATGGTAGTAAAAGCAAGTGGTGACCATAGCCAAAAACATCATGATAACAATCTCACATCAACACAAATCAATCCTAATCACCTTTTACAAGAAATGATGAAGGAAAAGAATGGTATCTAAAGATGCTATCATAATAAATACATTTGCAAGAAAACCCTCCACTATGTGTTATTTGCAAACTTGCAAATAACACCCTCCATCGGAAAAGTCCGGCCGGGAAAGAACAAAGGAAAACCGGCCGGAATAGAATGCAAACTGGCAACTCCAGAAAACTGGTCCCGTAATAAATTACAGGAAAACCCCGATACTGTGCATACACACCCGCATCTGTATTCCTACCGGATACAAATGCAATGAAACAAAATCTACACTGTACTATACTAGGATCCGGCTTAAACCAAAACCGGCTAGTAATATCCGTTCGATCCTGATCCGTGCAATACCGCACGTATCTGATCGAACCCTGCCATATATCCATACGGCCACTAGTACAAACCGTCCGATCCTGATCCGTGCAATACCGCACGTATCTGATCAGACCCTGCCATATCTCCATACGGCCTCTACAGCGTTTCGCCCGAAAGCTTGAGTAACTGTAAGTGTGGTGGACTCTAAAGACTCGTCAATACTATGGCTGTGGATTTAACCACTAGCACGTCAGAGGTATTAGCCAATACGTGACGGGCCACCAGCTATTGACCAAAAGGGACGTCGATGAGCGAACTCATCCTGACACCCTACTGAGCCTGTCAGTGACAATATCCGTACAGTCCGGTCCGTTCGTCTATGAGTATCGCATGGCGGGCCTAGGGGGTTGGTAAAAGTCAGACCCCCAAAAGCGGTACAAGTCGTGTCGGAGTGTACCCCAGAACACCCTGAGATACTACTGGAATACCTACCAGTAAATCTCCTGCCTCGGCCGAGGGCTTTGTGTAATGGCTCTCCTAGACACAGCGCGACCTCACCCCCAATACCGGGAGAGACGAACCCCTGCAGATCCGCTCACTGCCTCCATATGGCTCGGGACTGTACCCAACTAAAACCTGTTTGCACGACTCCTTTGAGCCGTGGTAGGGTAGTAATCAAAGCACAGTGGGAACTCACACGAGACAAATGACGATCTCAGGTCGATGAACTAACCTGTACACATGTCACCAGGGAACTGCTATCTGACATCTGGTATAAGACCAACTAGCAGGTTCCCGGCGAGTCCTGTCCGGTGTACTCATAACCCAATGAGCACCTGTATACATCTTAGGTGAACCAACTGACACCAGTGGCTTGTGAGACCGGCCACCGCCCCTCGTCGGGGTCTCGACTGTATACACTAGTCTACTAATGGAGTATCGATGCCCTGTCTCGAAACTCCTACGACTAGGGACCTTTTAAGGATGTGCTTATAGACTACCAGCTCCCACGTATATGATCGCCATCATACTGCTGGTAGTCAAGCAAGAATCCTAGGGGCTCTATCAACGTGTAATAGCGACATGTCAGGTCACCTAAAGCAGTACACGATGATAAAGATGAACCAGATAGCATACTATCATCTCGAGTAAGACTGTCCTACCGGGATAGGTCCTCCCTCAATCATTGCAATCACGTGCCTGTGATCCAATAATTGACTCTGAGGGCACTATCTCCAACAATCTCCCACTTGCACTCAAGGCTAATTATTGCGATGTCGCATACTCACAGCCCGTGTGATACCGAACACCCAACTCCTCTACTAGTCAGTCTCACAAAGCTCGTTTGCGAAACTATTGCGTTCGAGGAATAGCCTCAGTGAGTGGATCCGCTGCGATGTTTCTTTTTATGTCTCTCTATATCTCAAGTTCGCGGAGAAAACCATCTCCCGAAATGAGCAATACCTGTCTTAGAATATGTCTGGATATCTGATGGGACCTAGCTCATAAATGAACTCCAAATCCAAACTTCTTACACTGTATCGATAACTGAACTTAATCAGTATCCTGCGCCATGCCTCCCTCAGTATTGCCTTGGATCACCTGTCCAAAATACTGTCCCTCGTCAGAGGGAGAACTATAACTCTGACAACCTCCTTGTCGTCCATGTCACCTTGGAAGCCTGGAGTGATAACCGTCTCCTAAAGGAGGCAGCCGTTATCATATCCCTAGAACATTCACTTATGTTCTAAAACTGCTTCCGACTGTTCCTTCAGGATTGGATCAATATCAACTTATTGCATCTAGTGCAAGAACAACATCTGGTGTGGTACTTGACATGTCATGATTGACTCAATTGCCTAAGCAAGTGATCTGCCAATCATGCACATCCCTCTCTACTTTAGTCTATAAGACACCTTTAGAGAGGGTGACTCCATTACCTGCAGGTACACTACCATGCCAGGAGTCGTCCATTCTAAATACTCATAGAATGCTGTCAAAGTACCCAGATTGGGAAACCACCCAAATCTAGATCTAAAACCATAGATCTAGTAACCAGAATGTCTGATATAATATCCAAGTCCTGTGTGGAGAAACCACTGTGTGACAACCAAAGTATAACCGATCGTAGTATAGGAGTTTCCTTTCCTACTCTGTGTATGTCATCCAAATACCAGGACATCACACCCTACTACCTTCTTAACAGATCCATCCCTTATTCTGATGAAGTCAAACCTATGACTGTCATCAGAAATAGATGATCTATCTCCGCTATATCTGCTTTAGTCTATAAATAGACATAAGCCACTTGTCCACCAATGCTTCCGCTGCTCCCACTGACTACAACAACCCTCTGGCAGAGTCATATAGACGTACACTTCTAAAGCTAGTTTAGAACGACGCTACACTCATCCTCCTGCCGGGTCTCACAGTCTGGAACAACAGCAATGGCAAGTGTGGGTAAACAAGAACTTCCCTGTCACCGTCCTTGAGGCTACCGGAGTACCTCTCGGGTGCCTGAAGTTACCCACCTTATCTGCGGAGTGGCTAATGAAATGTCAAGCCAGATTGAATCTTTAGGTTCTTATGAAATCTTCAGTAATCGTTTGCGGTTTTGGAATCGCTTCCAGTTCTACCATACTCCCACTACTGTTTTCTGAAAAATCCATTTTTAATAAAACTGTGGCGAGTCTAGAACAATATTTCTATTGATCTGCCAGATGGTAGAAAGTCAACCCTCGTCATAGCCTGGGTCAACCCACAAACAGCCATTACAGAAACGTGCCTTGAGTTGTCCAGTGTCTGGTTTTAAGCATAAGCCGGACAACTCCCCGTACCTTAACATCGTTAAGATATGAACTGTTCTATATCCAATATAGAACCAGAGGCACTGATTTAATTGAACCAGATTCAAATCATGCAGCTATCTCCAGTGCATGTAAACTAAATGGAAAGAGGCCGATCAGCGTTACTCAACTTAGGAATGCTTCCAATTATGAGTAACCTGAAAGAGAAGCAATTTCTCTTAATCATTACTATCAACTGAACACCATACACAAATATCTACATCTTCGATCACTTTGAAGAATCCCGATACTTGCTACACCTGGTTCTCTACTCTATTCAAATACCTATAACTCCTCAAAACTTAGACCCTGTGTTCTTACGAAACACATGTCTAAGAACTAGAGAAGTTAAAAGTAAACAGAATATAGTATGAGGACCAACCCCTCTGTCCTAATAGACACTGGACAACATACAATACTCTGTATAAGTCCGCTGAGTCTAACAACTTTTTCACTGTGTGTCGTAGGTTGAAAACTGTACTTATGGTTAAGAAGAATTACACCGCTGTTTAATGCTCCTTACCTAACCATCCACTGATATAGGTAAATATCATAGACATAATTTCAAAAGGTATATCTCACTCTATAAAAATAGACGTACAGATATATCAATTTGAAATTGGTGCATAACAACGGATATTCAAAACCAAATATTTGCCGACCGGCAAACAACCCAGGTGGCTTCCTCAAATATCACCAATTACAACGAATCCCGATATAATGAGGATGGTCACCTAATTCCCAATAACTTACTCCCACTCATCATCTGTAAAACCATACAGATGTGAGAATCATACCTGGTAAATACATACCCTGGAGTAAGTATCTAATCGGGAAATCAGTTTTCTTTTAACAGTACACAGTTGAAACTGAAACATTGAAATGTTTCGGTGGGGTATTCCGCTATTCATAGTAATGCCTCTTTCATTATCCAGATTCACAACTGTAACCGTATATCTCTTTGTCATCTGTCCAAATCCCTTTATATGTCTTTAGTCATAACCTTCTGTACACCCCTTTAGGCCAATGGTTTTCTTCTTTCCCTACCGTTCGGCACCAGCCTATGGTTTGGAAGAAGACTATCCAAAAAGCATAAAGGGTGTACTGTCCTAATCCTAGGAGCACTCGCAACGCGAGAGAAGGTGAAGATAAAAGACACCTGAATGTACTTTATTCCTATTTCTCCTGAACTAGGATCCATCCCCGAACTAGAACAAGTTCCTTTCGAGTTCGTATATAACCATACGATGGATTATCCAATAAACTGGGATGTTCGTAGTAATACGGAGTGTCCTGGAGAAATACAAAGGTGATTTAGGATTGGCGAAGAAATACTTGGTTTGGTCGTGAATATCAGTCGCAATTTACTTTGCCCTCCTACTAATCCCTTGCTTTGTCTTAACTTAATACCTTCTGCACACCATCGTTATGCTAATTGGTTTTCTTCATTCCCCACCGTTCGGCACCAGCCTAAGGTTTGGAAGAAGACTATCCAATTTGCGTAATAGGTGTACTATCTCCTAAACCAAGGAGTACTCGTAATAAGAGAAGGTGAAAAGAAAAGACAACTGAATAATCCTATTCGTTTTCTCCAGAACCAGAAACCATCCTCGAAGTCCTTCGAGTTCGTATATAACCATACGATGGTTTTGTCCAATGGAAGTGGACGTTCGCAGTAATACGGGGTGTCCTGGAGAAAAGGGTAAAAGTAGGAGTGGCAATGAGGTTTGCAACTCAGACAATCCAAAAGCCAGTGTTAAGAAGGTTCGGTCAACTTGGTCACTGAGTCATAGTCTAGGGTCGGGTCAAAAGTCGCTGCCAAAGAGAGAGAGAAAAGAAACACTCAGCGTGCACTCTAACCTAGATCAGAATGGTTATCACTTTGTCTAATCTGGAAACCTCCCACTGTAACCTCAAATTCTTCCCCAAACCTGAAAGAAGAATTAGTCGGGATCACCCGAGGAGTAAACCAACTCATCAGTGGGAATCGAGATCCAACTATCATCGCATGATAACATGACGGAATCCACTCACGTCACCACACTCCAGAAGGTATGCGCATATCTGGCAAGTTTCAGTTCTTTTGAAACTCCCGATGTGATTTTTACCCCTAGGACCCAAGTGACCTTGACTGAGCCAACATATCAAAGGATCCTAGTCAAGTTCAACCCGTCATTATCTTGATAGCATTAGACCCACCCGCACGAATCCTTGACTGAGCCAAAATGACCGCACGACTGTCCTAACCAATCTCATATCCATGCAACAGAAAAGCACTACATAGCTACCGAACACTACGCTTCGGCTAAGCACGACATACGCAGCACGAATACTAAGTAATACTAATTTGAAATGACGGAGGGCTACGACTGGTTTTTGGCGAAAAACCTTTAACGTAATGAACTTGATATCGTTGAAGGAACTGCATAGCCTTTTATAAAAATATAGTGACGAAAACCTTTACTAAAGAGGTCACTCCAGGTGAAGGGATCTCGGCTCTTTCCCCGTAGAATGAGGTGCAGGATATTCCAACTGAATACCACGATGCAAAGCAAAAGTAATCGGCTATAGTGAAGTTAATGCCCTGACGCAAACTTCTGTCCAAGGGGTCAATCCCGGTGAAGGGATCTCGGCCCTTGCCTCGTCGACTGAGGAGCAGGATATTCCAAATGAATACCACGATGCAAAACAAAAGTGAACGTCCTTGCAATAACAGCTTTTTGAAAAGTTGTTCCAACAACATCAGATTAGGTTTGTTTAGCTTGCATTGATCCGAATCAACGCAGTCCCATCAATTGATCACACCACAAAAAACGAAAATATACTGACGTACGTATATGCCATCCGCATTCGCCACTGGGTCCCGTCATCACCCGTTAGGTTAGCTAACTAACGGCAGAGCGGGGACTGGACTAGCGCGGATGAAAAACATATACAACATCTACTAATATATATACCAATATATAGTATTTCGCTCAAGGCGTGAATAAAATGCAACATCACAGAAATGTACAGCATCACAGAACAATACAGATATCAGGAAGCCCCGGGTTTCACAGAGCCGCTGCTGAAACCCGACATTCCCCTGGTCGTGTGGATAGCCTGTGCAATGAAAACCTAGACCCCTACGGGTGCGGCAAGTCACCCGCCAAAACCTGAAGCGAGGCAGCCCCCCTTCAGCACCGTGAATGGACCACCCAGCACTTCACGGAATCCGGTAACTTGGGCACCCCTCCTGGGTCAACCTGTACCCCCTACGAGTGCGGCGAATAGCCCGCCAATCCTGGAGTGAAGCCCCCTCCGTCCCAATGCCATGAGATGCGGGCTTGTTGCCCTCCAGAACCCGGCTATCCGTGCACCCCTCCGCGGGGTAACCCTAGTACAGAAAGTAAAATATACATACAACGGGTACATCGACCGCAACCAGGTCGTGCCCCAAAAGAATAATACAAACAGGCAGTGACGGCAATCCACATGTCGGACGCTCGCCCCGCAATATCAAATGTACATAATACAACAAAACTGTACTAGTATTGCATCCAGGCTATCCCCACGACCGATCCGCAACAACACAGCATAAACATAGAACATCAACGTGAAAGTCACGTTCGCAAATCCGTCTAACCGGGCTATAGCAGTTAGACAGGATTTACCGATCAAGTGACATTCACGGTCGCAGATATAATGTAAATACTGTGAAATAATGTGTTTAAAATATCCGATCGATCAAATAATTAACAAGTGGGCCCCCAAGCAATACTGTAGCACTCACAGAAATTCTGGGCCCAAATTTAATATCCCAAAACCCCTAAAAATAGCCCACAAGCTCACTGGAAAAATTGGACACAGTGAAGACAATAATGTGCGGCGGAACCGCGGCCCAAGGGGGGGTTTGGCCGCGGTTCCGCGCTAAAGTTGTCGACTGAATGTGTCGAATTTTTACAGATGTCTTAGAATTTCCAGTACATCACTTTTATGCAACCTGAAAAATTTTTTGAGCAAGAAAAAAATCAACAGAAAACTGATGTACATAAAACGCGTATTTTTGGAATTTTGGTCGATCGGATAAGTAAAACGCATTAGAACAAGCTAGACAAGGTTAATGGCGTGGCTCTGATACCATGTTGCGCCATGGCAGCGCCCCGGCCGTCTTACCGAGGCCAAAATGCGGAATCAAAAATTTTCCTTGCTTGGAAACTGGCGCTACCGCGGACAATATAACCCGGATCGTTAACCATTAACCTATACTAGCTATCAAGAGAAAGGAAGAGAAGTATACCAATGATCCGAGTCCTCCGGTCTTCTCCTCATCGTCCCGATCTCCTGCGGAAACTCCGGTCGTCGCCTCCTCGCCGGAAGGGCACCACATCGCCTGCGTCTTTTACGGGCTCCCGCCTCAATACCGAGGCAACTCGGGCATGAAGCCGGCAACTCGACATGCTCAAGATATGCTGTAGAATGTGTAGTGTAGAGGCTATGTCTCATTTGGGGTTTGTTTCCTTTGAAGATGATGGAGGAATCAAGATTAGAAAAATGGTGCTTGCATTTTTCTAGCATGAAAATGAGATCAAGAATGAAACTCTCAAGATGAAGCTCTCATCTTCTCTTTTCTCAAATATCATCAACCATGTTGTAATGAGAATGGTGGAGGAAAGAATACAAAAACCACACCCTTAGAAGGAAGGTAATGGTAGTAAAAGCAAGTGGTGACCATAGCCAAAAACATCATGATAACAATCTCACATCAACACAAATCAATCCTAATCACCTTTTACAAGAAATGATGAAGGAAAAGAATAGTATCTAAAGATGCTATCATAATAAATACATTTGCAAGAAAACCCTCCACTATGTGTTATTTGCAAACTTGCAAATAACACCCTCCATCGGAAAAGTCCGGCCGGGAAAGAACAAAAGAAAACCGGCCGGAATAGAATGCAAACTGGCAACTCCAGAAAACTGGTCCCGTAATAAATTACAGGAAAACCCCGATACTGTGCATACACACCCGCATCTGTATTCCTACCGGATACAAATGCAATGAAACAAAATCTACACTGTACTATACTAGGATCCGGCTTAAACCAAAACCGGCTAGTAATATCCGTTCGATCCTGATCCGTGCAATACCGCACGTATCTGATCGAACCCTGCCATATATCCATACGGCCACTAGTACAAACCGTCCGATCCTGATCCGTGCAATACCGCACGTATCTGATCAGACCCTGCCATATCTCCATACGGCCTCTACAGCGTTTCGCCCGAAAGCTTGAGTAACTGTAAGTGTGGTGGACTCTAAAGACTCGTCAATACTATGGCTGTGGATTTAACCACTAGCACGTCAGAGGTATTAGCCAATACGTGACGGGCCACCAGCTATTGACCAAAAGGGACGTCGATGAGCGAACTCATCCTGACACCCTACTGAGCCTGTCAGTGACAATATCCGTACAGTCCGGTCCGTTCGTCTATGAGTATCGCATGGCGGGCCTAGGGGGTTGGTAAAAGTCAGACCCCCAAAAGCGGTACAAGTCGTGTCGGAGTGTACCCCAGAACACCCTGAGATACTACTGGAATACCTACCAGTAAATCTCCTGCCTCGGCCGAGGGCTTTGTGTAATGGCTCTCCTAGACACAGCGCGACCTCACCCCCAATACCGGGAGAGACGAACCCCTGCAGATCCGCTCACTGCCTCCATATGGCTCGGGACTGTACCCAACTAAAACCTGTTTGCACGACTCCTTTGAGCCGTGGTAGGGTAGTAATCAAAGCACAGTGGGAACTCACACGAGACAAATGACGATCTCAGGTCGATGAACTAACCTGTACACATGTCACCAGGGAACTGCTATCTGACATCTGGTATAAGACCAACTAGCAGGTTCCCGGCGAGTCCTGTCCGGTGTACTCATAACCCAATGAGCACCTGTATACATCTTAGGTGAACCAACTGACACCAGTGGCTTGTGAGACCGGCCACCGCCCCTCGTCGGGGTCTCGACTGTATACACTAGTCTACTAATGGAGTATCAATGCCCTGTCTCGAAACTCCTATGACTAGGGACCTTTTAAGGATGTGCTTATAGACTACCAGCTCCCACGTATATGATCGCCATCATACTGCTGGTAGTCAAGCAAGAATCCTAGGGGCTCTATCAACGTGTAATAGCGACATGTCAGGTCACCTAAAGCAGTACACGATGATAAAGATGAACCAGATAGCATACTATCATCTCGAGTAAGACTGTCCTACCGGGATAGGTCCTCCCTCAATCATTGCAATCACGTGCCTGTGATCCAATAATTGACTCTGAGGGCACTATCTCCAACACTTTTAACTTGAAATTAAAAAGCAAAATAATTACTTATATCTTGTGCTCGGGCTAAAATACCCCTATATGGATTTTTGAAAAAAATATTTGAAAAAATTTGTATAGGAAAATTAAGGTTGTTACATTTGGGGTGAGAGGGTAGAGGGTAGGGATGTATTTATAGGGTTAGGCTAGAGTTAGGGTAGATGTAGGGTTTTAATTAAAAAAATTATAAAATGTATTAAAAATCATTAAAAATTGGAATAAATAGGGTATAATGAGCTCTCTGGAAGTGGTATGTAGATTTAAAGTATGCAGGGGGGTAAGGAATGTGAAAAGGCACATTTTTGTAGTTGACGATTCGGCGGTCCGGCCGAGTCCGGCCGGCGGCGCCGACCCGAGTCGGCCGGTCCGCCGGCCGAGTCGAGGTGTCGGAAGGTGGGGAGTCGCCTGATTAGGCCTCTGGTGCATTTAGTTTAGTGGGTGTAGTGGGAAATTCTGGAGTTACCATGTGTTGACTGTTGGGCTTCTATTAAATTTAAAACAAAATAAATATTAAAAATAATGTGGGGCATGGGATTTGAACTCTGGTGGCTTGGTTCAGCAGTGCAAGGTATTACCAATGAGCCACATGCTCCTTCTTGTAATTAAATTGCTAATTAATTACTTAAGTCTTGTGCTCAGGCAATTAAGGACTGTCGTGCTCATTAGGACAGAAGAAGGTTGTGGGCATTCAGTCGTTTATCTAAACCTGACTTTGTGGTGCCTAGGCTATTCTACAAGGAATACCGCTATGCAAAGCAAAAACTAGAGCTACCCTTTTTATAAATTTGATTCTACAACATCTTTTAGGTTTCTTTTCCTTTCATTAATCTCATTAATGAATCCTATCATTTATGCTTCCTAAGCATCACAGAAGAAACGAAAATACAACGTACGCTTATGCCATCCGCATTCGCCACAGTGTCTCGTTATGTACCGTTAGGTTACTTAACTAACGGCATACCGGGACGGGACTAGCGCGGGTGCAAAACATAAGCAACGTCTACTATATATCTCATATATAATAATAAAGCATTCGTCTCACGCATATAAAATGATCACATCACAGTATATCAGCAGCAGAAGAAACATATGAAATATTGGATATACTAGGAGTTCCGTGTTTTATTTTGAGCCTGTATAAAACACGGATTCCACGGTTGCGATGAATAGCCAAACCCACATCCCTAGACCCCTACGAGAGCGGCAAGTAACCCTCCCAATTCTAGGATTAGGAGACCCGGTCTCAACACCTCGAGATGGCCTCCCACTGGACCCTAGAACCCAGTTGGTTATGCACCCCTCCTTGGGTCTATCCTAATGCGGAAAAGTAAATAATATACAATGGTGACAGCATCCTCAACCCGGAAGTGCCCCAATAAAAGAATATTACATACAATGAATTTTACATGAATGAAAATAAAAACCCTCATCTCACATAAAACCCCCGGCTATTCAAAACATGACGATCCAATATAACATATCACAGCAAAACATAACATCACATGTCATCAACGTAAGTAAATATGCCTATCACAATCGTCGTTGACATATAGCAATGACAACGGCGATATACCACATATTACACTTACGGTCGCAGAAAAGAAAGTGGAAAACTGCAACATTTGGAATCCACAATCATCTTAGACATCGTAAACCCGAAATATCACATATTATGGATTTCATGCCTAACTATATGAATTCCACATATTGTATCACATTACAGAAAAAGCTATACGATGTTAAACATTCTGATCGAATCAACAAACACCCAAAATTTCCCAAAAGCTCAACACTTGAGCGTAGTTTAAAATTATCCATCACATGCCACAGTAGTAATGAACCAGCCGTAGAAGGGTCAACCAATGCCTCACTTGTAGCACCGATAAACTACCACAGACCCTAGGGTTTAGTGACGGTTTTGACGGTCACAAAATCGAGTTAAGGTTTTGTTCTTCTAGAGGGTTCACCGCATCACTTGCATGCTATTTGAATGTTCTTTAACTAAGGAAAAATCCAACACTTGAAAATTTTCCGGAAGGGTTAAAGTGGGTATTTGATATCCGTTTGAACTTTTTAATACCGTCTAAAATAACCGAAACAAAACCTTAACTCGATTTTGTGACCGTCAAAACCGGCTACATTGGGCAGTTCAGGGTTGAATTTTTTACAGTGTTTAAGGCTATGGGTTTTGATACTTTAGGTGTTGTTTGTGTTTGCTAATTTTGCATGTGATGTTATATTTTAGCAAAGGCAATTCGTTTACTTTGAAGTTTAGTTTGATTCTCTAGTTAAAGATCTTGTGTTGGGGTTATCTATAATAGCAAAAATTTAAACTTGGCATGGATGATGCCGCCCGAAACTTTGCTGCCGTTGTAGGTAACCCAACAATATGTATATGTGATATACATATAAATGATATCAGTCGGTTGTATGCGATACAGCCGGGTTATTAAATCAAGTGTTGATTTAATAATTTAATGTATGATTATATATTTGATATATTAATATACATTAACTAATATTAGCCCACTTAAGAAAACTTTTTATCTAAATACATACAAATATATATGTGATATATATTAATGTATTTGTTTATGTGTCATGCTAGATGATACATTGGACTTGGGTGTATGAGACTCATACCATACTTAAGATAATTTTGGTGTTTAAATATTAAGGGAAAAATCAAAATTAGGTGGAAATTAGAATGGCTAAGATGCTTGTGGAAGCATGGAGAAGGTTTGACTAAAGTCCATTAATTTTGTTTTACTCTAGATATTTATTAACCTAACCATTATGTTTAGCCGTGGTTTAGTCTCTACATGAGTTATATGAGATATTTTCTCACCCATGGTTCACACTTGGATCACTTGAGATCATTTTCTTGATCTCCTTCACTTGCTCTCTAGCTTTGAGTGAGTAAAGAAAAGAAAGAGAGATAAATTATTCTAAAGTGAGCAAAATTCTACTTCATCAAACTAGCCATTTAGTATAGGTTGTTACTTCACTAGTTCATCAATTAGTGAAGAGGTAGCTTGAGTTAGAGATTCTTCGACGTAGAACATCTTCGGCCTCGAAGATCCTTGAGCAAGCTCGTTCCTTTCACCTAGTGGAGCCAAAGGAGAGTGCGGGACACCACTACTTAGAGCAAAGGGACTACTACATGGAGCTTTAGAAGTGAAGGACCGGTCTACAAAGGTTGTATTCCTTGTTCACTTAGAGTAAAGTTATTTACTTACTTAGTTTAACCCTAATTCTCTAGTTAGATCCTCGGTTATGGGTTGCTTAGCACACTAGATTTTTATAAAATTGCACGCATGATGCCTTAGAAAACATAGTAAGGATGCTAAGGAACCCAGCATCAACAGTCCTCTCAATCTTGCAGCCTCTATCAATGGCCCGATCATCCAGTATAGATCCGAACACTCGCCTCAAACGAGAGATCTCAACACAACCAGTAAACCGATACGTTCTTACGTCACCAGAAGGATATCATTGTCAGTCCTCGTCCGTGGCGAGCTCGCTCTGACCGCATCTCTAGCCGCAGCTCCCTCTCTGCTCTCGTAGCCATGGTGACAGTAACCTCAAGCAAGTATCGATGAAGATAGATCAAAAGAATGAATAGTGTAACATTTCAGAAATATAAAATATTAATTTGGAAATTTATTATTAAAATAATATATTTCGCGAAAACTACCCGATTTGCGAATTTGGGGTTTTCGTAAAGTGGTATAAGTATATACCAATAATTGGAAATTTATCGGAGATTAAAATGATTTATTTATTTTTAATGGTATTTATCGGATTTTTCGCAAAATCCGTGTTTTTACATTTTTCCGTGACTTGTGCACATGTCATGTGCATGTGTGCATGTGTGTGTTTGTGAGTTAGTGAGAAAAGAGAAAAGAAATAATACAAAGAGAGAAAAGAGTGTGTGAGTGTGAATGGAATAAAAACTTGATGCCTTGGACAAAAAGAGATATTTATGAGAGAGGTGAGTGTAGGGAGAGATATTTGTTGTGAGAGAGTGAGGCTAAGAGAGAGAGAGGGTTAACTTGGCTGCCCCAAATCCTTCATCCCCCCATTATTTCTTCATCTCTTTGCTCCTCATTCAATCCCTTACTACCCCCTTGCCACATCTCCAAATCCTAACTTAAACCTCATGCACCCTTCACATAAAACATGCACCAAGCCACTCTAAGACCTTAGAACCATCCAAGTTTGGATTTTGAAGACTTGGGCAACTCAAGAAAGTTCTTTGGTTGCTATTAAGTTAATCCATTCACTTTAGAATTGTATTTGCGTTAAATATCGTATTTTTAGTTAGAATTTGAATTAAATAGGTTTGTGATCTTGGAAAATTATAAGTTGCTGTCAAGTGGCCAATTGAGGTGTGAGGAGTGTTTACAAGACCTTAGAGATTGATTTAGAGGCCTGGAATTGAGTTTAAAACCCGATACACGAAATTAGAATTGTTCCGTGTCGGTTTTGTGGTTTTTTTGGAGGTCTACAGGGAATCTAGAGCAACCCAGGACCTTTATAAAAAAATCAAAAATATATATTAACCTAAATAGACCAATAGGAGACCACCATGAGAAGACGAGCCCAAAATTCGAGGTGGGGACGGCCAGGCCGGTTACTGTAGCAACTTGGTCGTCTACTGTAGCAGTTTTGAAGCTGGGGTTTTGGCTGTAGCTCACACACCCTATAACATAGCTACTGTATTTTTCTTTTTGTCCGAGATCACCTGAGCCAAAATCTGGGAGCATATTGGGATGGTTTTGGGTTATGTTTTCCGTATTTTGGAATTCTTCGTTTTGAAATTATTTATGAGATTTGGTCGTTTGATATTTGTACGTCAACGACGAGGGTTGGTTGGTCGTTTTTGCATGCGTGGGCTATAAGTTCTAACCTATGAGCGCACCGTGTACCGTATCGGTTTTCCGAATTTGGTTTTCATACGTGGCGATATGTGTTCATTTGTATGTACCTTTGCGTGGATTCCGAGATGACAAAGCACATCGACTACGGCTGAACAAGAAGTTCCACAGGTGAGTAGATTTATATCTACGGGGGAAGTCGGGTAGATGGCGTATAGCACCCCCGCAAATTATGAATGGAAACCGAGATATAGAATATAGTCGGAGAAACCTATATTAGAAAACTATAGATATGGTTAAAAAGATAGTTAGAGGTGATATGAATGATTGAATATATATATCGAGATATAAGGTGAAAGCTATAGGGATATGACTCCTTGACATGATATGATAGAAATGATGTCTCGAATTGATATATAAGGATATGAAAAGTGAATGTGAACCACGATATATAGATATATAGTTGCACGAGATTAAATATGAGAATTAGAGTAGCATGACATGAGATTCATAAGATAGAATGTATATGTAAAATGACTTGCTTTGGTATGTGGTACATGTTGGATCGTATCCCTCTTGTATTATTATTTTTATTGTATCTAGTCAACTCCATCGATCAGAAACTAGTGTTTGTATATGTGGTAAGACTTAGCAAGACTTGTAGTTGCGAGACTTAGAGCGATGGGTTATATGTTCACTTGGTGGGTTTGATGTCTTGCTTTTCATTTTCCTTTGTGTTGATCTTCGCCGTTGGGCGTCGTATACATATATATGCTTGTGGCGGTTGTTTCCACCGTTGGACGTGATTTGCTCCCGTTTGGGGATGCTTTCTTAATATTCTATGTTTGTACTCGTTTCGGGGCTAGATTTTACAAAGGAGGTGCTGCCAAAATCTTTAAGAAACAAAAAAAAATTTAAGCTTAAGGATTTTTACTTAAGATTTCCAAATGTTTCATACTTACTTCTTTTGAAGGGTTTAGATTTCTGGGCTTCGGCTTACTTAAGTTACGTTACGCCTGTAGACGTTGCGTGATTTAAGTGCCGGTCACTGTTCATATCAGATTTTTGCATTTTTATATCGCCCATTCTTAATCACATTACATGTAAATATGTGCTTTTGATCCATGTCTGTTAAATAGTTGTAGGTTACAGGTTCTCAGATCGTTACAGTGAAATTCATGAAAAGTTGCTACAAATGTGAGACTACGACCAACAATAGATGAATCCGTATGATGCCACCTACCAGTTCAAGGAACAAATAAAAATCATGAAACAGTTCAATGCACAAAGTACAAAGGCAGCACAGGATTAAAAAAACTTCAAAGCGAAGCTCACGGTAAAAGTCCACATAATTCTGCACTGTTGGAAATCTGAAAGAAAGTAGAAAAGATTCTGAGAAACCAAGTGAAGAAAAAGGAAGATAAAAGCAACTTGAAGAAACCCTGAAGAAATGGGCCCAAGAACCCACCATATGGCCGCGGAACCGCGGCCAAATAGGCTTTTCTGCCGCGGAACCGCGGCCGTGCAATGCACGTGTCGGTGCTTTGACTCGGTCTTTGGGGTTGTTTTGTAATTTCATGTATGGATCAGAATGTAAATCTAGGGTTTTTCCTATCTATAAATAGGAGGACTCAAAACCAAATAAAGTATGCCGCTTTTGGGTACCTCTTTTGTGTGCCTCTTTTGGGTGCCTCTTTTAAGATGCCTCTTTTTATTTTCTAGTTTAAAATTTTCATTCCATTGTAATCGTCAAGAGGTCATCAATAAAGGTATTTTTATTTTTGCATTCTTTTTGTTATCTGAATTTAATTCGTGCAATTTTTTATCTGTCTTTTATTATCTGCAAATTAGATAGTCTTTTAAAATGAAAATTATAAAAATGAATTTTTTTGTCATCTTCCTAATGAGTGAGTAATTCCTCACTTGTTAGGGTTAGGAGAGGGAAGGTTTGAGAGAAGAAAATCTCTCTCCCTCCTTTCTTTGCCCATATAATTTTTAATTAGGACTCTATGCAAATCAAACACACACCGCTCACTACGGCACCCTATCCTACGAGATAGCGGTGATTCCCTAGTTAGACCGGTTGTGGTTGATTTACATAGAGCTTAGGGCTAAGAGTTAAGAAAGGACGGATAAGGACCAAAGGGAAGAAACAAAGTTTCTTCCTAGTCGTGCTTATCCCCTTTGTTGACTATTACCCTAACACCTAAATTCCTACCTAGGGCAAAGAAAGCAGTGAGTAGAATTATTTTTCCAAACTAACCTAATCCTAACCCTAGCAAGCTTTTTATCAACTTTTTTCTCATTCTTAGATCTTAAAACAAAATCCAAAATCTTTGGATTTAACTCGTTAAAACATAAAGAAAAGGAATCCATCTCCCTGTGGACCGACCCGTACTCAACCGGTTAGCTACCAAGCGACACCGTTATTGATTGCGGTTAATTCTTTGATTTTAAAAAGTACGCATGCTTAAACATCGATCAATCAAATGGCGCCGTTGCCGGGGAAACAATAGTCTCTTTCTTTGTGTAATTTCGGGTTAAAAATAAAAAATATAAAAATATATAAAAATTGAAAAATTTTAAAACAAAAAAAAATAAAAAAAAATAAAAATACAAATCATCTTGTTTTTTTTGAAAGGTTTTTGTGCAAGTGTGCAGGAAAAGAGGACGGACAGATTTAGATCTGGAAAAAAAAACCAGTGAACAAATCAATAAACAGAAAATCTGAACAGACAAAGGAAAATCATAACAACAAACAGAAAATTTTTGGAGATCCAAACTAACAGAACCACCGCGGATCCGCGGCGGATATATGCAGTTGACCGCGGAACCGCGGTCAACCAGTGACGTCAGCATCCCAAAATTCTCTGTAAGTATTTTTGTCCTCTCTTCTACCCTCTGAACTCCACTGAAAAATTTTCCTGCAGGGTTCTTTGCGCAAAATTCTTCTCCCTCTCCAATAAATTGTTTTTGTGCAGGATTCTTTGCGCTGCCAAATAAAAACAAATTTTGCAAGTGTTTTTGGTGTGTTAACTGCTTTTCATAATTAATACGGACTTTTAAGGGGCTATAACACCAATCCAGATTGGGTGGGGATTTCATTACCCTTCCTAAGACCCCAGAAATCACAAAAAGCATATGCATCAACCCTCGAGTTAATTAAAAAAATATTTAGACTCAGCCAATAAGGACTATCGAGCTCATTAGGACAGAGGAAGGTTGTGGGCAATCGGTCGTTTATCTAAACCTGACTTTGTGGTGCCTAGGCTAGACAAGTGGGAAAGGTAATTTTAAAAGGTCCGTCTCACGGTGATTCATGAGCGGATCCCTCCTTTCTTCATTTGTGCTTACCTGGCCACAATTGGCGGCGAAGAGGCGATTTGAGGGATATCTCACAACTTGCCCTTTGGAATAGTTAGGAGAAGTCTAGTTGATTTAGGAGACCCTAACTCTAGGCTTGATTGTGCATGTATAAATTGTGATTGTTTGAAATTGTGCCGTAGTTCCGTACAAATTTTTGCAAAACTCTTTCTAAAAAAAACACTTTCAAAAATTTCAAAACTCCAAAAACAAACAATTTTTTTTTAAATAAAAAAAATTAAAAAAATCATCACATTCTTCTCCTTTCTTACATCATGGGTACCCCACCTCGTAAAACTCTTGCCAAACTTTGGTACCTCAACCAGACATTACTTCCTACGCGCATTGTTTTGGTCGAATTTCGGACGACCCCTCAATGCCCAAAATTTCTTTGAAAGATCGAATAGACGCGTTTAGGAGAAACAGTTGGACTCCGCAATCCACTTTGTATCAACCATTTCAACCTTCACCACCTTCTTACGTTGATACCCCTTTTGAGAGTTCGGTGGTAACTTCGAAACCTATGTCTATTGCTGAACATATTGAATAATCTCGTAGCCGATCTTTCACTCGTTTCAATACTTCCAGTTCTTGGGATCAACAATTCCTTTCACCTTCTTATCCAAATATTGATCATATTCCTGTCCAACCATTCAATTCCTACCAGTCCTACCCGACATTCGCACCTTCCCTAGACATTGCTTCTACACAGCCATTTGGGAGTTTCCAGTATCCAAACAACTTTGAATCTTTTACCGAAACCCCTTCACAACCCATGTCTAGTCTGGAACAGTCGTTGGAAGATTTTATGGTAGCGTCAAGACAACAGATGATGGATTTGAATGCGTCCACGGCCGCCCTTATGCAACCTAGTTACCCGGTAGCTAGTTTCCAACTAGCTCTAAATTTTCCAATGTATAATGAGGAGGTTGGACAGATTGAGAATTTGAGTGGTGAGAGTGAGCTGTACACCCTTCCAAATCAAACCTACCCATCCCCAATTGAATCCCATAATTCTAGTTTTGAATGTCTATCAAATGTTCTAAATGATTCTCCAGTTGAAGATAAAACATTTAATGAGTTGTGCGACTTTGTAGTGTTTGATTTGCCAGATTGTGAAGGGTCCCTTTTGAGTGAAACCATCACCAATCCTTTTGACCTCTACACCTCCACTCTAAAACCTGAATTGATAAATATCCATGCTTTTGATGAGGTGTCGGAAAAAATTGATTTTCACTTGATTGAGGATATCGACGCTGGGAATATTTTGGATGATGAACCCACAGATTTGACTGAATTTTTCTCTCCAATTCATCATCCCGAGTCATTAAATGTTTCTCTCGAACTTCATATGCGTCTTGATTTTGATGAGAATTGCATGGATAAGCTAAATTTTGAGGAGAGTATTGAGGAAATTATTGAGGATGAAGCAGTTTTACTTGAGGAATCGGATTTTCCAATTCATTTTATCCCTTTCATTGACTGCGCACACCCTCCTGAATCTTTAACCGATACCCTTCTTCAGTCACTTCCCTCCATTCTCGTTCCGACCTTGCAAATAACCGTTACACTTTCATCTTCAATGTTTGGTTTACCAAGTTCGACGTACCCATGTTTTCTCACGAATCTTGAGGAATTTGACCTCATTTCTCAGTGGATTGATAGATTAGCACAATCACTTTTTACACATCGGTCATTACAAATTGTGCTAATTTATACACTCCATCTCCCCCCTCAAGTTCGTATTCCACTTCTTTCTCCCACTTTCTCTGGTTCTTCTTCTAATCTTCCTTTAATGATAGCGAGTATTAATGAATCACAATCCGATATTTTGATTTCGATAATTCTAGAAAAACAATTTGATTTAGACTCTTTTGAGAAAGAATGGAGTGTAGAGCAAATAAGGTAGATGAGCCTTACGAGTCTCCTAGCTCCGTAAATTTTGAAAAATCAAGTGTGTTGAATTCTGGCGTGACACTTATTGACATTGAAATGTTCAATCGGACCATTGATGAAAGTTTCGAAGATATTTTCGTCGACGAACTCGCATTCCTAAATGACACGGATTTTGTGATTAATCAACCTCCACTTGAAGAAGTCGAACCACCACCATTTCTTTTTCCCTTCTGCCATTCTTCTCCTCCACCGAGACCGTATACTGCTTCTATCTCCACATGGTCTCGTGTTTTTCTCATTTCTTTCCTCTACACTCCATTCTTTCACCAACCACTCCATTATAACGATAAATTTTTTGAATGGTTGGTGCTAATCTTTGGCCTGTGTAAGGCCTTGTATAGCTTGATACTGTGTTTTTCTCCCCCTAACTCTGAACTTTAACAGTGGAAACAGTATTTCATTTAAGTTTGGGGGGACCTTTTTGTATTTATATATATATATATATGTTTTTCTGTTAATAATAATAAAAAATAAAAAAAATAAACAGGGGAGTGCCGACAATTTTGACCCTTTTGGTGTAGCCTGACAGCGAGGACACTATCAAGTTTAAGTTTGGGGGTATGCTCGGTAAGATTTCTTTATTCGCATTCATGTATATATTTTTGCATTTGCATACTTATTTTAAAATCCATAAAAATAAAATAAAATTTAAAAATTATAAAAATTGAAAAGTTCAATTTTGGCCATATTTGATTTAAGTTCAACATGACCGTTGAATAGTAGGGAAAAACTAGATCCTAAACTTAGTAAATTAAAACCCTTAAAATAACCTTTCTTACAGTTTAACTGTAGAAAATATATGTCCTTGTAGTTTATTTAGAAATAGGCAAATTTTGAGTTCAGTTCTTAGGCTAAGTCAAAAATAAGGGAAGAGTATTGAATTTTTATTTGAAGTGTAAGTTTGAAAAATAATTCTGAATTTTAAGTCTAAATTCTGAAAATATATACCCTACAACTTGCACAAACACGCACCTTGAAACTTGGGATAGTAGAGGATACCTAGAAATGCTCTTGTCTAAAATTCTTAGTATGAAGGAAAATAAAATTAAAGAATAAGTATGAAATAAGAGATATAAAAAAATGAACACCGGTTTTGTAATTACTTAAGGCTGCGTAAAATAAAAAAATATATATTTAGCGAGGGTGCTTTATTACCTAGTGCCTTAGACCAACTGGTTTGGGAGTCACTGCTAAAGCCTTAGGTATTACAAGATGAGGAATTACGCCTAAATGCGCGAACACGTTTTGTAATCAGTCGTTAGTACCTCAAGAAGTATTAACGGTCGCATGAAGAATGGGTGAGCAATTTCATTTAAAATTCACCAACTAAAAGTATTTTGGAAGATGGACAAGAGTATGATAGCTAGAATTGAATTTCCAAGTGTAGGGGTAATACATACACACGTAGGGGTATATGATTGGGGTTTGGATGAGAGATATGAATGAAAAATAGGACTTATATCTTCAGTAGAGATGATAAAAATTCCTTAGTTGAGATGAAACCTTAGAAGGAAAATTCAAAAGATGCTAAAAGCTAAATAAATTTACAGAACATATACAATCTTAAGTTAAATGATAAGTGAGTGTGAAAAATACGGGTTGATGATTTCTAAGTTGAAGATAATAGAATTCCTTTCTAGAACACCGAATTGAAGAATGAAAGTCAATAGGCCAAATTGATCGGATTTTATGGGTAGTATCCGCTGAGAACCCTCAGGAGACAACACTCCTCCTACTAGGGACACCTAGAGGTTTAACGGCTTGTTGCACAAGCTCAGTGCAATCGTGATTTCCTGCGAAAGTGAGGTTAGGATTTTTCGAGAATAAAATTGGCTTTGCTCGGGACGAGCAAAAGATATGTTTGGGGGTATTTGTTCATATCAGATTTTTGCATTTTTTATCATCCATTCTTAATCACATTACATGTAAATAGGTGCTTTTGATCCATGTCTGCTAAATAGTTGCAGGTTACAGGTTCTCAGATCGTTACAGTAAAATTCATGAAAAGTCGCTACAAATGTGAGACTACGACCAACAATAGATGAATCCGTATGATGCCACCTACCAGTTCAAGGAACAAATAAAAATCATGAGACAGTTCAATGCATAAAGTACAAAGGCAGCACAGGATTAAAAAAACTTCAAAGCGAAGCTTACGGTAAAAGTCCACATAATTCTGCACTGTTGGAAATATGGAAGAAAGTAGAAAAGATTCTGAGGAACCAAGTGAAGAAAAAAGAAGATAAAAGCAACTTGAAGAAACCCTGAAGATATGGGCCTAAGAACCCACCATATGGTCGCGGAACCGCGGCCAAAATGGTCTTTCTGCCGCGGAACCGCGGCCGTGCAATGGTGCAGGTGTCGGTGGTTTGACTCAGTCTTTGGGGTTGTTTCCTATTTATAAATAGGAGGGCTCAAAGCCAAATAAAGTGTGCTTCTTTTGGGTGCCTCTTTTGTGTGCCTCTTTTGGGCGCCTCTTTTGAGATGCCTCTTTTTATTTTCTAGTTTAAAATTTTCATTCCATTGTAATCGTCAAGAGGCCATCAATAAAGGTATTTTTATTTTTGCATTCTTTTTGTTATCTGAATTTAATTCGTGCAATTTTTTATCTGTCTTTTATTATCTGCAAATTAGATAGTCTTTTAAAATGAAAATTATAAAAATGAATTTTTTTGTCATCTTCCTAATGAGTGAACAATTCCTTACTTGTTAGGGTTAGGAGAGGGAAGGTTTGAGAGAAGGAAATCTCTCTCCCTCCTTTCTTTGCCCATATAATTTTTAATTAGGACTCTATGCAAATAAAACACACACCGCTCACTGTGGCACCCTATCCTACGAGATAGCAGTGATTCTCTAATTAGACCGGTTGTGGTTGATTTACATAGAGGTTAGGGCTAAGAGTTAAGAAAGGACGGACAAGGACCAAAGGGAAGAAACGAAGTTTTTTTCTAGTCGTGCTAATCCCCTTTGTTGACTATTACCCTAACACCTAAATTCCTAACTAGGGCAAAGAAAGCAGCGAGTGGAATTCTTTTTCCAAACTAATCTAATCCTAACCCTAGCAAGCTTTTTATCAACTTTTATCTCATTCTTAGATCTTAAAACAAAACCCAAAATCTTTGGATTTAACTCGTTAAAACATAAAGAAAAAGAATCCATCTCCCTGTGGACCGATCCGTACTCAACCGGCTAGCTACCAAATGACACCGTTATTGATTGCGGTTAATTCTTTGATTTTAAAAAGCACGCACGCTTATACATCGATCAATCAGTCACGAGCTAATATTTTCGGGTAGTGACAAAGTTGGTATCAGAGCGCTAGGTTTAACCTTGGTTCAAGTTTAGGTTTGACTATGTGGAGTCTGGGACGTAATCTATTTTGGAACCTAGGCTTAACCTTACGTAACTTAGACTTGAACAGGGGGGTGATAGACCCGAACTTTCGTTACATAGGCTGACCCTGATTGATGGAGTAGGTAGCTTGAGTAGAGTGACGTACTGTACGTATGATCCACGGCATATTTACGATACGATACTCCACTTAAGTGACCTTAGGATCTACATATCTTGAGACTTGTGATTCTCTTCGTTCCCTTGATTATACATCCATTTTAGATCCTTGATTCTATTCATTTCTATGATCATACTCTCACTGATTCCGTTCCTCCCTATGATCATGTATTCATTCTGGATCTGTCGATTCTTTTCATCCCTTTGATTTAATTTCGTCGATACTTCATTGAGGTTCCTATCACCATGGTTTGAGCACAGATTGAGCTATTGCTAGTGATGTAGTCAGGGCGAGCTCGTGGTAGACGAGGACCGACCATCGTGTTTTCTGGTGACATGGGAACGTATCGATTTAGTGTTTGAATTGTGACCTCTCGTTTGAGGCGAGTGTACGGTTTTGTACCGGATGATCAGGCCATTGTTAGAGGCCACCTGTTGTGAGAGGACTGCTGATGTACAGCCTACCTCACGGATTGTGATGTCATCTACCGTGCAGACAGATGACCCAGCTGTTGCTAAGATTGAAGAGATGTCGCTTCCAGAGCTTACGAGCTGAGATCGCTGGAGCTTCCAGGCAGAGATGCGACAGATGATAGCTAGTGTATCTTGAATTGAGTTGAGCGACTGAGATGATTCATCTGATTTGATGCGCCGACGTAGGCCCAGTTGAGTTGAAGATTTCCAGTGTGGAGAATCTTACTCAGATCTAGAATAGATCGACCCAGAGATGACGTTGTTCGTTGGATGATCCAATAGGAGATCAGTAAGTGGACCAGCTTCAGATAGAGGACCTCACCCAGATGCGTTGTGAGTTGATCAAGAATGGACGAATATAGAGTGTTCCTTCGATGATTGGGATGAGTTTCTGAGGACGTGTTCGGCTAGATATCTTCTATAGAGTGATGAAGATACCGAGTTCGTAATTTCGAGTCCGTGTGAGAGATTCCAGATTGACTGTAGCCGAGAACAATTGCAGTATGCAGATAGTAAGACGTGATGTCGAGGTGGACGAAAATAAAGTCGAGTGGAATAAGAGGTTCGTGCGAGATGTTAACGAGCTGTTGTTATTCCCCGTTGAGATTAGAGATCTGATATGTATACAGAGACATTGGGATATGAACAGTTCCCGAGGAAATGTGTGCTGAGAACACAGATGTCCAGAAAACGAGAAAAGATTATGCAAGAGTACCAGCCTCCGTACAGTTCGGCATAGGCGAGATCGGAAAAGACCCTGAGCAGGTTCCTTCCAGGACACTGCTGCGATAAGATTTGCACCGAAGATCAGTTGTGTCACATGTATTCAGAGGGTCAGAGGCCGACGCTAGTGACGTATTGCTTTACGAGTGGTCATGCAAATTGGCCGAGAGATGACCAGAGGAGTGCCAAAGCGGAATCGTTTCCGTTAGCACACCTGACCGGGCCGATGAGCCGATGGATTGCGAGATTGGTAATCCACAGAAAAATGAGGACCTAGAGACAGAGAACGCCAGACCGTGAGCAGGAGGCAAGCGAATGTTCTTGCTCTGCCAGTTTTGGGCGCACCGACATTTTCTTCGACATTGTAGGAGGTGTATCTCAATGTCATTTGTTGCAATTTGCGTTTGTGATCCGAGTATCACGCTTATATCGCTTGAATTTGAGTTTCATGATATTGTTTTCGTGCACCATGGCTGCACCTACTGGGTATTTATATTTTGTGCATAGTTATTGCACTTGATTTATGTTTATACACCACTACATCGGTTTATGATTTTTGCATATCTATTGCACTTGATGTCGATTTTGTGCATTGGTAGCACATGTTTATGATTTCGTGGATATCATACGGTTGATTTGATTTTGTGCGTGTGGTATGCACTCGACTTGATTCTTGCACTCGGTATAGCTCACATATGCTTGCAGTGCATCAGTACGTGTTTTGTGCACGCAGTTACACACGTTTATGATTTTTATACACCTTGGTACACTCGGTGTTGCTTTTATACGCATTTAAGTTATTGATGAGTTCCTGTGCATTAGTTGCACTGGATTTGTATTTCGTATACTGGATGCACTGGATTTGGTTTTTTCGTGCACTGGATGCACCCGAGTTGTATTTTGTGCATTTGTTGCACCAGATTCGTATTTCGTGCATTTATTGCATTTGATCTGCATTTCATGCGTTTGTTGCACCAGGTGGGTATTTCATGCATTGGTTGCACTAGATTTATACTCCGTGCCTTGGTTGCACCCGATTTATGTCTTTGAGCATTGTTTTACCAGATTTGTGTTTTTGTGCGCGCTTGCACTTGAGGTTCGTTGTCGTGCATGCTACTGCACCAGGTGTTTTATACGGACCTGACGCGCTTGGGTCAGATTTTTGCGCACATTAGGCACTTGGTATTGGATTTGTGCACATCGGATGCACTTGATTTAGATTTTATTCGTGCATGTTGGATGCACTTGATTTAGATTTCATTCGTACATGATGAATGCACTTGATTTGGATTCTCGCACATGTTGGGCGCATGAGATGAGATGTGATTTTATGCACTATAAATGCACTTGATATTATTGTCGTGCACATCCGTTGCACTGGACAGATGTTATCGTACACACCCGTTGCATTTAGTTTGGTTTTGTGCACATTCGTAGAACTTGTATTTGGCTTTGATTTCCGTGCGTACCAGACGCACGCGATTGTTGGATACGCCTTTTGAGACTGATTTTGCTCTTGAGCACTTTGTTTTCATGATGGACACTATATTATATAGTAGCCAAACATGACTGATCTCAGGACAGTACCTGAGTACTTTGCATGCATTAAAGGTTTAACAAGAGGTTTTCAAAAAGGAGCTATAGTTTTGCTATTTCCTACGTGTCCGCGAGCGACACAAACGTTTATAAAGGAAAACCTTTTGGGATATTTCAAAAAGGGCGGAACGTATATTTGAGCAAAACATATATGAATGTATATTTACTACTTTACAATGAGTGTCCGTCACTTGTGCCGTGAGTTACGCATCACACGACGACTCAGGAAAGATTTTGCAAGTGTTTTATTCCGTTTTATGAGATTTTTCCAAGAATGCGTACTATATACGTATTATAGTATTCGACTAGTGTATATTTGATTTCAGTAGTGGATTTTAAGATTTGTATCTCCATTTTAACTCCAGTGATTGCGTTACGCTTGACGGAGTTCGGTTTTGAGTTTCGTACTCGTTTTCAGGCACACATGATGCGCTGTGGTATTTCTGCATCTTCTGTGATTTCGGAACCCTGTTGATTTGAGTTGATTATTGAAATGTTTTAGCATTTGGGGGTTTAAATTTAAATTCGGGGACCGAATTTATTTAAGGGGGAAGATTGTAACATTTCAGAAATATAAAATATTAATTTAGAAATTTAATATTAAAATAATATATTTCGCGAAAACTACCCGATTTGCGAAATTGGGGTTTTCGTAAAGTGGTATAAGTATATACTAATATTTGGAAATTTATCGGAGATTAAAATGATTTATTTATTTTAATAGTATTTATTGGATTTTTGGCAAAATCCGTGTTTTTACATTTTTCCGTGACTTGTGCACATGTCATGTGCATGTGTGTGTTTGTGAGTTAGTGAGAAAAGAGAAAAAAAAAGAATGCAAAGAGAGAAAACAGTGTGTGAGTGTGAATGGAATAAAAACTTGATGCCTTGGACAAAAGGAGATATTTGTGAGAGAGGTGAGTGTAGGGAGAAATATTTGTTGTGAGAGAGTGAGCTTAAGAGAGAGAGAGAGAGGGTTAACTTGGCTGCCCCAAATCCTTCATCTCCCTATTATTTCTTCATCTCTTTGCTTCTCATTCAATCCCTCACTACCCCCTTGCCACATCTCCAAATCCTAACTTAAACCTCATGCACCCTTCACATATAACATGCACCAAGCCACTCTATGACCTTAGAACCATCCAAGTTTGGATTTTGAAGATTTGGGCAACTTAAGAAAGTTCTTTGGTTGCTATTAAGGTAATCCATTCACTTTAGAATCGTATTTGCGTTAAATATCGTATTTTTAGTTAGAATTTGAGTTAAATAGGTTTGTGATCTTGGAAAATTATAAGTTGCTGTCAAATGGCCAATTGAGATGTAGGGAGTGTTTACAAGACCTTAGAGATTGATTTAGAGGTCTGGAATTGAGTTTAGAACCCGATACACGAAGTTAGAATTGTTCCGTGTCGGTTTTGTGGCTTTTTTGGAGGTCTACAGGGAATCTGGAGCAACCCGGGACCTTTATAAAAAAATCAAAAATATACATTAACCTAGTTAGACCAATAGAAGACCACCATGAGAAGACGAGGCCCAAACTTCGAAGCGGGGACGGCCAGGCCAATTACTGTAGCAACTTGGTCGTCTACTGTAGCAGTTTTGAAGCTGGGGTTTTGGCTGTAGCTCACACACCCTATAAAATAGCTACTGTATTTTTCTTTTTGTCCCAGATCACCTAAGCTAAAATCTAGGAGCATATAGGGATGGTTTTGGGTTATGTTTTCCGTATTTTGGAATTTTTGGTTTTGATATTATTTATGAGATTTGGTCGTTTGATGTTTGTACGTCAACGACGAGGGTTGGTTGGTCATTTTTGCATGCGTGGGCTATAGATTATAACCTATGAGCGCACCGTGTACCGTATCGGGTTTCCGAATTTGGTTTTCATACATGGCGATATGTGTTGATTTGTAGGTACGTTCGTGTGGATTCCAAGACGACAAAGCACATCGACTACGGCTGAACAAGGAGTTCCACAGGTGAGTAGATTTATATCTACGGCGGAAGTCGGGTAGATGGCGTATAGCAACCCCGCAAATTATGAATGGAAACCGAGATATAGAATATAGTCGGAGAAACCTATATTAGAAAACTATAGATATGGTTAAAAAGATAGTTAGAGGTGATATGAATGATTGAATATATATATCGAGATATAAGGTGAAAACTATAGGGACATGACTCCTTGACATGATATGATAGAAATGATGTCTCGAATTGATATATAAGGATATGAAAAGTGAATGTGAACCACGATATATAGATATATAATTGCATGAGATTAAGTATGAGAATTAGAGTAGCATGACATGAGATTCATAAGATAGAATGTATATGTAAAATGACTTGATGTGAGCGATTGATGCGATGAAAAGAGTATACGATGAGATATGATGACTTGGTTGATATGTCATTATACAGATGCGAGTCGACATGAGATAATGGATACCTTTGTCGGTCCCCTGATATGAGATTGATACGGATGTGACCTGGGAGATAGGTATATAAATATATGTAATGTTGTGAATCATGAGTGATATGCCGTACGAGACGTTAGGTCCGTACCCTCATTGTTGTATAGGTTGATAGAATCCCTATTTGGTTATGTTGTCGTACGATGGATTGTACCATACGTGATGTTGTGAGGCTGGATGTCGATTGATAGATTTACCGACTCGGATATATTGTAGATACGTATACCTTTTTGCATTTCGCTTACGATGTACCTTATGCTACGTTCATATAATTCTCATTGCATTACATATACCCGTGCTAGTATACCTACACCATTATCGATGATGCGTATGTTACACTTACACAGATTGGCCGGCTCACACACTTTATCATCGATAATCGCTATGTCACTTACACAGTAGAATTGCAGCATCATGCTACCACTCTTGATTGTTCAGTATTTTCATATCATTATACTATGTTGCATGACATACCTTGCAATAGCTACACATATACCTATATGGTATTGTATCATTATTGACATGTATATACACATACCTTGCTATAGCTACATTTACATCATGCATACATACTTACATGTATACACCCATACCTTGCTATAGCTACATGTACACCTTATATGATGTTGCATTTGATTTCGGAGGAACTGAGAACCACATGATATATTTAAAAAAAAAACTGGATTCATTTAAAAGAGCGGTTTTCCCTTAATATGCTCATATTACTGCTTAATGTTGTATATATCATATTTCATGGATTTACGCATTGAGATACAGATTTCATGTGATTTATAGATTTGAGAACCGTGGGGATATTTCAAGAAAGTGTGCATTGTTTTGAAAACCCGGTTTCTCTTGATATGATATTTCGGTGAGTCCACCATGTGTTTTTTCGGTTCAGAGATTGGCATATGAAACCCGATTCGAGGAGCGGTAGGCACCGTCTGTGGGTACATGGTGGACCCGGTGAGGTACCCGGGGCAAGAAGACTCGTATTGTTAGGCGGTGAGCCTGGCAGGGGATCACTACCTACCGAAGATAGTATTTGAACTCGGCGGTTATTCGGAGGATATCGACTGGAGTCGTGAGATGGATATGAGGGCCGACCAGAGTATGTGGCGCCTGAGGGCCGATCCGAGGATGCGGCGCCTGAGATATGAGGATTTACGTGTCGATATTGGACACGGGTTTCATGATGTTTCGAGTGTCGGTGTTGGATACTCAGGTTCCATGATTTGATGTGTCATTGATGGACACAAATTCTTTGATATCCTCATATATTTATATGCATATGCTTTCATGATGTATATTGTTGGATGATATCCACATGCATACATGCATTGATTATATTGTTGGACGAGATCCACATGCATACATGTATTGATTATTGTTGGTATATATGTAGACATGGTCATCCTAGATATCATAGTATTACCTTTATGATATTGTTGACCTAGAAAATCGTTGTTTTATTCGATTTCTACCTGCTGATGTTTTCTACTCACGAGTTGGCAACTCATTCCCGTTGTGCCACAGTTCTTGCAGATTGACCGCATGGATCAGTAGCGGCATCGCTGGCACACAGCTGCATTCGGGTGTTTTGCTTTGGTAGGTGGTACATGTTGGATCGTACTCCTCTTGTATTATTATTCTTATTGTATCTAGTCAACTCCATCGATAAGAAACTAGTGTTTGTATATGTGGTAAGACTTAGCAAGACTTGTAGTTGCGAGACTTAGAGCGATGGGTTATATGTTCGCTTGGTGGGTTTGATGTCTTGCTTTTCATTTTCCTTTGTGTTGATCTTCGCAGTTGGGCGTCGTATACATATATATGCTTGTGGTGGTTGTTTCCGTCGTTGGGCGTGATTTGCTCCCATTTGGGGATGCTTTCTTAATATTCTATGTTTGTACCCGTTTCGGGGCTAGTTTTTACAAAGGAGGTGCTGCCGAAATTTTTAAGAAACAAAAAAAAAATTAAGCTTAAGGATTTTTACTTAAGGTTTCCAAATGTTTCATTACTTACTTCTTTTGAAGGGTTTAGATTTCTGGGCTTCGGCTTACTTAAGTTACGTTACGCCTGTAGACGTTGCGTGATTTAAGTGCCGGTCACGAGCTAATATTTTCGGGTCGTGACAAAGTTGGTATCAGAGCGCTAGGTTTAACCTTGGTTCGAGTTTAGGTTTGACTATGTGGAGTCTGGGGCGTAATCTATTTCGGAACCTAAGCTTGACCTTACGTAACTTAGACTTGAACAGGGGGGGTGTTAGACCCGAACTTTCGTTACATAAGCTGACCCTGATTGATGGAGTAGGTAGCTTGAGTAGAGTGACGTACCGTACGTATGTTCTTCGGCATATTTACGATACGATACTCCATTTAAGTGACCTTAGGATGTACATATCTTGAGACTTGTGATTCTCTTCGTTCCCTTGATTATACATCTATTTGAGATCCTTGATTCTATTCGTTTCCATGATCATAGTCTCACCGATTCCGTTCCTCTTTATGATCATGTATTCATTCTGGATCTGTTGATTCTTTTCATCCCTTTGATCTAATTTCGTCGATACTTGATTGAGCTTCCTATCACCATGGTTTGAGCACAGATTGAGCTGCTGCTAGTGATGTGGTCAGGGCGATCTCATCGTGGACGAGGATTGACCATCGTGTTTTCTGGTGACATGGGAACGTATCAATTTAGTGTTTGTATTGTGACCTATCGTTTGAGGCGAGTGTACGGTTTTGTACCGGATGATCAGGCCATTGTTAGAGGCTGCCTGTTGTGAGAGGACTGCTGATGTACAGTCTACCTCAGGGATTGTGATGTCGTCTACCATGCAGACAGATGACCCAGCTGTTGCTGAGATATCACTTCCAGAGCTTACGAGCTGAGATCGCTGGAGCTTCAAGACAGAGATGAGACAGATGATAGCTAGTCTATCTTAAGTTGAGTTGAGCGACTGAGATGATTCGTCTGATTTGATGCGCCGACACAGGCCCAGTTGAGTTGAAAATTTTCAGTGTGGAGAATCTTATTCAGATCTAGAATAGATCGACCCAGAGATGACGTTGTTCGTTGGATGATCCGATAGGAGATCAGTAAGTGGACGAGCTTCAGATAGAGGACCTCACCCAGATGCGCTGTGAGTTGATCGAGAATGGACGAATATAGAGTGTTCCTTCGATGATTGAGATGACTTCCCGAGGACGTATTCGGCTAGATATCTTCTATAGAGTGTGTTCTCCACCGAACCCAGAGACGCAACCGCGTAGGTTCGTATTGCCTGAATTTCAAGGGCAGATGCTATTTGGTGCTATCTGTCCACCTCTCCGAAGATGCCAAGTTGATTTATGGCACCATTTATCGAAGGTTTAAACGGATGCGGCCGATATACCAGACTTTGTCAGATTCCCCCTCGTTGAGGGTTTTTTTTGATTGTGGGGACGCTCTTCCCTGCAGGCGTAAGCCCCTGCAGTTAATTATGCTGCCGCATCACGATAACCACTTTCTCTTTCTCCAGATGGTAACTTCGTGTCGTGTATGTTTGTTTTGTTTTTTGGTTTCCCGTGAATTGTATACGGAGACTAATTTATGTTGTCGCCCATAGGGCGTAGATTAGTCCAAATCCGTATTTCTTAGATTTGGGTTTTGGTTTGGGTTTAAGGATCGTTAATCTCATTTGAGACTAAGATCAACTTAAACGTTTGTTAAGGATACGTTAGTCTAATTTTAGACTAAGATCAACTTAACGTTTGTTAAGGACACGTTAGTCCATGAGTTTAAGGACCCCACAGTCCGTAAAGTTTAAGAACATCATAGTCCATGGTAGTTTAGAGACATCATAGTCTGTAAAGTTTAAGAACATCATAGTCCATGAGTTTAAGGACCCCACAGTCCGTGAAATATCTGGTTTTCGGGACCCATCACCTCTCTGAAGACGTTGAACGATTACAATGACAAATATCAGAGGAGTGAAGAGATGTACCCTTGAACCAATATTGGTTGGGAGATTTATAGTCTAATTTGGGACTAAGATCAAAGATTTATGAGCATATGAGCTCAATTAATCTGAATGAGGGATCTGTGGCCAATTTGGGCTCGGCCCACTCAGTTAAAATATTGAACATTTAGCAATGCTGAGCATTGGTTTGGATTCTGACAGCCTTTTTGTCTTTTATTGAGTACCGAGCACTTATCATAACTCTGGGGATTTATTGTTTAAAGAACAGTTTATGTTCTCTCAGCGCACACGTGAGGAGCATGTGGCGCGCTTGGCGCTGAGTGCTATCCAATGAGCACAGAGTGCTTCTGTCAAGTAGCACACACGTGAGGAGCACGTGGCGCACTTGGCGCTATGCGCCAGATAATGAGCGCAAAGCGCTTCTGTCAAGTAGCGCACATGTGAGGAGCATGTGGCGCGCTTGGCGCTATGTGCCAGATTCAGAGCGCCATGGTGCTTTTTGTGAGATAGCGCACACGTGATGAGCACGTAGCGTGCTTGGCGCTGTGCGCCAGTCAATGAGCGCAGAGCGCTTCTGTCAAGTAGCGCACACGTGAGGAGCACATGGCGCGCTTGGCGCTATGCACCAGATTCGGAGCGCTATGGCGCTTTTTGTGAGATAGCGCACACGTGAGGAGCACGTGGCGCGCTTGGCGCTGTGCGCCAGTTAATGAGCGCAGAGCGCTTCTTTAAATTTAGAGCGCTAAGGCTTTACAGTGCTGCGCGCTAGATTTGGAGCGCTGAGGCGTTTCTTTTAATTGGAGCGCTAAGACTCTTCTTTTAAGCAGCTCTGCTTTCTGAGAATTAAATTCCCTCTTATAAGAGACTTTGTCTCATAGATTTAAGAACAAAGTTCTTATTTTATAGGAGATGTTTTCAATCTCTTATGTTTTGGTGAAAGGTTTTGCCTTTATGGATCTGTGATCCTAAGAGAATTGAATTATTCTCCCCACTTTTTATAATGAGATGTTATGATCTCTTTGTGAAAGACAATTTGTCTTAAAGATCTATGATCTAGCATAAGAACTAAGTTCTTTTTATGATGAGATGCTTTGATCTCTCTGTTTTTACCTTGAAGAAAAGTTCTTCTTCTGCTAAGAGTTTTGCTCTTCTCTCTGAATTTTCTCAAAGTTTAGGGGGGGTTCCTCTATATGAGACTTGAAGTCTTGGGGTCTTTATATAGGGCAAGCTGATTTGTTGAATCAGTTGAAGAGATATTTTCTCTAATTGATTTGGGGATTTCCCCACCGTTGGATCTTTGATCCTAAGGCTTCTGTTTTACAGAAGGTAATCTTCTTATTTTTAACAAGATTGAGAAATCTTTTCTCATGCAGAATTTATTCTACACCATTGTGATTTTTAATCACCATTGGATCATTGATCCAACGGTGCTCTGATTTACAGAGCAAAATCTTTTTGTTTGGAAAGATTCTGAAGAATGTGTTCTTAACAGAATTTTATTCTAGTAACTTGATTATTTATCATCTTCATTGGATTTTTGATCCAACGGTGGGGAACATTTAGTTTTAGCGCTAGCGCACTCGCGCTTTGCACGTGAGCGCTGTTTCAGAGCGCTGGCGCTCTTAGCGCAGCGCACTCTTGCTCTGCATGTGAGCGCTGTTTCAGAGCGCTGGCGCTCTTAGCGCCAGCGCACCCGTGCTTTGCACGTGAACGCTGCTTGCTGGCACTTTTATGAAGCGCTGCTTCATTTCAAATTTTGAAAATTTGAACAGAGCTTTACTCTGATTGGGGGAAACAAATGCCCCCCACCGTTGCCCTCACGTGGCTTACACGTGAGTGCAGCGGTGGTAGCATCTGCGCCATAAGATCAAATTAGAAATTGAAACGGCTCTCAGTGCCTATAAATAGGGCCTTTGGCCCTTTGAGATGATCTCTGTTCATCTTCTTACTTTTTTTCTGAGAATTATTTCTCCTTCAGAGTATAGCTCTTCGTCTTAAGAATTTTCTTAGGGACAGACCTCTGTCAAAAATTTAGGTAAAGATTAAATCTTTCTAAGGTTTCACCCATTAACAGAGGTTTGCTCTTTTCAAATCAATTAGATTTTTAGGGTTTCTCAATAGAGCTTTGCTCTTCATAGATCTAAAGAGATCTTTCTTAGGGTTTCTTAACCTATTAACAAAGCTTTGCTCTTTTCAAATCATATAAATTTGTTAATCTTTCATGAAAACTCTTAGAGTTTGTTCATAGATCTTGAAGATCTCGGAATTTTTGATTCATTAAAAAGCTTAGCTTTAAGTTTTCTGATGGGTTATTCCATCATTTTACAGAGCATGGCTTTTCAAGAATTTTCTTGAGGAATTTTATTCTTTTCATCATCAGAGCTGACAAATGTCACTCTGTTGTAGAGCGCTGCTCTCAATAGGAGATGATTGTTTGAATATGATTTCCGATCTTCTTGATGTGTAGTTGGTTTTTAGAAAATAGAATTTAGAAATCACAACCAAAAATATTTGACCGCAATCAATAACGGTGTCGGATGTAGCGCGTTAGTAAGTGCGGATCGTCCACAGGGAAAGTGAGATCCGTTTAATTTTCGAATTAGATGAGTTAAAAATTTAAGGCAAAGAAAAGAAAACAATTCATGATTTGTAATTGAAGATCAAGAGTAAGAAAAATCTAGATCTAAAAGAAAACAAGAATTGAGATGAGAGATAATTTCCAATCAACACTCAAGATTATAAGTATGGCTCGTAGGAGTAGATCGGATCTATAGATTTGATGAGATCTAATGATTACTCATTCTTATCCATTAACGAATTGATACTAGATCGATACAAATTCATCGAGGTTTAAGGATCGTGCGGGAAAATTAGGGATTCCGCAACTCATCCTTTGTCTTTTCGATAGATCGCATTCAAATTCTAGCTTCTAGTTAATCAAATGGTCAATAGTTGTTCCCTAGTTTCGAGTGAACACGATCTAGAAAGCATCATCTCGAGACTAGGTCATTAATCATTTGATTCACTAGAATTTCAAAGCATTATAGGATTTAAGAATTGTAGGAATATCTAAATCATCATCATCTAAAGATCGTCACAACTCCTACACGAGCGGAGATTACTCAAACATCATGATCACAAACACAATCACAAATTGAGATCTAATCATTATGCTTGAATTAAAAGATAAGCAAGAATATAGAAAATTCACCTTTATTTATCGACAAATTTCGTTACAACTCTCTTGAATTTACAAAAGGTAGGAACTAGATCGTCGATTTCGGCTTCGCTCGGCTCCTTGAGTCGCGGATCGACGTGGATCTCTTGCTCCGTTGAAAATCCGGCGTCGCTTCTAAAAGTTGAAGGAATTCTTGCTTGAATTGATCTCGGGATCTTGATCTTGAGGTTGAATTGGGGATTGAATTTGGGGAACAAGTTGTGTCACTCAACTTGTGGAGGAAGAAGATGGTGATTCTTGAACAATTTGCACCTTAGATCTAGGCTCTCTTATATAGACCTCCAAATTCTAAATCTAGGATTGAAATTTGAATTCCCTCCACAAGTTAGTTAACCAAAAGATTTAAATTTCTCTCCAAAAAGTTAGTTAAGCCCAAAATTTGAATTTCCCTCCAAGAGTTTGTTAAGCCGAGCCTTCTAGATGTGCCACGTGGAGCTTCTGGGGTCTTCTGGAAGCTTTGGCCGTTATTTAAGAGCATGTGAGGAAATTTGAGGCAATGATCTCTTAATAAGGCCGCGGATCTGCGGCGCCAAGGGGGTTTGGGCCGCGGATCCGCGGTCCTTTATGGGCTTTGGAAGTTGAGTTTTATTCTATTGACTTGGGCTGACATATGAGCCTCTTTCTGATGTGTGGATTTTTATTTGGCCTTCTGTATCACTACTAGATCTTCAGCCTTTGAGTTGGCGCATCTTTATCAGCTCTTTTTCCAATTTTGGGCTCTGCTTCTGTGATTTCCTGCATTAGACCCCAGACAAGAGTTGCACAATACAAGGATGATGCGATGCCATGAAAAACACACAATTTCCCTAAAAGTGCCGGTTTTAGTATACAGTACAAATAATCCAGTATTTTACATGTGTTTTGCTAATATGTGTGATATGAATACCGGATACCTATACATGAGTGCAAAAGGTAGGGAAATTGCCGTGTTAGAAATGCAGTATTTTCGACTGATCAAATTCCCCCAAACTTATTTTCGGTCGTCTCGAGCGAACTGTTTTATTAAAAATAGAAGGAGAAAATAAAGAAAGAGAAAAACTAACCAGCACACTTTCGTAGGCAACACGATTGCACTGAGCACGTGCAACAAGCCTTTAAACCTCTAGGTGTCCTTAGTAGGAGGAGTGTTGTCTCCTGAGGGTTTTCAGCGAATTGCACCCACAAAATCCAATAATAAAAGGAAGATCGTGAATATTACATTTAAAGAAAAGAATTGTAAAAGAAAGACTTGAAAATTAGGGTTTCGAACTAAGCTAGTTTTTCGGTTGTCATGAGCCCTATCTTAATGGTCATGAAAAGATGTCAGAAATCACGTCCTCCCTCAATAAAACATCGTCTTATCCTTCATTCCTATCTTTCTTCCAAATATCGATCATATCACCCCGCGTGTGTGTAAAGGACATCCCTACACCCGGAGAATTCAATTCAAGCTATCATACTCTTGTCCATCAGCCTCAGTACTTTTTAATTAATGAATATTTAGACGAATTTGCTCACACACTTTCATGCGACCGTTATACTTCTTGAGGTACTAACCGACCGATTACTCATGTGTTTGCTTATTTGGTGTATTTTTCTCGTCTTGCACTACCTTAGGCATAGCAGTGACTACCAGACCAGTTGGCCTTAGGGCACTAGGTGAAGAGGCACCCTCGCTATACATTTTTTATTGCCCTTGGTGATAACAAAGACCAGTGTCCATTTTTCTCACCACTTTATATTTTATTCATTTTTTTTATTTCCTTCATACATCAGCTTTAAGACAAGAGCATTTCAAGGTATCCTCTACTATTCCGGGCTTTAAGACGTGTGTAAGTGCGAATAGCAGGGTATCAACGTTCAAAATGCTTGGCTTTCCAGAATAGAAACTATTTTTCAGACTTATTTTTATCCTCAGATTAGTGACTTCCTCCATCTTACTAACCCTTGGGACAACGGCTCATAACTACTTATTACTAGTTCGTATAAGAAAACTTCTAATTTTCTTGGTTTTCTTAAATTTTTCTAATCTCATGGATGTAATTGTTCACCATCTAATCTTTTATTATCATAAATATTAAATATTTTTATATTTTGAAATTTTTTAAATTTTTTTGTGAGTTTTGAAATTTTTTGAATTTTTATAGGTTTTTATGGGTTTTGAAAAACTATTTACAAAAAATGATGAGCCAACAAATATGTACACAGAATTTTTATGGGTTTTGAAATTTTTTAAATTTTTATGGTTTTTAAAGAAATGTTTTGTGCTTATGCAAATGATATGCACACGATGCAAAACTAAGCACAAACCTCCCCCAAACTTGTTTTCAACAGTGTCCTCACTGTTACCAACCGCTATATCTACAAAACCTGTAAGCCTGGGAGGAATTTATTAGTGGGGGCAAAATATATAAATGAAGATCCTCTCCCAAACTTATTTTTGGCTTAAAATTTTTTTTGTAAAAATTTTCTTTTTCAAGAGCCAGAAAAATTGCCCCCCAAACTTGAGTTATGCAATGTTAAGCTTTGAAAATCACATGAGGGGGTCAAGAACCATTGGTCGATGCCAAGATTTGCAAAGACCGAATATCAACACCAACCATTCGAAAATTTTATCAATGCAGTGCTCTGGTTGGTGGAAGAAGAAGTGGGGAAAGGTTAAGTGGTGGAACAGAATGTGTGTGCATCTCATTTTGGAAAGACGATGCAGTGAATGTGATGGATTACTCGCATTCTTTTTACAATTCAGAAGAAGGGGTGGAGGTTCAATTTCAATGATTGGGACATGATTCATCTCAACACCCGTGTTATTCAGAAATGCGAGTTCATCAGCGAAGATCTCCTCAAAAGTTTCATCAATACCCCGAAGAATAATGTCATCATAAAGTGCGGGGTGATCTTCAGACTCTAAAATCAGTTCATAATCGGTGTTAGTTGTTGACCCGGACATCCCGGTGGAAGAGTCCGTACGTGTCTGATACATAGTTGGGTCAAACAACAATGTATGAAAAGAGTCAAGATCGGTATCAGGAGGATCATCAAATTCGCTGCTGTCGACATCCATTAAGTCGACAGAACAGACATGAGCAGTAGGTTCAGAGGGTACACTTTCCAACTTGTAAATGTTCAGCTCTATTGACCTATTCCCGAAGGATAGGGTCATAGAGCCATTACGACAGTTGATGATAGCGTTGGAAGTGGCCAAAAAGGGGCGACCTAAAATCACCGGAATTTGATTCCGGGGGTTCGCTACAGGCTGTGTATCAAGTACAATAAAATCCACAGGGAATACAAATTCCCCGATTTTTATTAACACATCCTCCAGTTTACCCCTAGGTTTGGTGATTGAGCGGTCAGCCATCTGCAGAGTACAATGGGCTGGTTTCAACTCTCCGATTCCTAGTTGCTCATAGACTGAGAAAGGAAGCAGGTTAACACTTGCGCCAAGGTCTAAAAGAGCAAGGTTGATGTGTTTATCCCCAATAGCAATCGATATCGTAGGACATCCTGGGTCCTTACGTTTCTTTGGTAGCTGAGGGATAAAAGCAGTGCTAATGTTATTGGACATGAAGACCTTCTTTGGCACTTGAGTCTTCCTCTTCCTAGTGCACAAGTCCTTAAGAATTTTCGCATAAGCGGGGACTTGTTGAATCGCATCTAGGAGAAGGATGTTGATGTTAACCTGTTTGAACATTTCCATAATTTTCTCCATATGTGGACTCGATTTGTTAGCCCTTAACCGGTTCGGGTAAGGTGCTTTAGCAATGAGCGCTGGGTCCATCATAGGAGAAGAAAGTGGGGGTAGACGTGATCCCGAAAGAGGAGTGGGGATCGTCTGTGGAGGGATAGAAGAGGTGGGCTGATGTGTCGAGCCTAGAGGGAAATGGAGAATAGGCTCGCGAGAAGGCGGTAGGGTAGAAGAACAAGAATCAGAAGCAGAAGTGTGTGTGTGAGGAAAGGTCTCAGCCGGGGTGTTGATAGGATTTTCAATATCATCAACTTCTTCCCCAACATGGTTATCCAGCACTCTCCCAGATCTCAACGTGGTGATTGCATTTACATGATGTGAATAGCCAGGATTGGGCAAAGGTTGAGCTGGGAGTTTCCCTTTCTCTCTTGCACTCATTTCGGCCTTAAGTCGTGCAATCTCAGATTCCATCGTTTTGATACTCTCAGCTTGGGACGCTGAGTTTTTCTTTATCTCACCGACAGAAGACCTAACCTCGGCCGACATTTCCGTGAAATTTGACAAGAGTGATTTCATGGTTTGAGCGAATTGAGAGAACTCGTCAGAACAGGTCGACTGCATGGGATTAGAAGGTGCAGGAGTGTTGACCTGGTTTTGAAAATTTTGTGACTGGTAGGGGTGCTGGGTGAGTTGAAGTGGTTGCTGTTGTGGCGGAAGGACCCTTTGAAATTGATTCGGGTTTGGAACCGTGTTTTGGGATTGGTTCCAAGCAAAATTCGGGTGATTCCTCCAACCCTGATTATATGTGGAAGAAAAAGGGTCATTTCCAGGTCTTTGAAATGCGGCATTGGTATGCTCGAGACCTTGAAACTGAGAGTTTAAAGGACATTCTTCCGTTAAGTGAGACGGATCAGAACAGCACCCACAAACAGTTTTGGGGAGCGACATTGGGTTTAGGGAGGCTGCTAAGAATTTGTGTTCCATAGCGTCGAGCTTCTTTTGCATTGCTGCCATCTCAGCTCGAACACCTATGGACACGTCTATTTGGTGTACGCCACCCCTACTCGATGGCTGGGTTCCAGTCTTCCACTGTAGTGACTTTTCAACAAACTCTTCCAAAAATTTCCATGCTTCCCCATCATCCTTGGTCATAAAGGTGCCTTGACACATGTTTTCAAGGTTTTGTTTAGTGGTAGGGTTACTGCCCTCATATATGATTCGGCAAAGATCCCATCTCGGGATGCCGTGATGTGGGCATTGAACCAAAAGATCCTTGAATCGGACAAAGCATTTTGAGAATGGTTCAGCCGGAAGCTGGGAGAATTGATATAGTTCGTTACGGATTCGAGCTTTCTTTTGCATAGGGTAGAATTTCTTAAGAAATGCCGCAACGAATTCTTCCCAATTCGTGATGGAATGTGCGGTGGTGTTATACAATCACTTCTCGGCTATATCGCACAAGGTAAATGGAAGAAGTCGAAGACGCATGGCATCCACAGAAAGTTGTGATGTACCCATCATTACGCATACGTTTTCAAATTTGGTGATAAAAACGTACGCGTCTTCAGTCTCGAGACCGTGGAATTTGGGTAGAAGGTTGATGTACTGGGGCTTAATCTCAAAGTTATCCCCGTTGGCTGGTGGAATGGATAAGCAGGTCGAGAGAGGACCTCGCAAAGGGTAGCACCTCTCTTGGAGAGAGATACGGGGAGGATTCTGCGCACCAACAGACGGCAGCAGAGCAGCGGTAAAGAGGTTCGATGGAGACGGATCCATCTGTGTGGGTGTGGTGGTGGGTAAAAGAAAGGTAAATGGAGAAATACCGACTTCGGAGTCGATCGAGGGGACGCGGACAAGTCGGACACTAGAATCCCGTGTCCATTCTATCTTGCACTAAAAGGGGTTAGTACAAGTGGCAGCGTGATTTATAATTAGGGGAAGTGAAGTGAATGCGGTGTTTGTTTTGAAAAATGATACGGATTTTGAAAATATGATGCGATCACAACAAATGCAACAAGCAACCCTAAAATTTATGGTCACCTAGGTCCAATCTCTAGACCGCTCCTAACTTCCAAAAGACAAGTCGCAGGATAAATCCTCCACTGCCTCTTTGTTTCTCCTGTGGCCAGGTAAGTGCCAGGTAAGTGGGAGGTTCTCCACTACGTAAGTAGTGGGCCTAATTAAGTAACCACTAGCCTTCGACACACTTGCCTTAGACACCACAAAAAGAAACGCGGATAAGCAATGAATTACCCACGGCCTTCTTCTGTCCTAAGTGAGCGCGACGGTCCTTAGAGTCATCTCTAGATATTTTTTAATTAATGAGGGTAACGCAGATGCAGGTTTGTGATTTTGGAGCTTAGGAAGGGTAATGAACTCCCCACCTAATCTGGATTTGGTCGTGCCCCTTAATGTCCGTATTAATTATGCAAACAACCACAAAATCAAAAACAAGCACAATTTATTTTGCTTTTTGCGGTGCTACGATTTTTGCAAAGAAGCCTGCAACAAATTGTTAATTGGAGCAGATTTTAGGAAGGAGATAAGAAAGTTAGAGGTTACCAGATAAAAATTGTACAGAGATCCCCTAGAACCGCCGCGATTCCGCCGCGGTTAGCCCCTAATGCCGCGGTTCTGCCGCACCTTGAGCTCCTCTCTGCACTGAAAAATTTGGTACTGCTCCTGTTCAGCTCCTGAGCTTTCTGGAATTCTCCAAATAATTTTTCAATTTCACAGCAAGCTCCAGATCTCCTTGCAATTAACCATAACAACTCGTTTAGTGTTTTGCACGAGTTTTGATCTAAAAAAATATTGATGGAATAAACTTTTCAACTCAAATTTCAAAAAATGAACAAATAGCACACGATCCCCGGCAACGGCGCCATTTGATTGTTTGAATACGATTTCCGATCTTCTTGATGTGTAGTTGGTTTTTAGAAAATAGAATTTAGAAATCACAATAAAAAATATTTGACCGCAATCAATAACGGTGTCGGATGTAGCGCGTTAGTAAGTGCGGATCGTCTATAGGGAAAGTGAGATCCGTTCAATTTTCGAATTAGATGAGTTGAAAATTTAAGGCAAAGAAAAGAAAACAATTCATGATTTGTAATTGAAGATCAAGAGTAAGAAAAATCTAGATCTAAAAGAAAACAAGAATTGAGATGAGAGATAATTTCCAATCAACACTCAAGATTATAAGTATGGCTCGTAGGAGTAGATCGGATCTATAGATGTGACGAGATCTAATGATTACTCATTCTTATCCATTAACGAATTGATACTAGATCGATGCAAATTCATCGAGGTTTAAGGATCGTGCGGGAAAATTAGGGATTCCGCAACTCATCCTTTGTCCTTTCGATAGATCGCATTCAAATTCTAGCTTCTAGTTAATCAAATGGTCAATAGTTGTTCCCTAGTTTCGAGTGAACACGATCTAGAAAGCATCATCTCGAAACTAGGTCATTAATCATTTGATTCACTAGAATTTCAAAGCATTATAGGATTTAAGAATTGTAGGAATATCTAAATCATCATCATCTAAAGATCGTCACAACTCCTACACGAGCGGAGATTACTCAAACATCATGATCACAAACACATCACAAATTGAGATCTAATCATTATGCTTGAATTAAAAGATAAGCAAGAATATAGAAAATTCACCTTTATTTATCGACAAATTTCGTTACAACTCTCTTGAATTTACAAAAGGTAGGAACTAGATCGTCGATTTTGGCTTCGCTCGGCTCCTTGAGTCGCGGATCGGCGTGGATCTCTTGCTCCGTTGAAAATCCGGCGTCGCTTCTAAAGGTTGAAGGAATTCTTGCTTGAATTGATCTCGGGATCTTGATCTTGAGGTTGAATTGGGGATTGAATTTGGGGAACATGTTGTGTCACTCAACTTGTGGAGGAAGATGATGGTGATTCTTGAACAATTTGCACCCTAGATCTAGGCTCTCTTATATAGACCTCCAAATTCTAGATCTAGGATTGAAATTTGAATTCCCTCCACAAGTTAGTTAACCAAAAGATTTAAATTTCCCTCCAAAAAGTTAGTTAAGCCCAAAATTTGAATTTCCCTCCAAGAGTTTGTTAAGCCGAGCCTTCTAGATGTGCCACGTGGAGCTTCTGGGGTCTTCTGGAAGCTTTGGCCATTATTTAAGAGCATGTGAGGAAATTTGAGGCAATGATCTCTTAATAAGGCCGCGGATCCGCGGCGCCAAGGGGGTTTGGGCCGCGGATCCGCGGTCCTTTATGGGCTTTGGAAGTTGAGTTTTATTCTATTGACTTGGGCTGACATATGAGCCTCTTTCTGATGTGTGGATTTTTATTTGTCCTTCTGTATCACTACCAGATCTTCAGCCTTTGAGTTGGCGCATCTTTATCAGCTCTTTTCCCAATTTTGGGCTCTCCTTCTGTGATTTCCTGCATTAGACCCCAGACAAGAGTTGCACAATACAAGGATGATGCGATGCCATGAAAAACACAAAATTTCCCTAAAAGTGCCGGTTTTAGTATACAGTACAAATAATCCAGTATTTTACATGTGTTTTGCTAATATGTGTGATATGAATACCGGATACCTATACATGAGTGTAAAAGGTAGGGAAATTTCCGTGTTAGAAATGCAGTATTTTCGACTGATCAGGAGACTTACTCCTTGGCCGGAGGGATCCTCATTAAATAAGAATCCTTTGAGGATTCCCTCATTTAATGACAGTCTCATCAAATGATGAGACTGTTTTATTAATGATGAGTTATCATTTAGATTATGTGGGTCTCCCTCCGGGTCCCTTTCCACTGCATTGCAGTGCGGTACGAATTTTAAGTACCCAGTGCCAGAACTTGACTTGCAGCATTGACGGCTAACTTTGTTCTATTTCGCGCAGGTATCATGTCTTTCGATACTTCGTTTCCCTTTGTCCGTTCAGAAAGTGGATTCCCTGCAGCACCAGTAGACCGAGAAGTTTTCGCACTGATCAAGGATCACGACCCAGAGCGGAAGAATCTCCATTTATGGGGAACATGGTACAACCAGATCATCATGGGTCGGCACAGCTTCTCTTGCACAACACCTTCAGAGCCCATTTCGGCGATTTATTATGCCGACGTACCCCCGGTGAACTATACCGTAGAGGTGGTTAATTGGGCTTCAGAGGGTTGCCTTCAGCCCTCTATGGCTGCAATACCTGTACAACCGCCGATGGCTTTGGACATTCTAGGGCAGCGTATATGCCAGGGTGAGTCGCGCCCTTGGGGACAACCATACAACATAGGCTTGACTCCCCGTCACTCAGTTGGATATCTGCAGTAGGCCCGATACATCTTATCAGCAAAGTCAGAGCTGCTAAGGCTCGGGTTGTACCCCGCTATCTATGCTTCTCTGTTCCAGTATTCCACACCTCCAGCATGGTGGGTCAAAGCATTTTTGGAACAATGGAACGTTCCAACTCACACTTTCCTTATGCTAGATCGGGAAGTTTCCATCTCTTTGGAGGAGTTTGCGGATATCTCCGGCTTGCCTGTTAGATGGGAGCATTATGAAGAGATCTTGCCCCCTGACGAGTATATTTTTGCTACCCGACTGGTGATGACGGGTCTAACCCCAGAGAATGCCATTCAACACCGATTCCCCAGCTTGATCAAGGTGCTAAACATTTACGAGGGCCTATTTCTTGAATCTGGAAGTCATGGGGTTAGCTTTGCGGACTTCATCGTCCGTTTTCTCCGCCCAGAAGCTTTATCACAAAAAGGTGAAAGGTTTGCCAAACTTGATGATCCTTTTGGTTTCGGCTTGGATACCCGACCAATAACGGAAGCCGATCAAAAGAGTTTCTTCCTTCCAAATGCCGCGGTCATCCCCTTTTCAGAAATCGCCGCTAAGGACATTGATGAAGAAGCGTTCTTTCTAGGGTTCCTTGGTTTGTGGTTAAGCTGGTTCGCGCTTCCCATGCACCCTCGCTACATGAGGCCGTCTGTCTTCTACCCAGCTCATTGGATGGTTGAAGGGAGACAGGTCGCTGTTGGGATTTCCGGGCTGGCTCATTTGTATCACGGCCTTAGCTTGGCGGCCGACACTACTCAACCGGGGGTGCAGCCCATGAACTTCCCGATGCATTATTTTACTTCATGGCTCGAGCTACATGTGCTCGGTGCTTTTGGAATGCACAAGCGGCCCCATTTCTATGAAACTTGCAATTTTCCACGGATCATGTGGCTGGTCGATGCTTCCACTATGGAGCCAAGTCAGCGAGATGCGTGGGGTGTGATTCTTCGTCCGCGTACAGTCGGGGACGACATGACCTTTGTTGATAAGGTCATGACCATCGGTAAGGAATCCGCTAAGACAGTGCAGCCGCTGCGGGACACCTTTAAGGACGAAGTTTCTACCTTGAAAGCTCGGTAGATTCTCCATTTGTACTCGATCAGGCCGAGCTACTTGGTGTTCAGGCAGAACGACTTAGCTTTGTTCATGAGATATAACCCCCACCATTTTCCTCAGCAATAAATTTATAATCAGGGCACCGCTCGAGGCATTCTTGGCAGAACCGGTTAATACTGAAGAGGGCATCCGGAGCGCTTTGCACCACTTCATGCGCCTAAACACAGGGTCCAATTTCTTCATCAGTGAGCCGAGTTGTGTTTCGAAATCCCTGAACGTATACGTAGCGTGGTATCAACACGCGATGGGTGATGTTATCAAGGAGGAGAAGCGACTGTTGCTTGATTGCAAGGGTGCAGCCCCGGCTGGTAATCCGACCGTTCCCCTAAAGCAGCGGACCATCGTTCATCCTCCTTTGATAGAGGCTGCTGTGATTGTGGTCCCGCGCACCATATCTAAGCTTCCCTTTCCTCGTGCTCCCGTGAAAGCGGTGGCAGTGGCGTCTCCTGAGTCTGGCGTGGGTTCGAAGATCGGGACTCGTCGTCCAAAGGTGCCCACCAAGCGTAAACTTGTGCTAGCGGCTATCGGCACTCGCTCACAGAAGAGAAAGAAGTCAATACTCTCTGCAGACGTTGCATTCGTCCAGGAGCCTCATGCTCCTTACAGCGAGGGCATAAGTGAATACGGGGCCAACGAAGGCTTATTCATGGCGCCGGATGATACTGATCTAGAGGCTGCTATTGCAGCTTCCGAGCGATTAGCTAGCCATAAGCAGGACTGGTCACCCTTGCACAGTCAGGTAGACTTCAGCTATTACGTTTTTATTATCATGCTTTGACTGACACTTCTTCTTTAACATGCATCTCCACTGAAGAAGCTCTCACGGCTTCTCTCAAGACTTTTGAAGAGGAGGAAAGGCTTCGTGCTTCCTTGGGCATTGGTACATTTCGGCTCACTATGCCTCCATTCCCGTTTTTATGAGTAAACTAACTCTTGTTTTCCATCTTATTGCATGGACTAGCTTGACTCAGGTTATCCCAAGTGCAGAGCCGATCGCGAGTGATGACACTGTGACGCTCCCAAGACCAGCTGCCAAAGTCCCAGCCTCCCCAGTATTGCCGAAAGAAGCTTCGCTCAAACAGCCGATGACGGACGCTGTAGAGGCTCCAGAGGCAGAACCTGATTCGGATGATGACATCTCCTTGATGGAGGCTTTGAGGAGGTCACTTCTCTCTGCCAAGTGTTAGTTATATCTAAGCCCTAGAGTCCATTACTGTACATACGATGTATATTGTAATGGATGCTTGGACATATATAGGGAGGACTTTCTTGCTCGACATGATAGTATGCTATCTGGTACTTTATCTTAACATATACTCTGATTGTCTCTATATTACATGTTGATAAAGCCCTTAGGATATGTACTCGACTACTGGGACTATGATGAGATCATACTAGTGGGGCCACGGTAGTCGACGAGTACATCCTATAACTGTTCCTAGTCGAGGGTGTATCGAGACAGGGCATCGATACACCAGAGTAGACTAGCGTATACGCATATTGACCCATATGATGGGCGATGGATGATCCCATATCCATCGGTGTTTGACATCAAGGATGGTGTACGGGTGCTCAGTAGAGACTGGGTACACTGGACGTGTTAGTTATATGTATGCCCTAGAGGCCATTACTGTACATTGGATGCATATTGTAGTGGATGCTGGGACATATATAGGAAGGACTTTCTTGCTCGACATGATAGTACGCTATCTGGTTGCTCTTTATCTTAACATGTATACTTTCTGTCTCTCTGATTACATGTTGATAAAGCCCTTAGGATGTGTACTCGACTTCCAGGACTATGATGCAGATCATACTAGTGGGGCCTGGGTAGTCAATGAGTACATCCTTCATTGTTCCTAGTCGTGGGAATATCGAGACGGGGCATCGATATTCCAGAGTAGACTAGCGCATATCTTCTCGACCCATGCGATGGGCGATGGATGATCCCATATCCATTGGTGTTTGACATCGAAGATGGTATGCGGGTGCTCAGTGGAGACTGGGTACACTGAACGGACTCGCCGAGAACTCCCAGATGGTATTATACCTCACGTCAGATGGCAGTTCTCTGGTGACACTGGTACAGCTTAGTCTGTTGACCCGAGATCGTCATAGAGTCTTGTGTGTCTCCCACTGTGCTTTGATTTCCACCCTACCACGGCTCTACTGAGTCATGCAAACAGGTGGTTTTTGGGTACAGTCCCGATTCACATGGAGGCAATAAGCGATAGGAGGGGATTCGTCTCTCCCGGTATTGGGCGTTGATGTTGTGCTATGCTCGACTGGCTATAACAGGAAATCCCTGGCCAGGGTTGCAGTGATATACTGGTAAGAGTTATCAGTAGTTTCACGAATGTTATGGACCTCACGTCGGCATGACTTATCAAGCTACTGGGGTCTGACGTTTACCACCCCTAGGCGAGATATGCGACATATCAGACGATCAAACCGGACTGTACGGTAAGTGTTACTGGTTGGATTCGCAGGAGTGTGAGCGGGCTTGCTCGTCGATCTTCTGATCGCTCAATACCCGGGTGGCCGTTACGTTTAGCAGACCACTTGCGGCTTGTGGGTGTTTGATATGATCATCATCCGCTGCCGGCGTATTGACGAGTCTTTAGAGTCCTACACAGAGGTTTCCTGGCTCAAGCGAAACGAAATAGGAGCGCATATGAGATATGTGCGGGACCGAGAATAATTCGTGTATGTGATACCGTATTCCATTCTCGCGATGAATGTATCGATTAGTTATATGCGATATAACCTAGTTATCGAATCAAGGATCGATTCGATAAGCCGATACATTGGATACTAGCCGGTTATATGCGATATGACCGGATCGTTAAATCAAGTATTGATTTAATGATTTAATGCATAATTATATATTTGATATATTACTTTACATTAACTAGTATTGGTTCACTTTATGCGGATATTCTCACTTGATGATGCACATTGTATATGTGATATATTCTTGTGCACTTTTTTGTATCATGTTTGATGATACATGCAACCTTGGGCTTGTGTAAAGACTTAAACCATGATTAGTGAATGGTTAGGGTTTCTTTTCTTTTAATTCTTTATCCATTTATTTATTTATTCATTCTTTTTGGCAAAAGAAAAGGATGGTGGCTTTCTTTGTTTTACATTGAAGCTTCTTGAAGCTTTGAATAAGTCCACCATTCTTGTCTCATGTCTAACCCTAACCACTCATTTAACCCTAGTTAAATCTCTACACTAAACCATGGTTGTTGGCATGATAAGTATCATATGGTTTTTTATTTTAAATAATAACTTATCATATATTATCTTCTTCTTCTTCTTCTTCTTCTTCAAGAAGAAAGATGTTGATAGCTTCAATGGCAACTAGCCAAATCAAGTGAGAAATCCAAATCTAAAGTCTACCCACTTCCTATTTCTTCATCCTCTACTACTTACCATGTAGTAGAGTATGTTGTCTTCATAAGTTTCTTGACTTGGCGAAGGCGGAGCTCGTTCTTGTGATGCCTCGACGTAGATCATCTTCGGCATCGAACCGACGATCAAGCCCGCCCATTTCTTCAACGAAGCCGATGCTTGAGTTCAGGGTTCGATTTGGACAGCGGAGGGAGATCATCGCGGAGCTTAGAAAGTGGTGGACCGGATCTACAAAGGTTGTAGTCACTTTTCCTTAGCATTTAATTCGATTACATGCTTGCTTCGCCTATATATCTAGTTGACGATCCGTATTAGGGTTTGTAGGCACCCGTAAAATTTGATTTGTGCATGTTTGATCACTTGTGAGACTCCATTAGAGTGCCTAGGAACCCTACAGTGGTATCAGAGCCTAGCTAGAGCCTTAGGCGAAGTCCCGACGGAATCAGAAGTCCGATCGACCCAAAACCCGACTTGAAAAATGCTCTCTGGACTTTTCTGTAAAATGTGGATTTTTGTAGATTAAAAATATTCAGAAAAATCAGCAGGAAGATATAAGGGTTACTGTAAAATTCGAGGGCTTGATTCCATAAAGGAGGCGCGGATCCGCGGCCTTACAGGAGGCTCCTGCGGCGGATCCGCGGCCCTTTTGTCGTTTTGTGCATCGAATTTTGCACAGTAATTCTTAGTTGTCTGTGCTGGTTTTCCTGGGGATTTTTAATAATTTTTCCCAGAGTTGCATTTTCTTAGTTGTATTGGGGACTCGGTGTATTCGATCGGACTGTCTAATCTTGTCGGTGTGCTTTTCCGGGTATTTTTTAGAATATGTTAAAAAGTTCGATCGGATATAAATACCCACTTTTTCCCCTGCCGGGAAATTTCCAATTGTTGGATTTTTCCGTAGTTTAACGACGTTCTAAGTAGTGCAAGTAACGCGATGGACCCTCTAGAAGACAACAAACCTTAACTCGATTATGTGACCGTCTTGAACTGCCCTTTGAACCTTCGGGTTTGGGGCAGTACGGCGTGCCACATGTGAGGCGTTGGCTTGACCCTTCTACGGCTGGACCGTTGGTACTGAGGCACGAACTGAATGTTGTTAGACTTATTTCATGTGTTCAGCTGTTTCGGGAAAACTTGGGTGTTCGATTGTTCGATCGGAAAGTTTAACATTTTCCATTTATCCGGAATGTGATACAATAATTGGAATTCACAATTAGTTATGAGATAACGGAATGAATATTATAAACATAGCAGTTTAGTCTCACTTGATTGGTTGCCACGGAATTATGATGTGATCAAAAGTCCGTCGCAATCACGTAGCGTACGCGGATACTCGCCGGGTAAACTTAATAGACAGCCTCACCCCATAGCCCCGACCAAGTGACTGTAGGAGAACCCCGTCGCTGAAAGCATCCGTTTGGGTGCTCGCGGTAGCGGTGTTCTGCCTTGGTGCACTTCGTCGACGGTTTCGGGGGTGCGGCCGTCTACTAAAGTTTGCGACGAGCATTCGATCAGAATGTCGGGAATCCTGTTGAATTGCCCGACTTGATATTGAAAAGAGTTTTCGATAATGAGACTAAAATGCGGGGTTTATAATTGTTAGGCATGCGATGTCTAAGTATTTCATTTGGTCAGGCATGCGATGTCTGAGGAGGTTACGGATTCCAACTGTTGTAGTTTTACACTTTCTTTTCTGTGACCGTAAGTGTAATATGTGATATCGCCGGTTTCGTTGCTATATGTCAACGACAATTGGGATGTGCATATTTACTTACGTTGATGACATGTGATGTTATGTGTTGCTGGATATGTTATATTGGATCGTCGTGTTTGAATAGCCGGGGGTTTTTATGTGAGATGAGTGTTTTTCATTTTCATTCATGTAAAAACTTGTATGTAATATTCTTTTATTGGGGCGCTTCCAGGTTGCGGAAGATGTCACCGTTGATGTATATTATTTACTTTTCCGCATTAGGATAGACCCAAGGAGGGGAGCACAGGTAACCGGGTTCTGGGGTCCAGTGGGAGACCATCTCGAGGAGTCGAGTCCGGGTCTCCTAACCCTAGAATTGGTAGGGTTGCTTGCTGCTCTCGTAGGGGTCTAGGGGTGTGGGATTGGCTATTCATCACGACCGTGGAATCCGTGTTTTATACTGGCTCGTATTGAAAACACGGACGTCCTAGTATATCCAATATTTCATATGTATCTTCTGCTGTGATTTATCTGTGATCATGTGATGTTCTGTGACAGATATTATATATAGTATATATGATATATTATATAGACATTGCTTATGTTTTACACCCGCGCTAGCCCTGCCTCGCTGTGGCGTTAGTTACCTAACCTAACGGTGCAGACGGGACATCGATGCGAATGCGGATGGCATAAGCGTACGTTATATTTATCTGTGATGTTTAGGTGGACTTAAATGATGGGATATTCATTAATGAGATTAATGAAAGAAAATAAACCTAATTGATGTTGTGGAATCGAATTTCAAAATAAAAACAGGTAGCTACAGTTCTTGCTTTGCATCGCGGTGTTCATTATAGAACATCCTGCACCTTATTCGATGAGGAAAGGACCGAGATCCCTTCACCGGGAGTGACTCCTTTAGCAATAACTGGCAGATGCTACAACTCTCGGTTTGTCTTTGATCGCTTCTATAGTTTCCGCTTTGCACAGTGATATATATGATATATCCCGCACCTCATTCGACGAGGAAAGGGCCGACGATCCCTTCACCGGGAGTGACCCCTTTTGCAAAACTAGAAAAGCCTCGAAAACATTCCATTTAAAAACCATTTGATTCCGCAACGAGATCAAGTTCAAAGTGTTAAAGGTTTTCATAAAAACCATTCGCAACCCTCCGTCATTTTAGGAAGTAGAGTACTTAGTATTCGTGCTGTGTTTGTTGACCATAGTCAAGGCACAGTGTACGGTAGCTAAGTGATGTCTTCCTACACCGCATATGATGCGATTAGTTAGGACAGTCATGTGGCTTTGTTGACCTTAGCCAAGGGTCATGTGGGTGGGTCTAATTAATCACGAAATGACGGGTAGAACTTGACTAGTACCTATGATTTGTTGACCTTAGCCAAGGTCATAGGTGCTAGGGGTAAAAATCATTATCGGGAGTTTCAAGTGTTGAAATTTGCAATGAGATTGCATACCTTCTATGTGATAGTTGGATCCCGATACCCACTGCGAGTAATTGTTACTCCTGGAAGAGTTTTGCACTTTGCAATTAGCCGATCAAGTAGGTGTCTAGAAAGGTGTCAACGGGGTTACGCCTCTGGGAAAACGAGGTTTACTGTAATTAGGTCCGTGCGAAAGCACGGGGAACCTCCCTCAAAGTACCGACACTGGCCTGGCTGAAAGATTGGCGAACTTGTAGAGTGTAATTAATCCCGGCTAATCTTTCCTTTTAGGGTTTGAAGGAAGATTTGATAAAAACAGTGGGAGCCATCCTGATTAGATAAAATATATAACCAATCTGATCTTGCAAGAGCGCACGCAGAGTGTTTTCTTCTCTCTCTCTCCTGGTAGCGACCATATCACGCCTTAATCAAGATAATAAAATGGATGTATCGACCGAACCCGCTTGTTATACTGAGCTGGGGAACGTTGGTCCCGCTCCCACTTATAATTGTTATGAGACAGAGCAGGAAATTGGGGAATACCAGAATTCCTATGCCGCCCAAACGAAGACAGTGCATATGATGCATCTCCTTCGGATGTGTTCATTACAAAGAACTGTTTCTCAGTATCCTCTGCATCCTGGGTATATGATACCGGATCAGGATCCCAGATATGTAATCTGTTACATAGGGCTACAAAAAGGTAGAAAAACTGAGATCGGGTGATAAGTTTCATGAGACAGAAAACGGGGCAAGTGTTGTAGCCAAGTCTGTTGGTCACTGTCACCCTGTATTACGAATACATTGATTCTGAACAAATGCTGTTAGATACCGAACCTGATATACAAAATCATATCAGTCTCTTTATTAGTAAAGAAATGATAAAATTTTGTATTGATGGATAATGTTTTGAACATTTCCTATATCAAAAGTTGATCGGTTCAGGCACGTTATCTAAAAGCATTGACGTTCTAAATCAAACTACAGTTCCTTGTATACTGAACACACACAGGAAGAAGAGTTCAGAAATGAACGAATTCTTCTTGAGGCATTGTAGACTAGGTCATATCAATGCGACCCGACTGGCTGAAGTTACATTTAGATGTATATTTAAAACAGTTTGAATTTACATCTTGTGAAACTTGCCAGTCATGTCACAAAGATAAGATGACCATAGCCCTGTTTATTGGAAACAGAGAAAGAGTTAATGAACTCTTGGGACTGATACATGATGATGTATGTAAGGTCTCCTGTCTACACATGCCAGGACAGGTTCTTTATACTTCATTATATTCTCTGATAATCTCTCAAGATTCAGTCATATATTCCTGTTGAAATATAAGTCCGAACCTTTTGAGGTATTCTCAGAATATAACTAGGAAGTAGAGAACCAAAATACGGGTATAAGTATTATGTCCTATGATGAGATCAGGGAGGAGAATACTTGTGCATAGAATTCCTGGACTATTCTAAAGGAGAATGAGATTTTCTCTCAGTGTTACTCCTCTGAATACACCACAGCACAACGGTGTATCAGGGCGGAGCAATTGCACAATATTAGATATGGTGTGCTCTATGATGAGTATTACTGAGTTACCTATTTCCTTTTGGGAGTTATGCGCTTGAGAAGCTGCATACCTATTGAATTAGGTTCGAATCAAATCAGTGCCTACCACTCCATATAAGATATGGTGTGAGAAGATCCTATCTCTTAAGTAAGTTAAGATTTGGGATTGTCCGTCCTATGTCAAAGGCAAAATCCGGACTAGATCGAGGCAAGATCAGTTCTGTAGAACTGGAAAGGTTCCAGCTGTACAAAACTGCTAATGATTTGACAGAACCAAAGGATTCAATAGTTTCCGACGAACCTCAGCCTCTCCGCCGATCTAGTAGGGTTCCTCACCCACCTGAGAGATACCTCGGTTTCTCGATGACAGTGGGAGCAAGGATTGCATCATGAGATGATGACCCAACCAGTTTCGAGCAGGCCATCGAGAGTAGGGACTCTGTAAGAATGGCTGGATGCTTAGTGGTCTGAGATCGAATCCATATACACCAACAAAGTATGGACTTTGGTTGCTATATCTGAAGGGTTAAATCCCCATCAGGAGCAAGTATATCTTGAGAAGATTACTTGGTGTAGATGGAAAAGTTGAGACTTTCAAAGCTAGACTTGTTAAAGGTTTTCGTCATCAACCAGGCACGGATAATGATGAAACCTTTTCCAGGGACTATGTTTAAATCCATCCAGATCCTACTTGCCATGGCTACATACCATGACTACGATATCTGGTGGTTGGGTGCCATGACAACTTTTATAAATGATGATTTAGAAGAAAACGTCTATAAGAACACAGCCAGAGGGCCTCGTAGACAGTGGGAGCAGCGGAAACGTGTGCAAGATGCTTTATAGGATAAAGCAGGCATCGCGGAGTTGGAACATCTGTTTTGATGGATTAGTTAAAGAAGTTGACATCATCAAAATGGTAGATGAACCTTGTATAAACAAAAGGATAGTAGGGAGTATGGTGACGATCCTCGTAGAATATGTGGATGACATACTCTTGTTAGGAAAGGAGTTTCCTATGCTACGCTCGATCAATCTCCGCTTATCACAATGATTTTCCATATAGGATCAAAGTGATACCTACTAAATCCTAAGCTTTGGATCTATGAGATAGATTTAATTGGATGTTAGGATACTCACTAGTTGAAGTGAGATGGTATCAATCGATCCTGGGGAGAATCACTGGAAAGGTTCCAGAGTGATAAAGACGACTGAATGTCAGTCACAGGCATTGTCTTTACCCTCAGTAAAGGGACGGTATGTTGGAAGATTTCCAAGCTAAATACCGTGACAAACTAGACGATAAAGGCTGGTAACATCGCTATTAAAGATACTACCAAAGAGGCAGTTTGGGTGTATATTGGTTCATAAGATGAACTAGGTTCCTGCCATTGTATGACAATGGAAGTGTGGCTTTGGCCCTGGAACCCTGGTCCCATCAGTGACCCAGACAAATTCTGAGGAAGCATCACCTGATCATGGAGATAGTTGATCTCCGGGGTGATCGAGGTTAGGAGAGTAGACTCAGAGGATAACACGGCGGATCCACTCACGAAGGCCTTTTTCCCAAAGAGAGACTTTTAGGGGATGGTTGAGTATGTGATACTGCAACCACTGCTACAGATGGCCCTAGTACAAGTGGGAGATTGTTAGTTATATGTATGCCCTAGAGGCCATTACTGTATATTGGATGCATATTGTAGTGGATGCTGGGACATATATAGGAAGGACTTTCTTGCTCGACATGATAGTACGCTATCTGGTTGCTCTTTATCTTAACATGTATACTTTCTGTCTCTCTGATTACATGTTGATAAAGCCCTTAGGATGTGTACTCGACTTCCAGGACTATGATGTAGATCATACTAGTGGGGCCTGGGTAGTCAATGAGTACATCCTTCATTGTTCCTAGTCGTGGGAATATCGAGACGGGGCATCGATATTCCAGAGTAGACTAGCGCATATCTTCTCGACCCATGCGATGGGCGATGGATGATCCCATATCCATTGGTGTTTGACATCGAAGATGGTATGCGGGTGCTCAGTGGAGGCTGGGTACACTGAACGGACGCGCCGAGAACTCCCAGATGGTATTATACCTCACGTCAGATGGCAGTTCTCTGGTGACACTGGTACAGCTTAGTCTGTTGACCCGAGATCGTCATAGAGTCTTGTGTGTCTCCCACTGTGCTTTGATTTCCACCCTACCACGGCTCTACTGAGTCGTGCAAACAGGTGGTTTTTGGGTACAGTCCCGATTCACATGGAGGCAATGAGCGATAGGAGGGGATTCGTCTCTCCCGGTATTGGGGGTTGATGTTGTGCTATGCTTGACTGGCCATACCAGGAAATCCCTGGCCAGGGTTGCAGTGATATACTGGTAAGAGTTATCAGTAGTTTCACGAATGTTATGGACCTCACGTCGGCATGACTTATCAAGCTACTGGGGTCTGACGTTTACCACCCCTAGGCGAGATATGCGACATATCAGACGATCAGACCGGACTGTACGGTAAGTGTTACTGGTTGGATTCGCAGGAGTGTGAGCGGGCTTGCTCGTCGATCTTCTGATCGCTCAATACCCGGGTGGCCATTACGTTTAGCAGACCGCTTGCGGCTTGTGGGTGTTTGATATGATCGTCATCCGCTGCCGGCGTATTGACGAGTCTTTAGAGTCCTACACAGAGGTTTCCTGGCTCAAGCGAAACGAAATAGGAGAGCATATGAGATATGTGCGGGACCGAGAATAATTCGTGTATGTGATACCGTATTCCATTCTCGCGATGAATGTATCGATTAGTTATATGCGATATAACCTAGTTATCGAATCAAGGATCGATTCGATAAGCCGATACATTGGATACTAGCCGGTTATATGCGATATGACCGGATCGTTAAATCAAGTATTGATTTAATGATTTAATGCATAATTATATATTTGATATATTACTTAACATTAATTAGTATTGGTTCACTTTATGAGGATATTCTCACTTGATGATGCACATTGTATATGTGATATATTCTTGTGCACTTTTTTGTATCATGTTTGATGATACATGCAACCTTGGGCTTGTGTAAAGACTTAAACCATGATTAGTGAATGGTTAGGGTTTCTTTTCTTTTAATTCTTTATCCATTTATTTATTTATTCATTCTTTTTGGCAAAAGAAAAGGATGGTGGCTTTCTTTGTTTTACATTGAAGCTTCTTGAATCTTTGAATAAGTCCACCATTCTTGTCTCTTGTCTAACCCTAACCACTCATCTAACCCTAGTTAAATCTCTACACTAAACCATGGTTGTTGGCATGATAAGTATCATATGGTTTTTTATTTTAAATAATAACTTATCATATATTATCTTCTTCTTCTTCTTCTTCTTCAAGAAGAAAGATGTTGATAGCTTCAATGGCAACTAGCCAAATCAAGTGAGAAATCCAAATCTAAAGTCTACCCACTTCCTATTTCTTCATCCTCTACTACTTGCCATGTAGTAGAGTGTGTTGTCTTCACAAGTTTCTTGACTTGGCGAAGGCGGAGCTCGTTCTTGTGATGCCTCGACGTAGATCATCTTCGGCATCGAACCAACGATCAAGCCCGCCCATTTCTTCGACGAAGCCGATGCTTGAGTTCAGGGTTCGATTTGGACAGCGGAGGGAGATCATCGCGGAGCTTAGAAAGTGGTGGACCGGATCTACAAAGGTTGTAGTCACTTTCCCTTAGCATTTAATTCGATTACATGCTTGCTTCGCCTATATATCTAGTTGACGATCCGTATTAGGGTTTGTAGGCACCCGTAAAATTTGATTTGTGCATGTTTGATCACTTGTGAGACTCCATTAGAGTGCCTAGGAACCCTACAAGACGGACTCGCCGAGAACTCCCAGATGGTATTATACCTCACGTCAGATGGCAGTTCTCCGGTGACACTGGTTCAGAGTAGTCTGTTGACCCGAGATCGTCATAGAGTCTTGTGTGATTCCCACTGTGCTTTGATTTCCATCATACCACGTCCAAGAGGGCGTGCAAAAAGGTGGCTTTTGGGTACAGTCCCGAATCACATGGAGGTAATGAGCGATAGGAGGGGATTCGTCTCTCCCGGTATAGGGAGTTGATGTTGTGCCGTGTTCGATTGGCTATAATTGGAAATCCCTGGCCAGGGTTGCTGAGATTTACTGGTAAGTGTTATCAGTAGTTTCTCGAACTGTTATAGACCTCATATCGACACGACTTATCGAGCTACTGGGGTCTGACATTTACCACCCCTAGGCGAGATATGCGACATATCAGTCGACGAGACAGGACTGTACGGGAGTGTTACTGATTGGATTCACAGGAGAATGTACAGACTTACTTGTTGATCTTCTGAGCGCTCAATACCTGGGTGGCTGTTACGTTTAGCTGTCCGCTTGCAGCTTGTGGGTGTTTGATATGATCATCACCTACTGCCGGCGTATTGACGATTCTTTAGAGTCCTACACAGAGATTTCTTGGCTCAGGAAAAACGGAGTAGGAGCACATATGTGATATGTGCGGGACCGAGGATAATGCGGTATGTGATACCGTATTGGATTCTCGCGATATGAGATATCGGCCGGGTATATGTGATATAGCCGGGTCATCGTATTAGTCGGTTATATGCGATATAGCCGGATTGTCGGATCAAGTGTTGATTTGATAATTTAATGTATAATAATATATATGATATATTAAATTACATTAACTAATATTAGCTCACTAAAAGATTCTTTTTCTCACTCGGGTAATACATTGATATATATGCGATATATGTTAATTGTATTATTTTATTTTGTTACAATAAATATTATATATGTGATATATAATATTGTAACATGATATGATTACTACTGTAACATGATTAGTGGAGTTTAAATATGGTTAGGGTTTGGATTAGGGTTATGACTTCTAGTAGATTCTAGAAGCTTTTCTTTTGTCTTGGAAAAGATATTATGCTTGATATTTTCAAGTGACTCACTTTTAACCCAACCCAAACCCTAGCCCTAGTTAATTCTCTACATGGGTTTAGTTGACCATGGTTGCATTATTCATCATATTTATCTTTTCATTATTCATCACAACAGAAGAACAATGATTATTCATCTTCTTCTTCTTTTTTCTTTCATGGAAAAAGCTTTCTAGCTTTTTTCCAAGTGATGAAAATGAGTGAGAATAAGAAAATAAAAGAGAGAAAAAATCCTACTTCATCATTCTCATCTATCCTTGCCCTTTAGATGAGAGTGTTCACTTAATTTAGTGAGTGTTAGCTTGTGTTAATGAAACTTCAAGGTAGATCATCTTTGTTATCGAAGATCGGAAGCAAGACTGCATCTTTCTCTTCGTGAAGCCTCTCGAGAGTCCGGAACACGATGATCGCAGCGAAGGGACTTCAACACGGCGCTTAAGAAGTGAAGGACCGGATCTACAAAGGTTGTAATCCCTCTCACTTAGTGTTAAAGTGTTTAACATGTTAGTTTTCGCATAAACTCTAGTTTAAAGATCCGGCTTTGGGTTGTTCGGCACGACTAAAATTTTAATCGGGCATGGTTGATGCCTCGTAGAACCTTGTGAGCGTGCCTAGCATCCCTACACTAAGGCCGACAAGAAGCATAGAAAGCACACAACTAAGGAACATGATGTCTCTTTGGCTATAGGTGCAGGCTCAAGCGCTATTCCATCCATCACTATTTCGTCCGAAGATGCTCCAGCCGCCTTGTCTACCGTTCGTAGACAGGTTTTTCGCGCGGCTCGGGAGGCAATCGAAAAGCCACCTCAAAGTAACGTAACATTGGGTTCTTTTATTAGAGTTTGATTTTCAGATTCTCATATATCGTTTCCTGCAGAGCTAAGTCTTGGCGATGAGGCGGTAGGTGAGATAACGGCAACCGCTGAGCCTGAAATGACTACTCTCTCTCAGGAGTCCGGGACTGCTCCAATTGCCGCTCTTTCCGCTTGCGGTTCCCTGCCATCTCCCGGCATTGCGAGTGTCATGACGGCTCTCGTAGAATCGGGAGATGAAGCCACTGGTGCCGAAACCCTTCCAATGGAGGAGAGCGAAGGAGTCGCTGTGCCTAATGATGCTCTTGTCGCAGTTTCGATTGGCAACTCATCAGGTTGATTTTTAGTCACTGTCTTCCTTTTTTATTCCACAATTCCTTTCGGTCCCTTATGACGACATTTCTTTTGTTTTTAATGCAGGTGTGTTGAGCATTGAGGTCGTACCACCCGAAGAAGCATCGCCGGTTATCGCTCTGGCGGTCGTCGACCCTTCGCCTTCTCTCGTGTCCTCTCAAATGCTGGAAGGTATGGGTTTGTGATTTAATTTAAATCGAGGATAGCGTCTTTCATGTACTGACCATGTATCATCGTAACCTTGCAGGAGTTCTCTTTGATCATTTGTATCAAGTGCTGAACCCGCACTTCTCCTTCCAGTCGGAAATTAGTCTGGCTGCTGGTGCCGGTGAGTATCTTTTCTAACCGACGTTTTTTCTTTTCTTTAACGGATGACCCTGCCATTGCTAACTGTAACTGATTACAGCACTACAAATTGAAGGAGGGGACGGGAGAATTGTCGCGCCACCAGTACTTCCCAGCTTTGCCCCCTGTTGCAGCCGGTACAGTAGACTCTATTGTTCATGTATTCTCTTTATTTCTTGAGCCGACATCTGACTATGATTTGCTTTGCAGCGGTCGCACCGACTCCAGCTCCCTTCGAGTCTCGAATTCCGATGCCGGCAGGGCCCTTTGTTAAACGCCCATCTTCCAGGGGTGCCGCGAACAGCCTGCGAATGTTAAGTGAGTCGTTGAGGATCTTGACGCCGAGGCTTTCGCATCTACTGCGGATTTCGTTGCTGAAGTTAATCTCATGCTGGCGATGCTCGTGAACTTCCACAGTGAGGGTGTCATCGAGTCTTGGGTTAATCACTGTAGGAAGATCGAGGCTTGTCTTTATAAGTTTGAGCTCAGGCGTCCTGGTTCGGAAATGTTGGCTTTGAACTCCCAGCGGGCTGCATGGGTTGAGCAGAGCGTGCTCTTCCTTCGTCATTTTGAACAAGAAGCGACCTTGAGGCGGAAGGAACGCGAGGAAGCTTCAGGTGAAACTGCCCGGCTGTGCGCCCAAGTTGAAGTGAATGCCGCGCAACTGAGAGCCATCTTTGTCAATTTGCAGCGATGCATTTCGGACGGGCTGGCATTAAGGTGGAAGCTCGACTTCATTGAGCGGGTTGCGCAGAGTCGCGAAGCTGCCTAATGGGAAATCGACGAGAAGGTTTCATCGTGTTTGCAGCAACGGGCTCGAGTCGAAGCGGAGCTGGCCGCAACGTCTAACCATGAAAAGGAGTTGAGAGGAGTGCGCAAGCAACTTGCCGACTTATTGAAAACGCCACCTTCTCAGTAGCTGCCTTTGTATCAATTAACATTTGTAATCTTTGAATAACATGTATCCATTTTTCATTGTTTTATATGATTCATCTTGTACTCAATTGAATTCATGAATAAAAGATACACATTTTTTTTATCTCCCACTGTTGCTTTCTTCTCTTTGTTGTGTTGTTGCCATGTGATTTTAGCAAGTGTGGCCTATAGATAGTATGTAGCTGTCCATCTTGGACTCTTTGCAGGGTGGTGATGGCTTAGGAAACAGGGTTAGGATCTGTCACCTAAGACTTTTCAACTTTATGAGCCGTGAGGGCCTCACAAAGACTTTTCTCACTACGAGTCGAGAGGATCTCGTAGGTGTATTTTCTCCTTAGGAATCGTGTGGATTCCTAAGTGTGTTTTTCTCTTGAGAGTCATAAGGATCTCACAAGAGAATTTTCTTCCTTAGAAGTCGAGAGGACTCGTAAGTGATTGATGAGTTGAACTGCTCCCGAATCAAAGCATTGCTTTGACGGGGAGGTCGAGGGTTGACTTTGGCCGTTTTCCATGGGATCAGGATTGACTTTGGTCGTGTTCCATGGGGTCGGGGGGTTGACTTTAGCCATATGGGGTCAGGATTGACTTTAGCTATACGGGGTCAGGGGTTGACTTTGGCCATACGGGGTCAGGATTGACTTTAGCCATACGGGGTCAGGGGTTGACTTTGGCCATATAGGGTCAGGGTTGACTTTAGCCATATGGGGTCAGAATTGACTTTGGCCATACGGGGTCAGGGGTTGACTTTGGCCATACGGGGTCAGGGTTGACTTTGGCCATACGGGGCCAGGATTGACTTTGGCCATACGGGGTCAGGGGGGTCAGGATTGACTTTAGCCATATGGGGTCAGGGGTTGACTTTGGCCATATGGGGTCAGAATTGACTTTGGCCATACAGGGTCAGGGGTTGACTTTGGCCATATGGGATCAGGATTGACACTCGGTTGTCTGTGCACCACCGAGTCATGGAACTGGGAACTTTGCCGCGGTTCTGAGATAGTCTCTAGGCTTTCTGCGAACCTTCGAGATTTGGAACTAGGGGCTTTGCCATGGCTCCGCGGTTGATTGTCGCATCTGAATCCTGCTGAAATGAGGAGGAACGTTGTTGTGGGTCTCCAGGCTGTAGATGTGGCCGTCGAGACTTGGAACTAGGGACTCTGTCGTAGCTCCGAGATAGTCTTTAGGCTATCTATGACCCTTCAAGATTTGGAATGAGGGAACTTTGCCATGGCTCCGTTTGTTGACGTCATATCTGCTTTTGATTGGAATGAGAAGGAACGCCGTTGTTGATCTCTAGGTTGTAGATGTTGCCATCAAGGCTTGGCTCTCTTTCTGATGGATCCTGGTGGGATGATATGATTCCCTCTTTGTTTGTGCCCCTGGATCGATGTGATCTCATCTGTAGGGCAAAAGTTTCATTTTATATGTATTATTTTTTTTGTTTTCTTTCCGCGATGCTTTATCATTTTAGCTTTTTATATCGCGAAAATCGCGATTGCCCAATCATTTCGGCTATTTTTTGTGGTGCCCAATCATTTCGGCTATTTTGTATGCATATATTTTACTTGCTGATTTTATTGCAAGTTGCCCTATCATTTCGGCTATTTCATATGCATTTATGGCTTGCTGATTTTTGCCACGAGTATGGAACTCGGGATCCGATACCAATTTAGGTATCAGCATCGCTACAATTGAGATATTGTCAGGAGCGAATCATCATTTGCCTTTGTCGATTCGAGCAAATGTGGCTTAGCAATCAGGGTTAGGATCCTGTCGACTAAGGCTTTTAACTTCATGAGCCATAAGGGTCTCATAAAAGTGTTTCTCCCTACGAGTCGTGAGGATCTTGTAAGTGCATTTTCTCCTTAAAAATCGTGAGGATTCTTATGTGTATGTTCTCTTATAAGTCGTAAGGATCTAACAAGAGTGTTTTCTCCTTATAAGTCGAGAGGACTTATAAGGGTCGTTCACCGTGTGAGCATATCCCTAGTCGCTGGCGGGTCTCTGTTAGGGAAATGTTTATTCGTGCCCGTGGGTTGTATACAAGGGTCAATATTGAAATGCTTGCAGGGCAAAATCGGGGTGTATGACGGCTTAAGAACAGGTTCAGATCCCTGTAGCTTAAGGCTTTTGAATCCTATGAGCCGTGAGGGTCTCAAAGGGTAATTCTCCTTACGAGTCGTGAGGATCTCGTAAGTGTAATTTTTCATTAGGCATCATGGGGATCCCTAAGTGTGTTGCTCCATTGTGAGTCATAAGGATCTCACGCAGGTTTTTTTTTCTCCTTACAGGGTTGAGAGGACCTTACAAGTGTCTTTTAACGAGATTGCGCCCTTTCGGGTTTTCACAAACTTGCCGGTAGTCCTGCTATTTTTACTCACGGAGCCCTTTCGGGTTTTCATCCGTGCCCGTCTCGCTTATGGACGTACCTTCTTTTTTTTGCGTCAGCTTTGGGATGCTGTGGTCTGTAGTAGTTTATAAATGTCTCGGTCAGTTGCAAGTTTTAGGACATTGCGGTCCATCGTTAGTTTAGGGACATTTCGGTCCGTCGCATGTTTCCGAGGCGAGGTTTCATCGGATACCACTTATAGAGTTCTGGCTTGGGAAGATAGCGAGCGGACATAGGCATCGTCATCTATCGTTGACCTAGGCCGTGACTCGTCAGACGTAGTATTTTTTCAAGAATCGGCCGTTTATTGGCCTGAAGGGTCTTTCTCCATGCATATCCATGAGCAAGTAAGCCCCACCCTGGTAGACTTTGTCTATGATGTACGGGCCTTCATAATTCGGCTCGAATTTCCCTCGTTTGGCACGATTGGGGATTATAGGTTTCTTGACCACTAGCACGAGTTCGCCTTGGCGGAATGTTCTCGGTCTAGTCAACCTCTCGTATGAGCGTGTCATTTTTGCTTTGTAAGCTTCCAAGTTTTGCTGCGCCATGAGCCGGGTTTCATTGAGGGCATCAAGTTCCTCAAGTCGAAGATGAGCATTTTCTTTGTCTGTTAGCTCGTAATGAACTGCTACTCCCATAGAGGGTAACTCTATCTCCAAGGGAAGTACTGTTTCAGCGCCGAATACTAATGCATACGGCGTTGTGTTTGTGGACGTTTTGAATGTAGTTCGATACGCCCAGAGAGCTTCATGCAGTCTCTCGTGCCAGTCCTTTTTATTTTTGGACACCGTCTTTTTCACGATCTTCGTCAAGGTCTTGTTGAAAGCTTCAGCCAGACCGTTAGCTCGAGGATTATAGACCAAAGAGTATCTCCAGTCTATGTTATGTTGTTGTGCGAAGCGGCTGATTTTGTGGCTTCTGTAGGCCGGCCCGTTATCGGAGATAATCCGTCGCGGAGTGCCGAACCGATAGATGACGTGTGTCTTGAAGAAATGGAGGATATTCTCCGTCTTCACTTCTCTTAGTGGTACTGCTTCTGCCCACTTGGAGAAGTAATCAGTTGTCTCCAGTATGAACCGATGGCCTCTAAACGATGCTGGTTCAATGGACCCGATTATGTCAGTTCCCCACATTTCGAACGGCCAGCTAGCACTGTCGGGTGTAGCGGATTTGGATGATGGTGGATAAAATCCCCGTGAATCTAGCAAGAGTGGCACTGTGTCACGACCCGAAATAGCACGTGACTGGCCCTTGAATCATATGAAGCCTACAGGACCTCATCTAATTCAAGTAAGCCAAAAGCCCAGAAATCTAAAACCATTTTAAATAATAAATGAAGGAAAACTAGTTTTAAAGAAGTGAAGAAAATATGTTTTAAAAACAAGGTTTTTAAATAAGTAAGCCGAATATGCATTTTTAAATCCTCAAGTCTTTTCTGAAAATTTCGGCAGAGTTTCCTTTGTAAATACTGGCCCCAAAAAGGGTACAACACGAATAATATATGCATAATGATAAAAGGCATCCCCAAGCGGGAGCTAGCTCTTCGTCAATCGAAGATCACAACCACGCAAGCAATATAATATACAACGCCGAAGAACGAGGATCAAAACTCAAAAGGAAACTTAAAATCATCAAGAACACCAAAATATTACAACGCGCGATTCTAAGGTCGAAATAATACACAACTGGTTTCTAAGTCTAAAATAAATATACAAGTCTGGTTGATGGAATTTTTCTAGCTACAATTGAAAATAAATAAGTACAATAGTGGTCACGATGCGAGTGAACCCACTTACCAAGGCAATCACCCGGAATGAAGTAATGTGCTAACAAAGCCGTAACGAAACCTGTACGGCAAAACCTGCAAGAAACTGTGGCACAACGGGGGTGAGTTGCCAACTCATGAGTAGAAAACATCACAGAGCAGAAATCGTATGTATGACTCATCCTAGGTCAATACGATCGAATATATATATAAACCTCAAATGATAAAGTCTGAAGCATGAAAAGATGGCAAGGGTAAACATCTATACATAAATGTAGTACCAAGTGCTCGTGTCAGTGCCTCAGGTAGCAACATATTATAAATATGAGGTATGATCAATGTAATCAACATGAATCAATGTCAACTGTATCATGAAGTCTATAAGCATGTGGATATCATCCAACAAAGGAATCATTGTCTGTATGTATGTGGATCTCGTCCACGTGTCAACCAATGACACAAAACATCATGCATATAAACATCATAAAGCATATGCATGGAAGTATGAGGATATAAATCAACGTGTGTCCCTCGCGACACATCAAAATCACGGAACCTGAGTGTCCAGCATCGACACTCGAAAATATCATGAAACCTGTGCCCAGCATCGACACGTAAATCCTCATATATATAGGGCTCTGTCAGTCTGGATCGGCCCACGGGCTCCGTCAGTCCGGATCGGCCCGTATCATCTCTCAACTCCGGTCGGTATCCCCCGGATATCCGCCGATCTCAAATACAATCACCGATAGGTAGTAGTCCCTCTGCCAGGCTCACCGTCTGTATACACAGCATCCCTTTCTTGCCCCGGGGTACCATACCAGGTCTACCATGTACCCGCAATCGGCCTCATCCAGCTCCTCAAATCGGGTTTTACATGTCACATGTCTCAGAACAGAGAAAACGCATGGTGGACGCACTGAAATATCATATCACGAGAAACCGGGTTTTTAAACAATGCATACTTTCTTTTAAAATGACCACGGTTCTCAAATCCAGAAATCTCATGAAAACGGCATATCTCAATGAGTAAAATCATAAAGCATGATGTATGTGACATATGATAGAAATGTAAGTATATCCGCATATCATGCAACATAAAACAGTAATATGCACACATCGAGGGGAAAACCGCTCTTTTAAATGAGTTCAGTTTTAAAATATATCTTGCGGTTCCCAAATCTCCAAAATACAGCCATAATCATCTATGTATATGCAAGTAGGTATATACGCAAGTATGAGTGTACAATATGCCTGTGCGCCAATATGGATGTACAAGTAGGTATATACGCAAGCATGAGTGTACAATATACTTGTGGGCCAATATAGATGTACAAGTAGGTATATACGAAGTATGAGTGTACAATATGCCTGTGCGCCAATATGGATGTACAAGTAGGTATATACGCAAGTATGAGTGTACAATATGCATGTGCGCCAATATGGATGTACTAGTAGGTATATACGCAAGTATGAGTGTACAATATGTATGTGTGCCAGTATGGATGTACAATTAGTCATATCCTGATGCAACAATCCTACTGTGTAGTGACATGGCAATTATCGATGATGAAGTGTGAGCTGGCAAGTAGGTGTACGTGGAACATACGCATTATCGATAATGGTGCTGGTGTCCTGACAGCATGGGTTTAATATAACAATAAACACATTTACACATGCAATGTGATGCGAATAGCAAGAATATGCGGAAAATGAATAATAAACACAACAGTGAAGAATCTACATCAATATATATATGTCATACAGTTTTGCCATTTGAAATAACACGAATCGTGGTGTTTAGAAAAATAAGGGCTACGATGTTTTTAAGAAAAGATGCGCTTTTGAAAATATCTATAGAATCTCTTGGCCTGTCTTTAAAATACTCATGATTCGTTAGTTTTGAAATAGGTATGACTTGGGTCTAGTCTAATATCTACTAAGTAAACTACAGATCTAACTAACAAGCTAATCGAAAGGGTACGGAAACCACCTAAATCTGAGTCGATATATATATATATATATATATACATATATAATAGTCGGTGATCTTGCCTCAATAGTACCGCGTACGATACAATATATCATATGACATCCTCGAGTCAAGAGTGCGGATCTATCATCAATATAAAGCTCGTACGTAAATCCGTCGTACGGCATCCCAAATCTGGGTATGGGTCGAATCTCACATTTATCTCATAAATTATCTGGTATCCTTATCATCATATCTCATGATCTGGGGTACTGATCTATGCCTAGTACAACTAATACCATATATATATATGTGCGTGTATGAAAACACATGTCCAAATGCCCGCTAAAATCTCATGTCGTATCTCATAATACGAACCACATCATATCACCGATCTCATGGCACCATGCCCAATCTCATCGACTCATCTCCAAATATATACAATTCTCATCATCCCTGTATAAGTATACGTATATATATATATACGTAGTCTCATACCTGTGTGTGTGTGTATATATATACGTATCCCCATGTACGCACAAGTATAACAAAGTAAGTATGTGTGTGCGTGTGGGTGTGAGCCTCATTCTAGGGTTCGCGACTAAGAAGCTAAACTAAGTTATTTCTAACTACCCTAAGCTAAACCATGAACACAAATCATATCTTGATAATCATCCACGTAACATAAACACATATATAACCATATATATAAGCTATACTATGAACTGCGGGGGTGCTATACGCCATCCACCCGACTTCCCCCGTAGATATAATCTACTCACCTTGACCTTCGCTTGCCGATGCCGACATCGCCACGCGCTTTCTTGTTGTCTCAAAGTCTTCACGAGGGTACCTACACATCATAGCATATTGTATCGCATTAAAAGCCAAATCGAAACCAAAACGACACGCGAAACTCACATAGGTCAAAACCTATGGTTTGCCCTCGCAAAACAACCCGATATCACTCGATATAGATGTACAAACATCAAGTGATCGAGATAAAACACAAACACTAAAATCCAGAATTTAAAATATGCAAAACCATAACTCGAATCAAAACAGCAACCTGAGGAAGTGGTCCAAGATTTTGTATAAGGTGAAAACTAGGTAAGCAAACAACACTAGGGTGATGTATATAGGGTATATGACCTACAGAAGCAACCTGGGCACACAACTCATCATTGTGGCTGGCCCATTCCCATGAAATTCTTGCGAGCTCAGTTAGGGGGTGTGAGATTTGGTTCGTTTTGCCTGGGTGGTCTCGTAGTGCTTTAATTAGGTCCCTAAAGTTGTTTGCTAGTCTTAAAAATACCCCAGGTCATCCCAGATTTTCCTGCACACTCCAATACCTCACAAAACCCGACATTATAAGTTCTGTTTTGGATTTTAGGTGTTGTATATGTGTTTGGTCTGGGTTTTTGACAAATTGGGAGGTTTAAGGTCACTAATACGGTTCAATAACACAATCCCAACTCAAGAAAACCCTAACCCCTTTCTAGTAATCTCCAAAGTTCACCAAATCGCACCAAATCACAACTAAACACATAAATGGTTTAAAGTGAATGAAAAACTACCCTAAGTGTGAAAGGATTACCTCATTTGGGACCCAAGAATCCCCTACATCACCAAAATGTGATTTTTCTTTGTCCAAAGTGTAGCTTGTGAGCTTGTGCATAACTTTTGTGAAATGGGGATGGAGTTTTAATGAAGATTAGATGATGAAGTGGGGGTTGTAGTGGAGGAGGGAGGAGGTGCTGCCATGGTGAAGTGAGGAGGGGAGATGAAGAGGAAAAACAAATGAAGGGAAACCAATGACCTAGTCAACACACCCCTCACCCTCTCTTCTCTATCATGCCCATCCCTCATTCTTTATTCTTTTTCTTTTCTTTACTTTTTTTTTCCATTTCTCTCCTCATTCTTTTAAAATTTGAATAGGAAACCCAAATGAAACCATGGTAGAAAAATGCATAAGTGTGAAAAAGGACTTTGTGCATGCTATCTGCACAAAACACGCTTAATCCGCGATTAGCGATTTTTAATCGCGATTAGCACTAAAATAGTGTCAAATAAATCATAAACTTTCATAATTTTCTTAAATCACATAAAGCACTCTCTTTTTAATAATTTCCGTAGTTTTTCAAAATTTCCCCCCATTTATCAGTATTTAATTATACCGCCTTATTAAAATATTCAATATTTTATTATTTAATTATAAAAATTACCAAAAATAATATTTTATTTTTTTGAAATGTTACAATCTTCCCCCCTTAAAGAAATTCGGTCCCCGAATTTAAATTTAAACCTCTCAATTACTAAAACATTTCAGTAAAAAGTCCAAGTCGTCGGGGTTCCGAAATCATCAATACATAAAACGCATCATAGCGCAAGGCATGCGCACGAACGATGAGCAGATAACTCAAAATCAAAACTCCGTCAAGAATCTCGCAATCATCGGAGTCATGGTAAAGACACAAATGTCAGATCCAAAACGAAACCAATATGATATACATCAAAACTATATAGGTAAACATCAAATCTATACATGTAAATATCTGAAGGAAATGCATGCCAAACGTTTCAAGTTGCTGTGCGATGCGCACAACACTGCACAGTGGCGGACGTCTATTGTAAGAAAATAACCATATATGTATATATCTTTTGTTTAATATGCACGTCCCGCCGTTTTTGGAAAACAATTTAGAAGGGTTTCCTTATTTTAAACGTTTCGTGTCATATCATACACGTAGGTAAATACTGAGACTATAGCTCCCATTTTGGAAATCCCTTCGATAACTATCAATACATGCAAAATACATCCAGGTATTGTCCTTTGACTAGTCCTGCTCAGTACAAAAACAATAGTAAATATCATAAAAACGTACCGCTCCATAAGAAATCAATCCCAAAATATGCATATGAATGCTACGTGCGTCTGGTATGCACGGAAATTGAAATCCATGAATGTTCCATACATGTGCGTAGAAATAAAATCTAAGTGCAACGGGTGTGCACGAAACATCTGTCATAGGCAACGTGTGTGCCTAACAGCAAAATCAGGTGCATATGACATACACGAAGAATCTCGATTTGGTGCATCTGGCATGCACCCAAATCGTATCTCAAAACATGCGCTCACACGCGCGAAAATCCAAATCGGGTGCATCCATCATGCACGAATAAAATCTAAATCACATGCATCCAACATGCACGAAATCACGAAATCCATAACAAGCGCCGAACATGCGCAAAATCCAATCCAAGCACGCCAAATATGCGCAAGAATCCAAATCAAATGCACGGAGTGCACGAAATCAACATCAATATCAGAATCGAAATCGGCGGTATACAATACAGCTCAATCCAAATCAGGTATACCGCGGTATATAATCTCACAACCATGTGCATCAGCGTGCACAAATCAAGTCAAAGCACTAAAAGTTCATGAAAACTATGCCGAAAGCATAAGTCAAATCACATGCATAACATAGGCATGAAATCAAAATCAACATATCGAATGACATCAAACCGAAGTCAGGTGCAACCGTGGTGCACAAAATACGTATCAATGCACTGCAAGCATATGTGAACTATACCGAGTGCAAAAACCAAATCGTGTGCGTATCATGTGCACAAAATCAACCCAACTGTATGAAATCCATGAAATCATAAACATGTACAGCCAAGGCACAAAATGATACTAAGTGCAATAACTGTGCACAAATCATAAATCAACACAACGGTGTATAAAGCATATCTCAAGGGTAATAACTATGCATAAAATATGAATACCCAGTAGGTGCAACCATGGTGCACGAAAACAAATATCATGAAATTCAGTCATCAAGACTAAATCATGCGAATAGATCGCCCAAAATACCGAAATCCAAGATGACAGATACGTGATAATTGAATCACCAAATCACAAATCATAAATATCGTCGTCGATATTTCCTCCTTCAAAGTAGAGAAGGTGTCGGTGCATCCAATGCTAGCAGAGCAAGATATCTATTTGCCTCCTGTTCATGGCCTGTCGTTTGACGCCCTGAGGCTCCCGTCTCTCACTGCAGATTGCTAAGTACATAGCTCCTCGGCTCAACGGTTCAATATGGAATAACGACGGAAATAGTCCCGCTCTGGCACATCCTCTAAAGATCTCTGGCCAACTATCTCGTCGACGATACCGAACTCTGGCCTGCTGGGTGTGCTCAATATGACCACTCCTGGGTCCAAGTCTTCTCATATAGTATCCCAGAAAGGTCCTGTCAAGGTCCCTCTCAAATCTCGTTTCTGCCGAACTGCCCGGAAGTTCTCACCCTTTACTATATCACTTTCTGGTTCCGGAACGGCTGCATACTCATCGCGATTCCTTCTGGAAGATATATCCATATACAACGCTTCTGTATGCGTACCGCATCTCTGATGTCAGCGGAGTGGAACGTCATCTCATCAAGATCTCGTACGAACCTCTTACTCCACTTTTCTCTGCTATCGACTGCTTCGGACTCGTCTCATCGTGGCTGCATGGACTGTGCTCCAACGGCTATACTCGTATCTGGAGTCTCCAAGCAATATATCCCATCATATGATATCCGAAAGATGTCGAACCTTTCGATCGATTCGTCAAGGTTCCATAATTCCCCCAAGAGCTAAACATCTTGGGTACAGTTTAATAGTACTCCAGTATATGCCACAGCACCTGTGGACCAACCATAGAAGGGCAAACCCAAGCCTCACAAATGGCACCGCTAAACTGCTGCAAACCCTAAGGTTCAAAGGCGTTCCATGGTCATTACGTCGAGTTAGAGTTTCATTCTTCTAGAGGGTCCGTAGCATTACTTGCATTTGTCTCTGAATACTTTAAACTTGGAAAATAGGCTCTTGACATTCGATCGTCTCCATCGACTCTCAACGTACCTGCGTGAAGTCGTCTCTAGCTGGAATCAATCTATCTGATGACCTTGCATCGGGGTAAGCGAATGAACCACATGTCCTAGTCATTCATCCTCGGGTGACTAGAGACATTCTATCATATCTCTAAATATATACTCATGCTGCAGTAGCTCCAACATCTGGGCGATATCTCGTCATTTGCAGCAACAACTGGCTCATTCGTCTGCACGCTGAACAGTGCCTCAATTATCAGGAATAAGCGATACATCAATGGTCATCACATTCTTGCTGGTCTCCATCAGTGGCTCAATCCTCTGGTGCAAATCTGTACGCCCGAGAAATATCGTAAAAATGATCCATCAACGCTCATGGCGCGAAAACGCAATAAAACAACGCCTCTATATGCAATCGTATGTTCCTGAAATCATGCCCTGGTCAGTCCTCGTCCGCGACGAGCTCGTGCTGACCGCAACTCTAACCGTAGCTCTCCCAGCCCATGTAATCGTGGCAGCAAAATCATAACTAAAATCGATGAGGATAGATCATATAAATGAATATAATATTGTGCAAGGAAATGTACATCCTAAGGCTCTTTAAGCGGAGTAGCGTATCGTAAGTATGCCGCGGAACATATACATGGTGTTAGTGTATATGCCCTAGAGGCCATTACTGTATCATACTAGTTTGTATATTACTTAATGGAAGCTTGGGATATTCACCTTGTATAAACAATCTTGCTCAATATAGTAGTATGCTACTTGGTTTGTTTCTACTTCAATGTGTACATGTGTTTATTTTGCGATATCACCTATACGCATTAGTGGAGCCCTTAGGATCTTTGCTTGATTACCAGCGTTGTGATGGCAGTCACACTAGTGGGGGCTGGGTAATCTATAAGCACATCCTTATACAGGTCCCTAGTCGCAGGACTATCGAGACAGGGCATCGATACTCCGGAGTAGACTAGCGTATGCGCTTCTCATCCCAGTGTGGGAGATGGTCTGTCCCACAGCCATCAGTACGTCGTACTGGAGATAGTATACGGGTGCTCGTTGGGTTACGAGTACACTGGACAGGACTCGTCGGGAACTGACAGGTTGCTATTATACCTATCGTCAGTTATCAGTTCCCAGGTGACATGAGTACAGCTTAGTCCGCTGACTTGACACTGGCACTTCGCCTCGTGTGTATTCCCACTGCACTTTGATCACTACCCTACCACGGCTCAAAGGAGTCGTGCAAACAGGTGGTGGTTGGGTGCAGTCCCGAAGCACTTGGAGGCAGTGACGGTTAGACAGGATTCGTCTCTCCCGGTATTGGGGGTTGACATCGCGCTGTGTCTAGGAGAGCCATTACACGAGTAGTCCCTGGCCAGGGCAAGCGAGATATACTGGTAGGCTTCCAGTGTTATCTCAGGGTGTTTTGGGCTTCACTCCGACACGACTTGTACCGCTATTAGGGGACTGACGTTTTACCGCCCCCTAGGCCCGACATGCGATGTATCAGACGAACAGACCGGACTGTACGGAGACTGTCACATTCAGACTCAGTAGGAGTTCAGATGGGGTTTCACCTCGTCAGCCTTCTTGTCGGCATCTACCTGGGGACCGTTACGCACAGCTAGTGCCGCTTGCGGTCTGTGGTTAAACCCACTGCCAGCGTAGTGTCGAGTCTTTAGAGTCCCACACAGAGGGTATTCGCCTCTGGGCAAAACAGAGTAGAGGTCGCATGGTTTTGCGACAGGGTTCGTTCTCATCCGCGCACTTGTGCACGTTTGGAGTCCGGACGGATATTGCCAGCGGGCTCTGGTTTGAGCCGGATACTGGTATATGTTTTGGGGTTGCTTTTTATCTCTCAGTATTCATGTTCCTCGGAACAAGGATGCAGGTGTGTATGCACAGTTATTTGAAGAAGAGGAAGAGGACTTTCATTAGGGTTTCGGAACGGGTGCGTATGCACAGTTGACAGTCGTCTTTTTCCAAACCCTAATAGATTTATGTTATATCAATTAATAATATTAATAAAATGAAATTGTGTCATGGTTGGTTTTTATGTTGACTTGTTGACCATGGTTGACTTGTTGACCATGGTTGAAGTTTTGACCATCATCATTACAAAAGAAAGATGCTCTTTGATTCTAGCAAATTCATTTAATGTTTGAAATGATAATGGTCATTCCTAAACTTTCCATCAACCTTTTCATTTTCATTATTATTATTAATTTGATAATTCTTTTGCTTTTTGTTATGGTTGCAAAAAGAAAAGAGCTCATTCTATCATTTAGCTTCTCTCTCCTCACTTCATCTTCTTCTTCTTCTAGCCAAAGGAGAATCCTTCTCATGTGTTGAGAATCCCTCTCCTTAAAACAAAAGCACCCCTTAGACACTCTCTACTCACTCTAGGATCAAGGGTTTAGCAAGCCGGAGATTCTAGTTCACTCAAAGTTCGAGAAAGGGCCCGAAGGTTGAACCCTCAGGTGGATCCATCTCCGACGGAAGAAGGCGACGAGAAGAGAACCATCAACCTCTACAAGGTTTCAAGAAGAAGGAGTTCAAGTTTAGGTATAACCATCTTTCCGAATAGCTAACTCTCTTTAGCAAGTTTGCTAGTTTTAGTTTAGGAAAAGATCCTGACTTTGTTAGTCCATGTTGCCCCTTGCGCTAAAAATTTGATTTTTATACCGTTTCCGCCTCCCCGTAAGAACCGGGGGTCGCAACGTGGACTTACAGTGGTATCAGAGCCTAACTAAACTTAAACTAGCTTGGTAGTGAAGTGTAACGAAGTTCGGAACCGGAAAAATCCAAAAACCAAACTTTTACAAAACCCTAGTTTCTGTTAAATTTTTTTCTGGTCAAAACAAGATTTGTTATACACCTAAATTCGGCTCAGGGTTTTGTGTGAACACCCAAGAAAAACGATCCCCTAATTCGTTCAAACCGCCGCGGATCCGCGGCCTCACCTATTCTTCGAGCTGCGGATCCGCCGCCGTTTAGTGTCTTCTGGTGATCGGGTTTCGTGCAGTGTGTCTCTGTGTTGGTTTTGGGATTTTTAAAATATGTAATATGTGCCCAGATTTTCCAGAGAAGAAATTTACTTTTGGGGTCCTATAATTCCGTATTTTTTTCCGAACTTCACTGCACTTTGACTATGATGGTTATATCTGTGATGTTTGCATGTATTGAACGTCGGCTAATCGCTATAAGTCGATTAGTCGGGGTTATACATCTCTGTGATCTGTGTTTGATGTTGGAATGTGTATATGAATGTGTTGGACTGTCGCGGGTGAATAGCCGGGGTGGATGTGAGATGAGCTTTTGTTTTTCTTTCATTCATTTGTAAATGTAAATTGATGTAATAATATTATTTGTATGGCCGCACAACCGGGTCGGGGTTGTAGCCGTCATTGTATAATTCTTTTTACTGTTTCTGCTCCTAGGATAGACCCATGGAGGGGTGCACAAACTACCGGGTTCTTGGCGGGTAGTTTGCCGCACCCGTAGGGGTCTTGGGTGGGGTATTTGCTATTCACCGCGACCGTGTAATCCGCTTTTCGTTGCAGGCTCGAACGGATTGCGGATTGCTAGTATATCCAATGTATTCATCTGTGATCTGTAATGTCTATCATTGCTTTATATTTAGGCGTTGCTTATGTTTTACAGCCGCGCTAGCCCAGCCCCCGCTCTGTCGTTAGTTAAGTAACCTAACGAGTGATGACGGGACACCGTGGCGAATGCGAATGGCATAAGCGTACGTCATATTTTGGTTGTTTTCTGCAATGGTAGGATTAAATGATGGGACGCATTAAAAGAACTAATGCAAGAATATCACGCATTAAAAGAACTAATGCAAGATAATAAACCAAGTTAAAGTCGTTGGAACACTTTCGAAAAACCACTCGGTTCTTTTCAAAACTAACTTTTAAATGCGGAGCTTGAGCCACTCCTTCTAAAAAGCTATCTCGTTCCATCGATTATATCAAGTTCACTACGTTCACGGTTTTACCAAAACCATTCGTAGCCCTCCGTCGTTTCGCATGAATAGGCAATAGTATTCAAGCTATGTATTTTGGCCAAAGTCAAGGCATAGTGATTGGTAGCTATTGGGTGTTCATGTGTAGCATAGATAGATGCGTTGGTTTGGGACAGTCGTGCTGCCATTTTGGCCAAAGTCAAGAGTATGTACGGATGGATCTAAATTAACCTGGATAGTGACGGGCAGAACTTGACATGTGACTTATGATATTTTGGCCAAAGTCAAGGTCATAAGAGCATGGGGCAAAAATCCACATCGGGAGTTTCATAAGTACTGAAACTTGCTAGATTTGCATACCATTTGGAGTGTGATGATTCTGGTAGGATTCCTTCAGTTTCGTCACGCGATGATATTTGGATCCCGATCCTACTGTGAGTATATGCTACTCCTCGGGAAATTTCTCACTAAACGATCAATGCTATAAACCTAGTAGGTGCCTAGAAAGGTGTTAGCGGGGCTACGCCCCCAGGGAAAAGAGGTTCTTAAATTAAGGAACTTCGCGAAAGCGTTGGAAAACCTCCCTCGAAGTACCGACACTGGCCTGGCTGAACGGTTAAGCAAGTATTGTGCGGTGGGATTGATCCCGGCTAATTCTTCCTTTGTGGTTTGAGGAGGGATTCGAGAGACAGTGGGAGCCATCCTGTTTAGACAAATTAAAAACCATTCTAAACTTGCAAGAGCATCGTGCTAAAGTGTTTCTTCTCTCCCCCCTGCAGCGACCAAATTCGAAATGACTGGACTTAAGTTACTTCTAGATAAAAACATACTGACAGGGCCAAACTACAAAGATTGGCTCAGGAATGTCAAATTGGCAATCGCTTACGACAAGCTGGGGTATCTTCTTACCACCAAAGCTCCCCCCGTCCCAGGTCCCACCTCCAGCGTCGCGGATAAGGAAATCCGTAAGACTTGGGAGATTGATTGCGCGAAGGCCAGGTGCCTCGTGCTTGCCTCTATGGACAACGAACATCAGAGGAGGCATGAGAATATGGACCTCGAGTCCATATTTCTCCATACAAAAGAACTGTATGGAGAGCAGTCTCGTATCGCAAGATACGAAGTGTCGAAGAAGTTATTTTCGACTAAGTTGGCCGTCGGATCATCGGTAGCGGACCACGTGCTTAAGATGATTGGCTACACTGAGGAGCTCGCAGAACTTGGGACCACGTTGGACAGTGAACTCTATACGGATTTAATTCTCCAGTCTCTTCCATCCACTTACGCCCAGTTTATACTGAACTTCAACTTACAAGAAAAGGAAGTTGAACTTTCAGAACTCCTCAACCTGCTGAGAAGCGCAGAGGGCACCCTACAGAAGGGTAGGGAAACACCCGCTTTGTTTGTAGGAGGATCTTCTTCCTCTAGGTCCAAGGCGAAAGCCAAGGGAAAGAGGAAGAAAGCCCCCGCCAAACCAAGAGGCGGTGTTAGTAAAGTGGGTACGAAGGGAAAGGAAAAGGCAACAAAGATTGCGGGGAAGCTTGTTGGAAAGGAAGAATGTTTCTATTGTCATAAGAGTGGACACTGGAAGAAAGATTGCAGGGCTTGGAAGGCCAGGACACAGGAACTGAAGCAGGTTGCGGCTTCAGCTTCAGGTGTGTATGTTATTGAGAACTGTCTTTCTATAAACTCTACTTCCTGGGTATTGGATACCGGATCAGGATCTCATATCTGTAATTCTTTGCAGGCGTTGAGAAACCGTAGGTTTTTGAAGGCAGGTGACATGACCCTCAGAGTTGCGAACGGAGCTAGCATGGATGCTAAAGCCGTGGGGGACTATCACCTGGGAATGTCAGATGGGCATGTTTTGGCTTTGCGTAATTGCTTTTTTGTACCCAACGCAACTTGTAATATCATTTCTGTATCTTTGGTTTCTAAAGAAGGTTATGAATTTGCGTTTGTAAGTAATGTTGTAAACATTCACCTTAATCAAGTTCTGATTGGGTCAGGTACACTGAGCAATGGTATATACGTATTAAACCAACCACAGATTTTCAATGTCCAGAATACACACAAAAGAAAGTCTCCAGATATCAATCAGACTTTCTTATGGCATTGTAGACTGGGTCACATCAATGAGAGAAGGTTGACTAAGTTACATACAGAAGGATATTTGGATCCGTTCGAATATCAATCGTATGCCACTTGTCAATCCTGTCTCAAAGGAAAGATGACAAAGACTCCGTTCACTGGACATGGAGTAAGAGCAAGCGAGCTCTTGGGACTCGTACACAGCGACGTGTGCGGTCCAATGTCTACACATGCGCGAAGCGGTTATTCCTATTTCATTACTTTTACGGATGATTTTTCTAGGTACGGTTATGTCTTCTTAATGAAACATAAGTCCGAAGCTTTTGAAAAATTCCAGGAATATAAGAATGAAGTAGAAAAACAAACAGGCAAAATTATCAAGATTCTAAGATCGGATCGAGGTGGAGAATACTTAAGTGCCGAGTTCCTGAATTATTTAAAAGAGAACGGGATTCTCTCTCAGCTCACTCCTCCATACACTCCGTAGCACAACGGTGTATCGGAGAGACGGAACCGAACCCTATTGGATATGGTACGGTCCATGATGAGTAACGCTGAGTTACCGCGATCATTCTGGGGGTATGCGCTAGAATCAGCTGCGTACCTTTTGAACCGAGTTCCTACTAAGACTGTGCCTACTACACCATATGAGATGTGGTGTGGGAAGAGACCCCATCTCAGTCATATTAAGACTTGGGGAAGTCCAGCTTTTGTTAAAAAGCAGCATGCGGACAAGCTCGAGGCGCGCTCAGTACTGTGTAAGTTTGTAGGATATCCAAAGAATTCCAAGGGATATCTCTTCTACTACGAGGAGGAACAAAAAGTTCTTGTTTCTCGTCATGCCCACTTTCTAGAACACCAGTTCTTAGAAAAAGAATTAAGTGAGAGCGCAGTAGAACTGGAAGAAATTCCAGAACCACAGACTATTACTGAAAGCTTAGTGGAACCAGAGGGTTCAAATGAACAGGACATTCCTACGCCACTCCGCAGGAGTAGTAGGCAGTCTCATCCGCCCGAGAGATACTACGGTTTTCTCATAGACGGGGATAGAGAGGATTGCATCATAGATTATGATGAGCCTACTAGCTTCCAGCAGGCCGTTCAGAGCGTTGACTCGGTAAAATGGCTGGATGCAATGCGGACCGAAATGGAGTCCATGTACACCAACAAAGTATGGACGTTGGACATTGCTCCAGACGGGGTAAAACCCGTAGGATGCAAGTGGATCTTCAAAAGGAAGATTGGTGTAGATGGACAGGTTGAGACCTATAAAGCTAGACTTGTAGCAAAGGGTTTCCGTCAAAGACCTGGCTTGGACTATGACGAAACCTTTTCTCCAGTGGCTATGCTGAAATCCATTCGGATCCTTCTTGCCATTGCTGCCTTCCACGATTATGAGATTTGGCAAATGGACGTAAAAACCGCTTTTCTAAATGGAAATTTAGAGGAGTGTGTCTATATGGATCAGCCAGAGGGTTTCATTCAGAGTGGGAGCAGCGGAAAGGTGTGCAAGTTGCTTAAGTCCATCTATGGACTAAAGCAGGCATCGCGGAGTTGGAACATCTGTTTTGATGAGACGGTCAAGGAATTTGGCTTTATCAAAAATCCAGATGAACCATGCATCTATAGTAGATTTGTAGCGAGAACTGTAGTATTCCTCGTTTTATACGTGGATGACATTCTCTTAATAGGAAATGACATTCCTATGCTACAATCTGTCAAGGGTTTCTTGTCACAAAGCTTCTCCATGAAAGACCTGGGTGATGCCTCATACATCCTGGGGATTCGGATCCATCGTGATAGATCCAAGAGGATATTAGGACTTTCACAGTCCAGGTACATCGACACCGTACTGAAAAGATTCAGTATGGAAGATTCCAAGCGCGGTAACCTACCGGCTTGTCACGGGATCACCCTCTCTAAAGAGATGTCTCCCAAGACTGATTTGGAGAGGGATCGCATGTCTATTATACCCTACGCTTCTGCGGTAGGCTCTATAATGTATGCGATGTTGTGTACCAGACCGGATGTAGCTTATGCACTGAGTGTAGTAAGCCGGTATCAGTCAAACCCTGGGGAGAAACACTGGATAGCAGTAAAGAACATTCTCAAATACCTGAGAAGGACTAAGGAGATGTTCTTGGTGTATGGCGGAAAAGACCTCCAGATCGAGGCCTTTGCTGACTCCAGCTTCCAGAGTGACAAGGATGATTCCAAGTCCATGTCGGGTTTTGTCTTTACCCTCAATGGAGGGGCGGTGTGTTGGAAGAGTTCCAAACAGGAAACCGTTGCAGACTCGACGATGGAAGCGGAATACATCGCTGCATCTGATGCCGCAAAAGAAGCTGTCTGGATAAGGAAGTTCTTGAAAGAACTTCAGGTGGTTCCGTCCATTGTTGACCCAATACCTCTGTATTGCGACAACAACGGGGCTATAGCTTTAGCGAAGGAACCCAGGTCCCATCAGAGATCCAGGCACATCTTGAGGCGGTATCACCTGATCAGGGAGATCGTGGATCGTAAGGAGATCGAGGTTCGGAGGGTTGCTTCAGAAGAAAACACTGCAGATCCATTCACCAAGGCCCTACCCCAGACTCAGTTCGAGCGGCTGATCGAGATGATAGGTCTACGATACGCCAGTACACGGCCTTAGTGCAAGTGGGAGATTGTTAGTGTATATGCCCTAGAGGCCATTACTGTATCATACTAGTTTGTATATTACTTAATGGAAGCTTGGGATATTCACCTTGTATAAACAATCTTGCTCAATATAGTAGTATGCTACTTGGTTTGTTTCTACTTCAATGTGTACATGTGTTTATTTTGCGATATCACCTATACGCATTAGTGGAGCCCTTAAGATCTTTGCTTGATTACCAGCGTTGTGATGGCAGTCACACTAGTGGGGGCTGGGTAATCTATAAGCACATCCTTATACAGGTCCCTAGTCGCAGGACTATCGAGACAGGGCATCGATACTCCGGAGTAGACTAGCGTATGCGCTTCTCATCCCAGTGTGGGAGATGGTCTGTCCCACAGCCATCAGTACGTTGTTCTGGAGATAGTATACGGGTGCTCGTTGGGTTACGAGTACACTGGACAGGACTCGTCGGGAACTGACAGGTTGCTATTATACCTATCGTCAGTTATCAGTTCCCAGGTGACATGAGTACAGCTTAGTCCGCTGACTTGACACTGGCACTTCGCCTCGTGTGTATTCCCACTGCACTTTGATCACTACCCTACCACGGCTCAAAGGAGTCGTGCAAACAGGTGGTGGTTGGGTGCAGTCCCGAAGCACTTGGAGGCAGTGACGGTTAGACAGGATTCGTCTCTCCCGGTATTGGGGGTTGACATCGCGCTGTGTCTAGGAGAGCCATTACACGAGTAGTCCCTGGCCAGGGCAAGCGAGATATACTGGTAGGCTTCCAGTGTTATCTCAGGGTGTTTTGGGCTTCACTCCGACACGACTTGTACCGCTATTAGGGGACTGACGTTTTACCGCCCCCTAGGCCCGACATGCGATGTATCAGACGAACAGACCGGACTGTACGGAGACTGTCACATTCAGACTCAGTAGGAGTTCAGATGGGGTTTCACCTCGTCAGCCTTCTTGTCGGCATCTACCTGGGGACCGTTACGCACAGCTAGTGCCGCTTGCGGTCTGTGGTTAAACCCACTGCCAGCGTAGTGTCGAGTCTTTAGAGTCCCACACAGAGGGTATTCGCCTCTGGGCAAAACAGAGTAGAGGTCGCATGGTTTTGCGACAGGGTTCGTTCTCATCCGCGCACTTGTGCACGTTTGGAGTCCGGACGGATATTGCCAGCGGGCTCTGGTTTGAGCCGGATACTGGTATATGTTTTGGGGTTGCTTTTTATCTCTCAGTATTCATGTTCCTCGGAACAAGGATGCAGGTGTGTATGCACAGTTATTTGAGGAAGAGGAAGAGGACTTTCATTAGGGTTTCGGAACGGGTGCGTATGCACAGTTGACAGTCGTCTTTTTCCAAACCCCAATAGATTTATGTTATATCAATTAATAATATTAATAAAATAAAATTGTGTCATGGTTGGTTTTTATGTTGACTTGTTGACCATGGTTGACTTGTTGACCATGGTTGAAGTTTTGACCATCATCATTACAAAAGAAAGATGCTCTTTGATTCTAGCAAATTCATTTAATGTTTGAAATGATAATGGTCATTCCTAAACTTTCCATCAACCTTTTCATTTTCATTATTATTATTAATTTGATAATTCTTTTGCTTTTTGTTATGGTTGCAAAAAGAAAAGAGCTCATTCTATCATTTAGCTTCTCTCTCCTCACTTCATCTTCTTCTTCCTCTAGCCAAAGGAGAATCCTTCTCATGTGTTGAGAATCCCTCTCCTTAAAACAAAAGCACCCCTTAGACACTCTCTACTCACTCTAGGATCAAGGGTTTAGCAAGCCGGAGATTCTAGTTCACTCAAAGTTCGAGAAAGAGCCCGAAGGTTGAACCCTCAGGTGGATCCATCTTCGACGGAAGAAGGCGACGAGAAAAGAACCATCAACCTCTACAAGGTTTCAAGAAGAAGGAGTTCAAGTTTAGGTATAACCATCTTTCCGAGTAGCTAACTCTCTTTAGCAAGTTTGCTAGTTTTAGTTTAGGAAAAGATCCCGACTTTGTTAGTCCATGTTGCCCCTTGCGCTAAAAATTTGATTTTTATACCGTTTCCGCCTCCCCGTAAGAACCGGGGGTCGCAACGTGGACTTACACATGGTACGTCACTCTACCGAAGTCACCTACTCCATCAACCAAGGTCAACCTATGCGACGAAAGTTCGGGTCTAATACCCCCTCGACTAAGTCTAAGTTCCGTAAGGTCAAGCCTAAGTTCCGAATATATGCAAACACTCTAGGCCCCGTATAGTCAAACTTAGACTCGAACCAAGGTTAACCTAGCGCTCTGATACTAACTTTGTCACGACCCGAAATATCACGTGACTGGACCCTGAATCATATGAAGCCTATAGGACCTCATCTAATTCAAGTAAGTCAAAAGCCCAGAAATCTAAAACCATTTTAAATAATAAATGAAGGAAAACTAGTTTTAAAGAAGTGAAGAAAATATGTTTTAAAAACAAGGTTTTTAAATAAGTAAGCCGAATATGCATTTTTAAATCCTCAAGTCTTTTCTGAAAATTTCGGCAGAGTTTCCTTTGTAAATACTGGCCCCAAACGGGATACAACAAGAATAATATATGCATAATGATAAAAGGCATCCCAAAGCGGGAGCTAGCTCTTCATCAATTGACGGTCACAACCACGCAAGCAATATAATATACAACGCCGAAGGGCGATGATCAAAACTCAAAAGGAAACTTAAAATCATCAAGAACACCAAAATACTACAACGCGCGACTTTAAGGTCGAAATAATACACAACTGGTTTCTAAGTCTGAAATAAATATACAAGTCTGGTTGATAGGATTTTTCTAGATACAACTGAAAATAAATAAGTACAATGGTGGTCACGATGCGAGTGAACCCACCTACCAAAGCAATCACCCGGAATGAAGTAATGTGCCAACAAAGCCGTAACGAAACCTGTACGGCAAAACCTGCAAGAAACTGTTGCACAACGGGGGTGAGTTGCCAACTCATAAGTAGAAAACATCACAGAGCAGAAATCGTATGTCTGACTCATCCTAGGTCAATGCGATCGAATATATATATAAACCTCAAATGATAAAGTCTGAAGCATGAAAAGATGGCAAGGGCAAACATCTATACATAAGTGTAGTACCAAGTGCTCGTGTCAGTGCCTCAGGTAGCAACATATCATAAATATGAGGTATGATCAATGTAATCAATATGAATCAATATCAACTATATCATGAAGTCTATAAGCATGCGGATATCATCCAACTATGTAATCATTGTCTGTATGTATGTGGATCTCGTCCACGTGTCAACTAATGACACAAAATATCATGCATGTAAATATCATAAAGCATATGGATGGAAGTATGAGGATATAAATCAATGTGTGTCCCTCGCGACACATCAAAATCATGGAACCTGAGTGTCCAGCATCGACACTCGAAAATATCATGAAACCTGTGCCCAGTATCGGCACGTAAATCCTCATATATATAGGGCTCTGTCAGTCCGGATCGGCCCACGGGCTCCAACAGTCCGGATCGGCCCGTATCATCTCTCAACTCCGGTCGGTATCCTCCGGATATCCGCCGAGCTCAAATACAATCACCGGTAGGTAGTAGTCCCTCTGCCAGGCTCACCGTCTGTATACACAGCATCCCTTTCTTGCCCCGGGGTACCATACCGGGTCCACCATGTACCCGCAATCGGCCTCATCCAGCTTCTCGAATCGGGTTTCACATGTCATACGTCTCAGAATCGAGAAAACGCATGGTGGACGCACTGAAATATCATATCAAGAGAAACCGGGTTTTTAAACAATGCATACTTTCTTTTAAAATGACCACGGTTCTCAAATCCAGAAATCTCATGAAAACGGCATATCTCAATGCGTAAAATCATAAAGCATGATGTATGCGACATATGATAGAAATGTAAGCATATCCGTATATCATGCAACATAAAACAGTAATATGCACACATCGAGGGGAAAACCGCTCTTTTAAATGAATTCATTTTTAAAATATATCTTGCGGTTCCCAAATCTCCAAAATACAGCCAGAATCATCTATTTATGTGCAAGTAGGTATATACGCAAGTATGGGTGTACAATATGCCTGTGCGCCAATATGGATGTACAAGTAGGTATATACGCAAGTATGAGTGTACAATATGCCTGTGCGCCAATATGGATGTGCAAGTAGGTATATACGCAAGTATGAGTGTATAATATGCCTGTGCGCCAATATAGATGTACAAGTAGGTATATACACAAGTATGAGTGTACAATATGCATGTGCGCCAATATGGATGTACAAGTAGGTATATACGCAAGTATGAGTGTACAATATGCATGTGCGCCAATATGGATGTACAAGTAGGTATATACGCAAGTATGAGTGTACAATATGCCTGTGCGCCAATATGGATGTACAGGTAGGTATATGAGTGTACAATATGCCTGTGCGCCAATATGGATGTACCTACTAGTATATACGCAAGTATGAGTGTACAATATGCCTGTGTGCCAATATGGATGTACAAGTAGGTATATACGCAAGTATGAGTGTACAATATGTATGTGTGCCGGTATGGATGTACAATTAGTCATATCCTGATGCAACAATCCTACTGTGCAGTGACATGGCAATTATCGATGATGAAGTGTGTGAGCCGGCAAGTAGGCGTACGTGGAACATACGCATCATTGATAATAGTGCTGGTGTCCTGACAGCATGGGTTTAATATAACAATAAACACATTTACACTTGCAATGTGATGCGAATAGCAAGAATATGTGGAAAATGAATAATAAACACAACAGTGAAGAATCTACATCAATATATATATATATGTCATACAGTTTTGCCATTTGAAATAACACGAATCGTAGTGTTTAGAAAAATAAGGGCTACGGTGTTTTTAAGAAAAGATGCATCTTTTGAAAATATCCGTAGAATCCCTTGGCCTGTCTTTAAAATACTCACGATTCGTTGGTTTTGAAATAAGTATGACTCGGGTCTAGTCTAACATCTACTAAGTAAACTACATATCTAACTAACAAGCTAATCGAAAGGGTACAGAAACCACTTAAATCTGAGTCGATATATATATATATATATATATATATATATACATATATAATAGTCGGTGATCTCGCCTCAATAGTACCGCGTACGATTCAATATATCATATGACATCCTCGAGTCAAGAGTGCGGATCTATCATCAATATAAAGTTCGTACGTAAATCCGTTGTACGGCATCCCAAATCTGGGTACGGGTCGAATCTCACATTTATCTCATCAATTATCTGGTATCCTTATCATCATATCTCATGATCTGGGGTATTGATCTAAGTCTAGTACAACTGATACCATATATATATATGTGTGTGTGTATGAAAACACACGTCCAAAGACCCGCTAAAATCTCATGTTGTATCTCATAATACGAACCACATCATATCAACGATCTCATGGCACCATGCCCAATCTCATCGACTCATCTCCAAATATATACAATCCTCATCATCCCTGTATAAGTATACGTATATATATATACTTAGTTCCATACTTGTGTGTGTATATAAATATACGTATCCCCATGTACGCACAAGTATAACAAAGTAAGCATGTGTATGCGTGTGGGTGTAAGCCTCATTCTAGGGTTCGCGACTAAGAAGCTAAACTAAGTTACTTATAACTACCCTAAGCTAAACCATGAACACAAATCATATCTTGATAATCATCCACGTAACATAAACACATATATAACCATATATATAAGCTATACTACGAACTGCGGGGGTGTTATACGCCATCCACCCGACTTCCCCCTAGATATAATCTACTTACCTTGACCTTAGCTTGCCGATGCCGACGTCGCCACGCGCTTGCTTGTCGTCTCGAAGTCTTCGCGAGGGTACTTACACATCATAGCGTATCGTATCGCATTAAAAGCCAAATCGAAATCAAAACGACACGCGGAACTCACATAGGTTAAAACCTATGGTTTGCCCTCGCAAAACAACCCGAAATCACTCGATATAGACGTACAAACGTCAAGTGATCGAGATAAAACACAAACACTAAAATCCAAAATTTAAAATACGCAAAACCATAACTCGAATCAAAACAGCAACTTGAGGAAGTGGTCCCAGATTTTGTATAAGGTGAAAACTAGGTAAGCAAACAACATTAGGGTGATGTATATAGGATATATGACCTACAGAAGAAACCTGGGCACACAACTCATCAGTGTGGCCGGCCCATACCCATGAAATTCCGGCGAGCTCGGTTGGGGGTGTGTGTGATTTGGTTCGTTTTGCCTGGATGGTCTCGTAGTGCTTTAATTAGGTCCCTAAAGTTGTTTGCTAGTCTTAAAAATACCCTAGGTCATCCCAGATTTTCCTGCACACTCCAATACCTTATAAAACCCAACATTAAAAGTTCTGTTTTGGGTTTCAGGTGTTGTATATGTGTTTGGTCTGGGTTTTTGACAAATTGGAAGGTTTAAGGTCACTAATACGGTTCAATAACACAATCCCAAATCAAGAAAACCCTAACCCTTTTCTAGGAATCTCCAAAGTTCACCAAATCGCACCAAATCACAACTAAACACATAAATGGTTTAAAGTGAATGAAAAATTACCCTAAGTGTGAAAGGATTACCTCATTTGGGACCCAAGAATCCCCTACAGCACCAAAATGTGATTTTTCTTTGTCCAAAGTGTAGCTTGTGAGCTTGTGCACAACTTTTGTGAAATGGGGATGGAGTTTTAATGAAGATTAGGTGATGAAGTGGGGGTTGTAGTGGAGGAGGGAGGAGGTGCTGCCATGGTGAAGTGAGGAGGGGAGATGAAGAGGAAAAACAAATGAAGGGAAACCAATGACCAAGTCAACACACCCCTCACCCTCTCTTCTCTCTCATACCCATCCCTCATTCTTTATTCTTTTTCTTTTCTTTTCTATTTTCTTTTTCATTTCTCTTCTCATTCTTTTAAAATTTGAATAGGAAACCCAAATGAAATCATGGTAGAAAAATGCATAAGTGTGAAAAAAAGACTTTGTGCATGCTATGTGCACAAAACACGCTTAATCCGCGATTAGCGATTTTTAATCGCGATTAGCACTAAAATAGTGTCAAATAAATCATAAACTTTCATAATTCGCTTAAATCACATAAAGCACTCTCTTTTTAATAATTTCCATAATTTTTCAAATTTTCCCCCCATTTATCGGTATTTAATTATACCGCCTTATTAAAATATTCAATATTTTATTTTTTAATTATAAAAATTCCCAAAAATAATGTTTTATTTTTTTGAAATGTTACACACTGCTTCGCGTACTCGAGGCAGTCTTGGATCATTGTAGGCCAATAGTAGCCCATCCTTTTGATCTTCAGCTTCATGTTTGGCCCGGCTTGATGAGATCCGCAGAGTCCGTCGTGAGTTTCTTGGACGACTCTCCTTGCTTCTTTAGGTCCAAAGCATCTTAGCCATAGAGAATCAAATGATCTCTTATATAGAGTGTCATTGACGAAGGCGAAGGATAGAGCTCGTTTCATGAGCTGATGTCTTGAGGACACATCTTCAAGTGTTCGACGGGATTTGAAGTAGTCTATAAAGACTTCTCTCCAATCCTTAGCCTTTTCCTGGTCTTTTATTTGTAGGGCCGTTTACTCGGTCGCTCCCTTTTCTTCGGACGACTCCGTAGATATTTCTGCCGGTGCAAGAACCCGACGGCTTTGCACAACTATCTTTACGTCATCGAGGTTCTCGTCGGCCAGTTCTTTAGCGAGCTTGGCTAATGCATCCGCCTTGCTATTTTCCGCGCACGGTATGCTTTCCAGGGCGTAGTAAGGGATTCGAGTCAGCAGTTGTTGCACTCTCTCACCGTACTTTACCAACTCTGGTTTGCACGTTTGATAGTCACCATTTACTTGACTAACGACTAGCTGGGAGTCTCCGTATATGAGGAGGTTTTCAATTCCCATGTCGACAGCGATCTCAAGACCTGCTATCAAAGCTTCATATTCGGCTTCATTGTTCGTCCTTGGCTCTGTTAAGGAGAAGGCGAAGCGCATTATCCCTCCTTGTGGAGTCACGAAGATGAGGCCTACTCCAGATTTGATCATGGGGGTACTGTGTTCTCGCTTCTTCATGGAAGATGTCCCATCGAAGTAGAGTTCCCATCGGGTGTCACTCTCTCCTTTCTCCCCATCGATCATGTCAAACGCGTGCTCGTCTGGAAATTCGCAATTTAGGGGTGAATCGGCAGGTATCGGATGCTCAGCGAAGAAGTCGGCGATGGCCTGGCCTTTCACTGCCTTGAGAGGTCAATAAGTTATTGAGAATTCCATTAAGAGTAGGGCCCATTTAGAGAGCCGCCCTGTTAGTATGGCTCTTGACATCAAATATTTGAGAGGATCCACCTTTGATATGAGATGGACCTCATGCGCCAACGCATAGTGCCTGAACTTCGTTACCGCGAAGATCAACGCCAGGCAGTGTTTTTCAATTGGGGAGTAATTGTTTTCTGCCCCCAGGAGCACTCCCTTGGTTGTTTTATTGTGCCCATAGCGCATCTAAGGAACCTTCAAGGGCGGTTGTGTACAGAATGAGGGGCTTTCCCTAGACCGGAGCTGTCAATACCGGCGGCTTCTGCAAGTATTGCTTGATTTCATCCAGTGCACTCTGGAATTTGCAATCCCAGACGAACGGAGTCCCTTTCTTCATTAGGTGACTGTAGGGGCGTCATTTGCCGGAGAGATTGGCTATGAACCGCCGGATATATGCGAGCTTTCCTTGGAAAGACCGCAGTTGCTTGAGAGTTCTTGGCGGAGGCATTTCCATAATCGCCTTGATCTTTGACAGATCTATTTCGATGCCCTGGTGTCGCACGATGAATCCTAGGCCGAGGAAACTCCAAACGCGCATTTGAGAGGGTTCATCTTCAAGTTGTATTTCCGAAGACGTTGGAACACTATCTTCAAATGCCGCCAATGTTCCTCGTGCGATTTGCTTTTTACCATGAGATCATCAATATAGCACTCGACGATTTCGTGTATGAGGTCATCGAAAATCTTCGTCATTGCCCTCTGGTAGGCGGCGCTAGCGTTCTTCAGACCGAAAGGCGTCACTTTGTAGCAGAATATGCCCAGAGGAGTCTGGAAAGCGGTATGCTTCTGGTCCTCAGGATGCATCTTTATTTGATTATACCCTGACGAGTCGTCCATGAAGGAGAAGACTTCGTGAGTGGACATGTTGTCTATCATCAACTCGGTGAGTGGTACGGGAAAATCTTCTTTCGGACATGCTTTGTTGAGATCCCGAAAGTCCACACAGATGCGTACCGTTCCATTTTTCTTTATCACTGGGACGATGTTGGCGATCCAGTCAGGGTATTGAACCTTTTGGATGAAGCCGGAGTCGATTAGCTTCTTGACCTCAGCATTGATGCTCATTTCAAGTTCGAGCTGCATTCTTCTCGGCGCTTGTTTGATTGGCTTGATGTCCGGAGATATCGCCAATTCATGCACAACTACTTCTGGATCTAGTCCCGACATTTTGGAGAAGTTCTATGCGAAACAGTCTTTATACTGCATTAGCACGTCTCTGAGCGTAGCCACCTTTTCTTCAGACAACGGCTCACTGACGAACGTAGGCCGCAGGTCGTCTGCCATCCCCAAGTCGATTTTTCTGAGGTTATCTGCAGTAGTATGTATCCTATCTTCCAGCTCTTTTGGCACCGTTGGAAACTCTGAGATTACTTCATCATCATCATTTTCAAAGCACCAGGGGAGGTCAGCCATATCCTCGCATAATCCTTCTCCTGACAGCATTATCGCGTGACAGGTACGAGATCGTTTCCAAGACCGATGTTGATCTGTTTCTACTCTCGCTGAATACATGGTTTTTGGTTCATGTGCCTGTGGCAGGGTTACCCTCCAACTGCTGGATAAAGCGAACATGCCCTGCTAATACTGGTTCTTGATCCAGTTTTTGAAGGTGAAGCAGTCTTCGAGGGGATATCTTATCGCTCGGTGATAAGAGCAATCATCTGGGTGATGAACCTCACTTGCTTGTTCAGGGTGCTTGGACTCCGGGAGGGTAATCATCTGATGTTTAATGACAAGACTGAATATCTTTCTTGTTTTGTCTTGGGGAAAAGAATATGCTCGACCCATTTTCTTTATAAGAGACGGATCCCGGCTGCTCAATTCTCGATTGCGTGGCTTCTTGGACCCGCTTGGCCGCTGTCGGACATTTTTTCCATTCTTTAATTTGTTTTTGCCTGCGCGTCGGGTCTTTTGTATGACGGGCTGGCGACGAAGAGCATCGTTATTCTCCGCAGCCTGCTGAAGGAGGCGCTGCATCCTGGCTTTCTTGTAAATGGCCATTTCGCGGCTATGGTTATCCCGGAGCTTTTGACCCGCTTCCCTTATTAGCTTATCCATCTGTTCTTCGAACGACAGATTTAGCACTTTCATGGCGAGAGCTCGTTTTGGTTCAGGGTTAGCGTCTTCTATCAGAGCATCTCCTTCTTCATCAAAGTCATGTATAACGTAGCAGCCATGGAATCGCTCCCGTTTCTTAGATTGAACATATTCAAGCCCGATCATTTCCATTCTCCCGTTGGGCAATTTTCGCCGAGTTCCGGGGACGTTCCAGATCTTGTTGTAGAACCGAGCTTGTCGAGCAGTCTGTTTGAAGGGTACGCCTTGGCGCCTCAACACCCTTTTTAATCGTTCTGTGTAATATTTGGGTAGACGGATGGGCTGGAGCCTGTCAAGCGTAGAATCGGCACCATGCCGGATCTCTTTCTCCACTTTGGTCTCCGCGGATCGATAAAAGAGGATCGCCTTTTCATCTTTTCTCCTGGGAAGGATGTAGAACGTCTGCGGTTCTTGCACACTGTAAGTATTAAGTGCGTCGAGCTCTTTGTAATGCTCTTGCGGGACCATGGCGATCTGCAAACTCTGGTCATCTACAATGAAGGCTTGCACTGATGGACGAGCCGAGAAAACTGCGTTGACCTCGTCTTCAGAGTCACTGCCAAAGATCAGAATTGGGGTAGACGGTCCCGGCTTGTTGCATTGGGGTGGCCCTGAATAGACTATCTCCTCCTCTTCGGTATCGCTCCTGAAGACCGGCATGGTGGTGATAGCTTTCTGTTTATTCTCCGGCTTATGACACATTTTCGTGTCTTCGAAGTCTGGCAAGAAGTATTTTGCATCTTCGTACTTTTGGACTTCATTCACGGAGAATGGGTTCAGCTCCCCTGTCACAGTGTATTCAAGTCCATCTTTGAAATACTTCATACACTGATGTTGTGTAGAAGGGATAATGTTGTATTCGTGTAACCAAGGCCGGCCGATCAAAGCGTTGTAGCAAGTCTTGGCATCAATGACGTGGAACTTGATATCAGTGACGAGCAGCCCAAAGCGTAACGTCAGTATCACAGACCCGAGCGTCTGTGATGACTGGGAGTTGAACCTGGAGACAGTGATTTTATCCCGAGCGAGGTGTTGAACGCTCATGCAGATTTCTTTTAGCACCCTCACATTTAGGAGATTGACAGAGGTTCCATTGTCGACCAGGATCTTCCCTATCTTGATGTCATGACAGTATCCGGTGATGTACAAAGGACGGTTATGCTTGCATGTCCCGAGGAGGAGGTCTTCGTCGCTGAAGGTGATGTCGTCTGTGTGAACTTCTTCCAGCTCGTCTTTCATCTTTTCTTCGGCAAGGAAAGCTTGAAAATGGTCAGGTTCGTGTAGTGCCTTGATCAGAGAATCTCTCGCCTCTTTAGATAGCAGAAGGGCATCAAGAATGCTTAGCTGCGAGGGTATTTTCCTCAAGTGTGCCAGAACATTGTAATCCGCATTGTTTTTCTTAGGTGGGTCCTTGGCTGCCAGCTCTTCGACGACTCGGTCATTGAGGGCAATGTCCTCAGGGACTTTTTCTTTTCCCTTTTCCTTTTTGTTCGATCCCTTGTTTGCGGGTCTGAGATTTTTTTCAGGTAGCGTGCGATTGCGCAGCTGAATGCTCTCGCAGGTCTTCATCTCTTCTGTTTCAGAGATGGATTCCTTGAAGAGAGGGCCGAGGGCTATTTCTTCATCAGAATCACCCCCGAAAGTGAGAACTTGCGATCCCTTGCTATCAACCGTGTAATAATTGCCGGCAGTTCTTTTGCGCTCATCTGTCGCGCTTTTTTGTTCCCGACGAGTTTTGCGCTTCATCCGCTTGAAATGCTGCCGGTGAGCAACGTATCCTTGCCACCAATTTTTAAAGGCGTTGCATTATTCAGTAGGGTGTGTGGTCCTCCGATGGTATAAGCAGTAATTTGGATGTGCATCCTCTTTGTTAAGGTGTATCCTATCAGGAGTGTTTCCTTCGGAGGGTGGCAACTTCATTCCCATCGATATGGCTTTGGCGAACCTTTTCCTCATCTTGAACTTGCTTTTATTTGCGGCGGATATGCTTTGATCTGGTGGGAGTGTTTTAACCTTTTCGTCCAGTCACCGGCGTTTGGCTTTTTCAAATATGGCCAGTTCGCGCTCTCGATCAGCTTTGCTTTTCTGACGGGCCTCATTCAGGAATACGTCAATCATCTCGTTTGACGGTCCTAAGAGTTCCAGTTCGGGATCTGCCCCCAGTTTCTCCTGTATCAGGAGCTTTTTCACCATCTACTGACAAGTGAGAGATCACATGGCAGCTTGCCACATAATCTTCAGGTTCGTCTGACAAGTCTTCTCCCTTATCTTCATCGCTATCTCCGTCTTCAGGGATGTGGTTGAGAAACTCTTGGAGTGTGACCGGGGTTCACGCTTTTTGGTTGTATTGTTCCAGCGCGTCAATAAGTTTTTGCAGGTCCGTTCGCTTGTCATCAGGCTTCACGGGCTTTTTGGTATTCTTCTTCTTCTTCGAAGACTTTGACGGCTGGGCTTGAGCTTTTCGATTATCGCTACCAATTCTTAGAGTCAGGCATGGCTTCAGCATTCCCTCAATGACCTCGGGTTCCAGTGGATTTTTTCACCTCGCCGGGCATGTTTGGAGATCCTTCAGCATTCTTTTCGTCTTGACTGAAAGAGCGACCTCCCATGGAGCTTCTTCTATAAAAGAGCATGATGCCCCTGTGTGTCCCCCCTTTTAAGAGTGTGCGGCTGTGGCGGACTTACTTTCTAATTCTCGGACAGTGCGAATTTGCCCTGTTGGTATTGGTCCTTGCCCTATTGGTATTGGTCCTCAATCTAGCTTTTGAAGACGAAGCAATCTTCGATTAGATGGCCTACCACTTGATGATAGGTGCAATAATTAGGATTATTGGCCATACCGGGTTGCAATGGGTGTTTGGGATCCGGCAACGTGATGAACCTGTTGCGCACCGCCAGCTCGAACAGTCTCTGTAGGACTACGGTAGCGCCCCGGCCGTCTATCTGAGGCCAAAAATGCGGAAACGAAAATTTTCTTAACTTTAAACCGGCACTACCGCATCCTAAAAACCCGGATCGAACCATTAACCTAAAGCTAGCAATCAAGAGAAGGGGTAGAATGCTATACCGAGCGATCAGTGTCCTTCGGTCTTCGGCCTCCACTCCGATCTCCTCGCGGAATCTCCGGTCTTCATCTCCTCGTCGGAAAGGGCACCACATCGAGAAGTCTTTTTACGGGCTCCCGCTTCATCCGAAGCAACTCGGACGCGAAGTGTGCTAGCCGACGCGTCCAAGGTGTTGTAGAGAATGTTTGTGATCACTTTGTCTCTTTCATCCATGGCTTTGGATGGAGGTAGAAGTGTTGCCATTGATGGAAGTAAAGAGCTAGAGGAAGAAGAAGAAGAACAAGAGCTTATCTTTTTGTTTTCTTTTCTTTTTCTTGTTGTAATAAGAGTGAGAGAGTGAGATTATGAAAATACAAGACCAATTATCACAACCATGGCAGCCCCCCTCTCTCTCCATCTCATTTCAACACATAAAACAATTCATTAATGTGACACATTTGCTAAAAAAGAGACCATGACTCATGATACAAGTCCATGTCACATTAATGCATTGTCATGATGATTTCTAGCTCATTATTTCCTTAAGCAAACATTAATCCAAATGTTTTCCATAACAAAGAAAATCCGGCAACATCTAAAGTAAACTCGTGACGGATCACAAGGATACCCCTCACCTGTATATACATACCTGCACCCGCATTCTGACTGAATGCGAATGCGATGAGACTAAAGTAATCCAACAAATCTAATACTAGGATCCGGCTTAAACCAAAGCCCACTAGTATGATCCGTCCGATCATGATCCGTGCAATACCGCACGTATAAGATCGAACCCTGCCATATATCATACGGCCTCTACAACGTTTCGCCCGAAACTGGAGAAACTTTCCGTGGGGGACTCTAAAGACTCGTCAATACTTTGGCTGTGGATTTAACCACTAGCACGTCAGAGGTATTAGCCGTACGTAACGGGCTACCAAGTATTGACCAAAAGAGACGTCGATGAGAGAACTCATCCTGACACCCTACTGAGCCTGTCAGTGACAATATCCATACAGTCCGGTCCGTTCGTCTATGAGTATCGCATGGCGGTCCTAGGGGGTTGGTAAAAGTCAGACCCCTATAAGCTGTACAAGTCGTGTCGGAGTGTAGCCCAGAACACCTTGAGATACTACTGGAATACCTACCAGTAAATCTCCTACCACGGCCGAGGGCTTTGTGTAATGGCTCTCCTAGACACAGCGCGACCTCACCCCCAATACCGGGAGAGACGAACCCCTGCAGACCCGCTCACTGCCTCCATGTGGCTCGGGACTGTACCTAACTAAAACCTATTTGCACGACTCCTTTGAGTCGTGGTAGGGTAGTAATCAAAGTACAGTGGGAACTTACACGAGACAAATGACGATCTCAGGTCGATGAACTAACCTGTACACATGTCACCAGGGAACTGCTATCTGACGTCAGGTATAAGACCAACTAGCATGTTCCCGGCGAGTCCTGTCCGGTGTACTCATAACCCAATGAGCACCTGTATACATCTTAGGTGAACCAACTGACACCAGTGGCTTGTGAGACCGGCCACCGCCCCTCGTCGGGGTCTCGACTGTATACACTAGTCTACTCTGGAGTATCGATGCCCTGTCTCGAAAACTCCCACGACTAAGGACCTTTTAAGTATGTGCTTATAAACCCCAGCTCCCACGTATATGATCGCCCTGATACTGCTGGCAGTCAAGCAAGAATCCTAAGGGCTCTATCAACGCGCAATAGTGACCTGTAAGGTCACCTAAAGCAGTACACGATGATAAAGATAAACCAGATAGCATACTATCATCTCGAGTAAGACTGTCCTACCGGCATAGGTCCTCCCTCAATCATTGCAATCACGTGCCTGTGATCCAATAATTGACTCTGAGGGCACTATATCCAACAATCTCCCACTTGCACTCAAGGCTAATTATTGCTATGTCGCATACTCACAGCCCGTGTGATACCGAACACCCAACTCCTCTACTAATCAGTTTCATAAAGCCCGTTTGCGAAACTATTGCGTTCGAGGAATAGCCTCAGTGAGTGGATCCGCCCTGATGTTTCTTTCTATGTCTCTCTTTATCTCAAGTTCGCGGAGAAAGCCATCTCCCAAAATGAGCAATACCTGTTTTAAAATATGTCTGGATATCTGATGGGACCTAGCTCATAAATGAACTCCAAATCCAAACTTCTTAGACTGTATCGTCAACTGAACTTAATCAGTGTCCTGCGCCATGCCTCCCTCAGTATCCACTTGGACCACTTGTCCAAAATACTGCCCCTCGTCAGAGGGAAAACTATAACACTTGACAGTCACTCTGTCATCCAGGTCACCTTGGAAGCCTGAAATGATAACCGTCCCCCGAAAGAGGCTGCCGTTATCATATCCCTAGAACATTCACTTTTGTTCTAAAACTGCTTCCGAATGTTTCTCCAGAATTGGATCAATATCAACTTATTGCATCTACTACAAAAACAACATCTGGTGTGGTACTTGACATTTCATGATCAACTCAATTGCCTAAGCAAGTGATCTGCCGATCATGCATATCCCTCTCCCCTTTAATCTGTAAGACACCTTTAGAGAGGGTGACTCCATCACCTGCAGGTACACTAGCGTGCCAGGAGTCGTCTATTCTAAATACCTTTAGAATGCTGTCTAAGTACCCAGATTGGGAAACTACCCAAATCTAGATCTAAAACCATAGATCTAGTAACCAGAAGGTCTGATATAATATCCATGTCCTATGTGGAGAAACCACTGTGTGACAACCAAAGTATAACCGATCATAGTATAGGAACTTCACTTCCTACTCTGTGTATGTCATCCAAATACCAGGACATCACACCCTACTACCTTCTTAACAGATCCATCCCGTATTTTGATGAAGTCAAACCTATGACTGTCACATCAGAAATAGATGATCTATCTCCGCTATATCCGCTTTAGTCTATAAATAGACATAAGCCACTTATCCACTATGCTTCCGCTGCTCCCACTGACTACGACAACCCTCTGGCAGAGTCATATACACGTACACTTCTAAAGCTAATTTAGAACGACGCTATACTCATCCTCCTGCCAGGTCTCACAGTCTGGAACAACAGCAATGGCAAGTCTGGGTAAACAAGAACCTCCCTGTCACCGTCCTTGAGCATACCGAAGTACCTCTCGAGTGCCTGAGATTGCCCACCATATCTGCGGAGAGGCCAATGGAATGTCAAACCAGATTGAATCTTTAGGCTCTTATCAAATTTTCAGTAATCGTTTGCGGTTCTGAAATCACTTCCAGTTCTACCATACTCTCACTACTGTTTTCTGAAAAAATCCATTTTACTCAAAAGTGTGGCGAGTCAAGAACAATATCACTATTGATCTTACAGATGGTAGAAAGTCAACCCTCGTCATAGCCCGGGTCAACCCACAAACAGCAATTACAGAAACGTGCCTTGAGTTATCCAAAGTCTGGTTTTAAGCATAAGCCGGACAACTCCCCGTACCTTAACATCGTTAAGATACGAACCGTTTTATATCGAATATAGAAACAGACGCACTGATTTAATTGGAACCAGATTCAAATCATGCAGCTGTCTCCAGTGCATGTGAACTAAATGGAAGAAGGCCGATCAGCGCTACTCAACTTAGGAGTGCTTCCAATATGAGTAACCTGAAAGAGATGCAAGTTCTCTTAAAACCATTACTATCAACTGAATACCATACACAAGTATCTACATCTTTGATCACCTCGATGAATCCTGATACTTGCAATACCTGGTTCTCTACTTTATTCTTATACCTATAACATCTCAAAACTTAGACCTTGCATTTCTACGAAACACATGTCTAAGAACCAGAGAAGTCATAAGTAAACAGAATATAGTACGAGTACCAACCCCTCTGTCCTCATGGACACTGGACAACATACAATACTCTGTATAAGTCCCCTGAGTCTAATAACTCATTCCCTGTGTGTCGTAAGTTGAAAACTGTACTTATGGTTAAGAAGAATTACACCGCTGTTTAATGCTCCCTACCTAACTATCCACTGATATAGGTAAATGTCACGGACATAATTTCAAGAAGGTATATCTCACTCTATAAAAATAGACGTACAGATATATCAATTTGAAATTGGTGCATAACAACGGATATTCAAAACCAAATATTTGCCGTCTGGAAAACAACCCAGGCGATTTCCTCTAATATCACCAATTACAACGAATCCCGATATAATGAGGACAATCACCTAATTCCCAATAACTTACTCCCACTCACCATCTGTAAAACCATACAGATGTGAGAATCAAACCTAGTAAATACATACCCTGGAGTAAGGACTAATTAGGAAATCAGTTTTCTTTTAACAATACATAGTGAAACTGAAACATGTAAATGTTTCGAAGGGGTATGCGGGTATTCCCAGTAATGCCTCTTCCATTTATCAGATTCACAACTGTAACCGTATATTTCTTTGCCATCTCCAAATCCCTTTATATGTCTTTACTCATTACCTTCTGTACACCCCTTTAGGCCAAATGGTTTTCTTCCTTCCCTACCGTTCGGCACCAGCCTATGGTTTGGAAGAAGACTATCCATTAAGCATAATGGGTGTACTGTCATAATCCTAGGAGCACTCGCAATGCGAGAGAAGGTAAAGATAAAAGACAACTGAATAAAACCTTATTTCTATTTCTCCTGAACCAGAATCCATCCCCGAACTGGAACAAGTTCCTTTCGAGTTCGTATATAACCATACGATGGAGTATCCAAATAACTGTGGATCTTCGTAGTGATACGGAGTGTTATGGAGAAATACAAAGGTGAAGTGGGAGTGGTAATGAAATACTTGTTTTGGTCGTGAATAGCAGTCGCAGTTTACTTTGCCCTCTTACTAATCCCTTTATTTGTCTTTACATAATACCTTCTGTACACCATCGTTAGGCTAATTGGTTTTCTTCATTCCCTACCGTTCAGCACCTGCCTATGGTTTGGAAGAAGACTATCCAATTTGCGTAATGGGTGTACTGCCCTAATCCAAGGAGCACTCGCAACCTGAGAGAAGGTAAAAGGAAAAGACAACTGAATAGTCTTATTCGTTTTCTCCAGAACCAGAAACCATCCTCGAATAAATTCCTTCGAGTTTGTATATAACCATACGATGGTTTTATCCAATGGAAGTGGACGTTCGTAGTAATACGGGGTGTTCTGGAGAAAAGAGTAAAAGTAGGAGTGGCAATGAAGTATGCAACTCTAACAATCCAAAAGCCAGTCTTATAAGAAGGTTCGGTCAACTTGGTCACTGAGTCATAGTCAAGGGTCGGGTCATGGTCGCTGCCAAAGAGAGAGAGAGAAAAGAAACACTCAGCGTGCACTCTAACCTAGATCAGAATGGTTATCACTTTATCTAATCAGGAAACCTCCCACTGTATCCTCAAATTCTCCTCCAAACCTGAAAGAAGAATTAGTCGGGATCACCCGAGGAGTAAACCAACTCATCAGTGGGAATCGGGATCCAACTATCATCGCATGATAACGTGACGGAATCCACTCACGTCACTACACTCCAGAAGGTATGCGCATGCCTGGCAAGTTTCAGTTTCTTTAGAAACTCCCGATGTGATTTTTACCCCTAGGACCCAAGTGACCTTGACGAATAATCAACAAATCAAAAGGTCCTAGTCAAGTTCAACCCATCATTATCTTGATTGCGTTAAACCCACCCGCACGACCCTTGACGAATAATCAACAAAGTCGTACAACTGTCCTAACTAATCTACATATCCATGCGACAGAAAGCATTACAGAGCTACCGCACACTACGCCTCGGCGAATAGCAACGACAAACGTAGCGCGAATACTAAGCAATACTAATCTGAAATGACGGAGGGCTACGAATGGTTTTTGGCGAAAAACCTTTTACCGTAATGAACTTGATATCGTTGAAGGAACCGGATAACTTTTTATAAAAATATAGTGGCGAAAACCTTTGCTAAAGAGGTCACTCCCGGTGAAGGGATATCGGCACTTTCCCCGTAGAATGAGGTGCAGGATATTCCAACTAAATACCACGATGCAAAGCAAAAAGCAATCGGCTATAGTGAAGTTATTACCCTGACGCAAACTTCTGTCCAAGGGGTCACTCCCGGTGAAGGGATCTCGGCCCTTACCTCATCGACTGAGGTGCTGGATATTCATAACCGAATACCACTGTGCAAAACAAAAGAGAACGTCCTTGCAATAACAGCTTTTTGAAAAATGTTCCAACAACATCAGAATAGGTTTGTTTAGCTTGCATTGATCCGAATCAATGCAGTCCCATCAATTGATCACACCAATAAAGAACGAAAATACGATGTACGTATATACCATCCGCATTCGCCACTGGGTCCCGTTATCACCCGTAGGTTACTTAACTAACGACAGAGCGGGGACTGGACTAGCGCGGATGCAAAACATATACAACATCTACTAGTATATATATCAATATATAATATTCGCTCAAGGCGTGATAAAATGCAACATCACAGAAATGTAATAAGCATCACAGAACAATACAGATAATCTGGAAGCCCCGGGTTCCACAGAACCGCTGCTGAAACCCGACGTTCCCCTGGTCATGTGGATAGCCTGTGCAATGAAATCCTAGACCCCTACGGGCGCGACAAGTTACCCGCCAAAACCTGAAGCGAGGCAGCCCCCTTCAACAACGTGAATGGACCACCCAGCACTTCACGGAATCCGGTAACTTGGGCATCCCTCCTGGGTCAACCTGTACCCCCTACGAGTGTGGCGAATAGCCCGCCAATTCTAGAGTGAAGCCCCCTCCGTCTCAACGCCATGAGATGCGGGCCCGTTACCCTCTAGAACCCGGCTATCCGTGCACCCCTCCGCGGGGTAATCCTAGTACAGAAAGTAAAATATACAACGGGTACATCGATCTCAGCCCGCTCGTGCCCCAAAAGAATAATATACAAATAGGCAATAACGGCAGTCCACATGTCGGACGCTCGTCCCGCAATATCAAATGTACATATAAAACAAAACTGTACTACCATTGCATCCAGGCTATCCACCACGAAAAATCCGCAACATAACAGCACAACATAGAACATCAACGTGAATGTCACGTTCGCAAATCCGTCTAAAAGGGCTATAGCAGTTAGACAGGATTTACCGATCAAGTGACATTCACGGTCGCAGATATAATGCAAATACTGTGAACTAACATGTTTAAAATTTTCGATCGACCAAAATTCCCAAAGTGGACCCCAAGCACAATTGTAGCACTCAAAATAAATCTGGGCCCAAAAAGTATATACCAAAAACACCATTTCCAACTCAGGAACCTATTGGAAAAACTTGGTGCAGTGAAGGCTTAGAACGGCGGCGGAACCGCGGCCAAAATGGGGTTGGGGCCGCAGTTCCGCGGCGTAAATGTTGAATCATGTCACCAAATTTCTACAATGTTCCTACAAAACCCTGCCTAATTTTCTGCAGCACATCAAAAAAAATTTTGACAACAGAAAAATTTCGACAGAAACTGCACATTTGAAAACGCGGTTTTGGAATTTTTGTTCGATCGAAGTTCTAAACACGCTAGAGCAAGCTAGTGTAAGTTAATGGCGTGGCTCTGATACCATGTAGGACTACGGTAGCATCCCGGCCGTCTATCCGAGGCCAAAATGCGGAAACGAAAATTTTCTTAACTTTAAACCGGCACTACCGCATCCTAAAAACCCGGATCGAACCATTAACCTAAAGCTAGCAATCAAGAGAAGGGGTAGAATGCTATACCGAGCGATCCGTGTCCTTCGGTCTTCGGCCTCCACTCCGATCTCCTCGCGGAATCTCCGGTTTTCATCTCCTCGTCGGAAAGGGCACCACATCGAGAAGTCTTTTTACGGGCTCCTACTTCATCCGAAGCAACTCGGGCGCGAAGTGTGCTAGCCGACGCATCCAAGATGTTGTAGAGAATGTTTGTGATCACTTTGTCTCTTTCATCCATGGATTTGGATGGAGGTAGAAGTGTTGCCATTGATGGAAGCAAAGAGCTAGAGGAAGAAGAAGAAGAAGAACAATAGCTTATCTTTTTGTTTTGTTTTCTTTTTTCTTGTTGTAATAAGAGTGAGAGAGTGAGATTATGAAAATACAAGACCAATTATCACAACCATGGCAGCCCCCCTCTCTCCATCTCATTTCAACATATAAAACAATTCATTAACGTGACACATTTGCTAAAAAAGAGACCATGACTCATGATACAAGTCCATGTCACATTAATGCATTGTCATGATGATTTCTAGCTCATTATTTCCTTAAGCAAACATTAATCCAAATGTTTTCCATAACAAAGAAAATCCGGCAACATCTAAAGTAAACTCGTCACGGATCACAAGGATACCCCTCACCTGTATATACATACCTGCACCCGCATTCCGAATGAATGCGAATGCGATGAGACTAAAGTAATCCAACAAATCTAATACTAGGATCCGGCTTAAACCAAAGCCCACTAGTATGATCCGTCCGATCATGATCCGTGCAATACCGCACGTATAAGATCGAACCCTGCCATATATCATACGTCCTCTACAACGTTTCGCCCGAAACTGGAGAAACTTTCTGTGGGGGACTCTAAAGACTCGTCAATACTTTGGCTGTGGATTTAACCATTAGCACGTCAGAGGTATTAGACGTACGTAACGGGCTACCAAGTATTGACCAAAAGAGACGTCGATGAGCGAACTCATCCTGACACCCTACTGAGCCTGTCAGTGACAATATCCGTACAGTCCGGTCTGTTCGTCTATGAGTATCGTATGGCGGTCCTAGGGGGTTGGTAAAAGTCAGACCCCTATAAGCTGTTGTAACGTTTTAAAAATAATTAAATAAATAATTAAATGAATAAAATTGTTTAAGTGAATTTTATGAATTTCGGTAAAGTAAAATGTATTTTTCGTAAAATTAAACTGTGATTGTTTTTCACTATAATTTCAAAAATACCTATTTTAATTATGTAATTACTAGTAAATGGTGTTTATTTATCCACTTATAAATTTTTAGTTTAATTAAATATTTTCCCTAAATTAATTATCTTAAATATTAACATAAGCTTTATTTTTACACTAAATTAGTGTAAATTACAAATTTGAATGATTTTAATTTGTAAAAATGAACCATGGCATATTAGAATTTAGTGTGTATCATGCAAAATTTATTTGCAAATTTTTCCATTTTTCTAGAGCTTTCTTGAGTTGCTATAGTAAAGAAATAAAATAAAATAAAGAAATGCATGAAAAGACATAATGAAGTGATATTTTGGTGGAGACTTCTACACATTTTCTCACCCTCTTCTTTCTCTCCCACACCTCCAAAAAAATGGCCAGCCTCACCCCCCATGGTAGCCCCCATTTTCCTCATTTTATTTTGCTCTAAAATTCATCAAAAATCCTTTAAAAATTCAATTAAAAATCCACAAAATCCTATTTATTTCATACCCTTTATTCCTTGCTCATTTTTATATGGATTTTGGAGATGGAAAGCATGCATTTTGGAGGCTCATTTTCTTGTTTGGATTTCATATTTTGGAGGTATAAATTTCCTTCTTTTGTTTATTTGTTATTAGATGTTTCTTTTAAGCATGTTTAGATTTAATGAATTAATTCTATGTTCAATTTTTAAAATTCAAGTTAGGGTTTGTAAATTCAAGTTATGATTTTTATTAATTAATCAGGATTATAATAGTTAGTTTAACACTTTTATAATTGGAAAATCTTGCATGGTTATTGAATTGTAAAATTTTCATTTAAAATTGTTTAAATTAGGAATTTTGCTAACTAGGTTTCTATAAAACATAATTTTTGGTGAAATAAAATTTCAATTAATATTTGTAACACTAGATTTTGGTCTTAATAAGGGTATTAACTTGTTGGTGGAATGGAAACTTAAATTGATTGCTAGTTTCTATTGATAATTGATAAATTGTGATAAAAATTGCTATTTTGTAAACTAGATTTTAGAAATTCCTAAATAAATGAGATTAAAAATATAATTTATGGTTTCATTAAATCATTATCATCATGAATTGTGGTTTAATACATTAATTCATGCAAAATCACGTTTTGTGGTGGAATTGTGGTATTTTGCTTGAAAAATGTTGAAAATTGTTAAAGGTTGCAAACTAGAAATTTCAAATTAATACAAATTTGTGAAATAAAAATATAGTAATGGTTTGTATAGTCTAGTTATGCGATTTAATGAGTTTTATGACCATTGGTTTTATTTAAATGTCAAGTTTTGATGAAAAACGGTAAATTGGCATTTTCGGGTTTTACGAAATTGGACGGTTTGATGGATTTTAGGGTTTCAATGGATTTAATCATGTTTTATAATATAAGTAATGTGTTTTAAAACTATGAGTTATTTGTTGATATTTATCTCGATCCATCGGAGTTTGCACGCCGATATCGAGCGATATTTGGTTCTTTTGCGTGGACGGGACATAGGTTTTAACCTATGCTTGTTCCTTGTATCGTTTTGACTTTCGTATGTGATCCAGTTTACGATACTATTTATATGTTTGCGTTTAGGTACCCCTCACGTGGACTGCGGGCGATGAAGAGGAGGATGGCGACACCGTCTTCGGCAGACATGTACCAGGTGAGTAGATGTATATCTACGGGGGGAAGTCAGGTGGATGGCGTTTAGCACCCCCGCAACGTAGAATAGGAATAGTACTTATTGTCATTAGGAAACCAGATGTGACCCTAGATTCTTAATGAGTAGGACCCTAGTAATGACCCTAGACTGGACTAGACTGATTTAGGAAAACCATACCAGAGGATAAATACCTTGGAAGAGGTTCGTAGGTTTCAGGTAGAAACACACACACGCATACACTGAAACTCGACATGGTGTATACGTGCATGTATACATATAGGACTAGGTATAGGTATATTTATATATACAACACGTGTATGGGATACATTGATGTGATATGATATCTGAGGTATGATGAAACAGTATAACTGGGCTTGATGCCGTGATTCTTGGCTATACAGTCGTATTAAGTGTTAGCGGATCATTAGAGAATGAGATAACGAACATGGATACATAAATTATAATGGGTGGTGATGATATTGAGATACATGGGACTCTAAAATAGTACCTGGACTGTAGCTTGTGACTGATCATGATATGGGATACGTATGACTTAATCACGACATCATATAGGTGTGACCTGATGTCGATATCATATAGGTGTGACCTGATGTTGATATCATATAGGTGTGACTTGATGACGATATGATATCAGTATGACTTAATCACAATATGATACATATGACATGATATTTCTGAGGATAAACTAATGATGCATATTATGAGGGCAATGATATATGATTGATATAGGCGATTACAGTTTAGCACCTTGATCATGAGATGTGTTGGTGATGACATTATACGAATGATGAGACACCTAGGAGATACTTGACCCGTACCCCAATATTGGGATGTCGTACGATGGATTTTACCGTACGAGGCATAAATATGATGATTGATCCGCACTCTTGATTCGAGGAAGCCGTACTACGTACGTGACGCTATTGAGGCCGGATCGCCGACTATTCGAGATATTGATTCAGACCTTAGGTAGACTCTTGTTTCTTATTGACTAGTTTCTTAGGTTTTGTTCCTTAGGAGGTTAGATGGTCACTAGGTTAGGTTCGAGTCATATAGTGGTAGTGGTAATGGTATATCAAATGAGTGGATAACACACATCCGTCTTTACTTTCACACTGGAATCATAATGATGCATGTTCTTACATATGCTGCTATAATCAGTATAAACTTTATCTGTTAGGACACCAGCACCATTACCGATGATGCGCATATTCCACGCACACTTATTTGCCGTCTCACATACATCATCATCGGTAATTGCTATGTCACGTATACTTTAGATTATATTATCTTTTATTGATAGAATCAGTTAACAACTTGACCGATATAATATTGTGATTACTCTCTGATGTTAGTATAGACATGATATTTATTACTTAGACATTCATGCATTCATATTTTCATGTTATCATGCAGTATTATGGGCATATGCCGACACTTATCATATACTTACTCATGATTTTGAGATTTGGGTTTCTATGAGATTTCTGGATTTTTGGGGAAAACCGCAAGAATATATAAAAACTTCTCTCTCTCTCTTCCTCTCTTTTTAAAACATAAGATGCGGTTTTCTCGTGATGTATGTGTCGTCCACCATGAGATTTCATGTTTTCTGTTGGATTTCGAGACCCGATTCGAGGAGTGGATGAACCGTCTCGGGTACATGGTGGGCCCGGTATGGTACCCCGGGGCAAGAAGATCGAGTTGTAGACGATGAGCCTGGCAGGGGAAGGCTACCTACTGGTGATGTCTGGCGTGGCGGATATCCGGAGGATACCGACCGTTGTCGTGAGATTTGATGATATGGGCCGATCCGGACTGACGGAGCCCGAGGGATTGAGACTATAAGACTTGAGGCTTACATGTTTGTGTCGATACTTGACACGGATTTCCATGAATTTCATTGTTGAGATTTCAGATTCCTAAACACATTTTACTATGATAACAGCTAAAGATTTCTTATACAGATATTTCTGGATTTCAGGATTGGTTATTTTATATTCATGATGCATGCATATCCATTCATATGACATAGTATTATATGAGGCACTGATACAAGCACGGAGTATCTGCATTTACAGGTAGTTTTACCCTGCTATTACTAGATGATTGGGATATAATAGTGTAATATTATAACCTAGGATAGCGTCGTGCATTCGATTTCTTTACGTAGATGTCTTCTACTCACGAGTTGGCAACTCACCCCCGTTGTGCCAAATTTTATTACAGGTTCGATGTACAGGTTTCCCTGGCAGTTGCTGGCACATCATTTCATTCAGGGTGATTTGCACGGTAGGTTGGTTCACTTGTATCTGAACCACCATTGTATTTTTATTCATTCATTTGTATCTAGTAAGCTCCATCAACCAAACTTGTATTACTTGATAAGTTTATTGGACCAGTTATTTATTTCGACCTTAGAGTCGCGCTTGTATTATTCTGATATGGTGGTTTTGTTTTCTTTGAGTTTTGAGCCTCGCCCTTTGGCATTGTATATTATTGTGCTTGTTGTGGTTGTTTCCGCCAGTTGGCGTTGAGCTAGCACCCGTTTAGGGATGCTTTTTATTGTTTATGTATATTATACTTGTTGTACCCGTTTGGGGGCCAGTTTTTATAGAGGAGACTCTGCCGAAATTTTTGAGAAAATTTGCTGATGTTTTAAACTTGTTCCTTCATGTTTTTTTTTACTGCTTCTTCTTTTTCATGATTTAGATTTCTGGGCTTTGGCTTACTTAGGTTACGTTGCGCCTCTAGACGTTTCGTAATCTAAGTGCCGGTCACGTTCCGTACTTTCGGGTCGTGACAAAGTTGGTATCAGAGCGCTAGGTTTAACCTTGTATAAGTCTCGGTGACCCTTGGTTGATGGAGTAGGCGATTTAGGTAGAGTAACGTACCGTGGGTATGGTCCGCGGCATACTTACGATAGCTACTCTGCTTAAGGAGCCTTAGGATGTACATTGTTTGCACCGTATTTCATTCATTCCTTTGATCTATCTTCGTCGATGTCGGATGGTGGTTTCTGTTACCACGGGTAGAGGGAGCTGCGGCTCGAATGCGATAACCATTAGAGTATTGGTTATTCTTGAGGATTGAAGCATTGCTTAGCGTGCGGACGAAGGGTATTCACATGCCGTCCGAATGAAGTTAAAGGGTTCGAACAATTATCAGAAAACCATTTTCCCAAGTTTAAAGTATTCGGAAGAACATGCAGGTATTTCGATGGACCCTCTAGAAGAATGAAACCCTAACTCGACATAATGACCACGAGAACGCCCTTGAACCTTAGGGTTTACGGCAGTTCCGCGGTGCCATTAGTGAGGCTTGGGTTTGCCCTTCTACGGCTGGATCGTCGATGCTGGGGTGTGTACCGGATATTTTTAAGCTGTACTTGAGTGTTGAGCTCTCGGGGAATTATGGGATTTTGATGGATCGATCGAAAAGTTTAATGTAGTCTGGATATCAAGTGAAGGGATCGACTACGTGGGAAACTCTAGATATGAGTATTACCGTCGGTAGCGCAGTCAGCACACTTATGAAGAGACAAGTTTGAAGCAATCGACATCAGAGGAAAGAGGCGCACATTGACGATAGTGATTACGATGTGACTTGGTGATTTGAATTTCATATTTCTGTTATCGGATTTTGGTATTTTGAGGATTTTGTTCTACGATTGGTATTTCTTATATGTACCTTCATTACATTCTATCTGTGTTTCACATATCAGTTGTATTGATGTTGCTTAGTATATACCCAGTACACTTGATTTGGTTTTATATATTTTGAGATTTTTGATTTGATTTCGTGCATATGGGTTACACATGATTTTGATATATGCTTCGACCTAGTTTTTATCCATTTTCGTACTGTGATTTCGATTCTGATATTCGATGTATGTTTTCGTGCACCATGTGCACCTGATTAGGATTCTTACGCATACTTGGCACACTTGATGCGATTTTGTGCACACCAGATGCACTAAATCGGGGTTTTGTGCAGATTAGATGCACCTGATAGTGAGTCGTGCACGCCCGTTGCACTTGACAGATGTTTTGGTGCACACCTGTTGCACTTATTTTGTTTTTGTGTGTATTCATGGTATCTGTATTTGGTTTCGATTTCAGTGCGCACCGGACGCACATGATATTTTATTGATGTGATTGAGATTGATTTCAGTTTGAGCAGTATGTTTTCATAATCACTATTATTTGATTTAGTAACCAGGCGGGACGTGTATGTTAAATAAAAGATATATATATAGTTATTTTTTAAATAAACGTCCGCTACTTATGCCGTGACACGTGCATTGTACGACGATTTTCAAGAGGGGTTTTTGTATGCTTCTTTATTATGATGTTTAGGCGATTTTACTATGATGCGCACTATATATAAATTATAGATTGATGTATATTATGATGGTTTTCATATTGGGTTTTGATATTTTATCTTCACCATAACTCCGATGATTGCGTTATGTTTGATGGAGTTGATTTTTGTTATGTATTGATGATTTCGGAGCCCCGACGATTTGAGTGTTTTGCTAAATGTTTTAGTATTTGGAGGGGGAGTTTTAATTTAAATTCGGGGACCGAATTTCTTAAAGGGGGGAAGATTGTAACGTTTTAAAAATAATTAAATAAATAATTAAATGAATAAAATTGTTTAAGTGAATTTTATGAATTTCGGTAAAGTAAAATGTATTTTTCGTAAAATTAAACCGTGATTGTTTTTCACTATAATTTCAAAAATACCTATTTTATTTATGTAATTACTAGTAAATAGTGTTTATTTATCCACTTATAAATTTTTAGTTTAATTAAATATTTTTCCTAAATTAATTATCTTAAATATTAACATAAGCTTTATTTTTACACTAAATTAGTGTAAATTACAAATTTGAATGATTTTAATTTGTAAAAATGAACCATGGCATATTAGAATTTAGTGTGTATCATGCAAAATTTATTTGCAAATTTTTCCATTTTTCTAGAGCTTTCTTGAGTTGCTATAGTAAAGAAATAAAATAAAATAAAGAAATGCATGAAAAGACATAATGAAGTGATATTTTGGTGGAGACTTCTACACATTTTCTCACCCTCTTCTTTCTCTCCCTCACCTTTAAAAAAATGGCCGGCCTCACCCCCCATGGTAGCCCCCATTTTCCTCATTTTATTTTGCTCCAAAATTCATCAAAAATCCTTTAAAAATTTAATTAAAAATCCACAAAATCCTATTTATTTCATACCCTTTATTCCTTGCTCATTTTTATATGGATTTTGGAGATGGAAAGCATGAATTTTGGAGGCTCATTTTCTTGTTTGGATTTCATATTTTGGAGGTATAAATTTCCTTCTTTTGTTTATTTGTTATTAGATGTTTCTTTTAAGCATGTTTAGATTTAATGAATTAATTCTATGTTCACAACAACAACTGAGCCTTTTATCCCAAGCATATGGGGTAGGCTACATGAACCAACATGAGAATCACGCCGGGTCCAGCACATGAATCCTCTGTCTCCACTCACTTCTATCGAACAATATACTTTCATTGAGTCCTTTGGCAACCATATCGTTTCGTATCACCTCCATCCATGTTTTCTTCGGTCTCCCTTTTGCCCTTTTGCCATTACCCATATCGAGAGTATCTATTCGTCGAACCGGTGCTTCCATAGGTCTGCGTCGCACATGACCAAACCATCTAAGCCGGTTTTCCCGCATCTTCTCCTCCACGGGTGCTACACCAACTTTTGCACGAATATCCTCATTTCGCACCTTGTCTTTTCTAGTGTTACCGCACATCCAACGAAGCATGCGCATCTCCGCTACGTGCATCTTCTGTGTATGATGCTTCTTAGGAGCCCAGCATTCTGTACCATATAATAAGGCAGGCCGAATAGCGCTCCGATAAAACTTCCCTTTCAATTTTAACGGAAAGTTACGATCACACAAAATCCCTGTTGCACTCCTCCATTTCAACCAACCAGCTTGGATCCTTTGATTAACATCACTATCGATCTCCCCATTCCTTTGGATGATGGAACCTAGATATCTAAACTGGTCGCTCGGTGATATCTCTTGCCCTTCCAATGTTATACCAATATGGTTTTGACTTCTCTGGCTACTAAATTTGCAGTGCATATATGCTGTCTTGGACCTGCTCAATCTGAATCCCCGAGATTCCAATGTTTGTCTCCATAATTCCAATTTGGCATTAACCCCTGCTTTCGTCTCATTTACTAGAACAATATCATCAGCGAATAGCATACACCAAGGGACCTCATCTTGGATAGTTCTAGTAAGCTCATCCATCACGATGGTAAACAGGAAAGGACTTAATGCAGATCCTTGATGTAAACCAATAGTAATCGGAAAATCACTTGTTAAGCCACCGCAAGTTCTGACATTTGCCACTACTCCGTCGTACATATCCTTGATTATGTCAATATACTTGACGGGGACCCCCTTTTTCATCATTGTCCCCCATAATACCTCTCTAGGTACCTTGTCGTACGCTTTTTCTAAATCAATAAATATCATATGCAAATCTCTTCTCCTCTCTCGAAAGCGCTCGACAAGTTGACGAAGCAAATGGATCGCCTCTGTCGTCGATCGTCCAGGCATGAAACCAAATTGGTTCTCTGTTATCTTAATATCCTTCCTTAGCCTGTGTTCAATCACTCTCTCCCAAAGTTTCATGGTGTGACACATTAGTTTTATTCCACGGTAGTTTGAGCAACTTTGAATGTCACCCTTATTCTTGTAGATAGGTACAAGGATACTTTTCCTCCATTCATTTGGCATCTTTTTTGTCTGCCAAATCTTATTAAACAGATCTGTCAGCCATTTAACGCCTATTTCTCCTAAGCATCTCCAAATCTCGATAGGAATCCCGTCAGGACCAACCGCTTTTCTTAAACCCATTCTGTTCAAAGCTTCTTTAACCTCAGTAAGTCTTATTTTACGCATGAAATCACGATTTATATCTTGAGATTGAATGACAAGTCCATCCAAATTCTTAGTAAAGCTCTCATTGAACAATTTGTCAAAATAATCTCTCCATCTTTCCTTGATATCCTCATCTCGAACTAAAACCTTCCGATTTTCATTTTTGACACACTTCACCGCACATAAGTCTCTAGTCTTCCTTTCCCGCATTCGAGCAATCCGGTATATATCATTTGCAGCCTCTTTAGTGTCTAATTTCTCGTACACCTCCTTGTAGACCTTAGATTTAGCTTCCCGAACAGCTTTCTTAACTTCCTTTTTAGCCATTTTGTACTTCTCAAATCTCTCCACATCTCTACTTTTCTTCAAATCTTTATAAGAATCTCTTTTAATTTTAATAGCAGCCTTTACATCTTCATTCCACCATGATATGTCCTTCGATGGTGGAGCACCACCTCTCGACTCACCAAGTAGATCTCTAGCTACTTTCTTGATACAACTAGCCATTTTGTTCCATGTTTTGTCTGGATCATCTTCCGACTGCCAATCCGCTTCTTGTACTACACGATCTATAAAAGCCTTTTGATTACCTTCTTTCAATCGCCACCATTTAATTTTAGGCTCTACCTTACGTCTAATCTTCCTAGGTTCTCTTCTAAATCGAAAATCTAGAACTAAAAGTCTATGTTGAGTAGTTACACTCTCACCTGGCACTACCTTACAGTCGATACAACAACCTCTATCTATTCTTCTCGTCAGAAAAAAGTCTATTTGACTAGCATTTGATCCGCTCCTAAAAGTGATAAGGTGGGACTCTCTTTTCCTAAACCAGGTGTTTGCTAAGATCAAGTCATAAGATAAAGCAAAATCTAGAATCGAGTCACCTACTTCATTCCTTTGTCCGAAACCAAAACCTCCATGGATAGTATCAAACCCACTACGACTAGTACCTACATGTCCATTAAGATCACCACCAATAAATAACTTCTCTCCACTAGGTATACTTTGCACCACCTCGTCTAAATCCTCCCAGAATAGACGCTTACTAGCGTCATCAAGACCTATCTGTGGTGCATAAGCACTAATAACATTAAAGATCTCTCCACCTAGAATAAGCTTAACCAGTAAAATTCTATCACCTTTTCTCCTAATCTCAACTACATCCTCAAGCAACCGTCTATCTATGATTATACCTACCCCATTACGATTTTTATCTCTACCCGTATACCAAAGCTTATAACCCCAAGGCTCTATGACTCTACTCTTTTCACCTACCCATTTAGTTTCTTGCAAACACATAATACCAACTCTCCTCCTAATCATCACCTCCACTAATTCTATTAGTCTACCCGTAAGGGAACCTATATTCCAGGAAGCTAGACGGATCCTATGAAACCCTTGCTTATTTGTCACTACACCCGGGGTCCGATGTAGCGCGCCGTCTCTGGACGACGACCCTTGCTTATTTGTCACTACACCCGGGGTCCGATGTAGCGCGCCGTCTGTAGACGACGACCCTTGCTTATTTGTCACTACACCCGGGGTCCGATGTAGCGCGCCGTCTCTGGACGACGACCCTTGCTTATTTGTCACTACACCCGGGGTCCGATGTAGCGCGCCGCATCTGGACGACGACCAAGCCCTTGCATATTTAACACTACACCCGGGATCCGATGTAGCGCGTCGCTGAGTAGGGGACGCCCCAACGATATTCTGATTCTGGTTCATGTCATAGAATGTGACAAAGTTTTACGTTGGCTGTCACAAGCCTACCACAACCCTCACCCTTTCTCATCCGGACTTGGGACCGGCAGCGGTGGGTTTAATGAATTAATTCTATGTTCAATTTTTAAAATTCAAGTTAGGGTTTGTAAATTCAAGTTATGATTTTTATTAATTAATTAGGATTATAATAGTTAGTTTAACACTTTTATAATTGGAAAATCTTGCATGGTTGTTGAATTGTAAAATTTTCATTTAAAATTGTTTAAATTAGGAATTTTGCTAACTAGGTTTCTATAAAACATAATTTTTGGTGAAATAAAATTTCAATTAATATTTGTAACACTAGATTTTGGTCTTAATAAGGGTATTAACTTGTTGGTGGAATGGAAACTTAAATTGATTGCTAGTTTCTATTGATAATTGATAGATTGTGATAAAAATTGCTATTTTGTAAACTACATTTTAGAAATTCCTAAATAAATGAGATTAAAAATATAATTTATGGTTTCATTAAATCATTATCATCATGAATTATGGTTTAATACATTAATTCATGAAAAATCACGTTTTGTGGTGGAATTGTGGTATTTTGCTTGAAAAATGTTGAAAATTGTTAAAGGTTGCAAACTAGAAATTTCAAATTAATACAAATTTGTGTAATAAAAATATAGTAATGGTTTGTATAGTCTAGTTATGCTATTTAATGAGTTTTATGACCATTGGTTTCATTTAAATGTCAAGTTTTGATGAAAAACGGTAAATTGGCATTTTCGGGTTTTACGAAATTGGACTGTTTGATGGATTTTAGGGTTTCGATGGATTTAATCATGTTTTATAATATAAGTAATGTGTTTTAAAACTACGAGTTATTTGTTTATCTTTATCTCGATCCATCGGAGTTTGCATGCCGATATCGAGCGATATTTGGTTCTTTTGCGTGGACGGGACATAGGTTTTAACCTATGCTTGTTCCTTGTATCGTTTTGACTTTCGTATGTGATCCAGTTTATGATACTATTTATATGTTTGCGTTTAGGTACCCCTCACGTGGACTGCGGGCGATGAAGAGGAGGATGGCGACACCGTCTTCAGCAGACATGGACCAGGTGAGTAGATGTATATCTACGGGGGGAAGTCGGGTGGATGGCGTTTAGCACCCCCGCAACGTAGAATAGGAATAGTACTTATTGTTATTAGGAAACCAGATGTGACCCTAGATTCTTAATGAGTAGGACCCTAGTAATGACCCTAGACTGGACTAGACTGATTTAGGAAAACCATACCAGAGGATGAATACCTTGGAAGAGGTTCGTAGGTTTCAGGTAGAAATACACACACGCATACACTGAAACTCGACATGGTCTATACGTGCATGTATACATATAGGACTAGGTATAGGTATATTTATATATACAACACGTGTATGGGATACATTGATGTGATATGATATCTGAGGTATGATGAAACAGTATAACTGGGCTTGATGCCGTGATTCTTGGCTATACAGTCGTATTACGTGTTAGCGGATCATTAGAGAATGAGATAACGAACATGGATACATAAATTATAATGGGTGGTGATGATATTGAGATACATGGGACTCTAAAATAGTACCTGGACTGTAGCTTGTGACTGATCACGATATGGGATACGTATGACTTAATCACGACATCATATAGGTGTGACCTGATGTCGATATCATATAGGTGTGACCTGATATTGATATCATATAGGTGTGACTTGATGACGATATGATATCAGTATGACTTAATCACAATATGATACATATGACATGATATTTCTGAGGATAAACTAATGATGCATATTATGAGGGCAATGATATATGATTGATATAGGCGATTACAGTTTAGCACCTTGATCATGAGATGTGTTGGTGATGACATTATACGAATGATGAGACACCTAGGAGATACTTGACCCGTACCCCGATATTGGGATGTCGTACGATGGATTTTACCGTACGAGGCATAAATATGATGATTGATCCGCACTCTTGATTCGAGGAAGCCGTACTACGTACGTGACGCTATTGAGGCCGGATCGCCGACTATTCGAGATATTGATTCAGACCTTAGGTAGACTCTTGTTTCTTATTGACTAGTTTCTTAGGTTTTGTTCCTTAGGAGGTTAGATGGTCACTAGGTTAGGTTCGAGTCATATAGTGGTAGTGGTAATGGTATATCAAATGAGTGGATAACACACATCCGTCTTTACTTTCACACTGGAATCATAATGATGCATGTTCTTACATATGCTGTTATAATCAGTATAAACTTTACCTGTTAGGACACCAGCACCATTACCGATGATGCGCATATTCCACGCACACTTATTTGCCGGCTCACACACATCATCATCGGTAATTGCAATGTCACGTACACTTTAGATTATATTATCTTTTATTGATAGAATCAGTTAACAACTTGACCGATATAATATTGTGATTACTCTCTGATGTTAGTATAGACATGATATTTATTACTTAGACATTCATGCATTCATATTTTCATGTTATCATGCAGTATTATGGGCATATGCCGACACTTATCATATACTTACTCATGATTTTGAGATTTGGGTTTCTATGAGATTTCTGGATTTTTGGGGAAAACTGCAAGAATATATAAAAACTTCTCTCTCTCTCCTCCTCTCTTTTTAAAATAGAAGATGCGGTTTTCTCGTGATGTATGTGTCGTCCACCATGAGATTTCATGTTTTCTGTTGGATTTCGAGACCCGATTCGAGGAGTGGATGAACCGTCTCGGGTACATGGTGGGCCCGGTATGGTACCCCGGGGCAAGAAGATCGAGTTGTAGACGATGAGCCTGGCAGGGGAAGGCTACCTACCGGTGATGTCTGGCGCGGCGGTTATCCGGAGGATACCGACTGTTGTCGTGAGATTTGATGATATGGGCCGATCCGGACTGACGGAGCCCGAGGGATTGAGACTATGAGACTTGAGGTTTACATTTTTGTGTCGATACTTGACACGGATTTCCATGGATTTCATTGTTGAGATTTCAGATTCCTAAACACATTTTACTATGATAACAGCTAAAGATTTCTTATACAGATATTTCTGGATTTCTGGATTGGTTATTTTATATTCATGATGCATGCATATCCATTCATATGACATAGTATTATATGAGGCACTGACACGAGCACGGAGTATCTGCATTTACACGTACTTTTACCCTGCTATTACTAGATGATTGGGATATAATAGTGTAATATTATGACCTAGGATAGTATCGTGCATTCGATTTCTTTACGTAGATGTCTTCTACTCACGAGTTGGCAACTCACCCCCGTTGTGCCAAATTTTATTACAGGTTCGATGTACAGGTTTCCCTGGCAGTTGCTGGCACATCATTTCATTCAGGGTGATTTTCACGGTAGGTTGGTTCACTTGTATCTGAACCACCATTGTATTTTTATTCATTCATTTGTATCTAGTAAGCTCCATCAACTAAACTTGTATTACTTGATAAGTTTATTGGACCAGTTATTTATTTCGACCTTAGAGTCGCGCTTGTATTATTCTGATATGGTGGTTTTGTTTTCTTTGAGTTTTGAGCCTCGCCCTTTGGCATTGTATATTATTGTGCTTGTTGTGGTTGTTTCCGCCAGTTGGCGTTGAGCTAGCACCCGTTTGGGGATGCTTTTTATTGTTTATATATATTATACTTGTTGTACTCGTTTGGGGGCCAGTTTTTATAGAGGAGACTCTGCCGAAATTTTTGAGAAAATTTGCTGATGTTTTAAACTTGTTCCTTCATGTTTTCTTTTACTGCTTCTTCTTTTTCATGATTTAGATTTCTGGGCTTCGGCTTACTTAGGTTACGTTGCGCCTCTAGACGTTTCGTAATCTAAGTGCCGGTCACGTTCTGTACTTTCGGGTCGTGACAGCTGTACAAGTCGTGTCGGAGTGTAGCCCAGAACACCTTGAGATACTACTGGAATACCTACCAGTAAATCTCCTGCCTCGGCAGAGGGCTTTGTGTAATGGCTCTCCTAGACACAGCGCGACCTCACCCCCAATACCGGGAGAGACGAACCCCTGCAGATCCGCTCACTGCCTCCATGTGGCTCGGGACTGTACCCAACTAAAACCTGTTTGCACGACTCCTTTGAGCCGTGGTAGGGTAGTAATCAAAGTACAGTGGGAACTCACACGAGACAAATGACGATCTCAGGTCGATGAACTAACCTGTACACATGTCACCAGGGAACTGCTATCTGACGTCAGGTATAAGACCAACTAGCATGTTCCCGGCGAGTCCTGTCCGGTGTACTCATAACCCAATGAGCACCTGTATACATCTTAGGTGAACCAACTGACACCAGTGGCTTGTGAGACCGGCCACCACCCCTCATCGGGGTCTCGACTGTATACACTAGTCTACTCTGGAGTATCGATGCCCTGTCTCGAAAACTCCCATGACTAGGGACCTTTTAAGTATGTGCTTATAAACCCCAGCTCCCACATATATGATCGCCCTGATACTGCTGGCAGTCAAGCAAGAATCTTAAGGGCTCTATCAACGCGCAATAGTGACCTGTAAGGTCACCTAAAGCAGTACACGATGATAAAGATAAACCAGATATCATACTATCATCTCGAGTAAGACTGTCCTACCGGCATAGGTCCTCCCTCAATCATTTCAATCCCGTACCTGTGATCCAATAATTGACTCTGAGGGCACTATATCCAACAGTCTCCTCGTTTTATCCCGGGGAAACGAATATGGGCGCTTCAGTTTCTCATTGAAGAATCACCGTCTTTCATCTTGGCGATCAGTTGGTTTTGGACCACTGGGCTGCTGCTGTGCATTGGCGAAATTCCCCCTTTCGTTTCGAGATTCCATCTTCGAAGAAGATGGTCTTTGACCCATCTGATCCATCTAGGCCAGCTTTTCAATCAAGGCCTGGAAAGTAGTTGGCTTGAAGAACATCATGAACTGGGATATGGTCGCCTGCGGATCAAGAGTACTTACGAACATGCCCAGTGCAGGAGCCTCTTCTATGCGTTGTTCACACTTTGACCATAGATTTCACCACCATATCGCATACTGCACCCATGTTTTGCCCGGCTTTACTCTGGCGTTAATTAGTGATGTGATGGGGGTGCGCTCACCAGCGCTTGCGAACCTTTGTGTGAACAGTAATTCCATCTCCGTAAAAGTTTTGACGGAGTCATTGGGAAGCTCTGAGTACCACTCGAACGCCGTCTCCGCTAAGCTGCCGACGAATTGGCGAAGCAGTAGCTTATCATCCCGTCCAGTATTACCGCACAAGGCTTTGAATTGAGCAACGTGCTGGTGTGGATTCCCCGTCCCCTTATATACATGGAATTTAGGGATCATATATCCCGGCGGGTACTTTATTTGGTCATACCAACCCAGATATGGTCGTCCAGTTTTAACAATTTGGCCGGCCGCTTTGCTCGCCTGATGAGCTGTATCTGTTGAGCTATATAGTCATCCAGGGCGGCTTTAGAAATGGTCTCTTCCTTGGCTGCTGACAGGGCCGACAGAGGATTTGATGTCTCTCCTCTATCATCTTCAATTATTACTGGAGGGTCCGGCTGGATCATCAGGCCCACCATATCTTGGAATAAATGGGCCATCTGTTTTATGTTGGCCGCTTGTTCCGCAGCCTTTTTGTCCTTCTTCTCAAGCATTCTCCGAAGGAATTCGGCATCCGTTTCCTGCTCATGACGCTGCTCCGAAGATGTCTCCGGGCCTGCTTTTGGTTCAGTGAGTGCAGCCATGGCTGTTAGCATTTCTTGGAGCTTTTGTTGTTGTTGCTCCTGAGCCTTAGTCACAGACCGTGTAAGTGGTCGGTGACCCGTAAAGATACGGCTATCCTCTTTTCCGGAAGCCATATAAACAGTATGCACCACCATGCTCCCACACTTGAGGCGTTTAGATTCAGTGTCCTTGCGATTTGCCAAAGACGCATGGATCTTCTCCGGCCTCCTTCTTTTATGGGCGGTCGAAGTTGAGGGAGCCGTTGCAGCGGGCACCCAAATAGATGACACCTTCTGTGGCTTGACAGGGTGATCCCCTTCTTGCCGAAATTTCATCTTTTTCTGTCGGCGGGGGTAGTCTTGATCAATCACGGAGTCTTGGACCTGCCGCCGGACTTTGTAAATTTTGGAGGACAGCCGCTGAGGGGGCTGCTCCAGTTTTGCCTTTGTGATCTTTTCAACGAGAATAGGAGACTTTTTTAGCAAGGAAGTTGGCGAATTCCTGCGCACCCTGTTAAGTAGTTCAAAGCTATTCCCAGTTGGAACAACATCATCAACTTCCACTGTTGGAGCTGACGGAGTTAGTCCAGAAGGAGAGCTGCCCCCAGCCTTCCTTACTCGGCGCCAGTGACAACGGCAAGCATGGCGAGCGGCCGGGATCACCTCCGCTGTTGGATCAGCTTTTCCATGCCCCCTGTTTTGAGGAGAGGCTGTTATTGGCGCTAGCCTGTCGAAGACAGACGTTCGCTGAGAGGGAATGGTCAACCTGTCGAAAGCCGACCATCGAGTAGGGAGAGCAGCTTGGACGACCTCAACTGTAGCAGGAGTTGGAGTGTCCTTCTCTGGTATTGCGAGCCTCTTTGCGGGCCCACTTGAGCTTTGAACCAGCATATTGAAGATTGAGGCATTGGAGTTGGACGACCCGCTGAGAGGGGTCGTGGTGGTTGCAAGCCGATCAAAGACCGACTTCTTCGCAGCTTCCTATGATGGCATCTGAACATTAAAGCTCATTGGTGGGATCATGGTCCCGAAGAATAGCCCAGTGGTGGCTTGGGTCACTTTTTCCACCGGCATTGTAAAAAGGGCGGCCGCTTGGGGCCCGTAGGTTACTCCCCCAGATGAGGCGGAGCGGGAATTGTTGCAATTAGTGCAGTTTGAAACCATTGATTTTCTATTTTCTGCACGGAGAAAAACACCAAATCTTAGTACCTCGAATCTAGGAGAAACCATAGCAAACCAAGATTCGTTCGTGAAACACGACACACGAAGTGTGGAGTGGAAAGAGGAAAAGGTCCCACCGGGCGTTCCAGAATCTGTGTCCGCCGAACACAGAGACGCGACCGCGTAGGTTCGTCTTGCCTGAATTTCGAGGGCATATGCTATTTGGTGCTATCCGTCCACCTCTCCGAAGACGCCAAGTTGATTTATGGCACTATTTATCGATGGTTTAAACGGATGCGGCCGATATAGCAGACTTCGTCAGATTCCCCCTCGTTGAGGGTTTTTTTTTATTGTGGGGATGCCCATCCCTGCAGGCGCAAGCCCCTGCAGTTAATTACGCTACCGTATCGCGGTAACCACTTTCTCCTTCTCCAGATGGTCACTTCGTGTCGTGTGTGTTTGTTTTGTTTTTTGGTTGCCCGTGAATTGTATACGGAGACTAATTTATGTTGTCGCCCGTAGGGCGTGGATTAGTCCAAATCCGTATTTTTTTAGATTTGGGTTTTAATTTGGGTTTAAGAATCATTAATCTCATTTGAGACTAAGATCAACTTAAACGTTTGTTAAGGATACGTTAGTCTAATTTTAGACTAAGATCAACTTAACGTTTGTTAAGGACACGTTAGTCCATGAGTTTAAGGACCCCACAGTTCGTAAAGTTTAAGGACATCATAGTCCATGATAGTTTAGAGACTTCATAGTCTGTAAAGTTTAAGGACTTCATAGTCCACGAGTTTAAGGACTTCACAGTCCGTGAAATGTCTGGTTGTCGGGACCCATCACCTCTCTGAAGACGTTGAAGGATTACAACAACAAATATCAGAGGAGTGAAGAGTTGAACTCTTGAACCAATATTGGTTGGGAGATCTGTAGTCCAATTTAGGACTAAGATCAAAGATTTATGAGCATATGAGCTCAATTAATCTGAATGAGGGATCTGTGACCAACTTGGGCTCGGCCCACTCAGTTAAAATATTGAACATTTAGCAATGCCGAGCATTGGTTTGGATTCTGATAGCCTTTTTGTCTTTTATTGAGTGCCGAGCACTTATCATAGCTCCGGGGCTTTATTGTTTAAAGAACAGTTTATGTTCTCTCAGTGCACACGTGAGGAGCACGTGGCGCGCTTGGCGCTGAGTGCCAGCCAATGAGCGCAGAGCGCTTCTGTCAAGTAGCGCACATGTGAGGAGCATGTGGCACTCTTGGCGCTATGCGCCAGATAATGAGCGCAAAGCGCTTCTGTCAAGTAGCGCACACGTGAGGAGTACGTGGCACGCTTGGCACTATACGCCAGATTCAGAGCGCTATGGCGCTTTTTGTGAGATAGCGCACACGTGAGAAGAACGTGGCGCGCTTGGCGCTGTGTGTCAGTTAATGAGCGCAGAGCGCTTCTGTCAAGTAGCGCACACGTAAGGAGCACGTGGTGCGCTTGGCGCTATGCGCCAGATTCAGAGCGCTATGGCGTTTTTTGTGAGATAGCGCACACGTGAGGAGCACGTGGCGTGCTTGGCGCTATGCGCCAATTAATGAGCGTAGAGCGCTTCTTTAAATTTAGAGCGCTAAGGCTCTGCAGCGCTACGCGCTAGATTTGGAGCGCTGAGGCGCTTTTTTTAATTGGAGCGCTGAGGCTCTTCTTTTAAGCAGCTCTGCTTTCTGAGAATTAAATTCTCTGTTATAAGAGACTTTGTCTCATGAATTTAAGAACAAAGTTCTTATTTTATAGGAGATGTTTTCAATCTCTTATGTTTTGGTGAAAGGCTTTGCCTTTATGGATCTATGATCCTAAGAGAATTGAATTATTCTCCCCCCTTTTTATAATGAGATGTTATGATCTCTTTGTGAACGACATTTTGTCTTAAAAATCTATGATCTAGCATAAGAACTAAGTTGTTTTTATGATGAGATGTTTTGATCTCTCTGTTTTTACCTTGAAGAAAAGTTCTTCTTCTGCTAAGAGTTTTGCTTTTCTCTTTGAATTTTCTCAAAGTTTATGGAGGGGAGGGGTTCCTCTATATGAGACTTGAAGTCTTGGGGCCTTTATATAGGGCAAGTTGATTTGTTGAATCAGTTGAAGAGATCTTTTCTCTAATTGATTTGGGGATTTCCCTACCGTTGGATGTTTGATCCTAGGGCTTCTGTTTTACAGAAGGTAATTTTCTTGTTTTTAACAAGATTGAGAAATCATTTCTCATGCAGAATTTATTCTGCACCATTATGATTTTTAATCACCAATGGATCATTGATCCAACGGTGCTCTGATTTACAGAGCAAAATCTTTTTGTTTGGAAAGATTCTGAAGAATGTTTTCTTAACAGAATTTTATTCTGGTAACTTGATGATTAATCATCTTCGTTGGATCTTTGATCCAACGGTGGAGAACATTTAGTTCTAGCGCTAGCGTGCTTTGCATGTGAGCGCTGCTTCAGAGCGCTGGCGCTCTTAGCGCCAGCGCACCCGTGCTTTGCATGTGAGCGCCGTGCTTTGCATGTGAGCGCTACTTCAGAGCGCGGCGCTCTTAGCGCCAGCGCACCCGTGCTTTGCACGTGAGCGCTGCTTGCTGGTGCTTTTATGAAGTGCTGCTTCATTTCAAATTTTGAAAATTTGAACAGAGCTTTGCTCTGATTGGGGAAAACAGAGTGATGAAGATACCGAGTTCGTAATTTCGAGTCCGTGTGAGAGACTCCAGATTGACTGTAGCCAAGAACAATTGCAGTACGCAGATAGCAAGACGTGACGTCGAGGTGGAAGAAAATAAAGACGAGTAGAACAAGAGGTTGGTGCGAGATGTTAACGAGCTGTTGTTACTCTCCGTTAGGATTAGAGATCTGATATGTATACAGAGGCATTGAGATACGGCCAGTTCCCGAGGAAATGTGTGCTGAGAACGCAGATGTCCAGAAAATGAGAAAAGATTATGCAAGAATACCAGCCTCCGTACAGTTCGGCATAGGCGAGATCGAAAGAGACCCTGAGCAAGTTCCTTCCAGGACACTGCTGCGATAAGATTTGCACCGAAGATCAGTTGTGTCACATGTATTCAGAGGGCCAGAGGCCGACGCCAGTGACGTGCTGCTTTACGAGTGGTCATGCAAATTGGCCGAAGATGACCAGAGGAGTGCCAAAGCGGAATCGTTTCCGTTAGCACACCTGACCGGGCCGATGAGCCGATGGATTGCGAGATTGGTAATCCACAGAGAAATGAGAACCCAGAGACAGAGGACGCCAGACCATGAGCAGGAGGCAAGCAGATGTTCTTGCTCTGCCAGTTTTGGGCGCACCGATATTTTCTTCGACATTGTAGGAGGTGTACCTCAATGTCATTTGTTGCGTTTGTGATCTGAGTATCACGCTTATATCGCTTGGATTTGAGTTTCATGATATTGTTTTTGTGCACCATGGCTGCACCTACTGGGTATTTATATTTTGTGCATAGTTATTGCACTTGATTTATGTTTATACACCGCTACATCGGTTTACGATTTGTGCATATCTATTGCACTTGATGTCGATTTTTTACGTTGGTAGCACGTGTTTATAATTTCGTGGATATCATACGGTTGATTTTATTTTGTGCATGTGGTATGTACTCGCCTTGATTCTTGCACTCGGTATAACTCACATATGCTTGCAGTGCATCGGTACGTGTTTTGTGCATGCAGTTGCACACCTTTATGTTTTTTATATACCTTGGTACACTCAGTGTTGCTTTTATAAGCATTTGAGTTATTGACGAGTTCCTGTGCATTAGTTGCACTGGATTTGTATTTCGTGCACTGGATGCACTGGATTTGGCTTTTTCGTGCACTGGATGCACCCGAGTTGTATTTTGTCCATTTGTTGCACCAGATTCGTATTTCGTGCATTTATTGCAATAGATTTGCATTTCATGCATTTTTTGCACCAGGTGAGTATTTCATGCATTGGTTGCACTAGATTTATACTCCGTGCCTTGGTTGCACCCGATTTATGTCTTTGAGCATTGTGTTACCAGATTTGTGTTTTTGTGCGCGCTTGCACTTAAAGTTCGTTGTCATGCATGCTACTGCACCAGGTGTTTTATACGGACCTGACGCGCTTGGGTCAGATTTTTGCGCACATTAGGCGCTTGGTATTGGATTTGTGCGCATCGGATGCAGTTGATTCAGATTTTATTCGTGTATGTTGGATGCACTTGATTTAGATTTCATTCATGCATGACGGATGCACATGATTTGGATTCTCGCGCATGTTGGGCACATGAGATGAGATGTGATTTTATGCACTATAGATGCACTTGATATTATTGTCGTACACATCCGTTGCACTGGACAGATGTTATCGTGCACACCAGTTGCACTTAGTTTTGTTTTGTTCTCATTCATAGCACTTGTATTTGGTTTTGATTTCCGTGCGCACCAGACGCACGCAATTGTTGGATACGCCTTTTGAGGCTGATTTTGCTCTTGAGCACTTTGTTTTCATGATGGGCACTATATTATGTAGTAGCCGAACATGACCGATCTCAGGACAGTACCTGAGTACTTTGCATGCATTAAAGGTTTAACAAGAGGATTTCAAAAAGGAGCTATAGTCTCTGTCACGACCCGAAATTGGCACGTGACGACCTTAATACTACGCAACGTTTACACGCATAACGCAGTAAAAGAAAGCCAAAACCCAGAAATCTAAACCAGTTAAAAGACAAGAAAAGATAAGAAACATAGTTTAAAAGTCTTTGAAATCACAACCCAAATTCTTTAAAAGTCCAACTTTATTTCCTTTAAAATTTTGGCAGCACCTCCTTTGTAAAAACCAATCCCAAAAATGGGTACAACATAAATATAAAGTAAAGCATCCCCAATGGGAGCAAATCCACGCCAAAAGGCGGAAAACAACCACCACAACAAATATATGACGCCGTAGCGAAGAAAAAGAAGACGATAGAAAGGAAACTGTATAAAAGACAACAAGTCACAACATAATATACAATATCGTCCTCACCAAGTTTCTAAGTCAATATGAAAATAGTAGATGGAGAGTACAGGGATACAACGAATATACAATACAACGAATAACCACAAAACCCACCTAAGCAAACTGCACACTGTGAGCCGATGCGGTATCCGTAGCAAAAGATGATAAGATGTTTGATAATAGCCTGCCTCTGACTATCCTGAGGAACACCTGCAAACACTGTGGCACAACGGGGGTGAGTTGCCAACTCGTGAATAGTAAATAACATATGCAGGTAATCACGAGTATGCACGTACAACGTGAATCTAACATGTGCAATTAATAGCAATAAAAAGTCATATGAATGCAATAATCATGAAAGGTACACTAATAGGTACAACTAATACATGAAGCAAAGCATATAAATAAAGGTATGTAAATGCAACAGCCATGAAAGGTACTCTAACAGGTACTACTAATATATGAAGCAGTGCATAAACAATAAATGTGGAGTATGGAATGAAATATTTCATTTCCACGGAATCCTGACATCGTGGTAGGATCACAATCCATCACGACAAATCCAAATCCCAAATCCTCAAATCAGCCCCCCAAATAGGCTCTCATATCATATAAGTCTCACAAATCCTGAATATACAATATCGAATAAATCTCATATATCCTGAATGTACAAATCAGCAATCTCATAAATATCCTGTATCCAATATCAAATGAATCACCTATATCCCAAATCAAATTATCAAGTAAAAATCTAACATCCTAAATATATTTGCATGAATAAATATGATGATGTATATAATTTAATGTCAATACACATATATTAGCGTCCCATTCCACTAATATTGGTGTAAGGGCATATATAACAGCGGCCTAAACTCCTGTTATATATACAAAGGAGTAAAAAAAAATATCATGAAACCAATGTGTCAAGCATCGACACAGAAATGCTGATCTATCAGGTGCTGTCACCACGACTGGCCCCCTGATAGGTACGTATCACACGCTATCCGAAAAGCACGAGTGCCTAGCTCTGACCCTCGTCTTTCCATGTATCTATACGTACATGACTCCCAACGGTATCCCCATGATTACCGCCGAGTCATTGGTAATGTCACCGGAAAGTATGGTTCCCTCACTAACTCATCTCCTCACTGAGATTCTTACCCCGGGGTACCTCCGGGCCCCACCATGTACCCGCACACGGACCCCTCCGTTCCTCGCGTGGGGTATATTTATATCCGAACCAATAAATCTCATGGTGGCTGCTGAAATATCATATCAAGGGAAACCGGGTTTTTCAAATAATGCATAATTTCATGAACTCCCACGGTTCCCAAATCCAGAAAATATCATGAAAAATCCATATCTTAATGCGAAAATCCATGAATATAATATATGCAACAGAAAACTGTAATGTAAGCATATAAAGGAAAAGCCGCTATTTAACTGCAACAAGTTAAATATAAATATATGCGGTTCCTAATTTCTCCAATTCTAAATAACATCTAGTAAAGATAAATATGTAGCTATAATCAGATATGTGTGTAAATATGAAGGTATAGTAAGGTATATGTATCTACCCATCAGTAATGATGTAATATACCCTCCTGGTATAAGTGAAGTATATATGCAAGGTATACATGTAGCTATGTCATTATGTGTGTATGTACCTATCACTAATGGTACAATACCCTATAGGTATACAGGTAACTAGCATGTAAGCATGTCAAGGCATATGTGTAAGCATGTGGGTATACAGGTATGATATATGTCATATGCGTAAAGAAATATGAATCAATGTCTCAATGTCCCTAACCAAACAATATCATATCTATAAGTGGGTAGTGCGTGACATGGCAATTATTGACGGTGTGTGTAGCATACAATCAGTGCTCGTGCAACATGAATCATCAATAATATGTGCAGTGTCCTAAGGATACTAGTCCAAGCACAACAATATCTAAGTAATAGGGTAAATGCGCAATTCTAAATATGACATAGAATATGTGACAGAAATAACATCTCTAGCCCAGACGTATAACGCCATGCGGACGATTCCCCTGTAGATGTTAAATCTACTCACCAACGCTCCTGGCTAAGTGAAGCCTACCACCTGTTTTCCCTTGTCGTAGCGTCCGAAGTCCCCGCTTGTGAACCTAAAATTTCACAAACACAACACATAAGCAAATATCCTACATCGACGAAAAGACATCGAAACGCAAGAATGACGCCTTGAAAATTACACTGCACGCTTAGCGCATCTATCGTGCACGACATCGGCCAAAAACCCTAATTGGGGTCGCTAAACTACAAAACACTAAGTCTAGACCCCGATCGTCCCGATCGCGCAACACAACACAAAAATTACGAGGAATACAATAGATATAACCTCGCAACGACCAATCGAACCCACATCGGAAAACCCCCGAAATCTAGTATGCAACCTATCGCAATATTTCGCACTAGTTTCAAGCTAATGCATATGTAGCGATTACAAACACCTTAAAATAGCTTAACTAAACTATCTAAACCATTCCTATATTTTTAACACTTGCTAAATAAATTTTAGGAAAAACCTAGTAAACAAAATTGCATAATTAAACAAAGTGTTCATTAACAAAAATTAACATTTTCTACGAGGTTAATCTTTTCCAAATCACAAATTAACACTTTAAATGAACATTAAACACATAAATCAAGTTTTACCCTAACTATATTATCATAAAAATCAAGTCTTGAATTTCAAACATGAAATTAAAAGGTTAAATAAACAATTAATATACTAATTAGAAATTTAGAAACAACAAAAAGGATTAGGGTTAGGGTTTTATACCTCCATAAAATATCAAAACCAAGAAAGTTTTGGATTTTATTTGAATTTCTATGAATTTATTTGGATATTTCTTGATTATTTTGAAGAAAAATGAGAAGAAAAGGGGTGGAAATGATAAGGGGCAGCAAGGGGAAGGGAAGGGACGGCGAAGGGGGTGAGGGGGGTATTTTTGTGAATTTTTGTGAAGAAATTGCTAGGAAAAAGAGTAATAAATGCTTAATAAATGCACTTTTCCACCTTTACACATTTTCTTTTCTTTTTAAAATAAAACCTTTTGCACTCCAAAAAATATCTAGATATTTAAAAAGAAGTTTCCAAAATATTCTAGTGACAAAAAAATAATTTATTCTTAAGAAAAGAAATTTCCCGATTTACGTGCACCAAATACCGCTTAAAATAATATTTTATTTGGGAAAAATTCTATCTGAACCAAAACCTCCCAAATACCCCTAAAGTTCGCGCACAAGCTCTATTTTTAGCTAAACTAGGTGCCGGCAAGTTTATACCGACGTTTGATCGAAATCGGGTTAAAACGGGAAAAACCGACAATTTTGCCCTAAAACGGAAAAATTCGCAAAACGATTTCTAAAACGTTACAATCTCCACCCCTTATAAAAATTCGTCCCCGAATTTAAAATTTTCACTAAACATACCTTCAAAAAGAAGAGTACAAAACTCCCAATTCTCGCTCGCAACTTGCCAAGTGACCACCTCACCATACAGCTACGCCAAAAAACCCTCACTAACGGCAAGACCTTTGACCGAAGTTTCTCCACCTGCTGATCCACTATAACTAGCGGCTGCTGGTGAACGAAAGATCGCGTCCAAGCTAATTGGTCTGATGCTGAAACAAGTGAGAAAGGTCATGAAGGTAATTGCAAAGTATCGACACAAGGAATACGGGGTGAATACTCAATAATTTGGGCAGAAGTGCCAAATTAAAGGCAATGGAACTAACTCGCTTTAAGGATCTTGAAAGGACTTACAATTCTGGGTAAGCTTCCCAAAACTCAACACGTCCTTCATTGGAAAAATCCGTAGGAATACATGATCTCCCGCTGCGAACTCGAGCCTGCGATCACCATGGTCGGCATAAGACCTCTGTCCGCACATGACTGTCATCATCCTCACCTAAAACAGCTGGATCATTTCCGAAGTCTCTAGACTAACTGGGGTCCAAAAATCCTACTACGCAGAGTCAGAAAAACAGACTGGAGATCGACACCACCTAACAAACAAAACTTAAAGGTTGCCAATTGGAATGTCTCCTGATAACTGCTATCGAAGGAAAGTCCTAACAATGGCAGGTGACGATCCCAACTGCCGACAACAATTAGTACGTATGCACGAGTATAACCTCTAGAGTCGGTATAGCCCGCTCTCACAAAACCATCATCCTGCGAATGGAAAGACGGAGCTAAAGCTCAACCAGTACCCAAGGCTTCCTGAAGCTCCTGCCCAAGACGGCAAGCGAACAGGGTGCCTTCATTGGATACGACCCATGAAGGAACTCCGTGCAACACACAAACTTAACAAAGAACAACTGAGCAGACTGAGAAAAACCGGACAACAAGCATCCGAATGGAGTCACACCCTGAGTGAACCTGGGTAGACACCATAACGAATTTCATGGAGATCTGCTCCCATTCCCACTTCGGAACAGTTAAAGATTGCAACTCTCCAGCCAGTCTCAGATGCTCAACCTTAGCTCACAACAACACAGACACCTTGAAACGAAACCCGAAACTGCTCTTTACATCCCGGCCCACCCGTAACTATCTCACAAGTCACGTAAAATGCTGGTGGAACTTGAATGAGTACAGAGAATTGACAGATGTGCCAGCTCTAGGATTTCACGTCTCTACCCGATAATATTAGGTACACAAACGCGTCCCTAACTTAGCACACTATTCTCACAAATCAAGGACTCCGAATCATTACCCAGCTGAGTATGCTCAAGTATCTCTAACGAACGAGCGTCGGTAGGCAGTGTCTCGCGAAAACGATTAGGGAAAAGTGGTCGGGCGCGGACATGAGCAAGATGTCCCCTCAGTAGAGGCGAACCTAAGCTGTAGTCCACGATCGCACAAGAACTGTAAATCTGCAGAAGACTGTCTCTGACTGCGCACAACTGGAACAAACTAACCCCGGGCCTATGACTCCAGCATCAGCTACCACAATCGCCTTGCCAAGGGTAATAAAGGATCTCACAAACACAATCCTCCACACGTTCCATCCAACGGCACTGTCTCAACAATCAAAACCCGCTGCAGGAAGATGTACATTAAGCTCTGGTGGTCCGTGAAAATCTGACACGACTCTCGAACAAGTAGTGTCTCCAATCCACAACGCACGACCACAGCGTCCATCTCCAGATCATGAGTGGGATATCCTTCTCGTACTTCCTCCAAATATTGGGAAGCAAAAGCAATAACTCTATAATGTCACCTCAGTACACAATCGAGCCCCACTCGCGAAACATCACAGTTAAAAAAAACAAAGTCGCCCGAACCAAAAAGCAAGAAAGAACCGGTGCAGTTGTTAACCGAATCTCCAACTTCTGAAAAACTCCGCACGCATGCCTCAGTCCAAAGAAAAGAAACCTCCTTTCAGGTCAGTCCAGTCAACGGTGCAGCACTACACTAGCAATCCTGCACGAAACGGCGGTAAAAACCTGCTAAGCCCAAAAATCTGCGGACTTCCGTCCGAACACAAGCCTGGGACTAAGCTGTACGGCCACGATCTTCCTCAGAACCATACGAAAAACCGTCTCCCATAACTACAAGACCTAGGAGTCAACACAAACAAGCCTGAAGGAACACTCCGAGAATCTAGCAAACAGCTGGGGGTCTCCCAATGTCTGCAGAACAAATCCTCAAGTGCTGCTCCTATCCCTCAAGACACAAAGAATAGACCAGAATGTCATCAATAACACAACAATAACTGGTCGAGGAATGGCCTGAAGAAATCCGGTTCATCATATCTACGAATGCTGCTAGGGCATTGGTGAGTCCAACGACACCACCAAAACACACAAAGCCCGTAGCACGCATAAGGCGGTCTTCGGAATGTTATCACTCCGAACCTGCAGCAATGATGATCTGATCCCGAACAAACTTAGAAAATGTCTCGCACTCTGGAGCTGATCGAAGAAATCGTCAATGCGAGGTAAAGGATACCTATCCGCACCGTAGGCCATTTCAATTGGCGATCCATCAATACACAACCTAAACTGCCATCTTCCTCCTTGACGAACAGAAATAGGAGCTTCTCAATGTGAAACACTCAGACGCACTAGCCCCCCAACAAACAACTCTGCAGCTGATCCTTAAGCTCCCTAAGCTCCGCCGGCTCATCTGGAACAACTTCGGAAAACTCTTGCACGATAAGAACCCGGCCCAACAAACCCACTGTGGCTCCGGTATCACGAATGAACGCCAAGAATCCTCGACATCCTCTCCTCAAAAGCCGACTAGCGAAAAAGGTTGAATTCGAGCTGTGAGAGGCGGCACCACTGCCCCCCTGCACAACAAGAACTGACTTGCCGGGGAAAAAAAACCCTGACTGTTTCCTCGCGGTAGTCCACAGACGCCTAGCACGTAACTAACCAGTCTGTGCCCAGGAGAACGTTAAATCCAACATCTCTAGAAGGATCAAGTGACAGATGAATCTCCTAACCGATTGGCATACGACTGAAATACGTGTCGCGCAACAAAAGAATCGCTGACAGAAGTTAACACAACAAACGGCTGATCTAGCTAACACGAATCCCCTCGTCCTAAACCTCTGCTACTCCCGCAACGGTCACGAAAGCTGTCTCGACGACTAGTCCTCTGTCTCTGGGTTGGTAAACCGGTACGAGTCCTCCACGGTCCCGGAACTCCCGAAGTCTCTGGAATACATGTCTCGTCAACTAGGGCTGCATCCACTGGTGCTATGTAAGTGACGGAAAGCTGTGTGCTGATCGCAAGGAACAACTGGGTAACAGGGGTGACAACCTCCTGTCGCTGCGCTCGAATGGTCTCCACCAAAGAACTCATCATCTGGCGCATGTCCTGCATCTCTGCCACAAGCCTAGCGATACTATCTGTCGAAGGCGGATCCGTCTATACCTGTGCAACGAGCGTGTCATCCTGGTCAGTCCTTGACCCACCCGAGTCAACTCCGACCTCGGCCCTCGCTGCACCTCACTGAGTCCCCATAGTCGTCGGCGGCAAAGGCTATAAATAGGGATAAGATTCGATATGAACACGGAAATCGAATCACAAGGATATGAATCATCAAGGAAAGAATTTCAAGTAATTGTACTTAGGTCACTTTAGGCGGAGTACTGCATCATGAGTATGCTGTAGACATACACACACTACGTTACTCTGCTTAAGCTACCTACTCCATCATATCAAGGTCATCCTATACTCCGTAAGGTAAAAACCTAGCGCTCTGATACCAACTTTGTCACGAACCGAATTTGGCACGTGACGGCCCTAATACTACGCAACGTTTACAGGCGTAACGGAGTAAAAGAAAGCCAAAACCCAGAAATCTAAACCAGTTAAAAGACAAGAAAAGATAAGAAACATTGTTTAAAAGTCTTTGAAATCACAACCCAAATTCTTTAAAAGTCCAACTTTATTTCCTTTAAAATTTTGGCAGCACCTCCTTTGTAAAAACCAATCCCAAAAATGGGTACAACATAAATATAAAGTAAAACATCCCCAACGGGAGCAAATCCATGCCCAAAGGCGGAAAACAACCTCCACAACAAATATACGACGCCGCAGCGAAGAAAAAGAAGACAATAGAAAGGAAACTGTATAAAAGACAACAAGTCACAACATAATATACAACATCGTCCTCACCAAGTCTCTAAGTCAATATGAAAATAGTAGATGGAGAGTACAGGGATACAACGAATAACCACAAAACCCACCTAAGCAAACTGCACACTGTGAGCTGATGCGGTATCCGTAGCAAAAGATGATAAGATGTGTGATAATAGCCTGCCTCTGACTATTCTGAGGAACACCTGCAAACACTGTGGCACAACGGGGGTGAGTTGCCAACTCGTGAATAGTAAATAACATATGCAGGTAACCGTGAGTATGCACGTACAACGTGAATCTAACATGTGCAATTAATAGCAATAAAAAGTCATATGAATGCAATAATCATGAAAGGTACACTAGTAGGTACAACTATTACATGAAGCAATGCATATAAATAAAGGTATGTAAATGCAACAGCCATGAAAGGTACTCTAACAGGTACTACTAATACATGAAGCAGTGCATATACAATAAATGTGGAGTATGGGATGAAATATGTCATTTCCACGGAATCCTGACATCGTGGTAGGATCACAATCTATCAAGACAAATCCAAATCCCAAATTCTCAAATCAGCCCCCAAATTGGCTCTCATATCATATAAGTCACAAATCCTGAATGTACAATATCGAATAAATCTCATATATCCTGAATGTACAAATCAGCAATCTCATAAATATCCTGTATCCAATATCAAATGAATCACCTATATCCCAAATCAAATTATCAAGTAAAAATCTAACATCCTAAATATATTTGCATGAATAAATATGATGATGTATATAATTTAATGTCAATACACATATATTAGCGTCCCATTCCACTAATATTGGTGTTAGGGCATATATAACAGTAGCCTAAACCCCTGTTATATATACAAAGGAGTAAAAAGAAATATCATGAAACCAATGTGTCAAGCATCGACACAGAAATGCTGATCTATCAGGTGCTGTCACCACGACTGGCCCCGTGATAGGTACGTATCACACGCTATCCGAAAAGCACGAGTGCCTAGTTTTGACCCTCGTCTTTCCACGTATCTATACGTACATGACTCCCAACGGTATCCCCATGATTAGCGCCGAGTCATTGGTAATGTCACCGGAAAGTATGGTTCCCCCACTAACTCATCTCCTCACTGAGATTCTTGCCCCGGGGTACCTCCGGGCCCCACCATGTACCCGCACACGGATCCCTTCGTTCCTCGCGTGGGGTATATATATATCCGAACCGATAAATCTCATGGTTGCTGCTGAAATATCATATCAAGGGAAACCGGGTTTTTCAAATAATGCATAATTTCATGAACTCCCACGGTTCCCAAATCTAGAAAACTTCATGAAAAATCCATATCTTAATGCGAAAATCCATGAATATAATATATGCAACAGAAAACTGTAATGTAAGCATATAAATGAAAAGCCGCTATTTAACTGTAACAAGTTAAATATAAATATATGCGGTTCCTAATTTCTCCAATTCTAAATAACATCTAGTAAAGATAAACATGTAGTTATAATTAGATATGTGTGTAAACATGAAGGTATAGTAAGGTATATGTATCTACCTATCAGTAATGATGTAATATACCCTCCTGGTATAAGTGAAGTATATATGCAAGGTATACATGTAGCTATGTCATTATGTGTGTATGTACCTATCACTAATGGTACAATACCCTATAGGTATACAGGTAACTAGCATGTAAGCATGTCAAGGCATATGTGTAAGCATATGGGTATACAGGTATACTATATGTCATATGCGTAAAGAAATATGAATCAATGTCTCAATGTCCCTAACCAAACAATATCATATCTTTAAGTGGGTAGTGCGTGACATGGTAATTATTGACGGTGTGTGTAGCATACAATCAGTGCTCGTGTAACATGAATCGTCAATAATATGTGCAGTGTCCTAAGGATACTAGTCCAAGCACAACAATATCTAAGTAATAGGTTAAATGCGCAATTCTAAATATGACATAGAATATGCGACAGAAATAACATCTCTAGCCCAGACGCATAGCGCCATGCGGGCGATTCCCCTGTAGATGTTAAATCTACTCACCAACGCTCCTGGCTAAGTGAAGCCTACCACCTGTTTTCCCTTGTCGTAGCATCCGAAGTCCCCACTTGCGAACCTAAAATTTCACAAACACAACACATAAGCAAATATCCTACATCGACGAAAAGACATCGAAACGCAAGAATGACGCCCTGAAAATTACACTGCGCGCTTAGCGCATCTATCGCGCACGACATCGGCCAAAAACCCTAATTGGGGTCGCTAAACTACAAAACACTAAGTCTAGACCCCGATCGTCCCGATCGCGCAACACAACACAAAAATTACGAGGAATACAATAGATATAACCTCGCAACGACCAATCGAACCCACGTCGGAAAAACCCCGAAATCTAGTAAGCAACTTATCGCAATATTTCGCACTAGTTTCAAGCTAACGCATATGTAGCGATTACAAACACCTTAAAATAGATTAACTAAACTATCTAAACTATTCCTATATTTTTAACACTTGCTAAATAAATTTTAGGAAAAACCTAGTAAGCAAAATTACATAATTAAACAAAGTGTTCATTAGCAAAACTTAACATTTTCTACTAGGTTAATCTTTTCCAAATCACAAATTAACACTTTAAATGAACATTAAACACATAAATCAAGTTTTACCTTAACTATATTATCATAAAAATCAAGTCTTGAATTTCAAACATGAAATTAAAAGCTTAAATAAACAATTAATATACTAATTAGAAATTTAGAAACAACAAAAAGGATTAGGGTTAGGGTTTTATACCTCCACAAAACATCAAAACCAAAATATCAAACTCATCATCTTTTCCTCTAAAATGATGTTTTGAATGAAGATCCATGCAACTTTTGTGAAGAAGAATGAAGGTTTTGGATTTTATTTGAATTTCTATGAATTTATTTGGATATTTCTTGATTATTTTGAAGCAAAATGAGAAGAAAAGATGTGGAAATGATAAGGGGCAGCAAGGGGAAGGGAAGGGCCGGCCAAGGGGGTGAGGGGAGTATTTTTGTGAATTTTTGTGAAGAAATTGCTAGGAAAAAGAGTAATAAATGCTTAATAAATGCACTTTGCCATCTTTACACATTTTCTTTTCTTTTTAAAATAAAACCTTTTGCACTCCAAAAAATATCTAGATATTTAAAAAGAAGTTTCCAAAATATTCTAGTCACAAAAAAATAATTTATTCTTAAGAAAAGAAATTTCCCGATTTACGTGCACCAAATACCGCTTAAAATAATATTTTATTTGGGAAAAATTCTATCTGAACCAAAACCTCCCAAATACCCCTAAAGTTCGCGCACAGGCTTTATTTTAGCTAAACTAGGTGCCGTTAAGGTTATACGGACTTTTGATTGAAATCGGGTTAAAACGGGAAAAACCGACAATTTTGCCCTAAAACGGAAAAATTCGCAAAACGATTTCTAAAACGTTACAGTCTCGCTATTTTCTACGTGTCCGTGAGCAACACGAACATTTGAAAAGGAAAACCTTTTGGGATATTTCAAAAAGGGCGGAACGCATATTTGAGCAAAACATATATGAATGTATATTTACTACTTTACAATGAGCGTCCATCACATGTGCCGTGAGTTACGCATCTAACGGCGACTCAGAAAAGATTTTGCATATGTTTTATTCCGTTTTATGAGATTTTTCCAGGGATGCGTACTATATATGTATTATAGTATTCGACTAGTGTATATTGGATTTCAGTAGTGGATTTCGAGATTTGTATCTCCATTTTAACTCCAGTGATTGTGTTACGCTTGACGGAGTTCGGTTTTGAGTTTCGTACTCGTTTTCAGGCATACATGATGCGCCGTGGTATTTCTGCATCTTCCGTGATTTCGGAACCCCATTGATTTGAGTTGATTGTTGAAATTTTTTAGCATTTGGGGGTTTAAATTTAAATTCGGAGACCGAATTTATTTATGGGGGGAAGATTGTAACATTTCAGAAATATAAAATATTAATTTGGAAATTTAATATTAAAATAATATATTTCGCGAAAACTACCCGATTTGCGAAATTGGGGTTTTCGTAAAGTGGTATAAATATATACCAATATTTGGAAATTTATCGGAGATTAAAATGATTTATTTATTTTTAATGGTATTTATCGGATTTTTGGCAAAATCCGTGTTTTTATATTTTTCCGTGACTTGTGCACATGTCATGTGCATGTGTGCATGTGTGTGTTTGTGAGTTAGTGAGAAAAGAGAAAAGAAAGAATGCAACAAGAGAAAAGAGTGTGTGAGTGTGAATGGAATAAAAACTTGATGCCTTGGACAAAAGGAGATATTTGTGAGAGAGGTGAGTGTAGGGAGAGATATTTGTTGTGAGAGAGTGAGGCTGAGAGAGAGAGGGGGGGGGGGGTTAACTTGGCTGCCCCAAATCCTTCATCTCCCCATTATTTCTTCATCTCTTTGCTTCTCATTCAATCCCTCACTACCCCCTTGCCACATCTCGAAATCCTAACTTAAACCTCATGCACCCTTCACATTAAACATGCACCAAGCCACTCTAAGATCTTAGAACCATCCAAGTTTGGATTTTGAAGACTTGGGCAACTCAAGAAAGTTCTTTGGTTGCTATTAAGGTAATCCATTCACTTTAGAATCGTATTTGCGTTAAATATCGTATTTTTAGTTAGAATTTGAGTTAAATAGGTTTGTGATCTTGGAAAATTATAAGTTGCTGTCAAGTGGCCAATTGAGGTGTAGTGAGTGTTTACAAGACCTTAGAAATTGATTTAGAGGCCTGAAATTGAGTTTAGAAGCCGATACAAGAAATTAGAATTGTTCCGTGTCGGTTTTGTGGCTTTTTTGGAGGTCTACAGGGAATCTGGAGCAACCCGGGACCTTTATAAAAAAATCAAAAATATACATTAACCTAGTTAGGCCAATAGGAGACCACCATGAGAAAACTAGGCCCAAACTTCGAGGTGGGGACGGCCAGGCCGGTTACTGTAGCAACTTGGTCGGCTACTGTAGCGGTTTTGAATCTGGGGTTTTGGCTGTAGCTCACACACCCTATAACATAGCTACTATATTTTTCTTTTTGTCCCAGATCACCTGAGCCAAAATCTGGGAGCATATTGGGATGGTTTTGGGTTATGTTTTCCGTATTTTGGAATTCTTGGTTTTGATATTATTTATGAGATTTGGTCGTTTGATATTTGTACGTCAACGACGAGGGTTGGTTGGTCGTTTTTGCATGCGTAGGCTATAGGTTCTAACCTATGAACGCACCGTGTACCGTATCGGTTTTCCGAATTTGGTTTTCATACGTGGCGATATGTATTGATTTGTAGGTACCTTCGCGTGGATTCCGAGACGACAAAGCACATCGACTATGGCTGAACAAGGAGTTCCACAGGTGAGTATATTTATATATACGGGGGAAGTCTGGTGGATGGCGTATAGCACCCCGCAAATTATGAATGGAAACCGAGATATAGAATATAGTCGGAAAAACCTATATTAGAAAACTATAGATATGGTTAAAAAGATAGTTAGAGATGATATGAATGATTGAATATATATATCGAGATATAAGGTGAAAGCTATAGGGACATGACTCCTTGACATGATATGATAGAAATGATGTCACGAATTGATATATAAGGATATGAAAAGTGAATATGAACCACGATATATAGATATATAGTTGCACGAGATTAAGTATGAGAATTAGAGTAGCATGACATGAGATTCATAAGATAGAATGTATATGTAAAATGACTTGACGTGAGAGATTGATGCGATGAAAAGAGTATACGATGAGATATGATGACTTGGTTGATATGTCGTTATACAGATGCGAGTCGACATGAGATAATGGATACGTTTGTCGGTCCCCTGATATGAGATTGATACGGATGTGACCTGGGAGATAGGTGTATAAATATATATAATGTTGTAAATCATGAGTGATATGCCGTACGAGACGTTAAGTCCGTACTCTCATTGTTGTATAGGTTGATAGAATCCCTAATTGGTTATGCTGCCGTACGATGGATTGTACCGTACGTGATGTTGTGAGGCTGGATGCCGATTGATAGATTTACCGACTCGGATATATTGTAGATACGTATACCTTTTTGCATTTCTCTTACGATGTACCTTATGCTGCGTTCATGTCATTCTCATTGTATTACATATACCTGTGCTAGTACACCTACACCATTATCGATGACGCGTATGTTACACTTACACAGATTGGCCGGCTCACACACTTTATCATCGATAATTGCTATGTCACTTACACAGTAGAATTGCAGCATCATGCTACTACTCTTGATTGTTCCGTATTGTCATATCATTATGCTATGTTGCATGACATACCTTCCTATAACTATACATATACCTATATGGTATTGTATCATTATTGACATGTATATACACATACCTTGCTATAGCTACATATACATCATGCATACATACTTACATGTATATACCCATACCTTGCTATAGCTACATGTACACCTTATATGATGTTGCATTTGATTTCGGAGGAATTGGGAACCGCATGATATATTTTAAAAAAAATGGATTCATTTAAAAGAGCGGTTTTCTCTTAATATGCTCATATTACTGCTTTATGTTGCATATATCATATTTCATGGATTTACGCATTGAGATACGGATTTCATATGATTTATAGATTTGAGAACCGTGGGGATATTTCAAGAAAGTATGCATTGTTTTGAAAACCCGGTTTCTCTTGATATGATATTTCGGTGCGTCCACCATGTGTTTTCTAAGTTCAGAGATTGGCATGTGAAACCCGATTCGAGGAGCGGTAGGCACCGTCTGTGGGTACATGGTGGACCCGGTGAGGTATCCCAGGGCAAGAAGACTCGTATTGTTAAGCAGTGAGCCTGGCAGGGGAGCACTACCTACCGGTGATAGTATTTGGACTCGGCGGTTATCCGAAGGATATCGAGCGGAGTCGTGAGATGGATATGAGGGCCGATCAGAGTATGCGGCGCCTGAGGGCCGATCCGAGGATGCGGCGCCTGAGATATGAGGATTTATGTGTCGATGCTGGACACGGGTTTCATGATGTTTCGAGTGTCGGTGTTGGACACGCAGGTTCCTGTTCACCGCCGAACACCGGAAAGACAAATGTCTTGCCTGAATCTGGGGGCAGATGCTATTTGGTGCTATCCGTCCACCTCTCCAAAGATGCCAAGTTGATTTATGGCACCATGCATCGAAGGTTTAAACGGATGCGGCCGATGTAGCAGACTTCGTCAGATTCCACCCTCTTTTGAAGGGTTTTTTGATTGTGGGGACGCTCTTCCCTGCAGGCGCAAGCCTCTGCAGTTAATTACGCTACCGCATCGCGGTAACAACTTTCTCTTTCTCGAGATGGTCACTTCGTGTCGTGGGTGTTTGTTTTGTTTGTGGTTGCCCGTGGATTATATACGGAGACTAATTTATGTTGTCGCCCGTAGGGCGTGGATTAGTCCAAATCCGTATCTTCTTAGATTTGGGTTTTGGTTTGGGTTTAAGGATACGTTAGTCTCATTTGAGACTAAGATCAACTTAAACGTTTGTTAAGGATACGTTAGTCTAATTTTAGACTAAGATCAACTTAACGGGATCGTTTAGATCCAACATCAGAGCATTTGGACTCTATTGTTTAGTTTAGGGACATTGCGGTCGATTACCAGTTTAAAGACATGGTGGTCCAGGTTAAGGACATCGTAGTCTGTGGGTTTAAAGGGACCCCACAGTCCGAGGTTAATGACATCATAGTCCGTGGGTTTAAAGGGACCCCACAGTCCGAGGTTAAGGACATCGTAGTCCATGGGTTTAAAGGGACCCCACAGTCCGAGGTTAAGGACATCGTAGTCCATGAGTTTAAGGACCCCACAGTCCAGGTTAAGGACATCGTAGTCCATGGGTTTAGGGACCCCACAGTCCAGATTAAGGACATCGTAGTCCATGGGTTTAAAAGGACCCCATAGTCCATGTTAAGGACATCGTAGTCCATGAGTTTAAGGACCCCACAGTCCGGTTTAAAGACATCATAGTCTGTGGAATGTATGGCTGTCGGGACCCGTCACCACTCTGAAGAAGTTGAAGGATTACAACGACAAATATCAGAGGAGTTCAGAGATGTACCCTTGAACCAATTTTGGTTGGGAGATCTATAGTACAATTTGGGACTAAAGTCTGTTAAAAGGTTTATGGGCATATAGGCTCAGTTGATATAAGTTGAGGACTTACGGCCAATCTTGGGCTAAGTCCAATAAATGTTTAAAATTTTATTGTTCTGGCTATTGAGCCTTTATTTGGGCTTGACCCTTTTAATAATGCTGAGCATTAGATCCTGACATTACTTTTTTGTCTTGTATTGAATGCATAGCATTCATCAGAACAATGCGTGTTCTGACAGTGCGCCACGTGGCGAGTCAGGCGCTTTGCGCCAATTAAAGAGCGCATTGCGCTTCTGCCAAGTAGCGCACACGAAAAGGACACGTGTCGCGCTTAGCGCTAAGCGGCAGTTTATGAGCGCATTGCGCTTTCAATTTATGAGCGCGTTGCGTTAGTTTAGTGGTGCACCAGTGAGTGACACGTGGCGCGCTTGGCGCTGAGCGCCAGCCCATGAGCGCAGTGCGCTGTTTCAGAAGCGCAAAGCGCAAGTGCGTACGTGGTTGACACGTGGCACGTTTCGGCGCTGAGCGCCGGTCCAAGGTGCGCAGAAGCGCAGTTCAAGAGTGCAAGGCACTTTTCAATAGCGCAAAGCGCATTTGATCAAATTTATGATCTGTGAACAAATTTATGTTCTTTTGAAAGGAGGCTTTGCCTCAAGATTCAAGAACAACAGTTCTTACTTTTGAAAGGGCTTTGCCTTTGTAAATCAATGATCTGTGAATGAAGTAAATACTTCTTTTGTTTTTATGATGGGATCTTTTGATCTCTTTTTATAAAAGCCCTTGGTCTTTTGTGGATCTATGATCTTTTAAGAAGATAATTCTTCTGTTTTAATGAGATGATTTCATCTCTTTGTTCAAGAATCATTCTTTTTTTTTTACCTTGAAGAAATGATCTTCTTTCAAGAACTTGCTCTCTTTCTTTTGAGTTTTCTCAAAGTTTGTAGGGGGTTTCTCTATATTAGACTTGAAGTCTTGGGGTCTTTATATAGGGCAAATTGATTTGTTAAATCAGTTAAAGAGATCTTTCTCTGATTGATTTGGGGATATTTCCCACCGTTGGATCTTTGATCCTAGGGCAATCTTCTTATTTTTAACAAGATTGAGAAAATCTTTCCATAACAGAATTTTAATTCTGATTAATTAATGATTTATCATTATTATTAGATCTTTTGATCTAACGGTGGGGAATTTTATAATTCCAGCGCTGGCGCACCCGTGCTTTGCACGTGGTGCGCTGTTTAGAGCGCAACGCACTTTGCGCTAGCGCACCTGTGTTTCACATGTGGTGCGCTGCTCAGAGCACAACGCAGCCTGCGCTAGCGCACACGTGCTTTGCACGTGGTGCGGTACAACAGAGTCTTTGACTCTCAGCGTTGAGACATTTACATTCTTTGCATATGGAGCTTTTTCTTATTTTCTTATTTTTATTATTATTTTTATTATTTATTATTTTATTATTATATTTATTTATTTATTTTTTTTATAAGAGCGCAGGCTGTAAGCCAAAATTTTGGCAGGAACAAATGCCCCCCACTACTTTGCCCACGAAAGTATGTACGTGGGTGAAGTAGTGCAGAGTTATGCATGGCCACAGAATTAAGGGCTTAGGAGGCAAGTTTAGGGTTCTTGTAGCCTAAGACTTTTTTCGTCTTCATGAGCCGTAAGGGTCTCAAGAAGGTTTTTCCCCTACGAGTCGAGAGGATCTCGTAGATGCAAATTCTCCCTAGAAATCATGAGGATTTCTAAGAGTTCATTACCTCCGTGAGTCGTAAGGATCTCACTCGGGTATTTTTCCTTACGAATCGTGAGGATCTGTAAGTAACTTCTTCACTTTAGCGGCGAATGTGGCTTTGGCAAATGCGGCCCATAGATGGTAGATGACATTTCATCCTGAACTCTTTATAAGGAAGCGATAGCTTAGGAGCCTAAGGCTTTCCAACTTTATGAGCCGTGAGGGTCTCATAAAGACTTTTCTCCCTACGAGTCGAGGGGATCCCGTAGGGGTATTTTCTCTCTAGGAGTCGTGAGGACTCCTAAGTGTGTGTTTTCTCTTGAGAGTCGTAAGGATCTCACAAGAGAATTTTTCCCGCTTACAAGTCGAGAGGACTCGTAAGTGTTTTTTTCCCTCTTTGTCGAGATTCGACTTTGGAGAGTGTGACCCGTGAAGTATGCAAAAGTCCATTTTAGACCGACTTGCAGGGCCCCATTGCTTAGGAAACCGGTTCTTATCCCCATTGCCTAAGGCTTTTCCCTACGAGTCGAGACGAATCGAGAAGTTCTCGCAAAGACACCAATTTCCTCACGAGTCGAGACGAATCGAGCAGTTCTTGCAAGAATATCCTAACGTCACAGTTAACCTCTGCTCTTTACGACAGAGGTCCGTTAGGGTCTGTGGCACTAGGGTTTTGTCCGTCGTACCGTCGCGTTGGCTGATGTATTCCTCGATAGGCAATCTTGCTGTTCGAGTAGCCTTGCGACTGTCGTGTCTCTGATCCCTTCGGGGGCTGGACAAGATGTCTTCAAGCAATCCTCCTCGGCAGTTTGACCGTCGGAAGAACAAGCGTTAGGAATTTTGCCATGCTGCTTTTTACTTGAGGTTAAGCTCATTTTGGAGAGCCCCGATGAGTCATAACCACTCCGCGCTGGGGTGGGATGATCTCCGATAGTCTTTCAGGTTTTATATGAGTTGCCGTCAAGACCCTGAAGCTAGGAATTTGTCCTTCGCTTCGTTTGCTGGCATTATGTCTGCTGTATCGAAATGAATGTCGTGGTTGTCTCTAGGTTGCTGGTGAACCGTCGAGGTTTGGAACTAGGGATTTTGCCGTGGCTCCGTTGTTTGATTGTCGCTTCTGAATCCTGCTGGAGGAAGAACGCTGTAGTGACATCTCATCTGCTGTATCGAGACGAACGTCGAAGTGGTGACCACTCCGTGCTGGTGTGGGATGATCTCCGATGGTCTTTCAGGTTTTATATGAGTTGCCGTCAAGACCCTGAAGCTAGGAATTTGGCCTTTGCTTTGTTTGCTGGCATTGCGTCTGCTGTATTGAGACGAACGTCGAGGTGGTGACCATTCCGTGCTGGTGTGGGATGATCTCCGATGGTCTTTCAGGTTTTATATGAGTTGTCGTCAAGACCCTGAAGCTAGGAATTTGGCCTTTGCTTCGTTTGCTGGCATTGCGTCTGCTGTATCGAGACGAATATTGCAGTCGTCTCTAGGTTGTTGGTAAACCGTCGAGGCTTGGAACTAGGGATTTTGCCGTGGCTCCGTTGTTTGATTGTCGCGTCTGAATCCTGTTGGAAGAAGAACGCTGTTGTGGGTCTCCAGGCTGTAGATGTGTCCATCGAGACTTGGAACTGGGTACTTTGCCATGGCTCCGTTGTTTTGACCATGAGGTCTTTCGTTGACATTGCATCTGTGTCCTGCTGGACTGCGAAGGAACGCCGTTGTCGACATTGCGTCTGGTGTAACGAGACGAATGCTGAGGTGGAGCTGGGATTTCGCTGTCACTCCGCTTTGTTTCGACCGTGAGGTCTTCTATTGACGTTGCATCTATATCCTGCTGGACTGCGAAAGAAGCCGTTGTTGACATTGCGTCTGGTGTAACGAGACGAATGCTGTGGTGGAGCTGGGATTTTGCCGTCACTCCGCTCTGTTTTGACCATGAGGTTTTCTATTGACATTGCATCTGCATCCTGCTGGACTGCGAAGGAATGCCGTTGTTAACATTGCGTTTGGTGTAACGAGACGAATGCTGTGGTGGAACTGGGATTTTGCCGTCACTCCGCTTTGTTTAGTCTGTGAGGTCTTCTATTGACGTTGCATTTGCATCCTGCTGGACTGCGAAGGAACGACGTTGTTGACATTGCGTCTGGTGTAACGAGACGAATGTTGTGGTGGAGCTAGGATTTTGCCGTCACTCCGCTCTGTTTTGACCGTGAGGTCTTCTATTGACGTTGCATCTGCATCCTGCTGGACTGTGAAGGAACGCCGTTGTTGACATTGTGTTTGCAATATTGCGACGAATGTCGAGATTGTCTCTAGATTGTCTATGAACCATCGAGATTCGGCTTCGCTTCGACGAAGCCTGGGGGGAAGGTATGGTTCCCTCTTTGTTTGTGTCCCTGGATTGTATACAGGGATCGATGTGATCTCATCTGTAGGGCAAGAGTTTCATTTTTTTCATTTTTTATTTCTTTCCGCGATGCTCTATCATTTCAGATTTTTATATCGCGAAAGTCGCGATTGCCCAATCATTTCGGCTATTTATTTTATTTTTACTCGCTGCTTTTTATTGCGAGTTGCCCAATCATTTCGGCTATTTTGCATGCATATATTTTTACTTACTGATTTTGTTGCAAGTTGCTCCATTATTTCGGCTATTTTGCATGCATATATTTTTACTTGCTGATTTTGTTGCAAGTTGCCCCATCATTTCGGCTATTTCGTATGCATGTGTGGCTCGCTAGCTTCTTTGCTGCAAGCTTGGAATTAAACACCAATTTCGGCATCAACACCGCTACAACTGGTATATTGCCAGAAGCGAATCATCATTTGCCTCTGTCGATGTCGAACAAAGGTGGCTTAGTAGACAGGTTAGGATTCTGTCGACTAAGGCTTTTGACTTCATGAGCCGTAAGGGTCTCATGAAGGTATTTCTCCCTGCGAGTCGTAAGGATCTCGTAGGTGCGTTTTCTTCTTAGGAATCGTGAGGATTCCTAAGTGTGTGTTCTCTTATAAGTCGTAAGGATCTTACAAGAGTGTTTCTCCCTATAAGTCGAGAGGACTTACAAGGGTTGTTCACCATGTAGACATATCCCTAGTCGCGGGTAGGACTTTGTTAGGGAAATGTTTATTCGCGCCCGTGGATTGTATACAAGGGTCGGCATTGAGCCGCTTGTAGGGAAAAATTAGAAGTTGTGGTGACCGCTTAAGAACAGGTTTAGATCCCTGTAGCTTAAGACTTTTGAATCTTATGAGCCGTGAGGGTCCCATAAGAGGGTTCTCCTTATGAGTCGTGAGGATCTCGTAAGTGTAATTTCACCTTAAGAATCGTGGGGATCCCTAAGTGTGTTGCTCCCTTGTGAGTCGTAAGGATCTCACACAGGTGGTTTCTATTCACAAGATCGAGAGGACCCTGCAAGTGTCTTTTAACGAGGTTGTGCCCTTTCGGGTCTTCGGGTTTTCATCCGTGCCCATTTTGCTTATGGAAATACCATTTTTTTTTGCACGTCAGCCTGAGGATGTCGCGGGTTGGTAGTAGTTTAACGACGTTTCGGTCATAGATTAACGTACGATTACGCAGCTAGATTTTGCCGCAAATCTTTGCATGTTTTGTGTCGGAGGTGGATTCCCTGAAAAGAGGGCTGAGGGCGATTTCTTTGTCAGAGTCGCTTCCAAAGGTGATAACTTGCGATCCTTTGGTGTCGGCTATGTGACAGTTGCCAGTACCTCTTTCGCGCTCATCTGTTGTGCTTTTCTGTTCCCGACGAGCCTTGCGCTTCACTCGTCAAACGTGTCGTTGATGGGCAACATATCCCTGCCACCAGTTTTTAAAGGCTATGCACTCCTCGGTAGGGTGTGCAATCCTCTGATGGTATAGGCAGAAGTAAGGATGTATGTCCGATTCATCAAGACGTATATTGCCAGGGGAATTTTCTTTGAAAGAGGGCAACTTCATTCCTATTGCCAAGGCCCTAGCGAATCATTTCCTTACTTTAAACTTGCTTTTGCTGGCGATAGGGATGCTTTGCTCCAGTTGAGGTGTCTCGACCTTTTCCTCCAGTCGTCGGCGTTTGGCTTTTTCGAGTATAGCCAGTTCACGCTCTCGATTGGCTCTGCTTTTCTGACGGGCTTCGTTCAGTAGCAAGTCGATCATCTCGTCAGACGGTTCCAAGGGTTTTGGCTTCGATCCTGCCCCAGCTCTTTTATGCTGCCTTTTATCGTCGAGTGCGTTTCTTCATTAGTTAACGCCGAATGAGAGATCATGTGGCAACTTGCCACATAATCCTCAGATTCTTTTGACGAGTCATCCCTGTCGTTATTTTCATCATCTCCGTTCTCAAGGATATTGTTGAGAAATTCTTGGAGTGTGACCGGGGTCCGCGCCTTCTGGTTGTATTCTTGCAGCGTGTCTATATGCTTTTGTATATCCGTGCGCTTGTCGTTAGACTGCGCGGGCTTTTTGATCTTCTTCTTTTTCTTCGAAGACTGTGATGGCTGTGCCTGGGTGTTTTGCCCATTGCTATTAATTCCCGATGTTGGGCGTAGTTTGAACATCCCGTCGATGATCTCCGGCTCTTGCGGGCTTTTCCACCTGATCGCCGGACATGTTTGAAGATCTTTCAGCATTCTTTTAGTTTTTGCTGAAAGAACAACTTCCCATGGGGCTTCCCTTATGAATGAGCATGATGCCCCCGGCACGTCCACCTTTTTAGGGGCGTTAGGTTGTGGCGGGTTCACCTTCCAATTTTTGGATAATGCAAACTTGCCTTGTGGGTATTGGTCTTCAATCCAGCCTTTGAAGACGAAGCAATTTTCGATTGGATGGCTTACTGCATGGTGGTAAGGGCAGTAATTAGGATTGTTGACATCACCTGGCTGCAACAGACGTTTTGGATCCGGCAAATTTATGAGCCTGTTGCGCACTGCCAGCTCGAATAGTCTCCTCGTTTTATCCTGGGGAAACGAGTAAGAACGTCCTAGTCTCTCCTCGAGGGATGGGCGTGGACGCATATTGTTTTGGCGAGCAACCGGTTTTAAGTCGCTCGGCTGTTGTTGAGTATTGGCGACAAAAGTTGCTTTTCCTTTCCCTTTTTCATTTCGAGAGTCTGGCTTTGGAGGAGACGGTCTATGACCCATCTGGTCCATTTGGGCCAATTTGTCGATCAAGGCCTGGAAAGCAGTCGACTTGAAGAACATCATGAATTGCGAGATGGTCGCTTGAGGGTCGAGGGTACCCACAAACATGCCTACCGCAGGCGCTTCATCGATGCGCTGCTCGCATTTTGACCACAAATTTCGCCATCGTATTGCATATTGGACCCATGTTTCTCCAGGCTTCACCCTGGTATTGATCAATGCCGTTATTGGGGTGCGTTCACTAGCACTCGCGAAACGCTGGGTGAAAAGTAGCTCCATCTCTGCAAAAGTTTTGACGGAATCGTTGGGAAGCTCTGAATACCATTCGAAGGCCGTTTCCGCCAAGCTGCCGACGAACTGACGAAGCAAAAGTTTATCATCGCCCCTGGTGTTGCCGCAAAGAGCCCTGAATTGAGCGACATGCCGATGTGGATTCCCCATCCCTTTATATACATGGAACTTAGGGATCGTATATCCCGGCGGGTAACTTATTTGGTCATACCAGCCTGGATAGGGTCGTCCGGTCCTTACAATTTGGCCAGCCGCTTCATTCGCCTGGTGAGCTTGTATTTGCTGAGTAATATAATCATCGAGCGTAGCTTTTGAGATGGTCTCCTCTTTGGCTGCTGAACAAGCCGGAAGGGGATTTGACGTCTCCTCTCGGTCATCTTCAATAATGATTGGAGGGTCTTCAGCTGGAGGATCCGGCTGTAACATCATCCCGACCATGTCTTGGAAGAGAAGCGCCATTCGTTTTATGTTGGCAGCTTGTTCTGCTGCTTCTCTGTCCTTCTTTTCGAGGACTCTGCGGAGGAAGTCAGCATCGGTTTCTTGTTCATGACGCTGCTCTAATGACGCCTCCGGGCTTTCTTTTGGCCCGGTGAGTGTGGCCATTTGCGTCAGCATTTCTTGAAGCTTCTGTTGCTGCTCCTGGGCTTTTGTCAAGGATCGGGTGAGCGGTCGGTGACCCGTCGAAGCGCGGCTTTCCTCTTTTCCTGAAGCCATGTAAACAGTATGCACCGTTATGCCCCCCCCAGACTTTGGGCATTTGGGCTCAGCGTCTTTGCGTTCTGCCGTAGTCACAGGGGCTTTCTCTGGCCTCCTCCTCTTTTGAGTGGTTGACGTTGATGGGGCCATTACCGTGGGCACCCAGGTGGTTGTAGTCCTTTGTGGCTTGTCAGGACGGTTCTCTTCCTGCTGAACCTTCAGCTTTGTCTGTCGGCGAAGATAGTCATGATCAATCACCGACTCCTGGACCTGTCGCCAAACTTTGTAGATTTTGGAGGATAGCCGCTGAGGGGGCTGCTCCGTCTTTGTTTCTGTAACATTCTCCACCGGTGGAGGAGATCTTTTCAGTACGGCGGTAGGAGAGTTCCTACGCATCTTGTTCAGAAATTCAAAGCTGTTCCCGGTTGGAACAGCAGTATCGACTTCCACCGTTAGGGCGGGTGGAGTTAGCCCAGAGGGGGAGTTGCCCCCAGCCTTGCTTACTCGGTGCCAGTGGCGACGTCGAGCGTGTCGAGCCGATGGTGTTGGTTCGGTGATGGGGATGGCTTTGTCATGCCCCCTGTTCTGGTGAGGCGTTGCTGGTACTAGCCTCTTGAAGACCGAGGTCCATCCAGCAACAGTGTCTAACCTGTCAAATACAGACTTTTGAGCAGGAACGGGAGCCGGAGTGGGAGCCGAAACAACCAGTCTTGTAAAGACCGACCCTTTGGCAGGAGAAGCCGCCTTAACGACTTCGGGGGCAGGGATGGCTATCCTTTTCGGAATAACCTGGTCTGGAATTACAGGCTTCATCATAGGCCCATATGAACTTTGGCCTAATCTGGCGAAAACTGAGGCACTGGAGCTGGACGACCCGTTGAGAGGGGCCGCTGTAGTTGCAAGCCGATCAAAGACCGACTTCTTGGGAGCTTCTTGTGTTGGTATAGGAGCGCTGAAGCTCGTTGGTAGGAGCATGGTCCCGAAAAACAATCCAGTGGTGGCCTGAGTCACCTGGTCCACCGGCATTATGAACAGGGAGGCCGCTTGGGGCCCGTAAGCTATGCCTCCAGATGAGGCGGAGCGTGAGTTGCGATTGCAGTTGGAACACTTCGCGCAAGTAGACGCCATTGATGTTTCGTTTTTTGCGCCAATCAAGATACCAAATCTTAGTACCTCGAACCCAAGGGCAACCATATCAAACCGTGATTCGTTCGCGAACACGACATACGAAGTGTGGAGTGGAAAGAGGAAAAGGTCCCACCGGGCGTGCCAGAATCTGTTCACCGCCGGAAACCGGGAAGACAAACATCTTGCCTGAATCTGGGAGCAGATGCTATTTGGTGCTATCCGTCCACCTCTCCGAAGATGCCAAGTTGATTTATGGCACCATGCATCGAAGGTTTAAACAGATGCGGCCGATGTAGCAGACTTCGTCAGATTCCCCCCTCTTTTGAGGGGTTTTTTGATTGTGGGGACGCTCTTCCCTGCAGGCGCAAGCCCCTGCAGTTAATTACGCTACCGCATCGCGGTAACAACTTTCTCCTTCTCCAGATGGTCACTTCATGTCGTGGGTGTTTGTTTTGTTTGTGGTTGCCCGTGGATTGTATACGGAGACTAATTTATGTTGTCGCCCGTAGGGCATGGATTAGTCCAAATCCGTATCTTCTTAGATTTGGGTTTTGGTTTGGGTTTAAGGATACGTTGGTCTCATTTGAGACTAAGATCAACTTAAACGTTTGTTAAGGATACGTTAGTCTAATTTTAGACTAAGATCAACTTAACGGGATCGTTTAGATCCAACAACAGAGCATTTGGACTCTATTGTTTAGTTTAGGGACATTGCGGTCGATTACCAGTTTAAGGATATGGTGGTCCAGGTTAAGGACATCGCAGTCCGTGGGTTTAAAGGGACCCCACAGTCCGAGGTTAAGGACATCGTAGTCCATGGGTTTAAAGGGACCCCACAGTCCGAGGTTAAGGACATCGTAGTCCATGAGTTTAAGGACCCCACAGTCCAGGTTAAGGACATCGTAGTCCATGGGTTTAGGGACCCCACAGTCCAGGTTAAGGACATCGTAGTCCATGGGTTTAAAGGGACCCCACCGTCCAGGTTAAGGACATTGTAGTCCATGAGTTTAAGGACCCCACAGTCCGGTGTAAAGACATCATAGTCTGTGGAATGTATGGCCATCGGGACCCATCACCTCTCTTAAGACGTTGAAGGATTACAACGACAAATATCAGAGGAGTCCAGAGATGTACCCTTGAACTAATTTTGGTTGGGAGATCTATAGTCCAATTTGGTACTAAAGTCTGTTAAAAGGTTTATGAGCATATGGGCTCAGTTGATATGAGTTGAGGACTTACGGCCAATCTTGGGCTAAGTCCAATAAATGTTTAACATTTTATTGTTCTGGCTATTGAGCCTTTATTTAGGCTTGGCCCTTTTAATAATGCTGAGCATTAGATCCTGACATTACTTTTTTGTCTTGTATTGAATGCATAACATTCATCAGAATAATGCGTATTCTGACAGCGCGCCACGTGGCGCGTCAGGTGCTTTGCGCCAATTAAAGAGCGCATTGCGTTTCTGCCAAGTAGCGCATACGAAAAGGACACATGTCGCGCTTGGCGCTAAGCGCCAGTTTATGAGCGCATTGCGCTTTCAATTTATCAACGCGTTGCGCTAGTTTAGTGGCGCACTAGTGAGTGACACGTGGCGCGCTTGGCGCTGAGCACCAGCCTATGAGCGCAGTGCGCTGTTTCAGAAGCGCAAAGCGCAAGTGTGTACGTGGTTGACACGTGGCACGTTTCGGCGCTGAGCGCCGGTCCAAGGAGCGCAGAAGCTCAGTTCAAGAGTGCAAGGAACTTTTCAATAGCGCAAAAGCGCATTTGATCAAATTTATGATCTGTGAACAAATTTATGTTCTTTTGAAAGGAGGCTTTGCCTCAAGATTCAAGAACAACAGTTCTTACTTTTGAAAGGGCTTTGCCTTTGTAGATCAATGATCTGTGAATAAAGTAAATACTTCTTTTGTTTTTATGATGAGATATTTTGATCTCTTTTTATAAAAGCCCTTGGTCTTTTATGGATCTATGATCTTTTAAGAAGTTAATTCTTCTGTTTTAATGAGATGATTTCATCTCTTTGTTCAAGAATCATTCTTTTTTTTTTACCTTGAAGAAATGATCTTCTATCAAGAGCTTGCTCTCTTTCTTTTGAGTTTTCTCAAAGTTTGTAGGGGGGTTTCTCTATATCAGACTTGAAGTCTTGAGGCTTTTATATAGGGCAAATTGATTTGTTAAATCAGTTAAAGAGATCTTTCTCTGATTGATTTGGGGATGTTTCCCACCGTTGGATCTTTGATCCTAGGGCAATCTTCTTGTTTTTAACAAGATTGAGAAAATCTTTCCATAACAGAATTTTAATTCTGATTAATTAATGATTTATCATTATTATTAGATCTTTTGATCTAACGGTGGGGAATTTTATAATTCCAGCGCTGGCGCACCCGTGCTTTGCATATGGTCCGCTGCTCAGAGCGCAGCGCACTTTGCGCTAGCGCACCTGTGTTTGACACATGGTGCGCTGCTCAGAGCGCAGCGCAGCCTGTGCTAGCGCACACCTGCTTTACACGTGGTGCGCTACAACAGAGTCTTAGACTCTCAGCGCTGAGACATTTACATTCTTTTCATGTGGAGCTTTTTTTATTATTTTGTTATTATTATTATTATTTATTATTATTTTATTATTATATTTATTATATTTATTTATTTATTTTTTATAAGGGCGCAGGTTGTAAGCCAAAATTTTGGCGGGAACAGTTCCATGATTTGATGTGTCATTGATGGACACACGTTCTTTGATGTCCTCATATATTTATATGCATATGCTTTCATGATGTATATTGTTGGATGATATCCACATGCATACATGCATTGATTATATTGTTGGACGAGATCCACATGCATACAGGTATTGATTATTGTTGGCATATATGTAGACACGGTCACCCTAAATATCATAGTATTACCTTTATGATATAGTTGAGCAAGGAAATCGTTGTTTTATTCGATTTCTACCTGTTGATATTTTCTACTCACGAGTTGGCAACTCACCCCCGTTGTGCCACAGTTCTTGCAGGTTGACCGCATGGATTAGTAGCGGCATCGCTGGCACACAGCTGCATTCGGGTGTTTTGCTTTGGTAGGTGGTACATGTTAGATCGTACCCCTCTTGTATTATTATTCTTATTGTATCTAGTCAACTCTATCGATCAGAAACTAGTGTTTGTATATGTGGTAAGACTTAGCAAGACTTGTAGTTGCGAGACTTAGAGCGATGAGTTATATGTTCACTTGGTGGGTTTGATGTCTTGCTTTTCATTTTCCTTTGTGTTGATCTTCGCCGTTGGGCGTCGTATACATATATATGCTTGTGGTGGTTGTTTCCGCCGTTGGGCATGATTTGCTCCCGTTTGGGGATGCTTTCTTAATATTCTATGTTTGTACCCATTTCGGGGCTAGTTTTTACAAAGGAGGTGCTGCCAAAATTTTTAAGAAATAAAAAAAAATTTAAGCTTAAGGATTTTTATTTAAGGTTTCCAAATGTTTCATTACTTACTTCTTTTGAAGGATTTAGATTTATGGGCTTCGGCTTACTTAAGTTACGTTACGCCTGTAGACGTTGCGTGATTTAAGTGCCGGTCATGAGCTAATATTTTCGGGTCGTGACAAATGGAATCACTGATCTCAGGAAATGTACATCCTAAGGCCACTTAAGAGGAGCAGCGTGTCATGAATATGCTGCGGAACATACACACGGTACATCACTCTACTCAAGCTACTTACTCCATCAACCAAGGTCAACCTATGAGACAAGAACTCGGGTCCCAAACCCCCCTAGTCAATTCTAAGTTCCGTAAGGTCAAGCCTAAACTCGAACCAAGGTTAAACCTAACACTTTGATACCAACTTTGTCACGACCCGGAAAAGTCACATGACCGGCATAAGAATTACGTGAAGTCTATAGGACCCCGTCGTAATTCAAGTAAGCCGAAACCCAGAAATTTAAACCTTTTTGTGGAAAATAATGGAGGTGCAGTTTTGAAACATCGGCATAAAGAATTTAGGCCTTCTTTAAAAATATAAGTAACATTATATGAAAATGCAACAGTTTGCATACTATCTTTGAAAACATTTTCGTCCTTGAAATTTGGGCAGCACCTCCCTTATATATTTTGATTCAAAATCATATACATGCAATAATATAGGCATCCCCAAGTGGGAGCTAGCTCTTCACCAATTGGCGGAATCATAACCACGCAATAAAGCACATATATATGACGCACTACAACGAAGATCTATCACAGAAAGAGAATAAGTAAAACCAAGACATCATCTAGCTCAAATAAGCGACAATACACCCATCTTGTTCTAAGTCTCGAGAATAAACAAGTTTGGTCTAGGTCTACCAATATACAAAGTCTGGTTTCTGGTTGATGGAACTTTAACTAGATACAACAGAAACAAATAGGTACAAGTGTGGTCACGATCTAAATGTGCATCCCACCTACCGAAGCAAAACACCCTGAAGAAAACAGTATGCCAGCGATGCCGTTACGGATGTGAGCGGTCGAACCTGCAAAAAAACTGTGGCACAACGAGGGTGAGTTGCCAACTCGTGAGTAGAAAATATCAGCAGGTAGAAATCGAATGATCAGCAATCTCTAAGTCAAACTGTATCATGAAGGTAAAACTATAGTATCTAGGGTGATCATGTATGCATATGTGTACAATAAAGTCATGCCAATATCAGTATGTAATGATAGTCATCTGAAATGTATGCATGTATACATGTGAATCATCCAACGTGTGTCCATTAACGACACATCAATCATCATGAAACTTGAGTTTCCAACATCGACACTCAAGAATATCATAAAACCCATGTCCAATATTGACACGTAAATTCTCATATCTCAGGCGCCGCATCCTCATATCGACCCTCATATCCATCTGATCTCACGACTCCGGTCGGAATACTCCGGATAACCGCCGAGCCCAAACTATCACCGGTAGGTAGTGCATCCCCTACCGGGCCCATTGTCTTTCTATACGATCTTTTTGTCCCGGGATACCATACCGGGTCCACCACGTACTCATAGACGGTGCCTCCTCACTCCTCGAATCGGGTATGCATATGGCTCAGAACCGAGAAAACTCATGGTGGACGCCACAAATCACATCATGAGAAACTGCGTTTTTAAAACAATCATAAGACTTGTTAAAATATACCAGCGGCTCTCAAATCGAGAGATCTCATGAAAACAACATCTCAATGCATATAACCATAAAGGTACAGAAAATGCAATGCACAGAACAGTATTGTAAACATCTCAAGTGCTATCATGTAAGCATGTCGTGTAATAATTACTGAACAATACAGTAGTGTAACAGTTCTACTGTGTAGGTGGCATGGCTATTACTGATGATAAATGTGTGAGCCTGCAAATCTGTGTGTGTAACTTGCGCATCATCGGTAATAGTGCAGGTGTACTGGCAGACGATGTCATATAACGGTAAATACTGGGAACATAGTACATAAGTCATGAGGAATAATACAACATAAATATGAACTTATAAGGTATGTAACTACACCTGAACTATACGGCTATAGTTTTAATAATACGAATCGTAGTTTTGAAAAGGGTGTCACGCCTCGCTTCCCGGTATACGGCGAAGGGGACGCGACTGGTCCGCTACGTATTTACTCTGAAGTAAATACGCTAAGCGTAACTAAGCAATATAAAAGTAAATACACAAGAGGCAAGATATAAAAAATGAACGGCAACTTTATTTATTAACATTCTTTTGTACAATGCATGAAAAGGAAATACAACTGAAATAAAAGCGATGCCTAAACAATGGCATGACAGGAAATTAAAGGTACTGAATAGAAAATATACAATGTCTAGAGTTCAGGGTCTTCGCTGTACTGATCCAAGTCTTCTGCAGTTGGCTCAATCTATGACAGGTCCAAATCACCTGACGACATTCAAAGAAGAAAGAAATAGAATGTCATCAGCGAACATGTTGCTCGGTAAGTCCCAAAGATAAGAGGAAAGTAGAATAGACAGAATAAGAAAGTATCTTTTAAAGTTGTATTATATTGTTGTAATGTTGTGTTAACGCTGTTATTTGTAGCTTGGTACAGAAGGATGCCGGTGTATACGAGAGGGGTCTCTATATGCTAGAGACCAGTGCAAACGGAATGTACAAGGAACCGTTAAGCCACGGTACAACAACAACGGAATATAGGTTAGGTGTCTTAATCTTACCGTCTCGTGCCACTTTTAACACCTTCCGTACCAATCTACCCCTTAAACCCCGTAGTGTTTTGATTGTATTGTTTTTCTTGTAACTTGTATTGATTGTATAATTGATTGACTGACCGAAACCATGATATCAGTAAATGGATGTAACCGTAGAATCATGTAAATGGAATAACTGAGGAACCATGTAAATGAAATGTATATCCATGGTTCGGTTCGGTCAAGTTGTGTAGATTAATAATTGGATTCATGGATTCATGTTAAATTGTAATATTGAAGATTGTATTTTGTATTTGAATCATATTCAAGTCAAATTATACTGAGACTCAAACTGAGTCAGACAATCAGCAAAGTAAATTGAAGTCCTGATTGTTTTTATTAATTTGACTACCTTAGATAGGCAAGCACCCACTTCTCCGGCTCCCTGAGGCTCAAAAGATTGGTCCCGCTTAAACTTATGTTTACTGTTAGTTATATGTATGCCCTAGAGGCCATTACTATACATAGGATGTATATTGTAGTGGATGCTTGGACATATATAGGGAGGACTTTCTTGCTCGACATGATAGTATGCTATCTGGTTGTTCTTTACCTTAACGTGTACACTGATTGTCTCTCTGTTACATGTTGGTAAAGCCCTTAGGATGTGTACTTGACTACCTGGACTATGATGCGGATCATACTAGTGGGGACATGGTAGTCCATAAGTATATCCTTCAAGGTCCCTAGTCATGGGTGTATCGAGACGGGGCATCGATATACCAGTGTAGACTAGCGTATACCTTCTCGACTCATACAGATGGGCGATAGATGATCCCATATCCATTGGTGTTTGACATCAGAGATGATATACGGGTGCTCAGTGGAGACTGGGTACACTGGACGGACTTGCCGAGAACTCCCAGATGGTATTATACCTTACGTCAGATGGCAGTTCTCTGGTGACACTGGTACAGGTTAGTCTGTAGACCCGAGATCGTCATAGAGTCTTGTGTGATTCCTACTGTGCTTTGATTTCCACCTTACCACATCCAAGAGGGCGTGCAAAACGGTGGCTTTTGGGTACAGTCCCGAATCACATAGTGGCAATGAGCGATAGGAGGGGATTCGTCTCTCCCGGTATAGGGAGTTGATGTTACACTGTGTTCGATTGGCTATAACCGGAAATTCCTGGCCAGGGTTGCTGAGATTTACTGGTAAGTGTTATCAGTAGTATCTCGAACTGTTATAGACCTCATATCGACACGACTTATCGAGCTATTGGGGTCTGACGTTTACCACCCTTAGGTAAGATATGCGACATATCAGACGACGAGACCGGACTGTACGGTAAGTGTTACTGGTTGGATTCACAGGAGTGTGAGCGGGCTTGCTCGTTGATCTTCTGATCGCTCAATACCCGGGTGGCCGTTACGTTTAGCAGACCGCTTGCGGCTTGTGGGTGTTTGATATGATCATCACCTGCTGCTGGCGTATTGACGAGTCTTTAGAGTCCTACACAGAGGTTTCCTGGCTCAAGCGAAACGAAATAGGAGCGCATATGAGATATGTGCGGGACCGAGAATAATACCAGTATGTGATACTGTATTCTATTCTCGCAATTTGTATCATCGGCAGGTTATATGTGATATAGCCGGGTTACCGAATCAAGTGTTGATTCGATACATTGATACACTTGATATTAGTCGGTTATATGCAGTATGACCGGATCATTAAATCAAGTGTTGATTTAATGATTTAATGTATAATTATATATTTGATATATTACTTTGCATTAACTAATATTGGTTCACTTAAGATGGATTTTCTCACTTGATGTGCACATTGTATATGTGATATATTTTTGTGCACTTGATTGTATCATGTTTGATGATACATGCAAACTTGGGTGTATGTTTACTTTAAACCATGTTTAAGTGAATGGTTAGGGTTTTGTTATCTTTTCTTGATTATTTATTTTACTTATTTATTCATTTTAGCAAGAAAAGAAATGGTTGCTTCTTTTGTTTTTTTTCCTTGAAGCTTCAAGAAGCTTTGACCATTTTTGTTTCTTTTGCTTTACCTAACCATTCACCTAACCATAGTTTATTCTCTACACTCAACCATGGTTGCATTATGATAAGAATGAATTGGATTTTCTTTTTAAGATAATTTATTTTATTCTTGCTTCATCTTCATCTTCATCAAGCTTCATAAAAGCTTGCTAGCTTCAATGGTGCCTTGAGAAAAAGAGTGAGAAATCCAATTCCAAAGTGAACCCACTTCCTATTTCTTCATCCTCTATCACTTGCCATGTAGTAGAGTGTGTTATCTTCACAAGTTTCATGACCTAGTGAAGGTGGAGCTTGAGTTTGAGTCGCCTCGACGTAAATCATCTTCGGCATCGAAGTCAACGACCTAGCCCGCCCATTTCTCCGATGAAATCGACGCAAGGGTCCGGGATCCGATGATCGCAGTGGAGGGACGTCAACACGGAGCTTAAGAAGTGGTGGACCGGATCTACAAAGGTTGTAGCCCCTTTCACTTAGCACTAAAGCAGTTTAGTTGCTTGTTGTTTCGCCTAATTTCTAGTTAACGATCTATATTAGGGTTTCTCGGTACATAATTTTTGAATTTGGCATGGTCGATGCCTTGTGGAACCACTTGTGTGTGCCTAGGAACCCTACAGTGGTATCAGAGCCTAGCTAGAGCCTTAGGCGATGTGTAGACGAAGTTAGAAACCCGATCGAACCCCGAAACCCTAGATTTCACCCTTCTCTGTACATTTTTGAAAACAGTGGATTTTTCCATATTAAAAATATCCAAAAAATACAGCAGGGTTTTCTAGGAGTTACTGTGAAGCACGTGCGCCTAACTCGACTAAAGCGCCGCGGAACCGCAGCCCCACCATGGCATATGCGGCGGTTCCGCGGCCATTTAGGAGTATCTTGTCATTTTCTTTGCACAGTAATTCTTATATGTTAGTGCTGTATTTTCTGAGAATTTTTAAATTATACTCAAGAGTTGAGTTTTCTGGGTTGTATTGGGAGTTCGTAGATTCGATCGGATTGTCTAATTTTGTTTATGTGTTTTTCCGGGTAATTTTAGAATATGTTAAAAAGTTCGACCGGATATAAATACCCACATTTTCCCCTGCCGGGAAATTTCCAAGTGTTGGATTTCTCCGTGGTTTAAAGACGTTCTAAGTAGTGCAAGTAACGCGATGGACCCTCTAGAAGACAACAAACCTTAACTCGATTATGTGACCGTCTTGAACTGCCCTTTGAACCTTAGGGTTTGGGGCAGTACGGCGTGCCACATGTGAGGCGTTGGCTTGACCCTTCTATGGCTGGACCGTTGCTACTGTGGCATGAAGTGGATGTTTTTAGACTTATTTCATGTGTTGAGCTGTTTCGGGAAAACTTGGGTGTTTGATTGTTCGATCGGAAAGTTTAACATTTTCTATTTATCTGGAATGTGATGCAATATTTGGAATCCACAAGTAGTTATGAGATAACTGATTTGGATGTTATAAATATAGTAGTTTAGTCTCACTTGATCGGTTGCCACGGAATTTTGACGTGATCAAAAGTCCGTCGCAATCTCGTAGCGTACGCGGATACTCGCCGGTAAAACTTAATAGATAGCCACGCCCTATAGCCCCGACCAAGTGACTGTAGGAGAACCCCGTCGCCGAAAGCATCCGTTCGGGTGCTCGCGGCAGCGGTGTTCCGCCTTAGTGCACTTCGTCGACGGTATCGGGGGTGCGGCCGCCTACTAAAGTTTACGACGAGCATTCGATCAGTTTTTCGGGAATCTTGTTGAATTGCCCGACTATATATTGAAAAGTGTTTTCGATATAGAGACTAAAATGCGGGGTTTATAATTGTTAGGCATGTGATGTCTAAGGAATTCATTTGGTCAAGCATGCGATGTCTGAGGAGGTTGCGGATTCCAGCTGTTGTAGTTTTACACTTTCTTTTCTGAGACCGTAAGTGTAATATGCGATATCGCCGGTTTCGTTGCTATATGCCAACGACAATTGGGATACGCATGTTTACTTACGTTGATGACATGTGATGTTATGTGTTGCTGGATATGTTATATTGGATCGTCGTGTTTGAATAGCCGGGGTTTTTTTTATGTGAGATGAGTGTTTTTCATTTTCATTCATGTAAAAACTTGTATATAATATTCTTTTATTGGGGCACTTCCAGGTTGCGAAAGTTGTCACCGTTGATGTATATTATTTACTTTTCCGCACTAGGATAGACCCAAGGAGGAGGGCACAAGTAACCGGGTTCTGGAGTCCAGTGGGAGCGAGTCCGGGTCTCCTAACTCTAGAATTGGTAGGGTTGCTTGCCGCTCTCGTAGGGGTCTAGGGGTGTGGGTCTGGCTATTCATCATGACCGTGGAATCCGTGTTTTATACTGGCTCGTATTGAAAACACGGACGTCCTAGTATATCCATTATTTCATATGTTTCTTCTGCTGCGATATCTGTGATGTGATCATTTGATATGCTGTGATGGATACTATATATAGTATATGTGATATATTATATAGACGTTACTTATGTTTTACACCCGTGCTAGCCCTGTCCCATTCTGTCGTTAGTTACCTAACCTAACGGTGCACGAGGGGACATCGAGGCGAACACGGATGGCATAAGTGTACGTTGTATTTATCTGTGATGTTTAGGTGACTTAAATGATGGGACTTCATTAATGTGATTAATGAAAGAAAAGTAACATAAGATGTTGTGGAATCGAATTTCAAAATAAAACAGGTAGCTACAGTTCTTGCTTTGCATCGCGGTGTTCCTTGTAGAACATCCTGCACCTTATTCGATAAGGAAAGGACCGAGATCCCTTCACCGGGAGTGACTCCTTTAGCAATAACTGGCAGATGCTACAACCCTCGGTTTGTCCTTTGATTGCTTCTATAGTTTCTGCTTTGCACAGTGATATATATGATATATCCCGCACCTCATTCGACGAGGAAAGGACCGACGATCCCTTCACCGGGAGTGACTCCTTTAGCAAAACTAGAAAAGCCTAAAAAACACTCCAATTTAAAATCATTTGATTCTACAACGATATCAAGTTCATTACGCAATAGGTTTTCAGAAAAACCTGTCGTAGCCCTCCGTCATTTCAGATAAGTAATAGTTAGTATTCGTGCTGCGTTTGTTGGCCTTTGTCAAGGCGCAGTGTGCGGTAGCTAACTGGTGCTTATCTGCTTATGCATATGATGCAGATTGGGTTAGGGTAGTCATGCGACCTTGTTGGCCTTTGTCAAGGGTCGTGCGGGTGGGTTTAATTCAATCAGGAAATGACGGGTTGAACTTGACTGGCATCCTATGGTTTGTTGGCCTTTGTCAAGGTCATAGGAGGCTAGGGGCAAAATTATCGGGAATTTCAAGTGTTGAAATTTGCAATGAGATTGCATACCTTCTATGAGATAGTTGGATCCCGATACCCGCTGCGAGTAAGAGTTACTCCTGGGAGAGTTTTACACATTACAATTAGCCGATCAAGTAGGTGTCTAGAAAGGTGTCAACGGGGTTACGCCTCTGGGAAAACGAGGTTTACATTAATTAGGTTCATACGAAAGCACGGGGGACCTCCCTCAAAGTACCGACACTGGCCTGGCTGAAAGATTGACGAAGTTGTAGGGTGTAATTAATCCCGGCTAGTCTTTCCTTTTAGGGTTTGAAGGAAGATTTGATAAAAACAGTGGGAGCCATCCTGATTAGATAAAATAATAACCAATCTATTCTTGCAAGAGCGCACGCTGAGTGTTTTCTTCTCTCTCTCTCCAGGTAGCGACCATATCACGCCTTAATCAAGATAATAATACGGATTATTGACCGAACCCGCTTGTTATACTGAGCTGGGGAACGTTGGTCCCGCTCCAACTTATAATTGTTATAAGACAGAACAGGAATTTGGGGATTACCAGAATTCCCGTGCCGCCCAAATGAAGACAGTGCATGTTGATGCATCATCTTCGGGTGTGTTCATTATAAAGAACTGTTTCTCAGTATCTTCTATGTCCTAGGTATTAGATACCGGATCAGGATCCCGCATATGTAATTTGTTATATGGGCTACAGAAAGGTAGAGAACTGAGAACAGGTGATAAGTTTCATGAGGCAGAAAACGGTGCAAGTGTTGCAGCCAAGTCTGTTGGTCACTGTCACCCTGTATTACTAGAATACATTGATTCTGAACAAATGTTATTAGATACCGAACCTGATATACAAAATCATATCAGTCTCTTTATTTAGATAAAGAAGGATATAATTTTGTATTGTTGGATAATGTTTTGAACATTTCCTATATCAAAAGTTGATCGGTTCAGGCACGTTATCTAAAAGCATTGATGTTCTAAATCAAACTACAGTTCCTAGTATACAGAACACACACAAGAGGAAGAGTTCAGAAATGAACAAATCCTTCTTGAGGTATTGTAGACTGGGTCATATCAATGCGACCCGACTAGCTGAAGTTACATATAGATGCATATTTAAATCAGTTTGAATTTACATCTTGTGAAACTTGCCAGTCATGTCACAAAGATAAGATGACCATAGCTCCGTTTATTGGAAACAGAGAAAGAGTTAGTAAACTCTTGGGATTGATACATGTTGATGTATGTAAGGTCCCCCGTCTACACATGCCAGGACCGGTTCTTTGTACTTCATTACATTCTCTGATGACCTCTCAAGATTCAGTCATATGTTCCTGTTGAAACACAAGTCCGAACCTTTTGAGATATTCACAGAATATAAGTTAGAAGTAGAGAACCAATACGGGTATAAGTATTATGTCCTTTGATGAGATCAAGGAGGAGAATACTTGAGCATGGAAATCCTGGACTATTCTAAACGAGAATGAGATTCTCTCTCAGCATTACTCCTCCGTATACACCATAGCACGATGGTATATCGGGGCGGAGCAATAGCACCCTATGTGATATGGTGTGCTCTATGATGAGTACTACTGAGTTTCCTATTTCCTTTTGGGAGTTGTGCACTTGAGAAGTTGCATACCTATTGAATAAGGTTCGAATCAAATCAGTAGCCTACCACTTCATATGTATGGAAAGGGAAGAGCCCATATCTTAAGTTGGTTAAGATTTGGGGTTGTCCGGGCTATGTCTAAAAGCTAAATCCGTACAAGCTCGAGGCAAGATCTGTTATGTAGAACTGGAAGGGTTCCAGCTATACAAACTGCAGCTGATGATTTAATAGAACCAAAGGATTCAGTAGATTCCAACGAACCTCAGCCTCTCCGCCGATCTAGTAGGGTTCCTCACCCACCTGAGAGTTACTTCGGTTTCTCTATGACAGTGGGAGCGAGGATTCCATCATGAGATGATGACCCAACTAGTTTCGAGCAGGCCATCGAGAGTAGGGACTCTGTAAGAATGGCTGGATGCTTAGCGATCTGAGATGGAATCCATGTACACCAACAAAGTATGGACTTTGGTTGCTATATCTGAAGGGTTAAATCCCCATCAGGAGCAAGTATATCTTGAGAAGATTACTTGGTGTAGATGGAAAAGTTGAGACTTTCAAAGCTAGACTTGTTAAAGGTTTTCGTCATCGACCAGGCATGGATAATGATGAAACCTTTTCCAGTGGCTATGCTTAAGTCCATCCCGATCCTACTTGCCACGGCTACATACCATGACTACGATATCTGGCGGTTGGGTGTCATGACTGCTCTTCTAAATGATATTTTAGAAGAGAGAGTCTATAAGTACACAGTCAGAGGGCTTCGTAGACAGTGGGAGCAGCAGAAACGTGTACAAGATGCTTTATAGGATAAAGCTGGCATCACGGAGTTGGAACATCTGTTTTGATGTAGTAGTCAAATAGTTTGACTTCATCAAAATGGTAGATGAACCTTGTATATACAAAATGGTAGTAGGGAGTATGGTAGTGATCCTCGTAGAGTACGTGGATGACATACTCTTGATAGGGAAAGAGTTTCCTATGCTACGCTCAGTCAATCTCCGCTTATCACAAGGATTCTCCATACAGGATCAAAGCGATACCTCCTAAATCCTGGGTTTTGGATCTATGAGATAGATCTAAATGGATGTTAGGATTCTCACTAGGTGTAGTAAGATGGTATCAATCGATCCTGGAGAGAATCACTGGAAGGGTTCCAGGGTGATAAGGACGACTGAATGTCAGTCACAGGCATTGTCTTCACCCTCTATAAAGGGACGGTATGTTGGAAGAGTTCCAAGGTAGATACCGTGGCAAACTAGACGATAAAGGCTGGATACATCGCTACTTAAGATGCTACCAAAGAGGAAGTCTGGGTGTATATTGGTTCATGAGATGAACTTAGTTCCTCCCATTGTGTGACAATGGAGTTGTGGCTTATGCCAAGGAACGTCCGTCCCATCAGTGATCCAGACATATTCTAAGGCAGTATCACCTGATCATCGAGATGGTTGATCTCCAGGGGATCGAGGTTAGGAGAGTAGACTCAGAGGACAACATGGCGGATCCACTCACAAAGGCCTTTTCCCAGAGAGAGACTTTTATGGGATGGTTGAGTATGAGATACTACAACAACTGCTACCAGATGGCCCTAGTGCAAGTGGGAGATTGTTAGTTATATGTATGCCCTAGAGGCTATTACTATACATAGGATGTATATTGTAGTAGATGCTTGGACATATATAGGGAGGACTTTCTTGCTCGACATGATAGTATGCTATCTGGTTGTTCTTTACCTTAACGTGTACACTGATTGTCTCTCTGTTACATGTTGGTAAAGCCCTTAGGATGTGTACTTGACTACCTGGACTATGATGCGGATCATACTAGTGGGGACATGGTAGTCCATAAGTACATCCTTCAAGGTCCCTAGTCGTGGGTGTATCGAGACGGGGCATCGATATACCAGTGTAGACTAGCGTGTACCTTCTCGACCCATACAGATGGGCAATGGATGATCCCATATCCATTGGTGTTTGACATCAGAGATGATATACGGGTGCTCAGTGGAGACTGGGTACACTGGACGGACTTGCCGAGAACTCCCAGATGGTATTATACCTTACGTCAGATGGCAGTTCTCTGGTGACACTGGTACAGGTTAGTCTGTAGACCCGAGATCGTCATAGAGTCTTGTGTGATTCCTACTGTGCTTTGATTTCCACCTTACCACGTCCAAGAGGGCGTGCAAAACGGTGGCTTTTGGGTACAGTCCCGAATCACATGGAGGCAATGAGCGATAGGATGGGATTCGTCTCTCCCGGTATAGGGAGTTGATGTTACACTGTGTTCGATTAGCTATAACCGGAAATCCCTGGCCAGGGTTGCTGAGATTTACTGGTAAATGTTATCAGTAGTATCTCGAACTGTTATAGACCTCATATCGACACGACTTATCGAGCTATTGGGGTCTGACGTTTACCACCCCTAGGTAAGATATGCGACATATCAGACGACGAGACCGGACTGTACGGTAAGTGTTACTGGTTGGATTCACAGGAGTGTGAGCGGGCTTGCTCGTTGATCTTCTGATCGCTCAATACCCGGGTGGCCGTTACGTTTAGCAGACCGCTTGCGGCTTGTGGGTGTTTGATATGATCATCACCTGCTGCCGGCGTATTGACGAGTCTTTAGAGTCCTAGACAGAGGTTTCCTGGCTCAAGCGAAACGAAATAGGAGCGCATATGAGATATGTGCGGGACCGAGAATAATACCAGTATGTGATACTGTATTCTATTCTCGCGATTTGTATCATCGGCAGGTTATATGTGATATAGCCGGGTTACCGAATCAAGTGTTGATTTGATACATTGATACACTTGATATTAGTCGGTTATATGCAGTATGACCGGATCATTAAATCAAGTGTTGATTTAATGATTTAATGTATAATTATATATTTGATATATTACTTTGCATTAACTAATATTGGTTCACTTAAGATGGATTTTCTCATTTGATGTGCACATTGTATATGTGATATATTTTTGTGCACTTGATTGTATCATGTTTGATGATACATGCAAACTTGGGTGTATGTTTACTTTAAACCATGTTTAAGTGAATGGTTAGGGTTTTGTTATCTTTTCTTGATTATTTATTTTACTTATTTATTCATTTTAGCAAGAAAAGAAATTGTTGCTTCTTTTGTTTTTTTTTCCCTTGAAGCTTCAAGAAGCTTTGACCATTTTTGTTTCTTTTGCTTAACCTAACCATTCACCTAACCATAGTTTATTCTCTACACTCAACCATGGTTGCATTATGATAAGAATGACTTGGATTTTCTTTTTAAGATAATTTATTTTATTCTTGCTTCATCTTCATCTTCATCAAGCTTTATAAAAGCTTGCTAGCTTCAATGGTGCCTTGAGAAAAAGAATGAGAAATCCAATTCCAAAGTGAACCTACTTCCTATTTCTTCATCCTCTACCACTTGCCATGTAGTAGAGTGTGTTATCTTCACAAGTTTCATGACCTAGTGAAGGTGGAGCTTGAGTTTGAGTCGCCTCGACGTAGATCATCTTCGGCATCGAAGTCAACGACCTAGCCCGCCCATTTCTCCGATGAAATCGACGCAAGGGTCCGGAATCCGATGATCGCAGCGGAGGGACGTCAACACGGAGCTTCAGAAGTGGTGGACCGGATCTACAAAGGTTGTAGCCCCTTTCACTTAGCACTAAAGCAGTTTAGTAGCTTGTTGTTTCGCCTTATTTCTAGTTAACGATCTATATTAGGGTTTCTCGGTACATAATTTTTGAATTTGGCATGGTTGATGCCTTGTGGAACCACTTGTGTGTGCTTAGGAACCCTACATTTACTAGGGTTCTTAGGGTAATTTGTAGAACTCGAGGGGGTTTTATGTAAAAATACTTTTATATACTTTTCAAAATACACCCCAAGTATTTATTATTCGTCTTTAGAGTTGTAATAAATGTAGATTTTATATTGTGATATTTCTAGTAAAAATATCCTATTTTCTAGTAAAAATATCCTATTTTCATAATAAAAGGTGTTTATTTGTAATATTGGTTTTGTATGGAATTCATGGTATTTTAGTGTAAAATTGATTCTTGTGATTTTTAGAAAAAGGTGAAATATTTATATCATAACAAAATAGGTATTTTAATGATAAATATACATATATTTATACAAAAATAATTTTAATATATATATTATATTCTAAAAATCTCATTTTCTTAAGATGTCGTATTTTAAATCTTTCGAGACCGAATGCTCCTTGCGGAGGTCTGAATCTCGCACTACTAATCCTGAGGATGTGCGATAATCCGCACCATCCCGAACGGGTTCCCTAAATGGGTTGTAGCGGTGCTTTGCAAAGATTTGTATAAATACTAATCATTAAGGAAAAACGGTTTTATTAATTAAATGGTATTTATTTGCAATGATTTCGTTTTCCCCTATTCTATGTTCTTAAAAGTATTGTGCTATATTTCATATGAGTGTTGTGAGGAGGTAGGTCATTACCTCGTGAACTATCTAAAGGTATAGCAAGAAATTATGGTGTTTAATGTCGAAACTAAACTATATGGTATTTTTCTGGAAAAAACTCAACTTTTAAAATTAACGGTTTTTAAATGTAATCTTAACTTTCCAAGGTGAACATATTTTTATTTTTATTTATTTATTTATTTTTATTTGAAAGATCTAATTAGGTAAAAATACTAAAAAGTTCTTCTCCGTCCTAATTTCCAGAGAAAAAAATATAGGATCATTAGAATGATGGCTTCAAATGTTAAAACGGACATGAAATTATTTAAATATAGGTCCAATGACGATTTATGAGATAATAAATAACCATTTGTTTCAAATGTGATGGATTGTGACAGGCATGGCTAACATATTCATCAAAAAGTTTACATAAGTAAAACATGATTAAATATATAAAATTTCAATTTCCCTGTTAACAAACAAATTATATCTCCACATAACTAACACTTGTATTCACGATGCATGATTATTGTACTTGATGCATTCAATTGCGTATTAAAAGCACGGGAACATATGAAATAAGCAGCAAACACTGCTGAGGTTTATAAGGATTATGAAGTTGACCGACAAATCATTTCTTGTAAATATTTGAAGCAGAAATTATACAGATTTCCAGTTTTATATTAGAGTTCAAGTCCAGATGGAAGAGTTCTAGTTCACAATGTTAGATACTTTTATTTCTATTATTACAGTTAGAACACCAGAGGGCACATGGCTTTTCTAATCTCAATTTGAGAAGACAGGAAACCTTAATCATTAGGATGCACACATCATTTCAATAATTTAGTAGCAATTTCTTAGGAAGAAAATTACCCGTCTCTGTTTACAGGGTAGTTACAAGTTCATTTTTAATCAAAATTTCCAATCCATAATCTATACTGAATAACCGAATCATATGACATGAGAGAAGGAAAAGGAGAGAGATCGAAAAAATGGGACTTACACGCGGTTTAGAACGTAAGGGAATAGTGAAAGATCATTGAGGTATTTTGTCGAGCACCGATTCGGCAAATTTGAAATATCAACGGAACAAAGATCCGGAGGCATGGAAATGACCGTCGTTCATACGCGGACTCGGCCGGCCAAGGCAACAAGGTTTGGTGTTGGGTTTTGCATGGTTCTCATTTTCATTTAAATGAAAGAAGAAGATATAAAGTAGAAGAAGAGAGAGTGTGGGTATGAGATTATGTATGGTGTTTGAATCTATAAATTTATGTATGCAGTGAGTGAGAGAGAGAGAGAGAGAGTTGATGAGAGTTGATGAAAGAGTGGGGAGATAGAGGGTCTGTGGTTTTGATGAGGGAGAGGAAAAGATAGAGAGTGGGAAGAGAGAGGGTGTGAAGAGAGATTAAAGTTTGCATAGGGAGGCCAATAGTTGAGGAAGTTGATTAGGATAGGGGTTTTATTTGAATATGATTTTTAATGCATGAAATGTAAAGGGGCTTGTGATTCTGCTGGAAGAGGAAAAAGGAATTAAAAGAAAAAAAATGAAAAGAAAGGATGAGAGGAAGTGGGGTTTGAACTTGGGAAGAAAAGGAGATATTTGGGCCTAGGGATTCAACTGTTGGGCTAAGTTGTGAGTTTTGATTTGTTTTGGTTAAGTTTTGGAAAAATAATAGATAGGAAAATAGATGGAGGAATTAAATAGAAATAAATAATATATTTATTAGAAAATATACGAAAATACCAAAAACAAATAAATACAGTATTTAAGGTAACGCGAATGTATAAAAATTTTAGGGTCGTTACAAAGGGGGCTAAAATATTTTTGAGAAAAAGACACCATTTGAAAATCCATAGCGTCCATTGAGGTCATCGTTTAAAAGTGCATACGATTCTTCGGTTTTGGAAACAAGTATGGTTCAAGTGAAATCCTTAAGTCGGCGATCCGGCCTCATAGTATTAGATGTGGTATAATCATCGTACATCATCCTCGACTCGAGAGTGCGGATCAATCATCCGGTATATCTTATCGTGTACAGTAATCCATCGTACGGTGTCATCAAACAGAATAAAGATCTATCATCCTATACATAATATCATCTCTTATTCTCATACATACATACATACATGCATATATATATATTTATCAATCTCATATCATATCTATATCAATCTCACATCATATCTTGGCATATGTATTTATGTATTCATATCGCCTCACATCCTCATATCAAGCATATCCGCTCATGTTATCTTATTTCATCATATTCTCATTTCATCATATCAACATCTCAATTCAAGTCATTTTGTACTTATCATTATGATTATATCCGTAGGTGCTTAAGCTTTGGTTTTTCCACTTATATTCTACATATCGGTTCTCCCATTACTATGGTTGCGGGGGTGCTATACGCCATCCACCCGACTCCCCCCATAGATATAGATCTACTCACCTACTAATCTTTGCTTTAGCTAAAGTCGAGAAACTTCTTGTTCTCCTTCGTCGTCTCGGAAGTCCACGTGAAGCTACCTACAAATCAATACACATCGTAACGATGTCAAAACCAAATACGAAAACCGATACGGCACGCGAAGTGCTCATAGGTTAGAACCTATAGCCTACGCATGCAAGAACAACCAAATAACCCTCAGCGTTGACGTACAAACGTCCAACGACCGTGTCCAAACTCAAATACCAAAATCAAGTTTTCACAAATCGGAAACCCGAAATCAGCAACTTAGAAAAACACTCCCAGATTCTACCCTAGGTGAAATTAGGATATTTTGTATATAGGATAGGTCTATATATCACATAACAGGGCCATGAACCAAAATCCATCCCAATACATCAAGACCAGGCCGCAATTTGCGGCCTAGGGGAATAAAATTGCGGCCAGAATGAAGGGGTAGGGGCTCGGGTTTCAAGTGGAAATTCATGGTAGCCTGCACATCTCACTGTGTTGGGAACTTATTTTATAAAGCACTCGGGTCATAGCAGATTCTACAGAGATATCACAATCGTTAAAAACCGATGTCGGGAAACTTCTAAGTTTGTGTTTTGGGATTCTAGTCTCAAGTTTTTCCAGAACATCATCACTAAAGGTTTGTAATCACCAACTAAACCTCAAATGCATCTCTACTACTCAAATCACCTACTAAAATCATTTTAGAAATTTCCAAGATCACTAATCTAGCTTAAACGAACTCTAAACATAACTAGAAGGTTAACAAACTAAATAAAATGAAAGAAAGTGAAGGGTTTACCTCTTGGAGCAACCGAAGAAAATTCCAAGATGGTGTAAAGTGCTCAAAATCCAAACTTGAACTTGCTATGGGGTGTAGGATGAGGTGGTGCACATTTTTTGTGAAGGGAGCTATGAGTTTTGAGTTGTTTTTTGAGATGATTCTCATGGGTAGTGAGGTGGAGGATGAGGTGAAGGAAGAGAATGAAAGAGATGAGGTGAAGAAAATAATTGAAGTGTGAGGAAAGGATGGAGCCATGGTTAAGGGTTGACCCCCCCTCTCTCTAGCCCATGCTCTCTTGTCCCCCCTCCATGTCACATCATGTCTCCTCTTTTGTCTCTTTTCACAATATCTTTTCTCGTTTTCTTTTAAAACCCAAATGCAACAAATACAAAATGGAACTATGCATGCAACAAAAATACAATATGTCATGGTGCACTAGCCATGGTTAATACAAAAGTGGATTTAGCCTAAAGCATGATTAGTAGTGCACTAATCTAGTTTATCATAAACTTTCTTATAATTAATTGCATAATTATTTATAAATTGTCCAAATCCAATAAATGCCTTTTTTAATTAATAATTCATATTAATATCCAAATATTTTCCAGATATTGGTATATATAATTATACCATTCTACGAAAACCCCAAATTCATACTCGAATAGTTTTCATGAAATTTATTATTTTATTATTTAAATTCCGAAAATAATATTTTATATTTCTGAAAGGTTACAATCTTCCCCCTTAAATATATTCGGTCCCCGAATTTAAATATAAACTCCCAAATACTAAAATATTTCAATAATCAGTCCAATCAACGGGGCTCCGAAATCTTGGAATACTCAAATGTAACAGCGCATCGTGTGCACATGAAAACGAGTGCGAAACTCAAAATCGAAACTCCGTCAAGCGTCACGCAATCATGGGAGTTATAATGGAGATGCAAGTCTCAAAATCCATAACGAAGATCAATATACGTATATAGTACGCATCCTTATGAAATCATTTAAAAGCTGAATAAAATACATGCAAAATCCTTTCCAAACTGCCGTGCGATATGTAACTCATGGTACTAGTAGCGGACGATCATTTTGTAAAGAAATAGATATATGTCTATATATGCTGTGCTCAAAATATACATCCCTCTTTTTTTTAAGTATCCCAAAAGATTTCCTTCGTAAAATTTCGTGTCACTATGGACACGTAGGAAATAGCGATACTATAGCTCCATTTTGCAAAGCTCTTGGTAAATACTGATGCATGCAAAAATACTCAGGTACTATTCTCAGATCAGTCCTGCTCGGCAAATATATGATATATTACCTATCATAAAAAAATTATAATGCTCAGAAATAAATCAATCTCAATAGGTGTATCCAAACACCACGTGCGTTTGGTGCGCACGGAAATCCAAGTCAAATACAAGTGCAATGAATGTGCACATAAGCAAAACTAAGTGCAACAAGTATGCACGAAAGCATCCATCAAGTGCAACGGGTGTGCACGACAACAATATCAACTGCATTTAGAGTGCACGAAAATCTCAACCAAGTGCAACTAACATGCACGAATAAAAATCTCGATCAAGTGCATCCGATATGCACAAAATCACATCCCATGCGCCCAGTGTGTGTGAAAATCTAAATCAAGTGCGTCGGATCCGCACAAAAATATCTAGTGCAACAGATGCATGAAAACCAATACTAGATGCCCGAAAACTCGTCAATGTCCCAAAAGCGCATAAAATAACATCAGGTATACCAAGTTATGTGTAACGTTTTAAAAATCCTTTAGGTGAATTTTTTCGATAATCGGTAATATAACTCGTGTTTTCCGTAAAACATAGTTACAATTATTTTTCCACATACACTTAAATACACATATTTTAACTATGTAATTGCTAGTATTTGGTATTTAATTGGTCACTTATAAATTGCTAGTTTACTTAAATATTTTTCTTAATTAATTATTTTAAATATTATTTTAAGCTTTCACTCATACATTTAATTGGTGATAATTACAAATTAGAATGAGTTAAGCACACAATAGTGCACCATGACAATTTAAAACCTAGTTTATAATGTGTTCTTTCTTTCTATAATTGTCTCCAAGGTTCTAGATAATTTTAGGGTAAAGTTTAATTAGAAAAATTTAAAAATTAAGAAATAAGTTAATGGGTGTAATAATTGGGGGATGTTTCTACACACACACACACACCTCACTCTCTCTCTTCCCGCATTTTCTGGCCGAAACCAAGGCTGCCCCTTCCCCATTTTTCTCCACTTCATTTCCACTTCTAAAATCCTCAAAATTTCATCAAAAATCCACACAAACTCTCACTAATTCATAGTTAAATCTTCATCCAATATTCTTTGGCCTAAACTAGCTTGGATTTTGAAGCAAGATGGCAATCTTAGAGGCAAGTTGGCAAGTTGGATCCCTAAATCTTTGACGTATAAATCTTAACCCTATGGTTAAATTGTTGGTTAATTACTTTAATCTAACTTAAGTAGATTTAAACATGGTTCTAATTGCAAGATTTAGTTTTTAAAGAGAAGGGTTTGGGTTCAAGTTAGGGTTTTACCACTTAATTTTGGTTGCAATGTGTAGTTTAACATCTTTAGACTTGCAAAATCTAACTTATTTGTTAATTTGCTAATTGTTACTTTTAAATTGTCTTAATTAACTATTTTTGCAAACTAATTTCATGATTAATGTAAATAGGTGAGATTAAAATTTAGTTAATAATTGTGTAGCCTAATTAAGATATTAAATGAACATTGTGGCCAGAAGATTTGTTAAAACATCTAGTTTTGCACTAAAATGGTAAATTGTTGCTCGCTAGGTTTTGGAATAAATAGATTTTAATTAAGTTGAGGTTGGAATGATCTACATACTATTTCCTAAAAATATTTAGTGTGTTGTGAATGCGCGATTGGTATGATTGGGTTCTAGGTTTGGGGATTTTCATGTATAGCGACCCTAGTTGTGGTTTGTGGCGCTGTCGCGAGCGCTTTTTGTGCACCAAGTGCGTGCGCATCTAGTAGTGCGCGTTGGTTGACTTGTATCGTTGTGTCCGGGACTATTTATATATCTATCCTCTTATTTATTTGTGTGCGATTCTAGGATCGGGTGCAGCGACATTGGACGCGGTACGGAAAAGCAGGGCTGTGATTGGAGCAGATTAGCCGAGGCGTCCCGGTGAGTAGATGTACACATCTATGTGGGGATCGTCTAGATGGCGCGAGGCGCCCGATAGTTAGGATTACTAGTAGTTCTTGTATTTATATGTGCTTTTAAAAATAGAAATTTTGCGGTTTTCTCGTGATATGATGTGTGTGGCGTCCACCATGTGTTTTCTCGGTTCTTGAGCTGTATTATATACCCAATTCGAGGAGGGGGTGCACCGTCTGCGGGTACATGGTGGACCCTGTTAGTGATATGTATGCCCTAGAGGCCATTACTGTACATGCGATGTATATTGTAGTGGATGCTTGGACATATATATGGAGGACTTTCTTGCTCGACATGATAGTATGCTATCTGGTTGCTCTTTATCTTAACATGTACTCTGATAGTCTCTATGTTACATGTTGATAAAGCCCTTAGGATGAGTACTTGACTGCCACGACTATGATGCATATCATACTGGTGGGGACAGTGTAGTCGCTAAGTACATCCTTCAAATGTTCCTAGTCGTAGGTGTATCGAGACAGGGCATCGATATACCAGAGTAGACTAGCATATGCTTCTCGACCCATATAGATGGGCGATGGATGATCCCATTTCCATTGGTGTTTGACATCAGAGATAGTATACGAGTGCTCAGTGGAGACTTGGTACACTGGACGAACTCACCGAGAACTCCCAGATGGTATTATACCTCACGTCAGATGGCAGTTCTCTGGTGACACTGGTACAGGTTAGTCTGTAGACCCGAGATCGTCATAGAGTCTTGTGTGATTCCCACTTTGCTTTGATTTCCATCATACCACGTCCAAGAGGGCGTGCAAAACGGTGGCTTTTGGGTACAGTCCCGAATCACATGGAGGCAATGAGCGATAGGAGGGATTTCGTCTCTCCCGGTATAGGGAGTGATGTTGCGCTGTGTTCGATTGGCTATAACTGGAAATCCCAGGCCAGGGTTGCTGAGATTTACTGGTAAGTTATCGGTAGTTTCTCGAACTGTTATGGACCTTATATCGACACGACTTATCAGTTACTGGGGTCTGACGTTTACCACCCCTAGACTAGATATGCAACATATCAGACGAAGAGACCGGATTGTACGGTAGTGTTACTGATTGGATTCGCAGGAGAATGTACAGGCTTGCTTGTTGATCTTCTAATTGCTCAATACCTGGGTGGCTGTTATGTTTAGCTGACTGCTTGCAGCTTGTGGGTATGATCATCACCTACTGCTGGCGTATTGACGATTCTTTAGAGTCCTACACAGAGGTTTCCTGGCTCAGGCAAAACGGAGTAGGAGCACATATGTGATGTGTGCGGGACCGAGAATAATACAATATAAGATACCGTATTCTATTCTCACGATATATGATATCGGCCGGGTATATGGGATATAGCCGGGTCATCGGATCAAGTGTTGATTCGATGAATTGGTACATGTTATATTAGTCGCTTATATGCAATATAACCGGATTGTCGGATCAAGTGTTGATTCGATAATTTAATGTATAATTATATATGTGATATATTACATTACGTTAACTAATATAAGCTCGCTTTATTGATTCATTTTCTCACCGGATAATACATTGATATATATGCGATATATGTTAATTGTATTATTTTCTTTTGTTGCAAAATATATTATATATGTGATATATAATATTGTAACAAGTTATGATTACAAATACAACATGATTTGTGGAGATTAAACATGTTAGGGTTTGATTTGGGTTAGCATTTGGGTTAGCTTTTTCTTGAAGCTTCTAGAAGCTTTATTTTGTTTTAAGCTTAGATATTTTGTTATGATATTTTGTGTAGATATTTCTTAACCCAACCCAAACATTTTACCCTAGTTAATTCTCTACAAGGGTTAAGCCTCCATTCTTAACCCATGGTTGATTTGTAACCAAAAACAATAATTCATTATTCATCACAAAAGCTTTCTTCTTCTTCTTCCTCCTTGAAAAAGCTTTCTAGCTTTTTGACTTGTGATGATTTAAAGTGAGAAAATGAAAACAAAAGAGAGTAAAATTCCTACTTCATCATCCTTATCTATTCTAGCCACTTAGATTAGGGTGTTCACTTCACTAATACATGATTAGAGAAGTAAAAGCTTGATCTTGAGATTCTTCAAGGTAGATCATCTTCGAAAAGGAAGAATTCAAGCAAGAATGGATCATTCGACTTGTAGAGCCTCTCTTGAGTCCGGGAGATCATGGATCCCGGTAAAGGGACTACTACTCGGAGCTTATGAAGCGAAGGAACGGACTATAAAGGTTGTAATCCCTCTCTCTTAGATGTAAAGTTGTTTAATGAATGTTAAACCCAATTCTCTAGTTAAGATCTTGGTTAGGGTTTGTTTAACACTCCAAAAATTTCAATATGGCATGTGTGATGCCTTCCTAAACCTTGCTAAGGTGCTACACTAACCCTACAGACCCGGTGCGGTACCCCAGGACAAGAAGATCGCATAGAAGACGTTGAGCCCGGCAAGAGCACTACCGACCGGTTATTATTGATGCGGAGGATATCCGGAGTATACCGACCATAGTCATGAGATTTGATGAGATGGGTCGATCCGGACTGACGGAGCTCGAGACATTGAAATATTGAGATATTGAGACATTGAGATATCGACATATTGAGATATTTAGATATACATATTTTGTGTCGATGCTTGACACGGATTTTCTGTTGATTTCATTGATGATACTTCAGTTTATTGCCCAGAGGTTTTTCTAAGATAAGAATAAAGATTTTCTCATACCAGACATGTTCATGTTTCGTGTTTGATTATGCATTCATGCTAGTACATCGTATCATATTGATATATGTAAGGTGTGACACATTTGCGTGCATACTTACGATAACCTTGTTAGATGTTACTTGCTACTCACGAGTTGGCAACTCACCCCCGTTGTGCTACAGTATCTTGCAGGTCTGACCCGTCAGCACAGTAGCGGCGGGCGTACTTCCCTTTTTTGCTTCTTTTGGCTTGACCTGCGGCTTGCTCATAGGTGGGTTGCGAGGATATTTTATTCTCACTTTGTGTACCATTATTGTATCTAGTACACTCCATCTACCTTATCCACCGTTTTCCACTAGTTGTGTATTGGACTTAGTTGGTGAGCTTGTGAGACTTGTATGTAATCTATATTCTGGTGTCGATGCTCATTTAAGCCGACGTGGTATTTTTTTATTTTTTGTTTTCAGATGCTCATCTCATATTACAATGATATATATATATATATATATATATATATATATATATATATATATATATATTGCATGTGGTTGTGATTCCACCATTGGCGAAGAGCTAGCTCCCGCTTGGGAATGCCTTTATTTTTTACTTGTATATATTCATGTGTTGTACTCGTTTGGGCCCAGTATTTACAAAGGAGTCTCTGCCGAAATTTTCAGAAATTTTGATGTTTTTTTAATGTTTAATGAGACTTATTTTGTTAAAATCGCTTTCTTTAGTCATGTTTTCCTTCACTCTATTTGTTTAACGGTTTAGATTTCTAGGCTTTGGCTTACTTAGATTACGTACGCCTTGAGACATTTCGTAATTTAAGTGCCAATCACGTTCCGTACCTTCGGGACGTGACAAAGTTGGTATCAGAGCGATAGGTTTTACCTTTCTGAGTGTAGGATGACCCTTGGTAGATGGAGTAGGTGACTTAAGCAGAGTGATGTAGCGTGTGTATGTTCCGCGGCATACTTACGATACGGTACTCTGCCTAAGTGACCTTAGGATATATGATTGCTTGTACTTCCTTCCTTGATTCCATATGTGCTCTTGTTTCGATCGCAATGTTCCTATCAATCCTATTTCTTGTTCCAGCCACTATGCCGCCGAAGACTACGAGGGCCAGAGGGATGCCGCCGGGGATGATATTGGAGCGGGCTTGTCTGAGACAAAGACCGATCAGGGCGGTACGCCTACCCCTCAGGGACAGATTGATCTGCCTTTTTCAGGTTGGATAGCTAGGCTGGAGTCGAGTATTCAGGACTTGCGACAGATGGTTGGATCGTTAGTTGAGGCTAGCCAAGCTCTGAGAGCCGATGATGTCCCTCCTATTTTAGGGACTATGATTGTACCTGCTGCACAAGAAGCTGTTCCTGTTGTTACCGAGACTATTTCCGTATCCTTACAGCAGTTTTTGAGGCTGAAGCCTCCAGTTTTTACTGGCACAGATGCAGCGGAAGATCCGCAGACATTCCTCGACAGGATGGCTAGGATTTGTCGTTCACAGAGATATTCTGACGAGAGATAGGTTGAGCTTGCGAGTTTTCGTCTAGAAGGTCTTGCTCAGGCGTGGTGCGAGTCAGTTGAGAGAGGACGAGCTACAGGTCTACCTCCTATGACTTGGGATGAAATTCACAGCTGTATTTCTTGCTCGTTTCCTTCTGGAGAGCGTTCGAAATGCCCGAGCTCGTATTTCGAGCCTTTGCGTAAGACTTCAGGGATGACGATGTTCGAGTACGACATTTAGTTTACTCAGCTGTTCCGATATGCTCCTTACCTGGTGGACACTGAAGAGAAACGGATAAAGAGGTTTGTGTGGGGATTGGACATGCAGTTATTTCTTGCTATCAGTGCCCAACCTTTTGACACTTACGCCGCTGCTATGGACGCGGCCTTACTGTTAGAAGAGCGCATTTCTGAGAGTTCGGTCGTTTCGGGACCGAAGCGGGTTTGTACCGGTATGCCAGCTCAGAGGCGGTTAGGTAGACGCAGTGACAAGTTCTTTCCAGGAGAAGGTGGTGGCAGAGGCAGAGGACAGCCGGCTACTAGTGGGGACAGGCCGATTGTTCGCTTTGACTCTTCTGGATGCGCAGGCATTCAACGCCGTTGTGACAGATATTCTTTCGGTGTTTTCTTCCGATGTGTATTTCTTTCTGGTGTCGTTTGAAATGCTATCCACATATTTTGTATCGAAGTTTAGCCGATATTAGTCCTTGCTAAATCAGCCGCTTGTTTTAATTTCCTCCGTAGGCTAATCTTTTGTCGCTCGAAATGTTTTCATTCGTGTTTGTTTTGTTCGTATCGGAGATAGGGATTCTTCTGTCAATTTGATTCTTCTCGATATATTAGACCTTGGCGTTCTTCTGAGCATGGATTGGTTAGCCACGTGTTATGCATCTGTGGACAGCAATAAGAAAGCAGTCAGATTTAGTTTTCCGGGTGAGCCGGTTCTTGTTATTCAGGGAGACCGTAGCGTCTCCTTTCCCAGTTTGAATTCTTCTCTTCGCGCTACTCCGTTCTTGAGGAAAGGATGTCAGGGATTCTTAGCGTATGTTCGAGATGTTGGAGCCGTAGAGGTCCCGTCGGACCAGGTTCCGATTGTGAGGGAATTTCAAGATGCCTTTCCTGACAAGTTGCTTGGTTTGTCACCAGAGCGCGATATTGAGTTCTGCTTTGACTTGATTCCCGGCACGGAGCCTTTCTATACCGCCATATCGGATAGACCCAGTGGAGCTTAAAGAACTGAAGGATCAGTTGCAAGATTTGTTGGATAAAGAGCTTGTTCGTCCGAGTACGTCACCTTGGGGAGCTCCTGTCCTATTCGTCAAGAAGAAAGACGGCAGTTTGTGTTGGTGTATCGATTATCGTCAGTTGAATCAGGTTACCGTGCGGAACAAATATCCCTAACCTCGCATCGACGATTTATTTGATTAGCTCTAGGGTGCGGGACATTTCTCGAAGATTGACTTGCGATCAGGTTACCATCAGTTGCGGGTTCGAAAGAATGATATTCTGAAGATTGCTTTTCGCACACGTTACAGGCGTTATGAGTTCTTGGTGATGTCGTTCGAGCTCACCAATGCCCCAGCAGCGTTTATGGACTTGATGAACCGTATATTCAGGCCTTTTCTTGATCAGTTTATCACCATGTTCATTGATGACATCCTAGTATACTTTTGGAGCTGAGAGGAGCCTGGGCAGTATTTGAGGATTTCGTTGCAGACTTTGAGGGAGTACCAGCTATTCGCTAAATTATCCAAGTATGATTTCTGGTTGGATGGTGTTGACTTCTGGGGTCACGTAGTTACGAGAGATGGTATACGTATGGAATCGAAGAAGATCGAGGCCGTTCAGCACTGGCCTAGACCTGTACCATTTACGGAGGTTCGCAACTTTTTGGGTTTGGCCGGATATTATCGACTCTTTAATAGGATTTTTCTCGTATAGCTGCACTATTGACCGGGTTGAACCGGAAGGGAGTTCCTTTTTCTTTGGACCGAGGCATGCGAGCAGAGCTTTCAATTGTTGAAGACTCGTTTGACTACGACGCCAATATTATTTTGCCTTCAGGATCAGGCGGTTTTGTTGGTTATTGCAATGCTTCTCGGCAGTTGAAGAAGCACGAGCAGAACTATCCCACGCATGACATAGAATTGGCTGCGATGGTTTTTACACTTAATATCCGGAGACACTACAACTTTCAGCAGCGAGATTAGAATTTGAGGAAGCACCGTTGGATGGAGCTATTGAAAGACTATGACTGCGAGACTCCTTATCATTTGGGTAAGGAGAATGTTGTGGCAGATGCTTTGAGTCGGAGGCCCGAAGGTAGCTTATCTTATTTGAGCACAGTTCAGAGATAGTCGACGGCAGATTAGCAGATTCTTTGTGATAGCCGAGTACAGTTCGAGTTACGTCGACCGGGGGACAACTTTCCCGTGTCCGTACACATCCACAGTTATTTGATCATATTCATGAGGCATAGCCCGATGACGTTTGTTTGTTAGAGATCATGGGGCAGGTTCGACAGGGCAGAGATTCAGAGTTCATGATTGATGATCAGGGAATACTACGATTTGGGACCCGACTATGTGTGCCAGATTCTGAGGGACTAAGACGCGAGATTTTAGAGGAGGCATACCAGTTGACATATAGTGTTCATCTGGTTTCCACCAAGATGTATTATGATTTGAGAGAAATCTACTAGTGTGAAAGGATGAAGGGAGATGTCATAGATTTTGTTTCGGGATGTTTGACTTGTCAGCCAGTCAAGGCCGAGCATCAAAGGCCAGCAGGAGAGTTACAACCTTTGCCCATTCCGGAGTGGAAGTGGGAGCAGATCTCTATGGATTTTTTCGTGGTTCTACCTAGGACCAGTCGAGAGTATGACTCTATTTGAGTGATCATAGACGATTGACGAAACTTGCTCACTTTCTGCCAGTCAAGACCACTTTCGGATTCATTCAGTATGCTCATATGTATGTTGATGAGATTGTGTGACTACACGGCGTTCCGACTTATATTGTGTTCGACAGAGGCACCCAGTTCACCAGCCGACTAGGAAGAAACTTCAGGAGGCTTTAGACACCCGATTGAGTTTCAGTACAGCTTTCCATCCGTAGACTGACGGTCAGTCAGAGCGGGCTATTTAGACTCTTAAGGACATGCTTCGAGCTTGTGTTCTAGATTTTGGTGGCAGCTGGGATCGCCACTTGCCCTTGATAGAGTTTTCTTATAATAACAGATTCCAAGAGACGATTCAGATGGCACCCTTCGAGGCGTTATATGGGAGGAGACGTCGATCGCCCGTTTGTTGGACAGAGCTCAGTGAGAGCAGCATTTTGTGTCCGGAAATTGTACAGGAGACGACCGAAAAGAGATCCAGTTGATTCGAGATAGGATGAGACGGCCCAGAGCAGGCAGAAATCTTATGCAGACTGACGTTGGAGCACACTTGAGCTTATAGTAGGCGATCGTGTTTTCTTGAGGGTTTCTCCAATGAAGGGCGTGTTGAGATTCGGAAAGAAAGGGAAGCTTATTCTCAGATATGTGGGTCTCTTAAAGATTCTCATACAAATCGGCGCAGTTGTTTATCGTTTGGCTCTTCCACCTAGCTTTTTAGATGTTCACCATGTGTTTCATGTATCGATACTCCGCAAGTACCTTCATGACCCCTCTCCTGTGATTCAGTATTAGAAGATTCTGCTGGAGCGTGATCTCTCTCTCACCGAGCAGCCGAAAGTCATTCTAGATCGCCAGGTGAAGAAGCTGAGGTCCAAAACCATATCATCCGTAAAGGTTCTTTGGCGTGGTCCGAACAGCGAAGAGGTTACGTGGGAAGCCGAGGACGAGATGAGAAAGAAATATCCCCATCTCTTCGAGGGTACGCGCAGTTAGATTTTAAATTCGGGGACGGAATTTCTTTAAGGGAGAAAGATTGTAACGTTTTAAAAATTCTTTAGGTGAATTTTTTCGATAATCGGTAATATAACTCATGTTTTCCGTAAAACTTAATTACAATTATTTTCTACATAAATTTAAATAAACCTATTTTAACTATGTAATTGCTAGTATTTGGTATTTAATTGGTCACTTATAAATTGCTAGTTCACTTAAATATTTTTCTTAATTAATTATTTTAAATATTATTTTAAGCTTTCACTTATATATTTAATTGGTGATAATTATAAATTAGAATGGGTTAAGCACACAATAGTGCACCATGACAATTTAAAACCTAGTTTATAATGTGTTCTTTCTTTTTATAATTGTCTCCATGGTTCTAGATAATTCTAGGGTAAAGTTTAATTAGAAAAATTTAATAATTAAGAAATAAGTTAATAGGTGTAATAATTGGGGGATGTTTCTACACACACACACACACACCTCACTCTCTCTCTCGCCCCTCTCATTTTCTGGCCGAAACCATGGCTGCCCCTTCCCCATTTTTCTCCACTTCATTTCCACTTCTAAAATCCTCAAAATTTCATCAAAAATCCACACAAACTCTCACTAATTCATAGTTAAATCTTCATCCAATATTCTTTGGCCTAAGCTAGCTTGGATTTTGAAGCCAGATGGTAATTTTGAAGACAAGTTTGCAAGTTGGATCCCTAAATCTTTGAGGCATAAATCTTAACCCTATGATTAAATTGTTGGTTAATTACTTTAATCTAACTTAATTAGGTTTAAACATGGTTCTAATTGCAAGATTTAGTTTTTAAAGAGAAAGGTTTGGGTTCAAGTTAGAGTTTTTACCACTTAATTATGGTTGCAATGTGTAGTTTAACATCTTTAGACTTGCAAAATCTAATCTAGTTGTTAATTTGCTAATTGTTACTTTTAAATTGTCTTAATTAACTATTCTTGCAAACTAATTTCATGATTAATGTAAATAGGTGAGATTAAAATTTATTTAATAATTGTGTAGCCTAATTAAGATATTAAATGAACATCGTGGCCACTAGATTTATTAAAACATCTAGTTTTGCACTAAAATGGTAAATTGTTGCTCACTAGGTTTTTGGAATAAATATATTTTAATTAAGTTGAGGATGGAATGATCTACATACTATTTTCTAAAAATATTTAGTGTATTGTGAATGCGCGATTGGTACGATTGGGTTCTAGGTTTGGGGATTTTCACGTATAGCGACCCTAGTTGTGGTTTGTGGTGTTGTCGCGAGCGCGTTTTGTACACCAAGTGCGTGCGCGTCTAGTAGTGCGCGTTTGTTAACTTGTATCATTATGTCCGCGACTGTTTATATATCTATCCTCTTATTTATTTGTATGCGATTCTAGGATCGGGTGCAGAGACGTTGGACGCGGCGCTGAAAGGCAGGGCTGTGATTGGAGCAGATTAGCCGAGGCATTCCGGTGAGTCGATGTACACATCAATGGGGGGATCGTCTAGATGGCGCGAGGAGCCCGATAGTTAGGATTACTAGTAGTGCTTGTATTTATATGTGTAGTCTCCTAGTCATTCATCTCATTGCATTACATCATCTTATATATATATATATATATATATATATGATATTATCTCATAGGACACTTGCACCATTACCATTGGTCCATGACGCACGTGCACTATTTTTATGTGAACACACACGTCATTGGTAATTGCTATGCCACGAACACTATAGAACTTGCTTATAATCGGTATCTGTGCATTTGCATCATATACAATCTGTAGACTTGTACTTGTATATTCATTTTATCAGGATGGATACGTAGGATTGTTAGTCATATATACATATCTCATTGCATCATGATTCATGCATAGCTTCTGGCCGTACTTCTCATGGTATATATACTATCAGATTATAGACATCCATCATCACCGGCATATTTACATATTGTGATTCTTCTCGAGGATTTCAGTATTTATTAGATTTCTGGATTTTAGGGAAAACCGCAAGAAATTTATAAACCTATTATCATTTTAAAAATAGAAATTTGCGGTTTTCTGTTGATATGATGTGTGTGGCGTCCACCACATGTTTTCTCGGTTCTTGAGCTGTATCATATACCCGATTCGAGGAAGGGGATGCACCGTCTGTGGGTATATGGTGGATCTGGTGCGGTACCTCTGGGCAAGAAGATCATATAGAAGACGTTGAGCCCGGCAGGGGAGCACTACCGACCGGTTATTATTGACATGGCGGATATCCAGAGGATACCGACTGTAGTCGTGAGATTTGATGAGATGGGCCGATCCGGACTGACGGAGCCCGAGACATTGAGATATTGAGATATTGAGACATTGAGATATTGAGACATTGAGATATCGAGATATTGAGACATTGAGATATTTAGATATACATATTTTGTGTCGATACTTGACACGGATTTTCTGTTGATTTCATTGATGATACTTCGGTTTATTGCCCAAAGGTTTTTCTAAGATAAGAATAAAGATTTTCTCATACCAGACATGTTCAGGTTTCGTGTTTGATTATACATTCATGTTAGTACATCGTATCATATTGATATATGTAAGGTGTGACGCATTTGCGTGCATGCTTACGATAGCCTTGTTAGATGTTACTTGCTACTCACGAGTTGGCAACTCACCCCCGTTATGCCATAGTATCTTGCAGGTCTGACCCGTCAGCACAGTAGCGGCGAGCATACTTCCTCTTTTTGCTTCTTTTGGCTTGACCTGCGGCTTGCTCATAGGTGGGTTGCGAGGATATTTTAGTCCCACTATGTGTATCGTTATTGTATTTAGTACACTCCATCTACCTTATCCACCGTTTTCCACTAGTTGTGTATTGGACTTAGATGGTGAGCTTATGAGACTTGTATGTATTCTATATTCTGGTGTCGATGCTCACTTGAGACGATGTGGTGTTTTCTTATTTCTTGTTTTCAGATGCTCATCTCATATTATGATGATATATATTGCATGTGGTTGTGATTCCGCTATTGGCGAAGAGCTAGCTCCCGCTTGGGGATGCCTTTATTTTTTACTTGTATATATTCATGTGTTGTACTCGTTTGGGCCCAGTATTTACAAAGGAGACTCTGCCGAAATTTTCTGAAATTTTGATGTTTTTTTAATGTTTAATGAGACTTATTTTGTTAAACGTGCTTTCTTTAGTCAAGTTTTCCTTCACTCTATTTGTTTAACGGTTTAGATTTCTGGGCTTTGGCTTACTTAGATTACGTACGCCTTGCGACGTTTCGTAATTTAAGTGCTAGTCACGTTCCATACCTTCGGGTCGTGACATTATGTAAAATCATAAACTTATGCAACTGCGTGCACAAAACCATATCAATGCACTGCAAGCACATGTGAACTATACCGAGTGCATAAGTCAAAGTCAAGTGCATACATCATGCACGAAGTCAAATCGATTGTATAAAATACATAGAATTATAAATATGTACAACAAATGCATAAAATCGATATCAAGCGCAATAGATATGCACAAATCATAAATCAATGTAATAGATGTATAAAACATAAATCAAGTGCAACAACTATGCGCAAATGAAAATATCCAGTAGGTGCACCACGGTGCACGAAAACAAATATCACGAAACCAAATCATCGAAACTCAAATTCCAAGAAATAAAAGCGTGATACACGGATCACTAAAATGGAAATCACAATAAATGACATTAAGGTATACCTCCTTCAGTGTCGAAAAATGCCGGTGCGCCCAAAGCGGGCAGAGCAAGAACATCCACTTACCTCCTGCTCATGATCTGGCATCCTCTGTCTCTGGGTCCTTGTTTTCTCTGTGGATCATCAATCCCATAATTTTTCTGCTCGTCAGCCCGGTTAGGTGTAATGACGGAAATGGTCCCGCTCTGTCACTCTTTTGATCTTCGCTTGGCTAATTAACATGACCACTTGTAAGGTGGCACGTTACTGATGGCAGCATCTGGCCCTCTGATTATGCGCGATATAACTGATCCTGGTTGCAATTCCTTATCATTATGGAATCCTGGTAAAAACCTGCTTATGGTCTCTTCCGATCTCGCTTATGCAAAACTGTACGAAGGTTGGCACTCTTTACTAATCCTTTTGTCATTTCCGGACAGCTGCGTCCTTAGCACGGATTTTCTCTGGAATTTTGGCCATATCCAACGCCTCTGCATACGTAGCAATTATCTGGAATCAACGGGGAGTAACAACAGCTTGTTAATATCTCGCACGAACCTCTTATTCCACCTATCTTCATTATCGTCCACATCGAAATCACGTCTTGCTAGCCGCGTACTGCAATTCATTCTCGGCTACAGTTAATCCGGAATCTCTCATAAGGACTTGAAGTTACGAACTCGGGTATCTTCACCACTCTGTGGAAGATATCGAGCCGATTACGTCCTCGGGAACTCGTCCAATTATCGAAGGAATACGCTTCATTCATCCTTTCTCGATCAACTCACACGTCTGGGTGAGGTCCTTCTATCTGAAGCTGGTCAACTTACCGATCTCACATCGGAGCGTCCAACGAACAATGTCCTCTCTTGATTGATTTACTTTAGATCTGAGTAAGATCCTTCAAACTGGAATTCTTCAACTCAACTGAGCCTGCGTCGGGCATCCAAATGGATGAATCATCTTAGTCACTCTATTCAAGATGGACTAGCAATCTTCTGTCACATCCCTGCCTGTAAGCTCCTTTGGTTTCAGCTTATAAAACTCTGGAGGTGACATCCCGTCAATCACAGCAACAGCTGGGTCACCTGTCTGCACGGTAGACAACATTGTGATCCCTGGGGTAGGCTGTACATCAACAGTCCTCTCAATCTTGCAGCCTCTATTAATGGCCCGATCATCCAGTATAGATCTGAACACTCTCCTCAAATGAGAGATCTCAACACAACCAGTAAACCGATATGTTCCTACATCACTAGAAGGATATCATGGTCAGTCCTCGTCCATGACGAGCTCGCTCTGACCGCATCTCTAGCCGCAGCTCTCTCTACTCTCATAGCCATGGTGACAAGAATCTCAAGCAAGTATCGATGAAGATAGATCAAAGGAACGAATAGAATCACGGATCTCAGAAAATCTACATCCTAAGGTCACTTAAGCGGAGCAGTGTGTCATAAGTATACCGCGGAACATACACACGGTACGTCACTCTACTCAAGCTACCTACTCTATCAACCAAGGACAACTTATGAGACGGAAACTTGGGTTCCAACTCCCCTTAGTCAAATCTAAGTTCCGTAAGGTCAAGCCTAAACTCGAACCAAGGTTAAACCTAACGCTCTGATACCAATTTTGTCACGACCCGAAAAAGACACGTGACCGGCACGAGAATTACGTGAAGTCTATAGGACCCCGCCGTAATTCAAGTAAGCCGAAACCCAGAAATCTAAACCTTTTTTGCGGAAAATAATGGAGGTGCAGTTTTGAAACATCGACATAAATAATTAAAGCCTTCTTTTAAAATATAAGTAACATCATATGAAAATGCAACAATTTGCATACTATCTTTAAAAACATTTTCGTCCTTGAAATTTGAGCAGCACCTCGCTTGTATATTTTGATCCAAAACCATATACATGCAATAATATAGGCATCCTAAAGCAGGAGCTAGATCTTCACCAATTGGCGGAATCACAACCACGCAATAAAGCACATATATACGACGCACTACGGCGAAAATCAATCACAAAAAGAGAATAAGTAAAAGCAAGACATCATCCAGCTCAAATAAGCGACAATACACCTATCTCGCTCTAAGTATCGAGAATAAACAAGTCTGGTCTAGATCTACCAATATACAAAGTCTGGTTTCTGGTTGATGGAACTTTAATTAGATACAATAGAAACAAATAGGGACAAGGGTGTTCACGATCCAAATGTGCATCCCGCCTACCGAAACAAAACACCGTGAAGAAAATGATGTGTCAGCGATGTCGCTACTGATCCGAGTGGTCGAACCTGCAGGAAAACTGTGGCACAACGGGGTGAGTTGCCAACTTGTGAGTAGAAAATATCAGCAGGTAGAAATCAAATGAACAACGATCTCTAGGTCAAACTGTATCATGAAGGTAATACTATGGTATCTAGGGTGATCGTGTATGCATATTTGTACAATAGAGTCATTCCAATATCAGTATGTAATGATAGCCATATGAAATATATGCATGTGTACATGTGTATCATCCAACGTGTGTCCATCAACGACACATTAATCATCATAAAACCTGAGAGTTCAATCTCAACACTCGAGAATATCATAAAACCAGTGTCCAACATCAACACGTAAATCCTCATATCTCAGGCGCAGCATCCTCAGATCGGCCCTCATATCCATCTGATCTCACGACTTCGGTTGGTATCCTCCGGATAACCGCCGAGCCCAAACTATCACCGGTAGGTAGTTCATCCCTTGCAGGGCTCATCTCCTTTCTATACGATCTTCTTGTCCCGGGGTACCATACTGGGTCCACCACATACCCGCAGACGGTGCCTCCTCACTCCTCGAATCAGGTATGCATATGGCTAAGAACCGAGAAAACTCAAGGTGGACGCCACAAATCACATCATGAGAAACCGCGTTTTTAAAACAATCATAATGTTAGGAATATGTATACTCTAGAGGCCATTATTGTTGATATGGTGGATGCTTGGACATATATATACAGGACTTTCTTGCTCGACATGATAATATGCTATCTGGTTGTTAGTTATATGTATGCCCTAGAGGCCATTACTGTACATAGGATGTATATTGTAGTGGATGCTGGGACATATATAGGGAGGACTTTCTTGCTCGACATGATAGTATGCTATCTGGTTACTCTTTACCTTAACGTGTACACTGATTGTCTCTCTGTTACATGTTGGTAAAGCCCTTAGGATGTGTACTTGACTACCTGGACTATGATGCGGATCATACTAGTGGGGACATGGTAGTCCATAAGTACATCCTTCAAGGTCCCTAGTCGTGGGTGTATCGAGACGGGGCATCGATATACCAGAGTAGACTAGCGTATACCTTCTCGACCCATACAGATGGGCGATGGATGATCCCATATCCATTGGTGTTTGACATCAAAGATGATATACGGGTGCTCAGTGGAGACTGGGTACACTGGACGGACTCGCCGAGAACTCCCAGATGGTATTATACCTTACGTCAGATGGCAGTTCTCTGGTGACACTGGTACAGAGTAGTCTGTTGACCCGAGATCGTCATAGAGTCTTGTGTGGTTCCCACTGTGCTTTGATTTCCACCTTACCACGTCCAAGAGGGTGTGCAAAACGGTGGTTTTTGGGTACAGTCCCGAGTCACATGGAGGTAATGAGCGATAGGAGGGGATTCATCTCTCCCGGTATAGGGAGTTAATGTTGCACGGTGTTCGATTGGCTATAACCGGAAATCCCTGGCCAGGGTTGCTTAGATTTACTGGTAAGTGTTATCAGTAGTTTCTCGAACTGTTATAGACATCATATCGACATGACTTATCGAGCTATTGGGGTCTGACGTTTACCACCCCTAGGCAAGATATGCAACATATCAGACGACGAGACCGGACTGTACGGTAAGTGTTACTGGTTGGATTCACAGGAGTGTGAGCGGGCTTGCTCATCGATCTTCTGATCGCTCAATACCCGGGTGGCCGTTACGTTTAGCAGACCGCTTGCGGCTTGTGGGTGATTGATATGATCATCACCTGCTGCCGGCGTATTGACGAGTCTTTAGAGTCCTACACAGAGGTTTCCTGGCTCAAGCGAAACGAAATAGGAGCGCATATGAGATATGTGCGGGACCGAGAATAATGCGTGTATGTGATACCGTATTCTATTCTCGCGATGAATGTGTCGAATGGTTGTATGCAATATAACCTAGTTATCGAATCAAGGATTGATTCGATAAGACGATACATTGGATATTAGTCGGTTATATGCGATATGACCGGATCGTTAAATCAAGTGTTGATTTAATGATTTAATGTATAATTATATATTTGATATATTACTTTGCATTAACTAGTATTGGTTCACTTTAAATGGATTTTCTCACTTGCTTTGTGCAAGTTGTATATGTGATATACTTTTGTGCACATGATTGTATCATGTTTGATGATACATGCTTATTTGGTTAAGTGTAAAGAATTAAACCATGGTTAAGTTGATGATTAGGGTTTTGCTTATTCCTTTATTTATTTGTTTATTCATTTTGGAAAAGATAAGAAAAGAATGGTGGCTTTATTTGTAGTTTTGTTGAAGCTTCATGAAGCTTTGACCTAGTCCACCATTCTTGTCTCTTGCTTAACCCTAACCATCATAACTAACCATGGTCTATTCTCTACACTTAACTAAGGTTAGAATTTGATAAGAATCAATTCTTTTTCAATTATTCTTGAACACTTTATCATATTCTTTCTTCTTCTTCTTCTTCACAAGAAAGAAAAGCTTGCCTCATCAATGGCAAGTGATGGAATCAAGTGAGAAATCCAATTCTAAAGTGAACCCACTTCCTATTTCTTCATCCTCTACCTCTTACCAAGTAGTATAGGGTGTTTTCTTCACAAGTTTCATGACTTGGTGAAGTGGGAGCTTGATCTAGTGTTGCCTCGACGTAGATCATCTTCGGCATCGTAGTCGATGACCTAGCCCGCCCATTTCTCCGATGAAGCCGACGCTAGAGCCCGGGATTTGATTTGGACAGCAAGGGGACTTCATCGCGGAGCTATGGAGGTAGAGAACCGGATCTACAAAGGTTGTATTTCCGTTCACTTAGTTAAGTTGTTAACTAGTTTCTTGTTTCGCCTAAACTCTAGTCAACGATCCGTATTAGGGTTTCTCGGCACTTATAAAATTTGAAATTGGCTTGGTTGATGCCTTGTGAGACCTCATTAGTGTGCCTAGGAACCCTACAGTGGTATCAGAGCCTAGCTAGAGCCTTAGGCGAAGTGTAGACGATGTTTGAAATCCGAATCGAACCGAAACCCTAAACCTAAAATGCTCTCTGGAAATTTTCTGAAAATTTGGATTTTTGTGAATTAAAAATTGCTAAAAAATTCAGCAGGGTGTTATTTGAATTACTGTGAAATTCGAGGGGCTGATTCAACTAAAGCGCGGCGGAACCGCGGCACAAGCATGGCTTGTGCGGCGGTTCCGCGGCCATTTTGTCGCATTAATTTATGAATTTTGCACAGTAATTCATGTTTTCAGGTGCTGAGTTTTCTGGGAATTTTTAATTTGAACTCAAGAGTTGAGTTTTCTGGGGTGTTTTGGAGCTTGGATGATTCGATCGGATTATCAGACTTTGTCTATTTGGCTTTCCGGGTAATTTTAGAATATGTTAAAAAGTTCGACCGGATATAAATACCCAATTTTTCCCCTGTCGGGAAATTTCCAAGTGTTGGATCTTTCCGTAGTTTAATGACGTTCTAAGTAGTGCAAGTAACACAATGGTCCCTCTAGAAGACAACAAACCTTAACTCGATTATGTGACCGTCTTGAACTGCCCTTTGAACCTTAGGGTTTGGGGCAGTACGGCGTGCCACATGTGAGGCGTTGGCTTGACCCTTCTACGGCTGGACCGTTGGTACTGAGGCACGAAGTGAATGTTTTTGAACTTATTTCATGTGATGAGCCGTTTCGGGAAAACTTGGGTGTTCGATTGTTCGATCGGAAAGTTTAACATTTTCTGTTTATCTGGAATGTGATACAATAATTGGAATTCACAAGTAGTTATGAGATAACTGAATGAATGTTATAAATCTAGTAGTTTAGTCTCACTTGATCGGTTGCCACGGAATTTTGATGTGATCAAAAGTCCGTCGCAATCACGTAGCGTACGCGGATACTCGCCGGGTAAACTTAATAGACAGTCTCGCTCCATAGCCCCGACCAAGTGACTGTAGGAGAACCCCGTCGCCGAAAGCATCCGTTCGGATGCTCGCGGTAGTGGTGTTCCACCTTGGTGCAATTCGTCGACGGTAACGGGGGTGCGGCCGCCTACTGAAGTTTGCGACGAGCATTCGATCAGGATGTCGGGAATCTTGTTGAATTGCCCGACTTTATATTGAAAAGTGTTTTTGATTTTGAGACTAAAATGCGGGGTTTATAATTGTTAGGCATGCGATGTCTAAGGAATTCATTTGATTAGGCATGTGATGTCTAAAGAGGTTGCGGATTCCAACTGTTGTAGTTTTACAGTTTCTTTTCTGTGACCGTAAGTGTAATATGTGATATCGCCGGTTTCGTTGCTATATGCCAACGACAATTGGGATGTGCATGTTTACTTACGTTGATGACATGTGATGTTATGTGTTGCTGGATATGTTATATTGGATCGTCGTGTTTGAATAGCCGGGGGTTTTTATGTGAGATGAGTGTTTTTCATTTTCATTCATGTAAAAACTTGTATGTAATATTCTTTTATTGGGGCACTTCCAGGTTGCGGAAGATGTCACCGTTTGTATATTATTTACATTTCCGCACTAGGATAGACCCAAGGAGGGGAGCACAAGTAACCGGGTTTTGGAGTCCAGTGGGAGACCAACTCGAAGAGTCGAGTTCGGGTCTTCTAACTCCAGAATTGGTAGGGTTGCTTGCCGCTCTCGTAGGGATCTAGGGGTGTGGGTTTGGCTGTTCATCACGACCGTGGAATCCATGTTTTATACTGGCTCGTATTGAAAACACGGACGTCCTAGTATATCCAATATTTCATATGTTTCTTCTGCTGCGATATCTGTGATGTGATCATGTGATGTTCTGTGATAGATACAGTATATAGTATATATGATATATTATATAGACGTTACTTATGTTTTACACCCGCGCTAGCCCTGCCCCGCTCTGCCGTTAGTTACCTAACCTAACGGTGCACGAGGGGACATCGAGGCGAATGCGGATGGCATAAGTGTACGTCGTATTTATCTGTGATGTTTAGGTACTTAAATAATGGGACTTCATTAATATGATTAATGAAAGAAAAGAAACCTAAGATGTTGTAGAATCGAATTTCAAAAAAAAAACAGGTAGCTACAGTTCTTGCTTTGCACAGCGGTATATATGATATATCCTGCACCTTATTCGATGAGGAAAGGACCGAGATCCCTTCACCGGGAGTGACTCCTTTAGCAATAACTGGCAGATGCTACACACTCGGTTTGTCTTTTGATTGGTTTTAAGAGTTTTTTCTTTCCACAGTGATATATATGATATATCCCGCACCTCATTCGACGAGGAAAGGACCGACGATCCCTTCACCGGGAGTGACTCCTTTAGCAAAACTAGAAAAGCCTAAAAAACACTCCAATTTAAAATCATTTGATTCTACAACGATATCAAGCTCATTACGCAATAGGTTTTCAGAAAAACCTGTCGTAGCCCTCCGTCATTTCAGATAAGTAGTAGTTAGTATTCGTGCTGCGTTTGTTGGCCTTTGTCAAGGCGCAGTGTGCGGTAGCTAACTGGTGCTTATCTGCTTATGCATATGATGCAGATTGGGTTAGGGGAGTCGTGCGACCTTGTTGGCCTTTGTCAAGAGTCGTGCGGGTGGGTTTAATTCAATCAGGAAATGACGGGTTGAACTTGACTGGCATCCTATGGTTTGTTGGCCTTTGTCAAGGTCATAGGAGATTAGGGGCAAAATTATCGGGAATTTCAAGTGTTGAAATTTGCAATGAGATTGCATACCTTCTATGAGATAGTTGGATTCCGATACCCACTGCGAGTAATTGTTACTCCTGGGAGAGTTTTACACATTACAATTAGCCGATCAAGTAGGTGTCTAGAAAGGTGTCAACGGGGTTACGCCTCTGGGAAAACGAGGTTTACTGTAATTAGGTTCATGCGAAAGCACGGGGGACCTCCCTCAAAGTACCGACACTGGCCTGGCTGAAAGATTGGTGAACTTGTAGTGTGTAATTAATCCCGGCTAGTCTTTTCCTTTAGGGTTTGAAGGAAGATTTGATAAAAAGCAGTGGGAGCCATCCTGATTAGACAAAATAAAAACCAATCTATTCTTGCAAGAGCGCACGCTGAGTGTTTTCTTCTCTTTCTCTCCAGGTAGCGACCATATCACGCCTTAATCAAGATAAGATATTGACCGAACCCGCTTGTTATACTGAGCTGGGGAACATTGGTCCCGCTCCAACTTATAATTGTTATAAGACAGAGCAGGAAATTGGGGATTACCAGAATTCCCGTGCCGCCCAAACGAAGAGAGTGCATGCTGATGCATCATCTTCGGGTGTGTTCATTACAAAGAACTGTTTCTCAGTATCCTCTGCATCCTGGGTATTTGATACCGGATCAGGATCCCAGATATGTAATCTGTTACATAGGGCTACAGAAAGGTAGAGGACTGAGAACGGGTGATATGTTTCATGAGGCAGAAAACGGGGCAAGAGTTGCAGCCAAGTCTGTTGGTCACTGTCACCCTGTATTACCAATACATTGATTCTGAACGAATGTTATTAGATACCGAACCTGATATACAAAATCATATCAGTCTCTTTATCAGTAAAGAAATGATAAAATTTTGTATTATTGGATAATGTTTTGAACATTTCCTATATCAAAAGTTGATCGGTTCAGGCACATTATCTAAAAGCATTGATGTTCTAAATCAAACTACAGTTCTTAGTATACAGAATACACACAAGAGCAAGAGTCCAGAAATGAACGAATCCTTCTTGAGGTATTGTAGACTAGGTCATATCAATGCGACCCGACTAGCTAAGTTGCACATAGATGCATATTTAAATCTGTTTGAATTTACATCTTATGAAACTTGCCAGTCATGTCACAGAGATAAGATGACCACAGCTCTGTTTATTCGTAACAAAGAAAGAGTTGGTAAACTCTTGGGACGATACATGTTGATGTATGTAGGTCCCCTGTCTACACATGCCAAGACCGGTTCTTAGTACTTCATTACATTCTCTGATGATCTCTTTAGATTCAGACATATGTTCCTGTTGAAACACAAGTCCGAACCTTTTGAGATATTCACAGAGTATAAGTTAGAAGTAGGGAACCAATAAGGGTATAAGTATTATGTCCTTTGATGTGATCAGGGAGGAGAATACTTGAGCATGAAATTCCTGGACTATTCTAAAGGAGAATGAGATTCTCTCTCAGCATTACTCCTCCGTATACACCATAGCACGATGGTATATCGGAGCGGAGCAATAGCACTCTATGTGATATGGTGTGCTCTATGATGAGTACTACTGTGTTTCCTATTTCCTTTTGGGAGTTATGCACTTGAGAAGCTGCATACCTATTGAATAGGGTTCAAATCAAATCAGTTGCCTACCACTTCATATTTGATATGATAAGGGAAGAGCCCATCTCTTAAGTTAGTTAAGATTTGGGGTTGTCCAGCCTATGTCTGAAAAGCAAAATCCGGACAAGCTCGAGGCAAGGTCAGTTATGCAGAACTGGAAATGTTCCAGCTATACAAACTGCAGCTGATGATTTGAAAGAACCAAAGGATTCAATAGTAACCAACGAACCTCAGCCTCTCCACCGATCTAGTAGGGTTCCTCACCCACCTGAGAGATACTTTAGTTTCTCTATGACAGTGGGAGCGAGGAATGCATCATGAGATGATGACCCAACTAGTTTCGAGCAGGCCATCGAGAGTAGGGACTCTGTAAGAATGGCTGGTTGCTTAGCGATCTGAGATGGAATCCATGTACACCAGCAAAGTATGGACTTTGGCTGCAATATCTAGAGGGTTAAATCCCCATCAGGAGCAAGTATATCTTGAGAAGATTACTTGGTGTAGTTGGAAAAATTGAGACTTTCAAAGCAAGACATGTTAAAGGTTTTCATCATCGACCAGGCGTGGATAATGATGAAACCTTTTTCAGTGGCTATGCTTAAGTCCATCCAGATCCTACTTGCCACGGCTACATACCATGACTACGATATCTGGCGGTTGGGTGCCATGACTGCTTTTCTAAAATGATGTTTTAGAAGAGAACGTCTATAAGTACACAGCCAGAGGACTTCGTAGACAGTGGGAACAGCGGAAACGTGTACAAGATACTTTATAGGATAAAGCAGGTATCGCGGAGTTGAAACATCTATTTTGATGTGTTAGTCAAAGAGTTTGACATCATCAAAATGGTAGATGAACCTTGTATAAACAAAAAGGTAGTAGGGAGAATAGTAACGATCCTCGTAGAGTACGTGGATGACATACTCTAGATAGGGAAGGAGTTTCCTATGCTACGCTCGGTCAATCTCCGCTTATCACAATGATTCTCCATATAGGATCAAAGTGATGCCTCCTAAATCCTGGGTTATGGATCTATGAGATAGATCTAATTGGATGTTAGGATTCTCACTAGTTGTAGTGAGATGGTATCAATTGGTCCTGAGGAGAATCACTGGTAGTGTTCCAAGGTGATAAGGACTGACTCACAGGCATTGTCTTTACCCTCAGTGGAGGGACGGTATGTTGGAAGAGTTCCAAGATAGATACCGTGACATACTAGACGATTAAGGCTGAATACATCGCTACTTAAGATGCTACCAAAGAGGCTGTCTGGGTGTATATTAGTTCATGAGATGAACTTAGTTCCTCCCATTGTGTGACAATGGAGTTGTGGCTTATGCCAAGGAACGTCCGTCCCATCAGTGATCCAGAAATATTCTAAGGCAGTACCACCTGATCATGGAGATAGTTGATCTCCAAGGAGATCAAGGTTAGGAGAGTAGACTAAGAGGATAAACATGGCGGATCCACTCAAAAAGGCCTTTTCCCAGAGAGAGACTTTTATGGGATGGTTGAGTATGAGATACTACAACCACTGCTATCAGATGGCCCTAGTGCAAGTGGGAGATTGTTAGTTATATGTATGCCCTAGAGGCCATTACTGTACATAGGATGTATATTGTAGTGGATGCTGGGACATATATAGGGAGGACTTTCTTGCTCGACATGATAGTATGCTATCTGGTTACTCTTTACCTTAACGTGTACACTGATTGTCTCTCTGTTACATGTTGGTAAAGCCCTTAGGATGTGTACTTGACTACCTGGACTATGATGCGGATCATACTAGTGGGGACATGGTAGTCCATAAGTACATCCTTCAAGGTCCCTAGTCGTGGGTGTATCGAGACGGGGCATCGATATACCAGAGTAGACTAGCGTATACCTTCTCGACCCATACAGATGGGAGATGGATGATCCCATATCCATTGGTGTTTGACATCATAGATGATATACGGGTGCTCAGTGGAGACTGGGTACACTGGACGGACTCGCCGAGAACTCCCAGATGGTATTATACCTTACGTCAGATGGCAGTTCTCTGGTGACACTGGTACAGAGTAGTCTGTTGACCCGAGATCGTCATAGAGTCTTGTATGGTTCCCACTATGCTTTGATTTCCACCTTACCACGTCCAAGAGGGCGTGCAAAACGGTAGTTTTTGGGTACAGTCCCGAGTCACATGGAGGCAATGAGCGTTAGGAGGGGATTCGTCTCTCCCGGTATAGGGAGTTGATGTTGCGCGGTGTTCGATTGGCTATAACCGGAAATCCCTGGCCAGGGTTGCTGAGATTTACTGGTAAGTGTTATCAGTAGTTTCTCGAACTGTTATAGACCTCATATCGACACGACTTATCGAGCTATTGGTGTCTGACGTTTACCACCCCTAGGCAAGATATGCGACATATCAGACGACGAGACCGGACTGTACGGTAAGTGTTACTGGTTGGATTCACAGGAGTGTGAGCGGGCTTGCTCGTCGATCTTCTGATCGCTCAATACCCGGGTGGCCGTTACGTTTAGCAGACCGCTTGCGGCTTGTGGGTGATTGATATGATCATCACCTGCTGCCGGCGTATTGACGAGTCTTTAGAGTCCTACACAGAGGTTTCCTGGCTCAAGCGAAACGAAATAGGAGCGCATATGAGATATGTGCGGGACCGAGAATAATACGTGTATGTGATACCGTATTCTATTCTCGCGATGAATGTGTCGAATGGTTGTATGCGATATAACCTAGTTATCGAATCAAGGATTGATTCGATAAGACGATACATTGGATATTAGTCGGTTATATGCGATATGACCGGATCGTTAAATCAAGTGTTGATTTAATGATTTAATGTATAATTATATATTTGATATATTACTTTGCATTAACTAGTATTGGTTCACTTTAAATGGATTTTCTCACTTGCTTTGTGCAAGTTGTATATGTGATATACTTTTGTGCACATGATTGTATCATGTTTGATGATACATGCTTATTTGGTTAAGTGTAAAGAATTAAACCATGGTTAAGTTGATGATTAGGGTTTTGCTTATTCCTTTATTTATTTGTTTACTCATTTTGGAAAAGATAAGAAAAGAATGGTGGCTTTATTTGTAGTTTTGTTGAAGCTTCATGAAGCTTTGACCTAGTCCACCATTCTTGTCTCTTGCTTAACCCTAACCATCATAACTAACCATGGTCTATTCTCTACACTTAACTAAGGTTAGAATATGATAAGAATCAATTCTTTTTCAATTATTCTTGAACACTTTATCATATTCTTTCTTCTTCTTCTTCTTCACAAGAAAGAAAAGCTTGCCTCATCAATGGCAAGTGATGGAATCAAGTGAGAAATCCAATTCTAAAGTGAACCCACTTCCTATTTCTTTATCCTCTACCTCTTGCCAAGTAGTATAGGGTGTTTTCTTCACAAGTTTCATGACTTGGTGAAGTGGGAGCTTGATCTAGTGTTGCCTCGACGTAGATCATCTTCGGCATCGTAGTCGATGACCTAGCCCGCCCATTTCTCCGATGAAGCCGACGCTAGAGCCCGGGATTTGATTTGGACAGCAAGGGGACTTCATCGCGGAGCTATGGAGGTGGAGAACCGGATCTACAAAGGTTGTATTTCCGTTCACTTAGTTAAGTTGTTAACTAGTTTCTTGTTTCGCCTAAACTCTAGTCAACGATCCGTATTAGGGTTTCTCGGCACTTATAAAATTTGAAATTGGCATGGTTGATGCCTTGTAAGACCTCATTAGTGTGCCTAGGAACCCTACACTGGTTACATTTATCTTAACATGTAAACTGATATCTTTATACTGTCTGTCTCTTACATGTTGATAAAACCCTTAGGATATGTACTTGACTACCGGGATTATGATGAGGTCATACTAGTGGGGCCAGGGTGGTCCAAAAGTACATCCTTTAACTGTTCCTAGTCGAGGGGATATCGAGACTAGGGCATCGATATTCCAGAGTAGACTAGTGTGTACGTTTCTTGTCCCTTAAAGGGCGATGGCTGATCCCACAGCCATTGGTGTGTGACATCAAAGATTGTACACAGGTGCTCATTAGAGAATGGGTACACATAACGGACTCACCGAAGACTCCTAGTTGGTATTATACCTATCGTCAGATAGCAGTCCTATAGTGACACTAGTACATGTTAGTCTGTAGACCTGAGATCGTCATAGAGTCTTGTGTGGCTCCCACTGTGCTTTGATTTCCTCCCTACCACGATCAAGAGGAGTTGTGCAAACAGGTGGATTTAAGGTACAGTCCCGAGTCACATGGAGGCAATGAGCGATAGGAGGAGTTTCGTCTCTCCCGGTATTGGTGGTTGATGTTGCGCTATACTTGATTGGCTATAACTGGAAGTCCCTGGCCAGGGCTGCTACTAAGATTTACTGATAAGAGTTATCAGTAGTTTCTCAAACCGTTATAGGCCAGATATCGGCATGACTTATCACGTTACTGAGGTCTGACGTTTACCACCCCTAAACATGATATGTGACATATCATACGAAGAGACTGGACTGTACGGTAGTGTTACTGATAAGCTACATGGAGAGTATAGACAAGCTTGCTTGTTGATCTTCATATCGCTCAATACCCGAGTAGCCGTTACGTCCAGCTAGTACCGCTGACGGCTTGTAGATGACTGATGTGATCATCACCTACTGCTGGCGTATTGATGAGTCTTTAGAGTCCCACACAGAAGTTCCTTGGTTCAAGCGAAACGAAGTAGGACATATATGTGATATGTTTGTGGGCCTGATTAAATGCGTGTATGTGAACCGTATTGTAATCTGACAGTTATCTGTTATTAAGTTAGGTTATATGTGTTGTAACTAGATTATCGAATCAAGTGTTGATTTGATAATGTGATACAAAGATAAATGATATTAGTCGGTCATATGTGATATAACCGGATTATTAAATCAAGTGTTGATTTAATAATGTGATGTATATTATATTTGATATAATTATATCTTAACTAATATCATTAGCTCACTAATTATTCTTCATAATATACATATATTAATACACACACACACACACACACTTTATGAAGCATGGCATGATTTTTATTTTTGTGAAAAATGAAAATAAGAGGTGGAAAATGAAGAGCATGGGTGAGGCATGGCTTGATATTATTTTATATTGGTCACACTTCACTATTGAAGCATGGTTCCATTTGTTTATTTGAAACAAATGGATGTTTCAATAAGTGAAGGGGTCAAGCCATTCTTCACTAAGTCTTTGCTCATTTTTCTTGGCTTAAGCTCACACTCTCATTTCATCTTCTTCTTCCTCCTCTACATTTATCAAAGTTCCAACCCCTCACATGAGATGTGAACCATGGAACTTTGAAAAAACTAGTGTGCAAACCAAATCCCCTACTTCACCATCCTACACTGGACTAGCGATTAAGTGTAGCGTGTTTCCTACACTAAAAGAGTTTAGTGTAGAGGTAGCTTGAGTTGGAGGGACTTCGCGTGGATCATCTTCGGCACGAAGGTCTTCGGAGGAAGCTCGTCCAAACCCTCAAGTGGAGCCTAGTGGAGTCTTGGGACTGCTACACGGAGTATGTGAAGTGAAGGACTCAATCTACGAGGGTATAGCCATCTTCACTTCTTTTAAGTTTACTTTGTTATCAAACTTAAAACCCTAATCATCTAGTTAACAATCTAGGTTAGTGATAGTTAGCACCCCGAAAAATTTAAAAATGGCATGCTTGATACTTGTAAAACCCAGTGGGGGTGCTAGCGTACACTTTCATGGTATCAGAGCCTAAACTAGAAGTTTAGACGATGTTATTAGATCACGAAACCGAACAACTCCGAAACTATAACTCGAAACCCCAAGTTTCTGTCGAATTTTAAATGGCCTCTGAAATTTTTTTAAACAACTGCAGAAGCTTAAAGTTGATGTAATTAGAACACCCTATGAAAACGAACCCCAGAAGGCGCAAATTGTCAAAAAACCAGCCTGGCCGGTTTTTGCATCATGTTGGGGTTTGAGTTGTGTATGGTGTTCTTATCTATTGATTTTGGGGTTTCGGGTATTGTTTGATTAGCCCAGTTTGCATGTGATGTTAACAGTTCAATTGGGGCTAATACAGAGTGTTTCGTAGTCGTGTTTTTAATATTGTTTCGGGTTTAAGTTTGATATGGATGCATTATTTGGAATTCACATTTGATTAGTTTTGTGAAAACTAGTTAGTGATTATAAATCTAGCGTTTTAGTCTCGGTAGATCGATTGCCACGAAGTTTCGATTCGGATCGAAACTCCGTTGCAATCGCGTATCGCACGCGAATACTCGCCGAATAACTTTACTAGAGTGCCCCGCCCCATTGCCCTAACCAAGTGACTGTAGGAGAATCCCGTTGCCAATAACATCCACTCGGGTGCTTGCAGCCACGGTGTTCCACCTAAGTGCATTTGGTCGATGACATTGAGGGGTGCGGCCATCTACTATAGTTTCCGACGAATATTCGATCGGGTAGTCGGGAATCTTGTTGAATTACCCGACTAAATTATTGAAAAGTATTTTCAGTTTGAGACTAAAATACAAGATATATCTGGTTAGGCATGAAATTCGGAATATGAAATATTCCGGGTTTATGATGTCTAAGGATTTGCGGATTCTAATTATTGCAGTTTTACATTTCTTTTCTGCGACCGTAAGTGTAATACATGGGGTATCCCAAATCTCGTTGCTATATGTCAACGGAATTTGGGATACGCGTATTTACTTACGTTGATGATATGTGATATTATATGTCGCTGATATGATTTATTGGATCGTCGTGAATGAATAGCCGGGGGTTTTATGTGAGATGAGAGTTTTTATTTGCATTCATGTAAAATTTATATGTAATATTCTTTTATTGGGGCACATCCGAGTTGAGGATGGTGTTACCACTGTTGTATATTATTTACTTTTCCGCATTAGGATTGACCCAAGGCGAGGAGCACAAGTAACCGGGTTCTAGAGTCCAGTGGGAAACCATCTCAAGGAGTTGAGACCGGGTCTCCTAACTCTAGAATTAGTAGGGTTACTTTCCGCTATCGTAGGGGTCTAGGGATGCGGGTTTGGCTATTCATCACGACCGTGGAATCCGTGTTTTACATTACTGGCTAAATTTAAAACACGGACATCCTAGTATATCCAATATTTCATATGTTACTTCTGCAGCTTGGTTCTGTGATGTGATCATATAACTGCGCGAGACGAATGTTATATTATATATATGATATATAATAAACGTTACTTATGTTTTTCACCTGCGCTAGTCCATCCCCCGCTCTGCCGGTAGTTAAGTAACCTAACGGTGCATGACGGGGCCCAGTGGCGAATACGGATGGCATAAGCGTACGTTCTATTTTCATTTCATTTTTCTGTGATGTTTAGAAAACATTAAATGTTGGGACTTCATTAATGAGATTAATGAAAAGAAAGAAACTTAAAGATGTTGTAGAATCAGTTTTTTAAAAACAGGTAGCTCTAGTTTTTACTTTGCATAGTGGTCTTTCTTGATGAATATCCAGCACCTCATTCGATGAGGAAAGAGCCGAGATCTCTTCACCGGGAGTGACCTCTTTAGCGAAACTAGGAAATGCTATAACCCACTCGGTTTTGTTTTTGATAGCTTCTCTACTTCTTGCTTTGCATAGTGGTATTCCTGAATATCCTGCACCTCATTCGATGAGGAAAGAGCCGAGATCTCTTCACCGGTATTGTCCTCTTTAGCGAAACTAGCAAAAGTCTCAAAAACACTCATTTTCAAAATCATTAGATTCTACAACGATTTCAAGTTCATTACGCTCATGGTTTTCTTAAAAACCTGCGTAGCCCTCCGTCATTTCAGATAAGTACTATTTTAGTATTTGTGCTACGTTTGTTGGCCTGCGTCAAGGTGTAGTGTGCGGTAGCTGATTAGTGCTTATCTGCTAGCATGTGATGCGATTGGATTAGGATAGTCGTACGACGTTGTTTGGTCTGCATCAAGGGTCGTACGAGTGGGTTTAATTCAATCAAGAAATGAACATGTTGAACTTGACTAGCGCCCTATGGCTTGTTTGGCCTGTGTCAAGGTCATAGGACGCTTGGGGTAAAAACCATTATCAGGAATTTCAAGTGTTGAAATTTGCAATGAGATTACAACCATATATATGATAGTTGGATCCTGATACCCGCTGCGAGTAAGAGTTACTCCTGGGAGAGTTTTGCACATTACAATTTGCTAATCAAGTAGGTGTCTAGGAAGGTGTCAACGGGGTTATGCCTCTAGGGAAACAAGATTTATTTTAATTAGGTCCGTGCGAAAGAACGGGAAACCTCCCTCGGAGTACCGATACCTGCCTGGCCGAACGATTGGAGAACATGTAGGGTGTAATTAATCCCGGCTAATCTTACCTTTTAGGGTTTGAAGAAAGATTTGATAAAAACAGTGGGATACATCCTGATTAGATAAAATAACCAATCTAATCTTGCAAAGAGCGCACGCAAAGTGATTATCCTTCTCTCTCTCCTGGTAGCGACCAATGAAATGCCTTAATCAAGATAATAATATGGATGTATTGACCGAACCTACTTATTATACTGGGCTAGGTTTCACTCTACCTTATGATTGTCATAAGTCTGAGCAAGGAATAGAGGAATATCCGGATTCCCACGCCACCCAAAAGAAGAAAAAGCATGTTGATGCATTGTCTTTGGGTGTGTTCGTAACCAAGAACCGTTTCTCAGTTTACTCTATGTCCTGGGTATTGGATACCGGATCAGGATCCCATATATGTAATTTGTTATATGGGCTACAGATAGGTAGAGAACTGGGAAATGGCGATATGTCTCTAGTAGTAGCGAATGGTGCAATTGTTGCAGCCAAAGCAGTTGATAAATATCACCTAGTGTCACCAACTGGTAATACAATGATTCTGAGCGACTGTTATTTCGTAACAAAAATATTGTGAATATTTTCCTAAATCAAGTGTTGATTGGGTAAGGTACGTTGTATAACAGTATACACGTTCTGAATCAAAAAACAGTTCTAACGTACAGAACACACACAAGAGGAACAATTCAGAAATGAACGAAGTCTTCTTGTGGTATTGTAGATCAGGTCATATCGATGAGACAAGACCATCTAAAGTTCCATAAGGATGCATTTTTGAATTCGTTCGAATTTACATCTTATGAAACTTTCCAGTCATGTCTCAAAGACTAGGTGACCAAATCTCCATTTATTGGAAACGGAGAAAGAGCTACTGAACTCTCGGACAAATACATGGTGATGTATGCGGTCCTATGTCTACACATGCCAGGGATGGTTCCGTGTACTTTATTACATTCACTGATATTCTCTTAAGATACGGACATGTGTTCTTGTTGAAACACAAATCTGAATCTTTTGAGAATTTCAAGGAATATAAGTACGAAGTTGAGAACCAGATGGGTAAAAGTATTCAAATCTTTTGATATGATCAGGGAGGAGAATACTTGAGCACGGAATTCCGTGATTTTTTGAAAGAGAATGAGATTATCTCTCGGTTTACTCCTCCGTATACATCATAGTACAACGGTATATCGGGGTGGAAGAATCGCACCCTATTAGATATGGTGCGCTCTATGATGAGTATTGCCGAGTTGCCTATTTCCTTTTGGGGATATGCACCTGAGATAGCTGCATACCTATTGAATAGATTTCCGACCAAATCTGTTGCCTACCACTCCATATGAGATATGGAATGGGAAGAGACCATCTCGTAAACGAGTTTAGATATAGGGTTATCCGGCCTATGATGAAAACCAAAATTCGGACAAGCTTGAGGCAAGTTCAGTTCTGTGAAAAGTTTGTAGGATATCCCAAACATTCGCGAGGGTATATGTTCTACCACACCGAGGAACAAAAGATGTTTTGTTTCTCGACATGCCACTTTTTTAGAAAAGGAATTTCTTATGAAAGAAATTAGTGGCAAAGAGGTAGAACTGGAAGAAGTTCCAGCAACGCAAACTATAACTGACGATTTGGTGGAACCAGAGGATTCAATAGTCCCCGACGAACCGCAGCCACTCCGCAGATCTGGTAGGGTTCCTCATTCACGAGAGAGATACTACGGTTTTCTCATAGACGGTGGGGGCGAGGATTGCATCATGGAGATGATGACCTAACTAGTTTCGAGCAGGCCATCACGAATGGGGACTCTGTGAAATGGCTGGATGCTATGCGATCTGAGATGGAATCCATGTACACCAACAAAGTGTTGACTTTTGATGTTGCTCCTGAATGGGTAAAACCCATCGGGAGCAAGAAGATCTTTGAGAAAGATAATTTGGTGTAGATGGAAAAGTTGTGACTTTCAAAGGTAGACTTGTAGCAAAAGGTTTTCGTCTACGACCTGGTGTCGACTATGATGAAACCTTTTCTCCTGCCGCTATGCTTAAGTCCATCAGGATCCTACTTGCCATTGCTGCATACCACAACTACGAAATCTGGCAGACTGCACGTCAAAACCGCTTTTCTAAATGATGATTTAGAAGAGAGCGTGTATATGAAACTGCCAGATGGCTTCGTAGACAGTGGGAGCAGCGGAAGCATGTGCAAGCTGCTTAAATCCATCTACGGATTAAAGCAGGCATCGCGGAGATGGAACATCTGTTTTGATGAAGTGTCAAAGAGTTTGACTTCATCAAAAGATAGATGGACCATGTATATATAAGAAGGTTGTAAAGAGTAAGGTTGTCTTCCTCGTATTTTACGTGGATGACATATTCTTGATAGGAAAAGATGTTCCTATGCTACACTTGGTCAAGCTCCTCTTATCACACGAGTTATCCATGAAAGATCTAACAGATGCCCCCTACATCCTGGGGATATAGATCTATAGAGATAGATCTAAATGGATTTGGGATTGTTCCAATCCAGGTACATAGACACTATACTAAAGGAGTTTAGTATGGAAGATTCTAAGCGTGGTAATATACCCGCTTGTTCAGGAATCACTCTCTCTAAAGAGATGTCTCTCAAGACTGATTTGGAGAGGGCTCGCATACAAGGGATACCCTATGCTTCGGCAGTCAGGTCAATCATGCATGCGATGTTGTGTACCAGACCGGATGTAGCTTACTCGCTAGGTGTAGTGAGTAAGTATCGAAAAGATCTTGGGGAAAACCCCTGGAAAGCTTTGAAGAACATTCTTAAGTACTTGAGAAGGACTAAAAAGATGTTCTTAGTGTATGGTAACGGTAAACTCTAGGTGGAGTCCTTTACCGATTTGAGCTTCCACAGTGATAAGGACGACTGAAAGTCAGTCTCGGGTTTTGTCTTCACCCTCAGTGGAGGGACGGTATGTTGGAAAGGTTCCAAGCTATATACCGTAGCAGACTCGTTGATAGAGGCTGATTACATCGCTACCAACAAAGCTGCAAAAGAGGCTGTCTGGATGAATAAGTTTATAAGATGAACTTGGTTCCTACCATTGGGCATCCAGTACCTGTGTATAGTGATGACAATGGAGTTGTTGCTTTGACCTAGGAACCCCGGTCCCGTCAGCGATCCACACATATTCTTAGACAGTATCACCTTATCAGGGAGATGATTGATCTCTAGGAGATCGAGGTCAGGAGAGTTGACACAGAGGATAACACAGCGGATCCACTCACCGTGGCCCTCCCTCAGATGCTATTCGAGAGAATTTTGGGACGTTGGGTATGAGATTCTACAACAACCGGCCTTAATGCAAGTGGGAGATTGTTAGGAATATGTATGCCCTAAAGGCTATTATTGTTGATATAGTGGATGCTTGGACATATATATAGAGAAACTTCTTGCTCGATATGATAGTATGCTATCTGGTTACATTTATCTTAACATGTAGACTGGTATCTTTATACTGTCTGTCTCTTACATGTTGATAAAGCCCTTAAGATATGTACTTGAATACCAGGATTATGATGAGATCATACTAGTGGGGTCAGGGTGGTCCAAAAGTACATACTTTAACTGTTCCTATTCGAGAGGATATCGAGACTAGGGCATCGATATTCTAGAGTAGACTAGTGTGTACGTTTCTTGTCCTTTAGAGGGCGATGGCTGATCCCACAGCCATTGGTTTATGACATCAAAGATTGTATACAGGTGCTCATTAGAGAATGGGTACACCGAACGGACTCACCGAGGACTCCTAATTGGTATTATACCTATCGTCAGATAGCAGTCCTCTGGTGACACTGGTACAGGTTAGTCTGTAGACCCGAGATCGTCATAGAGTCTTATGTGGCTCCCACTGTGCTTTGATTTCCTCCCTACCACGCTCAAGAGGAGTTGTGCAAACAGGTGGATTTTGGGTACAGTCCCGAGTCATATGGAGGCAATGAGCGATTGGAGGGGATTTGTCTCTCCCTGTATTGGGCGTTGATATTACGCTATGCTCGATTGGCTATAACTAGAAGTCCCTGGCCAGAGCTGCTGCTGAGATTTACTGATAAGAGTTATCAGTAGTTTCTCAAACCGTTATAGGCCAGACATCGGCATGACTTATCATGTTACTGGGGTCTGACATTTACCACCCCTAGACATGATATGCGACATATCAGACAAAGATATCGGACTGTACGGTAGTGTTACTGATAAGCTTCATGGAGAGTATGGACAAGCTTGCTTGTTGATCTTCATATCGCTCAATACCCAGGTAGCCGTTACGTCCAGCTAGTACCGCTGACGGCTTGTAGGTGACTGATGTGATCATCACCTACTGCTGGCGTATTGACGAGTCTTTAGAGTCCCACACAGAAGTTTCCCAGTTCAAGCGAAACGAAGTAGGACACATATGTGATATGTGTGTGGGCTTGATTAAATATGTGTATGTGATACCGTATTGTAATTTGGTAGTTTTCTGTTATCAAGTTTGGTTATATGTGATATAACCAGATTATCGAATCAAGTGTTGATTTGATAATGTGATACACAGATAAATGATATTAGTCGGTCATATATGATATAACCGGATTATTAAATCAAGTGTTGATTTAATAATGTGATATATATTATATTTGATATAATTATATCTTAACTAATATCATTAGCTCACTAATTATTCTTCATAATATACATATATTAATATATATATATATATGATATATATATATATATATATATATATACTTTATAAAGCATGGCATGATTTTTATTTTTGTGAAAAATGAAAATAAGAGGTGGAAAATGAAGAGCATGGGTAAGGCATGTCTTGATATTATTTTATATTGGTCTCACTTCACTATTGAAGCATGGTTCCATTTGTTTATTTGAAACAAATGGATGTTTCAATAAATGAAGGGGTCAAGCCATTCTTCACTAAGTCTTTGCTCATTTTTCTTGGCTTAAGCTCACACTCTCCTCTTCATCTTCTACCTCCTCCTCTACATGCATCAAAGTTTCAACCCCTCACATGAGATGTGAACCATGGAACTTTGAACAAACTAGTAAGAAAACCAAATCCCCTACTTCACCATCCTACACTTGACTAGCGATCAAGTGTACCGCGTTTCCTACACTAAAAGAGTTTAGTGTAGAGGTAGCTTGAGTTGGAGGAACTTCGCGTGGATTATCTTCGGCACGAAGGTCTTCGGAGGAAGCTCGTCCAAACCCTCAAGTGGAGCCTAGTGGAGTCGCGGGACTACTACACGGAGCATGTGAAGTGAAGGACTCGATCTACGAGGGTATAGCCATTTTCACTTCTCTTTAGTTTACTTTGTTATCAAACTTAAACCCCTAATCATCTAGTTAACGATCTAGGTTAGTGTTAGTTAGCACCCCGAAAAATTTAAAAATGGCATACTTGATGCTTGTAAAACCCAGTGGGGTGCTAGCGTACATTTTCACATAAGACTTGTTAAAATATACCAGCGGTTCTCAAATCGAGAAATCTCATGAAAACATCATCTCAATGCATATAACCATAAAGGTAAAGAAAATGCAATGCACATAACAGTACTGTAAAAATCTCAAGTGCTATCATGTAAGCATGTCATGTAATAATTACTGAACAATGCAGTAGTGTAACAGTTCTACTGTATAGTGGCATGGAAATTACCGAGGATGAATATGTGAGCCGGCAAATCTGTATGTGTAACATGCGCATCATCGGTAATAGTGCAGGTGTACTAGCAGACGATGTCATATAACGGTAAATAGTGGGAACATAGTACGTATATCACGAGAAATAATACAAAATAAACATGAACTGTCACGCCCCGCTTCCCAGTGTACGAGTAAGGAGGCGTGACTGGACCGCTACGTATTTACTCAGAAGTAAACACGCTAAGCATAACTAAGCAATTTAATGTAAATATACAAAAGAAGACATGAAATGTAAATGAACAGCAACTTTTATTTATTAAACATTTCTTTATAATACAACTCAAAAGTAAATACAATGATTAAAGCAATGTCTAAACAATGGCATGAACTTGAAAGTAAATTATATACAAGAGTCTAAAGCTCAGGGTCCTCATTGAACTGATCCAAGTCCTCTGAACTGGGCTCTATCTTCAGTGAGTCGGATCTACCTGACAACATTCCAAAAAAAGAAGAGAGAAGAAATGTCGTCAGCGAAGGTAAGTCCCAAAGAAAAGTAGGAATAGAATAGACAGATGAATAGAAAGATATAAAAATATAACTGATGTATTGTGAGTTTGTTATGTTAACGCAGTTATTTGTAGCTGGGTACAGAATATGCAAGTGTATACGAGAGGAGTCCAACTATTCCATGGACTAAGGTATACGGAGCATAAGGAACCATTAAGCCATGGAACAACAGCAATAGATATTCAGGTTAGGTGTATTAAAGTGACCATCTCGTGCCACTTCTAACACATTCCGTACCAATCTACCCCTTTTAAAACCCCGTAATGTATTATGTATTGATGTATATTGTTTTCTCTAATAGATGTACGACTTGCCGAAACCATGATATCATGTAAACGGAATGGTTATAAATGGATAATCATGTAATCAGAGTATATCAATGGTTCGGTTTAGTCGATTCATGTTGATATAGATTGAATTTTGGCATAAATGGATTCATGTTGAAATGGAGTTATACTTGAATCATATTCAAGGATAGATTGATTGATTGATTTCATATTAGACTGAGACTCTGTCTGAGTCAGACACTTTAAAACAAATTGAAGTCCTGAATTAGTTTTGATGTTATCGGCAACCGCTGCACATGGACGGCAGGATTTGTGTCTTTTTCCAAGACAATTACCGTATTGATAACACCGTTTTTTAGGTTGTCTACCTTAGATAGGCAAGCACCCATATTCTCCGGCTCTCTGAGGCTCAAGAGAACTGATCCCGCTTAAACCTATATTTACTAGGGTCTTTATTATAAATTAATATAACTTGAGGGGGTTTTATGAAAAATAGTTTTGATATATTTTCAAAATAAATCTCAGGTATTTATTTATCGTCTTTAGGGTTTTCATAGTTGTAATATTTATAAAAGGAAATATTCTAGTGGATATAAACCTAATTTTGAATGGTATATGGTATTTTCTAGTAATTTGTCTTGTATTGAATGTGATGGTATGATGTTTTGTGATTCTTTTCTTTTGATTAGAAAACCTGGAATATATATTATATTTAAAATAGATATTTTGATAATATTTATATATATATATATATATATATATAATTATAAAAAAATAGAATTTATTTATTAAATAGAAATCACGTTTTCTTAAAAGTTGTAATAAAAATTCCATCGAGATCAAATGCTCTGTGAGGAGGTCTGCATCTCACTTTACTAGTCCCAAGGATGTTCTATAACCCGCACCATCCCGATCGGGTTTCCCAAAATGGATTGTAGAGGCTTATTTGCAAGGAATTAATTAAAACAATTTAAATAATACGGGTTTTGATAGTTTAAGGTATTTTAATGTAAATTGTGTTTTGTCCCACAAAAATTGTTACAAAAGCCATCGTGCTATATCAAGATGAGTGTTGTGATGAGGTGGGTCATTACTTCATGAGTTTTCTAAAGGTAATATGAGCCAAACTATAAAGTAATGTCGTATGTAAACTAGTTGGTATTTTACCGTAAAAGTTAAATAAAAGTTGTTTAGCATTATATTTTGAATTAAAACCTGTTCCAAATGTTATTTAATGGTTAATAAACAATATGTAAAAAGATGGTAAATTTGTTATTAAGAAAAATTTTGCGCTTTTGAAGAAATTAGAATCGAAAGTCGAATTAACTCCGCTTCCGACGAGTTTTAATAGATTATTGTTTTAGACTAGAAAGAGGTGAGAAGTGAAGGGACTAACTGATTGATAGAAAATGGAAGAGGTAGAGGGAACTTTCGAAGGCGTCGTGGAGTCGTTTTGTCACCGGATTTGTCCCGAAATACCGCTGGAACTTTGACTTGAGCTAACTCCACTTGTATAACTTTTGGACTTAGAATTTTTTTGAGAGTTTTGGCAATGGATTTCTAAATGAGGAGGGCCAAACTGTAAGGTTGTATTTATAGAAGAAATTAGGGTTTAGGGTAATGAAAAAGGAATTAAAAATATTCATTAAAATGGATTAAAGAGGGGATTTATCATTCTCTGGATAAATGCAGAGAAATCAAACGGCATGGGGGTAGTAAGGTAAGTCAAGGGGTGTCGGGGTTAAATTTTTGTAGCATTTGCTATGGTTGGGACCGGCGGCATCGACCCCAAGGACTATCTCGCCGGTCGGTAAAGGGTGGTTTGGGTCTATATTTGTGCCATGTGTCATGGTCTTGTCATATACCTCAGTGCAATGTTTGATTTAAGTGACTTTTCATTTTTACGTGTTTTGCACGCGTAAACTTTTGAGATTCCAAAAGTTTAAAAGAAAAATCAATTAAAAATAATATGTGGCTGAGGGGATTTGAATACAGGGGCTATGTCACAGCAGTGCAAGACTTTACCAATGAGCTACAAGTGTTTTCTTGCTGTTCAAAAGCAAATTAAATACTTATTACATACATAGGATTGCAAATACTCCATTTGTACATTAACTTTTAAACAAATTTTCTGTATACTGAAACAGAGTTGTTACATTCTACCCACCTTACAAAAATTTCGCCCTCAAAATTTACAATTATTTTAAGGACTAATTTATAAACAAGTGAGGGTATCTTGCATGTATGTCTTCCTCACGTTCCCAAGTTGATTATCCTAGTGAGTCTTTTCTCCACATCACCTGAACCAAGTTTACTTCTTTGTTTCGAAGTGACTTCACCTTTCTATCCAGCATTTCAACAGGTTGTTGCTCACAAGATAGATCCGTCTGTACAGTGAGCTCGGAGTGATCAAGAATGTGACTGGGGTCACTCACATACTTTCTGAGTTGGGTTATGTGGAACACATTGTGCACTCTTTCCAATGAGGGTGGAAGTGCCAAGCGATAAGCCACTTCTCCGACTCGTTCTAGTATGTCGAACGGTCCAATGCACCTCGGACTTAGCTTACCCCGCCTTCCAAAGCGAATCACTCCACGGTTTGGTGAGATCTTTAAAAATACATGATCTTCCGGTTGGAACTCTAAGCGACGACATTTTGCATCAGCCCAGTGCTTCTGTCGATCTTGGGCAATGCGCATTCTTTCCCTGATAGTGCGAACTGCATCCACTGTTACTACAATCATCTCAGGTCCAATGATTCTCTATCTCCTATGTCGTCCCAACTTAATGGTGAACGGCACTTTCTTCCATATAGAGCTGCAAAGGGTGCCATTCCAATACTTGCTTGGTAGCTGTTGTTGTATGAAAACTCTACAAGATATAGGTGATCTTCCCACGATCTTCCGAAGTCTAGCATACAAGCTCTTAGCATATCTTCTAAGATCTGAATCGTTCACTCAGACTGACCATCTGTTTGTGGATGGTAAGCTGTGCTAAATTTCAGACTTGTTCCCAAGTTATCTTGCAGACTCTGCCAAAATTGCGATCGGAATTTGGTGTTACGATCGGAGACAATGCAAACCGGTACTCCATGTAATCTCACGATATCCTGTATGAGTTCATGGGTATCAGAGATAGTACATATTGAAGAGTTAAATCTTACTTAGATTCAAACTTACCTCTATGTACTTCTTTGCTAATGTCTCAGTAGATTAGCCAACTCGAAAAGGAATAAAGTGAACCGACTTTGTGAGTCGATCCACAATAACCCATACCATATCGTTACCTTTTGTGCTGCGAGGAAGAGCAATCACGAAGCCCATAGTGCTGTGTTGCCACTTCCATTCTAGGATAGGTAGCGATTGAAGTAAACCAGCTGTCCTGTGATGTTCAACTTTCACTTGCTGACACACCAAACATTTAGCGACGCTTCTGGCTACTTCACGCTTCATTCCATGCCACCAGTAATGTTGCCGCAGATCATTGTACATCTTTGTACCACCAGGGTGTACTGAATAGTGAGAGTTATAGGCTTCTTTCATCAATTCATCCCGAATAGGACCTTGTGGTACACACAATCTACTGCCGTATCTCAAAGATCCGTCTTCATAGATGATGAAGTCTGTTCTAAGTCCACTTTCTACTTGTTCTCTGATCTTTTGCAACTTGGCATCACTTGCTTGAGCTGCTTTGATCTGATTGACAATTGTAGACTGAACTTATAAGTTCATCAAACTTGAAGCGTTACCTGGAAAGACCACTTCTATCTCCATCTGATGCAAATCTTGCTGTATCTTCCACTGTGTGGTAAGATTCATTGATAGTGGTTGGAGAATAAGTGCATCACGTACTACATTCACCTTCCCTGGATGATATTGTAGGTTGATGTCGAAGTCCACCATAAGTTCTAACCATCTTCTCTGCCGCATATTCAACTCTTTCTGAGTTAACACATACTTTATACTTTTGTCGTCTGTATAGATATCTACCCGTTCTCCAAGAAGATAATGGCGTCAAATCTTACAAGCAAAGATAACGGCTCCCAACTCCAGATCATGCGTTGGATAGTTGCGCTCATGAATCTTCAGCTGTCTTGATGCATAAGCTACAACTTTACCGTGCTGATATAGAACACATCCTAATCCCTTACCGGATCCATCACAATGCACTTCAAAACCTCCATATTGATCCGGTATGACGAGAATAGGCGCTGATGTCAATCTTGACTTAAGTTCTACGAAAGCTTGTTCGCATGCTTCTGACCACACGAATTCTTCATCTTTACGCGTGAGCTTGGTCAGGGGTGTTGAAATCTTCGAAAATCTTTCAATGAATCTTCTGTAATATCCTGCTAAACTCAAGAAACTTCGAATGTCCTTCACTGACTTCTGTGTCGGCCATTCGCTTACTGCTGATACCTTAGTTGGATCTATAGAGATTCCATCGCCTAATACAATATGTCCAAGAAAACCGACTTGATCTAGCCAAAACTCGCACTTGCTGTACTTGGTATAGAGTTGATGTTGTCGTAAAGTCTCCAGGACAATTCGTAGGTGCTCGGCATGTTCTTTCCGACTCTTAGAATACACCAAGATGTCATCGATGAAGATGACAACAAACCTGTCTAGGTACTCTCGGAAAACATGATTCATTAGGTTCATGAATATCGCTGGTGCATTGGTCACTCCAAATGGTATCACAAGAAACTCATAATGACCAGAGAGAGTCCTGAATGCCATCTTCGGAATATCAGACTCTTTGACCTTCACCTGATGATAACCTAAACGAAGATCTAACTTGGAGAAAACTCAAGATCCACTTAGCTAATCGAACAGATCGTCGATGCGCGGAAGTGGATACTTGTTCTTTATAGTTACTTCGTTCAGATCTTTATAATCAATGCACATTCGATATGAACCTTCCTTCTTCTTCACAAGCAGAACCGACGATCCCCAACTTGAAGTGCTGGGACGATTCCATCCTTTCTTCAATAATTCATCCAACTGAGTTCGGATCTCTTTCAAACCTTCAGGACTCAAGAGATACGGAGCTTTGATCACCGGTTGTGCTCCAGATACTAAATCAATGCTGAATTAAGAGTTCGATCGGGAGGAAAACCTGACATGTCTTCAGGAAATACGTCATCGAACTCTCGAACTAGCTCTGGCTTCAATACTTCCTCTGCTTGAAGTACTGCAATCACTGCCTTCTTCGGTTTTGCTTTATATGTGCTTGGCTTAAGGGTACGGTCTCCACTTTTGAAATAAAAGACTGGATGCTCGGGAATCTCGAACACTACCCTCTTTTGACGACAGTCGATGGTAGCGTAAAAAGTTCCTAGCCAATCCATATCTAAAACGACATCGAAATTTGGTATGTCCAGCGCCTTGAAGTCAGCATAGAATTCTCTACTGCAGATGACCACTGGACACAGGTCGTATCCCATTATTGCCTTTAGAACGCCGTTCCCTGAACTGACATTCTAGCTGGATAAAAGAGGTTTGACTGGAATCGCATGAGTTCGGATGAACCTTTGCGACATAAAGCAATGAGATGCTCCAGTATCGAAGAGTGCTAATGCAGGAAGTGAGGCTACTAAGATCGTACCTAAGTTATATGGGATATGTTTCAGGTGTGATAAAAATATATATGGGTATGTATAAAGATTGAAAGAAAGCTTGAAAGAAAAGAGTTACCAGTGATGACTTGGCCAGTGGCTTCAGTTTCTTCCACAGTCATTGTGAAAGCCTATCGCCTCAGTACATTCTACCTTGCTAGAGGAGCATTCCTCTATCCGTTCCTCTGTACTTGAGGTAAGTTCCTTTGTGCTTGGTAGAACTGACGAGGAGGAGGTGCAGTCGGTCCACGAGGAGGTGGAGCTAGGAGAGCGAGTGGTAGAGCAGGTGCCTGGATAGATGGCCACTGCGGATGGGTAATTGCTGGTCTGGGTGCAGCATTAGGATTGAGTCTTCGAGGACAAGACCCAATATCATGTGTGGATGAGCCGCAGACTACGCAAAGGCGATTAGCACGCCTAAAATCCTTTACCGGGTGTCCATCCCTCCTGCAGTAGGTGCAAAAGGCTGGACTGGGCCGGTTGAATGGTACTCCCGGTCTCCTGGGTACAAAATGTGGCCTTGAAGTGGCTCCTCCTGCCATCTGAGTGGCAGGGCGCTTCACTCCGGTAGATTGGTAGACCCTTCATCTTTACTACCGCCTCATATCGACAGGCAGCTTTCAGAGCCAGTTTGTGAGTTGGGAAATCCCCTGTAGCTAAAGCAGCTTGGATCTCCGGATCTAACACTTACTGAAATCGTCTGGACCTGATCTCAGCAGTCGGAATGAGGTGTGCCGCGAACCTGTTATGTGTTAGTTATATGTATGCCCTAGAGGCCATTACTATACATAGGATGTATATTGTAGTGGATGCTTGGACATATATAGGGAGGACCTTCTTGCTCGACATGATAGTATGCTATCTGGTTGCTCTTTATCTTAACGCGTACACTGATTGTCTCTCTGTTATATGTTGGTAAAGCCCTTAGGATGTGTACTTGACTACCTGGACTATAATGTGGATCATACTAGTGGGGACATGGTAGTCCATAAGTACATCCTTCAAGGTCCCTAGTTGTGGGTGTATCGAGATGGGGCATCGATATACCAGAGTAGACTAGCGTATACCTTCTCGACCCATACAGATGGGCGATGGATGATCCCATATCCATTGATGTTTGACATCAGAGATGATATACGGGTGCTCAGTGGAGACTGGGTACACTGGACGGACTCGCCGAGAACTCCCAGATGGTATTATACCTTACGTCAGATGGCAGTTCTATGGTGACACTGGTACAGAGTAGTCTGTTGACCCGAGATCGTCATAGAGTCTTGTGTAATTCCCACTGTGCTTTGATTTCCACCTTACCACGTCCAAGAGGGCGTGCAAAACGGTGGTTTTTGGGTACAGTCCCGAATCACATGGAGGCAATGAGCGATAGGAGGGGATTCATCTCTCCCGGTATAGGGAGTTGATGTTGCGCTGTGTTCGATTGGCTATAACCGGAAATCCCTGGCCAGGGTTGCTGAGATTTACTGGTAAGTGTTACCAGTAGTTTCTCAAACTGTTATAGACCTCATATCGACACGACTTATCGAGCTATTGGGGTCTGACGTTTACACCCCTAGACAAGATATGCGACATATCAGACGACGAGACCGGACTGTACGGTAAGTGTTGCTGGTTGGATTCACAGGAGTGTGAGCGGGCTTGCTAGTTGATCTTCTGATCGCTCAATACCCGGGTGGCCGTTACGTTTAGCAGACCGCTTGCGGCTTGTGGGTGTTTGATATGATCATCACCTGCTGCCGGCGTATTGACGAGTCTTTAGAGTCCTACACAGAGGTTTCTTGGCTCAAGCGAAATGAAATAGGAGCGCATATGAGATATGTGCGGGACCGATAATAATACCAGTATGTGATACTGCATTATATTCTCGCGATATGTGACATTGATCGGTTATATGCGATATAGCCAGGTTATCGGATCAAGTGTTGATTCGATAAGTTGTTACTATTGATATTAGTCGGTTATATGCAATATGACCGGATCATTAAGTCAAGTGTTGATTTAATGATTTAATATCTAATTATATATTTGATATATTACTTTACATTAACTAATATTGGTTCACTTAAGATGTTTTTCTCACTTGATTGCGCACATTGTATATGTGATATATTTTTGTGTACAAATTGTATCATGTTTGATGATACATGCAAACTTGGGTATGTGTTTGTTTTAAACCATGTTTAGTTAATGGTTAGGGTTTAGGGTTTTATTTTTCTTTATTTATTCCTTTTGGCAAAAACAAAATGGGTGGCTTTCTTTGTTTTACACTAGAAGCTTCATGATACTTTGGACAAAGTCTTAGCCATTTTGTTTTTATCCTTAACCTAACCATTTAACTAAACCCTAGTTTATTATCTACACTTGTTACACTCACCCATGGTTTCTAAATGATAAGAATCACTTGGATTTTCAATTATCAAAGAATTCCTTTTCTTTTTTCTTCTTCATCTTCTTCATGAAGAAAAAGAAAAGCTTTCTTGAAAATTGTCAAGTGATGAAATTAAGTGAGAAACCCAAATCTAAAGTGAACCCACTTCCTATTTCTTCATCCTCTACCACTTTCCATGTTGTATAGGGTGTTTTCTTCACAAGTTTCATGAGCTAGTGAAGATGGAGCTTGAGTTAGAGTTGCCTCGACGTAGATCATCTTCGGCATCGAAGTCAACGACCTAGCCCGCTCATTTCTCCGACGAAACCATCGCTAGAGTCCGGGATCCCGGTGATCGCAGCGAAGGGACGTCATCACGGAGCTAAAGAAGTGGAGGACCGGATCTACAAAGGTTGTATTTCCATTCACTTAGCAATAAAGTTGTTTACTTGCTTGCTTTTTCGCCTTTACCTCTAGTTAACGATCTAGCATTAGGGTTTCTCGGCATATAATTTTTGAATTTGGCATGGTTGATGCCTTATAGAACCTCTTGAGTATGCCTAGTAACCTTACAGTGGTATCAGAGCCTAGCTAGAGCCTTAGACGATGTGTAGACGAAGTTAGAAACCCGATCGAACCCGAAACCCTAATCCAAAACCCTTCTCTGTACATTTTTTCAAATCGTGGAATTTTGTGAATTAAAAATATGCAGAAAAATCAGCAGGCTTTTCTAGGAGTTACTGTGAAAAACGAGAGCATAAGTCAATCAAACCGCCGCGGAACCGCGGCACAAGCATGGCTCGTGCGGCGGTTCCGCGGCCGTACGGCAGCTTCTTTCATCGAATTTTGCACAGTAATTCCTATATTGTAGTGCTGTTTTTTCTGGAAATTTTTAATCTGTACTCAAGAGTTGAGTTTTTTGGGTTGTTTTGGGAGTTCATAGATTTGATCGGATTGTCTAACTTTGTCTATGTGTTTTTCCGGATTATTTTAGAACATGTTAGAAAGTTCGACCGCATCTAAATACCCGCTTTTTCCCCTGCCGGGAAATTTCCAACTGTTGGATTTTTTCCGTAGTTTGAAAACGTTCTAAGTAGTGCAAGTAACGCGATGATCCCTCTAGAAGACAACAAACCTTAACTCGATTATGTGACCGTCTTGAACTGCCCTTTGAACCTTAGGGTTTGGGACAGTACGGCATGCCACATGTGAGGCGTTGGCTTGACCCTTCTATGGCTGGACCGTTGGTACTGAGGCATGAACTGAATGTTTTTAAACATATTTCATGTGTTGAGCTGTTTCGGGAAAACTTGGGTGTTTGATTGTTCGATCGAAAAGTTTAACATTTTCTATTTATCTGAAATGTGATACAATATTTGGAATTCACAAGTTGTTATGAGATAACTGAATGAATGTTATAAATCAAGCACTTTAGTCTCACTTGATCGGTTGCCACGGAATTTTGATGTGATCAAAAGTTCGTCGCAATCACGTAGCGTACGTGGATACTCGCAGGGTAAACTTAATAGACAGCCACACCCCATTGCTCCGACCAAGTGACTGTAGGAGAACTCCGTCGCCGAAAGCATCCGTTCGGGTGCTCGCGGCAGCGGTGTTCCGCCTTGGTGCACTTCGTCGACGGCATCGGGGGTGCGGCCGTCTACTAAAGTTTGCGATGAGCATTCGATCAGTATGTCGGGAATCTTGTTGAATTGCCGACTTGATATATTGAAAAGAGTTTTCGATAAAGAGACTAAAATGCGGGGTTTATAATCGTTAGGTATGTGATGTCTAAGGAATTCATTTGTTTAGGCATGCGATGTCTAAGGAGGTTGCGGATTCCAACTGTTGTACTTTTACACTTTCTTTTCTGCGACCGTAAGTGTAATATGTGATATCGCCGGTTTCGTTGCTATATGTCAACGACAATTGGGATGCGCATATTTACTTACGTTGATGACATGTGATGTTATGTGTTGCTGGATATGTTATATTGGATCGTCGTGTTTGAATAGCCGAGGGTTTTTATGTGAGATGAGTGTTTTTCTTTTTCATTCATGTAAAACTTGTATGTAATATTCTTTTATTGGGGCACTTCCAGGTTGCGGAAGATGTCACCTTTTGTATATTATTTACTTTTCCGCACTAGGATAGACCCAAGGAGGAGGGCACAAGTAACCGGGTTCTGGAGTCCAGTGGGAGATCAACTCGAGGAGTCGAGTCCGGGTCTCCTAACTCTAGAATTGGTAGGGTTGTTTGCCGCTCTCATAGGGGTCTAGGGGTGTGGGTTTGGCTATTCATCGCGACCGTGGAATCCGTGTTTTATACTGGCTCGTATTGAAAACACGGACGTCCTAGTATATCCAATGTTTCATATGATTCTTCTGCTGCGTTATCTGTGATGTGATCATTTGATATGTTGTGATAGATACAGTATATAGTATATATGATATATTATATAGGCGTTACTTATGTTTTACACCCGCGCTAGCACTGCCCCGCTCTGCCGTTAGTTACTTAACCTGACGGTGCACGAGGGGACATCGAGGCGAATGCGGATGGCATAAGTGTACGTCGTATTTATCTGTGATGTTTAGGTAACTTAAATGATGGGACTTCATTAATGTGATTAATGAAAGAAAAGAAACCTAAAAGATGTTGTGGAATCGAATTTTCAAAAACAGGTAGCTACAGTTCTTGCTTTGCATCGCGGTGTTCCTTGTAGAATATCCTGCACCTTATTCGATGAGGAAAGGGCCGACGATCCCTTCACAGGGTGTGACCCCTTTAGCAATAACTGGCAGATGCTACACACTCGGTTTGTCTTTTGATTGCTTCTATAGTTTCTGCTGTGCACAGTGGTATATATGATATATCCCGCACCTCATTCGACGAGGAAAGGGCCGACGATCCCTTCACCGGGAGTGACCCCTTTAGCAAAACTAGAAAAGCCTAAAAAACACTCCATTTTAAAATCATTTGGTTTTACAACGATATCAAGTTCATTACGCAATAGGTTTTCAGAAAAACCTGTCGTAGCCCTCCGTCATTTCAGATAAGTCCTACTTAGTATTCGTGCTACGTTTGTTGACCTCCGTCAAGGCGTTGTGTGCGGTAGCTAACTAGTATTTATCTGCTTATGCATATGATGCAGATTGGGTTAGGGTAGTCGTACGGCCTTGTTGACCTCCGTCAAGGGTCGTGCGGGTGGGTTTGATTCAATCAAGAAATGACGGGTTGAACTTGACTAGTAGCCTATGGTTTGTTGACCTCCGTCAAGGTTATAGGGTGCTAGGGGCAAAATTATCTGGAATTTCAAGTGTTGAAATTTGCAATGAGATTGCATACCTTCTATGAGATAGTTGGATCCCGATACCTGCTGCGAGTAAGAGTTACTCCTGTGAGAGTTTTACACATTACAATTAGCCGATCGAGTAGGTGTCTAGAAAGATGTTAACGAGGTTACGCCTCTGGGAAAATAAGGTTTACATTAATTAGGTTCGTACGAAAGCACGGGGGACCTCCCTCAAAGTACCGACGCTGGCCTGGCTGAAAGATTGGCGAACTTGTAGCGTGTAATTAATCCCGGCTAGTATTTCCTTTTAGGGTTTGAAGGAAGATTTGATAAAAACAGTGGGAGCCATCCTGATTAGATAAAATAATAACCAATCTGATCTTGCAAGAGCGCACGCAGAGTGTTTTCTTCTCTCTCTCTCCTGGTAGCGACCATGTCACGCCATAATCAAGATAATTATACGGATGTATTGACCGAACCCGCTTGCTATACTAAGCTGGGGAACGTTGGTCCCGCTCCAACTTATAATTGTTATAAGTCAGAGCAGGAAATTAGGGAATACCAGATTTCCCGTGCCGCCCAAATGAAGAAAGTGCATGCTGATGCATCTTCTTCGGGTATGTTCATTACAGAGAACCGTTTTTCAGTATCCTTTACGTCCTGGGTATGAGATACCGGATCAGGATCCCGCATATGTAATCTGTTACATGGGCTACAGATAGGTAGAGAACTGAGGACGGGTGATAAGTTTCATGAGACAGAAAACGGTGCAAGTGTTGCAGCCAAGTCTGTTGGTCACTGTCACCCTGTATTACCAAAATACATTGATTCTGAACGAATGTTATTAGATACCGAACCTGATATACAAAATTATATCAGTCTCTTTATTAGTAAAGAAATGATAAAATTTTGTATTGTTGGATAATGTTTTGAACATTTCCTATATCAAAAGTTGATCGGTTCAGGCACGTTATCTAAAAGCATTGATGTTCTAAATCAAACTACAGTTCTTAGTATACAGAACATACACAAGAGGAACAGTTCAGAAATGAAAGAATCCTTCTTGAGGCATTGTAGACTAGGTCATATCAATGCGACCCGACTGGCTGAAGTTACATTTAGATGCATATTTAAATTAATTTGAATTTACATCTTGTGAAACTTGCCAGTCATGTCACAAAGATAAAATGACCATAGCTCTGTTTATTGGAAACAGAGAAAGAGTTAGTGAACTCTTGGGACTGATACATAGTGATGTATGTAAGGTCCCCCGTCTACACATGTCAGCACCGGTTCTTTGTACTTCATTACATTCTCTAATAATCTCTTAAGATTCAGGCATATGTTCCTGTTGAAACACAAGTCCGAAACTTTTGAGATATTCACAGAATATAAGTTTGAAGTAGAGAACCAAAACGGGTATAAGTATTATGTCCTTTGATGTGAGCAAGGAGGAGAATACTTGAGCACGGAAATCCTGGAATATTCTAAAGGAGAATGAGATTCTCTCTCAGCATTACTCCTCCATATACACCACAGAACGTCGGTGTATCGGGGCGGAGCAATCACACCCTATATGATAAGGTGTGCTCTATGATGAGTACTACTGAGTTACCTATTTTCTTTTGGGAGTTATGCGCTTGAGAAGCTGCATACCTATTGAATAGGGAAAATCAAATCAGTTGCCTACCACTTCATATGTGATATGGAAAGGGAAGAGTCCATATCTTAAGTTTGTTAAGATTTGGGGTTGTCCGGGCTATGTCTAAAAGCAAAATCCGGACAAGCTCGAGGCAAGGCCAGTTATGTAGAACTGGAAAGGTTCCAGCTATACAAACTGCAGCTGATGATTTAGAAGAACCAAAGGATTCAATAGTAACCAACGAACCTCAGCCTCTCCGTCGATCTAGTAGGGTTCTTCACCCACCTGAGAGATACTTTGGTTTCTCTATGACAGTGGGAGCGAGGAATGCATCATGAGATGATGACCCAACTAGTTTCGAGCAGGCCATCGAGAGTAGGGACTCTGTAAGAATGGCTGGATGCTTAGCGATCTGAGATGGAATCCATGTACACCAGCAAAGTATGGACTTTGGCTGCAATATCTGGAGGGTTAAATCCCCATCAGGAGCAAGTATATCTTGAGAAGATTACTTGGTGTAGTTGGAAAAATTGAGACTTTCAAAGCAAGACATGTTAAAGGTTTTCATCATCGACCAGGCATGGATAATGATGAAACCTTTTTCAGTGGCTATGCTTAAGTCCATCCAGATCCTACTTGCCACGGCTACATACCATGACTACGATATCTGGCGGTTGGGTGTCATGACTTCTTTTCTAAAATGATGTTTTAGAAGAGCGCGTCTGTAAGTACACAGCCTGAGGGCTTCGTAGACAGTGGGAGCAGCGGAAACGTGTACAAGATGCTTTATAAGATTAAAGCAGGTATCACGGAGCTGGAACATCTGTTTTGATGTATTAGTCAAAGAGTTTGACATCATCAAAATGGTAGATGAACCTTGTATAAACAAAAAGGTAGTAGGGAGTATGGTGACGATCCTCGTAGAGTACGTGGATGACATACTCTTGATAGGGAAGGAGTTTCTTATGCTACGCTCGATCAATCTCCGCTTATCACAATGATTCTCCACATAGGATCAAAGTGATACCTACTAAATCCTGGGTTTTGGATCTATGAGATAGATCTAAATGGATGTTAGGATTCTCACTAGATGTAGTGAGATGGTATCAATCGATCCTGGAAAGAATCACTGGAAGTGTTCCAGGGTGAGGACGACTGAATGTCAGTCACAGGCATTGTCTTCACCCTCTATGGAGGGACGGTATGTTGGAAGAGTTCCAAGCTAAATACCGTGACATACTAGACGATTAAAGGCAAGATACATCGCTACTTAAGATGCTACCAAAGAGGCTGTCTGGGTGTATATTAGTTCATGAGATGAACTTAGTTCCTCCCATTGTGTGACAATGGAGTTATGGCTTATGCCAAGGAACGTCCGTCCCATCAGTGACCCAGACGTATTCTGAGGCAGTATCACCTGATCATGGAGATAGTTGATTTCCAGGGTGATCGAGGTTAGGAGAGTAGACACAGAGGACAACATGGCGGATCCACTCGCAAAGGCCTTTTCCCAGAGAGAGACTTTTATGGGATGGTTGAGTATGAGATACTACAACCACTGCTATCAGATGGCCCTAGTGCAAGTGGGAGATTGTTAGTTATATGTATGCCCTAGAGGCCATTACTATACATAAGATGTATATTGTAGTGGATGCTTGGACATATATAGGGAGGACCTTCTTGCTCGACATAATAGTATGCTATCTGGTTGCTCTTTATCTTAACGTGTACACTAATTGTCTCTCGGTTACATGTTGGTAAAGCCCTTAGGATGTGTACTTGACTACCTGGACTATAATGCGGATCATACTAGTGGGGACATGGTAGTCCATAAGTACATCCTTCAAGGTCCCTAGTCGTGGGTGTATCGAGACGGGGCATCGATATACCAGAGTAGACTAGCGTATACCTTCTCGACCCATACAGATAGGCGATGGATGATCCCATATCCATTGATGTTTGACATCAGAGATGATATACGGGTGCTCAGTGGAGACTGGATACGCCGAGAACTCCCAGATGGTATTATACCTTACGTCAGATGGCAGTTCTATGGTGACACTGGTACAGAGTAGTCTGTTGACCCGAAATCGTCATAGAGTCTTGTGTGATTCCCACTGTGCTTTGATTTCCACCTTACCACGTCCAAGAGGGTGTGCAAAATGGTGGTTTTTGGGTACAGTCCCGAATCACATGGAGGCAATGAGCGATAAGAGGGGATTCGTCTCTCCCGGTATAGGGAGTTGATGTTGCGCTGTGTTCGATTAGCTATAACCGGAAATCCTTGGCCAGGGTTGCTGAGATTTACTGGTAAGTGTTACCGGTAGTTTCTCGAACTGTTATAGACCTCATATCGACACGACTTATTGAGCTATTGGGGTCTGACGTTTACCACCCCTAGACAAGATATGCGACATATCAGACGACGAGACCGGACTGTACGGTAAGTGTTGCTGGTTGGATTCGCAGGAGTGTGAGTGGGCTTGCTCGTTGATCTTCTGATCGCTCAATACCCGGGTGGCCGTTACGTTTAGCAGACTGCTTGCGGCTTGTGGGTGTTTGATATGATCATCACCTGCTGCCGGCGTATTGACGAGTCTTTAGAGTCCTACACAGAGGTTTCCTGGCTCAAGCGAAACGAAATAGGAGCGCATATGAGATATGTGCGGGACCGAGAATAATACCAGTATGTGATACTGTATTATATTCTCGTGATATGTGACATTGATCGATTATATGCGATATAGCCGGGTTATCGGATCAAGTGTTGATTCGATAAGTTGTTACTATTGATATTAGTCGGTTATATGCAATATGACCGGATCATTAAGTCAAGTGTTGATTTAATGATTTAATGTATAATTATATATTTGATATATTACTTTATATTAACTAATATTGGTTCACTTAAGATATTTTTCTCACTTGATTGTGCACATTGTATATGTGATATATTTTTGTGTACAAGATTGTATCATGCTTGATGATACATGCAAACTTGGGTATGTGTTTGTTTTAAACCATGTTTAGTTAATGGTTAGGGTTTAGGGTTTTATTTTTCTTTATTTATTCCTTTTGGCAAAAACAAAATGGATGGCTTTCTTTGTTTTACACTAGAAGCTTCATGATACTTTGGACAAAGTCTTAGCCATTTTGTTTTTATCCTTAACCTAACCATTTAACTAAACCCTAGTTTATTATCTACACTTGTTACACTCACCCATGGTTGCTAAATGATAAGAATCACTTGGATTTTCAATTATCAAAGAATTCCTTTTCTTTCTTCTTCTTCATCTTCTTCATGAAGAAAAAGAAAAGCTTTCTTGAAAATTGTCAAGTGATGAAATCAAGTGAGAAACCCAAATCCAAAGTGAACCCACTTCCTATTTCTTCATCCTCTACCACTTGCTATGTTGTATAGGGTGTTTTCTTCACAAGTTTCATGAGCTAGTGAAGATGGAGCTTGAGTTAGAGTTGCCTCGACGTAGATCATCTTCGGCATCGAAGTCAACGACCTAGCCCGCTCATTTCTCCGATGAAACCATCGCTAGAGTCCGGGATCCCGGTGATCGCAGCGAAGGGACGTCATCACGGAGCTAAAGAAGTGGAGGACCGGATCTACAAAGGTTGTATTTCCATTCACTTAGCAATAAAGTTGTTTACTTGCTTGCTTTTTCGCCTTTACCTCTAGTTAACGATCTAGCATTAGGGTTTCTCGGCATATAATTTTTGAATTTGGCATGGTTGATTCCTTGTGGAACTTCTTGAGTGTGCCTAGTAACCCTACATTATGGTCTTGAGTTAGCTGTGTAGTATGTGATATAATAAAATCGAATATTTGAGGCATATCTTTACTTTCTTAACATAGTGAACTCGGCATCATACTCATCTACCGATTTGCTCCATATAGAGCCTTGTTGTAAGTGGATGAATTGCTGCTCCATGTCGAATCGGGCAATCTCGGGAAAATACTTCACGTCGAACATGTCGCGAAAAGTTTTCCATTCGATAGGCTGGGCAAGACGACTTTCTTCCGCCTTCCACCATGCTCGGGCGTTGTCGGTGAGTTGCAGCTTTGCAATCCATACCCAAGCGATCTCTGGCACTTGTGCTGCTGCCAGATCGTCCTCAATGCTCTGAGCCCATTCTTCAGCTTCTAAAGGGCTCTCTTTCCTAGAAAATTGCTTCAGGTGCAATGCCCGAAATTGCTTCACTCCGGGTGCTTCCGCTTCTGGACGGTTCAATAAGATAGCAGTCTGCTGCTGCTGTCCTTCCAGAAGGCTTCAGATTGCCTCAAGCAATCGTTAGATATAGTGCCCTCAGAGTCAATTATTGGATCACAGGCACGTGATTGCAATGATTGAGGGAGGACCTATGCCGGTAGGACAGTCTTACTCAAGATGCTAGTATGCTATCTGGTTTATCTTTATCATCGTGTACTGCTTTAGGTGACCTTACAGGCCACTATTGCACGTTGATAGAGCCCATAGGATTCTTGCTTGACGGCTAGCAGTATGATGGCAATCATATACGTGGGAGCTGGGGTCTATAAGCACATCCTTAAAGTGGTCCCTAGTCGTGGGAGTTTCGAGACTGGGCATCGATACTCCATTAGTAGACTAGTGTATACAGTCGAGACCCCGACGAGGGGCGGTGGCCGGTCTCACAAGCCATTGGTGTCAGTTGGTTCACCGAAGATGTATACAGGTGCTCATTGGGTTATGAGTACACCGGACAGGACTCGCCAGGAACATGCTAGTTGGTATTATACCTGACGTCAGATAGCTGTTCTCTGGTGACATGTGTACAGGTTAGTTCATCGACCTGAGATCGTCATTTGTCTCGTGTGAGTTCCCATTGTGCTTTGATTACTACCCTACCACGGATCAAAGGAGTCGTGCAAACAGGTTTTAGTTGGGTACAGTCCCGAGCCACATGGAGGCAGTGAGCGGATCGGCAGGGGTTTCGTCTCTCCCGGTATTGGGGGTGAGATCGCGCTGTGTCTAGGAGAGCCATTACACGAAGTCCTTGGCCAAGGCAGGAGATTTACTGGTAGGTATTCCAGTAGTATCTCAGGGTGTTCTGGGCTACACTCCGACACGACTTGTACCGCTTTGGGGGGTCTAATTTTTACCAACCCCCTAGGCCCGCTATGCGATGCTCATAGACGAACGGACCGGACTGTACGGATATTGTCACTGACAGGCTCAGTAGGTTGTCAGGATGAGTTCACTCATCAACCTCCTTTTGGGTCAATACCTGGTAGCCCGTTACGTACGGCTAGTACCTCTGATGTGCTAGTTGTTAAATCCACAGCCAAGGTATTGACGAGTCTTTAGAGTCCCCCACAGACAGTTTCTCAAGTTTCGGGAGAAACGTTGTAGAAGCCGTATGATATATGGCAGGGTTCGATCATATACGTGCGGTAGTGCACGGATCATGATCGGACAGATCATACTAGTGGGCTTTGGTTTAAGCCGGATCTTAGTATTAGATTTGTTGGATTACTTTAGTCTCATCGTATTCGCATTCAGTCGGAATGCGGATGCAGGTATGTATATACAGGTGAGGGGTATCCTTGTGATCCGTCACGAGTTTACTTTAGATATTGCCGTATCTTTTTATTGTTGTAAACATTTGAATTAATGTTTACAAATGGAAATTGTGAGCTTATTTCATCATTTTGTGCATTTAATGTGACATAGACTTCATTAGTGACTCATGGTCTCTTTTATTGTGCATATGTCACATTATGTGATAGATTTGTGTGTTGAAATGAGAGGATGAGAGAGAAGGGCAGCCATAAGGTTGTGTGTTTGCTCTTGTGTTTCTTGATTCTCACTCTCTCATTTTATCATAACAAAATAACACAAGAAAAAGAAAGCTTCTTCTTCTTCTTCTTCTAGCTCACCATTTCCATTGATGGCTTCATCTTCAACCTCCATCCATACAATGGATGCAAGAGACAAAGTTGTCACACACATTCTCTACTTCATCTTGGGCACGTCGGCTAGCGAACTTCGTGCTCGAGTTGCTTCGGATGAAGCGGGAGCCCGTAAAAAGACTCGATGATGTGGTTCCCTTTTTGACGAGGAGATTGAGATCGAAGATGCCGCGAGGAGCTAGGGATGGTGGCTAAAGACCGAAGGACACGGATCGATCGGTATAGCTTTTCTAACCTTTCTCTAGTTGCTAGTTGTAGGTTAATGGTTCGATCCGGATTTAAAGTATACGATAGCGCCGGTTTCTAGTTTGAAAAAATGTTTTTGTTTCCGCATTTTGGCCTCGGACAGACAGCCGGGGCGCTACCGTAGACTTACAGCAATACCGTTTGCTCATTGATCGGAGCTGCAACGGTAGGCATAAGTGGAAGAGGTGGTGTTGTGTTATTGAAGTTGGTGCTGGTATTGTTTGGAAAAGCCATAACTTTGAAAGAAAAATAGAGTTAGGATATATTCAAAGAATATGAAATTGTAAGATGTAAAGAATGTTTTGAGTTGTTGATTCTTTTATTATATTTCTTAGGACTTCATGCAGAATTGACTTGCATGTCCATACAGAACTGACCTGCATAGACCACCAACAAAGCCTATCACGCCCCGCTTCTCAGTGTACAGATAAGGAGGCGCGATTGGCCCGCTACATATTTACTCAGAAGTAAACACGCTAAGCGTAACTAAGCAATATAATGTAAATATACACAAGAAGACATGAAATGTAAATGATCAGCAACTTTTATTTATTAAATATTTCTTTAGAATACAACTGAAAAGTAAATACAATGATGAAAGCAATACCTAAACAATGGCATGAACATGAAAGTAAAGTATATACAAGAGTCTAAAGCTCAGGGTCCTCGCTGAACTGATCTAAGTCCTCTAAACCGGGCTCTCCAGTGAGTCGGATCCACCTGAAAACATTCCAAAGAAAGAAGAGAGAAGGAATGTCGTCAGCGAACAATCGCTCGATAAGCCCTAAAGAAAAGTAGGAATAGAAAAGACAGATAAATAGAAAGATATGAGAATATAACTGATATATTGTGAGTTTGTTATGTTAACGTAGTTGTTTGTAGCTTGGTACAGAATATGCCAGTGTATACGAGAGGAGTCCAACTATTTCGTGAACTAAGGTATACGGAGTATAAGGAACCGTTAAGCCACAGAACAACAACAATAGATATTCAGGTTAGGTGTATTAAAGTGACCGTCTCGTGCCACTTCTAACACATTCCGTATCAATCAATCCCTTTTAAAACCCCGTAATGTATTATGTATTGATGTATATTGTTTTTTCTAATAGATGTACGACTTGCCGAAACCATGATATCATGTAAATGGAATGGTTATAAATGGATAGTCATGTAATCAGAGTATATCCATGGTTCGATTTAGTCGAGTCATGTTGATATAGATTGAATTTTGGTATAAATGGATTCATGTTGAAATGGAGTTATACTTGAATCATATTCAAGGATAGATTAATTGATTGATTTCATATTAGACCGAGACTCTGTCTGAGTCAGACACTTTAAAACGAATTGAAGTCCTGAATTAGTTTTGATGTTATCGGTAACTGCTGCACATGGACGCCAGGATTTGTGTCTTTTTCCAAGACAATTACCGTATTGATAACACCATTTTTTAGGTTGTCTACCTTATATAAGCAAGCGCCCATATTCTCCGGCTCCCTGAGGCTCAAGAGAACTGATCCCGCTTAAACCTATATTTACTAGGGTCTTTATTGTAAATTAATATAACTTGAGGGGGTTTTATGACAAATAGTTTTGATATATTTTCAAAATAAACCTTAAGTATTTATTTATCGTCTTTATGGTTTTCATAGTTGTAATTTTTATAAAAGGAAATATTCTAGTAGATATAAACCTAATTTTGAATGGTATATGGTATTTTCTTGTAATTTGTCTTGTATAGAATGTGATGGTATGATGTTTTGTGATTCTTTTCTTTTGATTAGAAAACCTAGAATATATATTATATTTAAAATAGATATTTTGATAATATTTATATATATAATTATAAAAAAATAGAATTTATTTATTAAATAGAAATCATGTTTTCTTAAAAGTTGTAATAAAAAATCCATCGAGATCGAATGCTCTGTGAGGATGTCTGCATCTCACTTTACTAGTCCCAAGGACGTTCTATAACCCGCACTATCCCGATCGGGTTCCCCAAAATGGATTGTAGAGGCTTATTTGTAAGGAATTAATTAAAACAATTTAAATAATACGGGTTTTGATAATTTAATGTATTTTAATGTAAATTGTGTTTTGTCCCACAAAAATTATTACAAAAGCCATAGTGCTATGTCAAGATGAGTGTTGTGATGAGGTAGGACATTATCTCGTGATTTTTCTAAAGATAATATGAGCCAAACTATAAAGTAATGTCGTATGTAAACTAGATGGTATTTTACCGTAAAAGTTAAATACAAGTTGTTTAACATTATATTTTGAATTGAAACTTGTTCGAAATGTTATTTAATAGTTAATAAACAATATTTAAAAAGATAATAAATATGTTATTAAGAAATTTTTACGTTTTTGATGAAATTAGAATCGGAAGTCGGATTAACTCCGCTTCCGACGAGTTTTAATAGATTATTGTTTTAAACTAGAAAGAGATGAGAAGTGAAGGGACTTACTAATTGGAAGAAGGGGGAAGAGGTAGAGGGAACTTTCGAAGGCGTCGTGAAGTCGTTTCGTCGCTGGATTTGTCCCGAAACGTTGCCGAAACTTTGACTTGAGCTAACTCCACTTGTACAACTTTTGGACTTAGAAATTTTTTGAGAGTTTTGGCAATGGATTTCTGAATGAGGAGGGACAAAGTGTTGGGTTGTATTTATAGGAGAAATTAGGGTTTAGGATAATGAAGAAGGAATTAAAAATATGCATTAAAATGGATTAAAAAGGGGATTTATCATTCTCTGGATAAATGCAGAGAAATCAAACAGCATGGGGCTAGTGGGGTAGGCCAAGGGATGTCGGGGTTAAATTATTGTAGCATTTATTATGGTTGGGACTGGCGGCGCTAGCCCCAAGGACCATCTCGCCGGTCGGTAAAGGGTGGTTTGGGTCTAGATTTGTGCCACGTGTCATGGTCGTATCATATACCTCAGTGCACATGTTTGATTTAAGTGACTTTTCATTTTTACGTGTTTTGCACGTGTAAACTATTGAGCTTCCAAAAGTTTAAAAGGAAAATCAATTAAAAATAATATGTGGCTAAGGGGATTTGAACACAGGGGCTATGTCACAGCAGTGCAAGGCTTTCCCAAACAGCAAGTCAAGGCTATTTAAAAGCAAATTAAATATTTATAGTATACACAGGATTGCAAATACTCCATTTGTACATTAACTTTTAAACAAATTTTCTGTACACTGAAACAGAGTTGTTACATGAATAGTATAAGGTAAGTAACTACACCTAAACCATACGGCTATAGTTTTAATAATACGAATCGTAGTTTTGAAACGGGGGCTATGGTGTTTTTGAGGAAAAGACACCATTTAAAAATCCGCAGTGTCCATTGAGGTCATCGTTTAAAAGTGCATAAGATTCGTCGGTTTTGGAAACAAGTATGGTACAAGTGAAATCCTTAAGTCGGCGATCCAGCCTCATAGTATCAGATATGGTATAATCATCGTGCATCATCCTCGAGTCGAGAGTGCGGATCAATCATCCGGTATATCTTTTCGCGTACGGTAATCCATCGTACGATGTCATCAAACAGAATAAGGATCAATCGTCCTATACATAATATCATCTCTTATTCTCATACATACATACACACACACACACACACACACACACACACACACACACACACACACACATATATATATATCAACCTCATATCATATCTATATCAATCTCACATCATATTTTGGCATATGTATTTATGTATTCATATCGCTTCACATCCTCATATCAAGTATATCTGCTCATGTTATCTTATTTCATCATATTCTCATTTCATCGTATCAACATCTCAATTCAAGTCATCTTGTACTTATCATTATGATTATATCCATAGGTTCTTAAGCTTTGGTTTCTCCACTTATATTCTACATATCGGTTCTTCCATTACTATGGTTGCGGGGGTGCTATACGCCATCCACCCGACTTCCCCCGTAGATATAGATCTACTCACCTGCTAATCTTTGCTTTAGTTGAAGTCAAAGAAATTCTTGTTCTCCTTCGTCGTCTCAGAAGTCCATGCGAAGGTACCTACAAATCGATACACATCGTAACGATATCAAAACCAAATCCAAAAACCGATACGTCACGCGAAGTGCTCATAGGTTAGAACCTATAACCCACGCATGCAAGAACAACCAAATAACCCTCAGCGTTGACGTACAAACGTCCAACGACCGTGTCCAAACTCAAATACCTAAATCAAGTTTTCACAAATCGGAAACCCGAAATCAGCAACTTAGAAAAACACTCCAAGATTCTACCCTAGATGAAATTAGGAGATTTTGCATATAATGTAAGTCTATATATCACATAACAGGGCCATGAACAAAAATCCACCCCAATACATCAAGACCAGGCCGCAATTTGCGGCCTGGGGGAATAAAATTATGTCCAAAAGGAATTGCGGCCTAAGGGAATAAAATTGTTGCCGGAAGGAAGGGGTAGGGGCAATTTGCGGCCTGAAGGAATAAAATTATGTCCAGAAGGAAGGGGTAGGGGCTCGGGTTTCAAGGGTAAATTCATGGTAGCTTGCACATCTCCCTGTGTTGGGAACTTATTTTATAAAGCTCTCGGGTCATAGCAGATTCTAAAGAGATATCACAATCGTGAAAAACCGATGTCGGGAAACTTCTAAGTTCGTGTTTTGGGGTTATAGTCTCATGTTTGTCCAGAACATCATCACTAAAGGTTTGTAATCACCAACTAAACCTTAAATGCATCTCTACCACTCAAATCACCTACTAAAATCATTATAGAAATTTCCAAGATCACTAATCTAGCTTAAACGAACTCTAAACATAACTAGGAGGTTAAGAAACCAAATAACATAAAATAAAGTTAAGGGTTTACCTCTTGGAGCAACTGAAGAAAATTCCAAGATGGTGCAAAGTGCTCAAAATCCAAACTCGAACTTGCTATGGGGTGTAGGATGAGGTGGTGCACATTTTTTGTGAAGGTAGCCATGGGTTTTGAGTTGGTTTTTGAGATGATTCTCATAGGGTAATGAAGTGGAGGATGAGGTGAAGGAAGAGGATGAAGGAGATGAGGTGAAGAAAATAATTGAAGTGTGAAGAAAGAATGGAACCATGGTTAAGGGTTGACTCCTCTCTTTCTCTCTCTCTAGCCTATGCTCTCTTGTCCCCCTCCATATCACATCATGTCTTCTCTTTTGTCTCTTCTCACAATATCTTTTGTCTTTTTCTTTTAAAACCCAAATGCAACAAATACAAAATGGAACAATGCATGCAACAAAAATACAATATGTCATGGTGCACTAGCCATGGTTAATACAAAAGTGAATTTGACCTAAAACATGATTAATAGTGCACTAATTAAGTTTAACATAAACTTGCATATAATTAATTGCATAATTATTTATAAAATGCCCAAATCCAATAAATACCTTTTTTAATTAATAATTCATATTAATATCCGAATATTTTCCAAATATTGGTATATATAATTATACCATTTTACGAAAACCCTAAATTCATACTTGAATAGTTTTCATGAAATTTATTATTTTATTATTTAAATTCAAAAAATAATATTTTATATTTCTGAAATATTACACCAGGTCTCCATGTGCACCACCACACATGAGACTTAGAGGACTTTCGAAACTTCTCACGAAGGGATGAGTCAGATGAAAGAAAGTAAAATCAATCGACTCATGAGTGAATACGAACAGTTTAAAATGAGCATTGATGAAACGATTGATGTAATGCACTCAAAATTTAATAAGATCATTAATAAACTTTTCAACTATTGTCACGACCCGTAGTTCGACCCGTGACCGGCACTTAACCACGTAACGTCTACAGGCGTAACGCGACTAAGTAAGCCGAAACCCAGAAATCAAAACCATTAAAAGTAGTGAGTGTTGAAAGAATTTGTTTAAAAACATTTGGAAAACCATAAGTAGTTTAGTAATATTCTTTAAAGTTCAAGTTATCTTCTTAAAAATTTTGGAAGCATTTCCTTTGTAAAACTAACCCCGAAATCGGGTACAAGACAAGATATGAGCAAAATGATAACAATATAATAAAGTATCCCAAACGGGAGCAATCACGCCCAACGGCGGAAACAATCACCACAAGAGTAATATACGACGCTGTAGGGAAGAAATGAGCAATAAGTGAAAAACATCACAAATGATAAAAACTGCAGAAGTAAAGTCGGCTCACACGAGCTCCACACCAGAATACAAATAATATACATCATCGTCCTCACACTGGTCTCTAAGTCAAATACATATAAAGGTAGATGGAGAATACTGGATACAAAAGTCTGTACAAATGGAAAATAACCAGATACCACAACCCACCTAACAGCAAAACAGCTCACGCACCAACTGCAGTGGTATCCGTAGCCAAAAGATACAAGAAAGCAGCATGCCGCGACTACTCTGAGGGGCAACCTGCAAACACTGTGGCACAATGGGGGTAAGTTGCCAACTCGTGAATAGGAGATAACATATAAAGGTAATCACGAGTATGCACGTACTGCGCTACTCTAACATATGCCATCAGATAATATCTATATGCGATGAGCAGGACGTACAATAATCATGCATAAGTACTCTATCAGGTAATATGACTACAGGATGAGATGCAAAATAATGAATACTGAGCATGGGATAAAATAACATCTACACGGAATGTCAACGTGGAAAATATAATTGGTGTCCATCAATGCACCCAAATCCCAATAAAACTCAGGTGCCGTCATCCTCATCGGCCCTCAAATCCTGTAAATCTCTGAGAATCGCGAATGCCCAACATCGGCACTCAAAATATCATGAAATAATCGTGTCCAGCATCGACACGCAAATCCTCATATATCGGGCTCCGTCAGTCCGGATCGACCCACGGGCTCCGTCTGCGGTATCGGCCCTCGGCCCCGGCAGTACGGATCGTCCCGTATCCATCTATCGACTCTGGTCAGTATCCTCCGGATAACCGCCAGGTCCAACCAATCACCGGTAGGTAGTAGTCCCTCTGCCAGGCTCACCGTCTGTATACACAGCATCCCTTTCTTGTCCCGGGGTACCATACCGGGTCCACCATGTACCCGCAATCGGCTTCGTCTAGCTCCTCGATTCGAGTTCACATGTCACATGTCTCAGAACCGAGAAAACGCATGGTAGACGCACCGAAATATCATATCAAGAGGAACCGGGTTTTCAAAACAGTGCATATTTTCTTAAATAACTCCACGGTCCTCAAATCCAGAAATCACATGAAATCCAAAGCCAATGCGTAAATCCATGCGATATAAGATATGCATCAGAAGTCGTACTGTAAGAAAAAGGGAGAAACCGCTCTTTAAGTAAATTCAGTTTTTAAAAGGTATCATGCGGTCCCCATTTTTACCAAAATCAGCTTATCTAGGTAGGTATAGTTTGAATATGCAAATGAGCATGTGTACAAGTAGCATAATCATGTCACATCACATATCAAGTGAGCTACAATATATCGTTCATGGTAATTCTATAATGTGAATGTCATGGCAATTACTAACGGTGTGTGTGTAACATGCAGATTAGTGCTCGTGCAACATGAACCGTTAGTAACAGTGCGGTGTGTTATCAATTCTAAGTTCATATATATATATATATATATATATATATATATATATATATCAGGAACTACAGTATGCAATTAAGGTATATGGATGCAAATATGCAGCTACTATAGCCTATCAAGCCCTGACGCTTTACGCCATACGGGCGATTTCCCAGTAGATGTTAAATCTACTCACCGTGGTCTCGTGCTAAGTGTAGCCGACGACTTATTTCCCCTTCTTCGCGGCGTCCGTCGTACTCGCCTGCGAACCTAGAATTTCACAAGAAAATAGACATAAGCTAAAATCTACAAAAACGCGACAATAAAGCCAAAAAAGAAACCCGCGTCGCGAACCAAACGCGTGTGTGTGCGATACGCTAAAACGTGTGATTACGCGCCTGAAGCTACCCCGACACGTCGCGATACGCAGAAAACCCCAAACCCACACACGTGTCACACGTGTCGCGAAGGTTAAAATTGTAGGAAATAGGGTATTTGGTTCCAGATTTTTCTACAGATAGAATTTTACAAAATTGCATATACCAAATGTCTTAGAAATGTAGCAGACACCAACAGAACAAACCCTAAAACCAAGGTCCCCCATCTGGCCACAATTTGCCGCCAGAATGAATATTCCGGCGGCCCACCTAGGGAATTGTGCTCCCGTACTTTGTGTGTGTTCTCTAAATCTACTGAACATGCTCCAGTAAATACAATTTTAGCCTGAAGCCATTGGGTCACAAGCAGATCACAACAGAACCAAAAACCTAGTTAAAAAGCTATTTTAACACTAAATCAATACATTAGGGTATTTTAGTGAAACCTGAAGCAAATCTTTGGTTAAAACAACACAAATAACACATAACTAAGCTAAACAAGCCATAAAAATGTTAACTTATCACAAGCTTCACTAATTCCCTTCAATATCACAAAAATGCACAAAAATACGATTTTTAGCAAACAAAACTACAATTTATGAACTAAGGTGCTAAGGGTGAGTTTAATACCTCCAAAATATCCTAGGAAAACCTCACTTCCTGCCCCTTGCCCTCAAAGCCACTGACTTGACACCAAAATCCCCAAAAGAGCTATTTTTCCAAGGTTTTTGTGAAGGAATATGAGATTTTTATGTAGGGTTTGTATATGGATCAAATGAGAAGCAAAAGGAGAAGGGAATGATGATGATGCTGCTGCAGCTGCTGCTTCTCTCTGCTGGGAGCAGAAAATGAGAGGGAGAGAGGGAAAATGAGTGAGAAAAAAATGGTCAAAAGGTCAAGCCAACTTCACCTAACCCCCATACCTCCCATTCTCCATTTTAAATTTTGAAAAGAAAGGGTTGACTTGGTTTAATTTGGGGAAAAATAGAACCATGCATGAAGAAAGGAAAAAAAGTTACATGCTAGCACTTTTTAACCTAAGTCACAAAAATGTGATAAGTGTGCATGTGATACACTAATCCTTGCTTAGGAAAATAATTAAGGAAAAATTTCCAAGTAAAGTGAACACAAGCTAAATTATAATTAATAAACTCCATATATATAAAAACACCTCTCATCACAATTAGAACTAGTAAAAAAAAATAAGTTTTACGGGTTTTCATGAAAAACACGCATCATTACTAACTAACGCGAAATTAACCAAAACGAATTTAAAAGCGTTACAATCTACCCCCCTTAACGAAATTCGGTCCCCGAATTTAAAAAAAATCAACTACGCGTACCTTCGAAGAGATGGGGATACTTCTTCCTCATCTCGTTCTCGGTCTCCCAAGTGACCTCCTCGCTGCTCGGGCCACGCCAAAGGACCTTGACGGATGGTATATCCTTTGATCTCAATTTCTTCACCTGTCGATCTAAGATGACCACCGGCTGCTCTGCAAAAGAAAGGTCGCGCTCCAGCTAGATCGTCGGGTGCTGAATCGCATGCGAAGGATTATGAAGATACCTGCGGATCATCGAAACGTGGAATACGGGGTGCACATCTGGGAAACTGGGCGGAAGGACTAACCGATACGCAACTGCACCAACACGCTCGAGGATCTCGAAGGGGCCCATGTACCTAGGACTAAGCTTCCCCTTCTTCCCAAATCTCATCACACCTTTCATTGGGGAGACCCTCAAGAAAACATGATCGCCAACAGAAAACTCAAGTCTGCGCCGATGACGGTCCGCATAAGATCTCTGCCTGCTCTGGGCTGCTCTCATCCTATCGTGAATCAACTGGATCTTCGCGGTCGTCTTCTCAACAATCTGCGGCTTTAAGATATTGCTCTCGCTGAGCTCTGTCCAACATGCGGGCGATCTGCATCTCCTCCCATAAAGAGCCTCGAATGGTGCCATCTGAATAGGAAACTGTTATTGTAAGAGAACTATACTAAGGGTAAATGATGATCCCAGCTACCTCCGAAGTCTAAGACGCACGCTCGGAGCATGTCCTCGAGAGTCTGAATAGTCCGCTCTGACTGGCCGTCGGTCTACGGATGAAATGCTGTGCTGAAACTCAAGCGGGTGCCCAAAGCCTCCTGAAGCCTCTGCCATAGTCGGTTGGTAAACTGGGTGCCTCGGTCGGACATGATACATGTCGGGACTCCATGCAGTCGTACAATCTCGTCGATATATATCTGGGAATACTGAGCAAATCCGAAAGTCGTCTTCACCGGCAGGAAGTGAGCCGCTTTCGTCAGTCGATCCATGACTACCCAAATGGAGTCATACCCTCGACTATGTAGGGTTCCTAGGGACGCTAATGAAGTCTCACAAGGCATCAACCATGCCAATTTTAAATTTTAAAAGTGCCGAGAAACTCTAATACGGATCGTTAACTAGAAATTTAGGCGAAACAATAAACTAGTTAACATCTTAACTAAAAGTAGGAAGCTACAACCTTTGTAGATCCGGTTATCCACTTCCTTAGCTCCACGTAGTCGCTCCCTCGCTGTTCATCTCGAATCCCGGACTCTCGCATCGGCTTCATCGGAGAAATGAGCGGAATAGTCGTCGGCTACGATGCCGAAGATGATCTACGTCGAGGCTTCACAAGATCAAGCTCCGACTTCACCAAGTTGTGAAACTTGTGAAGAAAACACCCAAAACCACTTGGCAAGAGGTTGAGGATGAAGAAATAGGAGGTGGGTTCACTTTAGAATTGGATTTCTCACTTTAGAACTCAAGAAGTCATTAATGGAGTCTAGTTTTCTTTCTTGAAGAAGAAGGAGAAGATGAAGATAGAATATGATAAAAGTATCTTCATAATAGAAAATAAATCAATACTTATCATATCCTAACTAAGGTCAAGTGTAGAGAATATACCATGGTAAGTGGGAATGGTTAGGGTTAAGCATGAAGACAAAATGGTCTCTTTAGTCAAAGCTTCATGAAGCAAACATGTGCACAAAGTATCTTCATGAAGATAGATATAATATAAGCGCATATGAAGATAGAAGATGAAGATATAATATGATAAAAGTATCTTCATGAAGCTATAATATGATAAAAGTAGGAGCGAAACGAAATAGGAGCGCATATGAAGATAGAAGATGAAGATATAATATGATAAAAGTATCTTCATGAAGCTTCAACAAGCTTCATGATAAAAAGAAACCATTTTATTTTCATTTATCCATTTAAATAAATAAAGAATGGTTAAATAAATGAGTGAATAAATAAAAATCCTAATCATTTACTTAACCAAGGTCTAATTCTTTACACTTAACCAAATGAGCAAGTATCATCAAACATGATACAAACATGTGCACAAAAGTATATCACATATACAACTTGCACATCAAGTGAGAAAATCCATTTAAAGTGAACCAATACTAGTTAATGCAAAGTAATATATCAAATATACAAGTATACATTAAATCATTAAATCAACACTTGATTTAACGATCCGGTCATATCGTATATAACCGACTAGTATCCTTTGTATCGGCTTATCGAATCAATCCTTGATTCGATATCTAGGTCATATCGAATGTAACCAATCGATACATTCATCGCGAGAACGGAATACGGTATCACATACACGCATTATTCTCGGTCCTGCACATATCTCATATGCGCTCCTATTTCGTTTCGCTTGAGCCAGGAAACCTCTGTGTAGGACTCTAAAGACTCGTCAATACGCCGGCAGCAGATGATGATCATATCAATCACCCACAAGCCGCAAGCGGTCTGCTAAACGTAACGGCCACCCGGGTATTGAGCGATCAGAAGATCGACAAGCTAGCCCGCTCACACTCCTGTGAATCCAACCAGTAACACTTACCGTACAGTCTGGTCTGTTCGTCTGATATGTCGCATATCAAGTCTAGGGGTGGTATACGTCAGACCCCAATAACCGATAAGTCGTGCCGATGTGAGGCTCATAACGGGTCGAGAAACTACTGGTAACACATACCAGCAAATCTCTGATCAGCCCTGGCCAGGGACTTCCCTGTTACGGCCAATCGAGTACAGCGCAACATCAATCCCCAATACCGGGAGAGACGAAACCCCTCCTATCGCTCATTGCCTCCATGTGACTCGGGACTGTACCCAAAGACCACCGTTTTGCACGCCCTCATAGACGTGGTAAGGTGGAGATCAAAGCACAGTGGGAATCACACAAGACTCTATGACGATCTCGGGTCTACAGACTAACCTGCACAAGTGTCACCTGAGAACTGCCATCTGACGTGAGGTATAATACCATCTGGGAGTTCTCGGCGAGTCCGTCCAGTGTACCCAGTCTCCACTGAGCACCCGTACACCATCTCTGATGTCAAACACCAATGGATATGGGATCATCCATCGCCCATCTCATGGGTCGAGAAGCGTATACGCTAGTCTACACTGGTATATCGATGCCCCGTCTTGATACACCCACGACTAGGGACCTTGAAGGATGTACTTATGGACTACCATGTCCCCACCAGTATGATCTGCATCATAGTCCAGGCAGTCAAGTATACATCCTAAGGGCTTTATCAACATGCAACTATAAGACAGTTTAAAGAGACAAGTGTACATGTTAAGATAAAGAGCAACCAGATAGCATACTATCATATCGAGCAAGAAAGTCATCTCTATATATGTCCAAGCATCCAATATAATATACATCATCTGTACAATACTGGCCTCTATGGCATACATACAACTAACAGACTAGTCCTGGATAGACCTACAATGAAGTCCATAGAAATCTGCTCCCATTTCCACTGCAGAATGGGTAACAGTTGTAGCTCTCCCGTGGGCCTCTGGTGCTCGGCCTTGACTTGCTGACAAGTCAGGCATCTCGACACGAAATCTGCAATGTCCTTCTTCATTCCGTCCCACCAGTAAACATCTCTCATATTATGGACATCTTGGTGGAACCCGGATGAACACTGTACACCGATCGATGTGCCTCCTCAAGAATCTCGCGACGCAGTCCCTCAGCATCTGGTACACACAGTCTAGTCCTAAATCGCAGTAACCCCTGATCATCGATCACGAACTCGAAAATCTGCCCTGTCCAATCTGTGCCATGATCTCTGAACAACGGTCATCACTGTACTGTGCCTCATGTATACGGTCAAGCAACTGTGGGCGTGTACGAACATGCGCAACCTGTCCCCCGATCGGCGTGAACTCGAACTGCACTCGGCTGTCGCATGAAATCTGCCAATCTGCCGACGACTGCCTCTGTACTGCGCTCAAACAAGATAGACTACCCCCGGGCCTCCTACTCAAAGCATCCGCCACTACATTTGCCTTGTCCGGGTGGTAAAGGATCTCACAGTCGTAGTCCTTCGCTAACCCCATCCAACGGCGCTGTCTAAGATTCAGGTCCCGCTGCTGAAATATATACTTTAAACTCTTGTAATCAGTGAATATCTGGCATGACTCGCCGTATAGGTAATGTCGCCAGATCTTAAGTGCAAAGACCACTGCAGCCATCTCCAAATCGTGAGTGGGGTAGTTCTGTTCATGTTTCTTCAACTGCCGTGAAGCATACGCGATCACCCTGTCATGCTGCATCAATACGCACCCCATCCCCACTCGAGAAGCATCAAAATAGACCACAAATCTGCCCGATCCTGAAGGCAATGATAACACCGGCACCGTAGTCAGTCGAGTCCGTAGCTGCTGAAAACTGTGCTTGCACTCCTCCGTCCAATCGCAAGAAACTCCCTTCCGGGTCAACCCGGTCAAAGGTGCAGCAATACGGGAGAAGTCTTGAATAAATCGCCTGTAGTAACCGGCCAACCCTAGAAAGCTGCGGATCTCCGTAACTGATATGGGCCTGGTCCAACGTTTAACGGCCTCTATCTTCTTCGGGTCCATACATATACCATCTCGTGTAATCACGTGACCTAAGAAGTCTACGCTATCCAGCCAGAATGCACACTTGGAGAATTTCGCGAAAAGCTGGTGCTCCCTCAAAGTCTGCAGTGTAATCCGCAATTGTTGCTCGTGCTCCTCTCTGCTCCGGGAATACACCAAGATATCATCAATGAATACGATGATGAACAGATCAAGATACGGCCAGAAAATACGGTTCATTAAGTCCATGAATGCTACTGGGGCGTTGGTGAGTCCGAACGACATCACCAAAAACTCATAATGGCCATAGCGCGTGCGGAAAGCTGTCCTCGGTATATCCTCCTGTCAAACCCGCAGCTGATGGTATCTTGATCGCAAGTCGATCCTCGAAAAATATCCTGCCCCCTGAAGCTGGTCGAACAAGTCGTTGATGCGTGGCAAAGGATATCTGTTCCGCACGGTAACCCTGTTCAGCTGGCGGTAGTCGATACACAAACGCAAACTGCCGTCCTTCTTCTTGACAAATAGGACAGGAGCACCCCAAGGAGAAACACTGGGTCGAATAAGTCCCATATCCAACAAATCTTGCAACTGACCCTTCAACTCTCTAAGTTCCGTCGGGGCCATCCGATAAGGCGGTATAGAAATAGGCCCCGTGCTGGGAATCAAATCAATACAAAAGGCGATGTCGCGCTCAGGCGGTAGCCCAGGAAGCTCGTCAGGGAACACATCAGGGAACTCGCTAACAATCGAAACCTGATCCAACGGAACCTCTGTAGCTCTAGTATCGCAAACATAGGCGAGAAATCCCTGACATCCCTTCCTCAAAAGCTGTCCAGCGCGAAAAGAAGAAATCAAGCTGTGAGGAGTGGCACCACGGTCCCCCTGCACAACAAAAGCCGACTCGCCGGGAAAACAAAACCTAACTGTCTTCTCGCGGCAGTCCACAGAAGCGTAGCATGTGGCTAACTAATCCATGCCCAAAAGAACGTCGAAATCCAACATCTCAAGAAGGATCAAGTCGACAGGCAACTCTCTCTCGCCAATACGGACAACACAGGATCGGAACACGTGCCTAGCAACAAACGACTCTCCCACAGGAGTGGTCACAACAAGCGGCTGATCAAGCAAACCGGACTCTCTACCCAAACTCGGCATGAAGTGTGTGGAAACATACGAGTGCGTGGATCCCAGATCAAACAACATGTGTGCATCAACGGAACATACAGAAAGGATACCTGAGACCACTGCATTGGACGCCTGCGCGTCCTCATGCGTCAAAGAAAAAACCCGCACCTGTCCTCCACCTGCGACTGACTGTCCCCTACTAACAACTGGCTGTGCTCTGCCTCGGCCACCTCGTCCTCTGTGAGCAAATCCACCGCGACCACGACCTCTCTGTGCATGAAACTGGCACGAAGCAGCGGTAGGTACAATAGGCATCGCCCTCTGGGGTGGAGAAGGTGGAAGTGTGACGTGAGGTACGGCAGTCTCGCCCTCGCGTGGCTCCGGACAATCTCGAACACGATGATAAGTACTCCCACATCGGAAACATCTAGATGGTGCCGGCTGACCCTCCTGGGGATAAGTGCTGAATAGCTGACCTCGCCCTGATCCTCCGCTAACCCCCATACCTGAACAGAACCTATCGCGGCGCCTAAACGGCTGTCTTTGTGCCGGAGTATCAGTACGAACTCTCTTCGGCCCTGGAACTACCGAAGTCTCAGCAAGGCGCTCCTCGACTAATAAGGCTGCGTCTACAGCTGCTGCATAAGTCTCGCAATGCTGGGCGCTGATCGCAAGGAATAGTGGTGTAAGCCTCGGACAAATCTCTTGACTCGCATCTCCTCAATAGCCACTAAATATGGGGCATAGACCGATAACTCGGTGAACAACACGTCGTATTCTGCCACTGTCATCTCCGGAGTCTGACGTAAGGACTCGAACCTGCGCGCTCTCGAATCTATGACACTCTGTGGAAGGAAGCGGGCAAGGAACACCGTTACGAACTCTGTCCAGGTCATAGGAGGAAGACCTGCTGCTCTGCCCTTCTCGACCGATTCACACCATTTCTGCGCAAGACCTTCCGGGAGAAAGCTCGCGAACTCTACCCATCTCACATCTGAGCATCTAAGGGAACGGCATATCCGGGCCATCCTATCAATGAAAGACCGTGGGTCCTCGGCTGCATCGGTGCCTGTGAAGACCGGAGGCTTCAGCCTCATAAACTCTGATAGCGATACCGTAATAACCTCTGTAGCTGCAGGGGCAACTGCCTGTACTGTGGGTATTATCACGGTCCCTGCAACGGGTGGAACTACCTCTGGTCGCTGCGCTTGAAGTGTCTCAACTAGCAATCCCATCATCTGGCGCATCTCCTGCATACTGGATCCCATCGTCTGACGCATCTCCTGCATACCAGCCCCTAGCATGGTGATCTGATCTGTCGTAGGAGGAACAGCCTGCTCGGGTACAATCGGTGTACTACTCGGACAGTCCTCATCTCGGACGAGTCAACTCGAATCTCGGCTCTCGCGGCCGCTCTCTGCGCCCTTGTAGTCTTTGGCGGCATAATGGCTGAAAACAAAATAGGATTCGATAAGGATACGGAAATCGAATCGCAAGAATGTATATACTCATGAAGGAATTTAAATCAATAAGTCCTAAGGTTGCTTAGGCGGAGTACCGTGTCGTGAGTATGCCGCAGAACATACACACGCTACGCCACTCTGCTTCAGCTACCTACTCCATCATACCAGGGTCATCCTACACTCCGAAAGGTAAAACCTACGCTCGATACCAACTTTGTCACAACCCGTAGTTTGACTCGTGACCGGCACTTAACCACGTAACGTCTACAGGCGTAACGCGACTAAGTAAGCCGAAACCCAGAAATCAAAACCATTAAAAGTAGTGAGTGTTGAAAGCATTTGTTTAAAAACATTTGGAAAACCTTAAGTAGTTTAGTAATATTCTTTAAAGTTCAAGTTATCTTCTTAAAAAATTTGGCAGCATTTCCTTTGTAAAACTAACCCCGAAATCGGGTACAAGACAAGATATGAGCAAAATGATAACAATATAATAAAGCATCCCAAACGGGAGCAATCACGCCCAACGGCGGAAACAATCACCACAAGAGTAATATACGACGCCGTAGCGAAGAAATGAGCAATAAGTGAAAAACATCACAAATGATAAAAACTGCAGAAGTAAAGTCGGCTCACATGAGCTCCACACCAGAATACAAATAATATATATCATCGTCCTCGCACTGGTCTCTAAGTCAAATACATATAAAGGTAGATGGAGAATACTAGATACAAAAGTCTGTACAAATGGAAAATAACCGGATACCACAACCCACCTAACAGCAAAACAGCTCACGCACCAACTGCAGTGGTATCCGCAGCTAAAAGATACAAGAAAGCAGCCTACCGCGACTACTCTGAGGGGCAACCTGCAAATACTGTGGCACAACGAGGGTGAGTTGCCAACTCGTGAATAGGAGATAACATATAAAAGTAATCAGGAGTATGCACGTACTGCGCTACTCTAACATATGCCAGCAGATAATATCTATATGCGATGAGCAGGACGTGCAATAATCATGCATAAGTACTCTATCAGGTAATATGACTACAGGATGAGATGCAAAATAATGAATGCTGAGCATGGGATAAAATAACATCTACACGGAATGTCAACGTGGAAAATATAATCGGTGTCCATCAATGCACCCAAATCCCAATAAAACTCAGGTGCCGTCATCCTCATCGGCCCTCAAATCCTATAAATCTCTGAGAATTGCGAATGCCTAATATCGGCACTCAAAATATCATGAAATAATCATGTCCAGCATCGACATGCAAATCCTCATATATCAGGCTCCGTCAGTCCGGATTGGCCCACGAGCTCCGTCTGCGGTATCGGCCCTCGGCCCCAGCAGTACGGGTCGTCCCGTATCCATCTATCGACTCTGGTCAGTATCCTCCGGATAACCGCCAGGTCCAACCAATCACCGGTAGGTAGTAGTCCCTCTGCCAGGCTCACCGTCTGTATACACAGCATCCCTTTCTTGTCCCGGGGTACCATACCGGGTCCACCATGTACCCGCAATCGGCCTCGTCTAGCTCCTCGATTCGGGTTCACATGTCACACGTCTCAGAACCGAGAAAACGCATGGTGGACGCACCGAAATATCATATCAAGAGGAACCGGGTTTTCAAAACAGTGCATATTTTCTTAAATAACCCCACGGTCCTCAAATCCAGAAATCACATGAAATCCAAAGCCAATGCGTAAATCCATGCGATATAAGATATGCATCAGAAGTCACACTGTAAGAAAAAGGGAGAAACCGCTCTTTAAGTAAATTCAGTTTTTAAAAGGTATCATGTGGTCCCCAGTTTTACCAAAATCAGCTTATCTAGGTAGCTATAGTTTGAATATGCAAATGAGTATGTGTACAAGTAGCATAATCATGTCACATCACATATCAGGTGAGCTATAATATATCGTTCATGGCAATTCTATAATATGAGTGTCATGGCAATTACTAACGGTGCGTGTGTAACATGCAGATTAGTGCTCGTGCAACATGAACCGTTAGTAACAGTGCGGTGTGTTATCAATTCTAAGTTCATATACATATATATATAGCAGGAATTACAGTATGCAATTAAGCTATATGGATGCAAATATGCAGCTACTATAGTCTATCAAGCCCTGACGCTTTACGCCATACGGGTGATTTCCCTATAGATGTTAAATCTACTCACCGTGGTCTCGTGCTAAGTGTAGCCGACGACTTGTTTCCCCTTCTTCGCGGCGTCCGTCGTACTCGCCTGCGAACCTAGAATTTCACAAGAAAATACACATAAGCTAAAATCTAAAAAAAACGCGACAATAAAGCCAAACGAGAAACCCGCGTCGCGAACCAAACGCGTGTGTGCGCGATACGCTAAAACGTGTGATTACGCGCCTGAAGCTACCCCGACACGTCGCGATACGCAGAAAACCCCAAACCCACACACGTGTCACATGTGTCGCGAAGGTTAAAATTGTAGGAAATAGGGTATTTGGTTCCAGATTTTTCTACAGATAGAATTTTACAAAATTGCATATACCAAAGGTCTTAGATATGTAGCAGACACCAACAGAACAAACCCCAAAACCCAGGTCCCCCATCTGGCCGCAATTTACGGCCAGAATGAATATTCCGGTGGCCCACTTAAGGAATTGTGCTCCCATGCTTCATGTGTGTTCTCTAAATCTACTGAACATGCTCCAGTAAATACAATTTTAGCCTGAAGCCATTGGGTCACAAGCAGATCACAACAGAACCAAAAACCTAGTTAAAAAGCTATTTTAACACTAAATCAATACATTAGGGTATTTTAGTGAAACCTGAAGCAAATATTTGGTTAAAACAACACAAATAACACATAACTAAGCTAAACAAGCCATAAAAATGTTAACTTATCACAAGCTTCACTAATTCCCCTTCAATATCACAAAAATGCACAAAAATACGATTTTTAGCAAACAAAACTACAATTTATGAACTAAGGTGCTAAGGGTGAGTTTAATACCTCCAAAATATCCTAGGAAAACCTCACTTCCAGCCCCTTGCCTTCAAAGCCACTGACTTAACACCAAAATCCCCAAAAGAGCTATTTTTCCAAGGTTTTTGTGAAGGAATATGAGATTTTTGTGTAGGGTTTGTATATGGATCAAAAGAGAAGCAAAAGGAGAAGGGAATGATGATGATGTTGCTGCAGCTGCTGCTTCTCTCTGCTGGGAGCAGAAAATGAGAGGGAGAGAGGGAAAATGAGTGAGAAAAAATGGTCAAAAGGTCAAGCCAACTTCACCTAACCCCCATACCTCCCATTCTCCATTTTAAATTTTAAAAAGAAAGGGTTGACTTGGTTTAATTTGGGGAGAAATAGAACCATGCAAGAAGAAAGGAAAAAAAGTTACATGCTAGAACTTTTTAACCTAAGTCACAAAAATGTGATAAGTGTGCATGTGATACACTAATCCTTGCTTAGGAAAATAATTAAGGAAAAATTTCCAAGTAAAGTGAACACAAGCTACATTATAATTAATAAACCCCATATATATAAAAACACCTCTCATCACAATTAGAACTAGTAAAAAAAAATAAGTTTTACGGGTTTTCATGAAAAACACGCAACATTACTAATTAACGCGAAATTAACCTAAACGAATTTCAAAGCGTTACAACAATGGAAAAACTTTTACAGAAAAAAGAAGTGCTTAAAGATGTTGAGAGTTCTCATGGAAGAATGGACACCCAAGGTTACAACGATCGAAGAAGTGAACGATCTAGACGAAATAATCTTAGAGACCTTGTTGGGAAGCTCAAGGCACACGAGATGAAGCTCAATGATAGTAGGGCAAACTAAAAAGGTGAAGAACCTCAAAAGAAAATAAGCCTAGATCTAAAGGCAAATAGCATTCCATTGGAAGAATCGGAGAGTAAAAGTGATCAAAGTGGAAGTGAAGACGACATGGCGGTGCTTGCAAAGAAATTCACCAAGGTAATGAAGTCCAGAAACTTCAACAGGAAAGGAAACTACAAAAGTAGAAGAGCCTTCAACTTCTAACTGTTGGGCTACGGCAGTGCCCCGACCGTCAATCCGACGCCAAATGCGGAACAAAAACTTTTTACAAAACTGGCGCTATCGTAACCAAATACCCGGATTGTTCCATTAACCGTAAACTAGAAAACTGTAAAAAAGTTTGGAAAGATTATACCGATCGATCCGTATCCTTCGGTCTTTAATCTCCGCACCAAACTCCCGCTTCTGCGCCGACGAAGTTCGCTCCCCGATCTCGCACGTCGAAGTGGCACCACGTCGATGAATCTTTATACGGGCTCCCGCTTCAAAACGAAGCAACTCAGACATGAAGTTTGCTAGCCGACATGTCCAAAATTGAAGTAGAGAGAGTGTAGAATAGTTTGTCTCAAGACACCCAAGTGATTGGGTGGAGGTAAATTGGAGTTGCCAAGGAGGAGAATATGAGCACAGTGAGATAAGAAACAATGGGCTCTCCTAATGCTAGAAGTGTTCTCTGGGGTTTTGAAGTGAGAGTGAATTAATGAGTGAGAAGTAGTGGTGGAAGTGAAAAACCACACATCAAGAAAAAGAAACCAAGGCCTTCTCCCCACCGCAAAAACCCCCCTGCTAATTAAAAAGCAGGCGAAATTGCAGATGGCCCCTCCAAATCCCATGCTGCCCCCTCGCTCACTCGCTCACCAAACATGCCCTTGCCCAGGCCCATTAAATGCAGCATGGACAGTCCCATACCCTTCTAGAAGCCAGCACAAAGCCAGATCAAGGATGCAGACCCGGGTTTTGAAATTTAGGCAAGGAGATGGGCCAAAAATAAAGCTCGCAACAATTAAACATGCATCGACATGTTTAAGACGGAAAAAAAACTGTCAACTCCGAAAGTAATCCCGTAACGAATTACGAGATTACCCCTCAACAGTAAATACATACCCGCATTTGTATTTCGACCGAATACGAATGCAAAGAGACAAAAAAATATTCCTACACATTATAATACTAGGATCCGGCTTAAACCAAAGCCCACTAGTATTATCTGTCCGAACCATGACACGTGCACAAGTGCACGTGCATGTTCGAACCCTACCATAAAACCATACGGCCTCTACAACGTTTCGCCCGAAATTGGGAAACTGACTATGGGGGACTCTAATGACTCATCAATACACTGGCAGTGGGTTTAACCACAAGCACGTCGGTGGTACTAGCTGTACGTAACGGTTGCCCATGTATTGATCGGAAGGGAAGCTGACGAATGAACTCATCCAGAAACCCTACTGAGCCTGACAGTGACAATATCCATACAGTCCGGTCTGTTCGTCGAAGAATATCGCATATCGAGTCTAGGGGGTTGATAAAATCAGACCCCTAATAACGCGAAAATTCGTGTCGGTATGAAGCCCATCACCACCTGAGAAACTACTGATCCGAATCAGTAATTCTCGATTACCTTGGCCAAGGTTTTCTGGTGATGGCCACCCATGCACTGCGCGACATCAACTCCTAATACCGGGAGAGACGAATCCCCGACGATCCGCTCACTGCCTCCATGTGGCTTGGGACTGTACCCAACTAAAACATGTTTGCACGACTCCTTTGAGCCGTTGTAGGGTAGTAATCAAAGCACAGTGGGAACTCACACGAGACAAATGACGATCTCAGGTCGACAGACTAAGCTGTACACATGTCACCTGGGAACTGCTATCTGACAATAGGTATAATACCAACTAGCAAGTTCCCGGCGAGTCCTGTCCGGTGTACTCATAACCGAATGAGCACATGTATACATCTTAGGTGAACTAATTGACACCAGTGGCTTGTGATACCGGACACCACCCCTCGTCGGGGTCTCGAACTGTACACACTAGTCTACTCTGGAGTATCGATGCCCAGTCTCGAAACTCCCACGACTATGGACACATTAAGGATGTGCTTATAGACCTCAGCTCCCACGTATATGATCGCCATCATACTGCTGGATGTCAAGCAAGAATCCTATGGGCACTATCAATATGTACATGATGATAAAAACAAACCAGATAGCATACTATCATCTCGAGTAAGACTGTCCTACCGATATAGATTCTCCCTCAATCATTGCAATCGCGTACCCACAATCCAATAATTGACTTCGAGGGCACTATATCCAACAATCTCATACTTGCACTTAAGGCTAATTATTGCGATGTCGCATACTCACAGCCCGTGTGATACCGAACATCCAACTCCTCTACTAATCAGTTTCACAAAGCTCGTTTGTAAAACTATTGCGCTCGTGAAATAGCCTCAGTGAGTGGATCCACCCTGATGTTTCTTTACATGTCTCTCTTAATATCAAATTCGTGGAGAAATCCATCTCCCGAAATGAGCAATACATGTCTTAGAATATGTCTGGATATCTGATGGGACCCAACTTACAAATGAACTCCAAATCCAGCAAACTTCTTAGACTGTATCGTCAACTGAATTTAATCAGTATCCTGTGCCATGCTTCCCTCAGTATCCGTTTGGACCACCTGTCCAAACTACAGTCCCTTGTTAGAGGGAAAGCTATAACTCTGACAGTCACTCTGTCATCCAGGCCATCTTGGAAGCCTGGAATGATAACCGTCTCCCGAAGGATCCTGCCATTATCAAATCCCAAGAACATCCACTTATGTTCTAGAACTGCTTCCAAACGTTTCTCCAGGATTGGATTAATATTATAACTTATTGCATCTAGTGCAAAAACAATATCTTGTGTGGTACTTGACATCTCATGATTGACTCAATTGCCTAAGCAAGTGATATGCCAATCATGCATACCCCTCTCCACTTTAGTCTGTAAGACACCTTTAGAGAGGGTGACTCCATCACTTGCCGGTATACTACCGTGTCAGGAGTCGTCTATTCTAAATATCTGTAGAATACTGTCTGAGTACCCAGATTGGGAAACTATCCAAATCTAGATCTAAAATTATAAATCTAGTAACCAAAATGCCAGATATAATATCCAAATCCTATATGGAGAAATTGCTGTGTGACAACCATAGTATAACCGATCGTAGTATAAGAATTTTACTTCCTACTCTGTGTATGTCATCCAAATACTAGGACATCACACCCTACTACCTTCTTAACAGATCCATATCCTATTTTGATGAAGTCAAAAAACTTATGACTGTCACGTCAAAAATTAGATGATCTATCTCCGCTATATTTGCTTTAGTCTATAAATAGACATAAGCTACTTGTCCACTATTCTTCCGCTACTCCCACTGACCACAACAACCCTCTGGTAGAGTCATATATATGTACACTTCTAAAGCTAGTTTAGAACGATGCTATAGTCATCCTCCTGCCGGGTCTCATAGTCTGGAACAGCAGTAGTGTCAAGTCTGGGTAAACAAGAACCACCCTGTCACCGTCCTTGAGGCTACTGGAGTACCTCTCGGGTGCCTGAGGTTACCCACCATATCTGCGGAGTGGCTAATGGAATGTTAAATCTGATTGAATCTTTAGGTCCTATTAAATTTTCAGTAATCGTTTGCGGTTCTGGAAAGTTCTACCATACTCCCACTACTGTTTTCTGAAAAAATCCATTTTACTAAAACTGTGGCGAGTCAAGAACAATATCACTATTGATCTTCCAGATGGTAGAAAGTTAACCCTCGTCAAAGCCCGGAATAACCCACAAACAGCCATTACTGAAACGTGCCTTGAGTTTATCTGGATTCTGGTTTTAAGCATCAGCCGGACGACTCCTTATACCTTAACATAGTTAAGATATAAATTGATTCTATATATATCTAATATAGAAACAAATGCACTAATTTAATTGAAACCAGATTCAAATCATGCAGTTGTCTTCAGTGCATATCAACTAAATGGAGAGAGGCCGATCAACATTACTAAACTTAGGAGTGCGTCCAATTATGAATAACCTGAAAGAGAAACAAGTTTCTCAAAACCATTACTGTCAACTGAATATCTCATACAAGTATCTACATTTTCGATCACCTTGAAGAATCCCGATACTTGTGACACCTGGTTCTCTGCTTTATTCTTGTACCTATGACTTCTCAAACTTGGACCTTGTATTTCTACGAAACACTTGTCCAAAACTTGAGAAGTCATAAGTAAATAGAATATAGTACGAGTACCAACCCCTTTGTCCTAATGGACACTGGACAACATACAATACTTTGTACAAGTCCGCTGAGTTGAATAACTCAAACCCTGTGTGTCGTAGGTTGAAAACTGTACCCAGGCGATTTCCTCAAATATCACCAATTACAACGAATTCTGATATAATGAAGATGATCACCTAATTCCCAATAATTTACTCCCACTCATCTTCTGTAAAACTATACAGATGTGAGAATCAAACCTTGTAAATACATACCCTGGAGCAAGGGTCTAATTGGGAAATCAGTTTTCTATTAACAATGCACAGTGAAACTGAAACATGAAAATGTTTCGAAGGGGTATCTGGATATTCGTAGTAATTCCTCTTCCATTATCAGATTCACGACTGTAACCATATATTTCTTTGCCATCTCTCCAAATCTCTTTATTTGTCTTCGGTCGTTACCTTCTGTACACCTTCGTTAGGCTTAAATAGTTTTCTTCCTTCCCCACCGTTCGGCACCAGCCTATGGTTTGGAAAAATACTATCCAATAAGCATAATAGGTATGCTCTCCTAATCCTAGGAGTACTCGTAACTTGAGAGAAGGTAAGGATAAAAGACAACTGAATAATCCTTATTCTATTTCTCCTGAACCAGAATCCATTCTCGAAAAAGTTCCTTCGAGTTCGTATATAACCATACGATGGATTTATCGAATAGTATTGGATGTTCGTAGTGATACGGGGTGTTCTGGAGAAATACAAAGGTAAAGTAGGAGTGGCGTTGAAAGACTTGGTTTGGTCGTGAATAGCAGTCGCAATTTACTTTGCCCTCTTTCTAATCCCTTTATTTGTCTTTACTCATTACCTTCTGTACACCACACTTAGGCTAATTGGTTTTCTTCATTCCCTACCTTTCGGCTCCTGCCTATGGTTTGGAAGAAAACTATCCAATAAGCGTAATAGGTGTACCGTCTCCTAATTCTAGGAGTCCTCACAACTTGAGAGAAGGTAAAAAGGAAAAGACAACTGAATAGTCCTATTCTATCTCTCCAGAACCAGAATCCATTATCGAATCTGGAACAAGTTCCTTCGAGTTCGTATATAACCATACGATGGATTTATCCAATGGAAGTGGATGTTCGTAGTAATATGGGGTGTTCTGGAGAAATGCAAAGGGTAAATGTAGAAGTGGCAATGAGGTATGTGACTCAGACAATCCAAAAGCCAGTGTTTAAAGAAGGTTAGATTAACTTGTTCACTGAGTTATAATCTAGGGTCGGGTCATGGTCGCAGTCAAAGAGAGAGAGAGAGAAAAGAAACACTCTGCGTGCACTCAAAACTTGAATGTCTCCCACTGTATCCTCGAATTCTCCTCCAAACCTAAAAGGAGAATTAGTCGGAATCACCCGAGGAGTAATCCTACTCATCAGTGGGAATCGGGATCCAATTATCATCGCATGATAACTTGATGGAAGCCACTCAAGTCACCACACTCTAAAAGGTATGTGCAAGCCTGGCAAGTTTCCTGTATGTTCGAATCTACCGATGTGATTTTTACCCCTAGGACCCAAGTGACCTTGACTAAAGATCAAAATGTCAAAAGGTCCTAGTCAAGTTTTACCCGTCATTATCTTGAATGCATTAGCCCCACCCGTACGAGCCTTGACTAAAGATCAAAATGATCATACGACTGTCCTAACCAATCGCATTATCTCTGCAACAGAAAAGCACTACATAGCTACCGAACACTACACCTCGGCTAATGCACGACATACGTAGTACGAAAACTAAGAAATACTAGTCTGAAATGATGGAGGCTATGACTGGTTTTTGGCGAAAAACCTTTAACGTAATGAACTTGATATCGTTGAAGGAATCCAAGTGGTTTTATAAATATATAGTGGCGAAAGCTTTTGCTAAAGAGGTCACTCCCGGTGAAGGGATCTCGGCTCTTTCCTCGTCGAATGAGGTGCAGGATATTCCAAACTGAATACCACGATGCAAAGCAAAAGGAAACGACTATAGTGAAGTTATTACGTTAACGCAAACTTTTACTCAAGGGGTCACTCCCGATGAAGGGATCTCGGCCCTTGCCTTGTCGAATGAGGTGCAGGATATTCCCAATCGAATACCACTGTGCAAAGCAAAAGAGAACGTCTGTAAAGTCAGTTTTTAAAAACTTGGTTCCAAAAACATCATATATAGGTTTGTTTTATCCTTGCATTGATAAGAATCAACGCAGTCCCATCAATTAATCACACCAGACAAGAACGAAAATATGATGTACGTATATGCCATCCGCATTCGCCACTGGGTCCTGTCATCACCCGTTAGGTTACTTAACTAACGACAAAGCGGGGACTGGACTAGCGCGGGTGTAAAACATATACAACATCTACTAGTATATATATCAATATATAATAATCGCTCCAGGCATGATAAATGTAACATCACAGAAAAGTAATAAGCATCACAGAACAATACAGATAATCTGGGAGCCCCGGGTTTCCATTGAGCCGCAAAAGAAACCCGACGTTCCCCTGGTCGTGTGGATAGCCTGTGCAATGAAACCTAGACCCCTATGAGTGCGGCAAGTTACCCGCCAAAACCTAAAGCGAGGCAGCCCCTTCAGCAAAGTGAATGGACCACCCGGCACTTCACGGAATCCGGTAACTTAAGCATCCCTCCTTGGGTCAACCTGTACCCCCTACGAGTGCGGCGAATAGCCCGCCAATTCTAGAGTGAATCCCCCTCTGTCTCAATGCCATGAGATGCGGGCCCGTTATCCTCTATAACCCGTCTATCCATGCACCACACCGTGGGGTAATCCTACTACAGAAAAGAAAATATATACAACGTGTACATCGACCTCAACCCGGTCGTGCCCCAAAAGAATAATATACAAACAGGCAGTGACGGCAGTCCACATGTCGGACGCTCGCCCCGCAATGTCAAATGTATAAATAAAACCAAACTGTACTACCATTGCACGCAAGCTATTCACCACGAAAATCTGCAACATCACAGCACAACAGAACATCAACGTGAATGTCACGGTCGCAAATCCGTCTAAAAGGACTATAGCGATTAGATAAGATTTACCAATCAAATAACATTCACGGTTACAGATAGAAATGTAATGCACTGCTAATTTTAAACAATGTTAGAAAATATTGACTTCGAAATAACCCCCGAATAGCCCCAAACAAACTGATAAAACTTTATCCAAATTGGGCTAAGTAAACAATACCATTGCACAAACAATACAGAGACCAGACCATACCCAAAAAAGCAAACACCAGAAGCCAATAAGAGGCCGGCGACCTCGAAAATTCCAGCCTGGGGCTCGGCCAAATTCCGGCGAAGTGATCTCGTTTTTGGGGTGTAGTCTTGTGGTCATGTCAGTAGTCTTCTGCACTTGTTAAAATAATTTTTGAAGGCACTTTTGAAATAGACAGAGAAGGAATGTGCAGGGGTAGTGTATCGAGTTTTATTCGATTTCGATATGTTAACATTGTCTAAACAAGCTGGTTTACGGTTAATGGGTGGCTCTGATACCATGTTCGGCTACGGCAGTGCCCCGACAGTCAATCCGACGCCAAATGCAGAACAAAAACTTTATACAAAACTGGCGCTACCGCAACCAAATACCCGGATCGTTCAATTAACCGTAAACTAGAAAACAGTAAAAGAGTTTGGAAAGATTATACCGATTGATCCGTGTCCTTCGGTCTTTAATCTCCGCACCAAACTCCCGCTGCTGTGTCGACGAAGTCCGCTCCCTGATCTCACACGTCGAAGTGGCACCACGTCGATGAATCTTTATACGGTCTCCCGCTTCAAAACGAAGCAATTCGGACATGAAGTTTGCTAGCCGACATGTCCAAGATTGAAGTAGAGAGAGTGTAGAATAGTTTGTCTCAAGGCACCCTAGTGATTGGGTGGAGGTAAATTGGAGTTGCCAAGGAGGAGAATGTGAGCACATGAGATTATGCAAGTGAGATAAGAAACAATGGGCTCTCCCAATGCTAGAAGTGTTCTCTGGGTTTTTTGAAGTGAGAGTGAATTAATGAGTGGGAAGTAGTGGTGGAAGTGAAAAAACCACGCATCAAGAAAAAGAAACCAAGGCCTTCTCCCCACCACAAAAAAACCCTTGCCAATTAAAAGGCAGGAGAATTTGCGGATGGCCCCCCCAGAGCCCGTGCTGCCCCCTCACTCACTCGCTCATCGAACATACCCATGCCCATGCCTTTCTAGAAACCCACACAGAGCCACATCCAGGATGCAGACCCAGTTTTGAAATTTAGGCAAGGAGATGGGCTAAAAATAATAGAGCTCACGGCAATTAAATATGGATCAAACAATTAAACGTGGATCAAGATGTTTAAGACGGAAAAAGAAACTGGCAACTCCAAAAGTAATCCCGTAACGAATTACGAGATTACCCCTCAACAGTAAATACATACCCCCATTTGTATTCCGACCGAATACGAATGCAAAAAGACCAAAAAAAATTCCTACACATTATAATACTAGGATCCGGCTTAAACCAAAGCACACTAGTATTATCTGTCTGAACCATGACACATAATACTAGGGCTTAAATCAAAGCCCACTAGTATTATCTGTCCGAACCATGACACGTGCACAAGTGCACGTGCATGTTCGAACCCTGCCATAAAACTATACGGCCTCTACAACGTTTCGCCCGAACTTGGGAAACTGACTGTGGGGGACTATAATGACTCATCAATACACTGGCAGTGGGTTTAACCACAAGCACGTCAGTGGTACTAGCTGTACGTAACGGTTGCCCATGTATTGATCGGAAGGGAAGCTGACGAGCGAACTCATCCAGAAACCCTACTGAGCCTGACAGTGACAGTATCCGTACAGTCCGGTCTGTTCGTCTAAGAGTATCGCATATCGAGTCTAGGGGGTGGATAAAGTCAGACCCCTAATAACGCGATAATTCGTGTCGGTATGAAGCTCATCACCACCTGAGAAACTACTGATACAAATCAGTAATTCTCGATTACCTTGGCCAAGGTTTTCTGGTGATGGCCACCCGTGCACTGCGCGACATCAACCCCCAATACCGGGACAGACGAATCTCCGACGATCCGCTCACTGCCTCCATGTGGCTCGGGACTATACCTAACTAAAACCTGTTTGCACGACTCCTTTAAGTCGTGGTAGGGTAGTAATCAAAGCACAGTGGGAACTCATACGAGACAAATGACGATCTCAGGTCGACAAACTAAGCTGTACACTTGTCACCTGGGAACTGCTATCTGACAATAGGTATAATACCAACTATCAGGTTCCCGGCGAGTCATGTCCGGTGTACTCATAACCGAATGAGCACCTATATACATCTTAGGTGAACTAACTGACACCGGTGGCTTGTGAGACCGGCCACCGTCCCTCGTTGAGGTCTCGAACTATATACACTAGTCTACTCTGGAGTATCGATGCCCAATCTCGAAACTCCCACGACTAGGGAAACATTAAGGATATGCTTATAGACCCCAGCTCCCACGTATATGATCGCCATCAAACTGCTGGCTATCAAGCAAGAATCCTATGGGCACTATCAACATGTACATGATGATAAAGACAAACCAGATAGCATACTATCATCTCGAGTAAGACTGTCCTACCGGTATAGGTTCTTCCTCAATCATTGCAATCACGTACCCGCGATCCAATAATTGACTTCGAGGCACTATATCCAACACTAACAGTAACCTTACTTGTTATGAATGTCATAAGCAGGGTCACATGAAAGCTGATTGCTCAAGCTTGAACAAAGACAAGAATAAGTACAAGGATGTAAAGGATAAACAAGAAAACCAAAGAGCGTTTCAAGCAAAATGGGACGAATCAGATTCGGAGTCTTCTGACAAAGAAGATAAGCAAGTTGCCAACATGTGATTTATGGAACATGAGGACTACGATGCGGTATGCGGTGATGATCTTGATAAGTTAGATAGAAATGACTTGATTGATTTATTTGTTGAACTTCAAGAAAACTTTCAAAAACTATTTTCAACGTATGAGAGTTTGAAAAAGAAATCTTTTTCTACCTTTTGTAACTCTTGTACTATTCTTAAAAATGAAGAAGTTGTTTTGAAAGAAGAAATTATTGAATTGAATACCAAGCTTGAATCTATCACTATTGGGCGTTGAAAGTCTTTCCTAGCACCACCATAAGGTTTATACCGGCATCAAGCATGCAATTTAAAAATTTCTTGGGTGCTAAGCTACACTAACCTAGAATCTAACTAGAATATTAAGGTTTAAAGCATGACATAATAAGTTCTATGCTAAGAGAAAGAGACTGCAACCTTTGTATACCAAGTCCTTCTCTTCTAAAGTTCCGGGTAGTAGTTCCTACGACTCCTCTTGGCTCCACTTGAAAAAGGGATCGAGCTTTCTTTACGATCTTCGTGTCAAAGATGATCCACCTTGAAGTATCTCTAGGTCAAGCTACCTCTTCACTAATCATGCATTAGTGAAGGAAACACCATAATCTAAATGGCTAATCTAGAGTAGGATGATGAAGTAGGGTTTTTAGCTCACTTGGAATTCTCTCAAGCTCTAGGGTTCACAACTCATGTGAGGGTTAGGGCATGGAGGAAGATGAAGAAGAGAAAATGAGGAGAGCAAGAGAAATGAGCTAGCATAAAATGATCAAGTGAAGAATGGCTCTCCCATTCATCTCACTTGTTGAAGCATGGATTATTTCTCAATAATAAATCCAACCATACTTTAATAGTGAATGCAAATGAATAAAATAATGAACAAAGCCTTACTTCACTCATACCCAAAATATCTCCCATTTTCCACCTCTTAATCTATTTTCACAAAATAGATTAATCCATATATATATATATATATATATATATATATATGAGAATAATGGAGAAAAGAGGCCATAGGAGGAAATTTCCTCCTATGGCGTGAAAAAAATACAACCTCGACCAATTTTTTCGACGATCGGCCCCCATCATCTTCATCGTTATCATCTAAGATGTGGGTACACCAAATTTCATGTGATTATACAACTTTTTCACCGTTGATTTAGCAATGTAAAAAGTTCTATTATCGGTAAACCGTTAATTTTGAACCCACTAAATCAACGGTGAAAAAGTTGTGGAATCATATGAAATTTGATGTACGCACATCTTAGATGATAACGATGATGATGATGGGTGGCGATCGTCGGAAAAAATGGCGGAGGTTGTATTTTTTCCACGCCATAGGAGGAAATCCCCTCCTATGGCCTCTTTCCTCCATTAATCTCTCTCTCTCTCTCTCTCTCTATATATATATATATATATATATATATATATATATATCACACACACACATATATATAAAGAGAATATTAACTTTAAGTGTGCTTAATATTAGTTAATATATAATTATATCAAATTATTAAATCAACACTTGATTTAATAATCCGGTAATATGATATATAACTGACTAATATCATTTATCTGTATATCACATTATCAAATCAACGCTTGATTCAATAATCCGGTTATATCACATATAACCTAACCGATATCAAATGTCGCCAGATTAGAATACGATATCACATACTTGTATTTAATCAGGCTCCTGCACATATCAGCGTATGTGCCCTACTTCGTTTCGCTTGAACTAGGAAAGCTCTGTGTGGGACTCTAAAGACTCATCAATACACCAGCGGTAGGTAATGATCACATCAGTTACCCACAAGACGTCAGCGGTACTAGCTGGACATAACGGCTACCAAGGTATTGAGCGATTAGAAGATCAACAAGCAAGCTTGTCCAAACTCCCATGAATCCTATAAATAATACTTACCGTACAGTCCGGTCTCTTCGTCTGATATGTCGAATATCGAGTCTAGGGGTGGAATCGTCAGACCCCAGTAACTTGATAAGTCATGCCGATGTAGGGCTCATAACGGTTCGAGAAACTACTGATAATACTTACCAGTAAATCTCATCATCCCTGGTCAGGGACTTACTGTTATAGCCAATCGAGCATAGCACAACATCAACTCTCTATACCGGGAGAGAAGAAACCCCTCCTATCGCTCACTTCCTCCATGTGACTCGGGACTGTACCTAAAATCCACCAGTTTGCACAACACCTTTGAGCCGTGATAGGGAGGAAATTAAAGTACAGTGGGAACCACACAAGAAACTATGATGATCTCAGGTCTACAAACTAACCTGTACCAGTGTCACCAGAGAACTTCTATCTGACGATTGGTAAAGTACCATCAAGGAGTTCTCGGCGAGTCCTGTTCGGTGTACCCATTCTCTAATGAGCACATGTGTACAATCTTTGATGTCAAATACCAATGGTTATGGGATCAACCATCACCCCCTACTGGGTCAAGAAACATACACACTAGTCTACTCTGGAATATCGATTCCCTGTCTCGATACTCCCTCGACTAGGAACAGTTAAAGGATGTGCTTGTGGACTACACAAGTCCCAGTAGTATGATCCGCATCATAGTCCTGGTAGTCAAGCAAACATCCTAAAGGTTTTATCAACATGTATCAGAGAGACAGTATAATAATACAAGTGTACATGTTAAGATAAAGAGCAACCAGATAGCATACTATCATGTCGAGCAAGAAATTCCTCTATATATATGTCCAAGCATCCACTATATCATACAATAATGGCTTCTAGGGCATACATATTCCTAACATCTCCCACTTGCACTAAGGCCAGTTGTTGTAGTATCTCATACCCAACATCCCAAAAAGTCTCTCAAACTGTGTCTGGGGGAGGGCCTTCGTGAGTCGATCTGCTGTATTGTCCTTCGTGTCAACTCTCCTGACCTCGATCTCCCGGCGATCTACTATCTGCCGGATCAGATGATATCGCCTAAGAATATGTCTGGATCTCTGATGGGACCGGGGTTCCTTGGACAAAGCCAAAGCTCCATTGTTATCACAATACAAAGGTATTGGATGCTCAATGGATGGAACCACATCAAGTTCAGCAATGAACTTCTTCATCCAGACAGGCTCTTTGGCAGCATCGTTGGCAGCGATGTATTCAACCTCCATCGTCGAGTCTGCTGCGGTATCTTGCTTGGAACTCTTCCAACATACCGCCCTTCCATTGATGGTGAAGACAAAACCCTAGACTGACTTACGTCGTCCTTATCACTCTGGAAGCTCAAATCAGTAAAGGACTCCACCGGGAGTTCTCCGTTACCATACACCAAGAACATTTCTTTAGTCCTTCTCAAGTACTTAAGAATGTTCTTCACAGCTGTCCAGTGCTTCTTTCCAGGATCTGATTTATACCTACTCACTACACCTAGTGCGTAAGCTATATCCAGTCTGGTATATAACATCACATATATGATTGACCTAACTGCAGAAGCATAGGGTATCTCTTGCATGCGAGCCCTTTCCAAATCAGTCTTGGGAGACATCTCTTTGGAGAGAGTGATTCCTGAACAAGCGGGTAAATTACCATGCTTAGAGTCTTCTATACTAAATCTCTTTAGTATGGTGTCTATGTACCTGGATTGGGACAATCCCAACATCCGCTTAGATCTATCTCTATAGATCTTTATCCCTAGGATGTAGGAGGCATCACCTAGATCATTCATAGAGAACTTTTGTGATAAGAAGAGCTTTACCGAGTGTAGTATAGGAACATCATTTCCTATCAAGAGTATGTCATCTACGTACAATACGATGAAGACAACCTTACTCTCTACAACCTTTTTGTATATACAAGGTTCATCTACGTTTTTAATGAAGTCAAACTCTTTGACTGCCACATCAAAACAGATGTTCCAGCTCCGTGATGCCTGCTTTAATCCATTGATTAATTTAAGCAGCTTGCACACCTTTCCATTTCTCCCACTGTCTACGAAGCCCTCTGACTGAGTCATGTACATGCTCTCTTCTAAATCACCATTTAGAAAAGTGGTCTTGACGTCCATCTGCCAGATTTCGTAGTCATGGTGTGCAACAATAGCAAGTAGGATCCTGATGGACTTAAGCATAGTGACTAGAGAAAAGGTTTCATCATAATCGACACCAGGTCGTTGACGAAAACCTTTAGCAACAAGTCTAGCTTTGAAGGTCTCAACCTTTCCATCTACACCAATTTTCTTCTTAAAGATCCACTTGCTCCTGATGGGTTTTACCCCTTCAGGAGAAACCTCCAAAGTCCATACTTTGTTGGTGTACATGGATTCCATCTCAGATCACATAACATCCAGCCATTTCACAGGGTCCCCACTTGTGATGGCCTGCTCGAAACTAGTTGGGTCATCATCTTCCATGATGCAATCCTCGCTCCCGTCGTCTATGAGAAAACCGTAGTGTCTCTTAGGTGGATGAGGAACCCTACTAGATTTGCAAAGGGGCTGAAGTTCGTCGGGACTATTGAATCCTCCAGTTCTATCAAATTATCAGTTGTAGTTTGTGTAGCTGGAACTTTTTCTAGCTCTACTTCATTACCACTAATTTCTTTTACAAGAAATTCCTTTTCTAAATAGGTTGCATGTTGAGAAACAAACACTTTTTGTTCCTCACTATGGTAGAATAGATATCTATGTGAATTCTTTGGATACCCCACAAACTTGCAAAGAACTGATCGTGCCTCGAGTATGTCCGGATTCTATTTTTTAACATAGGCCGAACAACCCCATATCTTAACTCGTTTAAGATATAGTCTCTTTCCACTCCATATCTCATATGGTATTTTAGGCACAGATTTTGATGGAACTTGATTCAATAGGTATGCAGTTGTCTCAAGTGCATAACTCAAAAAGGAAATAGGTAACTCAGCAGTACTCATCATAGAGCGCACCATATCTAATAGAGTGTGATTCCTCCGCTCCGATACTCCGTTGTGCTGTGGTGTATACGGAGGAGTAAGCTGAGAGAGAATTCAACTCTCTTTTAAATAATCTCGAAATTCCATGCTTAGGTATTCTCCTTCCCAATCAGATCGAATGATTTTAATACTTTTACCCGTCTGGTTCTCTACTTCGTTCTTATATTCCTTGAATTTCTCAAAAGATTCAGATTTTTGTTTCATCAGGAACACATGTCCATATCTTGAGAGATCATCAGTGAATGTAATGAAGTACGAGGAACCATTCCTGGCATGTGTAGACATAAGACCATATACATCACTATGTATTAGTCCCAAGAGTTAAGTAGCTCTTTCTCCGTGTCCAGTAAACGGAGTTTTGGTCATCTTACCTTTGAGACATGACTCGCAAGTTTCATAAGATATAAATTCGAACAAATTCAAATATCCATCTTTATGCAACTTAACTAGTCTGGTCGTATTGATATGACCTAGTCTATAATGCCACAAGAAGGCTTCGTTCATTTCTGAACTTTTCCTCTTGTGTGTGTTCTGTATATTTAGAACTGTAGTTTGATTTAGAAAGTATACCATTACATAACGTACCAAACCCAATCAACACTTGATTTAAAAAATTGTTCATAACATTATTCTCCAATACAAAATTATATCTTTCTATATGTAATAAAGAAACTGATATAATATTCCACATCATTTTTAGTACGTAATAACAGTCGTTCAGAATCATTGTATTACCATTTGGTAATACTAGATGATATTCGCCAACTGCTTTGGCTGCAACAATTGCTCCATTCCCTACTTTCAGAGACATATCACATTTTCCTAGTTCTCTACCTCTCTTTAACCCATGTAACAAATTACATACGTGGGATCCTGATCCGGTATCTAATATCCAGGACGTAGAGCATACTGAGAAACAGTTCTCGGTAACGAACACACCCGAAGAAGATGAATCATCATGCTCTTTCTTCGTTCGGGTTGCGTGGGAATCCTGATATTCCCATATTCCTTGCTCAGGCTTATGATAATCATAAGAAAAAGTGGAACCAACGTTCCCCAGCTTAGTATAATAAGCGGGTTCGGTCAATACATCCATATTATTATCTTGATTAAGGCGTGTCATGGTTGCTACCTGGAGAGAGAGAGAAGGAAACGCTTTAGTGTGCGCTCTTTGCAAGATTAGATTGGTTATTATCTTATCTAATCAGGATGGCTCCCACTGTTTTTATCAAATCTTCCTTCAAACCCTAAAAGGTAAGATTAGCCGGTATTAATTACATCCTATAAGTTCGTCAATCGGTAAGCCAGGCAGGTATTGGTACTCAGAGGGAGTCTCCCCATGTTTTCGCATGGAACTAATTAAATAACCTCATTTCCGCAGGGGCATAACCCCGTTAACATCTTTCTTACACACCTACTAAATCAGCTAATTGTAAAGTGGAAAACTCTTCCAGGAGTGACACTTACTCGCAGTGGGTATCGGGATCCAACTATCTCATAGAAGATATGCAATCTCATTGCAAATTTCAACACATGAAATTCTCAATATCTGTTTTTACCCCATGCGGTTTATGACCTTGAATATGTCAACAAACCATAAACCGCAAGTCAAGTTCAACCCGTTCATTTCGTGATTGAATTAAACCCACCCGCACGACCCTTGACAAAGTCAACAAGGCCGTACAACTACCCTAATCCAATTGTATCACATGCGGCAGATAATCACTAATCAGCTACCGCACACTACGCCTTGACAAGGTCAACAAATGCAGCACGAATACTAAATAGTCCTTATCTGAAATGACGGAGGGCTACGACTGGTTTTGAGAAAAACCTTTAGCGTAATGAACTTGATATCATTGTAGAATCTAATGATTTGAAAAGGAGTGGTTTAATCTCTGCTTTTAAAATCGATTAGTTTTCAAAACAAACCACATGGGTTGTAGCATTTGCTAGTTTTGCTAAAGAGGTCACTCCCGGTGAAGAGATCTCGGCTCTTTCCTCATCGAATGAGGTGCTGAATATTCATCAAGGAATACCACTATGCAAAGCAAGAACTAGAGCTGCCTTTTTGAAACAAATCGAGGGGATTGTAACATTTGCTACTCTTTGCTAAAGAGGTCACTCCCGGTAAAGAGATCTCGGCTCTTTTCTCATCGAATGAGGTACTGGATATTCATCAAGGAATACCGCTATGCAAAGCAAGAACTAGAGCTACCTTTTTGAAAAAATTTATTCTACAACATCTTTAGGTTTCTTATCTTATCATTAATCTCATTAATGACGTCCCATTATTTATGTTTCCTAAACATCACAGAAAAGAAACGAAAATAGAACGTACGCTTATGCGATCCGCATTCGCCATGGGGCCCCGTCATGCACCGTTAGATTACTTAACTAACGGTAGAGCGGGGACTGGACTAGCGCGGGTGCAAAACATAAGAAATGTTTATTATATATAGAATTCGTCTCACACAGTTATATGATCACATCACAGAACTCAAGCAGCAGAAGTCAACATATGAAATATTGGATATACTAGGAGGTTAAGGGTTTTAAATTAAGCCCGTAATGAAAAACACGGATTCCACGGTCATGATGAATAGCCAAACCCACATCCCTAGACCCCTACGAGAGCGGCAAGCAACCCTACCAATTCTAGAGTTAGGAGACCCGGTCTCGAGATGGCTTCCCACTGGACTCTAGAACCCGGTTACTTGTGCTCCCCGTCTTAGGTCTATCCTAATGCAGAAAAGTAAATAATATACATCAATGGAGACAACATCCTCAACCCGGAAGTGTCCCAATAAAAGAATATTACATACAATTTTACATGAATGAAAATAGAAAAACTCTCATCTCACGTAAAACCCCCCAGCTATTCAATCACGACGATCCAATATAATATATCACAGCAACACATAAACATCACATGTCATCAACGTAAGTAAATATGCGTATCCCAAATGTCGTTGACGTATAACAACGAGATTGGGGATACACCATATATTACACTTACGATCGCAGAAAAGAAATGAAAAACTACAATAATTAGAATCCGCATATTCCTTAGACATCATAAACCCGGAATATCTCATATTCCGAATTTCATGCCTAACCCTATAAACCCTGCATTTTAGTCTCGAATTGAAAACACTTTTCAATAACTTGTCGGGTAATTCAACAGGATTCCTGATAATGATCGAATACTCGCCAGGAACTTTAGTAGATGGTCGCACCCCCGATGCCGATGACGAAGTGCTCTTAGGCGGAACACCGTGGCCGCAAGCATCCGAGTGGATGCTTTTGGCAACGGGAATCTCCTATAGTCACTTGGTCGGGGCTATGGGGCATGGCTATCTAGTAGTGTTATCCGGCGAGTGTTCGCGTACTATATGAGATTGCAACGGAGTTTTGATCCAAATCGAAACTCCGTGGCAATCGATCAACCGATACTAAAACGATAGATTTACCAATTACAAACTAGTTTTCACAAAACTAATTTAATATGGATTCCAAGTATTGTATTACATATCAAAATTAAACCCGAAACGATATTAAATTGTGACTTCGAAACACTCCGAATTGCCCTCACAGAAAGATAACATCACATGCAATCTTGGCAAAATCAAACATAACTTGAAACCCTAAACCCAAGATTGCATAACGCCATAAAAAACTCAAGTCCAAAATCCTACATAGGACCAGCCAGGCCGGTATTTTTGGTGATTTGGACGGCCAGAATTTGTCATTTTGGGCTCGTTTTTCTATGGTGTTCTAGTTACATCACATGTAACATTCTGCACTTGTTTAAAAAAAATTCAGAGAACATTTTAAAATCTACAGAAACTAGGGTTTCGGATTCCAGTTTTCGGTGTTGTTTCGGTTTCGTAATTCTAACACATCGTATAACTCTCCAGCTTGGCTCTGATACTATGAAAGTGTGTCCTAGCACCACTACAAGGTTTATACTGGCATCAAGCATGCAATTTTAAAATTTCTTGGGTGCTAAGCTACACTAACCTAGAATCTAACTAGAATATTAGGGTTTAAAGCATGACATAACAAGTTCTATGCTAAGAGAAAGAGACTACAACCTTTGTAGACCAAGTCCTTCTCTTTTAAAGCTCTAGGTAGTAGTCCCTGCGACTCCTCTTGGCTCCACTTGAGGAATGGATCGAGCTTGCTTTGCGATCTTCGTTTCGAAGATGATCCACCTTGAAATATCTTTAGGTCAAGCTATCTCTTCACTAATCATGCATTAGTGAAGGAAACACCTTAATCTAAATAGCTAATCTAGAGTAGGATGATGAAGTAGGGTTTTTAGCTCACTTAGAATTCTCTCAAGCCCTAAGGTTCACAACTCATATGAGGGTTAGGGCTTGGAGGAAGATGAAGAAAAGAAAATGAGGAGAGCATGAGAAATGAGCTTGCATAAAATGATCAAGTGAAGAATGGCTCTCTCATTCATCTCACTTATTGAAGCATGGATTATTTCTTAATAATAAAATCCAACCATTCTTCAATAGTGAATGCAAATGAATAAAATAATGAACAAAGCCATGCTCCATCCATGCCAAAAATATCTCCTATTTCCACCTCTTAATCTATTTTCACAAAATAGATTAATCCAAATATATATATATATATATATATATATATATATATATATCACATATCACACACACACACACACACATACACACATATATAAATATATATATATATATATATATATATATTAAGAGAATATTAACTTTAAGTGAGCTTAATATTAGTTAATATATAATTATATCAAATATAAATATATATCAATTATTAAATCAACACTTAATTTAATAATCCGGTTATATCATATATAACCGACTAATATCATTTATCTGTATATCACATTATCAAATCAACACTTGATTCAATAATCCAGTTATATCACATATAACCTAACCGATATCAAATATCGCCAGATTAGAATACGGTATCACATACTCGTATTTAATCAGGCTCCTGCACATATCAACATATGTTCCCTACTTCATTTCGCTTGAACTAGGAAACCTCTGTGTGGGACTCTAAAGACTCGTCAACATGCCAGCAATAGGTAATGATCACATCAATTACCTACAAGCCGTCAGCGGTACTAGCTGGACGTAACGGCTATCCAGGTATTGAGCGATTAGAAGATCAACAAGCAAGCTTGTCCAAACTCTTATGAAGCCTATAAGTAACACTTACCGTACAGTCCGGTCTCTTCGTCTGATGTGTCGCATATCGAGTCTAGGGGTGGAATCATCAGACCCCAGTAACTTGATAAGTCATGCCGATGTGTGGCTCATAACGGTTCGAGAACTAATGAAAACACTTACCAGTAAATCTCATCAGCCCTGGCCAGAGACTTATTGTTATAACCAATCGAGCATATCACAACATCAACTCCCTATACCGAGAGAGAAGAAACCCCTCCTATCGCTCACTGCCTCCATGTGACTCGGGACTGTACCCAAAATCCACCTGTTTGCATGACTCATTTGAGCCGTGGTACGGAGGAAATTAAAGCAAGTGGGAACCACACAAGACACTATGACGATCTCGGGTCTACAAACTAACCTGTATCAATATCACCAGAGAACTGCTATCTGACGATAGGTATAGTACCATCTTGGAGTTCTCGGCGAATCCTGTTTGGTGTACCCATTCTCTAATGAATACAATCTTTGAAGTCAAACCCCAATGATTATGGGATCAACCATCGCCCCTTACAGGGTCAAGAAACGTACACACCAGTCTACTCCGAAATATCGATGCCCCGTCTCAATGCTTTTTCGACTAGGAATAGTTAAAGGATGTGCTTATGGACTACACAAGTCCCAGTAGTATGATCTGCATCATAGTCCTTGTAGTCAAGCAAACATCCTAAGGGTTTTATCAACATGTATCAGAGAGACAGTATAATAATACAAGTGTACATGTTAAGATAAAGAGCAACCAGATAGCATAGTATTATGTCGAACAAGAAAGTTCTCTATATATATGTCCAAGCATCCACTATATCATACAATAATGGCCTCTAGGGCATACATATTCCTAACAGACGTGGCAATTTAGCATATTCTTTCATATATTTTCAAAATACAAATGCCAAATTGGAACACGATCTTATTAGTATCAAAACAAAGGCCATGAAATTTAAAGAGGCTCTCGTTAAATTCCCCCAAGGCAAGAACAAGTTGTATATGGTACTTGGTGGATATAGCGGGAACCACAAAACTTTTGGTCTTATTTTTTATCATAGCACTTCTGCTGCAATGCCAACTAATAAGTTTCTTAGGAGCACTATATACAATTATGGCCATAAACATGCCTTAACCACTTTTCATTATTGTCTTCCTCTTGGCCATACCGTTAGATATTGCCCTATCAAGAATAACTCAACATATAAATATCATTTTATACTTAGAAGTAGCGTACCAAAAGGTAACTCAAGATCATCTACTTCTAGAACACATATTCATGTTACTTACCCCCGTGGACCTAAGATGATTTGGGTACCAAATGTCATATGTAAATCTTCTATTTCAGCTACCTCAGCCACAACAACGTAGAACCCGTGGTACCTTGATAGTAGGTGTTCAAGGCACATGATCGGTGACATATTTAGTTTCGAATCACTATCAAGAGAAGAAGGTAGGAGCGTCACCTTCGAAGATAACAGAAAAGGGTATATAAAGGATAAGGGTAAAATAGTAGTAAGCGATTCTACTACAATTGATGATGTTATGTTAGTAGATAATTTAAAACATAACCTGCTTAGTATTAGTCAATTTTGCGATAAAGGATACACAACTGTCTTTGATAAAACCTGTTGTAAAATTCTTTAAAACGACAAGTGTATTCTTTTAGACAAAAGACATTATAGCACTTACATTGTTAATTCTACTGACTTTGCTAACGTTAAAATTAAGTGCTTAGTTGTAGTCGATGCAGATACTTGGTTTTGGCATCTTAGGCTTGGTCACGCGTCAATGGACTTGTTAGACAAAATTGCGAATGGTGACCACGTAAGAGGAATTCCCAAATTGAAGTTTGAGTTGAATAAGTTGTGCGACACATGTCAATTGGGTAAACATGTAAATTCTGCATTCAAGATGAAGACCCATTGAACGGAAGAATCGATATCTTCAAGAAATGACTAGGACAATGTTGAATGAACATAGCTTACCTAATTATTTTTGGGCCGAAGCGGCTAATACCGCATCGTATATTATAAATAAGGTTTTTATTCATAAAGGAATTGAAAAAACTCCTTACAAACTTTATTATGGTCGAAAACCCAACATTGGTTATTTTAAAGTTTTCGGGAGAAAATGATGTGTTTTAAATACTAAAGATCCCCTTGGAAAATTTGATACTAAAAGCGATTTGGGTATTTTTCTTGGCTACTCTTCCACTAGTAAAGCTTATCGTATTTTCAATCGAACCTCTAAGACTATGGAAGAGATATGCATGTAAAGTTTGATAAAACTAATCCTTTTGCTAAGAATGTTGTAGTGAATGAGGGAAAAGATGAGAAAGCAGTTCGTGCTCGCTTCGAGGAACTTGATATTACAAAGGAACAAACTCAACAAGAGCCTCCTCAAGTGTAGTAGAAGTGGATGATGATTCTGTACCAACCCTTTCAAGGGATTGGAGATACAACAAAAAATCATCCACCAACGTAAATCATCGGTAATCTATCAAAGGGGGTAACTACTCATTCTCATAATCCTAATTTCTTTTCTAATATAGAGTTTTTATCTCAAGTTGATCCTAAAAATGTTAAAGAGGCTATTTTGATGAGAATTGGGTTTGTGCCATGAAAGATGAACTAGTTCAATTTGAAAGGAATAGTGTTTGAAAACTAGTTCTTAAATCTAGTGATAGACACGTTATTGGTCCTAAATGGGTTTTTAAAAACAAACTTAATGAATTTGGTGTGATCACCAGGAACAAAGCTAGACTAGTAGCAAAAAATTATAACCAAGAAGATGGTATTGATTTTAATGAGACCTTGGCTCCGATAGCTAGATTAGAAGCCATTCGTATTCTTCTTTCATATGCATGTTTTAAGAATTTTAAAGTTTTTTAAATGGATGTGAAAAGTGCCTTTTTGAATGGTTTTTTTTAAAGAAGTTTTTGTAGAACAACCGTCTGGATTTCAAGATTTCAAGTTTCCAAATCACGTTTTCAAATTAGAAAAGACTTTATATGGTTTGAAACAAGCTCCTAGAGCTTGTTATGCTAGATTGTGCACTTTTCTTATTAAGAATGGTTTTTCAAAAGGAAAGGTTGATACCACGCTTTTTATCAAAAAGAAAAACAATGAGATCTTTGATTGTGCAAATATTTATTGATGACATAATTTTTGGTTTTACTAATGAGTCTTTGAGCAAGGAGTTTGTCTCTACCATGCAAAAGGAATTCGAAATAAGTATGATGGGCAAACTCAACTACTTCCTTGGTCTTCAAATCAAACAACTTAAAAAAGGGATCTACATCAATCAAGCCAAGTACACGAAGGAGCTAATAAAGAAATTTGAGCTTCAAGATGGAAGCCAAGCAACTCTACTATGGACACCACTATGAACCTTTCAAAGACGTATCCGGCAAGGACATTGACATCACTAAATACCACCGTAATATGATTGGTAGTTTATTTTATTTAACAGCTAGTAGACCTGATATAATGTTTAGTGTTTGTTTGTGTGCTCATTTACAATCTTATCCCAAAGAATCACATCTAAGTATGGTAAAAAGAATCTTTAGATATCTTAAAGGGACTATTGGTTTAGGTTTGTAGTATCCGAAGAATAAAATTTTAGATTTTAAATCTTATTCGAATGCGGACTATGTGGGTAGCCAAACAGACTATAAGAGCACGAGTGAAACTTGTCAATTTCTTGGAAATTTCTTAGTTTTTTGGTCCTCCAAGAAGCAAAACTTGATTGCTCTTTCCACGGCCGAAGCGGAATATATCGCCGCAGATGCTTGTTGTGCTCAAATCCTATGGATGAAGCATACACTAGAAGACTTTGATGTGTTTGTTGATCATATTTCTATTCTTTATGATAATACGAGAACGGTACACATGACCAAGAATGCCAATCAACATAGTCGTACTAAGCATATTGATGTCCCTACTATTTTCTTCATGATCATCATGAAAAAGGGGACACCATCATTAAGCACAAACCGATACAAAATCAATTAGCAGATATCTTTACTAAACCCCTTGATACTACACGTTTTGCTTTTATTAGGGAGAGTTGAATATGTGCTCTATGGATTGATATAATTGCATGAATCGTATTTCCTTTGGTATTATTATTTGCTTCTCAGCTTGCCAATTCTGGCTTATGCAACCCTTTTAGAGGAACCCAGTTGTGAATATGGTTAGTTACAACAAATTCTATTCACGGGTCTAGCGAAGAGAATTAGAGACTCTTCATCGGGTAGTCGAATCATTAGATGAGAAATTCTCTTTTTATCTCATGTTTACCTCCATATGATAGTAGAACTTGAATATATCTTGCATATAGTTTTCTTGCATGTATAGTATGTTAGAACTTGACAATATCTTGTATGCATGTTTGTTGAAATGAGTCAATGCCTAATTTGTTTTATCTTGCTCATATCAACCCCTATTAATCTTATATGTATACATTTAGGGGGAGTTATTCAAACGTTTAACTTTCTTTCGATATACGCATATGTTTAGGGTGGGTAATTCAAACGTTTTAAACTTCTTAAACACCCTTTTTGATTATGTTGAAAAAGGGGAAAATAATAGGATCGTTACATCAATATATTGGTTAATGTTGTTACAAGTGCCATTTTTATATCTCTTGAATATACCAATATACTTTATTTATTAATATTTTGACAATATCAAAAAGGGGAAATTGATGACTTATGAATTTTCGTAATCCAATTATTTAGTTTTGATGATGTTGTATAATATTAATAGATAGTTATATGTGTTTATTATATTGCATATTTTATAACACTGTATATGAGTTTGGTCGTGTTTGAGAATAATTTTTAGGATATCGGATATTTCACAACACAAGCGTTTTATGGAGGATGGAGGATATTGAGTTTAAACAGAAAATTTATTGGAGATTGGAGGATAATGGACTATAGCTCCTCAAAGTTCAAATTCAAGCTTCAAGAAGATAAGGAGTCGAAGTCCAAGTTAAAGCGTGCAAAACGTCGAAGTTTCAAGAATTCAAGAGTTCAAACTACGATTGTAATCTCTAGAAAATCGATATAAGTATTTAATGGTTTATGAGATTAACCTATAAGAGCTCAAGCACACACACTATTGCATGCATGAAACTATTGGCTAAAACTTTGCAAAGTTTTTCATTCAAAACGATTTTCGATTATAAGTTCAAATTTTTCTGAGTTTTTCTCCTTCAGACGTCTGTCCCGTATACCTTCAGATGTCTGTCTACTATTGAAAACCAAATATCAGTTTTTGTTTCAAAACAACGTCTGAATCATTCCAGAATAGACGCCTGCATCCTTAACAAATATTTGTCCAAGGCTTCTTCAGACGTCTGTTCTCTGTGTTTTTCATTGCCTTAATTCCTTTTGAGAAACAGACGTATGAAATTTTATCAGACAAACGTCTGCAGTACAAAATCCTTGAAGAACATTTTTTCTTTAGACGTTTGTCCTATGCTTCTTCAAACGTCTGGCTGTTCTCTATGCTTTTATTGTCTTGGTTCTTTCTAAAGAACAAACGTCTGAAGCTATTGTCAACAAATGTCTGCAATACAAAACCTTTGAAAATCATTTCTTCTTCAGACGTTTGTCCAATGCTACTTCAGATGTCTGTATGCTTTCCGTGCCCTTTATTTTCCTTCTTTAAAAATATCGATTGACGTCTGAAACTTTAGATGACAAACGTCTGAAGCTCAAAATTTCTGAAAAATATTACCGTTAAATGCATTAAATGCCGCAATGGCTCTTTTATTTTTGCCTTTAGAAGTCTATCCCATTTGTCTTCAGAGGTCTATTCTCCTGCTCTAGCCACATTAAATGCATGTACTTTTTTGTTTTTTGTGAGGGCTTTAAATGGGATTCAAAGGGGAATTCATTGCTAAATAATTTTCTGAAACTTGCATTCATTTCTTGAGTTCATCTTCACCACCAAAAACACAAAAACACTTGAGCACTTAATTGCAAATCTTATACCCTATTGAAGTATACATAGAGCATTCATTGTAAAACTCTTGAGAGAGTAATTGGGTTGTAATTTTCTTCTTCTTCTTTTGTGTGAGGCCTCTTAAGTGTGAGAAAGCCTTTGTAAGGGATGAGAACTTATTGAGAAGAGAGTCACTACTACAGAGTATGGATTTGGTCACGGTTTTAACCGTGACCACAGATATATATGGTCATGGTTACAAACGTGACACAACTGTCGTCTAAAACCCCGTCACGAGAACCGTAGTCACGCCCGTAACCGTGACCATATGTTTTTTACGTCACGGTTATAACCGTGACCATATATGTGGCGTTACCAAAAACGGTTCAAACACTAAATGAAACCTGTATGGTATCCACATATATGGTCACGGTTAAGACCATGACCATGTTATGGTCACGGTGTAAACCGTGACAATTGGTGATATATGGTCACGGTTATAACGTGACCAAAAGGTTAAAGCGTAATGTAGAATACCTGCTATAGCAGGTAACCGTGACTATATAGTCCTTAGGGTCACGGTTTAAACCGTGACCATAAGGGGAAATCATAGTGAAGGTTACCTCCTACTAGCAGGTAACCGTTACTATATCCTATACTCACGGTTACAACCGTGACCAAATACATTATCAATTTTTTTAAAACTGAAATCTGCACACCCCACGTGCGCTACTTTTCAATTACAATCAGCGATTGATAATAATTATATGATCAAATCTCACACAATTTTAACAATCAAGAAGTAATATGATTAGAATCAAACACAATTATAAACAAAATATATACACCAAACGGTATAATCAATAAAGCAATAAGACAAATGTTTGTATAAAAAATCAATAATCTATGGTCGTTAGGATGATCCAGCTCTATCGTCCCATGACCTGAACATACTCCCAAACTCGTCTCCTATAGCCTGCCTGATGGCCTCCGCATTCAATTACCTCAGCTCCTCGATCTGCACCTGAAGCGTATCCACCCGCACATTCTGCTGCTCCACCCGATCTTGGAGCCAACGAATCTCCACCTACGACGCAGCAGCCACATCTATCCGCGTCTGGGCTACAGCGTAATCATGGACGGACGAACGCCTGTCAAAGCATCGGTGGGCCCTGGGACCAACCCCGCGCTTATATCCACAGTGATGTGCGCTGGATATAGAATCCAGAATAGGGACAATGGCGGTAATCGAGTCGTCGGGGCCAAATCATAAGGCGTCCGTCCTCTCCTGGAACTGGGTCTGTGAAGAATATATATATATATATATATATATATATATATATATATATATATATATAAAAACGTGTTAACTTAAATACATTATCGACTTGATTATATGAAACTTACCATGTACTCGCCCGTGCCCTTGTATAATGCAGACCATCCCCTGGCAGAAGTGTAGTTGGCAGGGTTTTTCTTTTTCTGCGATAAAATTAAGATTTATTTCAATAAGTAATTTTCGACAAAGAAAACATATATTCTTAAACGTCGAAATACTCACGAGCTGGTGCTGAGTGCTAGCCTGTGACCGCTTCCCTTGGATCTGGATAGCGAGTTCTCTGACGCCAATGTTTCGATTCTCCCTATTGCGAACCGACACTGCCTTGCAAATATAAAGAAGATAATATTATATATCACAAAATATGATTTCATGTTATATTATTATAATCTTAAAAATTAAATTTATACCTGAACATCATCGCGCTCGTAATAGGCGACCACTTGCGGCCAATCCTCTCTCGGGACATCCCGAAAAATGCCCTCCATCATCGCCTCCCGCTCCTCCTCAGTAGCCATGGCCCAGGAATGTAATGTTGCTTCCTTACTTTATATCGGCGTCTCCTCTTGATAGCCTGGCACTCGGATATGACCCGGTCTATGGCCCGATGTGCATTGAACGGCGTAGGAATGCCATCCTTGCCGATCACGCCAATGAATCTGTAATGTCCCTGCGTCTGAAATTACAAAAATTTAAATATATATATAATGACGATTAAATTTAAATGTATAAAAGGTTATGTGATACCGTAGCCGTTGCAAAAAACTGCCGAACATAGTCGGTCTGGCGTGGACTCCATCTAATATGGAGCAGGAACTTATAGTAGGTACGAATCTCCGCTCCCATGTAATCCTCTACTTGGTCGAGTAGTCACCAACGGGCACACCTGACACGGTCCACTCCACCGTCTATGGAGCAGTGCCTGGCGCTGGCCTGGAGGAAGAGGGCCCAATAGGACCCCTCGTCCTGACACTGGTGGAGCCTGAAGAAAGATAGATATACGAACATAATATTATAATATTCAAAGTATGTATATAGAATTTGACAAATTAAAATTAAAATCTTTATTTAAAAGATTTAAGCAATAATGATTATAGCCGACGTCCCCGGCGTGGCACTAAAACCGACGCCAGACCCCGTCCAATCAGTACCATGCATGACTGCAAACAATAAACTGTTAGGTGATTCAATAATTCCCCATCAGTACCATGCATGACTGCAAACAATAAACTGTTAGGTGATTCAATAGAATTATTTTAATAGAAAACTGAAATATGAATAAATAGGTATATACCATGTACAGGAGGAGTGACTGGGGTAGGAGGATCTGCTACTCCGCTAATAGGGGTAGGCAGTGGGTTCTGTGGCGCTGCGGCTGCTGAGGGTGGTGGGGTTCCTGTAGTAGGGGCACCGGTAGAAGGGGCCATGGTAAGAAAGGCAATGGTAGGAGGGGTGGTAGGAGGGTCACCGATAGGAGGGGCGCTAGTACATGGGGCGCGGATAAGGGTAGGCGCTGCTACCACTGCTGCTGCAGCTACTGAGATCTCGCCAATCTCGTCTAGACGTCATTTCCTATGACGTCTAGAGCCGGGTCCACAGCCTCCCATCAGACCTTACATATTTATTCAAATATTAAAAATTTGCTTATGAACATTATACAATTTAAAACATTTAATTCAATTTCATTACCTAGCATGTTTGTTCAGTGCATTAGCTGAAGATTCGTTTGGTGGATTATCAAAATCTTGATCTGTGACAATCACTTGGCCGATATCACGTCTTACTAACATATTGAAGGACGACGCGGAATGGTTTGAATCATTGGTACGATCAATAGACGGACTGAGACGTGTTATAACCTCTTCCTCGTCACGCTTATCTTTAGAGTTACTCAACGTCAGCATATTATAATAATCTCTTGGTTTCCAACGACAAAAAACACTCCAATCAGCCTTCTTTAGGTCCCAAGAATAATATATTTGTGTTGCCATCGATGGAAAGATAAAGTTATCGTATTCGTAGGCTGTCCATTTGGTGTTTACCAAAGTGACTTTGTATTCATCGACCTTCATACCCCGTTCAGACTTGGTATCGTACCATCTGCATTAGAATATAAAAAATGGGGCAGCCTTATGAATGTATGAGACCACTATAATCTGCTCAAGAACACCATAATAGGGATTTCTTCTGTCGTCGGAGGTTGTGACGCCGCTATTTTGCGTAGCTCTAAAGCGTTCCGTCCATTCGATCTCTAATTTGTAGCCAGAAACCCCGTACCCGTTGTAAAACGTAGCTACAATCGATGGAATGATTAATAATAAACATTTTCAGACCTCTCGATGGGATACATCCAACGGTAATGCATCGGACCGCCAATCTTGACCTCGGTTGCCAAATAGATGGACAGGTGAACAATAATATCGAAAAATGAAGGTAGAAAGATAGTTTCGAGCTTGCAAAGGATCATAGGAATATCTTTTTTGTCTCTGCTATCTCATTAACGTCGACGTTTTTGGAACACAGTTGTCGAAAATACGTGTAGAAGTCGTTAAGAACGAGACCAACTTTGGATTTTACCGATGCTCTCAGGCATAAAGGAAGAAGATGTTGCATCAATATGTGTTTGTCGTAGCTCTTGAGTCCTACGATTTTCCATTTTCTACTTGTACCTGTTTGGAAATGTTTGATGAGAAACCATCAAGGACTTTCAATTCTTTCAACATCCGCAGGAACCGACACTTCTCCTCTTTGTCCAGGTTGTAAATTGCTGGTAGGATCACATAATAACCTCGTTTATCAGCCATAGGCCGAGACTGCAATTCTTCTTTAATGGACAAACCATCCAAATCCGTCAAATCATGGCGGGTGTTGAGATTGTCCTTCGTTTTTCCATCCTTACAAAGTAGAAGATTGATGACGTGTTCAGAGATGCCCTTCTCGATATGCATAACATTTAAACTGTGGCGGAGCGGTAGATCGGACCAGTATAGAAGTTGAAATAAACCACTTAATTTCTTCCAACCAGTTGGGCATGGCATTGCATCTTTGTTTTGTTTCTTTCCGAATGTGATATTCTGATAAGCTCTCCATTGTTGCAATATGTTATTACTAGAAAATGGTTTAGGAGGCCTACCAGTATCCATCTTATCGTTGAACAATTCTTTATTCTTTCTGAATCTGTGAGTTATAGGCAAGAAACGTCGGTGGCCCATAAACGACTCTTTCCCGCTAAACTTCAAGCATACGGCGCTCGTATGCGTATGACAACTTGGGCAAACAAGCTTACCTTGAGTTGTCCACCCCGACAGCATGCCGTAGGGTGGAAAATCATTAATAGTCTACAACAAAACAGCCTGAATCTGAAAAAATTGTTTACCATCTGTGTCATAGGTTCTCACGCCAAGTTCCCACAACAACTTTAACTCATCGATCAAAGGGTGAAGGTACACGTCGATGTTTTTCCCAGGAGACGAAGGACCATCGATTAAAAGCGCCAATATAAAATAAGACTACGTCATAGCCCTCCACGGCGGCAGGTTGTATATAGTCACCACAACAAGCCAAGTACTGTGAGTACACCCGCCGCGAACCATCCCAAATGGACTGAAAACATCGCTCGCAATTTCCAGCCTCACGTTATGAGGGTCTGTGCCGAATGAAGGATGATTTTCATCTAAAACTTTCCATGATATCGAATCTCTGGGATGGCTCATTTTTCCCTCTTCAAGAGGCGTTTTATGGTGCCACTGCATTTCGTACGCTGTCTCTTCACACATAAATAACCGTTGTAGCCTCGGTATTAATGGAAAATGATGAAGAATCTTCATGGACACATCACTCGACTAAGGGTCTTTATCAGGCTTGAATCGGCTGGTCCCGCACATAAGGCGGTCTCTGAGTGTTGCGTGTTCATTCCGGAACAAAACACAATCATTCTCACATACATGTATCTTATAATACTTCAAGCCGATATTTTTGATTATTTTTTGCACCTCGTACCAGCTCGGTGGCACTTCATTTTCATCAGGAAAAGCTTCCTTCAGGAGTTTTAGGAGATCGGTAAAAGACTGGTTACTCTATCTATTCTTACACTTGATCTAGAAGAGATGTACAAAAAATGATAGTTTTGAAAACCTTTTGCAATTTGGTATAGCGGGATCCTAGAGTCAGCCTTGTACTTCTCCAATAATGAGGGTCCAGTGCTTTTCGTATCATAAGAAAGTCCAGCGGCATTTATAAGGTCATCCATGTCATTGATCGGCGCGAATACAGCATCATCTTCTTCGACGGCTTCGTCTTCTTCAAACTTATATTCCTCTTCCTCCTCTTCTTCAACTATCCCTTACCACTCTGCAGTTTCCATTTCGATGAATTCATTTCTCGTCTCTTGCACCCATGTCTCGTCTCTCGTTACAATGACTTTTTCTCCATGAAGTTCCTACGTAGTGTAATCTCTAACAAAACTGTATCTCACGATGTGTAACTCAACTTCCAACTTCTTGAGCAATCGCTTATTCATACACTTAAAGAAAGGACAATAGATTTCGTGCTCTTTCGGTAACCCAAGACATGCGTAGGCAAAATCGGTGAAAAAGCGATTGACTCTCGAGAGAGCATCGACATACATCCAACTCTTGTCCTGGAGGTACGGGAATTCCATATTGGAACAGCTCAGATGAAGCAAGGTTCCTATAGAAAAGACGCATTGGAATAAGATTCCTTGACAGATACGCGATAGACGGGATACTAAGAAGCGGTAGAGCTAGATTTAATTGACGGCTTGGTTAATTTAAGTTTCAATTGACGATTTAGCTATAAAGATTATTAAGGACCGAGAGCAAATGCTCATAGGCAGGGAGTTGGATTCTTCTTCCAAGAAAAATGATGATGATATTAAATGTTCTATATTGGATGTCGAGAGTAGCGGCTGTCGGAAGTAAGGTACCTATCCCATTAAGAATGTATAAAGCATACACCCATTCACTTGTGCTTTCATCCGTTTCGAGAAAAATTCAACAGCACCTCCCTGCTGTTCTCCGAGTACACTATAATAGAACAGATAATCATTTCAATACCATAAAACACCGTTGAAACAAACATCTAATCTATCGTACATGGAGAACCAGCGGAAAGGTACCGACGAAATATCCCGAAACGAATGAAGAACACAAGTGAATACAGGTGTCTGGTTTATACATTCCTAACTTGTCCACACGGGACAAATCTATCGGTTATCATACGATCGAATATTAATTCTCATCACATAGACTACTCGGCAGTTGTTAGAAATCGAACGATAACATCCAGTGTTTAGTAACCTTTGTGTAGTTTTATGTCACGACGAACACTGAACGTATGTTAACAAATAGACGGGAACTAAGTCACGTTTTCATTTTCACATATGATTATCGATGAGAATATGAAAATTTCATATTATCATCAAGTTTCATACACTTACTTTAAGATTTAATTTGGATTGGTTTTACGTTTACGTATCAATTTCAAGCTTTCGAAGTTTTTGGTTTAGAGTACAGTTTTTTAAAATTAAGTGTTTTCTTAATTGAATTTAAGAGTTTGGATTTAGGTTTGGGGTTGGGGTGTGATTTGACAATGGTTCTATGTAGAGAAGAACGATGATGAATTAAGGTTCGGCCTTGTGTGTGTGTGTGTATGTGTGTGTTGTGTGTCTCTAACCCCCTAACAATACTCAATGCGATAATGTTCAATGAGGGTGGATTGTATATAGGTTGGCATAAAAAGAATAATGAGGATGTAACAATCAATAATGTAAGGTTATTTCCGAACTTGACGTATCCTGAATGTGTCGATTGATGTTAGACAAGTGAAATATTATATCATATGCTATGTTATTGATATATAGCTCTAATCGGTTACAAAAAGTCTCGTTTCAAGATCTAGTAAACTCTAGGCCTTGGGGAGTGACAATTGCAGTAATGGTGAAAACAACGTTTTTGTTTCGCGAACTCCATACAAAAGTATCTAATAAAGATTGGTAATGATTTAACCCCCAACCCAAACACCTAACTCTAATTAACCATAACCCCCTAACCATAACTAAACCCCAACCAACTCTAATTAGCCCCTAATCCAAACACCTAACCCTAAGCCATAACTCTAAACCTAATACAAACCCTATGCCTAACCCTAACCCTAACCTATTCTTAACCCTAACCCTAACCCATAGCTAACCGTAACCCTAACCTCTATCCCTAACCCTAACTTAAACTCTATCTAACCCGTCCCCCAACCCAAACCCTAACCAATATGATCCTGCCCCTACAACAACTCAAAAATTAATTTTTGATAGCAACAGCAACAACATGAAGTATCAACAACAGTATAAACATCAGCAGCAGCAACAAGATCAACACAAACAAAATTTAATTTTTGGGAGCAAATTAAAATTTTAAAATTATATCCAAAATTTTAAAATTAAACTACTTTTATACTTACCTGTAGACGATCACAGATTAGAGACAGCTCGAGCGGCGGCGGCGAGTTTTGTCACGCCCCGCTTCCTAGAATGCGCAGACTACGGCACGTGACAAAGCCAACCATGCTGCCTGTGGTTAGGAAACATCCCTCCACAGTCATATTACGACTGTCTATAGGATATCAAGCATAGAAAATATATATAAACTAGCTAGTATATGTCCATTTGCCACAATAAATAGAGTCAAGAAAATGTATAAGCTGAAACGAATCAAGATCCAATAAACAACAACCGAAACTTGTCCCAATATGGGCTCACATAAAGGAAATAACTACGGAAATAAACTAAACTAAACATCTCTAAATAACATATGTTCAATTCCTCACTGCTCGGCTTGATGGCTAAGTACTCCTTTTCAGCCTGCGATAAAGATAGAGGAACTGGGCCATTCAAAACCCAGATGTCGGTGAGTCATAATATCAAAAACAATACTAATCCAGGATGTAACGATATAGGTAAACATGAATATAAATGGTAAACACAAATATGAAACAGTGAGGTATGTGTATGTATGTGATGTGTGATGTGTAACCTAAAACTATGCTTCTAGATTATCTATTCTAAAAGTCTTTGAAATCAATTAATGTAATCCTCATCGTAACCCAACATTCTATGTCCCATTCATTCCCCATGGGACCATATAACAGGATTTATTCCGTAACGCCCTTGAAAAAACAGCAAACAGGTAATTATTCCGTAATGCCCGGAAAAACGGCAAACAGGTAATTATTCCGTAACGCCCGGAAAAACGGCAAACGGGAAAACAGGTAATTATTCCATAATGCCCGGAAAAAAGGCAAACAGGTAATTATTCCGTAACGCCCGGAAAAACGGCAAACAAGTAAATATTCCCTAACGCCCGGAAAAACGGCAAATATGTAATAAGAGCCTTTTGAGTTACGTTTCGGTTACATTCTTGATTTCCCCTTTACCCCCAGCTTTGTGTTCAAGTCAGGTATTGCCAATATAGATCTAATGACAACACAGGATCAAGCAGGTACAGTTCTCGTCTATACAGACAACAAGTTACGTCCATCACGACACCAAGTCAGGATTTTTGGTATTAGTAATAAGATCCAAGTAACAAATTAAGTAGTGTGTCGTGGACATGTCATGTGATGCATATGTATCAAATAGATATCCAAATATGAAACTGTAACGAATTATCGGAACACGGTAAACAAACTGATAACAGGATGCATATGTATGCATCTGTAATAACCTTTTATACGTCCATGACTACATATAATGCAAACTAGATAACATGTTGTACTAATATAATAGTATAATGATATTATGATATTCCGGCATGCAATTAGATATGTTATTATCAGTACGGATACGAACGGATACTGTAAAACTATAATATTTGCTGCATAATGAAACACATGTACTATTTTTATTCATATATAAATAGATATATTAACATAGCATGTTGCAAGTTAAACTTGCCTGATCGGATCTCACGTCAGGGTACATGCAGCAGGTTCGACGTCAGATAAACGTCGCGATGCAACTCAAGCGTGCAGGATTGGACCTGGCTGATCAACGACGTGACTACGTCGGATGACAATGATGACTGGGTCGTCCGGATCGTCGGCGACGCATGCGACTCCAGCGAGACGACTGGAAAACCAAGAAATCAAGGAAAGAGAAAAGAAAGAAAGAAAGAAAGAAAGAAAGAAGAGGAGGAAGAAGAGGAATGGGGTTGGCTCGGCTGTGGGTTTAGAGGACAGAGGAGACGACGACGGTGACGATGGCTGCCGTTAACGAAGAGGGCAGTGGGTTCTTTGCTGTCGGGGTTGCCGGGAAGTTTGGGTCGATGGTGGTGATGGAGGGTGTAGTGCTGGTGGGGAGAAGAGAGGGATGAGAAGATGAAAGCGGGGGTTAGGTGATAGTGCCGGTGAGTCTCCGGCGATGAGGGTTGGAAGCGTTGGGTTCAGGTGTAAGGTTGGTGGTCAGTTGCAGGGTTCTTGGCGTCGTCAGGGTTTGCAGGGTGCTCGGGTATGGAGAGAGAAGGAGTGGAGTAAATGGAGGTTGTGACGATGAAGACGAGAAGATGAGGGTGAGGTGATCGGCGGTGAGGAAGCGGCTAGGGTTTCTGGGCGTCAGGGATTGGGTTGCAGGGATGGTCGTCAGGTGCAGAGAGCTCGGGTAGAGGAGAGGAGGAAGTGTTAGTTATATGTATGCCCTAGAGGCCATTACTGTACATAGGATGTATATTGTAGTGGATGCTGGGACGTATATAGGGAGGACTTTCTTGCTCGACATGATAGTATGCTATCTGGTTGAACTTTACCTTAACGTGTATACTGATTGTCTCTCTGTTACATGTTGGTAAAGCCCTTAGGATGTGTGCTTGACTACCTGGACTATGATGCGGATCATACTAGTGGGGTTATGGTAGTCCATAAGTACATCCTTCACAGTCCCTAGTCGTGGGTATATCGAGACGGGGCATCGATATACCAGAGTAGACTAGCGTATACCTTCTCGACCCATACAGAAGGGCGATGGATGATCCCATATCCATTGGTGTTTGACATCAGAGGAGATATACGGGTGCTCAGTAGAGACTGGGTACACTGGACGGACTTGCCGAGAACTCCCAGATGGTATTATACCTCACGTCAGATGGCAGTTCTCTGGTGACACTGGTACAGAGTAGTCTGTTGACCCGAGATCGTCATAGAGTCTTGTGTGGTTCCCACTGTGCTTTGATTTCCATCTTACCACGTCCAAGAGGGCGTGCAAAATGGTGGTTTTTGGGTACAGTCCCGAGTCACATGGAGGCAATGAGCGATAGGAGGGGATTCGTCTCTCCCGGTATAGGGGGTTGATGTTGCGCTGTGTTCGATTGGCTATAACAGGAAATCCCTGGCCAGGGTTGCTGAGATTTACTGGTAAGTGTTACCAGTAGTTTCTCGAATTGTTATAGACCTCATATCGACACGACTTATCGAGCTATTGGGGTCTGACGTTTACCACCCCTAGGCAAGATATGCGACATATCAGACGATCAGACCGGACTGTACGGTAGTGTTACTGGTTGGATTCACTGGAGTGTGAGCGGGCTTGCTCGTCGATCTTCAGATCGCTCAATATCCGGGTGGCCGTTACGTTTAGCAGACCGCTTGCGGCTTGTGGATGTTTGATATGATCATCATCTGCTGCCGGCGTATTGACGAGTCTTTAGAGTCCTACACAGAGGTTTCCTGGTTCAAGCGAAACGAAATAGGAGCGCATATGAGATATGTGCGGGACCGAGAATAATGCGTGTATGTGATACCGTATTCTATTCTCGCGATGAATGTGTCGAATGGTTGTATGCGATATAACCTAGTTATCGAATCGAGGATTGATTCGATAAGCCGATGCATTGCATACTAGTCGGTTATATACGATATGACCGGATCGTTAAATCAAGTGTTGATTTAATGATTTGATGCATAATTATATATTTGATATATTACTTTGCATTAGCTAGTATAGGTTCACTTTATATGGATTTTCTCACTCGATGTGCAAGTTGTATATGTGATATACTTTTGTGCATATACATTGTGTCATGTTTGATGATACATGTTGACTTGTGCTTGTGTAAAGATTAAACCATGGTTATATGAATGATTAGGGTTTTATATACTTATTCATTTATTTATATTCATTATTCATTTAAGGAAAAGAAAAGAAAAATGGTGGCATTCTTTTGTTCATTCATGAAGCTTCATGAATACTTTGACTTAGTCACCATTTTTGTCTTCATTCCTAACCTAACCATTCAATTAACTTGGGTTTAGTCTCTACACATAACCATGGTCATGTTATGATAAAGATTGGATTATTCTTTTCTTTTTAATTAACTTATCATAACTATTTTCCTTCTTCTTCTTCATCTTCTTCACATGAAGAAAGTTCACTTCATCAATGGTGATTGATGAAAACAAGTGAGAAATCCAATTCTAAAGTCTACCCACTTCCTATTTCTTCATCCTCTACCTCTTGCCAAGTAGTAGAGTGTGTTCTCTTCACAAGTTTTTGGACTTGGTGAAGTCGGAGCTTGATTTAGCGATGCCTCGACGTAGATCATCTTCGGCATGTCGTCGATGACCTAGCCCGCTTCTTCTCCGATGAAGCCAACGCAAGAGCCCAAATTTCGGATTTGTACAGCGGAGATGACTTCTTCATGGAGCTATGGAGGTGGAGCACCGGATCTACAAAGGTTGTATTTCCGATATCCCATTAGTTAAATGTTAACTAGTTAGCTTTTTCGCCTAAATATCTAGCCGACGATCCGCAGTCGGGTCTCTCGGCACCCATAATTTTTTATATTGGCATGTTCGATGCCTTGTGAGACCTCATTAGGGTGCCTAGGAACCCTACAGTGGTATCAGAGCTACTAGGCATTGGATGTCGACCTATGGGGGGTTCTCACTGTGTGACAGTGTGGCGAAGCATAGGCTCTTACCCCCAGGGTGTCCTGAGACCGGAAGGTATTCCGGCGGGTTGTAGTCCTCGCGAGGGGGCATACGTAAAAAGTAGCGGCTGAGGGACCCGTTGGTGCCACGGTGACCCCATTGGATGGGGTGGCTGCCTGACCCACAGTGGTATCAGAGCCTAACTAGAGCCTTAGGCGAAGTCCAGACGGAGTTTGAAACCCGGACGAACCGAAAACACGAACCCAAAATAGCTCTCTGTCCTTTTTCTAAAATCTGGGATTTTTCAACATTAAAAATATGCAGAAAAATCAGCAGGCAATTCTAAGGGATACTGTAAAATTCGTGCACCCAATTCCTTCAATGCGCCGCGGTTCCGCGGCACGAGCTTTGCTCGTGCGGCGGATCCGCGGCCGTTTTGCCTTTTCTGGGATCCAAATTTGCACAGTAATTCATAATATGCAGTGCTGTTTTTCCTGGGTATTTTTGATATTTTTCCAGAGTTTTAATTTTCAGGAGTTGTTTCGGGGATTCGTATGTTCGTTCGGATTATCAAATTTTGTCTGTGTGGCTTTCCGGATAAATTTTAGAATATGTTAAAAAGTTCGACCGGATATAAATACCCAATTTTTCCCCTGTCGGGAAATTTCCAAGTGTTGGATTTTTCCGTAGTTTAACGACGTTCTAAGTAGTGCAAGTAACTCGATGGACCCTCTAGAAGACAACAAACCTTAACTCGATTATGTGACCGTCTTGAACTGCCCTTTGAACCTTAGGGTTTGGGGCAGTACGGCGTGCCACATGTGAGGCGTTGGCTTGACCCTTCTACGACTGGACCGTTGGTACTGAGGCACGAACGGAATGTTGTTAGACTTGTTTCATGTGTTGATCTGTATCAGGAAAACTTGGGTGTTCGATTGTTCGATCGGAAAGTTTAACATTTTCTGTTTATCTGGAATGTGATACAATAATTGGAATTCACAATAGTTATGAGATAACTAAATGAATGTTATAAACATAGCAGTTTAGTCTCACTTGATCGGTTGCCACGGAATTTTGATGTGATCAAAAGTTCGTCCCAATCACGTAGCGTACGCGGATACTCGCCGGGTAAACTTAATAGACAGCCTCACTCCATAGCCCCGACCAAGTGACTGTAGGAGAACCCCGTCGCCGAAAGCATCCGTTCGGGTGCTCGCGGTAGCGGTGTTCCGCCTTGGTGCACTTCGTCGACGGTATCAGGGGTGCGGCCGCCTACTAAAGTTTGCGACGAGCATTCGATCAGGATGTCGGGAATCTTGTTGAATTGCCCGACTTGATATTGAAAAGAGTTTTCAATTTTGAGACTAAAATGCGGGGTTTATAATTGTTAGGCATGCGATGTCTAAAGAATTCATTTGATTAGGCATGCGATGTCTATGCAGATTGCGGATTCCAACTGTTGTAGTTTTACACTTTCTTTTCTGTGACCGTAAGTGTAATATGTGATATCGCCGGTTTCGTTGCTATATGTCAACGACAATTGGGATGCGCATATTTACTTACGTTGATGACAAGTGATGTTATGTGTTGCTGGATATGTTATATTGGATCGTCGTGTTTGAATAGCCGGGGTTTTTTATGTGAGATGAGTGTTTTTCATTTTCATTCATGTAAAAACTTGTATGTAATATTCTTTTATTGGGGCACTTCCAGGTTGCGGAAGTTGTCACCCTTTGTATATTATTTACTTTTCCGCACTAGGATAGACCCAAGGAGGAGGGCACAAGTAACCGGGTTCTGGAGTCCAGTGGAAGACCAACTCGAGGAGTCGAGTCCGGGTCTCCTAACTCCAGAATTGGTAGGGTTGCTTGCCGCTCTCGTAGGGGTCTAGGGGTGTGGGTTTGGCTATTCATCGCGACCGTGGAATCCGTGTTTTATACTGGCTCGTATTGAAAACACGGACGTCCTAGTATATCCAATATTTCATATGTTTCTTCTGCTGCGATATCTGTGATGTGATCATGTGATGTTCTGTGATAGATACAGTATATAGTATATATGATATATTATATAGACGTTACTTATGTTTTACACCCGCGCTAGCCCTTCCCTGCTCTGCCGTTAGTTACCTAACCTAACGGTGCACGAGGGGACATCGAGGCGAATGCGGATGGCATAAGTGTACGTCGTATTTATCTGTGATGTTTAGGTAATTAAATGATGGGACTTCATTAATGTGATTAATGAAATACAAGAAACCTAAGATGTTGTAGAATCGAATTTCAAAATAAAAAGGGTAGCTACAGTTCTTGCTTTGCACAGCGGTGTATATGATATATCCTGCACCTTATTCGATGAGGAAAGGACCGAGATCCCTTCACCGGGAGTGACTCCTTTAGCAATAACTGGCAGATGCTACACACTCGGTTTGTCTTTTGATTGCTTTTAAGTGTTTTTGCTTTGCACAGTGATATATACGATATATCCCGCACCTCATTCGACGAGGAAAGGACCGACGATCCCTTCACCGGGAGTGACTCCTTTAGCAAAACTAGAAAAGCCTAAAAAACACTCCATTTCAAAATTCATTCGATCCTACAACGATATCAAGTTCATTACGCAATAGGTTTTCAGAAAAACCTGTCGTAGCCCTCCGTCATTTCAGATATGTACTAGCTAGTATTCGTGCTGCGGTAGTTTGGCATTCGTCAAGGCGTAGTGTACGGTAGCTAACTAGTATATATCTGCTTGAGCATATGATGCGATTGGATTAGGGTATTCGTACGGCGTTGTTTGGCATTCGTCAAGGGTCGTGCGGGTGGGTTTAATTCGATCAAGAAATGTACGGGTTGAACTTGACTAGTGGACTATGGGTTGTTTGGCATTCGTCAAGGTCATAGCGAGCTAGGGGCAAAATATTATCGGGAATTTCAAGTGTTGAAATTTGCAATGAGATTGCATACCTTCTATGAGATAGTTGGATCCCGATACCCGCTGCGAGTAAGTGTTACTCCTGGGAGAGTTTTATACATTACAATTAGCCGATCGAGTAGGTGTCTAGAAAGGTGTTAACGGGGTTACGCCTCTGGGAAAACGAGGTTTACATTAATTAGGTTCGTGCGAAAGCACGGGAGACCTCCCTCAAAGTACCGACACTGGCCTGGCTGAAAGATTGGCGAACTTGTAGTGTGTAATTAATCCCGGCTAGTCTTTCCTTTTAGGGTTTGAAGGAAGATTTGATAAAAAGCAGTGGGAGCCATCCTGATTAGATAAAATAAAAACCAATCTATTCTTGCAAGAGCGCACGCTGAGTGTTTTCTTCTCTCTCTCTCCAGGTAGCGACCATATCACGCCTTAATCAAGATAATAATACGGATTATTGAACGAACCCGCTTGTTATACTGAGCTGGGGAACGTTGGTCCCGCTCCAACTTATAATTGTTATAAGACAGAGCAGGAAATTGGGGAATACCAGATTTCCCGTGCCGCCCAAACGAAGAGAGTGCATGCTGATGCATCATCTTCGGGTGTGTTCATTACAGAGAACTATTTCTCAGTATCCTTTACGTCCTGGGTATGTGATATCAGATCAGGATCCCAGATATGTAATATGTTACATAGGGCTACAGAAAGGTAGAGAACTGAGAACGGGTGATAAGTTTCATGAGGCAGAAAACGGGGCAAGTGTTGCAGCCAAGTCTGTTGGTCACTGTCACCCTGTATTACCAATACATTGATTCTGAACGAATGTTGTTAGATACCGAACCTGATATACAAAATCATATCAGTCTCTTTATTAGTAAAGAAATGATAAAATTTTGTATTGTTGGATAATGTTTTGAACATTTCCTATATCAAAAGTTGATCGGTTCAGGCACGTTATCTAAAAGCATTGACGTTCTAAATCAAACTACAGTTCTAAAGTATACGGAACACACACAAGAGGAAGAGTTCAGAAATGAACGAATCCTTCTTGAGGTATTGTAGACTAGGTCAGATCAATGCGACCCGACTGGCTAAAGTTACATAAAGATGCATATTTAAATGAGTTTGAATTTACATCTTGTGAAACTTGCAAGTCATGTCACGGAGATAAGATGACCACAGCTCTGTTTATTGGAAACAGAGAAAGAGTTATGAAAACTCTTGGGATGATACATGTTGATGTATGTAGGTCCCCTGTCTACACATGCCAACACCGGTTCTTTATACTTCATTACATTCTCTGATGATCTCTCAAGATTCAGACCTATGTTCCTGTTGAAACACTAGTCCGAACCTTTTGAGATATTCACAGAATATAAGTTAGAAGTAGAGAACCAATATACGGGTATAAGTATTATGTCCATTGATGTGATCAAGGAGGAGAATACTTGAGCACGGAAATCCTGGACTATTCTAAAGGAGAATGAGATTCTCTCTCAGTATTACTCCTCCATATACACCATTCACGATGGTATATCGGGGCGGAGCAATCACACCCTATATGATAAGGTGTGCTCTATGATGAGTACTACTGAGTTACCTATTTCCTTTTTGGGAGATATGCACTTGAGAAGCTGCATACCTATTGAATAGGGTTCAAATCAAATCAGTTGCCTACCACTTCATATGTGATATGGAAAGGGAAGAGCCCATCTCTCAAGTTAGTTGAGATTTGGGGTTGTCCAGCCTATGTCTGAAAATCAAAATCTGGACAAGCTCGAGGCAAGATCTGTTATGTAGAACTGGAAATGTTCCAGCTATACAAACTACAGCACATGATTTGATAGAACCAAAGGATTCAGTAGATTCCAACGAACCTCAGCCTCTCCGCCGATCTAGTAGGGTTCCTCACCCACCTGAGAGTTACTTCGATTTCTCTATGACAGTGGGAGCGAGGATTGCATCATGAGATGATGACCCAACTAGCTTCGAGCTGGCCATCGAGAGTAAGACTCTATAAGAATGGCTGGATGTTTATCGATCTGAGATGGAATCCTTATACACCAACAAAGTATGGACTTTGGTTGCTATATCTGAAGGGTTAAATCCCCATCAGGAGCAAGTATATCTTGAGAAGATTACTTGGTGTACATGGAAGAGTTGAGACTTTCAAAGCTAGACTTGTTAAAGGTCTACATCATTGACCAAGTATGGATGATGATGAAACCTTTTCTAAGTAGCTATGCTTAAGTCCATCCAGATCCTACTTACCACGGCTGCATACCATGACTACGATCTCTGGTGGTTGGGTGTCTTGACTGCTTTTCTAAATGATGATTTAGAAGAGTGCGTCTATAAGTACACAGCCAGAGGGCCTCGTAGACAGTGGGAGCAGCGGAAACGTGTGCAAGATGCTTTATAGGATAAAGCAGGCATCGCGGAGTTGGAACATCTGTTTTGATGGATTAGTCATAGAAGTTGACATCATCAAAATGGTAGATGAACCTTGTATAAACAAAATGGTAGTAGGGAGTATGGTGACGATCCTCGTAGAGTACGTGGATGACATACTCTTGATAGGGAAGGAGTTTCCTATGCTACGTTCGATCAATCTCCGCTTATCACAATGATTCTCCACATAGGATCAAGATGATACCTCCTAAATCCTGGGTTTTGGATCTATGAGATAGATCTAATTGGATGTTAGGATTCTCACTAGTTGTAGTGAGATGGTATCAATCGATCCTGGGAAGAATCACTGGAAGTGTTCCAGGATGATAAAGACGACTGATTGTCAGTCACAGGCATTGTCTTTACCCTCAGTAAAGGGACGGTATGGTGGAAAAGTTCCAATCTAGATACCGTGACATACTAGACGATAAAGGCTAGATACATCGCTACTTAAGATGCTACCAAAGAGGCAGTCTGGGTGTATATTGGTTCATGAGATGAACTACGTTCCAACCATTGTGAGACAATGGAGTTGTGGCTTATGCCAAGGAACGTCCGTCCCATCAGTGATCCAGACATATTCTAAGGCAGTATCACTTGATCATGGAGATGGTTGATCTCCAGGGAGATCGAGGTTAGGAGAGTAGACTCAGAGGACAACACAGCGGATCCACTCACAAAGGCCTGTTCCCAGAGAGAGACTTTTATGGGATGGTTGAGTATGAGATACTACAACCACTGCTACAGATGGCCCTAGTGCAAGTGGGAGATTGTTAGTTATATGTATGCCCTAGAGGCCATTACTGTACATAGGATGTATATTGTAGTGGATGCTGGGACGTATATAGGGAGGACTTTCTTGCTCGACATGATAGTATGCTATCTGGTTGAACTTTACCTTAACGTGTATACTGATTGTCTCTCTGTTACATGTTGGTAAAGCCCTTAGGATGTGTGCTTGACTACCTGGACTATGATGCGGATCATACTAGTGGGGTTATGGTAGTCCATAAGTACATCCTTCACAGTCCCTAGTCGTGGGTATATCGAGACGGGGCATCGATATACCAGAGTAGACTAGCGTATACCTTCTCGACCCATACAGATGGGCGATGGATGATCCCATATCCATTGGTGTTTGACATCAGAGGAGATATACGGGTGCTCAGTAGAGACTGGGTACACTGGACGGACTCGCCGAGAACTCCCAGATGGTATTATACCTCACGTCAGATGGCAGTTCTCTGGTGACACTGGTACAGAGTAGTCTGTTGACCCGAGATCGTCATAGAGTCTTGTGTGGTTCCCACTGTGCTTTGATTTCCATCTTACCACGTCCAAGAGGGCGTGCAAAATGGTGGTTTTTGGGTACAGTCCCGAGTCATATGGAGGCAATGAGCGATAGGAGGGGATTCGTCTCTCCCGGTATAGGGGGTTGATGTTGCGCTGTGTTCGATTGGCTATAACAGGAAATCCCTGGCCAGGGTTGCTGAGATTTACTGGTAAGTGTTACCAGTAGTTTCTCGAATTGTTATAGACCTCATATCGACACGACTTATCGAGCTATTGGGGTCTGACGTTTACCACCCCTAGGCAAGATATGCGACATATCAGACGATCAGACCGGACTGTACGGTAGTGTTACTGGTTGGATTCACTGGAGTGTGAGCGGGCTTGCTCGTCGATCTTCAGATCGCTCAATACCGGGGTGGCCGTTACGTTTAGCAGACCGCTTGCGGCTTGTGGATGTTTGATATGATCATCATCTGCTACCGGCGTATTGACGAGTCTTTAGAGTCCTACACAGAGGTTTCCTGGTTCAAGCGAAACGAAATAGGAGCGCATATGAGATATGTGCGGGACCGAGAATAATGCGTGTATGTGATACCGTATTCTATTCTCGCGATGAATGTGTCGAATGGTTGTATGCGATATAACCTATTTATCGAATCGAGGATTGATTCGATAAGCCGATGCATTGCATACTAGTCGGTTATATACGATATGACCGGATCGTTAAATCAAGTGTTGATTTAATGATTTGATGCATAATTATATATTTGATATATTACTTTGCATTAGCTAGTATAGGCTCACTTTATATGGATTTTCTCACTCGATGTGCAAGTTGTATATGTGATATACTTTTGTGCATATACATTGTGTCATGTTTGATAATACATGTTGACTTGTGCTTGTGTAAAGATTAAACCATGGTTATATGAATGATTAGGGTTTTATATACTTATTCATTTATTTATATTCATTATTCATTTAAGGAAAAGAAAAGAAAAATGGTGGCATTCTTTTGTTCATTCATGAAGCTTCATGAATACTTTGACTTAGTCACCATTTTTGTCTTCATTCCTAACCTAACCATTCACTTAACTTGGGTTTAGTCTCTACACATAACCATGGTCATGTTATGATAAAGATTGGATTATTCTTTTCTTTTTAATTAACTTATCATAACTATTTTCCTTCTTCTTTTTCATCTTCTTCACATGAAGAAAGTTCACTTCATCAATGGTGATTGATGAAAACAAGTGAGAAATCCAATTCTAAAGTCTACCCACTTCCTATTTCTTCATCCTCTACCTCTTGCCAAGTAGTAGAGTGTGTTCTCTTCACAAGTTTTTGGACTTGGTGAAGTCGGAGCTTGATTTAGCGATGCCTCGACGTAGATCATCTTCGGCACGTCGTCGATGACCTAGCCCGCTTCTTCTCCGATGAAGCCGACGCAAGAGCCCGGATTTCGGATTTGTACAGCGGAGATGACTTCTTCATGGAGCTATGGAGGTGGAGCGCCGGATCTACAAAGGTTGTATTTCCGATATCCCATTAGTTAAATGTTAACTAGTTAGCTTTTTTGCCTAAATATCTAGCCGACGATCCGCAGTCGGGTCTCTCAGCACCCATAATTTTTTATATTGGCATGTTCGATGCCTTGTGAGACCTCATTAGGGTGCCTAGGAACCCTACAGGAAGTTGAGGTGGTGAGGGTGCGGAGGTGATGGTGACGAGGTTGTGTGGAGGTCGGCGATGAAGGCGTGGGGCTAGGGTTTGGCTTGGGGTTCGTCGCGGGAAGAAGGAAGAAGAAAATAAAAGAGAAGAGAGAGAGGTGTTAATAATAATTAGGTTATATATATATATATGGGAGAGAGAGAGGGGTAGAGAGAGAGAGAGTGTGTACGAGAGGAGAGAGAAAGAGTGCGAGAAAAGAGAGAGAGAGATAGGAAAAATATTTAGTTAATATTTTAATATATATTATATATATTATAAACTGGTTAAATTTTATATAAATATTATAATATATTTTCTGAGTTTGAACAACTAATACAAAAATACTCCGAAAAATAGCCGGGTCTCTTCTAAAAATCTAGTTTTAAAATATGGATAATATACGTATCAGCCAAAACCATAATGCGATGTCCGGTTAAATAAAATGCATACCCCTAAGAACGGATCACGGAAATAAACATATCGATCCAAACGAATCTGTTTAAACCATTAGGGTATGAACATGATGTATAGATGCAAACATATGATATGGGGTATGACAACAGGCCATGCTAAATATTAAAATGTATTATTTGGCTATTATTTGTATTATTAAAATATATGCAGATACCAAATATATTATACATCTATATAGAACCTAGCTGTGCACGGATCCTCTGTACTAGTAATATAGAATGTAATTTAGAACCATAATGGGTTTCAAGTATGCGGGTCGGGTCGGATACTAACCACAGATACCAAATGCACTATCCGCATCCAAAACGATAATAATCAAGAAGTTGTCACAATATTAGGAAAATACTCAAATAAATATCGTATAAGTGCATTAGGGTGTTACATTATACACAACTACAAAAGAATTTCGTCCTTGAAATTCCCGGAACAAGAAAGGACAAGAAAACATGAATCAAACTTCTGTCGGATCTCGTTTTCACGTATCCAAGTAGATTCTCCGTGCGAACGATTCCCCCATGAAATAAGTACTAGAGGGATAACCTTGTTCTTAAGGAACTTGTCTCGTCGATCCACTATCGCCATTATTCTTTCTTCATATGTTAAGTCCTCCCTTACTGTCAGCTCCGAGTGATCTAGGACGTGCGTCTCATCTCGAACATACTTCCGGAGTTGAGATACATGAAACACGTCATGAATACTCGCTAAGGATGGTGGTAAAGCCAATCGATAGGCTACTTCTCCAACACGCTCGATAATATCGAAAGGCCCCACGAATCGAGGACTAAGTTTGCCTCGACTACCAAATCGAATCTCTCCTCTGGTCGGTGATATCTTTAGGAATACAAGATCACCAACTATGAACTCCAGAGGTCTTCATCCTGTATCAGTCCAACTTTTCTGTCGATCCTGTGCCGCCTTCATATGATTTCGGAATACGTTAACTTTCTCCACTGTTTGCATAATAAGATCCGGTCCCAACAATCTTCTTTCTCCAACATCGTCCTAACAGACGGGAGAGCGACACCTGCGACCATATAATGCTTCAAATGGAGCAATCTGAATAGTCGCCTGAAAACTGTTATTATAAGAAAACCCCACCAAGTGCAAATGATCCTCCGATGAACCCTTGAAGTCTAACATGCATACTCTCAACATATCTTCAAGAGTTTGGATCGTTCATTCAGACTGGCTATCTGTCTGCGGATGGTAGGCGGTGCTAAACTTCAATCGAGTCCCCAAACTTTCCTGTAGACTTCTCCAAAAGTGCAATAAAAATCGAGTATCATGATCCGAAATGATGCTCACAGGTACTCCATGCAATCTAACAATCTCCTGCATGTACCGCTTTGCTAAAGCTTCCATCGACTGACCAACTCGAAATGGTAAAAAATGAACTGCCTTGGCCAATCGATCAACAATCACCCAAACTGCATTGTTTCCATTTGGACTCCATGGTAGAGCTGTCACGAAATCCATGGTTATATGTTCCCACTTCCATTGCGGAATCGAAAGTGGTTGCAACAAGCCAGCTACCCTTTGATGTTCAGCCTTGACTTGCTGACACACCAAGCACTTCGATACACAGCGAGAAATCTCCCTTTTCATACCTTCCCACCAGAAATGTTGCCGTAGATCTCGGTACATCTTTGTGCCTCCTGGATGTACGGAATACGCGACACTATGAGCCTCCTTCATGACTTCTTCACGGACATCTCCTTTCGACACACGTAGACGGCTCCCATATCGTAACGAACCATCTTCATGAGTTAACAAGTCCATTCGAAGTGCCGCTTCTACCTGTTCTCGAAACTTCCACAATATTGGATCGTGCGACTGTGCTGCTTTAATATTATCGATCAAGGATGACTGTACTTGCAACTGCATCAACTGTCCTGAAGAATATGGTAGTACAATCTCCAACTCGAATCTCTGAAAATCGGCTATAATCTCCTTCTATGCAGTCAATAGTCGTATTGCTGGAAACCGACTTAGCGCATCCGGTACTACATTAACTTTCCCCGGATGGTATTTTAGATCAAAATCATAGTCGTCCATCAGCTCCAACCATCTACGCTGCCTCATGTTGAGCTCTTTCTATGTGAACACATACTTTAGGCTTTTGTGATCGGTAAATACTTCTACCCTTTCGCCCAATAAGTAGTGTCTCCAAATCTTCAAAGCAAAAATCACTACTGCTAGCTCCAAATCATGAGTTGGGTAGTTCTTCTCGTGAGTCTTCAATTGTCTTAACGCATATGCTATAACCTTCCTATGCTGCATTAGAACACATCCCAAGCCTTTTCCAGATGCGTCACTATGAATAACCAACCCTCCGGAACCGTCTGACACTGTCAGAATAGGAGCGGTGGTCAATCTTTGCTTCAACGCTTCAAAAGCTGACGCACATTTCTCCGTCCATACGAACGGTACCTCATTCATGTTAGCTTGGTCATTGGTTCAGCTATTCGAGCGAAGTTCTCCACAAACCTTCTATAATATAAGACAAGCCCAAGAAAGCTTCTGATCTCCTCTACGTTCTTTGGAATTCGTCAATCATGAACAACAGCGATCTTTTCAGGGTCAACGGCAATTCCATCTCCGGATACTACATGACCCAAGAACTTCACTTCTTCGAGCCAAAACTCGCACTTGCTCATCTTAGCATATAAACTTTCTTGCCGCAACGTTTGCAATGCGATCTTCAAGTGTTCTGCATGCTCTTCTTTACTCCTCGAATAGACCAGAATGTCATCAATAAACACTACTACGAACTGGTCCAAATATGGTGAAAAGATTCGGTTCATCAAGTCCATAAATATTGTCGGTGCGTTCATGACTCTGAATGGCATCACTAAGTACTCGTAATGCCCATATAGAGTTCGGAACGCTGTCTTGCAAATGTCTTCTGATTTCACCCGAACTTGATGATATCCGGATCACAAATATTACTGCTGTGAATCCAACCCTTCTCAAGCAATTCGACGACTTGCTTCTTTACTTCTTCCAATTCTACTGGCACCATCGGATAATACGCCTTTGAAATCGGCGCTGCTCCAGGAACAAGATCGATCACGAACTCCACATCTCGTTTTGGCGGTAAACCCGAGATGTCCTCGAACACATCCATAAACTCTCGAACTACTGCTGGCGCTTCCTCCTTATCTGCTTCCATCGACGAAAGAACGGCACTTGTCGGCCTAGCCCTAAATTCGACTGGCCCGACAAATCTGCTACCTCCTGAAAATATAAACTCCGGATGTCCAGGAATCTGGAAAATCACTTTCTTAGCCCTACAATCAATGTGAGCATGGAAAGTGCCAAGAAAATCCATTCCCAAGACAGCATCGTAGCTGCCAGTATCGATCACCAAGAAATCCGGAAATAACTCTCATCCGCAGATAACAATCGAACAATCCTTGCACTCGCTATTAGATATAATTTTCCCATTCCTAGTCTGTATGTCCCAGCAACTAGACAGGGCCATGTATGGAATCGAGTATGCGCCAATAAACTTGGACAACATAAAACAATGGGATGCACCTGAATCGAATAATGCCAATGCGGGAAAATTATGAAAGAGTAGGATACCTGAAACAACTTCGTCTGAAGCCTTGGCCTCCTCGGCCGTCAAAGTGAATGCCCATGCTTTATTAGACCCCTGAGTAATCTGCTTCTGCCTATGAATCTGCTTCTACGGTGACTTATGAATATCGCCCCTCAATCGTAGCTTTGAAGGGCAAGCATCGATGGTATGGTCAGCTGATCCGCAAACAAGACAGAGTCCAAGCCTCCTTCGACATTCTCTCCGGAAATGTCCCGGTCGTTGGCAGTAGTCACAAAACACACTTCCTTTCTGATCGGATACCGCGGGCTTCTTCATAGGCACAATGCCTTGCCTGTTCACCGGAATGCCTCTGCGTATAGGAGCTCTGTTTGGTGTAAATGCCGGCTTCCGCACTATGACGGCTTGCTGTTGCGTACTCTTCACTTTCACCGATAAACTCTGCTGCTCCCTGGCTGCCTTAAGAACTTGGGAGAAGCTGGTCAAACCCAGAGGTAAAATATGTCTCTGAATCTCCACATACAAGATACGTATAAGCCTTCGTGCCCTATCTGCATCGTTGGAAACCAAAGGCATCGCAAATCGACTGAGCCGAGTCCACTCAGCCGCATGCGCATCAACGAAAATGCCATTCTGCTTCAGGTTAATAAACTTTTCTTTCATCTCTTCTCGAGCAGATTGCGGAAAGAACTTATCCAAGAAACTTCATGAGAACGCTGCCCAACGATCGGCTCGGGCAGACGGGTCTCCTCTATAAGCCACCACTCGCAAGCATAATCTACCAGTTGGATGCGTACTATATCCACCCTTTTCTCATCTAGAATCTGTGAGGCGAAGAGCAGATTCTCCGTATCAACTAGCCACTGCTCCGCTGGCACTGGCTCCTCCAATCCTGTAAATGTGGATGGACCAAGCCTTCTGAAGTCCGCCACGGTGCCCTCACGCTGTGCTGGCCCAGGTGCTACTGCAACAACAAACTGTTGGACTATCCGCAGACCCTTTTGGAAAGTCTCGGTCTGCCGTAGATTAAGCTCAGTTTGCCGCTTCTAGTTTTCCAGCATACCACGTATAACTCCAAGCAGTGCGTCATCATCAACACGCCTCTGGTATGACCGCAAATTTCTATCCTCCATGATTCTGAAGCCAAGATACTGAAGAGGATTAGCAACGGTAAACATGATTCAATAAACAAGATAGCTATAGATTCAAGACTGGCAAGATAGTAATGTGGCAGGACATGTTCCTAATTCTGGGTTTTCTGGTCAGTGTATTGGGTTTAATACCCAACTACAAAAGAACCAAACCCGATTAATCCTAAATCCTATGTCTCTAATACCAAACAAACCCTGTCATACCCCGCTTCCCAGAATGCGCAGACTACGGCACGTGATAGAGCCAACCATGCTACCTGTTGCTAGGAAACATCCCTCCACAGTTATATTACGGCTGTCTGTAGGATATCAAGAATAGAAAATATATAAAAACTAGTTAGTACATGTCCATTTGCCACAATAAATAGAGTCAAGAAAATGCAAAAGCGGAAACGGATCAAGATCCAATAAACAACAACTGAAACTTGTCCCAATATGGGCTCACATCAAGGAAATAAACTGCGGAAATAAACTAAACTAAACAACTTTAAATAACACATGTTCAATTCCTCACTGTTCGGCTTGATGGCTAAAGTACTCCTGTTCAGCCTGCGATAAAGATAGAGAAACTGGGCCATGCAAAACCCAGACGTCAGTACGTCATAATATCAAAAACAATAATAATCCAGGATGTAACGATATAGGTAAATATGAATATAAGTGGTAAACACAAATATGAAATAGTGAGGTATGTGTATGTATGTGATGTGTGATGTGTAACCTAAAACTGTGCTTCTAGGTATCTATTCTAAAAGTCTTTGAAATCAATTAATGTAATCCTTATCGTAACCCAACAATCCATGTCTCGTTCATTCCCCACGGGACCACGGTAACAGGATTTATTCTGTAACACCCGGAAAAACGACAAACAAGTAATTATTCTGTAATGCCCAGAAAAACCGCAAACAGGTAATTATTTCGTAACGCCCGGAAAAAACGGCAAACAAGTAATTATTCCGGAACGCCCGGAAAAAGGGCAAACATGTAATTATTCCGTAACGCCCAGAAAAACGGCAAACATGTAATTATTCCATAACACCTGGAAAAACGGCAAACACGTAATTATTCCGTAACGCCTGGAAAAACGGCAAATATGTAATAATAGCCTTTTAAGTTACGTTTCGGTTACATTCTTGATTTCCCTTTTACCCCCAGATTTGTGTTCAAGTCAGGTATTGTTAATATAGATCTAATGCCAACACAGGATCAAGCTGATACAGTTCTCGTCTATGCAGACAACAAGTTACGTCCATTAGGACAACAAGTCAGGATTGTAGTCATTAGTAACAAGATCCAAGTAACAAGTCAAGTAATGTGTCGTGGACATGTCATGTGATGCATATGTATCAAATAGATACCCAAATGTGAAACTGTAACGAACTATTGGAACACGATAAACAAACTGATATCAGGATGCATATATGTCTATCTGTAATAACCTTTTTTATGTCCATGACTACATATGATGCAAACTAGATAACATGTTGTACTAATATAATAGTATAATGATATCATGATATTTCAGCATGCAATTAGATATGTTATTATCAGTACGGATACGAACGGATACTGTAAAACTATAAAACTATAATATTTGCTGCATAATGAAACACATGTACTATTTTTATTCATATATAAATAGATATATTAACATATCATGTTGCAAGTTAAACTTGTCTGATCGGATCTCACGTTAGGGTACGCACGTCATGTTCGACGTCGGATAAATGTCGCGATGCAACTCACGCGTGCAGGACTGGACCTGGCTGATTAACAACGTGATTATGCTGGACGACGACGATGACTGGGTCGTCCGGATCGTCGGCGACGCGTGCGACTTCGGAGAAATGGCTGTAAAACCAAGAAATCAAGAAAAGAGAAAAGAAAGAAAAAAAGAAATAAGAAGAGGAATGGGGTTGGCTCGGCTGTGGGTTTAGAGGACAGAGGAGACGACGGCGACGATGGCTGCCGTCGATGATGAAGGCAGTGGGTTCTTTACTGTCGGGGTTGCCGGGAAGTTAGAGTCAATGGTGGTGATGGAGGGTGTGGTGCTGGTGGGGAGAAGAGAAGGATGAGAAGGTGAAGGCGGGGGTTAGGTGATAGCGACGACGAGTCTCCGGTGATGAGGGTTGGAAGCATTGGCGTTCGGGTGCAGGGTTGGTGGTCGGTTGCAGGGTTCTTAGCATCGTCGGGGTTTGCAGGGTGCTCGGGTATGGAGAAAGAAGGAGTGCAGGAAGTAGAGGTTATGATGACGACGACGAGGAGATGAGGGTGAGGCAATCGGCGGTGAGGAAGCGGCGAGGGTTTCTGGGCATCGGGGTTTGGGTTGCAGGGATGGTCGTCGGGTGCAGGGAGCTCGGGTAGAGGAGAGGAGGAGGAGGAGGAGGAGGTTGAGGTGGTGAGGGTACGGAGGTGACGGTGACGAGGTTATGGGGAGGTCGGCGATGAAGGCATGGGGCTAGCGTTCGGTTTGTGTTTCATTGCGAGAAGAAGGAAGAAGAAAATAAAAGAGAAGAGAGTGAGGTGTTAATAATAATTAGGTTATAATATATATATATATATAGGGGAGAGAGAGGGGGGTATAGAAAGTGTGCGAGAGGAGAGAGAAAGATATAGGGAAAATATTTAGGTAATATATTAATATATATTATATATATTATAAACTGTTAAATTTTATATAAATATTATAATATATTTTCTGGGTTTAAACAGTTAATACAAAAATACTCTGAAAAATACCCGGGTCTCTTCTAAAAATCTAGTTTTAAAATATGGATAATATATGTATCAGCAAAAACCATAATGCGATGTCCGGTTAAATAAAATGCATGCCCCCAAGAACGGATACACAAATTAACGTAGCGCTCCAAACGAGTCTGTTTAAACCATTAGGGAATGAACACGATGTATGGATGCAAACATGTGATATGGGGTATGACAACAGACCATGCTAAATATTAAAATGTATTATTTGGCTATTATTTGTATTATTAAAAGATATGCAGATACCAAATATATTATACATGTATATAGAACCTAACTGTGCATGGATCCTCTGTACTAGTAATATACGACGTAATCTAGAACCATAATGGGTTTCAAGTATACGGGTCGGGTCGGATACTAACCACAGATACCAAATACACTATCCATACCTAAAACGATAATAATCAATAAGTTGTCTCAATATTAGGAAAATACTCAAATAAATATCGTATAAGTGCACTAGGGTGTTACAAGCTTCAACAAGCTCGATTTGGGGCTAGGGCGAGGCGGCGACGGCGTCGATCATGGAGCCGAGCGAGGCATCGAAGGCTTCGATGGGGCAGGGCTCAACTATAGAGGGATTCGAGGGGCCGGCCTCGACAATGGAGGCTTCGACGGCGGCTACGGCAAGGAGGGAAGGAGGCGGGAGAAATTTGGGCGGAGGGAAAATTTTGAGGGCACAGAGAAATAATTAGGGCACGAATGGGACTTTTGGGAAGGGATTGGGTTTTATCGCGCCAGGGTTGTATGGTCCACTATAATTTTGGTTTCATCACGGTCTTAACCGTGACTATAACTATGGAAACCGTGACTATAAATTGGTCACGGTTGTAACCGTGACCAATTCCCCATTACTTTTGGCCATATTTGTAGCAGTGGGTCACTCGTGTGTCGAGTGACGTGGTATGATGTTGCGGGTGTGCAATATAATTGTCTCATCGGAGATGTATTTTAGTGGAATGAGCTCGTATGCCTAAAAAAAGAGGACCAGGGATTGTAAAACCTCTCAAAAACACTTTGCGACTGCTTCTCACTTTCTCTCTTTTTATTACTTGCATATTACTTGGTTGTTTAATTGCTTCAAAGTAGAATTTTTAATTTGTGGGTATTGTTAGTATAATCATATTCACCACCCTCTAGAATTATTTCAGGGTAGTAATCAAAGTATAGTGGGAACACACATAAGACACTATGGCGATCTCAGGTCAAAGACTACTCTGTACTATCATCACCAGAGAACTACTATCTGACAATAGGTATAATACCATCTAGGAGTTCTCGATGAGCCAGTCCAGTGTAACTCATAACCTAATGATCATATGTATACAATTTTCGGTGTCAAAGACCAATGGCTATGGGATTAACCATCGTCCGGGTAGGGTCAAGAAATGTATACACTAGTCTAAACTGGAGTATCGATACCATGTTTTGATACTCCTACGACTAGGGGCATTTAAGGATGTGCTTATAGACTACTGATTAATCTAAAATATTGCACATTTGAATGAATATTTTCCCCACTATTGTTAAGTACTAAAAGGTGTTTAATGTAATTATAGAACATATGAGGGTTTATTTGTAAAAAGTTTATTATCATATGTTTCTACATTATAATTGACATAATGAGGGAAAATAAATGCATATAATATTTATATGAAATATTAGTAATTAAAATATGCATATTATATCAAATATTTCTAATCAATATTCTTAAGATTTAATATCATATAAAATGGTTAGGATAATATCTCAAAAATACCAAATGCTACTAAACACTTTGATTTGAGATATTATGCAGATGTCAGCTCAGGTCTGGAATCTAAGAGATCTGGGTTAAATCAAGATGTTGGAATCAAATCTGTCGAAATATGGAAACAAATCATAAGATTTAGCAACGGCAGAGACTCGGAGAATTATTCTCAGAATATAGACATCAAGAGGATCTCCACATGTCAACATAAGAGAGCAGAAAAAATCCCAATTCATAATTCCACTATGTTGTGGCGGTTGGGCGGCCAAACTAGGGTATTTGCGGCAGATCCGCCGCATTTTTGGAGTTTTAGGATGGGATATTTTGGGGATGGGATTTTAATAGCATATATTATTATATGGAATCTAGGATTTCTATTTCTGTGACTATATAAGGGACCGAGAGTTTCACATTAAAGATCATCATCGAAAAGATCAAGAGGTCCAAAGCGATCCACGCATCCGAGTGATCATCAGCCAGTCATCTACTTCCAATATGATAAAGATCTAGAGCAACTAGGGTTCTTGTACTCTACATTCAAAAGTTGTATGCAATAGTTAATTAATAAAGGTAGTGTTTTTATTATTCTTTTTGCAATTAATTTCCGCACTTACTTTCTGCTTCTTAATCATGTTTTCACTCTTCATTCTTTCTTCTAAATCTTTAACCATGAGCGAGTAATTCCTAACTTACTAGGGTTCGTAGGATAGGGTTGAACAATGGATGATAAAATCTCTTAACATCTTTTATATATTTTAAAGTCTATAAACTTTATCAAAATAAGTGTTAACATCCTTATCGTGCGCGCTACCAATTTATTTCTAGTCACGACCACGATTTGAAATTGATTTAACACTTGTTTTGTTAGGGGCTAGACATGAATAGAGATCAATCTAAGGACAAGGGTTAGTAGTGGGAAACCCCTAGTTCCTTCCAAAAGAACTCTAATCTATATTCATCACTATCGATCTAGTTTTAAACTGTTAAAAGATAAAAGGAGTCATTTTTAATTATTCATCCATTACTACTAAGTCCTATGAACCCTACAAGCCTTTTCGTTATAAATTCTATATCCATAACGAAAAACAATACCCTTCTTTAATCAACTCGTCTAAAGCAAGAAAAGAGTTCACGTTTCTCTGCGGATGACCCGTACTCATCGTGGTTAGCTACTAGTGATACCGTCTTGATTGCGGTTATTACGAACACACTTTTCAGCAGATCAATCAAATTGCGTCGTTACCGGGGAGACGATCGTTATTTTTTTTCTTGTTATTCAGGTTGATTTCTTATAAAATCTAGCGAACATATTATAAACGAGAACCAAAACCGCAACTTGTGTATTTAACGATTATTGTACGAGTGTTGCAAGAGAATCTGGAGCAACTGGAGCAAGAAAATAGAGATTCAGAGACTATCAAATTGAACCAGAGGAGTATAGGAGGGCCCTAAAGAAAAATTAGCAAAAGAACACATAAAATTGCGGCGGAACCGTGGCGGCTTGGTGGAGTTGGCCCCCCAAAATTCTCAGGTAATTTCCTAATATCTTTCTCTCTCCTCTAAACTCCAATAATCTGATCTTTCCTGCAGGATTCTTTGCAAAAAGCGCCGCTCAAAAATCTTTTTGCGTATTTTGATATCGGTTTGTATATGCATATCTAAACCGTACATTAAGGGACAATAACCCAAATCCAGATTAGGTGGGGATTTCATCACCCTTGCTAGGCCCCACAAATCACAAAACGAGCATACTATCACCCTACATTAATTAAAAAATATCTAGACCAAGCCTCTAAGGACCGTCGCGCTCAATTAGGACAGAGGAGGGTCATGGGTAATTTATCGCTTATCCGCATTTCTCGTATGGTTTCTAGGCAAGTGTGAATTAGGAAAGTGGTTACTTAATTAGACCCGCTATTTCGGTGATTTGTATAGTGGATATCTCCCACTTACCTGGCTCTTACCTGGCCACAAGAGTGATAAAGAGGTGGTAGATGATTGATCATGCGACTTGTCCTTTGATAATTTAGGAGCGGTTTAGTGACTTGACCTAGGTGACCCTAGTTCTAGGGATTGATTGTGCATTTTGTGATTTGTTGAGTCAAGCCTTAAGTCCGACACTTTTTCAAAAAAAAACTTCTAAAAAGCATTCTCACACGCGCTGCCACGTGCGCTAAACCCGCTTAGTGCATGATCGGCTAAACACGGGATTCTGGTACCCATCTTGTCCGCATTTTTTCTATCGACTCCGAAGTTGGTACTTCTTTAACTTCTATTTCCCCTCCACCCACCACATCTCCCGAAATGGACGGATCTCCATCGGGATTTAATAATACCACCTTGCCACCACCCGTAGGTGTGCAGAATCCACCACGCATCTCTCTCCAAGAAAGATGCTACCCCATACGTGGACCCGTTCCTACTTGTCTGTCTCTTCCACCGGCCAATGGGGGTAATTTCGAAATAAAACCCCACTTCATCAACTTATTGCCCAAATTCCACGGGCTTGAATCCGAAGACGCGTACATTTTCATAACCAAATTCGAGAACGTATGTGCAATGATGAGCACAACCCAACTTTCAGGGGATGCTATGCGATTACGTCTTCTCCCTTTTATCTTGTGCGATCTAGCAGAAAAATGGCTTTATAGCACTGCCGCATATTCTATCGCTAAATGGGATGAATTCTTTATAGCATTGCTTAAGAAATTTTATCCTAATCACAAAACCGCCCGTGTTAGAAGTGAGATTAACCAGTTTACCCAACTTCCCAACGAACCATTCTGGAAATGCTTTGAACAGTTTAAGGACCTTCTTGTCCAATGCCCTCATCACGGAATCAATAGATAGCAATTTCACTGAATTATATATGAGGGTGTTAATCCTACCACGGAACAAATGCTTGAAACCATTTGTCAATGTCATTTCATATCAAAAGACGATGGCGAAGCTTGGCAATTTCTGGAAGATCTCGCCGAACAAACCTCACAATAGGAGAGCGCTAGACCAACATCATCTTCATCTAGGACAGATATTCATCAGCTCGATATTTCCATCGCAGTGAAAGACGAAATGTCCACGATGCAAAAAAAACTTGAAACTATCGAAAACAAAGTCTCGTCAACCTCCTTAAACCAAGTTACGCTCCCCAAAACCGTGTGTGGTTACTGTTTTGACCTATCACATTTAACGGAAGAATGTCCTTTGAATCCTCCGTTTCAAAGTTAAGAGCAAACTAATGTTGCTTCTCAGCAATGACCTAGAAATGATCCCTATTCCTCCACATATAATCAGGGATGGAGGAATCACCCTAATTTCGTTTGGAAGCAAAACCAGTCTCAAAATCAAAATCAATTCCCAAACCGAAATAACTATCAAAGGCTTCCTCTACAGCAACAGCCACCATACCAAATTCAGTACCCCTTTCAACCACAATCTCTTCAAAATCTGGCCAACGACTTTGCTCCTTATAATAATATTTCAACGGCCAGCACCGATAAAACCTCTGCACTCGAACGAAACTTAGAAACTTTCATTAAACAATCCACACAAACGACGGCTAATTTAACGTCTTTTATCCAAATATTAGTACAACACACTGCTTCCCACAGCGAAAGCATAAAATCGATAGAAACACAACTTGCACAGTTAAATGCCGCAATGAGTGAGAGAGAGAAAGGGAGACTTCCATCTCAAGCTCTACCAAATTCCGGCCACTCATAAAGCTCGAACCACATCCTTCAAAATCATAATATGAGTGTTGTAACCACGTTGAGATCGGGAAGAGTGCTGAATAACAATATTGGTGAACAAGTTGAAGTTGATGACATTGATGAAACCCTGACTACTACTTGTACTCCTATTTTGTCTAATCCAACATCTTCTTCCGAGCCTATTCTCTGTTTTCCACTAGGCTCGAACCTTCAGCCCTCTTCCTTGAAGGAATTACCAGCTACGACCATCCCAAATCCAATTTTAGGATCCATTCCACCCCATAAACTTCTCCTCAAAAGTTGGACCCAACCCTTATTGATAAAGCTCATTTTCCACACAGGTTGAGGGACAACAGACCAAGTCTCCAAATGGAGAATATTGTGAAAATTTTTAAACAAGTTAACATAAATATTCCTCTCCTAAATGCTATCAAACAAGTTCCTTCCTATGCGAAAATTTCAAAGGACTTGTGCACTAGGAAAAGAAAAATTCAAGTAGCTAAAAAAGTTTTCTTAGCGAATAATATGAGCAATTCTCTTACCCAATTGGTGCCCACGAAACGTAAGAACCCCGGTTGTCCTACTATATGTATAACTATTGGGGGTAAAAATGTCAATCGTGCTCTACTCGATTTAGGTGCTAGTGTTAACTTGCTTCTGTATTCTGTTTATGAGCAATTAGGCATAGAAGAGTTGAAACCTGCGCATTGCACTCTCCAGATGGCCGATCGATCTATCACCCAATCTCGGGGTGAGATAGAGGACGTGTTAATCAAAATCGGGGAATTTATATTCCCTGTGGACTTTATAGTCATAGATATACAGCCTGTAGCAAACCCACGGAACCAAATTCTGGTGATTCTAGGTCGTCTTTTCTAGCAACTTCTAACGCGATAATCAATTGTCATAACAGTTCAATGAACCTGTCTTTTGGGAAAATGACAATTGAGCTTAATATCTACAAGCTAGGAAGTCAGCCCTCCAAACACTATGCTCAGATAGTTGATGTATGTTCTGTCGAAAAGATAGATTCCGACAGTTGCAAATTTGAGGAGCTTCACAATACTGATCTCGACGCCACTTATGCATTATTGTTTGATCCTACTATTTATTATAAACGTGAAGACCCTTCTGTCGACAAGTCCACACCTAAGTCCGAACCCTTTGACTTGTCGAATGATTAAATCGAGCTATCCGAGTTTCATAACTTCCTTTCCAATGAGATTATCATTTGGAATATCGATAAAAGTTTTGAAGACATTTTTGCCGAAGAACTCACATTCCTAGAAGACATGGGAGTTGTGATGAATCAACCCCCACCCAAAGAAGTTGAACCGCCACCCTTTCTTCTTATCAAGAACGAGAATGCGAGTAGTGCACCATCACTGTTTCATCTCTTCCAACTGAGACGTAAACCCGAACGATTACGCCTCTTATCTCCCCACTTCTTCACATCTATGACCTTCTACCAACTATGTTGTTATATCGATAAAATATTCAAATGGTTGGTGTTGACTTTTGGTCTTTGTAAAGCATTGCATAGACCAATAGCTTTACCCCCCTCTTATAATTTTAAATACTTGATACTGTTTCACTCAAGTTTGGGGAGGAGAAAAATATTTTGGCTCTTGAAAGAAAAAAAATTTGAGCCAAAAATAAGTTTGGGGGAGGATTTCACTGTCATTAATTCTTGTTCCCGTTACTAACTTTTCCTCCCAAGTCTACAGGTTTTGAGCTTAAAATATGACATCAGTGAGGACACTGTTGTAAATAGATTTGGAGGAGGTTTGTGCTTATTCATGCATCATTTTTGCATTATACTAAATCATAGCACAAAAAAAATTTGATAATAAAAGTTAGGAAGTGAAGAATACATATGAAAGATAGGAGGAGATTCAAAAAAAGCAAGAAAATTAGATGTTTTATAACGAATCTAGTAATAGGTAGTCATGAGCTGTTGTCCCAAGGGTTGGTAAGATGAAGGAATTACTAATCTGAGGATAGAAATAAGTCTGAAAAGTAATCCCTATTTTTGAGTCCAAACATCTGAACATTGATACCCTACTATACGCACTTGCACACATCTTGAAACTTGGGATAATAGAGGATACCTTGAAATGCTCTTGTCTAGAAGCCTTAGTATGAATATATATATATATATATATATATATATATATATATATATATATATATATATATATATATATATAATGGTGAAGAAAAATGAACACTGGTTTTGTAATTGCTTAAAACAGCATAAAAAAATATAGCGTGGGTGCCTTATCACCCAGTGCCTTAGACCAACTGGTTTGGGAGTCACTGCTAAGTCTTAGGTGTTGCAAGACTAGGATATTGCTTATTACACCTTAACGAGTGAGAACATTTGGTAATCGGTTGGTTAGTACCTTAAGAAGTATTAACGGTCGCATGAAGAATGTGTTAGCAATTCCATCTAAAAATATTCACCGACTAAAAAGTATTAAGGAAGATAGACAAAAGTATGATAGCTTGAATTGAATTCTCTAAGTGTAGGGATGTCTTTTAAACACACGTAGGGGTATATGATCGATATTTTGAAGAAATGTAAATTTAGTTTGAAACTCTTATTTTCAAGTTCTTTCTTTTATATGTTCTTTATCTTTGTACGTAATTTTCATCATTTTTCTTTTATTATGGGATTTTATGGGTGTAGTCCGCTAAAAACCCTCAGGAGACAACAACTAACAGGGACACCTAGAGGTTTAAAGGCTTGTTGCACGCGCTCAATGCAATCGTGTTGCCTACGAAAGTGTGATAGATTTTTCTTTTTCTTTTTTCTTCTCTCTTTAATAACAAGTTTGCTCGGGACGATCAAAGTTAAGTTTGAGGGTATTTGATTAGTCTAAAATATTGCACATTTGAATGAATATTTCCCCCACTATTATTAAGTACTAAAATGTGTTTATTGTAATTATAAAACATATGAGGGTTTATTTGTAAAAAGTTTATTATCATATGTTTCTACATTATAATTGACATAATGAAGGAAAATACATGCATATAATATTTATATGAAATATTAGTAATTAAAATATGCATATCATATCAAATATTTCTAATCAATATTTTTAAGATTTAATATCATATAAAATGGTTAGGATAATATCTCAAAAATACCAAATGCTACTAAACACTTTTATTTGAGATATTGTGCAGATATCATCTCAGGTCTGGAATTCAAGAGATCCGGGTTAAATCAAAATGTCGGAATCAAATCTGCCGAAATATGGAAACAAATCATAAGATTTAGCAACGTCAGAGACTCAGAGAATTATTCTTAGAATATAGACATCAAGAGGATCTCCACATGTCGACAGAAGAGAGCAGAAAAAATCCCAATTCATGATTCCACTATGTTGCGGCAGTTGGGCGACCAAACTAGGGTATTTGCGACGGATCCGCGACATTTTTAGAGCCTTAGGATGGGATATTTTGGGGATAAGATTTTAACACCATATATTATTATATAGAATCTAGGGTTTCTATTTCTGTGGCTATATAAGGGACAGAGAGCTACACATTAAAGATCATCATCGAAAAGATCAAAATGTCCAAAGCGATCCATGCATCCGAGTGATCATCAGCTAGTCATCTACTTCCAATAAGATAGAGATCTAGAGCAACTAGGGTTCTTGTACTCTACTTTCAAAAGTTGTATGCAATAGTTGATTAATAAAGTCAGTGTTTTTATTATTCTTTTTGCAATTAATTTTCGCACTTACTTTCTGCTTTTTATTCATGTTTTCACTCTTCATCCTTTCTTCTAAATCTTTAACCATGAGCGAGTAATTCCTAACTTGTTAGGGTTCGTAGGATAGAGTAGAATAATGGATGATAAAATCTCTCAACATCTTTTATACATTTTAAAGTCTATAAAGTTTATCAAAATAAATTTTAACATCTTTATCGGGCGCGCTACCAATTTATTGCTAGTCACGACCATGATTTGAGATTGATTTAACACTTGTTTTGTTATGGGCTAGACATGAATAGAGATCAATGTAAGAACAAGGGTTAGTAGTGGGGAAACCCTAGTTTCTTCCAAAAGAACTCTAATCTACATTCATCACTATCGATCTAGTTTTAAACTATTAAAAGATAAAAGGAGTCATTTTTAAATATTCATCCATTACTACTAAGTCCTATGAACCTGTTCCCCTCCGAAAGACGCGCAAGACGGGCTGTCTTGCCTGAGATTCGGGGCAGATGCTAATTGGTGCTATCCGTCCACCTCTCCGAAAATGCCAAGTTGATTTATGGCACCGTATATTGAAGGTTTAAACGGATGCGTCCAATGTAGCAGACTTCGTCAGATTCCCCCTCGCTTGAGGGGTTTTTGATTGTGGGGACGCTCTTCCCTGCAGGCGTAAGCCCCTGCAGTTAATTACGCTACCGCATCGCGGTAACAACTTTCTCCTTCTCCAGATGGTCACTTCGTGTCATGGGTGTTTGTTTTGTGTTTGGTTGCCCGTGGATTGTATACGGAGACTAAGTTATGTTGTCACCCGTAGGGCGTGGACTAGTCCAAATCCGTATTATCTTAGATTTGGGTTTGGGGGTTTGGGTTTAAGGATATGTTAGCTTCATTTGAGACTAAGATCAACTTAAACGTTTGTTAAGGATACGTTAGTCTCATTTTAGACTAAGATCGACTTAACGGGATCATTTAGATCCGACAAGAGAGCAATTGGGGGGCTCTATTGTTTAGTTTAGTGACATTGCGGTCGATAGGTAGTTTAAGGACATTGCGGTCCAATGTTAGTTTTAATACATTGCGGTCAAGGTTAAGGACATCATAGTCCATGGGTTTAAGGACTCCACAGTCCGGCGTAAGTTTTAAGACATCACGGTCAAGGTTAAGGACGTCATAGTCCGTTGTTAGTTTTAAGACATCCCGGTCAAGGTTAAGGACATCATAGTCCATGAGTTTAAGGACCCCACAGTCCGTTGTTAGTTTTAAGATATCACGGTCAAGGTTAAGGACATCATAGTCCGTCGTTAGTTTTAAGACATCCCAGTCAAGGTTAAGGACATCATAGTCCATGAGTTTAAGGACCCCACAGTCCGTGAAATGTATGGTTGTTGGGACCCGTCACCTCTTTGAAGACGTTGAGGAATTACAACGACAGATATTAAAGGAGTGAAGAGATATACCCTTGAACCAAGGTAAATTAAATGATCTGTAGCCCAATTTGGAACCAAGATCAATTAATTATATTATGAGCCCATTGGCTCAGTTAAGTCTGAATTGAGGACTTATGGCCTTCATGGGCTAAGTCCAATCATGTTTGGAATATTGGCCCTCTGTTGGTCCATTGAAGGGGAGGCTTTGCCTCTAGTAAATTAGCCGATTGGGCTAAAGCTAGTGTTAAACACTAAAGACCAACAGTGTTGAACACTGGAAATAAGATTATCAAATTAGTGTTAAACACTAAAAATTGTGATTCTCAAATTAGTGTTAAATACTAACAGATAACGGTATTAAACACTGGAGACAAAATTATCAGATTAGTGTTAAACATTAACAGAGGGGGGAGCACGTGGGAGCACGTGATGGCATCAAAAAGTGGGGTCAGCTCCCCTGCATTTTGTTCAGCAGATAAGTGTTTAACACCTTTAATTCTCACAGCCATCACGTGTGGGCACGTGATGGGTGCTCATGCCTTGATTTATTAGAATATTCATTAGGGGTCACGTGGTGACACGTGAGGGCGCCCAAAGCTTCTGTTCTGTGGATCTTTTACAGGGGTCACGTGGGGACACGTGGCCCTGGTTCTTTCCTGTTTAAAGATCTATTTGTCTTTTTAAGAATTAAATTATTCATAGGGTTAAACCCTAGCTATAACTTTGGAGGAATTAAATTCCTATTTTCGAAGAATTATATTCTTAGGTAGGGTTAAACCCTAATTTTCTTTCTGTAGGAATTAGATTCTCATATATGTAAAAAAAACAAGTTCTGATATAGGGTGAAACCCTAATTTTATTTTAATGGGGATTAAATCCCTGTGAGTTTGAGAGAATCAAATTCTCAATTAGGGTTAAACCCTAGTTCTGTCCATTTTGAAGGAATTAAATTCCTATAATTTTGGAGAATTAAATTCTCATATAGGTTTAAACCCTAATTTTATCTTGGAGGAATTAAATTCCTATAACTTTATGAGAATTAAATTCTCAAAACTCAATTCCTCCTCTATATTTTAGATCTGCATGGTAGGATCTCGACCCGATGAGAATTAAATTCTCAACCTATGGGGGGATGTGCACTTTGCAGGTCTTCCACCAGAGAAAGAACTAAGTTCTTTTCTTTTTATATAAGAGTTAAACTCTTGGATTGAGAATTAAATTCTCTTTTTGAAGCCTTTACCCCCTTTTTTCTTACCTAGGGTTTTTCTTTGTAGAGAATCAAATTCTTCTTTTTTTTCTCTCTGAATTTTTTAAGATTCCAAGGCTCTCTATCTCCAAAAACTCTCCCTCTCTCTTCCTTCTTTGGGCTCCTATTTATAGGAGAAGGAAAAGAATCAATCTGTTTGGTAAATCTTTCATTGAAAGATTTGATTTGTTTTTATCATTAATTCGGGCCTTTAGATTATTAGGTGAATTTTATTCACCGTTGGATTTTAAATCCAAAGATATTCCTTTTGTTATTTCGGTGAGATTTAGGGGAAATCTTTCCTTGTCCAAGATTTTTCCATAAATTGATGATATTTAATCACCCTGGGATTCTTAATCCAGCTGTTCTCCATAATTCTTCTCCATTTTGGAAAGATTTAAATGATCTTTTTCAGAATTTAATTCTGTTGAACAGTAAGGCTTTTAAAGCCAGTCACGTGTGACCACGTGACCTTTGGTCACGTATGGGCACGTGACCCCCGGTCACGTGTATGAATGGACTCCTCCTCTGCGCTCTGTTCTTTGCCGCTGCTTTAACCATCACGTGCCAATACGTGACCACTGGTCACGTGTGAGCACGTGATGCCTCTTCTGAAGCTTTTTCCTGATTTTTAATCAGGGAACAAATGCCCCCACAGCGTTGCTCTCATGTGTCTGCACGTGAGTGCAACGCTGTCACTATTGTGACCGTTGGATCTGCCTTGGGAGTAGGGTAGATGAAACGTTTTCCATCCCATCCTATAAATGCCAATGTCTTTTCAGAAGCGCCTCCACTTTGCTCATCTTCCTCCTTTGAGAACTTTCTTCTTTTGAGAATTTAATTCTCCTTTTTCAAAGCTTAGTTCTCTGCTTCAAACATTTTCCAGAGTTTAACTCTGTTGAAGGATTCCCTTTTCTTCAGGTAATGCTCTTGAACGAACGAAGAACTTTTACAGAAACCTTCATTGGATTTTAAATCCAGACCAGGGGCTTTCCCTTTAATCAAGAACCCATCTTTTTGAAACTCTCTAAAAAAACAGAGAATCATTTAATCTTCAAATTATAGATCTCTTAGGGTTTTTCTGGTCTTCAGGGGGCTAATGGCGGCAGTTGTCTTTTCCATGGAATTTAATTCCATCGCAGAGATATTTCTGGGAATTTAATTCCTCCCTTTTTTAACAAGGAATTTAATTCCTATGAAGAACTCGGTTCTTCCCAGAGAGCTTCTTAGGGTTTTCTTGCCCTGAGTTGTCTCTTGTAACCAAGAGGAAGAATCTTGCAATGGTGCCTTTCCTTAGGGAGCGTACAGAGTTGCTTGAAATCCTTTGTTTATTTAGACAAGTATTCTTCTTGATTGGCTTGTCTATTAAATTCTTATGATCTTTATTTCAGGTATTATGGACGCCCATTTGTATGATCTTGATGAAATCATTTCTTACAGAAACATTCGTACACTGGGCCGCAGCCAGAACCAGGAGTTCACCAACGCTCAGTGTGCTGAGATCATGAGCCGCTTTGACGCGTACAATGGTCGGCTGCTCTCTCATCGCTCTTCTCTTTTGAAACTCATCGTGCTGGCGATCTGGGAGGCGCTCCCTCTCTTTTGCACCGGCGTACCATTCGGGGCATTGGATGCCGCCGAGGATAAAGTGCATTCGGTGTATCTGATGAGCCTAATCTCGAAGAGAAGGCGAGACAATCTCATTGATCTCTTACATCAGGCTTTTCAGCAGTCGGCCATACTTGCTGCTTATCGGAGGGTGGAGGACATCCGTGAGGATCCCGATGCTTGTGATCGCGAGAGAAAACATACCAAGATGGTTCGAAATGCCTGGAAGATCTTGGACAAAGTCACTTTTGAGTTTCTTAATCCATGCCCCGAATCTGAGGTCTTGCCATTGTAATTGTTTCTTCTTATTTTTGTATGAACTTTTAAAGTATGAGGGATGAGTTCTTCCTTCCCTTATGTGTTTGCATGCCTTCTTTCCGGTATTTTGGTATATTGTCATTATTGCTGCTGACGTGTTCGGCGTGTGAGGCACCATTTTACTTGTCAGCGCATATCAAATTTGATGCTTGCGTGCTCTGCACGTGGGGCCCTTTTGATGGGGCTGTTTAATTTTTCATGCCATATTTTTGTGCACAGCATTAGATGCAGAAAAGGAACCTTGGAAATAGTTCCATCTTCTTGATTTCCAATGCCTTCCCTTTTTTGGGCCTTGGAAATAGCTCCACCATGCAATATTCTCCGTGCGCAGCATTTAATGCTCCTCTTTATAACCTGAGACCATAGCCTTCTTTTTCTCTTCACAGAGAAATCTATTGTTAGTTATATGTATGCCCTAGAGGCCATTACTATACATAGGATGTATATAGTAGTGGATGCTGGGACATATATAGGGAGGACTTTCTTACTCGACAGGACAGTATGCTATCTGGTTGCTCTTTACCTTAACGTGTATACTCATTGTCTCTCTGTTACATGTTGTTAAAGCCCTTAGGATGTGTACTTGACTACCTGGACTATGATGCGGATCATACTAGTGGGGACATGGTAGTCCATAAGTACATCCTTCAAAGTCCCTAGTCGTGGGTGTATCGAGACGGGGCATCGATATACCAGAGTAGACTAGCGTATACCTTCTCGACCCATACAGATGGGCGATGGATGATCCCATATCCATTGGTGTTTGACATCAGAGATGATATACGGGTGCTCAGTAGAGACTGGGTACACTGGACGGACTCGCCGAGAACTCCCAGATGGTATTATACCTAACGTCAGATGGCAGTTCTCTGGTGACACTGGTACAGAGTAGTCTGTTGACCCGAGATCGTCATAGAGTCTTGTGTGGTTCCCACTGTGCTTTGATTTCCATCTTACCACGTCCAAGAGGGCGTGCAAAACGGTGGTTTTTGGGTACAGTTCCGAGTCACATGGAGGCAATGAGCGATAGGAGGGGATTCGTCTCTCCCGGTATATGGGGTTGATGTTGCGCTGTGTTCGACTGGCTATAACAGGAAATCCCTGGCCAGGGTTGCTGAGATTTACTGGTAAGTGTTATCAGTAGTTTCTCGAACAGTTATAGACCTCATATCGACATGACTTATCGAGCTATTGGGGTCTGACGTTTACCACCCCTAGGCGAGATATGCGACATATCAGACGATCAGACCGGACTGTACGGTAGTGTTACTGGTTGGATTCACTGGAGTGTGAGCGGTCTTGCTCGTCGATCTTTTGATCGCTCAATACCCGGGTGGCCGTTACGTTTAGCAGACCGCTTGCGGCTTGTGGGTGTTTGATATGATCATCACCTGCTGCCGGCGTATTGACGAGTCTTTAGAGTCCTACACAGAGGTTTCCTGGCTCAAGCGAAACGAAATAGGAGCGCGTATGAGATATGTGCGGGACCGAGAATGATACCAGTATGTGATACTGTATTCGATTCTCGGGATATGTGACATTGATCGGTTATATGCGATATAGCCGGGTTATCGGATCAAGTGTTGATTCGATAAGTTGTTACTGTTGATATTAGTCGGTTATATGCGATATGACCGGATCATTAAATCAAGTGTTGATTTAATGATTTAATGCATAATTATATATTTGATATATTACTTTGCATTAACTAGTATCGATTCACTTAAGATGGATTTTCTCACTCGGATGTGCGCATTGTATATGCGATATATTTTTGTGCACTTGATTGTATCATGTTTGATGATGCATGCAAAATTGGTTAGTGTAAAGAATTAAACCTAGGTTAAGTAAATGGTTAAGGTTTCTTTTTATTTGTCCATTCATTTATCTTTTTATTTGGATTAAAATGAAATGACAAAAGAAAACAAAATGGTTATCATTCTTTCTTTCTTTCATGAAGCTTGATGAAGCTTCATGAAGCTTTGACCATATGACCATTTTGTCTTCAAGCTTAACCCTAACCATTCTTTTAACCTTAGTCATTTCTCTACACCTAACTATAGTTGATGTTATGATAAGGATTCTTTTTATTTTTTCTATTCTAATAAACTTATCATATCATTATCTTCTTCTTCTTTATCTTCTTCCTTGAAGAAAACCTTACTTCATCAATGGTGGATTGATGAAACAAGTGAGAAATCCAATTCTAAAGTCTACCCACTTCCTATTTCTTCATCCTCTACCTCTTGCCAAGTAGTAGAGTGTGTTTTCTTCACAAGTTTCTTGACTTTGTGAAGTGAGAGCTTGATCTAGCGATGCCTCGACGTAGATCATCTTCGGCATGGACATCGACGATCTAGCTCGCCATTTCTCCGACGAAGCCGACGCTAGAGCCCGGGAATTCATTTGGACAGCGAGGGGACTTCGTTGCGGAGCTATGGAGGTGGAGCACCGGATCTACAAAGGTTGTATTTCCGTTTCCTTTTAGTTAAGATGTTAACTAGTTTGCCTTTTCGCCTAGAAATCTAGCCAACGATCCGTTCTAGGGTTTCTCGGCACCGTTAAAATTTGAATTTGGCATGGTTGATACCTTGTGAGACCTCATTAGGATGCCTAGGAACCCTACAGTGGTATCAGAGCCTAGCTGGAGCCTTAGGCGAAGTCTAGACAACGTTTGAAACCCGATCGAACCGAAACCCAAAACCCTAAAATGCTCTCTGGACTTTTTCTAAAAAATGGGATTTTTGTCAATTAAAAATATGCAGAAAATCAAGCAGGGTGTTATTTGAATTACTGTGAAATACGAGGGCCTAAGTCGACTTTTCCACCGCGGAACCGCGGCACGTGCTATGCATGATGCGGCGGTTCCGCGGCCGTACTGTTCCCTTGTATGATGATTTTTGCACAGTAACTCATATAATTTAATGCTATATTTTCTGGGATATTTTTATTGTGACTCGACAGCAGAGTATTCTGGGGTTGTATTGGGAATCAAAGTTTCGATCGGATTATCAAATTTCGTCTTTGTGTATTTCCGGATAATTTTTTAGAATATGTTAAAAAGTTCGACCGGATAAAAATACCCAATTTTTCCCCTGTCGGGAAATTTCCAAGTGTTGGATTTTTCCGTAGTTTAACGACGTTCTAAGTAGTGCAAGTAACGCGATGGACCCTCTAGAAGACAACAAACCTTAACTCGATTATGTGACCGTCTTGAACTGCCCTTTGAACCTTCGGGTTTGGGGCAGTACGGCGTGCCACATGTGAGGCGTTGGCTTGACCCTTCTACGGCTGGACCGTTGGTACTGAGGCACGAACTGAATGTTGTTAGACTTATTTCATGTGTTGGATTGTATCGGGAAAACTTGGGTGTTCGATTGTTCGATCGGAAAGTTTAACATTTTCTGTTTATCTGGAATGTGATACAATAATTGGAATTCACAAATAGTTATGAGATAACGGAATGAATATTATAAACATAGCAGTTTAGTCTCACTTGATCGGTTGCCACGGAATTTTGATGTGATCAAAAGTCCGTCGCAATCACGTAGCGTACGCGGATACTCGCCGATAAACTTAATAGACAGCCTCGCTCCATAGCCCCGACCAAGTGACTGTAGGAGAACCCCGTTGCCGAAAGCATCCGTTTGGGTGCTCGCGGCAGCGGTGTTCCGCCTTGGTGCACTTCGTCGACGGTATCGGGGGTGCGGCCGTCTACTGAAGTTTGCGACGAGCATTCGATCAGGATGTCGGGAATCCTGTTGAATTGCCCGACTTGGTATTGAAAAGTGTTTTCGATTTTGAGACTAAAATGCGGGGTTTATAATTGTTAGGCATGCGATGTCTAAAGAATTCATTTGGTCAGGCATGCGATGTCTGAGGTGATTGCGGATTCCAACTGTTGTAGTTTTACACTTTCTTTTCTGTGACCGTAAGTGTAATATGTGACATTGCCGGTTTCGTTGCTATATGTCAACGACAATTGGGATAGACATATTTACTTACGTTGATGACATGTGATGTTATGTGTTGCTGGATATGTTATATTGGATCGTCGTGTTTGAATAGCCGGGGTTTTTTATGTGAGATGAGTGTTTTTCATTTTCATTCATGTAAAAACTTGTATGTAATATTCTTTTATTGGGGCACTTCCAGGTTGCGGAAGATGTCACCGTTTGTATATTATTTACTTTTCTGCACTAGGATAGACCCAAGGAGGAGGGCACAAGTAACCGGGTTCTGGAGTCCAGTGGGAGACCAACTCGAGGAGTCGAGTCCGGGTCTCCTAACTCTAGAATTGGTAGGGTTGCTTGCCGCTCTCGTAGGGGTCTAGGGGTGTGGGTTTGGCTATTCATCACGACCGTGGAATCCGTGTTTTATACTGGCTCGTATTGAAAACACGGACGTCCTAGTATATCCAATATTTCACATGATTCTTCTGCTGCGATATCTATGATGTGATCATGTGATGTTCTGTGATAGATACTTTATATAGTATATATGATATATTATATAGACGTTACTTATGTTTTACACCCGCGCTAGCCCTGCCCCGCTCTGCCGTTAGTTACCTAACCTAACGGTGCACGAGGGGACATCGAGGCGAATGCGGATGGCATAAGTGTACGTCGTATTTATCTGTGATGTTTAGGTACTTAAATGATGGGACTTCATTAATGTGATTAATGAAATAAAAGAAACCTAAGATGTTGTAGTATCGAATTTCAAAATAAAACAGGTAGCTACAGTTCTTGCTTTGCACAGAGGTATATGTGATATATCCTGCACCTTATTCGATGAGGAAAAGACCGAGATCCCTTCACCGGGAGTGACTCCTTTAGCAATAACTGGCAGATGCTACACACTCGGTTTGTCTTTTGATTGCTTTTAAGAGTTTTTGCTTTGCACAGTGATATATATGATATATCCCGCACCTTATTCGATGAGGAAAGGACCGACGATCCCTTCACCGGGAGTGACTCCTTTAGCAAAACTAGAAAAGCCTCAAAAGCACTCCATTTTAAAATCATTTGATTCTACAACGATATCAAGTTCATTACGCAATAGGTTTTCAGAAAAACCTGTCGTAGCCCTCCGTCATTTCAGATAAATACTAGTTAGTATTCGTGCTACGTTTGTTGACTATGTTAAGGCGTAGTGTGCGGTAGCTAATTAGTGCATATCTGCATAAGTATATGATGCGATTGGATTAGGGTAGTCGTGCGACTTTGTTGACTATGTTAAGGGTCGTGCGGGTGGGTTTACTTCAATCGGGAAATGACGGGTTGAACTTGACTAGCACTTATGATTTGTTGACTATGTTAAGGTCATATAGCTGCTAGGAGCAAAATATTATCGGGAATTTCAAGTGTTGAAATTTGCATTGAGATTGCATACCTTCTATGAGATAGTTGGATCCCGATACCCGCTGCGAGTAAGAGTTACTCCTGAGAGAGTTTTATACATTACAATTAGCCGATCAAGTAGGTGTCTAGAAAGGTGTCAACGGGGTTACGCCTCTGGGAAAATGAGGTTTACAGTAATTAGGTTCGTGCGAAAGCACGGGGGACCTCCCTCAAAGTACCGACACTGGCCTGGCTGAAAGAATGGCGTACTTGTAGTGTGTAATTAATCCCGGCTAGTCTTTCCTTTTAGGGTTTGAAAGAAGATTTGATAAAAAGCAGTGGGAGCCATCCTGATTAGATAAAATAAAAACCAATCTATTCTTGACAGAGCGCACGCTGAGTGTTTTCTTCTCTCTCTCTCCAGGTAGCGACCATATCACGCCTTAATCAAGATAATAATACGGATATTTGACCGAACCCGCTTGTTATACTGGGCTGGGAAACGTTGGTCCCGCTCCAACTTATAATTGTTATAAGACAGAGCAGGAAATTGGGGATTACCAGAATTCCCGTGCCTCCCAAACGAAGAGAGTACATGCTGATGCATCATCTTCGGGTGTGTTCATTATACAGAACTATTTCTCAGTATCCTTTACGTCCTGGGTATGTGATACCAGATCAGGATCCCAGATATGTAATATGTTACATAGGGCTACAGAAAGGTAGAGAACTGAGAACGGGTGATAAGTTTCATGAGGCAGAAAACGGGGCAAGTGTTGCAGCCAAGTCTGTTGGTCACTGTCACCCTGTATTATTAATACATTGATTCTGAACGAATGTTGTTAGATACCAAACCTGATATACAAAATCATATCAGTCACTTTATTAGTAAAGAAATGATAAAATTTTGTATTGTTGGATAATGTTTTGAACATTTCCTATATCAAAAGTTGATCGGTTCAGGCACGTTATCTAAAAGCGTTGATGTTCTAAATCAAACTACAGATCTTTAGTATACTGAACACACACAAGAGGAAGAGTTCAGAAATGAACGAATTCTTCTTGAAGCATTGTAGACTAGATCAGATCAATGTGACCCGACTAGCTAGAGTTACATATAGATGCATATTTAAATCAGTTTGAATTTACATCTTGTGAAACTCGCCAGTCATGTCACAAAGATAAAATGACCATAGCTTCGTTTACTGGAAACAGAGAAAGAGTTAGTGAACTCTTGGGATGATACATGTTGATGTATGTAGGTCCCCTGTCTACACATGCCAAGACTGGTTCTTTGTACTTCATTATATTCTCTGATGATCTTTCGAGATTCAGACCTATGTTCCTGTTGAAACACAAGTCCGAACCTTTTGAGATATTCACAGAATATAAGTTAGAAATAGAGAACCAAAATACGGGTAAAAGTATTATGTCCTTTGATGTGATCAAGGAGGAGAATACTTAAGCACGGAATTCCTGGATTATTCTAAAGGAGAATGAGATTCTCTCTCAGCATTACTCCTCCGTATACACCATAGCACGATGGTATATCGGGGCGGAGCAATAGCACCCTATATGATAAAGTGTGCTCTATGATGAGTACTACTGAGTTACCTATTTCCTTTTGGGAGTTATGCACTTAAGAAGCTGCATACCTATTGAATTAGGTTCAAATCAAATCAGTTGCCTACCGCTTCATATGTGATATGGAATGGGAAGAACCCATGTCTTAAGTTAGTTAAGATTTGGAGTTGTCCGGCCTATGTCTGAAAGCAAAATCCAGACAAGCTCGAGGCAAGGTCTGTAATGTAGAACTGGAAAGGTTCCAGCTATACAAACTGCAGCTGATGATTTGAAAGAACCAAAGGATTCGATAGTTACCAACGAACCTCAGCCTCTCCGCCGATCTAGTATGGTTCCTCACCCACCTGAGAGATACTTCTGTTTCTCTATGACAGTGGGAGCGAGGATTGCATCATGAGATGATGACCCAACTAGTTTCGAGCTGGCCATCAGGAGTAAGACTCTGTAAGAATGGCTGGATGCTTAGTGATCTGAGATGGAATCCATATACACCAACAAAGTATGGACTTTGGTTGCTATATCTGAAGGGTTAAATCCCCATCAGGAGCAAGTATATCTTGAGAAGATTACTTGGTGTACATGGAAAAGTTGAGACTTTCAAAGCTAGACTTGTTAAAAGTTTGCATCATTGACCAGGTGTGAATAATGATGAAACCTTTTCAAGTACCTATGCTTAAGTCCATCCAGATCCTACTTACCACGGCTATATACCATGACTACGATATCTGGTGGTTGGGTGTCATGACTGCTTTTCTAAATGATATTTTGGAAGAGAGCGTCTATAAGTACACAGCCAGAGGGCTTCGTAGACAGTGGGAGCAGCGGAAACGTGTGCAAGATGCTTTATAGGATAAAGCAGGCATCGCGGAGTTGGAACATCTGTTTTGATGGATTAGTCAAAGAGTTTGACATCATCAAAATGGTAGATGAACCTTGTATAAACAAAAAGGTAGTAGGGAGTATGGTGGTGATCCTCGTAGAGTACGTGATGACATACTCTTGATAGGGAAAGAGTTTCCTATGCTACGCTCGGTCAATCTCCATTTATCACAATGATTCTCCATATAGGATCATAATGATACCTACTAACTCCTGGATTTTGGATCTATGAGATAGATCTAAATGGATGTTAGGATTCTCACTTGTCGAAGTGAGATGGTATCACATGATCTTGGGGAGAATCACTGGAAGGGTTCCAGGGTGATAAGGACGACTGAATGTCAGTCACAGGCATTGTCTTTACCCTCAGTGGAGGGACGGTATGTTGGAAGAGTTCCAAGCTAGATATCGTGACATACTAGACGATAAAGGCAAGATACATCGCTACTTAAGATGCTACCCTAGAGGCTGTTTGGGTGTATATTGGTTCATGAGATGAACTATGTTCCTACCATTGTGAGACAATGGAGTTGTGGCTTACGCCAAGGAACGCCGGTCCAATCAGTGATCCAGACTTATTCTAAGGCAGTATCACCTGATCATGGAGATGGTTGATCTCCAGGGTGATCGAGGTTTGGAGAGTAGACTCAGAGGACAACACAGCGGATCCACTCACAAAGGCCTGTTCCCAGAGAGAGATTTTTATGGGATGGTTGAGTATGAGATACTACAACCACTGCTATCAGATGGCCCTAGTGCAAGTGGGAGATTGTTAGTTATATGTATGCCCTAGAGGCCATTACTATACATAGGATGTATATAGTAGTGGATGCTGGGACATATATAGGGAGGACTTTCTTGCTCGACAGGATAGTATGCTATCTGGTTGCTCTTTACCTTAACGTGTATACTCATTGTCTCTCTGTTACATGTTGGTAAAGCCCTTAGGATGTGTACTTGACTACCTGGACTATGATGCGGATCATACTAGTGGGGATATGGTAGTCCATAAGTACATCCTTCAAAGTCCCTAGTCGTGGGTGTATCGAGACGGGGCATCGATATACCAGAGTAGACTAGCGTATACCTTCTCGACCCATACAGATGGGCGATGGATGATCCCATATCCATTGGTGTTTGACATCAGAGATGATATACAGGTGCTCAGTAGAGACTGGGTACACTGGACGGACTCGCCGAGAACTCCCAGATGGTATTATACCTTACGTCAGATGGCAGTTCTCTGGTGACACTGGTACAGAGTAGTCTGTTGACCCGAGATCGTCATAGAGTCTTGTGTGGTTCCCACTGTGCTTTGATTTCCATCTTACCACGTCCAAGAGGGCGTGCAAAACGGTGGTTTTTGGGTACAGTCCCGAGTCACATGGAGGCAATGAGCGATAGGAGGGGATTCGTCTCTCCCGGTATAGGGGGTTGATGTTGCGCTGTGTTCGATTGGCTATAACAGGAAATCCCTGGCCAGGGTTGCTGAGATTTACTGGTAAGTGTTACCAGTAGTTTCTCGAACAGTTATAGACCTCATATCGACACGACTTATCGAGCTATTGGGGTCTGACGTTTACCACCCCTAGGCGAGATATGCGACATATCAGACGATCAGACCGGACTGTACGGTAGTGTTACTGGTTGGATTCACTGGAGTGTGAGCGGGCTTGCTTGTCGATCTTCTGATCGCTCAATACCCGGGTGGCCGTTACGTTTAGCAGACCACTTACGGCTTGTGGGTGTTTGATATGATCATCACCTGCTGCCGGCGTATTGACGAGTCTTTAGAGTCCTACACAGAGGTTTCCTGGCTCAAGCGAAACGAAATAGGAGCGCGTATGAGATATGTGCGGGACCGAGAATGATACCAGTATGTGATACTGTATTCGATTCTCGCGATATGTGACATTGATCGGTTATATGCGATATAGCCGGGTTATCGGATCAAGTGTTGATTCGATAAGTTGTTACTGTTGATATTAGTCGGTTATATGCGATATGACCGGATCATTAAATCAAGTGTTGATTTAATGATTTAATGCATAATTATATATTTGATATATTACTTTGCATTAACTAGTATCGATTCACTTAAGATGGATTTTCTCACTCGGATGTGCGCATTGTATATGCGATATATTTTTGTGCACTTGATTGTATCATGTTTGATGATGCATGCAAAATTGGTTAGTGTAAAGAATTAAACCTAGGTTAAGTAAATGGTTAAGGTTTCTTTTTATTTGTCCATTCATTTATCTTTTTATTTGGATTAAAATGAAATGACAAAAGAAAACAAAATGGTTATCATTCTTTCTTTCTTTCATAAAGCTTGATGAAGCTTCATGAAGCTTTGACCATATGACCATTTTGTCTTCAAGCTTAACCCTAACCATTCTTTTAACCTTAGTCATTTCTCTACACCTAACTATAGTTGATGTTATGATAAGGATTCTTTTTATTTTTTCTATTCTAATAAACTTATCATATCATTATCTTCTTCTTCTTCATCTTCTTCCTTGAAGAAAACCTTACTTCATCAATGGTGGATTGATGAAACAAGTGAGAAATCCAATTCTAAAGTCTACCCACTTCCTATTTCTTCATCCTCTACCTCTTGCCAAGTAGTAGAGTGTGTTTTCTTCACAAGTTTCTTGACTTTGTGAAGTGAGAGCTTGATCTAGCGATGCCTCGACGTAGATCATCTTCGGCATGGACATCGACGACCTAGCTCGCCATTTCTCCGACGAAGCCGACGCTAGAGCCCGGGAATTCATTTGGACAGCGAGGGGACTTCGTTGCGGAGATATGGAGGTGGAGCACCGGATCTACAAAGGTTGTATTTCCGTTTCCTTTTAGTTAAGATGTTAACTAGTTTGCCTTTTCGCCTAGAAATCTAGCCAACGATCCGTTCTATGGTTTCTCGGCACCGTTAAAATTTGAATTTGGCATGGTTGATGCCTTATGAGACCTCATTAGGGTGCCTAGGAACCCTACATCTATTCTCAATTTAGTGTGGTTTATCTTGAGGAAACAACTGAGTGCCATGGCCTGCAACCGCCCCCATGCTCGTCGACAACCATGGGAAGTACCTATCGAGGAGATGATTCCTCGCTTTTCTGCACGACTGGTGGATCCCCTTCTCACCGACGACGAATGTGATTCGGCGACATATGAACTCTTGATCCGTAGAGGGTCCCCTCTTCCAATGGGATCCCTTTGGCTCCGGATGATTCTTGCTGCCGTGCTTGCTGACATCCCTCCTCACCCAGCGGAGATGACCCTGGCGATACTTGACGCAGCTGAAGACAAGCTCGAGTGTTTTCACGAAGCGTGTCTGATCACTCAGGCTCTGAAAGATTGCTCGGTTCACCTGTTGGGCCAAATAAGAGCTTGGCGGGCTATTATGTCTTCTTTTGCAGACGAATATGGCACCAATCGGTGGGGAACCACTCCTCGTGAAAATCATCGCTTCGATGTGCTGGAGAAGGCAGCGAGGGAGTTAGGAAATTTAGAATACTGTTTTGTTCATCCTTGTGCCTGTTCCCCTCCGAAGGACGGCGCACAGGACCGCGATGTCCTGACGCTGAGATTCGGGGCAGATGCTATTTGGTTTTATCCGTCCACCTCTCCGAAGATGCCAAGTTGATTTATGGCACCGTGTATCGGAGGTTTAGACGGATGCGGCCGATGTAGCAGACTTCGTCAGATTCCCCCTCGCTTGAGGGGTTTTTGATTGTGGGGACGCTCTTCCCTGCAGGCGCAAGCCCCTGCAGTTAATTACGCTACCGCATCGCGGTAACCACTTTCTCCTTCTCCAGAATTTCACTTCGTGTCGTGTGTGTTTATTTTGTTTGTGGTTGCCCGTGGATTGTATACGGAGACTGAGTAATGCCGTCGCCCGTAGGACGTGGATTAGTCCAAATCCGTATTTACTTAGATTTGGGTTTGGTGTTTTTAGTTTAAGGATACGTTAGCCGCATTTGAGACTAAGATCAACTTAAACGTTCGTTAAGGATACGTTAGTCTAATTTGAGACTAAGATCAACTTAACGGGATCGTCTAGATCCATTTCCAGTTTAAGGACGTAGTGGTCCATTTAATATATGGCCGTCGGGATCCGTCACCTCTCTGAAGACGTTGAAGGATTACAACGACATGTGTCAGAGGAGTTCGGAGATGTACCCTTGAACCAAAGTTAATTCGGGGTCTTATAATCCAATTTGGGACTAAAGTCTGTTTGAATGTTTAAGGAAACGTTAGCCATATTTGAGGCTAAGATCAACTTAAACGGGATCGTTTAGATCCGGCAAAAGAGCATTTGAGAGCTCTATTGTTCCAGTTTAGGGACATGGTGGTCCAATGCCAGTTTAGGGACATGGTGGTCCATCGTTAGTTTAAGGACGTTTCGGTCCGATATTAGTTTAAGGACGTTTCGGTCCACGAGTTTGAAGACCCCACAGCCCATATCGATGTGTGGTCGTCGGGACCCGTTACCTCTCTGACGTCGTTGAAGGATTACAACGACCTGTGTCAGAGGAGTTCGGAGATGTACCCTCGAACCAGATGTAAATTGATTTAAGAGAGCAATCTTGCTTAGTCAATTTAATTTAAGGACTTACGGCCAGAATTGGGCTAAGTCCAGTTGAAAATGTTCAACATTTTATTTATTTTTGGCCAGTTAGGCTTTTACTGGGGATCTGCTCCTGTTTAATAATGCATAGCATTATTTATTTTATCAGGGCTGTGCCCATTTATATATGATGCAGAGCATCAGTCTTGCTTGGGCTCTGCCCTGTTTATTGCATTTTCAATTTTTGTTTGGGCTCTGCCCCTTTTCATTATATTGCAATTTAATTCGGCCTACTAGGCCCCTCTGATTTGGGCCTGGCCCTTCAGTAAAATAAATGCATTGCATTATTCAGGCGCTTTGCGCCAGTCAAAGAGCGCAAGCACTTATGGTGAGGACACGTGTCATGCTCTGGTGAGCGCAAGCGCAACAGCGCAGTGCGCTACGCTAGTACGCTGCGCTGTTGCACTGTTGACACGTGGCGTGCTCTGGTGAGTTGCGCCAATTCCAGATAGCGAAGCTCTATTTTAAGAGCGCATAGCGCAAATTATTCTGTAGCTGACACGTGGCGCTCTCTCAAGAGCGTAACAACGCAGTTTGGAAGTGCAAAGCACTAAGAATATTTTAGATTCAAGAACAGAAGTGCAAAGCACTATTTTTATTTTTGTTGTTTCCTTATTTTTGAAGAACCAGTGGTTCATAAGAAGTGCAAAGCACTGTTTATTATGTGAAGAACATTGATCTAGTTTTTAGATCAATGATTTATTAAAGAGATTTCTTTTCTCTCGTGAAGGTTTTTACCTTTTTCTTTGAAATTTTCTCAGAATTCTCTCTCTGTTTGAAGCTCTTGACTTTTTTCAAGAAAATGTTCATGCCTTTGGATTGAGCTCTAGAGTCCTTTTTATAGTGCCCATAAATTAGTTAAATTTGTTAAAGAGATCTTTCTCTGAGTGATTCGGAAAATTTTCCCCACCGTTGGATCTTTGATCCAAGGGCTTCTGCTTTGCAGAAGAAAATTTTCTTATTTTAATAAGAACAGAAAAGATTTCTTAAAATTTTAATTCTGTTTGGCGCAGATGCCCCAGCGCGTGACAAGTGTCGCGCAGCGCACAGCGCAGCGCAACTGCGCTAGCGCATCTGCGCTGACACGTGTCGCGCAGCGCAGCGCTTGCGCAACTGCGCGAGCGCATCTGCGCTGACACGTGTCGCGCAGCGCTTGCGCAACTGAAGCGTTTCTTCCTTTAATAGAGCTTTGCTCTGATTGGGCGTGCCTTCTTGGGCGCTACGCTGACGTATCAGCGCCTGACATGTGGCGCGTTGCGCCCGAGATTTGAAACGTTGCTTGAAAATTTTGAATTTTTGAATTTCAACAGAGCTTTGCTCTGATTGGGCGAAACAAATGCCCCCTACCGTTGCGCTCACGTGGCGCACACGTGAGTGCAGCGGTGGCAAGATCCTGACCGTTGGATCAACGGGTGAGCTGAAGGGACGCAAGCGCCTTATAAATAGGCCCCTGACCCCTAGAAAATCTTCACCATTTTCTTGATTTTGATTTACAGAGCTTTGCTCTTGTTTTAAGAACTTCAGAGTTTTGCTCTTGCTTCCAGAACTTTAGAGCTTTGCTCTCATTTTCCAAGTTAGAAAACTTTAGGTAAAATTAATTTAAAATTAAGTTAAATTAATTTAAATCAATTTTAACTAACAGAGCTTTGCTCTCATAGATCTTTTGATCTAAAGAAATTCCCTTTGGGGTTTCACCAACAGAGCTTTGCTCTCAAGAATCCATAGATCTGAAGAGATTCTGTTCATGGGTTTTAACCCATGAACAGAGCTTTGCTCATGGATCAAAATGTAGATCTTTTTTGATCTAAAAAAAATGAAGAATTTCTTAGAGTCTTCATGGATCTTTTAGGATCCCCAGAAAAAATTTAATCTTTTAGGAGTTTAAAGAAAAACTTTTCATTTTAGATTTTCTCATCATTATCACAGAGCTAGGCTCTTTTAAGGAATCTTATTCCCCTGAGACCAGAGTTGGACAAGTGTCACTCTGTGACAGAGCTTTGCTCTAAAAGAGGAGATTTTCTCCTTGTCTTTAGGGATTTTTATTATTAATGAGGATGTTCTCTTGGGGATCTTTTCATTAGTTGATAGTCTCATCCAATGATGGGGCTGTCTTATTAAATGATGCATTGTCATCCAGATTTTGTGGGTCCCCCTTTGGTCCCCTACTCACTGTACTGCTGTGTGGTGTAATTAATTAATTTTAATTTAATTTAATTAATGCATTTTTTTTAGACGCCAAACGTTGGAATTACAACACTAACGGCTAAATTGTTCTTTTGCAGCGATCATGTCTCTAGACACTTCATTCCCGTTCGTCCGCTCGGAGGAGGGATTTCCCGAGGCACCCTCGGACCGCGAGGTCCTGACCATGATTAGAGAATACGACCCGGAGTACAAGAAACTCCACCTTTAGGGGTCTTGGTATAACCAGATCATTATGGGTCGACGCAGCTTCACATGCGCAGTGCCGTCCGAGCCCATTACGGCGATTCATTATGCTACCCCACCCTCGGTGCAGTATGCCGTGGAGATGGTGGATTGGACCGCGAACAGCTTTCTTCATCCCGCTATGGATGCGGTTCCGGTCCAACGTCCTATGGTCTTGGATATCCTAGGACGTCGTATCTGTCAGGGCGAGGCGAGACCCTGGGGGCAATCATATAACATTGGTCTGATCCCCCGCCATCCGATTGGCTACCTGCCGTGGGCCTAGTACATCCTGTCGACGAAGAAGTCGCAGTTGATAAGATTAGGATTGTACCCCGCGGTCTACGTCTCTCTCTTCCAGTATCCCATGCTCCCCACCTGGTGGTTTAAGGCTTTCCTGGAGCAGTGGAACATTCCCACCCATACTTTCCTTGCCATGGATCGGGAAGTGTCCATCTCTTTGGAGGAATTCGCGGAGGTATCCGGCCTACCAGTCATGGGGGAACACTATGAAGAGCTGCTCCCGACAGATGAGTACGTCTTCGGTGCTAAGCCGATGGTAAGGGGGATCACGCCGGAAAATGCCGTTCAACACCAATTCCCGAGCCTGATCAAGGTGTTGAATATCTATGAGTCCCTTTTTATCGAACATGGGAGTCGGGGGGTTAACTTTGAGGACTTCATTGCTCAATTCCTTCGTCCAAGCGTCATTTCATCGGGATCTGCCAAGTTTGCCACCCTGGATGACCCTTTCGGTTTAGGTTTGGATAACCTGCCAGCGAAAGACATAGACCAAAAGGACTTTTTTCTTCCTAACTCCCCAACCATGTCTTTTGCAGAAATTGCGGCCCCTGGAATGGATGAGGAGGCCTTTTTCTTAGGATTTCTCGGACTGTAGCTGAGTTGGTTCGCGATCCCAATGCACTCTCATCGCATGTGGCCTTCTGTCTTTTACCCAGCCCACCGAATGGTCATCGGGGTAAAGGTGGCTGTGGGGATCGCTGGCTTGGCGCACCTATATCATGGCCTCAGCCGAGCAGCGGATGCCAATGAGCCCGGGGTACTGCACGTGGTCTTCCTGATGCACTACTTTGCATCGTGGCTCGAGTTACACATGGCGGGTGTCTTCGGCATGCATAAAAGGCCTTCATTCTTTGACAAGTGCGGTTTTCCTTGCATTATACAGTTGATTGGCTCATCAATCGTGACCCCCTCACCACGGAACGCCAGGGGTTTACTGCTTCGCCCTCACACCGTTGGAGTCGGGATGTCCTTCATTGACAAGGTATTAACCATTGGAAAAGCGTCCACCACTGCGGTGCGACCATTACAGGACTCCTTTAAGGATGGAGCTTCAGTGTTGACGGCCCGGGAGACCCTCCACTTGTATTCTATTAGACCGGATTTCTTAGTCTTCAGGCAGGGCGGTGCGGCAATCTTCACGAGATATAACCTGCATCGTTTCGCCCAACAACTGGGCTACGATCAAGGGGTACCCTTGGAAGCCTTCTTACTGGAACCTGCTGCCAATGAAGAAGGGATGGAGAACGCGTTACATCACTTCATGCGCCTGAACACGGGTTCTCGTTTTTTTATCAGCACGCCGGCCTACGCTCCACGACTCCTTAATGTATATAAAGAGTGGTACAATCATGCGACGGGGGCCGTTATAAAGGAGGAGAGGCGAGTGTTGATCGACCGTAAAGAAGCACCTCCCGGCACCGACCGTAATGCTCCCTTAATGCCAAGGACCCCGGTGGTTCCTCCTCTAAAAGATGCCGGGGGCAGACCATCACGTGCGCAAAGTCCTCCGCACGGATTGCCGCTTCCCGATATTACAGATGCAGCCCCAGCGCCCCGTGCTCCAGTGGAGACAGTGGTCGTGGCCTCGCCGGAGTCCGGTGTAGGTGCAGACATCGGGACCCGTCGTCCCAAAGTGGCTGCTAAGCGGAAGTCGATCCCACGTGAGCCTAGGGTCGGAGGGCAAAAGAAAAAGTAGTCGCTCTTCGCCGCGGACGTCGTGTTCGGTCAGGAACCCCATGCCCCCTATGCCGAGGGCCTGATCGAATACGGGACTAACGAAGGACTAGTGATGCCGCCGCCGGACGATACAGACTTGGAGGCTGCTCTCGAAGCTTCAGCGTGGTTGGCGAGGCGTGACGCGTGGCTGGCTAAACTAGCGCAATCAGGTAACTACTAGTCTCCTTTTCTTTATTGCAACATATCCTCTTCATTGCCTTTGACTAACGCTTTTCTTTCTTTCCTTTCAACAGGCATCACTGACGAAGAAGCCATTGCCGCTTCTCTGAAGACTTTCCAGGAGGAGGAACGTCTTAGAGCATCCATGGGCCTTAGTAAGTTTCGATTCATCAAGTTTTCATTTCCCTTGTGTTACGGTCAATCTAACCTTTCCCTTTTAATCACAGGAACCTCAATGCCGTTCCCTCCAAGTGACGCAGATGTTTTACCGGCTGCCGATGTTCCTGCTTCTTCTGGGCCACCGCAGGAGGTTCGTCTTGAAGAGCCAATGAAAGATGCCTTAAAGGCTCTGGAGGCATCCCTGAACGAGGATGACGACGCCTTGAAGGAAGCGTCACAAAGGTCCATCGCGACAGCCCGGGAGGAAAGGAAGCGGCTGAGGAGTGAGGCGAAGGCGCGCAGGGCTGCCTTGGCTATGGGAGCGGGTCCCAGCACCGCCCCTCGTGCTGATACTCCATCTGAAGAGGCCCCTGTCGCCCTATCCACTGCCCGTAGAGAGGTTGCGCGCGCAGTTCGGAGCGCAAACGGTAAATCTGCTTTAGGTAATATTTCTCTCAGAGTTTTTGTTATAAGGATTTTTAATGTCATTGGTCCTTATATCCCTTATCTTGCAGGGCCAAGTCCGATCGAGAGGGAGGCGGAAACCGTTGATCCCAAAGAAACAGAGGAGGCGGTACCTGCCGAACTCGAGCCGACGGTGGGCAACGTCGTTGTGGGTTTGGAGCCTGAGGTGGAGGTCGAGGGGCCTGCAGCCGAGAAGGTCATTGATGCCAAACCTGAAGCGGTGGCAGATGATATGATCATTATAACTGAGCCCAGGGTAGTGGCGGACAAGGCGCTTGAGGCCGGTGACATCGTGGTGACGGCGGATGAGCCGATGGAGGTCGCGGAGCCCGAAGAAGTAGCGGGTGAGATGAGCACAACTCTCGAGAAGGAGTCAGCCGCTCTCTCCCAAGGGTCTGGTAATGCTCCGATCATTGCCCTCCCCGTCTACGATCTTCCGCCGTCTCCTGGCCACACGAGCACGACGACGGTTCCCATCGAGTCAGGTGATGAGGCCACGGGCGGTGGCCTCATGTCGATAGAGGAGGGAGTCGTCTCCGTTTCAACCGGGAGCTCCTCAGGTAAACCCCAAGTTGATGTTTTTCTTTACTTTACAATCCTTTCTGACAAGTTCACCTTTCTTGTAACGCAGGTGCAGCCAGCGCCGATGCCCCACTGCTTGAGGGAGCGCCTTCAACGACTGCCTTGGCGGTGGTCACCTCTCAACCCTCTCTCATACCATCTAAGATGTTGGAAGGTATGGGTTCGCAACTTATTAGTCTTATCTTTCAGATGTATAGTTTATGTACTGAAGTCGTGTTGTTGTGCCTTTTCAGGAGTACTTTTTGACCATCTTTATCAGATGTTGCTCCCACACTTCTCCTTCCCATCCGAGCTCGCTTCTTCCTCTGGTGACGTTGGTAAGTATGATTTCCAATGATATCCTTCTTTCTTCATTGATGGGATTACTTCTAAACCCTTTTTTCTCATCTCGACTACAGTGTTACAAATCGAAGGAGGGGATGAAAGACGGGCTATGCTGCCGACCCTTCCGGCCCTGCCACCTGCCTCAGCTGGTACAGTGACTATCACATTGATGAATCCACCCTTCTTTATTTTCAGAACTGTTATCTGATCGCATCCTGTTTCTTTTCAGCTGTCGTTCCAGCCTCGGCGCCCTTCGAGCCTCGTATTACAATGCCGGCGGGTCCTTATCTGAGAAGTCAGTCTTCAAAAGGCGCCGCGAATAGTCTGCGCATGTTGAGTGACTATGTCGAGGAACTCGACGTTGAAACTCCTACATCTGCCGCAGACTTCGCTATGGTGGTTAACCCGATGCTAGAAATACTTGTGAACTTTCATGATGAGGGCATCATCGCATCTTGGGTTAACCATTGTAAGGAGATCGAGGCCCGCCTGTATCAGTTGGAGTCGCTGCATCCCGCTCCCGAGACCTTGGCTGCCAGCAATCAAAGAATAGCGTGGATTGAGCAGAGCGCTTCTTACTTCCGCCACCTCGAACAAGAAGTCATTTCAAGGCGTAAGGAGAGCGGTGAGACTTCGAGCAAGTCTGCCCAACTGCATGCTCGGGTGGAGGCCAATGTCGCACGGCTGAAGGTTGTCTTTGAGGGCCTTCTGCAATGTCTTTCTGAAGGGCTATCATTGAGGCAACAACTTGATGTTGTCGAGCGAGATGCACCCAGCCAGGAAGCAGCCCAGAAGGCGGCGGAAGAGCAACTTTCATCCTTCTTGCAGCAGCGGGCCCAGGTGGAGGTGAAGGTGGCTGCGGTTGTCACCCAGGAGGAGGCGCTGAAAGAAGTGCGAGAGCAGCTTGTGGATTTACTAAAGACACTTCCTCCTCGGTAGCTATCCTTCTTTGTATCGTTTGTACTTGTAGATAAAAGAAAATGTGTATATATATATTTTTTATTCTTTAATCATAATGTATCCTGTACCCAATCAAGTTTATGAATAAAAGATTACACACATTCTCTATAATGTCTTGTGCCATTTCTCTGCCTTTTCTTTCTTTTATTATCAGCACACCACCTTAGTAAACATGGTCAACAGATAATTGAGCGCGCATCTTGTCTTTCTTAAGAATCAGCGATGGCTTAGGCCGCAGGTTTAGATTTGCTGCCTAAGACTTTTAAATTTTATAAGCCGTGAGGGCCTCATAGAGACTTTTCTCCCTACGGATCGAGAGGATCTCGTAGGTGGGTTTTTCTCCTTAGGAATCGTGAGGATCCCTAAGTGTGGTTTTCTCTTATAAGTCGTAAGGATCCTACAAGAGAATTTTTCCCTCTTATGAGTCGAGAGGACCCGTAAGCGGTTGTTTCCCTCCTTGTCGAAACTCGACCTTGGAGAGTGAGACCCGTGAATAGTATGCAAGAGACCATTTTGGATTGACTTGCAGGGTCCCATTTTTTAGGAAGCAAGTTTTTTTTTTAGTCCCTGCTGCCTGAGGCTTCATTTGCAAGTTGAGACGAATCGGGAATTTCCCACGGAGACACTGGTTTCTCTGCGAGCCGACGCGAATCAGGAGGCTCTCGTCAAGGAGTGTTTGTATCCGTGAGTCGAGGAGTTTGCTAGGGATTATTTGTTTCCCAAGCGCCAAGAATTATTTATTTCCTTGGGGTTTGAAACGAGTCGAGGATTTCCCACGGAGGTGCTGGTGGCTCTGCGAGTCGACGCGGATCAGGAGGCTCTCGTCAAGGAGTGTTTGTATCCGTGAGTCGAGGAGTTTGCTAGGGATTATTTGTTTCCCAAGCGCCAAGGATTATTTGTTTCCTTGGGTTTTGAAACGGGTCGAGGATTTCCCACGGAGGCGCTGGTGGCTCTGCGAGTCGACGCGGATCAGGAGGCTCTCGTCAAGGAGTGTTTGTATCCGTGAGTCAAGGAGTTTGCTAGGGATTATTTGTTTCCCAAGCGCCAAGGATTATTTGTTTCCTTGGGGTTTGAAACGAGTAGAGAATTTCCCACAGAGGCGCTGGTGGCTCTGCGAGTCGACGCGGATCAGGAGGCTCTCGTCAAGGATTGTTTGTATCCGTGAGTCGAGGAGTTTGCTAGGGATTATTTGTTTCCCAAGCGCCAAGGATTATTTGTTTCCTTGGGGTTTGAAACGAGTCAAGAATTTCCTACGGAGGCGCTGGTGGCTCTGCGAGTCGACGCGGATCAGGAGGCTCTCATCAAGGAGTGTTTATATCCGTGAGTCGAGGTGTTTGCTAGGGATTATTTGTTTCCCAAGCGCCAAGGATTATTTGTTTCCTTGGGGTTTGAAACGAGTCGAGAATTTCCCACGGAGGCGCTAGTGGCTCTGCGAGTCGACACGGATCAGGAGGCTCTCGTCAAGGAGTGTTTGTATCCGTGAGTCGAGGAGTTTGCTAGGGATTATTTGTTTCCCAAGCGCCAAGGATTATTTGTTTCCTTGGGGTTTGAAACGAGTCGAGAATTTCCCACGGAGGCGCTGGTGGCTCTGCGAGTCGACGCGGATCAGGAGACTCTCGTCAAGGAGTATTTGTATCCGTGAGTCGAGGAGTTTGCTGAAGACACTGGTTTCTTCGGAGTTGGACTGAACCCTCGAGATTTGGCTTCGTCTTCTGGCGGAGCCTGTTGGGAAAGTATGGTTCCCTCTTTGTTTACGCCCTTGGATTGTATACAGGGATCGATGTGATCTTAACTGTAGGGCCAAAATTTTATCATCATTTTTTTTGTTTTATCTCCGCGATACTCTATCATTTCAGCTTTTATATCGCGAAGGTCGCGATTGCCCAATCATTTCGGCTATTTTTCGCGGTGCCCAATCATTTCGGCTATTTATTTTATTTTTACTCGCTACTTTTTATTGCGAGTTGCCCAATCATTTCGGCTATTTATTTTATTTTTACTCGCGGCTTTTTATTGCGAGTTGCCCAATCATTTCGGCTATTTTGCATGCATACATTTTTACTTGCTGCTTTTTATTGCAAGTTGCCCAATCATTTCGGCTATTCCGTATGCATGTGTGGCCTACTGGCTTTCCGCCGTAAACCTGGAATTAGACACCGATTTCGGCATCAGTACCGCTACAACTGGGATATTGCCAGGAGCGAATCATCATATGCCTCTGTCGATGTTGAACAAAGGTGGCTTAGCGACAGGGTTAGGGTCCTGTCGTCTAAGGCTTTTAACTTCATGAGCCGTAAGGGTCTCACAAAGGTATTTCTCCCTACAAGTCGTGAGGATCTTGTAGGTGTATCTTCTCCTTAGGAATCGTGAGGATTCCTAAGTGTATGTTTCTCTGTAAGTCGTAAGGATCCTACAAGAGGGTTTTCTCCTTGTAAGTCGAGAGGACTTATAAGGGTTGTTCATCATGCGAACATATCCCCAGTCTCGGATGAGACTTGATTAGGGAAATGTTTATTCGCGCCCGTGGATTGTATACAAGGGTCAGTATTGAGCCACTTATAGGGCAATATTGGAAGTTTTGTGGGGGTTTGCTTAAGCACAGGTTTAGGTCTCTGTAACTTAAGACTTTCAAATCCTATGAGCCGTGAGGGTCCCATAAGAGAGTTCTCCTTACGAGTCGTGAGGATCTCGCAAGCGTATTTTCTCCTTAGGAATCGTGGGGATCCCTAAGTGTGTTGCTCCTTTGTGAGTCGTCAGGATCTCACGCAGGTGGTTTCTCCTTATAAGGTCGAAAGGACCCTATAAGTGTCCTTTAACGAGGTTGCGCCCTTTCAGGTTTTCACAAACACTCGCCGGTAGTCCCGCTGTTTTTACTCACGGAGCCCTTTCGAGTTTTCATCCATGCCCATTTTGCTTTTGGACATACCGTTTTTTTTTATTCTTTTTATTTTCTTTTTCTCTTTTTTTTTACGAGGTCGCGCCCTTTCGGGTTTTCACGAACGCTCGCCGGTAGCCCTGTTGTTTTTACTCACGGAGCCCTTTCGGGTTTTCACCCGTGCCCTTTTTGCTTATGGACATACCATTTTTTTTTATTCTTTTTATTTTCTTTTTCTCTTTTTTTTACGAGGTCGCGCCCTTTCGGATTTTCATGAACATTCGCCGGTAGCCCTGCTGTTTTTACTCATGGAGCCCTTTCGGATTTTCATCCGTGCCCCTTTTGCTTAAGGACATACCGTTTTTTTTTATTTTATTTTTTATATGTTTTTTTTATATCTCGTCAGCCTAAAGATGCTGCGGTAGTAGTTTAAAGACGTTTCGGTCTGCTACTAGTTTAAGGACATTTCAGTCCGTCGTTGAGAGGCGGGCTACTGCTTATAAAGCTTGAGCTTAGGAAGATAGCGAGCAGACGTAGTCGTCGTCATCTATCATTGACCTAGGCTGTGGCTCATCAAGCGTAGTATTTCTTTAGGAAGCGACCGTTTATCGTCCTGAAAGGCCTTTCACCGTGCATATCTATGAGTAGATAGGCCCCGTCCTGGTAGACCTTATCTATGACGTACGGGCCTTCATAGTTTGGCTCGAATTTTCCCCGCTTGGCGCGATTGGGGATCATAGGCCTTTTGACCACTAGCACAAGCTCGCCTTGGCGGAATGTCCTCGGTCGGGTCAGTCTTTCATATGAGCGCGTCATCTTTGCTTTATAGGCCTCCAGATTTTGTTGCACTATGAGCCGTGTTTCTTCAAGGGCGTCAAGCTCCTCAAGCCGAAGGTGAGCATTTTCTTCGTCCGTCAGCTCGTAATGGACTGCCACTCGTAGAGAGGGTAACTCTATCTCGAGGGGGAGTACTGCTTCTGTCCCGAATACTAACGCATATGGTGTTGCGTTTGTGGCCGTTTTAAACATAGTTCGATATGCCCAGAGAGCCTCTTGCAGTCTTTCGTGCCAATCTTTCTTATTTCGCGACACTGTTTCTTCATGATCTTCGTCATGGTCTTGTTGAAGGCCTCAGCTAGACCGTTAGCTCGCGGATTATAAACCGAGGAATATCTCTAATCTATATTGTGTTGCTGCGCGAAGCCACTGAGCTTGTGGCTTCTGTAGGCTGGCCCGTTATCGGAGATGATCCGTCTTGGCGTTCCAAACCGATATATGACATGCGTCTTGAAGAAATGGAGGATATTCTCCGTCTTTACTTCCCTCAGCGGTACCGCTTCTGCCCACTTAGATAAGTAGTCGGTCGTCGCTAGGATGAAACGATGTCCTCTAGACGATGCTGGTTCGATGGGGCCGACTATATCAGTCCCCCATATTTCGAATGGCCAGCTAGCTACCGTTGGATGTAGTGGATTCGGATGCTGATGGATGAAATCCCCATGAATTTGGCATGAGTGGCATTGCTTCGCATATTCAAAGCAGTCCTGGCTCATCATGGGCCAATAGTAGCCCATCCGTTTGATCTTTATCTTCATCTTTGGGCCTGCTTGGTGAGAACCGCAGAGTCCGTCGTGAACTTCCCGGACGACTTTTTTCGCTTCGTCAGGTCCTAAACATCTCAGCCACAGAGAATCAAACGACCTCTTGTACAGAGTATCATTGACAAAGGCGAAAGACAGAGCTCGTTTCATAAGCTGATGTCTTGTGGACGCTTCTTCAGGCAATCGGTGGGACTTGAAGTAATCTATGAAGACTTCTCTCCAATCCTCGGTATTTTCCCAGTCTTTTACTTGCAGGGTCGTCTGCTCGCTCGCTCCTTTTTCTTCGTATGATTCCGGAGATATTTCTGCTGGGGCAAGCACCCGACGGCTTTGCACCACGATTTTAACGTCATCGAGGTTCTCGTCAGCCAGTTCTTTAGTAAGTTTGGCCAATGCGTCTGCTTTGCTATTTTCCGCGCGCGGTATGTTTTCCAAAATGTAGGAGGGGATTTGGGTCAACAGCTGTTGCACCTTTTCACCATACTTCACCAATTCTGGTTTGCATGTCTGGTAGTCGCCGTTTATTTGACGAACGACCAGTTGGAAATCTCCAAATATGAGGAGATTTTCAATTCCCATGTCGATGGCGATCTCGAGGCCTGCTATCAGAGCTTCGTATTCGGCTTCATTATTTGTCCTCGGCTCTGTTAAGGAGAAAGCGAAGCGCATTATCCCTCCTTGTGGAGTCACGAAGATGAGGCCTACCCCCGATTTGATTATAGGGGTACTTTGTGTTGGAGATAGTGCCCTCAGAGTCAATTATTGGATCACAGACACGTGATTGCAATGATTGAGGGGAGGACCTGTCCCAGTAGGACAGTCTTACTCAAGATGATAGTATGCTATCTGGTTTATCTTTATCATCGTGTACTGCTTTAGGTAACCTTATGAGTCGCTATTACACGTTGATAGAGCCCCTAGGATTCTTGCTTGACTACCAGCAGTATGAGGGCGATCATATACGTGAGAGCTGGAGTCTATAAGCAAATCCTTAAAAGGTCCCTAGTCGTGGGAGTTTCGAGACAGGGCATCGATTCTCCAGAGTAGACTAGTGTATACAGTCGAGACCCCGACGAGGGGCGGTGGCCGGTCTCACAAGCCACTGGTGTCAGTTGGTTCACCTAAGATGTATACAGGTGCTCATTGGGTTATGGGTACACCGGACAGGACTCGCCGGGAACCTGCTAGTTGGGATTATACCAGACGTCAGATAGCAGTTCCCAGGTGACATGTGTACAGGTTAGTTCATCGACCTGAGATCGTCATTTGTCTCGTGTGAGTTCCCACTGTGCTTTGATTACTACCCTACCACGGCTCAAAGGAGTCGTGCAAACAGGTTTTAGTTGGGTACAGTTCCGAGCCACATGGAGGCAGTGAGCGGATCTTCAGGGGTTCATCTCTCCCGGTATTGGGGGTGAGGTCGTGCTGTGTCTAGGAGAGCCAGAACATGAAAAGTCCTTGGCCAAGGCAGGAGATTTGCTGGTAGGTATTCCAGTAATATCTCAGGGTGTTCTGGGCTACACTCCAACACGACTTGTACCGCTTTTGGGGGTCTGACTTTTACCAACACCCTAGGCCCGCTATGCGATGCTCATAGACGAATGGACCGGACTGTACGGATATTGTCACTGACAGGCTCAGTAGGGTGTCAGGATGAGTTCGCTCATCGACGTCCCTTTTGGTCAATACCTGGTAGCCCGTCACGTATTGGCTTATACCTCTGACGTGCTAGTGGTTAAATCCACAGCCATAGTATTGACGAGTCTTTAGAGTCCACCACACTCAGTTACTCAGGTTTCGGGCGAAACGTTGTAGAGGCCGTATGGAGATATGGCAGGGTTCGATCAGATACGTGCGGTATTGCACGGATCATGATCGGACGGTTTTTACTAGCCGGCTTTGGCTTAAGCCGGATCCTAGTATTAGATAGTGTAGTTTTGTCTCTTTGCATTTGTGTTCAGTGGGAATACAAATGCGGGCATGTATTTGCAGTAGCGGGGTTTTCCTGTAATTTGTTACGGGATCAGTTTTCTGAAGTTGCCAGTTTGCATTCCGTTCCGGCCGGTTTTCCTTTGTTCCTTCGCGGCCGAACTTTTCGGTGGAAGGGGTTAATTGCAAGTTTGCAATTAACTTATTTGATGAGGGGTTTCATGCATATGTGTGGCTTCCTCATCATGAGATTCCTTTTGAATCAATCACTTGCTTTTCTTTTGATGGTTGTTTGATTTGGTGAGAAATGATTTGGTGTGACCTTTTTCTAATTGTTTCATTCTCTTTTTCTTCTCTTTATTAATCATTTCTTTTTTGACCACCCATTTTTTTTTGAAGTGGGCCGGCCACTATTCCAGAGAGAGGAAAGATTGTTTTTAGTGGTGGTGTTTTATTTCATATCATGTTTTTTAGAAAAATGAAGTGCTCATTTTTTTCTTTTCACAGCAAGAGATTTTTCCATGCTCCATTTCTTTTCTAGCAAGCATCCATGAAATTCTTGTGCACAAATTCCTCCATAAATGGCAACCTCATAAACCCCAAAGAGACATGGCTACTACACTATTCTACAGCATCCCTTGGACGCGTCGGCTAGCCAACTTCGCGCCCGAGTTGCCTCGGTAAAGAGGTGGGAGCCCGTAAAAGACTTTGGCGATGTGGTGCCCGTTTCGACGAGAAGGTGACGGACGAAGTATCCGCGGGAGATCAGAGTGGAGACGAAGACCGAAGGACACGGATCGCTTGGTATATTTCTCTACCCGTATTTTACTTTGCTAGTTGCTAGGTTAATAGCCCGATCCGGGTGAAAAGTGCGCGGTGGTGCCGGTTCTCTAGTTTTTGAAAGTTTTTGTTTCCGCGTTTCCGGCGTCGGATCGACGGCCGGGGCGCCGCCGCGGACTTACATTGGTATCAGAGCCACGCCATTAACCTTGCCTAGCTTGTTCTAGTATGTTTAAAGCTCGATCGAACGGATTTTTCCGAAAACCCGATTTCAAGTATACAAGTTTCTGTCGAAAATTTTTTAAGCTCCAAAAATTTTTCAGGGTGTTGCAGAAACATGTGTAGAGAATTCTAAGAACACTGCAAAAATTTGGTGACCTAATTCGACTATACGGCCGCGGAACCGCGGCCATAACCCAACTTTAGCCGCGGTTCCGCCGCAGTAATATGGCTTCGTTGCACCATTTTTTTTTCCAGTGGGTCCTAGTCGAAGAAATGGGGTTTTTGGAACATTCTTTTTGGGCCCAGATTTTCTGTAAGTGCTACAGTACTCTTTGGGGCCCACTTTGATAAATTTGTTCGATCGGATATTTTAAACATGCCCGTTCACAGTATTTACATTATATCTGCGACCGTGAATGTTAACCGATCGGTAAATCCAGTCTATCTGCTATAGCCCGGTTAGACGGATTTGCGAACGTGACATTCACGTTGATGTTCTGTGTTGTGCTGTGATGTTGCGGATCGGTCGTGGGGGATAGCCTGGATGCAATGGTAGTACAGTTTTGTTGTATTATGTACATTTGATATTGTGGGGCGAGCGTCCGACATGTGGACTGCCGTCACTGCCTGTTTGTATTATTCTTTTGGGGCACGGCCAGGTTGCGGTCGATGTACCCATTGTATGTATATTTTACTTTCTGTACTAGGATTACCCCGCGGAAGGGTGCACGGATAGCCGGGTTCTAAAGGGCAACAAGCCCGCATCTCATGGTATTGAGACGGAGGGGGCTTTACTCTAGAATTGGCGGGCTGTTCGCCGCACTCGTAGGAGGTATAGGTTGACCCAGGAGGGGTACCCAAGTTACCGGATTCCGTGGAGTGCTGGGTGGTCCATTCACGTTGCTGAAGGGGGCTGCCTCGCTTCAGGTTTTGGCGGGTAACTTTCCGCGCCCGTAGGGGTCTAGGTTTTCATTGCACAGGCTATCCACACGACCAGGGGAACGTCGGGTTTCAGCGGCTCTGTGAAACCCGGGGATCCCAGATATCTGTATTGATCTATGCTGCTATGCATTTCTGTGTTGCATTTTATCACGCCTTGAGCGAAAATTATATATTATATATATACTAGTAGATGTTGTATATGTTTTGCATCCGCGCTAGTCCAGTCCCCGCTCTGTCGTTAGTTAGCTAACCTAACGGGTGATGACGGGACCCAGTGGCGAATGCGGATGGCATATACGTACGTCAGTATATTTTCGTTCTTAGTGGTGTGATCAATTGATGGGACTGCGTTGATTCGGATCAATGCAAGATAAACAAACCTATTCTGATGTTGTTGGAACACTTTTTCAAAAAGCTGTTATTGCAAGGACGTTCACTTTTGTTTTGCATCGTGGTATTCAGTTGGAATATCCTGCTCCTCAGTCGACGAGGCAAGGGCCGAGATCCCTTCACCGGGAGTGACCCCTTGGACAGAAGTTTGCGTCAGGGCAATAACTTCACTATAGCCGTTTACTTTTGCTTTGCACAGTGGTATTCAGTTGGAATATCCTGCACCTCATTCTACGGGGAAAGAGCCGAGATCCCTTCACCGGGAGTGACCTCTTTAGCAAAGGTTTTTGTCACTATATTTTTATAAAGCTATCAGTTCCTTCAACGATATCAAGTTCATTACGTTAAAGGTTTTCGCCAGAAACCATTCGTAGCCCTCCGTCGTTTCATATGGATAGTCAATAGTATTCAAGCTGTGTATGTTGGCCAAAGTCAAGGCACAGTGTTTGGTAGCTGTTGGGTATTCATATGCAGCATAGATAGATGCGTTGGTTTGGGATAGTCGTACTGCCATTTTGGCCAAAGTCAAGGGTAGGTACGGGTGGGTTCAAATTAACCAGGAAAATGACGGGTAGAACTTGACATGTGACTTATAATATGTTGGCCAAAGTCAAAGTCATAAGAGCATGGGGTAAAAATCCACATCAGGAGTTTCAAAAGAACTGAAACTTGCCAGATATGCGCATACCTTCTGGAGTGTGATAGCGTGAGCGGATTCCGTCACGTTATCATGCGATGATAGTTGAATCCCGATTCCCACTGATGGGTTGGTTTACTCCTCGGGTGATCCCGGCTAATTCTTCTTTCAGGTTTGGGGAAGAATTTGACGTTACAGTGGGAGGTTTCCAGATTAGATAAAGTGATAACCATTCTGATCTAGGTTAGAGTGCACGCTGAGTGTTTCTTTTCTCTCTCTCTTTGGCAGCGACCATTGACCCGACCCTAGATTATGACTCAGTGACCAAGTTGACCGAACCTTCTTAACACTGGCTTTTGGATTGTCAGAGTTGCAAACCTCATTGCCACTCCTACTTTTACCCTTTTCTCCGGGACACCCCGTATTACTACGAACGTCCACTTCCATTGGACAAAACCATCGTATGGTTATATACGAACTCGAAGGAATTCGAGGATGGTTTCCGGTTCTGGAGAAAACGAATAGGACTATTCAGTTGTCTTTTCCTTTTACCTTTTCTCTCAGATTACGAGTACTCCTTGGCTTAGGAGATAGTACACCTATTACGCAAATTGGATAGTTTTCTTCCAAACCTTAGGCTGGTGCCGACCGGTAGGGAATGAAGAAAGTCAATTAGCCTAAACGGTGTACAGAAGGTATTAAGTTAGGACAAAGCAAGGGATTAGTAAGAGGGCAAAGTAAATTGCGACTGCTATTCACGACCAAACCAAGTATTTCTTCGCCAATCCTAAATCACCTATTTCTAAGATTTATTCGGATGTCTTTTATCTTCACCTTCTCTCGCATTGCGAGTGCTCCTAGGATTAGGACAGTACACCCAATATGCTTATTGGATAGTCTTCTTCCAAACCATAGGCTGGTGCCGAACGGTAGGGAAGGAAGAAAACCATTTGGCCTAAAGGAGTGTACAGAAGGTATTGACTAAAGACATATAAAGGGATTTGGAGAGGTGGAAAAGAATTATACGGTTACATTCGTGAATCTGGATAATAGAAGAAGCATTACTAGGAATACCAGGATACCCCATCGAAACATTTCAATGTTTCAGTTTCACTGTGTACTGTTAAAAGAAAACTGATTTCCCGATTAGATACTTACTCCAGGGTATGTATTTACCAGGTATGAGTCTCACATCTGTATGGTTTTACAGATGATGAGGGGGAGTATGTTATTGGGAATTAGGTGATCATCCTCATTATATCGGGATTCGTTGTAATTGGTGATATTTGAGGAAGTCACCTGGGTTGTTTGCCGGTCGGCAAATATTTGGTTTTGAATATCCGTTGTTGTGCACCAATTTCAAATTGATATATCTGTACGTCTATTTTTATAGAGTGAGACATACCTTTTTGAAATTATGTCTATGACATTTACCTATACCAGTGGATGGTTAGGTAAGGAGCATTGAACAGCGGTGTAATTCTTCTTAACCATAAGTACAGTTTTCAACCAACGACACACAGTGAATGAGTTGTTAGACTCAGCGGACTTATACAGATTATTGTATATTATCCAGTGTCCATTAGGACAGAGGGGTTGGTTCTCGTACTATGTTCTGTTTACTTATGACTTCTCTAGTTCTTAGACATGTGTTTCGTAGAAACACAAGGTCTAAGTTTTGAGGAGTTATAGGTATAAGAATAAAGTAGAGAACCATATATTGCAAGTATCAGGATTCTTCAAAGTGATCGAAGATGTAGATACTTGTATATGGTATTCAGTTGATAGTAATGGTTAAGAGAACTTGCTTCTCTTTCAGGTTGCTCATAATTGGAAGCGTTCCTAAGTTGAGTAACGCTGATCGGCCTCCTTCCATTTAGTTGACATGCACTGGAGACAGCTGCATGATTTGAATCTGGTTAAATTAAATCAGTGCCTCTGTTTCTTGGATATAGAACAGTTTATATCTTGACATTGTTAAGGTACGGGGAGTTGTCCGGCTTATGCTTAAAACCAGACCCCGGATAACTCAAGGCACGTTTCTGTAATGGCTGTTTGTGGGTTGACCCGGGCTATGACGAGGGTTTGACTTTCTACCATCTGGAAGATCAATAGTGATATTGTTCTTGACTCGCCACAGTTTTAATAAAAATGGATTTTTTTTTCGGAAAACAGTAGTGGGAGTATGGTAGAACTGGAAGTGATTCCAGAACCACAAACGACTACTGATGATTTGATAAGAACCTAAAGATTCAATCTGGTTTGACATTCCATTGGCCACTCCGCAGATATGGTGGGTAACCTCAGGCACTCGAGAGGTACTTCGGTATGCTCAAGGACGGTGGCAGGGAGGTTCTTGTTTACCCAGACTTGCCATTGCTGTTGTTCCAGACTATGAGACCCGGCAGGAGTGTGAGTATAGCGTCATTCTAAACTTGCTTTAGAAGTGTACGCCTATATGACTCTGCCAGAGGGTTGTCGTAGTCAGTGGGAGCAGCGGAAGCATTGGTGGACATCAGGCTTATGTCTATTTATAGACTAAAGCGGATATAGCGGAGAAAGATCATCTTTTTCTGACGTGACAGTCATAGGTTTGACTTCATCAGAATAGGGGATGGATCTGTTAAGAAGGTAGTAGAGTGTGATGTCCTGGTATTTGATGACATACACAGAGTAGGAAGTGATATTCCTATACTACGATCGGTTATACTTTGGTCGTCACACAGTAGTTTCTCCACACAGGACTTGGATATTATATCAGACATTCTGGTTACTAGATCTATGGTTTTAGATCAGGATTTGGGTGGTTTCCCAATCTGGGTACTTAGACAACATTCTATGAGTATTTAGAATGGGCGACTCCTGGCATGGTGGTGTACCTGCAGGTAATGGAGTCACCCTCTCTAAAGGTGTCTTACAGACTAAAGGGGAGAGGGATGTACATGATTGGCAGATCACTTGCTTAGGCAATTGAGTCAATCATGAGATGTCAAGTACCACACCAGATGTTGTTCTTGCAGTAGGTGCAATAAGTTGATATTGATCCAATCCTGGAGAAACAATCGGAAGCAGCTTTATAACATAAGTGGATGTTCTAGGGATATGATAATGGCAGTCTTCTTCGGGAGACAGTTATCATTCCAGGCTTCCAAGATGACCTGGATGGCAGAGTGGCTGTCAGAGTTATAGTTTTCCCTCCGACGAAGGGCAGTATTTTGGACAGTTGGTCCAGGAGGATACTGAGGGAAGGCATGGCACAGGATACTGATTAAGTTCAGTTGACGATACAGTCTAAGAAGTTTGGATTTGGAGTTCATTTATGAGCTAGGTCCCATCAGACATCCAGACATTCTAAGACAGGTATTGCTCATTTCGGGAGATAGCTTTCTCCGCGAACTTGAGATTTAGAGAGACATAGAAAGAAACATCAGAGCGGATCCACTCACTGAGGCTATTCCTCGAACGCAATAGTTTTGCAAACGAGCTTTGTGAGACTGACTAGTAGAGGAGTTGGGTGTTCGGTATCACACGGGCTGTGAGTATGCGACATCGCAATAATTAACCTTGAGTGCAAGTGGGAGATTGTTGGAGATAGTGCCCTCAGAGTCAATTATTGGATCACAGACACGTGATTGCAATGATTGAGGGGAGGACCTGTCCCAGTAGGACAGTCTTACTCAAGATGATAGTATGCTATCTGGTTTATCTTTATCATCGTGTACTGCTTTAGGTGACCTTATGAGTCGCTATTACACGTTGATAGAGCCCCTAGGATTCTTGCTTGACTACCAGCAGTATGAGGGCGATCATATACGTGAGAGCTGGAGTCTATAAGCAAATCCTTAAAAGGTCCCTAGTCGTGGGAGTTTCGAGACAGGGCATCGATTCTCCAGAGTAGACTAGTGTATACAGTCGAGACCCCGACGAGGGGCGGTGGCCGGTCTCACAAGCCACTGGTGTCAGTTGGTTTACCTAAGATGTATACAGGTGCTCATTGGGTTATGGGTACACCGGACAGGACTCGCCGGGAACCTGCTAGTTGGGATTATACCAGACGTCAGATAGCAGTTCCCAGGTGACATGTGTACAGGTTAGTTCATCGACCTGAGATCGTCATTTATCTCGTGTGAGTTCCCACTGTGCTTTGATTACTACCCTACCACGGCTCAAAGGAGTCGTGCAAACAGGTTTTAGTTGGGTACAGTCCCGAGCCACATGGAGGCAGTGAGCGGATCTTCAGGGGTTCGTCTCTTCCGGTATTGGGGGTGAGGTCGTGCTGTGTCTAGGAGAGCCAGAACATGAAAAGTCCTTGGCCAAGGCAGGAGATTTGCTGGTAGGTATTCCAGTAGTATCTCAGGGTGTTCTGGGCTACACTCCGACACGACTTGTACCGCTTTTAGGGGTCTGACTTTTACCAACCCCCTAGGCCCGCCATGCGATGCTCATAGACGAACGGACCGGACTGTACGGATATTGTCACTGACAGGCTCAGTAGGGTGTCAGGATGAGTTCGCTCATCGACGTCCCTTTTGGTCAATACCTGGTAGCCCGTCACGTATTGGCTTATACCTCTGACGTGCTAGTGGTTAAATCCACAGCCATAGTATTGACGAGTCTTTAGAGTCCACCACACTCAGTTACTCAGGTTTCGAGCGAAACGCTGTAGAGGCCGTATGGAGATATGGCAGGGTTCGATCAGATACGTGCGGTATTGCACGGATCATGATCGGACGGTTTTTACTAGCCGGCTTTGGCTTAAGCCGGATCCTAGTATTAGATAGTGTAGTTTTGTCTCTTTGCATTTGTGTTCAGTGGGAATACAAATGCGGGCATGTATTTGCAGTAGCGGGGTTTTCCTGTAATTTGTTACGGGATCAGTTTTCTGAAATTGTCAGTTTGCATTCCGTTCCGGCCGGTTTTCCTTTGTTCCTTCGCGGCCGGACTTTTCGGTGGAAGGGGTTAATTGCAAGTTTGCAATTAACTTATTTGATAAGGGGTTTCATGCATATGTGTGGCTTCCTCATCATGAGATTCCTTTTGAATCAATCACTTGCTTTTCTTTTGATGGTTGTTTGAATTGGTGAGAAATGATTTGGTGTGACCTTTTTCTAATTGTTTCATTCTCTTTTTCTTCTCTTTATTAATCATTTCTTTTTTGACCACCCATTTTTTTTTTGAAGTGGGCCGGCCACTATTCCAGAGAGAGGAAAGATTGTTTTTAGTGGTGGTGTTTTATTTCATATCATGTTTTTTGGAAAAATGAAGTGCTCATTTTTTTCTTTTCACAGCAAGAGATTTTTCCATGCTCCATTTCTTTTCTAGCAAGCATCCATGAAATTCTTGTGCACAAATTCCTCCATAAATGGCAACCTCATAAACCCCAAAGAGACATGGCTACTACACTATTCTACAGCATCCCTTGGACGCGTCGGCTAGCCAACTTCGCGCCCGAGTTGCCTCGGTAAAGAGGTGGGAGCCCGTAAAAGACTTTGGCGATGTGGTGCCCGTTTCGACGAGAAGGTGACGGACGAAGTATCCGCGGGAGATCGGAGTGGAGACGAAGACCGAAGGACACGGATCGCTTGGTATATTTCTCTACCCGTATTTTACTTTGCTAGTTGCTAGGTTAATGGCCCGATCCGGGTGAAAAGTGCGCGGTGGTGCCGGTTCTCTAGTTTTTGAAAGTTTTTGTTTCCGCGTTTCCGGCGTCGGATCGACAGCCGGGGCGCCGCCGCGGACTTACACTTTGTTTGCGCTTCTTTACGGAAGACGCTCCGTCGAAATAAAGCTCCCACCGGGTATTATCACCGTCGATCGCATCAAACGCATGTTCGTCTGGAAGATCGCAATTCAAAGGAGAATCGGCGGGTATCGGATGTTCAGCGAGGAAGTCGGCAATGGTCTGGCCTTTGACTGCCTTGAGAGGTTGATATGTTATCGAGAATTCCATCAATAGCAGGGCCCATTTAGCGAGTCGTCCCGTCAATATGGCTTTCGACATCAAATATTTAAGGGGGTCTACCTTTGAAATGAGACGGACTTCATGTGCTAATGCGTAATGTCTGAGCTTTGTTATCGCGAAGATCAATGCCAGGCAGTGTTTTTCAATGGGGGAGTAGTTGCTTTCTTCCCCCAGTAGAACTCGACTTAAGTAGTAGAGTGCTCTTTCTTTCCCTTGGTCGTTTTCTTGTGCCCATAACGCGCCTAAAGAACCTTCAAGGGCGGTCGTGTAAAGAATGAGAGGCTTTCCCTTAACTGGAGCAGCCAACACTGGAGGGTTCTGCAGGTACTGCTTGATCTCGTCCAGTGCGCCTTGGCATTTGCGATCCCAGACGAACGGGGTTCCTTTCTTCATCAGGTGACTATAAAGGCAACACTTGCCAGAGAGGTTGGCTATAAATCTGTTAGTTATATGTATGCCCTAGAGGCCATTACTGTACATATGATGTATATTGTAGTGGATGCTAGGACGTATATAGGGAGGACTTTCTTGCTCGACATGATAGTATGCTATCTGGTTGAACTTTACCTTAACGTGTATACTGATTGTCTCTCTGTTACATGTTGGTAAAGCCCTTAGGATGTGTGCTTGACTACCTGGACTATGATGCTGATCATACTAGTGGGGACATGGTAGTCCATAAGTACATCCTTCAAAGTCCCTAGTCGTGGGTGTATCGAGACGGGGCATCGATATGCCAGAGTAGACTAGCGTGTACCTTCTCGACCCATACAGATGGGCGATGGATGATCCCATATCCATCGGTGTTTGACATCAGAGATGATATACGGGTGCTCAGTAGAGACTGGGTACACTGGACGGACTCGCCGAGAACTCCCAGATGGTATTATACCTCACGTCAGATGGCAGTTCTCTGGTGACACTGGTACAGAGTAGTCTGTTGACCCGAGATCGTCATAGAGTCTTGTGTGGTTCCCACTGCGCTTTGATTTCCATCTTACCACGTCCAAGAGGGCATGCAAAACGGTGGTTTTTGGGTACAGTCCCGAGTCACATGGAGGCAATGAGCGATAGGAGGGGATTCGTCTCTCCCGGTATAGGGAGTTGATGTTGCGCTGTGTTCGATTGGCTATAACAGGAAATCCCTGGCCAGGGTTGCTGAGATTTACTGGTAAGTGTTACCAGTAGTTTCTCGAACAGTTATAGACCTCATATCGACACGACTTATCGAGCTATTGGGGTCTGACGTTTACCACCCCTAGGCGAGATATGCGACATATCAGACGATCAGACCGGACTGTACGGTAGTGTTACTGGTCGGATTCACTGGAGTGTGAGCGGGCTTGCTCGTCGATCTTCAGATCGCTCAATACCCGGGTGGCCGTTACGTTTAGCAGACCGCTTGCGGCTTGTGGGTGTTTGATATGATCATCGCCTGCTGCCGGCGTATTGACGAGTCTTTAGAGTCCTACACAGAGGTTTCCTGGCTCAAGCGAAACGAAATAGGAGCGCATATGAGATATGTGCGGGACCGAGAATAATGCGTGTATGTGATACCGTATTCCATTCTCGCGATGAATGTATCGATTAGGTTATATGCGATATACCCTAGTTATCGAATCAAAGGTTGATTCGATAAGCCGATACATAGGATACTGGTCGGTTATATGCGATATGACCGGATCGTTAAATCAAGTGTTGATTTAATGATTTAATGTATAATTATATATTTGATATATTACTTTGCATTAACTAGTATCGGTTCACTTTAAGATGGATTTTCTCACTCGGATGTGCACATTGTATATGTGATATATTTTTTGTGCACTTGTATGTATCATGTTTGATGATGCATGCTAACTTGTGTTTTGTGTAAAGTTTAAACCATGGTTATGTAATGGTTAGGGTTTTCATTTTCATATCTATTTATTTATTTGTTTATTCTTATTGGAAAATGATAAGCATAATGCAAAATGGTGGCTTTATTTGGAAGCTTGTTGAAGCTTCATGAAGACTTTGACTTTAGCAACCATTTTGTCTCATGCTTAACCCTAACCATCCCATTTAACCATGATTGATTCTCTACACATTACCATGGTTAGTGTTATGATAAGAATGGATTATTCTTTTCTTTTTTAATTAACTTATCATAACAATTTCCTTCTTCTTTTTCATTTCTTCAAGTGAAGAAAGCTTGCCTCCATCAATGGCAAGTGATGAAAAAGAGTGAGAAATCCAAATCTAAAGTCTACCCACTTCCTATTTCTTCATCCTCTACCTCTTGCCAAGTAGTAGAGTGTGTTTACTTCACAAGTTTCTTGACTTGGTGAAGTCGGAGCTTGATTTAGCGATGCCTCGACGTAGATCATCTTCGGCATGGACATCGACGACCTAGCTTGCCCATTCTCCGACGAAGCCGACGCTTGAGCCCGGATTTGATTTGAACAGCGGAGAGGACCTCGTTGCGGAGCTATGGAGGTGGAGCACCGGATCTACAAAGGTTGTATTTCCGTATCTTGTAGTTAAGTGTTAACTAGTTAGCTTTTTCGCCTAGTTATCTAGCAAACGATCCGTAGTCGGGCTTCTCGGCACCTAGATTTTTTGAAATTGCCATGGTTGATGGCTTGTGAGACCTCACTAGTGTGCCTAGGAACCCTACAAAATCGCCGTATGTATGCGAGCCTCCCTTGGAGAGATCTCAGCCGTTTGAGAGTTCCTGGCGGAAGCATTTCCATGATCGCCTTGATCTTTGATGGATCTATTTCGATACCCCGATGTCGGACGATGAATCCTAAAAATTTGCCCGAGGAAACTCCGAATGCACACTTAAGAGGGTTCATCTTCAAGTTGTATTGTCGAAGGCGTTGAAATACGGTCTTCAGATGTTCGAGATGTTCCTCATATGATTTGCTTTTAACCACGAGATCGTCGATATAACATTCGACGATTTCGTGTATGAGGTCATCGAAGATCTCCGTCATGGCCCTCTGATAAGTAGCACCGGCGTTCTTTAAACCGAAGGGCATCACTTTATAACAGAATATACCTAGAGGGGTCCTGAAGGCTGTGTGCTTCTGGTCTTTGGGATGCATCTTTATCTGGTTATACCCCGATGAGCCGTCCATGAAGGAGAAAACCTCATGAGTGGATGTATTGTCTATCATCAGTTCGGTGACTGGCACTGGGAAATCATCCTTCGGGCAAGCTTTATTAAGTTCCCGGAAGTCTACGCATATGCGCACTGTCCCATTTTTCTTCATCACCGGGACGATGTTAGCGATCCATTCAGGATATTGAACTTTCTGGATGAAGCCAGAGTCGATCAGCTTCTTGACCTCGGCATTGATACCCATCTCAAGCTCGAGCCGCATTCTCCTCGGCGCCTGTTTGACTGGCTTGATGTCCGGGGATATCGCCAATTTATGTACGGCAATTTCTGGATCTAGTCCCGGCATTTCAGAATAGTTCCACGCGAAGCAATCTCTATGCTGCAGAAGCACATCCTTTAACGCAGCTACCCTTTCTTCAGATAATAACTCGCTGATGAATGTCGGTCGTGGATCGTTTGCCGCCCCCAACTCAATCTTCTTGAGGTTATCTGCAGTGGTATGGACTCCATCTTCCAGCTCTTTTGGTGCTGGTGGGAATTCTGAGATTATTTCGTCATTGCTGTTTTCGAAGCACCAAGGGAGCTCATCTATGTCCTCAGGCTCTTCTTTTAATATTGTAATCATGTGACAGGTGCGAATTCACTTCCAATCCCAATATGGAACCCGTTCTTCTTTCGTGGCCTTGGGTTCGTGCTTCTGTGGCGGCGTTACCTTCCAGTTGTCAGACAGAGCGAACTTGCCGAGCTGGTACTGATCTTCGACCCAATTCTTAAAGGTGAAGCAGTCTTCGAGCGGGTGCCCTATTACTCGATGGTAAGAGCAATAGTTTGGGCCAGAGACCTCGCTTTCTTGCTCGGGGTGCTTGGATTTCGGCAATGTAAGCAATTGATGCTTTAGAGCAAGATCAAGTATCTTTTTCGTCTTGTCCCGAGGAAACGAGTACGCTCGACCCATTTTCTTCATGAGAGATATATCAATAACGCTCAACTCCCGTTTGCGTGGCTTCTTAGCCCTGCTTTGTTGTTGTTGAGCGCCTTTTTGGGCTTTCAACTTATTTCTGCTTTTGCGCCGAGCCTTCTTTATAACAGGTTGACAAGGAGCGGCATTTTCATCCTTTACGGCCTGTTGGAGAAGGCGTTGCGTCTTGGCTTTCTCATAAATGGCTGTCTCGCGGTTGTGATCATCTCGGACTTTTTGACCAGCTTTCTTTATAAGTCTGTCCATTTGTTCCTCGAACGACGGACTGGGCTCCTTTGCATCTGGAACTTTCACTGGTTTAGGATTAGCGTCCTCCCATTGAGCATCCGTTTCTTCATCGAGGTCATACACGACGTAACAGCCGGGCAGTAACTCTCGTTTCTTTGACCGGATGTATCCAAGCCCTTTTGTTTCCATTCTCCCGTTAGGCAGTTTGCGTTGAGTCCCGGGAACGTTCCAGACCCTGTCATAGAATTTGGCCTTTCTAACGGTCTGTTTGAAGGATATCCCCTGGCGTTTCAGCAGCTTCTTCAAACCCTCTGTATAATATCTGGGAAGACGGATAGGCTGAAGCCTGTCGAGCGTAGGATCCGCGCCATGCCAGATTTCTTTTTTCACCTTGGTTTCTTCAGAGCGGTAGAACAGAATTGCTTTCTCGCTTTCTCGCCTGGGAGGGATATAGAACGTTTGCAGCTCTTCTACATTGTAAATATTAAGTGCATCCAGTTCTTTCTAGTGTTTAAGTGGCACTATGGCGACTTGTAGACTTTGCTCTTCGTCAACGGACGTTCGTATTGAAGGTCGAGCAGAGAATACGACACGGATCTCATCTTCCGAGTCGCTACCAAAGACAAACATAAGAGTGGGCGGTCCTGGCTTGTTGTTTTGGGGCGGACCCGAATAAACTATCTCCTCTTCCTCTTCAGTATCACTGCCGAAGACCGGGATGGTGGCGTTAGCTTTGTTCTCCGGCTTGTGACACTTCTCTGTGTCTTCGAAATCCGGTAAGAAGTATTTGGCGTCTTCATATTTGCGGACCTCGTTCACAGAGAAAGGGTTCAGTTCTCCCGTCACGGTATACTCGAAACCATCCTTAAAATACTTCATACACTGATATTGTGTAGAAGGGATGATGTTGTACTCGTGTAACCATGGTCGGCCGAGAAAACCGTTGTACCATGTCTTGGCGTCTATGACGTGGAACTTAATGTCCGTGACGAGTAGCCCGAAGCGTAGCGTCAGTATCACAGATCCAAGAGTCTTTGACGATTGGGAGTCGAACCCGGAGATGGTGATCTTGTCCCGAGCAAGGTGCTGGACGCTCATGCAGATTTCCTTCAACACCCGCACGTTGAGTAGGTTAACAGACGATCCGTTATCGATCAGGATTTTGCCTATCTTTATATCATGGCAGTATCCCGAGACATAGAGAGGGCGATTGTGTTCGCACATCCCAAGTAGAAGGTCTTCATCGCCAAAAGTAACATCGGCCGTGTGCACTTCCTCCAATTCATCCTTCATCTTTTCCTCGGCCAGGCATGCTTGGAATTGTTCTGGGTCTTGGAGCGCCTTAATCAACGAATCTCTCGCCTCTTTTGATAGCAAAAGGGCGTCAATAATGCTGAGCTGTGAGGGCAGCTTCCTCAGATGTGCTAAGACGTTGTAATCCACCTTATTTTTCTTTGGTGGGTCTTTGGCGGCTAGCTCTTCCACCACTTGGTCATCTAAGATGATATCTTCAGTGGCCTTTTCTTTCCCTTTATCTTTTTTGTTCGAGGGTCCGAGGTTCTTTTCGGGCAGCGTGCGATTACGTAGCCGGATATTTTCGCAAACCTTCGGTTCTTCTTCTTTTCTCGAAGCGGACTCTTTAAAGAGAGGGGCAAGTTCTAGCTCTTCATCAGAATCACTACCGAATGTGGGCACTTGTGATCTACCGGTGTTAACCATGCAACAATCGCCAGCAGTTCTTTTAAGCCCTTCGGTCGTATTTCTTTGCTCTCGACGAGTTTTACGCTTTTCCCGGTTAAAGCGTTGTCGATGAGCAACGTATCCTTGCCACCATCTATCGAAAGCTTTGCACTCCTGAGTGGGGTGCGAAACCTTCTGATGATATAAGCAATAAGACGGGTGCATTTTCGCTTCACCAGTAATTTCTTCTTCGGAGGATGGTAGCTTCATGCCCATTGACATGGCCTTAGCAAACTTCTTTCTCATCTTGAATTGGCTTTTGTCGGTAGCGGAGGTGTTTAGCTCCACCGGGATCGTCTCAGCTCTTTCATCAAGTCGCTGGCGCTTGGCCCTTTCAAATATAGCCGCCCCGCGCTCCCGATCAGCTTTACTTTTCAACCGAGCTTCATTAAGGAATGCGTCGATTACTTCATCTGGTGGCCCCAGGACTTTTGGTTCAGGATCTGCCCCCAGCTTTTCGGTGCAAGGAGTCTCCTCATCATTCGTGATCGAATGGGAAATCATATGACAGCTCGCCACATATTCCTCGGATTCATCTGATGAACTTTCTCCCTCATCCTCTTCTTGAAAAACATGATTGAGGAACTCTTGGAGCGTAATGGAAGTCTGTGCCTTTTGGTTGTATTCATCCAGCGCGTCAATTTGCTTTTGTAAGTCCGTGCGTTTGCCGCCACGCTTCACGGGCTTCTTAGATTTCTTCTTCTTCTTTTTCGAAGATTTTGACGGCTGGCTGCAAGTGCTTGAACCACCACCATCGGTCTTTGGAGTTGGACGTGGCTTCAACATCCCTTCAATGACCTGCGGTTCCAACGGGTTCTTCCACTTGATCGCCGGACATGTCTGAAGATCGTTTAGCATCCTCTTTGTCTTGGCTGATAATACAACCTCCCAAGGAGCTTCTTCAACGACGGAGCATGTTGCCCCCGGCGTATTCGTCCCCTTAGAGGTGTGGGACTGCGGGGGATTCACCTTCCATTTGTCAGATAACGCGAACTTGCCCTGTCAGTACTGGTTTTCAAGCCAATTCTTGAAAACGTAGCAATCTTCGATCGGATGGCCTAGTACTCGATGATAAGGACAGTAGTTGGGCTCGTTGACGTCACTTGGTTGCAACGGACGCTTTGGATCCGGCAGATTTATGAGTCTGTTGCGCAATGCCAGCTCGAATAACCTCCTCGTTTTATCGCGGGGAAAGGAATAAGGACGTCCCATCCTATCCTCAAGGGGCACGTACGGTCGCATATTATTTTGACGAGCAACCGGCTTCGAGTCGCTCGGTTGTTGTTGAGCATTAGCGACGACGATCACTTTTCCCTTCCCTTGGTCATTTCGGGAATCTGGCCTTGGAAGAGGGGATTTATGGCCCATTTGATCCATTTGCGCTAGTTTGTCAATCAAGGCCTGGAAGGTAGTCGGCTTGAAAAACATCATAAACTGCGAGATGGTTGCTTGTGGATCGAGGGTTCCCACAAACATACCCACCGCGGGAGCTTCTTCAATGCGTTGTTCACACTTCGACCATAAGTTCCACCATCGTATAGCGTACTGAACCCACGTCTCGCCGGGTTTTACCCTGGCGTTAATCAGTGCTGTCATCGGGGTACGTTCACCGGCGCTTGCAAAACGCTGAGTAAACAACAGCTCCATCTCCGCGAAGGTTTTAATAGAGTCGTTCGGGAGCTCAGAGTACCATTCGAATGCCGTATCTGATAAGCTTCCAACAAACTGGCGAAGCAACAGCTTGTCGTCACCGCCGGTGTTGCCGCAGAGTGTCCTGAACTGGGCAACATGCTGATGAGGATTGCCCGTCCCCTTGTAGACATGGAACTTGGGAATCGTATAACCTGGCGGGTACTTGATTTGATCGTACCAACTTGGATATGGCCGCCCCGTTTTTACGGCCTGACCGGACGCTTCGGTCGCATGATGAACCCGTATTTGCTGGGCGATGTATTCATCCAAATCAGCTTTGGAGATTGTATCCTCTTTAGCTGTGGACAGAGCTGGTAGAGGATTCGACGTCTCTCCCCTATCGTCTTCAAGAATGATCGGAGGATCTTCAGCAGGTGGATCTTGTTGAATCATCATACCCACCATATCCTGGAACAGGAGGGCCATTTTCTTTATGTTGGCTGCCTGCTCCGCAGCTTCTTTATCTTTCTTCTCTAGTACGCGACGAAGGAATTCAGCGTCCGTTTCTTATTCTTGACGCTCGTCCGAGGATGTTTCAGGGGTTTCTTTTGGTCCTGTAAGTGCGGCCATAGCGTTCATCATTTCTTGGAGCTTCTGCTGCTGCTCCTGAGCCTTGGTCACTGACCTCGTGTGCGGTCTATGACCTGTTGATATGCGGCTATCTTCTTTTCCCGATGCCATGTAAACCGTATGAACTGTTACGCCCCCTGAATTAGGGCGTTTGGGTTCGCCATTTTTAACTCTTGCCGCTGACGCGGGAGTTTTCTCTGGCCTCCTTCTTTTGTGGGCCGTTGAGGTTGAAGGAACCGTTGAAGTGGGCATCCTAGCAGCTGCTGTCCCCCGCTGTTTAATGGGACGGTCCTTGTCTTTTTCCACTTTCGCCTTTTTCTGGTGATGAGAGTGACCTGGGTCAATCACAGAGTCTTGAACCCTCCGCCAAACTTTATAAATTCTTGAGGACAGCCGTTGAGGGGGCTGTTCTTGCTTCGTTTCTGGAACTCTCCCCGCAGGTGGAGGAGATCTCTTCAGTGTAGCGGTTGGAGAGTTTTTTCATACCCTCCTCAGCAGTTCAAAGCTGTTCCCAGTTGGAACAGCAGCGTTGACTTCCACCACTGGAGCCGGTGGAGTTAGCCCTGAGGGAGAGTTGCCCCCTACCTTCCTCACTCGTTGCCAATGGCGACGTCGAGCATGACGAGCCGTTGGGACTGGCTCGGAGATTGAGACATCTTCTTTTTGCCCCCTGTATGAATGGGGCGCCGCCGGCGTTAACCTCTTAAAGACTGAGGTTGTCTTTTGAGGGGTGATATTCAACCTGTCGAAGACAGATCCTCGAGTAGGGGGAGGAGCAGGAATCGTCATCCTTGAAAAGACTGACTCTTTGACAGGGGAAGCCGCCTTGACGGCTTCTGGAGCAGCAGTTATTGCCTTCCTTGGGACAGCCAGTTTAGAGTTTTGATTTAGCCTGGTGAAAACAGAGGCTGTCGGTTTGGTAGTGGGAGCCCCGTTGACAGGGGCCGTCGTAGCAGTGAGCCGGTCGAAGACCGACTTTTTGTTCACTTCCGGTGCAGGTATTGGCGTAGGGAAGCTTGTAGGTGGGATCATGGTCCCAAAGAACAGACCAGTGGTGGCTTGGGTCACCTGATCTACCTGCAGAGTGAGGAAGGAAGCCGCTTGGGGCCCATATGCTACACCTCCCGGTGAGGTGGAGCGTCCGTTGCAGTGGCACTTCGAACAGTTGGTGTAGTTAGAGGCCATTGAATCTTGAGTTCTGCGCCAGGCAAAAGACCAAATCTTAGTAACTTGAAATCCGAAGGCAACCATTAACAAACCGCGATTGGTTCGCGAAGACGACACACGAAGTGTGGAGTGGAAAGAGGAAGAGGTCCCACCGGGCGTGCCAGAATCTGTTCCCCTACGAAGGACGGGGCACAGGACCGCGATGTCCTAACGCTGAGATTCGGGGCAGATGCTATTTGGTTTTATCCGTCCACCTCTCCGAAGATGCCAAGTTGATTTATGGCACCGTGTATCGGAGGTTTAGACGGATGCGGCCGATGTAGCAGACTTCGTCAGATTCCCCCTCGCTTGAGGGGTTTTTGATTGTGGGGACGCTCTTCCCTGCAGGCGCAAGCCCCTGCAGTTAATTACGCTACCGCATCGCGGTAACCACTTTCTCCTTCTCCAGAATTTCACTTCGTGTCGTGTGTGTTTGTTTTGTTTGTGGTTGCCCGTGGATTGTATACGGAGACTGAGTAATGCCATCGCCCGTAGGATGTGGATTAGTCCAAATCCGTATTTACTTAGATTTGGGTTTGGTGTTTTTAGTTTAAGGATACGTTAGCCGCATTTGAGACTAAGATCAACTTAAACGTTCGTTAAGGATACGTTAGTCTAATTTGAGACTAAGATAACCTTAACGGGATCGTCTAGATCCATTTCCAGTTTAAGGACGTAGTGGTCCATTTAATATATGGCCGTCGGGACCCGTCACCTCTCTGAAGACGTTGAAGGATTACAACGACATGTGTCAGAGGAGTTCGGAGATGTACCCTTGAACCAAAGTTGATTGGGGGTCTTATAGTCCAATTTGGGACTAAAGTCTGTTTGAATGTTTAAGGATACGTTAGCCATATTTGAGGCTAAGATCAACTTAAACGGGATCGTTTAGATCCGGCAAAAGAGCATTTGAGAGCTCTATTGTTCCAGTTTAGGGACATGGTGGTCCAATGCCAGTTTAGGGACATGGTGGTCCATCGTTAGTTTAAGGACGTTTCGGTCCGATATTAGTTTAAGGACGTTTCGGTCCACGAGTTTGAGGACCCCGTAGCCCATATCGATGAGTGGTCATCGGGACCCGTTACCTCTCTGACGTCGTTGAAGGATTACAACGACCTGTGTCAGAGGAGTTCGGAGATGTACCCTCGAACCAGATGTAAATTGATTTAAGAGAGCAATCTTGCTTAGTCAATTTAATTTAAGGACTTACGGCCAGAATTGGGCTAAGTCCAGTTGAAAATGTCAACATTTTATTTATTTTTGGCCTGTTAGGCCTTTACTGGGGCTCTGCTGCTGTTTAATAATGCATAGCATTATTTATTTTATCAGGGCTGTGCCCATTTATATATGATGCAGAGCATCAGTCTTGCTTGGGCTCTGCCCTGTTTATTGCATTTTCAATTTTTGTTTGGGCTCTGCCCCTTTTCATTGTATTGCAATTTAATTCGGCCTACTAGGCCCCTCTGATTTGGGCCTGGCCCTTCAGTAAAATAAATGCATTGCATTATTCAGGTGCTTTGCGCCAGTCAAAGAGCGCAAGCGCCAGTCAAAGAGCGCAAGCACTTATGGTGAGGACACGTGTCATGCTCTGGTGAGCGCAAGCGCAACAGCGCAGTGCGCTGCGCTGTTGCGCTGTTGACACGTGGCGCGCTCTGGTGAGTTGCGCCAATTCCAGAGAGCGAAGCTCTATTTTAAGAGCGCATAGCGCAAATTATTCAGTAGCTGACACGTGGCGCTCTCTCAAGAGCGCAACAGCGCAGTTTGGAAGTGCAAAACACTAAGAATCTTTTAGATTCAAGAACAGAAGTGCAAAGCACTATTTTTATTTTTGTTGTTTCCTTATTTTTGAAGAACCAGTGGTTCATAAGAAGTGCAAAGTACTGTTTATTATGTGAAGAATATTGATCTAGTTTTTAGATCAATGATTTATTAAAGAGATTTCTTTTCTCTCATGAAGGTTTTTACCTTTTTCTTTGAAATTTTCTCAGAATTCTCTCTCTGTTTGAAGCTCTTGACTTTTTTCAAGAAAATGTTCATGCCTTTGGATTGAGGTCTAGAGTCCTTTTTATAGTGCCCATAAATTAGTTAAATTTGTTAAAGAGATCTTTCTCTGAGTGATTAGGGAAATTTTCCCCACCGTTGGATCTTTGATCCTAGGGTTTCTGCTTTGCAGAAGAAAATTTTCTTGTTTTAACAAGAACAGAAAAGATTTCTTAAAATTTTAATTCTGTTTGGCGCAGATGCCCCAGCGCGTGACAGCTGCGCTGACACGTGTCGCGCAGCGCAACTGCGCTAGCGCATCTGCGCTGACACGTGTCGCGCAGCGCACAGCGCAGCGCAACTGCGCTAGCACATCTGCGCTGACACGTGTCGCGCAGCGTAGCGCTTGCGCAACTGAAGCATTGCTTCCTTTAATAGAGCTTTGCTCTGATTGGGCGTGCCTTCTTGGGCGCTGCGCTGACGTATCAGCGCCTGACATGTGGCGCATTGCGCCCGAGATTTGAAGCGTTGCTTCAAAATTTTGAATTTTGAATTTCAACAGAGCTTTGCTCTGATTGGACGAAACAGTGCCACTAATCCCTTGTTTGGCGATCTTTTCCTGGTAGTGTAGTATGCTTAAATCGATGAACTCTTTTTATCATTGGCTGTTGTATGCTTTTCTATTGAATTTTCATGTTTTCCGGGTACTCGTATGTGCGTCTTGCTTGCGTAAATGAGCTTCATATTTCTCCATGGAAATTTTCTTTAATTGTGAGCACTATCGTTATGTTTCATGCACATCAGAGATTTGGGTATCATTTCCTTTCGAATACTCATATAGTCATAAATGTATGCTCAGTAGGATATGCATCGGAGACTTTCCTTGTTGCCTCCTATATCGGGTGATTTGTGCGTGTTCTAGATCGAGTATCGCCGTCAAATGGAGGCTTGTTTATACAGTGCTTGAGTGTACCCGCCTTTCCTCGGAGGCTGTGGATGCGAAAGCGGGCTTGCGGGGTTTGATTGAGCGGTGCGCGGCTAATATGGTGTCATGCGAGAAGAGGCTTGGCCGCAAATTCTCGGAGAGGGAGCTGGCCTCTAAGGCGCTGCACGAGCTCCAGGCCAATCTTACCGCCAAGGCCAACAAAGCGTATGAACTCTGGCGAGTGCTTCAACAGTCTATCAAAGAGGTGGTGGCCCTCGATAAAGCTGCCATGTTCACTCGTGAAAGGGTTGAGGCTCACAAGGCTACCGAGAAAGAGCTCGAAGGCCGGCTTGCCTCGTGTCAGGCCCAGCAGGCTCAGGCGGAAGCCCGTCTTCTGGCGATATTGAACCATGAAGGCGAGGCCCAGCGGAAAAGGGATGAGCTGACCAAGCTGCTAAATCGCCCGCCGTCATGAAGACTTGTATCTCTTTCTTTCTTTTTGTACATACTCCTGAATGAGAGTATATTCTTTTCGTTTTTTCATGAATTGTACTTTGTATCCATTTTGGTTCATGAATAAAGACATATTTTTCTTTCCAATGGTGTGTCTCTTTTTATTGAATGTGTTCTGTGGACAATTTATCTTGGTCTCCTTGCATGGCGGCGATGGCTTAGGATTCAGGGTTAAGATCTGCCTCCTAAGACTTTTAAGCTTTATGAGCCGTGAGGGTCTCATAAAGAGTTTTTCTCCCCACAGGTCGAGAGGATCCCGTAGGTGTAAGTTCTTCTTAAGAATCGTGAGGATTCTTAAGCGGTTTTTCCCTTGGGAGTCGTAAGGATCTCACAAGCGAGTTTTCTTCCCTACAGGTCGTAAGGACCCGCAAGTGCTGGGTGCGGTCGCCCTTATCCGTATCTCATGGGGTCAGGGGTTGCTTTGGGATGTTTTCCAGGGTACCGTAGTTTAAAGACATTGTGGTCAAGGTTAAGAACATCATAGTCCATGGGTTTAAGGACTCCACAGTCCAATGCTAGTTTTAAAACATCACGGTCAAGGTTAAGGACGTCATAGTCCGTGGATTTAAGGACTCCACAGTCCGATGTTAGTTTTAAGACATCACGGTCAAGGTTAAGGACATCATAGTCCGTGGATTTAAGGACTCCACAGTCCAATGTTAGTTTTAAGACATCACGGTCAAGGTTAAGGACATCATAGTCCGTGGATTTAAGGACTCCACAATCCGATGTGTGGTTACTGGGACCCGTCACCTCTTTGAAGACGTTGAGGAATTACAACGACAAATATCGAAGGAGTGACGAGATGTACCCTTGAACCAAGGTAAAATCAGTCTAGAGTCATCATGGTTGATCATTAGTTTTAAGACATTACGGTCGAGGTTAAGGACATTATAGTCCGTGGATTTTAAGGACTCCACAGTCCGATGTTTGCTCTGGATGCTTCGCACAGGTTCACTGCCGTACTCTACAAGGACCAGGCTCCGCTCTGGGCGTTTTCTGCGGGGTCAAAGAGTGATGTTATCCGCATTCCACGTGACCAGAAATTTTGCACTAAATGCTTCACACGGGTTCACTGCCGTGTTCGGCGAAGACTAGGCTCCGCTCTGGATGCTTCACACGGGTTCACTGCCGTGCTCTGCGAGGACCAGGATCCGCTCTGGACGTTTTCCACGGGGTCAAAGAGTGACGTTATCCGCGTTCCACGTGACCAGGAATTTTTCTCTGGATGCTTCCCACGGGTTCACTGCCGTGTTCGGCGAGGACCAGGATCCGCTCTGGATGCTTCACACGGGTTCACTGCCGTGCTCTGCGAGGACCAGGATCCACTGTAGACGTTTTCCACGGGATCAAAGAGTGACGTTATCCGTGTTCTACGTGACCAGGAATTTTTCTCTGGATGCTTCCCACGGGTTCACTGCCGTGTTCTGCGAGGACCAGGCTCCGCTCTGGACGTTTTCCATGGGGTCAAAAAGTGACGTTATCCGCGTTCCACGTGACCAGGAATTTTGCTCTGGATGCTTTCCACGGGTTCACTGCCGTGTTCTGCGAGGACCAGGCTCCGCCCTGGACATTTTCCACGGGGTCAAAGAGTGACGTTATCCGCGTTCCACGTGACCAGGAATTTTGCTCTGGATGCTTCACACGGGTTCACTGCCGTGTTCTGCGAGGACCAGGCTCCGCTGTGGACGTTTTCCACGGGGTCAAAGAGTGACGTTATCCGCGTTCCATGTGACCAGGAATTTTGCTCTGGATGCTTTCCACGGGTTCACTGCCGTGTTCTGCGAGGACCAGGCTCCGCTCTAGACGTTTTCCACGGGGTCAAAGAGTGACGTTATCCGCGTTCCACGTGACCAGGAATTTTGCTCTGGATGCTTTCCACGGGTTCACTGCCGTGTTCTGCGAGGACCAGGCTCTTCTCTGGACGTTTTCCACAGGGTCAAAGAGTGACGTTATCCGCGTTCCACGTGACAAGGAATTTTGCTATGGATGCTTCCCACGGGTTCACTGCCGTGTTTTGCGAGGACCAGGCTCCGCTGTGGACGTTTTCCACGGGGTCAAAGAGTGACGTTATCCGCGTTCCATGTGACCAGGAATTTTGTTGATTATATCCGCATTTCACGGAGTTGGGATTTGACTCTCAGTGATCTGTACACCGCCGAGTCGTGGAACTAGGAATTGTCGCTGTTCCGCTTTGCTTGATATTGTGTCTGCTACAATGAGACGAACGTCGAGATGATCTCTAGGCTATCTGTGACTCATCAAGATTTGGCTTATTCTTCTGATGAAACCTGGGAGAGGAGGAGTGCGATTCCTTCTTTGTTTGCGCCCCTGGATTGTATACAGGGATTGATGTAATATCACCTGTAGGGCATAAATTTCATTTTTGGTTTTATTTCTTTTTCCGCGATGCTCTATCATTTCAGCTTTTACATCGCGAAGGTCGCGATTGCCCCATCATTTCGGCTATTTTTCGCGGTGCCCAATCATTTCGGCTATATATTTTTTTATTTTTACTCGCTGCTTTTTATTGCGAGTTGCCCAATCATTTCGGCTATTTTTCATGCATACATTTTTACTTGCTGCTTTTTTTTGTTGCAAGTTGCCCCATCATTTCGGCTATTTCGTATGCATGTGTGGCTTGCTGGCTTTTCACCGCAAGCTTCGGATTAGACACCGATTTCGGCATCAGCACCGCTACAACTGGGATATTGCCAGGAGCGAATCATCATTTGCCTATGTCGATGTTGAACAAAGGTGGCTTAGTAAACAGGGTTAAGGTCCTATCGACTAAGAATTTTGACTTCATGAGCCGTAAGGGTCTCACAAAGGTATTTCTCCCTACAAGTCGTGAGGATCTCGTAGGTGTGTTTTCTCCTTAGGAATCGTGAGGATTCCTAAGTGCATGTTCCCCTGTAAGTCGTAAGGATCTTACAAAAGGGTTTTCTCCTTATAAGTCGAGAGGACTCACAAGGGTTGTTTACCGTGCGAACATATCCCCAGTCACGGATGGAACTCGGTTAGGGAAATGTTTATTCGCGCCCGTGGATTGTATACAAGGGTCAGTATGAGCCGCTTGTAGGGCAATATCGAAGTTTGTGGGGGTTGCTTAAGAACAGGTTCAGGTCTCTGTAACTTAAGACTTTCAAGTCTTATGAGCCGTGAGGGTCCCATAAGAGAGTTCCCCTTACGAGTCGTGAGGATCTCGCAAGTGTAATTTCTCCAAAGGAATCATGAGGATTCCTAAGTGTGTTTCTCCCTTGTGAGTCGTAAGGATCTCACGCGGGTGGTTCCTCCTTACAAGGTCGAGAGGACCCTGCAAGTGTCTTTTAACGAGGTTGCGCCCTTTCGGGTTTTCACAAACACTCACCGGTAGCCCTGCTGTTTTTACTCACGGAGCTCTTTCGGGTTTTCATCCGTGCCCATTTTGCTTATGGACATACCGTTTTTTTTTTATTTTATTTTTTTTATTCTTTTTTTTTGTATCGGTTTTGGGATGCCGCGATCCATCGTAGTTTGTCGACATCTTGGTCAACAGCTAGTTTTAGGACGTAGTGGTCCGTCATTAGTTTAAGAAAATTTCGGTCCGATGTTAGTTTAAGGACATTTCGGTCCGTCGTTAGTTTAAGGATGTTTCGGTCCGTTGTTAGTTTAAGGACGTTTCGGTCCGTCGTTAGTTTAAGGACGTCTCGGTCCATTGTTGAAGAAGGCCTGTCACTACTTTAGGCTTAGGAAGATAGCGAGCGGACATAGTCGTCGTCATCTATCATTGACCCGGGCCATGACTCGTTAGGAGTAGTATTTCTTCAGGAAGCGACCGTTTATTGGCCTGAAAGGTCTTTCACCATGCATATCCATGAGTAGATAGGCTCCACCCTGGTAGACCTTGTCTATGACGTACGGGCCTTCATAGTTCGGCTCGAATTTTCCCCGCTTGGCGCGATTGGGGATCATAGGTCTTTTGACCACTAGTACGAGTTCGCCATGGCGGAATGTCCTCGGCCTGGTCAATCTTTCATATGAGCGCGTCATCTTTGCTTTATAAGCCTTCAGATTTTGTTGCGCTATGAGGCGGGTTTCATCAAGGGCATCAAGCTCTTCAAGCCGAAGGTGAGCATTTTCTTCGTCCGTCAGCTCGTAGTGGACTACCACTCATAGAGAGGGTAACTCTATCTCGAGGGAAAGTACTACTTCTGTACCGAATACTAACGCGTATGGCGTTGTGTTCGTGGCCGTTTTGAACGTAGTTCGATACGCCCAGAGAGCTTCATGCAGTCTCTCGTGCCAGTCCTTCTTATTTCGGGACACCGTCTTTTTCACGATCTTCGTCAAGGTCTTGTTGAAAGCCTCAGCTAGACCGTTAACTCGGGTATTATAAACTGAGGAATATCTCCAGTCTATGTTGTGTTGTTGCGCGAAGCGGCTGATCTTGTGGCTTCTGTAGGCTGGCCCGTTATCGGAGATGATCCGTCGCGGAGTTCCAAACCGATAAATGACGTGCGTCTTGAAGAAGTGGAGGATATTCTACGTCTTCACTTCCCTCAGCAGTATTGCGTCTGCCCATTTGGAGAAGTAGTCAGTCGTCGCCAAGATGAAACGATGTCCTCTAGACAATGCTGGTTCGATGGGGCCGACTATGTCAGTTCCCCACATTTCGAATGGCCAGCTAGCCACTGTTGGATGTAGAGGATTTGGGTGCTGATGGATAAAGTCCCCATGAATTTGGCATGAGTGGCATTGCTTCGCATATTCGAGGCAGTCCTGAATCATCGTTGGCCAATAGTAGCCCATCCATTTAATCTTCAACTTCATCTTTGGGCCTGCTTGGTGAGAACCGCAGAGTCCGTTGTGAACTTCCTGAACGACTCTTTTCGCTTCGTCAGATCCTAGACATCTCAACCACAGAGAATCAAACGACCTCTTGTACAGAGTATCATTGACGAAGGCGAAAGACAGAGCTCGTTTCATAAGCTGATGTCTTGAGGACGCGTCTTCAGGCGTTTGACGGGACTTGAAGTAGTCTATAAAGACTTCTCTCCAATCCTCAACCTTCTCTTGGTCTTTTATTTGCAGAGCCATTTACTCAATCACTCCCTTTTCTTCAGATGATTCCGGAGATATTTCTGCTGGGGCAAGTACCCGGAGGCTTTGTACCACGATTCTTACGTCATCGAGGTTCTCGTCAGCCAATTCTTTAGCGAGCTTAGCTAGTGCATCTGCTTTGCTATTTTCCGCACGCGGTATGCTTTCCAGCATATAGGAGGGAATTTGGGTCAGTAATTGTTGTACTCTCTCGCCATATTTCACCAGTTCGGGTTTGCACGTTTGGTAGTCGCCATTTACTTGACTGACGACCAGTTGAGAATCTCCATATATGAGGAGGTTTTCAATTCCCATGTCGATGGTGATCTCGAGGCCTGATATCAAAGCTTCGTATTCATCCTCATTATTCGTCCTCGGCTCTGTCAAGGAGAAGGCGAAGCGCATTATCCCTCCTTGTGGGGTCACGAAAATGAGGCCTACCCCTGATTTGATTACATGGGTGTTCTGTTTGCGCTTCTTCATGGAGGAAGCTCCGTCAAAGTAAAGTTCCCACCGGGTACCACTTCCGTCAATCGCGTCAAACGCATGTTCATCTGGAAGTTCGCAATTCTAGGGAGAATCGGTCGGTATCGGATGCTCAGCGAGGAAGTCGGCGATGGCCTGGCCTTTCACCGCCTTAAGAGGCTGATAGGTTATCGAAAACTCCATTAAGAGCAAGGCCCATTTAGCGAGTCGTCCCGTCAATATGGATTTTGACATCAAATATTTGAGAGGGTCCACCTTCGAAATGAGACGGACTTCATGCGCCAACGCATAGTGCCTGAGTTTCATTATCGCGAAGATCAACGCCAGGCAGTGTTTTTCGATGGGAGAATAATTGCTTTCTGCCCCCAGTAGGACTCGACTCAGATAGTAGAGCGCTCTCTCCTTCCCCTGGTCGTTCTCCTGTGCCCACAATGCGCCTAAGGAACCTTCAAGGGCGGTTGTATACAGAATGGAAGGTTTTCCCCTGACCGGAACGCCAGTACTGGCGGGTTCTATAGATACTGCTTGATCTCGTCCAGCGCGCCTTGGCATTTGTGATCCCAGACGAACGAGGTTCCCTTCTTCATCAGATGACTATAAGGACAACACTTGCCAGAGAGATTGTCTATAAATCGCCGGATATACGTGAGCTTCCCTTGGAGAGACCGCAATTGTTTGAGAGTTCTTGGCGGAGGCATTTCCATGATCGCCTTGATATTCGACGGATCTATCTCGATACCTCGGTGCCGGACAATGAATCCTAGGAATTTGCCTGAAGAAACTCCGAATGCGCATTTGAGAAGGTTCATCTTCAAGTTGTATTGCCGAAGACGTTGAAATATGATCTTCAGATGCTCGAGATGTTCCTCGTACGATTTGCTTTTCACCACGAGGTCGTCAATATAGCATTCGACGATTTCATGTATGAGGTCATCGAAGATCTTCGTCATGGCCCTCTGATAGGTGGCACCGGCATTCTTTAGACCGAAAGGCATCACCTTGTAGCAGAATATACCCAAAGGGGTCCGGAAAGCGGTGTGCTTCTGGTCTTCAGGATGCATCTTTATCTGATTGTATCCTGATGAGCCGTCCATGAAGGAGAAAACCTCATGAGTGGACGTTTTATCTATCATCAGCTCAGTGACTGGTACTGGGAAGTCGTCCTTCGGGCAAGCTTTATTGAGATCTCGGAAATCCACGCATATGCGCACTGTCCCATTCTTCTTCATTACTGGGACGATGTTGGCGATCCAATCGGGATACTGAACTTCCTGAATAAACCCAGAGTCGATCAGCTTCTTGACTTCGGCGTTGATGCTCATTTCAAGCTCGAGCCACATTCTTCTCGGCGCTTGTTTAACTGGCTTGACGTCCGGGGATATCGCCAATTTATGGACGGCTATTTCTGGATCTAGTCCTGGCATTTCGGAATAGTTCTATGTGAAGCAATCTCTATGCTGTATATGCACGTCTTTTAACGCAGCCACCTTTTCTTCAGATAGCAGCTCGCTGACGAATGTCGGTCGCGGGTCGTTCGCCATTCCCAACTCAATTTTCTTGAGGTTATCTGCAGTGGTGTTTATTCCATCTTCCAGCTCTTTCGGCGCTGGTGGAAATTCTGAGATCACCTCGTCGTTGCTGTTTTCGAAGCACCAGGGAAGATCATCCATATCCTCAGGGTCTCCTCTTGATATTGTTATCATATGACAAGTAAGAGCTCGCTTCCAAGACCGATGTGGATCTGGTTCTGCTCTCGTGGCTTTGGGTTCGTGCTTCTGTGGCGGCGTTACCCTCCAGCTGTCAGATATAGCGAACTTGCCGAGCCGATACTGATCTTCGACCCAATTCTTGAAGGTGAAGCAATCTTCGAGAGGGTGTCCTATTACCCTGTGATAAGAGCAATAGTTCGGGTGTGAGACTTCGCCTGCTTGTTCGGGGTGTTTAGACTCCGGCAGCGTAAGCATTTGATGTCTTATAACGAGATCAAGTATCTTCTTTGTCTTGTCTTGAGGGAAAGAATATGCTGGACCCATCTTCTTCATAAGGGACAAATCCGGACTGCACAATTCCCGATCACGTGACTTTTTGGTCCTGCTTTGTCGTTGTCGAATCCCTTTTCCGCTCTTTGACTTATTTCTGCCTCTGTGTCGGGCCCTTTGCACAACAGGTTGACAGGAAGGAGCATTTTCGTCTTTTGCAGCCTGTTGAAGAAGACGTTGCGTCCTGGCTTTCTCGTAGGTAGCCATTTCGCGGTTATAGTCGTCCCGAGCTTTTTGACCTGCTTTCCTGATGAGCTTGTCCATTCGTTCTTCAAATGACGAACTCGGCACTTTGATTGCGGGATCTAGTTTTGGTACGGGGTCGGCGTTTTCTGACAGGGCATCCTCTTCTTCATCGAAGTTATATATGGCGTAGCTACTATAGACTCATTCCCGTTTCCCAGATCTCACATATCCAAGCCCAAGCGTTTCCATTCTCCCGTTGGGCAACTTGCGCTGAGTCCCATTGACATCCCAAATCCTGTTGTAGAACCGAGCTTGTCGAATAGTCTGTTTTAAGGGTACCCCTTGGCGCTTCAATAGCCTTTTTAGTCCGTTCGTATAATATCTGAGCAAACGGATGGGTTGGAACTTGTCAAGTGTAGAATCCACGCTATGCCAGATTTCTTTCTCCATTCTTGTCTCTGTGGACCGGTAGAATAGGATCGCCTTTTCATCTTTTCGCCTAGGAGGGACGTAAAATGTTTGCAGGTCTTGCACATTGTAAGCTTCAAGTGCGTCAAGGTCTTTGTAGTGCTCCCGCGGAACCATGGTAATTTGCAAACTCTAATCATCACCAGGGAATGCTTGTATTGACGGCCGACTGGAGAACACAGCATTAACCTCATCTTCTGAGTCGCTTCCGAAGATCAATATGGGGGCGGACGGCCCCGGGTTGTTGCGTCGAGACGGCCCAGCGTAAACTATCTCTTCTTCTTCTTCGGTATCACTCCCGAAAACAGGAATGGTGGCGGCGGCTTTGTTCTCCGGTTTACGGCACCTCTCTGTGTCCTCGAAATCTAGCAAAAAGTATTTTGTATCTTCATACTTACGGACTTCGTTCACGGAGAACGGGTTCAGCTCTCCTGTTATGGTATACTCGAAACCATCCTTGAAATACTTCATACACTGATGTTGCATAGAAGGGATGATGTTGTACTCGTGTAACCAAGGACGACCGAGCAGAGCATTGTAGCAGGTCTTGGTGTCAATGACGTGAAACTTAATATCCGTGACGAGTAGCCCGAAGTGTAATGTTAGTATCACCGATCCGAGGGTCCGTGATGACTGGGAATCGAAACCGGAGATGGTAATTTTATCACGAGCGAGGTGCTGAACGCTCATGCAGATTTCTTTCAACACCCGAACATTAAGGAGATTGACGGAGGATCCATTATCAACCAGGATTTTGCCTATCTTGATATCATGGCAGTATCCAGAAACATATAGGGGACGGTTGTGGTCGCACGAGCCAAGGAGAAGGTCCTCATCACCGAAAGTGAAATCGGCTGTGTGCACTTCTTCCAGTTCATCCTTCATCCTTTCTTCGGCGAGGAAGGCCTGGAATTGCTCGGGCTCTTGCAGCGCCTTGATTAGCGAATCTCTCGCTTCTTTTGATAATAAGAGGGCGTCGAGAATGCTGAGCTGAGAGGGTAGCTTCCTCAGGTGCGCTAGGACATTGTAGTCCACCTTACTCTTCTTGGGCGGGTCCTTGGCAGTCAGCTCTTTCATGACTTGGTCATCTAAAGCAATACCCTCAGCGACCTTTTCCTTTCCCTTATCTTTTCTAGTTGAGGGTTCGAGATTCTTTTCGGGTAGCGTGCGATTACGCAGCTGAATGTTTTCACAGGCCTCCGGTTCTCCTTCCTTCTCTAAGATGGATTCTTTAAAGAGGGGGCTAAGAGCCATTTCCTCGTCAGAGTCGCTTCCAAAGGTGAGAACCTGTGATCCTCCGGCGTTGACCACACGACAGTTGCCAGTAGTTCCCTTATGCTCTTCGGTCGTGCTTCTCTGCTCCCGACGAGTTTTGCGTTTCATCCGCTTGAAATGCTGCCGGTGAGCAACATATCTCTGCCACCATCTTTTAAAAGCGTCGCATTCTTCGGTGGGGTGTGAAATCTTTCAACGATATGCGCAGTAATTAGGATGCATCCCTGCTCCACCGAGAGTGTTTTCTTCAGAGGGTGGTAGCTGCATTCCCATTGATATGGCTTTAGCGAGCCTTTTCCTCGTCTTGAATTTGTTTTTATCCACGACGGATGTCCCTTGATCTGGCGGGAATGTCTCGACTCTTTCGTCTAGTCGACGGCATTTGGCTCTTTCAAATATGGCCATCTCACGCTCCCGATCGGCTTTACTTTTCAGATGAATCTCATCCAGAAAGGCGTCGATCATTTCGTCTGACGGCCACACAAGTTCCGGCTCAGGCTTTGCCCCCAGTCTTTCTGTGCAGGGTGCTTCTTCATTGTCTAGCGATGAATGAGAGATCACATGGCAACTTGCTACGTAATCCTCAGATCCGTCTGAGGAGTTTTCCCCATCATTTTCGTCCTCAAGGACGTGGCTGAGGAACTCTTGGAGCATGATGGGGGTCCGCGCTTTCTGATTATATTCTTCCAGCGCGTCGATCTGTTTCTGCAAATCTGTGCGCTTGTCACCAGGCTTCACGGGCTTCTTGGATTTCTTCTTGTTTTTCTTTGAAGATTTTAACTACTGGGTGTGAGTGCTTGGGCCATCACCGCCAATCTTCGGAGTTGGGTGCGGCTTCAGCATCCCTTCGATGATCTAAGGTTCCAGCGGGTTCTTCCACCTGATCGCCGGGTGGTTGTAATATTTTCTTGATTGGATGTAAAAGTATCGAATCAAATGATTCCCGGCAACGGCGCCATTTGATTGAAATGAATTTCTCGTTGTGTATATTTGAGAAAATTGTAAAGAAATCACAACCAAAAATTATTTGACCGCAATCAACTACGGTGTCGGATGTAGATTGTTAGTGAGTGCGGATCGTCCACAGGGAAAGTGTAATCGTTCGTCTTTTCGAATTTAGATGAGTCGAAACTTTAAAGAAAAGAAAACAAACAATTCATGATTTAAATTTTGTATTTCAAGAAAAAGAAAATATCTAGATCTAATAACAAGAAAAGATAGAATCAAGAATTTATAGTTTGTTGATTTTTTCCAAACCAAATATCAAGAATCGAAATGAGGCTCGTAGGAATCGATCGGATCTATAGATGTGATGTAATCTTACAATTACGTATTCTTATCCTTCGATGAATTGATACTAGATCGATGATAATCGATGAGAATTAAAGACTTCTTGTGAAACTAGGGTTTCATCTTATCTCTTGTTCTTTCATTGATACCATTCATATTCTAGCCTCTAGTAAATTCAAGAAACGATCGTAGATCCCTAATTTCGAGCGATCACAATCAAGAAAGCATCGCTACGAAACTAGGTCATCGATTCTTGAACTTGCTAGGGTTTACAAAACTCGTAGGACTTAAAAATAGTATTAAGATTTGTTACATCATCATTCTACAATCGTCTCGACTCCTTTACGAGCGGAGTTTTACTCAAACATCACAACAAGAACAACAATTACAAATTGAGATCTAATCATGATGCAAGAATTAAAAGAAAGCAAGATTAAAGAATTTCACCTTTTATTTATATCAACAATTTCATTACATTCGCTCAAGAACTACAAGAGGAAGAATTCGATCGTCGACTTGGCTTCGCTCGTCTCCGTGGATCGCGGATCGGCTTGGATCACTTGCCCGATTGAAGATCGGCTCGGCTCCTAAAAGGTTGAAGGCTTCTCGCTTGATTTGGTACTCAAGATCTTGAAGTTGGAGTGGAATTAGGGTTAGGGTTTCGCACAAGCCTTGTCACGAGACTTGTGGAAGAAAATGGTGTAGAATGAACCAATGGTTATTGATTAGCCTTTAACCCTAGGTCTAGGTTCCTATTTATAGATAACTAACCCTAGATCTAGGATTTCAAATTCTAAGTTTCCCTCCAAAAGTTTGTTGAAGAAATTCAAATTTCCCTCCAAAAGTTAGTTAGGGGAGAAGCTTCTAGATGTGATTAGTTAGGAGGGAGCTTCTTGAAAAGGATTAATTAGGAGCTTAATTTAGGATTAGCCTTCTTAATTTTCTTTGCTGATCTGGTAGTAGCTTCGAGATAGTTCTGGTATTTAAAGTATCAGAATGGACTGTGGGACCAGAGAAAGGAATTGTGCCCAAACTTGGACGGCTGACGTGGCAGAACCGCCGCGCTTCCGCGGCTCAAGCCATCTTCTGCCGCGGAAGAGCGGCGCTCTTGAGGGATTAGGGCTTGGGCTTTCTGGGTTGAACTTGGGCTCACTTTTGGGCTTTTATTTCATATGTTGAATTGTCTAATTCCTTCTGCACTGCTGCCAGATCTGAAATGATTTAGTTGGCGTATTTTTGATCAGCTCTTTGGTCTTTTTCTTCCGTATTTTCCTGCATAGACTCAAGACAAGTGTTGCGCAAATACAGAAATGATGCAATGCCATGAAATGCGGTTAATTTCCTTTAAAGTGTCGGTTTAAAAGTCTAACACATGCAATCTCATATTTTGTGACAGATTTGCTAATATGTAGAATATGAATGCCGAACACTTCTAAATGTATGCAAATGTTACGGAAATTGCCGGCTAAAATATACAATATTTTCGACTGATCAAATACCCCCAAACTTAATTTCGATCGTCTCGAGCGAATGTTTTATTAAAAAGAGAAGGAGAAAATAAAGAAAGAGAAAAACTAACTAGCACACTTTCGTAGGCAACACGATTGCACTGAGCACGTGCAACAAGCCTTTAAACCTCTAGGTGTCCCTAGTAGGAGGAGTGTTGTCTCCTGAGGGTTTTCAGCGGATTGCACCCACAAAATCCAATAATAAAAGGAAGATCATGAATATTACATCTAAAGACAAGAATTGTAAAAGAAAAACTTTGAAAATTAGGGTTTCCAACTAAGCTAGCTTTTCGGTTGTTATGAGCCCTATCTTAATGGTCATGAAAAGATGTTAGAAATCACGTCCTCCCTCAATAAAACATCGTCTTATTCTTCATTCCTATCTTTCTTCCAAACATCGATCATATAACCCTGCGTGTGTGTAAAGACATCCCTACACCCGGAGAATTCAATTCAAGCTATCATACTCTTGCCCATCAGCCTCAGTATATATATTTTTTTCCGATGAGCTTACACACTTTCATGCGACCGTTAATACTTCTTGAGGTACTAACCGACCAATTACTCATGTGCTTGCTTATTTGGTGTATTTTCCTAATCTTGCACCACCTTAGGTATAGCAGTGACTCCCAGACCAGTTGGCCTTAGGGCACTAGATGAAGAGGCACCCTCGCTATATATTTTTTATTTCCCTCGGTGATAACAAAACCAGTGTCCATTTTTTTTCACCATTTTTTTTTCATACTTTTGGCTTTAAGACAAGAGCATTTCAAGGTATCCTCTACTATCCCAGGCTTCAAGACGTGTGTAAGTGCGAATAGCAGGGTAGCAACGTTCAAAATGTTTGGCTTCCAGAATAGAAACTATTTTTCAGACTTATTTTTATCCTCAGATTAGTGACGTCCTTCATCTTACTAACCCTTGGGACAACGGCTCATAACTACTTATTACTAGTTCGTATAAGAAAACTTCTAATTTTCTTAGTTTTCTTAAATTTTTCTAATCTCATGGATGTAACTTTTCACTATCTAAACTTTTATTATCTTATTTATGTACAAAAAATATTTTTATCGTTTTGAAAATTTTTAAATTTTTATAGGTTTTTCAAAAAATGTTTTGTGCTTATGCAATGTATGATGCAAAATGATGCAAAAATAAGCACAAACCTCCCCCAAACTTGTTTTCAACAGTGTCCTCACTGTTGCCTTCTGCTAAATCTTGAAAAAAACCTGTAAGCTTGGGAGGAATTTATTAGTGGGGGCAAAATATTTAAGTGAAGAACCTCCCCCAAACTTATTTTTGGCTCAAAATTTTGTAAAAATTTTATTTTCAAGAGCCTGAAAAATATACCCCCCCAAACTTGAGTTATGCAATGTTAAGCTTTGAAAATCACATGAGGGGGTCAAAAATCAGTGGTCGATGCCAAGCTTTGCAAAGACCAAATGTCAACACAAACCATTCAAAAATTTTATCAATGCAGTGCTCTGGTTGGTGGAAGAAGAAGTGTGGAAAGGGAAAGGGGTGGAATAGAATGTGTGTGCGTCTCGTTTTGGAGAGACGATGCAGTGAATGTGATGGATTACTCGCATTCTTTTTACAGTTCAGAAGAAGGGGTGGAGGTTCAATTTCAGTGAGTGGGACATGATTCATCTCAACACCCGTGTCATTTAAAAATGCGAGTTCATCAGCGAAGATCTCCTCGAAAGTTCCATCTATACCCCGGTGAATAATGTCATCACAAAGTGCGGGGTGATCTACAGACTCTAAAAGCAGTTCATAATCGGTGTTAATTGTTGACCCGGACATCTCGGTGGAAGAGTCCGTATGTGTATGATACATAGTTGGGTCAAACAATAACGTATGAAAAGAGTCAAGATCGATATCAGGAAGATCATCAAATTCGCTGCTGTCGACATCCATTAAGTCGACAGAACAGACCTGAGCAGTAGGTTCGGAGGGTACACTTCCCAACTTGTAAATGTTCAGTTCTATTGACCTATTCCCGAAAGATAGGGTCATAGAACCGTTACGACAGTTGATAATAGCATTGGAAGTGGCCAAAAAGGGGCGACCTAAAATCACCGGAATTTGATTCCGTGGGTTCGCTACAGGTTGTGTATCAATTACAATAAAATCTACCGGGAATATAAATTCTCCGATTTTTATTAACACATCCTCCAGTTCACCCCTAGGTTTGGTGATTGATCGGTCAGCCATCTGGAGAGTGCAATTGGTTGGCTTCAACTCTCCGATCCCTAATTGCTCATAGACTGAGTATAGAAGCAAGTTAACACTAGCGCCAAGATCTAGTAGAGCACGGTAAATGTGTTTTTCCCTGATAGAAACGGAAATAGTAGGATATCCAGGATCCTTACGTTTCCTCGGTAATTGTTGGGGGAAAGCCGTGTCTATTGTCTTTTCCATAAAAATCTTCTTGAGCACTGGATTCTTCCTCTTCCTAGTGCACAAGTTCTTAAGAGTTTTTGCATAAGACGGAACTTGTTGGATGGCATCTAGGAGAGGGATGTTGGTGTTTACTTGCTTAAAAATGTTCATAATCTTCTCCATATGTAGACTCGGTGTGTTAGCCTTTAATCGATTAGGATAAGGTGCTTTAGCAATAAGCGCTGGGTCCATCATAGGAGAAGAAAGTGTTTGTGGAACCGATCCCAAAATAGAAGTGGGGATCGTCCGTGGAGGGGTAAAAGAGGTGGGCTGTAGTGGCGAGCCTTTTGGGAAATGGAGAATAGGCTCGGAAGAAGATGGTGGGGTAGAAGAACTGGGGTCAGAAGTGTGTGTGTGAGGAAAGGTCTCAGCCGGGGTGTTATTGATTGATTTATCAGTATCATCAAACTCTTCCCCAAGGTGATGGTCAAGCACTCTTCCAGATCTCAACGTGATTGTATCCACATCATGTAAATAGCTAGAATTGGGTAAAGGTTGAGCTGGAAGTTTCCCTTTCTCTCTTGCACTCATTTCGGCTTTTAGTTGTGCAATTTGTTCTTCCATCGATTTGATGTTTTCATTTTGAGAGATAATGATCTTCATTACATTCTCAACGGAAGATTGCAAACTTGCCGTGCCTTGGATGGATTGTTTCATGAAAGTATCCAAGGTTTGTGCTAGTGCAGAGGTATTATCTGTACCGGTCAATTGCAAAGGACTAGACGGTGCAAAAGTGTTGGCCGGATTTTGGAAATTTTGTGCTTGGAAGGGGTGCTGACTCAATTGAAGTGGTGGTTGCTGTTGTTGTGGAGGGGCCCCTTGGAAATTGTGTTGTGTTGGAACCGTGTTTTGAAATTGTGATTGGTTCCAAGCAAAGTTAGGGTTATTCCTCCAACCCTGATCATATGTGGAGGAAGATGGATCGTTTCTAGGTCTTTGAAATGATGCATTGGTATACTCAGGACCTTGAAACGGACATTCTTCCGTCAAGTGAGACGGATCAGAACAACAACCACATACAGTTTTGGAGAGTGATATTTGACTTAGGGCGGCGGCTAAAAATTTGTTTTCCATAGCATCAAATTTCTTGTGTAAAGCTGAAATTTCAGCTCTAATTTCTATGGAAATATCATTGCCATCCCTAGATGATTGACTCACACCCTCCCACTGTAAAGATTTTTCAGCGAAATCTTCTAGAAAGTTCCAGGCTTCCCTATCATCTTTGGTCATAAAATTGCCTTGACACATGGATTCAAGGGTCTGTCTTGTGTAAGGAGTAATGCCCTCATAAATGATTCGGCAAAGATCCCATCTCGGGATGCCGTGATGTGGACATTGGATTAACAGATCCTTGAAGCGGTCAAGACATTTTGAAAATGTTTCATTTGGAAGCTGGGTGAATTGATAGATTTCGCTACGGACTCGAGCTGTTTTGTGATGTGGGTAGAATTTCTTAAGGAATGCTTTAACGAATTCGTCCCAATTTGAAATGGAATGTGCGGTAGTGTTATATAGCCACTTCTCGGCTAAATCGCACAAAGTGAATGGGAGAAGACGTAGACGGAAAGCATCCACAGAAAGCTGTGAAGTACCCATCATTGCGCATACATTTTCAAATTTCGTGATAAACACGTATGCGTCCTCAGTCTCGAGACCGTGAAATTTTGGTAGAAGGCTGATGTATTGGGGTTTTATTTGAAAATTTTCCCCATTGGCTGGTGGAATGGAAAGACAGGTGGAAAGTGGGCCTCGTGTAGGATAGCATCTCTCTTGGAGAGAGATGCGAGGTGGATTCTGCGCACCAACGGACGGCGGCAGGGTAGTGAAAAAGAAGTTCGATGGAGGTGGATCCATCGATGTGGGTGTGGTGGTGGGTAAAAGAAAGGTAAATGTAGAAATACCGACTTTGGGTCGATAAGGGAAACGCGGACTAACGGGCACTAGAAACCCGTGTCCAGCCTATCTTGCACTAAAAAGGGTTAGTACAAGTGGCAGCGTGAATTTATAATTAGGGGAAATGATGAATGCGGTGTTTGTTTTGAAAATTGGGTACGGATTTTTGAAAAAATGATGCAACACAACAAATGCAACACGCAAAAACCCTAAAATCTAGGTCACCTAGGTCTGGCTCTAGACCGCTCCTAACTGCCAAAAGACAAGTCGTAGGATAAATCCTCCACTGCCTCTTTGTCCCCCTGTGGCCGGATAAGTGCCAGGTAAGTGGGAAGGAACCACCACTACAGTGAGCCTAATTAATAACCACTAGCCTTAGACACACTCGCCTTAGGCACCACAAGAAAACTCGGATAAGCAATGAATTACCCACGGCCTTCTCTTGTCCTAATTGAGCGCGACGGTCCTTAGAGTCATCTCTAGATTTCTTTTAATTAATGAGGGTAAATGCGGATGCAAGTTTGTGATTTTCGGGGCCTAGGAAGGGTAATGAAATCCCCACCTAATTTGGATTTGGTCGTGCCCCTTAAATTTCCGTATTAATATGCAACAACCACAAGAATCAAAAACACGCACAATTTATTTTGCTTTGCGGCGCTGAGATTTATTTGCAAAGAAACCTGCAGCAAAATTGTTATTGGAGCAGATGAGGTAAGAGATAAGAAAGTGAGGGACTTACAGAGAAAGATTTATGCAGTGAACAGTCAAGGAGAGCGCGGAAGCACCGCAGGAGATGGGTTCTTGCCGCGGAAGAGCGGTCCGATGTTGGGATCAGTGCACAGAAATTTGTGCACAAGCTTCTGTTCACCTACACAGCTCTCTGGAATGCTCAGAAAAATTTTATCCCAGCTCCAATGATTCCAGATTTTCTCGCAACAAATCACAACACACGTATTAGTGTTTGCACGAATTTTTTTGATCTAAAAATTATAATGGAATAAATTGTTCAACTCAAATTTCAAAATACGAACTATTAGCGCACTATCCCCGGCAACGGCGCCATTTGGTTGTAATATTTTCTTGATTGGATGTAAAAGTATCGAATCAAATGATCCCCGGCAACGGTGCCATTTGATTGAAATGAATTTCTCGTTGTGTATATTTGAGAAAATTGTAAAGAAATCACAACCAAAAATTATTTGACCGCAATCAACTACGGTGTCGGATGTAGATTGTTAGTGAGTGCGGATCGTCCACAGGGAAAGTGTAATCGTTCGTCTTTTCGAATTTAGATGAGTCGAAACTTTAAAGAAAAGAAAACAAACAATTCATGATTTAAATTTTGTATTTCAAGAAAAAGAAAATATCTAGATCTAATAACAAGAAAAGATAGAATCAAGAATTTATAGTTTGTTGATTTTTTCCAAACCAAATATCAAGAATCGAAATGAGGCTCGTAGGAATCGATCGGATCTATAGATGTGATGTAATCTTACAATTACGTATTCTTATCCTTCGATGAATTGATACTAGATCGATGATAATCGATGAGAATTAAAGACTTCTTGTGAAACTAGGGTTTCATCTTATCTCTTGTTCTTTCATTGATACCATTCATATTCTAGCCTCTAGTAAATTCAAGAAACGATCGTAGATCCCTAATTTCGAGCGATCACAATCAAGAAAGCATCGCTACGAAACTAGGTCATCGATTCTTGAACTTGCTAGGGTTTACAAAACTCGTAGGACTTAAAAATAGTATTAAGATTTGTTACATCATCATTCTACAATCGTCTCGACTCCTTTACGAGCGGAGTTTTACTCAAACATCACAACAAGAACAACAATTACAAATTGAGATCTAATCATGATGCAAGAATTAAAAGAAAGCAAGATTAAAGAATTTCACCTTTTATTTATATCAACAATTTCATTACATTCGCTCAAGAACTACAAGAGGAAGAATTCGATCGTCGACTTGGCTTCGCTCGTCTCCGTGGATCACGGATCGGCTTGGATCACTTGCCCGATTGAAGATCGGCTCGGCTCCTAAAAGGTTGAAGGCTTCTCGCTTGATTTGGTACTCAAGATCTTGAAGTTGGAGTGGAATTAGGGTTAGGGTTTCGCACAAGCCTTGTCACGAGACTTGTGGAAGAAAATGGTGTAGAATGAACCAATGGTTATTGATTAGCCTTTAACCCTAGGTCTAGGTTCCTATTTATAGATAACTAACCCTAGATCTAGGATTTCAAATTCTAAGTTTCCCTCCAAAAGTTTGTTGAAGAAATTCAAATTTCCCTCCAAAAGTTAGTTAGGGGAGAAGCTTCTAGATGTGATTAGTTAGGAGGGAGCTTCTAGAAGAGGATTAATTAGGAGCTTAATTTAGGATTAGCCTTCTTAATTTTCTTTGCTGATCTGGCAGTAGCTTCGAGATAGTTCTGGTATTTAAAGTATCAGAATGGACTGTGGGACCAGAGAAAGGAATTATGCCCAAACTTGGACGGCTGACGTGGCAGAACCGCCGCGCTTCCGCGGCTCAAGCCATCTTCTGCCGCGGAAGAGAGGCGCTCTTGAGGGATTAGGGCTTGGGCTTTCTGGGTTGAACTTGGGCTCACTTTTGGGCTTTTATTTCATATGTTGAATTGTCTAATTCCTTCTGCACTGCTGCCAGATCTGAAATGATTTAGTTGGCGTATTTTTGATCAGCTCTTTGGTCTTTTTCTTCCGTATTTTCCTGCATAGACTCAAGACAAGTGTTGCGCAAATACAGAAATGATGCAATGCCATGAAATGCGGTTAATTTCCTTTAAAGTGTCGGTTTAAAAGTCTAACACATGCAATCTCATATTTTGTGACAGATTTGCTAATATGTAGAATATGAATGCCGAACACTTCTAAATGTATGCAAATGTTACGGAAATTGCCGGCTAAAATATACAATATTTTCGACTGATCACCGGGCATGTCTGGAGATCATTCAGCATCCTTTTGGTCTTGGCCTATAGCACGACCTCCCATGGAGCTTCTTCAATAAAAGAACAAGTTGCCCCCGGTGTGTCTGTCTTCTTAGGAGTGTGCTGTTGTGGTGGGTTTACCTTCCACTTCTCGGACAGTGCAAACTTGCCTTGAAGGTACTGATCTTCGATCCATCCTTTAAAGACGAAGCAATCCTCAATCGGATGGTTTACCGTTTGATGGTAAGGACAGTAACCGGGGTTATTCACCTCGCTGGGTTGCGGGGGTCGCCTTGGATTTGGTAAGTTGATAAGCCTGTTGCGTACCGCCAGCTCGAACAGCCTCTTCGTTTTATCCTGCGGGAATGAATAAGGGCGTTTCATTTTCTCATTGTAATAACGCCGTCTCTCATCCAATTGATCCGCCAGTCTTGGAGCACTGGGTTGCTGTTGAGCGTTCGCAACGAAGGTCGCCTTCCCTTTACCCTTGTCGTTCCGAGGTTCTGGTTTCAGGGGAGACGGTCTGTGACCCATCTGGTCCATCTGGTCCAGCTTGTCGATCAAAGCCTGGAACGTGGTTGGTTTGAAGAACATAATGAACTGTGAAATAGTTGCATGAGGGTCTAGGGTGCCCACGAACATGCCTACCGCTGGTGCTTCTTCGATGCGCTGTTCGCACTTTGACCATAAGTTCCGCCATCGGATCGCATATTGGACCCAAGTTTCACCCGGCTTCACCCTTGCATTAATCAAAGCTGTTATCGGGGTGCGTTCGCTGGCGCTTGCGAAACGCTGGGTAAACAACAACTCCATTGTAGCGAAAGTTTTGACGGAGTCGTTCGGAAGCCCAGAGTACCACTCAAATGCCGTCTCTGATAAACTGCCGACGAATTGGCGAAGCAAGAGCTTATCGTCGCCGCCAGTGTTGCCGCAAAGAGCCCTGAACTGGGCCACATGTTGATGGGGATTTCCTGTCCCCTTGTAGACATGAAACTTTGGGAGCGTGTAGCCCGGCGGGTATTTGATCTGATCAACCAGCTCGGATATGGTCGCCCCGTTTTAACGACTTGGCCGGCTGCCTCAGTTGCCTGATGAACTCGTATCTGCTGAGCGATGTAGTCATCTAGGGAAGCTTTAGAGATCATTTCTTCTTTAGCTATTGAAAGAGCCGGAGGTAGATTTGACGTTTCCCCTCTGTCATCTTCGAGGACAATCGGAGGATCTTCCGCCGGGGGATCCTGCTGGATCATCATACCCACCGTATCTTGGAACAGAAGGGCCATTCACTTTATATTGGCTGCTTGTTCCGCAACCTCTTTGTCCTTCTTTTCAAGTATCCTGCGAAGGAACTCGGCGTCGGTTTCTTGCTCCTGGCGTTGATCTGAGGATGCTTCTGGGCTCTCTTTTGGCCCAGTGAGTGCGGCCATCGCAGTTATCATTTCTTGGAGCTTCTGCTGCTCCTCCTAATCTTTAGTCACCGATCGCGTAAGCGGTCGATGACCTGTGGATATACGGCTGTCCTCTTTCCCGGACGCCATGTAGACGGTATGCACCACCATGCCCCCAGACTTAGGGCGTTAAGGCTTACTGTCTTTGATATTTGCTGCAGGCATGGGGACTTTCTCCTGCTTTCTGCTCTTGTGAGTAGTCGACGTGGAGGGGGCCGTTGTAGTAGGCACCCAAGTGGTTGTCGTCCTTTGCGATTTGACAGGACGGTTCTTTTCTTCTTGAACTTTCACCCTCTTCTGTCGGTGAGAGTGATCTTGAACGATTACTAAGTCCTGAACCCGTCGCCAGACCTTATAAATTTTTAAGGACAGCCGTTGAGGGGGCTGCTCTGGCCTTGTTTCTGTAACATTCTCCGCGGGTGGAGGAGATCTTTTCAGCGTGGCAGTCGGAGAGTTTCTGCGCACATTGTTGAGCAGTTCAAAACTGTTCCCAGTCGGAACAGCAACATTGATTTCCACCGTTGGAGCCGGTGGGGTTAGCCCAGAGGGGGAGTTGCCCCCGGCCTTCCTTACTCGGCGCCAGTGGCGACGTAGAGCGTGTCGAGCTGTTGGGGCTAGTCCGGTGATGGGGATGGTTTCGTCTTGCCCCCCGTCTAGATGAGGCGCCGCTGGTGTCAGCCTCTTGAAGACTGATGCCTTTTGAGTAGCGGTATCCAATCTGTCAAAGACAGACCTTCGAGCAGGAACAGGAGCCGGGATAGTCAGTCTTGTAAAGACCGACTCTTTGGCAGGAGAAGTCGCCTTGACGACTTCAGGGGCAGATATGGCTATCTTCCTCGGGATGGCCACTTCAGGGGTTATGGGCTTCCTGGCAGGCCCATCGGAGTTCAGGCTCATTCTGGTGAAGACCGAGGAGTTGGCATTGGACGACCCGTTGAGAGGGGCCGTTGTAGTAGTGAGCCGATCGAAGACCGATTTCTTTTGCGCTTCCTTCGGCGGCTGGATATTAACGTTCACTGGCGGGAGCATGGTCCCAAAGAACAGACCGGTGGTAGCCTGAGTCACTTGTTCCACAGGCATAGTGAACAGGGAAGCAGCCTGCGGTCCATAGGCTACACCTCCAGGTGAGGCGGAGCGTCGGTTGCATTTGCAGTTGGAGTAGTTCAAGCAGTTGCCAGCCATTGATCCTTTTGCTTTCTGCAGCAAACGAAACGCCAAATCTTAGTACTTCGAAACCCAAGGGCAACCATTAGCGAACCGCGATTGGTTCGCGAATCACGACACACGAAGTGTGGAGTGGAAAGAAGAAAAGGTCCCACCGGGCGTGCCAAAATATGTTCCCCTCCGAAAGATGCACAAGACGGGCTGTCTTGCCTGAGATTCAGGGAAGATGCTAATTGGTGCTATCCGTCCACCTCTCCGAAAATGCCAAGTTGATTTATGGCACCGTATATCGAAGGTTTAAACGGATGCGTCCGATGTAGCAGATTTCGTCAGATTCCCCCTCGCTTGAGGGGGTTTTGATTGTGAGGATGCTCTTCCCTGCAGGCGCAAGCCCCTGCAGTTAATTACGCTACCGCATCGTGGTAACAAATTTCTCCTTCTCCAGATAGTCACTTCGTGTCGTGGGTGTTTGTTTTGTGTTTGGTTGCCCGTGGATTGTATACGGAGACTAAGTTATGTTGTCGCTCGTAGGGCGTGGACTAGTCCAAATCTGTATTATCTTAGATTTGGGTTTGGGGGTTTGGGTTTAAGGATACGTTAGCCTCATTTGAGACTAAGATCAACTTAAACGTTTGTTAAGGATACGTTAGTCTCATTTTAGACTAAGATCGACTTAACGGGATCATTTAGATCCGACAAGAGAGCAATTGGGGGGCTCTATTGTTTAGTTTAGTGACATTGCGGTCGATAGGTAGTTTAAGGACATTGCGGTCCAATGTTAGTTTTAAGACATTGCGGTCAAGGTTAAGGACATCATAGTCCATGGGTTTAAGGACTCCACAGTCCGGCGTTAGTTTTAAGATATCACGATCAAGGTTAAGGACGTCATAGTCCATTGTTAGTTTTAAGACATCCCGGTCAAGGTTAAGGACATCATAGTCCATGAGTTTAAGGACCCCACAGTCCGTTGTTAGTTTTAAGACATCACGGTCAAGGTTAAGGACATCATAGTCCGTCGTTAGTTTTATGACATCCCGGTCAAGGTTAAGGACATCATAGTCCATGAGTTTAAGGACCCCACAGTCCGTGAAATGTATGGTTGTTGGGACCTGTCATCTCTTTGAAGACGTTGAGGAATTACAACGACAGATATCAAAGGAGTGAAGAGATGTACCCTTGAACCAAGGTAGATTAAATGATCTGTAGCCTAATTTGGAACCAAGATCAATTAATTATATTATGAGCCCATTGGCTCAGTTAAGTCTGAATTGAGGACTTATGGCCTTCTTGGGCTAAGTCCAATCATGTTTGGAATATTGGCCCTCTGTTGGTCCATTGAAGGGGAGGCTTTGCCTCTAGTAAATTAGCCGATTGGGCTAAAGCTAGTGTTAAACACTAAAGACCAACAGTGTTGAACACTAGAAATAAGATTATCAAATTAGTGTTAAACACTAAAAATTGTTATTCTCAAATTAGTGTTAAATACTAACAGATAACGGTATTAAACACTGGCGACAAAATTATCAGATTAGTGTTAAACATTAACAGAGGGGGGATCACGTGGGAGCACGTGATGGCATCAAAAAATGGGGCCAGCTCCCCTTCATTTTGTTCTGCAGATAAATGTTTAACACCTTTAATTCTCACAGCCATCACGTGTGGGCACGTGATGGGTGCTCATGCCTTGATTTATTAGAATATTCATTAGGGGTCACGTGGTGACACGTGAGGGCGCCCAGAGCTTCTGTTCTGTAGATCTTTTACAGGGGTCACGTGGGGACACGTGACCCTGGTTCTTTCCTGTTTAAAGATCTGTTTGTCTTTTTAAGAATTAAATTCTTCATAGGATTAAACCCTAGCTATAACTTTGGAGGAATTAAATTCCTATTTTCGAAGAATTATATTCTTAGGTAGGGTTAAACCCTAATTTTCTTTATGTAGGAATTAGATTCTCATATATGTAAAGAAACAAGTTCTGATATAGGGTGAAACCCTAATTTTATTTTAAGGGGGATTAAATCCCTGTGAGTTTGAGAGAATCAAATTCTCAATTAGGGTTAAACCCTAGTTCTGTCCATTTTGAAGGAATTAAATTCCTATAATTTTGGAGAATTAAATTCTCATATAGGGTTAAACCCTAATTTTATCTTGGAGAAATTAAATTCCTATAACTTTGTGAGAATTAAATTCTCAAAACTCAATTCCTCCTCTATGTTTTAGATCTGCATGGCAGGATCTCGACCCAATGAGAATTAAATTCTCAACCTATGGGGAGATGTGCACTTTGCAGGTCTTCCATGAGAGAAAGAACTAAGTTCTTTTCTTTTTATATAAGAGTTAAACTCTTGGATTGAGAATTAAATTCTCTTTTTGAAGCCTTTACCCCTTTTTTTCTTACCTAGGGTTTTTCTTTGTAGAGAATCAAATTCTTCTTTTTTTCTCTCTGAATTTTTTAAGATTCCAAGGCTCTCTATCTCCAAAAACTCTCCCTCTCTCTCTTTCTTTGGGCTCCTATTTATAGGAGAAGGAAAAAAATCAATCTGTTTGGTAAATCTTTCATTGAAAGATTTGATTTGTTTTTATCATTAATTCGGGCCTTTAGATTATTAGGTGAATTTTATTCACCGTTGGATTTTAAATCCAAAGATATTTCTTTTGTTATTTCGGTGAGATTTAGGGGAAATCTTTCCTTGTCCAAGATTTTTCCATAAATTGGTGATATTTAATCACCCTAGGATTCTTAATCCAGCGGTTCTCCATAATTCTTCTCCATTTTGGAAAGATTTAAATGATCTTTTTCAGAATTTAATTATGTTGAACAGTAAGGCTTTTAAAGCCTGTCACGTGTGGGCACGTGACCCCCGGTCACGTGTGGGCACATGACCCCCGGTCACGTGTGAATGGACTCCTCCTCTGCGCTCTGTTCTTTATCGCTGCTTTAACCATCACGTGCCAATACGTGACCACTGGTCACGTGTGAGCATGTGATGCCTCTTCTGAAGCTTTTTCCTGATTTTTAATCAGGGAACAGAACCCTACAAGCCTTTTCGTTATAAATTCTATATCCGTTACGACAAACAATCACCCTTCTTTAATCTACTAGTCTAAATCAAGAAAAGAGTTCACGTTTCCCTGCGGATGACCCGTACTCATCGTGGTTAGCTACTAGCGACATCGTCTTGATTGCGGTTACTTTACGAACACACTTTTCAGCAGATCAATCAACTACTCAGGCCCCACTAGTATGATCCTTATCATAATCCTGGTAGTCAAGCAAAGATCCTATGGGTTTTATCATCATATTTTAGCCATACGTGATAACGAAAAAAATGTATACACGTGAAAGATAAAGACAAACCATATAGTATTCTCTCATCTCGAGCAAGACTGTTCTATCCGTATAAGTCCTCCTTTAATTACAGTAATTGCTTTCCTACAATTACAATAATTTTCTTGAGGGCACTATATCCAACACCCTTAACCTAAGACCACCACAATGTGGTCTTGGATCAGGGTTATAACCCGAGAGCACTCATCTAGGTGCTTTCGGGTTCTACCCAAACCCGAGACCATCTAGTGGTCTCGGGGTTGGGTCCCCTCCAAAACCCTCGGGGACTCCTCGGGGTGTCGATCCCCTACACGGGTCTTGGTTCGATATAAGAGCCCGCAGGAGTTAGACTTTTGGCAATAAGTTAGCCCGTGGGCTATTTTTAAAAAGGGTTTTTGAAAACTTGGATTTTAATGAATCCCATGATAACAAATGCAACTTTTAGTGTATGGATTGGCTCTGATACCATGTTAGTTTATTGTGCTATGCTCGCAACACTTGCGGACAAGGCGGAATGATAAACAATAATTTTTTTAAAAAGCACAACAAGCCAATGCCTAAATGATCATCCATACACTAAAGTTAGCAACAACTAGAGGGCAATATGCAAGAAAGCTAAGGTTTTTCGAAACTACAACGTTTGATGCATGACTACAAGGTTGTAGTGGACTCTAACTAGGCCCCGAGAACTCTGAAACAAGCTTGCAACCCGATCTCCTCGCCGAAGATGATCTATGTAGAGGGAAAGCCGACACAAGCTATACTCCACCAAAACAATTCAAGATATAGTAACTAGCTCGCTTTTGCTAGAAGTAGAGATGCTAGAAGATGTAGAATTTTGTGTTCACTCTCTTTTCTTTCTCTCTTTTCTTTTTTCTCTCAAGAATGCAGAAGATGGAGAGAGAGAATTGGTATGGTTGAATGAGGGAAAAGTCAAAGGAAAATAATATATCAACCATACTTCAATAGTGTTTTTAATTTTTAATAAAATATAAACACCGTTCCTCCAAACCATACCTCTCTATGCCTCATTTCCTTTTTTATTTTCATTTTCCTAAAAAACAAAATGAGGTGTCTTCTTCTAGAAGTATTATGTATCAAATATACAGTACATGCAAGTATATGTATTGTATACATATACGCGTATTCGTATCATATACGAATAGAGAATGAGAAAGAAATATAAAGTGACCAAATTACTAGAATATATATATATATATATATAATCAACATTTGATTTAATAATCTGGTTTTAATATAAACCGGCTAGTATTAGAAAATGTCCGATTAATGTGCATGTGTCAAATACACGTGTTTAATCGAACTCCCGCACGTATCATCATACGTACTTTACATCATTTCACCTGTGCCAGGAAACCCTCTATGTGGGACTCTAGAGACCCGACAATACTCTGGCAATGAGTTATTGGATCAAATCCACAAGTCACAAGCATATTAGCGGTACTAGCTGTACGTAACGGCTGCCCATGTATTGATTGAAGTAAAGGTTGACAAGCAAGCCCATCCGTACCCTGCAGAGCTTATCGGTGGCAGTCGTTGTATAGTCCAGTCTCTTCATCTGAGAGTGTCACATACCGGGTCTGGGGTGGAATCTGTCAGACCCCCAACAACCCAATAAGTTCTGCCGATGTCAAACTCGTAACCATCTGAGATACTACTGATAACACTTATCAGTATATCTCAACTGCCTTAGCCAGGGACTTATGATTATAGCCAATCGGGTATAGCACAACATCAACTCCCTATACCGGAAGTGACGAATCCTTTCGATCGCTCATTGCCTCCATGTGCTTCGGGATTGTACCCAACTAAAACCTATTTGCACGGCTTTTTAAATTCATGGTAGAGCAGTAATCAAAGTACAGTGGGAACACACATATGACAAAATGACGATCTTAAATCTACAAACTACCATGTACTCATTTCATCAGAGAACTGCTATCTAAAAATAGGTATAGTGTCATCTAGGAGTTCTCGGCGAGTCCGTTCAATGAACTCATTCTCCAATGAGTATCTGTATACAATCTTTGATGTCAAACACCAATGGCTGTGAGATCAACCATCGCCCTCCAGTCGGGTCAAGAAACGTATACACTAGTCTACTCTAGAGTATCGATACCCAGTCTTGATACTCTCACGATTAGAAACATTTAAGGATGCGCTTATGGACTATCCAGGCCCATTAGTATGATCCCTATCATATCCTAATAGTCAAGCAAAAATCCTATAGGCTTTATCAAACATGTATTACTGATATAAAATATCAAGGTAACATATATACATGAATGACAAAGACAAAGCAGATAGTATACTATCATATCGAGCAAGAAAGTTCTGTATATATGTCCAAGAATCAATTACAATAATTGCTTCTAGAGCATACATATCTAGCATTGATTTCATAGAAAGAGATGAAAAGAAAAAAAGAGTGAGAAAGAGAGAATTATCCTTGCATCATCTTCTACCTCCACCTCTTAGAAAAAAGCGAGAGCTAGTTGCTCCACTTGAATTTTTCATGTGAAGTGGAAGCTTGGGTTGGGTTCTTTCACCGTGGATCATCTTCGGCGAGACGGTCAACTACCAAGCTCGATCCGGATGTAGCCTCCTAACCCCTTTCAAGTTATGGTCTTCCACTAAATGAGTGGACACGCTACAAATGTTGTAGCCCCTTAACCCCTTTCTATTGCTCTCTAGTTTTTTGTAATTACTTCTATTTAGATGATTTTTCGGTTTTGCAATTGGTGTTATGTTCTTGAAATTTTCATTTGAGATTCAGCCGCGGTTCGAAAGCGTTACGACCCTAGCACCGAGTAGCAACAATAGTCGTGTCCTGCACAGCGCGACATCGATTCCCTGCATTAGGAGAAACGAATCCCCTCGACCGCTCACTACCTCCATGTGCTTCGAGACTGTACCCAACTAAAACCTATATGCATGGCTCTTTAAAGACATGGTTTGGTAGTAATTAAAATACAGTGGGAACACACACTAGACACTACGGCGATCTCAGATCAAACGACTACCATGTACTATCGTCACCAGAGACTTGCTATCTGACAATATGTATAATAGCATCTGGGAGTTCTGAACGAGTCCATTCAGTGTACTCATTCTCTACATGTATACAATCTCGTTATCAAACAACAATAGCTATGAGACCAGCCATCGCCCCGGTCGGGGTCAAGAAACGTATACACTAGTCTAATCTGGAGTACTGATTCCCTATCTCGATACTCCCATGACTAGGAACATTTAAAGATATACTTGTGGACTACCCAGGCCCCACTAGTATGATCCCTATCATAATCTTTGTAGTCAAGTAAAGAACCTTTGGGCTTTATCAACATGTATTAACGATACATAATAGCAAGTAAAATATATACACATGATGATAAAAAAACCATATAGCATACTATCATGACGAGCAAGAATATTCTATCCATATAAGTCCGTGTACAATTATAATAATTGTCTTCAGGGCACCTACATTCAACAATCTTCCACTTGCACTCAAGGCCAATTATTTCAATATCACATACCTGACTTCTTTAATAAAGTTTCACTAACTGTATATGAGAAACAACCTTAGTGAGTGGATCCGCTACAATATCTCTCGTTTCTTCTCTCTTTATCTTAATCTCGTGGAGATCGACTATCTTCCAAATCAAGTGATACTTGTCTTGGAATTTGCCTGGATATCTGATAAGAGCAAGTTCATAAACGAACTTTTTTTTTATCCAAACAGTTTCTTAGGCTGTATTATTTGTTGAGTCATACTCAACAATCAGCGTCATGTCTGCCTCAATATCCTGCTTGGAACCGTTCCAATATACTGCTCCTTAAAATAGGGTAAACTAATAACCGTGACAGATTTTCTATCATCTATATCATCTTAGAAGCCTGAATAGATAACCGCCTCCATTTGGAGGCTGCCATTACCATATACCAAGAACATCCGTATAGTGCGTCACAAGTACTTGAGAACTTCACTGTTGTCCTTTTGTTTCTCTAAGATTGGACTGATATCTGCTTACTATGGAAATTAGACAAGCCACATCTGGTGTGGTACATAACATCGCATAAATGAACCTACTGCCGGAACATGTAGAACATTATTCATGCGAGTCTCTCTCCTCATCGGTCTAGAAGACATCTTTTTATAGAGGGCGACTCCAAGATATGCGGATACACTACCGCGCTAGGAGTCTTTCATTCTAAACCACTTTAAAATGGTGTCAGAGTACTTGGATTGGGATAATCCCTAGATCCTTCTAGATCTATCTCTATAAATATAGTCTCCAGAATCAATTGATATATAGCCTAGATTCTATATGGAGAAAGAATTGTGACAACCATAGTTTGACCGAATGGTAGTATAGGAATATCGTTTCCTCTCAGGAGGATATCATCCACATATAATATGAGAAATGTGACGATACTCTCTACATCCTTCTTACAAATGCTTGATTCATCTATAATATTGATGAAGTCAAACTCTTTGACTGTCATATCAAGACAGATGATCCATCTCCGCGATGCCCACTTTAGTCCATAAATAGACTTAAGCAACTTGCTCACCTTTCCACTGCTCCCACTGATTACAAAAGACCTCTGGCAGAGTTATATACATGCTCACTTCTAAATATTCATTTAGAAAGGTGCTAATGACATCAACCTGCCAGATTTCATAGTCCGGAATATCCAAATGGACTTCAGCATAGACACTGGAAAAGAGATTTTATCACAATCCGCACCGGGTATTTGACGAAAACCTTTTACCAAGTCTAGCCTTATTAGGATACTACCTTTCTATCTACACCGATCTTCTTTTGGAAGATATACTTGCTCCTAATGGGTTTTACCCCTTTAGGACCCTCCAACAAGGTCCATACTTTGTTAAAGTGCGTGGACTCCAACTCGGATATCTTGGTATCGAGCCATCAGTCGAAAATCATTTCTCCCAATGGCTTGCTGATAAGTAGTATGGTCATCATCACTATGATGTGATCCTCCTTATCATCTTCTATAAGAAAATCGTAGTTTCTCTCAGGTGGCTGAGGTCCCCTATTAGATCTGCAGAGTGGTTTAGGTTTGTCGGGTACAATTGAATCTTGAGGTTTGTCCAAATCTTCAGTAATAGTTTATGATTTTGGAACCCATCCAGTTCTACCATACTGCCAGTAATTTCTTTTGCAAGAAATTCCTTTTCTGAAAAGGTGGTGTGTTAAGGACAAAACATCTTTCGTATCTCAATGCGGTAGAAGAATTACCCCAGTGAATGCTTGGGACAATCCACAAGCTTTTATATTACTGAACATGCCTAGAGTTTGTTCGGCATCTACTTTTTAAGACATAAACCGGACAACAACATATCTTAACAAATTTAAGAAATGGTCTCTTTCCGTTCTATATCACATATAGAATTTTAGGTACTTAGACGAAACCTTATCCAATTAGTATGCAACTGTTTCTAGTGCATACCGCCAAAAATAAAAGAAGCAACTCATCAATACTCGAGGAGGAGTGAGATGAGAGAGAATCACATTCTCTTTTAGACATCCACAAAATACCGATATCGTTAAATTTCATCTCGTGCGTCTTGAGCTTCCCAATAAGATTCTCCAAGATTAGTTCATCTAGATCATTCGCCTTTTATATAGTTGTAACCTTAGGTTATTATTCTTTCGTGAGAATCCTCAAGATCTTAAAACACTTCTCTTTTTCTATAAAAGTTTTTCCATAGTTGAAAGGTTCAGTAATGATCTGATTAAATTTAGAATGCATTAGATCAATCGTTTCATCAGTGCTCATTCCAAATTGTTCATATTCACTCATGAGCCGATTGATTTTACTTTCTTTCATGGGACTCGTCCCTTCGTGAGAAGTTTTGAGAGTTCTCTAAATTTCATATGCAGTGATGCACATAGACACCCGATTAAACTCGTCGGGTGAAAGAGAGTAGTATAATACATTCATCGCTTTAATATTCAAAGTCATGTCTTTCCGATCACTCTCACTGTAAGGTCTAGCCGGTATAACAAATTTATCCTCTACAACGTCAAGAATATCAAGATTGATGCATTAGAGGAAAATGCGCATATTGATCTTGCAGAAGTTGTAGTTACTGTCACCAAAGAATGGTGGCCTATTGATGGCTTGACCTTCTAGTGATCTATTATTTTGAGTAATATTATTATTATTAGTCATAAGATCTAAATTCTAGATTTTTAAGCCAAAAACAGAGCTAACCACTTTAATACCAATTGCAAAGTGTCCTAGAAAGTGGTGAATAGGACAATGTCTAACAATTAAAACTTTGATTGCTCAAATCAATAGCAGTTGGGGAATAATAATAAATAATAATAACAAATTCAACAACAATAGACATAATGAGTTAGAAATTTTAAACTCGGTAGGACACCAGCTGTTGTTTACGAAGTTCGATATTACCGTATCTACATCTCCGCCTAGGCCCCTTCTTAGGAACTATCCATTAAACAATCTTTCTTAAGGCAAAGAAACATTTACAACTGATGGACCACCTCCACCGGGTAATCTTTTTGAGGCTCATATCGAACCTTCACAACTCAACATTTTGATGGACAATCTCTACGGAATAAATGTTTCATGTGGTATGAGAGCATATCCCTAACACCTAACCATCACCCCCTCATCGTGCCGTCTGCCGTTGCCCCCATCACGCCATCACCTAACCATCACCCCATCGTTGCCGCTGCCACCATCAACCGCCGCTCGACCTTCCCCTCTCCAAGCCACCAAACAGCTTCCTTCCCTCTCCAAACCACCGCTCATCAACCTTCCCTCTTCCAACCATCAACAGCCCCTCGCTACTCCATCATTGCATCACCAGCCACGATCGCCGCCAGCCATAATCGCTGCCAGCCATCATCACAGCCTCAGTCTCGTTCTCCCTTCCCGCGACTCCTAGATCTGGATCGAGATATTAGGTCCCTGACTGGCTTGTAGGTTTGTTGTTCTCACCTATGAGATGGTTATGTGTGTGATATACACCCTAAGCTTTGATATTTCGATTTGAACGATCTGTCCTTGGTCTGCGAGAAGGCCCTGTGGGATTTTATTGGGGAGTTTTGTCACTCTGCTACTTGCTGGATTATGGAAAATTGACACAACGAGGAGCATATAACAAAGAAAGACAGAAAGATATCAGGGCCTTGTCTTCATTTTGGTCTTACATCAATACTAAGCAAACCAACTGATAATTCTATTGAACAAATAGAGATCATCATGAAAAGTGGTTTCTTTGTGAGGAGTTTGTGTGTGACAATTGCTTAAGGGGCCCTTTGGTTGCAAGACCAAAATAATACAGTTGAAAACTTCTGATTTTGATAATTTGTTGTTTGGTTAGTATTGAATTTCTAGTATTGGATTTTTAGATTCTTGTAATTCTTATTTGGTTGGTGAAAAAAATGAGATTTGGATTTTTGAATTTGAGAGAGAGATAGAGAGAGGATTATTAAATAAATAAATTATCTGGGACCCCTTCTAAAAGTACAATTAATAGTGTCAAATCCTTGCAAATTCTCCAATTTTTGAGGATTCAAAGATCCTTGTTTTGTGGTGGGCCCCCTATAAAAAAAAGGAATGCTACAAATCCAAATCTCACGGTCAAACACAAAATTGTGGAATCCTCTCATTTTTTTGGAATTCACAATCCAATTCTCTCACAATCCTCCAACCAAACAGGCCCTAAGGAAGCTGTGAAGTATAATATTTTATTGAAGTTGTTTTTTTTATTTCTATGATCAGTTTGAAGTTTGTTTTGTTGAAGTGATGGAGTTGTCGGAGTTCGATCATGGATTCATTTGAGGTTTTGTTGTAATCACTGATTGGATCTTGAGAGATCAATCACGATCTTTGGGTGGAAACTTCGCAGAGTCATCTCTTGGATTATGGGAGGCTTTGTTCCCTGATTAGTTGTTGGTGTTCATCTATCGGTTTCAATACGCACTTTTAAGATGGCTGCATCTGACTCGGCCTCATCAGGTTTTACAGAGGAGAAAATATTACAGCTCAGGAATCTTCTCTTTAGAGCTTCTGCATTCTCTTTAAGATTACATTCTCCCATCATAGTTATGACCAAAGGTTAAGATAATAGCGGTCTTCTTTCATCAGCTTCTCCAACCACGTCTTGGATTATAGATTTAGGTGTATCAAATTATAAGACCAGAAAATCAGATGTATTCACTTTATTGTCCTCTACTTCCTGTAGCAGTTCTATTACTGTCGCAAATGGTTCTACCTCTAAGGTGAAAGACGTTGGTTCTACCCCTCTCACTCCATTTTTATCTGAATCTTCAATTCTATATGTGTCGACATTTCCTTTTAACTTACTATCTGTTAGCAAACTTGTGCATTCATTAAAATGTTCGGTAACATTTTCTCCATCTGGTTGTGTTATATAGGATTTGAAGACGAATGAAGGGATTGGTTCAGGGTATGAATATAGAGTCCTGTACTATCTGGATAGACATACACCTACAGCTTGTTCTACTGCTGCAGAGCCTCTTGAGGTCCACTGCAGGTTAGATCATCCATGTTAAGAAAATTTAAAAAACTTGTTCCTTACCTTAGTCATTTGTCTACTCTTAAGTGTGAGTCTTTTGAAATGGGAAAGTATCACTATACTTCTTTTCCTTCTAGACTTAATAATAGAACGACCAGTCTATTTGAGATTGTACATTATGATGTATGGGGTCCATTCCTATTGTGTCAAACCGTGAATACCGTTATTTAGTGACTTTTATCGATGATTTCTATCGAGTGACATGGTTGTATCCGTTAAAATCGAGATCTGAAGTGTTCACTGTTTTTAAATTCTTTTGTACTAAAGTTAAAAATCAATTTACTAAATCTATTAAAATTTTGCAAACTGATAATGCCAAAGAATACTTCAGCTCAGATTTTTGGAAATTTTTGGATTCCTTTGTTATTGTTCATCAATCCTCATGTCCTTACACACCTCAACAAAATGGGATATCCGAAAGAAAGAATAGGCACTTGTTATAGACAAACGCACTCTATTAATTCATATGCAAGTTCCAAAACGTTTTTGGGATGATACCGTACTTAATGCGTGTCATTTGATTAATCACATGCGGAGTTCTATTTTGAATGGACAGATACCCTATTCTGTTCTATTTCCCTCTAGGTCTTCTTTTTCTCTACCTCCAAGAGTGTTTGGGTGTAGCTGCTTTGTTCATGACCATCGTCCCGGGGTATCCAAACTTGATCTAAAATATCTTCGATATGTCTTTCTCGGATATTCTCGGGATCAAAAGGGTTATAGGTGCTATAACAGAGAGTTAGACAGAGTGTTCGTATCGGCAGATGTCACTTTTCATGAGAACACTCCATATTTTTTCTTTACATATTCTTCTCCATCTGTCCATGAGGATTTTCCTATCGATGAGTTTGATGTTTTAGCTATCCCATCCACTCCTATTCCAATCGAATCTTTTGTGGACCAAACCAAAGAACTAATTCAAGAACATGTTATTTAGGTGTATACCAGATGGGTACAACAGTCTCCAACTCTAGCTATGCCACCACGATCACCCCCTCCAACTTCATATTCGGATCCCTCTGATTTAGATGTTCATACCAGATAGGTACAACAGCCTCCAGCTCTAACCGATCTGCCACCGATCACCCCTCCAACTCCATATCCGGATCCCTCTGAGTTAGACGTTCTCATCGCCCTTAGGAAGGGTACTCATACTATTACTCCTCGATATTCCACCAGTGAGTATGTCACATATGCATGATTGTCTCCTTCATATTTGAATTCATTTCATCCTTACATTCTCACTCTCTTTCTTGTTCAGTATCTGATGCATTGGCTAATCCTGGTTGGAAGAAAGCAACGGAGGAGAAAATGCTTGCATTACGCCTTAATAGCACATAGGATCTTACCTGTCTTCCTATTGGGAAGAAGGCATTTGGTTACAGATGGGTATATACTGTGAAGTTGAATCCTGATGGCTCTCTTGCTTGGCTGAAAACTCGTTTGGTGGCGAAAGGATACTCACAAACTTACGGGGTCGATTATGATGAGACTTTCTCTCCCGTGGTCAAGATGACCTATCTTCGCATCTTTTTATCACTCCTTCCACGTATCATTGGTCTTTATATCAACTTGATGTGAAGAATGTATTTCTACATGGTACTTTACAGGAAGAAGTATATATGGAGCAATCGCCTGGCTTTGTTGCTCAGGAAGACTCTGGGCTTGTTTGCAAACACAAGAGATTGTTGTATGGCCTCAAACAGTCTCCACGTGTATGGTTTGGGAGACTGAAAGATGTTGTTAGGACCTTTGGTTTATAAGATCCAATAGTGATCGTTCGGTTTTCTATCAGCATCACGGTGGAAAGAAGATCCTTATGGTCGTCTATGTGGACGATATTGTTATTACTGTAGGGTTCTTATAAACGACAGCAAGGTTTCGGGAGGCATCATTAATTTTTCTCAAAAACTATCTATTACCGCAATCAAGAACGGCGTCGCATGTAGCTAGCCGGTGAATACGGGTCGGTCCACAGGGATGTTGTGAATCTCCTAGTCGCGCTTACGAGTTAATTCCGAAGGGTGTTCGGATTGATTATTAAATCTAAAAACTAAATTAATCTATATCTAAGTCTTGCTAGGATTAGATCTAGCTTAAGTTTGGAAAGTCAATAAATCTCACCGCTTTCTATACCCATATGAAGATCTAATTAGGTGTTATGGTAAATATTAATAAAAGGGATTAGGATGATTGGGAAGATTGTTCTTCCTCTAGATCCTTATCCTTCCTTTAGAAATCTTTACCCTAACCTCCATGGAAAACCTTAAAATCCGAGCTTTTAGACTACGGTATCACCGCTACCTCGTAGGTAGAGTGCCGTAGGGAGCGGAATAAGAAGGTATGCATGGAGTTCTATGAAAATATATGACGGGCAAGAAAGGGGATGAGAGATCTTCGTCTCTCAAACCTTCCCAGATCTAACCCTAACAAGCGAGGAGACTACTCACTCATTAGGGAATTAAAATACATTTATCTAGGGCAGAGAATAAAAGATTAACTAGGGCAAGAAATTAAATTTATCTAGGGCAAGAATAGAAAATTAACGTAGGGCAGAAAATAAAGAACTTACAACTTGATGCTCTCCAAAAGAATTCTGAAATTTATTAATGAAGGGAGGCATAGCCTTTACAATGATTTAGAGTTCCTATTTATAGAGGATAGGAAACCCTAGGTTACAATTGATTCGCATGTCTACATTTACCAAAATATCCTTAGGAAGACCTAGTCAAAGTAGACTTCAAGATTTGGTAAAATTCTATGTCTGGAAATTTTGGAACTGATTCTGGGCTTCTTGGGCTTTTTATTTCTTTGGATCTTTATTCAATTTGGCTTCTCTATTTCTTCCAGATCTCCAGTGAACAATTGCAATGGACTTTTAACCCTTTACTTTGTAATCTTGGACCTTGCATTGCCTTGTACTTTGTGAATTTTATCTTTGATGTAGGCTTGATCAAGAGTCTTCTGTTTGTTGGTCAAAATCTACTTTTTTGTGTCGTCTTTTGTCTTTTTCACTGTTTTCGCTCCAAGAACCTGTAACCTGTAATATGTAGCAGACATGCGTCGCGTCAAAAGAACCTATTTATTTGTAAAAAGAATAAGAATGGGGAATATAATAATACAATATTACGGTGTGAACAATCATCCATACCATTTTCAAATTTTTTCCGTTTTAAAGAACCCTAAACTAGAATCTTTAACTAGAGAATTATACGAAATATATTGTAAACTACTTTACAACTAAGTGAACTAGGAATACAACCTTTGTAGACCTGTCCTTCACTTCAATAGCTCCGTGTAGTAGTCCCTTCGCTCTAAATAGTGATCTTCCGGACTCTAGCATGGCTTTACAAAAAGAAAGGAACGAACTTGCTTGAAGTCTTCGAGGCCGAAGACGATCTACGTCGAGGAGACACTAACCTAAGCTACTACTTCACTAATGAGATATTAGTGAAGCTAACACCCTATATTAAAGTGCTAATCTAGTAGAGAATGATAAAGTAGGATTTTTGATCACTTTAGAAGTGATTTTCTCACTAATATTTCTCACTTGCTCAAAAGCTAGAGAGTTCTTAAGCTTGAAGAAGAAGATGAAGAGAGATAATGTTGTGAGAGTGAATGGCAACCATGGGTGAGAAAATATCTAATATTACTCATGTAGAAACTTAACCATGAGTTTAGATAATGGTTGGTTTAACAAATATCTAGTGTAAGACAAAACTAGTGGACTAAGTCAATGGATCTCAAAGTTTTATGAAGCTTCATGCCATGTGATAAATTTCCAACTAATAATTGAATTACCATAAATAAATAAACCTACATTATCTTTATCATGGTGTAAGTCTCATACACCCATGTTGCATGTATCATCAACCATGACACATAATAAAACACAATTAATATATATCACGTATACATTAAGTGTGCACATGTGAGAAAAATAAATGCTTAAGTGAGCTAATATTAGTTAATGTAAACTAGTATATCAAATATACAATTATACACTAAATTATCAAATCAACACTTGATTTAATAATCCAGCTATATCATATATAACCGACTAATATTATGTACCAACTTATCGAATCAACACTTAATTCGATAACCCGGCTATATCACATATAACCGATCGATACAAATATCGCGAGAATAGAATACGGTATCACATACTCGTATTAATCTCGATCCCGCACATATCACATATGCGCTCCTACTTCGTTTTGCCTTAGCCAGTGAAACCTCTGTGTAGGACTCTAAAAACTCATCAATACGCCGGCAGTAGGTGATGATCACATCAAGCACCCACAAGCTGTCAGCGGTACTAGCTGGACGTAACGGCTATCCGGGTATTGAACGATCAGAATATCAGCAAGCTAGCCCGCTCTAACTCCTGCAAAAGCCTGTCAGTAACACTACCGTACAATCCGGTCTCTTCGTCTAAGATGTCGCATATCCAGTCTAGGTATGGTAAACGTCAAACCCCAATAACTCGATAAGTCATGCCGATACGAGGCTCATAACAGGTCGAGAAACTACTGATAACACTTACCAGTAAATCTCTAAATCAGCCCTAGCCAGGGACTGTTAGTTATATGTATGCCCTAGAGGCCATTACTGTATATGAGATGTATATTGTAGTGGATGCTTGGACATATATAGGGAGGACTTTCTTGCTCGACATGATAGTATACTATTTGGTTACTCTTTATCTTAACATGTATACTGATTGTCTCTCTGTTATATATTGGTAAAGCCCTTAGGATGTGTACTTAACTACCTGGATTATGATACGGATTGTACTAGTGGGACTATGGTAGTCTGTGAGTACATCCTTTAATGTCCCTAGTCATGGCTGTATCAATACAGGGCATCGATATACCATAGTAGACTAGCATGTAGCTTCTCGACCCATGTAGATGGGCGATGGAGGATCCCATATCCATTGGTGTTTGACATCAAAGATGATATACGGGTGCTCAGTGGAGACTAGGTACACTGGACGGACTCGCCGAGAACTCCTAGATGGTATTATACCTTACGTCAGATAGAAGTTCTCTGGTGACACTGGTACAGGTTAGTCTGTCGACCCGAGATCGTCATAGAGTCTTGTGTGATTCCCACTGTGCTTTGATTTCCACCTTACCACGTTTAAGAGAACGTGCAAAACGGTGGTTTTTGGGTACAGTCCCGAGTCACATGGAGGCAATAAGCGATAAGAGGGGATACGTCTCTTCCAGTATTGGGGGTTGATGTTGCGCTGTGCACGATTGGCTATAACAGGAAGTCCCTGGCCAGGGCTGTTTCAGAGATTTACTGGTAAGTGTTACCAGTAGTTTCTCGACTCGTTATGAGCCTCATATCGGCATGACTTATTGAGTTACTGGGGTCTGACGTTTACCACCCCTAAACGAGATATGCAACATATCAGACGAAGAGACCGGACTGTACGGTAGTGTTACTAATTGGATTCGCATGAGTATGAGCAGGCTTGCTTGTTGATTTTTTGATCGCTCAATACCAGGGTTACTATTACGTTTAACAGACCGCTTGCGGCTTGTGGGTGTTTGATATGATCATCACCTACTGTCGGCGTATTGACGAGTCTTTAGAGTCCTACACAGAGGTTTCCTGGTTGATGTGAAACGGAGTAGGAGCACATATGTGATATGTGCCGGACCGAGATTAATGCGCGTATATGATACCGCATTCTATTCTCGCGATTTGTAACATAGGTCGGTTATATGTGATATAGCCAGGTTATCGGGTCAAGTGTTGATTCGATAATTTGTTACATTTGATATTAGTTGGTTATATGTGATATAGCCGGATTATTAAATCAAGTGTTGATTTAATAATTTAATGTATAATTATATATTTGATACATTAAGTTACATTAACTAATACTTGCTCACTCATGATTTCTTTTTCTCACTTGAATGTGCATTATGTATATATGTGATATATATTTGTGTACATGTTTTGTGTCATGCTAGATGACACATGTGACTTGGGTGCATGAGACTCACACCATGCTAGATTAATGAAGGGTTTTATTTATTTTAAGTTAAACAAAATTAGGTGGAAATTGGATTGATGGTTGAAGCTTGTGGAACCATTGACCAAGTCCACTAATTTTGTCATACTTAAGATATTTATTAACCCAACCATTAAATTATCCATGGTTAAGTCTCTACATGGGTTAATATGTGATATTAACTCACCCATGGTTCACATTCTTCACTTGGTTAATTCCATGAGAGCATTCTTCATCTTCTTCTTCAAGCTCACTAGCTTTTGTGAAGTGATGAAAATATTGTGAGAAAAATAAAACTAAAGAGAGCCCATTTCCTACTTCATCATCCTCTACTACTTTCCATTTAGTTTAGGGTGTTTGCTTCACTAATTTCACAATTAGTGAAGAGGTAGCATGAGCTTGAGTCTCCTCGACGTAGATCATCTTCGGCCTCGAAGATTTCGAGCAAGCTTGTTCATTTCTCCGAGAGAACCCTTTCTAGAGTTCGGGAGATCACAACTTGCAACGAAGGGACTATTACACGGAGCTTTTGAAATGAAGGACCGGTCTAAAAAGGTTGTATTCTTGTTCACTTCTCATATAATGTTGATTACAAAGTTTTGTTACCCTAGTTTTCTAGTTAGATTCCTAGGTTGTTTGCTTAGCACCTCCCTAAATTTTTGTTGTGGCATATTTGATACTTGCAAACCCTAGGCTTGGTGCTAAGGAAACCCTACAGTTGTATCAGAGCCAAACTAGAAACCTAAACGATGTTAGAAGTAATACGAAACCGAAACAAATCCGAAAAACAATTTCTGAAACCCTACAGTTTTGCTCTCTGTCGAAATTTTAGAGGTCTGTAAAAAATTTTCAAACAACTGCAGAGTAATGTATGTGATACATATAGTGCACAAAAAAATTCGAGAGCATTTGCTCGGATTTCACCCGAGCACCATACCATTGTGGCCGGCCACTTTGACTCAAAACTGTCTTGTTTTTGTTCTGTGCACTGTACTGTAGATTGTGGGGTTTCAAGTATTGTTTGTTTACTCCAAAATTGCATGTGATGTAAATTTTGATAGAGGACTAAAACGGAGTGTTTCATAGTCGTATAATTTAACATTGTAATGGTAACCTAGGCTATGTTTAACAGTTCGAACGAACTTCAAACATCACCCTATGACCCCCTCTGAAATTTTCCAAGAGTCGGAATTTTCTAAGTTAAGTGTATTCAATGGTCGTGCAAGTAACTCTATGGACCCTCAAGAAGAACAAAAACCTTAACTCAATTCTATGCCCTCGGAACCGCGAACGAACCCTAGGATTTGTCGAAGTTTCACGGTGCCATAGGTGAGGCGTTGGTTTGGCCCTTCTACGGCTGGATCATAGGTACTGTGGCACGTTTTGGATATTTTAACTTTGCTCAAGTGTTGAGAGCTTTTTTTGGAAGTTGTGGGGGTTTGTTGATTCGATCGAAATGTTTAAGATCGTCTAGTTGATTGTGATACAATATTTGGAATCCACAATAATTAGTTATGAGATAACTAGTTTGAATTTTATAAATCTAGCACTTTAGTCTCAGTTGATCGATTGCCACGGAATTTTTAAATGGATCAAAAGTTCATCGCAATCACGTAGTGTACGCGGATACTCGCTGGGTAAACTTAGTAGATAGCCACACCCCATAGCCCCGACCAAGTGACTGTAGGAGAACCCCGTTGCCAAAAGCATCCGTTCGGGTGCTCGCGGCCACGGTGTTCTGCCTAAGTGCACTTCGTCGACGGCATTGGGAGGTGCGGCCGTCTACTAAAGTTTTCCGACGAGCATTCGATCAGAATATCATGAATCTTGTTGAATTACCCGAATGGTTATTGAAAAGTGTTTTCAATATCGAGACTAAAATGCGGGGTTTATAATTGTTAGGCATATGATGTCTAAGGAATTCAAATTGTGAGGCATGAAATTCAAAGTATGTGATACACTGGATTTATGATGTCTAAGATGGTTGCGGATTCCAACTGTTGTAGTTTTTCACTTTCTTTTCTGCGACCATAAGTGTAATATGTGGGGTATCGCCGGTTTCGTTGCTATACGTCAACGACAATTGGGATACGCATATTTACTTACGTTGATGACATGTGATGTTATGTGTTGCTGGATATGTTATATTGGATCGTCGTGTTTGAATAGCCGGGGGTTTTATGTAAGATGAGAGTTTTTCATTTTCATTCATGTAAAATTCAAATATATATAATATTCTTTTATTGGGGCACTTCCGAGTTGAGGAAGATGTCATCGTTGATGTATATTATTTACTTTTCCGCATTAGGATAGACCCAAGGAGGGCAGCATAAGTAACCGGGTTCTAGAGTCCAGTGGGAAACCATCTCGAGGCGTCGAGACCGGGTCTCCTAACTCTAGAATTGGTAGGGTTGCTTGCCGCTCTCGTAAGGGTCTAGAGATGTGGGTTTGGCTATTCATCACGACCGTAGAATCCGTGTTTTATACAGGCTTAATATAAACCCGGAAATCCTGGTATATCCAATATTTCATATGTTGTTTCTGCTGCGATATCTGTGATGTGATCATTTGATATGTTGAGATAGATACTGTATATAGTATATATGATATATTATATAGACGTTGCTTATGTTTTACACCCACGCTAGCCCTGCCCCGCTCTGTCGTTAGTTACCTAACCTAACGGTGCATGACGGGACATCGAGGCGAATGCGGATGGCATAAGCGTATGTTGTATTTATCTGTGATGCTTAGGTAACTTAATGATGTGACTTCATTAATGAGATTAATGAAAGAAAATAAACCCAAAGATGTTGTAGAAACTTGTTTTAAAAACTGGTAGCTCTAGTTCTTACTTTGCATAGCGGTATTCTGTCACGACCTAAATGTGGCACGTGACCGACACTTAAATCAAGTGACATCTAAAGACGTCGACGCGGTTCAAGTAAGCCAAAACCCGAAATCTAAACCCTTTTTAAAATTATTGGAGGTGAGTTTAATATATTCATCAGATGGAATCAGTTTAAATAACATTTAAATTTAACTAAGTATATTTGAAAAGCATTTATGACGTTTTGAAATTTGACAATACCTCCTTTAAAATTTTTACATAAAAACCCGATACAACTACAACAATAAAATAGCATCCCAACGGGAGCTAGCTTTCACGTCAAATCGACGGAGCAGCCAAACAATCTATATCAGAAGTCAACTTTAAAGAGTACGACCTCACAATTTCTAAGTCTCGTTTCTAAGACCACAATATTTCATTTCTAAGTTGATGGAGTTTCCACTAGATACAAGAATATATGAGTAATCAAGAATGGGTACGATACAAGAATAACCCACATCACCTGAAAAGAATGTGTGCCCAAGCCGCTGATAATCCAAACGGTGAAACCTGTAAGAAATTGTGGCACAACGGGGATGAGTTGTCAACTCAGTGAATAAAAGTACATCTAAAGGTAGAAATCAAAATGCACGACGATACCTAGGTCATAAGTATAGTACTACCATAATCTGTACTAATATAACATGATATGCGTATGTATCATAATGCAACAATAACTGTCATGCAACCCCAAGTAGAATATACATATAGGTACTGTTCCCCGGATCATTCCTAGTCGAATCCAATAAATGAAATCTAACTATGTACCTCATGATAACAATCATATCAATATATATGGATGTCCAGCATCGACATCGAAATCAGAAATCTCTCGTGTCCAACATCGACACGTAAATGCAGATACCGTTGACACCATCTCAATAGATGATCGCCACCCAATATCCCTGGCCCCGGTTAGTATTCCCTGAATATCAGTCCTGTCTAATCGAACCCCGATCAGTACCCGGGATATCTACCGTGCTCATCTCTATCTCCGGTATCGAGTATTCTCGTTAGGCTCCCCGCCTATAATGCGGCTATTCTGCCCCCGGCCTCGAACCGGGTCCATAATGTATCCGACTGTATGCCCCCCAACTCAGTCCGGATAAGTAACAAATCCGAAACCGAATAACCTCCCCACCCACCCACCTTGGTTCGGAATAAAATAACCAGAAAACATAAAACTCATGGTGGACGCCAACTCATCATATCCAGAAATATCAAGTAAAGAATGAGAATATTTGCATAGATTAAATTGATGATATATTATATATATATACATATATAACAGTGTCCCATACCACCGATATATATCATCAGAAGTAAATATCCATAAAATCCATAAGAATCAAATACAGCATCTATAGTACTAATATTCGTAATTTACAACAGGAATAAAGAAAGACTACGTAATTATATCACATGGGCATAATGATCTCAATTTTACTATGTCATGGCATTACTAATGATGTGTAGTGTAGCATACGCGTCTGTGCTCGTGCAACATGGCCATCATTAGTATTTGTGCAAGTGTTCTACGGTGTAACAACCTATTTATATTAACACATATATGTATATACATTATATAACAGAACGGTTCTACAGTGACATGGCAGTACCAATGGGGTGTGGTGTAACATATATGGACATGCTTGTGCAACATAGTACTCATTGGTAATTGTGCGGTGTTCTATCAGAGTGTTCGTATCGCGGAAACGTATACATCGATAGTGTAACGCAAACATGTAAAGTAAGCTAAACGTAACTATTAATTGTAATTACTTGCTATGAGATATACCATTATCTTTAGAAATGGAACTATACGTTGGGTTTGAAATAAGGAAGCTACCTTAGTTTAAAATAGATATTCGTTTTGGAAATTGGCACCGCATCCTTATATTTTATCATTAAAAGGGAAACTAATCGTAGTTTTTAAAAGAATATAGCTCACACAAGTATTACATCCTGAAACGGAAATTAATCTAACTTTACGAGTCTAAAGGAACACTTGGCCGTTATTCGGCATATAAATCTCATCATTTCCAATACATATAATTCCTCGTATAATGTCTCACATTATCACTATATCTCAAATCCTCTCTAGTACGGCATGATCTTTCGTACCAACTTACAAAATCATCCGTAAACTATATGCATATGAGTATTGTACTAGATGCAATTTAATTCAAATATCCCTATCTTAATAAATTTCTAAAACTACTATATATCATAATACTATTTATAAGGTTGCGGGGGTGCTATACGCCATCCACCCGACTTCCCCCGTAGATGTAAATCTACTCACCAACTTGATAAGCTTGCTGAAATCCATGCTGCTATATTCGCCAACTCCGTCTCGGAAAATCCTCGCAATGTCACCTGTTCATATCATAATATTGCATTTTATATTCCCCATTCTTATGTATTTTACAATAAAAAAACTGGTGCTTTTGACGCATGTCTGCTACACAGTACAGGTTACAGGTTCTTGGGGAAAAAACAGTGAAAAAGACAAAAGATGATACAAAAGAGAGACTTTTGACCAACAAATAGAAAGATCCTAGTCAAGCCTAGACGAAGAACAGTTCACAATGTACAAGGCAACGCAAGGTCCAAGATGTCAAAGCAAACGGTTAAAAGACCACTATAAGTTTTCACTGAAAGATCTGGAGAAGACCCAGAAGCCAAATGGAGAAAAGAACCAAAGAATCAGAAGCCCAAAAAGACCCAGAATCTGACCCCAAAATTTTAGCCAATGACCTCACCAAGGGGCCGCGAAACGAAACCGCGGCCCTACCCCTACCCATGCCGCGGTTCCGCGGCCATCTTGTGCCCAGGGTTCGTGAAAATTTTACCAAAACTCGAGGCGGCGCTGAATGGTTAACCTAATGGCAAATTTGTAATTGCAGACGTGCGAATCAATTGTAACCTAGGGTTTCTATGTCCTATAAATAGAACCCAAGCCATTGTATTTTCTTATGCCTCTATTCATCAATAAAATTTTAGTTTCTTGAAGTTGGAGAGTATCAATCGTAAGTAGGTTTATTTTTCTGCCCTAGTTCTAGTTTTTAATTTCTGCCATAGGTAAATTCTTTTCTTGCCCTAGTTTAATATAGTTTAGAATTCTTATTAACTTGTAGTAGATCTTTCCTCTCTTTAATCAAAAAGAAAATAAAAATTATGTCTTTCGTAGATCTCTCAATGAGCGAGTAGTTTCATCGCTTGTTAGGGTTAGGAATAGGGAAGGATTTGAGAGATGAAGATCTCTCATCTCTTTTCTTTGCCAATCTCTTATGAACATTAAGACTCCATGCATACTTTCATCTTCCGCTCCCTGCGGCACTCTACCCACGAGGTAACGGTGATCCGTAGTATAAAAGACCGGAGTTGTAAGTTTTCCATGGAGGTTAGGGTAAAGATTAAGAAAGGAAGGACAAGGATCTAGAGGAAGAAACATCTTCCCAATCATCCTAATCCCCTTTATTAAAATTTACCGTAATCCCTAATATGATATCTAATTAAAGGCATTGGAAAGTGGTGTAGATCTTTATTTACCAAACTTTACCTAAACCTAATCCTAGCAAGTTTCTAATCCTAGTATAACTCAACTTCGTTTTTAGATCTAATTAAAAGACCAAACACCATTTGGAATTAGCTCGTAAGAACATTTAGGAAAATTACAACATCCTTGTGGACCGACCTGTATTCACCGGCTAGCTTCATGCGACGTCGTTCTTGATTGCAGTAATATATTTTTTATCGTAAAAACCTCTCTAAATCAAATGGCGGCGTTGCCGGGGATGGCGTAAAATTTCCTTTTTGTAATTTCGGGTTAATATAAAATATAAAAATCATAAAAATTTGAAAAATCAAAAATATAAAAATTCTATCATCTTTTATTGTTTGAAAGGTTTCTTTTGTGAATCTTTGCAGGATTGATGGATTTGGAAAAATACAGAGTGCGAAACAGAAAAAGATACATCAAAACAGAGAGGGATTGCAAGTACAGAACAGTAGAAATTTTTTGGACACCTGAACCCTCCCCACGACCGTGATTCCGCCGCTAAGACCCACCTACGACCGCGATTCCGCGGCATCTCCTTGTCTTCAGCGCGCGAAATTTTGTCGGTTTGTTTCCTCTTTCTCCCCTCTGCAAATCCCCATATATCTTTTTGTCAAATCTTCTGCAGAATTCTTTGCGCTAAAAATCTTCTTCCCCCTTCCAATAATTGATTTTCTGCAGGATTCTTTGCGCCGCGCTTAAAAGAAAATTGATTGCAAGTGATTTACTGCTTTGCATATTGTAATCGGACTTTAAGAGGCTTTTGACCAATTCAGATTGGGTGGGGATTTCATCACCCTTCCCAGGACCCCAGAAATCACTTAAAGCATTTGCATTGACCATTCTTAATTAAAAAGTACTAGACTCAGCCCTAAGGACTTCGAGCTCAATAGGACAGAGGACTAGTTATAGGCATCGGCCGTTTATCCTGGCCTGACTTTGCGGTGTCTAGGCAAGTGTGTCAAGGCAAGTGGTTACTTAATTAGGACCGCTACTTGTAGCGAGGAGCCTCCCACTTACCTGGCACTTACCTGGCCGCAATTGGCGGTGAAGAGGCGGTTTGAGGTTCTATTTCTAGCCCTTTGGAACAGTTAGGAGCTGTCTAGCTGACCTAGGTGACCCTAGATCTAGGCCTGATTGTGCATTTGTGGTCGATTGCATTTTTGTCAAAAGTCTCTTTTCAAAAATCTTTTTGCAAAATCTCACATAAAAAAGGAAAAATCTTTTCAAAACTTGCAACTTGTCGCTAAAGAAATCTTTGCACTCACTTACACCACTTCTTCTCATTGACGTTTTCTTACCTCCACATTCTGTCTTTCACCTTTTTGACTACACTACCCCTTTAGTATATGTCCAGTTGGACTAGGGACACTAGCGCCCAATTAGTCCGTGTTTCGTTGATACCGACCGACGAACCTTTCGACTCCGAAGTCGAAACCCTTTCCACTTCTTCACTTTCACCTGCAAATTCTTCTTCCGAAGGTATGTGGGGATACAATCCTAACAACACTTTATCGACGGGACTGATTCCACCTCCGTTAGGTGCGAATAACCCGAATCACCCGCCTGTTGAAGCGCCCCCACGAGTCGCGCTCCAGGATCTTTTCTACCCTATCCGCACCGCCCTACCTACTTGTCTTTCCCTCCCACCGGCAATTGGGGACAATTTTGAGATCAAACCCCACTTCATCAATATGCTGCCCAAGTTTCATGGTTTGGAATTCGAAGATGCATATATCTTTATCAACAAATTCCAAAACGTTTGCGCCATGATGAAAACAACCTAATTAAGTGATGACGCTATAAGGCTAAGGGTCATTCCTTTCACCTTATGTGACTTAGCCGAGAAATGGCTATACAGCACAGCGTCGCATTCAATTAAGAATTAGGAAGAGTTTGTGAAAGCTTTTCTTAAAAAGTTCTATCCTCATCACAAAACTGCTAGAATCCGTAACGAGATTATACAATTTTCTCAGCTTCCGTCTGAACCATTTTGGAAGTGTTTTGAAAGATTCAAAGACCTACTTGTTCAATGCCCTCATCATGGGATCGAAAGTTGGCAACTTTGCCAAACATTATACGAGGGATTGAACCTGGCAACGAAGCAGTTGCTAGAAACCATTTGTCAATGTCACTTTCTAACCAAATCTAGTGACGAAGCGTGGCAGTTTCTTGAGGATCTTAGTGAACAAACAATTCAGTGGGAGAGCACCAAGACCACATCATCATCTTCTTCTATTGGTCAACCTAGAGAAGGCATACATCAATTAGAGATGTCGATTGCTATGAAGGCCGAGATGGCCGCACTTACGAAAAAGCTAGAAGCGATTGAGACCAAAATCTCGTCGCCTTCTCCTGCCCCTGTTGTGCCTCCACGAACTATTTGTGCTTGTTGTTCAGATCCATCACATCTCACAGAAGAGTGTCCTTACAATTCATCTACTCAAGGACATGATCAAGTCAATGCTGCCTTTCAGCAACGACAAAGAAATGATCCATACTCTTCGACATACAATCCGGGTTAAAAGAGTCACCCAAATTTCTCTTGGAACCAAAATCAACAATTCCAAGGAAACAACAATTTTCAAAGGGCTCCTCCTCCACAACAACAAGCACCTCTACAAACTCAATTTCAACAACCTTTCCAATAGCAACCTTACCCTAATCAAGTGAACAATTTTGTGCCTAACTCTTCTTACCCGCCAAACAATTTTGTTCCACCTCAGAATGACAAGGTTAGCTCTCTCGAAAGAAGTCTAGATGCGTTCTTAAAGCAATCTACACAATCCGCAGCTAGGTTAGAGACTTCTATTCAATCTTTGGTGCAAAACAGTGCCTCACACGATCAAAACATCAAATCTATTGAGGCACAAATTGCACAACTCAATGCTGCGTTGAAAGAGCGAGAAAAAGGAAAGCTTCCGTCTCAACCACTGCCAAATCCCGGTCACGCACATGTTGCATTTGAATAGCAGAATCATAACGTAAATGCTGTGACCACGTTAAGATCCGGAAAAGTGTTGCAAAACAATGTGGGTATTAACCATGACACCCCTGCCGGTGGTCCTTCTTCATCTTCTTCACCTTCTTCTTCTTCTTCGTTAGAGCCTATTCTCCATCCTTCACACGGCTCTACTTTTTCTAGCTCGAACGGACCCACTTCTCACAACACGAACACATCTACACGGGGATCCGTTCCAACTCCACAATCTGATCCGCAAAAATTGGACTCAACAACTTTTCAAAATGTACCTTTTCCAAACCGGTTGAGATCCAATAAACCAACTCCACAGATGGAGAAGATTATAGAGTTGTTCAAACAGGTTAGCATAAATATCCCTCTTTTGGATGCAATCCAACAGGTTCCTTCATATGCAAAAATCTTAAAGGACTTATGCACCAAAAAGAGGAAGTCACAAGTACCAAAGAAAGTTTTCGTGGCTAATGCCGTTAGCGATGCTCTTGTCCAATCTTTACCCCAAAAGCACAAGGACCCCGGTTGTCCTACTATTTCGATAACAATTGGGGACAAGAAAATCAATAGAGCACTATTAGATCTTGGTGCTAGTGTCAATTTGCTACCCTATTCGGTGTACGAGCAATTAGGCGTTGGAGAGCTTAAGCCCACTCATTGTACTCTCCAAATGGCCGACCGATCCATCACTCATCCTAGGGGAGAGTTGGAGGATGTGTTAATTAGAGTAGGGGATTTCATTTTCCCCGTTGACTTTATTGTTATGGATACACAACCTGTCGCTAACCTCCGGAGTCAAATTCCAGTGATACTTGGTCGACCATTCCTGGCAACTTCTAACGCGGTGATCAATTATCGTAATGGTTCAATGAATCTATCTTTTGGCAATATGACAATTGAACTCAACATTTTCAAGTTGGGAAATCAGCCTGCCGAGCCTAATTCTAGCGTACTTGATGTTTGCTCGATCAATGAGATCGAGGAGGAGGACTGTGAGTTCGAAAATTTTATGTTTGATCACAGCAATGTTGACGCCACTAGTGCGTTCCTCCTAGAATCCGACACAGCTTTCACGGCGGACAACGATTATGAGTGTTTCACCTTTGTAGAAGATTTTGAAGACTCTCCACCCGAGTTTGAGTCTTTTGCTTTTTCTGATGAGTTGGTTGAACCATCCGACTCGGTTGCGTACACTCGATTTGAACCTTTGATGGAATCCTTCGAGTTTGAAACTGTTACTCCATTGTTACCATCTATTGTTTCACCTTCTAAACTCGAACTAAAGCTTTTGCCGTCGCACCTAAAATATGCTTATCTAGGTGACAATGAGACCTTACCCGTTATCATATCGGCCTCTCTAGCTCTTGAGCAAGAGAAGGCCCTTTTAATGGTCTTACATAATAATCGGCAAGATTTTGGCTGGTCTATGGCGGACATCAAGGGGATTAGTCCCCTTATAGTCGAACATCATATACACTTGATGGATGATGCCAAGCCGGTAAGGGATCCACAAAGATGCCTCAACCCCATTATGAAAGAGGTTGTCAAGAAGGAGATTGTTAAATGTCTTGATAGTGGTATCATTTACCCTATCTCGGATAGCCAATGGGTTAGCCCCATTCATGTTGTGCCAAAGAAATCGGGCATCACGGTCATTACCAATGAGGCAAATGAGTTAATTCCTACTCGCACCCAAACTGGGTGGCGAGTTTGCATCGACTTTAGAAAACTCAATGCCGCGACAAGGAAGGACCACTTTCCTTTACCTTTCATTGACCAAATGCTAGAACGATTGGCTGGGCACGAGGTCTACTGCTTTTTAGATGGCTATTCCGGCTATAACCAAGTCCCCATAGCCAAAGAGGATCAAGACAAGACCGCCTTTACTTGTCCCTTTGGCACTTTTGCTTATCGTCGCATGCCCTTTGAGTTATGCAATGCACCCGCTACATTTCAGCGGTGTATGATGGGGATCTTTTCAGATATGGTTGAAAAGTTTTTGGAGATCTTTATGGATGATTTCTCCATTTTTGGTGACTCCTTCGACGAGTGTTTACGACATCTTGACGCAGTTCTTACCCGCTGTAGGGATAAGAACCTAACTTTGAATTAGGAGAAGTGCCACTTTATGGTACGAGAAGGCATTGTCTTAGGACATGTCATCTCGCAAAACGGCATAGAAGTTGATAGAGCAAAAATTGAAGTCATTTCTAATCTTCCTCCTCCTAAATGCGTCAAAGACATCCGAGCTTTCCTTGGCCATGCCGGTTTTTATAGACGGTTCATCAAGGATTTTAGCAAGATTAATAGACCCTTGACTCTCTTATTGGCCAAGAACACAACATTTGATTTCGACTCAACTTGCATGGAAGCATTCGAGTCTTTGAAACACTCTCTCATTTCTGCGCCCATTCTTTCATCTCCAGACTGGACGCACCCCTTCGAAATTATGTGCGACGCATCAGATTTTGCCATTGGTGCTGTTCTTGGACAGCACATTAATAAGATGCCGCACGTGATTTATTACGCTAGCCGAACACTAAATGAGGCCCAACTAAACTACACAACAACGGAAAAAGAATTTTTAGCCGTTGTGTTTGCACTTGAAAAATTCCGGCCTTATTTAATCTGCTCTCCAGCCATTGTGTATACGGATCATTCAGCTCTTCGCCACCTTTTTGCGAAGAAGGATGCTAAATCGAGGCTAATACGATGGATCCTCTTGCTACAAGAGTTTGACCTTGTCATAAGGGACAAAAAAGGATGTGAAAACGTGGTGGTCGATCACCTTTCACGACTTCCTTCTTCGCCTACACTTGAACTTCCAATCACTGATGCTTTTCTCGATGAGCAACTCTTGACCGTTTCTTGCGAACCATGGTTCGCTGATATCGTAAACTACTTAGCCACCGGCTTGATACCTAAAGATTGGTCGAAACAGGATAAACTTCAATTCTTATCCCAAGTAAAGCATTTTTACTGGGATGAACCTTATCTTTTTAAATACTGTTCCGACCAAATCATTCGTCGGTGTGTACCGGAAAACGAGTTTAAGAGTGTGCTGTCTTTTTGCCATGATCAAGCATGTGGTGGGCACTTTGGCCCAAAGAAGACAGCCGAGAAAATCTTGCAGTGTGGTTTCTATTGGCCACGACTCTTCAAGGATGCATATGAATACTGCAAGACTTGCTCCCGGTGCCAACACTTGGGCCGGATATCGTGGAGAAACGAAATGCCGCTCCAACCAATTTTGGTTGTGGTTATTTTTGATGTTTGGGGAATAGACTTCATGGGACCATTTCCAAATTCTTTTGGGAATGTTTATATTCTTTTGGCTATTGACTACGTGTCAAAGTGGGTCGAGGCTGTACCTAGACGAACGAATGACAATAAGGTTGTTGTTCGATTTCTTAAAGAACATATCTTTTCTCGATTTGGGCACCCTCGAGCGATAATAAGTGATAATGGTTCTCACTTTTGCAATAGGACTTTTGATTCCTTAATGCGCAAATATTCTATCACCCACAAGCTGTCAACGCCATACCATCCCCAAACATGTGGGCAAGCCGAGGTTTCAAATCGGCAAATCAAGCAAATCTTGGAGAAAACGATTTCTAAAAACCGTAAAGATTGGTCACTAAAATTGATCGATGCACTATGGGCTTTCCATACTGCATACAAGACCGATCTTGGTATGTCTCCATACCGGCTTGTTTACGGGAAGGCTTGCTACCTCCCAGTAGAGATTGAGCACAAGGCATTTTGGGCTATCAAAGAGTTGAATTTATCATTAGGAGATGCGGGCAGCAATCGAAAGCTGCAGTTGAATGAACTAGAAGAGCTGCGGGATGAGGCATATGATAATGCCGTAATTGTTAAAAACCGAACCAAGGTGTTCCACGATAAACACCTTTTGCGAAAAACATTTCAACCTGGTCAACAGGTTTTACTCTATGATACTCGGTTACATTATCACCCCGGCAAGCTCCGTTCTAGATGGAAAGGACCGTTTGTAGTTCGCACCGTTTATCCGCACGGTACGGTCGATCTTGAAAATCCGGAGGACGGTACTTTATTCAAAGTAAATGGATATCGATTGAAACCGTTCTTCACAGCGGACCATTCGGAGGAGCTCCTGCTTTTGCAGTAGCCGATTTACACTGATTGATTTTCCTCCACTTTCACCCCCGAATTTCCACTCAATTTTTCCAAAACGTTATTTCAAATAAGTTTGGGGGTGTGTATAATATGTAAATATAATAATAAGCAGGAAATTGCCGACATTATCAACCCACTTGGTGCAGCATAACAGTGAGGACACTGTCCAGTTTAAGTTTGGGGGTATGCTTGGTAAGTTCTCGTCCTTCGCATTCATATGTATATTTTTGCATTGCATCTTTATATGAAAATCATAAAAATTTGAAAATTTTGAAAAAAAAAATAGAAAAAGAAAAACCCATAAAAAATTGAAAATTTCAAAAAATTATAAAAATTAATGTATTCAATTTTGGCTGATTGACTTGAGTTTGGCAAATAGGTTAACTGGCTAGGAACAACTAGATCTTAGACTTAGTAAATTAAAAACCCTAAAAATAACCTTCCTTAAAGTTTAACGGTAGAAAGTATATGTCTTTGTAGTTTATTTAGAAATAGGCAAATTTTGAGTTCACTTCTTGGGCTAAGTCGAAACAAAGGAAAAGTATTGATATTTTTATTAGAGTATAAGTTTGAAAAATAATTCCTAGCTTAACTCTAGATTCTGAAAATGTATACCCTACAAATTGCACAATCACGCACCTTGAAACTTGGAATAGTAGAAGAGACCTTGAAATGCTCTTGTCTAAAGTCCTTAGTACGATGAGAAAAAAAAATATATACAAGTGTGAATAAAGAAAAAAAATGAACACTGGTTTTTGTGATTATTTAAGGCTGCAAAAATAGAAAAATATTTAGCGAGGGTGCTTCATCACCTAGTGCCTTAGACCAACTGGTTTGGGAGTCACTGCTAAAAAGCCTTAGGTGTTACAAGACTAGGAAGTACGCTTTAAAGTGCAAACGCATTTTGTAATCGGTCGTTGGTACCTTAAGAAGTATTAACGGTCGTATGAAGGATGTGTAAGCAAAATTCATAAAAATTCACCAATTAAGAAGTGCTTTGGACAACGGACAAGAGTATGATTGCTTGATTTGAATTTCCGAGTGTAGGGGTGATATATACACACACGTAGGGATATGTGATTGGAGTTTAGATGAGAGAAAAGAGTGAAGAATAGAACTTGTATCTTTAATAAAGTTGATAAAAATTCCTAAGTGGAGATGGAACCCTAGAAGGAAAACTTAAGAAATGCCGAAAGCTAAGTAGGTCTGCAGAACATATATAATCTTAAGTTAAATGATGAGGAAGTGTGAAGAATATGGGTGGATAATTTACGAGTCGACAATAATAGAATTCCTTATTAGAAAACCTAATTGGAGGACAAAAGTCGAAAAGCCAAATTGATAGGATTTTGTGGGTAGTATCCGCTGAAAACCCTCAGGAGACAACACTCCTCCTACTAGGGACACCTAGAGGTTTAACGGCTTGTTGCACGAGCTCAGTGCAATCGCGTTTCCCTGTGAAAGTGTGGTTAAGTTTTATCGAGAATAAAAAAATAAGTTTGCTCGAGGACGAGCAAAAGATAAGTTTGGGGGTATTTGTTCATATCATAATATTGCATTTTATATTCCCCATTCTTAAGCATTTTACAATAAAAAATAGGTGTTTTTGACGCATGTCTGCTACATAGTACAGGTTACAGGTTCTTGGGGCAAAAACAGTGAAAAAGACAAAAGATGATACAAAAGAGAGACTTTTGACCAACAAATAGAAAGATCCTAGTCAAGCCTAGACGAATAACAGTTCACAATGTACAAGGAAACGCAAGGTCCAAGATGTCAAAGAAAACGGTTAAAAGACCACTATAAGTTTTCACTGAAAGATCTGGAGAAGACCCAGAAGCCAAATGGAGAAAAGAACCAAAGAATCAGAAGCCCAAAAAGACCCAGAAGCTGACCCCAAAATTTTAGCCAATGACTTCACCAAGGGGCCGCGAAACGAAACCGCGGCCCTACCCCTACCCATGCCGCGGTTCCGCGGCCATCTTGTGCCCGGGGTTCGTGAAAATTTTACCAAAACTCGAGGCGGCGCTGAATGGTCAACCTAAGGGAAAATTTGTAATTGCAGACGTGCGAATCAATTGTAACCTAGGGTTTCTATGTCCTATAAATAGAACCCAAGTCATTGTATTTTCTCATGCCTCTATTCATCAATAAAATTTCAGTTTCTTGAAGTTGGAGAGTATCAATCGTAAGTAGGTTTATTTTTCTGCCCTAGTTCTAGTTTTTAATTTCTGCCCTAGGTAAATTCTTTTCTTGCCCTAGTTTAATATAGTTTAGAATTCTTATTAACTTGTAGTAGATCTTTCCTCTCTTTAATCAAAAAAAAAATAAAAATTGTGTCTTCGTATATCCCTCAATGAGCGAGTAGTTTCCTCGCTTGTTAGGGTTAGGAATAGGGAAGGGTTTGAGAGATGAAGATCTCTCATCTCTTTTCTTTGCCAATCTCTTATGAACATTAGGACTCCATGCATACTTTCATCTTCCGCTCCCTACGACACTCTACCCACGAGGTAACGGTGATCCGTAGTATAAAAGACCGGAGTTGTAAGTTTTCCATGGAGGTTAGGGTAAAGATTAAGAAAGGAAGGACAAGGATCTAGAGAAAGAAATATCTTCCCAATCATCCTAATCCCCTTTATTAAAATTTACCATAACCCCTAATATGATATCTAATTAAAGGCATTGGAAAGAGGTGTAGATCTTTATTTACCAAACTTTACCTAAACCTAATCCTAGCAAGTTTCTAATCTTAGTATAACTCAACTTCGATTTTAGATCTAATTAAAAGACCAAACACCATTTGGAATTAGCTCGTAAGAACATTTAGGAAAATTACAACATCCCTGTGGACCGACCCGTATTCACCGGCTAGCTTCATGCGACGCCGTTCTTGATTGCGGTAATATATTTTTGATCGTAAAAAACCTCTCTAAATCATCACCTATAATCGTATTTAAAACCATATCGATGTAAATATCATATTAAAAACCAAAACAACGAGATAGACACCCATAAGTTAGAACCTACAGTATACTTAAGCCAAAAACAATAATATGCCACTGAAATCTACGTATGAACGTCGATATTTCAGTCGCAGTACGAAATACGCAAAACTCGTATCGTAAATATCTGAAATTTGATAAAACCATTTCTAAAACATTCCCAGATTTTACTGCGTAAATATTTAGATTACCCAAACAATACTAGAGACCAAAATTTACTCAAAATAGGCCACAGAAGAAAAACCAACACAAAAGGACACCATGGGGCCGGCGTCGCCGGATCATATGGGGAGTTTGGGGTTCTTGTTTCAAGTGTTGTTTCCTAATTGGCTCATTATACTTTTGGTCTTGCTTTTTCTAGTGATTATACGTATTAGTTCCAGATTCAGTTTCAGTGAACAAAATATCACAAAAGTTTATGTTTTCTATTTTTCTTATGAAAACTGATATTGGACAGAACTGATTAAATTGAAAAGAGAGGAAGATATACTCATGGAGATTGTGTATAGTAGAACACCAGCTCCTAATTTGTAGGTGAAAGCATCTAGGATTTGTAATGGATCAAGCTTGATGATTTGCACAAGTTGATGAAGGGACTTAGATATTTTCACTTGGATTTATGAATACATAGGAATTTCTTGGTTTAGGGCTGAAGAGTGTAGTGTTTCAGTTGGAATCACTACTGAAATCTCTAAGTATTAGGTGTAAATAGGGTGAGGAGATTTGTAGAGAAAGCATGAGGTGTATGATGAGAGGTGGAGATGGCATGAGAGGAAGAAGGATGTGTCATTTGATGAAGCATGATTGATTCATACAAGGAGGAGGTGTTAGATTTGAAGAAGGAGGTGTAAAGGTATGAAAGAGGAGGTGTAAGGTTATAAGTAAGGGTGAAAATGAGATGTTTGTATGAAGGTTTGCATAGAATGTTATATGCCAATCATGATAAATTATAACAATAATTAAAAACCTTCATATCATAAATCCAAATCCCTATAACATAAAAGATATGAAATGATAATTCTATCACTTAATTATCATTAGTTTAATGACAATTACAATGTCATGATAAAACAATTAAAATATTGTTTTCTTGATATTACCCAATTTATTCATATTTATCAAAATAATTACATTTTTCGGATATGATTCCGATACCCAATTTCATAAGCGATATCATTTTCGTAAAAATATCATTTTCATTATTTTTATAATAAAAATTATAATTAAATATTCTTAATTTTCCAAAATATTACAGTCTCTCCCCCTTAAAGAAATTCGGTCCCCGAATTTAAATTAAAACTCTTTCGTAAAACATTTTTCTTAACCCAATCAACTTATTTCAAAACAATTTCCCGGGGTCCAATTTTAAAACATGAAATTTGCTCGATACAACAAAACTCCAAAGTCCCATATGAGCTAGAACGCGTCACAACGCAACCGTGTGCGTGAAAACTCAAAAAATATAATCTCTCATAACTTAATTCTAACGGTTGCTATGAGAATTACTCCAGTTATGACAAAAATTTTGCCAAATATGAAAACCGTTGTGTATACTCAGTACACAAACAATGCCATAATCGCAATGCAATATCAGTGCACACGACCAAGCGAATTGTATAGAAATAAAATCTATCACATATCCTACCCAGTGTAAATCACTAAAACAAAATCAACCCTAATGGGTTTGCATGTAAATCTCAAACCACACTTCACGGTGTGCACAAAAACAAAACAGTGCTAATTGCAACAGGCGTGCACGAAACGATATCCACCGCATCTACTGTGCATGGAACAAAAATATACCTAGTGCATCGGGGTGCACAAAAATAAATCTCTAGTGCATCAGAGTGCACAAAATCAAAATCAAGTGCATCAGAGTGTACAAAATCAAAATCAAGTGCATCAGAGTGCACAAAATAAACCTCAAGTGTATCGGGGTGCACAAAATCAAAACCAAATATACTTAGGGTATATATATAAAATCTTTTAACTATGTGCATCTGATGTGCATGGAAATAACAGTGTAGTGCATCCGGTGTACATAACACTTCAATCGAGTGCAGTCACCTCGCACGAAAATCTAAACAGGTGCACCTGGTGTGCACAAAGCATAAATCAATCCTCAAATCCTCAAAATACATATATCAAAATCACGGACGTTGAGTTGTCCTTTCTCCAACGTTGAAAATGAATGTTTTAGATTATAAAAACGTAAATCGAACTCAAAGGACATCGAAGCATATTCTCTTCAATGTCGGAAGGTGTTTATACCACCGGAATTGGCATAGCAAGGATTACTACTTGCCGTCTGCCACGTTCTAACGTCCTTTGTCTCTGAATTCTGGTTCTTCTTGCGGATTTCTAATACCATAGTTTCTTTATGCGATCGTCCGGTGAGGAGCAACGACACCATTCGTCTTATTGCTGATACATCCCATCACACTTTCTTGACCAGTAGACCAGTCTCTTGTAACGCAACAGATTGATAACGGAAATCTCTATCCTCTGCTCGTATGCTAACAACTAATTCTAGTCAAATCTTATTTATTATAAACTCCTGGAAGAGAATCCATCAAGTCTTCTGTTAAAATTATTTATCCAGACTGCCCAGAACTAGCACCCATTTCTTAACCCACTTTCTCTTTAGCAACCACGGTCATTCCTGTTTGATTTCCTCCTAAAAGTGTAGTTGCACGCATCATCAAATCTTCAATATCAACTGTGAAGAACAACTGTCCACTGCACCATTCTCTTGTTCCATAAATTCCCAATATTAACCACTTAAGGAGCGTATCTGCATAGTCACGCGAATTGCAAGTCATACTTGGTTATGACCAAACTCGGAGTCTTACAAACTCAGAAACACGAATCTGTCATCTCTAATACTCTGTAGAAGAATCTAGCTAATCTCACCTTTGAAAACTCGTCCTAATTCGTCGGAGGAAAACTTACTGCACGATATCATTCTTGAACGACTTGCATCAAATCTGAGCAAAATCCATCTGTAGAAGCACATCAATTTCACCGATCTCGTATCGAAGCGCCACAATGGATTAAAAGTCCTAACCATCCCACATCTGAATGGCTATGAATCCTGCTGATCCATCTATACTGGTAACATTGTCAACCTTTAACTTCATGAACTCTGGGAGCAACATCTCGATAATCTCAGCAATGATTGGTACCGCTGTCTGAACAGTACACAACACCATAATCTTCGAAGAGGGAAAACTATCACGTCTTAAGTCTGTCTGATCTCTAACAATGACTCCACCATCTGGTGCGGATCCCAAAGAAACTCGCTTCTCTATTAGAACTCGATCAAATATGAATAAACGGCGTGTCTCTATATCATCGGAAAGTCACCCCGGTCAGTCCTTGTCCCAGACAAGTCTTCTCTGACCGTATCTCTAACTGCAGCCCTCTCGGCCCTCATAAACATGGTGACCGAAACAATCAACATGCACTGACGAAGATAGATCAACGGAAGGAATAGAAGGAAGATCTCAAGATATAAATCCTAAGGTATCTTAGGCGGAGTAACATATCGTAAATATGCCGCGGAATATATGCACGGTACGTCACTCTACTTAGTACCTACTCCATCAACAAAGGTCATCCTATATAACGAAAGTTCGGGTATAAGACCCCCAAAGTCAAGTCTAAGTCCTATAAGGTAAGTCCAGGTAACAAAAGTGCATACCTAGATCCCATATAGCCAACCTAGACTCGAACAAAGGTTAAACCAAACGCTCTGATACCAACTTTGTCACGACCCAAATGTGGCACGTGACCGGCACTTAAATCACGTGATATCTAAAGACGTCGACGCGGTTCAAGTAAGCCAAAACCCGGAATCTAAACCCTTTTTAAAATTATTGGAGGTGAGTTTAAAATAGTCATCAGATGGAATCGGTTTAAATAACATTTAAATTTAACTTAGTATGTTTGAAAAGCATCTATGACGTTTTGAAATTTGACAGCACCTTCTTTGAAAATTTTACATAAAAACCCGATACAACTACAACAATAAAATAGCATCCCAACGGGAGCTAGCTTTCACGTCAAATCGACGGAGCAGCCAAACAATCTATATCAGAAGTCAACTCTAAAGAGTGCGACCTCACGGTTTCTAAGTCTCGCTTCTAAGTCCACAATATACCATTTCTAAGTTGATGGAGTTTTCACTAGATACAAGAATATATGAGTAATCAAGAGTGGGTACGATACAAGAATAACCCACTTACCAATCAATCACCTGAAAAGAATGTGTGCCCAAGCCGCTGATAATCCAAGCGGTGAAACCTGCAAGAAACTGTGGCACAATGGGGATGAGTTGCCAACTCAGTGAATAAAAATACATCTAAAGGTAGAAATCGAAATGCACGACGATACCTAGGTCATAAGTAAAGTACTACCATAATCTGTACTAATATAACATGATATGCGTATGTATCATAATGCAACACTAACTGTCATGCAACCACAAGTAGAATATACATATAGATGCTGTTCCCCGAATCATTCCTAGTCGAATCCAATAAATGAAATTTAACTGTGTACCTCATGATAACAATCATATCAATATATATGGATGTCCAGCATCAACATCGAAATCAGAAATCTCTCGTGTCCAGTATCAACACGTAAATGCAGATACCGTGGACACCATCTCAATAGATGATCGCCGCCCGATATCCCTGACCCCGGTCAGTATTCCCTGAATATCAGCCGTGTCCAATCGAACCCCGATCAGTATCCCCGGGATATCTACTGTGCTCATCTCTATCTCCGGTATCGAGTATCCTCGTTAGGCTTCCCGCCTATAATGCGGCTATCCTGCCCCTCGGCCTCGAACCGGGTCCACCATATATCCGACTGTATGCCCCCCAACTCAGTCCGGATAAGTAACAAATCCGAAACCGAATAACCCTCCCCCCCCCACCTTGGTTCGGAATAAAATAACCAGAAAACATAAAATTCATGGTGGACGCCAACTCATCATATCCAGAAATATCAAGTAAACAATGAGAATATTTGCATAGATTATATTGATGATATATATATATATATATATATATATATTATATGTATATATATTATATATATATAACAGTGTCCCATACCACCGATATAAATCATCAGAAGTAAATATCCATAGAATCCATAAGAATCAAATACATCATTTATAGTACTAATATTCGTAATTTACAACAGGAATAAAGAAAGACTACTTAATTATATCACATAGGCATAATGATCTCAATTTTACTGTGTCATGGAATTACTAATGATGTGTAGTGTAGCATACGCGTCTGTGCTCGTGCAACATGGCCATCATTAGTATTTGTGCAAGTGTTTTACGGTATAACAACCTATTTATATTAACACATATATTGTCACGCCCCGCTTCCCAGAGTACGTTAAGACAGGCACGTGACAGAGCCAACCATGCTACCTGTGGATAGGAAATATCCTTCCACAGTCACTTTACGGCTGTAAAGATATCAAGAACAATAATAAACTATCTAACACAAGTCCATAGGCCAAAATAACGAGTCAAGAATAAAATAATGCGGAAGCAAAAAGATCCAATACAAGAATAAACTGGAATGTACGTCCCATAATGCGGGCTCACATCAGGAATGAAAATGCATAAATAAAACCAAAATACTAACAAGTCCTCACTGCTCGGCCTGCTGACTGAAATACTCTTGCTCGGCCTACAGCAAAGGTAAAGAATCTGGGCCATGCAAAACCTAAACGTCAGTGCGTCATAATATCAAGCAATAATATAAACAGGGGTAGCAAGACATGCAGGTAAGAGTATGAACGATAAAACAGGTATAACAGTAACATAAAGTAAGGAGAGTGAAGGGTAAGGCATAGGAGATGTGCAGTGAGTAATCTATACTGGTCTACTGGGTTAACTACTCTCAAGTCTTGAAATCAATTTGATGAATCATTGATGTAACTCAATAGTATCCCGTGCGTGCCCGGGACCACGGTCAAGATTCTCGGGCTGAATCCGAGACGTGCCACTAGGCAGTAAAAGGTAGTATGTAACGATGAATGATGTCAGCCGCATCATCCCGGGGCTAGCCTAGCCAGTAAGACTGATCAGTAAAGGTATCGAACTGTCGAGTTATAAGTCAGGTTTCATCATTGATTTCCCCATACCCCCAAGTTATGTGTTCAAGTCAGGTATTGATAAATCTGGAGCTAATGCCAACACAGGATCAAGCAGGTACAGGTTTGTCTGAAATAGACAATAGGAAATGTCCGTAGGGACAACGGGTCAAGATTGTTGGCATTAGTAACAAGATCAGGTAACGGGTCAAGCTATGGTACATCAGGTCATGTCAGGTAGTGAACAAGTATCAGTCGTGTCAAGAAGTGCACGGTATCAAGTCGTGTCAAGTAGTAGTGTATCAAGTCATGTCACGAGGTGCACAAGTGTCGCGTGGGTGCTCATAATCAAACTGTAGTAAATATGGGTGCACACAATCAAGTATGGAGTATTAATATGACAATAAAATGAAATACTGTAACATGATATGCGAATAGGTATAAAATAAATGGTACGGATGCACAATAAAACATGGATGCATAATTAACTATTAGGGTTATATTTACAGTTCCAACACTAAATAGGATGCACTTTATTAAACATGGGGTATTACAACAACAGTATTAGGTTATAAATGAGATCGGTAAATGCAGCTATATATGTTCTATTCTATATGGATGCGAATGGATATCGTAAAACCTTTAGATGATAAAATAGTTAATGCACGATGTTCAATTAAACAATATGAATGGTTATATTCAATTTGATGCGGTATATTATAGTATGATATGTGACAAGATAGGTTTGCATATGCTAGATATGAAAGGATAAGAATGGATGCATACGATCATTGTAAAACTGTGAAACAAGTACTTTGGATGCACAGTTTGAAATTCAATTATTAAATTTATTAAATAGATGCATAAAATGTAATATAGCATGTAGCAAGATAAACTTGCCTCGGGGATCCACAGATGCATGGCACGCAGCAAGAATGCGAGAAAACGACGGAAAATCTCCATTGGGGCATTTCGTCGAACACTTTGCGCGCACAAACAAACATAGACGGAATGGAGATCTAGAGGCAGAGAAATGATCACTTCGTTCACGCAAATGCAGGCGACACATTGGAGCCTCGGTTCTCATCTCGGAGTCGCGTCGAATGGGCTGTCGAATGTCAAGGGTTTGGTGTTGTCAATCAGCCAAGAGGGGGAGACGAAGGCGAGGGGGTTACTCTGGCTTGGCTCTGGGTTTGGAACAGAGAAGGCGAGGAGATGGTGACAGGGTCTCCGGCGATGAGAGGTGCTGGCGATGGGTGTGGGCTGCGGTGAGGCTCGGGTTGCAGAGGTGCTCGGGGATGGATGTGCAGGCACTCGGGGTTGGAGGAGGAAGAAGAGAGGGAGGTGAGGAGATGATGAGGGTGACGATAGCGATGTCGACGGTGAGGTTCAGGCGTCGGGTTAGGTGACCGGCGGTGGTGGTTTTTCTTGGGTTGGCTCGGGGTTGTCGGGGTTTGCAGTGGGTTGTGAACTCGAGAATGGAGAGGAGGAGAAGGTGACGAGGGGAAAGATAAGATCAGGTGATGGGGACGGCGACGAGGTCGGCGGTGGAGGAGATGGGTGCGTGGGTTTCTTAGGTCGTCGTGTTCGTCGGGGTTGTGATGGAGAGAGGTGATGATGACGAGGGCAAAGGTGGTGAGAGGATGAAGGCGAGGGTAGCGGCGGCGACGGCGAGGGTGAGCGTGGGTTAGGGTTCACGCGAGGCAGGGAGGCGGTGACGAAGGAAGAAAGAGAGGAGAGAGAGAGAGAGGTGAGAGGTGAGTTTTAAATAGGGTTTAATAATATATAAAGAACTATGTATATATATATAAAGAAAGAGAGAGAGAAAGAATTGTGAGAGAGAGAGTAGAGATAGAGAGAAGAGAGAGAAATTGAGAGGAGAGAGATAGAGAGGATGAGAGAGATCGAGACGAGAGAGAGAGAGATGAATAGTGAGGAGAAAGAATTTTGGTTAGTAGTGGGAGAGAGAGAAAGAGAGAAAGGAAGAAAAGAAGAGAGAGAGAAAGAGAAAGAGAGAGGGAGAGTGGGGCCACGGCCATAAAGAGAGAGCTGGAAAGATTTCTGATTGGTTAGGAGTTAGGATTTAAATTTTAAAAAGATTTTTGTTTGTTATCGAAATTTTAAAAGCTGGATAAAATATAAGGATATTAAATTAATTAATTTGGATTTTGGCGGGATACAAAAATATTTCAAAACGCGCCCGTGTCGGGTCGAAAAATTCAAATTTAAAATACGAAAAATATATGCGACTTCCAAATTTTAAAATGAATGCTCAGGTAACGAAAATGCATACCCCCAAGAACGGATGCACGTACGTGCGCGTAGCCATCCAAACACGCCCGTTTCACTGAACGGAACGAGCACAAGATGCGCGGATGCTACCACGGAGTTAGGGGTATCAAACAGACTATGAAATGCAATTTTAAAATATTTTCCGTGACCTAAATTGTTATATGGTAAAATATGCAATGCCAGATGAAATGCCAGTATGCAGTATACATGAGATGCACGTGTCTATGTAACAAGCCAAGGTAATTCATAAATATGAATCAAACATTGTTCAAGCAAGCGGGTCGGGTCGAATGCAATGTAAAAATGTAAAATACCATTCGTACCCAAAACACGATAAATCAAGAAAATACCAAAATAAGAAAAATACGAGAACTGGAATTGGTATAAATGAACTAGGTTGTTACATTATACCCAACTACAAAAAGAATTTCGTCCTCGAAATTCCAAGAACAAGAAAGGATAAACAATCAAGAAACTACAAGAATAGATGTGGAAACTTCTGCCGGATTTCATCTTCTCGTTCCCAAGTTGATTCTCCATGTGAGCGATTTTCCCAAGAAACAAGTACAGGAGGGATAACCTTGTTCTTGAGAACCTTTTCTCTTCGATCCACAATCGAAATCGGTCGCTCCTCAAGGTTAAATCTTCTCGTACAGTTAGCTCCGAATGATCCAACACATGTGTTTCATCTCGAACATACTTACGGAGTTGAGATACATGAAACACGTCATGAACATTCGCCAAAGATTGCGGTAACGCCAATCGATACGCCACTTCTCCAACACGCTCCAAAATCTCAAAAGGTCCAACGAATCGAGGACTAAGCTTTCCTCGACTTCCAAAACAAATCACCCCTCTAGTCGATGATATCTTCAAGAATACCAAATCACCAACGGCGAACTCTAGAGGTCTTCTCGATGTATCTGCCCAACTCTTTTGTCGGTCTTGTGCTGCCTTCATATGCTTCCGAATAGTGTTAACTTTCTCCACTGTTTGCACGATCAAATCCGGTCCCAACAATCTTTGTTCTCCAACATCGTCCCAACAGACAGGTGAACGACACTTGCGACCATATAATGCTTCGAATGGAGCCATCTGAATAGTCGCCTGAAAAATTTTGTTGTAAGAAAACTCTACCAAATGTAGATGATCCTCCCATGAACCCTCAAAGTCTAACATGCAGGCTTTCGACATGTCTTCAAAAGTTTGGATCGTTCTCTGCGCGACTGGCCATCTGTCTGAGGATGATAAGCTGTGCTAAATTTCAATCGAGTCCCAAAACTTTCCTGTAAGCTCCTCCAGAAGTGTGATAAGAAACGGGTGTCCCAGTCGGACACGATGCTCACCGGTACTCCATGCAATCTTACAATCTCCTGCATGTACCGTTCTGCCAAAGCTTCCATTGATTGACCAGCTCGAAATGGTATGAAATGAGTTGTCTTGGTCAATCGATCGACAATCACCCAAACTGCATTGTTACCCTTTGGACTCCGCCGTAAAGCCGTCACGAAATTCATGGTTATATGTTCCCACTTCTATTGAGAAATCGGAAGTGGTTTCAATAAACCAGCAACCCTTTGATGTTCAGCCTTAACTTGCTGAAACACCAAGCACTTTGCTACAAAGCGGGCAATCTCCCGTTTCATGCCTTCCCACCAGAAATGCTGTCGTATATCTCGGTACATCTTCGTGCCTCCTGGATGTACGGAATATGCTGAACTGTGCGCCTCCTTCATAACTTCTTTGCGGATATCTCCCTTTGGCACACACAAACGACTACCATATCATAACGAACCATCTTCATGAATCAATAAGTCTGTTCGAAGTCCAGCTTCAACCTGTTCTCAAAACTTTTGCAATCTAGGGTCCTGTAACTGTGCTGCTTTAATATTCTCGATCAACGACGACTGTACTTGCAGCTGCATCAACTGTCCCGAAGAATGCGGTAGCGCAACTTCCAAATCGAATCTCCGAAAGTCTTCAATAAGTTCTTTCTGTGCAGTCAACATCTGAATTGCTGGCAACCGACTAAGCGCATCCGGCACAGCATTAACTTTCCCCGGATGGTACTTAAGATCAAGATCGTAGTCAGCCATCAGCTCCAACCATCTATGCTGGCTCATATTAAGCTCCTTCTGTATGAACACATAGTTCAGGCTTTTTTGATCGGTGAATACTTAGACCCTTTCGCCCAATAAGTAGTGTCTCCAAATCTTCAAAGCGAAAATCACAGCTGCTAACTCCAAGTCATGAGTTGGGTAATTCTTCTCATGGGTCTTCAACTGTCTTGATGTGTAAGCTATAACCTTCCCATGCTGTATCAAAACACATCCCAATCCTTTCCCAGATGCGTCGCTGTGAATCACCAATCCTCCAGAATTGTCTGGCACGGTCAAAATAGGAGCGGTTATCAGTTTCTGCTTCAACGCCTCAAAAGCTGACGCACACTTATCCGTCCATACAAATGATACTTCCTTGCACGTAAGCTTGGTCAGAGGCTCATCCAAACGAGCAAAATTCTCCACGAACCTTCTATAATACCCGGCAAGTCCAAGAAAGCTTCCAATCTCTGCAACATTCTTTGGAATCGACCAATCTCGAACTGCTGCAATCTTTTCGGGATCAACGGCGATTCCATCTCCGGACACGACATGCCCCAAAGACTTCACTTCTTCAAGCCAAAACTCGCACTTGCTCATCTTTGCATACAATCTTTCTTGCCTCAATGTCTGCAGTGCGATCTTCAAGTGTTCTGCATACTCTTCAATACTTCTCGAGTAAACCAGAATACTATAAATGAACACCACCAAAAACTGGTCTAAGAATGGTGAAAAGATTCGGTTCATCAAATCCATAAATATCGCCGGTGCATTCGTTACTCCGAAGGGCATCACTAAATACTCGTAATGTCCATACCGAGTTCAGAACGCAGTCTTGCAAATATCTTCTGATTTAACTCGGACCTGATGATATCCGGATCGCAAATCCAGTTTTGAGAATACCCTTGCACCACTAAGCTGCTCGAACAATTCGCCAATGCGAGGGATCGGGTACTTGTTCTTAATAGTCACCCGGTTTAATTCTCGATAATCGATGCACATTCTCCTTGTGCCATCTTTCTTCTTGACTAGAAGAACTGGAGCTCCCCAAGGTGAATTGCTGCTGCGAATTCAACCCTTCTCTAGCAATTCGGTAACCTGCTTCTTTACTTCTTCCAACTTCACTAGTGCCATCGGATAGTATGCCTTTGAGATTAGCGCTGCACCAGGAACAAGATCGATCGCGAACTCCACATCTCGTTTTGGCGGTAAACCCGAGATGTCCTCGAATACGTCCATGAACTCTCAAACTATAGCTGGCGCTTCCTCTTTATCAACTTCCATTGACGAAAGAACAATGCTTGTCGGCCTAACCCTAAACTCGACTAGCCCGACAGAACTGCTACCTCCAGCAAAACAAACTCCGGATGTCCGGGAATCTGGAAAATCACTTTCTTTGTCCTACAATCAATGTGAGAGTGGAAAGTGAGACCATCAATTTCCAAGACAACTTCATAACTGCCGGTATCGGTCACCAAGGAATCTGCAAAACATAAACTGGTAAGCAATAAAAGAGAACCAAGGTAATAGAATGACCATGAAGCAAGGAAATGAAACAAGACCAGGACTCCAAGTTACTTAAATAGAGTACCGCATTGTAACCATGCTGCAGTTCATAGTTACAATCACATAACTCCACTCAAGTAGCCTAAATCCTAGTATCAGAATCAAGGAACAGGGAGAAACAATAGGGAACAAAAAAGGTTTCAAGTCGAGATGCAAAGTGGTTTGCATATCGTCAAGGAAAAGGATAAGAGAAAGATATGATTCAAGAATCATGCTAGCAATGTGGCAGGACATATTCCTAATCATAAGTATTCTGATTCGTGTATTGGGTCCAATACCCAACTACAAAAGAATCAAACTCGATTAACCTATATCCTATGGCTCTGATACCAAACAAATCCTGTCACGCCCCGCTTCCTAGAGTACGCTAAGATAGGCACGTGACAGAGCCTACCATGCTACCTGTGGATAGGAAATATCCTTCCACAGTCACATTGCGGCTGTAGAGATATCAAGAAAAATAATAAACTATCTAACACATGTCCATAGGCCAAAATAACGAGTCAAGAATAAAATAATGCGGAAGCAAAAAGATCCAATACAAGAATAAACTGGAATGTATGTCCCATAATGCGGGCTCACATCAAGAATGAAAATGCATAAATAAAACCAAAATACTAACAAGTCCTCACTGCTCGGCCTGCTGACTGAAATACTCTTGCTTGGCCTACAGCAAAGGTAAAGAATCTGGGCCATGCAAAACCCAGACGTCAGTGCGTCATAATATCAAGCAATAATATAAACAGGGGTAGCAAGACATGCAGGTAAGAGTATGAATGGTAAAACAGGTATAACAGTAACATAAAGTAAGGACAGTGAAGGGTAAGGTATAGGAGATGTGCAGTGAGTAATCTATACTGGTCTACTGGGTTAACTACTCTCAAGTCTTGAAATCAATTTGATGAATCATCGATGTAACTCAATAGTATCCCGTGCGTGCCCGGGACCACGGTCAAGATTCTTGGGCTGAATCCGAGACGTGCCGCTAGGCAGTAAAAGGTAGTATGTAACGATGAATGATGTCAGCCGCACCATCCCGAGGCTGGCCTAGCCCGTAAGACTGATCAGTAAAGGTATCGAACTGTCGAGTTACAAGTCAGGTTTCATCATTGATTTCCCCATACCCCCAAGTTATGTGTTCAAGTCAGGTATTGATAAATCTGGAGCTAATGCCAACACGGTATCAAGCAGGTACAGGTTTGTCTGAAATAGACAACAGGAAATGTCCGTAGGGACAACGGGTCAAGATTGTTGGCATTAGTAACAAGATCAGGTAACAGGTCAAGCTATGGTACATCAGGTCATGTCAGGTAGTGAACAAGTATCAGTCATGTCAAGAAGTGCACGGTATCAAGTCGTGTTAAATAGTAGTGTATCAAGTCATGTCAGGGGGTGCACAAGTATCACGTGGGTGCTCATAATCAAACTGTAGTAAATATGGGTGCACACAATCAAGTATGGAGTATTAATATGACAATAAAATGAAATACTGTAACATGATATGCGAATAGGTATAAAATAAATAGATGGATGCACAATAAAACATGGATGCATAATTAACTGTTAGGATTATATTTACAGTTCCAACACTAAATAGGATGCACTTTATTAAACATGGGGTGTTACAACAACAGTATTAGGTTATAAATTAGATCGGTAAATGCAGCTATATGTGTTCTATTCTATATGGATGCGAATGGATATCGTAAAACCTTTAGATGATAAACTAGTTAATGCACGATGTTCAATTAAACAATGTGAATGGTTATATTCAATTTGATGCGGTATATTATAGTATGATATGTGACAAGATAGGTTTGCATATGCTAGATATGAAAGGATAAGAATGGATGCATACGGTCATTGTAAAACTGTGAAACAAGTACTTTGGATGCACGGTTTGAAATTCAATTATTATATTTATTAAATAGATGCATAAAATGTAATGTAGCATGTAGAAAGATAAACTTGCCTCGGGGATCCACAGATGCAAGGCACGCAGCAAGAATGCGAGAAAACGACGGAAAATCTCTATTGGGGCATTTCGTCGAACACTTTGCGTGCACAAACAAACATAGACGGAATGGAGATCTAGAGGAAGAGAAATGATCACTTCGTTCACGCAAATGCAGGCGACACATTGGAGCCTCGGTTCTCGTCTTGGAGTCACGTCGAATGGGCTGTCGAATGTCAAGGGTTTGGTGTTGTCAATCGGCCAAGAGGGGGAGATGAAGGCGAGGGGGTTACTCTGGCTTGGCTCTGGGTTTGGAACAGAGAAGGCGAGGAGATGGTGATAGGGTCTCCAGGGATGAAAGGTGCTGGCGATGGGTGTGGGCTGTGGTGAGGCTCGGGTTGCAGATGTGCTCGGGGATGGATGTGCAGGCGCTCGGGGTTGGAGGAGGAAGAAGAGAGGGAGGTGAGGAGATGATGAGGGTGACGACAGCGATGTCGACGGTGAGGTTCAGGCGTCGGGTTAGGTGACCGGGGGTGGTGGTTTTTCTTGGGTTGGCTCGGGGTTGTCGGGGTTTGCAGTGGGTTGTGAACTCGAGAATGGAGAGGAGGAGAAGGTGACGAGGGGAAAGATGAGATCAGGTGATGGGGATGGCGACGTGGTCGGCGGTGGAGGAGATGGATGCGTGGGTTTCTCAGGTCGTCGTGTTCGTCGGGGTTGTGATGGAAAGAGGTGATGATGACGAGGGCAAAGGTGGTGAGAGGATGAAGGCGAGGGCGGCGGCGGCGATGGCGAGGGTGAGCGTAGGTTAGGGTTCACGCGAGGCAGGGAGGCGGTGACGAAGGAAGAAAGAGAGGAGAGAAAGACGTGAGTGGTGAGTTTTAAATAGGGTTTAATAATATATAGAGAATTATGTATATATATAAAGAAAGAGAGAGAGAGAATTGTGAGAGAGAGAGAGAGAAAGAGAGAGAGCAGAGATAGAGAGAAGATAGAGAAATCGAGAGGAGAGAGATAGAGAGAAGAGAGAGAAATCGAGAGGAGAGAGATAGAGAGGATGAGAGAGATCGAGATGAGAGAGAGAGAGAGAAATGAATAGTGAAGAGAAAGAATTTTGGTTGGTAGTGGAAGAGAGAGAGAGAGAAAGAAAAGAAGAGAGAGAGAAAGAGAAAGAGAGAGGGAGAGTGGGGCCACGGCCATAGAGAGAGCTGGAAAGATTTCTGATTGGTTAGGAGTTAGGATTTAAATTTTAAAAAGATTTTTATTTGTTATCGAAATTTTAAAAGCTGGATAAAATATAAGGATATTAAATTAATTAATTTGAATTTTGGCGGGATACAAATATATTTCAAAACGCGCCCGGGTCGGGTCTAAAAATTCAGATTTAAAATACGAAAAGTATATGCGACTTCCAAATTTTAAAATGAATGCTCAGGTAACGAAAATGCATACCCCCAAGAACGGATGCACGTACGTGCGCGTAGCCATCCAAACACGCCCGTTTCACTGAGCGGAACGAGCACAAGATGCGCGGATGCTACCACGGGGTTATGGGTATCAAGCAGACTATGAAATGCAATTTTAAAATATTTTCCATGATCTAAAATGTTATATGGTAAAATATGCAATGCCAGATGAAATGCCAGTATGCAGTATACATGAGATACACGTGTCTATGTAACAAGTCAAGGTAATTCATAAATATGAATTAAACATTGTTCAAGCAAGCGGGTCGGGTCGAATGCAATGTAAAAATGTAAATTACCATTCGTACCCAAAACACGATAAATCAAGAAAATACCAAAATAAGAAAAATACAAGAACTGGAATTGGTATAAATGAACTAGGTTGTTACATATATGTGTATACATTATATAACAGAACGGTTCTACAGTGACATGGCAGTACCAATGAGGTGTGGTGTAACATATATGGACGTGCTTGTGCAATATAGTACTCATTGGTAATTGTGCAGTGTTCTATCAGAGTGTTCGTATCGCGGAAACGTATACATCGATAGTGTAACGCAAACATGTAAAGTAAGCTAAGCGTAACTATTAATTGTAATTACTTGCTATGAGCTATACCATTATCTTTAGAAATGGAACGATACGTTGGGTTTGAAATAAGGAAGCTGCCTTAGTTTAAAATAGATATTCGTTTTGGAAATTGGCACCGCATCCTTATATTTTATCATTAAAAGGGAAACTAATCATAGTTTTTAAAAGAATATAGCTCACACAAGTATTACATCCTAAAACGGAAATTAATCTAACTCTACAAGTCTAAAGGAACACTTGGTCGTTATTCAGCATATAAATCTTATCATTTCCAATGCATATAATTCCTCAAATAATGTCTCACATTATCACTATATCTCAAATCCTCTCTAGTACAGCATGATCCTTCGTACCAACTTACCAAACCATCCATAAACTATATGCATATGAGTATCGTACTAGATGCAATTTAATTCAAATATCCCTATCTTAATAAATTTCTAAAACTACTATATATCATAATACTATTTATAAGGTTGCGGCGGTGCTATACGCCATCCACCCGACTTCCCCCGTAGATGTAAATCTACCCACCAACTTGATGAGCTTGCTGAAATCCATGCTGCTATATCCGCCAACTCCGTCTCAGAAATCCTCGCAACGTCACCTATAATCGTATATAAAACCATATCGATGTAAATATCATATTAAAAACCAAAACAACGAGATAGGCACCCATAGGTTAGAACCTACAGTATACTTAACCCAAAAACAATAATATGCCACTGAAATCTATGTATGAACGTCGATGTTTCAGTCGCAGTACGAAATACGCAAAACTCGTATCGTAAATATCTGAAATTTGATAAAACCATTTCTAAAACGTTCCCCGATTTTACTGCGTAAATATTTAGATAACCCAAACAATACTAGAGACCAAAATTTACACAAAATAGGCCACAGAAGAAAAACCAACACAAAAGGACACCATGGGGCCGGCGTCGCCGGATCTTGGGTTCCTCTCGTAGGATCATATGGGGAGTTTGGGGTTCTGGTTTCAAGTGTTGTTTCCTAGTTCGCTCATTATACTTTTGGTTTTGCTAGTTTTTCTAGTGATTATACGTATTAGTTCCAGATTCAGTTTCAATGAACAAAATATCACAAAAGTTTATGTTTTCTGTTTTTCTTATGAAAACTGATATTGGACAGAAATAATTAAATTGAAAAGAGAGGAAGATATACTCATGGAGATTGTGTATAGTAGAACACCAGCTCCTAATTTGTATGTGAAAGCATCTAGGATTTGTAATGGATCAAGCTTGATGATTTGCACAAGTTGATGAAGGGATTTAGATATTTTCACTTGGATTTATGAATACTTAGGAATTTCTTGGTTTGGGGATGAAGAGTGTAGTGTTTCAGTTGGAATCACTACTAAAATCTCAAAGTATTAGGTTTAAATAGGGTGAGGAGATTTGTAGAGAAAGCATAAGGTGTATGATGAGAGGTGGAGGTGGCATGAGAGGAAGAAGGATGTGTCATTTGATGAAGCATGATTGATTCATGCAAGGAGGAGGTGTTAGATTTGAAGAAGGAGGTGTAAAGGTATGAAGGAGGAGGTGTAAGGTTATAAGTAAGGGTGAAAATGAGATGTTTGTGTGAAGATTTGCATAGAATGTTATATGCCAATCATGATAAATTATAACAATAATTAAAAACCTTCATATCATAAATCCAAATCCCCATAACATAAAAGATATGAAATGATAATTCTATCACTTAATTATCATTAGTTTAATGACAATTACAATGTCATGATAAAACAATTAAAATATTATTTTCTTGATATTACCCACTTTATTCATATTTATCAAAATAATTACATTTTTCGGATATGATTCCGATATCCAATTTCATAAGCGATATCATTTTCGTAAAAAATATCATTTTCATTATTTTTATAATAAAAGTTATAATTAAATATTCTTAATTTTCCAAAATGTTACATATTCCTTATAGAATATCCAGCACCTTATTCGATAAGGAAAGAGCCGAGATCTCTTCACCGGGAGTGACCTCTTTAACGAAACTAGCAGATGCTACAAACTCGGTTTGTCTTTTGATTGCTTTTATATTTTTTGCTTTGCATAGTGGTATTTGTGAAATATCCTGCACCTTATTCAATGAGAAAAGAGCCGAGATCCCTTCACCGGGAGTGACCTCTTTAGAGAAACTAGTAAAAGCCTCAAAAACACTCCTTTTCAAAATCACTCGATTCTACAACGATATCAAGTTCATTACACAAAAGGTTTTCTTAAAAACCTGACGTAGCGCTCCGTCATTTCAGATAAGTACTTCATAGTCGTAGCCCTACGTTTGATAGCCTTCGTCAAGACGTAGTGTGCGATAGCTATTTATACTTATCTGCTTAAGCATATGATGCGATTGAGTTAGGGTAGTCGTGCAACTTTGTTGGCCTTCGTCAAGGGTCGTGCGGGTGGGTTTAATTCAATCATGAAATGTACGGATTGAACTTGACTAGCTACCTATGGTTTGTTAGCCATCGTCGAGGTCATAGGATGCTAGGGGCAAAATTATCGGGAATTTCAAGTGTTGAAATTTGCATTGAGATTGCATACCTTCTATGAGATAGTTGGATCCCGATACCCACTGCGAGTAAGAGTTACTTCTGGGAGAGTTTTACACATTACAATTAGTCGATCAAGTAGTTGTCTAGAAAGGTTTCAACGGGGTTACGCCCCTGGGAAAACGAGGTTTATTTTAATTAGGTTCGTGCTGAAACCTCCCTTAAAGTACCGGCACTAGCCTGGCTGAAAAATTGGCGAACTTGTAAGGTGTAATTAATCTCGGCTAGTCTTTCCTTTTAAGGTTTGAAGGAAGATTTGATAAAAACAGTGGGAGCCATCCTGATTAGATAAAATAATAACCAATCTAATCTTGCAAGAGTATACGCTGAGTGTTTTCTTTTCTCTCTCTCTACGTAGCGACCATGTCACGTCTTAATCAAGATAATAATATGGATGTATTGACTGAACCTGCTTGTTATACTATGCTGGGGAACGTTGGTCGCGCTCCAACTTATAATTGTTATAAGACCGAGCAGGATATATGGGAATACTGGGATTCCCGTGCCGCCCAAATGAAGTAAGTGCATGATGATGCAACTTCTTCGGGTGTGTTCATTACCAAGAACTGTTTCTCAATATCCTCTACGTCCTGGGTATGAGATACTGGATCAGGATCCCACATATGTAATCAGCTACATGGGCTATAGAAAGGTAGAGAACCGAGATTGGGTGATAAAGTTTTAAGAGTTTGAAACGGTGCAATTGTTGCAGCCAAGCTGTTGGCAGTTATCACCCTGTATTACCAAATACATTGATTCTGAACGAATGTTATTAGATACCGAACCTGATATACAACATCATATCAGTCTCTTTATTTAGTAAAGAAGGATATAATTTTGTATTGTTGGATAATGTTTTGAACATTTCCTATATCAAGAGTTGATCGGTTCAGGCACGTTATCTAAAAACATATACGTTCTAAATCAAACCACAGTTCTTAACGTGCAAAACACACACAAGAGGAAGATTTCATAAATGAACGAATTCTTCTTGAGGCATTATAGACTAGGTCATATCAATGCTACCCGACTAGCTAAGTTACATTAAGATGCATATTTAAATCAGTTTGAATTTACATCTTGTGAAACTTGCCAGTCATGTCACAAAGATAAAATGACCATAGCTCCGTTTACTGAAAACAGAGAAAGAGTTAGTGAACTCTTGGAATAGATACATGATGATGTATGTAAGTCCCCTGTCTACAAATGCCAGGACCGGTTCTTTGTACTCCATTACATTCACTGATGATCTCTCAAAATTTAGACATATGTTCCTGTTGAAACACAAGTCTGAAGCTTTTGAGAAATTCAAAGAATATAAATCAGAAGTAGAGAAGCAACAAGGGTATAAGTATTATGTCCTTTGATGTGATCAGGGAGGAGAATACTTGAGCACGGAGATCCTGGATTATTCTAAAGGAGAATGAGATTCTCTCTCAGCATTACTCCTCCATATACACCACAGCATAACGGTGTATCGGGGAGGAGCAATCGCACCCTATTAGATATGGTGCGCTCTATGATGAGTACTACTGAGTTGCCTATTTCCTTTTAGGGAATTTTTGCACTTGAGAAGTTGCATACCTATTGAATAAAGTTCCAACCAAATCAGGTGCCTACCACTCCATATGAGATATGGTATGGAAAAAGCCCATGTCTTAAGTAAGTTAAGATTTGGGGTTGTCCGGCCTATGTCAAAAGAAAAATCCGGACAAACTCGAGATAAGGTCAGTTCTGTGGAAGTTTGTTGGATATCCCAAGTATTCGCAAGGGAATATCTTCTACCACACCGAGGAACAAAATGTTTTTTATTTCTCGGCATGCCACCTTTTTTAGAAAAGGAATTTTTATTTATGGAAGACATTTGTGGTCATGAGGTAGAACTGGAAGGAGTTCCAGCTATACAAACTGCAGCTGATGATTTGGTAGAACCGGAGGATTCAATAGTTCCTAACGAATCTCAGCCTCTCCACTGATTTAGTAGGGTTCCTCATCCACTTGAGAGATACTTCGGTTTTCTCTATGCCGGTAGGAGCGAGGATTGCATCATGAGATGATGACCTAACTAAATTTCGAGCAGGCCATCAAGAGTGGGGACTCTGCAAGAATGGCTGGATGCTAAGCGATCTGAGATGGAATTCATATAAACCAACAAAGTATGGACTTTGGTTGCTATATCTGAAGGGTTAAACCCCAGTCAAGAGCAAGTATATCTTGAGAAGATTACTTGGTGTAGATGGAAAAGTTGAGATATTCAAATCTAGACTTGTTGTAAAAGGTTTTCGTCATCGACCAGGTGTGGATTATGATGAAACCTTTTCTCCAGTGGCTATGCTTAAGTCCATCCGGATCCTACTTGCCATTGCTACATACCATGACTACGATATCTGGAGATTGGGTGTCATGACTGCTTTTCTAAATAGTGATTTAGAAGAGAGCGTCTATAAGTACACAGCCAGAGGGCTTCATAGACAGTGGGAGCAGCGGAAACGTGTGCAAGTTGCTTTACATGATAAAGCAGGCATCGCGGAGTTGGAACATCTATTTTGATGTGATAGTCAAAGAGTTTGACTTCATCAAAATGGTAGATGAACCTTGTATATACAAAAAGGTAGTAGAAAGGATAATGATATTCCTCGTATTGTACGTGGATGATATACTCTTGATAGGGAAGGAGTTTCCTATGCTATACCCGGTCAATCTCCTCTTATCACATTGATTCTCCATATAGGATCAAGGTGATACCCCCTAAATCCTGGGTTTTAGATGTATGAGATAGATCTATGTGGGTGTTAGGGTTCTCACTAGGTGTAGTGAGATGGTATCAATCGATCTTGGGGAGAATCACTGGATAGCTTCCAGGGTGGTAAGGTCGACTGAAAGTCAGTCACAGTCATTGTCTTTACCCTCAGTGGAGGGACGGTATGTTGGAAGAGTTCCAAGCTAGATACCGTGGCAAACTAGACGATAAAAGCTGGATACATCACTACCAAAGATGCTACCAAAGAGGAAGTCTAGGTATATATTAGTTCATGAGATGAACTTCATTCATACCATTGTGTGACAATGGAGCTGTGGCTTGGGCCTAGAAACCCCCGTCCCATCAGTGATCCAGACATATTCTAAGGTAGTATCACCTGATCATAGAGATGGTTGATCTCCAGGGGATCGAGGTTAGGAGAGTAGACTCAGAGGAAAATACGGCGGATCCACTCACAAAGGCCTTTTCCCAGAGAGAGACTTTTATGGGATGGTTGAGTATAAGATACTACAACCACTGCTATATGATGGCCCTAGTGCAAGTGGGAGATTGTTAGTTATATGTATGCCCTAGAGACCATTACTGTACATGAGATATATATTGTAGTGGATGTTTGGACATATATAGGGAGGACTTTCTTGCTCGACATGATAGTATGCTATCTGGTTACTCTTTATCTTAACATGTACACTGATTATCTCTCTGTTACATGTTGGTAAAGCCCTTATGATGTGTACTTGACTACCTAGATTATGATGCAGATCATACTAGTGGGACAATGGTAGTCTGTGAGTAGATCCTTTAATGTCCCTAGTCGTGGGTGTATCGAGACGGGGCATCGATATACCAGAGTAGACCAGCGTGTAGCTTCTCGACCCATGTAGATGGGTGATGGATGGTCCCATATCCATTGGTGTTTGACATCAGAGATGATATACGGGTGCTCAGTGGAGACTGGGTACACTGGACAGACTCGCCGAGAACTCCTAGATGGTATTATACCTCACGTCAGATGGCAGTTCTCTGGTGACACTAGTACAGGTTAGTCTGTCGATCCGAGATCGTCATAGAGTCTTGTGTGATTTCCACTGTGCTTTGATTTCCACCTTACCACGTGCAAGAGAACGTGCAAAACGGTGGTTTTTGGATACAGTCCCGAGTCACATGGGGCAATGAGCGATAAGAGGGGATACGTCTCTCCCGGTATTGGGGGTTGATGTTGCGCTGTACACGATTGGCTATAACAGGAAGTCCCTGACCAGGGCTGTTTCAGAGATTTACTGGTAAGTGTTACCAGTAGTTTCTCGACCCGTTATGAGCCTCATATCGGCATGACTTATCGAGTTACTAGGGTCTGACGTTTACCACCCCTAGACGAGATATGCGACATATCATACGAAAAGACTGGACTGTACGGTAGTGTTACTAATTGGATTCGCAGAAGTATGAGCAGGCTTGCTTGTTGATCTTCTAACTGCTCAATACCCGGGTGGCCGTTAAGTTTAGCAGACCGCTTGTGGCTTGTGGATGTTTTATATGATCATCACCTACTGCCGGCATATTGACGAGTCTTTAGAGTCCTACACAGAGGTTTCCTGGTTCATGAGAAATGGAGTACGAGCACATATGTGATATGTGCGGGACCAAGATTAATGCGCGTATGTGATACCGTATTCTATTCTCGTGATTTGTAACATAGGTTGGTTATATGTGATATAGCCGGGTTATCGGGTCAAGTGTTGATTCGATAATTTGTTACATTTGATATTAGTCGGTTATATGTGATATAGCCGGATTATTAAATCAAGTGTTGATTTAATAATTTAATGTATAATTATATATTTGATATATTAAGTTACATTAACTAATACTTGCTCACTCATGATTTCTTTTTCTCACTTGAATGTGCATTATGTATATATATGATATATATTTGTGTACATGTTTTGTGTCATTCTATATGACACATGTGACTTGGGTGCATGAGACTCACACCATGCTAGATTAATGAAGGGTTTTATTTATTTTAAGTTAAACAAAATTAGGTGGAAATTGGATTGATGGTTAAAGCTTGGAGAAGCTTGTGGAACCATTGACCAAGTCCACTAATTTTTTCATACTTAAGATATTTATTAACTCAACCATTAAATTAGCCATGGTTAAGTCTCTAAATGGGTTAATATGTGATATTAACTCACCCATGGTTCACATTCTTCACTTGGTTAATTCCATGAGAGCATTCTTCATCTTATTCCTCAAGCTCACTAGATTTTGTGAAGTGATGAAAATATTGTGAGAAAAATAAAACTAAAAAGAGCTCATTTCCTATTTCATCATCCTCTACTACTTGCCATTTAGTTTAGGGTGTTTTCTTCACTAATTTCACAATTAGTGAAGAGGTAGCATGAGCTTGAGTCTTCTCGACGTAGATCATCTTCGGCCTTGAAGACTTCGAGCATGCTTGTTCATTTCTCCGGGAGAACCCTTTCTAGAGTTCGGGAGATCACAACTCGCAGCGAAGGGACTATTACACGGAGCTTTTGAAATGAAGGACCGGTCTACAAATGTTGTATTCTTGTTCACTTCTCATGTAATGTTGATTAAAAAGTTTTGTTACCCTAGTTTTCTAGTTAGATTCCTAGATTGTTTGCTTAGCACCTCCCTAAATTTTTGTTGTGGCATGTTTGATACTTGCAAACCCTAGGCTTGGTGCTAAGGAAACCCTACAGGGACTTCCAGTTATAGCAAATTGAGCACAGCACGACATCTACCCCCAATACTGGGAGAGACGAAATCCCCTCCTATCGCTCATTGCCTCCATGTGACTCGGGACTGTACCCAAAAACCACCGTTTTACATGTCTTCTTGAACGTGGTAAGGTGGAAATCAAAGCACAGTGGGAATCACACAAAACTCTATGATGATTTTGGGTCTACAGACTAACATGTACCAGTGTCACCAGAGAACTGCTATCTGACGTTAGGTATAATACCATAGGAGTTCTCGGAGAGTCCGTCCAGTGTACCCAGTCTCCACTGAGCAACCGTATACCATCTCTGATGTCAAACACCAATGGATATGGGATCATCCATCGCCCATCTCATGGGTCGAGAAGCATATACGCTAGTCTACTCTGGTATATCGATGCCCTGTCTCGATACACCCACGACTAAGAACATTAAAGGATGAACTTATGGACTACCATGGCCCCACTAGTATGATCTGCATCATAATCATGGTAGTCAAGTACACATCCTAAGGGCTTTACCAACATGTAACCATGAGACAGTATCAAGAGACAAGTATACATGTTAAGATAAAGAGCAACTAGATAGCATATTATCATGTCGAGCAAGAAATTCCTCTCTATATATGTCCAAGTATTCACTATAATATACATCATATGTACAATAATGGCCTCTAGGGTATACATACAACTAACAATCTCCCACTTGCACTAGGGCCAGCTGTTGTAGTATCGCATACCCAACATCCCGAAGAGTCTCTCGAACTGTGTCTGGGGAATGGCCTTCGTGAGTGGATCCGTTGTGTTGTTTTTCGTGTCAACTCTCTTGACCTCGATCTCCCGATAATCAACTATCTACCAGATCAGGTGATACCGCCTCAGAATATGCCTGGATCGCTGATGCGACCTGGGTTTCTTGGCCAAAGCCACCGCTCCATTGTTATCACAATACAAAGGTATTGGATACTCAATGGGTGGTACCACACCAAGTTCAGTTATGAACTTCTTCTTCCAGACAGCCACTTTGGCAGCATCGTTGGCAGCGATATATTCAGCCTCCATCGTCGAGTCTGCCACGGTTTACTGCTTGAAACTCTTCCAGCATACCGTCCCTCCATTGAGGGTAAAGACAAATCCCAAGTGCGACTTAGAGTCGTCCTTATCACTCTGGAAGCTCAAATCGGTAAAGGGCTCCACTTGGAGTTCTCCTTTATAATACACCAAGAGCATCTTTTTAGTCCTTCTCAAGTACTTGAGAATGCTCTTCACAGCTGTCCAGTGACTCTCTCCTGAATCTGCTTGATACCTACTCACTACACTTAGTGAGTATGCTATATCGGGTCTGGTACATAGCTTCGCGTACATGATAGAGCCTACTGTCGAAGCATAGGGTATCTCTTGCACTCTCCAAATCAGTCTTGGGAGACATCTTTTTGGAGAGAGTGTGTCCTGAGATCGTAGGTAAAAATCCACGCTTGGATTCTTCCATACTAAATCTCTTCAGTATGGTGTCAATGTACCTGGATTGGAACAATCCCAGTATCCGTTTAGATCTATCTCTATAGATCTTAATCCCCAAGATGTAGGAGGCATCACCGAGATCTTTCATTGAGAATCTTTATGATAAGAAGAGCTTGACCGATTGCAGCATAGGAATATCATTTCCTATCAAGAGTATGTCATCCACGTACAATACGAGGAAGACAACCTTACTCTCTGCCACCTTCTTGTATATACAAGGTTCATCTACGTTTTTGACGAAGTCAAACTCTTTGACAACGGCATCAAAACAGATGTCCCAACTCCGCGATACCTGCTTTAACACGTAGATGGATTTAAGCAGCTTGCATACCTTTCCGCTGCTCCCACTGTCTACGAATCCCTCTGGCTGAGTCATGTGCACACTCTCCTCTAAATCACTATTTAGAAAGGCGGTCTTAACATCCATTTGCCAGATTTTGTAGTCATGGTATGCAGCAATGGCAAGTAGGATCCGGATGGACTTAAGCATAGCCACGGAAGAAAAGGTTTCGTCATAATCCATACCTAGTCGTTGACGAAAACCCTTTGCAACAAGTTTAGCTTTAAATGTCTCAACTTTTCCATCTACACCAAGTTTCTTCTTAAAGACCCATTTGCTCCCAATAGGTTTTACCCCTTCGGGAGCAACTTCCAAAGTCCATACTTTGTTGGTGTACATGGATTCCTGTAGGGTTCCTAGGCACACTAATGAGGTCTCACAAGGCATCAACCATGCCAAATTCAAAATTTTTTTATGTGCCAAGTAACCCTAAGCAAGATCATAACTAGAGGTATAGGCGAAAAAGATTGCAAGTTAACAACTTAACTAAGAGTGAACGGAAAATACAACCTTTGTAGATCCGGTCCTCCACTTCCTTGGCTCCGTGATGACGTCCCTCCGCTGTACCCATCGGAATCCTAGACTCCCGCGGTGGTTTCATCGGAGAAAAGATCGGGCTAGGTCGTCGACTTCGATGCCGAATATGATCTACGTCGAGGCAACTCAAGATCAAGCTCCAACTTCACCAAGTCATGAAACTTGTGAAGAAAACACCCTATACTACATGGCAAGTGGTAGAGGATGAAGAAATAGGAAGTGGGTTCACTTTAGAATTGGATTTCTCACTCTTTTCCTCAAGTCACCATTGAAGCTAGCAAGCTTCTTTCTTCTTGAAGAAGAAGAAGAAGAAAAAGAATATGATAAGAATAATGAAAATAGAAAATAAAGTGATTCTTATCATAGTTGCAACCATGGTTTAGTGTAGAGAATAAACTAGGGTTTAGTTGAATGGTTAGGGTTAAGGCAAAAGAAAAACTAGCTAGACTTTTCAAAGCTTCAAGAAGCTTTAAGTATCAAACAAAGAAAGCCACCATGTTATATTTTGCCAAAAATAAATAAAAAGAATGAATAAACAAGTAAAAACCCTAAACCATGAACTAAACATAGTTTAAGTCTTACACACACCCATGTTTGCATGTATCATCAAACATGATACAAACAAGTGCACAAAAAATATATCACATATACAACTTGTGCACATCAAGTGAGAAAATCCATCTAAAGTGAACAAATACTAGTTAATGCAAAGTAATATATCAAATATATAATTATGCATTAAATCATTAAATCAACACTTGATTTAACGATCCGGTCATATCGCATATGACCGACTAATATCCGATGTATCGACTTATCGAATCAATCCTCGATTCGATAACTAGGTTATATCGCATACAACCAATCGATACAATTATCGCGAGAATAGAATACGGTATCACATACACGCATTATTCTCGGTCCCGCACATATCTCATATGCGCTCCTATTTCATTTCGCTTGAGCCAGGAAACCTCTGTGTGAGACTCTAAAGACTCGTCAATACGCCGGCAGCAGCTGATGATCATATCAAACACCCACAAGCCGCAAGCGGTCTGCTAAACGTAACGGCCACCCGGGTATTGAGCGATCAGAAGATCGACGAGCAAGCCCGCTCACACTCCTGTGAATCCAACCAGTAACACTTACCGTACAGTCCGGTCTCGTCGTCTGATATGTCGCATATCTTGCCTAGGGGTGGTAAACGTCAGACCCCAATAGTTCGATAAGTCGTGTCGATATGAGGTCTATAACAGTTCGAGAAACTACTGGTAACACTTACCAGTAAATCTCAGCAACCCTGGCCAGGGATTTCCGGTTATAGCCAATCGAACACAGCGCAACATCAACTCCCTATACCGGGAGAGACGAATCCCCTCCTATCGCTCATTGCCTCCATGTGATTCGGGACTGTACCCAAAAACCGCCGTTTTGCACGCCCTCTTGGACGTGGTAAGGTGGAAATCAAAGCACAGTGGGAATCACACAAGACTCTATGACGATCTCGGGTCTACAGACTAACCTGTACCAGTGTCACCAGAGAACTGCCATCTGACGTAAGGTATAATACCATCTGGGAGTTCTCAGCAAGTCCGTCCAGTGTACCCAGTCTCCACTGAGCACCTGTATATCATCTCTGATGTCAAACACCAATGGATATGGGATCATCCATCGCCCATCTGTATGGGTCGAGAAGGTATACGCTAGTCTACTCTGGTATATCGATGCCCCGTCTCGATACACCCACGACTAAGGACCTTGAAGGATGTACTTATGGAGTACCATGTCCCCACTAGTATGATCCGCATCATATTCCAGGTAGTCAAGTACACATCCTAAGGGCTTTACCAATATGTAACAGAGAGACAATCAGTGTACACGTTAAGGTAAAGATCAACCAGATAGCATACTATCATGTCGAGCAAGAAAGTCCTCCCTATATATGTCCAAGCATCCACTACAATATACATCCTATGTATAGTAATGGCCTCTAGGGCATACATATAACTAACAATTCCATCTCAGATCGCATTGCATCCAGCCACTTCACAGAGTCTCCACTCGTGATGGCTTGCTCAAAGCTACTTGGGTCATCATCCTCCATGATGCAATCCTCGCTTCCACCATCAATGAGAAAACCGTAGTATCTCTCAGGTAGATGAGGAACCCTACTAGATCGGCGGAGAGGCTGAGCTTCGTTGGGAACTATCGATTCCTCTGGTTCTACCAAATCTTCTGTCGTAGTTTGTATGGCTAGAACTTCTTCCAGTTCTACCTCCTTGCCACTAATTTGTTTTAAAAGAAAACCCTTTTTCCAAAAAGGTGGCATGTCGAGAAACAAACACCTTTTGTTCCTCGGAATGGTAGAAGATATACCCTCGTGAATGTTTGGGATATCCTATAAACTTACAGAGAACTGACCTTGCCTCAAGCTTGTCCGGATTTTATGTTTTCACATATGCCGGACAACCCCATATTTTAACATAATTAAGATATGGTCTCTTTCCTTTCCATATCTCATATGGAGTGGTTGGCACAGATTTGGTGGGATCCATATTCAATAGGTCTGCAGTTGTCTCCAGTGCATAACCCCAAAAGAAAATAGGTAACTCAGCAGTGCTCATCATAGAGTGCACCATATCTAATAGGGTGCGATTCCTCCGCTCCGATACACCGTTGTGCTGTAGTGTATACGGAGGAGTAAGCTGAGAGAGAATCCCATTCTTTTTAAGATAGTCACGGAATTCCGTGCTCAAGTATTCTCCTCCTCGATCAGATCGTAGGATTTTAATACTTTTACCCATTTGGTTCTCGACTTCGGATTTATTTTCCTTGAATTTCTCAAAAGCTTCAGACTTGTATTTCATCAGGAACACATGTCCGAACCTTGAGAGATCACCAGTGAATGTAATGAAGTACAAGGAACCATTTCTGGAATATGTAGACATGGGACCACATACATCACTATGTATCAGTCCCAAGAGCTCACTAGCTCTTTCTCCGTGTTCAGTAAACAGAGTTTTGGTCATTTTTCCTTTGAGACATGACTGGCAAGTGTCATAAGATGAAAATTCGAACAAATTCAAATATCCATCCTTATGTAACTTAGCTAGTCGTGTCGCATTGATATGACCTAGTCTACAATGCCACAAGAAGGATTCGTTCATTTCTGAACTCTTCCTCTTGTATGTGTTTTGTATGTTAAGAACTGTGGTTCGATTTAGAACGTATATGCCATTAATTAACGAGCCTGATCCAATCAACTTTTGATTCAGGAAGATGTTCATAATATTATCCTGTACTACAAAATTATATCCTTCTTTAATTAATAAAGAAACTGATATAAGATTGCATATCAGGGTCGGAATGTAATAGCATTCGTTCAGAATCAATGTATTGCCATTTGGTAATACAAGGTGATATTCGCTAACTGCTTTGGCTGCAACATTTGCACCATTCCCTACTCTTACGGAATGATCACCCATTCCCAGTTCTCTATCTTTCCTTAGCCTATGTAATATATTACATATGTGGGATCCCGATCCTGTATCTAATACCCAGGACGTAGAGTGAACTGAGAAACAGTTCTCAATAACTAACACACCCGAAGAAGATGCATCAACATGCTTATTCTTCGTTTGGGCGGCGTGGGAATCCGGATATGTATCTATTCTCTGTCCAGTCTTATAACAATTATAGGAAAGAACGGAACCAACGTTCCCCTGCTCAGTATAACAAGCGGGTTCGGTCAATACATCCATATTATTATCTTGATTAAGACGTGACATGGTCGCTACCTGGAGAGAGAGAGAGAGAAAAAAATACTTTAGTGTATGCTTTTGCAAGATCAGATTGGTTATTATTTTATCTAATTAGGATGGCTCCCACTGTTTTTATCAAATCTTCCTTCAAACCCTAAAAGGAAAGAGTAGCCAGGATTAATTACAGTCTACAACTTCGCCAATCTTTCAGCCAGGCCAGTGCCGGTACTTTGAGGGAGGTTCCCCGTGCTTTCGCACAGACCTAATTAAAGTAAATTTCGTTTTCCCAGAAGCATAGCCCCGTTGACACCTTTCTAAACACCTACTTGAGCGGCTAATTGTAAAGTGTAAGACTCTCCCAGGAGTAACTATTACTCGCAGTGGGTATCGGGATCCAACTATCTCATAGAAGATATGCAATCTCATTGCAAATTTCAACACTTGAAATTCCCGATAATACTTTTGCCCCTAGCGTGCTATGACCTTGACGCAGGCCAAACAACCCATAGTCCGCTAGTCAAGTTCAACCCGTCATTTCCTGATTGAATTAAACCCACCCGTATGATCCTTGACGCATGCCAAACAACGCCGTACGAATACCCTAATCCAATCACATCTCATGCTACAAATAATTACTAATCAGCTACCGTTCACTACGTCTTGACGCAGGCCAAACTACCGTAGCACGAATACTAAAATAGTATTTATCTGAAATGACGGAGGGCTACGCAGGTTTTTAAGAAAACCATGAGCGTAATGAACTTGATATCGTTGTAGAATCGAGTGATTTTTGAAAAGGAGTGTTTTTTAGGCTTTTACTAGTTTTTCTAAAGAGGTCACTCCCGGTGAAGGGATCTCGGCTCTTTCCTTATCGAATAAGGTGCAGGATATTTCACAAATACCACTATGCAAAGTAAAAACTATAGAAGTAATCAAAAACAAAACCGAGTGGGTTATAGCATCTGCTAGTTTTGCTAAAGAGGTCACTCCCGATGAAGGGATCTCGGCTCTTTCCTTATCGAATAAGGTGCTGGATATTCTATAAGGAATACCGCTATGCAAAGCAAAAACCAGAGCTACCCTTTTTGAAAATTTGATTCTACAACATGTTTTAGGTTTCTTTTCTTTCATTAATCTCATTAATGAAGTCCCATCATTTATGTTTCCTAAGCATCATAGAAAATGAAACAAAAAATACAACGAACGCTTATGCCATCCGCATTCGCCATAATGTCCCGTTATGCACCGTTAGGTTGCTTCACTAACGGCATACCGGGACGGGACTAGCGCGGGTGAAAAATATAAGCAACGTCTATTATATATCTCATATATAATATATAGCCATTCGTCTCAGAATCCACAGTGATCACATCACAAAGCAGCAGAAGAAACATATGAAATATTGGATATATTAGGAGGTCCGTGTTTTATTTGGAGTCTGTATAAAACACGGATTCCACGGTCGCGATGAATAGCCAAACCCACATCCCGAGACCCCTACGAGAGCGGCAACCAACCCTACCAATTCTAGAGTTAGGAGACCCGGACTCGACTTCTCGAGTTGGTCTCCCACAAGACTCTAGACCTGGTTACTTGTGCTCCCCTCCTTGGGTCTATCTTAATACGGAAAAGTAAATAATATACAACAATGGTGACATCATCCTCAACCCGGAAGTGCCCCAATAAATGAATATTACATACAATGAATTTTACATGAATGAAAATAAAAACTCTCATCTCACATAAAAACCCCGGCTATTCAAAACACGACGATCCAATATAACATATCACAGAAACACATAACATCACATGTCATCAACGTAAGTAAATATGCGCATCCCAATTTTCGTTGACATATAGCAACGAAATCGGCGATACTCCACATATTACACTTACGGTCGCAAAAAAGAAAATTTCAAACTACAACATTTGGAATCCACAATCACCTTAGACATCATAAACCCGAAATATCACATACTTCGGATTTCATGCCTAACTATATGAATTCCACATATTGTATCACATTCCACAAATAGCTAGACGGTGTTAAACATTCCGATTGAATCGACAAACACCCAAAATTTCTCAAAAAGCTCAACACTTGAGCGTAGTTTAAAAATACTCAGTACATGCCACAGCTCCTATGAACCAGCCGTAGAAGGGTCAACCAATGCCTCACATGTGGCACCGCTGAACTACCACAAACCCTAGGGTTTAGTAGCGGTTCTGACGGTCACATAATCGAGTTAAGGTTTCGTTCATCTAGAGGGTCCACAGTATTACTTGCATGATTTTCTGAAAGTTTTAAATTAAGGAAAAATCCAGCACTTGGAAAATTTTCCGACAAGGGTTAAATTGGGTATTTGATATCCGTTCGAACTTTTTAACGCCGTCTAAAATTACCCGAAAAACTGTTAGAATTACGACTACGAAACACTCCGAGTTTCCTTTGCAGAAAATTAACATCACATGCATATTTAGCAAAAACAAACAATACCTGAAACACCAAAACCCAGAGACTAGAACACAGTGCAGATTTCAACCCTGAACTCCCTAAACGAACCGAGCAGGCCGGAATTTTTGCCAAAGTGGCCGGCCATTTTCCGAGCTCATGGGCTAGAATTTGTGTTGTGTCCATGTTGCATCTCATACAACATTCTGCACTTGTTTGAAAAATTTTTAGAGCCTGTTTAAAAATCGACAGAAACTGGATCTTGGATTCAGGTGTTTCGGAGTTGTTTAGGTTTCATAATCTAACATAATCCGTCTAATTCTCTAGCTAGGCTCTGATACGACAGCAAGATTTCGAGAGGCATCATCCATTCTATTTTCAAATTTTTGCCGTTTTAAAGAACCCTAAACTAGAATCAGTAACTAGAGAATCATACGAAACATATTGTAAACTACTTTTCAACTAAGTGAACTAGGAATATAACCTTTGTAGACAGGTCCTTCACTTCAATAGCTCCGTGTAGTAGTCCCTTCGCTCCAAGTAGTGATCTTTCGGACTCTACCATGGCTTCACAAGAAGAAAGAAACGAACTTGCTTGAAGTCTTCGAGGCCGAAGATGATCTACGTTGAGGAGATACTAACCCAAGCTACTACTTCACTAATGAGAGATTAATGAAGCTAACACCTTATACTAAAGTGCTAATATAGAAGAAGATGATGATGTAGGATTTTTGCTCACTTTAGAAGTGATTTTCTCACTAATATTTCTCACTTGCTGAAAAACTAGAGAGCTCTTGAGCTTGAAGAAGAAGATGAAGAGAGAGAATGTTGTGAAAGTGAATGGCAACCATGGGTGAGAAAATATCTAATATTACTCATGTAGAGACTTAACCATGAGTTTAGATAATGATTGGGTTAACAAATATCTAGTGTAAGAAAAAACTAGTGGACTAAGTCAATAGATCTCAAAGCTTCATGAAGCTTCATGCCATATGACAAATTTCCAACTAATAATTGAATTACCATAAATAAATAAACCCTACATTATCTTTATCATGGTGTAATTCTCATACACCCATGTTGCATGTATCATCAACCATGACACATAATAAAACACAATTAATATATATCATATATATATTAAGTGTGCACATGTGAGAAAAATAAATGCTTAAGTGAGATAATATTAGTTAATGTAAACTAGTATATCAAATATACAATTATACACTAAATTATCAAATCAACACTTGATTTAATAATCCGGCTATATCACATATAATCGACTAATATTATGTACCAACTTATCGAATCAACACTTGATTCGATAACCCGGCTATATCACCTATAACCGACCGATACAAATATCACGAGAATAGAATACGGTATCACATACTCGTATTAATCTCGGTCCTGCACATATAACATATGTACTCCTACTTCGTTTTGCCTGAGCCAGTAAAACATCTGTGTAGAGCTCTAAAGACTCATCAATACGCCGGCAGTAGGTGGTGATCACATCAAGCACCCACAAGCCATCAGCAGTACTAGCTGGACGTAACGGCTACCCTGGTATTGAACGATCAGAAGATCAGCAAGCTAGCCCGTTCTAATTCCTGCAAAATCCTGTCAGTAACACTATCGTACAGTCCGGTCTCTTCGTCTAAGATGTCGCATATCCAGTCTAGGGATGGTAAATGTCAGACCCCAATAACTCGATAAGTCATGACGATACGATGCTCATAATGGGTCGAGGAACTACTGATAACACTTACCAGTAAATCTCTAAATCAGCCCTGGCCAGGGACTTCCAGTTATAGCCAATCGAGCACAGCACGACATCTACCCCCAATACCGGGAGAGACGAAATCCCCTCCTATCGCTCATTGCCTCCATGTAACTCGGGACTGTACCCAAAAACCACCGTTTTGCACGTCCTCTTAAACGTGGTAAGGTGGAAATCAAAGCACGGTGGGAATCACACAAGACTCTATGACGATCTCGGGTCTACAGACTAACCTATACCAGTGTCACCAGAGAACTGCTAGCTGACATCAGGTATAATACCATCTAGGAGTTCCCGTGTACCCAATCTCCACTGAGCACCCGTATACCATCTCTGATGTCAAACACTAATGGATATGGGATCATCCATCACCCATCTCATGGGTCTGGAAGCGTATACTCTAGTCTACTCTGGTATATCGATACCCTGTCTCGATACACCCACGACTAGAAAGATTAAAGGATGAACTTATGGACTACCATGGCCCCACTAGTATGATCTGCATCATAATTCTGGTAGTCAAGTACACATCCTAAGGGCTTTACCAACATGTAACCATGAGACAGTATCAAGAGACAAGTATACATGTTAAGATAAAGAGCAACCAGATAGCATACTAACATGTCGAGCAAGAAAGTCCTTTCTATATATGTCCAAGCATCCACTATAATATACATCATATGTACAATAATGGCCTCTAGGGCATACATACAACTAACAATTACAGGAGATGATGAGAAAGGGAATTCTGACTTGAAGGGCCATCTTCAGAAGCAACTTTGCACCCAAGACCTAGGGGAGTTGAAATACTTTTCAGGCATTAAGGTATCGAGATCACCGAAGAAAGGAATTTTCGCCACTCAACGAAAATATAAGCTTGATATGCTCTCGGAGGGCAGCATGTCTAGTTGTAGGCTTATCGACTCTCCTATAGATCTGAATGTAAAGCTCTTTGCGGATCATGAGGAGCATGTTTCTAATCCAGGACGATACAGGAGATTAGTTGACAAACTTAACTACCTGACTGTCACTTGTCCAGATATAGCCTTCCCAGTCGGTGTAGTGAGCCAGTTTATGTATGATCCTCGCGAGCCTCATCTTGATGCTGTTAGTTATATGTATGCCCTAGAGGCCATTATTGTACATGCGATGTATATTATAGTGGATACTGGACATATATAGGGAGGACTTTCTTGCTCGACATGATAGTATGCTATCTGGTTGCACTTTACCTTAACATGTACACTTATTGTCTCTCTATTACATGTTGATAAAGCCCTTAGAATGAGTACTTGACTACCAGGATTATGATGCAGTTCATACTAGTGGGGACATGGTAGTTGGTAAGTACATCCTTCAATTGTTCCTAGTCGTGGGAGTATCGAGACGGGGTATAGATATTCCAGAGTAGACTAGCGTATACGCTTCTTGACCCATATAATGGGCGATGGATGATCCCACATCCATTGGTGTTTGACATCAGAGAAGGTGTACGGATGCTCAGTGGAGACTGGGTACACTGAACGGACTCGCCGAGAACTCCTAGATGGTATTATATCTATCGTCAGATAGCAGTTCTCTGGTGACACTGGTACAGGTTAGTCTGTCGACCCAAGATCGTCATAGAGTCTTGTGTGTCTCCCACTATGCTTTGATTTCCACCCTACCACGGCTCTACTGAGTCGTGCAAAACGGTGGTTTTTGGGTACAGTTCCGAGTCATATGGAGGCAATGAGCGATATGAGGGAATTCGTCTCACCCGGCATTGGGGGTTGATGTTGCACTATGCTCGATTGGCCATAACAGGAAATCTCTGGCCAGGGTTGTTGAGATTTACTAGTAAATATTATCAGTAGTTTCTCGAATCGTTATGGACCTTGCATCGGCATGACTTATCAGGCTATAGGGGTCTGACGTTGTACCACCCTCCAGGCTGCGATATGCGACATATCAGACGAAGAGACCGGACTGTACGGTAGTGTTACTTAATTGGATTCGCAGGAGTATGAGCAGGCTTGCTTGTTGATCTTCTGATCGCTCAATATCCGGGTGGCCGTTACGTTTAGCAGACCGCTTGCGGCTTGTGGGTGACTGATATGATCACCACCTACTGCCGGCGTATTGACGAGTCTTTAGAGTTCTACACAGAGCTTTCCTGGTTCATGTGAAACGAAGTAGGAGCACATATGTGATATTTGCGGGACTGAGATTAATACGCGTATGTGATACCGCATTCTATTCTCGCGATATGTGATATCGGTCGGTTATATGTGATATAGCCGGGTTATCGGATCAAGTGTTGATTCGATAGATTGTTACATTTGATATTAGCCGGTTGTATGTGATATAGCCGGATTATTTGATTTGATAATTTAATGTATAATTATATATTTGATATATTAACTTACATTAACTAATATTTGCTCACTAAACATTTCTTTTTCTCACTTGTGTGCATATAGTATATATGTGATATATATTAATGTACATTTCATTGTGTCGTGCTTGATGCCACATGCAACATGGGTGTATGAGACTTACACCATGGTAATAATAATCCTAAGGTTTTTATTTATTTTGGTAATTCACAAATTGGTGGAAATTTGTCATGGCTAGAAGCTTGGAGAAGCTTGTTGTCTCCATTGACTTAGTCCACTAGTTTGTTTTACTTAAGATATTTATTAACCTAACCATTATCCTTAGCCATAGTTTAGTCTCTACATGAGTTAGTCTATGACACTAACTCACCCATGGTTGCTATTCTCACCTCATGAGTTTTCATTTCTCATCCCATTTTCATCTTCTTCTTCCTCATGGAAAAGCTTTCTAGCTTTTGAAAAGGTGATGAAATATTGTGAGAAAAATTAATCTAAAGTGAGCTCATTTCCTACTTCATCATCCTCTACGATATTAGCCATTTAGTTTAGGATGTTTGCTTCACTAATCTACCATTAGTGAAGAGATAGCATGAGCTTGAGTCTCCTCGACGTAGATCATCTTCGACTTTGAAGACTTCAAGCAAACTTGTTCATTTCTTCATGTGAACCCTTACTAGAGTTCGGGTGTTCACTACTTGGAGTGAAGGGACTACTACACGGAGATTTAGAAGTGAAGGAACGGTCTACAAAGGTTGTATTTCTCATTCACTTAGATGTAAAGTTGTTTTCATTGCTTGTTCGTCTAAATCTCTAGTTAAGATTCTAGGGTTAGGGGTTTTTAGTACGGCAAAAATTTGAAAACGGCATGGACGATACCTCCCGAAACCTTGTTGTCGTCCTAGGGAACCCTATAGTGGTATCAGAGCCAAGCTAGAGATTTAAACGATATTTGTTAGATTACGAAACCGAAACAACTCCGAAACACCCGATATACAATCCTAGTTTCTTTCGAATTTTAAATGGCCTTTAAAAAAAATTTTAGCAACTGCAGAATGTTGTATATGATATAGCATGAACACTATGAAAATTTGAAACATTTTGACCTGATTTTGGCCGGCCACATAGGCATAAAATCAGAGCTCACCAGTTCTTCTGGGGATTTTTGGCTTCAAATTTTTAGAGTGTTCCAGTCTCTGGGTTTTGGTGTTTCAGGTGTTACTTGTTTTTACTAAATTTGCATGTGATATTATCTTTCTGCAAAGGCAATTCGGAGTGTTTCATAGTCGTAATTCTAATATCTATTCGGGTTATTTAGACGAAATTAAAAAGTTCGAACGGATATCAATAACCTATATTTTCGCCCGCTGAAAATTTTCCAAGAGTTGGATTTTTTCCAAATTTAAAATCTTCATAAAATCATGCAAGCGATTCTGTGGACCCTCTAGAAGAACGATACCCAAACTCGACTTTTTGGATCGCGGAACCGCGGTCATACCCTAGGATTTGCGCCAGTTCCGTGGTGACATGAGTGAGGCATGGGTCGGCCCTTTTACGGATGGTTCATAGATGCTGTGGCATGTTCTGGGTACTTTTTGAACTCCGCTCAAGTATTGAGCTCTTTGGGAAATTTTAGGTGTTTGTTTATTCGATCGAAAAGTTTAACATTGTCTAGCTATCTGTGATTGTGATACAATATTTGGAATCCACAATAATTAGTTATATGATAACTAGTTTGAATTTTATTAATCTAGCAATTTAGTCTCATTTGATCGGTTGCCACGGGATTTTTATGTCGATCAAAAGTCCGTCGCAATCATGTAGCGTACGCGGATACTCGCCGGGTAAGCTTACTAGATAGCCATGCCCCATAGCCCCGACTAAGTGACTGTAGGAGAACCCCATTGCCAAAAGCGACCATGGAATTTGTGTTTTATACTGGCTTAATTTAAAACACGGAATTCCTAGTATATCCAATATTTTATATGTGTTCTTCTGCTGCTTCTATTCTGTGATGTGGTCACTTGATATTCTGCGACGAATGCTTATATTTTATATATATGACATATAATAAATATTGATGCTTTCGTTTCTTCTGTGATGCTTAGGAAGCATAATTGATGAGACTTCATTAATGAGATTAATGAAATAAAAGAAAGCTAAAGATGTTGCAAAATCTTGTCTTAAAAACTGGTAGCTCTAGTTCTTACTTTGCATAGCGGTATTCCTTATAGAATATTCAGCACCTTATTCGATAAGGAAAGAGCCGAGATCTCTTCACCGGGAGTGACCTCTTTAGCAAAACTAGTAAAAGCCTCAAAAATAATCTTTTTCAAAATCACTCGATTCTACAACGATATCAAGTTCAAAGCATTAAAGGTTTTCATAAAAACCATCCACAGACCCTCCATCATTTTAGGAAGTAGAGTACTTAGTATTCGTGCTGCGTATGTTGACTATAGGTAAGGCGTAGTGTACGGTAGCTAAGTGATGTCTTCTTACACTGCATATGATGCGATTAGTTAGGACATTCATGTGATTATGTTGACTATAATTAAGGGTCATGTGAGTAGGTCTAATTAATCACGAAATGACGGGTAGAACTTGACTAGTGCTTATGATATGTTGACCGTAGTTAAGGTCATAAGTGCTAGGGGTAAAAACCATTATCGGGAATTTCAAGTGTTGAAATTTGCAATGAGATTGCATACCTTCTATGAGATAGTTGGATCCCGATACCCACTGCGAGTAATTGTTACTCCTGGGAGAGTTTTGCACATTACAATTAACCGATCAAGTAGGTGTCTAGAAAGGTGTTAACGGGGTTACGCCCCTGGGAAAACGAGGTTTATTTTAATTAGGTCCGTGCGAAAGCACGGGGAATCTCCCTCAAAGTACCGGCACTGTCCTGGCCGAAAAATTGGCGAACTTGTAAGGTGTAATTAATCCCGGCTAGTCTTACCTTAGGGTTTGAAAGAAGATTTGATAAAAACAGTGGGAGCCATCCTGATTAGATAAAATAATAACCAATCTGATCTTGTAAGAGCATACGCTAAGTGTTTTCTTCTCTCTCTCTCTCCTGATAGCGACCATGTCACGCCTTAATCAAGATAATAGTATGGATGCATTGACCGAACCTACTTATTATACTGAGCTAGGGAATGTTGGTTCCGCTCCCACTTATAGTTGTTATAAATCTGAGCAGGATATAGGGGAATATCCGGATTCCTATGCGACCCAATCGAGGAATAAGCATGTTGATGCATATTCTTCGGGTGTGTTTATTACCGAGAACTGTTTCTCAGTATTCTCTACGTCCTAGGTATGAGATACCGGATCAGGATCCCACATATGTAATCTGTTACATGGGCTACGAAAGGTAGAGAACTTAGAATGGGTGATATATCTCTAAGTGTTAGAGAATGGTGCAATTGTTGCAGCCAAATCAGTTGGCAAATATCACCTTGTATTACCAAATGGTAAATACATTGATTCCGAACATATGTTATTAGATAACGAACCTGATATACAACATTACATCAGATTCTTTATTGAGTTAAAGAAGGATATAATTCTATATTAGAGAATAATGTTGTGAACATTTTTCTAAATCAAGAGTTGATTGGATCAGGCGCGTTATGTAATGGCATATACGTTCTAAATCAAACCACAGTTCAAAGTATGTAGAACACACACAAGAGGAGTAGTTCAGAAATGAACGAATCCTTCTTGTGGCATTGTAGACTAGGCCATATCAATGTGACACGACCAGCTAAGTTACATAAGGATGAATGTGAGAATCTGTTCGAATTTTCATCTTATGATACTTGCCAGTCTTGTCTCAAAGGTAAAATGACCAGTACTCCGTTTACTGGAAATAGAGAAAGAGTTAATGAACTCTTGGGACAGATACATGATGAGTATACGGTCCTATGTCTACAAATACCAAGGCTGGTTCTTCGTACTTCATTATATTCACTGATCTTCTCTTAGGATTCGGACATATGTTCCTGTTGAAACACAAGTCTGAAACTTTTGAGAAATTCAAGGAATGTAAGCTTGAAGTTGAGAACCAGACGGGTAGAAGTATTATAGTCCTTCTATGTGATCGAGGAGACGAATACTTGGGCATGGAGTTCCTGGATTCTCTAAAAGGAGAATGTGATTCTCTTTTAGATTACTCCTTCGAATACACCACAGCACAACGGTATATCGGGACGGAGGTATCGCACCCTATGAGATATGACGCGCTCTATGATGAGTATTGCTGAGTTACCTGTTTCCTTTTGGAGTTATGCACTTAAGAAGCTGCATACCTATTGAATGGGGTTCCAACCAAATCAGTGCCTACCACTCCATATGAGATATGGAATGGGATGAGACCATGTCTTAAACGAGTTAAGATATGGGATTGTCCGGCCTATGTTGAAAAGCAAAATCCGGACAAACTCGAGGCAAGATCAGTTCTGTAAGTTTGTTGGATATCCCAAATATTTACGAGGGTATATCTTCTACCACACTGAGGAGCAAAAGGTGTTTTTTTCTCAGCATGCCACCTTTTTAGAAAAGGGATTTCTTGTGAAGAAATTAGTGGCCACGAGGTAGAACTGGAAAGAGTTCCAGCTGGACAAACTAACAGCTGATGATTTGGTGAAACCAAAGGATTCAATAGTCTCCGACGAACCTCGGCCTCTCCGCGAATCTGGTAGGATTCCTTATCCACTTGAGAGATACTACGGTCTTCTCGGTAACAGTGGGAGCGAGGATTGTATCATGGTAGATGATGGCTCAACTAGATTCAGGCAAGCCATCACGAGTAGGGACTTTGTGTAAAGGCTGGATACTATGCGATCAAAGATGGAATCCATATACACCAACAAAGTATGACTTTGAATGTTGCACATAAAGGGGTAAAACCCATCAGGAGCAATCAGATCTTGAGAAGATTCATGGTGTAAATGGAAAATTTGAGACTTTCAAAGCTATGCTTAAGTCCATCAGGATTAAAGCAGGTATCGTGGAGTTGGAACATCTGTTTTAATGTGGCAGTCAAAGTGTTTGACTTCATCAAAAAGGTGGATGAACCTTGTATATACAAGAAGGTTGTAGAGAGTAAGGTTATCTTATACGTATTGTACATAGATGACATACTCTTGATAGGAAATGGTTTCCTATGTTACACTCGGTCAAGCTCCTCTTATCACGAGAATTCTCCATGGAAGATCTGGATGATACCTGCTACATCTTGTGAATTATGATCTATGTTGATAGATCTATATGGATATTGGGAGTGTCCCAAATCCAGGTACATTAACACCGTACTAAAAGGGTTTAGTATGGAGGATTCTAAGCGTGGTGGTTCGCTCACTTACTCATGAATCACTCTCTCCAAAAGATGTCTCCCGAGACTGATTTGAAGAGAGCTCGCATGCAAGGGATACCCTATACTTCGGCAGTAGGCTTTATCATGTATGCGATGTTATGTACCAGACCAGATGTAGCTCACTCATTAGGTGTAGTGATCAGGAATCAATCGGATCTTGAGAGAATCACTGAACAGCAATGTAGGACATTCTTAAGTACTTGAGAAGCACTAAAGAAATATTCTTGTGGTTTGGTAACAGTGAACTCCAGTAGGAGTCCTTACCAATTCGAGCTTCCAGAGTGATAAGGTCGACTGAAAGTCAATCACAGGCGTTGTCTTTACCCTCAGTGGAGGGACGGTATGTTGGAAGAGTTCCAAGCTAAATACCGTGGCATACTAGACGATAAAGGCTGAATACATCGCTACCAACGATACTGCCAAATTGGCTGTCTGGGCATTTCTTGTTCATGAGATGAACATGGTTCCTACCATTAAGCGTCAAATTACTGTTATTGAGACAACAATGGAGTTGTGGCTTTCACTAGTAAAATAAGGGGGTGCCCCTACGGATAACAACATCCGTAGGGAAAGATAAAGTTTGGCCCTACGGATTAATCCGTAGGGCCAAACGGTTGCCCCTACGGTCCTTCCATATTTATTTAAAAATTATTATATCTTAAAGTGTTGTTTGCCCCTACGGAGCCGCAAACCAAGCACCTACGGGTATATCCGTAGGGGCATCTAAATAGGGATTTAAGTGATCGATCCTTATGCTGATTATTTCTTATTCCCTTTATCGATCACAGTTGCGCGCGAACCCAAATCCCCAAACCCTCGACGTTCCCGCCGATCGCCGTTCTCGTCGTCGCCAGCGCCGGTCGAATCGTTGTCGCCACCGCCTGCTTCTTCCTCATCTCCGTTCGTCGTCGCCATCGCCTGCTTCTTCAACCCACGGCCGATTCGTCGTCGCCACCGATTCGTCGTCGCCACCGCCTGCACAGGTTAGGAAATCTTAATTAAACAAATTTTTGATTGTTTTAGGTCTATGGTTCATGGTTTGGGTAGGCATCGGTTGGGGTTAGCGTTAGGGTTAGGGTTGGGGCTGGGGGGCTGCTGTTACGGTTGGGGTTGGGGTTCGGCAGGGGGTAGCGGTTGGGGTTGGGGTTGGGGTTGTGTGTCCCTGAGCACTTCTTGATTGGGGCTGGGACTGGGGCTGCGGGCTCGGGCTCGGGCTCGGGCTCGGGCTCGGGCTAGGGTTGGGGCTGGGGCTCGGGCTGCAGCTAGGGCTGGGGTTGGGGTTGGGGCTCGGGCTCGGGCTACGGTTAGCGTTAGGGTTGGGGCTCGGGCTCTGGCTCGGGCTGCGGTTGGGGTTGGGGTTTGGCATGCAAGGGGTTGGTGTTGGGGTTGGGGTTAGGGTTGGGGTTGGGGTTTTGGATTTCAGGGTCTAAGCTTTTTTCTTTGAATTGTTTTGTTTTGTTGCTGGTTCTTAGGTGAAGGGTGAATTTAGGGTTAGGTATTAGCTATCTGGTTGATCTTGGAACGCAATTTTGAAGATCAAATATTTACTTTATAATTTGATCAGGTTTGAATTGTTGGGTTCTTGTTGTTTGTGTTGCAATGTTGGTATTTTCTAATGTTGTCTAATGAGATTGGAGGGCTTTGATATGCTCTACGATATGCATTTCTAACGATTTGTCCTGCAGTCTGATACCAAGAACAACAAGTAACGAATAATAGAAAGGATGAGTCGTGTATTTAGGAAAAAGCAGAAAATGTTTTTTCTGACACCATGTACCCAATTTTCCCACACACACCCCTTCACACATGAATGTTGGAAGAAGATGTTTTTCTAGTAATATCTTCAGCATCATCGAGACTTAATTGCATTTGAATGGAGGATATATATTCTTTCAACTTAAATTTATATTATATTCATCTTATTTATTGATTTCTTTTCTATGTTGCAGGTATGTATCTCAATCTCAAGTCTAATGCATCTTAGTTCTTTAATGCTCAATTCTCAAAGGAGCTTAGTTCTCCATAGGAGCTTAGTTCTCCAAGATAGGAGCATGCTCCTCCCCATAATGCGCATATGCGCAAGCGCCACGTTCACTACGTGCAACGCACATGTGCTCGCCATGCGCGCACCACGTGCAATGCACGTGCGCACCACATGAGAATATTTAATAATATTAAAAGGAGCTTAGTTCTCCATAGGAGCTTAGTTCTCCAAGATAGGAGCATGCTCCTCTCCATAATGCGCATACGCGCAAGCGCCATGTGTGCTATGTGCAACGCACGTGTGCCCGTCATGCGCGCACCACGTGCAATGCATGTGCGCACCATATGAGAATATTCAATAATATTAAAAGAAGCTTAGTTCTCCAAGTTAGGAGCCTGCTCCTTCCCATAATGCGCATATGCGCAAGCGCTATGTGCGCTACGTGCAACGCACGTATGCACGCTATGCTCGCACCACGTGCAATGCACGTGCGCACTACATGAGAACATTTAATAATATTAAAGGAGATACGTTCTCCGTAGGAGCTTAAGTCCAATGCATATACACGGATTTTCTCCTTTGTCAGTAACTATCCCGTTCTTATATTTCTCAATATAGTAAGCATAACCTACAATTTATATGTTATACAGTCTAACATGGCCCATGAGTACGTCAGAGCTAAGGACTGGATGTATGTGGATTGGAAACAACGTATGCAGCCTAAGTTTGTCGTAGGAGTTGCTGCTTTTCTTGAATTTGCACGCGCACATAATAAGATCATAATAGAGAAGATTCTCTGTCCGTGCGATAGATGTGGCAATAAGTACTGGCAGAAGGTAGAATTGGCAGAGCTTCATATTGTAAAACATGGGTTTACTAGACTTTATACAACTTGGAAATATCACAGGGAAGGAGAAGAATGCAGTACTGCGGCAGAAGAAGTAGAACACGATAATGCGGCAGGAGAAGAAGAATTCGGTAATGCGGCAGAAGGAGAAGGCGGTAATTTATTTCCATCAGAAGAAATGGAGGATATGGTAGAGGCTGCCCTAGGTGAATTTATTCGTACCGAAAATGACATTCCTTCCGGTCAAGGACCTCGTGCGGATAAATATGAAAATTTCATGAATGGTGCTAGGAAACCAATTTATGAGAATGCGAAGTATTCCACCCTCTCATGGTTCGTCCAACTTTTCCAGATTAAGTGTCTAAATGGATGGAGCAACAAGTCATTCACAATGCTTCTTTCGTTCTTGAAAGATTCTATGCCTCCGGGAAATAATGTGCCCGACAGCTGGTACGAAGCCCAAAAGATGATGTCTGATTTGGGTCTAAAGTGCGAGAAGATTTAAGCATGTCCTAAAAATTGCGTGTTGTACCGGAAAGAGAATTCAGATTTGAAAGAGTATCCAACATGCGGAGAGGCCAGGTATAAGCCGAAAGATTCTGATAAGAAGCCTGATATACTTGTGAAGATAGCACGATACTTTCCCATAACACAGAGGCTACAGAGGCTATTCAGGTGCAAGAAAACAACCGAGGCAATGATTTGGCATCACTGTGCTCCTCCAAGTGAAGATGGAAAAATGAGCCATCCAAGAGATTCACCGGCATTGAAGGATTTCGATAGGAGGCACGCAATATTCAGTAGCGATCCTCGCAATGTCCGGCTTAATTGCGCATGTCTTGAACAAATTAGAGAGTAAGTTCTTTTAGATTAATTGTTATATCTGTGTTTGTGTGTGTATGAAATGATATAATATTAATGTCACAATTATTTGTCGAAAACAGAATTCATTTTAACGAGGTACGTGAGGGGCATCCTGATTGGAACGAAGAACGTTTGGAAAAATACCATCAGGATAATTTTTGTGATTGGGTCACAGATCATGTAAGTTATTCGAATAACATTTTATTGCTATCAGTTTTAATCTAAACTTGTATCGCTATGTATTTGTCGTAAAATTTGTTTTGTTAGATCCACGATCCGAACTTGTCTGCATCATTTGAGAGTGATTCAAGATATTTAGCTCAATTTTCTAGTATGGAGATTGCATATTACAAAGGATTTGGTGTCCTTGGATACAAATTCGAAGTTAAGGACATAGAAACATCTAAAACCACTCAGAATGGTGGGATTGCGACGGTAGGATCGGACGGTGTGATTTACTATGGGTACTTAAATTGTATACTCGGCATCCACTATCCCGGACGATCAGAACCCTTTTATATATTCCAGTGTACTTGGTACGATCCGCGAACCGATACGGACAGGTGGAGAAGCAGTCTTGGGACTTGGAAAGATGAATATGGATTGACCAGTGTGAACACACTTCGATTTTACGGTCAGGACGATCCGTTTATCTTTCCGAACCAAGCGTTCCAAGTATACTACTCACGGTGTTTGAAGCATCCGGGGTGGAGTGTTGTATGCCGATGGAAACCCAGAGATGTCTACGATGTCCCAGAATACGAGGACAGCGATGAGGACGAAGAAGAGAGAAGGCTTAAAGTGCTCCGACCGTCTGTTGCGAAGGACGGGTTGTCTTCGACCGATCATGAAGTTACGTGGGTTAGAAATGACATCGATGATGAAATCCAAGTAGATATGTATAATGCGCCCACGAAACGAAAAAGGTTATCAGTAATGTTATATTATTACTTCACATTTTACGCTCTATACATATATAGTCAATACTTTTAATGATTGTCTAATGCGTCCACGAACCATTTATCTAGATTTGATGACGATGTCGGGAGCAGCGAGGGGCGGCCGGAGCTCCAGCCGCGGCAGAGGCAGAGGCAGAGGCAGAGCGGTTCTGCCGCCCGGAGAGCTCCGTAGGGAGCTTCAGAGGGCCGGTCTTGCACCCAGATCGGAGACCCCTTCGGATGCCTATTTATGTCAAAATTACTTATATTGTCAATGTTTGATTGTCTAGTTGTTGGTGATGCGTCCACATCTGGGACAGAGGCCACCCCCGCTCCTCCAGGTATGTTTATATATCATATAGTGTATGTATATTGATTTAGAATGCTATATCATAAATACACACATTCCTTTTGCTCTTACTTAACAATTTTTATTATTGTCTAGCTGTAGGTGGTGACACCACCGCACCTGCGGGTATGTTTATATATCCTATAGTATATGCATATTGATTTAAAACGTTATATTAGTGATCTACACATTCTTTTTGCAATTACTTATATAATCTATTTTTAATTGTCTAATTATAGGTGGTGCGTCCACATCTTCCGCAGGGGCCACTCCTGCCGCTTCCATACCCTCCGCATCGTCTGCAGGTTAGTATAAATTTAAAATATTTATTCATTTTACATATGCTCTATAGAATAAATATGAACTTCATGGAAATTTAGCGTCGATGTTTATTTTCTAGTTGGAGGGGATGCGTCCGCATCCGGGATCTCGGTTGTTCCTCACCGGAGGAATTATCGTCACGCTCGTGCTGCTGCCCGGGCCCAGGCTCGTGCGATAGTCACCGGAGGTATATATCACACTTGAATTTTCGTTTAACCTTGATTTCTTAATACAACTTTGTCTTATTATTGATTGTCTTGATATTTCGTGCAGACGCAGGGCCTCCCCATCCCCAGAGGGGGACTCGAGGCCCGAATCAGTCCCATAGGCTGAGAACTGACAGAGCTAGGGGGAGGCAGCATTCCCCCTTTTTTTTACCCTTGACTATCGCTATACCGGTCCTCATGCCGAGAGGTTCGGCCGGTATTTGGGGGACGAGAGCCGGCTCGTGAAGAACTATCCACTTCACGTTGAGTGGGGCGAGCAGCACCAGCGCTCATTCGCCCTCTTCTTTGATCAGGCTCGGGTATGTATTAATATATATTTTCATTTGATCTATCCAATATATTTATTATTAACACTTGCAATCTAATAACAATGTTTTTTTTTTGTATTTTCAGTTGGATTACGATTTTCAGCCTGTAGCCGACCCTGATCACCCGGGAAGGGTGCTCGACCTTCATGCTCTGTACAATGGCCTGATGAAGAACATGCAGGCCAAGGTCCGATACAACAGGAATGAGCTGAAGGCCGACTGCTACTCCCTGTGGATGGCGACCCCCGAGGCAGAGAGAGCGGCCCTCTTATCTACTCCGACGTTTGCGAGAGTCGACGTAGAGACATGGCCTCTATTGTGCGTTTATTTCGACTCCCAACGCAAACAGGTATGTATTTTAAATGTAATTCATTATTTATGATATAATTTATTTCTTTGTGTTTCTTAATTAGAAAACTAAATGTTAATGCGTTGTGCAGAAACAGGCCGCTCGGAATACAGAGAACAGGAAGTCGGCGAAGAGGGGTCGCCCCACTTACACAGGTGGCTCGAGGAACATTACTCGAGCCATGGAGTTATCGGTAAATTACAATAGACCGACCTTTGTGATATTCTGCAATATTAAGAGTTATTTTCTAATATTTCTAATATTAAGAGTTACTTTCTAATATTTCAGACATCTCGGACCGTGGCGTCAGGTGGTACACCGAGTGTGCTGTCCGCATATCTTGCCGTCCACGGCACCTCGACAGATCCCGCCACGGGCGAGCTTCGATATCCCAACGTTGCTACCCAGGAGTACTGCGTAAGTGTTAATATTTTTTCTACCCAAATTTGAAATTTTAGTTTTGGAAGGTTCAAGTTTAAATTTTATACTTATACTTTACTGCTTAATGTGGGTGTAGGAGCGGGTGGTTGAGCAGGCCCAGGCCTCGGGGATCGATTTTACCGGACAGAGCGATCCGAGGCTGCTGACCCCAGTTCTGGACGCCGCATACGGAGGGCACCACGGAGGTTGGGAGAGAGGCCGGGGACTGGGCCATAGCAGGGCCCATATGAGGTTGGACTCCATCCCGGCGGTTACTTCCTCCGTCTCCAGTGACCGACGTGTCCATCAGGAACTGGAGAGCTTGAGGGCCACCGTTCAGGAGTTGAAGGAGATGCTGGTATGTATACTACTTTATAGTAAAATATCATGTCATATTATATAAATATCAACATATTCATAATTAGTACGTAGCTTGAGCTTATTTGGTTTTAGACTTAAGTTTGATTAATCATACATACAGATGTAATTAAAATAAACAACAAACTAGATATCCAAACGGGGTTTCGAAATAACTTAATAATGATACGAATTCGAATAATACACAGTTCTTACACGCTTATTACACACGTTAGGTCCAGACGCGACAGGGTACATCGGCCAAGCCTCCACATGCATCTCCTTCGACTGCGGCTCCGTAAGCCACTACATCGGCTGCGGTTCCGCAGACAGCTCCTATAGCTCCACCGCCCGCTCAGACTCCCGCAGCCGCGGCTCCGCAAGCGACTACCTCGACGGTGGCTGCGCAGACCACATCGCCAGCTCCACAGGCCGCTCAGACCCCCGCTCGCGCCGAATTGCAGAGTTTATTGACCGAGGAGTAGGCGCGCGTTATTCTATCGTTATTCAGAGGTGGAGCTGGACCGAACTAGGGTAGCTTTTTGGTTCTTATTTTTTGAAACATGTATTTATTTATATCATACACATTGTACTACATTTTGAAACGATATTGATATTGGTTTATATTTATTACATATTCAGTTTTTGGGTTTCTTTTGTATATTATATATATGCGTGAGATGTGATTATGAATACTGCGATATATGTTGTATGATGATTAATTTTATATTTGATTGATGTATATATTATTATGCACAGGGCGGGAAAAAATCAAGCAGCCCATTTTTTTAAAAAAAAATACAGATAATATATACCTACGGATTAATCCGTAGGTACACATGTTGCCCCTACGGCTATATCCGTAAGGGCAAAATATCAGCAGTAACTGATATTTCCCCCCTGATTTCAGTACCAGGGGGTTGGGAGTGCCCCTACGGACATATCCGTAGGGGCCATTGCTTCGCCCCTACGGACTTATCCGTCGGGGCAACATATCAGGATTCCTAATATTTTTCCCCTACGGATAGGTACCTATGTAGATATCCGTAGGGGGTAGTACTTGGCCCTACGGCTATATCCGTAGGTACATATAATATATTAAAAAAACCGTAAATAATATAACTTTTTTTACCCTACGGCCTACTCCGTAGGGGCAACAGGACCTACACAGAAATCCGTAGGGGCAAGAATTTGCCCGTAGGGGCAAGTTCAGGGCTTCAACTTGCACCTGCGGCCTTTGCACCTGCGGGGTATTTTTTCGCCCCTACGGATATATCCGTAGGGGCAACCCTTATTTGTAGTAGTGTTTGGCCTAGGAACGTAGGTCCCATCAGCGATCCAGACATATTCTGAGGACAGTATCACCTGATCAGGAAGATGGTTGATCTCCAGGTGATCGAGATCAGGAGAGATGACGCGAAGGAATACATGGCGGATCCACTCACAAAGGCCTTTCCCTAGAGAGACTTCTATAGGACGTTGAGTATGAGATACTACAACAACTGGCCCTAGTGCAAGTGGGAGATTGTTAGTTATATGTATGCCCTAGAGGCTATTATTGTATATGCGATGTATATTATAGTGGATGCTTGGACATATATAGGGAGGACTTTCTTGCTCGACATGATAGTATGCTATCTGGTTGCACTTTACCTTAACATGTACACTTATTGACTCTCTATTACATGTTGATAAAGCCCTTAGGATGAGTACTTGACTGCCAAGATTATGATGCAGTTCATACTAGTGGGGACAGGGTAGTTGGTAAGTACATCCTTCAATTGTTTCTAGTCGTGGGAGTATCGAGACGGGGCATCGATATTCCAGAGTAGACTAGCGTATACGCTTCTTGACCCATATGATGGGCGATGGATGATCCCACATCTATTGGTGTTTGACATCATAGAAGATGTACGGGTGCTCAGTGGAGACTAGGTACACTGAACGGACTCGCCGAGAACTCCTAGATGGTATTATACCTATCGTCAGATAGCAGTTCTCTGGTGACACTGATACAAGTTAGTCTGTCGACCCGAGATCGTCATAGAGTCTTGTGTGTCTCCCACTGTGCTTTGATTTTCACCCTACCACGGCTCTACTGAGTCGTGCAAAACGGTGATTTTTGGGTACAGTCCCGAGTCACATGGAGGCAATGAACGATAGGAGGGGATTCGTCTCTTCCGGTATTGGGGGTTGATATTGCGCTATGCTCGATTGGCCATAACAGGAAATCACTGGCCAGGGTTGTTGATATTTACTGGCTAGTATTATCAGTAGTTTCTCGAACCGTTATGGATCTTGCATCGGCATAACTTATCAGGCTATTGGGGTCTGACGTTGTACCACCCCCAGGCTGCGATATGCGACATATCAGATGAAGAGACCGGACTGTACGGTAGTATTACTTAATTGGATTCGCAGGAGTATGAGCAGGCTTGCTTGTTGATCTTCTGATCACTCAATACCCGGGTGGCCGTTACGTTTAGCAGACCGCTTGCGGCTTGTGGGTGACTGATATGATCACCACCTACTGCCGGCGTATTGACGAGTCTTTAGAGTCCTACATAGAGCTTTCCTGGTTCATGCGAAACGAAGTAGGAGCACATATGTGATGTGCGGGACCGAGATTAATGCGCGTATGTGATACCGCATTCTATTCTCATGATATGTGATAGCGGTCGGTTATATGTGATATATCCGGGTTATCGGATCAAGTGTTGATTCGATAGATTGTTACATTTGATATTAGCCGGTTGTATGTGATATAGCCGGATTATTAAATCAACTGTTGATTTGATAATTTAATGTATAATTATATATTTAATATATTAACTTACATTAACTAATATTTGCTCACTAAACATTTCTTTATCTCACTTGTGTGCATATAGTATATATGTGATATATATTAATATACATTTCATTGTGTCATGCTTGATGCCACATGCAACATGGGTGTATGAGACTTACACCATGGTAATGATAATCCTAAAGTTTTTATTTATTTTGGTAATTCACAAATTGGTAGAAATTTGTCATGGCTAGAAGCTTGGAGAAGCTTGTTGTCTCCGTTGACTTAGTCCACTAATTTATTTTACTTAAGATATTTATTAACCTAACCATTATCCTTAGTCATAGTTTAGTCTCTACATGAGTTAGTATATGACACTCACCCACCCATGGTTGCTATTCTCATCTCATGAGTTTTCATTTCTCATCTCATCTTCATCTTCTTCTTCCTCATAGAAAAGCTTTCTAGCTTTTGAAAAGGTGATGAAATATTGTGAGAAAAATTAATCTAAAATGAGTCCATTTCCTACTTCATCATCCTCTACTATATTAACCATTTAGTTTAGGGTGTTTGCTTCACTAATCTACCATTCGTGAAGAGGTAGCATGAGCTTGAGTCTCCTCGACGTAGATCATCTTCGGCCTCGAATATTTCGAGTAAGCTTGTTCATTTCTTCATGTGAACCCTTACTAGAGTTCGGGTGTTCACTACTTGGAGCTAAGGGACTACTACACGGAGCATTAGTCGTGAAGGACCGGTCTACAAAGGTTGTATTCCTCATTCACTTAGATGTAAAGTTGTTTGCATTGCTTGTTCGTTTAAATCTCTAGTTAAGATTCTAGAGTTAGGGTTCTTTAGTATGGCAAAATTTGGAAAACGGTATGGACGATACCTCTCGAAACCTTGCTGTCGCCCTAGGGAACCCTACAGATGCAGCCCTCCATACGTATTTTGATATACATAAAGAATGCACCAGGGAAAGGTATCGTCTGTGAGGACTATGGACACTCCAAGGTCACAGGTTTCACGGTTGTAGATTAGGCAGGGTCTCCTGACGAAAGGAGATCAACTATTGGTTTCTGTGTTTTTGTTGGAGAGAACTTGGTTTCTTGGAAAAGTAAGAAACAAAATCTCTCGATCCAGCGCAGAGTCGGAATATAGGGCTATGTCTAACACCACGAGTGAGTTGGTGTGTATTAGTTTTCTACTTACAAAGCTTGGATACGGTTCTGTTGCACCTATGAAACTCTACTGTGACAACACGATTGCGATCTAAATTGCAAACAACTATGTTTTCTATGAACGGACAGAGCACATTGATGTTGATTGTTACTTCATTCGTGAAAAGGTCGAGAAAGGAGTCATTGATATGATCCATATGAAATCGGAGAACCAACTTGCTAATTTGTTTACTAAGCCTCTTGGAAAAACTCGTGTACATTTTATTTGTAACAAGTTGGGCATGTGTCATGTATATAATCAACTTGAGGGGGAGTGTTATAATGATATATTATATAGTGGACGGCTATGATATATTCGGGGTATATTTATGGTGTCTATATAAAGTGGCGATGAGTTATAGGGTTTTCAATCTATCACAATTATTCCCAAATCAATGTATCACAATAACGGGGAGAGTCGGTTGGCTCAAAGCCCGATGGTTGGAACAATGGCATTTATTAATCAAAGCTTGCAATGAAAGGTTACAATAGAGTTTCTTATATAGCATACAAAACAAACCTAAAGCAATTAGGGCTCAAATAGTTTTAAAATAGATAAAATCTAAAACTGCCAAACTAGAAAATAAACGATTCTACTCTTACTATAAGGGAAAATTCTAATATTTTGTATATTGCTCTAAAATAAAACTTATTTTAAACTTCAATCGAATCCTTTCTTTATTTTTTGGTCGTCCCACATCAACGATGTAGAGATCCTTTACATCAATTGCTACCCTCCTTCATCTTAGAAATTTTCATGATTTTTTTCTCTCGCGAAAATGGCGAAAAAATGTTTCTTGTAATTGGATGATACCCATTGAAATTAATAATTCTTGACAATCGAGTTTTAAAGGTAATCCAAACTTATACAATTAATGCACATTGAAATGCTTCGTCTATATTCATGTAGCTTGTAGCGGTTGTACAAGCTAGGGTTTTCGGCCAAAAACAAGAAATTCTCAAGAAGAGAAAAACATTAGCTCAGGGTTACCATAATCCATGCTACAGAATCAATGTACCCTATAAAAATAAACCCACCCTGTTACCCCATTATTAATATTTGATCAAAACCTACAACTTAATACAATCACTGGACTCGATCGCGTGAATCCCAGCTGCTGTTGTATGTTGCTTGTGCGGAAGTTTCAGAGCAACCGACATTCTGCCTTACTCCTGCAACATGGTGTTCCCTCCAAAAGAAGATATATTTCTTACACAAACAACTAAACAAAATAAAATAAAATACTATCCTGATAATTATATTAACATGCCATGCATGCTAAATCCCATAGATAATAGGTTAACAAATAGTACGTAGGACGCCCCCGCACCCCCGCACCCCCCACGCCCCGTCCTCTCCTCCTGAATCACTCTCCCCTTTGATCCCTCTCCAATAATTTCCCCTCACGTCGCTTTCATAGTCCCAGCTTCAAGAGGAGGGAAAAACACGAAGGAAACCGACCACAGTGGCAATCTTCGTAAATATGGACAAGGACCAGGGGCCTGAAACACCGCAGCCAAAACAAGGCGGGAATGAGAGATATCAAGAACAAGGAAGGTGCATACAAGCTTCCCCTTGATGTCAGAGGCAGGTATCCAAGATGACAACAGGACAAAGCTCATTCAGCGCAGCGGAATGAAGTGGGCCCCACCCACCTTTTGCCGCTTGTTTGAATTAATTATTGTATGTCCTTAATTAAACTTGGATCCTGAGGTTAAAGTTAAACAGCTGATATTTACTCATCTCAGTAAAGTTTAGGGATTTATTTAAGCATGGAAAGGCTTCTAAAACCCTAAGAGAGAAAGCATGCTCTTTCCTCTCTCTGAACTTCCTTGATCTTTGAACCAAACCTAATATTAGGAAATGAAATCCTAAGTTGTAGTGATAGTAGTAGTCTGTGGAGATATCTCCCTCTCTATATATATTGATCAAGAAAGTGCAAGGATGATGCTAGAGTATGATTGGGGGAACCCGGCAGCTGCAGCGGCGGCGATGATGCTCTTCGGTGAAGAAACCGGCAATATCGGCCATGACAACTGCCAAGAAACTGGCAATATCAGCCACGACAACGGCCAAGAAAACCGGCAACAGGTGTTTGATCCCTATGGGCACAACAATACTCTAGGTATGGATTTCTTCCAGCAACCGCAACCGATTACTGCCGCTGCATTGTTTTCCAATCCGTCGTGCCATCAGAGGTACGGGATAGCGTTGCCCCCAGCGTCGGTTCAGGTGCCGGTGCCGGCTAGGATCGGGTTGAACCTTGGTGTGAGGACGTACTTCTCGTCCGCGTCGGAGGAGGCGGAGATGATGCTTGGGAGAGTGGTGTGTAGGAGGAGGACGAGGACGGCCAGGTGTCAAGCGGAGGGATGTGGAGCTGATCTTACTCATGCTAAGCATTACCATCGCCGGCATAAGGTGTGTGAGTATCATTCCAAGGCTTCTATTGTCATCACAGCGGGGTTGTCTCAACGATTTTGTCAACAGTGCAGCAGGTAACATTTCTATATGTAGCTTCAATCTGTTTTTTTGTGTACTTAAAGATGCAATATACATCAAAATTTTTTCATTAAGGGCTTGGAGTAGGCCATTAATTGGTGGGGCTTGGACCTCGGATCGAGCCGGGTTCTCCCATTAAATTAAATGAGAGGGTGGGTAATTTATCTCCCATCTATTATCTCAAAAAAACATCAATTTTTAGAGTAATAACATAGAATTTTAGGGTTAAAACTTAGCCCTTTCAATGTTTCACCTAAAAAACTTTAAATCTCAAAATTTCTCAGTTATTTTTTCAAGCTCATTTCGTTAATATAGTTTGGAGGGAAACCATTATAACATCCATTAATTTTCCGTCATGTTTCTCACCTTTGGACCTCCTTTTTGATTTCCCGAACACCAAAAAAAATGGTGCTAAGTTGGGATTCCTGGATCTATAAACCCTTGTTCATTTACCCGCCCTTCAAATGGCATGTGGTGTGGATGATGTAAAAAAATATTTTAAAAATGAAAAGGAAAGGAATGAACTTCAATCTATTATTAGGTGTTTCTCATCAAGCTACAATACATTATTAAATGCATTTACCCCAAATAATGAAATCTTGGTAACACATTCTTTAGCTATGTACACTTCATCTTTGACATTTTTTTACCTCGCCCACCCACACACCCACACATACAAAACCAATTAAACATCTTGGATATTTTTTCCATGATTGAAAATCAACTGATTAAGGATTGATCGGAAAAGAAAATCCTATAACCTATATATTGCCTCTTTCTGATGTTGAAGATGATTATTTGAGGTCATTTTGGTAACCAAAACAATCTTCAACGTCCCTTTTACTGCTAGAGAATATACTGTTGTAAAAAGAAGATTGAATAGCTTGAAAGTTCTTATAAGGATATATCGAATATAGAGATTCAGAGTTTTGGGATTTATATAGAAATAACAAAGTTTTAGTGGTGACATATTAAAAAAAACCAAAGAAAATCAGTTGGTTTTCCTGCTCAAATAAATATTAAGTGTTTCTATATCTATATACACACAAAAAACCCACCAAATAACATATTCTTATTAGAAAATGGCTTTAAAAGTAGGTACAAATTAATTCTATTTCCAACAACTTTTTTTATATATATCACGTTTCTTGTAAAATTTATGGCTGGTAAACATAGGTTTCATGTGCTGTCGGAGTTCGATCAAGGTAAGCGAAGCTGCAGGAAGAGGTTGGCCGATCACAACCGCCGTAGAAGGAAATCCCAAGACCTAACTACATCAACCCCAAACAACAACAACAACAACAACAACAGCGGTGGTGGCAGCAACAACAACCACAACAACAATAATACATCCTCGGCCGATGTGGACAATAACATCAATAACAATCCAATGAACCCCAAGATTAAGCCTTCAATGTGCTCTTCAGTGACATCTCATGTTACATCTCCGCCAACACCACTGGCCATCAATAACATTTCAGCAGCACCAACGGGATTAGGGCTCGGGTGCAGTACAATTCCAGAAACTACAGGGCTATCGGGCTCATCGTCGACAGCGACATCTCCCACCCCGCAGAGCATGTCGTTCCTTTCACAGCTGGGGGAATTCCGGGGGCACGAGCATCGCTTCCTGTGCTGGGACGAGGAAGTAGATGGAAGCAACATCAATTAGACAGATTCACCTAAATTAGTGGTAGTATGATTTGCATTAGCAGTGGTAGCGAGTAATATAGCTAGCTAGCTAGGGTAATTTTATTTCCTTTGTGTTGTATGTTTCTGTTTCTAAGATAATAACAGGTGTGATCCCATTGATCGATCAGTCTGGGGATGATCACTGAATGTAAGAGTGGGTTTTCTAGAAATCAATGCCTGCAATTAAGACTCTGGTAAGATTCCGTTCAAAGGAAATCTAGGGCATCATCCATATACATATATTCCTTTAAGTTTCCTGTATATTTCTAAGTGGCAGTGTGATCCCAAGATCGGTTTGGCCCTATGATATCACTGAATGCAAGAGTGTAAGTTATGCGTAGAAACCGATGCACTTCAACTCCTTTTTTCTCTGTACCACAGGTAGTTAGACTGATAAGATTCCATTCAAAGGAAATCTAGGGCATGCATCATCCATGAAGCTTCCTATATCTGTATCTAAGAAAATAGCTTAGCACATATATGGTAATGTATGTACATTAGTTCTCCGTCTACATAAGATTTGAGCACAGAGACATAGGTATATACATATACACAATTAAATTCACAATCAAGAAATTAATTTTTTTTTCTAGCACTTCTAAATTATTCAATATGTACCAGATGTTAAGGAATTAATTTTTCATCAAATGATACACTACTAGGGTTTTGCATTCTCATTGATGGGGGAAGGTAATTAAGCTTATTAGTTGGGTTCTCTTGAATAATATATATATTCCCATGGAGGTTAAAATGAAGTTAAGAATAGACTTGAAGACAACATTTGAGACTTAACAAGACCTGTGATCTCACCGAGCGATGCACGAGGATTAACTCTAGAACTCCCAAAATGCAATGAACTTCAAAATATGAGGCAACTCCAAAAATCCCTCAGAGCTTTCTATAACAGCGAACCTAAACCACCAAATCCAGCATCAGACGTCTGTCCTTCAGCCAAGCACCGAACCAGATCATCACCAAACGTCTGAAACTCATGGTTCGGACATCTAAGCTCTTTGAGACAATTTTTACAGAGTGTTCGCAGACGTCTGATGACGTCACACACTCTCGACACAATGTTACAGAGCGTTTGCAGACCTCTTCCCATTCCTGGGTCAAACGTCTGCGTCTGAGATCACTGTAGATACTCTGGATATTTGATTGAAGGTTTTTTGGGATTGGTTGTAATAAAATATATTCTGTATGATTGTATACAATGGGTCGTGTAGGTCCATCTTCTGATTACTACCAACGTGGTTATAACAACGAGCGCGGCGGCCGAGGTCGAGGCCGCGGTTGCAGTCATGGTCCTCCTCAATACCAAATCTATATGACAACTGTACATTATGGAAATAGCTGACCACAACGCTTCAATTAGACATTTTCTGGCGGTCCAAGGGGTGCTTCACAATTCAATGCCCCGCAATCCCAAACTGCAAGATCCGATGGGCCATACCAAGGACATGCACAATATTCAGTAAGAAGTCCAAGCATAGCTTCTTCTGAGTAGTATTCTGACTCGGGAGCAGCTCATCACATCACGCCAGACTATATTCAGCTTCCCGCAGCAGCCCCTTACAAAGATATGGATACAGTACGAGTAGGTAATGGTATAGATTTGCATATTCTTAACTATGGTCACACAGCAATTCTTTCGTCTTCTCGATCAGTTCAAATGCACAATGTTCTTCATGTTCCTTCAATAACGAAAAATCTTTTATATGTTCATCAATTTCCTAAAGATAATAATGTTATTTTTGAGTTTCACCCATTTAATTGTTTTGTGAAAGATTGGAAGTCGGGAACAGTTCTACTTTAAGGCCACCTCAATAATGGACTGTACCAATTACCACCTTCCAATGTCTCCTCTCCCACTGTGCTTGTTGACGAACGTACCTCCACTTTCTTATGGCACGCTCACTTAGGTCATTCTGCTTTAAAAACTGTAGTCATGATTCTATTTCATTTTGATTTACCAACTGTTCTGAGTCTTAGAGAGTCGGTCTTTTCTAGTTGTATGAAGGATAGAAGCCACAAACTTTCTTTTGAATTCTCATCAAGATTGTTTTTGACACCTTTAGATTTAATTTATTCTGATGCTTAGGGCTCTGCTCCTATTTTATCTCACTTTAATTTCCGCTGTTATGTTACGTTTATTGATGACTATAGCAAATTTACTTGACTATTTCTGATGCATAATAAGTCTGACTTATTGATATCTTTTGTCGCTTCTAACGACATGTCGAACGTTATTTCAATAGGAAAATATGTATGTTTCATTCTGATTTGGGTGGTGAGTATCACTCCCTTCATCGTCATCTAGCCAAGACGGGGATTCTCCATCGTATTTCCTGCCCACATACTCTCGAACAAAACAGGGCAAAGGAACGCAAACACCGTCATATTATAGAGACAGCTCGTGCTCTCCTTATTCATACATCCATCCCTTCTCATTACTGGGATAAGGCTGTGAATACTGTTGTGTTTCTAATTAATCACCTCCCTACACCAATCTTTCGTAACAATACACCTCTCCATAAATTATTTGGTCATCATCCTAACTATATCTTCCTACGCACATTTGGATGTGCGTGCTATCCTTGCTCTGTCTCTATGGCAAACACAAACTTACTAATCGGTCCGATCACTGTGTGTTCATGGGTTATAGTACTCAACACCGTCACGTCCCGCTTCCCAAAGGACGGGAGAAGGAACATGATGAAGCCCGCGACGTATTTATTTCGAGAAGTTTATTTCTTAAAAAAATACGCTAAGCGTAATGTAAGCAGTATAATAATGACAAGAATAGACAAAAGAAAAATAAAACCCAACCAGTTTATATATTTACATTCCCAACTTTACAAGGTTTAAACTGGTACATGATATTTGAACAATAAACAGAAAATGAAATTGCCTAAATAGATGGCATACTAAAAAAATGAAAGCTGGAAAGAAAACTAGAAGTCTGCTTCAGAAGCGAACTGGTCGTAAATCCTGGTTATACTCATCTTCTGTCGATTCCGCCTCCTCTGATCCTAAATCATCTAGAGAACATTCCAAAGAAACAAAGGGATGGGTGGAATGCCTGTTATCGGATTTGCACTCGGTAAGCCCCCAAAAAAGATGGTGTGATGTATATAAATGAAATACAAGGTGTAATGTGATATATTATGAATGGAAATGAAGCATGAACAAGTATAACATGTCAATTTTAAAGGAAATAATATAAGCATGGAAATGTAACATGAGCATAGCAAACAAATATAATATGGCCGCGTAGTGAAGGTATAGTGAACACGAAGTGTACTGTCAATGTGTTCTAAATAGATCACTAAAAGGGTAAGCTAACTACCATAAGTTTAAGGGTGAATGCCAACCAATCTTAAGAGTATTCTCAAACTCAAAGGTAGGGTTGCAGAAGCAAGGAAACACGGGCCTGAGTAGTGAGTTCATGTTGTACCATTTCAGCCCGATACCACAGCGACATTATTGTACCGTTTCAGCCCGGTACCACAGCGACGTTATTTGTACTGTTTTAGCCCGGTACCACAGCGATGTGATGGGACTCATGAGATTCCGTTGGATTTATACTCAAACTATCCCAACATCTTGTGTATATTAGTCTATGATTAATATTACGAGTCTTGATCGAATCCATGAATACAAAAGGTGATGTATAGTATCAAGTTTCAAGATTGAGTTCATATATTCATGTCAATTGCAAGGATTCATGTCATATTATATTCATGGTTTGAGTCAAGTTGGTTCAAATATATATATTGGGTTCAAGTATTCATGACAAGTTCAAGAATTCATGTTAAGTCATGTAGGGTCATGTGTTTGATTATATATGATTCGATATGCATGTGATTTAATTTGGCAACCGCTTCACATGGCTAGCAGCATTTGTGCCCTTTTAAAGGATAATTACCGGACAATAATTTTGTAACCTAAATACTAGTTTTGTCTAAACTAGGCAAGCACTCACTTTCTCTGGCACGCCGAGCCTTAGAGAAAAGCTACCACTTAAACCCATTGTTACCTAAATACCTTAAAAATTAAACATATTATATATTCTTGATATTTTGGTGAATTTAGGTCAATTATGTAAAATAGTTCATTTAAAAGCTCGAGAGGGTTTTATTTAAAATGCTTTACTTTTAAAAATAAATCTCGAGCGTTTTTTTAGTAAAATATGTTGATTAGAATGTGGAGGGTTTTAATAAAAATATATTTTAGATTTTAAGGTATTTTAGTGATAAAACCTGGTTTTTAAAAGTTTTTGGTATTTTAATGAAATTTTTTATCTTTTGGAAACATTAAGGTATTTTAATTGAAATTAAATCTTTTCATTTTAGGGTATTCTATTTAAAGTCTAATTTTTAAATTTATTTTCTTTGAAGTTACAATATATGATATTTAAGTTATTTTAAAATTTGTTTAAGTCTGTTTTAAAAATCCCGTATTTTCTTTTCCTTCGAAAACACGCTCCGTGAAGAGCTCCGATCTCACTCACTAGACCCAAGATGTGCGATAATCCACACCATCTTTTAACAGGGCTCCGCTAAAAAGGGTTGTAGGGGCGTAATTGCTAAGGGAAAAGGATTTAGGGTTAAAAACTATTTTTCATGATTTGAGAGTATTTTAATGAAAATCGTTTCTTTTAGAAATACGTGACCGTTGGGGTCGAAAATTACACACCGGTTGACCAAGTCAAACTCAAAGTCAACCCAAATAAGCGGGCCCAAGCCCAGATCAAGTGGGTCCATGCCCAAGTCGAGCCCTGCGGTCGGCCTCTCCTATGCCAAAATGAAATCATGTAATAAATAATTTTGATGTAATTTTTTATGCATGAATGTAAGAAAAATGGGCATTAAGCCAAATTTTTGTAAAGCCCATGGCTTATAGGATGGGCAAAATGATATTTTGTAAAGCCCAAGGGGCTATATGTAAATTTGTAAGCCTATATAAGGCAACATGATAATGAAATAGAAAAGAACCTTTTCCTCTAAAAAAAAGGTTAGGGTTTCTGTGCCGCCTCCTCCTTTCTCAAGGTTCTAAAATCTTCTTCTCCCTTTCGAATTAAATTAAGAGTTTAACTTTTCTTTTCCTAAAAATAAATAGTTTTTCACAACAAAACCCACAAAGGGGAACTCAGATCTTCCATCAGATCTTAAAAAGGGGAGATTTTTAAATCTCATCCCCTTTTCTCTAATATCCAGCCAACAGAGAGGAGGAAGAAGGAGACCCATCTCCAAAGACCCCATTTTAGGAAAGATCCAAGGCTCAGGAGAGAAGAAAGGGGTCCCCTTGAGCATTTACAAACATTCCTTGGAGTTTAACTCCACAAATCAAAGCTTTTGGGAGTTTAATTCCATATAAAAAAGTCTTTCTTTCTAGGAGTTCAACTCCAAAAGTCAATCGGGAGTACAACTCCCTGTGCAGGGGCTAAGCCCCTTTTTCCTGCTGGCGCCCAGCGCCCGCGTGCCAGGCACGTGAGGCGCCGGTGCCCAGCGCCCGTGTTCCAGGCACGTGAGGCGCCGGCGCCCAGCGCCTGCGTGCCACACACGCACACATGAGGCGCTGGCGCCCGGCGTCCAGCCTCCGCGTGCCACGCACGTGAGGCGCTGGCTCCGACGCGTCCTTTGGACGCCTTCCCCCCCCACACTCCACGACACTGTCTCTGTTAGAAAAAATTTTCTAACGAGGCGCTGCCCCGCACCCCATAAGGGGGCTGCTAGCCCCTTGACCCCCAGTTCGCTATCCGGATAGCCGGACCCCCGTAAACTCTGCGAGGCTCCCGATATATCCAAAACCCCTTAAGACACACATACGCACATAGCACATTGAGTTCGCATGACCAATTTGACCCGTCAATCGGAGTTCCCTCGCTCCAAAGGCGAGGGGTAATTAACGACAGCTTAGCCCGCGACTGTCGGAGATTCAGATCCCCACAATCAATAAACCCCAGCCTACCCTAGACAGGGAGAATCTGTAGTACGCCTGGCAAGCGCGCGCTTATTCCCATCTCAATGGGGTGACGAAAAACACCCTACAGTCTGGCACGCCCGGTGGAACGAATCTTTCCTCCCATATTTCGGGTTAAGCGTCCATGCGAACTCAATCAATATACATATCGATTACCTGTACTAAAATCATGCCTCTTTATACAGGTTAACAGTTTCCAATTGCAATCTTCGGACGCGGCGAAAATGTCTCCGATGATAAGCTCAGCTCTTAACACAACTCTTATCTCCTACACGATGAAGATGGACGCCTGGACGGTCCTCCCGGCCAGTCTTGGGCGACAGTGGGAAGAGTCGCCGCTACTATTTGGCTCTATTCTGTTCGTGCCAGCTAACGCCATTCCTGTTCCTCAAGCCCCGGGGACTAATAAACCGGCCTCAAAAGGGAAGAGGCCAAATGTGGTGGTCTCGAAAGTGCCCCAACCCAAACGCAAGTCGGTGTTTGAACGACTTTCTTTGGCCCCAGCTGGGGGCAAGGCCATTAACTCCAACAAAGAAACAAGGTGTCTCGAGAAAGCTCCGGCGGTGCCCCTAACAACTGCTCAATCGGGTGTCTTCTCTAAGCCCCCCGCCAATCGACTCACGATGGTTTCCTGGATGACGGATGCCCGTCAAACCCTCAAGATCGAGAAGCTAAGACAGAAAAGGCTCAGATATAGAGCCAACAAAAGGGCTAAGGCTCATGCTAGGCTGAACTTCATGAGGTTCCCAGAACAGGGTTACCCCGCTAAAGATAAAGAGAGATGGCTAGATATGTGGTCCACACTGTCTACAGGGTGGGCATGCACAGCAAGAGCAAGGACGGGGCCACCATATCTCAGATCCAATCTGGTATGAATGTGGCTGCCACTTCCCAAGACCAGCATCCTATGGGAGGTAATGAAAACCCTTCCAGTAAGGCTGATAAGCAGAGAGATCCATCGGTTCATGAGGAGTCGGGCTCGGAAATCGAAGATGAGACAATCTTCCGTCCCAAGAACGTAGAGCAGCAACTTCTATAAGAGCTCCGAAAACAGCTCAGAAGTAAAGCCAAGGAGATGGTCAAACTTTACTCCAAAATTGACGACTTGACGAATGTCGTGATGCAGCTCAAGGCCCAAGTTGCCTCTCGGCCGCCCAATCAAGAGTAGGGTTCTGCTCATGAACTGGGAAACGGTGTCCCGAGACAAATGACACCTATTCCTTCAAATCCAAAGGTGGGCGAACCGCATGAAAGTCGGCCGCAACCTATCTCGGGAAATGTCTTGACTGCCGATGACAGCAACCCGCTAACGCAAGATCAAATCATGGATTTGGTCGCCAATAAAGTCAAAACATTGGTAGCCGAAGCTGAAGAGCAAAAGGATGTCAGCAGTAGCGGGAGACCATATCCTGCTCGGTACGATCTTGTCGAGTTTCCCACAGGCTATATCGTCCCCAAATTTGAAAGGTTCGATGGGACGGGAAATGCGAACCGGCACATTGCCCAATTTAAAGCATCATGCTCGAATACTAGGGGCAATGATGTTCTCCTTCTTCGTTAGTTTTTCAATTGCTTGACCGATATTGCTTTCGACTGGTATGCAAGCATACCAGATGACTCGATCACTACGTTCACTCAAATAGAATCCATGTTCAAGCAAAGGTTCATGAGCGTCAATGATAAAATTACCATTTCCGACCTTGTAATGACCGAGCCAAAGAATAATGAAAGCAAGATGGATTTTATAGTCCGATGGCGCAATCTCTCTGTCAAATGTGAACCGCCGTTGGAACAAGACCAATCCGTTAGTTTTCTTATAGAAAATCTGAGCGACTGGATGAAACCTTTCCTGTGCACCGCAGGCCTCAAAACATTCCAAGAGCTGACCAAGAAAGTTCAAATGTTGGAACGCTCAAATCCCGAGTCCACTCAGAATCTCCAATTCACAAACAGACCGAGACATCGGAGGGACGACAACCGGATAGCGAAAGTTCCAACATCACCGATTCTCTAAATAAGCAGAGAGCGGGCGGAGTAAAGACTAACAAATCTTGGGAGCCAGCTTTGGAGGAAAGAAGAAATAAGGTCTACTCTTTCAGAAGGGACAAGGTCCACAAAATTTTCAGAGATGCTCTAAAGAATGGCCTGCGGCTACCAGGACCAAAAAGGCTAAGTGAAGTGAGCAAGACTGATCATCCCAATTTTTGCCCATACCACCGAGTCCTAGGGCACACTATTGAAGACTGCTGCATCTTCAAAGATTGGGTCGAAAAGCAATACAAAGCAGAAGAGATAGAACTGTCTAAAGGCGTGTTAACAAACAGTCAAGCGGAGACCGAAATCCTTCGGGAACCTGATTCTCTCAGACATCTGCCTTTCTCTGAAAAGAGCGGACCAAGGTAACAAGCTAAGAGCCAAGCGAGCAACATTGCCGATGAAGAAGCAATAGACGGATACACAACCCATACGGTCTACATGATGGAGCTCAGAGGAACAAGTCCTCCTACGCCTTATAGCCATGACAATGACGTAGTTGTTGCCATCCAATACCAGCTCGATCCAAATGATGAAGAGCTCGCTCAGGCCATTAAGACAAAGGAACCCGTGGTTCATGCTGAATCAAGCTCAGGCGGTAAGGATGACCCCGTTGTCATACCCGTAACCATAGAACAAGCATTATTCCAATGGCTTCAAAGAAAACTTCAGGACAGGGATGAGAAGATGGCCAAGGTCCATTCCAAAGTCGACGAGCTGGCAAATGTCATGGCAGATCTCACGACCCAATTCGCCCGATTGCAATTACAGCAAAATCAAATTTTTGTTAATGGGCCAGGAATTGATATCCGGAAACAACCAACTGATACCCCCTCCAGCCCAAAAGCGGAACACCTTTGCGAAAAACGGCCGCGATCAGCCTCCAGTCCCTCTGATACATACACTGAACGTGGTAAGCGGACAGTAGGCAAACCAAAAACTGATCGTCCTCAGGGTCCAACATCAGTAAGGGCACCTACTCTAATGGAGAGAAAGAAGAAAGTATACTCCTTCAGGAGGGATGAAGTCCGCAAAATATTCGAGGACGCCTTGAACAACGGTTTGCAACTGCCTATTCCAAAGAGGCCACATGAAATGAACATAACCGGCAATCCTATATACTGCCCATATCATAGAATGGTGAGTCATACCATTGAAGACTGCTATGGTTTTAAAGATTGGGTGGAGAACCAATACAAACTTGGGAAAGCCTCACAGACATTAGATGTACCGATAAGCCACAGAGCTACGGTCATCAACACAGCTCCGCCAAGATCAAAGTTCGAGGAGCTGGGATAAGCAAACACAGATGACCACCACATCGTTAAACTGGGAACATTTGACCACCACGTCGTTAAACTGGTAACAATCGAACTCTAAGTCGTTAAACTGTGGATGTAAAAAATGTGTAAATAAACAAAAAAAACCGAAATGATGGGGCAACTCGCAATAAAAAATCAGCGAGTAAAATAAAAATAAAAATAAACAGCCGAAATGATGGGGCTACCTCCAATAAATAGCCGAAATGATAGGGCAATCACGCTTCGCGATAAGAAAAGCTGAAATGATAGAGCAATCGCGGTAAAACAAAACTCCAAAGGTGAATGATGAGTCGCTCCTGATACCATATTCCAGTGCAGCGGTGCAGACGCTAACCAAAATCTATATCCCCAGACGGCGAATGATGAGTCGCTCCTGATACCATATTCCAGTGCAGCGATGCAGTCACCAACCAAAATTTTAAATCTCTGAATGTCCCAATAACAAATGATGAGTCGCTCTTGGTACCATATTCCAGTGTAGCGATGCAGACGCCAACAAAATTCCAAAATTCTCCCAGCCCTACGGTTGGTCCCCGAACTGACTACCGTATACAATCCACGGGCTCAAATAATTCTCATCATTCCCATACCCTACCGCAATCAGCAGTCCAGCTGTCGGTCTCCGCCCTTGGAATTATGCTCCATTTGGGAAGACCCACTCATGTGTCCTCATGATACATGATGATAACAAACTTACAAGATCCTCTCGACTCGTAAGAAAACACCTTCGTAGGATCCTTACGACCCACTAAGGAAAAACACACTTGTGAGTCCCCACGACTTCTAAGGAGAAAATACACCTACGGGACCCCTTCGACTCATAGGGAGAAAATGCTTTTATGAGACCCTTACAACTCATAAAATTGAAAAGCCTTAGGTGATAGGGACCTAAACCTGTCTCCTAAGCCATCGCTCCCCAACAGGGAACGACAACTGATGAATTGCTCCTGGCACCTGTGCTTCAGTGTTAGCAACGCTGATACCGACCCTTACCCCAAAATTTCAAACTTCTGATCCAAAAGACCTCTAAGTTTTTAAACTGGGAACAGGTGACCTCTAAGTCGTTAAACTGGGAACAGATGACCCCTAAGTCTTTAAACTGGGAACATATGACCTCTAAGTCGTTAAACTGGAAACAGATGATCCCTAAGTCATTAAACTAGGAACGAAGGAAATCCACTCATGGAAAATGATGATTCGCTCCTGGTACTATATTCCAGTGTAGCGATGCTAATGTTAGCCTAAATCAAATCAAACCAACAACCTCTGCGGAGGAATCGTGCTTTGTCTCAGAATGTACCCCGTATCGAAATTATGCTTCGCATCGGAGTATCTACTTTCCCTGTCGGAATTACGCTTCGCCTGGGAATCAGCCTCTACATCAAAACTAGCGACACTCCATGCCGGGGAAGCGTCACATACAGACACTCCACCTTGGAAACAAGTCGACCAGTGACACTCCGTGCCGGGGAAACGTCACATACAGACACTCCGTCTCAGGGAAACGTCCAACACAGACACTCCGTCTCGGGGATACGTCAACCAGACACTCCGCATCGGGGATAAGTCGACCAGCGACACTCCGTGCCGGGGAAACATCACATACAGACACTCCGTCTCGGGGAAACGTCCAACACAGACACTCCATCTCGAGGATACGTCAACCAGACACTCCGCCTCGGGGATAAGTCGACCGGCGACACTCCGTGCCGGGGAAACGTCACATACAGACACTCGGTCTCGGGGAAATGTCCAACACAGACACTCCGTCTCGAGGATACGTCAACCAAGCACTCCTCCTCAGGGAAACGTCCAACATAGACACTCCATGCTGGGGACAAATCGACCAGCAACACTCCAGGCCGAGGAAACGTCGACTAGTGACACTTCGCGCCGGGGATACATCATACACCGACACTTCGTCTCGGAGACACATCAAGCATCGACCGTCCATGTAGTAAAAAGGGCAGTGCTAGCTTCCTAAAAGCGGGAACCAAATCAAGTCGCCTCCACGCAAAAGATCCATCAATTTCATGCACACAACCCACATGTGTGGTGTGCATTTATTGATGGGGGCACTTTGTTGGGGTCGAAAATTACACCCCGATTGACCAAGTCAAACTCAAAGTCAACCCAAGTAAGCGGGCCCAAATCCAGATCAAGTGGACCCATGCCCAAGTCGAGCCCCGCGGCCGGCCTCTCCCATGTCAAAATGAAATCATGTAATTAATAATTTTGATATAATTTTTTATGCATGAATGTAAGAAAAATGGGCATAAAACCAAATTTTTTTAAAGCCTATGGCTCATGTGCAAAAGAAATGAGCACATGAGGTATGAGATGGGCAAAATACCATTTTGTAAAGTCCAAGGGGTTATATGTAAATTTGTAAGCCTATATAAGACAACATGATGAAATAGAAAAGAACTTTTTCCTTTAAAAAATGGTTAGGCTTTCTGTGCCTCCTTCTCCTTCCTCAAGATTCTAAAACCATCTTCCCCTCTTTGAATTAAATCAAGAGTTTAACTCTTCCTTTCCCAAAAATAAATAGTTTTTTACCACAAAACCCAAAAAGGGGAACTCAGATCTTCCATCAGATCTTAAAAATAGGAGATATTTAAATCTCATCCCCTTTTCTCCAAGATCCGGCCAACAGAGAGGAGGAGGAAGGAGACCCATCTCCAAAGACCCCATTTTGGGAAAGATCCAAGGCTCAGAGAAGAAGAAGGGGTCCCCTTGAGCATTTACAAAGATTCCTTGGAGTTTAACTCCACAAATCAAAGCTTTTCGGAGTTTAACTACATATAAAAAGTCTTTCTTTCTAGGAGTTCAACTCCAAAAGTCAATCGGGAGTACAACTCTCTGTGCAGGGGCTAAGCCTCCTTTTCCCGCTGGCATCCAGCGCCCGCATGCCAGGCATGTGAGGCGCCGGTGCCCAGCGCCCCCGTGCCAGGCGCGCCCGCGTGCCAGGCACACCCGGCGCCCGCGTACCGCGCACGTAAGGCGCTGGCCCCCACGCGTCCTTTGGACGCTTTTCTCCCTTTTTATATATACGTGTATATGTATATATATATATATATACACACACACACTCCACGACACTATCTCTGATAGAAAAAATACTAACGGGGCGCTGCCCCGCACCCCGCAAGGGGGCTGCTAGTCCCTTGACCCCCAGCTCGCTATCCGAGTAGCGGGACCCCCGTAAACTCTGCAAGGCTCCCGATATATCCAAACCCCTTAAAACACACATACACACACAGCACATTGAGTTCGCATGACTAGTTTGACCCGTCAATCGGAGGTTCCCTCGCTCCAAAGGCGAGGGGTAATTAAAAGCAGCTTAGTCCGCGGCTATCGGAGATTTGGATCCCCATAATCAATAAACCCCAGCCTACTCTAGGAAGGGAGAATCTGTAGTACGCCTGGCAAGCACGCGCATATTCCCATCTCAATGGGGTGACGAAAAACACCCCACAGTGACAAATATATGACCTGAAAGTTCCTAGTGTTCTCGCCACTAACCCGCGGCCAATGCGGAATTCGAAAACAAAATTTTTTAAGGCACTAAAAACTTATACCCCAGAATCTAAGCCAAACACCTAAATTAGCATGAACAAAAAGAAATAAATCACAACCTTTGTAACGTCTTCATTTGCTCCAATTGTATTGGACTCTAGCATGCTGTCAAGAGCTCCAGATCGTGCTTACAAGCTGTTTTCTTTTACCGAAGATGATCCACCCGAGGGAACTAAGTTCCAGCTTCAGCTTCAACTTCATCAATGAAGTAACTAAGCATCCTAGGTTGCTAATCTAAGATACTTGGTGATATGTATGAGTGTTCTATCATTTTTCTTTCTCTTTATCTTCATGATTCTCAACTCATGAGAAGGTTGAAGATGAAGATGAAGATGAAGATGATGAAGAAAGATACATGGAAGAGAGAGGTGCAAGAATGGTGGAATGAATAAAAACCTTCACAAATTCAAGCATGCTTCAACATTTTTGTAAAAAGAATTTTTTTCATTTTAAAACTACAACCATACTTGAATAGTATTTGCAAATGAATTTATAATTCGTTTGCCCATATCCTTCACCATTTCTCTTTTTCATCTCATTCCATATTTTTTTAAAAGAAAATCGTAGAAATGAGTTGTCCTTCTTCTAGAACTATTCTTATATAAATACAAGAATATGTCCCCGCAAATATATGCCCGTATTCGTATCAAAATACGAATACCCAAGAGATAGAAAAATACAATGAACATAATACTATAATATACATATCAAAATATATATATGTAAATTATTAAATCAAAACTTTATTTAATAATCTGGTTTAATCCTAAGCCGGCTAGTATTATCATCCGCCCGATTGAAGTCCGTGTGGCTAGCACACATACCTAATCGGACCCTGCACATATCAATATATGGCCACCACATCATTTTGCCTGAATCGGGAAAACCCTCTGTGTGGGACTCTAAAGACTCGTCAATACACTGGCAGTGGGTTTAACCACAAACACGTTAGCGGCACTAGCTGTACGTAACGGCTACCCAAGTATTAAGCGAAAGGAAGGCTGACGAGCAAACTCATCCGTACCCCTACTAAGCCTGTCTGTGACAATTTCTGTACAGTCCGGTCTCTTCGTCTAAGATAATCACATACTGGGTTTTGGGGGTGGATAACGTTAGAACCCTACTAACCTAATAAGTCGTGCCGGTCTGAAGCTCATCACCCACTGAGAAACTACTGATATCACATCAGTAAATTTCATCCACCTTGGCCAAAGGATTTCTGGTGATGGCTGACCCACCACAGCGTGACATCGACTCCCAATACCGGGAGAGACGAATCCCTGATGATTGTTCAGTGCCTCCATCTGGATCGGGACTATACCCAAATAAAACCTATTTGCATGACTCTTTTGAGCCGTGGTAGGGTAGTAATCTAAGTACAGTGGGAATTCACACGAGACAAATGAGAATCACAGGTCAAAAGAATAAGTTGTACTCATGCCACAAGAGAACTTCCATCTGACGATATGTATAATACCATTTAGAAGTTCTTAGCATGTCCGTCTGGTGTACTTACCTCCAGTGAGCACCTGTATACTATCTTAGGTGACTCAACACCAATGGCTTGTGAGACCGGCCACCGCTCCTCATCGGGGACTCGAAAAGTATATACTAGTCTACTCCGAAATATCGATGCCCGATCTTGATACTCTCTCGACTAGGAACATTTAAGGATATGCTTATGGACCTCCCAGCTCCCACATACATAATCGCCATCATAATGATGGTATTCAAGCAATAATCCTATGGGTTTTATCAAAATATATACACATAATGATAAAGACAAACCAGATTGCATACTATCATCTTGAGTAACACTGTTCTACCTGTATAGGTCCTCATTCAGTTATCATAATCGCCCACTTGCAATTACAATAATTACTTTGAGGGCACTATATCCAACAATCTCTCACTTACACTTAAGGGTAATTATTGCGGTATCGCATATGCACAGCTTGTGTGCTACCGAATACCCAACTTCTCCACTGGTTAGTTTCTCAAAACTCATTTTCAGAAACTTACGTATTCAAGAAATAGCCTCAGTGAGTGGATCGGCTCCAATGTTTCTATTTTTATCTCTGTATATCTCAACTTCGCGGAGAACGACTATCTCCCGAAACGAGCGATATCTGTCTTAGAACTTGTCTAGATATCTGATAGGACTTTATTCATAACATGAATACCAAATCCAATAAACTTCTTAGACTGTATCCTTTTTCTAATGCAATCAGCACCCAGTGCCATGACCACCTCAGTATCCTGTTTGGAAACCTTTCCAATATATTGCACCTCTGAATAGGGTAAACTTATAACTCTGATAGCCACTCTGTCATCCAGGTCATCTTGAAAGCCTAAACCGGTAACTGCCTCCTACAGGAGGCTGCCATTACCATACATTAAGAACATCCTCTTATGTTCTTTACTACTTCCCAATATTTCTCCATGATTGAATTAATATATACTCATTGCAGCTAGTGCAAAAGCAATATCTGGTGTGGTACTTGATATCTCATGATTGACTCAATTGCCTAAGCAAGTGATATGTCAATCATGCAAATCACTCTCCTCAAGAAGACATTACTTTTGGAGAGAGACTCTATCACCTGCAGGCAGACTACCACGCCAGGAGTCGTCCAATCTAAACTGTTTTAGAATGGTGTCCAAGTACCCCGATTGGGACACTTCCTAAATCTAGATCTAAAACCATAAATCTAGTCATCAGAATCCCTGATATTTTGTCCAGATCCTGTGTGGAGAAAACCTTATAACAGCCAAAGTTTGACCGATCGTAGTATAGGAACATCACTTCTTATCTGGAGCATGTCATCCAAATACCAGGACATCACTCCCTACTACTTTCTTACCAGGTCCATCTGTTGTTCTGATGAAGTCAAATTTTTTGACTTTTATATCAAACTAGTTAACCAATTCCGCTTTTCTTATTTTAGTCTATGAATAGACATAAGCAACTTGCCCACCACGTTTCTGTTTCTCCCACTGACTACAAAAACCATCTGGCAGAGTTATATAAACGTGCACTTCTAAATTCAATTTAGAATGACGTTATAGTCATCCACCTGTCAGATCTCATAATCAAGGACAACAGTAGTGACAAGCTTGGGTTATCAAAACCTTCCTGCCACCGTCTTTGAGGAAACCGAAGTACCTCTCGGGTGGCTGAGATTACCCACTAAATCTGCGGAGCGGCTAATGGATTATCGAATCCAATTGAATCTCCAGGTTCCACCAAATTTTCAGTAACCGTTTGTGGTTCTGGAATCACTTCCAGTTCTACCATAGTTCCACTTGTTTTTTTTGAAAAAAAATTCCTTTTATAAAAAAAAGGTGGCGAGTCAAGAATAAAATAACCTTTTATCTTGCAAATGGTAGAATGTTAAACCCTTGCTAAAAATCCTGGAATAACCCACAAACTGCCATTACAAAAATGTGCCTTGAATTTGTCTGGATGCAGCTTTTAAACAGAAACCGGATAATTCCATGTCTTAACATTCTCAAGATATGGAACCAATCTATGTCCATATAGAATCTAAGGCAATAATTTAGATGGAACCATATTCAATTATTATGCGACTGTCTCCAGTGCATATCCCATATGGAAAAAGTCCATACAACATTACTCATCAAGGAGCACACCCACGGATGAGTAATCTAAGAGAGAAGTAAGTTCTCAAATACTACTATGATGGAATATCAAGCATAAGTATCTACATCTTCGATCACCTCGAAGATCCTGATACTTCCAACGCATAGTTCTATACTTTATTCCCATATCTATAACTTCTCAAAATTTGGACCCTATATTTCAACGAAATACGTGTCTAAAACCAGAGAAATTATAAGTAAACTGAATATAGTACGGGTATCAACCCCTTGTCATAATGGACATCGGACAACATACATTATCATGTATAAGTCCCTATAATATACTAACTCAAATTCCCCGTGTTGTAAGTTGAAAATTGTATTTTGGTTAAAAATATCTATACCGTTATTCAATACACCTTATCTTATCCTCAACTGATAAAGATAAATGTTTAGAACACAATTTTCAAAATTTATATCTCATTTTATAAAATAAAGATACAGATATTCAATTTTAAAAATTGGTGCATAACAACGGTTATTTCAAAACCAAATATTTGCCGTCAGGCAAAACCCAGGTGATTTCCTCAAATATCACCAATTACAAAAAATTCTGATATTGAGGATCTAATCATCCAATTTTCCAATATTCTACTCCCACTCAGCATCTGTAATGCCGTACAGATATGAGAATCAAGTCTGGTAAATACATATTCTGGAGTCATAATCAAATTGGGAAAGTAGTTTTCAATAACAACTACACAGAAAAACTGAAATATAAAAATGTTTCGACGGAGAGGCCAGGTATTCATAGTAATATCTCTTCCACTATCCAGATTCATAACAGTAGTCGCAAATTTACTTGCCCTCACTGCCATCACTTTATATATCTTTACTTCTTACCTTCTGTATACCACACTTAGGGTAATTGGTTTTCTTTTTTCCCTACCATTCAACCCCAGCCTAAGATTTGGAAGAAGACTATCCAATAAACGTAATAGGTATACTCTTCTAATACTAGAAGCTCTCACAAGCTGAGAGAAGATAAAGATAAAAGACAACCAAATAATTCTATTCTATTTCTCCAGAACCCGTGGCCATTCTCGAACTGAAACAAGTTTCTTCGAGTTCGTATATAACTATATGAGATCGCCTTTCCAAGCAATATGAATTTCCGTAGTGATACGGAGTGTTCTGGAGAATTGCATAGGGAAAGTAGGAGTGGCAGGAATATATGCGATTTTGTCGTAAATCAGGACAATCCAAAAGCCAAAGTGTGTAAGAAGGTTCGATTAATTTGGTTCATGAGTTTTAGTTTAGGATAAGTCATGGCCGCTATAACCAGAGAGAGAAAAGAAACACTCAGCGTACACTCTAACCTATATTAGATTGGATAATCAGTTTATTTAATCAGGATGGCTCGCACTGTTTCCTTGAATTCTCCTTCAAACCTTAAAAGGAGAATTAGTCGGGATAACCCGAGGAGTAAACTACTTATCAGTGAGAATCGAGATCCAACTATCATTATATGATAATTTTGACAGAAGCCGGCCAAAATTACCACACTCCAGAAGGTATGGGCAAACTTGGAAAGTTTCCTTTATATTTGAAACCCCCGATGTAGATTTTTTCCCCTAAGACCCAAGGACCTTGACAGAGGTCAACAAGTCAAGGATCCTAGTCAAGTTCAACCTGTCATTATCTTGATTTTATTAAACCCACCCGCACGAGCACTTGACAGACGTCAACAAGGCCGCACGACTATCTTAACCAATCACATCTAATGCACAGAAAACCAACAGCCAGCTACCGTACACTACGTCTTGATAGAGGTCAACAAACGTTGCACGAATATTGACTCTACTAATTTGAAATGACAGAGGGTTACGGCTGGTTTTTGGCGAAAATTTTTTAATGTAATGAACTTGATATCGTTGAAGGAACCCGAGCAGTTTTGAAAAGGAACGGTTTAGGCTCCACTTTTAAAACTAGTAAGATAAACTTCTACTTAAGAGTGTACTCCCTGTGAAGAGATCAATGCACTTTCCTCATCGAATGAGGTGCAAGATATTCCTAACCGAATACCTTTATGCAAAGTAAAAGAAATACAATTATGGTTTTGAAGAAAACCGAGTAGTTTTAAAATTGGTTCCAATATCATTTAGGTTTATTTTTCTTACATTAATCAGAATTAATGTATCCCCATCAATTAATCATATCATGCCAGAAAATAAACGAAAATAGGCACGCACATATATACCATCCATATTCGCCACAGGGTCCCGGGTCTTCACCGTAAGGTTACTTAACTTACGGTAGGACGGGGACATGACTAGCGTGGATGCAAAACATATATAGCGTCTACTATATATATATATATATATATATATATATATATAGAAACATCCGTCTCACGCATGATATCAAGTAAGATCACAGAAATATCACAGCAGAAGCAAACACAGAAAGGAAATGCGGATAATCAAGGAAAAATGCATTTCAACGGAGCCAAATATAAAATGCAATTTTCCAATCATGTGGATAGCTCGTAATATTGGATCTTAGACCTCTACGAGTGTGGCAAGCCACCTTCTAATCCCAGAAATGAGGCAACTCAATCAACGAAGTGAGTGGGCTACCCAGCACTTCCAAGATCCGGTGACTTGGGCACCCTTCCGCGGGTCAACCTATACTCTCTACGAGTGCGGCGAATACCGCGTCAATTCTAAAGTAAGGCATTCGGTCTCAACGCCATGAGATGGAGGCCCGTTTCCCTCTAGAACCCGGCTACTCGAGCACTCCGCCGCGAGGTAATTCTAATGCACGTAATGAAAAAAATGAATATACAACGGTGACTATGTCCGCAACCTGGACGCGTCCCAAAGAATAATACAAGCCGCAATGACGGTAGTCCACACGTCGGACGCTCTCCATGCAATATGAACATATATTACATCACAGAAAATAACATCTAATATTACACACTTCCGGCTATCCATCGCGAAAAATCCAAAACAATCATAATCAACAAGAAATATCCATCACAAACCATGCAACTTGCGAGTATCAATTCCGTAACCCCGTCTAAATGATACATATAGTAATTAGACGACATTTTACCAAACGTTATGATACACACAACCATCACGAAGACTATGACAATCGAATACCGCATACATATAGCCAACACTTCAATTTTCCAAAACACTGAAAATTAAGTGTGCTAAAAACCGACAAGAAATTCCATGCTAAAACCCACTCTGGGGGTCCGAAATGAGCTTGGATTGAGACGAAACTTCGCGGAGGGCCCCGACATAAAATTAACTTCAACCTGGAGGTATCTAGGGGGTACCCACCCCTAGGCCACTCTAAGGTGGCCTAAGGGGTAGGCAGACCCGAAACTGCTTTCAATGGCAGTTTCGGGTCCCCACCACCCTAAGGCCACCATTTGGGTGGTCTTGGGGTGTGGGACCTCCTTAGATCCCCCCAAGACATCCTCAGGGTTCCCGCGCACCTCCCCGTGGATTCTTAGTCCAAACTGAGAGCCCGCGGAGAGTCAAAACATCAATGCAATATGGAATTGCTCACTGGTTTTAGAAACAGTTTTTGCATAGCAAAAACGGCGGGATTCAGAAGTCATAACAATCTAGTTTATGGTGTTTGGGTGGCTCTGATACCATTGAAAGTTCCTAGTGCCCTCTTCGCTACCCCGCAGCCAATACGGAATCCGAAAACAAAAATTTTCAAGGCACCAAAAACTTATACCCTAGAATCTAAACCAAACACCTAATCTAGCATGAACAAAATGATAGAAATCACAACTTTTATAGTGTTTTCATTTTCTCTAATTGGTTTGGACTCTAACATGCTCTCAAGAGCTCTAGATCGCGCTTGCAAGCCCGTCTTCCTTCGCCGAAGATGATCCACCCGAGAGAACCAAGTTCAAGCTTTAATTTCATCAATGAAGTAACTAAGGATTCTAAGCTGTTAATCTAGAATACTTAGTGATGTGTGTAAGTGTTCTAGTATTTTTCTTTCTCTTTATCTTCATGATTCTCAACTCATGAGAAGGTTGAACATGAAGAAGAAGAAGAAGGATCCATGGAAGAGAGAGGTGCAAGAATGGTGGAATGAATAAAAACCTTCACAAATTCAAGCATGCTTCAACACTTTTGTAAAAAGAATTTTTTCATTTTAAAACTACAACCATATTTGAATAGTATTTGCAAATGAATTTATAATTCATTTGCCCATACCCTCCACCATTTCTCTTTTCCATCTCATTTCATATTTTTTTAAAAAGAAAATCCTAAAAATGAGTTGTCCTTCTTCTAGAACTATTCTTGTATAAATACAAGAATACGTCCTCGCAAATACATGACCATATTCGTATCCAAATATGAATACCCATGAGATAGAAAAATACAATGAACATAATATTAGAATATACATATCGAAATATATATATGTAAATTATTAAATCAAAATTTAGTTTAATAATCCGGCTTAATCCTAAACCGGCTAATATTATCATCTGCCCGATTGAAGTCCGTATGGCTACCACACATACCTAATCGGAACTGTGCATGTATCAATATATGTCCACTACACATTTTTCCTAAACCGGGAAAACCCTCTGCGTGGGACACTAAAGACTCGTCAATACGCTGACAAGGGGTTTAACCATAAGTACATCAGCGGCACGAGCTGTATGTAATGGTTACCCGGGTATTGAGCGAAAGGAAGTCCGATGAGCAAACTCATCTGTACCCCTACTAAACCCATTTGTGACAATCTCGGCATAGTCCGGTCTCTTCGTCTAAGATAATCGCATATTAGGTCTAGGGGGTGGATAACGTCAGACCCCTACTAATCCAATAAGTCATGCCAGTCTGAAGCCCATCACCCAGTGAGAAACTACTGATATCACATCAGTAAATTTGATCTACCTTGGCCAAGGATTTATGGTGATGGATGACCCAACACAGCGAGATATCGACTCCCAATACTGGGAGAAATGAATCCGTGACGATTGTTCAGTGCCTCCATGTAGCTCGGGACTGTACCCAACTAAAAAATGTTTGCACGACTCCTTTGAGCCATGGTAAGGTAGTAATCTAAGTATAGTGGGAACTCACACGAGGCAAATGAAAATCTCAGGTAAAAGGAGTAACCTGTATCATGCCACAAGAGAACTTCCATATGACGATAGGTATAATATCATTTGGAAATTCTCGGCGAGTCCGTCAGGTGTACTCACCTATAATGAGCACCTGTATACTATCTTAGGTGACTTAACTCTAATGGCTTGTGAGACCGGCCACCACCTCACTTCGGGGTCTCGAAAAGTATACACTAGCCTACTCCGGAGTATTGATGCCCAGTCTCGATACTCTCTCGACTAGGGATATTTAAGGATGTGCTTATGGACCTCCCAGCTCCCACGTATACGATCGCCATCATAATACTGGTAGTCAAGCAATAATATTACGGCCTTTATCAAAATGTATACACATAATGATAAAGACAAACCAGATAGCATACTATTATCTCGAGTAAGACTGTTCTACCTGTATAGGTCCTCGTTTAGTTATCATAATCTCCCACTTGCAATTACAATAATTGCCTTGAAGGCATTATATCCAACATGATCGTGTTATGATTCCAAGTGTGCGTGTGGGGTAGGTCATTACCCCATGCATGATCTACATTAACATATCATAGGAACTAGTATTGATCAAAAAAATAATTGATATGGTATTTATCCATTATTTGCATATAACCAATAAATTGTTTTGTTGACGTGTCAAGAAATTTATTAAGATACATCTAGCCATTATATGAGATTGAGAAGGCATGGATTGCAAGTTTTTATAGCATGGTATTTTATTTATACAGATAAAGATTAGAAGAAATTAAGTATTCACTTGGTATGCTAATCATCGATTCATGAGGCGATGGGAAAAAGGAAAAGAGAGAGGGAGACGAATTGGGAATTACGGTTTGCGCATATCCTAGAGGAATTTTGAAGGAGAGGAAGTAGGAAGCCGTAAGACCGACAATGCACCGAGAAAATGACTTGAGGGAGCTTCGGCGTCTAGCAGAGAAATTGGAAAGGAGGAAGGCTTGTAAAAACTTCTAAGCTTTTCTTGAGGGAATTTTTTCTCAGTATAAATCATAGAGGAAGAAAGTATGAACAGGTAGGTGTTTATAAATGGTTGATGAGTGAATATTTAGTGTAAAATTTCTGATAAATAGGGTATTAAAAAGGATTTTAATGGAAAAAAGGGTGGGGCAGTTCACTGGATTGATTTGGCTGTTTTGGAATACAGAAATGAAAAGGTGGGAGGCGAAGAGACTGACTAACACGGGCAAGGCCCGTATGGTCTCCTTCAGGCCACTCAAACCTGCCCCAGGTTGGCCCGATGGTTTAGGTCTCGGGGTTTAGGCCCGGGTTGTTGGGTTCGATCCAAAATCATGTGTCTTTTCTTCTGCAACTTTTCGTATCTTCGTGAATCGCCCATGAAAGTTTCAGGATTCCAAAAACGACAAAAATAAATTAAATAAAATAATTTTGGATGCAAAGATGTGTTAGTTGTATGTATGCCCTAGAGGCTAGTATTGTACAGATGTATATTATATTGGATACTTGGACATATATAGAGAGGACTTTCTTGCTCGATATGATAGTATGCTATTTGGTTGCTCTTTATCTTAACATGTATACTTGTCTCTTTATACTGTCTTATAGTTACATATTGGTAAAGCCCTTAGGATATGTACTTGACTGCCTGGACTATGATGCGGATCATACTAGTGGGGACATGGTAGTCCATAAGTACTTCCTTCAAGGTCCCTAGTCGAGGGTGTATCGAGACAGGGCATCGATATACCAGAGTAGACTAGCGTATACGCTTCTCGACCTATAAGATGGGCGATGGATGACCCCATATCCATTGATGTATGACATCAGAGATGGTATGCGGGTGCTCAGTAGAGACTGGGTACACTGGACGGACTCGCCGAGAACTCCCAGATGGTATTATATCTTACGTCAGATGGCAGTTCTCTGGTGACACTTGTGCAGGTTAGTCTGTAGACCCGAGATCGTCATAGAGTCTTGTGTGATTCCCACTGTGCTTTGATTTCCACCTTACCACGTCCATAAGGGCGTGCAAAACGGTGGTTTTTGGGTACAGTCCCGAGTCACATAGAGGCAATGAGCGATAGGAGGGGTTTCATCTCACCCGGTATTGGGGGTTGATGTTGCGCTGTGCTCGATTGGCCGTAACAGGGAAGTCCCTGGCCAGGGCTGATTAGAGATTTACTGGTAAGTGTTACCAGTAGTTTCTCGACCCGTTATGAGCCTTACATCGGCACGACTTATCGGTTATTGGGGTCTGACGTTTACCACCCCTAGACTTGATATGCGACATATCAGACGAGGAGATCGGATTGTACGGGAAGTGTTACCGGTAGGCTGTTACAGGAGTTGGAGCGGGCTTGCTTGCTGATCTTCTGATCGCTCAATACCCGGGTAGCTGTTACGTCCAGCTAGTACCGCTGACGGCTTGTGGGTGCTTGATGTGATCATCACCTACTGCCGGCGTATTGACGAGTCTTTAGAGTCCCACATAGAGGTTTTACTGGCTCAGGCAAAACGAAATAGGAGCGCACATGTGATATGTGCAGGACCGAGAATAATGCGTGTGTGTGATACCGTATTCTATTCTCGCGACTTTTTGTATCGGTCGGTTATATATGATATGACCGGGTTATCGAATCAAGTGTTGATTCGATAAGTCCATACGATGAGTGTTAGTCGGTTATATGAGATATGGCCGGATTATTAAGTTAAGTGTTGATTTAATAATTAAGTGTATAATTGTATATTAGATATACTAGTTTACATTTACTAACACATGTTCACTTAGGGTTTTTTCTCACATGTACACATTTTTACTATATATGATATATATGAAAATGTGTTGTATTTTTGTATCATGGTTGATGAGACACTATACATGGGTGTATGAGACTTACACTATGCTAATTTTTATTTAGGGGTTTTAATATCTAAAGTAATTACAAAATCAAGTGGAGGATTAGAAAATGCATGAAGCTTGTGGAAGCTTGTGGATGCATTGACTAATTCAACTTGGTTTTGTTTTTACTATGGATATTTCATAACCCAACCATAAAGATTAGCCTAGGGTTAAGTCTCTACAAGGGTTAGTATATGATACTCACTCACCATAGTTAGACTTCTCACTTGATCATTATCCTTTCCTCTTTCTTTTGTTCATCTTCTTCATTGAACAAAAGAGAAAGCAAACTAGGGTTTTGAAAAGAGAGCAAAAGATTGTGAGATATAAAATTCCAAAGAGAACCCACTTCCTATTTCTTCATCCTCTACTAGACTAGCACTTTAGTTTAGGATGTTTACTTCACTAATTCTCTAGTTGGTGAAGTAGGAGGTTGAGTCGGAATTCCCTCGACGTAGATCATCTTCGGCCTCGGAGACTTCAAGCAAGGTCGCATCATTCACCTCGTGAAGCCATGCAAGGGTCCAGGAGAACCACGATCGCAGCGAAGGGATTTCATCAAGGAGCTAAAGAAGTGGAGGAGCGATCTACAAAGGTTTTATTTCGCATCTCTTTAGAGTAAAGTTGTTTACTTGCTTTAAGTTTCGCCTAAACTCTAGTATAAGATCTTGCTTAGTGTTATTCGGCACATAAAAATTTAATTTTGGCAAGGTCGATGCCTTGTAGAGCCTTGTTAGTATGCCTAGATCCCTTATAGTGGTATCAGAGCCTAGCTAGAGTATTAGGCGATGTGTTAACGAAGTTAAAACTCCGAACGAACCCGATAACCTCAAAATCAACCCCTCTCTGGACATTTTTTCAAATCTGTGATTTTTCTGAATTAAAAATACCTAAAAAATTCAGCAGGTGAACATAAGAATTGTTGTGAAAAATGAGAACACAATACATCTAAACCGCCGCGGAACCGCGGCCGTACTGCGCTTGGGCCACGGATCCGCGGCAGTACAGGGGATATTGGTACTCATTTTTACACAGTAATTCCTAGTTCTGTTATTTGTATTTTATGGGTATTTTTATTATGACTCAAGGGTTGAGTATTCAGGGGTCTATTTTGTAATCGTCGATTCGATCGGAGTATTTAATTTTGTTTTGTTATTTCCGGATAATTTAGAAAGTACTAAAATGTTCGAACGGATGTCATTAACTCATTATTTCCCGGCATGAAAAACATTCAAGTGTTGAATTTTTCTCGGGTTTAAATCTTTCGGAAAAACGTGCATGTGACGCGATGGACCCTCTAGAAAACAACAAACCTTAACTCGATTATGTGACCGTCTTGAACTGCCCTTTGAACCTTAGGGTTTGGGGCAGTACGGCGTGCCATATGTGAGGCATTGGTTTGACCCTTCTACGGCTGGACCGTTGCTACTGTGACGCATTCTGGGATTTTTGAACTCCGCTCAAGTGTTGAGCTATTTAGGAAATCTTGGGTATTTGATTATTCAATCGAAAAGTTTAATATTGTCTATTTATCTGGAATGTGATACAATATATGGAATTCACACGGTTAGGCATGAAATGCGAAATATGTGATATTTCGGATTTACGATGTCTAAAGAGATTGTGGATTCCAAATGTTGTAGTTTTACACTTTCTTTTCTGCGACTGTAAGTGTAATATGTGATATCGCCGGTTTCGTTGCTATATGTCAACGACAATTGGGATGCGCATATTTACTTACGTTGATGACATGTGATGTTCTGTGTTGCTGGATATGTTATATTGGATCGTCGCGTTCTGAATAGCCGTGGTTTTTTTTTATGTGAGATAAGAGTTTTTATTTTCATTTATGTAAAATTTAAATGTATGTAATATTCTTTTATTGGGGGCACTTCCGGGTCGAGGTTGATGTCACCATTTGTATATTATTTACTTTTCCGCACTAGGATAGACCCAAGGAGGGGAGCACAAGTAACCGGGTTCTAGGGTCCAGTGGGAGACTAACTCGAGGAGTCGAGTCCGGGTCTCCTAACCCTAGAATTGGAAGGGTTGCTTGCCGCTCTCGTAGGGGTCTAGGGGTGTGGGTTTGGCTATTCATCACGACCGTGGAATCCGTGTTTTATAGAGGCTCAAAATAAAACACGGACGTCCTAGTATATCCAATGTTTCATATGTTTCTTCTGCTGCGATATCTGTGATGTGATCATTTGATGTTCTGTGATAAATACTGTATATAGTATATATGATATATTATATAGACGTTACTTATGTTTTACACCCGCGCTAGCCCTGCCCTGCTCTGCTGTTAGTTACCTAACCTAACGGTGTATGAGGGGTCATCGAGGCGAATGCGGATGGCATAAGTGTACGTCGTATTTATCTGTGATGTTTAGGTGACTTATATGATGGGACTTCATTAATGTGATTAATGAAAGAAAAGAAACCTAAAAGATGTTGTAGAATCAAAACTTTATAAAAAGGGTAGCTACAGTTTTGCTTTGCATAGCGGTATATATGATATACCCTGCACCTTATTCGATGAGGAAAGAGCCGAGATCCCTTCACTGGGAGTGACCTCTTTAGCGAAACTGGCAGATGCTACAAAACTCGGTTTGTCTTTTAATTGCTTTTAGAGTTTTGCTTTGCACAGTGATATATATGATATGTCCTGCACCTTATTCGATGAGGAAAGAGCCGAGATCCCTTCACCGGGAGTGACCTCTTTAGCAAAACTAATGAAAGCCTAAAAAACACTCCATTTCAAAATTTCACATGATTCTACGACGATATCAAGTTCATTACGCTCATGGTTTTCTGAAAAACCTGCGTAGCCCTCCGTCATTTCAGATAAAGACTAGTTAGTATTCGTGCTACGTTTGTTGACTATGTTAAGGCGTAGTGTGCGGTAGCTAATTAGTACTTATCTGCTAAAACATGAGATGTGATTGGATTAGGGTAGTTGTACGACTTTGTTGACTATGTTAAGGGTCGTACAGGTGGGTTTAATTCAATCGGGAAATGACGGGTTGAACTTGGCTAGCAATTATGATCTGTTGACTATGTTAAGGTCATAAGTTGCTAGGGGCAAAATATTATCGGGAATTTCAAGTGTTGAAATTTGCAATGAGATTGCATACCTCCTATGAGATAGTTGGATCCCGATACCCACTGCGAGTAAGAGTTACTCCTGGGAGAGTTTTACATAGGACAATTAGCCAATCAAGTAGGTGTCTAGAAAGGTGTCAACGGGGTTACGCCTATGGGAAAACAAGGTTTACTTTAATTAGGTCCGTGCGAAAGCACGGGGAACCTCCCTCAAAGTACCGACACTGGCCTGGTTGAAAAATTGGCGAAGTTGTAGGGTGTAATTAATCCCGGCTAGTCTTTCCTTTTAGGGTTTGAAGGAAGATTTGATAAAAAACAGTGGGAGCCATCCTGATTAGATAAGATAATAACCAATCTGATCTTGCAAGAGCATACGCTAAAGTGTTTTCTTCTCTCTCTTTCTAGGTAGCGACCATATCATGCCTTAATAAAGATAATAATATGGATGTATTTGTTAGTGTATATGCCCTAGAGGCCATTACTGTATCATACTAGTATGTATATTACTTAATGGAAGCTTGGGATATTCACCTTGTATTGACAATCTTGCTCAAAATAGTAGTATGCTACTTGGTTTGTTTCTACTTCAATGTGTACATGATTTTATTTTAGTATATCGCCTATACACATTAGTGGAGCCCTTAGGATCTTTGCTTGATTACCAGCATTGTGATGGCAGTCACACTAGTGCAGCTAGGTAATCTATAAGCACATCCTTATGCAGGTCCCTGGTCGCAGGACTATCGAGACAGGGCATCGATACTCCGGTGTAGACTAGCGCATGCGCTTCTCATCCCAGTGTGGGAAACAGTCTGTCCCACATCCGTCGGTACGTCGTACTTGAGATAGTATACGGGTGCTCGTTGGGTTACGAGTACACTGGACAGGACTCGTCGGGAACTGACTAGTTGGTATTATGCCTATCGTCAGTTATCAGTTCCCAGGTGATATGAGTACAGCTTAGTCCGCTGACTTGACACTGTCACTTCGCCTCGAGTGTGTTCCCACTGTACTTTGATTACTACCCTACCACGGCTCAAAGGAGTCGTGCAAACAGGTGGTAGTTGGGTGCAGTCCCGAAGCACTTGGAAGCAGTAACGGTTAGACAGGATTCGTCTCTCCCGGTATTGGGGGTTGACATCGCGCTGTGTCTAGGAGAGCCATTACATGAGTAGTCCCTGGCCAGGGCAAACGAGATATACTGGTAGGCTTCCAGTGTTATCTCAGGGTGTTTTGGGCTTCACTCCGACATGACTTGTACCGCTATTGGGGGACTGACGTTTACCGCCCCCTAGGCCCGCCATGCGATGTATCAGACGAACAGACCGGACTGTACGGAGAATGTCACATTCAGGCTCAGTAGGAGTTCAGATGGGTTTCACCTCGTCAGTCTTCTTGTCGGCATCTACCTGGGGACCGTTACGCACAGCTAGTGCCGCTTGCGGTCTGTGGTTAAACCCACTGCCAGCGTAGTGTCGAGTCTTTAGAGTCCTACACAGAAAGCTATTCGCCTTTAGGCAAAAGAGTAGAGGTCGCATGGTTTTGCGACAGGTCGCATGGTTTTGCGACAGGGTTCAGTCACATCCGTGCACTTGTGCACGTTTAGTGTCCGGACAGTTTACACTAGCGGGCTTTGGTTTAAGCCAGATCCTAGTGTAAGTATTGGGATTGGTTTTATCCAGTTTGCATCCGTATTCCTCGAAACGCGGATGCGGGTGTGTATGCACAGTTGACGGAGAGACTGAGGCAGAGTATTCTCATTAGGGTTGTTGACCGTTGACTGTTGACTATTGACTTTTTGCTCAACCCTAATGAGAATATGATATATATATATATATATATATTTAGCAATAATATTAATTAAGTATTATAGTGACATGGTTGTTGGAGGGTTGACTTTGTTGACTTGTTGACTTTGTTGACCGGTTGACTAGGTTGGACTAGTTGACCATCATCATCACAATGGTTGTCATTTTCATGCAAAGAGTTTTGCTTGCTTGTTGTAGTTTGCAAAATGAGTGCATGGAAATGATATTGCCTTTGTCATGATATGAACCATCACATAATACTTGGTTGACATTATGGCTAATGATGCTCTTGGATTATGAGAGGGTGAAAGACAAAAGAGAGGCTCATTCTTGCTTGACCTTTCTCTCTCTTGTTTTTGAGCTCTCATGCTCTTGCTCTCACCCTCTTCCTCTTGCTCTCTCTCTTTAGTCTATGGTTCACTTGTCTCATGTGTTGAGAAGCAAGAACCATAGAGCAAAATCCCAACATACTCTTCTCTACTCATTCTAGCTCACAAGGCCTAGCAAGCCAAGTGATCTAGTTTCTTCAAAGTCCGAAGAACAAGCCAAAGGTAGAAGCTTTCGGGTGGATCCATCTTCGACGCAAGGAGACGACGAGGTGAGGCCGATCCGAACTCCGGGACGAGTTGAAGATGAAGGAGTTCAAGAAAGGTATAGCCCCTTAACCGAGTAGTTAGCAACTCGTAGTTAGGTTGTTAGTTAGCAGTTTAACAAAGATCCGGGTTTTGAGTCCATGTTACCACCTCTAAGAAAATCGTTTTTCACCAAATTCCGCTTGCCCGAAAGTACCGGGAGAGGTAGCATGGACTTACAGTGGTATCAGAGCCTAGTTAAACTCTATCTAACATGTTAGCAAAGTAGCTAGAAGATCGATCAAAGAAAAAGTCCCGAAATGAACCCCGTTTTCAAAGTTGCTGTCGATTTTTTATGTTCTGTAAAAATAATAAATCATGCATCAAAAATCGACTCAGGGTTTTTAGAGTGCACTGTAGAAAGACGGTCCCACGATCTCATCATTTCGCCGCGGAAATGCGGCAATAGCTTGCTATTGCCGCGGTTCTGCGGCCGTCTTGGCTCCTCTCTCATTGTTCTTTGCTACAGTGTGCTTATAGGGATATTTTGGGATTTTTGGAATATATATTTTCTGCCCAGATTTTCCAGAACGAAAATTTTATTTTTGGGGTCCTGAAAATCCGTATTTTTGATCGAACTTCTAAAAGACTTTAGCTGACGGGTTTTTTTTTCTGTAATGTGATATTTGTATTGAACGTCTGCTAATCGCTATATGTCGATTAGTGGGAGTTATACAAATCTGTGATCTGTAATGTTATTGGAATGTGCATATGAATTCATTGGATTGTTGCGGGTGAATAGCCGGGGGTTGTGAGACGAGAGTTTTCTTTTCTTTCAATTCATGTAAATTTGTAAATTGATGTAATAATTATTTGTATGGCCGCACAACCGGGTCGGGGTTGTAGCCGTCATTGTATAATTTCTTTTTACTGTTTTTGCTCCTAGGATAGACCCATGGAGGGGGTGCACAAACTACCGGGTATGCCGAAGTGCCGAGTGGCCTACTCACGGAGTTGAGGGAGGTTGCTTCGCTTCGGGTACTTGGCGGGTAGTTTGCCGCACCCGTAGGGGTCTTGGATGGGGTATTGGCTATTCACCGCGACCGTGTAATCTGCTTTTCGTTACAGGCTCGTACGAATTGCGGATTCCTAGTATATCCAATGTGTTCATCTGTGATCTGAAATGGCTATCATTGCAATATATCTATATATGATATTATTTAGGCGTTGCTTATGTTTTACAGCCGCGCTAGCCCAGCCCCCGCTCTGTCGTTAGTTAAGTAACCTAACGGGTAATGACGGGGCCCCGTGGAGAATGCGAATGGCATAAGCGTACGTCACATTTTGGTTGTTTTCTGCAATGGTAGGATTAAATGATGGGACGCATTAAAAGAACTAATGCAAGAATATCACGCATTAAAAGAACTAATGCAAGAAAATAAACCAAGTTAAAATCGTTGGAACACTTTCGGAAAACCACTCGGTTCTTTTCAAAACTAACTTTTACATGCGGAGCTTGAGCCACTCCTTCTAAAAGCTATCTCGTTCCTTCGATTATATCAAGTTCACTACGTTCACGGTTTCGCCAAAACCATCCGTAGCCCTCCGTCGTTTCATATGAATAATCAACAGTATTCAAGCTGTGTTTGTTGGCCTTAGTCAAGGCACAGTGTTTGGTAGCTGGTGGGTATTCATATGTTGCATAGATAGAATGCGTTGGTTTGGGACAGTCGTATTACTTTGTTGGCCATAGTCAAGGGTATATACGGGTGGGTTCAAATCAACCTGGACAACGACGGGTAGAACTTGACATGTGACTTATGATTTGTTGGCCTTAGTCAAGGTCATAAGAGCATGGGGCAAAAATCCACATCGGGAGTTTCAAAAGTACTAAAACTTGCTAGTGTTGCATACCATTTGGAGTGTGATGGTCCTGGTAGGATTCCTTCAGTTTCGTCACACGATGATATTTGGATCCCGATCCTACTGTGAGTATATGCTACTCCTCGGGAAATTTCTCACTTAACGATCAATGCTATAAACCAAGTAGGTGCCTAGAAAGGTGTTAGCGGGGCTACGCCCCCAGGGAAAAGAGGTTCTTGAATTAAGGAACTTCGCGAAAGCGTTGGAAAACCTCCCTCGAAGTACCGACACTGGCCTGGCTGAACGGTTAAACAAGAATTGTACGGTGAGATTGATCCTGACTAATTCTTCCTTTTTGGTTTTGAGGAGGGATTCGAGAGACAGTGGGAGCCATCCTGTTTAGACAAATTAAAAACCACTCTAAACTTGCAAGAGCATCATGCTGAGTGTTTTCTTCTCTCTCTCTTAATTGCAGCGACCAAGTGACCGCACCTAGGTTACATCTAGATAATAAAATGACTGAATCTGACTGTTATGACTGGCAAAGATCTGTCCAGATGTCCATTGCCCATGACAAGCTGGGACACCTCTTAACTGATCAAACCCCTGCCGTCTCAGGTCCAGTTTCCCCTGTTACGGATGTTTACATCCAAAGGACATCGGAAAAGGATTGTGCGAAAGCCAAGTGCCTCGTGTTAGCCTCAGTTGATGGTGCAAACCAGGGGCAGCACGAGAAGATGGACTCAATTTCTATCTTCCTCCATAACAAAGATTTATATGGAGAGCAATCTCGTATCGCAAGATATGAGACCTCGAACGAATTGCTTCAAGCGAGGTTGGCTGTCGGGTCATCTGTAAGGGACAACGTCCTTACAGAGACCAGCTATTTTAAGCTCACGGACCTGGAGACCACGTTGAAGAATGGGTCAAGTACTGACTTAATTCTACAGTCCCTGCTCTCTGCTTATACCCTGAAAGAAACCAGGGAAGAAAAAGGAAAAGCAAGGGCAAAAGTTTCAGGACTGGATATAGTAAAAGAGGGACGTTCCTATTGTAACGGGAATGAACAATGGCAGAAAGATTGCAGGGCTTGCAAAGCCAGTAGCCAGAATTCGAAGCATGTTGTGGCTTCGGCTTCGAGTGTGTTTGTATTAGAAAACTGTTTGTCAGTTAACCCTACTTCCTGGGTATTGGATACCGGATCAGGATCTCACATCTGTAATTCGTTACAGGCTCTGAGAAACCGTAGGGTTATCAGGAAAGGTGATATGACTCTCAGGGTTGCTAACGGAATGAGCATGGATGCTGTATCTGTAGGGGAATATCACCTAGGACTGACAACTGGGCAGATATTGATTTTGCGTAACTGTTTGTATGTACCAGGTGCGACTTGTAATATCATATCTGTATCCTTACTTTCTAAGGAAGGATATGATTTTGCTTTTGTAAGCGATGTAGTAAACATCCACCTAAATCAAGTACTGATTGGGTCAGGTACATTAAAAAACGGTATATACGTATTGAATCAAGCTCAGATATTCAGTGTCCAGAACACACTTAAAAGAAGGTCTCCAGAATTAAATCAGGCTTTCTTATGGCATTGTAGACTGGGTCACATCAATGAGACACGGTTGACTAAGTTACATAAAGAAGGATACTTGGATCCGTTCGAGTACCAGTCTTATGCCACTTGTGAATCTTGTCTCATGGGAAAGATGACAAAGACTCCGTTCACTGGACATGGAGTAAGAGCGAGCGAGCTCTTGGGACTCATACACAGTGACGTGTGTGGTCCAATGTCTACACATGCGCGAAGCGGTTATTCATACTTCATTACTTTCACAGATGATTTCTCTAGGTATGGACATGTCTTCTTAATGAAGCATAAATCCGAGGCCTTTGGGAAATTTCAAGAATACAAGAATGAAGTTGAAAAACAAACCGGCAAAAGTATCAAGATTCTAAGATCGGATCGAGGTGGAGAATACTTGAGTGCCGAGTTTCTGGGCTACTTAAAAGAGAATGGAATTCTCTCTCAACTTACTCCTCCATACACACCACAACACAACGGTGTATCGGAAAGAAGGAATCGAACCCTATTAGATATGGTCCATTCCATGATGAGTAAGGCTGAGTTACCGCGATCTTTCTGGGGTTATGCACTAGAAACAGCTGCACATCTCTTGAACCAAGTTCCTACTAAGACAGTGCCTACCACACCATATCAGATGTGGAGTGGGAAGAAACCCTGTCTTAAATTCTTTAAGACATGGGGATGTCCAGCTTTTGTAAAAAAGCAGCATGCGGACAAGCTCGAGGCACGCTCAGTACAGTGCAAGTTTGTGGGATACCCAAAGAACTCCAAGGGATATCTTTTCTATTACGCAGAGGAGCAAAAAGTCCTTGTCTCTCGTCATGCCCGCTTCTTGGAAACTGAGTTTTTAGAAAATCAGATAAGTGGGAGCGCAATAGAACTGGAAGAAATTCCAGAACCACAAGCTATTACTGAAACCTTAGTAGAACCAGAAGGTTCAGGGGAACCGGACATTCCTACGCCACTCCGCAAGAGTAGTAGGCAGTCTCATCCGCCCGAGAGATACTACGGTTTTCTCATAGACGGGGATAGAGAGGATTGCACCATGGATTATGGTGAGCCTACTAGCTTCCAGCAAGCCATTCAGAGCGGTGACTCGGTAAAATGGCTGGATGCAATGCGGACCGAGATGGAGTCCATGTACACCAACAAAGTTTGGACTTTAGACTTTGCTCCAGAAGGGGTAAAACCCGTAGGCTGCAAATGGATCTTCAGAAAGAAGATTGGTGTAGATGGGCAGGTTGAAACCTATAAAGCTAGGCTCGTTGCAAAGGGTTTTCGTCAAAGACCTGGTTTGGACTATGACGAGACCTTTTCTCTGGTAGCCATGCTTAAATCCATTCGGATCCTTCTTGCCATTGTTGCCTTCCACGATTATGAAATCTGGCAGATGGACGTAAAGACGGCTTTCCTAAATGGAAATTTGGAAGAGTGTGTCTATATGGATCAGCCAGAGGGATTCATTCAGAGTGGGAGCAGCGGTAAAGTGTGCAAGTTGCTCAAGTCCATCTATGGACTCAAGCAGGCATCGCGGAGTTGGAACATCTGCTTTGATGATACTGTCAAAGAATTCGACTTTGTCAAAAACCCAGATGAACCATGCATTTACAGTAAGATTGTAGGGAGAAATGTGGTATTCCTCGTCTTGTACGTCGATGACATTCTCCTAATAGGAAATGATATTCCTATGCTACAGTCAGTCAAAGGATTCTTGTCGCAGAGGTTCTCCATGAAGGACCTGGGCGATGCCAACTACATGCTGGGGATCCAGATCTTTCGTGATAGATCTAAGAGGATGTTGGGACTTTCACAGTCAAGGTACATCGACACCATACTAAAACGATTCAGTATGGAAGATTCCAAGCGCGGTAATCTACCGGCTTGTCACGGAATCACCCTCTCCAAAGAGATGTCTCCCAAGACTGATTTGGAAAGGGCTCGCATGTCATCAATACCCTACGCATCTGCGGTAGGCTCTATTATGTATGCGATGTTATGTACCAGACCAGATGTAGCATACGCATTAAGCGTTGTAAGCCGGTATCAGTCGAACCCAGGGGAGAAACACTGGATAGCAGTAAAGAACATTCTCAAGTACCTGAGAAGGACTAAGGAGATGTTCTTGGTGTATGGCGGAAAAGACCTCCAGATTGAGGCCTTTGCTGACTCTAGCTTCCAGAGTGATAAGGATGACTCCAAGTCCATGTCGGGTTATGTCTTTACCCTCAATGGAGGGGTGGTTTGCTGGAAGAGTTCCAAGCAGGAAACCGTTGCTGACTCAACTATGGAAGCGGAGTACATAGCTGCTTGCGATGCCGCAAAGGAAGCTGTCTGGATGAAGAAGTTCCTCACGGAACTTCAAGTGGTTCCTACCAGTGTTGATCCAATACCGCTGTATTGTGACAACAACGGCGCTATAGCTTTAGCGAAGGAACCCAGGTCCCATCATAAGTCCAGGAATATTTTGAGGCGGTACCACCTGATCAGGGAGATCGTTGATCGCCGGGAGATCGAGGTGAAGAGAGTAAATACGGAAGATAACACTGCTGATCCACTCACGAAGGCCTTACCCCAGACTCAGTTCGAGCGGCTGATCGAGATGATAGGTCTTCGATACGCCAGTACATGGCCTTAGTGCAAGTGGGAGATTGTTAGTGTATATGCCCTAGAGGCCATTACTGTATCATACTACTATGTATATTACTTAATGGAAGCTTGGGATATTCACCTTGTATTGACAATCTTGCTCAAAATAGTAGTATGCTACTTGGTTTGTTTCTACTTCAATGTGTACATGATTTTATTTTAGTATATCGCCTATACACATTAGTGGAGCCCTTAGGATCTTTGCTTGATTACCAGCATTGTGATGGTAGTCACACTAGTGCGGCTGGGTAATCTATAAGCATATCCTTATGCAGGTCCCTGGTCGCAGGACTATCGAGACAGGGCATCGATACTCCGGAGTAGACTAGCGCATGCGCTTCTCATCCCAGTGTGGGAGACGGTCTGTCCCACAGCCGTCGGTACGTCGTACTTGAGATAGTATGCGGGTGCTCGTTGGGTTACGAGTACAGTGGACAGGAATCGTCGGGAACTGACTAGTTGGTATTATGCCTATCGTCAGTTATCAGTTCCCAGGTGACATGAGTACAGCTTAGTCCGCTGACTTGACACTGTCACTTCGCCTCGAGTGTGTTCCCACTGTACTTTGATTACTACCCTACCACGGCTCAAAGGAGTCGTGCAAACAGGTGGTAGTTGGGTGCAGTCCCGAAGCACTTGGAGGCAGTGACGGTTAGACAGGATTCGTCTCTCCCGGTATTGGGGGTTGACATCGCGCTGTGTCTAGGAGAGCCATTACACGAGTAGTCCCTGGCCAGGGCAAACGAGATATACTGGTAGGCTTCCAGTGTTATCTCAGGGTGTTTTGGGCTTCACTCCGACACGACTTGTACCGCTATTGGGGGACTGACGTTTACCGCCCCCTAGGCCCGCCATGCGATGTATCAGACGAACAGACCGGACTGTATGGAGAATGTCACATTCAGGCTCAGTAGGAGTTCAGATGGGTTTCACCTCGTCAGTCTTCTTGTCGGCATCTACCTGGGGACTATTACGCACAGCTAGTGCCGCTTGCGGTCTGTGGTTAAACCCACTGCCAGCGTAGTGTCGAGTCTTTAGAGTCCCACACAGAAAGCTATTCGCCTTTAGGCAAAAGAGTAGAGGTCGCATGGTTTTGCGACAGGTCGCATGGTTTTGCGACAGGGTTCAGTCACATCCGTGCACTTGTGCACGTTTAGTGTCCGGACAGTTTACACTAGCGAGCTTTGGTTTAAGCCAGATCCTAGTGTAAGTATTGGGATTGGTTTTATCCAGTTTGCATCCGTGTTCCTCGGAACGCGGATGCGGGTGTGTATGCACAGTTGACGGAGAGACTGAGGCAGAGGATTCTCATTAGGGTTGTTGACCGTTGACTGTTGACTATTGACTTTTTGCTCAACCCTAATGATAATATGATATATATATATATATATATATATATTTAGCAATAATATTAATTAAGTATTATAGTGACATGGTTGTTGGAGGGTTGACTTGTTGACTTTGTTGACCGGTTGACTAGGTTGGACTAGATGACCATCATCATCACAATGGTTGTCATTTTCATGCAAAGACTTTTGCTTGCTTGTTGTAGTTTGCAAAATGAGTGCATGGAAATGATATTGCCTTTGTCATGATATGAACCATCACATAATACTTGGTTGACATTATGGCTAATGATGCTCTTGGATTATGAGAGGGTGAAAGACAAAAGAGAGGCTCATTCTTGCTTGACCTTTCTCTCTCTTGTTTTTGAGCTCTCATGCTCTTGCTCTCACCCTCTTCCTCTTGCTCTCTCTCTTTAGTCTATGGTTCACTTGTCTCATGTGTTGAGAAGCAAGAACCATAGAGCAAAATCCCAACATACTCTTCTCTACTCATTCTAGCTCACAAGGCCTAGCAAGCCAAGTGATCTAGTTTCTTCAAAGTCCGAAGAACAAGCCAAAGGTAGAAGCTTTCGGGTGGATCCATCTTCGACGCAAGGAGAAGACGAGGTGAGGCCGATCCGAACTCCGGGACGAGTTGAAGACGAAGGAGTTCAAGAAAGGTATAGCCCCCTAACCGAGTAGTTAGCAACTCGTAGTTAGGTTGTTAGTTAGCAGTTTAACAAAGATCCGGGTTTTGAGTCCATGTTACCACCTCTAAGAAAATCGTTTTTCACCAAATTCCGCTTGCCGGAAAGTACCGGGAGAGGTAGCATGGACTTACAGTATTGACCGAACCCGCATGTTATACTGTGCTGGGGAATGTTGGTTCCGTTCTTTCTTATAAGAGTTATAAGACTGAACAGGATATAAGGGAATACCAGGATTCTCATGTCACTTGAATGAAGAAAATACATGTTGATGCATTTTCTTCGGGTGTGTTCGTTACAGAGAACTGTTTCTCCATTTCCTCTACGTCCTGGGTATTAGATACCGGGTCAGGATCCCATATATGTAATCAGTTGCATGGGCTTAGGAAAGGTAGAGAATTTGGAGAAGGTGATAAAGACATAAGGGTTGGAAATGGTGCAATTGTTGCAGCTAAAACCGTCGGGGAATATCACCTTGTATTGCCAACTGGTAATACATTGATTCTGAACGAATGCTATTACAGCCGAACCTGATATGCAACATTATATCGGTTTCTTTGTTGAGTAAAGAGGGATATAATTTTGTATTACAGGATAATGTTATGAACATTTTCCTAAACCAAAAGTTGGTCGGATCAGGCACGATGTGCAATGGCATTTATGTTCTAAATCAATCAACAGTTCTGAACATAACAAACACACACAAGAGGAAGAGCTCAGAACTGAACGAATCATTCTTATGGCATTGTAGACTGGGTCACATCAATGCGACACGACTCACTAAGTTGCATAAAGATGGATATTTGAATCTGTTTGAATTTTCATCTTATGACACTTGCCAGTCATGTCTCAAAGGCAAGATGACCAAAACTCCGTTTACGGGACACGGAGAAAGAGTTACCGAACTCATGGGACTGATACATAGTGATGTATGCGGTCCCATGTCTACACATGCCAGGGATGCTTCTTCGTACTTCATTACATTCACTGACGATCTCTCTAGATTCGGATATGTGTTCCTGATGAAACACAAATCAGAAGCTTTTGAGAAATTTAGAGAATATAAACAAGAAGTCGAGAACCAAACCGGGAAAAGTATTAAAATCCTTCGATCTGATCGAGAAGGTGAATACTTGAGCAATGAATTCCTGGACTTCCTAAAAGAGAATGGGATTCTCTCTCAGCTAACTCCTCCATATACACCACAGCACAACGGTGTATCTGAACGGAGGAACCGCACCCTATTAGATATGGTGCGCTCTATGATGAGCACAGCTGAGTTACCTATTTCCTTCTGGGGGTATGCGCTTGAGACAGCAGCATACCTATTGAATCAAGTTCCGTCTAAATCTTTACCTACCACAACATATGAGATATGGAGTGGGAAGATACCATATTTTAAACGAGTTAAGATATGGGGTTGTCCGGCCTATGTCAAAAGGCAAAATCCAGACAAACTCGAGGCACGATCAGTTCTTTGCAAGTTTGTGGGATATCCTAAGAATTCCCAAGGATATTTTTTCTACCACGCTGAAGAACAAAAAGTGTTTGTTTCTCAATATGCCACCTTTTTGGAAAAGGAATTTCTTGCAAAAGAAATTAGTGGCAAAGTGGTAGAGCCGGAAGAGGTTCCAGATATACAAACTGCAACTGAAGATTTAGTGGAACCAGAGGATTCGGTAGTTCCCAACGAACCTCAGCCTCTCCGCCGATCTAGTAGGGTTCCTCACCCACCTGAGAGATACTACGGTTTTCTCATGGATGGTGGGAGCGAGGATTGCATCATGGTTGATGATGACCCAACTAGCTTCGAGCAGGCCATCACGAGTGGGGACTCAGTGAAATGGCTGGATGCAATGTGGTCCGAGATGGAATCCATGTACACCAACAAAGTGTGGACTTTGGAAGTTGCTCCTGAAGGGGTAAAACCCATTGGGAGCAAGTGGATCTTCAAGAAAAAACTTAGTGTAGATGGGAAAGTGGAGACTTTCAAAGCTAGACTTGTTGCAAAGGGTTTTCGTCAAAGACCAGGTGTGGACTATGACGAAACCTTTTCTCCAGTGGCTATGCTTAAATCCATCCGGATCATGCTTGCCATCGCTGCATATCATGACTACGAAATCTGGCAAATGGATGTTAAGACCGCCTTTTTAAATGGTGATTTAGAAGAGTGCGTGTACATGAATCAGCCAGAGGGCTTCGTAGATAGTGGGAGCAGCGGGAAGGTGTGCAAGCTGCTTAAATCCATTTATGGATTGAAGCAAGCATCGCGGAGTTGGAACATCTGCTTTGACGTCATTATCAAAGAGTTTGATTTCGTCAAAAACGTAGATGAACCTTGTATCTACAAGAAGGTGGCAGAGAGTAAGGTTGTCTTCTTCGTATTGTACGTGGACGACATACTCTTGATAGGAAATGACATTCCTATGCTGCAATCGGTCAAGCTCTTCTTATCACAAATATTCTCAATGAAAGATCTAGGTGATGCCTCCTGCATATTGGAAATCAGGATCTATAGAGATAGATCTAAAAGAATATTGGGATTGTCTCAGTCCAGGTACATTGACACCATACTAAAGAGGTTTAGTATGGAAGAGTCCAAACATGGGTTTTTACCCACGATCTCAGGGCTCACTCTCTCCAAAGAGATGTCTCCCAAGACTGATTCGGAGAGAGCTCGCATGCAAGGGATACTCTATGCTTCGGCAGTAGGCTCTATCATGTATACGATGCTATGTACCAGACCCGATGTAGCATACTCACTAAGTGTAGTGAGTAGGTATCAAGCTGATCCTGGAGAGAGTCACTGGACAGCTGTGAAGAGCATTCTCAAATACTTACGAAGGACTAAAGAGATGCTCTTGGTGTATGGTAACGGAGAACTCCAAGTGGAGTCCTTTACCGATTCGAGCTTCCAGAGTGATAAGGATGACTCTAAGTCGCAGTCGGGATTTGTCTTTACCCTTTACGGAGGGGCGGTTAGCTGGAAGAGTTCCAAGCAGGAAACCGTGACAGACTCGACGATGGAGGCTGAATACATCGCTGCCAACGATGCTGCCAAAGAGGCTGTCTGGATCAAGAAGTTCATTACTGAACTTGGAGTGGTTCCATCCATTGAGCATCCAATACCTTTGTATTGCGATAACAATGGAGCGGTGGCTTTGGCCAAGGAACCTAGGTCCCATCAGCGATCCAGACATATTCTGAGGCGGTATCACCTGATCCGGGAGATAGTTGATCACCGGGAGATCGAGGTCAGGAGGGTTGACACGAAGAACAACACAGCGGATCCACTCACGAAGGCCATTCCCCAGATACAGTTTAAGAGACTCTTCGGGATGCTCGGTATGCGATACTACAGCAGCTGGCCCTAGTGCAAGTGGGAGATTGTTAGTTGTATGTATGCCCTAGAGGCCAGTATTGTACAGATGTATATTATATTGGATGCCTGGACATATATAGAGAGGACTTTCTTGCTCGATATGATAGTATGCTATCTGGTTGCTCTTTATCTTAACATGTATACTTGTCTCTTTATTCTGTCTTATAGTTACATGTTGGTAAAGCCCTTAGGATATGTACTTGACTGCCTGGACTATGATGCGGATCATACTAGTGGGGACATGGTAGTCCATAAGTACATCCTTCAAGGTCCCTAGTCGAGGGTGTATCGAGATAGGGCATCGATATACCAGAGTAGACTAGCGTATACGCTTCTCGACCCATGAGATGGGCGATGGATGATCCCATATCCATTGATGTATGACATCAGAGATGGTATGCGGGTGCTCAGTAGAGACTGGGTACACTGGACGGACTCGCCGAGAACTCCCAGATGGTATTATACCTTACGTCAGATGGCAGTTCTCTGGTGACACTTGTGCAGGTTAGTCTGTAGACCCGAGATCGTCATAGAGTCTTGTGTGATTCCCACTGTGCTTTGATTTCCACCTTACCACGTCAATGAGGACGTGCAAAATGGTGGTTTTTAGGTATAGTCCCGAGTCACATGGAGGCAATGAGCGATAGGAGGGGTTTCGTCTCTCCCGGTATTGGGGGTTGATGTTGCGCTGTGCTCGATTGGCCGTAACAGGGAAGTCCCTGGCCATGGCTGATTAGAGATTTACTGGTAAGTGTTACCAGTAGTTTCTCGACCCGTTATGAGCCTCACATCGGCACGACTTATCGGTTATTGGGGTCTGACGTTTACCACCCCTAGACTTGATATGCGACATATCAGACGAGGAGACCGAACTGTACGGGAAATGTTACTGGCAGGCTGTTACAGGAGTTGGAGCGGGCTTGCTTGCTGATCTTCTGATCGCTCAATACCCGGGTAGCCGTTACGTCCAGCTAGTACCGCTGACGGCTTGTGGGTGCTTGATATGATCATCACCTACTGCCGGCGTATTGACGAGTCTTTAGAGTCCTACATAGAGGTTTTACTGGCTCAGGCAAAACGAAATAGGAGCGCATATGTGATATGTGCAGGACCGAGAATAATGCGTGTGTGTGATACCGTATTCTATTCTCGCGACTTTTTGTATCGGTCGGTTATATATGATATGACCGGGTTATCGAATCAAGTGTTGATTCGATAAGTCGATACGATGAGTGTTAGTCGGTTATATGAGATATGACCGGATTATTAAGTCAAGAGTTGATTTAATAATTAAGTGTATAATTGTATATTAGATATACTAGTTTACATTTACTAACACATGTTCACTTAGGGTTTTTTCTCACATGTACACATTTTTACTATATATGATATATATGAAAATGTGTTGTATTTTTGTATCATGGTTGATGATACACTATACATGGGTGTATGAGACTTACACTATACTAATTTTTATTTAGGGTTTTTAATATCTAAAGTAATTACAAAATCAAGTGGAGGATTAGAAAATGCATGAAGCTTGTGGAAGCTTGTGGATGCATTGACTAATTCAACTTGGTTTTGTTTTTACTATGGATATTTCTTAACCCAACCATAAAGATTAGCCTAGGGTTAAGTCTCTACAAGGGTTAGTATATAATACTCACTCACCATGGTTAGACTTCTCACTTGATCATTATCCTTTCCTCTTTCTTTTGTTCATCTTCTTCATTGAACAAAAGAGAAAGCAAACTAGGGTTTTGAAAAGAGAGCAAAAGATTGTGAGATATAAAATTCCAAAGAGAATCCACTTCCTATTTCTTCATCCTCTACTAGACTAGCACTTTAGTTTAGGGTGTTTACTTCACTAATTCTCTAGTTGGTGAAGTAGGAGCTTGAGTCGGAATTCCCTCGACGTAGATCATCTTCGGCCTCGGAGACTTCAAGCAAGGTCGCATCATTCACCTCGTGAAGCTATGCAAGGGTCTAGGAGAACCACGATCGCAGCGAAGGGACTTCATCAAGGAGCTAAAGAAGTGGAGGAGCGATCTACAAAGGTTGTATTTCGCATCTCTTTAGAGTAAAGTTGTTTACTTGCTTTAAGTTTCGCCTAAACTCTAGTATACGATCTTGCTTAGTGTTATTCGGCACATAAAAATTTAATTTTGGTAAGGTCGATGCCTTGTAGATCCTTGTTAGTGTGCCTAGTTCCCCTACAGGATGCGAACATGCGGGTTATGGGACAATAATAGAGAGTTTTAACCAATGGGTTATAAGGAGTTTCTTGGATTTATTTCACAAGAATTACTTATAACTCGATTCAAGATTAGAAAACAACATCTTTTATTGGTTAAAACAAAAGGGATGGTACACGAAATTTAGTGTTGTTACATCCTACCCACCTTCGAAAAATTTCGTTCTCAAAATTTACATAAGGAGGATGTTGTAACAGATTCAAGGAAAGTTTAGGTTAGGGCAGTCGTGAAGGCTGGGGTAGGGACTTCTAATATCGTGTTGAAGTTGTGTGGGGAAGTTCAAAAGAATGAAAGAATTTGAAATGGCTGAAAAAGATAGAAGAAATTTTTTCCAGTAATAACCTAATCCATGGCTTCGGCCTCCACGATCGACATAGTGAAAGCCTGGCGTCTTGGTGCATTCCTCTAAGCTTGATTGTACACTTGTCGCTGATGGGGTAAGGGTTGTTCGCGTTGAGATAGTGTGGATAGAGCTAAATGGAGAGTGGGAGCTTGTATAGCTGGTCTTGCACTACTAAAATAGGGGGTTGCCCCTACGGATATTGAAATCCGTAGGGGCAAATTTATTTTGGCCCTACGGATTAGTCCGTAGGGCCAGACGGTTGCCCCTATGGTCCAAGATGTTTAATTTAAAAATATTAAATCTTAATTTGTTGTTTGCCCCTACGGAGCCGCAAACCAAGGACCTATGGATAAATCTGCAGGGGCATCTAAATATGGATTTAATAGAAAAGGCACATAATTTCCCTACGTGCTGATTATCTCTCCTCTCTCTCGCTCGAGCGTGCGAAACTCCCAAATCCCCTTTTCTCGTCGCCATGTCGCCGATCTCGTCACCGATCTCGTCGCCATTCTCTCTCTCTCTCATTCCCGATCTCGTTGCCGTTCTTCCTCGTCGCTGATTGTCGATTGTCTCCTCCACCGAACAGGTAAGTAATTAAATCTTCAATTACAGAAATTTTTGATTATTTTAGAGATTGGGGTTGGGGTTGCGGTTCGGCTAGGGTTGCGGTTGGGGTTGGGTTCGGTTAGGGTTGCGGTTGGGGTTGGGGTTGGGGTTAGGGTTAGGGTTGGGGCTGGAGTTGGGGCTAGGGCTGGGGTTGCGGTTGGGGTTGGGGTTGGGGTTAGGGTTGGGGTTAGGCTGGGGCTAGGGCTGGGGCTGGGGTTAGGGCTAATGAGATATTGGTGGAGGGAAATGGAGTGGATGAGGGACCAGAGAAATCCATAGAATCAGTGAGTATATAATTCACTGCTCTCATACCATAAAAGGAGGCAATATTATTTCTCTATTTCTTAATTCTTAAAATGACATAGATTACACCTTTTGATACAATTACAAAGGCACGACCCTATATAAAGAAGTTACAACAACTCTATCTTATCTAACTTCATTCATGATCTTACACGAGATAGAATAACTTAGTTAAAATATGATCCTATCTTATAGTACCAGCTCAAGGATGAGCATCAGAGAAGGCATAATTTGTTAGGATCCATTTGCACCAAATTTATTACTAGCTGTAACTTGTATCGAGAATGTGGTTAACATTTAGTCCCACATTGGATAAACCTCCATAAGGCTAGAGTATTTTGGATGGAGTCCCACTATATTAAAAGCTCATGTGCATCCATATGTGGGCTCATATGTTGTGAGCCCAAACCGAGTTTTATATGGTATCGGATCTCGGGTGTTTGTTGTTTGTTCCACGTTGCACATGAGCTTTGAGCCATCGCATGTAAACTCCTCTCTGTATGGTGGAGTGTTGATAATGTGGATCACATTTAGTCCCACATTAGTAAAACTATGGGATTCATATGAGTATAAGAAATAAAATGGGATAAACCTCCATAAGGCTTGCGTCTTTTGAATGGAGTCCCACTATATTAAAATCCTATATGCATCCATATATGGACCCATGAGCAGTGAATTATAATCTTTGTTTTTCTGATAACATCTTCAGCATTATCGAGACTTAATTGCATTTGAAAGGAGGATATATATTCTTTCAACTTGAATTTATATTATATTCATCTTGTTTATTGATTTCTTTTCTATGTTGAAGGTATGTATCTCAATCTCAAGTCTAATGCATCTTAATTCTTTAATGCTCAATTCTTCATATATCTTATTCTCAAGTTGCAATTTGCAAGTAACTAAGCAAGTATTATTTCATAAGTTTAAAATCATGTTACACATACAACAAGAATACACAACAAACGCATCATTAGAGAGTGATTCAAGATGTTCAAGTCAAAACCAATATATGATACTCGATAATAATATGAAACTTTCATATTCTCATCGATACTCATATATGAAACTAAAAGCGCCACTTAGTCCCCGTCTATCGGTTAACATACGTTCGAAATTCGTCGTGACATAGAACTATACGAAGCTTGTTAAATATCGGACGGTATACTTGATACTAACAACCGTCGTATAGTCTATGTGACGAGAAGATTCAATCGTATGATAACCGATAGATTTGTCCCATGTGGACAAGTTAGGAATGTATAAAGCAAATACTTTCATTCACTTGTGTTTTCATCCGTTTCGAGATATTTCGTCGATACCTTTCCGCTGGTTCTCCGTGTACAAAGATAGATTAGATATTCATTTCAATATTGTTTCACAGCTTTGAAATGATTATCTATTCTATTACAGTGTACTCGGAGAACAGCGGGGAGGTGCTGCCGAAATTTACTCGAAACGGTTGAAAGCACAAGCGAATGGGTGTTCGCTCTATACATTCTTAATGGGATATAAGCCTTACCCCCGACAGCCGAAACACACACATACAACAAGAATACACAACAAACGCATCATTAGAGAGTGATTCAAGATGTTCAAGTTAAAACCAATATATGATACTCGATGATAATATGAAACCTTCATATTCTCATCGATACTCATATATGAAACTAAAAGTGCCACTTAGTCCCCGTCTATCGGTTAACATACGTTCGATATTCGTCATGACATAGAACTATACGAAGCTTGTTAAATATCGGACGGTATAGCTCGATACTAACAACCGTCGTATAGTCTATGTGACGAGAAGATTCAATCGTATGATAACAGATAGATTTGTCCTGTGTGGACAAGTTAAGAATGTATAAAGCAAACACCTTCATTCACTTGTGTTTTCATCCGTTTCGAGATATTTCGTCGGTACCTTTCCGCTGGTTCTCCGTGTACAAAGATAGATTAGATTTTCATTTCAACGTCGTTTCACAGCTTTGAAATGATTATCTATTCTATTACAGTGTACTCGGAGAACAACGGGGAGGTGCTGCTGAAATTTACTCGAAACGATTGAAAGCACAAGCGAATAGATGTTCGCTCTATACATTCTTAATGGGATAGAAGCCTTCCCCCGACAGCCGAAACACACACATACAACAAGAATACACAACAAACGCATCATTAGAGAGTGATTCAAGATGTTCAAGTTAAAACCAATATATGATACTCGATGATAATATGAAACCTTCATATTCTCATCGATACTCATATATGAAACTAAAAGCGCCACTTAGTCCCCGTCTATCGGTTAACATACGTTCGATATTCGTCGTGACATAGAACTATACGAAGCTTGTTAAATATCGGACGGTATAGCTCGATACTAACAATCGTCGTATAGTCTATGTGACGAGAAGATTCAATCGTATGATAACCGATAGATTTGTCCCGTGTGGACAAGTTAAGAATGTATAAAGCAAACACCTTCATTCACTTGTGTTTTCATCCGTTTCGAGATATTTCGTCGGTACCTTTCCGCTGGTTCTCCGTGTACAAAGTTAGATTAGATGTTCATTTCAACGTTGTTTCACAGCTTTGAAATGATTATCTATTCTATTACAGTGTACTCGGAGAACAGCGGGGAGGTGCTGCTGAAATTTACTCGAAACGGTTGAAAGCACAAGCGAATAGATGTTTGCTCTATACATTCTTAATGGGATAGAAGCCTTACCCCTAACAGCCGAAACACACACATACAACAAGAATACACAACAAACGCATCATAAGAGTGTGATTCAAGATGTTCAAGTTAAAACCAATATATGATACTCGATGATAATATGAAACCTTCATATTCTCATCGATACTCATATATGAAACTAAAAGCGCTACTTAGTCCCCGTCTATCAGTTAACATAGATGTTCGTCGTGACATAAAACTATACGAAGCTTGTTAAATATCGGACGGTATAGCTCGATACTAACAATCGTCGTATAGTCTATGTGACGAGAAGATTCAATCGTATGATAACCGATAGATTTGTCCCGTGTGGACAAGTTAGGAATGTATAAAGCAAACACCTTCATTCACTTGTGTTTTCATCCGTTTCGAGATATTTCGTCGGTACCTTTCCGCTGGTTCTCCGTGCACAAAGATAGATTAGATATTCATTTCAACGTTGTTTCACAGCTTTGAAATCATTATCTATTCTATTACAGTGTACTCGGAGAACAGCGGGGAGGTGCTGCCGAAATTTACTCGAAACGGTTGAAAGCACAAGCGAATGGGTGTTCGCTCTATACATTCTTAATGGGATAGAAGCCTTACCCCCGACAGCCGAAACACACACACACAATAAGAATACACAACAAACGCATCATTAGAGAGTGATTCAAGATGTTCAAGTTAAAACCAATATATGATACTCGATGATAATATGAAACTTTCATATTCTCATCGATACTCATATATGAAACTAAAAGCGCCACTTAGTCCCCGTCTGTCGGTTAACATACGTTCGATAATTTATTCTTTTCAACGAAAAACGCACACACAAAGCATATACATGGATTTTCTCCTTTGTCAGTAACTATCCCGTTCTTAAATTTCTCAATATAGTCACCAACACCTACAATTTATATGTTATACAGTCTAACATGGCCCATGAGTACGTCAGAGTTACGGACTGGATGCATGTGGATTGGCAACAACATATGCAAGCTAAGTTTGTCGCAGGAGTTGCTGCTTTTATTGAATTTGCACGCGCACATAATAAGATCGTGATAGAGAAGATTCTCTGCCCGTGCGATAGATGTGGCAATAAGTACTGGCAGAAGGTAGAATTGGCAGAGCTTCATATCGTAAAATATGGGTTTACTAGACTTTATACAACTTGGAAATATCATGGGGAAGGAGAAGAATGCAGTAATGCGGCAGAAGAAGAAGGAGAACATGATTATTTGGCAGGAGAAGAAGGAGAAGACGGTAATGTGGCAGAAGGAGAAGACGGTAATTTATTTCCATCAGAAGAAATAGAGGATATGGTAGAGCCTGCCCTAGGTGAATCTATTCGTACCGAAGATGACATTCCTTCCGGTCAAGGACCGCGTGCGGATAAATATGAAAATTTCATGAATGATACTAGAAAACCAATTTATGAGAATGCAAAGTATTCCACCCTCTCATGGTTCGTCCAACTTTTCCAGATTAAGTGCCTAAATGGATGGAGCAACAAGTCATTCACAATGCTTCTTTCGTTCTTGAAAGATTCTATGCCCCCGGGAAATAACGTGCCCGACAGCTGGTACGGAGCCCGGAAGATGATGTCTGATTTGGGTCTAAAGTGCGAGAAGATTCAAGCATGTCCTAAAAATTGCGTGTTGTACCGGAAAGAGAATTCAGATTTGAAAGAGTGTCCAACATGTGGAGAGGCCATGTATAAGCCGAAAGACTCTGATAAGAAGCTTGATATACCTGTCAAGATATCACGATACTTTCCTATAACACAGAGGCTACAGAGGCTATTCAGGTGCAAGAAAACAGCCGAGACAATGATTTGGCATCACCGTGTTCCTCCAAGTGAAAATGGAAAAATGAGCCATCCAAGAGATTCACCGGCATGGAAGGATTTCGATAGGAGGCATGCAATATTCAGTAGCGATCCTCGCAATGTCCGGCTCGGACTGGCTAGTGATGGCTTCTGCCCATTCAACTATATGGCTGGAAGTCACAGCATATGGCCTGTTGTAATGATAATTTATAATCTGTCGCCTTGGTTGGCTATGGACCAATCATACTTTATGATGCCTCTTCTTATCGACGGACCAAACTCACCGGGAAACAATATTGACGTCTATCTCCGACCTCTGATCGAGGAGTTAAAATCTTTGTTCATTGATGGTGTAGAGACATACGATGCAAACACAAATACAACCTTCATACTGCGTGCGGCTTTAATGTAGACAATTAATGACTTTCCTACGTATGGAATGCTATCAGGTTGGTCCGTACATGGTCACAAAGCATGTCCTCATTGCCATCAACACACAACATCGAAATTCTTGAATTTTAGCAGGAAGGTTTGTTATTGCGGCCATCGACGTTTCCTGCCCCTAGACCACCCCTACAGGTTAGACACTGTTCACTTTGATGGTCATCAGGAGCTTCTTGGACCTCCAGCCCCATTTTCAGGAGAGGACGCGACTGCTCAATGGGATGGTTACAATAATGTGACCTTTGGGATGGATCCGACGAAACAGGTCAAACCACCATTTTGGAACAAGTTAAGCATTTTCTTCGAGCTTCCGTACTGGTCAACAAATTTAGTGCGTCATTGTCTGGACGTCATGCATATAGAGAAGGGAGTATCAGAGCACATACTCAACTTGCTTCTTTGTAAAGACGGGAAATCGAAAGACAACCTGAATGCTCGGATGGATCTACAGGAGTGGGGAATAAGAAGTGAATTGCACCCTAGACCGGTAGCGGGTAAACCAGGCAAGTTTGTACTTCCCAATGCCGCTTATCATATGTCACAACCGGAGAACAAAAGATTCCTGCAGGTGTTGCATGATTTGAAAGTTCCCACAGATTTCTCAGGATCATTCAGCAAGAAAATAAAAATTGTAAAAGGCAAGATCGATGGGCTGAAAAGTCATGATCACCATGTTATCGTGGAGCACCTTCTTCCATTAGCCTTCAGGACTTCTCTCCCCGAATCGGTTGGTCTAGTAATCAACGAGCTATGTTGTTTTTTCAGAGAGTTGTGTGCTAAAACACTGGAGGTTGTGACGCTGGATAAACTAGAAAATTCTATTGCGTTGATACTTTGCAAGTTTGAGCGTATTTTCCCACCGTCATTCTTCGATATCATAATACACTTGACGGTTCATCTTACAACTGAGGCCAAGTTAGCCGGACCGGTACAATATCGATGGATGTATCCCGTCGAGAGGTATGTGTAATTTTTCGTTTAGCGCAATTTTTAAAATTATTGTTGTCCTGTATGCCCGTATTTATTTATTCAACATATTTTCTTTAGGTACCTTTACACTCTTAAAAAGTATATACGCAATAAAAATCGACCAGAGGGTTTTATCATGCAAGGTTATCTTCTTGATGAAGCAACCACATTTTGTTCCCGCTATCTGGACGAGAACATTGAGACGAGACTTAACCGGCCTCGAAGAATTCAAGACGGGCCATATGGTAAATCCGATTATAAGAGGGTAGACATTATGTTTATCAACAAGATATACCGGTTTATCTTGCTTAATTGCGCATGTCTTGAACAAATTAGAGAGTAAGTTTTTTTGGATTAATTGTTATATTTGTGTTTGTGTGTGTATGAAATGATATAATATTAATGTCACCATTATTTGTCGAAAACAGAATTCATTTTAACGAGGTACGTGAGGGGCATCCTGATTGGAACGAAGAACGATTGGAAAAATATCATCATGATAATTTTGGTGATTGGGTCACAGATCATGTAAGTTATTCGAATAACATGTTATTGCTATCAGTTTTAATCTAAACTTATATCGTTATGTATTTGTCGTAAAATTTGTTTTGTTAGATCCACGATCCGAACTTGTCTGCATCATTTGAGAGTGATTCAAGACGTTTAGCTTAATTTCCTAGTATGGAGGTTGCATATTATAAAGAATTCGGTATCCTTCGAAGTTAAGGACATAGAAACATCTAGAACCACTCAGAATAGTGGGATTGCGACGGTAGGATCGGACGGTGTGATTTATTATGGGTACTTAAATTGTATACTCGGCATCCACTATCCCGGACGATCAGAACCTTTTTATATATTCTAGTGTACTTGGTACGATACGCGAACCGATACGGATAAGTGGAGAAGCAATCTTGGGACTTGGAAAGATGAATATGGATTGACCAGTGTGAACACACTTCGATTTTACGGTCAGGAAGATCCGTTTATTTTTCCGAACCAAGCGTTCCAAGTATACTACTCACAGTGTTTGAAGCATCCGGGATGGAGTGTCGTATGCCGTTGGAAACCCAGGGATGTCTACGATGTCCCAGAATTCGAGGACAGCGATGAGGATGAAGAAGAGAGAAGGCTTTGCTCCGACCGTCTGTTTCGAAGGACGGGTTGTCTTTGGCTGATCATGAAGTTACGTGGGTTAGAAATGATATCGATGATGAAATCCAAGTAGATATGTTTAATGCGCCCACGAAACGAAAAAGGTTATCAGTAATGTTATATTATTACTTCACACTTTACGATCTATACATATATAGTCAATACTTGTAATGATTGTCTAATGCGTCCACGAACCGTTTATCTAGATTTGATGATGATGACGGGAGCAGCGAGGGGCGGCAGGAGCTCCAGCCGCGACATCGGCAGAGGCAGAGCGGATCTGCCGCCCGGAGAGCTGCGTAGGGAGCTTCAGAGGGCCGATCTTGCACCCAGATCGGAGACCCCTTCGGATGCCTCCTTCTGTGTGGACTTTGCCACACCTCCAGGTACATTGCACGCATATCCATTTTGAATGTAATATTATAGATATTCATACCTGTTCATGTCAAAATTACTTATATTGTCAATGTTTGATTGTCTGGTTGTTGGTGATGCGTCCACATCAGGGACAGAGGCCACTCCCGCACCTCCAGGTATGTTTATATATCATATAGTGCATGCATATTGATTTAGAATGCTATATCATAAATCTACACACATTCTTTTTGCTCTTACTTAGATAGTAATTTTTTTATTGTCTAGCTGTAGGTGGTGACACCACTGCACCTGCGGGTATGTTTATATATCCTATAGTGTATGCATATTGATTTAGAATGTTATATTATTGATCTACACATTCTTTTTGCAATTACTTATATAATCTATTTTTAATTGTCTAATTATAGGTGGTGCGTCCATATCTGACGTAGGGGCCACTCCTGCCACTTTCGTACCCTCCGCATCGTCTGTAGATTAGTATGAATAAATATAAAATATTTATTCATTTTACATATCCTCTATAGAATAAATATGAACTTCATGGAAATTTAGCGTCAATGTTTATTTTCTAGTTGGAGGGGATGCGTCCGCATCCGGGACACCGGCTGTTCCTCACCGGAGGAACTATCGTCCCGCTCGTGCTGCTGCCCGGGCCCAGGCTCGTGCTTTAGTCACCGGAGGTATATATCACACTTCAATTTTCATTTAACCTTGATTTATTAATACAACTTTGTCTTAATATTGATTGTCTTGATATTTCTTGCAGACGCAGGGCCTTCCTATCCCCAGAGGGGGACTCGAGGCCCGAATCAGTCCCACAGGCTGAGGCCTGACAGAGTTAGGGGGGAGGCAGCATTCCCCCTCTTTTTTACCCCTGATTATCGCTATATCGGTCCTCATGCCGAGAGGTTCGGCCGGTATATGGGGGATGAGAGCCGGCTCGTGAAGAACTATCCACTTCACGTTGAATGGGGCGACCAGCACCGGCGCTCATTCGCCCTCTTCTTTGATCAGGCTCGGGTATTAATATATATTTTCATTTGATTTATCCAATATATTTATTATTAACACTTGCAATCTAATAACAACGTTTTTTTGTATTTTCAGTTGGATTACGATTTTCAGCCTCTACCCGACCCTGATCACCCTGGGAGGGTGCTCGACTTTCATGCTCTGTACAATGGCCTGATGAAGAACATGCAGACCAAGGTCCGATACAACAGGAATGAGCTGAAGGCCGACTGCTACTCCCTTTGGATGGCGACCCCAAGGCAGAGAGAGCGGCCCTCCTATCTACTCCGGCCTTTGCGAGAGTCGACGTAGAGGCATGGACTCTATTGTGCGAATATTTCGACTCTCAACGCAAACAGGTATGTATTTTAAATGTATTTCATTGTTTAGTATATAATTTATTTTTTTGTGTTCCTTAATTAGAAAACTAAATGTGAATGTGTTGTGCAGAAACAGGCCGCTCAAAATATAGAGAATAGGAAGTCGGCGAAGAGGGGTCGCTCCACTTATACAGGTGGCTTGAGGAATACTACTCGAGCCATGGAGTTATCGGTAAATTACAATAGACCGGCCTTTGTGATATAATGCAATATTAAGAGTTATTTTCTAATATATCTAATATTAAGAGTTATTTTCTAATATTGCAGAGAGTTCAGACCCTGGCACAAGGTGGTACACCGAGCGTGTTGTCCGCATATCTTGCCGTCCACGGCACCTCGACAGATCCCGCCATGGGCGAGCTTCGATACCCCGACGTCGCTACCCAGGAGTATTGCGTAAGTGTTAATATTTATTCAACCCCTATTTGAAATTTCAGTTTTGAAAGGTTCAAATTTAAATGATATACTTATATTTTACTGGTTAATGTGGGTGTAGGAGCGGGTGGTTGAGCAGGCCGAGGCATCGGGGATCGATTTTACCGAACAGAGCGATCCGATGCTGCTGACCCCAGTCCTGGACGCTGCACATGGAGGGCACCACGGAGGTTGGGAGAGATGCCGGGGACTGGGCCCTAGCAGAGCCCATATGAGGTTGGACTCCACCCCGGTGGTTACTTCCTCCGTCTCCAGTGAGCGATGTTTCCAGCAGGAACTGGAGAACTTGAAGGCCACCGTTCAGGAGTTGAAGGAGATACTGGTATGTATACTACTTAATAGTAAAATATTATGTCATATTATAGATAGCAATATATCCAATATTAGTACGTAGCCTGAGCTTATTTGGTTGTAGACTGAGCTTTGATTAATCATACATACATATCTAATTAAAATAAACTACGGTTTTCTAAACTAGATATCCAAACGAGGCCTAAGTCCCTAAGTATACACGGAGTGGATATAAATGGATAGTCATGTAATCAGAGTATATCCATGGTTCGGTTCAAGTCATGTTCATGTTGATATGGATTGTATTCTGGTATTCATGGATTCATGTTGTATTGCAGTTATACTTGAAATGAATTCAAGTCATATTGTATTCAGATTTGACCATGACTCGAACTGAGTCAGACTTTTAAATAGAATTGGAATCTTGATTGTTTTGGAGTTATCGGTAACTGCTGCACATGGACTTTTAAACATATATGTATGCCCTAAAGGCCATTACTGTACATGGGATATATATTGTAGTGGATGCTTGGACATATATAGGGAGTACTTTCTTGCTCGATATGATAGTATGCTATCTGGTTGCTCTTTGTCTTAACATGTTGACTTGTATTCGTGATACTGTCTTACTCTCACATGTTGACAAAACCCTTAGGATGTATACTTGACTACAAGGACTATCATGTAGATCATACTAGTGGGGCCAAGGGTAGTTCACAAGTACACCTAATAATTGTTCCTAGTCGAGAGAGTATCGAGATAGGGCATCGATACTCCAGAGTATACTAGCATATACGCTTCTTGACCTATGTGATGGGCGATGGATGATCCCATATCCATTGGTGTTTGACATCAAAGAAGGTATATGAGTGCTCAGTGGGGACTGGGTACACTGAACGGACTCGCCGAGAACTCTTAGATGGTATTATACCTATCGTTGGATAGCAGTTCTCTGGTGACACTGGTACAGGTTAGTCTGTATACCCGAGATCGTCATAGAGTCTTGTGTGATTCCCTGTACTTTGATTTCCACCATACCACGGCCAAGAGATCGTGTAAAAAGGTGGATTTTGGGTACAGTCCCGAGTCACATGGAGGCAATGAGCGATAGGAGGGGTTGCTGTGCTATGCTCGATTGGCAATAACATGAAATCCTTGGCCGGGGTTGCTGAGATCTACTGGTAAGTGTTATCAGTAGTTTCTCGAACCGTTATGGACCTTACATCAGCATGACTTATTAGGCTATTGGGGTCTGACGTTATACCACCCCAGGCTGTGATATGCGACATATCAGACGAAGAGACCGGACTGTACGGTAGTGTTACTGATTGGATTCGCAGGAGTACGAGCTGGCTTGCTTGTTGATCTTCTGATCGCTCAATACCCGGGTGGCCGTTACGTTTAGCAGACCGCTTGCAGCTTGTGGGTGTTTGATATGATCATCACCTACTGCCGGCGTATTGACGAGTCTTTAGAGTCCTATACAGAGATTTCCTGGCTCAAGCGAAATGGAGTAGGAGCACATATGTGATATGTGCGGGACCGAGATTAATGCGATATGTGATACCGCATTCTATTCTCGCGACTTGTGACATTGGTCGGTTATATGTGATATAGCCAGGTTATCGGATCAAGTGTTGATTCGATAAGTTGTTGCATTTGATATTAGTCGGTTATACATACTATAGCCGGATTATTAAATCAAGTGTTGATTTAATAATTTAATGTAGAATTATATATTTGATATATTAAATTACATTAACTAATATTAGCTCACTTAAACCTTTTCTTTTTCTCACATTTGATACACTTAACATATATGTGATATATGTTAATTGTTTTCTTTGCACACAAAATATATATGTGATATATATTGTTGTGTCATTCTAGGTTACACATACAATATGTTAGTATGAGACTCACACCATGCTAGGTTAAAGTTATGGTTTTATTTGTTTTAAGTAATTCAAACACTTGGATAATGAGTCATGGTTCAAACCTTGTAGAAGCTTGTAGGTTTCATTGACCAAGTCCACTTGTTTGTCTAGCTTAAGATATTTGTTAACCCAACCCTTAACTCATAGCTATGGTTTAGTCTGTACAAGGGTTAAGCATGACATTAACTCACCATGGTTGCATTTCTAACCTCACATGAATTATTCATTCATCACTTCATCATTTTCATCTTCATCTTCCACTTGAAAGCTCACTAGCTTTTGATCAAGTGATGGAATTGACTAAAATGAGCAAAATTCCTACTTCATCATTCTTTACTACTTGCCATTTAGTATAGAGTGTTTGCTTCACTAATTCCACAATTAGTGAAGGGGTAGCTTATGTTAGTGTCTCCTCGACGTAGATCATCCTCGGCCTCGAAGACTTCGATGCAAGCTTGTTCGTTTCTTCATGGGAGCCTCTCTAGAGTCCGGAAGTTCGTGATTGCAGCAAAGGGACTACTACATGGATCTATTGAAGTGAAGGACCGATCTACAAAGGTTGTATTCCTTGTTCACTTTAGATGTAAAGTGTTTGCATAATATTTCGTCGGATTTTTTAGTAGCGATTCTAGGGTTAGGGTTTAGTAGAACGACAAATTTTTAAATATGTCATGGATGATGTCTCCCGAAAACTTGCTGCCGTGCTAAGCAACCCTGTAATTTGATGAGTTTTCCTGATAACAGTAATGTAAATTTCAAATATTGAAGTTGTTTTCTAAAGATTATAACACATGTGCTAGCATACTCAGGTAAAGAATAAATAATTTGTTTATATATCTTTATCAAATATGAAATTTTACCAAAAAACTAATCTAATATGACTACTAGCTATTGATCCAACTTATGAAATAAGATGCATCTAAATTTGAACCGTTATAGGCCATATAATTTTAATATTGTAAATGAAACATCAATACCAAAATTGGACTCCAAAGATAAACAACTAAAATCTGAAACATGTAGCCGATTCCATTCTTTTCATTTATGAATTAAAAATCTTGAGATAGTTATCAACAGTAAATTATATGAGGCATAAATTTAGTAGTAGAAAGATGATGTGATCACGGGAAAAAAAATGTTCATGAAGATCTGTGATAATAGGAAAAGAAAGGAAAGATGAGGGACTTACGTGCGTTTAGTACGTGAGAACGAAAATTCTCATTGCGGAATTTCATCGAATGGTGCCTCAAGTAAATTTAAAAAGTTGACGGAACGGATATCCGGAGGTATGGGAGTGATTGTGGCCATCACGCGGATTCATCCTAGCCTTGGTTCTCAGCCCAGAATGCATCAAAAAGATGAACGATGGTCGAGAATTGATTGGATGTTGTTGTTGGTGTTGTGGCTGCTGTTGTTTTTTTTGACGACAGCGACGGTGGTCAGGTCGGCTGTGATGGAGAGGATGAGATTGGTGATGGAGTTGGGTTCGGCCATGGGGATGGTCGGTGTAGGGTTCCTAGGCACACCCATGAGCTTCCACAACAGATCAAACATGCCAAAATCAAATTTTTCCGGTGCCTAAGAAACCCTAATGCGATCGTTAACTAGAGATTAGGCGAAACTACAAGCAAGTAAACGACTTTATTGCTAAGTGAATGGAAATACAACCTTTGTAGATCCGGTCCTCCACTTCCTTAGCTCCATGATGATGTCCCTCCGCTGCGATCATCGGATCCCAGACTCTAGCGATGGTTTCGTCAAAGAAATGATCGGGCTAAATCGTCGATTTCGATGCCGAAGATGATCTACGTCAGGCAACTCAAGATCAAGCTCCAACTTCACCAAGTCATGAAACTTGTGAAGAAAACACCCTATACTACATGGCAAGTGGTAGAGGATGAAGAAATAGGAAGTGGGTTCGCTTTGGATTTGGATTTCTCACTTGGAATCATCACTTAGACATTTTCAAGAAAAGGTTTTTTTTTTCTTTCTTCTCGAAGAAGAAGAAGAAGAAAAAAGAATTAATTAATTCCAAAAAGAAAATGAAGTGATGGTTATCATTTTGCAACCATGGTTAAGTGTAGAGAATAAACTAGGGTTTAGTTAAATGGTTGGGTTAAGGAAAGAAACAAAATGGTTATCACTTTCAAAGCTTCAAGTGAAGTCCAAATAAAGCCACCATTTTATTTCTTGCCTAAATGAATAAATAAATAAATGAATAAGTAAATAAAGCAAATGAAACCCTAACCATTAACTAAACATGGTTTAAAATAAACACAAACCCAAGTTTGCATGTATCATCAAACATGATACAAACTAGTGCACAAACATATATCATATATACAATGTGCACATTCAAGTGAGATAATCAATCTTAAGTGAACAAATACTAGTTAATGCAAAGTAATATATCAAATATATAATTATACATTAAATCATTAAATCAACACTTGATTTAACGATCCGGTTATATCGCATATGACCGACTAATATCCAATGTATCGACTTATCGAATCAATCCTTGATTCGATAACTAGGTTATATCGCATACAACCAATCGATACATTCATCGCGAGAATAGAATACGGTATCACATACACGCATTATTCTCGGTCCCGCACATATCTCATATGCGCTCCCATTTCGTTTCGCTTGAGCCAGGAAACCTCTGTGTAGGACTCTAAAGACTCGTCAATACGCCGGCAGCAGGTGATGATCATATCAAACACCCACAAGCCGCAAGCGGTCTGCTAAACGTAACGGCCACCCGGGTATTGAGCGATCAGAAGATCGACGAGCAAGCCCGCTCACACTCCTGTGAATCCATCTAGTAACACTTACCGTACAGTCCGGTCTGTTCGACTGATATGTCGCATATCTTGCCTGGGGTGGTAAACGACAGACCCCAGCAGCTCGATAAGTCGTGACGATATGAGGTCTATAACAGTTCGAGAAACTATTGGTAACACTTACCAGTAAATCTCAGCAACCCTGGCCAGGGATTTCCGGTTATAGCCAATCGAACACAGCGCAACATCAACCCTCTATTCCGGGAGAGACGAATTCCCTCCTATCGCTCATTGCCTCCATGTGATTCGGGACTGTACCCAAAAACCACCGTTTTGCATGCCCTCTTGGACATGGTAAGGTGGAAATCAAAGCACAGTGGGAATCACACAAGACTCTATGACGATCTCGGGTCTACAGACTAACCTGTACCAGTGTCACCAGAGAACTGCCATCTGACGTAAGGTATAATACCATCTGGGAGTCCTCGGCGAGTCCGTCTAGTGTACCCAGTCTCCACTGAGCACCCGTATATCATCTCTGATGTCAAACACCAATGGATATGGGATCATCCATCGCCCATTTGTATGGGTCGAGAAGGTATACGCTAGTCTACTCTGGTATATCGATACACCCACGACTAGGGACCTTGAAGGATGTACTTATGGACTACTATGTCCCTACTAGTATGATCCGCATCATAGTCCAGGTAGTCAAGTACACATCCTAAGGGCTTTACCAACATGTAACAGAGAGACAATCAGTGTACACGTTAAGGTAATGAGCAACCGGATAGCATACTATCATGTCGAGCAAGAAAGTCCTCCCTATATATGTCCAAGCATCCACTACAATATACATCCTATGTATAGTAATGGCCTCTAGGGCATACATATAACTAACAATCTCCCACTTGCACTAGGGCCATCTGTAGCAGTGGTTGCAGTATCAAATACTCAACCATCCCATAAAAGTCTCTATCTGGGAAAAGGCCTTTGTGAGTGGATCCGCCGTGTTGTCCTCTGAGTCTACTCTCCTAACCTCGATCACCCTGGAGATCAACCATATCCATGATCAGGTGATACTACCTTAGAATATGTCTGGGTCACTGATGGGACGGACGTTCCTTGGCATATGCCACAACTTCATTGTCACACAATGGGAGGAACTAAGTTCATTTCATGAACTAATATACACCCAGACAGCCTCTTTGGTAGCATCTTAAGTAGCGATGTATCTTGCCTTTTATCGTCTAGTATGTCACGGTATCTAGCTTGGAACTCTTCTAACATACCGTCCCTCCATAGAGGGTGAAGACAATGCCTGTGACTGACATTCAGTCATCTTTATCATCCTGGAACACTTCCAGTGATTCTCCCCAGGATCGATTGATACCATTTCACTACAACTAGTGAGAATCCTAACATCCAATTAGATCTATCTCATAGATCCAAAATCCAGGATTTAGTAGGTATCACTTTGATCCTATATGGAGAATCTTTGTGATAAGCGGAGATTGACCGAGCGTAGCATAGGAAACTCCCTTCTTATCAAGAGTATGTCATCCATGTACTCTACGAGGATCACCACCATACTCCCTACTACCTTTTTGTATATACAAGGTTCATCTACCATTTTGATGAAGTCAAACTCTTTGACTACCACATCAAAACAGACGTTCCAACTCCGCGATGCCTTCTTTAATCTATAAAGCATCTTGTACACGTTTCCACTGCTCCCACTGTCTACGAAGCCCTCTGGCTGTGTACTTACAGACCCTCTCTTCTAAAACATCATTTTAGAAAAGCAGTCATGACATCCAACCGCCAGATATCGTAGTCATGGTATGTAGCCGTGGCAAGTAGGATCTGGATGGACTTTAAGCATAGCCACTGAAAAAGGTTTCATCATTATCTACGCCTGGTCGATGATGAAAACCTTTAACATGTCTAGCTTTGAAAGTCTCAACTTTTCCATCTACACCAAGTAATCTTCTCAAGATATACTTGCTCCTGATGGGAATTTAACCCTTCAGATAAAGCAACCAAAGTCCATACTTTGTTGGTGTATAAGGATTCCATCTCAGATCACTAAGCATCCAGCCATTCTTACAGAGTCCTACTCCTGATGGCCAGCTCGAAACTAGTTGGGTCATCATCTCATGATGCAATCCTCACTCCCACTGTCATAGAGAAACCGAAGTATCTCTCGGGTGGGTGAGGAACCCTGCTAGATCGGCGGAGAGGCTGAGGTTCGTTGGTTTCTATTGAATCCTTCAGTCTTATCAAATCATCTACTGCAGTTTGTATAGCTGGAACCTTTCCAGTTTTACATAACAGACTTTGCCTCGAGCTTGTCCGGATTTTGCTTTTAGACATAGGCCGGACAACCCTAAATCTTAACAAACTTAAGATATGGACTCTTCCCTTTCCATATCACATATGAAGTGGTAGACAACTGATTTGATTGGAACCCTATTCAATAGGTATGCAACTTCATAAGTGCATAACTCCCAAAGGAAATAGGTATCTCAGTAGTACTCATCATAGAGCACACCTTATCGTATAGGGTGTGATTGCGCCGCCCCGATACACCGATGTGCTGTGGTGTATACGGAGGAGTAATGCTGAGAGAGAATCTCATTCTCCTTTAGAATAATCCAGGAATTTCGTACTCAAGTATTCTCCTCCTTGATCACATCAAAGGACATAATACTTATACCCGTTTTGGTTCTCTACTTCTAACTTATATTCTGTGAATATCTCAAAAGGTTCGGACTTGTGTTTCAACAGGAACATATGTCTAAATCTAAAGAGATCATCAGAGAATATAATGAAGTACAAAGAACCGGTCTTGGCATGTGTAGACAGGGGACCTTCATACATCATCATGTATCATCCCAAGAGTACACTAACTCTTTCTCTGTTTCCAATAAATAGAGCTATGGTCATCTTATCTTTGTGACATGACCAGCAAGTTTTCACAAGATGTAAATTCAAACAGATTTAAATATGCATCTATGTGCAACTTAGCTAGTCGGGTCACATTGATATGACCTAGTCTATAATACCTCAAGAAGGATTCGTTCATTTCTGAACTCTTCCTCTTGTGTGTGTTCTGTATACTAAGAACTGTAGTTTGATTTAGAACATCAATGCTTTTAGATAACGTGCCTGAACCGATCAACTTTTGATATAGGAAATGTTCAAAACATTATCCAACATTACAAAATCTTATCATTTCTTTACTAATAAAGAGACTGATATGATTTTGTATATCATGTTCGGTATCTAATAACATTCACTCAGAATCAATGTACTGGTAATACAGGGTGACAGTGACCAACAGACTTGGCTGCAACACTTGCACCGTTTTCTGTCTCATGAAACTTATCACCCGTTCTCAGTTCTCTACCTTTCTGTAGCCCTATGTATCAGATTACATATCTGGGATCCTGATCCGGTATCTAATACCCAGGACGTAGAGGATAGAGAGAAACAATTCTTTGTAATGAACACACCCGAAGATGATGCATCAGCATGCACTTTCTTCATTTGGGCAGCACGGGAAATCTGGTATTCCCCAATTTCCTGCTCTGTCTTATAACAATTATAAGTTGGAGCGGGACCAACGTTCCCCAGCTCAGTATAACAAGCGGGTTCGGTCAATATTCCGTATTATTATCTTGATTAAGGCGTGATATGGTCGCTACCTAGAGAGAGAGAGAAGAAAACACTCAGCGTGCGCTCTTGCAAGAATAGATTGGTTATTATTTTATCTAATCAGGATGGCTTCCACTGTTTTTATCAAATCTTCCTTCAAACCCTAAAAGGAAAGACTAGCCGGGATTAATTACACGCTACAAGTTCGCCAATCTTTCAGCCAGGCCAGTGTCGGTACTTTGAGGGAGGTCCCCCGTGCTTTCGCACGAACCTAATTATAGTAAACCTCATTTTCCCAGAGGCGTAACCTCGTTAACACCTTTCTAGACACCTACTTGATCGGCTAATTGTAATGTGTAAAACTCTCCCAGGAGTAACAATTACTCGCAGCGGGTATCGAGATCCAACTATCTCATAGAAGGTATGCAATCTCATTGCAAATTTCAACACTTGAAATTCTCGATAATATTTTGCCCCAAACGATCTATGACCTTGACAAGGTCAACAAACCATAGACCGTAAGTCAAGTTCAACCCGTCATTTCTTGATTGAATCAAACCCATCCGCACGACCCTTGACAAGGTCAACAAGGCTGTACGACTACCCTAACCCAATCTGCATCATATGCATAAGCAGATAAATACTGGTTAGCTACCGCACATTGCGCCTTGACAAGGTCAACAAACGCAACACGAATACTAAGCAGGACTTATCTGAAATGACGGAGGGCTATGACAGGTTTTTCTGAAAACCTATTGCGTAATGAACTTGATATCGTTGTAGGATTGAATGAACTTTGAAATGGAGTGTTTTTGAGGCTTTTCTAGTTTTGCTAAAGGGGTCACTCCCGGTGAAGGGATCGTCGGCCCTTTCCTCGTCGAATGAGGTGCGGGATATATCATATATATCACTGTGCAAAGCAGAAACTATAGAAGCTATCAAAGACAAACCGAGTGTGTAGCATCTGCCAGTTACTGCTAAAGGGGTCACTCCCGGTGAAGGGATTGTCGGCCCTTTCCTCATCGAATAAGGTGCAGGATATATCATATATACCGCTGTGCAAAGCAAGAACTGTAGCTACCTGTTTTATTTTTTGAAATTCGATTCCACAAAATCTTTAGGTTTCTTTTACTTTCATTAATCATATTAATGAAGTCCCATCATTTAAGTCACCTTAAACATCACAGATAAATACGACGTACACTTATGCCATCCGTGTTCGCCTCGATGTCCCCTCGTGCACCGTTAGGTTAGGTGACTAACGGCAGAGCGGGGCAGGGCTAGCGCGGGTCTAAAACATAAGTAACGTCTATATAATATATCATATATACTATATACAGTATCCATCACAGCATATCAAATGATCACATCACAGATATCGCAGCAGAAGAAACATATGAAACATTGGATATACTAGGACGTTCGTGTTTTTAATACGAGCCAGTATAAAACACGGATTCCACGGTCGTGATGAATAGCCAAACCCACACCCCTAGACCCCTACGAGAGCGGCAAGCAACCCTACCAATTCTAGAGTTAGGAGACCTGGACTCGACTCCTCGAGATGGTCTCCCACTGGACCCTAGAACCCGGTTACTTGTGCTCTCCTCCTTGGGTCTATCCTAGTGCGGAAAAGTAAATAATATACAAATGGTGACATCATCCGCAACCTGGAAGTGCCCCAATAAAAGAATATTACATACAAGTTTTTACATGAATGAAAATGAAAAACACTCATCTCACATAAAAAAACCCCGGCTATTCAAACACGCGACGATCCAATATAACATATCCAGTAACACATAACATCACATGTCATCAACGTAAGTAAACATGCGTATCCCAATTGTCGTTGACATATAGCAATGAAACCGGTGATATCACATATTACACTTACGGTCACAGAAAAGAAAGTGTAAAACTACAACAGTTGGAATCCGCAAACTTCATAGACATCGCATGCCTAATCAAATGAATTCCTTAGACATCGCATGCCTAACAATTATAAACCCCGCATTTTAGTCTCATTATCGAAAACTCTTTTCAATATCAAGTCGGGCAATTCAATAAGATTCCCGACATTTTGATCGAATGATCGTCGCAAACTTTAGTAGGCGGCTGCACCCCCGATGCCGTCGACGAAGTGCACCAAGGCGGAACACCGCTGCCGCGAGCACCCGAACGGATGCTTTCGGTGACGGGGTTCTCCTATAGTCACTTGGTCGGGGCTAAGGGGTGTAGCTGTCTATTAAGTTTACCCGACGAGTATCCGCGTACGCTACGTGATTGCGACGGAGTTTTGATCACATCAAAATTCCGTGGCAACCGATCAAGTGAGACTAAACTGCTATGTTTATAACATTCATTCAGTTATCTCATAACTACTTGTGGATTCCAAATATTGTATCACATTCCAGATAAATAGAAAATGTTAAACTTTCCGATCGAACAATCAAACACCCAAGTTTTCCCGAAACAGCTCAACACATGAAATAAGTTCAAAAACATCCTTTTCATGCCTCAGTACCAACGGTCCAGCCGTAGAAGGGTCAAGCCAACGCCTCACATGTGGCACGCCGTACTGCCCCAAACCCTAAGGTTCAAAGGGCAGTTCAAGACGGTCACATAATCGAGTTAAGGTTTGTAGTCTTCTAGAGGGTCCATCGTGTTACTTGCACTACTCAGAACGTTCTCAAACTACGGAAAAATCCAACAATTGGAAATTTCCCGGCAGGGGAAAAAGTGGGTATTTATATCCGGTCGAACTTTTTAACATACTCTAAATTATCCGGAAAAAACACATAGACGAAATTAGACTTCCCGATCGAAACACTGAGTCCCCAATACAACCCAGAAAACTCAACTCTTGAGTAAACATTAAAAATTCCCAGAAAATACAGCAATAAAAGAAAGAAATTACTGTGCAAAAATTATTGAATATTGTGACTGTATGGCCGCGGAACCGCCGCATAAGCCATGCTATTGCCGCGGTTCCGCGGCGGTTTAGTCGACTCAGGAGCTCGTTTTGCACAGTAACCCTTAGAAAACCCTGCTGATTTTTCTGCATATTTTTAATTCACAAAATTCCACGATTTGAAAAAATGTATAGAGAAGGGTTTTGGATTAGGGTTTCGGGTTCGATCGGGTTTCTAACTGTTGGAGGTAGTGCCCTCAGAGTCAATTATTAGGTCACAGGTACGTGATCGCAATGATTGATGGAGGACCTATCCCGGTAGGACAGTCTTACTCGAGATGATAGTATGCTATCTGGTTTACCTTTATCATCGTGTACTGCTTTAGGTGACCTGACACGTCGCTATTACACGTTGATAGAGCCCCTAGGATTCTTGCTTGACCACCAGCAGTATGAGGGCGATCATATAAGTGGGAGCTGGGGGTCTATAAGCTTATCCTTAAAAGGTCCCTAGTCGTGGGAGTTTCGAGACTGGGCATCGATACTCCATTAGTAGACTAGTGTATACAGTCGAGACCCCGACGAGGGGCGGTGGCCGGTCTCACAAGCCACTGGTGTCAGTTGGATCACCTAAGATGTATACAGGTGCTCATTGGGTTATGAGTACACCGGACATGACTCGCCGGGAACATGCTAGTTGGTCATATACCAGACGTCAGATGGCAGTTCCCTGGTGACATGTGTGCAGGTTAGTTCATCGACCTGGGGATCGTCATTTGTCTCGTGTGAGTTCCCACTGTACTTTGATTACTACCCTACCACGGCTCAAAGGAGTCGTGCAAACAGGTTTTAGTTGGGTACAGTCCCGAGCCACATGGAGGCAGTAAGCGTATCTTCAGGGGTTCGTCTCTCCCGGTATTGGGGGTGAGGTCGTGCTGTGTCTAGGAGAGCCATTACACGAAGCCCTCGGCCGAGGCAAGGAGATTTACTGGTAGGTATTCCAGTAGTATCTCAGGGTGTTCTGGGCTTCACTCCGACACGACTTGTACCGCTTTTGGGGGTCTGACTTTTACCAACCCCGTAGGCCCGCCATGCGATGCTCATAGACGAACGGACCGGACTGCACGGATATTGTCACTGACAGGCTCAGTAGGGTTGTCAGGCTGAGTTCGCTCACAGACATCCCTTTTGATCAATACCTGGTAGCCCGTTATGTATTGGCTTATACCTCTAACGTGCTAGTGGTTAAATCCACAACCAAGGTGTTGACGAGTCTTTAGAGTTCCCCACATTCAGTTACTCAGCTTTCGGGCGAAAGGTTGTAGAGGCCGTATGGAGATATGGCAAGGTCCGATCAGATACGTGCGGTATTGCATGTATCAGGATCGGACAGTTTGTACTATAGGCCGTATGGATATATGGCAGGGTTCGATCAGATACGTGCGGTATTGCACGGATCAGGATCGAACAGATATCACTAGCCGGCTTTGGTATAAGCCGGATCCTAGTATAGTACAGTGTAGATTTTGTCTCATTGCATTTGTATTTCGGTCGAAATACAGATGCGGGTGTGTATGCACAGTATCGGGGTTTTCCTGTAATTTATTACAGGACCAGTTTTCTGGAGTTGCCAGTTTGCTTTTAGTTTCGGCCGATTTCCTTTGTATCGTTCATTGGCCGAAGATTGGTGGAGGAGGGCTTATTTGCATTGTTGCAAATAGGCAATTGTGGAGGGGGGGTCTTTGCATTTTTCCTTGTATCATGATGGAGCACCTTACCTTGACTTCTTGACTTTGTTTTTCATGATGGCTTGACTTTGGCTAATCATGGTTGTTGATTACTTGTTTTGGAGTGTGGGTTATGGTTGTGATCATTGGATTCTTTCATCATCACTTGCTTGCATCATTGCATTCCACCCACCCCTTGACCTTGTTCTCTCTCTTTCCAATCACACATGATGGGGGGGTGTTGGAGATAGTGCCCTCAGAGTCAATTATTGGATCACAGGCACGTGATTGCAATGATTGAGGGAGGACCTATCCCAGGAGGACAGTCTTACTCGAGATGATAGTATGCTATCTGGTTTATCTTTATCATCGTGTACTGCTTTAGGTGACCTGACATGTCGCTATTACACGTTGATAGAGCCCATAGGATTCTCGCTTGACGGCCAGCAGTATGATGGCGATCATATACGTGGGAGCTGGTAGTCTATAAGCACATCCTTAAAAGGTCCCTAGTCGTAGGAGTTTCGAGACAGGGCATCGATACTCCATTAGTAGACTAGTGTATACAGTCGAGACCCCGACGAGGGGCGGTGGCCGGTCTCACAAGCCACTGGTGTCAGTTGGTTCACCTAAGATGTATACAGGTGCTCATTGGGTTATGAGTACACCGGACAGGACTCGCCGGGAACCTGCTAGTTGGTCTTATACCAGACGTCAGATAGCAGTTCCCAGGTGACATGTGTACAGGTTAGTTCATCGACCTGAGATCGTCATTTGTCTCGTGTGAGTTCCCACTGTGCTTTGATTACTACCCTACCACGGCTCAAAGGAGTCGTGCAAACAGGTTTTAGTTGGGTACAGTCCCGAGCCACATGGAGGCAGTGAGCGGATCTGCAGGGGTTCGTTTCTCCCGGTATTGGGGGCGAGGTCGCGCTGTGTCTAGGAGAGCCATTACGCAAAGCCCTCGGCCGAGGCAGGAGATTTACTGGTAGGTATTCCAGTAGTATCTCAGGGCGTTCTGGGCTACGCTCCGACACGACTTGTACCGCTTTTGGGGGTCTGACTTTCACCAACCCCCTAGGCCCGCCATGCGATACTCATAGACGAACGGACCGGACTGTACGGATATTGTCACTGACAGGCTCAGTTGGGTGTCGGGGTGAGCTTCCTCATCGACGTCCCTTTTAGTCAATAGCTGGTGGCCCGTCACGTATTGGCTTATACCTCTGACGTGCCAGTGGTTAAATCCACAGCCATAGTATTGACGAGTCTTTAGAGTCCACCACACTTACAGTTACTCAAGCTTTCGGGCGAAACGCTGTAGAGGCCGTATGGAGATATGGCAGGGTCCGATCAGATACGTGCGGTATTGCACGGATCAGGATCGGACAGTTTTGTACTAGTGGCCGTATAGTAATATGGCAGGGTTCGATCTGATACGTGCGGTATTGCACGGATCAGGATCGAACGGATTTTACTAGCCGGCTTTGGTTTAAGCCGGTACTAGATTAGTACAGTGTAGATTTTGTCTCATTGCATTTGTATCCGGTCGGAATACAGATGCGGGTGTGTATGCACAGTGTCGGGGTTTTCCTGTAATTTATTACGGGACCAGTTTTCTGGAGTTGCCAGTTTGCATTCCGTTCCGGCCGGTTTTCCTTTGTTCTTTCCCGGCCGGACTTTTCCGATGGAGGGGGTAATTTGCAGTTTTGCAAATTACACTTTGTGGGGGGGGTTTCTTGCATAAAGTTTGATTATGATAGATATCATATCTTTGCTCCATGCTTTTGAATTGAGTGATATGAATGGTTATGGGTTGAATAGTGTGAAGCATGGTTCATGTTTTCTTGTCTCTTGATGTGGTCACCTCTTGATTGATCCTACACTCACCTCCCTTCTTATGGTTAGTATTCTCATTCCTCCACCATGATAATCATTCTCACTTGATGAAAGAAAGAACACTTGAGAGAAAGAAAAAGAATGAGAGAGTTCATCTTAGTTTTGTGAGGAATTCTTCATCTCCTTCTTCTTCTTGTTTCGGAAAAATGAAAGCACCATTTTTCTTAACCCCAATCCTCCATCATGGCAACTACAAACCCCAAGTGAGACAACCATCTTCTACACTACATTCTACAGCACATCTTGAGCATGTCGAGTTGCCGGCTTCATGCTCGAGTTGCCTCGGTATTGAGGCGGGAGCCCGTAAAAGACGAAGGCGATGTGGTGCCCTTTCCGGCGAGGAGGCGACGATGTGGAGGCAACACTTTCCGCGGGAGATCGGGACGATGACGAGAAGACCGGAGGACTCGGATCACTCGGTATACTTCTCACCCTATCTCTTGATTGCTAGCGTAGGTTAATGGTTTACGATCCGGGTTTTCTTTGTCCGCGGTAGCGCCGGTTTCCGAGTAAGGAAAATTTTTTATTCCGCATTTTGGCCTCGAGTAAGACGGCCGGGGCGCTCCCGTGGCGCAACATGGTATCAGAGCCACGCCATTAACCTTACCTAGCTTCGTTTGATGTGTTTGCGTTTCCGATCGACCGAAATTTCCAAAAACCGTATTTTTATTGCACATCAGTTTCTGTCGAAATTTTTTGGAGTCTAAAAATTTTTCAGGTGGTCTCAGAATGATGTGCAGGGTGTTCTAAGAACACTGGGAAAAAACGATACAGTGAGCCCTGACCTCGAGCGCGGAAGCGCGGCACTAACCCACTTTCTGCCGCCCTTCCGCCGCAATATGGTGGGCCCACTTTGTCGTTTTTCTTCAGTTGTTTTATGGGATTAAATTAGGGGTTTTGGAATATTAAATTTGGGCCCAGGTTTTCTGTGACTGCTACAGTTTTGATTGGGGGCCCACTTGTTAATTTTTGGTCAATCGGAAAATTTTAAACACATTTTTCACAGTATTTACATTATATCTGCGACCGTGAATGTCACTCGATCGGTAAATCCGGTCTAACTGCTATAGCCCGGTTAGACGGATTTGCGAACGTGACTTTCACGTTGATGTTCTATGTTTATGCTGTGTTGTTGCGGATCGGTCGTGGGGGATAGCCTGGATGCAATGCTAGTACAGTTTTGTTGTATTATGTACATTTGTTATTGCGGGGCGAGCGTCCGACATGTGGACTGCCGTCACTGCCTGTTTGTATTATTTTTTTGGGGCACGACCTGGTTGCGGTCGATGTACCCGGTGTATGTATATTTTACATTCTGTACTAGGTTTGCCCCGCGGTGGGGTGCACGGATAGCCGGGTTCTGGAGGGCAACGAGCCCGCATCTCAGGGCATTGAGACGGAGGGGGCTTCAGTCCAGGATTGGCGGGCTATTCGCCGCACTCGTAGGGGGTACAGGTTGACCCAGGAGGGGTGCCCAAGTTACCGGATTCCGTGAAGTGTTGGGTGGTCCATTCACGGTACTGAAGGGGGCTGCCTCGCTTCAGGTTTTGGCGGGTGACTTGCCGCGCCCGTAGGGGTCTAGGATTTCATTGCACAGGCTATCCACACGACCAGGGGAACGTCGGGTTTCAGCAGCGGCTCTGTGAAACCCGGGGCTTCCAGATATCTGTATTGTTCTGTGATGCTGTACATTTCTGTGATGTTGCATATTATTCACGCCTTGAGCGAAATACTATATATTGGTATATATATTAGTAGATGTTGTATATGTTTTACATCCGCGCTAGTCCAGTCCCCGCTCTGCCGTTAGTTAGCTAACCTAACGGGTGATGACGGGACCCAGTGGCGAATGCGGGTGGCATATACGTACGTCAGTATATTTTCGTTCTTTGTGGTGTGATCATTTGATGGGACTGCATTGATTCGGATCAATGCAAGTTAAACAAACCTAATCTGATGTTGTTGGAACACTTTTTCAAAAAAAGCTGTTATTGCAAGGACGTTCTCTTTTGTTTTGCATAGTGGTATTCATTTGGAATATCCTGCTCCTCAGTCGACGAGGCAAGGGCCGAGATCCCTTCACCGGGAGTGACCCCTTGGACAGAAGTTTGCGTCAGGGCATTAACTTCACTATAGCCGATTACTTTTTCTTTGCATCGTGGTATTCAGTTGGAATATCCTGCACCCCATTCTACGGGGAAAGAGCCGAGATCCCTTCACCGGGAGTGACCTCTTTAGTAAAGGTTTTCGTCACTATATTTTATAAAAGGTTATCCAGTTCCTTCAACGATATCAAGTTCATTACGTTAAAGGTTTTCGCCAGAAACCATTCGTAGCCCTCCGTCATTTCGGATTAGTATTGCTTAGTATTCGCGCTACGTTTGTCGTTGCTATTCGCCGAGGCGTAGTGTGCGGTAGCTCTGTAATGCTTTCTGTCGCATGGATATGTGGATTGGTTAGGACAGTCGTGCGACTTTGTTGATTATTCGTCAAGGGTCGTGCGGGTGGGTTTAACGCAATCAAGATAATGACGGGTTGAACTTGACTAGGACCTTTTGATTTGTTGATTATTCGTCAAGGTCACTTGGGTCCTAGGGGTAAAAATCACATCGGGAGTTTCAAAAGAACTGAAACTTGCCAGGCATGCGCATACCTTCTGGAGTGTGGTGACGTGAGTGGATTCCGTCACGTTATCATGCGATGATAGTTGGATCCCGATTCCCACTGATGAGTTGGTTTACTCCTCGGGTTATCCCGACTAATTCTTCTTTTAGGTTTGGAGGAGAATTTGAGGTACAGTGGGAGGTTTCCAGATTAGACAAAGTGATAACCATTCTGATCTAGGATAGAGTGCACGCTGAGTGTTTCTTTTCTCTCTCTGGCAGCGACCATTGACCCGACCCTGGACTATGACTCAGTGACCAAGTTGACCGAACCTTCTTAACACTGGCTTTTGGATTGTCAGAGTTGCAGACCTCATTGCCACTCCTACTTTTACCCTTTTCTCCAGGACACCCCGTATTACTACGAACGTCCACTTCCATTGGACAAAACCATCGTATGGTTAGATACGAACTCGAAGGACTTCGAGGATGGTTTCTGGTTCTGGAGAAAACGGATAGGATTATTCAGTTGTCTTTTCTTTTCACCTTCTCTCAGGTTGCGAGTACTCCTTGGTTTAGGAGTAGTACACCTATTACGCAAATTGGATAGTCTTCTTCCAAACCATAGGCTGGTGCCGACCGGTAGGGAATGAAGAAAACCAGTTAGCCTAAAACGGTGTACAGAAGGTATTAAGTTCAGACAAAGCAAGGGATTAGTAAGAGGGCAAAGTAAATTGCGACTGATATTCACGACAAAACCAAGTATTTCTTCGCCAATCCTAAATCACCTTTGTATTTCTCCAGGACACTCCGTATTACTACGAAGATCCCAGTTTATTGGATAATCCATCGTATGGTTATATACGAACTCGAAAGGAACTTGTTCCAGTTCGGGGATGGATCCTGGTTCAGGAGAAATAGGAATAAAGTACATTCAGGTGTCTTTTATCTTCACCTTCTCTCGCATTGCGAGTGTTCCTAGGATTGGGACAGTACACCCTTTATGCCTTTTGGATAGTCTTCTTCCAAACCATAGGCTGGTGCCGAACGGTGGGGAAGGAAGAAAACCATTTGGCCTGAAGGGGTGTGCAGACGGTAATGACTAAAGACATATAAAGGGATTTGGAGAGGTGGCAAAGAATTATACGGTTACAGTTGTGAATCTGGATAATGGAAGAGGCATTACTAGGAATACCAGGATACCCCGACGAAACATTTCAATGTTTCAGTTTCACTGTGTACTGTTAATAGAAAACTGATTTCCCGATTAGACACTTACTCCAGGGTATGTATTTACCAGGTTGGATTCTCACATCTGTATGGTTTTACAGATGATGAGTGGGAGTAAGTTATTGGGAATTGGGTGATCATCCTCATTATATCGGGATTCGTTGTAATCGGTGATATTTGAGGAAGTCACCTGGGTTGATTGCCGGTCGGCAGATATTTGGTTTTGAATATCCGATGTTGTGCACCAATTTCAAATTGATATATCTGTACGTCTATTTTCATAGAGTGAGATATACCTTTTGATATTATGTCTATGACATTTACCTATATCAGTGGATGGTTAGGTAAGGAGCATTAAACAGCGGTGTAATTCTTCTTAACCACAAGTACAGTTTTCAACCTACGACACACAGTGAAAGACTTGTTAGACTCAGCGGACTTATACAGAGTATTGTATGTTGTCCAGTGTCCATCAGGACAGAGGGGTTGGTCCTCGTACTATATTCGGTTTACTTATGACTTCTCTAGATTTTAGACAGCTGTTTCGTGGAAACACAGGGTCTAAGTTTTGAGGAGTTATAGGTATTTGAATAGAGTAGAGTACCAGGTATAGCAAGTATCGGGATTCTTCAAAGAGATTGAAGATGTAGATACTTGTGTATGATATTCAGTTGATAGTAATGATGAAGACAGATTGCTTCTCTTTCAGGTTACTCATAATTGGAAGCATTCCTAAGTTGAGTAACGCTGATCGACCTCCTTCCATTTAGTTGACATGCACTGGAGATAGTTGCATGATTTGAATCTGGTTCAATTGAATCAGTGCCTCTGGTTCTATATTGGATATAGAACAGTTCATATCTTAACGATGTTAAGGTACGGGGAGTTGTCCAGCTTATGATTAAAACCAGACACTGGACAACTCAAGGCACGTTTCTGTAATGGCTGTTTGTGGGTTGACCCAGGCTATGACGAGGGTTGACTTTCTACCATCTGGCAGATCAATAGAAATATTGTTCTAGACTCGCCACAGTTTTATTAAAAATGGATTTTTTTTTCAAAAACAGCAGTGGGAGTATGGTAGAACTGGAAGTGATTCCAGAACCGCAAACGATTACTGAAGATTTAATAAGGAACCTAAAGATTCAATCTGATTTGACATTCCATTGGCCACTCCGCAGATAAGGTGGGTAACTTCAGGCACCCGAGAGGTACTCCGGTAGCCTCAAGGACGGTGACAGGGAAGTTCTTGTTTACCCACACTTGCCATTGTTGTTGTTCCAGGCTGCGAGACCCGGCAGGAGGATGAGTATAGCGTCGTTCTAAACTAGCTTTAGAAGTGCACGTCTATATGACTCTGGCAGAAGGTTGTCGTAGTCAGTGGGAGCAGCGGAAGCATTGGTGGACTTTGTGCTTATGTCTATTTATAGACTAAAGCAGATATAGCGGAGTAAGATCATCTGTTTCTGATGTGACAGTCATGGGTTTGACGTCATCAGAATAGGGGATGGATCTGTTGAGAAGGTAGTAGGAAGTGATATTCCTATACTACGATCGGTTATACTTTGGTCGTCACACAGTGTTTTCTCCACATGGGACTTGGATATTATATCAGACATACTGGTTACTAGATCTATGGTTTTAGATCTGGATTTGGGTGGTTTCCCAATCTGGGTATCTTGACAGCATTCTAAGAGTATTTAGAATGGACGACTCCTGGCATGGTAGTGTACCTGCAGGTAATGGAGTCACCTTCTCTAAAGGTGTCTTATAGACTAAAGGGGAGAGGGATACGCATGATTGACAGATCACTTGCTTAGGCAATTGAGTCAATCATGAGATGTCAAGTACCACACCAGATGTTGTTCTTGCAGCAGGTGCAATAAGTTGATATTGATCCAATCCTGGAGGAACAGTCGGAAGCAGTTTTAGAACATAAGTGAATGTTCTAGGGATATGATAACGGCTGCCTCCTTTAGGAGACGGTTATCACTCCAGGCTTCCAAGGTGACATGGACGACAAGGAGGTTGTCAGAGTTATAGTTCTCCTTCTGACGAGGGACAGTATTTTGGACAGGTGGTCCAAGGCAATACTGAGGGAGGCTTGGCGCAGGATACTGATTAAGTTCAGTTGATGATACAGTCTAAGAAGTTTGGATTTGGAGTTCATTTATGAACTAGGTCCCATCAGACATCCAGACATTCCAAGACAGGTATTGCTCATTTCGGGAGATGGCTTTCTCCGCGAACTTGAGATATAGAGAGACATAGAAAGAAACTTCACAGTGGATCCACTCGCTGAGGCTATTCCTCGAACGCAATAGTTTCACAAAAGAGCTTTGTGAGACTGACTGGTAGAGGAGTTGGGTGTTCGGTATCACACGGGCTGTGAGTATGCGACATCGCAATAATTAGCCTTGAGTGCAAGTGGGAGATTGTTGGAGATAGTGCCCTCAGAGTCAATTATTGGATCACAGGCACGTGATTGCAATGATTGAGGGAGGACCTATCCCAGGAGGACAGTCTTACTCGAGATGATAGTATGCTATCTGGTTTATCTTTATCATCGTGTACTGCTTTAGGTGACCTGACATGTCGCTATTACACGTTGATAGAGCCCATAGGATTCTCGCTTGACGGCCAGCAGTATGATGGCGATCATATACGTGGGAGCTGGTAGTCTATAAGCACATCCTTAAAAGGTCCCTAGTCGTAGGAGTTTCGAGACAGGGCATCGATACTCCATTAGTAGACTAGTGTATACAGTCGAGACCCCGACGAGGGGCGGTGGCCGGTCTCACAAGCCACTGGTGTCAGTTGGTTCACCTAAGATGTATACAGGTGCTCATTGGGTTATGAGTACACCGGACAGGACTCGCCGGGAACCTGCTAGTTGGTCTTATACCAGACGTCAGATAGCAGTTCCCAGGTGACATGTGTACAGGTTAGTTCATCGACCTGAGATCGTCATTTGTCTCGTGTGAGTTCCCACTGTGCTTTGATTACTACCCTACCACGGCTCAAAGGAGTCGTGCAAACAGGTTTTAGTTGGGTACAGTCCCGAGCCACATGGAGGCAGTGAGCGGATCTGCAGGGGTTCGTCTCTCCCGGTATTGGGGGCGAGGTCGCGCTGTGTCTAGGAGAGCCATTACGCAAAGCCCTCGGCCGAGGCAGGAGATTTACTGGTAGGTATTCCAGTAGTATCTCAGGGCGTTCTGGGCTACGCTCCGACACGACTTGTACCGCTTTTGGGGGTCTGACTTTCACCAACCCCCTAGGCCCGCCATGCGATACTCATAGACGAACGGACCGGACTGTACGGATATTGTCACTGACAGGCTCAGTTGGGTGTCGGGGTGAGCTTCCTCATCGACGTCCCTTTTAGTCAATAGCTGGTGGCCCGTCACGTATTGGCTTATACCTCTGACGTGCCAGTGGTTAAATCCACAGCCATAGTATTGACGAGTCTTTAGAGTCCACCACACTTACAGTTACTCAAGCTTTCGGGCGAAACGCTGTAGAGGCCGTATGGAGATATGGCAGGGTCCGATCAGATACGTGCGGTATTGCACGGATCAGGATCGGACAGTTTTGTACTAGTGGCCGTATAGTAATATGGCAGGGTTCGATCTGATACGTGCGGTATTGCACGGATCAGGATCGAACGGATTTTACTAGCCGGCTTTGGTTTAAGCCGGTACTAGATTAGTACAGTGTAGATTTTGTCTCATTGCATTTGTATCCGGTCGGAATACAGATGCGGGTGTGTATGCACAGTGTCGGGGTTTTCCTGTAATTTATTACGGGACCAGTTTTCTGGAGTTGCCAGTTTGCATTCCGTTCCGGCCGGTTTTCCTTTGTTCTTTCCCGGCCGGACTTTTCCGATGGAGGGGGTAATTTGCAGTTTTGCAAATTACACTTTGTGGGGGGGGTTTCTTGCATAAAGTTTGATTATGATAGATATCATATCTTTGCTCCATGCTTTTGAATTGAGTGATATGAATGGTTATGGGTTGAATAGTGTGAAGCATGGTTCATGTTTTCTTGTCTCTTGATGTGGTCACCTCTTGATTGATCCTACACTCACCTCCCTTCTTATGGTTAGTATTCTCATTCCTCCACCATGATAATCATTCTCACTTGATGAAAGAAAGAACACTTGAGAGAAAGAAAAAGAATGAGAGAGTTCATCTTAGTTTTGTGAGGAATTCTTCATCTCCTTCTTCTTCTTGTTTCGGAAAAATGAAAGCACCATTTTTCTTAACCCCAATCCTCCATCATGGCAACTACAAACCCCAAGTGAGACAACCATCTTCTACACTACATTCTACAGCACATCTTGAGCATGTCGAGTTGCCGGCTTCATGCTCGAGTTGCCTCGGTATTGAGGCGGGAGCCCGTAAAAGACGAAGGCGATGTGGTGCCCTTTCCGGCGAGGAGGCGACGATGTGGAGGCAACACTTTCCGCGGGAGATCGGGACGATGACGAGAAGACCGGAGGACTCGGATCACTCGGTATACTTCTCACCCTATCTCTTGATTGCTAGCGTAGGTTAATGGTTTACGATCCGGGTTTTCTTTGTCCGCGGTAGCGCCGGTTTCCGAGTAAGGAAAATTTTTTATTCCGCATTTTGGCCTCGAGTAAGACGGCCGGGGCGCTCCCGTGGCGCAACAGGGGGGACGGCCATTCCTATGGAGAATGGGATTCATTTCTTTTGGTGTGTGGAAAAATGTTACTCTCAATTTTTGGTATGCTACATTTTTCCCACCTCTCTCCAAGCTCTCTTTTCTTCCACCAAATGGCAATTCCACAACCCCAAATGAGACTTCTTCTCTAGATATTCTACAGCGAATCTTGGGCACGTCGAGTAGCCGGCTTCGTGCCCGAGTTGCCTCGGCATTGAGGTGGGAGCCCGTAAAAGAAGTAGGCGATGTGGTGCACTTCCGGCGACGAGGAGGAGACGGGACATTCCGTAGGAGATTGGGACGACGACGAGAAGACCGGAGGACTTGGATCGTCGGTATACTTCTCTTCCCCATCTTGTTAGTTGCTTAGACTTGTTAATGGTTACGATCCGGATGTTTAGTGCGCGGTGGTACCGGTTTGCTAAGTCCGCAAAATTAAAGTTTTTCACCGTTTCCGCATTCCGGCGTCGGATTGACGGCCGGGGTGCCGCCGTGCACTTACACTAACTTCGTCTACACATTGCCTAAGGCTCTAGCTAGGCTCTGATACCACTGTAGGGTTCCTAGGTACACCCATGAGCTTCCACAACAGATCAAACATGCCAAAATCAAATTTTTCCGGTGCCTAAGAAACCCTAATGCGATCGTTAACTAGAGATTAGGCGAAACTACAAGCAAGTAAACGACTTTATTGCTAAGTGAATGGAAATACAACCTTTGTAGATCCGGTCCTCCACTTCCTTAGCTCCATGATGATGTCCCTCCGCTGCGATCATCGGATCCCGGACGCTAGCGATGGTTTCGTCAAAGAAATGATCGGGCTAGGTCGTCGACTTCGATGCCGAAGATGATCTACGTCGAGGCAACTCAAGATCAAGCTCCAACTTCACCAAGTCATGAAACTTGTGAAGAAAACACCCTATACTACATGGCAAGTGGTAGAGGATGAAGAAATAGGAAGTGGGTTCACTTTGGATTTGGATTTCTCACTTGGAATCATCACTTAGACATTTTCAAGAAAAGTTTTTTTTTCTTTCTTCTTGAAGAAGAAGAAGAAGAAAAAAGAATTGATTAATTCCAAAAAGAAAATGAAGTGATGGTTATCATTTTGCAACCATGGTTAAGTGTAGAGAATAAACTAGGGTTTAGTTAAATGGTTGGGTTAAGGAAAGAAACAAAATGGTTATCACTTTCAAAGCTTCAAGTGAAGTCCAAATAAAGCCACCATTTTATTTCTTGCCTAAATGAATACATAAATAAATGAATAAGTAAATAAAGCAAATGAAACCCTAACCATTAACTAAACATGGTTTAAAATAAACACAAACCCAAGTTTGCATGTATCATCAAACATGATACAAACTAGTGCACAAACATATATCATATATACAATGTGCACATTCAAGTGAGATAATCAATCTTAAGTGAACAAATACTAGTTAATGCAAAGTAATATATCAAATATATAATTATACATTAAATCATTAAATCAACACTTGATTTAACGATCCGGTCATATCGCATATGACCGACTAATATCCAATGTATCGACTTATCGAATCAATCCTTGATTCGATAACTAGGTTATATCGCATACAACCAATCGATACATTCATCGCGAGAATAGAATACGGTATCACATACACGCATTATTCTCGGTCCTGCACATATCTCATATGCGCTCCCATTTCGTTTCGCTTGAGCCAGGAAACCTCTGTGCAGGACTCTAAAGACTCGTCAATACGCCGGCAGCAGGTGGTGATCATATCAAACACCCACAAGCCGCAAGCGGTCTGCTAAACGTAACGGCCACCCGGGTATTGAGCGATCAGAAGATCGACGAGCAAGCCCGCTCACACTCCTGTGAATCCATCTAGTAACACTTACCGTACAGTCCGGTCTGTTCGTCTGATATGTCGCATATCTTGCCTGGGGTGGTAAACGTCAGACCCCAGCAGCTCGATAAGTCGTGACGATATGAGGTCTATAACAGTTCGAGAAACTACTGGTAACACTTACCAGTAAATCTCAGCAACCCTGGCCAGGGATTTCCGGTTATAGCCAATCGAACATAGCGCAACATCAACCCCCTATATCGGGAGAGACGAATCCCCTCCTATCGCTCATTGCCTCCATGTGATTCGGGACTGTACCCAAAAACCACCGTTTTGCACGCCCTCCTTGACGTGGTAAGGTAGAAATCAAAGCACAGTGGGAATCACACAAGACTCTATGACGATCTCGGGTCTACAGACTAACCTGTACCAGTGTCACCAGAGAACTGCCATCTGACGTAAGGTATAATACCATCTGGGAGTACTCGGCGAGTCCGTCCAGTGTACCCAGTCTCCACTGAGCACCCGTATATCATCTCTGATGTCAAACACCAATGGATATGGGATCATCCATCGCCCATCTGTATGGGTCGAGAAGGTATACGCTAGTCTACTTTGGTATATCGATGCCCCGTCTCGATACACCCACGACTAGGGACCTTCAAGGATGTACTTATGGACTACCATGTCCCCACTAGTATGATCCGCATCATAGTCCAGGTAGTCAAGTACACATCCTAAGGGCTTTACCAACATGTAACAGAGAGACAATCAGTGTACACGTTAAGGTAAAGAGCAACCAGATAGTATACTATCATGTCGAGCAAGAAAGTCCTCCCTATATATGTCCAAGCATCCACTACAATATACATCCTATGTATAGTAATGGCCTCTAGGGCATACATATAACTAACAGTCGGTCTAGGGCAACAAGTGATGAGGATGAGGTTTGATGAATTTAAACGAAAAGAAGATATGAATGAGAAGGAGAAATTGTGTTTTTATGTATACAAGTATATGTAGAGGGAGGGAGAGTGAAAGAGAGTGATATATATATATATATATATATATATATATATATATATAGAGAGAGAGAGAGAGAGAGAGTCGGTTGTGAGGAGGTGAAGGGATAAGGTCAATTTGAATATGGAAAATAAAGAGTAGATGATGTAGGGTTCCTAGGCACTCTCAAGAGGTCTCACAAGGTATCAACCATGCCAATTTCAAATTTTACAAGTGCCGAGAAACACTAATACGGATCGTTAACTAGAATTTTTGGCGAAACATGCAACTAGTTAACAACTTAACTAAGTGAATGGAAATACAACCTTTGTATATCCGGTACTCCACTTCCATAGCTCCGTGATGAAGTCCCCTCGCTGTCCAAATCAAATCCCGGGCTCTAGCGTCGGCTTCATCGGAGAAATGGACGGGCTAGGTCATCGACTACGATGCCGAAGATGATCTACGTCGAGGCATCGCTAGATCAAGCTCCCACTTCACCAAGTCATGAAACTTGTGAAGAAAACACCCTATACTACTTGGCAAGAGGTAGAGGATGAAGAAATAGGAAGTGGGTTCACTTTAGAATTGGATTTCTCACTCTTTTTCACTAGTTGCCATTGATGGAGGCAAGCTTCTTCTTGAAGAAGAAGAAGAAGAAGATGATGATAATATATGATAAGTTATATTTAAAAAAGAAAACAATATGATACTTATCATGTATTCAACCATGGTTTAGTGTAGAGATTTAACTAAGGTTAGATCAATGGTTAGGGTTAGAGAAGAGACAAGAATGGTGGACTTGTTCAAAGCTTCAAGAAGCTTCAACAAGCAAACAAAACAAGCCACCATTATCTTTTCTTCTTTTCTAAAATAAATAAATAAATAAATAGATAAGTGAATAAAACAAAACCCTAACCATTATCATAACCATGGTATAAGTCTTTACACAAAGCCAATTTTGCATGTATCATCAAACATGATACAAACAAGTGCACAAAAAATATATCACATATACAATGTGCACATCCGAGTGAGAAAATCCATTTAAAGTGAACCGATACTAGTTAATGCAAAGTAATATATCAAATATATAATTATGCATTAAATCATTAAATCAACACTTGATTTAATGATTCGGTCATATCGCATATAACCGACTAATATCCAATGTATCGGCTTATCGAATCAATACTTGATTCGATAACTAGGTTATATCGCATACAACCAATCGATACATTCATCGCGAGAATAGAATACGGTATCACATACACGCATTATTCTCGGTCCCGCACATATCTCATATGCACTCCTATTTCGTTTCGCTTGAGCCAGGAAACCTCTGTGTAGGACTCTAAAGACTCGTCAATACGCCGGCAGCAGGTGATGATCATATCAAACACCCACAAGCCGCAAGCGGTCTGCTAAACGTAACGGCCACCCGGGTATTGAGCGATCAGAAGATCGACGAGCAAGCCCGCTCATACTCCTGTGAATCTAACCAGTAACACTTACCGTACAGTCCGGTCTCGTCGTCTGATATGTCGCATATCTCGCCTAGGGGTGGTAAACGTCAGACCCCAATAGCTCGATAAGTCGTGTCGATATGAGGTCTATAACAGTTCGAGAAACTACTGGTAACACTTACTAGTAAATCTCAGCAACCCTGGCCAGGGATTTCCGGTTATAGCCAATCGAACACAGCGCAACATCAACTCCCTATACCGGGAGAGACGAATCCCCTCCTATCGCTCATTGCCTCCATGTGACTCGGGACTGTATCCAAAAACCACCATTTTGCACGCCCTCTTGGACGTGGTAAGGTGGAAATCAAAGCACAGTAGGAACCACACAAGACTCTATGACGATCTCGGGTCAACAGACTACTCTGTACCAGTGTCACCAGAGAACTGCCATCTGACGTAAGGTATAATACCATCTGGGAGTTCTCGGCGAGTCCGTCCAGTGTACCCAGTCTCCACTGAGCACCCGTATATCATCTCTGATGTCAAACACCAATGGATATGGGATCATCCATCGCCCATCTGTATGGGTCGAGAAGGTATACGCTAGTCTACACTGGTATATCGATGCCCCGTCTCGATACACCCACGACTAGGGACCTTGAAGGATGTACTTATGGACTACCCTGTCCCCACTAGTATGATCCGCATCATAGTCCAGGTAGTCAAGTACACATCCTAAGGGCTTTACCAACATGTAACAGAGAGACAATCAGTGTACACGTTAAGATAAAGAGCAACCAGATAGCATACTATCATGTCGAGCAAGAAAGTCCTCCCTATATATGTCCCAGCATCCACTACAATATACATCCTATGTATAGTAATGGCCTCTAGGGCATACATATAACTAACAATCTCCCACTTGCACTAGGGCCATCTGATAGCAGTGGTTGTAGTATCTCATACTCAACCATCCCATAAAAGTCTCTCTCTGGGAAAAGGCCTTTGTGAGTGGATCCGCCGTGTTGTCCTCTGAGTCTACTCTCCTAACCTCGATCACCCTGGAGATCAACCATCTCCATGATCAGGTGACACTGCCTTAGAATATGTCTGGATCACTGATGGGACCGGCGTTCCTTGGCATAAGCCACAACTCCATTGTCACACAATGGGAGGAACAAAGTTCATCTCATGAACTAATATACACCCAGACTGCCTCTTTGGTAGCATCTTAAGTAGCGATGTATCCAGCCTTTATCGTCTAGTATGCCACGGTATCTAGCTTGGAACTTTTCCAACATACCGTCCCTCCACTGAGGGTAAAGACAATGCCTGTGACTGACATTCAGTCGTCTTTATCACCCTGGAACTATTCCAGTGATTCTCCCCAGGGTCGATTGATACCGTCTCACTACAACTAGTGAGAATCCTAACATCCATTTAGATCTATCTCATAGATCCAAAACCCAGGATTTAGGAGGTATCACTTTGATCCTATATGGAGAATCATTGTGATAAGCGGAGATTGACCGGGCGTAGCATAGGAAACTCCTTCCCTATCAAGAGCATGCCATCCACGTACTCTACGAGGATCGTCACTATACTCCCTACTACCTTTTTGTTTATACAAGGTTCATCTACCATTTTGATGATGTCAAACTCTTTGACTAACACATCAAAACAGATGTTCCAACTCCGCGATGTCTGCTTTATCCTATAAAGCATCTTGCACACGTTTCCGCTGCTCCCACTGTCTACGAAGCCCTCTGGCTGTGTACTTATAGACGCTCTCTTCTAAAACATCATTTAGAAAAGCTGTCATGACACCCAACCGCCAGATATCATAGTCATGGTACGTAGCCGTGGCAAGTAGGATCCGGATGGACTTAAGCATAGCCACTGGAAAAGGTTTCATCATTATCCACGCCTGGTCGATGAAGAAAACCTTTAACAAGTCTAGCTTTGAAAGTCTCAACTTTTCCATCTACACCAAGTAATCTTCTCAAGATATACTTGCTCCTGATGGGGATTTAACCCTTCAGATATAGCAACCAAAGTCCATACTTTGTTGGTGTACATGGATTCCATCTCAGATCGCTAAGCATCCAGCCATTCTTACAGAGTCCCACTCCTGATGGCCAGTTCGAAACTAGTTGGTCATCATCTCATGATGCAATCCTCGCTCCCACTGTCATAGAGTAACCGAAGTATCTCTCAGGTGGGTGAGGAACCCTACTAGATCGGCGGAGAGGCTGAGGTTCGTTGGTCTCTACTGAATCCTTTGGTTCTATCAAATCATCAGACCTTGCCTCGAGCTTGTCCGGATTTTGCTTTTCAGACATAGGCTGGACAACCCCAAATCTTAACTAACTTAAGAGATGGGCTCTTCCCTTATCATATCAAATATGAAGTGGTAGACAACTGATTTGATTTGAACCCTATTCAATAGGTATGCAGCTTCTCAAGTGCATAAGTCCCAAAAAGGAAATAGGTAACTCAGTAGCACTCATCATAGAGCACACCTTATCATATAGGGTGTGATTGCTCCGCCCCGATATACCATCGTGCTATGGTGTATACGGAGGAGTAATGCTGAGAGAGAATCTCATTCTCCTTTAGAAAAGTTCATAGAATTTCGTGCTCAAGTATTCTCCTCCTTGATCTCATCAAAGGACATAATACTTATACCCGTATTGGTTCTCTACTTCTAACTTATATTCTGTGAATATCTCAAAAGGTTCTGACTTGTGTTTCAACAGGAACATATGTCTGAATCAAAAGAGATCATCAGAGAATTTAATGAAGTATAAAGAACCAGTCCTGGCATATGTAGACAGGGGACCTTACATACATCAACATGTATCATCCCAAGAGTTCACTAACTCTTTCTCTGTTTTCAATAAATAGGGCTATGGTCATCAAATCTTTGTGACATGACTGGCAAGTTTCACAAGATGTAAATTCAAACTGATTTAAATATGCATCTATAAGTAACTTCAGCTAGTCGGGTCGCATTGATATGACCTAGTCTACAATGCCTCAAGAAGGATTCGTTCATTTCTGAACTCTTCCTCTTATGTGTGTTCTGTATACTAAGAACTGTAGTTTGATTTAGAACGTTAATGCTTTTAGATAACGTGCCTGAACCGATCAACTTTTGATATAGGAAATGTTCAAAACATTATCCGACAATACAAAATTATATCCTTTCTTTACTAATAAAGAGACTGATATGATTTTGTATATCAGGTTCGGTATCTAATAGCATTTGTTCAGAATCAATGTATTGGTAATACAGGGTGACAGTGACCAACAGACTTGGCTGCAACACTTGCTCCGTTTTCTGCCTCATGAAACTTATCACCCGTTCTCAGTTCTCTACCTTTCTGTAGCCCTATGTAACAGATTACATATCTGGGATCCTGATCTGGTATCAAATACCCAGGATGCAGAGGATACTGAGAAACAGTTCTTTGTAATGAACACACCCGAAGATGATGCATCAGCATGCACTCTCTTTGTTTGGGCGGCACGGGAATTCTGGTAATCCCCAATTTCCTGCTCTGTCTTATAACAATTATAAGTTGGAGCGGGACCAACGTTCCCCAGCTCAGTATAACAAGCGGGTTCGGTCAATAATCCGTATTATTATCTTGATTAAGGCGTGATATGGTCGCTACCTGGAGAGAGAGAGAAGAAAACACTCAGCGTATGCTCTTGCAAGATCAGATTGGTTTTTATTTTATCTAATCAGGATGGCTCCCACTGCTTTTTATCAAATCTTCCTTCAAACCCTAAAAGGAAAGACTAGCCGGGATTAATTACACACTACAAGTTCGCCAATCTTTCAGCCAGGCCAGTGTCGGTACTTTGAGGGAGGTCCCCCGTGCTTTCGCACGAACCTAATTAATGTAAACCTCGTTTTCCCAGAGGCATAACCCCGTTGACACCTTTCTAGACACCTACTTGATCGGCTAATTGTAATATGTAAAACTCTCCCAGGAGTAACTCTTACTCGCAGCGGGTATCGGGATCCAACTATCTTATAGAAGGTATGCAATCTCATTGCAAATTTCAACACTTGAAATTCCCGATAATATTTTGCCCCTAGCAGCTATATGACCTTAACATAGTCAACAAATCATAAGTGCTAGTCAAGTTCAACCCGTCATTTCTCGATTGAATTAAACCCACCCGCACGACCCTTAACATAGTCAACAAAGTCGCACGACTACCCTAATCCAATCGCATCATATGCTTATGCAGATAAGCACTAATTAGCTACCGCACACTACGCCTTAACATAGTCAACAAACGTAGCACGAATACTAACTAGTACTTATTTGAAATGACGGAGGGCTACGACAGGTTTTTCTGAAAACTTATTGCGTAATGAACTTGATATCGTTGTAGAATTAAATGAAGTTTTGAAATGGAATGATTTTGAGGCTTTTCTAGTTTTGCTAAAGGGGTCACTCCCTGTGAAGGGATCGTCGGCCCTTTCCTCATCGAATGAGGTGCGGGATATATCATATATATCACTGTGCAAAGCAAAAACTCTTAAAAGCAATCAAAAGACAAACCGAGTGTGTAGCATCTGCCAGTTATTGCTAAAGGAGTCACTCCTGGTGAAGGGATCTCGGTCCTTTCCTTATCGAATAAGGTGCAGGATATATCATATATATCGCTGTGCAAAGCAAGAACTGTAGCTACCTTTTTATTTTGAAATTCGATTCTACAACATCTTAAGGTTTCTTTTTCTTTCATTAATCACATTAATGAAGTCCCATCATTTAAGTACCTAAACATCACAGATAAATACGACGTACACTTATGCCATCCGCATTCGCCTCGATGTCCCCTCGTGCACCGTTAGGTTAGGTAACTAACGGCAGAGCAGGGCAGGGCTAGCGCGGGTGTAAAACATAAGTAACATCTATATAATATATCATATATACTATATAAAGTATCCATCACAGAACATATCACATGATCACATCACAGATATCGCAGCAGAAGAATCATATGAAATATTGGATATACTAGGACGTCCGTGTTTTCAATACGAGCCAGTATAAAACACGGATTCCACGGTCGCGATGAACCCACACCCCTAGACCCCTACGAGAGCGGCAAGCAACCCTACCAATTCTAGGGTTAGGAGACCCGGACTCGACTCCTCGAGATGGTCTCCCACTGGACCCTAGAACCCGGTTACTTATGCTCCCCTCCTTGGGTCTATCCTAGTGCGGAAAAGTAAATAATATACAAAAGGTGACATCTTCCGCAACCTGGAAGTGCCCCAATAAAAGAATATTACATACAAGTTTTTACATGAATGAAAATGAAAAACACTTATCTCACATAAAAAAAAAACCCGGCTATTCAAACACGACGATCCAATATAACATATCCAGCAACACATAACATCACATGATATCAACGTAAGTAAACATGCGTATCCCAATTGTCGTTGACATATAGCAACGAAACCGGCGATATCACATATTACACTCACGGTCACAGAAAAGAAAGTGTAAAACTACAACAGTTGGAATCCGCAATCTGTTTAGACATCGTATGCCTAATCAAATGAAATACTTAGACATCACATGCCTAACAATTATAAACCCCGCATTTTAGTCTCATTATCGAAAACTCTTTTCAATATCAAGTCGGGCAATTCAACAAGATTCCCGACATCCTGATCGAATGCTCGTCGCAAACTTCAGTAGACGGCTGCACCCCCGATGCCGTCGACGAAGTGCACCAAGGCGGAACACCGCTGCCGCGAGCACCCGAACGGATGCTTTCGGCGACGGGGTTCTCCTACAGTCACTTGGTCGGGGCTATGGGGTGTAGCTGTCTATTAAGTTTACCCGGCGAGTATCCGCGTACGCTACGTGATTGCAACGGACTTTTGATCGCATCAAAATTCCGTAGCAACCGATCAAGTGAGACTAAAGTGCTATGTTTATAACATTCATTCAGTTATCTCATAACTTCTTATGAATTCCAATTATTGTATCACATTCCAGATAAAATAGAAAATGTTAAACTTTCCGATCGAACATTCGAACACCCAAGTTTTCCCGAAACAGCTCATCATATGATATAAGTTCAAAAACATTCATTTCGTGCCTCAGTACCAACGGTCCTGCCGTAGAAGGGTCAAGCCAACGCCTCACATGTGGCACGCCGTACTGCCCCAAACCCTAAGGTTCAAAGGGCAGTTCAAGACGGTCACATAATCGAGTTAAGGTTTGTTGTCTTCTAGAGGGACCATCGCGTTACTTGCACTACTTAGAACGTCTTTAAACCTCGGAAAAATCCAACACTTGGAAATTTTCCGGCAGGGGAAAAGTTGGGTATTTATATCCGGTCGAACTTTTTAACATATTCAAAAATTATCCGGAAAAATACACAGACAGAATTAGACAATCCGATCGATACACCGAGTCCCCAATACAACCCAGAAAATTCAACTCTTGAATAATTATTAAAAATTCCCAGGAAAACCAGCACTGCAAAGTACGAATTACTGTGTAAAATTATTTGTATAATGAGGCCGTACGGCCGCGGAACCGCCGCACGAGCCATGCTCGTGCCGCGGAACCGCGGCGGTTTAGTGGAATTAGGGAATCGAATTTCACAGTAACTCTTAGATTTTCCTGCTGATTTTTCTGCATATTTTTAATACCCAAAAATCCACAATTTTCAAAAATGTACAGAGAGCATGTTTTGAATTAGGGTTTCGGCTCGATCGGACTTCTAACTCCGTCTACGCGTCGTCTAAGGCTCTAGCCAGGCTCTGATACCACTGTAGGGTTCCTAGGCACTCTCAAGAGGTCTCACAAGGTATCAACCATGCCAATTTCAAATTTTACAAGTGCCGAGAAACACTAATACGGATCGTTAACTAGAATTTTAGGCGAAACATGCAACTAGTTAACAACTTAACTAAGTGAACGGAAATACAACCTTTGTAGATCCGGTACTCCACCTCCATAGCTCCGTGATGAAGTCCCCTCGCTGTCCAAATCAAATCCCGGGCTCTAGCGTCGGCTTCATCGGAGAAATGGGCGGGCTAGGTCGTCGACTACGATGCCGAAGATGATCTACGTCGAGGCATCGCTAGATCAAGCTCCCACTTCACCAAGTCATGAAACTTGTGAAGAAAACACCCTATACTACTTGGCAAGAGGTAGAGGATGAAGAAATAGGAAGTGGGTTCACTTTAGAATTGGATTTCTCACTCTTTTTCACTAGTTGCCATTGATGGAGGCAAGCTTCTTCTTGAAGAAGAAGAAGAAGAAGAAGATGATAATATATGATAAGTTATATTTAAAAAAGAAAACAATATGATACTTATCATGGATTCAACCATGGTTTAGTGTAGAGATTTAACTAAGGTTAGATCAATGGTTAGGGTTAGAGAAGAGACAAGAATGGTGGACTTGTTCAAACCTTCAAGAAGCTTCAACAAGCAAACAAAACAAGCCACCATTATCTTTTCTTCTTTTCTAAAATAAATAAATAAATAAATAGATAAGTGAATAAAACAAAACCCTAACCATTATCCTAACCATGGTATAAGTCTTTACACAAAGCCAATTTTGCATGTATCATCAAACATGATACAAACAAGTGCACAAAAAATATATCACATATACAATGTGCACATCCGAGTGAGAAAATCCATTTAAAGTGAACCGATACTAGTTAATGCAAAGTAATATATCAAATATATAATTATGCATTAAATCATTAAATCAACACTTGATTTAATGATTCGGTCATATCGCATATAACCGACTAATATCCAATGTATCGGCTTATCGAATCAATACTTGATTCGATAACTAGGTTATATCGCATACAACCAATCGATACATTCATCGCGAGAATAGAATACGGTATCACATACACGCATTATTCTCGGTCCCGCACATATCTCATATGCACTCCTATTTCGTTTCGCTTGAGCCAGGAAACCTCTGTGTAGGACTCTAAAGACTCGTCAATACGCCGGCAGCAGATGATGATCATATCAAACACCCACAAGCCGCAAGCGGTCTGCTAAACGTAACGGCCACCCGGGTATTGAGCGATCAGAAGATCGACGAGCAAGCCCGCTCATACTCCTGTGAATCCAACCAGTAACACTTACCGTACAGTCCGGTCTCGTCGTCTGATATGTCGCATATCTCGCCTAGGGGTGGTAAACGTCAGACCCCAATAGCTCGATAAGTCGTGTCGATATGAGATCTATAACAGTTTGAGAAACTACTGGTAACACTTACTAGTAAATCTCAGCAACCCTGGCCAGGGATTTCTGGTTATAGCCAATCGAACACAGCGCAACATCAACTCCCTATACCGGGAGAGACGAATCCCCTCCTATCGCTCATTGCCTCCATGTGACTCGGGACTGTACCAAAAAACCACCGTTTTGCACGCCCTCTTGGACGTGGTAAGGTGGAAATCAAAGCACAGTAGGAACCACACAAGACTCTATGACGATCTCGGGTCAACAGACTACTCTGTACCAGTGTCACCAGAGAACTGCCATCTGACGTAAGGTATAATACCATCTGGGAGTTCTCGGCGAGTCCGTCCAGTGTACCCAGTCTCCACTGAGCACCCGTATATCATCTCTGATGTCAAACACCAATGGATATGGGATCATCCATCGCCCATCTGTATGGGTCGAGAAGGTATACGCTAGTCTATACTGGTATATCGATGCCCCGTCTCGATACACCCACGACTAGGGACCTTGAAGGATGTACTTATGGACTACCCTGTCCCCACCAGTATGATCCGCATCATAGTCCAGGTAGTCAAGTACACATCCTAAGGGCTTTACCAACATGTAACAGAGAGACAATCAGTGTACACGTTAAGATAAAGAGCAACCAGATAGCATACTATCATGTCGAGTAAGAAAGTCCTCCCTATATATGTCCCAGCATCCACTACAATATACATCCTATGTATAGTAATGGCCTCTAGGGCATACATATAACTAACAGATGAAGGAGAGGAAGAGTAAACTGTTGCATGGGAATTTGCATGGGGTTTAATGCTAGGACATAAAGAAGGAAGGGGAAAAGTTTGAGACAGATGGAAGAGGAGGGAGAAAGAGTTAGAGTTGAAAGTAAAATTAATTAAATGGGTTTGGCTTTGGGTATGGAAATAGGTCAAGTTCTGTTAGAAATTAATCAGGAAAAAAGAAATATTTAAAATAAATGGGTTGGGACTTGTGGGCTTGGGCTGTAGGAAAATAGTATGGGAAATAAATGGTGGGATTAAAAAATATAATATATTTAACAGAATATACAAAAATACCAAAAACAATTAAATACCATAAGATATTATGAAGGTATATGAATTTTGGGGTCATTACATTCTACCCTCCTTAAAAATAATTTCGTCCTCGAAATTACTCAAGAAAGATGTTATAACAGAGTAAGAAAATAGGGTTAATTAGGATAAAACCGTCGCGTTTCGTCATTGCGCTCCATCAGTAGGTAATCTCGTCGATAAGAAGATATATCGTGGTAATAAGACAAACAAAAGGACAAGGAGGTTTGAAAATCGGAATAGATATTGTTAGGATAAGAAAGAGTAGTTTTCAAGAAAGACACGAACAAGCACTCGAATAGAAGAAACGCAAATAGGGATTGGATTGTAAAAAAAATGGTACAAAAATAAAGAATACAACCGAATTTAAATTCAGGGAAGGATACAAGTTAATAAAGAAAATAGCATTCAATAATCAAGTATAAGCATATGTGGTAGAACATAGTTAAATCCAGCGGAAGAGAATCAAAAGCAGAACTTCAAATCACTCAAGTAGAGTACTGCATTGTAACCATATTGTAGTTCATAGTTACAATCACATAACTCCATTTAAGTCATCCAAATCTTACAAATAGATTCAATGTGATAAAATTTAAAAAAATAATAAGGAATCAAAAAGATTACAAACTAAGATCAAACGGAGATGAAGAGTACGTAGTGTCGAGACACGATTATTAGGAAAATAAGAAAGGATTCTAAGAGATAAAATCAAGGTGCAGACGTTACAGTCTACCCCCTTTCAACGAATTTCATTCGCGAAATTCGCTTAAGGAGTATGTCGCAATAAGACACAGAGAAAAACTAATGATAACGTCGTCTTCGGTCTCCATCGATCGATACTCTAACCTACCGAGCTAATAGGCCTATGAGATAGAAGTAGAGAGGGTGAATTAGAGTTAAGAATTCAAAAGTCGAGAGATGATCATCAAAGAAGTCGAAAGTGAAATTTAAGAGGGATTCAAGAAATATGATAAGATTCAAAGGAATTTGGTAGGGTAGGCGGTAGTGTGTTGCCATTAACATTGGTGCTGGTGTTGTTTAGAGAATGTATAACCTTGAAAGAAAAATAGGGTTAGGATAGATTCAAGGAATATGAAATCGTAAGATTCAAGAAATATGAAATGTAAAGAATGTTTTTAGTTGCTGATTCTTGTGTTATATTGCTTATGACTTCAAGCAGAATTGAGCTGCATGTCCATGCAGAACTGACCTGCATGGGCCGCCAACAAAACCTGTCACGCCCCACATCCCGATGTACAGGGAGGGGACGCGGCGAGGCCACGCGACGTATTTACTCAGAAGTAAACACGCTAAGCGTATCTAAGTAATATAAAATAAAATGTACACAAAAGACAAGAATAACAACTTTTATTGATTAAACATTTCTTTACAAATACAACTGGAAATGTAAATACAGGAATGGAAAGAAATGCCTAAACAATGGCATAACTGAAATTAAAAGTACGTACAAGTAAAGTCTAATGGTCGTGCTACTCAGTGGTCGGCTCCAAGTGCTCCTGGCTGGTCTCGAAGTCCTCAGCATCGGGTCCTCCTGACAACATTCTAAAGAAAGAAGAGAAATAGGAATGTCGTCAGTGAACAATTGCTCGATAAGTCCCAAAGAGAGATAGAAATAGAGTAGACAGATAAGAGAGTATAACTAGTAATATTTGGTTTTAATGTTAACGCAGTTGTTTGTAGCTTGGTACAGAATATGCCAGTATATACGAGAGGAGTCCAACTTACACCGTGGACTTTGGTAACCCATAGTACAAGGTCCATCGATAAAACCACGAAACAATGGCATGGATGTATAGATGCGTCTTTTAATGACCACCTCGTGCCACTTTTAACATGTTCCGTACCAGTCTACCCCTTTAATACTCCGTAATGTATGTTGTATTGATTTGTATTGTTGTAATGTAATGAATGGTTGTATACGACTTGCCGAAACCATGATATCATGTAAATATAGTGGAAATAAATTGATAGTCATATAATCAGAGTATATCCATGGTTCGGTTCAAGTCATGTTCATGTTGATATGGATTTATTCTGGTATTCATAGATTCATGTTGTATTGCAGTTATACTTGAAATGAATTCAAGTCATATTGTATTCAGATTTGACCATGACTCGAACTGAGTTAGGCTTTTAAATAGAATTGAAGTCTTGATTGTTTTGGAGTTATCGATAACTGTTGCACATGGACGGCAGGATTTGTGTCTTTTTCTAAGACAATTACTGTGTTGATAACACCGTTTTTAGGTTATCTACCTTAGATAGGCAAGCACCCATATTCTCCGGCTCCCTGAGGCTCAAGAGAACTGGTCCCGCTTAAACCTATATTTACTAGGGTCCTTATTGTAAATTAATATAACTTGAGGGGGTTTTATGAAAAATATTTTTAGTATACTTTTAAAATAAATCTCAAGTAATTATTTATCGTATTTAGGGTTTTCATCAATGTGAATTTTAAGAATTTCGAAGTATTTTAATAGCTTAGCTTGGATAGTTCAATGCATTTTACTGTAAAGCTCGACTTTTGTTAGTATCTTGATGGTATTTTGATGAAACTTGTAATTCTTTCATTTGAAAAAAAATATAAGATTATTATATTTTGAAAATATATGGATTTTTTAATATTTATATAATTATTAAAAAATTAAAATTTTAATTAAGTAGAAAATTGCGTTTTTCTTAAAAAAAATCGTATTAAAAACCTTTCGAGATCGAATATTCCGTGAGGAGATCTGTATCTCACTCTACTAGTCCAAGGATGTGCGATAATCTGCACCATCTAATAGCGGGTCCCCTAACGAGGGTTGTAGAGACGATTTTGTAAAGGAAAAGGTAAATGTATTCTTAAAAATAATTATAACACTTAATATAATAAACAACAAATATATGTTTACAGACAATTGGTATCATAATACTTATATACGGTGTAGTAATGTAGTGTAATTCAATTGAGTATGAGTTAAGGCAAAAATTGTAAAGTAAAGTTAATAGTGTGTTCACAGTTTTAGGTATCATTTGATGAGTTTTCCATATAACAGTAATGCAAATTTCAAATATTGAAATTGTTTTTAAAAGATTATAAGAAAAAAATCACCACATGTGCTAGCATATTTAGGTAAAGAATAAATAATTTGTTTATATATCTTTATCAAATATGAAATTTTACAAAAACTAATCTAATATGACTACTAGCTATTGATCCAACTCATGAAATAAGATGCATCTAAATTTGAACCATTATAGGCCATATAATTTTAATACTGTAAATGAAACATCAATACCAAAATTGGACTCCAAAGATAAACAACTAAAATCTGAAACGTGTAGCCAATTCCATTCTTTTCATTTATGAATTAAAAATCTTGAGATAGTTATCAACAATAAATTATATGAGGCATAAATTTAGTAGTGGAAAGATGATGTGATGACGGGAAAAACAAAGTTCATGAAGATCTGTGATAATAAGAAAAGAAAGGAAAGATGAGGGACTTACGTTCGTTTAGAATGTGAGAACGGAAATTCTCATTGCGGCATTTCATCGAATAGTGCCTCACATAAATTTAAAAAGTTGACGGCACGGATATCCGAAGGTATGGGAGTGATTGTGTCCTTCACGCGAATTCAGCCTTGCATTGGAGCCTTGGTTCTCGGCCTGGAATGCATTGAAAAGATGAACGATGGTCGAGAGTTAATTGGATTTTGTTGGTGGTGGTGTGGCTGCTGCTGCTGTTTTTTACAACGGCGACGGTGGTCAGGTCGGCTGTGATGGAGTTGGGTTCGGCCATAGGGATGGCCGGTTGAATGTCAAGCGATAACATGATACATTTTATGATATGCGTTCTACTCTCATTCTCTACTTACCACAATCAAGACAGTGTCACTTTGCAGCTAGCCGGTTGAGCATGGGTCGATCCACAGGGAGATGGTTGTATGTCCGTTCTTGTCTTAGACGAGTCAATTAAGAATGTATATGTGTTTGTTCAATTCTATCCTAAGTGATCGTATTTATATTCAAGTAAGCTTGTTAGGCTTAATATTGGTTAGCAGAGTTAGAATTAGTCTTATGCTTTTCTTTTACCATTCGTAAAATGATGTTGGAATAATCGAACATAGCAGGGATTAGGAGGACATATGAATGGGATTTGTGAGTTTAAGCAAGCTTTCTAACACTAAATCCATTCCTAGTGCCCTTTGTCCTTCTGCTACGTGTGCTTATTTCCAACCCTAGACCAAACACCCGCAACCATGTATCCAATTAAATCACAACTACATGTCACGTTGTAGTGCGCTCAAAAGACTTCTCGACTTAGGTCGCGGCTATATATCACGTATAGCACGCCTAAGTGAGGGGGTTGTGTTTGTTTGGTCTAGGTTCGTTTCAAGGTGTTTGGCGAAGAGAAGCACAACGGATTTTTCCGTCCCTCATACTAACCTTCCTTAGCCTTAATAAGTGTAGAAATTATTCACACATGAAAATAAAAACAAAGCAAGAAAGAAGCAAAGAAAGAAAGGAAAAATACGGTTTTACAAAGATGGTAGCAAGCTAACTACTTGGGCCCTCACCTAAGCAAGAAACTCCATCGAGTATCACGGCTTGAAAATAAATACGGATAATAAGAAAAGAAAAAGGCAACAAGAAATAACAACAACTACTTAACAACAATAAATAAAATTACACTAAGAATTGAAATTACAATACAAGAAATAAAGATACAAGATAATAAAAAAACCCTTATCTTCATTAACATCCACTCAAGAGCTCTCACTACACTTTAATGGAGGAAAAATGAAGAAGAAGAAGAAGATACAAACTAAACTACACTAATTCTAACTAAAAAGAAGTATTCCAATTTATGCACAAAACTGGAGTATTTATAGGCAGAGAACTGAAACCCTAGGGCAATCATCTAATCCCAAATACAATTACAAAAATATCCCCAAAACCCGATCTTGCACTGGGTCAACTCGGCCGCGGAACCGCCGCATAAGTGGGCTCTTGGCAGTGGTTTCGCGGCCATTTGGGGGAATTGATTTGTCGTATTTTTCATAGTTTCTTGTGTTGCTATCTTCTGTTGTTGTATATGTCCCAAATTGCAAATTGCTTCCAAAATTTCTTCAAATTTGCAACAGTCCAAAATGGCTTCACTTTTAATTCATTTGACTTTTATCTCTCTCGAGCTCCGCGCACCCATTGAATCTTGTGCTGCCCCTCTAGTGCTCTGTACTTGTCCAAGACATGAATGACTACTGTCATTTGTCTCGTATCTTGAACTGGTAAGCGGCACTGGACGGATACGGATGACCGGAACCCGGCTTTTATCTGTCGGTGATAGATGTTATGGATTTTGGCGTAATTGTGGAGATTTTATATGATTTGCATTATTTTGGAGTAGGAATTTGTAACCTGTAAATATGAAGCAAACACGGATCAAAAGCAACTGCTTATAAACAAACGAGCAGAAAAATGAGGGGTATTAAATGCAATATTCTGGTATGAACAAATACCCCTAAACTTAACTTTTGCTCATCCTGAGCAAAACCAATTATTCACAAAAAGTCTTAACCTCACTTTCGCAGGGAACGCGATTGCACTGAGCTCGTGCAATAAGCCGTTAAACCTCTTGGTGTCCCTAGTAGGAGGAGTGTTGTCTCCTGAGGGTTTTCAGCGGATACTACCTACAAAATCCTGTCAAGCTAGTTCATAAGTTAACGTCGATTCTACTCCTACAGTTTAGTATATAAGTTAGAAATTCTATCATCCTAAGTTAGAAATATCCAACCCTTATGTTTCACACCTCCTATTTATTCAACCTTAAATCCTATACGTTTTGACAGTTTAAAAAGATCTCGGTATCTCTTGAGTTTTCCTTCTAAAGCGCAGTCTCCAATCTGGAATTTTTATCAACTTTACGGAAAACATAAGTCTTATTCTTCATCCCTATCTTTCCTCCAAATATCGATCGTATACCCTTACATGTGTATAAATTTTCACCCATACACTTAAGAATTCAATTCAAGCTATAGTACCCTTGACTTAATACCTAATACTATTTCTTTTCATTAATGATGGACGGTTTTGCTCACACCCTATCATGCGACTATTAATGCTTCTTGAGGCACTAACAACCGATTACTGAATGTGTGAGGTTAAAGCGTAAATAGCAGTTTTCAGGTCTTGTAATTTATTCTTTTATTTATTTATTTTTCTTCTTCAAGACTGGATATATCTTTCAATGATGCTCTTTTGGTGGTTAGCTTTAAAAACCGTTTTTTCTTTCATACTAGACTTTCAGGCAAGAGTATTTCTAGGTATTCTCTACTATCCCAAGTTTTAAGGTGCGTGCATGTGCGATTTGTAGGGTATATACTTTCTAAATTTGGATTTAAGAATATGAACTATTTTTAAGACTTATCCTTCAATAAAGCTTTCAATATTTTCCCTTCATCTTGACTTAAATCAAGAACTGAACTCAAGATTACCCACTTCTAAAAAAAACTGCAAGGACGTATAATTACCAAGGTTAAACAGACCAAGGTTTATTTTTAGGGTTTTCAATTGCTAAGCCTAAGATTTAGTTATTTCTAACATATCAACTAAATTTTCGGAATAAAAATCTAAGTTACCCTACTAGCTAACTTGACGACAAAGTTTTTATATTTTTTGGAAATTTTTTCGATTTTTTATGGGTTTTTAAATAAGTATGCAAATGAAAAATATACACATGAATGCGAAGGTAGAAAGCTTACTGAGCATACCCCCAAACTTAAACTTGACAGTGCCCTCACTGTCAGGCTACACCAAGAGGGTCAAAATTGTCGGCTCCCTCCCTTTTTATTTTTACAAAAAAAGCAAAACAAAAAAATATATACACAAAAAGTTCCCCCCAAACTTAAGTGAAACAGTGTTTCCACTGTTTAAGCGTTAAGCTTCAGAGTTAGGGGGAAAAGAACAGTATCAATCTATACAAGGCCTTACACAGGCCAAAAGTTAACACCAACCATTCAAAAATTTTATCGTGATAATACATCGGTTGGTGAAAGAAGGCGTAGAGAAAAGAGAGGAAGAATACGCGAGACCGTGTGTGGATGGAAGCAGCGTACGGTCTCGGTAGAGAAGAAGAATGACGGAAGGGAGAAAGAAATGGAATACAAACTTAAGGGTGGAAATGGATTGAATAAATTAGTATAGTCTGTAATGATCGGAGTGAAAGAATGGAGTGTACTAATCTATCAACATGTCGAGAAATAAGGTCAAACATCTCAAGATTCGTAAGAAAACATGGATCGACCGAACTTGGTAAACCAGACACAGGAAATGATAGTGATACGGTGTCTTGCAAGGTGAGAACGATGGAAAGGATGGAAGGGAGTGATTGAGAAATGATATCGGTTAAACGTTCAGGAGGGTGTGCACAGTCAATGAAAGGGACAGGATGAATTGGAAAATCCGACTCATCTAGTAAAACTGTTTCATCCTCAATGCTATCCTCAAAATTCTCTTCAAAAATCAGCTCATCCATGCATTCATCATCAATTTCAAGACGCATATGTGGTTTGGGAAAAACAGTTAATGACTCAGGATGAAGTCCATACGGAAGTGAAAGGACATGATGAATTGGTGAGAAAAACTCATCCAAAACTGTGGGTTCATCATACAAAATATTCCCAGCGTCGATATTCTGAATCAAGTGAAATTCAAATTTCTCAGACACCTCATCAAAAGCGTGGATTTCAATCAATTGTGGTTCTAGCATGGAGGTGTAGAGATCAACGGTATTGGAAATGGCTTCACTTGAAATGGACCCTTCACACTCGGGTAAATTAAACACTATAAAGTCGCACAACTCATCAAACATTCTATCTTCAATTGGTGATTCATATGGGACACTCGATAAACTTTCGAAATTGGAGTTGTGGAATTCAATTTGAAATGGGTAGGTTTGATTTGGAAGGGTGTGTAAGTGCACGGCGGCGCCCCGGCCGTCAACCCGACGGCCAAACGCGGAAATGGTGGTAAACATTGATTTTTGCGGACTTAGCAAACCGGCACCACCGCGCACTAAACCCGGATCGGGCCATTAAACTAGTCTAAGCTATCTAGAGATGGGGTAGAGAAGTATACCGACGATCCAAGTCCTCCGGTCTTCATCTCCACTCCGATCTCTTCGCGGGATCTCCGTCCGTCTCCTCCTCGTCGGAAAGGGCACCACGAAGCCGGGTACTTTTACGGGCTCCCACCTCAATACCGAGGCAACTCGGGCGCGAAGCTGGCGAATCGACGCATCCAAGATTTGCTGTAGGAATATAGTGTAGAGTGTATGTCTCACTTTGGGGTTGGTTGCCATTTGTGGATGATGGAGGAAACAAGGATAAGAAAAATGGTGCTTGCATTTTTCTTGGCATGGAATGAGATCAAGAATGAAAACCTCTCTCAAAGATGAAGCTCTCTCTTCTTCTCTTTTCTTCTCTCTTTTCTAAAATGAAAAACCCTCATCCTTAGAAAAATGGTGGAGCAAGGATTATGAAGCAACAAGGGAGGTGAGTGTAGGAGAAAAGAAAGGGTGACCACAACCATAAACATAATCATCACAAAACTTTCCATCAACCTCAAATCCATCCTAATCACATAATTACATGAAAAGCAAAGATGCTTATCACATCAACCCTTATGCAAATAAGTCCTCCACAAAGTGTAATTTGCAAAACTGCAAATTACCCCCTCCATCGGAAAAGTCCGGCCGGGAAAGAACAAAGAAAAACCGGCCGGAACGGAATGCAAACTGGCAACTCCAGAAAACTGGTCCCGTAATAAATTACAGGAAAACCCAATACTGTGCATACACACCCGCATCTGTATTCCGTCCGGATACAAATGCAATGAGACAAAATCTACACTGTACTATACTAGGATCCGGCTTAAACCAAAGCCGGCTAGTAATATCCGTCCGATCCTGATGCGTGCAATACCGCACGTATCTGATCGAACCCTGCCATATAACCATACGGCCACTAGTACAAACTGTCCGATCCTGATCCGTGCAATACCGCACGTATCTGATCGGACCCTGCCATATCTCCATACGGCCTCTACAGCGTTTCGCCCGAAATCTTGAGTAACTGAAAGTGTGGTGGACTCTAAAGACTCGTCAATACTATGGTTGTGGATTTAACCACTAGCACGTCAGAGGTATAAGCCAATACGTGACGGGCCACCAGCTATTGACCAAAAGGGACGTCGATGAGTAAACTCATCCTGACACCCTACTGAGCCTGTCAGTGACAATATCCGTGCAGTCCGGTCCGTTCGTCTATGAGTATCGCATGGCGGGCCTAGGGGGTTGGTAAAAGTCAGACCCCCAAAAGCGGTACAAGTCGTGTCGGAGTGTAGCCCAGAACACCCTGAGATACTACTGGAATACCTACCAGTAAATCTCCTTGCCTTGGCCAAGGACTTTGTGTAATGGCTCTCCTAGACACAGCACGACCTCACCCCCAATACCGGGAGAGACGAACCCCTGAAGATACGCTCACTGCCTCCATGTGGCTCGGGACTGTACCCAACTAAAACCTGTTTGCACGACTCCTTTGAGCCGTGGTAGGGTAGTAATCAAAGTACAGTGGGAACTCACACGAGACAAATGACGATCCCCAGGTCGATGAACTAACCTGCACACATGTCACCTGGGAACTGTCATCTGACGTCTGGTATATGACCAACTAGCATGTTCCCGGCGAGTCCTGTCCGGTGTACTCATAACCCAATGAGCACCTGTATACATCTTAGGTGATCCAACTGACACCAGTGGCTTGTGAGACCGGCCACCGCCCCTCGTCGGGGTCTCGACTGTATACACTAGTCTACTAATGGAGTATCGATGCCCAGTCTCGAAACTCCCACGACTAGGGACCTTTTAAGGATATGCTTGTAGACCCCCAGCTCCCACTTATATGATCGCCCTCATACTGCTGGTGGTCAAGCAAGAATCCTAGGGGCTCTATCAACGTGTAATAGCGACGTGTCAGGTCACCTAAAACAGTACACGATGATAAAGGTAAACCAGATAGCATACTATCATCTCGAGCAAGACTGTCCTACCGGGATAGGTCCTCCCTCAATCATTACAATCACGTACCTGTGACCTAATAATTGACTCTGAGGGCACTATCTCCAACAATCTCCCACTTGCACTCAAGGCTAATTATTGCGATGTCGCATACTCACAGCCCGTGTGATACCGAACATCCAACTCCTCTACTAGTCAGTCTCACAAAGCTCGTTTGCGGAACTATTGCGTTCGAGGAATAGCCTCAGTGAGTGGATCCGCTTAGTTGTTTCTTTCTTTGTCTCTCTATATCTCAAGTTCGCGGAGAAAGCCATCTCCCGAAATGAGCAATACCTGTCTTAGAATGTCTGGATGTCTGATGGGACCGAGCTCATAAATGAACTCCAAATCCAAACTTCTTAGACTGTATCGTCAACTGAACTTAATCAGTATCCTGCGCCATGCCACCCTCAGTATTGCCTTGGACCACCTGTCCAAAATACTGCCCCTCGTCAGAAGGAAAAACCATAACTTTGACAACCTCCTTGTCGTCCATATCACATTGGAAGCCTGGAATGATAACTGTCTCCCAAATGAGGCTGTCGTTATCATATCCCTAGAACATCCACTTATGTTCTAAAACTGCTTCCGACTGTTTCTCCAGGATTGGATCAATGTCAACTTGTTGCATCTAGTGCAAGAACAACATCTGGTGTGGTACTTGACATCTCATGATTGACTCAATTGCCTAAGCAGGTGATCTGCCAATCATGCACGTCCCTCTCCCCTTTAGTCTGTAAGACACCTTTGGAGAGGGTGACTCCATTACCTGCAGGTACACTACCGTGCCAGGAGTCGTCCATCCTAAATACTCTTAGAATGCTGTCAAGTACCCTGATTGGGAAACCACCCAAATCTAGATCTAAAACCATAGATCTAGTAACCAGTATGTCTGATATAAAATCCATGTCCTTTGTGGAGAAACCACTGTGTGACGACCAAAGTATAACCGATCGTAGTATAGGAGTTTCCTTTCCTACTTTGTGTATGTCATCCAAATACCATGACATTACACCCTACTACCTTCTCAACAGATCCATCCCCTATTCTGATGAAGTCAAACCTATGACTGTCACGTCAGAAATAGATGATCTATGTCCGCTACATCTGCTTTAGTCTATAAATAGACATAAGCTGCCTGTCCACCAATGCTTCCGCTGCTCCCACTGACTACGACAACCCTCTGGCAGAGTCCTATAGACGTACACTTCTAAAACTAGTTTAGAACGACGCTATACTCATCCTCCCGCCGGGTCTCGTAACCTGGAACAACAGCAATGGCAATTGTGGGTAAACAAGAACTTCCCTGTCACCGTCCTTGAGGATACCGTAGTACCTCTCTGGTGCCTGAAGTTACCCACCTTATCTGCGGAGTGGCCAATGGAATGTCAATCCAGATTGAATCTTTAGGTTCCTTATCAAATCTTCAGTAATCGTTTGTGGTTCTGGAATCACTTCCAGTTCTACCATACTCCCACTACTGTTTTCAAAAAAAAAAAAAAAAATCCATTTTTAATAAAACTGTGGCGAGTCTAGAACAATATCGCTATTGTTCATCCAGATGGTAGAAAGTCAACCCGCGTCATAGCCTGGGTCAACCCACAAACAGCCATTACAGAAACGTGCCTTGAGTTGTCCAGTGTCTGGTTTTAAGCATAAACCGAACAACTCCCCGTACCTTAACAATGTTAAGATATGAACTGTTCTATATCCAATATAGAAAACAGAGGCACTGATTTAATTGAACCATATTCAAATCATGCAGCTGTCTCCAGTGCATGTCAACTAAATGGAGAGAGGCCGATCAGCGTTACTCAACTTAGGAATACTTCCAATTATGAGTAACCTGAAAGAGAAGCAAGATCTCTTTATCATTACTATCAACTGAATACCATACACAAGTATCTACATCTTCGATCTCTTTGAAGAATCCCGATACTTGCTATACCTGGTTCTCTACTCTATTCAAATACCTATAACTTCTCCAAATTCGGACCCTGTGTTTCCACGAAACACCTGTCTAAAAACTAGAGAAGTCATAAGTAAACTGAATGTAGTACGAGGACCAACCCCTCTGTCCTGATGGACCCTGGACAACATACAATACTCTGTATAAGTCCCTTGAGTCTGATAACTCATTCACTGTGTGTCGTAGGTTGAAAACTGTACTTATGGTTAAGAAGAATTACACCGCTGTTTAATGCTCCTTACCTAACCATCCACTGATATAGGTAAATGTCGTAGACATAATTTCAGAAAGGTATATCTCACTCTATGAAAATAGACGTACAGATATATCAATTTGAAATTGGTGCATAACTGCAGATATTCAAAACCAAATATTTGCCGACCGGCAAACAGCCCAGGTGATTTCCTCAAATATCACCGATTACAACGAATCCCGATATAATGAGGATGATCACCCAATTCCCAATAACCTACTCCCACTCATCATCTGTAAAACCATACAGATGTGAGAATCATACCTGGTAAATACATACCCTGGAGTAAGTATCTAATCGGGAAATCAGTTTTCTTTTAACAGTACACAGTGAAACTGAAACATTGAAATGTTTCGGTGGGGTATCCCGGTATTCTTAGTAATGCCTCTTCCATTATCCAGATTCACAACTATAACCGTATAATTCTTTGCCACCTCTCCAAATCCCTTTATATGTCTTTAGTCATTACCTTCTGTACACCCCTTTAGGCCAAATGGTTTTCTTCCTTCCCTACCGTTCGGCACCAGCCTATGGTTTGGAAGAAGACTATCCAAAAAGCATAAAGGGTGTACTTCCTAATCCTAGGAACACTCGCAATGCGAGAGAAGGTGAAGATAAAAGGCACCTGAATGTACTTTATTCCTATTTCTCCTGAACCAGGATCCATCCCCGAACTGGAACAAGTTCCTTTCGAGTTCGTATATAACCATACGATGGATTATCCAATAAAAATGGGATCTTCGTAGTGATACGGAGTGTCCTGGAGAAATACAAAGGTGATTTAGGATTGGCGAAGAAATACTTGGTTTGGTCGTGAATAGCAGTCGCAACTTACTTTGCCCTCTTACTAATCCCTTGCTTTGTCTGAACTTAATACCTTCTGTACACCGTTTAGGCTAACTGGTTTTCTTCATTCCCTACCGGTCGGCACCAGCCTATGGTTTGGAAGAAGACTATCCAATTTGCGTAATAGGTGTACTACTCCTAAACCAAGGAGTACTCGCAACCTGAGAGAAGGTGAAAAAGAAAAGACAACTGAATAATCCTATCCGTTTTCTCCAGAACCGGAAACCATCCTCGAATCCCTTCGAGTTCGTATCTAACCATACGATGGTTTTGTCCAATGGAAGTGGACGTTCGCAGTAATACGGGGTGTCCTGGAGAAAAGGGTAAAAGTAGGAGTGGCAATGAGGTCTGCAATTCTGACAATCCAAAAGCCAGTGTTTAAGAAGGTTCGGTCAACTTGGTCACTGAGTCATAGTCTTAGGGTCGGGTCAATGGTCGCTGCCAAAGAGAGAGAGAAAAGAAACACTCAGCGTGCACTCTAACCTAGATCAGAATGGTTACCAATTTATCTAATCTGGAGTCCTCCCACTGTACCTCAAATTCTCCTCCAAACCTGAAAGAAGAATTAGTCGGGGTCACCCGAGGAGTAAACTAACTCATCAGTGGGAATCGGGATCCAACTCTCATCGCATGACAACGTGACGGAATCCGCTCACGGTATCACACTCCAGAAGGTATGCGCATATCTGGCAAGTTTCAGTACTTTTGAAACTCCCGATGTGATTTCTGCCCCATGCTCTTATGACCTTGACTTTGGCCAACAAATCATAAGTCACATGTCAAGTTCTACCCGTCATTCTCCAGGTTGATTCGAATCCACCCGCACAAGCCCTTGACTTTGGCCAACAAGGCTATACGACTGTTCCAAACCAACGCATCTATCTATGCTGCATATGAATAACCAACAGCTACCAAACACTGTGCCTTGACTTTGGCCAACAAACACAGCTTGAATACTATTGACTACCCATATGAAACGACGGAGGGCTACGAATGGTTTCTGGCGAAAACCTTTAACGTAGTGAACTTGATATCGTTGAAGGAACGGATAGCTTTTTGAAAATATAGTGACGAAAACCGTTGCTAAAGAGGTCACTCCCAGTGAAGGGATCTCGGCTCTTTCCCCGTAGAATGGGGTGCAGGATATTCCAACTGAATACCACGGTGCAAAGCAAAAGTAATCGGCTATAGTGAAGTTAATGCCCTGACGCAAACTTCTGTCCAAGGGGTCACTCCCGGTGAAGGGATCTCGGCTCTTTCCCCGTAGAATGGGGTGCAGGATATTCCAACTGAATACCACGGTGCAAAGCAAAAGTAATCGGCTATAGTGAAGTTAATGCCCTGACGCAAACTTCTGTCCAAGGGGTCACTCCCGGTGAAGGGATCTCGGCCCTTGCCTCGTCGACTGAGGAGCAGGATATTCCAACTGAATACCGCGATGCAAAACAAAAGTGAACGTCCTTGCAATAACAGCTTTTTGAAAAGTGTTCCAACAACATCAGATAAGGTTTGTTTTTAACTTGCATTGATCCGAATCAACGCAGTCCCATCAATTGATCACACCACAAAGAACGAAAATATACTGATGTACGTATATGCCATCCGCATTCGCCACTGGGTCCCGTCATTACCCGTTAGGTTAGCTTACTAACGACAGAGCGGGGACTGGACTAGCGCGGATGCAAAACATATACAACATCTACTAATATATATACCAATATATTATATTTCGCTCAAGGCGTGAAAGAAATGCAACATCACAGAGAATGAACAGCATCACAGAAACAATACAGATATCTGGGATCCCCGGGTTTCACAGAGCCGCTGAAACCCGACGTTCCCCTGGTCGTGTGGATAGCCTGTGCAATGAAATCCTAGACCCCTACGGGCGCGGCAAGTCACCCGCCAAAACCTGAAGCGAGGCAGCCCCCTTCAGCGCCGTGAATGGACCACCCAGCACTTCACGGAATCCGGTAACTTGGGCACCCCTTCTGGGTCAACCTGTACCCCCTACGAGTGCGGCGAATAGCCCGCCAATCCTAGAGTGAAGCCCCCTTCGTCTCAATGCCATGAGATGCGGGCTTGTTGCCCTCCAGAACCCGGCTATCCGTGCACCCCTCCGCGGGGCAATCCTAGTACAGAAAGTAAAATATACATACACCGGGTACATCGACCGCAACCAGGTCGTGCCCCAAAAGAATAATACAAACTGGCAGTGACGGCAGTCCACATGTCGGACGCTCGCCCCGCAATATCAAATGTACATAATACAACCACAACTGTACTAGCATTGCATCCAGGCTATCCCCACGACCGATCCGCAACATCACAGAAAATACATAGAACATCAACGTGAAAGTCACGTTCGCAAATCCGTCTAACCGGGCTATAGCAGTTAGACCGGATTTACCGATCGAATGACATTCACGGTCGCAGATATAATGTAAATACTGTGAAAAATGTGTTTAAAATTTTCCGATTGATCAAACATTAACAAGTGGGCCCCCAAACAAAACTGTAGCAACCACAGAAAACCTGGGCCCAATTTTAATAATCCAGAAACCACATTTATCAACCAGGAACATACTACAAAAATTTGGGATCATGAACAGTTACAACCGCCGCGGAAGCGCGGCCCAAGCAGGGGTTTGGCCGCCCTTCCGCGGCGGAACAGTGAGATCATGGTACCAATTTTTTACAGAATGCTTATATTTCCCTGCATATCATTCTGAGACAACCTGAAAAATTTTTGGACTCAAAAAAAATTCGACAGAAACTGATGTGCTTGAAATACGTGTTTTCGGGATTTTGTTCGATCGGAAACGTTAAACACATTAAACAAAGCTAGACGAAGTTAATGGCGAGGCTCTGATACCACTGTAAGTGCACGGCGGCGCCCCGGCCGTCAACCCGACGGCCAAACGCGGAAACGGTGGTAAACATTGATTTTTGCGGACTTAGCAAACCGGCACCACCGCGCACTAAACCCGGATCGGGCCATTAAACTAGTCTAAGCTATCTAGAGATGGGGTAGAGAAGTATACCGACGATCCAAGTCCTCCGGTCTTCATCTCCACTCCGATCTCCTCGCGGGATCTCCGTCCGTCTCCTCCTCGTCGGAAAGGGCACCACGAAGCCGGGTACTTTTACGGGCTCCCACCTCAATACCGAGGCAACTCGGGCGCGAAGCTGGCGAATCGACGCGTCCAAGATTTGCTGTAGGAATATAGTGTAGAGTGTATGTCTCACTTTGGGGTTGGTTGCCATTTGTGGATGATGGAGGAAACAAGGATAAGAAAAATGGTGCTTGCATTTATCTTGGCATGGAATGAGATCAAGAATGAAAACCTCTCTCAAAGATGAAGCTCTCTCTTCTTCTCTTTTCTTCTCTCTTTTCTAAAATGAAAAACCCTCATCCTTAGAAAAATGGTGGAGCAAGGATTATGAAGCAACAAGGGAGGTGAGTGTAGGAGAAAAGAAAGGGTGACCACAACCATAAACATAATCATCACAAAACTTTCCATCAACCTCAAATCCATCCTAATCACATAATTACATGAAAAGCAAAGATGCTTATCACATCAACCCTTATGCAAATAAGTCCTCCACAAAGTGTAATTTGCAAAACTGCAAATTACCCCCTCCATCGGAAAAGTCCGGCCGGGAAAGAACAAAGAAAAACCGGCCGGAACGGAATGCAAACTGGCAACTCCAGAAAACTGGTCCCGTAATAAATTACAGGAAAACCCAATACTGTGCATACACACCCGCATCTGTATTCCGTCCGGATACAAATGCAATGAGACAAAATCTACACTGTACTATACTAGGATCCGGCTTAAACCAAAGCCGGCTAGTAATATCCGTCCGATCCTGATGCGTGCAATACCGCACGTATCTGATCGAACCCTGCCATATAACCATATGGCCACTAGTACAAACTGTCCGATCCTGATCCGTGCAATACCGCACGTATCTGATCGGACCCTGCCATATCTCCATACGGCCTCTACAGCGTTTCGCCCGAAAGCTTGAGTAACTGAAAGTGTGGTGGACTCTAAAGACTCGTCAATACTATGGTTGTGGATTTAACCACTAGCACGTCAGAGGTATAAGCCAATACGTGACGGGCCACCAGCTATTGACCAAAAGGGACGTCGATGAGTAAACTCATCCTGACACCCTACTGAGCCTGTCAGTGACAATATCCGTGCAGTTCGGTCCGTTCGTCTATGAGTATCGCATGGCGGGCCTAGGGGGTTGGTAAAAGTCAGACCCCCAAAAGCGGTACAAGTCGTGTCGGAGTGTAGCCCAGAACACCCTGAGATACTACTGGAATACCTACCAGTAAATCTCCTTGCCTTGGCCAAGGACTTTGTGTAATGGCTCTCCTAGACACAGCACGACCTCACCCCCAATACCGGGAGAGACGAACCCCTGAAGATACGCTCACTGCCTCCATGTGGCTCGGGACTGTACCCAACTAAAACCTGTTTGCACGACTCCTTTGAGCCGTGGTAGGGTAGTAATCAAAGTACAGTGGGAACTCACACGAGACAAATGACGATCCCCAGGTCGATGAACTAACCTGCACACATGTCACCTGGGAACTGCCATCTGACGTCTGGTATATGACCAACTAGCATGTTCCCGGCGAGTCCTGTCCGGTGTACTCATAACCCAATGAGCACCTGTATACATCTTAGGTGATCCAACTGACACCAGTGGCTTGTGAGACCGGCCACCGCCCCTCGTCGGGGTCTCGACTGTATACACTAGTCTACTAATGGAGTATCGATGCCCAGTCTCGAAACTCCCACGACTAGGGACCTTTTAAGGATATGCTTGTAGACCCCCAGCTCCCACTTATATGATCGCCCTCATACTGCTGGTGGTCAAGCAAGAATCCTAGGGGCTCTATCAACGTGTAATAGCGACGTGTCAGGTCACCTAAAACAGTACACGATGATAAAGGTAAACCAGATAGCATACTATCATCTCGAGCAAGACTGTCCTACCGGGATAGGTCCTCCCTCAATCATTACAATCACGTACCTGTGACCTAATAATTGACTCTGAGGGCACTATCTCCAACAGGGTGTACTGCTCACTCTCATAGCGCAAATCCTCAAGCTGTCCTATTGCCTCATAATACATTGGAAAAGTCGGAGCTAGTTGGAAACTAGCTACCGGGTCATTAGGTTGTATGAGGGAGGCCATGGACGCATTCAAATCCATCATCTGTTGGCACGACGCTACCCGAAATTCTTCCAATGAATGTTCAAGAATAGACATGGTTTGTGAGGGGGTTTCAGGAAATGATTCAAACTCGTTTGGATATGTGAAACTCCTAAATGGCTGTTCAGAAACAATGTCTAGGGAAGGTGTAAAAGTCGGATAGGATTGATAGAAATCGAATGGTTGGACAGGAGTAGGATCAACATTCTGATAAGAAGGTGATTGGAATCGTTGATCAAAAGAATTAGAAGTGGTAAAATGAGTGAAAGAACGGCTACGAGATTGTTCGATTCTGTCGGCAATGGACATGGGTCTTAGAGTCGGAACATGACTCTTAAAAGGGGTATCAACGTAAGAGGGTGGGGGAGGTTGAAACGGTTGATACGAATTGGATTGAGGAGTCCAATTGTTTGTCCTAGACGCGTCTATCCGATCTCTCAAAGAAATTTTGGGCATGGATGGATCGTTCGAAATTCGGCCAAAGCAAGAACCGTAAAAAGAAATGTCTGGTTGCGGGTACCAAAGTTCAGCAAGAGTTGTTCGTTTTGAGGTACCCATGTTATGAAAAGGTAGGGAGGGAGGATTTATTTTATTATTTTATTTTATTTTATTTGTTTTTGGAGTTTTTGAAATTGTTTATTTGTTTTTGAAAGAATACGGAATTATAGGACTAAACTTTATACAAGCACAATCACAATCACAATATGCACAAACAACACTTAGAGTTAGGATCTTCAAAGTCCAACTAGAACACTCCTAGACTTCCGAGCGACAAGTTGCAGGATAACTCTCGAATCGCCTCTTCACTGCCAATTGTGGCCAGGTAAGCACAAGTGAGGTAAGGAGGATCCCGCTCATGAATCACCGTGAGACGATCCTTTTAAAATTACCTCCTCACTTGTCTAGCCTAGGCACCACAAAGTCAAGTTTAGATAAACGACCGATTCCCCACAATCTTCACTTGTTCTAAATGAGTGCGACAAGTCCTTATAAGTTTTGTCTAGATATTTTTTATTAACTCAAGATAATACGTATGCTTTTTGTGATTTGTGGGGTCTTAGGAAGGGTGATGAAATCCCCACCGAATCTTAATTGGTGTTCAAGCCCCTTAATGTCCGTATTATTATATGCAAAGCGTATAAACAAATAAAATCTAAAACAACAATAATTTTATTTGGCGGCAGCGCAATCTGTGCAAAGAAACCTGCATGAAATACAGTTCAGTGGAGTTCAAAGAGGGGACTAGAGCAAAGAGAAGGAGAGTAAAAAAAATTGGGCACTGAGTCCACAATAGGACCGCGGAACAGCTGCAAAACTCTCCCTTTGACCGCGGTTCCGCGGTCAAATTCTTGAGTTGGGGCTTGATCTTTTGGTCACTGCACTTCCCTTCTTCCTTACACCCTAATAAAAACCTCTGTTTCTTTATTAAATTACTGTACTTGCTCCAGATTGCCTGCACACTTGCACACAAAAAATAGTACTTTTTTCTATATTTATATATATTTATATATATACAAAAAGAATATTAACCCGAATGACAAGAAAGAAATACGTTACCGTTTCCCCGGCAACGGCGCCATTTGATTGTCGAGCGATAACGCGATACGTTTTATGATATGCGTTCTACTCTCGTTCTCTACTTACCACAATCAAGACGGTGTCGCTTTGCAGCTAGCCGGTTGAGCACGGGTCGATCTACAGGAAGATGATTGTGTCCGTTCTTGTCTTAGACGAGTCAATAAAGAATGTATATGTGTTGGTTCAATTCTATCCTAAGTGATCGTATTTATGTTCAAGTAAGCTTGTTAGGGTTAAGGTTGGTTAGTAGAGTTAGGATTAGTCTTGTGCTTTTCTTTTGCCATTCTTAAAATGATGTTGGGATAATCGAACGTAGCAGGGATTAGGAGGACATAAGAATGAGATTCGCGAGTTTAAGCAAGCTTTCCAACGCTAAATCCATTTCTAGTGCCCCTTGTCCTTCCGCTATGTGCGCTTATTTCCTACCCTAGACCAAACACTCGCAACCATGTATCCAATTAAGTCACAACTACATGTCACGTTGTAGTGCGCCCAAAGGACTTTTCGACTTAGATCGCGGCTATATGTCACGTATAGCGCGCCTAAGTGAGAGAGTTGTGTTTGTTTGGTCTAGGTTCGTTTCAAGGTGTTTGGCGAAAAGAAGCACAAGAGATTTTTCCGTCCCTCATACTAACCTTCCTTAGCCCTAACAAGTGTGGAAATTATTCACACATGAAAATAAAAACAAAGTAAGAACGAAGCAAAGAAAGAAAGGAAAAATACGGTTTTACAAAGATAGTAGCAAGCTAACTACTTGGGTCCTCACCTAAACAAAGAACTCCATCGAGTATCACGGCTTGAAAATAAATACGGATAAGAAGAAAAAAAGAAAATAAGAAATAACAACTACTTAACAATAATAAATAAAATTACACTAAGGATTGAAATTACAATACAAGAATTAAAGATACAAGATAATAAAAAAAACCCATCTTCATTAACATCCACTCAAGAGCTCTCACTACACTTTAATGGAGGAAAAATGAAGAAGAAGAAGAAGAAGAAGAAGAAGATACAAACTAAATTACACTAATTCTAACTAAAAAGAAGCATTCCAACTTAGGCACAAAACTGGAGTATTTATAGGCAGAGAGATGAAACCCTAGAGCAATTATCTGATCCCAAATACAATTACAAAAATATCCCCAAAACCCGATCTGGCATTAAGTCAACTCGGCTGCGGAACCGCCATATAAGTGGGCTATTGGCCGCGGTTCAGCGGCCATTTGGGGGAAATTATTTGTCATATTTTCCATGGTTTCTTGTGTTGCTATCTTCTGTTGTTCTATATGTCCCAAATTGCAAATTGCTTCCAAAATTTCTTCAGATTTGTAATAGTCCAAAATGGCTTCACTTTTAATTTATTTGACATTTATCTCTTTCGAGCTCCGCGCACCCATTGAATCTTGTGCTGGCCCTCTCGTGCTCTGTGCTTGTCCGAGATACGAATGATCACTGTCATTTGTCTTGTCTCTTGAACTGGTAAGCGGCACTGGACGGATATGGATGACCGAAACCTGGCTTTTATCTGTCGGTGAAAAATGTTCTGGATTTTGGCGTAACTGTGGAGATTTTGTATGATTTGCGTTATTTTGGACTAGAAACTTGTAACATGTAAATATATAGCAAACACGGATCAAAAGCACCTGCCTATAAACAAACGAGCAGAAGAATGGATGGTATTAAATGCAATATTCTGGTATGAACATCGATCTAGGGCAGCAAGTGATGAGGATGAGGTTTGATGAATTTAAACGAAAAGAAGATATGGATGAGAAGGAGAAATTGTGTTTTTATGTATACAAGTATATGTAGAGGGAGGGAGAGTGAATATACAAGTATATGTAGAGGGAGGGAGAGTGAAAGAGAGTGCTATATATATATATATATATATATATATATATATATATATATATATATATATATATATATAGGGGAGAGAGAGAGAGAGTCGGTTGTGAGGAGGTGAAGGGATAAGGTCAATTTGAATGAGGAAAATAAAGAGTAGATGAAGGAGAGGAAGAGTAAACCGTTACATGCGAATTTGCATGGGGTTTAATGCTAGGACATAAAGAAGGAAGGGAAAAGTTTGAGACAGATGGAAGAGGAGGGGGAAAGAGTGGGAGTTGAAAGTAAAATTAATTAAATGGGTTTTGGTTTTGGGTATGGAAATGGGTCAAGTTCTGTTAGAATTTAATCAGGAAAAAAGAAAGATTTAAAATAAATGGGTACAGAGCTTGTGGGCTTAGGCTGTAGGAAAATAGTATGGGAAATAAATGGAGAGATTAAAAAATATAGTATATTTAACAGAATATACAAAAATACCAAAACAATTAAATACCATAAGATATTATGAAGGTATATGAATTTTGGGGTTATTACACAAACGTTTGATCTATGTTGGAAAATGACCCTTCTACCCTCATGGGTGGCGCTATAGAATCTGGTCGCAAGAAGGCTCCTCCAGTAATCTGGTTAACCGAGTGTTTCTCTCCAGCTGACTGAGGCCTTCACTTCTTCTTGATAACAACTTCATAACGATGGGCTGCCTTCAAAGCCGCTTCATGAGTCGGAAATCTCCCGTTGCTAGAGCAGGCTGTATCTTGAGGTCTAGCCTTTACTGAAAACGTCTATCACGGATCTCGGCGGTAGAAATCAGATGGGCACCGAACTTGCCAAGCATGGTGAAATCGGTATCGTAATCATCTACCGACTTATCCTACATGGATTCTTATTATAGGTGGACAAATCGTTGCTCCATCTCAAAACGAGTAGTCTCAGGACAGTTCTTAGAGTCAAAAAGTTCATGAAATGTCTTCCACATGATAGGCTAATCCAACTTTTTTCGGCCTTCCACCAAACCCTGGTATTGTCAGTAAGCTGGAGTTTCGCAATTCGAACCCAAGCCACTTCTGGAACTTGGGCTGCCGCAAGGTCATCTTCTATACTCTAGGCTCATTCCTCAGCTTCCAAATGGATTTCTTTCCCAATGAAATTCTTCGGCTGTGGTGCTCAGAATTGTTTCATTCCCGGACCTTCTGCTTCTGGGCGGGCTAGTCCTTGATGAAGGAGAACAGTCCGCTGCTGCTGACCCTCAAGTATGCTCTTGATAGCCTCGAGAAATTCCATCTGTTCAGTGATTAGAGTTGCAGCAGTAGTTGGTGGTGGTGTCTCGCCGTTGATGTTGATCAGGTAGGAGGAAGTTATCACCTTGGATAGAAAAGATGTATTATGATAGAATCAAAGGAATTGAAAGGAAAGGAATGTAAAGGTTGTCAGATTTCATCTTTCTTGTATCATACTGCTTACGACTTCATGCAGAACTGATCTGCACGGGCCACCAATAAAACCTGTCACACCTGACTTCACAAAAGACAGGAGCAGACACATGACGAGCCTCACAACATATATATTTCGAGAAGGTTATTTGTTAAAACAAATATGCTAAGCGTATTGTAAGCGGTATAATAATAACAAGAATAGACAAGAGAAAAATAAAATCCAACCACTTTATATATTTACATTCCTAACTTTAAAAGGTTTAAACTGGTACATGATGTTTGAACAAGAAACAGAAAATGAAATTGCTTAAACAGCTGGCATACTAAAAAATGAAAGATGGAAAGAAAACTAGAAGTTGGCTTCAGAGGCAAACTGGCCGTAAATCTTGGTTGTACTCCTCATCTGTCGTGTCCGCCTCCTCTGATCCTAAATCACCCGACGAACATTCCACAGAAACAGAGGGATGGGTGGAATGCTCGTCAGTGAACTTGCGCTCGGTAAGTCCCCAAAAAGGATGGTGTTAAGTATATAAATGAAATTTAAGGTGTAATGCGATATATTATGAATGAAAATGAAGCATGAACAAGTATAACATGGTAATATTAATCAAAACTATGTAAGTATAGCAATGTAACATGAGCATAGTAAACAAATATAGTATGGCCGTGTAGTGAAGGTATATTGAATATGAAGTGTATTGTCAATATGTCCTAAAGAGGCCACTAAAAGAGTAGCTAACTAACGTAAGTTTAATGGTGAATGTCAACCAATCTCAAGAGTATTATCAAACTTAAGGATAGGGGCCCAGGAGCAAGTAAACATGGGCCCGAGTAGTGAGTTCATGTTGTACCATTTTAACCCGGTACCACAATGATATTATTTGTACCGTTTCAGCCCGTTATTACAGCGACGTGAAGGGACTCCTGAGATTTCGTTGGATTCATACTCAAACTATCCCAACACCCCATGTATATCAGTCTATGATTAATATTACGAGTCTTGATCGAATCCATGAATACAATAAGTGATGTATAATATCAAGTTTCAAGATTGAGTTCATGTAGTCATGTGAATTGCAAGGATTCATATCAATTGTATTCATGGTTCGATTCAAGTTGGTTCAAATGTACATATTCGGTTTAAGTATTCATGTCAAATTCAAGAATTCATGTTAAGTCATGTAAGATGTCATGTGTTTGATTATATATGATTTGATATTTATGTGATTTAAGTTGGCAACCACTGCACATGGCCGACAGCATTTGTGCCCTTTTTAAAGACTATTGCCAAACAATAATTTTGCAACCTAAATACTAGTTTTGTCTAAACTAGACAAGCACTCACTTTCTCTGGCTCTCCGAGACCTAGAGAAAAGATACCGGTTAAACCCATTGTTACCTAAATAACTTAAAAAATAAACATGTTATATATTCTAGGTATTTTGGTGAACTTAGGTCATTTATGTAAAATAGTTCATTTGAAAACTTGATAGGGTTTTATGTAAAATGCTTTACTTTTAAAAATAAATCTCGAGGTGTTTTTGGTAAAATATATTAATTAGAATGTCGAGGGTTTTAATAAAAATATATTTTAGATTTTAAGGTATTTTAGTGATAAAACATAGTTTTTTAAAGTTTATGGTATTCTAATGAAAAAATTTATCGTTTGGAAATATTAAGGTATTTTAATTGAAACTAAATCTTTTCATTTTAGGATATTCTATTTAAAGTCTAGAAGTTACAATATATGATATTTAAGTTATTTTTGAATTTACTTAACTTTGTTTTAAAAATCTCGTATTTTCTTTTTCTTCGAGAACGCGCTCCGTGAAGAGCTCCGATCTCACCCACTGAATCCAAGATGTGTGATAATCCGTACCATCTTTTAACAGGGCTCCCCTAAAAAGGGTTGTAGGGGCGTAATTGCCAAGGGAAAAGGATTTAGGGTTAAAAACTATTTTTCATAACTTGAGGGTATTTTAATGAAAATCGTTTCTTTTAGAATTACATGACAAACATATGATCGTGCTATAATTTCAAGTGTGCGTGTGGGATAGATTATTACCCCGTGCATGATCTACATTAACATATCAAAGGAACTAGTTTTTATCAAAAAAATAATGAATATGGTATTTATCTGTTATTTGCATATAACCACTAAATTGTTTTGGCAACATGTCTAGAAATTCATTAAGATACATCTAGCCATTATATAAGATTGAGAAGTCATGTATTGCAAGTTTTTATAGAATGATATTTTATTTATACGTATAAAGGTTAGAAAAAATTAAGTATTCACTTAGTATGCTAATCATTGATTCATGAGGCGATGAGAGAAAGGAAAAGAGAGTGTCACGCCCCGCTTCCCAAAATACATAAATACGGTACGTGAAAAAACCAACAATGTTACCTATGGCGAGAAAAGATCCTTCTATAGTCACATTACGGCTGTCAATCAGATATCAAGAACAGTAAACTACTAAATCTATCACATGTCCAATAGCTACAAGAACAATAACCGGAAAAGATAGCGGAAACAATAAAAATCTAAGAAATAACTAACCCTCATAAGAGCTATATCAATGAGGTGGTCCTCACTGATTGGTGATTCTGTCGAATACTCACATGCTATGTCAAGTATCTGGACCAGCAAAACCCAGACGTCGGTGCGTCATAAATATCAATAGTGATAATAATAAGAAGAATAGAAAACTATGATGAAACATGAACATAAATAATTATCACAGGTGTAAAACAGTGATCTATAGGTATGTCACGTGTATCATAAAATCTGTGCTTCTAGGTTATCTATTCTACAAGTCTTTGAAATCAATTAATGTAATTCTCATCGTAACTCAATAGAATATATCCCGCTCATACCCTCACGGGACCACGACACAATATATCCCGTTCATACCCCCATGGGACCACACCACAATAAACAATGGTTATTCCGTTCATGCCCGGAATTATGACAAACAATAATAATATCCTCTTAAGTTACATTTCGGTTACATTCTTGATTTTCCCTTTTCCCCAGGTTTTGTGTTCAATTCAGGTATTAATAGAATGTCTACCTAATGACAACACAGGAACACTCGTATACTGGTCTTGTCTGGCAAGACAGCAAGTCAGGTCAATCAGGATAATAAGTCAAGATTGTTAGCATCGGTAACTATTACAGGCAACATGTATTAATATTATAACAAAAACAGTATAGTCTGGCAGGTTACAAACATGTCAAGGATAACATAATCATATTATGTACAAGACCAAGATAATAGCATTAACAGTAATAACATATTCAATCCGATTAATAACTATAAAAGTGGTATTGATTAACCATGCACAACAAAGTCCCGTTCAGAAATTCAGCGTCACCCTGATTTGTAAAATAGCTTAAAAATATCAAACGTTCTCCAAAAGGGATGTGTCATATACCAAAACAAAACTAATTCAATAAGATTTCGTTTTTATAAGTTAAAGTATCTCAGCTTGTTCATACAAAAAGTTATGAAGTTCGAAATTAAAAGTTTGCTTCTGGAATTTCCCTAGACAGCAGTTCAGAGATACTTTCATTTACAGTTTATATTATTTAAACAATTTATTTTGCAAGTGAATATTTCACAAGGTTATAGTATTCTGAATTAGGTTCGTAACGAACTAAAGAACATGTGCTAATGATTTTTTCATGATTTATAATGAATTTTATAAGGTAAGGTGTACAGTAAATTTCAGATTTATCGTATCCGCTTGGCGACGACGTTTCATGTGTAAACTATAATATTTTTAAACTACATTTTTCATAATGTTATAAAATGAAGATTATAAACTAATTAATGATATACGGATTATATAGATATAAACGGTATAATGATAATAATAAGAAATATTACGGCGATATATATATTTATAGATATAATTATAGTATGTCGCAAGTTGTAAATTTGCATACACTGTATATTATAAAACCGATTAACGTTAAATAACTACGATGTATAAATTATATAGATATCGTTGTATGATGATGATGATGATAATAATAATAATAGTAATAGTAATAGTAATGTAATAATAGTACGATAACATATAAGTAAATTACGTAAAATACAGCATGTAGCAAGTTGTAAAGTTGGCTCGAAAAAAACGTGATAAACGGAAGCAACACGACGCTATACAAATCAACACCATGTTTTGATGACTCGGTTAAGATTCTAGAATGCGGCTGAAGTTGCATCGGCGAGGATGGATGTGGGCTTGAAGAACGAAAAAGAAGAATATATAAATTGATGTTAGTTATATGTATGCCCTAGAGGCCATTTCTGTACATAGGATGTATATTGTAGTGGATGCTGGGACATATATAGGGAGGACTTTCTTGCTCGACATGATAGTATGCTATCTGGTTGCTCTTTACCTTAACATGTATACTGATTGTCTCTCTGTTACATGTTGGTAAAGCCCTTAGGATGTGTACTTGACTACCTGGACTATGATGCGGATCATACTAGTGGGGACATGGTAGTCCATAAGTATATCCTTCAAAGTCCCTAGTCGTGGGTATATCGAGACGGGGCATCGATATACCAGAGTAGACTAGCGTATACCTTCTCGACCCATACAGATGGGCGATGGATCATCCCATATCCATTGGTGTTTGACATCGGAGATAATATACGGGTGCTCAGTGGAGACTGGGTACACTGGACGGACTCGCCGAGAACTCCCAGATGGTATTATACCTTACGTCAGATGGCAGTTCTCTGGTGACACTGGTACAGAATAGTCTGTTGACCCGAGATCGTCATAGAGTCTTGTGTGATTCCCACTGTGCTTTGATTTCCATCTTACCACGTCCAAGAGGGCATGCAAAACGGTGGTTTTTGGGTACAGTCTCGAATCACATGGAGGCAATGAGCGATAGGAGGGGATTCGTCTCTCCCGGTATAGGGAGTTGATGTTGCGCTGTGTTCGATTGGCTATAACCGGAAATCCCTGGCCAGGGTTGCTGAGATTTACTGGTAAGTGTTACCAGTAGTTTCTCGAAATGTTATAGACCTCATATCGACACGACTTATCGAGCTATTGGGGTCTGACGTTTACCACCCCTAGGCGAGATATGCGACATATCAGACGAACAGACCGGACTGTATGGTAAGTGTTACTGGTTGGATTCACAGGAGTGTGAGCGGGCTTGCTCGTCGATCTTCTGATCGCTCAATACCCGGGTGGCCATTACGTTTAGCAGACCGCTTGCGGCTTGTGGGTGGTTGATATGATCATCACCTGCTGCCGGCGTATTGACGAGTCTTTAGAGTCCTACACAGAGGTTTCCTGGCTCAAGCGAAACGAAATAGGAGCGCATATGAGATATGTGCGGGACCGAGAATAATGCGTGTATGTGATACCGTATTCCATTCTCGTGATGAATGTATCGAAAGGTTGTATGCGATATAACCTAGTTATCGAATCAAGGATTGATTCGGTAAGCCGATACATATGATACTAGTCGGTTATATGCGATATGACCGGATCGTTAAATCAAGTGTTGATTTAATGATTTAATGTATAATTATATATTTGATATATTACTTTGCATTAACTAGTATTGGTTCACTTTAAATGGATTTTCTCACTTGTATTGTGCAAGTTGTATATGTGATATACTTTTATGCATATGATTGTATCATGTTTGATGATACATGCTAACTAGAGTTTGTGTAAAGATTAAACCATGGTTGTATATTGGTTAGGGTTTTCATTTTCTTATTCATTTATTTATTTATATTTCATTTATTTTATTTTGGAAAAGAAAAAGAGAAAAATGGTGGCTTTCTTTGTTTGTTCATGAAGCTTGATGAAGCTTCATGAAGACTTTGACCAAGTGACCATTTTGTCTCATGCTTAACCCTAACCATTCCATTTAACCATGATTAACTCTCTACACATTACCATGGTTAATATTATGATAAGAATGATTTTATTATTCTTTTTCATAACAACTTATCATAATATTCATCTTCTTCTTCTTCTTCTTCACTTGAAGAAAAACCTTGCTTCATCAATGGTGACTTGATGAAAAATGTGAGAAATCCAATTCTAAAGTGAACCCACCTCCTATTTCTTCATCCTCTACCTCTTGCCAAGTAGTATAGGGTGTTCTCTTCACAAGTTTCATGACTTGGTGAAGTGGGAGCTTGATCTTGTGATGCTTCGACGTAGATCATCTTCGGCACGAAGCCGACGACCTTGCCCGCCCATTTCTCCGATGAAGCCGACGCTAGAGACCGGGATTTGATTTGGACAGCGAGGAGACTTCATTGCGGAGCTATGGAGGTGGAGGACCGGATCTACAAAGGTTGTATTTCCGTTCTTTTAGTTTAGTTGTAAACTAGTTTCATTTTGTCGCCTAGAAATCTAGTTAACGATCCGTATTAGGGTTTCTCGGCACCCGTAAAATTTGAAATTGGCATGGTTGATACCTTGTGAGACTTCACTAGTGTGCCTAGGAACCCTACAGTGGTATCAGAGCCTAGCTAGAGCCTTAGGCGATGCGTAGACGGAGTTAGAAGTCCGATTAAACCGAAACCCTAACACAAATTTGCTCTCTGGACTTTTTCCAAAAATTGGGTTTTTTCCAGATTAAAAATATGCAGAAAATTCAGCAGGAAATTCTAAGAATTACGGTGCAAAAATTACCTAATGATCTGTCTAAAGTGCGGCGGAACCGCGGTATTAGCGTGCTAATGCGGCGGTTCCGCGGCCATTTTGTCTCTTCTCCTATTGAATTTTGCACAGTAATTCCTATTTTGCAGTGCTGGTTTTCCTGGGATATTTTTTTTATGAACTCAAGAGTTGAGTTTTATGGGTTGTATTGGGGACTCGGTGTTTCGATCGGATAGTCTAATTTTGTCTATGTAGCTTTCCGGATATTTTAGAATATGTTAAAAAGTTCGACCGGATATAAATACCCAACTTTTCCCCTGTCGGGAAATTTCCAAGTGTTGGATCTTTCCGTGGTTTAATAACGTTCTAAGTAGTGCAAGTAACGCGATGGTCCCTCTAGAAGACAACAAACCTTAACTCGATTATGTGACCGTCTTGAACTGCCCTTTGAACCTTCGGGTTTGGGGCAGTACGGCGTGCCACATGTGAGGCGTTGGCTTGACCCTTCTACGGCTGGACCGTTGGTACTGAGGCACGAAGTGAATGTTTTTAAACTAGTTTCATGTGATGAGATGTTTCGGGAAAACTTGGGTGTTCGAATGTTCGATCGGAAAGTTTAACATTTTCTATTTATCCGGAATGTGATACAATAATTGGAATTCACAATAAGTTATGAGATAACTGAATGAATGTTATAAATCTAGCGGTTTAGTCTCACTTGATCGGTTGCCACGGAATTTTGATGTGATCAAAAGTCCGTCGCAATCACGTAGCGTACGCGGATACTCGCCGGGTAAACTTAATAGACAGCCTCACTCCATAGCCCCGACCAAGTGACTGTAGGAGAACCCCGTCGCCGAAAGCATCCGTTCGGGTGCTTGCGGTAGCGGTGTTCTGCCTTGGTGCACTTCGTCGACGGTATCGGGGGTGCGGCCGTCTACTAAAGTTTGCGACGAGTATTCGATCAGGATGTCGGGAATCTTGTTGAATTACCCGACTTGATATTGAAAAGTGTTTTCGATTTTGAGACTAAAATGCGGGATTTATAATTGTTAGGCATGCGATGTCTAAGGAATTCATTTGGCTAGGCATGCGATGTCTAAAGAGATTGCGGATTCCAACTGTTGTAGTTTTACACTTTCTTTTCTGTGACCGTAAGTGTAATATGTGATATCGCCGGTTTCGTTGCTATATGTCAACGACAATTGGGATGCGCATATTTACTTACGTTGATGACATGAGATGTTATGTGTTGCTGGATATGTTATATTGGATCATCGTGTTTGAATAGCCGGGGGGTTTTATGTGAGATGAGTGTTTTTCATTTTCATTCATGTAAAAAACTTGTATGTAATATTCTTTTATTGGGGCACTTCCAGGTTGCGGAAGATGTCACCGTTTGTATATTATTTACTTTTCCGCACTAGGATAGACCCAAGGAGGGGAGCACAAGTAACCGGGTTCTGGAGTCCAGTGGGAGACCAACTCGAGGAGCCGAGTCCGGGTCTCCTAACTCTATAATTGGTAGGGTTGTTTGCCGCTCTCGTAGGGGTCTAAGGGTGTGGGTTTGGCTATTCATCACGACCGTGGAATCCGTGTTTTATACTGGCTCGTATTGAAAACACGGACGTCCTAGTATATCCAATATTTCATATGATTCTTCTGCTGCGATATCTGTGATGTGATCATGTGATGTTCTGTGATGGATACTGTATATAGTATATATGATATATTATATAGGCGTTACTTATGTTTTACACCCGCGCTAGCCCTGCCCCGCTCTGCCGTTAGTTACCTAACCTAACGGTGCACGAGGGGACATCGAGGCGAATGCGGATGGCATAAGTGTACGTCGTATTTGTCTGTGATGTTTAGGTGATTAAATGATGGGACTTCATTAATGTGATTAATGAAATAAAAGAAACCTAAGATGTTGTAGAATCGAATTTCAAAATAAAACAGGTAGCTACAGTTCTTGCTTTGCACAGCGGTATGTGTGATGTATCCTACACCTTATTCGATGAGGAAAGGACCGAGATCCCTTCACCGGGAGTGACTCCTTTAGCAATAACTGGCCGATGCTACAACCCTCGGTTTGTCTTTTTGATTGCTTCTATAGTTTCTGCTTTGCATAGTGATATATATATATATGATATATCCCGCACCTCATTCGACGAGGAAAGGACCGACGATCCCTTCACCGGGAGTGACTCCTTTAGCAAAACTAGAAAAGCCTCAAAAGCACTCCATTTTAAAATCATTCGATCCTACAACGATATCAAGTTCATTACGCAATAGGTTTTCAGAAAAACCTGTCGTAGCCCTCCGTCATTTCAGATAAGTACTAGTTAGTATTCGTGCTACGTTTGTTGACTATGTTAAGGCGTAGTGTGCGGTAGCTAATTAGTGTTTATCTGCATAAGCATATGATGCGATTGGATTAGGGTAGTCGTGCGACTTTGTTGACTATGTTAAGGGTCGTGCGGGTGGGTTTAATTCAATCGGGAAATGACGGGTTGAACTTGACTAGCACTTATGATTTGTTGACTATGTTAAGGTCGTATAGCTGCTAGGGGCAAAATTATCGGGAATTTCAAGTGTTGAAATTTGCAATGAGATTGCATACCTTCTATGAGATAGTTGGATCCCGATACCCGCTGCGAGTAAGAGTTACTCCTGGGAGAGTTTTACACATTACAATTAGCCGATCAAGTAGGTGTCTAGGAAGGTGTTAACGAGGTTACGCCTCTGGGAAAACGAGGTTTACATTAATTAGGTTCGTGCGAAAGCACGGGGGACCTCCCTCAAAGTACCGACACTGGCCTGGCTGAAAGATTGGCGAACTTGTAGTGTGTAATTAATCCCGGCTAGTCTTTCCTTGAAGGAAGATTTGATAAAAATAGTGGGAGCCATCCTGATTAGATAAAAAAAATAACCAATCTATTCTTGCAAGAGCGCACGCTGAGTGTTTTCTTCTCTCTCTCTCCAGGTAGCGACCATATCACGCCTTAATCAAGATAATAATACGGAATATTGACCAAACCCGTTTGTTATACTGAGCTGGGGAACGTTGGTCCCGCTCCAACTTATAATTGTTATAAGACAGAGCAGGAAATTGGGGATTACCAGAATTCCCGTGCCGCCCAAACGAAGAGAGTGCATACTGATGCATCATCTCCGGGTATGTTCATTACAAAGAACTGTTTCTCAGTATCCTCCGCATCCTGGGTATGTGATACCAGATCAGGATCCCAGATATGTAATCTGTTACATAGGGGTACAGAAAGGTAGAAAAACTGAGAACGGGTGATAAGTTTCATGAGGCAGAAAACGGGGCAAGTGTTGCAGCCTAGTCTGTTGGTCACTGTCACCCTGTATTCCAAATACATTGATTCTGAACGAATGTTATTAGATACCGAACCTGATATACAAAATCATATCTATCTCTTTATTAGTAAAGAAATGATAAAATTTTGTATAGTTGGATAATGTTTTGAACATTTCCTATATCAAAAGTTGATCGGTTCAGGCACGTTATCTAAAAGCATTGATGTTCTAAATCAAACTACAGTTCTTAGTATACGGAACACACACAAGAGGAAGAGTTCAGAAATGAACGAATCCTTCTTGAGGTATTGTAGACTAGGTCATATCAATGCGACCCGACTAGCTAAGTTGCACATGATGCATATTGAAAACTGTTTGAATTTGCATCTTATGAAACTTGCCAGTCATGTCACAGAGATAAGAAGACCACAGCTCCGTTTACTGGAAACAGAGAAAGAGTTAGTGAACTCTTGGGATGATACATGTTGATGTATGTAAGTCCCCTGTCTACACATGCCAAGACCGGTTCTTTATACTTCATTACATTCTCTGATGATCTCTCAAGATTCAGACATATGTTCCTGTTGAAACACAAGTCCGAACCTTTTGAGATATTCACAGAATATGATTTAGAAGTAGAGAACCAAAATACGGGTATAAGTATTATGTCCTGTGATGAGATCAGGGAGGAGAATACTTGTGCATGGAATTCCTGGACTATTCTAAAGGAGAATGAGATTCTCTCTCAGTATTATTCCTCCGTATACACCATAGCACGATGGTATATCGGGGCAGAGCAATCACACCCTATATGATAAGGTGTGCTCTATGATGAGTACTACTGAGTTACCTATTTCCTTTTGGGAGTAATGCACTTGAGAAGCTGCATACCTATTGAATAGGGTTCAAATCAAATCAGTTGCCTACCATTTCATATGTGATATGATAAGGGAAGAGCCCACATCTTAAGTTGGTTAAGATTTGGGGTTGTCCGGGCTATGTCTAAATGCAAAATCCGGACAAGCTCGAGGCAAGGTCTGTTATGTAGAACTGGAAATGTTCCAGCTATACAAACTGCAGCTATTGATTTGAAAGAACCAAAGGATTCAATAGTTACCAACGAACCTCAGCCTCTCCGTCGATCTAGTAGGGTTCCTCACCCACCTGAGAGATTCTTCGGTTTCTCCATGACAGTGGGAGCGAGGATTGCATCATGAGATGATGACCCAACTAGTTTCGAGCAGGCCATCGAGAGTAGGGACTCTGTAAGAATGGCTGGATGCTTAGCGATCTGAGACGGAATCCTTATACACCAACAAAGTATGGACTTTGGTTGCTATATCTGAAGGGTTAAATCCCCATCAGGAGCAAGTATATCTTGAGAAGATTACTTGGTGTACTTGGAAAAGTTGAGACTTTCAAAGCTAGACTTGTTAAAGGTTTTCGTCATCGACCAGGCGTGGATAATGATGAAACCTTTTTCCAGTGCCTATGCTTAAGTCCATCCAGATCCTACTTGCCATGGCTACATACCATGACTACGATATCTGGCGGTTGGGTGCCATGACTGCTTTTCTAAATGATGTTTTAGACGAGAACGTCTATAAGTACACAGCCAGAGGGCTTCGTAGAAAGTGGGAGCAGCGGAAACGTGTACAAGATGCTTTATAGGATAAAGCAGGTATCGCGGAGTTAGAACATCTGTTTTGATGTGTTAGTCAAAGAGTTTGACATCATCAAAATGGTAGATGAACCTTGTATAAACAAAAGGGTAGTAGGGAGTATAGTGACGATCCTCGTGGAGTACGTGGATGCCATACTCTTGATAGGGAAGGAGTTTCCTATGCTACGCTCGGTCAATCTCCGCTTATCACAAGGATTCTCCATATAGGATCAGAGTGATACCTCCTAAATCCTGGGTTTTGGATCTATGAGATAGATCTAATTGGATGTTAGGATTCTCACTAGTTGTAGTGAGATGGTGTCAACCGATCCTGGGGAGAATCACTGAAAGGGTTCCAGGGTGATAAGGACGACTGAATGTCAGTCACAGGCATTGTCTTTACCCTCAGTAAAGGGACAGTATGTTGGAAGAGTTCCAAGCTAGATACCGTGGCATACTAGATGATAAAGGCAGGATACATCGCTACTTAAGATGCTACCAAAGAGGCAGTCTGGAAATATATTGGTTCATGAGATGAACTTTGTTCCTCCCATTGTGTGACAATGGAGTTGTGGCATATGCCAAGGAACGCCGGTCCCATCAGTGATCCAGACATATTCTAAGGCAGTATCACCTGATCATGGAGATAGTTGATCTCCAGGGTGATCGAGGTTAGGAGAGTAGACCCAGAGGACAACACGGCGGATCCACTCACGAAGGCCTATTCCCAGAGAGAGATTTTTATGGGATGGTTGAGTATGAGATACTGCAACCACTGCTACAGATGGCCCTAGTGCAAGTGGGAGATTGTTAGTTATATGTATGCCCTAGAGGCCATTTCTGTACATAGGATGTATATTGTAGTGGATGCTGGGACATATATAGGGAGGACTTTCTTGCTCGACATGATAGTATGCTATCTGGTTGCTCTTTACCTTAACGTGTATACTGATTGTCTCTCTGTTACATGTTGGTAAAGCCCTTAGGATGTGTACTTGACTACCTGGACTATGATGCGGATCATACTAGTGGGGACATGGTAGTCCATAAGTACATCCTTCAAAGTCCCTAGTCGTGGGTATATTGAGACGGGGCATCGATATACCAGAGTAGACTAGCGTATACCTTTTCGACCCATACAGATGGGCGATGGATCATCCCATATCCATTGGTGTTTGACATCGGAGATGATATACGGGTGCTCAGTGGAGACTGGGTACACTGGACGGACTCGCCGAGAACTCCCAGATGGTATTATACCTTACGTCAGATGGCAGTTCTCTGGTGACACTGGTACAGAATAGTCTGTTGACCCGAGATCGTCATAGAGTCTTGTGTGGTTCCTACTGTGCTTTGATTTCCATCTTACCACGTCCAAGAGGACGTGCAAAACGGTGGTTTTTGGGTACAGTCCCGAATCACATGGAGGCAATGAGCGATAGGAGGGATTCGTCTCTCCCGGTATAGGGAGTTGATGTTGCGCTGTGTTCGATTGGCTATAACCGGAAATCCCTGGCCAGGGTTGCTGAGATTTACTGGTAAGTGTTACCAGTAGTTTCTCGAAATGTTATAGACCTCATATCGACACGACTTATCGAGCTATTGGGGTCTGACGTTTACCACCCCTAGGCGAGATATGCGACATATCAGACGAACAGACCGGACTGTATGGTAAGTGTTACTGGTTGGATTCACAGGAGTGTGAGCGGGCTTGCTCGTCGATCTTCTGATCGCTCAATACCCGGGTGGCCGTTACGTTTAGCAGACCGCTTGCGGCTTGTGGGTGTTTGATATGATCATTACCTGCTGCCGGCGTATTGACGAGTCTTTAGAGTCCTACACAGAGGTTTCCTGGCTCAAGCGAAACGAAATAGGAGCGCATATGAGATATGTGCGGGACCGAGAATAATGCGTGTATGTGATACCGTATTCCATTCTCGCGATGAATGTATCGAAAGGTTGTATGCGATATAACCTAGTTATCGAATCAAGAATTGATTCGGTAAGCCGATACATAGGATACTAGTCGGTTATATGCGATATGACCGGATCGTTAAATCAAGTGTTGATTTAATGATTTAATGTATAATTATATATCTGATATATTATTTTGCATTAACTAGTATTGGTTCACTTTAAATGGATTTTCTCACTTGTATTGTGCAAGTTGTATATGTGATATACTTTTATGCACATGATTGTATCATGTTTGATGATACATGCTAACTAGAGTTTGTGTAAAGATTAAACCATGGTTGTATATTGGTTAGGGTTTTCATTTTCTTATTCATTTATTTATTTATATTTCATTTATTTTATTTTGGAAAAGAAAAAGAGAAAAATGGTGGCTTTCTTTGTTTGTTCATGAAGCTTGATGAAGCTTCATGAAGACTTTGACCAAGTGACCATTTTGTCTCATGCTTAACCCTAACCATTCCATTTAACCATGATTAACTCTCTACACATTACCATGGTTAATATTATGATAAGAATGATTTTATTATTCTTTTTCATAACAACTTATCATAATATTCATCTTCTTCTTCTTCTTCTTCACTTGAAGAAAAACCTTGCTTCATCAATGGTGACTTGATGAAAAATGTGAGAAATCCAATTCTAAAGTGAACCCACCTCCTATTTCTTCATCCTCTACCTCTTGCCAAGTAGTATAGGGTGTTCTCTTCACAAGTTTCATGACTTGGTGAAGTGGGAGCTTGATCTTGTGATGCTTCGACGTAGATCATCTTCGGCACGAAGCCGACGACCTTGCCCGCCCATTTCTCCGATGAAGCCGACGCTAGAGACCGGGATTTGATTTGGACAGCGAGGAGACTTCATTGCGGAGCTATGGAGGTGGAGGACCGGATCTACAAAGGTTGTATTTCCGTTCTTTTAGTTTAGTTGTAAACTAGTTTCATTTTGTCGCCTAGAAATCTAGTTAACGATCCGTATTAGGGTTTCTCGGCACCCGTAAAATTTGAAATTGGCATAGTTGATGCCTTGTGAGACTTCACTAGTGTGCCTAGGAACCCTACAATTGATGATGGAGATATTTAGTTAGAGGAGAGAGAAAGATATGTTATGTGGAGGAGGAGAGAGAGAGACAGAGAAAGAGCGGTTCTGTGTTTAATATAAAATATATAATATAATTTAAATTAGTTTATAAATATATATTTGTTTTAGTGTATATAGATAATATCAAACTACAACCAATCTCCACCAAAATCTCATCAAAAATATATTTGGAAAATAATTCACATACGTAAACTTCTCAACCATAATGCAAGAATATATTTTAAATAATTCATATCTCTAATTTAAAATTTAAAAAGATTCTAAAAATATATCCAGATTTAGTAAATATTTGATATTAGATGTCTTAAGATTTAAACGTATAAGATAAAAGCAAAATAAAATATGGGATGATAACCATATGATGACAGTTAACAAAATATAACTTATGCTTAACTTGTGGTTACTAAAAAATATATGATATATATATATATGATGATAGTTAACAAAATATAACTTATGCTTAACTTGTGGTTACTAAAAGTTATATGATATATATGTATATATATAAGCAAAATAGGATGATAACCATATGATGACAGTTAACAAAATATAACTTATGCTTAACTTGTGGTTACTAAAAAATATATGATATATATATATATATATATATAAATATATATATATATCCATATGATGACAGTTAACAAAATATAACTTATGCTTAACTTGTGGTTACTAAAAGATTTATATATGTTTATAAATATATATATATATATATATATATATATATATATATATGTATGTGTATGTATGTATGTATGTATGTATGTGTGTATGTGTATATATATTAAATTCACATAGATTCAGTTTACTGATAAATATCAGATATAATCTAGCACTATACTAGGTTTCACACATGCGGGTTAGGTCAAATAACTACTACTACTATTTGAATCACTCGCAACCCAAAAGAATAAAATAGAAGAAATATAAAATAAGTGTTAAAATACCAATTAATGTCGTATAACCATACTAGGGCGTTACAAAGAGAGAGAGAGAGAGAGAGAGAGAGAGAGAGAGAGAGAGATAAATTTGGGGCTTACGGTTTGCACGTATCCTAGAGGGTTTTGAAGGAGAGGAAGGAGGAAGCCGCGATACCAAAGATGCACCGAGAAAATGGCTTGAAGGATGTTTGACGTGAAAAATTTATCAAATATCAATAAACATGCATATTCATTTCAATCCACAGGAAAAAGATCACCAAATATGGGATTTGGACTACAAGGATTAAAAAAACAGTACACAAAGTTATCTAGCTCCCTCTCGGTCCTCTAACATGCCGTAACGGCGATTCTCACGAAGAATCCCTCCCTACCTTTCAGCGCCGCTCTCATCGGCAAACAAAAACATGATAGCCCGCCGAGCTCGTATTTTTCTCAGTATATGAATGGAGTGATCCCTTTGAGGCTCCGTAATCAAGCATGCTTCGTGAATGAGTTCGATCTTGTCCTCCACAGCGTCATGCATCACTAAAATCATCTCCGTTGGATGTGGAGGAATATCGTCAAAGATGGCAAGGAAAATCATTCGAAGCCAAATGTGTTAGTGTATATGCCCTAGAGGCCATTACTGTATCATACTAGTTTGTATATTACTTGATGGAAGCTTGGGATATTCACCTTGTATAAACAATCTTGCTCAATATAGTAGTATGCTACTTGGTTTGTTTCTACTTCAATGTGTACTTGTGTTTATTTCAGTATATCACTTATACGCATTAGTGGAGCCCTTAGGATCTTTGCTTGATTACCAGCGTTGTGATGGCAGTCATACTAGTGGGGGCTGGGTAATCGATAAGCACATCCTTATACAGGTCCCTAGTCGTAGGACTATCGAGACAGGGCATCGATACTCCGGAGTAGACTAGCGTATGCGCTTCTCATCCCAGTGTGGGAGATGGTCTGTCCCACAGCCATCAGTACGTCGTACTGGAGATAGTATACGGGTGCTCGTTGGGTTACGAGTACACTGGACAGGACTCGTCGGGAACTGACAGGTTGGTATTATACCTATCGTCAGTTATCAGTTCCCAGGTGACATGAGTACAGCTTAGTCCGCTGACTTGACACTGACACTTCGCCTCGAGTGTGTTCCCACTGCACTTTGATCACTACCCTTCCACGGCTCAAAGGAGTCGTGCAAACAGGTGGTGGTTGGGTGCAGTCCCGAAGCATTTGGAGGCAGTGACGGTTAGACAGGATTCGTCTCTCCCGGTATTGGGGGTTGACATCGCGCTGTGTCTAGGAGAGCCATTACACGAGTAGTCCCTGGCCAGGGCAAGCGAGATATACTGGTAGGTTTCCAGTGTTATCTCAGGGTGTTTTGGGCTTCACTCCGACACGACTTGTACCGCTATTGGGGGACTGACGTTTTACCGCCCCCTAGGCCCGCCATGCGATGTATCAGACGAACAGACCGGACTGTACGGAGAATGTCACATTCAGACTCAGTAGGAGTTCAGATGGGGTTTCACCTCGTCAGCCTTCTTGTCGGCATCTACCTGGGGACCGTTACGCACAGCTAGTGCCGCTTGCGGTCTGTGGTTAAACCCACTGCCAGCGTAGTGTCGAGTCTTTAGAGTCCCACACAGAGGGTATTCGCCTCTGGGCAAAACAGAGTAGAGGTCGCATGGTTTTGCGACAGGGTTCGTTCTCATCCGCGCACTTGTGCACGTTTGGAGTCCGGACGGATTATACTGGCAGGCTCTGGTTTGAGCCAGATACTGGTATATGTTTTGGGGGTTGCTTTTATATCTTGGTATTCTTGTTCCTCGGAACGAGAATGCAGGTGTGTATGCACAGTTGCTTGAGGCGAAGAATGAGGTTTTTCATTAGGGTTTCGGATCGGGTGCGTATGCACAGTTGACAGTTATCATTTTCCAAACCCTAATGGATTTGTATATTATCTATTAATAATAGTAATTAAATAAGAATTATGTTATGGTTGTTTTTTTTGTTGACTTGTTGACCTTGGTTGACTTGTTGACCATTGACCACTTTCATGCCTTGAAAGTCTTCCTTGATTCATGCTTACACTTCATTTAAAGAAGCATGATAGTGGTCATTCCAAAATAACCATCAACTATTCTTATTTCAATTATTATCATTTAGATAATTCATTTTTCTTTTGCAATATGGTTGCAAGAAAGAAATTATTGAGCTCATTCTATCATTCTCACTCTCTCTCCTCATTTCATCTTCTTCTTCCTCTTGAAAAGAGAAACCTTCTCATGTGTTGAGAATCATTCTCTTTAGATAGAAAAGCAAACCCTAATCACTCTCTACTCATTCTAGGATGAAGGTTTAGCAAGCCGGAAACCCTAGTTCACTCAAAGATCGAGGAAGAGCCCAAAGGTCGAACCTTCAAGGTGGATCTATCTTCGGCAAGAAGAAGGCGACGAGAAGAGAACCATTCAAGCTTCAACAAAGAACAAGAAAGAAGAACAACAACAAGAAGAGAAGGAGTTCAAGTTTAGGTATAACCATCCTCCATAGTAGCTAACTCTCTTTAGCTTGTTAACTAGTTTTAGTTTAGACAACGATCCCGACATAGTTTAGTCCATGTTGCCTCTTGCGATAAAAATTCGTTTTTTATACCGTTTCCGCCTCCCCGTAAGTACCGGGGGTCGCAATATGGACTTACAGTGGTATCAGAGCCTAACTAAACTTAAACTAGCTTGGTAGTAAGGTGTAACGAAGTTCGGAACCGAAAAATCGCAAAACCGGAAAATCAAAACCCTAACTTTCTGTTGAAATTTTTTCTGCTCAAATTGAAAAACTTTATACTTGTAAAATCGTCTCAGGGTTTTCTAAGAACACACAAGAAAAACGATATCATGTTACCTCCAAACCGCCGCGCTTCCGCGGCCTCACCTACTCATCTGGCCGCGGAACCGCCGCAAGTTGGTGTCATCTTTGCATCGTTTTTCGTGCAGTGTTCTTCTGTGTTGGTTTTGGGATTTTTAAGATATATTATATGTACCCAGATTTTCCAGAACTGAAATTCACTTTTGGGGTCCTATAATTCCGTATTTTTTTCCGAACTTCACTGCACTTTGGCTATGTTGGTTATATCTGTGATGTTTGCATGTATTGAACGTCGGCTAATCGCTATAAGTCGATTATTCGGGGTTATACATGATCTGTAATGTTCTGGAATGTGTATATGAATGTGTTGGACTGTCGCGGGTGAATAGCCGGGGTGGATGTGAGATGAGCTTTTGTTTTTCTTTCATTCATTGTAAATGTAAATTGATGTAATTATATTATTTGTTTGGCCGCACAACCGGGTCGGGGTTGTAGCCGTCATTGTATAATTCTTTTTACTGTTTTTGCTCCTAGGATAGACCCATGGTGGGGTGCACAAACTACCGGGAACATGGAGGGTAGTTTGCCGCACCCGTAGGGGTCTTGGGTGGGGTATTTGCTATTCACCGCGACCGTGTTATCCGCTTTTCGTTTCAGGCTCGAAAGGAATGCGGATTGCTAGTATATCCAATGTATTCATCTGTGATCTGTAATGTCTATCATTGCTTTCTATTTAGGCGTTGCTTATGTTTTACAGCCGCGCTAGCCCAGCCCCCGCTCTGTCGTTAGTTAAGTAACCTAACGAGTGATGACGGGACCCCGTGGCGAATGTGAATGGCATAAGCGTACGTCATATTTTGGTTGTTTTCTGCAATGGTAGGAATTAAATGATGGGACGCATTAAAAGAACTAATGCAAGAATATCACGCATTAAAAGAACTAATGCAAGATAATAAACCAAGTTTAAGTCGATGGAACACTTTCGAAAAACCACTCGGTTCTTTTCAAAACTAACTTTTAAATGCGGAGCTTGAGCCACTCCTTCTAAAAGCTATCTCGTTCCATCGATTATATCAAGTTCACTACGTTCACGGTTTTACCAAAACCATTCGTAGCCCTCCGTCGTTTCGCATGAATAGGCAATAGTATTCAAGCTGTGTATTTTGGCCAAAGTCAAGGCACAGTGATTGGTAGCTATTGGGTGTTCATGTGTAGCATAGATAGATGCGTTGGTTTGGGACAGTCGTGCTGCCATTTTGGCCAAAGTCAAGGGTATGTACGGATGGATCCAAATTAACCTGGAAAGTGACGGGAAGAACTTGACATGTGACTTATGATATTTTGGCCAAAGTCAAGGTCATAAGAGCATGGGGCAAAAATCCACATCGGGAGTTTCATAAGTACTGAAACTTGCTAGATTTGCATACCATTTGGAGTGTGATGATTATGGTAGGATTCCTTCATTTTCATCACGCGATGATATTTGGATCCCGATCCTACTGTGAGTATATGCTACTCCTCGGGAAATTTCTCACTAAACGATCAATGCTATAAACCTAGTAGGTGCCTAGAAAGGTGTTAGCGGGGCTACGCCCCCAGGGAAAAGAGGTTCTTAAATTAAGGAACTTCGCGAAAGCGTTGGAAAACCTCCCTCGAAGTACCGACACTGGCCTGGCTGAACGGTTAAGCAAGTATTGTACGGTGGGATTGATCCCGGCTAATTCTTCCTTTGTGGTTTGAGGAGGGATTCGAGAGACAGTGGGAGCCATCCTGTTTAGACAAATTAAAAACCATTCTAAACTTGCAAGAGCATCGTGCTAAGTGTTTCTTCTCTCCCCCTGCAGCGACCAAATCGAAATGACTGGACTTAAGTTACTTCTAGATAAAAACATATTGACAGGGCCAAACTACAAAGATTGGCTCAGGAATGTCAAATTGGCAATCTCTTACGACAAGCTGGGGTATCTTCTTACCACCAAAGCTCCCCCCGTCCCAGGTCCCACCTCCAGCGTCGCGGATAAGGAAATCCGTAAGACTTGGGAGATTGACAGCGCGAAGGCCAGATGCCTCGTACTTGCCTCGATGGACAATGACCATCAGAGGAGGCACGAGAATATGGATTTGGAATCCATATTTCTTCATACAAAAGAACTGTATGGAGAGCAGTCTCGTATCGCAAGATACGAAGTGTCGAAGAAGTTATTTTCGACTAAGTTGGCCGTCGGATCATCGGTAAGGGACCACGTGCTTAAGATGATTGGCTACACTGAGGAGCTCGCGGAACTTGGGACCACGTTGGATAGTGAACTCTACACAGATATAATTCTCCAGTCCCTTCCATCCACTTACGCCCAGTTCATACTGAATTTCAACTTGCAAGAAAAGGAAGTTGAACTTTCAGAACTCCTCAACCTGCTGAGGAGCGCAGAGGGCACCCTACAGAAGGGTAGGGATACATCCACTTTGTTTGTAGGAGGATCTTCTTCTTCTAGGTTCAAGGCGAAAGCCAAGGGAAAGAAGAGGAAAGCCCCCGCCAAACCAAGGGGCGGTGTTAGTAAAGTGGGTGCGAAGGGAAAGGAAAAGGCAACAAAGATAGCGGGGAAGCTTGTTGGTAAAGAGGAATGCTTCTATTGTCACAAGAGTGGACACTGGAAGAAAGATTGCAGGGCTTGGAAAGCCAGGACACAGGAACTGAAGCAGGTTGCAGCTTCAGCTTCAGGTATGTATGTTATTGAAAACTGTCTTTCTATAAACTCTACTTCCTGGGTATTGGATACCGGATCAGGATCTCATATCTGTAATTCTTTGCAGGCGTTGAGAAACCGTAGGTTTTTGAAGGAAGGTGACATGACCCTCAGAGTTGCGAACGGAGCTAGCATGGATGCTAAAGCCGTGGGGGACTATCACCTAGGAATGTCAGATGGACATATTTTGGTTTTGCGTAATTGCTTTTTTGTACCCAACGCAACTTGTAATATCATTTCTGTATCTTTGGTTTCTAAAGAAGGTTATGAATTTGCGTTTGTAAGTAATGTTGTTAACATTCACCTTAATCAAGTTCTGATTGGGTCAGGTACATTGAGCAATGGTATATACGTATTAAACCAACCACAGATTTTCAATGTCCAGAATACACACAAAAGAAAGTCACCAGATATTAATCAGACTTTCTTATGGCATTGTAGACTGGGTCACATCAATGAGAGAAGGTTGACTAAGTTACATACAGAAGGATATTTGGATCCGTTCGAATATCAATCATATGCCACTTGTCAATCCTGTCTCAAAGGAAAGATGACAAAGACTCCGTTCACTGGACACGGAGTAAGAGCGAGCGAGCTCTTGGGACTCGTACACAGCGACGTGTGCGGTCCAATGTCTACACATGCACGAAGCGGTTATTCTTACTTCATTACTTTTACGGATGATTTTTCAAGATACGGTTATGTCTTCTTAATGAAACATAAGTCAGAATCTTTTGAAAAATTCCAGGAATTTAAGAATGAAGTAGAAAAACAGACCGGCAAAAGTATCAAGATTCTAAGATCGGATCGAGGTGGAGAATACTTAAGTGCCGAGTTCCTGAATTATTTAAAAGAGAATGGGATTCTCTCTCAGCTTACTCCTCCATACACCCCGCAACATAACGGTGTATCGGAGAGACGGAACCGGACCCTATTGGATATGGTACGGTCCATGATGAGTAACGCTGAGTTACCGCGATCATTCTGGGGGTATGCACTAGAATCAGCTGCGTACCTTTTGAACCGAGTTCCTACTAAGACTGTGCCTACTACACCATATGAGATGTGGTGTGGGAAGAGACCCCATCTCAGTCACATTAAGACTTGGGGAAGTCCAGCTTTTGTTAAAAAGCAGCATGCGGACAAGCTCGAGGCGCGCTCAGTACTGTGTAAGTTTGTGGGATATCCAAAGAATTCCAAGGGATATCTCTTCTACTACGAAGAGGAACAAAAAGTTCTTGTTTCTCGTCATGCCCACTTTCTAGAACATCAGTTCTTAGAAAAAGAATTAAGTGGGAGCGCAGTAGAACTGGAAGAAATTCCAGAACCACAGACTATTACTGAAAGCTTAATGGAACCAGAGGGTTCAAATGAACAGGACATTCCTATGCCGCTCCGCAGAAGTAATAGGCAGTCTCATCCGCCCGAGAGATACTACGGTTTTCTCATAGACGGGGATAGAGAGGATTGCATCATAGACTATGATGAGCCTACTAGCTTCCAGCAGGCCGTTCAGAGCTTTGACTCGGTAAAATGGCTGGATGCAATGCGGACCGAAATGGAGTCCATGTACACCAACAAAGTATGGACGTTGGACATTGCTCCAGACGGGGTAAAACCCGTAGGATGCAAGTGGATCTTCAAAAGGAAGATTGGTGTAGATGGACAGGTTGAGACCTATAAAGCTAGACTTGTAGCAAAGGGTTTCCGTCAAAGACCTGGCTTGGACTACGACGAAACCTTTTCTCCAGTGGCTATGCTGAAATCCATTCGGATCCTTCTTGCCATTGCTGCCTTCCACGATTATGAGATTTGGCAGATGGACGTAAAAACCGCTTTTCTAAATGGAAATTTAGAGGAGTGTGTCTATATGGATCAGCCAGAGGGTTTCATTCAGAGTGGGAGCAGCGGAAAGGTGTGCAAGTTGCTTAAGTCCATCTATGGACTAAAGCAGGCATCGCGGAGTTGGAACATCTGTTTTGATGAGACGGTCAAGGAATTTGACTTTATCAAAAATCCAGATGAACCGTGCATCTATAGTAGATTTGTAGCGAGAACTGTGGTATTCCTTGTTTTATACGTGGATGACATTCTCTTAATAGGAAATGACATTCCTATGCTACAATCTGTCAAGGGTTTCTTGTCACACAGGTTCTCCATGAAAGACCTGGGTGATGCCTCTTACATCCTGGGGATCCGGATCCATCGTGATAGATCCAAGAGGATATTAGGACTTTCACAGTCCAGGTACATCGACACCGTACTGAAAAGATTCAGTATGGAAGATTCCAAGCGCGGTAACTTACCGGCTTGTCACGGGATCACCCTCTCTAAAGAGATGTCTCCCAAGACTGATTTGGAGAGGGATCGCATGTCTATTATACCCTACGCTTCTGCGGTAGGCTCTATAATGTATGCGATGTTGTGTACCAGACCGGATGTAGCTTATGCACTGAGTGTAGTAAGCCGGTATCAGTCAAACCCTGGGGAGAAACATTGGATAGCAGTAAAGAACATTCTCAAGTACCTGAGGAGGACTAAGGAGATGTTCTTGGTGTATGGCGGAAAAGACTTCCAGATTGAGGCCTTTGCTGACTCCAGCTTCCAGAGTGACAAGGATGATTCCAAGTCCATGTCGGGTTTTGTCTTTACCCACAACAGAGGGGCGGTGTGTTGGAAGAGTTCCAAACAGGAAACCGTTGCAGACTCGACTATGGAAGCGGAATACATCGCTGCATCTGATGCCGCAAAAGAAGCTGTCTGGATAAGGAAGTTCTTAAAAGAACTTCAGGTGGTTCCGTCCATTGTTGACCCAGTACCTCTGTATTGCGACAACAACGGGGCTATAGCTTTAGCAAAGGAACCCAGGTCCCATCAGAGATCCAGGCATATCTTGAGGCGGTATCACCTGATCAGGGAGATCGTGGATCGCAAGGAGATCGAGGTTCGGAGGGTTGCTTCAGAAGAGAACACTGCAGATCCATTCACTAAGGCCCTACCCCAGACTCAGTTCGAGCGGCTGATCGAGATGATAGGTCTTCGATACGCCAGTACATGGCCTTAGTGCAAGTGGGAGATTGTTAGTGTATATGCCCTAGAGGCCATTACTGTATCATACTAGTTTGTATATTACTTGATGGAAGCTTGGGATATTCACCTTGTATAAACAATCTTGCTCAATATAGTAGTATGCTACTTGGTTTGTTTCTACTTCAATGTGTACTTGTGTTTATTTCAGTATATCACTTATACGCATTAGTGGAGCCCTTAGGATCTTTGCTTGATTACCAGCGTTGTGATGGCAGTCATACTAGTGGGGGCTGGGTAATCGATAAGCACATCCTTATACAGGTCCCTAGTCGTAGGACTATCGAGACAGGGCATCGATACTCCGGAGTAGACTAGCGTATGCGCTTCTCATCCCAGTGTGGGAGATGGTCTGTCCCACAGCCATCAGTACGTCGTACTGGAGATAGTATACGGGTGCTCGTTGGGTTACGAGTACACTGGACAGGACTCGTCGGGAACTGACAGGTTGGTATTATACCTATCGTCAGTTATCAGTTCCCAGGTGACATGAGTACAGCTTAGTCCGCTGACTTGACACTGACACTTCGCCTCGAGTGTGTTCCCACTGCACTTTGATCACTACCCTTCCACGGCTCAAAGGAGTCGTGCAAACAGGTGGTGGTTGGGTGCAGTCCCGAAGCATTTGGAGGCAGTGACGGTTAGACAGGATTCGTCTCTCCCGGTATTGGGGGTTGACATCGCGCTGTGTCTAGGAGAGCCATTACACGAGTAGTCCCTGGCCAGGGCAAGCGAGATATACTGGTAGGTTTCCAGTGTTATCTCAGGGTGTTTTGGGCTTCACTCCGACACGACTTGTACCGCTATTGGGGGACTGACGTTTTACCGCCCCCTAGGCCCGCCATGCGATGTATCAGACGAACAGACCGGACTGTACGGAGAATGTCACATTCAGACTCAGTAGGAGTTCAGATGGGGTTTCACCTCGTCAGCCTTCTTGTCGGCATCTACCTGGGGACCGTTACGCACAGCTAGTGCCGCTTGCGGTCTGTGGTTAAACCCACTGCCAGCGTAGTGTCGAGTCTTTAGAGTCCCACACAGAGGGTATTCGCCTCTGGGCAAAACAGAGTAGAGGTCGCATGGTTTTGCGACAGGGTTCGTTCTCATCCGCGCACTTGTGCACGTTTGGAGTCCGGACGGATTATACTGGCAGGCTCTGGTTTGAGCCAGATACTGGTATATGTTTTGGGGGTTGCTTTTATATCTTGGTATTCTTGTTCCTCGGAACGAGAATGCAGGTGTGTATGCACAGTTGCTTGAGGCGGAGAATGAGGTTTTTCATTAGGGTTTCGGATCGGGTGCGTATGCACAGTTGACAGTTATCATTTTCCAAACCCTAATGGATTTGTATATTATCTATTAATAATAGTAATTAAATAAGAATTATGTTATGGTTGTTTTTTTTGTTGACTTGTTGACCTTGGTTGACTTGTTGACCATTGACCACTTTCATGCCTTGAAAGTCTTCCTTGATTCATGCTTACACTTCATTTAAAGAAGCATGATAGTGGTCATTCCAAAATAACCATCAACTATTCTTATTTCAATTATTATCATTTAGATAATTCATTTTTCTTTTGCAATATGGTTGCAAGAAAGAAATTATTGAGCTCATTCTATCATTCTCACTCTCTCTCCTCATTTCATCTTCTTCTTCCTCTTGAAAAGAGAAACCTTCTCATGTGTTGAGAATCATTCTCTTTAGATAGAAAAGCAAACCCTAATCACTCTCTACTCATTCTAGGATGAAGGTTTAGCAAGCCGGAAACCCTAGTTCACTCAAAGATCGAGGAAGAGCCCAAAGGTCGAACCTTCAAGGTGGATCTATCTTCGGCAAGAAGAAGGCGACGAGAAGAGAACCATTCAAGCTTCAACAAAGAACAAGAAAGAAGAACAACAACAAGAAGAGAAGGAGTTCAAGTTTAGGTATAACCATCCTCCATAGTAGCTAACTCTCTTTAGCTTGTTAACTAGTTTTAGTTTAGACAACGATCCCGACATAGTTTAGTCCATGTTGCCTCTTGCGATAAAAATTCGTTTTTTATACCGTTTCCGCCTCCCCGTAAGTACCGGGGGTCGCAATATGGACTTACAAAATGAGCCGGCGGGAAGATCCTTTACGGACCATAAGCTCGTGCATCACCGTGTCACACTGAGCATCTGTAAGAACAGGATTCGCTAGGTGTGTGGAGAAACGAGGAATAATCTCCCCAATGGGCACCTCCCATAGATGTCAAGGAGTGTGTGAGCGATTGTAAGCCATCATTCTTTCTCTGTGAAAGTGAAGGTTCTTTCTCCGTAAAAGTAAAAGAGAAGATGGGCACTTTTTCAAATTATAAAGAGGAGTATCCAATTCTCGGCACAAAAAAATGTTGCACCTAATTAAAGTTGGAACGATTTCCAAGCTCTGACAAAAAAAGTGTTGGAAAAGAGGAGGATAGCTCAAAAAATCACGAGAGAAGAGAAAAGAAAAGATGAATGGAAACTCTCATGTGTTAAACACGTGAGCACTCACATGCAAAGCATGTGAGAGCCGGCTTTAGATAGGAGTAAATCCTATGATAAGCCCCCACGTGTTAAATACGTGAGTGCTCATGTGCAAAGCACGTGAGCCCCGCTGCCATATATCGTGACTGGATCGCCAACATTTTCCCCGTGATGAAGAACGGGACCATCTGGATCAGCTTGGACTTTTGAGATCTCAATAAACTGTGTCCAGAAGATGACTTCCCCGTACCAGTCACAGAGCTGATGATCGACAACATCTCCACTCATGAAGTCTTCTCCTTCATGGATGGATCATCAGGGTACAATCAGATAAAGATGGATCTCGAAGAATAGAAGCATATGACTTTCCGTACCCCGCTGGGCATTTTCTGTTATAATGTGATGCCAATTGGGCTAAAGAATGCTGGGGTAACATATCAAAGGGAAACGACCAAGATATTTGACGACATGATACATGACATCGTTGAATGCTACATTAACGACCTTGTAGTCAAGATCATGTTGTATGAAGAACACTTGGAGCATCTAAGGACATTCTTCGAACGCCTTCGAAAATTCAACCTGAAGATGAATCTACTGAAATGCGCTTTCAGAGTCTCATCAGGAAAGTTTTTGGGTTTTATAATCCGCCACCGAGGGATCAAAATCGACCCCTCCAAGATCAGGGCAATTATGGGGATGCCCTCTCTGAGAAATCTCAAACAACTGCGGTCTCTCCAACAAAAGCTTGCTTATATCCAACGGTTCATCGCCAACCTCTCTGGGAAGTGTCTTCCGTATAGCCATCTAATGAAAAAAGGGACCCATTCATATGGGACCAGAAATGTCAATAAGCCCTGGAGGAGATCAAGCAATATTTGCATAATCCACCAGCCTTGGTCGCTCCGGTTAAGGAAAAGCCCCTCATTCTCTATACAATTGCCCTTAATGGTTCTTTAAGAGTGCTTTGGGCACAAGAGAATGACTAAGGAAAGGAGAGGGTTTTATACTATCTAAGACGAGTCCCGCTGAGAGCAAAAAGTAATTACTCTCCCATCGAAAAGTATTGCCTAGCGTTGATCTTTGCCGTCACAACGCTCAGAAATTACGCCCTAGCGCATGAAGTCCATCTTATATTGAAGGTTAACCCTCTCAAGTATCTCATGTTCAAAGCTATGCTGACCGGGAGGATTTCCAAATAGGCCTTCCTGTTGATAGAGTTCACGATTATTTATCGCTCACTCAAAACGATAAAAGGATAAGCCATCGTTGACTTCCTCGTAGAACATCCAATTCCTGCTGACTCTTCGTTAAATAACAAGCTGTCGGATGAATATGCATTCAGCACAAGTGAAGAGGTAGAAGAAACCGGAAAATACCGGTGGGAACTATATTTCGACGAAGCATCTTCAATGAAGGCCCGGAAGAGGAATACCCCAATAATCAAAGCCGGGGTAGGTCTTATCTTCGTGACTCCGCAAGGTGGGATACTTCGCCATGCTTTCTTATTGACAGAATCGAGAACCAACGACGAGGCTGAATATGAAGCTCTCATTGCCGGTCTCGAAATCACGATCGACATGCGCATCAGGGATCTCGTAATATACGGAGATTCACAGTTAGTCATCAATCAAGTGAACGTTGACTATAAAATATGCAAGCAGGAGTTAATAAAGTATAACGAAAAGGTACAGCAACTACTGACGCAGATTCCCTTTTGTGTACTAGAAAGTGTGTCGCGAGCAGAAAACAGCAAAGCCGATGAGCTAGCAAAACTTTCCAAAGAAATGCAGATGAAAATGTCGATGATGTGGATCAGTGTCCGAAGCCGCAAGATCCCGTCGTCAGCCGAGTTTCCTTCGGAGCCTCTAGTGGAAATGCCCGAAGGAGAAAAATAGAGTCTTGGAGAGAAGCTTCTCTAAGCCGAAGAAGAAGATGAGGATTGGAGGCAAGTCTTTATAGACTAATTCAAGTCCCAAACAATGCTTGAAGATGTGTCGCTAAGGTGCCAGCTCATTAAACGAGTGTTGTCTTTCGCTCTAATTGACGAAACTTTATACAAAAGGTCTTTCAATCATATATGGGTAAGGCGTTTAGGTCCACAGGAAGCCAAAAAGGTCGTTCAGGAAATCCACGACGTTCTTTGTGGGTCCTATCAAGCGGGCCCTAAGATGAAAATTGAAAATTAAAAGGATGGGTTATTACTGGCCCACGATGATTCGAGATTGCATCGAACATGCGAAGCGATGTCATTCATGCCAAATAAATGGGGATTTTATACATCAACACTCCAATATGCTACGTCCTATTGAACTAGCATCATCAAGAGGGCATCGATACATCTTGGCGACAACCGATTACTTCTCCAAATAGGCAAAACCGATACCACTAAGGAAAGTAAAGACGGAGAATATTCTCCACTTCTTCAAAACTCTTGTAATATACCGGTTTGGAGTTCCACGGCGCATAATCTCAAACAACGGACCAGCCTATAGAAACCACGAAATAAGCCGCTTCTACAGGCAACACAAGATAGAATGGAGATATTCTTCCGTCTATAACTCTCGATCCAAAGCTCTTGCTGAAGCTTTCAACAACACATTGAAAAACTCATAAAGATGATGGTGCCCAATAATAAAAAGGACTGGCATGAAAGACTACATGAAGCTTTTTGGGCATACCGAACGACGCTCAAGACAGTCACATAGTCAATGCCTTATGCTTGGAGTTTGGAGCCAAAGCAGTGCTCCCATTGGAGATAGAACTTCCCTCATTAAGGATGGAAGTTCACCATAAGGTTATGGGTGAAGATAATGCTCACTTCCGGCTCGAAGAACTCGATGCACTTGATGAGACCCGTCTTGTGGCACAGCAGAGGCTGGAAGCCTATCGAGCGAGAATGACCCAAGCATACGAAAGATTGACCAGACTGAGGACATTCTGTCAAGGAGAACTCGTACTGGTTGTCAAAAGATCTATGATCCGTAATCGTGCAAAACCTGGAAAGTTCGAGCCAAATTATGAGGGCTTGTATGTTATAGAGGAATTCTACCAAAGTGGAGCCTATCAACTCATAGATATGCACGGGAAAAGAATGTATCGACCAATAAACGGTGGATTCCTCAAGAAATATTATGCTTAAAGGGTTACGACCTAGGTCAATGATAAATGACGGCGCATGTGTTCGCTCCTTATCTTCCTAAGTCGGAACTCTGAGAGCCAAGTACTTCGCCCCGAATAAGGGGATGTTGGACCGCAACGTCCTTAAACTGATATTAGACCGCAACGTCTTTAAACTAATATTGGACCGAAATGTACCTAAACAAGTATATCGTCCCTAACACGGGAATGGTGGAACGAAATGTCCCTAAACTAGTATATCGTCCCTAACACGAGAATGGTGGACCGAAATGTCCCTAAACTAGTATATCGTCCCTAACACAGGAATGATGGACCGAGATGTCCCTAAACTAATATGTTCCCGCATGCATGATGATGTTAGACCGGGATGTCCCTAAACTAGCTCGTTGTCTCGAACATGGGAATGTTGGACCGCGAAGTCCCTAAACTAATGTGCTCCTTGAGATCGACATTACAACTTAAGTCTCACTAGTAAAGATTGCAACTCAAGTCCTACCTGCAAGGCTGCACTTGAAGTCCCACCGGCTATGAAGCTTCACCGATGATGCAGTCCTTCAAAAAAAATGAAATGTCCATAAGCAAAATGTGTATGGATGAAAATCTGAAAGTGTGCCATGAGTAAAAAACAGCAGGACTGCTGGTGAGCTTGTGAAAACCCGAAAGAACGCAAACTCATAAAAATACACTTACAAAGTCCTCTCGATGAACAAGAAGAACACATAAGTGAGATCCTTACGACTAACAAAGGTGAGAGACACTTGGAGATCCCTACGATATCCAAGGACAATATACACTTACGAGATCTTTTTGACTCGTAAGGAGAATATACCCTTTTATGAGACCATCAGGGCTTATAGAATTCAAAAGCCTCAGGTTACAGATCAGACCCTATGCTTAAACCATATATACCCCTTTAAAATAGCCCTACAGGTAGTTCGATCTCGACTCTTGTATACAATTCATGACACAAATAAACATAAATAAACCCAAGTTCCACATGGTGGACGGCACTTGTAAGTCTTCTCGACTTGCAAGGAGAAAAGTACTCTTATGGAATCCTTACGACTTACGAAATTCACTTAGGGGTCCTCACGATTCCTATGGAGAAAATGCACCTATGAGATCCTCTTAACTCATATGGAGAAGATAATTTTACGAGACCCTCACGGCTCATAAACATTAAAAAGCCTTAGTTGATGGGATCCTAACCCCATCTTCTAAGCCACCTTTGACTAAAGAAGGAAATGGTAAATGATGAATCGCACTTAGCAATATTCCAATTGTAGCGAAATTGATGCCAAAATTGGTATTAGACTCAAAAAAATACATATGAAATAGCCAAAATGATATGGCAACTTGCAATAAAAAGCAGCGAATACAAAAAAAAAAAATAGCTGAAATGATTGGGCACCGCGAAAAATAGCCGAAATGATTGGGCAATCGCAGCTTTCACAATATGAAAAGTTGAAATGACAGAGTATCACAGAGAATAAAAAATTGATAAAATAAAATTTTTCTGCCCTGCAGATGGTTCGAATCTCGAATTCTGTAGACAATTCATGAACGTTCGACTCACTCCGGTGAATTACGATTACAACGTCAAAAAAGGACCAAAGGGTCAAATCAAAGTGGAGTGATGGCAAAATCCTAGCTCTAGATCTCGATGGCAACATGTACAGCCTAAAAATTATCTCGACGTCCCTTATTATTCCAGCAGGATGCAGGCGCGATGTCAGCAAGGACCAAAGACTCAAATCAAAGTGGAGTGATGGAAAAATCCTAGCTCCAGATCTCGATGGCAACATCTACAGCCTAGAGATTATCTTGACGTCCTTCCAACAGAGTGCGGACACGACATCATGAAGGCTCTAAGGAGCCAAAGCTAAAGCGGAGTAATGGAAAAATCCTAGCTCCAGATCTCGATAGCAAACTATGTGGCCTAAAGACCAATTCGATGTCCTTCTCATTCCAGCAGAGTGTATACACAACGTCAACAAGGACCTAAGGGTCCAAACGAACCTAAGTGACGGCATATTCTTAGTTTCGGGTCTTGATAGCAATACTTGTAGAAGCCTAAAGACCATCGGATGTTAACCCACCTATGACGAATTGGTGGATGAAAACACCATAGAAAGGAGAAAGGTGCAGATCATGAACTTCAAGGCATAGAATTGCATTTCTTAAATATCAGAATTTGAGTCGATGGTAGATGACGACGCCCATGTCCGCTCGCTACCTTATCAGATTAAGATTCTGAAAGTTGTGTATAATATGTCGGCTTGAGAGCAGTCTTTCACTCTACACCACTTCACCCACGCATATACCTTCATGGGCAAAGTAGCGGGGGGCATTTGTTCGACATGATTTTTTTTATCAAATATCAATAAACATGCATATTCATTTCAATCATAGGAAAAGGATCACCAAATATGGGATGTGGACTACAAGGATTAACAAAACAGTATACAAAGTTCTCTAACTCTCTTTCGGCCCTCTCTACCATGCCGTAATGGTGATTCCTAAGAAGAGTCTTTCCCCACCTGTCACCGCCGCGCTAGTCAGCAAAAGAAAACAAGACAGCTTGCCGAGCCTATATTTGGCTTATCGTATGAATGGAGAGGCCCCTTAGAGGCTCCGTAATCAAGCATGCTTCGTGAATGCGGTCGATCTTTTCCTCCGCCGCATCAAGCATAGCTAAAGTCATCTCCGCCGGATGAGGAGGAATCTCATCAAGGATGGCAAGGAAGATCATTCGAAGCCAAATAGAGCCGGCGGGAAGAGGAGATCCCCTACGGACCATAAGCTCGTGTATCACTGTATCGCACAGAGAACATGATTCGCTAGACGTGCAGCAAAACGAGAAATAATCAACTAATAGGCATCTTTCATGGCTGTCGAGGAGCATGTGAGCAATTGCAAGTCATGGTTCTTTTTCTATGAAAGTGAAGGTTCTTTCTCCGTAAAACTGAAGGAGAAGATGAGCACTTCTTCAAATTATAAAGAGGAATATCCAAGTCTTGACACAAAAAATGTTGCACTTAATTAAAGTTGGAACGATTTCCAAGATCTGACCAAAAGAAAGTGTAAGAAAAGAGGAGGATAGCTTAGAAAATCACGAGAGAAGAGAAAAGAAAAGAAAAGATGAATGGAAGCCCTCGCATGTTAAACACATGAGCGCTCACATGCAAAGCATGCGAGAGCCGGCTTCAGATAGGATTAAATCCTATGATAAACCCCCATGTGTTAAACATGTTAGCGCTCATGTGCAAAGCACGTGAGCGCTGCTGCGATATATGTATATGGCAGCGCTCACGTGATATCCACGTGAGCACATCAATTTGAAGCGCTAGTTTAAAGTAGAATTGAATTTTATATAGAATTAAATTCTATATAGAATTAAATTCTATTCGGAAAATATTTCCCCTAATCTTTCTAATATTAGAAAAATTTTCTCTGTTAAACCGAGGGCCCTTGGATTTAAAATCCAATGGTGATTAATGAAAGTCTACCCTAGCACCTGCAAGGGGTCCAAGTAGCATCAAGCATGCCAAATTCAAATTTTTATGGCGCTAAGCTAGAATATCCAAGATCTTTAGCTAGGTGATTAGGGTTTAGTTTTGATATCTAGTAAACTATGAGAAATGAAAGATGGCTATACCATCGTAGATCGAGTCCTTCACTTCACATGCTCCGTGTAGTAGTTCCGTGACTCCACTAGATTCCATTTAAGGGTTTGGAAGAGCTTCCTCCGATGACCTTCATGCTGAAAATGGTCCATGCAAAGTCCCTCCAACTCAAGCTACCTCCGTACTAAACTCTTTAACGTAAGAAATACGCTACACTCGATCGCTAGTCAAGTGTAGGATGATGAAGTAGGGGATGTTAAATTTGCTCACAAGTTTGTGTTCAAGCTTCATGGTTCACATCACATGTGAGGGTTGAAGCTTGAACTATGACATTTGAGGAAGAAGAAGAAGCTAGAGAGCAACCATGAGAGCAACTCAAGAAAATAGCTAAGTGTTGAGAATGAGCTCAAGAATGAATGGCAACTCTTGACCCCCACTCATTCAAGCATGGAATTTTGCAATATAAAATTGCAACCATGCTTGAATAATGAGTTAATATGAATAAACAAATATAAATTCCATGCTTGCAACCATGCTCTCATTTTCCACCTCATTTCTATTTTTCTCAAAAATAGAAATCATGCCATGCTACATATATATATTAATACATATAAGAAAATATTTAGTGAGCTAATGATATTAGTTAAAATATAATTATATCAAATAAAATATATATCACATTATTAAATCAACACTTGATTTAATAACCCGGTTATATCACATATGACCGACTAATATCATTTATCTGAATATCACATTATCAAATCAACACTTGATTCGGCACTCAGGTTATATCACATATAACCAAAGTGATAACAGATAACTGCCAGATTATAATACGGTATCACATACACGTATTTAATCAGGCCCACACACATATCACATATGTGTCATACTTTGTTTTGCTTGAACCAGGGAACTTCTGTATGGGACTCTAAAGACTCGTCAATACGCTAGCAGTAGGTGATGATCATATCAGTCACCTACAAGCCGTCAACGGTACTAGCTGGACGTAACGGCTATCCAGGTATTGAGCGATATGAAGATCAACAAGAAAGCTTATCCATACTCTCCATGAAGCCTATCAGTAACACTACCGTACAGTCCGGTCTCTTCGTCTGATATGTTGCATATCATGTTTAGGGGTGGTAAACGTTAGTCCCCAGTAACGTGATAAGTCATGCCGATGTCTGGTCTATAACGGTTCGAGAAACTACTAATAACACTTATCAGTAAATCTCGGCAGCAGCCCTGGCCAGCGACTTCCAGTTATAGCCAATCGAGCATAACACAACATCAACCCCCAATACCGAGAGAGACGAAACCCCTCCTATTGCTCATTGCCTCTATATGACTCAGGAATGTACCCAAAATCCACCTGTTTTCATAACTCCTCTTGAGCGTAGTAAGGAAGAAATTAAAGCACAGTGGGAGCCACACAAGACTCTATAACGATCTCGGGTTTACAGACTAACCTATACCAGTTTTACCAGAGGACTGCTATCTGACGAAATGTATACTACCACGTAGGAGTCCTAGACGAGTCCTGTTTGGTGTACCCATTCTCCAATGAGCACATGTGTATAATCTTTGATGTCACACACCAATGTTTGTAGGGTCAACCATCGCTCTCTAAGGGACAAGAAACGTACACACTAGTCCACTCTGGAATATCGATGCCCTAGTCTCAATATTCTCTTGACTAGGAACTGATTAAAGGATGTACTTTTGGACCACCCTGGCCCCACCAGTATGATCTCATCATAGTCCTGGTAGTCAAGTACATATCCTAAGGGCTTTATCAACATGTAAGAGACAGACAATATAAATACCAGTCTACATGTTAAGATAAAGGTAACCTGATAGTATACTATCATGTTATTCCCCGCCGGAAGGCGTGACTGGGACGTTGGGACGTCCAGGCCTGAATTCCGAGGGCAGATGCTATTTGGTGCTATCCGTCCACCTCTCCGAAGATACCAAGTTGATTTATGACACAATATATCGAAGGTTTAAACGGATGTGGCCGATGTAGCAGACTTCGTCAGATTCCCCCTCGTTGAGGTGTTTTTGATTGTGGGGACGCTCTTCCCTGCAGGCGCAAGCCCCTTCGGTTAATTACGCTACCGCATCGCGGTAACCACTTTCTCCTTCTCCAGATGGTCACTTCGTGTCGTGTGTGTTTGTTTTGTTTTTGGTTGCCCGTGGATTGTATACGGAGACTAATTTATGTTGTCGCCCGTAGGGCGTGGATTAGTCCAAACCGTATTTTCTTAGATTTGGGTTTGGGGTTGGGTTTAAGGATACGTTAGTCTCATTTGAGACTAAGATCAACTTAAACGTTTGTTAAGGATACGTTAGTCTAATTTTAGACTAAGATCAACTTAACGGGATCGTTTAGATCTAACAAAAAAGCATTTGGCCTCTGTTGTTTAGTTTAGGGACATTGCGGTCCATTAGTTTAAGGACATTATGGTCCAATGTTAGTTTAAGGACATTACGGTCCATGGCTTAAGAACCCCACAGTCCGTGGTTAAGGACATCATAGTCCATGGGTTTAAGGACCCACAGTCCATAGTTTAAAGACGTTATAGTCTATAAATTTTAAGGACATCACAGTCCATGAGTTTAAGGACCCCACAGTCCATGGAATGTTTAGTTACCGGGACCCGTCACCTCTCTGAAGACGTTAAAGGATTACAACGATAAATATCAAAGGAGTGAAGATATGTACCCTTGAACCAATATTGGTTGGGAGATCTGTAGTCCAATTGGGACTAAGATCAAAGATTTATGAGCACATGGGCTCAATTAATCTGAATGAGGGATTAATGGCCAACTTGGGCTCGGCCCACTCAATTAAATGTTAAACATTTGACAATGCTGGGTATTGATTTGAGTTCTGACAATATTTTTGTCTTTTACTGAATGCTGAGCATTCATCATAGCTCTGGGCTTTATAGAACAATTTATGTTCTCGTAGCGCACACATGAGGAGCACGTGGTGAGATTAGTGCTTTGCGCCAATCATAGAGCGCAGAGCGCTTCTGCTGGGTAGCGCACACATAAGGAGCAAGTGGCGCGCTTGGCGCTAAGCGCCAGATAATGGGAGCATTGCGCCAGTTTATGAGCGCAAAGCGCTATTTTATGAGCGCAAAGCGCTGTTTGTTCAGTGGCGCACACGTGAGCGGCACGTGGTGCGCTTGGCGCTGAGCGCCAGTCCAAGAGCGCAAAGCGCTAGTTTATGAGCGCAAAACGCTATTTGATCAGCTTTATGATCTGAGAAAATAAATTCTCGCTTATAAGAGACTTTGTCTTAAGTTTCTAAGAACAAAGTTCTTATTCTATAGGAGATGTTTCAATCTCTTATTTTGGTGAAAGGTTTTGCCTTTATGAATCTGTGATCCTAAGAGAATTGAATTATTCTCCCCCTCTTATAATGAGATACTATGATCTCTTTGTGAAAGACCTTAGTCTTATAGATCTATGATCTGTAAGAAGAATTATGTTCTTATTCTTATTTTATGATGAGATCTTTTGATCTCTTTGTGAAAGACCTTGGTCTTGTAGATCTATGATCTTAAAGAAAGAAGCGAATTCTTATTTTAATATGAGACGATTTCGTCTTTCTGTTCTTTTTACCTTGAAGAAAAGTTCTTCTTCTACCGAGAGCTTGGCTCTTCTTTCTGAGATCTCTCAAAGTTTGTGTGTGTGTGGGGAGGGGGGGTTCCTCTATATGTTTTTCTATCTCTGAGACTTGAAGTCTTGGGCCTTTATATAGGGCGAGCTGATTTGTTCAATCGGTTAAGGAGATCTTTTCTTCAATTGATTTGGGGATTTTCCCATCGTTGGATCTTTGATCCAAGGGCTTCTGATTTACAGAAGGCAATCTTCTTGTTTTTAACAAGATTGGGAAATCTTTTTCATACAGAATTTATTCTGTATTTCGGTAATTTTTAATCACTTTTGAATCATTGATTTACAGAGCAAAATTTTTTTGTTTGGAAAGATTTTTTGGAATTTTTCCTTAACAGAATTTTATTCTGATCAATTGATGATTTTTAATCATGTTCGTTGGATCTTTGATCCAACGGTTGGAAACGTTTAGTTCCAGCGCTAGCGCTTACATGCTTTGCACATGGTGCGCTACTTAGAGTGCAGCGCTCTTCGCGCTAGCGCTTACGTTCTTTGCACGTGGTGTACTGCTTAGAGTGTAGCGCTCTTAGCGCTAGCGCTCATGTGCTTTGCACGTGAGCGCTGCCTCAGAGTCTTTGACTCTCTCAGTGCTGGCGCTGCTATGAAGCGCTGTTTCATTTCAAAATTTGAAATTTTGAACAGAGCTTTGCTCTGATTGGGGGAAACAAATGCCCCCCCGGCCGTTGCGCTTACATGGCCCACACATAAGTGCAGCGGTGGCAGCATATCTACCATTCGATCAACTCAGAAGTTGAAACGGCTCTCAGCGCCTATAAATAGGACCCTTGGCCCTTGAGATGATTTCTGTTCATCTTCTTACTTTCTGAGAATTTTTATTCTCCCTCAGAGCATAGCTCTTCATCTTAAGAATTTTCTTAAGGACAGAACTCTGTCAAAATTTAGGTAAACATTAAATCTTTTAATAATCTAGGGTTTCGCCCATTAACAGAGCTTTGCTCTTCATAGATCTTTGATCTAAAGAAAACCCTTTTAGGGTTTCATTAACAGTGCTTTGCTCTCTTGAAATCATAGAACTAAAGAGATCTTTCCTGGGGTTTCTTAACCCATTAATGGAGCTTTTTTAGATCATAGATCTTCAAGAAAACCTTTGTAGGGTTTCTCAATAGAGCTTTGCTCTCGTTAGCTCTTAGATCTTAAGAGATCCTTTTTAGGGTTTCTTAACTCATTAACAGAGCTTTACTCTTTTCAAATCATATAGATTTATTAATCTTTCATAAAGAACTCTTAAGAGTTTGTTCATGGATCTTGAAGATCATTTTATTCCATTAAAACTTTACTTTAAGTTCTCTGATGGGTTATTCCATTATTTTTTAGAGCAAGGCTCTTAGAATTTTCTTGAGGAAATTTATTCTTTCATCATTATAATCTGACAGGTGTCATTCTATCACAGAGCTCTGCTCTCAAGGGGAGATTTACTCCTCTGACCGAGGGGTTCTCATTGAATGAGAATCAATTGAGGATTTCCTCATTTAATGACAGTCTCATCAAATAATGAGACTGTTTTTATTAATGATGAACTGTCATCTAGATTATGTGGGTCCCCTTTGGTCCCTTTTTACTGCATTACAGTGTGGTACAGATTTAAAATACCTAACATTGGTGGCTAGAAATTTGTTCTTTCCCCGCAGGTACTATGTCTTTCGACACTTCCTTCCCGTTCGCCCGTTCGGAAGGCGGATTCCCCGAAGCGCCCGTAAACCGAGAGATTTTTGCGCTGATCAAAGCACAAGAATCTTCACCTATGTGGAACATGGTACAACCAAATCATCAGGGGTCGACGGAGCTTTTCTTGCGCGACACCTTCGGATCCTATTTCAGCGATCCCTTATGCAGATGCACCCCCGATAAACTATACTGTGGAGGAGGTGAATTGGACTTCCGAGGGTCTCCTTCGGCCTTCTATGGCCGCAATACCCGTGCAGCCGCCGGTGGCTTTGGACACACTAGGGCGGCGCATATGTCAGGGCGAGTCGCGCCCTTGGGGACAGCCATACAACATAGGACTAACTCTCCGTCACCCAGCCGGATATCTGCAGTAGGCCTGATGCATCTTATCGGCGAAGAAGCTACAGCTGCTATGGCTCGGATTGTACCCTGCGATCTATGCTTCTTTGTTCCAGTATTCCGCACCTCCTACATCGTGGGTCAAGGCATTTTTTGAGCAGTGGAATATTTCGACCCACACCTTCCTCTTATTGGATCGAGAAGTCTCCGTTTCTTTAGAGGAATTTGCTGAGGTCTCTGGTTTACCCGTTAGGGGAGAACATTACGAGGAGCTGCTTCCTCCGGATGAGTATATTTTTGCCACCAAATCAGTGGTAATGGGTCTTACCCCAGAGAATGCCATTCAACACCAATTCTCAAGTTTGATAAAGGTGTTGAATATCTATGAGAGCCTCTTTCTCGAATCCGGAGGATGCGGGGTTAATTTCACCGATTTCATCGCCTGTTTTCTCCGTACGGAAGTACTATCGAAGGAAGCCGCGAAGTTCGCCAAACTCGATGATCCTTTTAGCTTAGGTTTGGGTAACCTGCCGACGGTGGAGGCGGATCAGAAGAACTTCTTTCTCCCTGACACCCCGGTCGTCCCTTTTACAGAGCTGGCAGCTCCTGGGATCGACGAAGAAACATTCTTTTTAGGGTTTCTCGAGTTATGGCTGAGCTGGTTCGCGCTTCCGATGCACCCTCTCCATATGTGGTCGTCCATCTTCTACCCAACGCATCGAATGGTTGCTGGGATACAAGTGGCCGTCGGGATCGCTAGGTTAGCCCACTTGTATCACGGCCTCAGCTTGGCAGCGGATACTACTAAGCCAGGGGTGCAGCATGCCAACTTCTCAATGCATTATTTCACCTCGTGGCTCGAGTTGCACGTGCTTGGCGTCTTCGGTATCCATAGAAGACCTTCCTTTTATGACAGATGTAAGTTCCCTCGGATAATGCGGCTAGTCGACGCATCCATCGTAAATCCGACATCGCGGGAAGCTAGGGGTTTGCTCCTTCGTCCATGCACGGTTGGAGATGGTATGTCCTTCACCGATAAAATTTTGACCGTCGGCCAGGAATCTACAAAAACGGTGCTGCCATTGCAGGACATTTTTAAAGACGGGGCCTCTGTGTTGAAAGCTCGGGAGATTCTCCATCTGTAATCCATCAGGCCGAGCTTTCTCGTATTTAGGCAGAATGATGCGGCGTTGTTCATGAGATACAACCCGCATCATTTCGCCCAGCAGCTAAGTTATAATCAGGGCGTCCTGCTTGAGGCTTTCTTGGCAGAACCTGCTACTACCGAAGAGGGTAACCGGAGCATGCTGCACCATTTTATGCGCCTAAACACAGAGTCCAACTTCTTCATCAGTGAACCGAGTTGTGTTCCGAAGGCCCTGAATGTGTATGTGGCATGGTTTCAACATTTGATGGGTGCCGTCATTAGGGAAGAAAAGTGATTGCTGTTTGATCGCAAGGGTGCAGCGCCAGCTGGTAACCCTGCTATTCCCTTAAAGCGACGGACCATTGTCCGTCCTCCCTTAAGGGAAGCTGCTGCGGCTGTGGCGCCGCGTGATATGACTGAGCTACCGATGCCCTTGCTCCCATTGAATCGGTGACTGTGGCGTCTCTCGATTCTGACGTAGGTTCAGATATCGGGACTTGTCGTCTTAAGGTGCCCACCAAACGTAAGCTTATGCTAGCGGCGACCGGCACTTGCTCGCAGAAGAAGAAGAAGAAGTCGATTCTTTCTGTAGACGTTGTACTTGGCCAGGAGCCTCATGGTCCTTATAACGAGGGCCTAAGAGAATATGGGACCAACGAAGGCTTATTTATGGCGCCGGATGATACCGATCTGGTGGCCGCCATCGCAGCTTCCGAGCGACTCGCTAGCCACAAAGCAGTACTGATCATCCTCGCATAATCAAGTAAACTTCAGCCGTATCTTTTGTCATTGCATTACATTTTTATTATCATGTTTTGACTGACACTTTTCCTTCAACAGGCGTTTCCACTGAAAAGGTTCTCGTGGCTTCCCTCAAGACTTTTGAGGAGGAAGAGAGGCTTCGCGCTTCGCTGGGCGTTGGTATATTTCGGATCATTGTGTTTTCATTCCCCTTTCTTATAGGTAATCTGACCCCTTTCTCATCTTATCGCAGGGATTATTTCGACTCAAGTTATCCCCAGTGCCGTGCCGACTTCACAGGATGGTGCGGAGACGCTTCCAAGGTCGGCCACCGATGTCCCAGCTCCGCCAGTATTGCTAAAAGAGGCTTCACTTAAGCAACCGATGACGGATGCCATAACGTCTCCATAGGTAGCTCCTGTCGCGGACGATGACGTCTCCTTGACGGAGGTTTTGAGAAGATCAGCTCCCACGGCCCTAGCGGAAAGAAAGCGAATGAGGTGTGCAGCAAGAGAACGTAACGCCGCCTTGGCCACGTGTGCAAGCTCGAGCGCTGCTTCCCCTGTCCGTGCTTCTTCAGAGGGTGCTTCGGGCACCCTGTCTACCGCCCATAGACAGGCAGCACGTGTGGCTCGGGAAGCAATTGAAATGTTGACCCAAGGTAACGTAATACTGGGTCCTTTTGTCAGAATTTGATCTTCAGATTCTCATACATCTTACCCTGTAGGGCCAAGTCCTGGTGAGAAGGTGGCGAGTGAGATGAAGGCAACTACTGAGCCCAAAGCGGCTACTCTTTCCCACGAGTCCGGGACTGCTCCGATTGCAGCTCTTTTCGCCTGCGGTTCCCTGCTATCTCCTGGCGTCGCGAGCGTCACGACAGCTCTCGTGGAATCGAGGGATGAAGCTACGGGCGGCGAAACCATCCCCCTAAATGAGATTGAAGAAGTCGTGATGCTTGGCGATGCTCCCATCACAGTTCTGGCTGATGACCTGTCTGGTAGGTCTCGGGTCACTGCATTCTTTTCGTTTCACAATCCTTTCTGATGACATTCTTTTCCTTTTGAATGTAGGTGTGGCGAGCGCTGAGGTTACGATACCTGAAGAAGCACCACCAGTTGCCGTTTTGACGGTCGGTTCCCCTTCGTCCTCTCTTATATCTTCTCAACTGCTGGAAGGTATGGGTTTGTGATAAATTTAAATCGGGGACAGTATCTTTCGTGTACTGACTATGTATCATCGTAATCTCGCAGGAGTTCTCTTTGATCATCTGTATCAAGTGCTGAATCCGCACTTCACCTTCCATTCGGAGATTAGCCTACCCACTGGTGCCGGTGCGTATCTTTTCTAACCGACATCTTTTCTTTTCTTTGATGGGTAGCCATGTTATTGCTAATTCCTCTTTGCATTACTCGTAGCCTTACAAATTGAAGGAGGGGTCAAGGGTATCATCGCGCCACCAAAACTCCCAGCTCTGCCCCCCTGTTGCAGCCGGTATAGTAGACTCTTTTGTTCGTGTATTTTTCTTTATTTCTTAAGCCGACATCTGATTATGATTTGTTTTGCAGCAGTCACACCGACTCCAGTTTCGTTCGAGTTTCGCATTATAATGCCGGCATGGCCCTTTTCTAGACGTTCATCTTCAAAAGGTGCTGTGACCAGTCTGCGTATGTTGAGCGAATACATCGAGAAGCTTGATGCGGAGGACCCTACATTCGCTGCAGATTTTGCTGCCGAGGTTAATCCAATGCTGGTGACGCTTGTGAACTTCCATAACGAAGGCGTCGTTGAGTCTTGGGTTAACCACTGTAGGAAGATTGAGGCCTGCCTGCATGAGCTTGAGCTTAGGCGTCTTACTCCTGAGATTCAGGCTTTGAACTCCTAGCAGGCTGCGTGGGTTGAGCAGAGCATGCCCATCCTCTGCTATTTCGAACAAGAAGCGATCTTGAGGCGGAAGGAACACGAGGAGGCTTTGGATGAATCTGCCCGGCTGCGCTCCCAAGTTAAAATGAACGCCACGCAACTGAGAGCCGTCTTTGATAACTTGCAGCGATGTATTTCGGACGAGCTGGTATTGAGGCGGAAGCTCGACTCTATTGAGCAGGTTACGCAGAGTCGCGAAGCTGCCCAATGGGAAATCGATGAGAAGGTTTCATCGTGCTTGCAGCAAAGGGCTAGAATTGAAGCAGAGCTGGCCGTGGCGGCCGATTATGAGAAGGCGTTGAGAGGAGTGCGTGAGCAGCTAGCTGATTTATTGAAGATGCTTCTTTCTCAGTAGCTGTTTTGCATAGATTGAACGCTTGTAATCTTTTAATAACATGTATCCATTTTTTATTCTTTCATATGATTCAACTTGTACTCCATTAAATTCATGAATAAAAGATACACATTTTTTTGTTTTATTGTTGCTTTCTTCTCTTTGTTGTGTCGTTGCTCTGTGATTTTAGCAAGTGTGGCCTGTAGCTAGTAGAGAACATTTTATCTTAGCCTCCTTGTAGGGTAGCGATGGCTTAGGAAGCAGGTTCAGGTCTGCTGCCTAAGACTTTTCAACTTTATGAGCCGTGAGGGTCTCATAAAGACTTTTCTCCCTGCGAGTCGAGAGGATCTCATAGGTGTATTTTCTCCTTAGGAATCGTGAGGATTCCTAAGGGCGTTTTCTCTTGAGAGTCGTAAGGATCTCAAAAGAGGATTTTTCTTGCTTACGAGTCGAGAGGGCTTGTAAGTGATTGTTTCCTTTCTTGTCGGAGAGTGTGGCCTGTAGAAAATTTACCTTGACCTCTCTGCGAGGCAATGATAGCTTGGGAGACAAGGTTAGGATCTGCCACCTAAGACTTTTCAACTTTATGAGCCGTGAGGGTCTCATAAAGATTTTTCTCCCTACAGGTCGAGAGGATCCCGTAGGTGTATTTTCTCCTTAGGAATCGTGAGGATTCCTAAGTGAGTTTTCTCTTGAGAGTCGTAAGGATCTCACAAGAGAATTTTCTCCTTACGAGTCAAGAGGACTCGTAAGTGATTAATGAGTTGACTTGCTTCCGAATCAAAGAATTGCTTTGACGAGAAAGTTGAGGGTTGACTTTATTCGCATTTCACGGAGTCAGGGGTTGACTTTATCCGCATTTCACAGAGTCAGGGGGTTGACTTTATCCGCATTTCACGGGGTTAGGAGTTGCTTTGGACGTTTCCCACGGGGTCAGGATTGACATTAGCCGTGTTCTACGGGACCAGAAGATGCTCTGGGCGCTTCCCACGGGGTCAGGATTGACATTAGCCGTGTTCTGTGGGACCAGGAGGTGCTTTGGGCGCTTCCCATGGGGTCAGGATTGACATTAGTCGTGTTCTGCGGGACCAGGAGGTGCTCTGAGCCCTTCCCACGGGGTCAAGATTGACATTATCCGTGTTCTACCGGACTAGGAGGTGCTCTGGACTCTTCCCACGGGGTCAGGTTTGACATTAGCCGTGTTCTGCGGGACCAGGAGGTGCTCTGGGCGCTTCCCACGGGGTCAGGACTGACATTAGCCATGTTCTGCGAGACCAGGAGGTGCTCTGGGTGCTTCCCACGGGGTCAGGTTTGACATTAGCCGTGTTCTGCGGGACCAGGAGGTGCTTTGGGCGCTTCCCACGGGGTCAGGATTGACATTAGCCGTGTTCTTCGGAACCAGGATTTGCTCTGGGCGTTTCCCAAGGGGTCAGGATTGACATTAGCCGTGTTCTACAGGACCAGGAGGTGCTCTCTCGGTTGTCTGTGAACCGTCGAGGTTTGGAACAGAGACTTTTCCATGGCCCAAAGGTTGATTGTCGTGTCTGAATCCTGCTGGACTGAGGAGGAACGCTGTTGTGGGTTTTTAGGTTGTAGATGTGGCCATTGAGACTTGGCTCTCTTTCTGATGGAGCCTGGTGGGAAGGTATGGTTCCCTCTTCGTTTGTGCCCCTGGATTGTATACAGGGATCGATATGATCTCACATGTAGGGAAAAAAGTTTCACTTTATATATTTTTCTTTCTGCGATGCTCGATCATTTTAGCTTTTATATCGCGAAAGTCGCGATTGCCCAATCATTTCGACTATTTTTCGCGGTGCCCAATCATTTCGACTATTTGCTTTATTTACTCGCTGCTTTTTATTGTGAGTTGCCCAACCATTTCGGCTATTTTGTATGCATAGATTTTTACTTGCTGATTTCGTTGTAAGTTGCCCCATCATTTCGGCTATTTCGTATGCATTTGTGGCTCGCTGGCTTTTTGCTGCGAGTTTTGGGATTTGACACCGATTTCGGCATCAACATCGCTACAACTGGGATATTTCCATGAGCGAATCATCATTTGCCTCTGTCGATGTCGAACAAAGGTGGCTTAGCAAACAGGCTTAAGATCCTGTCGACTAAGGCTTTTGATTTCATGAGCCATAAGGGTCTCATAAAGGTATTTTTCCCTACGATTCGTGAGGATCTCATAGGTGCGTTTTCTCCTTAGGAATCGTGAGGATTCCTAAGTGTATGGTCTCTTATAAGTCGTAAGGATCTTACAAGAGTGTTTTCTCCTTATAAATCGAGAGGACTTACAAGTGTCGTTCGCCTTATGAGCATATCCTTAGTCTCTGGTGGGACTTTGTTAGGGAAATTTTTATTCGAGCCCGTAGATTGTATACAAGGGTCGATATTGAGACGCTTGCAGGGCAGCATCGGAGATTGTGATGGCTTAAGAACAGGTTCAGATCCCTGTAGCTTAAGGCTTTTGAACCCTGTGAGCCGTGAGGGTCTCAAAGGGGAATTCTCCTTACGAGTCATGAGGATCTCGTAAGTGTAATTTCTCCTTAGGAATCGTGGGGATCCCTAAGTGTGTTGCTCCTTTGTGAGTCGTAAGGATCTCACGCAGGTATTTTCTCCTCACAAGGTCGAGATAACCTTGCGAGTGTATTTTAACGAGATTGCGCCCTTTCGGGTTTTCACAAAACTCGCCGGTAGCCCTGCTGTTTTTACTCACGGAACCCTTTCAGGTTTTCATCCGTGCCCATCTCGCTTATGGACATACCGTTTTTTTATGTCTGCCTTGGGATGCTGCGGTTCGTAGTAGTTTATAGACGTCTCAGTCAATAGCCAGTTTTAGTACATATTGGTCCATCGCTAGTTTAAGGACGTTTCGGTCCGTGGCCTGCTAGTACTTATAGAGTTCAGGCTTAGAAAGATAGCGAGCGGACATAGGCGTCGTCATCTATCGTTAACTTAGGCCGTGACTCGTCAGGCGTAGTATTTTTTTAGGAATCGACCGTTTATTGGCCGGAAAGGTCTTTCACCATGCATGTCCATGAGTAGATAGGCTCCACCGTGGTAAACTCTATCTATGATGTACGGGCCTTCATAGTTCGACTCGAATTTTCCCCATTTGGCACGATTGGGGATCATAGGTCTTTTGATCACTAGCACGAGTTCGCCTTGGCGGAATGTCCTTGGCCTGGTCAATCTTTCGTATGAGCATGTTATCTTTGCTTTATAAGCCTCTAGGTTTTGTTGCGCCATGAACCGGGTTTCATCAAGGACGTCAAGCTCCTCAAGCCGAAGGTGAGCATTTTCTTCGTCTGTTAGTTCGTAGTGAACCGCCACTCGTAGAGAGGGTAACTCTATCTCGAGGGGGAGTACCGCTTCTGTGCCGAATACCAATGCATACGGCGTTGTGTTTGTGGCCGTTTTGAATGTAGTTCGATACGCCCAGAGAGCTTCATGCAGTCTCTCGTGCCAGTCCCTCTTATTTTAAGACACCGTCTTTTTCACGATCTTCATCAAGGTCTTGTTGAAAGCCTCAGCTAGACCGTTAGCTCAGGGATTATAGACTGAAGAGTATCTCCAGTCTATGTTATGCTGTTGTGCGAAGCAGCTGATCTTGTGGCTTCTATAGGCTGGCCCGTTATCGGAGATAATCCGTCGCGGAGTGCCGAACCGGTAAATGACGTGTGTCTTGAAGAAATGGAGAATATTCTCCGTCTTCACTTCCCTCAGCGGTACTGCTTCTTCCCATTTGGAGAAGTAATCGGTTGTTGCCAGGATGAACCGATGTCCTCTGGACGATGCTGGTTCGATGGGGCCGATTATGTCAGTTCCCCACATTTCGAATGGCCAGCTGGACACCGTTGGATGTAGTTGATTTGGATGCTGGTGAATAAAATCCCCGTGAATCTGGCACAAGTGGCATCTCTTCGTGTATTCGAGGCAGTCTTGGATCATCGTGGGCCAATAGTAGCCCATCCTTTTGATCTTTAGTTTCATTTTTGGCCCGGCTTTGTGAGAACCGCAGAGTCCGTCGTGAGTTTCTTAGACAACTCTCCTTGCCTCTTCTGGCCTCAGGCATCTTAGCCATAGAGAATCAAATGATCTCTTATACAGAGTATCATTGACAATGGCAAAGGATAGAGCTCGTTTCATGAGCTGATGTCTTAAGGACGCGTCTTCAGGTGTTCGACAGGATTTGAAGTAGTCTATAAAGACTTCTCTCCAATCCTTAACTTTTTTCTGGTCCTTTATTTGTAGAGCCGTTTGCTCGGTAGCTCCCTTTTCTTCGGAAGACTCCGGAGATATTTCTGCCGGTGCAAGAACCCGACGACTTTGTACAACGATCCTCACGTCATCGAGATTCTCGTCGGCCAGTTCTTTAGCGAGCTTGGCTAATGCATCCACCTTGCTATTTTCCGCGCGCAGTATGCTTTCCAGGTCATAGGCAGGGATTTGAGTCAGCAATTACTGCACTCTCTCGCCGTACTTCACCAACTCTGGTTTGCACGTCTGATAGTCGCCATTTACTTGACTAACGACCAGCTGGGAGTCCCCGTATATGATGAGGTTTTAAATTCCCATGTCGACAATGATCTCAAGACCTGCTATCAAAGCTTCGTATTCAGCTTCGTTGTTTGTCCTCGGCTCTGTCAAAGAGAAGGCAAAGCACATTATCCTCCTTGTGGAGTCACGAAAATGAGGCCTACCCCTGATTTGATTATGGGGGTGATTTGTTTGTGCTTATTCATGGAAGATACTCCATCAAAGTAGAGTTCCCATCGGATATCACTCCCTCCTTTCTCCCCGTCGATCGTGTCAAATGCGTGCTCGTCGGGCAATTCGCAGTTCAAAGGAGAATCGGCAGGTATCGGATGTTCAGCGAGGAAGTCGGCGATAGCCTGGCCTTTCATCGCCTTGAGGGGACGATAAGTTATCGAGAATTCCATTAAGAGTAGGGCCCATTTAGCGAGCCGTCCTGTTAGTATGACTTTTGACATCAAATATTTGAGAGGATCCACTTTCGATGAGATGTACCTCATGTGCCAAAGCATAGTGTCTGAGCTTCATTATCGCGAAGATTAATGCCAGGCAGTGTTTTTCAATGGGAGAGTAATTGTTTTCTACCCCCAGAAGAACTCGACTCAAGTAGTAGAGGGCTCTCTCCTTCCCTTGGTTGTTTTCTTGTGCCCAGAACGCGTCTAGAGAACCCTCAAGGGCGGTTGTATACAGAATGAGAGGCTTTCCCTTGACCGGAGCGGTTAGCATCGGAGCATTCTACAGGTATTGCTTGATTTCGTCCAGTGCGCTTTGGCATTTGCGATCCCAGATGAAAAGAGTCTCTTTCTTCATTAGGTGACTGTAAGGACGGCATTTGCCGGAGAGATTGGTTATGAATCGCCGGATATATGCGAGCTTTCCTTGGAGAGACCGCAGCTGCTTGAGAGTCCTTGGCGGAGGCATTTCCATGATCGCCTTGATCTTTGACGGGTCTATCTCGATGCCGTACGATGAATCCTAGGAATTTGCCCGAGGAAACTCCGAACGCACATTTAAGAGGGTTCATCTTCAAGTTGTATTTCTGAAGACGTTGGAACACGATCTTCAGATGCTCTAAATGTTCCTCATATGGTTTGCTTTTAACTACGAGGTCATCGATATAGCATTCGACAATTTCATGTATAAGGTCATAAAAAATCTTCGTCATGGCCCTCTGATAGGTGGCGCCGGCGTTCTTTAGACCGAAAGGTATCACCTTGTAGCAGAATATGCCCAAAGGGGTCCGGAAAGCGGTATGCTTCTGGTCCTGGGGATGCATCTTTATCTGATTGTATCCTGATGAGCCGTCCATGGAGGAGAAAACTTCGTGAGTGGACATATTATCTATCATCAGTTCAGTAACCGGTACAGGAAAATCATCCTACGGGTAAGCTTTATTGAGGTCCCGAAAATCCACGCAGATGCACACCTTCCCATTTTTCTTCATCACTGGGACAATGTTGGCAATCCAATCAGGGTACTGAACTTCTTGGATGAAGACGGAATTGATTAGCTTCTTGACCTCGGCGTTGATGCTCATCTCAAGCTCGAGCCGCATCCTTCTCGGCGCTTGTTTGACTGGCTTGATGTCCGGAGGTATCGCCAATCTGTGCATGGCTATTTCTGGATCTAGTCCCGGTATCTCGGAATAGTTCCATGCGAAGCAATCTTTATATTGTATGAGCACGTCTTTTAGCGTATCCACCCTTTCTTCAAACAACAGCTCACTGACGAACGTCGGCCGTGGGTCACTTGCTGTCCCCAAGTCGATTTTCTTGAGGTTATTTGCAGTAGTATGTATCCAATCTTCCAGCTCTTTTGGTGCCGGTGGAAACTCTGAGATCACGTCGTCGTCATCATTTTCGAAGCACCAGAGGAGGTCATCCATGTTCTCGGGTTCTTCTTCTGACAGCGTTATTACGTAACTGGTACGAGATCGCTTCCAAGACCGATGTTGGTCTAATTCTACTCTCGCCGCATACGTGGCTTTCGGTTCATGTTTCTGTGGTGGGGTTACCCTCCAACTGCTGGATAGAGCGAACCTGCCTTACTGATATTGGTCTTCTACCAAGTCTTTGAATGTGAAGCAGTCTTCGAGAGGATGTCCTATCGCTCGGTGATAGGAGCAATTGTCCGGGTGAGAGACCTCGCCTGCTTGCTTGGGGTGCTTGGACTCCAGGAGGGTAATCATCTAATGTTTTATGACAAGATCGACTATCCTCCTTGTCTTGTCTTGGGGAAAAGAATATGCTCGACCCATCTTCTTTATAAGAGATGGATCCCGGCTGCTCGATTCCCGATCGCTTGGCTTCTTAGACCCGCTTTTCCGCCGTCAACCGTTTTTTTTGTTCTTTGGTTTTATTTTACCTCTGCGTTGGGTCTTTTGTATGACGGGCTGGCGACGAAGAGCATCGTCATATTCCGCAGATTTTTTAAGGAGGCGCTGCGTCCTGGCTTTCTCGTAAATAGCTATTTCGCGATTATGGTCATCTCGAACCTTTTGACCCGCTTCCCTTATAAGCTTGTTCATCTGTTCTTCGAAAGAAGGACTTGGCATTTTCACGGTGGGACCTTATTTTGGTTCGGGGTCAGCATCTTCCCACAGAGCATCTCCTTCTTCATCGAAGTCATGTATGACGTAGAGGCCGTAGAATCGCTCCCGTTTCTTGGGTTGAATATATCCAAGCCCGATCGTTTCCATTCTCCCATTGGGCAATTTTCGCTGAGTTCCGGGGACGTTCCAGATCCTGTTGTAGAACTGAGCTTGTCGAGCAGTCTGCTTAAGGGGTATGCCTTGGCGCCTCAACAACTTCTTCAATCCTTCTGTGTAGTATCTGGACAGAAGGATGGGCTGAAGTCGGTCAAGTGTTGAGTCGGCACCATGCCAGACTTCTTTCTCCACTCTGGTTTCCGCTGATCGATAAAAGAGGATCGCCTTTTCATCTTTTCGCCTAGGAAGGACGTAGAATGTCTGCAGTTCCTGCACACTATAGGTATCAAGTGCGTCGAGCTCTTTGTAGTGCTCTCGCGGAACCATGGCGATTTGCAAACTCCGATCATTGTCCGCGAAGGCTTGTATTGATGTCCGAACAGAAAATACGGCATTGACCTCATCTTCCGAGTCGCTGCCGAAGATCAACATAGGGATGGACGGTCTCGGTTTGTTGCATTGGGGCGGTCCTGAATAGACTATCTCTTCTTCCTCCTCGGTATCACTCCCGATGACCGGAATGGTAGTGATATCTTTGTTCTTCGGTTTGTGGTATCTTTCCGTGTCTTCAAAATCTGGTAAGAAGTATTTCGCGTCTTCATACTTTCTGACTTCATTCATGGAGAATGGGTTCAATTCCCTTGTCACGGTATATTCGGGACCATCCATAAAATACTTCATACACTGATGTTGTGTAGAAGGGATGATGTTGTACTCGTGTAGTCAAGGCCTGCCGAGCAAAGCATTGTAGCATGTCTTGGCGTCAATGACGTGAAATTTAATATCTGTAACGAGCAGCCCAAAGCGTAACGTCAGTATCAAAGACCCGGGCGTCCTTGATGACTGGGAATCAAACCCGGAGATAGTGATCTTATCCCGAGCGAGGTGTTGAACGCTCATGCAGATTTCCTTCAACACTCTTACATTGAGGAGGTTAACGAGGACCCATTGTCAACCAGGATTTTGCCTATTTTGATATCATGACAGTATCCGGAGACATAAAGGGGACGGTTATGCTCGCACGTCCAGAAGAGGAGATCATCGCCGAAGGTGATATCGGCTGTGTGCACTTCTTCCAACTCGTCCTTCATCTTTTCTTCGGTGAGGAAAGCATGGAATTGTTCAGGCTCTTGTAGCGCCTTGATCAGCGAATCTCTCGCCTCTTTGGATAGCAGAAGGGCGTCGAGAATGCTGAGTTGTGAGGGTATCTACCTCAGGTATGCCAGAACGTTGTAATCCACCTTACTTTTCTTGGGCGGGTCCTTGGCTTCCATCTCTTCGAGGACTCGATCATCGAGGGCGATATCCTCAGGGATCTTTTCTATCCCCTATCCTTTTTATTCGATCCCTTGTTCGCAGGTCCGAGATTCTTTTCAAGCAGCGTACAATTGCGTGGTTGAATGTTCTTACAGGTCTTCATTTCTTCCTTTTTTCCTGAGGTGGATTCTTTGAAGAGAGGGCCGAGAGTCATTTCTTCTTTCGAATCGCTCCCGAAGGTGAGAAATCGTGGTCCCCTGTTATCAACCATGTGACAGTTGCCGGTAGCTTTTCCATGTTCTTCTGTCGCATTTTTCCACTGTCGACGAGCTTCACGCTTCATCCTCTTGAAGTGTTGCCTGTGAGCGACATACCCTTGCCACTAATATTTAAAGGCGTTGCACTCTTCGGTGGGGTGCGCAATCCTTCGATGATATAAACAGTAATCAGGATGCACATCCTCTTCATTAAGGTGTATCTCATCAGAAATGTTTCCTTCGGGGGATGGCAGCTTCATTCCCATCGATATGGCTTTGGCGAACCTTTTCCTCGTCTTGAATCTGCTTTTGGTGGCAACCGAAGTGCTCCTATCTGGTTGGAGTGTCTTAACCTTTTCGTCCAGTCGCCGGCGTCTGGCCTTTTCAAATATGGCCATTTCGCGCTTTTGATCAGCTTTTCTTTCCAGAAGAGCTTCGTTCAGGATTGCGTTAATCATTTCGTCTGATGGTCCTAGAAGTTCTGGCTCTGGATTTTCCCCTAGTTTCATTGCATCCAGAGCTTCTTCACCGTCTATCGATGAATGAGAGATCACGTTGCAGCTTGCCACATAATTCTCAGGTTCATCCGACGAGTCTTCTCCATTATCATTATCTCCGTCCTCAAGGACGTGGCTGAGAAATTCTTGGAGTGTGACTGGAGTCCGCGCTTTCTGGTTATATTCTTCCAGCGCGTCAATATGTTTTTGCAGGTCCGTGCGCTCATCACCAGGCTTCACGGGCTTTTTGGTCTTCTTCTTCTTCTTCGAAGATTTTAACGGCTAGGTGTGGGCGCTTTGACTATCACCACCAATTTTTGTAGTTGGGCGCGGCTTCAGCATTCCTTTGATGACTTCGGGTTCCAGCGGACTTTTCTATTTGATTGCCGGGCATGTTTGGAGATCCTTCAGTATTCTTTGCGTTTTGGTTGAAAGAACGATCTCCCATGGAGCTTCTTCGAGAAAAGAGCATGATGCCCCCGGTGTGTCCGCCTTTTTGAGAGCGTGCGGCTGTGGCGGGTTTACATTCTAATTCTTGGACAGTGCGAACTTGCCCTGCTGGTATTGGTTCTCAATCCACCCTTTGAAGACGAAGCAATCTTCGATTGGATGGCCTATCGCTTGGTGATAGGAGCAATAATTGGGATTATTAGCCTCACCGGGTTGCAACGAACGTTTTGGATCCAGCAAGTTGATAAGCCTGTTGCGCACCGCTAGCTCGAACAATCTCTTCGTTTTGTCCCGAGGAAACGAATAAGGACGCTTCATTTTCTCATTAAATAATCGCCGTCTCTCGTCTAGGCGATCAGTTAGTTTTGGGCTACTGGGCTGCTGTAGAGCATTGGCGACGAAGGTTGTTTTCCCCTTCCCTTTTTTATTCCGTGGCTCCGGCTTCGAAGAGGAAGGCCTGTGGCCCATCTGGTCCATTTGGGCCAACTTGTTAATCAAGGCCTGGAAAGTAGTTGGCTTGAAGAACATCATGAATTGTGAAATGGTCGCTTGAGGGTCAAGGGTCTCTACGAACATGCCTACCGCAGGCGCCTCCTCGATGCACTGCTCGCACTTCGACCATAAATTCCGCCACCTTATCGCGTACTGAACCCATATTTTTCCAGGCTTCACCCTGGCATTGATCAATGCCGTGATTGGGGAGCGTTCTCTAGCGCTTGCAAAACGCTGGGTGAATAGCAACTCTATCTCTGCAAATGTCTTGACAGAGTCATTTGGGAGTTCGGAATACCACTCGAATGCTGTCTCCGACAAGCTGCCAACGAATTGGCGAAGCAGTAGCTTATCGTCGCCTCCGGTGTTGCCGCACAAGGCTCTGAATTGAGTGACGTGCTGATATGGATTTCCCGTCCCCTTATATACGTGGAATTTGGGGATCGTGTATCCCGGCGGGTACTTTATTTAGTCATACCAACCCGGATAGGATCGTCCAGTTTTAACAATTTGCCCAGCCGCTTCATTCTCCTGATGAACTCGTATCTGCTGAGCGATGTAATCATCCAGGATGGCTTTTAAGATGGTCTCCTCCTTGGCTGCTAACAGAGTCGGCAGAGGATTTGATGTCACTTCTCTATCATCTTCAATTATTACTGGAGGGTCTTCGGCTGGAGGGTCCGGCTGGATCATCATGCCCACCATATCTTAGAATAGAAGGGTCATTTGTTTTATATTGGCCGCTTGTTCCGCGGCCTCTTTGTCCTTCTTCTCAAGCATTCTCCGAAGGAATTCAGCATCAGTTTCCTGCTCATGGCGCTGCTCCGAGGATGTCTCCGGGCTTGCTTTCGGTCCCGTAAGTGCGGCCATAGCTGTTAGCATCTCTTGGAGTTTTTGTTGTTGCTGCTCCTGTGCCTTAGTCACTGATCGTGTAAGCGGTCGATGACCTGTGGAGATATGGCTATCCTTTTTTCCGGATGCCATATAGACGGTATGCACCACCATGCCCCCAGACTTAGGGCGTTTAGGCTCAGTGTTCTTGCGATTCGTCGCAAACACCGGGATTTCCTCCAGCTTTCTCCTCTTGTGAGCGGTCGAAGTTGAGGGGGCCGTTGCAGCGGGCACCCAAACAGATGACATCTTTTGTGGCTTGACAGGGTGGTCGTCTTCCCGCTGAACTTTCACCTTTTTCTGTCGGCGAGAGTAATCTTGATCAATCACTAAGTCTTGGACTTGTCACCAAACTTTATAAATTTTAGAGGACAGCCGCTGAGGGGGTTGCTCCGGCTTCACCTTTGTGATCTTTTCAAGAGGCGGAGGAGACTTTTTTAGCACGGCAGTTAGCGAATTCCTACGCACCCTGTTAAGTAGTTCAAAGCTGTTCCCAGTTGGAACAGCAGCATCAACTTCCACCATTGGAGCTGGCGGAGTCAGTCCAGAAGGGGAATTGCCCCCAGCTTTCCTCACTCGGCGCCAGTGGCGACGTCGAGCATGTCGTGCGGCCGGGATCACCTCCGCTGTTAGATCAGCTTTTTCATGCTCCCTGTTCTGATGAGAGTCTGTTGTTGGCGTCAGCCTATCAAAGACAGATGCTCGCTGAGAAGGAATGGCCAATCTTGAAAAGGTCGATTTTCGTGCAGGGGAAACGGCCTTGGTTACTTCACCCGGAGTGGGAGCTAAAACGGCCAGTCTTGTGAAGACCGACCCCTTAGCCGGAGAAGCTGCCTTGGTGACTTCAGGAGTAGGAATGGCTATCCGCTTCGGGATAACGTCTTCTAGTATTGCGGGCTTCTTCACGGGCCCATTGGAGCTTTGGCCTAGTCTGCTGAAAACTGAGGCGCTTGGTTTGGGCGACCCGTTAAGAAGGGCCGCAGTAGTTGCAGGCCGATCAAAGACCGATTTCTTCGCAGCTTCCTGTGACAGTATAGGAGCGCTGAAGCTCGTTGGCGGGATCATGGTCCCGAAGAATAGCCCAGTGGTTGCTTCGGTCACTTGTTCTACTGGCATTGTGAAAAGGGAGGCCGCTTGGGGCCCGTAAGTCACTCCTCCGGATGGGACAGAGTGAGAGTTGCAGTTGCAGTTAGTGCAGTTGAAAGCCATTGATGTTCTTTTTTCTGCACAGGAGCAAAACCAAATATTAGTACCTCGAAACCAGGGGCAACCATGTCAAAACGCGATTCGTTCGCGAACACGACACACGAAGTGTGGAGTGAAAAGAGGAAAAGGTCCCACTGGGCGTGCCAGAATCTGTTCCCCGCAGGAAGGTGCGACCGGGACGTTAGGACGTCCAGGCCTGAATTCCGAGGGCAGATGCTATTTGGTGCTATCCGTCTACCTCTCCGAAGATGCCAAGTTGATTTATAACACCATATATCGAAGGTTTAAACGGATGCGGCCGATGTAGCAGACTTCGTCAGATTCTCCCTTGTTGAGGGGTTTTTTTATTGTGGGGACGCTCTTCCCTGCAGGCGCAAGCCCCTGCAGTTAATTACGCTACCGCATCGCGGTAACCACTTTCTCCTTCTCCAGATGGTCATTTCGTGTCCTGTGTGTTTGTTTTGTTTTTGGTTGCCTGTGGATTGTATACGGAGACTAATTTATGTTGCCGCCCGTAGGGCGTGGATTAGTCCAAACCATATTTTCTTAGATTTAGGTTTGGGGTTGGGTTTAAGGATACGTTAGTCTCATTTGAGACTAAGATCAAATTAAACGTTTGTTAAGAATACGTTAGTCTAATTTTAGACTAAGATCAACTTAACGGGATCGTTTAGATCTAACAAAAGAGCATTTGGCCTCTGTTGTTTAGTTTAGGGACATTGCGGTCTATTAGTTTAAGGACATTACGGTCTAATGTTAGTTTAAGGACATTACGGTCCATGGCCTTAAGGACATTACGGTCATCATGGTCTATGGGTTTAAGGACCCTACAGTCCATAGTTTAAAAACGTCATAGTCTATAAAGTTTAAGGACATCATAGTCCATGAGTTTAAAGACCCCATAGTCCATGGAATGTTTGGTTATCGGGACCTGTCACCTCTCTGAAGACGCTGAAGAATTACAACGACAAATATCAAAAGAGTGAAGAGATGTACCCTTGAATCAATATTGGTTGGGAGATCTGTAGTCCAATTGGGACTAAGATTAAAGATTTATGAGCACATGGGCTTAATTAATCTGAATGAGGGATTAATGGCTAACTTGGGCTCGGCCCACTCAATTAAATGTTAAACATTTGACAATGCAGGGCATTGATTTGAGTTCTGACAATATTTTTGTCTTTTACTGAATGCTGAGCATTCATCATAGCTCTGCGCTTTATAGAACAATTTATGTTCTCTTAGCGCACACGTGAGGAGCACGTGGCGAGCTTGGCGCTTTGCGCCAGTCAAAGAGCGCAGAGCGCTTCTGTAAGGTAGCGCACACGTGAGGAGCACGTGGCGCGCTTGGTGCTAAGCGCCAGATAATGGGCGCATTGCGCCAGTTTATGAGAGCAAGAGCTGTTTGTTTAGTGGCGCACACGTGAGAAGCACGTGGTGCGCTTGACGCTGAGTGCCAGCCCAAGAGCGCAAAGTGCTATCTGTTAAGTGGCGTACACGTGAGGAGCACGTGGTGCGCTTGGTGCTGAGCGCCAGTCCAAGAGCGCAAAGCGCTAGTTTATGAGTGCAAAGCGCTATTTGATCAGCTTTATGATCTGAGAAAATAAATTCTCGCTTATAAGAGACTTTGTCTCAAGATTCTAAGAACAAATTTCTTATTCTATAGAAGATGTTTCAATCTCTTTTTTTGGTGAAAGGCTTTGCCTTTATGAATCTGTGATCCTAAGAGAATTGAATTATTCTCCCCCCTCTTATAAGGAGATACTATGATCTCTTTGTGAAAGACCATAGTCTTATAGATTTATGATCTGTGAGAAGAAATATGTTTTTCTTTTTATTTTATGATGAGATCTTTTGATCTCTTTGTGAAAGACCTTGGTCTTATAGATCTATGATCTTAAAGAAAGAAGCGAATTCTTCTTTTGATATGAGACGATTTCGTCTTTCTATTCTTTTTACCTTGAAGAAAAGTTCTTCTTCTACCGAGAGCTTGGCTCTTCTTTCTGAGATCTCTCAAAGTTTGGAGGGGTCCTCTATATGTTTTTCTATCTCTGAGACTTGAAGTCTTGGGGCCTTTATATAGGGCGAGCTGATTTGTTCAATCGGTTAAAGAGATCTTTTCTCCAATTGATTTAGGGATTTTCCCATCGTTGGATCTTTGATCCAAGGGCTTCTGATTTAAAGAAGGCAATCTTCTTGTTTTTAATAAGGTTGGGAAATCTTTTCCATACAGAATTTATTCTGTATTTCGGTGATTTTTAATTACTTTTGGATCATTGATCCGACGGTGCTCTGATTTACAGAGCACAATCTTTTTGTTTGGAAAGATTTTGAGGAATTTTTCCTTAACAGAATTTTATTCTGATCAATTGATGATTTTTAATCATGTTCGTTGGATCTTTGATCCAATGGTTGGGAACGTTTAGTTCTAGCGCTAGCGCTTTCGGGCTTTGCACGTGGTGCGCTGCTTAGAGTGCAGCGCTCTTAGCGCTAGCGCTCATGTGCTTTGCACGTGAGCGCTGCCTTAGAGTCTTTGACTTTCTCAGCGCTGGCGCTGCTATGAAGCGCTGGTTCATTTCAAAATTTGAAATTTTGAACAGAGCTTTGCTCTGATTGGGGGAAACACATGTTAAGTAAGAAAATCCTCAATATATATGTCCAAGCATCCACTATTTCATCAATAATGGCCTTTAGGGTATACATATTCCTAATAATTATAATATCACCAATCAAATCAGAAGATAGAGTCAAATTCTTTGTTATGAAAATATTTTCCTAATCTTACTAAAACGAACAGAAAATATTTTCTGTTAAGCAGAAATTCCCTGGATCTTAGATCCAACGGTGGATAAAATTCCCCGGCTGATCATTGAGATTAATTAGATTAATTGAGATCTCTCAATCAGAAATTTTCTCAAACTAATTGATATTTCTCCCTCTCCTATATAAAGGACTTAAGATTTCAAGTCGCATATAAACAATACCCTCCATAATCTTTGAGAGAATACTTCCCCCAAGCTTTTACGAGAGAAAAGATTTCCCCATAAGTGTCCATAAAAACAAATGAGAATTTAATTCTCATCTTGAAAAAGATCATCCCTTTGCCAAAATACTAGGTAAGAACAGAGATAAGTGTAACGTTTTAGAACTCGTTATGCGAATTTTTCCGTTTTACGGTAAAATTGTCGGTATTTTCCGTTTTAACCCGACTGTGATCAAACGTCCATATAGACTTGCCAGCACTTAGTTTAGCTAAAACAAATCTAGTGCGCAAGCTTTGGGGGTATATGGGACGTTTTGGTTCAATTAGAATTTTTCCCTATTTTAATATTATTTTAATGTGGTATTTACATTTTGGGTTTGGGAAATTTCTCCAAAAATTGTATCTTTTCAAATAAATCAAACTTGAGTAAAACAAACCCTTCACATAATATCTAGATCTTGTGTGCTAATAGGATTTAAAGTTTAAAGAAAATAAAAGAATGGAATAGGTGGCATGTGCATGCATATGCATTAATGTACATTTATTGCAAGACCTGGCTAGAAAATTCCACATAAATCCCTCACCTTCCTCACTTGGCCGAGCACCTTCCTCCTTGACTTTTTCTTTCACCATTTGCATCAATTCAAGCTTAATAAATCCTCAAAATTCCCAAATTAATCTCACAAAACACATCAAGACTTGTTTTTGCCTTCATGATCACTTGGAGTTAGGAAAGCTTGGATCTTGGGAGCAAGTGTTGATAGGTATAATCCCTTAACTGTTAAATATGAGTTTTATGATGTGTAGCTCGTTGGTTATTGTATAGAACACTTAAAGTATCGTTTCGTACCAATATCGTTTTTTGTGTCTTTTTAGAGTTTCTGTGAATTGCTGTGACCTGGGATTTTTACTGAGTGACCAAACAAGATTGTAGTGATGTACTAGTGAACCTAAGATCCCACCTGTGACACGAGACCTACCCCACTGGCTTTAGCCGGTGACCTTTTTGCAAATTCCGGCGACACCGGTTTTGGAGGGGAGTTGATTGTTGGGTTTTTTGTGGGTAGCTATCTGCTGTTGGTTAGGGGTGTTTGGTACTATTTACTTTTTTAGTATTTATAGTATGCAAAATCTGGGATCATTTTCTACGCGTGTTATGTTATCCGACACGAATCGTGATCTTGTGCAGCTGCTGCACTTGGATAGGTTTCATAGTATCGTCACGCACATTAGCCACTAGACGGACACTTGCGAGTTAGTTTAGTGTTGGTGCGTCATTTAAAACGTAGTTTGCGTTATATTGCTCAATTTCTGAGATTTTGCTCTGTTTATGTGTATATGAAATTTTAGCATCGCAAGCGGGGACTTCGGACGCTGCGAACAAAGGGAAGAAGGTGGTCGGATTTTCATAGCTTGAGACCATTGTGAGTAGATTTAACATCTACAGGGGAATCGCCCGCATGGTGTTATGCGTCTGGGCTAGAAATGTTATGTTTTGTCGCATATTCTACTGCATACTTAGAGTTGTGCATACACCCTATTGCTTAGTTACTTGTTGTGCTTGGACTAGTGTCCTTAGGACACTGCACTGTTATTGACGGCTTATGTTGCACGAGCACTGATTGTATGCCACACACACCATCAATAATTGCCATGACACGCATAACACCCTTATAGATATGATATTATTTGGTTAGGGACATTGAGACATTGGTTCATATTTCTTTATGAATATGACTTATAGCATACCTGTATACCTACATGCTTATACATATGCCCTGACATGCTTACATGCTAGTTACCCATATACCTATAGGGTAGTGTACTATTAGTGATAGGTATATACGCATATGAGATATAGCTACATGTACATTTGGCATACATACATACATACATATACCTGGAGGGTATTATGGATAGGCATAGAGACGTACCTTACTACAGATACTTTTACATCATACATACTTACATATGGACATACATATCTTACTATACCGACATGGTTACGCATACCTTGTTATAGCTACATGTTCACCTGTATATGATGTTGCATCTGATTTCGGAGAAATCAGGAATCGCATGATATATATTTAATAACTTGTTGCAGTTAAATAGCGGTTTTCCTTTATATGCTCATATTACTGTTTCATGCTGCATATGTTATATTCTTGGATTTCATATGATGTTCCCTGATATTGTTACTCCTAAGTATATATAACAGTGGAGTGGGACGCTGTTCATATCAGATTTTTGCATTTTTATACCGCCCAATTTTTATCACATTGCTTATCGGTAGATACTCTTGAGCCGTGTTTGCTAGTCAATTGCAGGATACAGGTTCTCGGTTCTAAAACGGTGAAATTCATGGAAAACACGACAAAATCCGGGTTCCTGCCAACCACTGAGAAAACACGGTCTCCGCTCTTCATCCGTATGTTGCCAGATACCAGTTTAAGAAGACAAAATGTCAAATCAATGTCGTTTTCATGCACAAGGCTCAATGGCAGCACAAGATCCAAGAAATCTACACGGAGCTCGAGGAAATCATGACAAAAAGTCCACATCAAAACACCTTTCCCTCAACAGAAATTCTGGAAGAAATGTGAAAGTATTTTCAGAAAACACATATGCCAAACCACAGACAACATCAGACCAGGGGGGCCCACAAAGTTCGAGGAGTCAACTCCTCCATTAGGCCGTGGAACCACGGCCTAAGCATGCTTAGGCCGCGGATCCACGGCCGTATGGTGGCGGCAGATTGTCAAACTTTGGGGGTATTTTTGTCATTCCATGTTCGTTCTGCTTGTTGCCCTAGGTTTTCATTTTTCAGCCTATAAATAGCCCAGAACTTTGTGAAGGGAAGGGGTCCATAATCTTGTATTTTTTCTCTAGGGTTTAGAATACATGTTCTTCTTCCTCTTCTCATCTCTTCTCCATTAAAACTTGTAGTGAGCTTTTGAGTGAAGAATGATGAATAAAGAAGAACCGTTTATTATTATGCTTGTCTTGTTCTCTTGTTAATTATTGTAATTTTAATTTGTTAACTTAGTTGTTGTTATTTCTTGTTGTTTCTTTCTTTTCTCTTTTTCTTTATCCTTAAAACAACCATGATGCTTACGCTTGATCCTTGCCAAGGTGAGGTCGCAAATAGCTAGTTGTTATCTTCTAATCTCTTTCTTTCTATCCTCCTCTTTTGTTTTGTTTTATTTTTCCGTATCATGATGTGTGAGTAGTTTCATACTTGTTAGGGTAGGATAAGGGAAGTTTGAGAGAAGAAAATCTCTCTCACTCTTTCCTTGCCCAACAGCTTAATTCGACTCCCGTTAATTGAACCACAATCCGCTCCTTACGGCACCCTATCCTACATGATAGCGGTGATTCCGTAGTGAGACCGGTTGTAGTTGAATTAACCGGAGGTTATGGCTAAGAGCCAAGAACGGACGGACAAGCACCAAAAGGAAGAACTTATGCGTTGGAAAGCCTAGCTTATACTCGCAAGTTCCTTCCTAGTCGTGCTAATCCCCGTTGTTGCCGATTATCGTAACACCGATATTAAGAGGGGCAACGAAAGATGTGGGAGACTCCTAACTCAAACTAACCTAATCCTAACCCTAACAAGCTCTCTTTACATATCATTTTACCACTTAATTAATCACAACAAAATCTGAAAAACTGGACTTAACTCGTTAAAGCACATAGAAAAAGATTCCCATCTCCCTGCGGACGACCCGTACTCAACCGGCTAGCTACAAGCGAAACCGTCTTGATTGCGGTATTTAACTAAAACTTGAACACGCAGAATCGCTAACAATCAAATGGCGTCGTTGCCGGGGAGACGGTAGTTTATTTCCTTGTGTAATTTCGGGTTAACTTGTGAATATAACCGAAAAAAAAAACAAAAAAGTATACTTTGTAAAAAAATCATTTTGTTATTTTTGATTAGCTTTTGTGCAAGTGTGCAGGAAAATACGAAGTTCAAGATCAGCGCCAAAGACGTCGGATAATACGGAGTTCAAGTTCAGTGCCAAAGACGTGGGAAGATAGACCCACATTTCACGGCTACACCGCGACGGATCAAAACGAAGCAAACGGTCTACTGTAAAAATCTGGAGCAGATACAGTAAGCAAGTAAAAATTCAGCACATTCAGGCAAGTAGAGGACACCCAACAGAGCACCTACACAAAAATTGAAGCCCCAACTCCATTTCATTGCCGCGGAACAGCGGCATATGCTAGCTTAGGCCGCGGAACCGCGGCCACTTGGTGGAGTCAGGGGACCATTTTCTCTCTGTAAGTCTCTCTCTTCCTCCCCACTCCTCAGGACTCCAATAAATTGTGTTTTCTGCAGATTTCTTTGCGCAAACTCTTCTCCCCCTTCCAATAAACTGTTCTTGTGCAGGATTCTTTGCGCCGCGCTAAAAATAAAAATTGTTTGCAGTTGATTTGTTACCGCTTTGCATTCTTTAATACGGACTTAAGGGGCTTGAAACCAATTCAGATTGGGTGGGGATTTCATCACCCTTCCCAGGACCCCAAAAATCACAAAAGTATATGCATTGTCCATTGTAAATTAAAAAATACTAGACTTCAGCCCTAAGGACTTCGCGCTCTTTAGGAGAAGTTAAACCGTGTTTAGAACCTCGCTTAACGGTATATTGCTTACGGGGTGTCTAGGAAAGTGTTAATGGCGCAACCGCCAAAAGAGAAAGGGTTATTTAATTAAGGAACTTCGCGAAAGCGTTGGAAAACCTCCCCTTATCTCTGCACTTACCTGGCCTCGTGATCAGTGTATTTTTAAGCCCGTTTCTCGACACAGTTTTGCTTCGACAATCAAGTTCTGGAGCAGGTCTAGCAGACCTAGGAGACACTAGATCTAGGTGTGATTGTGCATATCTTGTTTGTGATTGCTTAAAGCCGTAAGTCCGTACATATTTCTGTAAAGATCTTTCTAAAAAAAAAAGAAAAAAAATCAAAAACTTTTATAAAAACTTGCCCTTTGTCGCCAAAATCCATTTTTCACCCACCACCCATCGCCTTTCTCCATTGACGTTTTCTTACCCTCACCTTCTCCGCTTTGACTATACTAAACTCGTTTAGTGTATGTCCGCTTGGACTCGGGACACTAGCGCCCGTCTAGTCCGCGTTACGTTAGTCGCTACCGACTACGCGATCTACTCAGACGTCGATACTCCGTCCACTCCTCTTTCACCCCTTCCTTTGCCGGTCAACTCCGACGTTGACCGGAATTCTGTTCATACATCTTCGCCTTCACCTTCACTTTCACCGAACTCTTCTTCCGCGATGTCAGGATTTAATCCGAACATCTCTTTGACCACCCCTGGATTGGCTCCACCTCCTACGGAGACCAATAACCTACCACACCCGCCTGTTGTAGCGCCGCCGCGAATTGCGCTCCAGGATCGTTTCTATCCCACCCGTTCTGCACTCCCTACCTGCCTTTCTCTTCCACCGGCCAATGGGGATAATTTTGAAATTAAGCCCCACTTCATCAACATGCTTCCACGATTTCATGGGCTTGAATCTGAAGATGCCTATATCTTCATCAATAAATTTCAAAACGTCTGTGCCATGATGAAAACCACCCAACTGTCGGACGATGCTATACGTCTACGGGTCATTCCGTTCACTTTATGCGATCTTGCTGAAAAATGGCTGTATAGCACCGCTTTCCATTCCATAACCAGTTGGGACGAGTTTGTTAAAGCGTTTCTCAAAAAGTTCTATCCGAATCATAAAACCGCAAGGATTCGCAATGAAATCAACCAATTCTCTCAGCTTCCTTCTGAACCCTTCTGGAAATGCTTTGACCGGTACAAAGACCTTCTTGTTCAGTGCCCTCACCACGGTATAGAGAAATGGCAACTTTGCCAAACCTTATACGAGGGCCTGAACCCAGCAACGAAACAGTTGTTGGAAACCATCTGTCAGAGCCACTTCCTATCGAAATCGGACGAGGAAGCGTGGCAGTTCTTTGACGACCTTGCGGAGCAAACGCTACAATGGGAGAGCACCAGACCGACTTCTTCTTCTTCTACCTCCACTTCTACCGGTCAGTCTAGGGTAGGAATTCACCAACTTGATGTCTCTATTGCGATGAAAGCTGAAATGGCTGCAATAACAAGAAAGCTTGAAGCGATAGAGAGCAAATTTTCTTCTCCTGCTCCTGCCCCTGTTCTCCCCCTTCGTACCATTTGCGCTTGTTGTTCCGATCCTTCTCACTTGACCGAAGAGTGTCCTTACAATCCACCCTCGCAAGGACAGGATCAGGTTAATGCTGCATTCCAGCAAAGACCGAGGAATGATCCATACTCTTCCACCTACAATCCCGGTTGGAGGAACCACCCCAATTTCGCCTGGAATCAGAATCAGAATCAATTCCAAGGCAACAATTTCCAAAGGGCCCCTCCACCGCAACAAGAAGCACAACAACAAACTCAGTTTCAGCAGCCCTTCCAAACCCAACCTTTCCAAAATCAGATGAACAACTTTGCACCCAACAATTCTTTTCCACCAAACAACTTTGTTCCGTCAAACAACGAGGTTTCCTCGCTCGAACGAAGTCTGGAGGCGTTCGTTAAACAATCGACACAATCCACCGCAAACATCCAGTCTTCCATTCAGTCCTTAGTGCAACACACTTCCGCTCACGGGCAAAGCATCAAGACCATCGAGGCCCAGATTGCACAACTGAATGCGGCCTTAAGCGAGCGAGAGAAGGGGAAGCTCCCGTCCCAACCACTCCCAAATCCCGGTCACCCACATAATGCATATGTTGCTCTTGAACAACAAAACCATAATGTGAGTGCCGTGACCACACTGAGATCGGGAAGGATGCTGCAAAACAACACTGGCAAACGGATCAACGATGACACCCCGGCCGCTGCTTCTTCTTCTTCTTCTTCTTCTTCTTCTTCTTCTTCTTCTTCTTCGTCTTCTGAGCCTATTCTCCGTTCTTCACAAGGCTCTCCTTCCTCTTCTTCTGCTCTGAACGGACCCACTTCTCACTCCACGAAAACACCTGTTCTGGGATCCGTTCCAACTCCACAATCTCCTCCTCCAGCATTAGACTCAACCAATTTTCAAAATGTTCCATTTCCAAACCGGTTGAGGTCTAATAAATAAAATCCTCAAATGGAGAAGATTCTGGAGTTATTTAAGCAGGTTAACATTAACATTCCTCTTTTAGATGCTGTCCAACAAGTCCCGTCCTATGCGAAAATCTTAAAGGACTTATGCACGAAAAAGAGGAAATCTCAGGTACCAAAGAAAGTTTTCTTGGCTAGTGATGTGAGTGATGCTCTTACCCAATCTTTACCATAAAAACGGAAGGACCCTGGCTGTCCTACGATTTCAATTACCATTGGGGATAAGAACATCAACCGCGCACTATTAGATCTTGGTGCCAGTGTTAACCTGCTTCCGTATTCAGTATACGAGCAATTAGGCGTCGGAGAGCTGAAACCCACGCACTGCACTCTCCAAATGGCCGACCGATCGATCACCCATCCTAGGGGTGAGCTAGAGGATGTGTTAATAAAAGTCGGGGACTTCATATTCCCCGTTGACTTCATTGTATTAGACACACAACCTGTAGCTAACCCCCGGAATCAAATTCCGGTGATACTCGGTCACCCATTTCTTGCAACCTCAAATGCTGTGATCAATTGTCGCAATGGTTCGATGAACCTCTCTTTTGGAAACATGACGATTGAACTCAACATTTTTAGGTTGGGGAATCAGCCCGCCGAACCTAATGCTCATATACTGGACGTCTGCTCGATCCAGGAGATCACCCCAGAGGAGTGTGAATTCGAGGAGTTTCTGTTTGATCACGATAATCTTGACGCCACTAGTGCGTTTCTCTTCGAACCTGCTGCTGTTTCTGTGCCCTACAACGACTACGAGTGTTTCACGTTCTTGAACGATCTTAGCCGCGCACAACCCGAGTTTGAATCTTTCGAATTTCCGGATGAGTTACCTGAACCATCCGACTCGGTCGCTTACACTCGTTTTGAACCTTTGCTAGAGTCCTTTGAGTTCGAGACCTTTGCACCAATCTTGCCTTCCATCGTTTCACCTCCAACGCTCGAACTCAAGCCTTTGCCGTCTCACCTTAAGTATGCTTACTTAGGTGAGAACGAGACCCTCCCTGTCATCATTTCGGCTTCTCTAGCTCCCGAGCAAGAGAAAGCCCTTCTCGCGGTCTTGCACAGCAACAGGCAAGCTTTTGGCTGGTCCATGGCGGACATCAAGGGGATTAGTCCCCTGATCGTTGAGCATCACATTCATCTGATGGATGATGCTAAACCAGCCCGGGATCCACAAAGACGTCTCAATCTAGTCATAAAAGAGGCTGTGAAGAAGGAGATCGTAAAATGTCTAGATAGTGGTATCATTTACCCTATCTCTGATAGCCAGTGGGTTAGCCCCATCCACGTTATCCCCAAGAAGTCGGGCATCACGGTCATAACCAACGAGGCGAACGAGTTAATCCCAACTCGCACCCAAACTGGGTGGCGAGTATGCATTGATTACAGAAAACTCAACGCCGCAACGCGGAAAGACCACTTTCCGCTACCTTTCATTGACCAGATGCTTGAACGATTGGCCGGACACGAGTACTACTGCTTTCTTGATGGCTACTCTGGCTATAATCAAATTCCCATCGCCGAAAAAGACCAGGACAATACCACTTTCACTTGTCCTTTCGGCACGTTTGCATATCGTCGCATGCCTTTTGGGTTATGCAATGCGCCCGCTACCTTCCAGCGGTGTATGATGGGAATTTTCTCAGACATGGTGGAAAAATTTCTGGAGATCTTCATGGATGATTTCTCCATCTTCGGCGATTCCTTCAACGAGTGTTTGTTGCATCTTGACGCTGTCCTTACCCGATGTAAGGACAAGAATCTCACTTTGAATTGGGAGAAGTGCCACTTCATGGTGCGCGAAGGTATTGTCTTAGGACATATCATCTCGCAAAATGGCATAGAGGTTGACAAAGCAAAGATTGAGGTCATTTCCAATCTACCTCCTCCCCGTTGCGTCAAAGATATCCGAGCCTTCCTTGGCCATGCCGGTTTCTATAGACGGTTCATCAAGGACTTTAGCAAGATTGCTAGGCTCTTGACTCTTTTGCTGGCCAAGGATACGCCATTCGACTTCAACTCGAGCTGTGTGACTGCATTCGAGTCATTGAAAAGCTCACTCACTTCTGCTCCCGTTCTTTCTTCGCCTGACTGGACGCACCCATTTGAGATTATGTGCGATGCATCCGACTTTGCCATTGGTGCTGTCCTTAGACAACACATCAACAAGATGCCGCACGTAATCTATTATGCGAGCCGAACCCTGAACGATGCCCAACTCAATTATACAACAACTGAGAAGGAATTCTTGGCTGTTGTATTTGCTTTAGAAAAGTTCAGGCCCTACCTCATCGGCTCTCCAGTCATTGTCTACACCGACCATTCTGCTCTGCGCCATCTTTTTGCGAAGAAAGATGCAAAATCTCGGTTAATCCGTTGGATCCTCTTGCTTCAAGAGTTTGACCTTGTCATTAAGGACAAACGAGGATGTGAAAACGTAGTTGCCGACCATCTCTCACGACTTCCTTCTTCGCCTTCGCTTCCAATTCCGATCAACGACGTTTTCCCGGATGAACAGCTCTTGACAGTATCTCGCGAACCCTGGTTCGCAGATATTGTGAACTATTTGGCCATGGGATTACTACCGACTGAATGGTCAAGTCAGGACAGACTTCATTTCTTATCCCAAGTAAAACACTTTTACTGGGACGAACCCTATTTGTTCAAGTACTGTCCCGACCAGATTATTCGTCGGTGTGTCCCTGACGAGGAATTCAAGAGTGTGCTGTCGTTTTGCCACGATCAAGCGTGTGGCGGGCATTTTGGCCCCAGAAAGACAGCTGAGAAGATCTTGCAATGTGGTTTCTACTGGCCACAACTCTTCAAAGACGCTCATGACTATTGCAAGACTTGCTCCCGGTGCCAACACTTGGGCCGGATATCCCGGAGGAACGAGATGCCGCTCCAACCGATCTTGGTTGTGGAGATTTTCGACGTTTGGGGGATAGATTTCATGGGGCCGTTTCCCAGCTCTTTTGGGAACTTGTACATCCTTCTCGCTGTTGATTACGTCTCTAAATGGGTCGAGGCTGTGCCCAGCCGGACTAACGACAACAAGGTTGTCATTAGGTTTCTTAAAGAAAACATTTTCTCCCGTTTTGGGCACCCCCGAGCGATCATTAGCGACAATGGAAGTCATTTATGCAATAAGACTTTTGAGGCCTTGATGCGGAAATATTCCATTAATCATAAGCTCTCTACGCCCTACCACCCCCAAACCAGCGGGCAGGCCGAAGTTTCAAATCGGCAAATCAAGCAGATACTGGAGAAGACGGTTTCCAAGAACCGTAAGGATTGGTCGCTGAAACTCACTGATGCCCTTAGGGCATTTCGAACCGCTTATAAGACCGACCTTGGCATGTCTCCCTATCGGCTTGTGTACGGAAAAGCCTGCCACCTACCTGTCGAAATAGAGCATCGCGCATTTTGGGCGATAAAGGAGCTGAATCTGTCTCTCGAAGATGCGGGCAGCCATCGGAAGCTGCAGTTGAACGAATTAAGCGAGCTTAGGGATGAGGCTTACGATAACGCGGTTGTCGTTAAGAATCGAACGAAGGTGTTTCACGATAAACACCTTTTGCGCAAAACCTTCGTACCTGGTAAGCAGGTACTGCTTTACGACACCAGACTTCACTTCCATCCAGGAAAGCTCAGATCTCGCTGGAAAGGGCCGTATTTTGTGCGGAATGTGTATCCGCATGGCGCTGTGGATTTGGAAAATCCAAAGGACGGTTCATTTTTCAAAGTGAACGGACACCGACTAAAACCGTACCTTAGTGCCGAACCAACAGAGGAGCTCCTGTTCTTACAGGAGCCGGTTTACCCTGCATGATCTTCCTCTGCCTACCACCAAACTTCGGTTATCCAGCCAAGAACAGTGGACACTGTTCCAAATAAGTTTGGGGGTATGTATAAACCATTTTGTATATATATTTGTGGATATTCTTTTTCTTTAAAAACAAAAACAAAAAAAAAACAATTTTTTGGGTATCGCTAACCGACAATTTTGACCCTTCAAATGATCTCTTCATGCAATGACAGTGAGGACACTGTCCAGTTTAAGTTTGGGGGCACGCTCGGTACGCATTTCTTACCTTCGCATTCATATGTATATTTTGCATTTGCATATTTAAATCCATAAAATCCATAAAAATCTGAAAATTTTCTAAAAACATAAAAACTTTTCTGTCAAGTTAGCTAGTGGGAGGACTCTGATTCAATATTTCGACGGTTTTGTTTGATAAAATAAGAATAACTAAATCTTATGTTTAGATTTTGAAAACCTGAAAGATAACCCTCCTTTAAAGTTAACTATAGCTGATATACGTCTTTACATCACATTACACGTGTCGTGAGTTTTTGGAAATTAGATGACAAGTCTTTTTATGTCTAAAAACTTTTAAACGGATAAATGATTTTCTGAGGATCAAATAGGTTTGTTCGGAAATAAGTAATATCAAGAATAGTTTATGAAGTGAGTGAATATGAAGGAATGTTATTGATACCTTAATTGGAACTAAGTCTGAAAAATAACCCATCTGGAACTTGATTGGAATAATTACACACCAAAACCCACTAAACACGTCTTTTATCCAAAAAATAACTGAACTGCCGGTTATATCTCCGTTCGTATTAAATCATCTGATTTTTCACGCCAAACTGTCTTTTGTTTTTGGACCTAGGTAACTTGAGTAATTAAGTCCGCTGGGGTGTTTCTACACCTAATGCCCTAAAACCAACTGGTTTGGGTGCATTGGCCCAAAGCTCGCTAGAAGCCTAGAAAGTCCAGATAAAAACAAAGTCAAGCAAGTGTTCTCTCCGAGTTAAAATTCCTAACGGTTCTTTGTGTGAGAATAATCTTGATAAAAGACAGGCTTTTATAAAAATTTTAGCGGAGATATGAAGGTTTTATTCTATGATAAAAACTATTGCACGTTCACAGAGGTGTGTATGAAATGAAAACAAGAAAAAGGTGGAGTGAAAAATAAGACCTAGTTTCTTGTTAAGGAAAATAGAAATTCTGAAGTTGAAACTTTACTGGAAAACGAAACTTGAAAAATGCTTAACTCTTTATAAAACTTGTGTGATCCTTTTAAAATTGTTATCAGGGCTTTATTGTGTGACATGATGACTTTATTCGACCCTTCTGGAACTTAACGACACTATTTGCACTGCACGTAAAGACATATAAAAGCTGTAGTTAAATAAGAAGCGAGGTGTGAAAAATAAAGGTTCGATAGTCTAGACTTAGGATAATAGAATTGTTATTTTCTGAAACAAAACTTTAGGATTTGAATCTTAGTTATTTTACAAAACCAACTTGACCGGATTTTGTGGGTAGTATCCGCTGAAAACCCTCAGGAGACAACACTCCTCCTACTAGGGACACCTAGAGGTTTAACGGCTTGTTGCACATGCTCAGTGCAATCGCGTTCCCTGCGAAAGTGAGGTTAGGAAATTTTTTGTGAATAAATTGGCTTTGCTCGGGACGAGCAAATGATAAGTTTGGGGGTATTTGTTCATATCAGATTTTTGCATTTTTATACCGCCCAATTTTTATCACATTGCTTATCGGTAGATACTCTTGAGCCGTGTTTGCTAGTCAATTGCAGGATACAGGTTCTCGGTTCTAAAACGGTGAAATTCATGGAAAACACAACAAAATCCGGGTTCCTGCTAACCACTGAGAAAACACGGTCTCCGCTCTTCATCCGTATGTTGCCAGATACCAGTTTAAGAAGACAAAATGTCAAATCAATGTCGTTTTCATGCACAAGGCTCAATGGCAGCACAAGATCCAAGAAATCTATGCGGAGCTCGAGGAAATCATGACAAAAAGTCCACATCAAAACACCTTTCCCTCAACAGAAATTCTGGAAGAAATGTGGAAGTATTTTCAGAAAACACATATGCCAAACCACAGACAACATCAGACCAGGGGGGCCCACAAAATTCGAGGAGTCAACTCCTCCATTAGGCCGCGGAACCGCGTCCTAAGCATGCTTAGGCCGCGGATCCGCGGCCGTATGGTGGCGGCAGATTGTCAAACTTTGGGGGTATTTTTGTCATTCCATGTTAGTTCTGCTTGTAGCCCTAGGTTTCCATTTTTCAGCTTATAAATAGCCCAGAACTTTGTGAAGGGAAGGGGTCCATAATCTTGTATTTTTTCTCTAGGTTTTAGAATACATGTTCTTCTTCCTCTTCTCATCTCTTCTCCATTAAAACTTGTAGTGAGCTTTTGAGTGAAGAATGATGAATAAAGAAGAACCGTTTATTATTATGCTTGTCTTGTTCTCTTGTTAATTATTGTAATTTTAATTTGTTAACTTAGTTGTTGTTATTTCTTGTTGTTTCTTTCTTTTCTCTTTTTCTTTATCCTTAAAACAACCATGATGCTTACGCTTGATCCTTGCCAAGGTGAGGTCGCAAATAGCTAGTTGTTATCTTCTAATCTCTTTCTTTCTATCCTCCTCTTTTGTTTTGTTTTATTTTTCCGTATCATGATGTGTGAGTAGTTTCATACTTGTTAGGGTAGGATAAGGGAAGTTTGAGAGAAGGAAATCTCTCTCACTCTTTCCTTACCCAACAGCTTAATTCGACTCCCGTTAATTGAACCACAATCCTCTTCTTACGGCACCCTATCCTACATGATAGCGGTGATTCCGTAGTGAGACCGGTTGTGGTTGAATTAACCGGAGGTTATGGCTAAGAGCCAAGAACGGACGGACAAGCACCAAAAGGAAGAACTTATGCGTTGGAAAGCCTAGCTTATACTCGCAAGTTCCTTCCTAGTCGTGCTAATCCCCGTTGTTGCCGATTACCGTAACACCGATATTAAGAGGGGCAACGAAAGATGTGGGAGACTCCTAACTCAGACTAACCTAATCCTAACCCTAACAAGCTCTCTTTACATATCATTTTACCACTTAATTAATCACAACAAAATCTGAAAAACTGGACTTAACTCGTTAAAGCACATAGAAAAAGATTCCCATCTCCCTGCGGACGACCCGTACTCAACCGGCTCGCTACAAGCGAAACCGTCTTGATTGCGGTATTTAACTAAAACTTGAACACGCAGAATCGCTAACAATCAGACGCTGTTATCTATATATATATATATATTTGTGGAGTGGGACGCTAATATATATGTATTGATTCATACAGTTATACTTATTCATTACTAGATGTTTTCTGGATTTGAGGACCGTGGTTGTTTCATGAAATTATGCATTATTGGAAAAACCCGTTTTCTCTTGATATGATATCCACCATGAGATTTCTCGGTTCTGAGCTTATATATACCCCATGCGAGGAGGAGTAGTGGGCCGTGTGTGGGTACATGGTGGGGCCCGGTATGGTTCCCCTCGGCAAGATGATCGCAGATGATAGGCGATGAGCCTGGAAGGCGGGCAAGTACCTACCGGTGACAGTACTTCTGACACGGCGGTTATCGTGGGGATACCGACCGGGATCATGTACGTATGGATACGTCGAGAGACGAGGGTCAGAGCTAGGCACTCGGGCTTTTCGGTGTAGCGTATGATACGTACCTATCAGGGGGCCAGTCGTGGTAACAGTACCTGATAGATCAGTATTTCGGTGTCGATGCTTGACACTTGTTTCATGATATTTTGGGTGTCGATGTTAGACACTCACCTTATATGAAACTTACTTGATACTGATATTGTACACACAGGATATGTAGGATATACTGATATTGTACACACATGATATATGTGATATACTGATATTGTACACACAGGATATGTGGGATATACTGATATTGTACATTCGGGATATATGAGATTTACTTGATGTTGTACATTAAGGATATATGAGACTTACATGATATGAGAGCCAATTTGGGGGCTGATTTGTGGAAATTGGGAATTTGATTGTCTTGTTGGATTTTGGTCCTACCACGAGGTTAGGATTTCCGTAGAAATCATATGTTTTGTTCCATACTCCACATTTATTGTTTATGCACTGTTTCATGTATTGGTAGTACCTGATAGAGTACTTTCCATGACTGTTGCATTTACATACTATTATTTGCATTGCTTCATGTATTAGTTGCACCTGATAGAGTACCTTACATGATTATTGCATACAGTTTGTCATTTTATTGCTTCATGTATTAGTAGTACCTGCTAGAATACCTTTCATGACTGATGCATGACATATGACCATTCATTGCTATTAGATGCTTATGTTAGATTTGCGCTGTACGTGCATACTCGCGATTACCTACATATGTTATTTTACTATTCACGAGTTGGCAACTCACCCCCGTTGTGCCACAGTGTTTTGCAGGTGTTCCTCAGAATAGTCAGAGGCAGGGCTATTTCCATCTTTTGTATCATCTTTTGCTGCAGATACCGCTTCGGCTGACTGTGCACGGATTTGCTATAGGTGGGTTTTTGCGGCTATCTATTGTAGTTATTGTTATCTTGTACCTTGTACTCTCCATCTACCATTATCTTGTATGACTTAGAGACTTGATGTGAGGACGATATTGTATATTATTTTATGACTTGGAGGTTTTTATGCAGTTTTATTATATTGTCTCTTTCTTCTCTATGGCGTCGTATATCTGTTGTGGTGGTTGTTTTCTGCCGTTGGGCATGGATTTTGCTCCTGTTTGGGATGCTTTTACTTATATTATGTTGTACCCATTTTTGGGGGCTTGTTTTACAAAGGAGGTGTTGTCAAAATTTTAAAGGAATAAAAGTTAGACTTTAGGGAATTTGTTTTGAGATTTCAAAAAGTTTTATCATTGTTCTTATTTCTTACTAGTTTTGATGGTTTAGATTGCTTGGTTTTCGGCTTACTTAAATTGCATTACGCCTGTAGACGTTGCGTAGTTTAAGGGCCATCACGTGCCATTTTCTGGTCGTGACAAAGTTGGTATCAGAGCGCTAGGTTTTACCTTTCGGAGTGTAGAACGACCTTGGTATGATGGAGCAGGTAGCTTAAGCAGAGTAACATAGCGTGTGTATGTTTCGCGGCATACTTACGACACGGTACTCCGCCTAAAGTGACCTAAGTACAATTTCTTGAAATTCCTTCCTTAATGATACATATCCTTGTGATTCTATTTTTGTGTTCTTATCGAATCCTATTTCCATATTAGCCTTTACCGCCGATGACTATGAGGACTCAGAGTGATGCAGCGAGAGCCGAGGTCAGAATTGACTCGTGTAGGATGAGGACTGACCAGGATGGTACGCTTGTTGCACCGGAGCAGATGGATCCACCTTCGATAAATTATATTGATAGGCTTGTGGCAGAGATGCAGGACATGCGCCAGACGATGAGTTCATTGGTTGAGGCCATTCGAGCGCAGCGACATGAGCTTGTCACCCCTGTTACCCAGTTGTTCCTTGCGATCAGCACACAGTATTCCGTCACCTACACAGCACCAGTGAATGCAGCCCCAGTTGTCGAGGCACGTCTTCCGGAGACTTTGGGAGTTTCGGATCAGAGGAGGGCTCATGCAGGTATGCCAGCCCATAGACAGAGGTTCAGTCGTCGATACAGGTTTCGTGCACATTGTGGGAGTACAAGAGGCTTGAGGCGAGAACGGTCGTCAAGCTCTTATCCCCAGGATGATCAGCGGTTTTCTTCCGGATGTTATCGGTGCGGGAGTTTGAACCATCGGGTTCGAGTTTGTACTGAGCCCCGTAGTCGCGGGGCAGCTTTACCGCAGAGAGGAGGAGTTCAGCCAGTTGCGGGTAGAGGGCAAACTCGGGAGTTTGCTTCTACTCATCGGGATGCGCGGGCGTGCAATGCTGAGATTTGTGTATGCTAGATCAGTCGTTGTTGTGTTAACTTCTGTCAGCGATTCTTTTGTTGCGCGACACGTGTTTCATTCGTATGCCAATCGGATAGGAGATAGAGAATCGTCCATCGTTGAGATCCTTCTAGAGAGGTTGGATTTGACGTTCTCCTGGGAACAGACCGGTTAGCTACGTGCTAGGCGTCTGTGGACTGCTGCGAGGAAACCGTAAGGTTTTGTTTTCCTGGCGAGTCAGTCCTTGTTGTGCAGAGGGACAGTGGTGCCGCCTCTCACAGCTTGAATTCAGCCTTTTTCGCTTGTCGGCTTTTTGAGGAGTGGATGTCGAGGATTCTTTGTTTTCATTCATGATATCGGAACCACAGTGAGTTGTTAGAACGGGTTCCTTTTGTGCGAGAGTTTTTCGACGTTGTTCCAGATGAGCCGGCGGAGCTTAGGGAGCTTGAGGATCAACTGCAGAGTTCTTTTGTTGAGGGACTTGTTCATCCAAGTGTTGAAAGGTTCCTAGGCACCCTAGTGGGTTCTCACAAGGCATCGAACATGCCAAATTAAAATTTTTAGTGCCGAGAAACCCTAGACTACGGATCTTTAACTAGATGTCTAGGCGAAATAGAAGCTAGTTAACAGTTAACTACTATGATACGGAAATTACAACCTTTGTAGATCCGGATATCCACCTCCACGGCTCCACAACGTCATGTCCTCGCTGTCCATCATGACTCCTCAACTCGATCATCGGCTTCATCGGGAAAGCAAGCGGAATAGCTCGTCGGCTTTGTGTCAAAGACGATCTACGTCGAGGTTGCACAAACTCAAGCTCCGACTTCACAAACTTGTGAAACTTGTGAAGTAAACACCCAAAACAACTTGGCAAGAGGTAGAGGGTGAAGAAATAGGAGGTGGGTTCACTTTAGATTTGGATTTAACTCACTTTAACTCAAGTTGCCATTGATGGACCTTGAGCTTTTCTTTTTAAGATGAAGAAGAAGAAGAGCTAGAATTATGATAAGTGTTATTGAAAATGAATAATAAATCAATACTTATCATAACAATAACTAGGGTTAAGTGTAGAGAATAAACCATGGTCAAATGAGTGGGTTAGGGTTAAGCAAGAGGATAAGAATGGTTGCTAAAGTCAAGGGTTCAAGAAGCTTCATACAAGAAACAAATATAGCCACCATTCTCATTTTGAATTTATCCACATAAATAAACAAATAAATGGATAAATAAATATGGAAAACCCTAATTACAACATAACCATGGTTTAATTCTATTCACTTAACCATATTATCAAGTATCATCAAACATGATACAAAAAAGTGCACAAAAGTATATCACATATACAATGTGCAATCCAAGTGAGAAAAATCCGTTTAAAGTGAACCTATACTAGTTAATGCAATGCAATATATTAAATATATAATTATGCATTAAATCATTAAATCAACATTTGATTCAATGATCCGGTCATGTCGCACATGACCGACTAGAATTCAATGTATCGATTTATCGAATCAATGATTCGATAACTAGGTCATATCGAATATAACCAATCGAAACATATATCGCGAGAATGAAATGCGGTATCACATACACGCATTATTCTCGGTCCTGCACATATCTCATATGCGCTCCTATTTCGTTTCGCTTGAGCCAGGAAACCTCTGTGTAGGACTCTAAAGACTCGTCAATACGCCGGTAGCAGATGATGATCATATCAAGCACCCACAAGCCGCAAGCGGTCTGCTAAACCTAACGGCCACCCGGGTATTGAGCGATCAGAAGATCGACGAGCTAGCCCGCTCACACTCCTGCGAATCCGACCAGTAACACTTACCATACAGTCAAGTCTCTTCGTCAGATACGTCGCATATCAAGTCTAGGGGTGGTATACGTCAGACCCCAATAACCCGATAAGTCGTGCTGATGTGAGGCTCGTAACGGGTCGAGAAACTACTGGTAACACTTACCAGCAAATCTCAGATCAGCCCTGGCCAGGGACTTACCTGTTACGGCCAATCGAGCACAACGCAACATCAACTCCCAATACCGGGAGAGACGAAACCCCTCCTATCGCTCATTGCCTCCATGTGACTCGGGACTATACCCAAAGACCACCGTTTTGCACGCCCTCATAGACGTGGTAAGGTGGAGATCAAAGCACAGTGGGAATCACACAAGACTCTATGACGATCTCGGGTCTACAGACTAACCTGTACAAGTGTCACCTGAGAACTGCCATCTGACGTGAGGTATAATACCATCTGGGAGTTCTCGGCGAGTCCGTCCAGTGTACCCAGTTTCCACTGAGCACCCGTATACCATCTCTGATGTCAAACACCAATGGATATGGGATCATCCATCGCCCATCACATGGGTCGAGAAGCGTATACGCTAGTCTACTCTGGTATATCGATGCCCCGTCTCGAGATACCCACGACTAGGGACCTTGAAGGATGTACTTATGGACTACCATGTCCCCACTAGTATGATCTGCATCATAGTCTAGGTAGTCAAGTACAAATCCTAAGGGCTTTACCAACATGTAACTATAAGACAGTATAAAGAGACTAGTGTACATGTTAAGATAAATGGCAACCAGATAGCATACTATCATGTCGAGCAAGAAAGTCATCTCTATATATGTCCAAGCATCCAATATAATATACATAATCTGTACAATACTGGCCTCTAGGGCATACATACAACTAACAAGTGTTTCGCTTCGGAGAGCTTCTATTCTGTTCATCAGGAGAAGGGCGCCAGTTTGAGGTTGAGTATTGATGGATCGTCAATTGAACCGGCTTACGGTGCGGATAGGTATCCTTTACCTCGCATTGACGATTTCTTCGATCAGCTCCAGGGTGCGAGACATTTTTCTTAGTTTTCTTTGGGATCAGGTCATCATTGGTTGTGGGTTCGGAGTGATGACATTTGGAACACTGCTTTTGTGCGTGCTACGGGCAGTATGTGTTTTGGTGGTGTCGTTGGACTCATCAATGCCCTAGCGGCATTCGTGATGTGATGAACCAGATTTCTTCAAGCCGTTCCTCGACCTGATTATTTTTATGTCATTGATGACATTCTGGTCTATTCCAATGAGTCGAGAGGAACGTGAGCAGCACTTGAGGATTTGTTTTGCAGATACTGGGAGAGCACCAGCTGTTTGCTAAATTCTTGGAGTGTTCATTCAGGCTTGATTGTGTTGACTCCTAGGTCTAGTAGTTACGGGAGACGGTTTTTGTTAGTTATATGTATGCCCTAGAGGCCATTACTGTACATTGGATCTATATTGTAGTGGATGCTGGGACATATATAGGTAGGACTTTCTTGCTCGACATGATAGTACGCTATCTGGTTGCTCTTTAACTTAACATGTATACTTTCTGTCTCTCTGATTACATGTTGATAAAGCCCTTAGGATGTGTACTCGACTTCCAGGACTATGATGCAGATCATACTAGTGGAGCCTGGGTAGTCAATGAGTACATCCTTCATTGTTCCTAGTCGTGGGAATATCGAGACGGGGCATCGATATTCCAGAGTAGACTAGCTCATATCTTCTCGACCCATGCGATGGGCGATGGATGATCCCATATCCATTGGTGTTTGACATCGAAGATGGTATGCGGGTGCTCAGTGGAGACCGGGTACACTGAACGGACTCGCCGAGAACTCCCAGATGGTATTATACCTCACGTCAGATGGCAGTTCTCTGGTGACACTGGTACAGCTTAGTCTGTTGACCCGAGATCGTCATAGAGTCTTGTGTGTCTCCCACTGTGCTTTGATTTCCACCCTACCACGGCTCTACTAAGTCGTGCAAACAGGTGGTTTTTGGGTACAGTCCCGATTCACATGGAGGCAATGAGCGATAGGAGGGGATTCGTCTCTCCCGGTATTGGGGGTTGATGTTGTGCTATGCTCGACTGGCCATAACAGGAAATCCCTGGCCAGGGTTGCAGTGATATACTGGTAAGAGTTATCAGTAGTTTCACGAATGTTATGGACCTCAAGTCGGCATGACTTATCGAGCTACTGGGGTCTGACGTTTACCACCCCTAGGCGAGATATGCGACATATCAGACGAACAGACTGGACTGTACGGTAAGTGTTACCGGTTGGATTCACAGGAGTGTGAGCGGGCTTGCTCATCGATCTTCTGATCGCTCAATACCCGGGTGGCCGTTATGTTTAGCAGACCGCTTGCGGCTTGTGGGTGTTTGATATGATCATCATCTGCTGCCGGCGTATTGACGAGTCTTTAGAGTCCTACACAGAGGTTTCCTGGCTCAAACGAAACGAAATAGGAGCGCATATGAGATATGTGCGGGACCGAGAATAATGCGTGTATGTGATACAGCATTCTATTCTCGCGATGAATGTATCGATTGGTTATATGCGATATAACCTAGTTATCGAATCAAGGATTGATTCGATAAGCCGATACATTGGATACTAGTCGGTTATATACGATATGACCGGATCGTTAAATCAAGTGTTGATTTAATGATTTAATGTATAATTATATATTTGATATATTACTTTGCATTAACTAGTATTGGTTCACTTTAAATGGATTTACTCACTTGTTTTGTGCACATTGCATATGTGATATATTTTGTGCACATGATTGTATCATGTTTGATGATACATGCAAGCTAGGGTTAGTGTAAAGAATTAGACCATGGTTAAGATTATGATTAGGGTTTTCTTTTTTCTTATTTATTTATTTATTTATTTTGGAAAAAGATGAGAAAAGAATGGTTGCTTTTTTTGTTTGCTAGTTGAACATTCTTGAAGCTTTGAATTAGTCCACCATCCTTGTCTTATACTTAACCCTAACCATTCTAGTTAACCATGGTCCATTCTCTACAACTAACCAAGGGTTAGTAAATGATAAGTATTGATTTATTTATCATTTACATAATACTTATGATATTCTTTTTCATCATCTTCTTCTTCTTCAACATGAGAAAAAAGCTTGCTACATCAATGGTGATTGATGAAAAAGTGTGGGAAATCCAAATCTAAAGTCTACCCACTTCCTATTTCTTCATCCTCTACCTCTTGTCAAGTTGTATAGGGTGTTTACTTCACAAGTTTTCAAAGCTTGGTGAAGTTGGAGCTTGTTCTTGTGATGCCTCGACGTAGATCATCTTCGGCATCGAACCGACAATCAAGCCCGCCCATTCTTCGATGATGCCAATGCTAGAGTCAAGGGTTCGATTTGGACAGCGGAGGGAGATCATCGCAGAGCTTAGGAAGTGGTGGACCGGATCTACAAAGGTTGTAGCCCCTTCCCTTTAGCTATATTTCCGTTTACATGCTTGTTTCGCCTATTTATCTAGTTAACGATCCGTATTAGGGTTTATAGGCACTTGTAAAATTTGATTTGTGCATGTTTGATCACTTTTGAGACTCCATTAGAGTGCCTAGGAACCCTACAGTGGTATCAGAGCCTAGCTAGAGCCTTAGGCGAAGTCCCGACGGAATCAGAAGTCCGATCGACCCAAAACCCGACTTGAAAAATGCTCTCTGGACTTTTCTGGAAAATGTGGATTTTTGTAGATTAAAAATATTCAGAAATATCAGCAGGAAGATACAAGGGTTACTGTAAAATTCGAGCGCCTGATTCCATAAAGGAGCCGCGGATCCGCGGCATGAGCATGCTCATGCGGCTGATCCGTGGCCAATTTGTCTTTTTCTGCATCCTATTTTGCACAGTAACTCTTAGTTGTCTGTGCTGGTTTTCTTGGGGATTTTTAATAATTTTTCCACAGTTGCATTTTCTGGGTTGTATTGGGAACTTGGTGTATCGATCGGATTGTCTAATTTTGTCGGTGTGTTTTTCCGGATAAATCTTAGAATATGTTAAAAAGTTCGACCGGATATAAATACCCACTTTTTCCCCTGCCGGGAAATTTCCAATTGTTGGATTTTTCCGTAGTTTAACGACGTTCTAAGTAGTGCAAGTAACGCGATGGACCCTCTAGAAGACAACAAACCTTAACTCGATTATGTGACCGTCTTGAACTGCCCTTTGAACCTTCGGGTTTGGGGCAGTACGGCGTGCCACATGTGAGGCGTTGGCTTGACCCTTCTACGGCTGGACCGTTGGTACTGAGGCACGAACTGAATGTTGTTAGACTTATTTCATGTGTTGAGCTGTATCGGGAAAACTTGGGTGTTCGATTGTTCGATCGAAAAGTTTAGCATTTTCTATTTATCCGGAATGTGATACAATAATTGGAATTCGCAAATAGTTATGAGATGAACGGAATGAATATTATAAACGTAGCAGTTTAGTCTCACTTGATCGGTTGCCACGGAGTTTTGATGTGATCAAAAGTCCGTCGCAATCACGTAGCGTACGCGGATACTCGCCGGGTAAACTTAATAGACAGCCTCACCCCATAGCCCCGACCAAGTGACTGTAGGAGAACCCCGTCGCCGAAAGCATCCGTTCGGGTGCTCGCGGTAGCGATGTTCCGCCTTGGTGCACTTCGTCGACGGTATCAGGGGTGCGGCCGCCTACTAAAGTTTGCGACGAGCATTCGATCAGTTTTTCGGGAATCTTGTTGAATTGCCCGACTTGATATTGAAAAGTGTTTTCGACAATGAGACTAAAATGCGGGGTTTATAATTGTTAGGCATGCGATGTCTAAGGAATTCATTTGATTAGGCATGCGATGTCTAAAGAGATTGCGGATTCCAACTGTTGTAGTTTTACACTTTCTTTTCTGTGACCGTAAGTGTAATATGTGATATCGCCGGTTTCGTTGCTATATGTCAACGACAATTGGGATGTGCATATTTACTTACGTTGATGACATGTGATGTTATGTGTTGCTGGATATGTTATATTGGATCGTCGTGTTTGAATAGCCGGGGGTTTTTATGTGAGATGAGTGTTTTTTCATTTTCATTCATGTAAAAACTTGTATGTAATATTCTTTTATTGGGGCACTTCCAGGTTGCGGAAGATGTCACCGTTGATGTATATTATTTACTTTTCTGCATTAGGATAGACCCAAGGAGGGGAGCACAAGTAACCGGGTTCTGGGGTCCAGTGGGAGACCAACTCGAGGAGTCGAGTCCGGGTCTCCTAACCCTAGAATTGGTAGGGTTGCTTGCCGCTCTCGTAGGGGTCTAGGAGTGTGGGGTTGGCTATTCATCACGACCGTGGAATCCGTGTTTTATACTGGCTCGTATTGAAAACACGGACGTCCTAGTATATCCAATATTTCATATGATTCTTTCTGCTGCGTTATCTGTGATGTGATCATGCGATGTTCTGTGCTCTGTTCAGATAGATGTAGTATATAGTATATATAATATATTATATAAACGTTGCTTATGTTTTACACCCGCGCTAGCCCTGCCCCGCTCTGCCGTTAGTTACCTAACCTAACGGTGCAGACGGGACATCGAGGCGAATGCGGATGGCATAAGCGTACGTTATATTTATCTGTGATGTTTAGGTGGACTTAAATGATGGGATATTCATTAATGAGATTAATGAAAGAAAATAAACCTAATTGATGTTGTGGAATCGAATTTCAAAATAAAAACAGGTAGCTAAAGTTCTTGCTTTGCATCGCGGTGTTCATTATAGAACATCCTGCACCTTATTCGATGAGGAAAGGACCGAGATCCCTTCACCGGGAGTGACTCCTTTAGCAATAACTGGCAGATGCTACAACTCTCGGTTTGTCTTTGATCGCTTCTATAGTTTCCGCTTTGCACAGTGATATATATGATATATCCCGCACCTCATTCGACGAGGAAAGGGCCGACGATCCCTTCACCGGAAGTGACCCCTTTAGCAAAACTAGAAAAGCCTCGAAAGCATTCCATTTAAAAACCATTTGATTCCGCAACGAGATCAAGTTCAAAGCGTTAAAGGTTTTCATAAAAACCATTTGCAACCCTCCGTCATTTTAGGAAGTAGAGTACTTAGTATTCGTGCTGTGTTTGTTGACCATAGTCAAGGCACAGTGTACGGTAGCTAAGTGATGTCTTCCTACACCGCATATGATGCGATTAGTTAGGACAGTCATGTGGCTTTGTTGACCTTAGCCAAGGGTCATGTGGGTGGGTCTAATTAATCACGAAATGACGGGTAGAACTTGACTGGTACCTATGATTTGTTGTGTTGGAGATAGTGCCCTCAGAGTCAATTATTAGGTCACAGGTACGTGATTGTAATGATTGAGGGAGGACCTATCCCGGTAGGACAGTCTTACTCGAGATGATAGTATTCTATCTGGTTTACCTTTATCATCGTGTACTGTTTTAAGTGACCTGACACGTCGCTATTACACGTTGATAGAGCCCCTAGGATTCTTGCTTGACCACCAGCAGTATGAGGGCGATCATATAAGTGGGAGCTGGGGGTTTATAAGCATATCCTTAAAAGGTCCCTAGTCGTGAGAGTTTCGAGACAGGGCATCGATTCTCCATAGTAGACTAGTGTATACAGTCGAGACCCCGACGAGGGGCGGTGGCCGGTCTCATAAGCCACTGGTGTCAGTTGGATCACCTAAGATGTATACAGGTGCTCATTGGGTTATGAGTACACCGGACAGGACTCGCCGGGAACATGCTAGTTGGTCATATACCAGACGTCAGATGGCAGTTCCCTGGTGACATGTGTGCAGGTTAGTTCATCGACCTGGGGATCGTCATTTGTCTCGTGTGAGTTCCCACTGTACTTTGATTACTACCCTACCACGGCTCAAAGGAGTCGTGCAAACAGGTTTTAGTTGGGTACAGTCCCGAGCCACATGGAGGCAGTGAGCGTATCTTCAGGGGTTCGTCTCTCCCGGTATTGGGGGTGAGGTCGTGCTGTGTCTAGGAGAGCCATTACACAAAGTCCTTGGCCAAGGCAAGGAGATTTACTGGTAGGTATTCCAGTAGTATCTCAGGGTGTTCTGGGCTACACTCCGACACGACTTGTACCGCTTTTGGGGGTCTGACTTTTACCAACCCCCTAGGCCCGCCATGCGATGCTCATAGATGAACGGACCGGACTGTACGGATATTGTCACTGACAGGCTCAGTAGGGTGTCAGGATGAGTTCGCTCATCGACGTCCTTTTTAGTCAATACCTGGTAGCCCGTTACGTATTGGCTTATACCTCTGACGTGCTAGTGGTTAAATCCACAACCAAGGTGTTGACGAGTCTTTAGAGTCCCCCACATTCAGTTACTCAGCTTTCGGGCGAAAGGTTGTAGAGGCCGTATGGAGATATGGCAAGGTCCGATCAGATACGTGCGGTATTGCACGGATCAGGATCGGACAGTTTGTACTATAGGCCGTATGGTTATATGGCAGGGTTCGATCAGATACGTGCGGTATTGCACGGATCAGGATCGAACATATATTACTAGCCGGTTTTGGTATAAGCCGGATCCTAGTATAGTACAGTGTAGACTTTGTCTCATTGCATTTGTATTTCGGTCGAAATACAGATGCGGGTGTGTATGCACAGTATCGGGGTTTTCCTGTAATTTATTACGGGACCAGTTTTCTGGAGTTGCCAGTTTGCTTTTCGTTTCGGCCAATTTCCATTGTTCCGTTCATTGGCCGAAGATTGGTGGAGGAGGGTTTATTTGCATTGTTGCAAATAGGCATTTGTGGAGGGGGTTCTTTGCATCTTTTGGCATCATGATGGTTTTCATGATGTGCACCATCATTGACTTCTCCTTCTCATGATGGATTGACTTTGTGGACTTGATGGTTGTGGTTGTGTGTGGTTTTTGTTTGTTATCATGTTCTTTCATGATTCCCTTTTTCATTATTGTTCCACCCACCCCCTTGACTTTTTCTCTTTCTCTCTCCAATCACACTTGTGAAGTGGGGGGGGGGGGGGCGGCCATTCCAAAGTGGAATGGGATTCATTTCATTTTTGGGTGGAAAAATGTTACTCTCATTTTTGGTATGCTACATTTTCCCCACCTCTCTCCAAGCTCTCTTTTTCTTCCACCAAATGGCAAAGCTCCAAAACCCCAAATGAGACTTGAGGACTACATATTCTACAGCGAACCTTGGGCACGTCGAGTAGCCGGCTTCGTGCCCGAGTTGCCTCGGCATTGAGGTGGGAGCCCGTAAAAGAAGTAGGCGATGTGGTGCACTTCCGGCGACGAGGAGAAGACCGGAGCTTCCGCAGGAGATCGGGACGATGACGAGAAGACCGGAGGACTTGGATCGTCGGTATATCTCTAACCCATCTTCTAGTTAGCTTAGACTTGTTAATGGTTACGATCCGGGTGTTTAGTGCGCGGTGGTGCCGGTTTGCTAAGTCCGCAAAATTTAAGTTTATCACCGCTTCCGCAATTGGCCGCCGGATTGACGGCCGGGGCGCCGCCGTGCACTTACAGTGGTATCAGAGCCTCGCCATTAATTTAGTCTAGCTTGGTTTAATGTGTTTGCATTTCCGATCGATCAAAAAGTTCCAAAACTGCATTTTACCTTCGCATCAGTTTCTGTTGAAAATTTTTGGTCTCTAAAAATTTTTCAGGTTGTAAAATATTGATGTACTAGAAAATCTAAGAACTCTGTAAAATTTCGATGAAGGGATTCCACAGTCAGAGCGCGGAAGCGCCGCACAAACCCCCATTCCGCCGCCCTTCCGCCGCGGACTGTAGACATCACTGCACCATTTTTTTTCAGAGGCTTTCTGGGCTTAAAATATGGGTTTTGGAATATTAAAATTGAGCCCAGGTTTTCTGTGAGTGCTACAGTTTTGATTGGGGGCCCACTTGTTAATTTTTGGTCAATCGGAAAATTTTAAACACATTTTTCACAGTATTTACATTATATCTGCGACCGTGAATGTCACTCGATCGGTAAATCCTGTCTAACTGCTATAGCCCGGTTAGACGGATTTGCGAACGTGATTTTCACGTTGACGTTCTGTTTTTGCTGTGATGTTGCGGATCGGTCGTGGGGGATAGCCTGGATGCAATGCTAGTACAGTTGTGGTTGTATTATGTACATTTGATTTTGCGGGGCGAGCGTCCGACCTGTGGACTGCCGTCACTGCCTGTTTGTATTATTATTTTGGGGCACGACCTGGTTGCGGTCGATGTACCCGTTGTATGTATTTTTTACTTTCTGTACTAGGATTGCCCCGCGGAGGGGTGCACGGATAGCCGGGTTCTGGAGGGCAACAAGCCCGCATCTCATGGCATTGAGACGGAGGGGGCTTCACTCTAGGATTGGCGGGCTATTCGCCGCACTCGTAGGGGGTACAGGTTGACCCAGGAGGGGTGCCCAAGTTACCGGATTCCGTGAAGTGCCGGGTGGTCCATTCATGTCGCTGAAGGGGGCTGCCTCGCTTCAGGTTTTGGCGGGTAACTTGCCGCGCCCGTAGGGGTCTAGGATTTCATTGCACAGGCTATCCACACGACCAGGGGAACGTCGGGTTTCAGCGGCTCTGTGAAAACCCGGGGATCCCAGATATCTGTATTGTTTCTGTGACGCTGTACATTTCTGTGATGTTGCATTTTATTCACGCCTTGAGCGAAATACTATATATTGGTATATATATTAGTAGATGTCGTATATGTTTTGCATCCGCGCTAGTCCAGTCCCCGCTCTGTCGTTAGTAAGCTAACCTAACGGGTAATGACGGGACCCAGTGGCGAATGCGGATGGCATATACGTACATCAGTATATTTTCGTTCTTTTTGGTGTGATCAATTGATGGGACTGCATTGATTCGGATCAATGCAAGTTTAAAACCAAACCTAATCTGATGTTGTTGGAACACTTTTCAAAAAGCTGTTATTGCAAGGACGTTCACTTTTGTTTTGCATCGTGGTATTCAGTTGGAATATCCTGCTCCTCAGTCGACGAGGCAAGGGCCGAGATCCCTTCACCGGGAGTGACCCCTTGGACAAAAAGTTTGCGTCAGGGCATTAACTTCACTATAGCCGATTGCTTTTGCTTTGCATCGCGGTATTCATTTAGAATATCCTGCACCCCATTCTACGGGGAAAGAGCCGAGATCCCTTCACAGGGAGTGACCTCTTTAGCAACGGTTTTCGTCACTATATTTTTAAAAGCTATCCGTTCCTTCGACGATATCAAGTTCATTACGTTAAAGGTTTTCGCCAGAAACCATTCGTAGCCCTCCGTCATTTCAGTTAAATATTCGGTAGTATTCAAGCTATGTATTTTGACCTCACGCCAAGGCATAGTGTTTGGTAGCTGCCGGTTATTTATCTGTTGCATAGATAGATGCGTTGGTTTGGGACAGTCGTACTACTATTTTGGCCTACGTCAAGGGTATGTACGGGTGGGTTCAAATTAACCTGGATAATGACGGGCAGAACTTGACATGTGACTTATGATATTTTGACCTCACGCCAAGGTCATAAGAGCATGGGGCAGAAATCACATCGGGAGTTTCAAAAGAACTGAAACTTGCCAGATATGCGCATACCTTCTGGAGTGTGATGACGTGAGCGGATTCCGTCACGTTGTCATGCGATGAGAATTGGATCCCGATTCCCACTGATGAGTTAGTTTACTCCTCGGGTAACCCCGACTAATTCTTCTTTCAGGTTTGGAGGAGAATTTGAGGTACAGTGGGAGGTTTCCAGATTAGATAAATTGGTGACCATTCTGATCTAAGTTAGAGTGCACGCTGAGTGTTTTCTTTTCTCTCTCTCTTTGGCAGCGACCATTGACCCTAAGACTTTGACTCAGTGACCAAGTTGACCGAACCTTCTTAAACACCGGCTTTTGGATTGTCAGAGTTGCAAACCTCATTACCACTCCTACTTTTACCCTTTTCTCCAGGACACCCCGTTTTACTACGAACGTCCACTTCCATTGGACAAAACCATCGTATGGTTAGATACGAACTCGAAAGAATTTATTCGAGGATGGTTTCCGGTTCTGGAGAAAACGGATAGGATTATTCAGTTGTCTTTTCCTTTTACCCTCTCTCAGGTTACGAGTACTCCTTGGTTTAGGGGTAGTACACCTATTACGCAAATTGGATTGTCTTCTTCCAAACCTTAGGCTGGTGCCGACCGGTAGGGAATGAAGAAAACCAATTAGCATAACGGTGGTGTGCAGAAGGTATTAAGTTCAGACAAAGCAAGGGATTAGTAAGAGGGCAAAGTAAATTGCAACAGATATTCACGACCAAACCAAATATTTCGTTACCACTCCCACATCACCTTTGTATTTCTCCAGGACACTCCGTATCACTACGAAGATCCACAGTTTATTTGGATACTCCATCGTATGGTTATATACGAACTCGAATGGAACTGGTTCCAGTTCGGGGATGGATTCTGGTTCAGGAGAAATAGGAATAAGGTTTATTCGGTTGTCTTTTATCTTCACCCTCTCTCATTGCGAGTGTTCCTAGGATTGGGACAGTACACCCATTATGCTTATTGGATAGTCTTCTTCCAAACCATAGGCTGGTGCCGAACGGTAGGGAAGGAAGAAAACCATTTGGCCTAAAAGGGTGTGCAGAAGGTAAAGACTAAAGACATATGAAGGGATTTGGAGAGGTGGCAAAGAACTATACGGTTACAGTCATGAATCTGGAAGAGGCATTACTAGGAATACCAGAATACCCCATCGGAACATTTCAATGTTTCAGTTTCACTGTGTAATGTTAAAGGAAAACTGATTTCCCGATTAGATACTTAATCCAGGGTATGTATTTACCAGGTACGATTCTCACATCTGTATGGTTTTACAGATGATGAGTGGGAGTAAGTTATTGGGAATTGGGTGATTATCCTCATTATATCGGGATTCGTTGTAATCGGTGATATTTGAGGAAATCACCTGGGCTGTTTGCCGGTCGGCAAATATTTGGTTTTGAATATCCGCTGTTATGCACCAATTTCAAATTGATATATCTGTACGTCTATTTTCATAGAGTGAGATATACCTTTCTGAAATTATGTCTACGACATTTACCTATATCAGTGGATGGTTAGGTAAGGAACATTAAACAGCGGTGTAATTCTTCTTAACCATAAGTACAGTTTTCAACCTACGACACACAGTGAATGAGTTATCAGACTCAAGGGACTTATACAAAGGATTGTATGTTGTCCAGGGTCCATCAGGACAGAGGGCTTGGTCCTCGTACTATATTCGGTTTACTTATGACTTCTCTAGTTTTTAGACAGGTGTTTCGCGGAAACACAGGGTCCAAATTTTGAGAAGTTATAGGTATTTGAATAGAGTAGAGAACCAGGTATAGCAAGTATCGGGATTCTTCAAAGAGATCGAAGATGTAGATACTTGTGTATGGTATTCAGTTGATAGTAATGATAAAGAGATCTTGCTTCTCTTTCAGGTTACTCATAATTGGAAGTATTCCTAAGTTGAGTAACGCTGATCGGCCTCCTTCCATTTAGTTGACATGCGCTGGGGACAGCTGCATGATTTGAATCTGGTTCAATTAAATCAGTGCCTCTGTTTCTATATTGGATATAGAACAGTTCATATCTTAACGATGTTAAGGTACGGGGAGTTGTCCGGTTTATGATTAAAACCAGACACTGGACAACTCAAGGTACGTTTCTGTAATGGCTGTTTGTGGGTTGACCCAGGCTATGACGAGGGTTGACTTTCTACCATTTGGATGAACAATAGCGATATTGTTCTAGACTCGCCACAGTTTTATTAAAGATGGATTTTTTCAGAAAACAGTAGTGGGAGTATGGTAGAACTGGAAGTGATTCCAGAACCACAAACGATTACTGAAGATTTGATAAGGAACCTAAAGATTCAATCTGGATTGACATTCCATTGGCCACTCCGCAGATAAGGTGGGTAACTTCAGGCACCCGAGAGGTACTCCGGTAGCCTCAAGGACGGTGACAGGGAAGTTCTTGTTTACCCACAATTGCCATTGTTGTTGTTCCAGGTTACGAGACCCGGCGGGAGGATGAGTATAGCGTCGTTCTAAACCAGTTTTAGAAGTGTACGTCTATATGACTCTGCCAGAGGGTTGTCGTCGTCAGTGGGAGCAGCGGAAGCATTGGTGGACAGGTTGCTTATGTCTATTTATAGACTAGAGCAGATGTAGCGGAGATAGATCATCTATTTCTGACGTGACAGTCATGGGTTTGACTTCATCAGAATAGGGGATGGATCTGTTGAGAAGGTAGTAGGGTGTGATATCCTGGTATTTGGATGATATACACAGAGTAGGAAAAGAAACTCCTACACTACGATCGGTTATACTTTGGTCGTCACACAGTTGTTTCTCCACAAAGGAAATGGATTTTATATCAGACATACTGGTTACTAGATCTATGGTCTTAGATCTAGATTTGGGTGGTTTCCCAATTAGGGTACTTGACAGCATTCTAAGAGTATTTAGGATGGACGACTCCTGGCACGGTAGTGTACCTGTAGGTAATGGAGTCACCCTCTCCAAAGGTGTCTTACAGACTAAAGGGGAGAGGGACGGGCATGATTGGCAGATCACTTGCTCAGGCAATTGAGTCAATCGTGAGATGTCAAGTACCACACCAGATGTTGTTCTTGCACTAGATGCAATAAGTTGACCTTAATCCAATCCTGGAGAAACAGTCGGAAGCAGTTTTAGAACATAAGTGGATGTTCTAGGGATATGATAACGACAGCCTCATTCAGGAGACAGTTATCATTCCAAGCTTCTAAGGTGACATGGACGACAAGGAGGTTGTCAGAGTTATAGTTTTCCTTCTGATGAGGGGCAGTATTTTGGACAGGTGGTCTAAGGCAATACTGAGGGAGGCATGGCGCGCAGGATACTGATTAAGTTCAGTTGACGATACAGTCTAAGAAGTTTGGATTTGGAGTTCATTTATGAGCTAGGTCCCATCAGACATCCAGACATATTCTGAGACAGGTATTGCTCTTTTCGGGAGATGGGTTTCTCCGTGAACTTGAGATATAGAGAGACATAGAAAGAAACAACTAAGCGGATCCACTCACTGAGGCTATTCCTCGAACGCAATAGTTCCGCAAACGAGCTTTGTGAGACTGACTAGTAGAGGAGTTGGATGTTCGGTATCACACGGGCTGTGAGTATGCGACATCGCAATAATTAGCCTTGAGTGCAAGTGGGAGATTGTTGGAGATAGTGCCCTCAGAGTCAATTATTAGGTCACAGGTACGTGATTGTAATGATTGAGGGAGGACCTATCCCGGTAGGACAGTCTTACTCGAGATGATAGTATGCTATCTGGTTTACCTTTATCATCGTGTACTGTTTTAAGTGACCTGACACGTCGCTATTACACGTTGATAGAGCCCCTAGGATTCTTGCTTGACCACCAGCAGTATGAGGGCGATCATATAAGTGGGAGCTGGGGGTCTATAAGCATATCCTTAAAAGGTCCCTAGTCGTGAGAGTTTCGAGACAGGGCATCGATTCTCCATAGTAGACTAGTGTATACAGTCGAGACCCCGACGAGGGGCGGTGGCCGGTCTCATAAGCCACTGGTGTCAGTTGGATCACCTAAGATGTATACAGGTGCTCATTGGGTTATGAGTACACCGGACAGGACTCGCCGGGAACATGCTAGTTGGTCATATACCAGACGTCAGATGGCAGTTCCCTGGTGACATGTGTGCAGGTTAGTTCATCGACCTGGGGATCGTCATTTATCTCGTGTGAGTTCCCACTGTACTTTGATTACTACCCTACCACGGCTCAAAGGAGTCGTGCAAACAGGTTTTAGTTGGGTACAGTCCCGAGCCACATGGAGGCAGTGAGCGTATCTTCAGGGGTTCGTCTCTCCCGGTATTGGGGGTGAGGTCATGCTGTGTCTAGGAGAGCCATTACACAAAGTCCTTGGCCAAGGCAAGGAGATTTACTGGTAGGTATTCCCAGTAGTATCTCAGGGTGTTCTGGGCTACACTCCGACACGACTTGTACCGCTTTTGGGGGTCTGACTTTTACCAACCCCCTAGCCCCGCCATGCGATGCTCATAGACGAACGGACCGGACTGTACGGATATTGTCACTGACAGGCTCAGTAGGGTGTCAGGATGAGTTCGCTCATCGACGTCCTTTTTAGTCAATACCTGGTAGCCCGTTACGTATTGGCTTATACCTCTGACGTGCTAGTGGTTAAATCCACAACCAAGGTGTTGACGAGTCTTTAGAGTCCCCCACATTCAGTTACTCAGCTTTCGGGCGAAAGGTTGTAGAGGCCGTATGGAGATATGGCAAGGTCCGATCAGATACGTGCGGTATTGCACGGATCAGGATCGGACAGTTTGTACTATAGGCCGTATGGTTATATGGCAGGGGTCGATCAGATACGTGCGGTATTGCACGGATCAGGATCGAACATATATTACTAGCCGGTTTTGGTATAAGCCGGATCCTAGTATAGTACAGTGTAGACTTTGTCTCATTGCATTTGTATTTCGGTCGAAATACAGATGCGGGTGTGTATGCACAGTATCGGGGTTTTCCTGTAATTTATTACGGGACCAGTTTTCTGGAGTTGCCAGTTTGCTTTTCGTTTCGGCCAATTTCCATTGTTCCGTTCATTGGCCGAAGATTGGTGGAGGAGGGTTTATTTGCATTGTTGCAAATAGGCATTTGTGGAGGGGGTTCTTTGCATCTTTTGGCATCATGATGGTTTTCATGATGTGCACCATCATTGACTTCTCCTTCTCATGATGGATTGACTTTGTGGACTTGATGGTTGTGGTTGTGTGTGGTTTTTGTTTGTTATCATGTTCTTTCATGATTCCCTTTTTCATTATTGTTCCACCCACCCCCTTGACTTTTTCTCTTTCTCTCTCCAATCACACTTGTGAAGTGGGGGGGCCGGCCATTCCAAAGTGGAATGGGATTCATTTCATTTTTGGGTGGAAAAATGTTACTCTCATTTTTGGTATGCTACATTTTCCCCACCTCTCTCCAAGCTCTCTTTTTCTTCCACCAAATGGCAAAGCTCCAAAACCCCAAATGAGACTTGAGGACTACATATTCTACAGCGAACCTTGGGCACGTCGAGTAGCCGGCTTCGTGCCCGAGTTGCCTCGGCATTGAGGTGGGAGCCTGTAAAAGAAGTAGGCGATGTGGTGCACTTCCGACGACGAGGAGGAGACCGGAGCTTCCGCAGGAGATCGGGACGATGACGAGAAGACCGGAGGACTTGGATCGTCGGTATATCTCTAACCCATCTTCTAGTTAGCTTAGACTTGTTAATGGTTACGATCCGGGTGTTTAGTGCGCGGTGGTGCCGGTTTGCTAAGTCCGCAAAATTTAAGTTTATCACCGCTTCCGCAATTGGCCGCCGGATTGACGGCCGGGGCGCCGCCGTGCACTTACATGTTGACCTTAGCCAAGGTCATAGGTGCTAGGGGTAAAAACCATTATCGGGAGTTTCAAGTGTTGAAACTTGCAATGAGATTGCATACCTTCTATATGATAGTTGGATCCCGATACCCACTGCGAGTAATTGTTACTCCTGGAAGAGTTTTGCACTTTGCAATTAGCCGATCAAGTAGGTGTCTAGAAAGGTGTCAACGGGATTACGTCTCTGGGAAAACGAGGTTTACTGTAATTAGGTCCGTGCGAAAGCACGGGGAACCTCCCTCAAAGTACCGACACTGGCCTGGCTGAAAGATTGGCGAACTTGTAGAGTGTAATTAATCCCGGCTAGTCTTTCCTTTTAAGGTTTGAAGGAAGATTTGATAAAAACAGTGGGAGCCATCCTGATTAGATAAAATATATAACCAATCTGATCTTGCAAGAGCGGACGCAGAGTGTTTTCTTCTCTCTCTCTCCTGGTAGCGACCATATCATGCCTTAATCAAGATAATAATACGGATGTATTGACCGAACCCGCTTGTTATACTGAGCTGGGGAACGTTGGTCCCGCTCCAACTTATAACTGTTATAAGACAGAGCAGGAAATTGGGGAATACCAGAATTCCTATGCCGCCCAAACGAAGAAAGTGCATATGATGCATCTCCTCCGGGTGTGTTCATTATACAGATCTATTTCTCCGTATCCTCTGCATCCTGGGTATCTGATACCGGATCAGGATCCCAGATATGTAATCTGTTACATAGGGCTACAAAAAGGTAGAAAAACTGAGAACGGGTGATAAGTTTCATGAGACAGAAAACGGGGCAAGTGTTGCAGCCAAGTCTGTTGGTCACTGTCACCCTGTATTACGAATACATTGATTCTGAACAAATGCTATTAGATACCGAACCTGATATACATAATCATATCAGTCTCTTTATTAGTAAAGAAGGATATAATTTTGTATTGTTGGATAATGTTTTGAACATTTCATATATCAAAAGTTGATCGGTTCAGGCACGTTATCTAAAAGCATTGACGTTCTAAATCAAACTGCAGTTCCTAGTATACAGAACACATACAAGAGGAAGAGTTCAGAAATGAACGAATCCTTCTTGAGGCATTGTAGACTAGGTCACATCAATGCGACCCGACTGGCTGAAGTTACATTTTAGATGCATATTTAAATCAGTTTGAATTTACATCTTGTGAAACTTGCCAGTCATGTCACAAAGATTAGATGACCATAGCTCTGTTTATTAGAAACAGAGAAAGAGTTAGTAAACTCTTGGGACTGATACATGATGATGTATGTAAAGTCTCCTGTCTACACATGCCAGGACTGGTTCTTCATACTTCATTATATTCTCTGATAATCTCTCAAGATTCAGTCATATATTCCTGTTGAAACATAAGTCCGAACCTTTTGAGATATTCACAGAATATAAGTTAGAAGTAGAGAACCAAAATACGGGTATAAGTATTATGTCCTATGATAAGATCAGGGAGGAGAATACTTGTGCATAGAATTCCTGGACTATTCTAAAGGAGAATGAGATTTTCTCTCAGTGTTACTCCTCTGAATACACCACAGCACAACGGTGTATCAGGGCGGAGCAATTGCACAATATTAGATATGGTGTGCTCTATGATGAGTATTACTGAGTTACCTATTTCCTTTTGGGGTTATGCACTTGAGAAGCTGCATACCTATTGAATTAGGTTTGAATCAAATCAGTGCCTACCACTCCATATGAGATATGGTATGGGAAGAACCCATCTCTTAAGCGAGTTAAGATTTGGGGTTGTCCGGCCTATGTTTAAAGCAAAATCTGGACAAGATCGAGGCAGGATCAGTTCTGTAGAACTGGAAAGGTTCCAGCTATACAAAACTGCAGTTGATGATTTGACAGAACCACAAGATTCTATAGTTTCCGACGAACCTCAGCCTCTCCGCCGATCTAGTAGGGTTCCTCATCCGCCTGAGAGATACCTCGGTCTCTCGATGACAGTGGGAGCGAGGATTGCATCATGAGATGATGACCCAACCAGTTTCGAGCAGGCCATCGAGAGTAGGGACTCTGTAAGAATGGCTGGATGCTTAGTGATCTGAGATGGAATCCTTATACACCAACAAAGTATGGACTTTGGTTGCTATAACTGAAGGGTTAAATCCCCATCAGGAGCAAGTATATCTTGAGAAGATTGCTTGGTGTACATGGAAAGGTTAAGACTTTCAAAGCTAGACTTGTTAAAGGTTTTCGTCATCAACCAGGCACGGATAATGATGAAACCTTTTCCAGGGACTATGTTTAAATTCATCCAGATCCTACTTGCCACGGCTACATACCATGACTACGATATCTGGTGGTTGGGTGCCATGACTACTTTTCTAAATAATGATTTAGAAGAGAACGTCTATAAGAACACAGCCAGAGGGCCTCGTACACAGTGGGAGCAGCGGAAACGTGTGAAAGATGCTTTATAGGATAAAGCAGGCATCGCGGAGTTGGAACATCTGTTTTGATGGATTATTAAAATAAGTTGACATCATCAAAATGGTAGACGAACCTTGTATATACAAAAGGGTAGTAGAGAGTAAGGTGGTCATCTTCGTATTGCACGTAGACAACATACTCTTGATAGGAAAAGAGTTTCCTATACTACGATCGGTCAATCTCCTATTATCACAAGGATTCTCCAAATAGGATAAAGATGATACCTCCTAAATCCTGAGATTTGGACCTATGAGATAGATCTAAAGGGATATTAGGGTTCTCACTAGGTATAGTGAGATTGTATCAATCGATCCTGGGGAGAATCACTGGAAGTGTTCCAGAGTGATAAAGACGACTGAATGTCAGTCACAGGCATTGTCTTTACCCTCAGTAAAGGGACGGTATGTTGGAAGATTTCCAAGCTAGATACCGTGACAAACTAGACGATAAAGGCTGGTAACATCGCTATTAAAGATATTACCAAAGAGGCAGTTTGGGTGTATATTGGTTCATAAGATGAACTAGGTTCCTGCCATTGTATGACAATGGAAGTGTGGCTTCGGCCCTGGAACCCTGGTCCCATCAGTGACCCAGACAAATTCTGAGGCAGCATCACCTGATCATGGAGATAGTTGATCTCCAGGGTGATCGAGGTTAGGAGAGAAGACTCAGAGGACAACACGGCAGATCCACTCACGAAGGCCTTTTCCCAGAGAGAGACTAATATGGGATGGTTGAGTATTAGATACTGCGACCACTGCTACAGATGGCCCTAGTGCAAGTGGGAGATTGTTAGTTATATGTATGCCCTAGAGGCCATTACTGTACATTGGATGTATATTGTAGTGGATGCTGGGACATATATAGGTAGGACTTTCTTGCTCGACATGATAGTACGCTATCTGGTTGCTCTTTATCTTAACATGTATACTTTCTGTCTCTCTGATTACATGTTGATAAAGCCCTTAGGATATGTACTCGACTTCCAGGACTATGATGCAGATCATACTAGTGGAGCCTGGGTAGTCAATGAGTACATCCTTCATTGTTCCTAGTCGTGGGAATATCGAGACGGGGCATCGATATTCCAGAGTAGACTAGCGCATATCTTCTCGACCCATGCGATGGGCGATGGATGATCCCATATCCATTGGTGTTTGACATCGAAGATGGTATGCGGGTGCTCAGTGGAGACCGGGTACACTGAACGGACTCGTCGAGAACTCCCAGATGGTATTATACCTCACGTCAGATGGCAGTTCTCTGGTGACACTGGTACAGCTTAGTCTGTTGACCCGAGATCGTCATAGAGTCTTGTGTGTCTCCCACTGTGCTTTGATTTCCACCCTACCACGGCTCTACTGAGTCGTGCAAACAGGTGGTTTTTGGGTACAGTCCCGATTCACATGGAGGCAATGAGCGATAGGAGGGGATTCGTCTCTCCCGGTATTGGGGGTTGATGTTGTGCTATGCTCGACTGGCCATAACAGGAAATCCCTGGCCAGGGTTGCAGTGATATACTGGTAAGAGTTATCAGTAGTTTCACGAATGTTATGGACCTCAAGTCGGCATGACTTATCGAGCTACTGGGGTCTGACGTTTACCACCCCTAGGAGAGATATGCGACATATCAGACGAACAGACCGGACTGTACGGTAAGTGTTACTGGTTGGATTCACAGGAGTGTGAGTGGGCTTGCTCGTCGATCTTCTGATCGCTCAATACCCGGGTGGCCGTTACGTTTAGCAGACCGCTTGCGGCTTGTGGGTGTTTGATATGATCATCATCTGCTGCCGGCGTATTGACGAGTCTTTAGAGTCCTACACAGAGGTTTCCTGGCTCAAGTGAAACGAAATAGGAGCGCATATGAGATATGTGCGGGACCGAGAATAATGCGTGTATGTGATACCGCATTCTATTCTCGCGATGAATGTATCGATTGGTTATATGCGATATAATCTAGTTATCGAATCAAGGATTGATTCGGTAAGCCGATACATTGGATACTAGTCGGTTATATACGATATGACCGGATCGTTAAATCAAGTGTTGATTTAATGATTTAATGTATAATTATATATTTGATATATTACTTTGCATTAACTAGTATTGGTTCACTTTAAATGGATTTACTCACTTGTTTTGTGCACATTGCATATGTGATATATTTTGTGCACATGATTGTATCATGTTTGATGATACATGCAAGCTAGGGTTAGTATAAAGAATTAGACCATGGTTAAGATTATGATTAGGGTTTTCTTTTTTCTTATTTATTTATTTATTTATTTTGGAAAAAGATGAGAAAAGAATGGTTGCTTTTTTTGTTTGCTAGTTGAACATTCTTGAAGCTTTGAATTAGTCCACCATCCTTGTCTTATACTTAACCCTAACCATTCTAGTTAACCATGGTCCATTCTCTACAACTAACCAAGGGTTAGTAAATGATAAGTATTGATTTATTTATCATTTACATAATACTTATGATATTCTTTTTCATCATCTTCTTCTTCTTCAACATGAGAAAAAAGCTTGCTACATCAATGGTGATTGATGAAAAAGTGTGGGAAATCCAAATCTAATGTCTACCCACTTCCTATTTCTTCATCCTCTACCTCTTGCCAAGTTGTATAGGGCGTTTACTTCACAAGTTTTCAAAGCTTGGTGAAGTTGGAGCTTGTTCTTGTGATGCCTCGACGTAGATCATCTTCGGCATCGAACCGACAATCAAGCCCGCCCATTCTTCGATGATGCCAATGCTAGAGTCAAGGGTTCAATTTGGACAGCGGAGGGAGATCATCGCGGAGCTTAGGAAGTGGTGGACCGGATCTACAAAGGTTGTAGCCCCTTCCCTTTAGCTATATTTCCGTTTACATGCTTGCTTCGCCTATTTATCTAGTTAACGATCCGTATTAGGGTTTATAGGCACTTGTAAAATTTGATTTGTGCATGTTTGATCACTTGTGAGACTCCATTAGAGTGCCTAGGAACCCTATAGTTTTCGTATGGACCCGAGGAGGATCGAGGCCGTACAGCTTTGGCCCATACTTATATCCGGGACAGAGGTCCGCAGATTTTGGGTTTAGCAGGTTTTTACCGCCGTTTCGTGAAGGATTGCTTGTGTATCGCTGCACCTTTGACTGGACAGACCGGAAAGGAGTCTCTTTTTCTTTGGACTGAGGCATGTGTGTGGAGTTTTCAGCAGTTGGAGATTCGGTTGACAACTGCACCAGTTCTTTCTTGCTTGCTGGTTCGGACGACTTTGTTGTTTTACTGTGATATTTTGCGAGTGGGGCTCGATTTTGCGTTGATGTAGCATTATAGAGTTATCGCTTTTGCTTCCCTACAGTTGGAGGAAGTACGAGAAGGATATCCCACTCATGATCTGGAGATGGCCGCGGTGGTCGTGCGTTGAAGATTCGAGGACACTACTGTTCGGAGAGTTGTGTCAGATTTTCACGGAGCACCAGAGCTTAATGTACATCTTCCTGCAGCGGGTTTTGATTGTTGAGACAGCGCCGTTGGATGGAGCTTATGGAGGATTGTGTTTGTGAGATCCTTTATTACCCGTGGCAAGGCGACTATGGTAGCTGATGGTTGAGTCGTAGGCCTGGGGTTAGCTTGTTCCAGTTGTGCGCAGTTCAGAGACAGTCTTCTGCAGATTTACAGTTCTTGTGCGATCATTGAGTATAGATGTTGTTCGCCTCTTCTGAGGGGACAGCTTGTTCATGTCCACGCCCGACCACCTTTCCTTAATCGTTTTCGTGAGGCGCAGCCCACCGATGCTCGTTGTCGGTGATACTTGAGCACTTTCGGCAGGGTAAAGATTTGGAATCCTTGGTTTGTGACTAGGGTGTGTTACGTTCCGGACTCGTTGGTGTGTACCTGATACTAATAGGTAGAGACGCAAGGTCCCAGAGCAGGCACATCGGTCAGCTTTCTGTGTTCATCCAAGTGCTGCCAAGATGTAACGTGACTTGAAAGTTAGTTATTGGTGGGCAGGATGAAAAAGTGAAGTTTTAGATTTCGTTCAAGGTGTCTGTCTTGTTGTGAGCTAGGGTTGAGAATTTGAGACCGGCTGGAGAGTTGCAATCTTTAACCGTTCCGGAGAGGGAATGGGATCAGATCTCCATGATTTTCGTTGTGGCGTCGACCCAGGTCTAGACAGGGTGTGATTCCATTCGGCTATTTGTCATCCAGTTATGCTCAGTTTGCTCAGTTGTTCTTGGTAAGTTGTGCGTTTGCACGGAGTTCCTTCATGCGTTGTATCCAATAGAGGTACCTTATTCGCTAGCCATAGTTGGCAGAAGATCCAGGAAGCCTTGGGTACTGGATGAGCTTTAGCTCCGCTTTTCCATCTGTGGGACGATGGACAGTTGAGCGGACTATACAGACTCTGGAGGTTATGCTTGTGCGTAAGTACTTGTTGTTGTCGGCAGTTAGGATCGTCACTTGCTATTGTTAGAGTTCTCCTTCGATAGCTGTTATCAGGAGACACTCCAATTAGAAACCTTTAGGTCTTGTTGTTAGGTGGTGTCGATCGCCGTTCTGTTTTTCTGACTCTGCGTAATTAGGATTTTTGGACCCCAGCTAGTCTAGAGACTTCGGAGATGATCCAGTTGGTTTAGATCAGGATGATGACAGCCTAGTGCAGACAGAGGTCTTATGTTGACCGTGGTGGTCGCAGACTTGAGTTCGCAGTGGGAGATCATGTATTCCTATGGATTTTTCCGATGAATGACGTGTTGAGTTTTGGGAAGCTTATCCCAGGATTGTAGGTCCTTTCGAGATCCTTAAAGCGAGTTTGTTCCGTTGCCTATAATTTGGCATTACAATCTTGTTTTCCGCCGTTGGGCGTAGATTTTGCTCCTCTTTGGGATGCTTTTACTTATATTATGTTGTACCCATTTTGGGGGGCTTGTTTTACAAAGGAGGTGTTGTCAAAATTTTAAAGGAATAAAAGTTAGACTTTAAGGAATTTGTTTTGAGATTTCAAAAAGTTTTAACAATGTTCTTATTTCTTACTACTTTTGATGGTTTAGATTGCTGGGTTTTCGGCTTACTTAAATTGCGTTACGCCTGTAGACGTTGCGTAGTTTAAGGGCCATCACGTGCCATTTTCGGGTCGTGACAATAAGATTCTCTCCCGTCTTGCCTATCTTATGCATGAAACAAGGGTTTAACCCTTTAAAAAGAACTTAGTTCTTCCTCGGGGATCTGAGGTCCACAAGACAAATTTCCAAAGGATGAGAATTTAATTCTCATTGGGAAGATTTTGTTCTTCAGATCGAAGATTCATGGGAGAACTATGATATTTTACCCCTCCGCATAAAAAAAAAGAGAATATGGAAGAACAAAACAAAAGAGAAGGAATTGATATTCCAGGAACTTAGTTCCTTCAAAATATGACAGGGTTTTATCGTAATAAGAACTTAGTTCTTGCAAGATCTGCAAATTTTTAGAGTTTACCTCTAATTTTCAGAGTTAATCTCTGCATGAACACGGAAAAGATCACGTGAAAAACAAGTGAGAACCATACAAAACAAAGAAAATGAAGACCCACATGAAAGGCACGTGAGCACATGTTCATCACGAAAAACTGCATTTCAATACCGCTAATTCATTATCAATTCTGTGATATATCAGTACTATTAATCCGTGTCTGCTCAATAAGTACAGATTACATGTATTCATGACAAAACACTAGAAATACACTAAAATGCACGGATACGATATTTATGAGCCGAAACTATAGCCAGAATGGAATACTGATCATTATACAAGAAGATTTTGCAAAACAATTCAAGTGTACAAACTTTTTATCCAAGATAGTCCAACATGATGCAACTTGTATAAGTGTGAACACATATTTTGGCTTATGGGACAGCTTGATGCAAGTGGGCAAGTGTAATGTGCAAGTGGGCATGGGTCATGAGTAAAGAGATAAAATTATGATGTGATGGTTTAAAACTAGACAATTTCCCTCCAAAACCACAAATTAAAACTTAAGTGTTTATAAAAGAATCAAACAACTCCAGAGAGATCATGGAGAGGACATGAAATCACCATAATAAGACGGGCCACACTACTCCAATAAAAACTGTCAGAATTGGCCAAATCCCCGCCACCGGCGGTCCCAATTAGACCAAATTGCTCCATTTTTCTTCTGGCCATTCCAAGTTGGCACATCATCTCAAATTTATTGTTTGTTTTTGTTGATGAAGTGCATATATATACCAGAACAGAGAGCAAACTTGAGGGGAATACTTTATCACACTTTATACCATTTTTCATTCTACATTTTGTAATTTTTTTCTAGTTCTTTGTACATAGTTTATTGGTTTAGTTGAGTTCTTTGTTTTTATCTAATCTTGCAAGCTCTTAACTGAGCTTGCCAGGTTATATTTTAGTATTTTGAATTCATTATCTTGTACTTGTATTGAACTTAATGAAGCCTTCAATTTGATGCACTTTAGTTCTTAGTATCTCCTTAACTTAACTTTCTTGCAATTAATTTTCTTGCACTTTACTTATTTGTAATGTTATTTCTTTGATGTCTTCTATCTTGTATTTTCTTTTTATGTTTGTGATGGATTGTGAGTAGTGATCTTGTTAGGGAATGAGAATGGCTGTTTAAATTAAGATTTTCTTTACTCATTTTCTTTGTCCAAAAATTAGTAATTGAACTCCCAAAGCTCACGCAAGCGTTTCGTTAGGCACCCTATCCTACCAAGATAGCGATGATTCCTAAACGTGACCAGTTGCGTTTGGTTTGGCCGGAGGCAAAGGTCAAGAGACAAAAATGGAAGAATAAGGGTCAATAAGCCGGATTTCGCGCACAATCACAAATACCATTTTAAGCACCCTAATCCATATTGTTGCCGATTACCCTAGCATCAATAGTCAAGTGAGGCACAAAGGAATGAATACAGATTTTTCCTAACTTAAAAGAACCTATCTCTATCCCGAACAAGCATTTCGTTTGCATATATACAAAACACATAGGTTAGAATCGAACTATTCAGACTGTTGTCTTAACTCGTGAGAACAAGAAACTAAAACGTACCATCTCACCACGAACGACCCATACTCATCACGACTAGTTACACGCGACACCGTCTTGATTGCAGTTACTTTAGAACTTAAAATACGACACGAAAAATCCATACCAATCAAATGGCGCCGTTGTCGGGGAGACGGTAATGTTTTTATTCTTGTTATTTCGGTTTAATCTCTATATATTCTTGTTTATAACAATAAATGCTATTCTGAAAACAAACTAAAAATCGAAAAAATTTCAAAAACCAAAACAAAAATTAATGTTTCTATCTTTTTGTTCTCTGATATTTTTACCTGCTAACACTTGGAGACTAATTGGAAAAGTTAAACTATAAAATTGGGACAATATTAGAACATAGAGAACACAGTAGGAAATTGGAGCCTCAATTCTTCAAACCGACCGCTGGAAATTGCCATTTTCCCGCCATCGGCGGTCCAATATCCTCTGTTTGCTCCAATCTTTTGCAGTAGGCTCAATTGTTCTATTATTATCCCATTTTTATAGTTTGATTTTCATAATTTTGTGTTTGCAGAAGATTGGCCACATATATCGCTTTTTCGCACTAAATATCCGTTTTTCCGACATTTTCAAATTTTAAGGAATTGCGAACTGCGATCGTGCAGAGCAAAGTGTACATTCAAGTCCAAGGTGATAGTGAAGTACAGTGCCAAAGATCCAGATAGTTTGACCCGCGCAAGTGAACTTTCCAAGCTAATCGGATTCAATTCAACTGGGGTTTCTTAACCCAAAATATATCGGTACGTATTTCTTAATACCTTCTTTCTCAAATTCGACGTATCCACTATTCTATCTTTGCAGGATTCTTTGCAAGTTCGCTGCCAAACGCTAAATGAACCAACCCGTATTTTTTACAGCGCCACGCTTAAACTTAAATAACGATTGTTTGATATTTTGAACAGCTTTTTCATTGATTGCGCATTGCATCCATTAATACGGATTTAAGAGCAAGCGAACCCCACGACATACGGTAAAGAATTTCATCATCTTTTCCGTGGCCTACAAATCACGAAATTGAGTATAACGTTTACTCGCACAAATTTTAAAAGAAATTAGATTTTAAGCCTTTAAGGACTTCGCGCTCATTAGGAGAAGTTAACCGTGTTTAGAATACCACCTAACGTTATATCGTTCATAGGGTGTCTAGAAAAGTGTTCACGGTGCAACCGCCAAAAGTGAAAAGGTTATTCTAATTAAGAAACTTCGCAAAAGCATTGAAAAACAACCCCTTATCTCTGCACTTACTTGGCCTTGTGATCAGTATATCTTGAGCCCGTTTCTCGAAACAGTTTTACTTCAACAATCATATTCTTGAGCAGGTCTAGTTGACCTAGGTGAACCCTAGACTATTTAGGTGTGTGGTATTTGTGTCGTGATTTGTTTTTGTTTTACCTTTTTGTGTGTATATTTCATTTCATTCTTTTGTTAATAACTAACAAAACAAAAAAAAACACCTTCACCTCCTTTTTCATCCCCCTTCTCTTCTTCTTTTCATATCATGGGTACCCCAAAATGACAAACTCTTGCTGAACTTTGGTACTCTCAACTAGATATTTTTTCATATGGCTCTTACTTTGGTAGAACTTCAAATAATCCATCTATGCCAAAAATCTCTTTGAAAGATAGGATAGACGCTTCTAAAAACACCAATTGGACACCACAATACACGTCATATCAACCTTTTCAAACTTTTACCCCTTCTTATGTTGATATCCCTCCCGAGGGTAACGTGGCGACTCTTAAACCGATGTCCATTGCGGAACGTATTGTACAATTCTGTAGCCGATCTTTCATACCTTTCACCATTCCGAATTCTTTAGGACAACAATTCCAACCATCTTCCTAACAAGATGTTGATCCTAATCCTACCCCTTCCGCACATCCTTTTGATTCCTATCAATCCCACCCGACTTTCACACCCTCACTAGACATTGCCTCTAAACATCAATTTGGGAATTTCACGTATCCAAATAAATTTGAATCTTTTACTGAAACCCTTTCACAACCCATGTCTAGTCTTGAAAAATTGATTAGGATGCGAAAAAGTGTCTGTGTATGTGTTTTGTAAATAACCGCAATCAAGACGGTGTCATAAATAGCTAGCTGTGATGAGTACGGGTCGTTCGCAAGGAAACATGAACTTCTTTTCTTACTTTAGAAGATTTGATAAAAGAGAGGATGGGTTGTTGTCGTTTTAAACTAAGATGGATAGAAAATTTTATAATAGAAAGGCTTGTAGGGTTTATAAGACTTAGTAGTTAATGGATGAATGTTAGAAATGATTCTTTTTATCTTTTAATTATAAAAAACTAAAGAGATAGCGATGAATGCGGATTAAAGGTTCTTGGAGGGAATTAGGGTTTCCCACCACTGCCCCTTGTCCTTCCATTGATCTCTATTAATCTCAAGCGCTTAACAAAACAAGTATTAACTAATCTCAAATCATGGTCGTGACTATCAATGAATTAATAGCGTGCCCGATTAGAGGGTTAACATTTATTTTGCTAAAACTTATAAACATTAAAATGTCAAAAAAGTTAAAAGATATTTCATCCATTATTCTACCATATCCTATAAATTCTAGCAAGTAAGAAATTACTCGCTCATAATTAGTAGCGATTTAAAAGAAAGGTTGAAGATGAATGAAAGTATAATTAAAAGTGCAGAAAAGTAATGCGTAAAATTAATGCGTAAAGTAAATGCGGAAAGTAAATGCAAAAAGAATTAAAACAAAAACTATATTTATTAATCAACTATTGCATTACAATTTTTCTCCTTCAAAAATAGATTATAAGAACCCTAGTTTTGCTCGTAGATCTTTCTCTTGAACCTTTTATTTTGGATCTTGAATTATTGGATGATTTCAGAATGCACAGCTCTCGGTCCTTTATATAGCCCCTAAAAATACAAACCCCATATTCCATACTAGATTAGGCGTGATTATAATCATGCACCAAAATCTTAGATCCAACAGCCATTAAAGGACCGCGAAACCGCCGCCCATAGCCATGTTTGACCGCGGTTCCGCCGCCATATTGATGGTTCAGGTCTTGAGATTTTTATGGCTTTTGTTCTTGATATTAGGAGATTCTTTTGATATATAGATTCTGAAAATATTGCTCTGAGTCTCTGCCGTTGCTAAATTCCTCGATTTGCTTCTAAAGTTTGGCAGATTCGGTTTCGATATCCCAATTTGACTTGGATCTCCTACATAAATTTCAGACCTGAGCTAATACCTGCACAATATTTCAAATCAAAGTGTTAGTATCATTTGATATTTTTGAGATATTATTCTAACCATTTATATGATATAATATCTTAAGAATATTGATTAGGAATATTTGATATGATATGCATATTTTAATTAATAATATTTTATTTAAATATGATATCTATATATTTTCCCTAATTATATTAATTATAAATGTAGAAACATATGAAAATAATCTTTTTACAAATAAACCCATATATGTTCTTTATTTACAATTAGTACATTTTACAGTTAATAATAGTAGAGAAAATGTTCATACAAATGTGTAATATTTTTGACTAATCAAATATCTCCAAACTTATCTTTGATCGTTCCGAGCAAACTATTTATTAAAAAGAAAAAGAAAAAACCTATTACACTTTCGTAGGTAGCACGATTGCACTTAGCTCGTGCAACAAAGCTTTAAACCTCTAGGTGTCCTTAATAGGAGGAGTGTTGTTTCCTGAGGGTTTTCAGCGGATTTCATCCATAAAATCCCATAATAAAAGAAAGAAAATGAAAGTTACATACAAAGATAAGGAATGTATAAAAGAAAAAACTTGAAAATAAGAGTTTTAAACTGCACTAGCTTTTTAGTTGCCATGAACCCTATCTTAATGGTCTTGAAAAGATGTCAGAAATCGCACCACCCCTTAATAAAACATCGTCTTTGGTCTTCCTCCCTATCTGTCTTTCAAACATCGATCATATATCCCCATGTGTATGTAAAATACATCCCTGTATTTAGAGAATTCAATTCAAGCTATCATACCCTTGTCCATATTCCTTAATACTTTTTAGTCGGTGATGCTTTATATGGATTTGCTCACACATTTTTCATGCGACCGTTAATATTTCTTGAGGTACTAACCAACCGATTACCGAATGTACTCACTTATTAAGGCGTAATTAGCAATATCCTAGTCTTGAAACACCTAAGGATTAGCAGTGACTCCTAAATCAGTTGGTCTAAGACACTGGGTGATAAGGCACCCTCGCCATATTTTTTTTATGCTGCCTTAAGTAATTACAAAACCAGTGTTCATTTTTCTTCACCATTTATATTTTATGTGTCATTTATATTTTTTTAATTTATATTTTTTCTCTTCATACTAAGACTTTTAGACAAGAGCATTCAAGGTATTCTCTACTATCCTAAGTTTCAAGTGTGCAAGTGCATATAGTAAGGTATCAACATTCAGAAATTTGGGCTCAAGAATAAGGATTATTTTTCAGACTTATTTCTATCCGCAGATTAGTGATTCTTTTCATCTTATTAACCTTTGGGACAACAGCTCATGACTACATATTACTAGCTTTGTTTTAAAATATCTAATTTTCTTGCATTTCTTAAATCTTCCTATCTTTCATATGTATTTTCACTCTCTATCTTTTTAAAAAAAAATTAGTACCTTTATTTAGTATAATGCAAAATGATACGTGAATAAGCAGAAACACCCCCCCCCAAACCTATTTGCAGCAATGTCCCACTGATATTATCTTTTAAGCTCAAAACTTGTAGATTTGGGAGAAAAAGTTCTCAATGATTAGTAAAGGGGATAAGATTTAATGACAGTGAAATCCTTCCCCAAACTTATTTTTGGCACACAATCGTGCAAAAATTTCTTTTCATTCAAGAGCCAAAAAAAATATTTTTCTCCCCCCAAAACTTAATTAAAACAGTGTCTTCATTACTAAACATTTAAAATCATAAGAGGGAGATAAATATTATTGGTCTATACAAAGATTTATAAAGACCAAAAGTTAAAACCAATCATTCAAATATTTTATTAATGTAACACCATGGTTGGTAGAAAATCATGTTAAAGATAGACGTGAAGAAGTGGGGAGGAGATAAGAGGTGTAATCGAACAGTTTTACGTCTCGGTTGGTAGAGACGAAAAAGTGATGGTGGATGAAAAACGAGAATTTGTAAGATAAGGAATATGTGGAATTGTCTCATTCTTGTATGGGATAAGAAGAAGAGGTGGTGGTTCAGCTTCTTTGGGTGGAGGTTGATTCATCCCAATATCCAAGTTTTTAAGGAACGCGAGTTCTTTGGCAAAAATATTTTCGAAACTTTCATCGATGGTCCAAGTGATAATTTCATCAAAAAGAAGGGTATGATACTCAAACTCCATAAGAGGTTCATATCTAGTATAAGAGACTGACTCGGATAGCTCAATGGACTTATTCGACAAGTCAAAGGTTTTGAACTTGGGGGTGGACTTGTTGAAATGTAACATTTCAGAAATATAAAATATTATTTTTGAAAATTAAATATTAAAATAATATATTTCGCGAAAACTATTCGATCTGCGAATTGGGGTTTTTGTAAAATGGTATAATTATATACCAATATTTGGAAAATTATTGGAGATTAATATGGTTTAGTTATTAAAAAGGTATTTATTTAGATTTGGGCATTTTATAAATAATTATGCAATTATTATATGCAAGTTTAAATTAAACTTGATTAGTGCACTACTAATCATGATTAAGCCAAATCTGTATCTTTAAATATCCATGGCTAGTGCACTATGGCATGGTGCATTTTGTTGTATGTTGCTTATTTTGTATGCTTGATATTTGGTTTTTATGAGAAAAAGAAAAAATAAAAGAAAAGAAAAAAATGAGTCAATGGAGGCATGGCTTGAGACCATGGGCTATGTGAGAGAGAGAGAGGGGTATCCTTCACGATCCTTCATTTGTTTTCGCTCATTCTTCATTTCTTCAACTCCTTCTTTCCTTCATCTCCTTCTCCTCTTCCTTCATCCTCCTCTACCTTCATGGATCATTCCCAAAAGTTTACCAAAACACCACACTTCCTTCATTAAATATGACCACAACCTCATCCTACACACCCTATTGAGCTCAAGTTTGGATTTTGAGCAACTTGCACCATCTTGGAATTTTCTTTAGTTGCTCCAAGAGGTATAACTCTCACCTTTCATCTTGTTATCTAGTTTCTTAGCCTACTATTCGTGTTTACAGATTGTTCATGCATGTTTGTGATCTCAGAAATTTCCTAGTTGATGTTTAGTGGAAGTTTGGACTTGTGAAGTGGTAATTGAAATGTAGTGAGTGTTTACAAGACCTTAGAGATGATTTCTGGCCAAGACTAGAAGACTAGAACCCAAAACCACAAACTTAGAATTTTTCCGATGTCGGTTTTGTGAAGCTTTGAGAACTACAGGGAATCTGGAGCAACTTCGAGTGTTTATAGGAAAATCAAACAACTTCATAAATCTAGTTAGACCACTAGAAGACCACAGCTGAAGAACGAGACACCAACTACAATTAGGGACCGGCGACACCGAGATTTTGGCGATTCTCGCCGGCCATGGTGTAAGCTATGGTGTTGGGGTTTTGCCTGTAGCTCATACACCTTATAACTTAGCCCATGTATTGTTAGTTTTTTCCCTATCTATCTGTGCAAGAATCTGGGAGTGATTTCCTCAGTTGCCGTATTATGTTTTCCGATATTTGAAACTTGAATTTATGAATTTCTTGATATGATTCGGTCGTTGGACGTTTGTACGTCAACGACGAGCTTATTTGGTTGTTTTTGTATGCGTAAGCTATAGGTTCTAACCTATAAACAATTCGTGTGCCATATCGGTTTTCAGAATTGATTTTAATAGCATTTTGATTGTGTGTTGATATGTAGATACCTTCGTGTGGACTTCCGAGACGATGAAGCATATCGAATTCGACTAAGCGGTGATTTAGCAGGTGAGTAGATTTTTATCTACGGGGGAAGTCGGGTGGATGGCGTATAGCACCCCCGCAACCATTAATATGGAAAATCGATATATAAATTATATTTGGAGAAAAGATATGCTATGAACTTACGGATATGATTAAAGATTTTAGTATGAGATGATATGATAAAAGATGACATTAGTGGATATTTTGGCTTGAGGATGCAAGGCAATGTACATGTTATATTCATATGCTAATAGATGGTGTGAGATTATACATACATACAACTGAAAATATGATACACACACACACACAAGATGACTTGATGTGGGACATTGATATGATGAAAAGAGAATGTGATGAAATAAGATGGCTTTGCTTAATATGTCGATATACGGATGTGAGACGATATGAGAATATAGATAATTTTGTCAAGACATGATATGAGTTTGATATAGATGTGGCTTGAGTTATATGTTTACACACACACACACACACATATTTATATGAGAATAAAGAGTAATATGTTGTACGTGACCTTAGATTCGTACTCTTGTTTATGATATCGTACGACGGATCATACCGTACGAATTATGATATATGATATTTGACCCGTGTACTTGATTTTGAGAAGGCCGTACGACAAACTATACCGTACGAGATGTATATATGATGATTGATCCATACTTTTGACTCGCGATTAGTTTAACCTTTTAGTCTTTTAATTACTTAAGTAGATATTAGAATAGGGTTCGAGTCATACCTATTTTCAAAACTAACGAATCGTGTACATTCAAAGGATAAACTGAGGGACGCTACGGATTTCAAAGGTATTGCTTTTCTTTAAGAACACCATAGTCCCTACATTTCTAAAAATAAAGATTCGTACTGTTTTAGATACGAAAATTGTATGGCTCGTACATCGAGGTATATCTTAGCTTGTTGTGTTACTATTCACCTTTTTGCTACGTTCATTTTACTCTCATTGCATTATACACACACACACACGTGCTTTCATTAGTTGTTATGATATCGTCTGCTAGTACACCTGCACAATTATTGATGATGCGCACGTTACACTTACACAGATTTTCCGGCCCAGACACATTCATGATCGGTAATTTCCATGCCTCTTGTATAGTAGAACTGCCATATGATGATATTATTCATAACCGTAAAGTATATTCATTGTTCAGTACTATCACTTGACCTGCTGCATGATATACTTGATAATGCTCATATTACTGTTCTATGTTTGCATATATCGTACTTATGGTTATATGCATTGAGATACTATTTTCATGAGATTTCTGGATTTGAGAACCGCGGTTATATTTCAAAGGAAATTATGAATTTTTTTAAAAACGCGGTTTCTCTTGATATGTGATTTCGAGACGTCCACCATGAGTTTTCTCGGTTCTGAGCTTGTTTTCGAAACCCGATTCGAGGAGTTAGATGAATCGTCTGCGGGTACATATCCCGGGGCGAAAAATTTGTGAAGATGATGATGAGCTTGGCAGGGGGAGCACTACCTACCGGTGATAGTTTGGCGTGGCGGATATCCGGAGGATATCGACCGTGGTCGTGAGATCAGATGGATATGAGTCGATCCGGATTGACGGAGCCCATGGGCCGATCCGGACTGACGGAGCCCAAGATATAAGGATTTACGTGTCGATACTGGATACGGGTTTCATGATGTTTCGAGTGTCGATGTTGGACACTTAGGTTCCATGATTTTGATGTGTCATTGATGGACACACGTTGGTTGATATCCTCATACATACATACATATGATTTCAGATGTTTATTTGTATATGCCATTGGCTTGACTCTATTGTTGACATATATACATACATGGTCACCCTAAAGATCATAGTATTACCTTAATGATACAGTAATGACCTAGGAATCATTGTTTATTCAATTTCTACCTGCTGATGTTTTCTACTCATGAGTTGGCAACTCACCCCTATTGTGCCACAGTTTTCTTGCAGGTTCGATCGTTTGGATCAGTAGCGGTATTGCTGGCACACAGTTCCTTCTGGGTGTTTGCTTGGGTAGATGGGACACATTGGATCGTTCCCGTTCTTGTATTATTATTCCTGTTGTATTTAGATAAACTCCATCAGTCAGAAACTAGAAATTATATATTGGTAGACCTAAACAGACTTATATTTACGAAACTTAGAGTGATAGGTGTATGTTCGCTTCTTTGAGATGATGATGTCTTGCATTATTTATTCTTTCTGTGTTTGATCTTCGCTGTAGGGCATCGTATATATGTTTATTTTGTGGTTGTGATTCCGCTAATTGGCGAAGAGCTAGCTCCCGCTTGGGGATGCCTATATATATTGCTTGTATGTGGTTTTGGATCAAAATATATAAGGGAGGCCAAAATTTTAAAGACGAAAAATCTTTTCAACTATAGTATAATCCACTTCCATTTTTATATATCATTACCTATGTATTTTAAAGGAAAATTCGATTTCATTATACCTTTAATTTAAAAACTTCACCTCTATTATTTCTATAAAAAGGTTTAGATTTCTGGGCTTTGGCTTACTTGAATTAGGTGGGGTCCTATAGACTTCATATGATTCAAGTGCCAGTCACGTGCTTTTTTCCGGGTCGTGACACGAAAGAAGGGTCCCTACTCGTATAATTAATAGCTGGATCAAACAATAACGCACTAGTGGTGTCGAGATCATTATCGGAAAGTAAGAACTCCTCAAATTCACAACTGTCGGAAGTTATCTTGTCGACAGAACATATATCAATTATATGAGTAGAAGGTTTGGAGGGTTGACTTCCTACCCTGTAAATGTTAAGTTCAATTGTCATCTTCCTAAAAGATAGATTCATGGAACCATTACAACAATTGATTATCGTGTTGGAAGTTGCTAGAAAAGATCAACCTAGAATCATCAGAATTTGGTTCCGTGGGTTTACCACTGAATGCGTATCTAAAACTATAAAGTCCACAGGGAATATAAATTTTAAAACTTTGATTAACACGTCCTCTAGCTCACCCCTACGGTGGGTGATAGATCGATCGGCCATCTGGAAAGTGCAGCGCGCAGGTTTCAACTCTCCTATACCTAATTGCTCTTAAACAGAATACGGAAGTTAGTTAACACTAGCAGCTAAATCGAGTAGAGCGCGATTGATGTTTTTACCCCCAATAGTAATAGATATTGTAGGACAACCGGGGTCCTTATGTTTCGTGGGCACATGTTGGATAAGAGCATTGCTCATATTACTCGCTAAGAAAACCTTTTTAGGCACTTGAGTTTTCCTTTTCCTAGTGCACAAGTCCTTTAGAATTTTAGCATAGGATGGAACTAGTTGGACAGCATCTAAGAGAGGAATATTTATGTTTAATTGCTTAAAAAATTTCACAATCTTCTCCATTTGTGGACTTGGTTTATTGGGCCTCAACCAGTTTGGAAAAGGGGATTTATTAACAAGGGTTGGATCCAACTCTTTTGGAGAAGTTTATGGGGATGGAATTGTTAGTGTATATGCCCTAGAGGCCATTACTGTATCATACTAGTTTTTATATTACTTAATGGAAGCTTGGGATATTCACCTTGTATTGACAATATTGCTAAAAATAGTAGTATGCTACTTGGTTTGTTTCTGCTTTAATGTGTGCATGTGTTTCTTATAGCATATCGCCTTTGCACATTAGTGGAGCCTTTAGGATCTTTGCTTGATTACCAGCGTTGTGATCGCAGTCACACTCGTGGGGGCTGGGTAATCCACAAGCACATCCTTATGCAGGTCCCTAGTCGTAGGACTATCGAGACAGGACATCGATACTCCGGAGTAGACTAGCGTATGCGCTTCTCATCTCAGTTTGGGAGACGGTCTGTCCCACAGCCGTCAGTACGTCGTACTTGAGATAGTATGTGGGTGCTCGTTAGGTTACGAGTACACTGGACAGGACTCATCAGGAACTGTTGGTTGGTATTATACCTATCGTCAGTTATCAGTTCCCATGTGACATGAGTACAGCTTAGTCCGTTGACTTGATACTGTCACTTCGCCTCGAGTGTGTTCTTACTGTTCTTTGATTACTTCCCTACCACGGCTCAAAGGAGTCGTGCAAACAGGTAGTTTTTGGGTGCAGTCCCGAAGCACTTGGAGGCAGTGACGGTTAGACAGGATTCGTCTCTCCCGGTATTGGGGGTTGATATCGCGCTGTGTCTAGGAGAGCCATTACACAAAGTCCCTGGCCAGGGCAAGCGAGATATACTGGTAGGTTTCCAGTGTTATCTCAGGGTGTTCTGGGCTACACTCCGACACGACTTGTACCGCTATTAGGGGACTGACGTTTATCGCCCCCCTAGTGAAAGGTTCTTAGGCACTCTAGTGAGGTCTCACAAGGCATCGAACATGCCAATTTAAAAAAAATGGTGCCGAGAAACCCTAGACTACGGATCTTAGACTAGATGTTTAGGCGAAAAGATAATCTAGTTAACTACTTAACTAAAAGTTAGATTCTACAACCTTTGTAGATCCGGATATCGACTTCCTTAGCTCCACGTAGTGCTCCTCTCGCTGTCCTTTTCCAATCATAGACTCGTTCATCGGTTTCATCGGGAAAGCGAGCGGAATAAGTCGTCGGCTTTGTGTCAAAGACGATCTACGTCGAGGTATCACAAGTTCAAGCTTCGACTTCACAAAGTTGTGAAACTTGTGAAGAAAACACCCAAAACAACTTGGCAAGAGGTAGAGGGTGAAGAAATAGGAGGTGGGTTCACTTTAGAATTGGATTTATCTCACTTTAGCTCAAGTTGCCATTGATGGACCTTGAGCTTTTCTTGAAGAAGAAGGAAGAAGATGAAGCTAGTTTATGATAAGTTCATTTTAAAATGAAAAGAAAAATGCATACTTATCATAATCTAACTTGGGTTAAGTGTAGAGAATAAACCATGGTAAGTGGATGGGTTAGGGTTAAGCATGAAGACAAAATGGTCTCCTTGGTCAAAGCTTCATGAAGCTTCAACAAGCTTCATGTCAAAAACAAACCATTATCTCTTCATTTATCCAATAAAATAAATAAAGAAATGAATAAATAAATGATAAGGCAAAACCCTAATTATCATTTAACCATGGTTTAATTCTTCACACTTAACCAAATGATCAAGTATCATCAAACATGATACATATATGTGCACAAAAGTATATCACATATACAACTTGCACATCAAGTGAGAAAATCCGTATAAAGTGAACCAATACTAGTTAATGCAAAGTAATATATCAAATATATAATTATACATTAAATCATTAAATCAACATTTGATTCAATGATCCGGTCATGTCGCACATAACCGACTAGTATTCAATGTATCGATTTATCGAATCAATGATTCGATAACTAGGTCATATCGAATATAACCAATCGAAACATTTATCGTGAGAATGAAATGCGGTATCACATACACGCATTATTCTCGCTCCCGCACATATCTCATATGCACTCCTATTTCGTTTCGCTTGAGCCAGGAAACCTCTGTGTAGGACTCTAAAGACTTGTCAATACGCCGGTAGCAGATGATGATCATATCAAGCACCCACAAGCCGCAAGCGGTCTGCTAAACGTAACGGCCATCCGGGTATTGAGCGATCAGAAGATCGACGAGCTAGCCCGCTCACACTCCTGTGAATCCAACCAATAACACTTACCGTACAGTCCGGTCTATTCGTCTGATATGTCGCATATCAAGTCTAGGGGTGGTATACGTCAGACCCCAATAACCGATAAGTCGTGCCGATGTGAGGCTCATAACGGGTCGAGAAACTACTGGTAACACTTACCAGCAAATCTCTTATCAGCCCTGGCCAGGGACTTCCCTGTTACGGCCAATCGAGCACAGCGCAACATCAACCCCCAATACCGGGAGAGACGAAACCCCTCCTATCGCTCATTGCCTCCATGTGACTCGGGACTGTACCCAAAGACCACCGTTTTGCACGCCCTCATGGACGTGGTAAGGTGGAGATCAAAGCACAGTGGGAATCACACAAGACTCTATGACGATCTCGGGTCTACAGACTAACCTGTACAAGTGTCACCTGAGAACTGCCATCTGACGTGAGGTATAATACCATCTGGGAGTTCTCGGCGAGTCCGTCCAGTGTACCCAGTCTCCACTGAGCACCCGTACACCATCTCTGATGTCAAACACCAATGGATATGGGATCATCCATCGCCCATCTCATGGGTCGAGAAGCGTATACGCTAGTCTACACTGGTATATCGATGCCCCATCTCGATACACCCACGACTAGGGACCATGAAGGATGTACTTATGGACTACCATGTCCCCACTAGTATGATCTGCATCACAGTCCAGGTAGTCAAGTACATATCCTAAGGGCTTTACCAACATGTAACTATAAGACAGTATAAAGAGACTAGTGTACATGTTAAGATAAAGAGTAACCAGATAGCATACTATCATATCGAGCAAGAAAGTCATCTCTATATATGTCCAAGCATCCAATATAATATACATCATCTGTACAATACTGGCCTCTAGGGCATACATACAACTAACAATCTCCCACTTGCACTAGGGCCAGCTGCTGTAGTATCGCATACCGAGCATCCCGAAGAGTCTCTCAAACTGTATCTGGGGAATGGCCTTCGTGAGTGGATCCGCGGTGTTGTTCTTCGTGTCAACCCTCCTGACCTCGATCTCCCGGCGATCAACTATCTCCCGGATCAGGTGATACCGCCTCAGAATATGCCTGGATCTCTGATGGGACCTGGGTTCCTTGGCCAAAGCCACCGCTCCATTGTTATCGCAATACAAAGGTATTAGATGCTCAATGGATGGAACCACACCAAGTTCAGTAATGAACTTCTTGATCCAAACAGCTTCTTTAGCAGCATCGTTGGCAGCGATGTATTCAGCCTCCATCGTCGAGTCTGCCACGGTTTCCTGCTTGGAACTCTTCCAGCTAACCGCCCCTCCGTAAAGGGTAAAGACAAAACCCGACTGCGACTTAGAGTCGTCCTTATCACTCTGGAAGCTCGAATCGGTAAAGGACTCCACTTCGAGCTCTCCGTTACCATACACCAAGAACATATCTCTAGTCCTTCGCAAGTACTTGAGAATGCTCTTCACAGCTGTCCAGTGACTCTCTCCAGGATCAGCTTGATACCTGCTCACTACACTTAGTGAGTATGCTACATCGGTTCTGGTACATAGCATCGCATACATGATAGAGCCTACTGCCGAAGCATAGGGTATCCCTTGCATGCGAGCTCTCTCCAAATCAGTCTTGGGAGACATCTCTTTGGAGAGAGTGACTCCAGAGATCGTGGGTAAGTTTCCACGCTTGGACTCTTCCATACTAAACCTCTTTATTATGGTGTCAATGTACCTGGATTGGGACAATCCCAAAATCCGTTTGGATCTATCTCTATAGATCCTAATTCCTAATATGCAGGAGGCATCACCAAGATCTTTCATTGAGAATCTTTGTGATAAGAAGAGCTTGACCGCTTGCAGCATAGGAATATCATTTCCTATCAAGAGTATGTTGTCCACGTACAATACGAGGAAGACAACCTTACTCTCTGCCACCTTCTTGTAGATACAAGGTTCATCTCGATTTTTGACGAAATCAAACTTTTTGATAACGACATCAAAGCAGATGTTCCAACTCCGCGATGCTTGCTTTAATCCATAAATGGATTTAAGCAGCTTGCACACCTTCCCGCTTCTCCCACTGTCTACGAAGCCCTCTGGCTGAGTCATGTACACGCACTCTTCTAAATCACCATTTAGAAAGGCGGTCTTAATATCCATTTGCCAGATTTCGTAGTCATGAAAGGCAGCAATGGCAAGCATGATCCGGATGGATTTAAGCATAGCCACTGGAGAAAAGGTTTCGTCATAGTCCACACCTGGTCTTTGACGAAAACCCTTTGCTACAAGTCTAGCTTTGAAAGTCTCCACTTTCCCATCTACACCAAGTTTGTTCTTGAAGATCCACTTGCTCCCAATGGGTTTTACCCCTTCAGGAGCAACTTCCAAAGTCCATACTTTGTTGGTGTACATGGATTCCATCTCGGACCGCATAGCATCCAGCCATTTCACTGAGTCCCTACTCGTGATGGCCTGCTCGAAGCTAGTTGGGTCATCATCCTCCATGATGCAATCCTCGCTCCCTCCATCCATGAGAAAACCGTAGTATCTCTCAGGTTGGCGAGGAACCCTACTAGATCGGCGGAGTGGCTGGGGTTCATCCGGAACTATGGAATCCTCTGGTTCAACCAAATCTTCTGTTGTAGTCTGTGTCGCTGGAACCTCTTCCAGTTCTACCTCAATGCCACTTATCTGTTTCATAAGAAAACTTTTTTCTAAGAAAGTGGCATGTCGAGAAACAAACACCTTTTGTTCCTCGGGGTGGTAGAAGATATACCCTTGTGAATTTTTGGGATATCCTACAAACTTACATAAGACAGATCTTGCCTCGAGTTTGTCCGGATTTGTCTTTTGACATAGGCTGGACAACCCCATATCTTAATATAATTAAGATGTGGTCTCTTCCCTTTCCATATCTCATATGGAGTGGTAGGCACTGATTTGGTAGGAACTCTATTCAATAGGTCCATGGCTGTCTCAAGCGCATGTCCCCAGAAGGAAATAGGTAACTCAGCTGTACTCATCATTGAGCGCACCATATCTAATAGGGTGCGGTTTCTCCGTTCAGATACACCGTTGTGCTGTGGTGTATATGGAGGAGTCAGCTGAGAGAGAATCCCATTCTCTTTTAGGAATTCCAGGAATTCATTGCTTAAGTATTCTCCTCCTCGATCAGATCGTAGGATTTTAATACTTTTTCCGGTTTGGTTCTCAACTTCTTGTTTATATTCTCTAAATTTCTCAAAAGCTTCTGATTTGTGTTTCATCAGGAACACATATCCGAATCTAGAGAGATCGTCAGTGAATGTAATGAAGTACGAAGAACCATCCCTGGCATGTGTAGACATGGGACCGCATACATCACTATGTATCAGTCCTAAGAGTTCGGTAACTCTTTCTCCGTGTCCCGTAAACGGAGCTTTGGTCATCTTGCCTTTGAGACATGACTGGCAAGTGTCATAGGATGAAAATTCAAACGGATTTAAATATCCATCCTTATGCAACTTAGCCAGTCGTGTTGCATTGATGTGACCCAGTCTACAATGCCACAAGAAGGATTCGTTGAGTTCAGAACTCTTCCTCTTGTGTGTGTTTGTTATGCTCAGAACTGTTGATTGATTTAGAACATAAATGCCATTGCATAACGTGCCTGATCCAACCAACTTTTGGTTATGGAAAATGTTCATAACATTGTCCTGTAATACAAAATTATATCCCTCTTTACTTAATAAAGAAACTGATATAATGTTGCATATCAGGTTCGGCATGTAATAGCATTCGTTCAGAACCAATGTATTACCAGTTGGTAATACAAGGTGATATTCCCCGACAGTCTTAGCTGCAACAATTGCACCATTTCCAACTCTAATGTCTTTATCACCTTCTCCAAGTTCTCTACCTTTCTTAAGCCCATGTAACTGATTACATATATGGGATCCTGACCCGGTATCCAATACCCAGGACGTAGAGCAAATGGAGAAACAGTTCTCAGTAACGAACACACCCGAAGAAAATGCATCAACATGTACTTTCTTCATTCGGGTGGCATGGGAATCCTGGTATTCCCCTATATCCTGTTCATTCCTATAACTCTTATAAGAATGAACAGAACCAACGTTCCCCAGCACAGTATAACATGCGGGTTCGGTCAATACATCCATATTATTATCTTCATTAGGGCATGAAATGGTCGCTACCTGGAGAGAGAGAGAAGAAAACACTTTAGCGTAAGCTCGTGCAAGATCAGATTGGTTATTATCTTATCTAATCAGGATGGCTCCCACTGCTTTTTATCAAATCTTCCTTCAAACCCTAAAAGGAAAGACTAGCCGGGATTAATTACACACTACAAGTTCGCCAATCTTTCAGCCAGGCCAGTGTCGGTACTTTGAGGGAGGTCCCCCGTGCTTTCGCACGAACCTAATTAATGTAAACCTCATTTTCCCATAGGCATAACCTCGTTAACACCTTTCTAGACACCTACTTGATCGGCTAATTGTAATGTGTAAAACTCTCCCAGGAGTAACTCTTACTCGCAGTGGGTATCGGGATCCAACTATCTCATAGAAGGTATGCAATCTCATTGCAAATTTCAACACTTGAAATTCCCGATAATCTTTTGCCCCTAGCGTGCTATGACCTTGACGCATGCCAAACAACCCATAGTCCTCTAGTCAAGTTCAAACCGTCATTTCCTGATTGAATTAAACCCACCCGCACGACCCTTGACGCATGCCAAACAACGCCGTGCGAATACCCTAATCCAATCTGCATCATATGCATAAGCAGATAAATACTAGTTAGCTACCGTACACTACGCCTTGACGCATGCCAAACAACCGCAGCACGAATACTAAATAGTACTTATCTGAAATGACGGAGGGCTACGATAGGTTTTTCTGAAAACCAATTGCGTAATGAACTTGATATCGTTGTAGAATCAAATGGAGTTTTGAAATGGAGTGATTTTGAGGCTTTTCTAGTTTTGCTAAAGGGGTCACTCCCGGTGAAGGGATCGTCGGCCCTTTCCTCGTCGAATGAGGTGCGGGATATATCATATATATCGCTGTGCAAAGCAGAAACTATAGAAGCAATAAAAAACAAACCGAGTGTGTAGCATCTGCCAGTTATTGCTAAAGGAGTCACTCCCGGTGAAGGGATCTCGGTCCTTTCCTCATCGAATAAGGTGCAGGGTATATCATATATACCGCTGTGCAAAGCAAGAACTGTAGCTACCTGTTTTATTTTAAAATTCGATTCCACAACATCTTAGGTTTCTTATCTTTCATTAATAACATTAATGAAGTCCCATCATTTAAATACCTAAACATCACAGATAGATATGACGTACACTTATGTCATCCGCATTCGTCTCGATGTCCCCTCGTGCACCGTTAGGTTAGGTAACTAACGACAGAGCAGGGCAGGGCTAGCGCGGGTGTAAAACATAAGTAACGTCTATATAATATATCATATACACTATATACTATATCCATCACAGAAACACATCACAGATATCGCAGCAGAATGAACATATGAAATATTGGATATACGAGGACGTCCGTGTTTTTAATACGAGCCAGTATAAAACACGGATTCTACGGTCGTGATGAATAGCCAATCCCACACCACTAGACCCCTACGAGAGCGGCAAGCAACCCTGCCAATTCTAGGGTTAGGAGACCCGGACTCGACTCCTCGAGTTGGTCTCCCACTGGACCCCAGAACCCGGTTACTTGTGCTCCCCTCCTTGGGTCTATCCTAATGCGGAAAAGTAAATAATATACAAAGGGTGACAACTTCTGCTACCTGGAAGTGCCCCAAATAAAAGAATATTACATACAAGTTTTTACATGAATGAAAATGAAAAACACTCATCTCACATAAAAAACCCCGGCTATTCAAACACGACGATCCAATATAACATATCCAGCAACACATAACATCACATGTCATCAACGTAAGTAAGTATGCATACCCCAATTGTCGTTGACGTATAGCAACGAAACCGGCGATATGAACATACTACACTTACGGTCACAGAAAAGAAAGTGTAAAACTACAACAATTGGAATCCGCAACTTCTTTAGACATCACATGCCTAATCAAATGAAATACTTAGACATCACATGCCTAACAGTTATAAATCCCGCATTTTAGTCTCATTATCGAAAACACTTTTCAATATAAAGTGAAACTAAACCGCTAGATTTATAACATTTATTCAGTTATCACATAACTGTTTGTGAATTCCAATTATTGTATCACATTCCAGATAAACAGAAAATGTTAAACTTTCCGATCGAACAGTCGAATACCCAAGTTTTCCCGATACAGCTCAACACATGAAATAAGTCTAACAATATTCAGTTCGTGCCTCAGTACCGACGGTCCAGCCGTAGAAGGGTCAAGCCAACGCCTCACATGTGGCACGCCGTACTGCCCCAAACCCGAAGGTTCAAAGGGTAGTTCAAGACGGTCACATAATCGAGTTAAGGTTTGTTGTCTTCTAGAGGGTCCATCGCGTTACTTGCACTACTTAGAACGTCGTTAAACTACGGAAAAATCCAACACTTGGAAATTTCCCGACAGGGGAAAAATTGGGTATTTATATCCGGTCGAACTTTTTAACATATTCTAAACATTATCCGGAAATACACAAAAGACGAAATTTGATAATCCGGTCGAAACACCGAAACTCTAAAACAGCCCAGAAAATTAAAGTCTGGAATAATTATTAAAAAATACTCATAAAGCTCAGCTGCAGAACCTATGAATTACTGTGCATTGGAGGAGGGATGACGTCATCAAGCCGCCGCGGAACCGCCGCTTAAGCTGGCTTAGGCCGCGGTTCCGCCGCGCTTATTACTGTTCATTGGATGAAATTTGCATCGTAATTCTTAGAATTCCCTGCTGAATTTTTTAAGCATTTTTAATATTGAAAAATCCCAGATTTTAGAAAATGTACAGAGAGCATGTTTGGTTTAGGGTTTCGGGTTCGTTCGGGCTTCAAATCGCGTCTAGACTTCGCCTAAGGCTGTAGCTAGGCTCTGATACTAGTGAAAGGTTCCTAGGCACTCTAGTGAGGTCTCACAAGGTATCGAACATGCCAATTTAAAAAAAATGGTGCCGAGAAACCCTAGACTACGGATCTTAGACTAGATGTTTAGGCGAAAAGATAATCTAGTTAACTACTTAACTAAAAGTTAGATTCTACAACGTTTGTAGATCCGGATATCGATTTCCTTAGCTCCACGTAGTGCTCCTCTCGCTGTCCTTTTCCAATCATAGACTCGTTCATCGGTTTCATCGGGAAAGCGAGCGGAATAAGTCGTCGGCTTTGTGTCAAAGACGATCTACGTCGAGGCATCACAAGTTCAAGCTCCGACTTCACAAAGTTGTGAAACTTGTGAAGAAAACACCCAAAACAACTTGGCAAGAGGTAGAGGGTGAAGAAATAGGAGGTGGGTTCACTTTAGAATTGGATTTATCTCACTTTAGCTCAAGTTGCCATTGATGGACCTTGAGCTTTTCTTGAAGAAGAAGGAAGAAGATGAAGCTAGTTTATGATAAGTTCATTTTAAAATGAAAAGAAAAATGCATACTTATCATAATCTAACTTGGGTTAAGTGTAGAGAATAAACCATGGTAAGTGGATGGGTTAGGGTTAAGCATGAAGACAAAATGGTCTCCTTGGTCAAAGCTTCATGAAGCTTCAACAAGCTTCATGACAAAAACAAACCATTATCTCTTCATTTATCCAATAAAATAAATAAAGAAATGAATAAATAAATGATAAGGCAAAACCCTAATTATCATTTAACCATGGTTTAATTCTTCACACTTAACCAAATGATCAAGTATCATCAAACATGATACATATATGTGCACAAAAGTATATCACATATACAACTTGCACATCAAGTGAGAAAATCCGTATAAAGTGAACCAATACTAGTTAATGCAAAGTAATATATCAAATATATAATTATACATTAAATCATTAAATCAACATTTGATTCAATGATCCGGTCATGTCGCACATAACCGACTAGTATTCAATGTATCGATTTATCGAATCAATGATTCGATAACTAGGTCATATCGAATATAACCAATCGAAACATTTATCGTGAGAATGAAATGCGGTATCACATACACGCATTATTCTCGCTCCCGCACATATCTCATATGCACTCCTATTTCGTTTCGCTTGAGCCAGGAAACCTCTGTGTAGGACTCTAAAGACTCGTCAATACGCCGGTAGCAGATGATGATCATATCAAGCACCCACAAGCCGCAAGCGGTCTGCTAAACGTAACGGCCATCCGGATATTGAGCGATTAGAAGATCGACGAGCTAGCCCGCTCACACTCCTGTGAATCCAACCAGTAACACTTACCGTACAGTCCGGTCTATTCGTCTGATATGTCGCATATCAAGTCTAGGGGTGGTATACGTCAGACCCCAATAACCGATAAGTCATGCCAATGTGAGGCTCATAACGGGTCGAGAAACTACTGGTAACACTTACCAGCAAATCTCTTATCAGCCCTGGCCAGGGACTTCCCTGTTACGGCCAATCGAGCACAGCGCAACATCAACCCCCAATACCGGGAGAGACGAAACCCCTCCTATCGCTCATTGCCTCCATGTGACTCGGGACTGTACCCAAAGACCACCGTTTTTCACGCCCTCATGGACGTGGTAAGGTGGAGATCAAAGCACAGTGGGAATCACACAAGACTCTATGACGATCTCGGGTCTACAGACTAACCTGTACAAGTGTCACCTGAGAACTGCCATCTGACGTGAGGTATAATACCATCTGGGAGTTCTCGGTGAGTCCGTCCAGTGTACCCAGTCTCCACTGAGCACCCGTACACCATCTCTGATGTCAAACACCAATGGATATGGGATCATCCATCGCCCATCTCATGGGTCGAGAAGCGTATACGCTAGTCTACACTGGTATATCGATGCCCCGTCTCGATACACCCACGACTAGGGACCATGAAGGATGTACTTATGGACTACCATGTCCCCACTAGTATGATCTGCATCACAGTCCAGGTAGTCAAGTACATATCCTAAGGGCTTTACCAACATGTAACTATAAGACAGTATAAAGAGACTAGTGTACATGTTAAGATAAAGAGTAACCAGATAGCATACTATCATATCGAGCAAGAAAGTCATCTCTATATATGTCCAAGCATCCAATATAATATACATCATCTGTACAATACTGGCCTCTAGGGCATACATACAACTAACACCTAGGCCCGCCATGCGATACTCTTAGATGAACAGACCGGACTGTACGGAGACTGTCACATTCAGGCTCAGTAGGAGTTCAGATGGGTTTACCTCGTCAGTTTTCTTATCGGCATCTTCCTGGGGACCGTTACGTACAGCTAGTGCCGCTTGCGGTCTGTGGTTAAACCCACTACCAGCGTAGTGTCGAGTCTTTAGAGTCCCACACAGAGGGTTATTCGCCTTTAGGCAAAACGAGTAGAGGTCGCATGGTTTTGCGACGGGGTTCGTTCACATCCGCGCACTTGTGCACGTTTGGTGTCCGGACAGCTTATACTAGCGGGCTTTGGTTTAAGCCAGATCCTAGTATATGTTTTGGGATTGGTTTTATCTCATTGTATTCGTGTTCTTCGGAACACTGATACGGGTGTGTATGCACAGTTGACCGAGGCAGAGGCAGAGGACTTTCATTAGGGTTGATGACCATTGTCTTTTTCTTAACCCTAATGTTTATGTGTGAATTATGATTATTAATATTAGTTAATTATAATTGTGTTATGGTTAGGGTTGTTGACCATTTGACTATGGTTGACATGTTGACCTATGTTGACAATTTGACCATCATCATTTCATATGAAAGATGCTCTTTGATTCTTGCAAAAGTAATTAATGTGAAATGATAATGGTCATTTCAAGATTAGCCATCACAATTATCTTTAGCTAATTATTTAATTATCATAATTCACATATATGTGAGAAGGTTGGCTTTTTCTTCTCATTCTATCATTCTCATTCTCTCTCATCCTCTTCCTCTCTCTAGCTCTCCCCTCTCATGAGTTGAGAACCATTGAGCTTGAGATAAAACCTTCAAAATTACTCTCTACTCTTTCTAAGGTTCTAGGTTTAGCACACCTAGCACCTTAGTTACTTCTAGTTTGAGGTAGGAGCCAAAGGTAGAGGCCCTCGGGTGGATCTTTCTTCGGCAAGAGAAGGCGACGAGGACAACCCGTTCATCACACTCCAAGGAGCAAGAAGAGAAGGACTTAAAGACCTAGGTATAACCCCTTAACCGAGTAGCTAACTCTTTTAGCTTGGTAGTTAGTTTATGTTTAGCAAAGATCCCTCCTTTTGGTTAGTCCATATTGCCTAGTGTTGTAAAAATCGAATTTTTCATAACGTTTCCGCCTCCCCGTAAGCACCGGGATGGGCAACGTGGACTTACAGTGGTATCAGAGCCTAGCTAAACACAAACTAGCAAGTTAGCAAAGTATTTAGAAGTTCGATCGGACAAAAAACCGCAAAACACCCCGTAAAACCTAAGTTTCTGCCGATTTTTATTTCTGCTCAAAAAATAATAAATCATACACTAAAAATCGGCTTAAGCTTTTTAAATAACAGGCAAGAAAAACGATCCAGTGAGTCGACCAACTCACCGTGGATCCGCGGCAGGAGCTTGCTCACGCCGCGGATCCGCGGCCGAGTTGACTCGGCCGTGGATCGTTTCTCCTGCAGTTTTCTTCTGATGGTGTTTTGTGATTTTTGAGATGGTTTGTTTCTGCCCAGAATTTCCAGAGAACAAGTTAGTCTTTGGGGTGGTCACAAATCCGTATTTTGATCGAACTTCTTTACACTTTGGCTAATGGGTTATATCTGTGATGTGATATATGTATTGAACGTCTGCTAATCTCTATACGTCGATTAGTGGGGGTTATACATATCTGTGATCTGTAATGTTGATGGTTTGTATATATGAATTCGTTGGATTGTCGTATGAATAGTCGGGGGGTTGTGAGATGAGAGTTTTCTTATTCTTTCAATTCTTGTAATATGTAAATTGGTGTAATATTATTTATTTGGCCACACAACCGGGATGAGGTTGTAGCCGTCATTGTATAATTTCTTTTTACTGCTTTTGCTCCTAGGATAGACCCAAGGTGGGGTGCATAAACTACCGGGTATCTCGAAGTGCCGAGTGGCCTACTCACGTCGTTGAGGGAGGTTGCTTCGCTTCGGGTACTTGGCGGGTAGTTTGCCGCACCCGTAGGGGTCTAGGGTGGGGTTTGGCTATTCATCACGACCGTGTAATCCGCTCTTCGTTACAGGCTCGTACGAAATGCGGATTCCTAGTATATCCAATGTGTTCATCTGTGATCTGGAATGGCTATCATTGCATGTAACGAATGTGTATATATCTATATATGATATCTATTTAGGCGTTGCTTATGTTTTGCATCCGCGCTAGTCCAGCCCCCGCTCTGTCGTTAGTTAAGTAACCTAACGGGTGATGACGGGACCTCGTGGCGAATGCGGATGGCATAAGCGTACGTCATATTTTCGTTGTTTTCTGCAATGGTAGGATTAATTGATGGGACGCGTTAAAATTAATGCAAGAAAAATAAACCAAGTAAAATTCGTTGGAACACTTTCAAAACCACTCGGTTCTTTTCAAAACCAAATTTTAAACGCGGAGCTTGAACCACTCCTTTTGAAAGCTATCTCGTTCCTTCGATTATATTAAGTTCACTACGTTCACGGTTTCGCCAAAACCATTCGTAGCCCTCCGTCGTTTCACATGAATGGTCAATAGTATTCAAGCTATGTATGTTGGCCAAAGTCAAGGCATAGTGATTGGTAGCTATTGGGTATTCATGTGCAGCATAGATAGATGTGTTGGCTTGGGACAGTCGTACTGCCATGTTGGCCAAAGTCAAAGGTAGGTACGGGTGGGTTCAAATTAACCTGGAGAATGACGGGTAGAACTTGACATGTGACTTATGATATGTTGGCCAAAGTCAAGGTCATAAGAGCATGGGGCAAAAATCCACATCGGGAGTTTCTAAAGAAACTAAAACTTGCTAACGCTGCATACCATTTGGAGTGTGATGATTCTAGTAGGATTCCTTCAGTTTTGTCACGCGATGATATTTGGATCCCGATCCTACTGTGAGTATATGCTACTCCTCCGGAACTTTCTCACTTAACGATCAATGCTATAAACCAAGTAGGTGTCTAGAAAGGTGTTAGCGGGGCTACGCCCATAGGGAAAAGAGGTTACTTAATTAAGGAATTTTGCGAAAGCGTTGGAAAACCTCTCTCGAAGTACCGACACTGGCCTGGCTGAACGGTTAAGCAAGTATTGTACGGTGAGATTGATCCCGACTAGTTCTTCTTTTATGGTTTGAGGAGGGATTCGAGAGACAGTGAGAGCCATCCTGTTTAGAAAAATTAAAAACCACTCTAAACTTGCAAGAGCATCATGCTAAAGTGTTTCTTCTCTCTCTCCTAATTGCAGCGACCAAATATCATGACTGGACTTAAGTTACTACTAGATAAAAACATACTGACAGAGCCAAACTACAAAGATTGGCTCAGGAATGTCAAAATGGCAATCACTTATGACAAGTTGGGGTATCTCCTTACCACCAAAGCTCTCCCTGTCCCAGGTCCCAAAACCAGCGTTGCGGATAGGGAAATCCGTAAGACCTGGGAAATCGACTGCGCGAAGGCCAAGTGCCTCGTGCTTGCCTCTATGGACAATGAACATCAGAGGAGGCACGAGAATATGGACCTCGAATCCATATTTCTCCATACAAAAGAACTGTATGGAGAGCAATCCCGTATCGCCAGATACGAAGTGTCGAAAAAGCTGTTTTCGGCGAGATTGGCCGTTGGATCATCGGTAGCGGAACACGTGCTTAAGATGATTGGCTACATAGAGGAGCTCGCGGACCTTGGGACCACGTTGGAGAATGAGCTCTATACGGACTTGATTCTCCAGTCCCTTCCTTCCACTTACGCCTAGTTTATCCTGAACTTCAACTTGCAAGAAAAGGAGGTTGAACTTTCAGAACTCCTCAACATGCTGAGGAGTGCAGAGGGCACCCTACAGAAAGGTAGGGAAACATCCACTTTGTTTGTAGGAGGATCTTCCTCTTCTAGGTCCAAGGCGAAAGCCAAGGGAAAGAAGAAGAAAACCCCTGCCAAACCAAGGGGCGGTGTTAGTAAAGTGGATACGAAGGGAAAGGCAAAAGCAACAAAGGTAGCGGGGAAGCTTATGGGGAAGGAAGAGTGCTTTTACTGTCACAAGAGTGGACACTGGAAGAAAGATTGCAGGGCTTGGAAGGCCAGAACCCAGGATCTGAAGCAAGTTGCGGCTTTAGCTTCAGGTGTGTATGTTATTGAAAACTGTCTATCAATAAACTCTACTTCCTGGGTATTGGATACCGGGTCAGGATCTCATATCTGTAATTCTTTGCAGGCATTGAGAAAGCTTAGGGTTTTGAGGGCAGATGATATGACCCTTAGAGTTGCAAACGGAGCTAGCATGGATGCTGAGGCCGTGGGGGACTATCACCTGGGAATGTCAGATGGACATATTTTGGTTTTACGTAATTGCTTTTTTGTACCCAATGCAATTTGTAATATCATTTCTGTATCTTTAATATCTAAAGAAGGTTATGAATTTGCATTTGTAAGTAATGTTGTAAACATTCACCTTAATTAAGTTCTGATTGGGTCAGGTACATTAAGCAATGGTATATACGTATTAAATCAACCACAGATTTTCAATGTCCAGAATACACACAAAAGAAAGTCTCCAGAAACAAATCAGGCTTTCTTATGGCATTGTAGACTGGGTCACATCAATGAGAGAAGGTTGACGAAATTACATACAGAAGGATATTTTGATCCGTTCGAATATCAATCATATGCAACTTGTCAATCCTGTCTCAAAGGAAAGATGACAAAGACTCCGTTCACTGGACACGGAGTAAGAGCGAGCGAGCTCTTGGGACTCGTACACAGCGACGTGTGCGGTCCAATGTCTACGCATGCGCGAAGCGGTTATTCTTACTTCATTACTTTTACGGATGACTTTTCAAGGTACGGATATGTCTTCTTAATGAAACATAAATCCGAAGCCTTTGGAAAATTCCAGGAATATAAGAATGAAGCAGAAAAACAAACAGGCAAAAGTATCAAGACACTGAGATCTGATCGAGGTGGTGAATACTTGAGTGCCGAGTTCCTGGATTACCTAAAAGAGAATGGAATTCTTTCTCAGCTTACTCCTCCATACACTACGCAACATAACGGTGTATCGGAGAGACAGAACCGAACCCTATTGGATATGGTACGGTCCATGATGAGTAACGCTGAGTTACCGCGATCATTCTAGGGATATGCACTAGAATCAGCTGCATACCTTTTGAACCGAGTTCCAACTAAGACTGTGCCTACTACACCATATCAGATGTGATGTGGGAAGAGACCCTATCTTAATCACATTAAGACATGGGGATGTCCAGCTTTTGTCAAAAAGCAGCATGCGGACAAACTCGAGGCACGCTCAGTACAGTGCAAGTTTGTGGGATATCCAAAGAACTCCAAGGGATATTTCTTCTATTGCGAAGAGGAACAAAAGGTTTTTGTTTCTCTTCATGCCCACTTCTTGGAAACTCAGTTTTTGGAAAATCAGATAAGTGGGAGCGCAATAGAACTGGAAGAAATTCCAGAACCACGAGCTATTACTGAAAGTTTAGTAGAACCAGAGGGTTCGAAAGATCAGGACATTCCTGCGCCGCTCCGCAGAAGTAGTAGGCAGTCTCATCCGCCCGAGAGATACTACGGTTTTCTCATAGATGGGGATAGAGAGGATTGCATCATTGATAGTGATGAGCCGACTAGCTTCCAGCAGGCCATTCAGAGCGTTGACTCGGTAAAATGGCTGGATGCAATACGGACCGAAATGGAGTCCATGTACACCAACAAAGTATGGACGTTGGACATTGCTCCAGATGGGGTAAAACCCGTAGGATGCAAGTGGATCTTCAAAAGGAAGATTGGTGTAGATGGACAGGTTGAGACCTATAAAGCTGGACTTGTTGAAAAGGGTTTTCGTCAAAGACCTGGTTTGGACTATGACGAAACCTTTTCTCCAGTGGCTATGCTGAAATCCATTCAGATCCTTCTTGCCATTGCTGCCTTCCACGATTATGAGATCTGGCAGATGGACGTAAAGACCGCTTTTCTAAATGGGAATTTAGAGGAATTTTTCTATATGTATCAGCCAGAGGGTTTCATTCAGAGTGGGAGCAGCGAAAAGGTGTGCAAGTTGCTTAAGTCCATCTATAGACTAAAGCAGGCATCGCGGAGTTGGAACATCTGTTTTGATGAGACGGTCAAAGAATTTGGCTTTATCAAAAATCCAGATGAACCATGCATCTATAGTAGATTTGTAGCAAGAACTGTCGTGTTCCTCGTTTTATACGTGGATGAAATTCTCTTGATAGGAAATGACATTCCTATGCTACAATCTGTCAAAGGGTTCTTGTCACACAAGTTCTCCATGAAAGACTGTTCCCCTTCGAATAGACGGCGCGACTGACGGCTTGCCTGAAATTCGGGGCAGATGCTAATAGGTGCTATCCGTCCACCTCTCCGAAGATGCCAAGTTGATTTATGGCACCGTGTATCGGAGGTTTAAATGGATGCGGCCGATGTAGCAGACTTCGTCAGATTCCCCCTTGTTTAAGGGGTTTTTGATTGTCGGGATGCTCTACCCTGCAGGCGCAAGCCCCTACAGTTAATTACGCTACCGCACCGCGGTAACAACTTTCTCCTTCTCCAGAAATTTCACTTCGTGTCGTGTGTGTTTATTTTGTGTTTGGTTACCCGTGGATTGTATACGGAGACTGAGTTATGTCGTCGCCCGTAGGGCATGGACTAGTCCAAATCCGTATTATCTTAGATTTGGGTTTGGGGGTTTGGGTTTCAGGATACGTTAGCCTCGTTTGAGAATAAGATCGACTTAAACGTTTGTTAAGGATACGTTAGTCTAGTTTTAGACTAAGATCAACTTAACGGGATCGTTTAGATCCAACAAGAGAGCAATTAGGGGAGCCATGTTGTTTAGTTTAGTGACATCGCGGTCAATAGGTAGTTTAAGGACATTGCGGTCCAATGTTAGTTTTAAGACGTTGCGGTCAAGGTTAAGGACGTCGTAGTCCGTGGATTTAAGGACTCCATAGTCCAATGTTAGTTTTAAGACATCACGGTCAAGGTTAAGGACGTCGTAGTCCGTGGATTTAAGGACTCCACAGTCCGATGTTAGTTTTAAGACATTACGGTCAAGGTTAAGGACCTCATAGTCCATGGGTTTAAGGACTCCACAGTCCGATGTTAGTTTTAAGACATCACGATCAAGGTTAAGGACCTCATAGTCCGTGGGTTTAAGGACCCCACAGTCCGTATCAATGTGTGGTCATCGGGACCCGTCACCTCTTTGAAGACGTTGAGGAATTACAACGCCAAGTATCAAAGGAGTTAAGAGATGTACCATTAAACCAAGGTGGATTAAGTGATCTGTAGTCCAATTTGGAAACAAGACCAATTAATTATATTATGAGCCCATTGGCTCAGTTAAGTCTGAATTGAGGACTTATGGCCAGCTTGGGCTAAGTCCAATCATGTTTAGGATATTGGCCCTCTGTTGGTCCATTGAAGGAGAGGCTTTGCCTCTAGAAATTTAGCCAATTGGGCTAAAGCTAGTGTTGAACACTAGAGACCAACAGTGTTGAACACTAGAAATAAGATTAACAAGTTAGTGTTAAACACTAAAAGATAATCATTGTTGAACACTGGGACCAGAGTTTTCAAATTAGTGTTAAACACTAAGGCAAATCAGTGTTAAACACTGGGAACAAAGATTTCAAATTAGTATTAAACACTAAGGAAATCAGTGTTAAACACTGGGAGCAGAATTTTCTAAATTAGTGTTGAACACTAAGAAAATCAGTGTTAAACACTGGAAATGGAGTTTTCAAACTAGTGTTAAACACTATGGGAATCAGTGTTAAACACTGGGAGCAGATCATCAGTTTGATGTTAAATATTGTAAGAGAAGAGATCACGTGGGGGCACGTGATGGCATCCAAAAGGTGGTGCCAGATCCCCTTCATTTTGTTCTACAGATAAGTGTTTAAGACTTTTAATTCTGAAGGCCATCACGTGTGGGCACGTGATGGGGGCTTACGCTTTGATCTGTTAGAATGTTCATTAGGGGTCACGTGGTGACACGTGAGGGCGCCCCAGAGCTTCTTTTCTTTTGTTTTTTCTTTATGCGCTTTGGGGGTCACGTGGAGCACGTGAGGCGTTGCCTCAAAGTTCTTCTCTATGGATCTTTACAGGGGTCACGTGGTAGCACGTGACCCTGTTTCTTTGCCTGTTTGAAGATGTGTTTATCCTTAAATTCTTCATAGGGTTAAACCCTAGCACTAAACTTTAGAGGAATTAAATTCATGTTTTCTTCTGAAGAATTATATTCTTAGATAGGGTTAAACCCTAATTTCTTTTCTGTAGGAATTAAATTCCTCATGTATGTAAAGAATTGAATTCTGGCATAGGATGAAACCCTAATTTCTTCTTTTTTTTAAGGGAATTAAATTCCTGTGATTTTGAGAGAATTAAGTTCTCAATTAGGGTTAAACCCTGGTTCTGTCTATTTTGAAGGAATTAAATTCCTATGACATAGGGTTAAACCCTAATTTTATCTCAAAGGAATTAAATTCCTATAATTCTGTGAGAATTAAATTCTCAAAACTCAGTTCCTCCTCCGTGTTTTAGATCTTCATGGCAGGATCTCAACCCAATGAGAATTAAATTCTCAATTCATGGGGAGATGTGCACATTGCAGATCCTCCACCAGAGAAAGAACTAAGTTCTTTTCTTTTTCCAAGAGTTAAACTCTTTTGAGAACTAAATTCTCTTTTCAAGCCTCTCCTCTCTTACCTAGGGTTTTCTTTTGCAGGAGATCAATTTCTTCCAAAATCTCAAAGCTCTCTCTCTCTCTCTCTCTCTCTTTGTATGTCTCTCTCCCTCTCCTGGATCCTATTTATAGGAGAAGGAAGAGAATTAATCAGTTTTTAGTGAATCTTTAATTGAAAGATTTGATTTGTTTATTGAGAGATTTGATTTATATTTATCATTCATCTGGACCTTTTGATTATTAGGTGAATTTTATTCACCATTGGATTTTAAATCCAAAGATATCTCTTTGTTATTTCGGTTAGATTTAATGGGGAAATCTTTCCAAGTCTGATATTTTTCCATAAATTGGTGATATTTAATCACCCTTAGATCTTTAATCCAACGGTTCTAAATAATCTTTTCCACTTCGTAAAGACTTGAGAGATCTTTTCTCAAAATTTAATTATGTCATAGAAATAAGGTTCTTGAGGCCGGTCACGTGTGGCCACGTGACCGTTGGTCACGTGTGCGCACGTGACCCCCCTGGAATGGGCTTCCCTTCCTTCTGCGCTCTGTTCTTTGCCGCTGCTTAGCCATCACATGTCAACACGTGACCGCTGGTCACGTGCTAGCACGTGATACTTCTTCCGGAGCTTCTTCTTAACTTTTAATCAGGGAATGGAAGTGCTTTGTGCCGCTGCTTTTAGATGTCACGTGCCAACATGTGACCGATGGTCACGTACTAGCACGTCATGCCTCCTCCGTAGGTTTTCCTGATTTTAAATCAGGAAACAAAGACCTGGGTGATGCCTCTTACATTCTGGGGATCCGGATCTATCGTGACAGATCTAAGAGGATATTAGGACTATCACAGTCCAGGTATATCGACACCATACTGAAAAGATTCAGTATGGAAGATTCCAAGCGCGGTAATCTACCAGCTTGTCACGGGATCACCCTCTCCAAAGAGATGTCTCCCAAGACTGATTTGGAAAGGGATCGCATGTCTATTATACCCTACGCTTCTGCGGTAGGCTCTATAATGTATGCGAGTTGTGTACCAGACCGGATGTAGCTTATGCACTGAGTGTGGTAAGCCGGTATCAGTCAAACCCTGGGGAGAAGCACTGGATAGCGGTAAAGAACATTCTCAAGTACCTGAGAAGGACTAAGGAGATGTTCTTGGTGTATAGCGGAAAAGACCTCTAGATCGAGGCCTTTTCTGACTCCAGCTTCCAGAGTGACAAGGATGATTCCAAGTCCATGTCGGGTTATGTCTTTACCCTCAATGGAGGGGCGGTGTGTTGGAAGAGTTCCAAACAGGAAACCATTGCTGACTCGACGATGGAAGCGGAATATATCGCTGCTGCAGATGCCGCAAAAGAAGCCGTCTGGATAAGGAAGTTCTTGACAGAACTTCAGGTGGTTCCGTCCATTGTTAATCCAGTACCTCTGTATTGCGACAACAACGAGGCTATAGCTTTAGCGAAGGAACCCAGGTCCCATCAGAAGTCCATGCACATCTTGAGGCGGTATCACCTGATCAGGGAGATCGTGGGTTGCCAGGAGATCGAGGTTCGGAGAGTTGCTACGGAAGATAACACTGCTGATCCATTCACGAAGGCCTTACCCCAGACTCAGTTCGAGCGGCTGATCGAGATGATAGGTCTTCGATACGCCAGTACATGGCCTTAGTGCAAGTGGGAGATTGTTAGTGTATATGCCCTAGAGGCCATTACTGTATCATACTAGTTTGTATATTACTTAATGGAAGCTTGGGATATTCACCTTGTATTGACAATCTTGCTCAAAATAGTAGTATGCTACTTGGTTTGTTTCTGCTTTAATGTGTGCATGTGTTTCTTATAGCATATTGCCTTTGCACATTAGTGGAGCCCTTAGGATCTTTGCTTGATTACCAGCGTTATGATGGCAGTCACACTCGTGGGGGCTGGGTAATCCACAAGCACATCCTTATGCAGGTCCCTAGTCGTAGGACTATCGAGACAGGACATCGATACTCCGGAGTAGACTAGCGTATGCGCTTCTCATCCCAGTTTGGGAGACGGTCTGTCCCACAGCCGTCAGTACGTCGTACTTGAGATAGTATGCGGGTGCTCGTTAGGTTACGAGTACACTGGACAGGACTCATCGGGAACTGTTGGTTGGTATTATACCTATCGTCAGTTATCAGTTCCCATGTGACATGAGTACAGCTTAGTTCGTTGACTTGATACTGTCACTTCGCCTCGAGTGTGTTCCTACTGTTCTTTGATTACTACCCTACCACGGCTCAAAGGAGTCGTGCAAACAGGTAGTTTTTGGGTGCAGTCCCGAAGCACTTGGAGGCAGTGACGGTTAGACAGGATTCGTCTCTCCCGGTATTGGGGGTTGATATCGCGCTGTGTCTAGGAGAGCCATTACACAAAGTCCCTGGCCAGGGCAAGCGCGATATACTGGTAGGTTTCCAGTGTTATCTCAGGGTGTTCTGGGCTACACTCCGACACGACTTGTACCGCTATTAGGGGACTGACGTTTATCGCCCCCCTAGGCCCGCCATGCGATACTCTTAGATGAACAGACCGGACTGTACGGAGACTGTCACATTCAGGCTCAGTAGGAGTTCAGATAGGTTTACCTCGTCAGTTTTCTTATCGGCATCTACCTGGGGACCGTTACGTACAGCTAGTGCCGCTTGCAGTCTGTGGTTAAACCCACTGCCAGCGTAGTGTCGAGTCTTTAGAGTCCCACACAGAGGGTTATTCGCCTTTAGGAAAAACGAGTAGAGGTCGCATGGTTTTGCGACGGGGTTCGTTTACATCTGCGCACTTGTGCACATTTGGTGTCTGGACAGCTTATACTAGCGGGCTTTGGTTTAAGCCAGATCCTAGTATATGTTTTGGGATTGGTTTTATCTCATTGTATTCGTGTTCCTCGGAACACGGATACGGGTGTGTATGCACAGTTGACTGAGGTAGAGACAGAGGACTTTCATTAGGGTTGATGACCATTGTCTTTTTCTTAACCCTAATGTTTATGTGTGAATTATGATTATTAATATTAGTTAATTATAATTGTGTTATGGTTAGGGTTGTTGACCATTTGACTATGGTTGACATATTGACCTATGTTGACAATTTGACCATCATCATTTTGTATGAAAGATGCTCTTTGATTCTTGCAAAAGTAATTAATGTGAAATGATAATGGTCATTTCAAGATTAGCCATCACAATTATCTTTAGCTAATTATTTAATTATCATAATTCACATATGTGTGAGAAGGTTGGCTTTTTCTTCTCATTCTATCATTCTCATTCTCTCTCATCCTCTTCCTCTCTCTCTAGCTCTCCCCTCTCATGAGTTGAGAACCATTGAGCTTGAGATAAAACCTTCAAAATTACTCTCTACTCTTTCTAAGGTTCTAGGTTTAGCACACCAAGCACCTTAGTTACTTCTAGTTTGAGGTAGGAGCCTAAGGTAGAGGCCCTCGGGTGGATCTTTCTTCGGCAAGAGAAGGCGACGAGGACAACCCGTTCATCACACTCCAAGGAGCAAGAAGAGAAGGACTTGAAGACTTAGGTATAACCCCTTAACTGAGTAGCTAACTCTTTTAGCTTGGTAGTTAGTTTATGTTTAGCAAAGATCCCTCCTTTTGGTTAGTCCATGTTGCCTAGTGTTGTAAAAATCGAATTTTTCATAACGTTTCCGCCTCCTTGTAAGCACCGGGGTAGGCAACGTGGACTTACAGGAATGAATCCCAAAATTGGATTTTGGATGGTCTTAGATGGTAATTCATTGAAGGAAGTGGGTTGAAAGTTCGAGCCTAGTGGAAAAAAGAGAATAGGCTCGGAAGAAGATGTTGGATTAGACGAAGTAAGAGTAGAAGTAGTAGCCGGGGTATCATCTGAATCATCAACTTGTTCACCAACCTAGTTATTCAATACTCTTCCCGATCTCAACGTAATTATGGCGCTCACATTATGATTTTGTTGGTGAAGGATGAGATTTGCGCTTTGTGAGTGGCCGGGATTTAGTAGAGGTTGAGATGGAAGTTTCCCTTTCTCTCCCTCACTCATTGCAGCATTCAACTGTGCAATTTGTTCTTCGATTGATTTTATGCTTTCACCGTGGGAAGCAGTGTGCTGCATCAGTGTTTGGATAGAAGACGATAAATTAGCCGTCGTTTGTGTAGAATGTTTAATAAAAGTTTCTAAGCTTCTTTCGAGTGCAGAGATTTTATCGGTACCGGCCGTTGGAATATTAGTCTGTGGTTGGAAAGAATTATTATAAAGGGCAAAGTTGTTGGCCGGATTTTGGAAAGATTGCGGTTGAAAGGGCTGCTGAATTTGTTATGGTGGCTGTTGTTGCTGTGGGGGAAGCCTTTGATAGTTATTTTAGCTTGGCAACTGATTTTGATTTTGAGTTTGAGTTTGGTTCTAAGCAAAATTAGGATGATTCCCCCATCCTTGATTATACGTGGATGAATAAGGATCGTTTCTAGGTTGTTGCTGAAAAGCAGCTTTGGTTTGTTCACGACCTTGAGACGGAGGATTCCAAGGACATTCTTTCGTTAAATGTGACGAGTCAAAATAGCAACCACATACGGTTTTGGGGAGCGTAACTTGGTTTATGAAGGCTGAAGAGAACTTGCTTTCCATACCTTTGAGATTCTTTTACATCACAGCCATTTCGGCTTTCGTTGCGATGGAAGTGTCAAGCTAATGGATACCTTTCCTAGATGAAGACGATGTTGTTGGTTTAGTGCTCTCCTATTGCAATGTTTGTTCAGCGAGATCTTCCAGAAATTGCTACGCTTCACTGTCATCTATTGGCATGAAATGACATTGAAAAATGGTTTTATGCATTTGTTTTGTAGCTAGATTGATACCCTCATACATAATTCGACAAAGTTGCCATCTATCGATTCCGTGATGAGGGCATTGGACAAGATGGTCTTTAAACCGTTCAAAGAATTTTCAAAAGGGTTCGTTGGGAAGTTGGGCAAACTGGTTAATCTCGCTCCGAATTCGGACGGTCTTGTGATGGGGATAAAATTTCTTAAGGAATGCTTTAACGAATTCATCCTATTTAGCGATAGAATGTGCGGCGGTGCTATAAAGTCACTTTTCTGTGAGATCGCACAAGATAAAAGGGAGAAGATGTAATCGCAGAGCATCTCCTGAAAGTTGGGTAGTGCTCATCATTGCACATACGTTTTCAAATTTGGTTATTAAAACGTATGCATCTTCATATTCAAGCCCGTGAAATTTAGGCAACAAGTTGATGAAGTGGGGTTTAATTTCGAAATTATCCACATTGGCTGGTGGAAGAGACAGACACGTAGGAAGATGTCTGCATACGGGATAGCATCTGTCTTGCAGAGTGATGCGTGGTGGATTTTGCACACCTACGGGGGGTGGCATAGTGGTATTGTTAAAACCCGATAGAAATCCGTCCATCTCGGGGATGTGGTTAGTGTAGAAGAAATAGAAGATGAAGGAGTATCGACTTCGGAGTCGACAGCAAAAACGCGTACTAGACGGACTGTAGAATCCTGTGTCCAACCGATCATGCACTAAGTGGGTTTAGTGCACGTAGAAGCGTGTGATATGTGTGAGAACACTTTTAAGAAGGCTTGTTTTGGAAAAAAATATCGAACGTGAGGCTTGACTCAACCAATCACAAAATGCACAATCAATCCCTAGAGCTAGGGTCACCTAGGTCAAGTCACTATACCGCTCCTAGACTTCTAAAGAACAAGACGTAGGATCAATCTTCTACCACTTCCTTATCAATCCTGCATTCAGGTAAGTGCCAGATAAGTGGGAAGTATCCGCTATACGAATCACCAAAATAGCAGGCCTAATTAAGTAACCATTTTCCTTAGTCACACTTGCCTAGACACCACAAGAGAAATGCGGATAAGCAATAGATTACCCATGACCTTCCTCTGTCCTAATTGAGTGCGGCAGTCCTCAGAGACTTGGTCTAGATACTTTTTTTATTAATGTAGGGTGATAATATGCTCGTTTGTGATTTGTGAGGCCTAGGAAGGGTGATGAAATCCCCACCTAATTTGAATTTAGGTTTATTGCCCCTTAATGTCCGATTTAAGTATGCAAAAAAAACCGAAATCAAAACACGCAAAAAGATTTTTTTTGCGGAACTGTTTGCAAACAATCCTGCAGGTAAAATCAGATTATTGGAGATTTAGAGGAGAGAGGAAAAAGATAGAAGAATACCAGAGATTTTTGGAGGCCCAACTCTTCAAAGGGACCGTGGTTCCGCCACCTAATGCACACTTTGGCCACGGTTCCGCCGCCATGTGATGCGGTCTTCTACTAAAATTTCTTTAGAACACCCCTATGCCCCTCTAGTCCAAGTTTAAAGACTTTGAATCTCTGTTGGCTTACTCCAATTACTCCAGATGTCCTTGCAAAACTCGCACAATAATCGTTAAAAACACAAGATGTGGTTTTGGTTCTCGTTTATTTTATATTTGTGATTTTATAACAAATCAACCCGAATAACAAGAAAATTAATTATGACTGTCTCCCCTGCAACGATGCCATTTGATTCAGATGCGAAAAAGTGTCGGTGTATGTGTTTTATAAATAACCGCAATCAAGACGGTGTCGCAAATTGCTAGCCGCGATGAGTACGGGTCGTCCGCAAGGAAACGTGAAGTTCTTTTCTTGCTTTAGACGAGTTGATAAAAGAAAGGATAAGTTGTTGTCGTTTTAAACTAAGATGGATAGAAAATTTTATAATAGAAAGGCTTGTATGGTTTATAGGACTTAGTAGTTATTGGATGAATGTTAGAAATGATTCTTTATATTTTTTAATTGTTTAAAACTAGAGAGATAGCAATTAATGTGGATTAGGGGTTCTCGGAGGGAATTAGGGTTTCCCACTACTGCCCCTTGTCCTTCCATTGATCTCTATTAATCTCAAGCCCTTAACAAAACAAGTATTAACTAATCTCAAATTGTGGTCGTGACTATCAATGAATTAATAGCGCGCCTGATTAGAGAGTTAACATTTATTTTGCTAAAGTTTACAAACATTAAAATGTCAAAAAAAGTTAAAAGATATTTCATCCATTATTCTACCCTATCCTACAAAGCCTAGCAAGCAAGAAATTACTCACTCATGGTTAGTAGCGATTTAAAAGAAAAGTTGAAGATAAATGAAACCATAATTAAAAGTGCAGAAAAGTAATGCGGAAAATAATGTGGAAAAGTAATGCGTAAAGTAAATGCGGAAAGTAAATTAAAACAAAAACTATCTTTATTAATCAACTATTGCATTACATTTTTTCTCCTTCAAAAGTATATTACAAGAACCCTAGTTTCGCTCGTAGAACTCTCTCTTGAACTTTTTATTTGGGATCTTGAATTATTGGATGATTTCGGAATGCACAGCTCTCGGTCCTTTATATAGCCCCTAAAAGTACAAACCCTAGATTCCATATTGGATTAGGTGTGATTACAATCATACCCCCAAAATCTCAGATCCAACGGCCATTAAAGGACCGTGGAACCGCCGCCCATTGCCACGTTTGACTGCGGTTCCGCCACCATATTGATGGTTCAGGTCTTGGGATTTTTTATGGCTTTTCTTCTTGATATTTGAAGATTCTTTTGATATATAGCTTTCAGACATGAGCTAATACCTACACAATATCTCAAATCAAAGTGTTAGTAGTATTTGGTATTTTTGAGATATTATTCTAACCATTTATATGATATAATATCTTAACAATATTGATTAGGAATATTTGATATGATATACATATTTTAATTAATAATATTTTATTTAAATATGATATGCATATATTTTCCCTAATTATATTAATTATAAATGTAGAAACATATAATAATAATTTTTTTACAAATAAACCCATATATTTTCTTTATTAACAATTAGCATCCTTTTATAGTTAATAATAGTAGGGAAAATGTACATACAAATGTGCAGTATTTTTGACTAATCAACAATCATTAGAAAAATTTCGGGTAGTTTCGTGCCGACAGATGGAGGAATTGAATGCATCTATGGCCACACCCATGCAACCTTATGAACCAACAGATAGTTCCCAACTAACTCAAAATTTTCCCATGTATGATGTGGCTATAGAACAATTTGATGATTTGAGTAGTGCAAGTGCGTAATCCACCCTTCACAATCAAGCCTACTCGTTCCTAATTGAATTCCACAACTCCAGTTCCAAAGATCTATCGAGTAGACCAAATGATTCACCAATTGAAGATAAAATGTTTAATGAGTTGTGTGACTATGTAGTACTTGATTTAACCGATTGTGAAGAGTCCCCATCAAGTGAAATCTATACCACTCCTTTTGATCTCTACATCTCCATTCTAGAAGCTGAACCGATTGAAAACCATGCTTTTATTGAGGTGTTTGAGAACTTTAAGATTGACTTGATTGAGGATATTGATATTGGGGATACTTTTGATGATGAATCCACAAATTTAGGTGAATTTTTCTCACCAATTCAACACTTTCTTTCAGAACCATGTGGACATCATCCTAATCCATCAACTGTTTTTTCTGAACCCCATTTTCTTCTGGATATTATTGATGAAATTTGAATGAATGCATGGATGATCTTGATTTTGAGAAGAATCTTGAGGATATCTTTGAGGATGAATTGATTTTATTAGATGAATTGGATTTTCCGATTCATCATGTCCCCTCCATTGACTATGAAAATCCTCCTGAACTTCTAATCGATACCATTTCTTAGTTACTTCCTTCTGTCATTCTCATCGTTTCCCTACCACAAGACCACTTGATACCTTCATTTCCTTCATCAGGTTCATCGAGTTCGAGCCCGTGTTTTTTCGCGAATCTTGAGCGGTTTGACCCCATTTCTCAACATATTGATAATTTTAGTACAGTTAGAAAACTCTAATTACAAATCATTACATATTGTACTAAATTACTCAATCAATTTTCAATCTCGAGTTCGCACTCCGGTTCTTTCTCCCTTCCGTTCATCTCCTCATTTACCGAGACCATTTACTACTTCCATCCACACACGGTCTCGCGTATTATTCATTTTCTTTCTCTCCGCGTTCTTCCACCGACCCTGGTCACATCACGATAGAATTTTTGATTGGTTGGTATTAACTTTTGGTCTGTGTAAGGACTTGTATAGATTGACAATGTTCCCTGCCCTAATTTTGAACTTCAACGCTTAACAGTGGAAACACTATTTCACTTAAGTTTGGGGGAGCTTTTTTTATGTATATATTTTCCTTTTTCTTGTAAATATATAGTGAACCGACATATTTTGACCCCTCTACAATTCAGCCCCTCTTTGTGTAGCTTGACAGTAAGGGCACTGTCAAGTTTAATTTTGGGGGTGTGCTTGGTAAGCATTTCTATTTTTACATTCATCTATATATTCTGTATTGGCATACATATTCGAAAACCCATAAAAATCAGAAAATTTTCCAAAAATATAAAAAACTTTATCATCAAGTTAGCTAGTGGGAGAACTTAGATTCAAAATTCCAACAGTTTAGTTTGATAAAATAGGAACAACTAAATTCTATTTATAGATTTTGAAAACCTAAAAGATAACCCTCCTTTAAGTTTAACCATAGCTAAAATATATCTTTGCATCACACTACACGTGTCATGAGTTTTAAAAATTAGATAACGAGTTAAATATGTCCTAAAACTTTTAATTGATAAACTATTTTTTAGGATCAAACATGTTTGTTTTGAAATAAGTAATATCAAGAATAGTTTATAGAGTAAAGTGGATATGAAAGGATATTATTGAAATCGTAATGAGAACTAAGTCTGAAAAATAACCCATCTGGAACTTGATTGGAGTGATTACACATCTTATCTACACAAACACGTCTTTTATCTTGAAAAAATAATTGAACAACTGGTTATATCTTCGTTCGCATTGAATTATTATGATTTTCACGCTAAAATGAGTCTTTTTGTTTTAGGGCCTAGGTAACATGGGAAATTAAGTCCGCCGGGATGTCTCTACACCTAATACCCTAAAACCAACTAATTTGGGTGTGTTAGCCCAAAGCTCGCTAAGAAGCCTAGAAAGTCCATTCTAAAATAAAGTCAAGCAAGTGTTCTCTCCGAGTTAAAATTCTTAACGGTTCTTTGTGTGAGAATAATATTGACTAAAGACAAGTTTTTATAAAAATATTTTTAAAACGGAGATATGAAGGTTTTACTTGATGATAACTAATACACGTTCATGAAGGTGTGTATGAACAAAAACAAGTAAAAAGTGGAGTGAAAAATAAGACCTAGTTTTCTGTTAAGGACGATAGAAATTCTGAATTTGAAACCTAGCTGAAGAACAAAGCTTGAGAAAAACTTAACTCTTTATAAAATTGTATGATCCTTTTGAAGTTTTATCCGGTCGTTATTTTGTGATATTACGACTTTAATCGAATTTTTTGAAACAAAACGACGCTATTTGCACCATACGTAAAGACATATAGGATCTTAAGTTAAAAAAAGAAGTGAGGTGTGAAAAATAAAGGTTCGATATTTCTAATTTAGGATAATAGAATTTCTAGCTTTGATACTAAAGCTTAGGGTTAGAATCAATAGTTATTTCACAAAACTAGTTTGACGGGATTTTATGGGTGAAATCCGCCGAAAACCCTCAGCAGACATCACTCCTCCTACTAGAGACACTTAGAGATTTAACAGCTTGTTGCACGGGCTCAGTGCAATCGCATTCCCTGTGAAAATAGGGTTAGAATTTTGTTTTGCTCGGGACGAGCAAAAGATAACTTTGGGGGTATTTGTTCATCACGAAAAACTTCATTTCAATACCGCTCATTCATTATCAATTTTATAATATATCAGTACTATTAATCCGTGTCTGCTCAATAAGTACAGATTATAGGTGTTCATGACAAAACACTGGAAACATACTCAAATGCACGGATATGACATTTGTGGGTCGACACTACAACCGGAACGGAATACCGATCATTATTCAAGAAGATTTTGCAAAACAATTTAAGTGTACAAACTTTTTATCCAAGATAGTCCAACATGATGCAACTTGTATAAGTGTGAACACATATTTTGGCTCATGGGACAGCTTGATGCAAGTGGGCAATTGTATTGTGCAGGTGGGCATGGGTCATGAGTGAAAAGATAAAGTTGTGATGTGATAGTTTAAAGCTAGACAATTTCCCTTCAAAACTACACATTAAAACTCGAGTGTTTATAATGTTACTGATATATGCCCTAGGAGCATTATTGTATGATACTGGATTGTATATTACATATTAGAAGCTTGGGATATTCACAGTTATAATAACAGTCTTGCTCAAAATGGTAGTATGCTACTTTGTTTGATTCTACCTTAATATGTGCATATGTTTCTTTTAGCATATCGCTTATACATATTGGTAGAGCCCTTAGGATCTTCGCTTGACTACCAGCGTTATGATGGCAGTTACACTAGTGGGGGCTGGGTAGTTTATAAGCACATCCTTATACATGACCCTAGTAATAGGATTATCGAGACGGAGCATCGATACTCCAGAATAGAATAGTGTATACGCTTCTCATCCCAGTAGGGGAGATGGTCTGTCCCATAGCCATTAGTACGTCGTACTGGAGATAGTATACAAGTGCTAATTGGGTTATGAGTTACACTGGACGGACTCGTTGGGAACTGCTGGTTGGTATTATACCTATCGTCAGGTAGCAGTTCCCGGATGGCATGAATACAGGTTAGTCCGTTGACTTGACATCGCTATTCGTCTCGAGTGTGTTCCCACTGTACTTAGATTACTATCCTACCACGGCTCAAAAGAGTCGTGCAAACAGGTAGTGGTTAGGTGCAGTCTTGAAGCATCGGGAGGTAGTAGTGGTTAGATAGGATTCGTCTCTCCCGGTATTGGGGGTTGATATCGCGCTGTGTTCGGAAAGACATTACACAAAGTCCCTAGCCAGGGCAAGTGAGATTTACTGGTAGGTACTCCAGTAATTTCTCAGGGTGTATTGTGCTCTACTCTGGAACGACTTATTGCGCTATTAGGGGTCTGACATTTACCATCCCCCTAGGCCCGATATGCGAGTATCTTAGACGAACAGACCAGACTGTATGGAGATTGTCACAGATAGGCTCAGGAGGAGTTTGGATGAGTTTGCTCATCAGCCTTCTTATCGACAGACACCAGGGTAGACATTACGTGCAGTTAGTACCGCTGACGGACTTGTGGTTAAACCCACTGCCAGCGTACTGTTGAGTCTTTAGAGTCCCACACAAGGTTACCCTGCTTCTGGCGAAACGATATAGAGGCCGTATGGTTTTATGGCAGGGTTCCGATCACATATGTGTACTGGCTAAACGGATGTCGTTTCGGACGGATAATACTAGTGGGCTTTGGTTTAAGCCGGATCATAGTATTATATTATTGTATTGTTATCATCTTATTGTATTCGTATTTTTCAGAATACGAATACGGGTATGTATATACGGTGAGGGCATGCTTGTAATTTTACATGACATGCTTCTAGAAGGGGACACCTCATTATTTCCTTTATTTATTTTGAGAAATAAATTAATGAGGTGGAAATTTGGAGACATACTTGTCATGGGTGAAGCTTGGCTCTTTATATTTCTTTATTTGTTTGGACTTACTATTCAAGCATGGTTGATATTTTTTATGTGAAAATAATCCATGCTTGAATGAGTGAATAGAGAGAGGGCCATTCTTCACTTGCTAACCCTGGCTCATTTGTTACTTCTCATTCTCTCTCCATATTTTCCCTCTCCTTCTTCCTAAAGACTCTAACCCTCACATGAGTTGTGAAACATAGAGTCTCATGAGATAAAACACTTTATTGGATACTCTATATCATCCAGGCTACTTAGCTTAGCAAACTAGGTACCCTAGTTACCTCGATTTAGAGGTTGGAGCTTGAAGCACATACTCTCGGGTGGATCGTCTTTGACGCGAGGAGGCCGACGTTGCAAGCTCGATCCGGATCTTCGAAGATCTCAAGGAGAGGAGGAGATGAAGATCCAAAGGATACGGTTCTAGGAGGTATAAAACTCTTCATAGTAGTTAAACCTCCTTGTAGATATTCCTATTTAAGGTTTCTGTTAAGATTCTAGAGTTTTGTCGGTGTTGCGAAGTTTTGTAAAAATCATTTCTGTAAATTCCGCCTCCCCGCGAACTCGCGGGGTGCGCGACATCGACTTACAGTGGTATCAGAGCCTACTAAATCTTTACTAGCGGTTTAGACGATATTTAGAATTACGAAACCGAAATAACTCCGAAACAATGAAACCGAAATCCAAGTTTCTGTCATTTTTTAAAGAGGCTCTAAAAATTATTTAAACAGTTGCAGAGTGCTCTTCTTGTTTTATCTAGAACACTATTGAAAAAAGAGCCCCAAAACCCAAAATTTGGCCGGCCAAATGATGCTTTTTCCCGGCCTCGGTTTTATTATGGAATTTTATCTTGAGTTTTTATGGTGTTCTGGAATCCTGGATTTAGGGTTTCAGGCGCTGTTTGATTTTGCCCAGATTTCATATTATGTTATCTTTGTGTTAAGGCAATACAGAGTATTTCAAAGTCGCGGTTTTAACATCATTTACATGTTTCGGTTTGTATATGTGTTGTTAAACGTCCGCTAATTGCTATACGTCGATTAGTGGAGATTGTACATATTTGTATCATGATGATGGTTTGTGTATATGAAGTATTGGATCGTCGTGGATGAATAGCCGGGGGATGTAAGAAGAGTGTTTTCTTTTCTTTCATTCATGTAAATTTGTAAATGTGATGTAATATTTTTTTTTGCAGGGCACATCCGGGTTGAGCTTGTAGCCACCGTTGTTTTATTTCATTTACTGTTTCTTGCACCTAGGATAGACCCAATGTGGGGTGCACAAACTACCGGGTTCTTGAAGTGCTGAGTGGCCTACTCATTTTATTGAGGGAGGTTGCTTCACTTCGGGAATTTGGTGGGTAGTTTGCCGCACCCGTAGGGGTCTAGGGTGGGGTTTGGTTATTCATCACGACCATGGAATTCATCTTTCGTTCTAGGCTAAAACGAAACATGGAATTCCTAGTATATTCAATATATTCATCTGTGATCTGGAATGCCTATTATTGCGTGAGACGAATAGCTATATATATTATATATATAATAAACGTTGCTTATGTTTTGCACCCGCGGTAGTCCAGCCCCCGCTCTGTCATTAGTTAAGTAACCTAACGGTGCATGACAGGGCCCCGTAGTGAATGCGGATGGTATAAGCGTACGTTCTATTTTCATTTCTTTTCTGCAATGATAGGGTTAAATGATGGGACCGCATTAATATTGATTAATACAAAGAAAACAAACCAAAGTTTAAATCATTGGAACAATTTCAAAATCACTCGGTTTTCTTGAAAAGCAACTTTTAAATGCGGAGCCTAAACCACTCCTTTTGAGAAAAGCTATTATGGTTCCTTCGACTAAATCAGATTCATTACGTTCACGGTTTCGCCAAAACCAGCCGTAGCCCTCTGTCATTTCAGATGGGTATTCAGTAGTATTCAAGCTATGTATTTTGACCTTCGCCAAAATATAGTGATTGGTAGCTGCTGGGTATTCATCTGTAACATATATAGAATCGTTGATTAGGGACAGTCGTACAGCTATTTTGTCCTCAATCAAGGTTTTGTGCGGATTGGTTCAAATTAATATGGACAATAACGGGTAGAACTTGACTTGTGACTTATGATATGTTGGCTTTCGTCAAGGTCATAAGAGCTTGGGGCAAAAATCCACATCGGGAGTTTCTAAGGAAATTGAAACTTTCCAGTGTTGCACACCATTTGGAGTGTGATGATTTTGGTAGGATTCCTTCATGGTTGTCACAAGATGATATTTGGATCCCGATCTTACTGTGAGTATTTACCACTCCTCGAGAGATTTTTTCACTAAACAATCAATGCTATAAACCAAGTAGGTACCTAGAATGGTGTTAGCGGGGCTACGCCTCTTGGGAAAAGAGGTTATGTAATTAAGGAATTTCGCGAAAGCGTTGGAAAACCTCTTTTGAAGTACCAACACTAGCCTGGCCGAAAGGTTAAGCAAGAATTGTAGGGTGAGATTAATCCTGACTAATTCTTATTTTATTGTTTGAAGGAGGATTTGAGAAACAGTGGGAGCCATCCTGTTTAGATAAACTAATAACCAATCTATACTTGCAAAAGCATTATACTGAGTGTTTCTCCTCTCTCTCTTGACTGCAGCAACGAAAATGACTGGGCTTAAGTTACTGCTAGATAAAAACAAATTGACTGGGCCAAACTATAAAGATTGGCTAAGAAATGTCCAGATGGCCATTACCTATAACAAGCCGGGCTACCTCCTTACTACCAAAGCCCCTGTCGTCCCAGGTCCAAATTCCACCGTCACAGATGTTGAAATCCGTAAGACATAGGAAATAGACAGTGCAAGAGCCAAGTGCCTCGTGTTGGCCTCAATGGATAATGAACATCAGAGGCAGCACGAGAAGATGGACTTAGCTTCCATCTTCCTCCATACCAAAGATTTATATGTAGAGCAATCTCGTATCGCATGATATGAGACCTCGAAGAAATTGTTTCAGGTGAGGTTGGCTGTCGGGTCATCTGTAGGGGACCACGTCCTTAAGATGATCAGCTTGATTAAAGAGCTCACGGACTTTGGGACCACGTTGGAGAACGAGTTATATACTGACTTGATTCTACAGTCCCTCCCTTCTACCTACGCCAAGTTTATCTTGAATTTCAACATTCAAGAGAAGGAAGTTTCACTTCCAGAACTTCTCAACATGTTGAAGAGCGCTGAGGGCACCCTGCAGAAATCTAGGGAGACACCCGCTCTGCTTATTGGGGAATCTTCCTCTTCTAGATCCAAGACGAAAGCCAATTGGAAGAAGAAGAATGTCTCCACCAAGCCGAAAGGCGGTGTCGGTAAGGTAGAGGAAAACGGCAGGGCAAAAGTTTCAGGGCCGACAGTAGGGAAGGATGAATGTTTTTATTGTCATAGAAAAGGCCATTGGAAGAAGAATTGTAGGGTTTGGAAAGCCAGAAACCAGGATTCAAAGAACACTGCGGCTTCGGCTTCAGGTGTGTTTATGATTGGAAACTGACTGTCGATTAACTCTACTTCCTGGGTACTAGATACCGGATCAGGATCTCACATCTGCAATTCATTGCAGGCTCTGAGAAACCGTAGAGTTATCAAGGCAGGTGATATGACTCTCAGGGTTGCTAACGGAATGAGCGTGGATGCTATATCCATAGGAGAATATCACCTAGAATTCACAAGTAGGCAGATTTTGATTTTTCGTAACTGTATGTGTATACCTAGTTTGACATGTAATATCAAATCTATATCTTTACTTTCTAAAGAAGATTATGATTTTACATTTGTAAATGATGTCGTCCACATCCACCTTAATCATGGTTTGATTGGGTCAGGTACACCAGATAACGGTATATTCATATTAAATCAGCTCAGGTTTTCAACGTACAGAACACAATTAAAGAAAGTCTCCAGAATTAAATCAGGCTTTCTTATAGCATTGTAGACTGGGCCACATCAATGAAACACGGTTGACGAGGTTACATAAATAGGGATATTTGGATCCGTTTGAATATCAGTCTTATGCAACTTGTCAATCATGTCTCAAAGGAAAGATGACAAAGACTCCGTTCACTGGACACGGAGTAAGAGCGAGCTCGCTCTTGGGACTCATACACAGCGCGCGTGTGGTCCAATGTCTACACATGAAAGAAGTGGTTATTCCTACTTCATTACTTTTACGAATGATTTCTCAAAGTATGGACACGTATTCTCGATGAAACATAAATTCGAGGCCTTTGAGAAATTCCAGGAATATAAGAATGAAGTGGAAAAACAAACAGGCAAAAGTATTAAGACACTTACATCTAATCGAGATGGTGAATACATAAGTGCCGAGTTCTTGGATTACTTAAAAGAGGAAGGAATTCTCTCTCAGCTTACTCCTCCATACACAGCTCAACACAACAATGTATCGGAAAAGAGGAACAGAACCTTATTGGATATGGTACGTTCCATGATGAGTAACGCTGAGTTACCACGATCCTTCTAGGGTTATGCACTAGAATCAGCTGCATATCTTTTAAAAAGGTTCCTACTATATCAGTGCCTACCACACCATATCTGATGTGGAGTGGGAAGAAACCCTATTTTATGTATCTTAAGACATGGGGATGTCCAGCTTTTGAAAAAAAGCAGCATGCAGACAAACTTGAGGCGCGCTTGGTACTGTGTAAATTTGTGGGATACCCAAAGAACTCCAGGAGGTATCTTTTCTATTACGCGGAGGAACAAAAGGTCTTTGTTTCTCGGCATGCCCACTTTTTGGAAACTCAATTTCTTGAAAAAGAAATAAGTGGGAGCGCAATAGAACTGGAAGAAATTCTAGAACCACAAGCTATTACTGAAAGCATGGTGGAACCAGAAGTTTCGAAAGAACCGGACATCCCCGCGCCACTCCGCAGGACTAATAGACAGTCTCATCCATCTGAGAGATACTACGGTTTTCTCATAGACGGGGATAGAGGGGATTGCATCATCGACGATGATGAGCCAACTAGCTTCCAGCAAGCCATTCAGAGCAGAGACTCGGTAAAATGGCTGGATGCAATGCGGGCCGAAATAGAGTCCATGTATACCAACAAAGTATGGACTTTGGACATTGCTCCAGAAGGGGTAAAACCCGTAGGCTGCAAATGGATCTTCAGAAAGAAGATCGGTGTAGATGGACAGGATGAAAACTATAAGGCTAGACTTGTTACAAAAGATTATCGTCAAAAACTGTTTTGGACTATGATGAAACCTTTTCTCCATTGGTTATGCTCAAATCCATTCGGATCTTTTTTGCCATTGTTGCCTTCCACGATTATGAAATTTGGCAGATGGACGTAAAGACCGTTTTTCTCAAAGGAAATTTGGAAGAGTGTGTCTATATGGATCAGCCGGACGGTTCATAGAGAGTGGGAGCAGCGGAAGAGTGTGCAAGTTGCTTAAATCCATTTATGGATTAAACCTGGCATCGCGGAATTGGAACATTTATTTTGATGAGACGATCAAGGAATTTGACTTTATCAAAAATCCAGATGAACCATGCATTTATAGTAAAATTATAGCGAGAACTGTGGAATTCCTCACCTTGTACGTAGATGACATTCTCCTGATAGGAAATGATATTCCTATGCTTCAATTAGTCAAAGGATTCTTGTCACAAAGGTTCTCCATGAAGGACCTGGGTGATGCCTCCTATATTCTGGGGATCCAGATCTATCGTGATAGATCTAAACGGATGTTGGGACTTTCACAGTCAAGGTACATCGACACCATACTAAAAAAATTTAGTATGGAAAATTCAAAGCACAGTAATCTACCGGCTTGTCACGGAATCACCTTCTCCAAAGAGATGTCTTCCAAGACTGATTTGAAAAGGGATCGCATGATTATTATACCCTATGCTTCTGCGGTAGGCTCTATAATGTATGTGATGTTGTGTACCTGACCATATGTAGCTCACGCACTGAGCGTTGTAAGCAGGTATCAGTCAAACCCAGGGGAGAAGCACTGGACAGCAGTGAAAAACATTCTCAAGTACCTGAAAAGGAATAAGGAGATGTTCTTGGTGTACGGCAGTGAAGACCTCCAGATCGAGGCCTTCGCCGACTCCAGCTTCCAGAGTGACAAGGATGACTCCAAGTCCATGTCAGGTTATATCTTTACCCTCAATGGAGGGGCGGTCTGTTGGAAGAGCTCCAAGCAGGATACCGTTGCTGACTCGAAGATGGAAGCGGAGTATATCGTTGCATATGACGCCGCGAAAGAAACAGTCTGGGTCAGGAAGTTCATGAAAGAACTTCAGGTGGTTCCGTCCATTGTTGATCTAATACCGTTGTATTGTGACAACAACGACGCTATAGCTTTAGCGAAAGAACCAAGGTCCCATCAGAAGTACAGACACATCTTGAGGCGGTACCACCTGATCAGGGAGATCGTTGATCGCCGGGAGATCGAGGTGCGGAGAGTAGAGACAGAGAACAACACTGTAGATCCACTCACAAAGGCTATCTCTCAGACATAGTTCGAGAGGCTAATCGAGATGATAGGTCTGCGATATGCCAATACATGGCCTTAGTGAAAGTGGGAGATTGTTAGTGATATATGCCCTAGAGACCATTATTGTATCATACTGGATTGTATATTACATATTAGAAGATTGGGATATTCACAGTTATAATAGCATTCTTTCTCAAAATGGTAGTATGCTATTTGGTTTGATTCTACCTCAATATGTGCATATGTTTCTTTTAGCATATCACTTATACAACATTGCTTGACTACCAGCGTTATGATGGCAGTTACACTAGTGGGGGCTGGGTAGTCTATAAGCATATCCTTATACAGGTCCCTAGTCGTAGGATTATCGATACGGAGCATCGATACTCCAGAGTAGACTAGTGTATACGCTTGTCATCCTAGCAGGGGAGATGGTCTGTCCCACAGCCATTAGTACGTCGTAGTGGAGATAGTATACAAATGCTCATTGGGTTATGAGTTACACTGGATGGACTCGTTGGGAACTACTAGTTGGTATTATACCTATCGTCAGGTAGCAGTTCCCGGGTGGCATGAGTACAGGTTAGTCCGTTGACTTGACATCGCTATTCGTCTCGAGTGTGTTCCCATTGTACTTAGATTACTACCCTACCACGTCTCAAAGGAGTCGTGCAAACAGGTAGTGGTTGGGTGCAGTCCCGAAGCACTGGGAGGCAGTAGTGGTTAGATAGGATCCATCTTTTCCGGTATTTAGGGTTGATATCACGCTGTATTCAAAAAGCCATTACACAAAATCCCTGGCCAGGGCAAGCAAGATTTACTGGTAGGTACTCCAGTAGTTTCTCAGGGTGTATTAGGCTCTACTCTGGCATGACTTATTGCGCTATTAGGAGTATGACGTTTACTATCCCCCTGGGCCCAATATGCGAGTATCTTAGACGAACAGACCGAACTGTATGGAGATTGTCACAGATAGGTTCAGGAGGAGTTTGGATGAGTTTGCTCATCAGCCTTCTTATCGACAGACACCAGGGTAGACATTACGTGCAGTTAGTACCGCTGACGGACTTGTGGTTAAACCCACTGCCAGCGTACTGTTGAGTCTTTAGAGTCCCACACAAGGTTACCCTGCTTCTGGCGAAACGATATAGAGGCCGTATGGTTTTATGGCAGGGTTCCGATCACATATGTGTACTGGCTACACGGATGTCGTTTCGGGCGGATAATACTAGTGGGCTTTGGTTTAAGCCGGATCCTAGTATTATATTATTGGATTGTTATCATCTCATTGTATTCGTATTTTTCGGAATACGAATACGGGTATGTATATACGGTGAGGGCATTCTTGTAATTTTACATGACATGCTTCTAGAATGGGACACCCCATTATTTGCTTTATCTATTTTGAGAAATAGATTAATGAGGTGGAAATTTGGAGACATACTTGGCATGGGTGAAGTATGGCTCTTTATATTTCTTTATTTGTTTGGACTCACTATTCAAGCTTGGTTGATATTTTCTATGTGAAAATAATCCATGCTTGAATGAGTGAAGAGAGAGAGAGAGAGAGATCCATTCTTCACTTGCTAATCCTAGCTTATTTGTTACTTCTCATTCTCTCTCCATATTATCCCTCTCCTTCTTCCTCAAGACTCTAACCCTTACATGAGTTGTGAAATATAGAGTCTCATGAGATAAAACACTCTATTAGATACTCTACATCATCTAGGCTACTTAGCTTAGCAAACTAGGTACCCTAGTTATCTCGGTTTATAGGTTGGATCTTGAAGCACATACTCTCAGGTGGATCGTCTTTGACGCAAGGAGGCCGACGTTGCAAGCTCGTTCCGGATCTTCGAAGTGCTCAAGGAGAGGAGGAGAAGAAGACCTGAAGGACAAGGTTCTAGGAGGTATAAAACTCTTCATAGTAGTTAAACCTCTTTGTAGATATTTTTAGTTAAGGTTTCTGTTAAGATCCTGGAGTTTAGTCGGTGTTGCGAAGCTTTGTAAAAATCGTTTTTGTAAATTCCGCCTCCCCGCGAACCCGCGGGGTGCGCAACATAGATTTACATATAAAAGAATCAAACAATACCAGAGAGATCATGGAGAGGACATGAAATCACCACAAGAAGACGGGCCCCACCACTCCAATAAAAACCGCCATAATTGGCCAAATCCCTGCCACCGGCGGTCCCACTTGCACCAAATTGCTCCATTTTTCTTCTGGTCATTCCAAGTTGTCACATTATTTCAAATATATTGTTTGTTTTTGTTGATGAAGTGCTTATATTTACCAGAACAGAGAGCAAGCTTGAGGGGAATACTTTATCACACTTCATACCATTTTTCAATCTACAATTTGTAATTTTGTTCTAGTTCTTTGTTCATAGTTGATTGGTTTAGTTGAGTTCTTTGCTTTTATTTAATCTTGCAACCTCTTAACTAAGCTTGTAAAGTTAGATTTTAATATTTTGAATTCATTATCTTGTACTTGTATTTGTTGGGTTGCTAGGCACTGCCATAAGGGTCTACGAGGCATCAACCATGCCCGATTTAAAAATTAGCCGTGCCGAACAACCCGAAGCCGGATCTTTAAACTAGGGTTTAGGTGAAAAGTAGCATGTTAAACACTTCAACACTAAGTGAGAGGGATTACAACCTTTGTAGATCCGGTCCTTCACTTCTTAAGCTCCGTGTTGAGGTCCCTTCGCTGCGATCATCGTGTTCCGGACTCTCGAGAGTCTTCACGAAGAGAATGATGCAACCTTGCTTCCGATCTTCGAAAACAAAGATGATCTACCTTGAAGTTTCATTAACACAAGCTAACACTTACTAAATTAAGTGAACACTCTCACCTGAAGGGCAAGGATAGATGAGAATGATGAAATAGGATTTTTGCTCTCATTTATAATCTTTTTCTCACATATTTTCATCACTTGGAAAAAGCTAGTAAGCTTTTTCATGAAGGAACTAAGAAGGAAGAAGAAGATGAATATCATAGAATCCTTTTGTGATGAATATTGAAAGGAGATAAATATGATGATTAATGCAACCATGGTCAACTAAACCCATGTAGAGAATTAACTAGGGTTAGGGTTTGACTTGGGTTAAAACATGAGTCATAACAAAATATCTTTCACAAAACAAGAGAAAAGCTTCTAGAATCAACTAGAAGTCTTAACCCTAATCCAAACCCTAATCATGTTTAAACTCCACTAAACATGTTGCATTAGTTATCATATCATGTTACAATATTATATATCACATATACAATATATTTTGTAACAATAGAAAATAATACAATTAACATATATCGCATATATATCGATGTATTATCCCGTGAGAAAATGAATCTTTTAGTGAGCTAATATTAGTTAATGTAATTTAATATATCATATATATTATTATACATTAAATTATCAAATCAACACTTGATCCGATAATCCGGCTATTTCACAAATAACCGACTAATATGATGACCCGGCTATATCACATATACCCGGCCGATATCTCATATCGCGAGAATTCAATACGGTATCACATACCGCATTATCCTCGGTCCCGCACATATCACATATGTGCTCTTACTCCGTTTTGCCTGAGCCAAGAAACCTCTGTGTAGGACTCTAAAGAATCGTCAATACGCCGGCAGTAGGTGATGATCATATCAAACACCCACAAGCTGCAAGCGGTCAGCTAAACGTAACAGCTACCCAGGTATTGAGCGCTCAGAAGATCAACAAGCAAGCCTGTACAATCTCCTGTGAATCCAATCAGTAACACTCCCGTACAGTCTGGTCTCGTCGTCTGATATGTCGCATATCTCGCCTAGGGGTGGTAAACGTCAGACCCCAGTAGCTTGATAAGTCGTGTCGATATGAGGTCTATAACAGTTCGAGAAACTACTGATAATACTTACCAGTAAATCTCAGCAACCCTGGCCAGGGATTTCCGGTTATAGCCAATCGAACACAGCACAACATCAACTCTCTATACCGGGAGAGACGAATCCCCTCCTATCGCTCATTGCCTCCATGTGATTCGGGACTGTACCCAAAAGCCATCTTTTTGCACGCCCTCTTGGACGTGGTATAATGGAAATCAAAGCACAGTGGGAATCACACAAGACTCTATGACGATCTCGGGTCAACAGACTACTCTGTACCAGTGTCACCGGAGAACTGGCATCTGACGTATAATATAATACCATCTGGGAGTTCTCGGCGAGTCCGTCCAGTATACCCAGTCTCTACTGAGCATCCGTACACCATCCTTGATGTCAAACACCGATGGATATGGGATCATCCATCGTCCATCAAATGGGTCAAGATGCGTATACGCTAGTCTACTCTGGTGCATTGATGCCCTGTCTCGATACACCCTCGACTAGAAACAGTTATAGGATGTACTCGTCGACTACCGTGGCCCCACTAGTATGATCTCATCATAGTCCCAGTAGTAGAGTACATATCCTAAGGGCTTTATCAACATGTAACATAGAGACAATGAGAGTACATGTTAAGATAAAGTACAACCAGATAGCATACTATCATGTCGAGCAAGAAAGTCCTCCCTATATATGTCCAAGCATCCATTACAATATACATCGTATGTACAGTAATGGCCTCTAGGGCATACATATAACTAACAATCTCCCACTTGCACTAGGGCCATCTGTTGTGGTATCACATACCCAACAATTAGCTGTGGTCGAAGTATCTCATACTCAACCATCCCATAAAAGTCTCTACTGGGAAAAAAAGTTCTTTGTGAGTGGATCCACGCTGTTGTCCTCTGTGTCTACTATCCTAACCTCGATCTCCCTGGAGATCAACTATCTCCATGATTAGGTGATACTGCCTAAGAAGAATATCTGGATTTCAGATGGGACGGGCGTTCCTTGGCAAAAGCCACAACTCCATTGTCACACAATGGTAGGAACGAAGTTCATCTCATGAACTTATATATTCAGACTGCCTCTTTGGTAGCATCCTTGGTAACGATGTATCTTGCCTTTATATCGTCTAGTAAGTTATGGTATCTAGTTTGGAACTCTTCCAACATACCGTCCCTCCACTGAGGGTAAAGACAATGCCTGCGACTGACATTCAGTGGTCCTTACCTCCCTGGAACCTTTCCAGTGATTCTCCCCAGGATCGATTGATACCATCTCACTACAACTAGTGAGTATCCTAACATCTAATTAGATCTATCTCATAGATCCAAAATCCAGGATTCAGGAGGTATCACTATGATCCTATATGGAGAATCCTTATGATAAGCGGAGATTGACCGAGCGTAGCATAGGAAACTCCTTCCCTATCAAGAGTATGTCATCCACGTACTCTACGAGGATCACCACCATACTCCCTACTACCTTTTTGTATATACAAGGTTCATCTACCATTTTGATGAAGTCAAACTCTTTGACTACCGCATCAAAACAGATGTTCCAACTCCGCGATGCCTGTTTTATCACATAAAATATCTTGCACACGTTTCCGCTGCTCCCACTGTCTACGAAGCCCTCTGGCTGTGTACTTATAGACGCTCTTTTCTAAAACATCATTAGAAAAGCAGTCATGACACCCAATCACCAGATATCGTAGTCCTGGTATGTAGCCGTGGCAAGTAGGATCTGGATAGACTTAAGCATAGCTTTGAAAGTCTCAACTTTTCCATGTACACCAAGTAATCTTCTCAAGATATACTTGCTCCTGATGGGGATTTAACCCTTCAGATAAAGCAACCAAAGTCCATACTTTGTTGGTGTATAAGGATTCCATCTCAGATCGATAAGCATCCAGCCATTCTTACAGAGTCCCACTCCTGATGGCCTGCTCGAAACTAGTTGGGTCATCATCTCATGATGCAATCCTCGCTCCCACTGTCATAGAGAAACTGAAGTATCTCTCAGGTGGGTGAGGAACCGTACTAGATCGGCGGAGAGGCTGAGGTTCGTTGGTTACTATTGAATCCTTTGGTTCTACCAAATCATCAGCCGCAGTTTGTATAGCTCGAACTCCTTCCAGTTCTACCTCATGACCAATAATTTCTTCACAAGAAATTCCCTTTCACAAAGGTGGCATGCTGAGAAATAAAACACTTTTGTTTCTCGGTTTGGTAGAAGATATTCCCTTGCGAATACTTGGGATATCCAACAAATTTCCACAGATCTGACTTTGCCTCGAGTTTGTCCGGATTATGCTTTTAGACATAGGCCGGACAACCCCAAATCTTAACAAACTTAAGATATGGGCTCTTCCCTTTCCATATCACATATGAAGTGGTAGGCAACCGATTTGATTTGAACCCTATTCAATAGGTATGCAGCTTCTCAAGTGCATAACTCCCAAAAGGAAATAGGAAACTCAGTAGTACTCATCATAGAGCGCACCATATCATATAGGGTGTGATTGCTCTGCCCCGATACACTGACGTGCTGTGGTGTATATGGAGGAGTAATGCTGAAAGAATCTCATTCTCCTTTAGAATAGTCCAGGAATTCCATGCTCAAGTATTCTCCTCATTGATCTCATCAAAGGACATAATACTTATACCTATTTTTGGTTCTCTACATCTTACTTATATTCTGTGAATATCTCAAAAGGTTCAAACTTGTGTTTCAACAGGAACATATGTTCGAATCTTGAGAGATCATCAGAGAATGTAATGAAGTACAAAGAACTGTAGGGTTCCTAGGCACTCTAAGGAGGTCTCACAAGGCATCAACCATGCCAAATTCAAAAGTTTCCGATGCCGAGAAACCCTAATACGGATCGTTGACTAGAGATTAGGCGATAATATAAGCTAGTTAACAACTTAACTATTAAGTGAACGGAAATACAACCTTTGTAGATCCGGTCCTCCACCTCCATAGCTCCGTGATGAAGTCCCCTCGCTGCGATCATCGGATCCTGGGCTCTAGCGTCGGCTTCATCGGAGAAATGGGCGGGCTAGGTCGTCGACTTCGATGCCGAAGATGATCTACGTCGAGGCAACACAAGATCAAGCTCCAACTTCACCAAGCCATGAAACTTGTGAAGAAAACACCCTATACTACTTGGCAAGTGGTAGAGGATGAAGAAATAGAAAGTGGGTTCACTTTGGATTTGATTTCTCACTTGGAATCATCACTTGACATTTTTGTAGAAAGCTTTTCTTCTCTTCACTTGAAGAAGAAGATGAAGAAGAAGAAAAATGAATTAATTCCAAAAAGAAAAATAAAGTGATGGTTATCATAATGCAACCATGGGTTAGTGTTAACTCATGTAGAGAATGAACTAGGGTTAAGTAAATGGTTAGGGTTTAGGAACAAAATAAAATGGCATGACTTTTTCAAAGATGCTTTGAAGCTTCTTGAAGCTTCAAGCCAAAATAACAAAAAGCCACCATTTAGTTTTATCAAAAATAAAGAAAGAAAGAAAATAAGACCTTAACCATTAACCTAAACCATGGTTTAAAATAAACACACACCCAAGTTTGCATGTATCATCAAACATGATACAATCTTGTGCACAAAAATATATCACATATACAATGTGCACAAACAAGTGAAAAAAACATCTTAAGTGAACCAATATTAGTTAATGTAAAGTAATATATCAAATATATAATTATACATTAAATCATTAAATGAACACTTGATTTAACGATCCGGTCACATCGCATATAACCGACTAATATCCAATGTATCGACTTATCGAATCAATCCTCGATTCGATAACTAGGTTATATCGCATACAACCAATCGATACATTCATCGCGACAATAGAATATGGTATCACATACACACATTATTCTCGGTCCCGCACATATCTCATATGCGCTCCTATTTCGTTTCGCTTGAGCCAGGAAACCTCTGTGTAGGACTCTAAAGACTCGTCAATACGCCGGTAGCAGATGATGATCATATCAAACACCCACAAGCCGCAAGCGGTCTGCTAAACATAAGGGCCACCCGGGTATTGAGCGATCAGAAGATCGACGAGCAAGCCCGCTCACACTCCTGTGAATCCAACCAGTAACACTTACCGTACAGTCCGGTCTCGTCGTCTGATATGTCGTATACCTTGCCTAGGGGTGGTAAACGTCAGACCCCAATAGCTCGATAAGTCGTGTCGATATGAGGTCTATAACTGTTCGAGAAACTACTGGTAACACTTACCAGTAAATCTCAGCAACCCTGGCCAGGGATTTCCGGTTATAGCCAATCGAACACAGCGCAACATCAACTCCCTATACCGGGAGAGACGAATCCCCTCCTATCGCTCATTGCCTCCATGTGACTCGGGACTGTACCCAAAAACAACCGTTTTGCACGCCCTCTTGGACGTGGTAAGGTGGAAATCAAAGCACAGTGGGAATCACACAAGACTCTATGACGATCTCGGGTCAACAGACTACTCTGTACCAGTGTCACCAGAGAACTGCCATCTGATGTAAGGTATAATACCATCTGGGAGTTCTCGGCGAGTCCATCCAGTGTACCCAGTCTCCACAGAGCACCCGTATATCATCTCTGATGTCAAACACCAATGGATATGGGATCATCCATCGCCCATCTGTATGGGTCGAGAAGGTATACGCTAGTCTACTCTAGTATATCGATGCCCCGTCTCGATACACCCACGACTAGGGACCTTGAAGGATGTACTTATGGACTACCATGTCCCCACTAGTATGATCCGCATCATAGTCCAGGTAGTCAAGTACACATCCTAAGGGCTTTACCAACATGTAACAGAGAGACAATCAGTGTACACGTTAAGGTAAAGAGCAACCAGATAGCATACTATCATGTCGAGCAAGAAAGTCCTCCCTATATATGTCCAAGCATCCACTACAATATACATCCTATGTACAGTGATGGCCTCTAGGGCATACATATAACTAACAATAACTAGTCTTGGCATGTGTAGACAGGGGACCATCATACATCATCATGTATCAATCCCAAGAGTTCACTAACTCTTTCTCTGTTTCCAACAAACAGAGCTATGGTCATCGTATCTTTGTGACATGACCGGCAAGTTTCACAAGATGTAAATTCAAACTAATTTAAATATGCATCTATATGTAACTTCAGCCAGTTGGGTCGCATTGATATGACCTAGTCTACAATGCCTCAAGAAGGATTCGTTCATTTCTGAACTCTTCCTCTTGTGTGTTTTCTGTATACTAAGAACTGTAGTTTGATTTAGAACGTTAATGCTTTTAGATAACGTGCCTGAACCGATCAACTCTTGATATAGGAAATGTTCAAAACATTATCCAACAATACAAAATTATATCCTTTCTTTACTAATAAAGAGACTGATATAATGTTGTATATCAGCTTCGGTATCTAATAGCATTCGTTCAGAATCAATGTATTCTGGTAATACAGGGTGATAGTGACCAACAGACTTGGCTGCAACACTTGCACCGTTTTTTATCTCATGAAACTTATCACCCGTTCTCAGTTCTTTACCTATCTGTAGCCCATGTAACAGATTACATATGCGAGATCCTGATCCGGTATCACATACCCAGGACGTAAAGGTTACTGAGAAACAGTTCTCTGTAATGAACACACCCGAAGATGATGCATCAGCATGCACTTTCTTCGTTTGGGCGGCACGGGAAATCTGGTATTCCCCAATTTCCTGCTCTGTCTTATAACAATTATAAGTTGGAGCGGGACCAACGTTCCCCAGCTCAGTATAACAAGTGGGTTCGGTCAATATATTCGTTTTATTATCTTGATTAAGGCGTGATATGGTCGCTACCTGGAGAGAGAGAGAAGAAAACACTCAGCGTATGCTCTTGCAAGATTAGATTGGTTATTTAATATATCTAATCAGGATATCTCCCACTGTTTTAGTCAAATCTTCCTTCAAACCCTAAAAGGAAAGACTAGCCGGGATTAATTACACGCTACAAGTTCGCCAATCTTTCAGCCAGGCCAGTGCCGGTACTTTGAGGGAGGTCCCCCATGCTTTCGCACGAACCTAATTAAAGTAAACCTCGTTTTCCCAGGGGCATAACCCCGTTAGCACCTTTCTAGACACCTACTTGATCGGCTAATTGTAATGTGTAAAACTCTCCCAGGAGTAACTCTTACTCGCAGCGGGTATCAGGATCCAACTATCTCATAGAAGGTATGCAATCTCATTGCAAATTTCAACACTTGAAATTCTCAATAATATTTTACCTCTAGCATCCTATGATCTTGACGAAAGCCAACAAACCATGGGCTACTAGTCAAGTCCAACCCGTCATTTCCTGATTGAATTAAACCCACCCGCACGGCCCTTGACAAAAGCCAACAAAGTCGCACGACTACCCTAACTCAATCTGCATCATATGCATAAGCAGATAAGCATAAATAGCTACCGCACACTACACCTTGATGAAAGCCAACAAACGTAGCACGAATACTATGAAGTACTTATCTGAAATGACGGAAGGCTACGACAGGTTTTTATGAAAACCCTTTGCGTAATGAACTTGATATCGTTGTAGAATCGAGTGATTTTAAATGGAATGTTTTTGAGGCTTTTCTAGTATTGCTAAAGAGGTCACTCCCAGTGAAGGGATCGTCGGCTCTTTCCTCATCGAATAAGGTGCAGGATATTTCACAAATATCACTATGCAAAGCAAGAACTATAGAAGCAATCAAAAGACAGACCGAGTTTGTAGCATCTGCTAGTTTCACTAAAGAGGTCACTCCCGGTGAAGAGATCTCGGCTCTTTCCTTATCGAATAAGGTGCTGGATGTTCTATAAGGAACACCGCTATGCAAAGCAAGAACTAGAGCTACCAGTTTTTAAACAAGTTTCTACAACATCTTTAGCTTTCTTTTATTTCATTAATCTCATTAATGAAGTCCCATTTTATTATGCTTCACAAGCATCACATTTGAAACGAAATCTGCAATATAACATATATCTCATATATATAATATAAACATTCGTCTCAGGCAGTAATATGATCTCATCACAGAACATTACAGCAGAAGAACATATATGAAATATTGGATATACTAGGACGTCCGTGTTTTAATACGAGCCTGTATAAAAGACGGATTCCACGGTCGCGATGAATAGCCAAACCCACATCCATAGACCCCTACGAGAGCGGCAAGCAACACTTCCAATTCTAGGATTAGGAGACCCGGTCTCGACTCCTCGAGATGGTCTCCCACTGGACCCCAGAACCCGGTTACTTGTGCTCCCCGCCTTGGGTCTACCTAATGCGGAAAAGTAAATAATATACAACGGTGACATCATCCTCAGCCCGGAAGTGCCCCAATAAAAGAATATTACATACAAATGAATTTTACATGAATGAAAAAGAAAAAACACTCATCTCACATAAAACCCCCGGCTATTCAAAACGCGACGATCCAATATAACATATCACAGCAACACATAATATCTCATATCATCAACGTAAGCAAGTATGCGCATCCCGATTGTCGTTGATGTATAGCAACGAAGCCGGCGATACACCACATACTACGCTTACGGTCACAGAAAAGAAAGTGTAAAACTACAACAGTTGGAATCCGCAACCTTCTTAGACATCGCATGCCTAACCAAATGAATTCCTTAGACATCGCATGCTTAACAATTATAAACCCCGTATTTTAGTCTCATTATCGAAAACTCTTTTCAATATCAAGTCGGGCAATTCAACAAGATTCCCGACGTCCTGATCGAATGCTCGTCGCAAACTTTAGTAGACGGCCGCACCCCCGATGCCGTCGACGAAGTGCACTAAGGCGGAACACCGCTGCCGTGAGCACCCGAACGGATGCTTTTGGCGACGGGGTTCTCCTAAGTCACTTAGTCGGGGCTATGGGGCATGGCTATCTATTAAGTTTACCCGGCGAGTATCCGCGTACGCTACGTGATTGCGACGGACTTTTGATCGCATCAAAATCCCGTGGCAACCGATCAATTGAAACTGAACTGCTAGATTTATAACATTCAAATTAGTTATCTCATAACTACCTGTGGATTCCAAATATTGTATCACATTCCAGATAAATAGACAATGTTAAACTTTCCGATCGAATAATCAACCACCCAAATTTCCCAAATAGCTCAACACTTGAGCGGAGTTCAAAAAAAAATATCCATCACATACCACAGTACCAATGGTCCAACCGTAGAAGGGTCAAGCCAACGCCTCACATGTGGCACGCCGTACTGCCACAAACCCTAAGGTTCAGAGGCAGTTCAAGACGATCACATAATTGAGTTAAGGTTTGTTGTCTTCTAGAGGGTCCACCGCGTTACTTGCACGACTTAGAACGTTCTTAAACTCGAGAAAAAATCCAACTTTTGAAAATTTTCCGACAGGGGAAAAAATAAGTTATTGATATCCGTTCGAACTTTTTAACAGTTTCTAAAAATTACCTGGACAAAACTAAACGAAGTTAAATTATCCGATCGAATCAAAGAGTCCCCAATACAACCCTAGAAAACTCAACACTTGAGTGGAATTAAAATATTCCCAGAAAAAAATGACAAGAAAGGACCTAAGAATAAATATATGAAGTTACAGGGACTAATTCACAATTTTGGCCGCGGAACCGCCGCCAAACCCTTGGTTTAGCCGCGGTTCCGCGGTCATTTGAGCGCATTAATTGTCCGTACTTCATAGTAATTCTTAGTTTTCCCTGCTCTATTTTCTGAGCATTTTTAATTAGGAAAAAATCAACATTTTTGAAAATGTACAGAGAGGGGTAAAATCGGGGTTTTCCGGGTTCGATCGGACTTTAAACTTCGTCTAGACTTCGCCTAAACCTCTAGCTTGGCTCTGATACCACTGTTGGGTTGCTAGGCACTGCCACAAGGGTCTACGAGGCATCAACCATGCCCGATTTAAAAATTAGCCGTGCCGAACAACCCGAAGCCGGATCTTTAAATTAGGGTTTAGGTGAAAAGTAGCATGTTAAACACTTTAACACTAAGTGAGAGGGATTACAACCTTTGTATATCCGGTCCTTCACTTCTTAAGCTCCGTGTTGAGGTCCCTTCGCTGCGATCATCGTGTTCTGGACTCTCGAGAGGCTTCACGAAGAGAATGATGCAACCTTGTTTCCGATCTTCGATAACAAAGATGATCTACCTTGAAGTTTCATTAACACAAGCTAACACTTACTAAATAAAGTGAACACTCTCATCTAAAGGGCAAGGATAGATGAGAATGATGAAGTAGGATTTTTGCTCTCATTTATAATCTTTTTCTCACATATTTTCATCACTTGGAAAAAGCTAGTAAGCTTTTTCATGAAGGAACTAAGGAAGAAGAAGATGAATATCATAGAATCCTTTTGTGATGAATAATGAAAGGAGATAAATATGATGATTAATACAACCATGGTCAACTAAACCCATATACAGAATTAACTAGGGTTAGGGTTTGGCTTGGGTTAAAGCATGAGTCATAACAAAATATCTTTCACAAAACAAAAGAAAAGTTTCTAGAATCAACTAGAAGTCTTAACCCTAATCCAAACCCTAATCATGTTTAAACTCCACTAAACATGTTGCATTAGTTATCATATCATGTTACAATATTATATATCACATATACAATATATTTTGTAACAATAGAAAATAATACAATTAACATATATCCCATATATATCAATGTATTATCCCGTGAGAAAATGAATCTTTTAGTGAGCTAATATTAGTTAATGTAATTTAATATATCATATATATTATTATACATTAAATTATCGAATCAATACTTGATCCGATAATCCGGCTATTTCACAAATAACCGACTAATATGATGACCCGGCTATATCACATATACCCGGCCGATATCTCATATCGCGAGAATCCAATACGGTATCACATACCGTATTATCCTCGGTCCCGCACATATCACATATGTGCTCCTACTCCGTTTTGCCTGAACCAAGAAACCTCTGTGTAGGACTCTAAAGAATCGTCAATACGCCGGCAGTAGGTGATGATCATATCAAACACCCACAAGCTGCAAGCGGTCAGCTAAACGTAACAGCTACCCAGGTATTAAGCGTTCAGAAGATCAACAAGCAAGCCTGTACATTCTCTTGTGAATCTAATCAGTAACACTCCCGTACAGTCCGGTCTCGTCGTCTGATATGTCGCATATCTCGCCTAGGGGTGGTAAATGTCAGACCCCAGTAACTTGATAAGTCGTGTCGATATGAGATCTATAACAGTTCGAGAAACTACTGATAACACTTACCAGTAAATCTCAGCAACCCTGACCAGGGATTTCCGGTTATAGCCAATCGAACACAGCACAACATCAACTCCCTATACCGGGAGAGACAAATCCCCTCCTTTCGCTCATTGCCTCCATGTGATTCGGGACTGTACCCAAAAGCCACCTTTTTGCACGCCCTCTTGGACGTGGTATGATGGAAATCAAAGCACAGTGGGAATCACACAAGACTCTATGACGATCTCGGGTCAACAGACTACTCTGTACCAGTGTCACCGGAGAACTGCCATCTGACGTATAGTATAATACCATCTGGGAGTTCTCGACGAGTCCGTCCAATGTACCCAGTCTCCACTGAGCACCCGTACACCATCCTTGATGTCAAACACCGATGGATATGGGATCATCCATCGCCCATCATATGGGTCAAGATGCGTATACGCTAGTCTACTCTTGTGCATCGATGCCCTGTCTAGATACACCCTCGACTAGGAACAGTTATAGGATGTACTCGTCGACTACCGTGGCCCTACTAGTATGATCTCATTATAGTCCCAGTAGTCGAGTACATATCCTAAGGGCTTTATCAACATATAAGATAGAGACAATGAGAGTACATGTTAAGATAAAGTACAACCAGATAGCATACTATCATGTCGAGCAAGAAAGTCCTCCCTATATATGTCCAAGCATCCATTACAATATACATCGTATGTACAGTAATGGCCTCTAGGGCATACATATAACTAACAGTATTGAACTTAATAAAGCCTTAAATTTGATGCACTTTGGTTCTTTGTATCTCCTTAACTTTATTTTTTTGCAATTAATTTTCTTACGCTTTACTTATTTGCAATGTTATTTTCTTTGATGTTTTCTATCTTGTATTCTCTTTTTATGTTTGTTGTAACACTCTAGTGCATTTATACTATTCATTTGGGGTATTTCAAATTTTACGGCAAAATTCTTGATTATTGTTGCTTTGGGTTCCGAATGGTGCTATTAGCAGTTGCGGTTATTATCCGATCCGACCCGCATGTTTGAAACCCATCATGATTCAAGATTACATTAAATATTTGCTAGTACAGAGTATCCGTGCAAATCTAGATTCTATACACATATATAATATATTTTAGTATCCGCGTATCTTTTATAATACAAAATAAAAATCAAATAACATATTTTGATATCTAGCCTTGCATGTCATCACACCCCATATCATATAGTTGCACCCATATATCTTGTTCATACCCTAATTGTTAAAACAAACTCATTTTTGATCGCTACGTATATTTACATAGATCCTCACTTGGGGCTATACATTTTTATTTACTAGATATCACATTATGGTTTAAATTCTTATGTATATTCTCCATATTGAAAAACTAGATTTTTGAATGGTTACGGGTAATATTCGGAGCAATCTGGTATTATCTGTAAAATCCTATAATATATATTATATTATTATAACTAATAATATATATAATAGTGTTATATAATATATAATATATTAATTATATTAATTATTAAAATCTCATTCTCTCTATCTCTATCTCTGTCTCTATCTCTTTCTCTCGCCTCTCTCACTAATATATATATATATACACATACATATATATTTATATATATATATATATATATATATATATATATATTAATTATTAAACTAAACCTACTCTCTTTCCCCCTTGTTCTCTTTCTGCACATCCTCACCCGCGAACCCCAAACCCTAGCCCACACTCCCGTCGTCGCCGCCCCCTCACCATCGCCATCCCCATCCTCGTCCTCACCTCCATCATCTCCTCCTTGTTAGTTATATATATGCCCTAGAGGCCATTACTGTACATAAGATGTATATTGTAGTGGATGCTGGGACATATATAGGGAGGACTTTCTTGCTCGACATGATAGTATGCTATCTGGTTACCCTTTACCTTAACGTGTATGCTGATTATCTCTCTGTTACATGTTGGTAAAGCCCTTAGGATCTGTACTTGACTACCTGGACTATGATGCGGATCATACTAGTGGGGACATGGTAGTCCATAAGTACATCCTTCAAAGTCCCTAGTCGTGGGTGTATCGAGACGGGGCATCGATATACCAGAGTAGACTAGCGTATACCTTCTCGACCCATACAGATGGGCGATGGATGATCCCATATCCATTGGTGTTTGACATCAGAGATGATATACGGGTGCTCAGTAGAGACTGGGTACACTGGACGGACTCGCCGAGAACTCCCAGATGGTATTATACCTCACGTCAGATGGCAGTTCTCTGGTGACACTGGTACAGAGTAGTCTGTTGACCCGAGATCGTCATAGAGTCTTGTGTGGATCCCACTGTGCTTTGATTTCCATCTTACCACGTCCAAGAGGGCGTGCAAAACGGTGGTTTTTGGGTACAGTCCCGAGTCACATGGAGGCAATGAGCGATAGGAGGGGATTCGTCTCTCCCGGTATAGGGGGTTGATGTTGCGCTGTGTTCGATTGGCTATAACAGGAAATCCCTGGCCAGGGTTGCTGAGATTTACTGGTAAGTGTTACCAGTAGTTTCTCGAATAGTTATAGACCTCATATCGACACGACTTATCGAGCTATTGGGGTCTGACGTTTACCACCCCTAGGCGAGATATGCGACATATCAGACGATCAGACCGGACTGTACGGTAGTGTTACTGGTTGGATTCACAGGAGTGTGAGCGGGCTTGCTCGTCGATCTTCTGATCGCTCAATACCCGGGTGGCCGTTACGTTTAGCAGACCGCTTGCGGCTTGTGGGTGCTTGATATGATCATCACCTGCTGCCGGCGTATTGACGAGTCTTTAGAGTCCTACACAGAGGTTTCCTGGCTCAAGCGAAACGAAATAGGAGCGCATATGAGATATGTGCGGGACCGAGAATAATGCGTGTATGTGATACCGTATTCCATTCTCGCGATGAATGTATCAATTAGGTTATATGCGATATACCCTAGTTATCGAATCAAGGATTGATTCGATAAACAGATACAAAGGATACTAGTCGGTTATATACGATATGACCGGATCGTTAAATCAAGAGTTGATTTAATGATTTAATGCATAATTATATATTTGATATATTACTTTGCATTAACTAGTATCGGTTCACTTTAAATGGATTTTCTCACTCGGGTGTGCGCATTGCATATGCGATATGATTTTGTGCACTTGCTTGTATCATGTTTGATGATACATGCAATACTTGGTTAAATGTATGTTTAAACCATAGTTAGTTAATGGTTAAGGGTTTTAAATGATTTATTTATTGTTTTATTTATTTTTGGCAAAAGGAAAATGGTGGCTTTATTTATTTCTTTTGTTGAAGTTTCTTGAACTTTTGAAAAGTCCACCATTTTTGTTTTATGCCAAACCCTAACCACTCACTAACTTTGGTTAACTCTCTACAGTTAACTATGGTAAGTGTTATGATAAGATGGAATTTTCTTTTCTATTCTTTTTAACTTATCATAATATTTATCATCTTCTTCCTCTTCTTCTTCTTCATGAAGATACCTTCCTCCATCAATGGTGATTGATGCAAATGAGTGAGAAATCCAATTCTAAAGTCTACCCACTTCCTATTTCTTCATCCTCTACCTCTTGCCAAGTAGTAGAGTGTGTTTCCTTCACAAGTTTTCATGACTTGGTGAAGTTGGAGCTTGATCTAGCGATGCCTCGACGTAGATCATCTTCGGCACGTCGTCGATGACCTAGCCTGTCCATTCTCTGATGAAGCCGACGCTAGAGCCCGGGACTTATTTTGGACAGCGAGAGGACTTCATTGCGGAGCTATGGAGGTGGAGCACCGGATCTACAAAGGTTGTATTTCCGTATTCTCATAGTTAAGTGTTAACTAGTTTCTTTGTTCGCCTAGAAATCTAGCCAACGATCCGTTCTAGGGTTTCTCGGCACCGTTTAAATTTGAAATTGGCATGGTTGATGCCTTGTGAGACCTCATTAGGATGCCTAGGAACCCTACAGTGGTATCAGAGCCTAGCTAGAGCCTTAGGCGAAGTCCAGACGGAATTTGAACTCCGATCGAATCAAAACCAAAACCCTAAAATTGCTCTCTGTACTTTTTCTAAAATCGTGGATTTTTTCAAATTAAAAATTGCTAAAAAATTCAGCAGGGAAAAATAAAAATTACGATGCAAAAATATTTCGGTGAACAGTAATTAGTGCGGCGGAACCGCGGCAGAAGCCTAGCTTCTGCGGCGGTTCCGTGGCTCTCTGGTGACATCAGCCCTATATTTTTGCACAGTAATTCCTGATAAATTCTTCTGAGTTTTCTGGGAATTTTTAAAATTTATTCAAGAGTTGAATAATCTGGGATTGTTTTGGGGATTCGGTGTTTCGATCGGAGTATCAAATTTTGTCTGTGAGGCTTTCCGGATAAATTTTAGAATATGTTAAGAAGTTCGACCGGATATAAATACCCACTTTTTCCCCTGCCGGGAAATTTCCAAGTGTTGGATTTTTCCGTAGTTTAACGACGTTCTAAGTAGTGCAAGTAACGCGATGGACCCTCTAGAAGACAACAAACCTTAACTCGATTATGTGACCGTCTTGAACTGCCCTTTGAACCTTCGGGTTTGGGGCAGTACGGCGTGCCACATGTGAGGCGTTGGCTTGACCCTTCTACGGCTGGACCGTCGGTACTGAGGCACGAACTGAATGTTGTTAGACTTATTTCATGTGTTGATCTGTATCGGGAAAAATTGGGTGTTCGATTGTTCGATCGGAAAGTTTGACATTTTCTATTTATCTGGAATGGGATACAATAATTGGAATTCACAAGAAGTTATGAGATAACTGAATGAATGTTATAAACATAGCACTTTAGTCTCACTTGATCGGTTGCCACGGAATTTTGATGTGATCAAAAGTCCGTCGCAATCACGTAGCGTACGCGGATACTCGCCGGGTAAACTTAATAGACAGCCTCACTCCATAGCCCCGACCAAGTGACTGTAGGAGAACCCCGTCGCCGAAAGCATCCGTCCGGGTGCTCGCGGCAGCGGTGTTCCGCCTTGGTGCACTTCGTCGACGGTATCGGGGGTGCGGCCGTCTACTGAAGTTTGCGACGAGTATTCGATCAGGATCTTGGGAATCTTGTTGAATTGCCCGACTTGATATTGAAAAGTGTTTTCGATAATGAGACTAAAATGCGGGGTTTATAATTGTTAGGCATGCGATATCTAAGGAATTCATTCGGTCAGGCATGTGATGTCTGAGGTGGTTGCGGATTCCAACTGTTGTAGTTTTACACTTTCTTTTCTGTGACCGTAAGTGTAATATGTGATATCGCCGGTTTCGTTGCTATATGCCAACGACAATTGGGATGCGCATATTTACTTACGTTGATGACATGTGATGTTATGTGTTGCTGGATATGTTATATTGGATCGTCGTGTTCGAATAGCCGGGGGGTTTTATGTGAGATGAGTGTTTTTCATTTTCATTCATGTAAAAACTTGTATGTAATATTCTTTTATTGGGGCGCTTCCAGGTTGCGGAAGTTGTCACCGTTTGTATATTATTTACTTTTCCGCACTAGGATAGACCCAAGGAGGAGGGCACAAGTAACTGGGTTCTGGAGTCCAGTGGGAGACCAACTCGAGGAGTCGAGTCCGGGTCTCCTAACTCCAGAATTGGTAGGGTTGCTTGCCGCTCTCGTAGGGGTCTAGGGGTGTGGGTTTGGCTATTCATCACGACCGTGGAATCCATGTTTTATATTGGCTCGTATTGAAAACACGGACGTCCTAGTATATCCAATATTTCATATGATTCTTCTGCTGCGATATCTGTGATGTGATCATGTGATGTTCTGTGATAGATACAGTATATAGTATATATGATATATTATATAGGCGTTACTTATGTTTTACACCCGCGCTAGCCCTGCCCCGCTCTGCCGTTAGTTACCTAACCTAACGGTGCACGAGGGGACATCGAGGCGAATGCGGATGGCATAAGTGTACGTCGTATTTATCTGTGATGTTTAGGTAATTTAAATGATGGGACTTCATTAATGTGATTAATGAAATAAAAGAAACCTAAGATGTTGTAGAATCGAATTTCAAAATAAAAAAAATAAAAAAAGGTAGCTACAGTTCTTGCTTTGCACAGCGGTATATGTGATATATCCTGCACCTTATTCGATGAGGAAAGGATCGAGATCCCTTCACCGGGAGTGACTCCTTTAGCAATAACTGGCAGATGCTACACACTCGGTTTGTCTTTTGATTGCTTTTAAGTGTTTTTGCTATGCACAGTGATATATATGATCTATCCCGCACCTCATTCGACGAGGAAAGGACTGACGATCCCTTCACCGGGAGTGACTCCTTTAGCAAAACTGGAAAAGCCTCAAAAACACTCCATTTCAAAATTCATTCGATCCTACAACGATATCAAGTTCATTACGCAATAGGTTTTCAGAAAAACCTGTCGTAGCCCTCCGTCATTTCAGATAAATCCTGTTTAGTATTCGTGCTGCGCTTGTTGACCTTGTCAAGGCGCAGTGTGCGGTAGCTAACCAGTATTTATCTGCTTATGCATATGATGCAGATTGGGTTAGGGTAGTCGTGCGGCCTTGTTGACCTTGTCAAGGGTCGTGCGGGTGGGTTTGATTCAATCAAGAAATGACGGGTTGAACTTGACTTGCGGTCTATGGTTTGTTGACCTTGTCAAGGTCATAGATCGTTCGGGGCAAAATATTATCGGGAATTTCAAGTATTGAAATTTGCAATGAGATTGCATACCTTCTATGAGATAGTTGGATCCCGATACCCGCTGCGAGTAAGAGTTACTCCTGGGAGAGTTTTATACATTACAATTAGCCGATCAAGTAGGTGTCTAGAAAGGTGTTAACGAGGTTACGCCTCTGGGAAAACGAGATTTACATTAATTAAGTTCGTGCGAAAGCACGGGGGACCTCCCTCAAAGTACCGACACTGGCCTGGCTGAAAGATTGGCGAACTTGTAGTGTGTAATTAATCCCGGCTAGTCTTTCCTTTTAGGGTTTGAAGGAAGATTTGATAAAAAGCAGTGGGAGCCATCCTGATTAGATAAAATAATAACCAATCTATTCTTGCAGAGCGCACGCTGAGTGTTTTCTTCTCTCTCTCTCCAGGTAGCGACCATATCACGCCTTAATCAAGATAATAATACGGATTATTGACCGAACCCGCTTGTTATACTGAGCTGGGGAACATTGGTCCCGCTCCAACTTATAATGGTTATAAGACAGAGCAGGAAATTGGGGAATACCAGATTTCCCGTGCCGCCCAAACGAAGAGAGTGCATGATGATGCATCATCTTCGGGTATGTTCATTATACAGAACTGTTTCTCAGTATCCTCCGCATCCTTGGTATATGATACCGGATCAGGATCCCAGATATGTAATCTGTTACATAGGGCTACAAAAGGGTAGAAAAACTGAGAACGGGTGATAAGTTTCATGAGACAGAAAACGGGGCAAGAGTTGCAGCCAAGTCTGTCGGTCACTGTCACCCTGTATTACCAATACATTGATTCTGAACGAATGTTATTAGATACCGAACCTGATATACCAAATCATATCACTCTCTTTGTTAGAAAAGAAAGGATATAATTTTGTATTGATGGATAATGTTTTGAACATTTCCTATATCAAAAGTTGATCGGTTCAGGCACGTTATCTAAAAGCATTGAAGTTCTAAATCAAACTACAGTTCTTAGTATACAGAACACACACAAGAGGAAGAGTTCAGAAATGAATGAATCCTTCTTGAGGTATTGTAGACTAGGTCAGATCAATGTGACCCGACTAGCTAGAGTTACATAAAGATGCATATTTAAATTAGTTTGAATTTACATCTTGTGAAACTCGCCAGTCATGTCACAAAGATATGATGACCATAGCTCCGTTTACTGGAAACAGAGAAAGAGTTAGTAAACTCTTGGGATAATACATGTTGATGTATGTAGGTCCCCTGTCTGCACATGCCAAGACTGGTTCTTTATACTTCATTACGTTCTCTGATGATCTCTTTAGATTCAGACATATGTTCCTGTTGAAACACAAGTCCGAACCTTTTGAGATATTCACAGAATATAAGTTAGAAGTAGAGAACCAAAATACGGGTATAAGTATTATGTCCTTTGATGTGATCAAGGAGGAGAATACTTGAGCACGGAAATCCTGGTCTATTCTAAAGGAGAATGAGATTCTCTCTCAGCATTACTCCTCCGTATACACCATAGTACGATGGTATATCGGGGTGGAGCAATCACACCCTATGTGATAAGGAGTGCTCTATGATGAGTACTACTGAGTTACCTAATTCCTTTTGGGTGTTATGCGCTTGAGAAGTTGCATACCTATTGAATAGGGTCACGATCAAATCAGTTGCCTACCACTCCATATGAGATATGGTATGGGAAGAGCCCATATCTTAAGTTAGTTAAGATTTGGGGTTGACCGGCCTATGTCTTAAAGCAAAATCCGGACAAGCTCGAGGCAAGGTCTGTAATGTAGAACTGGAAATGTTCCAGCTATACAAACTACAGCTGATGATTTGATAGAACTAAAGGATTCAGTAAATTCCAACGAACCTCAGCCTCTCCGCCGATCTAGTAGGGTTCCTCACCCACCTGAGAGATACTTTGGTTTCTCTATGACAGTGGAAGTGAGGATTGCATCATGAGATGATGACCCAACTAGTTTCGAGCTGGCCATCAGGAGTGTGACTCTGTAAGAATGGCTGGATGCTTAGTAATCTGAGATGGAATCCATGTACACCAACAAAGTATGGACTTTGGTTGCTATATCTGAAGGGTTAAATCCCCATCAGGAGCAAGTATATCTTGAGAAGATTACTTGGTGTACTTGGAAAGGTTGAGACTTTCAAAACTAGACTTGTTAAAGGTTTTCGTCATCAACCAGGCGTGGATAATGATGAAACCTTTTCCAATACCTATGCTTAAGTCCATCCAGATCCTACTTGCCATGGCTACATACCATAACTACGATATCTGGCGGTTGGGTGTCATGACTGCTTTTCTAAATACTGATTTAGAAGAGTGTGTCTATAAGTACACAGCCAGAGGGCCTCGTAGACAGTGGGAGCAGTGGAAACGTGTGTAAGATGCTTTATATGATAAAGCAGGCATCGCGGAGTTGGAACATCTGTTTTGATGGATTAGTCAAAGAGTTTGACATCATCAAAATGGTAGATGAACCTTGTATAAACAAAAAGGTAGTAGGGAGTATGGTGGTGATCCTCGTAGAGTATGTGGATGACATACTCTTGATAAGAAAGGAGTTTCTTATGCTACGCTCGATCAATCTCCGCTTATCACAATGATTCTCCACATAGGATCAAAGTGATACCTACTAAATCCTGGATTTTGGATCTATGAGATAGATCTAAATGGATGTTAGAATACTCACTAGTTGTAGTGAGATGGTATCAATCGATCCTGGGGAGAATCACTGGAAGTGTTCCAGGGTGATAAACACAACTGAATGTCAGTCGCAGGCATTGTCTTTACCCTCAGTAAAGGGACGGTATGTTGGAAGAATTCCAAGCTAGATACCGTGACATACTAGACGATGAAGGCAGGATACATCGCTACTTAAGATGCTACCAAAGAGGCTGTTTGGGTGTATATTGGTTCATAAGATGAACTACGTTCCTACCATTGTGTGACAATGGAGTTGTGGCTTATGCCAAGGAACGCCCGTCCCATCAGTGATCCAGACATATTCTAAGGCAGTATCACTTGATCATGGAGATGGTTGATCTCCAGGGTGATCGAGGTTTGGAGAGTAGACTCAGAGGACAACACAGCGGATCCACTCACAAAGGCCTGTTCCCAGAGAGAGACTTTTATGGGATGGTTGAGTATGAGATACTACAACCACTGCTACAGATGGCCCTAGTGCAAGTGGGAGATTGTTAGTTATATGTATGCCCTAGAGGCCATTACTGTACATAAGATGTATATTGTAGTGGATGCTGGGACATATATAGGGAGGACTTTCTTGCTCGACATGATAGTATGCTATCTGGTTACCCTTTACCTTAACGTGTATGCTGATTGTCTCTCTGTTACATGTTGGTAAAGCCCTTAGGATCTGTACTTGACTACCTGGACTATGATGCGGATCATACTAGTGGGGACATGGTAGTCCATAAGTACATCCTTCAAAGTCCCTAGTCGTGGGTGTATCGAGACGGGGCATCGATATACCAGAGTAGACTAGCGTATACCTTCTCGACCCATACAGATGGGCGATGGATGATCCTATATCCATTGGTGTTTGACATCAGAGATGATATACGGGTGCTCAGTAGAGACTGGGTACACTGGACGGACTCGCCGAGAACTCCCAGATGGTATTATACCTCACGTCAGATGGCAGTTCTCTGGTGACACTGGTATAGAGTAGTCTGTTGACCCGAGATCGTCATAGAGTCTTGTGTGGATCCCACTGTGCTTTGATTTCCATCTTACCACGTCCAAGAGGGCGTGCAAAACGGTGGTTTTTGGGTACAGTCCCGAGTCACATGGAGGCAATGAGCGATAGGAGGGGATTCGTCTCTCCCGGTATAGGGGGTTGATGTTGCGCTGTGTTCGATTGGCTATAACAGGAAATCCCTGGCCAGGGTTGCTGAGATTTACTGGTAAGTGTTACCAGTAGTTTCTCGAATAGTTATAGACCTCATATCGACACGACTTATCGAGCTATTGGGGTCTGACGTTTACCACCCCTAGGCGAGATATGCGACATATCAGACGATCAGACCGGACTGTACGGTAGTGTTACTGGTTGGATTCACAGGAGTGTGAGCGGGCTTGCTCGTCGATCTTCTGATCGCTCAATACCCGGGTGGCCGTTACGTTTAGCAGACCGCTTGCGGCTTGTGGGTGCTTGATATGATCATCACCTGCTGCCGGCGTATTGACGAGTCTTTAGAGTCCTACACAGAGGTTTCCTGGCTCAAGCGAAACGAAATAGGAGCGCATATGAGATATGTGCAGGACCGAGAATAATGCGTGTATGTGATACCGTATTCCATTCTCGCGATGAATGTATCAATTAGGTTATATGCGATATACCCTAGTTATCGAATCAAGGATTGATTCGATAAACAGATACAAAGGATACTAGTCGGTTATATACGATATGACCGGATCGTTAAATCAAGAGTTGATTTAATGATTTAATGCATAATTATATATTTGATATATTACTTTGCATTAACTAGTATCGGTTCACTTTAAATGGATTTTCTCACTCGGGTGTGCGCATTGCATATGCGATATGATTTTGTGCACTTGCTTGTATCATGTTTGATGATACATGCAATACTTGGTTAAATGTATGTTTAAACCATAGTTAGTTAATGGTTAAGGGTTTTAAATGATTTATTTATTTTTGGCAAAAGGAAAATGGTGGCTTTATTTATTTCTTTTGTTGAAGTTTCTTGAACTTTTGAAAAGTCCACCATTTTTGTTTTATGCCAAACCCTAACCACTCACTAACTTTGGTTAACTCTCTACACTTAACTATGGTAAGTGTTATGATAAGATGGAATTTTCTTTTCTGTTCTTTTTAACTTATCATAATATTTATCATCTTCTTCCTCTTCTTCTTCTTCATGAAGATACCTTCCTCCATCAATGGTGATTGATGCAAATGAGTGAGAAATCCAATTCTAAAGTCTACCCACTTCCTATTTCTTCATCCTCTACCTCTTGCCAAGTAGTAGAGTGTGTTTCCTTCACAAGTTTTCATGACTTGGTGAAGTTGGAGCTTGATCTAGCGATGCCTCGACGTAGATCATCTTCGGCACGTCGTCGATGACCTAGCCCGTCCATTCTCTGATGAAGCCGACGCTAGAGCCCGGGACTTATTTTGGACAGCGAGATGACTTCATTGCGGAGCTATGGAGGTGGAGCACCGGATCTACAAAGGTTGTATTTCCATATTCTCATAGTTAAGTGTTAACTAGTTTCTTTGTTCGCCTAGAAATCTAGCCAACGATCCGTTCTAGGGTTTCTCGGCACCGTTTAAATTTGAAATTGGCATGGTTGATGCCTTGTGAGACCTCATTAGGATGCCTAGGAACCCTACACTCCTCCCTTCATCTTCTTCCCGACGACCCACACCTTAACCCGACCTCCACAACCTAAGAACCCAACACCACCTCACCGGCAACTTCATCGTCGCCGAAAAATCTATCACCACCATCACTACCAACCTCCTCTTCACCTCCTCGTCTCTCTAGCAAACCCCTGAATACCACTACCACCGATCCTAGCTTCATTCCTCGATCACAGAACCCACACCCTCGCCACCTCGCCGACGGCTTCGCCTAGTCGCCGTCACCTCGCCGCCACCATCCCCTCTATCCTCGCTAAGTACAGAGAACCCCACCGCAACTTCTTCTTCAATCTTCTTTCTTCTTTCTTTTCTTTTTCTTTCTATTCTTGATTTTCGGCCGTCTCCCAAGAGTTGCGCACATCGTCGACGATCCAGATGACCTATTCACCGTCGTTGTCTAGCCCAGTGACCACGTCATGCAGCTTCTCAGCCAGGTCAAGTCCTGTGTGCGTCGCGATGTTATTTCGACGTCGGAACGTGGCATCTGTACCTCGATGTGAGATCTGATCAGGCAAGTTCTAAACTTGCAACATGCTATGTTACTATATCAATATTTATTTAATAAATGACAGTGCATGTGTTTTACTATTCAGCAGAAATTACCTATTTACAGTTTTATAGCATCCATCTGTATCCGTACTAATAATAGTTTATATAGCTGCATGCCGGAACATCACAATGTTATCATACTACTATATTAGTTCAATACGTTATCTAGATTGTATTATACATGGTAATAGATGTGTAATGGCTATTACAAATGGATACATATACATCCTGGCATTAATAGTATTTCGATACTGATTATAGTTTTACATTTGGCATCTATTGGGTAATATATATTACATGACATGTACACGACCCACCACCAGACTTGCTACTTGGACCTTTTACTGATGCTGACAATCCTGATTTGTTGTCCTGACGGACGTGACTTGTTTTCTATATAGACAAGATCTGTACCTGCTTGGTCCTATGTTGGTATTAGATTTATATCATCAATACCTAACTTGAACACAAAACCTTGGGGCTAAGGGGAATCAATAATGAAACCTGACTTGTAACTCAACATTTCGATACTCATACTGATCAGTCTTTACGGGCTCGGCCAGCCTCGGAATGATACTGCTGACATCATTCATCTGTACATGTTACCTGTTTACTGCTTAGCGGCACGTCTCGGATTCAGCTCGAGAATCTTGACCGTGGTCTCGGGCACGCACGGGATACTATTGAGTTACATCGACAATTCCATTAAATTGATTTCAAAGATTTGTAGAATAGAAAACCTAGAAGCACGGACTCTAGGATACACTTCACATACCTACATCTCACTGTTCTACCCCTGTGCTATTTATTTACATGCATGTTTAAATCATAGCATCATATTCTGGTTATTGCAATTATTTTGATATTATGATGCACTGACGTCTGGGTTTTGCATAGCCCAGTTGCTCTACCTTTACCGCAGGCAGATCAGGAGTACTTTAGAATTCAAACCGAGTAATAAGGAGCTAGCTATTTAGTTTAAAAACTCTTAGTTTATTTATTTCAGCAGCTTTATTTCTATTGATGTGAGCCCATATCTTGATTCGTTTCCACTTTATGCATTTTCTTGATTCTATTTACTGTGGAAGATGGATATGTGTTAGCTAGATTATATTTTTATTGTTCTTGATATCCGATTGACAGCCGTAATGTAACTGTGTAAGGATGATTCCTAGCCACATGTAGCATGGTTGGCTCTGTCACGTGCCGTGTTTACATATTTTGGAAAGCAGGGCATCACAGGGTTTGTTTGGTATCAAAGCCATAGGATTTAGGGTTAGTCGGTTTGGTTTTTTTGTAGTTGGGTATTAAACCCAATACACTAACTAGGAAATCCGAAATTAGGAACATATCCTGCCACTTTACTATCTTGCCAGTCTTGAATCTATAGCTATCTTATTTATTGAATCCTGTTTACCGTTGCTAATCCTCTTCAGTGTCTTAGCTTCAGAATCATAGCGGATAGAGATTTGTGGTCATACCAGAGGTATGTTGATGACGCCACATTGCTTGGAGTTATATGTGGTATGCTGGAAAACCAGAAGCGGAAAACTGAGCTGAATCAGCGGCAGGCCTAGGCTTTCCAGGAGGGTCTACGGACAGTCCAGCAGTCCGTAGTTGCAGTAGCACCCAGGCTAGTACAGCGTAAGGGCACCGTGGCGGACTTCAGAAAGCTCAGTCCGTCCACATTTACAGGATTGGAGCAGCCATTGCCAGCGGAGCAGTAGTTAGTTGATACTGAGAACCTGCTCGCCGCCACGTAGATTCTAGATGAGAAAAGGGTAGATGTAGTACGCATCCAATTAGTAGATTAAGCTCGCGAGTGGTGTCTCGTAGAGGAGACTCGTCTGACCAAACCGATTAGTTTGGCAACGTTTTCGCGAAGTTTCTTGGAGAAGTTCTTTCCGCAGTCTGCTCGGGAGGAAATGGAAGAGAAGTTCATTAGCTTGAAGTAGAATGGCGGATCCGTTGATACACACGCGGCTGAGTGGACCCGGCTCAGTCAATTTGCAGGACCCTTGGTTGCCAATGAGGCAGATAAGGCATGGAGGTTTATGCGTAGCTTGAATGCAGAGATTCAGAGATACGTCATATCTCTGGGATTGACCACCTTCTCCCAAGTTATCAAGGTAGCCAGGGAGCAGCAGAGTTTAGCGATGAAAGCGAAGGGTACGCAACAGCAAGCTTTTGTAGTACAGAACCCGGCATTTACGCCAAACAGAGCCCCTGTACACAGAAGCATTCCAGTAAACAAGCAAAGCACTATACACATGAAGAAGCCTGTTGTATCCGATCAGAAAAGAAGTATGATTTGTGACTTTTTCCATCTACCCGCACACCTACAGAAAGACTGCCAAAAGAGGCTCGGACTTTGCTTGGTTTATGGATCAGCTGACCATACCATCAGTGCTTGCCCTTCGAAGCTACGACTGAGAGATGATGTTCAGAAACTACCGCAGAAGCAAATTCATGGACAGAAGCTGATCACCCAGAAGCCTAATCAAGCATGGGTCTTCACCTTGACGGCCGAGGAACCCAAGGCTTCAGATGACGTTGTTTCATGTATCCTACTCGTTTATAATTTTCATGCATTGGCATTATTCGATTCAGGTGCATCCCATTGCTTTATGTCGTCCAAGTTTATTAGTGCACACTCTATTCCACACACGGCTCTGTCTAGTTGCTGAGACATACACACTGCGAGTGGGAAAATTATATCTAGTAGTCAGTGCAAGGGTTGCTCGATTGTTATTTGCGGACTAGAGTTATTCTCGAATTTCTTGGTGATTGATACCGACAGCTATGATGTTGTCTTGGGAATGGATTTTCTTTGCATTTTCCACGCTCGCATTGATTGTAGGGCAAAGAAAGTGATTTTTCATATTCCCGGACATCCAGAGTTCATATTTTTGGGAGGTAGCAGATCTGTCGGGCCAGTCGAATTTAGGGCTAGGCCGACTAATGCCATTTTTTGTCGATGGAAGTAAACAAGGAAGAGGCACCAGCAGTAGTTTAGGAGTTTATGGATGTGTTCGAGGACATCTCGGCTTTACCGCCAAAACGAGATGTGAAGTTCACGATTGATCTAATTCCTAGAGCAGCGCCGATTTCAAAGGCTTATTATCCAATGGCGCCAGTGGGACTAGAAGAGGTAAAGAAACAAGTTACCGAATTATTAGAGAAGGGTTGGATTCGCAGCATCAATTCACCCTAGGGAGCTCCAGTTCTTCTAGTCAAGAAGAATGATGGCACGCAGAGGATGTGCATTGATTATCGAGAATTAAACCGGGTGACTATTAAGAACAAGTACCCAATCGCTCGCATCGGCGAATTATTCGATCAACTCAGTGGCGCGAGGGTATTCTCGAAATTGGATTTTCAATCTAGGTATCATCAAGTTTGGGTGAAAGCAAAAGACATTTGCAAGACGACGTTCCGAACTCGATATGGGCATTACGAGTACTTAGTGATGCTATTTGGAGTTACAAACGCACCGACAATATTTATAGATTTGATGAACCGAATCTTTTCACCGTATCTAGACCAGTTCGTAGTTGTGTTTATTGATGATATTCTGGTCTATTCGAGGAGCAAAGAAGAGCATGCAGAACACTTGAGAATTGCACTGCAAACGTTGAGGCAAAAAAAATTATATGCTAAGATGTGCAAGTGTGAGTTTTGGTTCAAAGAAGTGAAGTTCTTGGGTCATATTGTATTCGGAGTTGGAATTGCCGTTGACCCTGAAAAGATTGCAGCTGTTTATAATTGGCCAATTCCAAAGAATGTAGGGGAGATCAGAAGTTTTCTTGGGCTTACCGGATACTATAGAAGGTTTGTGGAGAACTTTACTCGAATAGAAGAACCATTGACCAAGCTAACACGAAAAGAGGTACCGTTCATATGGACGGAGAAATGAGCGTCAGCTTTTGAAGTATTGAAGTAAAGATTGACCACCGCTCCTATCTTGGCAATGCCAGACGGTTCCGGAAGGCTGGTTATTCACAGCGACGCATCTGAGAAGGGCTTGGGATGTATTCTAATGCAGCATGGGAAGGTCATAGATTATGTGTCGAGACAATTAAAGACTCATAAGAAGAACTATCCAACTCATGATCTGCAGTTAGCAGCAGTGATTTTCGCTCTGAAGATTTGGAGACACTACTTATTGGGCGAAAGGGTAGAACAATTTACCGATCACAAAAACCTAAAGTATGTGTTCACACAGAAAGAGCTCAACATGAGGCAGCGTAGATGGTTAAAGTTGATGGCTGATTATGATCTTGATCTAAAATACCATCCGGACAAAGTTAATATGGTGCCGGATACTCTAAGTCGGTTTCCAGCGATACAGATGTTGACTGGACAGAAGGAGATTATAGTTGATCTTCAAAGATTCGAATTGGAGATTGTACTCCCAAATTCTTCGGAACAGTGGATGCAGTTGCATATACAGTCATCCTTGATCGATAACATTAAAGCAGCACAGTCGCACGATCCAAGATTGCGAAAGTTTCGAGAACAAGTAGAAGCGGAATTTCGAACAGATTTTTTGATTCATGAAGATGGTTTGTTACGATATGGTAGTCGTTTATGTGTGCCCAAATGAGATGCTCATGAAGAAGTCATGAAGGAGACTCATAGTTCCGCATATTCAGTACACCCGGGAGGCACAAAGATGTATAGAGATTTGCGACAACATTTCTGGTGGGAATGCATGAAAAGGGAGATTGCTCGCTACGTATCAAAGTGCTTGGTGTGTCAGCAAGTCAAAAATGAACATCAAAGGATAGCTGGTTTGTTGTAACCACTTCTGATTCCTCAATGGAAGTGGGAACATATAACCGTGGATTTCATGACAGCTTTACTACAGAGTCCAAGGGGCAATAATGCAGTTTGAGTCATTGTCGATCAATTGACTAAGGCAGCTCATTTTATACCGTTTTGAGTTGGTCAGTCGACGGAGGTTTTAGTAGAAAGGTACATGCAAGAGATCGTGAGATTGTATGGAGTACCCGTGAGTATTGTTTCCGATCGTGATACTTGATTCCTATCACACTTTTGGAAGAGTCTATAGGAAAGTTTGGGAACTCGCTTGAAGTTTAGCATAACCTATCATCCTCAGACAGATGGCTAGTCTGAAAGAATGATCCAAACTCTTGAAGATATGTTAAGTGCATACATGTTAGACTTCAAGGGTTCATGGGAGGATCATTTGCACTTGGTGGAGTTTTCATACAATAACAGTTTTCAGGCGACTATATAGATGGCTCTATTCGAAGCATTATACGATCGTAAGTGTTGCTCGCCGGTCTGTTGGGACAATATTGGAGAAAGAACATTATTGGGACCGGATCTTATTGTGCAAACGGTGGAGAAAGTTGACGTGATCTGAAATCATATGAAGGCGGCACAAGATCGACAGAAAAGTTGGGCTGATACTAAACGAAGACCTCTGGAGTTCATAGTTTGTGATCTTGTGTTCTTGAAGATATCACCGAGCAGAGGAGTGATCCAATTTGGTAGTCGAGACAAGCTTAGTCCTCGATTCATGGGGCCTTTCGGTATTATAGAGCGTGTTGGAGAAGTAGCTTATTGATTGGCTTTACCATCATCCTTGGTGGGTGTTCATGATGTGTTTCATGTATCTCAACTTCGTATGTATGTTCGAGATGAGACACACATCCTATATCACTTAGAACCGACTGTAAGAGAAAATTTAACTTATGAAGAGCAACCAATGGCGATTGTGGATCGACAAGAGAAGGTCCTCAAGAATAAATTTATCCCTCTAGTACCCGTTTCATGGGGGGAATCGTTCGCACAGAGAATCTACTTGGGAACATGAAGACGAGATCCGATAGAAGTTTCCACACCTCTTTCCTTAGATCCGTGTTTTCTTATCTTTTCTTATTCCGGGAATTTCGAGGACGAAATTCTTTTGTAGTTGGGTATAATATAACACCCTAGTGCATTTATACTATTCATTTTGGGTATTTCAAATTTTGCGGCAAAATTCTTGATTATTGTTGCTTTTGGGTTCCGATTGGTGCTATTAGCAGTTGCGGTTATTATCCGACCTGATCCACATGTTTTAAACTAATCATGGTTCAAGATTACATTAAATATTTGCTAGTATAGAGTATCCGTGCAAATCTAAATTCTATACACATATATAATACATTTTAGTATCTGCATATCTTTTATAATACAAAATAAAAATCAAATAACATATTTTGATATCTAGCCTTGCATGTGATCACACCCCATATCATGTGGTTGCACCCATATATCTTGTTCATACCCTAATTGTTAAAACAGACTCGTTTTTTATCGCTACGTATATTTACATAGATCTACACTTGGGGGTATACATTTTTATTTACTGGATATCACATTATGGTTTAAATTCTTAAGTATATTCTTCATATTGAAAAACTATATTTTTGAATGGTTACGGGTAATATTCGGAGCAATCTGATATTATCTATAAAATCCTATAATATATATATATTATATTATTATAACTAATAATATATATAATACTGTTATATATATATATATATATATATATATTATAATATATTAATTATTAAACTAAACCTACTCTCTCTCCCCCTCGTTCTCTTTTTGCACATCCTCACTCGCGAACCCCAAACCCTAGCCCACACTCCCGTCGTCGCCGCCCCTTCACCGTCGCCATCCCCATCACCCTCGCATCTTCGTCCTCATCTCCATCATCTCCTCCTCCCCACATCTTCTCCCCGACGACCTACACCTTAACCCGACCTCCACAACCCAAGAACCCAACACCACCTCACCGGCAATCTCATCGTCGCTGAAAAATCCATCACCACCATCACTACCGACTTTCTCTTCACCTCCTCGTCTCTCCAGCAAACCCCAGAACACTACTACCATCGACCCTAGCTTCATTCCTCAATCACAGAACCCATACCCTCGCCACCTCGTCGACGGCTTCGCCTCGTCGCTGTCACCTCATCGCCACCATCCCCTCTGTCCTCGCCAAGTACAGAGAACCCCACAACAACTTCTTCTTCTCTCTTCTTTCTTCTTTCTTTTCTTGTTCTTTCTATTCTTGATTTCCGGCCATCTCGCTGTCGTTGTCTAGCCAAGTGACAACGTCAAGTAGCTTCTCAGCCAAGTGCAGTCCTGCATGTGTCGCAACGTTATTTCGACATCGGAACGTGGCATCTGTATCTCGACGTGAGATCCGATCAGGCAAGTTCTAAACTTGCAACATGCTATATTACTATATCAATATTTATTTAATAAATGATAGTGCATGTGTTTTACTATTCAGTAGAAATTATCTATTTACAGTTTTATAGCATCCGTCTGTATCCGTACTGATAATAGTTTATCTAGTTGCATGACGGAATATCATAATGTTATCATACTACTATATTAGTTCAATACGTTATCTAGATTACATCATATATGGTAATAGACGTGTAATGGCTATTACAGATGGATACATATATATCCTGGTATTAATAGTATTTCGATATTGATTACTGTTTTACATTTGGCATCTATTGGGTAATATATATTACATGACATGTACACGATCCACTACCAGACTTGCTACTTGGATCTTTTACAAATGCCGACAATCCTGATTTGTTATCCTGACGGACATGACTTGTTGTCTATATAGATAAGACCTGTATCTGCTTGATCCTGTGTTGGCATTAGATTTATATCATCAATACCTAACTTGAACACAAAACCTTGGGGGTATGGGGAAATCAATAATGAAATCTGACTTGTAACTCAACAGTTCGATACTCATATTGATCAGTTTTTACGGGCTCAGCCAGCCCCGGAATGATGCTGTTGACATCATTCATCTGTACATATTACCTGTTTACTGCTTAGTGGCACGTCTCTGATTCAGCCCGAGAATCTTGACCGTGGTCCTGGGCACGCACAGGATACTATTGAGTTATATCAACGATTCCATTAATTGATTTTAAAGACTTGTATAATAGATAACGTAGAAGCACAGACTCTAGGATACCCTTTACATACCTACATCTCACTGTTCTACCCCTGTGTTATTTATTTACATGCATGTTTAAATCGTACCATCATATCCTGGTTATTTCTATTATTTTGATATTATGACGTACTGACATTTGGGTTTTGCATGGCCCAGTTTCTCTACCTTTATCGCAGGCAGATCAGGAGTACTTTAGCAATCAAGCCGAGCAATGAGGAGCTAGCTATTTAGTTTAGAGACACTTAGTTTATTTATTTCAGCGGCTTTATTTCTATTGATGTGAGCCTATATTAGGACGTGATTCAGATACTATTGTTTATTGGATCTTGATTCATTTCCGCTTTATGTATTTTCTTGATTCTATTTACTGTGGCAGATGGACATGTTAGCTAGATTATATTTTTACTGTTCTTGATATCCGATTGACAGCCGTAATGTGACTGTAGAGGTATGATTCCTAACCACAAGTAGCATGGTTGGCTCTTTCATGTACCGTGTTTACGTATTTTGGGAAGCGGGGCGTGACATTTGTGATGGATTGTGAGTAGTTATCTTGTTAGGAAATGAGAATGGTTGTTTAAATTTAGATTTTCTTTACTCATTTCCTTTGTCCAAAACTTACTAATTGAACTCCGTCCAAACCTCACGCAAGCGCTCCGTTAGGCACCCTATCCTACCAAGATAGCGGTGATTCATAAACGTGACCGGTTGTGTTTGGTTTGGCTGGAGGCAAAGGTCAAGAGACAAAAACCGAAGGACAAGAATCAATAATCCAGATTTCACGCACAATCGCAAATACCATGTTTAAGAACCCTAATCCATATTGTTGCCGATTACCCTAGTATCAATAGTCAAGTAAGGTACAAAGGAATGAGTATGAATTTTTCCTAACTTAAAAGAACCTATCTCTATCCCTAACAAGCGTTTCGTTTGCATATATATAAAACACATAGGTTAGAATCGAACTATTCGGAATTTGCCTTAACTCGTAAAAACAAGAACCTAAAACGTACCATCTCCCTGCGGACAACCCGTACTCATCATGGATTGCTATACGCGATGCCTTCTTGATTGCGGTTACTTTAGAACTTAAAATACGACACGAAAAATCCCTACCAATCAGCGCTCGATGGAGAAACATGCATATCACGTGAAAACCACGTGGGCGCCCAAAGAAGCTCTGAAGACAGGGTCTTGCATGGAAGACACATGAGCGCTGAGACTTAAAATCTCATGTGAAGAGCACATGAGCGCTTATAAAGATATAGTGCTTCACGTGACACTTACATGAGCGCCAAATGAACCAATACTTAGCACTACTCATGTGAAGAGCATGTGAGCAACCATGAAGATAGTGCTTCATGTGACACTCACGTGAGCGCTAGATGAACCGGTGTTTAGCACTACTCATGTGAAGAGCACATGAGCGATCATGAAGATAGTGCTTCACGTGACACTCACGTGAGCGTTATATGAACCAGTGCTTAGCACTACTCACGTGAAGAGCACGTGAGCGCCATATGAACCAGTGCTTAGCACTACTCACGTGAAAAGCACGTGAACACTGAAGCAGAACCTATTCTGAAGCTTAAACTTTTGGGCCTAATGCTTAGCACTGTTGGGTTATCTAAAGCCCAAAACATGATGTGGCCTAGTGCTTAGTATTGTTGGGAAACAAAACCTGACATTTAGTCTAAAATTATACTAATTCTCTGAAGTTTCAAACTTCTTTGATTTTCAAAGAAAAATCAAGCACGATCATATATATTTTAAATTGGCCTTAATTTAAGACTAGATTAATGGCCCTTAAATATATTTTAAGTCGATCTTAATCTAAAACTATATTAACGATCCTTAAATCTTTGAACTAATGGCAGATATTGCCTAAGTTCACTCAAAATATGATTTACGGGTTTAGACTAATCTGCATCTTACGGACATGACAAGATTAGTCTCCGTATACAATCCAAGGGCAACACCATATAAATAAACATAATATGATACGAAGTGATCAACTAGAGAAGGTGAAAATTGTTATCACGTTGCGATAGCGTAATTAACTGTAGGGGCTTGTGCCTATAGGGAAAAGCGTCCCCTCAATCAAAACCCCCTCGAATGAGGGGGAATCTGATAAGTTTGCTAAATCGGCCGCATCTATCCAAATCTCAAATATACGGTGTTATAAATCAACTTGGTATCTTCAGAAAGGTGGATGGAGATGTTTTATATAACATCTTCCTCCAAATTCAAGCTAGACGTCTCCAACGTCTCAGTCCAGTCTTCGGCTGTAAACTAGGGAGCTTCGACATCTTGCAGAGAAATTGGAAAGGAGGAAGGCTTGCAAGAACTTCTAAGCTTTTATTGAGGGAATTTTTTTCCAGTGTAAATCATAGGGGAAGAAAGTATAAACAGGTAGGTGTTTATATAGGGTTGAAAAATGAAGATTTAGTGTAAAACTTGTGATAAATAGGGTATTAAAAAGGATTTTTAATGAAAAAAAGAGTGGGGCAGTTCACTGGATTGATTTGGCTATTTTAGAATACAGAAATCAAAAGGCGGGAGGCGAAGACACTTACAATCACGGGCGGGGCCCGTATGGACTCCTTCAGGCCGCCTAAACCTGTCCCAGGTCGACCCTTGGGTTCGGGACTCGGTGTTTAGGCTCGGGTTGTCGGGTTTGGTCCAAAATCATATATATTTTATTCTGCAACTTTTCGTATTTCCATGAATCACTCGTGAAAGTTTCAGTATTCCAAAAACCACAAAAAGAAATTAAATAAAATAATTTAGGATGCAAGGATTCGAATACGCGGGCTATGGGACATCAGTGGAGAGTCTTAACCAATGAGATATAAGGAGTTTCTTGTATTTATTTCACAAGAATTTCTTATAACTCGAATCAAAATCAGAAAACATCTTTTATCAGTTAAAACAAAAGGGATGGTATACGAAATTTAGGGTTGTTACAAACACCATGGTTACCGTTGTCTTCACGTATAATGGGGCCACATGTATGTGTTCAGGTATGTTGTTTTTGATGAAGATTGCTTCTCTTTTGCAGGTTCAGATTATACCAAAGACTCATCGCCACATATCGAGTCTCTATTAGGAGCAGGCATCCTTGGCTCTGGCGCTGGTCTGAGCCCAGCACTTCTACTGGTAACCGCCACTGCCATACCTCGTATAGCCGGTATCTTTGAGGCTTCCCTCTGACAGCTGCCGCAACTCACTCAACCCACCCATTCCTATATGTCCGCTCCTCTTGCGGTCTCTCTCCACCAACCCCCAGTCTCGCTCACACTAGTGCTACTCGGTTAGCATCTCCAAATGATACTGACTCACAGTATCCACAGCAAACCTCCACGTCTACGGGCCCCCTTCCGCATCCTCGTTGGGCTATTTTGATGAGTCCTCAATTCTTCATATACGTTCTATTTTCGACATCTATGCCTCGACTGATCCGATAGTTGACTCTCCACTGCATCGTGTCCTCACCAGCAGTCATACATTATCTACAACACTCCTTGCCTTTATTTCCGTCGAGCCTACTTGCTTCACACAAGCATACAAGAACCCGTCTTGGCATGCGGCTATGCCCTCGGAATTCAATGCTCTACTTCGCAATGGTACGCGGTCCCTTGTTCCTCGCCAACCTCATTTCAATTTTGTCGGGTGCAAATGGGTTTTTAAGCTGAAATATCATGCCGATGGCTTAATTGAGTACCACAAGGCCTAGCTCGTGGCCAAGAGGTTTCGGCAACAATCCGGTGTCGACTAGTTCGAGACTTTCAATCCCGTCATCAAGATCACCACAGTTCGTTTGATTCTTTCCATTGCAATTAGCGTTGGTCTGTGCGACAGTTGGATGTATTGAATGCATTTCTACATGGTCATCTCGAGGAGGTGGTATATATGGACCAACCTTCGGGCTTCACTCATCCTCATTTTCCCAATCATGTCTGCCATCTGCATCTATCCCTTTACGACCTTCGTCAGATTCCTCGTGCTTGGATCAAACGCCTGAGTACCCGACTCTTCCAGCTTGGCTTTCTTGGTTCCAAAACGGATACTTCATTGTTCTTTCGATGGACCAGACAATCCAGGATTTATGTTTTGATCTATGTAGACGACATTTTAATTATTGGTTCCAATCAAGGGGCGTTACTAATCTTATTGCTTCTCTTCAACTGGAGTTCTCTATTTTTGATCTCGGCATCGCTCATTACTTCCTCGGCTTCCAACTCTGTCCTCACTCCGATGGCTGTCTCTTATCTCAATCTCAATATATCATGGACATTCTTAAACGATCCAAAATGACCGTCACATGCCCGATATCTACACCCATGGCCACTGTCACGACCACTGATACTCTTCTTTTCACCCCCCTCGTTGATCCATCCATGTATCGCAGCATTGTGGGCATCCTTCAATATGTCACCATCACTCGACCCGATGTCTTCTTCACGGTCAATCGAGCTAGTCAGCATATGCACGCTCCTACTGAGCACCATTGGTCGCTGGTTAAGCGCATACTCCGCTATCTTCAAGACATGCATTCGCATGACATACTTCTTTATCGAGATTCGCCACGCCATCTGCATACTTTCAGTGATGCTGACTGGGTTAGGAATACTACGGATCATCGTTCCACCAGTGGGAACACAATTTTATTAGTTTGCAATCCCCTTTCTTGGAGCTCTAAGCAACAAGCGACAGTCGCCTGCTCGAGTACAGAGGCTGAATACAAAGCGATTGCGAATGCCACAACCAAGCTCATCTGGCTTCAGTCCTTACTCCACGAGCTTGGGTTCTCTCATTTCCGACCTATGTTGTGGTGTGATAAAATCGGTGCTACCTATCTTGCTGCTAATCCCGTTTTCCACGCTTGCACTAAGCACATTGAAGTTGATTCACTTAATTTGTTCGCGAATGGCTGACAAACAACTCATTGTGCGCTACATCTCCGTGTGTACGTGATCAACTTGTCAATGCTCTCACAAGAGACTATCGAGACAACGCTTTGTCGAACTACGAACCAAGCTCAATGTCGTCCTGTTGTCGTTCCTCTTGAGGGGGCGTAATAGCGAACCTAAACCTCTAGATCCAGCATCAGACGAAAGACGCTTGTAAAGTGATGATGTTTTCTAGATATGATATAATAGGTAGTTTGACAGGTACTGGAAGATAACAATCGAGTTAACAAGGCAGAACCTACATCATGTCTGCAAACATTTTATGTGAAACTCTAGGTGTTAAGAAACAATTAATGTCCAAGAATAATATTTTATAAAGAAGGGGATGGACGAGAATGAAGATAAATATTTATATTGATATTGGTTTGGCACACTTTGCTCTTCACATATAACCCACTTATATAGATTTTACAATTGCTTCACATATATAACCAAGAATTTTCAACTTCATACATTGAATTTGATATACTTAATAATAGATTTAAATTAGATTCATGCATGACAAGAAGTTCATGCACATAATTTCTAACTCTTAGAATTCTCAATATTCATTATCATCAAGTTTAAGGATTTTTGCAACATGCTCCCTTAAACATGAATCACCATGTCGAGCTTGCTTCGCAAGAACGAAAATAATTCACACTTCAATAGCTTTGTAAATATGTTGAGACTTGATCTTATGACTTCTCGAAGTTGAGCTCGACCTTCTTCTTCTTCACATGCTGATAGCGAATGTCGATACGCTTACTCCTCTCATGGAAGACTGGATTTTTCGCTAGTGCAATGGCGGACCTGCTATCAACGAAGATCTTCATAGATTCGTCTCACAGAAACCGAAGATCTTCAAGCACGTTCCTTAAACTGTAACATATGGCAAACTCCTAATGATGCAGCGACATATTGATTTCCCAAGTCGAGAGAGTGACAATCAGTTGCTTCTTTGAGGACCAAGTTAAGATAATGTCACCCATAAAACATGTATATCCAGCGGCATTCTTGCGATCATCAATATCTCCACCTCAATCGCTATCGGTGTATGCAACAAGATCAAAATTATCAGTTCTCGAATAAAGGATATCAACATTCGACGTCCCTTTGATGTAACGAAAAATTCTGTCTACTGTGATCAAGCTCGGCATACTGAATCAAGCTTAACCTAGTATATTTGAAATATAATTAAAAAACTTGATAGCAATAATTATTGGGAATTCTAAGAGTTAAGATAATGTGCATTAACTTGTTGTCATGCTTAAATCTAATTTAAGTCTATTATTCATTATATCAATTTCAATGTATGAAGTCAAATAGTCTTGATTACATAAAGAGTCATTGTAAAACCTATATATAAGTGGGTTATATGTAAACAATAAGGTGTGAAAAACAAATATAAATATAAAATTTATCTTCAACCTCATCCATCTTCTTCTTCATAAAATATTATTCTTGGACATTGTTTCTTGACATTGAAAAATGAAGCAACCCAATCATTTCTATTAAAAATGATTCCGAGGTCCAAAGAGAACCTCAAACTCAAACCGCATGACACCACCATCCACAACTCACACTTCAGCATCATCGTCCAATCTCACCCACTTTTGTATACAAAGCATATTCATAAGGGCATTTAACAAAATTGTTAGCTAGGAAGTAGGCATCGATCCAGGATATAATTGGCTCAAGTGACAGCTTCAGCGCGAAAGCTCTTCGGCATGTTCTTGCACTTCAGCCCAAGACCAGGGGTTGCATATCAAACCGTGTAAAGTGCTGATGTTTTCTAGATATCATATTTAAAAGCTAGTTTGACAGGTACTGGAAGATAACAATCGAGTCAACTAGACTAAACCTACATCATGTCTGCAAACATTTTATGTGAAACTCAAGAACATAGTGAGCAAAGAAGGAGAAATTAATTAAGATTTTTTCCCCTCCCGATATTACATTCTAGTATAACCTTTGAATACCCAAAAAAATCAAGGGCTGATGGTCTCGGAAATTTTAGATTTCGAAAGTTTATGAGTAAATTTGAAATTCAAAATTTTAGTTATGTTTCTATCATAATTTTGGTTGAACAATTTAAAAACTCTAATTCCAGCATTTTAGTTAGACACTACTACTAACACTCTACTTTGAGATGCTATAAATGACTAGGGACTAACAATTTTTTTAAATTCTATCAAATTTTAGGCATTTGATCTTCAGATGACATGACCTAACATCTCTGTACATCTGAATTTTTATTTTACCATTTGTCTATGCACCTTATTAATAAGTAACTCCTCCAAAAATTTTAAGAGTCAGACATAACTTGCCTCCCCCATTCCTGAGATATAATGGAGTAATTATTATCTGTGGAATCTAAAAAACCATTTACCACTCATAATTAGAGTTAAATTCATATTTCCCGTTCATGGATCTAGTTAATTTCTAAGGCGGAGTGACTGTATCCTTAGAGTAGTCGATCATCATCTTTGCCTTGCAAGGTGTCTGCGATCTCGTAGTCGGCACCTCTCTTCTGTTTCAAGATGATATGTTTGTATCCTTAGAATATTGGTCGAGTTATCCCCCTCAATCTTCTATCTGAGGTTTATACATATGTGGGTGGGTGGGTGCGGGGGGGGGGGGGGGGGGGGCACGTGGGCGTGCATATGTTGCGACGAATATGAGTGGCAGAACTACTTTTAGCTACACAGAAAGCTGGGTCACGGGTTCCTTGTTAACACTAATTAATTTGGCAAAAAAATAAATCTTATTTTACATTTTCTTAAATTTATGTTTTATGTTCACAACTACAATAATGGGTTGTCCCTATGGATTTAGCCGTAGGGGCAAATCGACGCCCCTACGGATATATCCGTAAGGACATAAAACTCCACCACTAGGGAATTGGCAGCCACATGCATGTTATGTTTAGCACACACTAATTATAAATTGAAAATGCACGTAAGAGCCAATTTCAATCTTATCATGGCTAGTTAATTCGAGCAATGCATTATTTCCTATATTTTTTTGTATTTAACTAATTACTGCTGTTATTTAAAAATAGGCGTTCACAGTAATGATTCATAAGCGCTTATAAAAACAAAATATGTTGGTTAATATGTCATGATCAACTGTTAATAGATATTCTATTAATTATATTTCTTAAAAGTTGTTTATTAGAAATAATTGTTAAAAAAATATTTTTCTAATGATGCTCCATTTGAATATGATTTGATTAAGATTCTACATGTTGTGCTTTTATTAATGTCTCGTCAACTAAAAGTTACAGACTCGTGTATGTTTGTCTTCAAAACCAAGTAATATGGCACTTATGAAAAAATAAATGGATGGCACGAAATTGTGTATGAGAAATACATAAAGAGAAAAGATTAGTATTTAAGAAAAAAAAATTCCGAAGACGGATGCTAATTTTAATAAATAATTAAAAATATAGAAAATAAAAAAGTTAAAAAGATAATTATTGAAGACAAATAAAAAATTTATGATATAATATATATATATATAGATAGATAGATAGATAGATAGAGAGAGAGAGAGAGAGAGAGAGACTCATATACGAGAATAATGAAGAAAAGAGGTCATAGGAGGGAATTACTCCTATGACATCGGAAAAATACAACCTCCGTTATTTTTTTCTGAGGATCGGCTTCCTTCATCTCCATATTTATCATCTAGGATGTGGATACTCCAAATTTCATGTGATTCTATTACCTTTTCACTGTTAAATTACCAATGTAAAAAGTTCTATTGTCGGTAAACCGTTAATTTTGCACGCACTAAATCGACGGTGAAAAGTCATAGAATCATATGATTTGGTGTATCTACATTTTAGATTATAAAGATGGAGTTGATGGATACCAATCTGAAAAAAAAATTCTTGAAGAGAGTATTTTTTTCGACTTAATAAGAGGAATAGGAGGAATATGGCACCTTTCCTCCATTATATGAAAATGATATTCATTATATGATCATATATATATATCATAAGAATTAAAAGTAACGATGAAATTAAAGAAAAATTGGAGAAGTTACTAAAGTAAATTATTTAATGAAAATGATGATTAAGAATTTATGGTAGAAACAAGTAATGCAGGTAATAATAAGGATATTCTATATTGTTGTCAAATTAAACTTAATGATCTAAAAGAAACATTAAAAATGAATAATAGGAAAAGCAGTAGGAATTATGATATTCATATCGAAGTTTGGAAGTAATTAGGAGTTACATGTTTAATATGGCTAACTAACTTATTTAATAAAATTATGGATATAAAGAACATGCTTGATGAATAAATGACAAATATTTTGATAACTATTTATAAGAATAAAGAAAATATACAAAATTATTCAAATTATCATAAAATTAAGTTTATGAGTAATACAATAAAACTATGGGAAAGAGTAATCTAATATAGATTAAGAAAAAAATGACCATACATGAAAATCAATTTGATTTTATGCTATAAAGATCTGCTATGAAAGCGATTTATTTACTACGAAGATTAATGGAGAAATATAGAGAGAAGAAAAAAATGTTTACATATGGTTTTTATCTACTGAGAATCATCAAGACCGCCGGTAGCGGCCAAATGGAATGTTAGGGGATGGGGTGTATTTATAGTGTATGTTTTGGACGATATCAGTGGTCGTTTGGATGTTTACGATGATTATAGATTAATTTCGTAATCTGTTTGTTTATTTCTTTATATATTATGCATGCGATATTATTGATAATTATTTATGTATTTGGTTATATATATATATATATGACGGGGAAAAAACAGAAAGCTCCCTTTTTAAAAAACTTCTGATATATTGTCCCTACGGATTAATCTGTAGGGACAAGTATTGCCCCTACGGATTAATCCGGGACAAAATTTCAGAATATCTGATATTTTGTCCTTATGGACTTAGTAACAGGAGCAAAACTTGCCATACAGATTAATCCGTAGGGTAATTTGTAATCCTCTACGTATAACTCCATAGGTACAATTGTTTTATTTTTTTAACAGATAAATTAAAAAAAAACTGTCCCTATGGATTAATCCGTATGGATAACTAGCCCTACCATTTAAGCCGTAGAGATAATGTTTACTCCGTAAGGACATGTTCAGGGCAAAAACTTGCACTTGAGGTCTTTGGACCTACGGCGATATTTTAAGTCCCTACGGATTAATCCGTAGGGGCTACAAGTTGCCCTTACGGGTAAATCCGTAGGGGCATATGGATATTGTAGTAGTGCTTTTACACTGCTACAAATAAGGGTTGCCCCTACGGATTTATCCGTAGGGGCAACTCACTGCCCCTACGGACATATGCGTAGGGGCCAAAAAATACCCTGTAGGTGCAAAGGCCGCAGGTGCATGTTGAGGCCCTGAACTTGCCCCTACGTGCAAAATATTGCCCCTACGGATATATCTGTAGGTGTTGTTGCCCCTACGGATTACTCCGTAGGGGCAATCAAATCATATATTTTTTTTATGTTTTTTTGAATATATTGTATGTACCTACGGATATACCCGTAGGTTCTTGTTATACCCCTACGGATATATCCGTAGGTAATATGCCGTAGGGGCAAAATATCAGGAAACCTGATATTTTGCCCCTACGGATAACTCCGTAGGGGATAGACCGTTGCCCCTATGGATATGTCCGTAGGGGCACTCCCAACACCCTGCACTGAGATCAGTGCAGAAAATATCCGGTTTCCTGATAGTTTGCCCCTACGGATATGTTGACCGATAGACGGGGACTAAGTGGCGCTTTTAGTTTCATATATGGGTATCGATGGGAATATGAAGGTTTCATATTATCATATATTGGTTTTAACCCGAACATCTCGAGTCGCTCTCTGATTATGCGTTTGTATGTATGTGTTCCGGCTGTCGGGGGTAGGCTTCTATCCCATTAAGAATGTATAGAGCGAACGCCCATCACTTGTGCTTTCAACCGTTTCGAGTAAATTTCGGCAGCACCTCCCCGCTGTTCTCCGAGTACACTGTAATAGAATAGATAATCATTTCAAAGCTGTGAAACAACGTTGAAATGAACATCTAATCTATCTTTGTACACGGAGAACCAGCGGAAAGGTACCGACGAAATATCTCGAAACGGATGAAAACACAAGTGAATGAAGGCGTTTGCTTTATACATTCTTAACTTGTCCACACGGGACAAATCTATGGGTTACCATACGATTGAATTTTCTCGTCGCGTAGACTATACGACGGTTGTTAGTATCGAGCTATACTGTCCGATATTTAACAACCTTCGTATAGCTCTAGGTCACGACGAGCATCGCACGTATGTTAACCGATAGACGGGGACTAAGTGGCGCTTTTAGTTTCATATACGGGTATCGATGGGAATATGAAGGTTTTATATCATCATCGAGTATCATATATTGGTTTTAACCCGAACATCTCGAGTCGCTCTCTAATTATGCGTTTGTATGTATGTGTTCCGGCTGTCGGGGGTAGGCTTCTATCCCATTAAAAATGTATAGAGCGAACGCCCATCACTTGTGCTTTCAACCGTTTCGAGTAAATTTCGGCAGCACCTCCCCGCTGTTCTCCGAGTACACTGTAATAGAATAGATAATCATTTCAAAGCTGTGAAACAACGTTGAAATGAACATCTAATCTATCTTTGTACACGGAGAACCAGCGGAAAGGTACCGACGAAATATCTCGAAACGGATGAAAACACAAGTGAATGAAGGCGTTTGCTTTATACATTCTTAACTTGTCCACACGGGACAAATCTATGGGTTACCATACGATTGAATTTTCTCGTCGCGTAGACTATACGACGGTTGTTAGTATTGAGCTATACTGTCCGATATTTAACAACCTTCGTATAGTTCTAGGTCACGACGAGCATCGCACGAATGTTAACCGATAGACGGGGACTAAGTGGCGCTTTTAGTTTCATATACGGGTATCGATGGGAATATGAAGGTTTCATATCATCATCGAGTATCATATATTGGTTTTAACCCGAACATCTCGAGTCGCTCTCTAATTATGCGTTTGTATGTATGTGTTCCGGCTGTCGGGGGTAGGCTTCTATCCCATTAAGAAAAAATGGAGTGTATTTCGCTGTGAGAGACTCTTCAAAGAAATGGAGGAAGAAGCACTAAAGAAAAAAGAGAGAAAAATAAGAATATAAAGTTGAAACTAAACTTGAGCTATCCGCTGAAATCATAAAGCATAGGAAAGTTGATTGAGTCTTGATCTATTGCTCTTTCTTTGCATTATCTCGTATGTCCATTTATAGATTTTAATGCCACATGAGATGTATAATCAGTCAGCTCCCTATGGTTGTATTAATGTCAGCTCTTACACAATATGGGTATCTGCCTTACCATTAAGACAACTATGGAATATGTTAATTTAAAATGTAAGGCTAGCTATCTATGTATTCTGAGGGACTGCTTGCATAGAACTTAGCTTGATCCTCTCAATTATTACACATAAATATGCTGACATGCCTCTCATAACCCTAACCCCAGCCCCACAGTAACCCTAACCCTAGCCCCAACCCTAACCCCAGCCCACCGTAACCCTACCCAGCCCCACAGTAACCCTAACCCCAGCCCCACCGTAACCCTAACCCCAGCCCCACCCCAGCAGCAGCCGAACCCCAACCCTAACCCTACCCCGACCCCGACCCCGACCCCGACCGCCACCGCGCCCCTGCCCAAACCCAACTCTCGCGCGCGCAACCCAGACCCAGCCATGAATAATCCAAAAATGCTTTAATTTACCTCGAGATTTATACCTGAACGGGTGCGCTGGTGGGCTGGAGCGACGACAGTGGCGAATTGGCGAAGAAACCGGCGGTGGCGACGACGGTGGCGACGAAACCGGCGGTGGCGACGACGGTGGAGACGAAATCGGCGGTGGCGACGACGGTGGCGCCTCTGCCCAACGACGGTGGCGACGCGACGGTGGCGATTTGGGGTTTTTCGCGCGCGTTTGAGGGGGAGAGAGAAAATGAGCGTAGGCTTTTCGATCTGGCTTTATTTTAAAACGATATTTACTTGCCCCTACGGATATATCCGTAGGTCCTTTGTTTGCGGCACCGTAGGGGCAAACATCAAATTAAGAATTAATATTTTTATTCTTGAACGTCAGTGCCCGTAGGGGCAACCTTTTAGCCCTACGGATTAATCCGTAGGGCCAAGTTAAATATGCCCCTACGGATAATTCCATCCGTAGGGGCAACCCACTATTTTACTAGTGACATGAAAATCAATTTGATTTTATGCTATGAAGATCTGCTATGAAAGCAATTTATTTACTACGAAGATTAATGGAGAAATATAGAGAGAAGAAAAAAATGTTTACATATGATTTTATCTACTGAGAATCATCAAGACCGCCGGTAGCGGCCAAATGGAATGTTAGGGGATGGGGTGTATTTATAGTGTATGTTTTGGACGATATCAGTGGTCGTTTGGATGTTTACGATGATTATAGATTAATTTCGTAATCTGTTTGTTTATTTCTTTATATATTATGCATGCGATATTATTGATAATTATTTATGTATTTGGTTATATATATATATATATGACGGGGAAAAAATAGAAAGCTCCCTTTTTAAAAAACTTCTGATATATTGTCCCTACGGATTAATCTGTAGGGACAAGTATTGCCCCTACGGATTAATCCGGGACAAAATTTCAGAATATCTGATATTTTGTCCTTATGGACTTAGTAACAGGAGCAAAACTTGCCATACAGATTAATCCGTAGGGTAATTTGTAATCCTCTACGTATAACTCCATAGGTACAATTGTTTTATTTTTTTAACAGATAAATTAAAAAAAAACTGTCCCTATGGATTAATCCGTATGGATAACTAGCCCTACCATTTAAGCCGTAGAGATAATGTTTACTCCGTAAGGACATGTTCAGGGCAAAAACTTGCACTTGAGGTCTTTGGACCTACGGCGATATTTTAAGTCCCTACGGATTAATCCGTAGGGGCTACAAGTTGCCCTTACGGGTAAATCCGTAGGGGCATATGGATATTGTAGTAGTGCTTTTACACTGCTACAAATAAGGCTTGCCCCTACGGATTTATCCGTAGGGGCAACTCACTGGTCCTACGGACATATGCGTAGGGGCCAAAAAATACCTTGTAGGTGCAAAGGCCGCAGGTACAAGTTGAAGCCCTGAACTTGCCCCTACGGGCAAAATATTGCCCCTACGGATATATCTGTAGGTGTTGTTGCCCCTACGGATTACTCCGTAGGGGCAATCAAATCATATATTTTTTTATGTTTTTTTGAATATATTGTATGTACCTACGGATATACCCGTAGGTCCTTGTTATACCCCTACGGATATATCCGTAGGTAATATGCCGTAGGGGCAAAATATCAGGAAACCTGATATTTGGCTCCTACGGATAACTCCGTAGGGGATAGACCGTTGCCCCTATGGATATGTCCGTAGGGGCACTCCCAACACCCTGCACTGAGATCAGTGCAGAAAATATCCGGTTTCCTGATAGTTTGCCCCTACGGATATGTCCGTAGGGGCAACATATATACCTACGGCTTAATCCGTAGGTACATATTGTCTGTATTTTTTTTTTTAAAAATGGGCTGCTAGATTTTTTCCCGCCCTGTGCACAATACTATATACATCAATCAAATCATATATTGCAGTATTCATATTCACATCTCACGCATATATATAATATACAAAAGAAACCCAAAAACTGAATATGATATAAATACAAACCAATATCAATATCGTTTCAAAATGTAGTACAATGTGATATAAATAAATACATGTTTCAAAAAATAAGAACAAAAAAGCTACCCTAGTTCGTTCCAGCTCCATCTCTGAATAACGTTAGAATAACGCGCGCCTGCTCCTCGGTCAATACACTCTGCAATGCGTCGCGAGCGGTATTCTGAGCGGCATGTGGAGCTGGCGATGTGGTCTGCGCAGCCGCCGTCGAGGTAGTCGCTTGCGGAGCCGCGGCTGCGGGATTCTGAGTGGGCGGTGGAGCTACAGGAGCTGTCTGCGGAACCGCAGCCGATGTAGTGGCTTGCGGAGCCGCAGCCGAAGGAGATGCATGTGGAGGCTCGGCCGATCTACCCTGTCGTGTCTGGACATAACTTGTGTAAGAAGCGTGTAAGAACTGTGTATTATTCGAATTCGTATCATTATTAAGTTATTTCGAAAGCCTGTTTGGATATCTAGTTTGGAAAAGCGTTGTTTATTTTAATTACATATGTATGTATGATTAATCAAACTTAAGTCTAAAACCAAATAAGCTCAAGCTACGTACTAATTATGGATATGTTGATATGTATATAATATGAAATGATATTTTACTATAAAGTAGTATACATACCAGCATCTCCTTCAACTCCTGAACGGTGGCCCTCAAGCTATCCAGTTCCTGATGGACATGCCGGTCACTGGAGACGGAGGAAGTAACCGTCGGGGTGGAGTCCAACCTCATATGGGCCCTGCTAGGGCCCAATCCCCGGCCTCTCTCCCAACCTCCGTGGTGCCCTCCGTGTGCGGCGTCCAGAACTGGGGTCAGCAGCCTCGGATCGTTCTGTCCGGTAAAATCGATCCCCGAGGCCTGGGCCTGCTCAACCACCCGCTCCTACACCCACATTAAGCAGTAAAGTATAAGTATAAAATTTAAACTTGAACCTTCCAAAACTAAAATTTCAAATTTGGGTAGAAAAAATATTAACACTTACGTAGTACTCCTGGGTAGCGACGTCGGGATATCGAAGCTCGCCCGTGGCGGGATCTGTCGAGGTGCCGTGGACGGCAAGATATGCGGACAGCACGCTCGGTGTACCACCTGACGCCACGGTCCGAGATGTCTGCAATATTAGAAAGTAACTCTTAATATTAGAAATATTAGAGAATAACTCTTAATATTGAAGAATATTAGAGAATAACTCTTAATTTACTGATAACTCTATGGCTCGAGTAATGTTCCTCGAGCCACCTGTGTAAGTGGGGTGACCCCTCTTCGCCGACTTCTTGTTCTCCATATTCTGAGCGGCCTGTTTCTGCATAACGCATTAACATTTAGTTTTCTAATTAAGAAACACAAAGAAATAAATTATATCATAAATAATGAATTAAATTTAAAATACATACCTGTTTGCGTTCGGAATCGAAATAAGCGCACAATAGAGGCCATGTCTCTACGTCGACTCTCGCAAACGCCGGAGTAGATAGGAGGGCCGCTCTCTCTGCCTCGGGGGTCGCTATCCACAGGGAGTAGCAGTCGGCCTTCAGCTCATTCCTGTTGTATCGGACCTTGGCCTGCATGTTCTTCATCAGGCCATTGTACAGAGCATGAAGGTCGAGCACCCTCCCCGGATGATCAGGGTCGGCTACAGGCTGAAAATCGTAATCCAACTGAAAATACAAAAAAAAACATTGTTATTAGATTGCAAGTGTTAATAATAAATATATTGGATAGATCAAATGAAAATATATATTAATACATACCCGAGCCTGATCAAAGAAGAGGGCGAATGAGCGCTGGTGCTGCTCGCTCCACTCAACGTGAAGTGGATAGTTCTTCACGATCTGGCTCTCGTCCCCCAAATACCGGCCGAACCTCTCGGCATGAGGACCGGTATAGCGATAGTCAAGGGTAAAAAATAGGGGGAATGATGCCTCCCCCCTAGCTCTATCAGGCCTCAGCCTATGGGACTAATTCGGGCCTCGAGTCCCCCTCTGGGGATGGAGAGGCCCTGCGTCTGCACGAAATATCAAGACAATCAATAATAAGACAAAGTTGTATTAAGAAATCAAGGTTAAACAAAAATTCAAGTGTGATATATACCTCTGGTGACTAGCACACGAGCCTGGGCCCGAGCAGCAGCACGAGCGGGACGATAGTTCCTCCGGTGAGGAACAACCGGGGTCCCGGACCCGGACGCATCCCCTCCAACTATAAAATAAACATCGACGCTAAATTTCCATGAAGTTCATATTTATTCTATAGAGCATATGTAAAATGAATAAATATTTTAAATTTATTCATACTAACCTGCAGACGATGCGGAGGGTATGGAAGCGGCAGGAGTGGCCCCTGTGGAAGGTGTGGACGCACCACCTATAATTAGACAATTAAAAATAGTTGCAAAAAGAATGTGTAGATCAATAATATAACGTTCTAAATCAATATGCATGCACCATAGAATATATAAACATACCCGCAGGTGCGGTGGTTGTAGGGTTCCTAGGCACCCTAATGAGGTCTCACAAGGCATCAACCATGCCAATTTCAAATTTTAACGGTGCCGAGAAACCCTAATACGGATCGTTGGCTAGATGTCTAGGCGAAAAAGAAACTAGTTAACACTTAACTACTTGGATACGGAAATACAACCTTTGTAGATCCGGTCCTCCACCTCCACGGCTCCGTGATGAAGTCTTCTCCGCTGTCCAAATCAAAATCCGGGCTCTAGCGTCGGCTTCATCGGAGAAAGAGCGGGCAAGGTCGTCGGCTTCGTGCCGAAGATGATCTACGTCGAGGCATCGCTAGATCAAGCTCCAACTTCACCAAGTGATGAAACTTGTGAAGAAAACACACTCTACTACTTGGCAAGAGGTAGAGGATGAAGAAATAGAAAGTGGGTAGACTTTAGAATTGGATTTCTCACTTGTTTTTATCAATCACCATTGATGAAGCAAGCTTCTTCAAGTGAAGAAGATGAAGAAGAAGATGAATATTATATTAAGTTCTTATCAAAAAGGAAATAATAAGAATACTTATCATAATGTAACCATGGTAATGTGTAGAGAGTTAATCATGGTTGAATGGAATGGTTAGGGTTAAGCATGAGACAAAATGGTCACTTGGTCAAAGCATCATGAAGCTTCAACAAAACAACAAATAAAGCCACCATTCTTTTCTCCTTTCCATTTATTTTCCAAAATATATAAACAAATAAATAAATGAATAAATGAGTAATGGAAAAATAAAACCCTAATTATATGTTTAACCATGGTTTAATTCTTTACACTTAACCAAGTAAACATGTATCATCAAACATGATACAATCATGTGTACAAAAGTATATCACATATACAATGTGCACAAACCGAGTGAGAAAATCCATCTAAAGTGAACCGATACTAGTTAATGCAAAGTAATATATCAAATATATAATTATGCATTAAATCATTAAATCAACACTTGATTTAACGATCCGGTCATATCGCATATCACCGACTAGTATCCAATGTATCGGCTTATCGAATCAATCCTTGAATCGATGACTAGGTTATATCGCATACAACCAATCCATACATTCATCGCGAGAATGGAATACGGTATCACATACACGCATTATTCTCGGTCCCGCACATATCTCATATGCGCTCTTATTTCGTTTCGCTTGAGCCAGGAAACCTCTGTGTAGGACTCTAAAGACTCGTCAATACGCCGGCAGCGGATGATGATCATATCAAACATCCACAAGCCGCAAGCGGTCTGCTAAACGTAACGGCCACCCGGGTATTGAGCGATCAGAAGATCGACGAGCAAGCCCGCTCACACTCCAGTGAATCCAACCAGTAACACTACCGTACAGTCCGGTCTGATCGTCTGATATGTCGCATATCTCGCCTAAGGGTGGTAAACGTCAGACCCCAATAGCTCGATAAGTCGTGTCGATATGAGGTCTATAACAATTCGAGAAACTACTGGTAACACTTACCAGTAAATCTCAGCAACCCTGGCCAGGGATTTCCTGTTATAGCCAATCGAACACAGCGCAACATCAACCCCCTATACCGGGAGAGACGAATCCCCTCCTATCGCTCATTGCCTCCATGTGACTCGGGACTGTACCCAAAAACCACCGTTTTGCACGCCCTCTTGGACGTGGTAAGGTGGAAATCAAAGCACAGTGGGAACCACACAAGACTCTATGACGATCTCGGGTCAACAGACTACTCTGTACCAGTGTCACCAGAGAACTGCCATCTGACGTAAGGTATAATACCATCTGGGAGTTCTCGGCGAGTCCGTCCAGTGTACCCAGTCTCCACTGAGCACCCGTATATCATCTCTGATGTCAAACACCAATGGATATGGGATCATCCATCGCCCATCTGTATGGGCGAGAAGGTACACGCTAGTCTACTCTGGTATATCGATGCCCCGTCTCGATACACCCATGACTAGGGACTTTGAAGGATGTACTTATGGACTACCATGTCCCCACTAGTATGATCCGCATCATAGTCCAGGTAGTCAAGTACAGATCCTAAGGGATTTACCAACATGTAACAGGGAGACAATCAGTGTACACGTTAAGGTAAAGAGCAACCAGATAGCATACTATCATGTCGAGCAAGAAAGTCCTCCCTATATATGTCCCAGCATCCACTACAATATACATCCTATGTATAGTAATGGCCTCTAGGGCATACATATAACTAACAATCTCCCACTTGCACTAGGGCCATCTGATAGCAGTGGTTGTAGTATCTCATACTCAACCATCCCATAAAAGTCTCTCTCTGGGAACAGGCCTTTGTGAGTGGATCCGCTTTGTTGTCCTCTGAGTCTACTCTCCTAACCTCGATCTCCCTGGGGATCAACCATCTCCATGATCAGGTGACACTGCCTTAGAATATGTCTGGATCACTGATGGGACGGACGTTCCTTGGCATAAGCCACAACTCCATTGTCTCACAATGGTTGGAACGTAGTTCATCTCATGAACCAATATACACCCAAACATCCTCCTTGGTAGCATCTTAAGTAGCGATGTATCCTGCCTTTATCGTCTAGTATGTCACGGTATCTAGCTTGGAACTCTTCCAACATACCGTCCCTTTACTGAGGGTAAAGATAATGCCTGTGACTGACATTCAGTCGTCTTTATCACCCTGGAACCATTCCAGTGATTCTCCCCAGGGTCGATTGATACCTTCTCACTACAACTAGTGAGAATCCTAATATCCATTTAGATCTATCTCATAGATCCAAAACCTAGGATTTAGTAGGTATCACTTTGATCCTATATGGAGAATCATTGTGATAAGCGGAGATTGATCGAGCGTAGCATAGGAAACTCCTTCCCTATCAATAGTATGTCATCCACGTACTCTACGAGGATCGTCACCATACTCCCTACTACCCTTTTTGTTTATACAAGGTTCATCTACCATTTTGATGATGTCAACTTCTTTGACTAATCCATCAAAACAGATGTTCCAACTCCGCGATGCCTGCTTTATCACATAAAACATCTTGCACACGTTTCCGCTGCTCCCACTGTCTATGAGGCACTCTGGCTGTGTACTTATAGACGCTCTATTCTAAAACATCATTTAGAAAAGCTGTCATGACACCCAACCACCAGATATCGTAGTCATGGTATGTAGCCGTGGCAAGTAGGATCTGGATGGACTTAAGCATAGGCACTGGAAAAGGTTTCATCATTATCCACGCCTGGTCGATGACGAAAACCTTTAACAAGTCTAGCTTTGAAAGTCTCAACCTTTCCATCTACACCAAGTAATCTTCTCAAGATATACTTGCTCCTGATGGGGATTTAACCCTTCAGATATAGCAGCCAAAGTCCATACTTTGCTGGTGTACATGGATTCCATCTCAGATCACTAAGCATCCAGCCATTCTTACAGAGTCTTACTCCTGATGGCCAGCTCGAAACTAGTTGGGTCATCATCTCATGATGCAATCCTCGCTCCCACTGTCATAGAGAAACAGAAGTATCTCTCAGGTGGGTGAGGAACCCTACTAGATCGGCGGAGAGGCCGAGGTTCGTTGGAATCTACTGAATCCTTTGGTTCTATCAAATCATCAGCTGCAGTCTGTATAGCTGGAACATTTCCAGTTCTACATAACAGACCTTGCCTTGAGCTTGTCCGGATTTTGCTTTTAGACAAAGGCTGGACAACCCCAAATCTTAACTAGCTTAAGATATGGGCTCTTCCCTTTCCATATCACATATGAAGCGGTAGGCATCTGATTTGATTCGAACCCTATTCAATAGGTATGCAACTTCTCAAGTGCATAACACCCAAAAGGAAATAGGTAACTCAGTAGTACTCATCATAGAGCACACCATATCAAATAGGGTGTATCTGCTCCGCCCCGATATACCATCGTGCTATGGTGTATACAGAGGAGTAATGCTGAGAGAGAATCTCATTCTCCTTTAGAATAGTCCAGGAATTCCATGCACAAGTATTCTCCTCCCTGATCTCATCATAGGACATAATACTTATACCCGTATTTTGGTTCTCTACTTCTCGCTTATATTCTGTGAATATCTCAAAAGGCTCGGACTCATGTTTCAACAGGAACATATGTCTGAATCTTGAGAGATTATCAGAGAATGTAATGAAGTACAAAGAACCAGTCCTAGCATGTGTAGACAGGGGACCTTACATACATCAACATGTATCATCCCAAGAGTTTACTAACTCTTTCTCTGTTTCCAATAAACAAAGCTGTGGTCATCTTATCTTTGTGACATGACTGGCAACCCACTGCCCCTACGGATATATACGTAGGGGCGAAAAAAGACCCCGTAGGTGCAAGTTGAGGCCCTGAACTTGCCCCTACGGACAAATTTATGCCCCTACGGATATATCAGTAGGTGCTATAGCCCCTACGGAGTACCCCGTAGGGGTAATAAAATCTTATATGTAATTTTTTTTTTTGAATATATTGTATATACCTACGGATATACCCGTAGGTCCTTTTTAGACCCTTACGGATACCTCCGTAGGGGATATAAAGTATCCCCTACGGTTCAATCCGTAGGGGCCACTCCCAACACACTGCACAGAGATCGGGGGGAAAAATATCAGGAAACCTGATATTTTGCCCCTACGGATAAATTCGTAGGGGATAAACAGTGGCCCCTACGGACATATCCGTAGGGGCACCCCCAACACCCTGCACTGATATCAGGTGGGAAAATATCAGGTTTCCTGATAGTTTGCCCCTACGGATAACTCCGTAGGGGCAACATATGTACCTACGGCGTAATCCGTAGGTACATATTATCTGTATTTTTTTTAAAAAAATGGGCTGCTAGATTTTTTCCCGCCCTGTGCACATTACTATATACATCAATCAAATCATATATTGCAGTATTCATAATCACATCTCACGCATATATATAATATACAAAAGAAACCCAAAATCTGAATATGATATAAATACAAACCAATATCAATATCGTTTCAAAATGTAGTACAATGTGATATAAATAAATACATGTTTCAAAAACTAAGAACCAAAAAGCTACCCTAGTTCGGTCCAGCTCCACCTCCGAATAACGTTAGAATAACGCGCGCCTGCTCCTCGGTAAATACACTCTCCAATGCTACATATAAGGGAGTCTGAGCGGCATGTGGAGCTGGCGATATGGTCTGCGCAGCCGCCGTCGAGGTAGTCGCTTGCGGAGCCGCGGCTGCGGGAGTCTGAGTGGGCGGTGGAGCTACAGGAGCTGTCTGCGGAACCGCAGCCGATGTAGTAGCTTGCGGAGCCGCAGCCGAAGGAGATGCATGTGGAGGCTCGGCCGATCTACCCTGTCGCGTCTGGACATAACGTGTGTAAGAACTGTGTATTATTCGAATTCGTTTCATTATTAAGTTATTTCGAAACCCTGTTTGGATATCTAGTTTGGAAAAGCGTTGTTTATTTTAATTACATATGTATGTATGATTAATCAAACTTAAGTCTAAAACCAAATAAGCTCAAGCTACGTACTAATTATGGATATGTTGATATGTATATAATATGAAATGATATTTTACTATAAAGTAGTATACATACCAGCATCTCCTTCAACTCCTGAACGGTGGGCCTCAAGCTATCCAGTTCCTGATGGACATGCCGGTCACTGGAGACGGAGGAAGTAACCGCCGTGGTGGAGTCCAACCTCATATGGGCCCTGCTAGGGCCCAATCCCCGGCCTCTCTCCCAACCTCCGTGGTGCCCTCCGTGTGCGGCGTCCAGAACTGGGGTCAGCAGCCTCGGATCGTTCTGTCCGGTAAAATCGATCCCCGAGGCCTGGGCCTGCTCAACCACCCGCTCCTACACCCACATTAAGCAGTAAAGTATAAGTATAAAATTTAACTTTGAACCTTCCAAAACTAAAATTTCAAATTTGGGTAGAAAAAATATTAACACTTACGCAGTACTCCTGGGTAGCGACGTCGGGACATCGAAGCTCGCCCGTGGCGGGATCTGTCGAGGTGCCGTGGACGGCAAGATATGCGGACAACATGCTCGGTGTACCACCTGACGCCACGGTCCGAGATGTCTGCAATATTAGAAAGTAACTCTTAATATTAGAAATATTAGAGAATAACTCTTAATATTGCAGAATATTAGAGAATAACTCTTAATTTACCGATAACTCCATGGCTCGAGTAATGTTCCTCGAGCCACCTGTGTAAGTGGGGCGACCCCTCTTCGCCGACTTCCTGTTCTCCATATTCTGAGCGGCCTGTTTCTGCACAACGCATTAACATTTAGTTTTCTAATTAAGAAACACAAAGAAATAAATTATATCATAAATAATGAATTAATTTTAAAATACATACTTGTTTGCGTTCGGAGTCGAAATAAGCGCACAATAGAGGCCATGTCTCTACGTCGACTCTCGCAAACGCCGGAGTAGATAGGAGGGCCGCTCTCTCTGCCTTGGGGGTCGCTATCCACAGGGAGTAGCAGTCGGCCTTCAGCTCATTCCTGTTGTATCAGACCTTGGCCTGCATGTTCTTCATCAGACCATTGTACAGAGCATGAAGGTCGAGCACCCTCCCCGAGTGATCAGGGTCGGCTACAGGCTGAAAATCGTAATCCAACTGAAAATACAAAAAAAAACATTGTTATTAGATTGCAAGTGTTAATAATAAATATATTGGATAGATCAAATGAAAATATATATTAATACATACCCGAGCCTGATCAAAGAAGAGGGCGAATGAGCGCTGGTGCTGCTCGCCCCACTCAACGTGAAGTGGATAGTTCTTCACGATCCGGCTCTCGTCTCCCAAATACCGGCCGAACCTCTCGGCATGAGGACCGGTATAGCGATAGTCAAGGGTAAAAAATAGGGGGAATGCTGCCTCCCCCCTAGCTCTATCAGGCCTCAGCCTATGGGACTGATTCGGGCCTCGAGTCCCCCTCTGGGGATGGAGAGGCCCTGCGTCTGCACGAAATATCAAGACAATCAATAATAAGACAAAGTTGTATTAAGAAATCAAGGTTAAACAAAAAATTCAAGTGTGATATATACCTCCGGTGATTAGCGCACGAGCCTGGGCCCGAGCAGCAGCACGAGCGGGACGATAGTTCCTCCGGTGAGGAACAACCGGGGTCCTGGACCCGGACGCATCCCCTCCAACTATAAAATAAACATCGACGCTAAATCTCCATGAAGTTCATATTTATTCTATATAGCATATGTAAAATAAATAAATATTTTAAATTTATTCATACTAATCTGCAGACGATGCGGAGGGTACGGAAGCGGCAGGAGTGGCCCCTGTGGAAGGTGTGGACGCACCACCTATAATTAGACAATTAAAAATAGATTTTATAAGTAATTGCAAAAAGAATGTGTAGATCAATAATATAACGTTCTAAATCAATATGCATGAACTATAGGACATATAAACATACCCGCAGGTGCGGTGGTGTCACCACCTACAGCTAGACAATAATAAAAATTGCTAAGTAAGAGCAAAAGGAATGTGTATATTTATGATATAGCATTCTAAATCAATATACATACACTATATGATATATAAACATACCTGGAGGAGCGGGGGTGGCCTCTGTCCCAGATGTGGACGCAGGACCAACAACTAGACAATTAAAAATAGATTTTATAAGTAATTGCAAAAAGAATGTGTAGATCAATAATATAACGTTCTAAATCAATATGCATGCACTATAGGACATATAAACATACCCGCAGGTGCGGTGGTGTCACCACCTACAGCTAGACAATAATAAAAATTGCTAAGTAAGAGCAAAAGGAATGTGTATATTTATGATATAGCATTCTAAATCAATATACATACACTAAATGATATATAAACATACCTGGAGGAGCGGGGGTGGCCTCTGTCCCAGATGTGGACGCATCACCAACAACTAGACTATCAAACATTGACAATATAAGTAATTTTGACATAAACAGGCATGAATATCTGTAATATTAAATTGAAAATGGATATGCGTGCAGTATACCTGGATGTGTGGCAAAATCCACACGGAAGGAGGCATCCGAAGGGGTCTCCGATCTGGGTGCAAGACCGGCCCTCTGAAGCTCCCTACGGAGCTCTCCGGGCGGCAGAACCGCTCTGCCTCTGCCTCTGCCTCTGCCGCGGCTGGAGCTCCTGCCGCCCCTCGCTACTCCCGACATCGTCATCAAATCTAGATAAACGGTTCGTGGACGCATTAGACAATCATAAAAGTATTAACTATATATGATCTAGAGCGTAAAATGTGAAGTAATAATATAACATTACTGATAACCTTTTTCGTTTCGTGGGCGCATCATACATATCTACTTGGATTTCATCGTCGATGTCATTTCTAACCCACGTAACTTCATGATCGGTCGAAGACAACCCGTCCTTCGAAACAGACGGTCGGAGCACTTTAAGCCTTCTCTCTTCTTCGTCCTCATCGCTGTCCTCGTATTCTGGGACATCGTAGACATCTCTAGGTTTCCATCGGCATACAACACTCCACCCCGGATGCTTCAAACACTGTGAGTAGTATACTTGGAACGCTTGGTTCGGAAAGATAAACGGATCGTCCTGACCGTAAAATCGAAGTGTGTTCACACTGGTCAATCCATATTCATCTTTCCAAGTCCCAAGAATGCTTCTCCACCTGTCTGTATCGGTTCGCGGATCGTACCAAGTACAGTGGAATATATAAAAGGGTTCTGATCGTCCGGGATAGTGGATGCCGAGTATACAATTTAAGTACCCATAGTAAATCACACCGTCCGATCCTACCGTCGCAATCCCACTATTCTGAGTGATTCTAGATGTTTTTATGTCCTTAACTTCGAATTTGTATCCAAGGACACCAAATCCTTTGTAATGTGCAACCTCCATACTAGGAAATTGAGCTAAACATCTTGAATCACTCTCAAATGATGCAGACAAGTTCGGATCGTGGATCTAACAAAACAAATTTTACGATAAATACATAACGATACAAGTTTAGATTAAAACTGATAGCAATAAAATGTAATTCGAATAACTTACATGCTCTGTGACCCAATCACAAAAATTATCCTGATGGTATTTTTCCAAACGCTCTTTGTTCCAATCAGGATGCCCCTCACGTACCTCGTTAAAATGAGTTCTGTTTTCGACAAATAATTGTGACATTAATATTATGTCATTTCATACACACACAAACACAGATATAACAATTAATCCAAAAGAACTTACTCTCTAATTTGTTCAAGACATACGCAATTAAGCAAGATAAACCGGTATATCTTGTTGATAAACATAGTATCTACCCTCTTATACTCGGCTTTACCATATGGCCCGTCTTGAATTCTTCGTGGTCGGTTAAGCCTTGTCTCAATGTTCTCGTCCAGATAGCGGGAACAAAATGTGGTTGCTTCATCAAGAAGATAACCTTGCATGATAGAACTTTCTGGTCGATTTTTATTGCGTATATACTTCTTAAGAGTGTAAAGGTACCTAATGAGAATATGTTGAATAAATAAACATGGGCATACATGACAAAAATAAATTTATAAATTGCGCGAAACGAAAAATTTAACGTACCTCTCGACGGGATACATCTATCGATATTGTACCGGTCCGGCTAATTTCGCCTCAGTTGCAAGATGAACCGTCAAGTGTATTATGATATCGAAGAATGACGGTGGGAAAATACGCTCAAACTTGCAAAGTATCAACGCAATAGAATTTTCTAGTTTATCCAGCGTCGCAACCTCCAGCGTTTTAGTACACAACTCCCTGAAAAAACAACATAGGTCGTTGATTACTAGACCAACCGAGTCGGGGAGAGAAGTCCTGAGGGCTAATGGAAGAAGGTGCTCCACGATAACATGGTGGTCATGACTTTTCAGCCCATCGATCTTGCCCTTCACAATTTTTATTTTCTTGCTGAATGATCCTGAGAAACCTGTGGGGACTTTCAAATCATGCAACACCTGCAGGAATCTTTTCTTCTCCGGTTGTGACATATGATAAGCGGCATTGGGAAGTACAAACTTGCTCGGTTTACCCGCTACCGGTTTAGGGTGCAGTTCACTTCTTATTCCCCACTCTTGTAGATCCATCCGGGCATTCATGTTGTCTTTCGATTTCCCGTCTTTACACAGAAGCAAGTTAAGTATGTGCTCTGATACTCCCTTCTCTATATGCATGACGTCCAGACAATGACGCACTGAATTTGTAGACCAGTACGGAAGCTCGAAGAAAATGCTTAACTTGTTCCAATATTGTGGTTTGACCTGTCTCGTCGGATCCATCCCGAAGGTCACGTTATTGTAACCATCCCATTTAGCAGTCACGTCCTCTCCGGAAAATGGGGATGGAGGCCCAAGAAGCTCCTGATGACCATCAAAGTGAACCGTGTCTAACCTATAGGGGTGGTCTGGAGGCAGAAAACGTCGATGGCCGCAATAACAAACCTTCCTGCTAAAATTCAAAAATTTTGATGTTGTGTGTTCATGGCAATGAGAACATGCTTTGTGACCATGTACGGACCAACCTGAAAGCATTCCATACGCAGGAAAGTCATTAATTGTCCACATTAAAGCCGCACGCAGTATGAAGGTTGTATTTGTGTTTGAATCATATGTCTCTACACCATCAATGAACAAAGTTTTCAGCTCCTCAATCAGAGGTCGGAGATAGACGTCGATATTGTTCCCCGGTGAGTTTGGTCCGTCGATAAGAAGAGGCATCATAAAGTATGATTGGTCCATAGCCAACCAAGGCGACAGATTATAAATTATCATTACAACGGGCCATGTACTGTGACTTCCAGCCATATAGTTGAATGGGCAGAAGCCATCGGCAGCCAGTCCGAGCCGGACATTGCGAGGATCGCTACTGAATATTGCGTGCCTCCTATCGAAATCCTTCCATGCCGGTGAATCTCTTGGATGGCTCATTTTTCCATTTTCGCTTGGAGGAGCACGGTGATGCCAAATCATTGCCTCGGCTGTTTTCTTGCACCTGAATAGCCTCTGTAGCCTCTGTGTTATGGGAAAATATCGTGCTATCTTCACAGGTATATCAGGCTTCTTATCAGAATCTTTCGGCTTATACCTGGCCTCTCCGCATGTTGGACACTCTTTCAAATCTGAATTCTCTTTCCGGTACAACACGCAATTTTTAGGACATGCTTGAATCTTCTCGCACTTTAGACCCAAATCAGACATCATTTTCTGGGCTTCGTACCAGCTTTCGGGCACATTATTTCCCGGAGGCATAGAATCTTTCAAGAACGAAAGAAGCATTGTGAATGACTTGTTGCTCCATCCATTTAGGCACTTAATTTGGAAAAGTTGGACGAACCATGAGAGGGTGGAATACTTCGCATTCTCATAAATTGGTTTCCTAGCATCATTCATGAAATTTTCATATTTATCCGCACGCGGTCCTTGACCGGAAGGAATGTCATCTTCGGTACGAATAGATTCACCTAGGGCAGCCTCTACCATATCCTCCATTTCTTCTGATGGAAATAAATTTCCGTATCCTGCCGTATTACCGAATTCTTCTTCTTCTCCTGCCGCATTATCGTGTTCTCCTTCTTCTACCGCAGTACTGCATTCTTCGCCTTCCCCATGATATTTCCAAATTGAATAAAGTCTAGTAAACCCATGTTTTACAATATGAAGCTCTGCCAATTCTACCTTCTGCCAGTACTTATTGCCACATCTATCGCACGGACAGAGAATCTTCTCTATTATGATCTTATTATGTGCTCGTGCAAATTCAAGGAAAGCAGCAACTCCTGCGACAAACTTAGGTTGCATACGTTGTTTCCAATCCACATACATCCAGTCCTTAACTCTGACGTACTCATGGGCCATGTTAGACTGAATAACATATAAATTGTAGGTTATGCTGACTATATTGAGAAATATAAGAACGGGATAGTTACTGACAAAGGAGAAAATTCATGTATATGCTTTGTGTGTGCGTTTGTCGTTGAAAAGAATAAATTATCGCACGTTATGTTGACCGATAGACGGGGACTAAGTGGCGCTTTTAGTTTCATATATGGGTATCGATGGGAATATGAAGGTTTCATATTATCATATATTGGTTTTAACCCGAACATCTCGAGTCGCTCTCTGATTATGCGATTGTATGTATGTGTTCCGGCTGTCGGGGGTAGGCTTCTATCCCATTAAGAATGTATAGAGCGAACGCCCATCACTTGTGCTTTCAACCGTTTCGAGTAAATTTCGGCAGCACCTCCCCGCTGTTCTCCGAGTACACTGTAATAGAATAGATAATCATTTCAAAGCTGTGAAACAACGTTGAAATGAACATCTAATCTATCTTTGTACACGGAGAACCAGCGGAAAGGTACCGACGAAATATCTCGAAACGGATGAAAACACAAGTGAATGAAGGCGTTTGCTTTATACATTCTTAACTTGTCCACACGGGACAAATCTATGGGTTACCATACGATTGAATTTTCTCGTCGCGTAGACTATACGACGGTTGTTAGTATCGAGCTATACTGTCCGATATTTAACAACCTTCGTATAGTTCTAGGTCACGACGAGCATCGCACGTATGTTAACCGATAGACGGGGACTAAGTGGCGCTTTTAGTTTCATATACGGGTATCGATGGGAATATGAAGGTTTCATATCATCATCGAGTATCATATATTGGTTTTAACCCGAACATCTCGAGTCGCTCTCTAATTATGCGTTTGTATGTATGTGTTCCGGCTGTCGGGGGTAGGCTTCTATCCCATTAAGAATGTATAGAGCGAACGCCCATCACTTGTGCTTTCAACCGTTTCGAGTAAATTTTGGCAGCACCTCCCCGCTGTTCTCCGAGTACACTGTAATAGAATAGATAATCATTTCAAAGCTGTGAAACAACGTTGAAATGAACATCTAATCTATCTTTGTACACGGAGAACCAGCGGAAAGGTACCGACGAAATATCTCGAAACGGATGAAAACACAAGTGAATGAAGGCGTTTGCTTTATACATTCTTAACTTGTCCACACGGGACAAATCTATGGGTTACCATACGATTGAATTTTCTCGTCGCGTAGACTATACGACGGTTGTTAGTATCGAGCTATATTGTCCGATATTTAACAACCTTCGTATAGTTCTAGGTCACGAAGAGCATCGCACGTATGTTAACCGATAGACGGGGACTAAGTGGCGCTTTTAGTTTCATATACGGGTATCGATGGGAATATGAAGGTTTCATATCATCATCGAGTATCATATATTGGTTTTAACCCGAACATCTCGAGTCGCTCTCTAATTATGCGTTTGTATGTATGTGTTCCGGCTGTCGGGGGTAGGCTTCTATCCCATTAAGAAAAAATGGAGTGTATTTTGCTGTGAGAGACTCTTCAAAGAAATGGAGGAAGAAGCACTAAAGAAAAAAGAGAGAAAAATAAGATTATAAAGTTGAAACTAAACTTGAGCTATCCGCTGAAATCATAAAGCATAGGAAAGTTGATTGAGTCTTGATCTATTGCTCTTTCTTTGCATTATCTCGTATGTCCATTTATAGATTTTAATGCCACATGAGATGTATAATCAGTCAGCTCCCTATGGTTGTATTAATGTCAGCTCTTACACAATATGGGTATCTGCCTTACCATTAAGACAACTATGGAATATGTTAATTTAAAATGTAAGGCTAGCTATCTATGTATTCTGAGGGACTGCTTGCATAGAACTTAGCTTGATCCTCTCAATTATTACACATAAATATGCTGACATGCCTCTCATAACCCTAACCCCAGCCCCACAGTAACCCTAACCCTAGCCCCAACCCTAACCCCAGCCCACCGTAACCCTACCCCAGCCCCACAGTAACCCTAACCCCAGCCCCACCGTAACCCTAACCCCAGCCCCACCCCAGCAGCAGCCGAACCCCAACCCTAACCCTACCCCGACCCCGACCCCGACCCCGACCCCGACCGCCACCGCGCCCCTGCCCAAACCCAACTCTCGCGCGCGCAACCCAGACCCAGCCATGAATAATCCAAAAATGCTTTAATTTACCTCGAGATTTATACCTGAAAGGGTGCGCTGGTGGGCTGGAGCGACGACGGTGGCGAATTGGCGAAGAAACCGGCGGTGGCGACGACGGTGGCGACGAAACCGGCGGTGGCGACGACGGTGGTGACGAAACCGGCGGTGGCGACGACGGTGGCGCCTCTGCCCAACGACGGTGGCGACGCGACGGTGGCGATTTGGGGTTTTTCGCGCGCGTTTGAGGGGGAGAGAGAAAATGAGCGTAGGCTTTTCGATCTGGCTTTATTTTAATACGATATTTACTTGCCCCTACGGATATATCCGTAGGTCCTTTGTTTGCGGCACCGTAGGGGCAAACACCAAATTAAGAATTAATATTTTTATTCTTGAACGTCAGTGCCCGTAGGGGCAACCTTTTAGCCCTACGGATTAATCCGTAGGGCCAAGTTAAATATGCCCCTACGGATAATTCCATCCGTAGGGGTAACCCACTATTTTACTAGTGACATGAAAATCAATTTGATTTTATGCTATGAAGATCTGCTATGAAAGCGATTTATTTACTACGAAGATTAATGGAGAAATATAGAGAGAAGAAAAAAATGTTTACATATGGTTTTTATCTACTGAAAATCATCAAGACCGCCGGTAGCGGCCAAATGGAATGTTAGGGGATGGGGTGTATTTATAGTGTATGTTTTGGACGATATCAGTGGTCGTTTGGATGTTTACGATGATTATAGATTAATTTCGTAATCTGTTTGTTTATTTCTTTATATATTATGCATGCGATATTATTGATAATTATTTATGTATTTGGTTATATATATATATATATGACGGGGAAAAAACAGAAAGCTCCCTTTTTAAAAAACTTCTGATATATTGTCCCTACGGATTAATCTGTAGGGACAAGTATTGCCCCTACGGATTAATCCGGGACAAAATTTCAGAATATCTGATATTTTGTCCTTATGGACTTAGTAACAGGAGCAAAACTTGCCATACAGATTAATCCGTAGGGTAATTTGTAATCCTCTACGTATAACTCCATAGGTACAATTGTTTTATTTTTTTAACAGATAAATTAAAAAAAAACTGTCCCTATGGATTAATCCGTATGGATAACTAGCCCTACCATTTAAGCCGTAGAGATAATGTTTACTCCGTAAGGACATGTTCAGGGCAAAAACTTGCACTTGAGGTCTTTGGACCTACGACGATATTTTAAGTCCCTACGGATTAATCCGTAGGGGCTACAAGTTGCCCTTACGGGTAAATCCGTAGGGGCATATGGATATTGTAGTAGTGCTTTTACACTGCTACAAATAAGGGTTGCCCCTACGGATTTATCCGTAGGGGCAACTCACTGCCCCTACGGACATATGCGTAAGGGCCAAAAAATACCCTGTAGGTGCAAAGGCCGCAGGTGCAAGTTGAGGCCCTGAACTTGCCCCTACGGGCAAAATATTGCCCCTACGGATATATCTGTAGGTGTTGTTGCCCCTACGGATTACTCCGTAGGGGCAATCAAATCATATATTTTTTATGTTTTTTTGAATATATTGTATGTACCTACGGATATACCCGTAGGTCCTTGTTATACCCCTACGGATATATCCGTAGGTAATATGCCGTAGGGGCAAAATATCAGGAAACCTGATATTTGGCCCCTACGGATAACTCCGTAGGGGATAGACCGTTGCCCCTATGGATATGTCCGTAGGGGCACTCCCAACACCCTGCACTGAGATCAGTGCAGAAAATATCCGGTTTCCTGATAGTTTGCCCCTACGGATATGTCCGTAGGGGCAACATATATACCTACGGCTTAATCCGTAGGTACATATTGTCTGTATTTTTTTTTAAAAAATGGGCTGCTAGATTTTTTCCCGCCCTGTGCACAATACTATATACATCAATCAAATCATATATTGCAGTATTCATATTCACATCTCACGCATATATATAATATACAAAAGAAACCCAAAAACTGAATATGATATAAATACAAACCAATATCAATATCGTTTCAAAATGTAGTACAATGTGATATAAATAAATACATGTTTCAAAAAATAAGAACAAAAAAGCTACCCTAGTTCGTTCCAGCTCCATCTCTGAATAACGTTAGAATAACGCGCGCCTGCTCCTCGGTCAATACACTCTGCAATGCGTCGCGAGCGGTAGTCTGAGCGGCATGTGGAGCTGGCGATGTGGTCTGCGCAGCCGCCGTCAAGGTAGTCGCTTGCGGAGCCGCGGCTGCGGGAGTCTGAGTGGGCGGTGGAGCTACAGGAGCTGTCTGCGGAACCGCAGCCGATGTAGTGGCTTGCGGAGCCGCAGCCGAAGGAGATGCATGTGGAGGCTCGGCCGATCTACCCTGTCGTGTCTGGACATAACTTGTGTAAGAAGCGTGTAAGAACTGTGTATTATTCGAATTCGTATCATTATTAAGTTATTTCGAAACCCTGTTTGGATATCTAGTTTGGAAAAGCGTTGTTTATTTTAATTACATATGTATGTATGATTAATCAAACTTAAGTCTAAAACCAAATAAGCTCAAGCTACGTACTAATTATGGATATGTTGATATGTATATAATATGAAATGATATTTTACTATAAAGTAGTATACATACCAGCATCTCCTTCAACTCCTGAACGGTGGCCCTCAAGCTATCCAGTTCCTGATGGACATGCCGGTCACTGGAGACGGAGGAAGTAACCGCCGGGGTGGAGTCCAACCTCATATGGGCCCTGCTAGGGCCCAATCCCCGGCCTCTCTCCCAACTTCCGTGGTGCCCTCCGTGTGCGGCGTCCAGAACTGGGGTCAGCAGCCTCGGATCGTTCTGTCCGGTAAAATCGATCCCCGAGGCCTGGGCCTGCTCAACCACCCGCTCCTACACCCACATTAAGCAGTAAAGTATAAGTATAAAATTTAAACTTGAACCTTCCAAAACTAAAATTTCAAATTTGGGTAGAAAAAATATTAACACTTACGCAGTACTCCTGGGTAGCGACGTCGGGATATCGAAGCTCGCCCGTGGCGGGATCTGTCGAGGTGCCGTGGACGGCAAGATATGCGGACAGCACGCTCGGTGTACCACCTGACGCCACGGTCCGAGATGTCTGCAATATTAGAAAGTAACTCTTAATATTAGAAATATTAGAGAATAACTCTTAATATTGAAGAATATTAGAGAATAACTCTTAATTTACTGATAACTCTATGGCTCGAGTAATGTTCCTCGAGCCACCTGTGTAAGTGGGGTGACCCCTTTTCGCCGACTTCCTGTTCTCCATATTCTGAGCGGCCTGTTTCTGCACAACGCATTAACATTTTGTTTTCTAATTAAGAAACACAAAGAAATAAATTATATCATAAATAATGAATTAAATTTAAAATACATACCTGTTTGCGTTCGGAATCGAAATAAGCGCACAATAGAGGCCATGTCTCTACGTCGACTCTCGCAAACGCCGGAGTAGATAGGAGGGCCGCTCTCTCTGCCTCGGGGGTCGCTATCCACAGGGAGTAGCAGTCGGCCTTCAGCTCATTCCTGTTGTATCGGACCTTGGCCTGCATGTTCTTCATCAGGCCATTGTACAGAGCATGAAGGTCGAGCACCCTCCCCGGGTGATCAGGGTCGGCTACAGGCTGAAAATCGTAATCCAACTGAAAATACAAAAAAAAACATTGTTATTAGATTGCAAGTGTTAATAATAAATATATTGGATAGATCAAATGAAAATATATATTAATACATACCCGAGCCTGATCAAAGAAGAGGGCGAATGAGCGCTGGTGCTGCTCGCCCCACTCAACGTGAAGTGGATAGTTCTTCACGATCTGGCTCTCGTCCCCCAAATACCGGCCGAACCTCTCGGCATGAGGACCGGTATAGCGATAGTCAAGGGTAAAAAATAGGGGGAATGCTGCCTCCCCCCTAGCTCTATCAGGCCTCAGCCTATGGGACTGATTCGGGCCTCGAGTCCCCCTCTGGGGATGGAGAGGCCCTGCGTCTGCACGAAATATCAAGACAATCAATAATAAGACAAAGTTGTATTAAGAAATCAAGGTTTAACAAAAATTCAAGTGTGATATATACCTCTGGTGACTAGCACACGAGCCTGGGCCCGAGCAGCAGCACGAGCGGGACGATAGTTCCTCCGGTGAGGAACAACCGGGGTCCCGGACCCGGACGCATCCCCTCCAACTATAAAATAAACATCGACGCTAAATTTCCATGAAGTTCATATTTATTCTATAGAGCATATGTAAAATGAATAAATATTTTAAATTTATTCATACTAACCTGCAGACGATGCGGAGGGTATGGAAGCGGCAGGAGTGGCCCCTGTGGTAGGTGTGGACGCACCACCTATAATTAGACAATTAAAAATAGATTATATAAGTAATTGCAAAAAGAATGTGTAGATCAATAATATAACGTTCTAAATCAATATGCATGCACCATAGGATATATAAACATACCCGCAGGTGCGGTGGTTGTAGGGTTCCTAGGCACCCTAATGAGGTCTCACAAAGCATCAACCATGCCAATTTTAAATTTTAACGGTGCCGAGAAACCCTAATACGGATCGTTGGCTAGATGTCTAGGCGAAAAAGAAACTAGTTAACACTTAACTACTTGGATACGGAAATACAACCTTTGTAGATCCGGTCCTCCACCTCCACGGCTCCGTGATGAAGTCTTCTCCGCTGTCCAAATCAAAATCCGGGCTCTAGCGTCGGCTTCATCGGAGAAAGAGCGGGCAAGGTCGTCGGCTTCGTGCCGAAGATGATCTACGTCGAGGCATCGCTAGATCAAGCTCCAACTTCACCAAGTGATGAAACTTGTGAAGAAAACACACTCTACTACTTGGCAAGAGGTAGAGGATGAAGAAATAGGAAGTGGGTAGACTTTAGAATTGGATTTCTCACTTGTTTTTATCAATCACCATTGATGAAGCAAGCTTCTTCAAGTGAAGAAGATGAAGAAGAAGAAGATGAATATTATATTAAGTTCTTATCAAAAAGGAAATAATAAGAATACTTATCATAATGTAACCATGGTAATGTGTAGAGAGTTAATCATGGTTGAATGGAATGGTTAGGGTTAAGCATGAGACAAAATGGTCACTTGGTCAAAGCATCATGAAGCTTCAACAAAACAACAAATAAAGCCACCATTCTTTTCTCCTTTCCATTTATTTTCCAAAATATATAAACAAATAAATAAATGAATAAATGAGTAATGGAAAAATAAAACCCTAATTATATGTTTAACCATGGTTTAATTCTTTACACTTAACCAAGTAAACATGTATCATCAAACATGATACAATCATGTGTACAAAAGTATATCACATATACAATGTGCACAAACCGAGTGAGAAAATCCATCTAAAGTGAACCGATACTAGTTAATGCAAAGTAATATATCAAATATATAATTATGCATTAAATCATTAAATCAACACTTGATTTAACGATCCGGTCATATCGCATATCACCGACTAGTATCCAATGTATCGGCTTATCGAATCAATCCTTGAATCGATGACTAGGTTATATCGCATACAACCAATCCATACATTCATCGCGAGAATGGAATACGGTATCACATACACGCATTATTCTCGGTCCCGCACATATCTCATATGCGCTCCTATTTCGTTTCGCTTGAGCCAGGAAACCTCTGTGTAGGACTCTAAAGACTCGTCAATACGCCGGCAGCGGATGATGATCATATCAAACATCCACAAGCCGCAAGCGGTCTGCTAAACGTAACGGCCACCCGGGTATTGAGCGATCAGAAGATCGACGAGCAAGCCCGCTCACACTCCAGTGAATCCAACCAGTAACACTACCGTACAGTCCGGTCTGATCGTCTGATATGTCGCATATCTCGCCTAGGGGTGGTAAACGTCAGACCCCAATAGCTCGATAAGTCGTGTCGATATGAGGTCTATAACAATTCGAGAAACTACTGGTAACACTTACCAGTAAATCTCAGCAACCCTGGCCAGGGATTTCCTGTTATAGCCAATCGAACACAGCGCAACATCAACCCCCTATACCGGGAGAGACGAATCCCCTCCTATCGCTCATTGCCTCCATGTGACTCGGGACTGTACCCAAAAACCACCATTTTGCACGCCCTCTTGGACGTGGTAAGGTGGAAATCAAAGCACAGTGGGAACCACACAAGACTCTATGACGATCTCGGGTCAACAGACTACTCTGTACCAGTGTCACCAGAGAACTGCCATCTGACGTAAGGTATAATACCATCTGGAAGTTCTCGGCGAGTCCGTCCAGTGTACCCAGTCTCCACTGAGCACCCGTATATCATCTCTGATGTCAAACACCAATGGATATGGGATCATCCATCGCCCATCTGTATGGGTCGAGAAGGTACACGCTAGTCTACTCTGGTATATCGATGCCCCGTCTCGATACACCCACGACTAGGGACTTTGAAGGATGTACTTATGGACTACCATGTCCACACTAGTATGATCCGCATCATAGTCCAGGTAGTCAAGTACAGATCCTAAGGGATTTACCAACATGTAACAGGGAGACAATCAGTGTACACGTTAAGGTAAAGAGCAACCAGATAGCATACTATCATGTCGAGCAAGAAAGTTCTCCCTATATATGTCCCAGCATCCACTACAATATACATCCTATGTATAGTAATGGCCTCTAGGGCATACATATAACTAACAATCTCCCACTTGCACTAGGGCCATCTGATAGCAGTGGTTGTAGTATCTCATACTCAACCATCCCATAAAAGTCTCTCTCTGGGAACAGGCCTTTGTGAGTGGATCCGCTGTGTTGTCCTCTGAGTCTACTCTCCTAACCTCGATCTCCCTGGAGATCAACCATCTCCATGATCAGGTGACACTGCCTTAGAATATGTCTGGATCACTGATGGGACGGACGTTCCTTGGCATAAGCCACAACTCCATTGTCTCACAATGGTTGGAACGTAGTTCATCTCATGAACCAATATACACCCAAACATCCTCCTTGGTAGCATCTTAAGGAGCGATGTATCCTGCCTTTATCGTCTAGTATGTCACGGTATCTAGCTTGGAACTCTTCCAACATACCGTCCCTTTACTGAGGGTAAAGACAATGCCTGTGACTGACATTCAGTCGTCTTTATCACCCTGGAACCATTCCAGTGATTCTCCCCAGGGTCGATTGATACCTTCTCACTACAACTAGTGAGAATCCTAATATCCATTTAGATCTATCTCATAGATCCAAAACCTAGGATTTAGTAGGTATCACTTTGATCCTATATGGAGAATCATTGTGATAAGCGGAGATTGATCGAGCGTAGCATAGGAAACTCCTTCCCTATCAAGAGTATGTCATCCACGTACTCTACGAGGATCGTCACCATACTCCCTACTACCCTTTTTGTTTATACAAGGTTCATCTACCATTTTGATGATGTCAACTTCTTTGACTAATCCATCAAAACAGATGTTCCAACTCCGCGATGCCTGCTTTATCACATAAAACATCTTGCACACGTTTCCGCTGCTCCCACTGTCTATGAGGCACTCTGGCTGTGTACTTATAGACGCTCTATTCTAAAACATCATTTAGAAAAGCTGTCATGACACCCAACCACCAGATATCGTAGTCATGGTATGTAGCCGTGGCAAGTAGGATCTGGATGGACTTAAGCATAGGCACTGGAAAAGGTTTCATCATTATCCACGCCTGGTCGATGACGAAAACCTTTAACAAGTCTAGCTTTGAAAGTCTCAACCTTTCCATCTACACCAAGTAATCTTCTCAAGATATACTTGCTCCTGATGGGGATTTAACCCTTCAGATATAGCAGCCAAAGTCCATACTTTGCTGGTGTACATGGATTCCATCTCAGATCACTAAGCATCCAGCCATTCTTACAGAGTCTTACTCCTGATGGCCAGCTCGAAACTAGTTGGGTCATCATCTCATGATGCAATCCTCGCTCCCACTGTCATAGAGAAACAGAAGTATCTCTCAGGTGGGTGAGGAACCCTACTAGATCGGCGGAGAGGCCGAGGTTCGTTGGAATCTACTGAATCCTTTGGTTCTATCAAATCATCAGCTGCAGTCTGTATAGCTGGAACATTTCCAGTTCTACATAACAGACCTTGCCTTGAGCTTGTCCGGATTTTGCTTTTAGACAAAGGCTGGACAACCCCAAATCTTAACTAGCTTAAGATATGGGCTCTTCCCTTTCCATATCACATATGAAGCGGTAGGCATCTGATTTGATTCGAACCCTATTCAATAGGTATGCAACTTCTCAAGTGCATAACACCCAAAAGGAAATAGGTAACTCAGTAGTACTCATCATAGAGCACACCATATCAAATAGGGTGTATCTGCTCCGCCCCGATATACCATCGTGCTATGGTGTATACAGAGGAGTAATGCTGAGAGAGAATCTCATTCTCCTTTAGAATAGTCCAGGAATTCCATGCACAAGTATTCTCCTCCCTGATCTCATCATAGGACATAATACTTATACCCGTATTTTGGTTCTCTACTTCTCGCTTATATTCTGTGAATATCTCAAAAGGCGCGGACTCATGTTTCAACAGGAACATATGTCTGAATCTTGAGAGATTATCAGAGAATGTAATGAAGTACAAAGAACCAGTCCTGGCATGTGTAGACAGGGGACCTTACATACATCAACATGTATCATCCCAAGAGTTTACTAACTCTTTCTCTGTTTCCAATAAACAGAGCTGTGGTCATCTTATCTTTGTGACATGACTAGCAACCCACTGCCCCTACGGATATATACGTAGGGGCGAAAAAAGACCCCGTAGGTGCAAAGGCCGCAGGTGCAAGTTGAGGCCCTGAACTTGCCCCTACGGACAAATTTATGCCCCTACGGATATATCAGTAGGTGCTATGGCCCCTACGGAGTACCCCGTAGGGGTAATAAAATCATATATGTAATTTTTTTTTTGAATATATTGAATATACCTACGGATATACCCGTAGGTCCTTTTTAGACCCCTACGGATACCTCCGTAGGGGATATAAAGTATCCCCTACGGTTCAATCCGTAGGGGCCACTCCTAACACACTGCACTGAGATCGGGGGGAAAAATATCAGGAAACCTGATATTTTGCCCCTACGGATAAATTCGTAGGGGATAAACAGTGGCCCCTACGGACATATCCGTAGGGGCACCCCCAACACCCTGCACTGATATCAGGTGGGAAAATATCAGGTTTCCTGATAGTTTGCCCCTACGGATAACTCCGTAGGGGCAACATATGTACCTACGGCGTAATCCGTAGGTACATATTGTCTGTATTTTTTTTTAAAAATGGGCTGCTAGATTTTTTCCCGCCCTGTGCACATTACTATATACATCAACCAAATCATATATTGCAGTATTCATAATCACATCTCACGCATATATATAATATACAAAAGAAACCCAAAAACTGAATATGATATAAATACAAACCAATATCAATATCGTTTCAAAATGTAGTACAATGTGATATAAATAAATACATGTTTCAAAAAATAAGAACCAAAAAGCTACCCTAGTTCGGTCCAGCTCCACCTCCGAATAACGTTAGAATAACGCGCGCCTGCTCCTCGGTAAATACACTCTCCAATGCTACATATAAGGGAGTCTGAGCGGCATGTGGAGCTGGCGATGTGGTCTGCGCAGCCGCCATCGAGGTAGTCGCTTGCGGAGCCGCGGCTGCGGGAGTCTGAGTGGGCGGTGGAGCTACAGGAGCTGTCTGCGGAACCGCAGCCGATGTAGTAGCTTGCGGAGCCGCAGCCGAAGGAGATGCATGTGGAGGCTCGGCCGATCTACCCTGTCGCGTCTGGACATAACGTGTGTAAGAACTGTGTATTATTCGAATTCGTTTCATTATTAAGTTATTTCGAAACCCTGTTTGGATATCTAGTTTGGAAAAGCGTTGTTTATTTTAATTACATATGTATGTATGATTAATCAAACTTAAGTCTAAAACTAAATAAGCTCAAGCTACGTACTAATTATGGATATGTTGATATGTATATAATATGAAATGATATTTTACTATAAAGTAGTATACATACCAGCATCTCCTTCAACTCCTGAACGGTGGGCCTCAAGCTATCCAGTTCCTGATGGACATGACGGTCACTGGAGACGGAGGAAGTAACCGCCGGGGTGGAGTCCAACCTCATATGGGCCCTGCTAGGGCCCAATCCCCGGCCTCTCTCCCAACCTCCGTGGTGCCCTCCGTGTGCGGCGTCCAGAACTGGGGTCAGCAGCCTCGGATCGTTCTGTCCGGTAAAATCGATCCCCGAGGCCTGGGCCTGCTCAACCACCCGCTCCTACACCCACATTAAGCAGTAAAGTATAAGTATAAAATTTAAACTTGAACCTTCCAAAACTAAAATTTCAAATTTGGGTAGAAAAAATATTAACACTTACGCAGTACTCCTGGGTAGCGACGTCGGGACATCGAAGCTCGCCCGTGGCGGGATCTGTCGAGGTGCCGTGGACGGCAAGATATGCGGACAGCACGCTCGGTGTACCACCTGACGCCACGGTCCGAGATGTCTGCAATATTAGAAAGTAACTCTTAATATTAGAAATATTAGAGAATAACTCTTAATATTGAAGAATATTAGAGAATAACTCTTAATTTACCGATAACTCCATGGCTCGAGTAATGTTCCTCGAGCCACCTGTGTAAGTGGGGCGACCCCTCTTCGCCGACTTCCTGTTCTCCATATTCTGAGCGGCCTGTTTCTGCACAACGCATTAACATTTAGTTTTCTAATTAAGAAACACAAAGAAATAAATTATATCATAAATAATGAATTAAATTTAAAATACATACTTGTTTGCGTTCGGAGTCGAAATAAGCGCACAATAGAGGCCATGTCTCTACGTCGACTCTCGCAAACGCCGGAGTAGATAGGAGGGCCGCTCTCTCTGCCTCGGGGGTCGCTATCCACAGGGAGTAGCAGTCGGCCTTCAGCTCATTCCTGTTGTATCGGACCTTGGCCTGCATGTTCTTCATCAGGCCATTGTACAGAGCATGAAGGTCGAGCACCTTCCCCGAGTGATTAGGGTCGGCTACAGGCTGAAAATCGTAATCCAACTGAAAATACAAAAAAAAACATTGTTATTAGATTGCAAGTGTTAATAATAAATATATTGGATAGATCAAATGAAAATATATATTAATACATACCCGAGCCTGATCAAAGAAGAGGGCGAATGAGCGCTGGTGCTGCTCGCCCCACTCAACGTGAAGTGGATAGTTCTTCACGATCCGGCTCTCGTCTCCCAAATACCGGCCGAACCTCTCGGCATGAGGACCGGTATAGCGATAGTCAAGGGTAAAAAATAGGGGGAATGCTGCCTCCCCCCTAGCTCTATCAGGCCTCAGCCTATGGGACTGATTCGGGCCTCGAGTCCCCCTCTGGGGATGGAGAGGCCCTGCGTCTGCACGAAATATCAAGACAATCAATAATAAGACAAAGTTGTATTAAGAAATCAAGGTTAAACAAAAATTCAAGTGTGATATATACCTCCGGTGATTAGCGCACGAGCCTGGGCCCGAGCAGCAGCACGAGCGGGACGATAGTTCCTCCGGTGAGGAACAACCGGGGTCCCGGACCCGGACGCATCCCCTCCAACTATAAAATAAACATCGACGCTAAATCTCCATGAAGTTCATATTTATTCTATATAGCATATGTAAAATAAATAAATATTTTAAATTTATTCATACTAACCTGCAGACGATGCGGAGGGTACGGAAGCGGCAGGAGTGGCCCCTGTGGAAGGTGTGGACGCACCACCTATAATTAGACAATTAAAAATAGATTTTATAAGTAATTGCAAAAAGAATGTGTAGATCAATAATATAACGTTCTAAATCAATATGCATGAACTATAGGACATATAAACATACCCGCAGGTGCGGTGGTGTCACCACCTACAGCTAGACAATAATAAAAATTGCTAAGTAAGAGCAAAAGGAATGTGTATATTTATGATATAGCATTCTAAATCAATATACATACACTATATGATATATAAACATACCTGGAGGAGCGGGGGTGGCCTCTGTCCCAGATGTGGACGCAGGACCAACAACTAGACAATTAAAAATAGATTTTATAAGTTATTGTAAAAAGAATGTGTAGATCAATAATATAACGTTCTAAATCAATATGCATGCACTATAGGACATATAAACATACCCGCAGGTGCGGTGGTGTCACCACCTACAGCTAGACAATAATAAAAATTGCTAAGTAAGAGCAAAAGGAATGTGTATATTTATGATATAGTATTCTAAATCAATATACATACACTATATGATATATAAACATACCTGGAGGAGCGGGGGTGGCCTCTGTCCCAGATGTGGACGCATCACCAACAACTAGACAATCAAACATTGACAATATAAGTAATTTTGACATAAACAGGCATGAATATCTGTAATATTAAATTGAAAATGGATATGCGTGCAGTATACCTGGATGTGTGGCAAAATCCACACGGAAGGAGGCATCCGAAGGGGTCTCCGATCTGGGTGCAAGACCAGCCCTCTGAAGCTCCCTACGGAGCTCTCCGGGCGGCAGAACCGCTCTGCCTCTGCCTCTGCGTCTGCCGCGGATGGAGCTCCTGCCGCCCCTCGCTGCTCCCGACATCGTCATCAAATCTAGATAAACGGTTCGTGGACGCATTAGACAATCATTAAAAGTATTGACTATATATGATCTAGAGCGTAAAATGTGAAGTAATAATATAACATTACTGATAACCTTTTTCGTTTCGTGGACGCATCATACATATCTACTTGGATTTCATCGTCGATGTCATTTCTAACCCATGTAACTTCATGATCGGTCGAAGACAACCCGTCCTTCGAAACAGACGGTCGGAGCACTTTAAGCTTTCTCTCTTCTTCGTCCTCATCGCTGTCCTCGTATTCTGGGACATCGTAGACATCTCTAGGTTTCCATCGGCATACAACACTCCACCCCGGATGCTTCAAACACTGTGAGTAGTATACTTGGAACGCTTGGTTCGGAAAGATAAACGGATCGTCCTGACCGTAAAATCGAAGTGTGTTCACACTGGTCAATCCATATTCATCTTTCCAAGTCCCAAGACTGCTTCTCCACCTGTCTGTATCGGTTCGCGGATCGTACCAAGTACAGTGGAATATATAAAAGGGTTCTGATCGTCCGGGATAGTGGATGCCGAGTATACAATTTAAGTACCCATAGTAAATCACACCGTCCGATCCTACCGTCGCAATCCCACTATTCTGAGTGATTCTAGATGTTTCTATGTCCTTAACTTCGAATTTGTATCCAAGGACACCAAATCCTTTGTAATGTGCAACCTCCATACTAGGAAATTGAGCTAAACATCTTGAATCACTCTCAAATGATGCAGACAAGTTCGGATCGTGGATCTAACAAAACAAATTTTACGATAAATACATAACGATACAAGTTTAGATTAAAACTGATAGCAATAAAATGTAATTCGAATAACTTACATGCTCTGTGACCCAATCACAAAAATTATCCTGATGGTATTTTTCCAAACGCTCTTCGTTCCAATCAGGATGCCCCTCACGTACCTCGTTAAAATGAGTTCTGTTTTCGACAAATAATTGTGACATTAATATTATGTCATTTCATACACACACAAACACAGATATAACAATTAATCCAAAAGAACTTACTCTCTAATTTGTTCAAGACATACGCAATTAAGCAAGATAAACCGGTATATCTTGTTGATAAACATAGTGTCTACCCTCTTATACTCGGCTTTACCATATGGCCCGTCTTGAATTCTTCGTGGTCGGTTAAGCCTTGTCTCAATGTTCTCGTCCAGATAGCGGGAACAAAATGTGGTTGCTTCATCAAGAAGATAACCTTGCATGATAGAACCCTCTGGTCGATTTTTATTGCGTATATACTTCTTAAGAGTGTAAAGGTACCTAATGAGAATATGTTGAATAAATAAACACGGGCATACATGACAAAAATAAATTTATAAATTGCGCGAAACGAAAAATTTAACGTACCTCTCGACGGGATACATCCATCGATATTGTACCGGTCCGGCTAATTTCGCCTCAGTTGCAAGATGAACCGTCAAGTGTATTATGATATCGAAGAATGACGGTGGGAAAATACGCTCAAACTTGCAAAGTATCAACGCAATAGATTTCTAGTTTTATCCAGCGTCGCAACCTCCAGCGTTTTAGCACACAACTCCCTGAAAAAAACAACATAGGTCGTTGATTACTAGACCAACCGAGTCGGGGAGAGAAGTCCTGAGGGCTAATGGAAGAAGGTGCTCCACGATAACATGGTGGTCATGACTTTTCAGCCCATCGATCTTGCCCTTCACAATTTTTATTTTCTTGCTGAATGATCCTGAGAAACCTGTGGGGGACTTTCAAATCATGCAACACCTGCAGGAATCTTTCTTCTCCGGTTGTGACATATGATAAGCGGCATTGGGAAGTACAAACTTGCCCGGTTTACCCGCTACCCGGTTTAGGGTGCAGTTCACTTCTTATTCCCCACTCTTGTAGATCCATCCGGGCATTCATGTTGTCTTTCGATTTCCCGTCTTTACACAGAAGCAAGTTAAGTATGTGCTCTGATACTCCCTTCTCTATATGCATGACGTCCAGACAATGACGCACTGAATTTGTAGACCAGTACGGAAGCTCGAAGAAATGCTTAACTTGTTCCAATATTGTGGTTTGACCTGTCTCGTCGGATCCATCCCGAAGGTCACGTTATTGTAACCATCCCATTTAGCAGTCACGTCCTCTCCGGACAATGGGGATGGAGGCCCAAGAAGCTCCTGATGACCATCAAAGTGAACCGTGTCTAACCTATAGGGGTGGTCTGGAGGCAGAAAACGTCGATGGCCGCAATAACAAACCTTCCTGCTAAAATTCAAAAATTTTGATGTTGTGTGTTCATGGCAATGAGGACATGCTTTGTGACCATGTACGGACCAACCTGAAAGCATTCCATACGCAGGAAAGTCATTAATTGTCCACATTAAAGCCGCACGCAGTATGAAGGTTGTATTTGTGTTTGAATCATATGTCTCTACACCATCAATGAACAAAGTTTTCAGCTCCTCAATCAGAGGTCGGAGATAGACGTCGATATTGTTCCCCGGTGAGTTTGGTCCGTCGATAAGAAGAGGCATCATAAAGTATGATTGGTCCATAGCCAACCAAGGCGACAGATTATAAATTATCATTACAACGGGCCATGTACTGTGACTTCCAGCCATATAGTTGAATGGGCAGAAGCCATCGGCAGCCAGTCCGAGCCGGACATTGCGAGGATCGCTACTGAATATTGCGTGCCTCCTATCGAAATCCTTCCATGCCGGTGAATCTCTTGGATGGCTCATTTTTCCATTTTCGCTTGGAGGAGCACGGTGATGCCAAATCATTGCCTCGGCTGTTTTCTTGCACCTGAATAGCCTCTGTAGCCTCTGTGTTATGGGAAAATATCGTGCTATCTTCACAGGTATATCAGGCTTCTTATCAGAATCTTTCGGCTTATACCTGGCCTCTCCGCATGTTGGACACTCTTTCAAATCTGAATTCTCTTTCCGGTACAACACGCAATTTTTAGGACACGCTTGAATCTTCTCGCACTTTAGACCCAAATCAGACATCATTTTCTGGGCTTCGTACCAGCTTTCGGGCACATTATTTCCCGGAGGCATAGAATCTTTCAAGAACGAAAGAAGCATTGTGAATGACTTGTTGCTCCATCCATTTAGGCACTTAATTTGGAAAAGTTGGACGAACCATGAGAGGGTGGAATACTTCGCATTCTCATAAATTGGTTTCCTAGCATCATTCATGAAATTTTCATATTTATCCGCACGCGGTCCTTGACCGGAAGGAATGTCATCTTCGGTACGAATAGATTCACCTAGGGCAGCCTCTACCATATCCTCCATTTCTTCTGATGGAAATAAATTTCCGTATCCTGCCGTATTACCGAATTCTTCTTCTTCTCCTGCCGCATTATCGTGTTCTCCTTCTACCGCAGTACTGCATTCTTCTCCTTCCCCGTGATATTTCCAAATTGAATAAAGTCTAGTAAACCCATGTTTTACAATATGAAGCTCTGCCAATTCTACCTTCTGCCAGTACTTATTGCCACATCTATCGCACGGACAGAGAATCTTCTCTATTATGATCTTTTTATGTGCTCGTGCAAATTCAAGGAAAGCAGCAACTCCTGCGACAAACTTAGGTTGCATACGTTGTTTCCAATCCACATACATCCAGTCCTTAACTCTGACGTACTCATGGGCCATGTTAGACTGAATAACATATAAATTGTAGGTTATGCTGACTATATTGAGAAATATAAGAACGGGATAGTTACTGACAAAAGAGAAAATTCATGTATATGCTTTGTGTGTGCGTTTGTTGTTGAAAAGAATAAATTATCGCACGTTATATTGACCGATAGACGGGGACTAAGTGGCGCTTTTAGTTTCATATATGGGTATCGATGGGAATATGAAGGTTTCATATTATCATATATTGGTTTTAACCCGAACATCTCGAGTCGCTCTCTGATTATGCGTTTGTATGTATGTGTTCCGGCTGTCGGGGGTAGGCTTCTATCCCATTAAGAATGTATAGAGCGAACGCCCATCACTTGTGCTTTCAACCGTTTCGAGTAAATTTCGGCAGAACCTCCCCGCTGTTCTCCGAGTACACTGTAATAGAATAGATAATCATTTCAAAGCTGTGAAACAACGTTGAAATGAACATCTAATATATCTTTGTACACGGAGAACCAGCGGAAAGGTACCGACGAAATATCTCGAAACGGATGAAAACACAAGTGAATGAAGGCGTTTGCTTTATACATTCTTAACTTGTCCACACGGGACAAATCTATGGGTTACCATACGATTGAATTTTCTCGTCGCGTAGACTATACGACGGTTGTTAGTATCGAGCTATACTGTCCGATATTTAACAACCTTCGTATAGTTCTAGGTCACGACGAGCATCGCACGTATGTTAACCGATAGACGGGGACTAAGTGGCGCATTTAGTTTCATATACGGGTATCGATGGGAATATGAAGGTTTCATATCATCATCGAGTATCATATATTGGTTTTAACCCGAACATCTCAAGTCGCTCTCTAATTATGCGTTTGTATGTATGTGTTCCGGCTGTCGGGGGTAGGCTTCTATCCCATTAAGAATGTATAGAGCGAACGCCCATCACTTGTGCTTTCAACCGTTTCGAGTAAATTTCGGCAGCACCTCCCCGCTGTTCTCCGAGTACACTGTAATAGAATAGATAATCATTTCAAAGCTGTGAAACAACGTTGAAATGAACATCTAATCTATCTTTGTACACGGAGAACCAGCGGAAAGGTACCGACGAAATATCTCGAAACGGATGAAAACACAAGTGAATGAAGGCGTTTGCTTTATACATTCTTAACTTGTCCACACGGGACAAATCTATGGGTTACCATACGATTGAATTTTCTCGTCGCGTAGACTATACGACGGTTGTTAGTATCGAGCTATACTGTCCGATATTTAACAACCTTCGTATAGTTCTAGGTCACGACGAGCATCGCACGTATGTTAACCGATAGACGGGGACTAAGTGGCGCTTTTAGTTTCATTTACGGGTATCGATGGGAATATGAAGGTTTCATATCATCATCGAGTATCATATATTGGTTTTAACCCGAACATCTCGAGTCGCTCTCTAATTATGCGTTTGTATGTATGTGTTCCGGCTGTCGGGGGTAGGCTTCTATCCCATTAAGAAAAAATGGAGTGTATTTCGCTGTGAGAGACTCTTCAAAGAAATGGAGGAAGAAGCACTAAAGAAAAAAGAGAGAAAAATAAGAATATAAAGTTGAAACTAAACTTGAGCTATCCGCTGAAATCATAAAGCATAGGAAAGTTGATTGAGTCTTGATCTATTGCTCTTTCTTTGCATTATCTCGTATGTCCATTTATAGATTTTAATGCCACATGAGATGTATAATCAGTCAGCTCCCTATGGTTGTATTAATGTCAGCTCTTACACAATATGGGTATCTGCCTTACCATTAAGACAACTATGGAATATGTTAATTTAAAATGTAAGGCTAGCTATCTATGTATTCTGAGGGACTGCTTGCATAGAACTTAGCTTGATCCTCTCAATTATTACACATAAATATGCTGACATGCCTCTCATAACCCTAACCCCAGCCCCACAGTAACCCTAACCCTAGCCCCAACCCTAACCCCAGCCCACCGTAACCCTACCCCAGCCCCACAGTAACCCTAACCCCAGCCCCACCGTAACCCTAACCCCAGCCCCACCCCAGCAGCAGCCGAGCCCCAACCCTAACCCTACCCCAACCCCGACCCCGACCCCGACCCCGACCGCCACCGCGCCCCTGCCCAAACCCAACTCTCGTGCGCGCAACCCAGACCCAGCCATGAATAATCCAAAAATGCTTTAATTTACCTCGAGATTTATACCTAAACGGGTGCGCTGGTGGGCTGGAGCGACGACGGTGGCGAATTGGCGAAGAAACCGGCGGTGGCGACGACGGTGGCGACGAAACCGACGGTGGCGACGACGGTGGCGACGAAATCGGCGGTGGCGACGTCGGTGGCGCCTCTGCCCAATGACGGTGGCGACGCGACGGTGGCGATTTAGGGTTTTTCGCGCGCGTTTGATGGGGAGAGAGAAAATGAGCGTAGGCTTTTCGATCTGGCTTTATTTTAAAACGATATTTACTTGCCCCTACGGATATATCCGTAGGTCCTTTGTTTGCGGCACCGTAGGGGCAAACACCAAATTAAGAATTAATATTTTTATTCTTGAACGTCAATGCCCGTAGTGGCAACCTTTTAGCCCTACGGATTAATCCGTAGGGCCAAGTTAAATATGCCCCTACGGATAATTCCATCCGTAGGGGCAACCCACTATTTTACTAGTGACATGAAAATCAATTTGATTTTATGCTATGAAGATCTGCTATGAAAGCGATTTATTTACTACGAAGATTAATGGAGAAATATAGAGAGAAGAAAAAAATGTTTACATATGGTTTTTATCTACTGAGAATCATCAAGACCGCCGGTAGCGGCCAAATGGAATGTTAGGGGATGGGGTGTATTTATAGTGTATGTTTTGGACGATATCAGTGGTCGTTTGGATGTTTACGATGATTATAGATTAATTTCGTAATCTGTTTGTTTATTTCTTTATATATTATGCATGCGATATTATTGATAATTATTTATGTATTTGGTTATATATATATATATATGACGGGGAAAAAACAGAAAGCTCCCATTTTAAAAAACTTCTGATATATTGTCCCTACGGATTAATCTGTAGGGACAAGTATTGCCCCTACGGATTAATCCGGGACAAAATTTCAGAATATCTGATATTTTGTCCTTATGGACTTAGTAACAGGAGCAAAACTTGCCATACAGATTAATCCGTAGGGTAATTTGTAATCCTCTACGTATAACTCCATAGGTACAATTGTTTTATTTTTTTAACAGATAAATTAAAAAAAAACTGTCCCTATGGATTAATCCGTATGGATAACTAGCCCTACCATTTAAGCCGTAGAGATAATGTTTACTCCGTAAGGACATGTTCAGGGCAAAAACTTGCACTTGAGGTCTTTGGACCTACGACGATATTTTAAGTCCCTACGGATTAATCCGTAGGGGCTACAAGTTGCCCTTACGGGTAAATCCGTAGGGGCATATGGATATTGTAGTAGTGCTTTTACACTGCTACAAATAAGGGTTGCCCCTACGGATTTATCCGTAGGGGCAACTCACTGCCCCTACGGACATATGCGTAGGGGCCAAAAAATACCCTGTAGGTGCAAAGGCCGCAGGTGCAAGTTGAGGCCCTGAACTTGCCCCTACGGGCAAAATATTGCCCCTACGGATATATCTGTAGGTGTTGTTGCCCCTACGGATTACTCCGTAGGGGCAATCAAATCATATATTTTTTATGTTTTTTTGAATATATTGTATGTACCTACGGATATACCCGTAGGTCCTTGTTATACCCCTACGGATATATCCGTAGGTAATATGCCGTAGGGGCAAAATATCAGGAAACCTGATATTTGGCCCCTACGGATAACTCCGTAGGGGATAGACCGTTGCCCCTATGGATATGTCCGTAGGGGCACTCCCAACACCCTGCACTGAGATCAGTGCAGAAAATATCCGGTTTCCTGATAGTTTGCCCCTACGGATATGTCCGTAGGGGCAACATATATACCTACGGCTTAATCCGTAGGTACATATTGTCTGTATTTTTTTTTAAAAAATGGGCTGCTAGATTTTTTCCCGCCCTGTGCACAATACTATATACATCAATCAAATCATATATTGCAGTATTCATATTCACATCTCACGCATATATATAATATACAAAAGAAACCCAAAAACTGAATATGATATAAATACAAACCAATATCAATATCGTTTCAAAATGTAGTACAATGTGATATAAATAAATACATGTTTCAAAAAATAAGAACAAAAAAGCTACCCTAGTTCGTTCCAGCTCCATCTCTGAATAACGTTAGAATAACGCGCGCCTGCTCCTCGGTCAATACACTCTGCAATGCGTCGCGAGCGGTAGTCTGAGCGGCATGTGGAGCTGGCGATGTGGTCTGCGCAGCCGCCGTCGAGGTAGTCGCTTGCGGAGCCGCGGCTGCGGGAGTCTGAATGGGCGGTGGAGCTACAGGAGCTGTCTGCGGAACCGCAGCCGATGTAGTGGCTTGCGGAGCCGCAGCCGAAGGAGATGCATGTGGAGGCTCGGCCGATCTACCCTGTCGTGTCTGGACATAACTTGTGTAAGAAGCGTGTAAGAACTGTGTATTATTCGAATTCGTATCATTATTAAGTTATTTCGAAACCCTGTTTGGATATCTAGTTTGGAAAAGCGTTGTTTATTTTAATTACATATGTATGTATGATTAATCAAACTTAAGTCTAAAACCAAATAAGCTCAAGCTACGTACTAATTATGGATATGTTGATATGTATATAATATGAAATGATATTTTACTATAAAGTAGTATACATACCAGCATCTCCTTCAACTCCTGAACGGTGGCCCTCAAGCTATCCAGTTCCTGATGGACATGCCGGTCACTGGAGACGGAGGAAGTAACCGCCGGGGTGGAGTCCAACCTTATATGGGCCCTGCTAGGGCCCAATCCCCGGCCTCTCTCCCAACCTCCGTGGTGCCCTCCGTGTGCGGCGTCCAGAACTGGGGTCAGCAGCCTCGGATCGTTCTGTCCGGTAAAATCGATCCCCGAGGCCTGGGCCTGCTCAACCACCCGCTCCTACACCCACATTAAGCAGTAAAGTATAAGTATAAAATTTAAACTTGAACCTTCCAAAACTAAAATTTCAAATTTGGGTAGAAAAAATATTAACACTTACGCAGTACTCCTGGGTAGCGACGTCGGGATATCGAAGCTCGCCCGTGGCGGGATCTGTCGAGGTGCCGTGGACGGCAAGATATGCGGACAGCACGCTCGGTGTACCACCTGACGCCACGGTCCGAGATGTCTGCAATATTAGAAAGTAACTCTTAATATTAGAAATATTAGAGAATAACTCTTAATATTGAAGAATATTAGAGAATAACTCTTAATTTACTGATAACTCTATGGCTCGAGTAATGTTCCTCGAGCCACCTGTGTAAGTGGGGTGACCCCTCTTCGCCGACTTCCTGTTCTCCATATTCTGAGCGGCCTGTTTCTGCACAACGCATTAACATTTAGTTTTCTAATTAAGAAACACAAAGAAATAAATTATATCATAAATAATGAATTAAATTTAAAATACATACCTGTTTGCGTTCGGAATCGAAATAAGCGTATAATAGAGGCCATGTCTCTACGTCGACTCTCGCAAACGCCGGAGTAGATAGGAGGGCCGCTCTCTCTGCCTCGGGGGTCGCTATCCACAGGGAGTAGCAGTCGGCCTTCAGCTCATTCCTGTTGTATCGGACCTTGGCCTGCATGTTCTTCATCAGGCCATTGTACAGAGCATGAAGGTCGAGCACCCTCCCCGGGTGATCAGGGTCGGCTACAGGCTGAAAATCGTAATCCAACTGAAAATACGAAAAAAACATTGTTATTAGATTGCAAGTGTTAATAATAAATATATTGGATAGATCAAATGAAAATATATATTAATACATACCCGAGCCTGATCAAAGAAGAGGGTGAATGAGCACTGGTGCTGCTCGCCCCACTCAACGTGAAGTGGATAGTTCTTCACGATCTGGCTCTCGTCCCCCAAATACCGGCCGAACTTCTCGGCATGAGGACCGGTATAGCGATAGTCAAGGGTAAAAAATAGGGGGAATGCTGCCTCCCCCCTAGCTCTATCAGGCCTCAGCCTATGGGACTGATTCGGGCCTCGAGTCCCCCTCTGGGGATGGAGAGGCCCTGCGTCTGCACGAAATATCAAGACAATCAATAATAAGACAAAGTTGTATTAAGAAATCAAGGTTAAACAAAAATTCAAGTGTGATATATACCTCTGGTGACTAGCACACGAGCCTGGGCCCGAGCAGCAGCACGAGCGGGACGATAGTTCCTCCGGTGAGGAACAACCGGGGTCCCGAATCCGGACGCATCCCCTCCAACTATAAAATAAACATCGACGCTAAATTTTCATGAAGTTCATATTTATTCTATAGAGCATATGTAAAATGAATAAATATTTTAAATTTATTCATACTAACCTGCAGACGATGCGGAGGGTATGGAAGCGGCAGGAGTGGCCCCTGTGGAAGGTGTGGACGCACCACCTATAATTAGACAATTAAAAATAGATTATATAAATAATTGCAAAAAGAATGTGTAGATCAATAATATAACGTTCTAAATCAATATGCATGCACCATAGGATATATAAACATACCCGCATGTGCGGTGGTTGTAGGGTTCCTAGGCACCCTAATGAGGTCTCACAAGGCATCAACCATGCCAATTTCAAATTTTAACGGTGCCGAGAAACCCTAATACGGATCGTTGGCTAGATGTCTAGGCGAAAAAGAAACTAGTTAACACTTAACTACTTGGATACGGAAATACAACCTTTGTAGATCCGGTCCTCCACCTCCACGGCTCCGTGATGAAGTCTTCTCCGCTGTCCAAATCAAAATCCGGGCTCTAGCGTCGGCTTCATCGGAGAAAGAGCGGGCAAGGTCGTCGGCTTCGTGCCGAAGATGATCTACGTCGAGGCATCGCTAGATCAAGCTCCAACTTCACCAAGTGATGAAACTTGTGAAGAAAACACACTCTACTACTTGGCAAGAGGTAGAGGATGAAGAAATAGGAAGTGGGTAGACTTTAGAATTGGATTTCTCACTTGTTTTTATCAATCACCATTGATGAAGCAAGCTTCTTCAAGTGAAGAAGATGAAGAAGAAGAAGATGAATATTATATTAAGTTCTTATCAAAAAGGAAATAATAAGAATACTTATCATAATGTAACCATGGTAATGTGTAGAGAGTTAATCATGGTTGAATGGAATGGTTAGGGTTAAGCATGAGACAAAATGGTCACTTGGTCAAAGCATCATGAAGCTTCAACAAAACAACAAATAAAGCCACCATTCTTTTCTCCTTTCCATTTATTTTCCAAAATATATAAACAAATAAATAAATGAATAAATGAGTAATGGAAAAATAAAACCCTAATTATATGTTTAACCATGGTTTAATTCTTTACACTTAACCAAGTAAACATGTATCATCAAACATGATACAATCATGTGTACAAAAGTATATCACATATACAATGTGCACAAACCGAGTGAGAAAATCCATCTAAAGTGAACCGATACTAGTTAATGCAAAGTAATATATCAAATATATAATTATGCATTAAATCATTAAATCAACACATGATTTAACGATCCGGTCATATCGCATATCACCGACTAGTATCCAATGTATCGGCTTATCGAATCAATCCTTGAATCGATGACTAGGTTATATCGCATACAACCAATCGATACATTCATCGCGAGAATGGAATACGGTATCACATACACGCATTATTCTCGGTCCCGCACATATCTCATATGCGCTCCTATTTCGTTTCGCTTGAGCCAGGAAACCTCTGTGTAGGACTCTAAAGACTCGTCAATACGCCGGCAGCGGATGATGATCATATCAAACATCCACAAGCCGCAAGCGGTCTGCTAAACGTAACGGCCATCCGGGTATTGAGCGATCAGAAGATCGACGAGCAAGCCCGCTCACACTCCAGTGAATCCAACCAGTAACACTACCGTACAGTCCGGTCTGATCGTCTGATATGTCGCATATCTCGCCTAGGGGTGGTAAATGTCAGACCCCAATAGCTTGATAAGTCGTGTCGATATGAGGTCTATAACAATTCGAGAAACTACTGGTAACACTTACCAGTAAATCTCAGCAACCCTGGCCAGGGATTTCCTGTTATAGCCAATCGAACACAGCGCAACATCAACCCCCTATACCGGGAGAGACGAATCCCCTCCTATCGCTCATTGCCTCCATGTGACTCGGGACTGTACCCAAAAACCACCGTTTTGCACGCCCTCTTGGACGTGGTAAGGTGGAAATCAAAGCACAGTGGGAACCACACAAGACTCTATGACGATCTCGGGTCAACAGACTACTCTGTACCAGTGTCACCAGAGAACTGCCATCTGACGTAAGGTATAATACCATCTGGGAGTTCTCGGCGAGTCCGTCCAGTGTACCCAGTCTCCACTGAGCACCCGTATATCATCTCTGATGTCAAACACCAATGGATATGGGATCATCCATCGTCCATCTGTATGGGTCGAGAAGGTACACGCTAGTCTACTCTGGTATATCGATGCCCCGTCTCGATACACCCACGACTAGGGACTTTGAAGGATGTACTTATGGACTACCATGTCCCCACTAGTATGATCCGCATCATAGTCCAGGTAGTCAAGTACAGATCCTAAGGGATTTACCAACATGTAACAGGGAGACAATCAGTGTACACGTTAAGGTAAAGAGCAACCAGATAGCATACTATCATGTCGAGCAAGAAAGTCCTCCCTATATATGTCCCAGCATCCACTACAATATACATCCTATGTATAGTAATGGCCTCTAGGGCATACATATAACTAACAATCTCCCACTTGCACTAGGGCCATCTGATAGCAGTGGTTGTAGTATCTCATACTCAACCATCCCATAAAAGTCTCTCTCTGGGAACAGGCCTTTGTGAGTGGATCCGCTGTGTTGTCCTCTGAGTCTACTCTCCTAACCTCGATCTCCCTGGAGATCAACCATCTCCATGATCAGGTGACACTGCCTTAGAATATGTCTGGATCACTGATGGGACGGACGTTCCTTGGCATAAGCCACAACTCCATTGTCTCACAATGGTTGGAACTAGTTCATCTCATGAACCAATATACACCCAAACATCCTCCTTGGTAGCATCTTAAGGAGCGATGTATCCTGCCTTTATCGTCTAGTATGTCACGGTATCTAGCTTGGAACTCTTCCAACATACCGTCCCTTTACTGAGGGTAAAGACAATGCCTGTGACTGACATTCAGTCGTCTTTATCACCCTGGAACCATTCCAGTGATTCTCCACAGGGTCGATTGATACCTTCTCACTACAACTAGTGAGAATCCTAATATCCATTTAGATCTATCTCATAGATCCAAAACCTAGGATTTAGTAGGTATCACTTTGATCCTATATGGAGAATCATTGTGATAAGCGGAGATTGATCGAGCGTAGCATAGGAAACTCCTTCCCTATCAAGAGTATGTCATCCACGTACTCTACGAGGATCGTCACCATACTCCCTACTACCCTTTTTGTTTATACAAGGTTCATCTACCATTTTGATGATGTCAACTTCTTTGACTAATCCATCAAAACAGATGTTCCAACTCCGCGATGCCTGCTTTATCACATAAAACATCTTGCACACGTTTCCGCTGCTCCCACTGTCTATGAGGCACTCTGGCTGTGTACTTATAGACGCTCTATTCTAAAACATCATTTAGAAAAGCTGTCATGACACCCAAACACCAGATATCGTAGTCATGGTATGTAGCCGTGGCAAGTAGGATCTGGATGGACTTAAGCATAGGCACTGGAAAAGGTTTTATCATTATCCACGCCTGGTCGATGACGAAAACCTTTAACAAGTCTAGCTTTGAAAGTCTCAACCTTTCCATCTACACCAAGTAATCTTCTCAAGATATACTTGCTCCTGATGGGGATTTAACCCTTCAGATATAGCAGCCAAAGTCCATACTTTGCTGGTGTACATGGATTCCATCTCAGATCACTAAGCATCCAGCCATTCTTACAGAGTCTTACTCCTGATGGCCAGCTCGAAACTAGTTGGGTCATCATCTCATGATGCAATCCTCGCTCCCACTGTCATAGAGAAACAGAAGTATCTCTCAGGTGGGTGAGGAACCCTACTAGATCGGCGGAGAGGCCGAGGTTCGTTGGAATCTACTGAATCCTTTGGTTCTATCAAATCATCAGCTGCAGTCTGTATAGCTGGAACATTTCCAGTTCTACATAACAGACCTTGCTTTGAGCTTGTCCGGATTTTTCTTTTAGACAAAGGCTGGACAACCCCAAATCTTAACTAGCTTAAGATATGGGCTCTTCCCTTTCCATATCACATATGAAGCGGTAGGCATCTGATTTGATTCGAACCCTATTCAATAGGTATGCAACTTCTCAAGTGCATAACACCCAAAAGGAAATAGGTAACTCAGTAGTACTCATCATAGAGCACACCATATCAAATAGGGTGTATCTGCTCCGCCCCGATATACCATCGTGCTATGGTGTATACAGAGGAGTAATGCTGAGAGAGAATCTCATTCTCCTTTAGAATAGTCCAGGAATTCCATGCACGAGTATTCTCCTCCCTGATCTCATCATAGGACATAATACTTATACCCGTATTTTGGTTCTCTACTTCTCGCTTATATTCTGTGAATATCTCAAAAGGCTCGGACTCATGTTTCAACAGGAACATATGTCTGAATCTTGAGAGATTATCAGAGAATGTAATGAAGTACAAAGAACCAGTCCTGGCATGTGTAGACAGGGGACCTTACATACATCAACATGTATCATCCCAAGAGTTTACTAACTCTTTCTCTGTTTCCAATAAACAGAGCTGTGGTCATCTTATCTTTGTGACATGACTGGCGAGTTTCACAAGATGTAAATTAAAACTGATTTAAATATGCATCTAAATGTAACTTCAGCTAGTCGGGCCACATTGATATGACCTAGTCTACAATGCCTCAAGAAGGATTCGTTCATTTCTGAACTCTTCCTCTTGTGTGTGTTCCGTATACTAAAGAACTGTAGTTTGATTTAGAACATCAACGCTTTTAGATAACGTGCCTGAACCGATCAACTTTTGATATAGGAAATGTTCAAAACATTATCCAACAATACAAAATTTTATCATTTCTTTACTGATAAAGAGACTGATATGATTTTGTATATCAGGTTCGGTATCTAATAACATTCGTTCAGAATCAATGTATTGGTAATACAGGGTGACAGTGACCAACAGACTTGGCTGCAACTCTTGCCCCGTTTTCTGCCTCATGAAACTTATCACCCGTTCTCAGTTCTCTACCTTTCTGTAGCCCTATGTAACAAATTACATATCTGGGATCCTGATCCGGTATCACATACCCAGGACGTAAAGGATACTGAGAAACAGTTCTCTGTAATGAACACACCCGAAGATGATGCATCAGCATGCACTCTCTTCGTTTGGGCGGCACGGGAAATCTGGTATTCCCTAATTTCCTGCTCTGTCTTATAACAATTATAAGTTGGAGCGGGATCAACGTTCCCCAGCTCAGTATAACAAGCGGGTTCGGTCAATATTCCGTATTATTATCTTGATTAAGGCGTGATATGGTCGCTACCTGGAGAGAGAGAGAAGAAAACACTCAGCGTGCGCTCTTTCAAGAATAGATTGGTTATTATTTTATCTAATCAGGATGGCTCCCACTGCTTTTTATCAAATCTTCCTTCAAACCCTAAAAGGAAAGACTAGCCGGGATTAATTACACACTACAAGTTCGCCAATCTTTCAGCCAGGCCAGTGTCGGTACTTTGAGGGAGGTCCCCCGTGCTTTCGCACGAACCTAATTAATGTAAACCTCGTTTTCCCAGAGGCGTAACCTCGTTAACACCTTTCTAGACACCTACTTGATCGGCTAATTGTAATATGTAAAACTCTCCCAGGAGTAACTCTTACTCGCAGCGGGTATTGGGATCCAACTATCTCATAGAAGGTATGCAATCTCATTGCAAATTTCAACACTTGAAATTCCCGATAATATTTTGCCCCTAACCTCCTATGACCTTGACAAAGGCCAACAAACCATAGGATGCTAGTCAAGTTCAACCCGTCATTTCTTGATCGAAATAAACCCACCCGCACGGCCCTTGACAAAGGCCAACAAGGTCGCACGACTACCCTAATCCAATCTGCATCATATGCATAAGCAGATAAGCACCAGTTAGCTACCGCACACTGCGCCTTGACAAAGGCCAACAAACGCAGCACGAATACTAACTACTACTTATCTGAAATGACGGAGGGCTACGACAGGTTTTTCTGAAAACCCATTGCGTAATGAACTTGATATCGTTGTAGAATCAAATGATTTTGAAATGGAGTGTTTTTGAGGCTTTTCTAGTTTTGCTAAAGCAGTCACTCCTGGTGAAGGGATCGTCGGTCCTTTCCTCGTCGAATGAGGTGCGGGATATATCATATATATCACTGTGCAAAGCAAAAACACTTAAAAGCAATCAAAAGACAAACCGAGTGTGTAGCATCTGCCAGTTATTGCTAAAGGAGTCACTCCCGGTGAAGGGATCTCGGTCATTTCCTTATCGAATAAGGTACATGATATATCATATATACCTCTGTGCAAAGCAAGAACTGTAGCTACCTGTTTTATTTTGAAATTCGATTCTACAACATCTTAGGTTTCTTTTATTTTATTAATCACATTAATGAAGTCCCATCATTTAAGTACCTAAACATCACAGATAAATACGACGTACACTTATGCCATCCGCATTCGCCTCGATGTCCCCTCATGCACCGTTAGGTTAGGTAACTAACGGCAGAGCGGGGCAGGGTTAGCGCGGGTGTAAAACATAAGTAACATCTATATAATATATCATATATACTATATACTGTATCTATCACAGAACATCACATGATCACATCACAGATATCGCAGCAGAAGAAACATATGAAACATTGGATATACTAGGACGTCCGTGTTTTCAATACGAGCCAGTATAAAACACGGATTCCACGGTCGTGATGAATAGCCAAGCCCATACCCCTAGACCCCTACGAGAGCGGCAAGCAACCCTACCAATTCTAGAGTTAGGAGACCCGGACTCGACTCCTCGAGTTGGTCTCCCACTGGACTCCAGAACCCGGTTACTTGTGCTCTCCTCCTTGGGTCAATCCTAGTGCGGAAAAGTAAATAATATACAAAAGGTGACATCATCCGCAACCTGGAAGTGCCCCAATAAAAGAATATTACATACAAGTTTTTACATGAATGAAAATGAAAAACACTCATCTCACATAAAAAACCCCGGCTATTCAAATACGACGATCCAATATAACATATCCAGCAACACATAACATCACATGTCATCAACGTAAGTAAATATGTCCATCTCAATTGTCGTTGACATATAGCAACGAAACCGGCGATATCACATATTACACTTACGGTCACAGAAAAGAAAGTGTAAAACTACAACAGTTGGAATCCGCAACCACCTCAGACATCGCATGCCTGACCAAATGAATTTCTTTAGACATCGCATGCCTAACAATTATAAACCCCGCATTTTAGTCTCTTTATCGAAAACACTTTTCAATATCAAGTCGGGCAATTCAACAGGATTCCCGACATCCTGATCGAATGCTCGTCGCAAACTTCAGTAGACGGCTGCACCCCTGATACCGTCGACGAAGTGCACCAAGGCGGAACACCGCTACCGCGAGCACCCGGACGGATGCTTTCGGCGACGGGGTTCTCCTACAGTCACTTGGTCGGGGCTATGGAGTGAGGTTGTCTATTAAGTTTACCCGGCGAGTATCCGCATACACTACGTGATTGCGACGGACTTTTGATCACATCAAAATTCCGTGGCAACCGATCAAGTGAGACTAAACTGCTATGTTTATAACATTCATTCAGTTATCTCATAACTTCTTGTGAATTCCAATTATTGTATCCCATTCCAGATAATTAGAAAATGTTAAACTTTCTGATTGAACATTCGAACACCCAAGTTTTCCCGATATAGATCAACACATGAAACAAGTCTAAAAACATTCAGTTCATGCCTCAGTACCAACGGTCCAGCCGTAGAAGGGTCAAGCCAACGCCTCACATGTGGCACGCCGTACTGCCCCAAACCCGAAGGTTCAAAGGGCAGTTCAAGACGGTCACATAATCGAGTTAAGGTTTGTTGTCTTCTAGAGGGTCCATCGAGTTACTTGCACTACTTAGAACGTCTTTAAACTACGGAAAAATCCAACACTTGGAAAGTTCCCGACAGGGGAAAAAGTGGGTATTTATATCCGGTCGAACTTTTTAACATATTCTAAAATTATTCGGAAAGCCACATAGACAAAATCTGATACTCCGATCGAAACACCAAATCCCCAAAACAACCCAGAAAATAAAACTCTGGAATAAATATTAAAATATTCCCAGGAAAACCAGCACTGACTATTATTGATTATGGTGCAAATTTCGATGAGCAATACGACAAAACGGCCGCGGATCCGCCGCACAAGCCATGCTCGTGCCGCGGATCCGCGGCGTAATAATGGAATTAGGTCATCAAAATTCACCGTAACTCTTAGATATCCCTGCTGATTTTTCTGCATATTTTTAATGTTGAAAAATCCCAGATTTTAGAAAAAGGACAGAGAGCATGTTTGGAATTGGGTTTCGGGTTCGTTCGGACTTCAAATTGCGTCTAGACTTCGCCTAAGGCTCTAGCTAGGCTCTGATACCACTGTAGGGTTCCTAGGCACCCTAATGAGGTCTCACAAGGCATCAACCATGCCAATTTCAAATTTTAACGGTGCCGAGAAACCCTAATACGGATCGTTGGCTAGATGTCTAGGCGAAAAAGAAACTAGTTAACACTTAACTACTTGGATACGGAAATACAACCTTTATAGATCCGGTCCTCCACCTCCACGGCTCCGTGATGAAGTCTTCTCCGCTGTCCAAATCAAAATCCGGGCTCTAGCGTCGGCTTCATCGGAGAAAGAGCGGGCAAGGTCGTCGGCTTCGTGCCGAAGATGATCTATGTCGAGGCATCGCTAGATCAAGCTCCAACTTCACCAAGTGATGAAACTTGTGAAGAAAACACACTCTACTACTTGGAAAGAGGTAGAGGATGAAGAAATAGGAAGTGGGTAGACTTTAGAATTGGATTTCTCACTTGTTTTCATCAATCACCATTGATGAAGCAAGCTTCTTCAAGTGAAGAAGATGAAGAAGAAGAAGATGAATATTATATTAAGTTCTTATCAAAAAGGAAATAATAAGAATACTTATCATAATGTAACCATGGTAATGTGTAGAGAGTTAATCATGGTTGAATGGAATGGTTAGGGTTAAGCATGAGACAAAATGGTCACTTGGTCAAAGCATCATGAAGCTTCAACAAAACAACAAATAAAGCCACCATTCTTTTCTCCTTTCCATTTATTTTCCAAAATATATAAACAAATAAATAAATGAATAAATGAGTAATGGAAAAATAAAACCCTAATTATATGTTTAACCATGGTTTAATTCTTTACACTTAACCAAGTAAACATGTATCATCAAACATGATACAATCATGTGTACAAAAGTATATCACATATACAATGTGCACAAACCGAGTGAGAAAATCCATCTAAAGTGAACCGATACTAGTTAATGCAAAGTAATATATCAAATATATAATTATGCATTAAATCATTAAATCAACACTTGATTTAACGATCCGGTCATATCGCATATCACCGACTAGTATCCAATGTATCGGCTTATCGAATCAATCCTTGAATCGATGACTAGGTTATATCGCATACAACCAATCGATACATTCATCGCGAGAATGGAATACGGTATCACATACACGCATTATTCTCGGTCCCGCACATATCTCATATGCGCTCCTATTTCGTTTCGCTTGAGCCAGGAAACCTCTGTGTAGGACTCTAAAGACTCGTCAATACGCCGGCAGCGGATGATGATCATATCAAACATCCACAAGCCGCAAGCGGTCTGCTAAACGTAACGGCCACCCGGGTATTGAGCGATCAGAAGATCGACGAGCAAGCCTGCTCACACTCCAGTGAATCCAACCAGTAACACTACCGTACAGTCCGGTCTGATCGTCTGATATGTCGCATATTTCGCCTAGGGGTGGTAAACGTCAGACCCCAATAGCTCGATAAGTCGTGTCGATATGAGGTCTATAACAATTCGAGAAACTACTGGTAACACTTACCAGTAAATCTCAGCAACCCTGGCCAGGGATTTCCTGTTATAGCCAATCGAACACAGCGCAACATCAACCCCCTTATACCGGGAGAGACGAATCCCCTCCTATCGCTCATTGCCTCCATGTGACTCGGGACTGTACCCAAAAACCACCGTTTTGCACGCCCTCTTGGACGTGGTAAGGTGGAAATCAAAGCACAGTGGGAACCACACAAGACTCTATGACGATCTCGGGTCAACAGACTACTCTGTACCAGTGTCACCAGAGAACTGCCATCTGACGTAAGGTATAATACCATCTGGGAGTTCTCGGCGAGTCCGTCCAGTGTACCCAGTCTCCACTGAGCACCCGTATATCATCTCTGATGTCAAACACCAATGGATATGGGATCATCCATCGCCCATCTGTATGGGTCGAGAAGGTACACGCTAGTCTACTCTGGTATATCGATGCCCCGTCTCGATACACCCACGACTAGGGACTTTGAAGGATGTACTTATGGACTACCATGTCCCCACTAGTATGATCCGCATCATAGTCCAGGTAGTCAAGTACAGATCCTAAGGGATTTACCAACATGTAACAGGGAGACAATCAGTGTACACGTTAAGGTAAAGAGCAACCAGATAGCATACTATCATGTCGAGCAAGAAAGTCCTCCCTATATATGTCCCAGCATCCACTACAATATACATCCTATGTATAGTAATGGCCTCTAGGGCATACATATAACTAACAATCTCCCACTTGCACTAGGGCCATCTGATAGCAGTGGTTGTAGTATCTCATACTCAACCATCCCATAAAAGTCTCTCTCTGGGAACAGGCCTTTGTGAGTGGATCCGCTGTGTTGTCCTCTGAGTCTACTCTCCTAACCTCGATCTCCCTGGAGATCAACCATCTCCATGATCAGGTGACACTGCCTTAGAATATGTCTGGATCACTGATGGGACGGACGTTCCTTGGCATAAGCCACAACTCCATTGTCTCACAATGGTTGGAACGTAGTTCATCTCATGAACCAATATACACCCAAACATCCTCCTTGGTAGCATCTTAAGTAGCGATGTATCCTGCCTTTATCGTCTAGTATGTCACGGTATCTAGCTTGGAACTCTTCCAACATACCGTCCCTTTACTGAGGGTAAAGACAATGCCTGTGACTGACATTCAGTCGTCTTTATCACCCTGGAACCATTCCAGTGATTCTCCCCAGGGTCGATTGATACCTTCTCACTACAACTAGTGAGAATCCTAATATCCATTTAGATCTATCTCATAGATCCAAAACCTAGGATTTAGTAGGTATCACTTTGATCCTATATGGAGAATCATTGTGATAAGCGGAGATTGATCGAGCGTAGCATAGGAAACTCCTTCCCTATCAAGAGTATGTCATCCACGTACTCTACGAGGATCGTCACCATACTCCCTACTACCCTTTTTGTTTATACAAGGTTCATCTACCATTTTGATGATGTCAACTTCTTTGACTAATCCATCAAAACAGATGTTCCAACTCCGCGATGCCTGCTTTATCACATAAAACATCTTGCACACGTTTCCGCTGCTCCCACTGTCTACGAGGCACTCTGGCTGTGTACTTATAGACGCTCTATTCTAAAACATCATTTAGAAAAGATGTTTCTATGTCCTTAACTTCGAATTTGTATCCAAGGACACCAAATCCTTTGTAATATGCAACCTCCATACTAGGAAATTGAGCTAAACATCTTGAATCACTCTCAAATGATGCAGACAAGTTCGGATCGTGGATCTAACAAAACAAATTTTACGATAAATACATAACGATACAAGTTTAGATTAAAACTGATAGCAATAAAATGTAATTCGAATAACTTACATGCTCTGTGACCCAATCACAAAAATTATCCTGATGGTATTTTTCCAAACGTTCTTCGTTCCAATCAGGATGCCCCTCACGTACCTCGTTCAAATGAGTTCTGTTTTCGACAAATAATTGTGACATTAATATTATGTCATTTCATACACACACAAACACAGATATAACAATTAATCCAAAAGAACTTACTCTCTAATTTGTTCAAGACATGCGCAATTAAGCAAGATAAACCGGTATATCTTGTTGATAAACATAGTGTCTACCCTCTTATACTCGGCTTTACCATATGGCCCGTCTTGAATTCTTCGTGGTCGGTTAAGCCTTGTCTCAATGTTCTCGTCCAGATAGCGGGAACAAAATGTGGTTGCTTCATCAAGAAGATAACCTTGCATGATAGAACCCTCTGGTCGATTTTTATTGCATATATACTTCTTAATAGTGTAAAGGTACCTAATGAGAATATGTTGAATAAATAAACACGGGCATACAGGACAGCAATAAATATATAAATTGCGCGAAACGAAAAATTACACGTACCTCTCGACGGGATACATCCATCGATATTGTACCGGTTCGGCTAACTTCGCCTCAGTTGCAAGATGAACCGTCAAGTGTATTATGATATCGAAGAATGACGGTGGGAAAATACGCTCAAACTTGCAAAGTATCAACGCAATAGAATTTTCTAGTTTATCCAGCGTCGCAACCTCCAGTGTTTTAGCACACAACTCTCTGAAAAAACAACATAGGTCGTTGATTACTAGACCAACCGAGTCGGGGAGAGAAGTCCTGAGGGCTAATGGAAGATGGTGCTCCACGATAACATGGTGATCATGACTTTTCAGCCCATCAATCTTGCCCTTCACAATTTTTATTTTCTTGCTGAATGATCCTGAGAAACCTGTGGGGACTTTCAAATCATGCAACACCTGCAGGAATCTTTTCTTCTCCGGTTGTGACATATGATAAGCGGCATTGGGAAGTACAAACTTGCCCGGTTTACCCACTACCGGTTTAGGGTGCAGTTCACTTCTTATTCCCCACTCTTGTAGATCCATCCGGGCATTCATGTTGTCTTTCGATTTCCCGTCTTTATACAGAAGCAAGTTAAGTATGTGCTCTGATACTCCCTTCTCTATATGCATGACGTCCAGACAATGACGCACTGAATTTGTAGACCAGTACGGAAGCTCGAAGAAAATGCTTAACTTGTTCCAATATTGTGGTTTGACCTGTTTCGTCGGATCCATCCCGAAGGTCACGTTATTGTAACCATCCCATTTAGCAGTCACGTCCTCTCCGGACAATGGGGATGGAGGCCCAAGAAGCTCCTGATGACCATCAAAGTGAACCGTGTGTAACCTATAGGGGTGGTCTGGAGGCAGAAAACGTCGATGGCCGTAATAACAAACCTTCCTGCTAAAATTCAAAAATTTTGATGTTGTGTGTTCATGGCAATGAGGACATGCTTTGTGACCATGTACGTACCAACCTGATAGCATTCTATACGCAGGAAAGTCATTAATTGTCCACATTAAAGCCGCACGCAGTATGAAGGTTGTATTTGTGTTTGAATCATATGTCTCTACACCATCAATGAACAAAGTTTTCAGCTCCTCGATCAGAGGTCGGAGATAGACGTCGATATTGTTCACCGGTGAGTTTGGTCCGTCGATAAGAAGAGGCATCATAAAGTATGATTGGTCCATAGCCAACCAAGGCGACAGATTATAAATTATCATTACAACGGGCCATGTACTGTGACTTCCAGCCATATAGTTGAATGGGCAGAAGCCATCGGTAGCCAGTCCGAGCCGGACATTGCGAGGATCGCTACTGAATATTGCGTGCCTCCTATCGAAATCCTTCCATGCCGGTGAATCTCTTGGATGGCTCATTTTTCCATTTTCGCTTGGAGGAGCACGGTGATGCCAAATCATTGCCTCGGCTGTTTTCTTGCACCTGAATAGCCTCTGTAGCATCTGTGTTATGGGAAAGTATCGTGCTATCTTCATAGGTATATCAGGCTTCTTATCAGAATCTTTCGGCTTATACCTGGCCTCTCCGCATGTTGGACACTCTTTCAAATCTGAATTCTCTTTCCGGTACAACACGCAATTTTTAGGACATGCTTGAATCTTCTCGCACTTTATACCCAAATCAGACATCATCTTCTGGGCTTCGTACCAGCTTTCGGGCACATTATTTCCCGGAGGCATAGAATCTTTCAAGAACGAAAGAAGCATTGTGAATGACTTGTTGCTCCATCCATTTAGGCACTTAATCTGGAAAAGTTGGACGAACCATGAGAGGGTGGAATACTTCGCATTCTCATAAATTGGTTTCCTAGCATCATTCATGAAATTTTCATATTTATCCGCACGCGGTCCCTGACCGGAAGGAATGTCATCTTCGGTACGAATAGATTCACCTAGGGCAGCCTCTACCATATCCTCCATTTCTTCTGATGGAAATAAATTTCCGTCTCCTGCCGTATTACCGAATTCTTCTTCTTCTCCTGCCGCATTATCGTGTTCTCCTTCTTCTTCTACCGCAGTACTGCATTCTTCTCCTTCCCCGTGATATTTCCAAGTTGAATAAAGTCTAGTAAACCCATGTTTTACAATATGAAGCTCTGCCAATTTTACCTTCTGCCAGTACTTATTGCCACATCTATCGCACGGACAGAGAATCTTCTCTATTATGATCTTATTATGTGCGCGTGCAAATTCAAGGAATGCAGCAACTCCTGCGACAAACTTAGGTTGCATACGTTGTTTCCAATCCACATACATCCAGTCCTTAACTCTGACGTACTCATGGGCCATGTTAGACTGAATAACATATAAATTGTAAGTTATGCTGACTATATTGAGAAATATAAGAACGGGATAGTTACTGACAAAGGAGAAAATCCGTGTATATGCTTCGTGTGTGCGTTTGTCGTTGAAAAGAATAAATTATCGCACGTATGTTAACCAATAGACGGGGACTAAGTGGCGCTTTTAGTTTCATATATGAGTATCGATGGGAATATGAAGGTTTCATATTATCATATATTGGTTTTAACCTGAACATCTCGAATCGCTCTCTAGTTATGCATTTGTATGTGTGTGTTCCGGCTGTCGGGGGTAGGCTTCTATCCCATTAAGAATGTATAGAGCGAACGCCCATCACTTGTGCTTTCAACCGTTTCGAGTAAATTTCGGAAGCACCTCCCCGCTGTTCTCCGAGTACACTGTAATAGAATAGATAATCATTTCAAAGCTGTGAAACAACGTTGAAATGAACATCTAATCTATCTTTGTACACGGAGAACCAGCGGAAAGGTACCGACGAAATATCTCGAAACGGATGAAAACACAAGTGAATGAAGGCGTTTTCTTTATACATTCTTAACTTGTCCACACGGGACAAATCTATGGGTTACCATACGATTGAATTTTCTCGTCGCGTAGACTATATGACGGTTGTTAGTATCGAGCTATACTGTCCGATATTTAACAACCTTCGTATAGTTCTAGGTCACGACGAGCATCGCACGTATGTTAACCGATAGACGGGGACTAAGTGGCGCTTTTAGTTTCATATATGAGTTTCGATGGGGGTATGAAGGTTTCATATTATCATCGAGTATCATATATTGGTTTTAACCCGAACATCTCGAATCGCTCTCTAGTTATGCATTTGTATGTGTGTGTTCCGGCTGTCGGGGGTAGGCTTCTATCCCATTAAGAATGTATAGAGCGAACGCCCATCACTTGTGCTTTCAACCGTTTCGAGTAAATTTCGGCAGCACCTCCCCGCTGTTCTCCGAGTACACTGTAATAGAATAGATAATCATTTCAAAGCTGTGAAACAACGTTGAAATGAACATCTAATCTATCTTTGTACACGGAGAACCAGCGGAAAGGTACCGACGAAATATCTCGAAACGGATGAAAACACAAGTGAATGAAGGCGTTTTTTTTATACATTCTTAACTTGTCCACACAGGACAAATCTATGGGTTACCATACGATTGAATTTTCTCGTCGCGTAGACTATACGACGGTTGTTAGTATCGAGCTATACTGTCCGATATTTAACAACCTTCGTATAGTTCTAGGTCACGACGAGCATCGCACGTATGTTAACCGATAGACGGGGACTAAGTGGCGCTTTTAGTTTCATATATGAGTTTCGATGGGGATATGAAGGTTTCATATTATCATCGAGTATCATATATTGGTTTTAACCCGAACATCTCGAATCGCTCTCTAGTTATGCATTTGTATGTGTGTGTTCCGGCTGTCGGGGGTAGGCTTCTATCCCATTAAGAATGTATAGAGCGAACGCCCATCACTTGTGCTTTCAACCGTTTCGAGTAAATTTCGGCAGCACCTCCCCGCTGTTCTCCGAGTACACTGTAATAGAATAGATAATCATTTCAAAGCTGTGAAACAACGTTGAAATGAACATCTAATCTATCTTTGTACACGGAGAACCAGCGGAAAGGTACCGACGAAATATCTCGAAACTGATGAAAACACAAGTGAATGAAGGCGTTTGCTTTATACATTCTTAACTTGTCCACACGGGACAAATCTATAGGTTACCATACGATTGAATTTTCTCGTCGCGTAGACTATACGACGGTTGTTAGTATCGAGCTATACTGTCCGATATTTAACAACCTTCATATAGTTCTAGGTCACGACGAGCATCGCACGTATGTTAACCGATAGACGGGGACTAAGTGGCGCTTTTAGTTTCATATATGAGTTTCGATGAGGATATGAAGGTTTCATATTATCATCGAGTATCATATATTGGTTTTAAGCCGAACATCTCGAATCGCTCTCTAATTATGCGTTTGTTGTGTATTCTTGTTGTATGTGTGTGTTCCGGCTGTGGGGGGTAGGCTTCTATCCCATTAAGAATGTATAGAGCGAACGCCCATGCCCCTTTTACCAATCAAGAGAATACTACTAATAACTTATTGATAACATAAACAATATAATAATATTTTAGTATGTCAGGTTAAAATAATTGTATTAGCAAATACATTTTAGATAGTTATATAGACTACAAATTTCCAGAGAGAAAAAGTGGATGGGCAAGGAGAACAGAAGTTCCACTGTATTCACTTTTTGGATGGAACGATTTTGGTAGGCGGAAATCTATCATATACCAAAAAAGTTCTAACTGAAACCATCAACTTCCAATATTAGATTCATTCATAACTAACAATAAAAGGTTCTACTTCTCATTTTATTTGACTGACACCAAATAAACCTATCCCATTAAAGATATACTTCAAAGTTCCAAACACCAATTCCAATTGACTAACCCCCTTACTTAATTTGGGTCAACAACATAAGCTTATTGAATATTATCAATCACTAAAGTAATATTAAGGAGTATGATAAAGTTCAATGTCAAGACCATGCATAAATTCTCGGAAGAAATATTCAAAAAAAATGATATCATGATCACTCAAGTAATATCTAATTTTCCCACAATAATTGAAAGGCATAGAGTTGAAGGGGATTATGAAGAAAGAATGGACCCAGTCACCACCCATCAAGCAGCTTTCTCCCTACACCAATTTACTTTCTGTTTTATGAAAGACATCCTAGTGTTGTCAAATATCTTACGACATGCAAATCAATCTTACGATTCAATACAAGATACAGGAAAATTAATAAGTATCTTATGAATGTATTTGTTGGATGATTGGATCAAGTAGTTTTAGGATACAATTTCTGCATCTTACAATATAATATAATGGAATCACAAATATTCAACCCAACTAATAAATGTGTTTCAAATATATTTAGAAAGATTTTTTAGTCACATTTTGGTTGCTAGTTTTAAGATGAGAAAACGGAGTATACGTTTGAATTTCCTATGTTGGCGGGACACATAACATCACTAAATTCATCGATCCATCCATGTATTTTGTTGTCATCAATCCACCTAACCCTAACCCCAACCTAACCCTAGCCCCAGCACCACCCAGCCCCAGGGGCAGCCCCCAGCCCCAGCCTAGCCCAGCCCCAGCCCCAGCCCCCAGCCCCCAGCCCCAGCCCAGCCCAGCCCCAACCTAACCCTAACCCCAGCGCGGCCAGCTAAACCCCAACACCAACCCTAAGGCAAACCTAAACCCCAGCCCCAGCCCCAGCAGCAGCGAACCTCAATCCTAACCCTAACCCCAACCCCGACCCCGACCCCGACCGTGACCCCTGCCGAACCTCAACTCGCGCGCGCGCAACCCCCCAACCCCAGACCCTGTTAGTTGTATGTATGCCCTAGAGGCCAGTATTGTACAGATGATGTATATTATATTGGATGCTTGGACATATATAGAGATGACTTTCTTGCTCGATATGATAGTATGCTATCTGGTTACTCTTTATCTTAACATGTACACTAGTCTCTTTATACTGTCTTATAGTTACATGTTGGTAAAGCCCTTAGGATATGTACTTGACTACCTAGACTGTGATGCAGATCATACTAGTGGGGACATGGTAGTCTATAAGTACATCCTTCAAGGTCCCTAGTCGTGGGTGTATCGAGACGGGGCATCGATATACCAGAGTAGACTAGCGTATACGCTTCTCGACTCATGAGATGGGCGATGGATGATCCCATATCCATTGGTGTTTGACATCAGAGATGGTGTACGGGTGCTCAGTGGAGACTGGGTACACTGGATGGACTCGCCGAGAACTCCCAGATGGTATTATACCTCACGTCAGATGGCAGTTCTCAGGTGACACTTGTACAGGTTAGTCTGTAGACCCGAGATCGTCATAGAGTCTTGTGTGATTCCCACTGTGCTTTGATCTCCACCTTACCACGTCCATGAGGGCGTGCAAAACGGTGGTCTTTGGGCACAGTCCCGAGTCACATGGAGGCAATGAGCGATAGGAGGGGTTTCGTCTCTCCCGGTATTGGGGGTTGATGTTGCGCAGTGCTCGATTGGCCGTAGCAGGGAAGTCCTTGGCCAGGGCTGATCAGAGATTTGCTGGTAAGTGTTACCAGTAGTTTCTCGACCCGTTATGAGCCTCACATCGGCACGACTTATCGGGTTATTGGGGTCTGATGTTTACCACCCCTAGACTTGATATGCGACATATCAGACGAAGTGACCGGACTGTATGGTAAGTGTTACTGGTTGGATTCGCAGGAGTGTGAGCGGGCTAGCTCGTCGATCTTCTGATCGCTCAATATCCGGGTGGCCGTTACGTTTAGCAGACCGCTTGCGGCTTGTGGGTGCTTGATATGATCATCATCTGCTACCGGCGTATTGACGAGTCTTTAGAGTCCTACACAGAAGTTTCCTAGCTCAAGCGAAACGAAATAGGAGTGCATATGAGATATGTGCGGGACCGAGAATAATGCGTGTATGTGATACCGTATTTGATTCTCGCGATTAATGTTTCGATTGGTTGTATGAGATATGACCTTGTTATCGAATCATTGATTCGATAAATCGATCCATTGAATACTAGTCGGTTATGTGCGACATGACCGGATCATTGAATCAAGTGTTGATTTAATGATTTAATATATAATTATATATTTGATATATTACTTTGCATTAACTAGTATTGGTTCACTTTAAACGGATTTTTCTCACTTGATGTGCACATTGTATATGTGATATGTTTTGTGTACACTTGAATGTATCATGTTTGATGATGCATGTTGTTTTGGCTTTGTGTATAGAATGCAACCATGGTTATGCAAGTGGTTAGGGTTTATATTTTATTCACTTATTATTTTATCCATTTATTATTTATTTAAATGGATTTATCAAAACAAAATGGTTTCATCTTATCATGAAGAGTGGTGAAGCTTCATGAAGCTTTTACTAATGATGCCATTTTGTCTCCTTGCTTAACCCTAACCACTCCCACTAACCATGGTCTATTCTCTACACTTGACCATGGTTAGAAGATGATAAGAATTGATTTATTATTCATTTTACATACAACTTATCATAACAATTCTATCATCTTCTTCTTCTTCTTCAAGTGAGAAACCTAGATGCCATTAATGGCAACTTGAGATCTAGTGAGAGAAATCCAAATCTAAAGTGAACCCACCTCCTATTTCTTCATCCTCTACCTCTTGCCAAGTTGTTTTGGGTGTTTTCTTCACAAGTTTCACTACTTGGTGAAGTCGAAGCTTGAACTAGTGCAACATCGACGTAGATCGTCTTTGACACGAAGCCGACGACCTTGCTCGCCCGTTTTCCGATGAAGCCGACGAATGAGTCTAGGATTCGTGATGGACAGCGAGAGCACACACACGTGGAGCTAAGGAAGTGGGGAACCGGATCTACAAAGGTTGTAGCTTCTCACTTCTAGTTAAGTAGTTAACTAGTTTTGTGTTTCGCCTAGAATTCTAGTCTAAGATCCGCGTTAGGGTTTCGCGGCACCCATAATATTTGAAATTGGCATGTTCGATGCCTTGTGAGACCTCTATAGGGTGCCTAGGAACCTTTCACTGGTATCAGAGCCTAGCTAGAGCCTTAGGCGAAGTCTAGACGGGGTTTGAAAGCCGGACGAACCGAAAACCTAACCCCAAAATAGCTCTCTGGACTTTTTCTAAAAAATGGGATTTTTGTCAATTAAAAATATGCAGAAAATCAAGCAGGGTGTTATTTGAATTACTGTGAAATACGAGGGCCTGAATCGACTTTTCCACCGCGGAACCGCGGCACGTGCTATGCATGATGCGGCGGTTCCGCGGCCGTACTGTTCCTTTGTGTGATGATTTCTGCACAGTAACTCATATAATTTAATGCTGAATTTTCTGGGATATTTTTATTGTGACTATACAGAAGAGTATTCTGGGGTACTATTGGGAATCAAAGTTTCGATCGGATTATCAAATTTCGTGTTTGTGTTTTTCCGGATAATCTTTTGAATATGTTAAAAAGTTCGACCGGATATAAATACCCAATTTTTCCCCTGTCGGGAAATTTCCAAGTGTTGGATTTTTCCGTAGTTTAACGACGTTCTAAGTAGTGCAAGTAATGCGATGGACCCTCTAGAAGACAACAAACCTTAACTCGATTATGTGACCGTCTTGAACTGCCCTTTGAACCTTCGGGTTTGGGGCAGTACGGCGTGCCACATGTGAGGCGTTGGCTTGACCCTTCTACGGCTGGACCGTTGGTACTGAGGCACGAACTGAATGTTGCTAGACTTATTTCATGTGTTGGACTGTATCGGGAAAACTTGGGTATTCGACTGTTCGATCGGAAAGTTTAACATTTTCTGTTTATCTGGAATGTGATACAATAATTGGAATTAACAAACAGTTATGAGATAACCGAATGAATGTTATAAATTTAGCAGTTTAGTCCCATATGATATTGAAAAGAGTTTTCGATAATGAGACTAAAAAGCGGAATTTATATCTGTTAGGCATGTGATGTCTAAGTATTTCATTTGATTAGGCATGCGATGTCTAAAGAAGTTGCGGATTCCAATTGTTGTAGTTTTACATTTTCTTTTCTGTGACCGTAAGTGTAGTATGTTCATATCGCCGGTTTCATTGCTATATGTCAAAGACAATTGGGGTATACATACTTACTTACGTTGATGACATATGATGTTATGTGTTGCTGGATATGTTATATTGGATCGTCGTGTTCGAATAGCCGGGGTTTTTTATGTGAGATGAGTGTTTTTCATTTTCATTCATGTAAAAACTTGTATGTAATATTCTTTTATTTGGGGCACTTCCAGGTAGCGGAAGTTGTCACCCTTTGTATATTATTTACTTTTCCGCATTAGGATAGACCCAAGGAGGGGAGCACAAGTAACCGGGTTCTGGGGTCCAGTGGGAGACCAACTCGAGGAGTCGAGTCCGGGTCTCCTAACCCTAGAATTGGCAGGGTTGCTTGCCGCTCTCGTAGGGGTGTAGGGATGTGGGATTGGCTATTCATCACGACCGTGGAATCCGTGTTTTATACTGGCTCGTATTAAAAACACGGACGTCCTAGTATATCCAATATTTCATATGTTTATTCTGCTGCGATATCTGTGTTGTAACTCTGTGATGGATCTAGTATATAGTATATATGATATATTATATAGACGTTACTTATGTTTTACACCCGCGCTAGCCCTGCCCTGCTCTGTCGTTAGTTACCTAACCTAACGGTGCACGAGGGGACATCGAGGCGAATGCGGATGGCATAAGTGTACGTCATATCTATCTGTGATGTTTAGGTATTTAAATGATGGGATTTCATTAATGTGATTAATGAAAGATAAGAAACCTAAGATGTTGTGGAATCGAATTTTAAAATAAAACAGGTAGCTACAGTTCTTGCTTTGCACAGCGGTATATATGATATACCCTGTACCTTATTCGATAAGGAAAGGACCGAGATCCCTTCACCGGGAGTGACTCCTTTAGCAATAACTGGCAGATGCTACACACTCGGTTTGCTTTTGACTGCTTTTGGGTTTTTTCTTTGCACAGCGATATATATGATATATCCCGCACCTCATTCGACGAGGAAAGGACCGAGATCCCTTCGCCGGGAGTGACTCATTTAGCAAAACTAGAAAAGCCTCAAAATCACTCCATTTCAAAACATCATTTGATTCTACAACGATATCAAGTTCATTACGCTCATGGTTTTCAGAAAAACCTGGCGTAGCCCTCCGTCATTTCAGATGAGTAGTAGTTAGTATTCGTGCTACGTTTGTTGGCCTGCGTCAAGGCATAGTGTGCGGTAGCTAACTAGTATTTATCTGCTTATGCATATGATGCAGATTGGATTAGGGTAGTCGTGCGACTTTGTTGGCCTGCGTCAAGGGTCGTACGGGTGGGTTTAATTCAATCAGGAAATGACGGGTTGAACTTGACTAGCGCACTATGGTTTGTTGGCCTGCGTCAAGGTCATAGGACGCTAGGGGCAAAAGATTATCGGGAATTTCAAGTGTTGAAATTTGCAATGAGATTGCATACCTTCTATGAGATAGTTGGATCCCGATACCCACTGCGAGTAAGAGTTACTCCTGGGAAAGTTTTACACATTACAATTAGCCGATCAAGTAGGTGTCTAGAAAGGTGTTAACGAGGTTACGCCTCTGGGAAAACGAGGTTTACATTAATTAGGTTCGTGCGAAAGCACGGGGGACCTCCCTCAAAGTACCGACACTGGCCTGGCTGAAAGATTGGCGAACTTGTAGTGTGTAATTAATCCTGGCTAGTCTTTCCTTTTAGGGTTTGAAGGAAGATTTGATAAAAAGCAGTGGGAGCCATCCTGATTAGATAAGATAATAACCAATCTGATCTTGCACGAGCTTACGCTAAAGTATTTTCCTCTCTCTCTCTCTCCAGGTAGCGACCATTTCATGCCTTAAACAAGATAATAATATGGATGTATTGACCGAACCCGCATGTTATACTGTGCTGGGGAACGTTGGTTCCGTTCCTTCTTATAAGAGTTATAGGAATGAACAGGAAATAGGGGAATACCAGGATTCCCATGCTACCCGAATGAAGAAAGTACATGTTGATGCATTTTCTTCGGGTGTGTTCGTTACAGAGAACTGTTTCTCCATTTGCTCCAAGTCCTGGGTATTAGATACCGGGTCAGGATCCCATATATGCAATCAGTTACATGGGCTTAGGAAAGGTAGAGAACTTGGAGAAGGTGATAAAGACATAAGAGTCGGAAATGGTGCAATTGTTGCAGCTAAGACTGTCGGGGAATATCACCTTTCATTACCAACTGGTAATACATTGGTTCTGAACGAATGCTATTACATGCCGAACCTGATATGCAACATTATATCGGTTTCTTTATTAAGTAAAGAGGGATATAATTTTGTATTACAGGACAATGTTATGAACATTTTCCGTAACCAAAAGTTGGTTGGATCAGGCACGTTATGCAATGGCATTTATGTTCTAAATCAATCAACAGTTCTGAGCATAACAAACGCACACAAGAGGAAGAGTTCTGAACTCAACGAATCCTTCTTGTGGCATTGTAGACTGGGCCACATCAATGCGACACGACTAGCTAAGTTGCATAAAGATGGATATTTAAATCCGTTTGAATTTTCATCTTATGACACTTGCCAGTCATGTCTCAAAGGCAAGATGACCAAAACTCCGTTTACGGGACACGGAGAAAGAGTTACCGTACTCTTGGGACTGATACATAGTGATGTATGCGGTCCCATGTCTACACATGCCAGGGATGGTTCTTCGTACTTCATTACATTCACTGACGATCTCTCTAGATTCGGATATGTGTTCCTGATGAAACACAAATCAGAAGCTTTTGAGAAATTTAGAGAATATAAACAAAAAGTCGAGAACCAAACCGGAAAAAGTATTAAAATCCTTCGATCTGATCGAGGAGGTGAATACTTAAGCAATGAATTCCTGGACTTCCTAAAAGAGAATGGGATTCTCTTTCAGCTGACTCCTCCATATACACCACAGCACAATGGTGTATCAGAATGGAGGAACCGCACCCTATTAGATATGGTGCGCTCTATGATGAGCATAGCTGAGTTACCTATTTCCTTCTGGGGATATGCACTGGAAACAGCTGCAGACCTATTGAATATGGTTCCCACCAAAACCGTGCTGACCACTCCATATGAGATATGGAAAGGAAAGAGACCATGTCTTAATTATGTTAAGATATGGGGTTGTCCGGCCTATGTAAAAACGCAAAATCCGGACAAACTCGCGGCAAGGTCTATTCTGTGTAAGTTTATTGGATATCCCAAACATTCGCGAGGGTATATCTTCTACCACCCTGAGGAACAAAGAGTGTTTGTTTCTCGGCATGCCACCTTTTTAGAAAAGGAATTTCTTGAAAAAGAGATTAGTGGTCATGAGGTAAAACTGGAAGAGGTTCCAGCTGCAGAAGCTACAACAGAAGATCTGGTGGAACCAGAGGATTCCGTAGTTCCCGATGAACCCCAGCCACTCCGCCGATCTAGTAGGGTTCCTCGCCAACCTGAGAGATACTACGGTTTTCTCATGGACGGTGGGAGCGAGGATTGCATCATGGAGGATGATGACCCAACTAGCTTCGAGCAGGCCATCACGAGTGGGGACTCAGTGAAATGGCTGGATGCTATGCGGTCCGAGATGGAATCCATGTACACCAACAAAGTATGGACTTTGGAAGTTGCTCCTGAAGGGGTAAAACCCATTGGGAGCAAGTGGATCTTTAAGAAGAAACTTGGTGTAGATGGGAAAGTGGAGACTTTCAAAGCTAGACTTGTAGCAAAGGGTTTTCGTCAAAGACCAGGTGTGGACTATGACGAGACCTTTTCTCCAGTGGCTATGGTTAAATCCATCCGGATCATGCTTGCCATCGCTGCATATCATGATTACGAAATCTGGCAAATGGATGTTAAGACCGCCTTTCTAAACGGTGATTTAGAAGAGTGCGTGTACATGACTCAGCCAGAGGGCTTCGTAGACAGTGGGAGCAGCGGGAAGGTGTGCAAGCTGCTTAAATCCATTTATGGATTAAAGCAAGCATCGCGGAGTTGGAACATCTGCTTTGATGTCGTTATCAAAGAGTTTGATTTCGTCAAAAATCCAGATGAACCTTGTATCTACAAGAAGGTGGCAGAGAGTAAGGTTGTCTTCCTCGTATTATACGTGGACGACATACTCTTGATAGGAAATGATATTCCTATGCTGCAATCGGTTAAGCTCTTCTTATCACAAAGATTCTCGATGAAAGATCTTGGTGATGCCTCCTGCATATTGGGAATCAGGATCTATAGAGATAGATCCAAACGGATTTTGGGATTGTCCCAATCCAGGTACATTGACACCATACTAAAGAGGTTTAGTATGGAAGAGTCCAAGCGTGGGAACTTACCCACGATCTCTGGAGTCACTCTCTCCAAAGAGATGTCTCCCAAGACTGATTTGGAGAGAGCTCGCATGCAAGGGATACCCTATGCTTCGGCAGTAGGCTCTATCATGTATGCGATGCTATGTACTAGACCCGATGTTGCATACTCACTAAGTATAGTGAGCAGGTATCAAGCTGATCCTGGAGAGAGTCACTGGACAGCTGTGAAGAGCATTCTCAAGTACTTGCGAAAGACTAGAGATATGTTCTTGGTGTATGGTAACGGAGAACTCCAAGTGGAGTCCTTTACCGATTCGAGCTTCCAGAGTGATAAGGACGACTCTAAGTCGCAGTTGGGCTTTTTCTTTACCCTTTACGGAGGGGCGGTTAGCTGGAAGAGTTCCAAGCAGGAAACCGTGGCAGACTCGACGATGGAGGCTGAATACATCGCTGCCAACGATGCTGCCAAAGAGGCTGTCTGGATCAAGAAGTTCATTACTGAACTTGGTGTGGTTCCATCCATTGAGCATCCAATACCTTTGTATTGCGATAACAATGGAGCGGTGGCTTTGGCCAAGGAACCCAGGTCCCATCAGCGATCCAGGCATATTCTGAGGCGGTATCACCTGATCCGGGAGATAGTTGATCGCCGGGAGATCGAGGTCAGGAGGGTTGACACGAAGAACAACACCGCGGATCCACTCACGAAGGCCATTCCCCAGATACAGTTTGAGAGACTCTTCGGGATGCTCGGTATGCGATACTACAGCAGCTGGCCCTAGTGCAAGTGGGAGATTGTTAGTTGTATGTATGCCCTAGAGGCCAGTATTGTACAGATGATGTATATTATATTGGATGCTTGGACATATATAGAGATGACTTTCTTGCTCGATATGATAGTATGCTATCTGGTTACTCTTTATCTTAACATGTACACTAGTCTCTTTATACTGTCTTATAGTTACATGTTGGTAAAGCCCTTAGGATATGTACTTGACTACCTGGACTGTGATGCAGATCATACTAGTGGGGACATGGTAGTCCATAAGTACATCCTTCAAGGTCCCTAGTCGTGGGTGTATCGAGACGGGGCATCGATATACCAGAGTAGACTAGCGTATACGCTTCTCGACCCATGAGATGGGCGATGGATGATCCCATATCCATTGGTGTTTGACATCAGAGATGGTGTACGGGTGCTCAGTGGAGACTGGGTACACTGGACGGACTCGCCGAGAACTCCCAGATGGTATTATACCTCACGTCAGATGGCAGTTCTCAGGTGACACTTGTACAGGTTAGTCTGTAGACCCGAGATCGTCATAGAGTCTTGTGTGATTCCCACTGTGCTTTGATCTCCACCTTACCACGTCCATGAGGGCGTGCAAAACGGTGGTCTTTGGGCACAGTCCCGAGTCACATGGAGGCAATGAGCGATAGGAGGGTTTTCGTCTCTCCCGGTATTGGGGGTTGATGTTGCGCAGTGCTCGATTGGCCGTAGCAGGGAAGTCCCTGGCCAGTGCTGATCAGAGATTTGCTGGTAAGTGTTACCAGTAGTTTCTCGACCCGTTATGAGCCTCACATCGGCATGACTTATCGGGTTATTGGGGTCTGACGTTTACCATCCCTAGACTTGATATGCGACATATCAGACGAAGAGACCGGACTGTATGGTAAGTGTTACTGGTCGGATTCGCAGGAGTGTGAGCGGGCTAGCTCGTCGATCTTCTGATCGCTCAATATCCGGGTGGCCGTTACGTTTAGCAGACCGCTTGCGGCTTGTGGGTGCTTGATATGATCATCATCTGCTACCGGCGTATTGACGAGTCTTTAGAGTCCTACACAGAGGTTTCCTAGCTCAAGCGAAACGAAATAGGAGTGCATATGAGATATGTGCGGGACCGAGAATAATGCGTGTATGTGATACCGTATTTGATTCTCGCGATTAATGTTTCGATTGGTTGTATGAGATATGACCTTGTTATCGAATCATTGATTCGATAAATCGATCCATTGAATACTAGTCGGTTATGTGCGACATGACCGGATCATTGAATCAAGTGTTGATTTAATGATTTAATGTATAATTATATATTTGATATATTACTTTGAATTAACTAGTATTGGTTCACTTTAAACGGATTTTTCTCACTTGATGTGCACATTGTATATGTGATATGTTTTGTGTACACTTGAATGTATCATGTTTGATGATGCATGTTGTTTTGGCTTTGTGTATAGAATGAAACCATGGTTATGCAAGTGGTTAGGGTTTATATTTTATTCACTTATTATTTTATCCATTTATTATTTATTTAAATGGATTTATCAAAACAAAATGGTTTCATCTTATCATGAAGAGTGGTGAAGCTTCATGAAGCTTTTACTAATGATGCCATTTTGTCTCCTTGCTTAACCCTAACCACTCCCACTAACCATGGTCTATTCTCTACACTTGACCATGGTTAGAAGATGATAAGAATTGATTTATTATTCATTTTACATACAACTTATCATAACAATTCTATCATCTTCTTCTTCTTCTTCAAGTGAGAAACCTAGATGCCATTAATGGCAACTTGAGATCTAGTGAGAGAAATCCAAATCTAAAGTGAACCCACCTCCTATTTCTTCATCCTCTACCTCTTGCCAAGTGGTTTTGGGTGTTTTCTTCACAAGTTTCACTACTTGGTGAAGTCGAAGCTTGAACTAGTGCAACCTCGACGTAGATCGTCTTTGACACGAAGCCGACGACCTTGCTCGCCCGTTTTCCGATGAAGCCGACGAATGAGTCTAGGATTCGTGATGGACAGCGAGAGCACACACACGTGGAGCTAAGGAAGTGGGGAACCGGATCTACAAAGGTTGTAGCTTCTCATTTCTAGTTAAGTAGTTAACTAGTTTTGTGTTTCGCCTAGAATTCTAGTCTAAGATCCGCGTTAGGGTTTCGCGGCACCCATAATATTTGAAATTGGAATGTTCGATGCCTTGTGAGACCTCTATAGGGTGCCTAGGAACCTTTCAGACCCAGCACGTATGTTAATCAAAAAATTCTTTAATTTACCTCAAGATTTACTCACCTGACCGGCGATGGCGACGACCCGAACGGCGCTGGCGACGACCTGAACGGCGCTGGCGACGAGGACGACGACGGTGGCGACGAGGAGGACGACGGTGGCGATGAGGAGTTGTTTTCGCGCGCGATCGAGATCGAGAGAGAAAGAAATTGTGAGCGTAGGTGATCGATCTGAGCTTTAGTAATTTGATATTTGGTTGCCCATACGGATATACCCGTAGGTTCTTTGTTTGCGGCTCCGTAGGGGCAAACACCAAATTAAAAATTAATATTTTTATTCTTGGACGTCTGGGCCCGTAGGGGCAACCTTTTATCCCTACGGATTAATCCGTAGGGCCAAGTTAAATCTGTCCCTACGGATTCCAATATCCGTAGGGGCAACCCCCTATTTTACTAGTGTGCCTCCAAATCCCTCCGTACTTCGCTCACGCATCTATTTGACTCCCCTCTACTCCCCTATCTTATCTCATACTCTACAATTAACCAGAGACTTTTCATTTCCTCAATAATCCTATTTTAATTTTTTTTATTTCCAATTCTTTAACTCGCACATCCTTATTTCTACACTATAAATACACCACATTCCCTAGCTCTCCCCATTCTGAAATTGCCTATAAAAAATTCTCCAAAATTCTCAAAGTTCAAGAGGGGTGAAGGCTAGTCAAGTGGAGTTAGAAATCAAGTTCTTTTCGTTGAAAATCGGAGCTTTTCCCGACGATACCGTGTCACGCCCACTTCCCAGTAGATGGAAACGGTGACGTGGCAAGCCGCAACGTATTTACTAAGAAATAAATACAGTAAGCGTAATTAAGCAATATATAAAAATGTACAAGAATGATAAGAGTAATAAAATAAACAGTAACTTTATTTACATTCAACTTTAAATACAACTGTTTGAAAAGAAAAGATACAATGAGTAAAACAGTGCCTAAATAATGGCATACAAAATGAAGTGCATGTGAACTGGTAGTCAGGCTGAGTGGTGTGCTGGTCCAAGCCCTCCTGGCTAGGCTCGATCTCCTGAGAGTCCGGTCCTTCTGACGAGCATTTCAAAGAAAGAAATAGGAAGGAATGTCGTCAGCGAACTAGCGCTCAGTAAGTCCCAAAAGAAAGAAAGAGAATATAACAAGTAATGTGAAATAAACAGGTAAGTTGTGTATGATTGATTACTGGTATATGATAGTTATTATAACGTGGTTGTTTATAACTTGATTCAAAAGGTATTCTTGTATACGAGAGAAGTCCATCTTATCCCGTGGATTATAGTAACATATAGTACAAGGCCCCGTCATAACCTACGGGATAACGTCATGAGAATTCATGTAGATTTCTTTTAAGTGACCTCTCATACCACGAAATACGTTCCATGCTAATCTACCCCTTTATCCCCGCGTAATGTATTTTATAGATTTTGTTTACAAGTCTTGCTCAAACCATAGATACAAAATATTCAAGTATTCATGTTCAGTATGCAATCAAGTATTCAAATAGTCAAGTCAAGTTATAACCATGGTTCGGTCAAGTCAAGTCAAATGTACGTGTTTGATATTGATGTTTGCATTCAAGTGTTCATGTTCATGTTCAAGTATTTATGTTTGATTTTGGAGTCAGGTTTGAGATTGGACTCCGACTGAGTCAGACACTTGTAAACAAATTTAGCTCTTGAATTAAGTTCGGGAGTTATCGGTAACCGCTGCACATGGACGGCAGGATTTGTGTCTTTTTCTAAGACAATTACCAATGACAACTCCGTTAAGTTGTCTATCTTAAATAGGCAAGCACTCATTTTCTCCGGCTCCCTGGGGCTTAAGAGAATTGATCTCGATTAAACCTAAATTTACTAAAGTCCTTAAATATTGTTTTATATATCTCGAGGGGGTTTTATGAAAAATATTTTTAATTTAGTTAAAAAGTAAAGCTCGAGGGTGATTAGTATTATTTAGGGTTATCATGAGCATGGATTTTAAATATTGTGGTATTTTAGTGATAATTACTTAACTCGGAAAGTTCATGGTATTTTATTGTAAAACTTGTCCTTTTTGGTATCTTGATGGTATTTTATTGTCATTTGTTAATCTTTCATTTTTAGAAAAAAATATAGGTTTATTATATTTTGAAATATGGATTTATAATTTTATATAATTTTTCTAAAAATTAATTTTATTTTATTTAGAAAATTCATATTTCTTAAAAACGTATTTAAATCCTTTCGAGATCGAATACTCCGTGAGAAAGTCTGTATCTCGCTCTACCAGTCTAACGATGTGCGATAATTTGCATCATCCATTAGCGGGTCCCCTAAAGAGGGTTGTAGATGCATAATCGCAAAGAAAATGAAATACCGCTTTAAAAGAAATCCGGTTTTAGATTTATGTGGTATTTTATTGTAAAGTTTTCTTCGTAACAAAAAAACACATACAACTAGGTATCATGCTATGAAACCATGTGTGCGTGTGGGGTAGGTCGTTATCCCGTGAAGTATTCCTAAAAATATTGTTTTAATAAATACTAAAAGAGGTGTTTATAAAGTTCAAGGTATTTTATTGAAAAAGTTCTACTATGGTTGTTTCACATGAGAATTTTGACGAAATTTGATTCTAAACATTAGGGTTTAAGGTCACAAGTGATGTAGTAAAATTAGATTGATTAAATTGTAAAGGAAAAGGAAGTTATATGTTTTTAGAAAAGAAGATGTCGGTAATAATTTCACTTTTATCGATATAAAATTTGAAGAGTAATTTTAATAGAAAGAAGGAGATTTGGGAGGGGCTTACGATTTAGAAAACTCAAAGAAGGGTTAGGAAGGAAAGGGTGTCGTCATGGCGTCACGGAAGCTCCGAAATTGGGTTCGATTTTCGCTGGAACCAACTTACTCGCTAACACCATTTTACTTCACTTGCACTAGGATTTTTTAGAGAGTTTTGGCTAGAATTTTCTGAATGTTGCTGAGCCAAGGTAGGGGGTGGTATTTATAGTGGAGAATTAGGATTTGGGAATTAAAATTATGGATTAAAAAGCATTAAAATGGTGTTTAATTGTGAAATGAAAGGTCTCTGTTTGATTGCAGGGAAATCAAACAGTGCAGAGGGGTTAGGGGTAGATAAAGAAGAATGTGTGCAAATTAAGCCCGGGCTTCATTGGCCTCATCCTGACCGTCCCCGCCGATTTTTAAGCACATTTGGCCGGTCGATCTCGAGAGTTGGGTCTCGAAATTCGTGCCTTCTGATCAAATCCCTATTTACTCCATTTTCCGCATGTTTGATTTTTCTGAACTTTTCATTTCCCCGTGTATTGCACGTGTAATCTTTTGGGCATCCAAAAAGTTAAAAAATTCAGAAAAAAATAATTATGTCTGATAGGAATCGAACACAGGGGCTACGTCACAGCAATGCAAGGCTTGACCATACAAATTGTTTCTTATTGTTATTTAACAAAAGTAACTTATAACTCTAATTCAGGCTGTAAAACTCATTTCTTGTATATTAACAGAAAATTTCCGTACAAATATTTTAGAGTCATTACATTCTACTCTCCTTATAAAAATTTTGTTCTCGAATTTTACATTTACATAGGGACTAATTTTCAAATAGATAAGGGTATCTTGCACGCATGTCTTCTTCTCGTTCTCATGTTGATTCTCCTTGCGAATCCTTTCTCTACATCACTTGGACTAAGTTTACTTCCTTGTTCCGTAATGCCTTCACTTTTCGGTCTAGTATCTCAATGGTTTGTTGCTCGCAGGTTAGATCAGTCTGTACTGTGAGCTCTGAGTGATCAAGTATGTAGCTGGGGTCGCTCACATATCGTCGTAGCTGGGATATATGGAACACGTTGTGCATTCCTTTCATTGAGGGTGGTAGTGCTAAACGGTATGCCACTTCTCCAACTCATTCGAGTATGCCGAACGGTCCTATATATCTTGGACTTAGCTTACCCCTCTTGCCAAAGCGGATCACTCCTCAGTTTGGAGATATCTTTAGAAAAACATGGTCTCTAGGTTGGAACTCCAGATGTCGCCTTTTGCATCTACCCAATACTTCTGTTGGTCTTGGGCTATGCGCATTCTTTCCCTGATCGTGCGAACTACGTCCACAGTTGCCACGATCATCTCTGGTCCAAGGAGTTTACGATCTCCGATACCGTCCCAATTTAGTGGTGAATGACACTTCCATCCGTAGAGTGCTGCAAATGGTGTCATTCCACTGCTTTCCTGATAGCTGTTGTTGTATGAAAACTCTATAGGGTGTAGGTGATTTTCCCACGAACCTCCGAAGTCCAACATACAAGCTCTTAGCATGTCCTCTAGAATCTGAATTGTTCGCTCAGACTGTCCGTCCGTTTGTGGATGATAAGCCATGCTGAAATTCAGACTCGTTCCCATACTAGCTTGCAGACTCTGCAAAAACTGTGATCGGAATCTTGTATCACGATCGGAGACGAAGAAAACAGGTACTCCATGTAATCTTACGATCTCCTACATGAGTTCATGGGTATCAAATATAGTACAGTTTGAAGGTTTAAATCTTACTTTAGATTTATGCTTATCTCCATGTACTTCTTTACTAATATCTCGGTTGATTGGCCAACTCGAAATGGAATAAAATGAGCCAACTTGGTGATTCGATCCACAATAACCAATACTGCGTCGTTACCCTTCGTACTGCGAGGAAGGGCAACCATTAAGTCCTTGGTAATGTGCTGCCATTTCCATTTGGAATTGGTAACTGCTGAAGTAGACCAGCAGTTTTGTGCTGTTTAGCCTTCACTTGCTGACACACCAAACACTTGGCTACGCTTCTTGCTACTTCGCGCTTCATTCCATACCACCAGAAGTGTTGTCGTAGATCCTTATACATCTTTGTACCATCGAGATGTATAGAATAAGGAGAGCTGTGAGCTTCTTTCATCAACTCTTCTCGAACTGGGCCGTTTGGTACACATAATCGACTTGCATATCGTAAGGATCCATCTTCGTGGATGATGAAGTTAGTTCGAAGTCCACTTTCTACTTGTTCTCGGATCTTTTGTAACCTGGTATTATTTTCTTGAGCTGCTTTGATCTGATTGACAAGAGTGGACTGGACTTGTAAGTTCAACAAATATGAAGCGTTACCTGGCATAGCTACTTCAATCTCCAATCCGTGCAATTTCTGCTGTAGCTTCCACTGAGCGGCGATGTTCATTGCTAATGGCTGGCGACTAAGTTCATCAGGAACTACATTCAACTTCCTAGAATGATACTGTAGGTTGATGTCGAAGTCCGCCACGAGTTATAGCCATCTTCTCTGCCGCATGTTTAATTCTTTCTGAGTAAATACATACATCAGACTCTTGTGGTCAATGTATATATCCACTCATTCTCCTGTAACACCCGAGCCCAATACTACAAATTTCTGTTACTGTTTGAGCATTAGGTAGTACTCATTTCGTTTATCTTGCTTGTTTGGGTCTTACTGTAAAATTTTATCTGGAAAAGTCATTTCTGCATATAACAAATTTTAGCATCTAAAATGAAATTAAAAATATCCATCTTGGCCAACTCGACACCCCTAGCCTCGTGGTAGCGTCCGTGCATTGTGTTCTCGTCCCGTTCAGTGAGACGGGCGAGTTTGGACGGCTATGCGCGCGTACAGGTGTCCGTCTTGGGGGTATGCTTTTTAATCATAAAACACTCAATTTCAAAATTTGGAACCCGCTTAAAATCCTATTATTTAAATTTCGAATTTTTGGATCCAACCCGGGCGCGATTTGAAAATGTTTTGTTTAGCGCCAAAATCCCAAATTAATATAATATTTAAAACCATATAACATTTCGTTAACTTATAATATTTACTGCTAATTTAATTTTTCTAAAATCTTTTAAATATCCTTTTAACCTCTGCAATCTTCCTGAGCCAATCACGAGGGCATATTACACCGTGGGCCCCTCCACTATCTCTCTCTCTCTCTCTCTAACTCTCTTTCTCTCTCTCCCTCATATATATTCATCTCCTCCATATTATTTTCAGAACGCGAGAAAACCCACCGAGAGCCTAACCCTAGCCGCCTTCACCGTCGTCGCAGCAGCCCCGACGCCGGCGCCAACGTCACCGTCACCCTCGCCTTCGCCTCCTCCTCTCAACCTCACCCTTGTTTTCTCCCCCGCGCACCCTGCACGACTGCCGCGTCCACCTGCAGAATTCCCTGCAGTCGCCTGCTCGCCGGCGGCCCTCGTCGTCGCCATCCGCGCCACCACAAGCACCTCCTCACCACCTGCGCGCTCCAGCACCCCGACCATCTCCTCTCCCTCTCCGTTTTCCTTTCCCTGCACCGAAGTTCCTTACCCGAGCCCTAACCCTAACCGCTGCAACCTCCTCGCCGGCGCCTCACCGCCGTCGATCTCATCGTCGTCACACCCTCAGCAACACCAGTAAGCTATCTCTTCTCTTCATCCTTCCATTCCATCTTCCAGTTTCTCCTTTGGCTATGCACTAAATTCTGGAATTTTGTAGTCGCTGTTCGCCGGAATCCGGCCATGCCGGTGACGTGTCCCGACGATCCAGCGGAGTATTCTGACCCGTGAGGTCCCTTGGTTCGTTGTTTGGGTTCAATCCGTGAACCGTGCGTTCGTCGCGTGTTTCCCCGCCGACGTTATGTTCCGTTTTTTCCGGTTCGCGACCCGTCGAGGCAAGTATCCCTTGCTACATGCTATACGATATATTTATATATATTTTGACACACTAAACCTGTAAAACTTAACTTGGTATAGTCGTTTCCCCATTTTGGTTGCAATATGGCATTATATCAGTTTACAGTTAACATAGAATTTACAGTTTGCCAATTTAAACCTAATAACCAAGTTTACCTGTTTAAATCACATTTTACTGTTAATAGATGGTAGCACTTACCCATGTAGTTCTATTACATTCGGATATTCGCATTCAAGGCTTGATATAGCTGTATTGCATCGATACCTAAACTATTGCACCGCTAAGGGTGCTCAAACCCGTTAATATAATTAAACGGCTGCACTGTATTACTGCACTCTTGTGATTGAATGAAACTGCTTATTATTGTTTAACTCATTGCTTATTTTCTGTTGTTAATACCCTGTTCGACTATACATCTGATCGGGAGCACACTCACGATATTGTTTATATCTTGACCTGACATGGCTATATATATATATATTGATACACCTGACATGGTACCGTATACTGTTGACTTGACCTGATGTACCATGACCCGACCTGTTACCTGATCTCGTGTCTAATGCCAACAAACCTGACATGTAGTCCTCATGGACCGTTCCTATTGTCTATCCAGACAAACCTGCTTTTACCTGATCCCGTGTTGGCATTAGTTCTTGATTACTGAATACTTGACTTGACTTGCACATATAACTTGGGGGTATGGGGAAATCAAAGGTGAAACCTGACTTGTAACTCGACAGTTCACTACCTGTCCTGAGTGTACACATTCCTGTTTTGTGCCTAGCGGCATGTCTCGGTTTCAGCCGAGAATATTGTGGCCGTGGTCCCGGGTATGTACGGGATACTATCGAGTGTACACATTCCTATTTTTTGCCTAGCGGCATGTCTCGGTTTCAGCCGAGAATATTGTGGCCGTGGTCCCGGGTATGTACGGGATACTATCGAGTGTACACATTCCTATTTTGTGCCTAGCGGCATGTCTCGGCTGCAGCCGAGAATATTGTGGCCGTGGTCCTGGGTATGTACGGGATACTATTGAGTTACATCGACGATTCATCAATTGATTTCAAAGACTTTAGACTAGAAAACTTGATAGAATAGTTTAGTTACCCACTGCACACTACCCTACACTGCTTGTTTCACATTATTGCTGTATTCATGTTTTATTTTGCATTGCCTGTTACACTGTTCATATTATATTACTGGTTGACATGACGCGCTGACGTCTGGGTTTTGCATGGCCCAGATTCTGTACCACCGTCGCAGTCTGAGCAGGAGTACTTCAGCCAGCAGGCCGAGTTGTGAGTTCTGTAGTGGTTAGTTTTATTTCCTGCATTTATTTTCTGATGTGAGCCCGCATTATGGGACATACCTTTCAGATATTGTATTGGATCATTTGTTTCCGCATTTATTTATCATTGACTCTTCGTATTCTGGATTATGGACATGTTTTTAGATAGTTTTATCTTATTCTTGATATATCTACAGCCGTAATGTGACTGTGGATGGATACTTCCTACCCACAGGTAGCATGGTTGGCTATGTCACGTGCCCAATCTTGCGTACTCTGGGAAGCGGGGCGTGACATAGTTCTTTTGGTATCAGAGACATAGGTTAGTTGGGTTGATTCTTTTGTAGTTGGGTATTGTACCCAATACACGAATCAGAATACCCGTGTTAGGAAACATGTCCTGCCACTTTGCCATTTACCATTCTTGAATCACATTCTTCCTGATTATATATTTTACGACGTGCAAACTTACTTTGCATGTCGACTCGAAAACCTGATTTCTTGTTATCTCTTGGACTTAGGCGACTTGGGTGGAGTTAAGTAATTGTGGCTATGATACCGCGGCATAGTTACAATGCGGTACTCTATTTAAGTATCTTGGAGTTCTAGCCTTGATCTATATACTGAATCTATCATCATGCTAATGTTGGGTGTTTTGATTTCAGGAATATGGCAGATAAGAATTTCAAGACGTACTAGAGGCGTGTGGACGAAGCCGCCATGCTGGGAGTAATAAGAGGAATGCTGGAGAATCAAAAGAGACAGACCGAGCTGATCCAGCAGCATGCAGATTCGTTTCAGGAAGGTTTGCAGATCGTTCAGCAGTCTGTAAACAACGTTGGAGCTAAACCAGTTGACCGAGTAGGGACTGTGGCAGATTTCAGACGTTTGGGTCCGTCTACATTCACTAGTTTGGAGGAGCCGTTGCCAGCCGAGCAGTGGCTAGTTGACACGGAGAACTTGCTGATTACGACATAGATTCCAGATGACAAAAGAGTTGACGTGGTACGCATTCAGTTAGTGGACTACGCCCGAGAGTGGTGGCTTGTGGAAGAGACCCGCTTGCCCAAGAAGATCAAGTGGGCGGATTTTTCTAAGAGTTTCCTGGAGAAGTTCTTCCCGCAGACTGCACGGGAGACAATGGAAGAGAAATTTATTGGGCTAAGGCAGAACGGAGCACCCGTGGACGTGCATGCAGCAGAGTGGACGAGACTCAGCAGATTCGCTGGACCTTTAGTCGCCAACGATGCAGACAGGGCATGAAGGTTCATGCGCAGCTTGGACGTGGACATCCAGAGGCAGATCGTCTCCCTGGGTTTGACCACTTTCTCACAAGTACTTGCGGCAGCCCGAGAGCAGCAGAGTTTATCTGGGATGAAGGGGAGTTTGCAGCAGACAGCAGTTGCGGTAAGGAAGCCAGCATTTGTACCTAACCGAGCTCATGGTCGCAAAGGTATTCCAGTGGACCGTCGAGGTGTAGCACCAATGAAGAAGCCTGTGATCGTTTATCGAAGAAAGAGCATGAATTGTAACTACTGCAATTTACCTGGCCACATGCAAAAGGATTGTCGAAGGAGGCTGGGACTCTGTTTGGTTTGTGGAGCGGCAGATCATGCCGTTAATGCTTGTCTGTTGAATCTTCGTACGAGAGATGATTTTCAGAAGCCTCCGCAGAGACCGTTCCAAGGGAAGAAACTGCTGACTCAAGGACCTAATCAGGCTCGAGCTTTCACCTTGACAGCTGAGGAAGCCAAAGCATCAGGAGAAGTTGTTTCAGGTACTTTACTCGTTCATGGTTTTCCCGCATTGGCATTATTTGATTCTGGTGCATCCCACTATTTTATGTCATCCAAATTTATAACTACACACTCGATTACCTGCACGACCCTGTCTAGTTTCTGGGACATACACACTGGGAATGGGAAAATCATAGCTAGTAGGGAGTGTAGAGAGTGTGCAGTTGTTGTGTGCGGACGGGAACTCTTTGCAGATTTCTTGGTGATAGATACGGGCAGCTATGAAGTCGTCATGGGAATGGATTTTCTTGGCACTTTCCACGCTCACATTGACTGTAGAGCAAAGAAAGTAATTTTCCAGATTCCCGGACATCCCGAGTTTACCTTCACTGGAGGAAGCAGTTCTGTCGAGCCAGTCGAGTTTAGGGCTAGGCCGACAAACAGTATTCTTGCATCAATAGAAGTTGATAGTGGTGAAGAGCCGGCGGTTGTTCGCGATTTTATGGACGTATTTGAAGATATATCGGGTTTACCGCCGAAGCGAGACGTGGAGTTCGCAATTGATCTTATTCCTGGTGCAGCGCCAGTATCTAAAGCGTATTATCCAATGGCACCAGTAGAATTGGAAGAAGTTAAGAAAAAGGTTGCTAAATTGCTTGAGAAGGGTTGGATTCGAAGCAGTAACTCGCCTTGGGGAGCTCCAGTTCTTCTAGTAAAGAAGAATGATGGCACGAGAAGGATGTGCATCGACTATCGAGAATTAAACCGGGTGACTATTAAGAACAAATATCCGATCCCTCGCATTGGAGAACTTTTTGAGCAGCTTAGTGGCGCGAGGGTATTCTCGAAGCTGGATTTGCGATCCGGATATCATCAGGTTCGAGTGAAAGCAGAAGATATTTGCAAGACGGCGTTTCGAACTCGGTATGGACATTACAAGTACTTAGTGATGCCCTTCGGAGTAACGAATGCGCCGGCAGTATTCATGGAATTGATGAACCGTATCTTTTCACCGTTCTTGGACCAGTTTATTGTGGTATTCATTGACGATATTCTGGTTTACTCGAAGAGTTTTGAGGAGCATGCTGAGCATTTGAAGATCGCACTGCAGACATTGAGACAGGAGAAATTGTATGCGAAGATGAGTAAGTGCGAATTTTGGCTGGAGGAAGTGAAGTTTCTGGGGCATGTTGTATCGGGCGATGGAATCGCCGTCGATCCCGAAAAGATTGCAGCAGTTCGAGATTGGCCGATTCCAAAGAATGTTGCTGAGATAAGAAGTTTCCTTGGATTAGCCGGATACTACAGGAGATTTATGGAGAACTTCGCTCGTCTGGCAGAGCCGTTGACCAAGCTTACGCGCAAGGAGGTACCTTTTGTATGGACGAATAAATGTGCGTTAGCTTTTGAGACGTTGAAGCAGAAGTTGATAACCGCCCATATTCTGACCGTGCCAGACAATTCCGGAGGATTGGTGATTCACAGCGACGCATCTGGGAAAGGATTGGGATGTGTTTTGATGCAGCATGGGAAGGTTGTAGCATACGCATCGAGACAATTGAAGACCCATGAGAAGAATTATCCGACTCATGACTTGGAGCTTGCGGCTGTGATCTTCGCTTTGAAGATTTGGAGACACTACCTTTTGGGCGAGAGAGTCGAAGTTTTTACAGATCACAAGAGTTTGAAGTATGTGTTCACTCAGAAGGAGTTGAATATGAGGCAGCGTAGATGGTTGGAGCTGATGGCCGACTACGATCTTGATCTTAAGAACCATCCGGGGAAGGTTAACGTCGTGCCGGATGCGCTTAGTCGGTTACCAGCAATTCAGGTGTTAACTACGCAGAGGGAGATCATTGCAGATTTTCGAAGATTTGACTTGGAGGTTGTGATACCGCGTTCTACGGGACAGTTGATGCACTTGCAGGTACAGTCGTCTTTAATTGAGAAAATTAAAGCAGCACAATCGCAGGATCATAGACTGCAAAAGTTTCGAGAGCAGGCTGAAGCTGGACTACGAACAGATTTATTGATCCATGAAGATGGTTCGTTGAGGTATGGTAGCCGTTTATGTATGCCAAAGGGAGATGTTCGTGAAGAACTTATGAAGGAGGCACACAGTTCAGCTTATTCTGTACATCCAGGAGGCACAAAGATGTACCGTGATATTCGACAGCATTTCTAGTGGGAAGGCATGAAACGGGAGATTGCTCGCTTTGTGGCTAAGTGCTTGGTGTGTCAGCAAGTTAAGGCTGAACATCAGTGGGTTGCTGGTTTATTGCAACCACTTCCGATTCCTCAGTGGAAGTGGGAACATATAACCATGGATTTCGTGACGGCTTTACCGCGGAGTCCAAAGGGCAACAATGCAGTATGGGTGATTGTTGATCGGTTGACCAAGGCTGCTCACTTTATTCCTTTCCGGGTTGGTCAATCAACAGAGACTTTGGCAGAGCGGTACATGCAGGAGATTGTAAGATTGCATGGTGTACCGGTGAGCATCGTGTCCGATCGGGACACTCGGTTCTTATCACACTTCTGGAGGAGTTTACAGGAAAGTTTGGGGACTCGATTGAAGTTTAGCACAGCTTATCATCCTCAAACTGATGGTCAGTCGGAGAGAACGATCCAAACTCTTGAAGACATGTTGAGAGCATGCATGTTGGACTTCAAGGGTTCGTGGGAGGATCATCTACACTTGGTGGAGTTTTCTTACAACAACAGTTTTCAGACAACTATCCAGATGGCTCCGTTTGAAGCTTTGTATGGTCGTAAATGCCGTTCACCTGTTTGTTGGGATGATGTCGGTGAACGAAGATTGTTGGGACCAGATTTGGTAGTGCAGCCAGTTGAGAAGGTTAACACTATCAGAAATCATATGAAGGCAGCTCAAGACAGACAGAAGAGTTGGGCTGACACGTCAAGAAGACCTCTAGAGTTCGCCGTGGGTGATTTGGTATTCTTGAAGATATCACCGACTAGAGGGGTGATTCGCTTTGGGAGTCGAGGAAAGCTTAGTCCTCGATTTGTTGGACCCTTTGAGGTATTGGAGCGTGTTGGAGAGGTAGCGTACCGTTTGGCGTTACCGCAGTCCTTGGCAGGTGTGCACGATGTGTTTCACGTATCTCAACTATGAAGGTATGTTCGAGATGAAACACACGTCTTGGATCATTCGGAGTTAACAGTACGGGAAGACCTGACTTTTGAAGAGCGACCAGTTGAAATCGTGGATCGAAGGGAAAAGGTTCTTAAGAACAAGGTTATCCCCCTTGTGCTTGTTTCTTGGGGTAATCGATCGCATGGAGAGTCCACTTGGGAACGAGAAGATGAGATCCGGCAGAAGTTTCCTCACCTTTTCCTGTAGTTTTCTATCTTTGTATTCTTGGAATTTCGAGGACGAAATTCTTTTGTAGTTGGGTATGATGTAACACCCGAGCCCAATACTATAAATTTCTGTTACTGTTTGAGCATTAGGTAGTACTCATTTCGTTTATCTTGCTTGTTTGGGTCTTACTGTAAAATTTTATCTGGAAAAGTCATTTCTGCATATAACAAATTTTAGCATCTAAAATGAAATTAAAAATATCTATCTTGGCCCACTCGACACCCCTAGCCTCGTGGTAGCGTCCGTGCATTGTGTTCTCGTCCCGTTCAGTGAGACGGGCGAGTTTGGATGGCTACGCGCGCGTACAGGTGTCCGTCTTGGGGGTATACTTTTTAATCATAAAACACTCAATTTCAAAATTTGGAACCCGCTTAAAATCCTATTATTTCAATTTCGAATTTTTGGACCCAACTCGGGCGCGATTCGGAAATGTTTTGTTTAGCGCCAAAATCCCAAATTAATATAATATTTAAAACCATATAATATTTCGTTAACTTATAATATTTACAGTTGATTTAATTTTTCTAAAATCTTTTAAATATCCTTTTAACCTCTGCAATCTTCCTGAGCCAATCACGAGGGCATATTACCCCGTGGGCCCCTCCACTATCTCTCTCTCTCTCTAACTCTCTTTCTCTCTCTCCCTCATATATATTCATCTCCTCCATATTATTTTCAGAACGCGAGAAAACCCACCGAGAGCCTAACCCTAGCCGCCTTCACCGTCGTCGCCGCAGCCCCGACGCCGGCGCCAACGTCACCATCACCCTCGCCTCCGCCTCCTCCTCTCAACCTCACCCTTGTTTTCTCCCCCGCGGACCCTGCATGACTGCTGCGGCCACCTGCAGAATTCCCTGCAGTCTCCTGCTCGCCGACGGCCCTCGTCGTCGCCATCCGCGCCACCACCAGCACCTCCTCACCACCTGTGCGCTCCAGCACCCCGACCATCTTCTCTCCCTCTCCGTTTTCCTTTCCCTGCACCAAAGTCCCTTACCCGAGCCCTAACCCTAACCGCTGCAACCTCCTGGCCGGCGCCTCACCGCCGTCGATCTCATCGCCGTCACACCCTCTGCAACACCAGTAAGCTATCTCTTATCTTCATCCATCCATTCCATCTTCCTGTTTCTCCTTTGGCTGTGCACTAAATTCTGGAATTTTGTAGTCGCTGTTCGCCGGAATCCGTCCGTGCCGGTGACGTGTCCCGACGATCCAGCGGAGTACTCTAACCCGTGAGGTCCCTTGGTTCGTTGTTTGGGTTCAATCCGTGAACCGTGCGTTCGTCGCGTGTTTCCCCGCCGACGTTACGTTCCGTTTTTCCCGGCGACCCGTCGAGGCAAGTATCCCTTGCTACATGCTATACGATATATTTATATATATTTTGACACACTAAACCTGTAAAACTTAACTTGGTATAGTCGTTTTCCCATTTTGGTTGCAATATGGCATTATATCAGTTTACAGTTAACATAGAATTTACAGTTTGCCAATTTAAACCTAATAACCAAGTTTACCTGTTTAAATCACATTTTACTGTTAATAGATGGTAGCACTTACCCATGTAGTTCTATTACATTCGGACATTCGCATTCAAGGCTTGATATAGCTGTATTGCATCGATACCTAAACTATTGCACCGCTAAGGGTGCTCAAACCCGTTAATATAATTAAACGGCTGCACTGTATTACTGCACTCTTGTGATTGAATGAAACTGCTTATTATTGTTTAACCCATTGCTTATTTCCTGTTGTTAATACCCTGTTCGACTATACATCTGATTGGGAGCACACTCACGATATTGTTTATATCTTGACCTGACATAGCTATATATATATTGATACACCTGACATGGTACCGTATACTGTTGACTTGACCTGATGTACCATGACCCGACCTGTTACCTGATCTCGTGTCTAATGCCAACAAACCTGACATGTAGTCCTCATGGACCGTTCCTATTGTCTATCCAGACAAACCTGCTTTTACCTGATCCCGTGTTGGCATTAGTTCTTGATTACTGAATACCTGACTTAACTTGCACATATAACTTGGGGGTATGGGGAAATCAAAGGTGAAACCTGACTTGTAACTCGACAGTTCACTACCTGTCCTGAGTGTACACATTCCTGTTTTGTGCCTAGCGGCATGTCTCGGTTTCAGCCGAGAATATTGTGGCCGTGGTCCCGGGTATGTACGGGATACTATCGAGTGTACACATTCCTGTTTTTTGCCTAGCGGCATGTCTCGGTTTCAGCCGAGAATATCGTGGCCATGGTCCCGGGTATGTACGGGATACTATCGAGTGTACACATTCCTGTTTTGTGCCTAGCGGCATGTCTCGGCTGCAGCCAAGAATATTGTGGCCATGGTCCCGGGTATGTACGGGATACTATTGAGTTACATCGACGATTCATCAATTGATTTCAAAGACTTTAGACTAGAAAACTTAATAGAACAGTTTAGTTACCCACTGCACACTACCCTGCACTGCTTGTTTCACATTATTGCTGTATTCATGTTTTATTTTGCATTGCCTGTTACACTGTTCATATTATATTACTGGTTGACATGACGCGCTGACGTCTGGGTTTTGCATGGCCCAGATTCTGTACCACCGTCGCAGTCCGAAGAGGAGTACTTCAGCCAGCAGGCCGAGTTGTGAGTTCTGTAGTGGTTAGTTTTATTTCCTGCATTTATTTTCTGATGTGAGCCCGCATTATGGGACATACCTTTCAGATATTGTATTGGATCATTTGCTTCCACATTTATTTATCATTGACTCTTCGTATTCTGGATTATGGACATGTTTTTAGATAGTTTTATCTTGTTCTTGATATCTCTACAGCCGTAATGTGACTGTGGATGGATACTTCCTACCCACAGGTAGCATGGTTGGCTATATCACGTGCCCAATCTTGCGTACTCTGGGAAGCGGGCCCAAGAGATAGTGGTGCCAAATCTTAAGTGCGAAGATGACGGCTGCCAACTCCAGATCATGTGTTGGATAGTTGTGCTCATGAACCTTCAGTTGTCTTGATGCACAAGCCACAACTTTTCCATGCTGGTGTAGAACACATCTTAATCCTTTATCGGACGCATCAAAATGTACAACGAAACCTCCAGATTGATCCGGTATTATAAGAATAGGAGTAGAGATTAATCTTGACTTGAGTTCTACAAAAACTTTTTCACATGCTTTTGACCACATAAATGCTTCATCTTTACGTGTGAGCTTGGTCAGGGGTACTGCAATCTTTGAAAAGCCTTCAATGAATCGTCGGTAGTATCCTGCTAATCTCAAGAAACTTCGTATATCCTTCACCGTCTTTGGTGTCGGCCACTCACTGACAGCAGACACCTTAGCTTGATCTACTGAGATTCCTTCGCCTGAAACGATATGTCCGAGAAATCCGAGTTGATCTAACCAAAATTTACACTTGCTGTACTTGGCGTAGAGCTGATATTATCGCAATGTCTTTAGGACAATCCTTAAGTGCTCGGCGTGTTCTTTCCGATTCTTTGAATACACCAGGATGTCGTCGATGAAGATGACAACGAACTTATCTAAGTACTTTCGGAAAACTTGGTTCAATAGGTTCATAAAGATGGCAGGTGCATTTGTCACTCCAAATGGCATTACGAGATATTCATAATGACCATATCGAGTCCTAAACGCCGTTTTCGGAATATCGGACTCTTTGACCTTCACCTGATGATAACCCAAATGAAGATCTAGCTTCGAAAATACACAAGACCCACTTAGATGATCGAAAAGATCATCGATACGCGGTAGTGGATACTTATTCTTGTTGAGGTAAAAAATTACACCTCGGTTGACCAAGTTAAAGTCAAAGTCAACCCCAAGCCCAGGCCAACTGGGCCCATGCCCAAGTCGAGCCCCGCGGCCAACCTCCCCATGCCAAAATGAAAATTATGTAATAACTAATTTTGATGTAATTTTCATACATGGATGTAAGAAAAATGGGCATAAAGCCAAATTTTTGTAAAGCCCATGGCTCATGTGCAAAAGAAATGAGCACATGAGGTATGTGATAGGCAAAATGGCATTTTGTATAGCCCAAGAGCGTATATGTAAATTTGTAAGCCTATAAAATGCAACATGATGATGAAATGAGAGAATAATTCATTCTCCCCAAAAATTAGGTTTTCTGTGCCATCTTCTCTTTGCTCAAGGTTCTAAATCTTCTTCTTTTTTTTGAATTAAATCAAGAGTTCCACTCTTCCTTTTCCAAAAAGAAATAGTTTTGCACCACAAAACCCTTAAATGGGAACGCGGATCTTCCATCAAATCTCCAAAAAGGAAGATTTTTAAAATCTCACCCTTTTTCTCTAAGATCCAGCTAATAGAGAGGAGGAAAAAGGAGACCCACCTCCAAAAACCCCACTTCGGGGATGATTCAGGGCTCAAGGGAGAAGAAAGGGGTCCCTTTTTATCAGCTCGAAAAATATTTTAGGAGTTTAACTCCTCAATACACACACACACACACACACACACACACAAAAGATAATAAATCTTTCTTTTTGGGAGTACAACTCTCAGTGCAGGGGCTAAGTGATTAATGTAGGTTTTAACGATCAAAAATATTTACCGCAATCAAGAACGGCGTCGCATGAAGCTAGCCGGTGAATACGGGTCGGTCCACAGGGATGTGTAATTTTCCTAAGTGTTCTTACGAGCTGATTCCAATGGGTGTTTGGTCTTTTAATTGAATCTGAAAACTAAGTTGTACGATGATCAAGAAACTTGCTAGGATTAGGTCTAAGGTGAGTTTGAAAAGATTAATATTCACACCTCTTTCAATGCCCTCAATTAAATATTTTTAGAAGTTATAACAATTATTAGTAAAGGGGATTAGGATGATTGGGAAGAAACGAAGTTTCTTCCTATAGATCCTTGTCCGTCCTTTCCTACTAATTGCTCTAACCTTCATGGAAGTCATGCACGTCCGGTCCTTTATACTACGGTTTCACCGTTACCTCATGGGTAGGGTGCCGTAGGGAGCGGATCATGCATGCGTGCATGAAGTTCTAGTTATTACAAATTATTGGGCTTGAAAGAGATGAGAGATATTCATCACTCAATCCCTCCCTTATTCCGAACCCTAACAAGCGAGGAAATTACTCGCTCATTAGGGGATCTATTAAAAACACCATTTTAAGATTACTTACCTACTGCAGTTTAAAAGATTTTACACTAGATTACTAGGGCAAATGAATGATTTATCTAAAGCAAGAATTAAATTAGAAAGCTAGGGCAAAGAATGAATTAATCTAGGGCAAGAAATTAATAAACTAAGGCAGAAAGTTAAAAAGAACTTACAAGAAATGATGCTCTTAATCGTCCAAAGAATCTGAATTTTATTTATTGAAAAGAGGCATCCTTAATACAATATTTTGATTACATATTTATAAGGAAATAGGAAAACTAGGGTTACAGATTCTCGCGCATGTGCTATTACAGATATACCCCCGAAAAATCCCAACAAAAGTACCGACGCACCGCCACCAGAATTCTGCGCCGACACGTGCCATAGACGGCCGCGGAACCGCGGCATGGGTGGGGATTGGGCCGCGGTTCCGCGGCCCCTTGGTGGGTTCGTCAGGTGAATTTTTCTGGACTCATTCTTGATGCTTTGGGCTTTTTATTTATACAGTTCTTTTCTCCTTTTGACTTCTGGGTCTTCTCCAGATCTCCAGTGAAAACTAGTAATGGTCTTTTAACCGTTCACTTTGACGTTTTGGACCTTGCGTTGCCTTGTACCTTTGTGAGTTATTCTACATCTAGGCTTGACTAGGATCCTTCTACTTATTGGTCACAAGTCCCGCTTTTGTATCATCTTTTGTCTTTTTCACCGTTTTCGCTCCAAAAACCTGTATCCTGTAATATGTAGCAGACATGCGTCAAAAGCACCTATTTATTTATAAAACGCATAAGAATAGGGAATATAATAATACAATATTATGGTGTGAACAAATACCCCCAAACTTATCTTTTGCTCGTTCTCGAGCAAACTTATTATTTTATTCTCGATAAAACCTAACCGCACTTTCGCAGGGAATCGCGATTGCACTGAGCTCGTGCAATAAGCCGTTAAACCTTTAGGTGTCCCTAGTAGGAGGAGTGTTGTCTCCTGAGGGTTTTCAGCGGATACTATCCACAAAATCCTATCAATTTGGCTCATTAACTTTAATTCTCCAATTAGGTTTTCTAACAAGGAATTCTATTATCATCGACTCGCAAATTATCCACCCATATTCTTCACACTTTCTCATTATTTAACTTAAGATTATATATGTTCTATAGAATCACTCAGCTTTCGGCATTTCTTAAGTTTTCCTTCTAAGGTTCCATCTCCACTTAGGAATTTTTCTATCAATTCTACTAAAGATACAAGTTTTAGTCTTCATTCCTTTCTCTTATCTAAACTCTAATCACATATCCCCACGTGTGTGTATAAATCACCCCTACACTTGGAAATTCAAATCAAGCAATCATACCCTTGTCCGTTGTCCAAAGCACTTATTAATTGGTGAGTTTTGCTTACATATCTTTCATGCGACCGTTAATACTTCTTGAGGTACCAACGACCGATTACAAGATGTGTTTGTACTTTTAAAGTGTACTTCCTAGTCTTGTAACACCCAAGGCTTTTAGCAGTGACTCCTAAACCAGTTGGTCTAAGGCACTAGGTGATGAAGCACCCTCGCTAAATATTTTTCTATTTTTAGCCTTAAGTAATCACAAAACCAGTGTTCATTTTTTTCTTTATTCACTTTTGTATTTTTCATTTTCTTCGTACTAAGGACTTTTAGACAAGGGCATTTCAAGGTCTCCTCTACTATTCCAAGCTTCAAGGTGCGTGATTGTGCAATTTTGTAGGGTATACATTTTCAGAATCTATACTTAAGCCAGGAATTATTTTTCAAACTTATACTCTAATAATAATCAATAACTTTTCCTTTATTTCAACTTAGCCCAAGAAGTGAACAAAAAATTTGCCTATTTCTAAATAAACTACAAAGACATATACTTTCTACCGATAAACATTAAGGAAGGTTATTTTTAGGGTTTTTAATTTACTAAGTCTAAGATCTAGTTGTTCGTAGCCAGTTAACCTATTTGTCAAACTCAAGTTAAATATGGCCAAAATCGAATACAATAATTTTTATAATTTTTGAAAATTTTTCAATTTTTTTATGGGTTTTAAAATAATTATGCAAATGGAAAAATATGTACAAATGAATGCGAAGGAAAAAGACGTACCGAGCGTACCCCCAAACTTAAACTTGACAGTGTCCTCACTGTCATGCTGCACCAAGAGGGTCGATAATGTCGGCAATGTCCTGTTTATTTATTTACAAATTGTTTTTATAATTTTTTTTTATTTATTATTGGTAAAAGAGAAAAAAAAAATATATATATATACAGAAAACCCCCCCAAACTTCATTGAAACAATGTTAAACGTCGTTGCCAAACTTTGCAAAGATCAAATGTCAACACCAACCAGGCGAAAAATTTGTCTGTAAGGAGTATCGGTTGGTGGAAGAATATGTTGTACCGATCCAAAAAGAATTGGGGAAGATAGAAGAGGTGGTATGGAAAGTGTGGAAGTGAATAGATAGGAAGTGGTGATGAATCAAAATGAGAATGGGAATGATCAGCAATCAGTGGAATATTGGCATTCTCGTAGCTTATTAAAAGAAATGGGGGTGGTTCAACTTCTAAGGAAGGAGGTTGACTCACCACAATATCCCCAAAATGTTTCTGCGGATCCTTTATTGACTTGGCATCATCCATCATTTGCATATGATATTCAATTATGAGGGAACTAATCTCCTCGATGTCCGCTATAGTCCAACCGAAAACTTGCCGCCTATCTTATAAGACTTTTAAAATAGCGTTCTCTTGCTCGAAGGCTAGAGAGCCTGATATTATAATGGGAAAGGTCTCATTCTTACCTATGTAAGCATATTTAAGGTGAGACGGCAAGGACATAAGTTCGAGTTTCGGAGGCAAAAGAATCGTTGCGGAATCTACCTCAAACTCAAAGGACTCCAACACAGGTTCGAAATCACTGCAAACAACCGATTCGGATGGTTCAACTAACTCATCCAAAAATTCAAAAGACTCATATTCGGGCTGTGAGTCGTCATCATCCGAAAAAGTGAAACTTTCATAATCAATATCGGTTGTGTCAACTGTGGTAGGCTCAAGGAGGGACGCACTAGTGGCGTCAAAGCTGTTCTCATCAAACAAAAATTTTTCAAACTCGCAGTCCTCCTGCGTGATTTCGTGAATAGAGCAAACTTCTCGTGTACTAGTTTTAGGCACGGGGGGCAGACTTCCTAACTTGTAAATATTGAACTCACTAGACGTCTTCCCGAAGGATAGAGTCATGGAGCCATTGCGACAGTTTATTACAGCATTGGAAGTGGCCAAAAATGGTCGACCGAGGATCACCGGAATTTGGTTCCGTGAGTTGGCAACAGGTTGTGTGTCCATAACAATAAAATCAACGGGGAATATGAACTCCCCAACTTTGATCAACACATCCTCTAGCTCACCCCTTGGATGGGCGATTGATCGATCAGTCATTTGGAGAGTACAGTGAGTAGGCTTAAGCTCTCCAATGCCTAATTGCTCATATACAGAATAAGGTAGCAAATTGACACTAGCACCAAGATCTAGTAGTGCTCTATTGATGTTCTTGTCCCCAATTATTATCGAAATAGTAGGACAACCGGGGTCCTTGTGCTTTTGGGGTAAAGATTTGACAAGAGCATCGCTAACAGCACTAGCCATGAAAACTTTCTTTGGTACTTGTGACTTCCTCTTTTTGGTGCATAAGTCCTTTAAGATTTTTGCATATGAAGGAACTTGTTGGATTGCATCCAAAAGAGGGATATTTATGCTCACCTGTTTGAACAACTCGACAATCTTCTCCATTTGTGGAGTTGGTTTATTGGATCTCAACCGGTTTAGAAAATGAGCATTTTGAAATGTTGTTGAGTCTAAATTTTGCGGATCAGATTGTTGAGTTGGAACGGAACCCCGTGTAGATGTGTTCGTGTTGTGAGAAGTGGGTCCGTTCGAGCTAGAAGGAGTAGAGCCTTGTGAATGATGGAGAATAGGCTCTAACGAAGAAAAAGAAGGTGAAGAAGAACCACCGGCAGGGGTGTCATCGTGAATACCCACATTGTTTTGCAACATTTTTCCCGATCTCAACATGGTCACAGCGTTTACGTTATGAGTATGCTGTTGATATGTAGCATGTGCGTGACCAGGATTGGGCAGTGGTTAAGATGGGAGCTTTCCTTTTTCTCGCTCGCTCAATGCTGCATTGAGTTGTGCAATTTGTGCCTCAATAGATTTGATGCTTTGATCGTGTGAGGCACTGTTTTGCACCAAAGATTGAATAGAAGTCTCTAATCTTGCTGTAGATTGTGTAGATTGCTTTAGGAACGCATCTAGACTTCTTTCGAGCGAGCTAACCTTGTCATTGTTAGGTTGAACAAAATTGTTTGGCGCGTAAGAATTGTTAGGCACAAAATTGTTCACTTGATTAGGGTAAGGTTGCTGTTAGAAAGATTGTTGAAATTGGGTTTGTGGGGGTGCTTGTTGTTGTTGTGGAGGAGGCCCTTGAAAATTGTTATTTCCTTAGAATTGTTGATTTTGATTCCAAGCGAAATTTGGGTGACTCCTCCAACCCGGATTATATGTAGAAGAGTATTGATCGTTTCTTTGTCGTTGCTGAAAGGCAGCATTGACTTGATCATGTCCTTGAGTAGATGCATTGTAAGGACACTCTTCGGTTAAGTGTGATGGAGCCGAACAACAAGCGCACACAGTTCATGGAGGCATAACAGGGGCAGGAGAAGGCGACGAGATTTTGGTCTCAATCGCTTCTAGCTTTTTCGTAAGAGCGGCCATCTCGGCCTTCATAGCAATCGACATCTCTACTTGATGTATGCCTGTCCTAGATTGACCACTAGAAGAAGATGATGTGGTCTTGGAGCTCTCCCACCGAATTGTTTGTTCACTAAGATCCTCAAGAAACTGCCATGCTTCCTCACTAAATTTGGAGAGAAAGTGACCTTGACAGATGGTTTCTAGCAACTGCTTCGTTACCGAGTTCAATCCCTCATATAATATTTGGCAAAGTTGCCAACTTTCGATCCCATGATGAGGGCATTGAACCAGTAGGTCTTTAAATCTCTCAAAACACTTCCAAAATGGTTTGGAAGGAAGCTGTGAAAATTGTATAATCTCATTACGAATTCTAGCAGTTTTGTGGTGAGGATAGAAATTTTTAAGAAAAGCTTTCACAAACTCGTCCCAATTTCTAATGGAATGTGATGTTGTGCTGTATAGCCACTTCTCGGCTAAGTCACATAAAGTGAAAGGAATGACCCTTAGCTTTATAGCGTCATCACTTAATTGGGTTGTTTTCATCATAGCGCAAACGTTTTGGAATTTATTGATAAAAATATACGCATTTTCTGATTCCAAACCGTGAAATTTTGGCAGCATATTGATGAAATGTGGTTTTATTTCAAAATTGTCCCCATTTGCCGGTGGGGGTGAAAGACAGGTAGGTAAAGAAGTGCGGACAGGATAAAAGAGATCCTGGAGCGCGACTCGTGCGGGCGCTTCAACAGGCAGTTGATTCGGGTTATTCGCACCTAACGGAGGTGGAATCATTCCCGTCAGTAAGGTATTGTTGGGGTTGAATCCCGACATGCCTTCAGAGGAAGAATTTGAAGGTGGAGGTAAAAAAGTGGACGGAATGTCGACTTCGGTGTCGAAGGGTTCGTCGGTCGGCACCAACGAAACACGGACTAATCGGGCGTTAGTGTCCCTAGTCCAAAGTGACATACACTAAAGGGGTAGTGTAGTCAGAAAAAAATGAAAGACAGAATGTGGAGGTAAGATAACGTCAATGAAAGGAAGTGGTGTAAGTGAGTTGCAAGATTTCTTTAGCGACAAGTTGCAAGTTTTGAAAAGATTTTTTTCTCTTTTTTTTATGTGTGATTTTTGCAAAAAGATTTTTGAAAAGAGACTTTTGACACAAATGCACTCAACCACACATGCATAATCAGGCCTAGATCTAGGGTCACCTAGGTCAGCTAGACAGCTCCTAACTGTTCCAAAGGGCTAGATAGGACCTCAAACCGCCTCTTCACCGCCAATTGCAGCCAGGTAAGTGCCAGGTAAGTGGGAAGGAACCGCAGTAGTGGGCCTAATTAAAAACCACTAGCCTTTGACACACTTGCCTAGGCACCGCAAAGTCAGGTTAGGATAAACGGCTGATGCCTATACTAGTCCTCTGTTCTAGTGAGCGCGACGTCCTTAGGGCTGAGTATAGTATTTTTTAATTTAAGAGTGGTCAATGCAAATACTTTAAGTGTTTTCTGGGGTCCTGGGAAGGGTAATGAAATCCCCACCCAATCTGAGTTTGGTCAATAGCCCCTTAAAGTCCGATTAAATTATGCAAAAACAGTAAATTCACTTGCAATCAATTATTTTTAGCGCGGCGCAAAGAAACCTGCAGAAAATCTGTTATTGAGAAAGGGGAAGAAGATTTTTAGCGTAAAGAAGTCCTGCAGAAAATTTCGCAAAAGATATATGTAGGTTGGCAGAGGGGAGAATGAGGAACAAACCGACAAATTTTGAGGAGCTGACGTGGCAACCTTGCGGCGGAACCGCGGTTTTGGGCGCACAACGGCCGCGGAAACGCGGTCTGTAGGAGGGATCACTCTCTGAGAAAAATTCTGCCGCTCCCTTGGTCCAATTCTCCTCTGTTCTGATATACCAATTTCTGTTTCGCCCTCTGTAAATTTTCAGATCCCAGATTCTTCGCTGTTCCTGAAAGATTCAAACAATAAACCCTTCAAACAATAACAAAAATTGAAAACATTTTGTACTTTTTATATTTTCAGATTTTTATGATTTTTTTAAAAATTTATATCAACCCGAAATTACAAAAAGGAAATTTTACGCCATCCCCGGCAACGGCGCCATTTGATTTCTGTAGGTTTTAACGATCAAAAATATTTACCGCAATCAAGAACGGCGTCGCATGAAGCTAGCCGGTGAATACGGGTCGGTCCAAAGATATGTGTAATTTTCCTAAGTGTTCTTACGAGCTGATTCCAATGGGTGTTTGGTCTTTTAATTGAATCTAAAATCTAAGTTGTACGATGATCAAGAAACTTGCTAGGATTAGGTCTAAGGTGAGTTTGAAAAGATTAATATTCACACCTCTTTCAATGCCCTCAATTAAATCTTTTTAGAAGTTATAACAATTATTAGTAAAGAGGATTAGGATGATTGGGAAGAAACGAAGTTTCTTCCTATAGATCCTTGTCCGTCCTTTCCTACTAATTGCTCTAACCTTCATGGAAGTCATGCACGTCCGGTCCTTTATACTACGATTTCACCGTTACCTCATGGGTAGGGTGCCGTAGGGAGCGGATCATGCATGCGTACATGAAGTTCTAGTTATTACAAATTATTGGGCTTGAAAGAGATGAGAGATATTCATCTCTCAATCCCTCCCTTATTCCTAACCCTAACAAGCGAGGAAATTACTCGCTCATTAGGGGATTTATTAAAAACACCATTTTAAGATTACTTACCTACTGCAGTTTAAAAGATTTTACACTAGATTACTAGGGCAAAGGAATGATTTATCTAAAGCAAGAATTAAATTAGAAAGCTAGGGCAAAGAATGAATTAATCTAGGGCAAGAAATTAATAAACTAAGGCAAAAAATTAAAAAGAACTTACAAGAAATGATGCTCTTAATCTTCCAAAGAATCTGAATTTTATTTATTGAAAAGAGGCATCCTTAATACAATATTTTGATTACATATTTATAAGGAAATAGGAAAACTAGGGTTACAGATTCTCGCGCATGTGCTATTACAGATATACCCCCGAAAAATCCCAACAAAAGCACCGACGCACCGCCACCAGAATTCTGCGCCGACACGTGCCATAGACGGCCGCGGAACCGCGGCATGGGTGGGGATTGGGCCGCGGTTCCGCGGCCACTTGGTGGGTTCGTCAGGTGAATTTTTCTGGACTCATTCTTGATGCTTTGGGCTTTTTATTTATGCAGTTCTTTTCTCCATTTAACTTCTGGGTCTTCTCCAGATCTCCAGTGAAAATTAGTAATGGTCTTTTAATCGTTCACTTTGACGTTTTGGACCTTGCGTTGCCTTGTACCTTTGTGAGTTGTTCTACGTCTAGGCTTGATTAGGATCTTTCTACTTATTGGTCAAAAGTCCCGCTTTTGTATCATCTTTTGTCTTTTTCACTGTTTTCGCTCCAAAAACCTGTATCCTGTAATATGTAGCAGACATGCGTCAAAAGCACCTGTTTATTTATAAAACGCATAAGAATGGGGAATATAATAATACAATATTATGGTGTGAACACTAAGCCCCTTTATCCTCTTTGTCAGGAGTTCAACTCCAAATGTTAATCGGGAGTACAACTCCCAGTATAGGGGCTAAGCCCCTTTTCCTGCTGACGCCTGGCGACTGCGTGCCAAGCACGTGGGGGCGCCCGGCGCCCGCGTACTAAGCACGTGGGGCGCTGGCGCCCGGCGCCTGCGTGCTAAGCACCCGATATATCCAAAACCCCTCAAGTCACAACACACGTATACTTCACATTGAGTTCGCATGACCAGTTTGACCCGTCAATCGGAGGTTCCCTCGCTCCAAATGCGGGGGGTAGTTAACGACAGCTTAGTCCGCGGCTGCCAGAGATTCGGATCCCCACAATTAATAAACCCCAGCTTACCCTAGGCAGAGGGAATCTATAGTACACCTGACAAGCAACGCGTATTCCCATCTCAATGGGGGTGACGAAATATACCCTACAGATTCTGGCACGCCCGGTAGGACCGATCTCTCCTCCCATATTTCGGGTTAAACGTTCATGCGAACTCAATCAACATATACATTGATTGCCTATACTGAAATCATACTTCTTTATACAGGTTAGCAGTTTCTAATTGCAATCTTCGGACGCAACAAAATGTCTCCAAAGATAAGCTCAGCTCTTAGCACAACTCCCATCTCCTACACGATGAAGATGGATGCCAGGACGGTCCTCCCGGCCAACCTCAGGCGACAATGGGTGGAGCCACTGCTACCATTCGTCTCTATTCTGTTCGTGCCAGCTAATGCCATCTCATCTCATCAAGCTCCGGTGACAGACAAACCGGCCTCGAAAGGCAAGAGGCCAAATGTGGTCATCTCGAAGGTGCCCCAACCCAAACGCAAGTCGGTGTTTGAACGACTTTCCTTAGCCCCAGCCGAGGGCAAGGCCATCAACAACAATAGAGCAATAAGGCGTCTCGAGCAAGCTCCATCGGTGCCCTTGACAACTGCTCGATCGGGTATCTTCTCTAAGCTCCCCGTCAATCGACTCATGATGGCTTTCTGGATGACGGATGCTCGTCAAGCCCTCAAAATCGAGAAGCTAAGACAGAAAAGGCTCAGATATAGAGCCAACAAGAGGGCTAGGGCTCATGCTAGGCTGAACTTCATGAGGTTCCAAGAACAGGGTTACCCGGCCAAAGACAAAGAGACGGCTGGATATGTGGTCCACACTGTCTATATGGCGGGCACGCGCAGTAAGAGCAAGGATGGGACCACTATATCTCAAATCCAATCTTATGTGAATGTGGCTGTCACTTCCCAAGACCAGCATCCTCCGGAAGGTAATGAAAATCCTCCCAGTGAGGTTGATAAGCAGAGAGATCTCTCGGTTCATGAGGAGTTGGGCTTAGAAAGCGAAGAGGAGCCAATCTTCTATCCCAAGAACGCAGAGCAGCAACTTTTCCAAGAGCTCCGAAAACACCTCAGAAGTAAAGACATAGATATGACCAAATTTTACTCCAAAATTGACGACTTGACGATGTCGTAATGCAGCTTACGGCCTAAGTTTCCTCTCAGCCATCCAATCAAGTGCAGGTTTCTGCTCATGAATCAGGAAACGGTGTCCCGAGACAGCCGACGCCTATTCTCTCAAATCTAAAGGCAAGCGGACCGCATGAAAGTCAGTCGCACCCTATCTCAGGAAATGTCTTGGCTACTGATGACAGTAGCCCGCTAACTCAAGATCAAATCATGAATTTGGTTGCCAACAAAGTCAAAACATTGGTAGCCGAAGCCGAAGTGCAAAAAGATGTTAGCAGTAGCGGGAGACCATATCCTGCTCAGTATGATATGGTAGAATTTCTTAGCGGCTATATCATCCCCAAATTCGGAAGATTTGATGGGACGGGAAATGCGAATCAGTACATCGCCCATTTTAAAGACTCATGCAGGAATATTGGGGGCAATGATGTACTTCTCCTCTGCCAGTTCGTTAATAGCTTAACAGATATTGCTTTCGACTGGAACGCGAGCATACTGGATGGCTCCGTTACTACTTTCCTCCAAATGGAATCTCTATTCCGACAAAGGTTTATGAGTGTCAGCGATAAGATCACCATTGCCGACATCGTAAGGACCAAGCCAAAGAACAATGAAAGTAGCACGGATTTTATAACCCGGTGGCGTAATCTCTCCGTCAAATGTGAATCGCCGATAGAGAAGGACCCAATCTGTCAGCCTCCTCGTCGGAAATCTCAATAATTAGATGGCCCTGTTTCTATGCACCGCGGGTCCCAAAACATTCCAAGAGCTGACCAGGAAAGTTCAGATGTTGGAGCACTCAAAGAAGTAGTCCTTCTCTAATTCCCAAAATAACAATAGGTCCTGGAGAAGCCGAAAGGACGATAATCGCAAAGACGGAAATTCTGACGATGCTGAATCCTTTAACGCTTCGGCTAACCGAAATAAGTGAGGGATGAGCGGGCCTAATGCCAACCGGCCTCGGAAGCCAGTGTTCGGAAAGGGAGGAGAATCTCTACTGAAAGAGAAGCTGGGTATGTTCTATTCCTTCAGAAGGGACAAAGTCCGTAAAATATTCAAGGATGCCCTAAGAAACGGTCTACAATTGCCAAAATAAAAAAGGCCGCAAGAAGCGAATATGACCGACGACCCCAAATATTTCCCCTATCACAAGATGATAAGTCATGCTATAGAAGACTGCTTCGTCTTCAAAGAATAGGTCGAAAAACAATACAAGGCATGAGAGATAGAATTGTCTAAAGGCGTGTTAACAAACAGTCAAGCTGCGACAGCCAATTTCATACAAATGGAGACCGAAGTCCTTCGGGAACCTGATTCTCTCAGACATCTAGTTTTCTCTAAAAAGAGCGGACCACCACGTCGTTAAACTGGGAACAAACGACCCCTAAGTTGTTAAACTGGGAGTGTAAAAAAATGTGTGTAAATAAAAAAAATGTGTAGATAAAAGAGAGAAAAAAGAAAAGCCGAAATGATGGGGCAACTCGCAATAAAAATCAACGAGTAAAATAAAGATGAAAAATAAAGTCGAAATGATGGGGCAACCGCGAATAAATAGCCGAAATGATAGGGCAATCGCGACCTTGGCGATGAGAAAAACTGAAATGATAGAGCAATCGCGCAAAAAAAACTCCAAATGGCGAATGATGAGTCGCTCCTGGTACCATATTCCAGTGCAGCGATGCAGATGCCAACCAAATTCCAAGTTCCCAAATGGCGAATGATGAGTCTCTCCTGGTACCACATTCTAGTGCAGCGATACAGACGCCAACCAAAATCCAAATCCCCAAATGGCGAATGATGAGTCGCTCCTGATACTATATTCTAGTGCAGCGATGCAGACGCCAACAAAAATTTCAAATCCCTGGATGTCCCAACGGCGAATGATGAGTCGCTCCAGGTACCAAATTCCGGTGTAGCGATGCAAACGCCAACCAAAATCCAATTTCCTAAAATTCTCCCAACCCTACGGTTGGTCCCCAAACTGACTACCGTATACAATCCACCGGCTTAAATAATTCTTATCACACCCATACCCTACCGCAATCACCAGTCACGGGACCGGTCTCCACCCTTGGAATTATGCTTCATTAAGGAAGACCCACTCATGTGTCCTCACGATACATGAGGAGAACAAACCTTACGAGATCCTCTCGACTCGTAAGAAAACACCTTTGTGGGATCCTTATGGCTCACAAAGGAAAAACACATTTAAGAGTCCCCATGACTCCTAAGGAGAAAATACACCTACGAGATCCTTTCGACTCATAGGGATAAAATGCTTTTATGGGACCCTTACGGCTTATGAAATTGAAAAGCCTTAGGTGATAGAGATCTAAACCTGTCTCCTAAGCCATCGCTCCCCAACAGGCAAAGGCAAATGATGAATTGCTCCTGGCACCCGTGCTTCAGTGTTAGTAATGCTGATGCCGACCCCTACCCCAAAATTCAAAACTTCCGGTCCCATAGACCCCTAAGTCTTTAAGCTGGGAACAGATGACCTCTAAGTCGTTAAACTGGGAATAGATGACCCCTAAGTTGTTTGTAACGTTTTGAAAATCGTTTCGGTGAAATTTCGAAAAATCGGTAAAATAAGGGGGTTTTCTGTAAAAAGTCAAAATACAAATATTTTATTATAAAAATTAATTATACATATTCAAGCTATGTAATTGTTATTATTTGGTGTTTATTGAGCCGCTGGTGAAATTTCAAATTTTCTGAAAAAAATATTATTTTATTATTATTTTAAGCCGTCACTAATACATTTAATTAGGAAAAATTACAAATTGGAATGAGTTGAAACAAATTTTGTGCATCATAACACATTAAATAAAATTTTATCATGCGGTTTCTGAAATGAAATGGTTTGTCAAAACGGTTTAGAAAATAGCGAAGAAAAAGGCTTTTTTTCGGTGAATTTAGTGTAATGGATGTTTGGGGTATAGTATTTATCATTTTCCCACACACCCACACTCACACACCCTCATTTCTTCTCCTCTTTTCAGCTGAAATCAGCAGCCCTCCCCAAGCTTTTCCCCACTTCTTTTGATAGAAGAAAAGATAAAGAAAAGAAAATGTAAGAAAAGTCAAAAGGGGTGTGGACTTGTCTTTTCTCCCCACTTTCTTCACCTCCCTCTCTCTCCTCACTCCCCCCACAACATGGCCGAAAATTTCCTACCCCCAATCAGCAGCAGCCCCTCCCCCAAATCCCCTCCATTTTGCATCAAAAAAATCCACTAAAATGCCTCAAAATCCATACAAAATCAAGGCCAATTCCAAATCCAATCTCTACCCATTTTCCCACGACCTATTCTAAGTTGGATCTTGGAGGAAAGTTGGTGTTTTGGAGGCTTAGTTTGCATGTTGATCTCATGGTTGTGAGGTATAAATCCCAACCCATGTTTTGATTGTTGGTTAATTACTCCAATTTAGTTAAATTTGGTGTTTAATTTTGGTTCTAGTTGCTAACTTGAAAATTAAACTTTAGGGTTGGATCTAGTTAGGGTTTTTGATCATTTATTTGTGGTAGAGAGTAGTTTGACATATTAATGTTATGCTAAAGCTAATTAAATTGCTAGGTTGCATTTTTGTTGATTTAAAATGTGATATTTATATAAATTGTAAACTAGTTTTTTTTAAATAATTATATTTTTGTGAGATAAAATTCAAATTAAGGTTTCATGTCATTATAAATATTATATTGAGTGGTTTAATGCCTTTAGTTCATGAAAATCCTAACTAAATTGTTGTTTGTGCATTTTGCTATAAAATTGTTAAAATTGCATAATTGTGCAAACTAGGTTTTTAGGAATTTTGAATATAATTGAGAGAAAAATCTAGTTAATATTTTTATGCCCTAATTAAGTTATTTAGTGAATATTGTGGCCACTAAAATTGTTAAAACATTTAGATTGGCGCTAAAACGGGAAATTTAGGCTTATTAGGTTTCTTGTAATAAATCGATTTGGGCAATTTTAAGGTTTTTATGAATTGCACCATATTTCTTATATAATTAGTGATTGTGAAAACACATTGGAGTGTTTGGGTTTTTTCTTGATGGGTTGATGTTTGTACATCGATATCGAGAGTTGGTTTGGCTATTCTTGCATGCTTAGGCGATAGGTTTTGACCTATACATGATAGCGTGCCGATTTGGTTTTCGTATGCTAATTCGATTTCGAATTGGGTTTTTATGCGATACGATACGTTGTGGCATGTAGGTACCCCCATGTGGACTTCGAGACGATAAGCAAGCGTGTGGCGACGTCGGCACCGGCAAGCGAGGACCAGGTGAGTAGATTTATATCTACGGGGAGAAGTCGGGTGGATGGCGTATAGCACCCCCGCAGTTCGTGGTGATGTATACGGACACGTATACACACATATATATATTTTTTATATATTGTTTGAGTTATTGATGATAAATATGGATATTTGGTGTTCTTGGATGATTGAGTGTCGCGAAACCCTAGAGTAGCGGTCGCACCACACTTGCACACACCCACCCATACTTGCATACTTTCTTCTTTCTTTTATGCTTATTCGGGAATATATAGTTATGTGTTCACATAGGTATGGGACTGTGTGTTCACATACGGATTTGGGGATAGTACTTGGGATTTATGATGAGTCGATGAGATTTGATTTGAGGCCGTGAGATCGGTGATATAGCAGGGTTCGTATTTGAGATACGACATGACGTTGTAGCGGGTCCTTGACGTATTTTTTACACACGTGCATGCATACTTAGGCGATATCAGTATTGTACTAGACGTAGATCAGTACCAGATCATGATATTGATAAAGAGGATACCAGGTGAATAATATGATGAATGTGATTTTGACCCGTACCCAGAATTGGGGGATGCCGTACGACGGATTTACGTACGAGCTATATCTTGATGATTGATCCGCACTCTTGACTTGGGATGTCTGATTATAGATATGGTATCGGATATGATATTATTGAGGCGGGATCACCGACTAATATATATACAGGTATGTATATGTATCGACTCAGACGTTAGGCGGTTTCCTTACCTGTAGCCCAGCTTGTTAGCTTAGCCCTTTAGTTTAGTTTAGTTGTTAGATTAGATTCGATTCTTACCATTTCAAGGCTTACGAATCATGCGTATTTTAAAAGACAGGTCAAGGGATTCTACGGATATTTCAAAAACGTATCTTTTCTTAAAAACACCGTCGCCCCTATTTTCAAAACCCCATGATTCGTGTTATTTCAAAAGGCACCATTTGTAGGACTTATATTAGATTAGTGCAGATTAGTTATAGTCGCGTCTAGTATTCAGCTCCCGCTCATTTTTACTGTTCGCTCCGCATCGCATACTTATATTATAATTTCTTATTGCATTATTAATATCATGCTGTTAGGACACCAGCACCATTACCGATGACGCGTATGTACCACGTACACTTACTTGCCGGCTCACACACATCTTCATCGGTAATTGACATGTCACGAACACTTTAGAAAATACTATTTCATTTGACATAGATTGTTAGCTAATAGTTTAGACATGATATTAGTGTACTTGCCTTATATGCTAGTTAGACATTGTAGTTATTGCCTACTACTTCATGCATGTTATTATTCACTGTTGTGTCGCATTCATGGATTCTCATGCCTATATTCACTGTTTACATGCTATTGATGACTTGGATTCGGATTTCATGAGATTTCTTGGATTTGGAGGAAAACCGCAAAAACATAAATAAACCTTTTCTCCCTTTTAAAATAAAAAGTGCGGTTTTCCCATGATATATGAGTCGTCCACCATGAGTTTGCTGATGGATTTCGAGACTCGATTCGAGGAGTGGAGGAACCGTTTCGGGTACATGGTGGGCCCGGTGCGGTACCCCGGGGCAAGAGGAATGTGTTGTTGACGTTGAGCCCGGCAGGGGAGCACTACCGACCGGTGATATTACCCGACGCGTCGGATATCCAGAGGATACCGTCGTGGTCTTGAGATGGATGGTAGGGGCCGGTCTGGATTGACGGCGCCCTAGATATTGTGATTGAGATATCGAGATATTTGGACACTTGTTTTGTGTCGATGCTGGGCACTGTTTTATGTTGATTTCATTTATGGTACCTCACTTTTAAAATACAGAAATCTCACTGATTTATGAAAGCAGTTTTCGTCAGTACATTCATTCTGTTCTATGCATTCATACCTCATTCATATGATATATTGCTACCTGAGGCACTGACACGGGCACATGGAATTACACTTGGGTTAGATATTTGCCCTAACCATTGTTATGGGTTGCTGGTTATATATTTGAGGATATATTATGATCATTGACCTAGGATTGCGTTATTTATGCGATTCCTTTTCGTAGATGTTTTTTTTTTCTATTCACGAGTTGGCAACTCACCCCCGTTGTGCCCCAGTTTCTTGCAGGTTTGCCGTACAGGTTTTATTACGGCTTTGCGGGCATAGTTTCCTTTGGGTGATTTGCTAGTAGGTGGGTTTACTTGTATCGTACCCCCATTATATATCTTGTATATCATTATTCGGTTGTATCTAGAAGTTCCATCAACCAAACATGTATTTATTTTGAGATAGAGACCGTAATGTTATTCTTTCGACCTTAGAGTCGTGCGTTATATTTCTGGTGGTTTTGAGTTTTCTTTTGAGTTTTGATTCTCGCCGTTGGCGTTGTATATTATTGCTTGTGTGGTTGTGACCGTCGATTGACGAAGAGCTAGCTCCCGCTTGGGGATGCCTTTTTATTGATTTCGTATACTATTCATGTTGTATCCCGTTTGGGAGCCAGTATTTACAAAGGAGACTCTGCCGAAATTTTCAGGAAATTTTTGATGTTTTTAAAAAACCGCATAACTCGGCTTATGCTATTAAAACCACTTGATTTTAAATTGGTTTTCCTTCACTCTACTACTTTTCTTGGTTTGGATTTCTGGGTTTTCGGCTTACTTAGATTACGTACGCCTCGAGACGTTTCGTAGTTTAAGTGCCGGTCATGTTCCGTACTTTCGGGTCGTGACATTGTTAAACTGGGAATGAGGGAAATCCCCTCATGGAAAATGATGATTCGCTCCTGATACCATATTCCAGTGTAGCGGTGTAATGCCAAACCAAAACCAAAATCCCCAAATCCTCTCATGGTAGATGATGATTCGCTCCTGGTACCATATTCCAGTGTAGCGATGCTGATGTCAACCCAAATCATATCAAGTAAGCAAGACAACCAACAACCTCCCTGGTGGAATCAAGCTCCACCTCGAAAACAAGTTAAATACCAACACCGCAGAAAGCGGAGCAAGTCAAATCAAAGTATCGACCGTCCACGTCGCTAAAAGGGCAGCATCGACCGTCCATGTCGCTAAAAGGGCAACACCGACCGTCCACGCCACTAAAAGGGCAGCATCGACCGTCCAAGTTGCTAAAAGGGCAGTATCGACCGTCCACGTCGCTAAAGGGCAGCACCGACCGTCCAAGTCGCTAAAAGGGCAGCACCAACTGTCCACGTCGTAAAAAGGGCAGCACCGACCATCCAAGTCGCAAAAAGGGAAGCAACGACCTCCTCGTCGGAATTATGCTCCGTATTGGAATCAAGTCAACCAGATACTCCATGCCAGGGAAACGTCGACCAGTGACACTCCATGCCAGGAACACGTAAAACAGACACTCCGCCTCGGGGACACGTCAACCACCGACACTCCGTCTCGGAGACACGTCAAGCATTGACCGTCCATGTCATAAAAAGGGCAGTGTCAGCTTCCCCAAAAGCGGGAACCAAATCAAGTCGCCTCTACGTGAAAGAAGATCCATCAATTTCATCCACACGACCCATATATGCGGTGTGCATTTATTGATGGGGGGCACTTTGTTGGGGTCAAAAATTACACCCTGGTTGACAATGTCAAAATCAACCCTAAGCAGGTGGGCCCAAACCCAGGCTAAGTAGGCCTATGCCCAAGTCGAGCCCCGCGGCCAGCCTCTCCCAAGCCAAAATGAAAATTATGTAATAAATAATTTTGATGTAATTTTCATACATGAATGTAAGAAAAATGGGTATAAATCCAAATTTTTGTAAAGCACATGGCTCATGTGCAAAAGAAATGAGCACATGAGGTATGGGATGGGAAAAATGCCATTTTGTAAAGCCATGGGGCTATATGTAAATTTGTAAGCCTATAAAAGACAACATGATGATGAAATGAAAGAATAATTCATTCTCCCTAAAAATTAGGTTTTCTGTGCCTCCTTCTCTTTGCTCAAGGTTCTAAACCTTCTTCCTTTTTTTGAATTAAGTTTCACTCTTCCTTTTTCAAAAATAAATAGTTTCTCACCACAAAATCCTTAAAGGGGAACGCAGATCTTCCATCAAATCGCCAAAATGGGAGATTTTTAAAATCTCACTCTCTTTTCTCCAAGATCCAGCTAATAGAGAAGAGGAAGAAGGAGACCACCTCCAAAAACCCTACTTTGGGAAAGATCTAGGGCTTAAGGGAGAAGAAAGGGGTTCCCTTTCATCAGCTTCAAAAATATCTTAGGAGTTTAACTCCTTAATATATATATATATATATATATATATATAATAATAATAATAATAATAATAATAATAATAATAATAATAATAAATTTTTCTTTTTTCGAGTACAACTCCCAGTACAGGGGCTAAGCCCCTTTGTCCTCTTTGTCAGGAGTTCAACTCCAAAAGTCAATCGGTAGTACAACTTCCAGTGTAGTGGCTAAGCCCATTTTTCTGCTGATGCCTAGCGCCTGCATGCCAGGCACGTGGGTCGCCGGCGCCCGGCGCCCGCATGCCAGGCGCTCACGCATCCTTTGGATGCTATTTTCCCTTTTTAAATTTTATATACATACATGCGAGGCCCCCGGTATATCCAAAACCCCTCAAGACACAACACACGTACACTGCACATTGAGTTCGCATGACCAGTTTGACTCGTCAATCGGAGGTTCCCTCACTCCAAAGGCGGGGGGTAATTAACGGCAGCTTAGTCCGCAGCTGTCGGAGATTCTGATCCCCACAATGAATAAACCGTAGCCTACCCTAGGCAGGGGGAATCTGCAGTACGCCTAACAAGCGACGTGTATTCCCATCTTAATGGGGCGACGGAAAAAACCCTACAGTTCTTAATCGTCACTTCGTTCAGCGCTCAATAATCCACACACATCCTATATGAACCTTCTTTCTTCTTCACAAGCAATACCGAAGATCCCCAGCTTGAAGCACTGGGACGAATCCAACCTTTCTTCAGGAGTTCGTACAACTGAATATGGATCTTCTTCAATCCTTCTGGACTTAGCCGGTACGGAGCTTTGATTATAGGTTGCACACCAGGCTGTAAATTGATACTAAAATCAAGAGCTCGATCGGGAGGCAAACATGATATATCTTCCAGAAATACATCCTCGAACTCTTGAACTACCTCTGGTTTTGATTCTTCCTCTTGCAATGCTGCAACCACTGCCTTCTTTGGTTTTGCTTTGTAGACGCTAGGTTCTAAGATACGGTCTCCACTCTTGAAATAAAACACTGGATGATCTGGTATTTCGAACACTGCCCTCCTTTGGCAACAATTGATGGTAGCGAAGAAATTTCCCAGTCAATCCATTCCCAACACAACATTGAAATTTGGGATGTCCAGTAATTTGAAATTCGCGTAGAATTCTCGTCCGCAAACTACAACTAGACACTGATCAAACCCCATAGTTGCCTTCAGAACTCCATTCCCGGAACTGACATTCCAGCTTGAAATGAGTGGCTTCACAGGAATCCCATGCATTCTCATGAATCGTTGGGACATGAAAGAATGTGAAGCTCTAGTGTCGAAGAGTGCTAGAGCAGGTAGAGAGGCTACAAGTATAGTACCTAAGTTGTGTAAGTTTGGGTTTAGATATAGGAAAAATTATAGAGATATACAAGGTTTGAAAGGATTGGGAATTACCAGTGATGACTTGGCCTGTGGTTTCGGTCTCCTCGACCGTCATTCTGAAAGCCTGACGTCGTGGTGTATTCCTCCTTGCTGGAGGCACATTTCTCTGTCCTTGGGGCACGTTTCTATGCCCTTGAGATATATTTCTCTGTGCCTGATGGAACTGACGTTGAGGCTGTGCAGGAGGTCCACGTGGAGCGAGTGCAGGGAGAGCTAGGCGAGGTGCAGGAGCCTGAATGGCTGGCCGCTGCGGAACTTAGATTGCGGGTCTGGGTGTTGGAGCTGGGTTGAAACGATATGGACATGCTCCTATAGCGTGAGTGGAAGCGCCACAAACCAAACACATGCCATTTGCACGCCTGCGGTCCTTCTCCAGGTATCCCATCCTCTTGCAATAGAAAAAAAAGTCTGGACTGGACCGGTTAAATGATCCTCCCGGTCTCCTGGGTGCAAATGTCGGCCAAGAAGAGGCTCGTCCTATCATCTGTGTGGCATGGCGTTTCACACCGGCAATCTGCAGTCTGCTTTTCTTCTTCACAACTGCCTCATAGCATCGGGAAGCCTTCAAAAGAAGTTCATGGGTTAGGAAATCCCCAGTAGGAATGCAACTTCGATTTTCGGATCCAACCCTTGCTGAAATCGTCATGTCCGGATCTCAGTAGTAGGAATCAGATGTGCAGCGAACCTGTTACGACCTTGTATTAGCAGTGTGATGAGTGAAATCAGGAATTTGAATTTAAAACAATATCTTACCTGCTAAGCATGGTAAACTCAGTATCGTATTCATCGACAGACTTGACCCGCATCGAGCCTTGTTGTAAATAAATGAACTACTACTCCATGTCAAAACAGGCAGTCTCAGGGAAGTACTTCGCATCGAACAGATTGCAAAACGTCTTCCATTTTATCGGTTGGGTAAGACGGCTTTCCTCAGCCTTCCACCAGATTCTGGCATTGTCTGTCAGTTGCAGCTTTGCAACTCTTACCCAGGCAATATCTGACACTTGAGCTGCTGCCATATCATCTTCGATCAATTGAGCCCATTCTTCTACCTCCAGTGGGCTCTTTTTTCCCTAGAAATGTTTTGGATGCAGTGCATGGAATTGCTTGACTCCGGGTGCCTCGACTTCAGGACGGTGCATGAGGATAGCAGTCTGCTGCTGCTGACCCTCCAATAGGCTCTTTATAATCTCAAGCAGTACCGTTTGCTTATTGATAGGAGTTGCAACAATAGGTGGTGGTGGTAGAGTAGGCGGTGGAGTGTTGCCATTGACATTGGTACTGTTGTTGTTGGGAGAATCCATGACCTTGATAGAAAAAGAAATGGTTAGGATAGATTCAAGAAATTTGAAATGTAAGGAATGTATAGTTGCTGATTATTATAATTCTTGTGATATATTGCTTAAGATTTCATGCAGAACGGATCTGCATGGGCCGCCAACAAAACCTTTCATGTCCTGCTTCCCAGTAGATGGAAACGGTGACATGGCAAGCCGCAACGCATTTATTAAGAAATAAATATGTTAAGCGTAATTAAGCAATATATAAAAATGTACAAGAATGACAAGAGTAATAAAATAAATATCAACTTTATTTACGTTCAACTTTACATATAACTGTCTAAAAAGAAAAGATATAATGAGTAAAGCAGTGCCTAAACAATAGCATATAAAATGAAAGTGCAAGTGAATTAGTAGTTAGGCTGAGTGGTGAGCTGGTCCAAGTCCACCTGGTTAGGCTCGATCTTCTGAGAGTCCGGTCCTTCTGACGAACATTCCAAAGAAAGAAATAGGAAGAAATGTCGTCGGCGAACTAGCGCTCGGTAAGTCCTAAAAGAAAGAAAAAAAAATAACAAGTAATGTGAAATGAACATGTAAATTGTGTATGATTGATTACTGGTATATGATAGTTATTATAACGTGGTTGTTTGTAGCTTGATACAGAAGGTATTCCTATATACGAGAGGAGTCAATCTTACCCCGTGGACTATGGTAACATATAGTACAAGGCCCCATCATAACCCACGGGACAACGGCACGAGAATTCATGCAGGTGTCTTTTAAGTGACCTCTTGTGCCGCGATATACGTTCCGTACCAATCTACCCCTTTATTCCCGCATAATGTATTGTATAGAATTTTTTTACAAGTCTTGCCGAAACCATGGATACAAAATATTCAAGTATTCATGTTCAGTATGTAATTAAGTATTTAAGTAGTCAAGTCAAATTATAACCATGGTTCGGTCAAGTCAAGTCAAATGTACATGTTTGATATTGATGTTTGCACTCAAGTGTTCATGTTCATGTTCAAGTATTCATGTTTGATTTTGGAGTCAGGTTTGAGATTGGACTCAGACTGAGTCAGACACTTATAAACAGATTTAGCTCTTGAATCAGGTTCGGGAGTCATCGGTAACCGTTGCACATGGACGGCAGGATTTACGTCTTTTTCCAAGACAATTACCATTGATAACTTTGTTAAGTTATCTACCTTAAATAGGCAAGCACTCACTTTCTCCGATTCCCTGGGGCTCAAGATAATTGATCCCGCTTAAACCTATATTTACTAAAGTCCTTAAATATTGTTTTATATATCTCGAGGGAGTTTTATGAAAAATATTTTTAATCTAGTTAAAAAATAAATCTCGAGGGTGATTAGTATTATTTAGGGTTTTCATGAGCATGGATTTTAAGTATTGTGGTATTTTAGTGATAATTACTTAGCTTGGAAAGTTTATGGTATTTTATTTTAAAACTTTTCCTTTTGGTATCTTGATGGTATTTTATTGTCATTTGTTAATCTTTCATTTTTAGAAAAAGAATATAGTTTTATTATATTTTGAAGATATGAATTTATAATTTTATATAATTTTTCAAAAAATTAATTTTATTTTATCTAGAAAATTCGTATTTCTTAAAAACGTATTCAAATCCTTTCGAGATCGAATGCTCCGTGAGGAGATCTGCATCTCGCTCTACTAGCCTAAGGATGTGCGATAATCTGCACCATCCATTAGTGGGTCTCTTAAAGAGGGTTGTAGATGCATAATCGCAAAGAAAATGAAATACCGCTTTACAAGAAATCCGGTTTTAGATTTATGTGGGATTTTATTGTAAAGTTTTCTTCGTAACAAAAAACACATACAACTACGTATCGTGCTATGAAACCATGTGTGCGTATGGGGTAGGTCGTTACCCCGTGAAGTTTTCCTAAAATTATTGTTTTAACAAATACTAAAAGAGGTGTTATTTAACAAAAAGTTCTACTATGGTTGTTTCACATAAGAATTTTGATGAAATTTGATTCTAAAAATTAGAGTTTAAAGTTACAGGTGATGTAGTAAAATTAGATTGATTAAATTGTAAAGGAAAAGGAAGTTATATGTTTTTAAAAAGGAAGATGTCGGTAATAACTCCACTTTTACCGATATAAAATTTGAAGAGTAATTTCAATAGGAAGAAGAAGATATGGGAGGGACTTACGGTTTAGAAAACTTAAAGAAGGGTTAGGAAGGAAAGGGAGTCATCGTGGCATCGCGGGATCTCCGTAATTAGTTTCGATCTTCGCCGGAACAAACTTGCTCGCTAACTTCACCTTACTTCACTTGCACTAGGAACATTTTAGAGAGTTTTGGCTAGAATTTTTAGAATGGTGCTGAGCCAAGGTAGGGAGTGGTATTTATAATGGAGAATTAGGGTTTGGGAATTAAAATTGTGGATTAAAAAACATTAAAATGGTGTTTAATTGTGAAATGAAAGGTCTCTATTTGATTGCAGGGTAATCAAACAGTGCAGAGGGGTTAGGGGTAGCTGAAAAGGTGTGTGCAAAGCCCGGGCTTCATTGGCCTCATCTTGACCGTCCCTGCCGGTTTTTAAGCACATTTGGCCGGATCTTGAGAGTTGGGTCTAGAGATTTGTACCTTCTGATCAAATCCCTGTTTACTCCATTTTCCACATGTATGATTTTTCTTAACTTTTCATTTCCTCGTGTATTGCACGTGCAATCTTTTGGGCTTCCAAAGAGTTAAAAAATCAGAAAAAAATAATTGTGTCTGATGGAAATCAAACACGGGGGCTACGTCACAGCAGTGCAAGGCTTTACCAGTGAGCTACTTCTTGTTATTATTTAACAAAAATAACTTATGTAAAACTCAGTTCTTGTATATTAAGAGAAAATTTCCGTACAAAGATTTTAGAGTCGTTACATACCGCGATGCCATGGAGACCCCCTCTCCCTTCCTTACTCTCTTATCAACGCTACACAACCCGTAAGTCCCTATTCTTCCCATTCATTTCGTCTCAAATCACATTCTTAAAACATATCGACAAAGTGGAATTCACTCCAATAACATTTTCCTTTCAATATTTTAATCCGCTTTTTAAGTCACACCAATACCTAACATAACTTTAAAATGTTATTCTCTTTGTTTACCTTTTTATGCAATTAAAATTCCACGTGATATGATTATATAACGAACTTTTTCACATAAATACCATGAACTTTAAATATAACCCTTTATTCGATAACTAGCATACATACCTCTAGAAAATTCACTGGGTAACGACTTACCCCATTCACAAACACTATGGTTTCATAACATGATATTTTAGATATATTGTTAATTTAAAGAATACGAATTACAATAAAATACCATCGCTTTTACAAAATATGTTTTTAATCATTATTTTTTTAGATCCTTTTCAATTGCGCTTCTACAACCCTTTTAGGGGAACCCATCTACGGATGGTGTGAGTTATCACATGTTTTAGGGATAGTAAAGTGAGATATAGAACTCCACATGGAGAATTCGGTCTCGAAAAGAAATAAAAAAAATACGGTCTAATGAAATACGATTTTCTTAAACAAAATTAAAACTTTGGAAAATTATATAAAATTATGAAACCGTATTTTCAAGAAAAACAAACTGTGAAAATTATCTTTTAAAATGATGGATTGAAATTTTAATAAAATACCACCACTTTTCAAAAACATTATTTTTCATAAAAATACCATAAAATTTTAAAAGCTAAGTTTTAGCACTAGAATACCACTAAAACTAAAATACATTTTCATAAAAACTCTTGATATTATAAATCATCCTCGAGACTTATTTTTAAATAATATTAAAGTATTTTTCATAAAACCCCCTCGAGATATGTAAACAATGTAAATAACAAGAATAAATCTTTAAGGACAATATATTAAAATAGGTTTAAGCAGTATCATTTCTCTTGAGCCCCAGGGAGCCGAAGAAAGTGAGTGCTTTTCTACTCAGGTTAGACAACACTGCAAATTAACGGAGTTTATCAATGGCAACTGTTTTGGAAAAAGACACAAATCCTGTCGACATTTTGATTCTATGTCCTTTTAGAGTCAGGTAGCTCATACTACTGAGGGACCCTTTGGGATACGTTCCTTCGTGAAGGGAGCAAATCTGTAGGCTGCAGTACACCTTCCCTTTGAAGACTTCTTGGAAACTGAATGCGGCGTCAAGGTTGAAAAGTTCAGTCGAGTTCCCAACTTTTCCCAAAGTGTCAATGTGCAACAGTTGTCCGATTACTTCCGAACTTAAGAAAATCAAGAGTTAAATCCTTTCATAATATACTGACTCCAACCTGAATCCAAACTCAAAACAGAATCCAAAATTAAACACAAACTTGAATACTTGATCATGAATTTGAACACTCGAATTCAAATATCAAACTTGAACTTGAATACTTGACTCAACTTGACCGAAGTATGTATATAACTTGACATGAACTTGACATGAATGCCTAAATACAAGATTACAACTTGCACGTGAACCTGTACATTTTTATATTCATGGATTTGGCCAAGATCTGTAATCTTAAACTATACAATACAATACGCGGGGATAAAGGGGTAGATTGGTATGGAAAGTATCTCATGGCACGAGAGGTCATTTAAAAGACACCTATATGAATTCACGTGCCGTTATCCCGTGGGTTATGACGGGGCCTTGTACTACTTGTTACCATAGTCCACGCGGTAAGATGGACTCCTCTCTTATACATGAATAATTTCTTTATCGAACTACAAATAACTGTGTTAGAATAACTAACTTATACCTGTAAATAAACATGCTTAGATTCTCTCATATATAACCTTGCATGTTCACTTTTGCTTAGTTTCTCTTCACTTTATATACCATCTTCTTTTACTCCTTTGGAGACTTATCGAGCGCTAGTTCGCTGAGGACAACCCTCTATGTTTCTTTCTCTAGAATGTTCATCAGGAGGGATAGATTCGGAGGAGATAGAGCCGAGCCTGAGAGACTTAGACATGTTTGCTTCTCAGCCTGACTATTAGCTCCTGCTTGTATTTACTTGCAGTATGCCATTGTTTAGGCCTTTTCTTTATCATTGTATCTTTTATTCCAGACAGGTGTATATAAAGTTGAATGTAAATAAAGTTGTTGTTTCATTTTATTACTCTTGTCATTTTTGCACATTGTTATATTACTTAATTACGCTTAACATATTTTCATAATAAATACGTTGCGGTCTTGCCGTGTCACTGTTTCCGTCTACGGGAAAGCGGGACGTGGCAGGTTTTGTTGGCGGCCCATGCAGGTCAGTTCTCCATGAAGTCTTAAACAATATATCATAAGAATTATACAAATCAGCAACTATGCATTCCTTGAATTTTCAAACTTCTTGAATCTATCCTAACCTTTTCTCTTCTATCATGATGATGGATTCTCCAAACAACACCAGCACCAACGTCAATGGCAACACATCACCACCTACCCTACCTCTTCCCCCTACCGTTACGACACCAATCAATGAACAGACGATATTCTATAAGCCATCAAAATTCTTCTGGAGGGCCAGCAGCAGCAGACGGCTATTCTCATGAACTGTCCCGAAGCCGACGCACCTGGAGTAAAGCAATTTCGGGCGTTGCATCCGAAGAACTTTTTAGGGATAGAGAGTCCTCTTGAGGCTGAAGAATGGGCCCAAAGTATCGAGGACGACCTTCCAATAGCGCAGGTACCAGAAATAGCTTGGGTTCGTGTGGCTAAGTTTCATCTCACGGACAACACATGAGTCTGGCGGAAAGCCGAAAAAGCCGTCTTACACAACCAATAGAGTGGAAGACGTTCCACGATCTATTCGATATGAAGTTTTCCCCTGAGACTGACCGTTTTGAGATGGAACAACAGTTCATCCACCTACAACAAGGCTCTATATGGGTAAAATCAGTGGATGAATATGATGCTGAATTTATCATTCTTAGCAGGTAAAGAATTCGTCTCAAATTCTGTTCCGTAAAACACGTAACTGTCCTGACATCAACATCATATTAAGTTCGCGGCACACCTAATCCCTACCGATGAAATTCATGCTAGACGATTCCAACAAAGTTTAGACCCAGAGATTCAGGTGGCATTAGCCACTGGAGACTATCTGACTCATGAACTCACTCTGAAGGCAGTGCGCCGTTATGAAGCTGTAGTTAAAAAGAAGGGTAAGCCGCAAGCAGCCGAAATCAAATACCCTTCTACCCAAATGACAGGAGGAGACCTTTCCAGGCCGACTTTTGCACCCAAGAGGCCAGAAGGATCGTTTAACCAGTCCAGTCCAGATTTCTGTTTCTACTGTATGAGAACTGGACACTTGGCGAAGGACTATAGGCGTGCAAATGGCTCGTGTTTGATTTGTGGTGCACCTACTCACGCTATAGGAGCATGCCCATATCGAGGTAACACAGCACCAGCACCTAGACCCACAATGCCAGCTCCGCAGAGGCCAACTATTCAGGGATCTGCACCCTACCCAGCTCTTCTTGCACTAGCTCCACATGGACCACCTGCACAGCTTCAGCGTCAATTCCATCAGGCACAGAGAAATATGTCTCAAGGGAAAAGGAATGTGCCTTCGGCTAGGAGGAATGTACTGAGACGTCAGGCTTTTACAATGACAGTAGAGGAGGTCGAAACCACAGGACAAGTCATCACCGGTAAATTCTCCCATCCTTTCAACCTTTCAATTCTTGTGCATCATTATACTTTCCCCTATACCTAAATGCAACCTCACATAACTTAGGTACTATACTAATAGCCAGATAAAGATTCTATTTCCTTTCTGTCTAAAACCTCGGCGAATATTTAAGATACGATCTGATCATAGAGATCCGGAAATGAGGAAAAAAGAAAAATTTTGTTTTTTAATAGTCATACCCTTCCTGAACTAGCACTTTTTGACACTGGAACTTCACATTGCTTCATGTCACAACGGTTCGTGAGAATGTACACGATTCTCATCAAACCACTTATTTCGAGTTGGAATATCAGTTCCGGTAATGGAGTCTTGAAGGAAATTTTGGGGTATGATCAGTGTCCAGTTTTAGTTTGTGGCCGAGAATTCTACGCAAATTTCAAAGTACTAGATATACTAAATTCGATGTTGTGTTGGAAATGGATTGGCTGGGAGTATTTTATGCTACCATTGACTGCCGACAAAGAAGGGTAGTATTTGAGATACCAGATCACCCAGTCTTCTATATCAAAAGTGGAGACAGAACCTTAGAGCCAGGAAGCTACCGTGCTAAACCGAAGACTGCAGAAGTGTTCTCACTACCAGTTGAAGAAGAAAATCCTGAAATAGTTCGAGAGTTCGAGGATGTTTTCCCTGAAGACGTATCAGGTTTGCCTCTCGATTGAGCTCTTGAATTCAGTATTGATTTACAACCTGATGCACAACCTGTAATCAAAGCTCCATATCGACTAAGACCGAAAGGAATGAAAGAAATTCGTATCCAGTGAGACGAGCTCCTGAAGAATGGTTGGATCAGACCCAGTATTTCAAGTTGGGGATCACCGGTACTAGTGAAGAAGAAGGAAGGTACTTACCGGATGTGCGTGGATTATCGAGCACTGAATGATGTAACGATTAAAAACAAGTATCCGCTATCTCGCATCGATGAACTTTTCGATCAGTTAAGTGGATCTTATGTCTTCTCAAAGTTAGATCTCCGTTCAAGATATCATCAGATGAAGTCAAAGAGTCCGACATTTCGAAGACGGCGTTTAGGAATCGTTATGGCCATTATGAATATCTCGTAATACCATTTGGAGTGACCAATACACCAACCATTTTTATGAACTTGATGAACTATGTTTTCCGAGAGTACTTAGACAGATTTGTTGTTATCTTTATTGACGACATCCTGCTATATTCAAAGAATTGGAAAGAGCATGATGAGCACTTATGCATTATCCTAGAGACAGTACGACAACACCAGCTTTACGCCAAATACAGCAAGTGTGAATTTTGGCTAGATCAAGTCGGATTTCTCGGACATATCATTTTAGGCGAAGGAATCTCTGTGGATCCAGTTAAGGTGTCATCTATCAGCGAGTGGCTGACACCAAATACGGTGAAAGATATAAGAAGATTCTTAGGATTGGTAGGATATTACAGATATTTCATCGAAGGATTTTCAGAGATCGCAGCACTCCTGACCAAGCTTACACGTAAAGAAAAAGCATTCGTGTGGTCAGAAGCATGTGAGAAGGCTTTTGTAGAACTCAAGTCGAGATTAACCTCTGCGCCTATTCTTGTAATACCGGATCGATCTTGCAGATTTGATGTATATTGTGATGTGTCCGGTAAAGGATTAGGATGTGTTCTACATCAGTATGGAAAAGTTATGGCTTTTACATCAAGGCAGTTAAAAGTTCATGAGTGTAACTATCCAACACATGATCTGGAATTGGCAGCTGTCATTTTCGCACTCAAGATTTGGTGTCACTACCTTTTGGGAGAACGAATGGATATATACACTGACCACAAGAGTCTGAAGTATGTATTTACTCAGAAGGAACTCAACATGTGGCAAAGAAGATGGCTCGAGCTCAAGGCGGATTTTGACATCAACCTACAATATCATTCTAGAAAGGTGAACGTAGTTCCTGATGCACTTAGTCGCCAGTCTTTAACAATGAACCTCACCGCTCAGTGAAGACTGCAGCAAGAACTGTATGGATTGGAGATTGAAGTAGTTGTGCCAGGTAACGCTTCATCTTTGATGAACTTACAAACCCATTCCACTCTTGTCAATCAGATCAAGGCAACTTAAGCAAATGATGCCAAGCCATAAAAGATCCGAGAACAAGTAAAAAGTAGTCTTCGAACTGACTCTATCATCCACGAAGATGGATCCTTACGGTATAGGAGCCGTTTATGCATGCCAGTCGGTCCTGTTCGAGAAGAGTTGATGAAATAAGCTCACAGTTCTCCGTATTCTGTACACCCCGGTGGCACGAAAATGTATAAGTGATGGGTTCCATAACACCCTAACTAGGATTTATCGGGCATCAAGTATGCAATTTTAAAAAACCTAGAGAGCTATGCAACCCATGCCAAGGATCTAACTAGAAAATTAGGAGTTAAGCAAGCATTTAATCAAATATTACACTAAGTGAATGAGTAATACAACCTTTGTAGACCGGTCCTTCACTTCTAAAGCTCCGTGTAGTAGTCCCTTCACTCTAAGTAGTGATTTCCCGGACTCTAATAAAAGTTCACAAGGCGAAAGGAACAAGGTTGCTTGAAGTCTTCGAGGCCGAAGATGATCTACGTCAACTCAAGCTACCTCTTCACTAATTAGAAATTAGTGAAGCGAACAACCAAAACTAAATGGCTAATCTAGTATAGGTTGATGAAGTAGGATTTTTGCTCATTTTAGAATAATTTTTCTCACTATATTTCTTTACTTTCCAAAAAGCTAAAGAGCAAAATTGGAATGAAGAAGAAGATGAAGTTGTGAATGGAATGAGAATGAATGAGTGAGAATAGCAACCATGGGTGAGTTAATATCATATACTAACTCATGTAGAGACTAAACCATGTCTAAAGATAATGGTTGGGTTAATAAATATCTCAAGTAAAACAAAATTAGTGAACTAAGTCAATGGGTTCTGCAAGCTTCCACTAAGCATCAACCATGACTAATTTTCAACCAATTTTGAATTGCTTTAAATAAATAAAACCCTTTAATTATCTAAAGAATGGTTTAAATCTCATATACCCATATTGCATGTATCAACTAGCATGACACAAATAATATATATCACATATATATTGAATGTGCACATGTGAGAAAAAGAAATGCTTAAGTGAGCAAATATTAGTTAATGCAAAATTAATATATCAAATATATATAATCATACATTAAATTATTAAATCAACACTTGATTTAATAATCCGGCTATATCATATATAACCGACTAATATTATTTGTATCAACTTAGCGAATCAACACTTGATTCGGTAACCCGGTTATATCACATACAACCGAACGATATCACATATCACGAGAATAGAATACGGTATCACATATACGTATTAATCTCAGTCCTGCACATATCACATATGTGCTCCTACTTCGTTTCGCCTGAGCCAGGAAACCTCTGTGTAGGACTCTAAAGACTCGTCAATACGCCGGCAGTAGGTGATGATCATATCAAACACCCACAAGCCGTCAATGGTATTAGCTGGATGTAACAGCTACCCGGGTATTGAGCGATCAGAAGATCCACAAGCAAGCTTGTCTAAACTCCCGCAAAGCCTGTTAGTGACATTACCGTACCGTCCGGTCTCTTCGTCTGATATGTCGCAATATCTAGTCTAGGGGTGGTAAACGTCATACCCTAGTAACCGATAAGTCATGCCGATGTGAGGCTCATAACGGGTCGAGAAACTACTGATAACACTTACCCGTAAATCTCCGTATCAGCCTTGGCCAGGGACTTCCTTTTATAGCTAATCGAGCACAAAGCAACATCAACCTCCAATACCGGGAGAGACGAATCCCCTCCTATCGCTCATTGCCTCCATATGACTCGGGACTGTACCCAAAAGACACTATTTTGCACGTTCTCTTGAATGTAGTAAGTGGAAATCAAAGCACAGTGGGAATCACACAAGACTCTATGACGATCTCGGGTCTATAGACTAACATGTACCAGTTTCACCAGAGAACTGCAATCTGACGCTAGGTATAATACCATCTAGGAGTTCTCGGCGAGTCCGTTTAGTGTACCCAGTCTCCACTGAGCACCTGTATACCATCTTTGATGTCAAACACCAATGGATGTGAGATCATCCATCGCCCATCATATGGGTCAAGAAGCGTATACGCTAATCTACTCTGGAATATCGATGCCCTGTCTCGATACACCCTCAACTAGAAACAATTAAAGGATGTACTTGTGGACTACCATGGCCCTACTAGTATGATATCTATCATAGTCCTGGTAGTCAAGTACACATCCTAAGGGCTTTATCAACATGTGAGAGCAAGACAATATCACAATACAAGTCTACATGTTAAGACAAAGAGCAACCAAATAGCATACTATCATGTCGAGCAAGAAAGTACTCTCTATATATGTCTAAGCATCCATTAAAATATGAATCATATGTATAAAAATGGCCTCTAGGGCATACATATAACTAACAATCTCCCACTTACACTAAGGCCAGTTGTTGTTGTATTTCATGAAACTAATAGAATCGAGGATCTCAAATGGATGTATAATCATGGATATGAAGAGAATCACTGATCTCGAAAATATGTACATCCTAAGGTTCCTTAAGCGGAGTGGCGTGTCGTAAGTATTCCGCGGAACATACCCACGGTACGTCACTCTACTTTAGTCACCTATTCCATCAACCAAGGGTCATCCTACGTGACGAAAGTTCGGGTCTAATACCCCCTCGACTAAGTCTAAGTTCCGTAAGGTCAAGCCTAAGTTCCGTATATATATAGACGCCCTAGGCTCCACATAGTCAAACTTAGACTCGAACCAAGGTTAACTTAGCGCTCTGATACCAACTTTGTCACGACCCAAAAGAGCACGTGACTGGCCCTTGAACCATATGAAGTCTATAGGACTCCATCTGATCCAAGTAAGCCAAAAGCCCAGAAATCTAAAACCATTTTAAGAGTAAATAAAGAAAACTGGTTTAAAGAAGTGAAGAAAAAAACATGTTTGAAGTCAAGGTTTTTAAATAACTAAGCCGAATATGCATTTTAAAAAAATGTAAAGTCTTTTCTAAAAATTTCGGCAGAGTTTGTTTTGTAAATACTGGCCCCGAACGGGGTACAACAAGAACAATATATATATGCAATGAATAAAAGGCATCCCCAAGCGGGAGCTAGCTCTTCGTCAATCGACGGTCACAACCACGCAAGCAATATAATATACAACGCCGAATGGCGAGGGTCAAATCCAAAAGAAACTCAATAAGCATGAAAACCGCAATGCTACTAAGCGCGACTCTAAGGTCGAATAATACATCACTAATGTCTAAGTCTGAAACAATATACAAGTTTTGGTTGATGGAATTCTAGATACAAAGGAATAATACAAGTACAATGGCGGTTCGGATACAAACGAACCCACCTACCAAAGCAAATCACCCTCACTAGAAGCAGTGTGCCAGAAATACCGCAATAGAACCTGTACGGCAAAACCTGCAAGAACTGTGGCACAACGGGGGTGAGTTGCCAACTCGTGAATAGAGAATATCTACAAGCAGAAATCGAATGTACGACATAATCCTAGGTCAATACGATCAAATATGTATAAACCTCAAGGAATAAGCCTGAAGCATGAAAAGGTGGCAATGTAACATCTAATCGTGTATGTAGTACCAAGTACCCGTGCCAGTGCATCAAGTAATAACATGTCGTAAATATAAGGTATGTCTGCATGAAGTGAATATGATGAAGTATCAAAAAGAAAGTCAATACACATATATTAGCGTCCCATTCCACTAATATTGGTGTAAGGGTATATATAACAGCGCCCTCATACCCTGTTATATATACAAATGAAGTATGATCAATGTAGTAAAAGTCTGTATATATGTGGATCCCGTCCACCTGTCACCCAATGACAATATGCATCATGCATGTAAATGTGAGGATATAATAAAAATCATGGAAACATCATGAAACCTGTGCCTAGCATCGGCACGTAAATCCTCGTCCATATGGGGCTCCGTCTGCGGTATTGGCCCTCGGCCCCGGCAGCACGGGCCAATCCATGTCCATCTCTCAGCTCCGGTCGGTATCCCCCGGATATCCGTCGAGCTCAAATACAATCACCGGTAGGTACTCGCCCACCTCCAGGCTCAATCGGCATAATCCTTCGATCTTCTTGCCGAGGGGAACCATACCAGGCCCCACCATGTACCCTCATACGGCACACACTCCTCGTATGGGGTATATAATTAGAACCGATAAATCTCATGGTGGCTGCGCAAATATCATAATCAAGGAAACCGGGTTTTTCAAATAAGTACATACTCTCCTTTGAAAAATCCCCACGGTTCCCAAATCCAGAAATATCATGAAAACGAATATCTCAATGTGTATAATCAGAAAGCATGATGTATGTGACATATAAATGAGATGCAAGTATAACAGTATATCATGCAACATAGAATACTGGTATGCACATACAAAGTCATATCTTGATGCAATAATACTATGTGTAGTGACATGGCAATTATCGATGATGAAATGTGTGAGCCGGCAAACAAGTGTACGTGGAACATATGCATCATCGATAATGGTGCTGGTGTCCTAACAGCATGATGGTAATATAGCAATAAACGCATGCAAGGCGATGTGAATAGCATGAATATGCGGAAATCGAATAATCAATGCAACAGTAAGGAATCTACATCCATATGTATATATCCTGCAGTGGTGCCTTTTGAAATAAGACGAATCGGGGTTTTAGTGAAATAAGGGTTACGGTGTTTTTAAGAATAGATACGCCTTTTGAAAATACCCGTAGAACCCCTTTACTTGCCCTTAAGATATTCCCGATTCGCTAGTTTTGAAATGAGTATGACTCGGGTCTAGTCTAACATCTACTAAGCCAAGTCCATGAGGAGGGATATGGAAACCACCTAAATCTGAGTCGATATATATATATATAGTCGGTGATCCCGCCTCAATAGTATCGCGTACGATACAGTATATTATCTGACATCCTCGAGTCATGAGTGCGGATCTATCATCAATATAAAGCTCGTACGGTAAATCGTCGTACGACATCCCAATAGCTGGGTATGGGTCAAATCACAATCAGCTATTGGGATGTCGTACGACGATTTACCGTACGAGCTATTGGGATTTGTGATAGGACCTAGGTTCCTTGGCTAAACCCACTGCTCCATTGTTATCACAATACAAAGGTATTGGATGCTCGATGGACGGAACCACACCAAGTTCGGTTATGAACTTCTTCATCCAGACAGCCTCTTTGGCAACATCGTTGGCAACGGTGTATTCAGCCTCTATCGTCGAGTCTGCCACGGTTTCCTGCTTGGAACTCTTCTAACAAACCGCCTCAACATTGATTGTTAAGACAAATCCCGAGACCGACTTAGATTCGTCCTTATCACTCTGGAAGCTCGAATCGGTAAAGGACTCCACTTGGAGTTCATCGTTACCATACACCAAGAACATCTCTTTGGTCCTTCTCAAGTACTTGAGAATGTTCTTCACAGCTGTCCAGTGATTCTCTCCTGGATCTGCTTGATACCTACTCACTACACTTTGTGAGTATGCTACATCGGGTCTGGTACATAACATCACGTACATGATAGAGCCTACTACCGAAGTATAGGGTATCCCTTGCATGCGATCTCTCTCCAAATTAGTCTTGGGAGACATCTCTTTGGAGAGAGTGAGTCCTGAGATCGTGGGTAAATTCCCACGCTTGGAATCTTCCATACTAAACCTCTTTAGTATGGTGTCTATGTACCTGGATTGGAACAATCCCAGTATCCGTTTAGATCTATCTCTATAGATCTTAATCCCCAAGATGTAGGAGGCATCACCTAGATCTTTCATTGAGAATCTTTATGATAAGAAGAGCTTGGCCGAGTGCAGCATAGGAACATCATTTCCTATCAAGAGTATGCTATCCACGTACAATACGAGGAAGACAATCTTACTCTCTGCCACCTTCTTGTATATACAAGGTTAATCTACGTTTGTGATGAAGTCAAACTCTTTGACTACCACATCAAAATAGATATTCCAACTCCGCGATGTCTGCTTTAACCCGTAGATAGATTTAAGCAGCTTGCACACCTTTCTGCTGCTCCCACTGTCTACGAAGCCCTCTGGCTGAGTCATGTACATGCTCTCTTCTAAATCACCATTTAGAAAGGCGGTCTTAACATCCATCTTCCAGGTTTCGTAGTCATGGAATGCAGCAATAGCAAGTAGGATCCTGATGGACTTAAGCATAGTCACTGGAGAAAAGGTTTCATCATAATCCACACCTGGTCGTTGACGAAAACTTTTTGTAACAAGTCTAACTTTGAAAGTCTCAACTTTTCCATCTACACCAAGTTTCTTCTTAAAGATCCATTTGCTCCCAATGGGTTTTACCCCTTCGGGAGCAACTTCCAAAGTCCATATATTATTGGTGTGCATGGATTCCATCTCAGATCGCATTGCATCCAGTCATTTCACAGAGTCACCACTCGTGATGGCCTGCTCGAAACTAGTTGGGTCATCATTTTCCATGATGCAATCCTCGCTCCCACCATCAATGAGAAAACCGTAGTATCTCTCAGGTGGATGAGGAACCCTACTAGATCGGCGGAGAGGCTGAGCTTCGTTGGGAACTATCGAATCCTCTGGTTCTACCAAATCTTCTGTCGTAGTTTGTATAGCTGGAAGTTCTTCCAGTTCTACCTCAAGGCCACTAATTTCATTCGCAAGAAATTTCTTTTCTAAAAAGATGGCATGTCGAGAAACAAACACGTTTTGTTCTTCGGTGTGGTAGAAGATATACCTTATGAGTTTTTGGGATATCCTACAAACTTGTATAGAACAGACCTTACCTCGAGTTTGTCCGCATTGTGCCTTTTGACATAGGCCGGACAACCCCATATCTTAACATAATTAAGACATGGTCTCTTCCCCTTCCATATTTCAAATGGAGTAGTAGGCACTGATTTGGTAGGGACCATATTCAATAGGTGCATGGTTGTCTCAAGCGCATATCCTCAAAAAAAAATAGGTAACTCAGCAATACTCATCATAGAGCGCACCATATCCAATAGGGTGCAGTTTTTCTGCTCTGATACACCGTTGTGCTGTGGTGTATACGGAGGAGTAAGCTGAGAGAGAATCCCATTCTCTTTCAAATAGTCCAGGAACTCCGTGCTCAAATATTCTCCTCCCCGATCAGATCGAAGGATTTTAATACTTTTTCCCGTTTGGTTCTCGACTTCGCACTTATATTCTTTGAATTTCTCAAAAGCTTCAGACTTGTGTTTCATTAGGAACACATGTCCGTATCTTGAGAGATCGTCAGTGAATGTAATGAAGTACGATGAACCATTCCTGGCATGTGTAGACATGGGACCACATAAATCACTATGTGTCAGTCCCAAGAGCTCACTAGCTCTTCCTCCGTGTCCAGTAAATGGAGTTTTGATCATTTTACCTTTGAGACGTGACTGGAAAGTTTCATATGATGATAATTCGAACGGATTCAAATATCCATCCTTATGTAACTTAGCTAGTCGTGTTGCATTGATATGACCTAGTCTACAATGCCACAAGAAAGATTCGTTCATTTCTGAACTCTTCCTCTTGTGTGTGTTCTGTACGTTAAGAACTGTGTTTTGATTCAGAATATATAAACCGTTACATAACGTACCAAACCCAATCAACACTTGATTTAGGTAAATGTTCATAATACTATTCTCTACTATAAAGTTATATCCTTCTTTATCTAATAAAGAAATTGATATTAAATTGCATATCATAGAGAGTACATAATAACAGTCGTTCAAGATCAATGAATTGCCATTTGGTAATACAAGGTGATATTCACTAACTGCTTTGGCTGCAATACTTGCACCATTCCCTACTTTTAGAGAATGATCATATTTTCCCAGTTCTGTGCCTTTCCTTAGCCCATGCAACATATTACATATATAGGATCCCGATCCGGTATCTAATACTCATGACGTAGAGTGCACTTAGAAACAGTTCTCGGTAACTAACACACCCGAAGAAGATGCATCAACATGCTTATCCTTCGTTTGGGTGGCGTGGGAATCCAGATATTCTCCTATTTCCTGCTCATACTTATAACAATTATAACAACATCTAGGTGCAAATGGTGTGCACGAAACATCTGTCATAGGCAACGTGTATGCCTGACAGCAAAATCAGGTGCATATAACATGCACGAAGAGTCCCGATTTAGTGCATCTGGCGTACACCAAAATCATATACCAAAACACTAAAGGTGCATGCAAACTATGCTGGAAGCGTAAATCAAATCACTGGCATAAAATAGGCATGAAATCACAATCAATACCTCAACGTAATAACTATGCACTAAATATAAATACCCAGTGGGTGCATAAAACAAATGTCATGAAACTTAGTCATCAAAACTAAATCATGCAAATAGATCACCCAAAATACCGAAATCCAAGATGACGGATACGTGATAATCGAATCACAAAATCACAAATCATAAATACCGTCGTCGGTAGTTCCTCCTTCAAAGTCGAGAAGGAGTCGGTACATCCCATGCTAGCAGCGCAAGATATCTACTTGCCTGTTGCTCACGGTCTGGCGTCCTCTGACTCTGGGTCTTTATCTTCTCTGCGGATTACCTATCTCGAAATCAATCGGCTCATCGCCCCTGTCAGGTGTGCTAACGGGGACGATTCCATTCTGGCACTTCTCCGGTCATCTCTCGGTCAATCATTACGACTACTCGAAAAGCAGCATATCACTGGCGTCGGCCTCTGGCTCTCTAAATGCACATCACACATCTGATCCTGGGTGCAAACATCATTGCAGCAATGTCCTGGAAGGAATCCTGCTCAGGGTCTCTTCTAATCATGCCTATGCCGATCTGTACGGAGGCTGGTACTCTTGCATAATCTTTTCTCGCTCGATGGACATCTGCGTTCTCGGCACAACATTTCTCGGAATCTGGTCGCATCCCAACGCCCCTGTAAGCATATCGGGTCTCTGGTCTCGACGGAAAGTAATGACAGCTCGTCAGCGTCTCGCACGAACCTCTTGTCCGCTTGTCTATATCATCATCCACTTCGACGTCACGTCTTTATCTGCGCACTGCAACGTTCTCGGCTACGGTCAATCCGAGTCTCTCTCAAATCTCTTTTCTGCTGAATTGCCCGGAAGCCATCATCCTTTACTGAAGCTAAATCTTGTTCCGGAACGGCTGCATACTCACCGCGCCTCTTTCTGGAAGCTATATCCATATACATTACCTCTGCGTGCGTATCGCATCTCTGATGTCGGCGGAGTGGAACGTCATCTCGTCGAACTCTCTAGAGAACTCTTTACTTCACTCTGCTTCAATGTTGACTGATTCGGACTCGTCTCATCGTGGCTGCATGGACTGTGCTCCAACGGCTATACTCGTATCTGGAGTCTCCCAAGCAAAGCATCCCATCACATGATATCCGAAAGATGTTGAATCGTCCGATCGACTCGTCAGAACCTCATATTCCCCCAAGAGATCAACATCTTGAGTACAGTTTAATAGTATCGAGTACATGCCACAGCGTCGATGGTCCATCCATAGAAAGGCAAACCCAAGCCTCACTAATGGCGCCGCGAAACTGCCGCAAACCCTAAGGTTCAAACGCCTTCACACGGTCATTAAGTCGGGTTAGGGTTTCATTCTTCTAGAGGGTCCATGGAATCGCCTGCATGTCTTTCCGTATACTTTAAACTTGGAAAATGGGCTCCTGACATTCGATCGTCTCTGTCGACTCTCAACGAACCTACGTGAAGTCGTCTCTAGCTGGAAGCAATCTATCTGATGACCTAGCATCGGGGTAAGCGAACGAACACCTGTCCTAGTCATTCATCCTCAGGTGACTAGCGACTCACCATCATATCTCTAAGTATATACTCATGCTGCAGTAGCTCCAATCATCTGGGTGATATCTCGTCGTTTGCAGCAACAACTGGCTCATTCGTCTGTACGCTGAAAAGCGCCTCAATCCTCCAGGAAAGGCAATACATTGGCGGTCATCTCTACATTGGTCTACTCTAGATCTAAGTAAGACTCTCCGCACTAGAAATCTTCAACTCAACTGGGCCTGCTCCGGCGCATAAATCGAACGAATCACCTTCGTCTCTCAATTTGGGTAGACTAGCTATCATCTGTCTCATATCTGCCTGGAAGCCCCGGCAATCTCAGCTCGTAAGCTCCGGAAGCGACATCCTGTCAATCTCAGCAACAGCTGGTCCATCTGTCTGCACGGTAGGCGACATCATAATCTCTGAGGTATGCTGTACATCAACAGTCCTCTCTCAACTGGCAGCTCTAACAATGGCCCGATCATCCGGCGCAAAACCAAGCACATGCCTCCACTAAAGGTCACAATCACCAATACTAACTCGAGACGTTCCCATGTCACCAGAAAACACAATGGTCGGCCCTCGTACCTGACGAGCTCGCCCTGACCGTAATCCTAGCAGCAGCTCAAACTGCGTTCTAACATGGCGACAGGAACCTCAATCGAGTATCGAAGAGAGCAGATCAATGGCAAGAAAGAAAACAACAGATCCAGAGTGGATACATGATCATAAGAAGGAACAACATCAATGAAGGTATGATCATGAAACTAATAGAATCGAGGATCTCAAATGGATGTATAATCATGGATATGAAGAGAATCACTGATCTCGAAAATATGTACATCCTAAGGTTCCTTAAGCGGAGTGGCGTGTCGTAAGTATTCCGCGGAACATACCCACGGTACGTCACTCTACTTTAGTCACCTATTCCATCAACCAAGGGTCATCCTACGTGACGAAAGTTCGGGTCTAATACCCCCTCGACTAAGTCTAAGTTCCGTAAGGTCAAGCCTAAGTTCCGTATATATATAGACGCCCTAGGCTCCACATAGTCAAACTTAGACTCGAACCAAGGTTAACTTAGCGCTCTGATACCAACTTTGTCACGACCCAAAAGAGCACGTGACTGGCCCTTGAACCATATGAAGTCTATAGGACTCCATCTGATCCAAGTAAGCCAAAAGCCCAGAAATCTAAAACCATTTTAAGAGTAAATAAAGAAAACTGGTTTAAAGAAGTGAAGAAAAAAACATGTTTGAAGTCAAGGTTTTTAAATAACTAAGCCGAATATGCATTTTAAAAAAATGTAAAGTCTTTTCTAAAAATTTCGGCAGAGTTTGTTTTGTAAATACTGGCCCCGAACGGGGTACAACAAGAACAATATATATATGCAATGAATAAAAGGCATCCCCAAGCGGGAGCTAGCTCTTCGTCAATCGACGGTCACAACCACGCAAGCAATATAATATACAACGCCGAATGGCGAGGGTCAAATCCAAAAGAAACTCAATAAGCATGAAAACCGCAATGCTACTAAGCGCGACTCTAAGGTCGAATAATACATCACTAATGTCTAAGTCTGAAACAATATACAAGTTTTGGTTGATGGAATTCTAGATACAAAGGAATAATACAAGTACAATGGCGGTTCGGATACAAACGAACCCACCTACCAAAGCAAATCACCCTCACTAGAAGCAGTGTGCCAGAAATACCGCAATAGAACCTGTACGGCAAAACCTGCAAGAACTGTGGCACAACGGGGGTGAGTTGCCAACTCGTGAATAGAGAATATCTACAAGCAGAAATCGAATGTACGACATAATCCTAGGTCAATACGATCAAATATGTATAAACCTCAAGGAATAAGCCTGAAGCATGAAAAGGTGGCAATGTAACATCTAATCGTGTATGTAGTACCAAGTACCCGTGCCAGTGCATCAAGTAATAACATGTCGTAAATATAAGGTATGTCCGCATGAAGTGAATATGATGAAGTATCAAAAAGAAAGTCAATACACATATATTAGCGTCCCATTCCACTAATATTGGTGTAAGGGTATATATAACAGCGCCCTCATACCCTGTTATATATACAAATGAAGTATGATCAATGTAGTAAAAGTCTGTATATATGTGGATCCCGTCCACCTGTCACCCAATGACAATATGCATCATGCATGTAAATGTGAGGATATAATAAAAATCATGGAAACATCATGAAACCTGTGCCTAGCATCGGCACGTAAATCCTCGTCCATATGGGGCTCCGTCTGCGGTATTGGCCCTCGGCCCCGGCAGCACGGGCCAATCCATGTCCATCTCTCAGCTCCGGTCGGTATCCCCCGGATATCCGTCGAGCTCAAATACAATCACCGGTAGGTACTCGCCCACCTCCAGGCTCAATCGGCATAATCCTTCGATCTTCTTGCCGAGGGGAACCATACCAGGCCCCACCATGTACCCTCATACGGCACACACTCCTCGTATGGGGTATATAATTAGAACCGATAAATCTCATGGTGGCTGCGCAAATATCATAATCAAGGAAACCGGGTTTTTCAAATAAGTACATACTCTCCTTTGAAAAATCCCCACGGTTCCCAAATCCAGAAATATCATGAAAACGAATATCTCAATGTGTATAATCAGAAAGCATGATGTATGCGACATATAAATGAGATGCAAGTATAACAGTATATCATGCAACATAGAATACTGGTATGCACATACAAAGTCATATCTTGATGCAATAATACTATGTGTAGTGACATGGCAATTATCGATGATGAAATGTGTGAGCCGGCAAACAAGTGTACGTGGAACATATGCATCATCGATAATGGTGCTGGTGTCCTAACAGCATGATGGTAATATAGCAATAAACGCATGCAAGGCGATGTGAATAGCATGAATATGCGGAAATCGAATAATCAATGCAACAGTAAGGAATCTACATCCATATGTATATATCCTGCAGTGGTGCCTTTTGAAATAAGACGAATCGGGGTTTTAGTGAAATAAGGGTTACGGTGTTTTTAAGAATAGATACGCCTTTTGAAAATACCCGTAGAACCCCTTTACTTGCCCTTAAGATATTCCCGATTCGCTAGTTTTGAAATGAGTATGACTCGGGTCTAGTCTAACATCTACTAAGCCAAGTCCATGAGGAGGGATATGGAAACCACCTAAATCTGAGTCGATATATATATATATAGTCGGTGATCCCGCCTCAATAGTATCGCGTACGATACAGTATATTATCTGACATCCTCGAGTCATGAGTGCGGATCTATCATCAATATAAAGCTCGTACGGTAAATCGTCGTACGACATCCCAATAGCTGGGTATGGGTCAAATCACAATCAGCTATTGGGATGTCGTACGACGATTTACCGTACGAGCTATTGGGATTTGTGATAGGACCTAGGTTCCTTGGCTAAACCCACTGCTCCATTGTTATCACAATACAAAGGTATTGGATGCTCGATGGACGGAACCACACCAAGTTCGGTTATGAACTTCTTCATCCAGACAGCCTCTTTGGCAACATCGTTGGCAACGGTGTATTCAGCCTCTATCGTCGAGTCTGCCACGGTTTCCTGCTTGGAACTCTTCTAACAAACCGCCTCAACATTGATTGTTAAGACAAATCCCGAGACCGACTTAGATTCGTCCTTATCACTCTGGAAGCTCGAATCGGTAAAGGACTCCACTTGGAGTTCATCGTTACCATACACCAAGAACATCTCTTTGGTCCTTCTCAAGTACTTGAGAATGTTCTTCACAGCTGTCCAGTGATTCTCTCCTGGATCTGCTTGATACCTACTCACTACACTTTGTGAGTATGCTACATCGGGTCTGGTACATAACATCACGTACATGATAGAGCCTACTACCGAAGTATAGGGTATCCCTTGCATGCGATCTCTCTCCAAATTAGTCTTGGGAGACATCTCTTTGGAGAGAGTGAGTCCTGAGATCGTGGGTAAATTCCCACGCTTGGAATCTTCCATACTAAACCTCTTTAGTATGGTGTCTATGTACCTGGATTGGAACAATCCCAGTATCCGTTTAGATCTATCTCTATAGATCTTAATCCCCAAGATGTAGGAGGCATCACCTAGATCTTTCATTGAGAATCTTTATGATAAGAAGAGCTTGGCCGAGTGCAGCATAGGAACATCATTTCCTATCAAGAGTATGCTATCCACGTACAATACGAGGAAGACAATCTTACTCTCTGCCACCTTCTTGTATATACAAGGTTAATCTACGTTTGTGATGAAGTCAAACTCTTTGACTACCACATCAAAATAGATATTCCAACTCCGCGATGTCTGCTTTAACCCGTAGATAGATTTAAGCAGCTTGCACACCTTTCTGCTGCTCCCACTGTCTACGAAGCCCTCTGGCTGAGTCATGTACATGCTCTCTTCTAAATCACCATTTATAAAGGCGGTCTTAACATCCATCTTCCAGGTTTCGTAGTCATGGAATGCAGCAATAGCAAGTAGGATCCTGATGGACTTAAGCATAGTCACTGGAGAAAAGGTTTCATCATAATCCACACCTGGTCGTTGACGAAAACTTTTTGTAACAAGTCTAACTTTGAAAGTCTCAACTTTTCCATCTACACCAAGTTTCTTCTTAAAGATCCATTTGCTCCCAATGGGTTTTACCCCTTCGGGAGCAACTTCCAAAGTCCATATATTATTGGTGTGCATGGATTCCATCTCAGATCGCATTGCATCCAGTCATTTCACAGAGTCACCACTCGTGATGGCCTGCTCGAAACTAGTTGGGTCATCATTTTCCATGATGCAATCCTCGCTCCCACCATCAATGAGAAAACCGTAGTATCTCTCAGGTGGATGAGGAACCCTACTAGATCGGCGGAGAGGCTGAGCTTCGTTGGGAACTATCGAATCCTCTGGTTCTACCAAATCTTCTGTCGTAGTTTGTATAGCTGGAAGTTCTTCCAGTTCTACCTCAAGGCCACTAATTTCATTCGCAAGAAATTTCTTTTCTAAAAAGATGGCATGTCGAGAAACAAACACGTTTTGTTCTTCGGTGTGGTAGAAGATATACCTTATGAGTTTTTGGGATATCCTACAAACTTGTATAGAACAGACCTTACCTCGAGTTTGTCCGCATTGTGCCTTTTGACATAGGCCGGACAACCCCATATCTTAACATAATTAAGACATGGTCTCTTCCCCTTCCATATTTCAAATGGAGTAGTAGGCACTGATTTGGTAGGGACCATATTCAATAGGTGCATGGTTGTCTCAAGCGCATATCCTCAAAAAAAAATAGGTAACTCAGCAATACTCATCATAGAGCGCACCATATCCAATAGGGTGCAGTTTTTCTGCTCTGATACACCGTTGTGCTGTGGTGTATACGGAGGAGTAAGCTGAGAGAGAATCCCATTCTCTTTCAAATAGTCCAGGAACTCCGTGCTCAAATATTCTCCTCCCCGATCAGATCGAAGGATTTTAATACTTTTTCCCGTTTGGTTCTCGACTTCGCACTTATATTCTTTGAATTTCTCAAAAGCTTCAGACTTGTGTTTCATTAGGAACACATGTCCGTATCTTGAGAGATCGTCAGTGAATGTAATGAAGTACGATGAACCATTCCTGGCATGTGTAGACATGGGACCACATAAATCACTATGTGTCAGTCCCAAGAGCTCACTAGCTCTTCCTCCGTGTCCAGTAAATGGAGTTTTGATCATTTTACCTTTGAGACGTGACTGGAAAGTTTCATATGATGATAATTCGAACGGATTCAAATATCCATCCTTATGTAACTTAGCTAGTCGTGTTGCATTGATATGACCTAGTCTACAATGCCACAAGAAAGATTCGTTCATTTCTGAACTCTTCCTCTTGTGTGTGTTCTGTACGTTAAGAACTGTGTTTTGATTCAGAATATATAAACCGTTACATAACGTACCAAACCCAATCAACACTTGATTTAGGTAAATGTTCATAATACTATTCTCTACTATAAAGTTATATCCTTCTTTATCTAATAAAGAAATTGATATTAAATTGCATATCATAGAGAGTACATAATAACAGTCGTTCAAGATCAATGAATTGCCATTTGGTAATACAAGGTGATATTCACTAACTGCTTTGGCTGCAATACTTGCACCATTCCCTACTTTTAGAGAATGATCATATTTTCCCAGTTCTGTGCCTTTCCTTAGCCCATGCAACATATTACATATATAGGATCCCGATCCGGTATCTAATACTCATGACGTAGAGTGCACTTAGAAACAGTTCTCGGTAACTAACACACCCGAAGAAGATGCATCAACATGCTTATCCTTCGTTTGGGTGGCGTGGGAATCCAGATATTCTCCTATTTCCTGCTCATACTTATAACAATTATAACAACATCTAGGTGCAAATGGTGTGCACGAAACATCTGTCATAGGCAACGTGTATGCCTGACAGCAAAATCAGGTGCATATAACATGCACGAAGAGTCCCGATTTAGTGCATCTGGCGTACACCAAAATCATATACCAAAACACTAAAGGTGCATGCAAACTATGCTGGAAGCGTAAATCAAATCACTGGCATAAAATAGGCATGAAATCACAATCAATACCTCAACGTAATAACTATGCACTAAATATAAATACCCAGTGGGTGCATAAAACAAATGTCATGAAACTTAGTCATCAAAACTAAATCATGCAAATAGATCACCCAAAATACCGAAATCCAAGATGACGGATACGTGATAATCGAATCACAAAATCACAAATCATAAATACCGTCGTCGGTAGTTCCTCCTTCAAAGTCGAGAAGGAGTCGGTACATCCCATGCTAGCAGCGCAAGATATCTACTTGCCTGTTGCTCACGGTCTGGCGTCCTCTGACTCTGGGTCTTTATCTTCTCTGCGGATTACCTATCTCGAAATCAATCGGCTCATCGCCCCTGTCAGGTGTGCTAACGGGGACGATTCCATTCTGGCACTTCTCCGGTCATCTCTCGGTCAATCATTACGACTACTCGAAAAGCAGCATATCACTGGCGTCGGCCTCTGGCTCTCTAAATGCACATCACACATCTGATCCTGGGTGCAAACATCATTGCAGCAATGTCCTGGAAGGAATCCTGCTCAGGGTCTCTTCTAATCATGCCTATGCCGATCTGTACGGAGGCTGGTACTCTTGCATAATCTTTTCTCGCTCGATGGACATCTGCGTTCTCGGCACAACATTTCTCGGAATCTGGTCGCATCCCAACGCCCCTGTAAGCATATCGGGTCTCTGGTCTCGACGGAAAGTAATGACAGCTCGTCAGCGTCTCGCACGAACCTCTTGTCCGCTTGTCTATATCATCATCCACTTCGACGTCACGTCTTTATCTGCGCACTGCAACGTTCTCGGCTACGGTCAATCCGAGTCTCTCTCAAATCTCTTTTCTGCTGAATTGCCCGGAAGCCATCATCCTTTACTGAAGCTAAATCTTGTTCCGGAACGGCTGCATACTCACCGCGCCTCTTTCTGGAAGCTATATCCATATACATTACCTCTGCGTGCGTATCGCATCTCTGATGTCGGCGGAGTGGAACGTCATCTCGTCGAACTCTCTAGAGAACTCTTTACTTCACTCTGCTTCAATGTTGACTGATTCGGACTCGTCTCATCGTGGCTGCATGGACTGTGCTCCAACGGCTATACTCGTATCTGGAGTCTCCCAAGCAAAGCATCCCATCACATGATATCCGAAAGATGTTGAATCGTCCGATCGACTCGTCAGAACCTCATATTCCCCCAAGAGATCAACATCTTGAGTACAGTTTAATAGTATCGAGTACATGCCACAGCGTCGATGGTCCATCCATAGAAGGGCAAACCCAAGCCTCACTAATGGCGCCGCGAAACTGCCGCAAACCCTAAGGTTCAAACGCCTTCACACGGTCATTAAGTCGGGTTAGGGTTTCATTCTTCTAGAGGGTCCATGGAATCGCCTGCATGTCTTTCCGTATACTTTAAACTTGGAAAATGGGCTCCTGACATTCGATCGTCTCTGTCGACTCTCAACGAACCTACGTGAAGTCGTCTCTAGCTGGAAGCAATCTATCTGATGACCTCGCATCGGGGTAAGCGAACGAACACCTGTCCTAGTCATTCATCCTCAGGTGACTAGCGACTCACCATCATATCTCTAAGTATATACTCATGCTGCAGTAGCTCCAATCATCTGGGTGATATCTCGTCGTTTGCAGCAACAACTGGCTCATTCGTCTGTACGCTGAACAGCGCCTCAATCCTCCAGGAAAGGCAATACATTGGCGGTCATCTCTACATTGGTCTACTCTAGATCTAAGTAAGACTCTCCGCACTAGAAATCTTCAACTCAACTGGGCCTGCTCCGGCGCATAAATCGAACGAATCACCTTCATCTCTCAATTTGGGTAGACTAGCTATCATCTGTCTCATATCTGCCTGGAAGCCCCGGCAATCTCAGCTCGTAAGCTCCGGAAACGACATCCTGTCAATCTCAGCAACAGCTGGTCCATCTGTCTGCACGGTAGGCGACATCATAATCTCTGAGGTATGCTGTACATCAACAGTCCTCTCTCAACTGGCAGCTCTAACAATGGCCCGATCATCCGGCGCAAAACCAAGCACATGCCTCCACTAAAGGTCACAATCACCAATACTAACTCGAGACGTTCCCATGTCACCAGAAAACACAATGGTCGGCCCTCGTACCTGACGAGCTCGCCCTGACCGTAACCCTAGCAGCAGCTCAAACTGCGTTCTAGCATGGCGACAGGAACCTCAATCGAGTATCGAAGAGAGCAGATCAATGGCAAGAAAGAAAACAACAGATCCAGAGTGGATACATGATCATAAGAAGGAACAACATCAATGAAGGTATGATCATGAAACTAATAGAATCGAGGATCTCAAATGGATGTATAATCATGGATATGAAGAGAATCACTGATCTCGAAAATATGTACATCCTAAGGTTCCTTAAGCGGAGTGGCGTGTCGTAAGTATTCCGCGGAACATACCCACGGTACGTCACTCTACTTTAGTCACCTATTCCATCAACCAAGGGTCATCCTACGTGACGAAAGTTCGGGTCTAATACCCCCTCGACTAAGTCTAAGTTCCGTAAGGTCAAGCCTAAGTTCCGTATATATATAGACGCCCTAGGCTCCACATAGTCAAACTTAGACTCGAACCAAGGTTAACTTAGCGCTCTGATACCAACTTTGTCACGACCCAAAAGAGCACGTGACTGGCCCTTGAACCATATGAAGTCTATAGGACTCCATCTGATCCAAGTAAGCCAAAAGCCCAGAAATCTAAAACCATTTTAAGAGTAAATAAAGAAAACTGGTTTAAAGAAGTGAAGAAAAAAACATGTTTGAAGTCAAGGTTTTTAAATAACTAAGCCGAATATGCATTTTAAAAAAATGTAAAGTCTTTTCTAAAAATTTCGGCAGAGTTTGTTTTGTAAATACTGGCCCCGAACGGGGTACAACAAGAACAATATATATATGCAATGAATAAAAGGCATCCCCAAGCGGGAGCTAGCTCTTCGTCAATCGACGGTCACAACCACGCAAGCAATATAATATACAACGCCGAATGGCGAGGGTCAAATCCAAAAGAAACTCAATAAGCATGAAAACCGCAATGCTACTAAGCGCGACTCTAAGGTCGAATAATACATCACTAATGTCTAAGTCTGAAACAATATACAAGTTTTGGTTGATGGAATTCTAGATACAAAGGAATAATACAAGTACAATGGCGGTTCGGATACAAACGAACCCACCTACCAAAGCAAATCACCCTCACTAGAAGCAGTGTGCCAGAAATACCGCAATAGAACCTGTACGGCAAAACCTGCAAGAACTGTGGCACAACGGGGGTGAGTTGCCAACTCGTGAATAGAGAATATCTACAAGCAGAAATCGAATGTACGACATAATCCTAGGTCAATACGATCAAATATGTATAAACCTCAAGGAATAAGCCTGAAGCATGAAAAGGTGGCAATGTAACATCTAATCGTGTATGTAGTACCAAGTACCCGTGCCAGTGCATCAAGTAATAACATGTCGTAAATATAAGGTATGTCTGCATGAAGTGAATATGATGAAGTATCAAAAAGAAAGTCAATACACATATATTAGCGTCCCATTCCACTAATATTGGTGTAAGGGTATATATAACAGCGCCCTCATACCCTGTTATATATACAAATGAAGTATGATCAATGTAGTAAAAGTCTGTATATATGTGGATCCCGTCCACCTGTCACCCAATGACAATATGCATCATGCATGTAAATGTGAGGATATAATAAAAATCATGGAAACATCATGAAACCTGTGCCTAGCATCGGCACGTAAATCCTCGTCCATATGGGGCTCCGTCTGCGGTATTGGCCCTCGGCCCCGGCAGCACGGGCCAATCCATGTCCATCTCTCAGCTCCGGTCGGTATCCCCCGGATATCCGTCGAGCTCAAATACAATCACCGGTAGGTACTCGCCCACCTCCAGGCTCAATCGGCATAATCCTTCGATCTTCTTGCCGAGGGGAACCATACCAGGCCCTACCATGTACCCTCATACGGCACACACTCCTCGTATGGGGTATATAATTAGAACCGATAAATCTCATGGTGGCTGCGCAAATATCATAATCAAGGAAACCGGGTTTTTCAAATAAGTACATACTCTCCTTTGAAAAATCCCCACGGTTCCCAAATTCAGAAATATCATGAAAACGAATATCTCAATGTGTATAATCAGAAAGCATGATGTATGTGACATATAAATGAGATGCAAGTATAACAGTATATCATGCAACATAGAATACTGGTATGCACATACAAAGTCATATCTTGATGCAATAATACTATGTGTAGTGACATGGCAATTATCGATGATGAAATGTGTGAGCCGGCAAACAAGTGTACGTGGAACATATGCATCATCGATAATGGTGCTGGTGTCCTAACAGCATGATGGTAATATAGCAATAAACGCATGCAAGGCGATGTGAATAGCATGAATATGCGGAAATCGAATAATCAATGCAACAGTAAGGAATCTACATCCATATGTATATATCCTGCAGTGGTGCCTTTTGAAATAAGACGAATCGGGGTTTTAGTGAAATAAGGGTTACGGTGTTTTTAAGAATAGATACGCCTTTTGAAAATACCCGTAGAACCCCTTTACTTGCCCTTAAGATATTCCCGATTCGCTAGTTTTGAAATGAGTATGACTCGGGTCTAGTCTAACATCTACTAAGCCAAGTCCATGAGGAGGGATATGGAAACCACCTAAATCTGAGTCGATATATATATATATAGTCGGTGATCCCGCCTCAATAGTATCGCGTACGATACAGTATATTATCTGACATCCTCGAGTCATGAGTGCGGATCTATCATCAATATAAAGCTCGTACGGTAAATCGTCGTACGACATCCCAATAGCTGGGTATGGGTCAAATCACAAAATCTGGGGTATTGATCTAAGTCTAATACAACTGATACCATCAATATCACTGCGTGTGTAAACACACGTCCAAAGGCCCGCTAGAGATCACATGTCGTATCCCAAATACGAATCATATCAAATCTCCGATCTCGTGGCACAAAACCCAATATCATCGACTCATCTCCAAAGTCATCCACTATCCATCATCATCACAGTATAAGTGTAGCAAATCAACATGTGTGTGCGTGTGGGTGTAAACCTATCCTAGGGTTCGCAACTAGGAAATATTCTAGTTTACTTCTAACCATATCACATCTAACACATCTCAAATAATCCACTACACTATACTATTATAAATAATATACATATAAGGTATACCAACTACGGACTGCGGGGGTGTTATACGCCATCCACCCGACTTCCCCCATAGATATAATCTACTCACCTTGCGTCTTCATTTGTCGACGTCGTCACGCGCTTGCTTGTCGTCCCGAAGTCTTCATGGGGTACCTACACATCAAAGTATCGTATATGCGCATTAAAACCAAACCAAAGCTAAAACGGCATACGAATCTCAAAACGATACGATAAGGGGCCTATAGGTTAGAACCCATGGGCACGCCTTCAAAACCATCAATCAATCCTCGATATCATCGTATAAACGCTAAATAGTCGAGGTAAAACATAATACGTGAATTCAGAATTAAAATACGGAATACGGAAACACGAATCCCAAAACAGCAACAAAGGAAATAGGCTCCAGATTTCATCCTAGGTCAAATTAGACAAATCTATATATACCAGGGGTCTAATCTATACATGTAGGAGCAGCAAAACCAAAACGAGACATTTTGGTGCTGGTCGGGCCGCAAATTGCGGCCAACAGGGTTAAATTTGCGGCCGGGAAAATGAGTTAGGGGTTGGGGTCTCAATTCATGCACTAGGGTGTTGGTGTAGCCTCTACTGAGCTCAATTTCATATCATAACTCAAATTTTCCTCAAACCCTAACTAGGTTTTTACTAAATCCACAAAATCACACGATATTGATTCTAATCTTAACATGGGGGTATAAGTATGCAAAGACTAAGCTAATGGTCCAGAAAAATACCTCATTTGGCAACTCAAGAATTTTCTTGAGTTGCCCCTAGTGGCCAAAATCCTCGCTTTCTTGGTCCAATGTGTAGATCTTGAGCTTGTGCACACTTTTAATGAAATGAGAGTGGGTTTTGGTGATGTTTTAGAGATGAATTGAGGGCTTGAAGGTGGAGGGAGAATGAGGTGCAGCAGCAGCAGCAAGCAAAGAAAAGGGAGAGAGAAATGGTGAAGAAAATGGAGGAATGGCTAAGTCTTGGTCAAAGGTTACCCTCTCTCTCTTACCCATATCTCATTATCTTATTCCTTTTCCATTTTCTTTTTCTTTTCCCTTCTCCAAAATTCCTTTCTCACTCAAATAGTAACCCCAAATAACATGACAGAAAATGCACAAGTGTGATAAAAATGATATGTGCATATTTTGCACAAAATTGCTAAAAATCCGATTAGCGATTTTTAATCGCGAATAACAATAAATTAGCATATAACTAATCATAAAAACTTAAAAATGGCATAATTCTATAAAATACCCTATTTTATAATTTTCCATAATTTTTCCAATTTTTTTTTGTATTTAATTATACCTAAATACCTAAATATTCATTAAAATAATATTAAATTATAAAAATTCCCAAAAATAATATTTTATTATTTTGGAAACGTTACAAAGGTATACCTGTAGCTATGTCGTAAAGTGTACATGTACCTATCACTAATGGTACAATACTCTATAGGTATAAAGGTAACTAGCATGTAAGTATGTCAGGACATATGTGTAAGCATGTAGGTATACAGGTATGCTATAAGTCAATGCGTAAAGAAATATGAATCAAAGTCTCAATATCCCTAACCAAGCAATATTATATCTATAAGTGGGTTATGCGTGACATGACAATTATTAACGGTGTGTGTAGCATACAATCAGTGCTCGTGCAACATGAATCGTCAATAATATGTGCAGTGTCCTAAGGATACTAGTCCAAGCACAACAATATCTAAGTAATAGGGTAAATGCGCAATTCTAAATATGACATAGAATATGCGACAGAAATAACATCTCTAGCCCAGACGCATAACGCCATGCGGGCGATTCTCCTGTAGATGTTAAATCTACTCACCAACGCTCCTGGCTAAGTGAAGCCTACCACCTGTTTTCCCTTGTCGTAGCGTCCGAAGTCCCCGCTTGCGAACCTAAAATTTCACAAACACAACACATAAGCAAATATCCTATATCGACGAAAAGACAGCGAAATGCAAGAATGATGCCCTGAAAATTACACTGCGCGCTTAGCGCATCTATCGCGCACGACATCGGCCAAAAACCCTAATTGGGGTCGCTAAACTACAAAACACAAGTCTAGACCCCGATCGTTCCAATCGCGCAACACAACACAAAAATTACGAGGAATACAATAGATATAACCTCACAACGACCGATCGAACCCACGTCGGAAAACCCCCGAAATCTAGTAAGCAACCTATCGCAATATTTTGCACTAGTTTCAAGCTAACGCATATCTAGCGATTATAAACACCTTAAAATAGCTTAACTAAGCTATAAAAACCATTTCTATATTTTTAACACTTGCTGAATAAATTTTAGCAAAAATCTAGTAAGCAAAATTGCATAATTAAATAAAGTGTTCATTAGCAAAAATTAACATTTTCTACTAGATTAATCTTCACCAAAACACAAATTAACACTTCAAATGAACACTAAACACTTAAACAAAAAATTTAACCCTAACATGAATTTCTTAAACCAAATATAAAATGAATTAATCATAATTTAAAAACTAAACTAAACACATAATTAGCTAACTAAATTAGCTAGAATAAGATTAAATCAAATATAAAAGGATTAAGGTAAGAATTATACCTCCCCAAGAATACCAAAATGAATTTAATCTCTCATCATAGAATCAAAAAAACCATGCTTTGTTGAAGATCCAAGAAGAATTAGTGAAGGAAATGAAGGAAAATGATTATATTTGAATTTTTGTGATTTTATTTGGATTTTACATGATTTATTTGATGCAAAATGAGTTGAAAAAGAGTGGGAATGATGGAGGGCAGCAAGGGGAAGGGAAGGGCCGGCCAAGGGGGTGAGGGGGGTATTTTTGTGAACTTTTGTGAAGAAAATGCTAGGAAAAAGAGTAATAAATGCTAATAAATGCTATATGCCGCCTTTACACATTTTCTTTTCTTTTTAAAATAAAACCTTTTGCACTCCAAAAAATATCTAGATATTTAAAAAGAAGTTTCCAAAATATTCTAGTGACAAAAAAATAATTTATTCTCAAGAGAAGAAATTTCCCGATTTACGTGCACCAAATACCGCTTAAAATAATATTTTATTTGGGAAAAATTCTATCTGAACCAAAACCTCCCAAATACCCCTAAAGTTCATGCACAAGCTTTATTTTAGCTAAAAAAGGTGCCGGCAAGGTTATACGGACGTTTGATCGAAATCGGGTTAAAACGGAAAATACCGACAATTTTGCCTTAAAACGGGAAAATTCGCAAAACGATTTCTGAAACGTTACAATAGTGGTCCATTGCCAGTTTAGGGACATGGTGGTCTATTGCCAGTTTAGGGACATGGTGGTCCATTTAATGTATGGTCGTCGGGACCCATCACCTCTCTGACGACGTTGAAGGATTACAACGACAGGTGTCAGAGGAGTTCAGAGATGTACCCTTAAACCAATGAGTCGGTTGAAAGGGAAGATGTGCTCAATTCAAGATGATTTGAGGGCTTATGGCTAGTTTGGGCTAAGTCCAATTATGTTTGAAATATTGGCCCTTTGGGCCATTAGACATTTGTCTGGGTTCAGCCCCTCATCATTCGGCAATGCTAAACAGAGGTTTGGGGGCTCTGACAACATTTTGTCTTTGATTTCCTCAGTTTTGAGATTCATTTGGAGGAGGTACTTTTGCCTCTGGAAAATTAGCCAACTGGCTGAAAGTAGTGTTAAACACTAAAGAACAACAGTGTTAAACTTTGGAAATATAGAATCCCAAATTAGTGTTAAACACTAGAAAATAACAGTGTTAAACATTGGAAATAAGATTTTCAAATTAGTGTTAAACACTAAAAGATAATCAGTGTTAAACACTGGGAATAAAGCTCTCGAATTAGTGTTAAACACTAAAGAAAAGGGGGTCACGTGTGGACACGTGAGGGCACCTAAAGGTGGGACCAGATTCCTTTTCTTCGTTATGCAATTAAGTGTTAAACACTTTTTATATTTTATTTTGGAGCATCACGTGCTGGCACGTGAGGAGGATTCATGCACTGATCATTAAAGCGTCCGCCAAGGGGTCACGTGGGAGCACGTGAGAGCGCCCAAGGCCTTTATTTCTTTTACTTTTTCTTTCTGTGTTTTGGAGGTCACGTGGGGCACGTGAGGCATTGCCTCAAAGCTGTTTCATTTCTATTTTTGGGGATCTTTTTAGGGGTCACGTGGGGACACGTGACCTAGTTTTATTCCTTCTTTTCTGATCACTGCGGATTGGGGTCACGTGTCATCACGTGACCAATGTTCTTTATGTGCATGGAGATCTTTCAAGTCTTTTTATTTTAAGAATTAAATTCTCTGTAGGGTTAAACCCTAATCATGATTTTGGAGGAATTAAATTCCTATTATGAAAGAATTAAATTCTTATGTAGAGTTAAACCCTAATTATGATTCTGTAGGAATTAAATTCCAATTAGTTTGGGAGAATTAAATTCTCAAAACTCAATTCCCCTTCTAAGTTTAGGATCTGCATGGCAGGATCTCAACCCGATGAGAATTAAATTCTCAACTTATGGGGAGATGTGCTCTGTGCAGATCTTCAACCAGAAGAAGAACTAAGTTCTTTTTTGTATAAGAGTTAAACTCTTGGATTGAGAATTAAATTCCCTTTTTAAAGTTTTGAATCCCTTTCTTTTCTCACCTAGGGTTTTCTTTCTTGAGAATTAAATTCTCCCTTTCTTTTTTTTCCTTGAGAATTAAATTCTCCTCTCTCTGTTCTTCTCTCCAAAAGGTCCTTTCTCTTCTCTTCTTGGCTCCTATTTATAGGAGAAAGAAAAGAATCAATTTGTTCAATGAATCTTTCATTGAAAGATTTTAATTTGTTTTCATATTTAATATGAGCCTTTAGATCATTCAGTGAATTTTATTCAACTTTAGATTTTAAATCCAAAAGATATTCTGTTTGTTATTTTTGGTGAGATTTTCAAGGAAATCTTTCCTTATCTTAAATCTTTCCATAAATTGGTGATTTTTAATCACCCTTGGATCTTTAATCCAACGCTCCCCATAATCATTTTCCATTTGGAAAGATTTAGAGAAATTTAGAATTTTAATTCTATTTCGAAAGATTTTAGAGAAATTTAGAATTTTAATTCTATTAAACTGTAAAGCTTTCAAAACCAATCACGTGCTGACACGTGACCCTTGGTCACGTGTGAGCACGTGACCACAAATTGAGTCCTTTTCTCAGCGTTTATTTATACTTCAGTTTTAACCATCACGTATCAACACGTGACCATTGGTCACGTGTGAGCACGTGATACCTCATTGAGGCATTTCCTTCAGCCATTTGTTTTTTTTTCTGTTTTAACTATCACGTGTCAACAAGTGACCATTGGTCACGTGTGAGCACGTGACCCCCAATTGGGTCCATCTTCAGCCGTTTTTTTTTATTTCTGTTTTAACTATCACGTGTCAACACGTGACCATTGGTCACGTGTGAGCACTTGATAACCCATTGAGGTAACTCCTGATTTTTAATCAGGGAACAGTGCATAGCATATTTGTTCATAACTTTTGATCCCGGATGAATTATGAAGCCCATAATATATCAAATCGAAGGGTTTTTCGAGATGCTTCCAATATCATCAGAATTTAGCTGCTTCCCATTCGGGAGTTTGTCAAAAAACAGCCCAGAAAATACTGGTTCACATTTCCTTAAGCGTATCGCTGCCATTTGATACCTTGGACTCTTCTGCGCAGAAATTTTTGGTGGGAACAAATGCCCCCCACTACTTTGCCCACGTAAGTATGTACATGGGTGAAGTAGTGTAGAGTTATGCATGGCGTATGACTAGTTTCGGGTTGGTATATAACTTTCAGAATCTTGATCTGAGAAGATAACGAGCGGACATAAGCGTCGTCATTTATCATTGACTTAAATCTCAACTTTTAAGGGATATAGTTCCAAACCCTCATCCCCATGAGCCGCACCCTTCCATTTCTTTATGTCTTACTCTGGCATGAAGTAGTTTATACGCTCATGAGTAAGTTCTCCATTTCAGTGGCACGTAGCTTTGGCAAGTGTGGCTCATAAATGGTCCATCTTGACCTCTTTGCAGGGCAGTGATGGCTTAGGAGACAGGGGTAGGATCTGCCACCTAAGACTTTTCAACTTTACGAGCCGTGAGGGTCTCATAAAGACTTTTCTCCCTACGAGTCGTGAGGATCTCGTAGGTGTCTTTTCTTCTTAGGAGTCGTGAGGATTCCTAAGTGTGTTTTCTCTTGAGAGTCGTAAGGATCTCACAAGAGAATTTTCCCTCTTACGAGTCGAGAGGACCCATAAGCGGTTGTTTCCCTCCTTGTCGAGATTCGACTTTGGAGAGTGAGACCCGTGTATAGTATGCAAGAGACCATTTTGGGCTGACTTGCAGGGTCCCAGTGCTTAGGAAACAGGTTTCTTAATCCCTACTGCCTAAGGCTTTTCCTCACGAGTCGAGACGAATCGAGCAGTTCTCGCGAAGACATCAATTTCCTCACGAGTCGAGACGAATTGAGCATTTCTCGCAAAAATATCCTAACATCACAGTTAACCTCTGCTCTTTACGACAGAAGTCCGTTAGGGTCTGTGGTACTTAGGGTTTTGGCCGTCGTACCGTCGCATCAGCTGATATATTCCTCGATAGGCAATCATGCTGTTCGAGTAGCCCTGCGACTACCGTGTCTCTGATCCCTTCGGGGGCTGGACAAGACGTCTTCAAGCAATTCTCCTTGGCAGTTTGACCGTCGGAAGAGCAAGCGTTAGGAATTTGCCATGCCGCTTTTTACCTGATGTTAGGCTCATTTTGGAGAGCCCCGATGAGTCATAACCACTCCGCGCTGGTGTGGGATGATCTCCGATAGTCTTTCAGGTTTTATATGACTTGCCGTTAAGACCCTGAAGCTAGTTATTTGGCCTTTGCTTCGTTTGCTGGCATCGCGTCTGCTGTATCGAGACGAATGTCGCGGTTGTCTCTAGGTTGCATGTGAACCGTTGAGGTTTGGAACTAGGGATTTTGCCATGGCTCCGTTTGTTTGAGTGTCACGTCTGAACCCTGCTGGAGGAAGAACGCTGGGGTGACATTTCATCTGCTGTATCGAGATGATCGTCGAGGTGGTGACCACTCCGCACTGGTGCTAGATACTCTCCGATTGTCTTTCAGGCTTTATATGACTTGCCGTCAAGATCCTGAAGCTAGGAATTTGGCTTTTTGCTTCATTTGCTTTGTCACGTCCGAATCCTGTTGGAGGAAGAACGCTGGGGTGACATCACGTCTGCTGTATCAAGACGAACGTCAAGATGGTGACCACTCCGCACTGGTGCAAGATGATCTCCGATCGTCTTTCAGGCTTTATATGACTTGCCGTTAAGACCCTGAAGCTAGAAATTTGGCCATTGCTTCGTTTTCTTTGTCACGTTCGAATCCTGTTGGAGGAAGAACGCTGGGGTGACATCACGTCTGCTGTATCGAGACGAACGTCAAGATGGTGACCACTCCGCACTGGTGTGAGAGGATCTCCGGTTGTCCTTCAGGATTTATATGACTTGCCGTTAAGACCTTAAAGCTAGGAATTTGGCCTTTGCTTCGTTTGCTGGTATCGCGTCTGCTATATCGAGACGAATGTCGCAGTGGTGACCACTCCGTACTGGTGCGAGATGATCTCTGATTGTCTTTCAGGCTTTATATGAGTTGCCGTCAAGACCCTGAAGCTAGGAATTTGGCCTTTTGCTTCATTTGCTTTGGCGTTGCGTCTGCTGTGTCGAGACGAACGTCGAGGTGGTGACCACTCTGCACTGGTGTGAGATGATCTCCGATTGTCTTTCAGGCTTTATATGACTTGCCGTCAAGACCCTGAAGCTAGGAATTTGGCCTTCACTTCGTCTGCTTTGGCGCATCCGAATCCTGCTGGGGGAAGAACGCTGGGGTGATATTTCATCTGCTGTATCGAGACGATCGTCGAGGTGGTGACCACTCCGCGCTGGTGCGAGATGATCTTCGAATGTCTTTCAGGCTTTATATCACTTGCCGTTAAGACCTTGAAGCTAGGAATTTAGCCTTCGCTTCGTTTGATTTGGCGTGTCCGGATCTTGTTGGAGGAAGGACGCTGCAGTGACATCTCGTCTGCTGTATCTAGACGAACGTCGAGGTAGTGACCACTCCATGTGGGATGATCTCCGGTAGTCTTTCAGGTTTTATATGAGTTACCATCAAGACCCTGAAGCTAGGAATTTGGCCTTCGCTTCGTTTGCTTTGGTGTGTCCGAATCCTGTTGGAGGAAGGACGCTGCAGTGACATCTCGTCTGCTGTATCGAGACGAACGTCGAGGTGGTGACCACTCCATGTGGGATGATCTCCGATTGTCTTTCAGGTTTTATATGAGTTACCGTCAAGACCCTGAAGCTAGGAATTTGGCCTTTGCTTCGTTTGCTTTGATGTGTCCGAATCCTGTTGGAGGAAGAACGCTGTAGTGACATCTCGTCTGCTGTATCGAGACGAACATCGAGGTGGTGACCACTCCATGTGGGATGATCTCCGATTGTCTTTCAGGTTTTATATGAGTTATCGTCAAGACCCTAAATCTAGGAATTTGGTCTTTGCTTCGTTTGCTTTGATGTGTCCGAATCCTGTTGGAGGAAGAACACTGTTGTTGACATTGCGTCTGCTGTAACGAGACGAATGCTGAGGTGGAGCTAGGATTTTGCCATCACTCCGCTTTGTTTCGACCGTGGGGTCTTTTGTTGACGTTGCATCTACATCCTGCTGGACTGCGAAGGAACGCTGTTGTTGACATCTCGTCTGCTGTATCGAGACGAATGCTGAAGTGGAGCTGGGATTTTGTCGTCACTCCGCATTGTTTCGACCATGGGGTCTCTTGTTGACGTTGTATCTGCATCCTGCTGGATTGCAAAGGAACGCCGTTGCTGATTCTTAGGCTGTAGATATTGCCGTTAAGATTTGGAACTAGGGACTATGCCGTTGTTCCGTTTGATGGTGTAACATCTGTGTCATGCTGGAATGAGGAGGCCCACCGTCGTTGGTCTCCAGGCTGCAGATGTGTCCATTAAGATTTAGAACTAGGGACTTTGCTATGGTTCCGTTTCGTTGCAACTCTAAGGTCGGTTGCTGACGTCATGTCTGCATCTGGTTGGAATGAGGAGAAATGCCGTTGGTGATCTCTAAGTTGTCGATATCGACGACGAGATCCTGAAGCTAGGGATCTTCTTTTGCTTCGTTTTTTGACATTGTGACTGCAAATTGCGACGAATGTCGAGGCTGTCGCTAGGTTGTCTATGAACCGTCGAGATTTGGCTTCGCTTTCTGATGGAGCCTTTTGGGAAGGTATAGTTCCCTCTTTGTTTGTGCCCCTGGATTGTATACAGGGATCGATGTGATCTCACCTGTAGGGCAAAAAGTTTCATTCTTTCATCATTCATTTTTTTATTCTTTCTACGATGCTCTATCATTTCAGCTTTTTATATCGCGAAAGTCACGATTGCCCAATCATTTCGGCTATTTTTCGCGGTGCCCAATCATTTCGGCTATTTATTTTATTTTCACTCGCTGCTTTTTATTGCGAGTTGCCCAATCATTTCGGCTATTTATTTTATTTTCACTCGCTGCTTTTTATTGCGAGTTGCCCAATCATTTCGGCTGTTTTGGATGCATACATTTTTTTTTACTTGCTGATTTTTATTGCAAGTTGCCCCATCATTTCGGCTATTTCGTATGCACGTATGGCTCGCTGTTTTTTTTATCGCGAGTGTGGAACTTGGAATCTGGTGCCAATCTCAGTATCAGTATCGCTACAACTGAAATATTGCCAGGAGCGAATCATCATTTGCCATGAAAGGGCTTGGAATTTGATACCGGTTTAGGCATCAGCATCGCTACAACTGGGATATTGCCAGGAGCGAATCATCATTTGCCTCTATCGATGTTGAACAAAGGTGGCTTAGCGAACAGGGTTAGGATCCCGTCGACTAAGGCTTTTGACTTCATGAGCCGTAAGGGTCTCACAAAGGTATTTCTCCCTACAAGTCGTGAGGATCTCGTAGGTGTGTTTTCTCCTTAGGGATCGTGAGGATTCCTAAGTGTATGTTCCCCTGTAAGTCGTAAGGATCTTACAAAAACGGTTTTCTCCTTATAAGTCGAGAGGAGTTACAAGGGTTGTTCACCGTATGGACATATCCCCAGTCACGGGTGGGACTTGGTTAGGGAAATGTTTATTCGCGCCCGTGGATTGTATACAAGGGTCAGTATTGAGCCGCTTGTAGGGCCATATCGGAGGTTGTGGGGGTTGCTTAAGAACAGGTTCAGGTCTCTGTAACTTAAGACTTTCAAATCTTATGAACTGTGAGGGTCCCATAAGAGAGTTCTCCTTACGAGTCGTGGGGATCTCGCAAGTGTAATTTCTCCTTAGGAATCGTGAGGATCCCTAAGTGTATTGTTCCCTTGTGAGTCGTAAGGATCTTACGCAGGTGGTTTCTCCTTACAAGGTCGAGATGACCCTATAAGTGTCTTTTAACGAGGTTGCGCCCTTTCGGGTTTTCACAAACACTCGTCGGTAGCCCTGCTGTTTTTACTCACGGAGCCCTTTCGGGTTTTCATCCGTGCCCATTTTTCTTATGGACATACCATTTTTTTTAACGAGGTCGCGCCCTTTCGGGTTTTCATGAACACTCGCCGATAGCCCTGCTGTTTTTACTCACGGAGCCCTTTCGGGTTTTCATCCGTGCCCATTTTGCTTATGGACATACCGTTTTTATTATTTTTTTATTATATTTTTTTTATTCTCTCTTTTTTTTATCTCGTCAGCCTGAGAATGCTGCGGTAGTAGTTTAAAGACGTTTCGGTCATTTGCAAGTTTTAGGACATTGCGGTCCATCATTAGTTTAAGGACGTTTCGGTCCGCCGTCGCCGTATTTGAGGCGAATCTCTAGTTTACTGAATTTTCGGTCTATGGGGCTTTCCCTATGAATGAGCATGATGCCTCCGGCATATCCATCTTTCTCGGAGCATGTGGTTGTGGCGGGCTTACCTTCCAGTTTTCGGACAGCGCAAGCCTGCCCTATTGGTATTGGTCTTCAACCCAGTTTTTGAAGACGTAGCAGTTTTCGATCGGATGGCCCAATACTTAGTAGTAAGGGCAGTAATTAGGATTGTTGACATTATTCAGTAGTATCTGGTGTTTCGGCTCCGGTAGAGTGATAAGCCTGTTGCGCACTGCTAGTTCGAACAGCCTCCTTGTTTCATCCCGGGGAAATGAGTAAGGACGTTTCAACTTTTCATAGAGGGGTTGCCGCTTGTTGTTTTGGCGAACAACTGTTCTGGGGCCACTCGACTGTTGTTGAGTGTTGGCGACGAAGGCCGTTTTTCCCTTTCTTTTATCCTTTTTGTTCGAACCGTTGCTTGCGGGTCCGAGATTTTTTCCGGGTATCGTGCAATTGCAAGGCTGAATGCTCTCGCAACTCCTCAATTCTTTCATTTTAGAGATGGATTCCTTGAAGAGAGGGCTGAGGGCTGCTTTTTTGTCGGAGTCGCTCTCGAAGGTGAGAACTTGCGGTCCCTTGGGATCAATCCTATCACAATCGCCAGCAATTCTTTTATGCTCATTTGTCGCATTCTTCCGCTGTCTATGAGCTTCACGCTTTGTCCTATTGAAGTGTTGCCTGTGAGCGACATACCCTTGCCATCAACACTTTAAGGAGTTGCAGTCCTCAGTAGGATGTACGATCTTCTGATGATATAAGCAGAAGTTAGGATGTACTTCCGCTTCATCAAGATGTATACTACCAGGAGAATTTTCTTTGAAAGAGGGCAGCCTCATCCCCATCAATATGGCTTTGGCGAATCGTTTCCTTGTCTTGATCCTGTTTTCATTTACGGCGGATGTACTTTGATCTGGTGGGAGTGTTTCGACCCTTTTGTCCAGTCGCCAGCGTTTGGCTTTCTCGAATATGGCTATCTTACGCTCTCGATCAGCTTTGCTTTTAAGAAGGGCTTCGTTCAGGAATGCGTCAATCATTTCGTCTGATGGTCCTAGAAGTTCTGGCTCAGGATCTGCCCCCAGCTTCTCTATGTAAGGAGCTTCTTCGTCATTTATTGACGAGTGAGAGATCACATGGCAGCTTGCCACATAATCTTCAGATTCATCCGACGAGTCTTCTCCATTGTCATCATCTCCGTCCTCAAGGACGTGGCTGAGAAATTCTTGGAGTGTGACTGGGGTCCGCGCCTTCTGATTATATTCTTCCAACGCGTCAATCTGTTTTTGCATGTCTGTGGGCTTGTCACCAGGCTGCACGGGCTTTTTGGTCTTCTTCTTCTTCTTCGAAGACTTTGACGGCTCGGTATGAGCGCTGGGGCCTTCACCATCGATCTTTGGAGGTGGGCACGGCTTCAGCATCCCTTCGACGATCTAGGGTTCTAGCGAGTTCTTCCATCCGATCGCCGGCCATGTCTGGAGATCATTCAGCATCCTTTTGGTTTTGGCTGACAGCACGACCTCCCATGGAGCTTTTTTAACAAAAGAACAAGTTGCCCCCGGTGTGTCCGTCTTTTTCGGAGTGTGTGGCTGCAGTGGGTTTACCTTCCACTTCTCGGACAGCGCAAACTTGCCTTGTAGGTATTGATCCTCAATCCATCCCTTAAAGACGAAGCAATCTTCGATTGGATGGCTTACCGCTTGGTAGTAAGGGCAATAATTGGGATCATTGACATCGCCTGGCTGCAACGGACGTTTTGGACTCGGCAGATTGATGAGTCTGTTGCGCACGGCCAGCTCGAACAGTCTCCTCGTTTTATCCTGAGGAAACGAGTAAGGACGTCCCAGTCTCTCCTCGAGGGATAGGCGTGGACGCACATTGCTTTGGCGAACAACCGGCTTTGAATTGCTCGGCCGTTGTTGAGTATTGGCGACGACGATCGCTTTCCCTTTTCCTTTCTCATTTCGAGAGTCTGGCTTTAGAAGAGACGGTTTATGTCCCATCTGATCCATTTGGGCTAACTTGTCGATCAAGGCCTGGAAAGTAGTTGGCTTGAAGAACATCATGAACTGCGAGATGGTCTCTTGCGGATCGAGAGTGCCTACGAACATGCTTACCGCAGGTACTTCTTCGATCCGTTGTTCGCATTTCAACCACATATTCCGCCATCGTGTTGCGTATTGAACCCACGTTTTGCCTGGCCTTATCCTGGCGTTTATTAGTGTTGTTATCGGGGTGCGCTCGCTGGCGCTTGCAAATCTTTGTGTAAACAGTAGCTCCATCTCCGCAAATGTTTTGACAGAGTCGTTAGGTAGCTCCGAATACCATTCAAAGGCCGTTTCTGCTAAGCTGCCGACGAATTGGCGAAGCAACAGTTTGTCGCCGCCTCCAGTGTTGCCGTATAAGGCCCTGAACTGGGCGACATGCTGATGTGGATTCCCTGTCCCTTTATATACGTGGAACTTAGGGATCGTATATCCCGGCGGGTAACTGATTTGGTCATACCAGCTTGGGTAGGGTCGTCCGGTTCTAACAATTTGCGCAGCCGCTTCATTCACCTGATGAGCCCGTATTTGCTGAGCTATATAGTCATCCAGTGCGGCCTTGGAAAGGGTTTCTTCCTTGGCTGCTGAAAGAGCCGGAGGAGGATTAGATGTCTCCCTTCTATCGTCTTCAACAATGATTGGAGGGTCATCAGATGGAGGGTCCGGCTGTAACATCATCCCTACCATATCTTGGAAAAGGAGCGCCATTTGGTTTATGTTAGCTGCTTATTCTGCAGCTTCTTTGTTTTTCTTTTCGAGGACTCTGCGTAAGAAATCAACATCAGTCTCTTGTTCATGACACTGTTCTGATGGCGCCTCCGAGCTTTCTTTTGGCCCGGTAAGTGCAGCCATTGCAGTCATCATTTCCTGAAGCTTCTGTTGCTGCTCCTGGGCTTTTGTCACGGATCGGATGAGTGGTCGGTGACCCGTCGAAGCACGGCTTTCCTCCTTTCCGGCAGCCATATAAATAGTGTGCACCACCATGCCCCCAGACTTGGGGCGTTTAGATTCAGCGCATTTACGGTTCGCCATGTTCCCAGGGGCTTTTTGCGGCTTCCTTTTCTTTTGAGCGATTGACGTTGAGGGATCCGTTGCAGTGGGCACCCAGCCAGTTGTTGCTTTCTCTGGCTTGACAGAGTAGCCCTTCTCCTGCCGAACCTTCATCTTTTTCTGTCGGTGGAGATAGTCTTGATCCACTACGGAGTCCTGGACTTGACGCCGGACCTTGTAAATTTTAGAGGACAGCCGTTGAGGGGGCTGCTCCAGCTTCGTTTCTGTAACACTCTCCGCAAGTGGAGGAGATCTTTTTATCGTGGCAGTCGGAGAGTTCTTGCGTACCCTCCTTATCGGTTCAAAGCTATTCTCGGTCGGAACAGCAGCATTGATTCCCACCATCGGAGCTGGTGGAGTTATCCCAGAGGGGGAGTTTCCCCCAGCCTTTCTTACCCGGCGCCAGTGACGACGGCGAGCATGTCGAGCGGACGACGTTGGTTCAGCGATGGGGATGGCTTTGTCTTGCCCCCTATCCAGATGAAGCGTTGCTGGTGCCAGTCTCTTGAATACTGACGTCTTTTGAGTAGCGGTATCCAATCTGTCAAAGACAGACCTTCGAGCAGGAACGGGAGCCGGAATAGTCAGTCTTGTGAAGACCGACCCTTTGGCAGGAGAAACCGCCTTGACGACTTCAGGAGCAGGGATGAATATCCTCTTCGGAACAACCTTCTCTGGTATTGCAGGCTTCTTCATGGGCCCACATGAGTTTTGGTTCAGCCTGGTAAAGACCGAGGCTGCTGGCTTGACATTGGACGACCCGTTGAGAGGGGCCGTGGTAGTAGTGAGCCGATCGAAGACCGACTTCTTTTGCGCCTCCGGCACGGGCACCAGAATGGTGAAGCTTGCAGGCGGGAGCATGGTCCCGAAGAACAGACCGGTAGTGGCTTGAGTCACTTGTTCCACAGGCATAGTGAACAGGGAAGCAGCCTGCAGTCCATAGGCTACACCTCCAGGTGAGGCGGAGCGTCGGTTGCATTTGCAGTTGGAGCAGTTTGAGCAGTTGCCAGCCATTGATCCTTTTGCTTTCTGCAGCAAACGAAACGCCAAATCTTAGTACTTCGAAACCCAAGGGCAATCATCAGCAAACCGTGATTGGTTCGCGAATCACGACACGCGAAGTGTGGAGTGGAAAGAGGAAAAGGTCCCACCGGGCGTGCCAGAATCGGTTCCCCTCCGAACGGCGGCTAAGACATGGACGTCTTGCTTGAGATTCGGGGCAGATGCTAATTGGTGCTATCCGTCTACCTCTCCGAAGATGCCAAGTTGATTTATGGCACCATGTATCGAAGGTTTAAACGGATGCGTCTGATGTAGCAGACTTCGTCAGATTCCCCCTCGCTTGAGGGGTTTTTTTTATTGTGGGGACGCTCTTCCCTGCAGGCGCAAGCCGCTACAGTTAATTACGCTACCGCATTGCGGTAACAACTTTCTCCTTCTCCAGATGATCACTTCGTGTCGTGGGTGTTTGTTTTGTGTTCGGTTGCCCGTGGATTGTATACGGAGACTGAGTTATGTCGTCGCCCGTAGGACGTGAATTAGTCCAAATCCGTATTTTCTTAGATTTGGGTTTGGGGTTTTGGTTTAAGGATACGTTAGCCGTATTTGAGGCTAAGATAACCTCAAACGTTAGACCAATTTGAGACTAAGATCAACTTAACAGGATCGTTTAGATCTAACAAAAGAGCATTTGGACTCTATTGTTCCAGTTTAGGAACATAGTGGTCCATTGCCTGTATGGCCGTCGGGACCCGTCACCTCTCTGACGACGTTGAAGGATTACAACGACAGATGTCAGAGGAGTTCAGAGATGTACCCTTGAACCAAAGTTGATTAGGGGATTTATAGTCCAATTTGGGACTAAAGTCTGTTTGAAGGTTTAAGGATACGATAGTCATATTTGAGGCTAAGATCAACTTAAACATTTGTTAAGGATGCGTTAGTCTAATTTGAGACTAAGATCAACTTAACGGGATCGTTTAGATCCGACAAAAGAGCATTTGGGCTCTATTGTTCCAGTTTAGGGACATAGTGGTCCATTGCCAGTTTAGGGACATGGTGGTCCATTGCCAGTTTAGGGACATGGTGGTCCATTTAATGTATAGTCGTCGGGACCCATCACCTCTCTGACGACGTTGAAGGATTACAACGACAGGTGTCAGAGGAGTTCAGAGATGTACCCTTGAACCAATGAGTCGGTTGAAAGAGCAGATGTGCTCAATTCAAGATGATTTCAGGACTTATGGCCAGTTTGGGCTAAGTCCAATTATGTTTGAAATATTGGCCCTTTGGGCCATTAGACAATTGTCTGGGTTCAGCCCCTCATCATTCGGCAATGCTAAACAGAGGTTTGGGGGCTCTGACAACATTTTGTCTTTGATTTCCTCAGTTTTGAGATTCATTTGGAGGAGGGACTTTTGCCTCTGGAAAATTAGCCAACTTGGCTGAAAGTAGTGTTAAACACTAAAGAACAACAGTGTTAAACTTTGGAAATATAGAATCCCAAATTAGTGTTAAACACTAGAAAATAACAGTGTTAAACACTGGAAATAATATTTTCAAATTAGTGTTAAACACTAAAAGATAATCAGTGTTAAACACTGGGAATAAAGCTCTCGAATTAGTGTTAAACACTAAAGAAAAGGGGGTCACGTGTGGACACGTGAGGGTGCCTAAAAGTGGGACCAGATTCCTTTTCTTCGTTCTGCAATTAAGTGTTAAACACTTTTTATATTTTATTTTGGAGCATCACGTGCTGGCACGTGAGGAGGATTCATGCACTGATCATTAAAGCGTCCGCCAAGGGGTCACGTGGGAGCACGTGAGAGCGCCCAAGGCCTTTATTTCTTTTACTTTTTCTTTCTATATTTTGGAGGTCACGTGGAGCACGTGAGGCATTGCCTCAAAGCTGTTTCCTTTTTATTTTTGGGGATCCTTTTAGAGGTCACGTGGGGACACGTGACCTAGTTTTATTCCTTCTTTTCTGATCACTGGGGATTGGGGTCACATGTCATCACGTGACCAATGTTCTTTATGTGCATGGAGATCTTTCAAGTCTCTTTATTTTAAGAATTAAATTCTCTGTAGGGTTAAACCCTAATCATGATTTTGGAGGAATTAAATTCCTATTATGAAAGAATTAAATTCTTATGAAGGGTTAAACCCTAATTATGATTCTGTAGGAATTAAATTCCAATTAGTTTGGGAGAATTAAATTCTCAAAACTCAATTCCCCTTCTAAGTTTAGGATCTGCATGGCAGGATCTCGACCCGATGAGAATTAAATTCTCAACTTATGGGGAGATGTGCTCTGTGCAGATCTTCATCCAGAAGAAGAACTAAGTTCTTTTTTGTATAAGAGTTAAACTCTTGGATTGAGAATTAAATTCTCTTTTTAAAGTTTTGAATCCCTTTCTTTTCTCACCTAGGGTTTTCTTTCTTGAGAATTAAATTCTCTCTTTCTTTTTTTTCCTTGAGAATTAAATTCTCCTCTCTCTGTTCTTCTCTCCAAAAGGTCCTTTCTCTTCTCTTCTTGGCTCCTATTTATAGGAGAAAGAAAAGAATCAATTTGTTCAATGAATCTTTCATTGAAAGATTTTAATTTGTTTTCATATTTAATATGAGCCTTTAGATCATTCAGTGAATTTTATTCACGGTTGGATTTTAAATCCAAAAGATATTCTGTTTGTTATTTCTGGTGAGATTTTCAGGGAAATCTTTCCTTATCTAAAATTTTTCCATAAATTGGTGATTTTTAATCACCCTTGGATATTTAATCCAACGGTCCCCATAATCCTTTTCCATTTGGAAAGATTTAGAAAGATTTAGAATTTTAATTCTATTTCTTAAGATTTTAGAGAAATTTAGAATTTTAATTCTATTAAACTGTAAGGCTTTCAAAGCCAGTCACGTGCTGACACGTGACCCTTGGTCACGTGTGAGCACGTGACCCCCAATTGAGTCCTTTTCTCAGCGTTCATTTATACTTTAGTTTTAACCATCACGTGTCAACACGTGACCATTGGTCACGTGTGAGTACGTGATACCTCATTGAAGCATTTCTTTCAGCCATTTGTTTTTATTTCTGTTTTAACTATCACGTGTCAACACGTGACCATTGGTCACGTGTGAGCACGTGACCCCCAATTGGGTCCTTCTTCAGCCGTTTGTTTTTTTATTTCTGTTTTAACTATCACGTGTCAACACGTGACCATTGGTCACGTGTGAGCACGTGATACCTCATTGAGGTAACTCCTGATTTTAATCAGGGAACAGTGCATAGCATATTTGTTCATAACTTTTGATCCCGGATGAATTATGAAGACCATAATATATCAAATCGAAGCGTTTTTCGAGATACTTCCACTATAATCAGAATTTACCTATCTCCCATTCGGGAGTTTGTCAAAAAACAGTCCAGAAAATACTGGTTCGCATTTCCTTAAGCGTATCGCTGCCATTTGATACCTTGGACTCTTCTGCGCAGAAATTTTTGGCGGGAACAATACTTTGGTTTCTTTACTTTATACCTCTGTTTTGATCCTCGTCTTCGGCCATTTGGCGAAGAGCTAGCTCCCGCTTGGGTATGCTTTTTTATTATTACTTATGTTTGTTTTCGGGTTAAAACATATAAAGGAGGTGCTGCCCAAATTTCAAATGACGAAACATGTTTTCAAGCTAGTTATAAAACATTGTTTTTCATATGAGATTACTATGTTTTAAAGAAAGAACCTGATTTTATTAAACCTTTATTTCAAAACTTCACCTCCACTATTTTCCCCAAAAAGGTTTAGATTTCTAGGCTTTTGGCTTACTTGAATTAGGTGGGGTCCTATAGACTTCACTTGATTCAAGTACCAGTCACGTGCCTTTTCTAGGTCATGACAGAGTTGATATCAGAGCGCTAGGTTTAACCTTGGTTTGAGTCTAGGTTTGACTATGCGGAGCCTAGGGCGTATATATATTTCGGAACTTAGGTTTGACCTTACGGAACTTAGACTTGACCGAGGGGGTATTAGACTGGAACTTTCATCCCATAAATTGACCTTGGTTGATGGAGTAGGTGGCTTAAGTAGACTAATGTACCGTGTGTATGTTTTACGGCATACTTACGATACACTATTTCGCTTAAGTAGCCTTAGGATGTGCAATTCTTATGCACTGCATTTCTGTTCGTTCATATGATCTATCTTCATCGATATCGGATCATGGTTTCCGTTACCTTGGCTACACAAGCAGAGAGAGCTGCGGCTAGAGATGCGGTCAGAGCGAGCTCATCATGGACGAGGACTGACCGGGATGTTTTCCAGTGGTGTACGAATGCGTTGATACATTGTTTTACTAGGATTTATCATTGACGCGGGTGTTCGGGATCTACACCAGATGATCGGACCACTGCTAGAGAGCAGCCAGAATGTGAAGACTGTTGATGCACCGTCTACTCCAGATGTTTGAGGCATTGTCTACCGTGCGGACAGATGAGCTAGCTGTTGCTGAGTTTGATAAAATATCACCCCAGATTATTGAAGCTAATGTAGCATGAGTTTATACACGGGGATGTGATAGAAGGTAGCTAGTCCATCTTGAATAGAGTGACTGGGATGATTCGTCTGATCTGATGCGCCGACGCAGGCCCAGTTAAGTTGAAGAATTCCAGTTTGAAGGAACTTACACAGATCTAGAGTAAATCGATCAAGAAAGGATATTGTTTGTTAGATACTCCGATGTAAGATCAGTAGGTTGACCAGTTTCGGATAGAAGGACCTCACCCAGATGCGTTGTGAGTTAGATCGAGAAAGGACGGACGAAGCGTATTCCTTCGATGACTTGGACGAGTTCCAGAGGACATAATTGGCCAGATGCCTTCTACAGGATATTAGGGATGCCGAGTTCGTAGTTTCGAAGGAGACCCTAGATATGACTACAGCCAATTGGAGCGCAGTCCATACAGCTATGAAGAGACGATTCCGAATTCGTCCATATTTACGGGGAGTGGAGTAAGAGGTTCGTGCGATATCTTTGCGAGTTGACATTCCACTCTTCTAATGCCAGAGACTTGATACGCACGCAGAGTCATTGGATACGGCCGTATTTCCAGATAAAGGTCATGATGAGAATGCAGCTGTACCAGAATAAGAAACGGATTAAGTAAAGAGTGCCAACTTCCGGGCAGTCCAATAGAGACGGGGTTGGGAAAGAGACCCTGGTAGGATCTTTCGGGAATACACACGATGAAGATTTGAACCGGGATCGATTATATCGCGCACACTCGGTGGGCCATAGGTTGCCATCGCTGACGTAATACGTTACAAGTGACCATGTTAATTGGCCAGAAGATATTCAGAGAAGCACCAGAACGGGACTATTTCCATCATTACTCCGAATCAGGCTGTCGAGCCGAGAAGTCATGTAACTTATGATCCATAAGGAGAAGCGAGGACTTCAGAGCAGAGGACGCCGGTCTGGTCAAGAGGCAAGCAGATACTCTTACTCTGCCAGCCTTGAATACACGACTTTGGAGGAGGGGCACCTCGACGACAATTATCGTGAATTGCGCCTTGGTGATTCAGATATCATATTTTTGTCGTTTTGATTTCGGTATTTTGATGATTTGTTTTATGATTGATATTTCCTATGTGCACCACGGTTGCACTTGATTCATATATTCATGTATCAGTTGTACTGATGTTCGTTTTGTGCATACCCATTGCACTTGATTTTGATTTTATGCATTCTGAGACATTTGATTTTGATTTCATGCATACAATATGCATGATTTTGGCTTATACATTCGATGTAGTTACACGAGTTTTCAGTATTGATGTGGTTTTGTGCTCAGAAATGCACATGTTTATGAGTTTATATACCGCGGTATACTTGATTTGAATTGGTGTATGTCATAAACCGTTGATTTCGACTTTGATATTCGATATTTTTTTTCGTGCACCATGGCCGCACCTACTGGATATTTACATTTTGTGCACAGTTATTGAATTTGATTTATGTTTTATACATTGTTACATTGATTTATGATTTGTGCATATTTATTGCACTTGATATCGATTTTGTGCCTTGGCTGCACATATTTATGAGTCCGTGTATTTCGATACTGTCGATTTGATTTCGTGTGTGTTGTGTGCACTCGATTTGATTTTGACTTATAGACTCAGTACAGCTCATATGTGCTTACAGTGCATTGATATGGATTTTGTGCACACAGCTGCACACGTTTATAATTTTATACACCTTGGCACATTCTGTGTTGTTTTTATGCGCATTTAAGGCATTTGTGAGTTTTCGGACACCTAGTACGCCTGATTTAAATTTTAGTGCATTTGTTGCGCTAGATTATGTTTTCGTGCACATTGTGTACTTGATTGGGATTCTTGCACACACATGGCGCACTAGATGCGATTTTGTTAACATCAGATGCACTAAATCGATATTCTTCGTGCATATCAGATACACCTGATATTATTGTCATGCACACCCATTGCACTCGACATATGTTTTTGTGCACGCCCGTTGTGCATAGTTTTGTTTCTGTGCACATTCGTGGCACCTGTATTTGATTTTGATTTCCGTGCGCACCAGACGCACGTGGCATTTATGTATACGTTATGGAGATTGATTTCATTTCGAGCATCATGTTTTTACGATATATACTATACGGTTTAGTAACCGAGCAGGACAATCTTAGGACAATACCTGAGTATTTTTGCATGCATCGATATTTTACCAAGGGGGTTTTCAAAAGGAGCTCTAGTCTCCATATTTTCCTGCGTGTCAGTGAGTAACATAGAAACTTTACTAAGAAAACCCTTCTAAATTAGTTTCGAAAAGGCGGGACATATATGCTAAACAAAGGATATGTATATATATAGCTATTTCTTACAAATGCATGTCTGCTACTTGTGTCGTGATTTGCGCATCGCACGGCGATTTGAAAGAGGAATTTGGCATGCACTATTATTTAGTTGTTTCGACGATTTCACAAGATGCGTACTATATATAGGTTATAGTCGTAATTATATCGTATTTGATTTTTGTAATGGATTTTGACATTTGTGTTTTCATGATAACTCAAATGATGGCGTGACGCTTGACGGAGTTTGATTTTGAGTTTTGCACTCGTTTTCATGTGCATGCATTGCGCTATTACATGTTTTATGTATTCGTGATTTCGGAACCGCGACGACTTGATTGTTTTGCTGAAATGTTTTAGCTTTGGGGGTTTTAAATTTAAATTCGGGAACTGAATTTATTTAAGGGGAAAGATTGTAACATTTCAGGAAAACAAATTATTATTTTCAGAATTTAAATAAGTAAATAATAAATTTTTGAATATTATAAAGGTTTAGAATTGGTTTTAATGAAATGGTATAATTGTATACCTTAGAAAAATAATTGGAAAATTAATATGAATTATTGTTTTTGGAAGAATTTATGCGATTTGGACATTTTATAATTATTATACAAAAATTTTTATACAAGTTAATGCTAAACTCGATTAATATGTCTCTAATCATGCATTAATCTTACTTATGTATTTGACATGCAACAAATCATGTTACAAAAACACTTGTTACATTTTATTGAACCATGGCATCTTTGTTCTCTTTAAAATGGTTTTTGGTTTTAGTTTTAAAGAGGATAAAGGAAAATAAAAGAAAGATGACATGAAGGTGGGGACATGGAGACAAAAGCGTATGGTGAGAGAGAGAGAGAGAGAGAATGAGAAGGTTCTAGGTCATGAGCCCATTCCACTTATTTCCTCATCTCATCATTTCTCTTCTTCATTTTCTTCTTCTCTTCCTCCTTCATCCTCCACTACCACCTCTATTACCACCCATGGACACCCTCCAAAAACACCCCAAAACACCATACATTCTTCAATAAAAATGATCACAACCTCACTACAAACCCCATGGTGGTATCAAGTTAAGGTTTTGAAGACTTTGGGCAACCCAAGAATTTTCTTGAGTTGCCAAATGAGCTAAATCCTACATCTTTAGTTAAGTTTGTAGTGTTTCTTACGTCCTATAGTGAGTTAGAATTAAACTTATAAGGTTTAGTGAAGTTATAATTTTCCTAGAAGAGGTTTAGGGTATGAGTTGAGTTGTGATGGTGTGTTTGAGGATTATATAGTTTACAACCCTTCTAGTGTATGAATCCTGGACCAATTTAGCATAGAAACCCCAAGACTTGAGTTTAGAACTTTCCGATGTCAGTTTTATGGAGTTTTGAGGATTAATAGAATCTAGAGCAACTTGGGATCTTTGTAAGAAAATCAAACAATTACATTGACCCAGTTAGACCACTAGAAGACCACCACAGGAAAACGAGCCCAAAATTCCCCAACAAAACCGGCGACACCGGTCCTGTAGCTCCTCTCGTCGGCCACTTTGTGGGTATTGGTGTAGGGGTTTGGCCTGTAGCTCCCAATCCTTATAACCTAGCCCCTGTACTGTTAGTTTAGTCCCAATTTACCTGAGCAAAAATCTGGGAGCATTTTGAGTTGATTTTGGCTATGTTTTTCCGATTTCTAAAACTTGGTTTTTGGTATTTGAATTTGGATTTTGTCGTTGAACGTTTCTACGTCAACGACGAGAGTTATTTGATTATTTTTGCATGTGTAGGCTATAGGTTCTATCTATGAGCACTTCAAGTGTCGTGTCAGTTTTCGAAAAGGATTTTGAAGTGAAACGATGTGTTTATATATGTAGGTACCTTCACGTAGACTTTGGGATGAAAAGGGGGAGCAAAGCGTCATCGACTTCGACAAGCGAGAATCGAAGGTGAGTAGATGTATATCTACGGAGGAAGTCGGGTGGAGGGCGGATAGCACCCCCGCAACCGTAGAATAGGTCATATATATTATTTATATATGTTGATACAAGACTTGGGTACTTAGCAAATAGGGTTTTAGGAGACCGTAGGATTAGAATAAACGCTTTCGTAGGAAGGTATAACCTTAGCTTCTTTAACCTTAGTCGTGAACCATAGGATATGTGTTGTCACATACGCACACCCTCGTACAGACACACATACACTTAATATATATGTTTGTGTGTATGTGTGTGTGTGTGTTTGTGTGTTAGTTCATATGTATGTATGTATGTATATGTGTATATATATATATATATATACATATACACGTGAGATGAGGATAGTATATGTTTTATAGATATGAGTCGATATGATCGGACATGATATTGTAAGGTTATGATACATGATCGAGTGAGACCTCATATATGATATGATATATTAAAGGATCGTTAGGTGATATACGCATAACATGCGATAACATGTGATCTGATTATATAATAGAAAGTACGAGACCTTAGATCCGTACCTTAGATTATGATATAGTACGATGGATGATACTGTACGAATGATATATATATATATATATATATATATGATATTTGACCCGTACCCTCGACTTTGAGGATGCCGTACGACGGACTATACCGTACGAGATATATATATGATGATTGATCCTCACTCTTGACTTGAGGATGTCGTACGATGTGTTATACCGTACGTGATGCTATAACGCTGGATCACCGACTATTAGTTATATCAACTCGGATATGTATAGATTACTATTCGCTTTCGACGCTGTTTTAGTTTATTCTCTTTATTACTTAGGTAGGTGTTAGAATAATTTTAGAGTCATACCTATTTTTAAAACTAGCGAGTCATAGGTATTTTCAAAGAGCAACCGAAGGACGCTACGGATTTCAAAATGATATCTCTTTTCTCAAAAACACCATAGCCCCTAATTTTCTAAAAACAACGAATCGTGCTATTTTAAATACAGTAACTGTATGGATAGTATGCGTGCGTGTGTGTGTGTGTGTGTATGCATATTTTATAATGTTGTGTTTACTTTTCTGCATTGCTCATATCATTCTCATTCCATCGTATATTTATACATGTTCTTTCATTAAAGGTTATGATCTCGTCTGCTAGGACACATGCATTATTACCGATGATGCGTATGTTGCACGTACACTTATTGGCCAACCCACACACATCATCATTGGTAATTGCCATGCCACATACACATTAGAGAACCATTAATTCACTTGTATATCCTGATAGCTGGTAGTTAAATATATCGTTAGTATTCTTGCTCTCACATGCTAGTTTAGACATTTGCATTTCTTACTTAGATGCCGCATGCAATCATATATACTTTCTGTTTATGCGCTTTTGAAGGGCTTTATGCCAATATTCATTGTTTCTTATTGACTCATGATTATGAGATTTCGGTATTTCATGAGATTTTCTGGATTTGGGAAACCGCATGTGTAATTGAAAACTTATGCTCCTTTTAAAAGAGAAAATGAGGTTTTCTCTTGATATGATGTGTGGCGTTCACCATAAGATTTCTCGGTTCTGGAGTATATATAATATATGATTACCCGCTACAAGGAGCATGAGCGACACCGTTTGCGGGTACATAATGGACCCGGTACGGTACCTCGGGGTAAGAAAGCCGTATAGAGATTGAGACATTGAGCCTGGCAGGGGGCACTATACCGACCGGTGATATTTGGCTCGGCGGACATCCGGAGGATACCGACCGCAGTCGTGTAATTAGTTGATATGGGGCCGATCTGGACAGACGGAGCCCGAGATATGAGATTTATGTGTCGCGTACAAGCACGGTTTTCATGATGTTTTCGAGTGTCAATGCTTGGCACTCAGGTTTTATCATGATTTTGTGTGTCGTTGATGGACACACGTTGACTGATGCATTCATACATCATACATATGACATGTTACTACTTTACGACATGGACACGAGTACTTGATATCACACTTATGTTATAGTGTTACCCTTGATATCACACTTATTCTTATAGTGTTACCTTTGTTATCACTCGTTGTCCTTATGTTATTGTATTGTATGACCTAGGAGATAGTCATACGTTCGGTTTCTACTCGGTGATGTCTTCTACTCATGAGTTGGCAACTCACCCCCGTTGTGCTACAGTTTTCTTGCAGGTTTGGCCGCACAGGTTCCGTTGCAGCTTGCTGGCACACTACTTTCTTCAGGGTGCATTGATTGGTGGGATACATTTGCATCGTGACCACCATTATATACTTGTATATTTCATTTCAGTTGTATCTAGTTAAAAGTTCCCTCAACCAAACTATGTATATTTATAGACTTAGAAACACCGTTTGTATATTCTTTCGGACCTAGAGTCGCAGTTGTGTATTTACCCTTTATTTTGGTTTTCATTGATGATGCTTTGGTATTTTTACTTTATTTCTCTGTTTTGATCCTCGCCTTCGGTATTGTATATTTATATTACTCGCGTGGTTGTTTCCGCCATTTGGCGAAGTGCTAGCTCCCGCTTGGGGATGCCTTTTTTTATTATTACTTTGTTTATTTTCGGGTTAAAACATACAAAGGAGGTACTGCCCAAATTTCAAATGATGAAACAGGTTTTTAAGCTAGTTATAAAACATTGTTTTTCATATGAGATTACTTATGTTTTAAAGAAAAAACCTGATTTTATTAAACTTTATTTCAAAATTTCGCCTTTACTATTTTCCGCAAAAAGGTTTAGATTTCTAGGCTTTTGGCATACTTGAATTAGGTAGGGTTCTATAGACTTCACAAGATTCAAGTGCCAGTCACGTGTCTTTTCGGGGTCATGACAATTTTATTTTATGAATGGTTTTACTTTTACAAAAGAAAACGAAAAGAAAAGAAAATAAATGAGAGTATGGTTGGTAATATTATAATAGGTATGGGCAAGTGAGAGAGTGAGAGAGAAGGAGTCATGGTAGCTTTAGCCATTGCTTTCTTCACCTCATTTCATTATCATCATCTCCTTCTTCCTCTTTTTCACCTCCTTCACCCCTCACTATCATCACAAACAACCCCACAAATCAACTCAAAACTCATGAGAGCCTTCACTAAAAATGTTCCTAATCACATCATAAGTATCATGGTGTGATCAAGTCTCTATTTTGAGGATCTCTTGCCATCTTGGAATTTTCCCTAGTTGCCATCTTGAGATAATAACCCCACTATTCATCAAGTTTTAAGATTTCTTGTCTTCACAAACTTGTTAGAGTTTGTTATAGAACTTAAAGTTTAAGTTTTCTAAACTTGAGTTTTAGAATGTGAGTTATGGTGGATAGAACTTATAGTGGTGGTGTAGTAGAGGATTTGGGAGTGATTGCAAGCCCATTAGTGATAGGTGAGAGTGATTTGGGGGAGGATTCCTTGGATTAGATAAGGTTAGAAATTTCAAATATCGGTTTTCATTGAGTTTTGGTATTCAAATGCAATCTGGTACAACTACGGATCTCTGAAAATTATTAAGCGATACAATGAGATGTTTGGACCAGTAGAAGACCACCGTAGAATCCCGAGCCCCCAACTCCATACCAAAACCGCCAAAATATTACCCTAGACCGCAATTTGCAGCCAAGTTGGTGAGTTAGGGTATGGGGTTTATTCTGTAGCTCACTCACTCGATAACTAAGCCTACCCTATATGGTAAATAGTCGCAGATCACTTGAGTAAAAATCTAGAAGCATTTTACTTGGTTTTGGTGTTGTTTTGCAATATTTGAAAACTTGGATTTTTGGATATTTGTGTCTTGAGTTGGTCGTTCGACGTCCGTACGTCGACGTCGGGGAGTATTTTGTCGTTTTAGCATGCGTTGACCATAGGTTCTAACCTATGTGCGCTTCACTCATGATTTCAACTTCGAATTGGGTTTTCATGCGATTTTGGTTATGATTTCGATTGTAGGTACAATCGCGTGGACTTCCGAGATGACGAAGAAGAATAAGGCGTCCATCAACTTCGACTAGAGCGAGGCATTTGTCAGTAAATAGATGTATATCTACGGGGTAAGTCAGATGGATGGCATATAGCACCCCCGCAACCGTAGAATTAGGATACGATATATATATTAGAATAGTATACTTAGTTCATAGGTTTTTCTAGACTACCATATTCGTATATGTCTATACTTAGTAAAAGTTATATCTCTAGTCTCTATTTCTTACCATTAGGCTATATATGAATACACGCATATATATATATATATATATATATATATATATATATATATATATATAAGGATATTTACAATATAATGATATGAGACGATATGATACAATATGGTGATTTGAGGCGATATAATATGATATGATATGATATGACAAGAGATGATATGATATGATATGATATGATGTATGCGACTATAGATCCGTACCATTTTGATTGGATGATATCGTACGAGGGATATTCCGTACATGATATGATGAGGATGGATTACCGACATTTATTTCAACTCGAGGAGTGTTGTTTTAAATCATCAAAATTAGATATTATGATATGTTTAGATCCATACGTACTTTCAAAATTAACGAATCGTTACGTACTTTAAATGATAATTTCAAGGGTACGCTATTGATGGATATGTATGCCCCAGAGGCCATTATTGTATATGTTTACATTTAGATGCTTGGATATATATATATGTACATGACAGTCTTGCTCGATATGATAGTATGCTATCTGGTTTGTTATCTTAACATGTGTATATTTTACTTTCTATTACATATCTTTTATACATGTTGATAAAGCCCGTAGGATCATTGCTAGACAACCAACGTTGTGATGGCGATCATACTTGTGGGAGCTGGATAGTCGGTATGCACATCCTTAAATGGTCCCTAGTCGTGGGAGTATCGAGACTGGGCATCGATATTCCGGAGTAGACTATTGTAAACATTTCTAGACCCCGACGAGGGGCAATGGTATGGTCCTGCAACCATTGGTTTTTCGCACCTAAGATCGTATACAGGTGCTCACTAGGGGTGAGTACACCAGACGGACTCACCGAGAACTTCCAGATGGTACTATACCTATCGTCAGGTGGAAGTTCTCAGGTGACATGAGTACAGGTTAGTCTTTAGACCTGAGATCGGCATTTGTCTCATATGAGTTCCCACTATGCTTTGATCACTACCCTACCACGGCTCTACTGAGTCGTGCAAACAGGTTTTGGTTGGGTACGGTCCCGAGCCACATGGAGGCAGAGAGCGATTGTCGGGGATTCGTCTCTCCCGGTATAGGGAGTCGATATCGCACTGTGTTCGATTGGTCAGGACCATAAGACCTTGGCCAAGGTAGTTGGGATTTACTGATAGGCCAATCAGTAGTTTCCTGGATCGGTCCTGAGCCGCATCAGCATGAATTACCGGGTTATTAGGGTCTGACGTTTACCACCTCTCTAGACCCAGTATGCGATACTCTCAGACGAAGAGACCGGACTGTACGGAGATTGTCACAGATAGGCTCTGTAGGGATCCGGATGAGTTTGCTCGTCGGCCTTCCTTTTCGATAGGTACCCGAGTAGCCGTTACATACATCTAGTGCCGCTGACGTGCTTGTGGTTATGGATTCATCCAGTAACTCACTGTCGGCGTACTGTTGAGCCATTAGAGTCCCATACAGAGGATTTCTCTGGTTCAGGGGAAAAGATGTAGTAGCTGTATTGGATACGTGCAGGGTTCCGATCGATTGATGTACTTTGTTCCCGGACTTTCGATCGGACAGTTGGTAATACTAGCCGGCTCGGTTTTGAGCCGGATTATTAAATCAGGTATTGATTTGATAATTTATATATATGTATTTCAATATGTATATTCTAGTATTACGTTTTTCGTGTTATTCTATCTCTTTGGGTATTCATGATTTTATCCGAATGCAGGTATATTTATATAGCCGACTGTAATCCGTATTTTATTACAGATTACTTTCTAGAAGGTGGACACCTCATCATGGACTTTTCCATTTATTGATAAATGGAAATGATGTGGAAATTAAGGAGAGGGAGGCATGGTGAGTGGCATGGCTTCAATAGTTCACAAATGAATTCTTTATTCATTTGTGGTTACTATTGTTTATTCATAAAAATTCATACACAAAACCTTGGTGTTGGATTTTCTCTCTCATGCATGCTTCATTATTCTTGAGCTCCTTTTTTTGCTTCATCCACATTCCTCCTCTTGAGTTTCCTCCACCTTCATCATCTTCCTCTTCACTACCCTTTCATGAGTTGAGAAATAAGTGAAGAGGCAAGATAGAGATAGTAGAATAGATAGAACTCCACACTACATCCTAGAAAACTTGGATTAGTAACCCAAGTTCTCTAGTTTCTCCTATTGACACTTAGTTAGGAGCTAGAGCCATGGATCACATCCCTCGGGTGGATCATCTACGACAAAGGAGGACCGGAGAACAAGCTCGATCCCGGAGAACCGATGGAGTGGGAAAAGAAGATCAAGCATGTTCAAGGTGGCCACAAAGAGCATATGATGAGGAAAGAAGACAGAAGGACATGGATCGTTTGGTGAGAATTCTTTCATATTAGATAACACTACTTATTTAGCTAGATAGGTTTATGGTAAGATCCGGGTTTATTGGGTTATCCTAGCGCCGTTTTTGAAACCCTAGAAAAATTTTGTTCCGCAAACCGCCACGTTCGATGGCTCGGGCGTTAAGGTAACCCAACATGATATCAGAGCAACCCCATAAAACCTATACTAGCTTGTTTTAACGTGTTTAGAATATTAATCGACCGAAATTTTCAAAACCGCAATTCCAATTTTGTTGTTTCTGTCGAATTTTTAAAGTGGTCGAAAAATCATTTTCAGTGCATCAAAAATTCATGAAGGGTTTTCTAGAGCAGCTCAAGAAATTTGAGTGCATGAAGCGATAATTCCACCGCGGAAGCACCGCCAAACATGCATGTTTGCGGCGGTTCCGTGGCCAAAATTTGGCTTCACTGCTCCAAATTTCTACAGTTGCTCTATTTGTTGGAATAATGGTTTTTGGAATGTTTAGTTCTTGGGCCAAGATTTGTTTCAGTACTGGATTAGAACTTGGGGCCCACTTGGAAAAGTTTAGTCGATCGTAATTTTAAAATACGTATTTTGTTATCAGTACTCAGTTTAGCATCTGCGACCGTGAATGTCATTTGATCGGTAAACCCGTTTAATTGCTATATGTTCTTTTAGACGGGTTTGCGAACATGACATTCACGTTGATATTCTATGATTGTGCTGATATTGTGGTTGGATTGTCATGGTGGATAGCCGGTGGTGCAATGTTTTAGTACAATTTATATTCATTTGTACATTTGTTATTACGAGGCGAGCGTCCGACATGTGGACTACCATTTTTGTCGGGTTGTATATTATTTGTTTGGGGCACGACCGGGTTGAGGTCGAAGTCACCATTTGTACATATTATTTTCATTTTCTGTACTAGGATTACCCCACGGTGGAGTGCACGAATAGTCAGGTTCTAGAAGGCAACTAGCTCGCATCTCATGGCATTGAGACAGAGGGGGCTTCATTCTAGAATTGGCGGGCAATTCGCCGCACTTGTAGGGGGTATAGGATGACCCATGGAGGGGGCGCCCAAGTTACCGGATTCCATGAAATGCTGGGTGGCCCATTCACTTTGTTGAAGGGGGTTGCCTCACTTCTGGGATTGGTGGGTAACTTGCCACACGTGTAGGGGTCCAGGTTTTCATTGCACAAGCTATCCACACAACCGGGAACGTCGGGTTTTATTTGCGGCTCAATTGAAACCTGGGGCTCCAAGATTATCCACCTTTCTGTATAGTTGGCTGTGATTCTGTAATGTTTCTTACTATCATGCCTGGGACGAATGCTATATATACTTCTATATATACTAGTAGATGTTGTATATTTTTTGCACCCGCACTAGTCCAGCCCCCACTCTGTCGTTAGTTAAGTAACCTAACGGGTGATGACGGGGTCCAGTGGCGAATGCGGATGGCATATACGTACATCATATTTTCGTTATTTTCTGGTGTGATAGGTTAAATGATGGGACCGCATTAATTTTGATTAATGCAAGAGAAGAAAACCTAAAAGATGTTGGAACAAATTTCGAAAAACTATAATTATATTCTTTCGCTTTGCATAGTGATATTCCGTCATGAATATCTAGCACCTCATTCTAGGAGGCAAGAGCCGAGATCCCTTCACGGGGAGTGACCTCTTAGGCGAAAGTCTATACTGTAGATTACTCGGTTTTTTCAAAAACAAAAGTTTTTCAAAATCGGAGCCTAAACCACTCCTTTTCAAAACTGCTCAGGTTCCTTCAACGATATTAAGTTCATTACGTTAACGGGTTTTTCGCCAAAAACCTAGCCGTAGCCCTCTGTTGTTTCTTACAAGTGTTGCTTAGTATTCATGCTGTGCATGTTGACTGTGTCAAGGCGCAGTGTACAGTAGCTGAGAAATACTTGTTTGTAGCATATGATGCGATTGGTTAGGACAGTCGTATGACCATTTTGACTATGTCAAGGGTCATGCGGGTGGGTCTAATGCAATCTTAGACAATGACGGGTTGAACTTGACTAGCTACTTATGATATGTTGACTGTGTCAAGGTCATAAGTCGTTAGAGGCAAAAACCACATCGGGAGTTTCAAATATACAGGAAACTTGCTAGTCCTGCATACCTTCTGGAGTGTGGTGAGTAGAGTGGCTTCCATCTAGTTTATCATGCAATGATAGTTGGATCCCGATCCCAATAATGAGTAGGATTACTCTAGGAAAATTATTTCACTTAACAATCAATGCTATAAACCAAGTAGGTGTCTAGAATGGTGTTAACGAGGCTACGCCTCCAGGGAAAAGAGATTATATAATTAAGGAACTTCGCGAAAGCGTTGGAAAACATCCCTCAAAATACCGACACCAGCCTGGCTGAAAGGTTAAGCAAATATTGTGACGTTCGATAAATCCCAACTAATTCTTCTTTTTAGGTTTGAAGAAGAATTCGAGGAAGCAGTGGGGGCCATCCTGATTAGATAAACTTAGAACCAATCTAATCTTGCAAGAGCGCACGCTAAGTGTTTCTTTTCTCTCTCTCCAGGTAGCAACCATTTCACGCCCTAATCAAAATAATAAAATGTATCGCTTGACCGATCTGAATTCTTATTCGAGGCCGGGGAACGTCAGTTCGGATCTAACTTATGACAACAGTCATAAGTGTGAGCAAGGGAAAAAGGGTTGTTTGAATTCCTTGATGACCCCATCGAAGAAGAAACATACTATTGTGTCTTCTTCAGGTGTTCTTGTTATTGAGAACTGTTTTTCGGTCAGTCCCACCTCATGGGTACTCGATACCGGATCAGGATCTCATATCTGTAGTTTATTACGGGGACTGAAAAAAAGTAGGATGGTTGGACATGGTGATATGTCCCTCAGAGTAGGGAACGGAGCACAAGTTGATACTTCTGCCGTCGGTGAATATCACCTACATTGCCAAATAGCAATACTATGATTTTGAACAATTGCTACTATATACCTTCCATGGTTTGCAACATCATATCAGATTCTTTACTTGATAAAGATGGATATAAGTTTGTTCTTGATAGAAATATCATGAACATTTACCTTAATTAGGTATTGGTTGCAGAAGGTACACTGTGTAATGGTATCTATGTTCTTAATCAAAACACAGTTCGCAGTATACAAAACACACGCAAGAGGAAGAGTTCAGATGTGAACGAATCCTACTTGTGGTATTGTAGACTTGGTCATATCAGAGAGAAAAGACTGAATAAGCTACATAAAGATGGACTTTTGGATACGTTCGAATTTTCATCTTATGAAACTTGTCAATCTTGTCTCAAAAGAAAGATGACCAAATCTCCATTAACCGGACATGGAGAAAGAGCAGCAGAGCTCTTGGGACTCATACACAGCGATGTATGTGGTCCAATGTCTATACATACAAGGGGAGGGTTCTCGTACTTCATCACATTCACTGACGATCTCTCTAGGTTCGGATATGTGTATCTCATGAAACACAAATCTGAAGCTTTTGAGAAATTCAAAGAATACAGAAACGAAGTAGAGAACCAGACTGGCAAAAGTATTAAGATGCTCCGATCTGATAGAGAAGGGGAGTACTTAAGCACAAAATTCCTAGAATACTTAAAAGAGAATGGAATTCTCTCTCAACTTACTCCTCCATATACACCATAGAATAACGGGGTATCGGAGTGGAGGAATCGTACCCTATTGGATATGGTTCGCTCCATGATAAGTACTGCTGAGTTGCCTCTTTTATTCTGGGGATATGCACTTCAAACAGCAACACATCTTTTGAATCAAGTTCCATCCAAATCCATGCCTAAAACTCCGTATGAAATATGGAGTGGTAAGAGTTTGTATCTTAAAACATGTTAAGATTTGGGGTTGCCCTGCTTATGTCAAAAAGCAGAACCCAGACAAACTCGAGGTACGATCAGTTTTGTGTAAGTTTGTGGGATACCCAAAGAATTCTAATGGGTATCTATTCTACCAAGATGATGAACAAAGGATTATTGTTTCTCGGAATGCTAAATTTTTAGAATGGAAGTTTCTTGCAAAAGAAACCAGTGGGAGCGCAGTAGAACTGGATGAAGTTCCAGAAACACAAACTACAACTGAAGATTTGGTGAAACCGCTAGATTTAGTTATACCCGATGAACCTTGGCCACTCCGTAGATCTGGTAGGATTTCTCATCCGCCCGAGAGATACTACGGTTTTCTCATAGACGGGGATCGAGAGGATTGCATCTTGGAAGAAGATGATCCTACCAGTTTTAGGCAGGCCATTATCAGTAGGGACTCTGATAAGTAGCTGGATGCTATGCGATCCGAAATGGAGTCCATGTACACCAATAAAGTGTGGACCTTGGATATTGCTCCACCAAGGGTGAAACCCATTGGATGCAAATGGATCTACAAAAGGAAATTTGGTGTAGATTGGCAGGTAGAAACCTATAAGGCTAGACTTATTGTAAAAGGTTTTCGTCAAAGACTAGGAGTAGACTATGAAGAAACCTTTTCTCCAGTGTCTATGCTCAAATCTATTCGGATCCTACTTGTCATTGCTGTCTTCCATGACTATGAGATCTGGCAGATGGACGTAAAAACGGCTTTTCTGAGCGGAAGTTTAGAAGAGTCCGTTTACATGGATCAGCCGGAAGGTTTCGTAGACAGTGGGAGCAGCGGGAAGGTGTGGAAGTTGCTTAAATTTATTTATGGATTAAAACAGGTATCGCGGAGCTGGAACATCTGTTTTGATGAAACAGTCAAGAGATTTGACTTCATCAAGAACGAGGATGAGCCTTGTATATATAAGAAGATTGTAGGTCCAACTGTCGTATTCCTAGTCTTGTACGTGGACGACATTCTTTTGATAGGAAATGATATTCCTATGCTACAATCGATCAAGCTATTCTTATCACAAAGGTTCTCCATGAAGGAACTGGGTGATGCCCCGTACATTCTGGGGATTAAGATCTACAGAGATGATCCAAGAGATTACTGGGACTTTCACAGTCTAGGTACATAGAGACCGTACTAAAGAGATTTAGTATGGAAAATTCCAAGCGCGGTAACATACCCGCATTGCATGGAATCACCATCTCCAAAGAGATGTCTCCCAAGACTGATGAGGAGAGGGTTCACATGAGCACTATACCCTACGCTTTGGTGGTAGGATCTATAATATATGCGATGCTATGTACCCGACTAGATGTAGCTTACGCGCTTAGAGTGGTGAGCCGGTATCAGTCAAACCCAGGTGAGAACCACTGGACAGTTGTTACGAACATTCTAAAGTACCTGAGAAGGACTAAAGAACTGTTCCTGGTATTCAGTAATGGGGTTCTCCAGGTGGAGTCTTTTACCGATTCGAGCTTCCAGAGTGACAAAGATGACAGCAAGTCTGTCTCGGGTTTTGTGTTTACCCTCAACGGAGGGGCGGTCTGTTGGAAGAGTTCCAAATAGGACACCGTCGCAGACTCGACGATGGAGGCTGAATACATTGCTGCCAACGATGCCGCAAAAGAAGCCGTCTGGATTAAGAAGTTCATTACTGAACTTCAGGTGGTTCCATCCATTGTTAACCCAATACCTGTGTATTGCGACAACAATGGAGCTATGGCTTTAGCAAGGGAACCACGGTCTCATCAGAAATCCAGGCATATCTTGAGGCGGTATCACTTGATCAGAGAGATCATTGATCGCCGAGAGATTGAGGTACGGAGAGTGGAAACAAAAGACAACACTGCGGATCCATTCACCAAGGCCCTTCCTCAAGCACAGTTCGAGAGACTGTTTGAGATGTTGGGTATTCGATACGCCAACAACTGGCCCTAGAGAAGACGTTGGGTACTCGATACGCCGATATGTATAGCCTTAGTGCAAGTGGGAGATTGTTAGATATGTATGCCCTAGAGGCCATTATTGTATATGTATATATTTGGATGCTTGGATATATATATATATATACATATATATATATATATATATGTATAGGACAGTCTTGCTCGATATGATAATATGCTATCTGGTTTGACTTTATCTTAACATGTGTATGTTTTACTTGCTATTACATATCTTTTATACATGTTGATAAAGCCCGTAGGATCATTGCTAGACTACCCACGTTGTGATGGCGATCATACTTGTGGGAGCTGGGTAGTCGGTACGCACATCTTTAAATGGTCCCTAGTCGTGGGAGTATCGAGACTGGGCATCGATATTCCGGATTAGACTAGTGTATACGTTTCTAGACCCCGACGAAGGGCAATGGTATGGTCCCGCAACCATTGGTTTTTCGCACATAAGATCATATACAGGTGCACACGGGGGTGAGTATACCAGACGGACTCGCTGAGAACTTCTAGATGGTACTATACTTATCGTCAGGTGGAAGTTCTCATCTGACATGAGTACAGGTTAGTCTTTAGACCTGAGATCGGCATTTGACTCATGTGAGTTCCCACTATGCTTTGATCACTACCCTACCACGGCTTTACTGAGTCGTCCAAACGGGTTTTGGTTGGGTACAGTCCCGAGCCACATGGAGGCAGTGAGCGATTGTCGGGGATTCATATCTCCCGGTATAGGGAGTCGATATCGCACTGTGTTCGATTGGTCAGGACTATAAGACCTTGGCCAAGGCAGTTGGGATTTACTGATAGGCCAATCAGTAGTTTCCCGGATCGGTCCTGAGCCTCATCAGCATGAATTACCGGGTTATTAGTGTCTGACGTTTACCACCCCTCTAGACCCGGTATGCGATACTCTCAGACGAAGAGACCAGACTGTACGGAGATTATCACAGATAGGCTCTTTAGGGATCCAGATAAGTTTGCTCATCGGCCTTCCTTTTCAATAGGTACCTGGGTAGCCGTTACGTACAGCTAGTGCCGCTGGCATGCATGTGGTTATGGATTCATCCAGTAAATCACTGCCGGCGTACTATCGAGTCTTTAGAGTCCCACAAAGCGGGTTTCCCTGGTTCAGGAGAAATGATGTAGTAGCCGTATTGGATACGTGTAGGGTTCCGATCGATTGATGTACTTTGTACCCGGACTTTCGAACCGACAGTTGGTAATACTAGCCGGCTCGGTTTTGAGCCGGATTATTAAATCAGGTATTGATTTGATAATTTACATATATGTATTTCGATATGTATATTCTAATATTACGTTCTTTGTGTTATTCTATCTCTTTGGGCATTCGTGTTTTTATCCGAATGCTGGTATGTATATACAACCGACAGCAATCCGTATTTTATTACAGATTACCTTCTAGAAGGTGGACACCTCATCATAGACTTTTCCTTTTATTGATAAATGGAAATGAGATGGAAATTTAGGAGAGGGAGGCATGGTGAGTGGTATGGCTTCAATAGTTCACAAATGAATTCTTTATTCATTTGTGGTTATTATTGTTTATTCATAAAAATTCATACACAAAACCTTGGTGTTGGATTTTCTCTCTCATGCATGCTTCATTATTCTTAAGCTCCCATTTTTGCTTCACCCTCCTCCCTCCTCTTGAGTTTCCTCCACCTTCATCATCTTCCTCTTCACTACCCTCTCATGAGTTGAGAAACAAGTAAAGAGGAAAGATAGAGATAGTAGAACACATAGAACTCCACACTACATCCTAGACAACTTGGATTAGCAACCCAAGTTTTCTAGTTGCTCCTATTGACACTTAGTTAGGAGCTAGAGCCATAGATCACATCCCTCGGGTGGATCATCTACGACAAAGAAGGACCGGAGAACAAGATCGATCCCGGAGAACCGATGGAGCGGGAAAATAAGATCAAGTATGTTCAAGGTGGCCACAAGGAGCATATGATGAGGAAAGAAGACCGAAGGACTTGGATCGTTTGGTGAGACATCTTTCATAGTAGATAGCACTACTTGTTTAGCTAGATAGGTTTATGGTAAGATCCGGGTTTATTGGGTTATCCTAGCGCCATTTTTGAAACCCTAGAAAAATTTTGTTCCGCAAACCGCCACGTTCGATGGCTCGGGCGTTAAGGTAACCCAACAGCTATGAATTTTCAATGGTATCTATTTCAGAAAACATCGTAACCCCCAATTTCTAAAACAACGTTTCGTACTATTTTAAACTATAACTGTATGGCTCATACGTAGTTGGATATTTTTATACTTGTTCACGTTACAATTTCCTTATTCTGTTTACGCTCGCATTTCGATTTCTTATTTTTGCATACGCTCGCACTTCGATCATTTACGATATATACTACGTTTATTCCTTTAGCTTTACTTGACTTCGTTGCTAGGATACGCGCACCATTACCGATGATTTACATGTTGCACGTACACATACTCGTATGCTCACACACACATCTTCGGTAATTGCCATGCCACGTACACTAATAGAACTCACTATGTTACCGTATCACACTATAACCTGTTGGCATTTAGATTTTGTTAGTACCTTCTTTACATTGCTATACGACATGCTTATATGAATACACTTGCTATGAATTACAGTATTGTTTTGTGCATGTACATATTATTCCATTATTGCCATGTTCTTATGAGATTCCTTTTTCTTGAGATTTTTGGATTTGAGAAACCGCAGACATGATTTTTTAAAAAACTTATGAATGTTTTAAAATGCAGTTTTCTCTTGATATGATATTTTGACGTCCACCATGAGATTTCTCGGTTCTGAGCTATAATTATTACCCGATTCGAGGAGTGAGGAGTCATCGTCTATAGGCACATGGTGGACCCGGTAAGGTACCCAAAGGCAAGAAGATCGTATAAAAAGACGTTGAGCCTGGCTGGGAACACTACTTACCGGTGACAGCATGAGACTCGGTGGATATCTGGAGGATACCGACCGGAGTGATATGAGACAGATGGATATGAGGACTGATCCGATGAGACGGTGCCTGAGATATGAAGGCTGATCCGATGAGACGACGCCTAAGATATGAGGATTTACGTGTCGATGCTAGACACGGGATTTATGATGATTTCGAGTGTCGTTATTGAACACTTAAGGTTTTATGATGATTTTGAGTGTCGTTGATGGACACTCATAGGATGATATATACACACACACACATGCTATGGATGACATGTTATCATATATTGATACAGACACGATATTATATTTATATATATACGCACGCACACACGTTCACTTCGTTACTACACGATATGATATTATATTACTGTATAACCTGCAGGGTTCCCTAGGCAGTCGCTGGGTTTCGGGAGGCGTCATCCATGCCAATTTAAAAAATTTGTCGTACTTAAGAACCCTAACCTAGAATCTTAACTAGAGATTTAGACGAAACAACAATGTAAACAACTTTACATCTAAGTGAACAAGGAATACAACCTTTGTAGACTGGTCCTTCACTTCAATAGCTCCGTGTAGTTTTCCCTTCGCTCCAAGTAGTGAACTCCCGAACTCTAGAAATACTCCACAAGATGAACGTAACAAGCTTTTTTGAAGTCTTCGAGGACGAAGATGATCTACGTCGAGGAGACACCAATCCAAGATACCTCTTCACTAAATTAGGGTTTAGTGAAGCAAACATCCTAAACTAAGTGGCTAGTATAGTAGAGGATGATGAAGTAGGAATTTTGCTCACTTTAGATTTATTTTTCTCACTATTTTTCTTCATCTCCCATAAACCTTGAGAGCTAAGCTCTTGATGAAGAAGAAGATGAAGAGAGAAGAGAATGAAACTCATAAGGTGAGAATAGCAACCATGGGTGTGTAGAGAATAAACCATGACTAACAATAATGGTTAGGTTAATAAATATCTACAAGTAAAACAAAATTAGTGGACTTGGTCGATAGTTCCACAAGCTTCTACAAGCTTTAACCATGTGACTAAATTCCAACTAATTTGATCTACTTTAAATAAATAAAACCTTATCATTATTATAAGCAGGGTGTGAGTCTCATACACCCATGTAGCATGTGGCATCAAGCATGACACAAAAGATTTACATTAATATATATCACATATATACTAAGTGTACACTAGTGAGAAAAAGAAATCTTAAGTGAGCTAATATTAGTTAATGTAAGATAATATATCAAATATATAATTATACATTAAATTATTAAATCAACACTTGATTTAATAATCCAACTATATCACATACAACCGACTAATATCATATGTATCAACTTATCGAATCAAGACCTGATTCGATAGCCCGGCTATATCATATATAACCGACCGATATCACATATTGCGAGAATAAAATGCGGTATCACATATGCGCATTAATCTCGGTCTCGTACATATCATATATGTGCTCCTACTTCGTTTCGCTTGAGCCAGGAAACCTCTGTGTAGGACTCTAAAGACTCATCAATACGTCGGCAGTAGGTGGTGATCATATCAGTCACCCACAAGCCATAAACGGTCTGCTGAACGTAATGGCCACCCAGGTATTGAGTGATCAGAAGATCAACAAGCAAGATTGCTCATACTCCTGCGAATCCAATCAGTAACACGACCGTATAGTCCGTTCTCTTCATCAGATATGTCGCATATTGCAGCCTGGGGGTGGTAAAACGTCAGACCCCAATAGCCTGATAAGTCATGCCGATGCAAGGCCATAACGATTTGAGAAAATACTGATAACACTTACCAATAAATCTCAACAACCCTAGCCAGGGATTTCCTGCTATGGCCAATCAAGCATAGCGCAACATCAACCCCCAATATCGGGAGAAACGAAATCCCCTCCTATTGCTCATTGCCTCCATGTGACTCAGGAATGTACCCAAAAACCACCGTTTTGCACGATCCCTTGAACGTGGTAAGGTTAAAATCAAAGCATAGTGGGAATCACACAAGACTCTATGACGATCTCGGTTCGACAGACAAACATGTAATAGTGTCACCAGAGAACTGCTATCTGACGATAGGTATAATACCATTTAGGAGTTCTCGGCAAGTCCGTTCAGTGTACCCAGTCTCCATTGAGCACCCGTATACCTTCTCTGATGTCAATCACCAATGGATGTGGGATCATCCATCGCCCATCATATGGGTCAAGAAGCGTATACGCTAGTCTACTCTGGAGTATCGATGCCCTGTCTCGATACTCCCACGACTAGGAACAATTGAAGGATGTACTTACCGACTACCTCTGCCCCACTAGAATGATCTGCATCATAATCCTGGTAGTCAAGTACTCATCCTAAGGGCTTTATCAACATGTAATAGAGAGACAATAAGTGCACATGTTAAGATAAAGTGCAACCAGATAACATACTATCATGTCGAGCAAGAAAGTCCTCCCTATATATGTCCAAGCATCCACTATAATATACATCACATGTACAATAATGGTCTCTAGGGCATATATATAACTAACAATCTCCCACTTGCACTAAGGCCATCTGTTGCAGTATCTCATACTCAACGTCCTATAGAAGTCTCTCTAGGGAAAGACCTTTGTGAGTGGATCCGCCGTATTATCCTTCGCTTCAACTCTCCTTACCTCGATCTCTTGGATATCAACCATCTTCCTGATCAGGTGATACTTGCTTCAGAATATATCTGGATCGCTGATGGGACCGGCGTTCCTAGGCCAAAGCCACAACTCCATTGTTGTCATAATAACAGTTATTGGACGCTCAATTGTAGGAACCATGTTCATCTCATGAACAAGAAATGCCCAGACAGTCACTTTGGCAGCATCGTTGGTAACGATATATTCATCCTTTATCGTCTAGTATGCCTGTAACATTTCAGAAAATATAAAATATTATTTTTGGAAATTAATATTAAAATAATATATTTCGCGAAAATTACCCGATTTGCGAAATTGGGATTTTCATAAAATGGTATAAATATATACAAATATTTGTGAAATAATTGGAGATTAAAATGGTTTATTCATTTAAAAATATATTTATTGGATTTAGCAATTTTATAATTAATTATATGCAGTTTAAAAATTAAACCCGATTAATGCACTACTAATTGCGATTAAGCCAAATCCGTATTTCTACATTTTTCCATGGCTAGTGCACCATGGCATGTTGTATTTTGTTGCATGCTGTTTCATTAGTATGGGTTGTTTTATTGGTATTTGGTTTTAAGAAAAGAAAAGAAAATGTATTATTGAGAAGGTGAGAATAAGAGAGAGTGAGGGTAAGGAAAATAGTTAGAATAAGAAAGAGCGAGAGGGTAGCCACCATTCATTTCCTCCCATTTGTTTTCTCATCATCTTCCTCCTCATCTCCCTCCACCTTTACCCCCAAGATTCATCTCCAAATTTTCATCAAAACCCTACCACCTCTTCATTAAAAATGATCCCCACCTCATCCTCAACACATTGGACCATGAAAAGTTAGATTTTGAAGACTTTGAGAAGCTAGGGTTTTTCTTGAGTTGCCCAAATGAGGTATAATTCCATTCATTTAGTTTAGTTTTTATTTTCTTAGCATCCTATAGTAGTTTAGAGTCAAATCGATTTAAATTGTGATGTTTAGAAATTTCCAAGGGAAGGGTTAGGATTTGAGTTGTGTTGTGGTGATGTGTTGTGGCTGTTACAAACCCTCAGAGTTAGAATCCTGGACAAAACCAGAGACTAGACACCAAGATAAGAAATTTAGATTTGCTGATATTAGGTTTTTATGGAATTAGTGATGGTATTTAGTGATCTGCTGCTATCCTGAGACCCTAAAAATTTTATAGCGATTACAGTGAGTCGTGCAGGCAACCTAGAAGCACACCTAGAACCTGAGACCCCAAGTCCATTTTCTGGCCACAAATTAATCCTGTATGGCCGCAAATTGCGGCCTGTCTGTGTTGGAATTGGTTCGTGCTTGGTCCATAGTTCCTATATCTTCTAATTAGACCTACCCTATATACAAAATTCCATAATTTGGCCCAGGGTGAAATCTGGGAGCGCATTGGGGTGTTTTTGGATATGTTTTCCATATTTTAGAATGCTTGGTTTTGATGTTTGGATTTGTATTTGGTTGTTGGGAGTTTTTATGTCAACAACCAGGGTTGTTTGATTGATTTGCATACGTAGGCTATAGGTTGTTACCTATGAGCGCACCGTGTGTCATATTGGTTTTTCGGACTTGTTGTTAATAGCATTTGCTATTGTGTATTTATTGTAGGTACCCTCGCGTGGACTTCGGATGACGAAAAGGAGAATGGCGACATCGACTTCGGCATGCAAGGATCAAGATGAGTAGATCTATATCTACGGGGGAAGTCGGGTGGATGGCGTATAGCAGCCCCACAAGTTTTTGATGGAAACCAATCTATAGGATACAGTCGTAGAAACCTAGATTAGAAAACTAGGAATATGGTTAAAAAGATAGTTAGAGATGATATGAGTGATTGAGTATTTATATATATATTGAGATATGAGATGAAAGCTTTAGGGATATGAAAAGTGAATGTGAATCACGACTTATAGATATGTAGTTGCACTAGAATAGGTATGAGTTTTAGAGGAGCATGACATTAGATGTATAAGATAGAATGTATATGTAAGATGACTTGATATGAGATACTAATGTGATGGAAAAGAGTATACGGTGAGATATGTCGTTATATGGATGCGAGTCGATATGTGATAATTGATACCTTTTTGCCGGTCCCATGATCTGAGATTGATACGGATGTGACCTGAGAGATAGGTATATATATATATATATATATGGATAATGTTGTGAATCTTAAGTGAAATGACGTACGAGATATTAGGTCCGTACCCTCATTGTCATATAGGTTGATAGGATCCCTAATTGTTTAATGCCGCCGTACGATGATTTACCGTACGTGATGAGTTTAATGATGATTGATCCATACCCTTGACTAGAGGATGCCGTACGATCGATTATACCATACGTGATGTTGTGAGACTGGATACCGATTGATAGATTCACCGACTCGGTTATGTGATAGAGATGTATACCTTATATAATTTAGCTCACGATGTAGTTTATGCTACATTCATGTTATTCTCATTGTATTACATATACCTGTGCTAGTACACCTACACCATTATCGATGATGCGTATGTTACACTTACACAGATTGCCGGCTCACACACTTTCATCATCGATAATTGCTATGTCACTACACAGTAGATTTGCTGTATCATGATATGACTCCTTGCATGATTTACTTACTATATTCACATCACCGTTCCATGTTGCATGGGATACGGATAAGCTTACATTTCTGTTATATGTTGCATACATCATGCTTTATGATTATACGCATTGAGATATGTTGTTTTCATAAGATTTCTGGATTTGAGAACCATGGTTATTTCAAAAGAAAGTATGTATTGTTTAAAAAACCCGGTTTCTCTTGATATGATATTTCAGTGCGTCCACCATGCGTTTTCTCGGTTCTGAGACGTGTGATATGTGAAACCCGATTCGACGAGTTGGATGATCTGTTTGTGGGTTCATGGTGGACCCGATATGGTACCCCGGGGCGAAAATGAATGGTTGTGCAATAGACGATGAGCCTGGCAGAGGGACTACTACCTACCAGTGATTGGTTGGACCTGGCGGTTATCCGAAGGATACCGACCGGAGTCATGAGATGGATATTGGTCAATCCGTACTGCCAGAGCCCGTGGGCCGATCTGTACTGCCAGAGCCCGCGAGCCAATCTGGACAGACGATACGGAGCCTGAGATATGAGGATTTACGTGTCGATGCTGGACACGGGTTTCTTGATGTTTCGAGTGTCGATGTTGGACACTCAGGTTCCATGATCTAGATGTGTCGTTGATGGACACAAGTTGATTTATATCCTCATATTTACATGCACATGCTTTCATGATATTTACATGCATTATGTTGCCGTGTCATTGATGGACACATAGATATTAGCCTGCGGATAGGTTTTGATTATATTGTTGGCATATTTACATATACGATCACCCTAGATATCATAGTATTACCTTCATGATATAGTTGATCTAGGAAATCGTTGTTTTATTCGATTTCTACCTGATAATATTTTCTACTCACGAGTTGGCAACTCATCCCCGTTGTGCCATAGTTCTTGCAGGTTGACCGCACGGATCAGTAGCGGCATCGCTGGCACACAGTTGCATTCGGGTGATTGCTTTGGTAGGTGGTATATATTGGATCGTACCACTCTTGTATTTATTATTCCTGTTATATCTAGTTAACTCTATCAATCAGAAACTAGTATTTGTATATGTAGTAAGAGTTAGCAAGACTTGTAGTTGCGAGACTTAGAGCGATGGGTTATATGTTCGCTTTGTGGGTTGATGTCTTGCTTATTTCATTATCTTCTGTGTTGATCTTCGCCGTTAGGGGTCGTATACTCATATTTCTGTCTTGCATGGTTGTGATCCGCCGTTTGGCGAAGAGCTAGCTCCCGCTTGGGGATGCCCTTATTATTATTGTGTATATGTGGTTTTGGATCAAAATATACAAAGGAGGTGCTGCCCAAATTTTTAAAAGGCGAAACATGTTTTTCAACTAATAAAATCCACTTGCATTTTTCATGTCCCACTATTTATGCATTTAAGAAAACTTTTGATTTCATTATACCCTTATTTCAAAACTTCACCTCTTTTATTTTCTTTAAAAGGTTTAGATTTCTGGGCTTCGGCTTACTTAATTTACGTTACGCCTTTAGACATGGCGTGATTTAAGTGCCGGTCATGAACTAAATTTCGGGTCATGACAAAGTTGGTATCAGAGCGCTAGGTTTAATCTTGGTTCGAGTCTAGATTTGACTATGTGGAGTCTGGGGTGTGATCTATTTCGAAACCTAGGCTTGACCTTACGGAACTTAGACTTTAAAAGGGGGGTATTAGACCCGAACTTTCGTTTCATAGGCTGACCCTGATTGATGGAGTAGGTAGCTTAAGTAGAGTGACGTACCGTACGTATGTTCTGCGGCATATTTATAATACGATACTCCACTTAAGAAACCTTAGGATGTATATATTTTGAGATCTGAGATTCTCTACGTACCCATGATCATACATCCATTTGAGATCCTCGATTTTATTCATTTCCATGATCATACTCTTATTGATTTCGTTCCTCCTTATGATCATGTATTCATTTTGGGATCTGTTGATTCTTTTCATCCTTTTGATCTATTTTTGTCGATACTGGATTGAGCTTCCTGTCACCATGGTTTGAGCGCAGATTGAGCTGCTACTAGTGATGCAGTCAGGGAGAGCTCGTCATGGATGAGGACTGACCATCGTGTTTTCTGGTGACATGAGAACGTATCGATTTAGTGTTGTGACTTCTTGTTGAGGCGAATGTTCGGTTTTGCATCGGATGATCGGGCCATTGTTAGAGACTTCCAGTTGTGAGAGGACTATTGATGTACAACCTAACTCAGAGATCGTGATGTTGTCTACCGTGCAGATAGATGACCCAGCTGTTGCCAAGATTGATGGGATGTCGCTTCCAGAGCATATGAGCTAAGATCGCTGGAGCTTCCAGGCAGAGATGCGACAGATGATAGCTAGTCTATTTTGAGTTGACGAAGACGATTCATCAGATTTGATGCGTCGACGCAGACCCAAATGAGTTGAAAATTTTCAGTGTGGAGAGTCTTACTGATATCTAGAGTAGATCGATCCAGAGATGACGTTGTTCGTTGAATGATCCGATAGGAGATTAGTAAGTTGACCAGCTTTGGATAGAGGACCTCACCCAGATGCGTTGTGAGTTGATCAAGAACGGACGAATATAGAGTATTCTTCCGATGATCAGGACGAGTTCCTGAGGATTTGTTCGGCTAAATATCTTCTACAGAGTGATGAAGATACCGAGTTCGTGATTTCGAGTCTATATGAGAGATTCCGGATTGACTATAGCCGAGAACATTTGCAGTACGCAGATAGTATGATGTGACGTCGATGTGGATGATGATAAAGACGAGTGGAACCAGAGGTTTGTGCGAGATACTGACGAGCTGTTGTTACTCCCTGCTGAGATTAGAGATCGGATATATCTGCAGAGGCGTTGGGATGCGACCAGTTCCCGAGGAAATGTTGTGCTTAGTACGCAGATGTCCAGAAAATGAGAAAGATTATGTAAGAGTACCAGTCTCCGTACAATTCGACATAGGCGAGATCGAAAAAGACCTTGAGCAGGTTCTTTCCAGGCACTGTTGCGGTAAGATTTGCACCGAGGATCAGATGTGACATGTGTATTCAGAAGACCAGAAGCCGACGCTGGTGACGTGCTGCTTTATGAGTGGTCGTGATAATTGGCCAAGAGATGACCAGAGAAATGACAGAGCGGAATCATTTCCATTAGTGTAATGCTTTGAAAATTCGCTTAGGTTAATTTCGTGTTAATTAGCGATAATGTGTGTTTTTCATAAAACCTAGTAAATAACTATTTCCACTTAGACTGGAATAAATCTATTTTAATTGTGAAATTATGTAATTGCATAATTATCATGTTTTATTAATTAATATTTAAATTATTGTTCACTTAATTATCTATTTGCTAATTTATTATTTACTAAGCTAGATTTTTATTTAGTCATGTTCTAATCCAATATTACCCTAGTTTAAAATGTGTTTTGCAACCATGACAAATCAACCCTAATTTTGTAGCATGCTTTTACCTCTAATTCTTTTATGGTTCCAAAATACTTTTTAAAAGAAAACAAAAATTGAAAAATTGAAAAAAAGAAATGAAGAAGGGGAGCATGGTGTATTTATGAGGCATGGGGAAACCTTGACTTTGGACACCCTCACCCTCTCTCCCCCCCCCCCCTCATTCTCTCAGCTGAGCCACAGCAGCAGCTACAGGGTTACCTAAGACGGCAGCAAGGTTTCGGGAGGCATCGTCCATGCCAAATTCAAAAATTTTCCGTTTTAGCTAACCCTAACTAAGAATCGTTAACTAGAAATCGACGGAATATAAAATGCAAACACTTTACAAGTCTAGTGAGCAAGGAATAAAACCTTTGTAGACCGTTCCTTCACTTCAATAGCTCCGTGTAGTAGTCCCTTTCGCTGCGATCGTGAACTCCGGACTCTAGAGAGGATCCCATAAAGAAACGAACATGCTTGCTTCGAAGACTTCGAGGCCGAAGATGATCTACGTCGAGGAGACACTAACACAACCTATCTCTTCACTAATTATGAAATTAGTGAAGAAAACACCCTATAATAAATGGAAAGTAAAACACCCTATAATAAATGGAAAGTAGTAGAGGATGATGAAGTAGGAATTTTGCACACATTAGAAATCATTTTCCCATTCAAAATCATCACTTTGTCACAGACTAGAGAGCAAGCTCAAAAGCAAGAAGAAGATGAAGTCAAGTGATGAAATGAATTATGTGTGAGGTTAGAAATGCAACCAAAGGTTAAGCATGCCATGCTTAACCCTTGTAGAGAGTTAACCATGGCCATGGGTTAAAGGGTTGGGTTAAACAAATATCCTAAGCTAGACAAAAGAGTGGACAAAGTCAAAAATGCTTACAAGCTTCTACAAGCTTTCAACAAATATCAACCATGATAAAATCCACAATTTTGAATAACTTAATAATAAATATAAAACCCTAATATTAACCTAAGAATGGTTCAATCCTCATAAATCCCAGTTGCATTTTTAACCTAACATGATACATTTAACATATATCACATATATATCAATGTATCCAAAGTGAGAAAAGAAATCATAAGTGAGCTAATACTAGTTAATGTAATATAATATATCAAATATATAATTAAACATTAGATTATCAAATTAACTCTTGATTTAATAATCCGGTTATATCACCTATAACTGACTAATATCATAATATAACATCTTATCGAATCAACAGTTGATCCGAAAACCCGGTTATATCACATATAACCTTTCATGTCACACATCGCGAGAATAGAATGCGGTATCACATATCGCATTAATCTCGGTCCCGCACATATCTCATATGTGCTCCTTACTCCGTTTCGCTTGAGCCAGGAAACCCCTGTGTAGGACTTTAAAGACTCGTCAATACGCCGGCAGTAGGTGATGATCATATCAAACACCCACAAGCCGCAAGCGGTCTGCTAAACGTAACGGCCACCCGGGTATTGAGAGATCAGAAGATCAACAAGCAAGCCTGCTCACACTCCTGCGAATCCAATCAGTAACACTACCGTACAGTCCGGTCTCTTCGTCTTATATGTCGCATATCTCGTCTAGGGGTGGTAAACGTCAGACCCCAGTAACTCGATAAGTCATGTCGATATGAGGCCCATAACGGGTTGAGAAACTACTGATAACACTTACCAGTATATCTTTGAAGCAACCTTGGCTAGGGACTTCCTGTTATAGCCAATCGAGCACAGCGCTGTAGGGTTCCTAGGCACACTCTAGAGGTCTCACAAGGCATCAACCATGCCAATAACAAATTTTTCATGTGCCTACAAACCCTAATACGGATCGTTAACTAGATATTAGGCGAAACAACAAGTAGTAAACAAATTTACTGCAAAAAGGGAAGTGACTACAACCTTGGTAGATCCGGTCCTCCACTTCCTTAGCTCCGTGATGTCGTCCCTCCGCTGTACCCATCGGATCCCGGACTCTCGCGGTGGTTTCATCGAAGAAATGATCGGGCTAGGTCGTCGACTTCGATGCCGAAGATGATCTACGTCGAGACAACTCAAGATCAAGCTCCAACTTCACCAAGTCACCATTGAAGCTAGCAAGCTTCTTTCTCACTCTTGTGAAGAAAACACCCTATACTACATGGCATGTGGTAGAGGATGAAGAAATAGGAAGTGGGTTCACTTTAGAATTGGATTTCTCACTCTTTTTCTCAAATCACCATTGAAGCTAGCAAGCTTCTTTCTTCTTGAAGAAGAAGAAGAAGAAGAAAAAGAATATGATAAGAATAATAATTCAAATGATAAATCAAGTGAAGTTATCATAATGCAACCTTGGTTAAGTGTAGAGAGTAAACTAAGGTTAGGTGAATACTAAGGTTAGGTGAATGGTTAGGTTTAGGATGAAGACAAAGTGGTGGACTTTCAAAGATGCTTTGAAGCTTCAAGAAGCTTCAAGTAAAGAAAGAAAAATAAAGCCACCATTTCATCTTTTCCAAAAAGAATAAATAAATAAATAAATAATTAAATCAAAACCCTAACCATTAACATAACCATGGTTTAATCATACACACCCAAGTTTGCATGTATCATCAAACATGATACAATCAAGTGCACAAAAATATATCACATATACAATGTGCACAACAAGTGAGAAAATCCATCTTAAGTGAACAAATACTAGTTAATGTAAAGTAATATATCAAATATATAATTATACATTAAATCATTAAATCAACACTTGATTTAACGATCCGGTCATATCGCATATGAACGACTAATATCCAATGTATCGATTTATCGAATCAATCCTCGATTCGATAACTAGGTTATATCGCATACAACCATTCGATACATTCATCATGAGAATAGAATACGGTATCACATACACGCATTATTCTCGGTCCCGCACATATCTCATATGCGCTCCTATTTCGTTTCGCTTGAGCCAGAAAACCTCTGTGTAGGACTCTAAAGACTCATCAATACGCCGGCAGCAGCTGATGATCATATCAAACACCCACAAGCCGCAAGCGGTCTGCTAAACGTAACGGCCACTCGGGTATTGAGCGATCAGAAGATCGACGAGCAAGCCCGCTCACACTCCTGTGAATCCAACCAGTAACACTTACCGTACAGTCCGGTCTCGTCGTCTGATATGTCGCATATCTTGCCTAGGGGTGGTAAACGTCAGACCCCAATAGCTCGATAAGTCGTGTCGATATGAGGTCTATAACAGTTCGAGAAACTACTGGTAACACTTACCAGTAAATCTCAGCAACCCTGGCCAGGGATGTCCGGTTATAGCCAATCGAACACAGCGCAACATCAACTCCCTATACCGGGAGAGACGAATCCCCTCCTATCGCTCATTGCCTCCATGTGATTCGGGACTGTACCCAAAAACCACCGTTTTACACGCCCTCTTGGACGTGGTAAGGTGGAAATCAAAGCACAGTGGGAATCACACAAGACTCTATGACGATCTCGGGTCTACAGACTAACCTGTTCCAGTGTCACCAGAGAACTGCCATCTGACGTAAGGTATAATACCATCTGGGAGTTCTCGGCGAGTCCGTCCAGTGTACCCAGTCTCCACTGAGCACCCGTATATCATCTCTGATGTCAAACACCAATGGATATGGGATCATCCATCGTCCATCTGTATGGGTCGAGAAGGTATACGCTAGTCTACTCTGGTATATCGATGCCCCATCTCGATACACCTACGACTAGGGACCTTGAAGGATGTACTTATGGACTACCATGTCCCTACTAGTATGATCCGCATCATAGTCCAGGTAGTCAAGTACACATCCTAAGGGCTTTACCAACATGTAACAGAGAGACAATCAGTGTACACGTTAAGGTAAAGAGCAACCAGATAGCATACTATCATGTCGAGCAAGAAAGTCCTCCCTATATATGTCCAAGCATCCACTACAATATACATCTTATGTATAGTAATGGCCTTTAGGGCATACATATAACTAACAATCTCCCACTTGCACTAGGGCCATCTGATAGCAGTGGTTGCAGTATCTCATACTAAACCATCCCATAATAGTCTCTCTCTGGGAAAAGGCCTTTGTGAGTGGATCCGCCGTGTTGTCCTCTGAGTCTACTCTCCTAACCTCGATCATCCTAGAGATCAACTATCTCCATGATCAGGTGACACTGCCTCAGAATATGTCTGGATCACTGATGGGACTGGCGTTCCTAGGCCTAAGCCACAACTCCATTGTCACACAATGGGAGGAACTATGTTCATCTCATGAACAAATATACATCCAGACTGCCTCTTTGGTAGAATCTTAAGTAGCGATGTATCTTTCCTTTAATCGTCTTGTATGTCACGGTATCTAGCTTGGAACTCTTCCAACATACCGTCCCTCCATAGAGGGTAAAGACAATGCCTGTGACTGACATTCAGTCGTCCTTATCACCCTGGAACACTTCCAGTGATTCTCCCCAGGATCGATTGATACCATCTCACTACATGTAGTGAGAATCCTAACATCCATTTAGATCTATCTCATAGATCCAAAACCCAGGATTTAGTAGGTATCACTTTGATCCTATGTGGAGAATCATTGTGATAAGCGGAGATTGATCGAGCGTAGCATAGGAAACTTCTTCCCTATCAAGAGTATGTCATCCACATACTCAACGAGGACCGTCACCATACTCCCTACTACCTTTTTGTTTATACAAGGTTCATCTACCATTTTGATGATGTCAAACTCTTTGACTAATACATCAAAACAGATGTTCCAACTCCGCGATGCCTGCTTTATCACATAAAACATCTTGCACACGTTTCCGCTGCTCCCACTGTCTACGAAGCCCTCTGACTGTGTACTTACAGACTCTCTTTTCTGAAACCATGTATCATTTTAGAAAAGCAGTCATGACACCCAACCACCAGATATCATAGTCATGGTATGTAGCCGTGGCAAGTAGGATCTGGATGGACTTAAGCATAGCTACTTAGAAAAGGTTTCAAGAAAATCCATACCTGATCAATGATGCAAACCTTTAACAAGTCTAGTTTTGAAAGTCTCAACTTTTCCAAGTACACCAAGTAATCTTCTCAAGATATACTTGCTCCTGATGGGGATTTAACCCTTCAGATATAGCAACCAAAGTCCATACTTTGTTGGTGTATAAGGATTCCAACTCAGATCGCTAAGCATCCAGCCATTCTTACAGAGTCTCACTCCTGATGGCCAGCTCGAAACTAGTTGGGTCATCATCTCATGATGCAATCCTCGCTCCCACTGTCATAGAGAAACTGAAGTATCTCTCAGGTGGGTGAGGAACCCTACTAGATCGGCGGAGAGGCTGAGGTTCGTTGGTAACTATTGAATCGTTTGGTTCTTTCAAATCATCAGCTGCAGTTTGTATAGCTGGAATATTTCCAGTTCTACATAACAGATCTTGCCTCGAGCTTGTCCGGATTTTGCTTTTTAGACATAGGCTGGACAACCCCAAATCTTAACAAACTTAAGATATGTACTCTTCCCTTTCCATATCACATATGAAGTGGTAGGCAATTGATTTGATTGGAACCCTATTCAATAGGTATGCAGCTTCTCAAGCGCAAAACTCCCAAAAAGGAAATAGGTAACTCAGTAGTACTCATCATAGAGCACACCATATCAGATAGGGTATTATTGCTCCGCCCCGATATACCATCGTGCTATGGTGTATACGGAGGAGTAATGCTGAGAGAGAATCTCATTCTCCTTTAGAATAGTCCAGGAATTCCGTGCTCAAGTATTCTCCTCCCTGATCGCATCATAGGACATAATACTTATACCCGTATTTTGGTTCTCTACTTCTTACTTATATTCTGTGAATATCTCAAAAGTTTCGGACTTGTGTTTCAACAGGAACATATGTCTGAATCTTGAGAGATTATCAGAGAATGTAATGAAGTACAAAGAACCGGTCCTGGCATGTGTAGACAGGGGACCTTACATACATCAACATGTATCAATCCCAAGAGTTTACTAAATCTTTCTCTGTTTCCAATAAACAGAGCTGTGGTCATCTTATCTCTATGACATGACTGGCAAGTTTCACAAGATGTAAATTCAAACTAATTTAAATATGCATCTATATATAACTTCAGCTAGTCGGGTCGTATTGATATGACCTAGTCTACAATACCTCAAGAAGGATTTGTTCATTTCTGAACTCTTCCTCTTGTGTGTGTTGTGTATACTAAGAACTGTAGTTTGATTTAGAACATTAATGTTTTAGATAACGTGTCTGAACAGATCAACTTTTGATATAGGAAATGTTCAAAACATTATCCAACAATACAAAATTTTATCATTTCTTTACTAATAAAGAGACTGATATGATTTTGTATATCAGGTTCGGTATCTAATAACATTCGTTTAGAATCAATGTATTTAGAATACTGGGTGACAGTGACCAACAGACTTGGCTGCAACACTTGCCCCGTTTTCTGTCTCATGAAACTTATCACCCATTCTCAGTTCTCTACCTTTCTGTAGCCCTACGTAACAGATTACATATCTGGGATCCTGATCCGGTATCAAATACCCAGGACGTGGAGGATCTAGAGAAACAGTTCTTTGTAATGAACACACCCGAAGATGATGCATTAACATGCACTTTCTTCGTTTGGGCGGCACGGGAAATCTGGTATTCCCCAATTCCTGCTCGGTCTTATAACAATTATAAGTTGGAGCGGGACCAACGTTCCCCAGCTCAGTATAACAAGCGGGTTCGGTCAATGCATCCGTATTATTATCTTAATTAAGGCGTGAAATGGTCGCTACCAGGAGAGAGAGAGAAGAAGAAAACACTCAGCGTGCGCTCTTGCAAGAATAGATTGGTTATTATTTTATCTAATCAGGATGGCTCCCACTGTTTTTATCAAATCTTCTTTCAAACCCTAAAAGGAAAGACTAGCCGGGATTAATTACACGCTACAAGTTCGCCAATCTTTCAGCCAGGCCATTGTCGGTACTTTGAGGGAGGTCCCCCGTGCTTTCGCACGAACCTAATTAATGTAAACCTCGTTTTCCCAGAGGCGTAACCTCGTTAACACCTTTCTAGACACCTACTTGATCGGCTAATTGTAATGTGTAAAACTCTCTCAGGAGTAACTCTTACTCGCAGCGGGTATCGGGATCCAACTATCTCATAGAAGGTATGCAATCTCATTGCAAATTTCAACACTTGAAATTCCCGATAATTTTGCCCCTAGCGTCCTATGACCTTGACGCAGGCCAACAAACCATAGTGCGCTAGTCAAGTTCAACCCGTCATTTCCTGATTGAATTAAACCCACCCGCACGAACCTTGACGCAGGCCAACAAAGTCGCACGACTACCCTAATCCAATCTGCATCATATGCATAAGCAGATAAATACTAGTTAGCTACCGTACACTACGCCTTGGCGCAGGCCAACAAACGTAGCACGAATACTAACTACCACTTATCTGAAATGACGGAGGGCTACGACAGGTTTTTTTGAAAACCTATTGCGTAATGAACTTGATATCGTTGTAGAATCAAATGATTTTAAAATGGTGTGTTTTTAAGGCTTTTCTAGTTTTGCTAAAGGGATCACTCCCGGTGAAGGAATCGTCGGCCCTTTCCTCGTCGAATGAGGTGCGGGATATATCATATATATCACTGTGCAAAGCAGAAACTATAGAAGCTATCAAAAGACAAACCGAGTGTGTAACATCTTCCAGTTATTGCTAAAGGGGTCACTCCCGGTGAAGGGATCGTCGGCCCTTTCCTCATCGAATAAGGTGCAGGATATATCATATATACCTCTATGCAAAGCAAGAACTGTAGCTACCTATTTTAATTTTGAAATTCGATTCCACAACATCTTTAGGTTTCTTTTTACTTTCATTAATCATATTAATGAAGTCCCATCATTTAAGTTACCTAAATATGACAGATAAATACGATGTACACTTATGCCATCCGCATTCGCATCGATGTCCCCTTGTGCACCGTTAGGTTAGGTGACTAACAGCAGAACGGGGCAGGGCTAGCGCGGGTGTAAAATATAAGTAACGCCTATATAATATATCATATATACTATATACTGTATCTATCACAGAACATCATATGATCACATCACAGATATCGCAGCAGAAGAAACATATATGAAATATTGGATATACTAGGACGTCCGTGTTTTCAATACGAGCCAGTATAAAACACGGATTCCACGGTCGCGATGAATAGCCAAACCCACACCCCTAGACCCCTACGAGAGCGGCAAGCAACCCTACCAATTCTAAGGTTAGGAGACCCGGACTCGACTCCTCGAGTTGGTCTCCCACTGGACTCCAGAACCCGGTTACTTGTGCCCTCCTCCTTGGGTCTATCCTAGTGCGGAAAAGTAAATAATATACAATGGTGACATCATCCGCAACCTGGAAGTGCCCCAATAAAAGAATATTACATACAAGTTTTTACATGAATGAAAATGAAAAACACTCATCTCATATAAAAAAAACCCGTCTATTCAAACACGACGATCCAATATAACATATCCAGCAACACATAACATCACATGTCATCAACGTAAGTAAACATGCGTATCCCAATTGTCGTTGGCATATAGCAACGAAACCGGCGATATCACATATTACACTTACGGTCACAGAAAAGAAAGTGTAAAACTACAACAGTTGGAATCCGCAAACTCATTAGACATCGCACGCCTAACCAAATGAATTCCTTAGACATCGCATGCCTAACAATTATAAACCCCGCATTCTAGTCTCATTATCGAAAACTCTTTTCAATATCAAGTCGGGCAATTTAACAAGATTCCCGCCATTTTGATCGAACGCTCGTCGCAAACTTCAGTTGACGGCCGCACCCCCGATACCGTCGACGAAGTGCACCAAGGCGGAACACCACTGCCGCGAGCACCCGAACGGATGCTTTCGGCGACGGGGTTCTCCTACAGTCACTTGGTCGGGGCTATGGGGTGTAGCTGTCTATTAAGTTTATCCGGTGAGTATCCGCGTACACTACGTGATTGCGACGGACTTTTGATCGCATCAAAATTCCGTGGCAACCGATCAAGTGAGACTAAACTGCTATGTTTATAACATTCAAATCAGTTATCTCATAACTACATGTGGATTCCAAATATTGTATCACATTCCAGATAATTAGAAAATGTTAAACTTTCCGATCGAACAATCAAACACCCAAGTTTTCCCGAAGCAGCTCAACACATGAAATAAGTTCAAAAACATTCACTTCATACCTCAGTACTAACCGTCCAGCCGTAGAAGGTTCAAGCCAACGCCTCACATGTGGCACGCCGTACTGCCCCAAACCCTAAGGTTCAAAGGGCAGTTTAAGACGGTCACATAATCGAGTTAAGGTTTGTTGTCTTCTAGAGGGACCATCGCGTTACTTGCACTACTTAGAACGTGATTAAACTACGGAAATATCCAACAATTGGAAATTTCCTGCCAGGGGAAAAAGTGGGTATTTATATCTGGTCGAACTTTTAACATATTCTAAAATTACCCGGAAAAACACATAGACAAAGTTTGATAATCCGATCGAATCTACGAACTCCCAATACAACCCAGAAAACTCAACTCTTGAGTAAGATTTAAAAATTCCCAGAAAATACAGCACCAAAATATAGGAATTACTGTGCAAAAACCAATTGAAGAAGAGACTAAGTGGCCGCGGAACCGCCGCATTAGCCATGCTAATGCCGCAGTTCAGCTGCACTTTGATGGAATCAGGAGTACGGTCTTCACAGTAATTCTTAGAAACTCCTGCTGATTTTTCTGGATATTTTTAATTCTCGAAAATCCCCGATTTCAAAAAATGTACAAAGAGCAATTTTGCATTAGGGTTTCGGTTCGATCGGACTTCTAACTCTGTCTACGCATCGCCTAAGGCTCTAGCTAGGCTCTGATACCACTGTAGGGTTCCTAGGCACACTCTAGAGGTCTCACAAGGTATTAACCATGCCAATAACAAATTTTTCATGTGCCTACAAACCCTAATACGGATCGTTAACTAGATATTAGGCGAAACAACAAGTAGTAAACAACTTTACTGCAAAAAGGGAAGTGACTACAACCTTTGTAGATCCGGTCCTCTACTTCCTTAGCTCCGTGATGTCGTCCCTCCGCTGTACCCATCGGATCCCGGACTCTCGCGGTGGTTTCATCGAAGAAATGATCGGGCTAGGTCGTCGACTTCGATGCCGAAGATGATCTACGTCGAGGCAACTCAAGATCAAGATCCAACTTCACCAAGTCATGAAACTTGTGAAGAAAACACCCTATACTACATGGCAAGTGGTAGAGGATGAAGAAATAGGAAGTGGGTTCACTTTAGAATTGGATTTCTCACTCTTTTTCTTAAGTCACCATTGAAGCTAGCAAGCTTCTTTCTTCTTGAAGAAGAAGAAGAAGAAGAAGAAAAAGAATATGATAAGAATAATAATTCAAATGATAAATCAAGTGAAGTTATCATAATGCAACCTTGGTTAAGTGTAGAGAGTAAACTAAGGTTAGGTGAATGGTTAGGTTTAGGATGAAGACAAAGTGGTGGACTTTCAAAGATGCTTTGAAGCTTCAAGAAGCTTCAAGCAAAGAAAGAAAAATAAAGCCACCATTTCATCTTTTCCAAAAAGAATAAATAAATAAATAAATAATTAAATCAAAACCCTAACCATTAACATAACCATGGTTTAATCATACACACCCAAGTTTGCATGTATCATCAAATATGATACAATCAAGTGCACAAAAATATATCACATATACAATGTGCACAACAAGTGAGAAAATCCATCTTAAGTGAACAAATACTAGTTAATGTAAAGTAATATATCAAATATATAATTATACATTAAATCATTAAATCAACACTTGATTTAACAATCCGGTCATATCGCATATGACCGACTAATATCCAATGTATCGACTTATCGAATCAATCCTCGATTCGATAACTAGGTTATATCGCAGACAACCATTCGATACATTCATCACGAGAATAGAATATGGTATCACATACACGCATTATTCTCGGTCCCGAACATATCTCATATGCGCTCCTATTTCGTTTCGCTTGAGCCAGGAAACCTGACTCTAAAGACTCGTCAATACGCCGGCAGCAGGTGATGATCATATCAAACACCCATAAGCCGCAATCGGTCTGCTAAACGTAACGGCCACCCGGGTATTGAGCGATCAGAAGATCGACGAGCAAGCCCGCTCACACTCCTGTGAATCCAACCAGTAACACTTACCGTACAGTCCGGTCTCGTCGTCTGATATGTCGCATATCTTGCCTAGGGGTGGTAAATGTCAGACCCCAATAGCTCGATAAGTCCTGTCGATATGAGGTCTATAACAGTTCAAGAAACTACTGGTAACACTTACCAGTAAATCTCAGCAACCCTGGCCAGGGATTTCCGGTTATAGCCAATCGAACACAGCGCAACATCAACTCCCTATACCGGGAGAGACGAATCCCCTCCTATCGCTCATTGCCTCCATATGATTCGGGACTGTACCCAAAAACCACCGTTTTGCACGCCCTCTTGGACGTGGTAAGGTGGAAATCAAAGCACAGTGGGAATCACACAAGACTCTATGACGATCTCGGGTCTACAGACTAACCTGTACCAGTGTCACCAGAGAACTGCCATCTAACGTAAGGTATAATACCATCTGGGAGTTCTCGGCGAGTCCGTCCAGTGTACCCAGTCTCCACTGAGCACCCGTATATCATCTCTGATGTCAAACACCAATGGATATGGGATCATCCATCGTCCATCTGTATGGGTCGAGAAGGTATACGCTAGTCTACTCTGGTATATCGATGCCCCGTCTCGATACACCTACGACTAGGGACCTTGAAGGATGTACTTATGGACTACCATGTCCCTACTAGTATGATCCGCATCATAGTCCAGGTAGTCAAGTACACATCCTAAGGGCTTTACCAACATGTAACAGAGAGACAATCAGTGTACACGTTAAGGTAAAGAGCAACCAGATAGCATACTATCATGTCAAGCAAGAAAGTCCTCCCTATATATGTCTAAGCATCCACTACAATATACATCCTATGTACAGTAATGGCCTCTAGGGTATACATATAACTAACAAGCGCAACATCAACCCCCAATACCGTTAGAGACAAAACCCCTCCTATCGCTCTTTGCCTCCATGTAACTCGGGACTGTACCCAGAAGCCACCGTTATGCACGTTCTCTTGAACGTGGTAAGGTGGAAATCAAAGAACAGTGGGAATCACACAAGACTCTATGACGATATGGGGTCTACAGACTAACCTGTACCAGTGTCACCAGAGAACTGCCATCTGACGTTAGGTATAATACCATCTGGGAGTTCTCGGCGAGTCCGTCCAATGTACCCAGTCTCCACTGAGCACCCGTATACTATAGTCCGTCCAGTGTACCCAGTCTCCACTGAGCACCCGTATACTATCTCTGATGTCAAACACCAATGGATATAGGATCATCCATCGCCCATCTACATGGGTCGAGAAGCTATACGCTAGTCTACTCTGGTATATTGATGCCCTGTCTCGATACACCCACGACTAGGAACATTTGAAGGATGTACTTAGCGACTATACTGTCCCCTCTAGTATGATCTGCATCATAATCCTGGTAGTCAAGTACTCATCCTAAGGGCTTTATCAACATGTAACATAGAGACAATCAGCGTACTTGTTAAGATAAAGAGCAACCAGATAGCATACTATTATGTCGAGCAAGAAAGTCCTCCCTATATATGTCCAAGCACCCACTACAGTATACATCATATGTACAGTAATGGCCTCTATGGCTTACATATCACTAACAGCTACCCCCTCCCCTTCATTTCTCCTTCTTCTTCTCTCATTGCTAAGCCTCCATTTCCCAAAAGAAAATCCAGAATTCTAGCAAAAATCATCACTACTTCCCCTTTTTCCAAACAAGCTTAGTTCTTGGCCAAATCTCTTTATGTACTAGCATGTTTGGATCACCCTCTCAACCATTTTGAGGTATAATCCTAAACTAAAATACTTAAGTGCTAAAGTTTTAGTTATTTAGCTTATGTAGTGTTTAAGTAGTATATTAGTGCTAATTATGTGTTTTAAGAGGAGATTGGGTTAAGATAGGGTTTTTATGGCTTAAGTAGCTTAATTAAGTGTTGTTAGTGTTATATAATCAAGTCTTTTCACCGGTTTACACTAAAACACCATATTGTTTTAAATTAGTGTTTAATTAAAGTTTAATTAAGAATCGTTTTCTTTTTGGGATCTTCTTTTAAACCAAAAGTTTCAGAATAAAGTTGCAATTACTGGAGCATAGTTACTGGACTAGGATCACACACCCAAAGCACGAAGCCCCCATTCCCCTTTGTGGCCGCAATTTTATCTGTTCTGGAAGCAAATTGCGGCCAGAGTAGGGATCTGGGTGTCGAAGTTTCGATGTTTGGTGTCTGCTGTATATTTAAGGTATTTGGTACATGCAAATTTTTCCAGTTGTACTCGTATTAAAATCTGGGACCAATTGCCTATATTTATAGTTTTGTGACTTGCGCGACACGTACATTCCGAGTCTGGGTTTGGTGTTTGCTGTGTAGCACAACATGTCGGGGTGGTTTCAGACGTTAGCACACACGTTTGGTGCTACAAGTGCACTTGCGTTTAGCTTATGACGCTAGTTTTCTCGTATGGTCTTGATATTGCGTTTTGCTGGATATTAGTCTTATGTGTGTTGCATTGTGTAATTCTAGGATCGGTCGCGTAGACATCGGACGCGGCGCGGAAATGAAAAGCGGTGATTGGATCAGACTAGCGGAGCCGTTCCGGTGAGTAGATATACACATTTATGGGGGAATCGTTTGGATGGCGCAAGACGCCCGATAGTTAGAATTTCGATTAGTACTTGCACTAATATGCGTAGTTCCTAGTTATTACTCTCGTTGCATCGCATCATCTTTTAAATATATATGTGATATAATCTCATAGGACACTCACACTATTAACATTGGTTTATGCTGAACGGGCACTATTCATGGGGACACACATGCCTTGGTAATTGCTATTCCACGAACACTATATAACTTGTTTAAATCTGAATCTTATCAATTGCGCCAATTATGATTAATAAACCTGTATTTATATTTTCAATTCATTAGGATGGATACGTAGGATTGCTAGTCATGTGCATATATCTAACTGCATCATCGTTCATGCATAGTTTTCCAGTTCCGCATCGCATTTCATATTGTTGACATCCAGACATTCATGCATTATGATTCTTCTCGAGGATTTCCGCATTTACGAGATTTATGCATTTGGAGAAACCGCAAGGATTTAAAGAATGTATTACCATTTTTAAAATGTAAGTTGCGGTTTTCTCGTGATATGATGTATATATCATCCACCATGAGATTTCTCGGTTCTTGAGTGGTATCATACAACCGATTCGAGGAGGAAGAGGAACCGTCTGTGGGTGCATGGTGGACCCGGTGCAGTACCCCGGGGTAAGATGGTCGCAGATGATGGCGTTGAGCCCGGCAAGGGAGCACTACCTGTAGGGTTCCTATGAACGACAGCAAGGTTTCGGAAGGCATCGTCCATGCTATTTTCAAAATTTTGCCGTTTTAAAGAACCCTAAACTAGAATCGTTAACTAGAAAATCATACGAAACGAAATGTAAAATCCTTTATATCTAAGTGATAACGGAATACAACCTTTGTAGACCGGTCCTTCACTTCAATTGCTCCTTGTAGTGGTCTCTTCGCTGCGATCATGGAACTCCCGGACTCTTGCATGGCTTCTCCAGGTGAAAGGAATGAACTTGCTTAAAGTCTTCGAGGCCGAAAATGATCTATGTCGAGGAGACACTAACTCAAGCTACTACTTCACTAATGAAAGATTAGTGAATCTAACACCCTAGAGTAAAGTGCTAATCTAGTAGAGGATAATGAAGTAGGAAGTGGGCTCACTTTAGTTTTGTTTTTCTCACAATATTTTCTCACTTTGGAAAAAGCTAGCAAGCTTTTTCTCAAGGATGAAGAAGATGAAGTCAAGAGATGAGAATGAACTAATAAGGTGAGAGAGTCAACCATGGGTGAGTTTGTATCATATATCTAACTCATGTAGAGACATAACCATGGCTAAGTTAATAAATATCTTTAGTAAGAAAAAATTAGTAGACCAAGTCAATACACCCATAAGCTTCTACAAGCTTCATGCATGTGACTAATTATCCACTAATTTGGATTTACTTTAAATATTTAAACCCTACATTATAATTAGTATGGTGTAAGTCTCATACACCCATGTAGTATGTATCATCAACAATGACACAAAATAAAACACAATTAATATATATCACATATATATTAAGTGTGCACATGTGAGAAAAATAAATACTTAAGTGAGCTAATATTAGTTAAAGTAAACTAGGATATCAAATATACAATTATACACTAAATTATCAAATCAACACTTGATTTAATAATCCGACTATATCACATATAACCGACTAATATTATATGTACCAACTTATCGAATCAACATTTGATTCGATAATCCGGCTATATCACATATAACCAACCGATATAAATATCGCAAAAATAGAATACGGTATCACATACTCGTATCAATCTTGGTCCCGCATATATCACATATGTGATCTTACTTCGTTTTGCCTGAGCCAGTAAAACCTCTATGTAGGACTCTAAATACTCGTCAATACGCCAGCAGTAGGTGATGATCATATCAAACACCCACAAGCCGTCAGCGGTACTAGCTGGGCGTAACGGCTACCCGGGTATTGAGCGATCAGAAGATCAACAAGTAAGTCTGCTCTAGCTCCTGTAAAGTCTGTCAGTAACACTACCGTACAGTCCGATCTCTTTGCCTAAGATGTCGCATATCAAGTCTAGGGGTAGTAAACGTCAGACCCTAGTAACTTGATAAGTCATACCGATACGAGGCTCATAATGGGTCGAGAAACTACTGATAACACTTACCAGTAAATCTCTAAATCAGCCCTGGCCAGGGACTTCCAGTTATAGCCAATCGAGCACAGCACGACATCTACCCCCAATACCGGGAAAGACGAAATCCCCTCCTATCGCTCATTGCCTCCATGTGACTCGGGACTGTACCCAAAAACCACCATTTTGCACGTCCTCTTGAACGTGGTAAGGTGGAAATCAAAACACAGTGGGAATCACACAAGACTCTATGACGATCTCTGGTCTACAGACTAACCTGTACCAGTGTCACCAGAGAACTGCTATCTGACGTCAAGTATAATACCATCTAGGAGTTCTCGGCGAGTCCGTCCAGTGTACCTAGTCTCCACTGAGCAACCGTATACCATCTCTGATGACAAACACCAATGAATATGGGATCATCCATCGTCCATCTCATGGGTAGAGAAGCGTATACGCTAGCCTACTCTGGTATATCGATACCCCGTCTCAATACACCCACGACTAGGAATATTAAAGGATGAACTTATAGACTACCATGGCCCTACTAATATGATCTGCATCATAATCCTGGTAGTCAAGTACACATCCTATGGGCTTTACCAACATGTAACCTTGAGACAGTATCAAGAGACAAGTATACATGTTAAGGTAAAGAGCAACCAGATAGCAAACTATCATGTCGAGCAAGAAAGTCCTCTCTATATATGTCCAAGCATCCACTATAATATACATCATATGTACAATAATGGCCTCTAGGGCATACATACAACTAACAATCTCCCACTTGAACTAGGGCTAGCTGTTGTAGTATCGCATACCCAACATCCCGAAGAGTCTCTCGAACTGTATCTGGGGAATATCTTTCGTGAGTGGATCCGCTGTGTTGTTCTTCATGTCAACTCTCCTGACCTCAATCTCCCGGCGATCAACTATCTCTCGGATCAGGTGATACCGCCTCAGAATATGCCTGGATCGCCGATGGGACTTGGGTTTCTTGGCCAAAGCCACCGCTCCATTGTTTTCGCAATACAAGGGTATTGGATACTCAATGGATGGAACCACTCCAAGTTCAGTTATGAACTTCTTCATCCAGACAGTTTCTTTGGCAGCATCATTGGCAGCGATGTATTCAGCCTCCATCGTCGAGTCTGCCACGGTTTCCTTCTTGGAACTCTTCCATCATACCGCCCCTCCGTTGAGTGTAAAGACAAATCCCGAGTGCGACTTAGAGTCGTCCTTATTACTCTGGAAGCTCGAATCGGTAAAGGACTCTACTTGGAGTTCTCCGTTACCATACACCAAGAGCATCTCTTTAGTCCTTCTCAAGTACTTGAGAATGCTCTTCAAAGCTGTCCAGTGACTCTCTCCTGGATCTGCTTGATACCTACTCACTACACTTAGTGAGTATGCTATATTGGGTCTGGTACATAGCATCGCGTACATGATAGAGCCTACCGCTGAAGCATAGGATATCCCTTGCATGCGAGCACTCTCTAAATCAGTCTTGAGAGACATCTTTTTGGAGAGAGTGAGTCCTGAGATCGTGGGTAAGAACCCACGCTTGGATTCTTCCATACTAAACCTCTTTAGTATGGTGTCAATGTACCTGGATTGGAACAATCTCAGTATCTGTTTAAATCTATCTCTATAGATCTTAATCCCCATGATGCAGGAGGAATCACCTAGATCTTTCATTGAGAATCTTTGTGATAAGAAGAGCTTGACGATTGCAGCATAGGAATATCATTTCCTATCAAGAGTATGTCATCCACGTACAATACAAGGAAGACAACCTTACTCTCTCCCATCTTCTTGTATATACAAGGTTCATCTACGTTTTTGACGAAGTCAAACTCTTTGACAACGACATCAAAACAGATGTTCCAACTCCGCGATACTTGCTTTAACTCGTAGATGGATTTAAGCAGCTTGCACACCTTTCCGCTTCTCCCACTGTCTACGAAGCCCTCTGGCTGAGTCATGTACACGCTCTCTTCTAAATCACCATTTAGAAAGGCGGTCTTAATATCCATTTTCCAGATTTCATAGTCATGGTATACAGCAATGGCAAGTAGGATCCGGATGGACTTAAGCATAGCCATTGGAGAAAAGGTTTCTTCATAATCCACACCTGGTCGTTGACGAAAACCTTTTGCAATAAGTCTAGCTTTGAAAGTCTCAACTTTTCCATCTACACCAAGTTTCTTCTTAAAGATCCATTTGCTCCCAATGGGTTTTACCCCTTCAGAAGCAACTTCCAAAGTCCATACTTTGTTAGTATACATAGATTCCATCTCAGATCGCATTGCATCCAGCCACTTCACAGAGTCTCTACTCGTGATGGCCTGCTCGAAGCTAGTTGGGTCATCATCCTCCATGATGCAATCCTCGCTTCCACCATCAATGAGAAAACCGTAGTATCTCTCAGGTAGATGAGGAACCCTACTAGATCGGCGGAGAGGCTGGGGTTTGTTAGGCACTATCGAATCCTCTGGTTCCACTAAATCTTCAGTTATAGTTTGTGTATCTGGAACTTCTTCCAGTTCTACCTCTTTGCCAATAATTTCTTTTACAAGAAATTCCTTTTCTAAAAAGGTGGCATGTTGAGCAACAAACACCTTTTGTTCCTCACTGTGGTAGAAAAAATATCCATATGAATTCTTTGGATATCCCACAAACTTGCAAAGAACTGATCGTGCCTCGAGTTTGTCTGGATTTTGCCTTTTGACATAGGCCGGACAACCCCATATCTTAACTCGTTTAAGATATGCTCTCTTCCCACTCCATATCTTATATGGTGTGGTAGGTACAGATTTAGATAGAACTTGATTCACTAGGTATGCTGCTGTCTCAAGCGCATAACCCTAAAAGGAAATAGGCAACTCAGCAGTGCTCATCATAGAGCGCACCATATCTAATAGGGTGCGATTCCTCCGTTCCGATACACCGTTGTGCTGTGGTGTATATGGAGGAGTAAGCTGACAGAGAATCCCATTCTCTTTTAGAAAGTCCAGGAACTCCTTGCTCAAGTATTCACCTCCTCGATCAGATTGAAGGATTTTAATACTTTTACCCGTTTGGCTCGACTTCAGACTTATATTCCTTGAATTTATCAAAACCTTCAGACTTGTGTTTCATCAGGAACACATGTCCGTATCTTGAGAGATCGTCAGTGAATGTAATGAAGCACGAAGAACCATTCATGGCATGTGTAGACATAGGACCACATACATCACTATGTATCAGACCCAAGAGCTTACTAGCTCTTTCTCCGTGTCCAGAAAACGGAGTTTTGGTCATCTTGCCTTTGAGACATAACTGACAAGTGTCATAAGATGAAAATTCGAACGAATTCAAATATCCATCCTTATGTAACTTAGCTAGCCGTGTCGCATTGATATGACCGAGTCTACAATGTCACAAGAAGGATTCGTTCAATTCTGAACTCTTCTTCTTGTGTGTTTTGTATGTTAAGAACTGTGGTTTGATTTAGAACGTATATGTCATTAATTAACGAGCCTGATCTAATCAACTTTTGATTCAGGAAGATGTTCATAATATTATCCTGTACTACAAAATTATATCCTTCTATACTTAATAAAGAAACTGATATAAGATTGCATATCAGGGTCAGAATGTAATAGCATTCGTTCAGAATCAATGTATTACCATTTGGTAATACAAGGTGATATTCTCCAACTGCTTTGGCTGCAACATTTGCACCATTCCCTACTCTTACGGAATGATCACCCATTCCCAGTTCTCTACCTTTCGTTAGCCCATGTAATATATTACATATGTGGGATCCCGATCCGGTATCTAATACCCAGGACGTAGAGTGAACTGAGAAAAAGTTCTCAATAACTAACACACCCGAAAAAGATGCATCAACATGCTTATTCTTCGTTTGGGCGGTGTAGGAATCCGGATATGTCCCTACTCCCTGTTCAGTCTTATAACAATTATAAGAAAGAAAGGAACCAACGTTCCCATGCTCAGTATAACAAGCGGGTTTGGTCAATACATCCATATTATTATCTTGATTAAGACGTGACATGGTCACTACCTGGAGAGAGAGAGAAGAAAACACTTTAGCGTATGCTCTTGCAAGATCAGATTGGTTATTATTTTATCTAATCAGGATGGCTCCCACTGTTTTTATCAAATCTTCCTTCAAACCCTACAAGAAATACTAGCCGAGATTAATTACAGTCTACAATTTCGCTAACCGTACAGCCAGGCCAGTGTCAGTACTTTGAGGGAGGTTCCCCGTGCTTTTGCACGGACCTAATGAAAATAAACCTCGTCTTCCCAAAAGCGTAGCCCCGTTAACATCTTTCTACACACCTAATGGGTTAGCTAATTATAAAGTGTAAAACTCTCCCAGGAGCAACTCTTGCTCGCAGTGGGATCAGAATCCAACTATCTCATAGAAGGTATGCAATCTCATTGCAAGTTTCAACACTTGAAACTCCCGATATCTTTTGCCCCAAGCGATCTATGAACTTGACAAGATCAACAAACTATAGACCGCAAGTCAAGTTTAACCCGTCATTTCTTGATTGAATTAAACCCACCCGCACGAATCTTGACAAGGTCAACAAGGCCGTACGACAACCCTAATCCAATCGCATCACATGCTTTAGCAGATAAGTAGTAATCAGCTACCGCACACTACGCCTTGACAAGGTCAACAAACGCAGTACGAATACTAATTATTACTTATCTGAAATGACGGAGGGCTACGCAGGTTTTTAAGAAAACCATGAGCGTAATGAACTTGATATCGTTGTAGAATCAAGTGATTCTAGAAAAAGAGTGTTTTTGAGGTTTTTACTAGTTTTACTAAAGAAGTCATTTCCGGTGAAGGGATCTCGACTCTTTCCTTAACGAATAAGGTGCAGGATATTTCACAAATACCACTATGCAAAGCAAAAACTATAGAAGCAATCAAAAACAAAACCGAGTGTTGTAGCATAAAGAGGTCAGTCCTGGATATCGGCTCTTTCCTTATCGAATAAGGTGCTGGATATTCTACAAGGAATATCGCTATGCAAAGCAAAAACTAGAGCTGTCCTTTTTGAAAATTTGAATCTACAACATCTTTTAGATTTCTTTTCTTTCATTAATCTCATTAATGAAGTCTCATCATTTAAAGCTTCCTAAGCATCAAAGAAAATGAAACGAAAATACAACGTACGCTTATGCCATCCGCATTCGCCACAGTGTCGCATTATGCACCGTTAGGTTACTTAACTAACGGCATTCCGGGACGGGACTAGCGCGGGTGCAAAACATAAGCAACGTCTATTATATATCTCATATATAATATATAGCCATTCGTCTCAGAATCCACAGTGATCACATCACAGAGCAGCAGAAGAAACATATGAAATATTGGATAAACTAGGGGGTCCGTGTTTTATTTTAAGCCTGTATAAAACACGGATTCCACGGTCGCGATGAATAGCCAAACCCACATCCCTAGACCCCTACAAAAGCGGCAAGAAACCCTACCAATTCTAGAGTTAGGAGACCCGGACTCGACTCCTCGAGTTGGTCTCCCACTGGACTTTAGAACCCGGTTACTTGTGCTCCCCTCCTTGGGTCTATCCTAATGCGGAAAAGTAAATAATATACAACAATAGTGACATCATCCTCAACCCGGAAGTGCCCCAATAAAAGAATATTACATACAATGAATTTTACATGAATGAAAATAAAAACTCTCATCTCACATAAACCCCCGGCTATTCAAAACACGACGATCCAATATAACATATCACAGCAACACATAACATCACATGTCATCAACGTAAGTAAATATGCGTATCCTAATTGTCGTTAACATATAACAATGAAACCGGCGATACACCACATATTACACTTACGGTCGCAGAAAAGAAAATGTCAAACTACAAAATTTGGAATCCACAATAACTTTAGACATCATAAACCCGAAATATCACATACTTCGGATTTCATGCCTAACTATATGAATTCCACATATTGTATCACATTCCACAAATAACTAGACAATCATAAACATTCCGATCGAATCAACAAACACCCAAAATTACCCAAAAAGCTCAACACTTGAGCATAGTTCAAAAGGTCCCAGAACATGCCACAGCTCCTATGAACCAGCCGTAGAAGGGTCAACAAATGCCTCACATGTGGCACCGCTGAACTACCACAAACCTAGGGTTTAGTGGCGGTTCTGACGGTCACATAATCGAGTTAGGGTTTCGTTCTTCTAGAGGGTCCACAGAATCGCTTGCATGATTTTTTGAAAGTTTTAAACTAAGGAAAAATCCAACACTTGGAAAATTTCCCTGCAAGGGTTAAAATGGGTATTTGATATCCGTTCGAATTTTTTAACACCGTCTAAAATAACCCGAAAAATTGTTAGAATTACGACTACGAAACACTCCGAGTTGCCTTTGCAGAAAGTTAACATCACATAACATCACATGAAAATTTAGCAAAAACAAACAACACCTGAAACCCTAAAACCCAGTGCCTGAAACACAAAAAAAAATTCAGCCCGTCCAAGATGGGGCCGAGCAGGCCGGAATTTTTGCCAAAGTGGCCGGCCATTTTCCGAAGGTAGGGGCTAAAATTTCTTATGTGTTCATGTTACATCCCATACAACATTCTGCAACTGTTTGAGAAATGTTTAGAACACGTTTTAAAAACGACAGAAACTGGATTTGGATTCGGGTGTTTCGGAGTTGTTTTGGTTTCGTAATCTAACACAATCCGTCTAATTCTCTAGCTAGGCTCTGATACCACTGTAGGGTTTCTATGAACGACAGCAAGGTTTCGGGAGGCATCGTCCATGCCATTTTCAAAATTTTGCCGTTTTAAAGAACCTTAAACTAGAATCGTTAATTAGAAAATCATACGAAACGAAATGTAAACTACTTTACATCTAAGTGATAACGGAATACAACCTTTGTAGACCGGTCCTTCACTTCAATTGCTCCTTATAGTTTTCCCTTTGCTGCAATTATGGAACTCCCGGACTCTTGCATGGCTTCTCAAGGTGAAAGGAACGAACTTGCTTGAAGTCTTCGAGGCCGAAGGTGATCTATGTCGAGAAGACACTAACTCAAGCTACTACTTCACTAATGAAAGATTAATGAATATATCACCCTATACTAAAGTGCTAATCTAGTAGAGGATGATGAAGTAGAAAGTAGGCTCACTTTAGTTTTATTTTTCTCACAATATTTTCTCACTATGGAAAAAGCTAGCAAGTTTTTTCTCAAGGATGAAGAAGATGAAGTCAAGAGATGAGAATGAACTAATGAGGTGAGAGAGTCAAACATGGGTGAGTTTGTATCATATATCTAACTCATGTAGAGACATAACCATGGCTAAATTATAATAGTTAGGTTAATAAATATCTTTAGTAAGACAAAATTAGTGGACCAAGTCAATGCACCCACAAGTTTCTACAAGCTTCATGCATGTGACTAATTATCCACTAATTTGGATTTACTTTAAATATTTAAACCCTACAGTATAATTAGTATGGTGTAAGTCTCATACACCCATGTAGTGTGTATCATCAACCATGACACAAAATAAAACACAAATAATATATATCACATATATATTAAGTATGCACATGTGAGAAAAATAAATGCTTAAGTGAGCTAATATTAGTTAATGTAAACTAGTATATCAAATATACAATTATACACTAAATTATCAAATCAACACTTGATTTAATAATCCGGCTATATAACATATAACCGACTAATATTATATGTACCAACTTATTGAATTAACACTTGATTCGATAACCCGGCCATATCACATATAACCGACCGATACAAATATCGCGAGAATAGAATACGGTATCACATATCTCGGTCCCACATATATCACATATGTTCTCCTACTTCATTTTTCCTGAGCCAGTAAAATCTCTGTGTAGGACTCTAAAGACTCTTCAATACGCCGGCAGTAGGTGATGATCACATCAAGCACCCACAAGCCGTCGGCGGTACTAGCTGGACGTAACGGCTACTCAGGTATTGAGCGATCAGAAGATCAATAAGCAAGCCTGCTCTATCTCCTGTAAAGCCTGTCAGTAACACTACCGTACAGTTCGGTCTCTTCGCCTAAGATATCGCATATCAAGTCTAGAGGTGGTAAACATCAGACCCCAATAACTTGATAATTCATGCCGATATGAGGCTCATAACGGGTCGAGAAACTACTGATAACACTTACCAGTAAATCTCTAAATCATCCCTGGCCAGGGACTTCCAGTTATAGCCAATCGAGCATAGCACGACATCTACCCCCAATATCGGGAGAGACGAAATCCCCTCCTATCGCTCATTGCCTCCATGTGACTCGGGACTGTACCTAAAAACCATCGTTTTGCACGTCCTCTTGAACGTAGTAAGGTGGAAATCAAAGCACTGTGGGAATCACACAAGACTCTATGACGATCTCGGGTCTACAGACTAACCTGTACCAGTGTCACCAGAGAACTGCTATCTGACGTCAGGTATAATACTATCTAGGAGTTCTCGGCGAGTCCGTCCAGCGTACCCAGTCTCCACTGAGCACCCGTATACCATCTATGATGTCAAACACCAATGGATATGGGATCATCCATCGCCCATCTCATGGGTCGAGAAGCGTATATACTAGTCTACTCTGGTATATCGATGCTTCGTCTCGATATACCCACGACTAGGAACATTAAAGGATGAACTTATAGACTACCATGGCCCCACTAGTATGATCTGCATCATAATCCTAATAGTCAAGTACGCATCCTAAGGGCTTACCAACATGTAACCATGAGACAGTGTCAAGAGACAAGTATACATGTTAAGATAAAGAGCAACCGGATAGCATATTATCATGTCGAGCAAGAAATTCCTCTCTATATATATCCAAGCATCCACTATAATATACATCATATGTACAATAATGGCCTCTAGGGCATACATACAACTAATACTACCGACCGGTTATTTATGACGTGGTGGATATTCGGAGGATACCGACGTAGTCTTGAGATCAGGTATATGGGCCAATCCGGATTGCCGGAGCCCGGGATAATTGAGATATTCATATTTGGTGTCGATGCTGGACACGGATTTCTATTGATTTCATTAATGATACTAAAATTAAATTATAGAATATTTACTAAGATAAGAATACATATTTCCCATGCTAAACATATTCAGATTTCGTGTTGTTTATCGCATTCATGTTGCAGACATACCAGTGCACCATATCATATTAGTATATGTAGGCTATGATGAAATTGTGTACACGCTTACGATAGACTTATTAGATATTACTTATTACTCATGAGTTGGCAACTCACCCCCGTCGTGCCACAGTGTTTTGCAGGTCCGACCCGTCAGCACAGTAGCGGCGGGCACACTTCCTCTTTTGCTCCTTTTTGCTTGAACTCGCAGCATTGTTCGTGGGTGGGTTGCGCGGTTATTTTGTTTCCACTTTGTATCAGTATTGTATATAGTGTACTCCATCTACCGTATTTACTACTTGTACTGATATATTTGTGACCTAGAGATGAGACAGAGAGATTTGTGTATATATATGTTGTTTCTCTCGGTCGAGCTCACTTGAGCCGACATGATGCTTTATTTCTTTGTGCCTTTATATGCTTATTTTGCATAGTGATGATATATATTGCGTGTGATTTGAGTCCGCCTTTGGCGAAGAGCTAGCTCCCGCTTGGGGATGTTTTATTTCATGTTGTACATATATTCTTACTTTGTACCCGTTTAGGGCCAGTATTTACAAAGGAGACTCTGCCGAAATTTTCGGAAAATGTGATGTTGCTTTTAAAGATTTGATGCGGCTTATTTGATTAAAATTGATTTCCTTAACTGGGTTTTCCTTTACTCTATTTCCTTATTTGGTTTTGATTTCTGGGCTTTGGCTTACATAGATTACGTACTCCTTGAGACGTTTCGTAATTTAAGTGTCAGTCACGCTCCGTACTTTTTGGGTCGTGATAGTTAGCACACCTGACTGGACCGACGAACCGGCGAATTGTGAGATTGGTAATCTATAGAGAAAATGATGACCCAGAAACAGAGGATGCCAGACCGTGAGCAGGAGGCAAGTGGATATTCTTGCTCTACCAGTTTTGGGCGCACCAACATTTTTTCGACATTATTGGAGGTGTACCTCAATGTCATTTCTTGCGATTTGTGTTTGTGATCCGAGTATCATGCTTATATCGCTTGGATTTGAGTTTTGATGATTGAGTTTCATGATATTGTTTTCGTGCACCATGGCTGCATCTACTGGGTATTCATATTTTTGTGCATAGTTATTGCACTGGATATATGTTTTATACACCGTTGTATTGGTTTATGATTTGTGCATAATTATTGCACTTGATGTCAATTTTGTGCCTTGGATGCACGTGTTCATGATTTCGTGGATTTCATATGGTTGATTTCATTTTTTTCATGTGGTACGCACTCGATTTGGATTTTGCACTCGATTTGGTTTTTATACACCTTGATACACTCGGCAATGCTTTTTATACGCATTTGAGTTATTAATGTGTTTCCGTGCACATGTTGCACCCGATTTGTATTTTGTGCAATTGTTGCACTAGGTTTTTACGCTGTGCATTTGTTGCACTGTATTTGTAATTCGTGCATTTGTTGTGCTGTATTTTGTATTTCGTGCACTGGATGCACTGTATTTGTATTTCGTGCACTGTATTTTGTATTTCGTGCACTGGATGCACTGTATTTTGTATTTCGTGCACTGGATGCACCGTATTTTGTATTTCGTGCACTGGATGCACTAGATTTATATTTTGTGCACTAGATGCACCAGATTTGTATTTTGTGCATTTGTTGCACCAGATTCGTATTTCATGCGTTTGTTGCACCAGGTGGGTATTTCGTGTATTGGTTGTACTAGATTTATACTCCGTACATTGGTTGCACCCGATTATGTCTTTGAGCATTTGTTTTACCAGATTTATGTTTTTGTGCGTGTTTGCACTTGATGTTCGTTTTTCGTGCGCTTTACCGCACTGGGCATTTTTTTCTTACGGACCTGACACGCTTGGGTTGGGTTTTTTCTGCATATTAGGCGCTTGGTATTGGATTTTGTGCACATCGGATGCACTTGATTTAGATTTCATTCGTGCATGTCGAATGCACTTGATTTAGATTTTATTTGTGCATGACGGATGCACTTCATTGGGATTTTTGCGCATGTTTGGTGCACGATATGAGATGTGATTTTGTGCACATCGGATGCACTCGATTGGGATTTCCATTCGTGCATGTTAGTTGCACTGGTTTGAGATTTTCGTGCACTATAGATGCACTTGATGTTATTGTCATGCACACCCGTTGCACTGGACAGATGCTTTCGTGCACACCCGTTGCACTTAGTTTTGCTTTCGTGCATATTGTGGCACTTGTATTTGGATTTGATTTCCGTGTGCACCAGACGCACGTGATTATTGGCTACGCCTTTTGGGGATGATTTTGCTCTTGAGCACCTTGTTTACATGATGGGCACTATACTATATAGTAGCCAAACAGGACTGATCAGAGGACAGTACCTGAGTACTTTGCATGCATTAAAAGTTTAACAAGAGGTTTTCAAAAAGGAGCTATAGTCTCGCTATTTCCTACGTGTCTGCGAGCGACAAGAACGTTTATGAAGGAAAACCTTTTGGGATATTTTTTAAAGGGAGGAACGTATATTTTAGCAAAAGCTATATGAACATATATTTATTACCTTACAAATGAACGTCCGTCACTTGTGCCATGAGTTACGCATCACACGGTGATTCAGAAAAGATTTTGCATGAATTTTATTCAGTTTTTAGAAGATTTTTTTCAAGGATGCGTACTATATATGTATTATAGTACTTGACTAGTGTGAATTGGATTTCAGTGTTGGATTTCGAGATTTGTATCTCCATTGTAACTCCATTGATTGTGTGACGCTTGACTGAGTTTGATTTTGAGTTTCGTACTCGTTTTCAGGCGCACACGATGCGCTGTAATATTTCTATATCTTCCGTGATTTCGGAGCCCCATTGATTTGAGTTGATTATTGAAATGTTTTAGCATTTGGGGGTTTAAATTTAAATTCGGGGACTAAATTTATTTAAGGGGAGAAGATTGTAACATTTCAGAAAATATAAAATATTATTTTTGGAAATTAATATTAAAATAATATATTTCGCGAAAATTACCCGATTTGCGAAATTAGGGTTTTCGTAAAATGTTATAAATATATACCAATATTTGTGAAATAATTGGAGATTAAAATGATTTATTCATTTAAAAATATATTTATTGGATTTGGCAATTTTATAATTAATTATATGCAGTTTAAAAATTAAACACGATTAGTGCTACTAATCGCGATTAAGCCAATCCGTGTTTCTACATTTTTCCATAACTAGTGCACCATGACATGTTGTATTTTGTTGCATGCTGTTTCATCAGTATGGGTTATTTTATTGGTATTTGGTGTTGAGAAAAGAAAGGGTATTATTGAGAGGGTGAGAATAAGAGAGAGTGAGAGTAAGGAAAAGAGTTAGAATAAGAAAGAGAGAGAGGGCAACCACCATTCATTTCCTCCCATTCGTTTTCTCATCATCTTCCTCCTCATCTCCCTCCACCTTCACCTCCAAGATTCATCTCCAAATCTTCATCAAAACCCTACCACCTCTTCATTAAAAATGATCCTCGCCTCATTCTCAACACATTGGACCAAGAAAAGTTAGATTTTGAAGACTTTGAGAAGCTGGGGTTTTTCTTGAGTTGCCCAAATGAGATATAATTCCTTTCATTTAGTTTAGTTTTTAGTTTCTTAGCATTCTATAGTAGTTTAGAGTCAAATCGATTTAGATTGTGATGTTTAAAAATTTCCAATGGAAGGGTTAGGGTTTGAGTTGTGTTGTGGTGATGTGTAGTGGCTGTTACAAGCCCTTAGAGTTAGAATCCTGGACAAAACCAGAGACTAAACACCAAGATACGAACTTTAGATTTGTCTATATCGGGTTTTTGTAGAATTAGTGATGGTATTTAGTGATCTGCTGCTACCTTGAGACCCTAAAAATTTTATAGCGATTACAGTGAGTCGTGCAGACAACCTAGAAGCACCCCCTGGAACCCGAGACCCCAAGTCCAATTTCTGGCCGCAAATTAATCCTGTATGGCCGTAAATTGCGGCATGTCTGTGTTAGAATTGGTTTGTGCTTGGTCCATAGTTCCTATATCTTCTAATTAGACCTACCCCATATGCTAAATTCCATAGTTTGGCATAGGGTGAAATCTGGGAGCACATTGGGGTGTTTTTGGATATGTTTTCCGTATTTTGGAATGCTTGGTTTTGATTTTTTGATTTGTATTTGTTGTTGGGCGTTTTTACGTCAACAACCAGGGTTGTTTGATTGTTTTGCATGTGTAGGCTATAGGTTCTTACCTATGAGCGCACCGTGTGCCGTATTGGTTTTTCGGACATGATGTTAATAGCATTTGCAATTGTGTATTTATTGTAGGTACTCTCGCGTGGACTTCAGATGACGAAAAGGAGAATGGCGACATCAACTTCGGCATGCAAGGATCAAGGTGAGTAGATCTATATCTACGGGGGAAGTCGGGTGGATGGCGTATAGCACCCTCGCAAGTTTTTGATGGAAACCGATCTATAGGATACAGTCGTAGAAACCTAGATTAGAAAACTAGGAATATGGTTAAAAAGATAGTTAGAGATGATATGAGTGATTGAGTATTTATATATATATATTGATATATGAGATGAAAGTTTTAGGGATATGAAAAGTGAATGTGAATCACGACTTATAGATATGTAGTTGCAATAGAATAGGTTTGAGGTTTAGAGTAGCATGATATTAGATGTATAATATAGAATGTATATGTAAGATGACTTGATATGAGATACTAATGTGATGGAAAAGAGTATACGGTGAGATATGTCATTATATGGATGCGAGTCGATATATGATAATTGATACCTTTGCCGGTCCCATGATCTGAGATTGATACGGATGTCACAGATAGGTATATATATGGATAATGTTGTGAATCTTGAGTGAAATGACATACGAGACATTAGGTCCGTACCCTCATTGTCATATAGGTTGATAGGATCCCTAATTGTTTAATGCCATCGTACGATGATTTACCGTACGTGATGAGTTTTATGATGATTGATCCATACCCATGACTAGAGGATGCCGTATGATAGATTATACCGTACGTGATGTTGTGAGGCTGGATGCCGATTGATAGATTCACCGACTCGGTTATGTGATAGAGACGTATACCTTATAGAATTTAGCTCATGATGTACTTTATGCTACATTCATGTTATTCTCATTACATTACATATACCTGTACTAGTACACCTACACCATTATCGATGATGTGTATATTACACTTACACAGATTGCCGGCTCATACACTTTCATCATCGATAATTGCTATGTCACTACACAGTAGATTTGCTGCATCATGATATGACTCCTTGCATGATTTACTTGCTATATTCACATCACTGTTCCATATTGCATGAGATACGGATATGCTTACATTTCTGTTATATGTTGCATACATCATGCTTTATGATTATACGCATTGAGATATGATGTTTTCATGAGATTTCTGGATTTGAGAACCGTGGTTTTTTCAAAAGAAAGTATGTAATGTTTTAAAAACCCGGTTTCTCTTGATATGATATTTCAGTGCGTCCACCATGCGTTTTCTCGGTTCTAAGATTTGTGATATGTGAAACCCGATTCGATGAGTTGGATGATCAATTTGTGGGTTCATGGTGGACCCGGTATGGTACCCCGGGGCGAGAATGGATGGTTGTGCAGTAGACGATGAGCCTGGCAGAGGGAATACTACCTACCGGTGATTGGTTGGACATGGCGGTTATCCGGAGGATACCGACTGGAGTCATGAGATGGATATAGGCTGATCCGTACTGCCGGAGCCCGCGGGCCGATCCGGATAGACGATACGGAGTTTGAGATATGAGGATTTACGTGTCGATGCCGGACACGGGTTTCTTGATGTTTCGAGTGTCGACGTTCGACACTCAGGTTCCATGATCTAGATGTGTCGTTGATAGACACACGTTGATTTATATCCTCATATTTACATGCACATTCTTTCATGATATTTACATGCATGATATTGTTGTGTCATTGATGGAAACGTAGATGTTAGCCATATGCGGATAGGCTTTGATTATATTGTTGGCATATTTACATATACGGTCACCCTAGATATCATAGTATTACCTTCATGATATAGTTGACCTAGGAAATCGTTGTTTTATTCGATTTCTACCTGATGATGTTTTCTACTTACGAATTGGCAACTCACCCTCGTTGTGCCACGGTTCTTGTAGGTTGACCGCACGGATCAGTAGCTGTATCGCTGGCGCACAGTTACATTCAGGTGATTGCTTTGGTAGGTGGTACATGTTGGATCGTACCACTCTTGTATTTATTATTCCTGTTGTATCTAGTTAACTCTATCAATCAGAAACTAGTATTTGTATATGTAGTAAGATTTTGTAAGACTTGAAGTTGCGAGACTTAGAGCGATGGGTTATATGTTCGTTTGGTGGGTTGATGTCTTGCTTATTTCATTATCTTCTATGTTGATCTTCACCGTTGGCCGTCGTATACTCATATTTCTGTCTTACGTGGTTGTGATCCGCCGTTTGGCGAAGAGCTAGCTCCCGCTTGGGGATGCCCTTATTATTATTGTGTATGTGTGGTTTTAGATCAAAATATACAAAGGAGGTGCTGCCCAAATTTTTAAAAGATGAAACATGTTTTTCAACTAATAAAATCCACTTGCATTTTTCATGTCCCACTATTTATGCATTTAAGAAAACTTTTGATTTCATCATACCCTTATTTCAAAACTACACCTCTTTTATTTTCTTAAAAAGGTTTAGATTTCTGGGTTTCGGCTTACTTAATTTACGTTACGCCTTTAGACGTGGCGTGATTTAAGTGCCGGTCACGAACTAAATTTCGGTTCGTGACAAAGCCACGGTATCTAGCTTGGAACTCTTCCAACATACTGTCCCTCCACTGAGGGTAAAGACAAAGCCTGTGACTAACTTTCAGTCGACCTTATCATTCTGGAAGCTCGAATTGATAAAGGACTCCTACTGGAGTTCACTGTTACCAAACCCTAAGAACAGTTCTTTAGTGCTTCTCAAATACTTAAGAATATCTTACACAGCTGTCCAGTGATTCTCCCAAGATCTGATTGATTCCTGATCACTACACCTAGTGAGTCAGCTATATCTGGTCTGGTACATAACATCGCATACATGATAGAGCCTACTGCCAAAGCATAGGGTATCCCTTGCACGCGAGCTCTCTCCAAATCAGCGTCGAAAGATATCTATTTAGAGAGAGTGATTTATGAGTAAGTGGGTAAACCACCACGCTTAGAATCTTCCATACTAAACCCCTTTCGTATGGTGTTAATGTACCTGGATTTAGGACACTCCTAACATCCACTTAGATCTATCACCATAGATCATAATCCACAAGATGTAGCAGGTATCATCCAGATCTTCCATGGAGAATCTTCGTAATAAGAGGAGCTTGACCGAATGTTGCATAGGAAACCGTTTCCTATCAAGAGTGTGTCATCTACGTACAATACGTGGAAAACAACCTTACTCTCTCCAACCTTCTTATATATACAAGGTTCATCTACCATTTTGATGAAGTCAAACTCTTTGACTACCACATCAAAACAGATGTTCCAACTCTGCGATGCCTTCTTAATCCTGATGGACTTAAGCATAGCTTTGAAAGTATCAACTTTTCCATTTACACCAAGATTCTTCTCAAGATCCATTTGCTCTCGATGGGTTTTACCCCTTTAGGTGCAACAATCAAAGTCATACTTTGTCGGTGTACATGGATTTCATCTTTAATTGCATAGCATCCAGCCATTTCACAAAGTCTCCACTGTGATGGCCTGCCTGAATCTAGTTGGGCCATCATCTGCCATGATGCAACCTTACTCCCACTGTCACCGAGAAGACCGTAGTATCTCTTAAGTGGATGAGGAACCCTACCAGATTCGCGGAGAGGCTGAGGTTCGTTGGAGACTATCGAATCCTTTGGTTTCACCAAATTATCAGCTGTTAGTTTGTATAGCTAGAACTCCTTCCAGTTCTACCCCATGACCACTAATTTCTTCATAAGAAATTCCTTTTCTAAAAAGGTGGCATGCTGAGAAACAAAACACCTTTTGCTCCTCAGTGTGGTAGAAGATATTCCCTTGCAAATGTTTGGGATATCCTAACAAACTTATACAGAACTGATCTTGCCTCGAGCTTGTCCGGATTTTGCTTTTCAACATAGGCCGGACAACCCCATATCTTAACTCGTTTAAGATATGGTCTCTTCCCATTCCATATCTCATACAGAGTGGTAGGCAGTGATTTGGATGGAACCCCATTCAATAGGTATGCAGCTTCTCTAGTGCATAACTCCCAAAAGGAAACAGATAATTCAGCAATACTCATCATAGAGCGCACCATATCTCATAGGGCGCGATACCTCCGTCCTGATACACCGTTGTGTTGTGGTGTATACGAAAGAGTAAGCTAAGAGAGAATCCAATTCTCTATTTAGAAAATCCAGAAACTCCATTCCCAAGTATTCGCCTCCCCGATTTCATCGAAGGACTTTAATATTTCTACCCGTCTGGTTCTCAATTTCAAGCTTATATTCCATGAATTTCTCAAAAGTTTCAGACTTGTGTTTCAACAGGAACATATGTCCGAATCTCGAGAGATGGTCAATGAATATAATGAAGTACGAAGAACCATCCTTAGCATTTGTAGACATAGGAGTGTATACATCATCATGTATCTGTCCTAAAAGTTCAATAACTCTTTGTCTGTTTCCAGTAAACGGAGTATTGGTCATGTTACCTTTGAGACAAGACTGGCAAGTATCATAAGATGAAAATTCAAACAGATTCTTATATTCATCCATATGTAACTTAGCTGGTCGTGTCGCATTGATATGACCTAGTCTACAATGCCACAAGAAGGATTCGTTCATTTCTGAACTACTCCTTTTGTGTGTGTTCTAAATACTTTGAACTGTGGTTTGATTTAGAACGTATATGCTATTATATAACGTGCCTGATCCAATCAACTCTTGATTCAGGAAAATGTTCACAATATTATCCTCCAATACAGAATTATATCCTTCTTTAACTAATAAAGAATCTGATGTAATGTTGTATATCAGGTTCGGTATATAATAAAATTTGTTCAGAATCAATGCATTTACCATTTGGTAATACAATATGATATTTGCCAACGGATTTGGCCGCAATAATTGCACCATTCTCTAACACTTAGAGACATATCATCCAATCCAAGTTCTCTACCTTTCATAGCCTATGTAACAGATTACATATGTGGGATCCTAATCCGGTATCTCATACCTAGGACATAGAGGATACTGAGAAACAGTTCTCGGTAACGAACACACCCGAAGAAGATGGATCAATATGCACATTCTTCGAATGGGTGACATGGGAATCCGGATGTTCCCCTATTTTCTGCTCGAACTTATAACAATTATAAGATAGAGCTGAACCAACGTTCCCAAGCTCAGAATAATAAGCAGGTTCGGTCAATGCATCCATATTATTATCTTGATTAAGGCGTGACATGGTCGCTACCAGGAGAGAGAGAGAAGAAAACACTCAATGTATTCTCTTGCAAGATCAGATTTGTTATTATTTTATCTAATCAGGATGGCTCCCACTATTTTTATCAAATCTTTCTTCAAACCCTTAAAGGTAAGACTAGCCGGGATTAATTACACCGTATAAGTTCGCCAATCTTTTGGCCAGGCCAGTGTCGGTACTTTGGGGGAGGTTCTCCGTGCTTTCGCACGGACCTAATTAAAATAAACCTTGTTTTCCCAAGGGCGTAACCCCGTTAACACCTTTCTAGAAACCTACTTTGATCGGCTAATTGTAATGTGCAAAACTCTCCCAGGAGTAACACTTACTCGCAGTGGGTATCGGGATCCAACTATCTCATAGAAGGTATGCAATCTCATTGCAAATTTCAACACTTGAAATTCCCGATAATATTTTACCCCTAGCGTCCTATGACCTTGATGAAAACCAACAAACCATAGTCCGCTAGTCAAGTTCAACCCGTACATTTTATGATTGAATTAAGCCCACCCGCATGACCCTTGATGAAAGACAACAAAGTCGCACGACTACCCTAATCCAAATGCATCATATGCTTTAGCAGATAAGCACTAGTTAGCTACCGCACACTACGCCTTGACGAAAGCCAACAAACGTAGCACGAATACTAAATACTACTTATCTGAAATGACGGAGGGCTACGACAAGTTTTTAAGAAAACCTTTTGCATAATGAATTTGTTATCGTCGTAGAATCGAGTGATTTTGAAAATGAGTGTTTGTTAGGCTTTTACTAGTTTTGCTAAAGAGGTCACTCCCGGTGAAGGGATCTCGGCTCTTTCCTTATCGAATAAGGTGCAGAATATTTCACAAATACCACTATGCAAAGCATGAAGTAAAAAAGCAATCAAAAACAAAACCGAGTGGGTTATAGCATCTGCCAGTTTCGCTAAAGAGGTCACTCCCGGTGAAGGGATTTCGGCTCTTTCCTAATCGAATAAGGTGCTGGATATTGTACAAGGAATACCGCTATGTAAAGCAAGAACTAGAGCTACCAGTTTTTAAAACAAGATTCTACAACATCTTTAGGTTTCTTTTATTTCATTAATCTCATTAATGAAGTCCCATCAATTATGCTTCCTAAGCATCACAAAAGAAACGAAAGCAGCAATATTTATTATATATCATATATATAATATAAGCATTCGTCTCAACATATCAAGTGATCACATCATAGAATATCAGCAGCAGAAGAACACATATGAAATATTGGATATACTAGGAATTCCGTGTTTTAAATTAAGCCAGTGAAAAACACGGATTCCACAGTCGTGATGAATAGCCAAACCCACATTCCTAGACCCCTACGAGAGGGGCAAAAAACCCTACCAATTCTAGAGTTAGGAGACCCAGTCTCGACTCCTCGAGATGGTCTCCCACTGGACTCTAGAAACCGGTCACTTTTCCTCCCCGCCTTAGGTCTATCCTAATGCGGAAAAGTAAATAATATATATCAATGGTGACATCATTCTCAACCTGGAAGTGCCCTAAAAAAAGAATATTATATACAAGCTTTTACATGAATGAAAATGAAAAACTCTCATCTCACATAAAAAAACCTGGTTATTCAAAACACGACGATCCAATATAACATATCACAGCAACACATAACATTACATGTCATCAACATAAGTAAATATGCGTATCCCAATTGTCGTTGACATATAGCAAAGAAACCGGCGATACACCACATATTACACTTACGGTCGCAGAAAAGAAAATGAAAAACTATAACAATTGGAATCCGCAACCACCTTAGACATCATAAACCCAATGTATCTCATACTTTGGATTTCATGCCTAACCAAATGAATTCCTTAGACATCGCATGCCTAACAATTATAAACCCCGCATTTTAGTCTCGATATTGAAAACACTTTTCAATAACCAGTCGGGTAATTCAATAAGATTCCCGACAATCTGATTGAATGCTCGTTGGAAACTTTAGTAGACGGCCGCACCCCCGATGCCGTCGACAAAAGTGCACTTAGGCGGAACACCACGGCCGCGAGCATCCGAACGAATGCTTTTGGCAACGGGGTTCTCCTACAGTCACTTGGTCGAGACTATGGGGCAAGGCTATCTAGTAAGGTTACCCGGCAAGTATCCGCGTACGCTACATAACTGCGACGGATTTTTGATCAACATCAAAATTCCGTGGCAACCGATCAAATGAGACTAAAGTGCTAGATTTATAAAATTCAAACTAGTTATCACATAATTAATTATTGTGGATTACAAATATTGTATCCCAATCACAGATAGCAAGACGATATTAAACTTTTCGATCGAATAAACAAACACCCAAAATTTCCCAAAGAGCTCAACACTTGAGCGGAGTTTAAAAAATACTTAGAACATGCCACAGCACTTATAAACCATCCGTAGAAGGGCCGACCTATGTCTCACTCATGTCGCCGTTGAACTGCCACAAACCCTAAGGTATGACTGCGGTTCCACGATCTAAAAAGTCGAGTTTGGGTATCGTTCTTTTAGAGGGTCCACAGAATCGCTTGCATGATTTTCTGAAGATTTCAAACTTGGAAAAAATCCAACTCTTGGAAAATTTCCAGCGAGGGAAAATATGGGTTATTGATATCCGTTCGAACTTTTTAACGTCGTCTAAATAAACCAAATAGATGTTAGAATTACGACTACGAAATACTCCGAATTGTTTTTACAGAAATTTAACATCTCATGCAATTTCAGAAAAAACAAGCAACACCTGAAATACCAAAACCCAGAGGCTGGAACACACTAAAAAATTCAACCCAGAATTCTCCCAAAAAACCGAGCAGGCCGGTTTTTAATAAGGTGTTGACGGCCAAAATCCGGCGAGCGGGGTTGAATTTTCTACTGTGTTCATGTTACATCTCATGCAACATTCTGCAATTGCTTAAAAAATTTTAGACTCTCTGAAAATTTCGATAGAAACTGGGTCTTTGTTTCGGGTGTTTCGGAGTTGCTTCAGTTTCATAATCTAAAAACATCGTCTAATTCTCTAGCATGGCTCTGATACCACTGCAGGGTTCTCTAGAAGGCTGCTGGGTTTCGGAAGGTATCATCCATGCCAATTTCAAAAATTTGTCATACTAAAGAACCTTAACCTAGAATCTTAACTAGAAATTTAGACGAAACAACAATGTAAACAACTTTACATCTAGGTGAATAAGGAATACAACCTTTGTAGACCGGTCCTTCACTTCAATAGCTCCGTGTAGTAGTCCCTTCGCTCCAAGTAGTGAACTCCCGGACTCTAAAAAGGCTCCATGAGATTAATGGAACAAGCTTGCTTGAAGTCTTCGAGGCCGAAGATGATCTACGTCGATGAGACACCAACCCAAGCTATCTCTTCACTAAATTAGGGTTTAGTGAAGCAAACATCCTAAACTAAGTGGTTAGTATAGTAGAGGATGATGAAATAGGAGTTTTTCTCCCTTTAGATTTATTTTTCTCACTATTTTTCTTTATCTCTCATAAACCTAGAGAGCTAAGCTCTTGATGAAGAAGAAGATGAAGAGAGAAGAAGATGAAAATTATGAGGTGAGAATAGCAACCATGGGTGAGTTAGAGTCATACACTAACTCATGTAGAGAATAAACCATGGCTAACAATAATGGTTAGGTTAATAAATATTTACAAGTAAAACAAAATTAGTGGACCTGGTCAATGGTTCCACAAACTTCTACAAGCTTCAACCATGTGACTAAATTCCAACTAATTCGATTTACTTTAAATAAATAAAACCATATCATTTTTATAAGCATGGTGTGGGTCTCATACACCCACGTAGCATATAGCATCATGCATGGCACAAAATATGTACATCAATATATATCACATATATACTAAGTGTACACTAGTGAGAAAAAGAAATCTTAAGTGAGCTAATATTAGTTAATGTAAGATAATATATCAAATATATAATTATACATTAAATTATTAAACCAACACTTGATTTAATAATCCGGTTATATCACATACAACCGACTAATATCATATGTATCAACTTATCGAACCAACACTTGATTTGACAGCCCGACTATATCACATATAACCGACCGATATCACATATCGCGAGAATAAAATACGGTATCACATACGCGCATTAATCTTGGTCCCGCACAAATCACATATGTGCTCCTACTTCGTTTCGCTTGAGCCAGGAAACCTTTATGTAGGACTCTAAAGACTCGTCAATATGCCGGCAGTAGGTGGTGATCATATCAGTCACCCACAAACCGCAAGCGGTCTGCTAAACGTAACGTCCACCTAGGTATTGAGCAATCAGAAGATCAACAAGCAAGCATGCTCATACTCCTGCGAATCCAATCAGTAACACTACCGTATAGTCCGGTCTCTTCATCAGATATGTCGCATATCGCAGCCTGGAGGTGGTAAAACGCCAGACGCCAATAGCCTGATAAGTCATGTCGATGCAAGGTCCATAACGGTTTGAGAACTACTGATAACACTTACCAGTAAATCTCAGCAACCCTGGCCAGGGATTTCCTGTTATGGTCAATCAAGCATAGCACAACATCAATCCCCAATACCGGGAGAGACGAATCCCCTCCTATCGCTCATTGCCTCCATGTGACTCGGGTCTGTACCCAAAAACCACCGTTTTGCATGATCTCTTGAACGTGGTAAGGTGGAGATCAAAGCACAGTGGGAATCACACAAGACTCTATGACGATCTCGGGTCGACAGACTAACCTGTACCAGTGTCACCAGAGAACTGCTATCTAACGATAGGTATAATACCATCTAGGAGTTCTCGGCGAGTCCGTTCAGTATACCCAGTCTCCACTGAGCACCCGTATACCTTCTCTAATGTCAAACACCAATAGATGTGGGATCATCCATCGCCCATCATATGGGTCAAGAAGTGTATAAGCTAGTCTACTCTGAAGTATCGATGCCCTGTCTCGATACTCCCACGGTTAGGAATAATTGAAGGATGTACTTACCGACCATCTCTGCCCTACTAGTATGATCTGCATCATAATCCTGGTAGTCAAGTACTCATCCTAAGGGCTTTTATCAACATGTAATAGAGAGACGATAAGTATACATGTTAAGATAAAGTGCAACCAGATAGTATACTATCATGTCGAGCAAGAAAGTCCTCCCTATATATGTCTAAGCATCCACTACAATATACATCACATGTACAGTAATGACCTCTAGGGTATACATATAACTAACATAACCTAGGTAGATCGTTATGCTTTAGATTTTTACCTAATGATGTCTTCTACTCACGAGTTGGCAACTCGCTTCCGTTGTGCCTTAGTTTTCTTGCAGGACAGACTGCTTGGATCAGTAGCGGCTTGCTGGCACGTTTCTCCTTTTGGGTGATTGCTTAGTAGGTGGGTTACATTACAGATCATAACCACCGCTTGTATATTTTATTCATTTGTAATCTAGTTAAAAACTCCATCAACCAGACTTATATGTATATTTTGTGGACTTAAAGATTTGTATATTCTTTTGGACTTAGAGGCGTGACTTGTATGACACTATTTACAGTTGATATTGATGATGTTTTTGGTATTTCTTTTACTATTTTCTTGTGTTGATCTTCGTCTTGGGCGTCATATATATTGCGTGGTTGTGATTCCGCCGATTGTTGATGAGATAGCTCGCGATTGGGGATGCAGATTATATTTATGTATATGTACTGGTTTTTATCAAAATTTACAAAGAAGGTGCTGCCAAAATTTTAAATGACGAAAATATTTTCAAACTTTAGTAAACAATCCACTTGTATTTCTATAAACTTTTCTTATACTTTAAAAGGCGGAACTTGATTTCATTTATACCCCTTTTCCAAACTTCACCTCCACTATTTTCTAAAATGTTTAGATTCCTGGTTTTCGGCTTACTTGGGTTACAATGGGGTCCTATATACTTCACGCGATTCAAGTGCAGGGCACGTCCCGTTTCCGGGTCATGACACCCTATTCGTGGGAGTATCGAGATAGGTCATTGATATTCCGGAGTAGACTGGTGTATACGTTTCTAGACCCCGATGAGGGGCGATAGTTGGTCCCACAACCATTGCGCTTTGGCACCTAAAATCGTATACAGGTACTCACTAAGGGTGAGTACGCTGGACGAACTCACCGAGAACTTCTAGATGATACTATACTTATCATCAGATAGCAGTTCTCAAGTGACATGAGTATAAGTTAGTGTTTATTCGTAAGATCATCATTTTTCTTGTATGAGTTCCCACTGTACTTAGATTACTACCCTACCACGGCTCTACTGAGTCGTGTAAACAGGTTTTAGTTGGGTACAATTTCAAGCCACATGGAAGCAGCGAGTGACTGTTAAGGATTCGTCTCTTCCAGTATAGGGAGTCGATATCGCATTGTGTTTGATTGGCCGGAACCATAAGACCTTATCCAAGGTAGTTAGGATTTACTAATAATTAGATCAGTAGTTTTCCGGATTGGTCCTGAGCCACAACGACACGAATTATCGGGTTATTAGGGTCTGGCGTTTACCACCCCCTAGACCGGGTATGTGATACTCTTAGACGAAGAAAGTGGACTGTATGAAGATTGTCACAGATTGGCTTAGTAGGGGTTTGGATGAGCTTGCTCGTTGGCCTTCCTTTTCGACAGGTACCCGGGTAGCCGTTGCGTACACTAGTGCCGCTGACGTGCTTGAGGTTATGGATTTATCAAGTAACTCACTGTCGGCGTACTGTCGAGTCTTTAGAGTCCCACATAGAGGGTTTTCCTGGTTCAGGCTAAATGATATTGTGGCCGTATTTTGATACTGTACGGTTCAGATCAAATGAATGTACTAGCTACCCGGACTTTTGATCGGACGGTTGATAATATTAGCCGGCTTAGTATTAAGACGGATTATTAAATCAGGTAATGATTTAATAATTTACAAATATATATATATATATATATTTCGATATGTATATTCTAGTATTATGTTCTTTGTGTTATTCTATCCCTTTGGGTATTCGTATTTTGTTACGAATACGGGTATGTATATATGGTAGAGTGTATTCCGTATTTATGTGGAAAACATTCTAGAAAGTGGACACCTCATTTTTGGTTTATCCATTTATTCATTTAAATGGAAAATGAAGTGTAAAGGTAGTGAGGTGAGAATGGTAAGAACCATACTTGAATAGTATTGAAAAATGAATTATATATTCATTTGTGCAAACTATTCAAACATGGTTGCTATATTTTTATTTGAAAAATTGATTTATACAAAGCCATGGTTGTATTTTCTCATTCATGAATGAGTTCATTCTCACCATTTGCTTCTCTCTCCTCATTAACTCTTTTCTTGAGCTCCTTCTTCCTCTTTAACCTTTCACTCTCATGAGTTGAGAATCAAGGGTTGAAGTGAGATAGAAAAACACTAGAACAACACTGCTACATCTCGAAGCACTCTAGACTAGCAACCTACGGTCTTTAGTTGCTCTACTTGTTTTTAGTATAGCACTAGGGCCATGAACCACATCTCTCGGGTGGATCATCTTCGACGGAGGAAGACCGGCGGCCAAGCTCGATCAAGGAGACCCTAAGGAGCTAAGGAAGAGGAGATGAAGACCGAAGGACTCGATCTCATGGTATAACCCTCTTCTATAGTAGCTAAAACCTCCTTGTAGTATTTCTAGTTCATGTGTTTGGATTCGATTCTAGGGTTTGTACTTTCTTGAGCCTTTAGAATTTTTGTTTTTCGTTCCGCATTGGCCGTGGTTGTGGCGGATAGGGAGAGAGGAACCCCAACATGGTATGTAACGACTCTAAAATCTTAGTACGGAAATTCCTCTGTTAAAATACAGAATAGAGTTTCATAGCCGGAGTACAAGTTATAAGTTAATTTTGTTTAAGAACAGCAAGAAACAACTTGGAGCTCACTGGTAAAGCCCTTGCACTGCTGTGAAGTAGCCCCTGTATTCGAATCCCATCAGATACATTATATTTTTTCTGATTTTTCTTTTAAAATTTTTGGAAGCCCAAAAGTTTACACGTACAATGCACATAAAAATGAAAAGTCTGAAGAAATAAACATGTGCATAAGAATTTAAATACAGGAAAGAACACGTGGTATCAATCCACCGGCCCCACTCCATCAAACGACCGGCGAGATCCTTATTTGGGCCAGCACCGACGGTCCCCCTGTGGCCAATGAGCCCCGGGCTTTGCACACAAGTCTTTTCCCCGACCTCTAACTCTCCTGCACTGTTTGATTGCTCTGCAATCAAACAGATACCCCTCAATTCACCATTTATTATCTTTTTAATGCATTTTAATTCATCTTTTTAATTCCAAATCCCTAATTCCACACTATAAATACTACCCCATCTCCTAACATTTCCTCATTCTGAAAATTATAGCTAAAATTCTCAAATTTTTCTATGTACAAGTGGAGTAGAAGAGGGGTTAGCAAACGATCAAGTTTCGGCGAGGATCGAAGCATATTCCGGCGACGCCACGACGGCAACTCTCCCTCCTTCTACCTTCTCTTAACCTAACTAACTTATAAGTCCATTCCTATCCCTCTCCTTCTTTTATGAAAGTCTCTTTTCAAAACATATGTCGGAAGTGAAGTTAACATCAACATCTTCTTTTAAACATATAAAATTCCTTTTTTTTCTTACTTATTTTTCATCCATATTCTTACACCATGTTTGTAATCATATAACCAATGCTTGGAATAAATTTTTAATCAAGAATATCATGCAAAATAGGTTTAACTTAAATTTTACACTAAAATACCATGAACTTAACTTTTACACTAAAATACCATGAACTTCACATATATCTCTTTTAGTATTTTTGTTAATTATACCTTTAAAAAACTTCACGAGGTAATGACCTACCCCTCACAAACACACATGGTTCCATAGCACGATCCTCTTTGAACGTATTTTTTTATGGCGAATACAATATATTACATTAAAATACCTTTCTCTATAAAAAAAACGGGTTTCTTTTGAATGGTATTTCCAAACCCTTTGCAAATATACCTCTACAACTCTTTTTAGGGGACCGCTATTGGATGATGCGGATTATCGCACATCCTTGGGATAGTGGAGCGATATACAAACCTCCTCACGGAGCATTCGATCTCGAAAGGTTTTTAAATACGGTTTTTAAGAAAAACGCAATTTTCTAATTTAATAAAATTTAATTTTTATAATTATATAAATATTACAAATCCATATATTTCCAAAATATAACAAACTTACATTTTTCTAAAGATGAAAGTTTACAAGTTCACTAAAATACCGTCAAGATATCAATACAATACAAACTTACAGTAAAATGCCATGAACTATTCAAGTTAAGGTAAATATCACTAAAATACCTCAAACCCTTAAAATTCATATCTATGAAAACCCTAAATAAAATAAATAACTTCTTGAGGTTTATTTTGAAACTATATTAAAAATATTTTTCATAAATCCCCCTCGAGTTATATAAAACACTGTTAAGGACTTTAGTAAATATAGGTTTAAGCGAGATCAATTCTCTTGAGCCCCAGGGAGCCGGAGAAAGTGAGTGCTTGCCTATTTAAAGTAGAAAACTTAACAGTGTTATCAATGATAATTGTCTTGAAAAAATACACAAATCCTGCCGTCCATGTGCAGCAGTTACAGATAACTCCCGAACATAATTCAGGATCTAAATCAGTTTATAAGTGTCTGACTCAAGTCTGAGTCTAACTCAAGTCTGAATCCAAACTCAAAACCTGAATTTAAAACCAAACACGAATACTTGGTCATGAACTTGAACACACGAAATCAATATCGAACTCAAGCAGGTATACATGACTATTGATCATGAATTGGAACATTTGAACTTGACTAAAGCGAAACGTGAATATTTGAACACTATGACTTGACTCGAACCATGAATACATGAATACTTGACATGCATACTTGATATATACATGAACTCAATCTTGCAACTCGATGTATTCATGGATTCGAGTAAGGCTGGTAATTTTAGCTGTAACTTAGCATATACGGGGTGCTGGGGTAGTTCATACGTGAATCCAACAAAATCTCAGGAGTCCCACTAGATCATGAATCCATATCTACTAACACAAGCAAGCTATCATGAGGGCCCGTGTTTCCTTGCTTCTGGATTACAGCCTATTGAGTTTGGAATACTTCAACACTAGGTTGATGTCCCGTTACTAACACTTGATTCGGGCCCGTGGTTCTTTACTCCTGGATTACAGTCTATTGGGTTCGAGAACACTCTTGAGATTGGTTGACATTCACCCTTGAACTTACATTAAATTAGTGTACCCAAGTAGAGATTGTTAAGACACTTAAATTCACTGCATGTTCACCATACCTACACTATACGGCCATGTTATATTTGTTTGCCATGTTCATGTTATACTGTCATGTTTACCTACTTGTCATATATATTACCATACTTGTTCACATATATTATGAAAGAACTGCATGCTACATAAAATTGTCGTGTTTACATAAAATGACATGATGAGACACCATACTTCTTAATCAATTGTTCATGATATACACTTCCTTTATCATTACACTTTATATTTCACTTCATATCTTGGGGACTTACCGAGCGAAAGTTCACTAATGGGCATTCCACCCACCTTTGTTTTCTTGGAATGTTCGTCAGATACTATGGAGACTGAGGAGGTAGACATCTCAGAGGAGGAGCACGATCAGATCGCGACCCAGACCTAGATCGGTTATCTTCTTCTCGGTTTATGTATGCCACTTGTTTTGGAATTTCCATTCTTGTATTTTCCTTCAGTTGATATCATGTATTGTAAATGAATCAAGTTGAATTTAAATAAAGTTTTTGAATTTTTAATCTCATGTTAATTTTCTTGTCATTTTATATTGCTTATTTTACGCTTACCGTATTTATTCCGGAAAATGACCTTCTCGAAATAAATACGTTGCGGGCCTCGGCACGTACCTGCTTCCATCTACTTGGAAGCGGGGCATGACAGGTTTTGTTGGCGGCCCATGAAGGTCCGTTCTGCATGAAGTCATAAGCAATATATAACAAGAAATATGAGATTCAACAACTTTACATTCCTTGCAATTCAATTTCCGTTGATTCTATCATAATCTTTCTGTTCTATGTAAGGTGATGGATTCTCCCAGCAACCCTAGCACCAACAATGGAAGTACACCACCACCTATCCTTACCGTTCTACTACCTCCACCTACCGTAACCGCTCCACTCAGAGGCTATCAAAAGTTTGCTTGAGGGTCGGTAGGCTCAAAGCACGATTTTGCAGGGGCAGACTGCTCTCCTTCAAAGTTTCATCCGCTCTGAAGCAGAAGCACCGGGAGTGAAACAATTTCGGACGTTACACCCGAAGAACTTCTCAGGAAAGGAGAAACCACTTGGGGCCGAGAAATGGGCATTGAGCATTGAAGACGACCTAGCCGCAGCTCAAGTTCCAGAAGTGGCTTGGGTCAGAATAGCAAAATCCAGCTTACTGACAATGCCAGAATCTGGTGGAAGGCCGAAGAGAACCGCCTTGAGAAGCCAATCGAGTGGAAGACTTTTCGTGATCTCTTTGATGCCAAGTATTTTATAGAAACCGCACACTTCGAGATGGAACAGAAGTTCATTCACCTACAACAAGGATCCATATGGGATAAGTCAGTGGACGAGTACGATGCTGAATTCACCATGCTCAGCAGATTCACTACCTATCTATTTCCTGCTGCAGAAATCAGAGCCAGGCGCTTCCCGCAAGGATTATACCCAGAGATCCAGGCTTCCCTAGCAACGAGAGAATACCTGACACATGAAGTAGCTTTGAAGTCAGCCCGTCGCTAGGAAGTTGTCATTAAGAAGAAGGGAAGGCCATAGTTGGTCGGTATGAAACGTTGCACCTATTGGATATAGTGCCCTCAAAGTCAATTATTGGATCGCAGGAACGTGATTGCAATGATTGAGGGAGGACCTATGCCGGTAGGTCAATCTTACTCAAGATGATAGTATGCTATCTGGTTTAACTTTATCATCGTGTACAGGTTTAGGTGACCTTACAGATCACTATTACACATTGATAGAGCCCTTAGGATTCTTGCTTGACTACCAGCAGTATGATGGCGATCATATACATGAGAGTTGGGTAGACTATAAGCACATCCTTAAAAGTGGTCCCTAGTCGTGGGAGTTTCGAGACTGGGCATCGATACTCCATTAGAAGACTAGTGTATACAGTCGAGACCCTGACAAGGGGCGGTGGCCGGTCTCACAAGCCATTGGTGTCAGTTGGTTCACCTAAGATGTATACAGGTGCTCATTGGGTTATGAGTACACCGGACAGGACTCGCCGGGAACATGCTAGTTGGTTTTATACCTAGCGTCAGATAGCAGTTCCCTGGTGACATATGTACAGGTTAGTTCATCGACCTGAGATCGTCATTTGTCTCGTGTGAGTTCCCACTGTGCTTTGATTACTACCCTACCACGGCTCAAAGGGGTCGTGCAAACAGGTTTTAGTTGGGTACAGTCCCGAGCCATATGGAGGCAGTGAGCGGATCGACAGGGGTTTCGTCTCTCCCGGTATTGGGGGTGAGATCGCGCTGTGTCTAGGAGAGCCATTACACGAAGTCCTTGGCCAAGGCAGGAGATTTACTGGTAGGTATTCCAGTAGTATCTCAGGGTTTTCTGGGCTACAATCCGACATGACTTGTACTGCTTTTGGGGGTCTGACTTTTACCAACCCCCTAGGCCCGACATGCGATACTCATAGACGAATGGACCGGACTGTACGGATATTGTCACTGACAGGCTCAGTAGGGTGTCAGGATGAGATCGCTCATCGACCTCCCTTTTGGTGAATACCTGGTAGCCCGTTACGTACGGCTAGTACCACTGACATGCTAGTGGTTAAATCGCAGCCAACGTATTGATGAGTCTTTAGAGTCCCCCACAGACAGTTTCTCAAGTTTCGGGCGAAACGTTGTAGAGGCCGTATGGTATTATGGCAGGGTTCGATCATATACGTGCAGTCGTGCACGGATCATGATCGGACGGAACATACTAGCGGGCTTTGGTTTAAACCGGATCCTAGTATTAGATTTGTTGGATTACTTTAGTCTCATCGCATTCGCATTTAGTCAGAATGCGGATGCAGGTATGTATATACAGGTGAGGGGTATCCTTGTAGTCCATCACGAGTTTACTTTAGATGTTGTCATATCTTTTTATTGTTGTAAACATTTGGGTTAATGTTTATTTTGGTGGAAATTATGAGCTTAGTTCATGATGAGGTGCATTAAATGTGACATGGACATGTTTAGTGACTCATGGTCTCTTTTATTGTGCAAATGTCACATTAGTGTTTGATTAAAGGTGTGAAATGATGGATGGAGAGAGAGAGGGCAGCCATAGGCTTGGGGTTGGCTCTTGGATTATCATTCTAGTGCTCTCATCTTTTATCTCACACATATAGAAAAAGAAAGCCTCTTCTTCTTCTTCTTCCTCTAGTTCACCATTTCCACTAATGGCATCATCTTCAACTTCCATCCATACACTCTCATGTGTTGAGAATCAATGGATGCTTGAGACAAAGTTATCACACACATTCTCTATATCACCTTGGACACGTCGGCTAGCAAACTTCGTGTCCGAGTTGCTTCGGATGAAGCGGGAGCCCGTGAAAAGACTCATTGATGTGGTGCCCTTTCCGACGAAGAGACCGAAGATCGGAGATGCCGTGAGGAGCTTGGGATGGTTGCCGAAGACCGAAGGACGCGGATCGATCGGTATAGCCACTCTCACTTCTTAGTAGTTTGCTAGTTTAGCGTTAATGGTTCGATCCGGGTGAAAGACTACGATAGCGCTGGTTTCCTAAAAAGTTTTTGTTTCCGCATTTGGCCTCGGATTGACGGCCGGGGCGCTACCGTAGACTTACATAGTATCAGAGCCACGCCATTAACCTTTACTAGCTTGTTCTAACTTGTTTAAAACATCGATCGGCCGAATTTTCCAAAACCGCGATTCCATTTTAGCAGTTTCTGCCGAATTTTAAAAGTCGTAGAAAAATTATTTTCAGTATGTCAGAAAATCATGCAGGCTTTTTTAAGACACTGGAAGAAATTTGGAAGCACGATCCTACCATGAGACCGCGGTACCGCGGCGAAACTGGCATGTTTGCCGCGGTTGCGTGGCGGAATGGTTGGAACAGTGCACCATTTTTCTTCCTGGGGTTTTTCACATGGAATTGTGGTTTCTGGATATTTTTGTTTGGACCCAGATTTTGTTTGAGTACTGGGATTTGTACTTAGGGCCCACATCGGGAAGTTTTGTCGATCGAGATTTTAAATATGTTAATTCACAGTGCTTACATTATATCTGCGACCGTGAATGTCATTCGAGCTGTAAATCTTTTCTAATTGCTATAGTCCTTTTAGACGGGTTTGCGAACGTGACATTCACGTTGATGTTCTGTGTTGTGCTGTGATATTGCGGATTTGTCGTGGTGGATAGCTTGGTGCAATATTAGTACAGTTTAGTATTATTTGTATATTTGATATTGCGGGGCGAGCGTCCCATATGTGGACTGCCGTCACTTTCTGTTTGTATATTATTCTTTTGGGGCACGACCGGGTTGAGGTCGATGTACCCGTTGTATATATTTTATTTTCTGTACTAGGATTACCCCGCGGTGGGGTGCACGGATAGCCGGGTTCTAGAGGGCAACGGGCCCGCATCTCATGGCTTTGAGATGGAGGGGGCTTCACTCTAGAATTGACGGGCTATTCGCCGCACTCGTAGGGGGTACAGGTTGACCCAAGGAGGGGTGCTCAAGTTACCGGATTCCGTGAAGTGCTGGGTAGTCCATTCACTTTGCTGTAGGAGGCTGCCTCGCTTCAGGTTTTGGCGGGTAACTTTCCGCACTCGTAGGGGTCTAGGTTTCATTGCATAGGCTATCCACACGACTAGGGGAACGTCGGGTTTCAGTAGCGGCTCTATGAAACCCGGGGATCCCAGATTATCTGTATTGTTCTGTGATGCTTATTACATTTCTGTGATGTTACATTTATCACGCCTGAAGAGATTATTATATATTGCTATATATATAGTAATAGATGTTGTATATGTTTTACATCCGCGCTAGTCCAGTCCCCGCTCTGTCGTTAGTTAAGTAACCTAACAGGTGATGACGGGACCCAGTGGCGAATGCGGATGGCATATACGTACATTTTATTTTCGTTCTTTATTGGTGTGATTAATTGATGGGACTGCGTTGATTCGGATCAATGCAAGGAAAACAAACCTATTCGATGTTATTGGAACAATTTTCAAAAAAAGCTGTTATTACAAGGACGTTCTCTTTTGTTTTACACGGTAGTATTTGGTTATGAATATCCAGCACCTCATTCGACGAGGCAAGGGCCGAGATCCCTTCATCGGGAGTGACCCCTTGGGCAGAAGTTTGCGTCAGGGTAATAACTTCACTATAGTCGATTACTTTTTGCTTTGCATCGCGGTATTCGGTTGGAATATCCTGCACCTCATTCTACAGGGAAAGAGCCGAGATCCCTTCACCGAGAGTAAGCTCTTTGGCAAAAGTTTCGCTACTATATATTTATAAAAGGATATGCAGTTCCTTCAACGATATCAAGTTCATTACGTTAAAGGTTTTTAGCCAAAAACCAGTCGTAGCCCTCCGTCATTTCTTACAGGTATTACTTAGTATTCATGCTGTGTATGTTGACCTCTGTCAAGGCACAGTGCTTGGTAGCTGTGTAATGCTTGTTTGTTGCATAGATATGTGATTATTTAGGACAGTCGCACGGTCATTTTGACCTCTGTCAAGGGCACGTACGGGTGGGTCTAAGTTAATCAAAAACAATGACGAGTTGAACTTGACTTGCGACTTATGATATGTTGACCTCTGTCAAGGTCATAAGCCGCTTGGGGTAAAAATCACATCGAGAGTCTCGTATTCCTCGTCTTGTATGTGGATGACATTCTATTGATAGGAAATGACATTCCTATGCTACAATCTGTCAATTGTTAGTGTATATGCCCTAGGGGCCATTATTGTATCATACTAGTTTGTATATTACTTAATGGAAGTTTGGGATATTCACATGTATATAACAGTCTTGCTAAACATGGTAGTATGCTACTTGGTTTTTTCTATCTTAATATGTGAGTATTCATATTGATAGAGCTCTTAGGATCTTGCTTGACTACCAGCGTTGTGATGGCAGTCACACTAGTGGGGACTGGGTAGTCTACAAGCACATCCTTATTCAGGTCCCTAGTCGTTGGATTATCGAGACAGGGCATCGATACTCCGGAGTAGACTAGTGTGTACGCTTCTCATCCCAGTTGGGGAGATGGTCTGTCCCACAGCCGTTAGTACGTCGTACTGGAGATAGTATGCAGGTGCTCGTTAGGTTACGGGTACACCGGACAGGACTCACAGGGAACTGTTGGTTGGTTTTATACCAGTCGTCAGTGAACAGTTCCCAGGTGACATGAGTACAGCATAGTCCGCAAACTTGACACTGCTACTTCGCCTCGAGTGTGTCCCACTGTTCTTAGATTGCTACCCTACCACGGCTCAAAGGAGTCGTGCAAACAGGTAGCAGTTGGGTGCAGTCCCGAGCACTTGGAGGCAGTGGCGGTTAGACAGGATTCGTCTCTCCCTTATTGGGGGTTGATATCGCGCTGTGTCAGAGAGCCATTACGCAAAGTCCCTGGCCAGGGCAAACGAGATTTGCTGGTAGGTTCCAGTAGTTTCTCAGGGTGTAATGGGCTTCGCTCCGACACGACTTATACAGCTATTAGGGGACTGACGCTTGCCGCCCCCCTAGACCCGATATGCGATAGTCTTAGACGAACGGACCGGACTGTACGGAGATTGTCACATCAGACTCAGTAGGAGTTCGGATGGGTTTCCTCATCGGCCTTCTTATCGACATCTACCTGGGGACCGTTATGTACAGCTAGTGCCGCTTGCGGTCTGTGGTTAAACCCACTGCCAGCGTAGTAGTCGAGTCTCTAGAGTCCCACGCAGAGAGTTTCCCTACTCCAGGCGAAACGATATAGAGGTCGTATGGTTTTACGACAAGGGTTCGAACGCATACGTGTGTTTACGCACATACGACTTTCGGACAGTTTTTACTAGTCGGTTTTGGTTTAAGCCAGTTACTAGTATCCGGTTATTGGATTTATACAGTCTAAAGTTTTTCTGTGTTTTCACGGATAGGAGGGGCGTTCTCGTAATTGCGCGAGAAGCTTCTAGAAGATGGTGACTAAGGAGATTTAGGTGGCATATACATTGAATGAGATTAGTGAGTCATATGGATGATTCATCCATGTCATTAATGCTTCATAATTGCTTAATGACTCATGGAGATGAATCACAACAAGATATTTATCAAGCATGGTTGTAAATCATTTTCTTTTCTTTTCTTGGTAAATAAAAATGCTTGATATATATTATGATAACTCATTTTCTCTTCTCATTATTATGTTCATCTTCTCTCTCCTCAAGCTCTCTCTCTTCAAACCCTAATCCTCCCCTCTCATGTGTTGAGTACAAGGATTAGTTAGACTACTTAATCCATAACCATACTCTATTTCATCTAGGTACTTTGATTAGCACATAAAGATACCTAGTTGCCTCAAGTTTAGAGGCAAAGCTTGGAGTTTAGCTCTCGTGGTGGATCGTCTACTACTTGGAGAAGGCCGAAGAGGAGGTGGAGTTCATAAAGACGAAGGACACGGTTCTTTAGATATAATCCCTTTACATAGTAGTTTAGAACTTCTATGTTTGATGTTAGTTATCGTTTAGCTTCGATTCATGCGGTCAGTCGATGTTTAAGCAAAGAACAAGATCGTTTTTCATATTTCCGCCTCCCCGCAAGTCGTGGGGTGTTGTACATCGACTTACAGTGGTATCAGAGCCTCGCTAAATAATAAATAACTCACTTGCAAAATTGTATGAATTTCGAACGGAAAAAACGAAACCGGAAAACCCCGATATCATGAGTTTCTGTCGATTTTTAAATGAAGTCCAAAAATTTTTTAGGGAGGTTCAGAAAGCTCTAAATGACAGTAGTAGAACACCCAAGAAAATTGGGCCCATGAATCGGCTAAAGCGCCGCGGAACCGCGACGGATCCCACCGATCCGCCGCGCTTCCGCCGCCGAGTTGCCGATTCATGAACCTAATTTTCCTGTGTTGGTTCTCTGTGATATTTGGTATTTTCTGGAATTTTTTATTTTTGCTCAGGTTTCAGATTTACAGAGAAGTATTGGAGCAAAATTAAATGTGTTTAATCGATCGAAATTATACGGTATTTGCTTGTTGGATTATATCTGTGTTTGTATAATGTGTTCGTAAACCTCCCCTAACTGCTAGTACGTCGGTTGGCAGGGGGTTGCACATTTCTGTAATGGTTTTTACTGTTTGTGGACATGAACTGTGTTGGACTGTTGTGATGTATAGCCGGGGTTATGTGATGGGTTATTATTTAATTCATTTGATGTAAATATAATTTGTTGTAATATTATTTTGCGGGGCACATCCAGATTGCGGTTGTAGCCACCGTTGTATTATTTCATTTTATTGTTTTTGCTCCTAGGACAGACCCAAGGTGGGGTGCACAAACTGCCGGGTGGGTAGTTTGCCGTACCCGTTGGGGTCTTGGGTGGGGTAATGGCTATTCATCACAACTGTGTAATCCGTCTTTTGTTACAGGCTCAAAACAAACACGGATTGCTTGCAAATCCAATAAAGTTCATCTGTCATCTGGAATGCCTATTATTGCGTCTGACGAATGTACAATATCTATATATGATAGCTATCTAGACGTCACTTATGTTTTACACCCGCGCTAGCCCAGCCCCCGCTCTGTCGTTAGTTAAGTAACCTAACGGGTGATGACGGGACCCCGTGGCGAATACGGATGGCATAAGAGGACGTTGTATTTTCGTTGTTTTCTGCAATGATAGGTTAATGATGGGACGCATTATTTATAATGCAAAGAAAATAAACCAAAAGTTTAATCGTTGGAACAATTTAAAAGAAACCACTTGGTTAATTTTAAAAACAGATATTTTTTTAATGCGGAGCTTTAACCACACCTTTTAAAAGCTATCAGGTTCCTTCGGTTATATCAAGTTCACTACGTTCACGGTTTCGCCAAAACCATTCGTAGCCCTCCGTCATTTCATTTGGGTATTCAGCAGTATTCAAGCTATGCATTTTGGCCAAAGTTAAGGCATAGTGTTTGGTAGCTGCTGGGTTTTCATTTGTTGCATAAGATAGATGAGTTGGTTTGGGACAGTCGTATTATCATTTGACTAAAGTCAGGGGTATATACGGATGGGTTCAAATTGACAAGATAATGACGGGTAGAACTTGACATGTGACTTATGACATTTTGACCAAAGCCAAGGTCATAAGAGCATGGGGCAAAAATATATATCGGGAATTTCTAAAGAAACTGAAATTTGCAAAGAGTTGCATACCATTTGGAGTTTGATGAATGTTGGTAGTATTCCTTCAACATTATCATACAATGATATTTGGATCCCGATCCTACTGTGAGTATATGCTACTTATCAGGAGATTCGTCACTTAACGATCAATGCTATAAACCAAGTAGGTGTCAAGAAAGGTGTCAGCGGGGTTACGCCCCCAGAGAAAAGAGGTTATTTAATTAAGGAACTTCGTGAAAGCGTTGGAAAACCTCCCTCGAAGTATCGACACTAGCAAGGCTGAATGGTTAAGCAAGTATTGTACGGTGAGAATAGTCCTGGCTAATTCTTCTTTTATGGTTTGAGGAAGGATTCGAGAAACAGTGGGAGCCATCCAGTTTAGATAAACTAAAAACCACTCTAAACTTGCAAGAGCATCATGCTAAAGAGTTTTCTTCTCTCTCTCCTAATTGCAGCGACCCTGAAAATGACTGGACTTAAGTTACTTTTAGAGAAAAATATACTGACAGGACCAAACTATAAAGATTGGCTGCGGAATGTCAAAATGGCTTTGACCTATGACAAATTGGGGTACGTCCTCACCGCTACGGCACCTGCTGTCCCTGGTCCCAAATCCAGTAATGCGGATAAGGAAATCCGCAAAACCTGGGATTTTGATTGCGCGAAAGCCAAATGCATCGTGCTTGCCTCGATGAACAATGAACATCAGAGGAGGCACGAGGATATGGACCTAGATGGCATATTTCTCCATACAAAGGAACTTTATGGAGAGCAATCTCGTATAGAAAGATACGAGACCTCTAAGAACTTGTTTCGAGCGAGGTTGGCTGTCGGGTCATCGGTAGGAGAACATGTCCTAAAGATGATCGGCTATATAGAAGAGCTCGCAGACCTTGGGACGACTTTGGATAATGAGCTCTATACAGACCTTATTCTCCAGTCCCTTCCTTCCACCTACGCCCAGTTTATCCTGAACTTCAACATTCAAAGAAAAGAAGTTGAACTTCCGGAACTCTTGAACATGTTAAGGAGTGCAGAGGGCACCTTGCAGAAAACAAGGGAAACACCCGCTATGTTTGTTAGCGGTGCATCTTCATCCGGGTCTAAGGCTAGGGCCAAAGGAAGGAAGAAGAAGGCCGCCACCAAACCTAGAGGAGGTGTTAGTAAGGTGGGAGGGAAGGGAAAGAAAAAGTTTGCGGTACCGGTAGTGGGCCAGGATGAGTGCTTCCATTGTCACAGGAAAGGGCACTGGAAGAAAGATTGCAAGGCGTGGAACGCCAAGAACCAGGAACCGAAGCAAGCTGTGGCTTCGACTTCAGGTGTGTTTGTAATTGAGAATTGTCTGTCAATTAACTCTACTTCCTGGGTATTGGATACCGGATCAGGATCTCATATTTGCAATTCATTGCAGACACTGAGAAACCGTAGAGTGCTGAAGGAAGGTGATATGACCCTAAAGGTTGCTAACGGAGCTAGCGTGGGAGCTGCGTCCGTCGGGGATTATCACCTAGGATTGACGAGTGGACACATTTTGGTTTTACATAACTGTTTTTTTGTACCAAGCTTAACGTGTAATATCATATCAGTTTCCTTGTTATCAAATAAAGGTTATGATTTCACGTTTGTAAGAGATGTTGTTAACATCCACCTTAATCATGGTTTAATTGGGTCCGGTACACTAAATAACGGTATATATGTTTTAAACCAACTCCAAATTTTCAATGTCCAGAACACACTAAAAAGAAAGTCTCCAGAATTAAATAAAGCTTTCTTATGGTATTGTAGACTGGGTCACATCAATGAAAGAAGGTTGACTAAGTTGCATAAAGAAGGATATTTGGACTCGTTCGAATATCAAACTTATGACACTTGTCAATCTTGTCTCAAAGGAAAGATGACAAAGACTCCATTTACTGGACATGGAGTAAGAGCGAGCGAGCTCTTAGGACTCATACACAGCGATGTATGTGGTCCAATGTCTACGCATGCAAGAGGTGGTTTTTCCTATTTCATTACTTTCACGGATGATTACTCAAGATACGGATTCATTTATCTGATGAAACATAAATCCGAGGCTTTTGAGAAATTCCAAGAGTATAAGAATGAAGTAGAAAACCAAACCGGCAAAAGTATCAAGACACTTAGATCTGATCAAGGTGGTGAATACTTGAGTGCCGAGTTCCTAGGTTACCTAAAAGAGAAAGGAATTCTCTCTCAGCTTACTCCTCCATACACTCCACAGCATAACGGTGTATCGAAAAGACGGAATCGAACCCTATTGGATATGGTACGATCCATGATGAGCAATGCTGAGTTACCGCGATCTTTTTGGGAATATGCGCTAGAATCAGCAGCATATCTTCAGAACAGGGCTCCTACCAAGACTGTGCCTACCACTCCATATCAGATGTGGACTGGGAAGAAACCCCATCTTCAGCATATGAAGATTTGGGGATGTCTAGCTTTTGTTAAAAAGAAGCATATGGACAAGCTCGAGGCACGATCAGTAAAATGTAAGTTTGTGGGATATCCAAAGAACTCCAAGGGATATTATTTCTATTACGCAGAGGAACAAAAGGTTATTGTTTCTCGTAATGCCCATTTTCTGGAACATCAGTTTTTAGAAAAGGAAATAAGTGGGAGAGAAATAGAACTGGAAGAAATTCCAGAACCACAAACTGCTACTGAAAGTTTGGTAGAACCGGTAGTTCAAGAAGAACAGGACATTCCCGCACCCCTCCGCAGGAGTAGTAGGCCGTCTCATCCGCCTGAGAGATACTAAGGTTTTCTCATAGATGGGGATAGAGAGGATTGCATCATAGATGATGATGAACCTACTGACTTCCAGCAGGCCATCCAGAGCGGCGACTCGGTACGATGGCTAGATGCAATGCGGACCGAAATGGAGTCCATGTACACCAACAAAGTATGAACTTTGGACTTTGCTCCAGATGGGGTAAAACCCATAGGATGCAAATGGATCTTCAAGAAAAAGATTGGTGTAGATGGACAGGTGGAAACCTATAAGGCTAGACTTGTTGCAAAGGGTTTTCGTCAAAGACCTGGTTTGGACTATGACGAAACTTTTTCTCCAGTGGCTATGCTCAAATCCATTCGGGTCCTTCTTGCTATTGCTGCCTTCCATGATTATGAAATCTGGCAGATGGACGTAAAGACGGCTTTTCTAAATGGAAATTTAGAAGAGTGCGTCTATATGGATCAGCCAGAGGGTTTCAATCAGAGTGGGAGCAGCGGGAAAGTATGCAAGCTGCTTAAGTCCATTTATGGACTAAAGCAGGCATCGCGGAGTTGGAACATCTGTTTTGATGAGACAGTCAAAGAATATGACTTTATCAAAAATCCAGATGAACCGTGCATATATAGTAAAGTTGTAGCCAGAAGTGTCGTATTCCTCGTCTTGTACGTGGATGACATTCTATTGATAGGAAATGACATTCCTATGCTACAATCTGTCAAAGGATTCTTGTCACACAGGTTCTCCATGAAAGACCTGGGTGATGCCTCTTACATTCTGGGGATCCGGATCTATCATGATAGATCCAAGAGGATGTTGGGACTTTCGCAGTCCAGGTATATCGACACTGTACTGAAAAGATTCAGTATGGAAGATTCTAAACGCGGTAATCTACCGGCTTGTCACGGAATCACCCTTTCCAAAGAGATGTCTCCCAAGACTGATTTGGAAAGGGAACGCATGTCTATTATACCCTACGCTTCTGCGGTAGGCTCTATAATGTATGCGATGTTGTGCACCAGACCAGATGTAGCTTACGCACTGAGCGTGGTAAGCCGGTATCAATCAGACCCAGGGGAGAAGCACTGGATAGCAGTAAAGAACATTCTCAAGTACCTGAGGAGGACTAAGGAGATGTTCTTGGTTTACGGCGAAAAAGACCTCAGGTTGGAGGCCTTTGCTGATTCCGGCTTCCAGAGTGATAAGGACGATTCCAAGTCCATGTCGGGTTATGTCTTTACCCTCAATGGAGGGGCGGTGTGCTGGAAGAGCTCCAAGCAGGACACCGTTGCTGACTCGACGATGGAAGCGGAGTATATAGCTGCTTGCGATGCCGCAAAAGAAGCAGTCTGGATGAAGAAGTTCCTAACAGAACTTCAGGTGGTTCCTACCATAGTTGATCCAATACCTCTGTATTGCGACAACAACGGAGCTATAGCTTTAGCGAAGGAACCAAGGTCCCATCAGAAGTCCAGACACATCTTAAGGCGGTATCACCTGATCAGGGAGATCATTGATCGTCGGGAGATCGAGGTTCGGAGAGTTGCTTCTGATTAGAACATTGCTGATCCATTCACAAAGGCCCTACCTCAGATTCAGTTCGAGAGGCTACTCGAGATCATCGGTCTTCGATATACCAGTACATGGCCCTAGTGCAAGTGGGAGATTGTTAGTGTATATGCCCTAGGGGCCATTATTGTATCATACTAGTTTGTATATTACTTAATGGAAGCTTGGGATATTCACATGTATATAACAGTCTTGCTAAACATGGTAGTATGCTACTTGGTTTTTTCTATCTTAATATGTGAGTATACGTATTGATAGAGCTCTTAGGATCTTGCTTGACTACCAGCGTTGTGATGGTAGTCACACTAGTGGGGGCTGGGTAGTCTACAAGCACATCCTTATTCAGGTCCCTAGTCGTTGGATTATCGAGACAGGGCATCGATACTCCGGAGTAGACTAGTGTGTACGCTTCTCATCCCAGTTGGGGAAATGGTCTGTCCCACAGCCGTCAGTACGTCGTACTGGAGATAGTATGCAGGTGCTCGTTAGGTTACGGGTACACCGGACAGGACTCATAGGGAACTGTTGGTTGGTTTTATACCAGTCGTCAGTGAACAGTTCCCAGGTGACATGAGTACAGCATAGTCCGCAGACTTGACACTGCTACTTCGCCTCGAGTGTGTCCCACTGTTCTTAGATTGCTACCCTACCACGGCTCAAAGGAGTCATGCAAACAGGTAGCAGTTGGGTGCAGTCCCGAGCACTTGGTGGCAGTGGCGGTTAGACAGGATTCGTCTCTCCCGGTATTGGGGGTTGATATCGTGCTGTGTCAGAGAGCCATTACGCAAAGTCCCTGGCCAGGGCAAGCGAGATTTGCTGGTAGGTTCCAGTAGTTTCTCAGGGTGTAATGGGCTTCGCTCCGACACGACTTATACAGCTATTAGGGGACTGACGCTTGCCGCCCCCTAGGCCCGATATGCGATAGTCTTAGACGAAAGGACCGGACTGTACGGAGATTGTCACATCAGACTCAGTAGGAGTTCGGATGGGTTTCCTCATCGGCCTTCTTATCGACATCTACCTGGGGACCGTTACGTACAGCTAGTGCCGCTTGCGGTCTGTGGTTAAACCCACTGCCAGCGTAGTAGTCGAGTCTCTAGAGTCCCACGCAGAGAGTTTCCCTACTCCAGGCGAAACGATATAGAGGTCGTATGGTTTTACGACAAGGGTTCGAACGCATACGTGTGTTTATGCACGTACGACTTTCGGATAGTTTTTACTAGTCGGTTTTGGTTTAAGCCAATTACTAGTATCCGGTTATTGGATTTATACAGTCTAAAGTTTTTCCGTGTTTTCACGGATAGGAAGGGCGTTCTCGTAATTGCGCGAGAAGCTTCTAGAAGATGGTGACTAAGGAGGTTTAGGTGGCATATACATTGAATGAGATTAGTGAGTCATATGGATGATTCATCCATGTCATTAATGCTTCATAATTGCTTAATGACTCATGGAGATGAATCACCACAAGATATTTATCAAGCATGGTTGTAAATCATTTTCTTTTCTTTTCTTGGTAAATAAAAATGCTTGATATATATTATGATAACTCATTTTCTCTTCTCATTATTATGTTCATCTTCTCTCTCCTTAAGCTCTCTCTCTTCAAACCCTAATCCTCCCCTCTCATGTGTTGAGTACAAGGATTAGTTAGACTACTTAATCCATAACCATACTCTATTTCATCTAGGTACTTTGATTAGCACTTAAAGATACCTAGTTGCCTCAAGTTTAGAGGCAAAGCTTGGAGTTTAGCTCTCGTGGTGGATCGTCTACTACTTGGAGAAGGCCGAAGAGGAGGTGGAGTTCATAAAGACGAAGGACACGGTTCTTTAGGTATAATCCCTTTACATAGTAGTTTAGAACTTCTATGTTTGATGTTAGTTATCGTTTAGCTTCGATTCATGCGGTTAGTCGATATTTAAGCAAAGAACAAGATCGTTTTTCATATTTCCGCCTCCCCGCAAGTCATGGGGTGTTGTACATCGACTTACAATAAGCCGCTTGGGGTAAAAATCACATCGAGAGTTTCTAAAGAAACTGAAACTTGCCAGGCATGCGCATACCTTCTGGAGTGTGATAACGTGAGTGGATTCGATCACATTATCATGCGATGATAGTTGGATCCCGATTCCCACTGATGAGTTGGTTTACTCCTCGGGTGATCCCGAGTAATTCTTTTTTCAGGTTTGGAGGAGAATTTGAGGTTACAGTGGGAGGTTTCTTGATTAGATAAATTGATAACCATTCTGATCTAGGTTAGAGTGCACACAGAGTGTTTCTATTCTCTCTCTCTCTTTGGCAGCGACCATGGCCCGACACTAGACTATGACTCAGTGACCAAGATTAACCGAACCTTCTTAAAACACTGGCTTTTGGATTGTCTGAGTTGCATGCATCATTGACACTCCTTCTTTTACTCTTTGCATTTCTCCAGAACACCCCGTATCACTATGAACATCCACTTCCATTGGATATTCCATCGTATGGTTATATACGAACTCGAAGGAACTTGTTCCAAATTCGAGGATGGATTCTGGTTCTGGAGAGATTGAATAGGACTATTCAGTTGTCTTTTCCTTTTACCTTCTCTCAGGTTGTGAGGGCTCCTAGGATTAGGAGTGTTGGGTTAGCCTAGCACCTCATGAAGGGTTTGGAAGTATCACATGAACCAAAGATTGAATGTTTAGGGTGCTAAGTTAACGAACATAGAATCGTTCCTAGAAAATTAGGGTTTCTAAAACTTGCATATCATCATATGAACGAAAAGCTAGGGTTTAGAGAGTACAACCTTTGTAACTCCCTACGCTAGACTCCTCGGCTACTTGGGGTTTGAAAAAGCTCCGCTTGAACTCCTCTAGGTCACCGATGATCCACCCGGAGTCCGCTTTGTCTAAGCTAGCAACTTCGCAAGATCAAGAATGAAAAACGAAGCTAACACTCTAAACAAGTGGGCAAGACTTGTGTAGAATGATGTTTTGGTGGCTTTTCTCACTTCAAAATCCTATCTTGATGAATGATTTTCTCTCTAGAAAATTCAAGAGAGCATGAGCTCAAGGTTGAAGAAGATGATGGATATTTTAGAAGAAGATAAGAATAACTCTTAAAGAGAAAAAGAAAAACATAAGAATATATATTTTTCTTTCTCTCATCTCAAACCATGGTTAAAACAATATGGATATTTATTTCATTCTAGTTAAAAGATGAGAGGAAGATAAATCATGGTTAAATGGTAGGTGAAAATGGTTAGGTCAAAAGAAGAGTGTAGAAGATAACCATTCATTCACCTTTTTCTCTTTTCTTTTGTTTTAACTTTAAATAGAAATAAATATCCATAATATAAACCATGGTGTGAGTCTTATATATCCACCATTTTCTATGTATAAACAACCATGATAGATGATGTATGTATGTATGTGTGCATGCACATCCATATGTGCATGAATCAATAAAGAATGCATACATGCATCCATACATCCAAAGATACAAGAAAAGATTTCTAGTGAGAATCTAATGGTTAAATGATAAATCAACACTTGATTTATCAATCCGGCCATATCACATACGACCCTAACCAAAAGCAAGCCGCCCGATCAATATACGGTATCCTATACGCGCATTTTAATCGGGTCCATGCGCATATCGCATACGCGCACCACAACGTTTCGCCTGGACTAGGTAACTCCATTATGGGACTCTGAGACTCGTCAATACGCCAACAGTGGGTGATGATCATATCAAGCACCCCCAAGCCGCAAGCGGTCAGCTAAACGTAACGGCCACTCGGGTATTGAGCGATCAGAAGAGAACAAGTGAACCTGCTACAACTCCCGTCGAGCCAACCGGCAACACTTCCCGTACAGTCCGGTCTCCTCGTATGATATGTCGCATATCAAGTCTAGGGGTGGTAAACGTCAGACCCCAATAACCGATAAGTCGTGCCGATGTGAGCCTCATAACTGGTCAAGAAACTACAGGTAACACTTACCAGCAAATCTCTGAATCAGCCCTGGCCAGGGACTTCCCTGTTACGGCCAATCGAGCACAGCGCAACATCAACCCCCAATACCGAGAGAGACGAAATCCCTCCTATCGCTCATTGCCTCCATGTGACTCGGGACTGTACCCAAAAACCACCATTTTGCACGCCCTCGTGGACGTGGTAAGGTGGAAATCAAAGCACAGTGGGAATCACACAAGACTCTATGACGATCTCGGGTCTACAAACTAACCTGCACAAGTGTCACCTGAGAACTGCAATCTGACGTGAGGTATAATACCATCTAGGAGTTCTCGGCGAGTTCGTCCAGTGTACCCAGTCTCCACTGAGCACCCGTATACCATCTCTGATGTCAAACACCAATGGATATGGGATCATCCATCGCCCATCTCATGGGTCGAGAAGCGTATACGCTAGTCTACACTGGTATATCGATGCCCCGTCTCGATACACCCACGACCAGGGACCTTGAAGGATGTACTTATGGACTACCATGTCCCCACTAGTATGATCCGTATCATAGTCCAGGTAGTCAAGTACACATCCTAAGGGCTTTAGCAACATGTAACCATAAAACAGTATAAAGAGACAAGTATACATGTTAAGATAAAGAGCAACCAGATAGCATACTATCATATCGAGCAAGAAAGTCATCACTATATATGTCCAAGCATCCAATATAATATACATCATCTGTACAATACTGGCCTCTAGGGCATACATACAACTAACAATCTCCCACTTGCACTAGGGCCAGCTGCTGTAGTATCGCATACCGAGCATCCCGAAGAGTCTCTCAAACTGTATCTGGGGAATGGCCTTCGTGAGTGGATCCGCTGTGTTGTTCTTCGTGTCAACCCTCCTGATCTCGATCTCCCGGCAATCAACTATCTCCCGGATCAGGTGATACCGCCTCAGAATATGCTTGGATCGCTGATGGGACCTGGGTTCCTTGGCCAACGCCACTGCTTCATTGTTACCACAATACAAAGGTATTGGATGCTCAATGGATGGAACCACTCCAAGTTCAGTAATGAACTTCTTGATCCAGACAGCCTCTTTGGCAGCGATGTATTCAGCCTCCATTGTCGAGTCTGCCACGGTTTCCTGCTTGGAACTCTTCCAGCTAACCGCCCCTCCGTACAGGGTAAAGACAAATCCCGACTGCGACTTAGAGTCGTCCTTATCACTCTGGAAGCTCGAATCGGTAAAGGACTCCACTTGGAGTTCTCCGTTACCATACACCAAGAGCATCTCTTTAGTCCTTTGTAAGTACTTGAGAATGCTCTTCACACCTGTCCAGTGACTCTCTCCAGGATCAGCTTGATACCTACTCACTACACTTAGTGAGTATGCTATATCGGGTCTGGTACATAGCATCGCATACATGATAGAGCCTACAGCCGAAGCATAGGGTATCCCTTGCATGCGAGCTCTCTCCAAATCAGTCTTGGGAGACATCTCTTTGGAGAGAGTGACTCCAGAGATCGTGGGTAAATTCTCTCGCTTGGATTCTTCCATACTAAACCTCTTTAGTATGGTGTCAATATACCTGGATTGGGACAATCCCAATATCCGTTTGGATCTATCTCTATAGATCCTAATCCCTAATATGCAAGAGGCATCACCAAGATCTTTCATCGAGAATCTTTGTGATAAGAAGAGCTTGACCGATTGCAGCATAGGAATATCATTTCCTATCAAGAGTATGTCGTCTACGTACAATACGAGGAAGAGAACCTTAATCTCTGCCACCTTCTTGTAGATACAAGGTTCATCTACGTTTTTGACGAAATCAAACTCTTTGATAACGACGTCAAAGCAGATGTTCCAACTCCGCGATGCTTGCTTTAATCCATAAATAGATTTAAGCGGCTTGCACACCTTCCCGCTGCTCCCACTATCTACGAAGCCCTCTGGCTGAGTCATGTACACGCACTCTTCTAAATCACCGTTTAGAAAGGCGGTCTTAACATCCATTTTCCAGATTTCGTAGTCATGATATGCAGCGATGGCAAGCATGATCCGGATGGATTTAAGCATAGCCACAGGAGAAAAGGTCTCGTCATAGTCCACACCTGGTCTTTGACGAAAACCCTTTGCAACAAGTCTAGCTTTGAAAGTCTCCACTTTCCCATCTACACCAAGTTTTTTCTTGAAGATCCACTTGCTCCCAATGGGTTTTACCCCTTCAGGAGCATCTTCCAAAGTCCATACTTTGTTGGTGTACATGGATTCCATCTCGGACCGCATTGTATCTAGCCATTTCACTGAGTCGCCACTCGTGATGGCCTGCTCGAAGCTAGTTGGGTCATCATCCTCCATGATGCAATCCTCGCTCCCACCATCCATGAGAAAACCGTAGTATCTCTCAGGTGGGCGAGGAACCCTACTAGATCGGTGGAGTGGCTGGGGTTCATTGGGAACTACGGAATCCTCTGATTCCACCAGATCTTCTGTTGCAGCTTTTGTAGCTGGAACCTCTTCCAGTTCTACCACATGACCACTAATCTCTTTTTCAAGAAATTCCTTTTCTAAAAAGGTGGCATGTCGAGAAACAAACACTCTTTGTTCCTCAGGGTGGTAGAAGATATACCCTTGTGAATTCTTGGGATATCCTATAAATTTGCATAGAACAGACCGTGCCTCGAGTTTGTCCGGATTTTGTCGTTTGACATAGGCTGGACAACCCCATATCTTAACATAGTTAAGACATGGTCTCTTCCCTTTCCATATCTCATATGGAGTGGTAGGCACAGATTTGGTGGGGACCATATTTAATAGATGTATGGCTGTTTCAAGCGCATACCCCCAGAAGAAAATAGGTAACTCAGCTGTGCTCATCATAGAGCGCACCATATCTAATAGGGTGCGGTTCCTCCGTTCTGATACACCGTTGTGCTGTGGTGTATATGGAGGAGTCAGCTGAGAGAGAATCCCATTCTCTTTTAGGAAGTCCAGGAATTCACTGCTCAAGTATTCACCTCCTCGAGCAGATCGAAGGATTTTAATACTTTTTCCGGTTTGGTTCTCGACTTCTTGTTTATATTCTCTAAATTTCTCAAAAGCTTCAGACTTGTGTCTTATCAAGAACACATGTCCGTATCTTGAGAGATCGTTAGTGAATATAATGAAGTACGAAGAACCATCCCTGGCATGTGTAGACATGGGACCGCATACATCACTATGTATCAGCCCCAAGAGTTCGGTAACTCTTTCTCCGTGTCCCGTAAACGGAGTTTTGGTCATTTTGCCTTTGAGACATGACTGGCAAGTGTCATAAGATGAAAATTGGAATGGTTTCAAGTATCCATCCTTATGCAACTTAGCTAGCCGTGTCGCATTTATATGACCGAGTCTACAATGCCACAAGAAGGATTCGTTCAGTTCTGAACTCTTCCTCTTGTGTGTGTTTGTTATGCTCAGAACTGTTGATTGATTTAGAACATAAATGCCATTGCATAACGTGCCTGATCCAACCAACTTTTGGTTACGGAAAATGTTCATAACATTATCCTGTAATACAAAATTATATCCTTCTTTACTCAACAAAGAAACCGATATAATGTTGCATATCAGGTTTGGCATGTAATAGCATTCGTTCAGGACCAATGTATTACCAGTTGGTAATGCAAGGTGATATTCCCCGACAGTCTTAGCTGCAACAATTGCACCATTTCCAACTTTTATGTCTTTATCACCTTCTCCAAGTTCTCTACCTTTCCTAAGCCCATGTAACTGATTACAGATATGGGATCCTGACCCGGTATCTAATACCCAGGACGTAGGGCAAATGGAGAAACAGTTCTCTGTAACGAACACACCCGAAGAAAATGCATCAACATGTACTTTCTTCATTCGGGTGGCATGGGAATCCTGGTATTCCTCTATGTCCTGTTCATTCCTATAACTCTTATAAGAAAGAACGGAACCAACGTTCCCCAGCACAGTATAACTTGCGGGTTCGGTCAATACATCCATATTATTATCTTGATTAAGGCATGGCATGGTCGCTACCTGGAGAGAGAGAGAAGAAAACACTTTAGCGTATGCTCTTACAAGATCAGATTGGTTATTATCTTATATAATCAGGATGGCTCCCACTGGTTTTTATCAAATCTTCCTTCAAACCCTAAAAGGAAAGACTAGCCGGGATTAATAACACCCTACAACTTCGCCGATCTTTCAGCCAGGCCAGTGTCGGTACTTTGAGGGAGGTTCCCCGTGCTTTCGCACGGACCTAATTAAAGTAAACCTCGTTTTCCCAGAGGCGTAACCCCGTTGACACCTTTCTAAACACCTACTTGATCGGCTAATTGTAATGTGTAAAACTCTCTCAGGAGTAACTCATACTCGCAGTGGGTATCGGGATCCAACTATCTCATAGAAGGTATGCAATCTCATTGCAAATTTCAACACTTGAAATTCCCGATAATATTTTGACCCTAACGTGCTATGACCTTGACGAAAGCCAACAAATCACAGCCCGCTAGTCAAGTTCAACCCGTACATTTCTTGACTGAATTAAACCCACCCGCACGACCCTTGACGAAAGCCAACAAAGCCGTACGACTACCCTAATCCAGTCGCATCATATGCAGCAGATAAGCAGCATATAGCTACCGCACACTACACCTTGACGAAAGCCAACAAATGTAGCACGAATACTATATACTACTTATCTGAAATGACGGAGGACTACGACAGGTTTTTCTGAAAACCTATTGCGTAATGAACTTGATATCGTTGTAGAATCAAGTGAAATTTTGAAATGGAGTGATTTTGAGGTTTTTATTAGTTTTGCTAAAGAGGTCACTCCCGGTGAAGGGATCTCGGCTCTTTCCCCATCGAATAAGGTGCAGGGTATATCATATATACCACTGTGCAAAGCAAAACTCCAAAAAGCAGTCAAAAGTCAAACCGAGTGTTGTAGCATCTGCCAGTTTTGCTAAAGAGGTCACTCCTGGTGAAAGGATCTCGGCTCTTTCCCCATCGAATAAGGTGCAGGGTATATCATATATACCGCTATGCAAAGCAAAACTATAGCTACCCTTTTTATTAAAATTTGATTCTACAACATCTTTTAGGTTTTTTTCTTTCATTAATCACATTTATGAAGTCCCATCATTTAACTCACCTAAACATCACAGATAAATATGACGTACACTTATGCCATCCGCATTCACCTCGATGTCCCCTCGTGCACCGTTAGGTTAGGTAACTAACGGCAGAGCAGGGCAGGGCTAGCGCGGGTGTAAAACATAAGTAACGCCTATATAATATATCATATATACTATATACTGTATCTATCACAGCACATCACATGATCATATCACAGATATCGCAGCAGAAACATAGATATAATGTGGGATATACTAGGACGTCCGTATTTAGTATTTAGCCAACAATAGAAAATACGGATTCCACAGTCTCTATGAATAGCCACGCCCACACCCTGGACCCCTACGAGAGCGGCAAGCGACCCTACCAATTCTGGAGTTTAGGAGACCCGGTCTCGACTCCTCGAGATGGCCTCCCACTGAACCCCAGAACCCGGTCACCCGTGCTTCCCTCCTTGGGTCCATCCTAATGCGGAAAAGTAAATAATATACAACACTGGTGGCATCGACCTCAACCCGGAAGTGCCCCAAATAAAAGAATATTACATTACATTTGAATTTACATGAATGAAAATATAAAACTCCCATCTCACATAAAAAAAACCCGGCTATTCGATCGCGACAATCCTGCACATCATATCTCAGCAACACATAATATCACATATCATCAACGTAAGTAAGTATGCGTACCCCAATTGTCGTTGATGTATAGCAACGAAACCGGCGATATCGACATACTATACTTACGGTCACAGAAAAGAAAGTGTAAAACTGCAATATCTGGAATCCACATTCTCTTTAGACATCGTAAAATATCACATGCTTCGTATTTTCATGTCTAGTAATATGAATTCCACACATTGCATCACAATCCAGATAAATAGACAGTATTAAAGTTTTCGAACGAACGATCAAATACCCAAGATTCCCTAAAGCTCAACACTTGAGCGGAGTTCAAAAACCCGGAGTGTGACACAGTAGTAGCGGTCCAGCCGTAGAAGGGTCAAGCCAACGCCTCACATGTGGCACGCCGTACTGCCCCAAACCCTAAGGTTCAACGGGCAGTTCAAGACGGTCACATAATCGAGTTAAGGTTTTTTGTCTTCTAGAGGGTCCACCACAAAACTTGCACTTATCTCCGAAGGATTTAAACCCCATGAAAAGTGAGTAAATGACACTCGTTCGAACAATTCGATACTTTCTAATTTACCCGGAAAAGTCACGAAAAGAAAATTCCGATCGAATCGACGATTCCAAAACCATCTCCAGAATTTACAGTACAAAATTCAGATTAAAAATACCTAAAAATATCAACAAGCAGTTATAAGTATTACTGTGCAAAAATTATGCACTGAACCCTCCGTACGGCCGCGGAACCGTGGCCAGAGCAAGCTGTGGCCGCGTTTCAGCGGCGTAATTAACTGTTCATGTGTTCGTATTACACAGTAATGCTTATATTTTCCTGCTGTAATTTTTACATATTTTTAATTCTGAAAAACAACAGTTTTGAAAAAAAAATCCAGAGAGCACTAAAAATCCGTATTTTTCGGTTCGATCGGAGTTTTAACTTCGTTAAAGTATCGCCTAATATTCTAGGTTGGCTCGGATACCAATGTTGGGTTAGCCTAGCACCTCATGAAGGGTTTGGAAGTATCACATGAACCAAAGATTGAATGTTTAGGGTGCTAAGTTAACGAACATAGAATCGTTCCTAGAAAATTAGGGTTTCTAAAACTTGCATATCATCATATGAAAGAAAAGCTAGGGTTTAGAGAGTACAACCTTTGTAGCTCCCTACGCTAGACTCCTCGGCTACTTGGGGTTTGAAAAAGCTCCGCTTGAACTCCTCTAGGTCACCGATGATCCACCCAGAGTCCGCTTTGTCCAAGCTAGCAACTTCGCAAGATCAAGAATGAAAAACGAAGCTAACACTCTAAACAAGTGGGCAAGACTTGTGTAGAATGATGTTGTGGTGGCTTTTCTCACTTCAAAATCCTATCTTGATGAATGATTTGCTCTCTAGAAAATTCAAGAGAGCATGAGCTCAAGGTTGAAGAAGATGATGGATATTTTAGAAGAAGATAAGAATAACTCTTAAAGAGAAAAAGAAAAACATAAGAATATATATTTTTCTTTCTCTCATCTCAAACCATGGTTAAAACAATATGGATATTTATTTCATTCTAGTTAAAAGATGAGAGGAAGATAAATCATGGTTAAATGGTAGGTGAAAATGGTTAGGTCAAAAGAAGAGTGTAGAAGATAACCATTCATTCACCTTTTTCTCTTTTCTTTTGTTTTAACTTTAAATAGAAATAAATATCCATAATATAAACCATGGTGTGAGTCTTATATATCCACCATTTTCTATGTATAAACAACCATGATAGATGATGTATGTATGTATGTGTGCATGCACATCCATATGTGCATGAATCAATAAGGAATGCATACATGCATCCATACATCCAAAGATACAAGAAAAGATTTCTAGTGAGAATCTAATGGTTAAATGATAAATCAACACTTGATTTATCAATCTGGCCATATCACATACGACCCTAACCAAAAGCAAGCCGCCCGATCAATATACGGTATCCTATACGTGCATTTTAATCGGGTCCATGCGCATATCGCATACGCGCACCACAACGTTTCGCCTGGACTAGGTAACTCCATTGTGGGACTCTGAGACTCGTCAATACGCCGGCAGTGGGTGATGATCATATCAAGCACCCCCAAGCCGCAAGCGGTCAGCTAAACGTAACGGCCACTCGGGTATTGAGCGATCAGAAGAGAACAAGCGAACCTGCTACAACTCCCGTCGAGCCAACCGGCAACACTTCCCGTACAGTCTGGTCTCCTCGTCTGATATGTCGCATATCAAGTCTAGGGGTGGTAAACGTCAGACCCCAATAATCGATAAGTCGTGCCGATGTGAGGCTCATAACGGTTCGAGAAACTACTGGTAACACTTACCAGCAAATCTCTGAATCAGCCCTGGCCAGGGACTTCCCTGTTACGGCCAATCGAGCACAGCGCAACATCAACGCCCAATACCGGGAGAGACGAAACCCTTCCTATCGCTCATTGCCTCCATGTGACTCGGAACTGTACCCAAAAACCACCGTTTTGCACGCCCTCATGGACGTGGTAATGTGGAAATCAAAGCACAGTAGGAATCACACAAGACTCTATGACGATCTCGGGTCTACAGACTAACCTGCACAAGTGTCATCTGAGAACTGCCATCTAACGTGAGGTATAATACCATCTGGGAGTTCTCGGCGAGTCCGTCCAGTGTACCCAGTCTCCACTGAGCACCCGTATACCATCTCTGATGTCAAACACCAATGGATATGGGATCATCCATCGCCCATCTCATGGGTCGAGAAGTGTATACGCTAGTCTACACTGGTATATTGATGCCCCGTCTCGATACACCCACGACTAGGGACCTTGAAGGATGTACTTATGGACTACCATGTCCCCACTAGTATGATCCGCATCATAGTCCAGGTAGTCAAGTACACATCCTAAGGGCTTTAGCAACATGTAACCATAAAATAGTATAAAGAGACAAGTATACATGTTAAGATAAAGAGCAACCAGATAGCATACTATCATATCGAGCAAGAAAGTCATCTCTATATATGTCCAAGCATCCAATATAATATACATCATCTGTACAATACTGGCCTCTAGGGCATACATACAGCTAACAAGGAGAAGGGTACACCTATTACGCTTATTGGATAGTATTCATCCAAACCATAGGCAGGTGCCGAAAAGTAAAGAATGAAGAAAATCATTTAGCCTAAAAGGTGTACAGAAGGTATTAAGTAAAGACAAATAAAGGGATCAGAAAGAGGGCAAAGTAAATTGCAACTGCTATCATTCATGACCAAAACAAGTATTTCATCGCCACTCCTACTTCACCTTTGTATTTCTCCAGAACACCCCGTATCACTGCGAAGATCCATAGTTATTTGGATAATCCATCGTATGGTTATATACGAACTCGAAGGAACTTGTTCCAGTTTGGGGATGGATTCTGGTTCAGGAGAAATAGGAATAGGGTTTATTCAGTTGTCTTTTGTCTTTACCTTCTCTCGTGTTGCGAGTGCTCCTAGGATTAGGAGAGTACACCCATTATGCTATTGGATAGTCTTCTTCCAAACCATAGGCTGGTGCTGAACGGTAGGGAAGGAAGAAAACCATTTAGCCTAAAGGGGTGTACAGAAGGTAATGACTAAAGACATATAAAGGGATTTGGAGAGATGGCAAAGAAATATACGGTTATAGTCATGAATCTGGATAATGGAAAAGGCAATACTAGGAATACCAGAATACCCCTTCGAAACATTTTCATGTTTCAGTTTCACTGTGTATTGTTAAAAGAAAACCGATTTCCCAATTAGCCCTTGCTCCAGAGTATGTATTTACCAGGTTGATTCTCACATCTGTATGGTTTTACAGATGATGAGTGGGAGTAAGTTATTGGGAATTGGGTGATCATCCTCATTATATTGGGATTCGTTGTAATTGGTGATATTTGTGGAAATCGCCTGGGTTGTTTGCCGGACGGCAAATATTTGGTTTTGAATATCCGTTGTTATTCACCAATTTCAAATTGATATATCTGTACGTTTATTTTTATAAAGTGAGATATAACTTTTTGAAATTATGTCCATGACATTTACCTATATCAGTGGATGGTTAGGTAAGGAGCATTAAACAGCGGTGTAATTCTTCTTAACCATAAGTACAGTTTTCAATCTACGACACACAAGGAATGAGTTATTAGACTCAGAGGACTTATACAGAGTATTGTATATCGTCCAGTGTCCATTAGGACAGAGGGGTTGGTCCTCGTACTATATTCTGTTTACTTATGACTTCTCTATGTGTTTCATAGAAATGCAAGGTCTAAGTTTTGAGAAGATATAGGTATAAGAATAAAGTAGAGAACTAGGTGTTGCAAGTATCAGGATTCTTCAAGGTGATCGAAGATGTAGATATTTGTGTATGGTATTTAGTTGATAGTAATGATTTTGAGAAACTTGTTTCTCTTTTAAGTTACTCATATCTGGATGCATTCCTAAGTTGAGTAACGCTGATCGGCCTCCTTCCATTTAGTTGATATGCACTGGAGACAGCTGCGTGATTTGAATCTGGTTCCAATTAAATCAGTGCCTCTGTTTCTATATTGGATATAGAACAATTCATATCTTAACGATGTTAAGGTACGGGGAGTTGTCCGGCTTATGCTTAAAACCAGACTCTGGATAACTCAAGGCACGTTTCTGTAATGGCAGTTTGTGGGTTGACCCGGGCTATGACGAGGGTTGACTTTCTACCATCTGGAAGATCAATAGTTATATTGTTCTTGACTCGCCACAGTTTTGATAAAAATGGATTTTTTTTTCTTGAAAACAGTAGTGGGAGTATGGTAGAACTGGAAGTGATTCCAGAACAGCAAACGATTACTGAAAATTTAATAGGGCCTAAAGATTCAATATGGATTGTCATTCCATTAGCCTCTCCGCAGATGTGGTGGATAACCTCAGGCACCCGAGAGGTACTCCGGTAGCCTCAAGGACAGTGACAAGGAGGTTCTTGATTACCCAGACTTGCCATTGCTGTTGTTCCAGACTGTGAGACCCAGCAGGAGGATGAGTATAGCGTCATTCTAAACTAGCTTTAGAAGTGCACGTGTATATGATTCTGCCAGAGGGTTGTTATGGTCAGTGGGAGCAGCGAAAGCATACTGGACAAGTAGCTTGTGTCTATTTATAGACTAAAGCAGATATAGCGGAGATAGACCATCTATTTTTGATGTGACATGAGTTTTGACTTCATCAGAATAGGGGATGGATCTGTTAAGAAGGTAGTAGGGTGTGGTGTCCTGGTATTTAGATGACATACACATAGTAGGAAGTGATATTCCTATACTACGATCGGTTATACTTTGGTTGTCACACAGTGGTTTCTCCACATAGGATATAGATATAATATCAGACATTCTGATTACTAGATCTATGGTTTTAGATCTAGATTTGGGTAGTTTCCCAATCTGGGTACTTAGACAGCATTCTACAGGTGTTCTAAAATGGACAACTCCTGGCACGGTAGTATACCTGCAGGTGATGGAGTCACCCTCTCGAAAGGTGTCTTGCAGACTAAAGGGGAGAGGGATGCGCATGATTGGCATATCACTTGCTTAGGCTATTGAGTCAATCATGAGATGTCAAGTACCACACCAGATGTTGTTTTTGCACTAGATGCAATAAGTTGATATCAATCCAATCCTGGAGAAACATTCGGAAGCAGTTTTAGTACATAAGTGGATGTTCTAGGGATACGATAACGACAGACTCCTTCAGGAAACGGTTATCATTCTAGGCTTCCAAGGTGACCTGGATGACAGAGTGACTGTCAGAGATATACCTTTCCCTCTGACGAGGGGAAGTAGTTTGGACAGGAGATCCAAGCGGATGCTGTGGGAGGCATGGCACAAGATACTGATTAAGTTCAGTTGACGATACAGTCTAAGAAGTTTGGATTTGGAGTTCATTTATGAACTAGGTCCCATCAGATATCCAGACATATTCTAAGACAGATATTGCTCATTTTGGGAGATGGCTTTCTCCGCGAACTTGAGATAAAGAGAGACATAGAAATAAACATCAGGGCGGATCCACTCACTGAGGCTATTCCTCGAACTCAATAGTTTTACAAACGGGCTTTGTGAGACTGATTAGTAGAGGAGTTGGGTGTTCGGTATCACACGGGGCTGTGAGTATGCGACATCGCAATGATTAGCCTTGAGTGCAAGTGGGAGATTGTTGGATATAGTGCCCTCAAAGTCAATTATTGGATCGCAGGCACGTGATTGCAATGATTGAGGGAGGACCTATTCCGGTAGGACAATCTTACTCAAAATGATAGTATGCTATCTGGTTTATCTTTATCATCGTGTACAGCTTTAGGTGACATTACAGATCACTATTACACGTTGATAGAGCCCTTAGAATTCTTGCTTGACTACCAGCAGTATGATGGCGATCATATACAAGAGAGTTGGGTAGTCTATAAGCACATCCTTAAAAGTGGTCCCTAGTCGTGGGAGTTTCGAGACTGGGCATCGATACTCCATTGGTAGACTAGTGTATACAGTCGAGCCCCCGACAAGGGGCGGTGGCCGGTCTCACAAGCCATTGGTGTCAGTTGGTTCACCTAAGATATATACAGATGCTCATTGGGTTATGAGTACACCGAACAGGACTCGCCGGGAACATGCTAGTTGGTTTTATACCTAGCGTCAGATAGCAGTTCCCTGGTAACATTTGTACAGGTTAGTTCATCGACCTGAGATCGTCATTTATTTTGTGTGAATTCCCACTGTGCTTTGATTACAACCCTACCACGGCTCAAAGGGGTCGTCCAAACAGGTTTTAGTTGGGTACAGTCCCAAGCAACATGGAGGCAGTGAGAGGATCGACAGGGGTTTCGTCTCTCCTGGTATTGGGGGGGAGATCGTGCTGTGTCTATGAGAGCCATTACATGAAGTCCTTGGCCAAGGCAGGAGATTTACTGGTAGGTATTCCAGTAGTATCTCAGGGTTTTCTGAGCTACACTCCGACACGACTTGTACCGCTTTTGGGGGTCTGACTTTTACCAACCCCCTAGGCCCGACATGCGATACTCATAGAGGAACGGACCGGACTGTACGGATATTGTCACTGACAGGCTAAGTAGGGTGTCAGGATGAGTTCGCTCATCGACCTCCCTTTTGGTGAATACCTGGTAGCCCGTTACGTACGGCTAGTACCACTGACGTGCTAGTAGTTAAATCCGCAGCCAAAATATTGATGAGTCTTTAGAGTCCTCCACAGACAGTTTCTCAAGTTTCGGGCGAAACGTTGTAGAGGTCGTATGGTATTATGGCAGGGTTCGATCATATATGCGCAGTCGTGCACGGATCATGATCGGACGGATCATACTAGTGGGCTTTGGTTTAAGCCGGATCCTAGTATTAAATTTGTTGGATTACTTTAGTCTCATCGCATTCGCATTTAGTCGGAATGCAGATGCGGGTATGTATATACAGGTGAAGGGTATCCTTGTGATCCGTCACGAGTTTACTTTAGATGTTGCCATATCTTTTTATTGTTGTAAACATTTGGGTTAATGTTTATTTTGGTGGAAATTATGAGCTTAGATCATGATGAGGTGCATTAAATGTGACATGGACATGTTTAGTAACTCATGGTCTCTTTCATTGTGCAAATGTCACATTAGTGTTTAATTAAGGGTGTGAAATGATGGATGGAGAGAGAGAGGGCAGCCATAGGCTTGGGGTTGGCTCTCGGATTATCATTCTAGTGCTCTCATTTTTTATCTCACACATATAGAAAAAGAAAGCCTCTTCTTCTTCTTCTTCTTCCTCTAGCTCACCATTTCCACTAATGGCATCATCTTCAACCTCCATCCATACACTCTTATGTGTTGAGAATCAATGGATACTTGAGACAAAGTTATCACACATATTCTCTACATCACCTTGGACACGTCGGCTAGCAAACTTCGTGTCCGAGTTGCTTCGGATGAAGCGGGAGCCCGTAAAAAGACTCATTGATGTGGTGCCCTTTCCGACGGGGAGACCGCAAATCGGAGATGCCGCGAGGAGCTTGGGATGGTGGCCGAAGACCGAAGGACACGGATCGATCGGTATAGCCACTCTCACTTCTTAGTAGTTTGCTAGTTTAGCGTTAATGGTTTGATCCGGGTGAAAGACTACGATAGCGCCGGTTTCCTAAAAAGTTTTTGTTTCCGCATTTGGCCTCGGATTGACGGCCGGGGTGCTACCGTAGACTTACAGCACCTATCAGACTACTGGAGGAGCCTCTCTTAAGCCAGCCCTCCCAGCGTCGTCTATGCGACCGGAGTATCATTTTCCGAAACTGAACCGAACTTCTGCAACTATTGTAAGAGGACTGGACACTAAGTTAAAGATTTTCGTCGAGCGAATGGTTTTTGTCTGATATGTGGATCATCCTCACACACTATAGGAACTTGCCCACACAACTGAACTGGCCTAACCCCCGCAGCTAGACCAGCTATTCAAGCTCTACCTACTCGTTTAGCCTTTCCTGCACCACCTCCATGTGGACCATCTTTACCTCGTCATCCATCGATATATCAGCATGCACAGAGAAATGTGCAAAGACGTCAGGCTTTCACCTTGGTGGCCGTGGAAGCCGAAGATAGAGATCAAGGTAATACTGGTAAATCCCCTCCCACCTTTTTCAGCCTTTTCAAACTCTTGCATCCATTCGTTCTTTCAAAAATTTTCATGCACCTTCGGTACAATATAAGTAGTTCTTTCACCACCATTGTAATCTAAGTTTTCTTGAATCTGTTACAACTTCCTTGTATAAATTTCGAGGAAGAAATTTTTATAAAGAGGGTAGAATGTAACAACTGTGAAATCTTAGTACAGAAATTCTTCTGTTAGAATACAGAATAGAGTTTCACAGCCGGAGTACAAGTTATAAGTTAATTTTGTTTAAGAACGGCAAGAAACAACTTGTAGCTCATTGGTAAAGCCCCTGCACTGCTGTGACGTAGCCCTGTGTTCTAATCCCATCAGACACATTATATTTTTTCTAATTTTTCTTTTAAACTTTTTGGAAGCCCAAATGTTTACATGTGCAATGCATATTAAAATGAAAAGTCTAAAGAAATAAACATGTCCATAAGGATTTAACTACAGGAAAGAACATGTGGCAACAATCCACTGGCCCCACTCCATCAAACGACCGAGGAGATCCCTATTTGGGCCAGCACCGACGGACCCCCATGGCCAATGAGCCCCGGGCATTGCACACAAATCTTTTCCCTTATCCCTAACTCCCCTGCACTGTTTGATTGCTCTGCAATCAAACAGAAACCTCTCAATTCCCCATTTATCATCTTTTTAATACATTTTATTCATCTTTTTAATTCCAAAACCTTAATTCCACACTATAAATACTACCCTATACCCTAGCCCTTCCTCATTCTGAAAATTATAGCCAAAATATTTTAATTTTTCTAAGTACAATTGGAGTAGAAGAGGGGTTAGCAAACGATCAAGTTTCGGCGAGGATCGAAGCATATTCTGGCGAACCCGAGACGCCACGACGACAACCCTTCCTCCTTATACCTTCTCTTAACCTAACCAACTTGTAAGTCCTTTCCAATCCCTCTCCTTTTTATATGAAGTCTCTTTTCAAAACATATGTCGGAAGTGGAGTTAACGCTGACATTTTCTTTTAAACCTCTAAAATTCTATTTTTTCTTACATATTTTTCATCCATATTCTTACACCATGTTTGAAATCATATAACCAATGCTTAGAACCAATTTTTAATCAAGAATATCATGAAAAATAGCTTTAACTTAACTTTTACACTAAAATAGCATGAAATTCACATGTATCTCCTTTAGTATTTTTGTTAATTATACCTTTAGAAATCTTCACGGGATAATGATCTACCCCTCACAAACACACATGGTTCCATAGCACGATACTACTTGAACATATTTTTTTGTGGCGAATATAATATATTACATTAAAATACCTTTTACTATAGAAAAAAACGGGTTTCTTTTGAATGGTATTGTCACGACCCGAAATGGCACGTGACTGGCACTTGAATCATATAAAGTCTATAGGACGCCATCTAATTCAAGTAAGCCAAAAAATCCTAGAAATCTAAACCATTTTAAGGAAGAAGTGAAGAAAACTAGTTTTAAAACAAGAGGATTTAATAGCATAAGCCAAAGTAAGCATTTTCAAAATCCCAAGTCTTTTCTGAAAATTTCGGCAAAGTTTCCTTCGTAAATACAAGCCCCAAACGGGTACAACATGAATAATATATGCACAATGATAAAAGGCATCCCCAAGCGGGAGCTAGCTCTTCCTCAATCGACGGTCACAACCACGCAAACAATATAATATACAACGCCGAAGGGCGATGATCAAAACTCAAAAGGAAACTCAAAATCATCAAGAAAACCATACTAATATAACGCGCGACTCTAAGTTTGAAAGAATATACAAATGGTTTTCTAAGTATGAAATAAATGTACAAGTCTGGTTGATGGAGTTTACTAGATACAACTGAATATAAATAAGTACAATGGTGGTCACGATGCGAGTGAACCCACCTACCAAAGCAATCACCCGGAATGAAGTAATGTGCCAACAAAGCCGCCAAGGAAAAACCTGTACGGCAAAACCTGCAAGAAACTGTGGCACAACGGGGGTGAGTTGCCAACTCGTGAGGAGAAAATATCATAGCGCAGAAATCGCATGTATGACTCAATCCTAGGTGAATACGATCAGTAATATATATCCTCAAAATGATAAAGTCTGAAGCATGATAAGGTGGCAAGGGCAAACATCTATACTTAAATGTAATACTAAGTACTCGTGTCAGTGCCTCAGGTAGCAACATATCATATATATATAAGGTATGATCAATGTAATTAGCATGAATCAGTGTCGACTATATACTCAAGTCTATAAGTATGTGGATAATCATCCAACTATGTAATCAATGTCTGTATGCATGTGGATCTCGTCCACATGTCAACCAATGACACAACAACATCATGCATGTAAAAGTCATAAAAGCATATGCATGAAAGTATGAGGATATAAATCAACGTGTGTCCCTCACGACACATCAAATCATGGAACCGGAGTGTCCAACATTGACACTCAAAACATCATGAAACCCGTGTCCAGTATCGACACGTAAATCCTCACATATCTCAGGCGCCGCATCCTCAAATCGGCCCTCATATATATCTCGCCTCAGGCGCCGCCTACTCTGGTCGGTCCTCATATCCATCTCATGACTCCGGTCGGTATCCTCCGGATAACCGAAGGGTCCCAAATACTATCACCGGTAGGTAGTGCTCCCCTGCCAAGCTCACCGTCTAACAATACGAGTCTTCTCGCCCCGGAGTACCTCACCGGGTCCACCATGTACCCGCAGACGGTGCCTACCGCTCCTCGAATCGAGTTTCACATACCACTCTCAAAACCGAGAAAACACAAGGTGGACCCATTGAAATATCATATCAAGAAAAACCGGGTTTTTAAACAATACATACTTCCTTTTGAAATAGCCACGGTTCTCAAATCCAGAAATCTCATGAAAACAACATATCTCAATGCGTAGAATCATAAGGTATGATGTATGCGACATGTAACAGTAAATGTAAGCACATTCGTATCTCATATAACATGGAACAATACGATGCACATATCAAGGGAAAACCGCTCTTTAAAATGAATCCAGTTTTTAAAATATATCCCGCGGATCCCAAATCCCTCTAAGTCAAATGCAATATCATATAAAGGTGCATGCAACTATAGCAGATCAATCATGAAGGTATCATATCAAAATGCAGCAATTCTACTGTGTAGTGACATGGCAATTATCGATGATGAAGTGTGTGAGCCGGCAAGTTTGTATACGTGAAGCATACGCATCATCGATAATGGTGCTGGTGTCCTGATAGCATGGGTTTCATAATAACTGCAGAGAACACAAAAAGCATGCAATGCGATGCGAATAGCAAGAATATACGGAAAAAAGAATAGTAAACGCGGTGGTAAGATATGTGCATTAAATATATGAGTCATACAGTTTAGTGTTTGAAATAACACGAATCGTGGCGTTTAGAAAAATAGGGACTACGGTGTTTTTAAGAAAAGGTACGTCTTTTGAAATATCCGTAGTATCTCGTGGTATGTCTTTAAAAATTCTCACGATTCGTTAGTTTTGGAAATAGATATGACTTGGGTCCAGTCTAACATCCACTAAGTAAACTACAGGTCTGACTAACAAACCAATCGAAAGGGTAAGGAAACCACCTAAATCTGAGTCGATATATATACATAAAATAGTCGGTGATCCCGCCTCAATAGCATTACATATGATGCAATGTATAATATGACATCCTCGAGTCAAGAGTGCGGATCAATCATCATAGATATCTCGTACGGTAAGTCCATCGTACGGATCCCAAAATCTGGGTACGGGTCAACTATCACATCTATCTCATTATTTATTTGGTATCCTTATCATCACATCATGAATTAGGGATACTGATCTACAGTCTAGTACAATATGATACCATCAATATATATAAATGTGTGTGTATGAAAACACATCACCAACAAATCCGCTATCATCACATGTCGTATCTCATAATACGATCCAAGTCCCGTCACCGATCTCGTGGCATCATGCCCAATCTCATCGACTCATCTCCAAATATCATCCACTAGCCTCATTATCTAAGTATATATATACGTATATATATACATAGTCCCATACCTATATGTGTGTGTGTGTGTATACGTATCCCCATATACGCACAAGTAATAATAATGCATGCAAGGGTGTGTGCGTGCGTGTGTGCAAACCTATTCTATGGTTCGCGACTAAGAATCAACCACGACACTATCATCCAATAAACCAACATTTATGCCATGATCTTCTAAGATCCTACTTGTTAATCATCCAAATTCATAACACATATGTAAATCTATAACATATCACACGCTACACTACGAACTGTGGGGGTGCTATACGCCATCCACCCGACTTCCCCAGTAGATATAAATCTACTCACCTTGCTCCTTGCTTGCCGAAGTCGAAGTGCTTCATCGTCTTGGAATCCACACGGAGGTACCTACAACAATACACAATCGCAAATGCGTATTATAATCAAATCGGAATACCAAAATGGCACACGTTTCGCTCGTAGGTTAAAATATATAGCTTCGCACGCAAAACACGACCTATAACCCTAGTCGTTGACGTACAAACGCCACACGACGGAAACACAATATCAAATACCCAAAACCAATTTCATAAAAAGCCGCAAAACAAAATTAGAAACTACGTAAAACACTTCCAGATTTTATCCTGGGTGAAATTAGCAAATTTTGCATATGAAAAAGGTCTAATTTACTGGAGATGGAGCTACAGGAGAAGCACGAAGCCAAATGCTCCAGGTCTGGCCGCAATTTGTGGCCAGAAGGGGTATTTTTGCTGCCAAGTCAGGGACTTAGAGGCTAGGGTTTCATTGGTGGCTCCTAGATTGCCTGCATGTATCATTGTGATCGCTAAATAATTTTCCAGGTCCCCAAGTGTTAGCAGATATCAAATTCCTATCACACTTCTCACAATTTTCAATATCGGCAGATTTTCAAAGTTTGCATTTGGAGTTTAATTCTAAGTTTGGTCCAGCATTTTAGCACCAGGCAGGTTTTTAATCACTACTAAGCCTCACTTACACTTTCCCAGCTCAAGAATTTCTCAAAACCCTAACTTGAAATTCTCAAAGTCGACTAAACCGAACTAAATCACTTCTAAACATGCATAGGTGTTGAGATGAATGAAAAACTATACTAATGGTGCAGAGAATACCTCATTTGGCAACTCAAGAAATTTCTTGAGTTGCCCCAAGTGCCCAAAATCCTTGCTTTCTTTGCCCAATGTTCTTGAAATGGTCTAGTGCATGTTTTTTGTGAAATGGAGATGATGTTTTGAGTTGTATTTGATATTGTTTTGAGGATGAAGAGGAGGGGGGAGTGAGGAGGCAGCCATGGCTGAAATAGAAGAAGAAATGATGGAGATGAACAATGGGAGCCAAGGTCAAAGAACCCCTCACCTCTCTCTCTCTCTTTCTCCTCTCACTTGTCCATACCTTATTCTTTAATGTTTTTCTTTTTTCTTTTCTATTTTCTTTTATCTTTTCGCTCTTCTCATTTAAAAACTAAGAAATGAAATGAAGAAAACAAAGAAAAGACATGGTAGGAAAATGTAACAAGTGTAATTTGACATGGTGCATGTTTTGCACAAAACAAGCTTAATGCGCGATTAGCGATATTTAATCGCGATTAGCATTAAAATAGTGTATAATGAATCATAAAATTTCATAATTTGCTTAAATCCAATAAAACACCCTCATTTTAGTAATTTCTATAATTTTCCAAATTTTTCCCGATTTATCATATTTAATTATACCGTACTAATAAAATATTCAATATATTTATTATTTAATTATAAAAATTCCAAAAATAATATTTTATTTTTCTGAAATGTTACAGTCTTTCTCCCTTAAAGAAATTCGGTCCCCGAATTTAAATTTAAACCCCTCAAATACTAAAACATTTCAGTAAAAGATTAAGTCATCGGGGTCCCGAAATCATAAATACATAAAGCACATCATAGCGCAATGCATGCGCATGAAAAACAAGTATATAATCCAAAATCAAAACTCCGTCAAGCATCCCGCAATCATCGGAGTTATGGTAAAGACACCAATATCAAATCTAATACGAAAACCAACATGATATACATCAACTATACATATAAATATCATTAAAACATCGGAAAGAAATGCATGCCAAACCTTTCATGTTGATGTGCGATGCGCGTATCGCGGCACAGTGGCGGACGTTTATTGTAAGAAAATAACTATATCTATTTATATCCTTTGTTTAATATACACGCCCCGCCATTTTGAAAATAATTTAGAAGGGTTTCCTTTGTTAAAAGTTTCGTGTCGTCTCAGACACATAGGTAAATACTGAGACTATAGCTTCTTTTTGGAAATCCCTTCGATATCTATCAATGCATGAAAAAATATACTCGGGTACTGTCCTCGGACTAGTCCTGCTCAGCTACTATACCAAATAGCAAATATCATAAAAATGTACTACTCATAGGAAATCAGTTCCAAAATGTGCATAAGAATGCTGCGTGCGTCTGGTACGCACGGAAATCGAAATCCATAAATGTGCCATACATGTGCACAGAAACAAAATCTAAGTGCAACGGGTGTGCACGAAACACCTGTCATAGGCAACGGGTGTGCCTGACAGCAATATCAGGTGCATCTGATATGCACAAAGAATCTCGATTTAGTGCATCTGGCATGCACCAAAATCGCATCAAGCGCCCAAGTATGCGCAAGAATCTAAATCAAATGCACAGAGTGCACGAAATTGACATCAATATCATAATCGAAATTGACGGTATACAATAAACCTCAATCCAAATCAGGTATACCGTGGTATATAATCTCACAACCATGTGCATCAGCGTGCACAAATCAAATCAAAACACTAAAAGTGCATGAAAACTATGCCGAAAGCACAAGTCAAATCATATGCATATCAGACATGAAATCAAAATCAACCTCTCGAATGACATCAAATTGAAGTCAAGTGCAACCGTAGTGTACAAAATCTCAATCATGCAAACAAATCGTCCAAAATACCGAAATCCAAAAATGTCGGATGCGTGATATTCGAATCACCAAATCCCAGATTGTAAACACTGTCGTCGATATGTCCTTCCCTTGCAGTCGAGAAGGTGTCGGTGCATCCAAAGCTAGCAGAGCAATATATCTACTTGCCTCCTGTTTATGGTCTGGCGCCTGGTGCTTTTAGGCTCTTGTCTCTCACTGCGAATTGCTAGATATATAGCTCTTCGGCTCAACGGCCCAAAATGGAATGACGACGGAAACAGTCCCGCTCTGGCACATTCTCTAAAGATCTCTGGCCAACTATCTCGTCGACCATGCCGAACTCTGGCCTGCTGGGTGCGCACAATATGACCTCTCCTGGGTCCAAGTCTTCTCGTATAGTATTCCAAAAAGGTTCTGTCGAAGTCTCTCCCAAATCTCGTTTCTGCTGAACTGCCCGGAAGTTATCATCCTTTACTAAATCAATTTCTGGTTCTGGAACGGCTGCATACTCATCATGACTCCTTCTGGAAGATATATCCATATACAACGCCTCAACATGCGTATCGCATCTCTGATGTCAGTGGAGTGGAACGTCATCTCGTCGAAATCTCGTACGAATCTCTTACTCCACTTTTCTCTAATGTTGACTGCTTCGGACTCGTCTTTTCGTGGCTGCATGGACTGCGCTCCAACGGCTATACTCGTATCTGGAGTCTCCCAAGCAATGCATACCATCACATGATATCCAAATGAAGTCAAACTTTTCGATCGATTCGTCAAAACCTCATAATCCCCTAAGAACTCAACATCTTGCGTACAGTTTAATAGTATTCCTGTACATGCCACGGTATCTATAGACCAGCTGTAGAAGGGCAAACCCAAGCCTCACTAATGGCACCGTGGAACTGCCGCCAACCCTAAGGTTCAAAAGCGTTCCCATGGTCATTATGTCGAGTTAGGGTTTCATTCTTCTAGAGGGTCCACGGAATTACTTGCATGTTTCTCCGAATACTTTAAACTTAGAAAAAATGGGCTTCTGGCATTCGATCGTCTCTATCGACACTCAATGTATCTGCGTGAAGTCGTCTCTAGCTGGAATCAATCAATCTAATGACCTCGCATCGGGGTAGGCAACGAATCACATGTCCTAGTCATTCCTCCTTGGGTGAATAGCGATCTTCTATCATATCTCTAAGTATAACTCGTGCGGCATTAACTCCAAACATCTGGGATGATATCTTGTCATTCGCAGCAATCACTGGCTCATTCGTCCGCACGCTGAACAGTGCCTTAATCACCAAGAATAACGGTGCATCAACGGTCATCACATTCTGGCTGGCCTCGAGCAGTGGCCCAATCCTCTGGTGCTGATCTGCACGTCTGAGAAATCTCGTAAAAGCGATCTATCAAACGCTCAGGGCGCGAAAACACAATAAAACGACGCATCTATGCAAATCGTAAGCACCTGGAATCACGCCCTGGTCAGTCCTCGTCCGTGACGAGCTCATGCTGACGCAACTCTAGCCGTATCTCTCTCTGCCCGTGTAATCATGGCAGCAAAACCATAAACCAATATTGATGAGGATAGATCATGAATGAATATAATGTTGTGCAAGATAATGTACATCCTAAGGCTTCTTAAGCGGAGTAGCGTATCGTAAGTATGCCGCGGAACATACACACGGTACGTCACTCTCCTTAAGTCACCTACTCCATCAACCAAGATCAACCTACGCGACAAAAGTGCGGGTCTAATACCCCCTCAACTAAGTCTAAGTTCCGTAAGGTCAAGCCTAGATTCCGTATATATACAAATGCCCTAGGCTCCACATAGTCAAACATAGACACGAACCAAGGTTAACCTAGCGCTCTGATACCAACTTTGTCACGACCCGAAATGGCACATGACTGGCACTTGAATCATATGAAGTCTATAGGACCCCATCTAATTCAAGTAAGCCAAAAAATCCCAGAAATCTAAACCATTTTAAGGAAGAAGTGAAGAAAACTAGTTTTAAAACAAGTGGTTTTAATAACATAAGCCGAAGTATGCATTTTTAAAATCCCAAGTCTTTTCTGAAAATTTCGGCAGAGTTTCCTTTGTAAATACTGGCCCCAAATGGGTACAACATGAATAATATATGCATAATGATAAAAGGCATCCCCAAGCGGGAGCTATCTCTTCATTCATCGACGATCACAACCACGCAAACAATATAATATACAACGCCAAAGGGCGAGGATCAAAACTCAAAAGGAAACTCAAAATCATCAAGAAAACCGTACTAATACAACGCGCGACTCTAAGGTCGAAAGAATATACAACTGGTTTTCTAAGTCTGAAATAAATGTATAAGTCTGGTTGATGGAGTTTACTAGATACAACTGAATAAAAATAAGTACAATGATGGTCAGGATGCGAGTGAACCCACCTACCAAAGCAATCACCCGGAATGAAGTAATGTGCCTACAAAGCCACCAAGGAAAAACCTATATGGCAAAACCTGCAAGAAACTGTGGCACAACGGGGGTGAGTTGCCAACTCGTGAGTAGAAAACATCACAGAGTAGAAATCGCATGTTTGACTCAATCCTAGGTCAATACGATCAGTAATATATATCCTCAAAATGATAAAGTCTGAAGCATGATAAGGTGGTAAGGGTAAACATCTATACATAAGTGTAATACCAAGTGCTCGTGTCAGTGCCTCAGGTAGCAACATATCATATATATAAGGTATGATCAATGTAATCAGCATGGATCAGTGTTGACTATATACTTAAGTCTATAAGTATGTGGATAATCATCCAACTATGTAATCAATGTCTGTATGCATGTGGATCTCTTCCACGTGTCAACCAATGACACAACAACATCATGCATGTAAAAGTCATAAAAGCATATGCATGAAAGTATGAGGATATAAATCAACGTGTGTCCATCGTGACACATCAAATCATGGAACCGGAGTGTCCAGCATCGACACTCAAAACATCATGAAACCCGTGTCCAGCATCGACACGTAAATCCTCACATATCTCAGGCGCCACATCCTCAGATCGGCCCTCATATATATCTCGCCTCAGGCGCCGCCTACTCTGGTCAGCCCTCATATCCATCTCATGACTCCGGTCGGTATCCTCTGGATAACCGACGGGTCCCAAATACTATCACCGGTAGGTAGTGCTCCCCTGCCAGGCTCACCGTCTAACAATACGAGTCTTCTCACCCCGGGTACCTCACCGGGTCCAGCATGTACACGCAGACGGTGCCTACCGCTCCTCGAATCGGGTTTCACATGCCACTCTCAGAACCAAGAAAACTCATGGTGGACGTACTGAAATATCACATCAAGAGAAACCGGGTTTTTAAACAATACATACTTCCTTTTGAAATAGCCATGGTTCTCAAATCCAGAAATCTCATGAAAACAACATATCTCAATGCGTAGAATCATAAGGTATGATATATGCGACATGTAACAGAAATGTAAGCACATCTGTATCTCATATAACATGGAACAATACTATGCACATATCAATGGAATACCGCTCTTTAAAATGAATCCAGTTTTCAAAATATATCCTGCGGTTCCCAAATCCCTCCAAGTCAAATGCAATATCAAATAAAGGTGCATACAACTATAGCAGACCAATCATGCAGGTATCATATCAAAATGCAGCAATTCTACTGTGTAGTGACATGGCACTCATCGATGATGAAGTGTGTGAGCCGGCAAGTATGTGTACGTGAAGCATACGCATCATCGATAATGGTGCTGGTGTCCTGATAGCATGGGTTTCATAATAACTGCAGAGAACACAAATAGCATGCAATGCGATGCGAATAGCAAGAATATGCGGAAAAAAGAATAGTAAACGCGGCGGTAAGAAATGTCCATTAAGTATATGATTTATACAGTTTGGCGTTTGAAATAACACGAATCGTGGCGTTTAGAAAAATAGGGACTACGGTGTTTTTAAGAAAAGGTACGTCTTTTGAAATATCCGTAGTATCCCTTGGTATGTCTTTAAAAATTCTCACAATTCGTTAGTTTTGTAAATAGGTATGACTCGGGTCCAGTCTAACATCCACTAAGTAAACTACAGGTCTGACTAACAAACCAATCTAAAGGGTAAGGAAACCACCTAAATCTGAGCCGATATATATACATAAAATAGTCGATGATCCCGCCTCAATAGCATCACATACGATGCAATGTATAATATGACATCCTCGAGTCAAGAGTGCGGATCAATCATCATAGATATCTCGTACGGTAAATCCATCATACGGCATCCCAAAATCTGGGTATGGGTCAACTGTCACATCTCTCTCATTATTTATCTGGTATCCTTATCATCACATCATGAATTAGGGGTACTGATCTACAGTCTAGTACATTCTGTACTATCAACATATATAAATGCGTGTGTATGAAAACACATCGCCTACAGCTCCGCTATCATCACATGTCGTATCTCATAATACGATCCAAGTCCCATCACCGATCTCGTGACATCATGCCCAATCTTATCGACTCATCTCCAAATATCATCCACTAGCCTCATTATCCAAGTATAGATATACATATATATATATACATAGTCCCATACATATGTGTGTGTGTGTGTATATACGTATCCCCATATACGCACAAGTAATAATAATTCATGGAAGGATGTGTGTGTGCAAACCTATTCTCTGGTTCGCGACTAAGAATCAACCACGACACTATCATCCAATAAACCAACATTTATACCATGATCTTCTAAGATCTTACTTGTTAATCATCCAAATTCACAACACATATGTAAATGTATAACATATCACACGCTACACTACAAACTGCGGGGGTGCTATACACCATCCACCCGACTTCCCCCGTAGATATAAACTTACTCACCTTGCTCCTTACTTGCCGAAGTCGAAGTGCTTCATCGTCTCGGAATCCACGTGGAGGTACCTACAACAATACACAATCGCAAATGCGTATTAAAATCAAATCAGAAAAGCCAAACGGCACACGTTTCGCTCGTAGGTTAAAACCTATAGCCTCACACGCAAAACACGACCAATAACCCTAGTCGTTGACGTACAAACGCCACAAGACGGAAACACAATATCAAATACCCAAAACCAATTTCATAAAAAGCCGCAAAACAAAATCAGAAACTACGTAAAACACTTCCAGATTTTATCCTGGGTGAAATTAGCAAATTTTTCATATGAAAAAGGTCTAATTTACTGGAGATGGAACTACAGGAGAAGCACGAAGCCAAATGCTCCAGGTTTGGCTGCAATTTTCGACCAGAAGGGGTATTTTTGCGGCCAAGTCAGGGACTTAGGGGCTAGGGTTTCATTGGTGGCTCCTAGGTTTCCTGCATGTATCATTGTGATCGGTAAATAATTTTCCAGGTCCCCGAGTGTTAGCAGATATCAAATTCCTATCACACTTCTCACAATTTTCAATATCGGCAGATTTTCAAAGTTCGCATTTGGGGTTTAAGTCTAACTTTGGTCCAGCATTTTAGCACTGGGCGGGTTTGTGATCATTACTTAACCTCAATTACACTTTCCCAACTCAAGAATTTCTCAAAACCCTAACTTGAAATTCTCAAAGTCCACTAAACCAAACTAAATCACTTCTAAACATGCATAGGTGTTAAGATGAATGAAAAACTATACTAATGGTGCAGATATTACCTCATTTGGCAACTCAAGAAATTTCTTGAGTTGCCCCAAGTGCCCAAAATCCTTGCTTTCTTTGTCCAAAGTGCTTGAAATGGTCTAGTGCATGTTTTTTGTGAAATGGAGATGATGTTTTGAGTTGTATTTGATGTTGTTTTGAGGATGAAGAGGAGGGGGGAGTAAGGACGCAGCCATGGCTGAAATGGGAGAGGAAATGATGAAGATGAAGAATAGGAGCCAAGGTCAAAGAACCTCTCACATTTCTCTCTTCTCTCACTTGCCCATACCTTATTCTTTAATGTTTTCCTTTTTTCTTTTCTATTTTCTTTTTTCTTTTCTCTCTTCTCATTTAGAAACTAAGAAATGAAATGAAGAAAACAAAGAGAAGACATGGTAGGAAAATGTAACAATAATTTGACATAGTGCATATTTTGCACAAAACAAGCTTAATGCGCGATTAGCGATATTTAATCGCGATTAGCTTTAAAATAGTGTATAATGAATCATAAAATTTCATAATTTGCTTAAATCCAATAAAACACCCTCTTTTTAGTAATTTCTATAATTTTCCAAATTTTTTCCGATTTATCGGTATTTAATTATACCGTACTAATAAAATATTCAATATATTTATTATTTAATTATAAAAATTCCCAAAAATAATATTTTATTTTTCTGAAATGTTACAGGTATTTCAAAACCCTTTGCAAATATGGCTCTACAACCTTTTTTAGAGGACCCGCTATTGGATGGTGCGGATTATCGCACATCCTTGAGCCAGTAGAGCGAGATGCAGACCTCCTCACGGAGCATTCGATCTCGAAAGGTTTTTAGATATGGTTTTTAAGAAAAACGCAATTTTCTAATTTAATAGAATTTAAATTTTATAAATATATAAATATTACAAATCCATATATTTTCAAAATATAACAAACTTATATTTTTCTAAAGATGAAAGTTTACAAGTTCACTAAAATACCATCAAGATATCAATACAAGACAAGCTTACAGTAAAATTCTATAAACTATTCAAGTTAAGGTAATTATCACTAAAATATCTCAAACCCTTAAAATTCATATCCGTGAAAACCCTAAATAAAATAAATAACTTCTCGAGATTTATTTTGAAACTATATTAAAAATATTTTTCATAAAACCCCCTCGAGCTATGTAAAACACTATTAAGGATTTTAGTAAATATAGGTTTAAGCGGGATCAATTATCTTAAGCCCTAGAGAGCCGGAGAAAGTGAGTGCTTGCCTATTTAAGGTAGAAAACTTAATGGTGTTATCAATGGTAATTGTCGTGGAAAAATACATAAATCATGCCGTCCATATGCAGCAGTTACGGATAACTCCCGAACATAATTCAGGATCTAAATCAGTTTATAAGTGTCTGACTCAAGTCTGAGTCTAACACAAGTCTGAATCCAAACTCAAAACCTGAATTTAAAACAAAACACGAATACTTGATCATGAACTTGAACACATGAAATCAATATCGAACTCAAGCAGGTATACTTGATTGTTGATCATGAATCGGAACACATGAACTTGACTAAAGTAAAACATGAATATTTGAACACTATTACTTGACTCGAACCATGAATACAACTTGACATGAATACTTGATATATACATGAACTCAATCTTGCAACTCGATGTATTCATGGATTCGAGCAATACTAGTAATTTTAACTGTAACATAGCATATATGGGGTGCTGGGGTAGTTCATGCGTGAATCCAACGAAATCTCAGGAGTCCCACTAGATCATGAATCCATGTCTACTAACACAAGCAAGTTATTATGAGGGCCCGTGTTTCCTTGCTCCTGAATTACAACATGTTGAGTTTGGAATACTTCAACACTAGGTTGAAATCCCGTTACCAACACTTGATTCGGGTCCGTGATTCTTTACCTCTGGATTACAGCCTGTTGGGTTCGAGAACACTTTTGAGATTAGTTGATATTCACCCTTGAACTTACGTTAAATTAATGTACCCAAGTAAAGACTGTTAAGACACTTACATTCACTGCATGTTCACCATACCTACACTATACGGCCATGTTATATTTGTTTGCCATGCTCATGCTATACCGTCATGTTTACCTACTTTCCATATATATTACTATACTTGTTCATATATATTATGAAAGAACTGCATGTTAAATAAAATTGCCCTGTTTACATAAAATGACACGCTCAGACACCATACCTCTTAATCAATTGTTCATGATATACAATTCCTTTATCATTACACTTTATATTTCACTTCATATCTTGGGGACTTACTGAACGAAAGTTTGATGACGGGTATTCCATCCACCTTTGTTTTCTTGAAATGTTTGTCAGATACTGTGGAGACTGAGGAGGCAAACATCTCAGAGGAGGAGCGCGATCAGATCACGACCCAAACCTAGACTAGTTATCTTCTTCTAGTTTATGCATGCCACTTGTTTAGACATTTCCATTCTTGTATTTTCCTTCAGTTGATATCTTGTATTGTAAATGAATCAAGTTGAATGTAAATAAAGTTGTTGAAGTTTTAATCTCATGTTAATTTTCTTGTTATTTTATATTGCTTATTTTACGCTTAGCATATTTATTCCGGGAAATGACCTTCTCGAAATAAATACGTCGCGGGCCTCGGCACGTACCTGCGTCCGTCTACTGGGAAGCGGGGTGTTACATGATATCAAAGCTACCCAAACACGTTAACTACTTTGATACAAAATTTATATTCCACCGTTTTCGTCGCGCAAAAATTACTGACAAAAACAGTCCCAAAAATCCGAATTTTAAGATGTTTGCACTCCCTGCGGGCTCAAGAATTGGACCAAGAAGCCGCAGGGTGTTGCGTGGGTACCCCAGGGGTCGCCGTAGGGGGACAAAGGTCGGGCCCACCCCCCGAGACCACCACAAGGTGGCCTTAGGGGGCGGGGACCCGAGCACTACCTTATAGGGGTAGTCTCGGGTCTGCTTACCTCACCAGGCCTCCTTGTGGTGGCCTCAGGGGGTGGGTACCCCTAGCCTTCCTAAGAAAAAGTTGATTTTGGGTCCTTCGACACCGCGAAGGTTTGGGTGAGTTTCGAGTTCATTTCGACTCCCGGATTGGCTTAAAACAATGGAATTTTGGGACTCAGTGAACTGTTTTTTCCGGCTATGGGAAAAATTGCTTTATTTGCTATTTGTGCGCGGAATTTTATTGTCGTAGTTTTCGTTACTTTCTTCTGTGATGCGTATATGTGTTGTTTAACGTCTTCTAATTGCTATACATTGATTAGAAGGGGTTATACGTATCCTATTTATCTGTGTTGATGCTTGTGATATCTTTGTGATGGTTTCGACGGATTGTCGTGATGGATAGCCTTTTGTGCAATGTTTGTTGTACAGTTTTGAATTCATCTGATATTCTTTATTGTGGGGTGAGCGTCGATATGTGGATTGTCTTTTCTGCCTGTTTATATATTATTTTATTGGGGCGCGGCCGGGTTGAGGTCGATGTCACCGTTGTATATAGTATTTCTTTGCTGTATTAGGATTACACCACGACGGAGTGCTCGAGTAGCCAGGTTCTAGAGGGAAACAGGCCTCCATCTCATGACATTGAGACTGGGGTGCCTTACTCTAGAATTGGTGGGCTATTCACCGCACTCGTAGGGGGTATAGGATGACCCATAATGGAGAGCTCAAGTTACCGGATTCCGTGAAGTGCTGGGTGGTCTATTCACTTCGTTGATTGGGGTTGCCTCACTTTGGGGATTGGCGGATAACTTACCACACTCATAGGGGTCTTTTTTCTACATTGTATAGGCTATCCACATGACCGGGGAACGTCGGTTTTCATTTGCGGCTTAAATGAAACTCGGGGCTCCTAGAATCCGCTTTTCTATATTGCTTATCGCTTTTCTGTGATGTTGCTTATTGTTAGATATATGTATGCCCTAGAGGCCATTACTGTACATGAGATGTATAATGTAGTGGATGCTGGGACATATATAGGGAGGACTTTCTTGCTCGACATGATAGTACGCTATCTGGTTGCTCTTTATCTTAACATGTATACTTATTGTCTCTCTGTTACATGTTGATAAAGCCCTTAGGATGTGTACTCGACTTCCAGGACTATGATGTAGATCATACTAGTAGGGCCTGGGTAGTCCATGAGTAAATCCTTCAATGTTCCTAGTCGTAGGAATATCGAGACGGGGCATCGATATTCCAGAGTAGACTAGCGTATATCTTCTCGACCCATGTGATGGGCGATGGATGATCCCATATCCATTGGTGTTTGACATCAGAGACGGTATGCAAGTGCTCAGTGGAGACTGGGTACACTGGACGGACTCGCCAATAACTCCTAAATGGTATTGTACCTCACGTCAGATGGCAGTTCTCTGGTGACACTGGTACAGCTTAGTCTGTTGACCCGAGATCGTCATAGAGTCTTGTGTGTCTCCTACTGTGCATTGATTTCCACCTTACCACGGCTCTACTGAGGCGTGCAAACAGGTGGTTTTTGGGTACAGTCCCGATTCACATAGAGGCAATGAGTGATAGGAGGGGATTCGTCTCTCCCGGTATTGGGGGTTGATGTTGCGCTATGCTCGACTGGCCATAACTGGAAATCCCTGGCCAGGGTTGCACTGATTTACTGGTAAGTGTTATCAGTAGTTTCATACTTGTTATGGACCTTACATCGGCATGACTTATCAAGCTGCTGGGGTCTGACGTTTACCACCCCTAGGCGAGATATGCGAGATATCAGACGAACAGACCGGACTGTGCAGTAAGTGTTACTGATTGGATTCGCAGGAGTGTGAGCAGGCTTGCTCGTTGATCTTCTGATTGCTCAATACCCGGGTGGCCGTTATGTTTAGCAGACCGCTTGCGGCTTGTGGGTGATTGATATGATCACCACCTACTGCCGGCGTATTGACGAGTCTTTAGAGTCCTACACAGAAGTTTCCTGGCTCAAGCGAAACGAAATAGGAGCGCATATGAGATATGTGCGGGACCGAGAATAATACCAGTATGTGATACTGTATTCTATTCTCACGATTTGTATCATCAGTCGGTTATATGAGATATAGCCGGGTTACTGAATCAAGTGTTGATTCGATATATTGATACACTAGATATTAGTCGGTTATATGCGATATGACCGGATCATTAAATCTAGTGTTGATTTAATGATTTAATGTATAATTGATATATTACTTTACATTAACTAGTATTTGTTCACTTAAGATTGATTTTCTCACTTGATGTGCACAAGTTGTATATGTGATATATGTTTGTGCACTAGTTTGTATCATGATTAATGATACATGCAAACTTGGATATGTGTATGACTTACACCATATTTAAGATAATGGTTTAGGTTTCTATTTATTTTGGTAAAACAAAATGGTGGTTTTCTTTGTCTTTGCTTGAAGCTTCATGAAGCTTTCAAGCATCTTTGACAAAGTCCACTAATTTTGTTTTGCATAAGATTTTCATTAACCTAACCAATACCTCAAACTATGGTTTAGTCTCTACAAAGGAAAACTCACCCATGGTTGCATTATGATAGACTTCACTTGATTATTGATTTTACATAATTCATTCTTATTCTTTTCTTTCTTCTTCTTCTTCAAGAAGAAGAAAACCTTACTAGAAATTTTTCAAGTGAAGAAATAGAGTGAGAAATCCAAATCCAAAGTGAACCCACTTCCTATTTCATCATCCTCTACTACTTGCCATTTAGTTTAGGGTGTTCTCTTCACAAAGTTTTTGACCTAGTGAAGATGGAGCTTGAGTTTGAGTCTCCTCGACGTAGATCATCTTCGGCCTCGAAATCAACGACCTAGCCCGCTTATTTCTCCGAAGAAACCATCGCTAGAGTCCGGGATCCCGATGATCGCAGCGAAGTGACGTCAACACGGAGCTTTAGAAGTGAAGGACCGGATCTACAAAGGTTGTAATCCCTTTCACTTGTAGTTAAAATGTTTAACTGGCTAGTTTTCGCATAATCTCTAGTATACGATCTTGGTTAGGGTTGTTCGGCACGGCTATTTTTTTTGATCGGGCATGGTTGATGTTGCGCCACGGCAGCGCCCCGGCCGTCCACTCGAGGCCAAAATGCGGAATCAAAAATTTTCTTAACTTTAAACCGGCGCTACCACGGACAATAAACCCGGATCGTAACCATTAACCTGTACTAGCAAACTAGAGATGGGGTGAGAGATATACCGAGTGATCCGAGTCCTCCGGTCTTCTCGCCGTCGTCCCGATCTCCCACGGAATGTCCGGTCTCCACCTCGTCGCTGGAAGGGCACCACGTTGCCGGCTTCTTTTACGGGCTCCCACCTCTATACCGAGGCAACTCGGGCGCGAAGTTGGATAGCCGACGCGTCCAAGATTTGCTGTAGGCTAGTGTAGAGTCTATGTCTCATTGGGGTTTTGTTGCCATGGAGGATGAAGGAATCAATATGAACTTTGGAGAGGTGAGAAGGATTTTGTGAGCAAGCCAAAAAAAATGAGATCATGAAATTTCCCTCATACCAAATGAAACCTCTCCCTCTCCCTTGCCCTCAGTGGCCGGCCCCCCTTGGAAATATGGTGGAGGAATCAACAATGCAAGAAGGGAGGTGATGGTAGGAGATAGAAATGGTGACCATATCAAAAGCAAGCCTCACATCAACTCTCATCACCTTTCTAATCTCATCTTATCATAAAAAGCAAATGGATGAGATGGAAAAAGCATCTCATGATGAAGCCACAAAAGCAAGAAACCCCTCCACAAAAATGTTATTTGCACACTTGCAAATAACCCCTTCCATCGGAAAAGTCCGGCCGGGAAGGAACAAAGAAAAACCGGCCGGAACGGAATGCAAACTGGCAACTCCAGAAAACTGGTCCCGTAATAAATTACAGGAAAACCCCGCTACTGCATATACATGCCCGCATTTGTATTCCCACTGAACACAAATGCAAAGAGACAAAATCTACACTGTACAATTCTAGGATCCGGCTTAAGCCAAAGCCGGCTAGTAAAAACCGTCCGATCACGATCCGTGCAATACCGCACGTATCTGATCGAACCCTGCTATATCTCCATACGGCCTCTACAGCGTTTCGCCCGAAACTTAAGTAACTGAGTGTGTGGTGGACTCTAAAGACTCGTCAATACAATGGCTGTGGATTTAACCACTAGCACGTCAGAGGTATTAGCCATACGTGACGGGCCACCAGCTATTGACCAAAAGGGACGTCGATGAGCGAACTCATCCTGACACCCTACCGAGCCAGTCAGTGACAATATCCGTACAGTCCGGTCCGTTCGTCTATGAGTATCGCATGGCTGGCCTAGGGGGTTGGTAAAAGTCAGACCCCCAAAAGCGGTACAAGTCGTGTCGGAGTGTAGCCCAGAACACCCTGAGATACTACTGGAATACCTACCAGTAAATCTCCTGTCTCGGCCGAGGGCTTTGTGTAATGGCTCTCCTAGACACAGCGCGACCTCACCCCCAATACCGGGAGAGACGAACCCCTGCAGATCCGCTCACTGCCTCCATGTGGCTCGGGACTGTACCCAACTAAAACCTGTTTGCACGACTCCTTTGAGCCGTGGTAGGGTAGTAATCAAAGTACAGTGGGAACTCACACGAGACATATGACGATCTCAGGTCGATGAACTTACCTGTACACATGTCACCAGGGAACTGCTATCTGACGTCAGGTATAAGACCAACTAGCAGGTTCCCGGTGAGTCCTGTCCGGTGTACTCATAACCCAATGAGCACCTGTATACATCTCAGGTGAACCAACTGACACCAGTGGCTTGTGAGACCGGCCACCGCCCCTCGTCGGGGTCTCGACTGTATACACTAGTCTACTAATGGAGTATCGATGCCCAGTCTCGAAACTCCCACGACTAGGGACCTTTTAAGGATGTGCTTATAGACTCCAGCTCTCATATATATGATCGCCCTCATACTGCTGGTAGTCAAGCAAGAATCCTAGGGGCTCTATCAACGTATAATAGCGACTCGTAAGGTCACCTAAAGCAGTACACGATGATAAAGATAAACCAGATAGCATACTATCATCTTGAGTAAAACTGTCCTACCGGGATAGGTCCTCCCTCAATCATTGCAATCACGTGCCTGTGATCCAATAATTGACTCTGAGGGCACTATCTCCAACAATCTCCCACTTGCACTCAAGGCTAATTATTGCGATGTCGCATACTCACAGCCCGTGTGATACCGAACACCCAACTCCTCTACTAGTCAGTCTCACAAAGCTCGTTTGCGAAACTATCACGTTTGAGGAATAGCCTCAGTGAGTGGATCCGCTGTGATGTTTCTTTCTATGTCTCTCTTTATCTCAAGTTCGCGGAGAAAGCCATCTCCCGAAATGAGCAATACCTGTCTTAGAATGTGTCTGGATATCTGATGGGACCTAGCTCATAAATGAACTCCAAATCCAAACTTCTTAGACTGTATCGTCAACTGAACTTAATCAGTGTCCTGTGCCATGCCTTTCCCTCAGTATCCACCTGGACCACCTGTCCAAAATACTGCCCCTTGTCAGAGGGAAAACTATAACTCTGACAGCCACTCTATCATCCAGGTCACCTTGGAAGCCTGGAATGATAACTGTCTCCCGAAGGAGAATGCCGTTATCATATCCTTAGAACATCCACTTATGTTCTAGAGCTGCTTCCCATTGTTTCTCCAGGATTGGATTAATATCAACTTATTGCATCTTCTGCAAGAACAACATCTGGTGTTGTACTTGACATCTCATGATTGACTCAATTGCCTAAGCAAGTGATCTGCCAATCATGCACATCCCTCTCCTTTTTAGTCTGTAAGACACCTTTAGAGAGGGTGACTCCATCACCTGCAGGTACACTACCGTGCCAGGAGTCGTCCATTCTAAATACTCATAGAATGCTGTCAAAGTACCCAGATTGGGAAACCACCCAAATCTAGATCTAAAACCATAGATCCAGTAACCAGAATGTATAATATAATATCCAAGTCCTGTGTGGAGAAACTACTGTGTGACGACCAAAGTATAACCGATTGTAGTATAGGAATATCACTTCCTACTCTGTGCATGTCATCCAAATACCAGGACATCACACCCTACAACCTTCTTAACAGATCCATCCCCTATTCTGATGAAGTCAAACCTATGACTGTCACATCAGAAATAGATGATCTATCTCCGCTATATCTGCTTAAGTCTATAAATAGACATAAGCCTCTTGCCCACTGTGCTTCCGTTGCTCCCACTGACTACGACAACCCTCTGGCAGAGTCATATAGACGTAGACTTCTAAAGCCAGTTTAGAATGACGCTATACTCATCCTCCTGCCGGGTCTCACAGTTTGGAACAACAGCAATGGCAAGTCTGGGTAAACAAGAACCTCCCTGCCACCGTCCTTGAGCATACCGAAGTACCTCTCGGGTGCCTGAGGTTACCCACTTTATCTGCAGAGTGGCCAATGGAATATCAAATCAGATTGAATCTTTAGGTTCTTATCAAATCTTCAGTAATCGTTTGCGGTTCTGGAATCACTTCCAGTTCTACCATACTCCCACTACTGTTTTCTGAAAAAAAAATCCATTTCTTGTTAAAACTGTGGCGAGTCAAGAACAATATCACTATTGATCTTCTAGATGGTAGAAAATCAACCCTCGACATAGCCTGGGTCAACCCACAAACAGCCATTACAGAAACGTGCCTTGAGTTATCCGGAGTCTGGTTTTAAGCATAAGCCGGACAACTCCCCGTACCTTAACATCGTTAAGATATGAACTGTTCTATATCCAATACAGAAACAGAGGCACTGATTTAATTGAACCAGATTCAAATCATGCAGCTGTCTCCAGTGCATGTCAACTAAATGGAAGGAGGCCGATCAGCGTTACTCAACTTAGGAATGCTTCCAATTATGAGTAACCTGAAAGAGAAGCAAGTTCTCATTACTATCAATTGAATACCATACACAAGTATCTACATCTTCGATCACCTTGAAGAATCCCGATACTTGCAATATCTGGTTCTCTACTTTATTCTCATACCTATAACTTCTCAAAACTCAGACCCTGTGTTTCTACGAAACACCTGTCTAAAACCAGAGAAGTCATAAGTAAACTGAATATAGTACGAGGACCATCCCCTCTGTCCTAATGGACACTGGACAACATACAATACTCTGTATAAGTCCCCTGAGTCTGATAACTCATTCACTGTGTGTCGTAGGTTGAAAACTGTACTTATGGTTAAGAAGAATTGCACCGCTGTTCAATGCTCCTTACCTAACCATCCACTGGTATAGGTAAATGTCATAGACATAATTCCAAAAAGGTATATCTCACTCTATAAAAATAGACGTACAGATATATCAATTTGAAATTGGTGCACAACAACGGATATTCAAGACCAAATATTTGCCGTCCGGCAAACAACCCAGGTGACTTCCTCAAATATCACCAATTACAACGAATCCCGATATAATGAGGATGATCACCTAATTCCCAATAACTTACTCCCACTCATCATCTGTAAAACCATACAGATGTGAGAATCATACCTGGTAAATACATACCCTGGAGCAAGTGTCTAATTGGGAAATCAGTTTTCTTTTAACAGTACACAGTGAAACTGAAACATTGAAACGTTTCGATGGGGTATCCTGGTATTCCTAGCAATGCCTCTTCCATTATCCAGATTCACAACTGTAACCGTATATCTCTTTGCCATCTGTCCAAATCCCTTTATATGTCTTTAGTCATTACCTTCTGTACACCCCTTTAGGCCAAATGGTTTTCTTCCTTCCCTACCGTTCGGCACCAGCCTATGGTTTGGAAGAAGACTATCCAATAAGCATAATGGGTGTACTGTCCTAATCCTAGGAGCACTCGCAATGCGAGAGAAGGTGAAGATAAAAGACAACCAAATAAACCTTATTCCTATTTCTCCTGAACCAGAATCCATCCCCGAACTAGAACGAGTTCCTTTCGAGTTCGTATATAACCATACGATGGATTATCCAATAAACTTGGGATCTTCGTAGAGATACGGAGTGTCCTGGAGAAATACAAAGGTGATTTAGGATTGGCGAAGAAATACTTGGTTCGGTCGTGAATAGCAGTCGCAATTTACTTTGCCCTCTTACTAATTCCTTGCTTTGTCTTAACTTAATACCTTCTGTATACCATCGTTATGCTAATTGGTTTTCTTCATTCCCTACCGTTCGGCACCAGCCTAAGGTTTGGAAGAAGACTATCCAATTTGCGTAATAGGTGTACTATCTCCTAAACCAAGGAGTACTCGAAACCTGAGAGAAGGTAAAAGGAAAAGACAACTGAATAGTCCTATTCGTTTTCTCCAGAACCGGAAACCATCCTCGAATAAAATCCTTCGAGTTCGTATATAATCATACGACGGTTTTGTCCAATGGAAGTGGACGTTCGTAGTAATACAGGGTGTCCTGGAGAAAAGGGTAAAAGTAGGAGTGGCAATGAGGTCTGCAACTCTGACAATCCAAAAGCCAGTGATAAGAAGGTTCGGTTAACTTGGTCACTGAGTCATAGTCTAGGGTCGGGTCAATGGTCGCTGCCAAAGAGAGAGAGAGAAAAGAAACACTCAGCGTGCACTCTAACCTAGATCGGAATGGTTATCACTTTATCTAATCTGGAAACCTCCTACTGTAACGTCAAATTCTTCCCCAAACCTGAAAGAAGAATTAGCCGGGATCACCCGAGGAGTAAACCAACTCATCAGTGGGAATCGGGATCCAACTATCATCGCATGATAACTTGACGGAATCCACTCAAGTCACCACACTCCAGAAGGTATGCGCATGCCTGGAAAGTTTCAGTTTCTTTAGAAACTCCCGATGTGTGTTTTTACCCCTAGGACCTAAGTGACCTTGACAATGCCAACATATCAAAGAGTCCTAGTCAAGTTCAACCCGTCATTATCTTGATTGCGTTAAACCCACCCGTACGAGTCCTTGACAATGCCAACATAACCGTACGACTGTCCTAACCAATCCACTTATCCATGCGACAGAAAAGCATTACAGAGCTACCGAACACTACGCCTCGGCAATGCACGACATACGTAGCACGAATACTAAGCAATACTAATCTGAAATGACGAAGGGCTACGGCTGGTTTTTGGCGAAAAACCTTTAACGTAATGAACTTGATATCGTTGAAGGAACTGCATAGTTTTTTTTTAATAAAAATATAGTGACGAAAACCTTTGCTAAAGAGGCCACTCTCGGTGAAGGGATCTCGGCTCTTTCCCCGTAGAATGAGGTGCAGGATATTCCAACTGAATACCACGATGCAAAGCAAAAGTAATCGGCTATAGTGAAGTTATTGCCCTGACGCAAACTTCTGTCCAAGGGGTCACTCCCGGTGAAGGGATCTCGGCCCTTGCCTCGTCGACTGAGGAGCAGATATTCCAACTGAATACCACGGTGCAAAACAAAAAGTGAACGTCCTTGCAATAACAGCTTTTTGAAAAAAATGTTCCAACAACATCAGAATAGGTTTGTTTAGCTTGCATTGATCCGAATCAATGCAGTCCCATCAATTGATCACACCACAAAAGAACGAAAATAATGACGTACGTATATGCCATCCGCATTCGCCACTGGGTCTCGTCATCACCCGTTAGGTTACTTAACTAACGACAGAGCGGGGACTGGACTAGCGTGGATGCAAAACATATACAACATCTACTAATATATATACCAATATATAAAATTCGCTCAAGGCGTGATAAAATGCAACATCACAGAAAAGTAACCAGCATCACAGAACAATACAGATATCTGGGATCCCCGGGTTTCATAGAGCCGCTACTGAAACCCGACGTTCCCCTGGTCGTGTGGATAGCCTGTGCAATGAAAATCCTAGACCCCTACGGGCGCGGCAAGTTACCCGCCAACACCTGAAGCGAGGCAGCCCCCTTCAGCAACGTGAATGGACCACCCAGCACTTCACGGAATCCGGTAACTTGGGCACCCCTCCTGGGTCAACCCTAGTACAGAAAGTAAAATATACATACAATGGGTACATCGACCGCAACCTGGTCGTGCCCCAAAAGAATAATACAAACAGGCAGTGACGGCAGTCCACATGTCGGACGCTCGCCCCGCAATATCAAATGTACATATAAAACAAAACTGTACTACCATTGCATCCAGGCTATCCCCCACGACCGATCCGCAACATCACAGCAATACACAGAACATCAACGTGAAAATCACGTTCGCAAATCCGTCTAACCGGGCTATAGCAGTTAGACGGGATTTACCGATCAAGTGATATTCACGGTCGCAGATATAATGTAAATACTGTGAACTAATGTGTTTAAAATATCCGATCGATCAAAAATTACCAAGTGGGCCCCAAGCACTACTGTAGCACTCAAGGAAATCTGGGCCCAAAAACTAACATTCCAAAAACCCCATTTTGAACTCAAAAGCCCTCTGGAAAATTTTGGTACAGTGAAGAGTCTAGACGGCGGCGGAACTGCGGCCAATGCGTGGGTTTGGCCGCGGTTCCGCGGTGATATGGTGGAATCACATGACCAAATTTTCCCAGAATGCTTAAAATTCCCTACACATCATTCTGCAACTTACTGAAAAAAATTTCGAGCCAAAAATAATTCGACAGAAAACTGATCTATACGATATCGGGTTTTCGGATATTTGATCGATCGAAGCTTTAAACATACTAGACCAAGCTAGATTAGGTTAATGGCGTGGCTCTGATACCATGTTGCGCCACGGCAGCGCCCCGGCCGTCTACTCGAGGCCAAAATGCGGAATCAAAAATTTTCTTAACTTTAAACCGGCACTACCACGGAAAATAAACCCGGATCGTAACCATTAACCTGTACTAGCAAACTAGAGATGGGGTGAGAGATATACCGAGTGATCCGAGTCCTCCGGTCTTCTCGCCGTCGTCCCGATCTCCCACGGAATGTCCGGTCTCCACCTCGTCGCTGGAAGGGCACCACGTTGCCGGCTTCTTTTACGGGCTCCCACCTCTATACCGAGGCAACTCGGGCGCAAAGTTGGCTAGCCGACGCGTACAAGATTTGTTGTAGGCTAGTGTAAAGTCTATGTCTCATTGGGGTTTTGTTGCCATGGAGGATGAAGGAATCAATATGAACTTTGGAGAGGTGAGAAGGATTTTGTGAGCAAGCCAAAAAAAATGAGATCATGAAATTTCCCTCATACCAAATGAAACCTCTCCCTCTCCCTTGCCCTCAGTGGCCTGCCCCTCCCCCCCTTGGAAATATGGTGGAGGAATCAACAATGCAAGAAGGGAGGTGATGGTAGGAGATAGAAATGGTGACCATATCAAAAGCAAGCCTCACATCAACTCTCATCACCTTTCTAATCTCATCTTATCATAAAAAGCAAATGGATGAGATGGAAAAAGCATCTCATGATGAAGCCACAAAAGCAAGAAACCCCTCCACAAAAATGTTATTTGCACACTTGCAAATAACCCCTTCCATCGGAAAAGTCCGGCCGGGAAGGAACAAAGAAAAACCGGCCGGAACGGAATGCAAAATGGCAACTCCAGAAAACTGGCCCCGTAATAAATTACAGGAAAACCCCGCTACTGCATATACATGCCCGCATTTGTATTCCCACTGAACACAAATGCAAAGAGACAAAATCTACACTGTACAATACTAGGATCCGGCTTAAACCAAAGCCGGCTAGTAAAAACCGTCCGATCACGATCCGTACAATACCGCACGTATCTGATCGAACCCTGCTATATCTCCATACGGCCTCTACAGCGTTTCGCCCGAAACTTGAGTAACTGAGTGTGTGGTGGACTCTAAAGACTCGTCAATACAATGGCTGTGGATTTAACCACTAGCACGTCAGAGGTATTAGCCATACGTGACGGGCCACCAGCTATTGACCAAAAGGGACGTCGATGAGCGAACTCATCCTGACACCCTACTGAGCCAGTCAGTGACAATATCCGTACAGTCCGGTCCGTTCGTCTATGAGTATCGCATGGCGGGCCTAGGGGGTTGGTAAAAGTCAGACTCCCAAAAGCGGTACAAGTCGTGTCGGAGTGTAGCCCAGAACACCCTGAGATACTACTGGAATACCTACCAGTAAACCTCCTGCCTCGGCCGAGGGCTTTGTGTAATGGCTCTCCTAGACACAGCGCGACCTCACCCCCAATACCGGGAGAGACGAACCCCTGCAGATCCGCTCACTGCCTCCATGTGGCTCGGGACTGTACCCAACTAAAACCTGTTTGCACGACTCCTTTGAGCCGTGGTAGGGTAGTAATCAAAGTACAGTGGGAACTCATACGAGACATATGACGATCTCAGGTCGATGAACTAACCTGTACACATGTCACCAGGGAACTGCTATCTGACGTCGGGTATAAGACCAACTAGCAGGTTCCCGGCGAGTCCTGTCCGGTGTACTCATAACCCAATGAGCACCTGTATACATCTCAGGTGAACCAACTGACACCAGTGGCTTGTGAGACCGGCCACCGCCCCTCGTCGGGGTCTCGACTGTATACACTAGTCTACTAATGGAGTATCGATGCCCAGTCTCGAAACTCCCACGACTAGGGACCTTTTAAGGATGTGCTTATAGACTCCAGCTCTCACATATATGATCGCCCTCATACTGCTGGTAGTCAAGCAAGAATCCTAGGGGCTCTATCAACGTGCAATAGCGACTCGTAAGGTCACCTAAAGAAGTACACGATGATAAAGATAAACCAGATAGCATACTATCATCTTGAGTAAGACTGTCCTACCGGGATAGGTCCTCCCTCAATCATTGCAATCACGTGCCTGTGATCCAATAATTGACTATGAGGGCACTATCTCCAACAGTTGATGCCTTGTAGAACCTTGTTAGAGTGATTAGAAACCCAACAGTGGTATCAGAGCCAAGCTAGAGCTTTAGGAGAAGTCTAGACGAAGTTAGAAGTCCGATCGAACCCGGATAACCCAGATAATACCCTTCTCTGGACATTTTTTGAAATTGTGATATTTTGTGAATTAAAAATACTCAGAAAAATCAGCAGGGTTTTCTAGGAATTACTGTGCAGCACATAATCCTAAGTCGATCAATGCACCGCGGAACCGCGGCATGAGCATGCTCCTGCGGCGGTTCCGCGTCCATACAGTGACATCATTCTTTGTATTTTGCACAGTAACCTCCGTATGTGTTTCCTGATTCTTCTGGGAATTTTTAATTTATACTCAAGTGTTGAGTTTTCTGGGTTGTATTGGGGATTCATTGATTCGATCGGACAATTTAACTTCGTTTAAGTTTTTCCGGGTAATTTTAGAAAGTGTTAAAAAGTTCGACCGGATATCAATAACTTACCTTTTCCCCTGCCGGAAAATTTCCAAGTGTTGGATTTTTCCGTTGTTTAAGAACGTCTAAATCGTGCAAGTAACGCGATGGACCCTCTAGAAGACAACAAACCTTAACTCGATTATATGACCGTCTTGAACTGCTTTTTGAACCTTAGGGTTTGGGGCAGTACGGCATGCCACATGTGAGGCATTGTCTTGACCCTTTGTTGCGCCTTGAAAATTCGTTTTGGTGTTTTCCTGAAAATCGGTGAAAATTCGGTATTTTTCCGAAAACCGTCTTTCTCGTTATTTTGCAGTTTAGGACTAATTATACCTAATTTGGATAGGTAATTGCTTTTTTTAGTAGCAAATGAGTTACTTATGAAATTTTGGTCATTTAAAAAAATTTCCCTATTTTTTAATTTTTTAATATTATTTTAAGCCGGTAAGAAAATACATTAAATTAGCGATAAATACAAATTTAATTGGGCTAAATTTAGGCTCTAAATTAATGTTAATTAAAATCTAGTTGTAACATAAATTTTTAGTATTTTATTTTGCTTTTTAACTAATTTTTGTTATAGAAAACGAAATTTATTGAATTTAAGCTAAAACTTGCAATTTTGGACTTGTAGGGGGTCTTTTTGCATAAAAATTTTTTTGTAAAACCCCATTCACTCTCCCCTCACCCCTAGGCCAGCCCCACCTCAGCAACAAGCCCACAAAAAAATTTCCCCATCTCATTTGAACAAAATGATATGATAAGGGTTTTAATATATTAAATTGGGTATGGGTTTTGTTGGTTGACTTGGTCTTTTAACTTGGAAACTTTCTCTACACCTTTCCTCAACTCCCCCACACCTCTCCCCACTCCTCAACAGCTCAGAAATTCTGCAGCAACAGCCCATGAAAATTCCCCAATTCTCATTCCCTTTTTGCTTCATTTTTATCACAAAAATCCATCAAAATCCAAAATTTCTTTCACAAATTCAAAGAAAACCCTTTTTCCACCTCCTCTCAAACCTAAATTTGTTCAAATCTTGAAGAAAAGAGGTGTCTTGAGTGGTTAGAGCAACCAAGGGTTTAGGCTTGGGAGGTATAATTTCTAATCTATGGTTAATTGTTAGTTGTAGTATGCTAAAATTGAACTTTGATATGTTAAATTAGTGTTAATCCTAATCTAGTTTTTTTTTTCTAGTTCATGGTTTGAGTTTAACTAGGGTTTTAGAAACCATTATTTAGTTGATTAAATCTATTTTGTTATTTAGTTGTTTTGCTAACCTAATCTAAGAGGTTAACTTGCTAATTGGGCTATAAATTAGTGTTAATTTAAGGTTTTTCATGTGTAGTTTGGATTAAGATTGCTAGTTATAAAATTCTAGAAAGGGTTTGTTTATGGAAAATATGATTTGAAGCATTGTAATGTGTTATAATTAAAATGATTGTGGTTAACTAGTTATGCGGTTGGATGTTTATGCTAGGTTGTAGTCTTTTGTCGCAAATCGGCGATTTTTGCACCGATTTTTTTTGAAGGTAATGCTTACTAGTTTTATATAAAATTATGTGATGAACTATTTGCGATATCTTGATGATATTTTTGAGATATCCTATGACATTTAGGATGTGTGAGTGCGGATTTTTGAGTAATCGGGTTTTAGTTTTGCCGGGCGACCAAATCGGCGATTTTTTGCAGTTTTTGCGATTTTCGCGTGTGTTCCGCGCACCTTGTGCACGTTGTACCTAGCTTGTGAACGTTTGTGTTTTCGTTTGGGTTTTGCGTCGTTCTTGATATGTAACCTTATATTTGGTATTGATGTAAATTCCAGGTTCGGTCGCGGAGACGTCAGACGCGGCTCGAAAGGGGAAAGCGGTGATCGGACGTGACTCGCTAGGGATTTCGGTGAGTAGATGTAACATCTACGGGGGACTATCGTTGGATGGCGCAAGTCGCCCGATAGTTTTAGTACCTTAAAAAGATTCTTAGTAATGTTAGTAATTAGGGGTGTAATACTTGTATGATTATTTGCTACATTCATGCCCTATATCGACATACATATACGAAACCATGTTATAGGACACCTGCACCATTGCCAGGGTTTTTATATGCAGCACGAGTACTATTCATGCTTACACACACGCCCTGGTAATTGCCATGCCACCACACTAGATAACCTATAATTTGAAACATTTTATTAATTGATGCTTAAACATGTGCTATTGCCTTTAATTCCTTAAAATGAAATCGTAGGATTGCTATTCATGTGCATGTGCTTCATCATATTATTTGTTCATGCCTAATCTATTATTCACACATCGTAGCTTAATTATTGAGATCATATGCATTCATCACCATTGATATATGCACTTATGAGGATTTCTTGAGATTTTATGATATTTCTGGATTTCGGGGGAAAGCCGCAAAATTTCTAAACTTATTATGTTTTTAAAATATGTAATTGCGGTTTTCCAGTGATGTAAAGTGTCGTCCACCATGAGTTTGCTGTGGTTTTCGAGATCCGTGTCGAGGAGTGGAGGAACCGTCACGGGTACATGGTGGGCCCGGTATGGTACCCCGGGGCAAGATGAATATGGTGTTGACGTTGAGCCTGGCAGGGGACGGATTACCTACCGGTGACTGTTTGGCACGGCGGATATCCAGAGGATCCCGACCGTGGCCGCGAGATGATGAGATTTTGATATTGAGCTGGGTCAGCCGGATGGCTGAGGCCAGAGATACGATGACATGGATATATGAGATTTGTGATAGTTTTGAGGTGTCGTTGCTGGACACAGATTCTTGTTGATTCTATTGGTATTGTGCTGGTATTTCAAAAGAGATTCTTAAAGGGAAAAAACATGATTTCTTATACTTACACATTCAGATCACGAGTTGATTCGCATTGCATTCATACCTGCTAGTATATTCATATTGCATACCTACCTGCTATTATGTCCTGCCTTACCTGTATTTTAGATGCTAGGATACTTGTGTGCATACTTTCGATAGCCTGTGTAGATGTTATTTATTACTCACGAGTTGGCAACCCACCCCCGTTGTGCCACAGCCTTTTTCAGGTCCGCTCCGTCAGTACAGTAGCGGCGGGCGCACTTGTTTCTTTTGCCTCATTTGCCTGGACTCGAGGTTTTGCTCTTAGGTGGGTTATATCATTATTTTGTACCACCTTGTATATTCTTTGTATCTAGTGCACTCCATCTACTGTATCTACCATCATTGTTGTATTTTGACCTAGAGATGAGACTGTGAGATTTGTGGACTTTTTATGCTGTATTTTGGAGTCGAGCTCACTTGAGTCGACATGCTGCTTTTCTCATGCTTCCTTATGATTATTTCGCATGTTGTTGCTTTATATTGCGTGGGATTTGTGACCGCCTTGTGGCGAAGAGCTAGCTCCCGCTTGGGGATGCCTTATTTGTTGGATCTATATATATTCTTGTTGTACCCATTTTGGGGGCCAGTATTTACAAAGGAGACTCTGCCGAAATTTTCGGAAAAATTGGTATTGTTTTTAAAAAGGGTTTTATATGGCTTATTTGATAAACTCGCTTTCAATTGATTGGGTTTCTTCACTCTTTTGCTTTTGGGTTTTGGTTTCTGGGCTTTGGCTTACTTATTTTACGGACGTCTTGAGACGTTTCGTAAACTTAAGTGCCAGTCATGTTCCGTACCCTGCGGGTCGTGACAAAGTTGGTATCAGAGCGATAGGTTTTACCTTTTTGAGTGTAGGATGACCCTTGGTAGATGGAGTAAGTGACTTAAGCAGGGTAACGTAGCGTGCGTATGTCCGCGGCATACTTGCGATACGGTACTCCGCCTAAGTGACTTTAGGATACTTGCTTGAAATTCCTTCTTCAATTCCGTGTATCCTATGATTCTATTGCACTGTTCTTATTATCCGTTTTCCTGTAACAGCCACTATGCCGCCGAAGGCTACGAGGGCACAGAGGGCTGCCGCCAGAGACGAGATTCGAGCTAGCTCGTCCGAGACTAGGACTGAGTAGGGTGGTATGCCTACGCCGCAGGGACAGACCGATCCACCTTCCCCAGGCCGTATGGATAGGCTCGAGACTGGTATGGAGGAGTTGCGACAGATGATGGGGGGCATGCAGGAGCTACGTCAGATGGTAGGATCCCTAGTTGCAGCCAGTCGTACACCGAGGCCGGATGACGCACCTACTACATCACAGACGACCATGATACCTGCTCCTACTACTACCACCGTGACCATCCCGGTTTCACTACAGGATTTCATGAGGCTGAGACCTCCAGTATTCACCGGCACCGAAGCAGCGGAGGACCCACAGACGTTCCTTGACAGTTTAGCCAGGATCTGCCGTTCGCTGAGATGTTCGGATGATCGATGGGTGGAGCTTGCGAGTTTCCGACTAGAGGGTCTCGCCCAGACATGGTGGGAGTCAGTCTTGAGAGGTCGAGCTGCAGGTCTACCGCCTATGACGTGGGCCGAGTTTACAACGGTCTTTCTAGCTCGTTTCCTCCCAGAGAGCGTTCGTGACGCCAGAGCTCGTAGCTTCGAGGCCTTAGTCAAGACACCTGGGATGACGGTGTCTGAGTATGACATCCAGTTTACACAGTTATCCCGATATGCTCAGTATTTGGTGGATACCGAGGAGAAGATGGTGAAGAGGTTCGTACAGGGACTTGATGCCCAGCTATATCTTGCCATTGGCGCCCAGCACTACGACACTTATTCAGCTGCTATGGATACGGCATTGCGGATGGAGGCACGCATATCACAGACTTCGGCCGTTTCTGGGCCGAAGAGGATTCGCACCGATGTACCGTCTCAGAGGCAGCGCGCCAGATTCTTCCCGAGAGATAGGCCTGGCAGAGGATTTGGATGGGGACAGTTATATGGTTCTTATCCCCAGGGACAGCAGCCGTCGCCAGGGTGTTTTGGGTGCGGGAGTCCGCACCATCTTGTCAGAGACTGTCCGGTGAGACGACAGGGAGCAGCGACAGTTCCGCATGTGACCCTACCACCATCACCACCCTCTCCTCAGAGAGCCCTACTTCCTACCCCAGGCGATGCTCCACGCCAGCTAGGTGAACCCAGAGGCCATGGACGCGGCGGTCCTGTTCAGAGAGGACGAGGAGGCAGAGGCCGAGGTCGAGGTCAGCCCGCTATCGGTGGAGGACAGGCCCGAGTATTTGCTTTGACACCGCAGGATGCGCAGGCATCCAATGCCGTTGTGACAGGTACCTTGCCAGTTTGCTCTTTCGACGCACGGGTATTATTTGACCCAGGTTCCACACATTCGTATGTCTCTACACACTTTGCACCGATGTTGGGCCGTGAGTCGTCATCGTTAGATCATCCGCTTGTTGTTAGTACTCCGGTAGGCGAGTCGTTTGTCGCTCGTTTTGTTTTTCGTTTGTGTTCCGTTCGTATCGGGGAGAGGGATTCATCGGTTGATTTGATTCTCCTCGACATGTTGGACTTTGATGTGCTTCTGGGCATGGATTAGCTAGCCACTTGTTATGCTTCGGTGGACTGCCGTGAGAAGGCAGTCAGATTTAGCTTTCCGGGAGAGCCAGTCCTTGTTATTCAGGGAGACCGCAGCGTCACCCTTCCCAGCTTGATTTCGTCTCTTCGCGCTGGTCAGCTCTTGCGGAAGGGATGTCAGGGATTCTTAGCGTTTATTTGTGATACTCGAGCTGCAGAGGTTCCGTTGGACCGGGTCCCGGTTGTTTGTGAGTTCCCTGATGTTTTCCCTGATGAGCTACCTGGGCTACCGCCTGAGCGCGATGTTGAGTTCTGCATTGATTTGATTCCCGGCTCGGGGCCTATTTCTATACCGCCTTATCGGATGGCCCCGGCAGAGCTTCGAGAGTCGAAGGATCAGTTGCAGGACTTGTTAGATAAGGGGCTTATTCGACCGAGTGTTTCTCCGTGGGGTGCTCCGGTCCTGTTTGTCAAGAAGAAGGATGGAAGTTTGCGCTTATGTATCGACTACCGCCAGCTGAACAAAGTTACCGTTCGGAACAGATATCCATTGCCACGCATTGATGATTTGATCGACCAGCTTCAGGGTGCGGGGTATTTTTCGAGGATCGACTTGCGATCAGGATACCATCAGCTGCGAGTTCGACAGGAAGATATACCGAGGACAGCTTTCCGCACGCGCTACGGCCACTACGAGTTTTTGGTGATGTCGTTCGGACTCACCAACGCCCCAGCAGCATTCATGGATTTGATGAACCGTACATTCAGGCCGTATCTTGACTTGTTCATCATCGTGTTTATCGACGATATCTTGGTGTACTCCCGGAGCAGAGAGGAGCACGAGCAGCACTTGCGGATTACGTTACAGACTCTGAGGGAGCACCAGCTGTTCGCAAAGTTCTCCAAGTGTGCATTCTGGCTGGACAGCGTCGGATTCTTGGGTCACGTGGTTACGAGAGACGGCATATGTGTGGACCCGAAGAAGATTGAGGCTGTTCAGCAGTGGCCCCGACCTACATCGGTTACTGAGATCCGTAGTTTTCTAGGCCTGGCGGGCTACTACAGGCGTTTTGTTCAGGACCTCTCCCGTATAGCTGCACCGTTGACCGGTTTGACCCGGAAGGGAGTACCTTTCGTCTGGACGGAGGAGTGCGAGCGCAGTTTTCAGCAGCTGCGGACATGTTTGACTACGGCGCCGGTATTATCTTTGCCTTCGGGATCAGGCGGATTTGTGGTCTACTGTGATGCTTCGCGAGTGGGATTAGGATGCGTATTGATGCAGCATGGCCGGGTGATCGCTTATGCTTCTCGGCAGTTGAAGAGGCACGAACAGAACTACCCCACTCACGATTTGGAGATGGCTGCAGTGGTCTTTACACTGAAGATTTGGCGACATTACCTATACGGCGAGTCGTGTCAGATATTCACAGACCACAAGAGCTTAAAGTACATATTTCAGCAGCGAGACCTGAATCTCAGACAGCGTCGTTGGATGGAGTTGGTGAAAGACTACGACTGCGAGATCTTATATCACCCAGGCAAGGCGAATGTAGTGGCAGATGCGTTGAGCAGGAGGCCCGGGGGTAGTCTATCGTGTTTGCGCGCAGTGCAGAGGCAGTCGTCAGCGGATTGGCAGATTTTATGCGACAGCCGAGTGGAGTTCGAGTTCACTCAGACAGGGGGACAGCTCGCGCATGTTCGTGCACGCCCACAGTTGCTTGACCGTATATATGAGGCACAGCGCAGTGACGACCGTTGCTCAGAGATCATGGCACAGATGGGACAGGGCAGATTTTCCGAGTTCGTGATTGACGATCAGGGGATTTTACGCTATGGATCTAGACTGTGCGTACCAGATGCTGATGGATTGCGGCGCGACATTCTTGAGGAGGCACACCGATCAGTGTATAGTGTCCACCCCGGTTCCACCAAGATGTACCAGGATATGAGAGAGACCTACTGGTGGGACGGGATGAAGAGGGACATTGCGGAGTTTGTATCGAGATGCCTGACTTGTCAGCAAGTCAAGGCCGAGCACCAGAGGCCCGCAGGAGAGCTACAGCCGTTACCCATTCCAGAGTGGAAATGGGAGCAGATTTCGATGGATTTCGTTGTGGGTCTACCCAGGACCAGTCGAGGGTATGACTCCATCTGGGTGATCGTAGATCGATTGACGAAAGCGGCTCACTTCCTGCCAGTGAAGACCACTTTCAGCTTCGCTCAGTATGCTCAGCTCTACATTGACGAGATCGTGCGACTACATGGCGTACCGACTTGTATCGTGTCAGATCGAGGCACTCAGTTTACCAGCCGACTATGGCAGAGACTCCAGGAGGCTTTGGGCACTCGTTTGAGCTTCAGCACAGCGTTTCATCCGCAGACCGACGGACAGTCAGAGCGGACCATTCAGACTCTCGAGGACATGCTCAGAGCGTGCGTTTTAGACTTCGGTGGTAGCTGGGACCATCATTTACCTCTGGTGGAGTTCTCCTACAACAACAGCTTCCAGGATACTATCCAGATGGCACCTTTCGAGGCGTTGTATGGGAGGAGATGTAGATCGCCCATTTGTTGGACCGAGTTGAGCGAGGGCAGTATCTTCGGACCGCAGATCGTACAGGAGACGACCGAAAAAGTACAGTTGATTCGAGACCGGATGAGAGCAGCTCAGAGCAGACAGAAATCCTATGCAGACAGGCGCCGTCGCAGGTTAGAGTTCGCAGTTGGCGACCATGTTTTTCTGAAAGTCTCTCCGATGAAGGGCATGATGCGTTTTGGGCGAAAGGGGAAGCTTAGCCCTAGATTCGTAGGTCCCTTCAAGATCCTCGAGCGTGTCGGTGCTGTTGCGTATCGTTTGGCTCTTCCACCCAGCTTTCCCGATGTTCACCCCGTCTTCCATGTTTCGATGCTCCGCAAGTACCTTCACGACCCTTCGCATGCGATTCAGCACCCGACAGTCCAGCTAGAGTGCGACCTTTCTTTTGCAGAGCAGCCGGTGGCCATCCTGGATCGGCAGGTGAAGAAGTTGAGATCGAAAGTTATACCGACCGTCAAGGTCCTTTGGCGTGGCCCGAGCAGCGAGGAGGTTACCTGGGAGACCGAGGGCGAGATGCGGAAGAAATTCCCTCATCTCTTTAAAGGTACGCGTAGTTATATTTTTTAATTCGGGGACCGAATTTCTTTAAGGGGGGAAGATTTTTGCGCCTTGAAAATTCGTTTTGGTGTTTTCCTGAAAATCGGTGAAAATTCGGTATTTTTCCGAAAACCGTCTTTCTCGTTATTTTGCAGTTTAGGACTAATTATACCTAATTTGGATAGGTAATTTCTTTTTTTTAGTAGCAAATGAGTTACTTATGAAATTTTGGTCATTTAAAAAAATTTCCCTATTTTTCAATTTTTTAATATTATTTTAAGCCGGTAAGAAAATACATTAAATTAGCGATAAATACAAATTTAATTGGGCTAAATTTAGGCTCTAAATTAATGTTAATTAAAATCTAGTTGTAACATAAATTTTTAGTATTTTATTTTGCTTTTTAACTAATTTTTGTTATAGAAAACGAAATTTATTGAATTTAAGCTAAAACTTGCAATTTTGGACTTGTAGGAGGTCTTTTTGCATAAATTTTTTTTGTAAAACCCCATTCACTCTCCCCTCACCCCTAGGCCGGCCCCACATCAGCAGCAAGCCCACAAAAAAATTTCCCCATCTCATTTGAACAAAATGATATGATAAGGGTTTTAATATATTAAATTGGGTATGGGTTTTGTTGGTTGACTTGGTCTTTTGACTTGGAAACTTTCTCTACACCTTTCCTCAACTCCCCCACACCTCTCCCCACTCCTCAACAGCTCAGAAATTCTGCAGCAACAGCCCATGAAAATTCCCCAATTCTCATTCCCTTTTTGCTTCATTTTTATCACAAAAATCCATCAAAATCCAAAATTTCTTTCACAAATTCAAAGCAAACCCTTTTTCCACCTCCTCTCAAACCTAAATTTGTTCAAATCTTAAAGAAAAGAGGTGTCTTGAGTGGTTAGAGCAACCAAGGGTTTAGGCTTGGGAGGTATAATTTCTAATCTATGGTTAATTGTTAGTTGTAGTATGCTAAAATTGAACTTTGATATGTTAAATTAGTGTTAATCCTAATCTAGTTTTTTTTTCTACTTAATGGTTTGAGTTTAACTAGGGTTTTAGAAACCATTATTTAGTTGATTAAATCTATTTTGTTATCTAGTTGTTTTGCTAACCTAATCTAAGAGGTTAACTTGCTAATTGGGCTATAAATTAGTGTTAATTTAAGGTTTTTCATGTGTAGTTTGGATTAAGATTGCTAGTTATAAAATTCTAGAAAGGGTTTGTTTATGGAAAATATGATTTGAAGCATTGTAATGTGTTATAATTAAAATGATTGTGGTTAACTAGTTATGCGGTTGGATGTTTATGCTAGGTTGTAGTCTTTTGTCGCAAATCGGCGATTTTTGCACCGATTTTTTTTGAAGGTAATGCTTACTAGTTTTATATAAAATTATGTGATGAACTATTTGCGATATCTTGATGATATTTTTGAGATATCCTATGACATTTAGGATGTGTGAGTGCGGATTTTTGAGTAATCGGGTTTTAGTTTTGCCGGGCGACCAAATCGGCGATTTTTTGCAGTTTTTGCGATTTTCGCGTGTGTTCCGCACACCTTGTGCACGTTGTACCTAGCTTGTGAACGTTAGTGTTTTCGTTTGGGTTTTGCGTCATTCTTGATATGTAACCTTATATTTGGTATTGATGTAAATTCCAGGTTCGGTCGCGCAGATGTCAGACGCGGCTCGAAAGGGGAAAGCGGTGATCGGACGTGACTAGCTAGGGATTTCGGTGAGTAGATATAACATCTACGGGGGACTATCGTTGGATGGCGCAAGTCGCCCGATAGTTTTAGTACCTTAAAAAGATTCTTAGTAATGTTAGTAATTAGGGGTGTAATACTTGTATGATTATTTGCTACATTCATGCCCTATATCGACATACATATACGAAACCATGTTATAGGACACCTGCACCATTGCCAGGGTTTTTATATGCAGCACGAGCACTATTCATGCTTACACACACGCCCTGGTAATTGCCATGCCACCACACTAGATAACCTATAATTTGAAACATTTTATTAATTGATGCTTAAACATGTGTTATTGCCTTTAATTCCTTAAAATGAAATCGTAGGATTGCTATTCATGTGCATGTGCTTCATCATATTATTTGTTCATGCCTAATCTATTATTCACACATCGTAGCTTAATTATTGAGACCATATGCATTCATCACCATTGATATATGCACTTATGAGGATTTCTTGAGATTTTATGATATTTCTGGATTTCGGGGGAAAGCCGCAAAATTTCTAAACTTATTATGTTTTTAAAATATGTAATTGCGGTTTTCTAGTGATGTAAAGTGTCGTCCACCATGAGTTTGCTGTGGTTTTCGAGATCCGTGTCGAGGAGTGGAGGAACCGTCACGGGTACATGGTGGACCCGGTATGGTACCCCGGGGCAAGATGAATGTGGTGTTGACGTTGAGCCTGGCAGGGGACGGATTACCTACCGGTGACTGTTTGGCACGGCGGATATCCAGAGGATCCCGACCGTGGCCGCGAGATGATGAGATTTTGATATTGAGCTGGGTCAGCCGGATGGCTGAGGCCAGAGATACGATGACATGGATATATGAGATTTGTGATAGTTTTGAGGTGTCGTTGCTGGACACAGATTCTTGTTGATTCTATTGGTATTGTGCTGGTATTTCAAAAGAGATTCTTAAAGGGAAAAAACATGATTTCTTATACTCACACATTCAGATCACGAGTTGATTCGCAATGCATTCATACCTGCTAGTATATTCATATTGTATACCTACCTGCTCTTATGTCCTACCTTACCTGTATTTTAGATGCTAGGATACTTGTGTGCATACTTTCGATAGCCTGTGTAGATGTTATTTATTACTCACGAGTTGGCAACTCACCCCCGTTGTGCCACAGCCTTTTTCAGGTCCGCTCCGTCAGTACAGTAGCGGCGGGCGCACTTGTTTCTTTTGCCTCATTTGCCTGGACTCGAGGTTTTGCTCTTAGGTGGGTTATATCATTATTTTGTACCACCTTGTATATTCTTTGTATCTAATGCACTCCATCTACTGTATCTACCATCATTCTTGTATTTTGACCTAGAGATGAGACTGTTAGATTTGTGGACTTTTTATGCTGTATTTTGGGGTCGAGCTCACTTGAGTCGACATGCTGCTTTTCTCATGCTTCCTTATGATTATTTCGTATGTTGTTGCTTTATATTGCGTGGGATTTGTGACCGCCTTGTGGCGAAGAGCTAGCTCCCGCTTGGGGATGCCTTATTTGTTGGATCTATATATATTCTTGTTGTACCCATTTTGGGGGCCAGTATTTACAAAGGAGACTCTGCCGAAATTTTCGGAAAAATTGGTATTGTTTTTAAAAAGGGTTTTATATGGCTTATTTGATAAACTCGCTTTCAATTGATTGGGTTTCTTCACTCTTTTGCGTTTTGGTTTTGGTTTCTGGGCTTTGGCTTACTTATTTTACGGACGTCTTGAGACGTTTCGTAAACTTAAGTGCCAGTCACATTCCGTACCCTGCGGGTCGTGACACCCTTCTACGGCTGGACCGTTGGTACTGTGGCATGAAATGGATGTTTTTAAACTCCCCTCTGAGCTATTGGGAAAACTTGGGTGTTTTATTATTCGATCGGAAAGTTTAACATTGTCTATTTATCTGGAATGTGATACAATATTTGGAATCCACAAGTAGTTATGAGATAACTAATTTGAATGTTATAAATCTAGCACTTTAGTCTTATTTGATCAGTTGCCACGGAATTTTGATGTGATCAAAAGTCCGTCGCAATCACGTAGCGTACGCGGATACTCGCCGGGTAAACTTAATAGACAGCCACGCCCCATAACCCCGACCAAGTGACTGTAGGAGAACCCCGTCGCCAAAAGCATCCGTTCGGGTGCTTGCGGCAGCGGTGTTCCGCCTTAGTGCACTTCGTCGACGGCATCCGGGGGTGCGGCCGTCTACTAAAGTTTGCGACGAGCATTCGATCAGGATGTCAGGAATCTTGTTGAATTGCCCGACTTGGTATTGAAAAGAGTTTTTCGATAATGAGACTAAAATGCGGGGTTTATAATTGTTAAGCATGCGATGTCTAAGGAATTCATTTGATTAGGCATGCGATGTCTAAGGAGGTTGCGGATTCCAACTGTTGTAGTTTTACACTTTCTTTTCTGCGACCGTAAGTGTAATATGTGATATCACCGGTTTCGTTGCTATATGTCAACGACAATTGGGATGGGCATATTTACTTACGTTGATGACATGTGATGTTATGTGTTGCTGGATATGTTATATTGGATCGCCGTGTTTAAATAGCCGGGGGTTTTTATGTGAGATGAGTGTTTTTCATTTTCATTCATGTAAAAACTTGTATGTAATATTCTTTTATTGGGGCACTTCCGGGCTGAGGATGATGTCACCATTGTATATTATTTACTTTTCCGCATTAGGATAGACCCAAGACGGGGAGCACAAGTAACCGGGTTCTAGGGTCCAGTGGGAGACCATCTCGAGGAGTCGAGTTCGGGTCTCCTAACTCTAGAATTGGTAGGGTTGCTTGCCGCTCTCGTAGGGGTCTAGGGGTGTGGGATTGGATATTCATCACGATCGTGGAATCCGTGTTTTATAGGGGCTCAAAATAAAATACGGACGTCCTACTATATCCAATATTTCATATGTTGTTTTCTGCTGCATTATCTGTGATGTGATCATGTGATATGTTCAGATAGATACTGTATATAGTATATCTGATATATTATATAGACGTTGCTTATGTTTTACACCCGCGCTTGCCCTGCCCCGCTCTGCCGTTAGTTACCTAACCTAACGGTGCAGACGGGACATCGAGGCGAATGCGGATGGCATAAGTGTACATTGTATTTATCTGTGATGTTTAGGTGGACTTAAATGATGGGACATTCATTAATGAGGTTAATGAAAGAAAATAAACCTAAATGATGTTGTGGAATCGAATTTCAAAAATCATGTAGCTCTAGTTGTTGCTTTGCATAGCGGTATTCCTTGTAGAACATCCAGCACCTTATTCGATAAGGAAAGAGCATAGATCCTTTCACCGGGAGTGACCTCTTTAGCAATAACTAGCAGATGCTACAACCTTCGGTTTGTCTTTTGACTTCTTTTCTAGTTCTTGCTTTGCATAGTGGTATTGTGAATATCCTGCACCTCATTCGACGAGGAAAGAGCCGAGATCCCTTCACCGGGAGTGACCTCTTTAGCGAACTAGTAAAAGCCTCAAAAACACTCCATTTAAAAACCATTTGATTCTGCAGCGAGATCAAGTTCAAAGCGTTAAAGGTTTTATTAAAAACCATCCGCAACCCTCCGTCATTTTAGGAAGTAGAGTACTTAGTATTCGTGCTGCGTTTGTCGACCATAGCCGAGGCATAGTGTACGGTAGCTAAGTGATGTCTTCCTACACAGCATATGATGCGATTAGTTAGGACAGTCATGTGACTTTGTTGACCTTAGCCAAGGGTCATGTGGGTGGGTCTAATTAATCACGAAATGACGGGTAGAACTTGACTGGTGCTTATGATTTGTTGACCATAGCCAAGGTCATAGGTGCTAGGGGTAAAAACCTTTATCGGGAGTTTCAAGTGTTGAAATTTGCAATGAGATTGCATTCCTTCTATATGATAGTTGGATCCCGATACCCACTGCGAGTAATTGTTACTCCTGGGAGAGTTTTGCACTTTACAATTAGCCGATCAAGTAGGTGTCTAGAAAGGTGTCAGCGGGGTTACGCCCCTGGGAAAACGAAGTTTATTTTAATTAGGTCCGTGCGAAGGCACGGGGAACCTCCCTCAAAGTACCGGCACTGGCCTGGCTGAAAGATTGGCGAACTTGTAGAGTGTAATTAATCCCGGCTAGTCTTTCCTTTTAGGGTTTGAAGGAAGATTTGATAAAAACAATAGGAGCCATCCTGATTAAATAAAATATATAACCAATCTAATCTTGCAAGAGCGCACGCAGAGTGTTTTCTTCTCTCTCTCCAGGTAGCGACCATGTCACGCCTTAATCAAGATAATAATATGGATGTATTGACCGAACCTGCTTGTTATACTGAGCTGGGGAATGTTGGTCCCGCTCCAACTTATAATTGTTATAAGACCGAGCAGGAATTAGGGGAATACCAGGATTCCCATGCCGCCCAAACGAAGAAAGTGCATAATGATGCATCTTCTTCGGGTGTGTTCATTACAAAGAACTGTTTCTCAGTATCCTCTACGTCCTGGGTATTAAATACCAGATCAGGATCCCGCATATGTGATCTGTTACATGGACTACAGAAAGGTAGAGAACTGAAAACGGGTGATAAGTTTCATGAGACAGAAAACGGTGCAAGTGTTGCAGCCAAGTCTGTTGGTCTCTATCGCCCTGTATTACCAGAATACATTGATTCTGAACGAATGTTATTAGATACCTGACCTGATATACAACATCATATCAGTCTCTTTACTAGTAAAGAAAGGATATAATTTTGTATTGTTGGATAATGTTTTGAACATTTCCTATATCAAGAGTTGATCGGTTCAGGCACGTTATCTAAAAGCATTGATGTTCTAAATCAAACTACAGTTCTTAGTATACAAAACACACACGAGAGGAAGAGTTCAGAAATGAACGAATTCTTCTTGAGGCATTGTAGACTAGGTCATATCAATGCGACCCGACTAGCTAAGTTACATTTAGATACATATTTAAATCAGTTTAAATTTACATCTTATGAAACTTGCCAGTCATGTCACAAAGATAAGATGACCATAGCTCCGTTTACTGGAAACAGAGAAAGAGTTAGTGAACTCTTGGGACTAATACATAGTGATGTATAAAGGTCCCCAGTCTACATATGCCATGACCGGTTTTTTGTACTTCATTACATTCACTGACGATCTCTCTATATTCAGACATATGTTCCTGTTGAAACACAAGTCCGAAACTTTTGAGATAATCACCGAATATAAGTTAGAAGTAGAGAACCAAAAATGGGTATAAGTATTATGTCCTTTGATGTGATCAGGGAGGAGAATACTTGAGCACGGGATTCCTGGACTATTCTAAAGGAGAATGGGATTCTCTCTCAGCATTACTCCTCCGTATACACAACAGCACATCGGTGTATCGGGGCAGAGCAATCACACCCTATGCGATATGGTGCGCTCTATGATGAGTGCTACTGAGTTTCCTATTTCCTTTTGGGAGTTATGCTCTTGAGAAGATGCATACCTATTGAATAGGGTTCCAATCAAATCCATTGCCTACCACTTCATATGTGATATGGAATGGGAAGAGCCCATATCTTAAGTTTGTTAAGATTTGGGGTTGTCCGGCCTGTATCTAAAAGCAAAATCCGGACAAGCTCGAGACAAAGTCAGTTCTGTAGAAGTTTGTTGGATATCCCAAGCATTCGCAAAGGAATATCTTCTACCTAACAGAAGAACAAAATATGTTTTGTTTCTCAACATACCACCTTTGTGAAAGGGAATTTCTTATGAAAAAATTAATGGTCATGAGGTAGAACTGGAAGGAGTTCCAGCTATACAAACTACAGCAGATGATTTGGTAGAACCAAAAGATTCAATAGATTCCGACAAACCTCAGCCTCTCCGCCGATCTAGTAGGGTTCCTCATCCGCCTGAGAGATACTTCGGTTTCTCGATGACAGTGGGAGCGAGGATTTCATCATGAGATGATGACCCAACTAGTTTCGAGCAGGCCATCAAGAGTGGGGACTCTGTAAGAATGGCTGGATGCTTAGCGATCTGAGATGGAATCCATGTACACCAACAAAGTATGGACTTTGGATGCTATATCTGAAGGGTTAAATCCCCATCAGAAGCAAGTATATCTTGAGAAGATTACTCGGTGTAGATGGAAAAGTTGAGACTTTCAATGCTAGACTTGTTAATGGTTTTCGTCATCGACCAGGTGTGGATAATGATGAAACCTTTTCCAGTGGCTGTGCTTAAGTCCATCCAGATCCTACTTGCCACGGCTACATACCATGACTACGATATCTGGCGGTTGGGTGTCATGACTGCTTTTCTAAATATTGATTTAGAAGAGAGCGTCTATAAGTACACAGCCAGGGGGCTTCGTAGACAGTGGGAGCAGCGAAAACGTGTGCAAGTTGCTTTACAGGATAAAGCAGGCATCGCGGAGTTGGAACATCTGTTTTGATGCGGTAGTCAAAGAGTTTGACTACATCAAAATAATAGATGAACCTTGTATATACAAAAAGATAGTAGAGAGTAAGGTGGTCATCCTCGTATTATACGTAGACAACATGCTCTTGATAGGAAAAGAGTTTCCTATGCTACACTCGGTCAATCTCCTCTTATCACATAGATTCTCCATATAGGATCAAAGTGACACCTCCTAAATCCTGGGTTTTGGATCTATAAGATAGATCTAATTGGATGTTAGGATTCTCACTAGTTGTAGTGAGATGGTATCAATCGATCCTGGGGAGAATCACTGGAAAAGTTCCAGGGTGATAAGGATGACTGAATGTCAGTCGCAGGCATTGTCTTTACCCTCAGTGGAGGGACGGTATGTTGGAAGAGTTCCAAGAGAGATACCGTGGCAAACTAGACGATAAAGGCTGGTGACATCGCTATCAAAGATACTACCAAAGAGGAAGTTTGGGTGTATATTAGTTCATGAGATGAACTAGGTTCCTACCATTGTGTGACAATGGAAGTGTGGCTTTGGCCCAGGAACCCCAGTCCCATCAGTGACCCAGACATATTCTGAGGCAGTATCACCTGATCATGGAGATAGTTGATCTCCAGGGTGATCGAGGTTAGGAGAGTAGACTCAGAGGACAACACGGCGGATCCACTCACAAAGGCTTTTTCCCAGAGAGAGACTTATATGGGATGGTTGAGTATGAGATACTGCAACCACTGCTACAGATGGCCCTAGTGCAAGTGGGAGATTGTTAGTTATATGTATGCCCTAGAGGCCATTACTGTACATGAGATGTATAATGTAGTGGATGCTGGGACATATATAGGGAGGACTTTCTTGCTCGACATGATAGTACGCTATCTGGTTGCTCTTTATCTTAACATGTATACTTATTGTCTCTCTATTACATGTTGATAAAGCCCTTAGGATGTGTACTCGACTTCCAGGACTATGATGTAGATCATACTAGTGGGGCCTGGGTAGTCCATGAGTACATCCTTCAATATTCCTAGTCGTAGGAATATCGAGACGGGACATCGATATTCCAGAATAGACTAGCGTATATCTTCTCGACCCATGTGATGGGCGATGGATGATCCCATATCCATTGGTGTTTGACATCAGAGACGGTATGCAGGTGCTCAGTGGAGACTGGGTACACTGGATGGACTCGCCGAGAACTCCCAGATGGTATTATACCTCACGTCAGATGGCAGTTCTCTGGTGACACTGGTACAGCTTAGTCTGTTGACCCGAGATCGTCATAGAGTCTTGTGTGTCTCCCACTGTGCTTTGATTTCCACCCTACCACGGCTCTACTGAGTCATGCAAACAGGTGGTTTTTGGGTACAGTCCCGATTCATATGGAGGCAATGAGTGATAGGAGGGGATTCGTCTCTCCCGGTATTGGGGGTTGATGTTGCGCTATGCTCGACTGGCCATAACTGGAAATCCCTGGCCAGGGTTGCACTGATTTACTGGTAAGTGTTATCAGTAGTTTCATGCTTGTTATGTACCTTACATCGGCATGACTTATCAAGCTGCTGGGGTCTGACGTTTACCACCCCTAGGCGAGATATGCGACATATCAGACGAATAGACTGGACTGTGCGGTAAGTGTTACTGATTGGATTCGCAGGAGTGTGAGCAGGCTTGCTCGTTGATCTTCTGATCGCTCAATACCCGGATGGCCGTTACGTTTAGCAGACCGCTTGCGGCTTGTGGGTGATTGATATGATCACCACCTACTGCCGGCGTATTGATGAGTCTTTAGAGTCTTACACAGAGGTTTCCTGGCTCAAGCGAAACGAAATAGGAGCGCATATGAGATATGTGCAGGACCGAGAATAATACGAGTATGTGATACTGTATTCTATTCTCGCGATTTGTATCATCGGTCGGTTATATGAGATATAGCCGGGTTACCGAATCAAGTGTTGATTCGATATATTGATACACTAGATATTAGTCGGTTATATGCGATATGACGGATCATTAAATCAAGTGTTGATTTAATGATTTAATGTATAATTGATATATTACTTTACATTAACTAGTATTTGTTCACTTAAGATTGATTTTCTCACTTGATGTGCACAAGTTGTATATGTGATATATGTTTGTGCACTAGTTTGTATCATGATTAATGATACATGCAAACTTGGGTGTGTATATGACTTACACCATATTTAAGATAATGGTTTAGGTTTTTATTTATTTTGGTAAAACAAAATGGTGGTTTTCTTTGTCTTTGCTTGAAGCTTCATGAAGCTTTCAAGTATCTTTGACAAAGTCCACTAATTTTGTTTTGCATAAGATTTTCTTTAAGCTAACCATTACCTCAAACTATGGTTTAGTCTCTACAAAGGAAAACTCATCCATGGTTGCATTATGATAGACTTCACATGATTATTGATTTTACATAATTCATTCTTATTCTTTTCTTTCTTCTTCTTCTTCAAGAAGAAGAAAACCTTACTAGAAATTTTTCAAGTGAAGAAATAGAGTGAGAAATCCAAATCCAAAATGAACCCACTTCCTATTTCATCATCCTCTACTACTTTCCATTTAGTTTAGGGTGTTCTCTTCACAAAGTTTTTGACCTAGTGAAGATGGAGCTTGAGTTTGAGTCTCCTCGACGTAGATCATCTTCGGCCTCGAAGTCAACGACCTAGCCCGCTCATTTCTCCGAAGAAACCATCGCTAGAGTCCGGGATCCCGATGATCGCAGCGAAGGGACGTCAACACGGAGCTTTAGAAGTGAAGGACCGGATCTACAAAGGTTGTAATCCCTTTAACTTGTAGTTAAAATGTTTAACTGGCTAGTTTTTGCATAATCTCTAATATACGATCTTGGTTAGGGTTGTTCGGCACGGCTATTTTTTTTGATCGGGCATGGTTGATGCCTTGTAGAACCTTGTTAGAATGCCTAGGAACCCAACACTTATATCATGCCTGAGATGATGTAATGTTACGCTAGCACGTCGGCCATCAATCCGTGGCAAAACGCGAAACAAAAACTTTTCAAAACCGGTGCTAACGGTACCCAATTCCCGGATCGAACCATTAACCCTATACTAGTAAACTGTAAAATGTTTAGAGAGGTTATACCGATCGATCCGTGTCCTTTGGTCTTCAACCTCTTCCCAAGCTCCTTGCGGCTGCCTCGAACAAGTTCTCTCTCCGGTCTCCCTCATCAAAGATGATCCACGTCGTGGATTTTTAATACGGGCTCCCGCTTCAAAACCGAAGCAACTCGGGCATCCAGTTTGCTAGCCTAGATACCCAAGATGAAATAGAGATAGTATGTGAATACTTTGTCTTAATACACCCAATGATTTGGGTGGAGGTGAATGAAGTTTCCAAGAGGTGAAAATGTGAGCATAGAATTTGGCTTGGAAAAAAATGAGCTTGCTGGAAAATTGGGCTCGGCCAAAAATGAAGAATGGTTCTCAGTGGATTTTGGTGGGGGTGGTTAATTAATGAAAAGCAACTAGAAATATATATTCTCCACCAAAATGAACAGCCTCCAAAATCCTCAAAATATCTCACTAAATATCCTAATCTTGACAAAAAACATTCAATGCACCATTGCCCACGAAATTCCAAGGCCCACGAATTGCCCACAGAGAAAAATGCCAGCAAAACAAAGATTTGCCAAAATTCTATGACTCACACATTTCACATTAAACATTAAACTAAATGTTTAATCAAAAAGAAGAATGGCAACTTCAAAGTAAACTTGTAACGAATTATAAGAATACCCCTCATCCGTATATACATACCTGCATCCGTATTCCGACTGAATACGAATACAACGAGACGAAAATAATCCAACAATATAATACTAGGATCCGGCTTAAAACAAAGCCCACTAGTATTATCCGTCCGATCATGATCCGTGCACAAGTGCACGTATATGATCGAACCCCGACATAAAACCATACAGCCTCTACAACGTTTCGCCCGAACCAGGGAAACCCTCTGTGTGGGACTCTAAAGACTAATCAATACGCTGGCAGTGGGTTTAACCATAAGCACGGCAGTGGCACTAGCTGTACGTAATGGCTACCCAGGTATTGAGCGAAAGGGAAGCCAACGAGCAAACTCATCCTAAAACCCTACTAAGCCTGACAGTGACAATATCCGTACAGTCCGGTCCGTTCGTCTATGAGTATCGCATATCGAGCCTAGGGGGTGGATAAAGTCGGACCCCTAATAACTTGACATTTAGTGTCGGTATGAAATCTATCACCAACTGAGAAACTATCGATCCTAGATCGGTAATTCTCTTCTACCCCGGTCGAGGATTTCTGGTGATAGCGACCCGTGCACTCCGCGACCTCAACCCCCAATACCGGGAAAGAAGAAACCCCTGACGATCTACTCACTGCCTCCATATGGCTCGGGACTGTACCCAACTAAAACCTGTTTGCATGACTCCTTTGAGCCGTGGTAGGGTAGTAACCAAAGCACAGTGGGAACTCACACGAGACAAATGACGATCTCAGATCGATATACTAATCTGTACATATGTCACCTGGGAACTGCTATTTAACAATAGGTATAATACCAACTAGCATGTTCCCGTGAGTCCGTCCGGTGTACTCATAACCCAATGAGCACCTGTATACATCTTAGGTGAACCAACTGACATCAATGGCATGTGAGACTGGCCACCGTCCCTTGTCAGGATCTCGATCCGTATACAGTAGTCTACTATTGGAGTATCGATGCCCAGTCTCGAAACTTCCACGACTAGGGACACTTTAAGGATGTGCTTATAGACCACCCAACTCTCACGTATATAATCGCCATCATACTGCTGGCAGTCAAGTAAGAATCCTATGGGCTCTATCAACATGTAATAGTGATCTGTAATGTCACCTGAAGCATGTACACGATGATAAAGACAAACCAGATAGCATACTATCATCTTGAGTAAGACTGTTCTACCGGTATAGGTCCTCCCTCAATCATTGCAATCACGTACCTGCGATCCAATAATTGACTTGAGGGCACTATAACTAATAATCTCCCACTTGCACTTAAGGCTAATTATTGCGGTGTCGCATACTCACAGCCCGTGTGATACCGAAAACCCAACATCTCTACTAATCAGTTTCACAAAGCTCGTTTGTAAAACTATTGCGTTCGAGAAATAGCCTCAGTGATTGGATCCGCTCTAATGTTTCTTTCTATGTCTTTCTTTATCTCAAGTTCGCGGAGAAAGCCATCTCCCGAAATGAGCAATATATATCTTAGAATATGCCTGGATATCTGATGGGATCCAGTTCACAAATGAACTCCAAATCCAGTAAACTTCTTAGACTATATCGTCAACTGAATTTAATCAGTATCCTGCACCATACCTCCCTCGGTATCCGTTTGGACCACCTGTCCAAACTACTGCCCCTCGTCAAGAGGGAAAACTATAACTCTGACAGTCACTCTGTCATCCAGGTCACCTTGGAAGCCTGGAATGATAACCGTCTCCCAAAGGAGGTTGTCGTTTCCAAATCCCTAGAACATCCACTTATGTTCATAAATTGCTTCCGAACATTTCTCCAGAATTGGATTAATATATCAACTTATTACATCTAGTGCAAAAACAATATCTGGTGTGGTACTTGACATCTCATGATTGATTCAATTGCCTAAGCAAGTGATATGCCAATCATGCACATCCCTCTCCGCTTTAGTCTGTAAGACACCTTTAGAGAGGGTAACTCCATCATCTGCAGGTACACCACCATACCAGGAGTCATCCATTCTAAAACACCTTTAGAATAGTGTCAAAGTATCCAGATTGGGAAATTACCCAAATCTAGATCTAAAACCATAGAACTAGTAGCCAGAATACCAGATATAATATCCAAATCCTATGTGGAGAAACCACTGTATGACAACCACAGTATAACCGATCGTAGTATAGGAATATCACTTCCTACAAGTGTATGTCATCCAAATATCAGGACATACCACCCTACTACCTTCTTAATAGATCCATCTCCTATTCTGATGAAGTCAAAGCGTATGACTATCACATCAAAAATAGATAATCTATCTCCGCTATATCCGCTTTAGTCTATAAATAGACACAAGCTACTTGTCCACTATGCTTCCGTTGCTCTCACTGACTGCAACAACCCTCTGGCGGAGTCATATACACGTGCACTTCTAAAGATTGTTTAAAACGACGCTATACTCATCCTTCTGCCGGGTCTCATAGTCTAAAACAATAGTAATGGAAAGTCTGGATAAACAAGAACCTCCCTGTCACCGTCTTTGAGGATACCATAGTACCTCTCGGGCGCCTGAGGTTACCCACCATATCTGCGGAGTGGCTAATGAAATGTCAAACCCAATTGAATCTTTAGGTTCTATTTAAATTTTCAGTAATCGTCTGTGGTTCTGGAATCACTTCCAGTTCTACCATACTCCCACTACTATTTTCTGAAAAAGTTCATTTTATTAAAACTGTGGCGAGTCAAGAACAATATCACTATTGATCTTCCAGATGGTAGAAAGTTACCCCTCGTCATAGCCCGGGATAACTCACAAACTACCATTACAAAAATGTACCTTGAGTTATCCAAAGTCTGGTTTTAAGTATAAACCGGACAACTCCATATACTTTAACATCGTTAAGATATGAACCATTCTATATACAATATAGAAACAGAGGCACTGATTTAATTGAAACCAGATTCAAATCATGCAGCTGTCTCCAGTGCATGTTAACTAAATGGAGTGAGGCCGATCAGCATTACTCAACTTAGTAGTGAATCCAAATATGAGTAACCTGAAAGAGAAGCAAGTTCTCAAAACCAATACTATCAACTGAATATCAAACACAAGTATCTACATTTTCGATCACCTTAAAGAATACTGATACTTGCAACACGTGATTCTCTACTTTATTCTTATACCTATAACTTTTCAAAACTTAGACCTAGTATTTCTTCGAAACACTTGTCTAAAACTGGAGAAGTCACAAGTAAATATAATATAGTACGAGAACCAACCCCTTTGTCCTAATGGATACTGGACAATATACAATACTTTGTATAAGTCCCCTGAGTTCAATAACTCAAACCCTGTGTGTCGTAAGTTGAAAACTGCACTATGGTTAAGAAGAATTACACCGTTGTTTAATACTCCTTACCTAACCATCAACTGATATAGGTAAATGTCATGAACATAATTTCAAAAGGTTATATCTCACCTGATAAAATAAACGTACAGATATATCAGTTTGAAAATGGTGCATAACAACTGATATTCAAAACCAAATATTTGCCGTCAGACAAAACTCTAGGGGATTTCCTCAAATGTCACCAATTACAACGAATTCCGATATAATGAGGATATAATCACCTAATTCCCAATAACTTACTCCCACTTATCATCTGTAAAAACATACAGATGTGAGAATCAAACCTGGTAAATACATACCCTGGAGTAAGGATCTAATTGGGAAATCAGTTTTCAATCAACAACACATAGTGAAACTGAAACATGAAAATGTTTCGAAGGGGTATCTGGGTATTCCTAGTAATGCCTCTTCCATTATCCAAATTCATGACTGTAACCGTATATTTCTTTGCCATCTCTCCAAATCCCTTTATTTGTCTTTATTCATTACCTTCTGTACACCACCCTTAGGCTAAATGGTTTTCTTCTTTCCCTACCGTTCGTCACCAGCCTATGGTCTGGAAGAAAATTATCCAATAAGCGTAATAGGTGTACTCTCCTAATCCTAGGAGTACTCTCAATCTGAGAGAAAGTAAAGATAAAAGACAATTGAATAAACCTTATTCTATTTCTCCTGAACCAGAATCCATCTTCGAACTGGAACAAGTTCCTTTGAGTTCGTATGTAACTATACGATGGCTTATCCAATAACTGTGGACCTTCATAGTGATACGGGATGTTCTGGAGAAATTCAAAAGTGAAGTAGGAGTGGCGATGATATACGTGGTTTGGTCATGAATGATAGCAGTCGTAATTTACTTTACGCTCTTTCTAATCCCTTTATTTGTCTTTACTTATTACCTTCTATACACCACACTTAGGCTAATTGGTTTTCTTCATTCCCTACCTTTCGACACCTGCCTATGGTTTGGAAGAAGACTATCCAATAAGCGCAATAGGTGTACCCTCTCCTAATCCTAGGAGCCCTCACAATCTGAGCGAAGGAAAAAGGAAAAGACAACTGAATAGTCCTATTCAATTTCTCCAGAACCGGAAACCATCCTCGAATCTGAAACAAGTTTCTTCGAGTTCGTATGTAACTATACGATGGTCATATCCAATAACAGTGGATCTTCGTAGTGATACGGAATGTTCCGGAGAAAAGCAAAGAGTAAAAGTAGGAGTGGCAATGAAGTATGCAACTCTGACAATCCAAAAGTCAATGTGTTTAAAGAAGGTTCGGTTAACTTGGTTACTGAGTTATAATCTAGGATCGGGTCATGGCCGCTGCCAAAGAGAGAGAGAAAAGAAACACTCGGCGTGCTCTCTAACCTAGATCAGAATGGTCAATCACTTTATCTAATCAGGATATCTCCCACTGTATCCTCAAATTCTTCTCCAAACCTGAAAGAAGAATTAGTCGGGATCATCTAAAATCACCCGACGAGTAAACCAACTCATCAGTGGGTATCGGGATCCAACTATCATCGCATGATAACCTGATGGAATCCACTCACGTTATCACACTCCAGAAGGTATGCGCATGCCTGGCAAGTTTCCTGTATGTTTGAAACTCCCGATGTGATTTCTACCCCATGCTCTTATGACCTTGACGAAGGCCAACATATCATAAGTCACATGTCAAGTTCTACCCATCATTGTCCAGATTAATTTGAACCCACCCGTACTTACCCTTGACGAAGGCCAAAATAGTAGTACGATTGTCCCAAACCAACGCATCTATCTATGCAACAGAAAAGTAGCAAGCAGCTACCATACACTATGCCATGACGAAGGCGAACAAACATAGCATGAATACTAAGTGCTACCCGTCTGAAATGACGGAGGGCTACGAATGGTTTTTGGCAAAAAACCTTTAATGTAATGAACTTGATATTGTTGAAGGAATCGGATAGCTTTTCAGAAATATATAGAGGCGAAAACCTTTTCTAAAGAAATCACTCTCGGTGAAGAAATCTCGGCTCTTTCCTCGTAGAATGAGGTGCTGGATATTCATAACCGAATACCATTTTGAAAAACAAAAAGTAATCGACTACAGTGAAGTTATTACCCTGACGCAAACTTCTACCCAAGGGATCACTCCCGATGAAGGGATCTCGACCCTTGCCTCGTCGAATGAGGTGCTGGATATTCATAACCGAATACCGCTGTGCAAAACAAAAGAAAACGTTCTTGTAATAACAACTTTTAAAAATTGTTCCAACAACATCGAATAGGTCTGTTTTCATTGCATTGATCTGAATCAACACGGTCCCATCAATTAATCACACCACAAAAAAACGAAAATATGATGTGCATATATGACATCCGTATTCGCCACTGGGTCACGTCACCACCCGTTAGGTTACTTAACTAACGACAGAGCGAGGACTGGACTAGCACGGGTGTAAAACATATACAACATCTACTAGTATATATAGCAATATATAATAATCGCTCCAGGCGTGATAAATGCAACGTCACAAATAAGTAATAACCATCACGGAACAATGCAGATAATCTGGGAGCCCCGGGTTTCCTTTGAGCCACAAGTGAAACCTGATATTCCCCTGGTCGTGTGGATAGCCTGTGTAATGAAAACCTAGACCCCTACGAGTGTGGAAAGTTACTCGCCAAAACCAGAAACGAGGCAGCCCCAACAAAGTGAATGGGCCACCCGGCACTTCACGGAATCCGGTAACTTGAGCACCCCTCCTTGGATCAACCTGTACCCCCTACGAGTGCAGTGAATAGCCCACCAATTCTAGAGTGAGGGCCCCTCCATCTCAATGCCATGAGATGCGGACCCGTTTCCCTCCAGAACCCGGCTATCCGTGCACTCCACCGCGGGGTAATCCTAGTACAGAAAAGAAAATATGTACAACAGTGATATCGACCTCAACCCGGTCGTGCCCCAAAAAATATATACAACGAATCCGCAACAAACACAGCACAACACAGAACATTAACGTGAATTTCATGTTCGCAAACCCGTCTAAAAGAACTATAGCAATTAGACAAGTTGCACCGCTCTAATGACATTCACGGTCGCAGATAGTAATGCATGTACTGTAAACTTTAAACAATGTTAGAAATATCGACTTCGAAATAACCCCGAATAGCTCCCAAACAACTAGATAAAACTATATCCAAACTGAGCTAAACAAGCAATACCACTGAACTAATATTCCATAGACTAGATGCCATGCCAAAAATCAAGTCCCAACTCATGTACAAAACCGGCATGGCCAGATTTTCATCAAGTCTTGCCGGACAAGTAGTGGAATTAGGGGCTCGTGTTTGGTGTGTCTTCTATTTGTCACCTAAATAGTCTTCGGCGGTTGCTAAAATAATTTTAGAAGACCAATAAAATTTCAACAGAGAATGGAATATCGTTGGTATTGTTTTGGGTTGTTTCGGTTTCGATATTTTAATATCGTCGAAACAACTAGTATACGGTTAATAGGTTGGCTTAGATACCATATAAGGTTATGCTAGCCCCTAGCCATCAATCCGTGACCAAACGTGGAACAAAAACTTTTAAAAACCGGCGCTAACGGAACCCGGTTCCCAGATCGAACCATTAACCCTATACAAGTAAACTGTAAAGTGTTTAGAGAGGTTATACCGATCGATCCGTGTCCTTCAGTCTTCAACCTCTTCCAAAGCTCCTCGAGGCTGCCTCGAACAAGTTCGCTCTCCGGTCTCTCTCGTCGAAGACGATCCACATCGAGGATTCTTAATACGAGCTCCCGCTTCAAAACCGAAGCAACTCGGGCATCCAGTTTGCTAGCCTAGATACCCAAGATGAAGTAGAGATAGTGTGTGAATACTTTGTCTCAATGCACCCAATGATTTGGGTGGAGGTGAATGAAGTTGCCAAGAGGTGAAAATGTGAGCATAGAATTTGGCTTGGAGAAAAATGAGCTTGCTGGAAAATTGGGCTCGGCCAAAAATGAAGAATGGTTCTCAGGGGATTTTGGTGGGGGTAGTTAATTAATGAATAGCAACTAAAGAAATATATATTCTCCACCAAAATGAACAGCCACCAATATCCTCAAAATATCTCACTAAATATCATAAGCTTGACAAAAAACATTCAATGCACCATTGCCCACGAAATTCTAAGGCCCACGAATTGCCCACAGAGAAAAATGCCAGCACAACAAAGATTTGCCAAAATTCTATGACTCACACATTTCACATTAAACATTAAACTAAATGTTTAATCAAAAAGGAGAATGGCAACTTCAAAGCAAACTTGTAACGAATTACAAGAATACCCCTCATCTATATATACATACCTGGATCCGTATTCTGACTGAATACGAATACAACGAGACGAAAATAATCCAACAATATAATACTAGGATCCGGCATAAACCAAAGCCCACTAGTATTATCCGTCCGATCATGATCCGTGCACAAGTGCACGTATATGATCGAACCCTGCCATAAAACCATACGTCCTCTACAACGTTTCGCCCGAACTAAGAAAACCATCTGTGTGGACTCTAAAGACTCGTTAATACACTGGCAGTGGGTTTAACCACAAGCACGGCAGTGGCACTAGCTGTACGTAATGGCTACCCAGGTATTGAGCGAAAGGGAGGCCAACGAGCAAACTCATCCTGAAACGTTACTGAGCCTGACAGTGACAATATCCGTACAGTCCAGTCCGTTCGTCTATGAATATCACATATCGAGTCTAGGAGGTGGATAAGTCAGACACCTAATAACTTGACATTTAGTGTCGGTGTGAAATCTATCACCAACTGAGAAACTATCGATCCTAGATCGGTAATTCTCGTCTACCCTGACCGAGGATTTCTGGTGATGGCCACCCGTGCACTCCGCGACCTCAACCCCCAATACCGGGAGAGATGAATCCCTTGACGATCTACTCACTGCCTCCATGTGGCTCGGGACTATACTCAACTAAAACCTGTTTGCACGACTCCTTTGAGACGTGGTAGGATAGTAATCAAAGCACAGAGGGAACTCACACGAGACAAATGATGATCTCAGGTCGATAGACTAACCTGTACACATGTCACCTAGGAACTGCTATCTGACAATAGGTATAATACCAACTAGTATGTTCCCAGTGAGTCCGTCCGATGCACTCATAACCCAATGAGCACATGTATACATCTTAGGTGAACCAACTGACACCAATGGCTTGTGAGACCGTCCACCGCCCCTCGTCGGGGTCTCGATCCGTATACACTAATCTACTATTGGAGTATCGATGCCTAGTCTCGAAACTCCCATGACTAGGGACACTTTAAGGATGTGCTTATAGACTACCCAACTCTCATGTATATGATCGCCATCATACTGCTCGTAGTCAAGCAAGAATTCTATGGGCTCTATCAACATATAATAGTGATCTGTAATGTCACCTGAAGCATGTACACGATGATAAAGACAAACCAGATAGCATACTATCATCTTAAGTAAGACTGTTCTACCGGTATAGGTCCTCTCTCAATCATTGCAATCACGTGCCAGCTATCCAATAATTGACTTGAGGGCACTATAGCCAACAGATGAGTATATACATTTATATATGGATAAATAAATGTTGTATATGTTTTGCATCCGCGCTAGTCCAACCCCCGCTCTGTCGTTAGTTAAGTAACCTAACGGTGCATGATGGGATCCCGTGGAGAATGCGAATGGCATATACGTACATTCTATTTTCGTTCTTTTCTGGTGTGATGGGTTTTAATTGATGGGATTGCATTAATTTTGATTAATTCAAGGAAAAATAAATCTAAAAGATGTTGTCGGAATAAGTTTTCAAAAAACCATAGTCGTATTCTTTTGCTTTGCATAGAGGTATTCGGTCATGAATATCCCGCACCTCATTCGAGGGAGCAAGAGCCTAGATCCCTTCATGGAGAGTGATCTCTTCAAAACTACAGGTTTTCAAAAGCGGAGCCTAAACCACTCCTTTTCAAAACTGCTCGATTCCTTCAACGATATCAAGTTCATTACGTTAAAGGGTTTTTCTCCAAAACTCCAGCCGTAACCCTCCGTCATTTCCTATGAGTAATACTTAGTATTCGTGCTACGTTTGTTGGCTTAGTCAAGGTGTAGTGTGCTAAGTAGTGCTTATTTGTAGCATTTTTTGCAATTGGTTAGGACAGTCGTACGGCCTTGTTACCTCCGTCAAGGGCTCGTACGAGTGGGTTTAATGCAATCAAGATAATGATGGGTTGAACTTGACTAGAACCTTTTGATTTGTTGGCTCAGTCAAGGTCACTAGGGTCCTAGGGGCAAAAACCACATTGGAAGTTTCAAATATACAGGAAACTTCCTAGTGTTGCATACCTTCTGGAGTGTGGTCAGTAGAGTGGCTTCCATCTAGATTATCACACGATGATAGTTGGGTCCCGATCCCACTGATGACTAAGATTACTCTTGGGAGATATTTTTCACTTCACAGTTAGCTAACCTATTAGGTGTCTAGAAAGGTGTTAACGGGGATACGCCTCTGTGGAAACGAGTTTTATTTTAATTAAGTCTATGTGAAAGCATGGGGAACCTCCCTCGGAGTACCAACACCCACCTGGCTGAACGGTTAGCGAACTTATAAGATGTTAATGATCCTGACTAGTTCTCTTTTAAGGTTTGAAGGAGAATTCGAGGAAACGGTAGGAGCCATCCTGTTTAGATAAAATAATAAGCAATCTAAACATGCAAAAGCGCACGCTGAGTGTTTCTTTTCTCTCTCTCCAAGTAGAAACAATGTCACGCCTTAATCAAGATAATAAAATGTATGACTTGGCCAACCCGAACTCTTATTTGAGGCTGGAAAACATCAGTTCGGCTCTAGCTGATGACAACTGTCATGAGTATGTGCAAAGGAAAGAGGATTACATGGACTTCCACATAACCCTAATGAAGGAGAAGTATTCTAATGCGTCTTCTTCGGGTGTTCTTATTATTGAGAACTGTTTTTCGGTCAGTCTACCTCCTGGGTACTAGATACCGGATCAGGATCTCATATCTGTAATTTATTATAGGGACTGAGAAAAAGTAGGATGGTTGGATCTGGTGATATGTCCCTCAGAGTAGGGAACAGAGCACAAATTGATGCTGCTGCCATCAGTGAATATCACCTAGTATTGTCAAGCGACAAAACTATGATTTTGAACAACTTCTACTATGTACATTCCATGCTTTGCAACATCATATCAGTTTCTTTACTTGATGAAGATGGATATAATTTTGTTCTAGATAGAAATATCATGAACATTTACCTTAATCGGGTATTGGTTGCAGAAGGTACACTGTGAAATAGATCTATGAAAACACAGTTCTTAATGTACAAAATACATGTAAGAGGAAGAGTTCAGATACGAACGAAACCTACTTGAGGCATTATAGACTTGGTCATATCGGTGAGAAAAGACTAAGTAAGTTACATAAGGATGGATATCTGAATCCCTTCGAATTTTTATCTTAGGAAACTTGTTGGTCTTATCTCAAAGGAAAAATGACCAAATCTTCGTTCACCGGACAAGGAGAAAAATCTACAGAGCTCTTGGGACTCATACACAGTGATATATGTGGTCCAATATCTATACATGCAAGGGGTAGGTTCTCGTACTTCATTACATTCACTGACGATATCTCTAGATTCGGATATTTGTATCTTCAGAAACACAAATCTGAAGCTTTTGAGAAATTCAAAGAATATAAAAGTGAAGTAGAGAACCAGACTGAAAAAGGTAATAAAATCCTTCGATTTGATCGGGAAGGTGAATACTTAAGCACGTAATTCCTTGACTTTCTAAAAGAGAATGGAATTCTCTCTCAGCATACTCCTCCATATACACCACTGCACAGCAGTGTATCAGAGTGGAGAAATTGTACCCTATTAGATACGGCTCGCTCCATGATGAGCAATACTGAGTTGCCTCTTTCATTCTGGGGACATACGCTCCAGACAGCAGCATATCTATTGAATGATGTTCCATCCAAATACGTGTCTAAGACACCATTTGAAATTTGAAATGGTAAAAGTCCATATCATAAACATATTAAGATATGGGGTTGTCCGGCCTATGTGAAAACATAAAAACCGGACAAACTTCAGGCACGATAAGTTCTATGTAAGTTTGTGCGATATCCAAAGCATTCGCCAGGATATTTGTTCAACCACACCGAGAAACAGAAGGTGTTTGTTGCTCGCCACGGCGTCTTTTTAGAGAAGGAATTTCTTGCAAAAGAAATTAGTGGGAGAACGGTAGAACTGGAAGAAATTCAGAAAGCACAAACTGAAACTGAAGATTTGTTAGAACTAGAGGATTCAATAGCCCCGTACAAACCTTAGCCACTCCGTAGATCTAATGGGATTTCTCATCCGCCCGAGAGATACTACGGTTTTCTCATAGACGTGGATCGAGAGGATTGCATCTTGGAAGAAGATAATCCTACTAGTTTCAAGTAGGCCATTACCAGTAGGGACTCTGATAAATGGCTAGATGTTATGCGATCTGAAATGGAGTCCATGTATACAAACAAAGTTTGGACCTTGGATATTTCTCCTCCTGAGGTAAAACCCGTTGGATGCAAATGGATCTTCAAAAATACGATTGGTGTAGATGGACAGGTGGAAACCTATAAGGCTAGACTTGTTGCTAAAGATTTTCGTTAAAGACCCGGTGTAAACTAAGATGAAACTTTTTCTCCAGTGGCTATACTGAAATCCATTCGGATCCTACTTTCCATTACTGCCTTCCATGGCTATGAAATCTGGCAGATGGATGTAAAAACGGTTTTTCTAAACGGAAGTTTAGAAGATTGCGTTTGTATGGATCAGCCGGAGGGATTCATAGATAGTGGGAGCAGCGGAAAGGTGTGCAAGTTGCTTAATTCCATTTATAGATTAAATCAGGTATCATGGAGCTGGAACATCTTTTTTGATGAAACGGTCAAGGAATTTGACTTCATTAAAAATAAGGATGAGCCTTATGTCTATAAAAAGATTGCAGGAATAAATGTTGTATTCCTAGTCTAGTACGTGGACGACATTCTCTTGATAGGAAATGACATTCCTATGCTACAATCGATCAAGCTGTTCTTATCCCAAAAGTTCTCCATGAAAGACCTGGATGATGCCTCCTATATTCTGGGGATTAAGATTTACAGAGATAGATCTAAGAGATTGTTGGGACTTTCACAGTTCAGGTATATAGAGGACATACTAAAAAGATTTAGTATGGAAGATTCCAAGCACAGTAATCTATCTGCTTTGCACGGAATTTCCCTCTCCAAAAACATGTCTCCAGAGACTGATGAGGAGAGCGCTCGCATGAGCATTATACCCTACGCTTAGGCGGTAGGATATATAATGTATGTGATGCTATATATCAGACCAGATGTGCTTAGCGTGGTGAGCTGGTATCAGTCAAACCCAGGGGAGAACCACTAGACAGCGGTGAAGAACATTCTTAAGTACCAGAGAAAGACTAAGGAACTGTTCTTAGTGTACGGTAACGGGGACCTCCAGGTGGAGTCATTTACCGACTCGAACTTCCAAAGTGACAAAGATGACAACAAGTCTGTCTCAGGTTTTGAATTTACTCTCAACGGAGGGGTGGTCTGTTGGAAGAGGTCCAAACAGGACATCGTCGCAGACTCGACGATGGAGGCTGAATATATTGCTGCCAACGATGCCACAAAAGAAGCGGTCTGGATAAAAAAAGTTCATTACTGAACTTGAGGTGGTTTTGTCCATTGTTGATCCCATACCTTTGTATTGCGATAACAATGGGGCTATGGCTTTAGCGAAGGAACCACGGTCCCATCAGAAATCCAGACACATCTTGAGGCAGTATCACCTGATCAGGGAGATCGTAGATCATCAGAATATCGAGGTACGGAGAGTAGATACAAAAGAGAACTCAATTCACCAAGGTCCTCCCTCAAGCATAGTTCGAGAGACTATTTGAGATGTTGGGTATGCAATACGCCAACAACTGGCCCTAGAGAAGATGTTGGGTACTCGATACACCAATATTTGTCCTTAGTGCAACTAGGAGGTTGTTGGATATGTATGCCCTAGAGGCCATTATTGTATATGTATATATAGTGGATGCTTGGACATATGTATATACAGGACGATCTTGCTCAATATGATAGTATGCTATTTGGTTTGTTTTTATCTTAACATGTGTATATATTTTACTTGTTATTATGTATCATTAATACATGTTAATAAAACCCGTAAGATTATTGTTTGACTACCAGCATTATGATGGCGATCATACATGTGGGGGCTAGGTAGTCCATAAGCACATCCTTAAATGTCCCTTGTCGTAGGAGTATCGAGACAGGGCATCGATATTTCGGAGTAGACTGGTGTATACATTTCTAGACCCCGACGAGGGGCGATGGTTGGTCCCGCAGCCATTGGTCTTTGCCACCTAAGATCGGATACAGGTGCTGATTAGGGGTGAGTACACTGGAAGGACACACCGAGAACTTCTAGATGGTATTATACCTATCGTCAGATAGCAGTTCTCAGGTGACATGAGTACAGGTTAGTCTTTATTCCTAAGATTGTCATTTGTCTCGTGTGAGTTCCTACTGTACTTATATTGCTACCCTACCACGGCTCTACTGAGTCATGCAAACAGGTTTTAGTTGGGTACGGTCTCGAGCCACATGGCAGCAGTAAGTGATTGTTAGGGATTTGTCTCTCCCGGTATAGGGAGTCGATATCGCATTGTGCTTAGTTGGCCAGCACCATAAGATCTTGGCCAAGACAGTTGGGATTTACTGATAATTAGATCAGTAGTTTCCCAGATTGCTCCTGAGCCACATCGGCATGAATTATCGGGTTATTAGGATCTGACGTTTACCACCCTTAGACCCGGTATGCGATACTCTTAGACGAAGAGACTGGACTGTATGAATATTGTCACAAATTGGCTCAGTAAGGGTTCAGATGAGCTTCCTCGTCGGCCTTCCTTTTCGACAGGTATCCGGATAGCCATTACGTACAGCTAGTGCCGCTGACGTGCTTGTGGTTATTGATTTATCCAGTAACTCACTACCGGTGTACTGTCGAGTCTTTATAGTCCTACACAGAGGGTTTTCCTGGTTCAGGAGAAATGATGTAGTGGCCGTATTTTGATACGTATAGGGTTCCGATCAAATGAGTGTTCTACTCGTTACGTACAGCTAGTGCCGCTGACGTACTTATGGTTATGGATTTATCCAATAACTCACTGTCGGCATACTGTCGAGTCTTTAGAGTCCCACACAGAGGGTTTCTCTGGTTCAGGCGAAATAATATAGTGGCCGTATTTTGATCGGACAGTTGATAATACTGGACGACTTAGGATTAAACTGGATTATTAAATCAGGAATTGATTTAATAATTTACATATATATATATATATGTATGTATGTATGTGTATGTGTGTGTGTGTCGATTTGTATATTCTAGTATTATGTTCTTTGTGTTATTCTATCTCTTTGGGTATTCGTATTTTAATACGAATACGGGTATGTATATACGGTAGAGTGTATTCCGTATTTATATGGAAAACATTCTAGAAGGTAGACACCTCATTTTCGGTTTATCCATTTATTCATTTAAATGGAAAATGGGGTGTAAAGGTAGTGAGGTAAGAATCGTGAGAACCATACTTGAATAGTATTGACAAATGAATTGTATATTCATTTGTGAAAATTATTCAAGCATGGTTGCTATATTCTTATTTGAAAAATTGATTTATACAAAACCATGGTTGTATTTTCTCTCTCATGAATGAGTTCATTCTCACCATTTGCTTCTCTCTCCTCACTGACTCTTTTCTTGAGCTCCTCCTTCCACTTCAATCCTACACTCTCATGAGTTGAGAATCAAAGGTAGAACAACACTGCTACATCTCTAAGCACTCTAGACTATCAATATAGGGTCTTTAATTGCTCTACTTGTTTTTAGTGTGGAGTTTGAGCTATGAACCGCATCTCTCGGGTGGATCATCTTCGACGAAGGAAGACCGACGGTTAAGTTCGATCAATGAGACCCCAAAGAGCTAAGGAAGAGGAGACGAAGACCGAAAGACTCGATCTCATGGTATAACCCTCTTCCATAGTAGCTAAAAACTCCTTGTAGTTTTTCTAGTTCATGTGTTTAGATTCAATTCTAGGGTTTGTAGTTTCTAGCACGTTTAGAAAAAAAAATCGTTTCGCATAGGCCGTGGTTATGGCGGCTTGGGCGCTAGGAAACCCAATAAGTGGTCGTGGCTCCGGCTCGGACGAACGAATCATGGCTATGTCTTCACCTCTCTTGATCATGCGTGTTCGTCTCTCTTACAAACGTATTATGAAGCACAGTATATGAAAGCGGATCAGAAGCAAAAACCGTTAAGACAAACACAATTACGAAGAGATTAAAATGATTACTTCAGAAAGTGGCTTATCATTAAACATGATAAGAGTGTGAATGATAGTATAGGGTATATGCTTAAGGAGGGTTGTCAAACAACCTTAAGTAGCATATCCTATTGTAACATTTCAGAAAAATAAAATATTATTTTTGGGAATTTATATAATTAAAATAATAAATATTATGAATATTTTAATGATGTGGTATAATTATATACCGATAAATTGGGAAATATTGGAAAAATTAAATTGAATGGTAATTTTTTGAGGAATTTATGTGATTTAGGCAAAGTATAAATTTTTATAATTAATTATATACAAGTTTATTTCTAAACTCGACTAATTTTCACTAATCTTGCATTAAGCTTGATTTTTGCATCATGACATGCAACAAAACTTGTTTCATTTTTGAACCATGGCATCTTGTTTTCTTTTATATGTATATGGGTTTTTAATTATTTTTAGGTTTTAAAAAGAAAAGAAAAGATAAAGGAAAAAGAATAAACAAAGAAATATGGGCAAGAGAGAGAGGGGGGTGAGGGGTCTTCTTGATCCATGGCTCCTTGTCCCCCTTCATTATTTTCTTCATCATTTTCCCTCCCTCTCCTCAACCATGGCTACCCTCCTCCTTCCACCTCCTCCTACCCCTCATATCAACCCTAAAACCACATCAAACTACTTCATTCCCTTCACAAAAAATGTACACAAGCTCACTACAAGTATGTTGGATCAAGAAAGTTTGGATTTTGAGCAGTTGAGTATAGTTATTCATTTACTTTAGCTTCTAATTTAGTTTAGAATTGTTTATGTGAGGTTTAGTAAACTTGGAAAATTCCAAGTTGAGGTTAGGACTTGATTTGAATTGGGAAGGTGCAATTGAAGTTTAATAGGGACCTTAACCCCTATAGTGTTAGTTTTATGGACTGAAACAAGAGATTTAAACCCAAGACTCAAACTTAGAAACCTCGATATCAGAATATTGTGGGAATTGTGATGATATTTAGAGATCTGCTGTGACCCGGGGCACCTGAAAAATATTTAGCATTACTGTGAGGTGTGCAGGTGATTTGGAGTATACCCCAAAGACCCGAGGCCCCATCTCCCATACATGGCCGCAAATAAATCCCGCATGGCCGCAATTTATGGCCTGGGTACTTCCAATTAGGTTCGTGCTTGGTCCATAGCTCCATTTTCAGTAAATTAGACCTACCCCATATGCAAAATTGGCTAATTTCACCTAGGGTAAAATCTGGAAGAGTTTTACATCGTTTCTGATTTCGGTTTTGCGAATTCTATAACTTGAACTTAGGTAATTATGTGTTGTCTCGATCGATTGGCATTTGTACATCGATGTCGAGGGTTATTGGTTCTTCTTGCATGCGTAGACCATAGGTTTTAACCTATATGCGTTTCGTGTGCCGTTTTGATTTTTATCCGCGATTTCGGTTTACGATATTATATGTTTATATGTAGGCACCTTCACGCGGACATCGGGCGATGAGGAAGAGAATGGCGACATCAACTTCGGCAAGCAAAGATCAAGGTGAGTAGATATATATCTACGGGGGAAGTCGGGTGGATGGCGTATAGCACCCCCGCAGTTTCGTAGTGTAATATACAAATACGTTATATGTGTGTGTGTGTGTGTGTGTGTGTATTGTGATACGTGGATGATTATCAAGATAGGCTTTAGGTGTTCACGGGCTAATTTTAGTGTAATTGTAAGATAGTGCTTAGTGTAATTTCTTAATCGCGAAACCCTGGAGTAAAGATTGGCACACACGCGCGCACACACGCATACATTTGATTTTCTTGTGTGTAAATGGGGATATATATATATATATATATATATACATATATGTATGTGAGTATGTATGTATATATATATATATATATATATATATATATGTATGTATGTATACATATACACGGATGATGAGGATAGTATGTGATATGAGGTAAGGAGTCGATATAATCAGGCATGATGCCGTGAGAGGTTAATAAGCAATTGAGCCGTGATGTGGCACATGATATGGTATACGACATGATATTATAGTGGATCAACGGGCGATGTGTTTTCATACACACAAATATATATATATATATATATATATATATCGGAATGTACTAGACTTTAGATCGGTACCCCTAATTCAGGATATGATGATAAGGATACTAGATAAATAACGAGTTATATGTGATATTTGACCCGTACCCCGATTTGGGATGTTGTAAGATAGATTTTACCGTACGAGGTATAAATGTGATGATTGATCCGCACTCTTGATTTGAAGATATCATATTATATGTTTTATCATACGTGACGCTATTGAAGCGGGATCACCGACTACTATATATATATATATATATATATATATATATATATATATATATGTCATACTTATTTTCAAAACTAACGAATCGTGAGTATTTTAAAGACAGGCCCTATTTTCTAAAAACCACGATTCGTGCTATTGCAAATGCCAAAATTGTATGACTCGTACTTATAAATGTTTATTCTTATTTGTTGCATTACTATTCATTTTCCGTATATTCTTGCTGTTCGTATTGCATGCTTAATTGTGTTTTCATTAGTTATTATGAACCCATGCTGTCAGGACACCAGTACCATTACCGATGATGTGTATGCTCCACGTGCACCTGCTTGCCGGCTCACACACATCATCAGCGGTAATTGCCATGACACGTACACTTTAGAAGTATTAGTTCATTGATATATCTTGCAAGCTGATAGTTATAATATATCATTACTGTGCTGGTTTAGATATTGTATTCTGTATTTAGATACCCATGCATATATATATTCATTTGTCATGCAGTATTATGGGGATTTATGCCGGTAAATCACTGTTTATTTACTCTCGATTTTAGGGTTTGATATTTCCATGAGATTTCTGGTTTTGGGAAACCGCATGTGAATGTTTATAAACTTAAGAAATTTTAAAAAAGAAAGATGTGGTTTTCCCTTGATATGATGAGTAGTGTCTACCATGAGTTTTCTCGGCTCTTGAGCAGTATCATACACCCGATTCGAGAAGGAGGATGAACCGTCTGCGAGTGCATGGTGGACCCGATGCGGTACCCCGGGACAAGATGGTCGCAGATGATGGCGTTGACCCTGACAGGGGAGCACTACCGACCGGTTATTGTAACGCGGCGGATATCCGGAGGATACCGACGTAGTCTTGAGATTGATGATATGGGCCAGTCCGGATAGCCGGAGCCCGAGATATAGAGATTTGATGATATGGGCCAGTCCGGATTGCCAGAGCCCGATATATTGAGATATCGAGATATATTTTTTTGTCGATGCTTGACACTGACTCTCTGTTGATTTCATTGATGATACTTCGATTTTTATACAGAAATCTCACTGAGTTATGAAAACAATATTCTCATTCAGTTGCATTCTGTTTTCATGCATTCTTACATCATATTTATGACATGTTACTACCTGAGGCACTAACACGAGCACTTGGTATTACACTTATGTATAGATGTTTACCCTTGCCATTATTAGATGCTTCAGGCTATATTTTTATGAGGATTATGGTATGACCTAGGATAGAGTCATACATGCGATTTCTTCTCGTTGATGTTTTCTACTCACGAGTTGGCAACTCACCCCCGTTTTGCCACAGTTTCTTGCAGGTTTTGCCGTACAGGTTTCATTGCGACTTGCTGGCACACTACTTCCTTCCGGATGATTGTTTTGGTAGGTGGGTTCACTTGTATCGTGACCACCGTTATATTTATATTTATATTCTGTTGTATCTAGTAAACTCCATCAACCAGACTTGTATATTTTATTGACTTAGAAGACCGGTATGTTTATTCTTTCGACCTTAGAGTCGCGTGCTTGTATTATTATGATTCTTTCTCTGGTTTTCGTGAGATTATTGGTTTTATTCTGAGTTTTGATCCTTGCCCTTCGGCGTTGTATATTATATTGCTTGTGTGGTTGTGTCCGCCAATTGGCGAAGAGCTAGCTCCAGCATGGGGATGCCTTTATTCATTTATATATATTTCATGTGTTGTACCCGTTTGGGGCCAGTATTTACAAAGGAGACTCTGCCGAAATTTTCGGGAAAATATGATGTTGCTTTAAAATGTTCAATGCCACTTATTTTATTAAAACCACTTGCTTTAAAACAAGTTTTGCTTCACTTCTAAATTTAAATAGTTTAGATTTTTGGGATTTTGGCTTACTTGAATTAGATGGGGTTCTATAGACTTTATATGATTTAAGTGCCAGTCACGTGCCATTTCGGGTCGACCTTGGTTCGAGTCTATGTTTGAATATGCAGAGTCTAGGACGTATATTTATATTCGAAACCTAGGCTTGACCTTACGGAACGTAGACTTGGTCGAGGGGGTGTTAGACCCGAACTTTCGTCGTATAGGTTGATCTTGGTTAATGGAGTAGGTGACTTAAGTAGAGTAACGTATCATGTGTATGTTCCGCGGCATACTTACGATACGCTACTCCGCTTAAGAAGCCTTAGGATGTAAATTTCTTTACACAGTATTCTATTCGTTCATATGATCTATCCTTATCGATATCGGTTGGTGATTTTTGTTACCACGATTGCATGGACAGAGAGAGCTGCGGCTAGAGTTGTGGTCAGCATGAGCTCGTCTTGGACGAGGACTGACCAGGTCATAATTCCGGCGACACACGATTGCATAGAGGTGTTGTTTTATTGTGTTTTCGCGCCATGAGCGTTTGATGGATTGCTTTTACTAAAGCTTCTCGAACGTGCAGATCAACACCAGAGGATTGGGCCACTGCCAGAGGCCAGCCAGAATGTGATGACCGTCAATGCACCGTTTATTCTTGGTGATTGAGGCATTGTTTAGCGCGCGGACGAATGAGCCAAATGTTGCTGCGACTGACAAGATATCGTCCCAGATGTTTGAAGCTATTGCAGCACGAGTTTATACTTAGAGACATGATAGAAGATCGCTAGCCACTCAAGAATGAATGATTGGAACATGTGGTTCGTTGCATTCCCCGATGCGAGGTCATCATATTGATTGATTCCAGCTTGAGAAGACTTCACGTAGGTACGTTGAGAGTCGATAGAAACGAACGAATGTCAGAAACCCCTTTTTCCAAGTTTAAGGTATTCGGAAAAACATGCAAGTAATTCTGTGGACCCCCTAGACGAATGAAACCCTAACTCGACATAAAGACCATGGGAACGCTTTTGAACCTTAGGGTTTGCGGCAGTTCCGCGGTGCTATTAATGAGGCTTGGGTTTGCCCTTCTACGGCTGGTCCATATGTACTGTGGCATGTACCGGATATTATTAAACTGTGCTCAAGTGCTGAGCTCTCGGGGAATTATGAGACTTTGATGAATCGATCGAAAATTTCGACGTCGTCCGAATATCATGTGATGGGATACATTACTTGGGAGACTCTAGGTATGAGTATAGCCATTGTAGCATAATCCATACAGCTACGAAGAGACGAGTCCGAATCAGTCGACATTAGAGAAAAGTGGAGTAAGAGATTCGTACGAGATTTCGATGAGATGACATTCCACTTCATTGACATCAGAAATGTGATACGCATGCAGAGACGTTGAATATGGATATATCTTCCAGAAGGAGTCGTGATGAGTATGCAGCCGTTCCGGAACAAGAAATGGATTTAGTAAAGGGTGATAACTTCGAGGCAGTTCGGCAGAAACGAGATTGGGAGAGACCCCGAAAAGATATTTCTGGAATACTACATGAGAAGACTTGGACCCAGGATCGGTCGTATTATGCACACACAGTAGGCCAGAGTTCGGCATTATTGACGAGATATGTTATAGGTGACCATGATAGTTGGCCAGAGATCTTTAGAGGATGTGCCAGAGCGGAAATGTTTCCGTCATCATTTCCATGTTGGGCCGTTGTGCCGAGGAGTTATGTAACTGGTGATTCGCAGTGAGAGACGAGAGCCAAAGGGGCACAAGACGCCAGACTATGAACAGGAGGTAAGTAGATATCTTGCTCTACTAGTTTTGGATGCACCGACACCTTCTCGACTTTGAAGGAAGGACACATCGACGACAGTGTTTACAATTTGCAATTTGGTGATTCGAATATCACGTGTCCGTTATTTTGGATTTCGGTATTTTGGACGATTTATTGCATGATTGAGATTTTGGTGCACCACAGTTGCACTCGATTTCGATTTGATGTCGTTCGAGATGTTTGGTTTGGATTTCATGTCTACGGTATAGTTTTCATGTACTTTTAGTACTTTGATTCGATTTTGTGCACGCTGATGCACGTGGTTGTGAGAGTATATATCACGGTATACCTGATTTGGATTGAGGTGTGTTGTATACCGTCGATTTCGATTGTGATACTCGATATTTGTTTTCATGCACCTTGTGCACTTAATTTTGATTCTTACGCATACTTGACGCGCTTGATGCGATTTTGGTGCACACCAGATGCACTAAATCAGGATTCTTCGTGCATATCAGATGCACCCGATATTGTTGTCAGGCACACTCATTGCCTTGACAGGTGTTTTCGTGCATACCCGTTGCACTTAGATTTTGTTTATGTGCAAATGTATGGCACATTCGGTGATTTCGATTTCTGTGCGCACCAGACGCACGTAGAATTCTTATACACATTTTGGGATTGATTTCTTTTGGAGCAGTATGTTTTATAATATTTACTATTTGGTATAGTGGCTGAGCAAGACTAGTCAGAGGACAGTACCTGAATATGTTTTTTCATGCATCGATAGATATCGAAGGGATTTCCAAACAGGGGATATAGTCTCAGTATTTATCTACGTGTCCGAGATGACACGAAATATTTTACAAAGGAAACCCTTCTAAATTATTTTCAAAACGGCGGGACGTGTATGTTAAACAAAGGGTGTGTATATATATAGTTATTATCTTACAATTAACGCTGCTACTTGTGTCGTGATACGCGCATCGCACAGCGATTTGAAAAAGGTTTGGCATGCATTTCTTTCCGATGTTTTGACAAGTTTACAATGATGCGTACTATGTACATGTTATAGTTTTGGTGTATATCATGTTGGTTTTCGTATTGGACTTTGACATTGGTGTCTTCACCATAACTCCGATGATTGCGGGATACTTGACGGAGTTTTGATTTTGAGTTATATACTCGTTCTTTTGCGCATGCATTGCGCTACGATACGTTTTATGTATTTATGATTTCGGAGCCCCGATGATTGATCATTTTACTGAAATGTTTTAGTATTTGAGGGGTTTAAATTTAAATTCGATGACCGAATTTATTTAAGGGGAGAAGACTGTAATATTTCAGAAAAATAAAAGTTTATAGAGACCTAAGCTTTTCTCAAGTTTATAAAGACCGAGAAAAACTTCAAAATAATCTCACAAGTTTGTAAATTCCTAAACTTTTCTCAAGTTTTCATTATATAGCTTAGTCTCAAATCTGGGATTTCTATCGTCTTTAACAAAATACTTATTCTTATTTTTCACTCCACTTCTCACCTGTTTTCGTTCATAGCACACCTTCGTGATCGTGCAAAAGTCTTTATAATGTTTTAAATCAAACCTTTGTATCTCCATTGAATTCCCTTCCAAAAAATGTTTTTATCTTGTATTCAAAACTCATCCCTAGCCAAAATTATTCTCCCACAAAGAACCATAAGGACTTTTAACTCGGAGAGAACACTTACTTGGCTTGTTTTGTAGGTTTTCTAGGTTTCTTCGCGAGCGTTGGGTCAATGACTCTCAAATCAGATAGTTTTAGGGTATTAGATATAGAGCACCCTTGGGTCTTAATTACCCAAGTCACCTAGGCCACAAAACAAAAACTTATTTTTATGCATGAAAATTTTTAGAAAGAAAACCAACAAAGACATTACCCATTATTGTTTTCATCCCAAGACGTATTCGTGTGGATAAGATGTGTAATCACTCCAATTAAGCTTAAAATATGTTAGTTTTCAGACAATATAGCATTAAAGATATCAATAATTTCCCTTCATATTAACTTCATTCATGAATTAGACTTAATATTACTTATTTCTAAACAAACTTGTTCGATCTTAAGAAGATTCTTAATTTTAAATGAATTTTAGACATTTCAAAATTGTCATCTAATTCTCAAAACTCATGACACGTGTAATGTGATACAAAGATGTAAATTTGCTACAGTTAAACTCAAAGGAGGGTTATTTTTCAGGTTATCAATTTCTAAACCTAGGATTTAGTTATTTCTATCCTATCAAGCTAAACCATCAGACTTTGATTTTAAGTTTCCCCACTAGCTAACTTGACGAAAAAGATTTATGTTTGAAATTTTTTCAAATTTTTGTGAGTTTTCTAATATATATGCAAATGCGGAATTTACACATGATGCAAATGCGGAATTTACAAAGCAAACGGGATGCTCACCCCCAAACATGATATTGACGATGTCCGCGTCATGCCTCGTTTCCGGTTGCTAGACTTAGACATATAAGATAAGTTTTTATTAACAAAGAAACCTGAGAACTAAAAATTTAAAAGGGTATGTACAAAATGTTAGTAGTTAATAATTAGGGGATTGTGTTCGTCCAAAAATTAGTACCAGCCATTCAAAAAATTTGTCAACGTAGGACCAAGGCTGGTAGAACAAATAGTATATATGAAAGAAAAATAAAATGTTGGCGTTATGGTTAGATATTAGTGTTAGGCATGGGTGCATGAATAGAGAGATCAGAAAACATTGAAAATGAAGACGAAGTTTTGAAGAAATCAAAGAAACGTTGCCGGAAAGAATTTTGTGTACAAGAATCGTGTGCTGAATTTTATGTACAAAATCGTTTAAACACCGGAGTTCATCCTCAAAAAGTTCATCAAAAGTGAGGTCTTTAGGATGTTCCCAAATTAATCATGACTCAAACTCATCAAGATTAGCAAGTTCATCCATATAAATCTCCTCAAAAGTCAGCGTGAAAGAATGTTTTTCAATGTTAACTTTCTCTCTATACTTCTCTACAATCATAATCTCATCAATATCACCACAGTTTTTATCTCCCAATTCAAGTTCTCTCTCATCAAATTCACTTTTGGGTAGATCAATATCATCCAAAAATGTAGATTCCCACTCTATAATTTCGCCAAAATTTTTAGCAACTAGTAAAACTGGAGTCGTGGGTTCCTTATCATTAATTTTCTCGAACAATATTGTAACATTTTAGAAAATGGTATATATTATATTGGCAATTAAATAATAATATAATATGTTATATTAAAATAATACCGATTATTGAATTGGATTATCATTAAATGTGCATATTATGATAATTAGAAATTTTGTCACAATAAAACTAATGATTTGTTTTGATCATGGCTAGTATAATCCAACCTTAACATTTTCCTTAATTGGGTTTAATAATTGTTTGCATGGTTGATACACTATTAGAGTTTTATTTGTTTTATTATGGCATGGCTACATTTATTTTTTTTCAAATTTTAATTGAGGAGAGAGGACATGAGAAGCATGGGCATACCATGTGTAAGTCTACGGTAGCGCCCCGGCCGTTTTTCCGAGGCCAAAATGCGGAAACGAAAACTTTTTCAAAACTAGAAACCGGCGCTGTCGTATGCTTAAAACCCGGATCGAACCATTAATCTACAACTAGCTATCTAGAAAAGGGATAGAAAGGCTATACCGATCGATCCGTGTCCTTCGGTCTTTGGCCACCATCCCAAGCTCCTCGCGGCATCTCCGGTCTCGATCTCCTCGTCGGAAAGGGCATCACATCATCGATTCTTTTTACGGGCTCCCGCTTCATCCGAACCAACTCGGGCACGAAGTGTGCTAGTCGACGTGTCCAAGGTGTTGTAGAGAATGTTTGTGACAACTTTGTCTCTTGAGGATTTAGTGGATGCCATTGGTGAGGAGATAGTGAGCTCAAAGAAGAGGAAGAAGAAGAAGTTTTCTCATCTTTTTCTTTTGTGTTGTTGCAAATGATAAAGTGAGAGAGTGAGATCAAGAAGCCAAAAAATACAAGAGCTAACCACCATCATATGGCTGCCCCTCTCTCTCCTCTTATCATTTCAACTCACTAAAACATCACATAATGTGACATATGCACAAGTAAAAAGACCATGACTCATCACTTGTGAATGTGTCACATTAAATGCTCCTAATCATGAATTTGAGCTCATTATTTCCTTATGCCAGCATTAATCCAAATGTTTGCAACAATAAAAAGAGAATGGCATCTGCTAAAGTAAACTCGTGACGGATCACAAGAGTACCCCTCACCTGTATATACATACCTGCATCCGCATTCCGACTGAATGCGAATGCGATGAGACTAAAGTAATCCAACAAATCTAATACTAGGATCCGGCTTAAACCAAAGCCCAGTAGTATGATCCACCCGATCATGATCCACCCGATCATGATCCGTGCACTACCGCACATATATGATCGAACCCTGCCATATATCATACGGCCTCTACAACGTTTCGCCCGAAACTTGGGAAACTGTCTGTGGAGGACTCTAAAGACTCGTCAATATATTGGCTGTGGATTTAACCACTAGCACGTCAGAGGTACTAGCCGTACGTAACGGGCTACCAGGTAATGACCAAAAAGAAGGTCGATGAGCGAACTCATCCTGACACCCTACTGAGCCTGTCAGTGACAATATCCGTACAGTCTGGTCCGTTCGTCTATGAGCATCGCATGGCGGGCCTAGGGGGTTGGTAAAAGTCAGACCCCCAAAAGCGGTACAAGTCGTGTCGGAGTGTAGCCCAGAACACCCTGAGATACTACTGGAATACCTACTAGTAAATCTCCTGCCTTGGCCAAGGACTTCGTGTAATAGCTCTCCTAGACACAGCGCGATCTCACCCCCAATACCGGTAGAGACGAAACCCCTACCGATCCGCTCACTGCCTCCATGTGGCTCGGGACTGTACCCAACTAAAACCTGTTTGCACGATTCCTTTGAGCCGTGGTAAGGTAGTAATCAAAGCACAGTGGGAACTCACACGAGACAAATGACGATCTGAGGTCGATGAACTAACCTGTACACATGTCACCAGGGAACTGCTATCTGACGTCAGGTATAATACCAACTAGCATGTTCTCGGCGAGTCCTGTCCGGTGTACTCATAACCCAATGAGCACCTGTATATATCATAGGTGAACCAACTGACACCAATAGCTTGTGAGACCGGCCACCGCCCCTCGTCGGGGTCTCGACTGTATACACTAGTCTACTAATGGAGTATCGATGCCCAGTCTCGAAACTCCCACGACTAGGGACCTTTTAAGGATGTGCTTATAGACTCCAGCTCTCACATATATGATCGCCCTCATACTGCTGGTAGTCAAGCAAGAATCCTAGGGGCTCTATCAACGTGTAATAGCGACTCGTAAGGTCACCTAAAGCAGTACACGATGATAAAGATAAACCAGATAGCATACTATCATCTTGAGTAAAACTGTCCTACCGGGATAGGTCCTCCCTCAATCATTGCAATCACGTGCCTGTGATCCAATAATTGACTCTGAGGGCACTATCTCCAACAATCTCCCACTTGCACTCAAGGCTAATTATTGCGATGTCGCATACTCACAGCCCGTGTGATACCGAACACCCAACTCCTCTACTAGTCAGTCTCACAAAGCTCGTTTGCGAAACTATCGCGTTCGAGGAATAGCCTCAGTGAGTGGATCCGCTGTGATGTTTCTTTCTATGTCTCTTTTTATCTCAAGTTCGCGGAGAAAGCCATCTCCCGAAATGAGCAATACCTGTCTTAGAATGTGTCTGGATATCTGATGGGACCTAGTTCACAAATGAACTCTAAATCCAAACTTCTTAGACTGTATCGTCAACTGAACTTTATCAGTATCCTGCGCCACACCTCCCTCAGTATCCGCTAGGACCACCTGTCCAAAATACTGCCCCTCGTCAGAGGGAAAACTATAACTCTGACAGTCACTCTGTCATCCAGGTCACCTTGGAAGCCGGGAATGATAACTGTCTCATAAAGGAGGATGCCGTTATCTTATCCCTAAAACATCAACTTATATTCTAAAACTGCTTCCGATCGTTTCTCCAGGATTGGATTAATATCAACTTATTGCATCTCGTGCAAAAACAACATCTGGTGTGGTACTTGACATCTCATGATTGACTCAATTGCCTAAGCAAGTGATTTGCCAATCATGCGCATCCCTCTCCCCTTTAGTCTGTAAGACACCTTTAGAGAGGGTCTATCACCTGCAGGTACACTATCGTGCCAGGAGTCGTCCATTCTAAAACACCTTTAGAATGCTGTCTAAGTACCCAGATTGGGAAACTACCCAAATCTAGATCTAAAACTATAGATCAAGTAACCAGAATATCTGATATAATATCCATATCCTATGTAGAGAAGCCACTGTGTGACAACCAAAGTATAACCGATTGTAGTATAAGAATTTTACTTCCTATTCTGTGTATGTCATCCAAATACCAGGACATCACACCCTACTATCTTCTTAACAGATCCATCCCCTATTCTGATGAAGTCAAACCTATAACTGTCACGTCAGAAATAGATGATCTATTTCCGCTATATCTGCTTTAGTCTATAAATAGACATAAGCTACTTGTCCATTATGCTTCCGCTGCTCCCACTGACTATGACAACCCTCTGGCAGAGTCATATACACGTACAGTTCTAAAGCTAGTTTAGAACGATGCTATACTCATCCTCCTACCGGGTCTCACGGTCTGGAACAACAGCAATGGAAAGTCTGGGTAAACAAGAACTTCCCTGTCACCGTCTTTGAGCATACCAAAGTACCTCTCGAGTGCCTGAGATTACCCACCATATCTGCAGAGTGGCTAATGGAATGTCAAATCAGATTGAATCTTTAGGTCCTTATCAAATTTTCAGTAATCGTTTGCGGTTCTGGAATCACTTCCAGTTCTACCATACTCCCACTACTGTTTTCTGAAAAAAATCCATTTTACTAAAACTGTGGCAAGTCAAGAACAATATCACTATTGATCTTCTAGATGGTAGAAAATCAACCCTCGTCATAGCCCGGGTCAACCCACAAACAGCCATTACAGAAACGTGCCTTGAGTTATCCAGAGTCTGGTTTTAAGCATAAGCCGGACAACTCCCCGTACCTTAACATTGTTAAGATATGAACTATTCTATATCCAATATAGAAACAGAGGCACTGATTTAATTGGAACCAGATTCAAATCATGCAGCTGTCTCCAGTGCATGTCAACTAAATGGAGAGAGGCCGATCAGCATTACTCAACTTAGGAATACACCCAATTATGAGTAACCTGAAAGAGAAGCAAGTTCTCTTAACCATTACTATCAACTGAATACCATACACAAGTATCTACATCTTCGATCACCTTGAAGAATCCTGATACTTGCAACGCCTGGTTCTCTATTTTATTCTTATACCTATAACTTCTCAAAACTTAGACCTTGCATTTCTACGAAACACATGTCTAAGAACTAGAGAAGTCATAAGTAAACAGAATACAGTATGAGTACCAACCCCTCTGTCCTCATGGACACTGGACAACATACAATACTCTGTATAAGTCCCCTGGGTCTAATAACTCTTCCATGTGTGTCGTAGGTTGAAAACTGTACTTATGGTTAAGAAGAATTACACCGTTGTTTAATGCTCCTTACCTAACCATCCACTGATATAGGTAAATGTCATAGACATAATTTCAAAAAGTTATATCTCACTTTATAAAAATAAACGTACAGATATATCAATTTAAAATTGGTGCACAACAACGGATATTCAAAACCAAATATTTGCCGTCCGGCAAACAACCCAGGTGATTTTCTCAAATATCACCAATTACAACGAATCTCGATATAATGAGGATGATCACCCAATTCCCAATAACTTACTCCCACTCATCATCTGTAAAACCATACAGATGTGAGAATCAAACCTGGTAAATACATACCCTGGAGGAAGGTCTAATTGGGAACAAAGTTTTCCTTTAACAATACACAGTGAAACTGAAACACGTAAATGTTTCGAAGGGGTATCCGGGTATTCTAAGTAATGCCTCTTCCATTATTAGATTCACAGCTGTAACCGTATATTTCTTTGCCATCTCGCCAAATCCCTTTATATGTCTTTAGTCATTACCTTCTGTACACCCCTTTAGGCCAAATAGTTTTCTTCCTTCCCTACCGTTCGGCACCAGCCTATGGTTTGGAAGAAGACTATCCAATAAGCATAATGGGTGTACTATCCTAATCTTAGGAGCACTCGCAAGCTGAGAGAAGGTGAAGATAAAATACAACTGAATAAACCTTATTCCTATTTCTCCTGAACCAGAATCCATCCCGAACTGGAACAAGATCCTTCGAGTTCGTATATAACCATACGATGGAGTATCCAAATAACTGTGGATCTTCATAGTGATATGGAGTGTTCTGGAGAAATAAAAAGGTGATATAGGATTGGCGAAGAAATACTTGGTTTGGTCATGAATAGTAGTCGCAATTTACTTTGCCCTCTTACTAATCCCTTTATTTGTCTTAACTTATTACCTTCTGTAGGTTAGGCTAATTGGTTTTCTTCATTCCCCACCGGTCGGCACCTGCCTATGGTTTGGAAGAAGACTATCCAATAAGCGTAATAGGTATACTGTCCTAATCCAAGGAGCACTCGCAACCTGAGAGAAGGTAAAAGGAAAAGACAACTGAATAGTCCTATTCATTTTCTCCAGAACCGGAAACCATCCTCGAATCTGGAACAAGTTCCTTCGAGTTCGTATATAACCATACGATGGTTTTATCCAATGGAAGTGGATGTTCGTAATAATACGGGGTGTCCTGGAGAAAAGGGTAAAAATAGGAGTGGCAATGAGGTATGCAACTCAGACAATCCAAAAGCCAGAGTTTTAAGAAGGTTTGGTTAACTTGGTCACTGAGTCATAGTCAAGGGTCGGATCATGGTCGCTGCCAAAGAGAGAGAGAACAGAAACACTCAGCGTGCACACTAACCTAGATTAGAATGGTTATCACTTTATCTAATCAGGAAACCTCCCACTGTAACCTCAAATTCTCCTCCAAACCTGAAAGAAGAATTAGTCGGGATCACCCGAGGAGTAAACCAACTCATCAGTGGGAATCGGGATCCAACTATGATCGCATGATAACGTGATGGAATCCACTCACGTTATCACACTTCAGAAGGTATGCGCATATCTGGCAAGTTTCAGTTTCTTTAGAAACCCCCGATGTGATTTTTACCCCTAGGATCCAAGTGACCTTGACGGAGTCAACAAATCAAAGAGTCCTAGTCAAGTTCAACCCGTCATTATCTTGATTGCATTAAACCCACCCGTACGTGCCCTTGACGGAGTCAACAAGGCCGCATGACTGTCCTAATCAATCGCATATCCATGCTACAAACAAGCACCACTTAGCTACCGTACACTACGCCTTGATGGAGTCAACAAACGCAGCACGAATACTAAGTACCACTTGTAGGAAATGACGGAGGGCTACGAATGTTTTTTGGCAAAAAACCTTTAACGTAATGAACTTGATATCGTTGAAGGAACCGGATAGCTTTTTATAAAAATATAGTAGCGAAAACCTTTGCTAAAGTGGTCACTCCCGGTGAAGGGATCTCGGCTCTTTCCCCGTAGAATGAGGTGCAGGATATTCCAACTGAATACCACGATGCAAAGCAAAAAGTAATCGACTATAATGAAGTTATTACCCTGACGCAAACTTCTGTCCAAGGGGTCACTCCCGGTGAAGGGATCTCGGCCCTTGCCTCGTTTACTGAGGTACTGGATATTCATAACCGAATACCACTGTGCAAACCAAAAAAGAACGCCCTTGCAATAACAGCTTTTTGAAAAATGTTCCAACAACATCAGAATAGGTTTGTTTAGCTTGCATTGATCCGAATCAATGCAGTCCCATCAATTAATCACACCACAAAAGAACGAAAATATGATGTACGTATATGCCATCCGCATTCGCCACTGGGTCCCGTCATCACCCGTTAGGTTACTTAACTAACGACAGAGCGGGGACTGGACTAGCACGGGTGTAAAAATATATACAACATCTACTAGTATATATATCAATATATAATATTCACTCAAGGCGTGATAAAATGCAACATCACAGAAATGTAATAAGCATCACAGAACAATACAGATAATCTGGGATCCCCGGGTTTCATAAAGCCGCTACTGAAACCCGACGTTCCCCTAGTCGTGTGGATAGCCTGTGCAATGAAATCCTAGACCCCTACAGGGGCGGCAAGTTACACGCCAAAACCTGAAGTGAGGCAGCCCCCTTCAACAACGTGAATGGACCACCCAGCACTTCACGGAATCCGGTAACTTGAGCACCTCTCCTTGGGTCAACCTGTACCCCCTACGAGTGCGGAGAATAGCCCGCCAATTCTAGAGTGAAGCCCCCTCCGTCTTAAAGCCATGAGATGCGGACCCGTTGCCCTCTAGAACCCGGCTATCCGTGCACCCTACCGCGGGGTAATCCTAGTACAGAAAGTAAAATATATACAACAGGTACATCGACCTCAGCCCGGTCGTGCCCCAAAAGAATAATATACAAACAGGCAGTGACGGCAGTACACATGTCAGACGCTCGCCCCGCAATATCAAATGTACAAATACAACAAAACTGTACTACCATTGCATCTAGGCTGTCCACCACGACAAATCCACAACATCACAGCACAACACAGAACATCAACGTGAATGTCACGTTCGCCAATCCGTCTAAAAGAACTATAGCAATTAGACAGGATTTACCAATCAAATGACATTCACGGTCGCAGATATAATGTAAATACTGTGAACTAATATGTTTAAATTTTCGATCGACAAAATTTTCCAAAGTGGGCCCCAGGCACAATTCCCAGTACTCAGACAAATCTGGGCCCAAACAAAAAATACCAGAAACCACATTTCCAATTCAGAGACCGCCTCAGAAAATTTAGTGCACTGTGGCTACAGTACGGCGGCGGATCCGCGGCCAAAACATAGGTACGGCCGCGGATCCGCCGCGCTACAGTGAAATCAGCCCACCAAATTTTCTCAGTTCTCTTAAAAAACCCTGCCTGATTTTCTGACATGCCCAAAAAAAATTTTAGAGCACAAAAAAAATTCGACAGAAACTAAACAATTGGAAATGCGGTTTTTGGAAATTTCGTCCGATCGAAGTTCTAAACACGTTAGAGCAAGCTAGTAAAGATTAATGGCATGGCTCTGATACCATGTAAGTCTACGGTAGCGCCCCGGCCGTCTTTCCGAGGCCAAAATGCGGAAACGAAAACTTTTTCAAAACTAGAAACCGGCGCTGTCGTATGCTTAAAACCCGGATCGAACCATTAACCTACAACTAGCTATCTAGAAAAGGGATAGAAAGGATATACCGATCAATCCGTGTCCTTCGGTCTTTGGCCACCATCCCAAGCTCCTCGCGGCATCTCCGGTCTCGATCTCCTCGTCGGAAAGGGCACCACATCATCGATTCTTTTTACGGGCTCCCGTTTCATCCGAAGCAACCGGGCATGAAGTGCGCTAGTCGACGTGTCTAAGGTGTTGTAAAGAATGTTTGTGACAATTTTGTCTCTTGAGGATTTAGTGGATGCCATTGGTGAGGAGATAGTGAGCTCAAAGAAGAGGAAGAATAAGAAGTTTTCTCATCTTTTTCTTTTTGTGTTGTTGCAAATGATAAAGTGAGAGAGTGAGATCAAGAAGCCAAAAAATACAAGAGCTAACCACCATCATATGGCTGCCCCTCTCTCTCCTCTTATCATTTCAACTCACTAAAACATCACATAATGTGACATATGCACAAGTAAAGAGACCATGACTCATCACTTGTGCATATGTCACATTAAATGCTCCTAATCATGATTTTGAGCTCATTATTTCCTTATGCCAACATTAATCCAAATGTTTACAACAATAAAAAGAGAATCGCATCTGCTAAAGTAAACTCATGACGGATCACAAGAGTACCCCTCACCTGTATATATATACCTGCATCCGCATTCCGACTGAATGCGAATGCGATGAGACTAAAGTAATCCAAAAAATCTAATACTAGAATCCGGCTTAAACCAAAGCCCACTAGTATGATCCGCCCGATCATGATCTGTGCATTACCGCACGTATATGATCGAACCCTGCCATATATCATACGGCCTCTACAACGTTTCGCCCGAAACTTGAGAAACTGTCTGTGGGGGACTCTAAAGACTCGTCAATACATTGGCTGTGGATTTAACCACTAGCACGTCAGAGGTACTAGCCGTACGTAACGGGCTACCAGGTAATGACCAAAAGGGAGGTCGATGAGCGAACTCATCCTGACACCCTACTGAGCCTGTCAGTGACAATATCCGTACAGTCTGGTCCATTCGTCTATGAGCATCGCATGGCGGGCTAAGGGGGTTGGTAAAAGTCAGACCCCCAAAAGCGGTACAAGTCGTGTCGGAGTGTAGCCCAGAACACCCTGAGATACTACTGGAATACCTGTTTACCCCAATCAGAGCAAAGCTCTGTTCAAATTCCGAAGCGGGAGATAAAGCAACGCTTCATCTTCCCCCAATCAGAGCAAAGCTCTGCTTTGAAAATTTAAAAATTTAATAAATGAATCAACGCTTCAGATTATTTGCGCTGCGCAACATGCCAAGTGTCAGGCGCAGATGCACCAGCGCAGCGCCCAAGGCAGCGCACCCAATCAGAGCAAAGCTCTATTTAAAGAAAAATTAAAGGAAGCAACGCTTCAGTTGCGCAAGCACTGCGCTGCGCGACACGTGTCAGCGCAGATGCGCTAGCGCAGTTGCGCTGCGCTGTGCGCTGCGCGACACGTGTCAGCGCAGATGCGCTAGCGCAGTTGCGCTGCGCTGTGCGCTGCGCGACACGTGTCACGCGCTGGGGCATCTGCGCCAAACAGAATTAAATTTCTAAGAAATCTTTTCTGTTCTTGTTAAAACAAGAAGATTTTCTTCTGCAAAGCAGAAGCCCTTGGATCAAAGATCCAACGGTGGGGAAAATTCCCCAAATCACTCAGAGAAAGATCTCTTTAACAAATTTAACTAATTTATGGGCACTATAAAAAGGACCCCAGACCTCAATTCAAAGGTATCAACATCTTTCTAAAAAAAAGAAGAAGAAGAGAACTCTTGAGAACTCCTCAAGAACAACAGAAGGTAAAAACCTTTAGGAAAAAGAGAAAATTCTCTTATGGACAGATTATTGATCTAAGAACAAAATCAATAATCTTAAATAAAAAGAAAAATAAGTAATAATAGTGCTTTGCACTTTCTTATGAACCATTGGTTCTTTGAAAACAAAAGAAAACTTGTTTTCTTTGATTTAAAATCGATCAAAATATAAAACAGTGCTTTGCACTTGAAAAATTGCGCTGTTGCGCTCCTTTGTCGGCGCAACTCAACAGAGCACGCCACGTGTCAGCAGCGCAACAGCGCAGCGCACTAGCGCAGCGCACTGCGCTGTTGCGCTTGCGCTCACCAGAGCATGACACGTGTCCTCACCACAAGCGCTTGCGCTCAGTAATTGGCGCAAAGCGCCTGGCAAATGCAATGCATTTCTTTCCTGAAAGGCCAGGCCCAATTAAAAGACTAAACAGGCCTAATTAAATTGATGCTCTGCATCATTTATAAATGGGCAGAGCCCAAACGAAATAATAAAAATGCTATGCATTTATAAAGGGGGCAAAGCCCAGACAAAACAGATGCCTTGCATCATTTATAAATGAGCAGAGCCCAGGATAAATTGATGCTCTGCATTTTTATGGGCAAAGCCCAAACAAAATAATGGAAGAAATGCAATGCATAAAAATGTCGAACATTTTCAACTGGACTTAGCCCAATTCTGGCCGTAAGTCCTTAAATTAAATTGAATTGGGCACAAATGCCCCTTCAAATCAATTTATATCCGGTTCGAGGGTACATCTCCAAGCTCCTCTGACACTTCTCGTTGTAATCCTTCAACGACGTCAGAGAGGCGACGGGTCCCAACGACCACACACGAATATGGTCTGCGGGGTCCTTAAACTCGTGGACCGGAACGTCCTTAAACTAATATCGGACCGAGACGTCCTTAAACTAATATCGGACCGAAACGTCCCTAAACTAATATCGGACCGAAACGTCCCTAAACTAATATCGGACCGAAACGTCCCTAAACTAATAACGGACCACCACGTCTTTAAACTGGAATACGGACCGAAACGTCTTTAAACTGGAATATGGACCACCACGTCCGTAAACTGGAATATGGACCACCACGTCCGTAAACTACCTATGGACCACTATGTCCCTAAACTGGAACAATAGAGCCTCCAAATGCTCTTTTGCCGGATCTAAACGATCCCGTTTAAGTTGATCTTAGCCCCCAAACACGGCTAACGTATCCTTAAATATCCAAACGGACTATAAAACTCCAAATCAATCTTGGTTCAAGGGTACATCTCTGAACTCCTCTAACATCTGCCGTTGTAATCCTTCAACGACGTTAGAGAGGCGACGAGTCCCGATGGCCAGATATTAAATGGATTATCATGTTAAGTTGATCTTAGTCTCAAGCAGGACTATCGTATCCTTAACGAACGTTTAAGTTGATCTTAGCCGCAACGCGACTAATGCATCCTTAAACTAAAAACACCAAACCCAAATCTAAGTAAATACGGATTTGGACTAATCCACGTCCTACGGGCGACGGCATTACTTAGTCTCCGTATACAATCCACGGGCAACCACAAAAAAAACAAACACATACGACACGAAGTGAAATTCTGGAGAAGGAGAAAGTTGTTACCACGATGCGGTAGCGTAATTAACTGCAGGGGCTTGCGCCTGCAGGGAAGAGCGTCCCCACAATCAAAAACCCCTCACCCGGATGGGGAATCTGACGAAGTCTGCTACATCGGCCGCATCCGTCTAGACCTCCGATACACGGTGTCATAAATCAACTTGGCATTTTCGGAGAGGTAGACGGATAAAACCATATAGCATCTGCCCCGAATCTCAGGCCAGACGCAAAGTCCAGGCCGCCATTCGGAGGGGAACAGATTCTGGCACGCCCGGTGGGACCTTTTCCTCTTTCCACTCCACACTTCGTGTGTCGTGTTCGCGAGCAAATCGCGGTTTACTGTGGTTGCCTGTGGATTAGAGGTACTAAGATTTGGTGTCTTGCTCCGTGCAGAAAACAGAAGATCAATGGCTTCAAACTGCACTGCCTACAACTGCAATTCTCGCTCGGATCCTTGTTGGAGGAGTGACTTATGGGCCCCAAGCGGCCTCCCTTTTCAAAATGCCGGTGGAGCAGGTGGCTCAAACCACCACTGGACTATTTTTTGGGACCATGCTCCCACCAATGAGCTTCAACGCCCCAATGACATTGCAAGAAGCTCCAAAGAAGTCGGTCTTCGATCGACTTACCACTGCCGCGACCCCTCTCAACAGGTCGCCCAACTCCACTGCTTCAGGTTTTAATGGATTAGGCCAGAACTCCATCGGGCCCATGAAGAAGCCTGCCATACCAGAAGACGTTATCCCGAAGCGGATAGCCATCCCAGCTCCCGTTCTTGGCGAAGTCACCAAGGTTGCTTCCCATGCTCGGAAGTCCGCTTCTGACAGGTTGGCCATCCCCGTTCAACGGACGTCGATCTTTAAAAGGCTGGTACCAGCATATTCTGACCAACACGGGGGGCATGAGGAGGTCATCCCTATAGCTAAAACAACTCCATTAGCACGACATGCTCGACGTCGCCACTGGCGCCGAGTAAAGAAGGCTGGGGGCAACTCCCCCTCTGGGATAACTCCGCCAGCTCCAACGGTGGGGACCGATGCTGCTGTTCCAACCAGGAACAGCTTTGAATTGCTAAACACGGTGCGCAGAAACTCTCCTACTGCGGTGCTGAAGCGAACTCCTTCACCTATGGAGAATACTCCAGAGAAGAAGCTAGAACAGCCCCCTCAACGGCTGTCCGCTAAAATTTACAGAGTCTGGCGAGAGGTCCAGGAGTCAGTGATTGATGAAAACTATCTCCGCCAACGAAAAAAAATGAAGGTTCGGCAAGAGAAGGATTACTCCGTCAAGCCTTAAAAACCAATAGTTACCCGGGTGCCCATTACAACGGCCCCCTTAACTCCAATCACTCAGAAGAAAAGGAGGCCGCAAAAAGCCCCTGTGAACATGGTGAAGCATAAAAGCGCTGAACACAAACGCCCCAAATCTGGGGGCATGGTGGTGCATACTGTTTATATGGCTTCTGGAAAGGAGGAAAGCCGCACTTCTACGGGCCACCGACCGCTCACCCGATCCGTGACGAAAGCCCAGGAGCAACAACAAAAGCTTCAGGAAATGATGACTACAATGGCTGCACTCACTGAGCCAAAAGAAAGCTCTGAAACGTCTTCGGATGAGCGTCAAGAACAAGAAACCGACGCTGACTTTTTACGCAGAGTCCTCGAAAAGAGGGACAAAGAAGCTGCAGAGCAAGCGGCTAACATAAAACAGATGGCGCTCCTCTTCCAAGATATGGTAGGGATGATGTTACAGCCGGACCCTCCTGCTGAAGATCCTCCGATCGTCCTTGAAGACGACAGGGGAGAAACGTCAAATCCTCCTCCGGCTCATTCAACAGCCAAGGAGGAAACCATTTCCAAAGCTGCACTAGATGACTATATAGCTCAGCAAATACGAGCTCATCAGGCGAGTGAAGCGGCCAGCCAAGTCGTCAAAACCGGGCGACCATACTCGAGCTGGTATGACCAAATCAGTTACCCGCCGGGATATACGATCCCTAAGTTCCATGTATACAAGGGGACGGGAAATCCGCATCAGCACGTCGCTCAATTCAGAGCCTTATGTGGCAACACTGGCGGCGATGATAAACTCTTGCTCCGCCAATTCGTCGGCAGCTTATCGGAGACGGCGTTCGAGTGGTACTCTGAACTCTCAAATGACTCTGTCAAGACATTCGCAGAGATGGAGTTGCTATTCACCCAGCGTTTTGCAAGCGCTAGCGAACGCACCCCAATCACGGCATTGATCAATGCCAGGGTGAAGCCTGCAGAAACTTGGGTCCAGTATGCGATACGGTGGCGTAATCAATGGTCAAAGTGCGAGCAGCGCATCGAAGAAGCTCCTGCCGTGGGCATGTTCGTGGGTACTCTCGACCCTCAAGAGACTATCTCCCAATTCATGATGTTTTTCAAGCCGACCACCTTCCAGACCTTGATTGACAAGCTGGCCCAAATGGACCAGGTGGGCCATGAACCATCTCCTTCAAAGACAGAGACTTGGAATGAAAAGGGCAAAGGGAAAGCAACCTTTATTGCCAATACTCAACAACGGTCGAGCAACTTAAAGCCGGTTGTCCGTCAAAACAATATGCGTCCACGCCCATCCCTCGAGGAGAGACTGGGACGTCCTTACTCGTTTCCTCAGGATAAAACGAGAAAACTGTTCGAGCTGGCAGTGCGCAACAGACTCATCAATCTGCCGAGTCCAAAACGTCCGTTGCAACCAGGTGATGTCAACGATCCCAATTATTGCCCTTACCACCAAACGGTATGTCACCCGATTGAGGATTGTTTCGTCTTTAAGGGATGGATCGAGGATCAGTACCTACAAGGCAAGTTCGCGCTGTTGGAAAACTGGAAGGTAAACCCACCACAGCCGCACTCTCCAAACAAGACGGACACGCCGGGGGCAGTTTGTTCTTTAGTCAAGGATGAAAACGATGGAGAAAACTCATCAGATGAATCCGAAGACTACGTAGCGACTTGTCATGTGATTTCTCACTCACTGACAGATAATAAAGAAACTTCTTGCGCCGAGAAACCAATGGCGAACCCCGAACCGGAAATTCTACAGCCATCAGACGAGCTGATCGATGTCTTCCTAAATGAAATTCGTCTGAAAGCAAAAGCCAATCAAGAGCATGAAATGGCCATACTGGAAAGAGCCAAGGCATTCCCATCAAATCAAAAGCCATCCACTGTGGATAAAAACAAATTAGAGACGAGGAAACGGTTCGCCAAAGCTCTATCAGTAGGAATGAAGCTACCGCCCTCTGAAGAAAATTCTCTCTCTGAGGTAGAGATGCACCCTAACTTCTGTTTATATCATCAGAAGATCATACATCCTACCGAAGACTGCGAGTCCTTTAACTATTGGTGGCAAGGGTATGTCGCTCAAAAGCAACACTTCGACAGGACAAAGTGTGAAGCTTGTGGACAGCGGAAAAATGCGATATATGAGCGCAAAGGAGACGCCGCAGACTGTCATATAGCCGACTTCAAGGGATCACAAATTATCACCTTTGGAAGCGACTCTGACGAAGAAGCTATCCCTAACTTTTCCCTCGGGGAATCTATTTCGAAACTAAAGGAATTGAGAAGCTGCGAGAACGTTCAGCCATGTAATCGCATGCTATTCGGGAAAAATCCCGGCCCCGCAAACAACGGAGCGAACAAAAAGGATAAAGGAAAAGGAAAAACGGCCTTCGTCGCCAGCGCTCAACAACAATTAAGTGACCCTAGACCGGTTGCTCGCCAAAGCAACAAGCGGCAACCCCTCCAGGAAAAGTTGAAACGTCCTTACTCATTTCCGCAAGATAAAACAAGGGGACTGTTCGAGCTGGCAGTGTGCGACAGACTCATCAATCTGCCGAGTCCAAAAAGTCCGTTGCGGCTAGGCGATGTTAATAATCCTAATTATTGCCCTTACCATCAAACGGTAGGTCATCTGATCGAGGATTGCTACGTCTTCAAGAACTGGGTTGAAGACCAATACCAACAAAGCAAGTTCGCGCTATCCGAAAATTGGAAGATGAACCCGCCACAACCGCATGCTCCGAGAAAGATGGATACGCCGGGGGCATCATGGTCAGTCATAGAGAAAGACCCATAGACCGAAAAGTCAATAAACTAGATATTCGCCTCAAATACGGCGACGGCGGACCGAGATGTCCATAAACTAATGATGGACCGCAATGTCCTAAAACTTGCAAATGACCGAAATGTCTTTAAACTACTACCGCAGCATCCTTAGGCTGACGAGATAAAAAAATAATATAAAAAAATATATATATAAAGAATAAAAAGAAAGAAATAAAAAAAAGTAAAAAATTGTATGTCCATAAGCAAAACGGGCACGGATGAAAACCGGAAAGGGCTCCGTGAGTAAAAACAGCAGGACTACCGGCGAGTGTTCGTGAAAACCCGAAAGGGCGCGACCTCGTAAATAAAAAAAAAGAGACGGTATGTCCATAAGCAAAACGGGCACGGATGAAAACCCGAAAGGGCTCCGTGAGTAAAAACAGCAGGACTACCGGCGAGTGTTCGTGAAAACCCGAAAGGGCGCAACCTCGTAAACGTAAACAAAAAAAAACGGTATGTCCATAAGCAAAATGGGCACGGATGAAAACCCGCAAGGGCTCCGTGAGTAAAAACAGCATGGCTACCGGCGAGTGTTCGTGAAAACCCGAAAGGGCACGACCTCGTAAAAAAAATAAATAAAATAAAATATAATAAAAAGAATTAAAAAAAAGGGTATGTCCATAAGCAAAAAGGGCACGGATGAAAACCCGAAAGGGCTCCGTGAGTAAAAACAGCAGGGCTACCGGCGAGTGTTTGTGAAAACCCGAAAGGGAGCAACCTCGTTAAAAGACACTTATAGGGTCCTCTCGACCTTGTAAGGAGAAACCACCCGCGTGAGATCCTTACGACTCACAAGGGAGCAACACACTTAGGGATCCCCACGATGCCTAAGGAGAAAATACACTTACGGTATCCTCACGACTCGTAAGGAGAACTCTCTTATGGGACCCTCACGGCTCATAAGATTTGAAAGTCTTAAGTTACAGAGACCTAAATCTGTGCTTAAGCAACCCCCACAACTTTCGATACTGCCCTACAAGCGGTCCAATACTGGCCCTTGTATACAATCCACGGGCGCAAATAAACATTTCCCTAACCAAGTCCCATCCGAGACTGGGGATATGTTCGCATGATGAACAACCCCTGTAAATCCTCTCGATTTACAAGGATAAAACACTCCTGTAGGATCCTTACGACTTACAGAGGAACAAACACTTAGGAATCCTCACGATTCCTAAGGAGAAAATACACCTATAAGATCCTCACGACTTGTAGGAAGAAATACCTTTGTGAAACCCTTACGGCTCATGAAGTCAAAAGCCTTAGTCAACAGGACCTTAACCCTGTTCGCTAAGCCACCTTTGTTCGACATCGACGGAGGCAGATGATGATTCGCTCCTGGCAATATCCCAGTTGTAGCGATACTGATGCCTAAATCGGTATCAAATTCCAAGTCCTTTCATGGCAGATGATGATTCGCTCCTGGCAATATCCCAGTTGTAGCGATACTGATGCCTAAATCGGTATCAAATTCCAAGTCCTTTCATGGCAGATGATGATTCGTTCTTGGCAATATTCCGGTTGTAGCGATGCTGATGCTGAGATTGGCACCAGATTCCAAGTTCTACGCTCGCGATAAAAATCAGCGAGCTGAAAATGCATATTAAATAGCCGAAATGATTGGGCAACTAGCAATAAAAAACAGCGAGTAAAAAAAAATATATAGCCGAAATGATTGGGTAACTCGCAATAAAAAACAGCGAGTAAAAATAAAATAAATAGCCAAAATGATTAGGCAACTCGCAATAAAAAGCAGCGAGTAAAAAGAAAAAATAGCCGAAATGATTGGGCACCGCGAAAAAAAGCCGAAATGATTGGGCAATCACGATTTTCGCGATATAAAAAGCTGAAATGATAAAGCATCGCGGAAAGAATAAAAAAAATGAAAGAATGAAACTTTGGCCCTACAGGCGATAGTACAACAATCCCTGTATACGATCCAGGGGCACAAACAAAGAAGGAGGCACCCTTTCCTTCCCAATGCTCCATCAAAAAACGGAGCTAAATCTTAACGGCAATATCTACGGCCTAACAATCAAACAAACGGAGCCACGACAAAATTCCAGCTCCACCTCGACATTCGTTTCGATACAGCAGACGGATTGTCACCACAGCGTTCTTCCTCCAGCGGGATTCGGACGCGACAATCAAACAAATGGAGCCACGGCAAAATTCCAGCTCCACCTCGACGTTCGTTTCGATACAGCAGACGAATTGTCACCACAGCGTTCTTCCTCCAGCGGGATTCGGACGTGACAATTAAACAAACGGAGCCACGGCAAAATTCCAGCTCCACCTCGACATTCGTTTCGATACAGCAGACGAATTGTCACCACAACGTTCTTCCTCCAGCGGGATTCAGACGCAACATCATCAAACAAACGGAGCCACGGCAAAATCCCAGCTCCACCCCGACGTTCATTTCGATACAGCAGACGAATTGTCACCCCAGCGTTCTTCCTCCTACAGGATTCGGACGTGACAAAGCAAACGAAGCGAAGGCCAAATTCCTAGCTTCAAGGTCTTAACGGAGAGTCATATAAAGCCTGAAAGACAACTGGAGATCATCTCACACCAGTACGGAAAGGTCACCACTTCGACGTCCGTCTCGACACAGCAGACGCAACAATCATCAAACAAATGGAGCCACGGCAAAATCCCTAGTTCCAAAACTCGACGGTTCATCAGCAACCTAGAGACAACCTCGACGTCCGTCTCGATACAGCAGACGAGATGTCACCCCAACGTTCATCTCGATACAGTAGACGCAATGTCAACAACAGCGTTCCTCCGCAGTCCAGCTGGAGGTAGATTCAACGTCAACAAAAGACCTCACGGTCGAAACAAAGTGGAGTAACGGCAAAATCCCAACTCCACCTTAGCATTCGTCTCGTTACAGCAGACGCAATGTCAACAACAGCGTTCCTCCGCAGTCCAGCTGGAGGCAGATGCAACGTCAACAAAAGACCTCACGGTCGAAACAAAGTGGAGTGACGGCAAAATCCCAGCTCCACCTCAGCATTCGTTTCAATACACCAGACGCAGTGTGAGCAAATGAAGCGAAGGCCAAATTCCTAACTTCAAGGTCCTAACGGCAAGTCATATAAAGCCTGAAAGACCACCGGAGATCATCTCACATGGAGTGGTCACCTTCTCGACGTTCGTTTCGATACAGCAGACGAGTTGTCACCCCAGAGTTCTTCCTCCAGCAGGGATTCGGACGTAACAAAGCAAACGAAGCGAATGCCACATTCCTAGCTTCAACGTCTTTACGGTAACTCACATAAAACCAGAAAGACAATCGGAGATCATCTCGCACCAGCACAGAGTGGTCACCACCTTGACGTTCGTCTCGATACAGCAGACGAAATGTCAACCCCAGCATTCTTCCTCCAACAGGATTTGGACACACCAAAGCAAACGAAGCGAAGGCCACATTCCTAGCTTCGATGTCTTGACGGTAACTCATATAAAACCGGAAAGACAATCGGAGATCATCTCGCACCAGCACAGAATGGTCACCACCTCGACGTCCGTCTCGATACAGCAGACGAGATGTCACCCCAACGTTCGTCTCGACACAGCAGACGCAACGTCATCAAACAAACGGAGCCACGGCAAAATACCTAGTTCCCACCGCAACATTCGTCTCGATACAGCAGACGCAATGCCAGCAAACGAAGCAAAGGCCAAATTCCTAGCTTCAGGGTCTTGACGGCAACTCACATAAAGCCCGAAAGACTATCGGAGATCATCCCCACACCAGCGCGGAGTGGTTATGACTCATCGGGGCTCACCAAAATAAGCCTAACCTCAAGTAAAAAGCGACATGGCAAATTCCTAACGCTTGCTCTTCCGACGGTCAAACTGCCAAGGAGGATTGCTTGAAGACGTCTTGTCCAGCCTCCGAAGGGATCAGAGACACGGCAGTCGCAGGGCTACTCGAACAGCACGATTGCCTATCGAGGACTATATCAGCTTATGCGACGGTACGATGGCCAAAACCCTAAGTACCACCAACCTTAACGGGCTTCTGTCGTAAAGAGCAGAGGTTAAATGCGACGTTAAGATGTTCTTGTGAGAAACGCTCGATTCGTCTCGACTTGTAAAAAAATTGTCGAGGCGGCTCGACTCGTGAGATAAAGCCTTAGGCAGTGGGCATAAAAGAAACCTGTTTCCTAAGCGCTGGGACCCCGCAAGTTGACCCAAAACGGTCTCTTGCATACCATCCACGGGTCTCACTCTCCAACGTCGAACTTCGACAAGGAGGGGAACAACCGCTTACAAGTCCTCTCGACTCGTAAGAGGGAAAAATTCTCTTATAGGATCCTTACGACTTATAATAGAAAACCATACTTAGGAATCCTCACGATTCCTAAGGAGAAAACCCACCTACGAGATCCTCTCGATCCATAGGGAGAAAAGTCTCTATGAGACCCTCACGGCTTATAGAGTTGAAAAGTCTTAGGCAGCAGATCTGAACCTGCGGCCTAAGCCATCGCTATTTCTTAAGAAAGTCAAGAAGCGTGCTCCATTATCCGTCAACCATGTTTATTAAGATAGCATGCCGATAATAAGAGAAAGAAGAAAGCTACAGAAAGAACATCCGATTTACATTTGATCAGGTGTTCGAGACGCATTCATTTATGCATGGGCAGAAGACTTAGGACGAGAAATAAGATAAGCTGAAATAATAAAAAAAAGATGAGGGTTTCCATTCATATTGCTAAAAATTCTTACAATCACAAGAGCAATGAATAAGAAACATTATTCAAATTATTACAACGGTATAACCTCAGATCCGGGGCACGGATTGAGGAATTCAAAAGTAAGGCCATCCAGAGTTCTTCTGGCCTTTCTAATTATTCTTATACGCAGCCTCTCGCGCTCCTCTGTGTCAAGATCCTCGGCAAGCCCTCCCGGCCTTCGATAAGCAGCAACTATCGTCGTCTGTTGGAAGATTTGGTGTAGCATGTCAATGAGGCTGTCCCACCGTTTCTTCGAGATTAGCCCCGTCAGGTACACTGAATGCACCTTGTCCTCGGCATCATCCAGCGCATTGAGCGGCAGGGCCTCGTGAAGACCCGGAAGTGCTCTCCATATTGCTCCCAGCACGACTTTCAAAAGAGCCGAACGACGGGGTAGCAGCCAACCACCGCTTGCGTTCAGACGACCCATGACCTCTGCACATTGAGCGTCTGTAAACTCCTGGTTTTGTTGACGACCCTGTGCGCGGATATCGTCATAGGTGATGAACTCGTGCAAACTGTATAGATGTACCGCCATTATGCCTGGAGGAAATACCACAGGAAGATTAGCGATAGAAGAAAAATAATATACATAGAGGGCTAAATTCCTAGAGAGCAAAACTCTGTTCAGGGATTAAAACCCATGAACAAAAGCTTAATGAAACCCCAATGGGGATCTCTTTAGATCAAAAGATCTGTGAGAGCAAAGCTCTTTAACTGAGATTAATTTAAATTAATTTGATTTACATTAATTTTACTTAAAATTTCTAACTTTAAAAATGAGCAAAGCTCTGCTAGTGAAACCCCAATGGGGATCTCTTTAGATCAAAAGATCTATGAGAGCAAAGCTCTGGTGGTTAAAATTAATTAAAATTAATTTAATCAAAGAATCAATTTTACCTAAAGTTTTTCTAAAAACTTTGGAAAGGAGAGCAAAGCTCTGGAGTTCTTGAAGGCAAGAGCAAAGCTCTGAAGTTTTTTGAAAATAAAAAAATCTGAAAGATGATAAGCATCTGTGGGGGACCAAAGGTCCTATTTATAGGCATCAAGTACCTCTTCGACTTCCGAAAGTTGTCACGGCGGTTGGAATTCCGCCACCGTTGCGCTCACGTTTGGGGCCACGTAAGCGCAACGGTGGGGGGGCATTTGTTTACCCCAATCAGAGCAAAGCTCTGTTCAAATTCCGAAGCGGGAGATAAAGCAATGCTTCATCTTCCCCCAATCAGAGCAAAGCTCTGCTTTGAAAATTTAAAAATTTAATAAATGAAGCAACGCTTCAGATTATTTGCGCTGCGCAACACGCCACGTGTCAGGCGCAGATGCATCAGCGCAGCGCCCAAGGCAGCGCACCCTATCAGAGCAAAGCTCTATTTAAAGAAAAACTAAAGGAAGCAACGCTTCAGTTGCGCAAGCACTGCGCTGCGCGACAAGTGTCAGCGCAGATGCGCTAGCGCAGTTGCGCTGCGCTGTGCGCTGCGCGACACGTGTCAGCGCAGATGCGCTAGCGCAGTTGCGCTGCGCTGTGCGCTGCGTGACACGTGTCACGCGCTGGGGCATCTGCGCCAAACAGAATTAAATTTCTAAGAAATCTTTTCTGTTCTTGTTAAAACAAGAAAATTTTCTTCTGCAAAGCAGAAGCCCTTGGATCAAAGATCCAACGGTGGGGAAAATTCCCCAAATCACTCAGAGAAGGATCTCTTTAACAAATTTAACTAATTTATGGGCACTATAAAAAGGACCCCAGACCTCAATTCAAAGGTATCAACATCTTTCTAAAAAAAAAAGAAGAGAACTCTTGAGAACTCCTCAAGAACAACAGAAGGTAAAAACCTTTAGGAAAAAGAGAAAATTCTCTTATGGACAAATTATTGATCTAAGAACAAGATCAATAATCTTAAATAAAAAGAAAAATAAGTAATAATAGTGCTTTGCACTTTCTTATGAACCATTGGTTCTTTGAAAACAAAAGAAAACTTGTTTTCTTTGATTTAAAATCGATCAAAATATAAAACAGTGCTTTGCACTTGAAAATTTGCGTTGTTGCGCTCCTTTGTCGGCGCAACTCAACAGAGCACGCCACGTGTCAGCAGCGCAACAGCGCAGCGCACTAGCGCAGCGCACTGCGCTGTTGCGCTTGCGCTCACCAGAGCATGACACGTGTCCTCACCACAAGCGCTTGCGCTCAGTAATTGGCGCAAAGCGCCTGGCAAATGCAATGCATTTCTTTCCTGAAAGGCCAGGCCCAATTAAAAGACTAAACAGGCCTAATTAAATTGATGCTCTGCATCATTTATAAATGGGCAGAGCCCAAACGAAATAATAAAAATGCTATGCATTTATAAAGGGGGCAAAGCCCAGACAAAACAGATGCCTTGCATCATTTATAAATGAGCAGAGCCCAGGATAAATTGATGCTCTGCATTTTTATGGGCAAAGCCCAAACAAAAAAATGGAAGAAATGCAATGCATAAAAATGTCGAACATTTTCAACTGGACTTAGCCCAATTCTGGCCGTAAGTCCTTAAATTAAATTGAATTGGGCACAAATGCCCCTTCAAATCAATTTATATCCGGTTCGAGGGTACATCTCCGAGCTCCTCTGACACTTCTCGTTGTAATCCTTCAACGACGTCAGAGAGGCGACGGGTCCCAACGACCATACATGAATATGGACTGCGGGGTCCTTAAACTCGTGGACCGGAACGTCCTTAAACTAATATCGGACCGAAACGTCCCTAAACTAATATCGGACCGAAACGTCCCTAAACTAATATCGGACCGAAACGTCCCTAAACTAATAACGGACCACCACGTCTTTAAACTGGAATATGGACCACCACGTCCGTAAACTGGAATATGGACCACCACGTCCGTAAACTGGAATATGGACCGCAACGTCCCTAAACTACCTATGGACCACTATGTCCCTAAACTGGAACAATAGAGCCTCCAAATGCTCTTTTGCCGGATCTAAACGATCCCGTTTAAGTTGATCTTAGCCCCCAAACACGGCTAACGTATCCTTAAATATCCAAACGGACTATAAAACTCCAAATCAATCTTGGTTCAAGGGTACATCTCTGAACTCCTCTAACATCTGCCGTTGTAATCCTTCAACGACGTTAGAGAGGCGACGAGTCCCGATGGCCAGATATTAAACGGATTATCACGTTAAGTTGATCTTAGTCTCAAGCAGGACTATCGTATCCTTAACGAACGTTTAAGTTGATCTTAGCCGCAACGCGACTAATGCATCCTTAAACTAAAAACACCAAACCCAAATCTAAGTAAATACGGATTTGGACTAATCCACGTCCTACGGTCGACGGCATTACTCAGTCTCCGTATACAATCCACGGGCAACCACAAACAAAACAAACACATACGACACGAAGTGAAATTCTGGAGAAGGAGAAAGTTGTTACCGCGATGCGGTAGCGTAATTAACTGCAGGGGCTTGCGCCTGCAGGGAAGAGCGTCCCCACAATCAAAAACCCCTCACCCGAAGGGGGAATCTGACGAAGTCTGCTACATCGGCCGCATCCGTCTAGACCTCCGATACACGGTGTCATAAATCAACTTGGCATCTTCGGAGAGGTAGACGGATAAAACCATATAGCATCTGCCCCGAATCTCAGGCTAGACGCAAAGTCCAGGCCGCCATTCGGAGGGGAACAGATTCTATACCTACCAGTAAATCTCCTGCCTTGGCCAAGGACTTCGTGTAATGGCTCTCCTAGACACAGCGCGATCTCACCCCCAATACCAGGAGAGACGAAACCCCTGTCGATCCGCTCACTGCCTCCATGTGGCTCGGGACTGTACCCAACTAAAACCTGTTTACACGACTCCTTTGAGCCATGGTAGGATAGTAATCAATGCACAGTGGGAACTCACACGAGACAAATGACGATCTCAGGTCGATGAACTAACCTGTATACATGTCACCAGGGAACTGCTATCTGACGTCAGGTATAATACCAACTAGCATGTTCCCGGCGAGTTATGTCTAGTGTACTCATAACCCAATGAGCACCTGTATACATCTTAGGTGAACCAACTGACACCAATGGCTTGTGAGACCGGCCACCGCCCCTCGTCGGGGTCTCGACTGTATACACTAGTCTACTAATGGAGTATCGATGCCCAGTCTCGAAACTCCCACGACTAGGGACCTTTTAAGGATGTGCTTATAGACCCCAGCTCCCACGTATAGATCGCCATCATACTGCTGGCCGTCAAGCAAGAATCCTAAGGGCTCTATCAACATGCAATAGTGACCTCTAAGGTCACCTAAACCTGTACACGATGATAAAGATAAACCAGATAGCATACTATCATCTTGAGTAAGACTGTCCTACCGTCATAGGTCCTCCCTCAATCATTGCAATCACGTGCCTGTGATCCAATAATTGACTCTAAGGGCATTATATCCAACACCATGCCTCCTCCATGTTTTCATCCCATGCCCCTTCTTATCCTGACGCGTGCCGTATTGCGTCAAGATTTTACCTTCCGTTGATCTGCTGTTGGCGATGATGGACGGCTGAGATTTGAGTTGGAGGTTGACTCCTGAAGCGTGTGGATCTCAATGGGCTGTGGTTTTAAGGTTGAGCCGAGCTACCTGTAAGGAAGTCCCAGGATGGTTGTACCACCGAGGACCCTCCGACGATCAAGTTAGTGGTGCAAGTCGAGCAGAGTAACAGCTTAGTGAGGAAGGAATTTCTTACTTGAGTCGCTTGAAAGAGGGGTTTATGTAGCGGTGGCAACAGGCAGGCAGGTGCGAGAATCACGCCGGCCGTTACACCCACAACGTCATGCCCGCGTGATAGGAAGGATCTCCCATTAATGGCGAGGCAGGCTCGTTAATGGGGATCATGATGGCATGGAACGTGGGATCGTGGCCGGCGGATATCTCGCGCATGGTGAGATTCGCGGAGGCGAGGCAGATGCACCTGCGATCGATATCGTTGGTCGGTCGATGGGACCGAGGAAGATGAGCTCGGCTGGAGGCTTAGAACCGAGTGGTAGGTCGAGCTATCTTGGTTCTGTGGTAGCCCGGAGGCGAGCTGAGAGGTCCGAGGAGGCCAATTGTGCAGGGGGCTCGGAGGTGAGCCAGCGGTTGTTTATAGGATAGGCATAGGAGTGGTCAGGTCGTCCACTGCAGGTCCTTTCTTGCAAGCTTCGGGATACGTCATATGCCACGTGTCAAGATCTGGGAGATCACTGATATCGAGCATCATCATTAACCCTCCACTCTCGTCCTGACCTGCTCACTGGTCGGGTCGAGAGTGGTCTGCCGGGTCACCCGAGGTAAGCTCCTTGTCGTAGATATCGTGATTATGCATTCCCGGGCATCCAACTGTATCTTCTTGGAGACGTCAGCGGATCAGGGGTCCAATCCCGCATTAAAGAGGATGCGCCGGATCGTGCGTACGTTCACCGAAGCGACAGCCTATGTGTCGGGCGCTGGTTGGCTGACGCGATGGGCCGCGGATTTCTGGCGTCTGATGGGATACGACCAATGCGCGCGCGACAGGTGGAGCGATCGTGGCCATTGAATGCAATTAGTCGTTCCGGCGAGAGAGGGCTGTCGCCGTAGTATGTGTACGCCGGCAACCATAAATAGAGGTGGGGTCCCTATCATGGCCCATACCACTTCATATTTTCCTCGCCTTGGGTCTTATTAGCTCGGCGCTCTCTTTATAGGTCGGACCTCTGTGTTCCCCTTCCAAGGACCCATCATCTTAATCAGGTTAGATGTCTTCTTCTGAAGAGTTTGTAGAAATAGATCGGGTAGGGTCTAGGAAGCCCACCGTAGATTTTTCTTCTTCTTCTCCTTCTTCATCTTCTTCTCCTTCTTCATCTTCTTCTTCTTCTGCTTCTTCATCCACTGAGTCGGAGTCTTCCTGGAAAGTTAGGGTCAGATCCTCTTCTCGAGGTCGCGAGATGGGGGCGATTCCCAGAGCGGATGTCGCGGATGCACCTGGTGTGTCATCCATGGTAAGGTATGAGGATGAGCTTGCCACTGCTTGGGCTCGCTTCCACATTCCACCCGGCTATACGCTACGTTTGGCCGAGAAAGGGGAGAGGGCAGATCAGGTACGGGGTAAAGAGATTGCCCTGTATCTGGAAGATTTTTGGGCCGGAATGCGCTTGCCCTTCTCTCCCGAGGTTGTTGGAGCGCTGAATTGTTAGTTGTATGTATGCCCTAGAGGCCAGTATTGTACATATGTTGTATATTATATTGGATGCTTGGACATATATAAAGATGACTTTCTTGCTCGATATGATAGTATGCTATCTGGTTACTCTTTATCTTAACATGTACACTAGTCTCTTTAAACTGTCTTATGGTTACATGTTGGTAAAGCCCTTAGGATGTGTACTTGACTACCTGGACTATGATGCAGATCATACTAGTGGGGACATGGTAGTCCATAAGTACATCCTTCAAGGTCCCTAGTCGTGGGTGTATCGAGACGGGGCATCGATATACCAGAGTAGACTAGCGTATACGCTTCTCGACCCATGAGATGGGCGATGGATGATCCCATATCCATTGGTGTTTGACATCAGAGATGGTATACGGGTGCTCAGTGGAGACTGGGTACACTGGACGGACTCGCCGAGAACTCCCAGATGGTATTATACCTCACGTCAGATGGCAGTTCTCAGGTGACACTTGTGCAGGTTAGTCTGTAGACCCGAGATCGTCATAGAGTCTTGTGTGATTCCCACTGTGCTTTGATCTCCACCTTACCACGTCCATGAGGGCGTGCAAAACGGTGGTCTTTGGGTACAGTCCCGAGTCACATGGAGGCAATGAGCGATAGGAGGGGTTTCGTCTCTCCCGGTATTGGGGGTTGATGTTGCGCTGTGCTCGATTGGCCGTAACAGGGAAGTCCCTGGCCAGGGCTGATCAGAGATTTGCTGGTAAGTGTTACCAGTAGTTTCTCGACCCGTTATGAGCCTCATATCGACACGACTTATCGAGCTATTGGGGTCTGACGTTTACCACCCCTAGGTGAGATATGCGACATATCAGACGATCAGACCGGACTGTACGGTAAGTGTTACTGGTTGGATTCACAGGAGTGTGATCGGGCTAGCTCGTCGATCTTCTGATCGCTCAATACCCGGATGGCGGTTACGTTTAGCAGACCGCTTGCGGCTTGTGGGTGCTTGATATGATCATCATCTGCTACCGGCGTATTGACGAGTCTTTAGAGTCCTACACAGAGGTTTCCTGGCTCGAGCGAAACGAAATAGGAGCGCATATGAGATATGTGCGGGACCGAGAATAATACCAGTATGTGATACTGTATTCGATTCTCGCAATTTGTAACATTGATCGGTTATATGCGTTATAGCCGGGTTATCGGATCAAGTGTTGATTCGGTAAGTTGTTACTATTGATATTAGTCGGTTATATGCGATATGACCGGGTCGTTAAATCAAGTGTTGATTTAATGATTTAATGTATAATTATATATTTGATATATTACTTTACATTAACTAATATAGGTTCACTTTAAATGGATTTTCTCACTTGATGTGCATGATGTATATGTGATATACTTTTGTGCACTTGTATGTATCATATTTGATGATGCATGTTTATATGGTTAAGTATAAAGAATAAAACCATGGTTAAGTAGATAATTAGGGTTTCGTTTTAATCACTCATTTATTTATCCATTCCTTTTTATTTAAATAATTTTATGAAAACAAAATGGTTTTCTTTTTGTCATGAAGCTTGATGAAGCTTCATAAAGGTTTGACTCAAAAACCATTTTGTCTTCATGCTAAACCCTAACTATTCCCACTTACCATGGTTTGCTCTCTACACTTAACCTTAGTTTGATTATGATAAGTATTGTTTTTATTTTCATTTTAAAATAGACTTATCATAATTCTAGCTCATCTTCTTCTTCATCTTCAAGTTTGAAACCTTGAGGCCATCAATGGCAACTTGAGCTTGAGAGTGAGAAATCCAATTCTAAAGAGAACCCACCTCCTATTTCTTCATCCTCTATCTCTTGCCAAGTAGTAGAGTGTGTTTTCTTCACAAGTTTCATCACTTTGTGAAGTGGGAGCTTGATCTAGCGATGCCTCGACGTAGATCATCTTCGGCATCGTCGTCGATGACCAAGCCCGTTCATTCTCCGATGAAGCCGACGCTAGAGCCCGGAGTTCGACTTGGACAGCGAGGAGACTTCGTTGCGGAGCCATGGAGGTGGATATCCGGATCTACAAAGGTTGTAATTTCCATATTCTAGTAGTTAAGTGTTAACTAGTTTACTTTTCGCCTAGATTTCTAGTAACGATCCGTTAACTAGGGTTTCTCGGCACCATAATTTTGTAAAATGGCATGGTTGATGCCTAGGTGAGACCTCTACTGTGTGCCTAGGAACCCTACAGTGGTATTAGAGCCTAGCTAGAGCCTTAGGCGAAGTCTAGACGGAGTTTGAAACCCGGACGAACCGAAAACCCAACCCCAAAATAGCTCTCTGGAAATTTTTCAAATTTGTGGTTTTTTGTCAATTAAAAATGCTTAAAAAATTCAGCAATAAAATCTAAGAATTACTGTGCAAAACGTTTCCAGTGAACAGTACAAAGTGCGGCGGAACCGCGGCAGAAGCTAGGCTTCTGCGGCGGTTCCGCGGCTAAATAGTGACGTCAGCCCTTGGTTTTTGCACAGTAATTCCTGATTAATTGTTCTGAGTTTTCTGGGAATTTTAATTTGACTCCAGAGTTGAGTATTCTGGGGTTGTATAGGGAATCGACGATTCGATCGGATTATCGAACTTTGTCTATGTGTTTTCCGGATAATTTTTTGAATATGTTAAAAAGTTCGACCGGATATAAATACCCAATGTTTCCCCTGCCAAAAATATCCAAGTGTTGGATTATTGTGTGGTTTAAGGACGTTCTGAGTAGTGCAAGTAACGCGATGGTCCCTCTAGAAGACAACAAACCTTAAGTCGATTATGTGACCGTCTTGAACTGCCCTTTGAACCTTCGGGTTTGGGGCAGTACGGCGTGCCACATGTGAGGCGTTGGCTTGACCCTTCTACGGCTGGACCGTTGGTACTGAGGCATGAAACGAATGTCTTTGAACCTATTTCATTTGTTGGATGGTTTCGGGAAAACTTGGGTGTTCGAATGTTCGATCGGAAAGTTTAATATATTCTATTTATCTGGAATGGGATACAATAATTGGAATTCACAAACAGTTATGTGATAACTGAATGAATGATATAAATCTAGCGGTTTAGTTTCATTTGATATTGAAAAGAGTTTTCGATAATGAGACTAAAATGCGGGATTTATATCTGTTAGGCATGTGATGTCTAAGTATTTCATTTGATTAGGCATGCGATGTCTAAAGAAGTTGCGGATTCCAATTGTTGTAGTTTTACACTTTCTTTTCTGTGACCGTAAGTGTAATATGTGATATCACCGGTTTCGTTGCTATATGTCAACGACAATTGGGATGCGCATATTTACTTACGTTGATGACATGTGATGTTATTTGTTGCTGGATATGTTATATTGGATCGTCGTGTTCGAATAGCCGGGGGTTTTTATGTGAGATGAGTGTTTTTCATTTTCATTCATGTAAAAACTTGTATGTAATATTCTTTCATTTGGGGAACTTACAGGTAGCGGAAGTTGTCACCCTTTGTATATTATTTACTTTTCCACATTAGGATAGACCCAAGGAGGGGAGAACAAGTAACCGGGTTCTGGGGTCCAGTGGGAGACCAACTCGAGGAGTCGAGTCCGGGTCTCCTAACCCTAGAATTGGCAGGGTTGCTTGCCGCTCTCGTAGGGGTCTAGGGGTGTGGGATTGGCTATTCATCACGACCGTGGAATCCGTGTTTTATACTGGCTCGTATTGAAAACACGGACGTCCTAGTATATCCAATATTTCATATGTTGATTCTGCTGCGATATCTGTGTTGTGATTCTGTGATGGATATAGTATATAGTATATATGATATATTATATAGACGTTACTTATGTTTTACACCCGCGCTAGCCCTGCCCTGCTCTGTCGTTAGTTACCTAACCTAACGGTGCACGAGGGGACATCGAGGCGAATGCGGATGGCATAAGTGTACGTCATATCTATCTGTGATGTTTAGGTATTTAAATGATGAGACTTCATTAATGTGATTAATGAAAGATAAGAAACCTAAGATGTTGTAGAATCGAATTTTAAAATAAAACAGGTAGCTACAGTTCTTGCTTTGCACAGCGGTGTATATGATATACCCTGCACCTTATTCGATGAGGAAAGGACCGAGATCCCTTCACCGGGAGTGACTCCTTTAGCAATAACTGGCAGATGCTACACACTCGGTTTGCTTTTGACTGCTTTTGGGTTTTTGCTTTGCACAGCGATATATATGATATATCCCGCACCTCATTCGACGAGGAAAGGACCGAGATCCCTTCACCGGGAGTGACTCCTTTAGCAAAACTAGAAAAGCCTCAAAATCACTCCATTTCAAAATTTCATTTGATTCTACAACGATATCAAGTTCATTGCGCTCATGGTTTTCAGAAAAACCTGGCGTAGCCCTCCGTCATTTCAGATGAGTAGTAGTTAGTATTCGTGCTACGTTTGTTGGCCAGCGTCAAGGCGTAGTGTGCGGTAGCTAACTAGTATTTATCTGCTTATGCATATGATGCAGATTGGATTAGGGTAGTCGTGCGACTTTGTTGGCCTGCGTCAAGGGTCGTACGGGTGGGTTTAATTCGATCAGGAAATGACGGGTTGAACTTGACTAGCGCACTATGGTTTGTTGGCCTGCGTCAAGGTCATAGCACGCTAGGGGCAAAATATTATCGGGAATTTCAAGTGTTGAAATTTGCAATGAGATTGCATACCTTCTATGAGATAGTTGGATCCCGATACCCACTGCGAGTAAGAGTTACTCCTGGGAGAGTTTTACACATTGCAATTAGCTGATCAAGTAGGTGTCCAGAAAGGTGTCAACGGGGTTACGCCTCTGGGAAAATGAGGTTTACATTAATTAGGTTCGTGCGAAAGCACAGGGGACCTCCCTCAAAGTACCGACACTGGCCTGGCTGAAAGATTGGCGAACTTGTAGTGTGTAATTAATCCCGGCTAGTCTTTCCTTTTAGGGTTTGGAGGAAGATTTGATAAAAAGCAGTGGGAGCCATCCTGATTAGATAAGATAATAACCAATCTGATCTTGCACGAGCATACGCTAAAGTGTTTTCTTCTCTCTCTCTCCAGGTAGCGACCATTTCATGCCCTAATAAAGATAATAATATGGATGTATTGACCGAACCCGCATGTTTTACTGTGCTGGGGAACGTTGGTTCCGTTCTTTCTTATAAGAGTTATAGGAATGAACAGGATATAGGGGAATACCAGGATTCCCATGCCACCCGAATGAAGAAAGTACATGTTGATGCATTTTCTTCGGGTGTGTTCGTTACTGAGAACTGTTTCTCCATTTGCTCTACGTCCTGGGTATTAGATACCGGGTCAGGATCCCATATATGTAATCAGTTACATGGGCTTAGGAAAGGTAGAGAACTTGGAGAAGGTGATAAAGACATTAGAGTTGGAAATGGTGCAATTGTTGCAGCTAAGACTGTCGGGGAATATCACCTTGTATTACCAACTGGTAATACATTGGTTCTGAACGAATGCTATTACATGCCGAACCTGATATGCAACATTATATCGGTTTCTTTATTAAGTAAAGAGGGATATAATTTTGTATTACAGGACAATGTTATGAACATTTTCCGTAACCAAAAGTTGGTTGGATCAGGCACGTTGTGCAATGGCATTTATGTTCTAAATCAATCAACAGTTCTGAGCATAACAAACACACACAAGAGGAAGAGTTCAGAACTGAACGAATCCTTCTTGTGGCATTGTAGACTGGGTCACATCAATGTGACACGACTAGCTAAGTTGCATAAAGATGGATATTTAAATCCGTTTGAATTTTCATCTTATGACACTTGCCAGTCATGTCTCAAAGGCAAGATGACCAAAACTCCGTTTACGGGACACGGAGAAAGAGTTACCGAACTCTTGGGACTGATACACAGTGATGTATGCGGTCCCATGTCTACACATGCCAGGGATGGTTCTTCATACTTCATTACATTCACTGACGATCTCTCTAGGTTCGGGTATGTGTTCCTGATGAAACACAAATCAGAAGCTTTTGAGAAATTTAGGGAATATAAGCAAGAAGTTGAGAACCAAACCGGAAAAAGTATTAAAATCCTACGATCTGATCGAGGAGGAGAATACTTAAGCAATGAATTCCTGGACTTCCTAAAAGAGAATGGGATTCTCTCTCAGCTGACTCCTCCATATACACCACAGCACAACGGTGTATCAGAACGGAGGAACCGCACCCTATTAGATATGGTGCGCTCTATGATGAGCACAGCTGAGTTACCTATTTCCTTCTGGGGATATGCACTGGAAACAGCTGCAGACCTATTGAATATGGTTCCCACCAAAACCGTGCCGACCACTCCATATGAGATATGGAAAGGAAAGAGACCATGTCTTAATTATGTTAAGATATGGGGTTGTCCGGCCTATGTAAAAACGCAAAATCCGGACAAACTCGCGGCAAGGTCCATTCTGTGTAAGTTTATTGGATATCCCAAACATTCGCGAGGGTATATCTTCTACCACCCTGAGGAACAAAGAGTGTTTGTTTCTCGGCATGCCACCTTTTTAGAAAAGGAATTTCTTGAAAAAGAGATTAGTGGTCATGAGGTAGAACTGGAAGAAGTTCCAGCTGCAGAAGCTACAACAGAAGATCTGGTGGAACCAGAGGATTCCGCAGTTCCCGATGAACCCCAGCCACTCCACCGATCTAGTAGGGTTCCTCGCCAACCTGAGAGATACTACGGTTTTCTCATGGACGGTGGGAGCGAGGATTGCATCATGGAGGATGATGACCCAACTAGCTTCGAGCAGGCCATCACGAGTGGGGACTCAGTGAAATGGCTGGATGCTATGCGGTCCGAGATGGAATCCATGTACACCAACAAAGTATGGACTTTGGACGTTGCTCCTGAAGGGGTAAAACCCATTGGGAGCAAGTGGATCTTCAAGAAGAAACTTGGTGTAGATGGGAAAGTGGAGACTTTCAAAGATAGACTTGTAGCAAAGGGTTTTCGTCAAAGACCAGGTGTGGACTATGACGAGACCTTTTCTCCAGTGGCTATGCTTAAATCCATCCGGATCATGCTTGCCATCGCTGCATATCATGATTACGAAATCTGGTAAATGGATGTTAAGACCGCCTTTCTAAACGGTGATTTAGAAGAGTGCGTGTACATGACTCAGCCAGAGGGCTTCGTAGACAGTGGGAGCAGCGGGAAGGTATGCAAGCTGCTTAAATCCATTTATGGATTAAAGCAAGCATCGCGGAGTTGGAACATCTGTTTTGACGTCGTTATCAAAGAGTTTGATTTCGTCAAAAATCCAGATGAACCTTGTATCTACAAGAAGGTGGCAGAGAGTAAGGTTGTCTTCCTCGTATTGTACGTGGACGACATACTCTTGATAGGAAATGATATTCCTATGCTGCAATCGGTCAAGCTCTTCTTATCACAAAGATTCTCAATGAAAGATCTTGGTGATGCCTCCTGCATATTGGGAATTAGGATCTATAGAGATAGATCCAAAAGGATTTTGGGATTGTCCCAATCCAGGTACATTGACACCATACTAAAGAGGTTTAGTATGGAAGAGTCCAAGCGTGGGAACTTGCCCACGATCTCTGGAGTCACTCTCTCCAAAGAGATGTCTCCCAAGACTGATTTGGAGAGAGCTCGCATGCAAGGGATACCCTATGCTTCGGCAGTAGGCTCTATCATGTATGCGATGCTATGTACCAGACCCGATGTAGCATACTCACTAAGTATAGTGAGCAAGTATCAAGCTGATCCTGGAGAGAGTCACTGGACAACTGTGAAGAGCATTCTCAAGTACTTGCGAAGGACTAGAGATATGTTCTTGGTGTATGGTAACGGAGAGCTCCAAGTGGAGTCCTTTACCAATTCGAGCTTCCAGAGTGATAAGGACGACTCTAAGTCGCAGTCGGGTTTTGTCTTTACCCTTTACGGAGGGGCGGTTAGCTGGAAGAGTTCCAAGCAGGAAACCGTGGCAGACTCGACGATGGAGGCTGAATACATCGCTGCCAACGATGCTGCCAAAGAGGCTGTCTGGATCAAGAAGTTCATTAATGAACTTGGAGTGGTTCTATCCATTGAGTATCCAATACCTTTGTATTGCGATAACAATGGAGCGGTGGCTTTGGCCAAGGAACCCAGGTCCCATCAGCGATCCAGGCATATTCTGAGGCGGTATCACCTGATCCGGGAGATAGTTGATCGCCAGGAGATCGAGGTCAGGAGGGTTGACACGAAGAACAACACGGCGGATCCACTCACGAAGGCCATTCCCCAGACACAGTTTGAGAGACTCTTCGGGATGCTCGGTATGCGATACTACAGCAGCTGGCCCTAGTGCAAGTGGGAGATTGTTAGTTGTATGTATGCCCTAGAGGCCAGTATTGTACAGATGTTGTATATTATATTGGATGCTTGGACATATATAGAGATGACTTTCTTGCTCGATATGATAGTATGCTATCTAGTTACTCTTTATCTTAACATGTACACTAGTCTCTTTAAACTGTCTTATGGTTACATGTTGGTAAAGCCCTTAGGATGTGTACTTGACTACCTGGACTATGATGCAGATCATACTAGTGGGGACATGGTAGTCTATAAGTACATCCTTCAAGGTCCCTAGTCGTGGGTGTATCGAGACGGGGCATCGATATACCAGAGTAGACTAGCGTATACGCTTCTCGACCCATGAGATGGGCGATGGATGATCCCATATCCATTGGTGTTTGACATCAGAGATGGTATACGGGTGCTCAGTGGAGACTGGGTACACTGGAAGGACTCGCCGAGAACTCCCAGATGGTATTATACCTCACGTCAGATGGCAGTTCTCAGGTGACACTTGTGCAGGTTAGTCTGTAGACCCGAGATCGTCATAGAGTCTTGTGTGATTCCCACTGTGCTTTGATCTCCACCTTACCACGTCCATGAGGGCATGCAAAACGGTGGTCTTTGGGTACAGTCCCGAGTCACATGGAGGCAATGAGCGATAGGAGGGGTTTCGTCTCTCCCGGTATTGGGGGTTGATGTTGCGCTGTGCTCGATTGGCCGTAACAGGGAAGTCCCTGGCCAGGGCTGATCAGAGATTTGCTGGTAAGTGTTACCAGTAGTTTCTCGACCCGTTATGAGCCTCATATCGACACGACTTATCGAGCTATTGGGGTCTGACGTTTACCACCCCTAGGTGAGATATGCGACATATCAGACGATCAGACCGGACTGTACGGTAAGTGTTACTGGTTGGATTCACAGGAGTGTGAGCGGGCTAGCTCGTCGATCTTCTGATCGCTCAATACCCGGATGGCCGTTACGTTTAGGAGACCGCTTGCGGCTTGTGGGTTCTTGATATGATCATCATCTGCTACCGGCGTATTGACGAGTCTTTAGAGTCCTACACAGAGGTTTCCTGGCTCGAGCGAAACGAAATAGGAGCGCATATGAGATATGTGCGGGACCGAGAATAATACCAGTATGTGATACTGTATTCGATTCTCGCGATTTGTAACATTGATCGGTTATATGCGTTATAGCCGGGTTATCGGATCAAGTGTTGATTCGGTAAGTTGTTACTATTGATATTAGTCGGTTATATGCGATATGACCGGGTCGTTAAATCAAGTGTTGATTTAATGATTTAATGTATAATTATATATTTGATATATTACTTTACATTAACTAATATAGGTTCACTTTAAATGGATTTTCTCACTTGATGTGCATGATGTATATGTGATATACTTTTGTGCACTTGTATGTATCATATTTGATGATGCATGTTTATATGGTTAAGTATAAAGAATAAAACCATGGTTAAGTAGATAATTAGGGTTTTGTTTTAATCACTCATTTATTTATCCATTCCTTTTTATTTAAATAATTTTATGAAAACAAAATGGTTTTCTTTTTGTCATGAAGCTTGATGAAGCTTCATGAAGGTTTGACTCAAAGACCATTTTGTCTTCATGCTAAACCCTAACTATTCCCACTTACCATGGTTTGCTCTCTACACTTAACCTTAGTTTGATTATGATAAGTATTGTTTTTATTTTCATTTTAAAATAGACTTATCATAATTCTAGCTCATCTTCTTCTTCATCTTCAAGTTTGAAACCTTGAGGCCATCAATGGCAACTTGAGCTTGAGAGTGAGAAATCCAATTCTAAAGAGAACCCACCTCCTATTTCTTCATCCTCTACCTCTTGCCAAGTAGTAGAGTGTGTTTTCTTCACAAGTTTCATCACTTTGTGAAGTGGGAGCTTGATCTAGCGATGCCTCGACGTAGATCATCTTCGGCATCGTCGTCGATGACCAAGCCCGTTCATTCTCCGATGAAGCCGACGCTAGAGCCCGGAGTTCGACTTGGACAGCGAGGAGACTTCGTTGCGGAGCCGTGGAGGTGGATATCCGGATCTACAAAGGTTGTAATTTCCATTTTCTAGTAGTTAAGTGTTAACTAGTTTACTTTTCGCCTAGATTTCTAGCAACGATCCGTTAACTAGGGTTTCTCGGCACCATAATTTTGTAAAATGGCATGGTTGATGCCTAGGTGAGACTTCTACTGTGTGCCTAGGAACCCTACATGAATCATTTAGGGTTAGCCCCGAGCTAGTTAGTGCCGAACTCGTGGAGGATTCTCCTTAGGTTCCTGGTTCGTTTGAAGTTGCGCACGATCCTCTTCTCGCTGAGCACCCTCGCCTCCTATCTCTGTTACAAAAGTCACCCCAGCACTCGCGCGGGCGAGCCGAGATGGTATACATCTCCTTTATGAAACAGCGGGGAAGTGCTCCCGGATCGGGGGTCGTCATCGTGTTGGGTTTCCCTTGCACCTAATCTAGGCTTTGGAAGCATCACACATGCCACTTTAAAATTTAGAGAGGTGCAAAGCAAACTAACCATGAATTTTTAACTATAAGTTTAGGGTAACAACAATTTGTATCACATACAAAGAACATTTTAACACTAAGTGAAAAGAATGCAACCTTTGTAGTCCTCTTGTGTTGACTCCTAGGATCGTTGAGAGTTTGAAATGGCTTCCTAGTAAGCTTCTTTGTCCACGATGATCCACCCGAAGTCCCTTTGTCCAAAGCTCCTTGCTATACTTGATTTTTGAAAGAAGTGTAGCAAACACTCTACACAAATAGGCTAGAGAGGTGTAGAATGATGAGGTGGTTTGTATTCTCTAATCAAAACCCTTTCTTTTTTACTACCTCAATCAAAAGAAAAATTAAGAGAGCTTGGAAGAGGAAGAAGGAGATGGCAAAAGATAATGATCAAGCTTAAAGGAAAAATGAGAAAAGAAAATATATATATTTTCATTCTCTCATCTCAATCCATGGTAAAATAATATCTAGATATTTTGCATTTGGGTTAAAGTCCAAATGAAAACTAAACCATGGGTTAAAGCTAGGTCAAATGAAAGAAGAGTGTAGAAAAAACCCATTTATGATTTAATTTTCATTTCCTTTTTTTAATCCAAAAATATATATATATATATTAGTGAACCATGTGAGTCTTCCATTGCCATCTCCCTTGTATCAACAACCATGATACAATGTATGTATGTATGTGTTCATGCACATCAACATATGCATACATGCATGCATACATCTATTTAGAAAAAGGGTTTAAATAAAGAATTGTTCTAAAAGTCAAATGTTAAATCAACACTTGATTTAACAAACCGGTCATATCGTATACGACCCGACCAATAGAAAAACGCCCGATTAATATACGGTATTACATACTTGCATTTAATCGGGTCCCCGCGCATATCCCATATGCACACCACATCGTTTCGCCTGAGCTAGGAAACTCAAGACTCGGCAATACACCGGTAGTAGGTGATGATCGTATCAAACACCCACAAGCCGCAAGCGGTCAGCTAAACATAACGGCCACCCGGGTATTGAGCGATCAGAAGAAATCAGCGAAGCTGTCAAAACTCCCGTCGAGCCAACTGGGAACACTTACCATACAGTCCGGTCTCTTCGTCAGATATGTTGCATATCGAATCTAGGGATGGAATTATCGACCCCAATAACTCAATAAGTCATGTCGGTGTATGGCTCATAACAGATCGAGAAACGACTCTATGACGATTAGGAGGACACACAAGACTCTATGACAATCTTGGGTCTACAGACTAACCTGTACCAGTGTCACCTGAGAACTGCTATCTGGCGATAGATATAATACCACATAGGAGTTCTCGACGAGTTCGTTTAGTGTACCCAGTCTCCACTGAGCACCCGTATACAATCTTTGGTGTCAGCACACCAAATGGATATAGGATCATCTATCGCCCATCATATGGGACAAGAATGGTATACGCTAATCTACTCTGGAATATCGATGCCCCGTCTCGATACACCCACGACTAGGAATAGTTCAAGGATATGCTCATAAACTACACGTGTCCCACTAGTATGATCTGTTTTTTAGTCGCAGTAGTCAAGCAAATATCCTGAGGGCTTTATCAACATGTACCAAATGAGTAAAATGCATGATCAAATGAACATTTCAAGATAAAGTAAACCAGATAGCATACTATCATGTCGAGCAAGAAAGTTATCTATATACATATATACATGTCCAAGCATCCACTATATATATAATGGCCTCTAGGGCATACATATATCCAACAATCTCCCACTTGTACTAAGGCCAATTATTGGCGTATCTCATACCCAACATCTCAAAAAGTTGCTCATGTTGCGGCTGTGGAAAGGCCTTGGTGAGTGGATCCACGATGTTATTCTTTGTATCTACTCTCCGAATCTCGATCTCGTGGCGATCTACTATCTTCTGGATCAAATGATATCGCCTTAAGATGTGTCTGGACTTCTGATAAGACCTGGGTTCTTTGGCTAACGCCATAGCCCCATTATTATCACAATACAATGGTATTGGATCAACAGTGGTTGGAACTACTCCTAGTTCCGCGACGAACTTCTTCATCCAGACAGCTTCCTTGGCAGCATCATTTACAGCAATATACTCAGCTTCCATCATGGAATCTGCAATGATATCCTGTTTGGAACTCTTCCAACTAACCTCCCCTCCACTGAAGGTAAATACAAACCCTGAGATAGATTTGTTGTCATTCTTATCACTTTGGAAGCTGGAATCGGTAAAGGCCTCCATTTGGAGATCCCCATTACCATACACCAAGAACAATTCTTTAGTCCTTCGCAAGTACTTAAGAATGTTCTTCACTGCTATCCAATATTTCTCTCCTGGGTTGGATTGATACTTACTTACTATAACTAGTGCATAAGCTGCATCAGGGCGAGTATATAACATCGCATACATTATAGATCCTACGGCTGAAGCGTAGAGTATAATGCTCATGCGAACTCTCTCTTCATCAGTCTTCGGACAGAAGTCTTTGGAGAGAGTGATTCCATGACAAGCGGGCAAGGCACCACGCTTGGAATCTTCCATACTAAACCTTTTTAGGACGGTGTTAATGTACCTTGATTGGGACAATCCCAATAACCTCTTGGATCTATCTCTATAAATCCTTATACCCAAAATGCACGAGGCATCACCCACGTCCTTCATGGAGAACCTTTATGATAAGAATAGTTTGACCGGTTGTAGCATAGAAATATCATTTCCTATCAAGAGAATGCCATCCACGTACAATATGAGGAATGTGACAGTACTCCCTACAATCTTCTTATAAATGCATGGTACATCTATATTTTTAACAAAATCAAACTCTTTGATTGTATCATCAAAGCAGATGTTCCAGCTCCGTGAAGCCTGCTTTAATCCATAAATGGATTTAAGCAACCTACATGCTTTCCCACTGCTCCCACTGTCAATGAAGCCCTCTGGATGATCCATAAAAGCATTCTTCTAAATCACCATTTAGGAATGCAGTTTTAACGTCCATCTGCCAGATTTCATAATCGTAGTGAGCAACAATAGCAAGTAGGATCCGAATGGATTTAAGCATTGTTACTGGAGAGAAAGTTTCATCATAGTCCAATCCTGGTCTTTGACGAAAACCTTTCGCTACAAGGCTTGCTTTAAAGGTCTCTACCTGTCCATCTACACTGATCTCTCTCTTAAAGATCCATTTGCACCCTACGGGTTTTATCCCAGGAGGTGCAACGTTCAAAGTCCATACTTTGTTGGTGTACATGGACTCCATTTCAGATCTTATGGCTTCCAGCCACTTCACTGAGTCACCACTCGTGATAACTTGCTGAAAACTAGTAGGGTCATCATCATCCATGATGCAATCTTCTCTATCACCATCAATGAGAAACCCATAGTATCTCTCTGGTGGGCGAGAAGTTCTACTAGATCTCTGGAGCGGCTGAGGTTCTTGAAGTTCTACTGCAACATCAGTTTCAACCAATTCGTCATGAGCAATTTGTGTCTCTAGAACCTCTTCTAGTCCACCGCATTGCCATCGGTACTATTTGTAAAAATTTCATTTTCCAAAAATGTGGCATGTTGAGAAACAAACACCTTTTGTTCCTCCTTATGGTAGAATAGATATCCATATGAATGTTTTGAATATCCTACAAATTTACACATGACCGATCATGTCTCGAGTTTATCCGGATTCTGCTTTTTGACAAAAGCCGGACAGCCCCATATCCTAACTCTTTCAAGAGATGGTCTCTTTCCACACCATATATCATATAGAGTGGTAGACACGGTCTTGGTTGGAACCCTGTTTAACAGATACATTATTGTCTCCAATGCATGCCCCCAAAAGGAAAGCGGTAACTCAGCATCACTCATCATGGATCGTACCATATCTAATAGCGTACGATTCCTCCGCTCTGACACACCATTGTGCTGTGGTGTATAAGGGGGAGTGAGCTGAGAGAGAATCCCATTCCCTTTTAAGAAGTCTGAAAACTCTGTACTCAAATACTCCCCACCTCGATCTGATCGAAATTTCTTGATACTCAATCCTGTTTGTTTTTCTACTTCAAGTTTTTACTCCTTGAATTTCTTGAAAGCTTCGGATTTGTGCTATAATAAAAACACGTGTCCGAATCTTGAGAAATCATCAGTAAAAGTAATGAAGTATGAAAAACCGCCTCTAGCATGTGTAGACATTGGTCCGCATACATCACTATGTATAAGGCCTAAGAGTTCCACAGCTCAGAGTTCCACAGCTCTTTCTTCGTGTCCAGTAAACGGAGTTTTGGTCATTTTACCTTTGATACAGGACTGACAAGTCGCATAATATTTATATTCAAAAGGATTTAAATATCCATCTTTATGTAGCTTGTTTAGTCTTGTTTCATTAATATGACCAAGTCTACAATGCCAAAGAAAAGCTTCATTTATATCTGAAAATTTTCTTTTATTAGTATGTTGTATATTGAAAACTGTGTGTTGGTTCAGAACGTAAATAGCGTTATTTAGTGTACCATACTCAATCAACTGTTGATTCAAGTTAATGTTCATAATATTATTTTGCAACACAAAATGATATCCTTCATTGTACAACAAAGAAACGGATATTATATTACATAGCATACTAGGTACAAAATAACAAGGGTTCAAAACCAAAATACAACCCGAAGGCAACCCCAGATGATACTCTCCTACGGATACAGCATGTACATTGGAACCATTTCCAACCCGCAGAGTATGGTCTCCAGTCTTCAAAACTCTACCGTTTCTCAATCCCTGCATACAATTGCAGATGTGAGAACCAGAACCAGTATCTAATACCCAAGATGCAGAGTTTATAGAAAAACAGTTTTCAGTTACAAACACACCTGAAGCGGAAGCATCAACATACTTCTTCTTCTTGAGATCAGCAAGATACACAGCACAATTGCGTTTCCAATGTCCCGACTTGTGGCAGTAAAAACATTCTCCTTTTCCACTTCCCGCGGCCCCAGATTTGTCTTTCCCCTTCGCCTTCTGAACTCCACCTTTCGGTTTGATGGGTTTCTTCTTCTTCTTTCCCTTGGTCTTGGTTTTTGGGACGGAAGAAGAAGATGGCCCAGCAAGCAGAGCGGGAGTCTTCACTTTCGTAAGCATGCTCTCTACACTTCTCAACATATTGAGAAGTTCAGACAATGATTTCTCCAAATCGTTCATATTGAAATTCACAATGAACGGAGCAAAGACGGGGGGAGAGACTGTAGAACAATATCTGTATATTGCTCATTATCCATGATCCATCCCAGTTCCTCGAGTTCTTCTATAGGACCAATCATCTTCAGAACATGTTCTCCTACTGATATACCAGGGGCCATTCGCATCTGAAACAACTTTCGAGATGCCTCGTATCGTAAAGTCTGAGATTGCTCTTCATACAACTCCTTTGTATGAAGAAAGATGGATTGAACATCCATCTTCTCGTACTGTTTCTGATGGATACTGTCCATAGAAGCAAGCGCGAGGCACTTGGCCGTGTTGCAATCAATATCTCATGTTTTTCGGATCTCTCTATCCGTAACAGATGATTCAGGACCTGGGACGGGTGGGGCTTTGGTAGTGAGGACATATGATACTTTATCATATGTGAGTGCAATGTTCAAGTTCCTCAACCATTCTCTATAATTCGATCCTGTCAGTTTGTTTTTCTCTAAAAGAAACTTAAGTCCCGTCATCAGGTATCTGCCATTAGGAGAGAGAAAAGAATACACTCAGCGAAATGCGAATGGCATAAGCGTACGTCATATTTTGGTTGTTTTCTGCAATGGTAGGATTAAATGATGGGACGCATTAAAAGAACTAATGCAAGAATATCACGCATTAAAAGAACTAATGCAAGATAATAAACCAAGTTAAAGTCGTTGGAACACTCTCGAAAAACCACTCGGTTCTTTTCAAAACAACTTTTAAATGCGGAGCTTGAGCCACTCCTTTTAAAAGCTATCTCGTTCCATCGACCAAATCAAGTTCACTACGTTCACGGTTTTGCCAAAACCATCCGTAGCCCTCCGTCGTTTCACATGAATAGTCAATAGTATTCAAGCTGTGTTTGTTGGCCAAAGTCAAGGCACAGTGATTGGTAGCTATTGGGTATTCATGTGCAGCATAGATAGATGCGTTGGTTTGGAACAGTCGTACTGCCTTGTTGGCCAAAGTCAAGGGTAGGTGCGGGTGGATTCAAATTAACCTGGAGAACGACGGGCAGAACTTGACATGTGACTTATGATTTGTTGGCCAAAGTCAAGGTCATAAGAGCATGGGGCAAAAATCCACATCGGGAGTTTCATAAGTACTGAAACTTGCTAGATTTGCATACCATTTGGAGTGTGATGATTCTGGTAGGATTCCTTCAGTTTCGTCACGCAATGATATTTGGATCCCGATCCTACTGTGAGTATATGCTACTCCTCGGGAAATTTCTCACTTAACGATCAATGCTATAAACCTAGTAGGTGCCTAGAAAGGTGTTAGCGGGGCTACGCCCCAAGGGAAAAGAGGTTCTTTAATTAAGGAACTTCGCGAAAGCGTTGGAAAACCTCCCTCGAAGTACCGACACCGGCCTGGCTGAACGGTTAAGCAAGTATTGTACGGTGGGATTGATCCTGACTAATTCTTCCTTTATGGTTTGAGGAGGGATTCGAGAAACAGTGGGAGCCATCCTGTTTAGACAAACTAAAAACCACTCTAAACTTGCAAGAGCATCATGCTGAGTGTTTCTTCTTCTCTCTCCTAATTGCAGCGACCAATCAACATGACTGGACTTAAGTTACTCCTAGATAAAAACAAACTGACAGGGCCAAACTACAAAGATTGGCTCAGGAATGTCAAGATAGCAATCACTTATGACAAGCTGGGGTATCTTCTTACCACCAAAGCTCCCCCTGTCCCTGGTCCAACTTCCAGTGTCGCGGATAAGGAAATCCGCAAGACTTGGGAGATTGATAGCGCGAAGGCCAAATGCCTCCTGCTTGCCTCGATGGACAACGAACATCAGAGGAGGCATGAGAATATGGACATGGAGTCCATATTGCTCCATACAAAAGAACTGTATGGAGAGCAATCACGTATCGCAAGATACGAAGCGTCGAAAAAGTTATTTTCGACAAGAATGGCCGTCGGATCATCAGTAGCCGAGCACGTGCTAAAGATGATCGGCTTCATTGAGGAGCTCGCTGACCTAGGGATCACATTGGAGAGTGAGCTATATACGGATATAGTTCTCCAATCCCTTCCTTCCACTTACGCCCAGTTTATACTGAACTTCAACCTACAAGAAAAAGAGGTTGAACTATCAGAGCTCCTCAACATGCTGAGGAGCGCAGAGGGCACCCTACAGAAAGGTAGGGATACATCCACTTTGTTTGTAGGAGGATCATCTTCTTCTAGGTCCAAGGCGAAAGCCAAGGGAAAGAAGAAGAAGGCCCCCGCCAAACCAAGGGGCGGTGTTAGTAAAGTGGATACGAAGGGAAAAGGAAAAGCAACAAAGATAGCGGGGAAGCTTGTGGATAAGGAAGAATGCTTCTATTGTCATAAGAAAGGACACTGGAAGAATGATTGCAGGGCCTGGAAGGCCAGAACACAGGAATTGAAGCAGGTTGCAGCTTCAGCTTCAGGTGTGTATGTTATTGAAAACTGTCTTTCAATAAACTCTACTTCCTGGGTATTGGATACCGGATCAGGATCTCATATCTGTAATTCTTTGCAGGCGTTGAGAAACCGTAGTGTTTTGAAGGCAGGTGACATGACCCTCAAAGTTGCGAACGGAGCTAGCATGGATGCTAAAGCCGTGGGGGACTATCACCTGGGAATGTCAGATGGACATGTTTTGGTTTTGCGTAATTGCTTTTTTGTACCCAACGCAACTTGTAATATCATTTCTCTATCTTTAGTTTCTAAAGAAGGTTATGAATTTGCGTTTGTAAGTAATGTTGTAAACATTCACCTTAATCAAGTTTTGATTGGGTCAGGTACATTGAGTAATGGTATATACGTGTTAAACCAACCACAGATTTTCAACGTCCAGAATACACACAAAAGAAAGTCTCCGGAAATGAATCAGACTTTCTTATGGCATTGTAGATTGGGTCACATCAATGAGAGAAGGTTGACTAAATTACATACAGAAGGATATTTGAATGCGTTCGAATATCAATCGTATGCCACTTGTCAATCTTGTCTCAAAGGAAAGATGACAAAGACTCCGTTTACTGGACAAGGAGTAAGAGCGAGCGAGCTCTTAGGACTCGTACACAGTGACGTGTGCGGTCCAATGTCTACACATGCCCGAAGCGGACATTCTTACTTCATTACTTTTACGGATGACTTCTCAAGGTACGGTTATGTCTTCTTGATGAAACATAAGTCCGAGGCCTTTGGAAAATTCCAGGAGTATAAGAATGAAGTAGAGAAACAGACCGGCAAAAGTATTAAGATTCTAAGATCGGATCGAGGTGGAGAATACTTAAGTGCCGAGTTCCTGGACTATTTAAAAGAGAACGGAATTCTCTCTCAGCTTACTCCTCCATACACCCCGCAACATAACGGTGTATCGGAGAGACGGAACCGCACCCTATTGGATATGGTGCGGTCCATGATGAGTAACGCTGAGTTACCGCGATCATTCTGGGGATATGCGCTAGAATCAGCCGCATACCTTTTGAACCGAGTTCCTACTAAGACCGTGCCTACTACACCATATAAGATGTGGTGTGGGAAGAGACCCTATCTTAAGCACATTAAGACATGGGGATGTCCGGCTTTTGTCAAAAAGCAGCATGCGGACAAGCTCGAGGCACGCTCAGTACAGTGCAAGTTTGTGGGGTATCCAAAGAACTCAAAAGGATATTTCTTCTACTGTGAAGAGGAACAAAAAGTTCTTGTTTCTCGTCATGCCTACTTCTTGGAAACTGAGTTTTTGGAAAACCAGATAAGTGGGAGCACAGTAGAACTGGAAGAAATTCCAGAACCACGGACTGTTACTGAAAGTTTAGTGGAACCAGAAGGTTCGGAAGAACAGGACATTCCTACGCCGCTCCGCAGAAGTAGTAGGCAGTCTCATCCGCCCGAGAGATAATACGGTTTTCTCATAGACGGGGATAGAGAGGATTGCATCATAGATTATGATGAGCCTACTAGCTTCCAGCAGGCCGTTCAGAGCGTTGACTCAGTGAAATGGCTGGATGCAATGCGGACCGAAATGGAGTCCATGTACACCAACAAGGTATGGACGTTGGACATTGCTCCAGACGGGGTAAAACCCGTAGGATGCAAGTGGATCTTCAAAAGGAAGATTGGTGTAGATGGACAGGTTGAGACCTATAAAGCTAGGCTGGTAGCAAAGGGTTTTCGTCAAAGACCTGGCTTGGACTACGACGAAACCTTTTCTCCAGTAGCCATGCTGAAATCCATTCGGATCCTTCTTGCCATTGCTGCCTTCCACGATTATGAGATCTGGCAAATGGACGTAAAGACAGCTTTTCTAAATGGAAATTTAGAGGAGTGTGTCTATATGGACCAACCAGAAGGTTTCATTCAGAGTGGGAGCAGCGGAAAGGTGTGCAAGTTGCTTAAGTCCATCTATGGACTAAAGCAGGCGTCGCGGAGTTGGAACATCTGCTTTGATGAGACGGTCAAGGAATTTGGCTTTATCAAAAATCCAGATGAACCATGTATCTATAGTAGATTTGTAGCGAGAACTGTAGTATTCCTCATTTTATACGTGGATGACATTCTCTTAATAGGAAATGACATTCCTATGCTACAATCTGTCAAGGGGTTCTTGTCACACAGGTTCTCCATGAAAGACCTGGGTGATGCCTCATACATTCTGGGTATCCGGATCTACCGTGACAGATCCAAGAGGATACTAGGACTTTCACAGTCCAGGTACATCGACACCATACTGAAGAGGTTCAGTATGGAAGATTCCAAGCGCGGTAACCTACCGGCTTGTCACGGGATCACCCTCTCTAAAGAGATGTCTCCCAAGACTGATTTGGAGAGGGATCGCATGTCTATTATACCCTACGCTTCTGCGGTAGGCTCTATAATGTATGCGATGTTGTGTACCAGACCGGATGTAGCTTATGCACTGAGTGTAGTAAGCCGGTATCAGTCTAACCCTGGGGAGAAACACTGGATAGCGGTAAAGAACATTCTCAAGTACCTGAGAAGGACTAAGGAGATGTTCTTGGTGTATGGCGGAAAAGACCTCCAGATCGAGGCCTTTGCTGACTCCAGCTTCCAGAGTGACAAGGATGATTCCAAGTCCATGTCGGGTTTTGTCTTTACCCTCAATGGAGGGGCGGTGCGTTGGAAGAGTTCCAAACAGGAAACCGTTGCAGACTCGACGATGGAAGCGGAATACATCGCTGCATCTGATGCCGCAAAAGAAGCTGTCTGGATGAGGAAGTTCTTGAAAGAACTTCAGGTGGTTCCGTCCATTGTTGATCCAATACCTCTGTATTGCGACAACAACGGGGCTATAGCTTTAGCGAAGGAACCCAGGTCCCATCAGAGATCCAGGCACATCTTAAGGCGGTATCACCTGATCAGGGAGATCGTAGATCGCCAGGAGATCGAGGTTCGGAGAGTCGCTTCAGAAGATAACACTGCTGATCCATTCACCAAGGCCCTGCCCCAGACTCAGTTCGAGCGGCTGATCGAGATGATAGGTCTTCGATACGCCAGTACATGGCCTTAGTGCAAGTGGGAGATTGTTAGTGTATATGCCCTAGAGGCCATTACTGTATCATACTGGTTTGTATATTACTTAATGGATGCTTGGGATATTCACCTTGTATATACAATCTTGCTCAAAATAGTAGTATGCTACTTGGTTTGTTTCTACTTCAATGTGTACATGTGTTTATTTTAGTATATCGCCTATACACATTAGTAGAGCCCTTAGGATCTTTGCTTGATTACCAGCGATGTGATGGCCGTCACACTAGTGGGGCTGGGTAATCTATAAGCACATCCTTATGCAGGTCCCTGGTCGCAGGACTATCGAGACAGGGCATCGATACTCCGGAGTAGACCAGCGCATGCGCTTCTCATCCCAGTGTGGGAGACGGTCTGTCCCACAGCCGTCAGTACGTCGTACTTGAGATAGTATGCGGGTGCTCGTTAGGTTACGGGTACACTGGACAGGACTCGTCGGGAACTGACTAGTTGGTATTATACCTATCGTCAGTTATCAGTTCCCAGGTGACATGAGTACAGCTTAGTCCGCTGACTTGACACTGTCACTTCGCCTCGGGTGTGTTCCCACTGTACTTTGATCACTACCCTACCACGGCTCAAAGGAGTCGTGCAAGCAGGTGGTGGTTGGGTGCAGTCCCGAAGCACTTGGAGGCAGTGACGGTTAGACAGGATTCGTCTCTCCCGGTATTGGGGGTTGACATCGCGCTGTGTCTAGGAGAGCCATTACACGAGTAGTCCCTGGCCAGGGCAAACGAGATATACTGGTAGGTTTCCAGTGTTATCTCAGGGTGTATTGGGCTTCAATCCGGCACGACTTGTACCGCTATTGGGGGACTGACGTTTACCGCCCCCTAGGCCCGCCATGCGATGTATCAGACGAACAGACCGGACTGTACGGAGAATGTCACACTCAGGCTCAGTAGGAGTTCAGATGGGTTTCGCCTCGTCGGTCTTCTTGTCGGCACTACCTGGGGACCGTTACGCACAGCTAGTGCCGCTTGCGGTCTATGGTTAAACCCACTGCCAGCGTAGTGTCGAGTCTTTAGAGTCCCACACAGAAAGCTTTTCGCCTTTAGGCAAAAGAGTAGAGGTCGCATAGTATTGCGACAGGTCGCATGGTTTTGCGACAGGGTTCGGTCACATCCATGCACTTGTGCACGTACAGTGTCCGGACAGTTTACACTAGCGGGCTTTGGTTTAAGCCAGATCCTAGTGTACCTTATGGGATTGGATTTATCCAGTTTGCACTCGTGTTCCTCGGAACGCGGATGCGGGTGTGTATGCACAGTTGACAGGGAGGCAGAGGCTGCGGATTCTCATTAGGGTTGTTGACAGTTGACCGTTGACTATTTGACTTTATGCTCAACCCTAATGAGAATATGATATGTGATTAACTATTATATTAATTAAGTATTATGGTGATATGGTTGTTGACTTGTTGACTTTTGTTGACTTGTTGACTTTGTTGACTTGTTGACTTTTGTTGACTTGTTGACCGGTTGACTAGGCTTGACTAGTTGACCATCATGATAACCATGGTTATCATTTCATGCCAAAGACTTTTACTTGCTTGTTCATTTGAGTAAAATGAGTGCATGACATGATAAGCTTATGGTTGCTTCAAACCATCACATAAGACTTTTTTGATATGATGAGTTATGATCACTTTGGATTATGAGAGGGTGAAAGACAAAAGAGTGGCTCATTCTTTCTTGCTCATTCTCTCTCTTGTTCTTGAGCTCTCCTCTTGCTCTCACCCTCAACCTCTTGCTCCCTCTCTTGATCTATGGTTCTCTTGTCTCATGAGTTGAGAATCAAGAACCATAGATAAAATCCCATTCTATTTCCTCTCTACTCATTCTAGTTCACTAGGTTTAGCAAACCAAGTGAACTAGTTTCTTCAAAGATCGAAGAAGGAGCTAAAGGTTGGAGCTTTCAAGTGGATCTATCTTCGGCGTACGGAGACGACGAGAAGGAGCCATCGGATCACCACCGGAGCTTGAAGAGAAGGAGTTCAAGACAAGCTAGGTATAACCATCTCTATCTGAGTAGCTAAATATCTTTAGCTTAGTATGCTAGTTTTAGTTTAGGTAAAGATCCCGACCTAGCTTAGTCCATGTTGTCTCTTGCGTTAAAATTTTGATTTTATACCGTTTCCGCCTCCCCGTAAGAACCGGGGGTCGCAACGTGGACTTACAGTGGTATCAGAGACTAACTAAACTTAAACTAGCTTGGTAGTAAAGTGTAACGAAGTTCGGAACCGAAAAAAAATCCAAAAACCTAACTTTTACAAAACCTGAGTTTCTGTTGAAATTTTTTCTCGTCAAATTGAAAAACTTTATACTCCTAAATTCGGCTCAGGGTTTTGTGTGAACACCCAAGAAAAACGTTGCCCTAATTCGTTCAAACCGCCGCGCTTCCGCCGCATGAGGTAGGCATTTGCCGCGGAAGCGCCTCGGTTTGTCGTCTTCTCTGCATCGTTTTTCGTGCAGTGTGTGTCTGTGTTGGTTTTGGGATTTTTGGAATGTATTATATGTGCCCAGATTTTCCAGAAAAGAAATTTCCTTTTGGGGTCCTATAATTCCGTATTTTTCCCGAACTTCACTGCACTTTGACTATGATGGTTATATCTGTAATGCTTGCATGTATTGAACGTCGGCTAATCGCTATAAGTCGATTGGTCGGGGTTATACATGATCTGTAATGTGCTGGAATGTGTATATAAATATGTTGGATTGTCGCGGGTGAATAGCCGGGGGTTGTGAGACGAGAGTTTTCTTTTCTTGCAATTCATGTAAATTTGTAAATTGATGTAATAATTATTTGTATGGCCGCACAACCGGGTCGGGGTTGTAGCCGTCATTGTATAATTTCTTTTTACTGTTTTTGCTCCTAGGATAGACCCATGGAGGGGTGCACAAACTACCGGGTATGCCGAAGTGTCGAGTGGCCTACTCATGGAGATGAGGGAGGTTGCTACGCTTCGGGTACTTGGCGGGTAGTTTGCCGCACCCGTAGGGGTCTTGGGTGGGGTTTTGGCTATTCACCGCGACCGTGTTATCTGTTTTTGTTACAGGCTCGTACAAATTACAGATTGCTAGTATATCCAATGTATTTATCTGTGATCTGAAATGTTTATCATTGCAGTATATCTATATATGATATTATTTAGGCGTTGCTTATGTTTTACAGACGCGCTAGCCCAGCCCCCGCTCTGTCGTTAGTTAAGTAACCTAACGGGTAATGACGGGGCCCCGTGGCGAATGCGAATGGCATAAGCGTACGTCATATTTTGGTTGTTTTCTGCAATGGTAGGATTAAATGATGGGACGCATTAAAAGAACTAATGCAAGAATATCACGCATTAAAAGAACTAATGCAAGATAATAAACCAAGTTAAAGTCGTTGGAACACTCTCGAAAAACCACTCGGTTCTTTTCAAAACAACTTTTAAATGCGGAGCTTGAGCCACTCCTTTTAAAAGCTATCTCGTTCCATCGACCAAATCAAGTTCACTACGTTCACGGTTTTGCCAAAACCATCCGTAGCCCTCCGTCGTTTCACATGAATAGTCAATAGTATTCAAGCTGTGTTTGTTGGCCAAAGTCAAGGTACAGTGATTGGTAGCTATTGGGTATTCATGTGCAGCATAGATAGATGCGTTGGTTTGGAACAGTCGTACTGCCTTGTTGGCCAAAGTCAAGGGTAGGTGCGGGTGGATTCAAATTAACCTGGAGAACGACGGGCAGAACTTGACATGTGACTTATGATTTGTTGGCCAAAGTCAAGGTCATAAGAGCATGGGGCAAAAATCCACATCGGGAGTTTCATAAGTACTGAAACTTGCTAGATTTGCATACCATTTGAAGTGAGATGATTCTGGTAGGATTCCTTCAGTTTCGTCACGCAATGATATTTGGATCCCGATCCTACTGTGAGTATATGCTACTCCTCGGGAAATTTCTCACTTAACGATCAATGCTATAAACCTAGTAGGTGCCTAGAAAGGTGTTAGCGGGGCTACGCCCCCAGGGAAAAGAGGTTCTTTAATTAAGGAACTTCGCGAAAGCGTTGGAAAACCTCCCTCGAAGTACCGACACCGGCCTGGCTGAACGGTTAAGCAAGTATTGTACGGTGGGATTGATCCTGACTAATTCTTCCTTTATGGTTTGAGGAGGGATTCGAGAAACAGTGGGAGCCATCCTGTTTAGACAAACTAAAAACCACTCTAAACTTGCAAGAGCATCATGCTGAGTGTTTCTTCTTCTCTCTCCTAATTGCAGCGACCTATCAACATGACTGGACTTAAGTTACTCCTAGATAAAAACAAACTGACAGGGCCAAACTACAAAGATTGGCTCAGGAATGTCAAGATAGCAATCACTTATGACAAGCTGGGGTATCTTCTTACCACCAAAGCTCCCCCTGTCCCTGGTCCAACTTCCAGTGTCGCGGATAAGGAAATCCGCAAGACTTGGGAGATTGATAGCGCGAAGGCCAAATGCCTCCTGCTTGCCTCGATGGACAACGAACATCAGAGGAGGCATGAGAATATGGACATGGAGTCCATATTGCTCCATACAAAAGAACTGTATGGAGAGCAATCACGTATCGCAAGATACGAAGCGTCGAAAAAGTTATTTTCGACAAGAATGGCCGTCGGATCATCAGTAGCCGAGCACGTGCTAAAGATGATCGGCTTCATTGAGGAGCTCGCTGACCTAGGGATCACATTGGAGAGTGAGCTATATACGGATATAGTTCTCCAATCCCTTCCTTCCACTTACGCCCAGTTTATACTGAACTTCAACCTACAAGAAAAAGAGGTTGAACTATCAGAGCTCCTCAACATGCTGAGGAGCGCAGAGGGCACCCTACAGAAAGGTAGGGATACATCCACTTTGTTTGTAGGAGGATCATCTTCTTCTAGGTCCAAGGCGAAAGCCAAGGGAAAGAAGAAGAAGGCCCCCGCCAAACCAAGGGGCGGTGTTAGTAAAGTGGATACGAAGGGAAAAGGAAAAGCAACAAAGATAGCGGGGAAGCTTGTGGATAAGGAAGAATGCTTCTATTGTCATAAGAAAGGACACTGGAAGAATGATTGCAGGGCCTGGAAGGCCAGAACACAGGAATTGAAGCAGGTTGCAGCTTCAGCTTCAGGTGTGTATGTTATTGAAAACTGTCTTTCAATAAACTCTACTTCCTGGGTATTGGATACCGGATCAGGATCTCATATCTGTAATTCTTTGCAGGCGTTGAGAAACCGTAGTGTTTTGAAGGCAGGTGACATGACCCTCAAAGTTGCGAACGGAGCTAGCATGGATGCTAAAGCCGTGGGGGACTATCACCTGGGAATGTCAGATGGACATGTTTTGGTTTTGCGTAATTGCTTTTTTGTACCCAACGCAACTTGTAATATCATTTCTCTATCTTTAGTTTCTAAAGAAGGTTATGAATTTGCGTTTGTAAGTAATGTTGTAAACATTCACCTTAATCAAGTTTTGATTGGGTCAGGTACATTGAGTAATGGTATATACGTGTTAAACCAACCACAAATTTTCAACGTCCAGAATACACACAAAAGAAAGTCTCCGGAAATGAATCAGACTTTCTTATGGCATTGTAGATTGGGTCACATCAATGAGAGAAGGTTGACTAAATTACATACAGAAGGATATTTGAATGCGTTCGAATATCAATCGTATGCCACTTGTCAATCTTGTCTCAAAGGAAAGATGACAAAGACTCCGTTTACTGAACAAGGAGTAAGAGCGAGCGAGCTCTTAGGACTCGTACACAGTGACGTGTGCGGTCCAATGTCTACACATGCCCGAAGCGGACATTCTTACTTCATTACTTTTACGGATGACTTCTCAAGGTACGGTTATGTCTTCTTGATGAAACATAAGTCCGAGGCCTTTGGAAAATTCCAGGAGTATAAGAATGAAGTAGAGAAACAGACCGGCAAAAGTATTAAGATTCTAAGATCGGATCGAGGTGGAGAATACTTAAGTGCCGAGTTCCTGGACTATTTAAAAGAGAACGGAATTCTCTCTCAGCTTACTCCTCCATACACCCCGCAACATAACGGTGTATCGGAGAGACGGAACCGCACCCTATTGGATATGGTGCGGTCCATGATGAGTAACGCTGAGTTACCGCGATCATTCTGGGGATATGCGCTAGAATCAGCCGCATACCTTTTGAACCGAGTTCCTACTAAGACCGTGCCTACTACACCATATGAGATGTGGTGTGGGAAGAGACCCTATCTTAAGCACATTAAGACATGGGGATGTCCGGCTTTTGTCAAAAAGCAGCATGCGGACAAGCTCGAGGCACGCTCAGTACAGTGCAAGTTTGTGGGGTATCCAAAGAACTCAAAAGGATATTTCTTCTACTGTGAAGAGGAACAAAAAGTTCTTGTTTCTCGTCATGCCTACTTCTTGGAAACTGAGTTTTTGGAAAACCAGATAAGTGGGAGCACAGTAGAACTGGAAGAAATTCCAGAACCACGGACTGTTACTGAAAGTTTAGTGGAACCAGAAGGTTCGGAAGAACAGGACATTCCTACGCCGCTCCGCAGAAGTAGTAGGCAGTCTCATCCGCCCGAGAGATACTACGGTTTTCTCATAGACGGGGATAGAGAGGATTGCATCATAGATTATGATGAGCCTACTAGCTTCCAGCAGGCCGTTCAGAGCGTTGACTCAGTGAAATGGCTGGATGCAATGCGGACCGAAATGGAGTCCATGTACACCAACAAGGTATGGACGTTGGACATTGCTCCAGACGGGGTAAAACCCGTAGGATGCAAGTGGATCTTCAAAAGGAAGATTGGTGTAGATGGACAGGTTGAGACCTATAAAGCTAGGCTGGTAGCAAAGGGTTTTCGTCAAAGACCTGGCTTGGACTACGACGAAACCTTTTCTCCAGTAGCCATGCTGAAATCCATTCGGATCCTTCTTGCCATTGCTGCCTTCCACGATTATGAGATCTGGCAAATGGACGTAAAGACAGCTTTTCTAAATGGAAATTTAGAGGAGTGTGTCTATATGGACCAACCAGAAGGTTTCATTCAGAGTGGGAGCAGCGGAAAGGTGTGCAAGTTGCTTAAGTCCATCTATGGACTAAAGCAGGCGTCGCGGAGTTGGAACATCTGCTTTGATGAGACGGTCAAGGAATTTGGCTTTATCAAAAATCCAGATGAACCATGTATCTATAGTAGATTTGTAGCGAGAACTGTAGTATTCCTCGTTTTATACGTGGATGACATTCTCTTAATAGGAAATGACATTCCTATGCTACAATCTGTCAAGGGGTTCTTGTCACACAGGTTCTCCATGAAAGACCTGGGTGATGCCTCATACATTCTGGGTATCCGGATCTACCGTGACAGATCCAAGAGGATACTAGGACTTTCACAGTCCAGGTACATCGACACCATACTGAAGAGGTTCAGTATGGAAGATTCCAAGCGCGGTAACCTACCGACTTGTCACGAGATCACCCTCTCTAAAGAGATGTCTCCCAAGACTGATTTGGAGAGGGATCGCATGTCTATTATACCTTACGCTTCTGCGGTAGGCTCTATAATGTATGCGATGTTGTGTACCAGACCGGATGTAGCTTATGCACTGAGTGTAGTAAGTCGGTATCAGTCTAACCCTGGGGAGAAACACTGGATAGCGGTAAAGAACATTCTCAAGTACCTGAGAAGGACTAAGGAGATGTTCTTGGTGTATGGCGGAAAAGACCTCCAGATCGAGGCCTTTGCTGACTCCAGCTTCCAGAGTGACAAGGATGATTCCAAGTCCATGTCGGGTATTGTCTTTACCCTCAATGGAGGGGCGGTGCGTTGGAAGAGTTCCAAACAGGAAACCGTTGCAGACTCGACGATGGAAGCGGAATACATCGCTGCATCTGATGCCGCAAAAGAAGCTGTCTGGATGAGGAAGTTCTTGAAAGAACTTCAGGTGGTTCCGTCCATTGTTGATCCAATACCTCTGTATTGCGACAACAACGGGGCTATAGCTTTAGCGAAGGAACCCAGGTCCCATCAGAGATCCAGGCACATCTTAAGGCGGTATCACCTGATCAGGGAGATCGTAGATCGCCAGGAGATCGAGGTTCGGAGAGTCGCTTCAGAAGATAACACTGCTGATCCATTCACCAAGGCCCTGCCCCAGACTCAGTTCGAGCGGCTGATCGAGATGATAGGTCTTCGATACGCCAGTACATGGCCTTAGTGCAAGTGGGAGATTGTTAGTGTATATGCCCTAGAGGCCATTACTGTATCATACTGGTTTGTATATTACTTAATGGATGCTTGGGATATTCACCTTGTATATACAATCTTGCTCAAAATAGTAGTATGCTACTTGGTTTGTTTCTACTTCAATGTGTACATGTGTTTATTTTAGTATATCGCCTATACACATTAGTAGAGCCCTTAGGATCTTTGCTTGATTACCAGCGATGTGATGGCTGTCACACTAGTGGGGCTGAGTAATCTATAAGCACATCCTTATGCAGGTCCCTGGTCGCAGGACTATCGAGACAGGGCATCGATACTCCGGAGTAGACCAGCGCATGCGCTTCTCATCCCAGTGTGGGAGACGGTCTGTCCCACAGCCGTCAGTACGTCGTACTTGAGATAGTATGCGGGTGCTCGTTAGGTTACGGGTACACTGGACAGGACTCGTCGGGAACTGACTAGTTGGTATTATACCTATCGTCAGTTATCAGTTCCCAGGTGACATGAGTACAGCTTAGTCCGCTGACTTGACACTGTCACTTCGCCTCGGGTGTGTTCCCACTGTACTTTGATCACTACCCTACCACGGCTCAAAGGAGTCGTGCAAGCAGGTGGTGGTTGGGTGCAGTCCCGAAGCACTTGGAGGCAGTGACGGTTAGACAGGATTCGTCTCTCCCGGTATTGGGGGTTGACATCGCGCTGTGTCTAGGAGAGCCATTACACGAGTAGTCCCTGGCCAGGGCAAACGAGATATACTGGTAGGTTTCCAGTGTTATCTCAGGGTGTATTGGGCTTCACTCCGGCACGACTTGTACCGCTATTGGGGGACTGACGTTTACCGCCCCCTAGGCCCGCCATGCGATGTATCAGACGAACAGACCGGACTGTACGGAGAATGTCACACTCAGGCTCAGTAGGAGTTCAGATGGGTTTCGCCTCGTCGGTCTTCTTGTCGGCACTACCTGGGGACCGTTACGCACAGCTAGTGCCGCTTGCGGTCTGTGGTTAAACCCACTGCCAGCGTAGTGTCGAGTCTTTAGAGTCCCACACAGAAAGCTTTTCGCCTTTAGGCAAAAGAGTAGAGGTCGCATGGTATTGCGACAGGTCGCATGGTTTTGCGACAGGGTTCGGTCACATCCGTGCACTTGTGCACGTACAGTGTCCGGACAGTTTACACTAGCGGGCTTTGGTTTAAGCCAGATCCTAGTGTACCTTATGGGATTGGATTTATCCAGTTTGCACTCGTGTTCCTCGGAACGCGGATGCGGGTGTGTATGCACAGTTGACAGGGAGGCAGAGGCTGCGGATTCTCATTAGGGTTGTTGACAGTTGACCGTTGACTATTTGACTTTATGCTCAACCCTAATGAGAATATGATATGTGATTAACTATTATATTAATTAAGTATTATGGTGATATGGTTGTTGACTTGTTGACTTTTGTTGACTTGTTGACTTTGTTGACTTGTTGACTTTTGTTGACTTGTTGACCGGTTGACTAGGCTTGACTAGTTGACCATCATGATAACCATGGTTATCATTTCATGCCAAAGACTTTTACTTGCTTGTTCATTTGAGTAAAATGAGTGCATGACATGATAAGCTTATGGTTGCTTCAAACCATCACATAAGACTTTTTTGATATGATGAGTTATGATCACTTTGGATTATGAGAGGGTGAAAGACAAAAGAGTGGCTCATTCTTTCTTGCTCATTCTCTCTCTTGTTCTTGAGCTCTCCTCTTGCTCTCACCCTCAACCTCTTGCTCCCTCTCTTGATCTATGGTTCTCTTGTCTCATGAGTTGAGAATCAAGAACCATAGATAAAATCCCATTCTATTTCCTCTCTACTCATTCTAGTTCACTAGGTTTAGCAAACCAAGTGAACTAGTTTCTTCAAAGACCGAAGAAGGAGCTAAAGGTTGGAGCTTTCAAGTGGATCTATCTTCGGCGTACGGAGACGACGAGAAGGAGCCATCGGATCACCACCGGAGCTTGAAGAGAAGGAGTTCAAGACAAGCTAGGTATAACCATCTCTATCTGAGTAGCTAAATATCTTTAGCTTAGTATGCTAGTTTTAGTTTAGGTAAAGATCCCGACCTAGCTTAGTCCATGTTGCCTCTTGCGTTAAAATTTTGATTTTATACCGTTTCCGCCTCCCCGTAAGAACCGGGGGTCGCAACGTGGACTTACAAATCTTATTAACGTTGTCCCATCATTTAAGTTCCTAAGCCATCACAGAAAAGAAACGAAAATAGAACGTACACTTATACCATCCGCATTCACCACAGTGTCCCGTTATACACTGTTAGGTTACTTAACTAACGGCATAGCAGGGCGGGACTAGCGCGGGTGTAAAATATAAGCAACATTTATTATATATCATATATATAATAATAATCCATTCGTCTCAGATATTAAGTAATCACATTACAGAATATCAACAGCAGAAGCACATATGAAAAATAGGATATCTAGGAGATCCGTATTTTGTATTTAGCCAATCAATAGAAAATACGGATTCCACGGTCGCGATGAATAGACAAGCCCACACCCCTAAACCCTTACGAGAGTGGTAAGTGACCCTGCCAATTCTAGAGTTTAGGAGACCAGGTCTCGACTCCTCGAGATGGCCTCCCACTGAACTCTAGAATCCGGTCACTTGTGCTCCCCTTCTTGGGTCTATCCTAATGCGGAAAAGTAAATAATATACAATAATGGTGACATCATCCTCAACCCGGAAGTGCCCCCAATAAAAAAATATTACATACATCTAATCTTTACATGAATGAAAATCAAGACTCTCATCTCACATAAAACCCCCGGCTATTCGATCGCGACAATCCTACACATCATATCTCAGCAACACATAATATCACATATCATCAACGTAAGTAAGTATGTGTACACCGATTGTCATTGATGTATAGCAACGAAACCGGCGATACACCACATACTACACTTACGGTCGCAGAAAAGAAAGTGAAAAACAACAATTGCAATTATCACATTCACAAATATCAAGACGATGTTTAACGTTTCGATCGAATCAACATACACCCACAAATTACCTCGAGAGCTCAACACTTGAGCAAAGTCAAAATACTCAAAAACCGTGCCACAGCGTCTATGGACCAGCCGTAGAAGGGGTTAACCAATGCCTCACCTATGGCACCATGGAACAACGGCAAAGCTTAGGGTTCGATCGCGGTTCCATGGGCATAGATCAAGTTAATGTTATTGTATTCTTCTAGAGGGTCCATAGGGATACTTGCACGACTATTGAATATATAATTAACTTAGGAAAATAACAACACTTGAAAATTTCAGCAAGGTACAAGATGTGGTGTCCAAAGTTCGTTCGAACTGTTAAACATGGTCTAGGGTACCTATACAGTGCTAAAATATACGACTACGAAACACTACGAATTAGCCCCCAATCAAAACAATCATCACATGAAAATTTGAGCTAAGCAAACAATACCTGAAACCCCAATTCCTACAGTACAGAGCACAGGTGAAATACGAAGTGGGAAAGAGCACAGGGGGCCGGCGACGCCGGAATTGGGGGGGTGCTCGGCCAATTTCCGAGCACAGGGCCTTGTATTTCACGTGTTCATAGTGTATCACATAAAGACTTCTGCAGTTGTTTAAATAATTTTTCAACGACTTTTTAAAAAATTTCCAGAGAGCAAAATTAGGGTTTCAAATATCGTATTTTCGGAGTCGATTTCGTTTTCGTAATTGTTTTAACACCGTGTCTAAAATTCTAAGCTAGCTCCGATACCGCTGTTGGGTTTTCCTTGCACCTAATCTAGGGTTTGGAAGCATCACACATGCCACTTTACAATTTAGAGAGGTGCAAAGCAAACTAACCATGAATCTTTAACTAGAAGTTTAGGGTAACAACAATTTGTATCACATACAAAGAACATTTTAACACTAAGTGAAAAGAATACAACCTTTGTAGTCCTCTTGTGTTGACTCCTAGGATCGTTGAGAGTTTGAAATGGCTTGCTAGTAAGCTTCCTTGTCCACGATGATCCACCCGAAGTTCCTTTGCCCAAAGCTCCTTGCTATACTTGATCTTTGAAAGAAGTGTAGCAAACACCCTACACAAATGGGCTAGAGAGTTGTAGAATGGTGAGGTGGTTTGTATTCTCTAATCAAAACCCTTTCTTTTTTACTACCTCACTCAAAAGAAAAATCAAGAGAGCTTGAAGGAAGAAGAAGGAGATGGCAAAAGAAAATGATCAAGCTTAAAGGAAAAATGAGAAAAGAAAATATATATATGTTCATTCTCTCATCTCAAACCATGGTAAAATAATATCTAGATATTTTGCATTTGGGTTAAAGTCCAGATGAAAACTAAACCATGGGTTAAAACTAGGTCAAATGAAAGAAGAGTGTAGAAAAAACCCATTTATGATTTAATTTTCATTTCCTTTTTTTAATCCAAATACAAATATATATATATATATATATATGTGTGTGTGAACCATGTGAGTCTTCCATTGCCATCTCCCTTGTATCAACAACCATGATACAATGTATGTATGTATGTGTTCATGCACATCAACATGTGCATACATGCATGCATACATCTATTTAGAAAAAGAGTTTAAATAAAGAATTGTTCTAAAAGTCAAATGTTAAATCAACACTTGATTTAACAGACCGGTCATATCACATACGACCCGACCAATAGAAAAACGCCCGATTAATATACGGTATCACATACTCGCATTTAATCGAGTCTCCGCGCATATCTCATATGCACACCACATCGTTTCGCCTGAGTTAGGAAACTCCTGTGTGGGACTCTAAGACTCGTCAATATGCCAGCGGTAGGTGATGATCGTATCAAACACCTATAAGTCGCAAGCGGTCAGCTAAACGTAATGGCCACCCGGGTATAGAGCGATCAGAAGAAAACCAGCGAAACTGTCAAAACTCCCGTCGAGCCAACTGGGAACACTTACCGTACAGTCCGGTCTCTTCGTCAGATATGTTGCATATCGAGTCTAGGGATGGAATCGTCGACCCCAATAACTCAATAAGTCATGCCGGTGTATGTTTTATAACAGATCGAGAAACTACTGATAACACTTATCAGTAAATCTCAGCAACCATAGCCAGGGACTTGCTGTTATAGCCAATCGGGCATAGCACAACATCAACCCCCAATACCGGGAGAGACAAAACCCCTCCCATCGCTCATTACCTCCATGTGCCTCGAGATTGTACCCAAAATCCACCTGTTTGCACGACTCAGTAGAGCCGTGGTAGGGTGAAGACCAAAGTACATTGGGAGGACACACAAGACTCTATGACGATCTTGGGTCTACAGACTAACCTGTACCAGTGTCACCTGAGAACTACTATCTGGCGATAGATATAATACCACATAAGAGTTCTCGGCGAGTTCGTTCAGTGTACCCAGTCTCCACTGAGCACCCGTATACAATCTTTGGTGTCAGCACACCAGATGGATATGGGATCATCCATCGTCCATCATATGGGACAAGAATGGTATACGCTAGTCTACTCTGGAATATCGATGCCCCGTCTCGATACACCCACGACTGGGAACAGTTCAAGGATATGCTCATAAACTATACGTGTCCCACTAGTATGATCTGTTTCATAGTCGCAGTAGTCAAGCAAATATCCTGAGGGTTTTATCAACATGTACCAAATGAGTAAAATGCATGATCAAATGAACATGTCAAGATAAAGTAAACCAGATAGCATACTATCATGTCGAGCAAGAAAGTCATCTATATATATATATACATATCCAAGCATCCACTATACATATAATGGCCTCTAGGGCATACATATATCCAACACGTCGTGCCTTCTTCCATCCACGATTGGAAGAAGTTTTTCTTTGTTGGGCCGCCCAAGGGTGAGGACTGGCCCGTGCCCACCCAGTAGTCTAGGGATAGGTGTCGGAGAGAGAGTTAGTCGAGCGATCCCGACGCGCTGAAAGTGGCGGAGTGGGAGCCCATTCCTCGGGCTGACGTGCTACTTTCTGAGAAGGCTCTTAGTTGGGCCGGGCTTAGTCCCGCCTAATTCGCGGGTAAGTTAGGACTTGCGTTCACGGGCGATCTGTTAGACTTGCATTTATTTTAATTTTACTTGAGTTGCTGACTCCATTATACCTTGTCTTGTGCAGAAACCATGGACATGGAAAATTCCGAGCAGCCCTGCTCGAGCAGAAGAAGGGATCGAGGGCTGGAGGTGCCAGCTCATCTCATCCGACGTCGGCCCCCGTTCCCCCGGCGGCCGCTCCACCCAGGCGTTCGAGTGCGGCCCGTGCCCTGGAGTCCAGCCAGGCACCAAGCCGGAAGTGGGTTCAGGAACAGGAAGCCCGGGCCGCGGAGGTAGAGACGGGCTCCCCAGCTCCGTCTCTCAAGAGGTTTCACCGGACGGTCCCGCGCACTCCGGCCTCCCCGATCCTGGTGGATAATGGGGATCTCCGCTTCGAGGTGCCCTCGGGACTCTCCGTTGCCGACAGCCTGTTAGCAGAGATAGAGAGGTCGGCCGGGGGCAAAGTCCCTCGGGGTACTCTCAGGGCGCAAATGGCAGCCATCGCCCAAGAGGCTGTGCAGGTTAGTACTCGCCCCCCCTTGATTTTCAACACAGCGTCTCGTTATTCATGAGGTTTGGTTCCTCCCTCTTCCTTCTGACGCTTCTTTGATTTCTTCAGGTCCTCCAACACGTCGCCCTTCTCATCTAAATAGAGGAAGAGGAGATTGCCCCGGTGATGCGAGCCGCAGGTGAGTTCTCCTCGCTGGAGGAGAGCTCCAAGTCGGAGCTGGAGGCATCGATGGCGAGGGTTGCTGTCCTTGAGGAGGAGGTTGCGGCGCGGAAACAGGAGGTGGCGGCCAGGAAGCAGGAGGTCTCCAAGCACCGTGAGGCTGCCCGGGCCGCCAAGGCCAAGCTCCAGGACTCCAAGGTGCTCGTCGGCATCCTGAAGAAGTCGGCGAGCTCCCTCCGAAAAGAGCTGGAGGCGGTGGTAGAGGGGACAAAGCGAGCCGAGCTCAGAGTGTCTAAAGCGGTGGAGAACTACAAGAAGTCGGGCCAATTCTACACCGACCTAGCCGCAGCCTCTACCCTCATTTGGTACGATGCCCTCGACGCCATTAAGGCTCGGATGCCGGAGTTCCCTGATGAGGAGCTCCGGAACGAGTATCCTCGCGGGAATGACACGCAAGCCGATGCCCCTGGATGCACCGCCGGGGAGGATGCCCCCCGCGAGGGCAGTGCCAAGGCTCCTGCGATGGGCGCCAACCCTCCAGACGCAGCCCCAGTCATGGTGGATGCGGTGCTCCTTCGGGTTGCCCCCCGGCCCTGAAGCCTGAAACCCCTCGTCTTCTTTATATATATTTTTGTTGTTTTGGGAATCTTGTAAGCCTCCGGGCACTTTTGTTAGGCTGGGGACCCCATAATACCTTTGTAGAGACTTTTGATTTTTATGAATAAAAATCTTACTTTGCAGTTTCATTGCATGCACATTATCCTTTTGTTTGTGGGGAACATTCGTATTTGCACAGTTCAGCCTTTTTGTCAGGTCGGTTCTTCATCTGGCAATCACACGTTGAGTTGAATTCGACCATTTGCCAAGTGTACAGAGATCGGTGAAGGGTCGGTATCTCCATGGCCCCGAAGTCGAGTTTGGGATTGCTCAGACGTGGATGGCCTCATGGCGAGGGCTTGGACCATGGCGTCGGCAGTTAGTAACACCAACTACGGATGACCGAGCATGGTAGATGCTCGGTTGCCTCTTGGTGAGGGCTTCGATCCTTAGCGCTGGAAGGGCTGTAAGAGGTGGCTAAGGATGGACCGATCAGTGAAGCTGCTCAGTGGCCTCTTGGCGAGGGCTTCGATCCCTAGTGTTGTAGGGTAGGGAGCTACCGGCCAGGGATAACCGAGCAAAGGTGGGCCCGGTTGCCTCTTGATGAGGGCTTTGTTCTCTGGCGTTGTGGGGTAAGGAACTACTAACCAGGGATAACCGAGCAAGGGCGGGCCCGGTTGCCTCTTGATGAGGGCTTTGGGTCCTTAGCGCGAGAGGGGTCATAAGAGACCTATTAAGGACGGGTCGAGCAGGGTTACTGCCCGGTGCCTCTTGGCGAGGGCTTTGATCCTTAAGGACGGGCCGAGCAGGGTTACTGCCCGGTGCCTCTTAGCGAGGGCTTTGATCCCTAGCGTTGTGCGGTAGGGAACTACCAGCCAGGGATAACTGAGGAAGGGCGGGCCCGGTTGCCTCTTGGTGAGGGCTTTGATCCTTAGTGCGGGAAGGGCCGTAAGAGGCCTACTAAGGACGGGCCGAGCAGGGTCACTACTTGGTGCCTCTTGGCGAGAGCTTTGATCCTTAAGGACGGGCCGAGCAGGGTTGCTGCCCGGTACCTCTTGGCGAGGGCTTTAATTCTTAGCGTTGTGGGGTAGGGAACTACCATCCAGGGATAGCCGAGCAGGGTAGCCACTCGGCTGCCTCTTGGTGAGGGTTTTGATCTCTGGCGCTATGGGTAAGGAGTTACCAGCCAGGGATAACCGAGCAGGGTATCTACGCAGTCGCCTCTTGGTGAGGGCTTTGATCCCTGGCGTCATGAGGTAAGGAACTACCAGCCAGGGATAGCCGAGCAGGGTAGCCGCTCGGCCGCCACTTGGCGAGGGCTTCGATCTCTAGCGCTGTGGGTAAGGAGTTACCAGCCAGGGATAACCAAGAAGGGTAGCTGCTTGGTTGCCTCTTGGTGAGGGCTTTGATCCCTGGCGTCGTGGGATAGGGAACTACTAGCCAGGGATAGCCGAGCAGGGTAGCCGCTCGGCCGCCTCTTGGCGAGGGCTTCGATCTCTGGCGCTGTGGGTAAGGAGTTACCAGCTAGGGATAACCAAGCAGGATAGCTGCTCGGTCGCCTCTTGGTGAGGGTTTTGATCCCTGGCGTTGTAGGGTAGGGAACTACCAGCCAGGGATAGCCTAGCAGGGTAGCCGCTCGGCCTCCTCTTGGCGAGGGCTTCGATCCTTAGCACTGGAAGGGCCTGAAGAGGCCTGCTAAGGACAGACCGAGTAGTGAAGCTGCCCAGTCGATTCGGAAGGTTCTGTCCGACCTTCATGGTGTAAGTATGGGGAATAGGGACAGTTGTGGGCAACACGTGTATCGAACGTGTGGAGGAGGTGAAGCGTCGGAGCCGCGTCGTTTCGATTTCGCCAAGAAAGGCTCGAGGTCTGCCGTGTGGCGGCACAGTTGTGGGTGAAACGGGCGACTGTTGGATTTTCGAGGGCGTAGCGGGCTATAAAGCAGAGGGAGCGTTGATCACTCCTTTCTTCACACCCAAAACATAAGAATGGAGGACTTCCCTTTTACAATCCCCGACATCGTAAATTTTAAGGACGTGTACCTCTATGTCCAGTACTGCACCGAGGACACGGTGCAGCTAGTGGTTGGCCACATTGAGGATCATTTCGGCCGACTGCTTCCCCGGCACTCCCCCCTGCTCCAGCTGCTAATGTACTCCACCTGGAGGGCGTCGCCGGGGATCTACAACCCCTTGTCCGAACAACTGAGGGACGAGGCAGTTGGTAAGCTAAGGTCCTTGCGGCGCTTCGGCCTGATCTCCGCAAGTCGACGGGATCGCTTGATGGCACTTATCCTTGAGTGCTATCAATTGAGGCACCACGCCGACATTTATGGGCGGCATCAGAGGCAAAGGGCTGAAGCAGCGAGGGCTCGGCTAGCAGAAATATGCTCGGAGTACCATGAGCAGTGGTTCCTGCACCCCCCTTCCCCTGCTGTTGTAATTTTTCTTTTTCGGTGTATAGCTGAGGAGCCTATAGTACCCTTTGAATAAACAAACTCTTCTTTTTTGTAATGTTTTATTGATCCCTCCTTATTATATAAACAAAAAGATCTTGAGAAAATTTTACATTGCCTTAGTAAAAGAAGTAAAAGCTAGTAGATGTTCTTTTCATTGGCACAGTTTGAGCTCCTCGGATGTCTGTTGGCCTCTGTGTATGGCGTGGGGTACTGAGCCTCATAGGTATCTGACGTACCCCCTCCCCCCTATCGACACATGACCATGATCTGGCTGATTGTTAACTCGCCGGGAGGGTGACGTTGCTCTTGCCCACGGTCAGCTTGCCGCTTGTCCCGTAAGTATGCTGCCAGGTGTCCCGAACGGATGAGCTCCTCAATGTAGTATCGGAGCTGCTTACAGCTTTCTGTGGAAAGGCCTTGTGACCTGTGGAAACCGCAGTAAGGACCCCGGGTACGCTTTGCCGCCATGTGCGAGATCGGGGGGAGCTTGAAGAAACCCTCGCCATTAGCCTCTTCTAGCAATACCGTCTGGGAGACATTAAGCGGGGTGTACTCCTGAAACTTTGGGGAGTAGGGCTTTGATCGCTCAAGTCTCCTTCTCTCTTCCCTCACCCTTTTCTTTGAGTCAGTTTGTTTAGCCCCGGGGAGATTCTCGTTCACCTCGGACTCGAGCTAGATCTCACGCTCGGTCCAGGCCTTTACCTCGGCCATGGTCTTAAGTTGCGCTAATGCAAAGGAGAGTAACCACTCCTTGTACCTAAGACCAGACCTAAGTGCTGTAATGATCATCTCGTCCCGATGTTCTGGGACTTCAAGAAGGGCGTTGTAGAAGCGGGTGACGTACCCTTTGAATCTTTATTTTTCTTTGCTCTTGATTCTGAAGATGTGGTCGACGGTTCGTTTATGCCGTCTGTTCCCGACGAAGTGGCCGAGGAATTGGGTGGCCAGCTCATCGAAGGTTGAGATCGAGCGTGGCACGAGTCCTCGGAACTAGTCCCGTCCGGAGCGGATAAGAGTGGCCGAGAAAGCTCGGCATTGAGCGGCGTTAGAGTTGTCTTGGAAGCTCATTCCTGCGGTGAATGCGTCCAAATGGTCCTTCGAGTCAGACTTACCGTCGAAGAGAGAGACCTTCGGTGGCTTGTTTCGGGAGGAGACATGGACAGCGAGTAGCTCCTCGGTGAAGGGTTTTGTGAGCGAGTCGGAGGCGTACTTAGCCCCGTCGTTCGAATGACGACCTTCCCGATGCATACCTTCGATCTTCTATTCAAGGGCGTCAGGTCGGCCATGGTATCCTGACGAGTCGGCACATTCTAATCTTTGGCCTCTGCCATTGGAGACCTGTGTCTGGCCACGGCCCCGGTTCCTCTCGATGAGGTTCCTCAGGTCCCCTGGAAAGGTAGTCTTCGAGTTGCCGTGACGAGTCCCGTCCGTGCGACCCCGTCGAGGGAGGGGTGTCGGTCATGCCTGGGAGCAGGCGAACTGACCGACATCTCCTCAGGAGGTACAGGAGCGTGTAGGGGCTAGGGGCGAGGCACTCGGGCGACAGACCTCGGTGTTGAACTGTGGGGTGCCCAGCAGGTCATAGAATATGTTGGCCCGGAAGATCAGCGGCCGTGGGAGGCAGCGAGGCGGTGGTTGGCAGTGCCAACGCGGGCAGAGTCTTCTCTCCCTTTATAGGGGTCCCGGTCCCAAGGTGGGGGAGCGGCTTCCCGGGGAGCTTTCCCTGTCGTTTGGACACGAACGAGCACGTCCACGATGGACACAAGTCGATCTATAACACCCTAGTTCATTTATACCAATTCCAGTTCCCGTATTTCCTTGTTTGTGGTATTTTCTTGATTTATCGTATTTTGGGTGCGAATGGTATTTTACATTTTACATTGCATTCGACCAGACCCGCTTGCTGGAAACCTGTTTGAATCATATTTATGAATCATCCTGACTTGTTGCAAAGACACGTGCATTTTCATGTTTAGTGCAAACTGGCATTTTATCTGGCATTGCATATTTACCATATAACATTTTAAGTCACAGAAAATAATTTAAAAATACATAGCATGGCCTGCTGGATACCCCTAACCCCGTGGAAGCATCCGTGCATCTTGTTCTCGTCCCGTTCAGTGAAACGGACGTATTTGGATGACTACGCGCACGTACGTGCATCCAATCTTGCAGGTATGTATTTTCGTTACCTGAGCATTCATTTTGAAATTTGGACGTCGCATATATTTTTCATATTTTAAAACTGAAATTTTAGACCCGACCTGTGTTGAAATATTTTGTATTCCGCCTAAATTCAAATTTATTTAATATTTATTTTAAATTTTACATTAAAATTTCGTTAACAGATTTTTATTTTAACTAACAAACTAAAACCTAAATAATCCTAACAAATAACTCTCTCTCTCTCCCTCTCTTCCTTTCTCTCTCCCTTTCTCTCTCTCACCGAGCGCTTCTCTCTTTCTCTCTCTCCCCGCTAAACGCCAAGATCCTTTCTCCTCTCGCGATCGCTGTAGCGATCTTGATGCGGTCACCTCCCTTCACGCTTACGGTCACCTCCCTTATTCCCTCAACTAATTCCCTAATAATCCCCGTCGTCCTCTTCTTTATAAACCTAGAGCTTCCTCCATCGACCCATCATCAATTCTCACACCCTAACCCTAAAGCTCATCACCTCAACTCCCTCAACCGAGCCTCCTCGTCTTCGTCACCTCCTCTTCACCAACTTAGCCACCTTCCTCCCTCTCCGCGAAGCACCCTACACCTGAGAACCCATAAAAACCCTGCACCACCTCACCTCGCCGACGACCCCTCCACTTCCCATCCCGTCGCCATCTCCATTCTTCCATCTCTTCTCTCCCTCTCCTATGTTCTCTTCTCCCTGATCAAACCAACACCAAATCCTAACTAACCCTAACCGAACCCTAGCAATCAAACCTCATCGCCGGAGCTTCGTTCATCGCCATTGACACCTTCACACCTCCCCTCTGCAACCACAGAACGCAACTACAGTGAGCATCACTCCCTATCTCTTCTTCTTCCTCCTCTTCTTCCTTTCTCTTCTTTCCTTTCTTTTCTTTGATTCTTGTGATCTGTTTTCCGTAGTTCGCCGGAGCCGGGATCGACGCCGACGATCCATACGACGTACCTGGACTGCATGATCACCCTCGTGCGTTATTTGGACCCGTTCCGTGTGCCGTGCGCGCGTCGCGACTTTTCGCCGACGTAGGACGTACCGTACATATCCGTTTCACATTTCGTCTAGGCAAGTTTATCTTGCTATATGCTACATTACTTTATATACATCTAATTTAATAAATATAATACTGGTATTTCAAATTATGCACCCCATGTTTTACTTTTACAGTTTTATACATCCGTCTGCATCCGTACATGTTACTTTACATCTAGTGCATGCAAACCTATCTCATTACATACTATATTACAATATACTGTACCCATTGGAATATTTACATCTCATATTGCTTAGTTGTACATCCCACATTACCTTTTTATAGTTTTACTATTTTCAGGATACCCGTTTGCATCCATCTCATTTAAAATATATACAACTGCATTTATAGATCACATTAATTCATATTATTATTGTATTAACACCCCATGTTTAATAAGTGCATCCTAATTAGTATCGGAACTATAAATGTAACCCTAATCGATAATTGTGCATCCATATCATTGATTTTATATCAGTTTGCATATCATGTCACATTATATCATTTCATTGTTATATTAGTACTCCATACTTGATTTTGTGCACCCATACTTATTACAGTTTGATCATGAGCACCCACTTGATACATGTATACTACTTGCCATGATCTGATACACCATTACTTGACCTGACTTGATACTTGTACACTACTTGACATGACCTGATATATTACTACTTGACTTGTTACCTGAACCTGTTTCTAATGCCGACAATCCTGACCTGTTGTCCCGATAGACATATCCTGCTGTTTGAATAAACAAACTTGTTCCTGCTTGATTCCTGTGTTGGCATTAGTCTCAGATTTATCAATACCTGACTTGAACACATAACTTGGGGGTATGAGGAAATCAATGATGAAATCTGACTTGTAACTCGACAGTTCGATGCCTTTACTGATCAGTCTTACGGGCTAGGCCAGCCCCGGGATGATGCTGCTGACATCATTCGTCTTTACATACTGCATTTTACTGCTTAGCGGCACGTCTCGGATTCAGCCCGAGAGTCTTTGACCGTAGTCCCGGGCACGCACGGAATACTATTGAGTTATATCGACGATTCATTAAATTGATTTCAAGGACTTGAGAGTAGTTAACCCAGTAGACCAGTTTAGATTACTCACTACACGTCACCTGTGCATTTACCCTTCACTGCCCTTATTTATGTTACTGTTATACCTTATTTACCGTTCATACTCGTACCTGCATGTCTTGCTACTCCTTGATTTTATTATTGTTTGATATTATGACGCACTGACGTCTGGGTTTTGCATGGCCCAGATCCTTTAGCTTTTCTGCAGGCCGAGCAGTGAGGACCTGTTTTAGTTTAGTTCAGTTCCTTTCAGTATTATTTTATTCCTGATGTGAGCCCGTATTTTGGGACGTACATTCCAGATTATTATTGTTTATTGGATCTTTTGCTTCCGGATTATTTTATTCTTGACTCGTTATTCTGGCTCATGGACATGTATTAGATAGTTGTTTATTATTTCTACTGTTCTTGATATCTCTAAACAGCCATAATGTGACTGTGGAAGGATCTTTCCTATCCACAGGTAGTATGGTTGGCTCTGTCACGTTCCTATCTTAGCGCACTCTGGGAAGCGGGACGTGACACGATCTATCCGGGTGGCTAGGGCGTTGATGGCGTTCGGGGGAGGAGATCCGCTCGTGCCTCCATTGTGGGGGAGGAGACGGCTAGTGCTTGGAACATCGTTATGGCGCTCGCCATTGGGTTGAGACCGGAAGATGAACTGTTGTCTTAGTGGAATCAAGAGCTCCCATAGACGGCGCCAGCTGACGCGTACCATATCGCGTCAAGATGTTACCTTCCGTTGATCTGCTGTTGGCGATGATGGACGGCTGAGATTTGAGTTGGAGGTTGACTCCTGAACCATATGGATCTCAATGGGCTGTGGTTTAGAAGTTGAGTCGAGCTACCTGCAAGGAAGTCCCGGGGTGGTTGTACCACCGAGGACCCTCCGACGATCAAGTTAGTGGTGCAAGTCGAGCAGAGTAACGACTTAGCAAGGAAGAAATTGCTTACTTGAGTCGCTTGAAAGAGGGGTTTATGTAGCGGTGGCAACAGGCAGGCAGGTGCGAGAATCACGCCGGCCGTTACGCCCCCGACGTCACGCCCGCGTGATAGGCGGGATCTCCTATTAATGGCGAGGCAGCTCGTTAATGGGGATTGTGATGGCGTAGAACGCGGGATCATGGCCGGCGGATATCTCGCGCATGGCGAGATTCGCAGAGGCGAGGCGGATGCACCTGCGATCGATGCCGTTGGTCGGTCGATGGGACCGAGGAAGATGAGCTCGGCAGGAGGCTCAGAACCAAGCGGAAGGCCGAGCTATCTTGGTTCCGTGGTAGCCCGAAGGCAAGCTGAGAGGGCCGAGAAGGCCAATTATGCAGGGGACTCAGAGGTGAGCCAGCGGTTGTTTGTAGGACGGGCATAGGAGTGGACAAGTCGGCCACTGCAGGTCCTTTCTTGTAAGCTTCGGGACACGTCATCTGCCACGTGTCATGATCTGGGAGATCACCGATATCGAGCATCATCACATCCCCTCCCATTTTCCCTCATCCCTTTTCTCTCTCCACCTCAAGCTCCATGGCTATCTCCCTCATCCTCTAACAACACTCTCACTTCCTCTCATCACACCCTCTCAAAAATCTCAACTACAAACATAAACAAATCATCTCTTCTAGTTGAAACCATCAAGTCTTCATGTTCTCAAGTCCCTAAGTTCATCAAGAAGACTCTTACATGCTTTGATCTCCTTTTTAAAGATCATTCTATAGATATAAGATCCATTTTTATATTTTTAAGTGTTGCATGAAAACTATGAATTTTAGTGTACTTGTAATTATTTTCTTTAATTGAGTTTAAGTTGGAAATCAATGATAGTTTAGGTTTTCGAATTTATCTGATGACTCTCTATTGAGAATTAGCTATTATTTAAAACTACAAAATTATAGATAATTGGCTTATCTTTCAGCAAAAAAATTTTGGTTGAGTTTTACAGTAAAATAAAATTTCTACAAATTTTTAAGTGAAGGGTTTCCAAGCTGGAAATTCTGTTTTCGATGGCTGTTTTTCACTCAACTTGTAAAAATTTTATTAATTTTTATACTAACAAATTGGAAACTGTAAAAATGTCAAGTTGTAGATAATTTTGTGTAGATATCTCTACAATTTGTATTTACCTTATTCTATTTACGAAATCTAGAGATGTCATTTTTCTAGTGCAAAGTTGTTTTCTGGTTTAGTAAAACTATCCAGAAACGTGTGTTAAATTTGTATTTTATTTAATATGTTATACTTAGAAATTGGAAACGATATTTTTGTATATCAAATTTAACTCGTTTATCTATATCTAGAATTTTAGTTTGAGTCCAAATAATCTGTTACTATTTTTGGTGATTTTTCAAAGTGAGTCTAAAAACTGTCGTTTTCTGAACTTGCATTTTCAAAAGATATGCATCTGAGTATTGTATTTTCCTCGCTACATATTACAAGTAGGATAATTTTATTGATTTGTGTGTCCTTATGTTTGAAGGACCGTTAGCGGAGAAGCTGAAGGAGTCGAGATAAGAAAAAGAGGCAATAGACTCCAACTAGAGCGGGTCGTATTCAATGAGTAGATTATATCTACGAGTGGGGAATCAGGTTGTTGGCGTATAGCACCCCTGTGAAACATATTGAGTATGATATTATTGAATTTTCTTAGGATTCATGCCATGTATGTTAGACTTGTTCAATATGTAGTATACTTCATTAGTATCATGTTCACACCAGAATATTGCATTTTATACCGCCCATTTTTCTGCTCGTTTGTTTATAGGCAAGTGCTTTTAATCCGTGTTTTCTACATATTTACAGATTACAGGTTACAGGTTATAGATCCAAAATAACGCAAATCATGCAAAATCTCCACAGTTATACCAAAATCCAGAACATCTGCCAAAAATAGATAAAATCCGGGTTCCGTTCATCCGCATCCATCCAGTGCCGCTTACAAGTTCAAAAGACAAGGCAAATAATAGTGGTTATTCGTATCTCGATCAAGCACAGAGCACAAAAGGGGCGGCACAAAATTCAAGAGATGCGCGGAGCTCGAGAGAGATAAAGGTCAAATGAATTAAAATTGAAGCCATTTTGGACTATTGAAAATCTGAACATATTATGGAACCATTTTACAATTTGGGGCCTGTAAAGTAGAAGATAAAAGCAACATGAGGAAGCACAGAAAAGATGAGGCGCCAATTCCACAAAACGGAGGTGGAACCACGGCCAAAGATGGGTTTGGGCGGCGGTTCCGCAGCCATGTCAAGTCATCGCCAGATCGTGTTTTGGGGGAAGTTTTGTAATTGTGTAAAGGCTCAGAATATGGGTCTAAAGTTTCAGTCCTCTGCCTATAAATACTCCAGTTTGTTTCCAAGGCAAGGATGCTTCTTCTTTAGTAGAATTTAGTGTAGTTTAGTTTGTATCTCTTCTTCTTCACCTTTCCTTCATGAAATTGTAGTGAGAGCTCTTAAGTGGAAGTCAATGAAGATGAGGGTTGTTTTTCTTAACTTGTATTTTCATTTCCTTGTCTTGTAATTTTAATTCCTATTGTAATTTTATTTATTGTTGTTAAGTAGTTGGTGTTATTTCTTGTATTATTTTCCTTCTTTTTTAAACCGTATTTTCAAGCCATGATACTCTATGGAGTCCCTTGCTTAGGTGAGGGTCTAAGTAGTTAGCTTTCTACCATTTTATAAAACCGTATTTTCCTTTCTTGCTTTTCTTCTTTCTTGTTTTGTTTTTCTTTTAAATGTATGAATAATTTCCACACTTGTTAGGGCTAAGGAAGGTTGGTATGAGGGACGGAAACTCTTTTGTGCTTCTCTTCACCAAATACCTTAAAACGAACCTAGACCAAACAAACGCAACCCCCTGCTTTAGGCGCGCTATACATCACATATAGCCACGACCTAAGTCGAGAAGTCCTTTGGGTGCACTACAACGTGACATGTAGTTATGATCCAATTAGATACATGGTTGCGTATGTTTGGCCGAGGGTTGGAAATAAGCGCACATAGCGAAAGGACAAGGGGTACTAGAAATGGATTTAGCATTGGAAAGCTTGCTTAAACTCGCAAATCCTATTCCTATGTCCTCCTAATCCCGGCTACTTTCGATTATCCCAAAATCATTTCAAGAATGGAAAAAGACAAGTACAAGACTAATCCTAACTCTACTAACCAACCTTAACCCTAAAAAGTTTACTTGAACATAAAATACAAACACTTAGGATAGATTCGAACATACACATATACATTCTTTAATTGAATCGTCTAAGACAAGAACGAACATACAACCATCTCCATGCGGACGACCCGTGCTCAACCGGCTAGCTGCAAAGCGACGCCGTCTTGATTGCGGTAAGTAGAACAAATAGAACAAGTAGAACGCATAATTGTACGACAATCATATCACTTAGTAGGCTTATTGTAGATACACTTGGAAGAACACTAGAATAAATACTAATGATTGCCATGTTACACAATCACAGACTCGCATGTAAACTACACATTATTAGTACTGCCATATCATGTAGAACTTGCCGTGCTTACGTATCGTGGTAAGATCGACTTTATAGTAGGACGATATTATATACAATTCATATTAGGTGTGTGTATGAGACTTGAAGTATGTACTGATTGGGAGAGTACGTAAATGGAAGTCCATACTAGTCGACGTACATGTACGTGACACGAGTTGTCCGTACTAATCGTTGAGCGGGTGCGCGAACGAGATGTCTGTACCAGTGGTATGTTTGTACATGACCAGATGTCCGTACTGTTGATATTCGAATGCTATGTTTGTATGTAGACTTGATGTACGTACTAGTTATACTATGTGTTTGGTTATGTAAATTAGATATCCGTACCGATCTTTATTATAATATGGAATAATAGAATATTTGATGGTTATCGTACGAGGCGAGATTCCGTACGAGATGATATGATGATGATTAGCCGGATATGGCCCTATTTTTACTTGACTCGCGGAGTCTTACTATTTACCCGATTGGGAAATTATACATATGTGACGGAATTACCCACTTTCTAAAAATAACAATCCGTTTCATGTTTTAAAAGTGATAATGAAAGGATGTGCTACTTAGATTTCAAAGGGCTAAATATATATATTTTAAAAATATCGTAGCCTCATTATTTTCAAACAATATTTCGTTCTACTTTAAAAGCATATAAGTGTGAATGTTCTAAGTAATTACCTATTTATTGTTTGTTTATGCTACGTCTACGTTTATGTTATTTGCTCGCATATTAGTTATTTTATTAGTTATGCTACGCTTTATGATTTCCGCTACGCGTTATATATTGTTGATGTTATACCTTAATGGTATAGGGAACTGATATATATATATATATATATATATATATATATATATATATATATATATATATCGCTATAATGATTTACTGGCTTATGCTATGATATGTTACCCTTTTGTGCTATGCTTAGTTCACACAGACTAAAAGGTTACGAGTTTGACGAGATTTATATTACTGTGGATATGATGTGATATGATATCAATTCTAAAAGATTGAATATATATAAAGGAATAAAAGATGATAAAGATGATTCGGACACAGAGAATATAGCCGGTGATCCATGAGATATCTGTGTGTGTGTGTGTGATCAATCCATGAGAGATTGAGGCAGTGAGAGACAAGATGTCGTCCGGTGATATATATGTGATCAATACATTAGTGATTGAGAGTAGTTGACACCTGATATCTCTACGGATATATATGAGGGATCGATATAGATGTCATGCACTGAGATGGATATTATATATATATATATATGAGAGATCGATATAGATGCATTGCACTGATGAGATATATTATGCTATATATAGTAGCCGAATATTATTTTCATACATTGATGTATTCTAAAAAAGTTTTTAAAGGAGCTATAGTCTCACTATTTTCCACATGTCTGGGATCGACACAGACATTAACAAAAGAAAACCCTTTTCAAATAAATCATTTTCAAAAAGCAGGACGTATACTTTAAACGAGATGCATACCTTTCTTCACAAACCACATCCGCTATATGTGCCACAATATATATATCATACGGCTATTTTGAAAGTATTTCATATACATGCATCTTCCGACTACTCTTATATGATTGCATATGGATGGGTGCTATATATGTATTATAGCCTTGATTGTGTTTTCGTTGGTCGTGTGCTATAAATATTGCATTACGGTTACGGTGATCTTGATTTGACACCGTTGTGTGTATGTGTGTGTGTGTGCAGTGAGTTATTGACGATTGATGATTGTTAGCGTTTCATTTCGCAGCATTGTATTTACTCCGTGACTCACATGCTTTCAGATACTTGTGGTTATATTGTGTCTGTACTGGGTCAAATACTAATTAGTTGATGTTAACATGATAACCACAGATAGATTTATTTTTCACATGAAAGGATAGCGATACACGAGTTGTACATGAGGGCTTATTTTCATTGTACTCGTTATATTCAAAATTTACAAAAGAGGTGATGTCTGTTTTTCAAAAAATCTTTCGAAATAAACTTTACTTTTTACAAAACTTCTCTAAAACTTCACCTATATCTATTATTATCTATTTTCCACTTATATTTAGTTTAGATTCCTGGTATTCTCTTACTTGGGTTACGATGGGGTCACATGACTTCACGTGATTTTAGTGCCAGTCATGTGCCCTTTTTCAGGTAATGACAAAATTGGTATCAGAGCATTAGGTTTTACTATTATTGAGTCTAGATTTAACCATGTGGGGTTTAGGTCGTAACATTTTAAAACTTAGGACTAACCTTGCGGATCTTAGACTTGACTTTGGGGTATTAGACCCGAACTTCGTTTTCCTTTGTTAATTTTAAGTTTGACCATACGGAGTCTAGGGTATGATTTTTCGAGACCTAGGCTTAAACATACGGAACTTAAATTTGACATTAGGGGTCTTAAACCCAACCTTTCGACGTATAGGCTACCCTTGGTATGATAGAGTAGGTAGCTTAAGTAGAGTTATGTACCGTACGTATATTTCGCGGCATATTTACGATACGGTACTCCGCTTAAGTGACCTTTATTTCGTGTTCTTCCAGGATTCTCTTTCCTTCTTTCCTGAACCGTTAGCATTGCATTGCTATTTCGTCGAGATTCGGAATCTATTGTTGTTGTTTCTTATTCCATTCACCATGCCGTCAGAGACTATGTGAGCCGAGAGGACTGTAGGTAGATATGAGGTCAGGGTAGGCTCGTCCGAGACGAGGACTGACCAGGACGGTACTCCGGTGACAATAGAACATGGTGATCCTCTTATTTCAGATAAGATTTCTCATTTGGAAGCGAGCATTCTTGATCTACATCGTTCGATTGGGTCGTTAGCTGAGACTATTCGAAACTAGGGGCCTACCGTTGCACAACCAGCTTCAGAGATTTTGGTACAACACGGTACTCATAGATCAGTTATTCCTCTAGTGATTAGGACGCTAGATGTGTCACTTCCCGAGTTCTTGAGGTTGAAGCCTCTGGTGTTTACTGGCATGGATGCGTCAGAAGATTCACTATCGTTTCTCGATGGGATGGCGAGGATATTTCGTTTGATGAGATACTCCGATGCGGGATCAGTGAAGTAAGTTAGTTTTCATTTAGAGAGTCTTGCTCAGACCTGGTGCGATTCGATCGAGAGAGGACGAGCAGTGAGTCTTCCTCCTATGACTTGGGACGAGTTTTTGAAGGTCTTCCTAGCCCGGTTTCTACCTCAGTGTGTCAGAGACGCCCAAGCGCATAGTTTTGAGTCTTTGTACAAGACTCCGGGTATGACAGTAGCCGAATATGACCTTCAGTTCACCCAATTATCATGATATGCTCCATATTTGGTTCCTACGGAAGCGAACCGAATTCAGAGGTTTGTGCACAGACTAGATGTGCAGGTGTTTTATCCATTGGTGGCCAACGTTTTGATACCTATTCGGAGGCATTGGATGCAGCCACGCTGATAGAGGAGCGTTACGTTGAGATTGGAGCGACTCCAGAGTTGAAGTGGGCTCGAGTAGAGACTCCATCTGTTGAGCAGGAGAACGGTGGCGTGAGTGAATAGCCCTGAAAGTAGCCATTCAACATCTATAGGATGCAAAGACCAACCCGGCTGTGTTTTAATTGTATGAAGCCCGGTCATAAAGCCAGAAACTGTTCCACCAGGCGTCAGAACAGGATAGTGACCCGACAAGCTGCTTCGTTCTCTTTTCCCCCCTCCACCGGTGATTACTCAGGTTCCATCCAGGGATCGAATGGGTAGTGGATATGGTGGTCCTGTATAGAGAGGGCAGGGATCCGGCGATCGAAGACGTCAGGCTGTGAGCTGTAGGCAAGCGAGAATTCTTGCTCTGCCAACTCTAGGTGCTTAGGCACCTGTCGACGTTGAAGCAGGTACGTTTCAATGTCAGTTATTTTTATTTGTGTTTTTAGGTGATTGGAGTATCACTCTTTGTTCTGGCTTTGATATTTGGCGATCCGAGTATCACACTTTCAACGTTGAAGAAGAAATATTTCGATGTCGGTTGTTTGACTTATGATTTTTGATGACTTGATAGATGTTCTGTGCACACCAGTTGCACTTGATTGTCATTTTGTGCACACTCGATGCACTTGATTTTGTGTCGTGCATGTCCGTTACACTTGGTTTTGTTTTCGTGCACATACGTTGCATTTGATTTCGTTTTCATGCATCACACGTTGTATCGTAGCGTGTGTTAGAGTTAAAGCTATCTGGATTTCACACTTTCATTCCTCATGCATACACATTACATCATGACATTTTGGGATTTCGAGTGTCGATAATTGACACAGCATTTTGATAATATTTTATCGATGAGAACATTTTATATTGTGCACGATCCATTAGGATGCGCTGTTTTTACTTATGCTATGTTTACCCGTTATCACACATTATGTAGTATTTCTATCTTGTATAAGACTTCGAAACCCTGTTGATTTGATTTAATAAAATATTTTAAAATTTGGGTTTAAATTTAAATTCGAGGGCTGAATTTATTTAAGGGAGGAATATTGTAACATTTCAAAAAATGGTAAATATTATTTTGGAAATTAAATAACAAAATAATATGTTATATTAAAATAATACCAATTATTGAATTGGATTATCTGTAAATGGACATATTATGATAATTAGAAATTTTGTCACAATAAAACTAATGATTTGTTTTGATCATGAGTAGCATAATTCAACCTTAACATTTTCCTTAATTGGGTTTAATAATTGTTTGCATGGTTGATGAACTATTAGGGTTTTATTTGTTTTATTATGGCATGGCTACATTTATTTATTTTTCATATTTGAATGGAGAGGGAGAGAGGGGACATGAGAGGCATGGGCATACCATGCCTCCTCCATGTTTTCATCCTATTCCCCTTCTCATCTCCTCCCATTTTCCCTCATCCCTTTTCCCTCTCGACCTCAAGCTCGATGTCTATCTACCTCATCCTCTCACAACACTCTCACTTCCTCTAATCACACCCTCTCAAAAATCCCAACTTCAAACATAAACAAATTATCTCTTCTAGTTGATACCATCAAGTCATCATGTTCTCAAGTCCCTAAGTTCTTCAAGAAAACTCCTACAAGCTTTGATCTCCTTCTTAAAGCTCATGTTATAGGTATAAGATCCATTCTTTTGTAAGTTTTAAGTGTTGCATGAAAACTATGAATTTTAGTGTACTTGTAATTATTTTCTTTAATTGTATTTGGGCTGGAAATTTTTAGGTTTTCGAATTTATTTGATGACTTTCTGTTGAGAATTATCCATTGTTTACAACTACAAAATTGTATATAATTGACTTATCTTTTAGCAAAAAACTTTTGGTTGAGTTTTACAATAAAATGAAATTTCTATGAATTTTTAAGTGAAGGGTTTCCAAGCTAGAAATTCTGTTTTCAATAGCCGTTTTTCACTCAACTTGTAAAACTTTTCTTAATTTTAATACTAACAATTTGGAAAATTTAAAAATTTCAAGTTGTAGATAATTTTGTGTAGATATCTCTACAATTTTTATTTTCCTTATTCTCTTTACGAAATCTAGAGATATCATTTTTCTAGTGTAAGGTTGTTTTCTGATTTGGTAAAAATATCCAAAAATATGTGTTAACTTTGTATTTTATTTATTATGTTATACTTAGAAATTGGAAAATATATTTTGAAATATCAAATTTAACTCATTTATCTATATCTAGAATTTTATTTTGAGTCCAAATAATGTGTTTACTAATTTTTGTGATTTTTCGAAGTGAGCCTAAAAACTGCCGTTTTCTGAACTTGCATTTTCAAACGATATGCATCTGAGCATTGTATTTTCCTCAGTACATATTTCCATTAGGATAATTTTATTGATTTGTGTGTCCTTATGTTTAAAGGACCATTAGTGGAGAAGCTGGAGGCGTCGAGACGAGAAAAAGAGGCCATAGGCTCTAACTAGACCGAGTCATATTCGGTGAGTAGATTATATCTATGAGTGGGGAATCGGGTTGATGGTGTATAGCACCCTCATGAATCATATTGATTATGATATTATTGAATTTTCTTAAAATTCATACCATGTATGTTAGACTTGTTCGATATGTAGTATATTTCGTTAGTATCACTTAGTAGGCTTATTGTAGATACACTTGGAAGAACACTAGCACAAATACTAATGATTGCCATGTTACACGATCACAGATCGGATGTATACTACACATCATTAGTACTGCCATGTCATGTAGAACTTTCCCTGATTACGTATTGTTCATATCAGAAAATTGCATTCTAATACCGCTCATTCATTATCTAATTGTTGTATTTATCGGTATTATTGACCAGTGTCTACTCGGTATTACAGATTACAGGTATCCATGACAAAATACTGGAAATGCATCCAACAGCACGGATATATCACTTGAGGGAAGACACTGCGACCAGAAACGCAAACCGACCGATACTTCAGGAGCTCCTTTTTGCAGAAAGTTGTGTACACATTTTTTTATCTAAATGGTCCAACACAACAAATGTGTACACAATACTTTTAGGCACATATGGATATGATTTTATATGCATTCAAGGATATGATTTTATATGCATTTAAGACTAAAAATCATGTGTTGATTTTCTCCTTCCAAAACTGAAATCAAATCAAAGGGAATCAAACAAATCAGCATGAGCCATAATGGGGCAGCCATGAATCAAGCCACATGTGGGAATGAAGTAATGAGCATTTAATGGTGAAGATCATGTGTTGAATCACATATTCAAAATTCTCTCCAAACACTGGGTGCAAATCAGGTCGAAACAGAGGAAATAAACTAGACTAAAGAGATACCGGGGACAATATAAGACACTGCACCAAATTGTGAACCCAGATTCCTTAGTTGGACCGGCCAAAACACCCAAAAAACCGGCCTGGCCGGCCCCAAGTTCTCCAATGGGTCCCATCTTCCCACACACCCTCTCTCTACTAGTTGGTCTTGATTTTGTTGTTTATTTGATTTCTTTCTGAGCCTATAAATACAGACCAGAGGCAAGAGGAAAGGGGTAGCTTTTTCTTTAGTTTTATCTTAGAATTCTTGTAATTTTTCTTTTCATTCTTGAGCTCTTGCCCCTTTGTCTTGACCTTACAACTTCTCATTTTGAACTTGCAAGCTTAAGGCTTAGGTTCTTGACTTCAAGATCTCTTGTAACAAGTTGTTCTTCAATAAAAGTTCTTATTTTTATTACATGTCATGTTCCATTTTACATGATTTCAATTGTGAAATTCTTGCTTTGTTTTGATCTTGCAACCTCTTAAGTGAGCTTGCAATCTTAAAGCTTGGTACTTAGATTTCACACGTTACCGGGGATCGAACACTTGGAGATAACACGCTTGAACTCATCGGTTCTCTTTTCATCTTTATTTCATTGCATTTTTTTATGTATCTTCTCTTTTCTTTCTTTTTAATTTGTAAATATTTGTGAATAATCTTTTCACTTGTTAAGGGTGTAATATGTTAGATCGTATTCGAAGATTTTCTTTGTCCAAACTTTAAAACCTAAAACTTGCCTATTGAAACTCCGTGCAAATCACCCGCAACTCCGCTCACTAGGCATCCTATCCTACCCCGATAGTGATGATTCCTAATCATGACCGGATTGCCCGTGGTTTGCCGAAGGCTAAAATCAAGAGATAACAATGGAAGGACAAGGGACAAGGAAAACGGATTTAGCGAAATGCCGCAAATACCGTATTTCAAGTTCCCTAATCCGCATTGTTACCTATTGCTTTAGTGTCAATACCAAGTCGGGGCTATAAGGAATTGGCAAACATCACCTTCATACAATCTAACTTATTACTGCCCTTAACAAGTCATTTTTATTCATATCTTTGTTACGAAAATTAGTTAACCAACAAATCAAAACACGGTATTAACTCGTTAAAACAAGCTATAAAAACTTACCATCTCCCTGCGGACGACCCGTATTCACCGTGGCTCGCTACAAGCGACACCGTTTTGATTGCGGTAATTTCAAAACTCTTTTTAAACACGACACGGTTATAGCAGGATGATGTTATATTCAATTCATATTAGATGCATGTACGATACTTGAAGCCCGTACTGATTGTCGGGCGAGTACGTAACTCGAGGTCCGTACTAGTCGCCGTATATATACGTGACACGAGTTGTCCGTACCGATCGTTGAGCTGGTGCGCGAACGAGATGTCCGCACCGGTGCTACGTTTGTATGTGACCAGATGTCCCTACTGTTGATATTCCATTGCTATGTGTGTACGTAGACTTGATATCCGTACTAGTTATATTATGTGTTTGGATACGTAGATTAGATATCCGTACAGATCGTTATTATGATATAGGATAATGGAATATTTGATGGTTATCATACGAGGCGAGATTCCGTACGGGATGATATGATGATGATTAACCGGATATAGCCATATTTTTACTTGACTCAGGGGGTCTTATTATTTTACCAGATTGGGAGATTATACAGATGCGACGGTATTACCCACTTTTTAAAAACAATGATTCGTTTCATATTTTAAAAGTGATAATGAAAGGATGTGCTACTTAGATTTCAAAGGGTTAAATATATATCTTTTAAAGATATCATAGCCTCCTTATTTCGAACGACGTTTCGTTCTACTTTAAAAACATATAAGTGAGAATATTCTAAGTAATTACCTATTTATTGTTTGCTTACGCTACGCCTACGTTTTTGTTATTCGCCCGCGTGTTGTTTATCTTATTAGTTATGCTATGCTTTATGATTTCCGCTACGCGTTATATATTGTTGATGTTATATCTCAGTGGTATGTGACACTGACATACATACATACATACATACATACATACATTGATATTATTGACTTATGCTATGATATGTTACCCTTCTGTGCTATGCCTAATTCGCACAGACTAAAAGGATACGAGTTTGATGAGATTTATATTAATGTGGATATGATGTGATATGATATCAATCCTAAGAGATTGAATATATATAAAAGAATAAAAGATGATAAAGATTATTCAGACGCAGTGTATAGCCGGGGATCCATGATATGTGTGTGTGTGTGTGATCAATCCATAAGAGATTGAGGCGGGAAGAGACAAGAAGTCGTACGGTGATATATGTGTGATCAATCCATGAGTGATTGAGGGTTGTTGACACATGATATTTCTACGGATATATGTGAGGGATCGATATAGATGCCCTGTACTTAGATGGATATTATATATATGTGAGGGATCGATATAGATGTCCTGCACTGATGAGATATATTATGCTATATATAGTAACTGAACATGACTAGTCCACGAGATAGTACCTGAATATTATTTTCATACATCGATGCATTCTAAAAAGGTTTTCAAAGGAGCTATAGTCTCACTAGTTTCTACGTGTCTAGGATCAACACAGACGTTTACGAAAGAAAACCCATTTTCAAATAAATCATTTTCAAAAGGAAGGACTTATACTTTAAACGAGATGCATAGCCTTCATCACAAACCACATCCGCTACATGTGCTGAGATATATATATCTTATGGTTATTTCGAAAGGATTTCATATACATACATCTTCCAGCTACTCTTATATGATTGCATATGGATGAGTGCTATATATGTATTATAGCCTTGATTGTATTTTCGTTGATTGTGTGTTATAGATATTGCATTACGGTTACGGTGATCGTGATTTGACACCGTTGTGTGTGTGTGTTGTTAGATTTCCTAGCGCCCTAGCCGCCACAACCGCAGCCTATACGAAATGAAAAACAAAAAATCTAGAGGCGCTAGAAACTACAAACTTTAGAATCTAAACCAAACACATGAACTAAAAATCTACAAAGAGCTTTTAGCTACTATGGAAGAAGGTTATACCAAGAGATCGAGTGCTTCGGTCTTCACCTCCTCTTCCTTAGCTCCTTAGGGTCTCCGTGATCGAGTTTGACCGCTGGTCTTCCTCTGTCGAAGATAATCCATCCGAGGGATATGGTTCATGGTTCTACCTCCACACTAAAAATCAAGTGGAGCAACTAAAGGTCCTAACTTGCTACACTAAAATATCTAGAGATATAGTGAGTTGTTCTAGTATTTTTCTATCTCACTTCCATCCTTGATTCTCAACACATGAGAGTGTAGGGAGGAAGAAAGAGGAGGAGCTCAAGAAAGGGAGAGAGAAAGAGAATGGTGGAATGAAAAAATCTAATGGAGAAAATCATAGCCATGGTTTTGATAAATCATTTTTGCAATATTTAAAAACCAACTATATTTGAATAGTATAGACAAATGAATTAAAATTCATTTGTCTAAACCATTCAACCATGCCTCTCACCATTTCTTAGCCACCTCACCCCTCTACCTCATTTCCATTTAAATAAGTAAATGGATAAATCAAAATGAGATGTCCTCCTTCTTGAATGTCTTTTTGTATAAATACGGAATATATTCTACCGTATATACATACCCGTATTCGTATCAAAATATGAATACCCAAAGAGATAGATACAATAAACATAATATTAGAATATACATATCGAAATATATATATATATGTAAATTATTAAATCAATACCTGATTTAATAATCTGGTTTAATCCTAAACCGGCAAGTATTATCAACCGTCCAATCAAAAGTCCGGGTAGCTAGTACACTCATTTGATCGGAACCCTGCACGTATCAAAATATGGCTAATATATCATTTCGCCTGAACCAGAGAAAACCTCAGTGTAAGACTCTAAAGACTCAATAATATGCCGGCAGTAAGTTACTGGACAAATCCATAACCCCAAGCACATCAGTTGCACTAGTTGTACATAACGGCTACCTAGGTATCTGTCGAAAGGAAGGCCGATGAGCAAGCTTATCCGAACCCCTACTGAGCCTATCCATGATAATCTCTGTGCAGTCCGGTCTTTTCATCTAAGAGTATCGCATACCGAGTCTAGAGGGTGGTAAACGTCAGACCTTAATAACCCGATAATTCATACCGATATGGATCAGGACCAATCCGAGAAAGTAATGATCTAACTATCAGTAAATCTCAACTGCCTTGGCCAAGGTCTTATGGTGCTGGCCAACCAAACACAGTGCAATATCGAATCTCTATACCGGGAGAGACGAATCCCCAACTAAAACTTATTTGCACGACTCAGTAGAGCTGTGGTAGGGTAGTAACCTAAGCACAGTGGGAACCCACACAAGACAAATGACGATCTCATGTCTAAAGACTAGCCTGTACTCATGTCACCTAATAACTACTATCTGACGATAGGTATAGTACCATCTAAAATTTCTCGGCGAGTTTGTCCAGTATACTCACCCACGGTGAGCACATGTATACGATCATAGGTGCTAAAGACCAATGGCTGTGGGACCAACCATCGCCTCTCGTCGGGGTCTGGAAACGTATACACCAATCTACTTCGGAATATCGATTCATAGTCTTGATACTCCCACGACTAGGCACATTTAAGCATGTGCTTATTGACTACCCAGCCCCCATATGTATGATCGCCATCATAACGCTGGTAATCAAGCAATAATCATACAGGATTTATTAACAGGTATTATTGATACATAATAACAAGTAAAACATATAGACATATTAAGATAAAATCAAACCAAATAGCATACTATCATATCAAGCAAGATTGTTCTGTACATATATATGTCTAAGCATCCACTGTATATATATATATATATGAGAATAATGGAGGAAAGATGCCATATGAGGGAATTTCCTCATATGGCGTCGAAAAAACACACCCTCCATCGTATTTTCTGACGATCGGAATGCATCATCTTCATCATTATCATCTAAGATATGGGTACACTAAATTTTATGTGATTCTAAAACTTTTTCACCGTTGAATTAGTGGGTTCAAAATTAACGGTTTGCCAACAATAGAACTTTTTGCATTGCTAAATCAACAGTGAAAAAATTGTAGAATCACATGAAATTTGGTGTACCCACGTCTTAGATGATAACGATGAAGATGATGCATTCCGATCGTCGGAAAACACGATGGAGAGTGTGTTTTTTCGATGCCATAGGAGGAAATTCCCTCCTATGGCCTCTTTCCTCTCTCTCTCTCTCTCTCTTTCGCTCTATATATATATATATATAATGGCCTCTAGGGCATACATATCCAACAATCTCCCACTTGCACTAAGGCCATATATTGGCGTATCGAATACCCAACGTCTGCTCTATGGCCAGTTGTTGGTGTATCGCATACCCAACATCTCAAATAGTCTCTCGAACTGTACATGAGGGAGAGCCTTAGTGAATGGATCCGCCGTGTTCTCTTTCGTGTCTACTCTCTGCACCTCGATCTTCCGGTGATCTACGATCTCCCTGATCAGGTAATACCGCCTCAAAATGTGTCTGGATCTCTAATGGAACCGTGGTTCCTTCGCTAAAACTATAGCCCCGTTATTGTCTCAATACAGAGGTACTGGATCAACAATGGACGGAACCACCTCAAGTTCAGTAATGAACTTCTTTATCCATACCACTTCTTTTGCGGCATCGTTGGCAGCAATGTATTCATCCTCCATCGTTGAGTCTGCGACGGTGTCCTATTTGGAGCTCTTCCAACAGACTGCCCCTACGTTGAGGGTAAACAAAAAATCCGATACAGACTTGCTATCATCCTTGTCACTTTAGAAGCTCGAGTCGGTAAAGGACTCTACCTGGAGGTCCCCATTACCATACACCAAGAATAGATCCTTAGTCCTTCTCATGTACTTAAGAATGTTCTTCACTGCTGTCCAGTGGTTCTCCTCTGGGTTTGACTGATACCGGCTCACCACGCTAAGTGCGTAAGCTACATCTAGTATGGTACATAGCATTGTATACATTATAGATCCTACTATCGAAGCGTAGGGTATAATGCTTATACGAACCCTCTCCTCATCAGTCTTGGGAGACATCTCTTTGGAGAAGGTGATTTCATGCAAAGCGGGTATATTACAATGCTTGGAATTTTCCATACTAAATCTCTTTAGTATGGCCTCTATGTACCTAGACTATGAAATCCCAAACAATCTCTTGGATCTATCTCTGTAGATCTTTATCCCCAAAATGTAGGAGGCATCACCCATATCTTTCATGGAGAAACTTTGTGACAATAACAGCTTGACCGATTGTAGTATAGGAATGTCATTTCCTATCAAGAGAATGGCATCCACATACCAGACTAGGAATACGACAATTCTTTCTACAATCTTCTTATATATACACGGCTCATCCTCATTCTTGATAAAGTCAAATTCCTTGACTGTTTCATCAAAACAGATGTTCCAGCTCCGCGATACTTGCTTTAATCCATAAATAGATTTAAGCAACTTGCACACCTTCTCGCTGCTCCCACTGTCTACGAATCTCTTCGGCTGATCCATATAAACGCACTCTTCCAAACTTCCATTCAAAAAAGCTGTTTTTACATCCATCTATCAGATTTCATAGTCATGGAAGGCAGCAGTGGCAAGTAGAATCTGAATGGATTTCAGCATAGCTACTGGAGAAAAGGTTTTGTCATAATCCACACCGGGTCTTTGAAAAAAACCTTTTGCAATAAGTTTAGCCTTATAGGCCTCCACCTGTCTATCTACACCAATCTTCTTTTTGAAGATCTATTTGCATCCAACGGGTTTTACCCCAGAAGGAGCAATATCCAAGGTCCAAACTTTGTTGGTGTATATGGACTCCATTTTGTGTCGCATAGCATCCAACCATTTATCAGAGTCCCTACTGGTAATGGTCTGCTTGAAAGTAGTGGGATCATCTTCTTCCAAAATGCAATCCTCTCGATCCTCGTCTATGAAAAAACTGTAGTATCTCTGCAGAGTGGGTGAGGTTCGTCAGGTACTACTCAATCTAGAGCTTACACCAAATCTTCTGTTTCAGTTTGTGGTTCCAGAATTTCTTTCAGTTCTACCGTGCTCCCATTTCTACTGCAAGAAATTTCTTCTGCAAGAAATTTCTTCTCTAAAAAGACGGCATGCTGAGTAACAAACACCATCTTTTCCTCATTGTGGTAAAACAGATATCCATAACTATTCTTTGGATATCCTACAAACTTATATAGAACTGACCGTGCCTTAAGTTTTTCCGGGTTATGCTTTTTAATATAAACCGGACAACCCCATATCTTAAACCTTTTATGAAATGGTCTCTTACCATTCCAAATTTCAAATGGTGTCTTGGGCACTGACTTGGATAGAACATAATTCAATATATATGCCGTTGTCTAAAGCATATATCCCCAGAATGATAGAAGCAAGTCGGTATTACTCATCATAGAGCGAACCATATCAAAAAGGGTACGATTCCTCCACTCCGATACACTGTTGTGCTATGGTGTATATGGAGGAGTAAGCTGAGAGAGAATTCCATTCTATTTTAAGTAGTCAAGGAATTCCATGCTTAAGTACTCCCCTCCTCTATCAGATCGAAGGATCTTGATACTTTTTCCTGTCTGGTTCTCTACTTCGTTTTTATATTCTTTGAATTTCTCAAAAACTTTAGATTTGTGTTTTATGAGAAATACATATCCGAATCTAGAGAAATCATCAATGAATGTAATGAAGTACGAGAATCCACCCCTTGCATGTATAGATATTGAACCACACACATCACTGTGTATGAGTCCCAAGAGCTCTGTCGCTCTTTCTCCGTATCCGGTGAATGGAGATTTAGTCATCTTTCCTTTGAGATGGGACTGATAAGTTTCATAAGATGAAGACTCGAATGGATTCAAATATCCATCTTTATGTAATTTAGATAGTCTTTTCTTATTGATATGATCAAGTCTACAATACCACAAGTAGGCTTCGTTCATATCTGAACTCTTTTTCTTGCGTGTGTTTTGTACATTAAGAACTGTGTTTTAATTAAGAACATAGATACCATTATATAGTTTATCTTCTGCAACTAATACCCGATTAAGGTAAATGTTCATGATATTTCTATCTAGAACAAAGTTATGTCCATCTTTATCAAGTGAAGAAACTGATATGATGTTGCAAAGCATGTAAGGTATATAGTAATAGTTGTTCAAAATCACAGTATTACCGCTTTGCAATACAAGATGATATTCACCGACGGCAGCAGCATCAACTTATGCTATGTTTCCTATTCTGAGGGACATATCACCAGGTCCAACCATCCTACTTTTTCTCAGTCCCTGTAATAAATTACATATATAAGATCCCGATCCGGTATCTACTATCCAGGAGGTAAGACTAACCGAAAAAATAGTTCTTAATAACAAGAACACCTGAAGGAGACGCGATAGTATGCTTTTTCTTCACCGGGGTCATCAAGGAATTCATGTAATTCTCTTTCCCTTACTCAAGATCATGACATTTTTCACAAGTTAGAGCCAAACCGACGTTGCCCAACCCCGAATAAGAATCCGGGTCGGTCAAGTCATACATTTTATTATCTTGTTTAGGGCGTGACATGGTTGCTACCTGAAGAGAGAGAAAAGAAACACTCAGTGTACACTCTTGCAAGATTAAATTGGTTTTTAATTTATGTAATCAGGATGGCTCCTACTGTTTTCTCGAATTCTCCTTCAAACCTTAAAAAAAGAACTAGTTGAAATCATTTACACCTTACAAGTTTGCTAACCGTTCAACCAGGTGGGTGTTGGTACTCCGAGAGAGGTTTCCCGTGCTCTCACACGGACCTAATTAAAATAAGTATTGTTTCTGCAAAAGCTTAGCCCCGTTAATACCTTTCTAGACATTTAATAGGCTAGCTAATTATGAAGTGAAAAAAATCTTCCAAGAATAATCCGACTCATCAGTAGGATCGGGGCCCAACTATCATCGCGTGATAACCTAGATGGAAGTTACTCTAGTTACCACACTCCATAAGGTATGCAACACTAGCAAGTTTCCTGTATATTTGAAACTCCCGATGTGGTTTTTACCCCTACGGCTTATGATCTTGACGAGATTAATAAACCATAAATCGCTAGTCAAGTTCAACACATCATTATCTTGATTAATGTAGACCCACCCGCACAACTCTTGACAAGGTCAACAAGGTTGTACGATTGTCCTAACCAATTGCAACGCATGCTACAAACGAGAACTATTTAGCTACCGTACACTATGCCTTGACGAAGTCAACAAACGTAGCACGAATACTAAGTACTACTCGTAGGAAATGACGGAGGGCTACGGCTAGGTTTTTGGTGAAAAAACTTTTTAACGTAATGAACTTGATATCGTTGAAGGAACCGAGAAGTTTTGAAAAGGAATGGTTTAGGCTCCGCTTTTGAAAACTAGTGGTTTTGAAGAAAACCGAGTAATCTATAGTAACATAAATTTTTACTCAATAGATTACTCGCCATGAAGGGATCTAGGCTCTTGCCCCCTCGAATGAGGTGCGGGATATTCATGACCAAATACCTCTATGCAAAGCGAAAGAATACGACTATAGTTTTTCGAAAAATTTATTCCGACAACATCTTTTAGGTTTATTTTTTCTTGCATTAATCAAAATTAATGCAGTACCATCAATTAAAACCTATCACACCATAAAAGAACGAAAATAGAATGTACATATATGCCATCTGCATTCGCCACGGGTCCCCTTCATACACCGTTAGGTTACTTAACTAACGGCAGAGCGAGGGCTAAACTAGCGCGGATGCAAAGCATATACAACATTTATTTATTTATATATAAATATATAGTCATCTCAGGCTTGATATAAGCAACATCACAGAAAAGCGATAAGTAATATGGAAAAGCGGATAATCTAGGAGCCTCGGGTTTCATTTGAGCCGCAAATGAAACTTGACGTTCCCCAGTCGTGTGGATGGCCTGTATATTGTAGAACCAAGACCCCTATGAGTACGGCAAGTTACTCTTTAATCCCAGATCCGAGGCAACCCCAATCAACAAAGTGAGTGGGTCACCCAGCACTTTACGGAATCCGGTAACTTGAGCACTCCATCGTAGGCCATCTTATACCCCCTACGAGTGTGGTGAATCGTCCGCTAATTCTAGAGTATGGAACCCCGGTCTCAACGCCATAAGATGGAGGCCCGTTGCCCTCTAGAACCCGGCTACTCAAGCACTCCGCCATGGGGTTTATCCAAGTACAGAAAAGAAAAATATATACAGCAGTGACATCGACCTCAACCCGGCCGTGCCCCGATAAAGAAATATACAAACTAGCAGAAATGATAGTCCATATGTCGGACGCTCGCCCCGCAATAATGAATATACAAATGAAATCAAAACTGTACAACATACATTGCACAAAAAGCAATCCATCACAACAATCCGTCGAAACCATCACAAAGATATCATAAATAACATCACAGATAAATAAGATGCGTGTAACCCCTTCTAATCGATGTATAGAGATTAGAAGATGTTAAACAGCATATATACTCATCACAAAAGCAAGTAACGAAAACTACGACAATAGAATTCCGCGCACAAATCGCAAATACAACAAGTTTTTCCAAAGCCGAAAAAACAGTTTACTAAATAACAAAATTCCATCGTTTTAAGCCAATTCGGAAGCCGAAACGAACTCGAAACTCGTCCGAACCTTCGCGCCATCGAAGTACCCAAAATTAACTGTCATTCGGGGCGCTAGAGGGGGTACCACCCCCTAGGGCCACCATGAGGTGGCCCCAAAAAATGGCAGACCTAAACCTACCCAATGGGGTAGGGCTTGGGTCCCCACACCCCAAGGCCACCTTATAGTGGTCTCGGTGGGTGGGCCCGACCTTTCTTCCCCCCGGGGAGATCCCTAGGGTATCCACGAAACACCCCGCGGCTTCTCGGTCCAAACCGTAAACCCACAGGGAGTGCAAACATGCTAAAACTTGAATTTTCGAGACTGTTTTTGTCGGCAGTTTTTGCGCAACAAAAACAGTGGAATTCAAACATCGTATCTAACTAGTTTATGTGTTTTGGTAGCTCTAATACCTTGTTAGAGTTCCTAGCGCCCTAGCCGCTATAACCGCGGCCTATGCAGAATGAAAAATAAAAAATCTAGAGGCGCTAGAAACAACAACCCTAGAATCTAAACCAAACACACGAATTAGAAATCTACAAAGAGGTTTTAGCTGCTATGGAAGAAGGTTATACCAAGAGATCGAGTCCTTCAGTCTTCACCTCCTCTTCCTTAGCTCCTTGGATTCTTCGTGATCGAGCTTCACCGACGGTCTTCCTCCGTCGAAGATGATCCACCCAAGGGATATGGTTCATGGCTCTAGCGCCACACTAAAAATCAAGTAGAGCAACTAAAGGTCCTACCTTGCTACACTAGGATGTCTAGAGATGTAGTGAGTTGTTCTGGTATTTTTCTACCTCACTTCCACCCTTGATTCTCAACTCATGAGAGTGTAGAGAGGAACAAAGAGGAAGAGCTCAAAAAAGGTAGAGCGAAAGAGAATAGTGGAATGAAAAAATCTAGTGAAAGAAAATCATAGCCATGGTTTTGATAAATCGTTTTTGTAATATTTAAAAACCAACGATAGACAAATGAATTAAAATTCATTTGTCTAAACCATTCAACTATGCCTCTCACCATTTCTTAGCCACCTCACCCCTCCACCTCATTTCCATTTAAATAAGTAAATGGAAAAATCAAAATGAAGTGTCCTCTTTCTAGAATGTATTTCCATATAAATACGGAATACATTCTACCGTATATACATACCTGTATTCGTATCAAAATACGAATATCCAAAGAGATAGAGTAATACAATGAACATAATACTAGAATATACATATCGAAATATATTTATGTAAATTATTAAATCAATATCTGATTTAATAATCTGGCTTAATCCTAAGTCGGCTAGTGTTATCAACCGTCCGATCAAAAGTCCGGGTAGGTAGTACACTTATTTGATCGAAACCCTGCACGTATCAAAATACAGCTAGTACATCATTTCGTCTGAACCAGGGAAACCCTTTGTGTGGGACTCTAAAGACTCGACAGTACGCCGGTAGTGAGTTACTGGATAAATCCATAACCACAAACACGTTAGCGGAACTAGCTGTACGTAACGGCTACCCAGGTATCTGTCGAAAGAAAGGTCGACGAGCAAGCACGTCCGACCCTACTGAGCCTATCCGTGACAATCTTTGTATAGTCCAGTCTCTTCGTCTAAGAGTATCGCATACCGGGTCTAGAGGTGGTAAACGTCAGACCCTAATAACCCGATAATTCATGCCGATGTAGCTCAGGACCAATACGAGAAACTACTGATCTAACTATCAGTAAATCTCAACTGCCTTGGCCAAGATCTTATGGTGCTGGCCAATCGAACGCAGAGTGATATTGACTCCCTATACAGGGAGTGACGAATCCCCAAAAATTGCTCACTGCCTCCATATGGCTCGGGACTATACCCAACTAAAATATGTTTGCACGACTCAGTAGAGCCATGGTAGGGTAGTAATCTAAGCACAATGGGAACTCACACGAGACAAATAACAATTTCAGGTCGAAAGACTATCCCGTACTCATGTCACCTGAGAACTACTATCTGACGATAGGTATAGTACCATCTAGAAGTTCTCGGCGAATCCGTCCAGTGTACTCACCCCTAATGAGCACATGTATATGATCTTAGGTGCCAAAGACCAAAGGCTATGGGACCAACCATCGCCCCTTTGTCGAGATCTAGAAATGTATACACCAGTCTACTCCGGAATATCGATGCCCGGTCTCGATACTCCTGTGGCCAACGCATTCCGCGCGGTATGAAAGATTGGTCCGCTCTGCAAAGTTGTTCGGTTTGCTCATCAGGCGCCTTCTAGCCCTCTTTGCCTAGGGACATCTGAGGATGTGTTTATTGACTATCCAACCCCCACATGTATGATCGTCATCATAACTCTGATAGTCAAGCAATAATTTTACGGGCTTTATCAACATGTATTAGCGATACATAATAACAAGTAAAATGTATACACATGTTAAGATAAAGACAAACCAAATAGCATACTATCATATCGAGAAATATTGTTGTACATACATATGTCCAAGCATCCACTATACACACAGACACACATAACAATGGCCTCTAGGGCATACATATCCAACATATATGCAGTGACTTATTGACGATTAATGATTGTTAGCGTTTCATTTCGTGGTACTGTATTTACTCCCGTGACTCACATGCTTTCAGATACTTGTGGTTATATTATGCTCGTACCGGGTCAGATATTGATTACTTGATATTAACATGATAACCACACAGAGATTTATATTTCACATGCTAGGATAGAGTTACATAAGTTATACATGAGGGCTTATTATTATTTTACTCATTTTATTCCAAATTCACAACGGAGGTGATGTCCGTTTTTCAAACAATCTTTCGAAATAAGCTTTACTTTTTACAAAACTTCTCTAAAACTTCACCTCTACCTATTATTATCTATTTTCCACTTATATTTAGTTTAGATTCCTAGGTTTTTTTACTTGGGTTACGATGGGGTCCACATGAATTCACGTGATCCTTGTGCCGGTCATGTGTCCTTTTCCGGGCGTGAAAAGTATATCAACATCATACCCATCAAATTCACAAGTTTTCTCCTCTAAAATTTTCTCACTATAATCAGTCGATACAAGAATCTCATCTTCAAATACTTTATCAGTTAAATCATCTTCAAGGCCATAGGTGATTGCAGGTCTAATTGATACCTGAAGGTTAGTGTCGGACTGACTCAGATAATTTTCTTGTTTTTCCTTATAACACTCGGTCAAATCAATCATTATATATTCATCATAATCTATTAAGTCATCAAAACTTGTATGATCATGTATCTCACTCAGTTGACATCTCAACTGAAAGATCGCCATTATTGGTTTTAATTTGACTATGTTCACTCCCGAGAATCTGTACAGCTAATTGTTTCACTTGTTCATCGATTCTAACCAATGATTGCGATTGAGTACGAAACAATTGATCAGATTATTGTATGAACATGGCTAGCATCAAAACTGTTTGATCCTCAACTGCCATCATCACTTCAAAATCCTTCTATAAAATGGTCAACCTAGCATCCATCTCATTATCAGACCCTATTGATGTGACAGGTTTTTCAAGAAGGGAGGGTTATGATGGTAGTGATGCTAAAGCATACATCTTGTTGACCGCTTTCTCTAAGTTCTTAATCAATTGCTCATTGTTTGAAGAGGAATTGAGTTCAAGAGTGTTGGGTGGTAGATTGATTTCAAAATTCTGGCACAGTTGGTTATACCTTATGAAAGTACAGTTTTCGAGAATGTGGGAAGAATCTTGATAATTGGAACAAAAGAATTAGGGATGTGCATTAACAAAGAATATGGATCGTGAAAATCGGATTAAAATGTGTCACCCATATCAATAAGTATTCATAAAAATCACAAAAAGAAGAGAATATCACACCTCTAGCAGTTTATGTTCTGCTAAGTCAACTAAACCTGCTTGAGAACTTAATTTTTGAAGTAAAATTGTGTTGAGAAATGGGTTCAAGATATACTGATTCAAGAAGCCAGGTAAGTGCAGAGATCAGGGAGATTTTCCAACGCTTTCGCGAAATTCCTTAATTTAGAATAACCTTCACCCTACACTGTAAGTATATATTGCACACTCCACAGGATTTATAGAGCGGCGGAATTTACAAAAAACGATTTTAAAGCGAGCAACATCGACTAATCTCCAAGAACTACCATAAGCCCTAACTAGAAAAACTAACATAAATTTTAATCTATTATGAAGAGATTTATACCTATGTACTCAAGTCTTTCGGGTCTTCTTATGCTCTCCTTGTGGTCCTTGTTCGTCGGGATCGAGCTTGGTCATCGGCCTCCTTGTGTTGAAGACGATCCACCCGAGAATTTATAGTTCAAGCTCCAACCTCAAAGGTGAGGTAACTAAAATACCTAGTTTGCTAATTTAAGTGTTTTAGTGGATGTAAAGAGTGTTAATTAGATAAATTTATCTCAAAGACCCTATGTTTCTCAACTCATGAGGGGGTTAGGGTTTGAGGAAGAAGAAGAGCTCAAGAAGGAGAGAGAATGGCAAGTGAAGAATGATGTGAAGAATGATGTGAAGAATGGCTAAGGAAAAAAGATATCAAGCATTTCATTTTCATTAAAAATACTAGCCATGCTTGAATAGTATTTACAAATGAATAAAGAAATACAATAACCATGCTTCATGCCATGCTTAAATCCACCTCACCCCTCCACCTCATTTTCTATTTACAATAAATAAAATATCACAAAATGAGGTGTCCTCGTCTAGAAGCATTATAGAATAAATACAAGAATACCAATACCGTATATACATACCCGTATTCGTACTACAAAAAATACGGATACCAAGAGATAAAATAATCCAATAATATAATACTAGATCATTATTAAATCAATACATGATTCAATAACGCGGTTTAAGCCTAAGCCCGCTTATATTATCCGTCCGAACAAAAATCTGTGTAGCTAGTACATGTATATGATCGGAATACTGCACTTATAACCATATAGCCTCTACATCGTTTCTCCTGGACCAGGAAAACCCTCTGTATGGGACTCTAAAGACTCGACGGTACACTGGCAGTAGGTTTAACCACAAGCACGTCGGTGGCACTAGCTGTACGTAACAGCTACCCAGGTACTTATCGAAAAGAAGGCCGACGAGAAAACTCATTTGAACTTCTACTGATCATGTCCGTGACAATCTCCGTACAGTCCGGCCTGTTCGTCTAAGTGTATCGCATGCCGGATCTAGGGGTAGAAAACTTCAGACCCCTAATAACCTGACAAATCGTGTCGATGTGGCTCAAGACCATCCGAAAATCTACTGATCTAATTATCAGTAATTCTCAATTTTCCCTGGCCAGGGACTTATAGTGTTGGCCAACCAAACACAGCGCGATATCTACTCCCTATATCGAGAGAGACGAGTCCCCAACAATCGCTCACTGCCTCCATGTGGCTCGGGTCTATACCTAACTAAAACATGTTTCAATGATTCAGTAAAGCCGTGGTAGGGTAGTAATCAAAGCACAGTGGGAACTCACACAAGAAAAATGACAACTTCAGGTCGACAGACTATCTGTACTCATGTCACCAGAGAACTGCTATCTAACGATAGGTATAATACCATCTAGCCAGTTCTCGACGAGTCCGTCCAGTGTACTCGTCCCTAGTGAACACCTGTATACAATCTTAGATGCATCACATCAATGGCTGCGGGACTAACCATCACCACTCATCATGGTCTAGAAATGTATACACTAGTCTACTATGGAGTATCGATGCCCTGTCTCGATACTCCCACGACTAGGGATATTTAAGGATGTGCTTATTAACTATCCAGCTCTCACAAGTATGATTGCCATCACAACGTTGGTAGTCAAGTAAGGATCCTTAGGGCTTTATCAACATGTATAAGTGACATGAAATAACAAGTAAAATATATACACATATTAAGATAAAGGCAAACCAAATAGCATACTATCATATTAAATAAGATTGTAGTGTACATACATACCCCCAGCATCCTATACAATAAAGGCCTCTAGGGCATACATATCCAACAATCTCCCACTTGCACTAAGACTGGTTATTGGAATATCGAGTACCCAACGTCTGCTCTAGGGCTAGTTGCCGGCGTACTGCATACCTAACATCTTGAACAGTCTTTCGAACTGGACATGAGGGATGGCCTTAGTGAATGGATCTGCAGTGTTGTCCTTTGTATCTACTCTCCGCACCTCGATCTCCCGGCGATCCACGATCTCCCTGATCAGGTGATATCGCCTCAAGATATGTCTGGATTTCTGATAGGACCGTGGTTCTTTTGCCAAACCCATGGCTCTATTGTTATCGCAATACAAAGGTATTGTATTAGCAATGGATGGAACTACCTAAAGTTCAAAAATGAACTTCCTCATCCAGACTGCCTCTTTTGCGACATCGTTAGGAGAGATGTACTCAGCCTCCATCGTCGAGTCTGCTGTGGTGTCCTGTTTGGAACTCTTCCAACAGATTGCCCCTCCATTGAGGGTAAACACATAACCCGAGACGGATTTAGAATCATCCTTGTCACTTTGGAAGCCAAAGTTGGTAAAAGCCTCGATCTTGAGATCCTCATTACCATACACCAAGAACATCTCTATAGTCCTTCTCAGGTATTTAAGAATGTTCTTTATTGCTATCCAATGATTCTCACCCGGGTTGGACTGATACCTGCTTACAATGCTAAGTGCGTAAGCTACATCTGGTCTGGTATATAACATCGCATATATTATCGACCCTACCGTCAAAGTATAGAGTACAATGCTCTTGCGAGCCATATCCTCATCAATCTTAGGCGACATCTCTTTGGAGAGGGCAATTCCGTGACAAGCGGGTAAATTACCACGCTAGGAACTTCCATAATAAATCTCTTCAGTACGATGTCTATGCACCTCGACTATGAAAGTCCCAATATTCTTTTAGATCTATCACGATAGTTCTTAATCCCCAGAATATACGAGGTATCACCCAGGTCTTTCATAGAGAATTTCTGTGACAAGAACAGCTTGGCCAATTGTAGAATAGGAATATCATTTATTATCAGAAAAATGTCATCTACGTATAAAACGAGAAATACCACAGTTCTCCCTACAATATTTTTATAAATACAAGGTTCATCTACAATTTTAATAAAGTCAAATTCCTTGACTGTTTCATCAAAGCAGATGTTCCAACTCCGCGATACCTACTTCAATCCATAAATGAATTTAAGCAACTTGCACACATTTCTGCTGCTCCCACTGTCTATGAAACCCTCTGGTTGATCCATATAAACACACTCTTCTAAACTTCCATTTAGAAAAGCGGTTTTAATATCCATCTGCCAGATGTCATAGTCATGGAAGGCAGCAATGGCAAGTAGGATCCGAATGGATTTAAGCATAACCACTGGTGAAAAAGTTTCATCATAGTCCAATCCTGGTCTTTGACAAAAATCTTTAGCAACAAGTCTAGATTTGTTGGTTTCTATCTATCCATCTACACCAATCTTCTTTTTGAAGATCCATTTGCATCCAACGGGTTTTACCCCAGGAGGAGCAATATCCAAAGCCCATACTTTATTGGTGTACATGGATTCCATCTTGGATCGCATAGCATCCAGCCACTTCACTGACTCTCTACTCATGATAGCTTACTGAAAACTAGTAGACTCATCATCATCAATGATGCAATCCTCTCGATCCTCATCTACGAGAAAACCGTAGTATCTCTCGGACGGATGAGACTTCCTACTAGATATGCGGAGTGGCGTAGGTACGTCCGGTTCCATTGAAACTTTAGGTTCTATTAAGTCTTCAGTAATAGTTTGTAGTTATGAAATTTCTTCTAGTTATATTGCGCTCCCACTAATCTCTTTTTCAAGAAATTGAGTTTCCATAAAGCGGGCATGATGAGAAACAAAAACCTTTTGTTTCTCGGCATAATAGAAAAAATACTTCCTAGAATTCCTGGGGTATCCTACAAACTTACACAATACTGAGCATGTCTCGAGTTTGTCCGGATGAATCTTTTTGACAAAAGCAAGACAACCCCATTTTGTTAAGATAAACTAAGTAGGAACTTTATTCAATAGATATGCGGCAGATTCTAGTACATAACCCCAGAAGGATGGCGGCAACTCAGCATTACTCATCATGAAATGCACCATATCTAGCAAGGTGCAATTCTGTCTTTCTGATACACCGTTGTGTTGTGGTGTGTATGGAGGAGTAAGCTGAGAGAGAATTCCATTTTATTTTAGATATTCCAGGAACTCGGCACTTTAAGTATTCACTATCCTGATCAGATCGGAGCATCTTAATACTTTTGTCGGTTTGCTTTTCCATTTCATTCTTATACTCCTGGAATTTCTCAAAAGTCTTGGATTTATATTTCATCAAGAATATATGTCCATACCTTAAGAAATTATCGGTAAAAGTGATGAAATAGGAATAGCCACTTCTTGCATGTATAGACATTGGCCCACACACGTTGCTGTGTATGAGTCCCAAGAGCTCAGTGGCTCTTTCTCCGTGTCCAGTGAACGGAGTTTTCATCATCTTTCCTTTGATATATGATTGACAAGTTGCATATGATTGATACTCAAACAGATCTAAATATCCATTTTTATGTAACTTAGTCAATCGTGTTTCATTGATATGACCAAGTCTACAATGCCATAAGAAAGCTTGGTTTGATTCTGGAGTCTTTTTTTTAGTGTGTTTTGGACGTTGAAACTTGATGTTGATTGAGGACATATATTCCATTATTAAGTGTACCCGACCCAATCATTTCATGATTAGGTGAATGTTTATGACATTGCTTTTAAGTGCAAAATTATATCCTTCATTAGATAACAAAGATACAGATATAATATTACACATCATACTGGGTACACAAAAGCAGCTATGCAATAACAAAATATGTCCACTCGCTAATCCAAGATGATATTTTCCCCCTGCAACGGTATCTACACTGGTTTCGTTGCCAACCCTGAGGGTCATATCACCTTTTCTCAAAACTCTACGGCATCCCAATGCCTGCAAAGAATTACATATGTGAGATCCTGATCCGGTATCCAATATCCAGGAAGTGAAGTTAATAGAGAAACGGTTTTCAATCACGAACACACCTGAAGCCAAAGCCAAAGCCCTCTGCCACCCTCAACATGTTGAGAAGCTCAGGAAATGTAACTTCCGTCTTTTGCATATTGAAGTTCAATACGAATTAGGCATAGGTGGAGAGAAGGGACTGTAGAATTAATTCAGTATACAACTCATTCTCCAACGTAATTCCCAAATCCGCAAGTTCTTCAATAAGAGTAATCATCTTCATGATGTGGTCTCCAACAGATGATCCGACAACCAACTTCACTTGAAACAATTTCTTCGAGGTCTCATATTTTGCAATACGAGATTGCTCTCCATATAAATCTTTGGTATAGAGGAAGATGGAAAAAAGTTCAATCTTCTCGTGCCGCCTCTGATGTTCGTTATCCTTGGAGGCCAGCACGAAGTACTTAGCTCTCGCGCAATCCAGATCCCAAGTCTTACGGACCTCAATGTCTGTGACTGAGGATTTTGGACCGGGAATAAGGGGCTTTAACCATGAGGACATATGCAACCTTATCATAAGTAAGGGCCATGTAGAAGTTACTCAGCCAGTCTTTATAGTTCGGCCCTGTCGGTTTGTTTTTATCTAATATAAACTTAAGTCCTGTCTAGTCGCTGCAATTAGGAGAGAGAGAAAAGAAACACTCAGCATATGCTCTTGCAAGTTTAGATTTGTTATTAATTTATCTAAATAGGATGGCTCCCACTGTTTCCTCGAATACTCCTTCAAACCCTAAAAGAAGAATTATTTAGAATTAATCGCACTCTACAAGTTTGGTTATCTTTCGGCCAAGCCAGTGTGGGTACTTGGAGGGAGGTCCCCCGTGCTTTCGCACAGACCCAATTAAATAACCCCGGTTTCCCAGAGGCATAGCCCCGTTAATACCTTTCTAGACACCTACTTGATTAGCTAATTGCAACGTGAAAAATCCTCCCGTAGAGTAGCCGATGGTCACAGTAGGATCGGGACCCAACTATCATTGTGTGATAATTTTGAAGGAGGCCTACCAAAACCACCACACTACAGAAGGTATGAAACACTAGCAAGTTTCATGTATGTTTGAAACTCCCGATGTGGATTTTGTCCCGAGCGCTTATAACCTTAACAAAGGTCAAAACATCATAAGTCGTAACTCAAGTTCAACCCGTCATTGTCCAGATTAATTTAGACCCATTCGTACAAGCCCTTAACGAAGGTCAAAACAGCTGTACACTTTTTCTAAATTAATGCATCTATCTATACTACAGATAAGCACCCACTAACTACTAAACACTATGCCTTGGCGAAGGTCAAAACACATAGCATGAATACTAGTTAATACCTACCTGAAATGACGGAGGGCTACACCTGGTTTTGGGGAAAACCGTGAACGTAATGAACTTGATATAATCGAAGGAACCGAATAGTTTTTGAAAAGGAGTGGTTTAAGCTCCGCTTTTAAAAGTTGTTTTTGAAGAAAACCAAGTGGTTTTGCAATTATTCCAATGACGTCAAATTTTAGGTTTATTGCTTTGCATTAAATGAGATTAATAAGGTCCCATCAATTAACCTTATCACACCAGAAAAAGAACGAAAATAGAATGTACGTAAATGCCACCCGCATTCGCCACGAGGCCCCGTCATGCACCGTTAGGTTACTTAACTAACGGCAGAGTGAGGACTAGACTGGCGCGAATGCAAAACATATACGACATTTATTTATACATACATACATACATACATATATATATATATATATATGTATGTATGTATGTATGTATGTATGTATGTATGTATGTATATATCCATCACAGGCATGATAAGCAACACAGGCAGATATAAGCATCACAAAGAATGGAAAAATGGATCAACCAGGAACATTTGCATTTCATTAAGCCACCTATGAAACACAGTCTTCCACGGTCATGTAAATAGCCGAGTGTGGAATAATTCTAGACCCCTATGAGTGCGGAAAGCTACCCGCCAATCTTAGAATTGGGTGACCCGAGTCTCGACTCCTCAAGATGGCCACCAACAGAATCCTAAAACCCGGTAGCTTGTGCACTCCTCCGTAGGTCAATCCTAGATACGGAAATGAAAAATAATATACAACCGGTGACTACATCCTCAACTCGGATGCGCCCCAATAAAAGAATATACACCATTTATTAAATGAATTACAAAAAATCCGCTCACATCTCACATCTAAATTCACACCGGGCCATTCACATAACGATTCATCAATCCATTCGCAACCGAACATTATAAAATATGTGAAACCCCTTCTAATCGACGTATAGCGATTAGAAGATATTTAAGAACACATATACATATCACAAAAGTAAGTAAAAAAACCACGAAGTTAAAATTCCACACACAATTAGCGAACGAAACCAATTTCCAAGACATGAAAATTTAGTTCACCAAAGTCCCAAAAAAATCGTTTTAAGACGATCCGGGAGTCGAAATGAACTCGAAACCCATCTGAATTTTCGCAGAGGTGAAGGGGTCAAAATTTAATAACAACTCAGGGGCCTAGGGGGTACCCACCCTCATGGGCCACAACGAGGTGTCCCCATGGGGTAGGCAGACCCGAGAGCACCCTAGTGGGGTGCTCTCGGGTCACCATGCCCCAAGGCCACCTTGTTATGGTCTTGGGGGGTGGGCTCGATGTTCGGTCCCCCGGGGTTTCCTCGGGGTGCCCATGCTTCAACTCACAGTTTCTCGGTTCAAACCGTGAGCCCACGGGGTGTGCAAACAAGTTAAAACTCCAATTTTGGAGACTGTTTTTGTCGGCAGTTCCTGCGCGACAAAAACGATGGATTTCTAACGTCGCTACGAGATATCTAAAGCTTATGGAGAGGCTCTGATACCATGTAAGTCGATATCGTACACTCTACAGGGTTTTTAGAAAGGCGGAATTTACAAAAAACAATTTTAAAGCGAGCAACATCGACTAATCTCCAAGAACTACCATAAGCCGTAACTAGCAAAACTAACATACACTTGCCTAGACATCCCTTGAATAATGTACCATTAAGCAGTTTTCTAAACACAATCAACTTGCTTTAATGAGCGCGGATCCTTAGAGGCTGAGTTCTAATTGATTTTAAAATTATTGGGGGAATGCAGCATGTAGTTTTTGTGATTTGTGAGCCACGGAAAAGGTGATGAAATCTTTTACCGTAACTTGTTGGGGTTCTCTTGCCTTTAAGTCTGTATTAAAGAATGCAATGCTTAAATCAATAAAAAGTTATTCAAATCATCAAACAATTCCTTTTCAATTAAGCTTAGGCGCTGCAACCAAATGCAGGTTAGTTCGCTTTGCTTTTGCAGTGATTTTGCGAAGAATCCTGCAGAAGATAGAATAGTGAAAGGCGTCGAATTTAAGTGATGAGTTAGAAAATACGTACCGAATGTTATGGGTTGGGAAACCCCCGTTGAGTCGATCCCGAGTACTTAGAATTTTCTCTTGTTAGCACACATTTACCCGGATCTTTGGCACTGAACTTGTATTTTCCTCTTACTCCTCCAATCCAAATATGCTCCACACATTTGCCGCTTGCTACCTCGTCGTGTTCTGAAAATTGAAGATTTTTAGCGAAAAAAGCGATATATCTGTCCATTCTACTGTTGCTAAACAATTTTCTGATTTAAAGTATAAAATTGGAGGAATAACAGAACAAGAAAACAACCGTAGAAAAACGAGCCCCAAATATTGTAAACAGGCCAACCCAGGAAGCCAAAATGAATTTTTGGTCGGTCAAATAAATGAGTTAGGGCTTCATCTTTCTATAGTGTGCTCTAAATTCAATTCTTGATCCATTTTTGTACTTTAAATTATTTTCAGAATCTCAGAGTAACAGCTGATGAGAAACTACAGAGAACTTTTATTGGAAAAGTTAGTTTTTTGTTTAGTTTTTGAAAAAAAAATTGTTAGTTTGTATAGGTGAGTTATGTATATACAAGATGAACTTGAATAACAACCCCTAATGAGTACCGTATCCCCGGCAACGGTGCTAAAAACTTGTTGAGACTTTCACATGCTCACGCCAGAGTTTAAAAGAACGTTTTAGTTAGAAATGCGGTGCACGCGAGCTAGGTCTCGTTTTAAAATATTTATAACCGCAAGTGCACGGCTCGTTATAACTAGACAGCAAGTAAGGATCGATCCACAGGGAATCGTGATTAAGGGTTTTTATCGCAAGTTGAATAGTTTGTTGTTTGTTTGTCACTTAATTAGAAAATATGAAATTGGGAATAAAGTGAAAGTAGCCGTGTCTCCGGTTCGGACGAACGAATCATGGCTATATCTTCTCCTCTCTAGATCATGGGTGTTCCTCTCTCTTGCAAACGGATTATGAAACACGATATATCAAAGTGAATCGCGAGCATAAACCATCAAGACAAACACAATTACAAAGAGATTAAAATGATTACTTCAGAGAGCGGTTTAGCATTAAACTTATTACAGTGTGAATGATAGTATAAGATATATGCTTAAGGAAAGGTGTCAAACAATCTTAAGCAACATACCCTATCTAAACAACTTAGCAATCTAAACACTAAAAAATAATTCTAATTTTAACATTGCAAAATGAAAGTGTTGAGAGAATAGGGTATATGCTAAAAGTTACTTATAACCATTGAAAGCAACATACTCTATCAATCAACAACCATATTATAATCTTAAGATTACAATAAAATTAAGCATGTTAATTAATCAAAAGAGACTGAAGGAAGGCTATGCCATTTATCATCCATCATCCCCATCACCATAGCCAAAAGATATTACTCAAACATAAATACAAATAAATTACAAGAGAAATAAAAGAGAGCAAAGAAATAAAGAACAATGAACTATTAACAAAAGCAAAAAGAAGCAAGTCTTATTAACAATTGAGGAGAGATTTGAGATACATGATACATTTACAACTTCAACCTTCTTAATGGAGCTCTCAAATGAGAGCTCCAAGAGAGAAGAAGAAGAAGAAGAAAACCATGGCTTTACACACAAAACTCCCCTCACAAAACTTATGTAAAACTTTAGTACAAAAACTTGGACCCTTGTCTTCATCTGTGAACTGCTATATATAGGGGTTTCCACAGACAAAAAGAAATATCAAAATGCCTTGATTAGACATTAATTGAGACAGAGTGCAAGCACGAACCAAAACTTGAAAGGCCAGGCTGCCCCAGGCGGCCAAACAGTATTTTTGGTCGGCCAACAGTGAAGGTCTGGGCTCCTGCTTCTTTCCCTAATCTTCTGACATCCTTATTTGATTTTTAGAATTTTTCTTTTCTTTTATATCAATCACATTTTCCCTCTGGTGTTTAAAATTCCATATCATGACATTTCTAACTCAAAAGGTATGCATCTTATCAATACTTTTCACTTGATCATTGCACACTATCATGAGTTGTGCACCCACTTGCCTACTTGCTGATCCATGACTGTTCACATGATTCTCTATGTTGCACAAAGTGATTATTTTTGGTTACAAACATCGTATCTTGATCATCTGCCCGTACAGTTTGCAGTTTTGGCTTGAATTTGTCACAACTGTGCACAATGTATCGTGTTTTCAATATAATTGCCTGGAGTATCTGAAACCTATACTTATGTAGCAGTCGCGGATTAATAGCACTTGATTATTAAAAAAAATGATATAGAATGAACGGTAATAAATACAGTTAATCGCGATGAACAAAAGTCATACTTTGTAACTATGTACGGACCAACCTCATAGCATTCCATATGCAGGAAAGTCATTAATTTTCCACATTAAAGTCACACGCATTGTGAAGGTTGTATCTATGTTTGCATCGTAAGTCTTCAATAAATAAGGATTTTAACTCTTCATTCAGAGGTCGGAGGTAAACATCGATATTGTTTTCTGGTGATTTCGGTCCATCAATAAGAAAAGGAATCATAAAATATGACCAATCCATAACCAACCATGGCGATATATTATAAATCATCATTACAACGGGCCATGTGCTGTGATTACCAGCCTTTTAGTTAAATGGACAGAAGCAATCACTAGCCAGTTCGAGCCTGATGTTGCGAGGACCACTGCTGAATATTGGGTGTCTCTTATCGAAATCCTTCCATGCCGTCGAATCTCTTGGATGAATCATTCTTCCATTTTCGCTTGAAGAAGCACGATGATGCCAAATCATTACATCCACTGTCTTCTTACACCTGAAAAGCCATTGCAGCCTCTGTGTTATAGAAAAGTATCATACTACCTTGACAGGCATATCTGTCTTCTTATCAGATACTTTCGGTTTATATCTTTCCTCTCCGTAGGTGGGATACTCTTTCAAATATGAATTTTCTTTTTGGTACAATACACAATCTTTGGGACATGCATGAATTTTCTTACAGATCAGACCCAAATTAGACATCATCTTCTGAGCTTCATGCCATCTTTCAGGCACGTTATTTGCTGGGGGCATAAAATCTTTTAGGAACTTGAGAAGTATCGTAAATGACTTTTTACTCCATCTATTTAGGCACTTAATCTAGAAAAGATGAAAGAATCATGATAGTGTGGAATACTTTGTATTCTCATAAATTGGTCTCTTAGCATCATTCATGTACTTCTCATACTTATCTGCATGCTGTCCTTGACCGAAAATAAGGTCTTCTTCAGTAGGATTACTATCACCGAGAGAAGCCTCCAACATATCCTCTAGTTCCTTTCTTGGAAAGAAGTTATCTACTTCTTCTTCCGCCGCATTACCGTCTTCTTCTTCTTCATCCCCGTGATATAACCAGGTTGTATAAAATCTGATAAAACCATGTTTAACGATGTGAAACTCTACCTCCCCTATCTTCTGGTACATCAGGTCCTTTACTTTGATGTACTCATTGGCCATATTAGACTGTATAACACACACACACATATATATAACAGATCCTAAAAGCATATGTGTGCATGTGTATATAAGAATATCGCTTTCAAGTATGAAATGTTCTTGTGATTTAAACCCTAATACATGTCACTACATTGTTATACCTATCCATCCTTCTTCATTGATAATAAACCAAATAAAGTATGCAATTTGAAAATATTTTATTTCTTAACAATATCACACGGTTTAAGATATTCAGGGACCATTCTCGACGGCTATGAAGATTATCAGGGTCTGACAGCAAATGCTCATAGCTCGAGAGTTGGATTATTCTTCCAAGAAAGATGATGATGATATTAATGGTTCTATATTAGATGTCGAAGGTAAGACTTCTATCCCATTAAAAATGTATAAGGAAGACACCCATTCGCTTGTGCTTTCATCCGTTTCAAAAAAATTTCGGCAGTACCTTCACGGTGTTTTTCGAGTATACTGTGATAGAATAGATAATCATTTTAATGCTGTAAAAAATCATTGAAATGAACATCTAATTTATCTTTATACAAGGAGAACCAATGTAAAGGTGCCAATGAAATAACCGGAAATAAGTGAAAAAACAAGTGAATGCAGGTGTTTGCTTTATACATTCCTAACTTTTCCACACTGGAAAAATCTATCGGTTATCATACGATTGAATATTCTCGTCATATAAACTATACAAAAGTTGTTTGCACCAAACGATACCGTCCGATTTTTTACAACCCCAGTAACTTGGACATATATATATATATGACTTTCTTGCTCGACATGATAGTATGCTATCTGGTTGCTCTTTATCTTAACATGTACGCTTGTATTGTTATACTGTCTCTCTGATACATGTTGATAAAGTCCTTAGGATATTAGCTTGACTACCAGTATTATGATGCAGATCATACTAGTGGGGCTTGTATAGTCCACAAGCACATCCTTTAAACAGTTCCTAGTCGAGGGGGTATCGAGACAGGGCATCGATATTACAGTGCAGACTAGTGTGTACGTTTCTTGACCCTGTATGGGGCGATAGTTGATCCCACACCCATTGGTGTTTGACATCAAAGATTGTACACAGGTTCTCATTAGAGAATGGGTACACTGAACAGGACTCGCCGAGAACTCCTAGATGGTACCATACCTATCGTCAGATAGCAGTTCTCTGGTAACACTTGTACAGGTTAGTCTGTAGACCCGAGATCATCATAGAGTCTTGTATGGTTCCCACTGTGCTTTGATTTCCTCCCTACCATGGCTCAAAGGAGTCATGCAAACAGGTGGATTTTGGGTACAGTCCTAAGTCACATGGAGGCAATGAGCGATAGGAGGGATTTCGTCTCTCCCGATATAGGGAGTTGATATTGCGCTAGACTCGATTGGCTATAACAGCAAGTCCCTGCCCATTGCTGATGAGATTTACTGGTAAGTGTTATCAGTAGTTTCTCGAATGGTTATAGGCCACACATCGGCATGACTTATCAAGTTACTGGGGTCTGACGATTCCACCTCTAGACTCGATATGCGACATATCAGACGAAGAGACCGGACTGTACGGTAAGTGTTGCTTATAGACTTTGCGGGAGTTTGGACAATTTTGTTTGTTGATCTTCTATTCGTTCAATACCTGGGTAGCTGTTACGTCCAGCTAGTACCACTGACGGCTTGTGGGTGACTGATACGATCATTACCTACTGCTGGCATATTGACGAGTCTTTAGAGTCCCACACAGAGCTTTTCTAGTTCAAGCGAAACGAAGTAGGGCACATATGGTGATATATGCGGGAGCTGGATTAAATGCGAGTATGTGATACCGTATTCTGATCTCGCGATATTTGATATCAGTCGGGTTATATGAGATATGACCGAACTATTGAATTAAGTGTTGTTCCCTGATTAAAAATCAGGAATTTCCTCAACGAGGCATCACGTGTTCATACGTGACCAAGGTGTAAGTCCATGTTACCCACCCCGGTGCTTACGGGGAGGCGGAATAGGTAAAAAACATTTTTTTATCACTAGGTAACATGGACTATAGCATGAGGATCTTTGCCAAACCATTGCTAACAAACAACATGAAGTTCTATCTACTATGCTAAAGAGATTATACCTCACAAAACCGGTCCTTTGGGTATTCTCTTCGCTGTTCTCCTCGTCCAAGCAAGCTCCAAGGATCGATCCGGATCTTGGTCACCTCCGCGGCCTCCTAGAGTCGAAGACGATCCACCCGAGAGTTTGTGTTCCAAGCTCCACCTCAAGCCGAGGAAACTAGGGCAACAAGTGTGCTATGCTTGATGTCCTAAGTGGTGTAGAAGAAGAAGATGGATTTGTTTGTCAATTTAGATCCTTATTTTCTCAACACATGAGAGCAAAGGAAAACTCAAGAAGAGGAAGAAGAAGGACGAACCATGGGAGCTTCTCACTTGAAGAGTGAGAATGAGAAGAGAATAATGATCCATAAACATTATCATTACTAATCTCTTATCATGATAAAGTTGATGGCTACCTTGATTTGACCATTATCATCACAAAAATAAAACCAAAACAAAAAGAAGACTCTAGATCTCACAAGAAAGATCCTAGTCAACAATGGTCAAAATGTCAACAAGGTCAAGTATAGTCAAATGGTCAAAGCAATTAGCCATAACATAATTATCATTAAAAAGATTAGTAAATAATTTCCCCGCCTCATAATGGTTTTGACCGAACCAACAGTCAAAACCCTAATGAGGCACCTCCTTATTCTTCGCTCCTCACAACTGTGCATACACACCCGCATCCGCATTCCGTAGAATACGAATGCACAGAAGACAAAACTAATCCATCCATACAATGCTAGGATCCGGCTTAAACCAAAGCCCACTAGCATTGTCTGCCCGAACAGCATACGCGCACAAGTGCACGTAAGTGATCGTAGCACTGCCGTAAAACCATACGGCCTCTACACCTTGTGCCCAGTGCAGGGAAACTCTCTGTGTGGGACTCTAAACACTCGACACTACGCTGGCAGTGGGTTTAACCACAGACCGCAAGCGATACTAGCTGTACGTAACAGTCCCCAGGTAGATGTCGATAAGAAGGCCGATGAGGTAAACCCATCCGAACTCCTACTGAGCCTGAATGTGACAATCTCCGTACAGTCTGGTCTGTTCATCTAAGAGTATCGCATGTCGGGCCTAGAGGGCGGTAAACGTCAGACACCTAATAGCGGTATAAGTCATGCCAGAGTGTAGCCCAGAACAACCTAAGAAACTACTGGAAACACTACCAGTAATTCTCGCTTGCCCTGGCCAGAGACTTTGTGTATTGGCTCTCCTAGACACAGCGCGATATCAACCCCCAATACCGGGAGAGACGAATCCTATCTAACCGCTACTACCTCCAAGTGCTTCGGGAGTGCACCCAACTACTATAAGTCTACGGTAGCGTCCCGGCCGTCTGTACGAGGCCAAAATGCGGAAAACAAAAACTTTTTCAAACTAGAAACCGGCGCTATCGTATGCTTAAAACCCATATCGGACCATTAACCTACTACTAGCTAACTAGAGAAACGGTAGAGTGGCTATACCGAGCGATCCGTGTCCTTCGGTCTTTGGCCACCATCCCAAGCTCCTCGCAGCATCTCCGGTCTCGATCTCCTCGTCGGAAAGAGCACCACATCGAGAAGTCATTTTACGGGCTCCCACCTCTGAACCGAGGCAACTCAGACACGAAGTTGGCTAGCCGACGTGTCTAAGATTGCTGTAGACTGAGTGTAAAATGCTATATCTCGAGGGGTTAATGAAGTTGCCATTTGTAGTGAGGAGAAGAAGATATGAACTTTTGTGATGGCTAAGAAATTTTGTTGCAAGCAAAAATGAGATCAATATTTTTCCCACACCAAAAGGAATCATCTCTCAACCAATGTGGCCGGCCATGTATATGGAGGAGGGAAAAGGCAATGAAGGAAGGTGAGTGTAGGAAAAAAGGCAAGAGGTGATCCTAAGACAAAAAGCAAACCTCACTTTCATTAATCCAAATCAATCCCATCTCCATAAAGTAAATCATGATGCACAAAATAAATCAATCTCATCAAGGAGCTTCTAGAAATCTCATGAATTCTCCATCACAAAAAACACCCTCAATTTTGCTAATTTGCACATCTGCAAATAAGCCCCTCCCATCAATTTTCAGCCAAAGAAAGAAAGAAAGGAAGGAAAATGGACGAAACGAAATGCAAACTGGCAACTTCAAAAATACGATCCCGTAATAAATTACAGGAAAACCCCGTGACTGTATATACATACCCGCATTTGTATTCCGACTGAATACAAATGCAATGAGACAAAATCTACACTGTAAAATACTAGGATCCGGCTTAAACCAAAGCCCGCTAGTATTATCCGTCCGATCATGATCCGTGCAATACCGCACGTATATGATCGGACCCTGCCATAAATCCATACGGCCTCTACAGCGTTTCGCCCGAAACTTGAGAAACTATCTGTGGGGGGCTCTAAAGACTCGTCAATACTTTGGCTGTGGATTTAACCACTAGCACGTCAGAGATATTAGCCGTACGTAACGGGCTACCAGGTATTGACCAAAAGGGAGGTCGATGAGCGAACTCATCCTGACACCCTACTGAGCCTGTCAGTGACAATATCCGTACAGTCCGGTCCGTTCGTCTATGAGCATCGCATGGCGGGCCTAGGGGGTTGGTAAAAGTCAGACCCCCAAAAGCAGTACAAGTCATGTCGGAGTGTAGCCCAGAACACCCTGAGATACTACTGGAATACCTAACAGTAAATCTCCTGCCTTGGCTAAGGACTTTGTATAATGGCTCTCCTAGACACAGCGCGACCTCACCCCCAATACCGGGAGAGACGAACCCCTGCCGATCCGCTCACTGCCTCCATATGGCTCGGAACTATACCCAACTAAAACCTGTTTGCATGACTCCTTTGAGCCGTGGGAGGGTAGTAATCAAAGTACAGTGGAAACTCACACGAGACAAATGACGATCTCAGGTCAATGAACTAACCTGTACACATGTCACCAGAGAACTGCTATCTGACGTCAGGTATAATACCAACTAGCATGTTCCCGGCGAGTCCTGTCCGGTGTACTCATAACCCAATGAGCACCTGTATACATCTTAGGTGAACCAACTGACACCAGTGGGTTATGAGACCGGCCACCACCCTGTTAGTTATATGTATGCCCTAGAGGCCATTACTATACATAGGATGTATATTGTAGTGGATGCTTGGACATATATAGGGAGGACTTTCTTGCTCGACATGATAGTATGCTATCTGGTTGATCTTTACCTTAACTTGTATACTGTTTATCTCTCTGTTACATGTTGGTAAAGCCCTTAGGATGTGTGCTTAACTACCTGGACTATGATGCGGATCATACTAGTGGGGACATGATAGTCCATAAGTACATCCTTCAAAGTCCCTAGTCGTGGGTGTATCGAGACGGGGCATCGATATACCAAAGTAGACTAGCGTATACCTTCTCGACCCATACAGATGGGCGATGGATGATCCCATATCCATCGGTGTTTGACATCAGAGATGATATACGGGTGCTCAGTAGAGACTGGGTACACTGGACGGACTCGCCGAGAACTCCCAGATGGTATTATACCTCACGTCAGATGGCAGTTCTCTGGTGACACTGGTACAGAGTAGTCTGTTGACCCGAGATCGTCATAGAGTCTTGTGTGGTTCCCACTGTGCTTTGATTTCCATCTTACCACGTCCAAGAGGGCGTGCAAAACGGTGGTTTTTGGGTACAGTCCCGAGTCACATGGAGGCAATGAGCGATAGGAGGGGATTCGTCTCTCCCGGTATAGGGGGTTGATGTTGCGCTGTGTTCGATTGGCTATAACAGGAAATCCCTGGCCAGGGTTGCTCAGATTTACTGGTAAGTGTTACCAGTAGTTTCTCGAACAGTTATAGACCTCATATCGACACGACTTATTGAGCTATTGGGGTCTGACGTTTACCACCCCTAGGCGAGATATGCGACATATCAGACGATCAGACCGGACTGTACGGTAGTGTTACTGGTCGGATTCACTGGAGTGTGAGCGGGCTTGCTCGTCGATCTTCAGATCGCTCAATACCCGGGTGGCCGTTACGTTTAGCAGACCGCTTGCGGCTTGTGGGTGTTTGATATGATCATCATCTGCTGCCGGCGTATTGACGAGTCTTTAGAGTCCTACACAGAGGTTTCCTGGCTCAAGCGAAACGAAATAGGAGCGCATATGAGATATGTGCGGGACCGAGAATAATACGGTATGTGATACTGTATTCGATTCTCGCGATGTGACATTGATCGGTTATATGCGATATAGCCGGGTTATCGGATCAAGTGTTGATTCGATAAGATGTTACTAATGGTACCAGTCGGTTATGTGCGTCATGACCGGATCGTTAAATCAAGCGTTGATTTAATGATTTAATGCATAATTGTATATTTGATATATTACTTTGCATTAACTAGTATCGGTTCACTTTAAAATGGATTTTCTCACTCGGGTGTGTGCATTGCATATGCGATATGATTTTGTGCACTTGCTTGTATCATGTTTGATGATGCATGCCTTATGGTTAAGTGTAAAGAATTAAACCTTGGTTAATGAAATGGTTAGGGTTTACTTTTTCCTTATTCATTTTAATCATTTACTTTTTCTTTTGGAAAAAGAAATGCAAAGAGAAAAATGGTGGAATTCTTTTGTTCATTCATGAAGCTTCATGAAGACTTTGACATTTTGACCATTTTGTCTCATGCTTTAACCTAACCATTCCACTTAACTCTAATTAATTCTCTACACCTAACCTTGGTTAGCTTATGATAAGAATGGTTTTCTTTTCTATTTTTAATTATTCTTATCATAACAATTATCTTCTTCTTCTTCATCTTCTTTCATGAAGAAAAAGCAAGCTCCATCAATGGTGATTGATGGAAATGAGTGAGAAATCCAATTCTAAAGTCTACCCACTTCCTATTTCTTCATCCTCTACCTCTTGCCAAGTAGTAGAGTGTGTTTACTTCACAAGTTTCTTGACTTGGTGAAGTCGGAGCTTGATTTAGCGATGCCTCGACGTAGATCATCTTCGGCATGGACATCGACGACCTAGCTTGCCCATTCTCCGACGAAGCCGACGCTAGAGCCCGGATTTGATTTGGACAGCGGAGAGGACTTCGTTGCGGAGCTATGGAGGTGGAGCACCGGATCTACAAAAGTTGTATTTCCCTATTCCCTTAGTTAAGTGTTAACTAGTTAGCTTTTTCGCCTAGTTTTCTAGCAAACGATCCGTAGTCGGGTCTCTCGGCACCCTTAAAATTTTATAATGGCATGTTCGATGCCTTGTGAGACCTCATTAGGGTGCCTAGAAACCCTACAGTGGTATCAGAGCCTAGCTAGAGCCTTAGGCGAAGTCTAGACGGAATTTGAACTCCGATCGAATCAAAACCAAAACCCTAAAATTGCTCTCTGTACTTTTTCTAAAATCGTGGATTTTTCAAAATTAAAAATATGCAGAAAACTCAGCAGGAAATTCTATGAATTACGGCGAAAAAATTATTGCATGAACAGTTCTAACTGCGACGGAACCGCGGCATGAGCCTCCTTATGTGGCGGTTCCGCGGCAGGAAGATGACGTCACCGCTCCTGGTTTGCACAGTAATTAATTATTTCTGAAGCTGAGTTTTATGGGTATTTTATTTTATATTTATTACAGAGTTTAATTTTCTGGGGGTTTTAGAACTTTGTTGTTTCGACCGGATTGTCAAATTTCGTCTTTGTGCCTTTCCGGATAAATTTTAGAATATGTTAAAAAGTTCGACCGGATATAAATACCCAACTTTTCCCCTGTCGGAAAATTTCCAAGTGTTGGATTTTTCCGTAGTTTAACGACGTTCTAAGTAGTGCAAGTAACGCGATGGTCCCTCTAGAAGACAACAAACCTTAACTCGATTATGTGACCGTCTTGAACTGCCCTTTGAACCTTCGGGTTTGGGGCAGTACGGCGTGCCACATGTGAGGCGTTGGCTTGACCCTTCTACGGCTGGACCGTTGGTACTGAGGCACGAACTGAATGTTGTTAGACTTATTTCAAGTGTTTAGCTGTATCGGGAAAACTTGGGTGTTTGATTGTTCGATCGGAAAGTTTAACATTTTCTAATTATCTGGAATGTGATACAATAATTGGAATTCACAAATAGTTATGAGATAACGGAATGAATATTATAAACGTAGCAGTTTAGTCTCACTTGATCGGTTGCCACAGAATTTTGATGTGATCAAAAGTCCATCGCAATCACGTAGCGTACGCGGATACTCGCCGGGTAAACTTAATAGACAGCTACACCCCATAGCCCCGACCAAGTAACTGTAGGAGAACCCCGTCGCCGAAAGCATCCGTTCGGGTGCTCGCGGTGGCGGTGTTCCGCCTTGGTGCACTTCGTCGACGGTATCGGGGGTGCGGCCGCCTATTGAAGTTTGCGACGAGCATTCGATCAGTATATCGGGAATCTTGTTGAATTGCCCGACTTGATATTGAAAAGAGTTTTCGATAATGAGACTAAAATGCGGGGTTTATAATTGTTAGGCATGCGATGTCTAAGTAATTCATTTGGTCAGGCATGCGATGTCTGAGGTGGTTGCGGATTCCAACTGTTGTAGTTTTACACTTTTTTTTTCTGTGACCGTAAGTGTAATATGTGATATCGCCGGTTTCGTTGCTATATGTCAACGACAATTGGGATGCGCATATTTACTTACGTTGATGACATGTGATGTTATGTGTTGCTGGATATGTTATATTGGATCGTCGTGTTTGAATAGCCGGGGGTTTTTATGTGAGATGAGTGTTTTTCATTTTCATTCATGTAAGAACTTGTATGTAATATTCTTTTATTGGGGCGCTTCCAGGTTGCGGAAGATGTCACCCTTTGCATATTATTTACTTTTCCGCACTAGGATAGACCCAAGGAGGAGAGCACAAGTAACCGGGTTCTGGAGTCCAGTGGGAGACCAACTCGAGGAGTCGAGTCCGGGTCTCCTAACTCCAGAATTGGTAGGGTTGCTTGCCGCTCTCGTAGGGGTCTAGGGGTGTGGGTTTGGCTATTCATCACGACCGTGGAATCCGTGTTTTATACTGGCTCGTATTGAAAACACGGACGTCCTAGTATATCCAATATTTCATATGATTCTTCTGCTGCGATATCTGTGATGTGATCATGTGATGTTCTATGATAGATACTGTATATAGTATATATGATATATTATATAGACGTTACTTATGTTTTACACCCGCGCTAGCCCTGCCCCGCTCTGCCGTTAGTTACCTAACCTAACGGTGCACGAGGGGACATCGAGGCGAATGCGGATGGCATAAGTGTACGTCATATCTATCTGTGATGTTTAGGTAATTATATGATGGGACTTCATTAATGTGATTAATGAAATAAAAGAAACCTAAGATGTTGTAGAATCGAATTTCAAAATAAAACAGGTAGCTACAGTTCTTGCTTTGCACAGAGGTATATATATGATATATCCTGCACCTTATTCGATGAGGAAAGGACCGAGATCCCTTCACCGGGAGTGACTCCTTTAGCAATAACTGGCAGATGCTACACACTCAGTTTGTCTTTTGATTGCTTTTAAGTGTTTTTGCTTTGCACAGCTATATATGTGATATATCCAGCACCTCATTCGACGAGGAAAGGACCGACGATCCCTTCACCGGGAGTGACTCCTTTAGCAAAACTAGAAAAGCCTCAAAAGCACTCCATTTTAAAATCATTCGATCCTACAACGATATCAAGTTCATTACGCAATAGGTTTTCAGAAAAACCTGTCGTAGCCCTCCGTCATTTCAGATAAGTGTTGTTTAGTATTCGTGCTGCGTTTGTTGGCCTCCGTCAAGGCGCAGTGTGCGGTAGCTAACCAGTATTTATCTGCTTATGCATATGATGGAGATTGAGTTAGGGTAGTCGTGCGGCCTTGTTGACCTCCGTCAAGGGTCGTGCGGGTGGGTTTAATTCGATCAAGAAATGACGGGTTGAACTTGACTAGTAGCCTATGGTTTGTTGACCTCCGTCAAGGTCATAGGGTGCTAGGGGCAAAATATTATCGGGAATTTCAAGTGTTGAAATTTGCAATGAGATTGCATACCTTCTATGAGATAGTTGGATCCCGATACCCGCTGCGAGTAAGAGTTACTCCTGGGAGAATTTTAAACATTACAATTAGCCAATCAAGTAGGTGTCTAGAAAGGTGTTAACGAGGTTACGCCTCTGGGAAAACGAGGTTTACATTAATTAGGTTCGTGCGAAAGCACGGGGGACCTCCCTCAAAGTACCGACACTGGCCTGGCTGAAAGATTGGCGAACTTGTAGTGTGTAATTAATCCCGGCTAGTCTTGCCTTTTAGGGTTTGAAGGAAGATTTGATAAAAAGCAGTGGGAGCCATCCTGATTAGATAAAATAAAACCAATCTATTCTTGCAAGAGCGCACGCTGAGTGTTTTCTTCTCTCTCTCTCCAGGTAGCGACCATATCATGCCTTAATCAAGATAATAATACGGAATATTGACCGAACCCGCTTGTTATACTGAGCTGGGGAACGTTGGTCCCGCTCCAACTTATAATTGTTATAAGACAGAGCAGGAAATTGGGGAATACCAGATTTCCCATGCCGCCCAAACGAAGAGAGTGCATGCTGATGCATCATCTTCGGGTGTGTTCATTATACAGAACTGTTTCTCAGTATCCTTTACGTCCTGGGTATGTGATACCGGATCAGGATCCCAGATATGTAATTAGTTACATAGGGCTACAGAAAGGTAGAGAACTGAGAACGGGTGATAAGTTTCATGAGGCAGAAAACGGGGCAAGAGTTGCAGCCAAGTCTGTCGGTCACTGTCACCCTGTATTCCAAATACATTGATTCTGAACGAATGTTATTAGATACCGAACCTGATATACAAAATCATATCAGTCTCTTTATTAGTAAAGAAATGATATAATTTTGTATTGTTGGATAATGTTTTGAACATTTCCTATATCAAAAGTTGATCGGTTCAGGCACGTTATCTAAAAGCATTAATGTTCTAAATCAAACCACAGTTCTTAGTATACGGAACACACACAAGAGGAAGAGTTTAGAAATGAACGAATTCTTCTTGAGGTATTGTAGACTAGGTCAGATCAATGTGACCCGACTAGCTGAAGTTACATGTAGATGCATATTTAAATCAGTTTGAATCTACATCTTGTGAAACTTGCTAGTCATGTCACAAAGATATAATGACACTAGCTCTGTTTATTGGAAACAGAGAAAGAGTTAGTGAACTCTTGGGATGATACATGTTGATGTATGTAGGTCCCCAGTCTACACTTGCCAACACTGGTTCTTTATACTTCATTATATTCTCTGATAATCTCTCAAGATTCAGTCATATGTTCCTGTTGAAACATGAGTCCGAACCTTTTGAGATATTCACAGAATATAAGCGAGAAGTAGAGAACCAAAATACGGGTATAAGTATTATGTCCTTTGATGAGATCAAAGAGGAGAATACTTGTGCACGGAATTCCTGGACTATTCTAAAGGAGAATGAGATTCTCTCTCAGCATTACTCTTCCGTATACACCATAGCACGATGGTATATCGGGGTGGAGCAATCACACCCTATGTGATAAGGTGTGCTCTATGATGAGTACTACTGAGTTACCCATTTCCTTTTGGGTGTTATGCGCTTGAGAAGCTGCATACATATTGAATAGGGTTCAAATCAAATCTGTTGCCTACCACTTCATATGTGATATGGAAAGGAAAGAGCCCATGTCTTAAGTTAGTTAAGATTTGGGGTTGTCCGGCCTATGTCTAAAAGCAAAATCCGGACAAACTCGAGGCAAGGTTAGTTATGTAGAACTGGAAAGGTTCCAGCTATGCAAACTACAGAAGATGATTTGACAGAACCAAAGGATTCATTAGTTACCAACGAACCTTAACCTCTCCGCCGATCTAGTAGGGTTCCTCACCCACCTGAGAGATACTTCGGTTTCTCTATGACAGTGGGAGCAAGGATTGCATCATGAGATGATAACCCAACTAGTTTCGAGCTGGCCATCAGGAGTGGGACTCTGTAAGAATGGCTGGATGCTTAGTGATCTGAGATGGAATCCATATACACCAACAAAGTATGGACTTTGGTTGCTATATCTGAAGGGTTAAATCCCCATCAGGAGCAAGTATATCTTGAGAAGATTACTTGGTGTAGATGGAAAAGTTGAGACTTTCAAAGCTAGACTTGTTAAAGGTTTGCATAATTGACCAGATATGGATCATAATGAAACCTTTTTCTAAGGATCTATGCTTAAGTCCATCCAGATCCTACTTGTCACGGCTACATACCATGACTACGATATCTGGTGGTTGGGTGTCATGACTGCTTTTCTAAATGATGTTTTAGAAGAGTGCGTCTATAAGTACACAGCCAGAGGACTTCGTAGACAGTGGGAGCAGCGGAAACGTGTGCAAGATGCTTTATAGGATTAAAGCAGGCATCGCGGAGTTGGAACATCTGTTTTGATGGATTAGTCAAAGAGTTTGACATCATCAAAATGGTAGATGAACCTTGTATAAACAAAAAGGTAGTAGGGAGTATGGTGATGATCCTCGTAGAGTACGTGGATGACATACTCTTGATGGGGAAGGAGTTTCCTATGCTACGCTCGGTCAATCTCCGCTTATCACCATGATTCACCATATAGGATCAAAGTGATACCTCCTAAATCCTGGATTTTGGATCTATGAGATAGATCTAAATGGATGTTAGGATACTCACTAGCTGTAGTGAGATGGTATCAATCGACCCTGGGGAGAATCACTGGAATGGTTCCAGGGTGATAAAGACGACTGAATGTCAGTCACAGGCATTGTCTTTACCCTCAGTAAAGGGACGGTATATTGGAAGAGTTCCAAGCTAGATACCGTGACATACTAGACGATAAAGGCACGATACATCGCTACTTAAGATGCTACCAAAGAGGCTGTTTGGGTGTATATTGATTCATAAGATGAACTACGTTCCTACCATTGTGTGACAATGGAGTTGTGGCTTATGCCAAGGAACGCCCGTCCCATCAATGATCCAGACTTATTCTAAGGCAGCATCGCCTGATCATGGAGATAGTTGATCTCCAGGGTGATCGAGGTTAGGAGAGTAGACTCAGAGGACAACACAGCGGATCCACTCACAAAGGCCTGTTCCCAGAGAGAGACTTTTATGGGATGGTTGAGTATGAGATACTACAACCACTGCTACAGATGGCCCTAGTGCAAGTAGGAGATTGTTAGTTATATGTATGCCCTAGAGGCCATTACTATACATAGGATGTATATTGTAGTGGATGCTTGGACATATATAGGGAGGACTTTCTTGCTCGACATGATAGTATGCTATCTGGTTGATCTTTACCTTAACGTGTATACTGTTTGTCTCTCTGTTACATGTTGGTAAAGCCCTTAGGATGTGTGCTTAACTACGTGGACTATGATGTGGATCATACTAGTGGGGATATGGTAGTCCATAAGTACATCCTTCAAAGTCCCTAGTCGTGGGTGTATCGAGACGGGGCATCGATATACCAGAGTAGACTAGCGTATACCTTCTCGACCCATACAGATGGGCGATGGATGATCCCATATCCATCGGTGTTTGACATCAGAGATGATATACGGGTGCTCAGTAGAGACTGGGTACACTGGACGGACTCACCGAGAACTCCCAGATGGTATTATACCTCACGTAAGATGGCAGTTCTCTGGTGATACTGGTACAGAGTAGTCTGTTGACCCGAGATAGTCATAGAGTCTTGTGTAGTTCCCACTGTGCTTTGATTTCCATCTTACCACGTCCAAGAGGGCGTGCAAAACGGTGGTTTTTGGGTACAGTCCCGAGTCACATGGAGGCAATAAGCGATAGGAGGGGATTCGTCTCTCCCGGTATAGGGGGTTGATGTTGCGCTGTGTTCGATTGGCTATAACAGGAAATCCCTGGCCAGGGTTGCTCAGATTTACTGGTAAGTGTTACCAGTAGTTTCTCGAACAGTTATAGACCTCATATCGACACGACTTATTGAGCTATTGGGGTCTGACGTTTACCACCCCTAGGCGAGATATGCGACATATCAGACGATCAGACCGGACTGTACGGTAGTGTTACTGGTCGGATTCACTGGAGTGTGAGCGGGCTTGCTCGTCGATCTTCAGATCGCTCAATACCCGGGTGGCCGTTACGTTTAGCAGACCGCTTGCGGCTTGTGGGTGTTTGATATGTTCATCATCTGCTGCCGGCGTATTGACGAGTCTTTAGAGTCCTACACAGAGGTTTCCTGGCTCAAGCGAAACGAAATAGGAGCGCATATGAGATATGTGCGGGACCGAGAATAATACGGTATGTGATACTGTATTCGATTCTCGCGATGTGACATTGATCGGTTATATGCGATATAGCCGGGTTATCGGATCAAGTGTTGATTCGATAAGATGTTACTAATGGTACCAGTCGGTTATGTGCGTCATGACCGGATCGTTAAATCAAGCGTTGATTTAATGATTTAATGCATAATTGTATATTTGATATATTACTTTGCATTAACTAGTATCGGTTCACTTTAAAATGGATTTTCTCACTCGGGTGTGTGCATTGCATATGCGATATGATTTTGTGCACTTGCTTGTATCATGTTTGATGATGCATGCCTTATGGTTAAGTGTAAAGAATTAAACCTTGGTTAATGAAATGGTTAGGGTTTACTTTTTCCTTATTCATTTTAATCATTTACTTTTTCTTTTGGAAAAAGAAATGCAAAGAGAAAAATGGTGGAATTCTTTTGTTCATTCATGAAGCTTCATGAAGACTTTGACATTTTGACCATTTTGTCTCATGCTTTAACCTAACCATTCCACTTAACTCTAATTAATTCTCTACACCTAACCTTGGTTAGCTTATGATAAGAATGGTTTTCTTTTCTATTTTTAATTATTCTTATCATAACAATTATCTTCTTCTTCTTCATCTTCTTTCATGAAGAAAAAGCAAGCTCCATCAATGGTGATTGATGGAAATGAGTGAGAAATCCAATTCTAAAGTCTACCCACTTCCTATTTCTTCATCCTCTACCTCTTGCCAAGTAGTAGAGTGTGTTTACTTCACAAGTTTCTTGACTTGGTGAAGTCGGAGCTTGATTTAGCGATGCCTCGACGTAGATCATCTTCGGCATGGACATCGACGACCTAGCTTGCCCATTCTCCGACGAAGCCGACGCTAGAGCCCGGATTTGATTTGGACAGCGGAGAGGACTTCGTTGCGGAGCTATGGAGGTGGAGCACCAGATCTACAAAGGTTGTATTTCCGTATTCCCTTAGTTAAGTGTTAACTAGTTAGCTTTTTCGCCTAGTTTTCTAGCAAACGATCCGTAGTCAGGTCTCTCGGCACCCTTAAAATTTTATAATGGCATGTTCGATGCCTTGTGAGACCTCATTAGGGTGCCTAGGAACCCTACACACCCCTCGTCGGGGTCTCGACTGTATACACTAGTCTACTCTGGAGTATTGATGCCCTGTCTCGAAAACTCCCACGATTATGGACCACTTCAAGGATGTGCTTATAGACCCCAGCTCCCATGCATATGATCGCCATCATACTGTTGGCCGTCAAGCAAGAATCCTATAGGCTCTATCAACGTGCAATAGTGACCTGTAAGGTCACCTAAAGCTGTACACGATGATAAAGATAAACCAGATAGCATACTATCATCTTGAGTAATACTGTCCTACCGGCATAGGTCCTCCCTCAATCATTGCAATCACGTGCCTGTGATCTAATAATTGACTCTGAGGGCACTATATCCAACAATCTCTCACTTGCACTCAAGGCTAATTATTGCGATGTCGCATACTCACAGCCCGTGTGATACCGAACACCAAACTCCTCTACTAATCAGTCTCACAAAACCCGTTTGCGAAACTATTGTGTTCGAGGAATAGCCTCAGTGAGTGGATCCGCCCTGATGTTTCTTTCTATGTCTCTCTTTATCTCAAGTTCGCGGAGAAAACTATCTCCCGAAATGAGCAATACCTGTCTTAGAATATGTCTGGATATCTGATGGGACCTAGTTCATAAATGAACTCCAAATCCAAACTTCTTAGACTGTATCATCAACTGAAACAAATCAGTATCCTGCGCCATACCTCCCTCAATATCTGCTTGGACCACCTGTCCAAAATACTGCCCCTCGTCAGAGGGAAAACTATAACTCTGATAGCCACTCTGTCGTTCAGGTCACCTTGGAAGCCTGGAATGATAACCGTCTCCCGAAGGAGGCTGCCGTTATCATATCCCTAGAACATCCACTTATGTTCTAAAACTGCTTCCGAATGTTTCTCCAGGATTGGATTAATATCAACTTATTGCATCTCGTGCAAAAACAACGTCTGGTGTGGTACTTGACATCTCATGATCAACTCAATTGCCTAAGCATGTGATCTGCCAATCATGCATATCCCTCTCCTCTTTAGTCTGTAAGACACCTTTAGAGAGGGTGACTCCATTACCTGCAGGTACACTACCGTGCCAGGAGTCGTCCATTCTAAAACACCTGTAGAATGCTGTCTAAGTACCCAGATTGGGAAAGTACCCAAATCTAGATCTAAAACCATAGATCTAGTAACCAGAATGTCTGATATTATATCTATATCCTTATGTGGAGAAACCACTGTGTGACAACCAAAGTATAACTGATCGTAGTATAGGAATTTTACTTCCTACTCTTTGTATGTCATCCAAATACCAGGACATCACACCCTACTACCTTCTTAACAGATCCATCCCCTATTCTGATGAAGTCAAACCTATGACTGTCACATCAGAAATAGATGATCTATCTCCGCTATATCCGCTTTAGTCCATAAATAGACATAAGCTACTTGTCCACTATGCTTCCGCTGCTCCCACTGACTATGACAACCCTCTGGCAGAGTCATATACACGTACACTTCTGAAGCCAGTTCAGAACGACGCTATACTCATCCTCCTGCCGGGTCTCATAGTCAGGAACAACAACAATGGCAAGTCTGGGTAAACAAGAACCTCCCTGTCACCGTCTTTGAGCATACCGAAGTACCTCTCGAGTGCCTGAGGCTACCCACCATATCTGCGGAGTGGCTAATGGAATGTCAAACCAGATTGAATCTTTAAGTTCTTATCAAATTTTCAGTAATCGTTTGCGGTTCTGGAATCACTTCCAGTTCTACCATACTCCCACTTCTGTTTTCTGAAAAAATCCATTTTTACTAAAACTGTGGCGAGTTAAGAACAATATCACTATTGATCTTCCAGATGGTAGAAAGCCAACCCTCGTCATAGCCCGGGTCAACCCACAAACAGCCATTACAGAAACATGCCTTGAGTTATCCAGAGTCTGGTTTTAAGCATAAGCCGGACAACTCCCCGTACCTTAACATCGTTAAGATATGAACCGTTCTATATCCAATATAGAAACAGAGGCACTGATTTAATTGGAACCAGATTCAAATCATGCAGCTGTCTCCAGTGCATGTCAACTAAATGGAGAGAGGCCGATCAGCATTACTCAACTTAGGAGTGTTTCCAATTATGAATAACCTGAAAGAGCAAGTTCTCTTAAAACCATTACTATCTACTGAATACCATACACAAGTATCTACATCTTCGATCACCTTGAAGAATCCTGATACTTGCAATACCTGGTTCTTTACTTTATTCATATACCTATAACTTCTCAAAACTTGGACCTTGTATTTCTACGAAACACTTGTCTAAAAACTAGAGAATTCATAAGTAAACCGAAAATAGTACGAGGACCAACCCCACTGTCCTAATGGACACTGGACAACATACAATACTCTGTATAAGCCCTTTGAGTCTAATAACTCATTTCCTGTGTGTCGTAGATTGAAAACTGTACTATGGTTATGAAGAATTACACCGCTATTGAATGCTCCTTACCTAACCATCAACTGATATAGGTAAATGTCATGGACATAATTTCAAAAAGTTATATCTCACTTTATAAAAATAAACGTATAGATATATCAATTTGTAATTGGTGCATAACAATGGATATTCAAAACCAAATATCTGCCGTCCGGCAAACAGCCCAGGCGATTTCCTCAAATATCACCAATTACAACGAATTCCGATATAATGAGGATGATCACCCAATTCCTAATAACTTACTCCCACTCATCATCTGTAAAACCATACAGATGTGAGAATCATACCTGGTAAATACATACCCTGGAGCAAGGACTAATTGGGAAATCAGTTCTCTTTTAACAATACACAGCAAAACTGAAACATGTAAATGTTTCGAAGGGGTATCCGGGTATTCTAAGTAATGCCTCTTCCATTATCAGATTCACAACTGTAACCGTACATTTCTTTGCATCTCTCCAAATCCCTTTATTTGTCTTTAATCGCTACCTTCTGCACACCATCGTTAGGCTAAATGGTTTTCTTCCTTCCCTACCGTTCGGCACCAGCCTATGGTTTGGAAGAAGACTATACAATAAGCATAATGGGTGTACTGTCCTAATCCTAGGAGCACTCGCAACCCGAAAGAAGGTAAAGATAAAAGACAACTGAATAAACCTTATTCCTATTTCTCCTGAACCAGAATCCATCCCCGAACTAGAAAAAGTTCCTTCGAGTTCGTATATAACCATACGATGGAGTATCCGATAAACTGTGGATCTTCGTAGTGATATGGAGTGTTCTGGAGAAATACAAAGGTGATGTAGGATTGGCGAAGGAATACTTGGTTTGGTCGTGAATAGCAGTCGCAATTTATTTTGCCCTCTTACTGATCCCTTTATTTGTCTTAACTCATTACCTTCTGTACACCATCGTTAGGCTAAATGGTTTTCTTAATTCCCTACCGTTCGGCACCTGCCTATGGTTTGGAAGAAGACTGTCCAATTAGCATAATAGGTGTACCGTCCTAATACAAGGAGCACTCGCAACCTGAGAGAAAGTAAAAGGGAAAGACAACTGAATAGTCTTATTCATTTTCTCCAGAACCGGAAACCATCCTCGAATCTGGAACAAGTTCCTTCGAGTTCGTATATAACCATACGATGGTTTTATCCAATGGAAGTGGACATTCGTAGTAATACGGGGTGTTCTGGAGAAAAGGGTAAAAGTAGGAGTGGCAATGAGGTATGCAACTCTGACAATCCAAAGCCAGTGTTTTAAGAAGGTTCGGTTAACTTGGTCACAGAGTCATAGTCAAGGGTCGGGTCATGGTCGCTGCCAAAGAGAGAGAGAAAAGAAACACTCAGCGTGCACTCTAACCTAGATCAGAATGGTTATCAATTTATCTAATCAGGAAACCTCCCACTGTATCATCAAATTCTCCTCCAAACCTGAAAGAAGAATTAGTCGGGATCATCCGAGGAGTAAACCAACTCATCAGTAGGAATCGGGTTCCAACTATCATCACATGATAACGTGATGGAATCCACTCACGTTATCACACTCCAGAAGGTATGCGCATATCTGGCAAGTTTCAGTTTCTTTAGAAACTCCCGATATGATTTTTACCCCATGCTCTTATGAGCTTGACGAAGCCCAACATATCATAAGTCACATGTCAAATTCTACCCGTCATTATCCAGGTTAATTTGAACCCACCCGTACATACCCTTGACGAAGGCCAAAATAGCAGTACGACTGTCCCAAACCAACGCATCTATCTATGCTGCAGAAAAGTAACAAATAGCTACCATACACTATGCCTTGACGAAGGCCAACATACATAGCATGATTACTAAGTGCTACCTTTCTGAAATGACGGAGGGCTACGAATGGTTTTTGGCGAAAAACCTTTAACGTAACGAACTTGATATCGCTGAAGGAACCGAATAGCTTTTTGTAAAATTATAGTGGCGAAAACCTTTGCTAAAGAGGTCATCCCCGGTGAAGGGATCTCGGCTCTTTCCCCGTAGAATGAGGTGCAGGATATTCCAACTGAATACCATGATGCAAAGCAAAAGTTATCGACTATGGTGAAGTTATTGCCCTGGCGCAAACTTCTGTCCAAGGGGTCACTCCCGGTGAAGGGATCTCGGCCCTTGCCTCGTCAACTGAGGTGCTGGATATTCATAACCGAATACCACTGTGCAAAACAAAAGAAAACGTCCTTGCAATAACAGCTTTTTTTGAAAAATGTTCCAACAACATCAGAATAGATTTGTTTAGCTTGCATTGATCCGAATCAACGCAGTCCCATCAATTGATCACACCAATAAAGATTGAAAATACGATGTACGTATATGCCACCCGCATTCGCCACTGGGTCCCGTCATCACCCGTTAGGTTACTTAACTAACAACAGAGCGGGGACTGGACTAGCGCAGGTGTAAAACATATACAACATCTACTAGTATATATATCAATATATAATATTCGCTCAAGGCGTGATAAAAAATTGCAACATCACAAAAATGTAATAAGCATCACAGAACAATACAGATATCTGGGATCCCTGGGTTTCATAGAGCCGCTACTGAAACCCGACGTTCCCCTGGTCGTGTGGATAGCCTGTGCAATGAAATCCTAGACCCCTACGGGTGCAGCAAGTTACCCGCCAAAACCTGAAGCGAGGCAGCCCCCTTCAACAACGTGAATGAACCACCCAGCACTTCAAGGAATCCGGTAACTTGAGCACCCCTCCTTGGGTCAACCTATACCCCCTACGAGTGCGGCGAATAGCCCGCCAATTCTAGACTGAAGCCCCCTCCATCTCAAAGCCATAAGATGCGGGCCGCCCTCTGGAACCCGGCTACCCGTGCACCCCACCACGGGGTAATCCTAGTACAGAAAGTAAAATATACAACGGGTGCATCAACCTCAGCCCGGTCGTGCCCCAAAAGAATAATATACAAACAGGCAGTAACGGCAGTCCACATGTCGGACGCTCGCCCCGCAATATCAAATGTACATATACAACCAAACTGTACTACCATTGCATCCAGGCTATCCACCATGATAAATCTGCAACATCACAGCACAACACAGAACATCAACATGAATGTCACGTTCGCAAATCCGTCTAAAAGGGCTATAGCAATTAGACGGGATTTACCGATCAAATGACATTCACGGTCGCAGATATAATGTAAATACTGTGAACTAATATATTTAAAATTTTCGATCGACAAAAACTCCCGAAGTGGGCCCCAAGCATAATACCCAGTACTCAAAAAAATCTGGGCCCAAACAAAAATTACCAGAAACCCCATTTCCAAGTCATGCACCCCTGCAAAAAAAATGGCGCACTGTTGCTACAGTTCTGCCGCGGAACCGCGGCCAAAACGAGGGTACGGCCGCGGTTCCGCCGCACTACAGTAACAACAGAATACCAAATTTTCTCAGATTTTATAGAAAACCCTGCCTGAATTTCTGCAATGCACCAAATAATTTTTTGACGATAAAAAAAATTCGACAGAAACTCAGAATTTGGAAATACGGTTTTTGGAAATTTCGTTCGATCGAAGTTATTTACACGTTAGAGCAAGGTAGTAAAGGATAATGGCCTGGCTCTAATACTATGTAAGTCTACGGTAGCGTCCCAGCCATCTGTACGAGGCCAAAATGCGGAAAACAAAAACTTTTTCAAACTAGAAACCGGCGCTATCGTATGCTTAAAACCCGGATCGGACCATTAACCTACTACTAGCTAACTAGAGAAAGGGTAGAGAGGCTATACCGAGCGATCCGTGTTCTTCGGTCTTTGGCCACCATCCAAAGCTCCTCGCGGCATCTCCGGTCTCGATCTCCTCGTCGGAAAGGGCACCACATCGAGAAGTCTTTTTACGGGCTCCCACCTCTGAACCGAGGCAACTCGGAAACGAAGTTGGCTAGCCGACGTGTCCAAGATTGTTGTAGACTGAGTGTAAAATGCTATATCTCGAGGGGTTAATGAAGTTGCCATTTGTAGTGAGGAGAAGAAGATATGAACTTTTGTGATGGCTAAGAAATTTTGTTGCAAGCAAAAATGAGATCAATATTTTTCCCACACCAAAAGGAATCCTCTCTCAACCAATGTGGCCGGCCATGTATATGGAGGAGGGAAAAGGCAATGAAGGAAGGTGAGTGTAGGAAAAAAGGCAAGAGGTGATCCTAAGCCAAAAGGCAAACCTCACTTTCATTAATCCAAATCAATCCCATCTCCATAAAGTAAATCATGATGCACAAAATAAATCAATCTCATCAAGGAGCTTCTAGAAATCTCATGAATTCTCCATCACAAAAAACACCCTCAATTTTGCTAATTTGCACATCTGCAAATAAGCCCCTCCCATCAATTTTCAGCCAAAGAAAGAAAGAAAGGAAAATGGCCGAAACGGAATGCAAACTGGCAACTTCAAAAAGACGATCCCGTAATAAATTACAGGAAAACCCCGCGACTATATATACATACCCGAATTTGTATTCCGACTGAATACAAATGCAATGAGGTAAAATCTACACTGTAAAATACTAGGATCCGGCTTAAACCAAAGCCCGCTAGTATTATCCGTCCGATCATGATCCGTGCAATACCGCACGTATATGAGCGGACCGTGCCATAAATCCATACGGCGTCTACAGCGTTTCGCCCGAAACTTGAGAAATAGTCTGTAGGGGACTCTAAAGACTCGTCAATATTTTGGCTGTGGATTTAACCACTAGCACATCAGAGGTATTAGCCGTACGTAACGGGCTACCAGGTATTGACCAAAAGGGAAGCCGATGAGTGAACTCATCCTGACACCCTACTGAGCCTGTCAGTGACAATATCCGTACAGTCCGGTCCGTTCGTCTATGAGCATCGCATGGCGGGCCTAGGGGGTTGGTAAAAGTCAGACCCCCAAAAGCGGTACAAGTCGTGTCGGAGTGTAGCCCAGAACATCCTGAGATACTACTGGAATACCTACCAGTAAATCTCCTGCCTTGGCCAAGAACTTTGTGTAATGGCTCTCCCAGACACAGCGCGACCTCACCCCCAATACCGGGAGAGACGAACCCCTGCCGATCCGCTCACTGCCTCCAGTGGCTCGGGACTGTACCCAACTAAAACCTGTTTGCACGACTCCTTTGAGCCGTGGTAGGGTAGTAATCAAAGTACAGTGGGAACTCACACGAGACAAATGTCGATCTCAGGTCGATGAACTAACCTGTACACATGTCACCAGGGAACTGCTATCTGACGTCAGGTATAATACCAACTAGCATGTTCCCGGCGAGTCCTGTCCGATGTACTCATAACCCAATGAGCACCTGTATACATCTTAGGTGAACCAACTGACACCAGTGGCTTGTGAGACTGGCCACCGCCCCTCGTCGGGGTCTCGACTGTATACACTAGTCTACTCTGGAGTATCGATGCCCTGTCTCGAAAACTCCCACGACTAGGGACCACTTCAAGGATGTGCTTATAGACCCCAGCTCCCACGTATATGATCCCCATCATACTGCTGGCCGTCAAGCAAGAATCCTATAGGCTCTATCAACGTGCAATAGTGACCTGTAAGGTCACCTAAAGCTGTACACGATGATAAAGATAAACCAGATAGCATACTATCATCTTGAGTAAGACTGTCCTACCGACATAGGTCCTCCCTCAATCATTGCAATCACGTGCCTGTGATCCAATAATTGACTCTGATGGCACTATATCCAACAACTACTACCTGTTTGCACGACTCTTTTGAGCCGTGGTAGGGTAGTAATCAAAGTACAGTGGGAACACACTCAAGGCGAAGTAGCAGTGTCAAGTCGACGGACTAACCTGTACTCCTGTCACCTGGGAACTGTTATCTTACGATAGGTATAGTACCAACCAATAGTTCCCGACGAGTCTTGTCCAGTGTACTCGTAACCTAACAAGTACCCGCATACTATCTCCAGTACGACATACTGATGGCTGTGGGACAGACTGTCTCCCCTGCTGGGATGAGAAGCGCATACACTAGTCTACTCCGGAGTATCGATGCCCCGTCTCGATAATCCTACGAGTAGGGACCTGTATAAGGATGTGCTTGTAGATTACCCAGCCCCCACTAGTGTGACTGCCATCACAACGCTGGTAATCGAGCAAAGATCCTAAGGGCTCCACTAATGTGTATAGGCGATATGCTAAAAGAAACACATGCACACATTAAAGTAGAAACAAACCAAGTAGCATACTACCATTTTGAGCAAGATTGTCTATACAACTGTGAATATCCCAAGCTTCCATTAAGTAATATACAAACTAGTATGATACAGTAATGGCCTCTAGGGCATATACACTAACAATCTCCCACTTGCACTAAGGCCATGTACTGGCGTATCGAAGACCTATCATCTCGATCAGCCGCTCGAACTGAGTCTGGGGTATGGCCTTCATGAATGGATCTGCAGTGTTATTCTCCAAATCTACTCTCTTCACCTCGATCTCCCGGCGATCTACGATCTCCCTGATCAGGTGGTACCGCCTCAAAATGTGCCTGGACTTCTGATGGGACCTGGGTTCCTTCGCTAAAGCTATAGCGCCGTTGTTGTCACAATACAGCGGTATTGGATCAACAATGGTAGGAATCACCTGAAGCTCCGTGAGGAACTTCTTCATCCAGACAGCTTCCTTTGCGGCATCGCAAGCAGCTATGTACTCCGCTTCTATAGTTGAGTCAGCAACGGTTTCCTGCTTGGAGCTCTTCCAGCAAACCGCCCCTCCATTGAGGGTAAAGACATAACCCGACATGGACTTGGAGTCATCCTTATCACTCTGGAAGCTGGAGTCAGCAAAGGCCTCGATCTGGAGGTCTTTTCCGCCATACACCAAGAACATCTCATTTGTCCTTCTGAGGTACTTGAGAATGTTCTTTACTGCTATCCAGTGTTTCTCCCGTGGGTCCGACTGATACCAGCTTACAACGCTTAATGCATATGCTACATCTGGTCTGGTACACAACATCGCATACATTATAGAGCCTACCGCAGATGCGTAGGGTATAAATGACATGCGAGCCCTTTCCAAATCAGTCTTGGGAGACATCTCTTTGGAGAGGGTGATTCCGTGACAAGCCGGTAGACTACCGCGCTTTGAATCTTCCATACTGAATCGTTTCAGTATGGTGTCGATGTACCTGGACTGCGAAAGTCCCAACATCCTCTTAGATCTATCACGATAGATCTGGATCCCCAGAATGTAGTTGGCATCGCCCAGGTCCTTCATGGAGAACCTCTGTGACAAGAATCCTTTGACTGACTGTAACATAGGAATATCATTTCCTATTAAGAGAATGACATCCACGTACAAGACGAGGAATACCACAGTTCTCCCTACAATCTTACTGTAAATGCATGGTTCATCCGGATTTTTGATAAAGCCGAATTATTTGACTGTATCATCAAAGCAGATGTTCCAACTCCGCGATGCCTGCTTCAGTCCATAGATGGACTTAAGCAACTTGCACACTTTACCGCTGCTCCCACTCTGAATGAAACCCTCCGGCTGATCCATATAGACGCACTCTTCCAAATTTCCATTTAGGAAAGCCGTCTTTACGTCCATCTGCCAGATCTCATAATCGTGGAAAGCAGCAATGGCAAGAAGGATCCGAATGGATTTGAGCATAGCCACTGGAGAAAAGGTCTCGTCATAGTCCAAACCAGGTCTTTGACGAAAGCCCTTTGCAACAAGTCTAGCTTTATAGGTTTCAACCTGCCCGTCTACACCAATCTTCTTTCTGAAGATCCATTTGCAGCCTATGGGTTTTACCCTTTCTGGAGCAATGTCCAAAGTCCAAACTTTGTTAGTGTACATGGACTCCATTTCGGTCCACATTGCATCCAGCCATTTTACTGAGTCACCGCTCTGAATGGCTTGCTGAAAGCTAGTAGGCTCTTCATAATCAATGGTGCAATCCTCTCTATCCCCGTCTATGAGAAAATTGTAGTATCTCTCGGACGGATGAGACTGCCTGCTACTCCTGCGGACTGGCGCTGGGATGTCCGGTTCTCCTGAAACTTCAGGTTCTTCCAAGCTTTCAGTAATAGCTTGTGGTTCTGGAATTTCTTCCAGTTCTATTGCGCTCCCACTTGTTCCTTTTTCTAAAAACTGATGTTCCAGAAAGTGGGCATGACGAGAAACAAAAACCTTTTGTTCCTCTGCGTAATAGAAAAGATACCCCCTGGAGTTCTTTGGGTATCCCACAAACTTACACAGTACTGAGTGTGCCTCGAGTTTGTCCGCATGCTTCTTTTTAACAAAAGCTGGACATCCTCATATCTTCAAATATTGAAGATGGAGTTTCTTCCCACACCACATCTGATATGGTGTGCTAGGCACAGTCTTGGAAAGAACCTTGTTCAAAAGATATGCAGCTGATTCTAGTGCATAACCCCAGAAGGATCGCAGTAACTCAGCCTTACTCATCATGGAACAAACCATATCCAATAGGGTTCGATTCTGCCTTTCAGATACACCGTTATGTTGTGGCGTGTATGGAGGAGTAAGCTGAGAGAGAATTCCATTCTCTTTTAAGTAGTCCAGAAACTCGGCACTCAAGTATTCACCACCTCGATCAGATCTCAGTGTCTTTATACTCTTGCCTGTTTGTTTTTCAACTTCATTCTTGTATTCTCAAAATTTCTCAAAGGCCTCGGATTTATGCTTCATCAGGAAGACATGTCCATACCTAGAGAAATCATCCGTAAAAGTAATGAAGTATGAATAACCACTTCGCGCATGTGTAGACATTGGACCACACACGTCACTGTGTATGAGTCCCAAGAGCTCGCTCGCTCTTACTCCGTGTCCAGTGAACGGAGTCTTTGTCATCTTTCCCATGAGACATGATTCACAAGTATCATAAGACTGATACTTGAACGGATTCAAGTATCCCTCTTTATGTAACTTTGTTAACCATGTCTCATTGATGTGACCCAGTCTACAATGCCATAAGAAAGCCTGATTTAATTCCGGAGACTTTCTTTTAAGTGTGTTCTGGACAGTGAAAACCTGAGCTTGATTCAGTACGTATATTCCTTTTTCTAATGTACCTGACCCAATCAGAACTTGATTTGGGTGGATGTGGACCACATCGCTTACAAAAGTAAAATCATATCCTTCCTTAGAAAGTAAGGATACAGATATGATATTACAAGTCGCACTAGATACATACAAACAGTCACGCAGAATCAATATCTGCCCAGTTGTCAATCCAAGATGATATTCCCCTACGGATTCAACATCCATGCTCATTCCGTTGGCAACCCTGAGAGTCATATCACATATCCTGATAACTCTACGTTTTCTCAGAGCCTGTAATGAATTACAGATGTGAGATCCTGATCCGGTATCCAATACCCAAGAAGTAGGGTTAATTGACATACAGTTTTCTACTACAAACACACCCGAAGCCGAAGCCACAACATGCTTCGAATCCTGGCTACTGGCTTTGCTAGCCCTGCAATCCTTCTGCCAATGTTCATTCCCGTAACAATAGGAACGTCCCTCCTTTACTACATCCAGTCCCGAAACTTTTGCCCTTCCCTTTCCTTCTACTTCCCTGGTTTCCTTCAGGGTATAAGTAGAGGGCAGAGACTGTAGAATCAAGTCAGTATTTGACCCGTTCTTCAATGTGGTCTTCAGGTCCGTGAGCTCATCAAAATAGCTAGTCTCTGTAAGGACGTTGTCCCCTACAGATGACCCGAAAGCCAACCTCGCTTGAAGCAATTCGTTCGAGGTCTCATATCTTGCTATACGAGATTGCTCTCCATATAAATCTTTGTTATAGAGGAAGATAGAAACTAAGTCCATCTTCCCGTGCTGCCTCTGGTACGCACCATCAACTAAGGCCAACACGAGACACTTGGCATTCGCACGGTCTTTTTCCGATGTCTTACGGATATCAATATCCGCGACAGTGGAAACTGGTCCTGAGACGGCAGGGGTTTGATTAGTTAAGAGGTGTCCCAACTTGTCATGGGTAATGGACATCTGGACAGACCTTTACCAGTCATAACAGTCAGATTCAGTCATTTTATTATCTAGATGTAACCTATGTGTGGTCACTGGGTCACTGCAATTAAGAGAGAGAGAAGAAAACACTCAGCATAATGCTCTTGTAACTTTAGATTGGTTTTTAATTTATCTAAACAGGATGGCTCCCACTGTTTCTCGAATCCTTCCTCAAACCATAAAAGAAGAATTAGTCGGGATCAATCTCACCGTACAATACTTGCTTAACCGTTTAGCCAGACCAGTATCGGTACTTCGAGGGAGGTTTTACGACGCTTTCGCGAAGTTTCTTAATTAAATAACATCTTTTCCCTGTGGGCGTAGCCCCGCTAACATCTTTCTAGACACCTACTTGGTTTATAGCATTGATCATTAAGTGAAAAGTTTCCCGAGGAGTAGCGGATACTCATGGTAGGATCGGGATCCAAATATTATTGTGAGATAATGCTGAAGGAATCCTACCAACATTATCAAACTCCAAATGGTATGCAGCACTAGCAAGTTTCAGTTTCTTTAGAAACTCCCGATGTGGATTTTTGCCCCATGCTTTTATGACCTTGACGAAGGCCAACATATCATAAGTCACATGTCAAGTTCTACCCGTCATTATCCAGGTTAATTTGAACCCACCCGTACATACCCTTGACGAAGGCCAAAATAATAGTACGACTGTCCCAGACCAACGCATCTATCTATGCTACAGATAAATATTCAGCAGCTACCAATCACTATGCCTTGGCGAAGGTCAAAATACATAGCTTGAATACTGCTGAATATTTAACTGAAATGACGGAGGGCTATGAATGGATTTGGCGAAACCGTGAACGTAGTGAACTTGATATAATCGAAGGGACCTGATAGCTTTTAAAAGGAGTGGTTTAAGCTCCGCATTTTTAAAAGTTTTCTGTTTTGAAAAGAAACCGAGTGGTTTTGAAATTGTTCCAACGATTTTAACTTTGGTTTATTTTCTTGCATTAATTTAATGCGTCCCATCAATTAATCCTACCATTGCAGAAAACAACGAAAATATGACGTACGCTTATGCCATCCGCATTCGCCACGGGGCCCCGTCATCACCCGTTAGGTTACTTAATTAACGACAGAGCGGGGGCTGGACTAGCGCGGATGCAAAACATAAGCAACGCCTACTAGATATCACATATAGATATATACATTCGTCAGATGCAATGATAGCCATTCCAGATCACAGATGAACACATTGGATATGCTAGGAATCCGGGTTTCGTTCGAACCTGCAACGAAAGACGAATTACACGGTCGCGATGAATAGCCAAACCCCACCCTAGACCCCTACGGATGCGGCAAACTACCCGCCAAGTACCCGAAGTAAAGCAACATCCCTCAACAACGTGAGTAGGCCACTCGGCACTTCAAAGTATCCGGTAGTTTATGCACCCCACCTTGGGTCTATCCTAGGAGCAAAAACAGTAAAAGAAATAATATACAATGGCGGCTACAACCTCATCCCGGATGAGCGGCCATAAAAATAATATTACATCAATTTACATATTACATCAAATGAAAGATAAAGAAACTCCCATCTCACAAACCCCGGCTATTCATCCGCAACAATCCAACAAGTTCATATACACAAACCAACATCATAGATCACAGATATGTATAACCCCCACTAATCGACGTATAGCGATTAGTAAACGTTCAATACATATATCACATCACAGAATATCCGATTAGCAAAAGTACTTAGAATTTCGATCGAAAACTTGAATTGAAACTACCCCAAGCACAACACAGTACTCAGCAAAATCTGGGCAGAAACAAACTATCTCAAAAGTCACAAAACCATCACAGAGAACAGCAAAAGATATTTGGTGCGCGGCCGAGTCAACTCGGCCGTAGATCCGCGGCGGATCGCATGGATCGGACGCGGATCCGCGGTCTTCTGAGTGACTCAGGCGCCTAAATTTCTTCAGTTTTCCCAAAAAAAACCTGCACGTATTTTTAAGGTCCCCTGAAAAAAATTTGGACCAGTTTTTAAAAACGACAGAAAAGTGCATTTTTCGATGTGTTTTGCGATTTTTTCCGGCGATCGAATTTCTAACACTTTCCTAACAAGTTAGTAATGGTTTAGCGAGGCTCTGATACCACTGTAAGTCTATGTTACCCACCCCGGTGCTTATGGGGAGGCGGAATAGGTAAAAAACAATTTTTTATCATTAGGTTACATGGACTATAGCATGAGGATCTTTGCCAAACCATTGCTAACAAACAACATGAGGTTCTATCTACTATGCTAAAGAGATTATAACTCAAGAAACCGGTCCTTCGGGTCTTCTCTCCGCTGTTCTCCTCGTCCAAGCAAGCTCCAAGGATCGATCCGGATCTTGGTCACCTCCACGGCCTCCTAGAGTCGAAGACGATCCACCCGAGAGTTTGTGTTCCGAGCTCCACCTCAAGCCGAGATAACTAGGGCAACAAGTGTGCTATGCTTGATATCCTAGGTAGTGTAGAAGAAGAAGATGGATTTGTTTGTCAATTTAGATCCTTATTTTCTCAACACATGAGAGCAAAGGAAAACTCAAGAAGCGGAAGAAGAAGGAGGAACCATGGGAGCTTCTCACTTGAAGAGAGAGAATGAGAAGAGAATAATGATCCATAAACATTATCATTACTAATCTCTTATCTTGATAAAGTTGATGGCTACCTTGATTTGACCATTATCATCACAAAAATAAAACCAAAACAAAAAGAAGACTCTAGATCTCACAAGAAAGATCCTAGTCAACAATGGTCAAAATGTCAACAAGGTCAAGTATGATCAAATGGTTAAAGCAATTAGCCATAACATAATTATCATTAAAAAGATTAGTAAATAATATCCCCGCCTCATAATGGTTTTGACCGAACCAACTGTCAAAACCCTAATGAGGCGCCTCCTTCTTCTTCGCTCCTCACAACTGTGCATACACACCCGCATCCGCATTCCGTAGAATGCGAATGCACAGAAGACAAAACTAATCCATCCATACAATACTAGGATCTGGCTTAAACCAAAGCCCACTAGCATTGTCTGCCCGAACAGCATACGCGCACAAGTGCACGTAAGTGATCGTAGCCCTGCCGTAAAGCCATACGGCCTCTACACCTTCTGCCCAGTGCAGGGAAACTCTCTGTGTGGGACTCTAAAGACTCGACACTACGCTGGCAGTGGGTTTAACCACAGACCGCAAGCGGCACTAACTGTACGTAATGGTCCCCAGGTAGATGTCGATAAGAAGGCCGATGAGGTAAACCCATCCGAACTCCTACTGAGCCTAAATGTGACAATCTCCGTACAGTCCGGTCTGTTCGTCTAAGAGTATCGCATGTCGGGCCTAGGGGGCGGTAAACGTCAGACCCCTAATGGCGGTACAAGTCGTGCCGGAGTGTAGCCCAGAACAACCTGAGAAACTACTGGAAACACTACCAGTAATTCTCGCTTGCCCTGGCCAGGGACTTTGTGTAATGGCTCTCCTAGACACAGCGTGATACCAACTCCCAATACCGGGAGAGACGAATCCTATCTAACCGCTACTGCCTCCAAGTGCTTCGGGACTGCACCCAACTACTACCTGTTTGCACGACTCCTTTGAGCCGTGGTAGGGTAGTAATCAAAGTACAGTAGGAACACACTCGAGGCGAAGTAGCAGTATCAAGTCGACGGACTAAGCTGTACTCCTGTCACCTGGGAACTGTTATCTGACGATAGGTATAGTACCAACCAACAGTTCCCGACGAGTCTTGTCCAGTGTACTTGTAACCTAACGAGCACCCGCATACTATCTCCAGTACGACGTACTGATAGCTGTGGGATAGACCATCTCCTCTGCTGGGATGAGAAGCGCATACGTTAGTCTACTCCGAAGTATCGATGCCCCATCTCGATAATCCTACGACTAGGGACATATATAAGTATGTGCTTGTAGATTACCTAGCCCCCACTAGTGTGACTTCCATCACTACGCTGGTAATCAAGCAAAAATCCTAAGGGCTCCACTAATGTGTATAGGAGATATGCTAAAAGAAACACATGCACACATTAAAGTAGAAACAAACCAAGTAGCATACTACCATTTTGAGCAAGATTGTCTATACAACTGTGAATATCCTAAGCTTTCATTAAGTAATATACAAACTAGTATGATACAGTAATGGCCTCTAGGGCATATACACTAACACAGGGATCGCGTGTTGACACGTGATCTATTTACAGAGCTAAAAATTTAAGCAAGTAAAACAAGTGTCTGAAGAAAGACCCCAAAGGAGGGTCACGTGCTCACACGTGACCGGGGTCATGTGCTCACACGTGACCAAGGGTCACGTGCCGACACGTGATAGTCTTTAGCCCAGTAGAAATACAGAGTTTAATTCTATCAAGTTATAAGGGCCTCAATGAGGCATCACGTGTTCACACGTGACCAGGGGTTACGTGTTGACACGTGATCTATTTACAGAGTTAAAAATCCTAAGCAATCGGAAGTAAAACAAGTGGCTGAAGAAAGACCCTAAAGGAGGGTCACGTGCTCATACGTGACCAGAGGCTACGTGCTCTCACGTGACCAGAGGTCACGTGTTGACACGTGATGACCCTTCAGCCCAATTAAAGTACAGAATTAAAACTCTGAAGGGGGAGAAGTCACGTGCCAACACGTGATAGGCTTTGAAAGCTTTATAAATTAACAGAATTAAATTCTAAAATTCTCTAAAATCTTTCCAAATGGAAAAGGATTATCAGGACCGTTGGATTAAAGATCCAAGGGTGATTGAAAATCACTAATTTATGGGGAAAAAATCTTAGACAAGGAAAGATTTCCCCTAAAATCTCACCAGAAATAACAAATAGAATATCTTTGGATTTAAAATCCAACGGTGAATAAAATTCACTGTGTGATCTAAAGGATCATATGAATTATGAAAACAAACAAAATCTTTCAATGAAAGATTTACTAAACAAATTGATTCTTTTCCTTCTCCTATAAATAGGAGCCAAGAGGAGAAGAAACGGAGAGAATTTTGATATAGAGAATTTTGGCATCTTGAAAATTCAGAGAGAAAAGAAAGGAGAATTTAATTCTCAGCAAAGAAAACCCTAGGTGAGAAAAGAAAGAGAATCAAAACTTCAAAAGAAAAGAGAATTTAATTCTCAAAGATCTAAGAGTTTAACTCTTTTGCAAAGAACTTAGTTCATCCTCTAGTTGAAGATCTGCCGAAGCACATCTCCCCATAGGTTGAGAATTTAATTCTCATCGGGTTGAGATCCTGCCATGCAGATCCAAAACTTAGAGGGAAGATTGAGTTCAGAGAATTTAATTCTCCCAAATTTATAGGAATTTAATTCCTCCAAGATGAAATTAGGGTTTAACCCTATATGAGAATTTAATTCTCCTAAAATTATAGGAATTTAATTCCTTCAAGATGGACAGAAACCAGGGTTTAACCCTAATTGAGAATTTAATTCTCCCAAATTTATAGGAATTTAATTCCTCCAAGACAGAACTAGGGTTTCACCCTATACAAGAATTTAATTTTTTAACATATATGGGAATTTAATTCCTCTAAAATAAAAACTAGGGTTTAACCCTACATAAGAATTTAATTCTTTAACATATATGGGAATTTAATTCCTCTAAAATAAAAACTAGAGTTTAACCCTACATAAGAATTTAATTCTTTCAAAAATGGGAATTTAATTCCTCCAAAGTCGTGATTAGGGTTTAACCCTACAGAGAATTTAATTCTCAAAATAAAATAAGGAGACTTAATAGATCTCCATGCATGCAAAGAACCAAGGTCACGTGTCCCCATGTGACCTTTGAAAAGATCCCTGAAGAAAGGAAGCTTTGAGGCAACGCCTCACGTGCTCCTACGTGACTCCCGAAACACAGAAAGAAAAAGCAAAGGAAGCTTTGGGCGCTCTCACGTGTTGCCACATGACCCCTTGGCAGGCGCTTTAACATTCAGCGCATCACGTGTCAACACGTGATGCTCAAAAATAAAAATATAAAAGTGTTTAACACTTAATTGCAGAACGAAGAAAAGAGATCTGGTCCCACCTTTGGGCGCCCTCACGTGACCCCTCTTTCTTTAGTGTTTAACACTAACTTGGGGATTATATTTCCAGTGTTTAACACTGATTGTTTTCTAGTGTTTAACACTAAATTGAAGATTATATTTCCAGTTTTTAACACTGATTGTCTTTTAGTGTTTAACGCTAATTTGAGAGTTCTATCTCCAGTATTTAACAATGTTGTTCTTTAGTGTTTAACACTACTTTTAGCCAAATTGGCTAATTCTCCAGAGGCAAAAGTCCCTCCTCCAAATGAATCTCAAAATTGAGGAAATCAAAGATAAAATGTTGCCAAAGCCCTCCAACTCTCATTTAGCATTGCTAAATAATATGGGCTCGAATCCAGACAAATGTCTAATGGTCCAACAGAGGGCCAACACTTCAAACTTAATTGGACTTAGCCCAAATAGACCATAAGTCCTCAATTCAGATTTAACTGAGCCAATGTGTTCATAATCTAATTATTGATCTTAGTTCCAAATTGGACTACAGATCCCCAAGCAACCTTGGTTCAAGGGTACATCTCTTCGCTCCTCTGATATTTGGCGTTGTAATTCTTCAACGTCTTCAGAGAGGTGACGGGTCCCGACAACCACACATTTCACGGACTGTGGGGTCCTTAAACCCATGGACTATGATGTCCTTAACCTCGACCGTGATGTCTTAAAACTAACAACGGACTGTGGAGTCCTTAAATCCACGGACTATGATGTCCTTAACCTCGACCGTGATATCTTTAAACTAACATCGGACTGTAGAGTCCTTAAACCCATAGACTATGATGTCCTTAACCTCGACCATGATGTCTTAAAACTAAAATCGGACTGTGAGGTCCCTAAACTCACGGACTATGATGTCCTTAACCTCGACCGTGATGTCTTAAAACTAACAACGGACTGTGGAGCCCTCAAATCCACGGACTATGATGTCCTTAACCTCGACCGTGATGTCTTAAAACTAACAACGGACTGTGGAGTCCTTAAATCCACGGACTATGATGTCCTTAACCTCGACCGTGATGTCTTACAACTAACAACGGACTGTGGAGTCCTTAAACCCATGGACTATGATGTCCTTAACCTCGACCGCAATGTCTTTAAACTAACAATGGACCGAGATATCCTTAAACTAACAATGGACCTTAATGTCCTTAAACTAATTATCGACCGTAATGTCACTAAACTAAACAATAGAGCCCAGTTGCTCTCTTGTTGGATCTAAACGATGCCGTTAAGTTGATCTTAGTCTAAAATTAGACTAACGTATCCTTAACAAACGTTTAAGTTGATCTTAGTCTCAAATGAGGCTAACGTATTCTTAAACCCAAACCCCCCAAATCCAAATCTAAGAAAGATACGGATTTGGACTAGTCCACGCCCTACGGGCGACAACATAACTTAGTCTCCGTATACAATCCACGGGCAACCAAACACAAAACAAACACCCACGACACGAAGTGACCATCTGGAGAAGGAGAAAGTTGTTACCGCGATACGGTAGCGTAATTAACTGCGGGGGCTTACGCCTGCAGGGAAGAGCGTCCCCACAATCAAAAACCCCTCAAACAAGGGGGAATCTGACGAAGTCTGCTATATCGGCCTCATCCGTTTAGACCTTCGATACATGGTGTCATAAATCAACTTGGTATCTTCGGAGAGGTAGACGGATAGCACCAATTAGCATCTGCCCCGAGTTTCAGGCAAGACGGACCTACGCGGTCGCGTCTCTGTAATTCGGAGAGGAATAGATTCTGGCACGCCCGGTGGGACCTTTTCCTCTTTCCACTCCACACTTCGTGTGTCGTGTTCACGAACGAATCACGGTTTGCCAATGGTTGCCTTTGGGTTTCAAGGTACTGAGATTTGGCATTTTGCTTGGTGCAGAAAGCAAAGATGGCGTCCACTTGTGCGAGATGTTCCAACTGCAACTGCAACCTACGCTCCACCTCACCTGGAGGTGTAGCTTACGGACCTCAAGCAGCGTCCCTGTTCACGATGCCGGTGGAATAGGTCATCCAAGCCACCACAGGATTGTTTTTCGGGACCATGCTCCCGCCAACGAGCTTCAGCGCCCCTGTGCCAACACCAGAAGCTCCCAAGAAGTCGGTCTTTGACTGGCTTACAACTACCGCGGCCCCTCTCAACGGGTCGTCCAGCTCTAGTGCCTCGGTCTTCTCCAGATTAGGCCAAAGTTCCTGTGGGCCCAAGATGAAGCCTGCAGTTCAAGAGAGGGTTATTCCGAAAAAAGTAACCAACCCTGCCCCCGAAGTCGTCAAGGCGGCTTCGCCTACCAAAGGGTCGGTCTTTACAAGACTGACTGTTCCATCTCCCACTACGGCTCCCGCCCCTGCTCAAAGGTCTGTCTTTGACAGACTGGATACCGCTACTCAAAAGACATCAATCTTCAAGAGGCTGGCACCGGTGGCGCCTCACCTAGACAGGGGGCAAGACAAAGTCATCCTCATCACTGAACCGACCCCAACAGCTCGACACGCTCGACGTCGCCAATGGCACCGAGTAAGGAAGGCTGGGGGCAACTCCCCCTCTGGGCTAACTCCACCGACTCCAACTGTGGAAATTAATGCTGTTGTTCCAACCGGGAACAGTTTTGAGCTGCTGAATAAGATGCGCAGGAATTCGCCTACCGCCGTACTAAAAAGATCTCCGCCGCCGGTGGAGACCGTCACAGAAATGAAGCCGGAATTCAACGACTGTCTTCCAAAGTTTACAAAATCTGGCAACAAGTCCGAGACTCGGTTGTTGATCAAGACTATCCCCGCCGGCAGAAGAAGCTGAAGGTCCGACAGGAAGAAAACCATCCTGTTAAGCCACGAAAGGCAACGGCTACTTGGGCGCCCACTGCAACGGCCCCCTCAACTTCGACCGCTCATAAGAGGAGAAGGCCGGAGAAAATCCCCATGCCTGCAACAAATGTCAAAGGCACTGAGCCCAAACGCCCTAAGTCAGGGGGCATGGTGGTGCATACCGTCTACATGGCATCCGGGAAAGAGGATAGCCGCGCTTCTACGGGCCACCGACCACTCACCCGATCCATCATGAGAGCTCAGGAACAACAGCAGCAGAAGTTTCAAGAGATGTTGACTGCAATGGCCGCACTTACCGGGCCAAAAGAAAGCCCGGAGGCATCATCGGAACAACGTCACGAACATGAGACTGATGCCGAATTCCTTCATAGAATGCTTGAAAAGAAAGACAAAGAGACCGCGGAACAAGCGACCAATATAAAAGCAAATGGCCCTTCTATTCCAGGATATGGTAGGAATGATGATCCTGCCGGACAATCCATCTGAAGACTCTCCGATCATTATTGAAGACGACAGAGGAGAGACATTGAATCCACCTCCGGCTCTTTCAGCAGCCAAGGAGGAAACTATTTCCAAGGGCACCCTAGATGATTATATTACTCAGCAAATACGAGTTCACCAGGCAAATGAAGCGGCCGGCCAAGTCGTCAAAACTGGGCGACCGTATCCATGCTGGTATAATCAGATAAAGTACCCGCCGGGCTACACGATCCCCAAATTCCACGTATACAAGGGAACAGGCAATCCCCATCAGCATGCCGCTCAGTTCAGGGCTCTCTATGGCAATACTGGTGGCGATGATAAGCTCTTGCTTCGCCAATTCGTCGGCAGCTTATCGGAGACGGCGTTTGAGTGGTACTCCGAACTTCCAAACGACTCCATCAAGACTTTCGCAGAAATGGAGTTGTTGTTCACCCAGCGATTCGCAAGTGCTAGTGAACGCACCCCAATAACGGCATTGATCAATGCCAGGGTGAAGCTGGGCAAGACATGGGTTCAGTACGCAATCCGATGGCGGAATCTGTGGTCGGAGTGCGAACAGCGCATCGAAGAAGCACCAGCGGTGGGCATGTTCGTGGGCACCCTAGACCCTCATGCAACTATTTCACAGTTCATGATGTTCTTCAAACCAACTACGTTCCAGGCTTTAATCGACAAGCTAGCCCAGATGGATCAAATGGGTCATAGACCGTCTCCTCCGAAGCCGGAGCCGCGGAACGAAAAAGGTAAGGGGAAGACGACCTTCGTTGCAAATACCCAATAGCAGCCCAGTGCTCCAAGACTAACGGATCAATTGGAGGAGAGACGGCGCTATTATAATGAGAAAATGAAGCGCACTTACTCATTCCCGCGGGATAAAACGAAGAGGCACTTTGAGCTGGCGATGCGCAACCGACTTATCAAACTGCCGAATCCAAAGCGACCATTGCAACCCGGCGAAGTGAATAATCCCAATTATTGCCCTTACCACCAAACGGTAAGCCATCCAATCGAAGATTGCTTCGTCTTTAAGGGATGGATCAAGGATCAGTACCTACAAGGAAAGTTTGCGCTGTCTGAGAAGTGGAAAGTAAATCCACCACAACCGCACACTTCTAAGAAGACGGACACACCAGGGTCAACGTGCTCTTTTGTGGAGGAAGCTCTATGGGAGGTGGCTCTTCCGGCCAAAACCAAAAGGATGTTGAATGAGCTCCAGACATGCCCGGCAATCAGGTGGAAGAATCCGCTGGAACCCCAGATCATTGAAGGGATGCTGAAGCCGCGCCCAACTCCAAAGATTGGTGGTGATAGCCAAAGTGCTCATACCCAGCCGTCGAAATCTTCGAAAAAGAAGAAGAAATCCGAAAAGCCCGTGAAGCCTGGTGACAAGCGCACAGACCTGCAGAAACAGATCGACGCACTGGAAGAGTATAACCAGAAGGTGCGGACCCCGATCACGCTCCAAGAATTCCTCGTCCACGTCCTTGAAGACGGAGACGATGGATAAGGCTCATCAGATGGATCTGAAGATTACGTAGTAAGTTGCCATGTGATCTCTCACTCATCAATAAATGATGAAGAAGCCCTTTGCACCAAGAGACTGGGGGCAGGGCCTGAACCGGAACTTCCAGAGCCATCAGACGAAATGATCGACGCCTTCCTGAACGAAGCTCTTCTGAAAAGTAAAGCTGATCGGGAACATGAGATGGCTATACTTGAAAAGGCCAAACGCCGGCGACTGGACGAAAGAGTCGAGACATTCCTGCCGAATCAGAGGACATCTGTCACAAATAAAAACAAGCTCAAGACGAGGAAAAGGTTCGCCAAGGCCATATCAATGGGAATGAAGCTGCCACCCTCCGAAGGAAATGCTATTAATGTAGCGGAAATACATCCTAGCTACTGCTTATATCACCGGAAGATTACGCACCCCACCGAAGAGTGCAACGCTTTTAAAAGATGGTGGCAAGGATATATTACTCGTCGGCAACATTTTAAGCGGATGAAACGCAAAACTCGTCGGGACTGAAGAAGCACGACCGAGGAGTTTAGAGGGACCGCTGGCAACTGTCGCGTGGTCAACGCTGGGGGATTGCAAGTCTGCACCTTCGGAAGTGACTCCGACAAAAAGGTGAATCTTTGCTCTCTTTTCAAAGAATCTACCTCGAGGAAAGAGGAAGAACCAAAGACCTGAGAAAATATCCAGCTGCGCAGTCGTACGCTGCCCGAAAAGAATCTCGGACCCGCGAATAGAAAAGATAAGGGAAAAGAGAAGGTCTCTGAAGATATCGCCCTAGATGACCAAGTCACGAAAGAACTGACTGCTAAGGACCCGCCAAAGAAGAACAAGGTGGACTACAACGTTCTGGCACACTTGAGGAAGCTACCCTCGCAGCTCAGCATTCTCGACGCCCTTCTGTTATCCAAAGAAGCGAGAGATTCATTGATCAAGGCGCTACAAGAGCCAGGACAATTCCAAGCTTTCCTCGCCGAAGAAAGGATGAAGGACGAGCTAGAAGAAGTATACACAGCTGATGTCACCTTCGGCGATGAAGATCTCCTCCTTGGAACGTGCGAGCACAACCGTCCCCTATATGTCTCAGGATACTGTCACGATATAAAGATAGGCAAAATCCTAGTCGACAATGGGTCCTCCGTCAATCTCCTCAACGTGCGAGTATTGAAGGAAATATGCATGAGCGTTCAGCACCTCGCTCGCGATAAAATTACCATCTCCGGTTTTGACTCCCAGTCATCACGGACTCTCGGGTCTGTAATACTGACGCTGCGCTTCGGGCTGCTTGTCACGGATATTAAATTTCACGTCATTGACACCAAGACATGCTACAATGCTTTGCTCGGCCGGCCCTGGTTACACGAGTATAACATTATTCCTATTACATAGCACCAGTGTATGAAGTATTTCAAGGATGGCCTCGAGTACACTGTGACGGGAGAATTGAACCCATTCTCCGTGAACGAAGTCTGGAAGTACGAAGATGCAAAATACTTCTTACCAGATTTTGAGGATACGGAAAGATGCCACAAACCGAAGAACAAAGCTATCACCGCTATTCCAGTATTCGGGAGTGATACCGAAGAGGAAGAAGAGATAGTTTATTCGGGGCCGCCTCAACGCAACAACCCGGGACCATCCGCCCCATGTTGATCTTCAGCAGCGACTCGGAAGACGAGGTTAATACTGTATTCTCCGCTCGGCCACCGATACAAGAATTCGCTGGTGATAATCAGAGTTTGCAAATCACCATGATTCCGCGGAAGCACTACAAAGATCTCGACGCACTTGAAGCTTATAGCGTGCAAGAGCTACAAACATTTTACGTCCCTCCCAGACAAAAAGGTGAACAGGCAATCCTATTCTACCGATCGGGGGAAACCAAAGTGGAGAAAGAAATCTGGCACGGCGCCGATCCCCTGCTCGACAGACTCCAGCCCATCCATCTACCTAGATATTACTTGGAAGGCTTGAGAAGGCTATTGAAGCACCAAGGGGTACCCTTCAGACAAACTGCTCGACAGGCTCGGTTCTACAACAGGATTTGGGATGTCCCCGGAACTCAGCGCAAACTGCCCAATGGGAGAATGGAAACGGTCGGGCTCGAATATGTTCGATCCAAGAAATAGGAACGAGTCCATGGTAGCTACGTCATATATGATTTCGATGAAGAAGAGGACGCCCTATCAGAAAACGCTGACCCTGAACCAAAATGAGATCCTACCATCAAAATGCCGAGCCCGTCGTTCGAAGAACGAATGGACAAGCTTATCAGGGAAGCGGGTCAAAAGATCCGGGATGACCATAACCACGAGATGGCCATTTACGAAAAAGCCAAGATACAGCGCCTCCTTCAACAAGCCGCGGAGAATGGCAATGTTCTTCCTTATCAACCCGTCATATAAAAGGCCCGACGCAGAGGCAAAAATAAGTCAAAAAATGGGAAAAGCGTTCGAGAGCAACAAAGCGGGACCAAGAAGCCACGCGATCAGGAATCGAGCAATCTGGATTTGTCCCTTATGAAGAAGATGAGCCGAGCATACTCTTTTCCTCATAACAAAACACGGAAGATACTTGATCTCGCCATAAAACACCAGATGATTACACTCCCGGAGTCCAAACACCCCGAGCAAGCTAACGATGTCTCTCACCTAGAATATTGCTCTTATCACTGAGCTATAGGACATCCTCTGGAAGACTGCTTCACCTTCAAGGACTGGGTCGAAGACCAATATCAGCTCGGCAAGTTCGCTCTATCCAGCAGTTGGAGGATAAATCCGCCACAGAAGCACGAGCCAAAAGCCAGGCATACAGCGAGAGTAGAACCAGATCAACATCGGTCTTAGAAGTGAGCTCGTACTTGTTATATGATAACACTATCAAAAGAGGAGCCTGAGGATATGGATGACCTCCCCTGGTGTTTCGAAAGCAATGATGACGAGGTGATCTCGGAGTTTCCGCCGACGCCAAAGGAGCTGGAAGATGGAATACATACCACTGCAGATGAACTCAAGAAAATTGACTTGGGAACGGCAAGTGATCCACGACCGACGTTTGTTAGTGAGTTGTTGTCTGAAGAATGGGTGGCCATATTAAAAGACGTGCTTATGCAGCATGAAGTTTGCTTTGCATGGAACTATTCTGAGATGCCAGGACTAGATCCAGAGATTGATGTCCACAAATTGGCAATATCCCCAGATGTCAAGCCAATCAAACAAGCGCCGAGAAGAATGCGGCTCGAGCTTGAGATGAGCATCAACACAGAGGTCAAGAAGCTAATCGACTCTGGCTTCATCCAAGAGGTGCAGTACTCTGACTGGATCGCCAACATCGTCCCGGCGATGAAGAAAAATGGGACAGTGCGCATATGTGTGGACTTTCGAGATCTCAATAAAGCCTTCCCGAAAGACGATTTCCCGGTACCAGTCACCGAGCTGATGATAGACAATACGTCCACTCACGAGGTCTTCTCCTTTATGGATGGTTCGTCGGGATACAATCAGATAAAGATGCATCCCGAGGACCAGAAGCATACCGCTTTCCGGACCCCTCTGAGCATATTCTGCTACAAGGTGATGCCTTTTGGTCTAAAGAACGCCGGTGCCACCTATCAGAGGGCCATGACGAAGATTTTCGATGACCTCATACATGAAATCGTCAAATGCTATATCGACGACCTCGTAGTTAAAAGCAAATCTTATGAGGAACATCTGGAGCATCTGAAGACCGTATTTCAACGCCTTCGGCAATACAACTTGAAGATGAACCCTCTCAAATGCGCATTCGGAGTTTCCTCGGGCAAATTCCTAGGATTCATTGTCCGACACCGAGGCATCGAGATAGATCCGTCAAAGATCAAGGCAATTATGGAGATGCCCCCGCCAAGGACTCTCAAGCAATTGCGGTCTCTCCAAGGGAAGCTCACGTATATCCGGCAATTTATAGCCAATCTCTCTGGCAAGTGTCATCCGTACAGCCACTTGATGAAGAAAGGGACCCCATTCGTCTGGGATCACAAATGCCAAGGCGCACTGGAAGAAATCAAGCAGTATCTGCAGAACCCACCAGAGCTGGCTGCTCCGGTCAAGGGAAAACCCCTCATTCTATATACAACCGCCCTTGAAGGTTCCTTAGGCGCATTATGGGCACAAGAGAACGACCAAGGGAAGGAGAGAGAGCTCTACTATTTGAGTCGAGTTCTACTGGGGGCAGAAAGCAATTACTCTCCCATTGAAAAACACTGCTTGGCTTTGATCTTCGCGATAATGAAACTCAGGCACTATGCGTTGGCGCATGAAGTCCGTCTCATATCGAAGGTGGACCCTCTCAAATATTTGATGTCGAAAGTCATATTGACGGGACGGCTCGCTAAATGGGCCTTACTCTTGATGGAGTTCTCAATAACTTATCAGCCTCTTAAGGCGGTGAAAGGCCAGGCCATCGCCGACTTCCTCGCTGATCATCCGATACCTGCCGATTCCCCTCTGAATTGCGAACTGCCAGACGAACATGTGTTTGACACGATCGACGGAAGTGATACCCGGTGGGAACTTTATTTTGATGGAGCGTCTTCCATAAAGAAGCGCAAACAAAGCACCCCCATAATCAAATCAGGAGTAGGCCTCATCTTCGTAAGTCCGCAGGGAGGGATAATACGCTTTGCCTTCTCTTTAACAGAGCCGAGGACAAATAATGAAGCCGAGTATGAAGCTTTGATAGCAGGTCTCGAGATCGCCATCGACATGGGGATTGAGAACCTCCTCATATACGGAGACTCCCAGCTGGTCGTTAGTCAAGTATATGGCGACTACCAGACGTGCAAACCAGAATTGGTGAAGTACGGCGAGAGAGTGCAGCAACTACTGACTCAAATCCCTTCCTACACCTTGCAAAGCATACCGCGTGCGGAAAATAGCAAAGCGGATGCATTAGCCAAGCTTGCTAAAGAATTGGCTAATGAGAACCTCGATGACGTAAGAATCGTGGTACAAAGCCGCCGAGTTCTTGCACCGGCGGAAATATCTCCAGAGTCGTCTAAAGAAAAAGGAGCGACCGAGCAAATGGCTCTGCAAGTAAAAGACCAGGAAAAGGTTGAGGATTGGAGAGAAGTCTTCATAGACTACTTCAAATCCCGTCGAACACCTGAAGATGCGTCCTCAAGACATCAGCTTATGAAATAAGCTCTGTCTTTCGCTTTCATCAATAATACCCTGTACAAGAGGTCGTTTGATTCTTTGTAGCTAAGATTCCTGGGACCCGAAGAAGCAAAGAGAGTCATCCAAGAAACTCACGATGGACTCTGTGGTTCTCACCAAGCCGGGCCGAAGATGAAGCTGAAAATCAAAAGGATGGGCTATTATTGGCCCACGATGATCCAGGACTGCCTTGAGTATGCGAAGCAATGCCACTTGTGCCAGATCCATGGGGACTTTATTCACCAGCATCCAAATCCACTACATCCAACGATGGCAAGCTGGCCGTTCGAAATGTGGGGAACTGACATAATCGGCCCCATCGAACCAGCATCGTCCAGAGGACATCGGTTCATTTTGGCGACAACTGATTACTTCTCCAAGTGGGCAGAAGCAGTACCGCTAAGGGAAGTGAAGACGGAGAATATCCTCCACTTCTTCAAGACACGCGTCATTTATCGGTTTGGCACTCCGCGACGGATTATCTCCGATAATGAACCAGCGTACAGAAGCCACAAGATCAGCCACTTCGCACAACAACACAACATAGACTGGAGATACTCATCAGTCTATAATCCCCGAGCTAATGGTCTAGCTGAGTCTTTCAACAAGACCTTGACAAAGATCGTGAAAAAGACGGTGTCCCGAAATAAGAAGGACTGGCACGAGAGACTGCATGAAGCTCTCTGGGCGTACCGGACTACGTTCAAAACGGCCATGAACACAACTCCATACACATTGGTATTCGGTACAGAAGCGGTACTCCCCCTCGAGATAGAGTTACCCTCTCTACGAGTGGCAGTTCATTACGAGCTAACGGACGAAGAGAATGTTCACCTTCGGCTTGGGGAGCTCGATGCCCTTGATGAAACCCGGCTCATAGCGCAATAAAATCTAAAGGCTTATAAAGCAAAGATGACGCGCTCATATGAAAGGTTGACTAGGACGAGGACATTCCGCCAAGGCGAACTCGTGCTAGTGGTCAAAAGACCTATGATCTCCAATCGCGCCAAACGGGGGAAATTTGAGCCAAACTATGAAGGCTCGTACATCATAGACAAAGTCTACCAAGGTGGAGCCTATCTACTCATGGACATGCATGGCGAAAGGCCTTTCAGGCCAATAAATGGTCGCTTCCTGAAGAAATACTACGCCTAACGAGTCACGGCCTAGGTCAATGATAGATGACAACGACTATGTCCGCTCGCTATTTTCCTAAGCCTAAACTATGTAAGTAGTAACCGGCTTCCTTAACAGAGGACCGAAACATCCTTAAACTAACATGGGACCGAAACGTCCTTAAACTAACAACGGACCGAAACGTCCTTAAACTAACATGGGACCGAAACGTCCTTAAACTAACAACGGACCGAAACGTCCTTAAACTAACATGGGACCGAAACGTCCTTAAACTAACGACGGACCGAAACGTCCTTAAACTAACGACGGACCGAAACGTCCTTAAACTAACAACAGACCACTATGTCCAAAAACTAACCGGTGACCGAGATGTCGATAAACTACGGTGGATTGCAGCATCCCAAAGCTGATACAAAAAAAAGAAAGAAAGAAAAGAAAAAAAGGGTATGTCCATAAGCAAAATGGACATGGATGAAAACCCGAAAGGGCTCCGTGAGTAAAAACGGCAGGGCTACCGGCGAGTTTTGTGAAAACCCGAAAAGGCGCAACCTCGTTAGAATAAAAAAAAGAGAAGAAAAAAGAAAATGGTATGTCCATAAGGAAAATGGGCACGGATGAAAACCCGAAGGGGCTCCGTGGGTAAAAACAGCAGGGCTACCGGCGAGTTTTGTGAAAACCCGAAAGGGCGCAATCTCGTTAAAAGACACTTTCAAGGTCCTCTCGATTTTGTAAGGAGAAACCACCTGCGTGAGATCTTTACGACTCACAAGGGAGCAACACACTTAGGGATCCCCACGATCCCTAGGGAGAAACTACACTTGCGAGATCCTCAAGACTCGTAAGGAGAACCCTCTTATGGGACCCTCACGGCTCATAAGATTCAAAAGTCTTAAGCTACAGAGATCTGAACCTGTTCTTAAGCAGCTCTCACAACCTCCGATACTGCCCTACAAACGGCTCAATGCTGACCCTTGTATACAATCCACGGGCGCGAATAAACATTTCCCTAACAAAGTCCCATCCGTGACTAGGGATATGTCTACACGGTGAACAACCCTTGTAAGTCCTCTCGACTTATAAGGAGAAAATACTCTTGTAAGATCCTTATGACTTATAAGAGAACATACACTTAGGAGTCCTCACAATTCCTAAGGAGAAAACACGCCTACGAGATCCTCACGACTCGCATGGAGGAATACCTTCATGAGACCTTTACGGCTCATAAAGTCAAAAGCCTTAGTCGACAGTATCCTAACCCTGTTTACTAAGCCACCTTTGTTCGACATCGACAAAGGCAAATGATGATTCGCTCCTGGCAATATCCCGATAGTAGCGGTGCTGACGCCGAAATCGATGTCTAATTCCGAGCTTGCAGCGAAAAGCCGGCAAGCCACACATGCATACGAAATAGCCGAAATGATGGGGCAACTTGTAGACAAAATCAACAAGTAAAAATATATGCATGCAAAATAGCCGAAATGATTAGGCAACTCGCAATAAAAAGCAGCGAGTAAAAATAAAGCAGATAGCCGAAATGATTGGGCAATCGCGACCTTCGCAATATAAAAGCTGAAATGATAGAGCATCGCGGAAAGAAATAAAAAAATGAATGAAATTTATGCCCTACAGGTGATATCATGTCAATCCCTGTATACAATCCAGGGACGCAAACAAAGAGGGAATCACACCCTTCCTCCCCAAGCTTCATCAGAAGGGGAGGCCAAATCTCAATATTTCATAGACAGCCTAGAGATCATCTCAACATTCGTCTTATTACAACGGACACAACATCAAGCAAAGCGGAACAGCGGCAACTCCCAGTTCCATGACTCGGCGGTGTACAGATGACCGAGAGTCAAACTCCGACTTCGTAAAATACGGATAAAGTCAACCCTTCCTGGTTACGTGAAACGCGGATTATGTCACTCCTGACCCCATGGGTAACGTCCAGAGCGGATCCTAGTCCTCGCAGAGCACGGCAGTGAACCCGTGTGAAGCATCCAGAGTGGAGCCTGGTCCTCGCCGAACACGGCAGTGAACCCGTGGGAAGCATCCAGAGCAAAATTCCTGGTTACGTGGAACGCGGATTATGTCACTCCTGACCCCGTGGAAAACGTCCAGAGCGGATCCTGGTCCTCGCAGAGCACGGCAGCGAACCCGTGTGAAGCATCCAGAGCGGATCCTGGTCCTCGCAGAGCACGGTAGTGAACCCGTGTGAAGCATCCAGAGCCGAGCCTAGTCCTCGCCGAACACGGCAGTGAACCCGTGGGAAGTATCTAGAGCAAAATTCCTGGTTACGTGGAACGCGGATTATGTCACTCCTGACCCCGTGGAAAACGTCCAGAGCGGATCCTAGTCCTCGCAGAGCACGGCAATGAACCCATGTGAAGCATCCAGAGCGGAGCCTGGTCCTCGCCGAACACGGCAGTGAACCCATAGGAAGCATCCAGAGCAAAAATTAGACTGTGAGGTCCTTAAACTCACGGACTATGATGTCCTTAACCTCGACCGTGATGTCTTAAAACTAACAACGGACTATAGAGTCCTCAAATCCACGAACTATGATGTCTTTAACCTCGACCGTGATGTCTTAAAACTAACAACGGACTGTGGAGTCCTTAAATCCACGGACTATGATGTCCTTAACCTCGACCGTGATGTCTTAAAACTAACAACGGAATGTGGAGTCCTTAAATCCACGGACTATGATGTCCTTAACCTCGGCCGTAATGTCTTAAAACTAACAACGGAATGTGGAGTCCTTAAATCCACGGACTATGATGTCCTTAACCTCGACCCTGATGTCTTAAAACTAACAACGGATTGTAGAGTCCTTAAATCCACGGACTATGATGTCCTTAACCTCGACCGCGATGTCTTTAAACTACGATATCCTGGAAAGCCTCCATAGCGGAGCCTGGTCCTCGCCAGACACGGCAGTGAACCCGTGGGAAGCATCCAGAGCAACCCCTGACCCCGTGAAATGCGGATAAGGGCAACTTCACCCATCACTTGCGGGTCCTCACGACTCGTAAGGGAGTAAATTCTCTTGTGAGATCCTTACGACTTTCAAGAGAAAACACACCTATGAATACCTATGATTCTCAAGGAGAAATTACACCTATGGGATCCTCTCGACCTATAGGGAGAAAAACTCTTTATGAGACCCTCACGGCTCATAAAGTTGAAAAGTCTTAGGAGGCAGATCTTAACCCTGAATCCTAAGCCATCGTTGTCCTGCAAAGAGATCAAGATAGACTATCCGCAGAATGCACTTACTAAAAAGGGACACACCATTGAGAAGAAAAATATGTCTTTTATTCATGAACCAAAATGGATACAAAGTACAATTCGTGAAAGAACAAAAAATATATACTCTCATTCAGGAGTATGTACAAAGGAAAAATAAAAAAAACATATACAAGTCTTCAGGTCGGCGGGCGATTCAGCAGATTGGTCAGCTCATCCCTCTTTCGCTGGGCCTCGCCTTCGTGATTCAGTATCGCCAGAAGACGGGCCTCCGCCTGAGCCTGCTGGGTCTGATATGAGGCAAGCCGGCCTTCGAGCTCCTTCTCAGTAGCCTTGTGAGCTTCAACCCTTTCGCGAGTGAACACGGCAGCTTTGTCGATGGCCACCACCTCCTTGATGGCTTCTTGAAGCACTCGCCAGAGTTCATACGCTTTGTTGGCCTTGGCTGTAAGGTTGGCTTGGAGCTCGTTCAGCGCCTTCGAAGCCAACTCCCTCTCTGAGAATTTGCGGCCGATTCTTTTCTCGCACGACACCATGTTCGCCACGCACCGTTCTATCAGACCCGTAAGCTCGCCTTCGCAGCCACGGCCTCCAAAGAAAGGCGGGTACACTCAAGCACGTGCAAGCAAGCCTCCACCTGCCGACAGAACTCAACCCAGACTTGCACCACTGCTTCGCTATGATAGGTGGCAAGAAAGGGAAGAGAGCCGTTAGTTTCGGCAGCAAATGCTTCGGCCGTAATTGCGTTGCCAGCGCGAAGTTCCTCGATCAAAGACGACAGAGAAGCGAGGCTTAGCTTGGCCATCCGTTCCGAAGTACGCAGGGCATAGGGGCCGGGTGGCATAGTGGCGCACGACTCCAACACAGTAGGGACTGGCAGGGCTGTTCAGATTTATAAACAGTTAGCGAAACTCATGAATCAAGAACAAAAGGAATAATGTGGGGGCTTTACTTACCCACAGTCATGCAGGAAGGAGCTGAAGGCTCCCCTGGCCCTTCAAGAACCTCAACCTCGTCGTCGGCTTCCAGAACTGTAAAGGACATCAATGTCATTTTGCGAAACAACAACAATGCTGTGAAAAGATGGTGAACAACACTAACCATTCCCAAACGAGAGGACGATGCGTTGAGGAGATATCGCTTGCGGAGCGGCCATCTCCAGTAGACGCTGAAAGGATTGCCGGGAGACAAATCGGCAATAGAGGCCGCCAGTCCGCGATTCTGAAAAGACAAAAAGAGTTCAGACAACGGAAAGATTATTAATTTAAGATGTAGAAGGTTACCTTCGACGCTCCTCCCATTCTGAGCAGGAGGGATAGCAGCTTCAATGGCCTCCACTGCGACCTCGGGCTCCAACAAGAGGGGGTAGCCTCGACTACCTCCAGCCTAGCCTCTAGGCCGCCCTTAGGGAGATCCATTGGAATGGCAACCACCAAAGGTGCCTCCCCTGAGGGAGCAAATGCTTCGGGAGCAGGAACCCCCCAGTGAAACACTGCTCGGTATGGAGGGGGTTGATGAAACTGTTGCTTTTACGATAGAGTCTCCTGCAGGCTCTACGGCCAGAATACGGCCTGAAGCCTTCACCATCGCCGAAGTCTCTGCACAGTTTACAAAAGGATAAGAATACATACACATGCATGCAAACAATATGAAGTATCACAAAGAAATACAGAAACATACCGTTGCGCAAGGAAGCTTGCAATATAGCTTGCTCAAGCCGTCGCTCCTTCTCAAGGAGGTGCGCTCGCCGAGGTCCGAGAGTGGACTCGTGGACACCGGTCCATAGTGAAAGTGAATCCACAGCGTCCTCCGAAACAGCCTGTTTAAGGGCCCTTTCGCCCCATTCCTCCAAAGGGCCGATGAAGCGCCGCCGGATCCACGAAGGGTCTTCATAAAAGATTATGGCGGGATAGGGCTTCTTCGGAACCCTTACGTTCTAAGACTCATCTTTAGAACGTCTTATAGCCTCAGCCAATTGTGCGGCTTCCTCGGCAGTTGAACTCGGAAAAATCAAGCCAGCGTCCAACTCTTGCATGGCCAATGGTTCATCCTGAAGAATGGGCTCAGACTCTACTAAAGAGTCGAGCAGATTGGTAGCCACCTTCCTCCGCCGTTTGGATCCAGATCCGACCACCGAGGATGACCGTTTCCTCCTCCGTGGAGCCTTGGTCCGACGCTGACCCACTTCACCCTCAACACCCTCGCTCCCAATGCCCTCGCTTGGTGCTGCGACTGAGGACGACATGGCCATTGTCGATGCCACGGGCGGTGGTACTGCTACCGGCGCTCTTTTACCCCTCGACTGAGCCCGAGTATCCAATGGCATACCAATGGTGGGAGTGAGGTCCACCTCTAACTCCCCCGGAATGAGCATGACACTGGTATCCCTCAGGGGAAAGCGGACCGGTGCGCGCGGTCGCGGCGGAACTCCCGTGGCCTGAACCTGAGCAGGAGTACCGTATCCAAGGAGCACCCTCTTCTCCTCAGCAATAATCGGGCTGACCCGATGAAGGTACCAGCCCGTAAAGGACCCCACGCAATGGGGAATATCATCTGCTTCAGGGATCATGAAGCGGGAACCAGTGTTCAGCCTCACAAAGTGGTGAGCAGCATCACGAACAGCTTCAGGAGAAGGAACCGGTGCAACTGTGAAAGCCTCAAAGGGAACGCCTTGATCATATCCAAGCTGTCGGGCGAAGCGATGCGGATTATACCGCATAAAGAGGGCCGCACTGTTCTGACGGAATACCAGATAACCTGGTCTGATCGTGTACAAGTGCGTAGCCTCCCGGGGCTTCAGAGAAGGTGCCCCCTCTTTCGACAAGTCATGGAGTTGTTGGATTGGACCTGAAGGAGAGGATAGAACTCGATCAACGAATACCAATCCGCCCGTGGTAGCGTAAGGAGAAATCAATGCACGAATGGCCCCAAATTGAGTCGGGTCAGGGGCAGAAGCATCCACTAGCCGCATGAGCCGCAGGAAAGTGTAGGCGTCGTAAAATGCAGGTCTCTAGTGCGCAGCAAAAGCTCCCAACACGTGCATCTCGATCCAAGACGTGAAGTAATGGAGAGAAAAATTTACTACGTCCACGCCGGGGGTCGAAGTATTAGCCGTGGCACCCAACCCATGGTAGAGATGCGCTAGCGCCGGGATGCCTACGGCTAGCCGTGTCCACTCAGCGATACGATGAGCTGGATAGATCACCGAGACTCTCATGAAGCGGCGATGCATGGGGATGATGAACCAGCTGAGCCAGACGCTGATAAAACCCATGAAGAATGTCTCCTCGTCCATGCCGGGAGCTGCAATCGATTCAAAAGATACCGGCGACATAACAGGAATGTAGTACTGCGGTAAATCCGATTCCTTAGTCGGCCGCCTGTTCAAACCAAACCCAAAGGGGTCATTGATGTTTGCAAACTTCGGGTCCGTCTTCGATAGGACGCCTTCGTGAAGGAAGCAAGGCATGAAGCTCTTAAAGGTGACGCCCTGTTCCTCCGACTCTGTGAACAGTTTGTCAAAGGTGCCCAAGGCCTTGATCAAACTTAGACGCTTGTGACGGACGGCATTCTTGGTAGACAGGCCGTCGAGCATTATGGGCTCAGCTTCAAAGACATACTCGTCGGGAGGCAGCAGCTCTTCATAAAGTGTCCCCCTGATCGGCAGCCCCGAGATCTCCCGGAATTCTTCCAAGGAAATCGAAACTTCACGGTCCCCTAGGAGGAAAGTGTTGGTGGGGAGATTCCACTGGTTTAGGAAGGCCTTAACCCACCAGACGTAAGGAGACGGGTAGTGAAAGAGGGACGCATAGATCGCCTGATAAAGCCCAACCTTCTGCAGTCGCGCACGGTGGGCGGATAGGATGTAGCAAGCCCAAAGAAGATAGCCCATGGGGTGTCGAGGGGTGAGCCCTATTTTGTAGACCTGCCCCCATGGTTGGGCCTCGCCCTGGCAAATACGACGTCCCAGAATATCTATGGCCGGGATAGGATGATTCGGTATGCCCGTCGTCGAAGGCTCAAGTCATCCCATCGGAGTCCAATTAGGCATCTCCACAGCGAAGACAGTCCCTGGAGGATCCATCGGCATGAACGGAAAGGTAGGCTCCGTCGGTATTTCGCAAATAAAACTCCGGCGACCCCGGATGATATGACTGTACCAGGTCCCCCACAGAAGTAGATTGGTATGATTCGGGTCGTGAGCCCTGATCATTGCCATCACCTCCTCGTCAGATGGCGATTGGGTAAAAGCGGCTTCCGAACGGGTGAAAGGGAAATACGGAACAGACGTCATTGTACCTGAAATAAAATAAGGGGAAACTGTTAAAGCGAAGCCAACAGTGATTATAGATATATATATATATATACAAAGAAAAAGACAGCGACAGAGGACTCATTTTATGGGACCATTGGTTACAAAATACATGGGTCCCACAAAAATCAAGATGGCGGCTGGCTAAGGATGAGGCAAAGCAATTATAATGAGACAAAAGGAAGATTCTCATTAAATAGGCAGTGGATTTCAAATGACCCTACACATTCCCCTAAAAGAAATCCATCTTGGACTCTGTGACAAATCAAACAGAATCAAGGCAATTAAATTCCCAGAAAGCGACATTGCAAACTTTTTCTTCTTAGTTGTGAAGAAGACAACTCAGGGCAAGAAAGCCCAAGGAGTTCTATGGGAAGAACTAAGTTCTTCATAAGAATTAGAATTCCTTGTTAAAAAGGGGAATTAAATTCCCAGAGACGTTTTTTCAGAGCCAAAGCTTTTGGATATGGAATTAAATGCCAAGGGAAAGACAACCGCTACCATTAGCCCCCTGAAGATCAGAGAAACCCTAAAGGGTCTGTTGATGAAAGATTGAATGGTTTTCTCTTTTATTTTAAAGAACTTAAAAATGGGTTCTTGTTAAATGGGAAAACCCTTGGTGTGGATTTAAAATCCAGTGGTGATTTCTGTGAAAGTTCTTCGTTCGTTCAAGATTATTACCTGAGGAAAAGGAATCTGTCAACAGAGTTAAACTCTGGAAAATTCTTGAAACAGAGAACTAAGCTCTGAGAACGAGAATTAAATTCTCAAAAGAAAAGTTTGCAGGAAGGAAGATGAAAGAGTGGAGGCACTTCTGAAGAGACCCCTGCATTTATAGGATGTGATGGGAAACGCTTCATCTACCCTATTCCCTAGACAGATCCAACGGTCACAAAAGTGACAGCGTTGCACTCACGTGCAGACACGTGAGAGCAACGCTGTGGGGGCATTTATTCCTTGATTAAAAATCAGGAATTTCCTCAACGAGGCATCATGTGTTGACACGTGATCTATTTACAGAGTTAAAGTTTTAAGCAAGTAAACAAGTGGTTGAAGAAAGACATGACCTAATATATCACTACTTGACATGTTACCTGATCCTGTTTCTAATGCCGACAATCCTGACATGTTGTCCCGATGGACATATCCTGTTGTCTGTATAGACAAACCTGTTCCTGCTTGATCCTGTGTTGGCATTAGCTTCAGATTTATCAATACCTGACTTAAACACATAACTTGGGGGTATGGGGAAATCAATGATGAAACCTGACTTGTAACTCGACAATTCGACCGGCACTTAAACTACGAAACGTTTCGAGGCATACGTATTATAAGTAAGCCGAAAACCCAGAAATCCAAACCAAGAAAGTAGTAGAGTGAAGGAAAAACCATTTTAAATCAAATAATTTGCAACATAAGCCGAAATATGCATTTTTAAAATCACAAGTCTTTTCTAAAAATTTCGGCAGAGTTTCCTTTGTAAAAACTGACCCAAAACAGGTACAAAACCTGATAAAGCATATATAATGAAAAATGCATCCCAAGCGGGAGCTAACTCTTCGTCAATCGACGGTCACAACCACACAAGCAGTATAATATACAACGCCGAAGGGAGAGGATCACAACAGAAAAGGAAACTCAAAACAGCATGAAATCCATAGAATACAACGCGCGACTCTGAGGTCGAAGAATAAACAACACTGGTCTCTATCTGAAATAAATACATGTTTGGTTGATAGAACTTCTAGATACAACTGAATAATAATATACAAAATATACTGATGGTCACGATACAAGTGAACCCACCTACTAGCAAATCACCCGGAAATGGAAGTAGTGCCAGCAAAGCCGTAATGAAACCTGTACGGCAAAAGCTGCAAGAAACTGTGGCACAACGAGAGTGAGTTGCCAACTCGTGAGTAGAAAAACATCTACGAACAGAAATCGCATGAACAACGCAATCGTAGGTCATACGATCATAATATATCCTCAAATATATAACCTGCAGCCTATAACAATGGCTAGGGTATGCTTCTAAACAACTGTACTACCAAGTGCTTGTGTCAATGCCTCAGGTAGCAATATATCATATGGATGATGTATGAATGCATGAAACAGAACGCATGTACTGAAGAAACTGCTTTCATAAATTAGTGAGATTTCTGTATTTTTTTAAAACGAGGTATCATAAATGAAATCAGCATAAACAGTGTCTAGCATCGACACAAAATATAAATCCTAATGTCTCAAAATCCCAGGCTCCGGCTATCCGAACTGGCCTGTATCATCAAATCTCAGTACCTCAATATCTCAAAATCTCTGTATCAATCTCACTATCTATGGCGCCGTCAGTCCATACCGGCCCCTACCATCAATCTCAAGACCACGACGGTATCCTCCGGATATCCGACGCGTCGGGTAAAATCACCGATAGGTAGTCCTCCCCTGCCAGGCTCATCGTCTACTACTCGAACTTCTTACCCCGGGGTACCTTACCGGGCCCACCATGTACCCGAAACGGTTCATCCAACTCCTCGAAACGGGTCTCGAAATCCATCAGCAAACTCATGGTGGACGACTCATACATCATGGGAAAACCGCACTTTTCATTTAAAAGAGAGAAAAGAAGTTTATAAATGTTTTTGCGGTTTTCCCCCAAATCCAGAAAATCTCATGAAAATCCGAATCCAAATCCTCAATAACATGTAAACAGTGAATATAGGCATAAAAATCCATGAATGCGACATAACAGTGAATGATAATATGCATGAAGTAGCAAATAATAACTACAATATCTAAACTAGCATATAAGGCAAGTACACTAATATCATGTCTAAACTATTAGCTAACAAGCTATGTCAATGAAATAGTATTTTCTAAAGTGTACGTGACATGGCAATTACCGAGGAAGATGTGTGTGAGCCGGCAAGTAAGTGTACGTGGAACATACACATCATCGGTAATGGTGCTGGTGTCCTAACAGCATGATATCACAATAGAATATGAAATTACAACATTAAGTATGCGATGCGGAGCAAACAGCAAAAATGTGCGGGAGCTAAATACTAGATACAACGATAACTAATCTGCATTTAATATACTATGAGTCATACAGTGGTGCCATTTGAAATAACACAAATCGTAGGGTTTTGAAAATAAGGGCTACGGTGTTTTTAAGAAAGGATACGTCTTTTAAAATATCCGTAGAATCTCTTGACCTGTCTTTTAAAATACCCGCGATCCATTAGTTTTGAAATAAGTAGGAATCTAATCTAGTCTAACAACTACACTAAACTATAGGGCTAAACTAACAGTCTAACTGAAGGTAAGGAAACCGCCTAACCTCTGAGTCGATACATATACATACATGTATATGTTAGTCGGTTATCCTGTCTCAATAATATCGCATCAGATACCATATCTATAATCAGACATTCCTAAGTCAAGAGTGCGGATCTATCATCAATATAAAGCTCATACGTGAATCCGTCATACGGCATCCCAAATCTGGGTACGGGTCAATATCACATTCATCACACTATTTAGCTAGTATCCTCTTTATCAAAGATCATAATCCGGAGTACTGACCTACGTCTAGTACAATACTAATATCATCAATAATCAAGATCTGACTGCTGATCTACAGCCTCATACAAACCGATGTCATCACCACATATCATCATAAAGAGGTATACATCGCCCAATGCGATCTATTATAATTATCTTAACATACCATATCTCCTATCACGATCACATGTCAACCATTTTATACATATCACTATTCACATGGTGTCATCGTCCAAAGATCCGCTATAACATCATGACGTATCTCAAATACGAATTCCGCCATATCACCAATCTCACGGTCTCAAATCATATCTCATCGACTCGCCTCAAATCCCAAATACTATCCTCAAATCCAGTATGTGAACACATAGTCTCATACTCATGTGAACACATAAATATATATATTCCCATATAAGCACATATGAAAGAAGAATGTATGCAAGTATGGGTGTGTGTGTATGTGTGGTGCAACCACTACTCTAGGGTTTCGCAACACTAAACCAATCCAATCACACCAAATATCTATCCTTATCATCAATAATCTCAAAAAATATATATATAATCAATATATGTGTGTATACGTATTTGTATACATCACCACGAACTGCGGGGGTGCTATACGCCATCCACCCGACTTCTCCCCGTAGATATAAATCTACTCACCTTGCTTCTCGTGTGCCGATGCCGATGTCGCCATTTTTATCTTCAACGCCTCGTCGCCACGTGGGGTACCTACAAGGAGATCACAAATGCTAAAACATATGAAAATCACATCGGAAAACCAAAACTGCATACGCTACGCCCATAGGTAAAAACCTATAGTCTCGCATGCAAACACGATCAATAACCCTTTGCCGTTGACGTTCAAACGCCACCCGACAGAAACGAATCACCAAATACCAAAATCCATGCTAAAGCAAGTCGTAAACCATGTGCCAACTCAAGAAAACTAACCGAGATTTTACCCAAAATGGAATCAGACAAAATTGCACATGCCAGGGGTCAAGTTTACTGGAGATAGGGCTATGGAGCAAAAACGAGACCAAACCCCCTGCTCTGGCCGCAAATTGCGGCCAGAAGGAGTTTATTTGCGGCCTGAAAATGGAGGTGGGGGCTAGGGCTTTGGGTGGTGGTTCCTAGGTGCCTGCACATCTCTCTGTCAAATCAATTTTATTTTCAGGTGTCTCGGGTGATAGCAGATTTCTAAAAACAGTCACAGAATTACAGTTTTTCCCGATATCGATTCACTAAATCCGTATTCTGGGTTTTAATTCAGGTTTGGGTCCAAAATAACATCACAACAGGGGTTCTAAGGTCACAACAAGCCTCAATTTCACTTTTGATTTCAGATCAAACCCTAAATCCTAACCTGGAATTTCTCAAGTCCTCAAAACTACCCAATATTGACATGAACCAAGTATAGATGCACAAGGAATTGGAATACTATACTAAGGGTGCAGAAATTACCTCCTTTGGCAACTCAAGAATTTTCCTGAGTTGCTCAAAGTCCTCAAAATCCATCCTTTCTTGGTCCATGGTGTTCCTCTCGAGCTTGTGAACAAGTTTTGTGAAGTGGGAATAGGGTTTTGGGGTTGGATCCATGGTGTTTTGGGGGATTGAATGTGGAGGAAGAAGAGGGAAAGGGGCAGCAGCAGCAGCACTCATGGAAGAAGGAGAGAGAAAATGAGTTGGGAAATGAGGAGGGATGGCTCAAGACAAAAGAGTTCACCCACTCTTTCTCTCTCTTCATCATACTTTACCTTTTTCTTTTCTTTTCTTTTTCCTTTATTCCTTCTCCTCACAATGGTAACCCTAGGCAACCATACACCCACAACATGCAAGAAAAATGTGACAAGTGTGGAAAATTGATATGTGCATGTTTTGCACCAAAAATGCTAAAAACCGATTAGCGACTTTTAATCGCGATTAGCACTAAATTAGCATATAATTCATCATAAAAACTTTAAAATGGCATAATTCCATAAAATACTCTATTTTAGAATTTTCCATAATTTTTCCAAAATTTTCCCATTTATCGGTATTTAATTATACCGAAATATTAAAATATTCATTAAAAATTAATATTAAATTATAAAAATTCCTCAAAAATAATATTTTATTTTTTTGAAATGTTACATCTGTCAACAGAGTTAAACTCTGGAAAATTCTTGAAATAGAGAACTAAGCTCTGAGAACGAGAATTAAATTCTCAAAAGAAAAGTTTGCAGGAAGGAAGATGAAAGAGTGGCGGCGCTTCTGAAGAGACCCCTGCATTTATAGGATGTGATGGGAAACGCTTCATCTACCCTATTTCCTAGACAGATCCAACGGTCATAAAAGTGACAGCGTTGCACTCACGTGCAGACACGTGAGAGCAACGCTGTGGGGGCATTTGTTCCCTGATTAAAAATCAGGAATTTCCTCAACGAGGCATCACGTGTTCACACGTGACCAAGGGTCACGTGTTGACACGTGATCTATTTACAGAGTTAAAGTTTTAAGCAAGTAAAACAAGTGGCTGAAGAAAGACCCCAAATGGGGGTCACGTGCTCACACGTGACCGGGGGTCACGTGCTCACAAGTGACCGGGGGTGACCAAGGGTCACGTGCCGACACATGATAGTCTTTAGCCCAGCAGAAATACAGAGTTTAATTCTATCAAGTTATAAGGGCCTCAATGAGGCATCACATGTTCACACGTGACCAAGGGTCACGTGTTGACACATGATCTATTTACAGAGTTAAAAATCCTAAGCAATCAGAAGTAAAACAAGTGGCTGAAGAAAGACCCCAAAGGGGGGTCACGTGCTCACACGTGACCAGAGGCCACGTACTCTCACGTGACCAGAGGTCACGTGTTGACACGTGATGACCCTTCAGCCCAATTAAAGTACAGAATTAAAACTCTGAAAGGGGAGCAGTCACGTGCCAACACGTGATAGGCTTTGAAAGCTTTATAAATTAACAGAATTAAATTCTAAAATTCTCTAAAATCTTTCCAAATGGAAAAAGATTATGGGGACCGTTGGATTAAAGATCCAAGGGTGATTGAAAATCACTAATTTATGGGGGGGAAATCTTAAATAAGAAAAGATTTCCCCTAAAATCTCACCAGAAATAACAAATAGAATATTTTTGGATTTAAAATCCAACGGTGAATAAAATTCACTGTGTGATCTAAAGGATCATATGAATTATGAAAACAAACAAAATCTTTCAATGAAAGATTTACTAAACAAATTGATTCTTTCCCTTCTCCTATAAATAGGAGCCAAGAGGAGAAGAAACGGGGAGAATTTTGATATAGAGAATTTTGGCATCTAGAAAATTCAGAGAGAAAAGAAAGGAGAATTTAATTCTCAACAAAGAAAACCCTAGGTGAGAAAAGAAAGGGAATCAAAACTTCAAAAGAAAAGAGAATTTAATTCTCAAAGATCTAAGAGTTTAACTCTTTTGCAAAGAACTTAGTTCTTCCTCTAGTTGAAGATCTGCAGAAGCACATCTCCCCATAGGTTGAGAATTTAAATCTCATCGGGTTGAGATCCTGCCATGCAGATCCAAAACTTAGAAGGGGGATTGAGTTCAGAGAATTTACTTCTCCCAAATTTATAGGAATTTAATTCCTCCAAAATAAAATTAGGGTTTAACCCTATATGAGAATTTAATTCTCCTAAAATTATAGGAATTTAATTCCTTCAAGATGGACAGAAACCAGGGTTTAACCCTAATTGAGAATTTAATTCTCCCAAATTTATAGGAATTTAATTCCTCCAAGACAGAACTAGGGTTTCACCCTATACAAGAATTTAATTCTTTAACATATATGGGAATTTAATTTCTCTAAAATAAAAACTAGGGTTTAACCCTACATAAGAATTTAATTCTTTAACATATATGGGAATTTAATTCCTCTAAAATAAAAACTAGGGTTTAACCCTACATAAGAATTTAATTCTTTCAAAAATGGGAATTTAATTCCTCCAAAGTCGTGATTAGGGTTTAACCCTACAGAGAATTTAATTCTCAAAATAAAATAAGGAGACTTAAAAGATCTCCATGCATGCAAAGAACCAAGGTCACGTGTCCCCACATAACCCTTGAAAAGATCCCTGAAGAAAGGAAGCTTTGAGGCAACGCTTCACGTGCTCCTACGTGACTCTCGAAACGCAGAAAGAAAAAGCAAAGGTAGCTTTGGGCGCTCTCACGTGTTGCCACGTGACCCCTTAGCAGGTGCTTTAACAGTCAGCGCATCACGTGTCAACACGTGTTGCTCAAAAATAAAAATATAAAAGTGTTTAACACTTAATTGCAGAACGAAGAAGAAGGATCCGGTCCCACCTTTGGGCACCCTCACGTATCCACACGTGGCCCCTCTTTCTTTAGTGTTTAACACTAACTTGGGGATTATATTTCCAGTGTTTAACACTGATTGTTTTCTAGTGTTTAACACTAAATTGAAGATTATATTTCCAGTGTTTAATACTGATTGTCTTTTAGTGTTTAACACTAATTTGAGAGTTCTATCTCCAGTCTTTAACACTGTTGTTCTTTAGTGTTTAACACTACTTTTAGCCAAATTGGTTAATTCTCCAGAGGCAAAAGTCTCTCCTCCAAATGAATCTCAAAATTGAGGAAATCAAAGATAAAATGTTGCCAAAGCCCTCCAACTCTCATTTAGCATTGCTAAATAATATGGGCTCGAATCCATACAAATGTCTAATGGTCCAACAGAGGGCCAACACTTCAAACTTAATTGGACTTAGCCCAAGTAGGCCATAAGTCCTCAATTCAGATTTAACTGAGCCAATGTGTTCATAATCTAATTATTGATCTTAGTTCCAAATTGGACTACAGATCCCCAAGCAACCTTGGTTCAAGGGTACATCTCTTCGCTCCTCTGATATTTGGCGTTGTAATCCTTCAACGTCTTCAGAGAGGTGACGGGTCCCGACAACCACACATTTCACGGACTGTGGGGTCCTTAAACCCATGGACTATGATGTCCTTAACCTCGACCGTGATGTCTTTAAACTAACAACGGACTGTGGAGTCCTTAAACCCATAGACTATGATGTCCTTAATCTCGACCGTGATGTCTTAAAACTAACAACGGACTGTGGAGTCCTCAAATCCACGGACTATGATGTCCTTAACCTCGACCATGATGTCTTAAAACTAACAACGGACTATGGAGTCCTCAAATCCACGGACTATGATGTCCTTAACCTCGACCGTGATGTCTTAAAACTAACAACGGACTGTGGAGTCCTTAAATCCACGGACTATGATGTCCTTAACCTCGACCGCAATGTCTTTAAACTAACAATGGACCGAGATGTCCTTAAACTAACAATGGACCGTAATGTCCTTAAAATTATTATCGACCGTAATGTCACTAAACTAAACAATAGAGCCCAGTTGCTCTCTTGTTGGATCTAAACGATGCCGTTAAGTTGATCTTAGTCTAAAATTAGACTAATGTATCCTTAACAAACGTTTAAGTTGATCTTAGTCTCAAATGAGGCTAACGTATCCTTAAACCCAAACCCCCTAAACCTAAATCTAAGAAAGATACGGATTTGGACTAGTCCACGCCCTACGGGCGACAACATAACTTAGTCTCCGTATACAATCCACGGGCAACCAAACACAAAACAAACACTCACGACACGAAGTGACCATCTGGAGAAGGAGAAAGTTGTTACCGCGATGCGGTAGCGTAATTAACTGCGGGGGCTTGCGCCTGCAGAGAAGACCGTCCCCACAATTAAAAACCCCTCAAATGAGGGGGAATCTGACGAAGTCTGCTATATCGGCCGCATCCGTTTAGACCTTCGATACATGGTGCCATAAATCAACTTGGCATTTTCGAAGAGGTAGACGGATAGCACCAATTAGCATCTGCCCCGAGTTTTAGGCAAGACGGACCTACGCGATCGCGTCTCCGTGATTCGGAGGGGAACAAGTGTTGATTTAATGGTATATGTATATATTGTTAATATATATTGGATATATTTTTATGTATTTGATATTAGCCGGATTATATTTAATATAGCCGGATTATTAAATCAGGTGTTGATTTAATAATTTAATATATATATATATATATATATATATATATATATATATATATATATATTAACTTGTATTGAATATTGGTCGGTTATATGTGATATAACCGGGTTATTGAATCAAAGTGTTGATTTAATAAAATGATATACATATAAATGATATTAGTCGGTTATATATGATATAACTGGATTATTTAATCAAGTGTTGATTTAATAATTTGATATATATTTATATTTGATATATTAATATATATTAACTAATATTAATGCTCACTAAAGTTTTTATTCACTTCTAATATATTTAATATATATGTGATATATATTAATATATGTATTTAACAATTGTGTCATGGTGGATGATACATAGAACATGGGTGTATGAAACTCATACCAAGACTAAAAATTATTTGGGTGATTATTTAATTAAGAGGAAAATAAAATTAGTAGAAATGAGCATGGATTATATGCTTGTAGAAGCCATGACTCATCTCACTAATTTTGTTTTACTCTAGATATTTTATAACCCAACCATTATCTTTAGCCCATGGTTAACTCTCAAAGGGTGCGCTACGAATTTTCAAATGATATATATTTCAAAAACGTTGTAGTCCCCTATTTCCAAAACAATATTTCGTGTTATTTTAAACTATAACTGTATGGCTCATATGTAGTTGGATATTTTAATACTTGTCCACGTTACGATTTCATTATTCTATATATGCTCGCATTTCGATTTCCTTATTTCTGCATACACTCGCGCTTCGATTATTTACGATTTATACTACGTACATATTTTTAACTCTACTTAACTTTATATGCTAGGACACGCGCACTATTACCGATGATTCATGTTGCACTTGCACATACTCGAATGTTACACCTACACCTCATCGGTAATTGCCATACCACGTACACATATAAAACATTGCTATGTCACCCGTATCGCACCATACCCGTTAGCATTATAGATTATTGTTTAGTACCCAGCACCACGTACTATTCCAGATACCGTACTTTCTTTATACTGCTTATACGAACACGATTATATGAACACACTTGCCATGTATTATATTACTGTTATATTCCATTATTGCCATATTCTTATGAGATTATATTTTCATGAGATTTCTGAGATTTGAGAAACCGCGGATATGATTTTATAAAACTTATGAATGTTTTAAAAACATGATTTTCTCTTGATATGATATTTTAGTGTCCGCCATGAGTTTTCTCGGTTCTAAGTTATGAGTATTATCCGAATCGAGGGAGGGAGAGGGACCGATTCCGGATACATGGTGGACTCGGTACGGTATCCAAGGACAAGAAGATTGTATAGAAAGGCGTTGAGCCTGGCTGGAAACACTACCTACCGGTAACAGTATGGGACTCGGCGGATACCTAAAGGATGCCGACCGGAGTGATAGGATATAGATGGATATGAGGGTCGGTCCTAGAGACGGCGTCTGAAATATGAGGATTTCGAATGTCGATACTGGGCACTCAGTATTTGTTGATGGTTTCGAGTGTCGATGCTGGACACTCATTATTTTATTATGGTTTCGAGTGTCGTTGATAGACACTGATTGGATGATATATACATATAAATATGTTATGGATGACATATTACTACATATTGATACAGACACGATATTATATATATACACACACGTTCACTTTCATTACTATATAGCATGATATTTGTTCAGTTAATAAAACTGCACTTTTAATATAACATTTTCCTTACTATTTCTATATAATAAAAGGAGTTTATTATAAATATGACACATATGAGGGTTTATCTGTAAAAATACTATTTTTATATGTTTATAGATTATAATTAACATTATAAAGGAAAATATAAGCATATAATATTCATATAATATTTAGACTATTTTAATATGCTTACCTTATTAAATACTTTTGACCAATTCTCTTAAAACTATAATATCATGACAAATGGTTAAGATAATATTTCAATAAAAACAAATTCTACTAACATTATTTATTGAGTTATTGTGCAGAATTTATATCTGAAATCAAGGAAATCAAAGTTAGCGAGATCAAACCTGCCTAAATAGGAAAGTAAATTGAAGAAATCAATTCTGGCAGAAACGTAGAAAAGATTTTCAGATTCCAGATATCAAAATAGTCTACATGTGTCACCAGAAGAGGCCTTAAGAATCTTGAAGCAACGCACTCTCTATTCCACCACGGATCCGCAGCCAAACCCACCTATTAGCCGTGGTTCCGCCGCACATCTGAAGAGTTAGGATTCTGGATTTTTGGGTAACATCTTAACAGATAGTTATCTTATTAGGAAACTAGAGATTCTGGCTCTTTGACTATAAATAAGGATCGAGAGCCTCTTAGAAAAATCATCAAACCGACACGATCACGAAGTCCACGACGGCTCAAGAATCCTGGTTGATCATCGACGGTTCATCTACCTCCTTAGAAGAGATCGAGAAGCAAACTAGGGTTTTGTAATCATTTTCTAAAAGAACAAAGTGTACTTGATCTTGTTGATTAATAAAGGTAGTTTTATTCTATTGCATTTTATTTTCTTCATGATTTCTATCTTTTCTTTTCCCAATCTGCGCGAATAATTCTCCGCTTGTGAGAGTTCGTAGGATTAGGATAGATTAATAGATAATGAAGATCCTTAAACTCTTTTTACGTCCTATAAAGTTTATAAATTTTATCAAAAGAATAGTTAACATCCTAATCGGGCGCGCTACCAATTCATTGATAGTCACGACCGCGATTTGAGATTAGATTAACGATTGCTTTGGTAAAGGCTAGACATGAACGGAGATCCATGTCAAGATAGGGGTTAAGTGTGGGAACCCTTTTCCCTCCAGAAACCCTAATCAACATGCATCACTGTCGATATAGTTTTAAATCTATTAAAGGATAAAAAGAGTTATCTTTATATAATCATCCATGACTACTAAATCTTAAAGAACCCTACAAGCCCCCTTCTACTATAAAACCTACATCCGTAGTTAATCTAAATCTATATTCTGCATCCGTGTTTGACGTAGATCTAGAACCTACAACCATTCTTCACCATTCTTTATTCTCCCTCCTTTCTTTCTCAACACGCCTAAAGTAAGATTAAAAGATTCAACGTTTCCCAGAGGACGACCCATACTCATCTCAGTCTAGCTACACGCGACACCGTTATTGATTGCGGTTAACTACTACACATAAATCAGATCAATCAAATGGCGCCGTTGCCAGGGATACATGCGTAATTTTTTATTCTTACTATTTGTGTTTAATTCTTATTCGATCTATATCATAAAACAAAACAAACTGCATCTTGCATATTTAACGATTAGTGTGCGATTTTTGCGAGGGAATCTGGAGTCACAGAATTGAGGAAACAGAGATTCAGAGACATTAATCAAGATCCAGAGGAATAAGGGAGGCCACATAGCAAAAATCTCCACCTGATCTTCCAAGTCGGCGGCGGAAGCGCGGCAATAAGGCAAATTTGCGGCGGAAGCGCGGCTGAATTGGAGAATTAGGGTTCCAAACTTTTCTAGTAAATTTCTCAACTCTTTCTCTCTCCTCTGAAATCCAATAAAATATCTTTCCTGCAGGATTCTTTGCAAAATATTGCCGCTCAAAAATCTTTTTGCAAAGTTTTGTACTTGGTTTGTTTATTCATATTTTAATACGGATTTTAAGGGGCAAGACCAAAATTCAGATTATGTGGGGATTTTATTACCCTTCCTAGGCCCCACAAATCACAAAACGAGCATCCGCATCAACCCTACATTAATTAAAAAATATCTAGACAAGACTCTAAGGACTGTCGCACTCAATAAGGACAGAGGAAGGTCGTGGGTAATTTATCACTTATCCGCATTACTTTTGTGGTGTCTAGACAAGTGTGTCTAAGGCAAGTGGTTACTTAATTATGCCCGCTATTTTCGGTGATTCGTATATCGGATACCTCCCACTTACCTGGCACTTACCTGGCCACAAGAGTGATAAAGAAGTGGTAGAGAATTGATCCTGCAGCTTGTCCTTTGGAAATCTAGGAGCAGTCTAGAGACTTGACCTATGTAACCTTAGTTCTAGGGTTGTTTGTGCATTTTTGTGTAATTTGCCTCAAGTCCGACACTTTTTTAAAAAAACAAACCAATTTTAAATCACACACACGCTGCCACTTGCGCTAAACCTGCTTAGTGCATGCTTGGCTGGACACGGGATTCTAGTGCCCGTCTTGTCCGCGTTTCTACTATCGACTCCGAAGTCGGTACTTCTTCATTTTCTTTTCCCCCACCACCCACCACATCGACCGAGATGGACGGTACTCCATCAGATTATAACACCACCCTGCCACCGTCCGTAGGTGGACAGAATCCACTGCGCATTTCTCTCCAAGAGAGATGCTATCCTATACGCAGTCCACTTCCTACTTGTTTATCTATTCCACCAGCCAACGGGGATAATTTTGAAATTAAACCCCACTACATCAACTTGTTGCCCAAATTTCACGGGCTTGAGTCTGAAGACGCGTACGTTTTCATCACTAAATTCGAAAACGTATGCGCAATGATGGGTACTTCAAAACTGTCCGTGGATGCTATGCACTTGCGTCTTCTTCAATTCACCTTGTGCGACTTGGCAGAAAAATGGATTTATAATACTGCCGCACACTCTATTGCCAATTGGGATGAATTCGTGATAGCATTCCTTAAGAAATTTTACCCAAATCATAAGACCGCCCGTGTTAGGAGCGAAATTAACCAGTTCACCCAGCTTCCCAATGAACCATTTTGGAAGTGTTTTGAACGTTTCAAGGATCTGCTTATCCAATGTCCTCATCATGGAATACATAGATGGGATTTGTGCCAAATTACATATGAGGGCATTAATCCAGCGACAAAGCAGATACTTGAAACAATGTGTCAATGCAATTTCATGTCAAAAGACGATGGTGAAGCCTGGAAATATCTGAAAGATCTCGCTGAGAACACTTTGCAGTGGGAAAGAGTTAGACCACCTTCATCTAGGGGAGGTATTCATCGGCTCGATGTTTCCATCACAGTAAAAGCCGAAATGGCAGCGATATAAAAGAAACTCGATACTATTGAAAACAAATTCTCATCAGTCTCCCTAAACCAGGTAACGCTTCCCAAAACCGTGTGTAGTTGCTGTTCCGATCCATCACACTTGACGGAAGAATGTCCTATGAATGCACCGTTTCAAGGTCATGAGCAAACTAATACTACTTTTCAGCAGCGACCTAGAAACGATCCTTATTCTTCCACATACAATCAGGGATGGAGGAATCATCCTAACTTTTCTTGGAACCGAAACCAAAACCAAAATCAAAACCAGTTCCAAAGCAATTACCAAAAACCTCCTCCACAGCAACAGCAACCACCACAACAGAGTCAGCACCCCTTTCAATCGTAACCTGTTCAAAACCCGGCCAATAATTCTTTCCAAACGACCGGTACCGATAACTCCTCTTCACTCGCACAAACTTTGGATTTGTTTATGAAACATTCGATCCAAATGTCGGCTGATATGAGGTCTTCTATTGATTCCATAAAGAAAGACTCCGCCTCCCACGGTGAGAGTATTAAGTCAATAGAAGCCCAAATTACACAGTTGAATGCCGCGATGAGTGCGAGAGAAAAAAGGAAACTCCCATCTCAATCCCTACCGAATCCTGGCCACTCACAACATCATAATGTGAGTGCCGTTACTATGTTGAGATCAAGAACAGTGCTGGATAACCGAGTGGGTGAACAAGTTGATGACGTTAGTGATACCAATGATACCCCGGCTTCTACTTCTTCCCTTAATTCGTCTAGTCTCCCACCTATTTCCGAGCCTATTCTACGCTTCCCACAAGGCTCGAACCCTCAGCCCACTTCCTCGAATCTATCTAAAATGATCCCCACTCTAATTTTGGGATCTATTCCATCCCCACAATCTTCTCCAATGTTGGACCCAACCCTTATTGATAAAGCTCCGTTTCCAAATAGATTAAGGGCCAACAAACCTAACCCACAAATGGAGAAGATTATGGAAATTTTTAAGCAAGTTAACGTCAATATTCCTCTCGTAGATACTATTCAACAAGTCCCATCTTATGCAAGAATTCTTAAATACTTGTGCACTAGGAAGAGAAAAACTCAAGTGTCGAAAAAAGTTTTCATGACGAGTAATATTAGCACAGCTTTTACCCAGCAAATACCAAAAAAACGTAAGGACCCTGGCTGTCCTACCATCTATATTTCTATTGGGGGTAAAAATATTAATCATGCTTTACTCGACCTTGGTGCTAGCGTTAACTTGCTTTCATATTCCGTATATGAGCAGTTAGGGATTGGAGAGTTAAAACCGCCCATTGTACTCTCCAGATGGCAGACCGATTAACCACCAAACCTAGGAGTGAACTAGAGGATGTATTAATTAAAGTCGGGGAATTCATATTCCCTGTGGACTTTATTGTTTTGGATACACAACCTGTAGCGAACCCACGCAACCAAATCCCGGTGATACTCGGTCGACCTTTTCTAGCAACTTCCAACGATTGTAATTAATTGTCGTAACGGTTCTATGAACTTATCTTTCGGGAAGATGACAATTGAGCTTAATATTTACAAGCTAGAAAGTCAACCATCTGAACCTTCTTCTCATTTGCTTGATAGCTGTTCCATCCACGAGATAGTCCCGAAAGTTGCATGAATGAGGAACTTTGCTTTGATGATCTCAACAACTCTAGTGCGACATTGTTTGATTTGGAAAATTCTTATAGTGAGAATATCTTTGATGGGTCCATCTCCGAGTTTGAATCCGTTGACTCGTCGCAAAAGTCAGTAGCACTTTCCGAGTCAATATCCTATGCAAGTTATGAACCTCTTAGGGAGTCCGAGCATCATTCCCTTCCCCACTTTCTATTGTCTCTCCGCCAATAATAGATCTCAAACCGCTACCTTCTCATCTTAAATATGCGTATTTAGGTGAGAATGAGTTTTTGCCCGTGATCATTGTTGGTGATAGTGCCCTCATAGTCAATTATTGGATCGCAGGTACGTGATTACAATGATTGCGGAGGACCTATACCGGTAGGACAGTCTTACTCGAGATGATAGTATGCTATCTGGTTTGCCTTTATCAGTCGTGTACATGTTCAGGTGACTGATTACATGTTACACTTTGATAAAGCCCTTAGGATCTTGCTTTACTACCAACTGTATGATGGCGATCATATACGTGAGAGTTGGGTAGTTTATACGCATATCCTTAATTGTGGTCCCTAGTCGTGGGAGTTTCGAGACAGGGCATCGATACTCCGGAGTAGACTAGTGTATACAGTCGAGACCCCGATGAGGGGCGGTGGCCGGTATCACAAGCCACTGGTGTCAGTTGGATCACCTAAGATGTATACAGGTGCTCATTGGGTTATGAGTACGCCGGACAGGACTCGCCGGGAATCTGCTAGTTGGTATTATACATATCGTCAGATAGCAGTTCCCTGGTGACATGTGTACAGGTTAGTTCATCGACCTGAGGTCGTCATTTGTCTCGTGTGAGTTCCCACTGTGCTTTGATTTCTACCCTACCACGGCTCAAAGGAGTCGTGCAAACAGGTAGTTTTTGGGTACAGTCCCGAGCCATATGGAGGCACGTGAGCGGATCGGCAGGGGATTCGTCTCTCCCGGTATTGGGGGAGAGATCGTGTTGTGTCTAGGAGAGCCATTACACAAAGCCCACGGCCGTGGCAGGAGATTTACTGGTAGGTACTCCAGTAGTATCTCAGGGTGTTATTGGGCTACACTCCGACACGACTTATATTGCTATTGGGGGTCTGACGTTACTAGCCCCCTAGGCAGATATGCGATACTCATAGACGAACGGACCGGACTGTATATACATTGTCACTGTTAGGCTCAGTAGGGTTTCCGGGTGAGTTCGCTCATCGGCCTCCCTTGAGGTCAGTCCATGGGCAGCCGTTACGCATAGCTAGTGCCACTGACGGTTTGTGGTTAAACCCACTGCCAGGGTACTGACGAGTCATTAGAGTCCCCCACAGACAGTTTCCCAAGTTCGGGCGAAACGTTGTAGAGGCCGTATGGTTTTATGGCAGGGTTCGGAAAATGCACGTGCGTTTACGCACGTGTCAGATTTCGGACAGATGATACTGGTCGGCTTTGGTTTAAGCCGGATCCGAGTATTGTATTGAGTAGATATAATATCTTTGTCTCAGTTGCATTTGTATTCGGTCGTAATACAAATGCGGGTATATTTATACAGTTACGGGGTTATCCTGAAATTCGTTTCGGGATCACTTTTGGAAGTTGCCAGTTTCCAGTTTTCTATCAGCCGTCTTTTAATATTCGGTTAAAGACGGATTTATCTTTTCTTGAGATGAGTGTGGAAGGTTCTAGAAGTTTCTAGAAGAGGTGACTAGGTTGAATGGTGTTGAGTTTTCATTGGTTGCTTTCTTTGTGTTCACACTTTGTGTTCACACTATGTGTTCACACTTTGTGTTCACACATGATATTTTTCTCTTGTGGTCACCCTCTTCCCTCCTACACTCACCCCCCCTTCCTATATATGGCTGGCGCCTTCCCCCTCTCTCTCTCTCACTCTCACTTGATAGTTATAAAAGATTATGATAGATTTTGGGGTGTATGGAAATTTCATTGCACATTTCATTCCATCACCCGAATCAATTGGCAACTTCATTAACCGTTCGTCCATAGTTTTGGACGGAACGAGACAAAGTCTTCTACTCATTTTCTACATCAATCTTGGTCGTCTCTTTTAGTAAACTTGACGACCGAGTTGCCTCGAGTCAGAGGCGGGAGCCCGTTTAAAGAATCGTTGACGTGGTGCCACCTGGACGAGCAGATCGGAGATCGACGAGATCGGAGCAGTCGCAACGGAGCGTGGGATGATGGTTAAAGAACGAAGGACTCGGATCGTTCGGTATAACCTTTCTACACTCTTTACAGTTTGTTGGTTTAGCAATAATGGCAGATCCGGGTTATAGTATACGATAGCGCCAGTTAAAAGTTTTTTGTTCCGCATTTGGCGTCTGTAGACGGCCGGGACGCTACCGTAGACTTACAATCATATCCGCTTCTCTAGGTTTAGAGCAAGAGAACGCATTTTTGGAGGTGTTGAGATCAAATCGGCAAGTATTTGGTTGGACAATGGCTAACATCAAAGAAATTAGTCTCTTAATTGTTGAACATTATATACATCTGATGGATGAAGCAAAGCCAACCCGAGACCCACAAAGACGGTTAAATCCCGTTATGAAGGAGGCGGTAAAGAAAGAAATCATCAAGTGCCTAGATAGTGGTATAATTTACCCTATATCTGATAGCCAATGAGTAAGTCCTATTCACGTGGTCCCTAAAAAGTCCGGCATCACGGTCATAACTAATGAAACTAATGAGTTGATCCAAACACGCACCCAAACTAGGTGGCGCGTATGTATTGATTATAGGAAACTTAATGCCGCAACGAGGAAAGATCACTTCCCTCTACCTTTCATTGACCAGATATTAGAATGATTAGCTGGACATGAATACTATTGTTTCTTGGACGGATACTCTGGCTATAACCAGGTCCCCATTGCCGAAAAGGATCAAAATAAAACCACATTTACTTGTCCTTTCGGCACTTTTGCTTATAGACGCATGCCCTTTGGGTTATGCAACGCTCCCGCTATATTTCAGCGGTGTATGATGGGGATATTCTCAGACATGATTGAGAATTTTGTGGAAATATTTATGGACGATTTCTCCATATTTGGGGACTCCTTTGAGGACTATCTTCGTCATCTTGACACAGTTCTTACCCGCTGTAAAGATAAGAACCTAATTTTGAATTGGGAAAAATGTCATTTCATGGTCCAAGAAGGTATTGTCCTTGGACATATCATTTCACGAAAAGGCATTGAGGTTGACAGAGCTAAAATAGATGTCATCCATAACCTCTCTCGTCCCAAATGCGTCAAAGATATATGATCTTTCCTTGATCATGCAGGATTTTATAGGAGATTCATTAAGGACTTTAGCAAAATTGCTAGACCCTTAACTCTTCTCTTGGCCAAGAATACAACATTTCACTTTGATTCGGATTGTGAGGCTGCTTTTGAATCGCTTAAAAGATCTCTCACTACAGCCCCCGTTCTATCATCTCCGGATTGGAACCACCCGTTTGAGCTTATGTGTGATGCATCAGATTTTGCTATTGGTGCGGTCTTAGGACAGCACATTGATAAGATACCACATGTAATTTACTATGTAAGTAGGACCTTGAACAATGCACAAATTAATTACACAACTACCGAAAAAGAACTCTTGGCAGTTGTATTTGCATTAGAAAAATTCAGGCCCTACTTGATTGGCTCGCCAATAGTGGTTTACACTGATCACTCCGCCCTACGACACCATTTATCGAAGAAGGATGCTAGGGCTAGGCTAATACGTTGGATCCTGTTGTTACAAGAATTTGATCTTGTCATACGAGACAAGAGTGGATGTGAAAACGTAGTAGCCGACCATCTTTCACGCATCTCTTCTTCACCAACATTGACCGTGCCGATAAATGACTCATTTCCTGACGAACAGCTCTTGACCGTATCCTACGAACCTTGGTTTGTGGATATTGTGAATTATCTAGCGACGGGACTTATTCCTAGCAATTGGTCGAAACAAGACAAACTTCGATTTCTATCCCAAGTAAAATACTTTTACTGGGATGAACCTTATTTGTTTAAGTATTGTTCCGATCAAATCATTCACAGGTGTGTCCCTAACGATGAATTCAAGAGGGTACTATCATTTGGTCATGATCAGGCATGCGGCTGTTACTTTGGACCTCGAAAAACGGCGGAGAAAGTTTTGCAATGTGGCTTTTATTGGCCAACACTATTTAAAGATGCATATGATCATTGCAAAACTTGCCCGCGGTGTCAGCACTTGGGTCGGATTTCACAAAGAAATGAGATGTCGCTCCAACCTATCTTAGTTGTGGTAATATTCGATATTTGGGGTATTGATTTTATGGGCCATTTTCACAACGCTTTTGGAAATTTATATATCTTGTTAGCGGTTGATTACGTCTCGAAATGGGTAGAAGCAATACCATGTCGCACTAATGACAACAAAGTCATCATTAAGTTCCTTAAAGAAAATATCCTTTCGCGATTCGGACACCCTCGCGCTATAATTAGCGACAACGGGACGCATTTCTGTAATCAGTCTTTTAAGGCTTTGATGCGGAAATATGCAATCAACCACAAACTTTCTATGCCCTATCATCCCCAAACAAGCGGACAAGCTGAGATCTCGAATAGGCAAATCAAACAAATTTTGGAGAAGACGGTTTCTAAAACCCGTAAAGATTGGTCAACCAAATTGACGGATGCTCTTTGGGCATTTTGCACCGCTTATAAGACCGATCTTGGTATGTCTCCATACCGCCTTGTGTTTGGAAAGGCATGCCACCTTCCTGTCGAGATCGAACATAAGGCAATGTGGGCTATTAAAGAGCTAAACTTCGATTTTGATCAAGCTAGCAGTTATCGGAAGCTGCAATTGAATGAGCTAAGCGAACTCCGCGATGAAGCTTACGATAATGCAGTGATAGTAAAGAACCGAACTAAAGTGTTCCACAACAAAAACCTTTTTAGAAAAACTTTCACACCGGGACAACAAGTCCTTCTTTACGATTCCCGTCTCTATCTTCATCCGGGTAAGTTTAAATCTCGTTGGAAAGGACCTTTTGTAGTGCGGTATGTACACCTGCACGGGGCAGTAGAAGTTGAAAATATAAAAAAACGGTTCAATTTTTAAAATAAATGGGCATAGATTAAAACCGTATTTTTCTGCTGACCCAGCGGAGGAGCTCCTGTTTTTACAAGAGCCACTTTATCATAACTAAATTCCTCCGCCTCACCTCCATGTTTCGGTAACATTGTATCATCTTAAAGAATAGAGGTGGGTGAAAAATGACTTAATTGAATATCTGTGCGTGCCAAAGAACAAGTATGGGGGAAGTCGTCATTTAACTATTATTTCACCCCTATTATTGTCTCTCCTCAAGTCTACAGGTCTACGCTTTCAAAAGACAACATCAGTGAGGACACTGCTGAAAACAGGTTTGGGGGGAGGTTTGTATTCACTGAATTATCTTTGGCACTGGGCATAAAAAAAATTTATAATAAAAGAGTAGAAAGTGAAAAATTATATATGAAAGATATGAATAGTTTGAGAAATACAAGAAAATTAGAGGTTTTCTTAAACGAAACTAGTAATAAATAGTTATGAGCTGTTGTCCCAAGGGTTAGTAAGATAAAGGAAATTGCTAATCTGATGATAAAAATAAGTCTGAAAAATAGTCCCTATTCTTGAGGCCAAACATCAGAATGTTGATACCCTAGTATACGTACTTACACACATTTTGAAACTTGGGATAGTAGAGGATACCTTGAAGTGCTCTTGTCTAAAAGCCTTAGTATGAAGGAAAATAAAATAAAATATAAGTGGTGAAGCAAAGAAGAAAAAAATGAACACCGGTTTTGTGATTGCTTAAGGCATCATAAAAAAAATATAGCGAGAGTGCTTTATCACCTAGTGTCTTAGACCAACTGGTTTAGGAGCCACTGCTAAACCTTAGGTGTTGCGAAACGAGAAATTACGTCTAAAATACGCAAGCACATTTTTAATCGGTCGGTTAGTACCTCAAGAAGTATTAACGGTCGCATGAAAAATGTGTGAGAAATTCATCTAAAATATTCACCAACTAAAAAGTACTTTGGAAAATGGACAAGAGTATGATAGCTTGAATTGAATTCTCTAAGTGTAGAGATGTCTTTTACACACACACAGGGGCATATGATCAATATTTGGATGAAAGATAGGGAGGAAAACTAAAGGCGATGTTTTATTGAGAGATGATGTGATTTCTAACATTTTTTCATGACCATTAAGATAAGGCTCATAACAACTGAAAAGCTGGTATAGTTGGAAACTCTTATTTTCAAGTTCTTTTTTTTATAGTTCTTATCTTTATATGTAACTTTCACCATCTTTCTTTTATTATAGGATTTTGTGGGTGTAATCCGCTGAAAACCCTCTGGAGACAACACTCCTCCTACTAGGGACACCTAGAGGTTTAACGATTTGTTGCACGTGCTCAGTGCAATCGTATTGCCTACGAAAGTGTACTACTTAGTTCTTCTTCTTTTTCTCCTTCTCTTGAATAACTAGTTTGCTCGGGACGATCAAAGTTAAGTTTGGGGGTATTTGTTCAGTTGATAAAACTGCACTTTTAATATGACATTTTCCTTACTATTTCTATATAATAAAAGGTGTTTATTATAAATATAACACATATGAGGCTTTATCTGTAAAAATACTATTTTTATATATTTGTATATTATAATTAACATTATAAAGGAAAATGTAAGCATATAATATTCATATAATATTTGGACTATTTTAATATGCTTATCTTATTAAATACATTTGACCAATTCTCTTAAAACTATAATATCATGACAAATGGTTAAAATAATATCTCAATAAAAACAAATTCTACTAACATTATTTATTGAGTTATTGTGCAGAATTTATATCTGAAATCAAGGAAATCAAAGTTGGCAAGATCAAACCTGCCTAAATAGGAAAGTAAATTGAAGAAATCGATTCTGGCAGAAATATAGAAAAGATTTTCAGATTCCAGATATCAAAATAGTTTACATGTGTCATCAGAAGAGGCCACAAGAATCTTGAAGCAACGAACTCTCTATTCCACCGCGGATCCGCGGCCAAACCCACCTATTAGCCGCGGTTCCGCCGCACATCTGAAGAGTTAGGATTCTGGATTTTTTGGGTAGGATGTCAACAGATAGCTACCTTATTAGGAAACTAGAGATTCTGGCTCTGTGACTATAAATAAGGAACGAGAGCCTCTTGGAAAAATCATCAAACCGACGAGATCACGAAGTCCACGACGGCTCAAGAATCCTGATTGATCATCGACAGTTCATCTACCTCCTTAGAAGAGATCGAGAAGCAAACTATGGTTTTGTAATCATTTTCTAAAGGAACAAAGTGTACTTGATCTTATTGATTAATAAAGGTAGTTTTATTCTATTGGATTTTATTTTCTTCATGATTTCTATCTTTTCTTTTCCCAACCTGCGCGAATAATTCTCCGCTTGTGAGAGTTCGTAGGATTAGGATAGATTAATAGACGATGAAGATCCTTAAACTCTTTTTACGTCCTATAAAGTTTATAAATTTTATCAAAAGAATAGTTAACATCCTAATCGGGCGCGCTACCAATTCATTGATAGTCACGACCGCGATTTGAGATTAGATTAACGATTGCTTTAGTAAAGGCTAGACATGAACGGAGATCCGTATCAAGATAGGGGTTAAGAGTGGGAACCCTTTTCCCTCCAGAAACCCTAATCTACATGCATCACTGTCGATCTACTTTTAAATCTATTAAAGGATAAAAAGAGAGTTATCTTTATGTAATCATCCATGACTACTAAATCTTAAAGAACCCTACAAGCCCCCTTCTACTATAAAACCTACATCCGTACTTAATCTAGATCTATATTCCGCATCCGTGTTTGACGTAGATCTAGAACCTATAACCATTCTTCATCATTCTTTATTCTCCCTCCTTTCTTTCTCAACACGCCTAAAATAAGATTAAAAGATTCAACGTTTCCCAGAGGACGACCCGTACTCATCTCGGTCTAGCTACACGCGACACCGTTATTGATTGCGGTTAACTACTACACATAAATCAGATCAATCAATATTATTATACAGTATGATCCAGGTAGATCGTTATGCATTTGATTTCTACCTGATGATGTTTTCTACTCACGAGTTGGCAACTCATCCCCGTTGTGCCATAGTTTTCTTGCAGGGTCGACCGCTCAGATCAGTAGCGGTTTGCTGGCACATTTCTCTTTTTGGGTGATTACTGGATAGGTGGGTTACATTACAGATCGTAACCACACTTGTATATTTATGTTCATTTGTAATCTAGTTAAAAACTCTATCGACCAGACTTATATGTATATTTTGTCGATTTAGAGACTTATATATTCTTTTGTATTTAGAGGCGAGATTTATATGTATTCTTTTATATGTCATGCTGATGATACTTTTGGTATTTCTTTACTTTTTCTTGAGTTGATATTCGCCTTAGGCGTCGTATATACTGTGGTTGTGATTCCGCCGATTGGTGATGAGATAGCTCCCGATTGGGGATGCTTATATTATTATTGTTTATGTACTAGTTTTGATCAAAATTTACAAAGAAGGTGCTGCCAAATTTCAAATGACGAATTTTTTTTCAAAATTTAGTATACAATTCACTTTCATTTTCAAATAAACTTTGCTTATATCTTAAAACACGGAACTTGATTTCATTAATATCTCTTTTCCAAACTTCACCTCCACAAAGGTTTAGATTCCTGAGTTTTTTTGGCTTATTTGGGTTACGACGGGATCTTATAGACTTCACGTGATGTAAGTGCCGGTCGCGTGCCGTTTTCCAAGTCGTAAAAAACACCCCTTCACAATCCATCACCCCTTCACAAATTTTCAAATATGAATGCCCCTTCACAGTTCAACACCCCTTTACAAATTTACAAATATCAACACCCTTTAACAATTTAACACCCCTTTACAAATTTGCAAATATTCCCCTAAATCATCTTTTTAAATTAAACCAATTAGCTCATCATCTTCATCATCTCACCAAATTAAACTTAAACATTCTAAAAATTTCTACATGAAGGAATTAAACTAAACAAATTAAACTTAATTTAAAATCCCAATAGTAACAATAATTTGTAAATTTTTGTTTACTTGATCACTATTTTGGGGGGTTGGGGGTCACTGTTGAAGGGGTCAGTGTTGGGGTTCGATCGACAGGAGGTGGCGACTTCAAGCAGGCAACGGCAGCGGTGGAGATGATGGCGGTGACGAGGCTTGGAGGCGGTGGAGATGATGACGGCGGTGGCTTGGATGTGGTGGAGGATGGTGCAGCAGTGGCGAGGCTTGGAGGCGGTAGAGGATGGTGCAGCAGTGGCGAGGCTTAGAGGCGGTAGATGGTGGTGGTGGTGGTGGTGGTGGAGACGGTAGCGGTTGGCGTCGATCTGGAAAAGCTCGGGCTGAGGGTCACTGTTGAGGAGTTGGAGACGACGGCAACGAGCTCAGAATTGAGGGTGAAATTTATGGCGCATTTTAGGAAAAGAGAACGGGAGCACGCGTTAAGGATAAGCTTGGGGGTATTTCTGTTTTATTTTTCTTATTTTAAATACCCGATATTTCTCATACGATTCCCACCGGGTTTCTTTTATGGCACCGTAGAAGCAACTACAAAATTTAATTTTTTCAAAATTTAATTTTTTTATGTAGGTTTGCACTACGATTACCACCATAGGGGCATTGTTTACCTCTACGATAGGAACCGTAGGAGCAACCTAAAATTTATGTTACGGTTGTTTCCATCAGTAGGGACAAGCAATATTTGTACTAATGTAAGGATAGTGGTAAATTTAAACGAATATGGATAGAGACTATTGAGAACAATATATTAATTGTAAATCAAAAAAATTAAATGGTTCTTGACAGAGTAGAATAGAAAACAAGAATTCATATAGCCGATCACAAAATATTAATTAGGATAAAGATTTGTTATTGTTATTGTGATTGCAAAAATAGACCAGAGTGTAATTTATTCAGGTATGCAATTGCTACATAAAAAATTTCATGTAAGCAAATGTTTCCTTATAATTTTATATGGAGAAAAAGGTCCAATTTACAAAATAAATTCTAGAAAGTTCTGTTTTCATAATTATTTTTTAACACAAGCTTTTTGGTAAAGGGACTTCTCTACATTCAATCCCCAAAATTTTCACATTTTTTAATAAGCCCCAAAACATCATATTTCTAAACAAAATCCCTAAATCCTTTAAGTTGCCTAAATTGACCTCCTTAGTTAGGTTTCCATCCAAACCTCTTTAAAAATACCATTCTACACTCATATTCTTCCTCCATCTTCCATCAGCATCATTTCTCTTTCTTTTCAAATTACATCATTCTCTTTAGAAATGCGTCAATTTATAATTATGATTCTCGCCGTCTTTCTTTAATTTTCATAGATGAATATTGTTTTTATAAGAACCAAATGTATTAAGTGGGAAAGGGATGAGGATATCTAGTGCCGTATAGTTAGGCTAATTAACCATCATTTAACTAACAGAGCATCCTTTTAGATAACGAAGATTTCACGGTCTAATTTCGAAGTATGAAATTTTGAAGGTTTTATTTAGAAATATGAAAGATTGTAAGTAGGAAAAAAATCTTTTGAAAAAAGTAATTCAAAAATAAAACATAATAGATGGATTCATGGGGTTAAGTTGGTATATGACCCACTTCCATCACCTCGCATATTGCTGTAGTTTATGAACTGCCCTATTTTGCATGTTGTTAAACCTGTCGAATTTAAAATTGTGGTAAAAAAAAATAATTTTGATAATATATTACATATTAAAATTTGTACAGATGACATGTCAAATAATAGCATATGATGCATTGGACCTAAATTAGGGGGGTTTCCCAATTTGACAATAGATGGATTTTAAAATAAATTAGCTTCATAATTTGGGTCTGGTCAAATTTCACTTTTAACTATAGTTACTAGTAATTTGCACGTGCAATGTGCAATGTATGTATATATGTCAAATTTTAATGACTCTATTCCTGTTTTTCCTAATTTTCATTAATGGTTTTCAATGATGTGGTTAGCTACGGTTTTGTTGGATTTTATTATGGTTTTTATTTGATTTTTCTTGAAGAATGAAAAATCATTCGTCAACAATCAATACCAAAACTAGAGACCCGTGCCTTTACACTATAACTAGCAAGGGGACCCCACCGGAGAACATGTTACGAATTTTTTGCAATAAGAGTTTTAGTAAGAATTTGGATGGACTTGTCATTCAATCTCATGATATAAACCGTGATTTCATGTGTAAAATAAGAGTACCTGAGCATAAAAAAGCTTTGAACAGAATGGATTTAAGAAAAACGGTTGGTCCTGACGGGATTCCTATCGAGATTTGGAGATGATTAGGAGAAATAGGCGTTAAATGTGTAAGTGCACGGCGGCGCCCCGGCCGTCAATCCGACGCCGGAATGCGGAAGCGATGCTTTACTTTAACTTTTTGAACCGGCACCACCGCGCACTTTTAACCCGGATCGGGCCATTAAACTAGTCCTAGCTAACTAAAGAACGGGTAGAGAGATATACCGAGTGATCCGAGTCCTCCGGTCTCCTCGCCGTCGTCCCGATCTCCCGCGGAATCTCCGGTTTTCATCTCCTCGCCGGAAGGGCACCACATCGCCGGCTTCTTTTACGGGCTCCCGCCTCTGGTCCGAGACAACTCGGGCACGAAGTTGGCGAGTCGACGTGCCCAAGATTTGCTGTAGAATGTGTGTAGAAAGCTATGTCTCATTTGGGGTATTGGAAGTTGCCTTTGGTGGAGGAAATGAACTTGTGGAATTTTGTGATGAACTTGGGGATTTTTGCAAGCATGAGAGAGCCAAAAATCCCCACACACAAATTGGGCAGCCCCTTCTCCTTGCTTGGCCGGCCCCCTCATGGTGGTGAGTGAGAATGGAGTCCAAGGGAATGGAAAAGGAAGTGAGCCACACCCTCATGCAAGAGAGAGAAAGGGTCATGATAATAGGCAATGATCTCAATCAAAGAACCTCACTCCAACAACCAAATCAACAACCATGATTACTCCAAAACCAACACTCCAACAACCTTATCACCAACAACCATGATGGCTTCAAAAGTCAAGCCATGATGAAAAGAAGAAGAAGTCAAATGAAGTCAAATGAGGGTGCAACCATCATGAAGCAATAATATGCAAAGACCACCCTCCAAAATGCTTATTTGCACAAATGCAAATAAGCCCTCCTCCACCAATCTTCAGCCAATGAAAGATACAAAGAAATATGGCTGAAACGGAAAACAAACTGGCAACTCCAAAAAACTGATCCCGTAATAAATTACAGGAAAACCCCGCTACAGTATATACATACCCGCATTTGTATTCCGACCGAAATACAAATGCAATGAGACAAAATCTACACTGTACAATACAAGGATCCGGCTTAAACCAAAGCCCGCTAATATTAACCGTCCGATCCTGATCCGTGCAATACCGCACGTATCTGATAGAAGCCTGTCATATCTCTATACGGCCTCTACAGCGTTTCGCCCGAAACTTGAGAAACTGGTCTGTGGGGGACTCTAAAAACTCGTCAACATCTTGGTTGTGGATTTAACCACTAGCACGTCAGAGGTATTAGCCTATACGTAACGGGCTACCAGGTATTGACCAAAAGGGATGTCGATGAGCGAACTCATCCTGACACCCTACTGAGCCTGTCAGTGACAATATCCGTACAGTCCGGTCCGTTCGTCTATGAGCATCGCATGGCGGGCCTAGGGGGTTGGTAAAAGTCAGACCCCCAAAAGCGGTACAAGTTGTGTCGGAGTGTAGCCCAGAACACCCTGAGATACTACTGGAATACCTACCAGTAAATCTCCTGCCTTGGCAAAGGACTTCGTGTAATGGCTCTCCTAGACACAGCGCGACCTCACCCCCAATACCGGGAGAGACGAACCACTGAAGATTCGCTCACTGCCTCCATGTGGCTCGGGACTGTACCCAACTAAAACCTGTTTGCACTTCTCCTTTGAGCGTGGTAGAGTAGTAATCAAAGTACAGTGGGAACTCACACGAGACAAATGACGATCCTCAGGTCGATGAACTAACCTGTACACATGTCACCTGGGAACTGCTATCTGACGTCAGGTATAAGACCAACTAGCATGTTCCCGGCGAGTCCTGTCCGGTGTACTGATAACCCAATGAGCACCTGTATACATCTTAGGTGAACCAACTGACACCAGTGGCTTGTGAGACCGACCACCGCCCCTCGTCGGGGTCTCGACTGTATACACTAGTCTATTCTGGAGTATCGATGCCCTGTCTCGAAACTCCCATGACTAGGGACCTTTTAAGAATGTGCTTATAGACTACCAGCTCTCACGTATATGATCGCCCGCATACTGCTGGCAGTCAAGCAAGAATCCTAGAGGCTCTATCAACGTGTAATAGCGACCTGTCAGGTCACCTAAAGCAGTACACGATAATAAAGGTAAACTAGATAGCATACTATCATCTTGAGTAAGACTGTCCTACCGGGATAGGTCCTCCCTCAATCATTGCAATCACGTGCGTGTGATCCAATAATTGACTCTGAGGGCACTATCTCCAACAATCTCCCACTTGCACTCAAGGCTAATTATTGCGATGTCGCATACTCACAGCCCGTGTGATACCGAACACCCAACTCCTCTACTTGTCAGTCTCACAAAGCTCATTTGCGAAACTATTGCGTTCGAGGAATAGCCTCAGTGAGTGGATCCGCTCTGATGTTTCTTTCTATGTCTCTCTATATCTCAAGCTCGCGGAGAAAGCCGTCTCCCGAAACGAGCAATACCTGTCTTAGAATGTGTCTGGATGTCTGATGGGACCTAGCTCATAAATGAACTCCAAATCCAAACTTCTTAGACTGTATCGTCAACTGAACTTAATCAGTATCCTGCGCCATGCCTCCCTCAGTATCTCCTTGGACCACCTGTCCAAAATACTGCCCCTCGTGTAACAACTCCAATTTTTGTATACCAAAATTTGAATTAAATTTGAAGTATACTTGGAGTATTAATGTTGCTGATAACACTTTAAGTATCTATCTCTCTACAATAATTAAAAGAAAGAGCTTGTAGCTCATTGGTAATACCTTGCATTGCTGAACCAAGCCACCAGAATTCGAATCCCATGCCCCACATTATTTTTAGTTTATTTTTCTTTAAAATTCTTGGAAGTCCAAACGTCCACAGGACATAACTCCCAAATATTGAACTGAACCCAAAATTTGAAGTATGCCAAAGTCTACGTTGATGAACCCTGCACCCAACGCCGGCCGAACCCGGTCGGAATCGGCCAACTCGGCCGGCGGATCGGCCGAATCGGCCGGCGCCGCCGGCCGAAGTTGGGCCGATGGCCAGGGTCCCAACATGAAAAAGGTGTCTTTTGGTCTTCTGAAACTCATGGTTAACTCCAATTTATTTGATCAGTTTCTGAATTTTAAATACAACCATTTTAATGTCAATTTTAATGCTTTTTATCTAATTTTTTATAATTTTTTTTATTAAAAGAAAACCCTTCACCTACCCTACCCTAGCTACCCTATAAATAGACCCCTACCCCCTACCTTCTCATTCCAAAACCATAGAAAAACTCTCTTGAAATTTCCACAAGAAGTGTGCTTTGAAATCGAGTTCCCGGCGAAGCCCTGACGGAATTCCGGCGACGTGTTTTGAAGCAACCGGCGACGAAACCACCACTCGGTCTTTCTCCCTAGTTCTCTTTACTCTTTAGAAGAGTTTAAACCCGTAAGTCCCATCCTTCTCACCTTTCTATTTCTTAAAATACGGATTTATGAAACCCGACGGAAATTGGAACAAACCGATTTCCGATTCGGTTTTTCTACAAAATTTCACTTGTCACTTAATCCACAATACCTAAACATATCCATGATGACTATTAATCACATAGAAACCAATTTAAACAAAGTTTCTCACATGAAATGATAGCTTTCTTGTAAAACCGTATTCTTTTCATAAAAATACCATGAGGTTTATTTTTCTTGTTCTAATTAATTCCCTCATTCCTAAACATGTTCATCTTGATAAATAAACTTGTAGAAATCAATTTGAATGAGTTTTCACACATGAAATGATAACGTTTTCAAATACCGTATTCTTGCGCTTAAATACCTTCAAGTTTAATATATCATATTTAACCTCTAAAACTTCATTAAACCTTAAAATAAGTCACGAGGTAATGATCTACCTCTACACACACACAAATATAACCTTAATTGATAAACGTCAAAATATAGAATACGAAAATACAGGACTTTTCACTAAAATACCATATTCTTTAAGTTGTACACAATTCTAAATAAAATCTTTTAAAATGAAAGCAGGATATGTCATGGACATCGATCGTTTATCTAAACTGACTTTGTGGTGACTAGACAAGTGTGTCTAGGCTAGTGGTTTTTAATTAGGCCCACTACTGTGGTTCCTTCCCACTTACCTGGCACTTACCTGGCCGCAATTGGCGGTGAAGAGACGATTTGAGACTTCTAATGACTTGTCGTTTAGACCTTAGAAATAGGCTAGTTGGCTTAGAAAACCCTAGAAACTAAAATACGGAAATTACATCCTTTACAACTAAAATCCTTATATTTATAAAACCGTTTTTCTAAATGAATAGTATTTATTAAACCTAAGCAAAGCGCCGCTACAACCCACCTTTGGGGAACCCGTTAGGGATAGTACGGTTCATCGTGCACCCGCGGGCTAGTAGTGCGAGATTCAGACCTCCGCAAGGAGCATTCGGTCTCGAAAGGTTTAAAATACGACATTTAAGAAAAATGAGATTTTTGAAAATAAAATATTTAGTTAAAATTATTCATGTGTAAATATATATATAATTATCATTTAAACACCTATTTTATCATAAGATAAAGTTTCCACTTTTTTCTAAAAATTACAAGTTTAAAAGTTACATTAAAATACCATGAATATCAAATAAATCAATTAATACTTTTATTAGGATATATTCACTAGAATAACACAAATAAAATTCATACTCATTATAACTATAAAGACTAATAATAAATACTTGAGGTGTATTCTGAAAAATATATAAAAGTACTTTTTACATAAAACCCCCTCAAGTTCTATAAATTACAATAAGACCCCTAACAATTATTGAACTTCAAATTTCCTTCTTTTAGTCTGACTCGGGTTAGAGTCTGACTATTTCTGACTTGAATATGATTCAAGTCAATCTATATTCTTTTATATTCCAACTCAATATGAATACATGAATCCCTGAATCCAGTTAACAATCTATATAACTTGACTGAACCGAACCATGGATATATTCTTTTTACATGTTTCCCAGTATTCCATTTACATGACTCTACGGTTATAACCGTTTCCTGATATCATGGTTTCGGACAGTCGGTTAATCAATTTTACAATCAATACAATTTAACAAAATAGCAATACTGTTAAAAACACTACGGGGTTTAAGGGGTAGATTGGTACGAAAGGTGTTAAAGGTGGCACGAGGTGATCAGATTAATACACCTAACCTGAATCCCATTACTGCTGTACCGTGGCATAACGGTTTCTTGTACTATACGTGCCTTAGTCTCTGGCAAGTGAGACTCCCCTCGTATACAATGGCATTCTTATGTACCAAACTACAAACAACAACGTTACATAACATTACAACAATAGTTTACACTTTAAAAATGTATCTTCTTATTCTGTCTTCTCTACTTCCCTCTTACCTTTGGGACTTACCGAGCGATCTGTTCGCTGACGACATTCTGTTCTCTCTTCTTTGAATATCATCAGGTGACTTGGACCCGGCAGAATTAGAGCCAACACAAGAAGACTTGGAGCAATTTGCCGAAGACCCAGCAGTATAATTTCATTGTACACTTTTCTTTTCAGTACTTTCCTTTCCTGTTATGCCACTGTTTAGACATCTTTATTTCAGTTGTATTTTCTTTTCCATATATTGTACAAAGAATGTTAATAAATAAAAGTTGGTATTCTTTTTATACTCTTGTCTCTTGTGTATTTATATTGCTTAGCTACGCTTAGCGTATGTACTTCTGGGTACATACGTAGCGGACCTCGTCGCGTCCACTTCGCCGTACACTGGGAAGCGGGGCGTGACAGGTTTTGTTGGTGGCCCATGCAGGTCAGAGCTGTATGAATCCCTGTCATGCAGTTCTGGTCTGCGTGAATAACTTAAGCAATATAACACAAGAACCAGCAACTAAAACATTCTTTACAATTCATATTTCTTGAATCTTGCAAATCTCTATTCTTTGAATCTTATCATTTCATGTATTTGAATCTGTCCTAACCCAAATTTTTCTTCAAGGTCATGGATTCCCCAAACAACACCAGCACTAACGTCAACAACACCCCTCCAGCACTATCTCTCACACCAGTTGTTCCTGCACCACCCACTGAGCAAATGATGCTATTTGAGGCGATCCGCAGTCTTCTCGAGGGACAACAATAACTTTTGAATCGTCCTGAGACCGATGCACTGGGAGTAAAGCAATTCAGAGCTTTGCACCCAAAGCAGTTCTCTGGTAAAGGAAGCCCTCTTGAAGCGGAAGAATGGGCACAAAGCATCGAAAACGATCTGGCAGCAGCTCAAGTGCCAGACCACGCTTGGGTCCGTGTAGCAAAGCTACAACTCACGGATAATGCTCGCAATTGGTGGAAGGCGGAAGAAACCCGTCTGGTATAGCCGATTGAATGGAAGACATTTCGCGAGAAGTTCGACGCGAAATATTTCCCTGTGACTGCCAGGTTTGCAATGGAGCAGCAGTTTATTCATCTACAGCAAGGATCAATGTTGGACAAATCGGTAGATGAATACGACGCTGAATTCACCATGTTGAGCCGGTAAGACATGTCACAATAGTTCCATTTTAATTATCACATACTACACAGCTAACACAATGTTTAAACAGATTCGCGGCACACCTGATACCAACGGACGAGATCAGAGCCCGTCGTTTTCAGCAAGGTTTGGACACAGAGATTAAGGCTGCTCTAATCACAGGAAAGTTTTTGACTCATGAGGAAGCTCTAGAAGCTGCCCGCGGTTATGAGGCAGTGATAAAAGAGAAGGGCAGACCTCAGTCTGCAGGAGTCAAGCGCCCTGCTAACCAGATGGCAGGTGGAGCCACGTCCAGACCATCTTTCGTGCCAAGGCGACCCGGAGTACCAACCCATCATCCTAGCCCAGCCTTTTGCACCTACTGCAAGAGAACTGGACATATGATGAAGGACTGCCGTCGAGCCAACCGCCTCTGCTTAATCTGCGGTTCAGCTACTCACGGTATTGGGTCTTGTCCCCAAAGACAGAACCCAGTTGCTGCACCCAGGCCAGCAAATACTTATCAGCAGCGACCAGCTCTTCAGGCACCAGCTCCCAGACTTGCACTGCCTGCACCACTCAGGGGACCACAAGCTACACCACCTCCTCGACAGTTCCATCAAGCTCAAAGGAACGTTCCGAGGAATGCTCCTCAGGCCAGGAAGAATGTGCCAAAGCGCCAGGCTTTCATGATGTCTGTGGAAGAAGCTGAGGCCACTGGCCAAGTCATTACTGGTAAACTTCCTTCTCAAACATATCTTTTAGTCATGTTTACCTACACACTTTCCCTATACCTAAAACCTATCCTATATACCTTAGGTACAATCCTAGTAGATTCACTACCTGCACTTGCACTGTTTGATACTGGAGCATCCCACTGCTTTATGTCGCAACGGTTTGTCCGAACCCATGCGATTCCAGTCTCACCGCTTGTATCCAGCTGGAACGTCAGTTCCGGAAATGGTGTTCTAAAGGCAACTATGGGATACAGCATGTGTACAGTCGTCGTCTGCAGTCGAGAATTTTATGCTGACTTCAAGGTACTGGACATACCAAATTTCGATGTGGTTCTAGGAATGGACTGGCTTGGAACCTTTTATGCTAGCATCGACTGTCGTCAAAGGAGGGTAGTATTTGAGATTCCAGATCATCCGGTTTTCTATTTCAAGAGTGGAGATCGTACCCTGGAGCCAAGTACTTATAAAGCAAAGCCAAGAGAAGCAGTAGTTGCAGCAGCTCAAGCAGAAGAAGAACCTAGACCAGAGGTAGTTCGAGAGTTCGACGATGTATTCCCTGACGATATATCAGGTTTGCCTCCTGATCGAGCTCTTGAATTCAGTATTGACTTAGTACCAGGAGCACAACCGGTGATCAAAGCACCGTATAGACTAAGTCCGGAAGGATTGAAGGAAGTTCGAACACAGTTGGACGAATTACTGGCGAAAGGATGGATTCGTCCCAGCACTTCAAGTTGGGGAGCACCTGTACTACTGGTAAAGAAGAAGGAAGGTTCATACAGAATGTGCATCGATTATAGGGCCTTGAACGAAGTCACTATAAAGAATAAGTATCCACTCCCGCGTATCGACGATCTATTCGATCAGCTAAGTGGATCTTGTGTCTTCTCCAAACTGGATCTTCGTTCAGGTTATCATCAAGTGAAGGTCAAGGAAGCTGATATTCACAAAACAGCTTTCAGAACTCGCTATGGACATTACGAATTTCTAGTAATGCCATTTGGAGTGACCAATGCACCCGCAATCTTCATGAACCTTATGAACCAAGTTTTCCGGGAATATTTAGACAGGTTCGTTGTCATTTTCATCGACGACATCCTGGTATATTCTAAGAATCGGAAAGAGCATGCGGAGCACCTACGAATTGTCCTGGAAACTCTTCGACAACATAAACTTTATGCCAAGTACAGCGAGTGCGAGTTTTAGCTAAATCAAGTTGGTTTTCTTGGACATATCGTATCAGGAGAAGGAATTTCTGTGGATCCAGCAAAAGTTTCAGCAGTCAGCGAATGGCCTACGCCAAAATCAGTGAAGGATATTCGAAGTTTGTTGGGCTTAGCTAGATATTACAGAAGGTTTATTGAAGGCTTTTCGAAGATAGCAACACCCCTGACCAAGCTCACACGAAAAGATGAAGAATTTGTATGGTCAGAAGCATGCGAGCAAGCTTTCGTAGAACTCAAGTCAAGACTGACATCAGCACCTATTCTCGTCATACCGGATCAATCTGGAGGTTTCGAAGTGCATTGTGATGCATCCGGTAAGGGATTAGGATGTGTTCTACATCAGCACGGTAAGATTATGGCTTATGCTTCAAGACAACTGAAGACTCATGAGCGCAATTATCCGACGCATGATCTGGAGTTGGCAGCCATCATTTTTGCTCTCAAAATTTGGCGCTAATACTTACTTGGTGAACGAGTGAACATCTACACAGATCATAAAAGTCTGAAGTATGTGTTTACTCAGAAGGAGTTGAATATGCGGCAGAGAAGATGGTTAGAACTCATGGCGGACTTTGACATCAACTTGCAATATCACCCAGGAAAGGTGAACGTAGTACCTGATGCTCTTAGTCGCCAACCATTAGCAATGAATCTCACCGCCCAGTGGAAGCTTCAACAAGACTTACATCAGATGGAGATTGAACTAGTCATACCAGGTGATGTTTCAAGTTTGATGAATCTACAAGTTCAATCAACCATTGTCAATCAGATCAAGGCAGCTCAAGCCAGCGATGCTAAGTTGCAAAAGATCAAAGAACAAGTGGAGAATGGACTCATAACAGATTTCATCATCCATGAAGACGGATGTTTGAGATACGGCAGCAGATTGTGTGTACCAAAGGGTCCTGTTCGGGAAGAGTTAATGAAAGAAGCTCACAGCTCTCCCTATTCAGTACATCCTGGAGGTACCAAAATGTACAAGGATCTACGTCAGAATTATTGGTGGCATGGAATGAAGCGTGAAGTAGCCAGAAGTGTCGCAAAATGTTTGGTGTGTCAGCAGGTAAAGGCTGAACATCACAGGACAGCTGGACTACTTCAACCGTTACCAATTCCAGAATGGAAGTGGCAGCACATCACGATGGACTTTGTAACTGCTCTTCCTCGCAGCACAAAGGGTAACGATGCGATTTGGGTCATTGTGGATCGACTCACAAAGTCGGCTCACTTCATCCCATTTCGAGTTGGCCAATCAACTGAGACACTAGCGAAGAAGTACATAGAGGTAATAATCTAATTTAGATTTAAAACTCTTCATAATATACTATCTCTGATACCCATGAACTCATACAGGAAATTGTGAGACTTCATGGAGTACCGGTCTGCATTGTCTCCGATCGTGACACCAGATTCCGATCGCAATTTTGGCAGAGTCTGCAAGCTAGCTTGGGAACAAGTCTGAACTTCAGCACGGCTTATCATCCACAAACAGATGGTCAGTCGGAACGAACTATTCAGATTTTGGAGGATATGCTCAGAGCATGTATGCTCGACTTCAAAGGATCGTGGGAAGATCACCTGCATCTTGTGGAGTTTGCATACAACAACACCTACCAAGTAAGCATAGGAATGGCACCTTTTGCAGCATTATATGGAAGGAAGTGTCGATCGCCATTAAGTTGGGATGACATCGGAGATAGGGAACTCCTTGGACCAGAGATGATAGTAGCGACCGTTGATGTGGTTCGTACTATCAGGGAAAGAATGCGCATAGCCCAAGATAGACAGAAACACTGGGCTGATGCAAAGAGACGACACTTGGAGTTCCAGCCAGGAGACCATGTATTCTTGAAGATATCTCCGAACCGCGGAGTGATCCGATTTGGAAGACGGGGAAATTGAGTCCGAGATACATTGGACCGTTCGACATACTCGAACGAGTCGGTGAAGTGGCATACCGTTTAGCGCTTCCACCATCATTGGAAGGAGTGCATAACGTGTTCCACATATCCCAACTCAGAAGGTATGTGAGTGACCCCGGCCATGTACTTGATCATTCCGAGCTCACTATACAGCCCGACTTGTCTTGTGAGCAACAATCTGTGGAGATCCTGAATAGGAAAGTGAAGACACTACGGAACAAGAAAGTTAACTTGGTCCGGGTAATGTGGAGAAAAGACACTTCAGGAGAATCCACGTGGGAAAGGGAAGATGAGATGCGTGCTAGATATCCGCACATTTTTGTAAACTAGTCCTCAAATAAAAGTTGTAAATTTCGAGGACGAAATTTTTGTAAGGAGGGTAGATTGTAACAACTCCAATTTTTGTATACCAAAATTTGAATTAAATTTGAAGTATACTTGGAGTATTAATGTTGCTGATAACACTTTAAGTATCTATCTCTCTACAATAATTACAAGAAGGAGCTTATAGCTCATTGGTAATACCTTGCATTGCTGAACCAAGCCACCAGAGTTCGAATCCCATGCCCCACATTATTTTTAGTTTATTTTTCTTTAAAATTCTTAGAAGTCCAAAAGTCCACAGGTCATAACTCCCAAATATTGAACTGAACCCAAAATTTGAAGTATGCCAAAGTCTACGTTGATGAACACGGCACCCAACGCCGGCCGAACCCGGCCGGAATCGGCCAACTCGGCCGGCGGATCGGCCGAATCGGCCGGCGCCGCCGGCCGGAGTTGGGCCGATGGCCGGGGTCCCAACATGAAAAAGGTGGCTTTTGGTCTTCTGAAACTCATGGTTAACTCCAATTTATTTGATCAGTTTCTGAATTTTAAATACAACCATTTTAATGTCAATTTTAATGCTTTTTATCTAATTTTTTATAATTTTTTTTAATAAAAGAAAACCCTTCACCTACCCTACCCTAGCTACCATATAAATAGACCCCTACTCGCTACCTTCTCATTCCAAAACCATAGAAAAACTCTCTTGAAATTTCCACAAGAAGTGTGCTTTGAAATCGAGTTCCCGGCGAAGCCCTGACGGAATTCCGGCGACGTGTTTTGAAGCAACAGGCGACGAAACCACCCCTCGGTCTTTCTCCCTAGTTCTCTTTACTCTTTAGAAGAGTTTAAACCCGTAAGTCCCATTCTTCTCACCTATCTATTTCTTAAAATACGGATTTATGAAACCCGACGGAAATTGGAACAAACCGATTTCCGATTCGGTTTTTCTACAAAATTTCACTTGTCACTTAATCCACAATACCTAAACATATCCATGATGACTATTAATCACATAGAAACTAATTTAAACAAAGTTTCTCACATGAAATGATAGCTTTCTTGTAAAACCGTATTCTTTTCATAAAAATACCATGAGGTTTATTTTTCTTGTTCTAATTAATTCCCTCATTCCTAAACATGTTCATCTTGATAAATAAACTTGTAGAAATCAATTTGAATGAGTTTTCACACATGAAATGATAACGTTTTCAAATACCGTATTCTTGCGCTTAAATACCTTTAAGTTTAATATATCATATTTAACCTCTAAAACTTCATTAAACCTTAAAATAAGTCACGAGATAATGATCTACCTCTACACACACACAAATATAACCCTAATTGATAAACGTCAAAATATAGAATACGAAAATACAGGACTTTTCACTAAAATACCATATTCTTTAAGTTGTACACAATTCTAAATAAAAACTTTTAAAATGAAAGCACGATATGTCATGGACATCGATCGTTTATCTAAACTGATTTTGTGGTGACTAGGCAAGTGTGTCTAGGCTAGTGGTTTTTAATTAGGCCCACTACTGTGGTTCCTTCCCACTTACCTGACACTTATCTGGCCGCAATTGGCGGTGAAGAGACGATTTGAGACTTCTAATGACTTGTCGTTTAGATCTTAGAAATAGGCTAGTTGGCTTAGGAAACCCTAGAAACTAAAATACGGAAATTACATCCTTTACAACTAAAATCCTTATATTTATAAAACCGTTTTTCTAAATGAATAGTATTTATTAAACCTAAGCAAAGCGCCGCTACAACCCACCTTTGGGGAACCCGTTAGGGATAGTACGGTTCATCGTGCACCCGCGGGCTAGTAGTGCGAGATTCAGACCTCCGCAAGGAGCATTCGGTCTCGAAAGGTTTAAAATACGACATTTAAGAAAAATGAGATTTTTGAAAATAAAATATTTAGTTAAAATTATTCATGTGTAAATATATATATAATTATCATTTAAACACCTATTTTATCATAAGATAAAGTTTCCACTTTTTTCTAAAAATTACAAGTTTAAAAGTTACATTAAAATACCATGAATATCAAATAAATCAATTAATACTTTTATTAGGATATATTCACTAGAATAACACAAATAAAATTCATACTCATTATAACTATAAAGACTAATAATAAATACTTGAGGTGTATTCTGAAAAATATATAAAAGTACTTTTTATATAAAAAACCCTCAAGTTCTATAAATTACAATAAGGCCCCTAACAATTATTGAACTTCAAATTTCCTTCTTTTAGTCTGACTCGGGTTAGAGTCTGACTATTTCTGACTTGAATATGATTCAAGTCAATCTATATTCTTTTATATTCCAACTCAATATGAATACATGAATCCCTGAATCCAGTTAACAATCTATATAACTTGACTGAACCGAACCATAGATATATTCTTTTTACATGTTTCCCAGTATTCCATTTACATGACTCTACGGTTATAACCGTTTCCTGATATCATGGTTTCGGACAGTCGGTTAATCAATCTTACAATCAATACAATTTTACAAGATAGCAATACTGTTAAAAACACTACGGGGTTTAAGGGGTAGATTGGTACGAAAGGTGTTAAAGGTGGCACGAGGTGGTCAGATTAATACACCTAACCTGAATCCCATTGCTGTTGTACCGTGGCATAACGGTTCCTTGTGCTATACGTGTCTTAGTCTCTGGCAAGTGAGACTCCCCTCGTATACACTGGCATTCTTCTGTACCAAGCTACAAACAACAACGTTACATAACATTACAACAATAGTTTACACTTTAAAAATGTATCTTCTTATTCTGTCTTCTCTACTTTCCTCTTACCTTTGGGACTTACCGAGCGATCTGTTCGCTGACGACATTCTGTTCTCTCTTCTTTGAATGTCATCAGGTGACTTGGACCCGACAGAAGTAGAGCCAACACAAGAAGACTTGGAGCAATTTGCCGAAGACCTAGCAGTATAATTTCATTGTACACTTTTCTTTTCAGTACTTTCCTTTCCTGTTATGCCACTGTTTAGGTATCTTTATTTCAGTTGTATTTTCCTTTCCATGTATTGTACAAAGAATGTTAATAAATAAAAGTTGCTATTCTTTTTATACTCTTGTCTCTTGTGTATTTATATTGCTTAGCTACGCTTAGCGTATGTACTTCAGGGTACATACGTAGCGGACCTCGTCGCGTCCACTTCGCCGTTCACTAGGAAGCGGGGCGTGACACCTCGTCAGAGAGAAAACTATAACTCTGACAGCCACTCTGCCGTCCAGGTCACCTTGGAAGCCTGGAATGATAACTGTCTCCTAAAAGAGGCTGTTGTTATCATATCCCTAGAACACCCACTTATGTTCTAAAACTGCTTCCGGCTGTTTCTCCAGGATTGGATCAATGTCAACTTATTGCATCTAGTGCAAAAACAACATCTGGTGTGGTACTTGACATCTCATGATTGACTCAATTGCCTAAGCAAGTGATCTGCCAATCATGCACATCCCTCTCCCCTTTAGTCTGTAAGACACCTTTAGAGAGGGTGACTCCATCACCTGCAGGTACACTACTGCGCCAGGAGTCGTCCATTCTAAATACTCTTAGAATGCTGTCTAAGTACCCAGATTGGGACACTTCCCAAATCTAGATCTAAAACCATAGATCCAGTAACCAGAATGTCTGATATAATATCCAAGTCTTATGTGGAGAAACTACTGTGTGACTACCAAAGTATAACCGATCGTAGTATAGGAATATTACTTCCTGCTCTGTGTATGTCATCCAAAAACCAGGACATCACACCCTACTACCTTCTTAACAGATCCATCCCCTATTCTGATGAAATCAAACCTATGACTGTCATGTCAGAAATAGATGATCTATCTCCGCTACATCTGCTTTAGTCTATAAATAGACATAAGCCACTTGTCCACCAATGCTTCCGCTGCTCCCACTGACCACGACAACCCTCTGGCAGAGTCATATAGACGTACACTTCTAAAGCTAGTTTAGAACGACACTATACTCATCCTCCTGCCGGGTCTCGCAGCCTGGAACAACAGCAATGGCAAGTCTGGGTAAACAAGAACCTCCATGTCACCGTCCTTGAGGCTACCGGAGTACCTCTCGAGTGCCTGAGGTTACCCACTATATCTGCGGAGTGGCCAATGGAATGTCAAACCAGATTGAATCTTTAGGTTCTTATCAAATTTTCTGTAATCGTTTGCGGTTCTGGAATCACTTCCAGTTCTACCATACTCCCACTATTCTTTTCTGAAAAAATCCATTTTTATTAAAACTGTGGCGAGTTAAGAACAATATCACTATTGATCTTCCAGATGGTAGAAAATCAACCCTCGTCATGGCCTGGGTCAACCCACAAACAGCCATTACAGAAACGTGCCTTGAGTTATCCAGAGTCTGGTTTTAAGCATAAGCCGGATGATTAGTCGAAAATATTGCATCTTTTAACCGGCAATTTCCCTATCATTTGCATTCATATAGAAGTGTTCGGCATTCATATTTCACATATTAGCAAATCGGTCGTTAAATATCAGATTGCATGTGTTAGACTCTAAAACCGGCACTATAAAGGAAATTGACTGCATTTCATGGCATCGCATCATCCCTATATTGCGCAACACTTGTTTTGAGATCTGTGCAGGAAAATCCAGAAGAAAGGCCAAAAATTTACATGGTACCGATCAAACATGACGCCAACTCAATGATTTGGAATCTGGTATTGATGTAAAGAGAATTCAGGAATTCAATATATCACAAAATACAGAAGAAGACATCAAAAGCCAACACCAGAAATATGCAGCCTCAAGGAGCTTACTTGGCCGCGGAACCGCGGCCTAAGCCGCCTTGTGCCGCGGTTCCGCGGCGGTTTGTCGACGTCACCTCCTCAATTTTGGGCCATAACTCCTATGTCAACTCCTACAGTTCAGAAATATACTTCAAGTTTCAGAAGACTCCAGAGATCAGCAAGCTTTGGGATCAACACTAAACTAGCCTTCTATTCTAGAAACTTCTCCCTAAAGCCTGGCTTAAAGCCTAAGCTAAACTCCTAACAAACTATCTTCTAGAAGCCTCAACAAACTTTTGGAGGGAATTGTAATTTCAAACCTAGACCTAGGGTTTGGGTGATCTATAAATAAGACCCTAGGCTCACTTGAAATGAGGAGGCATTGAAGGATTCATTCATTGAAATTGATTGGTCCATTCACTCTCTTTCTTCATCTTCTTCCACAAGTCTAGTGAGAAGGCTTGTGTGAAACCCTAACCCTAATTCCAATCAAAAGCCAAGATCCCGAGTACCCCATCAAGCAAGAAGCCTTGCAACCTTTTATGAGCGGAGCCGATCTTCAACAGAGCAAGTGGTCCAAACCGATCCACGACTCACGGAGCCGAGCGACGCCAGATCAACAATTTAGTTCTTCCTCTTGTAGTTCTTGAGCGACTGTAATCAAATTGTTGATATAAATAAAAGGTGATATTCTTTTATCTTGTTTTCTTTAAATTCTTGCATCATGATTCGATCTAAATTTCTAGTTGTAATTCTTGTTGTGATGTTTGAGTAATACTCCGCTCGTCGAGGAGTCGAGACGATCAATAGAATGATGATGTAATATATCTTAGATCGATTCTTGAATCCTACGAATTTTGTAAACCCTAGCAAGTTCAAGAACCGACAACCCAATTCGTTGCGATACTTTCTTGAATGATATCGCTCGAGATTGGGGAGTTACGATCGATTCTTGAAATTGCTAGAGGCTAGAATGTGAATGATATCAATGAAAGAACAAGGGTTAAATGTTGAAACCTTAGTTTCACGAGAAAGCCCTAACTCTCGTCGATCATCATCGATCTAGTATCAATTCTTCGAAGGACAAGAACACGATATCTTGAGATTACATCACATCTATAGATCCGATCGATTCCTACGAGCCTCATTTAGATTCTTGACAATTGGTTGGAAATATCATCGAAACCCGATTCTTGATTGTTTATCAGTTTCTTGATTCTTGATTAGATTAGTGACACCTGAATCAATCGATAAAATCTTGAATCATGTTTTCTTTTCTTTTCGATTAACTTTTCAATTCAAACAAATTAAATATAAAAACGAATCGCACAATCCCTGTGGACGATCCGCACTCGCTTACGATCTACAACTGACACCATAATTGATTGCGGTCAAATATAATTCTTTGGTTGTGATTTCTTTATACAATTTTCTAAATACCGATACAAGATACTATTATCGATCAAATGAAACCGTTATCGGGAAACAATTGATTCGATACTTGCTTTTTACAAACACATCCAAGAAAATCATACAATCAAATGGCGCCGTTGCCGGGGATTACGCTCTAATTCGTTTCATATTAAAGTTTGAATTGAAAGATTTATTCCATTGTGATTTTTGAGATCAAAATTCGTGCAAACCCTAAACGATTTGTTGTGGTTCATTGCAAGGAGATCTGGAGATTGCTGGAAATTGGAAAAATTGTTTGGAATATACCAGAGAGCAGAAGGAGTCTACAGAAGCTCCCTGGTGAATTTTGGTTAAGTGATCGCATCATTCGACAGCGGAACCGCGGTTTAAGTACCCATATGCGGCGGAACCGCGGCCCTTTTGAGGGATCACTGTACCATTTTTTCTCTGTAAGCTTCTTACCTTCTCCTCTCTCCTCTTTTTAGCTCCAACTAACAAATTCCTGCAGGTTTCTTTGCAAATAAATCGCAGCGCCGCAAATTGCAAAATTAAATTTGTGCGTGTTTTTGTTTCTTGGTTGTTTGCATTCTAATACGGATATTAAAGGGCACGGCCAAATCCAAATTAGGTGGGGATTTCATTACCCTTCCTAGGCCCCAAAAATCGCAAAACTCGCATCCGCATTGACCCACATTAACTAAAAAATATCTAGAGATGACTCTAAGGACCATCGCGCTCAATTAGGACAGAAGAAGGCCGTGGGTAATTCATTGCTTATCCGCGTTTTCTTGTGGTGTCTAAGGCGAGTGTGTCTAAGGCTAGTGGTTTTTAATTAAGCCCACTACTTACGTAGTGGAGTACCTTCCCACTTACCTGGCACTTATCCGGCCACAGGGGGACAAATAGGCAGTGGAGGATTCTATCCTGCGACTTGTCTTTTGGCAGTTAGGAGCGGTCTAGAGCCGGACCTAGGTGACCACTAGATTCTAGGGTCTTTGTTGTTGCATTTGTTTTGTCGCATCATTTTTTCAAAAATCCGTCCCTTTTTCAAAGCAAACACCGCATTCATTCATACCCCTAATTATAAGTCAACGCTGCCACTTGTACTAACCCATTTTAGTGCAAGATAGGCTGGACACGGGATTCTAGTGCCCGTTTAGTCCGCGTACCTTTTATCGACTCTGAAGTCGATATTTCTCCATTTACCTTTTCTTTACCCACTACCACACCCACACCGATGGATCCGAATCCATCGAACTTCTTTAACCCTAAACTACCGCTGTCCGTTGGTGCGCAGAATCCACCCTGCATCTCTCTCCAGGAGAGGTGCTACCCTATTCGAGGTCCTCTTTCAACCTGCTTATCCACACCACCAGCCAACGGGGATAACTTTGAGATTAAGCCCCAGTATATCAATCTTTTACCCAAATTCCACGGACTCGAGACTAAGGACGCTTACGTTTTCATTACCAAATTTGAAAACGTATGCGCAATGATGGGTACGTCACAACTTTCAGTGGATGCTATGCGTCTACGACTTCTTCCATTTACTTTGTGCGATATAGCCGAGAAGTGGCTGTATAACACTACCGCACACTCTATTACGAATTGGGAAGAATTCGTCGCTGCATTTCTTAAGAAATTTTACCCAATACAAAAGACAGCTCGAATCCATAGCGAACTGAATCAATTTGCCCAGCTCCCTACTGAACCATTTTCAAAATACTTTGAACGTTTCAAGGATCTATTGGTTCAGTGTTCTCATCACGGCATCCCGAGATGGGAGCTTTGCCGAATCATTTATGAGGGCATTAACCCAAACACTAAACAGAGCCTTGAAAACATGTGTCAAGGTACTTTTATGACCAAAGATGATGGGGAAGCTTGGAAGTATTTAGAAGAGTTCGCTGAAAAATCACTACAGTGGGAGAGTGGAACCCAACCATTGAATAGGGGTGGCATACACCAAATAGATGTGTCCATAGGTGTTCGAGCTGAGATGGCAGCAATGCAAAAGAAACTCGACGCTATGGAACACAAATTTGCAGCAGCCTCCCTAAACCCAATGTCGCTCCCCAAAACTGTTTGTGGGTGCTGTTCTTATCCGTCTCATTTAACGAAAGAATGTCCATTAAACTCTGCATTTCAAGGTCACGAGCATTCTAATGCCGCATTTCAAAGACCTCGAAACGATCCATATTCTTCCACGTACAATCAGGGTTGGAGGAATCACCCGAATTTTGCTTGGAACCAAAACCAATCTCAAAACACGGTTCCAAACACGAATCAATTTCAAAGGGCTCTTCCTCCACCACAGCAACCCCTTCAACTCACTCAGCACCCCTACCAGTCACAAAACTTCCAAAATCAGGTCAACACTCCTGCACAGTCTAATCCTATGACCTGTTCTGACGAGTTCTCTCAATTTACTCAAACCATGAAATCACTTTTGTCAAATTTCATAGAGCTTTCGGCTGAGGTTAGATCTTCCGTCGGTGAGATAAAGAAAAACTCAGCGTCCCAAGCTGAGAGTATCAGAACGATGGAAGCTGAAATCGCACGACTTAAAGCCGAAATGAGTGCGAGAGAAAAAGGGAAACTTCCCTCTCAACCCCTACAGAATCCTGGGCATTACAATGTAAATGCCGTCACAACGTTGAGATCGGGAAGAGTGCTGAACAACCATGTTGGGGAAGAAGTTGATGATACTGAAAATCATATCAACGCCCCAGCTGAGACCTTTCCACACACACACACACTTCTCCTTCTGATCCTTCTTCTTCTACCACACCACCTTCTCACGAGCCTATTCTCCATTTCCCACTAGGCTCGACATCTCAGTATAGCCCTTCTAGTTCTCCACAGACGGTCCCCACACCTCTTTTGGGATCTCGTCTACCCCCTCTTCCTTCTCCTATGATGGACCCGACGCTCATTGCGAAAGCACCTTACCCGAATCGGTTAAGGGGTAACAGAACGAGTCCACATATGAAGAAAATAATAGAAATGTTCAAACAGGTTAACATCAATATCCCTCTCCTAGATGGGATTCAGCAAGTCCCCGCTTATGCAAAAATTCTTAAGGACTTGTGCACTAGGAAGAGGAAGACTCAAGTGCCGAAGAAGGTCTTCATGTCTAATAATATTAGCACTGCTTTTATCCCCCAGCTACCAAAGAAACGTAAGGACCCAGGATGTCCTACAATATCAATTTCTATTGGGGGTAAAAACATAAATCGTGCTCTTTTAGACCTTGGCGCAAGTGTTAACCTACTTCCATATTCTGTATATGAGCAATTAGGGATTGGAGAGTTGAAACCTGCTCACTGCACTCTCCAAATGGCAGACCGTTCAATCACCAAACCAAGGGGTGAACTAGAGGATGTGTTGATAAAGGTCGGGGAATTTGTTTTCCCTGTAGACTTCATTGTACTCGATACACAGCCTGTAGCAAACCCCCGAGGCCAAATTCCGGTGATTCTGGGTCGTCCTTTCCTTGCCACTTCCAACGCTGTTATAAACTGTAGAAATGGTTCAATGAACTTATCATTTGGAAATATGACCATTGAACTAAATATCTACAAAGTTGGAAGTCAGCCATCAGAACCCTCTGCTCATATTCTTGATGTGTGCTCTGTCCACGAGATCGCTCCCGATAGTTGTGGAGCTGAGGATCTTTGCTTTCTAGATCTCGACGACATTACCACATCTCTGCTTGATCTTACACATGATCTTAGTGAGGACACTTTTCCTACACTTGAGTCCAACACTCCTGACTTTACTCCACCCGAGTCTGTATCTTTCACAAGCTTTGAGCTTCTTTGTAAATCCAAAAATCACTCGATGATCCCTCCTTCTATCATTTATCCGCCTGAATTAGATCTCAAAATTTTACCTTCTCACCTTAAATATGCTTATTTAGGTGAGAATGATTCTTTACCGGTTATCATTTCCGCTTCTCTTGCATTAGAGCAAGAGAATGCACTTTTATCGGTATTAAGATCTAATAAAGAGGCGTTCGGTTGAAGTATGGCGGACATCAAAAGGATTAGTCCCTTGATTGTTGAACATCATATACATGTGATGGATGATGCCAGACCAACCCGAGAACCACAGAGACGGTTGAATCCCGTCATGAAGGAAGCGGTAATGAAAGAGATCGTCAAATGCCTAGATAATGGTATTATATACCCCATCTCCGATAGCCAATGGGTGAGTCCTATACATGTCGTTCCTAAGAAATCCGGCATCACTGTTATAACCAATGAGGCAAATGAGTTGATTCAGACACGCGCCCAAACTGGGTGGCGTGTATGTATTGATTACCGAAAACTCAATGCTGCCATTCATTAATCAAATGCTGGAACGCTTAGCGGGACGAGAGTATTATTGCTTTATGGACGGATACTCAGGCTATAATCAGGTCTCCATCGCCAAAAAGGATCAAGATAAAACCACTTTTACTTGTCCTTTTGGTACCTTTGCTTACAGTCGTATGCCCTTTGGGTTATGCAATGCTCCCGCTACCTTTCAGCGGTGTATGATGGGGATATTCTCTGATATGGTAGAGAATTTTCTGGAGATCTTTATGGACGATTTCTCGATTTTTGGAGACTCTTTTTCTGATTGCCTATCGAATCTTGACGCAGTTCTTACTCGTTGCAAAGAGAAGAACTTAACTTTGAACTGGGAAAAATGCCATTTCATGGTCCAAGAAGGAATTGTACTTGGACATGTTATTACACAGAAAGGCATTGAGGTTGACAGAGCTAAGATAGATGTCATTCAAAACCTCCCTCATCCCAAAAGCGTCAAAGATATTCGATCTTTCCTTGGCCATGCGGGCTTTTATAGGAGATTCATTAAGGACTTTAGCAAAATTGCTAGACCTTTAACTCTTCTCCTGGCCAAGAATACGACCTTCCACTTTGACTTGGACTGTAAGACAGCTTTCGACTCACTTAAACACTCACTCACTTCAGCCCCTGTTTTATCGTCTCCAAATTGGGACTACCCCTTTGAGCTGATGTGTGATGTATCCGACTTTGCAGTAGGTGCAGTCTTAGGACAGCACATTGAAAAGATGCCACACGTGATTTACTATGCAAGTAAGACCCTGAATGATGCTCAAATCAATTATACAACCACCGAGAAAGAACTTTTAGCGATTGTATTTGCATTAGAAAAATTCAGGCCTTACTTAATTGGCTCTCCTATAGTTGTGTACACTGACCATTCCGTTTTAAAACATCTTCTGGCGAAGAAAGATGCAAAAGGTCGACTAATACGTTGGATCCTTCTGTTACAAGAATTTGATCTTGTTATCAAAGATAAGAAAGGATGTGAAAACGTTGTAGCCGACCATCTTTCACGCATCATTTCTTCCCTTGTGACCCTGCCGATCAATGATTCGTTCCCTGATGAACAACTCTTGAACGTATCCGCTGAACCATGGTTCAGGGATATAGTGAACTATCTTGTCACGGGACTTATACCCAGCGATTGGTCTAAACAGGACAAATACCGTTTTCTATCCCAAGTAAAACACTTTTACTGGGATGATCCATATTTGTTTAAATATTGTCCTGATCAGATCATTCGCCGGTGTGTCCCAAAAGAAGAGTTCAAGAGTGTTCTTTTTTTTTGTCATGATCAGGCCTGTGGGGGTCACTTCGGTTCTAAAAAGACGGCGGAAAAGGTTTTGCAATGTGGATTTTATTGGCCAACCTTATTCAAGGACGCATTTGAGTATTGCAAAACCTGTACACAGTGTCAGTACACGGGTAGAATATCCCGGAGAAATGAAATGCCTCAGCAACCCATTCTGGTTGTTGAAATATTCGATGTTTGGGGCATTGATTTTATGGGTCCTTTTCCCAACTCCTTTGGGAATTTATACATACTGCTGGCGGTTGATTATTTCTCAAAGTGGGTTGAAGCCATTCCATGTCGCACTAATGACAAGAAAGTTTTCATTAAATTCTTAAAAGAAAATATCTTTTCGCGATTTGGACACCCACGCGCTATTATTAGCGATAATGGGACACATTTCTGCAACAGATCTTTCGAGACTCTGATGCGAAAATACGCAATCAACCACCGACTTTCTACACCCTATCATCCCCAAACAAGCGGGCAGGCTGAAATTTCGAATAGACAAATCAAACTTATCTTGGAGAAGACTGTTGCTAAGAATAGAAAAGACTGGTCGACCAAACTGATGGATGCTCTTTAGGCATTCCGAACTGCATATAAAACCGACCTAGGGATGTCTCCATATAGGATAATGTTTGGAAAAGCATGTCATTTACCCGTCGAGATAGAGCATAAAGCATTGTGGGCTATAAAGGAAGTAAACTTTGATCTAAAAGAAGCCTGCAACTTTCGGAAGCTGCAACTAAATGAGCTAAGCGAACTCCACGATGAAACTTATGATAACGCTGTAATTGTAAAAAATAGGACTAAGGTTTTTCACGATAAAAACATTTTGAGGAAAACATTTTCACCTGGTCAACAAGTCCTTCTTTATGATTCACGATTACACCTTCACGCAGGTAAGCTCCGATCTCGATGGAAGGGACCTTTTATTGTGCGGTCTGTATACCCGCACGGGGCAGTAGAAGTAGAAAATGTTAAAAACGGCACATTTTTCAAAGTGAATGGACATAGACTAAAACCGTATTTTTCCACTGACCCCACGGAGGAGCTCTTGTTCTTACAAGAGCCAGTTTATTTGGATTAAAATTCCTCCGTCTCACCTTCATATCCTGTATATCACTGCATCATGTTTTGAATGAAGGTGAATGAAAAGAGTAAGTTTGGGGGAAGTTCTTCACTTATATATTTTGCCCCCACTAATAATTCCCCCCAGGCTTACAGTTTTTGTAGGTATAGCGATTGGCAACAGTGAGGACACTGTTGAAATCAAGTTTGGGGGAGGTTTGTGCTTATTTTTGCATCATTTGCATATCATCTGCATAAGCACAAAACATTTCTTTTAAAAATCTATAAAAATTTCAAAAATTTCAAAACCTACAAAATATTTTAAAAATTTCAAATATAAAAATATTTTAATATTTAAACTTTTTTGTACATAAATAAGAAAATGAAAGTTTAGATAATGAAAAACTACATCCATGAGATTAGAAAAATTTAAGAAAACCAAAAAAATTAGAAGTTTTCTTATACGAACTAGTAATAAGTAGTTATGAGCCGTTGTCCCAAAGGTTAGTAAGATGAAGGACGTCACTAATCTGAGGATAAAACTAAGTCTGAAAAATAGTTTCTATTCTGGAAGCCAAACATTTTGAACGTTGCTACCCTGCTATTCGCACTTACACGTGTCTTGAAGCCTGGGATAGTAGAGGATACCTTGAAATGCTCTTGTCTTAAAGCCGATGTATGAAGGAAATAAAAAAAAAGAATAAAAAAAAGTGAATAAAAAAATATATAAAGTGGTGAGAAAAATGGACACTGGTTTTCTTATCACCGAGGGCAATAAAAATGTATAGCGAGGGTGCCTCTTCACCTAGTGCCCTAAGGCCAACTGGTCTGGGAGTCACTGCTATGCCTAAGGTGGTGCAAGACGAGGAAAATACACGAAGTAAGCAAGCACAGGAGTAATCGGTCGGTTAGTACCTCAAGAAGTATTAACGGTCGCATGAAAGTGTGTGAGCAATCTCATCTAAATATTCATTAAGTAAAAAGTACTGAGGCTGATGAGCAAGAGTATGATAGCTTGAATTGAATTCTCCGGGTGTAGGGATGTCCTTTACACACACGCAGGGTTATATGATCGATGTTTGGAAGAAAGATAGGAATGAAGAATAAGACGATGTTTTATTGAGGGAGGACGTGATTTCTGACATTTTTTCATGACCATTAAGATAGGGCTCATAACAACCGAAAAGCTAGCTTAGTTGAAAACCCTAATTTTCGAAGCTTTTCTTTTACAATTCTTTTCTTTAAATGTAATATTCATGATCTTCCTTTTATTATTGGATTTTGTGGGTGCAATCCGCTGAAAACCCTCAGGAGACAACACTCTTCCTACTAGGGACACCTAGAGGTTTAAAGGCTTGTTGCACGTGCTCAGTGCAATCGTGTTGCCTACGAAAGTGTGCTAGTTAGTTTTTCTCTTTCTTTATTTTCTCCTTCTCTTTTTAATAAAAAAAGTTCGCTCGAGACGATCGAAATTAAGTTTGGGGGAATTTGATTAGTCGAAAATATTGCATCTTTTAACCGGCAATTTCCCTATCATTTGCATTCATATAGAAGTGTTCGGTATTCATATTTCACATATTAGCAAATAGGTCGTTAAATATCAGATTGCATGTGTTAGACTCTAAAACCGGCACTATAAAGGAAATTGACTGCATTTCATGGCATCTTGCGCCACACTTGTTTTGAGATCTGTGCAGGAAAATCCAGAAGAAAGACCAAAAATTTACATGGTACCGATCAAACATGACGCCAACTCAATGATTTGGAATCTGGTATTGATGTAAAGAGAATTCAGGAATTCAATATATCACAAAATACAGAAGAAGACATCAAAAGCCAACACCAGAAATATGCAGCCTCAAGGAGCTTACTTGGCCGCGGAACCGCGGCCTAAGCCGCCTTGTGCCGCGGTTCCGCGGCGGTTTGTCGACGTCACCTCCTCAATTTTGGGCCATAACTCCTATGTCAGCTCCTACAGTTCAGAAATGTACTTCAAGTTCCAGAAGACTCCAGAGACTTCTGCCAGATCAGCAAGGTTTGGGATCAACACTAAACTAGCCTTGTATTCTAGAAACTTTTCCCTAAACCCTAGCTTAAAGCCTAAGCTAAACTCCTAACAAACTATCTTCTAGAAGCCTCAACAAACTTTTGGAGGGAATTGTAATTTCAAACCTAGACCTAGGGTTTGGGTGATCTATAAATAAGACCCTAGGCTCACTTGAAATGAGGAGGCATTGAAGGATTCATTCATTGAAATTGATTAGTCCATTCACTCTCTTTCTTCATCTTCTTCCACAAGTCTAGTGAGAAGGCTTGTGTGAAACCCTAACCCTAATTCTAATCAAAAGCCAAGATCCCGAGTACCCCATCAAGCAAGAAGCCTTGCAACCTTTTATGAGCGGAGCCGATCTTCAACAGAGCAAGTGGTCCAAGCCGATCCACGACTCACGGAGCCGAGCGACGCCAGATCAACAATTTAGTTCTTCCTCTTGTAGTTCTTGAGCGACTGTAATCAAATTGTTGATATAAATAAAAGGTGATATTCTTTTATCTTATTTTCTTTAAATTCTTGCATCATGATTCGATCTAAATTTCTAGTTGTAATTCTTGTTGTGATGTTTGAGTAATACTCCGCTCGTCGAGGAGTCGAGACGATCAATAGAATGATGATGTAATATATCTTAGATCGATTCTTGAATCCTACGAATTTTGTAAACCCTAGCAAGTTCAAGAACCGACAACCCAATTCGTTGCGATGCTTTCTTGAATGATATCGCTCGAGATTGGGGAGTTACGATCGATTCTTGAAATTGCTAGAGACTAGAATGTGAATAATATCAACGAAAGAACAAGGGTTAATTGTTGAAACCTTAGTTTCACGAGAAAGCCCTAACTCTCGTCGATCATCATCGATCTAGTATCAATTCTTCGAAGGACAAGAACACGATATCTTGAGATTATATCACATCTATAGATCCGATCGATTCCTACGAGCCTCATTTAGATTCTTGACAATTGGTTGGAAATATCATCGAAACCCGATTCTTGATTGTTTATCAGTTTCTTGATTCTTGATTAGATTAGTGACACCTGAATCAATCGATAAAATCTTGAATCATGTTTTCTTTTCTTTTCGATTAACTTTTCAATTCAAACAAATTAAATATAAAAACGAATCGCACAATCCCTGTGGACGATCCGCACTCGCTTACGATCTACAACTGACACCGTAATTGATTGCGGTCAAATATAATTCTTTGGTTGTGATTTCTTTATACAATTTTCTAAATACCGATACAAGATACTATTATCGATCAAATGAAACCGTTATCGGGAAACAATTGATTCGATACTTGCTTTTTACAAACACATCCAAGAAAATCATACAATCACCGGACAACTCCCCGTACCTTAACATCGTTAAGATACGAACTGTTCTATATCCAATATAGAAACAGAGGAACTGATTTAATTGAACCAGATTCAAATCATGCATCTGTCTCCAGTGCATGTCAACTAAATGGAAGGAGGCCGATCAGCGTTACTCAACTTAGGAATGCTTCCAATTATGAGTAACCAGAAAGAGAAGCAAGTTCTCTTAATATCCATCACTATCAACTGAATACCATACACAAGTATTTACATCTTCGATCATCTTGAAGAATCCCGATACTTGCAACACCTGGTTCTCTACTTTATTCATATACCTATAACTTCTCAAAACTTGGACCCTGTGTTTCTACGAAACACCTGTCTAAGAACTAGAGAAGTCATAAGTAAACTGAATATAGTACGAGGACCATCCCCTCTGTCCTAATGGACACTGGACAATATACAATACTCTGTATAAGTCCCTTGAGTCTAATAACTCACTCCCTGTGTGTTGTAGGTTGAAAACTGTACTTATGGTTAAGAAGAATTACACCGCTGTTTAATACTCCTTACCTAACCATCAACTGATATAGGTAAATGTCATCGACATAATTTCAAAAAGGTATATCTCACTCTATAAAAATAGACGTACAGATATATCAATTTAAAATTGGTGCATTATAACGGATATTCAAAACCAAATATTCGCCGTCCGGTAAACAACCCAGGTGACTTCCTCAAATATCACCAATTACAACGAATTCCGATATAATGAGGATGATCACCTAATTCCCAATAACTTACTCCCACTCATCATCTGTAAAACCATACAGATGTGATAATCATACCTGGTAAATACATACCCTGAAGTGAGTATCTAATCGGGAAATCAGTTTTCCTTTAACAGTACACAGTGAAGCTAAAACATTGAAATGTTTCGATGGGGTATCCTGGTATTCCTAGTAATGCCTCTTCCATTATCCAGATTCACAACTATAACCATATATTTTTTTGCCACCTCTCCAAATCCCTTTATATGTCTTTAGTCATTACCTTCTGCACACCCCTTTAGGCCAAATGGTTTTCTTCCTTCCCTACCGTTCGGCACCAGCCTATGGTTTGGAAGAAGACTATCCAATAAGCATAATGGGTGTACTGCCCTAATCCTAGGAACACTCGCAATGCGAGAGAAGGTGAAGATAAAAGACAACCGAATAAACCATATTCCTATTTCTCCTGAACCAGAATCCATCCCCGAACTGGAACAAGTTCCTTTCGAGTTCGTATATAACCATACGATGGAGTATCCAATAAACTGTGGATCTTCGTAGTGATACGGAGTGTCCTGGAGAAATACAAAGGTAAAGTGGGAGTGGTAATGAAATACTTGGTTTGGTCGTGAATAGCAGTCGCAATTTACTTTGCCCTCCTTCTAATCCCTTTCTTTGTCTTTACATAATACCTTCTGTACACCTTCGTTAGGCTAATTGGTTTTCTTCATTCCCTACCGGTCGACACCTGCCTATGGTTTGGAAGAAGACTATCCAATTTGCGTAATAGGTGTACTATCCCCTAATCTAAGGGGCACTCGCAACCTGAGAGAAGGTAAAAGGAAAAGACAACTGAACAATCCTATTCGTTTTCTCCAGAACCTGAAACCATCCTCGAATAAATTCCTTCGAGTTCGTATATAACCATACGATGGTTGTGTCCAATGGAAGTGTAGGTTCGTAGCAATACGGGGTGTCCTGGAGAAAAGGGTAAAAGTAGGAGTAGCAATGAGGTCTGCAACTCTGACAATCCAAAAGCCAGTGTTTAAGAAGGTTCGGTCAACTTGGTCACTGAATCATAGTCTAGGGTCGGGTCAATGGTCGCTGCCAAAGAGAAAGAGAAAAGAAACACTCAGCGTGCACTCTAATCTAGATCAGAATGGTTACCAATTTATCTAATCTGGAAACCTCCCACTGTACCGTCAAATTCTCCTCCAAACCTGAAAGAAGAATTAGTCGGGATCACCCGAGGAGTAAACCAACTCATCGGTGGGAATCGGGATCCAACTATCATCGCATGATAACGTGACGGAATCCGCTCACGTTATCACACTCCAGAAGGTATGCGCATATCTGGCAAGTTTCAGTTTCTTTAGAAACTCCCGATGTGGATTTTTGCCCCATGCTCTTATGACCTTGACGAAGGCCAACATATCATAAGTCACATGTCAAGTTCTACCCGTCATTGTCCAGGTTAATTTGAACCCACCCGTACATACCCTTGACGAAGGCCAAAATAGTAGTACGACTGTCCCAAACCAACGCATCTATCTATGCTGCAGAAAAGTAACAAATAGCTACCATACACTATGCCTTGACAAAGGCCAACATACATAGCATAAATACTAAGTGCTACCTTCCTGAAATGACGGAGGGCTACGAATGGTTTCTGGCGAAAATCCTTTAACGTAATGAACTTGATATCGTTGAAGGAAAGGATAACTTTTTAAAAATATGGTGACGAAAACCTTTGCTAAAGAGGTCACTCCCGGTGAAGGGATCTCGGCTCTTTCCCCGTAGAATGAGGTGCAGAATATTCCAACTGAATACCACGATGCAAAGCAAAAGCAATCGGCTATAGTGAAGTTATTGCCCTGATGCAAACTTTTGTCCAAGGGGTCACTCCCGGTGAAGGGATCTCGGCCCTTGCCTCGTCGACTGAGGAGCAGGATATTCCAACTGAATACCACTGTGCTAAACAAAAGTGAACGTCCTTGCAATAACAGCTTTTTGAAAAATGTTCCAACAACATCAGATTAGATTTGTTTTTAACTTGCATTGATCCGAATCAACGCAGTCCCATCAATTGATCACACCAATAAAGAACGAAAATAATGACGTACGTATATGTCATCCGCATTCGCCACTGGGTCCCGTCATTACCCGTTAGGTTAGCTAACTAACGACAGAGCGGGGACTGGACTAGCACGGATGCAAAACATATATAACATCTACTAGTATATATATCAATATATAATATTTCGCTCAAGGCGTGATAAAATGCAACATCACAGAAATGTACAGCATCACAGAACAATACAGATATCTGGGATCCCCGGGTTTCACAGAGCCGCTACTGAAACCCGACGTTCCCCTGGTCGTGTGGATAGCCTGTGCAATGAAATCCTAGACCCCTACGGGCGCGGCAAGTTACCCACCAAAACCCGAAGCGAGGCAGCCCCCTTCAGCAACGTGAATGGACCACCCAGCACTTCACGGAATCCGGTAACTTGGACACCCCTCCTGGGTCAACCTGTACCCCCTACGAGTGCGGTGAATAGCCCGTCAATTCTAGAGTGAAGCCCCCTCCGTTTCAACGCCATGAGATGCGGGCTTGTTGCCCTCTAGAACCCGGCTATCCGTGCACCCCTCCGTGGGGCAATCCTAGTACAGAAAGTAAAATATACATACAACGGGTACATCGACCGCAACCTGGTCGTGCCCCAAAAGAATAATATACAAACAGGCAGTGACGGCAGTCCACATGTCGGACGCTCGCCCCGCAATATCAAATGTACATAATACAACAAAAAACTGTACTAGCATTGCATCCAGGTTATCCCCCACGACCAATCCGCAACATCACAGCACAACACAGAACATCAACGTAAATGTCACGTTCGCAAATCCGTCTAACCGGGCTATAGTAGTTAGACAGGATTTATCGATCGAGTGACATTCACGGTCGCAGATATAATGTAAATACTGTGAACTAATGTGTTTAAAATTCTTGATCGATCAAATTTATCGAAGTGGGCCCCAAGCACTACTATATCACTCACAGAAATTCTGGGCTCAAAAAGAATGTTCCAAAACCCTTATTTTCAAGTCAGGAGCTTTCTGCAAAATTTTGGTACACTGAACAGTGCAAGTCGCGGCGGAACCGCGGCCCAAGCATGGGTTTGGCCGCGGTTCCGCGGTGATGTAGTGTGCTCACGAGACCAAAATTTCACAGAATTCTTAGAATTCCCTGCACATCATTCTGCAACAACCTGAAAAAATTTTGGAGCTAAAAAAAATTTCGACAGAAACTGATGCACATGAAAATGCGGTTTTTGGAATTTTGTTCGATCGGAAATGTAAACACACTAAACAAATCTTGACTAGCTTAATGGCGAGGCTCTGATACCACTGTAAGTGCACGGCGGCGCCCCGGCCGTCAATCCAACGCCGGAATGCGGAAGCGATGCTTTACTTTAACTTTTTGAACCGGCACCACCGCGCACTTTTAACCCGGATCGGGCCATTAAACTAGTCCTAGCTAACTAAAGAACGGGTAGAGAGATATACCGAGTGATCCGAGTCCTCCGGTCTCCTCGCCGTCGTCCCGATCTCCCGCGGAATCTCCGGTCTTCATCTCCTCGCCGGAAGGGCACCACATCGCCGGCTTCTTTTACAGGCTCCCGCCTCTGGTCCGAGGCAACTCGGGCACGAAGTTAGCAAGTCGACGTGCCCAAGATTTGCTGTAGAATGTGTGTAGAAAGCTATGTCTCATTTGGGGTATTGGAAGTTGCCTTTGGTGGAGGAAATGAACTTGTGGAATTTTGTGATGAACTTGGGGATTTTCGCAAGCATGAGAGAGCCAAAAATCCCCACACACAAATTGGGCAGCCCCTTCTCCTTGCTTGGCCGGCCCCCTCATGGTGGTGAGTGAGAATGGAGTCCAAGGGAATGGAAAAGGAAGTGAGCCACACCCTCATGCAAGAAAGAGAAAGGGTCATGATAATAGGCAATGATCTCAATCAAAGAACCTCATTCCAACAACCAAATCAACAACCATGATTACTCCAACAACCTTATCATCAACAACCATGATGGCTCCAAAAGTCAAGCCATGATGAAAAGAAGAAGAAGTCAAATGAGGGTGCAACCATCATGAAGCAATAATATGCAAAGACCACCCTCCAAAATGCTTATTTGCACAAATCAAATAAGCCCTCCTCCACCAATCTTCAGCCAATGAAAGATACAAAGAAATATGGCTGAAACGGAAAACAAACTGGCAACTCCAAAAAACTGATCCCGTAATAAATTACAGGAAAACCCCGCTACAGTATATACATACCCGCATTTGTATTCCGACCGAAATACAAATGCAATGAGACAAAATCTACACTGTACAATACAAGGATCCGGCTTAAACCAAAGCCCGCTAGTATTAACCGTCCGATCTTGATCCGTGCAATACCGCACGTATCTGATCAAACCCTGCCATATCTCCATACGGCCTCTACAGCGTTTCACCCGAAACTTGAGAAACTGGTCTGTGGGGGACTCTAAAGACTCGTCAACATCTTGGTTGTGGATTTAACCACTAGCACGTCAGAGGTATTAGCCTATACGTAACGGGCTACCAGGTATTGACCAAAAGGGATGTCGATGAGCGAACTCATCCTGACACCCTACTGAGCCTGTCAGTGACAATATCCGTACAGTCTGGTCCGTTCGTCTATGAGCATCGCATGGCGGGCCTAGGGGGTTGGTAAAAGTCAGACCCCCAAAAGCGGTACAAGTCGTGTCGGAGTGTAGCCCAGAACACCCTGAGATACTACAGGAATACCTACCAGTAAATCTCCTGTCTTGGCCAAGGACTTCGTGTAATGGCTCTCCTAGACACCGCGCGACCTCACCCCCAATACCGGGAGAGACGAACCCCTGAAGATCCGCTCACTGCCTCCATGTGTCTCGGGACTGTACCCAACTAAAACCTGTTTGCACGTCTCCTTTGAGCGTGGTAGGGTAGTAATCAAAGTACAGTGGGAACTCACACGAGACAAATGACGATCCTCAGGTCGATGAACTAACATGTACACATGTCACCTGGGAACTGCTATCTGACGTCAGGTATAAGACCAACTAGCATGTTCCCGGCGAGTCCTGTCCGGTGTACTCATAACCCAATGAGCACCTGTATACATCTTAGGTGAACCAACTGACACCAGTGGCTTGTGAGACCGGCCACCGCCCCTCGTCGGGGTCTTGACTGTATACACTAGTCTATTCTGGAGTATCGATGCCATGTCTCGAAACTCCCGCGACTAGGGACCTTTTAAGGATGTGCTTATAGACTACCAGCTCTCACGTATATGATCGCCCTCATACTGCTGGCAGTCAAGCAAGAATCCTAGGGGCTCTATCAACATGTAATAGCGATCTGTCAGGTCACCTAAAGCAGTACACGATGATAAAGATAAACCAGATAGCATACTATCATCTTGAGTAAGACTGTCCTACCGGGATAGGTCCTCCCTCAATCATTGCAATCACGTGCCTGTGATCCAATAATTGATTCTGAGGGCACTATCTCCAACAAAATGGCTGACAGATTTATTTAATAAGATTTGGCAGACAAAAAAGATGCCAAATGAATGGAGCAAAAGTATCCTTGTACCTATCTATAAGAACAAAGATGACATTCAAAGTTTCTCAAACTACCGTGGAATAAAACTTATGTGTCACACCATGAAAATTTGGGAAAGAGTGATTGAACACAAGCTAAGAAATGATATTAAGATAACAGAGAACCGGTTTGGATTCATGTCTGGACGATCGACGACAGAGGCTATTCATTTGCTCCGTCAACTTGTCGAGCGTTTTCGAGAGAGGAGAAGAGATTTGCATATGATATTTATTGATTTAGAAAAAGCGTACGACAAGATACCTAGAGAGGTATTATGGGGGACAATGATGAAGAAGGGGGTCCCCGTCAAGTATATTGACATAATCAAGGATATGTACGATGGAGTAGTGGCAAATGTCAAAACTTGCGGCGGCTTAACGAGTGATTTTCCGATTACAATTGGTTTATATCAAGGATCTGCATTAAGTCCATTCCTGTTTACCATCATGATGGATGGGCTTATTAGAACTATCCAAGATAAGATACCTTAATGTATGATATTCGCTGATGATATTGTTCTAGTAAATGAGACGAAAACAGGGGTTAATGCCAAATTGGAATTATGGAGGCAAACATTGGAATCTCGGCGATTCAGATTGAGCAGGTCCAAGACAGCATATATACATTGCAAATTTAGTAACCAGAGAAGTCAAAACCATATTGGTATAACATTGGAAGGGCAAGAGATATCACCGAGCGACCAGTTTAGATATCTAGGTTCCATCATTCAAAAGAATGGGGAGATCGATAGTGATGTTAATCAAAGGATCCAAGCTGGTTGGTTGAAATGGAGTGCAACAGGAATTTTGTGTGATCGTAACTTTCCGTTAAAATTGAAAGGGAAGTTTTATCGGGGCGCTATTCGGCATGCCTTATTATATGGTACAGAATGCTGGGCTCCTAAGAAGCATCATACACAGAAGATGCACGTAGCGGAGATGTGCATGCTTCGTTGGATGTGCGGTAACAATAGAAAAGATAAGGTGCGAAATGAGGATATTCGTGCAAAAGTTGGTGGAGCACCTGTGGAGGAGAAGATACGGGAAAACCGGCTAAGATGGTTTGGTCATGTGCGACGCAGACCTATGGAAACACCGGTTCGACGAATAGATACTCTCGATATGGGCAATGGTAAAAGAGCAAAAGGGAAACCGAAGAAAACATGGATGGAGGTGATACGAAACGATATGGTTGCCAAAGGACTCAATGAAAGTATATTGTTCGATAGGAGTTAATGGAAGCGGAGCATTCATGTGCTGGACCCGGCGTGATTCTCATGTTGGTTCATGTAGCCAACCCCATATGCTTGGGATAAAAGGCTCAGCTGTTGTTGTATTCCCTAATTTTTTATTTTATTTGATATTATTTGATTGTTTTTTTTTATATACGTAAAAGAGAATGTTCAATTGTTTAATTTTTAAGTTGAACCATGTGTTTGCAGAGGCTAAGCGAACTTTCCCCTCAGCTGTGTAGGGCAAAAAGAAAAGCCTAAAGCAAATTCTCATGAATTCCAGGGGTTTTGATGAAATTTTTCAGTATATATGCGGCATGTTTCTAGAGCTGGAAGGGCCAGTTCCGAATTACCATAGAACCCACTGGGTTTAGTATAATTTTCCAGAAGAACCAAAATGAGGAAATTTTTGTAATTATAAAGAAAATGGGGGGACTTTACAAAATTTTCCGCCAGAGGACAATTATGCTGTCACTAGATATGTGTCAGTTCGACTAATTATGCTGTCAGCATTTCCGAGACATCCCACTTACGTAATAACTGCAAAAATATATTTGCCATGATAATTAATCAGATCTGCCAATTGAGTTCTTCATGTCATGTTTTCAGCTTCTTACTGCTTGTAAAATTGAAAGAAAATTTGCCTTTCGTTCACCATGTAACTATATCAAAATGCAACATCTCTTGACTAATTAATTACCATTCAGTTGCATACAAGAAATATCTCTATATATAATACAAATACCTTATTTAGAAGTTCCACCCTACTTTTTTTTCATAGAAAAATAGAAAAAATGAGAATAAACTGCACCTTTCAAACCCTCAACGTCATGTCTCTCCTAAAAGACAATTAATTGTTTATCTAGAACCTTCCATATCCTCTCTCTCTCTCTCTCTCTCTCTCTCTCTCTCTCTATATATATATATATATATATATATATATATAATCCCTTTCCTTTTTTAAAATAAATAAATAACTAAGACATTTCTCTCTCTTCACTTCTCAAATTTTTTGAACACGTGCATAAATTCAAATTCTAGTAAGTAATAATGTCACTAGCTCTGTAGATACTAGCACTCTACAAGCACAATCGACTCATTAATTGTAATTTACAGATTACATAACCAAATCCCAGTCATCATAAAAGCATATCATATGCATTCCAGTGCTGAACCAAAAACTAAACTGAAATTTAAGATCAGGCGTTCTAAAAATGTCCTCAAAACATACATACCAAAGGAACTGATCATGTAAAGCATGCATGATACAGATCGAGTCCATCCTCAAGCATTAATTAGTCCCAAGCAAATGACGTAGAATTGTTACTCCGCATAAGATCTAGCGTCAAATTATCGCTGCCAGAATCATGGAACCTTCCACTGAGAAGCTGCGTGCAAACCTCTTGGTTATTCTGATGTGGGGCCATGAAAGAGATGATGTTAGATTGATTGTTGTAGCACATATCACTGCCGTTGGATAAAAGCTGCTTCGCTAGAAGTGCAGCCCGAGTCTCTGCAATCAGCTCGTGAAGAGCGGCAGAACTGGAATGAGACGAGACTGGGGTCCAAGGGGGGTCCTTTGATGACAGAAGAGTGTGAGCACTGCCTGGTGAATTATGAGACAGGTATGGGTATCTGCTGCCCATCATTGTGGTTTCTGTAGGAAAACAAAGCAAACTAAACGTTAAGCAAAGATGAACAAAATAAATCTGGAAGAGAAATATTGAGTTCAAACTGTAAAAACAGCACATGTACAGTCATAAAAACAGTATGTTCGATAACATGAGAAATATTGAGTTCAAACAGTAAAACAGCACATCTACAGGCATGAAAATGATTTGCACAAGAAAAGTACTGTAAGACGGTAAGATTACAATCAATAACTTGAATTTCATGGTAAATGGATGAGTATGGTTTAGATATTGCTCTTTCCTTCAGCGACCTATGTAGTTGTGTGAACTCCTATTGAAAAGTACAAAAAAGCAGACTTCATGTACTAAAATAATAAAAGATGCATAATAAATAGATGCAACAAGCTGTTTTAGGCTCTAAGAATATCAAACATGTCTGGGTGTCGGAGTGATGTATATTGGCTTGAGCAAGTTCCAAGATGATGGGCTATTATGCAAGACTTTCATCCACTTTCTTATAATAAAAGAGGACAAACCTCAACAAAGTCATATACACTGTATACCATACGAGAGAGAAAAAACTAAGCATCATCAAGTGGCCCAAAACTACAGAGGAAATGCCTAAACACTACAATCCTTATGTGACAAATTCTCCCTTGGAACCAGAGATGTCAAACAAACAGCTGGATAGCATCCAAAGCCCTTCCGATACTCAAGTCACTAACACGTTTGACATGAACTACCATGAAAGTTAGAATAAGTAGGACAACTTTCAGTATTTTGAGTGTTTGGTTTGATGGAGGATGTTGTTTTTTAATTAAAAAAACTTGAGCCCAGGATAGCCCGCAAGGCAGGCAAGAGGAGAAGCGCGAGCAGGTGGGCCCAGGCAGGCAAGGTCCGGTGCAAGAGGGGCCGGGCCTATGCGGCCCAAGGTAGCCCTTTTGAGCATGGGAGGCACATGCACTGCACATGGGGGCGCAGAAGAGAAACCAAGCACGGGGTCAAGAGCGGGTCAGTTGCGCAGTCGCGAGTACGGGTTTGGTAATTTAGCCTTTGGAAGTTGGAATCCTAACCCTATTCTGTTGGACTCACCCCAATTAGGTTTTAATTATTGCCAAACATATTGTTCCACCTTCAAGCTAATCATTTTGCAGGATTATATAATATGGAACATTTAATGGAGGTAGGAGGACTATACTGCAAGTGTCAATCCAAACGGAAGATGGAGGTAAATGTTGCAACATCACAAGACAAACTTTTCATGATCAAAGTTGAAGCCAACATGGAAAATAAGACTCAAAGATTGGTTAAGGTGTAGTTAGGTTTCTGGGGTTTTGATTTTATTTTTATTCTCTTTATTTCTCTATTCATTCTTTTAAGGATCTCAATGTAAAAGGGTTAGAATCTAATGAGCTTGAGAACACATACACTAAAATTTTCACATTACATATTTAAACAAAATAATTTTGGTCTACAAATATTTTAGATATTTATTTTTAATGATTTTACCTATCTGAACATATATAAAAATTTATGTATCATATCTTGGTAAGTGGTTTATATTCGTTTGGTTTGATTTGATTTTACCTATAGCCATTTATAGTGAAATATTTGAGGGATTTGATTTCACATTCTTTATTGCATACTTGGTATTATATGCTATGCATACTAGTTATTATTTCCTATTAAAATTTGCCCATGTGCAACATGATATGGTGATTGATTTTGCTTAGCCATTCATCGACTCTTTTGGCACTATTTGTTATGGTATAAAATATATTCAATATATTGTTACCATTCAATGTTACCATATTTCCTAAGCTTAACGTTTCTTTAATCCATTTCCTAAGCTTAACGTTTCTTTAATCCAAGCATGCATACTCTTTATTTAGAAGCTACAAATTTAATCATGTGACTTAGATTATACTAACCATTGCATTCATTGACAAAGAATTCAAATTATAGCATTTAGCTTTTTTTAGGCATTGAGCTAATGTTCTGAGCAAAGTTATTTCAAATATATTTTCACAACTTGTCTATATACACTACATTTTATCATTCTAAAAAACCTCACTTGCTCAAATCATTTTTAAAAAACCTCCCAAACTCATCAATTTAAATACCCTAAAGAAAATTTGTGCGTGCTTCATTGTCTCACCTATTTAGAGAAGAATCGAAATCTTGTAAGAGTGATCCACTACCCAGAAAACGAGATATTTATAAGGGTTTCTCAGTCCGGTCAAAGGAGGGTTTAGTGTAAGGGAAAAGTCCTAAGGGCAGGGCTTAGGTAATGGACAAGGCGGAGGGCGCCGAACCATTCTAAAATCTACCTTGTCACAGTTTGCTCTTCTTCATCATTTTACTTTATTGTTTTACTTAATATTATTTTAACTATGCTTAAATTGCTCATATAAATTGTTACTGGTTTTAAAGTTGATTATTTTTTGAAAACCTTATTCACCCCCTTCTAGGGTTGTTAGTGCACTTTCATATTCAAGTCTTACAAGATTTTACATTATAAATATGAGACTTTCTCTAAAGTTTTATGTATCCATTAAGTACTTAACATAAGTTTTATTAGAGTATGAGAGGCATCAAGTTTGGCCGCGCGTAGAAAGAGGTTTATAGAGAGTGTATTGTTTTGTAAAAGAGAAATGAAAAGTCGGTGTAATCTCATGTGATTCTTTCTCAAAATGAAAGTTCACAGCACGGATGCAAGAGTAGGTATAAGTTGTCACAAATCTGGGTATATCTTGTGTACTGATGTTTGGTGTGATTTTTCGTATTACAGCCAAGGGTTGGTAGTCGGTTAGAATTTTTTGAATCGACCTCGAAACACACAATCTTGATTCAGTTTTCGATCTCTTGTGGTTTGTGATCCTTTCAAAGATCATGGTATATTTCACAAGTGTTTGGGAAGATGATTTCTGCAAGCTGCAAGGTCAAAAAGTTCGATGGGTGCAACAATTTCAGTCTATAAAGATTGAAGATTACAGCCCAACTGAAGCAATAAGAGATACACAAGATTGTCTTTGCGAGTGACTAGATTCCAGCAATGAACACAACAATTGAAACGTGAGAGGACAAGGCTGGTTCGACCTAGCTTTCTTTGACCGACGAGGTCCTTTGCGACGTTGAGCAAGAGACGACCGCAATTCCGCAACAGGTTTCTGGAGCAAGTTTGAGCTCTTTTATAAGAAACCGGTGTAAACCGGCTATCTTAAGCAATGCTTATACACAATAAGAAAAAAGGGACATCGTCGATAACCACTTACGAGTAAATGTATGGTTAACTATGATATCTTCGAAAATACAAGAATATTAAATATCTTAAATCTCTCATGTCAGACTATAGTTAGGAGCAGGGACAGACTAGGGGACGCACAGGGGCGGTCATCCTCTTGCTCGGAGAAAAATTAGGGTAATTATTTTTTCATTCCAAAACTAAATTATTTATAAATATGTGTGGTCTCAAGAATATCAAGAAATCTAATTAGCTCCTAAATATATGTGGTAAATATGTGGTAACAGCTCATATTTATGTGGTCACCACTTGTTTAATCACAGATTATGTATAGGTGTAAAAGAAATTAGACTAATTTTGTTATCATAAAATGGAAACATATTGATTCCTCGGTACTTATATAGTATTTAAATTAAAAAGGAAATATAGTCATGTATATGATTATGCATTCCATTTTTACTTGGTCATGTATATGATTATGCATTCCATTTTTCTAACCCACGAAAAAATTCAACTTTTACAGGAAAATTCTAATTATAATGATGAACTTAACTCCATGGTACAGAGTAGGAACTCCTAAGAATTTAGACCTAACTCTAACCAAAAGATAAAAATGTTTTTTTAATATATAGCTTAAGCTAAAGCCATTATTTTCTTCAACCTAAAAATCAAAAATTGCATACAAAGCTCAGGAATCAAGCTTAATTCAAGCCTAACCATCTTGAATTTGATTTAATCTATGATAATGTTGTATCCTTATTTTTGAAAATTGATAAAAAGTTATTATATATTTTTTGACATCTTCCATTTGAATCCTACCCCTGAATCTAAAATCCTGGCTCCACCCCTGGTTGGAAGTAAATTTTCAAAATGATAATGACGCGTCTACGAAAGTAGGCTCAGTTAAAAAAAGAGAAAAAATTTGTTTGTTTCAACTCTAATAATATTGTTACACTTTTAGTTTTATAGATGTATTTGTTTGAATTTAAAAAACTTACAATTATACATGAATAGTATAAATTTGTTTTTATTTATATTGTGTCGTAATTGTAATCGTAGTACATGTTTTTATATTTATATATTTTTTAATATATATAATTAAATTAAATAAAATAATACAGCCATCTGTATGTGTCCTTTTTTATACAGGTTGGTCATACCTCATGTCTGTGTCGATGCTTTGTAAATTCTTATCATTGTTCACGACCAATGTATCTGTGTGCTAAAATTGTCAACTTTATACCATCTTATCTTTTATGGGTGATCTGAAAAGTGGCACCTTCTCGAGTCTGGTTTTCTTTAAAAGACAATCATACGGCTTCGATCAGAGCGGACTATACCAACTGTACTAGGGCATGAGGCGTGACATTATCTTTGCTAGTGAACGCCCTTCTGTTTTCCGAATCCCATAACTTATAGCCTTTGACTCCAAATTTGAATCACAAGAAAACGCACCTTTTTTTACCGACTCCAGATTGGTCATATCCTTGTGATTTACGAGTGAGTAAACATGGCATCCAAACACTCGTAATGAATCATAACTGACTGGCTTTCCACTCCATACTTCTTCGAGGATCTGAAGATCTATGGCTATAGATGGACATGTTAACCAAATAGCATGCATGATTTACTGCCTCTGCCCAGAAGTCCTCCGAAAGGCTGGATTGCAACGACATATTTTTGGTTCTCTCTAGTAATGTCATATTCATGCGCTCCGCTGTCTCATTTTGTTCTGGACGTCATGGAACTGTCCATTGTATTTGTATACCATGTTCTTTACAGTAATCTGTAAAACCCTTCGAGGTATATTTACCTCCATTATATGTCCACAAGTACTTCACCGATCGCCCATTTTGCTTCTCTACGGACGTTTTCTATTCCTTAAATCTGGCAAACACCTCCGACTCGTGTTTGAGAAAATAAACCAATACCTTCCATGAATAATCGTCAATGAAAATGACATAGTATTATGGTACCTTTTGATGGAACCGGTGATGGCCCTCATACATCTGAGTGTATGTAGTCAAGAAGCCCTTCGGTCTTGCCGACTTTATGTGACTTCTCCATCATGCAATATTTATAGAAGTCCAGCTTGCATGTTTTTAATCCTTTTAAACATCTCTTCCGTGTAATTCATGAAGACCCCTCATGTGGCCAAGACGCATATGCCACGGTTCTGCGGTATCCTCCACCTTTTTCTCTGTAGTTACGGCTGCACCATCAATAATTGTGTTGTCGTCCAAACTATATAAGTTCTTCAGCTGTTGTCTCTTCAAGACCACTAGGGCACACCTGACAACATTAAGCACTCCATCCTAACCTGCGAGCTTGCATTCTACTTCATCCAATGCTCCTAGAGAACTCATATTTTTCTTCAATTATGGAACTTGTATTACGTTCATAAGTGTTCGCACCGAACCATCAAACATGCGAACTTTGATGTTCCCTATACCAATGGTCGTGTGTGCCACATTGTTTTCCATGAGAACACTGCTACCACTGTACTCCTTATAGGTGTTGAAGAACTTTTTTGGGACACATGTGATATGAATATCCAGAGTCAATTATCCAAACATTGGAATTTTCCTCCTTCCCGGTATATACTGAGTACTTCACACGGAACACGGAACTTCTTCTGCTTCTGTCACAACACTAGTGTAAATTCCCAGTACCGTAAATACGAAATTTCCCCTTGAATGTTTCCAAAATTTTCTTTACAATTTTGTGTATGAATTTAGAATGCTTGTGTTTATTTTAATTCTGAAAATTTAATTTTTATTTCCTAAACAAATAACCCTAAGCCCAGCCCATACCTAACCCCTTACCCACGCCCGACCCGGCCCCGTGCCCAAACCCGACCCGACCCCCTTCTTTCCCCACTCCCTCATATTTTTCCCGCTCTTTTTTTCACTTCGCCCCACGTCGTCACCGCTCACCCCACGCCCCCGCTCCTCGTCGCCCCACGTCCCCACTCCTCGACACACGACCCCGCGAGCGCCTACTCACCCCTCAACCTCGTCTCCCTCTCTCGTACAAAACCGAGTCTCCCTCACCCAACACTCCCTGTTGCTTCCATCACCCTCTTCACCAAAAACTCTCCCCAACTCCATCGCCGACCCCCTGCCTTCAACCACCGCAGCCACTACGATCTCCTCCTTCCTCACCGAGCACCCTCGCCTCCACTTCAACACCTAACCAACACCTCTGCCCTCTATCCAAAACCCATCTCCCTTGCTGCCGCCGACGAACTCGCCGAGCCCCTCCTCTGTCGCTGACGACAGACCACCACCACTCGCAGCCGCCTTGCCCCAGCAACCAAAGCCTCCGCTGCCAAGAACCCAAGCTCGAGCCTAGGCTGCGAACCCTAGTCGCGCGTGTGTCGCGATCGTACCGCTGCCGCACCGTCGTCAACGCATCGTCAGGCAAGTACACTACTTGCTTCATGCTAAATTGATCTATTACAATTCGAAATACCAATAAATTCCGTATATACAATTCGTGCAAATTAATATGATGCAAGTGTTTGATGCAAAACCCGAATGAAAAACTTCCCATTAAATTGACGGAAACTGATCACATAGGATGGCCCGAGTAATAACAAACGTCATGCTATGATTTGGCTGGAAAATATGATCTTTAATGACGTGATAGGCCTTTCCCATTTAGACCCGCAAAACTGAAATTTTCCCGTATCTGAATTTCATAAAATTCACAGTTAATTGATTACACATCGGAATGTTGCATTCGAGGGCTCATATCGAAGCCGACTCGACGAGCTAGAACCCCATAAGAGTTTTAATTTGTTTCTATACTAAAAAGATAACGGAAACTGGTTCAGTGCGGCTCTGGACTGCAGTCCAGTGCAGCATTGGCTATTGATTCTCATTTTGTAATGCTTTCGCTTTACTGTATGAACATGTTATAATGCAGAACCCTATACCATAGTGAAGATGAAACAGTTAGCTAACTAATAAAAGTGATTTCATCACTTTCTACTGTCGTTTACTATTTAAACTGTATTTTAAATTAACAGAACGTATAGCAGTCCCAAACAGGGACAGAACGTATACCCCTTTATTGTACAGTGCATAACTTCCAGTACACTACGGATATTATCGATCCGTCTGGTGCGTTGGAAACCTAACTGATAAACCTAAATTTTGTTCAACTATAGTGTCACCTAATTGTGATCCCAACAGGGTGAAAACTGTGTTGCGAAATGGACATTCAGTTCAGAAACTGAATTTCCGGCAGCGGACACTTAAAATGAAATGATTGTAACTTACGAACCCGAAACCCGATTGACTTGAAATTAATTTTGCTTAACTGCCGACTGAGTTTACTTATTATCGCTTTTGTATCTTTTTGCTTAATTCTGAATGCATGATTTAATACAAATTTTCTAAGCTCATAAGATGCATAGCGATTTGTACTGCATATAAACTGTTTTAACGGTATGATTCACAGTTCTACTCGACTACAAGACCTCTAGTGATAGAGCACATTCGTGTTAATTCTCAGTGTATATTGCATTGTCGAACGTGTGTAGTATTGGTGTGGTTGTGTCAAGTACGCCAATGAATAGTGAGTGGTTCGTAACAATGAACCATACAGTGAACAGTGAAAGAAATCGTGCTATTGATGTGTACTTGTACACAACTAGCCTATACTCACGAATAGTGAAACGTGGGTAAAAAGGGGGAAATCGAAGTGGAAAGAGAATTGTATTTAGCGAGAACAGTGATTTAGAGGATGATTATTCGAACAGCGACTCTTATATATATTAGGTTAGGCCTAGCGGTCCGGCTGACAGGGTTATGTCCCGGGCGATAGCGGGCCGTAGTCTCGGATATGTACGAGACCCTCATTAAACATGATCCCCCTTTCCACAACTCGATTTCAAAATGACCAAGAAACCGATAGGGACACAGATCATACATTGCATCAGTTAGTGACATATTGACTACCTGCATTTTATCTCCACCGTTGTTACTTTCATTTTCTTGTCTCTTGTTATTATAATATTGCTATTATGTCGCTCTGACGACCTGAGTATGCATGCTTAGACCTTGAGGAAAAACCAGTTCAGGAGTCAGACCTGCCTTTCGAGCTTGCAGAGATTTAGACGATCGTGCCTCCAGTACTTTTACTGTTTTCCCTAAAGAACCTTGTATTCGCACTTGGTTAGTAGTTCTTTTATTTTGTTTGTTGCAAATTGTGAACAATGAAAGTTGATGTAATAACTAGTGATGTATTTCCTTTACTTCTGTGCTGTGTTTACTGATAACCATGCAATGCTAGAGCCGAAGTGTGACTACGGCAGGATTATTCCTTGACCGTAGGAGCATGGCTGACCTAGTCATCCCTCGTATCCCGTATTTTGGGAAGCGGGGCGTGACAACTAGCTTGATCCGAACTATTTGTACTAGCTTCTTTACCCTTCTTCACTAACCACTGTTTGTACTTTGGACATTACTTCTTCCTATGCCCTGGCTGTTTGCAAAAAAAGATGGTTCGCCATCTTGCCCTGATGATTTGGATTTCCCCCTTGCTCTAGCCTTTATCTTTTGTCTTCGACCTTCCCCTTTCACTGGCAAACAAACCTGATGACTCTGATGATGAATTTGATTTCTTCATAGAGAATTGGTATCACCAAGTGTCATAAAATATTGGAAGCAAAGAAAGGAGCAAAAGCACTTGGTCTCCCTCCTCTTAACTTTACTTCAAAGGCATAAAAGATCACTGACCATCTTATTGAAGCTATTCAAGTGGTAACGAATTTGAGTACCTTCCTTTATGGATAGACTGCAGAATTGCTTCTTTAAACAACTTGTTAGACAAAGACTGTCATATACAAGCTCTCTGGTTTCAACCATAAACTTGTCGCGGAAGTTTCTGACATGACAATGTACATCACGTTTTCCGCTAAACAACTATATCATGCATTATGCATTTTGATCCATGTCTTCCCATGTATCATCTGCCATGTCGGTAGGTTTCTTACCGCCAAGAACTTTAAACAGCCATTCTTTTACAAGAAATGTATTAATCTTTCTCTGCCACATCGAGAAGTTCCCTTTGCCATTAAATTGCTCAACCTCAAACTTGATGCCATTGACCTTGTTATTCGTCATCTTTAATTACAAAGTAAACACTTTCCCTCGGATCCATATGAACCAATATCTTCAGAATCACAATCTAAGAATATGAGGAGAGGACACAAGCGTCGTCACCCACCTAAACTTATATCGTAAAAGCAAATAATGAAGCTCTGATACCAATTGGTATGGAAATCTGATCGATCCTGAGATACCTTTTAACGAATAACTAGAACAAAGCAAAATCAAATAGCAACACAAGAGATTCGGGGAAAAGGGAACACTTTATTAGAACTTTAGAGAAAACTTCACAAAAGATTAGAAACCCTCTCCTTCACGATCTCCAACGAGATCTACCTTCGTCTCTCTCAAAGTTCTTCTTAATAGCCTACTTGTTCCTTTATGGAGCCTTCTTTTCGTCTCCCTTAAATCTTATGATCAAAATCTTAAGCACTTTAAAACTTGACCCTAGCATCTCATTTATACACAAATACAATCCGAAATATAATAAGATTGCCTAAATTACGAAACTGCTACCCATTAACAGAATTTTCAAGATAAACCCGAATCCTGAATTTCATGAAAATCGTCGACAGACGTCTGACACTTGTGGATCACCCTGATCCAAGCGTCTGGCCAGAGAGTCGCCAGACGTTTGATGCTCAAGATCTCAGACGTGTGTCTACTCCCGGGACATCTGAAGCTCAATGAGTCAAACGTCTACACCCCCTCTGGATTTTTAAACTTTATTCATCTAACACCTGAAGCATATTTCCTCAGACGACTTATGCTCTTCTGCAACCGTGTGCGGTCTCGTGATATACAAAACACCTTCACGACATTTATTACTTGTTTCTCAAGACAGTATTTAACTGTAAATAAAGCCGCCTTTTGTAAAAGTCATCTTAGAAAATAATAAAAATTTGAGTTTCTTTTTTTCCCGTGGATTCAGATCCCCGTTGATTCCACGGTCGTGGATTCGACCAAACTTTATGGCCCCGTCGTATTGCCTTTAACAGAGCGGAATGTAAAAGTTCACCGCATCCCAATATGTGGTTCAGTACTTTTCGGATACCATGCCGTGTTAGGTGGCACCAGCACCGCACCCTCACGCACCAGCAGCTCGACTTCCACCTCAGCGTTTCTTCTTCCTCCCTTCAGCGATCTTCATCTTTCATCATGACGGGAGCCCACGTTACATGTGATGAGCACGACACCCTTAGTGGCAAAGTAGATGTCTTCGACACCAAAGTCGATACTCGTAGCATCGATATGCAAGATGTGAAGGCGCAATTGTCTGATATTGTAGCGCTTATCAAAGGCAACCAAGTGACTAACTCAACTCCACGTCTATCGGCCCCCAATGTTCGTAAGCTCCCTTCTCTCCATGATGACGAAGAACCAACCGAAAGGTTCAGCACTATTACTAAGGATACGAACACTAGCCAACCACAACAACGAATATCACACCAAAAACAAGATTCCTCATTTTGATGAAAGTCTCAAAGCCGAAAATTTGTTGGATTGGTTAGCCAAAGTCGAGACCTTCCATACCACCGAAGTTTTCCCTCGTCGACAAATCCTTACGGTGGAAGAATGGTTGGAAAGAGTCCTCGCATGGTGGACAAAATACAAGAAAAACAGCGAAAATATCAGCTACTCCGATGTGGCTATGGGCCAAGAGATGGAAACCGCTATCTGTCAAAGATTTCTTCCGGATGATTGGCGTCACGACGTGTTCCAAAAATTTTCGCGTCACATAAGGAAAACGCTCAGTGCATGAGTATTGGACAGAGTTTAGCATGCTCCATGCCCTTCCCAACATCCAAGAAGATGACAACCTATTATATTAGCAGTTTGTTGGCGGATAACGACCGGAGATGGTGAGAGACATCCGGTATATGTGTATTACCTGCCGTGCAAACGCACATACCATTGCAAAGAGAGCCAGAGAAGATCTTTGAACAACGATGTGGGAGGATATCATCCCAACATTAAAAGCCCCCAAAACAGGACGACGCAAGAGATGCAGCTCATGATAAGCTCTCCTAACAACCAGGAAGCCGGCAGCCCAAAGAATCAACTTCCTCAACCACCTGTCAAGATGGGACCATTACAGATGCAAGGTAACCCGTATGTGAAGCCGAGTGACTTAGATTCAACGTGTGCCACTCGACAAACGGTGAGTCTAATTGAAGGCAGAAGCCTAGATGAAGATGACGGACAGCAGGAAGTCGAAGGATTCGAAAACTTCGAACCTCAAGACGATGACTAACCGCTCTTTCGTCCACCATCGTATCATGCTTATGCCTCGGCACATTTTCCAAACCCAATGCACAGTGCACGAAAGACTTGCATCGTTGTCGTCGATAACTGGTGCACCGAAAATGTCGTCTCCATAAGAGTGGTGGAAAAACTCAAACTACCTACTCAAGAGGCGAACCCGTACAAGATTGGGTGGATCAAGCACGACAATAACCAAGTCATCTCCAAGATGTGCAAAATCACTTTCTCCTTCGAAAACCTGTACTCCGACAAAGTCATCTTCAACGTGGTCGATATGGATGTGCCACCTCATTCTGGGAAGATCATGAAAATACGACCACGACTTAACATACCGCGGAAAAGACTACATTGTGGAGATAAAGAAGGGACACCGAATCTTTTGCTAGCGAGATCCTATAAGCAATTCCTTTATAGTGCTCAGCAAAAAAAAACTTGAAAAGGAAGCATCTAAAGTCTAGCAAATGATAGTTTATCGTGGATAAAGCCAAAAGACTCGACACCAATATCCCTGCTTCCCGAGAGTGTGAAGACCCTGCCGAAAGAGTTCAAAGAGGTGCTACCTGACGATATACCCGAAGAACTCTCACCAATGCGGAATATTCAACACGAGATTGATCTCGTGTCCAGCTCAAGGCTCCCCAATCTTCCCCACTACCGCATGAGCCTTAAGAAAAATGAAATCCTACAAGAGCAAGTGGAAGATCTCTCCAAGAAAGGCTTCGTTCACAAGAGCCTTAGTCCATATGTCGTTCTTGCGCTCTTTATACCCAAGTAGCCCTATTTAATTCATAAAGAAGTTTGTCAAAAGTTCCATGAGTCGAACGCCAAGTACAAGGAAAATGCGGATAAACATCAGCGACAACATACATTCTAAGTTGCCAACTTCGTTATGGTGCATCTACGCAAATACCGCTACCCGGTCGTACGTATCATAAGCTCTCTCCAACCGCAAGATCAACCCTTACTACGTGGTCAAGAAAATCAACGACAACGCTTGCGTCATCGACCTTCCAGAAGAGTTCGATGTCTCAAGGACGTTCAATGTGGTAGATTTTTTCAACTACTACCCATCGGAAGAGGAATCAAAGCTTCACGTGCACATCATTACTAACTCGAGGACGAGTTTTTTCTGAAGCCAGGGAGTCTGATGTAGTGCATCTTATTGCACACATCACGTACGAGTACGGCAAGCCCGAGATCTGGCAGCTGGAAGGCAAATCAGGGATATTTTCAATCAATGGATAGATCTTAATATGGAAATGTTTGATTTACTTTTATCATGCAAGATTTGTTTCCTTACTAGATTAGGATTGCTTTAATTACTTGCTTCTGAAGACAGTATTTAGCTATAAATAAAGCCCATTACCTCTTATAAAGGTCATCTCTAAAAATGATAAAAATTTGAGTCTCTTTCTCGTGGATTCCGGACGGTCATGGATTCGACCGAACTCTACGATCCCGTCGTCTTGCCCTTAGCAGCGGCACGTCCAGTTATCCGAGCTTGTAGAACTTAACAGTTCTCCGCATCCTAATACGTGGTTAGGTACTCTTCGGATACCATACCGCGTCAAATATATAACCTGTTAACTGGGAATTATAACTACTTTCCTGAGATATGTAACCAGTTATCTGATATTTGTAACTAGTTTCCTAAGATATGCAACTGGTTTTCAGGGATTTGTAACTAGTTTCCTGATATATGAACCAGTTATTTGAGATATATAACTAGTTTCTTGAGACATCTAACCAATTACCTGAAATATATAAACAGGTATCTTGGATTGTAATTAGTTTACTGGGATATCTAACTAGTTGACATATTTGTATACTTGCCTGCAATATTGAACCAGTTAACTGATATACCTACATAGTTTCAAGCAATACGTAATTAGTTAACTACATATCGGGTAAGTTTCATGCAATATCCATATAGTTTCATGCAATACGTAACTAATTTCATACAATATATACACTGTTGACAGAACAAGCAATTATCCAAAATTAATATAAGTTTTAAAAATATGGTTTTTACTAAAAAGCCCCCTAATACTTTGATAATTACTAAAAATTTCTCATATTGCGTATTTACTTACAAGATCCCCTATATATTTAAATTGCACTAAAAATCCCCACTCGCTAATTCTCCATTCAAAGTTAACATCCGGTTAAGGAGATGGCATTGGATTTGAGCTTGAGCTGCTCTGTTACCTTTTATGAATTTAAGCAGGTTTTTCTCCCACAAAAAGAACCAACATTCTCGCTTAGTTAAGGATTGGGATTTAAAACAACTAAATAATCACTTTCATTTCGAATGAGATCTCTCACTAAGCCCGAAGCTTGCAATTGAAGGAACAACGGCACTCGACAAGCTCGTTGTTGGAGAACGTTGAGCAAGCCAAGCCTATTTCCATGATCAATTTGATATATTTTAATCGAAAACCTAACCTACTGCCAATTTAGGGGGGAAATTGGAATTTTGGAAGAAGAAAAGAGATCGAGAGCTATGAGACCCTATCCCAATACTCACTGAATAATGGAAGATACTAAAAAAAATTCTTTTCAACATGCTAAGGGGGGTTTTAGTGCGATTTAAATGTTTGGAGGGTCTCAAGTAAATACAAAGTACGGATGGCATTTTAGTAATTAGCGAAGTATAAGGGGACTTTTTAGTAAAAAGACCTAAAAATATCGTATACACATTAAACCTAAATATCGCAAAATTAGTCCAAACCAGCCTAACCAACTTTGAATTCTTTAATCATTCAAGTAAGAAAAAGATTTCATCCCAGAAAATAAAAGAAAATTAAGCATGAGGATGAAAATAAAATTGAACACAAAGGCAAAAGTAAAATTTTTACTCACTTTTTGTGGAAATGGACAGCGACGAAAAATAAAATGTTTGCAGGTAAGTAAACAGATATCTTAGCTAACTAGATAGATATCACACGCAACTAAACATATATCTCAGCTAACTACTTCGATACGGCAAGCAAGTAGATAAATCTCATCTAACGAATTATATACTGCAGGAAAATAGAATGAAAAGAACATGGGGTAGAGATTTCGTGGGAGGATATTTTGGGGAATCCATCTAAAAATGAAAGTCAAAGCTTCCAAACACATGTGAGAGGGGTTTGTGAAAAAGCATTGATGTATTAGGGGGGTTTGATGAGAGTTTTATGACCAGGGGAGTTTTGACAGAGGAAAAGGTGCATAGGGGGCTTTGACTATTTACCTAATCACTAAAATATGAATTTATAATTAATTTTTAATTAGTTGCCAAAAATCATATTTTACACTTTTATGCGATCCAAAAGTCAAGTAATAAAATAAATCTAGGATAAGATTGAAATTAGTTTATATTTGCAAGAATAATTGAAGTTGATTAGATGGTTTGAACCTCTGAATGGAACAACAACAACTGAGCCTTTTATCCCCAAGCATATGGGGTAGGCTACATGAACCAACATGAGAATCACGCCGGATCCAGCACATGAATCCTCCGTGACGCGACCCGGATCGCGCCAAGATGTTGCCTTCCGTCAATCTGCTGATGGCGGCAATTGGCGGCTGAGATTGGATCTGGAGTCAGGCTCCTGAAGCGTGTGGATCTCAATGGGTTTGAGGTTGTTTGGGCCGAGCTACCTGCAAGGAAGTCCCGGGATGGTTGTACCACCGAGGACCCTCCGACGGTCAAGTTAGAGGAAATCCGAGCAGAGTAACGACTTAGTGGAGTAGAAATGGCTTACTTGAATCGTATGAAGAAGGGGTTTATATAGCGGTGGCAGTAGACAGGGCAGGTGCGAGAATCACGCCGACCGTTACGCTCCCGACGTCACGCCTGCGTGATGAGCGGGATATCCCATTAACGGCGAGACAGGCTCGTTAATGGGGATCGTGATGGCGTAGAACGTGGGATGTGGCCGGCGGATATCTCGTGCATGGCGAGATTCGCGGGATGGCGGTTGCGCCTGTGAGCGGTGTCGTTGGTCGGTCGATGCGACCGAGGAAGATGACCTCGGTGGGAGAGCTCGCGGACGAACGGGAGAGCCGAGGTATCTTGGTTCTGCGGTAGCCCGGGGACGAGCTGTGAGGCCGAGGAGGCCAATCGTATTGGGGGTCGGAGGCAAGCCAGCTTTGTTTATAGGACGGGGGTGGGAGTGGTCTGATCGGCCACTGTAGGCCTTTTCTTGCATACTCTGGGACACGTCACCTGCCACGTGTCATGATCTGGGAGATCACCGATATTGAGCATCATCATTAGCCCCCCACTCTTGTCCCGACCAGCCAATGGGTCGGGTCGAGAGTGGTCTCCCGGGTCATTCGAGGTGAGCTCCTCTTCGAAGATATCGTCGGGCGTGTCCCAGGGTAATCCGTTGTATTTTCTGGATGATGCCAGCAAATCAAGGTGAGATCTTTTGCATTAAAGAGGGTACGCCGGATCGTGTACTTTCACTGAAACGACAGCCCACGTGTCGGACGTTGGTTGGCTGACGTGACGAGACGCAGACTTCTGGTGTCTGATGGGATCCGGCCAATGTGCGTGCAGCAGGTGGAGCGATCATCGCCGTTGAATGCGAAGAGTTGTTTTTGGCCGAAACTGACCGTCGCCGTTGGATGAGGACGCCGGTGGCTATAAATAAAGGTGGGGTCCTCTTCAGGGCCCATCTCTCTTCATATCTTCCTTGTCCTTGAACTCGTAACCTCGGCGCTCTCCTCTTTAGGTCGGATCTCTGCGCTCCTGAGGACTTCTCCATCAGATTAGATGTCTCCCTCTGAGAAGTCTGTAGATATCGTCGGGTAGATTCTAGGGATTCCTCCGCTGAGTCGGAGTCTTCTCGGGAAGCTAGGTTCAGATCTTCATCCCGGGGTCGCGCGTCAGGGACGGGTCCCCGAGCGGAGGTGGCGGACGCCCCTGGTGTGCCTTCCTTGGTGAGGCACGAGGACGAGCTTGCCACCGCTCGGGCTCGTTTCCATATCCCTTCCGGCTATAACCTACGTTTGGCCAAGGAAGAAGAGAGAGCAGATCAGCTACGAGGTAAAGAGATTGCCTTGTACCTGGAATCCTTTTGGACCGGAATGCGCCTGCCCTTCTCTCCCGAGGTTGTTAGAGCGCTAAATTACTTCGAGCTGGCCCCGGACCAGCTAGTGCCAAACTCATGGAGGATTCTCCTTGGGTTCCTAGTCCGTTTGAAGTAGCAGATGATCCCCTTCGGTCTGTCCATTCTTGCCTCCTCTCTTATTTACAAAGGTCATCCCGGCACTCGCGCGGACGACCCGAGGTGGGTTTACCTCTCCTTTAGGAAACGACGGGGGAGTGCAGCCGAGTCGGGAGTTGTCGCCTTGCCTTCTTCCATCCACGATTGGAAGAAGTTTTTCTTCGTTGGGCCACCAGAAGGCGAGGATTGGCCCGTGCCCACCCAGTGGTCTAGGGATCGATGCTGGCTGGGAAACCCGTCCTACGACCCCGACGCGTTGAGAGTGGCAGAATGGGAGCCCATTCCCCGGGCTGACGTGCTGCTTTCCGAGCGGGTCCTCAGTTGGGCCAGGCTCAGCCTCGCCCAGTCCGTCGGTAAGTTAGGAGCTCGTAGGCGTTCTGTTGGGCTTGCGTCTATTTTTATTTTTGTTTATATTGCTAACTTCATTGTATCTTGCCTTATGCAGTATATTGCTAACTTCATTGTATCTTGCCTTATGCAGAACCCATGGACTTGGGATACCTCCGAGCGGCCATACGCAAGCCGAAGAAGGGGTCGAAGGCTGGAGGGGCCAGCTCTTCTCGTCAGACGTCGATCCCGGCTCCCCCAGCAGCCGTTCCGCCCCAGCGCTCGAGCGCGGATCGGGCCCCGGGACCCAGCAAGGCGCCGAGCCGAAAGCAAGTTCGGGGGCGAGAGGCCCCGGCTTCGGAGGCAGAGACCAGCCCTCCGCCGCCGGCCCTCAAAAGGTTCCCCCGTGCAGTCCCACGGACCCCGGCCTCCCCGATCTTGGTGGACGATGGGGGCTCCGTTTTGAGGTGCCCTCGGGGCTCTCCGTCGCTGACAGCGTGCTGTCGGACATGGAGAGGTCGGCCGGGGGCATGGTCCCTGGGAGGACTCAGAAGGTGCAGATGGCGTCCATCGCCCAAGAGGCCGTGCAGGTTAGCGCTCGTACCTCACTCGATTTTTCACTCAGCGTATCGCCGTTTGTGAGACTCGACGCCCCTCTTTCTTTCTGACCTCCTTTAATCTCTACAAGTCCTCCAGCACGTCGCTCTCGTCGTCCGGATGGAGGATGAAATAGCCTCGGCGATGCGAGCCGCGCCGAGCTCTCCTCGCTGGGGGAGAGCTCAAAGCGGGAACTGGAAGCGGCGATGGCGAAGGTCGCTGCCCTTGAGGGCGAGGTGGAGGCCGGGAAGCAGGAGGTGACGGCCGCGAAGCAAGAGGTGGCGGCCGGGAAGCGGGAGGTTGCCAGGTTCCGCGAAGCCGCCCAGATCACCGAGGCCAAGCTTCAGGACTCCGAGGTGCTCGTTGGCACCATAAAGAAGTCGGCGAGCACCCTCCAAAAGGAGTTGCAGGCGGCGGTAGAGGCGGCGAAGCGAGCCGACTTCAGAACGGCGAAGACGGTGGAGAACTTCCAGAAGTCGGAACATTTTTACACCGTCCTAGTCTCGGCCACTACCGCCATCTGGCATGAGGCCCTCGACACCGTCAAGGCTCGGATGCCGGAATTTGCTGACGAAGAGCTCCGAGCCGAATATCCTTACGAGGATGATGTGCAAGGGGACGACCCCGATGGCGATGCCGTGGAAGTGATTCCCGGCGAGGGCGACGCCGAGGTCGGTGTGATGGGTGATGAGCCCCCGGACGCCTCCCAAGTTGTGGTAGGTGTTGAGTTTCCTGGGGTTGCGCCTGGCCCTAAGGCCTGAAGCCTCTTGTCTTCTTGTTTCTTCTTTTTTTTGTTGCATCAGGAATTCTGTAGGCCTCCATGGATTTTGTAAGACTAGGGAGCCCACAATACCCTTGTAAAGACTTTGATTTTGTGAATAAAGGTTTTTTTCTTGCAGTCTTGTTTGCACGCGTATTTTCTTTTGTGTAATGTTGGTTCTCCATCTAGCGATTACGCGTCGAGTTGAATCTGTTCGTTTGCCGAGTGTGCAAAGACCGGTGGAAAGACGGTATTTCCATGGTCCCGAAGTCGAGGTGGAGATCGCATAGACGTAAATAGCCCGGATGCCTCTTGGTGAGGTCTTGTTCCATAGTGCGGGATGGCTTGGAGAGGCGAACTAAGGATGAACCGAGCAGAGTAGATGCCCGGTGCCTCTAGACGAGGGCTTCGATCCCTGGCGTTGTGGGGTAGGAAAGCTACCAGCCGGGGATGGCCGAGCAGGGTAGCCGCTCGGCTGCCTCTTGGTGAGTGCTTTGATCCCTGGCGTTATGGGGTAGGGGAGCTACCGGCCGGGGATGGCCGAGCAGGGTAGCCGCTCGGATGCCTCTTGGTGAGGACTTTGATCCCTGGCGTTGTGGGGTAAGGAAGCTACCAGCCGGGGATAGCCGGGCGGGGTAGTCGCTTGGCTGCCTCTTAGTGAGGGCTTAGGTCCTTAGCACGGGAGGGGCCGTAAGGGGCTACTAAGGGTGGGGGCCGAGCAGTGAGGCTGCCCGGTACCTCTTGAAGAGAGCTTTGATCCCTGGTGTGTTGGGGTAGGAAGCTACCAGCCAGGGAGAGCCGGGCAAGGTCGGGCCCGGTGCCTCTTGCGAGGGCTTTTGATCCTTAGCGCGGGAGGGGCCGTAAGGGGCCTACTAAGGGTGGGACCGAGCAGTGAAGCTGCCCGGTGCCTCTTGGCGAGGGCTTTGATCCCAGGTGTGTTGGGGCAGAGAGCTACCAGCCAGGGATAACCGAACAAGGGCAGGCCCGGTTACCTCTTACGAGGGCTTTTGATTCTTAAGGATGGGCCGGCAGGGTTGTTGCCCGGTGCCTCTTGGTGAGGGCTTTCATCCCTGGTGTGTTGGGATAGGGAGCTACCAACCAGGGATAGCCGGGCAAGGTCGGGCCCGGCTGCTTCTTGCGAGGGCTTTTGATCCTTAGCGCTGGAGGGGCCGTAAGTGGCCTACTAAGGATAGGCCGAGCAGAGTTACTGCCCGGTATCTCTTGGCGAGGGCTTTTGATCCTTAAGGATTGCCAAGCAGAGTTGCTGCACGGTGCCCTCTAGACGAGGGCTTCGATCCCTAGCCGCTGGGCTGCCTCTTAGTGAGGTCTTAGCTCCACGAGGAAGGACCGAGCAATGAGGCTGCTCGGTTGCCTCTTGGCAAGGTTCTGTCCGACCTTCCCAAGATGAGTACCGAGGAGTTGGACAGTTGCGGGAGCCACGTGTCCGAGGGAGTGGTGAAGGTGAAGAGCCAGAATAGCGCCGTTTCGGTTTCGCATGGGGAGGCGCGACGTTTGCCGCGTGGCGCTTATGTTGCGGGTGAAACGGGCGACTGGTTGACTCCCAGGCGTTGTGGGCTATAAAACGGATGGAGCGTTGATTACTCCTTTCCTCACACCCGAAACGCCAGAATAGAGGATTTCCCTTTTACCATCTCCGATATCATAAACTTCGAGGATGTGTACCTCTACGACCAATACTGCACTGATGACACGGTGCAGTTAGTGATAGGCCGCATCGAGGATCACTTCGGCCAATTGCTCCCCCGGCGCTCCTCCCTTCTGCAGCTGTTGATGTACTCTATCTGGAAGGCGTCGCCGGGGCTCTACAACCCCTTATCTAAAGGGCTGAAAGACGAGGCCGTTGGAAAGCTAAGGTCTCGGAGGCGTTTCGGCCTGATTTCTGCGAGTCGGCTAAACCGCTCGGAGGTGCTCATCCTTGAGTGTTACCAGTTGAGGCACGATGCCGACGCTCGCGGGGGGAGTCAGAGGCAGCGGTTAGACGCCGCGAGGGCTCGGCTGGAGGAAATATGCTCAGAATACCACGAGCAGTGCTCTCTGCACCCCATTCCCCCGCTGTTGTAATTATCCCCCCTCTTTTTTTATGTACGACTGAAGAGCCTATAGTACCCTTTGAATGAATAAGATTCTTTTACTTTCGTTGCAATGCTTTATTGACCCCTTTTATTGTATAAACAAAAAGATCTCAAGAAAGGCGTACATCGTTTTGCAAAGGAAATACATGCTAGTAGATGATCTTATTTGCGCAGCTTGAGCCCCTCGGATGTTTGTTGGCATCTATGCCCGGCATAGGGCACCGAGCTTCGTGTGCACCAGACGTATCTTCGGCTGACACGACCATGATTTGGCCGATGTCAGCTCGGCAGGAGGGGAACGCTGCTCCTACTCGCGATCAGCTTGCCGCTTGTCCTTCAAGTACGCTGTGAGGTGCCCCGAACGGATGAGCTCCTCGATGTAGTCTCGGAGTTGTTTACAGCTCTTCGTGGAGTGGCCTAGCGACCTGTGGAAGCCGCAGTAGGGGGCCCGGGTTCGCTTTGAGGCCATGCGCGAGATCGGGGGAAACTTGAAGAACCCCTCGCCCTTGGTCTCTTCTAGTTGAGCGGGATGTACTACTGAAACTTCGGGAGATAGGGCTTAGACCGCTCAGGTCCCCTTCTCTCTTCCCTTGCCCTTTTCTTTTGGTCGGTTTGCTCTGCCCGGGGAAGATTTGCATTCACCTCGGATTCGAGCTGGACCTCGCGCTCGGTCCAGGCTTTTACCTCGGCCATGATCTTAGGTTGCGCCAATGCAAAGGAGCGTAACCACTCCTTGTGTCTAAGACCAGACCTCAGTGCCGTAATGATCGTTTCGTCTCGGTGCTCTGGGGCCTCGAGAAGGACGTTGTAGAAGCGGGTGACGTATGCTTTGAACGTCTTCTTGTCCCCGCTCTTGATCGTGAAGAGATGGTCAACTGTGCGTTTTTGCCGCCTGTTCCCGACGAAGTGGCCGAGGAATTGGGTGGCCAGCTCGTCGAAGGTTGAGATTGAGCGTGGCTCGAGTCCTCGGAACCAGTCTCGTCCCGATCGGATGAGAGTGGTCGGGAAGGCTCGGCATTGGGCGGCATCGGGCGGCATCGGAGTTGTCTTGGAAGCTCATTCCCGCGGTAATGCATCCAAGTGGTCCTTCGGGTCAGATTTACCGTCGAAGAAGAAGACCTTCGGGGGCTTGTTGCGAGAGGAGCCGTGTACGGCAAGCAGCTCCTCGGTGAACGATTTGGTGAACGAGTCGGCGACGTACTTAGCTCCGTCGCTCGAGCGGTGATTGTAGGGTGTTTTTCATCACCCCATTGAGATGGGAATACGCGCGCGCTTGTCAGGCGTATTACAGATTTCTCCTGTCTAGGGTAGGCCGGGATTTATTGATTGTGGGGATCCGAATCTCCGGCAGCCGCGGACTAAGCTGCCGTTAATTACCCCTGGCCTTTGGGGCTAGGGAACCTCCGATTAAAGGGTTAAACTGGTCATGCGAACTCAATGTGCAGTGTTGTGTTCTGTTTTGGAGGGGGCTTGGATATATCGGGAGCCACGCAGAGTTTTTACGGGGGTCCCGCTACCCGGATAGCGGGCTGGGGGTCAAGAGAGCTAGCAGCCCCCTTACGGGGTTGCGAGGCAACGTCCCGGCCCAAAAATTTTTTAGGAGGGACAGTGTTGTGGAGTGTGTATCTATCTATACATATATATACATGTATACATATATAAAAAAAAGGAAAAAGCGCCCAAAGGACGCGTGGGATCAGCGCCTTGAGCGCTGTGCGTTAGTGCGTCTCGTGTCGGCACGTGGGCGCTCGAGCGCTAGCACGCCACGTGTTGGCACGTGGGCGCTTGGCGCTTGAGCTCTAGGCGCTCGAGCGCCACGTGTCGGCACGTGGGCGCTCGAGCGCTAGCGTGCCACGTGTCGGCACGTGGGCGCTGGGCGCTCGAGCGCTAGCGCGCCACATGTCGGCACGTGGGCACTTGAGCGCAAGGCGCTCGGGCGCTTGGGCGCCGGTGAGAAAAAGAGACGTTTAGCCCCAGAAACTCCTGAAAGGGAAATTAGACTGGAGTTAAACTCCTAAAATGTTTTCAAGCTGATGAAGGGCTTCTTCCCTTGAGCCCTAGTTCTTCCCCAAAGTGGGGTTTCTGGAAATGGGTCTCCTTCTTCTTTCTTTGTTGGCCGGATCTTGAAGATTAAGAAATGTGAGATTTTAAAAATCTCTTCCTTTTGAGATCTGATGGAAGATCTGAGTTCCCCTTTATGGGTTTTGTGGTGAAAAACTATTTAGTTTTATAAAAGGAAGAGTAAAACTCTTGATTTTAATTCAAGAAAGAAGAAGGTTTTAGAACCATGAAGAAGGAGAAAGATCTCAAATCTAGATTTGCTCTTTGGAGAGAGAAAAAAGTTGTTGGGATATTTTCATTATCCTTGTCTTTATAGGCTATACACTTTACACATAACCACTTGGGCTTCACAAAATGGCATTTTGCCTATCCCATGGCTCATGTGCCATTTCTTTTTGCACATAAACCATGGGCTTTACAAAAAGTTGGCTTTATGCACATTTTTCTTACATTCATTCGTAAAATAAAATAAAAGATATACAATAAAATTATTTATTACAAAATTTTCATCTTGGCATGGGGGGAGGCCGGCCGCTTCATGTTCGGACTCGACCCGGGCATGAGCCCACTTGATCTGGGCTTGGGCCCACTTGGCTTGGGGTTGACTTTGATTTTGACTTGGTCAACCGGGGTGTAAATTTTTACCCCAACAAATTGCCCCCCATCAATAAATGCATACCACACATGTGGATCGTGTGCATAGAATTGATGGATCTTCTTTCACGTGGAAGCGACTTGATTTGGTTCCCGCTTTTGGGAAGTTGACACTGCCCTTTTTACGACATGGACGGTCGATTCTGCCCTTTTTGCGACTTGGACGGTCGATGCTACCCTTTTTGCGATGTGGAAGGTCGGTTCTGTCCTTTTAGCTGCGTGGACGGTCGGTTGTGCCCTTTTTGCGACTTAGACGGTCGGTTCTGCCCTTTTAGCGACGTGGACGGTCGGTTCTGCCCTTTTTGCTACGTGGACGGTTGATACTGCCCTTTTTGCGACTTGGACGGTCGGTGCTGCCCTTTTTGCTACTTGGACGGTCGGTGCTGCCCTTTTTACGACTTGGACGGTCGGTGCTGCCCTTTTTGCGACGTGGACGATCGGTGCTGCCCTATTAGCGACGTGGACGGCCGGTGCTGCCCTTTTAGCGACGTGGACGGTCGGTTCTTGATTTGACTTGCTCCGCTTCTTGCGACGTCACGGTTGAAGTTGACTTGCTGATTTGAAGTGATTTGGGTTGACATCAGCACCGCTGCACTGGAATATGGTACCAGGAGCGAATCATCATTTGTCATGAGGCGATTTCCCTCATTCCCAGTTTAACGACTTAGGGGTCATCTGTTCCCAGTTTAACGACTTAGAGGTCATCTGTTCCCAGTTTAAAGACTTAGGGGTCTATTGGATTGGAGTTTGGAATTTTGGGGTTAGGGTAGGCATCAGCATCGCTAACACTGAAGCACATGTGCCAGGAGCAATTCATCATTTGCCTTTTCCTGTTGGAAAGCGGTGGCTTAGGAGACAGGTTTAGGTCTCTATCACCTAAGGCTTTTCAATTTTATGAGCCGTAAGGGTCCCATAAAAGCATTTTCTCCCTACGAGTCGAAAGGATCTCGTAGGCGCACTTTCTCCTTAGGAGTTGTGGAGACACCCAAGTGTGTTTTTCCTTTATGAGTCGTAAGGATCCCACGAAGGTTTGTTCTCCTCATATATCGTGAGGACACATGAGTGGGTCTTTCCTAATGGAGCATAATTCCAAGGGCGGAGACCGGCCGCGTAACTGGTGATTGCGATGGGGCATGGGTATGCTGAGAATTAATTGAGCCTGTGGATTGTATACGACAGTCAATTTGGGGACTAACCGTAGGGCCGGGAGAATTTTGAGGGGTTGGATTTTGGTTGGCGTCTGCATCGCTACACTGGAATATGATATCAGGAGCGACTCATCATTCGCCGTTTGAGGACTTGGAATTTGGATCTTGTTTGGCATTAGCATCGCTGCACTGGAGCGATGCCAGGAGCAACTCATCATTTGCCTCGGGAGGTCTTGGGATTTGGTTTTTTGGGTCGGCATCAGCACCGCAAACACTGAAGCGAAACGCCAGGAGCGACTCATCATTTGCCGTTGCCCGTTGGGGAACGATGGCTTAGGAGACAGGTTTAGGTCCCTATCACCTAAGGCTTTTCAATTTTATGAGCCGTAAGGATCTCATAAAAGCATTTTCTCCCTACGAGTCGAGAGGATCTCGCAGGTGTATGTTCTCTTTAGGAATCGTGAGGATTCCTAAGTGTGTTGTCCCTTTGTGAGTCGTAAAGATCTCACGCAGGGATTTTCTCCTCACAAGGTCGAGAGGACTTTGCGAGTGTGTTTTATCCCTTTTCACAAGTTTGCGCCCTTTCGGGTTTTCACAAACTCGCCGGCAGTTCTGCTGTTTTTACTCACGGAGCCCTTTCGGGTTTTCATCCGTGCCCGTTTTGCTTGTGGACATACCGTTTTGTTTTGTTTTTGTTTTTTCTAACAACTGGTGGGACTTTTAAAAGTAGACTCACTGGCGGTACTTGGGAGAGATAGGGGTCATTTACGCCCGTGGATTGTATACGGTTTTGCAGGATGTATGATCCAGACCGTAGGGCCGGTGAGCTCAATTCTCCTGCGACTTGGAGCATTCACGCGTAGTATTTCTTGAGATATCGGCCATTGATGGGTGACATGGGCCTTTCTCCCTCGGCACTTATTAGTTGGTAGGATCCTCCGTCGAACACTTTCTCGATGACGTATGGTCCTTCTTAGTTTGGCTCGAATTTTCCCTTAGCATATCGATTTGGGATGATCGGTCTTTTGAGGACCAACACCAATTCACCTTTCTTGAAAGCGCGGAGACGGGTTATCTTGTCATAGGCCCGTGACATTTGGGATCTGTATAGCTCCAGATTTTGCTGCACCGCGAGCCTCTTTTCTTCGAGAGCGTCGAGCTCTTCAAGCCGAAGGAGCACGTTTTCCTCCTCCATCAACTCGTGCTGAACGGCCATTCTTAAGCTTGGAACTACGACTTCGAGAGGGGGGACCGCCTCCACTCCGAACAGCAATGAGTATGGAGTGGACTGAGTTGGAGTACGGTGCGTGGTACGATATGCCCACAACGCCTCGTGAAGTTTGAGATTCCAGTCTCTCTTGTTAGCTGAAGCATTTTTCTTCAGGAGCCTGCATAGAGTCTTATTGAAAGTTTCGGCCAGCCCATTGGCTCTTGGATTATAGATGGAGGAATATCTCCAGTCTATCTTGTGTTACGTAGCGAATCTTGAGATTTTGAAGCTCTTGAAAAAAAGCCCGTTGTCAGAAATGATTCTTCTTGGTGTACCGAAACGGTATAGAATATTATGCTGGAAGAATGTCAGAATATCTACTGTCTTGACTTCTTTTAGCGAGACGACTTCAGCCCATATGGAGAAATAGTCAGTTGCGGCCAATATGAACCGGTGGCCTTTGGATGACGGAGGATCAATTGGGCCAACTATGTCGGTTCCCCAGACTTCGAAGGGCCACGACGCCACCGTAGGATGCAACGGATTGGGGTGCTTGTGAATGAAATCACCGTGAATTTAGCAGATATAATATTTCTTTGCATGCTCTCCGCAATCCCGTATCATGGTGGGCAAGTAATACCCAAGCCGTTTAATTTGAAGTCGCATCCTGAGACCAGATTGATAAGCACCGCAAACGCCTGAGTGAACTTCTTTCATGACTTTTTGGGCTTCGGCCGATGACAGGCACCTGAGCCAGAGTTGGTCATATGACCTGCGGTATAGCGTGTCATTTACAAACACGTATCGGAGAGCTCTCTTCTTCAGCTGAATCCTTGCAGATTTTCCTTCGGACAGCTTGTCGTATCGGAGGTGCTCTATGAAGGGTTCTCTCCAATCGGGCTCGTCTTGGATGATCGAAGCTTTTTCGGCAGGACTGCTCTTCTGTTCCGCGCTTTCCTCTTCTCGTAGAGAGACAGGGGGTAGAATTTGCCGGCTCCTGACTGTAATCGGAATTTCATCCATGTCAAGATCTGCCAGCTCCTTAGCTAAGCGAGCGAGTACGTCAGCCTTTCCGTTCAACGCTCTAGGGACTCTCGTTAGTTCAATGTGAGTGAACCGTTTCATGAGTTCCACCACCCGACTTCTGTACCGAGCTAACTCAGGTTTATATATCTTATAGTCGCTGCTTACTTGGTTGACGACAAGCTGGGAGTCACCGTAAACCCGTAGCCGAAGGATTTCCATTTCTATGGCGAGCTCCAAACCAGCTATCAGAGCTTCATACTCGGCCTCATTGTTTGTGCGAGGCTCGGTGAGAGCAAAAGAACGCCGTAGGGTTCCCATTGATGGCGTGATGAACATCAATTATCCCTGCTTTTATCTCCGGGACGCTTGATTTACTGGAGGTCCTTATCGATGAGGCCCTATCGAAGTAGAGCTCCCAACATGGATCGTCATTCTCGAGGTGCAGCACTTGTTCATCGGGTAACTCGCAATTGAGTGGTAACCCTTCTGGTATGGGATGAGCAGCGAGAAAGTTTGCAAGAGCTTGCCCTTTTACTGCTTTCTGAGGAGTATAAACTATGTCAAACTCAAGTAGCATGACAGTCCATCTTGCCATTCTGCCGGCTAGGCTTGCTTTGGTCATCAAGTGTTTGAGCGGGTCGACCTTGGAGATCAGCATAACCCGATGAGCGAGCAGATAGTGCCTCAGCTTCTTTACAGCAAATATCAGAGCCAGGCATTGCTTTTCGATTGGGGAATAGTTGTGTTCCGTCCCGACTAGAGTTCGACGGAGGTAGTAGAGGGCATTTTCTTTTCCCTCCTCGTTATTCTGGGCAAGGAGCGCACCGAGTGACTCATCTAGCGCGGCAGTGTAGAGAATCAGCGGTTTATTTGGAATGGGAGCGGCCAGCACTGGAGGGTGCAACAAGTATTGTTTGATGCTTTCGAACGCTGCTTGACATTCGGCATCCCAGATAAAAGGAGCTCCTTTCTTCATGAGCTTTGAGAAGAGCCTATATCTTCGCGATAAATTTGAGATAAACCTCCCTATATAAGCGAGCTTGCCTTGAAATGATCTCAGCTGCGTCAGACTCTTTGGAGGGGGTATCTCCATGATGGCCTTTATCTTTGATGGGTCAACTTAAATCTCTCGATGCCGGACTATAAAGCCCAGGAATTTTACTGATGACACGCTAAAAGCGCACTTCAGGGGATTCATCTTCAGATTGTATTCCCTCAGTCTGGTGAGAACGGTCCTAAGATCTTGGATATGATCGGCCTTGGTTTTAGTCTTGACGACCAGATCATCAACATAACATTCGACAACTTTATGAATTAGGTCATCAAAGATATTGGTCATTGCCCTTTGGTACGTAGCACCTGCGTTCTTCAGTCCGAACAGCATCACCTTGTAGCAGTATATTCCGATCGGGGTTCGGAATGCTGTGTGCTTCTCATACTCAGGCGACATTTTGATCTGATTATACCCAGACGAGCCATCCATAAAGGCGAACAGTTCGTAATTTGAGGTGTCATCGACCATCATTTCCATGACCGGTAGCGGGAAGTCGTCTTTAGGACATGCCTTGTTGAGGTCCCTGAAATCGACACAAACTCGGATTTGCCCATTTTTCTTCTTCACTGGGACTATGCATGCGATCCAGTCCGTATATTTTTCCTCCCTGATGAAGCCGGCATCGATGAGTTTCTTGGTTTCCTCGATGACATTTTCTTCCAACTCCCTTCTCATTCTTCGAGGAGCTTATTTGACTGGCTTAGCATCAGGAGATATAGTCAGCTTATGCACGGCTACTTCAGAGGAAAGGCCAGGCATTTCTTTGTACGTCCACGCGAAGCAGTCAACGAACTCGTGCAGCAGGGCGGATATATGCGCTTTCATTTCCTCTGACAAGAGCGAGCTAATGTAGGTCGGCCTTGAATTATCGGGTGTTCCTAAGTCAATCTCGGTTAGCTCGTCAAAGGTTGCTTGTCCGCCATCTTCGAGCTCTTGAGGAGCTTCTTTTAGCTCGGCTATCTCGTCGTCATCACTTGATCTTTCGCTGGCCTCACCAACATGGATCATGTAGCACGCTTTGGAATCAGGTTGAATGTAGCCCATGCCCCGTCTATCTGGAATTCGTCCATCGATGAGTGCTCGGACCTGAGGCGGATACCATAGCCCTTCGTAAAACTTTGCTTCGATCTCCATTTGATATAACCGGCATCCGCACTTTTTAAAGTATTCCTGCATCTCGAGCGCATAGTATCTGGGATTGAAGACGGCTCTTATGCCTCTCTCATAGGGAAGGCACGCGACAGACAAATCGTCCGGGTGCACAACAGGATTTGACCCATAAAACAGGATGCCCTTCTGTCCATTTTTCTTTCCGGGAACGTCGAAAGTTTTCAGCTGGTCCACGGTGGAGACCGACAATGCATCGAGCTCTTTGCACATCTTCTCTGGTACCCTTGTGACAGCTAGGGGCCGTTCTGCGATTTCGAAGGTCTCTCGTAGTTTTGTTTGTTGCATAGGGGTCCAATCTGCACAGCTGTTGCACGGCAGGTCCTCTTCCTACGACTCTTCAGTGTCACTGCCAAGATAAGGACGGACTTTGCTGCTAGACGGGGCCTCAGTAACAGATTCGTCCGTATCGCTACCGAAACGAGAGCGAGTTTTACGGAAGGACAGACTTCCAGCGTAGGACTCATCAATGTCGCTACCGAAACGCGGGCGCACTTGGGCGTTTTTGCTTTTGAAGGTGACAGCCGGCTCAGACTTGCTTTTGAGTTTTGGGGCTGTTCTGTCTTTGGTCAGCTGTGGCTCAGCGCTTTGGAGGTTCACAAAGTACCGAGAATCTTCATATCGGACTTCATGCACACCAAACGGCTGGATGTCTCCGTCAATGCGTCTTTCTTCGCCATTTCTAGTATACTTCATGCATTGATGGAGAGTTGACGGAACGATACCGTAATCGTGGAGCCACGGCCGTCCCAAGAGAATCTTATAAGACGTGTCAGTGTCGATTACGTATATCATAGCTTCAATTTGCAAATCCCTGAATTTGATTGGCAAAGCTATAGACCTCAGAACTTGCTGGCAGTTTTGATTGAAGCCTTGAATAACAATCCTTTCTCTTGACAGGTGTCGGACGTCCATTGACAAACTCTTCAGAGTCCGCAAGTTCATGATGTTCACTCAAGACCCCGGATCAATCAATATGCGATTAATCCGATCTCCGTCGCTGTACCCGGTCACATAAAGTGGCCGATTATGCTCAGTCGTTCCCAGTAGCAAGTCTTCATCCTTAAACGTGACTGCGGCGGCTTGCAAAATGTACTGAGCTTCTTTCATATTAATTTCCGCAAAGTGAGCCTGATATCGCTCAGGGTTTTGTAGAGCATGAATGAGAACATCTCTAAGCTCTTGAGATAGAACCAAGGCATCGTAACTGCTAAAGAGAGACGGAAGCTTTCGGAGGTGAGCCAAGACATTATAGTCTACTGGGGAAGGACTCGAATCTTCATGAGCAAGTTCTCTGCCATCTTCTTCATTAGCGACTTGTTTTTCCTTCCCTTTTAGAGCGTTGCCCTGATTTGGCGGTAGAGCCCTGCCGCTTCTAAGCTGGATTTGGTTGGCTTTTATGGCGAGCTCCTCGTCCTCTTCGGGAAAACAGATCTCCTCCGAGTCGCTGCCAAGATGGATGGCGTAGCAGGTCACTATTGGGATCTCTTCATTGGAGTCTTCTTCTAACTCCTCCAGAATTTCAGCCGCTTGTACAGGGAGGAACTCCTTCAATTGAATTAGAGTTCTTTCCTTCTGTTCATATTTTTCGAGGGAATCGATATATTTTTGAATGGTCGATCTCCCTGCACACTCCTTTTCGCGCCGAGCTGCACTTTTCTTCTTCTTGAGCATTTTGGATTTTAATCCTGATGGAGCCGCATTGGCAGCTGGAAAGGTAGATTTCTTCTGCTCTTCCCATTCCGTCCTGGGCTCTTTCCGAAGTAGCTTTATCATCTTCTTCGTCTTATTAGATATGTGCGTACTCCACGGAGGCCGCGGTGAGTCCGTTTCATTTCTCAGGGCAGCGGGTTCGGCTGTCTGCTCCCAGAAGGCTTCAGCTTCTGTCTGTATAAAGTTGCTGGTTACAACTTGATTGTTCACCAACACACTTTTGGACAGCTCGATCTATCCAGCCTTATACTACTTCTCGACCCGGTCCTTGAAGATATAGCAATCCTCGATTGCATGGCTCACTACTCGGTGGTACGGGCAATATAGGGGATTGTCGGTCATTTTTGCTTCTTGAGGTCTTTTCGACTCTGGCAATTGTAGCCCGTTGTTCAAGGCATCTTTAAATATCTTTCGGACCTTGTCCCTCCTGAAAAAGTAAATCTTATTCTTTTTCTCCTCTAGGGAAGGTCCATCTCCTCCCAACAATGGCTTTCGAGACCGGTTGGTTTTGGATTCGCCCGCCCTTCGCTTTTCTTCATTGTCGGACGCATTGAAGACATTGGCACTGCTGGAACTCCCGCTTCTACGGCTGTCGTCCCGCTTGCTCTTCCAAGTTTTGTCTCTCTGAGAATCCAGGATAGACTCTTGTTTCGAGCGTTCCAGCATTTGGACTTTCTTGGTTAGCTCTTGAAACGTCTTGAGGCCTGCTGTACACAAGAACGGGACCATCCAATTGCTGAGGTTCCCAACCAGAAGGCTGACGGACTGGTCCTTCTCCAGCGGCAGTTCACACTTGACCGTGAGATTACGCCATCGGGCGATAAAGTCGGTGTTGCATTCATTCTTCCCAGGCTTGGTCCACACAATGTCGGCAATGGAGATTTTATCACTGACACTCATGAACCTTTGCCGAAACAGAGACTCCATTTGGCAAAGGTAATGACGGACCCGTCTGGTATACTCGCGTACCAGTCGAAAGCAACACCAGTCAGGCTATTGACGAACTGACGAAGAAGGAGCGCATCATTGCCCCCTGTATTTCCGCACGATATTTTGAAGTGGGCAACGTGCTGATTTGCATTTCCCGTTCCGTCAAATCTTCCGAACTTAGGAATGACGCAGCCGCTCGAGAACTCGATCAGATCGTACTGTGCGGGATATAGTCGCCCACTACTGCCAACTTCTTTCTGAGCTTCAGCTTCGGCCACCAATGTTTTAACCTTGCTGGTGACCAAATCCATTATCCGGTCTTGTGTTAGCGGGATAGTGCTATCTGGGGCCAAGGCGTCCCCAGAAGCGGAATGTGGCCGGCTTTCGTGCGGCTTGACCAGTCTTGGACCCAAAGGAACAGGCATTGGCTGTTTCGGATTGTCATCACCCGGCTGATGAGTAGCGACTTGTGCTTGACTGGGAGGCGCTCGAGCAATTTGAGCCGTAAGCTGCATCACAACGTTCGTTAGGTCGTCAATTTTTGAATAGAGCTTGGCCATCTCATTATCTTTGCTCTTGAGCTTTTTCCGAAGTCTTGAAGCAGCTCTTGTTCCGCGGTCCTGGGACGGAAAGTCGGCTCTTCCTCGTTGGCCGAGCTTGACTCTGCCTGGACAGAAGGGTCCTTCTGCCTATCGTCCTCATCGAGAGGGTTTTCTTCATCCAGTGGAGGCGGCTGTTCTTGGGCAGCGGCAACCACATTCAAGCCAGATTGGACTTGGGATGTAGTGGCCCCATCCTTGCTTTTGCTGCGAAGGTTGTCGCTGGGACGCCCACCCGCCATATAGACCGTATGGATAATATATCCAGCCGTTTTTTTATTATCGGCGGCTGGCCTGACCAGCTTCTTGAATGGCGCTGGCGCTTCTTTTCTGGGTTTGCCCCGCTGCTTTCGTGCGGCACAGAGACAATATCATACTTTTCTGTTGGGGCCGGGACACGTCTCTTTGTAGCGACGTTCGGACCGCTGTCTTCTTGATTCTGGTGGTCATGGAATTTTTCTGAACCCATTTCAGAGGTTCGAAGGAATTGCTGATCTTTACGGCCGACTCAACCGTCGTCACAGAGTAACCCTGCTATTGGAACTTCACAAGATTCCACTTGGCCGAATCCCTGGCCATCTTGTTGGCTCGATACCTGAGCCGCTTCTGCCATAACTTTTCTGTTCTAAGCACCTGGCAAACTTCGGCTCTTTGGGAAGACGCCGTAGACCGGGTGATGGAGGATTTTGGAGATACGCTCAATTGTGCATTTGTTGGAGTCATCACCTGAGCTCGTCCGCAACATTTGATGTTGCCCTTTGTACCGGAAGTTTTGCCCCCAGCTGGAGCGCCAGAGAGTCGTTCAGACACTGTCTTAAGCTTCGGTTGTGGTGCCTTAGCGATCACAACATTCGGCCTCTTGCCCCTTGAGACCGGCTTGGCCATCTGTTGCCGGGATTTCTGCCAGATGAGCACTTCCGGCAGGGTAGATGATGACGGAGCCAAACTGACGGGGTAGTTCCTCCCACTGTCGACTGAGACTTGCGGGAAGAACCACACGAGCATTAACCTTGACCACGTACGGGATCGGGGTCGCGTTGGAAGCTGAATTCGTCTTGGGAGACATTGTCGTCGAAAGTTGATTGCTGCACGAGAAAAAAACATCATTTCAGTATAGGCAATCAATATGTATATGGATTGAGTTCGCATGAACGTTTAACCCGGAATATGGGAGGAGAGAAAGATCCCACCGGGCGTGCCAGAATCTGAAGGGTGTTTTTCGTCATCCCATTGAGATGGGAATACGCGCGCGCTTGGCAGGCGTACTACAGATTCGCCTGCCTAGGGTAGGCCGGGGTTTATTATTTGTGGGGATCCGAATCTCCGGCAGCCGCAGACTAAGCTGTCATTAATTACCCCTCGTCTTTGGGACGAGGGAACCTACGATTAACGGGTTAAACTGGTCATGCGAACTCAATGTGCAGCATTGTGTTCTGTTTTGGAGGGGGCTTGAATATATCGGGAGCCACGCAGAGTTTTTACGGGGGTCCCGCTACCCGGATAGCGGGCTGGGGGTCAAGAGAGCTAGCAGCCCCCTTACGGGATGCGGGGCAGCGCCCCGGCCCAAAATTTTTTGGGGAGGGACAGTGTTGTGGAATGTGTGTATCTATACATATATATACATGTATACATATATATATATAAAAAAAAAGGAAAAAGCGCCCAAAGGACGCGTGGGGTCAGCGCCTTAAGCGATGTGCGCTTAGACGCTAGCGCGCCACGTATCTGACGCGTGGGCGTTGGGCGCTCGAGCGCTGGCGCGCCACGTGTCGGCACGTGGGCGCTTGGCGCTCAAGCGCTGGCGCGCCACGTGTCGGCACGTGGGCGCTTGGCGCTCAAGCGCTGGCGCGCCACGTGTCGGCACGTGGGCGCTTGGCGCTCAAGCGCTGGCGCGCCACGTGTCGGCACATGGGCGCTTGAGCCAAAGCGCTCGAGCGCTAGCGCACCACGTGTCGGCACGTGGGCGCTGGACGCTTGAGCGCTAGGCGCTCGATCGATAGCGCGCCACGTGTCGGCACGTGGGCGCTGGACGCTCGGGCACCCGGACGCCGGCGAGAAAAAGGGGCCTTTAGCCCTAGAAACTCCCGAAAGGGAAATTAGACTGGAGTTAAACTCCTAAGATGTTTTGAAGCTGATGAAGGTCTTCTCCCCTTGAGCCCTAGTTCTTCCCCAAAGGTGGGTTTCTGAAGATGGGTCTCCTTCTACTTCCTTTGTTGGCCGGATCTTGATGGGTCTCCTTCTTCTTCCTTTGTTGGCCGGATCTTGAAGATCAAGAAGTGTGAGATTTTTAAAATCTTTTCCTTTTGAGATCCTGATGGAAGATCTGAGTTCCCCTTTGTGGGTTTTGTGGTGAAAAACTATTTAGTTTTATAAAAGGAAGAGTAAAACTCTTGATTTTAATTCAAGAAAGAAGAAGGTTTTAGAAACTTGAAGGAGAAAGATCTCAGATCTAGATTTGCTCTTTGGTGAGAGAAAAAAGTTGTTAGGATATTTTCATTATCCTTGCCTTTATAGGCTATACACTTTACACATAGCCCCTTGGGCTTCACAAAATGGCATTTTGCCTATCCCATGGCTCATGTGTCATTTCTTTTTGCACATAAGCCATGGGCTTTACAAAAATTTGGCTTTATGCCCATTTTTCTTACATTCATTCATAAAATAAAATAAAAGAAATACAATAAAATTATTTATTACAAAATTTTTATCTTGGCATGAGGGGAAGCCGGACGCTTTATGTTCGGACTCGACCCGGGCATGGGCCCACTTGATCTGGGCTTGGGCCCATTTGGCTTGGGGTTGACTTTGATTTTGACTTGGTCAACCGGGGTATAAATTTTTACCCCAACAGTGATCTTCCCGATTCATACCCTCGATCTTCTTCTCGAGAGCGTCGAATCAGCCGTGGTACCCCGACGATTCGGCGCATTCTGATCCTTGGCCTCTGCTGTCGGAGGCCTGCGTCTGGCCGCGGCCTCGGTTCCTCTCAATAAGGTTCCTTAGATCCCCCGGCGAAGTAGTCTTCGAGCCGCCGTGGCGAGTCCCGTCTGCGCAACCCCGTCGAGGGAGGGGTGTCGGTCATGCCTGGTAACAGGCGAGCTGACCGACATCTCCTCGGGAGGGACAGGTGCACGAAGGATCTCGGGGCGATGTGCTCTGGCGACGGACCTCGGCGTGGAACTGTGGGGCGCCCAGCAGGTCTCAGAACGTATTGGCCCGGGAGATCTGCGGCCGCGGGAGGTAGGGAGGCGGTGGTCGACAGCGCCGACGCGAACGGAGTCTTCTCTCTCCCGGTAGGGGTCCCGATCCCGAGGCGGGGGTGCGGCGACCTGGGGGGTCTTGCCCTACCTTTTGGACGCGGATGAGCGCCTCGACGAAGGACGTAAGTCGATCTATTCGGTCGGCAAGGGCGCTGATGGCATTCGGCGGAGGAGGTTCGTCCGCACCTCCGTTGAGGGGGAGGCGGCGGCTAGTGCTAGGATCGTCGTGATGATTACTCGCCATTGGACTGAGATCGAAAGATCTAACTTTTGTTTTTGTAGAATCAAAGGTTTCCCACAGACGGCGCCAGCTGAAGCGGCCCGGATCGCGCCAAGATGTTGCCTTCCGTCGATTTGCTGATGGCGGCAATTGGCGGCTGAGATTGGATCTGGAGGCAGGCTCCTGAAGCTTGTGTATCTCAATGGGTTTGAGGTTGTTTGGGCCGAGCTACCTGCAAGGAAAGTCCCGGGGTGGCTGTACCACCGAGAACCCTCCGACGGTCAAGTTAGAGGAAATCCGAGCAGAGTAACGGCTTAGTGGAGTAGAAATGGCTTACTTGAATCATCTGAAGAAGAGATTTATATAGTGGTGGTAGCAGGCAGGGCAGGCGTAAGAATCACGCCGGCCGTTACGCTCCCGACGTCACGCCCGCGTGATGAGCGGGGTCTCCCATTAATGGCGAAACAGGCTCGTTAATGGGGATCGTGATGGTGTGGAACGTGGGATGTGGCCGGTGGATATCTCGCGCATGGCAAGATTCGCGGAATGGCGGTTGCGCCTGTGAGCGGTGTCGTTGGTCGGTCGTTGAGACCGAGGAAGATGACCTCGGCAGGAGAGCTCGCGGACGAGCGGGAAAGCTGAAGTATCTTGGTTCTGCGGTAGCCCGGGAACGAGCCGTGAGGCCAAGGAGGCCAATCGTGCTGGGGGTCGGAGGCGAGCCAGCTTTGTTTGTAAGACGGGCGTGGGAGTGGTCTGGTCGGCCACTGTAGGCCCTTTCTTGTATACTCTGGGACACGTCACCTGCCACGTGTCATGATCTGGGAGATCACCGATATTGAGCATCATCACTCCGCCTCCACTTACTCCTATCGAACAATATATTTTCATTGAGTCCTTTGGCAACCATATCGTTTCGCATCACCTCCATCCATGTTTTCTTCGGTCTTTCTTTTGCCCTTTTGCCATTGCCCGTATCGAGAGTATCTATTCGTCGAACCGGTGCTTCCATAGGTCTGTGTCGCACATGACCAAACCAACTTAACCGGTTTTCCCGCATCTTCTCCTCCATAGGTGCTACACCAACTTTTGCACGAATATCCTCATTTCGCACCTTATCTTTTCTAGTGTTACCGCACATCCAACGAAGCATGCGACTCTCCGCTATGTGCATCTTCTGTATATGATGCTTCTTAGGAGCCCAGCATTCTATACCATATAATAAGGCAGGCCGAATAGCGCTTCGAATGGAACCCGGGAAAAAATTCAGATTTTAGATTTCGTCTCTTATTTTTAAGCCAATTTTTTCTTGCCCTACCAGACTTGAAGTGGCTCTGCCAATGGTCTTCGTAAATACATTATTCTACAAAAGCTAGCTGGTAACCGGCACCTATAATTTTTAACCGGCACCTATAATTTTTACTAGCCAGAGATAACTGGAATCTACCACCACAAATAAGAGTATGACAAAGATTGTGTACCTGAGATAGATTTCTATCATGATAGTGAAATACTTGTGTTTCCTATGGATTTTAATTAATATGACTTGGATTTGGTCAGACCGCATAAATTTTAATGCTATCTTGATCAGTTATTTGTCTTGTGTTCTCAAATAGTTTTGAGGGATTCGGCGCCATTCCAAGCACTTAGCTAAATGCTACTTATAAGTTTGGCATGATGAAAAATAAGAATGGAAGCTTGAATTATTTATTTTACATATATAGTCATTTATTTAGTTGATTCGAGTATTTTTTTCCAAAGTGAGATATTCCTATTTTAATCATTAGCTAGGATTTTTGCAATGCAATATGTTCATCATTAAGATGGAGTAGCATTAGGCGCATATCAATTAACACATAGTTAGTCAAGTTGAATCTTTGTGAAATGTATTGTTGCGCCACAACATTATGTCTAAATGCATAGTTGATAACTTATGAGGGATCTGACAAGGCATAGATTGATTGACGATATTGAATAGAGCTAAATTAAATGAACTTTAATTTCTCTGTCAAAGATGATCAAAGGAAACTATTTGACTTGACGCCTGATCCAAAAAGATTAAGATCAATAAATTTAGTGACGCATCCAATCAGTTCTATAGAATGATAACTGGTTTCACGATATAAATGAAGAAGAGAAGTTGGGTTATGAGATATGTTGAGTTTTGACTTAATGATTATGAGAATGTTACCGGGTCTATCTTCAGTTATTGCGCTATACATACTTAAAAACGGAAATGTTGTGTAGCTAAATGCTTAAATAAACAAAACACACACACACGGGAGTGATCCATTGCAATTGCAAACCGGTCCGCGTTTATTAAAAACAGAAACTCACGGTCTATGACATATTTGAACGATCCAATCAGTTTAAGTTAATCACCCTACCCTCAAATGTATGTGTATGAAAAATCAAAGAATTTAAAGACCTGATACCTACCTATGTATCGGATGAAGTTTATGTTGCATTATCGAAAGACGTTCATTTTTGCACCTACTGATGCATATGTTAGAGATCTTTAAATCTCTTGATTTTTCATATACGTACATTCGAGGGTAGCGTGATCAACTTGAACGGATCGGATCGTTCAAATATGTCATGGACCGAGAGTTCCCGTTTTTAAAAAACACGGAACGGTTTGGAATGGAGCGCTCTCCCGTGTGTGTGTGGGTGTGTGTGTGTGTGTATGACGGGTTTCTTGATTAATTAGTTTCCATTTTATTCCGTTTCAATCACTATCAACAATCAAAAATATATTTATCAACATCTAACCAACAACATGGACAAACTACAAGCAATCTGCTAAAAAGATACGAAGACGAAATCAAAAGTAATCAATTAAAACGCTAATTGCACATGAGTGATTGCAAAATATATGGCATGTTATTCAATGCTTAGAAAATCCTAAGATGGTTAAGAGTGTAAATTAATTGGATGCGACTCCCTTAGAATCAATCCGCAATCGACCACTCATTCAGAAGAGGAAATTATTATGACATGAGCTAATATATTCCCAATTGTTTCGACAAATTATTTGTTGTTACAGTAAACCCTAGCTTCATTGATTACATCTGCTTATTAGTGAATAAACAATGTCTTAACTACTCTTATTGTCCGTATCTTTTTGGGTGTTAAAGTTTAGTAAATGAGTTCAATGATTACCAGCAGACGAGCAAAAGATCTAATAAGAAGGGGGGGGGGAGAGAGAGAATGAAAAGAAAGATGGGATGTGCTAGCATGCTTACAGCTGTTCTGCTCCTCTCTCTCTCTCTCTCTCTCTCTCTCTCTCGATTTGACACTATTGATTGGGACAACCTACAAAACCCTAAAACCTACTAACTCATCTAGCACCAATTTTCAGTAGGTACAAATTCAATTGATTCGTTATTCACTAAAAAAAATACACCTTTGAACAACAAAATGGATGTGATTAATTTATGAGTAATTCTCTACTCCCCAAGACACGTTCCCTATCTTTATGCCGACCCCCAGTCCCCTCCCTCCTCCTTTATGTCCCATCAAACTAACCCTGGTTAATTACTTGTTAAACATTAATATGCATGATAACTAAGTTTTAGATAAACCAATTTTGCCAAATATATAATAATAATTATTATAAAAAAAACTCACCAGGTGTTGGGATTGGATTTCTTGAAGGGGTGGAATCACTACTGTTGCTCTTCCTCCTCCGCTCGTTGTGCCCGGCCAGCCTCCGCCGGCAGCTCCGCTTCGAGTCGTCGAACTCCGATATCGCATGAAACCTACATGATCAATTCACCACATTACCAAATATTTGAATGTAATTTATGGATTTGATTAGGCTATTCAACTCGAGAAATTATTCAGTTCAGTATGCCGGATACAGCGTATATATGTAATGTAAATTCTCAAACAAATTGGTGGGACTTCGACTCTCAAGAGTCCAGACATACATGAGCTAGTTGCATGCACACATGGGAATTTTTCCTCCTGGTTTTATTGATTGGCTGTAATTAATATTTCATTATTAGAAACGGCAGTACTTAAAAAGAGCATGTTTTTCAAACTGTGGGGGGGGTTTCTTGCTAATCGGACAAAGACCTGCTGCATTGCTGGCAGAAGCGCTGCTCGGAGCCGAGGACGACGACTTTGGGGGCCTTGGAGTGCATCTCGCAGACCTTGTGTCTCCTGTGGTAGTCTTTGGCATCCATCAGGGACTTGGTGCACCCCTCCACCTGGCACGTGGGGATCACGTGCGTCGCCGCCGCCGACGACGACGACTGCCTGTCTCTCTTTATCGCACCTGCAGCTGCAGCGGCAGCGGCAGCATGATCTCCGGCGTAGTACTGCCTCTTCCCAAGCTTCAGGCACGTGATGTGGTGGCCGTGGGCCCCGCCCAGAGACGGGTCCACCAGCTGCTGGGTGCTGCTGGGGTAAGAGGAGCAGGAGGCAGCGGCAGCAAACATGTGGCGAGCAGCCCAGTTGTTCTCCATTTTAAACCAAAAAAAAAAAATTACTACAAAAACAGCTTTAATTGGTCCCTCTCTTTCTGATTTTGCTTTTCAGAGAGAGAGAGAGGGGAAGAGAGAGGGAAGTTGAGTATATGAGAGGCTGAGGAGGGTGGGATCACGTGCGACGGCAACTGTAGAGAGAGGAGGTCACGTGCTCGAGTGGTTCCATCGGAAGGGACAGCTGCATGAAACGTGGATCTCTGACAAAAGGAGAGACGGGGGAGATCCTCATCGGCCTATCGCAGAATTTATTTCACCACCTGTCCAAATGACGACTTTGCCCCTGTAGCGGTGCAGTTGCCACTTGCCAGGGATGCGGAAAATTCCCAGTCGCAACTATCGTAACTTTTCTTTACAATGACTATCCATATCCGCTCTCCGTCCGTGTCTGATGATAATCATAAGTGGAAAGTCTCCATATCACGACACGTAGCAGATGACGTGTCGTCTATATAAGCACACTAGATTCCTGGGTGGCTATAGAGCTGGAATATGTATGATGCAAAGAGGACATTCCTTGTCGTCTCGCCTCCGAGATAGCACCAGACCTTTTGGGACTCCCCTGAGTATGTTCCTTCTTCGTCTAACCGCCAGCCAATAGCTCATCTTCGAGCAATCATAGAGTTGAGCTTCCTTTGCTTCTTTGCTCGTCTTCGAGCTATCCTATAACTAAAATTCCTCAGCACCTTTGTTGGGCCGGGAGCATGGAGCATAAGCGTCCTCGTAACGGCTCCGTGTATCCCGCCACGGTGAGATCTCCGCCGCTCCATGTCCCGCATCCCATGCCAGCGTATCTCGCCATTAATGAGCGTATCTCGCCATTGATGCGGATGTTACGTATGGACGGAACTGACTGCGAGAATCTCGCAGCAGCTCGCTCCGATGCGACCCCTATATAAATCCCTCCTCCGGTGACTCGGACTCGATCATTCCAATACGTCGCTATTCTGCCCAATTATCTCCTAGCACCTACTTGATCGTCGAAGAGTCCTACGGTGGTTTCTCACCCCGAGACTTCCTTTACAGGTAGTTCGGCGTCTACAGCAATCAACAAGCCATTGAGATCCACACCCAAACTCCACCACAAATCTCGGTTGTTCAGCCCCACTGACCATAAGATCGACAGAGGACAACATCTAAGGAAGATTCAGAGCTCCATCGGTGTCACCAAAGGTACGTATCACTTATATTCGATCCTCATCCGTATTTGTTATTAAAAGTTGCAACGGTTTCCTATATCCGTTTATTTTACATCCATATTTATATCAGAACTTTATTAAATACAAATAGAAGTTTTCATTTCCGAAGACAATCGGTATAGGTATTGGATTCACCAGGGACTACCGAATGCGGATATGGCAACACCTCTGACCGCTCCGTTTCCGACCCATTGACATCCCTACCAGTTTCTACTCTTGGTGGATATGGGTGCATACAATTTTGAGTTTGCTGGATCTGATACGAGGGATATAAAGAATATCGAGAACTTCTACTCTCTCCAATATAACCTGCTATTATTAGATTTTAGATTTTAGCCGCATGTCAAAGAACTAAAAACCATAAACCCATTAGCCGTCCTGATTTAACCTCCTTCTTACACGTGGATCTAATAGTTATTAATGGCAGATGACTCATATTAGCAGACACTTTGACTCTATGTAAGAATGGGTTTGTTGGTGGGTTGGTTGGTGGGCGAGTTGCTTTTGCTTTTTTGTTCTTAGGAATTTTGGATATAAAATTGAGGGATTTTCTTTTGTTCTTACCAATTCGAGGAGGATTGTTAGATTCTTGGCATTATTTTTCTCGGCTGCCTATATCTAGCTTCAATTATATATGTTTGTGTGTATTTTATGCATCAGTAGAAAGAAGTTTGGAGGATTGTTGTTTATTCATCCCAGGAGATTGTATTGGACCAGAAAAGGGGAGCTCAATTCTTGTTTATTGAAAATATTCAGCAGCCCTGTTTGTGGGGTTTGATTGCTCGTGGGCATAGTCACAAATTCGTCGTTCGGGAATAGTTCGGCGAGGTCGAAAATTCGGATTCGGAGAACTATTCGGAAATAATCGGCAGGTATTCGGGAAAGATTCGGTAAGTGTTCGGAAAATGTTCGGGAAGGATTTCGAGCAATAAATTAATATATGAGACGCTAGGTTTTGATTTTGTGAATTATTTGCTGTTTTTTTGAATTATTCGCTGTTTTTCACATAATTCGGGAATAATTCGCGAATTATTCGCGAATTATTCGGCCAGTTCGGCAATGACGATTAATTCGGAGATTAATTCGTCTGATCAAAAATTCGCGAATTATTCGAGAATACGGCGAATAATTCGCGAATTATGTGACTATGCTCGTGGGAGGGTTTCATGCCCCTTTTCTAAATTGAAAGTGGGTTTTAACCTTCTAATAAACTCAGCAACGGCTAGAGATGACAAGAATTACCCGTGACCCATTTGACCTGTGGAATGACCTATCAAATATGGGCCACATGTCAAAAAGTTACCATACGTTTGAAAATTATCGATATCCAACCCATCTGTTTAAAAGTACCAACAGGTCGACCCGACCCACGGATTTGTAGGTTTTAACCGACTCTTATTGAAAATTAAATTTGAGGATGAAAAACGATATGGTACAGCTTGTTAATAATAGCGATAAGCTATCAATATTGATTTTATGGAGAGAAAAAATTCAATTAGAATTTTTCTATTTTGGTTATAAAAATTTGTTTATAAATTTGTTTCGAAATCTATGTGTTTATATATATATATATATATATATATATATATATATATGAGATTAATAAACCCACCGTTGCCGGTCCCAAGTCCGGATGAGAAAGGGTGAGGGTTGTGGTAGGCTTGTGACAGCCAACGTAAAACTTTGTCACATTCTATGACATGAACCATAATAAGAATATCGTTGGGGCGTCCCCTACTCAGCGACGCGCTACATCGGATCCCGGGTGTAGTGTTAAATATGCAAGGGCTTGGTCGTCGTCCAGATGCGGCGCGCTACATCGGACTCCGGGTGTAGTGACAAATAAGCAAGGGTCGTCGTCCAGAGACGGCGCGCTACATCGGACCCCGGGTGTAGTGAAAAATAAGCAAGGGTCGTCGTCCAGAGACGGCGCGCTACATCGGACCCCGGGTGTAGTAACAAATAAGCAAGGGTCGTCGTCTACAGACGGCGCGCTACATCGGACCCCGGGTGTAGTGACAAATAAGCAAGGGTCGTCGTCCAGAGACGGCGCGCTACATCGGACCCCGGGTGTAGTGACAAATAAGCAAGGGTTTCATAGGATCCGTCTAGCTTCCTGGAACATAGGTTCCCTTACGGGTAGACTAATAGAATTAGTGGAGGTGATGATTAGGAGGAGAGTTGGTATTATGTGTTTGCAAGAAACTAAGTGGGTAGGTGAAAAGAGTAGAGTCATAGAGCCTTGGGGTTATAAGCTTTGGTATACGGGTAGAGATAAAAATCGTAATGGGGTAGGTATAATCATAGATAGACGGTTGCTTGAGGATGTAGTTGAGATTAGGAGAAAAGGTGATAGAATTTTACTGGTTAAGCTTATTCTAGGTGGAGAGATCTTTAATATTATTAGTGTTTATGCACCACAGATAGGTCTTGATGACGCTAGTAAGCATCTATTCTGGGAGGATTTAGACGAGATGGTGCAAAGTATACCTAGTGGAGAGAAGTTATTTATTGGTGGTGATCTTAATGGACATGTAGGTACTAGTCGTAGTGGGTTTGATACTATCCATGGAGGTTTTGGTTTCGGACAAAGGAATGAAGTAGGTGACTCGATTCTAGATTTTGCTTTATCTTATGACTTGATCTTAGCAAACACCTGGTTTAGGAAAAGAGAGTCCCACCTTATCACTTTTAGGAGCGGATCAAATGCTAGTCAAATAGACTTTTTTCTGACGAGAAGAATAGATAGAGGTTGTTGTATCGACTGTAAGGTAGTGCCAGGTGAGAGTGTAACTACTCAACATAGACTTTTAGTTCTAGATTTTCGATTTAGAAGAGAACCTAGGAAGATTAGACGTAAGGTAGAGCCTAAAATTAAATGGTGGCGATTGAAAGAAGGTAATCAAAAGGCTTTTATAGATCGTGTAGTACAACAAGCGGATTGGCAGTCGGAAGATGATCCAGACAAAACATGGAACAAAATGGCTAGTTGTATCAAGAAAGTAGCTAGAGATCTACTTGGTGAGTCGAGAGGGGGTGCTCCACCATCTAAGGACATATCATGGTGGAATGAAAATATAAAGGCTGCTATTAAAATTAAAAGAGATTCTTATAAAGATTTGAAGAAAAGTAGAGATGTGGAGAGATTTGAGAAGTACAAAATGGCTAAAAAGGAAGTTAAGAAAGCTGTTCGGGAAGCTAAATCTAAGGTCTACAAGGAGGTGTACGAGAAATTAGACACTAAAGAGGCTGCAAATGATATATACCGGATTGCTCGAATGCGGGAAAGGAAGACTAGAGACTTATGTGCGGTGAAGTGTGTCAAAAATGAAAATCAGAAGGTTTTAGTTCGAGATGAGGATATCAAGGAAAGATGGAGAGATTATTTTGACAAATTGTTCAATGAGAGCTTTACTAAGAATTTGGATGGACTTGTCATTCAATCTCAAGATATAAATCGTGATTTCATGCGTAAAATAAGACTTACTGAGGTTAAAGAAGCTTTGAACAGAATGGGTTTAAGAAAAGCGGTTGGTCCTGACGGGATTCCTATCGAGATTTGGAGATGCTTAGGAGAAATAGGCGTTAAATGGCTGACAGATCTGTTTAATAAGATTTGGCAGACAAAAAAGATGCCAAATGAATGGAGGAAAAGTATCCTTGTACCTATCTACAAGAATAAGGGTGACATTCAAAGTTGCTCAAACTACCGTGGAATAAAACTAATGTGTCACACCATGAAACTTTGGGAGAGAGTGATTGAACACAGGCTAAGGAAGGATATTAAGATAACAGAGAACCAATTTGGGTTCATGCCTGGACGATCGACGACAGAGGCGATTCATTTGCTTCGTCAACTTGTCGAGCGCTTTCGAGAGAGGAGAAGAGATTTGCATATGATATTTATTGATTTAGAAAAAGCGTACGGCAAGGTACCTAGAGAGGTATTATGGGGGACAATGATGAAAAAGGGGGTCCCCGTCAAGTATATTGACATAATCAAGGATATGTACGACGAAGTAGTGGCAAATGTCAGAACTTGCGGTGGCTTAACAAGTGATTTTCCGATTACTATTGGTTTACATCAAGGATCTGCATTAACTCCTTTCCTGTTTACCATCGTGATGGATGAGCTTACTAGAACTATCCAAGATGAGGTCCCTTGGTGTATGCTATTCGCTGATGATATTGTTCTAGTAAATGAGACGAAAGCAGGGGTTAATGCCAAATTGGAATTATGGAGACAAACATTGGAATCTCGGGGATTCAGATTGAGCAGGTCCAAGACAGCATATATGCACTGCAAATTTAGTAGCCAGAGAAGTCAAAACCATATTGGTATAATATTGGAAGGGCAAGAGATATCACCGAGCGACCAGTTTAGATATCTAGGTTCCATCATCCAAAGGAATGGGGAGATCGATAGTGATGTTAATCAAAGGATCCAAGCTGGTTGGTTGAAATGGAGGAGTGCAACAGGGATTTTGTGTGATCGTAACTTTCCGTTAAAATTGAAAGGGAAGTTTTATCGGAGCGCTATTCGGCCTGCCTTATTATATGGTACAGAATGCTGGGCTCCTAAGAAGCATCATACATAGAAGATGCACGTAGCGGAGATGCGCATGCTTCGTTGGATGTGCGGTAACACTAGAAAAGACAAGGTGCGAAATGAGGATATTCGTGCAAAAGTTGGTGTAGCACCCGTGGAGGAGAAGATGCGGGAAAACCGGCTTAGATGGTTTGGTCATGTACGACGCAGACCTATGGAAGCACCGGTTCGACGAATAGATACTCTCGATATGGGTAATGGCAAAAGGGCAAAAGGGAGACCGAAGAAAACATGGATGGAGGTGATACGAAACGATATGGTTGCCAAAGGACTCAATGAAAGTATATTGTTCGATAGAAGTGAGTGGAGATAGAGGATTCATGTGCTGGACCCGGCGTGATTCTCATGTTGGTTCATGTAGCCTACCCCATATGCTTAGGATAAAAGGCTCAGTTGTTGTTGTTGTTGTATATATATGAGATTAATGGAGGAAAGAGGCCATAGGAGGGAATTCCCTCCTATGGCGTCAAAAAAATACCCCCTCCATCAATTTTTCCGACGATCGGCCCCCATCATCTTCATCGTCATCATTTAAGATGTCGGTACACCAAATTTCATGTGATTCTACAACTTTTTCACCGTTGATTTAGTGGGTTCAAAATTAACGGTTTACCGACAATAGAACTTTTTACATTGCTAAATCAACGGTGAAAAAGTTGTAGAATCACATGAAATTTGGTGTACCCACATCTTAAATGATGACGATGAAGATGATGGGGGCCGATCGTCGGAAAAATTGGTGGAGGGGGTATTTTTTCGACGCCATAGGAGGGAATTCCCTCCTATGGCATCTTTTCTCCATTATTCTATATATATATATATATTGTTGAAAGTCGGGTTGAGTTTGACCAAACCCGACCCGATTTTTCCGGATTTTTTATACATTTCATACCCTCCCCAACCCGATCGGACATGTTGAGGATTAGATGAAAACATTTTAGGTTAGGTATGGGTTTGGTGTTAAACCCGTCCGTCCAAACCCTAAACCCGGCCCGAACCAAACCCGTTTTCTTTATTGTATCCAACTCTATATATTTCATTTCAAATACTATAATGTGCATATTGTAATTTATTGCATGATGTCTAATTAGTGTGATTTTAAGTGTAATCTATAAATTTATCATATATAAATTATAAATTTTGTCAAATTATAAATTTTGTATATATATTCTTGGTAGAATTCATTTCAAGTATTATAATTTCAATTTCTTCGATTATTTACAATGGACAAAGCCTGAAAACCCGTCAAAACCAACCCGTTCTCCTAAACCCAAAACCCGCCCAAATCCGCCCAAAACCCGATGTTGCGGGTTCAAATTTAACACATTATAAACCCGTCGGGTTCTGGCGGATTTTGGATTTAGGTTTTAATTATCGGATCGGGTATAAAATTTGTTAAAAACCCCGCTCAACCCGGCCCTCTTTCACCCCCATATGTACTTACTATATTTTAATAAAACTGTTCAACCATGTATAGTGTATGTTAATCGCTGACTCTCTCATGGATGACCCGTTTGTCCATACATGTGTCACCCATATACCCGTCCGCCATTTACGGGTCGGATGATGGGCACATCTTTCAGCAGGTGTTTGACCTGGGTAATTTTAACTGTACCCTTTTTATTCACCACCTGTAACGACCCGCTTGTGATTGGCCCAAATCGCCTGTCTGATGTCTCTTGGTTCATCAGACGGGCTGATTTCCTAAACCCAACTCTTCCAATCAGAAAAGAAGGTAAAAAAGCAGAGAGAAGAAGCCAGACCATATTTGCTAGTAGACTTCACAATAAAAGATATATGTTAAAGGTCCTTCACAACAAAGATGGTAAAGATATTTGATTCTTCTTCACAATAAAGGATCTTGGCCCATCTAACAATATTTGAAGCATCACAAAAAAATATGTTTCGAGGAGAACTAGATTAAGCTCGCACATAATTTTGTTGCTTCAAGGAAGGCAAAAGCTTCGACCAATTCTGGATCTGTAGAGGAATTAGTGATCGGCGAACTCACATTAGCATGGAGAAAAGTAGGCCTGCATAAAATCTCTTCAACGGTTGATCGTGACGGTGAGAAAACCACCTCACATCAACATTTCCATATGCACCATGCTATTGAAAATAACCAGCCAACCTGATGAGGCTCGATATTGGTGATTCCCAGATCATGACACGTGGCAGATGACGTGTCTCAGAGCTTACAAAAAAGGATCAAGAACGGTACGTTGGAAGCATACCGTGGGCCTCCGACCCGAGGATGTTACTGACCTTCGGTGGCCTTCCAGACCCCCCCCAGCACGCCTCCGAGCTATCACAGAACCAGGCTCGCTCGGCCTCCCGCTCGTTCCCGAGCCTCCCGCCGAGCCTAGCTTCCTCGGTCTTATCGACCGACCCACAGCACCGATCACAGGCGTCTTCACCACGGCTCCGCGAATCTCTCCAAACGCGAGATATCCGCCACCCATGATCCCGCATTCAACGCCATCGTGTTCCCCCATTAACGAGCGTATCTCGCCATTAATGGAGAATCCCACCTGTAGCTCGGAGACGACCTCGCCAGGGGACCGAAGGAACCTTATCGAATGGAACCGGAGCCGTGGCCAGGCGCAGATCTCCGGCAGCAGAGCCAAAAATCAGAGTATACCGAATTGTAACATTTCAGAAAATATAAAATATTATTTTTGAAATTTAATATTAAAATAATATATTTCGCGAAAACTACCGAATTGCGAATTTGGGATCTTTGTAAAATGGTATAAATATATATAAATATTTATGAAATAATTTAGAGATTAAAATGATTTATTCATTTAAAAATATAATTATTGGAATTATGCGCCAAATGTTTTCGGCCAAAAATCCTTGTGTTGGTTCATTCCCAGCACAATTTCGTGGGCTTCTTAATGCTTTTGCCTTAATTAGCTTTTGTCATGTTGATCATATTTTGTGTAGATATTTGATGATATTTCTTGTGGGCATTAATTTTCTTGTTGTGGTGGCTGCGAAATCTTTGTGAGCATTAATTTATTAATTTCCATACACTCACCACATTATTCTTTAGCCTCACCACTCACATTAGAGTACACAGAGAGCACAATTGGAAACCCCCTGAGACCATTTCGAGAAAGCCAGAGAGCTTTTTTTCATATGAATGGCCGAGCCTCATTTCCCTTCTTGAGCAAAAATTTTCTTTTGCTCACATTTCTTTCTTTGACGACTTCATTTACATCCATCCAAATCCTTGTATGCCTTGAGACAAAGTATTCACACACAATCTCTATTTTTTCTTGGGTATCTGCACTAGCAAACTGGATGCCTGAGATGCTTCGGTTTTGAGACGGAACCCGTATAAAGAATTCTCGACGTGCGTGCTCTTTGACGAGCGTGACCGGAGAGCGATCTTCGTCGAGGCAGCCGCAACATGCTAAGGACAGAAATTAAAGGCCGAAGGACGCAGATCGATCGATATAATCTCTTAAACTATTTTACAGTTTACTAGTATAGGATTGTTTGGAACGTTTGGGTGTTAGGCTTGGTGGTTTTCACGAATAGCGACCGTAGTTACAGTTTTGGCTATGTTTTCCGGTATTGGGATTCTTGGGTTTGAGATTTGATATTGTATTTGGTCGTTGGATATTTGTACGTCAACGACGCGGGTTGTTTGGTTGTTTTACATGCGTAGGCTATAGGTTCTAACCTATGAGCGCGCCACGTGCCGTATTTGGATTTCGGAACTTGATATTAATAGCTTTGCGATTTTATATTGATTGTAGGTGCATCCGCGTGGATTCCGAGATGACGAAGCGCATCGACTACGGCTAAGCGAGGAATTTAGCAGGTGAGTAGATTTATATCTAGGGGGGAAGTCGGGTGGATGACGTATAGCACCCCCGCAAATTATGAATGGTAACCAATATATACATAGAATACTGTAGGAGAAACCTACATTTGAAAACTCTAGATGTGGTTAAAACATAGTTAGAGGTGATATTAATGATTGAATATATATATCGAGATATGAGATGAAAGCTATAGAGACATAACTCTTGGACATAATTTGATAGAAATGATGTCTCAAATTGATGAAGGATATGAAAAGTGAATGTGAATCACAATATGTGTGTGTGTGTGTAATTGCACGAGATTAAGTATGAGATTTAGAGTAGCGTGACATGAGATTCATATGATGTAATGCATATGTAAAATGACTTGATGTGAGAGATTGATGCGATGAAAAGAGTATACGATGAGATATGATGACTTGGTTGATATGTCGTTATATGGATGCGAGTCGATAAGAGATAGTTGATACCTTGCCGGTCCCCTGATACGAGATTGATACGGATGTGACCTGAGAGATAGGTATATATATAGATGGATAAAGATGTGCATAGTGAGTGATATGCCTTACGAGACTAAGATCCATACCCCCGTTGTTGTATAGGTTAATAGAATTCCCTAATTGTTTAATGCCGCCATACGATGGATTACCGTACGCGATGAGTTTTACCTGTTGATTGATCTATACCCTTGATTAGAGGATGTCGTACGATAGATTATACCGTACATGGTGTTGTGAGGCTGGATGCCGATTGATAGATTCACCGACTCGGATATATTGTAGATACGTATACCTGATAGCATTTCGCGTACGATGTACCTTGTGCTACGTTTATAATATTCTCATTGCATTATATATATACCTGTGCTAGTACACCTACACTATTATCGATGATGCGTATGTTACACTTACACAGATTGTGGCTCACACACTTTCTTCATCGATAATTGCTATGTTACTCACACAATAGGATTGCTATATCATGTCATGATATACTTGCTATACTCACATCATTATGCTATGTTGCATGACATACTCTGCTATAGCTGCACATACACCTATGTGGTATTGTATCATTATTGACATTTAGATGTTGATTCTTGTGCTATTGCGCATATGAAATACATCATGCTTACATACTTACATGTATATACACACATCTTGCTAGAGCTATATGTATGCCTTTATATGATGTTGCATTTGATGTTGGAGGAATTGGGAACCGCATGATATATTTTAAAACTGGATTCATTTAAAAGAGCGGTTTTCCCTTAATATGCTCATATTGCTGTTTTATGTTGCATACATCGGTTTTCATGTGATTTATGGATTTGAGAACCATGGGGACATTTCAAGAAATTATGTGTTGCTTGAAAACCCGGTTTCTCTTAATATGATATTTCAGTGCGTCCACCATGAGTTTTCTCGATTCTGAGACTTGTGTTAGAAACCCGAGGCGAGGAGTGGAGTTGCCGTTTGCGGGTACATGGTGGACCCGGTATGGTACCCATGGGCAAAAAAGGTATGTCGATGGATTAGCCGATGAGCTTGGCAAGGGAGGTGCACTGCCTACCGGTGACAGTATTTGGCTGATATCTGGAGGATACCGACCGGAGTCATGAGATGGATACAGGCCGACCCGTTCTGTCGGAGCCCGCGGGCCGATCCCGCAGACGGAGTCTATTATATGAGGATTTACGTGTCGATACTGGACATGGGTTTCATGATGTTTCGAGTGTCGATGTTAGACACTCAAGTTCCATGATTTTGATGTATCGTTGATGGACACACGAGGTAGAGATCCTCTCACACATACACACACATGTATATATTTTCATGATGTTTCGAGTGTCGATTTTGGACACTCAGGTTCCATGAGATGTACGGACATGAGGGCTAGTCCTGGTGATGGCGCCTGAGATATGAGAATTTACGTGTCGATACTGGACACGGGTTTCATGATATTTCGAGTGTCGACTCAGGTTCCATGATTTGATGTGTCATTGATGGACACACGTTCTTTGATATCCTCATATATATACATGCATTGATTATATTATTGGACGAGATCCACATGCATACATGCATTGATTATTATTGGCATATATGCAGATACGGTCATCCTAGATATCATACTATTACCTTTATGATATAGTTGGCCTAGAAATCGTTGTTTATTTCGATTTCTACCTGATGTGTTTTCTACTCACGAGTTGGAAACTCACCCCCGTTGTGCCACAGTTCTTGCAGGTTGACCGCATGAATCAGTAGCGGCATCGCTGGCACACAGCTTGCATTTAGGTGATTTGCTTGGATAGGTGGTACATGTTGGATCATGCCCCTCTTGCATTCTTATTATTCCTATTGTATCTAGTCAACTCCATCAAACCAGAAACTAGTATTTGTATAAGTGAATACTTAGCAAGACTTGTAGTTGCGAGACTTTGAGCGATGGGTTATATAATCGCTGGGTGGGTTTGATGTCTTGCTTTTCTTTTTACTTTGTGTTGATCTTCGCCATTGGCTTCGTATGCACATATATGCTTGTGGTGGTTGTTTCCGCCGTTGGGCGTGATTTGCTCCCGTTTGGGAATGCTTTATTTATATTCTATGTTGTACCCGTTTCGGAGCTAGTTTTTACAAAGAAGGTGCTGCCGAAATTTTTAAGAAAGTAAAATTTAAGTTTAAAAATTTTTACTTGAGATTCCCGAAGGTTTTTTAACAATGTTTCTTCACTTATTCCTTTTGGAGGTTTAGATTTGCCGGGCTTCGGCTTACTTAAGTTACGTTACGCATGTAGACGTTGCGTGATTTAAGTACCAGTCACGAGCTAATATTTTGGGTCGTGACAAAATTGGCATCAGAGCGTTGGGTTTAACCTTGGTTCAAGTTTAGGTTTGACTATGTGGAGTCTGGGGCGTAATTTATTTCGGAACCTAGGCTTGACCTTACGGAACTTAGACTGGAACATGGGGGTATTATTAGACCCAAACTTTCGTTACATAGGCTGACCCTGATTGATAGAGTAGGTAGCTTGAGTAGAGTGACGTACCGTACGTATGTTCCGCGGCATATTTACGATACGATACTCCACTTAAGAAACCTTAGGATGTACATATCTTGAGATCTGTGATTCTCTTCGTTCCCTTGATCATATATCCAATTGAGATCCTTAATTCTATTCGTTTCCATGATCATACTCTCACTGATTCCGTTCTTCCTGATGATCATGTATCCATTTTGGGATCTGTTGATTCTTTCCATCCCTTTGATATATCTTCATCGATACATACTTGAGGTTCCTGTCACCATGGTTTGAGCGCAGATTGAGGTGCTTCTAGTGATGCGGTCAGGGCGAGCTCGTCATGAACGAGGACTGACCATCGTGTTTTTTTGGTGACATGGGAACGTATCGATTAGGTTTGTGTTGTGACCTCTCGTTGAGGCGAGTGTTCGGTTTTGCACCGGATGATCGGGTCATTGTTAGAGGCTGCCTGTTGTGAGAGGACTGTTGATGTACAGCCTACCTCAGAGTTATGATGTCGTCTACCGTGCAGACAAATGACCCAGCTGTTGCTGAGATGGATGGGATGTCGCTTCCAAAGCTTACAAGCTGAGATCGGTAGAGCTTCCAGGCAGAGATGCGACATGAGATAGCTAGTCTATCTTGAGTGGAGTTGAGAGACGAAGGTGATTCGTCAGATTTGATGCGCCGACGCAGGCCCAGTTGGGTTGAAGATTTCCAGTGTGGAGAATCTTACTCAGATCTAGAGTAGGTCGATCCAGAGATGACGTTGTTCGTTGGATGATCCGATAGGAGATCAGTAAGATGACCAGTTACGGATAGAGGATCTCACCCAGATGCGTTGTGAGTTGATCGAGAACGGAAGAATATAGAGTGTTCCTTCGATGATTGGGACGACTTCCCGAGAACGTGGTCGGCTAGATATCTTCTATAGAGTGATGAAGATACCGAGTTTGCAATTTCGAGTCCGTGTGAGAGACTCCAGATTGACTGTGGCCGAGAACAATTGCAGTACGCAGATAGCGAGACATGACGTCGAGGTGGACGAAAATAAAGACGAGTGGAACAAGAGGTTCATGCGAAATGTTAACGAGCTGTTGTTACTCCCCGTTGAGATTAGAGATCGTATGTGTATACAGAGGTATTGGGATATGACCAGTTCCCAAGGAAATGTGTGCTGAGAACGCAGATGTCCAGAAAACGAGAAAAGATTATGCAAGAGTATCAGCCTCCGTACAGTTCGGCATAGGCGAGATCGGAAGAGACCCCGAGCAGGTTCCTTCCAGGACACTATTTCGATAAGATTTGCACCGAAAATCAGTTGTGTCACATGTATTCAGAGGGCCAGAGGCCAACGCCAGTGACGTGCTGCTTTACGAGTGGTCATGCAAATTGGCTGAGAGATGACCAGAAGAGTGCTAGAGCGGAATCATTTCCGTTCGCACACCTGACCGGGCCGATGAGCCGATAGATTGCGAGATTGGTAATCCACAGAGAAAATGAGGACCCAGAGGCACAGAACGCCAGACAGTGAGTAGGAGGCAAGCGGATGTTCTTGCTCTGCCAGTTTTGGGCGCATCAACATTTTTTCGACATCATAGGAGGCATACCTCAATGCCATTTGTTACGATTTGCGTTTGTGATCCGAGTTTCACGCTTATATCGCTTGGATTTGAGTTTTGATGATTCAGTTTCATGATATTGTTTTCGTGCACCATGGCTGCACCTACTGGGTATTTACATTTTGTGCATAGTTATTGCACCTGATATACGTTTTACACACCGTTGTGTTGGTTTATGATTTGTGCATATTTATTGCACTTGATATCGGTTGTACCTTTGCTGTACATATTTATGATTTCGTGAATTTCGTACGGTTGATTTGACATTGTGCATATGGTACGCACTCGATTTGATTTTTGCACTCGGTATAGCTCACATGTGCTTGCAATGCATTGATACGGATTTGTGCACATGATTGCATACGTTTTTGATTTTATACACCTTGGTACACTCGGTGTTGTATTTTTCTTTATACGCATTGGAGTTATTGATGCGTTTCCGTGCACTTGCTGCACCCGATTTGTATTTTGTGCATTTGTTGCACTAGATTTTTACGTCGTGCAATTGTTGCACCGGATTTGTATTTCATGCACTGGATGCACCGGATTTGTGTTTCGTGCATTTGTTGCACCAGATTGATATTTGGTGCATTGGTTGCACTAGCTTTAAACTCCGTACCTTGGTTGCACCCGATTTATATTTTTGAGCATTCGTTTTACCAGATTTATGTTTTTGTGCGCGTTTTCACTTGATGTTCGTTTTCGTGCATGCTACTGCACTAGATGCTTATTACGGATTTGACGCGCTCGGGTTGGATTTTTGCGCATGTTGGCGCTTGGTATTGGGTTTTGTGCGCATCGATGCACTTGGATTAGGTTTTATTCGTACATGTTGGATGCACTTGACCTAGATTTTTTCGTGCATATCGGATACACTTAATTTTGATTTCATTTGTGCATGATGGATGCACTTGATTTGGATTTTCGTGCATGATGGACGCATAATATGAGACGTGATTTGTGCACACCGGGTGCACTTGATTGGGATTTTCATTCGTGCATGTTAGTTGCACTGGGTTGAGATTTTTATGCACTATAGATGCACTTGATATTATTATCGTGCACATCCGTTGCACTGGACAGATATTATCGTGCACACCCATTGCACTTAGTTTTACTTTTGTGCACATTTGTGACACCTGTATTTGGATTTGATTTCCATGCGCACCAGATGCACGTGATGGTTGGATACGCCTTTTGATGCTGATTTTTCTCTTGAGCCCTTTGTTTTCATGTTAGGTATTACATTATGTAGTAACCAAACAGGACTGATCCGAGGACAGTACCTGAATACTTTGCATGCATAAAAAGTTTAACAAGAGCTTTTCAAAAAAAAAAGAAGCCATTGTCTCGCTATTTCCTACGTGACCGCGAGTGATACGAATTTTTTTCTCAAGGAAAACCTTTTGGGATAATTTAAAACGGCGGAACGTATATTTGAGCGTACGTTACTTGTACCGTGAGCTACGCATAGCACAGCGATTTGAGAAAGATTTGGAATGAGTTATTCAGTTTTTAAAATGGGTTTTCAAGAATGCGTACTATACCCGTATTATAGTATTTGACTAGTGTATATTGGATTTCAGTAGTGGATTTCGAGATTTGTATCTCCATTGTAACTCCGATGATACGTGAGCAAGTCCGATGATTTGCGTGATGCTTGACAGGGTTCGGTTTTGAGTTTCATACACGGCTTCAAACGCATGCGACGTGCTATGTTATTTCTGTTGCTTCCGTGATTTCGGAGCCCTGTTGATTGAGTTGGATTTTGAAATATTTTAGTATTTGGGGATTTAAATTTAAATTTGGGGACCAAATTTATTTAAGGAGGAAGATTGTAATATTTCAGAAAATATAAAATATTATTTTTGAAATTTAATATTAAAATAATATATTTCGCGAAAACTACCGAATTGCAAATTTGGGGTTTTCGTAAAATGCTATAAATATATACAAATATTTATGAAATAATTTAGAGATTAAAATGATTTATTCATTTAAAAATATAGTTATTGGAATTGTGAGCATATTGTTTTTGGCTAAAAAACCTTGTATTGGTATTTCATTACTAGCACAATTTCGTTGGTTTCTTGATGGGCTTGGGATTTTGGTGACTCATGCTTTTGCATTAATTAGCTTTTGTCATGTTGATGATATTTTGTGTAGATATTTGATGATATTTCTTGTGAGCATTAATTTTCTTGTTATGGTGGCTGCCAAATCTTTGTGTGCATTAATTTATTAATTTCCATACATTAACCACATTATTCTTTAACCTCACCACTCACATTAGAGTACACAGAGAGCACAATTAGAAACCCCCTGAGACCATTTCGAAAAAGCCAGAGAGCTTTTTTCATATGAATGGCCGAGCCCCATTTCCCTTCTTGAGCAAAAATTTTCTTTTGCTCACATTTCTTTCTTTGGCAACTTCATTTACCTCCATCCAAATTCTTGGGTGTCTTGAGACAAAATATTCACACACTATCTCTATTTCGTCTTGGGTATCTAGGCTAGCAAACTGGATGCCTGGATTGCTTCGATTTTGAGACAGAGCCCGTATAAAGAATTCTCGACGTGCATCCTCTTTGACGAGCCTGACCGGAGAGCGATCTTCGTCGAGGCAACCGCAACATGCTAAAGATAAAGATTGAAGGTCGAAGGACACGGATCGATCGGTATAATCTCTTAAACCACTTTACAGTTTACTAGTATAGGATTGTTTGGTACGTTTAGGTGTTAGGCTTGGTGGTTTTCACGAATAGCGACCCGAGTTACGGTTTTGGCTGGTATTGGGATTCTTGGTTTTAAGATTTGATATTGTATTTGGTCGTTGTATGTTTGTACGTCAACGACGCGGGTTGTTTGGTTGTTTTACATGCGTAGGCTATAGGTTCTTGTAAGTGCACGGCGGCGCCCCGGCCTCCATCCCGAGGTCAAATGCGGAAGCGAAAAACTTTAATTTTGCAAACTAGCAAACCGGCACCACCGCGCACTAAACACCCGGATCGAACCATTAATGTCACGCCCCACCCCCAATACAGAGAGTATTGTCCGCTCTGGCCGAAGCCGCACGGTTTTTCCCTTTAGAGCGAACCGGACCCGACCAGGGGCCACTTCCCAGGAGGTCACCCATCCCAGAACTTCCCTGGCTCGAGCACGCTTAACTACGGAGTTCTCAAGCTCCTATAGTGCCGGTTCACTTAAAAGGCGCCTCTGTATTGAAGAGTGGTATCATTTCATGTATAGTACAGATCTGCCCCCTTTCGGAATGTATTCCGAAGAGTCCCCATTGTTCTACAGTGGGTCCCACGGACTCAAGAGGTGGCCCCCACGGATTCAAGAGGTGGCCCCCGCCCACTTAACACGACACTTGGCATGGCACTTTGTTCCGTGTGGCACTTTGCTCCGTGAACAAGAACCGGGTCCCGATATTCTCCCCACCTTTGAACAATGGTTCGTCCTCGAACCACAGACCTACTATTGAGGGACCTGGCTCTGATACCATTCTGTCACGCCCCACCCCCAATACAGAGAGTATTGTCCGCTCTGGCCGAAGCCGCACGGTTTTTCCCTTTAGAGCGAACCGGACCCGACCAGGGGCCACTTCCCAGGAGGTCACCCATCCCAGGACTTCCCTGGCCCGAGCACGCTTAACTACGGAGTTCTCAAGCTCCTATAGTGCCGGTTCACTTAAAAGGCGCCTCTGTATTGAAGAGTGGTATCATTCCATTTATAGTACAGATCTGCCCCCTTTCGGAATGTATTCCGAAGAGTCCCCATTGTTCTACAGTGGGTCCCACGGACTCAAGAGGTGGCCCCCACGGATTCAAGAGGTGGCCCCCGCCCACTTAACACGACACTTGGCATGGCACTTTGTTCCGTGTGGCACTTTGCTCCGTGAGCAAGAACCGGGTCCCGATATTCTCCCCACCTTTGAACAATGGTTCGTCCTCGAACCACAGACCTACTATTGAGGAACCTGGCTCTGATACCATTCTGTCACGCCCCACCCCCAATACAGAGAGTATTGTCCGCTCTGGCCGAAGCCGCACGGTTTTTCCCTTTAGAGCGAACCGGACCCGACCAGGGGCCACTTCCCAGGAGGTCACCCATCCCAGGACTTCCCTGGCCCGAGCACGCTTAACTACGGAGTTCTCAAGCTCCTATAGTGCCGGTTCACTTAAAAGGCGCCTCTGTATTGAAGAGTGGTATCATTCCATTTATAGTACAGATCTGCCCCCTTTCGGAATGTATTCCGAAGAGTCCCCATTGTTCTACAGTGGGTCCCACGGACTCAAGAGGTGGCCCCCACGAATTCAAGAGGTGGCCCCCGCCCACTTAACACGACACTTGGTGTGGCACTTTGTTCCGTGTGGCTCTTTGCTCCGTGAGCAAGAACTGGGTCCCGACAATTAACTAGTCCTAGCTAACTACAAGATGGGGAAGAGAGATATACCGACTGATCCGTGTCCTCCGGTCTTCTCGTCGTCGTCCCGATCTCCCGCGGAGGCTCCGGTCTCCACCTCATCGCCGGAAGTGCACCACATCGCCTACATCTTTTACGGGCTCCCACCTCTATGCCGAGGCAACTCGGGCACGAAGCTGGCTAGTCGACGTGCCCAAGATTTGCTGTAGAATATAGTGTGGATTACTATGTCTCATTTTGGGGTTATGGAGTTTGCCATTTTGGTGGAGGGATGATACAAGAACTATGTGGAGGGACTTGGGGATTTTTGGAGCATGAAAAGAACAACCAATTCCACACAATAAAAATGGGCAGCCTCATAGAAGCATGGCCGGCCACTAGAATGAAGGGGGGAGTGAGAATGAGAGTTTTTTTTTCAAAAGAAAAAAAAGGAAGCCTCATAATCCAAGAGAGAGAGAGAGAAAAGGTGTGATGATGATCAAGATGTAGGGTTCCTAGACACACAATAGAGGTCTCACAAGGCATCAACCATGCCAATTTTAAATTTTATGGATGCCGAGAAACCCTAATACGGATCGTTGACTAGAAGTTTAGGCGATATACAAATCTAGTTAACAACTTAACTAAAGATAAGAAGCTACAACCTTTGTAGATCCGGATATCCACTTCCTTGGCTCCACGTAGGCGTCCTCTCGCTGTCCATCTCGAATCCCGGACTCAATCGTCGGCTTGATCGGAGAAATGGGCGGACTAGGCCGTCGGCTTCGTGCCGAAGATGATCTACGTCGAGGCATCACAAGTTCAAGCTCCGACTTCACAAATTTGTGAAACTTGTGAAGAAAACACCCAAAACAACTTGGCAGGAGGTAGAGGGTGAAGAAATAGGAGGTGGGTTCACTTTGGAATTGGATTTCTCACTTTAGAACTCAAGTTGCTATTGATGGCATCAAGCTTTCTTGAAGAAGAAGATGATGATGAAGAAGAAAGAATATGATAAGTGTTGAATTAAAATGAAAAATAATTCAATACTTATTATAAGCTAACCATAGTTGAGTGTAGAGAATAGACCATGGTTACTTGGATGGATTAGGGTTAAGCATGAAGACAAGAATGGTTAAGAAGTCAAAGCTTCATGAAGCTTCAACTAGAAACAAACATAGCCACCATTCTTATCTAAATCTTTTCCAAATAAATAAACAAATAAATAAATGAAAAAGCAAAAACCCTAATCATCTCTTAACCATGGTTTAATCCTTTACACTTAACCACATGATCAAGTATCATCAAACATGATACAAATATGTGCACAAAAATATATCACATATACAATGTGCATCAAGTGAGAAAATCCTTTTAAAATGAACCAATACTAGTTAATGCAAAGCAATATATCAAATATATAATTATACATTAAATCATTAAATCAACACTTGATTTAACGATCCGGTCATATCGCATATAACCGACTAGTATTCTATGTATCGGCTCATCGAATCAATCCTTGATTCGATATCTAGGTTATATCGCATATAACCAATCGATACATTCATCGCGAGAATGAAATACGGTATCACATACACGCATTATTCTCGGTCCTGCACATATCTCATATGCGCTCCTATTTCGTTTCGCTTGAGCCAGGAAACCTCTGTGTAGGACTCTAAAGACTCGTCAATACGCCGGTAGCAGATGATGATCATATCAAGCACCCACAAGCCGCAAGCGGTCTGCTAAACGTAACGGCCATCCGGGTATTGAGCGATCAGAAGATCGACGAGCTAGCCCGCTCACACTCCTGTGAATCCAACCAGTAACACTTACCGTACAGTCCGGTCTGTTCGTCTGATATGTCGCATATCAAGTCTAGGGGTGGTAAACGTCAGACCCCAATAACCGATAAGTCGTGCCGATGTGAGGCTCATAACGGGTCGAGAAACTACTGGTAACACTTACCAGCAAATCTCTGATCAGCCCTGGCCAGGGACTTCCCTGTTACGGCCAATCGAGCACTGCGCAACATCAACCCCCAATACCGGGAGAGACGAAACCCCTCCTATCGCTCATTGCCTCCATATGACTCGGGACTGTACCCAAAGACCACCGTTTTGCACGCCCTCATGGACGTGGTAAGGTGGAGATCAAAGCACAGTGGGAATCACACAAGACTCTATGACGATCTCGGGTCTACAGACTAACCTGTACAAGTGTCACCTGAGAACTGCCATCTGACGTGAGGTATAATACCATCTGGGAGCTCTCGGCGAGTCCGTCCAGTGTACCCAGTCTCTACTGAGCACCCGTACACCATCTCTGATGTCAAACACCAATGGATATGGGATCATCCATCGCCCATCTCATGGGTCGAGAAGCGTATACGCTAGTCTACACTGGTATATCGATGCCCCGTCTCGATACACCCACGACTAGGGACCTTGAAGGATGTACCTATGGACTACCATGTCCTCACTAGTATGATCTGCATCATAGTCGAGGTAGTCAAGTACATATCCTAAGGGCTCTACCAACATGTAACTATAAGACAGTTTAAAGAGACAAGTATACATGTTAAGATAAAGAGTAATCAGATAGCATACTATCATATCGAGCAAGAAAGTCATCTCTATATATGTCCAAGCATCCAATATAATATACATCATATGTACAATACTGGCCTCTAGGGCATACATACAACTAACAATCTCCCACTTGCACTAGGGCCAGCTGCTGTAGTATCGCATACCGAGCATCCCGAAGAGTCTCTCAAACTGTATCTGGGGAATGGCTTTCGTGAGTGGATCCGCCGTGTTGTTCTTCGTGTCAACCCTCCTGACCTCGATCTCCCGGCGATCAACTATCTCCCGGATCAGGTGATACCGCCTCAGAATATGCCTGGATCGCTGATGGGACCTGGGTTCCTTGGCCAAAGCCACCGCTCCATTGTTATCGTAATACAAAGGTATTGGATGCTCAATGGATGGAACCACTCCAAGTTCAGTAATGAACTTCTTGATCCAGACAGCCTCTTTGGCAGCATCGTTGGCAGCGATGTATTCAGCCTCCATCGTCGAGTCTGCCACGGTTTCCTGCTTGGAACTCTTCCAGCTAACCGCCCCTCCGTAAAGGGTAAAGACAAAGCCCGACTGCGACTTAGAGTCGTCCTTATCACTCTGGAAGCTCGAATCGGTAAAGGACTCCACTTGGAGTTCTCCGTTACCATACACCAAGAGCATCTCTTTAGTCCTTCGTAAGTACTTGAGAATGCTCTTCACAGCTGTCCAGTGACTCTCTCCAGGATCAGCTTGATACCTGCTCACTACACTTAGTGAGTATGCTACATCGGGTCTGGTACATAGCATCGCATACATGATAGAGCCTACAGCTGAAGCATAGGGTATCCCTTGTATGGGAGCTCTCTCCAAATCAGTCTTGGGAGACAACTCTTTGGAGAGAGTGACTCCAGAGATCGTGGGTAAGTTCCCACGCTTGGATTCTTCCATACTAAATCTCTTTAGTATGGTGTCAATGTATCTGGATTGGGACAATCCCAAAATCCGTTTGGATCTATCTCTATAGATCCTAATTCCCAATATGCAGGAGGCATCACCAAGATCTTTCATTGAGAATCTTTGTGATAAGAAGAGCTTGACCGATTGCAGCATAGGAATATCATTTCCTATCAAGAGTATGTCGTCCACGTACAATACGAGGAAGACAACCTTACTCTCTGCCACCTTCTTGTAAATACAAGGTTCATCTGGGTTTTTGACGAATCAAACTCTTTGATAACGACGTCAAAGCAGATGTTCCAACTCCGCGATGCTTGCTTTAATCCATAAATGGATTTAAGCAGCTTGCACACCTTCCCGCTGCTCCCACTGTCTACGAAGCCCTCTGGCTGAGTCATGTACACGCACTCTTCTAAATCACCATTTAGAAAGGCGGTCTTAACATCCATTTGCCAGATTTCGTAGTTTAAGCATAGCTACTGGAGAAAAGGTTTCATCATAGTCCACACCTGGTCTTTGACGAAAACCCTTTGCTACAAGTCTAGCTTTGAAAGTCTCCACTTTCCCATCTACACCAAGTTTTTTCTTGAAGATCCACTTGCTCCCAATGGGTTTTACCCCTTCAGGAGCAACTTCCAAAGTCCATACTTTGTTGGTGTACATGGATTCCATCTCGGACCGCATTGCATCCAGCCATTTCACTGAGTCTTTACTCGTGATGGCCTGCTCGAAGCTAGTTGGGTCATCATCCTCCATGATGCAATCCTCGCTCCCACCATCCATGAGAAAACCGTAGTATCTCTCAGGTCGGCGAGGAACCCTACTAGATCGGCGGAGAGGCTGGGGTTCGTCGGGTACTACTGAATCCTCTGGTTCCACCAGATCTTCTATTGTAGCTTCTGTAGCTGGAACCTCTTCCAGTTCTACCTCATGACCACTAATCTCTTTTTCAAGAAATTCCTTTTCTAAAAGGGTGGCATGCCGAGAAACAAACACTCTTTGTTCCTCAGGGTGGTAGAAGATATACCCTTGTGAATTTTTGGGATATCCTATAAATTTGCATAGAACAGACCTTGCCTCGAGTTTGTCCGGATTTTGTCTTTTGACATAAGCTGGACAACCCCATATCTTAACATAGTTAAGACATGGTCTCTTCCTTTTCCATATCTCATATGGAGTGGTAGGCACAGATTTGGTGGGGACCATATTCAATAGATGTATGGCTGTCTCAAGCCCATACCCCCAGAAGGAAATAGGTAACTCAGCTGTGCTCATCATAGAGCGCACCATATCTAATAGGGTGCGGTTCCTCCTTTCTGATACACCGTTGTGCTGTGGTGTATATGGAGGAGTCAGCTGAGAGAGAATCCCATTCTCTTTTAGGAAGTCCAGGAATTCATTGCTTAAGTATTCACCTCCTCGATCAGATCGAAGGATTTTAATACTTTTTCCGGTTTGGTTCTCGACTTCTTGTTTATATTCTCTAAATTTCTCAAAAGCTTCAGACTTGTGTCTTATTAAGTACACATGTCCGTATCTTGAGAGATCGTCAGTGAATGTAATGAAGTACGAAGAACCATCCCTGGCATGTGTAGACATGGGACCGCATACATCACTATGTATCAGTCCCAAGAGTTCGGTAACTCTTTCTCCGTGTCCCGTAAACGGAGTTTTGGTCATCTTGCCTTTGAGACATGACTGGCAAGTGTCATAAGATGAAAATTCGAATGGTTTCAAATATCCATCCTTATGCAACTTAGCCAGTCGTGTCGCATTGATGTGACCCAGTCTACAATGCCACAAGAAGGATTCGTTCAGTTCAGAACTCTTCCTCTTGTGTGTGTTTGTTATGCTCAGAACTGTTGATTGATTTAGAACATAAATGCCATTGCACAACGTGCCTGATCCAACCAACTTTTGGTTACGGAAAATGTTCATAACATTATCCTGTAATACAAAATTATATCCCTCTTTACTCAATAAAGAAACCAATATAATGTTGCATATCAGGTTCGGCATGTAATAGCATTCGTTCAGAACCAATGTATTACCAGTAGGTAATACAAGGTGATATTCCCCGACAGTCTTAGCTGCAACAATTGCACCATTTCCAACTCTAATGTCTTTATCACCTTCTCCAAGTTCTCTACCTTTCCTTAGCCCATGTAACTGATTACATATATGGGATCCTGACCCAGTATCTAATACCCAGGACGTAGAGCAAATGGAGAAACAGTTCTCAGTAACGAACACACCCGAAGAAAATGCATCAACATGTACTTTCTTCATTCGGGTGGCATGGGAATCCTGGTATTCCCCTATGTCCTGTTCATTCCTATAACTCTTATAAGAAAGAACGGAACCAACGTTCCCCAGCACAGTATAACATGCGGGTTCGGTCAATACATCCATATTATTATCTTTATTAGGGCATGAAATGGTCGCTACCTGGAGAGAGAGAGAAGAAAACACTTTAGCGTATGCTCGTACAAGATCAGATTGGTTATTATCTTATCTAATCAGGATGGCTCCCACTGGTTTTTATCAAATCTTCCTTCAAACCCTAAAAGGAAAGACTAGCCGGGATTAATTACACACTACAAGTTCGCCAATCTTTCAGCCAGGCCAGTGTCGGTACTTTGAGGGAGGTCCCCCGTGCTTTCGCACGAACCTAATTAATGTAAACCTCGTTTTCCCAGAGGCGTAACCCCGTTGACACCTTTCTAGATACCTACTTGATCGGCTAATTGTAATGTGTAAAACTCTCCCAGGAGTAACTCTTACTCGCAGTGGGTATCGGGATCCAACTATCTCATAGAAGGTATGCAATCTCATTGCAAATTTCAACACTTGAAATTCCCGATAATGCTTTTACCCCTAGTGTGCTATGACCTTGACGAAAGCCAACAAACCACAACCCGCTAGTCAAGTTCAACCCGTACATTTCTTGACTGAATTAAACCCACCCGCACGACCCTTGACGAAAGCCAACAAAGCCGTACGACTACCCTAATCCAGTCGCATCATATGCAGCAGATAAGCAGCACATAGCTACCGCACACTACACCTTGACGAAAGCCAACAAATGTAGCACGAATACTATATGCAACTTATCTGAAATGACGGAGGGCTACGCAGGTTTTTCTGAAAACCATGAGCGTAATGAACTTGATATCGTTGTAGAATCAAATGAAGTTTTGAAATGGAGTGATTTTGAGGCTTTTCTAGTTTTGCTAAAGGGGTCACTCCCGGTGAAGGGATCGTCGGCCCTTTCCTCGTCGAATGAGGTGCGGGATATATCATATATATCACTGTGCAAAGCAGAAACTATAGAAGCAATCAAAAAACAAACCGAGTGTGTAGCATCTGCCAGTTATTGCTAAAGGAGTCACTCCCGGTGAAGGGATCTCGGTCCTTTCCTCATCGAATAAGGTGCAGGATATATCACATATACCGCTGTGCAAAGCAAGAACTGTAGCTACCTGTTTTATTTAAAATTCGATTCTACAACATTTTTGGTTTCTTTTCTTTCATTAATCACATTAATGAAGTCCCATCATTTAAGTACCTAAACATCACAGATAAATACGACGTACACTTATGCCATCCGCATTCGCCTCGATGTCCCCTCGTGCACCGTTAGGTTAGGTAACTAACGGCAGAGCGGGGCAGGGCTAGCGCGGGTGCAAAACATAAGTAACGTCTATATAATATATCATATATACTATATACTGTATCTATCACAGAACATCACATGATCACATCACAGATAACGCAGCAGAAGAAACATATGAAACATTGGATATACTAGGACGTCCGTGTTTTCAATACGAGCCAGTATAAAACACGGATTCCACGGTCGTGATGAATAGCCAATCCCACACCCCTAGACCCCTACGAGAGCGGCAAGTAACCCTACCAATTCTAGGGTTAGGAGACCCGGACTCGACTCCTCGAGATGGTCTCCCACTGGACCCTAGAACCCGGTTACTTGTGCTCCCCTCCTTGGGTCTTTCCTAGTGCAGAAAAGAAAATAATATACAAAAGGTGACGACTTCCGCAACCTGGAAGTGCTCCCAATAAAAGAATATTACATACAAGTTTTTACATGAATGAAAATGAAAAACACTCATCTCACATAAAAAAAAACCCCCCGGCTATTCAAACACGACAATCCAATATAACATATCCAGCAACACATAACATCACATGTCATCAACGTAAGTAAATATGCGCATCCCAATTGTCATTGACATATAGCAACGAAACCGGCGATATCACATATTACACTTACGGTCACAGAAAAGAAAGTGTAAAACTACAACAGTTGGAATCCGCAACCTCTTTAGACATCGCATGCCTAATCAAATGAAATACTTAGACATCACATGCCTAACAGTTATAAACCCCGCATTTTAGTCTCATTATCGAAAACTCTTTTCAATATCAAATGAGACTAAACCGCTAGATTTATAATATTCATTCAGTTATCTCATAACTGTTTGTGAATTCCAATTATTGTATCCCATTCCGGATAAATAGAATATATTAAACTTTTTGATCGAACATTCGAACACCCAAGTTTTCCCGAAACCGTTCAACACATGAAATTAGTTCAAAGACGTTCACTTCATGCCTCAGTACCAACGGTCCAGCCGTAGAAGGGTCAAGCCAACGCCTCACATGTGGCACACCGTACTGCCCCAAACCCGAAGGTTCAAAGGGCAGTTCAAGACGGTCACATAATCGAGTTAAGGTTTGTTGTCTTCTAGAGGGACCATCGCGTTACTTGCACTACTCAGAACGTCCTTAAACCATAGAAAAATCTAACACTTGGAAATTTTTCGGCAGGGGAAAAGTTGGGTATTTATATCCGGTCGGACTTTTTAACATATTCTAAAGTCATCCGGAAAAACACATAGACGAAATTTAACAATCCGATCGAATCTACGATTCCCAATGCAACCCCAGAATACTCAACTCTTGAGTCAATTTAAAAAATTCCCAGAAAACTCAGCATAATTAAATAGGAGTTACTGTGCAAACTAGGAGGGCTGATGTCATCATCAGGCCGCGGAACCGCCGCATAAGGCATGCTTATGCCGCGGTTCCGCCGCACTATATACTGTTCATGTGAAAAAATTTGCACCATAATTCTTAGAATTCCCTGCTGAATTTTTTAAGCATTTTTAATATGGAAAAATCCCAGATTTTAGAAAAAGTCCAGAGAGCATGAAAAAGTTAGGGTTTCGGGTTCGATCGGGTTTCAAACATCGTCTAAGCATCGCCTAAGGCTCTAGCTAGGCTCTGATACCACTGTAGGATTCCTAGGCACACAATAGAGGTCTCACAAGGCATCAACCATGCCAATTTCAAATTTTATGGATGCCGAGAAACCCTAATACGGATCGTTGACTAGAAGTTTAGGCGATATACAAATCTAGTTAACAACTTAACTAAAGATATGAAGCTACAACCTTTGTAGATCCGGATATCCACTTCCTTGTCTCCACGTAGGCGTCCTCTCGCTGTCCATCTCGAATCCCGGACTCAATCGTCGGCTTGATCGGAGAAATGGGCGGACTAGGTCGTCGGCTTCGTGCCGAAGATGATCTACGTCGAGGCATCACAAGTTCAAGCTCCGACTTCACAAATTTGTGAAACTTGTGAAGAAAACACCCAAAACAACTTGGCAGGAGGTAGAGGGTGAAGAAATAGGAGGTGGGTTCACTTTGGAATTGGATTTCTCACTTTAGAACTCAAGTTGCCATTGATGGCATCAAGCTTTCTTGAAGAAGAAGATGATGAAGAAGAAGAAAGAATATGATAAGTGTTGAATTAAAATGAAAAATAATTCAATACTTATCATAAGCTAACCATAGTTGAGTGTAGAGAATAGACCATGGTTACTTGGATGGATTAGGGTTAAGCATGAAGACAAGAATGGTTAAGAAGTCAAAGCTTCATGAAGCTTCAACTAGAAACAAACATAGCCACCATTCTTATCTAAATCTTTTCCAAATAAATAAACAAATAAATAAATGAAAAAGCAAAAACCCTAATCATCTCTTAACCATGGTTTAATCCTTTACACTTAACCACATGATCAAGTATCATCAAACATGATACAAATATGTGCACAAAAATATATCACATATACAATGTGCATCAAGTGAGAAAATCCTTTTAAAATGAACCAATACTAGTTAATGCAAAGCAATATATCAAATATATAATTATACATTAAATCATTAAATCAACACTTGATTTAACGATCCGGTCATATCGCATATAACCGACTAGTATCCTATGTATCGGCTCATCGAATCAATCCTTGATTCGATATCTAGGTTATATCGCATATAACCAATCGATACATTCATCGCGAGAATGAAATACGGTATCACATACACGCATTATTCTCGGTCCTGCACATATCTCATATGCGCTCCTATTTCGTTTCGCTTGAGCCAGGAAACCTCTGTGTAGGACTCTAAAGACTCGTCAATACGCTGGTAGCAGATGATGATCATATCAAGCACCCACAAGCCGCAAGCGGTCTGCTAAACGTAACGGCCATCCGGGTATTGAGCGATCAGAAGATCGACGAGCTAGCCCGCTCACACTCCTGTGAATCCAACCAGTAACACTTACCGTACAGTCCGGTCTGTTCGTCTGATATGTCGCATATCAAGTCTAGGGGTGGTAAACGTCAGACCCCAATAACCGATAAGTCGTGCCGATGTGAGGCTCATAACTGGTCGAGAAACTACTGGTAACACTTACCAGCAAATCTCTGATCAGCCCTGGCCAGGGACTTCCCTGTTACGGCCAATCGAGCACTGCGCAACATCAACCCCCAATACTGGGAGAGACGAAACCCCTCCTATCGCTCATTGCCTCCATATGACTCGGGACTGTACCCAAAGACCACCGTTTTGCACGGCCTCATGGACGTGGTAAGGTGGAGATCAAAGCACAGTGGGAATCACACAAGACTCTATGACGATCTCGGGTCTACAGACTAACCTGTACAAGTGTCACCTGAGAACTGCCATCTGACGTGAGGTATAATACCATCTGGGAGTTCTCGGCGAGTCCGTCCAGTGTACCCAGTCTCTACTGAGCACCCGTACACCATCTCTGATGTCAAACACCAATGGATATAGGATCATCCATCGCCCATCTCATGGGTCGAGAAGCGTATACGCTAGTCTACACTGGTATATCGATGCCCCGTCTCGATACACCCACGACTAGGGACCTTGAAGGATGTACCTATGGACTACCATGTCCCCACTAGTATGATCTGCATCATAGTCCAGGTAGTCAAGTACATATCCTAAGGGCTCTACCAACATGTAACTATAAGACAGTTTAAAGAGACAAGTATACATGTTAAGATAAAGAGTAACCAGATAGCATACTATCATATCGAGCAAGAAAGTCATCTCTATATATGTCCAAGCATCCAATATAATATACATCATCTGTACAATACTGGCCTCTAGGGCATACATACAACTAACACAAGAATCATCACAACCAAAAACATACTCCACCATCATAATCCATCACCATCACCATGACAAAAGATGAGCAATCATGAACCATCATGATCCTAGAAGTCAATGGAGGCTAAGTCATCATGATACAACAAAATGCAAAGACCCCCTCCATAAATACTTATTTGCAACAATGCAAATAAGCCCTCTTCCACCAATCTTTGGCCAATGAAAGATACAAATGAAAATGGCCGAAACGGAAAGCAAACTGGCAACTCCAGAAAACTGGTCCCGTAATAAATTACAGGAAAACCCCGTTACTGTGTATACACACCTGCATTTGTATTCCGACCGAAATACAAATGCAATGAGACAAAGTCTACACGGTACTATACTAGGATCCGGCTTAAACCAAAGCCGGCTAGTATTATCCGTCCGATCCTGATCCGTGCAATATCGCACGTATCTGATCGAACCCTGCCATATCACCATACGGCCTCTACAGCTTTTCGCCCGAAAGCTTGAGTAACTGAATGTGGGGGACTCTAAAGACTCGTCAACACCTTGGTTGTGGATTTAACCACTAGCACGTCAGAGGTATAAGCCGATACGTAATGGGCTACCAGGTATTGACCAAAAGAGACGTCTGTGAGCGAACTCAGCCTGACACCCTACTGAGCCTGTCAGTGACAATATCCGTACAGTCCGGTCCGTTCGTCTATGAGCATCGCATGGCGGGCCTAGGGGGTTGGTAAAAGTCAGACCCCCAAAAGTGGTACAAGTCGTGTCGGAGTGTAGCCCAGAACACCCTGAGATACTACTGGAATACCTACCAGTAAATCTCCTGCCTCGGCCGAGGGCTTCGTGTAATGGCTCTCCTAGACACAGCGCGACCTCACCCCCAATACCGGGAGAGACGAACCCCCGAAGATACGCTCACTGCCTCCATGTGGCTCGGGACTGTACCCAACTAAAACCTGTTTGCACGTCTCCTTTGAGCGTGGTAGGGTAGTAATCAAAGTACAGTGGGAACTCACACGAGACAAATGACGATCCCCAGGTCGATGAACTAACCTGTACACATGTCACCAGGGAACTGCTATCTGACGTCAGGTATAAGACCAACTAGCATGTTCCCGGCGAGTCCTGTCCGGTGTACTCATAACCCAATGAGCACCTGTATACATCTTAGGTGAACCAACTAACACCAGTGGCTTGTGAGACCGGCCACCGCCTCTCGTCGGGGTCTCGACTGTATACACTAGTCTACTCTGGAGTATCGATGCCCTGTCTCGAAACTCCCACGACTAGGGACCATTTAAGGATGTGCTTATAGACCCCAGCTCCCACTTATATGATCGCCCTCATACTGCTGGTGGTCAAGCAAGAATCCTAGGGGCTCTATCAACGTGTAATAGCGACATGTTAGGTCACCTAAAGCAGTACACGATGATAAAGATAAACCAGATAGCATACTATCATCTCGAGTAAGACTATCCTACTGGGACAGGTCCTTCCTCAATCATTGCAATCACGTGCCTGTGATCCAATAATTGACTCTGAGGGCACTATCTCCAACAATCTCCCACTTGCACTCAAGGCTAATTATTGCGATGCCGCATACTCACAGCCCGTATGATACCGAACACCCAACTCCTCTACTAGTCAGTCTTACAAAACCCGTTTGCGAAACTATTGCGTTCGAAGAATAGCCTCAGTGAGTGGATCCGCTTTGATGTTTCTTTCTATGTCTCTCTATATCTCAAGTTCGCGGAGAAAACCATCTCCCGAAATGAGCAATACCTGTCTTAGAATGTCTGGATGTCTGATGGGACCTAGCTCATAAATGAACTCCAAATCCAAACTTCTTAGACTGTACCGTCAACTGAACTTAATCAGTATCTAGCACCATGCCTCCCTCAGTATTGCCTTGGACCACCTGTCCAAAATACTGCCCCTCGTCAAAAGGAAAAACTATAACTCTGACAACCTCCTTGTCGTCCAGGTCACCTTGGAAGCCTGGAATGATAACTGTCTCCCGAAAGAGGCTGTCGTTATCATATCCCTAGAACATCCACTTATGTTCTAAAACTGCTTCCGACTGTTTCTCCAGGACTGGATCAATGTCAACTTATTGCATCTAGTGCAAGAACAACATCAGGTGTGGTACTTGACATTTGACTCAATTGCCTGAGCAAGTGATCTGCCAATCATGCACATCCCTCTCCCCTTTAGTCTGTAAGACACCTTTAGAGAGGGTGACTCCATCACCTGCAGGTACACTACCGTGCCAGGAGTCGTCCATTCTAAATACTCTTAGAATGCTGTCTAAGTACCCTGATTGGGAAACCACCCAAATCTAGATCTAAAACCATAGATCTAGTAACCAGTATGTCGGATATAATGTCCAAGTCTTGTGTGGAGAAACCGCTGTGTGACGACCAAAGTATAACCGATTGTAGTATAGGAATATCACTTCCTACTCTGTGTATGTTATCCAAATACCAGGACATCACACCCTACTACCTTCTCAACAGATCCACCCCTATTCTGATGAAGTCAAACCTATGACTGTCACATCAGAAATTGATGATCTATCTCCGCTATATCTGCTTTAGTCTATAAATAGACATAAGCTACCTGTCCACCAATGCTTCCGCTGCTCCCACTGACTACGACAACTCTCTGGCAGAGTCATATACACGTACACTTCTGAAGACAGTTCAGAACGACGCTATACTCATCCTGCTGCCGGGTCTCGCAGCCTGGAACAACAGCAATGGCAAGTGTGGGTAAACAAGAACTTCCCTGTCACCGTCCTTGAGGCTACCGGAGTACCTCTCGGGTGCCTGAAGTTACCCACCAAATCTGTGGAGTGGCCAATGGAATGTCAAACCAGATTGAATCTTTAGGTTCCTATCAAATCTTCAGTAATCGTTTGTGGTTCTGGAATCACTTCCAGTTCTACCATACTCCCACTACTGTTTTCTGAAAAAATCCATTTTTATTAAAACTGTGGCGAGTCTAGAACAATATCACTATTGATCTGCCAGATGGTAGAAAATCAACCCTCGTCATAGCCTGGGTCAACCCACAAACAGCCATTACAGAAACGTGCCTTGAGTTGTCCAGTGTCTGGTTTTAATCATAAGCCGGACAACTCCCCGTACCTTAACATCGTTAAGATATGAACTGTTCTATATCCAATATAGAACCAGAGGCACTGATTTAATTGAACCAGATTCAAATCATGCACCTGTCTCCAGTGCATGTCTACTAAATGGAAGGAGGCCTATCAGCGTTACTCAACTTAGGAATGCTTCCAATTATGAGTAACCTGAAAGAGAAGCAAGTTCCCTTATTCACTACTATCAACTGAATACCATAGACAAGTATCTACATCTTCAATCACTCTGAAGAATCCCGATACTTGTAGTACCTGGTTCTCCACTTTATCCATATACCTATAACTTCTCAAAATTCGGACCCTGTGTTTCCACGAAACACTTGTCTAAAACTAGAGAAGTCATAAGTAAACCGAATATAGTACGAGGACCAACCCCTCTGTCCTGATGGACCCTGGACAACATACAATACTCTGTATAAGTCCCTTGAGTCTGATAACTCAATCACTGTGTGTCGTAGGTTGAAAACTGTACCTTTGGTTATGAAGAATTACACCGCTGTTTAATGCTCCTTACGTAACCATCCACTGATATAGGTAAATGTCATCGACATAATTTCAAAAAGGTATATCTCACTCTATAAAAATAGACGTACAGATATATCAATTTGAAATTGGTGCATTATAACGGATATTCAAAACCAAATATTCGCCGTCCGGCAAACAACCCAGGTGACTTCCTCAAATATCACCAATTACAACGAATTCCGATATAATGAGGATGATCACCTAATTCCCAATAAATTACTCCCACTCATCATCTGTAAAACCATACAGATGTGAGAATCATACCTGGTAAATACATACCCTGAAGCAAGGGCTAATTGGGAAATCAGTTTTCCTTTAACTGTACACAGTGAAATTGAAACATAGACATGTTCCGTAGGGGTATCCCGGTATTCCTAGTAATGCCTCTTCCAGATTCACAACTGTAACCGTGTAATTCTTTGCCACCTCTCCAAATTCCTTTTTATGTCTTTAGTCATTACCTTCTGCACACCCCTTTAGGCCAAATGGTTTTCTTCCTTCCCTACCGTTCGGCACCAGCCTATGGTTTGGAAGAAGACTATCTAAGAAGCATAATGGGTGTACTGTCCTAATCCTAGGAGCACTCGCAACGCGAGAGAAGGTGAAGATAAAAGACAACCGAATAAACCTTATTCCTATTTCTCCTGAACCAGAATCCATCCCCGAACTGGAACAAGTTCCTTTCGAGTTCGTATATAACCATACGATGGAGTATCCAATAAACTGTGGATCTTCGTAGTGATACGGAGTATTCTGGAGAAATACAAAGGTGATTTGGGAGTGGTAATGAAATACCTGGTTTGGTCGTGAATATCAGTTGCAATTTACTTTACCCTCTTACTAATCCCTTTATTTTGTCTTAACTTAATACCTTCTGTACACCATCGTTAGGCTAATTGGTTTTCTTCATTCCCTCCCGGTCGGCACCAGCCTAAGGTTTGGAAGAAAACTATCCAATTTGCGTAATAGGTATACTATCTCCTAAACCAAGGAGTACTCGCAACCTGAGAGAAGGTAAAATGAAAAGACAACTGAATAGTCCTATCCGTTTTCTCCAGAACCGGAAACCATCCTCGAATAAATCCCTTCGAGTTCGTATATAACCATACGATGGTTTTTTCCAATGGAAGTGGACGTTCGTAGTAATACGGGGTGTCCTGGAGAAAAGGGTAAAAGTAGGAGTGGCAATGAGGTTTGCAACTCTGACAATCCAAAAGCCAGTGTTAAAGAAGGTTCGGTCAATTTGGTCGCTGCCAGAGAGAGAGAAAAGAAACACTCAGTGTGCACTCTAACCTAGATCAGAATGGTTACCAATTTATCTAATCTGGAAACCTCCCACTGTACCGTCAAATTCTCCTCCAAACCTGAAAGAAGAATTAGTCGGGATCACCCGAGGAGTAAACCAACTCATCAGTAGGAATCGGGATCCAACTATCATCGCATGACAACGTGATGGAATCCGCTCACGTCATCACACTCCAGAAGGTATGCGCATATCTGGCAAGTTTCAGTTCTTTTGAAACTCCCGATGTGATTTTTACCTCATGCTCTTATGACCTTGGCGTGAGGTCAAAATATCATAAGTCACATGTCAAGTTCTACCCGTCATTATCCAGGTTAATTTGAATCCACCCGTACATACCCTTGACGTAGGCCAAAATAGTAGTACGACTGTCCCAAACCAACGCATCTATCTATGCAACAGATAAATACCCGGCAGCTACCAATCACTATGCCTTGGCGTGAGGTCAAAATACATAGCTTGAATACTACCGAATATTTAACTGAAATGACGGAGGGCTACGAATGGTTTCTGGCGAAAACCTTTAACGTAATGAACTTGATATCGTTGAAGGAACGGATAGCTTTTAAAAATATAGTAACGAAAACCTTCGCTAAAGAGGTCACTCCCGGTGAAGGGATCTCGGCTCTTTCCCCGTAGAATGAGGTGCAGGATATTCCAATTGAATACCACGGTGCAAAGCAAAAGTAATCGGCTATAGTGAAGTTATTGCCCTGACGCAAACTTTTTGTCCAAGGGGTCACTCCCGGTGAAGGGATCTCGGCCCTTGCCTCGCCGACTAAGGAGCAGGATATTCTAACTGAATACCACGATGCAAAACAAAAAGTGAACGTCCTAGCAATAACAGCTTTTTGAAAAGTGTTCCAACAACATCAGATTAGGTTTGTTTTTAACTTGCATTGATCTGAATCAATGCAGTCCCATCAATTGATCACACCACAAAGAACGAAAATATACTGATGTACGTATATGCCATCCGCATTCGCCACTGGGTCCCGTCATTACCCGTTAGGTTAGCTAACTAACGATAGAGCGGGGACTGGACTAGCGCGGATGCAAAACATATACAACATCTACTAATATATATACCAATATATTATATTTCGCTCAAGGCGTGATAAAAATGCAACATCACAGAAATGTACAGCATCACAGAACAATACAGATATCTGGGATCCCCGGGTTTCACAGAGCCGCTGAAACCCGACGTTCCCCTGGTCGTGTGGATAGCCTGTGCAATGAAATCCTAGACCCCTACGGGCGCGGCAAGTTACCCGCCAAAACTTGAAGCGAGGCAGCCCCCTTCAGCAACGTGAATGGACCACCCAGCACTTCACGGAATCCGGTAACTTAGGCACCCCTCCTGGGTCAACCTGTACCCCCTACGAGTGCGGCGAATAGCTCGCCAATCCTAGAGTGAAGCCCCTTCCGTCTCAATGCCATGAGATGCGGGCTTGTTGCCCTCTAGAATCCGGATATCCGTGCACCCCTCCGCGGGGCAATCCTAGTACAGAAAGTAAAATATACATACAACGGGTACATCGACCGCAACCTGGTCGTTCCCCAAAATAATAATACAATCAGGCAGTGACGGCAGTCCACATGTCGGACGCTCGCCCCGCAATATCAAATGTACATAATACAACAAAGACTGTACTAGCATTGCATCCAGGCTATCCCCCACGACCAATCCGCAACATCACAGCAATACATAGAACATCAACGTGAAGGTCACGTTCGCAAATCCGTCTAACCGGGCTATAGCAGTTAGACAGGATTTACCGATCGAGTGACATTCATGGTCGCAGATATAATGTAAATACTGTGAAATAATGTGTTTAAAATATCCGATCGATCAAATTTTAACTAGTGGGCCCCAGGTACTACTGTAGCACACCAAGAAATTCTGGGCCCAAAATTAATGTTCCAAAAACCCTAAAATCAACCCAGAAAGGAACTGTGGAAATTTGATACAGTGATCGTACTATAGTGCGGCGGAACCACGGCCCAAAGGGGGGTTTGGCCGCGGTTCCGCGCTCCCATTGGTGAATCACAGTGTCGAATTTCTACAGTGTCCTTTTAATTTCCAGTACATCACTTTTCTGCAACCTGAAAAATTTTTCGACTCCAAAAGATTTCAACAGAAAACTGATGCAAACAAAACGCGGATTTTGGAATTTTGGTCGATCGGAAATGTAAACACATTAAACAAAGCTAGACTAAGTTAATGGCGAGGCTCTGATACCACTGTAAGTGCACGGCGGCGCCCCGGCCTCCATCCCGAGGCCAAATGCGGAAGCGAAAAACTTTAATTTTGCAAACTAGCAAACCGGCACCACCGCGCACTAAACACCCGGATCGAACCATTAACTAGTCCTAGCTAACTACAAGATGGGGAAGAGAGATATACCGACTGATCCGTGTCCTCCGGTCTTCTCGTCGTCGTCCCGATCTCCCGTGGAGGCTCCGGTCTCCACCTCGTCGCCGGAAGTGCACCACATCGCCTACATCTTTTACGGGCTCCCACCTCTATGCCGAGGCAACTCGGGCACGAAGCTGGCTAGTCGACGTATCCAAGATTTGCTGTAGAATATAGTGTGGATTACTATGTCTCATTTTGGGGTTATGGAGTTTTCCATTTTGGTGGAGGGATGATACAAGAACTATGTGGAAGGACTTGGGGATTTTTGGAGCATGAAAAGAACAACCAATCCCACACAATAAAAATGGGCAGCCTCATAGAAGCATGGCCGGCCACTAGAATGAAGGGGGGAGTGAGAATGAGAGTTTTTTTTTCAAAAGAAAAAAAAGGAAGCCTCATAATCCAAGAGAGAGAGAGAGAAAAGGTGTGATGATGATCAAGAATCATCACAACCAAAAACATACTCCACCATCATAATCCATCACCATCACCATGACAAAAGATGAGCAATCATGAACCATCATGATCCTAGAAGTCAATGGAGGCTAAGTCATCATGATACAACAAAATGCAAAGACCCCCTCCACAAATACTTATTTGCAACAATGCAAATAAGCCCTCCTCCACCAATCTTCGGCCAATGAAAGATACAAATGAAAATGGCCGAAACGGAAAGCAAACTGGCAACTCCAGAAAACTGGTCCCGTAATAAATTACAGGAAAACCCCGTTACTGTGTATACACACCTGCATTTGTATTCCGACCGAAATACAAATGCAATGAGACAAAGTCTACACGGTACTATACTAGGATCCAGCTTAAACCAAAGCCGGATAGTATTATCCGTCCGATCCTGATCCGTGCAATACCGCACGTATCTGATCGAACCCTGCCATATCACCATACGGCCTCTACAGCTTTTCGCCCGAAAGCTTGAGTAACTGAATGTGGGGGACTCTAAAAACTCGTCAACACCTTGGTTGTGGATTTAACCACTAGCACGTCAGAGGTATAAGCCGATACGTAATGGGCTACCAGGTATTGACCAAAAGGGACGTCTGTGAGCGAACTCAGCCTGACACCCTACTGAGCCTGTCAGTGACAATATCCGTACAGTCCGGTCCGTTCGTCTATGAGCATCGCATGGCGGGCCTAGAGGTTTGGTAAAAGTCAGACCCCTAAAAGCGGTACAAGTCGTGTCGGAGTGTAGCCCAGAACACCCTGAGATACTACTGGAATACCTACCAGTAAATCTCCTGCCTCGGCCGAGGGCTTCGTGTAATGGCTCTCCTAGACACAGCGCGACCTCACCCCCAATACCGGGAGAGATGAAGCCCCGAAGATACGCTCACTGCCTCCATGTGGCTCGGGACTGTACCCAACTAAAACCTGTTTGCACGTCTCCTTTGAGCGTGGTAGGGTAGTAATCAAAGTACAGTGGGAACTCACACGAGACAAATGACGATCCCCAGGTCGATGAACTAACCTGTACACATGTCACCAGGGAACTGCTATCTGACGTCAGGTATAAGACCAACTAGCATGTTCCCGGCGAGTCCTGTCCGGTGTACTCATAACCCAATGAGCACCTGTATACATCTTAGGTGAACCAACTAACACCAGTGGCTTGTGAGACCGGCCACCGCCTCTCGTCGGGGTCTCGACTGTATACACTAGTCTACTCTGGAGTATCGATGCCCTGTCTCGAAACTCCCACGACTAGGGACCATTTAAGGATGTGCTTATAGACCCCAGCTCCCACTTATATGATCGCCCTCATACTGCTGGTGGTCAAGCAAGAATCCTAGGGGCTCTATCAACGTGTAATAGCGACATGTTAGGTCACCTAAAGCAGTACACGATGATAAAGATAAACCAGATAGCATACTATCATCTCGAGTAAGACTGTCCTACTGGGACAGGTCCTCCCTCAATCATTGCAATCACGTGCCTGTGATCCAATAATTGACTCTGAGGGCACTATCTCCAACAGTTCTAACCTATGAGCGCACCGCGTGCCGTATTTGGATTTCGGAACTTGATATTAATAGCTTTGCGATTTCATATTGATTGTAGGTACATTCGCATGGATTCCGAGACGACGAAGCGCATCGACTACGGCTAAGCGAGGAGTTTAGCAGGTGAGTAGATTTATATCTACGGGGGAAGTCGGGTGGATGGCGTATAGCACCTCCGCAAATTATGAATGGTAACCAATATATACATAGAATACTGTAGGCGAAACCTACATTTGAAAACTATAGATGTGGTTAAAACAGAGTTAGAGGTGATATTAATGATTGAATATATATATCGAGATATGAGATGAAAGCTATAGGGACATAACTCTTGGACATAATTTGATACAAACGATGTCTCAAATTGATGAAGGATATGAAAAGTGAATGTGAATCACAATATATATAGATATGTAATTGCACAAGATTAAGTATGAGATTTAGAGTAGCATGCCATGAGATTCATATGATATAATGCATATGTAAAATGACTTGATGTGAGAGATTGATGCGATGAAAAGAGTATACGATGAGATATGATGACTTGGTTGATATGTCGTTATATGGATGCGAGTCGATAAGAGATAGTTGATACTTTGCCGGTCCCCTGATACGAGATTGATACGGATATGATCTGAGAGATAGGTATATATATAGATGGATAATGATGTGCATAGCGAGTGATATGTCCGTACCCCCGTTGTTGTATAGGTTGATAGAATTCCCTAATTATTTAATGCCGCCGTACGATAGATTACCGTACGCGATGAGTTTTACCTGTTGATTGATCTATACCCTTAATTAGAGGATGTCGTACGATAGATTATACCGTACATGGTGTTGTGAAGCTGGATGCCGATTGATAGATTCACCGACTCGGATATATTGTAGATACGTATACCTGATAGCATTTTGTGTACAATGTACCTTGTGCTACATTTATAATATTCTCATTGTATTATATATGTACCTGTGCTAGTAGACCTACACCATTATCGATGATGCGTATGTTACACTTACATAGATTGCCGGCTCACACACTTTCTTCATCGATAATTGCTATGCCGCTCACACAATAGGATTGCTACATCATGCTATGATATACTTGCTATGCTCACATCATTATGCTATGTTGCATGACATACCCTGCTATAGCTGCACATACACCTATATGGTATTATATCATTATTGACATTTAGACGTTGATTCTTGTGCTATTGCGCATATGAAATGCATCATGCTTACACAGTTACATGTATATACACACATCTTGCTAGAGCTACATGTATGCTTTTATATGATGTTGCATTTGATTTTGGAGGAATTGGGAACCGCATGATATATTTTAAAACTGGATTCATTTAAAAGAGCGGTTTTCTCTTAATATGCTCATATTGCTGTTTTATGTTGCATACATCAGTTTTCATGTGATTTATGGATTTGAGAACCGTAGGGGCATTTCAAGAAATTTTGTGTTGTTTGGAAACCCGGTTTCTCTTGATATGATATTTCAGTGCGTCCACCATGAGTTTTCTCGGTTCTGAGACTTGTGTTAAAAACCCGAGGCGAGGAGTGGAGTGGCCGTTTGCGAGTACATGGTGGACCCGGTATGGTACCCCGGGGCAAGAAAGGTATGTCGATGGATTAGCCGATGAGCCTGGCAGGGGAGGTGCACTGCCTACCGGTGACAGTATTTGGACTCGGCGGATATCTGAAAGATATCGACCTGAGTCATGAGATGGATACAGGCCGACCCGTTCTGCCTGAGCCCGTGGGCCGATCCCGCAGACGGAGCCTATTATATGATAATTTACGTGTCGATGCTGGACATGTGTTTCATGATGTTTCGAGTGTCGATGTTGGACACTCAGGTTTCATGATTTTGATGTGTCGTTGATGGACACACGAGGTAGAAATCCTCATACATTTATATATACATATACATACATGCACATGTATATGTTTTCATGATGTTTCGAGTGTCGATATTGGACACTCAGGTTCCATGAGATGTACGGACATGAGGGCCGATCCTGGTGACGGCGCCTGAGATATGAGGATTTACGTGTTGATGCTGGACACGGGTTTCATGATGTTTCGAGTGTCGGTGTTGGACACTCAGGTTCCATGATTTGATATGTCATTGATGGACACACGTTCTTTGATATTCTCATATATACATGCATTGATTATATTGTTGGACGAGATCCACATGCATACAGGCATTGATTATTATTGGCATATATGCAGATACGGTCACCCTAGATATCATAGTATTACCTTTATGATATAGTTGACCTAGCAATCGTTGTTTATTTCAATTTCTACCTGATGATATTTTCTACTCACGAGTTGGCAACTCACCCCCGTTGTGCCACAGTTCTTGCAGGTTGACCGCATGGATCAGTAGCGGTATCGCTGACACACAACTTGCATTCGGATGATTTGGTTTAGTAGGTGGTACATGTTGGATCGTGCCCCTCTTACATTATTATTATTCCTATTGTATCTAGTCAATTCCATTAAATCAGAAACTAGTATTTATATAAGTGAAGACTTAGCAAGACATGTAGTTGCGAGATTTTGAGCGATGGGTTATATGATCGCTTGGTGGGTTTGATATCTTGCTTTTCTTTTTTACTTTGTGTTGATCTTCGCCGTTTGGCGTCGTATACACATATATGCTTGTGGTGGTTGTTTCCGCCGTTGAGCGTGATTTGCTCCCGTTTGGGAATGCTTTATTTATATTCTATGTTGTACCTGTTTCGGAGCTAGTTTTTACAAAGGAGGTGCTGCAGAAATTTTTAAGAAAGTAAATTTAAGTTTAAAGATTTTTACTTGAGATTCCCGAAGGGTTTTTAACAATGTTTATTCACTTATTCCTTTTGGAGGTTTAGATTTGCTGGGTTTCGGCTTACTTAAGTTACGTTACGCCTGTAGACGTTGCGTAATTTAAGTGCCGGTCATGAGCTAATATTTTAGTTCATGACACGAATCATCGGGATACCACGGCCGACTCGACGCTCTCGAAAAGAAGATCGAAGGCATGCATCGGGAAAATCGTCCTCTGAGCGACGGGGCTAAATATGCCGCCGACTCGCTCACGAAGCCCTTCACCAAGGAGCTACTCACCGTCCACGTCTCCTCCCTGAACAAGCCCCTGAAGGTATCCTTTTTCGACGGGAAGTCCGATCCGAAAGACCATTTGGACGCGTTCACAACCGGGATGAGTTTCCAGGACTATTCCGACGCCGCACAATGCCGCGCTTTCCCCTCCACTCTCATCCGCTCTGGACGAGACTGGTTCCGAGTACTCGCGCCACGCTCAATCATTACCTTCGATGAGCTGGCCACCCAGTTCCTCGGTCATTTTGTCGGGAACAGACGGCAGAAGCGGACTGTCGATCATCTCTTCACCATAAAGAGCGGGGACAAAGAATCCTTCAAAGGATTCGTCACCCGCTTCTACAACGCTCTCTTTGAGGTACCAGAACACCGTGACGAGACGATCATTATGGCCCTTAGGTTGGGTCTTAGGCACAAGGAGTGGGTCTTAGGCACAAGGAGTGGTTACGCTCCTTTGCATTAGCGCAACCTAAGACCATGGCCGAGGTAAAAGCCTAAACCGAACGTGAGATCCAACTCGAGTCCGAGGTGAACGCCAAACTGCCCCGGACAGAGCAATCAGATCAGAAGAAAAAGGCCAGGGAGGAGAAAAGGAAGATTGAATGGCTAAAGCCCTATTCCCAGAAGTTTCAAGAGTCCACCCCGCTCAACGTCTCCCAGACGGTACTGTTGGAGGATGCTAAGGGAGAGGGGTTCTTCAAACTCCCCCCAGTTTCAAATAGGGCGGCAAAGCATACCCGGGGCCCCTACTGCGCTTTCCAAAGGTCGCAGGGCTACTCCACCGAGAACTGCAAGCAGCTCCGAGACTACTGTAAGTCTATGGTAGCGCCCCGGCCGTCTTTCCGAGGCCAAAATGCGGAAACGAAAACTTTTTCTTAACTAGAAACCGGCGCTATTGTATACTTAAAATCTGGATCGAACCATTAACCTACAACTAGCTATCTAGAGAGAGGGTTGGAAAGCTATACCGATCGATCCATGTCCTTCGGTCTTTGGCCACCATCCCAAACTCCTCGCGGCATCTCCGGTCTTGATCTCCTCGTCGGAAAGGGCACCACATCTACGAGTCTTTTTACGGGCTCCCGCTTCATCCGAAGCAACTCGGGCACGAAGTGTGCTAGCCGACGTGTCCAAGGTGTTGTAGAGAATGTATGTGATCACTTTTTCTCTTGCATCCAATGATTTGGATGGAGGTTGAAGGTGTTGCCATTAATGGAGGCTATGAGCTAGAGGAAGAAGAAGAAGAAGCCATATACTTTCCTTTTGTTATACTATCAAAAAATGAGAGTGAGTATCAAAAATACAAGACCAAAACTTTTCATATGGCTGCCCTTCTCTCTCTTCCTCTCATTTCATCTCACTAATCAATCACATAAGATGACATTTGCACAAGAAATGATACCATGAGTCATCTATGAAGTACATGTATCATTTAATGCACAAAATGATGAAATAAGCTCACAATTTCCATTTGTAAACATTAATCCAAATGTTTACAACAATAAAAAGATACGGTAACATCTAAAGTAAACTCGTGACGGATCACAAGGATACCCCTCACCTGTATATACATATCTGCATCCGCATTCCGACTGAATGTGAATGCGATGAGACTAAAGTAATCCAACAAATCTAATACCAGGATCCGGCTTAAACCAAAGCCCACTAGTATGATCCGTCCGATCATGATCCGTGCACTACCGCACGTATAAGATCGAACCCTGCCATATATTATACGGCCTCTACAACGTTTCGCCCGAAACTTGAGAAACTGTCTGTGGGGGACTCTAAAGACTCGTCAATACTTTGGCTGTGGATTTAACCGCTAGCACGTCAGAGGTATTAGCCGTACGTAACGGGCTACCAGGTATTGACCAAAAGGGAGGTCGATAAGCGAACTCATCCTGACACCCTACTGAGCCTGTCAGTGACAATATCCGTACAGTCCGGTCCGTTCGTCTATGAGCATCGCATGTCGGGCCTAGGGGGTTGGTGAAAGTCAGACCCCCAAAAGCGGTACAAGTCGTGTCGGAGTGTAGCCCAGAACACCCTGAGATACTACTGGAATACCTACCAGTAAATCTCTTGTCTTGGCCAAGGACTTCGTGTAATGGCTCTCCTAGACACAGCGCGACCTCACCCCCAATACCGGGAGAGACGAACCCCTGCCGATCCGCTCACTACCTCCATGTGGCTTGGGACTGTACCCAACTAAAATCTGTTTGCACGACTCCTTTGAGCGTGGTAGGGTAGCAATCAAAGCACAGTGGGAACTCACACGAGACAAATGACGATCTCAGGTCGATGAACTAACCTGTACACATGTCACCAGGGAACTGCTATCTGACGTCAGGTATAATACCAACTAGCATGCTCCCGGCGAGTCCTGTCCGGTGTACTCATAACCCAATGAGCACCTGTATACATCTTAGGTGAACCAACTGACACCAATGGCTTGTGAGACTAGCCACCGCCCCTCGTCAGGGTCTCGACTGTATACACTAGTCTACTAATGGAGTATCGATGCCCAGTCTCGAAACTGTTAGTTATATGTATGCCCTAGAGGCCATTACTGTACATTGGATGTATATTGTAGTGGATGCTGGGACATATATAGGGAGGACTTTCTTGCTCGACATGATAGTATGCTATCTGGTTACTCTTTACCTTAACGTGTACATTGATGGTCTCTTTGTTACATGTTGGTAAAGCCCTTAGGATGTGTACTTGACTACCTAGACTATGATGCAGATCATACTAGTGGGGACAGATAGTCCATAAGTACATCCTTCACAGTCCCTAGTCGTGGGTATATCGAGACGGGGCATCGATATACCAGAGTAGACTAGCGTATACCTTCTCGACCCATACAGATGGGCGATGGATGATCCCATATCCATTGGTGTTTGACATCAGAGATGATATACGGGTGCTCAGTGGAGACTGGGTACACTGAACGGACTCACCGAGAACTCCCAGATGGTAATATACCTTACGTCAGATGGCAGTTCTCTGGTGACACTGGTACAGAGTAGTCTGTTGACCCGAGATCGTCATAGAGTCTTGTGTGGTTCCCACTGTGCTTTGATTTCCATCTTACCACGTCCAAGAGGGCGTGCAAAACGGTGGTTTTTGGGTACAGTCCCGAGTCACATGGAGGCAATGAGCGATAGGAGGGGATTCGTCTCTCCCGGTATAGGGGGTTGATGTTGCGCTGTGTTCGATTGGCTATAACAGGAAATCCCTGGCCAGGGTTGCTGAGATTTACTGGTAAGTGTTACCAGTAGTATCTCGAATAGTTATAGACCTCATATCGACACGACTTATCGAGCTATTGGGGTCTGACGTTTACCACCCTTAGGCAAGATATGCGACATATCAGATGATCAGACCGGACTGTACGGTAGTGTTACTGGTTGGATTCACTGGAGTATGAGCGGGCTTGCTCGTCGATCTTCAGATCGCTCAATACCCAGGTGGCCGTTACGTTTAGCAGACCGCTTGCGGCTTGTGGGTGTTTGATATGATCATCACCTGCTGCCGGTGTATTGACGAGTCTTTAGAGTCCTACACAGAGGTTTCCTGGCTCAAGCGAAACGAAATAGGAGTGCATATGAGATATGTGCGGGAACGAGAATAATGCGTGTATGTGATACCGTATTCTATTCTCGCGATGAATGTGTCGAATGGTTGTATGCGATATAACCTAGTTATCGAATCAAGGATTGATTCGATAAGCCGATACATTGCATACTAGCCAGTTATATGCGATATGACCGGATCGTTAAATCAAGTGTTGATTTAATGTATAATTATATATTTGATATATTACTTTGCATTAACTAGTATCGGTTCACTTTAAGATGGATTTTCTCACTCGGATGTGCGCATTACATATGCGATATGATTTTGTGCACTTGTTTGTATCATGTTTGATGATGCATGTCTTTTTGGTTAAGTGTAAAGATTTAAACCATGGTTAAGTGGATAATTAGGGTTTTACATATTCATTTATTAATCTTTTTCTTTTTGGAAAAATGAAAAGAAATGAGAAGAAATGGTGGCTTTTATTTGTTTGCACTTGAAGCTTCTTGAAGCTTTGATAAAGTAACCATTTTTGTCTCATGCTTAAACCTAACCATTCCACTAAACCATGATTCACTCTCTACACCTAACCATGGTTCTATTATGATAAGAATTGATTATTCTTTTCATTTAAAAATCAACTCATCATAACATTCTTCTTCTTCTTCCTTGAACTCAAGAAGAAAAGCTTGACTACATCAATGGTGGATTGAGAAGAAATGAGTGAGAAATCCAATTCTAAAGTCTACCCACTTCCTATTTCTTCATCCTCTACCTCTTGCCAAGTAGTAGAGTGTGTTTTCTTCACAAGTTTCTTGACTTGGTGAAGTTGGAGCTTGATCTAGCGATGCCTCGACGTAGATCATCTTCGGCATGGACATCGACGACCTAGCTCGCCTATTCTCCGACGAAGCCGACGCTAGAGCCCGGGAATTCATTTGGACAGCGAGGGGACTTCGTTGCGGAGCTATGGAGGTGGAGCACCGGATCTACAAAGGTTGTATTTCTGTTATCTTGTAGTTAAGTGTTAACTAGTTTTGTTTCGCCTAGAAATCTAGCCAACGATCCGTAGTTTAGGGTTTCTCGGCACCGTAATTTTTAAAATTGGCATGGTTAATGCCTTGTGAGACCTCATTAGGATGCCTAGGAACCCTACAGTGGTATCAGAACCTAGCTAGAGCCTTAGGCGAAGTCTAGACGGAATTTGAAACCCGATCGAACCGAAAACCCAACCCGGAAAATGCTCTCTGTGCTTTTTCTAAAAACGTGGATTTTTCGAAATTAAAAATATGCAGAAAATCAAGCAGGGTTTTCTAGGAATTACTGTAAATTTCGTGGACCTAATTCAACTTTCCCACCGCGGTTCCGCGGCATGAGCAAGGCTCATGCGGCGGATCCGCGGCCGTACGGCCACAGTATTTAAATTATTTTGCACAGTAATTCTTAGTTTCCAGTGGTGATTTTTCTGGGAATTTTTAATATTTTTTTTAGAGTTGAATTTTCTGGGATTGATTTGGGGATTTGGTGTTTCGATCGGAGTATCAAATTTTGTCTGTGTGGCTTTCCGGATAATTTTTAGAATATGTTAAAAAGTTCGACCGGATATAAATACCCAATTTTTCCCCTGTCGGGAAATTTCCAAGTGTTGGATTTTTCCGTAGTTTAACGACGTTCTAAGTAGTGCAAGTAACTCGATGGACCCTCTAGAAGACAACAAACCTTAACTCGATTATGTGACCGTCTTGAACTGCCCTTTGAACCTTCGGGTTTGGGGCAGTACGGCGTGCCACATGTGAGGCGTTGGCTTGACCCTTCTACTGCTGGACCGTTGGTACTGAGGCACGAACTAAATGTTGTTAGACTTATTTCATGCGTTGATCTGTATCGGGAAAACTTGGGTGTTTGACTGTTCGATCGAAAAGTTTAACATTTTCTATTTATCCGGAATGGGATACAATAATTGGAATTCACAAGAAGTTATGAGATAACTGAATGAATGTTATAAACATAGCAGTTTAGTCTCACTTGATCGGTTGCCACGGAATTTTGATGTGATCAAAAGTCCGTCGCAATCACGTAGCGTACGCGGATACTCGCCGGGTAAACTTAATAGACAGCCTCACTCCATAGCCCCGACCAAGTGACTGTAGGAGAACCCCGTCGCCGAAAGCATCCGTTCGGGTGCTCGCGGTAGCGGTGTTCCGCCTTGGTGCACTTCGTCGACGGTAACGGGGGTGCGGCCGTCTACTGAAGTTTGCCACGAGCATTCGATCAGGATGTCGGGAATCTTGTTGAATTGCCCGACTTGATATTGAAAAGTGTTTTCGATAATGAGACTAAAATGCGGGGTTTATAATTGTTAGGCATGCGATGTCTAAGGAATTCATTTGATTAGGCATGCGATGTCTATGCAGATTGCGGATTCCAACTGTTGTAGTTTTACACTTTCTTTTCTGTGACCGTAAGTGTAATATGTGATATCGCCGGTTTCGTTGCTATATGTCAATGACAATTGGGATGCGCATATTTACTTACGTTGATGACATGTGATGTTATGAGTTGCTGGATATGTTATATTGGATCGTCGTGTTTGAATAGCCGGGGGTTTTTATGTGAGATGAGTGTTTTTCATTTTCATTCATGTAAAAAACTTGTATGTAATATTCTTTTATTGGGGCACTTCCAGGTTGCGGAAGTTGTCACCGTTTGTATATTATTTACTTTTCCGCATTAGGATAGACCCAAGGAGGGGAGCACAAGTAACCGGGTTCTGGGGTCCAGTGGGAGACCAACTCGAGGAGTCGAGTCCGGGTCTCCTAACCCTAGAATTGGTAGGGTTGCTTGCCGCTCTCGTAGGGGTCTTGGGGTGTGGGATTGGCTATTCATCACGACCGTGGAATCCGTGTTTTATACTGGCTCGTATTGAATACACGGACGTCCTAGTATATCCAATATTTCATATGCTTCTTCTGCTGTGATTTATCTGTGATGTGATCATATGATGTTCTGTGACAGGTATTATATATAGTATATATGATATATTATATAGACGTTGCTTATGTTTTACACCCGCGCTAGCCCTGTTCCGCTCTGCCGTTAGTTACCTAACCTAACGGTGCAGACGGGACATCGAGGCGAATGCGGATGGCATAAGCGTACGTTATATTTATCTGTGATGATTAGGTGGAGTTATATGATGGGATATTCATTAATGTGATTAATGAAAGAAAATAAACCTAATTGATGTTGTGGAATTGAATTTCAAAATAAAAACAGGTAGCTACAGTTCTTGCTTTGCATCGCGGTGTTCATTATAGAACATCCTGCACCTTATTCGATGAGGAAAGGACCGAGATCCCTTCACCGGGAGTGACTCCTTTAGCAATAACTGGCAGATGCTACAACCCTCGGTTTGTCTTTGATCGCTTCTATAGTTTCCGCTTTGCACAGTGATATATATGATATATCCCGCACCTCATTCGACGAGGAAAGGGCCGACGATCCCTTCACCGGGAGTGACCCCTTTAGCAAAACTAGAAAAGCCTCGAAAACATTCCATTTAAAAACCATTTGATTCCGCAACGAGATCAAGTTCAAAGCGTTAAAGGTTTTCATAAAAACCATTCGCAACCCTCCGTCATTTTAGGAAGTAGAGTACTTAGTATTCGTGCTACGTTTGTCGACCATAGCCGAGGCGTAGTGTGCGGTAGCTAAGTGATGTCTTCCTACACAGCATATGATGCGATTAGTTAGGACAGTCATGTGGCTTTGTTGACCTTAGCCAAGGGTCATGTGGGTGGGTCTAATTAATCACGAAATGACGGGTAGAACTTGACTAGTACCTATGATTTGTTGACCTTAGCCAAGGTCATAGGTGCTAGGGGTAAAAACCATTATCGGGAGTTTCAAGTGTTGAAACTTGCAATGAGATTGCATACCTTCTATATGATAGTTGGATCCCGATACCCACTGCGAGTAATTGTTACTCCTGGGAGAGTTTTGCACTTTGCAATTAGCCGATCAAGTAGGTGTCTAGAAAGGTGTCAACGGGGTTACGCCCCTGGGAAAACGAGGTTTACTGTAATTAGGTCCGTGCGAAAGCACGGGGAACCTCCCTCAAAGTACCGACACTGGCCTGGCTGAAAGATTGGCGAACTTGTAGTGTGTAATTAATCCCGGCTAGTCTTTCCTTTTAGGGTTTGAAGGAAGATTTGATAAAAAGCAGTGGGAGCCATCCTGATTAGATAAAATATATAACCAATCTGATCTTGCAAGAGCGCACGCAGAGTGTTTTCTTCTCTCTCTCTCCTGGTAGCGACCATATCACGCCTTAATCAAGATAATAATACGGATGTATTGACCGAACCCGCTTGTTATACTGAGCTGGGGAACGTTGGTCCCGCTCTAACTTATAATTGTTATAAGACAGAGCAGGAAATTGGGGAATACCAGATTTCCCGTGCCGCCCAAACGAAGAGAGTACATGTTGATGCATCATCTTCGGGTGTGTTCATTACAAAGAACTGTTTCTCTGTATCCTCTACGTCCTGGGTATGCGATACCAGATCAGGATCCCAGATATGTAATATGTTACATAGGGCTATAGAAAGGTAGAGAACTGAGAACGGGTGATAAGTTTCATGAGGCAGAAAACGGGGCAAGAGTTGCAGCCAAGTCTGTTGGTCACTGTCACCCTGTATTTCCAATACATTGATTCTGAACAAATGTTATTAGATACCGAACCTGATATACAAAATCATATCAGTCTCTTTATTAGTAAAGAAATGATAAAATTTTGTATTGTTGGATAATGTTTTGAACATTTCCTATATCAAAAGTTGATCGGATCAGGCACGTTATCTAAAAGCGTTGATGTTCTAAATCAAACTACAGTTCTTTAGTATACGGAACACACACAAGAGGAAGAGTTCAGAAATGAACGAATTCTTCTTAAGGTATTGTAGACTAGGTCATATCAATGCGACCCGACTAGCTGAAGTTACATTTAGATGTATATTTAAATCAGTTTGAATTTACATCTTGTGAAACTTGCCAGTCATGTCACAAAGATAATATGACCATAGCTCTGTTTATTGGAAACAGAGAAGGAGTTAGTAAACTCTTGGGATGATACATGTTGATGTATGTAGGTCCCCTGTCTACACATGCCAGGACTGGTTCTTTATACTTCATTACGTTCTCTGATAATCTCTCAAGATTCAGTCATATGTTCCTGCTGAAACATGAGTCCGAACCTTTTGAGATATTCACAGAATATAAGCGAGAAGTAGAGAACCAAAATACGGGTATAATTATTATGTCCTTTGATGAGATCAAGGAGGAGAATACTTGAGAAGGGAATTCCTGGACTATTCTAAAGGAGAATGAGATTCTCTCTCAGCATTACTCCTCCGTATACACCATTGCACAATGGTATATCGGGGCGGAGCAGATACACCCTATTTGATATGGTGTGCTCTATGATGAGTACTGCTGAGTTACCTATTTCCTTCTTGGGGGTTATGCACTTATGAAGTTGCATACCTATTGAATTAGGTTCCAATCAAATCAGTTGCCTACCATTTCATATGTGATATGGAAAGGGAAGAGCCCATGTCTTAAGCTAGTTAAGATTTGGGGTTGTCCGGCTAATGTCTAAAAGCAAAATCCGGACAAGCTCGAGGCAAGGTCTGTAATGTAGAACTGGAAAGGTTCCAGCTATACAAAATACAGCAAATAATTTGGTAGAACCAAAGGATTCAGTAGATTCCAACGAACCTCAGCCTCTCCGCCAATCTAGTAGGGTTCCTCACCCACCTGAGAGATACTTCAGTTGCTCTGTGACAGTGGGAGCGAGGATTGCATCATGAGATGATGACCCAACTAGCTTCGAGCTGGCCATCAGGAGTAAGACTCTGTAAGAATGGCTGGATGCTTAGCGATCTGAGATGGAATCCTTATACACCAACAAAGTATGGACTTTGGTTGCTATATCTGAAGGGTTAAATCCCCATCAGGAGCAAGTATATCTTGAGAAGATTACTTGGTGTAGATGGAAAAGTTGAGACTTTCAAAGCTAGACTTGTTAAAAGTTTGCATCATTGACCAGGTGTGGATAATGATGAAACCTTTTCAAGTAGCTATGCTTAAGTCCATCCAGATCCTACTTGTCACGGCTACATACCATGACTACGATATCTGGTGGTTGGGTGTCATGACTGCTTTTCTAAATGATGTTTTAGAAGAGTGCGTCTATAAGTACACAGCCAGAGGGCTTCGTAGACAGTGGGAGCAGCGGAAACGTGTGCAAGATGCTTTATAGGATAAAGCAGGCATCGCGGAGTTGGAACATCTGTTTTGATGGATAAGTCAAAGAAGTTGACATCATCAAAATGGTAGATGAACCTTGTATATACAAAAAGGTAGTAGGGAGTATGGTGACGATCCTCGTAGAGTACGTGGATGACATACTCTTGATAGGAAAGGAGTTTCCTATGCTACGCTCGGTCAATCTCCGCTTACCACAATGATTCTCCATGTAGGATCAAAGTGATATCTCCTAAATCCTGGAATTTGGATCTATGAGATAGATCTAAATGGATGTTAGGATTCTCACTAGTTGTAGTAAGAAGGTATCAATCGACCCTGGGGAGAATCACTGGAATGGTTCCAGAGTGATAAAGACGACTGAATATAAGTCACAGGCATTGTCTTTACCCTCAGTGGAGGGACGGTATGTTGGAAAAGTTCCAAGCTAGATACCGTGGCATACTAGACGATAAAGGCAGGATACATCGCTACTTAAGATGCTACCGAAGAGGCTGTTTGGGTGTATATTGGTTCATGAGATGAACTACGTTCCTACCATTGTGAGACAATGGAGTTGTGGCTTATGCCGAGGAACGCTGGACCCATCAGTGATCCAGACATATTCTAAGGCAGTATCACCTGATCATGGAGATGGTTGATCTCCAGGGGATCGAGGTCAGGAGAGTAGACTCAGAGGACAACACAGCGGATCCACTCACAAAGGCCTGTTCCCAGAGAGAGACTTTTATGGGATGGTTGAGTATGAGATACTACAACCACTGCTACAGATGGCCCTAGTGCAAGTGGGAGATTGTTAGTTATATGTATGCCCTAGAGGCCATTACTGTACATTGGATGTATATTGTAGTGGATGCTGGGACATATATAGGGAGGACTTTCTTACTCGACATGATAATATGCTATCTGGTTACTCTTTACCTTAACGTGTACATTGATGGTCTCTCTGTTACATGTTGGTAAAGCCCTTAGGATGTGTAGTTGACTACCTAGACTATGATGCAGATCATACTAGTGGGGACAGATAGTCCATAAGTACATCCTTCACAGTCCCTAGTCGTGGGTATATCGAGACGGGGCATCGATATACCAGAGTAGACTAGCGTATACCTTCTCGACCCATACAGATGGGCGATGGATGATCCCATATCCATTGGTGTTTGACATCAGAGATGATATACGGGTGCTCAGTGGAGACTGGGTACACTGGACGGACTCGCCGAGAACTCCCAGATGGTAATATACCTTACGTCAGATGGCAGTTCTCTGGTGACACTGGTACAGAGTAGTCTGTTGACCCGAGATCGTCATAGAGTCTTGTGTGGTTCCCACTGTGCTTTGATTTCCATCTTACCACGTCCAAGAGGGCGTGCAAAACGGTGGTTTTTGGGTACAGTCCCGAGTCACATGGAGGCAATGAGCGATAGGAGGGGATTCGTCTCTCCCGGTATAGGGGGTTGATGTTGCGCTGTGTTCGATTGGCTATAACAGGAAATCCCTGGCCAGGGTTGCTGAGATTTACTGGTAAGTGTTACCAGTAGTATCTCGAATAGTTATAGACCTCATATCGACACGACTTATCGAGCTATTGGGGTCTGACGTTTACCACCCCTAGGCAAGATATGCGACATATCAGACGATCAGACCGGACTGTACGGTAGTGTTACTGGTTGGATTCACTGGAGTATGAGCGGGCTTGCTCGTCGATCTTCAGATCGCTCAATACCCGGGTGGCCGTTACGTTTAGTAGACCGCTTGCGGCTTGTGGGTGTTTGATATGATCATCACCTGCTGCCGGTGTATTGACGAGTCTTTAGAGTCCTACACAGAGGTTTCCTGGCTCAAGCGAAACGAAATAGGAGTGCATATGAGATATGTGCGGGAACGAGAATAATGCGTGTTTGTGATACCGTATTCTATTCTCGCGATGAATGTGTCGAATGGTTGTATGCGATATAACCTAGTTATCGAATCAAGGATTGATTCGATAAGCCGATACATTGCATACTAGCCAGTTATATGCGATATGACCGGATCGTTAAATCAAGTATTGATTTAATGTATAATTATATATTTGATATATTACTTTGCATTAACTAGTATCGGTTCACTTTAAGATGGATTTTCTCACTCGGATGTGCGCATTACATATGCGATATGATTTTGTGCACTTGTTTGTATCATGTTTGATGATGCATGTCTTTTTGGTTAAGTGTAAAGATTTAAACCATGGTTAAGTGGATAATTAGGGTTTTACATATTCATTTATTAATCTTTTTCTTTTTGGAAAAAGGAAAAGAAATGAGAAGAAATGGTGGCTTTTATTTGTTTGCACTTGAAGCTTCTTGAAGCTTTGATAAAGTAACCATTTTTGTCTCATGCTTAAACCTAACCATTCCACTAAACCATGATTCACTCTCTACACCTAACCATGGTTCTATTATGATAAGAATTGATTATTCTTTTCATTTAAAAATCAACTCATCATAACATTCTTCTTCTTCTTCCTTGAACTCAAGAAGAAAAGCTTGACTACATCAATGGTGGATTGAGAAGAAATGAGTGAGAAATCCAATTCTAAAGTCTACCCACTTCCTATTTCTTCATCCTCTACCTCTTGCAAAGTAGTAGAGTGTGTTTTCTTCACAAGTTTCTTGACTTGGTGAAGTTGGAGCTTGATCTAGCGATGCCTCGACGTAGATCATCTTCGGCATGGACATCGACGACCTAGCTCGCCTATTCTCCGACGAAGCCGACGCTAGAGCCCGGGAATTCATTTGGACAGCGAGGGGACTTCGTTGCGGAGCTATGGAGGTGGAGCACCGGATCTACAAAGGTTGTATTTCCGTTATCTTGTAGTTAAGTGTTAACTAGTTTTGTTTCGCCTAGAAATCTAGCCAACGATCCGTAGTTTAGGGTTTCTCGGCACCGTAATTTTTAAAATTGGCATGGTTGATGCCTTGTGAAACCTCATTAGGATGCCTAGGAACCCTACAGAAACTCCCACGACTAGGGACCTTTTAAGGATGTGCTTATAGACCCCAGCTCCCACGTATATGATCTCCATCATACTGCTGGCAGTCAAGCAAGAATCCTAAGGGCTCTATCAACGTGTAATAGCGACCTGTAAGGTCACCTAAAGCAGTACACGATGATAAAAACAAACCATGGTAGCATACTATTCTCTATCAACGTGTAATAGTGAACTACAATGTCACCTAAAATATGTACACGATGATAAAGACAAACCAGATAGTATACAATCATCCTGAGTAAGATTGTCCTACCGGCATAGGTCCTCCCTCAATCATTGCAATCACGTGCCTGCGATGCAATAATTGACTCTGAGGGCACTATATCCAACAATCTCCCACTTGCACTCAAGGCTAATTATTGCGATGTCGCATACTCACAGCCCGTGTGATACCGAACACCCAACTCCTCTACTAATCAGTCTCACAAATCCCGTTTGCGAAACTATTGCGTTCGAGGAATAGCCTCAGCTAGTGGATCTGCCCTGATGTTTCTTTCTATGTCTCTCTTTATCTCAAGTTCGCGGAGAAAGCCATCTCCCAAAATGAGCAATACCTGTCTTAGAATATCTCTGGATATCTGATGGGACCAAGTTCATAAATGAACTCTAAATCCAAACTTCTTAGACTGTATCGTCAACTGAAACCAATCAGTATCCTGCGCCATGCCTCCCTCAGTATCCGCTTGGACCACCTGTCCAAAATACTGCCCCTCGTCAGAGGGAAAACTATAACTCTGACAACCACTCTGTCATCCAGGTCACCTTGAAAGCCTGGAATGATAACCGTCTCCCGAAAGAAGCTGCCGTTATCAAATCCCTAGAACATCCACTTATGTTCTAAAACCGCTTCCGAATGTTTCTCCAGGATTGGATTAATATCAACTTATTGCATCTGGTGCAAAAACAATATCTGGTGTGGTACTTGACATCTCATGATTGACTCAATTGCCTAAGCAAGTGATCCGCCAATCATGCACATCCCTCTCCCCTTTAGTCTGTAAGACACCTTTAGAGAGGGTGACTCCATCACCTGCAGGTACACTACCGTGCTAGGAATCGTCCATTCTAAAACACCTTTAGAATGCTGTCTAAGTACCCAGATTGGGAATCTACCCAAATCTAGATCTAAAATTATAGATCTAGTAACCAGAATGTCTGATATAATATCCAATTCCTATGTAGAAAAACCACTGTGTGACAACCAAAGTATAACCGACCGTAGTATAGGAATTTCACTTCCTACTCTGTGTATGTCATCCAAATATCAGGACATCACACCTTACTACCTTCTTAACAGATCCATCTCCTATTCTGATGAAGTCAAAGCTATGACTGTCACATCAGAAATAGATGATCTATCTCCGCTATATCTGTTTTAGTCCATAAATAGACATAAGCTACTTGTCCACTATGCTTCCGCTGCTCCCACTGACTACGACAACTCTCTGGCAGAATAATATACACGTGCACTTCTAAAGCTAGTTTAGAACGACGCTATACTCATCCTCCTGCCGGGTCTCACAGTCTGGAACAACAGCAATGGCAAGTCTGGATAGACAAGAACCTCCCTGTCGCCGTCTTTGAGCATACCGAGGTACCTCACGAGTGCCTGAGGTTACCCACCATATCTGCGGAGTGGCCAATGGAATGTCAAACCAGATTGAATCTTTAGGTTCTTATCAAATTTTCAGTAATCGTTTGCGGTTCTGGAATCACTTCCAGTTCTACCATACTCCCACTACTGTTTTCTGAAAAAATCCATTTTACTAAAACTATGGCGAGTCAAGAACAATATCACTATTGATCTTTCAGATGGTAGAAAGTCAACCCTCGTCATAGCCCGGGTCAACCAACAAACAACCATTACAGAAACGTGTCTTTGGTTATCCAGAGTCTGGTTTTAAGTATAAGCCGGACAACTCCCCGTACCTTAACAATGTTAAGATATGAACTATTCTATATCCAATATAGAAAAAGAAGCACTGATTTAATTGGAACCAGATTTAAATCATGCAGCTGTCTCCAGTGCATGTCAACTAAATGGAGAGAGGCCGATCAACATTACTCAACTTAGGAATACATCCAGATATGAGTAACCTGAAAGAGAATCAAGTTCTCATAATCATTACTATCAACTGAATACCATACACAAGTATCAATATTTTCGATCACCTTGAAGAATCCTGATACTTGCAACGCCTGGTTCTCTACTTTATTCTTATACCTATAACTTCTCAAAACTTAGACCTTGCATTTCTACGAAACACATATCTAAGAACTAGAGAAGTCACAAGTAAACAGAATATAGTACGAGTACCAACCCTTCTGTCCTCATGGACACTGGACAACATACAATACTCTGTATAAGTCCCCTGAGTTGAATAACTCAAATCCTGTGCGTCGTAGGTTGAAAACTGTACTTATGGTTAAGAATAATTACACCACTGTTTAATGCTCCTTACCTAACCATCCACTGATATAGGTAAATGTCATAGACATAATTTCAAAAGGTTATATCTCACTTTATAAAAATAAACGTACAGATATATCAATTTGAAATTGGTGCATAACAACGGATATTCAAAACCAAATATCTGCCGTCCGGCAAACAACCCAGGTGATTTCCTCAAATATTACCAATTACAACGAATCCCGATATAATGAGGATGATCACCTAATTCCCAATAACTTACTCCCACTCATCATCTGTAAAACCATATAGATGTGAGAATCACACCTGGTAAATACATACCCTGGAGTAAAGACTAATTAGGAAATCAGTTTTCTTTTAACTATACACAGTGAAACTGAAACATGTAAATGTTTCGGAGGGATATCCGGGTATTCCTAGTAATGCCTCTTCCATTATCAGATTCACAATTATAACCGTTTATTTCTTTGTTATCCCTCCAAATCCCTTTATATGTCTTTAGTTATTACCTTCTGCACACCCCTTTAGGCTAAATGGTTTTTTTCCTTCCTTACCGTTCGGCACCAGCCTATGGTTTGGAAGAAGACTATCCAATAAGCATAATGGGTGTACTGTCCTAATCCTAGGAGCACTCGCAACCCGAGAGAAGGTAAAGATAAAAGACAATTGAATAAAACCTTATTCCTATTTCTCCTGAACCAGATTCCATCCCCGAACTGGAACAAGTTCCTTCGAGTTCGTATATAACCATACGATGGAGTATCCAATAAACTGTGGATTTTCGTAGTGATACGGGGTGTCCCGGAGAAATACAAAGGTGAAGTAGGAGTGGCGATGAAATACTTGGTTTTGGTCATGAATAGCAGTCGCAATTTATTTTGCCCTCTTACTAATCCCTTTATTTGTCTTTACTTAATACTTTCTGTACACCATCGTTAGGCTAATTGGTTTCCTTCATTCCCTACCGTTCGGCACCTGCCTATGGTTTGGAAGAAGACTATCCAATTAGCGTAATAGGTGTACTGTTCTAATCCAAGGAACACTCGCAATCTGAGAGAAGGTAAAAAGAAAAGATAACTGAATAGTCCTATTCATTTTCTCCAGAACCGGAAACCATCCTCGAATCTAGAACAAGTTCCTTCGAGTTCGTATATAACTATACGATGGTTTTATCCAATGGAAGTGGATGTTCGTAATAATACGGGGTGTTATGGAGAAAAGGGTAAAAATAGGAGTGGCAATGAGGTATGCAACTCTGACAATCCAAAAGCCAGTGTTTTAAGAAGGTTCAGTTAACTTGGTCACTGAGTCATAGTCAAGGGTCGGGCCATGGTCGCTGCCAAAGAGAGAGAGAAAAGAAACACTCAGCGTGCACTCTAACCTAGATCAGAACGGTTATCACTTTATCTAATCAGGATACCTCCAACTGTAACCTTAAATTCTCCTCCAAACCTCAAAGAAGAATTAGTCGGGATCTCCCGAGGAGTAAACCAACTCATCAGTGGGAATCGGGATCCAACTATCATCGCATGATAACGTGTTGGAATCCACTCACGTTATCACACTCCAGAAGGTATGTGCATGTCTGGCAAGTTTCAGTTTCTTTAGAAACTCCCGATATTATTTTTACCCCATGCTCTTATGACCTTGACGAAGGCCAACATATCATAAGTCACATGTCAAGTTCTACCCGTCATTATCCAGGTTAATTTGAACCCACCCGTACATACCCTTGATGAAGGCCAAAATAGTAGTACGACTGTCCCAAACTAACGCATCTATCTATGCAGCAGAAAAGTAACAAATAGCTACCACACACTATGCCTTGACGAAGGCCAACATACATAGCATGAATATTAAGTGCTAGCTCTCTGAAATGATGGAGGGCTACGAATGGTTTTTGGCGAAAAACCTTTAACGTAATGAACTTGATATCGTTGAAGGAACCGGATAGCTTTTTATAAAAATATAGTGGCGAAAACCTTTGCTAAAGAGGTCACTCCCGGTGAAGGGATCTCGGCTCTTTCCCCGTAGAATGAGGTGCAGGATATTCCAACTGAATACTACGATGCAAAGCAGAAGGCAATCGGCTATAGTGAAGTTATTACCCTGACGCAAACTTCTGTCCAAGGGGTCACTCCCGGTGAAGGGATCTCGGCCCTTGCCTCGTCGACTGAGGTGCTAGATATTCATGACCGAATACCACTGTGCAAAATAAAAGAGAACGTCCTTGCAATAACAGCTTTTTGAAAAATGTTCCAACAACATCAAACAGATTTGTTTAGCTTGCATTGATCCGAATCAATGCAGTCCCATCAATTAATCACACCACAAAAGAACGAAAATATGATGTACGTATATGCAATCCGCATTCGCCACTGGGTCCCGTCATCACCCGTTAGGTTACTTAACTAATGACAGAGCGGGGACTGGACTAGCGCGGGTGTAAAACATATACAACATCTACCAGTATATATCAATATATAATATTCGCTCAAGGCGTGATAAAATACAACATCACAGAAATGTAATAAGCATCACACAACAATACAGATAATCTAGGATCCCCGGGTTTCATAGAGCCGCTACCGAAACCCGACGTTCCCCTGGTCGTGTGGATAGCCTGTGCAATGAAATCCTAGACCCTTACGGGCGCGGCAAGTTACCCGCCAAAACCTGAAGCGAGGCAGCCCCCTTCAACAACATGAATGGACCACCCAGCACTTCACGGAATCCGGTAAGTTGAGCACCCCTCCTTGGGTCAACCCGTACTCCCTACGAGTGCGGCGAATAGCCCGCCAATTCTAGAGTAAAGCCCCCTCCGTCTCAAAGCCATGAGATGCGGGCCCGTTGTCCTCTAGAACCCGGCTACCCGTGAACCCCTCCGCGGGGTAATCCTAATACAGAAAGTAAAATATACAACGGGTACATCGACCTCAGCCCGGTCGTGCCCCAAAAGAATAATATACAAACAGGCAGTGACGACAGTCCACATGTCGGACGCTCGCCCCGCAATATCAAATGTACAAATACAACCAAAATGTACTGTAGGGTTCCTAGGCACACTATAGAGGTCTCACAAGGCATCAACCATGCCAATTACAAATTTTATGGGTGCCGAGAAACCCTAATACGGATCGTCGACTAGAATTCTAGGCGAAATACGAAACTAGTTAACATCTTAACTAAAGGAGAGAGGCTACAACCTTTGTAGATCCGGTTCTCCACTTCCTTAGCTCCACGTAGTCGTCCTCTCGCTGTCCAAGTCGGATCTCGGACTCTAACATCGGCTTCATCGGAAAAGTGAGCGGACTAGGTCGTCGGCTTCGCGCCGAAGATGATCTACGTCGAGGCATCACAAGTTCAAGCTCCATCTTTACCAAGTTGTGAAACTTGTGAAGAAAACTCCCAAAACAACTTGGCAAGAGGTAGAGGGTGAAGAAATAGGAGGTGGGTTCACTTTAGAATTGGATTTCTCACTCTTTAGCTCAAGGTACCATTAATGGTGTCAAGCTTTTTCTTTTGAAGAAGAAGAAGAAGATGAAGCTAGAATATGATGAGTATCCTTTTAAAAATGAAAAGTAAATGAATACTTATCATATACTAACTAGGGTAGAGTGTAGAGAATAGACCATGGTTACTTGGATGGGTTAGGGTTAAGCATGAAGACAAGAATGGTTAAGAAGTCAAAGCTTCATGAAGTTTCAACTAGAAACAAATAAAGCCACCATTCTTATCTAAATCATTTCCAAATAAATAAATGAACAAATAAATAAATAAATGAATAAGCAAAACCCTAATCATCAAATTAACCATGGTTTAATTCTATACACTTAACTAAATGATCAAGTATCATCAAATATGATACAAAAATGTGCACAAAAGTATATCACATATACTTCTTGCACATCAAGTGAGACAATCCATATAAAGTGAACCAATACTAGCTAATGCAAAGTAATATATCAAATATATAATTATACATTAAATCATTAAATCAACACTTGATTTAACGATCCGGTCATATCGCATATAACCGACTAGTATCCTATGTATCGGCTTATCAAATCAATCCTTGATTCAATATCTAGGTTATATCGAATATAACCATTCGATACATTCATCGCGAGAATGGAATACGGTATCACATACACGCATTATTCTCGGTCCTGCACATATCTCATATGCGTTCCTATTTCGTTTCGCTTGAGCCAGGAAAGCTCTGTGTAGGACTCTAAAGACTCGTCAATACGCCGGCAGCAGATGATGATCATATCAAGCACCCACAAGCCGCAAGCGGTCTGCTAAACGTAACGGCCACCCGGGTATTGAGCGATCAGAAGATCGACGAGCTAGCCCGCTCACACTCCTGTGAATCCAACCAGTAACACTTACCGTACAGTCCGGTCTGTTCGTCTGATATGTCGCATATCAAGTCTAGGGGTGGTAAACGTCAGACCCCAATAACCGATAAGTCGTGCCGATGTGAGGCTCATAACGGGTCGAGAAACTACTGGTAACACTTACCAGCAAATCTCTGATCAGCCCTGGCCAGGGACTTCCCTGTTACGGCCAATCGAGCACTGCGCAACATCAACCCCCAATACCGGGAGAGACGAAACCCCTCCTATCGCTCATTGCCTCCATATGACTCGGGACTGTACCCAAAGACCACCGTTTTGCACGCCCTCATGGACGTGGTAAGGTGGAGATCAAAGCACAGTGGGAATCACACAAGACTCTATGACGATCTCGGGTCTACAGACTAACCTGTACAAGTGTCACCTGAGAACTGCCATCTGACGTGAGGTATAATACCATCTGAGAGTTCTCGGCGAGTCCGTCCAGTGTACCCAGTCTCCGCTGAGCACCCGTATACCATCTCTGATGTCAAACACCAATGGATATGGGATCATCCATCGCCCATCTCATGGGTCGAGAGGCGTATACGCTAGTCTACACTGGTATATCGATACCCCGTCTCGATACACCCACGACTAGGGACCTTGAAGGATGTACCTATGGACTACCATGTCCCCACTAGTATGATCTGCATCACAGTCCAGGTAGTCAAGTACACATCCTAAGGGCTTTACCGACATGTAACTATAAGACAGTTTAAAGAGACAAGTGTACATGTTAAGATAAAGAGTAACCAGATAGCATAATATCATATCGAGCAAGAAAGTCATCTCTATATATGTCCAAGCATCCAATATAATATACATCATCTGTACAATACTGGCCTCTAGGGCATACATACAACTAACAATCTCCCACTTGCACTAGGGCCAGCTGCTGTAGTATCGCATACCGAGCATCTCGAAGAGTCTCTCAAACTGTATCTGGGGAATGGCCTTCGTGAGTGGATCCGCCGTGTTGTTCTTCGTGTCAACCCTCCTGACCTCGATCTCCCGGCGATCAACTATCTCCCGGATCAGGTGATACCGCCTCAGAATATGCCTGGATCGCTGATGGGACCTGGGTTCCTTGGCCAAAGCTACCGCTCCATTGTTATCGCAATACAAAGGTATTGGATGCTCAATGGATGGAACCACTCCAAGTTCAGTAATGAACTTCTTGATCCAGACAGCTTCTTTAGCAGCATCGTTGGCAGCGATGTATTCAGCCTCCATCGTCGAGTCTGCCACGGATTCCGGCTTGGAACTCTTCCAGCTAACCGCCCCTCCGTAAAGGGTAAAGACAAATCCCGACTGCGACTTAGAGTCGTCCTTATCACTCTGGAAGCTTGAATCGGTAAAGGACTCCACTTGGAGTTCTCCGTTACCATACACCAAGAGCATCTCTTTAGTCCTTCGCAAGTACTTGAGAATGCTCTTCACAGCTGTCCAGTGATTCTCTCCAGGATCAGCTTGATACCTGCTCACTACACTTAGTGAGTATGCAACATCGGGTCTGGTACATAGCATCGCGTACATGATAGAGCCTACAGCCGAAGCATAGGGTATCCCTTGCATGCGAGCTCTCTCCAAATCAGTCTTGGGAGACATCTCTTTGGAGAAAGTGACTCCAGAGATCGTGGGCAAATTCCCACGCTTGGATTCTTCCATACTAAACCTCTTTAGTATGGTGTCAATGTACCTGGATTGGGACAATCCCAATATCCGTTTGGATCTATCTCTATAGATCCTAATTCCCAGTATGCAGGAGGCATCACCAAGATCTCTCATTGAGAATCTTTGTGATTAGAAGAGCTTGACCGATTGCAGCATAGGAATATCATTTCCTATCAAGAGTATGTCGTCCACGTACAATACGAGGAAGACAACCTTACTCTCTGCCACCTTCTTGTAGATACAAGGTTCATCTGGATTTTTGACGAAATCAAACTCTTTGATAACGACATCAAAGCAGATGTTCCAACTCCGCGATACTTGCTTTAATCCATAAATGGATTTTAGCAGCTTGCACACCTTCCCGCTGCTCCCACTGTCTACGAAGCCCTCTGGCTGAGTCATGTACACGCACTCTTCTAAATCACCATTTAGAAAGGCGGTCTTAACATCCATTTGCCAGATTTCGTAGTCATGATATGCAGCGATGGCAAGCATGATCCGGATGGATTTAAGCATAGCCACTGGAGAAAAGGTTTCGTCATAGTCTACACCTGGTCTTTGACGAAAACCCTTTGCAACAAGTCTAGCTTTGAAAGTCTCCACTTTCCCATCTACACCAAGTTTTTTCTTAAAGATCCACTTGCTCCCGATGGGTTTTACCCCTTCAGGAGCAACATCCAAAGTCCATACTTTGTTGGTGTACATGGATTCCATCTCGGACCGCATAGCATCCAGCCATTTCACCGAGTCCCTACTCGTGATGGCCTGCTCGAAGCTAGTTGGGTCATCATCCTCCATGATGCAATCCTCGCTCCCACCATCCATGAGAAAACCGTAGTATCTCTCAGGTTGGCGAGGAACCCTACTAGATCGGCGGAGATGCTGAGGTTCATTGGGAGCTACTGAATCATCTGGTTCCACTAAATCTTCAGTTACGGTTTGTGTATCTGGAACTTCTTCCAGCTCTACCACTTTGCCACTAATTTCTTTTTCAAGGAATTCCTTTTCTAAAAAGGTGGCATATTGAGAAACAAACACCTTTTGTTCTTCAGCATGGTAGAAGAAATATCCTTGTGAATTCTTAGGATATCCCACAAACTTGCAAAGAACTGACCGTGCCTCGAGTTTGTCTGGATTTTGCCTTTTGACATAGGCCGGACAACCCCATATCTTAACTCGTTTAAAATATGGTCTCTTCCCACTCCATATCTCATATGGTGTGGTAGGTATAGATTTAGATGGAACTTGATTCAATAGGTATGCAGCTGTCTCCAGCGCATATCCCCAGAAGGAAATAGGTAACTCAGCTGTGCTCATCATAGAGCGCACCATATCTAATAGGGTGCGGTTCTTCCGTTCTGATACACCGTTGTGCTGTGGTGTATATGGAGGAGTCAGCTGAGAGAGAATCCCATTCTCTTTTAGGAAGTCCAGGAATTCATTGCTCAAGTATTCACCTCCTCGATCAGATCGAAGGATTTTAATACTTTTTCCGGTTTGGTTCTCGACTTCTTGTTTATATTCTCTAAATTTCTCAAAAGCTTCTGATTTGTGTTTCATCAGGAACACATATCCGAATCTAGAGAGATCGTCAGTGAATGTAATGAAGTACGAAAAACCATCCCTGGCATGTGTAGACATAGGACCGCATACATCACTATGTATCAGTCCCAAGAGTTCGGTAACTCTTTCTCCGTGTCCCGTAAACGGAGTTTTGGTCATCTTGCCTTTGAGACATGACTGACAAGTGTCATAAGATGAAAATTCGAATGGTTTCAAATATCCATCCTTATGTAACTTAGCCAGTCGTGTCGCATTGATATGACCCAATCTACAATGCCACAAGAAGGATTCATTCAGTTCAGAACTCTTCCTCTTGTGTGTGTTTGTTATGCTTAGAACTGTTGATTGATTTAGAACATAAATGCCATTGCACAACGTGCCTGATCCAACCAACTTTTGGTTACGGAAAATGTTCATAACATTGTCCTGTAATACAAAATTATATCCCTCTTTACTCAACAAAGAAACCGATATAATGTTGCATATCAGGTTCGGCATGTAATAGCATTCGTTCAGAACCAATGTATTACCAGTTGGTAATACAAGGTGATATTCCCCGACAGTCTTAGCTGCAACAATTGCACCATTTCCAACTCTAATGTCTTTATCACCTTCTCCAAGTTCTCTACCTTTCTTAAGCCCATGTAACTGATTACATATATGGGATCCTGACCCGGTATCTAATACCCAGGACGTAGAGCAAATGGAGAAACAGTTCTCTGTAACGAACACACCCGAAGAAAATGCATCATCATGTACTTTCTTCATTCGGGTGGCATGGGAATCCTGGTATTCCCCTATATCCTTTTCAGTTCTATAACTCTTATAGGAAAGAACGGAACCAACGTTCCCCAGCACAGTATAACATGCGGGTTCGGTCAATACATCCATATTATTATCTTTATTAGGGCATGACATGGTCGCTACCTGGAGAGAGAGAGAAGAAAACACTTTAGCGTATGCTCTTGCAAGATCAGATTGGTTATTATCTTATCTAATCAGGATGGCTCCCACTGTTTTTATCAAATCTTCCTTCAAACCCTAAAAAGAAAGACTAGCCGGGATTAATTACACACTACAAGTTCGCCAATCTTTCAGCCAGGCCAGTGTCGGTACTTTGAGGGAGGTCCCCCGTGCTTTCGCACGAACCTAATTAATGTAAACCTCGTTTTCCCAGAGGCGTAACCCCGTTGACACCTTTCTAGACACCTACTTGATCAGCTAATTGCAATGTGTAAAACTCTCCCAGGAATAACTCTTACTCGCAGTGGGTATCGGGATCCAACTATCTCATAGAAGGTATGCAATCTCATTGCAAATTTCAACACTTGAAATTGCCGATAATATTTTGCCCCTAGCAGCTATATGACCTTAACATAGTCAACAAATCATAAGTGCTAGTCAAGTTCAACCCGTCATTTCTCGATTGAATTAAACCCACCAGCACGACCCTTAACATAGTCAACAAAGTCGCACGACTACCCTAATCCAATCGCATCATATGCTTATGCAGATAAGCACTAATTAACTACCGCACACTACGCCTTAACATAGTCAACAAACGTAGCACGAATACTAACTAGTACTTATCTGAAATGACGGAGGGCTACGACAGGTTTTTCTGAAAACCTATTGCGTAATGAACTTGATATCGTTGTAGAATCAAATGAAGTTTTGAAATGGAATGATTTTGAGGCTTTTCTAGTTTTGTTAAAGGGGTCACTCCCGGTGAAGGGATCGTCGGCCCTTTCCTCGTCGAATGAGGTGCGGGATATATCATATATATCGCTGTGCAAAGCAAAACTCAAAAACAATCTAAAGCAAACGGAGTGTGTAGCATCTGCCAGTTATTGCTAAAGGAGTCACTCCCGGTGAAGGGATCTCGGTCCTTTCCTCATCGAATAAGGTGCAGGGTATATCATATATACCGCTATGCAAAGCAAGAACTGTAGCTACCTGTTTTGTTTAAAATTTGATTCTACAACATCTTAGGTTTCTTTTCTTTCATTAATCACATTAATGAAGTCCCATCATTTAAGTCACCTAAACATCACAGATAAATACGACGTACACTTATGCCATCCGCATTCGCCTGGATGTCCCCTCGTGCACCGTTAGGTTAGGTAACTAACGACAGAGCAGGGCAGGGCTAGTGCGGGTGCAAAACATAAGTAACGTCTATATAATATATCATATATACTATATACTGTATCTATCACAGAACATCACATGATCACATCACAGATATCGCAGCAGAATAAATATATGAAACATTGGATATACTAGGACGTCCGTATTTTCAATACGAGCCAGTATAAAACACGGATTCCACGGTCGTGATGAATAGCCAATCCCACACCCCTAGACCCCTACGAGAGCGGCAAGCAACCCTACCAATTCTAGGGTTAGGAGACCCGGACTCGACTCCTCGAGATGGTCTCCCACTGGACCCTAGAACCCGGTTACTTATGCTCCCCTCCTTGGGTCTATCCTAGTGCAGAAAAGTAAATAATATACAAAGGGTGACATCTTCCACAACCTGAAAGTGCCCCAATAAAAGAATATTACATACAAGTTTTTACATGAATGAAAATGAAAAACACTCATCTCACATAAAAACCCCCGGCTATTCAAACACGACAATCCAATATAACATATCCAGCAACACATAACATCACATGTCATCAACGTAAGTAAATATGCGCATCCCAATTGTCGTTGACATATAGCAACGAAACCGGCGATATCACATATTACACTTACGGTCACAGAAAAGAAAGTGTAAAACTACAACAGTTGGAATCCGCAACCTCTTTAGACATCACATGCTTAATCAAATGAAATACTTAGACATCACATGCCTAACAGTTATAAACCCCGCATTTTAGTCTCATTATCGAAAACTCTTTTCAATATCAAATGAAACTAAACCGCTAGATTTATAACATTCATTCAGTTATCTCATAACTGTTTGTGAATTCCAATTATTGTATCCCATTCCGGATAAATAGAATATATTCAACTTTCCGATCGAACATTCGAACACCCAAGTTTTCCCGAAACCGTTCAACATATGAAATTAGTTCAAAGACGTTCACTTCATGCCTCAGTACCAACGGTCCAGCCGTAGAAGGGTCAAGCCAACGCCTCACATGTGGCACGCCGTACTGCCCCAAACCCGAAGGTTCAAAGGGCAGTTCAAGATGGTCACATAATCGAGTTAAGGTTTGTTGTCTTCTAGAGGGACCATCGCGTTACTTGCACTACTCAGAACGTCCTTAAACCATAGAAAAATCCAACACTTGGAAATTTTTTCGGCAGGGGAAAAGTTGGGTATTTATATCCGGTCGAAATTTTTAACATATTCTAAAGTTATCCGGAAAAACACGTAGACGAAGTTTAACAATCTGATCGAATCTACGATTCCCAATGCAACCCCAGAATACTCAACTCTTGAGTCAATTTAAAAATTCCCAGAAAACTCAGCATAATTAAATAGGAGTTGCTGTGCAAACGAGGAGGGCTTACGTCATCATAAGGCCGCGGAACCGCCGCACTCTATACTGTTCATTTGAAAAAATTTGCACCGTAATTCTTAGAATTCCCTGCTGAAATTTTTAAGCATTTTTAATCTGGAAAAAGCCCGGTTTTTGAAAAAAGTCCAGAGAGCACATCGGGAATTAGGGTTTCGGTTCGATCGGGTTTCAAACGTCGTCTAGACTTCGCCTAAGGCTTTAGCTAGTCTCTGATACCACTGTAGGGTTCCTAGGCACACTATAGAGGTCTCACAAGGCATCAACCATGCCAATTACAAATTTTATGGGTGCCGAGAAACCCTAATACGGATCGTCGACTAGAATTCTAGGCGAAATACGAAACTAGTTAACATCTTAACTAAAGGAGAGAGGCTACAACCTTTGTAGATCCGGTTCTCCACTTCCTTAGCTCCACGTAGTCGTTCTCTCGCTGTCCAAGTCGGATCTCGGACTCTAACATCGGCTTCATCGGAAAAGTGAGCGGACTAGGTCGTCGGCTTCGCGCCGAAGATGATCTACGTCGAGGCATCACAAGTTCAAGCTCCATCTTTACCAAGTTGTGAAACTTATGAAAAAAACTCCCAAAACAACTTGGCAAGAGGTATAGGGTGAAGAAATAGGAGGTGGGTTCACTTTAGAATTGGATTTCTCACTCTTTAGCTCAAGGTACCATTAATGGTGTCAAGCTTTTTCTTTTGAAGAAGAAGAAGAAGATGAAGCTAGAATATGATGAGTATCCTTTTAAAAATGAAAAGTAAATGAATACTTATCATATACTAACTAGGGTAGAGTGTAGAGAATAGACCATGGTTACTTGGATGGGTTAGGGTTAAGCATGAAGACAAGAATGGTTAAGAAGTCAAAGCTTCATGAAGCTTCAACTAGAAACAAATAAAGCCACCATTCTTATCTAAATCATTTCCAAATAAATAAATGAACAAATAAATAAATAAATGAATAAGCAAAACCCTAATCATCAAATTAACCATGGTTTAATTCTATACACTTAACTAAATGATCAAGTATCATCAAATATGATACAAAAATGTGCACAAAAGTATATCACATATACTTCTTGCACATCAAGTGAGACAATCCATATAAAGTGAACCAATACTAGCTAATGCAAAGTAATATATCAAATATATAATTATACATTAAATCATTAAATCAACACTTGATTTAACGATCCGGTCATATCGCATATAACCGACTAGTATCCTATGTATCGGCTTATCAAATCAATCCTTGATTCAATATCTAGGTTATATCGAATATAACCATTCGATACATTCATCGCGAGAATGGAATACGGTATCACATACACGCATTATTCTCGGTCCTGCACATATCTCATATGCGTTCCTATTTCGTTTCGCTTGAGCCAGGAAACCTCTGTGTAGGACTCTAAAGACTCGTCAATACGTCGGCAGCAGATGATGATCATATCAAGCACCCACAAGCCGCAAGCGGTCTGCTAAACGTAACGGCCACCCGAGTATTGAGCGATCAGAAGATCGACGAGCTAGCCCGCTCACACTCCTGTGAATCCAACCAGTAACACTTACCGTACAGTTCGGTCTGTTCGTCTGATATGTCGCATATCAAGTCTAGGGGTGGTAAACGTCAGACCCCAATAACCGATAAGTCGTGCCGATGTGAGGCTCATAACGGGTCGAGAAACTACTGGTAACACTTACCAGCAAATCTCTGATCAGCCCTGGCCAGGGACTTCCCTGTTACGGCCAATCGAGCACTGCGCAACATCAACCCCCAATACCGGGAGAGACGAAACCCCTCCTATCGCTCATTGCCTCCATATGACTCGGGACTGTACCCAAAGACCACCGTTTTGCACGCCCTCATGGACGTGGTAAGGTGGAGATCAAAGCACAGTGAGAATCACACAAGACTCTATGACGATCTCGGGTCTACAGACTAACCTGTACAAGTGTCACCTGAGAACTGCCATCTGACGTGAGGTATAATACCATCTGGGAGTTCTCGGCGAGTCCGTCCAGTGTACCCAGTCTCCGCTGAGCACCCGTATACCATCTCTGATGTCAAACACCAATGGATATGGGATCATCCATCGCCCATCTCATGGGTCGAGAGGCGTATACGCTAGTCTACACTGGTATATCGATGCCCCGTCTCGATACACCCACGACTAGGGACCTTGAAGGATGTACCTATGGACTACCATGTCCCCACTAGTATGATCTGCATCACAGTCCAGGTAGTCAAGTACACATCCTAAGGGCTTTACCAACATGTAACTATAAGACAGTTTAAAGAGACAAGTGTACATGTTAAGATAAAGAGTAACCAGATAGCATACTATCATATCGAGCAAGAAAGTCATCTCTATATATGTCCAAGCATCCAATATAATATACATCATCTGTACAATACTGGCCTCTAGGGCATACATACAACTAACATGTACTACCATTGCATCCAGGCTATCCACCACGACAAATCCGCAACATCACAGCACAACACAGAACATCAACGTGAATGTCACGTTCGCAAATCCGTCTAAAAGGGCTATAGCAATTAGACACGATTTACCGATCAAATGACATTCACGGTCGCAGATATAATGTAAATACTGTGAACTAACATATTTAAAATTTTCGATCGACAAAATTTCCCGAAGTGGGCCCCAAGTACAATACCCAGTACTCAGACAAATCTGGGCCCAAACAAAAAATACCAGAAACCCCATTTCCAACACAGAGACCACTGTAGAAAATTTCATGCAGTGTTGCTACAGTGCGGCGGCGGAACCGCGGCCAAAACGTGGGTACGGCCGCGGTTCTGCGGCACTACAGTGCAATCAATGTAACAAATTTTCCCAGAACTTTTAAAAAAGCCTGTCTGATTTTCTGACATACTCAAAATAATTTTTTGACGACAATAAAAATTCGACAGAAAGTTCATGATTGGAAATGCAGTTTTTGGAAATTCCGTCCGATCGAAGTTCTAAATATATTAGAGCAAGCTAGTAAAGGTTAATTGCGTGGCTCTGATACCATGTAAGTCTACGGTAGCGCCCCGGCCGTCTTTCCTAGGCCAAAATGCGGAAACGAAAACTTTTTCTTAACTAGAAACCGGTGCTATCGTATGCTTAAAACCCGGATCGAACCATTAACCTACAACTAGCTATCTAGAGAGAGGGTTGGAAAGTTATACCGATCGATCTATGTCCTTCGGTCTTTGGCCACCATCCCAAGCTCTTCGCGGCATCTCCAGTCTTGATCTCCTCGTCGGAAAGGGCACCACATCTACGAGTCTTTTTACGGGCTCCCGCTTTATCCGAAGCAACTCGGGCACGAAGTGTGCTAGCCGACGTGTCCAAGATGTTGTAGAGAATGTTTGTGATTACTTTGTCTCTTGCATCCATTGATTTGGATAGAGGTTGAAGGTGTTTCCATTAATGGAGGCTATGAGCTAGAGGAAGAAGAAGAAGAAGCCATATACTTTCCTTTTGTTATGCTATCAAAAAATGAGAGTGAGTATCAAAAATACAAGACCAAAACTTTTCATATGGTTGCCCTTCTCTCTCTTCCTCTCATTTCATCTCACCAATCAATCACATAAGGTGACATTTGCACAAGAAATGATACCATAATTCATCTATGAAGTATATGTATCATTTAATGCACAAAATGATGAAATAAGCTCACAATTTCTATTTGTAAACATTAATCCAAATGTTTACAACAATAAAAAGATACGGCAACATCTAAAGTAAACTCGTGACGGATCATAAGGATACCCCTCACCTGTATATATATATCTGCATCCGCATTCCGACTGAATGCGAATGCGATGAGACTAAAGTAATCCAACAAATCTAATACTAGGATCCGGCTTAAACCAAAGCCCAGTAGTATGATCCGTCCGATCATGATCCGTGCACTACCGCACGTATAAGATCGAACCCTGTCATATATCATACGACCTCTACAACATTTCGCCCGAAACTTGGGAAACTGTCTGTGGGGGACTCTAAAGACTCGTCAATACTTTGGCTGTGGATTTAACCACTAGCACGTCAGAGGTATTAGCCGTACGTAACGGGCTACCAGGTATTGACCAAAAGGGAGGTCGATGAGCGAACTCATCCTGACACCCTACTGAGCCTGTCAATGACAATATCCGTATAGTACGGTCCGTTCGTCTATGAGCATCGCATGTCGGGCCTAGGGGGTTGGTGAAAGTCAGACCCCCAAAAGCGGTACAAGTCGTGTCGGAGTGTAGCCCAGAACACCCTGAGATACTACTGGAATACCTACCAGTAAATCTCCTGCCTTGGCTAAGGACTTCGTGTAATGGCTCTCCTAGACACAGCGCGACCTCACCCCCAATACCGGGAGAGACGAACCCCTGCCGATCCGCTCACTGCCTCCATGTGGCTTGGGACTGTACCCAACTAAAACCTGTTTGCACGACTCCTTTGAGCCGTGGTAGGGTAGTAATCAAAGCACAGTGGGAACTCACACGAGACAAATGACGATCTCAGGTCGATGAACTAACCTGTACACATATCACCAGAGAACTGCTATCTGACGTCAGGTATAATACCAACTAGCATGCTCCCGGCGAGTCCTGTCCGGTGTACTCATAACCCAATGAGCACCTGTATACATCTTAGGTGAACCAACTGACACCAATGGCTTGTGAGACCGGCCACCGCCCCTCGTCGGGGTCTCGACTGTATACACTAGTCTACTAATGGAGTATCGATGCCCAGTCTCGAAACTCCCACGACTAGGGACCTTTTAAGGATGTGCATATAGACCCCAGCTCCCACGTATATGATCGCCATCATACTGCTGGCAGTCAAGCAAGAATCCTAAGGCCTCTATCAACGTGTAATAGTGACCTGTAAGGTCACCTAAAACAGTACACGATGATAAAGACAAACCATCGTAGCATACTATAATCTATCAACGTGTAATAGTGAACTGCAATGTCACCTAAAACATGTACACGATGATAAAGACAAACCAGATAGTATACAATCATCCTGAGTAAGATTGTCCTACCGGTATAGGTCCTCCCTAAATCATTGCAATCATGTGCCTGCGATCCAATAATTGACTCTGAGGGCACTATATCCAACAACTACATCGAGGAGTTAATCCGCTTGGGGCACTTGGCAACGTACTTGCGAGACAAGCGGCAAGCCGACTATGAGCAAAAGCACCATCCCCCTCCCGGCGAGTTGACGATCGGCCAAATCATGGTCGTGTCAGCAGGTGGTACGACGGGAACCGACGAGGTACGACACCCCTTACCGATCGAGAGGACTGGCAGCCACCCAAGGAAGAAGGCTAAAGCTGCTGAATCGATCATATTTACCGACGAGGACCTCCACGGGATATCCCTGCCACACAACGACCCGCTAGTGATCACAGCCCGGGTCCACCGCTACGAAGTGCAGAGGATATTGGTCGACTCGGGAAGCTTGGGGGACATTCTCTTTTATGACTGCTTTCTGCGTATGGGACCCACCCCGTTAGACCTAAGGCCGACCGCCCACGTCCTGTCAGGGTTCACTAACTACTCCATCCCTACAGAAGGGGCAATCACCCTCCAATTTAACATCAGGGAGGCGGGCCGTACGCGCACCATTCCTTTGGAGTTTATCGTCGCCAGAATCCCATCGGCCTACAACGTCCTCCTCAGTCGCCCGACACTGAACTCTCTCCGGGCCCAGATATCGACCTACCACCTAGCGATGAAATTCCCACTCGACCAAGGCGGGATAGGTCGGTCCTACGGGGACCAATAAACCGCAAAGGTTTGCTTCACCGAAACATCTACGTTTGAGCGGCCAAACAATGACATTGAGGGTGAGGATGATATCAAAGGTTCTCTGGACACTCGAGATGAACAAAAAGAGATTCGAGGGACCCCGGTGGAGCCACTAACCGAGGTCCCGCTCGTAGAAGGGGACGACGAACAAACCGTTCAGATCGGGTCGCTCTTAACGGGGACTCAGCGAGACGACCTGGTCCACTTCCTTAGGAATAACTCTGACGTGTTCGTCTGGACACCTGCCGACATGCCTGGGATCGACCCCAAAATCATATCGCACAAGCTCGGGGTGGACCCTACATTCCGACCCGTCAGACAGAAAAATGAAGTTTCGCCCCGATCAAACAAAAAGGGATCGAGGACGAAGTCGACAGGCTCCTCGCCGCCAACTTTATCCAGAACGTGCATTACTTGGAATGGTTGGCGAACGTGGTCATGGTTAAAAAGTCAAGCGAGAAGTGGCGCATGTGCGTCGACTTCACTGACCTCAACAAGACCTGCCCGAAAGACAACTATCCCCTCCCTCGGATAGATCAGCTCGTCGATAGTTCGACAGGCCATGAGCTACTTAGCTTCATGGATGCGTTCTCTGGCTACAACCAGATCCGTATGAATCCGGTGGATGAGGATCTCACCGCATTCACAATGGACCGAGGGGTATACTGCTATAAGGTGATGCCTTTCGGCATTAAAAACGCCGGGGCTACGTACCAACGCTTGGTTAATCGGATGTTCAAGCCACAGATCGGCAGGAATATGGAGGTTTACGTCGACGACATGCTCGTAAAATCAATCTCTTCGGACGAACACGCCAAGGATCTGGGCAAGGCCTTCGGCGTCCTCCGCAAATACAAGATGAAACAGAACCCCGCCAGGTGCGCATTCGGGGTCACCAGTGGAAAGTTCCTCGGCTTCATGGTCACCCACTATGGAATCGAGGCCAACCCGGAGAAAATCAGCGCTATCCTCAACATGACCACGTCCAAGACTAACGTCGAAATCATGCGGCTAACAGGGCGGGTTGCCGCTCTGAGTCATTTCATGTCAAGATCCGAGGAGAAATGTCTCCCGTTCTTCAAAGCTCTAAGGAAGATACCAAGGTTCGAATGGTCGGAGGAGTGCCAGACCACCTTTGAGAAATTAAAGAGGCACCTTACTGTAAGGTGTTTTTCGTCACCCTATTGAGATGGGAATACGCGCGTGCTTGTCAGGCGTACTACAGATTCCTCCTGCCTAGGGTAGGCGGCGGTTTATTGATTGTGGGGATCCGAATCTCCGGCAGCCGCGGACTAAGCTGCCGTTAATTACCTCTCGTCTTTGGGGCGAGGGAACCTCCGATTAACGGGTTAAACTGGTCATGCGAACTCAATGTGCAGTGTTGTATTTTGGTGGGGTTTTGGATATATCGGGAGCCACGCAGAGTTTTTATGAGGGTCCCGCTATCCGGATAGCGGGCTGGGGGTCAAGGGGGCTAGCAGCCCCCTTGCGGGGTGCGGGACAGCGCCCCGGACCAAATTTTTTTTGGGAGGGACAGTGTTGTAGAGTGTGTGTATCTATACATATATATACATGTATACATATATATATAAAAAAAGGGAAAAAGCGCCCAAAGGACGCATAGGGCTAGCGCCTTGAGCGCTGGGCACTTAGGTGCTATGCGCTTAGGCGCTAGCGCGCCACGTGGGCGCTAGGCGCTTGTGCGCTGGGCGGTTGAGCGCTAGCGCACCACGTGTCGACACGTGGGCACTTGGCGCTTGAGCGCTAGGCGCAGCGCTAGCGTGCCATGTGTCGGCACGTGGGCACTTGGCGCTTGAGCGCCGACACGTGGTGCGCTAGGCGCTCGAGCGCTAGCGCGCTGTAAGTCTACGGTAGCGCCTCGGCCGTCTAACAGACGCCAAATGCGGAACAAAAACTTTTTAACTGGCGCTATCGTATACTATAACCCGGATCTGCCATTATTGCTAAACTAACAAACTACAAAGAGGGTAGAAAGGTTATACCGAACGATACGAGTCCTTCGTTTTTTAACCATCATCCCACGCTCCGTTGCGGCTGCTCCGATCTCGTCGATCTCCGATCTCCTCGTCCAGGTGGCACCACGTCAACGGATCTTTAAACGGGCTCCCGCCTCTGACCCGAGGCAACTCGGTCATCAAGTTTGCTAAAAGAGATGACCAAGATTGATTTAGAGAATAAGTAGAACACTTTGTCTCGATTCGTCCAAAGCCATGGATGAACGGTTAATGAAGTTGCCATTTGAAACTGTGATGGAATGAAATGAGCTATGAAATTTCCATACACCAAAACTATAATCTTTTCCCAAAATGAATCCATCTCTTTCTCACAAGAATGGCCGGCCACATTTTGTAGAGGTGGGGGTGAGTGTATGAACAAGGAAGGTAACCTTAAGCAATAATATATCATGAAGAAATATCTTAGCACAAACAAAAATGCATTAATGCAATGAATGACTCATCTAAACCTAGTCACCACCCAATTAATGCTAATGAAAGAGTCATAATCCTTGTCACCAATCTAGAAGCTTCTAGAACCACGACTCACCTCATGACTCACCCAAGTGAAGAAAAAATAAATCCGTATTTAACCGAATGTTAAAGACGGGTGATAGAAAACTGGAAACTGGCAACTTCCAAAAGCGATCCCGAAACGAATTTTAGGATAACCCCGTAACAGTATAAATATACCCGTATTTATATTACTACCGAATACAAATACAACTGAGACAAAGATATTATATCTACACAGTATAATACTCGGATCCGGCTTAAACCAAAGCCCACCAGTATTATCTGCCCGAAATATGACACGTGCGTAAACGCACGTGCATTTTCCGAACCCTGCCATAAAACCATACGGCCTCTACAACGTTTCGCCCGAACTTAGGAAACTATCTGTGGGGGACTCTAATGACTCGTCAATAGCCTGGTAGTGGGTTTAACCATAAGCCGTCAGCGGCACTAGCTGTGCGTAACGGCTGCCCATGCACTGACCTCAAGGGAAGCCGATGAGCGAACTCATCCTGGAACCCTACTGAGCCTGACAGTGACAATATCCGTACAGTCCGGTCCGTTCGTCTAAAGAGTATCGCATATCGAGTCTAGGGCGGTGGATAAAGTCAGACCCCCTAATAACGCGATAATTCGTGTCGGTATGAAGCCCATCACCACCTGAGAAACTACCGATCCAAATCAGTAATTCTCCACTACCTCGGCCGAGGATTTCTAGTGATGGCCACCCGTGCACTGTGCGACATCAACCCCCAATATCGGGAGAGAAGAATCCCCGACGATCCGCTCACTGCCTCCATGTGGCTCGGGACTGTACCCAAAAAATATCTGTTTGCACGTCTCCTTTGAGCGTGGTAGGGTAGAAATCAAAGCACAGTGGGAACTCACACGAGACAAATGACGATCTCAGGTCGACAAACTAACCTGTACACATGTCACAAGGGAACTGCTATCTGACGATATGTATAATACCAACTAGCATGTTCCCGGCGAGTCCTGTCCGGTGTACTCATAACCCATTGAGTACCTGTATACATCTTAGGTGAACCAACTGATACCAATGGCTTGTGAGACCGGCCACCGCCCCTCGTCGGGGTCTCGACTGTATACACTAGTCTACTCTGGAGTATCGATGCCCTGTCTCGAAACTCCCACGACTAGGGACACTTTTAAGGATGTGCTTATAGACCCCAGCTCCCACGTATATGATCGCCATCATACTGCTGGTAGTCAAGCAAGAATCCTATGGGCTCTATCATCATGCAATAGTGAACTAAAACATATATACGATGATAAAGACAAATCAGATAGCATACTATCATCTCGAGCAAGACTGTCATATCGGTATAGGTCCTTCCTCAATCATTGCAATCACGTACCTGCGATCCAATAATTGACTTTGAGGGCACTATATCCAACAATCTCCCACTTGCACTTAAGGATAATTATTGCGATGTCGCATACTCACAACCCATGTGATACCGAGCACCCAACTCCTCTACTAATCAGTTTCACAAAGCTGGTTTGTAAAACTCTTGTGTTCGAGAAATAGCCTCAGTGAGTGGATCCGCCCTGATGTTTCTTTCTATGTCTCTCTTAATCTTAAGTTCGTGGAGAAAACCATCTCCCGAATCGAGTAATACCTGTCTTAGAATATGTCTGAATATCTGATGGGACCTAGTTCATAAATGAACTCCAAATCCAAACTTCTTAGACTTTATTGATAACTGAACCTAATCAGTATCCAGCACCATGCCTCCCACAGTATCCTCTTGGACCACCTGTCCATAATACTGTCCCTCGTCAGAAGGAAAACTATAACTCTGACAATCACTCTGTCATCTATGTCACCTTGGAAGCCTAGAATGATAACCGTCTCCTCAAGGAGGCTGCCATTATCAAATCCATAGAACATCCATTCATGTTGTAATACTGCTTCCTTATGTTTCTCTAGGATTGGATTAATATAAACTTATCGCATCTAGTGCATAAACAACATCTGGTATGGTACTTGACATCTCATGATTGACTCAATTGCCTAAGCAAGTGATCTGTCAATCATGCACATCTTTCTCCAGTTTAGTCTGTAAGACACCTTTAGAGAGGATGGCTCCATCATCTGCAGGTACACCACCATGCCAGGAGTCATCTATTCTAAAATACCATTAGAATACTGTCAAACTACCCAAATTGGGAAACTACCCAATTCTAGATCTAAAACTATAGATCTAGGAACCAGAATGTCTGATATTATATCCATATCCTTTGTGGAAAAACAACTGTGTGACGACCAAAGTATAACCGATCATAGTCTGGGTAAGCAAGAACCTCCCTGTCACCGTCCTTGAGGCTACCGTAGTACCTCTCGGGTGTCTGAGGTTACCCACCATATCTGCGGAGTGGTTAATGGAATGTCAAACCTGATTGAATCTTTAGGTCCTATTAAATTTTCCGTAATCGTTTGCGGTTCTGGAATCACTTCCAGTTCTGCCATACTCCCACTACTGTTTTCTGAAAAAAAAATCCATTTTACTAAAACTGTGGCGAGTCAAGAATAATATCACTATTGATCTTCCAGATGGTAGAAAATTAACCCTCGTCAAAGCCAGGGTCAACCCACAAACTGCCATTACAGAAACGTGCCTTGAGTTATCCATTGTCTGGTTTTAAGCATAAGCTGGACAACTCGTCGTACCTTAACATCGTTAAGATATGAACCATTCTATATCCAATATAGAAACTTTGGTACTTATTTAATTGGAACCAGATTCTAATCATGCAGCTGTCTCCAGTGCATATCAACTCTATGGAGAGAGGCTAATCAACATTACTCAACTTAGGAATCCATCCAATTATGAGTAACCTGAAAGAGAAACAAGTTTCTCAAAACCATTACTATTATTTGAATACCAATCACAAGAATCTACATCTTCGATCTCTTTGAAGAATCCCGATACTTGCGACATCTGGTTCTCTACTTTATTCCTATACCCATAACTTCTTAAAACTTAGATATTGTATTTCTACGAAACACTTGTCTAAAAACTAGAGAAGTCACAAGTAAACAGAACATAGTACGAGGACCAACCCCTTTGTCTTGATGGACACTGGACAACATACAATACTCTGTATAAGTCCGCTGAGTTGAATAACTCAAAACCTGTGCATCGTAGGTTGAAAACTATACCCAGGCGATTTCCTCAAATATCACCAATTACAACGAATTCCGATATATGAGGATGATCACCAAATTTCCAATAACTTACTCCCACTCATCATCTGTAAACCCATACAGATATGAGAATGAAACCTGGTAAATACATACCCTGGAGTAAGTATCTAATCGGGAAATCAGTTTTCCTTTAACAATGCACTGAAACATGAAAATGTTTCGTAGGGGTATCCTGGTATTCCTAGTAATGCCTCTTCTATAATCCAATTCATGACTATAACCGTATATTTCTTTGCCTTCTCTCCAAATCCCTTTATTTGTCTTTATTCATTACCTTCTGTACACCATCGTTAGGCTAAGTGGTTTTCTTCCTTCCCTACCGTTCGGCACCAGCCTATGGTTTGGAAGAAGACTATCCAGTAACCATAATAGTTGTACTCTCCTAAACCAAGGAATACTCGCAACTTGAGAGAAGGTGATGATAAAAGACAACTGAATAATACCTTATTCTATTTCTCTCGAACTGGGGTAAAAAGCAAAGGTGAAATAGGAGTGGCGATGAAGTACGCGGTTTGGTCGTTAATAATAACAGTCGCAATTTACTTTGCCCTCTTTCTAATCTCTTTATTTTGTCTTTAGTTATTACCTTCTGTACACCCTACTTAGGCTAATTGGTTTTCTTCATTCCCTACCTTTCGGCACCTGCCTATGGTTTGGAATAAGACTATCCAATAAGCGTAATAGGTGTACTCTCCTAAACTAAGGAGCCCTCGCAACCTGAGAGAAGGTGATAATAAAAGACAACTGAATAAACCAATTCTATTTCTCCTGAACCTTGGTCCATCCTCGAAGAAGTCCCTCCGAGTTCGTATATAACCATACGATGGATCTATCCAATGGAAGTGGATGTCCGTAGTAATACGGGGTGTTCTGAGAAATGCAAAGGGTAAAAGAAGGAGTGGCAATGACTTATGCAACTCGGACAATCCAAAAGCCAGTATTTTAAGAAGGTTCGGTTAACATGGTCACTGAGTCATAGTCTAGGGTCGGTCAATGGTCATTGCCAAAGAGAGAGAGAAAAGAAACACTCTGCGTGCACTCTAACCTAGATCAGAATGGTTATCACTTTATCTAATCAGGAAACCTCCCACTGTTCTGTCAAATTCTCCTCCAAACCTGAAAGAAGAATCAAACGGGATCACCCGAAGAGTAAACCAACTCATCAGTGGGAATCGGGATCCAACTCTCATCGCATGATAACGCGAAAGAATCCACTCATATTATCACACTCCAGAAGGTATGCTCATACTTGGCAAGTTTCAGTTTCTTTAGAAACTCCCGATATAATTTTTGCCCCATGCTTTTATGACCTTGGCGTTGGTCAAAATGTCATAAGTCACATGCCAAGTTCTACCCGTCACTATCCAGGTCAATTTGAACCCACCCGCACATGCCCCTGACGTTGGCCAAATGGCAGAACGACTGTCCCAAACCAACTCATCTATCTATGCAACAGATGAATACCCAGCGGCTACCAAACACTATGCCTTGACTTTAGTCAACAAACATAGCTTGAATACTACTGACCATCCATAAGAAATGACGGAGGGCTACGGCTGGTTTTTGGCGAAAAACCTTTAACGTAATGAACTTGATCTCGTTGAAGGAACTTGATAGCTTTTTATAAAAATATAGTGACGAAAACCTTTTGCTAAAGAGGTCACTCCCGGTGAAGGGATCTCGGCTCTTTCCTCGTGGAATGAGGTGCAGGATATTCCAACTGAATACCGCGATGCAAAGCAACTTGTAATCGACTATAGTGAAGTTATTACCCTGACGTAAGCTTTTGCCCAAGGGGTCACTCCCGGTGAAGGGATCTCGGCCCTTCCCTCGTCGAATGAGGTGCAGGATATTCCAACTGAATACCGCTATGCAAAACAAAAGGAAATATTTTTGTAATAACACCTTTTAAAATTTGTTCCAACAACATCAAATATAGGTTTGTTTTATCCTTGCATTGATAAGAATCAATGCAGTCCCATCAAATAATCACACCAGAAAAGAACGAAAATATAATATACGTATATGCCATCCGCATTCGTCACTGGGTCCCGTCATCACCCGTTAGGTTACTTAACTAACGACAGAGCGGGGGCTGGACTAGCGCGGGTGTAAAACATATACAACATCTAATAGTGTATATACCAATATACAATAATCGCTCCAGGCGTGATAATATGCAACATTACAGAAAAGTAATAAGCATCACAGAACAATACAGATAATCTGGGATCCCCGGGTTTCACAGAGCCACTACTGAAACCCGATATTCCCCTGGTCGTGTGGATAGCCTGTGCAATGAAACCTAGACCCCTACGGGTGCGGCAAGTTACCCGCCAAAACCTAAAGCGAGGCAGCCCCTACAGCAAAGTGAATGGACCACCCGGCACTTCACGGAATCCGGTAACTTGAGCACCCCTCCTTGGGTCAACATGTACCCTCTACGAGTGCTGCGAATAGTCTGCCAATTCTAGAGTAAGGCCCCTCTGCCTCTCAAAACCATGAGATACGGACCTGTTGCCCTCCAGAATACGGCTATCCGTGCACTCCGTCGCGGGGTAATCCTAGTACATAAAAGAAAATATATACAACGGGTACATCGACCTCAGCCCGGTCGTGCCCCAAAAGAATATTATACAAACAGGCAGTGACGGCAGTCCACATATTGGACGCTCGCCCCGCAAAATCAAATGTACAAATAAATTCAAACTGCACTACCATTGCACACTGCTATCCACCATGACAAATCCGCAACATCACAACACAACACAGAAGATCAACGCGAATGACACGTTCGCAAATCCGTCTAAAAGGACTATAGCAATTAGACGCAATTTACCGCTCAAATGACATTCCCGGTCGGAGATATAATGTAAGTACTGCAAACTAACAAATTTAAAATTTCGATCGACAAAACTTACCAAAGTGGGTCCCTCGTACATCTGCTGTACAGTAACAAAATATGGGCCCAAAAGAAATATTCCTGAAACCACAATTTTCAATGTAGAACCTACTGTAGAAAAATGGTTCAATGTAGCTCTAAAACGGCGGCGGAACCGCGGCCAAACTAGGGTTTGTGCGGCGGTTCCGCGGCGCTTTGGAGTCAACAGTTGACCAAATTTCACCAGTATTCTTAAAAAAGCCTACACGATTTTCTGAGATGCTCAAAATAATTTTTAGACCTGTTTAAAAATTCGACAGAAACTTTTCACAGAAAATTGCGATTTTTGAAATTCGGTTCGATCGATATTTTAAACGCGTTAGCACAAGTTAGTATAGCTTAATGGCGAGGCTCTGATACCACTGTAAGTCTACGGTAGCGCCCCGGCCGTCTAACAGACGTCAAATGCGGAACAAAAACTTTTTAACTGGTGCTATCGTATACTATAACCCGGATCTGCCATTATTGCTAAACTAACAAACTACAAAGAGGGTAGAAAGGTTATACCGAACGATCCGAGTCCTTCGTTCTTTAACCATCATCCCACGCTCCATTGCGGCTGCTCCGATCTCGTCGATCTCCGATCTCCTCGTCCAGGTGGCACCACGTCAACGGATCTTTAAACGGGCTCCCGCCTCTGACCCGAGGCAACTCGGTCATCAAGTTTGCTAAAAGAGATGACCAAGATTGATGTAGAGAATGAGTAGAACACTTTGTCTCGATTCGTCCAAAACCATGGACGAACGGTTGATGAAGTTGCCATTTGAAACTGTGATGGAATGAAATGAGCTATGAAATTTCCATACACCAAAACTATAATCTTTTCCCAAAATGAATCCATCTCTTTCTCACAAGAATGGCCGGCCACATTTTGTAGAGGTAGGGGTGAGTGTAGGAACAAGGAAGGTAACCTTAAGCAATAATGTATCATGAAGAAATATCTTAGCACAAACAAAAATGCATTAATGCAATGAATGACTCATTTAAACCTAGTCACCACCCAATTAATGCTAATGAATGAGTCACAATCCTTGTCACCAATCTAGAAGCTTCTAGAACCACGACTCACCTCATGACTCACCCAAGTGAAGAAAAGATAAATCCGCATTTAACCGAATGTTAAAGACGGTGATAGAAAACTGGAAACTGGCAACTTCCAAAAGCGATCCCGAAACAAATTTCAGGATAACCCCGTAACAGTATAAACATACCCGCATTTGTATTACTACCGAATACAAATGCAACTGAGATAAAGATATTATATCTACACAGTATAGTACTCGGATCCGGCTTAAACCAAAGCCCACCAGTATTATCTGCCCGAAATATAACACGTGCGTAAACGCACGTGCATTTTCCGAACCCTGCCATAAAACCATACGGCCTCTACAACGTTTCGCCCGAACTTGGGAAACTATCTGTGGTGGACTCTAATGACTCGTCAGTACCCTGGCAGTGGGTTTAACCACAAGCCGTCAGCGGCACTAGCTGTGCGTAACGGCTGCCCATGCACTGACCTCAAGGGAAGCCGATGAGCGAACTCATCCTGGAACCCTACTGAGCCTGACAGTGACAATATCCGTACAGTCCGGTCCGTTCGTCTAAAGAGTATCGCATATCGAGTCTAGGGCGGTGGATTAAGTCAGACCCCTAATAACGCGATAATTCGTGTCGGTATGAAGCCCATCACCACCTGAGAAACTACTGATCCAAATCAGTAATTCTCCACTACCTCGGCCGAGGATTTCTAGTGATGGCCACACGTGCACTGTGCGACATCAACCCCCAATACCGGGAGAGACGAATCCCCGATGATCCGCTCACTGCCTTCATGTGGCTCGGGACTGTACCCAAAAAATACCTGTTTGCACGTCTCCTTTGAGCGTGGTAGGGTAGAAATCAAAGCACAGTGGGAACTCACACGAGACAAATGACGATCTCAGGTCGAAAAACTAACCTGTACACATGTCACAAGGGAACTGCTATCTGACGATATGTATAATACCAAATAGTATGTTCCCGGCGAGTCCTGTCCGGTGTACTCATAACCCAATGAGCACCTGTATACATCTTAGGTGAACCAACTGACACCAATGGCTTGTGAGACCGGCCACCGTCCCTCGTCGGGGTCTCGACTGTATACACTAGTCTACTCTGGAGTATCGATGCCCTGTCTCGAAACTCTCACGACTAGGGACACTTTTAAGGATGTGCTTATAGACCCCAGCTCCCACGTATATGATCGCCATCATACTGCTGGTAGTCAAGCAAGAATCCTATGGGCTCTATCATCATGCAATAGTGAACTAAAGTATGTATACGATGATAAAGACAAACCAGATAGCATACTCTCATCTCGAGCAAGACTGTCATATCGGTATAGGCCCTTCCTCAATCATTGCAATCACGTACCTGCGATCCAATAATTGACTTTGAGGGCACTATATCCAACACGCGCCACGTGTCGGCACATGGACACTTGGCGCTCGAGCGCTAGGGCGCCATGTGTCGGCACATGGGCGCTGGGCGCTCGAGCGCTAGTGCGCCACGTGTCGTCACGTGGGCGCTTGAGCGCAAGGCGCTCGGGCGCCGGCAAGAAAATGGGCTTTTAGCCCCAGAAACTCCCGAAAGAGAAATTAGAGTGGAGTTAAACTCCTAAGATGTTTTGAAGCTGATGAAGGGCTTCTCCCCTTGAGCCCTAGTTCTTCCCCAAAGTGGGGTTTCTGGAGATGGGTCTCCTTCTTCTTCCTTTGTTGGCCGGATCTTGAAGATCAAGAAATGTGAGATTTTAAAAATCTCTTCTTTTTGAGATCTGATGGAAGATCTGAATTCCCCTTTGTGGGTTTTGTGGTGAAAAACTATTTAGTTTTATAAAAGAAAGAGTAAAACTCTTGATTTAATTCAAGAAAGAAGAAGGTTTTAGAACCTTGAGGAAGGAGAAAGATCTCAGATCTAGATTTGCTCTTTGGAGAAAGAAAAAGTTCTTAGGATATTTTTATTATCCTTGGCCTTTATAGGCTATACACTTTACATATAGCCCCTTGGGCTTTAAAAGAATGGCATTTTGGCTATCCCATGGCTCATGTGCCATTTCTTTTTACACATAAGCCATGGGCTTACAAAAATTTGGCTTTATGCCCATTTTGTTTACATTCATGCATAAAGAATTACATAAAAATTATTTATTACATGATTTTATTTTGGCATGGGGGAGGGCCGGCCGCTTCATGTTCAGACTCGACCTGGGCATGGGCCCGTTTGGCTTGGGGTTGACTTCGACTTTGACTTGGTCAACCGGGGTGCAATTTTCGACTTCAACAAAGTGCCCCCATCAATAAATGCACACCACATATGTGAGTCGTGTGCATGAAATTGATGGATCTTTTTTTGCGTGGAGGCGGCTTGCTTTGGTTCCCACTTTTTGGGATGCACTGCCCTTTTTGCGACTTGGACGGTCATCGCTTGACGCGTCTCCGAGATGGAGTGTCCGTGGTAGACTTTTCCCTCGCCCAGAGTGATCCAGTTCCTGCTTTGTAGGAAGCCTGCACTGCCCTTTTTATGACATAGACGGTCGACGCTCTGATCCGGAGCGATTTGGTTCTCGATTTGTGGGAAGCCTGCACTGCCCTTTTTACGACATGGACAGTCGACGCTTGACGTGTCTCCGAGACGGAATGTCCGTGGTAGACTTTTCCCTCGCCTGGAGTGATCTGGTTCCTGCTTTGTAGGAAGCCTGCACTGCCCTTTTTACGACATGGACGGTCGACGCTCTGATCCGGAGCGATTTGATTCCCGATTTGTGGGAAGCCTGCACTGCCCTTTTTACGACATGGACGGTCTACGCTTGACGCGTCTCCGAGGTGGAGAGTGTCCGTAGTAGACGTTTCCCTGGCCCGGAGTGATTTGGTAGACGTGCCCCCGGCACGGAGTGTTGCTAGTCGACGTTTCCCCGGCATGGAGTGTCTGTGTTGGACGTTTCCCCGAGACGGAGTGTCGCTGGTCGACGTTTCCGCGGCACGGAGTGTCGCTGATTGACTTGTCCCCGGCACGGAGTGTCGCTGATCGACTTGTCCCGGCACGGAGTGTCCCTGATGGTCGACTTGTCCCCGGTATGGAGTGTCGCTGATCGATTTTTCCCCGGCACGGAGTGTCGCTAATCGACTTGTCCCCGGCACGGAGTGTCGCTGATGTTCGACTTGTCCCCGGCACGGAGTGTCACTGATCGACTTTTTCCCGGCACGGAGTGTCGCTGTTCGACTTGTCCCCGGCACGGAGTGTCACTGATGTTCGACTTGTCCCCGACACGGAGTGTCGCTGATCGACTTTTCCCCGGCACGGAGTGTCGCGGATCGATTTGTCCCCGTCACGGAGTGTCGCTGTTCGACTTGTCCCCGGCATGGAGTGTCGTGGATCGACTTATCCCAGGCATGGAGTGTCGCTGGTCGACTTGTCCCCGGCATGAAGTGTCGCTGATGTTCGACTTGTCCCCAGCACGGAGTTTCGCTGATCGACTTTTCCTCGGCACGGAGTGTCGCGGATCGACTTGTCCCCGGCACGGAGTGTCGCTGATCGACCTTTCCCCGGCACGGAGTGTCGCTGTTCGACTTGTCCTCGGCACGGAGTGTCGCTGATGTTCGACTTGTCCCCGGCACGGAGTGTCGCTGATAGACTTGCCCCCGGCACGGAGTATCGCTGTTCGACTTGTCCCCGGGACGGAGTGTCGCTGTTCGACTTGCCCCCGGCATGGAGTGTCGCTGTTCGACTTGTCCCCGGCACGGAGTGTCGCTGTTCGACCTGTCCCCGGCACGGAGTGTCGCTGTTCGACTTGTCCCCAGCACGGAGTGTCGCGGATTGACTTGTCCCCGGCACGGAGTGTCGCTGATGTCCGACTTGTCCCCGGCACGGAGTGGCGCTGCTCGACTTGTCCCCGACACGGAGTCTCGCTGGTCGACTTGTCCCCGGCACGGAGTGTCGCTGTTCGACTTGCCCCCGGCACGGAGTGTCGCGGATCGACTTGTCCCCGGCACGGAGTGTCGCTAATGTTCGACTTGTCTCTGGCACAGAGTGTCGCTGATCGACTTTTCCCCGGCACGGAGTGTCGCTGTTCGACTTGTCCCCGGCACGGAGTGTCGCTGGTCGACGTTTCCCCGAGATGGAGTGTCTGTAGTCGACGTGCCCCCGGCACGGAGTGTCTGCTTGACGTTTCCCCGAGGCGGAGTGTCGGCTGGTTGACGTGTCCCCGAGATGGAGTGTCTGCTTGACGTTTCCCCGTTACGGAGTGTCTGCTGGCGGACGTGTCCCCGGCACAGAGTGTTTGCGTTGGACGTTTCCCCGAGATGGAGTGTCGCTGTTGGACGTTTTCCCGAGACGGAGTGTCTGCTTGACGTTTCCCCGTTATGAAGTGTCGTTGTTGGACGTTTCCCTGATGCGGAGTGTCTGTATTGGACGTTTCCCTGATGCAGAGTGTCGCTGGTTGACGCAAAGGTCGATGTTGGAATTGGTTGGTTTGATTTGTTTGATTTGAGTTAACATCAGTATCGCTACACTGGAATATGGTACCGGGAGCGAATCATCATCTGTCATGAGAGGATTTGGGAATTGGTTTTTTGTTTGGCATCTGCATTGCTGCACTGGAATAATGCCAGGAGTAACTCATCATTTGCCCCGGAAGGATTTGGGAATTGGTTCTTTGTTTGGCATCTGTATTGCTGCACTAGAATATGGTACCAGGAGCGACTCATCATTCACCGTTGGGGCATAGGATTTGGAATTTGGTTGGCGTCTGCATCGCTGCACTGGAATATGGTACTAGGAGCGACTCATCATTCGCCATTGGGGATTTGCATTTTGGCCGGCGTCTGCATCGCTGCACTGGAATATGGTACCGGGAGCGACTCATCATTCGCCATTGCCTATTGGGAAACGCTGGCTTAGGAGACAGGTCTAGATCCCTATCACCTAAGGCTTTTCAATTTTATGGGCCGTAAGGGTCCCATAAAAGCATTTTCTCCCGACGAGTCGTAAGGATCCCGCAGGTGTATTTTCTCCTTAGGAGTCGTAAAGACTCCTAAGTGTGTTTTTCCTTTGTGAGTCGTAAAGATCCCACAGAGGTTTGTTCTCCTCATGTATCGTGAGGACATGTTCAGTTGATAAAACTGCGCATTTGTTATTACATTTTTCCTTCCATTTTCATATTAAAAAAGGACTTTATTATAATATATTATACATATGAGGGTTTATGCGTAAAAACACTATTTTCCATGTGTTAATATATTTTAATTAGCATTTGGTAGGAAAATGTATGCAAATAAATTCATTGACCTAATCCTAGTAGAACAAGGTCTACTAAATCTTATTTGAGTTGTTGTGCAGAATATTTCCAAGTTGTGCAGAATTTTCCAAGACTAGAATCAAGCAAATCAAGTTGTTGAAGAAGACTTGCCTAATTAAGAAGCAAAACTTGGAGACCAAGTCTGGAAGCAACCGAGAGAAGATTTCTGAATTCTGAAGGTTCCAAGGATCGCCAAATGTCACAAGGACAGAGCACCTAAAATTTGATGAAGCAATCTCCACCTTTGGCCGCGGAACTGCGGCCAAACCCCCCTGTTGGCCGAGGATCCGCGGCAATATTATGGAGTTAGGTGCTGAGATTTTGAGGCATGAATCTCTGCTAAATTTTACCAAATATTGAAACAAATGATTCTGGCTTTGCATTATAAAAAGGCACCGAGAGCCTCTTGGAAAATTTATCAAGCCGACGAGATCACGAAGTCCAAGACGGCTCACGCATCCAGGCTGATCATCAACTGTTCGTCTACCTCCTTCGGAAGAGTTCGAGAAGCAAACCAAGTTTTTGTAATCATTTTCTAAGGAATAAAGTGTAGATTGTTCAAGTTGATTAATAAAGGTAGTTGTTTTATTTAATTCTTTTGCATTTTACATTATGTTTTCCCTCTCTATCTTTTCATCTTCTTTTCCCAACATGCGCGAGTAATTCTCCGCTTGTTAGGGTTCGTAGGATTAGGGTAGGCTAATGAACGATGAAAATCCCTAAACCCTTTTTAAGTCTTATAAAGTTTATGAACTTTATCAAGAGAATCATTAACATCCTAATCGGGCGCGCTAACAATTCTTTGCTAGTTCCGACCGCGATTAGAGATTAGATTAATGATTGTTTTGGTAAAAGCTAGATATGAGCGGGTTCCGTGTCGAGATAAGGGTTAAGAGTGGGATTCCTTTTCCCTCCAGAAACCCTAATCTACACACATCACCGTCGTTCTAGTTTTAAATCTATTAAAGGATAAAAAGGGTAACTTTTAATTAATCGTCCATGACTACTAAATCCTAACGAACCCTACAAGCCCCCTTATTATATTAACTACATCTTTAAAATAATCTAGATCTATATTTTACATTCTTGTTTAACGTAGATCTAGAAACCATTCTATAAAATTCTTTATCCCTCCCCTCTTTCTCAACACATCTAAAGTAAAAATAAAAGGTTCAACGTTTCCCTGAGGACGACCCGTATTCACCTCGGTCTAGCTACACGCGACACCGTTCTGATTGCGGTTATTCTACAAACAAATACTTTTTCGTACCAATCAAATGGCGCCGTTGCCGGGGATACGTGCGTAATTTTTTATTTTTACTATTTGTGTTGAATTCTTAGACGATTCATATCATTATTAACACAAAACTGCAAAGTGCATATTTAACGATTTGTGCGTGAATTTTGCGAGGAAATCTGGAGTCACGGAATTGAGGAAAACAGGAAACAGAGACATTTTTAGAGATCCAGAGGAGCACAGAAGGCTATAAAAAAAATTTCATCAAGTGATCCTTCCACCTCGCGGCGGAACCGCGGCACAAAGGGCTTTGGGCGGCGGAATCGCGGCAGGATAGAAGAGTTAGGGCCACAGAATTCTCTGGTATCTTTCTTAACTCCTTCTCTCTCTCCTCAAATCCAATAAAATCTATTTTCTGTAGGATTTGCAAAATTGCGCCGCTAAAAAAATCTTTTTGCAAAAGTTTTGTGATTGGTTTTGTTTTGTATATTTAATATGGATTTTAAGGGGCAAAGACCAAATCAAGATTAGGTGGGGATTTCATCACCCTTCCTAAGCCCCACAAATCACAAACCGAGCATCTAGATCAACCCTTCATTAATTTAAAAAATATCTAGACCAGACTCTAAGGACTGTCACGCTCAATAAGGACAGAGCAAGGTCATGGGTAATCTATCGTTTATCCGCATTACTTTTGTAGTGCTTAGGCAAGTGTGTCAAAGGCTAGTGGTTTTTAATTAGGCCCACTACTGTGGTTCCTTCCCACTTACCTGGCACTTACCTGGCTACAAGGGTAGTACGGAGGCGGTAGAGGATTGATCCTGCGGCTTGTCCTTTGGAAGTCTAAGAGCGGTCTAGAGACTGACCTAGGTAACCTTAGTTCTAGGGTTGTTTGTGCATTTTTGTGTGATTTGTCTAAGTCCGTCATTTTTCAAAACAAACCAATTATTTTCTCCCCTTTTTACCCCTTCCCCCTTCTTCTCTTCTTATAATGGGTGACCTAAACAGACGATCACTTGCCGAGCTTTGCTGTCCGCAACCAGATATCTCTTGTTTTCGTAATCCCTTCGGTATACCGTCCGGCTCTTCCTTGTCCTTAAGAGATTATATAGAACAAGCAGAAAGAAACAATTGGCCACCTCAGTCTAGGTCTTATCAACCATATCCTAATCCTACACCTGTTTCAGTTGATACCCAGAGTGAGGAAGCTCCTAGACGAATGTCCATTGCTGAGCACATAGCTAGGTCTAGAGGCCAAAGTTTCAACCCGGACCAATATCAACCATCACCACTACTGTCCAGAGAAGAGTTTGATATGCGGTTTGTGCCATATAAGATGTCTATTGAAAATAGTCAACCAACCAACCCATATCAATATTCTTCTTATCATAATATTGATCCTACTCCTACCCAATTTTCGCAATCATTCTATTCCTATCAATCCAATCCGACTTTTCCACCTTCTTTAGACAGTTTTTCTAACCAGTCATTTGGGAGTTTTAATTATCCACAGGAATTTCAATCTTATACTGAAACCCCTTATCAACCAAAGTCTAGTCTTGAGCGGAAATTAGAAGAAGGTATTGTGATGATGAACCGCATTAGAGAGGAATGGAAGGAAAGCATGGCTAAATATGAAAAGGCAACGAGTTCCGAACCAGCCCAAAATTTTTCAGTATATAATACGGGCATCGGACAAAATGAGAATTTGGGTAGAGAGACAAAACTGTACACCCTTCCTAATCAAACCTCCCCATTCCAAACTGAAATCCACAACTCCAGTTTCATAGATTCATCAAGTACAATGTTTGATAAGTTGTGTGACTTTGTAGTGTTTGATTTACCCGACTGTGAAGGGTCCATTTCAAGTGAAACCATACCTAACCCTTGTGATCTCTACACCTCCACTCTTGAACCAAAACTGATTGAAAACCATACTTTTGATGAGGAGTTTGAGAATTTTAACCTTCACTTGAATGAGGTGATTGACGTTGGGGATATTTTGATTGATGAACCCGAAATTTTGGATGAATTTGTCCCACCAATTCATCAAATCCTTTCACTTCCTTGTGGTCATCATCTTGAGCTTTTAATTCTTCCCGAATCCCACATATGTCTTGAAGTTGATGATAATGGTATACCCGAAGATCAGACCGAAATACAGCCTCCATCTTCCACATCTGGTTCAGCAACACTCGACACACCAATTTGTTTACCCATTTCAACTTCTACTTTCTCCGGTTCTTCTTCTGTTTCTATAGTTTCAGGGAGTTTTGATGAATCACAATCCGTTAATTCAAGTTCAACAATACCAGAAATTCAACTTGATTTGGATATTTTTGAAAATGAGGTAGATGAGTTTTTCGAGTCCTCTACCTCAATGATTTTTTATGAATCAAGTAGGATAAATTCTGGCTCAAAACTCTTTGACTGCAAAATGTTCAATCACACCATTGATAAAAGTTTTGAAGAACTTTTTGCTGGCGAACTTGAATTTTTAAAATATACGGATTTTGTGATTGATCAATCTTCACCTATAGAGGTTGAACTGTCACCATTCCTTCTTCCTAATCATTCACATTCATTCTCATTCTTTCTTTTCTCTAATTTCAAACCCTTTCCAGACCACCTCTTATCCCTTCCCCACTTTTTCTTGACTCGATACAACACATTCTTCCACCAACCTATACGCTATACTGATAAAATCTTTGAATGGTTGGTGTTAACTTTCGGTCTTTGTAAAGTCTTACTTTGACCAAATGACCCACCCCCTCTTAAAATGCTTCATATTGTCTAACTCATGTTTGAGGGGGGATATATTTTTGGCTCTTGAACATAACTTTTGTCCTCAAATTTGTGAGCCAAAAATAAGTTTGGGGGAGGATTTTCACTTTCATATATTCTTGCCCCCATTAATAATTTCCTCCCAAGTCTACAGGTTTTTTGAGCTTAACGGATTACATCAGTGAGGACACTGCTGTAAACAGGTTTGGGGGAGCTTTGTACTTATTTACACATCAATTTGCATCATATTTTGCATAAGCACAATATTTTCAAAAATTTCAAAAATTTTCTTTTATAACAAAAGAGTAGAAAGTGAAAAATTACATCCAAAAGATAGGAATAGTTTAAGAAAACCAAGAAAATTAGAAGTTTTCTTAAACAAACTGGTAATAAATAGTTATGAGCTGTTGTCCCAAGGGTTAGTAAGATGAAGGAAGTTACTAATCTGAGGATAAAAATAAGTCTGAAAAATAGTTTCTATTCTGGAAGCCAAACATTTGAATGTTGATACCCTACTATATGCACTTACACACGTTTTGAAACTCGGGATAGTAGAGGATACCATGAAATGCACTTGTCTAAAAGCCAAAGTATGAAGGAAATAAAAAAAAATGAAGAAAATATAAAAATGGTGAAAAGAAAAAATTGAACACTGGTTTTGTTATCGCTAAGGCAGCAATAAAAAAATATAGCAAGGGTGCCTCTTCACCTAGTGCCCTAAGGCCAACTGGTATGGGAGTCACTGCTAAGCCTTAGGTGGTGCAAGACGAGCAAAATATTATCACCTAATCAGCAAGCACATAAATAATCGGTCTGTTAGTACCTCAAGAAGTATTAACGGTCGCATGACAATGTGTGAGCGAATCTTAATATTCATCAAATTAAAAAGTACTAAGGTAGATGGACAAGAGTATGATAGCTTGAATTGAATTCTCTGAGTGTAGGGATGTCCATTTCACACACGTGGGGTTATATGATCAATGTTTGGATGAAAGGTAGGAATGAAGAATAAAGACGATGTTTTATTGAGGGATGATGTGATTTCTAACATTTTTTCATGACTATTAAGATAGGGCTCATGACAGTTGAAAAGCTAGTATAGTTGGAAACTCTTATTTTCAAAGTCTTTCTTTTATGGTTCTTATCTTTATATGTAAATTTCACCATCTTTCTTTTGTTATTGGATTTTGTGGGTGTAATCCGCTGAAAACCCTCAGGAGACAACACTCCTCCTACTAGGGACACCTAGAGGTTTAACGGCTTGTTGCACGTGCTCAGTGCAATCGTGTCTGCCTACGAAAGTGTAGTTAGTTTTCTCCTTTCTTTTTCTCCTCTTGAATAAACTAGTTTGCTCGGGACGATCAAACATAAATTTGGGGGTATTTGTTCAGTTGATAAAACAGCGCATTTGTTATTACATTTTTCCTACCATTTTCATATTAAAAAAGGACTTTATTATAATATATTATACATATGAGGGTTTATGCGTAAAAACACTATTTTCCATGTGTTAATATATTTTAATTAGCATTTGGTAGGAAAATATATGCAAATAAATTCATTGACCTAATCCTAGTAGAACAAGGTCTACTAAATCTTATTTGAGTTGTTGTGCAGAATATTTCCAAGTTGTGCAGAATTTTCCAAGACTAGAATCAAGCAAATCAAGTTGTTGAAGATGTTTGAGATAGTGCCCTCAGAGTCAATTATTGGATCACAGGCACGTGATTGCAATGATTGTGGGAGGACCTGTCCCAGTAGGACAGTCTTACTCGAGATGATAGTATGCTATCTGGTTCATCTTTATCATCGTGTACTGCTTTAAGTGACCTGACATGTCGCTATTACACGTTGATAGAGCCCCTAGGATTCTTGCTTGACCACCAGCAGTATGAGGGCGATCATATAAGTGGGAGCTGGTAGTCTATAAGCACATCCTTAAAAGGTCCCTAGTCGTGAGAGTTTCGAGACATGGCATCGATACTCCAGAGTAGACTAGTGTATAGAGTCGAGACCCCGACGAGGGGCGGTGGCCGGTCTCACAAGCCACTGGTGTCAGTTGGATCACCTAAGATGTATACAGGTGCTCATTGGGTTATGAGTACACCGGACATGACTCGCCGGGAACAAGCTAGTTGGTCTTATACCAGACGTCAGATAGCAGTTCTCAGGTGACATGTGTACAGGTTAGTTCATCGACCTGGGGATCGTCATTTGTCTCGTGTGAGTTCCCACTGTACTTTGATTACTACCCTACCACGCTCAAAGGAGACGTGCAAACAGGTTTTAGTTGGGTACAGTCCCGAGCTACATGGAGGCAGTGAGCGGATCTTCAGGGGTTCGTCTCTCCCGGTATTGGGGGTGAGGTCGCGCTGTGTCTAGGAGAGCCATTACACGAAGCCCTCGGCCGAGGCAGGAGATTTACTGGTAGGTATTCCAGTAATATCTCAGGGTGTTCTGGGCTACACTCCGACACGACTTGTACCGCTTTTGGGGGTCTGACTTTACCAACCCCCTAGGCCCGCCATGCGATGCTCATAGACGAACGGACCGGACTGTACGGATATTGTCGCTGACAGGCTCAGTAGGGTGTCAGTATGAGTTCGTTCATCGACGTCCCTTTTGGTTAATAGCTGGTGGCCCGTCACGTATTGGCTTATACCTCTGACGTGCTAGTGGTTAAATCCACAACCATGGTGTTGACGAGTCTTTAGAGTCCCCCACATTCAGTTGCTCAAGTTTTCGGGCGAAACGCTGTAGAGGCCGTATGGAGATATGGCAGGGTTCGATCAGTTACGTGCGGTATTGCATGGATCAGGATCGGACGGATATTACTAGCCGGCTTTGGTTTAAGCCGGATCCTAGTATAGTACAGTGTAGATTTTGTCTCATTGCATTTGTATTTCGGTCGGAATACAAATGCGGGTGTGTATACACAGTATCGGGGTTTTCCTATAATTTATTACGGGACCAGTTTTCTGGTGTTGCCAGTTTGCTTTCCGTTTCGGCCATTTTCATTTGTATCTTTCAATGGCCGAAGATTGGTGGAGGAGGGCTTATTTGCATTTGTGCAAATAAGCATTTGTGGAAGGTGTTCTTTGCATACTTTTGTGTCATGATGGTTTCATGATGGAGCCCCATCCTTTGACCTTCCATGGTTCATGATTGCTTGACTTTTTGTAGCAATCATGGTTGTTGATTAGTTGGTGGAGTGTGGATTTGTTAGTGATCATTGCTTGACTTTGGAGTCATCATGCTTTGGATGATGGTTGAACATGATAACCATTTTCCTTTCACTTGCTTATTGGTGTGGCTATCCTTTTTCACTCCCTCACTCTCTCTCATTCTTCCCTCTCCAACTTGCATGGCCGGCCAAGCTCCTTGAGGGCCGTCCAAAATTCTAGAGGTGGGGTTTTTGTGCTTTTGCTTTGATAAAAATCCCACAAGATCAATCTCCATTAGCTTGTATCATCCCTCCACCAAATGGCAACCTCCACTACCCCAAAATGAGACATGAGTTCTACACACATTCTACAGCAAACCTTGGGCACGTCGGCTCGCCAACTTCGTGCCTGAGTTGCCTCGGTATAGAGGTGGGAGCCCGTAAAAGAAGCAGGCGACGTGGTGCCCTTCCGGCGACGAGGTGGAGACCGGAGCTTCCGCGAGAGATCGGGACGACGACGAGAAGACCGGAGGACACGGATCACTCGGTATATCTCTCTTCCCATCTTGTAGTTAGCTAGGACTAGTTAATGGTATGATCCGGGTTTTAGTGCGCGGTGGTGCCGGTTCAAGAAAAATTAAAGTTAACCATCGCTTCCGCATTTGGCCTCGGGATGGAGGCCGGGGCGCCGCCGTGCACTTACAGTGGTATCAGAGCCTCGCCATTAACATAGTCTAGCTTTGTCTAATGTGTTTTACATTTCCGATCAAACAATTTTCCAAAAACCGTATTTTTCTTCACATCAGTTTCTGACAAAATTTTTTGGAGTCCAAAATTTTTTCTGTATGTTGCAGAATGATGTGCAGGGAATCTTAAGAACACTGTAGAATTTTGGTCATCTGATCCTTCCGTATGACCGCGGAACCGCGGCCATAACCCCTCTTTGGCCGCGGTTCCGCCGCAGGAATTTGGATTCACGTCACCAATTTTTTGCAGTGGGCTTGTGGGCTGAAAATAGGGGTTTTGGTATAATTTGTTTGGGCCCAGAATTTCTTTAACTGCTACAGTATTGCTTGGGGCCCACTTGGGTAAATTTGATCGATCGGATATTTTAAACACATTATTTCTCAGTATTTACATTATATCTGCGACCGTGAATGTCACTTGATCGGTAAATCCTGTCTAACTGCTATAGCCCGGTTAGACGGATTTGCGAACGTGACTTTCACGTTGATGTTCTGTGTATTGCTGTGATGTTGCGGATCGGTCGTGGGGGATAGACTGGATGCAATGCTAGTACAGTTTTTGTTGTATTATGTACATTTGATATTGCGGGGCGAGCATCCGACTTGTGGATTGCCGTCACTGCCAGCATGTATATTATTCTTTTGGGGCACGACCAGGTTGCGGTCGATATACCCGTTGTATGTATATTTTACTTTCTGTACTAGGATTGCCCCGCGGAGGGGTGCACGGATAGCCGGGTTCTAGAGGGCAACGAGCCCGAATCTCATGGCATTGAGATGGAGGGGGATTCACTCTAGAATTGGCGGGCTATTCACCGCACTCGTAGGGGGTACAGGTTGACCCAGGAGGGGTGCCCAAGTTACCGGATTCCGTGAAGTGCTGGGTGGTCCATTCACGTTGCTGAAGGGGGCTGCCTCGCTTCAGGTTTTGGCGGGTGACTTGCCGCGCCCGTAGGGGTCTAGGATTTCATTGCACAGGCTATCCACACGACCAGGGGAACGTCGGGTTTCAGCGGCTCTGTGAAACCCGGGGATCCCAGATATCTGTATTGTTCTGTGATGCTGTACATTTCTGTGATGTTGTATTTTTATCACGCCTTGAGCGAAATATTATATATTGGTATATATACTAGTAGATGTTGTATATATTTTGCATCCGCGCTAGTCCAGTCCCCGCTCTGTCGTTAGTTAGCTAACCTAACGGGTAATGACGGGACCCAGTGGCGAATGCGGATGGCATATACGTACATCAGTATATTTTCGTTCTTTGTGGTGTGATCAATTGATGGGACTGCGTTGATTCGGATCAATGCAAGTTAAAAACAAACCTTATCTGTTGTTGTTGGAACACTTTTCAAAAAGTTGTTATTGCAAGGACGTTCACTTTTGTTTTGCATCGTGGTATTCAGTTGGAATATCCTGCTCCTCAGTCGACGAAGCAAGGGCCGAGATCCCTTCACCGAGAGTGACCCCTTGGACAGAAGTTTGCGTCAGGGCAATAACTTCACTATAGCCGATTACTTTTGCTTTGCATCGTGGTATTCAGTTGGAATATCCTGCACCTCATTCTACGGGGAAAGAGCCGAGATCCCTTCACCGAGAGTGACCTCTTTAGCGAAGGTTTTCGTCACTATATTTTTAAAAGCTATCTGGTTCCTTCAACGATATCAAGTTCATTACGTTAAAGGTTTTCGCCAGAAACCATTCGTAGCCCTCCATCATTTCAGTTAAATATTCGGTAGTATTCAAGCTATGTATTTTGACCTCACGCCAAGGCATAGTGTTTGGTAGCTGCCGGGTATTTATCTGTTGCATAGATAGATGCGTTGGTTTGGGACAGTCGTACTACTATTTTAGCCTACGTCAAGGGTATGTACGGGTGGGTTCAAATTAACCAGGACAATGATGGGTAGAACTTGACATGTGACTTATGATATTTTGACCTCACGCCAAGGTCATAAGAGCATGGGGCAAAAATCACATCGGGAGTTTCAAAAGAACTGAAACTTGCCAGATATGCGCTTACCTTCTGGAGTGTGATAGCGTGAGCGGATTCCGTCACGTTATCATGCGATGATAGTTGGATCCCGATTCCCACTGATGAGTTAGTTTACTCCTCGGGTGACCCCGACTAATTCTTCTTTCAGGTTTGGAGGAGAATTTGAGGTGACAGTGGGAGGTTTCCAGATTAGATAAATTGGTAACCATTCTGATCTAGGTTAGAGTGCACGCTGAGTGTTTCTTTTCTCTCTCTCTTCGGCAGCGACCATTGACCCGACTCAAAGACTATGACTCAGTGACCAAGTTGACCGAACCTTCTTAAACACTGGCTTTTGGATTGTCAGAGTTGCAAACCTCATTGCCACTCCTACTTTTACCCTTTTCTCCAGGACACCCCGTATTACTACGAACGTCCACTTCCATTGGACAAAACCATCGTATGGTTATATACGAACTCGAAGGAATTTATTCGAGGATGGTTTCAGGTTCTGGAGGAAACGGATAGGACTATTCAGTTGTCTTTTCCTTTTACCTTCTCTCAGGTTGCGAGTACTCCTTGGTTTAGGAGATAGTACACCTATTACGCAAATTGGATAGTCTTCTTCCAAACCTTAGGCCGGTGCCGAACGGTGGGGAATGAAGAAAACCAATTAGCCTAACGATGGTGTACAGAAGGTATTAAGTTAAGACAAAGCAAGGGATTAGTAAGAGGGCAAAGTAAATTGCGACTGATATTCATGACCAAACCAGGTATTTCATTACCGCTCCCAAATCACCTTTGTATTTCTCCAGAACACTCCGTATCACTACGAAGATCCACAATTTATTGGATATTCCATCGTATGGTTATATACGAACTCGAAAGGAACTTGTTCCAGTTCGGGGATGGATTCTGCTTCAAGGAGAAATAGGAATAAGGTTTATTCAGGTGTCTTTTATCTTCACCTTCTCTCGCATTGCGAGTGCTCCTAGGATTAGGACAGTACGCCCATTATGCTTATTGGATAGTCTTCTTCCAAACCATAGGCTGGTGCCGAACGGTAGGGAAGGAAGAAAACCATTTGGTCTAAAGGGGTGTACAGAAGGTAATGACTAAAGACATATGAAGGGATTTGGAGAGGTGGCATAGATTTATACGGTTACAGTTGTGAATCTGGAAGAGGCATTACTAGGAATACCCGGATACCCCATCGAAACATTTTAATGTTTCAGTTTCACTGTGTACTGTTAAAGGAAAACTGATTTCCCAATTAGACACTTACTCCAGGGTATGTATTTACCAGGTATGATTCTCATATCTGTATGGTTTTACAGATGATGAGTGGGAGTAGGTTAGTGGGAATTAGGTGATCATCCTCATAATATCGGGATTCACTGTAATCGGTGATATTTGAGGAAATCACCTGGGCTGTTTGCCGGTCGGCAAATATTTGGTTTTGAATATCCGCTGTTATGCACCAATTTCAAATTGATATATCTGTACGTCTATTTTCATAGAGTGAGATATACCTTTTTGAAATTATGTCTATGACATTTACCTATATCAATGGATGGTTAGGTAAGGAGCATTAAACAGCGGTGTAATATTTCTTAACCATAAGTACAGTTTTCAACCTACGACACACAGTGAATGAGTTGTCAGACTCAAGGGACTTATACAGAGTATTGTATGTTGTCCAGGGTCCATTAGGACAGAGGGGTTGGTCCTCATACTATATTCGGTTTACTTATGACTTCTCTAGTTTTTAGACAGGTGTTTCGTGGAAACACAGGGTCCGAATTTGGAGAAGTTATAGGTATTAGAATAAAGTAGAGAACTAGGTATTGCAAGTATCGGGATTCTTCAAAGTGATCGAAGATGTAGATACTTGTGAATGGTATTCAGTTGATAGTAATGATTAAGAGAACTTGCTTCTCTTTCAGGTTACTCATAATTGGAAGCATTCCTAAGTCGAGTAACGTTGATCGGCCTTCTTCCATTTAGTTGACATGCACTGGAGACAGCTGCATGATTTGAATCTGGTTCAATTAAATCAGTGCCTCTGGTTCTATATTGGATATAGAACAGTTCATATCTTAACGATGTTAAGGTACGGGGAGTTGTCTGGCTTATGATTAAAACCAGACTCTGGATAACTCAAGGCACGTTTTCTGTAATGGCTGTTTGTGGGTTGACCCAGGCTATGACGAGGGTTGACTTTCTACCATCTGGAAGATCAATAGTGATATTGTTCTTGACTCGCCACAGTTTTATTAAAAATGGATTTTTTTTCAGAAAACAGCAGTGGGAGTATGGTAGAACTGGAAGTGATTCCAGAACCACAAAAGATTACTGAAGATTTGATAGGAACCTAAAGATTCAATCTGGTTTGACATTCCATTGGCCACTCCACAGATAAGGTGGGTAACTTCAGGCACCCGAGAGGTACTCCGGTAGCCTCAAGGACGGTGACAGGGAAGTTCTTGTTTACCCACACTTGCCATTGCTGTTGTTCCAGACTGTGAGACCCGGCAGGAGGATGAGTATAGCGTCGTTCTAAACTTGCTTTAGAAGTGTACGTGTATATGACTATGCCAGAGGGTTGTCGTAGTCAGTGGGAGCAGCGGAAGCATTGGTGGAAAGGTAGCTTATGTCTATTTATAGACTAAAGCAGATATAGCGGAGATAGATCATCAATTTCTGATGTGACAGTCATAGGTTTGACTTCATCAGAATAGGGGATGGATCTGTTGAGAAGATAGTAGGGTGTGATGTCCTGGTATTTGGATGACATACACAGAGTAGGAAGTGATATTCCTATACTACAATCGGTTATACTTTGGTCGTCACACAGTGGTTTCTCCACATGGGACTTGGACATTATATCAGACATACTGGTTACTAGATCTATGGTTTTACATCTAGATTTGGATGGTTTCCCAATTAAGGGTACTTAGACAGCATTCTAAGAGTATTTAGAATGGACGACTCCTGGCGCGGTAGTGTACCTGCAGGTGATGGAGTCACCCTCTCTAAAGGTGTCTTACAGACTAAAGGGGAGAGGGATGTGCATGATTGGCAGATCACTTGCTTAGGCAATTGATTCAATCATGAGATGTCAAGTACCGCACCAGATATTGTTCTTGCACTGGATGCAATAAGTTGACATTGATCCAATCCTGGAGAAACAGTCGGAAGCAGTTTTAGAACATAAGTGGATGTTCTAGGGATATGATAACGACAGCCTCATTTGGGAGACAGTTATCATTCCAGGCTTCCAAGGTGACCTGGACGACAAGGAGGTTGTCAGAGTTATAGTTTTTCCTTCTGACGAGGGGCAGTATTTTGGACAGGTGGTCTAAGGCAATACTGAGGGAGGCATGGTGCAGGATACTGATTAAGTTCAGTTGATGATACTGTCTAAGATGTTTGGATTTGGAGTTCATTTATGATCTAGGTCCCATCAGACATCCAGACACATTCTAAGACAGGTATTGCTCATTTCGGGAGATAGGTTTCTCCGCGAACTTGAGATATAGAGAGACATAGAAAGAAACATCAAAGCGGATCCACTCACTGAGGCTATTCCTCGAACGCAATAGTTTCGCAAACGGGCTTTGTGAGACTGACTAGTAGAGGAGTTGGGTGTTCGGTATCACACGGGCTGTGAGTATGCGACATCGCAATAATTAGCCTTGAGTGCAAGTGGGAGATTGTTGGAGATAGTGCCCTCAGAGTCAATTATTGGATCACAGGCGCGTGATTGCAATGATTGTGGGAGGACCTGTCCCAGTAGGACAGTCTTACTCGAGATGATAGTATGCTATCTGGTTCATCTTTATCATCGTGTACTGCTTTAAGTGACCTGACATGTCGCTATTACACGTTGATAGAGCCCCTAGGATTCTTGCTTGACCACCAGCAGTATGAGGGCGATCATATAAGTGGGAGCTGGTAGTCTATAAGCACATCCTTAAAAGGTCCCTAGTCGTGAGAGTTTCGAGACAGGGCATCGATACTCCAGAGTAGACTAGTGTATACAGTCGAGAACCCGACGAGGGGCGGTGGCCGGTCTCACAAGCCACTGGTGTCAGTTGGATCACCTAAGATGTATACAGGTGCTCATTGGGTTATGAGTACACCGGACAGGACTCGCCGGGAACATGCTAGTTTGTCTTATACCAGACGTCAGATAGCAGTTCCCAGGTGACATATGTACAGGTTAGTTCATCGACCTGGGGATCGTCATTTGTCTCGTGTGAGTTTCCACTGTACTTTTATTACTACCCTACCACGCTCAAAGGAGACGTGCAAACAGGTTTTAGTTGGGTACAGTCCCGAGCCACATGGAGGCAGTGAGCGGATCTTCAGGGGTTCGTCTCTCCCGGTATTGGGGGTGAGGTCGCGCTGTGTCTAGGAGAGCCATTACACGAAGCCCTCGGCCGAGACAGGAGATTTACTGGTAGGTATTCCAGTAGTACCTCAGGGTGTTCTGGGATACACTCCGACACGACTTGTACCGCTTTTGGGGGTCTGACTTTACCAACCCCCTAGGCCCGCCATGCGATGCTCATAGACGAACGGACCGGACTGTACGAATATTGTCACTGACAGGCTCAGTAGGGTGTCAGGATGAGTTCGCTCATCGACGTCCCTTTTGGTCAATAGCTGGTGTCCCGTCACGTATTGGCTTATACCTCTGACGTGCTAGTGGTTAAATCCACAACCATGGTGTTGACGAGTCTTTAGAGTCCCCCACATTCAGTTGCTCAAGTTTTTGGGCGAAACGCTGTAGAGGCCGTATGAAGATATGGCAGGGTTCGATCAGTTACGTGCGGTATTGCACGGATCAGGATCGGACGGATATTACTAGCCGGCTTTGGTTTAAGCCGGATCCTAGTATAGTACAGTGTAGATTTTGTCTCATTGCATTTGTATTTCGGTCGGAATACAAATGCGGGTGTGTATACACAGTATCGGGGTTTTCCTGTAATTTATTACGGGACCAGTTTTCTGGAGTTGCCAGTTTGCTTTCCGTTTCGGCCATTTTCATTTGTATCTTTCAATGGCCGAAGATTGGTGGAGGAGGGCTTATTTGCATTTGTGCAAATAAGCATTTGTGGAAGGTGTTCTTTGCATACTTTTGTGTCATGATGGTTTCATGATGGAGCCCCATCCTTTGACCTTCCATGGTTCATGATTGCTTGACTTTTTGTAGCAATCATGGTTGTTGATTAGTTGGTGGAGTGTGGATTTGTTAGTGATCATTGCTTGACTTTGGAGTCATCATGCTTTTGATGATGGTTGAACATGATAACCATTTTCCTTTCACTTGCTTATTGGTGTGGCTATCCTTTTTCACTCCCTCACTCTCTCTCATTCTTCCCTCTCCAACTTGCATGGCCGGCCAAGCTCCTTGAGGGCCGTCCAAAATTCTAGAGGTGGGGTTTTTGTGCTTTTGCTTTGATAAAAATCCCACAAGATCAATCTCCATTAGCTTGTATCATCCCTCCACCAAATGGCAACCTCCACTACCCCAAAATGAGACATGAGTTCTACACACATTCTACAGCAAACCTTGGGCACGTCGGCTCGCCAACTTCGTGCCCGAGTTGCCTCGGTATAGAGGTGGGAGCCCGTAAAAGAAGCAGGCGACGTGGTGCCCTTCCGGCGACGAGGTGGAGACCGGAGCTTCCGCGAGAGATCGGGACGACGACGAGAAGACCGGAGGACACGGATCACTCGGTATATCTCTCTTCCCATCTTGTAGTTAGCTAGGACTAGTTAATGGTATGATCCGGGTTTTAGTGTGCGGTGGTGCCGGTTCAAGAAAAATTAAAGTTAACCATCGCTTCCGCATTTGGCCTCGGGATGGAGGCCGGGGCGCCGCCGTGCACTTACAGTGGTATCAGAGCCTCGCCATTAACATAGTCTAGCTTTGTCTAATGTGTTTTACATTTCCGATCGAACAATTTTCCAAAAACCGTATTTTTCTTCACATCAGTTTCTGTCGAAATTTCTTGGAGTCCAAAATTATTTCAGTATGTTGCAGAATGATGTGCAGGGAATCCTAAGAACACTGTAGAATTTTGGTCACCTGATCCTTCCGTACGACCGCGGAACCGCGGACATAACCCCTCTTTGGCCGCGGTTCCGCCGCAGGAATTTGGATTCACGTCACCAATTTTTTGCAGTGGGCTTGTGGGCTGAAAATAGGGGTTTTGGTATACTTTGTTTGGGCCCAGAATTTCTTTAACTGCTACAGTATTGCTTGGGGCCCACTTGGGTAAATTTGATTGATCGGATATTTTAAACACATTATTTCACAGTATTTACGTTATATCTGCGACCGTGAATGTCACTTGATCGGTAAATCCTGTCTAACTGCTATAGCCCGGTTAGACGGATTTGCGAACGTGACTTTCACGTTGATGTTCTGTGTATTGCTGTGATGTTGCGGATCGGTCGTGGGGGATAGCCTGGATGCAATGCTAGTACAGTTTTTGTTGTATTATGTACATTTGATATTGCGGGGCGAGCATCCGACTTGTGGATTGCCGTCACTGCCTGCATGTATATTATTCTTTTGGGGCACGACCAGGTTGCGGTCGATGTACCCGTTGTATGTATATTTTACTTTCTGTACTAGGATTGCCCCGCGGAGGGGTGCACGGATAGCCGGGTTCTAGAGGGCAACGAGCCCGAATCTCATGGCATTGAGACGGAGGGGGATTCACTCTAGAATTGGCGGGCTATTCACCGCACTCGTAGGGGGTACAGGTTGGCCCAGGAGGGGTGCCCAAGTTACCGGATTCCGTGAAGTGTTGGGTGGTCCATTCACGTTGCTGAAGGGGGCTGCCTCGCTTCAGGTTTTGGCGGGTGACTTGCCGCGCCCGTAGGGGTCTAGGATTTCATTGCACAGGCTATCCACACTACCAGGGGAACGTCGGGTTTCAGCGGCTCTGTGAAACCCGGGGATCCCAGATATCTATATTGTTCTGTGATGCTGTACATTTCTGTGATGTTGCATTTTTATCACGCCTTGAGCGAAATATTATATATTGGTATATATACTAGTAGATGTTGTATATGTTTTGCATCCGCGCTAGTCCAGTCCCCGCTCTGTCGTTAGTTAGCTAACCTAACGGGTAATGACGGGAGCCAGTGGCGAATGCGGATGGCATATACGTACATCAGTATATTTTCGTTCTTTGTGGTGTGATCAATTGATGGGACTGCGTTGATTCGGATCAATGCAAGTTAAAAACAAACCTTATCTGATGTTGCTGGAACACTTTTCAAAAAGCTGTTATTGCAAGGACGTTCACTTTTGTTTTGCATCGTAGTATTCAGTTGGAATATCCTGCTCCTCAGTCGACGAGGCAAGGGCCGAGATCCCTTCACCGAGAGTGACCCCTTGGACAGAAGTTTGCGTCAGGGCAATAACTTCACTATAGCCGATTACTTTTGCTTTGCATCGTGGTATTCAGTTGGAATATCCTGCACCTCATTCTATGAGGAAAGAGCCGAGATCCCTTCACCGGGAGTGACCTCTTTAGCGAAGGTTTTCGTCACTATATTTTTAAAAGCTATCCGGTTCCTTCAATGATATCAAGTTCATTACGTTAAAGGTTTTCGCCAGAAACCATTCGTATCCCTCCATCATTTCAGTTAAATATTCGGTAGTATTCAAGCTATGTATTTTGACCTCACGCCAAGGCATAGTGTTTGGTAGCTGCCGGGTATTTATCTGTTGCATAGATAGATGCGTTGGTTTGGGACAGTCGTACTACTATTTTAGCCTACGTCAAGGGTATGTACGGGTGGGTTCAAATTAACCAGGACAATGATGGGTAGAACTTGACATGTGACTTATGATATTTTGACCTCACGCCAAGGTCATAAGAGCATGGGGCAAAAATCACATCGGGAGTTTCAAAAGAACTGAAACTTGCCAGATATGCGCTTACCTTCTGGAGTGTGATAGCGTGAGCGGATTCCGTCACGTTATCATGCGATGATAGTTGGATCCCGATTCCCACTGATGAGTTAGTTTACTCCTCGGGTGACCCCGACTAATTCTTCTTTCAGGTTTGGAGGAGAATTTGAGGTGACAGTGGGACGTTTCCAGATTAGATAAATTGGTAACCATTCTGATCTAGGTTAGAGTGCACGCTGAGTGTTTCTTTTCTCTCTCTCTTCGGCAGCGACCATTGACCCGACTCAAAGACTATGACTCAGTGACCAAGTTGACCGAACCTTCTTAAACACTGGCTTTTGGATTGTCAGAGTTGCAAACCTCATTGCCACTCCTACTTTTACCCTTTTCTCCAGGACACCCCGTATTACTACGAACGTCCACTTCCATTGGACAAAACCATCGTATGGTTATATACGAACTCGAAGGAATTTATTCGAGGATGGTTTCAGGTTCTGGAGGAAACGGATAGGACTATTCAGTTGTCTTTTCCTTTTACCTTCTCTCAGGTTGCGAGTACTCCTTGGTTTAGGAGATAGTACACCTATTACGCAAATTGGATAGTCTTCTTCCAAACCTTAGGCTGGTGCCGAACGGTGGGGAATGAAGAAAACCAATTAGCCTAACGATGGTGTACAGAAAGTATTAAGTTAAGACAAAGCAAGGGATTAGTAAGAGGGCAAAGTAAATTGCGACTGATATTCATGACCAAACCAGGTATTTCATTACCGCTCCCAAATCACCTTTGTATTTCTCCAGAACACTCCGTATCACTACGAAGATCCACAGTTTATTGGATATTCCATCGTATGGTTATATACGAACTCGAAAGGAACTTGTTCCAGTTCGGGGATGGATTCTGCTTCAAGGAGAAATAGGAATAAGGTTTATTCAGGTGTCTTTTATCTTCACCTTCTCTCGTATTGCGAGTGCTCCTAGGATTAGGACAGTACGCCCATTATGCTTATTGGATAATCTTCTTCCAAATCATAGGCTGGTGCCGAACGGTAGGGAAGGAAGAAAACCACTTGGCCTAAAGGGGTGTACAGAAGGTAATGACTAAAGACATATAAAGGGATTTGGAGAGGTGGCAGAGATTTATACGGTTACAGTTGTGAATCTGGAAGAGGCATTACTAGGAATACCCGGATACCCCATCGAAACATTTCAATGTTTCAGTTTCACTGTGTACTGTTAAAGGAAAACTGATTTCCCAATTAGACACTTACTCCAGGGTATGTATTTACCAGGTATGATTCTCATATCTGTATGGTTTTACAGATGATGAGTGGGAGTAGGTTAGTAGGAATTAGGTGATCATCCTCATAATATCGGGATTCGCTGTAATCAGTGATATTTGAGGAAATCACCTGGGCTGTTTGCCGGTCGGCAAATATTTGGTTTTGAATATCCGCTGTTATGCACCAATTTCAAATCGATATATCTGTATGTCTATTTTCATAGAGTGAGATATACCTTTTTGAAATTATGTCTATGACATTTACCTATATCAGTGGATGGTTAGGTAAGGAGCATTAAACAGCGGTGTAATTCTTCTTAACCATAAGTACAGTTTTCAACCTACGACACACAGTGAATGAGTTGTTAGACTCAAGGGACTTATACAGAGTATTGTATGTTGTCCAGGGTCCATTAGGACAGAGGGGTTGGTTCTCCGGTAGTCACTGGAAGTGATTCCAGAACCACAAAAGATTACTGAAGATTTGATAGGAACCTAAAGATTCAATCTGGTTTGACATTCCATTGGCCACTCCACAGATAAGGTGGGTAACTTCAGGCACCCGAGAGGTACTCCGGTAGCCTCAAGGACGGTGACAGGGAAGTTCTTGTTTACCCACACTTGCCATTGCTGTTGTTCCAGACTGTGAGACCCGGCAGGACGATGAGTATAGCGTCGTTCTAAACTTGCTTTAGAAGTGTACGTGTATATGACTATGCCAGAGGGTTGTCGTAGTCAGTGGGAGCAGCGGAAGCATTGGTGGAAAGGTAGCTTATGTCTATTTATAGACTAAAGCAGATATAGCGGAGATAGATCATCAATTTCTGATGTGACAGTCATAGATTTGACTTCATCAGAATAGGGGATGGATCTGTTGAGAAGGTAGTAGGGTGTGATGTCCTGGTATTTGGATGACATACACAGAGTAGGAAGTGATATTCCTATACTACAATCGGTTATACTTTGGTCGTCACACAGTGGTTTCTCCACATGGGACTTGGACATTATATCAGACATACTGGTTACTAGATCTATGGTTTTACATCTAGATTTGGGTTGTTTCCCAATTAAGGGTACTTAGACAGCATTCTAAGAGTATTTAGAATGGACGACTCCTGGCGCGGTAGTGTACCTGCAGGTGATGGAGTCACCCTCTCTAAAGGTGTCTTACAGACTAAAGGGGAGAGGGATGTGCATGATTGGCAGATCACTTGCTTAGGCAATTGAGTCAATCATGAGATGTCAAGTACCACACCAGATATTGTTCTTGCACTGGATGCAATAAGTTGACATTGATCCAATCCTGGAGAAACAGTCGGAAGCAGTTTTAGAACATAAGTGGATGTTCTAGGGATATGATAACGACAGCCTCATTCGGGAGACAGTTATCATTCCAGGCTTCCAAGGTGACCTGGACGACAAGGAGGTTGTCAGAGTTATAGTTTTTCCTTCTGACGAGGGGCAGTATTTTGGACAGGTGGTCCAAGGCAATACTGAGGGAGGCATGGCGCTGGATACTGATTAAGTTCAGTTGACGATACTGTCTAAGATGTTTGGATTTGGAGTTCATTTATGAGCTAGGTCCCATCAGACATCCAGACACATTCTAAGACAGGTATTGCTCATTTCGGGAGATAGGTTTCTCCGCGAACTTGAGATATAGAGAGACATAGAAAGAAACATCAAAGCGGATCCACTCACTGAGGCTATTCCTCGAACGCAATAGTTTCGCAAACGGGCTTTGTAAGACTGACTAGTAGAGGAGTTGGTTGTTCGGTATCACACGGGCTGTGAGTATGCGACATCGCAATAATTAGCCTTGAGTGCAAGTGGGAGATTGTTGGAGATAGTGCCCTCAGAGTCAATTATTGGATCACAGGCGCGTGATTGCAATGATTGTGGGAAGTCCTGTCCCAGTAGGACAGTCTTACTCGAGATGATAGTATGCTATCTGGTTCATCTTTATCATCGTGTACTGCTTTAAGTGACCTGACATGTCGCTATTACACGTTGATAGAGCCCCTAGGATTCTTGCTTGACCACCAGCAGTATGTGGGCGATCATATAAGTGGGAGCTGGTAGTCTATAAGCACATCCTTAAAAGGTCCCTAGTCGTGAGAGTTTCGAGACAGGGTATCGATACTCCAGAGTAGACTAGTGTATACAGTCGAGACCCCGACGAGGGGCGGTGGCCGGTCTCACAAGCCACTGGTGTCAGTTGGATCACCTAAGATGTATACAGGTGCTCATTGGGTTATGAGTACACCGGACAGGACTCGCCGGGAACATGCTAGTTGGTCTTATACCAGACGTCAGATAGCAGTTCCCAGGTTACATGTGTACAGGTTAGTTCATCGACCGGGGGATCGTCATTTGTCTCGTGTGAGTTCCCACTGTACTTTGATTACTACCCTACCACGCTCAAAGGAGACGTGCAAACAGGTTTTAGTTGGGTACAGTCCCGAGCCACATGGAGGCAGTGAGCGGATCTTCAGGGGTTCGTCTCTCCCGGTATTGGGGGTGAGGTCGCGCTGTGTCTAGGAGAGCCATTACACGAAGCCCTCGGCCGAGGCAGGAGATTTACTGGTAGGTATTCCAGTAGTATTTCAGGGTGTTCTGGGCTACACTCCGACACGACTTGTACCGCTTTTGGGGGTCTAACTTTACCAACCCCCTAGGCCCGCCATGCGATGCTCATAGACGAACGGACCGGACTGTACGGATATTGTCACTGACAGGTTCAGTAGGGTATCAGGATGAGTTCGCTCATCGACGTCCCTTTTGGTCAATAGCTGGTGGCCCGTCACGTATTGGCTTATACCTCTGATGTGCTAGTGGTTAAATCCACAACCATGGTGTTGACGAGTCTTTAGAGTTCCCCACAGTCAGTTGCTCAAGTTTTCGGGCGAAACGCTGTAGAGGCCGTATGGAGATATGGCAGGGTTCGATCAGTTACATGCGGTATTGCACGGATCAGGATCGGACGGATATTACTAGCCGGCTTTGGTTTAAGCCGGATCCTAGTATAGTACAGTGTAGATTTTGTCTCATTGCATTTGTATTTCGGTCGGAATACAAATGCGGGTGTGTATACACAGTATCGGGGTTTTCCTGTAATTTATTACGGGACCAGTTTTCTGGAGTTGCCAGTTTGCTTTCCGTTTCGGCCATTTTCATTTGTATCTTTCAATGGCCGAAGATTGGTGGAGGAGGGCTTATTTGCATTTGTGCAAATAAGCATTTGTGGAAGGTGTTCTTTGCATACTTTTGTGTCATGATGGTTTCATGATGGAGCCCCATCCTTTGACCTTCCATGGTTCATGATTGCTTGACTTTTTGTAGCAATCATGGTTGTTCAGGACAGGGATGAGAAGGGCTTCTGCTTTGCAGAGGAAAATTTTCTTGTTTTAACAAGAACAGAAAAGATTTCTTAGAAATTTAATTCTGTTTGGCGCAGATACCCCAGCGCGTGACATGTGTCGCGCAGCGCACAGCGCAGCGCAACTGCGTTAGCGCATCTGCGCTGACACGTGTCGCGCAGCGCAAAGCGCAGCGCAACTGCGCTAGCGCATCTGCGCTAACACGTGTCGCGCAGCGCAGTGCTTGCGCAGCTGAAGCGTTGCTTCATAAAAATAGGGCTTTGCTCTGATTGGGCGCGCCTTCTTGGGCGCTGCGCTGGCGTATCAACGCTTGACATGTGGCGCATTGCGCCCGAGATTTGAAGCGTTGCTTCAAAATTTTGAATTTTGAATTTCAACAGAGCTTTGCTCTGATTGGGCGAAATAGTTCTATCTCTCCCGTCTTGTATTGCCTTTCGACCCAATCTTTGAAGACGAAACAGTCCTCAATGGTATGACCTATCACTCTGTGATAGGGGTAATATTGTGGATCGTCGGTCATATTCGCTTCTTGCGGTCTCTTTGATTCTGATAGTTATAGACCGTTTCTTAGGGCGTCCTTGAATATCTTGTGGACCTTTTCCCTTTTGAAGGAATAGACTTTTTCTAGTTTCTCTTTCAGAGGCGATTCCCCCTGGCGTATGCATCGGAGGGACTGGAGGCTGATTGCGGCCGTTTTCCGTGAAGGCACTCTTCTCTTAGGTTGAATGGGGTATCAGTTGGCTGCCTCCGGGTATCAATCCCTGGCTCATGAACCAAAATTTGATTCTGATGTAATTGCAATCGGGCGACCTGGGTCGCGAGATCTGCCGTGACGTTTGTCAATTCGTCGACCTTAGACTGTATCTTGGCTAACTTCTCATCCCTGTCCTGAATCTGCCTCTGAATCCATCGGAATAACGCTTGTTCTGTAGTTCCGGCTATGACAACCGGGTCGTCTTTATTGCCTAAGCTCAATTCCGCAGGAACCACGGGCTCCTCTGGCTTATCGGCCTGAGCGGGCTCTTCATCACTTAGATTGAGCCGATGCTGGGTAGCGTCAATCATATCATCACCATGGCTGTGAAGAAGAGGAAGACTCGTTTCTTCATGTCCGACCATGTAGACAGTGCGAACCACATACCCAGCCATCTCTTTATCTTTGGCGGCTGATTTTGCGGAGCGGTCCGGTCTTTGGAAATTCATAAATTTTAACATGGCCAGAGCCCTAGCCCTTTTATTGGCTCTGTATCTGAGCCGCTTCTGCCTCAGCTTTTCAGCCTTGAGCGCTTGGCAGGCTTCTGCTCTTCGGGAAGCCGCCATAAGCTGAGTGATGGGTAGGCTTGAGAAGACACCCAATCGATCAATTGTCAGAGGCGCCGCTGGAGCTTGCCCGAGATGCCTTATTGCTTTGCTGGTGTTGATAGCCTTGCCCCCGGCTGGGGCCAAGGAAAGTCATTCAAACACCGACTTGCGTTTGAGTTGGGGCATCTTCGAGACCACCACATTTGGCCTCTTCCCTTTTGAGACCGGTTCGTCCATTACCGGAGCTTGAGGAGCTGGGACGGCGTTAGCCGACACGAACATAATAGAGCCAAATGGTAGCAGCGGCTCTTCCCATTGTCGCCCTAGACTGGCCGGGAGGACTGTCCTGGCGTCCATCTTCATCGTATAGGAGATAGGAGCTGTGCTGAGAGCTGAGATCGTCCTTGGAGACATTGTTGAAAAGTGATTGCTTGGAAAACCTGCAAGAAAGAGCATTATTTTAGTATAAATATAGATATGTATATTGATTGAGTTCGCATGAACGTTTAACCCGAAATATGGGAGGAGAGATTGGTCCCACCGGGCGTGCCAGAATCTGTAGGGTGTTTTTCATCACCCCATTGAGATGGGAATACGCGCGCGCTTGTCAGGCGTACTACAGATTCCCCCTGCCTAGGGTAGGCGGGGGTTTATTGATTGTGGGGATCCAAATCTCCGGCAGCCGTGGACTAAGCTACCGTTAATTACCTCTCGTCTTTGGGGCGAGGGAACCTCCGATTAACGGGTTAAACTGGTCATGCGAACTCAATGTGCAGTGTTGTGTTTTGGAGGGGTTTTGGATATATCGGGAGCCACGCAGAGTTTTTACGGGGGTCTCGCTACCCGAATAGCATGCTGGGGGTCAAGGGGGCTAGCAGCCCCCTTGCGGGGCGCGGGGCAGCGCCCCGGCCCAAAATTTTTTTAGGAGGGACAGTGTTGTGGAGTGTGTGTATATCTATACATATATATACATGTATACATATATATAAAAAAAGGGAAAAAGCGTCCAAAGGACGCGTGGGGCCAGCGCCTTGAGCGCTGGGCGCTTAGGTGCTATGGGCTTAGGTGCTAGCGCGCTACGTGTTCGACACGTGGGCGCTGGACGCTTGTGCGCTGGGCGCTCGAACTCTGGCGCACCACATGAGCGCTGGGCGCTCGAGCGCGTGCGCGCCACGTATCGGCACGTAGGCGCTTGAGCGCTAGGCGCTCGAGCGCTAGCGCGCTAGGCGCTCGAGCGCTAGCGCGCCACGTGTCAGCACGTGGGCGCTGGACGCTCCACGTGTCGGCACGTGGGCGCTGGGCGCTTGAGCGCAAGGCGCTCGGGCGCTTGGGCACTGGTAAGAAATGGGGCTTTTAGCCCCAGAAACTCCCGAAAGAGAAATTAGAGTGGAGTTAAATTCCTAAGATATTTTGAAGCTGATGAAGGGATTCTCCCCTTGAGCCCTAGTTCTTCCCCAAAGTGGGGTTTCTGGAGATGGGTCTCCTTCTTCTTCCTTTGTTGGCCGGATCTTGAAGATCAAGAAGTGTGAATTTTTAAAAATCTCTTCTTTTTGAGATCTGATGGAAGATCTGAGTTTCCCTTTGTGGGTTTTGTCGTGAAAAACTATTTAACTTTATAAAAGGAAGAGTAAAACTCTTGATTTAATTCAAGAAAGAAGAAGGTTTTAGAACCTTGAGGAAGGAGAAAAATCTCAGATCTAGATTTGCTCTTTGAAAAGAGAAAAAGTTCTTGGGATATTTCATTATCCTTGGCCTTTATATGCTATAAACTTTACATATAGCCCCTTGGGCTTTACAAAAATGGCATTTTGGCCATCCCATGGCTCATGTGCCATTTCTTTTGCATATAAGCCATGGGCTTACAAAAATTTGGTTTTATGCCCATTTTGTTTACATTCATGCATAAAGAATTACATATAAATTATTTGTTACATGATTTCATTTTGGCATGGGGGAGGGTCGGCCGCTTCATGTTCGGACTCGACCTGGGCATAGGCCCATTTGGCTTGGGGTTGACTTCGACTTTGACTTGGTTAACCGGGATGCAATTTTCGACTTCAACACTTGCGACTCCCCCGCTGCTGACCCGGCCAGTTGTAGGGGATGAGCTATCGCTATATCTAGCGGTGTCCGACCAAGCTGCGGGTTCAGTGCTTGTCCGAGAGGTCGAGGAAGTCCAGAAGTTGGTATACTATGTGAGCCACGTCTTCAAGGAAGCGGAAATGAGGTACCCAGCCATTAAGAAGATCGTCTTGGCACTCATCATGGCCTCAAGGAAACTACGGCACTATTTCCAGGTGCACACCATCCTCGTTCTTACCGAGCGGCCTTTGGGGGCTATCCTCGCCTCCCCTGAGTCCTCTGGCCGCTTGGAGAAATGGAGGTGGGAGTTATCCCGGTTCAATATAAAATACCGTCCGAGGCAGGCTATCAAGGCACAAGCCCTGGTCGATTTTATCGTCGAGTGCACCATCCCCAGCAAAGAGCCGGAATCCATGCCGGACCCCGAAGCTCAACACTCAGTCGATGGAAAGCCCGACTCCGTCCCTGATTGGATCCTTTACGTCGACGGGTCCTCGACCGAAGAAGGCTGTGGTGCCGGCCTCATCATTTGGGGCCCGAACGAGGCAGAAATGGAGTATTCTCTGAAGCTCGAGTTCAAAACCTCAAATAACGCAGCAGAGTACGAGGCCTTGCTGGCCAGGCTGCTGATTATGTCCAAAAAATACTTGTTTACCGTAATCAGAAACGGCGTCGCTTTACAGCTAGCCGGTGAATACGGGTTGGTCCATAGGGATGTTGTGAATCTCCTAGTCGCGCTTACGAGTTAATTCCGATTGTGGTCGGATTAATTATTAAATCTAAAAACTGAATCTATCTATACTAAAATTATCTAGATCTAAATCTTGTTAGGGTTAGGTTTAGGATTGGTTTGGAAATGTAAATAAATCTCAACGCTTTCTATATCCAAATTAGGATCTAAGAGGAGTTATGGTAATTATCAATAAAGGGGATTAGATCCATTCGGGAAAGTGTTCCTTCCTCTAGGTTCTTGTCCTTCCTTTAGAGATCCTTACCCTAACCTTCATGGAAAACGCGCGCAACCGGGCCTTTATACTACGGTATCACCGCTACCTTGAGGGATAGGGTGCCGTAGGGCGCGGTGTGTGCGTGTATGCATGGAGTCCTATAGATTCTATGTGATGGGTAAGAAAGGGATGAGAGATCCCATCTCTCAAAATCCTTCCCAAAGCTAAACCCTAAACAAGTTCCTAGGGCATGAAATTAAATCTACCTAGGGCAAAGAATTAAAATCTACACTAGGGCGAGAAATTAAATCTACTTACAGATGCATCCCTCCAATCATCCATGCAGGGTTGTCAGATCTGAATTTCTGAATGGAAAGGAAACACCGATGCTCTCCATAAAGGATTTCTGAATTTTATTTTATTAAAAGGAGGCATAAAGAGTTACAATTTTTAGAGTTCCTATTTACAAAGAATAGGAAACCCTAGGGTTACATTTGTTTCGCATGTCCACAATTACAAAAATACCCCCTAAGAAAAGACCAAATCAACTCCAGAGCACCGCCATCATTTTCCGCGCCAACACGGGCTTTAGACGGCCGCGGTTCCGCGGCCAAAGGCATGACTTGGCCGCGGAACCGCGGCCAAGTAGGGAGATCAATTCTTCATTTTTTCTTCATAGCTTCAGGATGTTTTTGTCTCCCTATTTCTTTGGTTCTTTTCTCAGTTTGGCTTCTAGGTTTGTTCCAGATCCTACAGTGAATAATTGTAGTGAACTTTAACCCTTCGCTTTGAGTCGACGTCTTGAATCTTGCTTTGTGAACTATTCCTTATGTAGGCTTGATCAAGAGTCTTCTGTTTGTTGATCAAAATCCACTTTTGCATTGTCTTTTCATTATTTTCACTGTTTTCTGTCCAAGAACCTGTAACCTGTAACATGTAGCTGACATGCGTCAAAAGCACCCGTTTATTTGTAAAATATATAAGAATGGGGAATATAATAATGCAACATTATGGTGTGAACAAATACCCCCAAACTTATCTTTTGCTCGTCCTCGAGCAAACTTATTTTTATTCACTAAAATCCTAACCACACTTTCGCAGGGAAACGCGATTGCACTGAGCACGTGCAACAAGCCGTTAAACCTCTAGGTGTCCCTAGTAGGAGGAGTGTTGTCTCGTGAGGGTTTTCAGCGGATTACACCCACAAAATCCTATCAACTCGGCCCATTGACTTTTGTTCTCCAATTAGGTTTTCTAACAAGGAATTCTATTATCTTTTGACTCGCAAATTATCCACCCATATTCTTCACACTTCCTCATTATTTAACTTAAGATTATATATGTTATGTAGACCTACCTAGCTTTCGGCATCTCTTAAGTTTTCCTTCTAGGGTTCCATCTCCACTTAGGAATTTCTATCAACTCTATTAAAGATATAAGTTCTATTTTTCATTCCTCTCTCTTATCTAAATTCCAATCACATATCCCTACGTGTGTGTATAGATCACCCCTACACTTGGAAATTCAAATCAAGCAATCATACTCTCGTCCATTATCTAAAGCACTTATTAATTAGTGAATTTTTAAATGAAATTTGCTTACACATCCTTCATGCGACCGTTAATACTTTTTGAGGTACCAACAACCGATTACAAGATGCGTTAGCACTTTAAAGCGTACTTCCTAGTTTTGCAACACCCAAGGCTTTAGCAGTGACTCCCAAACCAGTTGGTCTAAGGCACTAGGTGATGAAGCACCCTCGCTAAATATTTTTCTATTTTTACAGCCTTAAGTAATCACAAGAACCAGTGTCCATTTTTTTATTCTTTATTCACACTGATATATATATTTTTTATTTTCATTGCACTAAGGACTTTAAACAAGAGCATTTCAAGGTCTCCTCTACTATTCCAAGTTTCAAGGTGCGTGATTGTGCAAGTTGTAGGGTATACATTTTCAGAATCTAGACTTAAGTTAGGAACTATTTTTCAAACTTATACTCTAATAAAAGCTTCAATATCTTTCCTTCGTTTCGACTTAGCCCAAGAAGTGAACCCAAAATTTGCCTATTTCTAAATAAACTACAAGGCATATACTTTCTACCGTTAAACTTTTAAAGAAGGTTATCTTTAGGGTTTTTAATTCACTAAGTCTAAGATCTAGTTGTTCCTGGCCAGTTAACCTATTTGTCAAACTTAAGTCAAATATGGCCAAAATTGAATACAATAATTTTTATAATTTTTGAAAATTTTCAAATTTTTATGGGTTTTCAAATAAATATGCATATGCAAAAATATGTACAAATGAATGCGAAGGAAGAAGACGTACCGAGCATACCCCCAAACTTGAACTTGACAGTGTCCTCACTGTCATACTAAACCAAGAGGGTCAAAATACTGGCACTCCCCTGTTTATTTATTTATAAAAATAAATTGTTTTTATTTTTTTGAATTTTTTTTTATTTTTTTATAGAAAAAAGAAAACAAAAAGATATATACATATATACAACAAGCATCCCCCCAAACTTAAGCTTGGCCTTACACAAGCCAAAGGTTAGCACCAACCATTCAAAAATCTTGTCGTGGAAATGGTATAGTTGGTGCAAGAAAATGAGAAGCACGCGAGACCGTGTGGAAAGAAGAATGGTAGAATACGGTCTCGGTGGGGGAGAAAAATGGCGAAAAGAAGAAGGAAGTGGAGTACGATCTTGAGGGTGTAAATTTAGTGAATAAATTAACGCAATATGTGATGACCGATATGTTATAAGCGATTGCGCTAACCTATCTACTCGTCGAGAAATGGGATCAAATCCCTCAAGATTCGCAAGAAAACATGGGTACGCCGAACTTGGTATCAGAAATGAAAGCGTAACGGTCATTTGTACGGTCGGGACAATAGGAGAGACGAAAGGGAGTGAATTAGGGATAGTATCTTTCTCACCGTAGTAAACTGTTTCGAACTTGAAAGATTCCATTAATGGTTCGAAACTACTATAATCAACCGAGTCTGATGGCTCATCTGAAAATGTAAAGGACTCAAACTCGGGCGGTGAGTCATCAACATCGTCCGAAAAAGTGAAACACTCGTAAGTGTTATCATCTGTGAGAACAGTATCGGATTCAAAGGAAAATCTTTCAAGCTCACAGTCTTCAAGCGGGATCGGAACGATGGGAAGGAGGGAGGGTGATATAACAATCAAAGGTTCAGGAGGATGAATTGGAAAATCAGACACATCAAACAAAAATGATTCAACCTCAATATTATCCTCAAGACTCTTCTCGATACTATCCTCAATATTCAACTCATCCATACCATTATCATCAAAATCTAGACGCATATGAGATTCGGAAGAAACATTTAATAACTCAGGATGATGATTTGAACATAAAATTTCAAGCAAATCGACATGTTCATCATCCGAAATATTCCCGGCGTCTATATCCTTAATCAAGTGAAAATCAATTTCTTTAGACACCTCATCAAAAGCATGGATATCTATCGATTTAAGTTCTAGATGGGAGGTGTAAAGATCGAAAGGATTAGGTGCGGTTTCACTCGAAAGGGGTTCCTCACAATCTGGCAAATAAAACACTACAAAATCACACAACTCGTTTTTATTTTCAACTGGTGAATAATTTAGAACAATCGATGGAAAACCGGAGTTGTGGGCTTCAATTGGGTAAGGGTAGGTTTGATTTGAAAATCCTCTCTCATTCTCACTCTGTCCAACCGCCTCCTTATACATTAAAAATTTTTGAGCTAGCGGGAAACTAGCTACCGGTTCGGTAAGTTGCATAAGGGCGGCTAAAGACGCTTCCACATTCCTAGTCATTTTATTCGTTGCTGCAATGTACGCTTCCAACGACTCTTCCAAACTAGACTTAGGTGGTGAGGGGGTTTCGGTAAAAGATTCAAAATGGCGTGGATATGCAAAACTCCCAACAGGCTGTGTAGAAACGGTGTCTAGTGAAGGTGGGAAGGTTGGGTATGACTGGTAGGAAGTGGGTGGTTGGACAGGGGTAGGGTCAACATATGGATAAAAAGGTGAATAGTCGTGTTGATCCCTAGAACTAGACGAGTGGAGAGGGGTGAAAGATCGACTGCGAGATTGAGCAATATGCTCAGCAATGGACATCGGCCTAGGAGTGATAGAAGGACTTGAAGAAGTGGTATCAACATATGTAGGTGGTAAAGGTTGACTCGGTTGACACAAAGTAGGTTGAAAAGTCAAACTATTTCTCCTAAACGCCTCTATGTGATCTTTTAAAGATTTTTTAGGCATGGAGGGATCGTTTTTAAATTGACCGAACAAATTAACATATGACGCAAAATTAGATTCGGGATACCAAAGTTCGGCTAATGATTTATTGTGTGGGATACCCATGTTAGAAGAAGAAAGGTGACAAGAAGGAAGGTTGGATGGTAAAATGATTTATTTGGGGCTAAAAAATTTTGCAAGTTCTATAAAATATTTGTCCTTTTTATTTTCATTTTTCATTGATTTTTTCTTTCTCTTTATTTGGAAAAAATTTGTTGCAAAAAGATTTTTAGAGAAAAGATATGCAACAGCAAAATATTTTATAGAAAAGATATGCAACAGCAAAATATTACTTGCAATCTATTTTATTTCAAGCGGGGCCCAAAAATCCTGCACAAGATCGTTATTTGGAAGGGAATATATTTCTAAAGTGCACAAAATTCTGCAGGCATTTCCAGAAAATATATTTCAAAATATACAGAGGATGAACAGAAGATTTTACAGAGCAAAGTTGGTCTGATGATGTCACAATTCCACCGCCCTTCCGCGGCAAAACGTGGCTCCCACCGCGATTTCGCGGTCACGTTAACTGCACAGTGCCCCATAATTTTTTTTGGTGCGACGAATCGACAAGATGGCCGAGGTTCCGCGGCCTAAGGTGGGTTTTGGCCGCGGAATCGCGGCGGGATAGGAGATTTGGGCTCCAAAATTTTTGTACTCTTCTGTTAGTTAAAATCCCTTCTGTTCCGATACCCCTTTTTCTGTTTCGTTTTCTGGAATTTTCCAGATCCGATTCTGTATATCCTGCAAAAAATTCAACCACAAAATATCCCTTCCAAAAATAACAAATGATATATATTTTTATATTTTTTTGATTTTTCAGATTTTTATGAATTTTTAAATTTTATGATTAACCCGAAATTGCGAAAAGAAAATTCTACGTCATCCCCGACAACGGCGCCATTTGATTATGTCCAAAAAATACTTGTTTACCGTAATCAGAAACGGCGTCGCTTTGCAGTTAGCCGGTGAATACGGGTCGGTCCACAGGGATGTTGTGAATCTCCTAGTCGCGCTTACGAGTTAATTCCGATTGTGGTCGAATTAATTATTAAATCTAAAAACTGAATCTATCTATACTAAAATTATCTAGATCTAAATCTTGCTAGGGTTAGGTTTAGGAATGGTTTGGAAATATAAATAAATCTCAACTCTTTCTATATCCAAATTAGGATCTAAGAGGAGTTATGGTAATTATCAATAAAGGGGATTAGATCCATTCGGGAAAGTGTTCCTTCCTCTAGGTTCTTGTCCTTCCTTTAGAGATCCTTACCCTAACCTTCATGAAAAACGCGCGCAACCGGGCCTTTATACTACGGTATCACCGCTACCTCGAGGGATAGGGTGCCGTAGGGCGCGGTGTGTGCGTGTATTCATGGAGTCCTATAGATTCTATATGATGGGTAAGAAAGGGATGAGAGATCTCATCTCTCAAAATCCTTCCCAAAGCTAAACCCTAAACAAGTTCCTAGGGCATGAAATTAAATCTACCTAGGGCAAAGAATTAAAATTTACACTAGGACGAGAAATTAAATCTACTTACAGATGCATCCCTTCAATCATCCATGCAGGGTTGTCAGATCTGAATTTCTGAATGGAAAGAAAACACCGATGCTCTCCATAAAGGATTTCTGAATTTTATTTTATTAAAAGGAGGCATAAAGAGTTACAATTTTTAGAGTTCCTATTTATAAAGAATAGGAAACCCTAGGGTTACATTTGTTTCGCATGTCCACAATTACAAAAATACCCCCTAAGAAAAGACCTAATCAACTCCAGAGCACCGCCATCATTTTCCGCGCCAACACGGGCTTTAGACGGCCGCGGTTCCGCGGCCAAAGGCATGACTTGGCCGCGGAACCGCGGCCAAGTAGGGAGATCAATTCTTCATTTTTTCTTCATAGCTTCAGGATGTTTTTGTCTCCCTATTTCTTTGGTTCTTTTCTCAGTTTGGCTTCTAGGTTTGTTCCAGATCCTACAGTGAATAATTGTAGTGAACTTTAACCCTTCGCTTTGAGTCGACGTCTTGAATCTTGCTTTGTGAACTATTCCTTATGTAGGCTTGATCAAGAGTTTTCTGTTTGTTGATCAAAATCCACTTTTGCATTGTCTTTTCATTATTTTCACTGTTTTCTGTCCAAGAACCTGTAACCTGTAACATGTAGCAGACATGCGTTTATTTGTAAAATATATAAGAATGGGGAATATAATAATGCAATATTATGGTGTGAACAGCTGCGCATAGCTTCCGTACTGGGGCTGAAAACGATCCGGATCCGCAGCGACTCTGCCCTAGTCGTTGGCCAAGTGACCGACCGATTCGAGACACGGGAGCCTCTGATGGTGAAGTATCTGGACGAGGTAAGAAGATTGCGAAAAGACTTCGACGAGGTCTAAGTGGAGCAGATCCCCAGACAGCTAAACGCCCAGGCCGACGCCTTGAGTAAGCTGGCTTCATCCTATACGGTCAACAACAAGAGGAACATCCTCTTCGAGGTCTTACCATGGCCAAGCGTGGAAGACAGGGCAACGCCACTTCAAGTGTACACAGCCTGGGAAGAAGACCGGGATTGGAGGAAGCCCCTCGTAGAATTCCTGAGGGAAGGTACACTCCCAGATGATCGAGGGGAGGCTCGCCGTCTCTGAGCCAAAGCTCGCCATTTCGTCTGGAGAAATGGGAACCTCTACAAGAAATCCTTCACTCAGCCCCTGCTCCGATGCGTCGACCCCCACGAGGCCGACTACGTCCTCCGCGAGATTCACGAAGGGGTCGGCGGCGTGCACCAAGGGACCTGCACCTTGATCCAGAAGGTACTGCTCCAAAGGTACTATTGGCCAACGATTCATCAGGACGTCCAAAAGCTCGTCAGGAGGTGCAAAAGCTGCCATCTCCATCGAAGCATACCTCACCTTCCGGCGACCGAGCTAACAGCCCTAAACTCCCCATGGCCGTTTTCCCAGTGGGGAATGGACATGATAGGCCAGTTCCCTACTGGTACGGGCGGGCACAAGTACGTCCTCGTCGTAGTGGACTACTTCACGAAGTAGATCGAGGTCGTCCCCATCGGGAAACCGGACGCCACCACAACTATCAAGTTCCTACAGAACAACGTGATACTCTGGTTCAACATCCCGAGGTGTATCATCACCGACCACGGGACAAATTTCGAAAATGAAAAAGTTAGAGAATTCTGCAACGAATATCGTATCCTTATGAAGTTTGTCGCGGTCGCGCATCCACAGTGCAACGGGCAGGTCGAGGTGGCTAACCAGGACGTCATCCGAGGTTTTCGGACACGCCTAGAAAGACGCCAAGGCAGTTGGGTCGAGGAACTACCTCGGGTCTTATGGGCCTTGCGCACGTCGAAGAATACCCCCACCGGAGAGACCCCTTTCAGCCTCTGCTATGGTACCGAGGCAATGGTCCCAGCGGAGATCGGGCTACCCAGCCACAGGATCGAGCACTTCAAGGATGAAGCCAACACCTCCGCCCTCCGGACTAATCTGGACGTGTTGTTAGAGAAACGGGACCAAGCTCAGATCAGAGCCGCCGACTATCAACAGCAAACCGCCCGCTACTACAACGCGCGGGTCAAGCGTCGCTTCTTCAAAACCGGAGATTTAGTCCTAAGTCGGAACGGGTTCGTCGATCAAGGCAAGCTGCATAAGTTTCCCAGAAATGGGACGGTCCATTCCTCGTCTCCGAGGTCCTGCCCGGCGGAGCCTATCGCCTACAAGATGCGAATGGTCGCAAATTTCCACGGCCTTACAACGCCGAGAAGCTCAAGCTGTACCTCTGAAAAGAATATCTACGAATGTATATTTCTTCTTTCACAAGAGCGATGTAATTTCTTCTAAGTTCTTTTTATTTAAATAATAAGAAAGAAACAATAGGACATCGCAAAAAGGAGAATTTTATTCATTCAAAAGGTATTGTGGGCTCCTCAGCCTTACATCAAAAAGAAAAATTTACATCAGAGGGGGAACGGGATCGAGGAAGTACTCCTGGTGATACTCAGAGTAGATTTCCGCCAACCGGGCCCAAGCCCCTGCAGCCCGTTCCCGCCGATGCTCCGCGCGGATCCGGGACGCCACGATATCACATATACAATGTGCACTACAAGTGAGAAAATCCCTTTAAAGTGAACCAATACTAGTTAATGCAAAGTAATATATCAAATATATAATTATACATTAAATCATTAAATCAACACTTGATTCAATGATCCGGTCATGTCGCACATAACCGACTAGTATCCAATGTATCGACTTATCGAATCAATCTTTGATTCGATAACTAGGTTATATCACATACAACCAATCGAAACATTCATCGCGAGAATGAAATGCAGTATCACATATACGCATCATTCTTGGTCCCGCACATATCTCATATGCGCCTCTATTTCGTTTCGCTTGAGCCAGGAAACCTCTGTGTAGGACTCTAAAGACTCGTCAATACGCCAGTAGCAGATGATGATCATATCAAGCACCCACAAGCCGCAAGCGGTCTGCTAAACGTAACGGCCATCCGGGTATTGAGCGATCAAAAGATCGACGAGCTAGCCCGCTCACACTCCTGTGAATCCAACCAGTAACACTTACCGTACAGTCCGGTCTGTTCGTCTGATATGTCGCATATCAAGTCTAGGGGTGGTAAACGTCAGACCCCAATAACCGATAAGTCGTGCCGATGTGAGGCTCATAACGGGTCGAGAAACTACTGGTAACACTTACCAGCAAATCTCAGATCAGCCCTGGCCAGGGAATTCCCTGTTACGGCCAATCGAGCACAGTGCAACATCAACCCCCAATACCGGGAGAGACGAAACCCCTCCTATCGCTCATTGCCTCCATGTGACTCGGGACTGTACCCAAAAAACACCGTTTTGCATGCCCTCATGGACGTGGTAAGGTGGAGATCAAAGCACAGTGGGAATCACACAAGACTCTATGACGATCTCGGGTCTACAGACTAACCTGTACAAGTGTCACCTGAGAACTGCCATCTGACGTGAGGTATAATACCATCTGGGAGTTCTCGGCGAGTCCGTCCAGTGTACCCAGTCTCCACTGAGCACCCGTATACAATCTCTGATGTCAAACACCAATGGATATGGGATCATCCATCGCCCATCTCATGGGTCGAGAAGCGTATACGCTAGTCTATTCTGGTATATCGATGCCCCGTCTCAATACACCCATGACTAGGGACCTTGAAGGATGTACCTATGGACTACCATGTCCCCACTAGTATGATCTGCATCATAGTCCAGATAGTCAAGTACACATCCTAAGGGCTTTACCAACATGTAACTATAAGACAGTTTAAAGAGACAAGTGTACATGTTAAGATAAAGAGCAACCAGATAGCATACTATCATATCGAGCAAGAAAGTCATCTCTATATATGTCCAAGCATCCAATATAATATACATGATCTGTACAATACTGGCATCTAGGGCATACATACAACTAACAATCTCCCACTTGCACTAGGGCCAGCTGCTGTAGTATCGCATACCGAGCATCCCGAAGAGTCTCTCAAACTGTATCTGGGGAATGGCCTTCGTGAGTGGATCCGCCGTGTTGTTCTTCGTGTCAACCCTCCTGACCTCGATCTCCCGGCGATCAACTATCTCCCGGATCAGGTGATACCGCCTCAGAATATGCCTGGATCGCTGATGGGACCTAGGTTCCTTGGCCAAAGCCACTGCTCCATTGTTATCGCAATACAAAGGTATTGGATGCTCAATGGATGGAACCACTCCAAGTTCAGTAATGAACTTCTTGATCCAGACAGCCTCTTTGGCAGCATCGTTGGCAGCGATGTATTCAGCCTCCATCGTCGAGTCTGCCACGGTTTCCTGCTTGGAACTCTTCCAGCTAACCGCCCCTCCGTAAAGGGTAAAGACAAATCCCGACTGCGACTTAGAGTCGTCCTTATCACTCTGGAAGCTCGAATCGGTAAAGGACTCCACTTGGAGTTCTCCGTTACCATACACCAAGAGCATCTCTTTAGTCCTTCGTAAGTACTTGAGAATGCTCTTCACAGCTGTCCAGTGACTCTCTCCAGGATCAGCTTGATACCTGCTCACTACACTTAGTGAGTATGCTACATCGGGTCTGGTACATAGCATCGCGTATATGATAGAGCCTACAGCCGAAGCATAGGGTATCCCTTGCATGCGAGCTCTCCCCAAATCACTCTTGGGAGACATCTCTTTGGAGAGAGTGACTCCAGAGATCGTGGGCAAGTTCCCACGCTTGGATTCTTCCATACTAAACCTCTTTAGTATGGTGTCAATGTACCTGGATTGGGACAATCCCAATATCCGTTTGGATCTATCTCTATAGATCCTTATTCCCAATATGCAGGAGGCATCACCAAGATCTTTCATTGAGAATCTTTGTGATAAGAAGAGCTTGACTGATTGCAGCATAGGAATATCATTTCCTATCAAGAGTATGTCGTCCACGTACAATACGAGGAAGACCACCTTACTCTCTGCTACCTTCTTGTAGATACAAGGTTCATCTGGGTTTTTGACGAAATCAAACTCTTTGATAACGACGTCAAAGCAGATGTTCCAACTCCACGATACTTGCTTTAATCCATAAATGGATTTAAGCAGCTTGCACACCTTCCCGCTGCTCCCACTGTCTACGAAGCCCTTTGGCTGAGTCATGTACACGCACTCTTCTAAATCACCATTTAGAAAGGCGGTCTTAACATCCATTTGCCAGATTTCGTAATCATGATATGCAGCGATGGCAAGCATGATCCGGATGGATTTAAGCATAGCCACTGGAGAAAAGGTTTCGTCATAGTCCACACCTGGTCTTTGACGAAAACCCTTTGCAACAAGTCTAGCTTTGAAAGTCTCCACTTTCCCATCTACACCAAGTTTTTTCTTGAAGATCCACTTGCTCCCGATGGGTTTTACCCCTTCAGGAGCAACTTCCAAAGTCCATACTTTGTTGGTGTACATGGATTCCATCTCGGACCGCATAGCATCCAGCCATTTCACTGAGTCCCCACTCGTGATGGCCTGCTCGAAGCTAGTTGGGTCATCATCCTCCATGATGCAATCCTCGCTGCCACCATTCATGAGAAAACCGTAGTATCTCACAGGTTGGCGAGGAACCCTACTAGATCGGCGGAGAGGCTGAGGTTCATCAGGAACTACTGAATCCTCTGGTTCAACCAAGTCTTCTGTCGTAGTCTGTACTGCTGGAACCTCTTCCAGTTCTACCTCCTTGGCACTAATCTCTTTATCAAGAAATTCCTTTTCTAAAAAGGTGGCATGTCGAGAAACAAACACCTTTTGTTCCTCGGTGTGGTAGAAGATATACCCGCGCGAATGTTTGGGATATCCAATAAACTTACACAGAATGGACCTTGCCGCGAGTTTGTCCGGATTTTGCGTTTTTACATATGCCGGACAACCCAATATCTTAACATAATTAAGACATGGTCTCTTTCCTTTCCATATCTCATATAGAGTGGTTGGCACGTTTTTGGTGGGAACCATATTCAATAGGTCTGCAGCTGTTTCCAGTGCATATCCCCAGAAGGAAATAGGTAACTCAGCCGTGCTCATCATGGAGCGCACCATATCTAATAGGGTGCGGTTCCTCCGTTCTGATACACCGTTGTGCTGTGGTGTATATGGAGGAGTTAGCTGAGAGAGAATCCCATTCTCTTTTAGGAAGTCCAGGAATTCATAGCTCAAGTATTCACCTCCTCGATCAGATCGTAGGATTTTAATACTTTTTCCGGTTTGGTTCTCAACTTCTTGTTTATATTCTCTGAATTTCTCAAAAGCTTCTGATTTGTGTTTCATCAGGAACACATACCCGAACCTAGAGAGATCGTCAGTGAATGTAATGAAGTATGAAGAACCATCCTTGGTATGTGTAGACATAGGACCGCATACATCACTATGTATCAGTCCTAAGAGTTCAGTAACTCTTTCTCCGTGTCCCGTAAACGGAGTTTTGGTCATCTTGCCTTTGAGACATGACTGGCAAGTGTCATAAGATGAAAATTCAAACGGATTCAAATATCCATCCTTATGCAACTTAGCCAGTCGTGTCGCATTGATGTGACCCAGTCTACAATGCCACAAGAAGGATTCGTTCAGTTCAGAACTCTTCCTCTTGTGTGTGTTTGTTATGCTCAGAACTGTTGATTGATTTAGAACATAAATGCCATTGCACAACGTGCCTGATCCAACCAACTTTTGGTTATGGAAAATGTTCATAACATTGTCCTGTAATACAAAATTATATCCCTCTTTACTCAACAAAGAAACCGATATAATGTTGCATATCAGGTTCGGCATGTAATAGCATTCGTTCAGAACCAATGTATTACCAGTTGGTAATACAAGGTGATATTCCCCGACAGTTTTAGCTGCAACAATTGCACCATTTCCAACTCTTATGTCTTTATCACCTTCTCCAAGTTCTCTACCTTTCCTAAGCCCATGTAACTGATTACATATATGGGATCCTGACCCGGTATCTAATACCCAGGACGTAGAGCAAATGGAGAAACAGTTCTCTGTAACGAACACACCCGAAGAAAATGCATCACCATGTACTTTCTTCAATCGGGTGGCATGGGAATCCTGGTATTCCCCTATATCCTGTTCTTTCCTATAACTCTTATAAGAAAGAACAGAACCAACGTTCCCCAGCACAATATAACATGCGGGTTCAGTCAATACATCCATATTATTATCTTTATTAGGGCATGACATGGTCGCTACCTGGAGAGAGAGAGAAGAAAACACTTTAACGTATGCTCTTGCAAGATCAGATTGGTTATTATCTTATCTAATCAGGATGGCTCCCACTGGTTTTTATCAAATCTTCCTTCAAACCCTAAAAGGAAAGACTAGCCGGGATTAATTACACCCTACAACTTCGCCAATCTTTCAGCCAGGCCAGTGTCGGCACTTTGAGGGAGGTTCCCCGTGCTTTCGCACGGACCTAATTAAAGTAAACCTCGTTTTCCCAGAGGCGTAACCCCGTTGACACCTTTCTAGACACCTACTTGATCGGCTAATTGTAATGTGTAAAACTCTCTCAGGAGTAACTCTTACTCGCAGTGGGTATCGGGATCCAACTATCTCATAGAAGGTATGCAATCTCATTGCAAATTTCAACACTGGAAATTCCCGATAATATTTTGCCCCTAGCGTCCTATGACCTTGACGCAGGCCAACAAACCATAGTGCGCTAGTCAAGTTCAACCCGTCATTTCCTGATTGAATTAAACCCACCCGTACGACCCTTGACGCAGGCCAACAAAGTCGCACGACTACCCTAATCCAATCTGCATCATATGCATAAACAGATAAATACTAGTTAGCTACCGCACACTACGCCTTGACGCAGGCCAACAAACGTAGCACGAATACTAACTACTACTTATCTGAAATGACGGAGGGCTACGACAGGTTTTTCTGAAAACCTATTGCGTAATGAACTTGATATCGTTGTAGAATCAAATGAAGTTTTGAAATAGAGTGATTTTGAGGCTTTTCCAGTTTTGCTAAAGGGGTCACTCCTGGTGAAGGGATCGTCGGCCCTTTCCTCGTCGAATGAGGTGCGGGATATATCATATATATCACTGTGCAAAGCAGAAACTATAGAAGCAATCAAAAACAAACCGAGTGTGTAGCATCTGCCAGTTATTGCTAAAGGAGTCACTCCCGGTGAAGGGATCTCGGTCCTTTCCTCATCGAATATGGTGCAGGGTATATCATATATACCGCTATGCAAAGCAAGAACTGTAGCTATCCTTTTTTTTGTTTAAAATTTGATTCTACAACATCTTAGGTTTCTTTTCTTTCATTAATCACATTAATGAAGTCCCATCATTTAAGTCACCTAAACATCACAGATAAATACGACGTACACTTATGCCATCCGCATTCGCCTGGATGTCCCCTCGTGCTCCGTTAGGTTAGGTAACTGACGACAGAGCAAGGCAGGGCTGGTGCGGATGCAAAACATAAGTAACGTCTATATAATATATCATATATACTATATACTGTATTTATCACAGAACATCACATGATCACATCACAAATATCGCAGCAGAAGAAACATATGAAACATTGGATATTCTAGGACGTCCGTGTTTTTAATACGAGCCAGTATAAAACACGGATTCCACGGTCGTGATGAATAGCCAATCCCACACCCGTAGACCCCTACGAGAGCGGCAAGCAACCCAACCAATTCTAGGGTTAGGAGACCCGGACTCGACTCCTCAAGATGGTCTCCCACTGGACCCTAGAACCCGGTTACTTGTGCTCCCCTCCTTGGGTCTATCCTAATGCGGAAAAGTAAATAATATACAAAGGGTGACATCTTCCGCAACCTGGAAGTGCCCCAATAAAAGAATATTACATACAAGTTTTTACATGAATGAAAATGAAAAACACTCATCTCACATAAAAAAAAACTCGGCTATTCAAACACGACAATCCAATATAACATATCCAGCAACACATAACATCACATGTCATCAACGTAAGTAAATATGCGCATCCCAATTGTCGTTGACATATAGCAACGAAACCGGCGATATCACATATTACACTTACGGTCACAGAAAAGAAAGTGTAAAACTACAACAGTTGGAATCCGCAACCTCCTTAGACATCGCATGCCTAATCAAATGAAATACTTTGACATCACATGCCTAACACATATAAACCCCGCATTTTAGTCCCATTATCGAAAACTCTTTTCAATATCAAGTGAGACTAAACCGCTAGATTTATAACATTCATTCAGTTATCTCATAACTGTATGTGAATTCCAATTATTGTATCCCATTCCGGATAAATAGAAAATATTAAACTTTCCGATCGAACATTCGAACACCCAAGTTTTCCCGAGACCGTTCAACACATGAAATAAGTTCAAAGACATTCACTTCATGCCTCAGTACCAACGGTCCAGCCGTAGAAGGGTCAAGCTAACGCCTCACATGTAGCACGCCGTACTGCCCCAAACCCGAAGGTTCAAAGGGCAGTTCAAGACGGTCACATAATCGAGTTAAGGTTTGTTGTCTTCTAGAGGGACCATCGCGTTACTTGCACTACTCAGAACGTCCTTAAACCACAGAAAAATCCAACACTTGGATATTTTCCGGCAGGGGAAAAGTTGGGTAATTATATCCGGTCGAACTTTTTAACATATTCGAAAATTATCCGGAAAAACACATAGACAAAGCTTGATAATCCAATCGAATCATCGATTTCCAATGCAACCCCAGAACACTCAACTCTTGAGTCAATTTAAAAATTCCCAGAAAACTCAGCATAATAAAATAGGAATTACTGTGCAAACAGGGAAGGATGACGTCATGATCAGGCCGCGAAATAGCGGCAGAAGCCAGGCTTCTGCCGCGGTTCCGCCGCACTTTGGACTCTTCATTTTGAAAATTTTGCACCGTAATTCTTATAATTCCCTGCTGAATTTTTTAAGCATTTTTAATCTGGAAAAAACCCAGTTTTTAGAAAAAGTCCAGAGAGCACTTAGGTTTTTAGGGTTTCGGTTCGATCGGGTTTCAAACGTCGTCTACACTTCGCCTAAGGCTCTAGCTAGGCTCTGATACCACTGTAGGTTTCCTAGGCACGCTAATGAAGTCTCACAAGGCATCAACCATGCCAATTTCAAATTTTATGAGTGCCGAGAAACCCTAATACGGATCGTTAACTAAAATTTTAGACGAAAAGTTAAGCTAGTTAACATCTTAACTAAAAGTGAGAAGCTACAACCTTTGTAGATCCGGTTCTCCACTTCCTTAGCTCCATGTAGACGTCCTCTCGCTGTCCTAGTTGGATCTCGGACTCTAGCATCGGCTTCATCGGAGAAATGAGCGGACAAGTCGTCGGCTACGATGCCGAAGATGATCTACGTCGAGGTTACACAAGATCAAGCTCCAACTTCACCAAGTTGTGAAACTTGTGAAGAAAACACCCTATACTACTTGGCAAGAGGTAGAGGGTGAAGAAATAGGAGGTGGGTTCACTTTAGAATTGGATTTCTCACACTTTTGCTCAAGATGCCATTGATGAAGACAAGCTTTCCTTCTTGATGAAGATGATGAAGAAGAAGAAAAGATATGATAAGTATTCTCTAAATAGAAAATAAATGTGAATCCTTATCATATAATAACTATGGTAAGGTGTAGAGAATAGATCATGGTTAGTTAGAATGGATAGGGTTAAGTATGAAGACAAAATGGTAACAAAGTCAAACCTTCATGAAGCTTCAACTAAATCCAAATAATGCCACCATTTTCTTCATAATCTTTTCCAAAATCAATAAATAAATAAATGAGTAAGAAAAAGAAAACCCTAACCATTACACAACCATGGTTTAATCTTTACACAAAACACAAGTTAGCTTGCAACATCAAACATGATACAATCAAGTGCACACAAAAAAAAAAAAATATATATATATATATATATATATATATATATATATATATATATATATATATCACATATACAATGTGCATTACAAGTGAGAAAATCCTTTTAAAGTGAACCAATACTAGTTAATGCAAAGTAATATATCAAATATATAATTATACATTAAATCATTAAATCAACACTTGATTCAATGATCCGGTCATGTCGCACATAACCGACTAGTATCCAATGTATCGACTTATCGAATCAATCTTTGATTCGATAACTAGGTTATATCACATACAACCAATCGAAACATTCATCGCGAGAATGAAATGCAGTATCACATACACGCATCATTCTCGGTCCCGCACATATCTCATATGCGCCCCTATTTCGTTTCGCTTGAGCCAGGAAACTTCTGTGTAGGACTCTAAAGACTCGTCAATACGCCGGTAGCAGATGATGATCATATCAAGCACCCACAAGCCGCAAGCGGTCTGCTAAACGTAACGGCCATCCGGGTATTGAGCGATCAGAAGATCGACGAGCTATCCCGCTCACACTCCTGTGAATCCAACCAGTAACACTTACCGTACAGTCCGGTCTGTTCGTCTGATATGTCGCATATCAAGTCTAGGGGTGGTAAACGTCAGACCCCAATAACCGATAAGTCGTGCCAATGTGAGGCTCATAACGGGTCGAGAAACTACTGGTAACACTTACCAGCAAATCTCAGATCAGTCCTGGCCAGGGACTTCCCTGTTACGGCCAATCGAGCACAGTGCAACATCAACCCCCAATACCGGGAGAGACGAAACCCCTCCTATCGCTCATTGCCTCCATGTGACTCGGGACTGTACCCAAAAACCACCGTTTTGCACGCCCTCATGGACGTGGTAAGGTGGAGATCAAAGCACAGTGGGAATCACACAAGACTCTATGACGATCTCGGGTCTACAGACTAACCTGTACAAGTGTCACCTGAGAACTGCCATCTGACGTGAGGTATAATACCATCTGGGAGTTCTCGGCGAGTCCGTCCAGTGTACCCAGTCTCCACTGAGCACCCGTATACCATCTCTGATGTCAAACACCAATGGATATGGGATCATCCATCGCCCATCTCATGGGTCGAGAAGCGTATACGCTAGTCTACTCTGGTATATCGATACCCCGTATCGATACACCCACGACTAGGGACCTTGAAGGATGTACCTATGGACTACCATGTCCCCACTAGTATGATCTGCATCATAGTCCAGGTAGTCAAGTACACATCCTAAGGGCTTTACCAACATGTAACTATAAGACAGTTTAAAGAGACAAGTGTACATGTTAAGATAAAGAGCAACCAGATAGCATACTATCATATCGAGTAAGAAAGTCATCTCTATAAATGTCCAAGCATCCAATATAATATACATGATCTGTACAATACTGGCCTCTAGGGCATACATACAACTAACAGTAATTTAGTTTTTATAGTTTACAACTTACATGTGCTTTCAACCAAACGGGAAAGTATTTATGTCGCTCCTTACGATATCCCATTACCGAATTCGTTTAGTAGGTGGACGGTATTGTGCATTCCAAACACTATATATATCGCAAATAAACATTTAATTTTGACTTGAAAATATTCTATAATTATGTTAAGAAAAAAGTAATAAATACTTACCCGATAAAACTGTTCACATCTGAACAGTTAAATAAAACGTAACGGTGAATCATGCCGAACTACTCAGATGCAGTGTGATCCGACTTCACTTTGTCCAGTTCCTTTCCTTGGGCCCGGAAGACGGATATTACAGCTCTATTGTCAACCATGTCCTCATTACGTCTCGGTCTATTAAATGCAGTCTCAACACCCTCTAGATATATAGAACAGAACGTTGTAGGGTGTTTTTCGTTACCCAATTGAGATGAGAATGCGCGCACTTGTCAGGCGCATTACAGATTCCCCCTGCCTAGAGTAGGCAGGGTTTATTGATTGTGGGGATCCGAATCTCTGGCAGCCGCGGACTAAGTTGTCGTTAATTACCCCCCACCTTTGGAAGCGAAGGAACCTCCGATTGACGGGTCAAACTGGATATGTGAACTCAATGCGATGCGTTGGTGTGTGTGTATTTTTTTTGTTCCATTTGTTAAAGAGAATATATATAAAAAAAATAAGTAAATAAATATTTAGAGAAACGTTTTTTTAATTTTAATTTACTATTTTTTATTTTAAAATATTATTAATAATTTATTTTTATTTATTTATTTTATTTTATTTTATTTTTAAATAAAAAAGATTAAATAAAGAAAAGAAGGAAGAAAGAAGATAAAAAAGAAAAAAAGAATTTAAAAAAAGGGGGAGAACCTTGGCTCTCATTTAATGGGAGCCTCCCCTCACATGCTAGGGTCACATACTAGCATGTCACCCCCATCACATGCTTAGCATGTGACCCCTCATGTGAGGGGGACCCCTCACATGCTAGCATATGAGAGGGGCCAAAAGGGCTCACATTAAATGAGAACCCTCCCCCTCACGTGCTAGCATGTGATAGGGCAAAAAGGGGATTTTTTTTAAAAAAATTTTAACATTGAGCTGAATTCTAAAAGAAATTTTTTTATGGAGTTAAACTTCAAAAAAAAATTTAAATATGGAGTTCAACTTCGAAAAGATTTTAAATGGAGTTTTAACTCCAAAATGATTTTTATTATGGAGTTAAACTCCAAAAAGAGTTTTAAATGGAGTTCAACTCAAAAAAAGATTTTTATTGTGGAGTTAAACTCCAAAGGAATTTTTGTTTGTGGAGTTAAACTCTAAAAGAATTTAAATGGAGTTGAACTCTGAAAGAATTTTTATTGTGGAGTTGAACTCCGAAAGAATTTTAAATGTGGAGTTAAACTCCGAAAGAATTTTATATGAAGTTAAACTCCTAAAAAGATTTAATGTGGAGTTAAACTCCAAAAAAAAAGATTTTTACTGTGGAGTTAAACTCCAAAAGAATTTCTGTAGTGGAGTTAAACTTCAAAATAATTTTATTTGTGGAGTTAAACTCCAAAAGATTTTGTCCTTTCTCTTTTGAGAAGAAACCCAAAATGGATTCTCTTAAAACTCCAAGATTTAGATCTTGGATGATAAAAAAAGGACCATTTTTCTTCTCTTGATGGAGTTTTGGGAGGTAGGTTTATGGTAGAACTTTATTTAGTTTAAAAAAAAAAAAGAGCCAAGCTCTTGATTTAATTGGAAAATGAAAAGGAAGAGGAAGAACTTGAAAAAGAGAGAGTGGAGGCACAAATCATAGTTTTTGAGAGAATGAAAAGTTGTATATGCTTTATTCATCATCATGTTGACTTATATAGGCTTACACAATTACATATAGCCCCTTGGGCTTTACAAAATGGCATTTTGCCCATCCCATACCTCATGTGCTCTTTTCTTTTGCACATAAACCATGGGCTTTTACAAAAATATGGCTTTATGTCCATTTTGCTTACATTCATGCACAAAAAATTACATCACAATCATTTATTACATGATTTTTTATTTCAGCATGGGGGAGGCCGGCCGCTTCATGTTCGGGCTCGACTCGGGCATGAGCCCACTTGATATGGGCTTGGGCCTACCTGGCTTGGGGTTGACCTTGACTTTGACTTGGTCAACCGGGTTGCAATTTTCGACCCCAACAAAGTGCCCCCATCAATAAATGCACACCACATATGTGGCTCATGTGCATGAAATTGATGGATTTTCTTTCGCGTGGAGGCGACTTGTTTTGGTTTCCACTTTGTAGGAAGCATGCACTGCCCTTTTTACGACATGGACGGTCGACGCTTGACGCGTCTCCGAGACGGAGTGTCCGTGGTAGACGTTTCCCTGGCCCGGAGCGATTCAGTAGACGTACCCCCGGCACAGAGTGTCGCTGGTCGACGTTTCCCCGAGGCGGAGTGTCTGTAGTCGACGTGCCCCCGGCACGGAGTGTCTGCTTGACGTTTCCCCGGTACGGAGTGTCGCTAGTCGACGTTTCCACGAAGCGGAGTGTCTGGTTGACGTTTCCCCATTACGGAGTGCCGTTGGTCGACGTTTCCCCGAAGCGGAGTGTCTGTAGTCGACATTTCCCCGTTACGGAGTGTCACTGGTTGACGTTTCCCCGTTACGGAGTGTCGCTGGTTGACGTGTCCCCGGTACGGAGTGTCTTCTTGGCGTTTCCCCGTTACGGAGTGTCGCTGGTTGACGTGTCCCCGGAATGGAGTGTCTGCTTGACGTTTCCCCGGCACGGAGTGTCGCTGTTGGACGTTTCCCCGGCATGGAGTGTCGCTGTTGGACGTTTCCTTAGTACGGAGTGTCGTTGGTCGACGTGTCCTCAGTACGGAGTGTCACTGTTGGACGTTTCCCCAGTACAGAGTGTCGCTGGTCGACGTGTTCCAGGTACGGAGTGTCTGCTGGTTGACGTGTCCCCGGTACGGAGTGTCGCTATTTGACATTTTCCCGGTACGGAGTGTCTGCTTGACGTTTCCCCGGCATGGAGTGTCGCTGTTGGACGTTTCCCCGGTACGGAGTGTCGCTGGTCGACGTGTCCTCGGTACAGAGTGTCTGCTGATTGACATGTCCCCGGTACGGAGTGTCTGCTTGACGTTTCCCCGTTACGGAGTGTCGCTGGTTGACGTGTCCCTGGCACGGAGTGTCTGCTTGACGTTTCTCCGGCACGGAGTGTCGCTGTTGGACGTTTCCCCGGTATGGAGTGTCGCTGGTCGACGTGTCCCCGGTACGGAACGTCTGCTGGTTGACGTGTCCCCGGTACAGAGTGTCAGCTTGACGTTTCCCCGGTACGGAGAGTCGACTGTTAGACACAGAGGTCGATGTTGGAATTGGTTGGTTTGATTTGTGTTGACATCAGTATCGCTACACTGGAATATGGTACCAGGAGCGAATCATCATTTTCCTTTGAGAGGATTCGGGGATTAGTTTTTTGTCGGCATCTGCATTGCTGCACTGGAATAATGCCAAGAGCAACTCATCATTTGCCCCGAGAGGATTTGGAAATTGTTTTTTTGGGTCGGCATCAGCACCGCTACACTGGAATATGGTACCAGGAGCGAATCATCATTTGTGTCACGCCCTGCTTCCCAGTATACGAGCAGAGGACGCGACGAGGCCGCTACGTATTTACTGTGTAAGTAAATACGCTAAGTGTATCTAAGCAATATAAAAGTAAAGCACAAGAGACAAGATATAATAAAAACAGCAATTTTATTTATTCACATTCTTTCTGTACAATGCATGGAAAGTAAATACAACTGAAATAAAGCAATGCCTAAATAATGGCATAATAGAAAGGAAAAGTACTGAATGGAAAGTGTACAATGACTAGAGCTCGGGGTCTTTACTGAACTGGTCCAAGTCTTCAGCAGTGGGCTCGATCTCTGAAGTGTCCAAATCACCTGACGACATTTAAAGAAGAAAGAAAGAGAATGTCGTCAGCGAACAGGTCGCTCGGTAAGTCCCCAAAATAAGGGAGAAATAGAATAAACAGAATAAGAAGGTATCTTTTAAAGTTGTATTATATTGTTATAATGTTGTATTAACGTTATTGTTTGTAACTTGGTACAGAAGGATACCAGTGTATATGAGAGGGGTCTCTATATGCTAGAGACCAGGGCAAACGGAATGTACAAGGAACCGTTAAACCACGGTACAACAGCAACGGAATATAGGTTAGGTGTCTTAATCTTACTGTCTCGTGCCACTTTTAACACCTTCCGTACCAATCTACCTCTTAAACCCCATAGTGTTTTGATTGTATTGTTGTATTGTATTGTATAAATTGTATAGTTGGATTACTGATCAAAACCATGATATCAGTAAACGGATGTAACTGTATAATCATGTAAATGGAATAACTGTAGAATCATGTAAATGGATGTATATCCATGGTTCGATTCAGTCAAGTTGATAGATTGAATATATGGAATAATGGATTCATGGATTCATATTGAATTGTAATATTGTAAATTGTAAATTGTAGATTGTAGATTGTAGATTGTACTTGAATCATATTCAAGTCAGATTATAATGAGACTCAAACTGAGTCAGACAATTAGAAAAGTAAATTGAAGTCCTGATTGTTTTAATGTTATCGGTAACCGCTGCACATGGGCGGCAGGATTTGTGTCTTTTTCAAAAACGATTACCGTATTGATAATACCGTTGTTAAGTTGTCTACCTTAGATAGGCAAGTACCCACTTCTCCGGCTCCCTGAGGCTCAAGAGATTGGTCCCGCTTAAACCTATATTTACTAGGGTTCTTATGGTAAATTATAGAACTTGAGGGGGTTTTATGTAAAAATACTTTTATATACTTTTCAAAATACACCCCAAATATTTATTAGTCGTCTTTAGAGTTGTAATGAATGTAGATTTTTTATTGTGATATTTCTAGTGAAAATATCCTATTTTCATAATAAATGGTATTTATTGGTAATATTGGTTTTGTATGGAATTCATGGTATTTTAGTGAAAAATGATTCTTGTGATATTTTTAGAAAAAGTGGAATATTTATATTATTACAAAATAGATATTTTAAGGATAAATATACATATATTTATATGAAAATAATTTAATATATATAATATTCTAGAAATCTCATTTTCGTTAGATTTTTGTATTTTAAATCTTTCGAGACCGAATGCTCCTTGCGGAGGTCTGAATTTCGCACTACTAAGCCCAGGGATGTGCGATAATCCGCACCATCCCAGTCGGGTTCCCCAAATTGGGTTGTAGCGGCGCTTTGCAAACATTTGTATAAATACTAAATCCTTTAGAAAACGGTTTTTTTAAGTAAATGGTATTTAAATGAAAATGTGTCGTTTTCCCGTATTCTATGTTCCCAAGGGTATGGTGCTATATTACATATAAGTGTGTGAGGAGGTAAGTCATTACCTCATGATCTACTTAAAGATATAGTAAGTTTTATGATGTTATAGGTAGAATTTAAACTATGTGGTATTTAAATGAAAATACGGTAAAATGTAATAGAAATTACTTTTGATTTGAAACTTGATCCATATGGTTGATTAGTGTTTAATAGTCAACATGAATTGGTTTAAGCATGATTGTATTAAAGAAAAGTGAGATTTTATAAAAAAAACCGAATCGGAAATCGGATTTGTTCCGATTCCGTCGGGTTTTGTAATTCCGTATTTCTAGAAAAGAATAGAGAGATAGAATTTGGGGACTTACGGGTTTAGGACAACAAGGAGAGGGAGGTGGAACGGGAGGAGTCGCCGGTGCGCCGCTTCGTCACCAGGAGCTCCTAGAATGATCGTCGGAAGTTCGCCAGAAAATTCGCCGTAGCTTCGCCTCGTGCTCGATTTCAAAGTACACAAGGTTTGTTGGAAATTTTTGAGAGTTGGTTCAGAGTTTGGGGTGAAAGGGTAGGAGTGGTATTTATAGGGTTAGGCTAGGATTAGGGTAGATGAAGGGTTTTAATTTAAAAAATGTAAAAATGTATTAAAAAATCATTAAAAATGGAGTAAAAGAGATATTAAAAGCTTTCTGGAAACGATCTGAGTAATTGGAGTGTGCAGGGGGGTTGAGAAGGTGAAGAGGCATCTTTTTCGTGTTGACGATTCGGACGTCCGGCCAACGGCGCCGGCCGACTCGGCGGAGCCGGGCCGAGTCGAGGGTTGAGGAGGTGGGGGGTCGCCTGATTAAACCTCTGGTATATTTATTATTTCAGGTGTAGTGGGAAAATTTGGAGCTATCACGTGTTGACTGTTGGCCTTCTAAAAAATTTAAAACAAAATAAAATTAAAAGTAATGTGGGGTATGGGATTTGAACTCTGGTGGTTTGGTTCAGCAATGCAAGGTATTATCAATGAGCCACAAGCTCCTTCTTGTAATTAAATTTCTAATTAATTACTTATGTTTTGTGCTCAGGCAATAAATACCCCTTTATGGATTTTGAAAAAAAAATTGTAAAGAAAGTTGTATAGGAAAATTAGGGTTGTTATATTCTACCCTCCTTATAAAAATTTCGTTCTCGAAATTTATAAAAGGAAAGTGTAACAGATTCAAGAAAGTTTAGTGACTGAAGTACTGACAGTGTATGAAAAAATAACAAGGTGGTGCAAGGGATTTAAAAATATGAAAAATGTGTGAAGGAATGAAAGAATGCGAAGGTTTTGGTAAGATTGTAAAAGAGGTGAGGTAATTTTGGGTTAGGAAAGATTCAAAGTATATGATTCAAAGAATATGAAATGATAAGATTCAAGGAACATGATTGTAAAGAATGTTTTAGTTGCTGGTTCTTGTATTATATTGCTTAGGTTGTTCACGCAGAACAGAACTGCATGAGAGGATTTCATACAGCTCTGACCTGCATGGGCCACCAACAAAACCTGTCACGCCCTGCTTTCCAGTATACGGGCAGAGTACGCGACGAGGCCGCTATGTATTTACTGTGTAAGTAAATACGCTAAGCGTATTTAAGCAATATAAAAGTAAAGCACAAGAGACAAGATATAATAAAAACAACAATTTTATTTATTCACATTCTTTCTGTACAATGCCTGGAAAGTAAATACAACTGAAATAAAGCAATACCTAAACAATGGCATAACAGAAATGAAAAGTAATGAATGGAAAGTGTACAATAACTAGAGCTCGGGGACTTCACTGAACTGGTCCAAGTCTTCAGCAGTGGGCTCGATCTCTGAAGTGTCCAAATCACCTGATGACATTCAAAGAAGAAAAAAGAGAATGTCGTCAGTGAACAGGTCGCTCGATAAGTCCCAAAGATAAGGGAGAAATAGAATAGACAGAATAAGAAGGTATCTTTTAAAGTTGTATTATATTGTTGTAATGTTGTGTTAACGTTGTTATTTGTAGTTTGGTACAGAAGAATGCTAATGTATACGAGAGGGGTCTCTATATGCTAGAGACCAGGGCAAACGAAATGTACAGAGAACCGTTAAGCCACGGTACAACAGCAACGGAATATAGGTTAGGTGTCTTAATCTTACTGTCTCGTGCCACTTTTAACACCTTCCGTACCAATCTATCCCTTAAACCTCATAGCGTTTTGATTGTATTGTTGTATTGTATTGTATAGATTGTATAGTTAGATGACTGACCAAAACCATGATATCAGTAAATGGATGTAACTGTATAATGTAAATGGAATAACTGTAGAATCATGTAAATGGATGTATATCCATGGTTTGGTTCAGTCAAATTGATAGATTGAATATATGGAATAATGGATTCATGGATTCATGTTGAATTGTAATATTGTAAATTGTAGATTGTAGATTGTAAATTGTACTTGAATCATATTCAAGTCAGATTATAATGAGACTTAAACTGAGTTAGACAATTAGAAAAGTAAATTGAAGTCCTGATTGTTTTGATGTTATCGGTAACCGCTGCACATGGGCGGCAGGATTTGTGTCTTTTTCAAAAACGATTACCGTATTGATAACACCGTTGTTAAGTTGTCTACCTTCGATAGGCAAGCACCCACTTCTCCGGCTCTCTGTGGCTCAAGAGATTGGTCCCGCTTAAACCTATATTTACTAGGGTCCTTATGGTAAATTATAGAACTTAAGGGGGTTTTATGTAAAAATACCTTTATATACTTTTCAAAATACACCCCAAATATTTATTAGTCGTCTTTAGAGTTGTAATGAATGTAGATTTTATATTGTGATATTTCTAGTGAAAATATCATATTTTCATAATAAATGGTATTTATTGGTAATATTGGTTTTGTATGGAATTCATGGTATTTTAGTGAAAAATGATTCTTGTGATATTTTTAGAAAAAGTGGAATATTTATATTATTACAAAATAGATATTTTAAGGATAAATATACATATATTTATATGAAAATAATTTTAATATATATATTATTCTATAAATCTCATTTTCGTTAGATTTTTGTATTTTAAATCTTTCGAGACCGAATGCTCCTTACGGAGGTCTGAATCTCACACTACTAAGCCCAGGAATGTGCGATAATTCGCACCATCCCAGCCGGGTTCCCCAAATTGGGTTGTAGCGGCGCTTTGCAAACATTTGTATAAATACTAAATTCGTTAGAAAACGGTTTTATTAAGTAAATGGTATTTAAATGAAAATGTGTCGTTTTCCCGTATTCTATGTTCCCAAGGGTATGGTGCTATATTACATATGAGTGTGTGAGGAGGTAAGTCATTACCTCATGATCTACTTAAAGATATAGTAAGTTTTATGATGTTATAGGTAGAATTGAAACTATGTGGTATTTAAATGAAAATACGGTAAAATGTAATAGCAATTACTTTTGATTTGAAACTTGATCCATATGGTTGATTAGTGTTAATAGTCAACATGAATTGGTTTAAGCATGATTGTATTAAAGAAAAGTGAGGTTTTATAAAAAAAAACGAATCGGAAATCGGATTTGTTCCGATTCCGTCGGATTTTGTAATTCCGTATTTCTAGAAAAGAATAGAGAGATAGAATTTGGGGACTTACGGGTTTAGGACAACAAGGAGAGGGAGGTGGAATGGGAGGAGTCGCCGGTGCGCCGCTTCGTCACCGGGAGCTCCTAGAATGATCGTTGGAAGTTCGCCGGAAAATTCGGCGTAGCTTCGCCTCGTGCTCGATTTCAAAGTACACAAGGTTTGTTGGAAATTTTTGAGAGTTGGTTCAGAGTTTGGGGTGAGAGAGCAGAGGGTAGGGGTGATATTTATAGGGTTAGGCGAGGGTTAGGGTAGATGAAGGGTTTTAATTTTAAAAATGTAAAAATGTATTAAAAAATCATTAAAAATTGAGTAAAAGAGGTATTAAAAGCTCTCTGGAAACGATCTGAGTAATTGGAGTGTGCAGGGGGGTTGAGAAGGTGAAGAGGCATCTTTTTCGTGTTGACGACTCGGCCGTCCGGCCCAGTCCGGCCGGCAGCGCCGGCCCGAGTCGAGGACTGAGGAGGTGGGGGGTCGCCTGATTAAGCCTCTGGTATATTTATTATTTCAGGTGTAGTGAGAAAATTTAGAGTTATCACGTGTTAACTGTTGGTCTTCTAAAAAATTTAAAACAAAATAAAATTAAAAATAATGTGAGGTATGGGATTTGAACTCTGATGGCTTGGTTCAGCAATGCAAGGTATTACCAATGAGCCACAAGTTTCTTCTTGTAATTAAATTGCTAATTAATTACTTATGTCTTGTGCTCAGGCAATAAATACCCCTTTATGGATTTTGAAAAAAAAATTGTAAAGAAAATTGTATAGGAAAATTAGGGTTGTTGCAATTTGCCTTTCCCTGTTGGGAAGCGATGGCTTAGGAGACAGGTTTAGATCCCTATCATTAAGGCTTTTCAATTTTATGGGCCGTAAGGGTCCCATAAAAGCATTTTCTCCCTACGGGTCGTAAGGATCCCGTAGGTGTATTTTCTCCTTAGGAGTCATGGGGACTCCCAAGTGTGTTGCTCCTTTGTGAGTCGTAAGGATCCCACGCGGGAATTTTCTCCTTACAAAGTCGAGAGGACTTTGCGAGTGCATTTCATCTCTTTTTCACGAGTTTGCGTCCTTCCGGGTTTTCACAAACTCGCCGGCGGTCCTGCTATTTTTACTCACGGAGCCCTTTTAGGTTTTCATCCGTGCTCATTTTGTTTGTGGACATACCCTTTTTTTTCTTCACCGCCGGTGGGACTTTGAATGTGGTCTCGCCGGTAGGACTTGGGAGAGATTGGGATCGTTTTACGCCCGTGGATTGTATACAGTTTTGCAGGATGTATGATCCAGACCGTAGGGCCGGAAAAATTTTGGGACTTTGTTGGCGTATGCACCGCTGCACTGGAATATGGTACAAGGAGCGACTCATCATTCACCGTTTTGGAATTTGGTTGGCGTCTGCATCGCTACACTGGAATATGGTACCAGGAGCGACTCATTATTCGCCATTTAGGGTATTGGATTTGGAATTTGGTTGGCGTCTGCATCGCTACACTGGAATATGGTACCAGAAGCGACTCATCATTCGCCGTTGGGGTATTGGATTTGGAATTTGGTTGGCGTCTGCATCGCTGCACTGGAATATGGTACCAGGAGTGACTAATCATTCGCCATTGGGATTTGGAATTTGGTTGACGTCTGCATCGCTACACTGGAATATGGTATCAGTAGTGACTCATCATTCGCCGTTTTTTATACCGCGATTGCTCTATCATTTCAGCTTTTTTTATCACGGAGGTTGCGATTGCCCTATCATTTCGGTTATTTATTCACGGTTGTCCCATCATTTCGGCTTTATTTTCATTTTTATTTTTACTCGCTGATTTTTATTGTGAGTTACCCTATCATTTCGGCTTTTTATTTATATACATATATATACATATATATATTTTTTATTTACACATTTTTACATCCTAGTTTAACGACTTAGAAGTCGATTGTTTCCAGTTTAAGGACGTGGTGGTCAGCGGCTCCCAGTTTAACAACGTGGTGGTCAGCTGTTCCCAGTTTAATGACTTAAAGGTCATCTGTTTCCATTTTAACGACTTGGAGGTCATCTGTTTCCATTTTAACGACGTGGTGGTCATCTGTTTCTAGTTTAAAGACTTGGAGGTCTACTGTTTCCAGTTTAACGACTTAGAGGTCATCTATTTCCAGTTTAATGACGTGGTGATCATCTGTTTCCAGTTTAACGACTTGGTGGTCATCCGACGGGGAGCTTAGAGAAGATACCCGATTAAGCAATTTTCAGGGGCACCGTTGGAGCTTGCCCGAGATACCTTATTACTTTGTCGGTGTTGGTGGCCTTGCCGCTGAAAATTGCTTCCAGCTGGGGCCAAGGAAAGTCGTTCAAATACCGACTTGCGTTCGAAGATTGCAGTCAAAAGTCGTTAACCTGCAAATAGAAACATGATTTCAGTATAGGCAATCGATATGTATATTGATTGAGTTCGCATTAACGTTTAACCCGAAATATGGAAGGAGAGATTGGGTCCCACCGGACGTTCCAGAATCTGTAGGGTGTTTTTCGTCACCCATTGAGATGGGAATGCGCGCGGGCTTGTCAGGCGCATTGCAGATTCTTCCTGCCTAGGGCAGACGGGGTTTATTGATTATGGGGATCCGAATCTTCGGCAGCCGCGGACTAAGCTGCCATTAATTACTTCTCGTCTTTGGAAGCGAGGGAACCTCCGATTGACGGGTCAAACTGGACATGCGAACTCAATGCAATGCGTTGGTGTGTGTGTGTGTTTTTTTTTTTTGTTCCATTTGTTAAAGAGAAAATATATATATATATATATATATATATATATATATATATATTATATATATATAAACAAAATAAATAAGTAAATAAATATTTAGAGAAACGTTTTTTTATTTTAATTTACTATTTTTTATTTTAAAATATTATTTATAATTTATTTTTATTTATTTAATATTTATTTTATTTTATTTTAAATAAAAAAAGGATTAAATAAAGAAAAGAAGGAAGAAAGAAGGAAAAAAAGAATTTAAAAAAAGGAGGGAGAACCTGGGCTCCCATTTAATAGGAGCCTTCCCTCACATGCTAGGGTCACATGCATGTGAGGGTCACATGCTAGCATGTGAGGGTCACATGCTAGCATGTGACCCCTCACATGCTAGCTTGTGAGAGAGGCCAAAAGGGCTCCCATTAAATGGGAACCCTCCCCCTCACGTGCTAGCATGTGATGGGGGCAAAAACCGGATTTTTTTTATTTATTTATTTATTTTAACATGGAGCTGAACTCTAAAAGAAATTTCTTTATGGAGTTAAACTCCAAAAATAATTTATATATGGAGTTCAACTCCGAAAAGATTTTAAATGGAGTTTTAACTCCAAAAAGATTTTTATTGTGAAGTTAAACTCCAAAAAGTGTTTTAAATGGAGTTCAACTCCAAAAAAGATTTTTATTGTGGAGTTAAACTCCAAAGGAATTTTTGTTTGTGGAGTTGAACTCCAAAAGAATTTAAATGGAGTTGAACTCCGAAAGAATTTTTATTGTGGAGTTGAACTCCGAAAGAATTTTATATGGAGTTAAACTCCTAAAAATATTTAATGTGGAGTTAAACTCCCCCAAAAAAAGATTTTTACTGTGGAGTTAAACACCAAAAGAATTTATGTAGTGGAGTTAAACTCCAAAATAATTTTATTTGTGAAGTTAAACTCCAAAAGATTTTCCCCTTTCTCTTTTGAGAAGAAACCCAAAATGGGTTCTCTTGAAACTCTAAGATCTAGATCTTGGATGATAAAAAAAGTCCCCTTTTCTTCTCTTGATGGAGTCTTAGGAGGTGGGTTTATGGTAGAACTTTATTTAGTTTTTAAAAAAAAGAAGAGTCAAGCTCTTGATTTAATTGGAAAATGAAAAGGAAGAAGAAGAACTTGAAAAATAGAGAGTGGAGGCACAAACCCTAGTTTTTGAGAGAATGAAAAGTTGTATATGCTTTATTCATCATCATGTTGCCTTATATAGGCTTACACATTTACATATAGCCCCTTGGGCTTTACAAAATGGCATTTTTCCCATCCCATGCTTCATGTGCTCTTTCCTTTTGTACATAAGCCATGGGCTTTTACAAAAATATGGCTTTATGCCCATTTTGCTTACATTCTTGCACAAAAAATTACATCAAAATTATTTATCACATGATCTTTTATTTCAGCATGGGGGAGGCCGGCCGCTTCATGTTCGGGCTCGATTCGAGCATGGGCCCACTTGATCTGGGCTTGGGACCACCTGGCTTGGGGTTGACCTTGACTTTGACTTGGTCAACCGGGGTGCAATTTTCGACCCCAACAAACGTCATACATTCCTCCGCGAGAAACCCTTCAACGATCGACCCTTCAATGATCGACCCTTCAAGCCGACTCCTGTTACGGATGTACCGTTTTATTTTGTACATGAACCTGACAGATGCAAACAAATTTAATTCGTTTATTATAAATATTCGATTTATTATGAACAGTTAAGAGTTGTTATATAAGTTTTACCTCTTGAATGGATATATCCACCGATAATTCACGAGACCACCTAAACGTGCCTCTTGAGCAAGGTGAACCGTGGGATGCAACATTACGGTGAAAATAGAATGCGGAAACAACATCTCCATTTTACAAAGTATGCAAGGTATTTTGTTCTCCAGGGATCTAAAATCGTTTGCCGAGTAATCTTTGGAGCATAACACTCTGAAGAAATGACACAAATCAGTCACAACTGATACAACGTCGTTATCTGGTTACGCCCTAACAGTAATGGGAAGCAATTGTTGCATGATCACATGACAGTCGTGACTTTTCAGGCCGACGAGAGTTTTCTTCTTCAAGCATACGCATTTACTAATGTTCGCAGAATATGCATCTGGTACCTTTATTTGTTTAAATACCTTAAGAAAACTCAGCTTCTCATTATCGGATATTGTGTGCTTTGCTGGTGGAATAGCTCATTTACCATTCTCTTTCGGAGTTGGATGCAATTCTGGCCGCAAATTCTTTGTAGCAAACCATTGTCGTATCGCTAATGTGTCTATGTTCTTAAATTTGGTATTCAACAGGGTACCCAGCAAGAGATCATAGACATTCTTCTCGATGTACATGATGTCCAAGTCATGGCGAAAATTAAGAAAACGCCAATACGGCAAATTATAAAATATAGATCTCTTTCTCCAGTTATTTGATATCTCATTCGGAATAGTATGCTTATGTTTCTTACCAAAAACAATATTGATGTGTTCTACGTCCACAAACGCCTTTATTCCATTTGTCTCAGGAGGAGGGGGCCAATTCTCTTGCTCACCATTGAACTTGATTCTATTACGTTGATAAGGATGATCAACATCTAGCCAACGACGATATTCAGTGTAACAGAAAATTCGATTTAATGGCGTTTTACAGACGATGTTCTCTTGACAATAAGGGCAAGCACGATGACTTTTCGTACTCCATCCCGACGATATGGCATATGCCGGGAAATCGTTTATTGTCCAAAACAACGCCGTGCGCAGTGTGAATCTCTCCTTTCTATGGACATCATAAGCAACGATGTCGGTCTCCCACAGCTCATTCAACTTATCGATCAACGGCTTCAAATAAATATCGATATCAATACCAGGAGAGTTGCTTTCAGGGATCAATATAGGTATTTGGATGTAAGATTGTTTCATACTCATCCACTGTGGGAGATTATAAACTACTAATGTAACAGGCCATACACTGTGTGTAACAACCCTAAACTTTCTGTACAAATTTTTTTCAAAAACACAGAAAGGGGTACTTGAGCCTGAGCACAAGTTATAAGTTTGATTTGCTTTTGAACAGCAAGAAGGAGCTTGTAGCTCATTGGTAAGACCTTGCACTGCTGAACCAAAGCACCAGAGTTCAAATCACATCAGCCACACATTCTTTTTATTTAAAATTCTTTTAATCTTTTAGAAGCCCAATAGTCTACATGTGCACAGCCCGTAAAACCAAGAGTCACAGCCTAAACAAACGTGTCCACGAGGCTAGACCAAGCGTTAGGGACACGTGGCATAAAGATGAGCCCCGACTCGGGCCGGCGAACTCGTTGACTCGGCCGGCTCCGCCGGTCTGACTTGGCCAAAATCCAAATATTCTTTATCTCTGGCGACTCTTGAACTCCCCCTATAACCCCTGTATTATTTATTTTTACTGTATATTTACAGAGCACAATAAAACTCATATTTAATCCATTTTTATTACAAATTTTAATACACTCTTTCACTACCCTAAACCTTAGATTTTTTCTATAAATACCACCCCTCAAATCACCCCCCTCACTCACAAATCCTGACCAAACTCTCAAAAAAATTCCCAAGTCTTTTGTGTGCAAGTGGAGTTAGCAAAAGGGCGAAGCTCCGACGAACTTCCGACGACGAAACGACGCACCGGCAACTCCCACCTCTTTCTCTTTCTCTCCTCTAGCCAATAGACCTATAAGTCCCTACTTCTTCCTCTTTTCTCTATTCTAAAAATATTCAAAACTAAAACCTAACGGAAGCGGAGTTAGTCCGACTTCCGATTCGGTTTTCTTTAAAAACTACACTTTTCCTTAACGAAATAAAACCATACTCTTATATGTTGACTAATAAACATTAACAAACTTAATAAAACAAGTTGCACATCAAACTAATCATTTTTATAACTTTTATTATACTTTTTCAGAAAAATACTATATAATTTAGTTTCGACATAAACCATCATAATTCCTTATTATACCTTCACGAGGGAATGACCTACCTCCTCACAACACACATATCTAACATAGCACGAAGGAATTTGGGAATATAAATTCGGAAAATACGACTTTACATATAACTACCTTCAACTATTAAAACATTTTTTCTACAAGAAGTGTATTTTAACAACTCTTTGCAATTGCGTCTCTACAACCCATTTTGGGGAATCCGTTGGGGATGGTGCGGATTATCGCACATTCTCGGGCTTAGTAGAGTGAGATGCAGACCTCCGCAAGGAGCATACGATCTCGAAAAATTTTAATACATTTTCCTTTAGAAAAATGTGATTTCTATTATAAATAAAACTTATATTTTTATAAATAAATATATATGTAATTAATATCAAAATATCTATTTTTAATATTTATAATATTCCACATTTCCAAAATTCAAGAAAAACATTCCATTTACAAGAAAATACCATATAATTCCAATATCTCAAATAAATACCTTATACTTTAAAAACTATGCCATATTCACTAGAAAATTCACATTGAATACAATAAATATCTATGAAAACTCTAAAGACAATAATTAAATACTTGAGATATATTTTGAAAGTATAACAAAACTATTTTATATAAAAACCCCTCAAGTTATACTAAATTACAATAAGGACCCTAGTGTTAGTTATATATATCCCCTAGAGGCCATTGTTGTACATATGATGTATATTATAGTGGATGCTTGGATATATATAAAGAGGACTTTCTTGCTCGACATGATAGTATGCTATTTGGTTTCACTTTATCTTAACATGTTGACTTGTATTAGTTTACTGTCTTGCTCTCACATGTTGATAAAGCCCTTAGGATATGTACTCGACTACTGGGACTATGATGAGATCATACTAGTGGGGCCAGGGTAGTCAACGAGTACATCCTATAACTGTTCCTAGTCGAGAGTGTATCGAGACAGGGCATCTATACACCAGAGTAGACTAGCGTATACGCATCTTGATCCATATGATGGGTGATGGATGATCCCATATCCATTGGTGTTTGACATCAAAGATGGTGTACGGGTGCTCAGTGGAGACTGGGTACACTGAACGGACTCGCCGAGAACTCCTAGATGGTAATATACCTATCGTCAGATAGCAGTTCTCCGGTGACACTAGTACAGGTTAGTCTGTAGACCCGAGATCGTCATAGAGTCTTGTGTGATTCCCACTGTGCTTTGATTTCTACCTTACCACGTCCAAGAGGGCGTGCAAAACGGTGGTTTTTGGGTACAGTCCCGAATCACATGGAGGCAATGAGCGATAAGAGGGGATTCATCTCTCCAGGTATAGGGAGTTGATGTTGTGCAGTGTTCGGTTGGCTATAACTGGAAGTCCATGGCCAAGGCTGATATAGAGTGCTACTGGTGAGTGTTATCAGTAGTTTCTCGACTTGTTTTAAGCCTCACATCGACACGACTTATCGGTTACTGGGATCTGACGTTTACCACCCCTAGACTTGATATGCGACATATCAAACGAAGAGACCGGACTGTACGATAGTGTTACTGATTGGATTCACAGGAGAATGTACATGCTTGCTTGTTGATCTTCTGATCGCTCAATACCTGGATAGCTGTTACGTTTAGCTGATCGCTTGCAGCTTGTGGGTGTTTGATATGATCATCACCTACTGCCGGCGTATTGACGATTCTTAAGAGTCCTACACAGAGGTTTCTTGACTCAGGCAAAACGGAGCAGGAGCACATATGTGATATGTGCGGGACCGAGAATAATACGATATGAGATACCGTATTCTATTCTCGCGATATATGATATCGGCCGGGTATATGTGATATAGCCGCGTCATCGGATCAAGTGTTTATTCGAGGAATCGGTACATGTTATATTAGTCGGTTATATGCGATATAGCCGGATTGTCGGATCAAGTGTTGATTCGATAATTTAATGTATAATTATATATGTGATATATTACATTACATTAACTAATATTAACTCGCTTTATTGATTCATTTTCACACCGGTTAATACATTGATATATATGCGATATATATTAATTGTATTATTTTCTTTTGTTACAAAAATATATTATATATGTGATATATAATATTGTAACAAGTTATGATTACAAATGCAACATGATTTGTGGAGATTAAACACAGTTAGAGTTTGATTTGGGTTAGCTTTTTCATGAAGCTTCTAGAATCTTTATTTTTGTTTTAAGCTTAGATATTTTTGTGTAGATATTTTCTTAACCCAACCCAAACCCTTTACCCTAGTTCATTCTCTACAAGGGTTAAGTCTTCATGATTAACCCATGGTTGATTTGTAACCATAGAACAATTTCATTATTCATCACAAATATATTTCTTCTTCTTCTTCCTCTTGAAAAAGCTTTCTATCTTTTTGTAAAGTGGTGAATTAAAGTGAGAAAATGAAAACAAAAAAGAGCTAAATTCCTGCTTCATCATCCTCATCTATTCTAGCCACTTAGATTAGGGTGTTCACTTCATTAATACTTGATTAGAGAAGTGAGAGCTTGAGTTAAAGATTCTTCAAGGTAGATCATCTTCGAAAAGGAAGACTTCAAGCAAGCATGGATCATTCGGCTTGTGGAGCCTCTCTAGAGTCCTGCAGTTCATGGATCGCGACAAAGGGACTACTACTCGGAGCTTATGAAGCGAAGGAGCGGACTACAAAGGTTGTAATCCCTCTCTCTTAGATATAAAGATGTTTACATGCTTTGTTAACCCTAATTATCTAGTAAAGATCCTCGCTTTAGGTTGTTCGGCACTTGAAAAAATTTAGATTTGGCATGGTTGATGCCTTATGAGCTTTGTGATAGTGCCTAGTAACCCTACAGTGGTACCAGAGCCTAGCTAGAGCATTAGGCGATGTGTAGACGAACTTAAAAGTCCGATCGAACCCCGAAACGTCATATTTGACCCCCTCTCTGGAAATTTTTTAAAAAGATGGTTTTTTCCCTATTAAAAATACTCAGAAAATTAAGCAGGTGATTCTATGGATAATAGTGAAAAACGGACCCCTAATTCCTTAAATTCGCCGCGGAACCGCGGCCATACCAGGCTTTTAGCGGCGGTTCCGCGGCCGTACTTGGGTATCAGGGGTAGATGTTTCTGGATAACATCCGTAGGTATTACTACATGCTTCTGGGAACTTTTAATATTACTCAAATGTTGAGTTTTCTGGAGATCTTTGGAATTCGTTGATTCGATCGGAAAGTTTTACATCGTTTAGTTTTTCAGGTAATTTAGAACGTGTTAAAAGGTTCGAACGGATATCAATAACTCATTTTTTTCATAACGGAAAACTTTCAAGTGTTGGATTTTTCCTCTGTTTGAAACTTTCGGAAAATCATGCTAGCGTATCTGTGGACCCTCCAGAAGAACGTAACTTTAACTCGATTATGTGACCGTCAAAACTGCCATTGAACCCTAGGGTTTGTGGTAGTTTAGCGTTGCCACATGTGAGGCGTTGGTTTGACCCTTCTACGGCTGGTTCATTGGCGCAGTGACATGTTCTGGGATTTTTGAACTCCGCTCATGTGTTGAGTTATTTGGGAAATCTTGGGTGTTTGTTTATTCGATCGGAAAGTTTAACATTGTCTATTTATCTAGAATGTGATACAATATGTGGAATTCATATAGTTAGGCATGAAATGCGAAGTATGTGATATTTCGGATTTAAGATGTCTAAAGTAATTATGGATTCCAAATGTTGTAGTTTTACACTTTTTTTTCTGTGACCGTAAGCGTAGTATGTGGTGTACTGCCGGCTTCGTTGCTATAAATCAACGACAATCGGGATACGCATACTTGCTTACGCTGATGATATGAGATATTATGTGTTGCTGTGATATGTTATATTGGATCGTCGTATTCTGAATAGCCGGGGGTTTTATGTGAGATGAGGGTTTTAATTTTCATTCATGTAAAATTCATTTGTATGTAATATTCTTTTATTGGGGCACTTCCGGGTTGAGAATGATGTCACCATTGTATATTATTTATTTTTCCGACCCGGGAGGAGAGCACAAGTAACCGGGTTCTAGAGTCCAGAGGGAGGCCATCTCGAGGAGTCGAGACCGGGTCTCGTAACCGTAGAATTGGCAGTGTTACTTGCCGCTCTCGTAGGGGTCTTGGGATCTGGGTTTGGCTATTCATCGCGACCGTGGAATCCGTATTTTATGCAGGCGCGAAATAAAACACGGACGTCCTAGTATATCCAATATTTCATATGTTATCTTCTGCTGCAATGTTCTGTGATTAGATCATATTACTGTCTGAGACGAATGCTTATACTATATATATATGATGATATATAAATATTACTGATTTCGTTTCTTCTGTGATACTTAGGAAGCATAACTGATGGGACTTATTAATGAGATTAATAAAAGAAAAGAAACCTGAAAAGATGTTGTAGAATTAAAACTTTATAAAAATAGTAGCTACAATTTTGCTTTGCATAGCGGTATATATGATATACCCTGCACCTTATTCGATGAGGAAAGAGCCGAGATCCCTTCACCGGGAGTGACCTCTTTAGCAAAACTGGCAGATGCTACAAACTCACGGTTTAGTTTTTGATTGCTTCTATAGTTCTTGCTTTGCACCGCGGTATTTGTGAAATATCCTGCACCTTATTCGATAAGGAAAGAGCCGAGATCCCTTCACCGGGAGTGACCTCTTTAGCGAAACTAAGAAAAAGCCTCAAAAACACTCTTTTTCAAAATCACTTGTTTCTACAACGATATCAAGTTCATTACGCTCATGGTTTTCTGAAAAACCTGTGTAGCCCTCCGTCATTTCAGATAGGTATTAATTAGTATTCGTGCTACGGTAGTTTGGCATTCATCAAGGCGTAGTGTACGGTAGCTATTTACTACTTATCTGTAGCATGCGATGCGATTGGATTAGAGTATTCGTACGGCGTTGTTTGGCATTCGTCAAGGGTCGTGCGGGTGGGTTTAATTCAATCAAGAAATGTACAGGTTGAACTTGACTAGCGGACTATGGGTTGTTTGGCATTCGTCAAGGTCATAGCACGTTAGGGGCAGAAGCATTATCGGGAATTTCAAGTGTTGAAATTTTCAATGAGATTGCATACATCCTATGAGATAGTTGGATCCCGATACCCACTGCGAGTAAGAGTTACTCCAGGGAGAATTTTACACAGGACAATTAACCGATCACGTAGGTGACTAGAAAGGTGTTTACGGGGTTAAGCCTCTGGGAAAACGAAGTTTATTTTAATTAGGTCCGTACGAAAACACGGGGAACCTCCCTCAAAGTACCAACACTGGACTGGCTGAAAGATTGGCGAACTTGTAAGGTGTAATTAATCCCGGCAAGTCTTTCCTTTTAGGGTTTGAAAGAAGATTTGATAAAAACAGTGGGAGACATCCTGATTAGATAAGATAATAACCAATCTAATCTTGCAAGAGTATACGGTAAAGTATTTTCTTCTCTCTCTCTCCAGGTAGCGACCAAGTCAGGTTTTAATCAAGATAATAATATGGATGTATTGACTGAACCCGCTTATTATACTGAGCAAGGAAACGTTGGTTTCGTTCTTTCTTATAAGTGTTATAAGACTGAGCAGGAAATTGGAGAATATCTGGATTCTCACACCGCCCAAACGAAGAACAAGCATGCTGATGCATCTTCTTCGGGAGTGTTGGTTATTGAGAACTGTTTCTCAGTTCACTCTACATCCTGGGTATTAGATACCGGATCAGGATCCCACATATGTAATATATTACATGGGCTACGTAAAGGTAGAGAACTGGGAATGGATGATCATTCCGTAAGAGTAGGGAATGGTGCAGATGTTGCAGCCAAGGCAGTTGGCGAATATCACCTTGTGTTACCAAATGGTAATACATTGATTCTGAACGAGTGCTATTACATTCCGACCCTGATATGCAATATTATATCAGTTTCTTTATTGAATAAAGAAGGATATAATTTTGTAATACAGGATAATGTTATGAACATATTCCTGAATCAAAAGTTGATAGGATCAGGATCGTTAAATAATGGCATGTACGTTCTAAATCAAACTACAATTCTTAATGTACAGAACACAAACAAGAGGAAAAGTTCAGAAATAAACGAATCCTTCTTATGGCATTGTAGACTAGGTCATATCAATACGACACGACTAGCTAAGTTACATAAGGATGGATATTTGAATCCGTTCGAATTTTCATCTTATGATACTTGCCAGTCATGTCTCAAAGGAAAGATGACCAAAACTCCGTTTAGTGGACACGGAGTAAGAGTTACAGAACTCTTAGGGCTGATACATAGTGATGTATGTGGACCCATGTCTACACATGCTAGGAACGGTTCTTCCTACTTCATTACATTCACTGACGATCTCTCAAAATACGGACATGTGTTCCTTATGAAACACAAGTCTGAGGCTTTTGAGAAATTCAGAGAATATAAGCACGAAGTAGAGAACCAAACGGGCAAAAGTATTAAGATCCTTCGATCTGATCGAGGAGGAGAATACTTGAGCAATAAGTTTCTGGACTATCTAAAAGAGAATGGGATTCTCTCTCAGCTTACTCCTCCTTATACACCACAACACAACGGTGTATCGGAACGGAGGAATCGCACCCTATTAGATATGGTCTCTATGATGAGCAATGCTGAGTTACCTATTTCCTTCTGAGGGTATGCGCTTGAGACAGCCATACACCTATTGAATATGGTTCCTACCAAATCAGTGCCTACCACTCCATATGAGATATAGAAGGGGAAGAGACCGTCTCTTAAGTATGTTAAGATATGGGGTTGTCCGGCCTATGTCAAAAGGCACAATCCGGACAAACTCGAGGCAAGGTCTGTCCTATGCAAGTTTGTAGGATATCCCAAAAACTCACAAGGGTATATCTTCTACCACCCCGAGGAACAAAAAGTGTTTATTTCTCGACATGCCACTTTCTTAGAAAAATGTTTTCTTATGAAACAAATTAGTGGCAATGATGTAGAACTTGAAGAGGTTCCAGCGACACAAACTACGACAGAAGATTTGATGGAACCAGAGCATTCAGTAGTTCCTGACGAACCCCAGCCTCTCTGCCGATCTAGTAGGATTCCTCATCCACCTGAGAGATACTATGGTTTTCTCCTAGATGGTGGGAGCGAGGATTGTATCATGGAAGATGATGACCCGACTAGCTTCGAGCAGGCCATCATGAGTGGGGACTCTGTGAAGTGGCTGGATGCAATGCGATCTGAGATGGAATCCATATACACCAACAAAGTATGGACTTTGGAAGTTGCTCCTGAAGGGGTAAAACCCATTGAGAGCAAATGGATATTTAAGAAGAAACTTGGTGTAGATGGAAAAGTTGAGACTTTCAAAGCTAGACTTGTTGCAAAGGGTTTTCGTTAACGACCAGGTGTAGATTATGACGAAACCTTTTCTCCAGTGGCTATGCTTAAGTCCATCCGAATCCTACTTGCCATTGCTGCATACCATGATTACAAATCTGGCAGATGGATGTTAAGACCGCCTTTCTAAATGGTGATTTAGAAGAGTGCATGTACATGACTCAGCCAAAGGGCTTCGTAAACAGTGGGAGCAGCGGAAAGGAGTGCAAGCTGCTTAAATCCATCTACGGGTTAAAGCAGGCATCGCGGAGTTGGAACATCTGCTTTGATGTTGTAGTCAAAGAGTTTGATTTCATCAAAAACATAGATGAACCTTGTATATACAAGAAGGTTGCAGAGAGTAAGGTCGTCTTTCTCGTATTGTACATGGATGACATACTCTTGATAGGAAATGATGTTCCTATGCTGCACTCGGTCAAGCTCTTCTTATCAAAAAGATTCTCAATGAAAGATCTAGGTGATGCCTCCTGCATTTTGGGAATCAAGATCTATAGAGATAGATCTAAACGAATACTGGGATTGTCCCAATCCAGGTACATTGACACCAAACTAAAGAGGTTTAGTATGGAAGAATCCAAGCGTGGTAACCAACCCACGATCTCTGGACTCACTCTCTCCAAAGAGATATTTCCCAAGACTGATTTGGAAAGAGCTCACATGCAAGAGATACCCTATGCTTCGGCAGTAGGCTCTATCATGTATGCGATGCTATGTACCAGACCCGATGTAGCATACTAACCAAGTATAGTGAGTAGGTATCAAGCAGATCCTAGAGAGAGTTACTGGATAGCTGTGAAGAACATTCTGAAGTACTTGAGAAGGACTAAAGAGAAGTTCTTGGTGTATGGTAACGGAGAACTCCAGGTGGAGTCCTTTACCGATTCGAGCTTCCAAAGTGATAAGGACGACTCTAAGTCGCACTCGGGATTTGTCCTTACCCTCAATGGAGGAGCGGTGTGTTGGAAGAGTTCCAAACAGGAAACCGTTGCAGACTCGACGGTGGAGGCTGAATACATCGCTGCCAACGATGCTGCAAAAGAGGCTGTCTGGATGAAGAAGTTCATTACTGAATTTGGTGTGGTTCTATCCATTGAGCATCCAATACCTTTGTATTATGATAACAATGGAGATGTGGCTTTGGCCAAGGAACCCAGATCCCATCAGAAGTCCAGACATATTCTGAGGCGGTATCACCTGATCCGGGAGATAGTTGATCGCCGAGAGATCGAGGTCAGGAGAGTTGAAACAAAGGACAACACTGTAGATCCACTCACAAAGGCCATTCCCCAGACACAGTTTGAGAGACTCTTCGGGATGTTGGGTATGAGATACTACAACAGCTGGCCTTAGTGCAAGTGGGAGATTGTTAGTTATATATATGCCCTAGAGGCCATTGTTGTACATATGATGTATATTATAGTGGATGCTTGGATATATATAGAGAGGACTTTCTTGCTCTACGTGATAGTATGCTATTTGGTTTCACTTTGTCTTAACATGTTGACTTGTATTAATTTATTGTCTTTCTCTCACATGTTGATAAAACCCTTAGGATATGTACTCGACTACTGGGACTATGATGAGATCATACTAGTGGGGCCAGGGTAGTCAACGAGTACATCCTATAACTGTTCCTAGTCGAAGGTGTATCGAGACGGGGCATCGATACACCAGAGTAGACTAGCGTATACGCATCTTGACCCATATGATGAGCGATGGATGATCCCATATCCATTGGTGTTTGACATCAAAGATGGTGTACGGGTGCTCAGTGGAGACTGGGTACACTGAACGGACTCGCCGAGAACTCCTAGATGGTAATATACCTATCGTCAGATAGCAGTTCTCCGGTGACACTGGTACAGGTTAGTCTGTAGACCCGAGATCGTCATAGAGTCTTGTGTGATTCCTACTGTGCTTTGATTTCCACCTTACCACGTCTAAGAGGGCGTGCAAAACGGTGTCTTTTGGGTACAGTCCCGAATCATATGGAGGTAATGAGCGATAGGAAGGGATTCGTCTCTCCCAGTGTAGGGAGTTGATGTTGTGCAGTGTTCGATTGGTTATAACTGGAATTCCCTGGCCAGGGCTGATATAGAGTGCTACTGGTGAGTGTTATCGATAGTTTCTCGACCTGTTATGAGCCTCACATCGACACGACTTATCGGTTACTGGGGTCTCTGACGTTTACCACCCCTAGACTTGATATGCGGCATATCAGACGAAGAGACCGGACTGTACGGTAGTGTTACTGACTGGATTCACAGGAGAATGTACAGGCTTGCTTGTTGATCTTCTAATCGCTCAATACCTGGGTGGCTGTTACGTTTAGCTGACCGCTTGTAGCTTATGGGTGTTTGATATGATTATCACCTACTGCCGGCGTATTGATGATTCTTAAGAGTTCTATACAGAGGTTTCTTGACTCAGGCAAAACGGAGTAGGAGCACATATGTGATATGTGCAGGACCGAGAATAATACGATATGAGATACCGTATTCTATTCTCGCGATATATGATATCGGCCGGGTATATGTGATATAGCCGGGTCATCGGATCAAATGTTGATTCGATGAATCGGTACATGTTATATTAGTCGGTTATATGCGATATAGCCGGATTGTCGGATCAAGTGTTGATTCGATAATTTAATGTATAATTATATATGTGATATATTACATTACATTAACTAATATTAGCTCACTTTATTGATTCATTTTCTCACCGGTTAATACATTGATATATATGCGATATATGTTAATTGTATTATTTTCTTTTGTTACAAAAATATATTATATATGTGATATATAATATTGTAACAAGTTATGATTACAAATGCAACATGATTTGTGGAGATTAAACATAGTTTTTGATTTGGGTTAGCTTTTTCATGAAGCTTCTAGAAGCTTTATTTTTGTTTTAAGTTTAGATATTTTTGTGTACATATTTTCTTAATCCAACCCAAACCTCTTACCCTAGTTCATTCTCTACAAGGGTTAAGTCTTCATGATTAACCCATGGTTGATTTGTAACCATAGAACAATTTCATTATTCATCACAAATGGATTTCTTCTTCTTCTTCCTCTTGAAAAAGCTTTCTAGCATTTTGTAAAGTGGTGAATTAAAGTGAGAAAATGAAAACAAAAAGGAGCTAAATTCCTACTTCATCATCCTCATCTATTCTAGCCACTTAGATTAGGGTGTTCACTTCATTAATACTTGATTAGAGAAGTGAGAGCTTGAGTTAAAGATTCTTCAAGTTAGATCATCTTCGAAAAAAAAGACTTCAAGTAAGCACGGATCATTCGGCTTGTGGAGCCTTTCTAGAGTCCGGCAGTTCATGGATCGCGACGAAGGGACTACTACTCGGAGCTTATGAAGCGAAGAAGTGGACTACAAAGGTTGTAATCCCTCTCTCTTAGATATAAAGATGTTTACATGCTTTGTTAACCCTAATTATCTAGCAAAGATCCTCGCTTTAGGTTGTTCGGCACTTGAAAAAAATTTAGATTTGGTATGGTTGATGCCTTATGAGCCTTGTGATAGTGCCTAGTAACTCTACACCTAGTAAACATAGGTTTAAGTGGGACCAGTCTCTTGAGCCTCAGGGAGCCGGAGATATGGGTGCTTGCCTATTTAAGCTAGAAAACTTAACAAACGGTGTTATCAACACGGTAATTGTCTTTGAAAAAGACACAAATCCTACCGTCCATGTGCAGCAGTTACCGATAGCACAAAAACATAATTCAGGACTTCAATTTTTTTTCTATTGTCCGACTCAGACTGAGTCTCAATATAATCAATCTGACTTGAATATGATCCAAGTATAAACTACAATTCAACATGAATCCATGAATCTATATATTCAAACTGTTCAATCTATCAATCTATATTGACTGACCCGAACTATGGATATATTCCATTTACATGTTCATCCATTATATTCGTTCCATTACTGATATCATGGTTTCGGCAAGTCATCCATCTATATACAATATACAATTCAAACAATACAAACAATACAATCAAGATATCGCGGGGTTTATAATGGATAGACTGGTACGGAAGGTGTTAAAAGTTGCACGAGACTGTAATCATAATACACCTAATCTGAATTCAATTGCCGTTGTACCGTGGCTGAACGGTTCCTTGTGCTCCTTATACCTTAGTCCATGGGGAAAGTTGGACTCCTCTCGTATACACTGGTCTCTTCTGTACCAAGCTACAAACAACTACGTTAATATAACAAACAACATTATAAAAGTTATACTCTCTCTGTGTCTATTCTACTTCTCCCTCCTCTTTGGGACTTACCGAGTGATTTGTTCGCTGACGACATTCTCTTTCTTTTCTTTGGAATGTCGTCGGGTGATTCGGACCTTCAGGAGATCGAGCCCACCTTCGAGGACTTAGATCAGCTAGCCTTCGACCCGAAGCTCTAGTTACTTATACATTTCATTTCAGTATTTTCATTTCTGTTATGCCACTGTTTTGGCATTACTTTCCATTCCATGTATTTATTTTTCAGATGTATTGTAAAAAGAATGTTTAATAAATAAAGTTGTTGTTTATTTACATCCTGTCTCTTGTGCATTTTACTTTTATATTGCTTAGATACGCTTAGCGTGTTTACTTCTGAGTAAATACATAGCGGCGGCGTCACGTCCTCTGCCCGTATACTGGGAAGCGGGGCGTGACAGGTTTTGTTAGTGGCCCATGCAGGTCTGAGCTGTATGGAACCCTACCATGCAGTTTTGTTCTGTGTGGACAAGCTAAGCAATATAACATAAGAACCAGCAACTGAAAACATTCCTTACATTACCTATTCTATGAATCGTATCATTTCATATACTTTGAATATGTCATAACCCAAATTTTTCTTTCAAGATTATGGATTCCCCAAACAACACCAGCACGAATGTCAACAGCACTCCCCCACCACTACCAATTACACCTGCCATAGTTGCTCCAATCAATGAGCAGACAGTACTGCTTGAGGCGATCCGCAGCCTCCTGGAAGGACAGCAGAGCAGACTGCCATTCTCTTGAACCGTTCAGAAGCGGAAGCACCCGGAGTGAAGTAATTTCGGGAACTGCACCCCAAGAAATTTTCGGGAAAAGTGAGCCCTCTGGAAGCAGAGGAATGGGCTCAAAGCATTGAAGATGACCTGGCAGCAGCACAAGTGCCAGAGGTCGCTTGGGTACGAGTTGAAAAGCTGCAGCTCACTAACAATGCACGGGTTTAGTGGAAGGCGGAAGAAAACTGTCTTGACCAACCTATCGAATGGAAGACTTTCCGTGACATGTTCGATGCAAAATACTTCCCTGAGACTGTCCGCTTTGATATGGAACATCAGTTCATTCATCTGCAACAAAGTTCAATGTGGACCAAATCTGTAGATGAGTATGATACTGAGTTTACCATGCTCGGTAGGTAAGATATGTCTCAATGTTCGATTTTATATCACATACTACACAGCTAGCATAAGTCCGTAACAGGTTTGCGGCCCATCTCATACCGACTGCTGAGATCAGAGCTAGAAGATTTCAGTAAGGGTTGGACCCGGAAATCCAATCTACATTAGCTACAGGGGATTTCCCAACCTATGATTTAGCTTTGAAGGCTGCCTGACGATATGAGACAGTGGTAAAGAGGAAGGGCAGATCTCAATCTGCCGGAGTGAAGCGTACTGCCACTCAGATGGCAGGAGGAGCCTCTTCAAGACTAACTGTTGAACTCAGAAGATCGGAAGAAATCAATAACCATCCGAGTCCAGATTTTTGCTTCTATAGCAAGAGGAATGGACATTTGGTGAAGGACTGTAGGCGCGCAAAAGGCCCGTGCTTAGTTTGTGGTGCATCTAATCACGGAATTGGAAACTGTCCTTATAGACGCAACCCAGATCACACACCCATCAACTACCCGCAGTGGCCAGCTATCCAGGTTCCTGCACCTCGTCTTGCATTCCCAGCTCCACCATCTGCACAGCCTAATTGCCAATTCCATCACGCACTGAGGAACATGCCTCGAAGGCAGAGAAACATGCCCCAAAGACAGAGGAATATTCCCCCGGTTAGGAGGAATATACCACGGCGTCAGGCTTTCCTTTTAGCGGCCAAAGAAACAGAGGACGTAGACCAAGGTAACCCTGATAATTTCCTCAACTTTTTTCAAATCTTTCGTTCTTTCACATATTTTTCATACATTACCAATAGTTCTATCACCAAACTTTTCTTGAATCCGTTACACTTTCCTTTTACAAATTTCGAGGACGAAATTTGTATAAGGAGAGTAGAATGTAACAATCCTAAACTTTCTGTACAAATTTTTTCAAAAATACAGAAAGAGATACTTGAGCCTGAGCATAAGTTATAAGTTTGATTTGCTTTTGAACAGCAAGAAGGAGCTTGTAGCTCATTGGTAAGACCTTGCACTGCTAAACCAAAGCACCAGAGTTCAAATCCCATCAGCCACACATTCTTTTAATTTAAAATTCTTTTAATCTTTTAGAAGTCCAATAGTCTACACATGCACAACCCGTAAAACTAAAAGTCGCAGCCTAAACAAACGTGTCCACGAGGCTAAACCAAGCATCAGGGACACGTGGCATCAAGATGAGCCCCGACTCGCCCGACTCGGGCCTGCGAACTCGTTGACTCGGTCGGCGCCGCCGGTCTGACTCGGCCAAAACCCAAATTTTCTTTATCTCTGGCGACTCTTGAACTCCCCCATAACCCCTGTATTATTTGTTTTTACAGCACATTTACAGAGCATAATAAAACTCATATTTAATCCATTTTTATTACAAATTTTAATACACCCTTTCACTACCCTAAACCCTAGATTTTTGCTACAAATACCACCCTTCAAATCACCCCCCTCACCCATAAATCCCTGCCCAAACTCTCAAGAAAATTCCAAAGTCTTTTGTGTGCAAGTGGAGTTAGCAAAAGGGCGAAACTCCGACAAACTTCCGACGGCAATCCGAGGAGTTTCCGACGACGAAACGACGCACCGGCAACTCCCATCTCTTACTTTTTCTCTCCTATAGACAATCAACCTATAAGTCCCTACTTCTTTCTCTTTTCTCTATTCTAAAAATATTCAAAACTAAAACCCGACGGAAGCGGAGTTAGTCCGACTTCCGATTCGGTTTTCTTTAAAAACTACACTTTTCCTTAACGAAATAAAACCATACTCTTAAATGTTGACTAATAAACATTAACAAATTTAATAAAATAAGTTGCACATCAAACTAATCATTTTGTAACTTTTATTATACTTTTTCAGAAAAATACCATATAATTTAGTTTCGACATAAACCATCATAATTCCTTGTTATACCTATAAATAGTTCACGAGGTAATGACCTACGTTCTCACAACACACATATCTAACATAGCACGACAGAATTTGGGAACATGGATTCGGAAAATACGACTTTATATATAACTACCTTCAACTATTAAAACATTTTTCTAAAAGAAGTGTATTTTAACAAATCTTTGCAATTGCGCCTCTACAACCCATTTTGGGGAACCCATTTGGGATGGTGCGGATTATCGCACATCGTCGGGCTTAGTAGAGTGAGATGCAGACCTTCGCAAGGAGCATACGATCTCGAAAGATTTTAATACATTTTCCTTTAGAAAAATGTGATTTCTATTATAAATAAATATGTATGTAATTAATATCAAAATATCTATTTTTAATATTTATAATATTGCACATTTCCAAAATTCAAGAAAAACATTCTATTTATAAGAAAATACCATACAATTCCAATATTTCAAATAAATACCTTATACTTTACAAACTATGTCATATTCACTAGAAAATTCACATTAAATAAAAAAAACATTTATGAAAACTCTAAAAACGATAATTAAATACTTGAGATATATTTTGAAAGTATAACAAAACTATTTTACATAAAACCCTCTCAAGTTATACTAAATTATAATAATGACCTTAATAAACATAGGTTTAAGCGGGACCAGACTCTTGAGCCTCAGGGAGCCGGAGATATGGCTGCTTGCCTATTTAAGGTAGAAAACTTAACAAACGGTGTTATCAACACGGTAATTGTCTTTAAAAAGGACAAATCCTGTTGTCCATGTGCAGCAGTTACCGATAGCACCAAAACATAATTCAGGACTTCAATTTCTTTTCTAATTGTCCGACTCAGACTGAGCCTCAATATAATCAATCTGACTTGAATGATTCAAGTATAAACTACAATTCAATATGAATCCATGAATCCATATATTCAAATTGTTCAATCTATCAATCTATATTGATTGAAAAGATCTGGTTCGGGCTATGCAGTGTCAAGACAGTGTTTTGGCTCAAGTAGTCCGTCAGAAGGATAAGAAGCAAGCAGGGTACTTCAAGAGAGTGTTTTGGCTCAAGTAGTTCATCCATTATATCCGTTCCATTATTGATATCATGGTTTCGGCAAGTCACCCATCTATATACAATATACAATTCAAACAATACAAACAATACAATCAAGATATCGCGGGGTTTATAAAGGGTAGACTGGTATGGAAGGTGTTAGAAATGGTACGAGACTGTAACCATAATACACCTAACCTGAATTCAATTGCCGTTGTACCGTGGCTGAACGGTTCCTTGTGCTCCTTATACCTTAGTCCACGGGGAAAGTTGGACTCCTCTCGTATACACTGGTCTCTTCTGTACCAAGCTACAAACAACTACGTTAACATAACAAACAACATTATAATAATTATACTCTCTCTCTGTCTATTCTACTTCTCCCTCTTCTTTGGGACTTACCGAGCGATTTGTTCGCTGACGACATTCTCTTTCTTTTCTTTGGAATGTCGTCAGGTGATTCAGACCTTCAGGAGATCGAGCCCACCTTCGAGGACTTGAATCAGCTAGCCTTCGACCCGGAGCTCTAGTTACTTATACATTTCATTTCAGTATTTTCATTTCTGTTATACCACTGTTTAGGCATTGCTTTCCATTCCATATATTTACTTTTCAGATATATTGTAAAAAGAATGTTTAATAAATAAAGTTGTTGTTTATTTACATCCTGTCTCTTGTGCATTTTACTTTTATATTGCTTAAATACGCTTAGCGTGTTTACTTCTGAGTAAATACGCAGCGGCCTCGTCGCATCCTCTGCCCGTATACTGGGAAGCGGGGCGTGACACTGTGAGATCCACCTCCTTTAAACGATTCCAATCCATCAGCCGATAATCCAAGTCTCACATTACGAGATTCCGCAGCGAACGTGGGAAATTGAGCGTCAATTTTTTGCCACTCTTCACTATCGGCGGGATGCCGTAAGACTCCATCCTTCCTGCAACCATCTGCATGCCATGGCATATGTTCGGCGGTTTTAGACGACAAAAATAATCTCTGTAGTCTTTTCTTAATAGAAAAAAAGCGCAACACCTTCACAGGAATTTTCGGAATTAACTCATCATCCCTCGGCGGCCTTTTAGGTAATATACACTTCGATTCCCTACAAGTTCTACACTTATTTAAGTTCCTGTCATCATCTGTCGTGAATAACATGCAGTCATTTGAACATGCGTCGATTTTTTAATAACTAAAATGGATGTCGGCAATAATCTTTTTCATCTCTTGAAAATTTGCGGGAAGATCGGAATTCGGGTAAGCCTCCTTCTCTATCTTTAGAAAGTCATCGACCGATTTGTTGCTCCATAAACTTTTGCATTTAAGATAAAAACATGTGAACCATCCAATCCAATTTCGTCATTGTCGCACCCTTGTAAAGAGGTTTCTTAGCATTCTCCATATACTTAAAAAAATTAGCAGATTAGAAATCTGGAACCGCATCATCCGTAGGGGTATTATCGTTCATGCCATCATATAACTCGTCCATCATATCATTTAAACCAGTGGTTGATGGGATCTCATAAGTAGCAGTAACAGACGATATGCACCGATTCTATAGTCCACGACCTCTTCATGCAAGTGCCAGATAGTGTAATCTTCACAGAATCCGTTAGTAAGTAAATGCAGTCGAACCGCCCCTCGACTATTCCTTCTACCATTACAACATTTCCTACAGGGACAGGAGATCCGACTACCACCTACTATTGACGAGAATTGCATAAACTCTTCTACACCGATTTTAAATTTAAAGTCAAACTTATTCTTATTTATCCAAGTCTTATCCATTCTTGTCCAGTACGTAAAAACTAATACAGTTCACAATTAATTTTTATATCATAACAAATATTTTAAAATCATACATGATGTTAACAATTCTAACCCGCAGTGAGAAAGCTAAGAACGCGATAGTTATAAACAAAGAAGATAATGACAACAGTGTCTCGAAAATACGTTTGAGTGATTTATCATGGCTGGAAATAATATTAACGCTTCTATGTTTGATGTCAATGGGTAACGACTGTCGAAGGTAAGGCTTATATCCCATTAAGAACGTATAACGCATACACCCTCTGGACTTATATTTTTATTCGCTTCGAGAAAATTTTGGTAGCACCTTCTCGCTGTTCTCTGAGTACACTGCAATAGAAGAGATAAATATTCAATACTATCAGTATTGAGATGATCTCAACTATATTTGTACGGAGAACAGGCGGAAAGGTACTGACGAAGCTCATCTCGAAACGAATGAAAAGCATAAGTATGCAGAGAAGTGTATACATTATACATTCTTAATTTGTCCAAAACGGGACAAATCTATCGGTTATAGTATGACTAGTATTCTCGTCGCATAAACTAAGAGATGGTTGTCAACGAAGAACGATTAACGTTCGAGGTTGACAACGCACGCATAGTTTTATGTCATAAAAATAAGCGTACGCATATTACTGATAAACGGGTTCTAAGTCGCGATATTTTTTCAATGTGAGATACTCGATGACAATATGTATCAGTTTACCTTTTTTCATCATCGAGTATCATGCACTTAATTAGATTGGTTTTGATGGTTGTCATTTCAGTATTGTCGGTTATTTAACTATTTTGTTTAAGGTTTTGAAATTTTCAGTTTAAATGGTAAATTCTCAAACAATTGATATTATTAATGAAGCATCTGCATTCATTAAAATAAACACGCATCCATATAACGAAAATTATATAAAGATAAATCTCACACTCTCTCACACAACCACATTTCCATAAACAATATATTACACACACATCCACGTTACATCCCGACATTGACTATTTGTTTAAGGAATGATGATTAATTGATTTTAAACTCGTGAAAGAAAACATGTATATAGCTAATTGGTTTATGGCATGTCAAGTATCTATATTTTCGGTTTAATTAATACTTAATTGGAGACTTAATTTAGGTATGGTGAGACTTAATTTAGGTATGGTGATTTAGGCTAACCATAGTACTTAAGAATTAAAGATGATAAAGTTGTGTATCGGAGACTGTCGTATATAGAAAGCAAAGAAACAGGAGCAATCACGCCCACGACAGCCCTACAAACACACAAATTTTTAATTACATATGTTTTCATTCTCTATCAACAACAATACACATATACACACGCTCCTAACTATAATTAACTAAAATTAACAACCTAACCCAAACTCTAAACCTAAAATTTTCAACAAATAAATTAATTTAACCCTATCCCCAAAATTTACCCTAACCCTAACCCCAAAATTAACCATAACCCTAACCCTAACACTAACCCCAAAATTAACCCTAAACCTAACCCCAAAATTAATTAAGCCTAACCCTAAAATTATTAACCCTAACACTAACCCCAATATTAACCCTAACACGGAGCATAAAATTAACCCTAATCTTAACCTTAACCGTAAAATTAATCCTTATTCTAAACCTAAAATTAACCCTTACACTAAAATTATTCCTAAAATTAACCCTAATCCTAAAATTACTTAAATTTAACAAAATTTCAAACAACCTAAATAAATTAATAAACCAACTCACCGGCGTCGGAGACGGAGGCTGGAGCTGCTTGGAGAGGAGGCGGTTAAGAGACCGCCGAGGTAGATCTTCGATGAAGAAAAGTCTAGGAGGCGGCCGGGGGAGATCGTCAGAGAGGAGGAGGCTAGGAAGCGGCCGGGGGAGATCATCGATCGTTGACGAAAGGGCTTGAATGACCGAGGAGGCAGGTGGAGGACTGATCGGAGGCCGGAGGAGATTTTTTGGGTGGCCGATAAAGTTTTTTGGGTGGCTCGGGAGGGGTAGAGGAGGAGGGGGGTTGAAAAATTTTAGAAGCCAAAAGGGAGGAAAAAATGGAAGAAAATAAAATTTAGTAAGGGAAGAATGAGGCCGAAGCTCATGGGAAAATTTTGTTAACTTCGGTTAACTATATTTCGACGGAATTTAACCGTTGAAATAATTGTTGACCGAAGTCAACAAAAGTTTAAATTTTTTGGCCTATTTCGACGAGAATATGTGGTCGAAATAAATCTTAAAAAATTTCCCGTCGAAATTACATCCATTTTCCTCTAGTGTACCTACAGTGGCATTCTTGAGCGCCATTATAACTATATTAGCTATAGCAACTAGTTCTATCCCAACGTCGTTAAAAAAATTGCAGCAAGGATGCCGCTAGAGGTATATGCAGTGGCTGATAATGATGTCTATAGATTGTAGCGACAGTCTTTCCAGCCACTATATATAGCCTATTTTTGTTGTGGAATTGGTTTCACAAATCCAAAAAATTTATTTTCGCTGTGTTGACATGACCCTAACATGGTAATTCAATTTTGATGCTATCATGCCAAGTTTTATTCAATTCTTAGCTAGTCCTAGATCCTAGAACCGAACACCAAATTTTCACCTAGCTACACAAAGAGTTCATACCTGCTGTATCACCTTGCCTTTGTCAAAACTCCCAATTTCATGCCGATCTTGCAACCAATCACCGCCTTTCTGTTTCAAAATACGACTAGCTCTAGCTGACGTTTATCGCATCCGATGCAATCAATCAAGACATGGCATGCGTCTATCAATCTCTATAACTCCCAATGATCTCCTCCCTCCCTCTCCAGATGCATTGTTACCGCTATACGGATAGTTTTCTCTAAGATTTGAGACCCCATGATGGAAGGGTTAGTAACAATAGCCAAGAGAGAATTGTTCTCGTATGATTTGCATTCCACACTCCTTTGATTCTAGTACACAATTATCATGTGCTGAACCTTTTAGCTAGTAGCACAGACTGCGACCTGTGGCAAAAGGAATGATGAATGGGTCCAGAGACATGATATAAAGATCAATGGCATAAGATATGTGTATGCACGTGGAGAACCAAGATATCAGGCAATACCTATAGGGTGCTACCAAAACCACATGTCAATAGAAAAATGCTTATGCTATCCATTTGAAATATCTACCAGAACCTGCCCAATAAATAAACACCGTGAGCTCACTTGTTTAGCACTAATATCTATCTAGGTAATAGTTTACCTACCGGCTTGAAATCCTATCACAATCTACCCAAATGACAAACATCATGGCCCACTTGTTGGGCTCTATTATCTAGGTGTGAGATCTATTATCTAAGTGGTGTGGATAGATTATGGTAGGATTTAAAGCAGATAGGTAAAGTATTACTCTATCTACCCCATGTAATGATCTCCATCCTTATGCTGCAAAAACTTACCCTATTTCAAGCTGCTAGCTCATTTCAATTTATCCATATCATCAACCTATAAAATATTTAGCTCTTGTTTCAAGCGATTCATATTATTAACTTTCGAATTTTAAACCTCCCTCCCTCCCTCCAAAGCTATCTACATCATCATTTTGGTTATGGTAAATTACATTGAAATATATTAAGTAACTATAGTAGTTTTTCACTAAATAACCTTGAATTTTTTTTCTTACACCGAAATACCTTAAGTGTTGTTTTTGAGGTTACTTTATTGGAAATCAAATCCATTAAACGCCATAGCTTAATGTAATAAAAAAAACTCAAGGTATTCTAGGAAAAACCCGTGGTAGTTAAGGGTATGTTAGTGCAACAACATATCCTTTTTTATTTAAAATTTTAAATGGGTTTCTTTAGTTTAAGCATCCTATTCCCACCCCTCAATCCGCTTTTCTTTACACATACACAAAGATAAATATCGTATGAAATATATATTTTTTCACATGTATTGCACATGCAAACATATAGTTTTAATTTGATGAAGGGTTAACATTTTTCATAGCAGCGATACCATTTAAAAGACAACCGGACGAAACTTTTTTTTATGTTATTAATGCTAGCAAACAAAACTTTTCACATGTTACTGATGCCAAAGTGGTGGCATAAGCTCTCAAATAAACGTGGGGGAAAAGATATTTGTTGGCATTGTAATTTTCTTTTCTATATTCCAGAGATTAGGAATAAAAAAGGAAAAACAAAGTGAGCTTCATATCATCACTAGTTATTCGCTGTATATAAATTTGGGGTTGCTGGGTACTCACTGTACTGCAGCCCCGCTGCCTGCGGTGTGCAGATCTAGATGGGGTAAAATAGGAGGGCCCCTCCCCCACCGTTGGCAAGGCCCATCCGCCTCCTTTGGGGGCACACCGCAGGCGGCAGCAGATGGTATAGCGCAGGTCCATTACCCCTTTAAAATCCATACAAATATCTAGTTTGTCCCTGCACCCTATCCGACAGAGATCTGATTTGTCGCTTACTAGATATATATAGTTAAGTAGGATCATGTGAATTTAGTAAGAACTTATTGAACATGAAGTTAGGGACCTACGAGCATGGCAATTACTTATTATGCATTGAATGGAATTAATACAGAACAGGTAGCAAAGCTTGGACTATGAGATAGGCTACCTAAGCTTAGGAGGACCCTTATCCATTACTACACTTTAGACCCTTTTTTGAACATTTGTGGTCGTGAATGTGTGCCCTCAGGATATATACAACCACCCTCTCCCTTTGTTTTATTTTTGCTTCAACCAATACTTTTATCATTTGTCCCCGTTACATCTCTCTACCTAAGCAACAAACGGATATTCTATCTGTTTCTTCGCCTAAGCAACGAGCATAGCAAAACTATATTGCTTCGATAGAAAGAACGAAGAACGAACATAGATGGCTTCTACAAAGCATACGACACCAACTAATGTTAAAGACTCAAATGCGAAAAAACCAACCCCAAACATAGCGAAGGCAAACGCTATATAAGTTTATGTTGTTCATTGCTCAAAACCATGTCACGGAAACATGAAGCAAAGCAGTAGAACACGCGGCTATATCTTACAGTGTATATGCTTTCATCAAACACATGAGAGCACTAGAAACCTAGGCTTAAAACATCATATATACTACTTACAAGGACAACTACAGATATACACATGAGCTACTATTATTCTTGATCAGAAATCAGCACAAGACATCCTTGAGCAGTTTGTACCTCCGAGCAGCAGGCTTGGACGAAGACGAAGAACCTGAGCTCTTGGCCCGCGTCGACACGCTCTCTTGAGTTATATCAGTACTGCTGCTGCTTCGCTTGGCTTTATCTCCAGCTGCTGTATGCTTCGTCTTGGAAGAGGAGGCTGGCCTGTGTCTTCGATCCTCGCTTAGGCACCAGTCGCAGACCTCCGAAGGCTTCTCCTCGTAATAGTTACTGCAGTACCTGAGAGTCGGCAAAAACGAGCAACATGTATAAGTATCAAGAATAATAACAATATATATCGATAAATACGTTGAGAACGAAAAAGCAAGAGAAATATACGAATGCTGGAAACGAGAGAGACATCTTGTGCATTGGAAGAGCTTATCAGGGAACCCGACATCACCGCACATCGAGCAAACTGTGTCTGCCATTGATGTGTGTGTGTGTGTGTGGAAGAGAGAGAGAGGGAGAGAGAGAGGCGTGAAAGAAAAAGGGTATGGACAAACTGTCTCTATAGCATCAGTGGTCTCACACTATATATAAATAGAGGTGAGGATCAAAGGGACCACAAAAAAACTCTCTCCGTGCATGATCTCACATTCCTTGTGGGCTTTGCCTTTGCTGGTTGCTTGTCTGCTCCAAAACAAGCAAGGGAGATATTACTATGATATATTCTAGTTGGCATATTATCATGATGACACACACGCACACATCCTAGGCCACCTCCACTGTCTCTTTTTCTCAGCTACACATCCATAGAGAGCTCACTGTCAACTATTCTTTCTTATTTACTTAGTTACAGCATCCTCCTTTGTTCTTCCAAGGTTATCAGATTCTTAACCAGCTAAATCTTTTTCTGATCAACAAAGCTTGTCCTCTGTTATTCTCCTAGGATTACCTATGTTACCCACAGCACAGAGCATTTCGGTATGAGAAAAGAAAACGGGAACATGGCACGTAGAACGCTACTTGTTATAGAACATGATACGATTGGGTAGACTTCTTTTTTATGCTTATAAGGATCGGAAAACGCAACTCTAGATCATGGAGTGTTTGTTGATCACTTGTATGTGTATGTATGTACATATGTATGATATACATGTATATAGATTAATTTCTTTTGCTATCTATACTCTTGGACAAAATGAATATTTATTAGAATATATAGTTTAGCCTGACTTTATTCCCATTTAACAAAAGTTCCTAATAAGTTAATTTGTCTCTTTCGACGTAAACTGGAACAACGATTCTTCTGATTCGGAACGCCGATGTTCCCCAATTGGGAACGATCGTTCCAAATCGCCAATCGCTAATGATTTAGTGATTTATAGGCATGGTTTCCACAAACTTCTTTGGTGTCGCATTGATAATGACAAGATTGCAAGAACACAAGTTTGATGGTCACAAACTTGGTCCAAATAATTGTACTTCTCACTGATATACAGAACTTAGCTTGAATTAAATATCTCCTTGCATGAATATGGTGGCCTCCGTCTCCCTCTGATACCATCTTCAGAACATACTAGTTTGACCTTGTGATCTCTCACATCACCAGCAAACGGGCTACCAACACTCACATCTTTTACTGGTACATTGCCCATAACTCGATCAAAAATAATATCGCCCTTAGGACATGTTAATGAATATCAGAATATCAATTACCCTTGTTTTGATCTATAAGAGTATTCCCATTCTAATGTTCAATCATGCACTTGTGAAATGTAGTGAGCAAGGAACACTACTTTTACCAAAGCTTCCACCATACTTTCACTCAGTTTATCACATCAAATCATTCTCAACAGAAGAAAGAAAGGAAAAAAGCATGTGGCCTCCTTTTCCTTTCCTAGGCTAGTTTTGCTTTTTCGTCTCAAGGAAGACTTTGCCTCAATAGTAGCCTCCTTGTCTTTTTCCCTTTAGTGGTTTCATAGGATTTTATTAATTTCGGGTTTCCTTATTTCCTAAATTTCACTAAATTAGAGGAATGGCAGTCTCTTTCTCCTTTTCCAAGGCAAACCTCTTTTGAAGAAAGCTCCAGATACCCACTGCACTCTCTATGGCTTTCTTTCTTTCAACTTCAACAGTAAGGCTTGGTGTGTCTTTAGTCTTACTCATCGTTTTTAGTACCAGGTCACATGTGTTCCTATGATAAGCCTTTTTTCATTTTCTATGTTGTTTCCAGAAAACCAATATTCTATATGTGGAAACTGAGCTCTATGGGGGCATGCTGTCTTGGTGTGCCACATTGTTTGGAAGTTGTTGCCAGAGCCAACCCCTGTTCCCTTTGAGAAAGGAGAGTGGATCTCTCTCACAATTAAGAAAATTCACACCAACCCAAAAGGTACAGCAGCAGAAGCAACATGCCTTTGTCCGAAACTTTTGGGGCCGGCTACATGAATACTCTTCTTCCATTTCGCACTTAAAGGACGCCTTTCCAATTAGATTGACAGTGCACGCATTATCGGCCCCCCATCACACGCTGACCCTAAATCACAAACAATATAAAAAAAACAATACTTTGGGACAAGAGCAAGCATCCTTTCCTATATGCATATATTAATACATAGTGAAGGCTTCTTATTGTTCATCACCAGGAAACTTCCAGTTCATAAATACGAAAATGACCCTCGATTCCTTATATTCATAAGAAGAATGACATTGATTCCATTACTCTGTGCTGCTAGGCCTCCACCCATTACACTTAATTACTTAATATAAGAAGTAATGGAATTAACATTATTATGTGATTTTCATTAATTTATACTTTTACTTCCTAAACTTCGAAAAGAATATTCAAGCAAACGCTCTTCCAAGAAATTTCCATCTTAGGATTGGAATTTATTCTATGAAGGAATGTCTAGAAGGAACCAAAAAAGAATGTCCATCGAAATGGGGTCAGCATGGTGCACAAGGTTCCATGAAAGAATTGACAAAGTTTCATGAGTGACTATCAACCAAGGTCAATTATCTCATAACCAGAGCTAACTTAGCGGTTGAAGAAAAGATGGACAATATAAAGGCTTTCCTCTAAATTTTAAAAGACTGGTCTCCTAGAAGCAATAGGCTGACGGATTTGTTAATGAGAATTACAGTTACTTGATAGCCAAGATTAATTACAGTTGATGCTTGGGTATCAAGCAATAGAAATGTTGAGACTTGAGAGACGACCTGCTCCTGGAGATTTGCAGGACATGACATGGATTGAGTTCCAAACTGAAGCGACTCCAACTTCCAGGTGGTCATTCATTATGTGCTTTTTAGAGTACAAACATGCGCACTCACAAAGAAGGGTGAAGAAGAGGTCACCACTGAGATATGGAAGGTATAAACAAGATATGGTTCTCACTTTCCAGAAATTCCTTGTATGCATCCTTGATAGTGTGACAACTTCCAGATAGTGGCGTAGGGCCGTAGGATTTTTCTTTGGAACAAAAAGGTTGAAGGAAAAATCTCGATAGCAGAGCAGAGCAGAAACTCACTGATCAATATATAAGCAATGCATCAACCAAACAGAAATTAGGTGTATTTGTAAATAAGAGAAAAGATGATGAGGTCAGAGCTAGCTAATGTTGGAGGTAACCTACGCGGTAGCAGGAATTAGTTATTTCATGGTTCTCCTTGGCTCTGAGATAATTTGCAACATGTCTCTTCCTTTTACCTGCTCAATTAGGTTCCAATGTGAGAAAATAAATATAATTATCACCTTACAGTATACATAAAGGACTTGGTGTTCAGCTGGTCAGTGAAGCAAAATCAAATCCTGTATATAACACTAGAACAAACCCAGGTTTATACTAAATATCTTGTGGTTGAAGTCGTTTAAGAAAACAACTAATGCCCGTCTAGTTAAAAGGTAAAACAATCAGTATTGTTTGTTGATAAAATTTTGTGTTCAACTCGTATAACCTAGGCAAATGTGGATTCTTCAGAAACTCTCATAGTTGTGTATACTTTAGGAATTCAACACGGCTCGAATAGATTAAAAACGTAATATGAGGACCGGTGGTAAAATCCATTGTGACCTTTGAGCCATTTAAAAAAAAAAAAAAGAGGTCAAGCTCCATAAAAACCGAGTCATTTTCTCACTTGATTGAACCCATGATCACCCCTACTCCAAACACAAAATCAACATGCTGATGAAACCAGCTTCCATGTGGGATCTGATAGGCTTTGTCTCTTAGTTCTCATACTTCCTGGGTTTCATATACTAGCTAAATCTAGAGGCAATTCCTATCCGAAGCTTCTTAGAAGATAACCCCACATTGATTAATGCTGGTGAACTAATCAACTGATTGAACTCTACCCATCCAACAGATTCCAATACGACTCAAGAAAATGGGTCTTCAGCAAGTATAAGCCTGATTTGGGGATTGTATCCGGATATTAGACGTTCAGGTGCATAAGATGCACAATACGAACAGCTTTATATGCATAAAATTTTAACAGTATAAGCCAGTAATGGAGGTAGGTTTTGTAGGATAGTCCATCAGACACCATCGTAAAACGAAGACCGCTCTTGCTCATGTTGTTTTTGCATCTATTATTTCTTCCCATCGTTCATGATTATATACCCAAGGCTACCAGGAATAGTTGTAGCTGATAAGAGTATTCAAGATTTCAACTCGATGACTTGTACCAGATCTCGACTCCCAAAAACATAACCCTGTATGAGTTTTTCCTCCTACTGAACAGAATGTTGGTCAGATAAATAAAATGCAGAAACATAATTTTGCCAATATGCTCTTAACAACTGTATATCGTGAAATTATATGTTTGATTGCATATATCTAAACAATTCATATGTAAAAAGTATGTCCCTATAGTTCAGTTCAAAATGGGTGCAATGCAATAACGATCGTCAAGGTAGAAATGAGTGCAATAACGATCATCAAGGTAGAAATGAGTAACGGTACAATTTAAGTTTAAAAGAGAGAAAGGCCCATGTGTATAGTTTTCCCAAATATGAAGATAATCCTACGGTTGTTCACTTGAAGCATCCTGCTACAGAATCCCTATAAGGATGAGAATGCGAAGGACATATAAACACTAGATCGTATTTTATCTGCATCTGTTGATTTAGATCCAACCCGATGCACGACAGCCTGCCCACAATATGAAAAATGTGGATTCCAGAATTAGAAAAACAAAATTATTTTTTCCCAAATATGAAGGAAAAAAAAATTCCAAGAAGAAACCCACTAACCATAAAACTGCACAGCCTATTGTGTAGTAAGCCATCAGAGAGTGACATTGCTTTGCAGATTTCAATATGTATTGTTTTCAGCGAGATTAACCGAGAGGGTTAAGACTAATGAGTGAGAAAAGGAAAGAGCAAAGTTCGTGTTTGACAATTAACAATTAGCGGAAGCAGCAAATATGACTTGTTTGACAATGAACAACTAAATTTTGCTTGCAAACCAAAGACATGTTGAAATCTCATTGTCGCTTGCAAACTAAAACATAACATTATTTAATTGGATAACCAACAATTAGGGATAAGATTTATTTGATTGGTATGCCCATTTTGCAGTTGTTGTGGTAAAAAAGATTCACACTTGTCATACTCATACATTGAAGGGTGCATGAACTTTATACATATTGGTATATACGCTAATTGTGACAAATGGGCAAAAAATAATTTACATATCAAACAATTGAAAATAAAAGCCTATGATAGGTCTCATACTTATACAGAAAGTATACAACCCATCATAACACCAAAGCCCGGCCTTTGCCCACTCCAATACTCAGTGGGATAAATGCAGTAAATCATTCACCTAATAACATGATTAGCATAATGTCTCCAATATAAGCGATTGATATATAGAACGTGCAGAAAGAGAAAGTTTACCTGTTTTACGTTCATTCTTTCCAAGAATAGGGGGCACGGTCAACGACCAAGTAATCCCCTCGAATGTCCTTTACAACGCGAATTTCGTCATCCAGATACACAGAATCAAACCTACAGGCAGGAGATTAAGCCAGCTTAATGAACTTTGCTCACAGAAAGCAAGCATATTTTCTCCCAAGGCACAGGAATATTAGAGACAGCTAATACATCAGAGCCAAAACTAAAAGCGTCAAAAATTCAATCCAATCAACTCAGGATAACGTTAGGTCACTACAACAAACTCAGTGCTCTTATGATGTAAAACAACAATGTTGTCGACTGTCAAATGATTCTCAAAATGCCGAGTACCTTACCCATACCAGCGCACAAGAGATTTGGAAAGCCAAATGCAAGGATTGCTGGTTCTGCCACAGAGAAGTAGAGCTGTTCACATAGCCAAACCAACTATCCTGCCTACAGGTCTCTTCTTTCATTAATACAGTCATCTATCAGTCCCCATCTCTTGTTATTTATGCAACTTAACAAACTATTCATGCCCGTCTCAGCAATCTACCCTGTGAAAATCAGAATGTTCATAGAAACTGAGTGATTTCTACCTAATGACAATCATGAATAATCTTTATATATAATAGAAAGTTGGATGAAGGTGTGAAACTTTGAGATATCCTCTTTTACCCCTTGACTTTGACTATTCCCTTTTGGATCAAATTTGGATTATGTAGGTATTTTGGAGAATATGGTCTGGTAGTGTGGGCAACAACAACTGAGCCTTTTATCCCAAACATATGGAGTAGGCTACATGAACTAACAAGAGAATCACGCCGGGTCCAGCACATGAATCCTCCGTCTCCACTCACTCCTATCGAACAATATACTTTCATTGAGGCCTTTGACAACCATATCTTTTCGTATCACCTCCATCCATGTTTTCTTCGGTCTCCCATTCGCCCTTTTGACATTGCCTATATCGAGAGTATCTATTCGTCGAACCGGTGCTTCCATAAGTCTGGTAGTGTGGGCAAACATGTATATTTAGCTATGAACAAAACTTTTGGATACCCATTTTTCCCTTGACATCAAGTTTTATAGAGGTTTGGTGGTGTGGGCAAACATGTAAATTTAGCTATTTACAAAAATTGATATTATAAATGTAGCTATGTAAATTTAGCTTTGCAAATAAACACCACATTTTTACCATCATATAAACTGAAAGCTACAAAAATATAAAAAAAAGTAAAAGTAAAATAAAAATAAAAAAACCTACAATTTTGTCTATTTTTGCATTCAAGAAAGTTTTTTGGTATTAAGTTTCTATGATATTTAACAAAAAAATGCTAAGAATTAGATTTTTTTAACATAACCATCATTTTCGTAATTAAAAAGAAAACACAATTTAAGATTTTTTTTGGTAATTTCTTATAATGAAATCCGTGTAGATGAATATAATTATGAATTTTTTTGGTGATTTTTTCGAATATGATTATGATTTTTTCGATAATTTCTTATTGTAATAAATACCATATACTTCATCCGCTACAAACAAATACAACGAACTTTCAATTTTTTTCAGATAAATGCCATTGAATTTGTCCGCTACAAATAAATATCATGACTTTCGAAGTTTTCGAATAAACATCATGGACTTTGTTATTACAAATAAATAAAATTTCAATATTTTTTAAAGATTATTGTGAACTTTGTTTCATTGCAGATAAATATCATCTAACTCTATGGATGATCCGCAAATCCCAAGCATCGCGTGGAGTTTTACCCTAGTATTACAAATAACAGGACAACATAGAGTTAGAAACCCCGTCAAAGCTCGCAAAGATTCTGCTTGGATTATAATAGAAAGCTGAAGCTCGAAGCAGGCAAAAATTCTGTCAATAATCACCTCCCAGAAAAGACGGTGAACTCAGATTCAATGCAACTTACTATAACAGGATTCCAAGTACGTGCTCAAGGAAAAATAGCAAGGTTTATGACGGGATTTAAGAATTGCAATAAATCCTTCATTTTCCACTATACACACCATTTCAGGAGATTAGAGATAGATACCCGCTCTGAGACTTCTAGGAGAACTAAGATCTTATTACATTGTAAAAAGTTTCCACCAAATATGCATCTACTTTACTACTGAAAGCAGATGGTGGGGGGGAGCAAAGCTCATACATTTAGACCTAAATGACAATAACAAGACTTTACTCTCTTCTCAGACAAGGAAAAATAAGTCATTATGCTTACATAGCCTATCCATGGCTTCTCACAACTCTCACACTGCCTTTCTTCCATGGATGCTTCAACAATAGAGCTTTTATACCTTTCTGCTTATAGCTTCCAATGTCAGTTCTCCTCACCAACTTAAATGGTCCGGCTGACTTGCTAGAATATTAAAATGTGAGCATATTAACCTCAATGCCTTAAAAAGAGGGAAGCGAATATGTGACTCAAATATTGAGTCCAAAGGAGTAACATGTAGAACTAGTGGTGACTCTCACACTCCCCTCAGAATCAACCCTTCCTCATGTACCTACTCTAGCTAGCTTACCAAGTTGTTTCCAAACCAAACAAACTTTAAGGATGAAACCAATGTTAAAACCATGGTTTGAAATCTCGGCCCGATCCAAGCTAGCTGGTTCCGATCCTAAAAATGACCACCCGAGTTCAGAAACCGATATTGTATAATACTGCTTTTACTATTTCATAATCGGGTTTTTGTATTAAGTTAATTATTGGTGAGTGGGTTCAATAATGATGGGTTCATTAATTATTTAATGAGTCTATTATAGTTTATTAGGTTAGGGCTTTTTACTAAAAAGTCTCCTCGTACTTCTCTAATTACTAAAAAACCTCTACATTCTTCGTACTTACTTAAAAAATCCCCATACATTTAAATTGCACTAAAAAGCCCCTCTCACTAGTTTTCCATCAAAATTTAGTGTCCCGTTAGAAAGATGGCTATGGACTTGTGTTTGAGATGTTCTCTTACCTTTTTAGTATTTAGGTAGGTCTTTCTCTTATAAAAATAAACCCACGTCCTCGCTTAGTTGAAAATTGGAATTTAGCGCAACTAAATAATCTCTCCTTTCAAATGAGGTTGTCCAGAAACTCGAAACTAGCAATTGAAGGGACAACGGCATCGACAAGCTCATTACTGGAGAAGGTTAAGAAAGATGAGCCCGGTTTTCATAATCAATTTGAGAGAACTTTGATCGAAACCCTAATTCTAAAGCCAATTTGGTGGAAAATTTAAGAATTTTAGGAAAAGAAGGGGGTTGTGAAGGTTTTTAAACCCTTAACCCAATATTCACCGTTAACCTACTAACGGAGCAATGGAAAATGCAAAAAATATTCTCTTTTTGGTATGTTAGGAGGCTTTTTATGCAATTTAGATGTATGAGAGTCTTTTAAGTAAATACGAAATATGGAGGGGCATTTTAGTAATTAGCGAAGAATGAGGGTGCTTTTTAGTAAAAAGCCCATTAGGTTATTATAGTTAGTTTGACATCATTAAAACGGCTTTATACATCATCAATTACAAAAGAATTTGACAAATTATTTCCGGTTACTTCAAAAATTTATGTAAAATCTTTTCCTCGTTCTCAAAAATTCTTTTTCTCAAACAATATTTTAAAAGCGGAATAAAAAAACGGAACGGTCGATGAGGGTGGCTGCTCAATCCGCTCAAAAATCAGAAAATTGACGTTTTCATACATTTCCATTTCTTGCCAATAAATATTAATTTTAATAGAGATCTAACTATTTTATGTTCCTTTTGCGCTTGAAAATGTTAAATTAGCATAATGAAAGGCGTAAACAACCTAAAATGCAAATTGATTGCGATGAAAATCTTATTGGTGCTAGAATTTCGTTTCAAAAATAAACATCAAATGTAACTAGAAGAACCAACAAAATTAATAAAAACAACAAAATAACAAAAAAAAAGTACGTAGAAGATTGTAGCCCAAGGTAAGTCGAGTCAAAATCGAATTAGAAATTCAAGTTCGAAATTCGAAAACTTCTCAAAATTGAAATAGGATAACCTTAGGATTGCTCGAAATCGATTCAGATTTTAATATCTTGAAGTCAATCAGATTCGAAACCTTAATTTTTGAAGTTTCGAAACCCAAATACTGAAGCTTGTCGAAGTCAGCTCGAAAACCCATGACCATGTCGACTTGAGCACGCCAGAAAAAAACATGTAAAAAGAGAAGGAAAAAAGATGGGGTTTTGTAATAATTGATATTTGTGTCATTCTCACTTCAACAACAATACTTATATATCCATTATAACATTTATGTTGGGGCAAACAAAAGTCTAGCGGATTGCGGAATGAAATTTAGGAAGAAAATTTATTTTAGAGAGGAAATTGAACAACTTTCTCGTATAATAAGAGTTATTGAAATAATTAAAGAGCATAAAATTAAGCCTTTTGCTTTGAAAAGGCCTTGAAGCTTTGATTTTATTTTTGAATTGGATACTTTTTACAAGGCAGCATCACATCTTTATATAGAGGTGAAAATTAACTATTTCACCGAACATGCATGTAATATATTGTGCGAATACTACGGAAGTAAACTACAACTTGATTTCTATAATGCATATAAATATTTAACACATTTATCTTATCTACCCATTACTTTTGACTTTAAGAATGCAAATTGCAAATTGGTATGCCGGGATATGTTTTCACACTCGTTTCGAAGGTGATATCACGGTAATCTAAGCAGCAGCAGACAGTAACACTTTCATCAGCAGAAGCTGAATACAAATCAACACAAGCGCCGCATGTAAAGCAATTTGGCCCAGAAAAATTCTCTCAAATCTGCAACAAAAGCAAGAAACTCCAACAACAATCTACTGCGACATGTCAGCAATTGCTTTAAAAAATCTCGTATTCTATGCAAGATCTAAACACATCTTGATTCGACATCATTTAATAAGAGAGCTCGTGAAAAAGATTGAGATCGAGCTGGAGTTCATCCTAATAGATCAACTTATGGATATTTTCACTAAAGCAAGCACTACGGAAAATTCTGTCTACTTCAGAAACAGTTTGCAAATTGCAAACTAAGGGATGTTAGAAAACAATTTCCAATTTACCTCCTTAAAGTCAAAAGTAATGGGTATATAAGATAAATGTGTTAAACATTTATATGCATGTAGAAATCGTATCGTGTTTACTTCAATAGCATCCACACAATATGTTTTATGCATGTTAAGTGAAATAGTTAATTTTCAACTCTATATAAAGATAAAGATGTGATGTTGCCTTGTAACAAGTATTCAATTCAAAAACAAAATCAAAACTTCAAGGTCTCTTCAAAGCAAAAGGCTTAACTTCTCTTCAATTATTTCAATAATTCTTATTACAAAAAAATCTTAATTCACTAAAAACCCTCGTGGTTTGGGATAATGTCTAAAAACCCTCCTGTACTTCCGTCATTACCCAGAAACCCCCCGAACTTCCAAATTGTTACTCTACTGCCCTATGGCCGTTAAATTAAATTTTAAGCAGTCATTTGATCTATCACATAACCACTGTTGGGTTTTTTCTTTCCAAATCAACCTTCTTCCTTATGTTCCCTTTCAACAACCTAACCCTAAATTCCCCAAACCTGGCCCGTCGTCGAGCTCGTCATCATCAACGATGCTCCCCTTTTACCGAGATGCAACGCGCTTCTGGAAGAAGGTCGGCGGAGCTCCGATAGTGGGGGAGATGTGGAAGGGGCGGAGGATCTTGGGTTGGGTTGGATCGAAGGAGTCAGAGGGGTTGGAGGATGCGGATCCGAACCCGGTGAAATTTAAATAGCTGAATTGATAAAGCAGCACGTGAGAGGGATGTGGTGGAGGAAGGGGTGATGACGTGGCGAAGAGGAGGGAGGAGGTGAGGCCCATGAGGAAGGAGGTGGGGTCAGAAGGGGAGAGCAACCACGTGGCGACGGCGGAGGACGTAAGGCCCACGTCGCCAACAGCGGTGGGGGAGTCCATCCAGGACGTGTTGTTGAGACTCAACGACATTTTGAGGAAGAGATCGATGCGAATGACGGGAAGGATGAGGATGTGGTGGAGGTGCATGATGTCGGAGATTGTGAGGATAATGATCATGGGGTTGGCGAGGATGGGGATTATGAAGATGATGATGGGGTTGATGAGGATGTTGGGGACGAGAAGGATGTCGACGAGGAACTCAAGGCCTACCGCATCGTCCCCATCTTCCCCAACCCTAACCCTAGAAACCCAAACAATTGCAGCTTCAAGATTGCTTCTCCATCCAGGACCGGGCCAAGGACATTCCCGTCGTCTCCGGTTCCTCTTTAGCCTTGCCAGAGTTCATGGGCGTCAGCGTTGGCGTCGGGATCTTTCATTTTAAGTTGGGAGAGAGAATGGGTAAAAAGGTCATTCAATAAGGGATTTAATGGCAGGGGCTGTAGAGTAACGAATTCAAAGTTTAGTGGGTTATGTACTAACGGGAATACTACAAGGGGTTTCTGGACATTATCCCAAACCACTGAGGGGTTGTAGTGAAATAAGCCCAAAAAATTATTCAGATTCCTCTTAAAAATAAGTTTGCTTCTCAAATCTCATTCCGCAATCCACGAGACTTTTATCTTCCCTAACAAGCATCATTTCTTTACATAGAGGTGAAAATTGACTATTTCAGCTAACATGCATGGAACATAATGTGTGACTGCTACGGAAGTAAACAAGATTTGTGCAGTGCATATAAATGTTTAACACATTTATCTTATCTATCTATTGCTTTTGACTTTAAAAAGGCAAATTGAAAACTGCCTAAACTTATGAGATGAATCCATCAATCAAAATATGGTTTAATTCAAAAAAACACCAAATTCTCTTAAAATTATGATAAACTATCATTCTTTGAAAGTTTTGTGGTAGTTTCTTATAATTATTGCTGACACGGCACCTTAGTTATGGTAGTTTTTCGTAGTTTTTGAACGTTTTGTGGTAGTTTCATGAGTTTTTGAATGTTTAGCAGTAGTTTCTTGTGTATTTAACAAGAATTAGAACATTTCTCGTAATTAAGCAGGCCAAAGTATTTGATAGTTTCTTGGAATTAAGCCAGAAAATATGTTTTGTAATGTCATCCACTTAAGCTAAATAAAGCGGAGCGGCGAAGGCCGTGCTTGAGCGGCCTCTTTTTAAAACACTGTTCTCAAATGATATAAAATCCATTATTCGGATCCGATATGGCCGATATTGTCGATTCCGGACCCAAAAGTTACCGTTCGATATTGATCCCAATGCCCAGATTCTAAACCTTGGTTAAAACTAAGGATAGCGTAATACTTAGAATTCACCTCCAAAAAGTGAAGTGAAATAGCTGAAGAGTGAGTTACATGAATTCTGAATTTATTGGTTTTAATAAGACTAAATTGCATAAAAGCACGAACTATCAATTTTTGTGCGATAAGTAACAACAAGCCTTCATTCCAAATTTTTGGGGTCGGCTTATGAATCATTCTCTTCCATTCCGCATATGAATCATTCTCTTCCATTCCGTTTTATTAAGGACCGTCTGCTCGGTCAATTTACCAATTAACATATCGTTCTATCCATGTTCGTTTAGGTCTATCCTTACCCCTAGTCGCGCCATGACCTATAATTGTCACTTTGTCTAAACTGGGCATAGATTTGTCTTCGTTGCATGTCACGCCATGCTTCCCAAAAGACGGGGAGCGAGAGCAGAAAAAGCCAGCAACGTACTCACATCGAGAAGCACACCTTCCCAATATGAGTACGCTAAGCGTCTGGATAAGCAAATAAATAATTTATAAAAATTTCAAGAATCTAAAAACAATAAAACAAAAGTCCGACAAAATTTATTATATAATCCAAATAGATAACTGAACACAGTTAGAAAATTTCAAAGACCGGAAATAAAAAGAATAGCCTTGAACAAAAAGCATACTGCAACTGATTCCAGAGCTCAGCTTGAGCGAAAAAGTAGTTGATGTTATGCTTGCTCGGCTCGACTTCGTACTAATCTTGGTTTCTTGCCTCAAAGTCACCTGACGGACATTCCCAAACAAAGAAAATGGAATGCCCGTTAGCGAACTAGAGTTCGGTAAGTTTCCAATTTTAAAAATAAAGAGTATTAAAAAGAAACATAATATATATATAAAAACAGAAGGAAACAATCAAGCACGTATAAATAGTAATAGATATAAAGGATCAATATCATGATGTTTATTCTCTAGATTATACTATCATATTTTAAGTTTATAAGTTCGACTAGTGAGGATTTACACGTAACGAAGACGCTCTGTTTTCACTCGGAACAACAGAAATACGGATTCAAGATATTCATAAGTTAGTAATGTATTGTCCCGTAATACCTGGAACCACAACGATCATGTATGACCCCCGTTACACGTATATACCCATATTCGTCAAACTTTTCCATCCGCATGTCAATTAATTATTTAAGTTCTAGAGTAGGACACAAATGCTAGCACGAATTCATGAATACTTGATATATTGTAGGTTCATGAATTCACGAGTTCATGAGTTTCATGTATTCAAGTGGTTAATGTCTCGGGTTCATGGATTCACAAGTTCATGAGTTTCAAATATTCAAGTGGTTCATGTCAGGTTCATGTCAAATATATGAAATACAAACAGCCGACCGAATTCAGAATAGAAGTAGTATAAACAAGAACAGAAAATCAACAAATAACAAACTCCTGTCAAAATAGTTCCAACACGAGAAATGTAACCCTAGGTGTTGGGTAAACCGCGCAAAAATAACGAACTCAATACGACAAGCATAGAGAGTTATGATTTTTCTACGACAACTACGCAGATAATTCCTGCTTGTCCTTGTGTTCAGATCATTGCATGTTTTTAAAATTCATTTTTAACAGGGTTCCGTCGCCTTTCAGAAAAACCGATCTGAAAAGGAAAGGTAGCTACCTTACCTAAGATATTCCAGAAATCAAATTTGAACTCAATTGGGTTTATGAACCACAAACTATCGTGTTTTTAAAGTAAGGGTTGAAAACAGTTTTCAGGTTTTACAGATCAGATTTAAGGTTACAACTTCAAGGGCGCAAACGAGCAAATTCAGGTCTTACTTTTAAAATACTTTAAATTCGAAAGTTTTAGATCAGAAAGTTTAGCAAAAAGCCCAACCGCGTTTGCCTAATTCGGTTTTCAAGCGGATGAGTTACATGGATTACGGTGCCGCTGCGAAGAGCAAACCATATTAGTTTCAGGTTTGTCACATAGCTTTAAAATGCAGATTACGTCGTTTTCTGTATGTTTATTTTAAAGAAAAGTGTAAATAAAAAAAATTAGCTTATTCCTTGTAGTTATCTCAGAAATCCAAGTTTACTCAATTTGGATTTCTGTATTAGTAGAGATTCCTATTCCAAATTGAAGTTTAAAAACAGTTTCAGAATCTAACGAAATGAAGCAGCGACTTTGCCCTAACTTTGCACACCGTGATAACCATAGGGAGGCGTCAATCGCTCGTAGGTTAGTTGACTACGACAGAACGGTCGCGGGATCAACAAGATGTACGCAATTAGAGTTAAGTCTCCCTATATCGAAATATAAGGTGTATAGAAAAACATGTATATATGTATATATTCTCATCATTCTCAACAAATCACACAACGTGCATCCATGACATGAGGCACACCCAAAAAAATACTAATACGTGACATGAGGTGCATCAAAAATAAATAATAGGATGCACCCGTGACATGAGGAGCATCAAAAATAAATAATATGAAAATAGGATGCACCCGTGACATGAGGAGCATCAAAAACAAATAATATGAACATCACAAAATAGGATGCACCCGTGACATGAGGTGTATCAAAAATAAATAAACATGAACAAAAAGACACCCATAAGGCCATAACATGATTTGTAAAATTGCATACTAATAAATAATCAAATTAAAAGCAATAGCTTTTCATACGACTAAGGTAAAAAATTTAGGGCTTTACATAGAATCTCCTTAAAAAAAAATTAGCACGGCATTACGGGACAATGCATTACTAGCTCATGAATCTCTTGAATCCGTATTTTTGTTGTTCCGAAAGGAAACGGAATATCATTGTTACGTGTAAAACCCTCACTAGTGGAATTTATAAACTTAAAGCATGATGGTCCAATCTAGAGAATAAACATCATAATATTGTTCCTTTTATCTATTGTTATTTATATGTGTTCGATTGTTTCCTTCTATATATATATATCATGTTCTTTTAATATTCTTTATTTTTAAAATTGGATACTTACCGAACTCTAGTTTTCTAACAGGCATTCCATTTTCTTTGTTAGGGAATGTCCGTCAAGTGACTTTGAGACGAGATCATGATCAGTACGAGTCGAGCCGAGCGAGCATGACAGCAACTACCTTTCCACTCAAGCCGAGCTCTAGAATTAGTCGAAGTATGCCTTTTGTTCAAGGCTATTCTTTTTATTTCTAGTCTTTGAAATTTTCGAACTGTGTTTCGTTATCTATTTGGATCATGTAAAAAATTTGTCGGGCTTTTGTTTTATTGTTTTTAGATTCGTGAAATTTTTATAAATTATTTATTTACTTATCCAGACGTTTAGCGTACTCATATTGGAAAGGCGTGCTTCTCGATGTGAGTATGTTGCATGCTTTTTTGCTCATTTCGTCTTTTGAGAAGTGGGACGTAACAGGTTTTGTTGGTGGCTCATGCAGGTCAGTTCTGCATGACCGTTGAAAGCAGATAATACAAGAATTTAAATAATAAATCCAACATTTATTCTTCTTCATGGATCTCATTCATTGGATCCATCTTGAACTTCAATTTTAACTTTCTCGAAAATCGTATCTCGAGACATATTGTAGCCTTTTTTGATTCCTTGAATTTCTATTAGTTCCTTTCTTCCTTGCATCCCGTATAGTATCTTTCCTTACATCCCAAGACAATCGGGAGCGTGAAGACGACTTGAGACGGCGTTATCTTTTACTTTTCCTTACCCTGTTACAACATACTCCTTTATGAATTTCGGGGACGAATTTTTTTAAGAGGATAGGCTGTAATGATTGCACCATGATTTCTTTCTTGAATCCTATTCCCTTATATTCTTCCTTACTTTCACGACGGTCATGTCTCGAGGAAAAGGAGACGGAAGTGTAAACTCTTCATCTCCATCTCAATGCTTCTTGTAACCATCTTGATCCCTTTTAAATTATAGTCAACTAATTCGTTGTTTGCATTTCTTATCTCTTATATGCATTCTTCAAACTTTCATATTGACTTAGGAATTATTCTAGGAAGCTTGTTCCGATCTTCGAATCTTTTTGACTCACAATTATTCAATCCTTCTACAATCGTTTCATCGCAATCTATGCCAGCCAGCCATTTTCTTACTGGTTAGAGTATCAAACGATGGAGCTCAAAGACGACATGCAATGACGTTATCCTTAACTTTCCTATGCCCAGCTGCAACATCCTCCTTCAGAAATTTCGAGGGCGATTTTTTTTAAGGTGGATAAATTGTAACTGTAAAATCCACTTACCTTCCTTTGTAATTTCTCTTTCTTTAATAAAACATTTTTTGTTCGAATCAAGTGTGTATAACTCAATTTCCCTTCAATTTTGATGCATGGTCATTTCTTGTATTCCCTGGTTAAGACACTGCATTGGTATCCCACAGGTCTTGAATTCAAACCCCAGCCTTTCCAAATTACTTATTTCCTTATTTTAATTATTTTGCATTATAAAATCTTGTTTTTAAAGAGAAGGAAAAAGAATTTTTTATTAGATTTTTTGAAAAAAGAGTTACTTTTAAACAAATTGCAATAAATTATATGAAAATAGATATTCAAAATATTAATAAACAGTATAAAATAATATGGTTGTAGGATAAGCTGGATATTGAATTGGTTATATCACATAATATTAGGATCCAAATAAATGAGATAATAGACGTAAATGAGATAATAGACGTACCTAATAACCTAAATAAATATAATATTAATAGCAATAAGAAACATTAATATCACCATAATTTGTAGAATACCTTCAAATATAAAATAATTAATTAGTTTTAATGTTGTTAAAATAGATAAGATATATGATATGATATTTCTAATTAATGTAGTGCAACTAATCAGATTAATTATCTCAACTAATAATATACGATTTCTATTTTATTGTTAGATTAAATCAAATCTTTCTTAAAATGTATCTCTTTCTCATTACTGCCTACCATCTTTTCCTCACTAGAATTTTTGAAATTTTCCTCTATTATTTCTGAAATTTTCCTCTCTATTATTTCTTTATATCTCCTACCTTCAAAATCCTAGCCCTAAGACTCGAGCGAAGGAGAACAAAGATTGCGTACCCACGAGCCTCGAATTGTCGAGGCATCCTTTACCAAACGATAAGGATGATCCTAGATCATCCTTCTTTATAAGTTCTCTCCTCTTTTCTTGTATTATAAAAAACCCTAATTTTGCCTAAGAGAATTTTTGTGAGAAAACTCTAATTTTGCCTAAGAGAATTTTTATGAAGCCCTAATTTTGCTTAGAAAATTTTTTATGAAAAGGCAAAATTTTGGCTTAGATTTCTTTTCTTAAAGCAAAATTTTGGATTTCCATAAAAAAATTCCTAAGCAAAATTAAGGATTTTCATAGTCTCTCAGGAAAAATTAGGGCTCTCTCGTAAAAAATCTCTTAGGCAAAATTTGGGCTTTTCATAATACAAGAAAGAGTAAGTGGAGAAGAGAGAGGGAATTTACAAAGAAGGATGATTTAGGATCGTCCTTATGGTTTAATAAGAGATGCCTCGACAATTCGAGGCTCATGAGTGTGCGAATCTTCATTCTCTTTCACTCGAGTCCTAAGGTTAGGATTTTGAAAGTAGAAAATATAAAGAAATAATAGAGAGGAAAATTTTAGAAATTTTAGTGAGGAAAAGATGGTAGGCGGTAATAAGAAAGAGATGCATTTTAAGAAAGATTTGATTAATTTGGTTTAATCTAACAAAATATTAACAATAAAATAGAAATCTTATATTATTAGTTGAGATAATTAATCTGATTAGCTACATTAATTAGAAAAAGAAAATTCATGTCCTATATCTTGTCTATTTTAACAACATTAAAACTAATTAATTATTTTATAGTTGAAAGTATTCTACAAATTATGGTGATGATGTTAATGTTGCTTATTGCTATTAATATTATATTTATTTAGGTTATTAGATGTGTTCATTATCTCATTTATGTGGATCCTAATATTATGTGATAATAACAAATTCAATATCCAGCTTATCCTACAACCATATTATTTTATACCGTTTATTAATATTTTGAATATCTATTATCATATAATCTATTGCAATTTGTTTAAAAACAACTCTTTTCAAAAAATCTAATAAAAAAAGCTTTTTCCTTCTCTTTAAAAACAAGATTTTATAGTGCAAAATAATTAAAATAAGGAAATAAATAATTTGGAAAAGCTGAGGTTTGAACTTAAGACCTGTAGGATAGCAATGTGGTGTCTCAGTCAAGAAATACAAGAAATAACCATGCATCTAAATTGAAGGAAAATTGATTTATATACAATTGATTCGAACAAAAAATGTTTTATTAAAGAAAGAGAAATTCAAAGGAAGGTACATGGATTTTACGGTTGTTACATTGCACATATCCAAATCATCTCAATCGGTTGTCTCGCATCTTATCCTCTATAGGAACTACCTCTACCTTATTATAAATGCATTCATTTCTTATCCCATCTTTTAATGTATTATTATTCATCTATCTTAACATCCTTATTTCAGCCTCACTCATATTTTGGAAATGAGTACCATGAACTTATTTAATTAAGGAAAAATACCATGAACTTCCATTCTCGGTTGCAAACTAGTACCCTCAAGTATTAGAGCGTCTACAAAATAAAATAAATATTATATCATCCAAAAATGACATGTTCTAACCATTTTGCCCTCATCTTTTTCTCTCCTCATTTTTCCTCCTTTCTTCTCTTCGTCAACAACATATGAAACTCTACACCATATTCCTCAACCCATCCTTTCAAGCTCTATGAATCACTAAATCCCCCAAACCCCCAAAATCCTTACTCCCTAATTCCATAACTTCCACTCATGCTCTTTAAATCTATAAATTCCAAACTTCTCACTATCTTCCTCAACCTATCATTTCAAGTCTTTGAATCACAATTTCCAAACTCTTTAATCTCTAAATCCCCAAATCTCCAAACCCCGATTCTCTTATATCTCTAATCCTCAAATCTCAAGATCCCAAAATCTCTAACTCACCAAATTTCCGCAATCACAAAGCTCCATATCTTTAAATCACCGAACCTCTAATATTTAAATTTTGAAATCCCTAACCTCCAAATCTTACATGCTTAACGGAAAAAGTTCTTTAATTCTCAAACTCAATATTTCCTCCATTTTCTCGTTTTCTCCTTCCTCTGCTCATCATCGACCTTCAACCCGACGTCATGACGCCTCCCACCCCTTCATCGCTCTTTCGAGCTCCAATCGTGTTCTAATTATTTTCTTTTTGTATTTTTTGTGATTTATTGTACTTTTTTGAAGAAATAAAGGTTCAAACAAAATGAAGGATATAGCGGACTAGTTACAATAAAAATTAATATTGTATCGTAGTTATATCCTATAATAATAATTTGTGCAGCTTATCTCTATTTTTTTAAGTTCATGGTATTTATCACACAAATATGAAAAGTTAATGGATACTGTTATGCAATTTAGACTTTTAATTGAAAACGGCTTTAGAGAGGGTGAATAAGACTTTATGGCAAACTTAGCGCAATTATGCGGATTATACAAATTTTGCAGCGGAAAAAATCAGAGTATGAGTATAAATAATTCAACAAATATAGAACGCAAAAAAGGTAAATGATACAGAGGATTGTTATCGAGGTTCACCAACTCCATGGCTAATCCATGTATGAGAACTCATGCTCATGATTCAACTTCACTATCCATTGACTCCCTATAGGTGGAGAAACCCAGATCTTTTCTCGGGCTCAAATCTTAAAACCTTTACATTTGCAGGTGGTGAACACCTAGATTTTTCCAAGACGCAAGTCCGAAACCCTTACAATGTGAAGATCTTAAACCTTTCTTCACTAGGTCGTACAAAAAGATTTTAATCGAATCTTTACAAACCAACTATACAATTCTATTGATCTCAAAGGGTAAATCAAGTTCCGATAAAGGAGATAATGAATTGTGTTTTGGAGATTAAGAAAGTTTAAAAATGTTTCGAAGAAGTTTTTCAAAGGATTAAGAAAAGTTTTAAAACACAAATTTCTTCGACAAAATCAGAGATCTTTCGATTCTAAAAACTAGAAAAATCTTTTGAAAGATCTTTCTCTCAAAAGATTAGTAAAATCTTAAGATCGCAAGAATGGCAGAGTTTTCACGAAAGAATTAAAGAATGAGAAAACGTGAATACGTGAATACGAAAATCAGAAAATCGGTGAAAAACTCTTTAGAATTGTGTCTTTTATATAGAAGTTAAAAATGGACAGTTAGGGAAGTTAGAATAACTGCTCCTGGAAGTTAGAAAAGTTATTGGCAGTTAATAGCCGTTGGTAGTTTGAAATTCAAACTTAAAACAGAATTTTTCAAAAAATTCACAACTACCTAAGACGTCATGATGGACGTCCTAATGGACATCTGTGTCTGAGATGTTCCTTAGGTTTTGAAAAAATATTTTAATAAAACTTGGTTTGATTTGAGAAAACTCTAATCAAAAGATATTAAAAGTTAGGATTGGAAAAGAGTTTCTAACCAATAAGATCAACTCTAAACTCAAAGAAAATAAAAGTCTTGAATTTATCCGATGTGCTTGACTTCTTCGATATTTCCTTTGAACTTGAATTTTGATCTTCGGAGTCGTTCATTACTTGATATTACTGTTGTACCGTTGCATTGTCGATTGTTCTCTTGCCTGACTAAATCCATTGCTTGTGACACTTTAACATATCTGGTATGGTTAGTAACATTTGATATCTTTGGAATATTGTTTTTGTAAAATAATCAAAACTAAAGAGGATGAGACTTGTAGGTCAACAATAATGAATAAAAACCTATTCATAAATATATTTATAGAAAATAATTTTTGAATTTTTGAAATGTTTTAAAAATAGAAAAAAGATTGAGAAAAAAATTACAAATGTTACCGACAAGTAACACAGCAAAGATCTGATATTCAATTCATGATGGATTATACTTGTCAAAATACAAGCAAAAATACAATTCTTCGATTCAAAATGTTCGTCTCTTAGATTGTTCTCTTCATCAATTCAAACCACTCACTTTTCGACTCCTGTATCTTTGAAATATTCAAAAGAGAAATCCATTTACCTATGTAATTCTAATCGGTAATAAATATAAGGTTAACTGATTTAACATGATGATTTGTTCGGTTTTAATTAGTTTTCTATGATCATATTATTATAAATCATTACCAATTTTTGCCAATTTCGAGACTAGACGAGATGTGGCTTCAGATATAGAGTGAGAGACTTCAAAGAGACCATGGCTTCACATGGTTGAAAATAGGTAGTTAAGTCGATGGAAGAATGAAAAATTGAGTCAATGAAACATGGGAATTAGGGAAGACTCGACTAGATTTGGGGATTAGGACTTAAACTCAAAGAGAATAATTTGATATTTTTCATATCTGCGATAGTAAGGATCGAAAGTGATGGATATTTTGCTTAACACGTCTGTTTTTACTTGATCAATCGGGTTTTCAATCTAGTCCAAAAGGGGGGCAAAAACTATTCAAAACCTTTCTTACAAATAGCAGAGGCTAAGCCACTATGTATGTGTAGGGTAGCTTAAGCTATTTTTAAAAAAAACGTAAGCCATCTTGTATTTAAGCTATTTTGCTATGCTACACAATGTTTAAAGTGCTCGATAGTGTTGGGCGGTTGGGGTACCGCTTAGCTCCTAGCCGCATAGCAGCTTAAGAACTTTTTCACTAAATATTCTTGTGTGTGTGTGCAGGAAAATTCATGAAACATGTTATTAAGAAAGTAGTGAACGTACACAATATTATCAAATAAAGTGAAATACATGATATCTAAAGATTAGAATTATAAAGTGAAACAATTAAATGGACCGGTCTATTTAGCGGTATAAACTTAAACAATTAAGCGGTATGGGCCGCTTAGTCGGTAGCCAAGGCGATCTAGCAGCTTAATCAGTCACCTAGGTGCAGCTGCTAATTTTGACAGCTTAATACAAAAATAGAACAGTTGGGTACTGCTTTCGCCTAAGCGGCCACATCTAGACGACTGCCTAGAACGATGTTTACAACATGGTGCTACATAACATATAGAGCTATTTTTACATCTGATGACACGGTTTAACTAAAAACCTCAGTTAGTTGCTCCCCAATTTTTTAGAAGATACCGCATTCATTCCTTGAACTCTTTGAATAAACGATATTGCTTTGCCAAAAAGATAGACGATTGTTAGTAAAGTGTCTTGTTAACTAATAACCATAAAATCTGACATAAATTTTCACTAATTATATGGCCAGGTACTTCAATCAGTATCCAATATAGCCGACGGTGCCTATAAATGTGGTTATCAGTATGCAATATGCAGATAATTATACACTCCTCTTTGGGGCAAAAAAATAATTTGGAGCAAGCAGTCATCCCAAAAAGTACTATGACTCTGAGAGATAGTCACGACTAAAATTAACATTAATCTAATCATGCTTTGATATATGCAGATTCACTCCTAAACTTACTATGATGCTTTATGAAATACTTATTCGGCATCTAGGCCTCCTCATTATTAAAAAGATTTCAGAGTCATCCCACAATCTAATAGGATGAAACCAAAACAGGGGCACGTTGGAAAGGTAAAATATTCTCTTTAAGAGTAGAATAACCTTATTAAACGCTATCCTATCTTCTCCCCATGCCTGGAACTAAGATTTTTTACCCCCAAAAGGCATATTTTGGTTGAACCAAGAAGATATAAAGTTTGTAGGAATTTTTAGTGGCGAAGAAAGGAACGCACTCTAGCTAATGTGGAGAAGCATGCTTAACACAAACATACAACCTCCAAAAAAAGATCACTTTCCTTTTCAAAACTTACCATCCTTGTCCAAAAGGAGGCAGCGGCACCTCCCAATTCTCCCCTCTCAGAACAGCACTGGTAAACCTGCTCCACAAACAACAAATCCGATAATTCAAACACAACACAACCAACAAAAAAGGAAAAATTAACACAAATAACCAATCTTTTTCACCTAAAATTCACCCTTTGAGGCGGTGCAGGCTCGATCTCTGACCTCACAAAGAAAACCCCAGACGGCGGAAACGTGATCACATTATTCAGAACGCCCTTCTCCACATCAATCACCTGAAGCACATCCCCAGTCTTGGTCCCAAAGAGGTAAGCATTCTTGATGATGAAGAGCTGCTCCTTCTCAGTGGTCCACAGCATCCTCCAAGTCCCCGACAGCGACGGGCCCGTCGTTATCGCACCCTCTCCGAAGACGGAGAGCTCGTCGATGGCGGCGACGACCTCTTCCCGCTTTAATTCGTCTTGTTGCGTCTTGAGGCCGCGATCTTGGTCGGAGATTAGGGTTAGGAGGTGCGATTTGGCACGAAGGGAGCCAGTGGAGGCGAGGGATCGAGAGGCCTTTGAATGGTGGAGGATTTTAGGGTTAGGGTTAGGGTTTGGGCGCTTGAGATTGGAGGACAAGAGAGGGTTGTGAAGAGGCGGGAGAGATGATGCTGCCATGGATTTTTCTGGATTTTATTTGCGTTTTGGGCCGTATATTGTATTTTGAGTGAAAATTAGAACCGACGGTTCATATTATCTCTGTTGTGTTTAGTTCTTTGTTTTTAAATGCAAGCTCTTCTTAATATCTCTCTTATTATGACCCGTGATGTAACCGTATATGGATCCAAGCCAGCTCGGTATCCATATCCGATCTTTATCAAATACAGATAATGATTTTCATTTTCAATGACTGTCCGTATCCGCGTTAGGCAATAGCCACCGGCCACGGATATGATAACATCTATCGTATCCAACAATTAAATTAATAATTTTTTATTTTATTAGAATTTTTTTCCGGGGCTCGTTTCATATCCATGATCCAACTTTTATCAAATACAAATACGGATAGTAATTTTCATTTCCGATAACAATCTATATTTGTATTCGAATTCGTTATGATTCCTTGATCCAGATACGGCAATAGTTATATCCGATCCTTCGCACCCTTAATTATGACTAGAATCCAATTTCAATTCAATGGGGAAAAAATGGAAAATGGTAAAAAATTGTTGTTGCGTATGTCCACAACATCCCATAAAATCCCACAACAAATGTATCTAATGATTGTTTCAGGTTTTCCTGAAAATAGCCGCTTACAGGTTATAAATTTTCAAGAATCCATCTACCCTAAACTAAAATAGCTAAATTTCACCATATTACCGAATGCAATGTTTAAGTACCATGATTTGTAAATTGCAAATAAATATCACAAACTTATTGATTTTCAAGTAAATACAACAAGCTTTCAATGATTTTTCGGTTTAATAGGAAAAGTCGTCTAGAAATGTTTCCTGTAAACACACATTTGCTTCGTACAATATTAAATAGAAGAACACAAAAGGTTGACGTTTATTTTTGAAAAAAGGAACTAAATTTATGGTACTTATTTGCATTTGAATCTATAATGTACATGTATCTATATTTAGAGTAAAATGGGACTTGGGGAGCCTCGTGGGTGCGGCCGTGTGACCTAGCCCTAATGGGTGGGGCCTGTCCAACTTAACCCCATGGCCCACCAGCCCCCGTTTTCTCCTTTTCATACCACGAGCAACCGCAAGCCCATTAACCTCTTATCCAAGGGCAGTAATTGACTGGGCCAACTCGTGTGCGGTTATTGTTCGGCTCGGTATTAGCTCGATTCATTTATCAATGAGCCGAACATAGGCTAGAAAGTATATCTCGTTTATTAAACAAGCAGAACTCGAGCTCAACGAGGCTCGTTCAGTATTGGTTTGAGCTCGGCTCGATTACATAGCTCGGAAAAAAAGTAATATGCAATATAGAGTAGATTCTATACAACCCTTGGGACACTTAATTCAATTAAGTGATAGTATATCAAACGCAACATATGTGAATATAAAACCCAGTGCTTAGACCCATTTCATGCTCTAGATGGCAATTTTTTTTTATAATCTTTACATATCCCAAAGCCCGAGGTCTCAGACTCTGCGATTGTTGTTTCTAGCATGACTTCTCTTTCAATCCAAAAAGTCTAGTCATCAGTCTCCTCAGAAAATACTTTCATGTTTTCTTCTTGAACCACCGTAACGGCCATTGACCTATTCTCAGCCTCCAATCAAACGTCTCTTTGTCACTTTTCTTTCAGAGATCGTCTAATAGAAGATGCAACCGATCCCGATCTGAGCTCATTTAAGGATCGGTAAGATCACGAGCTCGAGAGCTGGCCTGAAATAAGCCAAACCGAGCTTGGACAAGTGTGGGCTCGGTTACACCCCTGCTCTTGTCTTTAAGCTGCTGAAAGCTGATGGTATATTAGTGAAATAAGGCAGAGGAGAACCTCTAAACCCTAAATCCCAAAGTTCCAACATCAAAACTCCATCCTTTCTCCTCTAATGGCTTCCACTTGCCTGAGATCCATGGCCCGCGGCTCTGTTTCCACCTTCATCAGATCCAACGTTTCCAAATCCAAGGGATCATCATCTCCCGCTTCCTTCGTCAAGGGATCTTCCGCCTCCGCCGCTTCTCCCCACCGTCGTTTCGCTTCAATATCAAGGTCCAAAGTTTCTTCCTTTTTTGTTCCTTGAAATTGCATTGCCTCAAAATCTACAGGGTCTGTGTTCATGCTTTGTAGGTTGCCGGCGGAATTGGGATGCTTGGGGGATGGATCCATGTACCCGCTGCACAGCGCCGTGGCGGTGGCGAGGCTGACGTCGCGGTTGAGCACGACGTCTCACGGCTGCCGAGATCTCTCAAAGGGTACCCTCTGCCGCACTTATCCCGGCCTTTAACGTAATGTTAGTTTTCCATTTTTGTTTCATTTCAACAATTTTGAGCTTGTTCTTATTGGTGATTTAATGATTGACTGTTTGAGATCAAGATCGTGTTTCGAGAATTTGGGAGATTGTTGTTAAATTGGAAATTGGCAGTATAGCTAGTGATACAGATCGAATCGATAAGCCCGGTCAGGAGATAAGTTCTCCAAGCTGGAGTTTCACAAAGATAGCAAAACTCAACTCCAAAATGCTAACTTTGCCTTGTATGGCATTCATTTCGGAGTTCAGATAACTTGAGCTGTCTAAATTCCAATCTGATTTAAGTTTAGAAAAACTCCGTTTTCCCAAACACATCTCTTATAATATAGCTCAAATTTATTTTTAAACAGAGTATGGGGCTTGCAAACCGCAGTTTGCATCACCTCTAGACAATTAAAAATAACCACCGGATATCCTAACTTCACACCCAAACAGGGACTTTGAAGTTTGAGAATTTTTGTAACATTACAACTACTAGGAACACCCATTATTGCCATCCGAGATTGGTTGTGCTTGTAAGAAATTGATGTAATTCACTGCCGTAGTTAAAGTCTTGTGCGCGGTCTAACTTTCATGGGAATGTAAATAGTGAATAAAAATTGATGCAACATCTGAATCCATATTAGTTTTAAACAATGAGAATACAGGCGTGTAGAACTATATGTCATTTAGTTAGCTTATTTATTATAAAAGTAAATTGTGAGAAATAGCCAGATCTGTTTTTCTAGCCATGGAATCTTTTTTCCCTCATCATTTCAACCACATACTCTCTAAAACATATGAAAATAATTAGTAGTATTTACATGTATCTTGGATCTAGCTCTCAAGGAAGGTCTGATACAATTTCAGTTGCATAATTGGATATAAGAACTACCTCATCTTGGGAGCATAAAGTGAACTTATTGTCAGATGAACTATTTATGTCAGAAGAATCTATGCCTGCCTACCAAAGGAGAGCATCAGCTTGAGTTGATCAAAAAAGGAAAGAGTAACTTATTAGGCGCTGACTTGATACGAACGTTTTATGTAGCAACTGATCTGCCAAAGGACACGATCCTCATAGGTTTGATTAACCTTAGAAGTTTTATTCAACTCCCAGCATATTCACCATGATACTGCAGAAGACACAATATTGTATGTTTTATTTTTATAATGAGACCATTCTTTTTAATGTAAATTATTGCTTCATAGGTTAAAATTACAATGGATCTCCTCACATCCTACCATTCATGTACAAATTAAACCTAGTTTAGTATACGGCGGTCCTACAGATTCATAGCTTACAGAGAGGGCTGGATATGGTTTTCAGAAGCTTTTTTCATTGTGGATCCCATTGCAGTGTTACCCAGAATGCACAACGTTTCGGGTACACGGAACGAAAATAGGAACACAGAACATCACTTATCATGGAACGTGGCACAATAGGGGAAGTCTTCTTCAATACACTTATAAAGGAACTGAAACGTAGCTGAAGACTTGGGTATTTTGGGTTGTTTGTATATGTGTATGTATATCGGTATATGTATGTATAAAATATTTGTCTGTATAATTTTACACAAACCCAAATTTATCCACATTTAACTTTAGTGTTTAATGGGTTATATTGGAGTGGTGATTCTTCCGATCTGGAATAGTAGTGCCCCCCCCCCCCCCCCCGCGGATTGGGAGCGGACGTTTCAAAATGTAAATTGCCAATGGTTTAGCGATTAACGGAGATACAGATCCATTGTTCACGCAACTAATAAGAAACCCTATACCTTAATTTAATCATAGAACCCTAAGAACAAAAAAATTGGCATGTTTTACTTGGTAAATGATCTTGTCAATGCACTTAATTTGATATCGGAATGAATCGGTATTCAACCACAATCTTCGATCAGTATAAAGGAACCGATTATGGTTGATCGAAACATACAGAACCTTGCAACTCAGTGATTATGAGCCAACCGCCATTCACTGGCAATAAAGAGAGTCACACACATAATCACCGAATGGGTTTTGATTTTATAAAATTGTTTTCTTAAACTATGACATTGGTTCCATATCTTATACCCACTTCAATAAAGAACTTTTTCTATGAACAGTTGTCTACTATATATGTTTTTTCCCAATGTTATGGGATGCGATGTGCGTTTTCATGCGTTCGAAGACCACATAGCGCATAAGCAATTATGCGTCGCATATGCGATTTGCATTATTTAAATTTAAAAAATTTAAAAAATTTAAAAAATATATATTAATGATAAAAAATGAAAAATATAGTAAAAATGCTAAACATGTGTTCAAAATATATAATGTCCATAATTTTTAATGTAATGAATATTATTGAATTATTAAATAATCAACTTATTTCAATTATGCAAAGAGAGAATCATATTATGAAAATAATGCAATGCTAAGAAGGACATACCTCAGCATGTAATAAAAGCGATGCTATTTCATCATAGATCCATAACAAAATATTAAATTAATTTCTAAGATTGAAAACTCAAATTGAGAATAATTCCATGATTAAAAGTTCATCAATCATCATAAGTAGCAATTAGTAGATGGTTCAAATTTCTATCCAAACCATCAAAATAGATATTTAGTTAAAATCAATATCATCCAAAAATTTAAGCAATCACTCATTGGTATCCTCAAAATGCCGAGGAGGAAGTTCTTCGTATTCATTTTCCGAGTCCACCTTTTCGTCACTCTAACTGTTTCTGCCGCCATTTTAGCTGAAAAAGTGATCCTAAAACCCCTCCCCCTAAGCCCCAATAAGATTTGTACTTATGTTTATTAGAAGCATTTTCTCATACACTTCGAAGCAAGAGCACAATCCAAATACATAGGAATAAATAGAGATCTATTTGGGGGCAAAGGAGAAGAGGTTGGAGGCAAGCCCTAATTTGATATGGGAGAAAAAATGAGGAGGAATAAGTAGAAATAATTTGTTTGGCTTTTGAAGAGGTTTTATAGATTTACTCAAATTATTGGTTTTAGGATTTGGATACGGGTATGATAAAAACCCCACAACCCAATACCTGATTCATAACTTAACTCAATCTTAAGTTTTCTGTGTGCTTTATGCGGCTGCATAACAATTTCTATGCATCAAAGCAAACTTTTTCATCCAATATACCAGGAAAACCACTCGTTTTCATGCGCCCGGGGGGGGGGGGGGGCGCAATTACATATGCGACCGCATAGAGCGCATATCTCAACACTGGCTTTCTTCCCCAAAAAAATCAAAATTTAACTTGCATATTTTATGAACCTTGGGAAATTGAGATTTGGGTGCTGAATGCATGCGTTTTACAGATTGGTACGGAAAGCTAATGCATGTATGTTAGGGCTTTTGAAGCTATATAAATTTTCTATATATTTATACTAGTAGTTAGCTTCTGATGATACAGTCATGCAGTTATTATAAAATTAAGTGAGATAAATTTATGTTGGGAGGTAACATGCTGTTTCTTTAGCTTACCTTTGCATAGGATAACTAATGGTTACCTCTTCAGAAACTATAAGTTAATTATGGATATGTTAACATACTTTATATGATAAAATAGCCTTGATCTTTCAATTGTATATAGGTAACATGTTATAAGAGAAACCAAGTAATTCTTTCAAATCACCATATAAGAATTCCCGCAAAATTTTCTCATAGATCCATTCTCAGGATCTAAACTTTTGTTACTTAGTAGGTTGAGTATGTTTCCATATTTATTTTTCTTTTTTTCCTTTTGGTGAACAAAAAACATCATACATTTTGAAGTAACATTATGCAACCACTTCTTTGAAAGCTTATGTTGAAGTGAGTGATATGCTTTTAAAGCATGCTTTACATGTATTCCACCATCTACGTGTAACGTATTTCCTTTATGCCTTGTCAAGATAAATCTATTGTCGTTTTCTTGCTAATCTCTCATGTCACAACTTGTTCTGTCGCTTGACTTACAAAGACCAATTTTGGGTATTTGTTGCATGCACATGGAATTAGCCAGTGCTGAAAGGATTAAATTGTGCAGTTCCCTGTGTTGCACCATTTTCTCAATAGGGATGCTTTGCTAAACATAAGTCATTAATTTGCCTTAGGGGAGTAGAAGGTGTAAGTAAACGTTCGTGCTCGTGACGCTAACTTGCGGTCAAGACGGAATACAAAACAAAAATTTCTAAAACAACTTCTACGAACTTCTACGACCTAGAATCGATTCCAAACACTAAACTAGCAACTAAGAGTTTAGCTACTCGGATAGATGTTAGCTACCTTTGTAGTCGTGTCCTTCGTCTTCTAGCCCACTTCTTACGCTCTTAGGTCTATCGGGAACGAGCTTGGAAGGCGGTATTCCTCATCGAAGATGATCCACCCGAAGGAACCATAGTTTAAGCTCTAACTTCATACTAATAAGCAAAGTGAAGCAACTAGTGAACAAAACTTGCTAAGTTTTGATCACTAGGATATAGTAGTGGTTAATCTTAACTTTTCTCTCTTTTTCTTTTCCTTTCTCAACTCACTAAAACTCAAAAGAAGAGAAAGAAGAAGATGATGGTGATGAAGCAAGCATGTCACTCAAAAATGATATGAAAAACTTATCCTTATCCTTATCTTTTCTTTTCTTTTTCTCTTCATATCGTTTGAGAATGGTGTGAGTGGAATTGTGACTCACTTGTGACTCACAAGCACACACCATTCTTGAAAGATATTGTAGAGATGAGAGAAGAAAAGTAGACCACCTCATTTGTACACATATGCAAACATATGAATATATATACATGCACTAATACAAGTATATGCTACAGATACATACACCTGTATTCGTATCAAAATACATTCATCCATATTCGTATTAAGATACAAATACCCGTATTTATATCAAAACACAAACATGTATTTATACCAATACCTTTATTCGTATAAATACCGTATCATGTCAAAATACAAATACCAAAAAGAGATATATAATATTAGCTCACATTTTATCTAAATATGATAATCTGGTTACCTTTCAAACCGGCTCGTATTAACAAAATGTCTGATTAAAAAGCACGTGTAAAAAAACACATATTTAATCGAACCTAAGTACGTATCAAAATATGTACATTTCGTCGTTTCTCCTGAGCTGGGAAACCCTATGTGTGGGACTCTAAACACTCGACAATACGCTGGCAGTGTGTTTAACCACAATCATGTCAGCGGCACTAGCTGTACGTAACGGCTGCCCATGTATTGAACGAAAGAAAGGTTGACAAGAAAACTCGTATGTATCCCTACTGAATCTGAAAGTGACAATCTTCGTACATTCCGATCACTTCGTCTGAGAGTATCGCATATCGGGTCTAGAAATGGAAAACGTTAGACTCCTAATTACCTGATAAGTTATGTCGATGTGGCTCAAAACTATCCCGAGAAACTACTAACATCACAATCAGTAAATCTCAACTGTTTTGGCCAAGGTCTTATGGTGATGACCAATCGAACACTACGCGATATTGACTCTCTATACTGGAAGAGACGAATCCCTTCTATCACTCATTGCCCCCAAGCGCTTCAGGACTGTACCAAACTAAAATCTGTTTGCACGACTCTTTAAAGCCGTGGTAATGTAGAAATCTAAGTACGGTGGGAACACATTCGAGATTAATGACGATATCGGGTCTAGAGACTAATCTGTACCTATATCACCAGAGAACTGCTATATGACGATTGATATATTACCATCAAGAAGTTCTTGGTGAGTCCGTCCAGTGTAACTCATAACCTAATGAGCACCTGTATACCATCTTTGGTGCCGTACACCAATGGTTATGGGACATGCCACCTTCCCTCACGGGAATAAGAAACGTATACACTAGTCTATTCTGGAGTATTGATGTCCTGTCTCGAAACTCTAACGACTAGGGACAATTTTAAGAATGTGCTTATAGACTATCTAGATCTCACGAGTGTGATCGCCATCACAACTCTAGTAGTCAAGCAAAGATCCTACGGTCTACCAACATGTATTCGAAATACGTAATATATATAAATAGAATATATACACATGTCGAGGCAAAGACAAACCAGATAGCATTCTATCATATCGAGCAAGACTCAACTGTACATATTTATCCCAAACTCCACATGTAATATGCAATCATGTACTATACAAAAATGTCCTCTAGGGTATACATATCCAACAGAAGGGAGAGGGAACTCACCCCCCCCCTCCAAACAACCCCCACCCCCCCCCCCCAACTCATCACGAAACATGGTAATAAACATTGATCAATTCCATGAACTAACTGTCCTCGTTGAATCCCTTGAAACCCTTAATAGGCCTTTCTCACCTGTTCTGGTTGTTCACATGTTCCCCCTTCCTAATTAATTTTGCTTTATGGACGAGGCTATGATAAAATTTGCTGTCTAAAGTTGTCAGATATGAATATGCAAGTAACCAAGCAGAGGTATCCGATTCCTCTGTTGCATTAGTTAGCAACATGTCTGTAGCCCAATTTTTTGGGTCGGCAGTTCTTTTTTGGTCTGTTAAGATCCATCTAGTGAATTAAACTCAGAGTTAGCATCTATTTTTGAATTGCCTCAACCCATGGCCATTTAGGTCTAGCCGTAACCTTATATGAATGGGAGCCAACATTGTTCTTACGCCGACTGTCTACCTAACACAATCCTCCTCTTTCATCTCGGCTTCGGATAGGCAGTGAAAAAAGATGTTAAACACAACAGTGACAGAGTTGGTTAGAACCTTTATTTTTCTTCTATGGTTGTCAACTGTTGCCCCACTGGTTACTTCAGGAAGAATACGAGCTGATTCCCACTGGAGTCCTATTCAGCTAGAGGGTTTGCCAAAACCATGAAGTTGAACCTTTTGATAGTGTGTTCAAGGAACTCCCTTCTCTTGCTATTGAACTCTTGAAAAACATATATAGTTACAAAAGCTTCTTGAACAATAAACGTCTGTATTATGAATTACTTAAATATCGAACCAAACCGGCTATTGTATCCCAATTCTGAAGTATTAGCATTATAAAATATGAACAGCAGACTGAATAAATTTATTAAACGTGATTTGAGTAGATTCGATAAGCATGAGTTTTTTGCATTTTTATCACTTGTAGTATAAAATGTAATGATGTTGTCCTTTTCCCAGATGTTTATGAGGGCACGTGAAATTTTGGTTCTTCAATTTGCTATTCTGAAGGTAGGCTCCTGCATTTTGCTGCTGAGTAGTTAATAGACATTAGTTAAACTAACCAAGAAATTATATAACCTTTGAGAATGAAAAAATCATCGAGATGTTATTAGCACCTGCAGTTGATGCTAATATATTTATGTGGTTTCTTCAACTGCAAGATTCAGTTTTTTTATAATTTTGTTCCCAGCTTTATATAACATTTTTTCGTTTTCCTGTTTCATTTAGAGATTGGCCAATCCGTGCCTAGGTGACAGTCACGGCATCAACTGGGAGTGCCCCTTAGCTACTGATGGACATGGAAAACTTCGTTTTGTTGTTACCAACATGGAAATTTTTATTTTTGGCTATAAACTTGATTTTTATTCTTCAACTTGATAAATGTTAGCAGAAAAATAGTCAATGAGTTTGTACTTAACCTATATATATGTTTTTGAAGACTCATGAATGTGCTGTGAGCCAAGGGTAAGTGTAACTCCATATGCTTATGTGGCAGCAGCGCCTTTAAATAATGTTGCTTTATATCATTCGACATCGTCTGTAACATTTGCTTTACACATGGAAGACAAGGTAAGAGTAGTTTCTTTATTTCAGTTTTGGTGATGGAATTTGAACTATAGATATTTTGCTTTGGAGCTTGGCTCTCTCATTCTGTGATAATTTTTATGAAAGTGTTGTGTTGCTTCTCGCAACACTCAAAGTTTATTTATCTTCTTGCGTTTTTTGCCTTTGGGATGTTATCTAATGTTTTGTATATTTCTTCTGCCAAACGATTTAACCTTGGGTTAAATAAAGGTCTGAAAAAAGACCTATCATCTCTTCAGCTGTTCCACAACAGATTCTGTTGTTCGGTTTGTATGCTACCCCAAAAAGAGAAAAAGAAATAGAAGTTGTATATGCTCAGATGTTCATGAAGTGATGATTAGTAAACAATCTGAGCAAGACATTTTTCTATTTGAATCGACAAGAAAATGATAATAACTCAGCGTGCTATTATTAGTGACATCCAAAAGTCTGGAGTCCTGGACATAAAATATCATAAGGTCCATTTAAAATGTAATACATTGCAAATATACAAGATCCACATAAATTGCAGTAGACTGCAAATATACAAATACACACATGCATGAATATGCCACATATCAAGCTTTAAACCCTGAAATCGCATGACATTTAGTTCCCACTCCAACAAAATGGAAGTCTCAGGGGCACATGACATTTATAAATACATAAATTCTGATTATTTCACAGATGAACATACATTAATTCGGAAAAGATTTATTTTATCCTTTTACTCCACAAGATCGGGTGAAGGCGTAATATTAACAGAAACCTGTCAATATTCAGATTCAACTTAGCAAGGACAAATGCAATGCAGATATAAAATATGAAATTGTGCATATCTTGGGTTATACCTGTCGAGACTCAATGTACAACATTGTTTGCAAGTTGTCATCACCATCCACGACTACTCTCACTCTCACATATTAATTCATTTATTCCCCTTTTTCCGCATTGCTCATCTTTGGGGAGACAATCGAAACACCATGCTCAATGCACTGGAAGTTAAAAACAATAATATAACACTTGCTGAAGCTGTTCCATCATACTAATAAAATTTTACAGCACTTCAAAATTGTTAATTCAACAAAGCTGAGTATCAAATTGGAGAATATTCAAATTAAAATAGCATATGTGTATTACCTAAATTGTTGCACAATCATATTGTGTCCCTATATTGCTTCTGCATTTAGGTTCAGACTATAGGGGCGGATCCAGAAATATTCCTTAACTGGGGCTCTCACGTACCCAAGGTTCAATCGTTCAATCGCAATAATATGTAATAATAGATAAAAATCCCATATATATAAACATGAACAAAATTTTAAAATATTTCAATTGTACGCATAAAAAAATGTTTGCAAATATCATTTTTCAAGATTTCATATATTGAATCCGTTTCATGTAAGATTCATCATCGATAGAGTCAAAAATATCCTTTTCAATGCATGTCACCAAGCAATCACTCATCCAATCATCTTCCATTCGGTTACGTAGTGTAGTTTCGACAATTTTCATTGCTGAAAATGCTCGTTCAACTGTGGCAGTAGCAACCGGCAATATTATTGCCAACTTTACTAATAAAAATACCAAGGGATATGTAATATGCTTTTTCACCTGTACAGATTTCTGAGCAAGCTGGCTGATATTTTTTAATCCTGAAAAATCTTCATTAGTGCGTACATCCCAAATGTAGTTCTCAAGTTGACTATCTAGTCCTATAAAGCTTGTTGTCGGAGGGATAACTTTGAGCAAATCAAATGAGTTTAGTCTTATCATATGCCGAGAATGAATCACTTGGATCAAGACATGCCATACACAAATGCAACCCTGTGTTAGTTTCATTAAAGCGATTATTCAACTCTTGAAGTTGAGTATCAATCACCGTTTAAAATAATTAAACCTGAAAGTGGTGAAGGTTCGTATTTTATTTCGGCTCGTCTTCATGATCTTCCTCGAACAACAAATTTATCTTCCATCTTTGGAATATCTATATCATGATTTTTACAAAAGTTGCATACTTCATCCAACAAAACTCCCCAACCATCATCTCTCATTTTTTGTTATCTTTGCTTTTGATATTTTAACCAGAGTCAGCATTTACAAAGTCTTGATCTTTTCGTTGTAAGGATCGTGACAGATCATTTGTAATTCCCATGATAGTTTTCATTAGGTGCAATAGAAAAACAAATTCAAAACATTGCATTAAATCCAAGAGATCAGCTGCTTGGCTTTTTTGATCTGATGCTGTGCCTTTTTCACTAACAACATCAAGGGTATCAATTACGGAGGAGAATAAGGAAATTAAACTGATAACTGTACCCAGCGTGTCTCCTGCCTTTTCAAAGTTGTTTCTTGGTTTAAACATCATCCAGTCACTATATCATCATTGCAAATTCCTTCAACCACTCTTTCAAATTGTCTCTCTCGAAGAACATCCTTACCCTTGCACGAGGCTCCAACTATTTTTGTCGGTATCACAATACGGCTGAAGAATGAAGCAACCTTGTCATGATTTTTTGCAACCGCGACAAGTGCCAACTGATGTTGATGAGCAAAACAATGGGCATAATAAGCAGATGAATTTTGCTCTAATATCAAACTTTTGAGCCCATTGAATTCTCCTTGCATATTGCTTGCACCGTCATAACCTTGTCCATGGAAACTTTATATACTCAACCCGTGTGTGCTAAAAACATAATCAATAGCTGCTTTCAATGATAATGAAGTGGTAACGCTAACATGTACAAATACCAAAAAAGCGCTCAATGATGCATCCTTCCTTATCCACATAACTTAAGACAATGGCCATTTGTTCTTTATCTGATACATCACTGGCTTCATCTACTAAACTAGAGAATAATTCATCTCCAATATCCGCAATAATAGCCTCCGTCGTCAAACAAGCAACTGCATGAGCAATATCTTTCTGGATTGAGGGTGCTATCATTTTATTGTTACCCGGAGAATTTTTTAAGACAACTTGATCGATAGCATCATTAGCCTCGGCAAGAAAGTTTAGAAATTCAAGAAAATTCCCCTTATTATTTGATTCCGCAGATCCATTATTCATTATGCCCACAAAAAGTCAATCCCTGCCGTAGTAGTATTCTAACTGCTCTGACCTATGCATCTAATCAAATACGAAATTCATGTTTTGCTTTATCAGATATGCCAGAAAAATTATCCACATGGTTTTTTTGTTTCATCAAGTCATTACAAGCCCTTAAACATTTGTTATGGACACTGTCATGGTCTCCAACATGTAATCAAATCTTTCCTTCTTTTTCCAATTAGTAAATCCCTCCGTAACAAATGATTCATTGCCTGCGCCTGCTCGACCCCCATGCTTAAATCTAAAAAGATAGCAATACAAACAATATGCAGCATCTTTGGCTATATTATACTCTAACCAACCACCATATTTTTTATACCATTTTGGATTAAATTTGCAGTTTTTCTCCCCAAATTGTTTCAAAGGAAAGTTGTGATTCATAGGCTGAAGGCCCCCGTAATAAATTCATTCTTTGGATCTTCTCTCTTTCTTTAGGATCAGATGTAATAACACTAATGCATTTTCTTAATCCAGGATCAGCCGGAAGCTCATCTTGATTTATCTGCACTTCTATGGGATTTATCCTTATTTGAGAGGATACGCTTTGAGAAGATTCGGCTTTATTAGACTCTTGAGCAGGAGATGCTTCATTAGGTTTTAGTTTTTTGAAATATCTTTCCATGGCTGTTTCAAAATAAAATATTCCAAAATCAAAATAAAATATATATAGAATTTTGATTCAGAAATTGATGAAAGGTTTGATTATTCCAAATTAATCTATGATTTGGTCATACCTCTTTAAATTATTTTATTGCGATTGAGATATAAGAATCAAGATTAGATTCATATATGTTGGAATAGTTTAGACTTTATTGTTATTAGGGTATACTATACCATGATACTTGTGCATCAAGTAATTGTAATTCTTATATAAAGAGACCTTTGCTCTCATAATAAAACTCTCTTTTAATTTTAACATGGTATCAAAACAGGTCTCTTAAATTCTAACCCTAATTCTTAAAAAAAAAATTACTTGCCACAGCCTTCAGCCCCATCCTCGCTTCGATCCGCACTCCTCCCTCTCCAGCGTCTCTCCCTCTTCCTACCTCACTGGCGCCCTCGCCTCGCAGCCTCCAGCCTCGTCTCTCAAGATCCCTCACCTCGCCCTCGCATCTCAAGATCCCTCGCATTGATCGCCTCTCCAGATCCCTCGCCTCTCCAGATCGATCGCCTCGGATCCCTAGCCTCTCCAGATTGCCCCCTCTCCCTCGTTGCATCCTGTCGATTGCTCTGTGTTAAAAAAATAAAAACAAAACAAAAACTTTTTTTCCCGATCTATAATGATCGAGAATTGGCTTGAGTAAAAAAACTAGTATGTTTCTCTCGATTTTTATGTGTTCGATCTGCACTTTCTATTTCTTGCTCTTTGCGTACGACGCTCAATATAATGGAAAACAAGATTGATCCTTGCGGACATGGTCATGGTTCCCTATCTTGCACTTATTGCGGTCGTACCAACCATACAAATCAATTCTGCTGGGAGTACGGCTATCCGGATCATACTCCTAGCATAAGACAAAGTACGGCTCCTCCATCCACAGCGACCCATCCGCCAGTATCTTCCTCGTAGATTTCTCCTGAAAACTTAGAGCGCCAGCAACGTATTTTCTTTCATATCTCTACTACCAACTTAACCACATTAGCTATATCTCTACTATTTCAGTCAAACTCTTGGGTCCTTGACTACCGGGCTTTAGATCACATGACTCATACTGCTTCTAATTTTGTGTTTCCCACTTCGCATAAATTTATTTCCATTGCCAATGGAGATGTCCTTCATGTTCATGGTTGTACCAATATTGATGTGATATCTTCCTTACTGCTTAAAAATGTTTTAGTTCATTTCCTTCATACAAATCTTTTATCTGTTTGTCGTCTTACCAATGATTTCAACTGTTTAGTAACTTTCTTTTCTAAGTGTTTTTGTGATCCAGGACAACCAGTTGAAGGAGCAAATTGGTAGGGGTAAAGAAGTTAATAACCTGTGCCACCTTCCGTATTTGTTGTTGTTTCTACTATGTGCTGACATCGACGTCTTGAATATCCACCCCTTTCTACGCTACGTACTATGTTACCTGATTTCTCTTTATCTAATTTCTCATGCGAGTCATGTATTTTGGAGAAACATTTTCGTTGCTCTTTTCCTTCGGTGAATACCCGTAGTTTTTCGATATCTGAGTTAGTCAATTCTGGCATTTGATGTCCTTACAAGCATGCTAGCATATTTGGTTCCAAATATTGCCATCTTTATTGATGACCACTCTAGAATGACATAGTTGTTTCTTTTACATGATCGATCTGAAATATCACGTGTTTAAACATTTATTAATGAAGTGGTTAATCAGGTTAACACGTTTATTAAAACTCTAATTGAAAATGCAAAAGAATACATGAGTCGTATTTTTCAAACTCTTTGCCAATCCCGTGGGAGTATACAATAAACTTCCTGCTCATACACACCACAACAAAATAGCATTGCTAAAAGAAAAAAACCGCCACTTACTTGACGTTGCTCGGTCTATTATGCTTAACATGCATGTCCCAAAACGCCTTTGGAATTTTGCCTTACTACATGTTTTTTGATTAATCGCATGCCTTCCACGATTCTTCAAAACCAAAAACCGTTCTCTATTTTATTTTCCGACCAAGACTCTTTTCCTCTTCCTCCTAAAGTATTTGGGTGTGTTTACTATGTTCATAATCACCAATTAACTTGCGATAAATTGGATCATAAGACTGTCAAACATATATTTATTGGTTATTCTAAAACTCAAAAATGTTATAATTTGTCTTCTTCTTTCTACATTCACTGCCGTAATCTCTTATGATGTCACCTTTCCTGAGTATCAATCCTTTTACCCCTGAGCGGAAAGTCCTCATGTAATACCACCACGATCACTTCCTATACCTCCAGATAACTAACCAATTCAAACTGAATGTACTACCGTCGAAGTTCCCCATCCTCTTCTGATTACGCATGTTTATAGTCATCGAAAAAAGTAGTGATAGATTCAACAACACATATTGAAGCTCCTCCATGCATACAGCCGGAAGCTGACGAGCCTTCACCTCCCTTCTCCTGATGGTTTGTCCGACGACTTACCAATTACTTTTCGTAAAGGTAAACGAACATACACTACTTCTCATCCTCTTACTTCATTTATTTCATATTATCGTCTTACTCCAGCTCTATACCAGTTTGTTTCTTCCTTGTCTGATGTTTCCCTTTCTAATTCTATTCAGGATGTTATGAGTCATCCATATTAGCACAGGACTATGATGGAGGAGTAGCAGACATTGAGGTCTAATCATACTTGGAATCTGGTCAGCCTACCTTCACAGAAAAAGGTGGCTGCCAGTAGGTCTTTGCTATCAAACATAATTCTGATAGCACTGTATCTCGTTTGAAGGCCAGCCTTGTTGCCAAAGGTTATACTCAGCAATACGGTGTCGACTATACTGAGACTTTTTCTCCCATACCCAAACTCACTACTGTTCGTGTCTTAATATCTCTTGCGGTTACCCGTGATTGGCCTCCACATCAGCTAGACATCAAGAATGCCTTCCTCGATGGCGATCTTTCCGAGATAGTTTATATGCAGCATACTCCTGGTTTTGAGCATGAGAGGGGTCAATTGTATGTTATCTTAAAAAATCTATTTATGGGCTAAAACAATCTCCTCGGGCATGGTTCGATAAATTCAGCATAGTCCTGAAAAGATAAATTTCACAAGAAGTTCGGCAGATCCATCTCTTTTTATACATAGATGAAAAAACGAATGGTTATTCTCCTTATTTAAGTTGATAACATAATCATCACTGGAGATGATTCTGAGGGTATATCTAAGGTCAAAACTCATTTGGCATCACATTTTCACACCAAAGATCTTGGTCCTCTACGATATTTTCTTTGTATAGAGGTATCTCGAAATAAGAAATAATTGTTTCTTTCACAGCGGAAGTATACTCTCGATCTTCAAGAAACACGATTTCTTGACTGTCGCCCTGCTGATACTTCCATAGATACAACAGTAAAGCTTTTGCGCGTTAGCTCACCTGATGACTGTAGAGTGTTTTTCGCCACCCTATTGAGATAGGAATGTGCTCGCTTGTCAAGCGTGTACAGATTCCCCCTGTATAGGGTAGGCGGAGGTTTATTGATTATGAGATCCTAATCTCCTGCAGCCGCGGACTAACCTGCCGTTAATTACACCTCGCTCTAAAACGAGGAAACCTCCGGTTAACCGGTCATGCGATTCATGCGAACTCAATTTGCTATGTTTGGGTTTAGGGAAAGAAAAATGCATGTGTTTGTATCAATGTGTGTTAAAGATAAATGGCTGCAATATTGTTTCCCACTTAGATTCATGTTTCATCAACCACTAGCTTAAGTAAATACAAGCCAGCCCATCCTTGCTTGGATTTTTGTTGCATCATGGTCTCTGTACTGATGTAGCCATTATTTGTCTTTAACATCATCCCATCATGAAATGTTCATATTATTAATTTAGTTTGTTGATTGATTTTCTTCATTTACATATGTAGAGCTATTTCAATCAATTGCAAAGTCTTTTACATTCATGTGCTAAGCAATTAGGAGGATCAAGAAATGCTCATTTTATAATTTTTTTAAGTATATTAAAGTGGGGATTTCCCCTTGAGGGACATGGAGCCTTCCACTAGTGGGGTCCCCGACAGTTCAGGCCAAATATTGATTTGCACTGTGTGTGTATATATATTGTTTAACTTTGTAAACAAGTCCGAACACACGTATATCGATGAAATTTCGGCAGCATCACTGCTGCACCCGTCGATATATCGTACGGAGAGATGAAATACGGAAAACTCCATACCCACCAAAAGGAAATACGGATCAAGATCCGCATTCCAAAGGGGAAATACAGACTGAAGCCTGCATTCCCGGGTTACCGAAAAGGAAATACGGATCGAAATCAGCATTCCCAAGCCGCCGAAAGGAAAATACGGGTCGATCCGCATTCCCGAGGGTTTCCCCGAAGGAAAAGCCCGAAAGCTTTCCCTTTGATGGAGTCACCCTCCTCCGATTCTGATTAGGGTTCCAAAGAAATCCTTTTTTGTAAACTTGGGATTTGAATATTAGATTAAAAAAACGATCCTATTCTTTTCTTGATCTTTTGTTGTAATGGGATTTGGAGAATCAAATAATCTTACTATAATAAAAAAAAAACTCAACATCTCCGTCTCTTTTTTTTTTTAAAAAGAGATAGAGATCTAAAAGATCATCAGATACTTAATAAATAAAGATTTTAAAGATAAAGGAGGAAAGCTTGATGAGATTAATGAATCTTCTCAATCTTGAATAAAATAATATTTTTTTATAAAAACAAAAAGACCTACGTGAGAAAGGAGAAAAGAAAGAATAGACGACGACTCAAAACCCTAGGCAATGATTGGGAGAGAATGAATATCTTTTATTTCATCATAGGATTGGCCTTATATAGCCTTTACATTTTCATTTCGGCCTTTGGGTTTTACCAATTGGCTTTTTTCCTATTACATTAATTCATAAAAAAAGAAATTATATTGGATATTTATCGCATAATAATTTTTTTATCTTTCTTTTGGCATGGAGCCGGCTTCACTTGGGCTCAAACTTGACTCGGTTTCACTTGGACGCTGACTTCGACTTTGACTTTCTGATTTGGCTTTTTGGGTAAAGGGGCGTAAATTTTGACCCTAACAAAATGCCCCCATCAATGAATGCACACCACGTGTACGGGTCATATGTATGAAATTGATATATCTTCTTTCATGGATATAATTTTAGGATGCTTGACTTGATTCCCTTTTAGCAATATGAAGATCGAGCTTGGCTTGATTCCCTTTTTGCAACATAGAGGTCGATATTCCGAGGTGAAACACGATTCCGACGTGAGGCATATATTCCAAGACGAAACATGATTCCGACGAGGGATTCCGGGACGAAGCATAATTCCGATACGGGGGTAGATATTCTGAGACGAAGCATACTTCCGACGCAGGGTTCCGGGGCAAAGCATAATTCTGACATATGGGCTTGATTCCGAGGAGCGGAGCAAGTATTTCGAGACGAAGTATGATTCCGACACGGGTTAGTTCCGGGACGAAGCATAATTCCGACACATGAGAAGATATTCCGAGACGAAACATGATTCCAACGCGGGGCATATATTCTGAGGCAGAGTATGGTTCCGACGCAGAGGTAGACATTCTGAGACGAAACATGGTTCCGACACAGATGTTGATTCTGGGATGAAGCATGATTCTGTCACGGAAGACAGTTGGTTGACTTGACTTCGAGGCGAAGCATGACTTCGACAAGAAGATAACATTTTAGGACGAAGCATGGTTCCGACACAGAGGTTGATTCCGAGGCAAAACATAATCCCGACACTGAGGCAGACTCTTGAAGAGATGGTATAATGCTTTCTGTGTTGGGGCTTGGACACATCTCTTCGCAGCACTGTTCGGATCGCCGTCTTCTTGAGTCCGGCGGTCACGGCATTTTTCTGAACCAGTTTCAACGGTTCAAAAGAGTTAGAGAGCTTCACAACCGGCCTTGCTTATGTTACGGGGTAACCATCTTTCCGGAATCTCACGAAATCCAACTGCACAGGAGCCCTAGCCCTTTTGTTGGCTTTGTATCTGAATCGCTTATGTCTTAACTTTTCGGTCTTAAGGGTTTAGCGAGCATCTACTTTCTTGGAAGCCGCCATAGGCCGATTGACAGGGAGTCCAGAGAATACGCCCGGTTGAGCAAAGGTCAAGGGTATCGCCTGAGCATGCTCGAGACGTCTTGTAGCTTTGTCGGTGTTGACGGCCTTGCCCCTAACTGGAGCAATAGAGAGCCGCTCGAAAACACACTTGCACTTGGGCTAGGGTTCCCTCGTGACCACGGCATTTAGCATTCTTGCTGGTTTGGCCACTTCGCTTGTCGGCGCCTTCACAATAAGAGCACGGCAGCCGACAAACATATGATGGAGCCGAATGGAAGCGACGGCTCCTCCCATTGCCGCTTGAGCAATAAGAGCATGGCAGCCGACAAATATATGATGGAGCCGAATGGAAGCGACAGCTCCTCCCATTGCCGCTTGAGCAATAAGAGCATGGCAGCCGACAAATATATGATGGAGCCGAATGGAAGCGACAGCTCCTCCCATTGCCGCTTGAGAGCAGCCGAAAGAACTAGCTGAGTGTTTATCTTCCTTGTGTAAGAGATCGGAGTTGCATTGAGAGTTGACTTTGTTGCTGGAGACATCGGCGTTGTGTTTGCAATTGCGGTTGACAGTTCGTAATTTGCATGAAGCATGATTTCAGTACATACAGCGATATATAGGTTGGTTGAGTTTGCATGATCGTTTGACCCAAAATATGGAAGAGATAAGATCTCACCGGGCGTGCAAGAGTCTGTAGAGTGTTTTTCGCCATCTTATTGAGAAAGGAATGCGTTTTCTTATCAGGCGTGTACAGATTCCCCCTATCTAGAGTAGACGGGGGTTTATTGATTATGAGATCCTAATCTCCGGCAGTCGCAGACTAAGATTTCGTTAATTACCCCATTCCGAAACGAGAGAACCTCCAATTAACGGGTCATGTGAATCATGCGAACTCAATTTGCTATGTTTGGGATTGGGGAAAGAAAAATGCAGGTGTGTGTTCGTCTCAAATTTTGGCTCAATGTGTGTTGAAGCAAAATGGCTGCAATATTGTTTCCCACTTAGATTCGCGTTTCATCAACCATTAGCTTAAGTAGATACAAGCCAGCCCATCCTTGCTTGGATTTTTGTTGCATCCTAGTCTCTGCACTGATGTAGCCATTGTTTGTCTTTGACATCATCCCATCATGAAATGTTCATATTATTTGATTGAAGTTAGTTAATTGATTTTCTTCATGTACATATGTGGAGCCGTTTCAATTAATTGCAAAGTCTTTTACATTCATATGCTAAGCAATTAGGAGCATCATGAAATGTTCAATTTTTTAAGTATATTAAAGTGGGGATTTCCCTCCCCGGTGAGGGTTAGGGAGCCTCCCCCTGGCGGGAGGCTCCAAAGAGCTGAGCGGAAGGCTCCAAAATTATTTTTAAAGCGGGGACCTACCCACAAGTGGGGGGCCCCGACAGTCCAAGCCAAATGTTGATTTGTGTGTGTATATATATTGTTTAACTTTGTAAACGGATCGGAACGCATGTATATCGATAAAATTTCGGCAGCATAACTGCCGCACCCGTCGATATATCATACAACAAGGTGAAATACGAAAAACTCCATACCCACCAAAAGGAAATACGGACAAAGCTCCGCATTCCAAAGGGAAAATATAGGCCAAAGCTGGCATTTCCGGGTTTACCGAAAGGAAAATATGGATCGAAATCCGCATTCCCAAGTCGCCGAAAGGGAAATACAGGTCGATCCGCATTCCCGAGGGTTTTCCCGAGGGACAAGCCTGAAGGCTTTCCCTTTGATGGAATCACCTTTCTCCAATTCTGATTAGGGCTCCAAAGAAAACCTTATTTTATAAACTAGGGATTTGAATATTAGATAAAAAATGACAATTTTCTTTTCTTGATCTTTTGTTGTAATGAGTTTTAGAGAATAAGATGATCTTGCGATAATAAAAAAAAACTCAACTGGGAGGATCTCATTTAAAAAAAAAGAGACAGAGATCTTCAATGTTCTTTAAAAAAAAGATCACCAGATACTTAATAAATAAAGGTTTTTAAGATAAAGGAGGAAAGGTTGATGAGAAGATTAATAAATATTCTCTATCTTGAATAAAATAATATTTTTTTATAAAAACAAAAAGACCTATATGAGGAAGGAGAAAAGAAAGAATAGGCGACGGCTCAAAATCCTTGGCAATGATTGGAAGAGAATGAATCTTTTATTTCATCATAGGATTAGCTTTATATAGCCTTTACACTTTCATTTGGGCTTTACCAATTGGTTTTTTGTCTATTACATTTATTCATAAAAAAAGAAATTATATTGGATATTTCTCGCATAATAAATTTTTTCTTTCTCTTGGCATGGAGTCGGTTTCTCTTGGGCTCGAACCTGACTCGGATCTATTTGGACGCTGCCTTCGACTCTTTGACTTGTTGACTTTCTGATTTTGGCTTTTTAGACAAAGGGGTGTAAATTTTGATCCCAACAATGACCAGCCACTTTTCGATTCAAGTCGGTAACGGTTAGTTGGAAAGCTGATCCATCTCACGGTTACTCGTCCAAACATATTCTTTGCAGTTAGCACAGTGAGCAGTTTATCCAGGCCCCCTTACTTTCCCATCTTCGGGCCGTTGAGCGCATTCCCGCTATTTGAAGCGTGCACCTAAGTAAGGTCTTCTCTATAAACACCGTTCTAATATGTCTCTTATAGCCTATGCTGATGCCGATTTTGTCGGATCTGTGGATGACCGTCGCTCCACAAGTGGATTTTGTGTTTTCTTTGCGGGGAACCTAGTTACTTAGCGCAGTAAGAAGCAACATGTTGCACGCTCATCCGCCGAGGTTGAATATAAGGCTATGGTCCATGCCGTCTCAGAATTGACGTGGTTCTCCATTGTTTCGAGATCTCGATATTAGTTCTACAACACCAGCATTCTTGTTATGTGACAAGAGAATCCAGTGTTTCAGGAACGCACAAAACACATTGAAGTAGATTGCCACTTTATTCGGGAGAAAGTTGTGGAAAAGAAAGTCAATCTCCATCACGTTTCTACTCATGCACAGATTGCGGATATTTTAACGAAATTTCTTCCAAGACCCGCATTTGTTCATCTATTGTCCAAGTTATGCATCACCGGTATCTATGCTACAGCTTGAGGGGGTGTTGGAATACTTTAGACTTTATTGTTATTAGGGTACACCGTACCATGATGCTTGTGTATCAAGTAATTGTAATCTCTATATAAAAAGACATTTGCTCTCATAATAAAACTCTCCTTTTCTCATCTCTTTTAACTTATAACAATATACAAAAAACCTCAAAAGAAATAAAATTAAAAAGTTATTTCAGTTAATAAAATCAAATATTTAGATTGTATCAAATAATTTCCCCCCGATAAAATATCAAGTTATAATCATGTTTTCCGATAAACATATATAATTTATAAAATTAAAGGTCGTACCTTTGTTGAAGGGAATCTTATTGAGTTCTCACGAGTGTGATGGGTTAAATACGGTGGTTTACAAGGAGGGTTAGTTTGGTTATTAGGTTACAAATAGGATTAGAAAAACTGAAAATGGCTTAGGCTGTTGGCCTGCTTGGCATGGTTAACTTACTAAGTTAAAAATAATTTTAGAGAAATTTATGGCATATGATAGTACACGTGGTTTTCCTATTTGATTAACAAGGTGGGACCAGTTTTGTTTTGTAGATAGGCAAAGACTTCACAACAAGACTTTAGATTTGGTTGGTTGAGGTCTTGCGGGGTCACATGCTTGATTAACTGAGTGCTCCAAGCCTCCAACATAGGTTAATTAAATGCTATATATATATATATATATATCTTGGTAGTTATTTTCCTTGGTAGTTATATTCCCCTAATAGGGAGCATGTGCCCCCGCTTGGGCCCAAATGCATCCATCCCTGTAGACTATGCATAAATGCATGTTCATATTTAACTCACTACTATCTATATATGTTCCAGTCATACTAATGAATCTGGCATCGTAACTGATCAACCTAGACAACCAAAGGTAGAAACTATTCCAAATCATTATTATAGAGGGGTTTGTTTAATAAAAGAATAAATCGATTGATCCATTGAGAAATACAATCCTTTTCCCACAACACCCATCCGTGTCAACGCATATAGATATGCACTACAAACTTACCGTTATTCACATTTCTTGACTAATGAAGTTTCATCAAGTAAGGAAATCAATTAAGTAGTCACTACCTTATCAGTTGCATTTAAAATTGTTTAAATTACAACTTGAAGCTCAACTCAATAGAATCTTTGGCCAAGTCCGTGTCGGTTGAAACTCGGTTGATCATAGGGCCAGTTCGGGTGCGTGGTATGAAACCATGATTATGAAACCATTGTTTTGTAACCAAACCATATTTTGAGTTGTGTTCGGAGGAACGGTATGAAACCATAGGGGCCACCATTGTTATCCAAAAATGAATTAAAGGAGGGGCCCACAATTTCTTCACTTTTTATTTAAAAAAATAAAAACAAACTCAAATTGAGCAGTGGGACCCACCCCTTATTCAATTTAAAAAAAGAACTAAAAAGGGGATGGGGCCCACCACCTTCTTCCCCACCGCTCCATGCTCTCCTGAACGGGGACCCAAACAGGCCCTATAGTAATTTGATCTTATTGAATATGAAATATGTTTCCTTTTACATATTAATTTTGTGGCATTGGAAATATGACTTGGCTTATTTCATGGCTCATTGATGAATGTGATGCTGTTAACAAATTCTAGGATATTATCTCGCCTCAAGCCTTTTTTTATAAGCTGCCCCTTGGTTGCATGAGCTTAATTTGCGTTCCTAAATAGTAATTGTGCTACCTTCTCATCGGATATATTTAAATAGCTGTAGACCTACCTTCTAATTGGACATATTGGGCCTTTTGCCCACCCCCAGACCTCCATACACTCACCCACCCACATGTCTACACACCTACCAAGGTTTAAATCTCGGTATAGTATCGGGTGGTCACTTTCGGGATCGGAATCAACCATTTTGGCAGTATTGGCCGTGTCAAATAGGAAATAGCAGTTTTATATCGTTTGATAAATTTTTTTTAAAGTTCTTTAATAAATAGTAAAGGAAAACTATAAATAATTTGGCAAATTTGGAGCAATGGTGTCTAAAATAAGGTACTCAAAACGCGGAACATTTCGGTATGGGGAATGAAAAACAGGTACAGAAGATTACACAAGGAGAAAACATTACAAAAAGGTAGAAAGAAAAGGCAAACCAAGAGTAAGAAATAAGCAAAACTGATAGGGTTTTGTATTGAAGCGGAGATAAGGCAACGCATTGGGCAACCGATTGAAACTTGGTAAGAAGCCGGTCGACTCACTCCTAGTCGATTCTCTTGCAAAACAATGTCGCCAACCCCACCCCTACCCCTGGTTCACCACTTGTTATGGAACATGGTAAAACAGATGGAAAATGTAAATCTAGATCGTGGAGTGTTGTTGGATAGTTTGTACATGTGTGTATGTATAATGTACACATATATAATTTAATTTCTTTTGCTATCTATAACAATTCTTGAAAAAATATTAAATAATTTTTAGTACAATTTGACACAAACCAGACTTTATGCCCATTTGACTAAAGTCCGTAATGGGTTAATTCACCTCTTTGTGATCTAGATCAATGATTATCAGTATTGCTTCCCATTGGGAACGATCGCTCCAAATCACTAATCGCTAATGATTTAGAGAATTATAATAACACGGGTCTAAAATGGTTGTTTTAATACTTCGTAAAAATATATAATATTTTCTAGTAATTAATGATGTCCCGTAACCCATAACTTATTAATAAACTCACTAATCCATTAATAACGTTAATACCGTAGCCCTACTCATCAAATGGTAAAATCCAATATAGCTTGGTATCAGAATTCATATGGTCATTTTTCTGGATCGAAATCGGCTGAGATTTAAAACCATGACGCATACCAACCCACCACACACCGACCCACATACGCCCACGCACCCACAAGCCCCCACAGCCCATCCACATGCCCACGCACACACGCTAGCAAAAATAGATATATTATACATATAAGATTCATGATAATACCTGAAATGTCACCTATCATTGTTTCAACTTCACTAAAAGAGAAAAACAAGAAAAGGTCTAGGCTAAATTGCTCAAAAGTACCTTAATGTTTTGCTATCCCTGGTATGGTATTTTATGTTGACGTCCTGTTACAATATTGTGGAGAATATTCTCAAGTGAAAAAAGTGACTTTTGTACCTTTTGATATGTAGTGTAATATTAAATTAGTCCACAATACGTTTCCTCTTTCTTTTTCATCCTTATCGTTGGTAATTTGTTTCAAACCCTTCAAAAATAAAACCGCTACTCAGCATGGGGCCAATATGAAATGACCGATATAATGAATATCAATCAATATTTAGGCAAAATAATATGCACCTATTATCTCTTGTACTGTATATCTGATATATCGGCCAATATTTGGAACAATGCGGCCAGTCCGTCAAACTTGGTCAATCCTTTAAGTTTTTTGCTTATTAATTGTGCTTCATAGACAAACTCTCTTTGATGATAATTAGTTTAGATCCCCACTCCCCAAACCCCACCCACCCAAAAAAAAGGTATTGCCTGAACTTTTATTTCGAAAGGTGAGCACAGTCCCGTGGATATGTAACTTATAGCATTCACTGTTTTGCAGCATGAACACAAGTGACAAACAAAAGATATAGTCTCAAAGTGAAAAATGTAGTGTGAATACTAGCTGGTTTGATAGTTCATATAACATGAAGATGCATTTGTACCATACCTGAAGAAGATAACCGTGGAGCCAATCCACTGTTTGGGGAAATGTTGTTGCAGAAATGTTGACAATTGTCAAACCCTGTTTGCAGATCAAAGGTACAGCAGCATCGAAATTTAGTAGATAATTTCTAAGAGAGTATTTTAATCACCGTAAGAAGGAACAGGAAACTTAATCTTGTTAAGGAATATGGGTACCAACTAAATTATTGTGCAATGTGTATTTGGTTCCATAAAAGTTAAGAAAAAGGAAAGTTGAGTACCTTCCATGAAATACTTTTTTACTTGGAAGAAAAGCAGAGTTCTAAACAAATATGAGCCTACCTGCGCCTCAAAAGAGCAAAGATAATCCTGAATAGTTTTGAGATTGCTTATCAGCTTATCATGATCCTGCCAAAAGGGTAAAGTAAATGGTTAGTTAACAATGATCAGCAGAACAGAGAAAAATAAATGAAGGAGACCAAATGTCAAGAAGACGTGCAAGAAGTAGATTTTGGAATAGAGTTCTAGTAGAACTTTCAACTGTTAGTTCTTTTCTTTTACATACACATTAGCAGAGTTATATGTAGAGTAGTAGTTACAGTATTCAATTAGCAAGGACTTGGGTTAATAAAACCTACAATGATGCTTATTGTACTCAAAGAGAAGCTTAATTTACGTATCGATGGATTAGTGCTAATAATTGCAAATTGAGGTCTCTCTCAAACTTCTCTTTAGTCGCTGTAACCTAAATATTTCTTATCTTCAACTTCTCCGTCATCCTTCCCTCTTCTATTTTAATTACTCTCTCCCTCTTCTCTAATTCACCCTCTATTACTGTAACTAGCCACGTAATGAAGCAAAAATGAGTCATTACAAAGGACAAAATCATTATCAACTTAATTCTAGTTGAGCAGTAAACTTGGACACTTCTTTCAACTACTCATTTAGCCGAACAAGCCCAGACCCTAAAATACAGGTTGCAAGATTCTACTCAGATAGTATGAAATTTCTACAAAGAGTGGAACCAGTTACGAATAGATGCAGCACAGGTCACAAGATGATGGCTCGAAAAATATGAGACATGCATAAGGTTTAGAGAGAGAGAACCATGCATGTGGCATACTTGGAGATCAGCGAACAAAAGCCCAAACCCTTCAGTCAATAACTTACTCTGAACTTGTTACAGTCATCAAATGTAAACGAAGAGTCCAAGAATATACTTCCATCCCTTTCCAAATGGAGCATGGATACTCAGTAACTAATACACAGTGACAAAGATAACTCATCCTCCAGGAAGAGGCAACTAATGCCGTCAAATAAAATAACAATAGTCTATTTCTTAACTGACTTCAAATTTGCCGCCGAAATGAAGACAAAAGTACATCAAATAAATCTTCCGATGACTTTTTAAGTTCACCTAATTTCTTAGGAAAATAGTGTGGAAACTTCCAAAACGAAACTAAAATACAAGATCAAAATATGACTTCTCTTAAACAGAGATGTGCTAGGTGGAGTTTTAAGGCCAGGCGCCCAAAGTGAAGGAAAAAGAACAAGTATACATTTATTAAGCTCAAAGTAAGCTTTTCTAGCACAGGATATACAGGTCAAATAATGAAATATTATCGAATCATGCTTCGACGAAGAACAATCACTCCTAACATGTCCAAGAAATGAGTGCATCGAAAATGGGATTGTTAGGATGGATGCATTGCAACACACTACGAGATGGCATAAGAAATGAGTGTGTTCATAAAAAGTCATAGTTAGCATCCATTGAGGGTAAAAATGAGAAAAAAGACGAACGAGATGGTCTGGGCATGTGCAATGAATCAATAAGTGTTCCCATTAGGAGTGTTAGGACAATAGTTACTTGAGCAATGAGGACTAGAGGAAGGCCCCGATGAACATATGCGAAGGAAATTACGAGGACGTGTTATTAATTTAACTGAGGAGATGGCCTTAAGATCTGAAAGGAAAAAAAGATTCATGTATCCGACCCCAATAACTAGGGCTAAAGGATTTGATATTGTTCCTCGGTACCAGAGGTGGTGAAACCCCAATCTTCAGGAATATAAGGCATGAGGTAGCACATCTCAAGTTTATCCTGGACTCTGAGAAACTATACATAGCACAGACATTTATGTTCGGGTTGTCTGTGTTGGATATGTTCAGACACCCACTCCTTGGGCACCGTGTCATAAACTTCTCAAGAGTACTCATTTCATAATATAGTTATAATTTTAGATGCTTCTTGGACACTTATTCGCCTACACTATCATAAACCTTTCTGCATAGTTACGGTGAGAAATGATATTAGGTCAACACTGCTGTTAAAACTCTGTCAAATTTTCATGGAGCATGGCATCATTGTCAACCCCATTTTGATGGTAATTGGCGACGACAATGATGAAGAAGAAAATGATGATGATATGTTCTTCCCCCCTCCCCTTTTCTCTTGCAGACAAACAAATAGACGAGTGTCCAGTCTATTAGGTAACCGAATAAGCTACCTTTAAATAAAAAAATATCCGGTCTAAAAAGAATTCTGACAAATTGTTAGGAATATGTATGCCCCAGAGGCCATTATCGTACATTATAGTGGATGCTTGGACATATATATAAAGGACTTTTTTGCTCAACATGATAGTATCTATCTGGTTGCTCTTTATCTTAACATGAGCACTTATTTTAGTTTACTATCTCATACATGTTGATAAAGCCCTTAGGATGTTGGCTTGATTATCAGGACTATAATGTAAAATCATACTAGTGGGGCTTGAATAGTCCACAAGCACATCCTTAACGGTTCCTAGTCGAGAGAGTATCGAGACATGGCATCGATATTCCAGAGTAGACTAGTGTATACGTTTCTTGATCCTGTATGAGGTGATGGTTGATCCCACAACCATTAATATTTGACATCAAAGATTGTACGCAGGGTGCTCATTGGAGAATGGATACACCGAACAGGACCCGCCGAGAACTCCTAGATGGTACTATACCGATCGTCAGATGGCAGTTCTCTGGTAATCACTTATACAGATTAGTCTGTAGACCCAAGATCGTCACAGTATCTTCTGTGGTTACCACTGTGCTTTGATTTCATTCTTACCACGGCTCAAATGAGTCATCAAACATGTGGTTTTTGGGTTCAGTCCCGAGTCACATGGAGGCAGTGAGCGATAGAAGGGATTTCGTCCCTCCCGGTATTGGGAGTTGATATTGTGCTATGCTCGATTGGCTATAACAAGTCTCTGGCCAGTGCTGATGAGATTTACTTCATCAGTAGTTTCTCGAAAGGTTATATGCCAAACATCGGCATGATTTATCGAGTTATTGGGGTCTGACGATTCCACCCCCAGACTCGTTATGCGACATATCAGACGAAGAGACCGAACTGTACGGTAAGTGTTGCTTATAGGCTTTACGGGAGTTTGAACAAATTTGCTGTTGATCTTCTATTCATTCAATACCTGGATAGTCGTTACGTCCAGGTATTACCGCTGGCGGCTTGTAAGTCTTTGATGTGATCATTACCTACTGCTTGCTAATTGGAGAATCTTTAGAGTCTCACATAGAGGTTTCCTAGCTCAATCGAACGAAATAGGGCACATATGGAGATATGTGCGGGAGCTTAATTAAATACGAGTATATGATACTGTATTCTAATCTAGCGTTTTTTTGATTAATTCAATGATTTGATATATATACATATAAACTAATATTAAGCCCACTTAAGATTTTCTTCTCTTTATATATATAATTCATTTGTATCAGGGTTGATGATACATGGAACATGGATGCGTGAGAATCACATTGGAAGTTAAGATGAGACGATAATGGTTTATATATAGAATTAAAGAAAAGAAGAATGGGTCATTTTCTTTAATTGCTTTGAGAAGTATTGAGAAGCCATGACTCATCTTCCATTCGTTGTTTTCTTCATATACATTAATCATTTTCTTGATCTCATCTTATCCTCAAGGTCCACTCTTACTTCCAAGTTCATCTTCTTCATCTCCTCTCTTTTACTAGTTGAGAAAAAGAAAGAGAAAAAGAAAGAAAGATTTAGTGAGCAAAATCTCTACTTCATCAACCTACACTATTCTAGCAAATTAGTATAGATTGTTCTCTTCACTAATTCTTAGATTAGTGAAGTGTGAGCTTGAGTGTGAGAAGTTTCCAGGTGGATCATCTTCGACGACGAAAACTTTGAGCAAGCTCGTTCCAACCTTTAAGTGGGGTCAAAGAAGAGTTCTAGGACTACTACTCGGAGCATTTGAAGTAAAGAACTAGAGTACAAAGCTGTAGCCTCTCTTCACTTGGTTAGATTATTAGTTTGCTAACTTTGAAACCCTAATTCTCTAGTTCGATTCTTGTTTAGTATACTTGGCCCTCTAGATTTTTTAAAATTGTATACTTGATGCTTATAGAAACCTAGTAGAGATGCTAAGACATACTTTCATGGTATCAGAGCCAAACTACAAGCTTAGGAGAAGTTTAGACGAAATTAAAGTGTTCGATCGACGTTTTAATTTTCGAACTTTGCTAGTTTCTGTATATTTTTCCAAACTTCAATATTTTCCAGATTAAAAATGCTCAGAAAATCTTGCAGGCTATTCTATGGAGGCATAAGAAATACAAACACATAACTCCACAATCGGCCGCGGAACCGCCGTCTATACCATGTATTGGCCACGGTTCCGCCGCGTAATTGTGGAGTTAGGAGTTCACTTTCTTGTGTTGCTTCATTTTCATATTTTGGATTTTCTGGATATTTTTAATGGGGCTCAAGTGATTGAGGTCTCTGTAAATTGTTGTTGTTTGAAACATCGATCGAAACGTTAACTTTGTCTAATTGCTTTGGTTATGTGATATAATTTCTGGAATCCACATTGATTAGTTTTGTGAAAACTAATTGTTGATTTGTAAATCTCGCATATGATGGATTACCACGAAATTTGGATTTGGATCGAAACTCAGTCGTAATCTCGTATCGTACGCGAATACTCGCCGGGAGACACTAGTAAAGAGCCACGCCCCTTTGCCCCGACCAAGTGACTATAGGAGAACCCCATGGCCAAGAGCATCCATTCGGGTGCTGCAGCCATGGTGTTCCGCCGAAATCCACTTTGTTGACGGCCTCGGGGGTGCGGCCATCCACTAAAGTTCCCGACGAGACTTCGATCTTTTAATCGGGATTTTTGTTGAATTGCCCAATTTACACTTTGAAAAGGGTTTTCAATTTTAGGCTTAAATGTGAGGTTTATAGGGTTAGGCATGAAATTCGGAATATGTGATAATCCGGGTTTATAATGTCTATTGATGTGGATTCTAATTATTGTAGTTTTCATTTCTTTTCTGCGACCGTAAATGTAATATGTGGCATATCCCCGATGTCGTTGCTATACGACAACGACATTAGGGATACACATATTTACTTACGTTGATGACATGTGATGTTATTGTATTTCTATATCGATATGTTATATTGGATCGTCGTGATTGAATAGCCGGAGTTTTTATGTGAGATGAGTTTTTTCAATTTTCATTCATGTAAATAATTGTATGTAATATTCTTTTATTGGGACACTTCCGGGTTGAGATTGTTATTTCCATTCGATATATATTATTTACTTTCCCGCATTATGATAGACTCAAGACGGAGAGCACAAGTAACCGAGTTCTAGAGTCCAGTGGAAGGCCATCTCGAGGAGTCGAGACCGGTCGTCTAATTCTAAAATTGATAGGGTTGCTTGCCGCTCTCGTAGGGATCTAGAGATATGGGCTTGGCTATTCATCACGACCGTGGAATCCGTGTTTTTCGTTGCTGGCTTAATCTAAAACACGGACTTCCTACTATATCATATATTTTATATATCTACTTCTGTTGTTCTGTGATGTGATTATATAACTGCGTGAGACGAATGCTACTTATATATATGATATATTAGTAGACACTATATATGTTTTGCATCCGCGCTAGTCCTGACCCCGCCTTGACGTAAATTAAGTAACTTTACGGTGAAGACCCGGGTCCCCGTGATGAATGCTGATGATATATGTGTTTTATTTTTGTTACTTCTGTGATATTTAGGAAACATAAACGATTGGACTTCATTAATAAGATTAATGAAAAGAAAAGAAATCTAAAAGATATTGTAGAATCACTTTTTCAACAAGGTAGCTCTAGTTCTTATTTTGCATAGTGGTATTCTATTATGAATATCCAGCACCTCATTCGATGAGGAAAGAGCCTAGATCACTTCATCGGGAATGACCTCTTTAGCAAAAAACTAGCATACACTACAACCCACTCAGTTTGTTTTGAAAACTACTCGATTTTTAAAGCGGAGCTTAAACCACTCATTTTCAAATCACTAGATTCTACAACGATATCAAGTTCATTACGTTAAAGGTTTTTTTCAAAACCAGTCGTAGCCCTCCGTCATTTCAGATAGGTACTGTTTAGTATTCGTGCTGTGTTTGTTGACCTCCGTCAAGGCACAGTGTACGGTAGCTATGTAACTTATCTGTAGCATTTTGATACGATCGGTAGAGCCAGTCACAGCCTTGTTGACCTCCGTCAAGGGTTTGTGTGGGTGGGTTCGAATCGATCAAGAAATGACGGGTTGAACTTGACTGGCGGCCTATTGTTTGTTGACCTTCGTCAAGGTCATAGATCGTTGGGGATAAAAACAATTATCAGGAATTTCAAGTGTTGAAATTTGCAATGAGATTGCATACCTTCTATGTGATAGTTGGATCCCGATGCCCACTGCGGGTAAGCGTTACTCCTGAGAGAGTTTTCCACTTTACAATTAGCTAATCCAGTAGGTGTCAAAGAAAGATGTTAACGGGGTTATGCTCCTGCGGAAACGAGGTTATATAATTAGTTCCATGCGAAAACACAGGAAGACTCTCTCGGAGTACCAACACTAGCCTGACTGACCGATTAGCGAACTTGTAGAGTATAATTAATCCCGGCTAATCTTACCTTTTAGGGTTTGAAAGAAGATTTAATAAAAACAGTGGAAGTCATCCTGATTAGATAAGATAATAACCAATCTAATCTTACAAGAGTGCACGCTAAAATGTTTTCTTCTCTTTCCAGATAACGACCATGTCACGCCTTAATCAAGATAATAACATGGATGTATTGACCGAACCCGCTTATTATATTGGGCTAGGGAACGTTGATTCCGCTCTATCTTATGACAAATGTCATAAGTCTGGGGAAGGGATAGAGGAAAACAAGGATTTCCACGCAACCCGAATGAAGAAAGAGTATTCTGATGCATCTTCTTCGGGTGTGTTAGTTATTGACAACTGTTTCTCAGTCTGCTCTACGTCCAAGGTATTAGACACCGGAACGAGATCCCACATTTATAATCTGTTATAAGGGTTAAAGAAAAGTAGAGAACTGGAAAAATGTGATGTCTCTCAGAGTAGGAAATGGAGCAATTGTTGCTGTCGAAGCTATCGGCGAATATCACCTAGTATTGCCAAAAGCTAATACATTGATTTTGAACGACTGTTATTTCGTACCGTCGACGATGTGCAGTATAATATCCGTTTCTTTATTAGATAAAGAAGGATATAACTTTGCATTAGAGAAAAATGTTATGAATATTTTCCCAAATCAAGTGTTGATTGGGTTTGGTACGCTGTGTAATAGTTTATATGTTCTAAATCAAAATACAGTTCTAAATATACAAAACACTCATAAGAGGAAAAGTTCAGAAATGAACAAAGCCTTCTTGTGGCACTGTAGACTTGGTCATATCAATACGACGATATTAGCTAAGTTGCATAAAAATGAATATTTGAATCCGTTCAAATTTATATCTTATGAAACTTGTGAGTCATGTCTCAAAGATAAGATGACCAAAACTCCGTTTATGGGACACGGAGCAAGAGCTACTAAAATTTTGGGACTGATACATAATGATGTATGCGGTCTACACATATCAGGAATGGTTCCTCGTACTTCATTACATTCACCGATCCTCAAAATTCGGACATGTGTTCCTGTTGAAACACAAATCTGAAGCTTTTAAGAAATTCAAGGAATATAAGTGCGAAGTCGAGAACCAGAAGGGTAAAAGTATTAAAATACTTCGATCTGATCGAGGAGGTGAATACTTAAGTATGAAATTCCAAGATTATCTAAAAGAGAATGAAATTCTCTCTCAACTTACTCCTCCATATACACCACAGCACAATAGTGTATTGGAGCGGAGAAATCGCACCCTATTAGATACGGTGCGCTCTATGACGAGCATTGCTGAGTTACCTATTTCCTTCTGGGGATTTGCGCTTGAAACAACTGCTTATATATTGAATAGGGCACCTACCGTCTGCGCCTACCACTCCATATGATATATGGGAGGGGAAGAGACCATGCCTTAATTTCATTAAGATATGGGGTTGTCCGGCTTATATTAAAAAAGCAAAATCCAGACAAACTAAAGACAAGGTCTGTTTTATGTAAGTTTGTTGGATATCCCAAAAATTCGTAAGGGCATATTTTCTACCACACCGAGAAACAGAAGGTGTTTGTTGCTCAGGCACGCTACTTTTTTGGAAAAGGAACTTCTTGCAAAAGATATTAGTGGGAGCACGGTAGAGTTGGAAGAAGTTCCAGATACACAAACTACAACTGATAATTTGGTAGAACCGAATGATTCAATAATCCCCGACGGATCTTAGCCACTCCGCAGATCTAGTAGGGTTTCTCACCCACCTGAGAAATACTATGGTTTCCTCATAGACGGTGGGAACGAGAATTGCATCATGAAAGATGATGACCCAACTAGTTTCGAGCCGGCAATCACAAGTGGGGACTTTATGAAATGGCTGGATGCTATGCGATCTGAGATGGAATCCATGTACACCAACAAAGTATGGAATTTGGAGATTGCTCCTGAAGAGGTAAAACCCATTGGGAGCAAGTGGATCTTCAAGAAGAAGATTAGTGTAGATGGAAAGGTTGAGACCTTCAAAGCTAGACTTGTAGCAAAAGGTTTTCGTCAACGACCACGTGTCGACTATGATGAGACATTTTCTCCAGTGGCTATGTTTAAATCCATCAGGATCCTACTTGCAATTGCTGCATACCATGACTATGAAATCTAGTAGATGGACGTCAAGACTGTTTTTCTGAATGGTGATTTAGAAGAGAGCGTGTATATGACACAGCCAGAGGGCTTCGTAAAAAGTGGAAGCAGCGGAAAGGTATGCAAGCTGTTTAAATCAATTAACGGATTAAAGCAGGCGTCGTGGAGTTGGAACATCTATTTTGATGTAGCAGTCAAAGAGTTTGACTTCATCAAAAACACAAATGAACCATGTATATATAAAAAGGTAGAAAGAGAGTAAGGGCGTATTGTACGTGGATAACACACTCTTGATAGGAAATAATGTTCCGATGCTGCACTCGGTCAAACTCTTCCAATCACAAAAGTTCTCCATGAAAGATCTGGATGATGCCTTCTACATCCTGAGGATAAAGATCTATAGGGATAGATCTAAAAGGATGTTGGGATTGTCCCAATCTAGATATATATACACCATACTAAAGAGGTTTAGTATGGAAGATTCTTGTTCAGAAATCACTCTCTTTAAAGAGATGTCTCCCAAGACTGATTTGGAAAGGGCTCGCATGAACGTGATACCCTATGCTTCTGCAGTTGGGTCTATCATGTACACGATATTATGCACCAGACCGGATGTAGCTTATGCATTAGTGTGGTAAGTAGGTATCAATCGGACCCAGGGAAGAAGCACGGATAGCTATGAAGAACATCTTAAGTACTTGCGAATGACTAAAGAGATGTTCTTGGTGTATGGTAATAGAGAACTCCAAGTAGAGTCCTTTACCGATTCGACCTTCGAGAGTGATAAGGATGACAGCAAGTCTGTCTCGAGTTTTGTTTTCACCCTCAATGGAGGAGCGGTATGTTGGAAGAGTTCCAAGCAAGATACCGTTACAGGCTCGACGATGGAGGCTGAATACATCGCTGCAAACGATACTGCCAAAGAGGCTGTCTGGATGAAAAAGTTCATTATTGAACTTGGTATGGTTCCATCCATTAAAGATCCAATATCCTTGCATTGTGATAACAATGGAGCTATGGGTTTGGCCAAAGACCCCGCTCCCATCAGCGATCCAGACATATTCTGAGGCGGTATCACCTGATCCGGAAGATAGTTGATCGCCGCGAGATCGAAGTCAGGAGAGTAGACACGAAGGACAACACGGCGGATCCACTCACGAAGGCCCTTCCTCAGACACAGTTCGAGAGACTTTTTGGGATGTTGGGTATGCGATACTACAACAACTGGCATTAATGCAAGTGGGAGATTGTTAGGAATATGTATGCCCTAGAGGCCATTATTGTATATTATAGTGGATGCTTGGACATATATATAGAGGACTTTCTTACTCAACATGGATGTATGCTATCCGGTTGCTCTTTATCTTAACATGTGCACTTGTTTTAGTTTACTATCTCATTGATACATATTGATAAAGTCCTTAGGATGTTGGCTTGACAACCATGACTATGATGTAGATCATACTAGTGAGGCTTGAGTGGTCCACAAACACATCTTTAACAGTTCCTAGTCGAGAGAGTATCGAGACAAGGCATCGATATTTCAGAGTAGACTAGTGTGTACGTTTCTTGACCCTGTATGGGACGATGGTTGATCCCATAACCATTGGTGTTTGACATCAAAGATTGTACACAGGTGCTCATTGGAGAATGAGTGGTGTTTGACATCAAAGATTGTATACAGGTGCTAATTGGAGAATGAGTACACCGAACAGGACTCGCCGAGAACTCTTAGATGGTACCATACCTATCGTCAGATAGCAGTTCTCTGGTGACACTTGTACAGGTTACTCTGTAAACCCGAGAACGTCAGTGTCTAGTGTGGTTCCCACTGTACTTTGATTTCCTCTCTACCACGGCTCAAATGAGTCGTGTAAACAGGTGATTTTTGGGTACAGTCCTAAATCACATGGAGGTAGTGAGCGATAGGAGGGGTTTCTTCTCTTCCGGTATTGGGAGTTGATGTTGTGCAATGCTCGATTGGTTATAACAATAAGTCCCTAGTCAGGACTAATAAGATTTACTGATAAGTGTTATCAGTAGTTTCTCGAAAGGTTATAGGCCAAACATCGGCATAACTTATCGAGTTATTAGGGTATGACGATTCTACACCCAGACTCGATATGCGACATATCAGACGAAGAGACCGGACCGTACGGTAAGTATTGCTTATAGGCTCTACGGGAGTTTGGATAAGTTTGCTTGTTGATCTTCTATTCGTTCAATATCTGGATAGTCGTTACGTCCAGCCAGTACCACTGACGGCTTGTAGGTCTTTGATGTGATCATTACCTACTGCTAACGTATTGGCGAGTCTTTAGAGTTCTACATAGAGGTTTCCTAGCTCAAGCAAAACAAAGTAGGGCACGGATGGAGATATGTGCGGGAGCTTGATTAAATACGAGCATATGATACTGTATTGTAATCTAGCTTTTTTTTATATTAATCGGGTTATATATGATATAACTGGAATATATTTGATATTAGCTGGGTTATATATGATATAACCGGATTATTGAATCAAGTGTTGATTTGATATTATATTAATCTAGTGTTGATTCAATGATTTGATATAACCGGATTATTGAATTAAGTGTTGATTCAATGATTTGATATATATATATAAACTAATATTAAGCTCACTTGAGATTTTCTTCTCTTTATATATATATATATATATATATATATATATATATATATATCATGGTTGATGATACATAGAACATGGATGTGTGAGAATCACATTAAAAGTTAAGATGAGATGATAATGGTTTATATATATGAATTAAAGAAAAGATGAATGAGTCATTTTCTTTAGTTGCTTTGAGAAGCATTGAGAAGCTACGACTCATCTTCCATTCTTTGTTTTATTCATATACATTAATCATTTTCTTGATCCCATCTTATCCTCAAGGTTCACTCTCACTTCCAAGTTCATCTCCTCTCTTTTTCTAGTTTGAGAAAAAGAAAGAAAAAGAAAAAGAAAAGAAAGATTTTTAGTGAGCAAAATCCATACTTCGTCAATCTACACTACTCTAGCAAATTAGTATAAGTTGTTCTATTCACTAATTTTTAGATTGGTGAAGTGTGAGCTTGAGTGTGAGAAACTTCAAGATGAATCATTTTCAACGACGAATACTTCGAGTAAACTCGTTCCATCCTTCAAGTGGAGTCAAAGAAGAGTTATGCGACTACTACTCGGAACTTTTGAAGTGAAGGACCAGACTACAAAGGTTGTAGCCTCTCTTCACTCAGTTAGATTACTAGTTTGCTAACTTTGAAACCTTAATTCTCTAGTTCGATTCTTGTTTAGCATACTTAGCCCTCTAGATTTTTTAAAATTACATACTTGATGCTCATAGAAAAACCTAGTAGAGGTGCTAAGACATACTTTCACCAATATCGCACTCCGACGTTGAACTAGTGTTTTGCCACCTATTAAAACACAATTACAAAAGGAAAAGCATTATCAGAGAATTATATGATAATGCCATTATAATATATAATTGACAAATTGACGAGTACAGAATTCCAAAGATTGCAAAGTTGCTAAGTTCAAATTATAACACGTAAGGCGCACGATCAAGCTTTTAACTGGTTGTAAGCCCTTTCAAGGATATATAGGCATTTAGGTTAAGATACTTATGATGGTTTGTTCTTTTAATATTTATTGCAAAAAAAAAAAACATTCATACTCTGACAGTACCCTCCCATGCATACATCTAATGACAGGAGTATCATGATTAAGACGAAAATAGAAGCTCCGCTTCTTTGAGAAAATAATTGTCATATTCTAGAGTTGAATCTTGTTAAACCATCCAAATAGAAGATATTGTTCTTTGGAAGCTCCCTATCTCCATATTTACAGCAAGAAAATCAGCTTCTAAACCAATAAGGAATCACATGTTCAGTATCTTTCAGATTCCACTTAGCATTATAGTAAACTGAAGGCTTTCCCATTTTTTTTCCTTCCCCGATTTTCAATCTGAAAATGGAGAATGAGAAAAACAAACAATGAAGAGAAAAGGAATGTTACCTCAGCCATAGACAAAAGTGGGACCATGATAGAGGAGTAAGTACTAAAAGAAGTTTTGAAAATGGGATAACTTCATGAACCCAAATGCATAACAAAGCATAATATAAAGACTGAAAAGTATATTTGAACATCTTTTAACCCCAAAAATAGACGCTCTTAGAGATGAAAATCATTTTACTTTTGTTAAGAGAAGATCATTTTCAAAGATAGATGGAATGTATCACTTTAAACAAACGGCCAAACTATAATGTATATTATCAATACCTGAGTTAGACATTTATCTCCAAAGGTTCTAGTGGAGATCCATTCCTCCAATAATGCCTGCATACAGTAAATTCTTGAAGTAAGCAAATATGATATATTATATTTACATCCATAAGCTGGTGTTATCTGTTGAAGAATTTCACTTCCTATAGATGCAACTGAAAATTAAGTAATAATTTAAAACCATGCATGAACATTGGCACAACTTTGAATTGAGAAGTTCATAAAAAATAATTAAAGACAGAACAAAATATGCCAGACCTTGTGATCAAACTCAGCCATCTTTAAAACAATTGGTATAATTATTGGTTCAGCGGCAGAACTTGTCTTCTTCAAAAGGTTCAGTTTGTGAGGATCTGAATCCTTCATCCCTTCTCCAACTAGAATTCAAACAAATATTACTTGGAGGAACACGGTACACAAGTGATGCAGAATATCCCATGTTAGAAGGATTGATATCAGTTGAGAATAAAGCTTGGAAATATCTTATTCTTGAAGAACTTTATAGAAAGACATACTTAAAATTAAAATAGCAAATTCCTCACAAAAATCATTCAGGGAAAAGAAAAGGTTGAGCTTGCTCCCTGATAAGCAAGTAGTTTTTTTAACAACGGGTGAGAAAGTACAAGCAATTACAAGAGAACCTTCGGTTTCTGAAGCACCTCCTGAGAACTCAACATGTCCCGGAACCTTGACGTCCTCCAAAGTTTGGGAAGCAGACGCCCCACCCACAGCTTCTTCAATTCCAGGGGAGCCTTTTTTATTCTCGTCCTGAGTATCTGAGGAATGGGACTTCTCACTTGCAGATGCATCTTCTAAACTTTGTTCAGCCTTTGCTGAAGTATCGACACCTGAGGACTGCGAGGTTGAGGTTGCAGACTCTTTATTTTTGTTTTGAGTATCAATTCTCTCTCTGTTCTCCTCTTCCATCAAATAGATGCTGGGATCCAAGTGAATTCCCTGATATAAGCATATAGTAACGGAATTCTGAGACCATAAACTTTTAATTGAAACTAACAAACAAGAAACAGCAATGAAGATTGAAGTGGTATTCAAAACATGTAAAAATGTGAAACTGCTCTAATAATATTAAGCATCTTAAAGAAGGGTAAATTCTGAGGCCATTTTTTTTCTCCATTTTCTCCAAAGAAACACATCTTTTTCTACATAAAGTGGAAACAATAAGAAAGTTATGAATCCCAAATTGAACAAAAAATCTACAAATTTTTACTGAGAATTGTTTAGTGAAGTTGAAGGGTTTGGATTTTGGTTGGTCTATTTCTAGTTGAAAACTTGAAAATCGTACATTTTCTAACATGGGTTATTTGTTTCACAGGCATTGAAAGGAATTGGGTTTGGAATAGCTGACCATGTCCTGATTTAATAATGGAATTACATGTGATATTTCAAATGAATAGAATGGAATGGGATTCTGATCCAGAAAAGTTATCATGTGTCACCAGACTCACTACTATTGGGATATTTAATTCTAGAGGTGTAAAATGGGCGGGTCGAGCTACCCACAGGCAAGGTCATTTTGGGTGATGAGTCAAAGAAGAAATGAGATTTGATTGTTCCTTGGTTGAAAAGAGATGTCTAGGAAAAGATGCCTGGAGTTGGGTTCCATATCATGTGTCGACAACCGGATCTTTATAAGGTGTGTGCGTGCGTGCGGGTAACCCATATATGGATGAAGGGTCATCTATGAGCATGTTAACGGATATATTATATTGTGATGAAAGGTTGCACTCAGTAACCAAAAAAAAAGTTCACCTAAATTCAACCAATGATTTTATTACTTGGGCAACTTTGCCACAAGTTACATTAGATTTTAATGCTTTTCGCAAGCAAGTGATTATTGCAAATAAATCATACAGTGTTTACAACTAAGCTTATCGGGTGTTTTTGGTGGGGGGAGGGGGAAGGGGGAAGCTGATTGATTATGTGTAATAATTTGGTTTGATGGTGGATTATTGAAAATCCAAGGGGAGATATCTTCGCATGGAATTTGAAAAGATTTAGATCTTGTAAGTAAGATTAAAGATTGCATGCATATAAACTTTCATAGTAGCCCCTTTGAAGTAACAAGCTACCTTTATTAGAAATAATTTGATGTTCATTTCTACCGAAGTAGATAAGAAAACATCATTTGATCTTTATTCAGTTTGGGCAATTGCAAACCCGTGGGCCAGGCGAACCAATGGATACAATTAAACGGCGGACTGGGTATGGATAATTTTTTGAAGGGTTGTAAAATCTTGAGCTGCGACCGGAGTTTTACCCAACTTACATTTTGATTCCATATATTTTTGCACCTACAACCTTAAAGTTTCTATTTTGATACTAACATTCCGTCTGGAATATTTAGAGAAGATTTTATGTATGAAAAAATGTGACCTTTTCAGATGATTATACTAATATAATTAGTCCAATATAAATTTGATCTTTTTCAACCTAAGCCTTAAAAACTAAAAGTCGTTACCCAAAATGTTATTAGTCTGATGTGATGAACTATCGCAGATATTTGGGCCGATATGAAACATCCTGAAAATCCACCAATATTCAAAATATTGGTCGATATCAGTCAACGATTTTTGCTTGTTTTGTATCGTGAGGGGTGTAGGGTGTTTTCCGTCACCCGATTGAGATAGGAATGCACGCGCTTGTCAGACGTATTACATATTCCCCTGTCTAGGGTAGGCCAGGGTTTATTGATTGTGGGGATCCGAAACTCCGGCAGCCGCGGACTAAGCTATCGTTAATTACTCCTTGCCTTTGGAGCGGGAGAACCTCCGATTGACGGATCAAACTGGTCATGCGAACTCAATGTGCAATGTGCGTATTTGTGTCTTGAGGGGTTTTGGGTATATCGGGGGCCTCGCAGAGTTTACGGGGGTCCCGCTACCCGAATAGTGGGCTGGGGTCAAGGGGGCTAGCAGCTCCCTTGCGGGGTGCGGGACAGCGTCCCGTTAAAAAAAATTTCTAACAGGAGATGTGTTTTGAGTGTGGAGCGTATGGGAGAAAGAGTGGTGAGGAGCATCCTAAGGACGCATGAGATGGCACGCGGGCAGTGAGCGCCCGCGGAAAAAGGAATTTAGCCCTTGGACTGAGAGTTGAACTTCCGAGTGATTTTTGGAGTTAAACTCCTAAAAAAAGGGATCTTTTTGTGGAGTTAAACTTCTAAAAGATCTGGATTTTGAGGTTAAACTCCTTTGAAAATTTGGATCTTGGAATTGAACTCCTCAAAGATTGGTTTGGAGTTAAACTTCTAAAGAAAATATCCTTGTTCATGAGTAAAGCTCCCAAAAGATTTTCGGAGACAATGAAAAGGCACCCCTTTTTTCTCCTTTGAGCCTTGTACCCTCTCTTAAGTTTTGGATCTTCCCAAAGTGAGGTTTTTGGAGATGGATCTCCTTTCTCCTCTCTATTGGTTGGATCTTGGAGAAAGAGGGTGGTGGGATTTAAAAATCTCCCATTTTAGAGATTTGCTGAGAGATTTGAACTCCCCTTCAAGGGTTTTATGGTGAAAAAACTATTTCTTTTGGAGAAAAGAAGTGTTAAACTTTTGATTTAATTCAAAAAAAAAAAGAAGATTTAAGACCTTAAGGAGAAGGAGGCACAAAACCCTAAAAAATATAGGAAGAATCTTGTTTGTTATCATTCATCATGATGTCTCATATAGGCTTTACATTTTACATATGGCTCCTTGGGCTTTTCAAAATGGCACATGTGCCTTTTCCATCCAGTATGTTTTTTTTCTTTTGTACATAAGCCATGGGCTTTTACATAATTTGAGTTTGTTGCCCATTTTATTACATTTATTCATAAAAATTACATTAAGCCTATTTATGATTTAGCAATTATTCCTTTGGCATGGGGGGCCGGCCTCTTCATGCTTGGGTTCGACCTGGACATGGGTCCACTTGCTTGAACTTGGGTTCGGGCTTGGGCCCACTTGGCTTGGAGTTGACTTTGACTTTGACCTGGTCAACCGGAGTGTAATTTTTTACCCCAAATGCCCCCATCAATAAATGCACAACACGTGTATGGGTTGTGTGCATGAAATTGATAGACCTTGTTCTATATGGAGATTGATTTGGTTTGATTCCCTGCAGAGGGTTGACGCTGCCATTTTTGCGACTTGGACGGTCGGTGCTGCCATTTTAGCGACTTGGACGGTCTGTACTGCCATTTTTGCGACGCTGACTGTCGTTGCTTGATTTGACTTGCCCCGCTTCGTGCGGTATCGGGATTTGATTTGACTTGCTCCGCTTTCTGCGATGTCGGGATTTGATTTGTTTCCGAGGTGGAGCTTGATCCAGTGGAGGAAGGTCATTGATTGACTGGTGATTTGATTTGTTTTGGGAATTCTCTACCCGTCCAGTGGGGTTTTTGAGTTTGGAAGTGCTGCCGGGTGACGTTGATTTGATATGTTTGATTTCTGCTTTATTTGGCGGGACTTTTGAATTTGAGAGGAACTCGGAATTTAGATTTTGTTTGGCATTAGAATTACTGCACTGGAATAACGCCAGGAGCAACTCACATCATTTGCCCCGAGGGGACTTGGGATTTGGTTTTTGGGTCGGTATCGGCACCGCTAACACTGAAGCGTAGTGCCAAGAACGACTCATCATTTGCCTTTTGGAAAACTTAAGGTTTGAGTTTTGGATCGGCATCAGCACCGCTAACACTGAAGCGTAATACCATGAGCGACTCATCATTTGCCGTTGCCCGTTAGGAAGCGATGGTTTAAGAGATTGGTTTAGATCTTTATCACCTAAGACTTTTCAATTTTATGAGCCGTAAAGGTCTCATAAAAGCATTTTCTCCCTACGAGTCAAGAGAATCTCGCAGGTGTATCTTCTTCTTAGGAATCGTGAGGATTCCTAAGTGTGTTGCTTCTTTGTGAGTCGTAAGGATCTCACGCGGGAATTTTCTCCTCACAAGGTCGAGAGGACTTTGCGAGTGTATTTTATCTCTTTTTACGAGTTTGCACCTATTCAGGTTTTCACAAACTCGGCGGCAATCCTGCTGTTTTTACTCACAAAGCCCTTTCGGATTTTCATCTGTACTCGTTTTGCTTGTGGACATACCTTTTTTCTTCTTTTTCTCTCTTTTTTTGATGTTTCATCGCCGGTAGGACTTCAGATGTAGTCTCATCAGTAGAACTTAGAAGAGATAGGGGTCATTTGCGCTCGTGGATTGTATACGGTTTTATATGATGTATGATCCAGACCGCAGGGCCGGTGTGCTCAATTCGTCTGCGAATTAGAGCAATCACGCATAGTATTTCTTGAGGTATCAGCCATTGATGGGTGGCAAGGGCCTTTCTTCCTCGGCACTTATCAGTTGGTAGGATCCTCCGTCGAACACTTTCTCGATGACGTATGACTCTTCCCAATTTGACTCGAATTTTCCTTTGGCATGTCAATTAGAGATGATCGGTCTTTTGAGGGCTAACACCAATTCACCTTTCTTAAAAACACGGAAATGGGTCATCTTGTCATAAGCCCGTGACATTTGGGCTCGGTACAGCTCTAGATTTTGCTGAACTACGAACCTCTTTTCTTCGAAGGCGTCGAGCTTTTCGAGCCGAAAGAGGACGTTTTCCTCCTCCGTCAACTCGTGTTAGACAGCCATTCTTAGGCTTGGAATTTCGACTTAGAAGGGAAGGATTGCCTCCACTCCGAAAAGTAATAAGTATGGAGTGGACTGGGTTGGAATGCGGTGCGTGGTACGATATGCCCACAACGCCTCGTGGAGCTTGATATTCCAGTCTCTCTGTTGGCTGAAACATTTTTCCTCAGGAGCTCGCATAAAGTTTTATTGAAAGTTTCGGCTAGCCCATTGGTTCTTGGATTATAGATGGAGGAATATCTCCAGTCTATCTTGTGCTTTGTAGCGAATCTCGAGACTTTGAAACTCTTGAAAGAAAGCCCGTTGTCAGAAATGATTTTTCTAGGTGTACCAAAATGGTATAGAATATTATGCCGGAAGAATGTCACAATATCTTCTATCTTGACTTCTTTTAGCGGAACAGTTTCAGCCGATCTGGAGAACTAGTCAGTTGCGGCCAATATGAACCGATGGCCTTTGGATGACGAAGGATCAATTGGACCAACTATGTCGGTGCCCCAAACTTTGAAAGACCACGACGCCCCCGTAAGATGCAGCGGATTGGGATGCTTGTGAATGAAGTCACCATGAATTTGGCAGAGATGACACCTCTTCGCAATCCCTTATCATGATAGGCCAGTAATACCCAAACTGTTCAATTTAAAGCCGCATTTTAGGGCCAGATTGGTGAGCTCCGCAGACGCCCGAGTGAACTTCTACGACTTTATGGGTTTCGGCCGATGACAGACACCTCAGTCAGAGTTGGTCATATGATCTGCGGTATAGCGTATTATTTATAAACATGTATCGGAGAGCTCTCTTCTTTGGCTGAATCCTCACAGATTTTTCTTCGGGCAGCTTGTCGTATCGGAGGTACTTTATGAAGGGTTCTCTCCAATCGGGCTAGTCTTGAATGGTCAGAGCTTCTTCGACGGGATTGTTTTCTTGTTCTACGCTTTCTTCTTCACGCAAAGAGACTCGAGGTAAAATTTGCCGGCTTCTGACTGTTATCAGAATTTCATCCATATCGGGATCAACTAGCTCATTGGCTAAGCGAGCGAGTACGTCGGTTTTTCCGTTCAACGCCTTAGGAACTCTCATCAGTTCAATTTGCTAAACTGTTTCATGAGTTCCACCACCCAGCTTCTGTATCGAGCTAACTCGGGCTTATATATCTTGTAGTCGCCGCTCACTTGGTTGACGACTGATCAGTCGAAAATATTGCATTTTTAACACATCAATTTCCCTAATCTTTGTAATCATCTAAAAGTGTTTGGTATAAATATAGCACATATTAGCAATTTGTCTGCAAAATATCAAATAACATGTGTTATACATTATAACCGGCATTATGAGGGAAATTGTGTGATTATTACTACACGCATGATCTTTGTATATCAACACTTGTCTAGAGATTGTGTGCAGGAAATCCTCCAGGTTAAAGAGCCGGAATCACAAAAGTGCTGATAAAACGCATCAAGTCCAAGACTTGAGATCTGGCAGTAAACTAGAAAGAATTATAAGATTCCAGACATCAGGAAGTAACCATGAAGGAAGTAACCATGAAGAAAACATGAAACAATACAGAAATTTCCATGCACTGAGTCCACCAAACGGCCGCGGATCCGCGGCCGAGTCAGGCCGATCCGCCGCGGATCCGCGACCGTTCTGACTCGGCGGCGGCAGAAACTTTTACAGAGGTCTCTTTTAACTGCCAAACTTCTTCAAGACGCTTCAAATCTCCAGAAGTTTCCCTCCAACAGAAAGGCTTCTCATGCAAGCTAGCTAACTACCTTAATCTAAAAACTTCTACCTAGCTTCCTATACAAGCCTCATAACAACCAAGCTTCCAAGGGAAGCTAGACCTACCTTCTAGGGGAAGCTAAAGGGAAAACTATAAAAAGGGACCTAGGGCATCATTACAAGGGTTGTTCATTAATTCAGTGGTTGTTGATTAGTTGTTCAATAAATCTTGCACAAGTTGAGTGACACAACTTGTGATCCAAAACCTAGCCTAAATCCAATTCAAAAGCCAAATCAAGATTCTTCGAGTGCCGACTCAAGCAAGCCTTCAACCAGCCTTTTTGAAGCAACGCCGATCTTCATCCGAGCAAGAGATCCACGAAGATCCGCGACTCGAGAAGATCGATGCGAGGCTAATTTCGGCGGATCTAGCTACCTCCTCAAATCTTGTAATTTTTGAGTGAATTGTACCTAATCGTCGATTAATAAAGGTGAAAATTATAAATCTTGCTTTTCTTTACATTCTTGCATTATGAAAATTTATCGATTCTTGATTCTTCCATTCTTCATGATGTGTGAGTGAAATCTCCGCTTGTAGCGGAATCGAGAGAATAGGTATATGATGATGATTAAATTCTTGAACGATTCTTAAGTCTTATGAGTTTTGTAAACTTTAGGAAATTGGATCATCGAAGACCTAATTTGAGCGAGATCGCTTTCTTGAATGTTTTCGTTCCAAATTAGAGATCAACGATCGGTGATTCAATTTACTAGATGCTGGAATTTGAATGATAATCAATGAAAATCCGCGACTTTTTGAAGCAATCTTTGAGTGAATTGTACCTAAACGTTGATTAATAAAAGGTGAAAATTCTAAATCTTGCTTTTCTTTACATTCCTGTATTATGAAGAGTTATAGATTCTTGATTCCTTTCTTTTTTCATGATGTTTGAGTGAAAACTTTGCTTGCAATGGAATCGAGAGAATAGGTAGATGATGATGATGAAATTCTTGTACGATTCTTAAGTCTTATGAGTTTTGTAAACTTTAGGAAATTGAATTATCGAGGACCTAATTTGAGCGAGATCGCTTTCTTGAATGTTTTCGTTCCAAATTAGAGATCAACGATCAGTGATTCAATTTGCTAGAGGCTAGAATTTGAATGATAATCAATGAAAGGACAAGGGATGATGAAGGAGAAACGCTAGTTTCTTCAATAGATCCCTAAACCTCATTGATCGTCATCGATTTAGGAACAAATCTTCAATAGATAAGAATTAGTAATCATTAGTATTCATCATCACCATCAATTGGATCGATTCCTACAAGCTACTTTACAAATCTTGATAACTAAATTGATTGGGACATTTCTTGATTCTTGATTCTAGATCTTTATTTTCTTTATGTTTCTTGAAATGAAAACTCACAAATCTTGAATCAATTTTCTTGCATTTTCTTTTATCTTTTAATTTTCAACTCAACTGAAACAAATTCACACTTTCTCAGTGGACGATCCGTGCTCATTGACGAAACTACAATAGACACCGTCAATTGATTGCGGTATAAATTTCTTTGGTTGTGAAACATTTCCAAACACACACGAAGGACGATCAATCAACGACCAGCTGGGAGTCACCGTAAACCCGTAGCCGAAGGATTTCTATTTCTATGGTGAGCTCCAGACCAGCTATCAGAGCTTCGTACTCCGCTTCGTTATTTGTGCGAAGCTCGGTGAGCGAAAGATCGTCGTAAGGTTCCTCTCGATGGCGTGATGAACACCAATTCTATCCCCTCTTTTATCTCCGGGACGCTTGATTTGCTGGATTCCTCATTGATGAGGCTCCATCGAAGTAGAGCTCCCAATATGGCTCGTTGTTCTCGAGGTGCAGCACTTGTTCATCAGCTAACTCGCAATTTAACGGTGACCCTTCTGGTATGGGATCAGCCATGAGGAAGTCGGCAAGGGCTTGCTCTTTTACTGTTTCTGAGGAGTATAGACTATGTCGAACTCAAGCAGCATGACAGCCTCTCTTGCCATTCCGTCGGCTAGGCTTGCCTTGGTCATTAAGTATTTAAACGGATTGACCTTGGAGATCAACATAACCCGATGAGAAAACAGATAGTGCATCAGCTTCTTCACAGCAAATATTAAAGCCAGGCATTGCTTTTCGATCGGGGAATAGTTGTGTTTCACCCCGACTAAAGTTCGACTGAGGTAATAGAGGGCATTTTCTTTTCCTTTCTCGTTCTGGGCAAGAAGTGCACCGAGTCACATTTAGCGCGGCAGTATAGAGAATCAATGATTTATTTAGAATGGGAGCAACAACCATTGGAGGGTGCAACAGATATTGTTTGATGCTTTCGAACGTTTCTTGACATTCGATGTCCCAGACAAAAAGAGCTCCTTTTTTCATGAGCTTTGAGAAGGGCCTACATCTTTACGATTGGTTCAAAATGAACCTCCATATGTAAGCGAGCTTGTCTTGAAAGGATCTTAGCTGCGTCAGATTCTTCGGAGGAGGCATCTCCATAATGGCCTTTATCTTCGACATGTCAATTTCGATCTCCCGATGTCAGACTATAAAGCCCAAGAATTTTCCCGACGACTCGCCAAAAGCGCACTTCAAAGGATTCATTTTCAGATCGTGTTCTCTCAGTCGGGTGAAAATGGTCCTGAGATCTCGGATGTGATCGGCTTTGGCTTTAGTCTTGACGACCAAGTCATCGACATAACATTCGACAACTTTATGAATTAAGTTGTCAAATATCTTGGTCATTACCCTTTAATATGTGGCGCCTGCGTTCTTCAGTCCAAATGGCGTCATTTTGTAACAGTATATACCAATAAGCGTTCGAAATGCTGTATGCTTCTCATCCACAAGAGACATTTTTATCTGATTATACCCAGACGAGCCATCCATGAAGATGAACAGCTCATAATTTGAGGTATCATCGACCATCATTTCAAAGTCGTCTTTAGGGCATGCCTTATTAAGGTCTCTGAAATCGATGCAGACTCGGATCTGCCCATTCTTCTTTTTCACTGGGACGATGCATGCGATCCAGTCCGCGTATTTCTCTTCTCTGATTAAGCCGACATCGATGAGCTTCTTGGTTTCCTCGATGACCTTTTCTTTCGGCTCACTTCTCATTTTCGAGGAGCTTGTTTGACCGGCTTGACATCAGGAGAAATAGCCAGCTTATGCACGGCCACTTCAGGGAGAGACCAGGAATTTCTTTGTACGTCCATACGAAGCAGTCGACGAATTTGCATAGCAGGGCGATTATCTGTTCATTCATTTCCTCTGACAAGAGCGAGCTGATGTAGGTCGTCCTTGGATATTCGGACGTCCCTAAATCAGTTTCGGTCATCTCGTCGAATGTTGCATGTCCGCCATCTTCAAGCTCTCGAGGGGCTTCTTCTGGCTCGGCTAGCTCGCCGTCATCATTCGACTCTTCGCTAACGTGAATCATGTAGCATGATTTGGTGTCGGGTTGCACATAGCCTAGGCCCCGTCTATCTAGGACTCGTCCTTCGATGAGCGATCGGACCTGAAGCGGGTGCCATAGCCTCTCATAAAACTTTGTTTCAAAGTCTATCTGGTATAACCGACATCCACACCTTTTAAAATATTCCCGCATCACGGGCGCATAATATCTGGGGTTTAAGACGGCTTTTATGCCTCTCTTATAGGGAAGGTACGTTGCGGACAAATCGTCCGGATGCACGACAGGGTTTGACCCATAAAACACGATGTCTTTCTGTCCGCTGTTCCTTCCGGAGACGTAGAAGGTTGTCAATTGGTCAACGGTGGAGACCGACAATACGTCGAGCTCTTTAAACATCTATTCCGGAACTTTGCTGATGGCTAGGGATCTCTCTGTGACTTCAAAGGTCTCTTTTAGCTTTTCTTTTTACGTGAGAGTCCGACCTGTACAATTGTTGCAAGACGGGTCCTCCTCCGACTTTTCGGTATCGCTGCCGTGATGAGGGCAAACTTTGCTGCCGGATGGGCCCTCAATATCAGACTCGTCCGTATCGCTACCGAAATGAGGGCTATTTTCACGGAAGGACGGACTTCCAGCATCGGACTCATCAGTGTTACTGCCGAAACGCGGACGCGTTTTGGGATTTTTACTTTTAAAGGTGACGACCGACTTAGATTGGCTTTTGAGACTCGGGGCCTTTTTGTTTTTAATTGAACACGGCTCATATTTGCTTTTGAGATTCTGGGCCCTTTTATCTCTAGTTGACTGTGGCTCGGATTTGCTCATGAGACTGGGCCATCTCGTCTTTAGTCGACTGTGGCTTAGGATTTTGGGGTTTCATAAAATACCGAGAATCTTCATATCGGACTTCATGTACACCAAACGGATATACATCTCCGTCAGTGCGTCTCTCTTCACCATTTTTGGTATACTTCATGCATTGATGGAGTGTTGACGGCGCGATGCCATAATCATGAAGCCACGGTCGCCCCAGGAGGATCTTATAGGACGTGTCGGCGTCGATCACGTATATCTTAGCTTCGGTTTGCAGGTCCCCAAACCTAATTGGCAAAGCTATGGATCCCAAAACTTGCTTGACAGGTGTCGAACATCCATTGATAAACTCTTTATAGTCAGCAAGTTCATGATATTCACTGAGGACCCCGGATCAATCAATATGCGATTAATCCAATCTCCGTCGTTGTACCCTGTCACGTAAAGCGGTCGGTTGTGCTCAGCTGTCCCTAATAGCAGGTCTTCATTTTTAAATGCGACCGCAGCTGTGTGCAGAGCGTACTTGGTTTCTTCCATATTGATCTCCGCGAAGCGCGCCTGGTACCGCTCGGGGTTTTGCAGAGCATAGATAAAGACGTCCCTAAGCTCCTTGGATAGAACCAGAACATCATAGATGCTTAAGCGAGATGGAAGCTTCCGGAGGTGAGCCAAGACGTTATAGTCTACCAAGGAAGAGCTTGAGTCTCCGTGAGTCGAATCTCTGTCGTCTTCTTCATTAGCCACCTGTTTTTCCTTCTCTATTGGGGCGTTGCCTTGTCTTGGCGCCAGAGCTTTACCGTTTCTGAGCTGCATTTGGTTGGTTTTTGTGGCAAGCCCACCGTCCTCTTCGGGAAAACAGAGCTCCTCCTAAGAGTCGCTGCCAAGATAGATGGCGTAGTAAGTCACAGTAGGAACCCCATCATCGGCACCCTCCTTCAATTCTTCTAAGATTTCTGTGGCTTCTATAGGGAAGAACTCCTTCAGTTGGATAAAAGTTCTTTCCTTTTGTACATAGTCTTCAAGAGAATCGACGTATTTTTGAATGCCCGTTCTCCTCGTAGACTCTTCTTCGCGTCAAGCTGCGTCTTTCTTTTTCTTTCTGAGCTTCTTGGGCTTCGAGTGTGTCCGTCTCGGATTGGTGGACGGGACAGTGGGCTCTTTTTGCCCTTTCCACTCGACTCGGGGTTCTTTCTGAAGCAGCTTTAGTAGTTTCTCCGTCTTCTTGGATATGTACACAATCCACGGAGGTTGCAACACGTTGTCTTCATTTCTTAGGGCGGACGGCTCAGCGACATGCCTCCAAAAAGCTTCAGCTTCTGTCTCTACGAAATTAGCGATTGCGACTTAATCATTTGTCAACATGCCAAGGGATAATGAGATTTCTCCCTCCTTGTATTGTTTCTTAACCCAATCTTTGAATACGTAGCAATTCTCGATGACGTGACCTAGCATTCTATGGTATGGGCAATACAGAGGGTTGTCAGTCATGCTTGCTTCATACGACCTCTTTGGGTTCGGCAGTTCTAAACCATATTCCTCAAGGCGTCCCTGAATATCTTTCGGATCTTGTCCATTCTGAAAGAGTAGATCTTGTTTTTTCTCTCTTCCAAAGTTGGTCCTCTTCCCAGTACTGGCTTTTGCGATCGGTCGGTTTTTTGTCTGCCCGCCCTTCTCTTGTTTTCATTGTCAGACGCATTGAAGACGTTGGTATTGTTGGAGCTCCCACCTTTATGATGGTCATCTTTTCGGCTCTTCCGAGGTTTGTCATTTTAAGAGTTCGGGATAGACTCTTTCTTCGAATGCTCCAACATCTGAACCTTCTTGGTCAAGTCCAGGAACGTTTTGAGACCCGCGGTACATAGGAACGGGACCATCCAATTGCTGAGGTTCCTAATAAAGAGGCTGATGGATTGGTTCTGTTCTAACAGACGGTGAGATTGTGTCATTGGGTAATGAAGTCCATGTTGCTTTCATTTTTTCCCGGCTTGGTCCTCACAAGGTCAGCAATGGAGATTTTGTCGCTGACACTCATGAATTTTTGCCGAAACAGAGACTCCATCTGGGCGAAATTAGTGATGGAACCGTCTGGTATACTTGCGTACCAGTCGAAAGCGACACCAATTAGGTTGTTGACAAATTGACGGAAAAGAAGCGCATCGTTGCCCCTGTATTCCCACATGATGCTTTAAAGTGGGCAATATGCTGATTTGCATTTCCCGTCCCGTCGAATCTTCCGAATTTAGGGATGACGTAACCGCTAAGGAACTCGATCAGGTCGTACTGTACGGGGTACGGCTGTTAGTGTATATGCCCTAGAGGCCATTACTGTATCATACTAGTTTGTATATTACTTGATGGAAGCTTGGGATATTCACAGTTGTATATACAATCTTGCTCGAAATGGTAGTATGCTACTTGGTTTGTCTCTGCTTTAATATGTGCATGTGTTTCTTTTAGCATATCGCTGATATACATATTAGTAGAGCCCTTAGGATTAGTGCTTGATTACCAGCGTTGTGATGGCGCTCACACTCGTGGGAGCTGGGTGATCTATAAGCACATCCTTATACAGGTCCCTAGTCGTTGGACTATCGAGACAGGGCATCGATACTCCGGAGTAGACTAGCGTATGCGCTTCTCATCCCAGCGTGGGAGACGGTCTGTCCCACAGCCGTCAGTACGTCGTACTTGAGATAGTATGCGGGTGCTCGTTAGGTTACGAGTACACTGGACAGGACTCGTCGGGGACTGTTGGTTGGTATTATACCTATCGTCAGTTATCAGTTCCCAGGTGACATGAGTACAGCTTAGTCCACTGACTTGACACTGTCACTTCGTCTCGAGTGTGTTCCCACTACACTTTGATTGCTACCCTACCACGGCTCAAAAGAGTCGTGCAAACAGGTAGTTTTTGGGTGCAGTCCCGAAGCACTTGGAGGCAGTGACGGTTAGACAGGATTCGTCTCTCCCCGTATTGGGGGTTGACATCGCGCTGTGTCCAGGAGAGCCATTACACGAGTAGTCCCTGGCCAGGGCAAGCGAGATATACTGGTAGGTTTCCAGTGTTATCTCAGGGTGTTCTGGGCTACACTCCGACACGACTTGTACCGCTATTAGGGGACTGACGTTCACCGCCCCCTAGGCCCGCCATGCGATGTATCAGACGAACAGACCGGACTGTACGGAGATTATCACATACAGGCTCAGTAGGAGTTCAGATGGGGTTCACCTCGTCAGTCTTCTTATCGACATCTACCTGGGGACCGTTACGTACAGCTAGTGCCGCTTGCGGTCTGTGGTTAAACCCACTGCCAGCGTAGTGTCGAGTCTTTAGAGTCCCACACAGAGAGCTATTCGCCTTTAGGCAAAATGAGTAGAGGTCGCATGGTTTTGCGACAGGGTTCGTTCACATCCGCGCACTTGTGCACGTTTGCTGTCCGGACAGCTTATACTAGCGGGCTTTGGTTTAAGCCGGATCCTAGTATATGATTTGGGATTGGTTTTTCTCATTGTATTCGTATTCCTCGGATCACGAATACGGGTGCGTATGCACAGTTGCTTGAGACAGAGGGAGAGGACTTTGATTAGGGTTAATGACTATTGTCATTTTATTAACCCTAATACTTATGTGTGTATTATTGTTAATTGATATTAGTTTAATAATTGTGCATGGTTATGGTTGTTGACCATTTGACCCATCTTGACTTGTTGACCTTGTTGACACTTTGACCATCATCATTTCATTTGGAAGATGCTCTTTGATCCTTGCAATTTGCATTAATAATGAAATGATAATGATCATGTCTTGATTAAGCCATGACAATTATCTCACTAATTTTCTAATTACAATAATTCACATATATGAGAGAAGCTTCATATTATTCTCTCATTCTATTATTCACATTCTCTCTCTTGTTCTTCCTCTCCCTCAAGATCTCCCCTCTCATGTGTTGAGAAACACTTGAGCTTGAGAAAAACCCTCTCTTGATAATCTCTACTCTCATCTAGGGTTCAAGGATTAGCACTTCTTGCACCCTAGTTACTTCTAGCTTGAAGTTGAAGCCAAAGGTTGAGGCTTTCGGGTGGATCTTTCTTCGACGAGAGAAGACGACAAAGGTGACCTCCTTCCACCACTCCAAGGAGCAAGGAGATTAGGACATAAAGCCCAAGGTATAACCTTTCTAGCACTTAGCTAGTTTCTAGTTAGCTTTAGCTTGTTTTTGTTTAGCAAGGATCCTTCTTTGTCTAGTCCATGTTGCCCAAGCTCATAAAAACTCGATTTTTATTCCGTTTTCCGCCTCCTCGCAAGTACCGGGATGGGCAACGTGGACTTACAGTGGTATCAGAGCCTAACTAAACATAAACTAGCTAGGTAGTAGAGTGTATCGAAGTTCGAATCGGAAAAATCGAAAAACCGAGTTTTCAAAACCCTAAGTTTCTGTTAATTTTTTTTCTGTTCAAAATAAAATTTGTCATACTCCAAAAATCATCTCAGGGTTTTGTAAAGAAAACCACCAAAAACGATCCAGTGATTCGACCAAAGAGCCGCGGTTCCGCGGCAATAGCAAGCTATTGCCGCGCAACCGCGGCCGTCTTGGCTCTTCATTGGGTCGAGTTTGGTGCAGTGTATTTCTGGCTTGGTTTTAGGATTTTTAAGATGGTTTATATGTGCCCAGGTTTTCCAGAATAGAAATTTGTTTTTGGGGGCCTATAAATCCGTATTTTTTCCCGAACTTCAATACACTTTGACTAAAAGGTTGTATCTGTGATGTTTATATGTATTGAACGTCGGCTAATCGCTATATGTCGATTAGTCGGGGTTATACATATCTGTGATTGATGATGGTATGTGTATATGAATGGATTGGATTGTCGCGGATGAATAGCCGGGGTGGATGTGAGATGAGTGTTGCTTTTTCTTTCATTCATTGTAACATGTAAATTGATGTAATATTATTATTTGTTTGGCCGCACAACCGGGTCGGGGTTGTAGCCGTCATTGTATAATTCTTTTTACTGTTTTTGCTCCTAGGATAGACCCATGGAGGGGGTGCACAAACTACCGGGTATCTCGAAGTGCCGAGTGGCCCACTCACGGTGGTGAGGGAGGTTGCTTAGTTTCGGGTACTTGGCGGGTAGTTTGCCGCACCCGTAGGGGTCTTGGGTGGGGTATTGGCTATTCACCGCGACCGTGTAATCCGCTTTTCGTTGCAGGCTCGAACGGGTTGCGGATTCCTAGTATATCCAATGTATTCATCTGTGATCTGTAATGTCTATCATTGCTATATATTTATATATGATAACTATTTAGACGTTGCTTATGTTTTACAGCCGCGTTAGCCCAGCCCCCGCTCTGTCGTTAGTTAAGTAACCTAACGGGTGATGACGGAGCCCCGTGGCGAATGCGAATGGCATAAGCGTACGTCATATTTTGGTTGTTTTCTGCAATGGTAGGATTAAATGATGGGACGCATTAAAAGAACTAATGCAAGAAAATAAACCAAGTAAAAGTCGTTGGAACACTTTGAAAACCACTCGGTTCTTTTCAAAAACAAGCATTTTAAACGCGGAACTTAAACCACTCCTTTTAAAAGCTATCTCGTTCCATCGACTATATCAAGTTCACTACGTTCACGGTTTCGCCAAACCATCCGTAGCCCTCCGTCGTTTCATATGAATATTCAACAGTATTCAAGCTGTGTTTGTTGGCCTTAGTCAAGGCACAGTGTTTGGTAGCTGGTGGGTATTCATATGTTGCATAGATAGAATGCGTTGGTTTGGGACAGTCGTATTGCTTTGTTGGCCATAGTCAAGGGTATTTACGGGTGGGTTCAAATTAACCTGGATAACGATGGGTAGAACTTGACATGTGACTTATGATTTGTTGGCCTTAGTCAAGGTCATAAGAGCATGGGGCAAAAAATCTACATCGGGAGTTTCAAAAGTACTGAAACTTGCTAGAACTGCATACCATTTGGAGTGTGATGATTCTGGTAGGATTCCTTCGGTTTTATCACGCGATGATATTTGGATCCCGATCCTACTGTGAGTATATGCTACTCCTCGGGAAAACTCTCACTCAACGATCAATACTATAAACTTAGTAGGTGTCTAGAAAGGTGTTAGCGGGGCTACGCCCACAGGGAAAAGAAGTTACTTAATTAAGGAACTTCGCGAAAGCGTTGGAAAACCTCCCTCGAAGTACCGACACTGGCCTGGCTGAACGGTTAAGCAAGTATTGTACGGTGAGATTGATCCTGACTAATCATTTCTTTATGGTTTGAGATGGGATTCGAGAGACAGTAGGAGCCATCCTGTTTAGATAAATTAAAAACCAATCTAAACTTGCAAGAGCATCATGCTAAGTGTTTTCTTCTCTCTCTCTTAATTGCAGCGACCCAGTGACCGCACCTAGGTTACATCTAGATAATAAGATGACTGAATCTGACTGTTATAACTGGCAAAGGTCTGTCCAGATGTCCATTGCCCAGGACAAGCTGGGACACCTCTTGACTGATCCCACCCCTGCCGTCTCAGGTCCAGTTTCCCCTGTCACGGATATTGATATTCGTAGGACATCGGAAGAAGACTGTGCGAAAGCCAAGTGCCTCGTGTTAGCCTCAGTTGATGGTATATACCAGAGGCAGCACGAGAAGATGGACTCAGCTTCTATCTTCCTCCATAACAAAGTTTTATATGGAGAGCAATCTCGTATCGCAAGATATGAGACCTCGAACGAATTGCTTCCAGCGAGGTTGGCTATCGGGTCATCTGTAGGGGGCAACGTCCTTACAGAGACCAGCTCTTTTGAGCTCTCGGACCTGAAGACCACGTTGAAAAACGGGTCAGATGCTGACTCAGTTCAACAGTCTCTACCTACTACCCTAAAGGAAACTAGGGAAGTAGAAAGAAAGGGAAGGGCAGAAGTTTCAGGAACAGATGTAGTAAAAGAAGGATGTTCCTATTATTACGGGAATGAACATGGACAGAAGGATTGCAGGGCTTGTAAAGCCAGTAGCCAGAATTCGAAGCATGTTGTGGCTTCGGCTTCGGGTGTGTTTGTGATTGAGAACTGTATGTCAGTTAACCCTACTTCCTGGGTATTGGATACCGGATCAGGATCTCATATCTGTAATTCGTTACAGGCTTTGAGAAACCGTAGGGTTATCAGGAAAGGTGATATGACTCTCAGGGTTGCTAACGGAATGAGCATGTATGCTGAATCCGTAGGGGAATATCATCTAGGACTAACAACTGGGCAGATATTGATTCTGCGTGACTGTTTTTATGTGCCAGGTGCGACTTGTAACATCATATCTGTATCCTTACTTTCTAAGGAAGGATATGATTTTACTTTTGTAAGCGATGTAGTAAACATCCACCTAAATCAAGTGCTGATTGGGTCAGGTACATTGAAATACGGTATATACGTTTTGAATCAAGCTCAGGTCTTCAGTGTCCAGAACACACTTAAAAGAAAGTCTCCGGAATTAAATCAGGCTTTCTTATGGCATTGTAGACTGGGTCACATTAATGAGACACGGTTGACAAAGTTACATAAAGAAGGATACTTGGATCCGTTCGAGTACCAGTCTTATGCCACTTGTGAATCATGTCTCATGGGAAAGATGACAAAGACTCCGTTCACTGGACACGGAGAAAGAGCGAGCGAGCTCTTGGGACTCATACACAGTGATGTGTGTGGTCCAATGTCTACACATGCGCGAAGTGGTTATTCATACTTCATTACTTTCACAGATGATTTCTCTAGGTATGGGCATGTCTTCTTAATGAAGCACAAATCCGAGGCCTTTGAGAAATTTCAGGAATACAAGAATGAAGTTGAAAAACAAACATGCAAAAGTATCAAGACACTAAGATCTGATCGAGGTGGCGAATACTTGAGTGCCGAGTTTCTGGGCTTCTTAAAAGAGAATGGAATTCTCTCTCAACTTACTCCTCCATACACACCACAACACAACGGTGTATCGGAAAGAAGGAATCGAACCCTATTGGATATGGTTCGTTCCATGATGAGTAAGGCTGAGTTGCCGCGATCCTTCTGGGGTTATGCACTAGAAACAGCTGCATATCTTTTGAACCAAGTTCCTACTAAGTCAGTGCCTACCACACCATATCAGATGTGGAGTGGGAAGAAACCCAGTCTTAAACACTTTAAGACATCGGGGTGTCCAGCTTTTGTAAAAAAGCAGCATGCGGACAAGCTCGAGGCACGTTCGGTACAGTGTAAGTTTGTGGGATACCCAAAGAACTCCAAGGGGTATCTTTTCTATTACGCAGAGGAACAAAAGGTTTTTGTTTCTCGTCATGCCCGCTTCTTGGAAACTGAGTTTTTGGAAAATCAGATAAGTGGGAGCGCAATAGAACTGGAAGAAATTCCAGAGCCACAAGCTATTACTGAAAGCTTGGTAGAACCAGAGGGTTCGAGAGAACAGGACATCCCAGCGCCACTCCGCAGGAGTAGTAGGCAGTCTCATCCGCCCGAGAGATACTACGGTTTTCTCATTGACGGGAATAGAGAGGATTGCACTATGGATTATGGTGAGCCTACTAGCTTCCAGCAAGCCATTCAGAGCGGTGACTCGGTAAAATGGCTGGATGCAATGCGGGCCGAGATGGAGTCTATGTACACCAACAAAGTTTGGACTTTGGACTTTGCTCCAGAAGGGGTAAAACCCGTAGGCTGCAAATGGATCTTCAGAAAGAAGATTGGTGTAGATGGGCAGGTTGAGACCTATAAAGCTAGACTTATTGCAAAGGGTTTTCGTCAAAAGACCTGGTTTGGACTATGACGAGACCTTTTCTTCAGTGGCTATGCTGAAATCCATTCGGATCCTTCTTGCCATTGCTGCCTTCCACGATTATGAAATCTGGCAGATGGACGTAAAGACGGCTTTCCTAAATGGAAATTTGGAAGAGTGCGTCTATATGGATCAGCCGGAGGGATTCAATCAGAGTGGGAGCAGCGGTAGAGTGTGCAAGTTGCTCAAGTCCATTTATGGACTTAAGCAGGCATCGCGGAGTTGGAACATTTGCTTTGATGATACTGTCAAAGAATTCGACTTTATCAAAAACCCAGATGAACCATGCATTTACAGTAAGATTGTAGGGAGAACTGTAGTTTTCCTCGTCTTGTACGTGGATGACATTCTCCTAATAGGAAATGATATTCCTATGCTACAGTCAGTCAAAGGATTCTTGTCGCAGAGGTTCTCCATGAAGGACCTGGACGATGCCAACTACATTCTGGGGATCCAGATCTATCGTGATAGATCTAAGAGGATGTTGGGACTTTCACAGTCAAGGTACATCGACACCATACTGAAAAGATTCAGTATGGAAGATTCCAAGCGCGGTAATCTGCCGGCTTGTCACGGGATCACCCTCTCCAAAGAAATGTCTCCCAAGACTGATTTGGAGAGGGATCGCATGTCTATTATACCCTACGCTTCTGCGGTAGGATCTATAATGTATGCGATGTTGTGTACCAGACCAGATGTAGCATACGCATTGAGCGTTGTAAGACGGTATCAGTCAAACCCAGGGGAGAAACACTGGATAGCGGTAAAGAACATTCTCAAGTACCTGAGAAGGACTAAGGAGATGTTCTTGGTGTATGGCGGAAAAGACCTCCAGCTCGAGGCCTTTGCTGACTCCAGCTTCCAGAGTGACAAGGATGACTCCAAGTCCATGTCGGGTTATGTCTTTACCCTCAATGGAGGGGCGGTTTGCTGGAAGAGTTCCAAGCAGGAGACCGTTGCTGACTCAACTATGGAAGCGGAGTACATAGCTGCTTGCGATGCCGCAAAGGAAGCTGTCTGGATGAAGAAGTTCCTCACGGAGTTTCAGGTGGTTCCTACCATTGTTGATCCAATACCGCTGTATTGCGACAACGGAGCTATAGCTTTAGCGAAGGAACCCAGGTCCCATCAGAAGTCCAGACACATTTTGAGGCGGTACCACCTGATCAGGGAGATCATAGATCGCCAGGAGATCGAGGTGAAGAGAGTAAATACGGAGAACAACACTGCAGATCCACTCACGAAGGCCCTACCCCAGACTCAGTTCGAGCGGCTGATCGAGATGATAGGTCTTCGATACGCCAGTACATTGCCTTAGTGCAAGTGGCAGATTGTTAGTGTATATGCCCTAGAGGCCATTACTGTATCATACTAGTTTGTATATTACTTGATGGAAGCTTGGGATATTCACAGTTGTATATACAATCTTGCTCGAAATGGTAGTATGCTACTTGGTTTGTCTCTGCTTTAATATGTGCATGTGTTTCTTTTAGCATATCGCTGATATACATATTAGTAGAGCCCTTAGGATTAGTGCTTGATTACCAGCGTTGTGATGGCGCTCACACTCGTGGGAGCTGGGTGATCTATAAGCACATCCTTATACAGGTCCCTAGTCGTTGGACTATCGAGACAGGGCATCGATACTCCGGAGTAGACTAGCGTATGCGCTTCTCATCCCAGCGTGGGAGACGGTCTGTCCCACAGCCGTCAGTACGTCGTACTTGAGATAGTATGCGGGTGCTCGTTAGGTTACAAGTACACTGGACAGGACTCGTCGGGGACTGTTGGTTGGTATTATACCTATCGTCAGTTATCAGTTCCCAGGTGACATGAGTACAGCTTAGTCCGCTGACTTGACACTGTCACTTCGCCTCGAGTGTGTTCCCACTGCACTTTGATTGCTACCCTACCACGGCTCAAAAGAGTCATGCAAACAGGTAGTTTTTGGGTGCAGTCCCGAAGCACTTGGAGGCAGTGACGGTTAGACAGGATTCGTCTCTCCCGGTATTGGGGGTTGACATCGCGCTGTGTCCAGGAGAGCCATTACACGAGTAGTCCCTGGCCAGGGCAAGCGAGATATACTGGTAGGTTTCCAGTGTTATCTCAGGGTGTTCTGGGCTACACTCCGACACGACTTGTACCGCTATTAAGGGACTGACGTTCACCGCCCCCTAGGCCCGCCATGCGATGTATCAGACGAACAGACCGGACTGTACGGAGATTGTCACATACAGGCTCAGTAGGAGTTCAGATGGGGTTCACCTCGTCAGTCTTCTTATCGACATCTACCTGGGACCGTTACGTACAGCTAGTGCCGCTTGCGGTCTGTGGTTAAACCCACTGCCAGCATAGTGTCGAGTCTTTAGAGTCCCACACAGAGAGCTATTCGCCTTTAGGCAAAATGAGTAGAGGTCGCATGGTTTTGCGACAGGGTTCGTTCACATCCGCGCACTTGTGCACGTTTGCTGTCCGGACAGCTTATACTAGCGGGCTTTGGTTTAAGCCAGATCCTAGTATATGATTTGGGATTGGTTTTTCTCATTGTATTCGTATTCCTCGGATCACGAATACGGGTGCGTATGCACAGTTGCTTGAGACAGAGGGAGAGGACTTTGATTAGGGTTAATGACTATTGTCATTTTATTAACCCTAATGCTTATGTGTGTATTATTGTTAATTGATATTAGTTTAATAATTGTGCATGGTTATGGTTGTTGACCATTTGACCCATCTTGACTTGTTGACCTTGTTGACACTTTGACCATCATCATTTCATTTGGAAGATGCTCTTTGATCCTTGCAATTTGCATTAATAATGAAATGATAATGGTCATGTCTTGATTAAGCCATGACAATTATCTCACTAATTTTCTAATTACAATAATTCACATATATGAGAGAATGCTTCATATTATTCTCTCATTCTATTATTCACATTCTCTCTCTTGTTCTTCCTCTCCCTCAAGCTCTCCCCTCTCATGTGTTGAGAAACACTTGAGCTTGAGAAAAACCCTCTCTTGATAATCTCTACTCTCATCTAGGGTTCAAGGATTAGCACTTCTTGCACCCTAGTTACTTCTAGCTTGGAGTTGAAGCCAAAGGTTGAGGCTTTCGGGTGGATCTTTCTTCGACGAGAGAAGACGACAAAGGTGACCTCCTTCCACCACTCCAAGGAGCAAGGAGAGAAGGACATAAAGCCCAAGGTATAACCTTTCTAGCACTTAGCTAGTTTCTAGTTAGCTTTAGCTTGTTTTTGTTTAGCAAGGATCCTTCTTTGTCTAGTCCATGTTGCCTAAGCTCATAAAAACTCGATTTTTATTCCGTTTTCCGCCTCCCCGCAAGTACCGGGGTGGGCAACGTGGACTTACAACGGCCTCCCACTGCTGCCAACGTCTTTCTAAGCTTCAGCTTTGGCCACCAATGTTTTAACTTTGTTGGTGACCAAATCCATTATTCGATCTTGCGTCAGCGGAATAGCACCATCTAGGGCCAAAGCTTCCCTAAAAGCGGAATACAGTCGGCTTTCGTATAGCACACCCATATTCGGACCTGAAGGGACATGCATCGGTCGCTTCGGATCGTTATCGCCCGGCTCATGAGTAGAGACTTGCACTTGGTTAGAGGGCGCCTGAGCAACTTGAGCCATGAGCTGCATCACGACGTTCGTTAAGTCGTCAATTTTGGAGTATAGCTTGGCCATCTCATTATCTTTGCTTCGAAGTTATTTTCGGAGCTCTTCGAGGGGCTCCTGTTCTGCCGTCCGAGGGCGAAAGGTCGGCTCTTCTTCACTGTCCGAGCTTGATTCCACGTGGACTGAAGGGTCCTTCTGCCTATCGGCCTCATCGAGAGGATTTTCATCCTCTTGCGGAGGAGGCTGGTCTTGGAAAGGGACAGCCATATTCAAGCCAGATTATGCTTTGTGATGTAGTGGCCCCATCCTTACTTTTGCTGCAAAGGTTGTCGCTGGGGCGTGTACCTACCATGTAGACCGTGTAGACAACATAGTTGGCCAACCTTTTGCTTCCGGCGGCTGGTTTTGCAGATCGCTATCGTGACCCTTCTATTTCGGGAAAGGACAATCGACTAAAGACGGTCGGCCTGACAGGGTTATCGAGTGGCACTGACGCTTCTTTTCGGGCCATGCCCTACTGCTTTCGCGCTGCAAGGAGCGCCTGGTAAACGCTTGAAGAGACGGTGTCAGGTTTTCTACATTGGGTTTAGACACGTCCCTTCGCAGCACTGTACGAATTACCGTCCTTTTGATCTTCGCAGTCATAGAGTTTCTCTTGACCCATCTCAGAGGTTCAAAAGAGTTGCGGATTTTTACGGCCGAGACGGTCGTCTTTGCAGGATAACTCGGCTCTTGGAACTTCACAAAATCCAGCTTGGCAGGAGTCAACGCTCTTTTGTTGGATTTATACCTGAGCCGCTTCTGCCTTAGCTTTTCTGTTTTGAGTGCTTGGCGGGCTTCTGCTCTTCGAAAAGCCACTGTGGGTCGGCCAGTAGAGAGCCTTGAGAAGACATTCGGTTGCGCACTCATCGAAAACATCGTATGAGCTTGCCCGCGACGTTTGGCGACTTCTTTCGTTCCGACGACTTTGCCCCCAGCTGGGACCAAGGAGAGCAGTTCGAATACTGACTTGCGTTTGGGTTGGGACGCCCTCGAAACCACCACATTTAGGCTCATGCCTTTCGAGACCGGTTTGTCTGTTACCGGAGCTTGAGGAGCGATGATGGTGTTAGCTGGCATGAACAAAATAAAGCCGAACTGTAGCAGCGGCTCTTCCCACTGTCGTCCGAGACTGGCCGGGAGGACCGTCCTGGCGTCCATCTTCATCGTGTAGGAGATGGGAGTTGTGTCAAGAGTTGAGCTTTTCCTTAGAGATGTCTTTGTTGCGTCCGAAAATTGAGATCGAAAATTGTAAATCTGCGCAAAGGAATAGAATTTTAGTACAAACAATTAATATATATTAATTGAGCTCGCATGAATCCTTGACCCGAAATATGGGAGGAGAAAGAAGGTCCCACCGGACGTGCCTGAATCTGTAGAGTGTTTTTCGTCACCCCCATTGCGCGTGCTTGTCAGACACATTACAAAGTCCCCCTGCCTAGGATAGGCCGGGGTTTATTTATTGTGGGGATCCGAATCTCAGGCAGCCGCGGACTAAACTGTTGTTAATTACTCCTTACCTTTGGAGCGAGGGAACCTCCGATTGACGGGTCAAACTGGTCATGCGAACTCAATGTGCAGTGTGCGTATGTGTCTTGAGGGGTTTTGGATATATCGGAGATCTCGCAGAGTTTACGGGAGTCCCGCTACCTGGATAGCGGGCTGGGGGTCAAAGGGGTAGTAGCCCCCTTATGGGGTGCAGGACAGCGCCCCGTTAGAAATTTTTTCTAACAGGAGATGTGTTTTGAGTGTGGAGCGTGTGGGAGAAAGAGAGATGAAGAGCGTCCTAAGGTCGCCAGCGCGTGCGTGGACGCTAGCGGGCTACGCGCCCCATACGGACGCTGGGCGCCCGCGGAAAAAAAAGGGCTTAGCCCCTGGCCTGGGAGTTGAACTCCCGAGTGATTTTTGGAGCAAACTCCTAAAAAATGAATGTTTTGTGGATTTAAAATTCTAAAAGATCTGGATTTTGAAGTTAAACTACTTTGAGAATTTGGATCTTGGAGTTATACTCCTCAAAGATTGGTTTGGAGTCGAACTCCTCAAAAAGAGATTTTTGTTCTGGAGTTAAACTTCCAAAAGATTTTCGGAGATAATGAAAGAGGACCCCTTTCTTCTCCCTTGAGCCGTGGATCCTCTCCTAAACTTTAGATCTTCCCAAAGTGGGATTTTTGAAGATGGATCTCCCTCCTCATCTCTATTGGTTGGGTCTTAAAGAAAGAGGGTAGTGGGATTTAAAAATCTCCTCTTTTAAAGATTTGCTGGTTGATTTAAACTCCCCTTCAAGGGTTTTATGGTGAAAAAAATTGTTTGTTTTGGGGAAAAGAAAAGTTAAACTCTTGATTTAATTCAAAAAAGAAGGTTTAAGACCTTAAGAAGGAGGAGGCACAGAACCCTAGAAAAATATGGAAAGAATCTTGTTTGTTATCATTCATCATAATGCATCATATAAGCTTTACATTTTATATATGGCCTCTTGGGCTTTTCAAAATGGCACATGTGCATTTCCCATGCCATGTGTTTTTTTCTTTTGTACAGAAGCCATGGGCTTTTACATAATTTGGGTTTGTTGCCCATTTTATTGCATTTATTTATAAAAATTACATTAAGCCTATTTATGCTTTAACAATTATTCCTTTGGCATGGGGGCCGGCCTCTTCATGCTTGGGCTCGACCTGGACATGGCTCCACTTGCTTGGACTTGGGTTCGGGCTTGGGCCTACTTGTCTTGGAGTTGACTTTGACTTTGACCTGGTCAACCGGGGCGTAATTTTTGACCCCAACAAGGGGTCCCGGTCAGGAACTATTCCCACCAAAAACTAGGCTTCTTATCCTATATAATCCAATTATTTGGCCCTTCAATTGATATTTGAGACAATGACTATCTAATTCTTCCGGATAATGGATGGAATTTGGGAAATTGGTGTAGATTTTGTCAGATCAAGGAGCTCATGGCAGGGCCCTTAATTCAAAACCTTTCTCTATTTTTTTTAAAAGCAAACAAAGGGAATGAAATTGAACATAAATAGTGGGGCTCCACCCAACATGTTTCTTTGCAAACAATCGAATCTCAATCGTAGAGGGACAAGATACATCAATCTTCCAACTCTTCCTTTTCAGTTTTCCACTCTAAACTTGGGCCCCTTAGTGTTTGTGTTGGTCTGTACATAGTTGGAACGGGAATGATCTGACATCAGAGTTTTGGTTGCTCCCTTCCTAGCTGGAACAGAATCCAACTCCTCTTGGGGTTTTAGTAGATGAGTTTCAAGGTATAGTCTTGTATGTCTAGGGTTTTTCTATTTTCAAAGAGGAAAGTTAGAGCCTCCTTTTCTCCTTATTGTTTCTTCTTAAATAATGGTTTTATCATTATAATGATATCAGAGTCTTAATGTAAATAGAAGAAACCTACCAATATCATGATGCATGGAAGATGAATTTTTTTTTTGGGGGGGGGGGGGGGGTTCCACTTTTTGGCATCTGGCACGCATTGAAGTGGGAGTGTTTGTGATTTTGGAACTTGTTTAATTTGAAATTAAGACCTCAAGTTCGTGTGTGATTGATGGCAAACCTGAAGAAAATGTCCTGGAAAATGATTAACCGGTTGGATGTCAACCATATTTTTTAATACCAATATACTGACATAGGTCAGCTTGGATGTAGTCCGTTGAATAGAGTGAACCATTTGTACGGCAGAAAGGCAAAAGGGTGTAAGAATTATGCCAAGAAATAGATATCAGTATCACTCAAGCAAGCCCTTTATATTTTTAATAACCCACTTCATCAGGCTCTTGGCTATTTAAGAGTTTGCTTATTACATGAGCATGAAGGCATGAAGCAACTGACAACTTGTGGTACAGCCATCATCACATAACAAAACATTAAAAAAAATTGCATGTTAAGTTGTTTTAGTCTTAGAATTTGTAGCAAAAAGAAGATAAGAAAAAGAGTTGGAGATAAAGTAATCTTCAATAATGATGACAGGTCACACCCTCAGAGAGAGAGAGAGAGAGAGAGAGAGTGCATTACATAACTTTGTCTACCTCCTTTTTCCTTATTCATCATTACCTGGTTTTTCATGATACATAAAAAGACATGAGTTGCAGTCTATTTCAACAAGAGCATGTTTGTTTGCACGGAAGTAATATGAAAGTACCGGAAGTAAGCTTACTCCATATACTTCACGTGTTTGTTTTGACGGAAGTATAGGTTGGAAGTTACTTCATGGTGATGAGATGGATCCTATGTGGCATAGTTACTTCCAAGATTTTCTTCCCCTCATTTTGGATGGGAAATAACCATGGAGCACAAGGAACAAGAAAAAACATTAATTATTTAATACTTCTCTTTATTACTTCCATAAAGTAATGATATAATACTATTAAAAAATACTTTTTTGTTTTTCTTATAAAAGAAACATAGTAAATTACTTAATTTTTTACTTCCTTATTTAAAAAAACATACAAACAAACGCTTGAAGTAGGATTTAGATCTACCTGCATGACAACTTTTTTTGGAAGCTACTTCAATATTACTTCCGGTTCTTCCGGTATTTCCGGACAACCAAACAAGCCCTATGGGCATGTTTGTTTGACATGAAGAGCTATGGAAGTTGTGGAAGGTGTTTGGAAGTTACTTCAGGTACTTCAAGTGTTTGTTTTAATGGAAGAAGTGCTTTGAAGTTGCTTCCAAATGATGACATGGATCCTATGTAGTATGGCTACTTCAAAAAATTCCGTCCTCTCATTTTTTGGTGGGAAGTGAGTATGAGCACAAGGAACAAGACAACAAATAATTTTTTAATACTACTTCATTATTTCTTTCCAAAAAAAGAAACATGTGGCTCACATGAATTAATTTTTTTTTTTTTTTGCTCATGCAAACAAATATAAGAAGTTACTTGATAACTACTTCTTTCTTCCAAAAATATGGCATACAAACACTAGAAGCAACTTCTAGGACTTCTTATATGACCTTTTTGTTGGAAGTTACTTCAAGGATATTTCCGGTCATCCAAACATGCCCTAAATTTAGGAGTAATACAAACAAAATCTTCTACTCAGACTAGTGGCAACAAGAATTTGGAAAAAGATAGGATAAGTAGTGGGTAATAAAGCAATTACCGCTTCATCTTTAGAATATGCCGATTTGTAGAAAACCCATTATGACTATAAAAGATCTCGTTTTAGATAGAAATTGACCAACCTCGATTATGATAGGCTTCCCATCCTTCATTGCTTTCTTTAAATCACCAGCCAAGCCTAGGCAAAACATAGAAAGGTTAAATTTCAGAAAAATAAGAATACAATATTTTTCATGAAAGAAATTAAGAAAATGTAGCGGATCAGGATGACCTTAGAACATAATGGTTTGAAACTTTAACTATAGTAAGCAATTACATATTATTACATCAACATAGAAAGTTAAGTCCACATGGGAAAAAATACCTTTTCGAACTATTCTGCATTCCCTGCAGAATTCTGTGATGAGTTCTTCCGAGGAATTAAAGTCCCGTGCCCAAACTGGAGTAGATGCTAAAGGGGCGCTGCTCACAACATGAAAGGTAGAATGAATTTGTGGTTTCAACAGATTTTAATAGATCATTAAATTATCTTATAGAAGAAATTAGTTGGTGGGTTATGAGCAAATAACTAAATATGCAGTACGGTTAACAATAGCTTGTCAAACTGTCATGCTTATAGAGATTAATGAGTGTAGAGTTAGCTATACCATTCCAGAAGAAAGTACTCAATGTAGCTTTTACCCAAAACTCCACAGAGGAGTTGTTCAATAAACAAAAGCAAAAGTAAAACAATCACTGTAACGGCGCATTCACGTTGATCTCAAACTTCAACTGCGGCATATTTGGAATGTTTACAGATTGTGGAAAGGAACCCACTCAATATCGGTGTTGAATGTGACTTCAATTCAACTTAAACTAGCATATTTTTACAAGTAACGGACAACTTGCTTTAGGCAGGCATTTGAACAGTTTATAAGGCAATCTTATGATTTATTTAATTTTTTTTAATACAGCTTTGACTTCATGGAATTCCACTAGGAGTTTGTTAAAGAACTTGTTGAGAGAACCATGGGCTTTATTTTTGAATGATGGTAACATTTTGGAGATGTTAGACTCGATTATGTACATGTAAACCATAATTTGATGATATATGAAATTAAAGTTTAATCATTATGTATTCTTGGAGACATGTCCTTTATTTTCTGGTACTTGAGAGTTGGGTCTTGCAGTTTTCTGGGAGGAGGGGATTGTGAATGGTTGGTTGCGCCCCCGCCTCGGGGCGTGACAACTTTAGTGGTATAAAAACAGCTTTGAGCATCATTTACAAGATCGATAGTTTAAAAAATACTTTGCAAGAAGTACCCTGTCATAAGTAATACTGAACCCGGCTTTTCTACATGTCAAAGGTGTGATATTGTTGTGGATGACACTTATTATTCAAGATAAAGAAGTTGAGCATGTAGACAGACTTCAATTGTGAAGCATGATCTAAAGGTAGCAATAATTAAGTTTGAACTGATGGTGGCCTGAAGTATGGATCAACAAGAAGAAAGAACATAAAGGAGATCTAGAGTCTGATTTACCCTTCTTCTTTTTTCACGGATACGGTAATTCCAGCTTATTTTTTCTCAGTTATTTTAGCATTGCTAACGTAACTCGGATCTTGTTATTGGAAAGGGAAGATGTCTTGAAAGTGGATCACATTCTTATCCAAGCTTCATACCACTTCATGGAGGAATTCCATAAGAAGAAATTTGAGGAACGAGGAGAAAGGAGAAGACAGGAACTCAGCCCTCAATCAATACTCCAAATCAATCTAATTTCAATAATAAAAATGTCGCTTCTCTAAGTACATAATATCCTTATTTGGTCAAACATAAGGGTCCTAATTGAACTTAAATTCAATTCATACTCCAATCCATATTTTAATAAATGACAGATAAAAACCTAACAGATTCAATTTCTATAAAAACAAAGAAGATATCTAAAAATCTTGAACAAGATCTCGAAATAATTGCAAAATACCTTCAATCTAGCATAATGCCGCTCAAGCTCAAACTAGGAGATAAGCATCAATAAAACAAATCTGAACTCCAAGGTGGTTTTGCTAGCTTCAATGCATCATCCATTGCATTCAGATCAGCACCAATATAATGTAATATAATTTTCCATCAAATGCTGATAAAGCATTTAATTTAGACTTTATGGTAAGTACTATAGCGTATTTAGTTGTTTAAGTGGGGAAGAAATAATAAGACTCATGTTGAAACTAAGTATGCATCATGATCATATGATCAGTGTCCTTAATTTTGATTCTTCAAAGGGGACCTTAGCATGCTTGTTTAGTTTTATCATACAGGAATTAAAATCAGACATAGTTTGAAACTGGGTATTTTCCAGAGGTACTTGTGATTCATACCAATGATTTTAATAGTTCACGTAGTTTATGTTTGTACTGGTGATGATGGTTCCTTTATGTCATTTTCCAAACAATGTGGTAGCTATAGTTTTCACTCAGCTAGTGATACAACCAGCTCGTTGAACAGTGTCTTGCAATTGATATTACATTGTTGTCAGTTTTGGAATTAATACTTTCGAGAGATTTATTGTTTGTTTATTGGCATAATTATTCTTCTACTTTGTGTTTGAACAGTATTATTTTTCTGTAGTATTGCTTATAGGAAGAGAGATGGTAAACTAATTATTAGATACTTACTCTGTCGACGTGCGCAGTAATTCGTACACCATGTCTGTCTGTATGAAAAGGTTCGAGGTGAAAGTTACTAGCAATTCTTAAATAACTATTTTTGATTCAAAATCAATTGACTAGTACATATGATTCACCTGTAAAACATTTGGTAAGTTAAGGCGTTGCGCAAGTTGTGTAGCAATTGTGGATTTCCCCGCACATGCAGTCCCACATACCAGAATAACCAGTGGTACTCGTTGATGGTGAAATCTAAAGGAGGGCAGCCAAAACCAACCATTAGAAATGCATGGCATAAGTGAGATATGTGAAATCAGTGTGCTTCAAGCCTTCAACATTCATTAGGAAGTGTACTGATGGGAGCAATTTAAGCAAAGTAATATTAGGTACCTAACATAAATATTCAATATATTGTTAGATCACCGCATTTATATAATGGTCTTTGATTGTGTAACTAGTCCTAATGCTAAAACAATCCAGAAGAATTAATCCATTACCTGCACTTCCAGTTTTGGTAACAGTTAGGCAGAAAGCTGATTCCTTTACCAAAAGAATTGGTTGGAAAGAAGTACTAATCAATCATGTCATCTTATCATCACCAATATGCTATTATGTGGTTCGTGTACATCACATTGCCAAAACTGAGCCTTTTATCCCAAGCATATGGGGTAGGCTACATGAACCAACATGAGAATCACGCCGGGTCCAGCACATGAATCCTCTGCCTCCACTCACTCCTATCGAACAATATACTTTCATTGAGTCCTTTGGCAACCATATCGTTTCGTACCACCGTTGCCGGTCCCAAGTCCGGATGAGAAAGGGTGAGAGTTGTGGTAGGCTTGTGACAACCAACGTAAAACTTTGTCACATTCTAGGACATGAACCATACTAAAAATATCGTTGGGGCGTCCCCTACTCAGCGACGCGCTACATCGGATCCCGGATGTAGTGTTAAGCATGCAAGGGCTTCTAGGTCGTCGTCCAGATGCGGCGCGCTACATCGGACCCCGGGTGTAGTGACAAATAAGCAAGGGTCGTCGTCTAGAAACGGCGCGCTACATCGGACCCCGGGTGTAGTGACAAATAAGCAAGGGTCGTCGTCCAGAGACGGCGCGCTACATCGGACCCCGGGTGTAGTGACAAATAAGCAAGGGTCGTCGTCCAGAAACGGCGCGTTACATCGGACCCCGGATGTAGTGACAAATAAGCAAGGGTTTCATAGGATCCGTCTAGCTTCCTGGAACATAGGTTCCCTTACGGGTAGACTAATAGAATTAATGGAGGTGATGATTAGGAGGAGAGTTGGTATTATGTGTTTGCAAGAAACTAAGTGGGTAGGTGAAAAGAGTAGAGTCATAGAGCCTTGAGGTTATAAGCTTTGGTATACGGGTAGAGATAATCGTAATGGGGGAGGCATAATCATAGATAGACGGTTGCTTGAGGATATAGTTGAGATTAGAAGAAAAGGTGATAGAATTTTACTGGTTAAGCTTATTCTAGGTCGAGAGATCCTTAATGTTATTAGTGCTTATGCACCACAGATAGGTCTTGATGACGCTAGTAAGCGTCTATTCTGGGAGGATTTAGACGAGGTGGTGCAAAGTATACCTAGTGGAGAGAAGTTATTTATTGGTGGTGATCTTAATGGACATGTAGGTACTAGTCGTAGTGGGTTTGATACTATCCATGGAGGTTTTGGTTTCGGACAAAGGAATGAAGTAGGTGATGGAATGAAGTAGGTGATTCGATTCTAGATTTTGCCTTATCTTATGACTTGATCTTAGCAAACACCTGGTTTAGAAAAAAAGAGTCCCACCTTATCACTTTTAGGAGCGGATCAAGTGCTAGTCAAATAGACTTTTTTCTGACAAGAAGAATAGATAGAGGTTGTTGTATCGACTGTAAGGTAGTGCTAAGTGAGAGTGTAACCACTCAACATAGACTTTTAGTTCTAGATTTTCGATTTAGAAGAGAACCTAGGAAGATTAGACGTAAGGTAGAGCCTAGAATTAAATGGTGGCGACTGAAAGAAGGTAACCAAAAGGCTTTTATAGATCGTGTAGTCCAAGAAGCGGATTGGCAGTCGGAAGATGATCCAGACAAAACATGGAACAAAATGGCTAGCTGTATCAAGAAGGTAGCTAGAGATCTACTTGGTGAGTCGAGAGGTGGTGCTCCACCATCTAAGGACATATCATGATGGAATGAAGATGTAAAGGCTGCCATTAAAATTAAAAAGGATTCTTATAAAGATTTGAAGAAAAGTAGAGATGTGGAGAGATTTGAGAAGTACAAAATGGCTAAAAAGGAAGTTAAGAAAGCTGTTCGGGAAGCTAAATCTAAGGTCTACAAGGAGGTGTACGAGAAATTAGACACTAAAGAGGCTGCAAATGATATATACCGGATTGCTCGGATGCGGGAAAGGAAGACTAGAGACTTATGTGCGGTGAAGTGTGTCAAAAATGAAAATCAGAAGGTTTTAGTTCGAGATGAGGATATCAAGAAAAGATGGAGAGATTATTTTGACAAATTGTTCAATGAGAGCTTTGCTAAGAATTTGGATGGACTTGTCATTCAATCTCAAGATATAAACCGTGATTTTCATACGTAAAATAAGACTACCTGAGGTTAAAGAAGCTTTGAACAGAATGAGTTTAAGAAAAGCGGTTGGCCCTGACGGGATTCCTATCGAGATTTGGAGATGCTTAGGAGAAATAGGCGTTAAATGGCTGACAGATCTGTTTAATAAGATTTGGCAGACAAAAAAGATGCCAAATGAATGGAAAAAAAGTATCCTTGTATCTATCTACAAGAACAAGGGTGACATTCAAAGTTGCTCAAACTACCGGGGAATAAAACTTATGTGTCACACCATGAAACTTTAGGAGAGAGTGATTGAACACAGGCTAAGGAAGGATATTAAGATAACAGAAAACCAGTTTGGGTTCATGCCTGGACGATCAACGACAGAGGCTATTCATTTGTTTCGTCAACTTGTCGAGCATTTTCGAGAGAAGAGAAGAGATTTGCATATGATATTTATTGATTTAGAAAAAGCGTACGACAAGGTACCTAGAGAGGTATTATGAGGGACAATGATGAAAAAGGGGGTCCCCGTCAAGTATATTGACATAATCAAGGATATGTACGATGGAGTAGTGGCAAATGTCAGAACTTGCGGCGGCTTAATGAGTGATTTTCCGATTACTATTGGTTTACATCAAGGATCTGCATTAAGTCCATTCCTGTTTACCATCGTGATGGATGAGCTTACTAGAACTATCCAAGATGAGGTACCTTGGTGTATGCTATTCGCTGATGATATTGTTCTAGTAAATGAGACGAAAGCAGGGGTTAATGCCAAATTGGAATTATGGAGGCAAACATTGGAATCTCGGGGATTCAGATTGAGCAGGTCCAAGACAGCATATATGCATTGCAAATTTAGTAACCAGAGAAGTCAAAACCATATTGGTATAATATTGGAAGGGCAAGAGATATCACCGAGCGACCAGTTTAGATATCTAGGTTCCATCATCCAAAAGAATGGGGAGATCGATAGTGAAGTTAATCAAAGGATCCAAGCTGGTTGGTTGAAATGGAGGAGTGCAACAGGGATTTTGTGTGATCGTAACTTTCCGTTAAAATTGAAAGGGAAGTTTTATCGGAGCGCTATTCGGCCTGCCTTATTATATGGTACAGAATGCTGGGCTCCTAAGAAGCATCATACACAGAAAATGCACGTAGCGGAGATGCGCATGCTTCGTTGGATGTGCGGTAACACTAGAAAAGATAAGGTGCGAAATGAGGATATTCGTACAAAAGTTTGTGTCGCACCTGTGGAGGGGAAGATGCGGGAAAACCGGCTAAGATGGTTTGGTCATGTGCGACACAGATCTATGGAAGCATCGGTCCGACGAATAGATACTCTCGATATGGGCAATGACAAAAGGACAAAAGGGAGACCGAAGAAAACATGGATGGAGGTGATACGAAACGATATGGTTGCCAAAGGACTCAATGAAAGTATATTGTTCGATAGGAGTGAGTGGAGGCAGAGGATTCATGTGCTGGACCCGGCGTGATTCTCATGTTGGTTCATGTAGCCTACCCCATATGCTTGGGATAAAAGGCTCAGTTGTTGTTGTTGTTGTTGTTGTTGTTGTGTACATCACATTGCCAAAGTTCATACAACTTTTAACTTCTTGTTTTCACTTTCTCATACTTCAAATGTTAGATCCCTTCTAAGTTCTAAGAAATAATTGTATTTCTAGTGGCTTAAATTGCCAAAATTGTATACAACTTTCTCATGCACCGTTTTCTTCTTATTCGAAGTATCAGATAGCTTTTCACAGGAACATGCAATTTGGAAACTTGACCTTTTATGTTTCAGTTATGAGACCTTCAATCAACAAATTTTTATGTACATGACGCATTAATTAGTTGAGACGGTTAATAGGAACTCAACACGTTAATAGTGAGATGGTAGTAATGGAGGAGGGACTTACCTAGTCATCATTTTATAACGGTTGATGTATTCTTGTCCGTATCCTCGTCTCTCCATAAGCTACAAGAGTAATTAGCAAAGTATGTGATAAACAACAATATCAAAGTCTTGAAGACTTGTATAAATTCATTACATCGTAGTGACTATGGCAGTATTATATAAATTTATTTACATGGGGAGAGTGGGAAAACCTAAGTTGAATATAGAAGACCGATTCATTATACTGACAAAAAAATCACGTGGATTGTTTTTTTAGGGTAAATTAAGCTTATAAGTTACACACCTTGAATAGATTCGCTTCCAAGTCAGACTGTGAACTGATCAAATATAATTTAGTCAGTCACTCATCAATCACTGATAATTATATGAATATAGTTGAATTTCGACTACGAGTTAATACAGTAATGAAAAAAGAGTGAGAGAAGGCGAGAGAAATGGGGCATACAGAAGCAATTAATATACTATTAAATGCTTATACTGGAATTACCCATGCCAAAATTTGCTAACATTCAATATTTTATTGCGTTTTAAAAATCAACATGGCGACAAATTATAGCAGAGAAAGCTAAAATTGCTTTAACGAAAACTATTTGAAATAACACAATTGAATATTTAGTTTCATAATTAATTTTCGTGTGTACCATAATGCATGATTGCAAAAGTCTTTATAAAGTGTTGGTGAAATTGTGAGTATGTTGGAATGTTGGCATCAAAAAACAACAAGCACAAATAAAATTACTAAAGTTATCTAAAATATGTAAATTTGGAGGATGTTGAATGGTCATATACAACTATGACAAGCCCCCTTCTCATCATAGTTTTCTAAACCATGAATTTGGCACTTATTTGGAGAGGGTTGACTTCAAGTCGACGGCTAGCCATAAAACTTTATCAGATCTTTACTGGAGTTTCGCATCCCAGCCAACCCAGTTTGGATGGGAAAAGGAATAGATGATTACGACGATGATCTAAAATATGAGAAAACTATGAACTTTCAGCAAATGATGGCAACCAAATGCCGATACCCATCAACAACTCAACGGTTTTGCTAAAGTAGAAATGTTGCAACGATACTTGAAAAGCAAATGGAAAATGCTTATACCCCCCCCCCCACACACACACACACCTAGAAAAAGGTGAAATCTCTATAACCTGTGTCTTTAATTAACTATAGAAGCATCTCAATTATGCGGAATTTACGCAAAACTCTCAACCAAAGAGCCAGGACAACATACACATCGAGAAGGCTGTTGTCTATAAGCAGCTTCTTGAGATCAAGCGCAATCTTGATAGCTACATGATTCGGAATCTGCAATAACCTTCTTTTTCACTCAAAAATCACATAAAAATTATAATTAAATGTAACGAATTCGACAAACTTCAAAAAAGATGAGACCTTTGTGACAGTGAGCATCCTGCTGAGCAGAAACCTCGACAAAACATAGCAATGATCCGCATTATCTCCGAGCCACACTTTCACCTGACGATCGCCACAAATTTTTTGTGAAATTAAACTGCAATTTCGACAAAAGAGAAGGGGAAAGAGCGAAAAAGGAAACCTTGACAAAATCGTATTTTGAGGAGGCGTTGCGGGTGGCGGGCCTCCGAGAAGCGGCGGCGGAGGAGGAGGAGGAGGAATTTGCAGGATCCCCCTTGTAATTGCTATTAATGTCATCGGAGGAGGGCTGCTGCTCGTCTTCTACAGAAACGAGAAGAGATTTTTTGCCGTTTCGGGGATCGCTGGAGCCCGCAGCCTCGTCCTCGATATCTGCGCTCGCTTGCATCTTCACTTTGCGAGGTACTATGGAATTCTATTTCCCCTCAATTTAGTAATTTCGATTTCTTTCCTCGCCTTTTTGTTTTTTTTCCACCTTTTTTGTTTTTTTCTCAAAAACACGTCTTAGGTTCTGACAAAGAGCGTCATCTCAAACAGCCTGACCAGATCTCCAATATATGCCATAAATTTCAAGAAACACCCTTTTTTTTCTTGTTCGTTTTTTCCTCCGGAAGAAAACACTCTTTTTTTCCTTCGTTTTTCTCCTCTATTGGCATAAAACCATTTTTAATTTTAACCACTTGTAATCCTAGTCTAGTTGTAATTTTAGGAAGTAGAATTTTGAGAATAAAAGATAATAAGAAGGAAAAAAGTTAACTATAGATACACATAAACCAAATCAAATGTTCTTAAACTTAGAATGTTGTTATGCTGATCGGAAAAAGGTTAAAATGCCTTACAGTCTAAAGTTATTCTATGAAAATATATGCATGTCCTTATATATATCTTCATTTCAACTTCCATTATCCTCCAAAAATCCATTGTTAATCGTAAATCATATTTTCGTAACAAATCTGAACTAATCGATGAACTAAAGGCGAATTTAAACCAAAATTCCTCTTTAACCGTACTCTTTTCAAATCTTTCTCTTCATTTGAATATAAATTTTGGTCTTATTTTCTTTTTGATTTATAAGATTTTATTATGGATTTTAGTTTATCTTTGAAGGTGGGGACTATCAAATCATTGTGTTGATACTCTTATTCATCAGTTGAATTATGGGTAGCAATATAGATTTGATTTTAGTTGAATCTATTAACTTTAACAAAGCAGCGGTGTATTCTGTATTAAAAATAATAATTTTCATGTCCACCCGGTAGAGTCTGCAAACACTAATGGTTTATTAGAAAGATAGATACTTTTCATATTGTCTTAAAGTTACACCCGCATATACCCGGAACTTAGGTAAAGTTAAAAGGGGGTCAATTGACCAACTAAGCTCACAATGTTGACTTTTCATGCACTCTCTTCTTCTTTTATGTTTTCCCTCAAAATCACATTCCATCCATCTCGTATAACCGTTGTTCGACCATTAGCAGACAAGTTCATCAAACTTTCTCCTCAAGCATTCATTGTTATATAAATAAAAGATTGTCTTCTTTTTCTTTTCTTTTTTTCTTTATTACTTATTGAGAAACATGAGAAATGCAGGTAAAGGATAGGTTTATACATCAAAGAGGCCAGGGAAATTTTATCAAAACCGTCATATACTGCAGCATATGTTCCCAAAGCCACTCTGGACCACAAAGCTTTCTACCGTTAAACCCGACTCCCCTCCCCAGTGCCCGTGCTGCCGTTAGGTTTCCAATTTTTAAAGTTATTTTACATCCCTCCCATGACTTTACTTTTTTAATCCCCAAAGTGCCCTTTCTTCTGTTTTTTAACAAACCCCTCTCTTCCTCTTCTCTCAACCCTCATTTCCCAAATTTATACGGTTTGCTTCTCTTCGAGATCGACGCGAAAATAGCACAATCATCATGACGAAGGGTCAACAATCCATCGGAGAGCTCAGTGAGTGTGGATCCTGATGGCCAAGTCTCGTTGCTACGACTGAGGAGAACGCGGGTCGAAAATTCTATGCTTACTATCATTTTTCCTAGAAAATGTAAGTTCTTTATGTGGAGAGACTCTGATATCAGACCTAGAGTTGTGCAGTATGTGCAGCAATTATAGAGAGAGAATGACACACTTCAAGGAAAAATAGTGCAATTGGAGCAAGAACTGAGAATTGCGAGAGGAGAAACTGCAAATAATGTTGTTGGTGTTGTTGGTTTAGGGGCGGACCAGTGGATGTGGCTGAGGATTGTGTCAATTTTAGCGGTTTGTTTGTATTTGGACCTGTTGAGGAAGTAAAGAAATGTATTGTTGTTAGAAACAGTTTTAGATGTCAACTTTTTGTTGTAAATATATGAAAATGTAAGGAATGTTTTGATTCTATAATTTATATGAATTTCTACTTTGCAGCAACACAACACGGAGCAAAACTGTTGCGGAAAATACCATAATTCTGATCACGCATTCATCAAAAAATCTGAGTAAAATAGTGACACAATACTAAAGCACCAAAACACTAAATTTTGAGCAAAAAATCAGAAGAAAATCTGATTAAAAACTGAGCTAAAAATCTGATCAAAATTCTAATACAACACTAAAACACTAAAATTTCAATCTAGTTACATTGAGCAAGAAATTAGTGATACAACACCGAAACACTAAAATTTCAAACGCTAAGGCACTAAAACACAATAGCAAGAAATCAGTGACCATACACTGAGCAAAATTGCAGTCAAAATGCTAAAAAATTCTGGCCAATTACTGAGCAAAATAGTAGTCAAAATACCGAAAAATTCTGACCATACACTGAGCAATATTTTGGCAATATATAACAACACATCAACAGCAACAAAACACAGTCATACAAATCTGAATACACAGAATTTTATTCATACACAGAATTCTATTTATGCACAAGCATACATAGCATCATACTCATACACAAACAGAAAAAATATTGAAAAAACACACCACTAGTGATACAAGCAATGCCATGTTTATACAAGCAATACCATGTTTTAATACTACAAAGAACACCCAGTCACATCTGATGCACATTACACCAAATTCATACACAAACACAAGCAGTTTTGGCAAAAAATTTTAAAAATCACAAGTCTAATAAACCATGCAATTCCCTTCAAAGCAGTATTTGGTCAAAATTCTGGATTTTGTCCCTCCAAAGCATTTACAGCTGCATCATCTTTCTTCCTCGTTATTGCTAATTTCTTCTGCAAAAAGAAAAGGCCAAGTGAAGTTAGAGAAATTAATTAAAGTAGTTATAGAAAATCAATAATGAAAATCACTCATTCTAGGTTGTTGTTCTTGTGATGGGATTCTACCCAAACCTAGCCTCCTTTTTGCAGGTACTAAACTGACTCGACTCCCTACGTATGCGGCAGACAATACTGCCCCTCCTTCTACATTGCTTTGTCCAACTGAAGATGTAACTGTTTGATTTTGAGATGGAGGGTGTTTTTCTTGGTCTCCCTGACTTGTTGCCTGTTGCACCTTCCCAACTTGACGTAGATGATTCATTCTTACATCTTTTGATATTGTGTCCCCAGCCTATCAACCAAGATAACAAGTTTGACATATGGGATCCCTTGATGTATATAAGAGAAGTCAAACTTTGTTGAAAAAGAAAAGGCGATACATAATTATGGACACTTGACAATTTTGAGATTACCTTTGCATTTTGAACATATAAGTGATCCAGTGGATACTCTAACTGACACGCTTTGAGCTGGATCATCAATCCATCTTCTTTTCTTTTTTGGTGGCCTTTCTGGCTTGTTTCTATAGTATGGTGCTGATGGGGTTGGCAAGTTAGACTTCTCCCATTTGCTACAATGAGGAATGAGGTTATTTGAGAATTGATAGGCTTTCATGTAAGATTCTTTAGAGAAGTAGGAATGCACATGATCTTCTGGATTTCTTGTCTTCACACAAACTGCAATTCCATGACAACATGGAATCCCTGTTATATCAAACTTACTACAACAACATGTCGTGTTTTCAAAATTAACAATAAAAGACTTGCATGCTTCAGCACTTCAAACTCTTGGTTTCCACCTTCCAACACGTGGCAGTCTCTAAACTCCTTAGACTCCTTAGCAATCTTCTTTATAAACATAGGACAAATATTCCTCACCTGACTTTCTATCATTTTATTTTCTGATATAATCTAGTCATAACTTTTCTCATGAGCATTTCTAACATGCAAAGTATTAGTTGATCCCTAGCTTCTGTGATAGCCTCATTCTAATATTCTGATAGATTGTTAAGGACTAAATCACTTTTCACAAATGTAGTGAAATAAGCTCTGCGCCAATAAGAAGGATCATACTGACTCTTTAACCAGTTGTAACCTTTCATGTTGTTTGTTTTGAGTTTTTCCATCTCCTCCTTACAAACCTCAACAGTGTATAACTTATCACAAGTGTGAAATTGAGATTTGATCCCTCCAGACCTTTTACAAGCTTTTAACATGTTTGCATCCATATGTCTGATACAAAATCTATGCTCGGCCCTAAGAAATACCTCATCAAGTGCAGCTATAAATCCCTGTTATTTAAAAATCAGATACAAAAAATAAAATTATATTAATCACATTTTAGAAGTGCAATATGTTATACTTGTATATTAAATACGATGTTTAGTGCAAACAATGAAACATGTTAACTATGCACTAATTCTCTACTATATACTGAGAACGATATTTACCTTTTGCCTGTTTGACATGAAAACCCAATCATTTTCTTCTTGTGATCCCAAAGAATCAGAGATGCACTCCAAGAAAAACTTCCAAGCATCTTTAGTATCTGCCTCTACTACAGTCCATGCAATAGGGAACATCTCATTGTTTGCATCCCTGTCAAAAAAGAAACTGGCAAGTTTAAATATTTGCATGTCTATAATGAATCTATGTATATGTATGCAGGTAAAAATAGGGAATAAGGAAAATTTCAGTTACCTTTCTATGTCATTTAATAAGACGTTACGTTGGACATTGAGATGGCATCCATCTAGACTAATGAATGGCCTGCATTCTACTTTAAACCCTTTAATCTCTGCATCAAATGAAACATATATCTTTTGAAAGATAGATGGAGAGTCGGGCAAAGAGTGATCCAACTCTACTCTCACATAACTTTCTGGGGTTTTCAACAGAATCATGTTGACATAATCTCTAATCTTCATGTATTGCTTCATGTGGCTACCTTCATATTTCCTTTTTACTTATCTTTTGGCTTTATAGAGATGATCAGCATTAACTTCCAAATAGCAGTCCCTCTTCAAAATGCTCTGCATTATTTTCACATCCCAATTTGGATTTTCCCTTATTTCTTCTTCATATTCTCTAGCTATCAATTCAGTAGATGCATGCTTATTCTGCCACGACCTTTGGCAAATATGCTTTTTCTGGTGGGACTTTATTTGGAATGAATTTTTTTCTGGGGTCCATAATGAATGTATCCTCCACAAACAATTCTTAACTTCCCTTTTGCTATATACTGATATCACTTTATAACTTTCATTCTTCGTAGTATAGAAAAACACAGTTAAAAACTGTTAAACTTATCATAAAATTATATTTTAATTGTATATTATCTTAGCACTATGTTTCTTTATCTTGAAGGTGACATGGTAGTTAGTTGTTTTGATTTGTGACTTTAGCTGATCGTCTTACTTCCAAGGTTGCAGGCTTCCTGTTAATTCACATAATAGCATCTGATCTATTCAAAATAAAAGTTATTAACTGTATTATATTTTCATTCATTCACCTTTTTTTTCTTCCTCTGCATTTGATAGATCTAATTTGTGATTCCTAGGTGATCTTCTATATTGCACTTATACTTTTTTCCTAACATACACAACATTAAATTATGTATTCTTATATGACATAAATTGCGTATAAAATGAATTTTTTCCATAATCTATGTTACTTTACCTAGTTTTTCTCATTGAATATGGTGAATCTATAATTGATTCTTTTCTTTCATGACCAACTCCTTCTGAATCATGCTCTAGTAACATCCTCGTGACTGCATTGTTGATTTGTCCAAAATATATATAAAAAATATTATTATCTATCACATTTTAGTACATGCACTCTAAATATGAAATAATATGCAAATAACTTATACTGAAAAACCTAGACTGTATAATGAAGTTAACTGTAAATTGATTTTGGAAAATAACCTCCTTTTTCTCAGTACTGCACGTTCCCTGTTCATTTTCATCTTGAATATCATCTTCTCTAACAAGCATAGATAACCCCTTTTCAGGACTTTCCTGACTTTTAAAATCTTTATTGTTCTTCAAATAAAAGTAAATTTCATTGCCATCTTCGATCTGAGTCTTGAACTCTTGTATAATCTTATCATCAACTTCTTTTGACAACTGTCCAGGTCCAAAAAGATACAAAATTTTGTAGCCAGCATCGTATCCCATGTCATGGACCATATCAAGAATTCTTTGAAAAGAGAACTTGTGTAAATCTTCTACATAAACAGTGCGACTACCGCCCTTCATATCTATTTTTTTCCATGTTAATTTTCCCACTATGAAAAAAAATTACATAAATACCAGGATCAACCATCTGTAAAAAAATAGGAAAAAAATATTTGTCACCTATAAAGTAATCGATATGATAATCAAAGGTATATCAACTTTCTTTGGATTTTGTGGACTCTATACTTGGTCTACAACAAACTAGTGATGTATAAAGTAATGCGAGTGACAAGTTGATTCCTAGAGCCAAATCACAAGAAACCAAAAGAGGGGTCTATGAAAATTTCAACTTTGTCAAAAAAAGGTATCCCGTGAAAGAGTACAGACGATCCAATGCTACTATCCTCTATAAATACCATAGCAAATAAACAAGATAAGCAGAGCAAAATAATGTGAGACTACTGATTGTTAGTGATATATGTCATAGAGACCATTATTGTATAGTACTGGATTGTATATTACATTTTGGATGCTTGAGATATTCAGAGATATAATAACAGTCCTACTCAATATGATAGTATGTTATCTGATTTGAGTCTATCTTAACATGTGTATATGTTTCTTTTAATATATCGCTAATACATGTTGATAGAGCGCTTAGGATGTTTGCTTGACTACCAGCATTATGATGGCAGTCACACTTGTGGAGGCTGGGTGGTCTATAAGCGCATCTTAAACTTGTCCCTAGTCGTAGAATTATCGAGATTGGGTATCGATACTCCAGAGTAGACTAGTGTATACGCTTCTTATCCCCGTCAGGGGAGCTGGCCTGTCCCGCAATCTTTGATATACGGTACCAAAGATAGTATACAGATGCTCATTAGGTTATGAGTTACACTGGACGGACTCGCTGGGAACTGTTGGTTGGTATTATACCTATCGTCGGTTAGCAGTTCGCCGGTGATATGAGTACATGTTAGTCCATTAACTTGACCTCACTATTCGTCTCGAGTGTGTTCCCATTTTATAGATTACTACCCTACCACGGCTCAAATAAGTCATACAAACAGGTAGTAGTTGGGTACAGTCCTGAAGCACTTGGAGACAGTAGGGGATAGAAAGAATTCATCTCCAGGTATTAGGAGTTGATATCGCACCGTGTACTGTTGGCCAATACACAAAGTCGCAGGTCAGGGCAAGTGAGATTTACTGGTAGATACACTTGTAGTTTCTCAGGCTGTATTGGGCTCCACACCAACACGACTTATCGTGCTATTAGGGGTCTGACGTTTACCACCCTCTAGGCCCAAATGCGATAGTTTTAGACGAACAGACCGGACTGTATGGAAAATGTCACCTATAGGCTCAGTAGGGTTTTCGGACGGGTTATTGTATCGATCTTTCCTACGTATAGCTAGTGTCACTGACGTGCTTGTGGTTAAACCCATTGCCAGCGTATTGTCGAGGCTTTAGAGTTCCAAATAGAGGGTATTCCGGTTCAGGCGAAACGGTGTAGTTTGCGTGTGGTTTTACGCATGGATATTCGATTGAACACGTGTATTTATACACGTGCTTTAATAGGATGGTTTAGTGATACTAATAGGTTTAAAAGACAACAAGTTTTTGATGCTAGTATTATATTGCTCTCTTTTGGGTATTTGTATTTTAACACGAATACAGTATTTATACGAATACATGTATTTGTATAAATATGGGTATTTGTGTTTTAATACAAATACATGTATTCTTTGTAAATATGAATATGCGTATTTTGTATTTTCGGTACAAATACGGTATTCGTATTTTGGTAGAAATACGGTATATGTATTTATACGGGTTTGAATCTACTTGTAACGACTCTGAAATCACTCTACAGAAACTTCTTGTATTTCATAGTAAAGGGGTACTACAGTCTGTGTAAGAGTTAAAAGTTAAATTTGTTTAATAAAAGTAAGAAGTAACTTGTAGGTCACTGGTAAAGACTCTAATACTGCTGTGACATAGCCTGTGCGTTCGATTCCCATCAGACCCAATTATTTTTTCAGATTTTTCTTTTTAATTTTTCGGAAGCCCAAGAGTTGCACATGCAATACACGGAGAAACGAAAAGTTTCGGAAAAATCAAACAGACGCAATGAGGTGTATACACCCAAATCGACACGTGACACGAATCTTGAGGCAATGCCTTAAGATCCGACCGCCCAAAATCCTCAAATGGCCGCTACTGATGGTTGGATGTTGCCCATTTTCCCCATGCTTTGCACACTTGTCTCTTCGACTCCCCTTAACTCTTCTGCACTATTTGATTTTCTTGCAACCAAACAGAGACTCTTCAATTCACCATTTAACACTTTTTTAATGCATTTTAATCCACATTTTTAATTCCCAAACCCTAATTCTCCACTATAAATACCACCCCAAGTTCTAGCTCCCCTCTATTCTGAAAATTTCTAGTAAAATCACTTCAAAAGTTCCCAAGTGCAAGTGGAATTAGCGAGCAAGCTTATTCCATCGAAGATCGAAACCGTTTCCGGAGCTTCCATGACGCCACGGGAATCCCCTTTTCTTCTTTAATCTCTTCATAATGATACACAACGAGTAAGTCTCTTTATCTCCATTCTTTTTCATCTCAAAACAATTTTTAAAACAAATCGACAAAAGTAGAGTTAGCTCCGATGTATTCTTCTTCTTAACATTTGTAAGCGATGCGATAAGCAAACGAGATCAAACTAACATCCTATAACAATCTTAATCTTATTTCCCATCATTTAGCTTTTAGTTTAACCAAAATTTCATGTGAAACAAACCGATAACAAACTTTTTCATTAAAATACCATGAATTTTAGTATAGCACTTCTCGATAATTAGTTTAAATACCTTTAGAAAAACTTCATGGGGTAACGACCTACCCCACACGTACACTATGGTTCCATAGCATGGTATTCTAGAGCTATAGTTAATTAAAAGAAAAACATTTTCATTAAAACGCCATACCGTTTCAAAATGGATTTCTTTAAATCGGTATTTCGAAATCCTTGGCAATTACGTCTCTACAATCCTCGTTAGAGAATCCGTTAATAGATGGTGCAGATTATCACATATCCTTGGGATAGTAGAGCGAGATACAGAACTCCTCACGGAGTATTCGGTCTCGAGAGGAATAAAAATACGGTTTTTAAGAAACGTGACTTTTCTAAACAAAACTAATTTTTGGAAAATTATATACAAATCATAAATCCATATTTTCAATAAAAACAAATTAAGAAACTATATTTTTAAAAATAAAGATTAAAATTGTTAATAAAATACCACCAAGTTTCCCAAAAATAATAATTTTCATAAAAATACCATAAACTTTCAAAAAGCTAGGTTTTATCACCAAAACACCACAACAATTAAAATACATGTTCATGAAAACCCTAAATATTATAAATCACTCTCGAGGTTTATTTTTAAACAATATTAATAAATGTTTTCATAAAACCCCTCGAGATATGCAAACAATATTTTAAAAACTCTAGATTAATATAGATTTAAGCGAGATCAATTCTTTTGAGCCTCAGGGAGCCGGAAAAAGTAAGTACTTATCTATTCAGGTTAGACAACTTAATGTAGTTATTAAATGACAATTGTCTTGGAAAAAAACACAAATCTCGCCGTCCATGTGCAGCAGTTGCCGATTTCTCCTGAATATAAGACTTTTAACAGTTTAAATAAATTCCTATGAAAAAAACATGAACTCGAAATCCAAACTCAAATCTAAACTTGAATCTAAACTCGAAATCAAACCCCAAAATCGTAACTCGAATCTAAAGTTGAACTTCAACTCGAATATGAACTCGAACTCAAACTACTCGAACCAACTTGATTCGAACCAAAATTGCAATTGACATGACTCGCATTTTACTCAACTCGCTCGACTACATTCTATATCTTTTGCAATCTATGGTTCGATCAAGACATGTTAAGCAATCAATGAAACCAATTAAGTATATTAACCAATTATAATATATCACACTCGGGGGTGCTTGGGATAGTTTCTTGTGTGAATCTAACAGAGCTTCAGGAGTCCCGTATTAACCTCTTTTTTATTTTACTCGAATATCAGTCGGGTTGACTTATCCACAGCCTAGAGCTTCGATGCTAACACATGAAATGAGCCTGTGTTTCCTTGCTCCTGGGGCCCCACTCTTGAGCTTGTGAATACTTCTACGGCTGCGTTGATATTCACACTTGGAACTTAACGTTAACATAGTGACCATATAGAGACATATAGTACATATATTTACCCATGATCATATACTCTTACTCGTCATAAATATTCTACACTTGTTATTTTCTTTACTCTTACCTGTCTTTGAGACTTACCGAGCGCTAGTTCGCTGATGGGTATTCCACCCACTTTTCTTCTCTTGGAATGTTCTTCAGATACGATCGAGACGGGGAAGGTTGAAGCCACAGAGGAGGACTACAACCAGATCACTACTCAGGGCTAGCTCCACTTCATTTTTTCTTCAGTTTACATGTGCCACTTGTTTAGGCATTTTCCTTATTGTATTTACTTTCCAGCATAAACTCATGTATTTGTAAATATTGGAAGTTGAATGTAAATAAGGATGTTTGTTGAAATTTTTTATAGCCTCCATTTATTCTTGTATTGTGTAATATTGTTTCAATACGTTTAGTATATTTATTTAGGGAATGATTTTTTTTGGATAAATATGTCGCGGGCTTACCACGTCACCCGTTTTAGTCTACTGGGAAGCAGGGCGTGACAGATTTTTGTTGGTGGCTCATGCAGGCCAGTTCTGCATGAGGTCGTAAACAATATACCATAAGAATTAATGAGTATAACAAACGTTTACATTCTTTGCATTTCAAATTCTTGAATCTATCCTAACTTATCTTTTATATCAAGGTGATGGACTCTCCGAACAATATCAGCACAAACGTCAATGGAAACACTCCACCGCCTACACCACCACCATCTACCGTTGTAGCTCCCATCAATGAGCAAACGGTACTGCTTGAGGCTATCAAGAACCTATTGGAGGGTCAGCAGCAGCAGACTGCTATCCTATGCACCGTCCCGAAGCCGAAGCACCCGGAGTTAAGTAATTTCGGGCACTGCACCCAAAGAACTTCTTGGGTAAAGAGAGTCCGTGTCACGCCCTGCTTCCCAAAAGAACGGTAACGGTATGTGACAAGCTCGCGGCGTATTTATTCCGAGAAGGTCATTTCTCGAAACAAATACGCTAAGCGTATATAAGCAATATAAAATGACAAGAAAAGACATGATAATGAAAAACCAACTTTATATATTTACATTTCTAACTTTCACAAGTTTCAAACTGAATACATGATGTCTGAAAACAAAGATACATAAAAGAAAGCGCCTAAACAAGTGGCATACTGGAAGTAAAAGCTGAAAAGAAAGAATTGGTAATCGGTCTGCTCCGCAAGCTGAAAGTAATTCTCCTGACTCAAGTCGATCTCTTCAATCTCTAGATCATCTAACGAACATTCCAAGGAAACAAAGAAATGGGTGGAATGTTCGTCAGCGAACTTGCGCTCGGTAAGTCCTCAAGAAAGGTAGGATGTGAATGTATAAAAATGAATATGTAAGGTGATATGTGATATAATATGAATGGAAATATAATATGAACAAGTATAACATGGTAATGTTAATGACAACTATGTAAGCATGGCAATATAATATGAGCATAGCAAACAAGTATAGTATAGCCGTGGAGTGTAGGTATAGTGAACACAAAGTGAATGTAAGTGTCCTAAAAGGTCTCTAAAAGGGTAAAATTAACTAACGTGAGTTCAAGTGTGAATGTCAACCAATCTCAAGAGTATTCTCGAACCCAAGGCTATCATCTAGGGGTAAGGAATCATGGGCCTAAAATAGCGGGACTTCAATTGTTACATTTTGTACTTTCTCCCTCCAAGATTGAGACTCCAAACCCAACAGGCTATCATCCAGGGGCTTGGAAACACGGGCCCTCATTCGTGAATTCGTGATCTGTACCGTTTTAGCCCGGTACCACAGCAACATGATTTGTACCGTTTCAGCCCGGTACCACAGCAACATGATTTGTATTAATAGGACTCATGAGATTCCATTGGATTCATACTCAAACTACCCCAACATCTCGTGTTTATTAGTTTATGATTAATGTTACAAATCTTGCCCAAATACATGAATACATAAGAGAGTGCAATTCAAGTATCGAGTCGAGTTCAAGTATTCAAGTTAATTGTTCATGTATTCATGTCAAGTGTTTATGTCAGGTCATTACGTATTCATGGTTCGGATCAAGTCGAATTAAGTGTACCTATTGAGTTCAAGTATTCATGATTGAGTCATGTTAAGATCAAGTCAATTCTAGCATGTAATGGTTTAATCATAAGTCATATAGATAAAAAATAGATAAGCAATCATAGAACATGATATGAGATAAGTATACAAGAAACGTTCAAAAACAATGTTGTAAATATGTGATATGTACAACTAGTTCAAGTCATTTAAAGTCAGAATATAAACAAAAACATAGCCTTAAGTGTTATGCACACGTGAGTTCCGGTCTCGCTTAAATACGGCTACCGGTTTGGGAGATATACATGTTTTCGTATCGTCGCGCAAAACAGATCAGAATCTGTTTGGCACCATCACACATTTTTAAAACGCAGTTTGAGTTAATTTTCATCAGGTTTCAGATTACAAAGATCAATAGAAAATTTTAGGTATTTCGATGTACTTATCCAAAACACCAAGATTCATATGATTTGGATTCCTGAAGCTCTAGTTATGATCATTTTAATATCAGCGTTTAAAACAGAAATTCAGATTTCTGGACAGCAACTATGTTATATTGCAAAGCCTATATCGGGTTTCTTCATGCGTTTCTAAGTAATCTAATATACATGAAATTATAGTTCGATCAATTATGCATCTATATATCTAAAGTTTTTCACGAACGGATATCGGGAGTTCGAGTCATGTCCTATTTAAAAACAGTGTGCGAATCATGACAGATTCTGTCCAGATTCGTCGCTTAATATTGTAACGCAGTTTTCTATATTTTACGTCGATTTTCAGTAAAAACTTAAAACTAAGAAAATATAGATCTTTAGATTTATATATTCAAAACATCTGAAAACACATAATTTGGATAAAAGATTATAGACTTATTGTTTCTCAAAAAAGACCCTTATCGGCAGTTTTCTGGTTTTAAAAACAGTGAATAAAAAATTATGTAACTCCTAAACCGTTTTTCGGTTTGATATGAAATTTTTGCTGTAAATTAGAATTCTATCTATTATTTTATCCTAATATTCCAAGAATTTTCAGAAGTGGAAATTAATTTATAAAAATTATTTTAAAGATAAAGGTTTTGTAAGATTGTATTTGAAAATGATAAATCTATGGCATTTATTTATAACTTTGTTTTCTTGTATGCAAAAATAAATATAAATAATTAAAATTTCAGCGATAAATAACATGAATTAACATATATGAAGCAAACATATGATCCGGTCATGATTAACCGTCTAAAACAATAATACTTAATATTTTATCAACCATTGCACGAAAGATTTTATAACTAAATATATATGCTTTATTTCAACCATTTTTTTAATTTAACAAAAACTTTATCACGAAACTAACTAGTTATCTCAAGATTCGGCATGATGGAGGTATGGTAAGGGGATGAATTTCAAGTAAAGAAAAGGAGGAGGAGAGGGGACTTACATGTTGTGTGAGTCGGCATAACAACTGGCTCACCGTTTAGATATAATCTTCAACCGAGTCTTTGAAGCTTGATGGAACCGGTGCTTCTCCAAGCTCAAGAGAACAGAGATTTTATTTTATTTTTTTAGAATTTATCAAAAGGAAATGGCTAAGGGGTGATGAAGAAGAGATGAAGAGAGAGATAGGAAATGATAGAAATGTGAGATGAAGAAAAGAAAGAAGAGTGACATATAAAAAAGATTTATGGCCACCATAATTCTAATAAATTATAGCTCATAACCATTCTAATTATTTTGGGAGTTAAAAAGAAGATGAAATGAAAGGTCTCATTTGTAGGTTATGAGAAGGATACAAATTGATATAAAAAAATAATTGCAAGAATGAAGATTTGAACATGCGACCTATGAAATAACAATGCAAGGATTTAACCAATAAGCTATAAGATTGTTCATGCACATATTTAATTAGAATTAATTATATGCTATTGCTTGAAAAGAAAGTGGGCTTTTGGGCTCATAGTTTTATAAAAAAAAATGAAAATGAGATTGTATTTGGGTTATAGGCTCGGTCAAGTCTTGCGTTTAATTTGAAATAGGTTAAGATTTAGTTTAAAGAAACGAGTTTGGGTAGATGGAATAATAAAATAATATATTTAATAGAAAACAAAATTTACGGAAAAATACTAAGAATAAAAAATACAATATTTTACTAAAAAAAGAAAACACGAAGGTATAGTAATATTAGGGTCGTTGCAGTCCGCTTGAAGCAGAAGAATAGGCTTAAGCAATTGAGGATGACCTGACAGCAGTTCAAGTGCCAGATATTGCCTGGGCGAGAGTTGCTAAGTTGCAACTGACCGATAATGCCAGGGTATGGTTGAAGGCTGAGGAGAGCCGTCTCGCACAACCGATAGAATGGAAAACATTTCAAGACCTTTTCGACGCCAAGTACTTCTCAGAAACTGCCCGCTTTGACATGGAGCAGCAATTCATCCATTTACAGCAAGGCTCGATGTGGGTCAAGTTGGTGGATGAATATGATGCTGAGTTTACCATACTTAGCAGGTAAGATATTATCTCAAATTCAATTTTCTGATCTCACTCACAACACTGCTAACACAAGGTCGTAAAAGGTTCGCTGCACACCTTATTCCCACTGTTGAGATCCGGGCACGATGATTCCAGTAAGGGTTGGACCCTGAAATCCAAGCTGTACTCGGTACAGGGGATTTCCCAACCCATAAGCTTGCTTTGAAGGCTGTCCGACGCTACGAGACAGTTGTGAAGAAGAAGAGCAAGCCGCAGACTGCCGGTGTGAAATGCCCTGTGCACCAGATCACAGGAAGGGACTCTTCCAGGCCAGCTTTTAACGGACCATCTCGGAGGCCAGTAGGTTCGTTCTCCAACAGCAGGCCAGACTTTTGCATCTACTGCAAAAGAACAGGGCATCTTGTGAAGAACTATCATAGGGCGAACAACTTGTGCCTGATCTGTGGGTCTTCTACTCATGCCATTGGAGCATGCCCCCAGAACCGAGGACCCAACAACCCTCCAGCTAGACCGACGATCCAAGCTCCTCCTACCCGGTTAGCCCTATCACCTCCAGCTCCCCGCACCTAGACCACTCAACCCCAGCGCCGAGTGTTTAACCAGGCACAGAGGAAAGTGCCGCGACGCCAAGCATTCACCATGTCGGTTGAAGAGGCCGAAGGTACGGGTTAGGTTATCACTGGTAAATCTCTTCCCTATTCTATTTCAAGTCTTTTCAATTCATAGTCATCTTATATCTGTTATACCTAAATCCATCCCATGCGACTTAGGTACAATCTTAGTAGCCTCCCTACCTGCACCCGCGCTCTTCGACACTGGGGCATCACATTGCTTTATGTCGCAACGGTTTGTCCGAACTCATGCGATCCCAGTTACACCACTCGTATCCAGCTGGAATGTCAGTTCAGGGAACGACGTTCTAAAAGCAACTTTGGGATACGATCTGTGTCCAGTGGTCATCTGCAGTCGAGAATTCTATGCGGACTTCAAGGTGCTGGACATACCGAACTTCGACGTGGTCTTGGGAATGGACTGGCTGGGAACTTTCTTCGCTACCATCGACTGTCGCCAAAAGAGGGTAGTGTTCGAAATACCAAATCATCCAGTGTTCTATTTCAAGAGTGGAGACTGAACCTTGGAGCCTAGCATCTACCGAGCAAAACCAAAGAAGGCAGAGGTTGCAGCATTGCAAGCAGAAGAATCGAAGCTAGAGGTAGTTCGAGAGTTCGAGGATGTATTTCCAGAAGATATATCATGTTTGCCTCTCGATCGAGCTCTTGAATTCAGCATCGATTTACAACCTGGCGCACAACCAGTAATAAAACCTCCATACCGATTAAGTCCGGAGGGATTGAAGGAGATCCGCATTCAGTTGGACAAACTCCTGAAGAAAGGTTAGATTCATCCCAGTACTTCAAGCTAGGGATCTTCGGTGTTACTCGTGAAGAAGAAGGAAGGTTCCTACAGGTTGTGTGTGGATTATCGAGCTCTGAACGAAGTGACAATCAAGAACAAGTATCCACCACTACGCATTGATGACCTTTTCGATCAGTTAAGTGGATCTTGTGTCTTTTCAAAGTTAGCTCTTCGTTCAGGATATCATCAGGTGAATGTCAAAGAGTCCAACATTCCGAATACGGCATTTAGGACTCGTTATGGTCATTATGAATATCTCGTAATGCCATTTGGAGTGACCGATGCACCTGCCATATTTATGAACTTGATGAATAAAGTTTTCCGAGAGTACTTAGACAGGTTTGTTGTTATATTCAATGATGACATCCTGGTGTATTCAAAGAATCAGAAAGAACATGCCGAGCACTTACGGATTGTCCTAGAGACATTATGACAACATCAGCTCTATGCTAAGTATAGCAAATGTGAATTTTGGCTAGATCAAGTCGGATTTTTCGGACATATCGTTTCAGGCGAAGGAATATCTATAGATCCAGCTAAGGTGTCAGCTGCCAGTGAGTGGCCGACACCAAAGACGGTGAAAGATATACGAAGTTTTTTAGGATTAGCAGAATACCACCGACGATTCATTGAAGGATTCTCAAAGATCACAGCACCCCTGACCAAGCTCATACGTAAAAACGAAGCATTCGTGTGGTTAGAAGCATGTGAGAAGGCTTTTGTAGAACTCAAGTCGAGATTAACCTCTACACCAATTCTTGTAATACCGGATCCAAATCTGGCGGATTCATTGTGCATTGTGATGCGTCCGATAAAGAATTAGGATGTGTTTTACACCAGTATGGAAAAGTTGTGGCTTTTGCATCAAGGCAATTAAAAGTTCATGAGCGCAACTATCCAACCCATGATTTAGAATTGGCAGCCGTCATCTTCGCACTCAAGATTTGGCGCCGCTATCTTTTGGGAGAACGAGTGGATATATACACTGACCACAAGAGTCTCAAGTATGTATTTACTCAGAAGGAATTCAATATGCGGCAGAGAAGATGGCTAGAACTCATGGCGGACTTCGACATCAACCTATAGTATCATCCTGGGAAGGTGAACGTAGTTCCTGATGCACTTAGTCGCCAGTCATTAGCAATGAACCTCACCACTCAGTGGAGACTACAACAAGAATTGCATGGATTGGAGATTGAAGTAGTTGTGCCAGGTAATGCTTCATCTTTGATGAACTTATAAGTCCAGTCCATTCTTTTCAATCAGATCAAGGCAGCTCAAGCAAATGATGCCAAGCTACAAAAGATCCGAGAACAAATAGAAAGTGGACTTCGAACTGACTTCATCATTTATGAAGATGGATCCTTGCGATACAGAAGCCGTTTATGCGTGCCAATCGGATCTGTTCGAGAAGAGTTGATGAAAGAAGCTCACAGCTCTCCTTATTCTGTACACCCCGGTTGTACGAAGATATACAAGGATCTACGACAACACTACTGGTGGCATGGAATGAAGCGCGAAGTAGCAAGGAGCGTAGATAAGTGTTTGGTTTGTCAGCAAGTGAAGGCTGAACATCACAGAACTGCTGGTCTACTTCAGCCGTTACTAATCCCATAATGGAAATGGCAGTATATTACCATGAACTTCGTGAATGCTCTCCCTCGCAGCACGAAGGGTAATGATGCAATTTGGGTTATTGTGGATCGACTCACCAAGTCGGCTCACTTTATTCCATTTCGAGTTGGCTAGTCAACAGAGACATTACCAAGGAAGTACATGGAGGTGAGTAAAAATCTCAAGTAAGATTTAAACCTTCAAGATGTACCCTACTTGTCTTGATACCCATAAACTCATGCAAGAGATCGTGAGATTACATGGAGTACCTGTTTGCATCGTTTCCGATCGTGATACAAGATTCTGATCAAAATTTTGGCAGAGTTTGCAAGCTAGCCTGGGAACGAGTCTAAATTTGAGCACAGCGTATCATCCACAAATAGATGGACAGTCCGAGAGAACAATTCAGTGTCTGGAAGACATGCTAAGAGCCTGTATGTTATACTTCGGAGGTTCGTGGGAAGATCACCTACACCCTGTGGAGTTTTCATAAAACAATAGCTATCAGGAAAGTATTGGGATGACACCTTTTGCAGCACTCTACGGGCGGAAGTGTCATTGCCCATTGAGTTGGGACGACTGTTCACCGCCGAAAACGGGGACAAACTGGGATGGATCATCTTGCCTGAATTTGGGGGCAGATGCTATTTGGATTTATCCGTCCACCTCTCCGAAGATACTGTTTCCCCCAATCAGAGCAAAGCTCTGCTGAAAATTCAAAATTCAAATTATGAAGCAACGCTTCAAATCCCGGGCGCAACGCGCCACGTGTCAGACGTTGATACGTCAGCGCCGCGCCCGAGAAGGCGCACCCAATCAGAGCAAAGCTCTATTAAAGGAAGTAATGCTTCAGTTGCGCACGCACTGCGCTGCGCGACACGTGTCAGCGCAGATGCGCTCGCACAGTTGCACAAGCGTTGCGCTGCGCGACACGTGTCAGCGCAGATGCGCTAGTGCAGTTGCGCTGCGCTGTGCGCTGCGCGACACGTGTCAGCGCAGATGCGCTAGTGCAGTTGCGCTGCGCGACACGTGTCACATACTGGGGCATCTGCGCCAAACAGAATTAAAATTCTAAGAAATCTTTTCTGTTCTTGTTAAAACAAGAAGATTTTCTTCTGTAAAGCAGAAGCCCTTGGATTAAAGATCCAACGGTGGGGAAAATTCCCCAAATCACTCAGAGAAAGACCTCTTTAACAAATTTAACTAATTTATGGGCACTATAAAAAGGACCCTAGGCCTCAATTCAAGAGGATGAACATTTTTTTTGAAAAAAGTCAAGAGCTTCAAACAGAGAGAACTCTGAAAAAGAAAAAATTTCAAGAAAAAGATAAAAACCTTCATAGGGGAGAAGAAATTTCTTCTAGTGGATCATTGATCTAAAAACTAGATCAATGATCTTCACATAATAAATAGTGTTTTGCACTTCTTATGAACCACTGGTTCTTTAAAACAAGAAAACAACAAAAATAAAAAGGATAGTGCTTTGCACTTTTATGAACCTCTGGTTCTTGAAACAAAAAGAAAAACTTATTTTTCTTGATCTAAATTAGATCAAGAAGTAAAAATAGTGCTTGGCACTTCTGTCCTTGAATCTAAAAGATTCTTAGTGCTTTGCAATTCCAAACTGCGCTGTTGCGCTCTTGAGACAGTACCACGTATCAACTACAGAATAATTTGCGCTATGCGCTCTTAAAATAGAGCTTCGCTCTCTGGAATTGGCGCAACTCACCAGAGCGCGCCACGTGTCAACAGCGCAACAGCGCAGCGCAACAGCGCAGCGCATTGCGCTGTTGCGCTCGCGCTCACCAGAGCATGACACGTGTCCTCACCATAAGTGCTTGCGCTTTTTGACTGACGCTTGCGCTCTTTGACTGGCGCAAAGCGCCTGAATAATGCAATGCATTTATTTTACTAAAGGGCCAGGCCTAAATCAGAGGGGCCTAGTAGGCCGAATTAAATTGCAAAGGGCAGAGCCCAAACGAAAATTGAAAATGCAATAAACAGGGCAGAGCCCAAGCAAGACTGATGCTCTGCATCATATATAAATGGGCACAGTCCTGATAAAATAAATAATGCTATGCATTATTAAACAGGAGCAGAGCCCCAGTAAAGGCCTAACAGGCCAAAAATAAATAAAATATTGAACATTTTCAACTGGACTGAGCCCAATTCTGGCCGTAAGTCTTTAAATTAAATTGATCTGAGCATAAATGCTCTCTCTCTCTCTCAAATCAATTTACCTCCGGTTCGAGGGTACATCTCCGAACTCCTCTGACACTTCTCGTTGTAATTCTTCAACGACGTCAGAGAGGCGACGGGTCCCAACGACCATACATGAATACGGACTGCGGGGTCCTTAAACTCGTGGACCGAAACGTCCTTAAACTAATGTTGGACCGAAACGTCCTCAAACTAATAATGGACCACCACGTCCCTAAACTGGAATATGGACCACTATGTCCCTAAACTAGAACAATAGAGCCCAAATGCTCTTTTGTCGGATCTAAATGATCCTGTTAAGTTGATCTTAGTCTCAAATTAGGCTAATGTATCCTTAACAAACGTTTAAATTGATCTTAGCCTCAAATATGGCTAACGCATGCTTAAACCAAAACTTTCAAAACAGACTTTAGTCCTAAATTGGATTATAGATCTCTCAACCAACTTTGGTTTAAGGGTACATCTCTGAACTCCTCTGACATCTGTCGTTGTAATCCTTCAACGTCGTCAGAGAGGTGACGGGTCCCGACGGCCATACATTAAATGGACCACTATGTCCCTAAACTGGAACAATTGAGCCCCCAAATGCTTTTTTGTCGGATCGAAACGATCCCGTTAAGTTGATCTTAGTCCCAAATTAGACTAACGTATCCTTAACAAACGTTTAAGTTGATCTTAGCCTCAAATATGGCTAACGCATCCTTAAACCAAAATCCCAAACCCAAATCTAAGAAAATACGGATTTGGACTAATCCACGTCCTACGGGTGACGACATAAATTAGTCTCCGTATACAATCCACGGGCAACCACAAACAAAACAAACACCCACGACACGAAGTGAACTTCTGGAGAAGGAGAAACTTGTTACCGCGATACGGTAGCGTAATTAACTGCAGGGGCTTGCGCCTGTAGGGAAGAGCGTCCCCACAATCAAAAACCCCTCAAGTGAGGGGGAATCTGACGAAGTCTGCTACATCGGCCGCATCCGTCTAAACCTCCGATGCACGGTGCCATAAATCAACTTGGTATCTTCGGAGAGGTGGACGGATAAAACCAAATATCATCTGCCCTGAATCCCAGCGTCAGGACATCGCGGTCCTGTGCGCCGTCTTTCGGAGGGGAACAGATTATGGCACACCCGGTGGGACATCGCGGTCCTGTGCGCCGTCTTTCGGAGGGGAACAGATTCTGGCACGCCCGGTGGGACCTTTTCCTCTTTCCACTCCACACTTCGTGTGTCGTCTTCGCGAACGAATCGCGGTTTGTTAAATGGTTGCCTTTGGATTTCAAGTTACTAAGATTTGGTCTCTTGCCTGGCGCAGAACTCAAGATTCAATGGCCTCTAATTGCACCAATTGCACCAATTGCTCGAAGTGCCACTGCAACAAACGCTCCACCTCACCAGGAGGTGTAATATATGGGCCCCAAGCGGCTTCCTTCCTCGCTCTGCCAGTAGACCAGGTGACCTAAGCCACCACTGGCCTGTTCTTCGGGACCATGATCCCACCTACAAGCTTCTCTACGCCAATACCCGCACCGGAAGTGAACAAAAAGTTGGTCTTCGACCGGCTCACTGCTACGACGGCCCCTGTCAACAGGTCGCTCACTACCAAACCGACAGCCTCTGTTTTCACCAGGCTAAATCAGAACTCTAAATTGGCTGTCCCGAGGAAGGCAATAACTATTGCCCCAGAAGTCGTCAAGGCGGCTTCCCCTGTCAAAGAGTCAGTCTTTTCAAGACTGACGATTCCTGCTCCTGCCCCTGTCCGAGGATCTGTCTTCAACAGGTTAAATATCATCCCTCAAAGGACAACCTCAGTCTTTGAGAGGTTAACACCAGCGACGCCTCATTCAGACAGGGGGCAAAAAGAAGCAATCTCTATCTCCGAGCCAGTCCCAACGGCTCGTCGTGCTCGACGTCGCCATTGGCGACGAGTGAGGGAGGCAGGGGGCAACTCCCCCTCAGGGCTAACTCCACCGGCTCCAGTGGTAGAAGTCAATGCTGCCGTTCCAACTGGGAACAGCTTTGAACTGCTGAGGAGGGTACGGAAGAGTGCTCCAACCGCTACACTGAAAAGATCTCCTCCGCCTGCGGAGAGAGTCTCAGAAACAAAGCAAGAACAGCCCCCTCAACGGCTGTCCTCAAGAATATACAAGATTTGGCGAAGGGTTCAAGACTCAGTGATCGACCCAGATCACTCTCGTCAACAAAAGAAGGCGAAAGTGCAAAAAGAAAAAGACCATCCTATTAAACAGCAGGGGACAGCAGCTGCAAGGCTGCCCCCTCCAACGGTTCCTTCAACCTCAACGGCCCACAAAAGAAGGAGGCCAGAGAAAACTCCCGCGTCAGCGGCAAAAGTTAAAAATGGTGAACCTAAACGCCCCAAGTCAGGGGGCATAACAGTTCATATGGTTTACATGGCATTCGGAAAAGAAGATAGCCGCATATCAACAGGTTATAGACCGCACACGAGGTCAGTGACCAAGGCTCAGGAGCAGCAGCAGAAGCTCCAAGAAATGATGAACGCTATGGCCGCACTTACAGGGCCAAAAGAAACCCCTGAAACGTCCTCGGACGAGCGTCAAGAACAAGAAACGGACGCTGAATTCCTTCGTCGCGTACTGGAGAAGAAGGATAAAGAAGCTGCGGAGGAGGCAGCCAACATAAAGAAAATGGCCCTCCTATTCCAGGATATGGTGGGTATGATGATTCAACAAGATCCACCTGCTGAAGATCCCCCGATCATCCTTGAAGACGATAGGGGAGAGACGTCGAATCCTCCACCAGCTTTGTCCACTGCTAAAGAGGATACAATCTCCAAAGCTGATTTGGATGAGTACATCGCCCAACAAATACGGGTTCATCATGCAACCGAAACAGCCGGCCAGGTCGTGAAAACGGGGCGGTCATATCCAAGTTGGTACGATCAAATCAAGTACCCACCCGGTTACACAATTCCCAAGTTCCATGTCTACAAGGGGACGGGCAATCCTCACCAGCATGTTGCCCAGTTCAGGGCACTCTATGGCAACATCGGTGGTGATGACAAGCTGTTGCTTCGCCAGTTTGTTGGAAGCTTATCAGATACGGCGTTTGAATGGTACTCTGAGCTCCCGAACGACTCTATTAAAACCTTCGCGGAGATGGAGCTGCTGTTTACTCAGCGTTTTGCAAGCGCCAGTGAACGTACCCCGATGACGGCACTGATTAACGCCGGGGTAAAACCCGGCGAGACGTGGGTTCAGTACGCTATACGATGGCGGAATTTATGGTCGAAGTGTGAGCAGCGCATTGAAGAAGCTCCCGCGGTGGGTATGTTTATGGGAACCCTTGATCCGCAAGCAACCATCTCATAATTTATGATGTTTTTCAAGCCAACTACCTTCCAGGCCTTGATTGACAAACTAGCGCAAATGGATTAATGGGCCATAAACCCCCTCTTCCAAGGCCGGACTCCCGAAATGACAAAGGGAAAGGAAAAGCGATCGTCGTCGCTAATGCTCAACAACAACCGAGCGACTCGAAGCCAGTTGCTCGTCAAAGTAATATACGCCCCTACATGCCCCTTGAGAATAGGATGGGACGTCCTTATTCCTTTCCCCGCGATAAAACGAGGAGGTTATTCGAGCTGGCGTTGCGCAACAGACTCATAAATCTGCCGGATCCAAAACGTCCGTTGCAACCAAATGACGTCAACGAGCCCAACTACTGTCCTTATCATCGAGTACTAGGCCATCCGATCGAAGATTGCTACGTTTTCAAGAATTGGCTTGAAAACCAGTACCGACAGGGCAAGTTCGCGTTATCTGACAAATGGAAGGTGAATCTCCCGCAGCCCCACACCTCTAAGGGGACGAATACGCCGGGGGCAACATGCTCCGTCATTGAAGAAGCTCCTTGGGAGATTGTATTATCAGCCAAGACAAAGAGGATGCTAAACGATCTTCAGACATGTCCAGCGATCAAGTGGAAGAATCCGTTGGAACCGCAGGTCATTGAAGGGATGTTGAAACCGCGTCCAACTCCAAAGACTGATGGTGGTGGCTCAAGCACTTGCAACCAGTCGTCAAAATCTTCGAAAAAGAAGAAAAAGAAGTCAAAGAAGCCCGTGAAACCTGGCGACAAGCGCACGGACCTGCAAAAACAAATTGACGCGCTGGAGGAATACAATCAAAAGGCACGGACTCCCATTACGCTCCAAGAATTCCTTAATCACGTTTTTCGAGAGGAAGATGAGGAAGGAAGTTCATCGGATGAATCCAAGGAATATGTGGCGAGCTGTCATATGATTTCCCATTCGGCCACAAACGAGGAGGAGACTCCTTGCACTGAAAAACTGGGGGCAGATCCTGAACCAAAAGTCCTGGGGCCATCAGAGGAGGAAATTGACACATTCCTCAACGAAGCTCGATTAAAAAGTAAAGCTGATCGAGAACGCGAGACGGCTATATTGGAAGGGGCCAAGCGCCAGCGACTTGATGAAAGAGCTGAGACGATCCCGCTGGAGCTAAACACTTCCGCTACCGACAAAAGCCAATTCAAGATGAGGAAAAAGTTTGCTAAGGCCATGTCCATGGGCATGAAGCTACCATCCTCCGAAGAAGAAATTACCGGTGAGGCGAAAATGCACCCGTCTTATTGCTTATATCATCAGAAGGTTTCGCACCCCACTCAGGAGTGCAAAGTTTTCGATAGATGGTGGCAAGGATACGTTGCTCATCGACAACACTTTAAACGGGAAAAGCGTAAAACTCGTCGAGAGCAAAGAAATACGACCGAAGGGCTTAAAAGAACTACTGGCGATTGTTGCATGGTTAACACCGGTAGATCACAAGTGCCCACATTCGGGAGTGATTCTGATGAAGAGCTAGAACTTGCCCCTCTCTTTAAAGAGTCCGCTTCGAGAAAAGAAGAAGAACCGAAGGTTTGCGAAAATATCCGGCTACGTAATCGCACGCTGCCCGAAAAGAACCTCGGACCCTCGAACAAAAAAGATAAAGGGAAAGAAAAGGCCACTGAAGATATCGTCTTAGATGACCAAGTGGTAGAAGAGCTAGCTGCCAAAGACCCACCAAGGAAGAATAAGGTGGATTACAACGTCTTAGCACATCTGAGGAAGCTGCCCTCACAGCTCAGCATTCTTGACGCCCTTTTGCTATCAAAAGAGGCGAGAGATTCGTTGATTAAGGCGCTCCAAGACCCAGAACAATTCCAAGCATGCCTGGCCGAGGAAAAGATGAAGGATGAATTGGAGGAAGTGCACACGGCCGATGTTACTTTTGGCGATGAAGACCTTCTACTTGGGACGTGCGAACACAATCGCCCTCTATATGTCTCGGGATACTGCCATGATATAAAGATAGGCAAAATCCTGATCGATAACGGGTCGTCTGTTAACCTACTCAACGTGCGGGTGTTGAAGGAAATCTGCATGAGCGTCCAGCACCTTGCTCGGGACAAGATCACCATCTCCGGGTTCGACTCCCAATCGTCAAAGACTCTTGGATCTGTGATACTGACGCTATGCTTCGGGCTACTCGTCACGGACATTAAGTTCCACGTCATAGACGCCAAGACATGCTACAATGCTTTGCTCGGCCGACCATGGTTACATGAGTACAACATCATCCCTTCTACACAACATCAGTGTATAAAGTATTTTAAGGATGGTTTCGAGTATACCGTGACGGGAGAACTGAACCCGTTCTCTGTAAACGAGGTCCGCAAATACGAAGACGCCAAATACTTCTTACCGGATTTCGAAGACACAAAGAAGTGTCACAAGCCGGAGAACAAAGCTAACACCACCATCCCGGTCTTCGGCAGTGATACTGAAGAGGAAGAGGAGATAGTTTATTCGGGTCCGTCCCAACACAACAAGCCGGGACCATCAGCTCCTATGTTGATCTTTGGCAGCGACTCGGAAGATGAATTCCACACCGTATTCTCTTCTCGACCTTCAATACGAACGTTCGCTGACGAAGAGCAAAGTCTGCAAGTCGCCATGGTGCCGCTCAAACACCATAAAGAACTGGACGCACTTAATATTTACAACGTAGAAGAGCTACAAATATTCTACATCCCTCCCAGGCGAGAAAGCGAGAAAGCAATTCTGTTCTACCGCTCTGAAGAAACCAAGGTGAAAAAAGAAATCTGGCATGGTGCGGATCCTACGCTCGACAAGCTTCAGCCTATCCGTCTTCCCATATATTATACAGAGGGTTTGAAGAAGCTGCTGAAACGCCAAGGGATATCCTTCAAACAGACTGTTAGAAAGGCCAAATTCTATGACAAGGTCTGGAACGTTCCCGGGACTCAACGCAAACTGCCTAACGGGAGAATGGAAACCAAAGGGCTTGGATACATCCGGTCAAAGAAACGAGAGTTACTGCCCAGCTGTTACGTCGTGTATGACCTTGATGAAGAAGCGGATGCTCAATGGGAAGACGCTAACCCTAAGCCAGTGAAAGTTCCAGATGCAAAGGAGCCCAGTCCGTCGTTCGAGAAACAAATGGACAGACTTATAAAGAAAGCTGGTCAAAAAGTTCGTGACGATCACAACCGCGAGACGGCCATTAATGAGAAAGCCAAGACGCAACGCCTTCTCCAACAAGCTGTAAAGGATGAAAATGCCGCTCCTTGTCAACCTGTTATAAAGAAGTCTCGGCGTAAAAGCAGAAATAAGTTGAAAGCCCAAAAAGGCGCTCAACAACAACAAAGCAGGGCTAAGAAGCCACGCAAATGGGAGTTGAGCGTTATTAGTCTATCCCTCATGAAGAAAATGGGTCGAGCGTACTCGTTTCCTCGGGACAAGACGGAGAAGATACTTGATCTTGCTCTAAAGCATCAATTGCTTACATTGCCGGAATCCAAGCACCCCGAACAAGCAAGCGAGGTCTCTGGCCCAAACTATTGCTCTTACCATCGAGTAATAGGGCACCCGCTCGAAGACTGCTTCACCTTTAAGAATTGGGTCGAAGATCAGTACCAGCTCGGCAAGTTCGCTCTATCTGACAATTGGAAGGTAACGCCGCCACAGAAGCACGAACCCAAGGCCACGAAAGAAGAACGGGTTCCACATTGGGATTGGAAGCGGATTCGCACTTGTCACATGATAACAATATTAAAAGAAGAGCCCGAGGACATAGATGAGCTCCTTTGGTGCTTCGAAAACAGCAACGACGAAATAATCTCAGAATTCCCACCAGCGCCAAAAGAGCTGGAAGATGGAGTCCATACCACTGCAGATAACCTCAAGAAGATTGAGTTGGGGGCGGCAAACGATCCACGACCGACATTCATCAGCGAGTTACTATCTGAAGAAAGGGTAGCTGCGTTAAAGGATGTACTTCTGCAGCATAGAGATTGCTTCGCGTGGAACTATTCCGAAATGCCGGGATTGGATCTAGAAATCGCTGTGCATAGATTGGCGATATCCCCGGACATCAAACCAGTCAAACAGGCGCCGAGGAGAATGCGACTCGAGCTTGAGATGAGCATCAATGCTGAGGTCAAGAAGCTAATCGACTCTGGCTTCATTCAAGAAGTTCAATACCCTGAATGGATCGCCAACATCGTCCTGGCGATGAAGAAAAATGGGACTGTGCGCATATGGGTGGATTTTCGGGATCTCAATAAAGCTTGCCCGAAGGATGATTTCCCAGTGCCAGTCACCGAACTAATGATAGACAACACGTCTACGCATGAGATTTTCTCCTTCATGGACGGCTCATCGGGGTATAACTAGATAAAGATGCATCCCGAAGACTAGAAGCACACCGCCTTCAGGACTCCTTTGGGTATATTCTGCTACAAGGTGATGCCCTTCGGTTTAAAGAACGCCGGTGCCACTTATCAAAGGGCCATGACAAAGATCTTCGATGACCTTATACATGAAATCGTCGAATGCTATATCGACGACCTCGTTGTTAAAAGCAAATCATATGAGGAACATCTCGAGCATTTGAAGACCATATTTCAACGCCTTCGGCAATACAGCTTGAAGATGAACCCGCTCAAGTGTGCATTCGGAGTTTCCTCGGGCAAATTCCTGGGATTCATCGTCCGGCACCGAGGTATTGAGATAGATCCGTCAAAAATCAAAGCGATCATGGAAATGCCTCCGCCGAGAACTCTCAAACAGTTGCGATCTCTCCAAGGAAAGCTCGCATATATTCGGCGATTTATAGCCAACCTCTCTGGCAATTGCCGCCCTTACAGTCACCTGATGAAGAAAGGAACCCCGTTCGTCTGGGATCGCAAATGCCAAAGCGCGTTGGACGAAATTAAACAGTACCTGAAGAACCCGCCAGTGTTGGCTGCTCCGGTTAAGGAAAAGCCTCTCATTCTTTACACAACCGCCCTCGAAGGTTCTTTAGGCGCATTATGGGCGCAAGAGAATGACCAGGGGAAAAAAAGAGCACTCTACTACTTAAGTCGAGTTCTTCTGGGGGCAGAAAGAAACTACTCCCCCATCGAAAAACACTGCCTAGCGTTGATCTTCGCGATAACAAAGCTCAGGCACTATGCATTGGCACATGAAGTTCGTCTCATATCGAAGGTGGACCCCCTTAAATATTTGATGTCGAAAGCCATATTGACGGGACGACTCGCTAAATGGGCCCTGCTCTTGATGGAATTCTCGATAACATATCAACCTCTCAAGGCAGTCAAAGGCCAGGCCATTGCCGACTTCTTCGCTGAACATCCGATACCCGCCGATTCTCCTTTGAATTGCGATCTTCCAGACGAACATGCGTTTGATGCGATCGACGGTGATAATACCCGGTGGGAGCTTTACTTCGACGGAGCGTCTTCCGTAAAGAAGCGCAAACAAAGTACCCCTATAATCAAATCGGGGGTAGGCCTCATCTTCGTGACTCCACAAGGAGGGATAATGCGCTTCGCTTTCTCCTTAACAGAGCCGAGGACCAATAATGAAGCCGAATACGAAGCTCTGATAGTAGGCCTCGAGATCGCCATCGACATGGGAATTGAAAATCTCCTCATATATGGAGACTCCCAGCTGGTCGTTAGTCAAGTAAACGGCGACTACCAGACATGCAAACTAGAATTGGTGAAGTATGGTGAAAAGGTGCAACAGCTGTTGACCCAAATCCCCTCCTACACTTTGGAAAACATACCGCGCGCGGAAAACAGCAAAGCAGACGCATTGGCCAAACTTGCTAAAGAACTGGCTGACGAGAACCTCGATGACGTAAAAATCGTGGTGCAAAGCCGTCGGGTGCTTGCCCCAGCAGAAATATCTCCGGAATCATCCGAAGAAAAAGGAGCGAGCGAGCAGATGACCCTGCAAGTAAAAGACTGGGAAAATACCGAGGATTGGAGAGAAGTCTTCGTAGATTACTTCAAATCTCACCGATTGCCTGAAGAAGCGTCCACAAGACATCAGCTTATGAAACGAGCTCTGTCTTTCGCCTTTGTCAATGATACTCTGTACAAGAGGTCGTTTGATTCTCTGTGGCTGAGATGTTTAGGACCTGACGAAGCGGAAAAAGTCGTCCGGGAAGTTCACGACGGACTCTGCGGCTCTCACCAAGCGGGCCCAAAGATGAAGATAAAGATCAAACGGATGGGTTACTATTGGCCCACAATGAGCCAGGACTGCCTCGAATATGCGAAGCAATGCCACTCATGCCAAATTCATGGGGATTTCATCCATCAACATCTGAACCCACTACATCCAACGGTGGCTAGCTGGCCATTCGAAATGTGGGGGACTGATATAGTCGGCCCTATCGAACCAGCATCGTCTAGAGGACATCGTTTCATCCTAGCGACGACCGATTACTTCTCTAAGTGGGCAGAAACGGTACCGCTGAGGGAAGTAAAGATGGAGAATATTCTCCATTTCTTCAAGACGCATGTCATATATCGGTTTGGAACGCCAAGACGGATCATCTCCGATAACGGGCCAGCATACAGAAGCCACAAGATCAGTCGCTTTGCGCAGCAACACAATATAGATTGGAGATATTCCTCGGTTTATAATCCGCGAGCTAACGGTCTAGCTGAGGCCTTCAACAAGACCTTGACGAAGATCATAAAGAAAACAGTGTCGCGAAATAAGAAAGACTGGCACGAAAGACTGTAAGAGGCTCTCTGGGCATATCGAACTACGTTTAAAACGGCCACAAACGCAACACCATATGCGTTAGTATTCGGGACAGAAGCAGTACTCCCCCTCGAGATAGAGTTACCCTCTCTACGAGTGGCAGTTTATTACAAGCTGACAGACGAAGAAAATGCTCACCTTCGGCTTGAGGAGCTTGACGCCCTTGAAGAAACACGGCTCATAGCGCAACAAAATCTGGAGGCCTATAAAGCAAAGATGACGCGCTCATATGAAAGACTGACCCGACCGAGGACATTCCGCTAAGGCGAGCTTGTGCTAGTGGTCAAAAGGCCTATGATCCCCAATCGCGCCAAGCGGGGAAAATTCGAGCCAAACTATGAAGGCCCGTACGTCATAGATAAGGTCTACCAGGGCGGGGCCTATCTACTCATAGATATGCACGGTGAAAGGCCTTTCAGGCCGATAAACGGTCGCTTCCTAGAGAAATACTATGCTTGATGAGCCACAGCCTAGGTCAATGATAGATGACGACGACTACGTCCGCTCGCTATCTTCCTAAGCTCAAGCTTTATAAGCAGTAGCCAGCCTCTCAATGTCGGACCGAAATGTCCTTAAACTAATAGTGGACCGGAACGTCTTTAAACTAATACCGCAGCATCCTAAGGCTGACGAGATGAAAAAAAAATATAAAAAAATAAAATAAAATATAATAAATAAAAACGGTATGTCCATAAGCAAAAAGGGCACGGATGAAAACCCGAAAGGGCTCCGTGAGTAAAAACAGCAGGGCTACCGGCGAGTGTTTGTGAAAACCTGAAAGGGCGCAACCTCGTTAAAGGACACTTATAAGGTCCTCTCGACCTTGTAAGGAGAAACCACCTGCGTGAGATCCTTATGACTCATGAGGGAGCAACACACTTAGGGATCCCCACGATTCCTAAGGAGAAAATACACTTGCGAGATCCTCACGACTCGTAAGAAGAACTCTCTTATGGGACCCTCACGGCTCATAAGATTTGAAAGCCTTAAGTTACAGAGACCTGAACCTGTGCTTAAGCAACCCCCACAACTTTCGATATTGCCCTACAAGTGGCTCAATACTGACCATTGTATACAATCCACGGGCGCGAATAAACATTTCCCTAACCAAGTCTCATCCGTGACTGGGGATATGTTCGCATGGTAAACAACCCTTGTAAATCCTCTCGATTTATGAGGAGAAAACCCTCCTGTAGGATCCTTACGACTTACAGAGGAAACGAACACTTAGGAATCCTCACGAGTCCTAAGGAGAAAATACACCTACAAGATCCCTACGACTTGTAGGGAGAAATAACTTCGTGAAACCCTTACGGCTCATGAAGTCAAAAGCCTTAGCCGACAGGACCCTAACCTTGGTCGCTAAGCCACCTTTGTTCGACATCAACAGAGGCAGATGATGATTCGCTCCTGATAATATCCCAGTTGTAGCGGTGCTGATGCCGAAATCGGTTTACAGCGAAAAGCCAATAGGCCGCACATGCATACGAAATAGCCGAAATGATAGGGCAACTTGCAATAAAAAGCAGCAAGTAAAAATGTATGCATGCAAAATAGCCGAAATGATTGGGCAACTCACAATAAAAAGCAGCGAGTAAAAATAAAATAAATAGCCGAAATGATTGGGCACCGCGAAAAATAGCCGAAATGATTGGACAATCGCGACCTTCGCGATGTAAAAGCTGAAATGATAGAGCATCGCGGAGATAAAACAAAAAAAAATTATGATAAAATCTTGGCCCTACAGTTAAGATCACATCGATCCCTGTATACAATCCAAGGGCGTAAACAAAGAGGGAACCATACTTTCCCAACAGGCTCCGCCGGAAGACGAAGCCAAATCTCGACGGTTCAGTCCAACTCCGAAGAAACAAATAATCCCTAGCAAATTCCTCGACTCACGGATACAAACACTCCTTGACGAGAGCCTCCTGATCCGCGTCGACTCGCAGAGCAACCAGTGCCTCCGTGGGAAATTCTCGACTCGTTTCAAACCCCAAGGAAACAAATAATCCTTGGCGCTTGGGAAACAAATAATCCCTAGCAAATTCCTCGACTCACGGATACAAACACTCCTTGACGAGAGCCTCCTGATCCGCGTCGACTCGCAGAGAAACCAGTGCCTCTGTGGGAAATTCTCGACTCGTTTCAAACCCCAAGGAAACAAATAATCCTTGGCGCTTGGGAAACAAATAATCCCTAGCAAACTCCTCGACTCACGGATACAAACACTCCTTGACGAGAGCCTCCTGATCCGCGTCGACTCGCAGAGCCACCAGTGCCTCCGTGGGAGATTCTCGACTCGTTTCAAATCCCAAGGAAACAAATAATCCTTGGCGCTTGGGAAACAAATAATCCCTAGCAAATTCCTCGACTCACGGATACAAACACTCCTTGACGAGAGCCTCCTGATCCGCGTCGACTCGCAGAGCAACCAGTGCCTCCGTAGGAAATTCTCGACTCGTTTCAAATCCCAAGGAAACAAATAATCCTTGGCGCTTGGGAAACAAATAATCCCTAGCAAATTCCTCGACTCAAGGATACAAACACTCCTTGACGAGAGCCTCCTGATCCGCGTCGACTCGCAGAGCAACCAGTGCCTCCGTGGGAAATTCTCGACTCGTTTCAAACCCCAAGGAAACAAATAATCCTTGGCGCTTGGGAAACAAATAATCCCTAGCAAACTCCTCGACTCACGGATACAAACACTCCTTGATGAGAGCCTCTTGATTTGCGTCGGCTCGCAGAGAAACTGTGTCTCCGCGGGAAATTCCCGATTCGTCTCAACATGCAAATGAAGCCTCAGGCAGCAGGGACTAAAAAACTTGCTTCCTGAACAATGGGACCCTGCAAGTCAATCCAAAATGGTCTCTTGCATACTATTCACGGGTCTCACTCTCCAAAGTCGAATTTCGACGAAGAGGGAAACAACCGCTTGTGGGTCCTCTCGACTCGTAAGAAGGAAAAATTCTCTTATAGGATCCTTACGACTTGTAAGAGAAAACCACACTTAGGAATCCTCACGATTCTTAAGGAGAAAGCCCACCTACGAGATCCTCTCGATCCGTAGGGAGAAGAATCTCTATGAGACCCTCACGGCTCATGGAGTTGAAAAGTCTTAGGCAGCAGATCCGAACCTGCGGCCTAAGCCATCGCTATTTCTTAAGAAAGTCAGGATACTCGTTCTAATCATCCATCAACCATGTTTGCTAAAGTGATACGCTGATAGTAAAAGAAAGAAAAGACGGAGAAAATGACATATTACAAAAAAGGTGTATCTTTTATTCATAAACTTGATTGGGTACAGGATACATTATGTCAAAGAATAAAAGATATATATATACATTCTTTTATCTACAATTACAAACAATACAAAGAAGGATAGCTACTGAGGAGGAAGTGTCTTTAGTAAATCCGCAAGTTGCTCTCGCACTTCCTTCAGCGCCTCCTCCTGAGCGGCTGCCGCGGCCACCTCCGCTTCCACCTGGGCTCGCTGCTGCAAGAAAGATGAAAGTTGCTCCTCCGCCGCCTTCTGGGCTGCTTCCTGGCTGGGTGCATCTCGCTCGACAACATCAAGTTGTTGCCTCAATGATAACCCTTCAGAAAGACATTGCAGAAGGCCCTCAAAGACAACCTTCAGCCGTACGGCGTTGGCCTCCACCCGAACATGCAGTTGGGCAGACTTGCTCGAAGTCTCACCTCGCTCCTTACGCCTTGAAATGACTTCTTGTTCGAGGTGGTGGAAGTAAGGAGCGCTCTGCTCAATCCACGCTGTTCTTTGATTACTGGCAGCCAAGGTTTCGGGAGCGGGACGCAGTGACTCCAACCGATGCAGGCGGGCCTCGATCTCCCTGCAATGGTTAACCCAAGATGCGATGATACCCTCGTCATGAAAGTTCATGAGTATCACCAGCATCGGGTTAACCGCTATAGCAAAATCCGCAGCAGAGGTAGGGGTCTCGACGTCGAGCTCCTCAATGTAATCGCTCAACATACGCAAGCTGTTCGCGGCGCCTTTCGAAGATGGACGTCTCAGGTAAGGACCTGCTGGCATTATGATGCGAGATTCGAAGGGCGCCGAGACCGGAACGACAGCTGAAAAGAAACAAGATGTGATCAGATAACAGTTCAGAAAATAAAAAGGGGGGATTTATCAATGTGATAGTCGCTGTACCAGCTGAGGCAGGTGGCAGGGCCGGAAGGGTCGGCAGCGCAGCCGATCTTTCATCCCCTCCTTCGATTTGTAATACTGCAGTCGAAATGATAAAAAAGGGTTTAGAAATAATTCCATCAATCAAGAAAGAAGGATATCAATGGAAATCATACTCACCAACGCCACCAGAGGAAGAAGCGAGTTCGGATGGGAAGGAGAAGTGTCGGAGCAACATCTAGTAAAGATGGTCAAAAAGCACTACTGAAAGACACAATAGTATGACTTTAGTACACAAATTATGCGTCTGGAAGATAAGATTAATAAATTGCAAACCCATACCTTCCAACATCTTCGAGGGTATGAGAGAGGGTTGAGAGGTGACCACCGCCAAGGCAGTCGTTGAAGGCGCTCCCTCGAGCAGTGGGGCTTCGACGCTGGCTGCACCTGCGTTACAAAAAAAAGGGGGGTAAATTTGTCAGAAAGATTGTAAAGCAAAGTAACGAAAAACAGCAACGTGGGGTTTACCTGAAGAGCTCCCAGCTGAAACGGAGGCGATTCCCTCCTCTATCGACATGAGACCACCGCCCGTAGCCTCATCGCCTGACTCAATAGGGGCCGTCGTCGTGCTAACGCGACCAGGAGACGGCAGGAGATCGTAAGCAGGGAGGGCAATGATTGGAGCATTGCCGGATTCTTGGAAGGAAGCGGCTGACTCTTCCCCAAGAGTCGTACCCATCTCACCCGCTACTTCTTCGGGCTCCGCCATCTCCATCGGCTCATCCACCGTCACCACGAAGTCTCCGGCCTCAAGCGCCTCGTCCGCCAACACCCTCGGTTCAGTTGTAATGATCATTTCATCTGCCGCCGCTTCAGGCTGGGCATTAATGACCCTCTCAGCTGCAGACCCCTCAACCTCCCTCTCGGGCCCCGAAGCCTCGGCGACGTTGCCCACCGTCGGCTCAGGCTCGGTAGGAGCTGCCTCCTCTATCTCCTTCGGATCAACGGTTTCCGCCTCCCCCTCGATCGGACTTGGCCCTGCAAGATAGGAGATATAAGGACCAATGACATTAAAATCCTTATAACAAAAAACTTTGAGAGAAATATTACCTGAAGAGGATTTACCGTTTGCGCTCCGAACTGCGCGCGCCACCTCTCTGCGGGCAGTGGATAGGGCGATAGGGGCCTCTTCAGATGGAGTATCAGCACGAGGGGCGGTGCTGGGACCCGCTCCCATAGCCAAGGCAGCCATGCGCGCCTTCGCCTCACGCCTCAGCCGCTTCCTTTCCTCCCGGGCTGTCGCGATGGACCTTAGTGACGCCTCCTTCAAGGCGTCGTCATCCTCGTTCAGGGATGCCTCCAGAGCCTTTAAGGCATCCTTCATCGGCTCTTCAAGACGAACCTCCTGCGGTGGCCCAGAGGAAGCGGGAACATCGGCAGCTGGTAAAACATCTGCATCGCTTGGTGGGAACGGCATTGAGGTTTCTGCAATAAAAAGGGAGAGGTTAGGTCGACCATAACACGAGGGAGATGGAGACTTGATGGATTAAAACTTACTAAGGCCCATAGACGCTCTAAGACGTTCCTCCTCCTGGAAAGTCTTCAAAGAAGCGGCGATGGCTTCTTCATCAGTGATGCCTGTTGGAAGGAAAGAAAGAAAAGAGTTAGTCAAAGGCAATGAAGAGGATATGTTGCAATAAAGAAAAGGCGACTAGTAGTTACCTGATTGCGCTAGTTTAGCCAGCCACGCGTCGCGCCTCGCCAACCACGCTGAAGCTTCGAGAGCAGCCTCCAAGTCTTTATCGTCCGGCGGCGGCATCAGTAGTCCTTCGTTAGTCCCGTATTCGATCAGGCCCTCGGCATAGGGGCATGGGGTTCCTGACCGAACACGACGTCCGCGGCGAAGAGCGACTTCTTTTTCTTTTGCCCTCCGACACTAGGCTCACGTGGGATCGACTTCCGCTTAGCAGCCACTTTGGGACGACGGGTCCCGATGTCTGCACCTACACCGGACTCCGGCGAGGCCACGACCACTGTCTCCACTGGAGCACGGGGCGCTGGGGCTGCATCTGTAATATCGGGAAGCGGCAATCCGTGCGGAGGACTTTGCGCACGCGATGGTCTGCCCCCGGCATCTTTTAGAGGAGGAACCACCGGGGTCCTTGGCATTAAAGGAGCATTACGGTTGGTGCCGGGAGGTGCTTCTTTGCGGTCGATCAACACTCGCCTCTCCTCCTTTATAACGGCCCCCGTCGCATGATTGTACCACTCTTTATATACATTAAGGAGTCGTAGAGCGCAGGCCGGCGTGCTGATAAAAAAATGAGAACCCGTGTTCAGGCGCATGAAGTGATGTAACGCGTTCTCCATCCCTTCTTCATTGGCAGCAGGTTCCAGTAAGAAAGCTTCCAAGGGTACCCCTTGATCGTAGCCCAGTTGTTGGGCGAAACGATGCGGGTTACATCTCATGAAGATTGCCGCACCGCCCTGCCTGAAGACTAAGAAGCCCGGTCTAATAGAATACAAGTGGAGGGTTTCCCGGGCCGTCAACACTGAAGCTCCATCCTTAAAGGAGTCCTGTAATGGTCGCACCGCAGTGGTGGACGCTTTTCCAATGGTTAATACCTTGTCAATGAAGGACATCCCGACGCCAACGGTGTGAGGGCGAAGCAGTGAACCCCTGGCGTTCCGTGGTGAGGGGGTCACGATTGATGAGCCAATCAACTGTATAATGCGAGGAAAACCACACTTGTCAAAGAATGAAAGACTTTTATGCATGCCGAAGACACCCGCCATGTGTAGCTCCAGCCATGATGTAAAGTAGTGCATCGGGAAGACCACGTGCAGTACCCCGGGCTCATTGGCATCCGCTGCTCGGCTGAGGCCATGATATAGGTGCGCCAAGCCAGCGACCCCCACAGCCACCTTTACCCCGATGACCATTCGGTGGGCTGGGTAAAAGACAGAAGGCCGCATGCGATGAGAGTGCATTGGAATCGCGAACCAACTCAGCCACAGTCCGAGAAATCCTAAGAAAAAGGCCTCCTCATCCATTCCAGGGGCCGCAATTTCTGCAAAAGACATGGTCGGGGAGTTAGGAAGAAAAAAGTCCTTTTGGTTTATGTCTTTCGCTGGTAGGTTATCCAAACCTAAACCGAAAGGGTCATCCAGGGTGGCAAACTTGGCAGATCCCGATGAAATGACGCTTGGATGAAGAAAACGAGCAATGAAGTCCTCAAAGTTAACCCCCCGACTCCCATGTTCGATAAAAAGGGACTCGTAGATGTTCAACACCTTGATCAGGCTCGGGAATTGGTGTTGAACGGCATTTTCCGGCGTGATCCCCCTTACCATCGGCTTAGCACCGAAGACGTACTCATCTGTCGGGAGCAGCTCTTCATAGTGTTCCCCCATGACTGGTAGGCCGGATACCTCCGCGAATTCCTCCAAAGAGATGGACACTTCCCGATCCATGGCAAGGAAAGTGTGGGTGGGAATGTTCCACTGCTCCAGGAAAGCCTTAAACCACCAGGTGGGGAGCGTGGGATACTGGAAGAGAGAGACGTAGACCGCGGGGTACAATCCTAATCTTATCAACTGCGACTTCTTCGTCGATAGGATGTACCGGGCCCACGGCAGGTAGCCAATCGGATGGCGGGGGATCAGACCAATGTTATATGATTGCCCCCAGGGTCTCGTCTCGCCCTGACAGATACGACGTCCTAGGATATCCAAGACCATAGGACGTTGGACCGGAACCGCATCCATAGCGGAATGAAGAAAGCTGTTCGCGGTCCAATCCACCATCTCCACGGCATACTGCACCGAGGGCGGGGTAGCATAATGGATCGCCTTAATGGGCTCGGACGGCACTGCGCATGTGAAGATGCGTCGACCCATAATGATCTGGTTATACCAAGACCCCCAAAGGTGGAGTTTCTTGTACTCCGGGTCATATTCTCTAATCATGGTCATGACCTCGCGGTCCGAGGGTGCCTTGGGAAATCCCTCCTCCGAGCGAACGAATGGGAATGAAGTGTCTAGAGACATGATCGCTGCAAACAGAACAATTTAGCTGTTAGTGTTGTAATTCCAACGTTTGACATCTAAAAAAAATGCATTAATTAAATTAAATTAAAGTTAATTAATTACACCACACAGCAGTGCAGTGAGTAGGAGACCCAAAGTGGGACCCACAAAATCTGGATGACAATACGTTAGGCAACCTCATCATTGGATGAGATTGTCAGTTAGTCCCCAGGAAAACATTCCCATTTATAAAAAAGGGGGTGGGAAGAATCCCTAGAGACAAGGAGAAAGTCTCCTCTTTCAGAGCAAAGCTCTGTCACAGAGTGACACTTGTCAAACTCTGGTCCCAGGGAAATAAGATTCCTCAAAAAGAGCACAGCTCTATGGTAATAATGGAAAGGTCCATCAGAAAATGTCTATACCAAAAAGAATTAAAATTTTTTGAATTCTTGGAAAATCCACGAAAAACTTATGAATTTTTTTTCATTTATCAGATCTAAAAGATCCACAGATGATCTATGAGCAAAGCTCTGTTCATGGGTTAAAACCTATGAACAAGATCCCTGTAGATCTACAAGTTTTTGAGAGCAAAGCTCTGTTTATGAAACCCCAATGGGGATCTATAAGAGCAAAGCTCTGTTTATGAAACCCCAATGGGGATCTATAAGAGCAAAGCTCTTTGGTTAAGGTTAATTTAAGTTAATTTGATTTGATTTAATTTTACCTAAAGTTTTTAACTTTGGAAATGAGCAAAGCTCTGAAGTTCTGGAAACGAGAGCAAAGCTCTGAAGTTCTAAGCAAGATCAAAGCTCTGGAATCAAAATCTAGAAAATAGTGAAGTTTTCTAAAGGGCCATAGGTCCTATTTATAAGGCGCCTGCGCCCCTTCAACTCACCTCTTGATCCAACGGTCAGGGGCTTGCCACCGCTGCAATCACGTGCGCGCCACGTGAGCGCAACGGTGGGGGGGGGCATTTGTTTCCCCCAATCAGAGCAAAGCTCTGCTGAAAATTCAAAATTCAAATTATGAAGCAACGCTTCAAATACCGGACGCAACGCGCCACGTGTCAGGCGCTGATACGTCAGCGCAGCGCCCGAGAAGACGCACCCAATCAGAGCAAAGCTCTATTAAAGGAAGCAACGCTTTAGTTGCGTAAGCACTGCGCTGCGCGACACGTGTCAGCGCAGATGCGCTAGCGCAGTTGCACAAGCGCTGCGCTGCGCGACACGTGTCAGCGCAGATGCGCTGGCGCAGTTTCGCTCCGCTTTGCGCTGCGCGACACGTGTCAGCGCAGATGCGCTGGCGCAGTTGCGCTGCGCTTTGCGCTGCGCGACACGTGTCACACGCTGGGGCATCTGCGCCAAACAGAATTAAAATTCTAAGAAATCTTTTCTGTTCTTGTTAAAATAAGAAGATTTTCTTCTGCAAAGCAGAAGCCCTTGGATCAAAGATCCAACGGTGGGGAAAATTTTCCAAATCACTCAGAGAAAGATCTGTTTAACAAATTTAACTAATTTATGGGCACTATAAAAAGGACCCTAGGCCTCAATTCAAGAGGATGAACATTTTTTTTGAAAAAAGTCAAGAGCTTCAAACAGAGAGAACTCTGAAAAAGAAAAAAATTCAAGAAAAAGGTAAAAACCTTCATAGGGGAGAAGAAATTTCTTCTAGTAGATCATTGATCTAAAAACTAGATCAATGATCTTCACATAATAAATAGTGCTTTGCACTTCTTATGAACCACTGGTTCTTTAAAACAAGAAAACAACAAAAATAAAAAGGATAGTGCTTTGCACTTTTATGAACCTCTGGTTCTTGAAACAAAAAGAAAAACTTATTTTTCTTGATCTAAATTAGATCAAGAAGTAAAAATAGTGCTTGGCACTTCTGTCCTTGAATCTAAAAGATTCTTAGTGCTTTGCACTTCCAAACTGCGCTGTTGCGCTCTTGAGAGAGTACCACGTGTCAACTACAGAATAATTTGCGCTATGCGCTCTTAAAATAGAGCTTCGCTCTCTGGAATTGGCGCAACTCACCAGAGCGCGCCACGTGTCAACAGCGCAACAGCGCAGCGCACTGCGCTGTTGCGCTTGCGCTCACCAGAGCATAACACGTGTCCTCACCATAAGTGCTTGCGCTTTTTGACTGACGCTTGCGCTCTTTGACTGGCACAAAGCGCCTGAATAATGCAATGCATTTATTTTACTAAAGGGCCAGGCCCAAATCAGAGGGGCCTAGTAGGCCGAATTAAATTGCAAAGGGCAGAGCCCAAACGAAAATTGAAAATGCAATAAACAGGGCAGAGCCCAAGCAAGACTGATGCTCTGCATCATATATAAATGGGCACAGCCCTGATAAAATAAATAATGCTATGCATTATTAAACAGGAGCAGAGCCCCAGTAAAGGCCTAACAGGCCAAAAATAAATAAAATGCTGAACATTTTCAACTGGATTGAGCCCAATTTTGGCCGTAAGTCTTTAAATTAAATTGATCTGAGCATAAATGCTCTCTCTCTCAAATCAATTTACCTCCGGTTCGAGGGTACATCTTCGAACTCCTCTGACACTTCTCGTTGTAATTCTTCAACGACGTCAGAGAGGCGACGGGTCCCAACGACCATACATGAATACGGACTGCGGGGTCCTTAAACTCGTGGACCAAAACGTCCTTAAACTAATGTTGGACCGAAACGTCCTTAAACTAATAATGGACCACCACGTCCCTAAACTGGAATATGGACCACTATGTCCCTAAACTAGAACAATAGAGCCCAAATGCTCTTTTGTCGGATCTAAATGATCCTGTTAAGTTGATCTTAGTCTCAAATTAGGCTAATGTATCCTTAAAAACGTTTAAGTTGATCTTAGCCTCAAATATGGCTAACGCATGCTTAAACCAAAACTTTCAAAACAGACTTTAGTCCCAAATTGGATTATAGATCTTTCAACCAACTTTGGTTCAAGGGTATATCTCTGAACTCCTCTGACATCTGTCGTTGTAATCCTTCAACGTCGTCAGAGAGGTGACGGGTCCCGACGGCCATACATTAAATGGACCACTATGTCCCTAAACTGGAACAATCGAGCCCCCAAATGCTTTTTTATCGGATCTAAACGATCCCGTTAAGTTGATCTTAGTCCCAAATTAGACTAACGTATCCTTAACAAACGTTTAAGTTGATCTTAGCCTCAAATATGGCTAACGCATCCTTAAACCAAAATCCCAAACCCAAATCTAAGAAAATACGGATTTGGACTAATCCACGTCCTACGGGCGACGACATAAATTAGTCTCCGTATACAATCCACGGGCAACCACAAACAAAACAAACACCCACGGCACGAAGTGAAATTCTGGAGAAGGAGAAAGTTGTTACCGCGACGCGGTAGCGTAATTAACTGCAGGGGCTTGCGCCTGCAGGGAAGAGCATCCCCACAATCAAAAACCCCTCAAGCGAGGGGGAATCTGACGAAGTCTGCTACATCGGCCGCATCCGTCTAAACCTCCGATGCACGGTGCCATAAATCAACTTGGTATCTTCGGAGAGGTGGACGGATAAAACCAAATAGCATCTGCCCCGAATCCTAGCGTCAGGACATCGCGGTCCTGTGCGCCGTCTTTCGGAGGGGAACAGATTCTGGCACGCCCGGTGGGACATCGCGGTCCTGTGCCCCGTCTTTCGGAGGGGAACAGATACCAAGTTGATTTTTGGCACCATATATCAGAGGTTTGGACAGACGTGACTGTTGTAGCTGACTTTATCAGATTCCCCCTCATTTTATGAGGGTTTTTTGATTGTGGGGACGCTCTTCCCTGCAGATGCAAGCTCCTACAGTTAATTACGTTATCGCATTGCGATAACCACTTTCTCCTGCTCCGGAAGTTCACTTCATGCCGTGTGTGTTTTTGTTTGTTTTGGTTGCCTGTGGATTGTATACGGAGACTAATTTATGTCGTCACCCTAGGGCGCAGATTAGTCCAAATCCGTATATTTGAGATTTGGGTTTAAGTCAAGAATTTTGCTTGACGGGGCCCATGTTGGTAGCTTAGTTTGCCAACGGGAATGAAGTTAGGACGCAGATTTCATATTTATGAGGTCTATTGGTTCATGAGATATTTGGGTTTGATCTAAGGATCATTATCCATATCTGAGACTAAGATCGACTTATGAGCAGTGAGCATATGGGCTCAACTGATCATTAGATCATACATGAATAGCCCATGGATAGTATACGGTAGTCATTATGGAGACAATCACGTATGCGATGTTATGTACCAGACCAGATGTAGTTTACTCACTAGGTGTAGTGAGTAGGTATCAATCGGATCCAGGGAAGAAATACTAGACAGCTGTGAAGAACATTCTTAAGTACTTGAGAAGGACTAAAGAGATATTCTTAGTGTATGGTAACGGTGAACTCCAGATGGAGTCCTTTACCGATTCGAGCTTCCAGAGTAATAAGGACGACAGTAAGTCGGTCTCGGGTTTTGTCTTCACCCTCAGTGGAGGGACGGTATGTTGGAAGAGTTCCAAGATAGATACCATAGCAGACTCGACGATGAAGGCTAAATACATCGCTACCAATGATGCTGCCAAAGAGGCTGTCTGGATGAACAAGTTCATGAGATGAACTTAGTGAGGTTCCATCCATTGAGCATCCAATACCTATGAATTGTGATAGTAATAGAGTTGTGGCTTTGGCCAAGGAACTCCGGTCCCATCAGTGATCCAGACATATTCTTAGGCGGTATCACCTGATCAGGGTGATAGTAGATTGCCGGGAGATCGAGGTCAGGAGAGTTGACATTGAGGATAACACAGCGGATCCACTCACCGAGACCCTCCCCAGATGCTAATCGAGAGACTTTCTGGGTTGTTGGATATGAGATACTACAACAACTGGCCTCAGTGCAAGTGGGAGATTGTTAGTGATATGTATGCCCTAGAGGCCATTATTGTATGATACAGTGGATGCTTGGACATATATATGGATGACTTTCTTGCTCGACATGATAGTATGCTATCTGGTTTCTTTTATCTTAACATGTTCACTGGTATTATTATACCGTCTCTCATATACATGTTGATAAAGCCCTTAAGATGTAGGCTTGACTACCAGGACTATGATGTGGATCATAATACTGGAACCTGGGTAGTCCACAAGCACATCCTTCAATAGTTCCTAGTCGAGAGAATATCGAGACAGGGTATCGATATTCCAGAGTAGACTAGTGTGTACGTTTCTTGACCCTGTATGGGGCGATGGTTGATCCTATATCCATTGGTGTTTGACATCAAAGATTGTACACAGATTCTCATTAGAGAATGGGTGCACCGAACAGGACTCACCGAGAACTCCTAGATGGTATTATACCTATCGTCAGATAGCAGTTCTCTGGTGACACTGGTACAGGTTAGTCTGTAGATCTGATATCGTCATAGAGTCTTGTGTGGTTCCCACTGTGCTTTGATTTCCTCCTTATCACGGCTCAAAGGAGTCGTGCAAACAGGTGGATTTTGGGTACAGTCCCGAGTCACATGGGTGCAATGAGCGATAGGAGGGGTTTCGTCTCTCCCAGTATAGCGAGTTGATGTTGCGGTATGCTCGATTGGATATAACAGTAATTCCCTAGCCAGAGCTGTTGATGGGATTTACTGGTAAGTGTTATCAGTAGTTTCTCATACCGTTATAGGCCTTACATCGGCATGACTTATCAAGTTATTGGGGTCTAACGATACCACCCCCAGACTCGATATGTGACATATCAGACGAAGAGACCGGACTGTACCGTAAATGTTACTTATAGGCTTCATGGGAGTTTGGACAAGCTTACTTGTTGATCTTCTAATCGCTCAATACTGGGTAGCCGTTACGTCCAGCTAGTACCGCTGACGGATTGTGGGTGACTGATGTGATCATCACCTACTGCTGGCATATTGACGGGTCTTTACACACAGAAGTTTCTTGGTTCAAGCGAAATGAAATAGAGCACATATGTTGATATGTGCGGGGGCTGATTAAATACGAGTATGAAATACCGTATTCTAATCTGGCGGTTATTTGTTATCAGTCAGGTTATATGTGATATAACCAGATTATCGAATCAAGTGTTGATTTGATAATATGATATACGGATAAATGATATTAGTCGGTTATATATGATATAACCGGATTATTAAATCAAGTGTTGATTTAATAATATGATATATATTTATATTTGATATAATTATATATTAACTAATATTATTAGCTCGCTAATTATTTTCTTTATATGTATGTATGTGTGTGTGTGTGTGTGTGTGTGTGTGTGTGTGTGTGTGTGTGTGTGTTGAAACATGGTGTATTTTCCATTTTGAGAAAATGGAAAAATGAGATGGATAATGAGGAGAATAGGGTGAAGCATAGCTTGATGAATATTATATTCATCTTACTTCACTATTGAAGCATGGATTCATTTTACTATTGAATAAAATGAATGCTTCAATAAGTGAACCTTAGCCATTCTACACTTGGCCTTCTTCTTGAGTTCATTTTTCTTCATATGAGCTCATGAGCTTTCTAGCTCTCTTCTTCTTCTTCCTCTTGATGCTTCAAGCTCCAACCCCTTACATGTGATGTGAACCATGGAGCTTGGATAATATCTAGTGAGCAAACAAAATCTCTACTTCATCATCCCACATTAGATTAGTACTTTGATGTGGTGTGTTTCCTTCACTAAAAAGTTTAGTGAAGATGTAGCTTGAATTGGTGGACTTCGGGTGGATCATCTTCGGCACAAAGGTCATCAGAGGAAGTTCGTTCAACCTTCAAGTGGAGCCTAGTGGAGTCACATGGACTATAACCCGGAGCTTTAGAAGAGAAGGACATGGTCATCAAAGGTTGTAGCCTCCTTCCCTTCTCTTAGTTTATCATATCATCATTGTTAAACCCTAATATTCTAGTTAAGATCTTGTTAAGTGTTCATTTGCACCGCGAATTTTTGAAAATTGCATGTGTGATACCCGTTTAAACCACGTCGCGGTGCAAGTAAACACTTTCACCCCGACCCCCACATCTCCTCACCTAGCCCCAGCCAACGAGCTCGAGCCGCCACTACATGCCACCGCTCCACCTCGTCGCCTCCACCAAACCACACCCGAGCACCCACTTCCTCTCTCATTGCAACCTTACATCGCCGACGATCCTCCCCGTCAAACGCAACCACCTCCGAGCCTCCAGCCTCATCTCCAAGCTCAGCGCCAGCTGTTCTCCTCCGAATACAGAGACGCGACCGCGTAGGTTCGTCTTGCCTGAATTCGGGGGCAGATACTATTTGGTGCTATCCGTCCACCTCTTCGAAAATGCCAAGTTGATTTATGACACCATGTATCGAAAGTTTAAACGGATGCGGCCGATGTAGCAGACTTCGTCAGATTCCCCCTCGTTGAGGGGTTTTTGATTGTGGGGACGCTCTTCTCTGCAAGCGCAAGTCCCTGCGGTTAATTACGCTACCGTATCGCGGTAACCACTTTCTCCTTCTCCAGGTGGTCACTTCGTGTCGTGCGTATTTATTTTGTTTTTGGTTTCCCGTGGATTGTATAAGGAGACTAATTTATATTGTCGCTCGTAGGGCATGGATTAGTCCAAATCCGTATTTTCTTAGATTTGGGTTTGTGGTTGGGTTTAAGGATACGCTAGTCCCATTTAAGACTAAGATCAACTTAAACGTTTGTCAAGGATACGTTAGTCTAATTTTAGACTAAGATCAACTTAACGGGATTGTTTAGATCCAGCAAAAGAGCATTTGGACTCTATTGTTTAGTTTAGGGACATTGCGGTCGATTACCAGTTTAAGGACATGGTGGTCCAAGATTAAGGACATCATAGTCCATGGGTTTAAAGGACCCCACAGTCCGAGGTTAAGGACATCATAGTCCAAGGGTATAAAAGGACCCTACAGTCCGAGGTTAAGGACATCATAGTTCATGGAATGATTGGTTATCGGGATCCGTCACCTCTCTGAAGACGTTGAAGGATTACAACGACAAATATCAAAGGAGTGAAGAGATGTACCCTTGAACCAAAGTTGATTGGGAGATCTGTAGTCCAATTTGGGACTAAGATCAATTAATTAGATTACGAGCACATGGGCTCAGTTAAATCTGAATTAAGGACTTATGGCCAACTTGGGCCAAGTCCAATTAGGTTTAAAATGTTGGATCTTTGTTTGGACTGTTGAACATTTGTCTGGGTTCAGTCCCCTATTATTTAGCAATGCTAAACATGGGTTTGGGGTTCTGACAACATTTTGTCTTTGGCTGAGCACTAACCATTCATTATAGCTCTGGACTTTACTTTGCATATCATATGAACTGATTAATTTTGAGGTTCAGTTGAAAGAAAGATTTGCCTCTGGAAAACTTAGCCAATTTGGGCTAAGCTTGGTTTTAAAATAGTGTTAAACACTAGAGGATATTTGGCGATCACGTGTTCCCACGTGATGCGCTTAAAATAGTGTTAAACACTAGGGACGAAGCACTTAAAGTAGTGTTAAACACTAAGACTGAAGCGCTCACGTGGGGTCACGTGAGGCGCCTGATGATTGGGCCTTGCCTCTGTTATTTGTTATCAGAATATTCACAGAAGTGTTAAACACTTAATCTTAACGGCCATCACGTGTGGGCACGTGATGGGTACCCATGCATTGATTATTAAAGTGTTTATTAGGGGTCACGTGGGGACACGTAAGGGCGCCCAAAACTGATTCTGCCCTAGCTTTGTTCTTTTATTTTGAGGAATTTATCCAAGGGTCACGTGGGAACACGTGACCCCATCTCATTCATTCTATTATGACCATTCAGGGGAAAGGTCACGTGTTGCCACGTGATCAAGTTGGGCACTGACTTCTTTTACATGCATGAAAAGTCTAAGTCCCTTGTTTAAGAATTAAATTCTTTGGTAGGGTTAAACCCTAATTTTGTTTAGAGGAATTAAATTCCTATCTATATGGAAGAATTAAATTCTTTAAACCCTAGTTCTCCATCTAAGTTTTGGATCTGCATGGCAGAATCTCCCCGATGAGAATTAAATTCTCAACTTATGGGGAGATCTGCTTCTGCAGATCTTCAACCATAAAGAAAACTAAGTTCTTGTTTTAAGGGTTAAACCCTGTCTCTGTTGGAGGAATTAAATTCCCTAAACTCAATTCTCTCTCTAAGTTTTGGATCTGCATGGCAGAATCTCCCCGATAAGAATTAAATTCTCAACTTATGGGGAGATCTGCTTCTGCAGATCTTCAACCAAAGGAAGAACTAAGTTCTTATTCAGAAGAGTTAAACTCTTGATTTGAGAATTAAATTCTCTTTTTGTTTTCTGAAGCTTAGATCTCTTTCCCTTTCTCGCCTAGGGTTTCTTTCTCTTTTTAGGGAATCTTCTTTTCTCTCTGGAGAATTAAATTCTCTTCTTTTTTTTTGTTGTTGTATTTCTCCAGAAAAAATCTTTTTCCTCTTCTCTTCTTGGCTCCTATTTATAGGAGAAAGAAAAGAATCAGTTTGTTTAGTCAATCTTTCATTGAAAGATTTCAATTGATTTTGTAGCCAACATGATCTTTTAGATCACTCAGTGAATTTTATTCATCATTGGATTTTTAATCCAAAAGATATTTTGTCTGTTATTCCTGGCAAATTTCAGGGAAATCTTTTCTTGTATAGAATCTTTCTATAAATTGGTGATTTTTAATCACCATTGGATTTTTAATCCAACGGTGCTCCACTTTACAGAGCACAATCTTTTTTGTTTGGAAAGATTTAGAGAAATATTTTTCCAGTTAGGGTTCTCGATTCCCTCTTAATTAGAATTTAATTCTATTAGTTCAGAAGGCTTAAGAGCCTGTCACGTGTAGACACGTGACCTTCTGATTGACCATTTAATTAGAATTTAATTCTTATTATTTCAGAGATCTTAGGATCCCATCACGTGTTGACACATGACCCCCTGATTAAGCATTTTTAACCAGAATTTAATTCTGTTATTTTAAAGAGCTCAGGAATTATCACATGTCAACACGTGACCCTTGGTCACGTGTGGGCACGTGACGCTCCATTGGGGTTTTTCCATGTTGTTTTATTATACCGTTTCCAGTGGGTTTAAAGGCCCATCATGTGTGGACACGTGACCCCATTTGAAGTTGTGTATCTCAGCGCCTATAATTTTGCCCATAGAAGGTCACGTGTCCCCATGTGATGCCCGATCACGTGTGGACACGTGATGCTTCTCTTGTGTATTTCTTTGCTGCTTTATTCAGTTCCCATAAGAGAACAAATGCCCCCACAGCGTTGTTCTCACGTGTTTGCACGTGAGTGCAACGCTGTCATCTTTTGTGGCTGTTGGATCTGCCTAGGGAAGGGGATAGATGAACCGTATCCCATCACATCCTATAAATGCAGCGGTCTCTTCATAAGCGCCTCCGCTCTTTCATCTTCTTTCTTATTCATTTTCCTTTGAGAATTTAATTCTCTTTCCCAGAGCTCAGTTCTCTATTTCAAAAATTTTCAGAGTTTAACTCTATCAACAGAAGATTTCCTTTTTTCAGGTAAGAATCTTGAACGACTGAAGAACTTCTTATAGAAATTTTCTTTGGATTTTAAATCCACACCAAGGTTTTTTTCCCTTTAACAGGAACCCATCTTTCTAAGTTCTTTAAAAATGTCCAATCTTTAAATAATAAACCCCTTTTGTTAGGGTTTCTCTGATCTTAGGGATCGATAGTGATACCTGTCCTCCCTGTGGAATTTAATTCCATTTCAAAGAGCTTAGCTCTGAAAATATTTTCTGGGAATTTAATTCCTCTGTTCAAAAGGAATTTAATTCCTCTAAAGAACTTAGTTCTTCACAGAAAACTTCTTGGGATTTTCTTGCCCTAAGTTGTTCTTTGCAACAATGTTTCCAGAGAGATCCTTCATGATTTGCATAGAATTCTGCAGTGAGTTTTCTCCTTGGGGAATGTGTAGAGTTGTTTGAAATCCACTGTTCATTTATTGAGAATCTTCCTTTTGTTCTCATAATGATTACATTGCCTCATCCTTAGTGAGCCGCCATATTGATTTTGTGGGGCCCATGTGTTTTGTAACCAATGGTCCCATAAAATAAGTTGTTTGTCGCTTTCTTCCACTGTTTTCTCACATATATTTATATATATATATATATACGCGCATGGGCTTCACTAACAGTTTCCTTTCTTTTGTTTCAGGAATAATGGCTTCTGTTCCATACTTCCCTTTCACCCGCTCGGAGGCTGCCTTTCCTCAGTCACCGTCTGACGAAGAGGTGATGGCGATGATTAGAGCTCACGACCCTGATTGCACCAATTTACTTCTCTAGGGGACCTGGTACGGTCATATCATCCGCGGTCGTCGAAGCTTTCTTTGCGACGTACCAACGGAGCCTATCCGTCCATTCTTGCCGATGGACCGTCCGCGGACTGCTTTTGCTGTGGAAGTGGCAAATTGGACCCCTACCGGCCGGCTCGAACCCTCGACAACCGGGATACCAAATTAGCCTGTGCCGGCCATAGACATCTTGGGGCGTCGTATCTGCCAAAGTGAAGCTCTGCCTTAGGAACAAGTTTACAAGATAGGGCTTACCCCTCGCCATCCCACGGCTACCTTCTCTGGGCTCGTTACATTTTGTCCGCTCATCGTGCGCGACTGCAGAGGGTCGGGCTTTACCAAGCGGTGTATGTGTCCCTCTTCCATTATCAATCTCCCCATGTATGGTGGGTTAAAGCTTTCCTAAATCAATGGAATCTTCCCACAAATACTTTCTTGTTAGGAGACCGCGAAGTTTCGATCTCTTTAGAAGAGTTTCGCGAGATCTCGGGTTTACCGATCAGGGGAGTGCCTTACGAAGAACTGTTGCCCCCTGACGAGTATGTTTTCGAGACTATGCCCGCTATGCTTGACGGCTTGTCAACTAAAAACGCCGTCCGCCATAAGTACCCGAGTCTAATTAAGACGCTGGGGATTTTTGAGAAGCTGTTCACGGAATCAGAAGAACAGGGCGTCACTTTCAAAAGCTTTATTGCCTGCTTTCTTCGTGGAGATGTTCTATCAAAGGCGGCTCCGAAGTTCGCGAATATCAACGACCCCTTCGGGTTTGGTTTAAATAGGCTACCGGCTAAAGAAGATGATTTGCCCCAATTCTACATTCCAATCTTGTCAGCTATACCTTTCGAGTCGATCGCAGCTCCTGGCATGGATGAAGAGACTTTCTTCATTGGCTTTATCAGCGTTTAGCTCAGCTGGTTTGTAGTTCCAACGCACCGTCGATTCATGAGAGCCTCGGTCATTTACCCTGCTCATCGCATCGCCGAAGGGACACGACTAGCCGTAGGCATTGCAGGGCTGTCGCATCTGTACCTTGGGCTAAGCAGTGCAGCTAATACCTCAACCCCAGGCGTGAATGTAGTGAATTTCTCTCTTCATTATTTTACGTCATGGATTGAGATGCACGTGCTAGGGGCATTTTCCGCGCATCAGAGACCCAGCTTTTATAATGCCTATGCTTTTCTGCGGCTTATAAGGTTGGTGGACGCTTCTGCTCCTGACCCGACTCAATTATGGGCTCTTCGTGTGCTGCTTAATCCGTATGCCAATGAAGGTGGAATGGTATTTAATGATCGAATCCTCTCTGCTCCTTCGGGACCTGTTCAATAGTTGTTTGATCTGTCGAAAGAGGGAGCACCATCTTTGAAGCCCAAGGAAGCCATGCATCTGTACTTGATCAGACCCGGTTATCTGGTGTTCCGTTGAAACAATGCGGCCCTTTGCATGTGGTACAATCCACACCGCTTTGCCCGACAACTGGGATATGATCAGGGTATCCCCTTCGAGGCATTCACAGTAGAGCCCAGCCTTTCTTTAGAAGCTGTTCGTGACGCCACCCACCATTTCATGAGGCTGAACATCGGTTCTCATTTCATGATCCTCGAGGCCGATTATATTCCGAGGTGCGTAGGGGCTTTCACAGGTCGGTATCGCCACCGAGTTAGTCCAATAATTGCCGAGGAGAGGAGAATACTTTTTAGGCTTAGAGCTCCCGCCCCGCTCCAGGCTACGGGAGTCCCACCGCGACCGCGGACAATGGTTCGCCCTTGTTCCCCTCCGAAAGACGGCGACGACGTGAAGACGTCTTGCCTGAGATTCGGGGCAGATGCTATTTGGTTTTATCCGTCCACCTCTCCGAAGATACCAAGTTGATTTATGGCACCTTGTATCGGAGGTTTAGACGGATGCGGCCGATGTAGCAGACTTCGTCAGATTCCCCCTCGCTTGAGGGATTTTTGATTGTGGGGATGCTCTTCCCTGCAGGCGCAAGCCCCTGTAGTTAATTACGCTATCGCGCCGCGGTAGGAACTTTCTCCTTCTCCAGAATTTCACTTCGTGTCGTGTGTATTTGTTTTGTTTGTGGTTGCCCGTGGATTGTATACGGAGACTAAGTTATGTCGTCGCCCGTAGGACGTGGATTAGTCCAAATCCGTATTTACTTAGATTTGGGTTTGGTGTTTTAGTTTAAGGATACGTTAGCCATGTTGAGGCTAAGATCAACTTAAACGTTCGTTAAGGATACGTTAGTCCTGTTTGGGACTAAGATCAACTTAACATGGTGATCCATTTAATATAGGGCCGTCGGGACTCGTCACCTCTCTGACGTTGTTGAAGGATTACAACGATAGGTGTCAGAGGAGTTCGGAGATGTACCCTTGAACCAAAGTTGATTTAGAGTTTTATAGTCCATTTGAATGTTTAAGGATACGTTAGCCGTGTTTGGGGCTAAGATCAACTTAAACGGGATCGTTTAGATCCGACAAAAGAGCAATTGGAGGCTCTATTGTTCTAGTTTAGGGACGTAGTGGTCCATGTTCCAGTTTAGGGACATGGGGGTCCGAGTTCCAGTTTAAGGACGTGGTGGTCTGTATTCCAGTTTAGGGACGTGGTGGTCCGTCATTAGTTTTAGGACGTTTCGGTCCGTCATTAGTTTTAGGACGTTTCGGTCCAACATTAGTTTAAGGACGTTTCGGTCCAATATTAGTTTAAGGACGTTTCGGTCCACGAGTTTAAGGACCCCGCAGTCCGTATTGATGTGTGTTCGTCGGGACCCGTCACCTCTCTAACATCGTTGAAGGATTACAACGATAGGTGTCAGAGGAGTTCGGAGATATACCATCGAACCGGAGGTAAATTGATTTAGGAGAGCAATCTTGCTCAGTCAATTTAATTTGAGGACTTACGGTCACGATTGGGCTAAGTCCAGTTGAAAAATGTTCAACACTTTTATTTGTTTTTGGCCTATTAGGCCTGTGCTAGGGCTTGGCCCATTTTTAATAATGCATAGCTTCAATCTTGGTCTCTGTTGGACCTTTATTTGGGCTCTGCCCTTTTTAAAATAATGCATTGCATTATTTATTATTTTGTTTGGGCTCTGCCCATTTATAAATGATTCAGAGCATCAATTTTGTTTGGGCTCTCCCCTTTTTATTCCATTGCAATTTAATTTGGCCTACTAGGCCTTTCTGATTTGGGCCTGCCCCTTTAGTAAAAGAAATACATTGCATTTGTGAGGCGCTTTGCGCCAATCAGAGAGCGCAAGCTCTTGTGGTATTGACACGTATCACGCAAGCGCAGTGCGCTGCGCTAATGCGCTGCGCTTGCGCTGCTGACACGTGGCGCGCTCCGGTGGGCTGCGCCAATTTCAGAGAGCAAAGCTCTATCTTAAAAGCACATAGCGCAAATGAATCAGATGCTGACACGTGGCGCTCTCTGGCGGCTTGCGCCAACCCAGGAGCGCAACAGTGCAGTTTTGCAAGTGCAAGGCACTATTAATTTGAGAATCTTTTAGAACCAATGGTTCATGAAAAAGTGCAAAGCACTGTTTGTTTTCTTTGATCTAATTAGAATCAAAGAAAACAAGTATTTCTTGTTTTTTTTTTTGATCTCAGAGAACCAATGGTTCATAAGTGCAAAGCACTATTATTATTTGTTTTTTATTGGAGATCATTGATCTTGTTCTTAGATCAATAATATATTAGAAGAAATTCTTCTATCTTGAAGGTTTTTACCTTTTCTTCTTTTGAAATTTCTTCAGAGTTCTCTCTGTTTGAAGTTCTTGATTTCTCACAAAATGTTTATATATTTTTGAATTGAGGTCTAGGGTCCTTTTTATAGTGCCCATAAATTAGTTAAATTTGTTAAAGAGATCTTTCTCTGAGTGATTTGGGGAATTTTCCCCACCGTTGGATGTTTGATCCAAGGGCTTCTGTTTTACAGAAGAAAATCTTCTTGTTTTAACAAGAACAGAAAGATTTCTTTAAAATCTTAATTCTGTTTGGCGCGAATGCCCTAGCGCGTGACACGTGTCGCGCAGCGCACAGGGCAGCGCAACTGCGCTGACACGTGTCGCGCAGCGCACAGGGCAGCGCAACTGCGCTGACACGTGTCGCGCAGCGCACTGCGCAGCGCAACTGCTGATGCGCTGACACGTGTCGCGCAGCGCAGCTGCGACTGCGCTGACACGTGTCACGCAGCGCAGCGCTTGCGCAACTGAAGCTTTGCTTTTATTTGTTTTTCAATAGAGCTTTTCTCTGATTGGGTGCGCTGCGCTGACGTATCAGCGCATGACACGTGGCGCGTTGCGTCCGGGATTTGAAGCGTTGCTTCAAAATTTGAATTTTGAATTTCAACAGAGTTTTGCTCTGATTGGGGGAAACAAATGCCCTCCTACCGTTGCGCTCACGTGGCGCGCACGTGAGTGCAGCGGTGGCAAGCTCCTGACCGTTGGATCAACGGGTGAGCTAAAGGGGCGCAAGCGCCTTATAAATAGGACCTCTGGCCCTTAGAAATTCTTCACCATTTTTCAAGATTTTGATTTTCCAGAGCTTTGCTCTTGCTTAAGAACTTCAGAGCTTTGCTCGTTTCCAAAGTTAGAAAACTTTTAGGTAAAATTAATTTAAATCAAATTAACTTAAATCAATCTTAACCAAAAGAGCTTTGCTCTCATAGATCTTTTGATCTAAAGAAATCCCTTTGGTGTTTCATAAACAGAGCTTTGCTCTCAAAGATCTTTTGATCTAAAGAAATCCCCATTGGGGTTTCATAAACAGAGCTTTGCTCTAAAAAACTTATAGATCTACAGAGATCTTGTTCATGAGTTCTAACCCATGAAGAGAGCTTTGCTCTTGGATCAAATGTAGATCTTTTAGATCTGAAAAATGAAGAACCTATTATAAGTTTTCATGGATTTTCCAAGATTTCAAAAAAATTTATTCTTTTAAGTGTTAAAATTTTTCTGATGGATCTTTCCATTATTACCACAGAGCTATGCTCTTTTAAGGAATCCTATTCCCCTGAGACCAGAGTTTGACAAGTGTCACTCTGTGACAGAGTTTTGCTCTGAAAGAGGAGATTTTCTCCTTGTTTCTAGGGATTTCCCATTGATGAGAATATTTTCTTGGGGATCTTTTCATTAATTGACAGCCTTACCTAATGATGGGGTTGTCTTATTAAATGAGGCACTTTCATCCAGATTTTGTGGGTCCCCATTTGATCCCCTACCCATTGCACTGCATTGTGGTGTGATTAATTTTAATTTAATTAATTTTTAAATTCAGTTAATTAAAAGTTTTTTAAACGCCATGTGTTGGAATTGCAGCACTAACGGCTATTTTTTGTTCCCTTGCAGTGACCATGTCTCTCGATACCTCATTCCCGTTCGCCCGCTCGGAGGAAGGGTTTCCTGAAGCGCCCTTGGACCGCGAAGTTCTAGCCATGCTTAAGGACCACGACCCGGAATATAAGAGTCTCCACCTTTGGGGGTCGTGGTATAATCAGATTATCGTGGGTCGACGGAGCTTCACGTGCGCCGTACCGTCAGAACCGATTACGGCGATTCATTATGCCACCCCACCCTCGGTGCAGTATGCCGTGGAGATGGTTGATTGGACCTCGAAGGGCTTTCTTCATCCCGCCATATATGCGATTCCGGTTCAGCGTCCTATGGTTTTGGATATCCTAGGACGCCGCATCTATCAAGGCGAGGCATGACCTTGGGGGCAATCATATAACATCGGTCTGATCCCCCGCCACCCGATCGGCTATCTGCCGTGGGCCCGGTATATCCTGTCGATGAAGAATTCGCAGTTGATAAGGTTAGGATTGTACACTGCGGTTTACGTCTCTCTCTTCCAGTATCCCACGCTCCTCACCTGGTGGTTCAAGGCTTTCTTGGAGCAGTGGAACATTCCTACCCACACTTTCCTCGCCATGGATCGTGAAGTGTCAATTTCTCTGGAGGAGTTCACGGAGGTATCCGGTTTACCGGTTATAGGGGAACACTATAAGGAGTTGCTCCCGACAGACGAGTATGTCTTCGGTGCTAAGCCGGTGGTAAGGGGGCTCACGCCGGAGAATGCTGTTCAATACCAATTCCCAAGCTTGATTAAAGTGTTGAACATCTATGAGGCTCTTTTCATCGAACATGGGAGTCGCGAAGTTAGCTTTGAGGATTTCATCGCTCGGTTCCTTCGCCCAAGCGTCCTCTCATCAGAAGCTGCCAAGTTTGCTACCCTGGATGACCCTTTCGGTCTAGGTTTGGATAACCTGCCGGCGAAGGAAATAGACCAAAAGGGTTTTCTCCTTCCGGACTTCCCGACCATGTCTTTTGCAGAAATTGCAGCCCCTGGGATGGACGAGGAGGCCTTTTTCTTAGGATTTCTTGGGTTGTGGCTGAGTTGGTTTGCGATTCCAATGAACTCTCACCATATGCGGCCTTCTGTCTTTTACCCGGCCCACCGGATGACCATCGGGGTAAAAGTGGCCGTTGGGATCGCCGGCTTGGCACACTTATATCATGGCCTCAGTCGAGCAGCGGATGCTAATGAGCCTGGGGTACTGCACGTGGTCTTTCCAATGCACTATTTCGTATCATGGCTCGAGCTACACACGGCGGGTGTCTTCGGCATGCACAAAAGGCAGTCGTTTTACGATAGGTGCAGCTTCCCTCGCATCATACAGTTGATTGGCGCATCAATTGTGAGTCCATCGCCACGAAATGCCAGGGGTTTACTCCTTCGCCCCCACACTGTTGGAGCCGGTGTGTCTTTCGTCGACAAGGTGTTGACTATTGGAAAGGCGTCTACCACTGCAGTGCGGCCATTGCAGGACACTTTCAAGGATGGAGCTTCAGTTTTAACGGCCCGGGAGACCTTCCACTCATATTCTATCAGACCGGGCTTCTTGGTGTTTAGGCAGAACGGGGCAGCGATTTTCATGAGATATAACCCGCATCGTTTCGCCCAACAGCTGAGCTATAATTAAGGGGTACCGCTGGAGGCCTTCTTATCGGAACCTGCTGCGACCGAAGAGGGGATGGAAAGCGCGCTGCATCATTTCATGCGTCTAAACACGGGCTCCCACTTCTTTATCAGTGAGCCGGCTTGCGCCCCACGACTCCTCAGGGTATATACAGAATGGTACAGTCATTCGACGGGAGCCGTTATAAAGGAGGAAAGGCGATTGCTGGTCGACCGTAAGGGTGCGCCTCCAGGTAGCGACCGCAATGCTCCTTTAGTGCCAAGGACCCCAGTTGTTGCACCTTTAAAAGATGCTAGAGCCGAGCCACCGCATGCGCAAAGTCCTCCGCATGGATTGCCGCTCCCCGACATTGCAGATGCACCTCCAGCGCCCTGTGCTCCAATGGAGACAGTGGTTGTAGCCTCGCCGGAGTCTGGCGTGGGTGCGGACATCGGGACCCGCCGCCATAAAGTGGCTGCCAAGCGTAAGTCGATCCCGGGTGCATCCAGGGTTGGTGGGCAGAAGAAGAAAAAGAAGTCGCTCTTTGCCGTTGACGTCGCGTTCGGTCAGGAACCCCACACTCCCTATGCTGAGGGCCTGAGTGAATACGGGACTAACGAGGGATTAGTCATGCCGGATGACACGGATTTGGAGGCCGCCCTCGAAGCTTCGGAGCGGTTTGCAAGGTGTGACGCAAGGCTGGCTAAACTTGCGGCATCAGGTAATCACTAGTCGCATTTTCCATTGCATCATATCTTCATTATTGCCTTTGATTAACATTTTTCCTTCTTTTCTTCCAACAGGCATCACAACTGAAGAAGCAATCGCCGCTTCCCTCAAGACCTTCCAAGAGGAGGAACGCCTTAGAGCGTCTTTAGGCCTTAGTAAGTTTAAATTCATCAAGTTTTCATTTTCCTTTTGTTATGGTCGATCTAACCTCTCCCTTTTTATCGCAGGAACCTCAATACCGTTCCCGCCAAGTGACGCGGATATTCTGCCAGTTGCCGATGTTCCTGCTTCCTCAGGGCTACCGCAGGAGGTCCGTCTTGAAGAGCCGATGAGAGATGCCTTAAAGGCTCTGGAGGCATCTCTAAACGAGGACGACGACACCTTAATTAAGGAAGCGTCGAAGAGGTCTATCGCGACTGCCCGGGAGGAAAGGAAGCGATCGAGGCGCGAAGCAAAGGCACGCAGGGCTGCCTTGGCCATTGGAGCGGGCCCAAGCACCGTGCCTCGTGCCGAAACTCCATCAGAAGAGCCCCCGGTCGCCTTGTCTACGGCTCATAGACACGCGGTGCGCGCCAGTATGGAGGATAACGACAAGTCTACCTCAGGTAATATTTCTTTCAGAATTTTGTTGTAAGAATTATAAAGCTACCGGTTCTTATATATTCTATCCTGCAGGGCCAAGTCCGACCGAGGGGGAGGCGGAGACCATCGAACCCAAGGAAACAGAGGAGGAGGCACTGGCCGAACTTGAGCCGACGGTGGGCAACGTCGCTGGGGCTGCGGAGCCTGAGTTGGGGGCCGAGGGAGCTGCACTTGAGAAAGTCGTTGATGCCGAGCCTGAGGTGGCGGCGAATGAGACGACCGCTATAATTAACCCCGGGGTAGCGGCGGATGAGGCGCTTGAGACCGGCGACCTCATGGTGACGGCGGATGAAAGGATGGAGACAGCTGAGCCCGAAGAAGTAGCGGGTGAGATAGGCACGACTCTTGGGGAAGAGCCAGCCTCTCTTTCTCAAGAGTCCGGTAATGCTTCGATTATTGCCCTCCCCGTCTACGGTCTTCCGCCGTCTTCTGGCCGCGTAAGCATAACGACGGCCCTCATCGAGTCGGGTGATGAGGCCACGGGCGGTGGCCTCATGTTAATGGAGGAGGGAGACGCCTCCGTTTCAGCCGGCAGCTCATCAGGTAAATCCCAAGTTACTGTTCTTTTTATCTTACAATCCTTTCTAACAAGTTTACCTTTGTTTTTAACACAGGTGCGGCCAGCGCCGATGCCCCATTGCTCGAGGGAGCGCCGTCAACTGCCTTGGCGGTGGTCACCTCTCAGCCCTCTCTCATACCATCGAAGATGTTGGAAGGTATGGGTTTGCAACTTGTTAATCTTATTTTTTCAGACACATAATTTATGTACTAAAGTCGTACTGTTGTGTCTTTTCAGGAGTGCTTTTTGACCATCTTTATCAAGTGTTACTCCCACACTTCTCTTTCCCATCTGAATTCGCCTCTTCCTCTGGTAGCGCTGGTGAGTATGGTTTCCATTGATATCTTTCTTTTTCATTGATGGAATTGCTTCTAACTTTTTTCTCGTCTCGACTGCAGTGCTACAAATCGAAGGAGGGGACGAAAGATCGGTTGCGCCACCGACCCTTCCGGCCTTGCCACTTGCCTCGGCTGGTATAACGACTATCATATTGATAACTCGCCCCTCCCTTTTTTTATTTCTTGAACTGTTATCTGATCATATCTTGTTTCTTTTCAGCTGTTGTTCCGGTCTTGGCGCCCTTTGAGTCTCGCATCACAATGCCGGCAGGTCCTTACCTGAGACGTCCATCTTCGAAAGGCGCCGCGAACAGCTTGAGTATGTTGAGCGACTACGTTGAGGAGCTCGACGTCGAGACCCCTACTTCTGCTGCGGATTTCGCTACAATGGTTAACCCGATGCTGGTGATATTTGTGAATTTCCATGATGAGGGCATCATCGCATCTTGGGTTAACTATTGTATGGAGATCGAGGCTCGCCTGCATCAGCTGGAGTCGATGCGTCCCGCCCCCGAGACTTTAGCCGCGAACAATGAAAGAGCGGCATGGATCAAGGAAAGCGCTTCTTACGTCCACCACTTGGAACAAGAAGCAGCTTTAAGGCTAAGGGAATGCCAAGAGACCTCGAGCGAGACGGCCCGTCTGCGTGCTGAGGTTGAGGCGAATGCTGCCCAAGTGAAGGCTATCTTTGAGGGTCTCCTGGAGCGCATCTCCCATGGGCTAAATTTGAAGCGAAAGCTTGATGTAGCCGAGCATGATACCCCAGGCCGGGAAGCTGCTCATCAGGCCGTCAGGGAGCAGCTTGCATTTGTCTTGCAGCAACAGGCCCAAGTGGAGGCGGAGCTGGCGATGATGGCAGATCAGGAAAAGGCGTGGAAGGAAGTGCATGAACAATTAACAGAGCTACTCAAGACGCTTCCTTCCCAATGGTTCCCCTTGTATCTACATACTTGTAAAATTGTTCTTCTTTAAATAATATGTATCCATTCTTTATTCTTTTGTACGCTTCACCTTGTACTTGATTGAATTAATAAATAAAGATACACATTTTTTCTCTGTAATGTCTTGTATGCTCTTTGCTTTCTCCCTTCTCTTATTATCAGCATGCTGTCTTGATAAACATAATTGGCAGATAACTTAATTTTTCCAAGAGATAGCGATGGTTTAAGTCGCAGGTTCAGATCTGCCGCCTAAGACTTTTCAACTATATGAGCCGTGAGGGTCTCATAGAGACTTTTCTCCCTACGGATCGAGAGGATCTCATAGGTGGGTTTTCTCCTTAGGAATCGTGAGGATTGCTAAGTGTGTTTTCTCTTATAAGTCGTAAGGATCCTATAAGAGAATTTTTCCCTCTTACGAGTCGAGAGGATCCGTAAGCGGTTGTTTCCCTCCTTGTCGAAACTCGACTTTGGAGAGTGAGACCCGTGAATAGTATGCAAGAGATCGTTTTAGACCGACTTGCAGGGTCCCATTGTTCAGGAAGCAAGTTTTTTAATCCCTGCTGCCTGAGGCTTCATCTTGCAAGTTGAGACGAATCGGGAATTTCCCGCGGAGATACTGGTTTCTCTGCGAGTCGACGCGAATCAGGAGGCTCTCATCAAGGATGCTAGTTTCCCTGAGTTGAGGTATTTGCCAAGGATTATTTGTTTCCCTGGTGTTGAAACGAATCGAGAATTTCCCATGGAGACATTGGTTGCTCTGCGAGTCGACGCGAATCAGGAGGCTCTCATCAAGGATGCTGGTTTTCCTGAATTGAGGTATTTGCCAAGGATATTTGTTTCCCTGGTGTTGAAACGAATCGAGAATTTCCCGCGGAGACACTGGTTGCTCTGCGAGTCGACGCGAATCAGGAGGCTCTCATCAAGGACGCTAGTTTCCCTGAGTTGAGGTATTTGCCAAGGTTTATTTGTTTCCCTGGTGTTGAAACGAATCGAGAATTTCCCGCGGAGACACTGGTTTCTCTGCTAGTCGACGCGAATCAGGAGGTTCTCATCAAGGACGCTGGTTTCCCTGAATTGAGGTATTTGCCAAGGATTATTTGTTTCCCTGGTGTTGAAACGAATCGAGAATTTCCCACGGAGACACTGGTTGCTCTGCGAGTCGACGCGAATCAGGAGGCTCTCATCAAGGACGCTGGTTTCCCTGAATTGAGGTATTTGCCAAGGATTATTTGTTTTCCTGGTGTTGAAACGAATCGAGAATTTCCCACGAAGACACTGGTTGCTCTGCGAGTCGACGCGAATCAGGAGGCTCTCATCAAGGACGCTGGTTTCCCTGAATTGAGGTATTTGCCAAGGATTATTTGTTTTCCTGGTGTTGAAACGAATCGAGAATTTCCCACGGAGACACTGGTTGCTCTGCGAGTCGACGCGAATCAGGAGGCTCTCATCAAGGACGTTGGTTTCCCTGAATTGAGGTATTTGCCAAGGATTATTTGTTTCCCTGGTGTTGAAACGAATCGAGAATTTCCCACGGAGACACTGGTTTCTCTGCGAGTCGACGCGAATCAGGAGGCTCTTATCAAGGACGCTGGTTTCCCTGAATTGAGGTATTTGCCAAGGATTATTTGTTTCTCTGGTGTTGAAACGAATCGAGAATTTCCCGCGGAGACACTGGTTTCTCTGCGAGTCGACGCGAATCAGAAGGCTCTCATCAAGGACGCTGGTTTCCCTGAATTGAGGTATTTGCCAAGGATTATTTGTTTCCTTGATGTTGAAACGAATCGAGAATTTCCCACGGAGACACTGGTTGCTCTGCGAGTCGACGCGAATCAGGAGGCTCTCATCAAGGATATTTGTTTCCCTGAATTGAGGTATTTTCCAAGGATATTTGTTTCCCTGGTGTTGAAACGAATCGAGAATTTCCCGCGGAGACACTGATTTCTCTGCGAGTCGACACGAATCAGGATTTTCTTCGTCAAGGACACTTGTTTTCTCGAGTCGAAGTATTTGCCAAGGATTATTTTTTTCCCTGGTGTTGAAACGAATCGAGAATTTCCCACGAAGACACTGATTTCTCTGCGAGTCGACACGAATTAGGATGTTCTTCGTCAAGGACATTTGTTTCCTCGAGTCGAAGTATTTTGCCGAAGACACTGGCTCCTTCGGGGTCGGGATGAACCGTCGAGATTTGGCTTCGTTTTCTGGCGGAGCCTGTTGGGAAAGTAAGGTTCCTTCTTTGTTTGCGCCCTTGGATTGTATACAGGGATCGATGTGATCTCAACTGTAGGGCCAAGGTTTTATCATTTCTTTTTTTTAATTTCCGCGATGCTCTATCATTTCAGCTTTTATATCGCGACGGTCGCGATTGCCCAATCATTTCGGCTATTTTTCGCGGTGCCCAATCATTTCGGCTGTTCATTTTATTTTTACTCGCTGGTTTTTATTGCGAGTTACCCAATCATTTCGGCTATTTCGTGTGCATACGTTTTTACTTGCTGCTTTTTATTGCAAGCTGCCCCATCATTTCGGCTATTTCATATGCATGTGCGGCCTACTGGCTTTTCGCCGTAAATCTGAAATTAGACACCGATTTCGGCATCAGCACCGCTACAACTGGGATATTACCAGGAGCGGATCATCATCTGCCTCCGTCGATGTCGAGCAAAGGTGGATTAGCGACCAGGGTTAGGGTCCTGTCGACTAAGGCTTTTGACTTCATGAGCCGTAAGGGTCTCAGAAAGTTATTTCTTCCTACAAGTCGTGAGGATCTTGTAAGTGTAATTTCTCCCTAGGAATCGTGAGGACTCCTAAGTGTGTTGCTCCCTAGTGAGTCGTAAGGATCTCACGCGGGTGGTTTCTCTTTACAAGGTCGAGAGGACCCCGTAAGTGTCCTTTAACGAGGTTGCGTCCTTTCAGGTTTTCACAAACACTCGCCGGTAGTCCTGCTGTTTTTACTCACGGAGCCCTTTCGGGTTTTCATCCGTGCCCATTTTGCTTATGGACATACCAATTTTTTTTATTCTTTTTATTCTTATTTACTTTTTTTTACGAGGTCGCGCCCTTTCGGGTTTTCACGAACACTCGCCGGTAGCCCTGCTGTTTTTACTTACGGAGCCCTTTCGGGTTTTCATCCGTGCCCCTTTTGCTTATGGACATACCGTTTTTATCATTCATTTTTTTCTATTCTTTTTTCTTCTTCTTTTTTTTTTATTCATCTCGTCAGCCTAAGGATGCTGCGGTAATAGTTTAAAGACGTTTCGATCCTTTATTAGTTTAAGGACGTTTCGGTCCGACATTGAGAAGGCTGGCTATTGCTTATAAAGTTTGAGCTTAGGAAGATAGCGAGCGGACATAGTCATCGTCATCTATCATTGACCTAGGCAATAACTCGCTAAGCGTAGTATTTCTTTAGGAATCGGCCATTTATTGGCCTGAAAGGCCTTTCACCGTGCATATCCATGAGTAGATAGGCTCCACCCTGGTAGACTTTATCTATGATGTACGGGCCTTCGTAGTTTGGCTCGAATTTTCCCCGCTTGGCGCGATTGGGGATCATAGGCCTTTTGACTACTAGCACAAGTTCGCTTTGGCGGAATGTCCTCGGTCGGGACAATCTTTCATATGAGCGCGTAATCTTTGCTTTATAAGCTTCCAGATTTTGTTGCGTTATGAGTCGTGTTTCATCAAGGGCATCGAGCTCCTCAAGGCGAAGGTGAGCATTCTCTTCGTTTGTCAACTCGTAGTGGACTGCCACTCGTAGAGAGGGTAGCTCTATCTCGAGGGGGAGTACTGCTTCCGTACCGAATACCAACGCGTATGGCGTTGTGTTCGTGGCTGTCTTGAACGTAGTTCGATACGCCCAAAGAGCCTCTTGCAGTCTCTCGTGCCCGTCTTTCTTATTTCGGGACACCGTCTTTTTCATGATCTTCGTCAGGGTCTTGTTGAAGGCCTCGACTAAACTATTAGCTCGCGGATTATAAACTGAAGAATACCTCCAGTCTATATTATGTTGTTGCGCGAAGCGACTGATCTTGTGGCTCCTGTAGGCTGGCCTGTTATCGGAGATGATCCGTCGCGGGGTTCCAAACCGATATATGACGTGCGTCTTGAAGAAATGGAGGATATTTTCCGTCTTCACTTCCCTCAGCGGTACTGCCTCTGCCCATTTGGAGAAGTAATCGGTTGTCGCCTGGATGAAACGATGTCCTCTGGACGATGCTGGTTCGATGGGGCCGACTATGTCAGTCCCCCACATTTCGAATGGCCAGCTAGCCACTGTTGGATATAATGGATTTGGATGTTGGTGGATAAAGTCCCCATGGATTTGGCATGAGTGGCATTGCTTCGCATATTCGAGGCAATCCTGAATCATCGTGGGCCAGTAGTAGCCCATCCGTTTGATCTTCAACTTCATCTTCGGGCCCGCTTGGTGAGAACCACAGATTCCGTCATGGACTTCCTGAACGAATCTTTCTGTTTCATCCGGTCCTAAGCATATCAGCCACAGGGAATCAGACGACCTCTTGTATAAAGTATCATTAACGAAGGCGAAAGACAGAGCTCGTTTCATGAGCCGATGTCTTATGGACGCATCTTCGGGCATTCAACGGGACTTAAAGTAGTCTATGAAGACTTACCTCCAGTCCTCAGCCTTTTCTCGTTCTTTTATTTGTAAGGTCGTCTGCTCAGTCGCTCCCTTTTCTTCGGATGATTCCGGAGATATTTCTGCTGGGGCGAGCACTCGACGGCTTTGTACCACGATTCTGACGTCATCGAGGTTCTCGTCAGCCAGTTCTTTAGCGAGCTTAGCTAACGCGTCCGCTTTGCTATTTTCCGCGCGTGGTATGCTTTCCAAAGTATAGGAGGGAATTTGGGTCAACAGTTGTTGCACCTTTTCACCGTACTTCACCAACTCCGGTTTGCACGTTTGGTAGTCGCCGTTTACTTGACTAACGACCAGTTGAGAATCTCCGTATATGAGGAGGTTTTCAATTCCCATGTCAATGGCGATCTCGAGGCCTGCTATCAAAGCTTCGTATTCGGCTTCGTTATTCGTCCTCGGCTCTGTTAGGGAGAAAGCAAAGCGCATTATCCCTCCTTGTGGAGTTACAAAGATGAGTCCTACCCCTTATTTGATTACAGGGGTATTTTGTTTGCGCTTTTTCATGGAGGATGCTCCGTTGAAATAAAGCTCCCATCGGGTATCACCACCGTCGATCGCATCAAACGCATGTTCGTCTGGAAGATCGCAATTCAAAGGAGAATCGGCGGGTATCGGATGCTCAGCGAGGAAGTCGACGATGGCCTGGCCTTTCACTGCCTTGAGAGGTTGATAGGTTATCGAGAACTCCATCAAGAGCAGAGCCCATTTAGCGAGTCGTCCCGTCAATATGGCTTTTGACATTAAGTATTTAAGAGGGACCACCTTCGAAATGAGACGGACCTCATGCGCCAACGCATAGTGCCTAAGCTTTGTTATCGCGAAGATCAACGCCAGGCAGTGTTTTTCAATAGGTGAATAGTTGCTTTCTGCCCCAGTAGAACTCGACTTAAGTAGTAGAGTGCTCTTTCTTTCCCCTGGTCATTCTCTTGCGCCCATAATGCGCCTAAGGAACCTTCGAGGGCGGTTGTATAAATAATGAGGGGCTTTCCCTTGACCGGAGCAGCCAATACTGGCGGATTCTGGAGGTACTGCTTGATTTCGTCCAGCGCGCCTTGGCATTTTTGATCCCAGACGAATGGGGTTCCTTTCTTCATCAGGTGGCTGTAAGGACGGCACTTGCCTAAAAGGATGGCTATAAATCGCCGTATATACGCGAGCTTCCCTTGGAGAGACCGCAGCTGTTTGAGAGTCCTTGGCGGAGGCATTTCCATGATCGCCTTGATCTTTGACGGATCTATCTCAATACCTCGGTGTCGGACAATGAATCCCAGGAATTTGCCCGAAGAAACTCCGAATGCACACTTGAGGGGGTTCATCTTCAAGTTGTATTGTCGAAGGCGTTGAAATACGGTCTTCAGATGCTCGAGATGTTCCTCGTATGATTTACTTTTAACCACGAGATCATCGATATAGCATTCGACGATTTCGTGTATAAGGTCATCGAAGATCTGCGTCATGGCTCTCTGATAAGTAGCACCGGCGTTCTTTAAACCGAAGGGCATCACTTTATAGCAAAATATACCCAAAGGAGTCCTAAAGGCAGTGTGCTTCTGGTCTTCGGGGTGCATCTTTATCTGATTATACCCTGATGAGCGTCCATGAAGGAGAAAACCTCATGAGTGGATGTATTGTTTATCATCAGTTCGGTGACTAGCACCGGGAAATCGTCCTTCGGACAGGCTTTATTGAGATCCCGGAAGTCCACGCATATGCGCACTGTCCCATTTTTCTTCATTACCGGGACGATGTTGGCGATCCAGTCAGGATATTGAACTTCCTGGATGAAGCCAGAGTCGATCAGCTTCTTGACCTCGACGTTGATACTCATCTCAAGCTCGAGCCGCATTCTTCTTGGCGCCTGTTTGACCGGCTTGACGTCTGGGGATATTGCCAATTTGTGCACAGCAATTTCTGGATCTAGTCCTGGCATCTTGGAGTAGTTCCATGCGAAGCAATCTTTATGTTGCATAAGCAGGTCTTTTAGCGTAGCCACCCTTTCTTCAGATAGTAGCTCGCTGACGAATGTCGGTCGCGGGTCATTCGCCGTTCCCAACTCAATTTTCTTGAGGTTATCTGCAGTGGTATGTATTCCATCTTCCAGCTCTTTCGGTGCTGGCGGAAATTCTGAGATCACCTCGTCGCTATTGTTTTCGAAGCACCAGGGAAGGTCATCCACGTTCTCGGGCTCTTCTTTTGATATTGTTATCACGTGACAAGTATGAATTCGCTTCCAATCCCAATGTGGAACTGGTTCTTCTCTCGTGGCTTTGGGTTCATGCTTTTGTGGCGGTATTACCCTCCAGTTGTCAGACAGAGCGAACTTGCCAAGCTGATACTGATCTTCGACCCAATTCTTGAAGGTGAAGCAGTCTTCGAGAGGATGTCTTACCACTCGGTGATAAAAGCAATAGTTTGGGTGTGAGACTTCGCCTGCGTGTTCGGGGTTTTTGGACTCCGGCAGTGTAAGCATTTGATGTTTTAGAGCAAGATCTAGTATCTTCTTCGTCTTGTCCCGAGGAAACGAGTACGCTCGACCCATTTTCTTTATGAGGGATAGATCAATAACGCTCGACTCCCATTTGCGTGGCTTCTTAGCCTCGCATTGTTGCTGTTGAGTGCTTTTTCGGCCTTTCGACTTGTTTTTGCCCCTGCGTCGAGCCTTTTTTATAACAGGTTGACAGGGGGCGGCACTCTCATCTTTGACGGCCTGTTGAAGGAGGCGTTGCGTTTTGGCTTTCTTATAGATGGCCATTTCGCCGTTGTGATCGTCGCGGACTTTTTGACCAGCTTCCTTTATAAGCCTGTCCATTTGTTCTTCAAACGACGAACTGGGCACTTCTGCATCAGGAACTTTTACTGGTTCAGGATTAGCGTCCTCCCGTTGAGCATCTGCTTCTTCATTGAAGTCATGCACGACGTAGCAGTCGCGGAGCAGCTCTCGTTTCTTGGAGCGAATGTATCCGAGCCCGATTGTCTCCATTCTCCTATTAGGCAGCTTGTGTTGAGTTCCGGGGACGTTCCAGACCCTGTCATAGAATTTGGCCTTTCTAACGGTCTGTTTGAAGGGTATCCCTTGGCGCTTCAACAGCTTTTTCAAGCCTTCTGTATAATATCTGGGTAGACGGATGGGTTGAAACCTGTCCAGCGTAGGATCCGCCCCGTGCCAGATTTCTTTCTCCGCTTTGTTTTCTTCAGAGCGGTAGAATAGAATTGCTTTCTCGCCTTCTCGCCTGGGAGGGATATAGAACGTCTGCAGATCCTCTACACCGTCAGTATCGAGCGCATCCAGTTCCTTATAATGTTTAAGCGGCACCATGGCGACTTGCAGACTTTGCTCTTCGTCAGCGGAAACTCGTATTGAAGGTCGAGCAGAGAATACAGCATGGACCTCATCCTCCGAATCACTACCAAAGATCAACGTAGGAGAGGATGGTCCCGGCTTGGTGTATTGGGGCGGACCCGAATAAACTATCTCCTCTTCCTCCTCGGTATCACTGCCGAAGACAGAGATGGTAGCGTTAGTTTTATTCTCCGGCTTGTGACACCTTTCCGTGTCTTCGAAACTCGGTAAGAAGTATTTGGCATTTCATATTTGCGAACTTCGTTCATGGAAAACGGATTCAGTTCTCCCGTCACGGTATACTCGAGACCATCCCTAGAATATTTCATACACTGATGCTGTGTAGAAGGGATGATGTTGTACTCGTGTAACTATGGTCGGCCGAGCAGAGCGTTGTAGCATGTCTTGGCATCTATGACGTGGAATTTAATGTCCGTGACGAGCAGCCCAAAGCGTAGCGTCAGTATCACAGATCCAAGAGTCTTTGATGATTGGGAGTCGAATCCGGAGATGGTGATCTTGTCTCGAGCGAGGTGTTGGACGCTCATGCAGATTTCCTTCAGCACTCGCACGTTAAGGAGATTAACAGATGATCCGTTATCGACCAGGATTTTGCCGATCTTTATATCATGGCAGTATCCTGAGACATAGAGGGGGCGATTGTGTTCGCACGTCCCAAGGAGAAGGTCTTCATCGCCAAAAGTGACATCGGCCGTGCGCACTTCCTCCAATTCATCATTCATCTTTTCTTCAGCCAGGAAAGCTTGGAACTGCTCCGGGTCTTGTAGTGCCTTAATTAACGAATCTCTCGCCTCCTTTGATAGTAAAAGGGCGTCAAGAATGCTGAGCTGCGAGGGTAGCTTTCTCAGATGCGCTAAGACGTTGTAATCCACCTTATTTTTCTTCGGCGGGTCTTTGGCAGTTAGCTCTTCCATGACTTGGTCATCTAGGGCGATGTCCTCAGAGACCTTTTCTTTCCCTTTATCTTTTTTGTTTGGGGGTCCGAGATTCTTTTCGGGCAACGTGCGATTACGCAACCGGATATTTTCACAAATCTTCGGCTCTTCTTCTTTTCCCGCAGTGGACTTTTTAAAGAGGGGGCTAAGAGCCAGCTCCTCGTCGGAATCGCTCCTGAATGTGAGCTCTTGTGGTCCTCCGGCACTGACCATGCGACAATTGCCGGTAGTTCTGTTAGGCCCATCGGTCGCACTGTTTTGTTCCCGGCGAGTCTTGCGCTTCTCCCGCTTAACCTGTTGTCGGTGAGCAACATATCCTTGACACCATCTATCGAAAGCTTTGCACTCTTCAGTGGGGTGTGAAATCTTCCGATGATACAAGCAATAGGAGGGGTGCATTTCCGCTTCACCAGTAACACTTCCCTCAGAGGATGGTAGCTTCATACCCATTGACACGGCTTTAGCAAACCTTTTCCTAATTTTAAATTTGATTTTATCCGCAGTGGGCGTATTTTGCTCCAGTGGGAGTATCTCAGCTCTTTCGTCAAGGCGTTGGCGCTTGGCCCTTTCAAATATGATCGCCTCGCGCTCCCGATCAGCTTTACTTTTCAAGAGAGCTTCATTGAGGAACGCGTCGATTACTTCATTCGATGGCCCTAGAATTTTTGGTTCGGGATCTACTCCCAGCGTTTCAGTACAAGGAGTCTCCGCCCATGAACGAATGGGAAATCACATAACAGCTCGCCACGTATTCTTCAGATTCGTCAGATGAACTTTCTCTCTCATCTTCCTCTTGAAAGACGTGACTGAGGAATTCTTGGAATGTAATGGGAGTCCGTGCCTTCTAGTTGTATTCCTCCAGCGCGTCAATTTGTTTTTGCAAGTCCGTGCGCTTGTCGCCAGGCTTCACGGGCTTCTTTAACTTCTTTTTCTTCTTCTTTGAAGATTTCGACGGCTGGTTGTGAATGCTTGGGCCACCTCCATCGATCTTTTGAGTTGGACGAGGGTTCAACATCCCTTCAATGATCTGCGGCTCCACCGGGTTCTTCCACTTAATCGCTGGGCATGCTTGAAGATCATTCAGCATTCTCTTTGTTTTGGCTGATAATACAACCTCCCAAGGAGCTTCTTCAACGACAGAGCATGTTGCCCCCGGCGTATTCATTCCCTTAGAGGTGTGGGGCTGCGGTGGATTCACCTTCCATTTGTCGGACAATGCGAATTTGCCCTGTCGGTACTGGTCTTCAAGCCAATTTTTGAAGACGTAGCAATCTTCGATCGGATGACCCAGTACACGATGATAAGGACAGTAGTTGGGCTCATTGACATCACTTGGTTGCGACGGACGTTTTGGATCCGGCAGATTTATGAGTCTGTTGCGCAATGCCAGCTCGAATAACCTTCTCGTTTTATCTCGGGGAAACGAGTAAGGACGTCCCATCCTCTCCTCAAGGGCTACGTACAGGCGCATATTATTTTGACGAACGACCGGCTTCGAGTTGTTCGGCTGTTGTTGAGCATTAGCGACAACGATCGCTTTCCCCTTCCCCTTCTCATTTTGGGAGTCCGGCTTTGGGAGAGGAGGTTTATGGCCCATCTGATCCATTTGCGCCAGCTTGTCGATTAGTGCCTGGAAGGTGGTCGGCTTGAAGAACATCATAAATTGCGAGATGGTTGCTTGCGGATCGAGGGTTCCCACAATCATTCCCACTGCAGGAGCCTCTTCTATGCGCTGCTCGCATTTTGACCATAAATTACGCCACCGTATAGCATATTGGACCCATGTCTCGCCCGGCTTCACCCTGGCATTAATCAATGCCGTTATCGGGGTACGCTCGCTAGCACTCGCGAAACGTTGGGTAAACAGCAACTCCATCTCTGCAAAGGTCTTGATAGAGTCATTTGGGAGCTCGGAATACCACTCGAACGCTGTATCCGATAAGCTACCAACGAACTGGCGAAGCAACAATTTATCATCACCGCCAGTGTTGCCGCAAAGCGCCCTGAACTGGGCAACATGCTGGTGGGGATTGCCCGTCCCCTTATAGACATGGAACTTGGGGGAATTGTGTAGACCGGCGGGTACTTGATCTGGTCATACCAGCTCGGATATGGTCGTCCTGTTTTTACGACCTGACCGGCTGCTTCGGTCGCATGATGAACCCGTATTTGTTGGGCTATGTACTCGTCCAGGTCGGCTTTGGAGATCGCCTCCTCCTTGGCTGTTGACAGAGCCGGTGGAGGATTCGACGTTTCTCCCCTATCGTCTTCAAGGATGATCGGGGGATCTTCAGCAGGTGGATCCTGTTGAATCATCATGCCCACCATGTCCCGGAACAGGAGGGCCATTTTCTTTATGCTGGCTGCCTGTTCCGCAGCTTCTTTATCCTTCTTCTCCAGTATGCGACGTAGGAATTCGGCGTCAGTTTCTTGTTCCTGACGTTCATCCGAGGACGTTTCAGGGGTTTCTTTTGGCCCAGTGAGTGCGGCCATCATGGTCATCATCTCCTGGAGCTTTTGCTGTTGCTCCTGAGCCTTGGTCACTGACCGTGTAAGCGGTCTATAACCTGTGGATGCACGGCTGTCCTCCTTTCCCGACGCCATGTATACTGTATGAACTGTTATGCCCCCGGACTTAGGGCATTTAGGTTCACCACCTTTGGCATTTGCCGCGGGCATGGGGGTGTTCTCCGGCCTTCTTCTTTTGTGGGTCGTTGAAGTGGAGGGGGACGTTGCAGTGGGCACCCTGGTGATTGTCGTCCTTTGCTGTTTAAGAGGACGATCCTTTTCTTCTTGCGCTTTCGCCTTTTTCTGTTGACGAGGGTGACCTGGGTTAATCACGGAGTCTTGAACCCTCCGCCAAACCTTGTATATTTTTGAGGACAGCCGTTGAGGGGGCTGTTCTTGCTTCGTTTCCGGAACTCTCTCCGCGGGCGGAGGAGATCTTTTCAATGTAGCGGTTGGAGAGTTCTTACGTACCCTCCTCAACAGTTCACAGCTGTTCCCAGTTAGAACAGCAGCATTGACCTCCACCACTGGAGCAGGTGGAGTTAGCCCTGAGGGGGAGTTGCCCCCTGCCTTTCTTACTCGTCGCCAATGGCGACGTCGAGCATGACGAGCCGTTGGGACTGGCTCGGAGATAGAGACAGCTTCTTTTTGCCCTCTGTCTGAATGAGGCGCTGCTGGTGTTAACCTCTTAAAGACTGAGGTTGTCCTTTGAGGGGTGATATTCAACCTGTCGAAGACAAATCCTCGAGCAGGGGCAGGAGCAGGAATACTCAGTCTTGAAAAGACTGACTCTTTGACAGGGGAAGTCGCCTTGACGACTTCTGAAGCAGCGGCTATTGCCTTCCTTGGGACAGCCACCTTGGGATTCACAGGCTTCTTGGCGGGTCCCTCAGAGTTTTGATTCAGCCTCGCAAAGACAGAGACTGTTGGCTTGGTAATGGACGACCCGTTGACAGGGGCCGTCGTAGCAGTAAGCCGGTTGAAGACCGACATCTTGTTCGTTTCTGGTGCAGGTATTGGCATAGAGAAGCTTGTGGGTGGGATCATGGTCCCGAAAAATAGCCGGTAGTGGCCTGGGTCACCTGTTTTACCGGCAGAGCAAGGAAGGAGGCCGCTTGGGGCCCATATGCTACACTTCCAGGTGAGGTGGAGCGTCCGTTGCAGTGGCACTTCGAGCAGTTGGTGCAGTTAGAGGCCATTAATGCTTGAGTTCTGCGCCAGGCAAAAGACCAAATCTTAGTAACTTGAAATCCAAAGGCAACCGTTAACAAACCGCGATTGGTTCGCGAAAACGACACACGAAGTGTGGAGTGGAAAGAGGAAAAGGTCCCACCGGGCGTGCCAGAATCTGTTCCCCTCCGAAAGACGGCGACGACGTGAAGACGTCTTTCCTGAGATTCGGGGCAGATGCTATTTGGTTTTATCCGTCCACCTCTCCGAAGATGCCAAGTTGATTTATGGCACCGTGTATCGGAGGTTTAGACGGATGCGGCCGATGTAGCAGACTTCGTCAGATTCCCCATCGCTTGAGGGGTTTTTGATTGTGGGGACGCTCTTCCCTGCAGGCGTAAGCCCCTGCAGTTAATTACGCTATCGCGCCGCGGTAGCAAGTTTCTCCTTCTCCAGAATTTCACTTCGTGTCGTGTGTGTTTGTTTTGTTTGTGGTTGCCCGTGGATTGTATACGGAGACTAAGTTATGCCATCGCCCGTAGGACGTGGATTAGTCCAAATCCGTATTTACTTAGATTTGGGTTTGGTGTTTTAGTTTAAAGATATGTTAGCCATGTTGAGGCTAAGATCAACTTAAACGTTCGTTAAGGATACGTTAGTCCTGTTTGGGACTAAGATCAACTTAACATGGTGATCCATTTAATATACGGCCATCGGGACTCGTCACCTCTCTGACGTCGTTGAAGGATTACAACGATAGGTGTCAGAGGAGTTCGGAGATGTACCCTTGAACCAAAGTTGATTTGGAGTTTTATAGTCCATTTGAATGTTTAAAGATACGTTAGCCGTGTTTGGGGTTAAGATCAACTTAAACGGGATCGTTTAGATCCGACAAAAGAGCAATTGGAGGCTCTATTGTTCTAGTTTAGGGACGTAGTGGTCCATGTTCCAGTTTAGGGACATGGGGGTCCGAGTTCCAGTTTAAGGACGTGGTGGTCTGTATTCCAGTTTAGGGACGTGGTGGTCCGTCATTAGTTTTAGGACGTTTCGGTCCAACATTAGTTTAAGGACGTTTCGGTCCAATATTAGTTTAAGGACGTTTCGGTCCACGAGTTTAAGGACCCCGCAGTCCGTATTGATGTGTGGTCGTCGGGACCCGTCACCTCTTTAACATCGTTGAAGGATTACAACGATAGGTGTCAGAGGAGTTCGGAGATGTACCCTCGAACCGGAGGTAAATTGATTTAGGAGAGCAATCTTGCTCAGTCAATTTAATTTGAGGACTTACGGCCACGATTGGGCTAAGTCCAGTTGAAAAATGTTCAACACTTTTATTTGTTTTTGGCCTATTAGGCCTGTGCTAGGGCTTGGCCCATTTTTAATAATGCATAGCATCAATCTTGGTCTCTGTTGGACCTTTATTTGGGCTCTGCCCTTTTTAAAATAATGCATTGCATTATTTATTATTTTGTTTGGGCTCTGCCCATTTATAAATGATGCAGAGCATCAATTTTGTTTGGGCTCTCCCCTTTTTATTGCATTGCAATTTAATTTGGCCTACAAGGCCTTTCTGATTTGGGCCTGCCCCTTTAGTAAAAGAAATGCATTGCATTTGTCTGGCACTTTGCGCCAATCAGAGAGCGCAAGCGCTTGTGGTATTGACACGTGTCACGCAAGCGCAGTGTGCTGCACCAATGCGCTGCGCTTGCGCTGCTGACACGTGGCGCGCTCCGGTGGGCTGCGCCAATTTCAGAGAGCAAAGCTCTGTCTTAAAAGCGCATAGCGCAAATGAATCAGATGCTGACACGTGGCGCTCTCTGGTGGCTTGCGCCAACCCAGGAGCGCAACAGTGCAGTTTTGCAAGTGCAAGGCACTATTAATTTGAGAATCTTTTAGAACCAATGGTTCATGAAAAAGTGCAAAGCACTGTTTGTTTTCTTTGATCTAATTAGAATCAAAGAAAACAAGTATTTCTTGTTTTTTTTTTATCTCAGAGAACCAATGGTTCATAAGTGCAAAGCACTATTATTATTTGTTTTTTATTGGAGATCATTGATCTTGTTCTTAGATCAATGATCTATTAGAAGAAATTCTTCTATCTTGAAGGTTTTTACCTTTTCTTCTTTTGAAATTTCTTCAGAGTTCTCTTTGTTTGAAGTTCTTGATTTCTCACAAAATGTTTATATATTTTTGAATTGAGGTCTAGGGTCCTTTTTATAGTGCCCATAAATTAGTTAAATCTGTTAAAGAGATCTTTCTCTGAGTGATTTGGGAAATTTTCCCCACCGTTGGATCTTTGATCCAAGGGCTTCTGTTTTACAGAAGAAAATCTTCTTGTTTTAACAAGAACAGAAAGATTTCTTTAAAATCTTAATTCTGTTTGGCGCGAATGCCCCACCGCGTGACACGTGTCGCGCAGGGCAGCGCAACTGCGCTGACACGTGTCGCGCAGCGCGCAGCGCAGCGCAACTGTGACTGCGCTGATGCGCTGACACGTGTCGCGCAGCGCAGCTGCGACTGCGCTGACACGTGTCACGCAGCGCAGCGCTTGCGTAACTGAAGCTTTGCTTTTATTTGTTTTTCAATAGAGCTTTGCTCTGATTGGGCGCGCTGCCTTGGGCGCTGCGCTGACGTATCAGCGCCTGACACGTGGCGCGTTGCGCCCGGGATTTGAAGCGTTGCTTCAAAATTTAAATTTTGAATTTCAACAGAGCTTTACTCTGATTGGGGGAAACAGCCCTCCCTTGAGGGATACTGGTACCGTACTCATTCCTGAGGCGGCGGATGTGGACTTAACTCCAACAGTTGGTATGCCAATGCGCACCAGAGCTCAGGCAAGGGCCTCTGATAAGGCGCCGGTAGCAGTTTCATCGGTTCGCCACTCTGAGGTCCCAATTCACCCCTGACCTTCCATAGAATTCTTGATCGGTTCGAATCCTGTCCCTGCCTAATCACTTGAGATGCTGGGAGAGCCGGCAGCTGTGCTACCACACCAGCGATGGCAGTATCCTCATCAGTAGCGCCGCTGAGAGAGGATACTGAAGGCGAAGTGGGTCAACACCGCAGCAAAGCACCGAGGGGAAAGAAGCTATCGTCTTCTGGTGTTAGTCTGGGTCCAAGAGGCGAAAGAAGACGGTCACCAGTCTGCTCGACTTTTTAGTGGAATCAGAGCCTATCTTTCAGGACGAGCCAATATCTATGCAAGAACCGGATGGTGGTTTTCTTTTTCCCGGTTCATCTACCAAGGAAGCCGCATAATTGGCTGAGGCTATAAGACGCTCCCAGGATGAAACTGAGAATATAAGGGTCCCGAAGAGGCCTTATCCTGCCGTCATCTTCTACGAAGATCCTCCATCGATACGGCGGATATTTATAAGTCCTTTAGAAGACGGAGGCGAGATAGCCCTTAAGCAGCCTATCTCGGCCGACGCCGAAGATGTGCTGTCGTTGTGGACTGGTGGCCACGAGTCTACCCTCGCACCCCGGCGAGAATGAATTCTTGAGAAGGAACGCCGGCTTGAAAAAGCCATACTAGAAGCTTCTTTGCGCATTGGTATACTTATATATCTTTTTTTATAGTATTTTGCACTGCTCATATACATATATATATATCCTTATCTTCATGAAAACTTTGCAGGGATTTCGGCAATGGCAGAGGATCTGAGTTCGAGTCACGCCTTAACTATGGACTCTGCAAATATCCCCGATGAGACACTAGTAAGTGTGGAGGGGGTCGATACAACTGTTGTTCCTGCCACGGAGCTTCCGTCGGTGGTTTCCGTTCCCCCGGTGCTTGCTCTCCCGGAAGAGGCATCTTCATTGGCCACGGAATCAATGGATCTTTCTGGGGATGGCCCAGAGACTATGGGACAGGTAGTCGAGGCTACGGTCCTTTCATTGGAGCCTGCAGCGGTGGCTACTGCTCCTCAATTGGAAGTTGTTATACCGGCCCATGTCCCGAATGATATGCCTGGGGGCATGGAGGAGGCCGCCGAAGCTGCTATCCCTCCAGTCTAGAGCGGGAGGAGCATCGAAGGTAGCCTTCTATATTTTATTTTAATAATCTCTCCATTATCTGAACCTTTCTGTCTTTTCAGAATTGCGCGGGTTGGCGGCGTCTATCGCTGATCTGTCTCCCAGAAAATCCTTTCAGCGTTTGCTAGAGATGGCCGCTCCGCATGCGATATCCCCTCAACGCATCGTCCTCTCTTTCGGGTAAGGTTAGCGTTATTTGCCTTCTCCTCACGACATTATTATTATTTCATATACCGATACCGATGTCTTCTGCAGTTCTGGAAGCCGATGACGAAGTTGAGATTCTTGACGGGCTTGGGGATCCTTCAGACCCTTCTTGCATGACTGTAGGTAAGTAAAGTTTCAACGTTGTTCCACCTGCTCTTTGCTTGCAAGTCTCGCTGATTTCTTTTATGAATCTTAACAGCTTTGCCAGTTCTTACCACGCTGGAATCTCGCATCGTCATGCCGCCCTGTCTCTACGCTCTACGTGCCTCGGAACGGATGGCAAAGCTAAGCCTTCACTCCTTGTCAGCTCTGATCGAAGACCTTCGTGCTGGTAGTTTTATCACGGCCGAAGAATTTGCCGCCGAAGCCAACAGTTCTCTCCCCTTTCTTGTTGCTTACCATAGCGAAACATTGGTGCAAGTCTGGGTTGAGTTTTGTCTTCGGGTGGAGGCTTGCTTGCATATTCTTGAATGTACACGTCTTCCTTCAGAGGTTGTGGCTGCAAAGGCGAGCTTACGGGGGCTGATCGAATGGTGCGCCGCAAATATGCTGTCATGCGAGAAGAGGCTCAGCCGAAAATTTTCAGAGAGGAAGCCGGCTTCAACTGCACTGGGGGAACTTCAAGCTAATCTTACGGCCAAGACCACTCGGGCGTATGAACTTTGGCGGGTACTTCAAGAAGCTATCAGGGAGGTGGTAGCCATTGATAAAGCCGTCATTTTCACTCGCGAAATGGTCGAAGCTCATAAGGTTACCGAAAAGGATCTTGAAAGTCAGCTTGCCTCATACCAGGCTCAGCAGTCTCAAGCGGAGGCCCGTCTCTTAGCGATAATGAATCATGAAGCCGAGGCTCAGCGAAAAAAGGATGAACTGGCAAATCTACTGAATCGTCCGCCAGCTTGAAAGATTGTATATTTTTCTTTTTATTCTTCTTTTGTACATACTCCTGAATGAGAGTATTTTTTGATTCTTTCATAAATTGTACTTTGTATTCATTTTGATTCATGAATAAAAGACATATTTTGCTTCATGGTGGTGTGTCCCTTTTAGTAAATGCATTTTGTGGATAATCTATTTTGATTTCTTTGTAGGACAGTGATGGCTTAAGAGTCTGGTTCAGATCTGCCTGCTAAGGCTTTCCAACTTTATGAGCCGTGAGGGTCCCATAAAGAATTTTCTCCATACAGGTCGAGAGGATCCCGTAGGTGTATCTTCTCCTTAGGAATCGTGAGGATTCCTAAGTGTGTTTTTCTCTTGAGAGTCGTAAGGATCTCAGAAGAGAATTTTCTTCCTTACAAGTCGAGAGGACCCGTAAGTGATCGATGAGCTGACTTGCTCCCGAATCAAAGAATTGCTTTGACAGGGAAGTCGAGAGTTGACTTTATCTGCATTTCACGGAGTCAGGGGTTGACCTTATCCGCTTTTCACGGAGTCAGGAGGTTGCTCTGGACGTTTCCCACGGGGTCAGGATTGACATAAGCCGTGTTCCACGAGACTAGAATTTGCTCTGGACGCTTCCCACGGGGTCAGGATTGACATTAGCCGTGCTCTACGGGACCAGGATCCGCTCTGGACGCTTCCCACGAGGTCAAGATTGACATTAGCCGTGTTCCACAAGGACCAGGATCCGCTCTGGACGCTTCCCACCGTTCTCCGCCAAACACAGAGACGTGACCGCGTAGGTTCGTCTTGTCTGAATTTGGGGGCAGATGCTAATTGGTGCTATCCGCCCACCTCTCCGAAGATGCCAAGTTGATTTATGACACCATGTATCGAAGGTTTAAACGGATGCGGCCGATGTAGCAGACTTCGTCAGATTCCCCCTCATTGAGGGGTTTTTGATTGTGGGGACGCTATTCCCTGCAGGCGCAAGCCCCTGCAGTTAATTACGCTACCGCATCGCGGTAACAACTTTCTCCTTCTCCAGATGGTCACTTCGTGTCGTGGGTGTTTGTTTTGTTTTTGGTTGCCCGTGGATTGTATACAGAGACTAATTTATGTTGTCGTCCGTAGGGCGTGGATTAGTCCAAATCCGTATTTTCTTAGATTTGGGTTTTGGGTTGGGTTTAAGGATACGTTAGTCTCATTTGAGACTAAGATCAACTTAAATGTTCGTTGAGGATACGTTAGTCTAATTTTAGACTAAGATCAACTCAACGGGATCGTTTAGATCCAACAAAAGAGCATTTGGACTCTATTGTTTAGTTTAGGGATATTGCGGTCGATTACCAGTTTAAGGACATGGTGGTCCAGTTTAAAGACATCATAGTCTGTAAAGGTTAAGGACATCATAGTCCATGGGTTTAAAGGACCCCACAGTCCGAGGTTAAGGACATCATAGTCTATGGGTTTAAAGGACCCCACAGTCCGAGGTTAAGGACATCATAGTCCATGGGTTTAAAGGACTCCACAGTCCATGGAATGATTGGCTACCGGGACCCGTCACCTCTCTGAAGACGTTGAAAGATTACAACGACAAATATCAAAGGAGTGAAGAGATGTACCCTTGAACCAATGTTGATTGGGAAATCTGTAGTCCAATTTGGGACTAAGATCAATTAATTGGATTATGAGCACATGGGCTCAGTTAAATCTGAATTGAGGACTTATGGCCAACTTGAGCTAAGTCCAATTAGGTTTGAAATGTTGGACCTTTGTTTGAACTGTTGAACATTTGTCTGGGTTCAGCCCCCCATTATTTAGCAATGCTAAACAGGGGTTTGGGGCTCTGACAACATTTTGTCTTTTACTGGGCACTGACCATTCATCATGGCTCTGGGGTTTTTTATTTTGAATGTCATATGAAATGATCGAGTTTGGAAGAATGTAGTTGGGGTTCAATCAAAGGGGAGATCTTGTCTCTGGAAAAACTTAGCTGATTTTGGGCTAGGACTGGTTTGAAAATAGTGTTAAACACTAACACATATTTGGCGATCACATGTTCCCACGTGATGCACTTAAAATAGTGTTAAACACTAGGGACAAAACGCTCAAAATAATGTTAAACACTAGAAATGGGGTGGTCACGTGGGGTCACGTGAGGCGCCTCGGAATTGGGCCAAACCTCCTTTATTTTACTCTCAAAATCTGCAAATAAGTGTTAAACACTTAGCCTCTGTAATCATCACGTGTGGACACGTGATAGTGCCCATGTATTGGGTATTAATTCCTCTGTTTTCCCTCTTTTGCCCTTTTAAAAGGTGTTTGTCAGGGGTCACGTGGGAGCATGTGAGGCATTGCCTCCAAGCTTGTTCTTTTTCTCATTTTGAGGAGTCTGATTAAGGGTCACGTGGGGGCACGTGACCTAGTCTTGTTCGTTCTTTTCTGATCATTGAGGGGGGGTCACGTGTTGCCACGTGACCAGCTTGGATACTGATTTCTTTACGTGCATGGAGAGTTTTAAATCCCTTGTTTTAAGAATTAAATTCTTTTACAGGGTTAAACCCTAATTTCATTTAGAGGAATTAAATTCTCATGTGTTTTGAAAGAATTTAATTCTTTAAACTCAACTCTCTCTCTAAGTTTTGGATATGCATGGTAGAATCTCCCCGATGAGAATTAAATTCTCAACTTATGGGGAGATCTGCTTCTGCAGATCTTCAACCATGAAGAAGAACTAAGTTCATATTTTAAGGGTTAAACCCTGTTTATGTTGGAGGAATTAAATTCCTAAGTATTTGGAGGAATTAAATTCCCTAAACTCAATTCTTCCTCTGGGTTTTGGATCTGCATGGCAAAATCTCCCCGATGAGAATTAAATTCTCAACTTGTGGGTAGATCTGCTTCTGCAGATCTACAACCAAAGGAAGAACTAGGTTCTTATTCAGAAGAGTTAAACTCTTAATTTGAGAATTAAATTCTCCTTTTGTTTTATGGAGCTTAGATCTCTTTTCCTTTCTCACCTAGGGTTTCTTTCTCTTCTGAGAAAATCTACTTTTCTCTCTGGAGAATTAAATTCTCTTTTTTTCTGTTGTTGTCTCTCTCCAAAAAAAAAAGATCAGATCCTTTCTCTTCTCTTCTTGGCTCCTATTTATAGGAGAAAGAAAAGAATCAGTTTGTTTAGTCAATTTTTCGTTAAAAGATTTTGATTGATTTTGTAACCAACATGATCTTTTAGATCACTCAGTGAATTTTATTCACCATTGGATTTTTAATCCAAAAGATACTCTGTCTGTTATACTTGGTGAATTTCAGGGAAATCTTTCCTTGTATAGAATCTTTCTATAGATTGGTGATTTTTAATCACCATTGGATTTTTAATCCAACGGTGCTCCACTTTACAGAGCACGATCTTTTTTTGTTTGGAAAGATTTAGAGAAATATTTTTCCAGTTAGGGTTCTCGATTCCCTCTTAATTAGAATTTAATTCTATTAGTTCAGAAGGCTTAAGAGCCTATCACATGTTGGCACGTGATCCCACTGTTTGATCATTTAAATAGAATTTAATTCTATTAATTAAAGAGCTTAGGAACCCATCACGTGTCTGCACGTGACCTTTGGTCACGTGCGGACACGTGATGCCCCATTGGGGTATTCCTTACTGTTTTATTACACTTTTAATTCTTTTCAGTGGGTTTTTAAAGGCCCATCACGTGTGGGTACGTGACTCCACTAATTGCTTGTTTGATTAGAATTTAATTCTATTTCAACAGAATCCCCAGGGAACCATCACGTATCAGCACGTGACCACTGGTCATGTGTGGGCACGTGACGTCCCATTGGGGTTTTTCCTGATATTTTATGAGGGAACACCCACGGGGTCAGGATTGACATTAGCCGTGTTCCACTAGACCAGGATTTGCTCTGGACGCGTCCCATGGAGTCAGGATTGACATAAGCCGTGTTCCACTAGACCAGGATCTGCTCTGGACGCTTTCCACGGGGTCAGGATTGACATTAGCCGTGTTCCACTAGACCAGAATTTGCTCTGGACGCTTCCCACGAGGTTAGGATTGACATAAGTCGTGTTCCTTAAGGACCAGGATTTGTTAACTTTATCCGCATTTCATGGAGTCGGGGTTGACTCTCGGTTGTCTGTGCACCGCCGAGTCATGGAACTGGGAATTGCCGCAATTCCAATTTGTTGATGTTGCGTCTGTTGTAATGAGACAAATGTTGAGATGATCTCCAGGTTGTCTGTGAACCGTCGAGATTTGGCTTCTTTTTCTAATGGAGCCTGGTGGGGAGGTATGGTTCCCTCTTTGTTTGTGCCCCTGGATTGTATACAGGGATCGATGTGATCTCACCTGTAGGGAAAAAAGTTTCATTTTATATATTTTTCTTTCTGCGATGCTCTATCATTTCAGCTTTTATATCGCGAAAGTCGCGATTGCCCAATCATTTCGGCTAAAGTCGCGAAAGGCGCTGCTCTGAAGATGTCTCCGGACTTGCTTTCGATCCCGTAAGTGCGGCCATAGCTGTTAGCATTTCTTGGAGCTTTTGTTGTTGTTGCACCTGAGCCCTAGTTACTGATCGTGTAAGCGGTCGATGACCCGTGGAGATACGGCTATCCTCTTTTCCGGATGCCATATAGATGGTGTGCACTACCATGCCCCCAGACTTGGGGCGTTTAGTGTTCTTGCGATTCATCGCAGACACCGGGATTTTCTCCAGCTTCCTCCTCTTGTGAGCGGTCGAGGTTGAGGGGGCCATTGCAGTGGGCACCCAAGTAGCTGTCGCCTTTTGTGGCTTGACAAGATGGTCCTCTTCTCGCTGAACTTTCACCTTTTTCTGTCAGCGAGAGTAATCTTGATCAATCACCGAGTCCTGAACCTGTAGCCAAACTTTATAAATTTTAGAGGATAGCCGCTGAGGGGGCTGCTCCAGTTTCACCTTTGTAGCATTCTCCATGGGTAGAGGAGATCTCTTCAGCACGGCAGTCGGAGAATTTTTGCGCACCCTCCTTAGCGGTTCAAAGCTGTTTCCAGTTGGAACAGCAGCATCGATTTCCACCGTCGGAGCCGGCGGAGTCAGTCCAGAAGGAGAGTTGCCCCCAGCCTTCCTTACTCGGCGCCAGTGGTGACGTCGAGCGTGTCGAGCCGTTGGGATTGTCTCAGCTGTAGGGGTGATTTCCTCATGCCCCCTGTGTTGGTCAGAAGTTATCGTTGTCAGCCTATTAAAGACTGATGTCCGCTGAGCGGGGATAACCAACCTATCGAAGGAAGACTTCCGAGCAAGGGAAGCAGCCTTGACGATTTTGCCTGGGACAATAGCTGAAACAGTCAGTCTTGTGAAGACCGACCCTTTGGCAGGAGAAGCCGCCTTGACGACTTCATGAGCAGGAATGGCTATCCGCTTAGGGATAACCCTTTCTGGTATCGCGGGCTTCCTCATGGGCTCAAATGAGCTTTGGCCCAGTCTGTCAAAGACTGAGGCGTTGGAGCTGGACGACCCGTTGAGAGGGGCCGCAGTAGTTGTGAGCCGATTAAAGACCGAGCTTTTCGGAGCTTCTCGCAATGGTACAGGGGCGTTGAAGTTCATCGGTGGGAGCATGGTCCCGAAGAATAGCCCAGTGGTGGCTTGAGTTACCTGCTCCACTGGCATTGTGAAAAGGGAGGCCGCTTGGGGCCCGTAGGTTACACCTCCAGATGAGGCAGAACGGGAGTTGCAGTTGCAGCTGGAGCAGTTAGAGGCCATTAATGTTCTTTTTTCTGCACGAGAGCAAAACCAAATCTTGGTATCTCGAACCCAAGGGCAACCATATTAAACCGTGATTCGTTCGCGAACACGACACACGAAGTGTGGAGTGGAAAGAGGCAGAGGTCGCACCGGGCGTGCCAGAATCTGTCTCCTCCGAACATAGAGACGTGACAGCGTAGGTTCGTCTTGCCTGAATTCGGGGGCAGATGCTATTTGGTGCTATCCGTCCACTTTTTCAAAGATGCCAAGTTGATTTATGACACCATGTATTGAAGGTTTAAACGGATGCGGCCGATATAGCAGACTTCGTCAGATTCCCTCTCGTTGAGGGGTTTTTGATTGTGGGGATGCTCTTCCCTGCAGGCGCAAGCCCCTGCAGTTAATTATGCTACCGCATCGCGGTAACCACTTTCTCCTTCTCCATGTGGTCACTTCGTGTCGTGAGTGTTTATTTTGTTTTTGGTTGCCCGTGGATTGTATACGGAGACTAATTTATGTTGTCGCCCGTAGGGCGTTGATTAGTCCAAATTCGTATTTTCTTAGATTTAGGTTTGTGGTTGGGTTTAAGGATACGTTAGTCCCATTTGAGACTAAGATCAACTTAAACGTTTGTCAAGTATACATTAGTCTAATTTTAGACTAAGATCAACTTAACGGGATCGTTTAGATCCAACAAAAGAGCATTTGGACTCTATTGTTTAGTTTAGGGACATTGCGGTCGATTACCAGTTTAAGGACATGGAGGTCCATGGTTAAGGACATCATAGTCCATGGGTTTAAAAGGACCCCACAGTCCGAGGTTAAGGACATCACAGTCCATGGAATGATTGGTTATCGGGACCCGTCACCTCTCTGAAGTCGTTGAAAGATTACAACGACAAATATCAAAGGAGTGAAGAGATGTACCCTTGAACCAAAGTTGATTGGGAGATCTATAGTCTAATTTGGGACTAAGATCAATTAATTAGATTATGAGCACATGGGCTCAGTTAAATATGAACGGAGGACTTATGGCCAACTTGGGCTAAGTCCAATTAGGTTTAAAGTGTTGGACCTTTGTTTGGACTGTTGAACATTTGTCTGGGTTCAGTCTCCTATTATTTAGCAATGCTAAACAGGGGTTTGGGGTTCTGACAACATTTTGTCTTTGGCTGAGCACTAACCATTCATTAAAGCTCTGGACTTTACTTTGCATATCATATGAACTGATTAATTTTGAGGTTCAGTTGAAGGGGAGATTTGCCTCTGGAAAACTTAGCCAATTTGGGCTAAGCTTGGTTTTAAAATAGTGTTAAACACTAAAGGATATTTGGCGATCACGTGTTGCCACGTGATGCGCTTAAAATAGTGTTAAACACTAGGGACGAAGCACTTAAAGTAGTGTTAAACACTAAGACTGAAGCGCTCACGTGGGGTCACGTGAGGCGCCTGATGATTGATCCTTGCCTCTGTTATTTGTTCTCAGAATATTCACAGAAGTGTTAAACACTTAATCTTAACGGCCATCACGTGTGGGCACGTGATGGGTACCCATTCATTGATTATTAAAGTGTTTATTAGGGGTCACGTGGGGACACGTGAGGGCGCCCAAAATTGATTCTGCCCTTGCTTTGTTCTTTTATTTTGAGGAATTTATCCAAGGGTCACGTGGGAACACGTGATCCCATCTCATTCATTCTATTATGACCATTCAGGGGAAAGGTCACGTGTTTCTACGTGATCAAGTTGGGCACCGACTTCTTTTACGTGCATGAAAAGTCTAAGTCCCTTGTTTAAGAATTAAATTCTTTGGTAGGGTTAAACCCTAATTTTGTTTAGAGGAATTAAATTCCTATCTATATGGAAGAATTAAATTCTTTAAACCCTAGTTCTCCATCTAAGTTTTGGATCTGCATGGCAGAATCTCCCCGATGAGAATTAAATTCTCAACTTATGGGAAGATCTGCTTCTGCAGATCTTCAACAATGAAGAAGAACTAAGTTCTTGTTTTAAGGGTTAAACCCTGTCTCTGTTGGAGGAATTAAATTCCTACGTATTTGGAGGAATCAAATTCCCTAAATTCAATTCTCCCTCTAAGTTTTGGATCTGCATGGCAGAATCTCTCCGATGAGAATTAAATTCTCAACTTATGCGGAGATCTGCTTCTGCAGATCTTCAACCAAAGGAAGAACTAAGTTCTTATTCAGAAGAGTTAAATTCTTAATTTGAGAATTAAATTCTCTTTTTGTTTTCTGAAGCTTAAATCTCTTTCCCTTTCTCACCTTGGGTTTCTTTCTCTTTTTAGGGAATCTTCTTTTCTCTCTGGAGAATTAAATTCTCTTTTTTTTTGTTGTATCTCTTCAGGAAAAAAATCTTTTTCCTCTTCTCTTCTTGGCTCATATTTATAGGAGAAAGAAAAGAATCAGTTTGTTTAGTCAATCTTTCATTGAAAGATTTCAATTGATTTTGTAACCAATATGATCTTTTAGATCACTCAATGAATTTTATTCACAATTGGATTTTTAATCCAAAAGATATTTTGTCTGTTATTCCTGGCAAATTTCAGGAAAATCTTTCCTTGTATAGAATCTTTCTATAAATTGGTAATTTTTAATTACCATTGGATTTTTAATCCAACGGTGCTCCACTTTACAGAGCACAATCTTTTTTGTTTGGAAAGATTTAGAGAAATATTTTTCCAGTTAGGGTTCTCGATTCCCTCTTAATTAGAATTTAATTCTATTAGTTCAGAAGGCTTAAGAGCCTGTCACGTGTTGGCACGTGACCTTCTGATTGACCATTTAATTAGAATTTAATTCTTATTATTCCAGAGATCTTAGGATCCCATAACGTGTTGACACGCGACCCCCTGATTAAGCATTTCTAACCAGAATTTAATTCTGTTATTTTAAAGAGCTCAGGAATTATCACGTGTCAACACGTGACCCTTGGTCACGTGTGGGCACGTGACGCCCCATTGGGGTTTTTCCCTGTTGTTTTATTATACCTTTTCCAGTGGGTTTAAAGGCCCATCACGTGTAGGCACGTGACCCCATTTGAAGTTGTGTATCTCAGCGTCTATAATTTTGCCCATAGAAGATCACATGTCCCCACGTGATGCCCGATCACGTGTGGACACGTGATGCTTCTCTTATGTATTTCTTTGCAGCTTTATTCAGTTCCCATGAGGGAACACCAGCTACCGACCCCTTCACCTGAGCTCACCATCTTCCCTTACCACAACCTTCTCTCCACCTGCAACACTCCTCCAACCCCACACCAAGCCCACCACTGCCTCCTTCCACCACCAAGTCATCGTCGACGAATTCACCTCCGACGAGCCCCAGCTCCTAACACCATCACCAGTTTCCCTCTCCCGCCCACACTTTTAGCACCATTGTTTCCTTCATTGCGTGCCTCCTCAAACCCAGCATCAAACCGGAGCCTCGCTACCACCCTTCGCTGGAGCTGCTCTGGATCGTTGCCGACTATCCTTGACCGTGGCCTCAGCCCCTCGCCGTCATCGCCACTATACTCGCATCAAGCCCCCTGCTGCACAGAGCTAGACCCGAGCTTTCGCCACCTCCTTGCACGCCCGAGATTGCTGTTGCTGTCGCCGTGACCGTGCCGTTATCTCTGTCGTGCCATCCATCGCCATCGTCAAGCTATCGTCGTCAGGCAAGTTAAACACTTGCTTTACATGCTATCTATACTAATATATATATATATATATATATATGTATGTATATTGTTGGCTAGTGCCCTCAAGGCAATTATTGAAATCGCAGGTAGGTGATTATGATGATTGAGAGAGGACCTATACAGATAGAACAGACTTACTCAAAATGATAGTATGCTATCCGGTTTGTCTTTATCATCATGTACATGCATTATGTGGTATTACAGATCACTATTACATGTTGATAGAGCCCATAAGATTCTTGCTTGACTACCAGCATTATGATGGTGATCATATACGTGAGAGCTGGGTGGTCTATAAGCACATCCTTAAATGTCCCTAGTCGAGTGAGTATCGAGACTGGACATCAATACTCCAGACTAGACTGGTGTATAATTATCGAGACCCCAACAAGGGGCGGTGGCCGGTCTCACAAGCCATTGGTGTTAGTCGGCCACCTAAGATAGTATACAGGTGCTCATTGGGTTATGAGTACACTGGACGGACTCGCCGGGAACATGCTAGTTGGTATTATACCTATTATTAGATAGCAGTTCCCAGGTGACATGTGTACAGGTTAGTCCGTCGACCTGAGATAGTCATTTGTCACGTGTGAGTTCCCACTGTGCTTTGATTACTACCCTACCACGGCTCAAAGGAGTCGTGCAAACAGGTTTTAGTTGGGTACAGTCCCGAGCCACATGGAGGCAGTGAGCGGATCGTCGGGGATTCGTCTCTTCCGGTATTGGGGGTTGATGTCACGCGGTGCACGGGTGGCCATCACCAGAAATCCTTGGTCAAGGTATACGGGAATTACTGATTTGGATCAGTAGTTTCTCAGTTGGTGATGCGCTTCATACCGACACGAAATATTGCGTTATTAGGGGTTTGACTTTGTCACGCCCCGCTTCCCAGAGTACGCCAGGTTGGGCACGTGACATAGCCAACCATGCTACCTGTGGGTAGGAAGTATCCATCCACAGTCACATTACGGCTGTAGAGATATCAAGAACAAGATAAAACTATCTAAAACATGTCCATAATCCAGAATAACAGGAATCAATAATAAATAAATGCGGAAGCAAATGATCCAATACAAATAACTGAAAAGTATGTCCCATAATGCGGGCTCACATCAGGAAATAAATGCAGGAAATAAAACTAACTACTACTGAACTCACAGCTCAGCCTGCTGGCTGAAGTACTCCTGCTCGGACTGCGACATCGGTACAGAATCTGGGCCATGCAAAACCCAGACGTCAGCGCGTCATGTCAACAAGTAATATAATATGAACAATGTAACAGGCAATGCAAAATAAACATGAATAAAACGAGAGTAGCAATAATGTGAATCAAGCAGTGCAGGGTAGTGTGCAGTGGGTAACTAAACTGTTCTATCAGGTTTTCTATTCTAAAGTCTTTGAAATCAATTGATGAATCGTCGATGTAACTCGATAGTATCCCGTGCATGCCCGGGACCACGGTCAAGACCCTCGGGGCTGAATCCGAGACGTGCCGCTAGGCAGTAACAGGTAGCAGGATGGGCGAGTGATGTCAGCATCATCACTCCGGGGCTGGCCTAGCCCGTAAGACTGATCAGAACAGGTATCGAACTGTTGAGTTACAAGTCAGGTTTCACCTTTGATTTCACCATACCCCCAAGTTATGTATGTCAAGTCAGGTATTCAGTAATCAAGAACTAATGCCAACACAGGATCAGGTAAACAGGTTTGTCTGGATAGACAACAGGAACGGTCCATGAGGACTACATGTCAAGTTTGTTGGCATTAGACACAAGATCAGGTAACGGATCAGGTCATGGTACATCAGGTCAAGTCGAGCAGTGTACGGTACCATGTCGGGTCAATCAATATGCAGGTAGCAAGACAGGTCAAGAACAAGCGATATCATAGGTGTACTCACAATCAGTTATATAATCAAACATGGGTATCACAACATGAGATAAGCAATGAATTAAGCAAGAGGCAGTTTCATTCAATTTTGCAATACAGTTATTTCAGGTTAAATGCATACGAGTGTCCGAATGTAACAGAACTACAGGGATAAATGCCACCAGCCATTTTAACAGTAAAATGTGATTGAATAGGTAGATTTGATTATTAGGTTCAATTTGCAAGCTGTAAGTTCCATGCTTAACAGTAAAATGATATAATGCAATACTGTAACCGAAAATGGGAAACGATTGTACCACGTTAAATTTTACAGGTTTAGGGTGTCAATACATATATATAAATATTGTATAGCATGTAGCAAGGAGTACTTGCCTCGACGGGTTGCGAACCGGGAAAAACGGGACGTAAATGTCGGCGGGAAAACTCGTGACGGACGCACGGTTCACGGATTGACCCCAAACAACGAACACTGGAACCACGCGGGTCGGGGTACCTCGCTGGATCATCGGGACACTTCACCGGCACGGCCGGATTCCGGCGAACAGCGAAACTACAATTTCAAGAATTCATGAACGACCAAATGGAGAATCAAGAAGAGGGAAGAGAAGAAGGATAGAGACGAGGGGGCTCACGAGGATCTGTGGAGGGATGGTGATTGCCGACCACGTCGACGGAGCTCCGGTGCTTTGCCTGGGAGGAACTACGGCCATCAAGAATCGGGACAGAACAGAAAAGGGAGAAAAGGGCAGAAGGAGAGGAGGAGAGAAGAGGAAGACTTACATAGGCGATCACAGGTGGTCCGGTGATCGTCGGCGAAGACCAGGGGCGGCACAGGTGGTCGCGGGTGGTGAGCAGGTGGCTGCAGCGGCGAGGGCAAGGTCGCGGTGAGGGTGCAGGCGCACGGGAAGGAGGAAGAGGGGCTTGATGAGGTGAGGAGGTGCGGGCGCAGGCGACGGTGGCGCCGACGTGGGGTTGCGGTGGTGATGGGGATGAAGCTAGGGTCTGCGCGAGGGCTCGTTGGGTTCTCGTGAGGAAAATTATGGGGAGGGAAAGATTTAAAAAAAGAAGAGAGAGAAAAGAGAATGAAGTTAGAGAGAGAGAGAGAGAGATTTGAGGGGTAGAGAGAGAGAGAAAGAGAGAGAGACAGAGATATGAGGGGGAGAGAGAGAGAGAGATAGTTATGAGATGGGGCCCACGGGAGATTAAAGGAGGGATGGGATTGGTTGAATGGGGGGAAAATTTTGGTTAAGAAAAAATATAAAAGATTTTAAAGATTTAAATTAACAGTAAGGTTTGTATAGTTAATGAAATATATTCGAAGGTTTTAAAATATTAAAATTTGGGATTTTGGTGCCAAATAAAACATTTCCAAATCACGCCCGGGTTGGGTCCAAAAATTTGAATTTTAAATAATAGGATTTTAAGCGGGTTCCAAATTTTAAAATTAAGTGTCTTATGATTAAAAAGCATACCCCCAAAACGGACACATGTACGCCCGCGTAGCCGTCCAAACTCGCTCGTTTCACTGAACGGGACGAGGACACAATACACGGACGCTACCACAAGGCTAGGGGTGTCTAGTAGGCCAAGATGGATATTTTTAATTTTAATTTAGATGCCAAAAAAATGTTATATGCAGAAATGACTTTGCCGGGTAAAATTTTACAGTAAGCCACAAACAAGTAAGATAAATGAAATGAGTACCACACTAATGCTCAAACAGTAACTGAAAAACAGTAGCATTGGGCTCGGGTGTTACAGACTTTATCCACCCCATAAACCCGATATCCGATACTCTTAGACGAACAGACCAGACTGTATGGAGATTGTCACGGACAGGCTCGGTAGGGGTTCGGATGAGTTTGCTTGTCGGACTCCTTTTCGCTCAATATCTGGGTAGCCGTCACATACAGCTAGCGCCGCTGACGTGCTTGTGGTTAAACACACTGCCAGCGTATTGACAAGTCTTTTGAGTCCCACACAGAGAGTTTTCCTGCTTCGGGCTGTTGGGGTCAAAAATTACACCCCGGTTGACCAAGCCAAACTCAAAGTCAACCCCAAGCCAGGCGAGCCCAAGCCCAGGTCAAGTGGACCAATGCCCGGGTCGAGCCCGAACATGAAGCGGCCAGCCTCCCCCATGCCAAAATGAAATCATGTAATAAATAATTTTGATATAATTTTTTATGCATGAATGTAAGGAAAATGGGCATAAAACCAAATTTTTGTAAAGCCCATGGCTCATGTGCAAAAGAAATGAGCACATGAGGTATGTGATGGGCAAAATGCCATTTTGTAAAGCTCAAAGGGCTATATGTAAATTTGTAAGCCTATATAAGGCAACACGATAATGAAAAAAAATCTTTTCATTCCCCTCAAAATCTAGGGTTTTTGTGCCTCCTTCTCCTTCCTCAAGGTTCTAAACCTTCTTCTATTTTTCAATTAAATCAAGAGTTTTACTCTTACTTTTCCAAAATTAAATAGTTTTGTTGAAGTCGAAAATTGCACCCCGGTTGACCAAGTCAAAGTCATGGTCAACCCCAAGCCAAGTGGGCCCAAGCCCAGATCAAGTGGGCTCATGCCCGGGTCGAGCCCTAACATGAAGCGGCCGGCCTTCCCCATGCTGAAATAAAAATCATGTAATAAATAATTTTTATGTAATTTTTTATGCATGAATGTAAGCAAATGGGCATAAAGCAAAATTTTTGTAAAGCCTATGGCTTATGTGCAAAAAGAAATGGCACATGAGCCATGGGATGGGCAAAATGCCATTTTGCAAAGCCCAAGGGGCTATATGTAAATGTGTAAGCCTATATAAGGCAACATGATGATGAATAAAGCATAGACTTTTCATTCCCCAAAAATTAGGGCCTGTGCCTCTTTCTCCTTCCTCAAGGTTCTAAAACCTTCTTCTTTCTTTTGAATTAAATCAAGAGTTTTACTCTTCCTTTTTCAAAACTAAATAGTTTTTCACCACAAAACCCACAAAGGGGAACTTGGATCTATCATCAGATCTCAAAAAGAAGAGATTTTTAAAATCTCACATCTCTTGATCTTCAAGATCCGGCCAAACGACAAGAAGAAGAAGGAGACCCATCTCCAGAAACCCCACTTTGGGGAAGAACTAGGGCTTAAGGGGAGAAGCCCCTTCATCAGCTTCAAAATATCCTAGGAGTTTAACTCCTCATATATATATACACACACATAGAATAATAAGTGCTCCTTTCTGGGAGTACAACTCCTATTGCAGGGACTAAGTCCCTTTTGCCGCTCAAGCGCCCACATGCTGACACGTGGGGCGCTTGCGCTCAAAGCGCTAGCGCTTTTGCGCTCAGAGAGCTAGCGCCCGAGCGCCCATATGCTAACACGTGGTGCGCTAGCGCTCTTGTGCTCAGAGTGCTAGCGTCCAAAGCGCTAGCACTCGAGCGCCAACGTACTGACACGTGGGGCGCTAGCGCCCTTGTGCTCAAAGCACTAGCACCCAAAAGCGCTAGCGCTCGAGCGCCCACGTGCTGACACGTGGTGCGCTAGCGCTCTTGCGCTCAAAGCGCTAGCACCCAAAGCGCTGGCGCTTTTCCCATGCATCCTTTGGATGCCCTTTCCTTTTTTTTATTATATATATATATACATATATATATATATATGTATACATACATACACACACACATACTCTACAACACCATCCCTCTCAAAAAAATTTGGGCCGGGGCGCTGCCCCGCACCCCGTAAGGGGGCTGCTAGTCCCCTTGACCCCCAGCCCACTATCCGGGTAGCGGGACCCCCGTAAAAACTCTGTGGGCCCCCCGATATATCCATTACCCCCTTCTAAAACACAACACACGTACACTGCACATTGACTTCGCATGAATAGTTGACCCGTCAATCGGAGGTTCTCTCGCTCCAAAGGTGAGGGGTAATTAACGGCAGCTTAGCCCGCGGCTGCTGGAGATTCGGATCCCCATAATAAATAAACCCCGGCCTACCCTAGGCAGGGGGAATCTGTAGTACGCCTGACAAGCGCGCGCGTATTCCCATCTCAATGGGGTAACGGAAAACACCCTTCAAGTTTTTCACCACAAAACCCACAAAGGGGAGCTCAGATCTTCCATCAGATCTCAAAAAGGAGAGATTTATAAATCTCACCCCCTTTCTCCAAGATCCGGCCAACCGAGAGGAAGAAGAAGGAAACCCATCTCCAAAAATCCCATCTTGGGAAGATCAAGGGCTCAAGGGAGAAGCCCCTTTCATCAGCTCCAAAAATATCTTAAGAGTTTAACTCCTAAAATACACACACACACACACACAAAATAATAAATCTTTCTTTTTGGAAGTAAAACTCCCAGTGCAGGGGCTAAGCCCACTTGTCCTCTCTGTCAGGAGTTCAACTCCATAAGTCAAATCGGGAGCACAGCTCCCAGTGCAGAGACCAAGTCTCTTTTTCTGCTGACACCCAGCACCTGCGTGCCAAGCACGTGGGGCGCCCGCGCCCGTGTGCCAAGCATGTGGGGCGCTGGCACCCACGTACCAAGCAAGTGGGGCGTCGGCGCCCAGCGCCCATGTGTCAAGCACGTAGGGCGCTAGCGCCCAGCGCCCGGCACTTAGCGCCCACGCGCCAAGCGCGTGAAGCGCCGGCGCACAGCGCCCGTGTGCTAGGCATGTGAGGCGTTGGCACCCACATGTCCTTTGAATGCTATTCTTCCTTTTTTTTATATATACACACACACACACTCCACAACACTGTCCCTGTTAGAAAAAATTTCTAACGGGGCGCTGCCTCGCACCCCGTAAGGGGGATGCTAGCCCCCATGACCCCCAACCCGCTATCCGGGTAGCGGGACCCCCGTAAAACTCTGCGGGGACCCCGATATATCCAAAGCCCCTTAAGACACACACACACACACTGCACATTGAGTTCGCATGACCTGTTTGACCCGTCAATCGGAGGTTCCCTCGCTCCAAAGGCGAGGGGTAATTAACGGTAGCTTAGTCCGCGGCTGCCGGAGATTCGGATCCCCACAATCAATAAACCCCAGCCTACCCTAGACAGGGGGAATCTGTAGTACGCCTGACAAGCGCGCGCGTATTCCCATCTCAATGGGGTGACAAAAAAAACCTACAGATTCTGGCACGCCCGGTGGGACCAATCTCTCCTCCTATATTTCGGGTTAAGCGTTCATGCGAACTTAATCAATTTACATATCGATTACCTGTACTGAAATCATGCCTCTTTGTGCAGGTTAACAGTTTCCAATTGTAATCTTCGGACGCGACGAAAATGTCTCTGAGGACAAGATCAGCTCTCAACACCGCTCCCATCTCCTACACTATGAAGATGGACACCAGGACGGTCCATCCGGCCAGTCTCGAGCGACAGTGGGAGGAGCCGCTGCTACAGTTCGGCTCTATTATGTTCATGCTAGCTAGCACCATCCCAGTTCTTCAAGCTCCGGTAACCGACAAACCGGCCTCGAAAGGCAAGAGGCCAAATGTGGTGGTCTCGAGGGCGGCCCGACCTAAACGCAAGTCGGTGTTCGAATGAATCTCCATGGCCCCAGCTGGGGGCAAAGCCATCAGAACAAAAGAAGTTTCCCGACGTCGCGGGCAAGCCCAGGTGATACCTTCAACTGACATGCAAGCGGATGTCTTCTCAAGACTCTCCATCACTCGGCTTATGGCGGCTTCCCGAAGAGCAGAAGCCTGCCAAGCGCTCAAAACAGAGAAGCTGAGGCAGAAGCGGCTCAGATACAGAGCCAACAAAAGGGCTAGGGCTCTGGCCATGTTAAATTTTGTGAATTTCCAAAGCCCAGACCGCTCTACAAAATCAGCCGCCAAAGATAAAGAGATGGTTGGATATGTGGTCCACGCTGTCTATATGGTCGGACATGAAGAAACGAACCCTCCTATGCTTCAGAGCCATGGTGATGATATGGTTGATGCTACCCATCATCGGCTCGATCCAAATGATGAAGAGCCCGCTCAAACCATTAAGCCAAAGGAACCCATGGTGCTTGCTGAATCAAACTCAGGCGGTAAGGATGACCCCGTTGTCGTACCCGGAACTATAGAACAAGTATTATTCCAATGGTTTTAAAAGCAGCTTCAGGACAGGGACGAGAAGATGGCCAAGGTCCATTCCAAAGTCGATGAGCTGGCAAACGTCGTGGCAGATCTCACGACCCAAGTCGCCCGATTGCGATCACAGCAAAATCAAATTTTGGTTCATGGGCCAGGAATTGATATCCGGAAACAACCAACCAATACCCCATACAGCCCAAAAGTGGAACACCTTTGCGAAAAACGATCGCGATCAGCCTCCAGTCCCTCTGATACGTACACTGAACGTGGTAAGCGGACAGTAGGCAAACCAAAGACTGATCGTCCTCAGGGTCCAGCATCAGTAAGGACACCTACTCTAATGGAGAGAAAGAAGAAAGTATACTCCTTCAGGAGGGATGAAGTTCGCAAAATATTCGAGGACGCCTTGAACAACGGTCTGCAACTGCCTATTCCAAAAAGGCCACATGAAATGAACATGACCGACAATCCTATATACTGCCCATATCATAAAATGGTGAGTCATACCATTGAAGACTGCTGTGTTTTTAAAGATTAGGTGGAGAACCAATACAAACTTGGGAAAGCCTCACAGTCGTCAGATGTACCGACAAGCCACAGAGCTACGGTTATCAACACAGCTCCGCCAAGATCAAAGTTCGAGGAGCTGGGATAAGAAAACAACTGACCACCACGTCGTTAAACTGGAAACAGCCGACCACCACGTCGTTAAACTGGGAACAATCGACCTCTAAGTCGTTAAATTGGGGATGTAAAAATGTGTAAATAATAAATAAATAAATAAATAAAAATAAAAAAAGCCGAAATGATGGGACAACTCGCAATAAAAATCAGCGAGTAAAATAAAAATGAAAATAAACAGCCGAAATGATGGGGCAACCGCGAATGAATAGCCGAAATGATAAGGCAATCGCGATAAGAAAAGCTGAAATGATAGAGCAATCGCGGTATAAAAAACGGCGAATGATGAGTCGCTCCTGATACCATATTCCAGTGCAGCGATGCAGACGCCGTCCAAAACTCAAATTCCCAAAGGCGAATGATGAGTCGCTCCTGGTACCATATTCCAGTGCAGCGATGTGGACGCCAACCAAAACTCAAATCCCCGAATATCCCAATGGCGAATGATGAGTCGCTCCTGGTACCATATTCTAGTGCAGCGATGCAGACACCATCCAAAACTCAAATCCCCAACGGCGAATGATGAATCTCTCCTGGTAACATATTCCAGTGCAGCGATGCAGACGCCAATCGAACTCTGAATATCCCAACAGCGAATGATGAGTCGCTCCTGGTACCATATTCCAGTGCAGCGATGCAGACGCCGTCCAAAACTCAAATCCCCAACGGCGAATGATGAGTCGCTCCTGGTACCATATTCCAGTGCAGCGATACAGACGCCGTCTAAAACTCAAATTCCCAAAGGTGAATGATGAGTCGCTCCTGGTACCATATTCCAGTGCAGCGATGCAGACGCCAACCAAATCCTAAATCCCTAAATTCCTAACGGCAAATGATGAGTCGCTCCTGGTACCATATTCCAGTGCAGCGATGCAGACGCCAACCAAATTCCAAATCCCAAAATGGCGAATGATGAGTCGCTCCTGATACCATATTCCAGTGCAGCGATGTAGACGCCAACCAAAATCTAATTTCCTAAAATTCTCCCAGCCCTACGGTTGATCCCCAAGTTGACTACCGTATACAATCCACGGGCTCAAATAATTCTCATCACACCCATACCCTACCGCAACCTCTAGTCCAGCAGCCGGTCTCCGCCCTTGGAATTATGCTCCATTTGGGAAGACCCACTCATGTGTCCTCACGATACATGAGGAGAACAAGCTTACGAGATCCTCTCGACTTGTAAGAAAACACCTTCGTGGGATACTTACGACTCACAAAGGAAAAACACACTTGGGGGTCCTCAGGACTCCTAAGGAGAAAATACACCTACGGGATCCTTTCGACTCAGAAGGAGAAAATGCTTTTATGCCTTACGGCTCATAATTTGAAAAGCTTAAGGTGATAGGGACCTAAACCTGTCTCCTAAGGCATCGCTCCCCAACAGGAAAAGGCAAATGATGAGTTGCTCCTGGCACCTGTGCTTCAGTGTTAGCAACGCTGATGCCGACCCCTACCCCAAAATTTCAAACTTCCAATCCAATAGACCCCTAAGTCTTTAAACTGGGAACATATGACCTCTAAGTCGTTAAACTGGGCACAATAGACCTCTAAGTCTTTAAACTGGGAACAGATGATATCTAAGTCGCTAAACTGGGAACAGATGACCCCTAAGTTGTTAAACTGGGAACGAGGGAAATCTCCTCATGGTAAATGATGATTCGCTCCTGGTACCATATTCCAGTGTAGCGATGCTGATGCCAAACCAAAACCAAAATCCCCAAATCCACTCATGACAAATGATGATTCGCACCTGGTACCATATTTCAGTGTAGCGATGCTGATGTCAACCCAAATCAAGTCAAACCAACAACCCCTGCGGCGGAATCATGCTTCGTCTCAGAATGTACCCCGTGTCGAAATCATGCTTCACCTTGGAGTATTTACCTTCCCTGTCGGAATTATGCTTCGCCTGGGAATCAGCCTCTACATCAAAACTAGCGACACTCCGTCTCGGGGACACGTAATGCCAGTGACACTCCGTACCGGGAAAACGTCAAGCAGACACTCCGTAACGGGAAAACGTCGACCAACGACACTCCGTGCCGGGGAAACATCAACCAGACACTCCGCTTCGGGGACACGTCAAACAGACACACCGCGCCGGGGAAACATCGACCAGCGACACTCCGTGCCGGGGGCACGTCAAACAGACACTCCGTGCCGGGGACACGTCAACCAGCGACACTCCGTCTCGAAGACATGTCAAGCATCGACCGTCTATGTCATAAAAAGGGCAGTGCCAGTATCCCCAAAAGCGGGAACCAAATCAAGTTGCCTCCACATGAAAGAAGATCCATCAATTTCATGCACACGAACCACATGTGCGGTGTGCAATTATTGATGGGGGGCACTTTGTTGGGGTCAAAAATTACACTCCGGTTGACCAAGTCAAAGTCAAAGTCAACGCCAAGCCAGGCGAGCCCAAGCCCAGGTCAAGTGGGCCAATGCCCGGGTCGAGCCCGAATATGAAGCGGCCAGCCTCCCCCATTCCAAAATTAAATCATGTAATAAATAATTTTGATATAATTTTTATGCATGAATGTAAGGAAAATGGGCATAAAGCCAAATTTTTGTAAAGCCCATGGCTCATGTGCAAAAGAAATGAGCACATGAGACATGGGATAAGCAAAATGCCATTTTGTAAAGCCCAAGAGGCTATATGTAAATTTGTAAGCCTATATAAGGCAATATGATAATGAAATAAAAAAAATCTTTTTATTCACCTCAAAATCTAGGGTTTTTGTGCCTCCTCCCCCTTCCTCAAGGTTTTAAACCTTCTTCCACTTTTCAATTAAATCAAGAGTTTTACTCTTCCTTTTCCAAAATTAAATAGTTTTTCACCACAAAACCCACAAAGGGGAGTTCAGATCTTCCATCAGATCTCAAAAGGGGGAGATTTTTAAATCTCACACCCTTTCTCCAAGATCCGGCTAACCGAAAGGAAGAAGAAGGAAACCCATCTCCAAAAATCCCATCTTGGGAAGATTCAGGGCTCAAGGGAGAAGCCCCTTTCATCAGCTTCAAAAATATCTTAGGAGTTTAACTCCTCAAAAAATACACACACAGACACACACACACAAACAAAATAATAAATCTTTCTTTTTGGGGGTACAACTCCCAGTGCAGGGTCTAAGCCTACTTGTCCTCTCTGTCAGGAGTTCAACTCCATAAGTCAAATCGGGAGCACAGCTCCCAGTGCAGGGACTAAGTCCCTTTTTTTTGCTGACGCCCAGCGCCTAGCGCCTAGCGCTTAGCGCCCACGCGCCCGCGTGCTAGGCACGTGAGGCGCTGGCACCCACGGGTCCTTTGGATGATATTCTTCCTTTTTTTTATATACACACACACTCCACAACACTGTCCCCGTTAGAAAAAATTTCTAACGGGGCGCTGCCCCGCACCCCGCAAGGGGGCTACTAGCCCCTTGACCCCGAGCCCGCTGTCCGGATAGTGGGACCCCCGTAAAACTCTGCGGGGACCCCGATATATCCAAAACCCTTCAAGACACACATACGCACACTGCACATTGAGTTCGCATGACCTGTTTGACCCGTCAATCGGAGGTTCTCTCGCTCCAAAGACGAAGGGTAATTAATGGCACCTTAGTCCGCGGCTGCCGGAGATTCGGATCCCCACAATCAATAAACCCCAGCCTACCCTAGGCAGGGGGAATCTGTAGTATGCCTGACATGCGCGCGCGCATTCCCATCTCAATGGGATAGCAAAAAACACCCTACACGGGTGAAATGATGTAGAGGCCGTATGGTATTACTGCAGGGTTCGATAATATACGTGCACTTGTGCACATATCATGATTCGGACGGTTAATACTAGTGGGCTTTGGTTTAAGCCGGATCCTAGTATTATATTATTAGATTATTTTCGTCTCTTTGGATTCGTATTTTTCGGAATACAGATACTGGTATGTATATACGGTGAGGGGTATTCTTGTAATTTTTTACAAGGATGCTTCTAGATGAAGACACCTCATTTCTTGAATAACAATTTTGGATTAAATGGTTAATGAGGTGGAGGATGAGGTGTTATTAGCATTTATTGAAGCATGACTCGCTTGGTGACTCATGGAGTGACTGATACTTTGGTGAACTATTGAAGCATGCTTGATTTATTTGGTTTGCTTCAATAATTCACAAGACTTAGAGAATTTTTTCATGGATGAAAAAAATGATGAACACAACACTCTCATCTACTCATGCTTGCTTCTTCTCCCTCCATCCTAAAAGTCTCATTTGTTGAGAAACCAAGCGTGTTATGAGACATATTAATCCATCATTAGACTCTACATCCTCTAGGCTTTCTAATTTAGCGAACTAGGTACCCTAATTTCCTCGGCTTTGAGGTTGGAGCTCGAACTACAAATCCTTAGGTGGATCATCTTCGACCAAGGGAGACTGACGATCAAGCTTGATCATGGAAGCCTCCAGGAGGTTAGGAAGATGGTAGAAGACTGTTCCCGCCAAAAATTTCTGCACAAAAGAGCCCAAGGCATGAAATGGCAGCGATACGCTTAAGAAAATGTGAACCTGTATTTTTCGAGCTGTGTTTTGACAAACTCTGGAATGAGAAACAGCTAAATTCTGATGGTGTCGAAAGTGTCTCGAAAAATCCTTCGATTTGATATATTATGGGCCTCATAATTCATCCGAGATCAAAAGTTATGAGCAAATATGCTACGCACGTGTAATCTAAAGTAATGCTCTACTACATGGGGAATGCATTTTTTAGTCCCACATCGGGAAAAGGAGAGATCGCTTCTCTACCACTCCCATATAAATAAGAGGGGATACCTCTTAAAAAGGGTAGAGTTCAATCCTCAAAGGATTCAATACTCAAAAGAGCTTAGTTCTCCATAGGAGTTTAGTTCTCCATATATAGAAGCCCTGCTTCTCCTCATAATGCGCATGTGCGCTACGTGCAACGCACGTGTGTCCGCCACGCGCGTACCAAGTGCAACGCACGTGCGCACCACATGAGAACATTTAATAATATTAAAAGGAGCTTAGTTCTCCATAGGAGCTTAGTTCTCCATATATAGAAGCCCTGCTTATCCCCATAATGCGCATGTGCACTACGTGCAACGCACGTGTGCCCGCCACGCGCGCACCACGTGCAACGCACGTGCGCACCACATGAGAACATTTAATAATATTAAAAGGAGACTCGTTCTCCATAGGAGCTTGCTTCTCCCATAATGCGCATATGTGCAAGCTCCATGTGCGCTACGTGCAAATATGAGCGTCCAACACGTGCGACGCACGTGCGCGAACGCAAAGAAGCCTTTTTCAGCAGCGAGAAGCTTAAGCTCCAGCCTGTTCTTCCCTCCTGATGAGTGAGACATAGTTCAAAGGGTACATCCCTCCACACCTTCGATATATGGCACTGTAATCTCTCAGTGTCGTCGGAGAGGTGGTGGGTCCCAACGACCAATGATCCTTCTTTCTAAAATAAAAAAAGATAATATACACACATACAAAAAAGAGAGAGCCCTCTGAAAAATTTGAAAGGCAAGCCTTTGAAGAAAGAAGATCATCTTCTTCAAGGTAAAGAATTCGATTCTTGAAGAATAGAGATGAAACCATCTCATTAAAAAAGAAGAATTTCTTCTAAAAAGATCAAAGATCTAAGAACAAGATCAAGATCTTCAATATAAAAAAGAAAAAGATCATAAAGATCCAATCATAAAAGATAAAAGAAGTAATTTACTTCATTTCTAGATCTTTTGATCTATATAAAGGCACAGCCTTTTGATGAACCATTGGTTCTTGAATCTTGAGGTAGAACCTCTTTAGAACAAGTAAAACTTGTTTCTTTGATCTGAATTAGATCAAGATGCGCTCTGCGCTATTGGACAGTGCCTTGCACTTTTGAAATGCGCCTCTGCGCTCTTGGAATGGCGCACTGCGCCAGAGCGCGCCACGTGTCAACCACAGAATGATCTGCGTTTTGCACTTCTAAATATAGTGCACTGCGCTCTTGGATTGGCGCATAACACCAGAGCACGCCACGTGTCAGCAGCGCACTAGCGCAGCGCACTGGCACAGCGCACTGTGCTAACAGACTTGCGCTCAGCAGAGTGTGACACGTGTCACCTCCACATGCGCTGACGCCTTGCGCTCTTTAATTAGCGCAAAGCGCCTGATAGGCCAGGTGGCGCACTATCAGACCATTAAAATGTTGTGCATTATTAAAAGAGGGCAGAGCCCAATTAAAAGGCCTAACAGGCCTAATATAAATACCATGCATTTAATTACAAAGCCCAATGCTATGCATTGTTAAAAAGGGCAGAGCCCAAGTAAAGGCCTAACAGGCCAAATATAAATAAAATGCTACACATTTTCAAATGGACTTAGCCCAATTCTGGCCATAAGTCCTCAATTTAAATTGAACTGAGCACAACTGCTCTTCCAATCAATTTACACCCGGTTCGAGAGTACATCTCTTTACTCCTCTGGCATCCGTCGTTGTAATCCCTCAACGTCGTCAGAGAGGTGACGGGTCCCGACGACCACACACTGCTACGGACTGTGGGGTCCTTAAACTCATGGACTATGATGTCCTTAACCTTGACCGTGACGTCTTAAAACTAATACCGGACTATGATGTCCTTAACCTTGACTATGATGTCTTAAAATTAACATCGGACTGTGAGGTCCTTAAGCTCATGGACTATGATGTCCTTAACCTTGACCGTGATGTCTTAAAACTAATATCGGACTGTGAGGTCCTTAAGCTCACGGACTATGATGTCCTTAACCTTGACCGCAACGTCTTAAAACTAACAATGGACCGCAATGTCCTTAAACTACCTATCGACCGCAATGTCACTAAACTAAACAATAGATCCCCCAATTGCTCTCTCGTCGTATCTAAACGATCCCGTTAAGTCGATCTTAGTCTAAAATTAGACTAACATGTCCTTAACGAACGTTTAAGTTGATCTTAGACTCAAATAAGGCTAACGTATCCTTAAACACCCCCCCAAACCCAAATCTAAGAAAGATACGGATTTGGACTAATCCACGTCCTACGGGCGACGGCATAACTTAGTCTCCGTATACAATCCATGGGCAACCGAACACAAAACAAACACACACGACACGAAGTGACCATCTGGAGAAGGAGAAAGTTGTTACCGCGACGCGGTAGCGTAATTAACTGCAGGGGCTTGCGTCTGCAGGGAAGACCGTCCCCACAATCAAAAACCCCTCAAGCGAGGGGGAATCTGACGAAGTCTGATACATCAGACGCATCCGTTTAAACCTTCGATACACGGTGCCATAAATCAACTTGGCATCTTCGGAGAGATGGACGGATAGCACCAATTAGCATCTGCCCCGAATTTCAGGCAAAGACGTACATCGCGTCTCCACCGCGTCTTTCGGAGGGGAACAGATTCTGGCACGCCCGGTGGGACCTTTTCCTCTTTCCACTCTACACTTCGTGTGTCGTATTCGCGAACGAATCGCGGTTTGTTAATGGTTGCCCTCGAGTTTTCAAGTTACTAAGATTTGGTCTCTTGCTTAGCGCAGAAAGCAAACAGCAATGACATTCACCTGCTTGAACTGCTCCAACTGCAACTGCAACCGACGCTCCGCCTCACCTGGAGGTGTAGCCTATGGACCTCAAGCGGCATCACTGTTCACGATGCCAGTAGAACTGGTCATCCAGGCTACTACTGGACTATTTTTCGGGACCATGCTCCCGCCAATAAGCTTCACTGCTCCTGTACCCGTACCAGAAGCTCCCAAGAGGTCGGTCTTCGATCGACTTACAGCTGCTGCGGCCCCTCTCAACAGGTCGCCCAACACCAGTGTCTCAGTCTTTTCCAGATTGGGCCAGAATTCCTGCGGGCCCACTATGAAGCTTGCGGTCCCAAAGAAGGTTGTTCAAAAGAGAGTAGCCAAACCTGCTCCTGAAGTCGTCAAGGCGGCTTCTCCTACCAAGGGGTCGGTCTTCACAAGACTGACCATCCCAACTTCCACTCCCGCTCCTGCTGCTCAGAAGACATCAGTCTTTAATAGGCTGACACCGGCAACGGCCCCTCGCCTGAACAGGGGGCAAGACAAGGCCGTCCCCGTCACCGAGCCAATTCCCACAGTTCGACATGCTCGACGTCGCCACTGGTGCCGAGTGAGGAAGTCCGGAGGCAACTCCCCTTCTGGGCTAACTCCTCCAGCCCTGACGGCGGAAATTAATGCTGCTGTTCCAACTGGGAACAGTTTTGAACCGCTAAATAAGGTGCGTAGGAATTCTCCTACCGCTGTACTGTAGAGGTCTCCTCCTTCACTGGATAAGGTTACGGAAGCAAAGCCAGAACGGCCTCAATCCCCTCAACGGCTGTCCTCCAAGATCTATAAAGTCTGGCGGCAGGCCCGAGACTCGGTGATCGATCCAAATTTCTCCCGCCAGCAAAAGAAACTGAAGGTCCAACAGGAAGTAAGCCATCCCGCTAAGCCACGAAAAGCTATCTGGGTGCCCACCTCGACGGCCCCCTCAACTTCGACCACTTAGAAAAGGAGGCCAGAGAAAGCCCCTGTAAACGTGGCAGACCACAAAATCACCAAGCCCAAACGCCCTAAGTCTGGGGGCATGGTGGTCCATACCGTTTACATGGCATCTGGGAAGGAAGATAGCCGCGCTTCAACGGGCCACCGACCACTCACCCGATCCGTCACAAGGGCCCAAGAACAACAGCAGCAGAAGCTCCAGGAGATGCTGACTGCAATGGCCGCGCTCACCGGACCAAAAGAAAGCCCGGAGGCATCATCGGAGCAGCGTCGCGAACACGAAACTAATACTGAGTTCCTTCGTAGAATGCTTGAAAAGAAGGATAAGGAGGCTGCAGAGCAAGCGGCCAATATAAAGCAGATGGCTCTCCTATTTCAAGACATGGTCGGGATGATGATCCAGCCGGATCCCCCAGCCGAAGATCCTCCAATCATTATTGAAGATGACAGAGGGGAGACGTCGAACTCTCCTCCGGCTCTTTCAACAGCCAAAGAGGAGACCATTTCTAAGGCTGCCCTGGATGATTATATTGCTCAACAAATACGAGTTCACCAGGCGAATGAAGCAGCCGGCCAAGTCGTCAAAACAGGGCGACCATATCCGAGCTGGTATGATCAGATAAAATACCCGCCGGGCTATACGATCCTGAAATTCCATGTCTACAAGGGGACATGCAATCCCCATCAACATGTCGCCCAGTTCAGGGCTCTTTGTGGCAACACCGGCGGCGATGATAAGCTCTTGCTTCGCCAATTCGTCGGCAGCTTATCGGAGACAGTGTTTGAGTGGTACTCCGAACTTCCAAACGACTCAGTCAAAACTTTCGCAGAGATGGAATTGTTATTCACCCAGCGATTCGCGAGTGCCAGCGAATGCACCCCAATAACGGCATTGATTAATGTAAGGGTGAAGCCGGGTGAAACTTGGCTCCAATATGCAATCCGATGGCGGAACTTGTTGTCGAAGTGCGAACAGCGCATCGAAGAAGCACCAGCGGTGGGGATGTTCGTAGGCACCCTAGACCCTCATGCAACTATTTCACAGTTCATGATGTTCTTTAAACCGACCACGTTCCAGGCTTTAATCGATAAGCTAGCCCAGATGGATCAAATGGGTCACAAGCCGTCTCCCCAGAAGCCGGAACCTCGAAACGACAAGGGTAAAGGGAAGGCAACCTTCGTTGTGAACACCCAACAACAGCCTAGTGCCCCAAAGCTAGCAGATCAACTGGAGGAGAGACGGCGCTATTACAATGAGAAAATGAAGCGTCCTTACTCATTCCCGCGGGATAAAACGAAGAGGCTGTTCGAGCTGGCTATGCGCAACAGGCTTATCAATTTGTCGAATCCCAGGCGACTACCACAACCCAGCGAAGTAAATAATCCCAATTACTGCCCTTACCACCAAACGGTAAGCCACCCGATCGAGGATTGCTTCGTCTTTAAAGGATGGATCCAAGATCAGTATCTACAAGGCAAGTTTGCGTTGTCTAAAAAGTGGAAAGTAAACCCACCACAACCGCACACTCCAAAGAAGATGGACGCACCGGGAGCAACGTGTTCTTTTGTCGAAGAAGCTCCATGGGAGGTCGTGCTGTCAGCCAAAACCAAAAGGATGCTGAATGGTCTTTATGCATGCCCGGCGGTCAGGTGGAAGAGCCCGCTGGAACCTCAGATCATCGAAGGGATGCTGAAGCCGCGCCCAACTCCAAAAATTGGTGGTGATGGCCCGAGCACTCACACCCAGCCGTCAAAATCTTCAAAGTAAAAGAAGAAGAGATCCAAAAAGCCCATGAAGCCCGGCGACAAGCGCACGGACTTACAGAAACAGATCGACGCGCTGGAAGAGTACAATCAAAAGGCACGGACTCCCATTACGCTCCAAGAATTCCTCAGTCACGTCTTTCAGGAGGAAGATGAAGGAGAAAGCTCATCGGATGAATCCGAGGGATACGCAGCAAGTTGTCATGTGATCTCTCACTCGTTTACAGACGATGAAAAAACTCTTTACACTGAGAAGCTGGGGGCAGATCCTAAGCCGGAACTTCTGGGCCCGTCAGATGAAACGATCGACACATTCCTCAACGAAGCTCTCTCGAAAAGTAAAGCTGATCGGGAGCGCGAAATGGCCATATTTGAAAGAGCCAAGCGTCGGCAACTAGACGAAAGAGTTGAGACACTCCCGTCAAATCAAAAGACATCCGTGGCGGATAAAAATAAATTCAAGACGAGGAAAAGGTTTGCTAAAGCCATATCAATGGGAATGAAGCTACCACCCTCTGAAGGAAACACTCCCGGTGAAGCAGGGATGCATCCTAGCTACTGCTTCTATCATCGAAAGATTTCGCACCCTACTGAGGAGTGCAATGATTTTAAGAGATGGTGGCAGGGATATGTTGCTCACCGGCAACATTTTAAGCGGATGAAACTCAAAATTCGGCGAGAGCAAAGGAGTGCGGCTGAGGAGCATAAAAGAAATACCGGCAACTGTCGCACAGTCAACACCGGGGGATCGCGAATTCTCACATTCGGGAGCGACTCTGACGAAGAAATGGCTCTTGACCCCCTCTTTAAAGAATCCGCATTGCGAGAGGAGGAAGAATCGAAGGCCTGTGAAAACATCCAGCCGCGCAACCGTACGCTTCCAGAAAAGAATCTCGGACCCACGAATAGAAAGGATAAGGGAAAAGAAAAGGTTTCCGAGGATATCGCCCTGGATGACCAAGTCATGAAGGAACTGACCGCCAAGGACCCGCCAAAGAAGAGGAAGGTGGACTATAACGTTCTGGCACACTTGAGGAAGTTACCCTCGCAGCTCAGCATTCTCGACGCCCTTTTACTATCCAAGGAAGCGAGAGATTCACTGATCAAGGCACTACAAGAACCAGAGCAATTCCAAGCTTTTCTCGCCGAAGAAAAGATGAAGGACGAGCTGGAGGAAGTACACACAGCCGATATCACCTTCGGTGACGAAGACCTTCTCCTTGGGACGTGCGAGCACAACCGTCACCTCTACGTCTCCGGATACTGTCATGACATCAAGATAGGTAAAATCTTGGTCGACAATGGGTCTTCCGTCAATCTCCTCAACGCACAAGTGTTGAAGGAAATCTGCATGAGCGTCCAGCATCTCGCTCGTGATAAAATCACCATCTCTGGTTTTGATTCCCAGTCATCACGGACTTTTGGGTCTGTGGTGTTGACGTTACGCTTTGGGCTACTTGTCATGAATATTAAATTCCATATCATCGACGCCAAGACATGCTATAACGCTTTGCTCGGCCGGCCTTGGTTACACGAGTACAATATCATCCCTTCTACACAACATCAGTGTATGAAATACTTTAAGGATGGTCTCGAGTATACCGTAACAGGAGAGCTGAATCCATTATCCGTGAACGAAGTCCGCAAATACGAAGATGCAAAATACTTTTTTCCAGATTTCGAGGACACAGAGAGATGTCGCAAGCCGGAGAACAAAGATATCACCACCATTCCAGTCTTCGGGAGTGATACTGAAGAAGAGGAAGCGATAGTTTATTCAGGTCCACCTCAGTACAACAAGCCAGGACCGTCCGCTCCTATGTTGATCTTTGGTAGCGACTCGGAAGATGAAGTCCATGCTATATTCTCCGCTCGGCCTTCGGTACAAGCATTCGCTGGTAATAATCAAAGTTTGCAAATTGCTATGGTCCCGCCCAAACATCATAAAGAACTAGACACGCTTGATACCTACAATGTGGAAGAGCTGCAGACGTTCTATGTCCCTCCCAGGCGAGAAGGCGAAAAGGGGATCCTATTCTACCGCTCCGGGGAAACTAAAGTGGAGAAAGAAATCTGGCACGACACGGATCCTACGCTTGACAGGCTCCAGCCTATCCTTCTGCCTAGATATTATACAGAAGGCTTGAAAAGGCTGTTGAAGTGCCAAGGAATACCCTTCAAACAGACCGCTCGGAAAGCTAAGTTCTATGACAGGATCTGGAACGTTCCCGGAACTCAGTGCAAGTTGCCCAACGGGAGAATGGAAGCGATCGGGCTTGGATATGTTCGGTCCAAGAAACGAGAGCTGCTCCGCGACTGCTATGTCATACATGACTTTGATGAAGAAGGAGATGCTCAATGGGAGAGTGCTAATCCTGAACCAGAAAAAGTCCCCGACGTAAAAATGCCCAGTCCATCGTTCGAAGAACAAATGGACAAGCTTATAAGGGAGGCTGGTCAAAAAGTTCGAAACGACCATAACCGCGAAATGGCCATCTACGAGAAAGCCAGGACGCAACGCCTTCTCCAACAGGCTGCGAGAGATGAAGATACCGCTCCCTGTCAACCTGTTGTCAAAAAGGCCCGACGCAGAGGCAGAAACAAGTCAAAAAGCGAAAAGGGCGTTCGACAGCGACAAAGCGGGACCAAGAATTCACGCGAGCGGGAATCGAGCGGTCCGGATTTGTCCCTTATGAAAAAGATGAGTCGAGCATACTCTTTTCCTCAAGACAAGACAAAGAAGATACTTGATCTTGCCATAAGACATCAAATGCTTACACTTCCGAAGTCCAAACACCTCGAGCAAGCTAACGAGGTCTCTCACCCAGACTATTGTTCTTATCACGAAGCGATAAGACATCCTCTCGAAGACTGCTTCACCTTCAAGAACTGGGTTGAAGACCAATATCAGCTCGGCAAGTTCGCTCTATCCAGCAGTTGGAGGATAACTCCGCCACAGAGGCACGAACCAAAAGCCGCGCATACAGCGAGAGTAGAACCAGATCAACATCGGTCGTGGAAGCGAGCTCGTACTTTTCATATGATAACACTATCAAAAGAAGATCCTGAGGATAGGGGTGACCTCCCCTGGTGCTTAGAAAACAATGATGATGAGGTGATCTCAGAGTTTCCACCAGCACCAAAAGAGCTGGAAGACGGAATACACACCACTGTAAATAACCTCAAGAAAATTGATTTGGGGACGACAAGTGATCCGCGGCCAACATTCGTTAGCGAGCTGTTGTCTGAAGAAATGGTAGCTACGCTAAAGGACGTGCTCATGCAGCATAAAGATTGCTTCGCATGGAACTATTCCGAAATGCCAGGATTAGATCCAGAGATTGCTGTGCACTAGTTGGCAATATCTCCAGACGTTAAGTCGATCAAACAAGCGCCGAGAAGAATGCGGCTCGAGCTTGAGATGAGCATCAACGCTGAGGTCAAGAAGCTGATCGACTCTGGCTTCATCCAAGAAGTTCAGTATCCTGACTGGATCGCCAACATCGTCTCGGTGATGAAGAAGAATGGGACAGTGCGCATATGTGTGGACTTTCGGGATCTCAATAAAGCCTGCCCGAAAGACGACTTCCCAGTACCGGTCACCGAGCTGATGATAGACAATACCTCCACCCACGAAGTCTTCTCCTTCATGGACGGCTCGTCAGGATACAATCAGATAAAGATGCATCCCAAAGACCAGAAGCACACTGCTTTCCGGACCCCTTTAGGTATATTTTGCTACAAGATGATGCCCTTCGGTCTAGAGAATGCCGGTGCCACCTATCAGAGGGCCATGACGAAGATCTTCGATAACCTTATACATGAAATCGTCGAATGCTATATCGACGACCTCGTGGTGAAAAGCAAATCATACGAGGAACATCTCGAGCATCTAAAGATCGTGTTTCAACGTCTTCGGCAATACAACTTGAAGATGAACCCTCTCAAATGCGCGTTCGGGGTGTCCTCAGGCAAATTCCTAGGATTCATCGTCTGACACCGAGGTATCGAAATAGATCCGTCAAAAATCAAGGAGATTATGGAAATGCCCCCACCAAGGACTCTCAAACAGTTGCGGTCTCTCCAAGGAAAGGTCGCGTACATCCGGCGATTTATAGCCAATCTTTCAGGCAAGTGCCGCCTCTATAGTCACCTGATGAAGAAGGGAATCCCGTTCGTCTGGGATCACAAATGCCGAGGCGCGCTGGACGAAATCAAGCAGTATCTGCAGAACCCGCCAGTGCTGGCCGCTCCGGTCAAGGGAAAGCCTCTCATTCTGTATACAACAGCCCTTGAAGGTTCCCTACGCGCATTATGGGCACAGGAGAACGACCAAGGGAAAGAAAGAGCTCTATATAACTTGAGTCGAGTTCTCCTGGGGGCAGAAAGCAATTACTCTCCCATCGAAAAGCACTGCCTGGCGTTGATCTTCGCAATAACGAAACTCAGGCACTATGCGTTGGCGCATGAAGTCCGTCTCATATCGAAGGTGGACCCTCTCAAATATTTGATGTCAAAGGCCATATTGACAGGTCGGCTCGCTAAATGGGCCTTGCTCTTGATGGAGTTCTCGATAACTTATCAACCTCTTAAGACAGTAAAAGGCTAAGCCATCGCCGATTTCCTCGCTGAGCATCTGATACCAGCCGATTCCCCTTTGAATTGCGAACTGCTAGACGAACATGCGTTTGACACGATCGACGGAAATGGTACCCAGTGGGAACTTTATTTCGATGGAGCATCCTCCATGAAGAAGCGCAAACAGAACACGCCTATAATCAAATCAGGGGTAGGCCTTATCTTTGTAACCCCGCAAGGAGGGATAATGCGCTTCGCTTTCTCCTTAACAGAGCCGAGGACAAACAATGAAGCCGAGTATAAAGCTTTGATAGCAGGCCTCGAGATCGCCATCGACATGGGAATTGAAAACCTCCTCATATACAGAGACTCCCAACTGGTCGTTAGTCAAGTAAACGGCGACTATCAAACGTGCAAACCAGAACTGGTAAAGTACGGTGAGAGGGTACAGCAACTGCTGACCCAAATACCTTCCCACGTCTTGGAAAGCATACCGTGTGCAGAAAATAGCAAAGCGGATGCACTAGCTAAGCTCGCTAAAGAACTGGCCGACGAGAACCTCGATGAAGTGAGGATCGTTGTGCAAAGCCGTCGGGTCCTCGCACCGGCGGAAATATCTCCGGAATCATCCGAAGAAAAGGAAGCGACTGAGTAGATGACCCTGCAAATAAAAGACCAAGAAACGGTTGAGGATTGGAGAGAAGTCTTTATAGACTACTTCAAATCCCGTCGAACGCCTGAAGATGCGTCCTCAAAACACCAGCACATGAAGCGAGCCCTATCTTTTGCCTTCGTCAATGATACTCTGTACAAGAGGTCATTTGATTCTCTGTGGTTGAGATGTCTGGGACTTGAAGAAGCAAAAAGAGTCGTCCAAGAAGTTCACGACGGACTCTGCGGTTCTCACCAAGCCGGGCCGAAGATGAAGTTGAAGATCAAACGAATGGGTTATTATTGGCCCACGATGATCCAGGACTGCCTAGAGTATGCGAAGCAATGCCACTTATGCCAGATTCATGGGGACTTTATCCATCAGCACCCAAATCCGCTACATCCAACAGTGGCCAGCTGGCCGTTCGAAATGTGGGGGACTGACGTAATCGGCCCCATCGAACCAGCATCATCCAGGGCACATCGATTCATCTTGGCGACGACTGACTACTTCTCCAAATGGGCAGAAGCAGTACCGCTGAGGGAAGTGAAGACGGAGAATATCCTCCATTTCTTCAAGACGCACGTCATTTATCGGTTTGAAACTCCGCGACGGATCATCTCCGATAACGGGCCAGCCTACAGAAGCCACAAGATCAGCCGCTTCGCGCAACAACACGACATAGACTGGAGATATTCCTCAGTTTATAATCCCCGAGCTAACGGTCTAGCTGAGGCTTTCAACAAGACCTTGACGAAGATCGTGAAGAAGACGGTGTCCCGAAATAAGAAGGACTGGCACGAGAGACTGCAAGAAGCTCTCTGGGCGTATCGAACTACGTTCAAGACGGCCACGAACACAACGCCGTACGCGTTGGTATTCGGTACAGAAGCAGTACTCCCCCTCGAAATAGAATTACCCTCTTTACGAGTGGCAGTCCACTACGAGCTGACGGACGAAGAAAATGCTCACCTTCGGCTGGAGGAGCTTGATGCCCTTGATGAAACCCGGCTCATAGCGCGACAAAATCTGGAGGCTTATAAAGCAAAGATGACGCGCTCACATGAAAGATTGACCAGGCCGAGGACATTCCGCCAAGGCGAACTCGTGCTAGTGGTCAAAAGACCTATGATCCCCAATCGCGCCAAGCGGGGAAAATTCGAGCCGAACTATGAAGGCCCGTACATCATAAACAAGGTTTACCAGGGTGGAGCCTATCTACTCATGGATATGCACGGTGAAAGGCCTTTTAGGCCAATAAACGGTCGCTTCCTAAAGAAATACTATGCTTAATGAGTCACAACCTAGGTCAATGATAGATGACAACGACTATGTCCGCTTGCTATCTTCCTAAGCCCAAACTCTATAAGTAGTAGCCGGCCTTCTTCAACAACGGACCGAAACGTCCTTAAACTAATGACGGACCACTACGTCCTAAAACTAGCTGTTGACCGAGATGTCGATAAACTACGATGGATTGCGACATTCCAAAGCCGATAAAAAAAAAAAAAATAAATAAATAATAAAAAAAATAAAATAAAAAAAAATAAAAACGGTATGTCCATAAGCAAAATAGGCACGGATGAAAACCCGAAAGGGCTCCGTGAGTAAAAACAGCAGGGCTACCGGCGAGTTTTGTGAAAACCTGAAAGGGCGCAACCTCGTTAAAAAAAAAGAATTAAAAGAATTAAAAAAAAAAGGACGGTATGTCCATAAGCAAAATGGACACGGATGAAAACCCAAAAGGGCTCCGTGAGTAAAAACAGCAGGGCTACCGGCGAGTGTTTGTGAAAACCCGAAAGGGCGCAACCTCGTTAAAAGACACTTACAGGGTCCTCTCGACCTTGTAAGGAGAAACCACCCGCGTGAGATCCTTACGACTCACAAGGGAGCAACACACTTAGGGATACTCACGATTCCTAAGGAGAAATTACACTTGCGAGATCCTCACGACTCGTAAGGAGAACTCTCTTATGGGACCCTCACGGCTCATAAGATTTGAAAGTCTTAAGTTGCAGAGACCTGAACCTGTTCTTAAGCAACCCCCCACAACCTTCGATATTGCCCTACAAGCGGCTCAATACTGACCCTTGTATACAATCCATGGGCACGAATAAACATTTCCCTAACCAAGTCCCATCCGTGACTAGGGATATGTTCGCACGGTGAACAACCCTTGTGAGTCCTCTTGGCTTATAAGGAGAAAACCCTTTTGTAAGATCCTTACGACTTACAGGGGAACATGCACTTAGGAATTCTCACGGTTCCTAAGGAGAAAACACACCCACGAGATCCTTACGACTCGCGGGGAGAAATACCTTTGTGAGACCCTTACGGCTCATGAAGTCAAAAGCCTTAGTCGACAGGATCCTAACCCTGTTCGCTAAGCCACCTTTGTTCGATATCGACAGAGGCAAGTGATGATTCGCTCCTGGCAATATTCCAGTTGTAGCGACGCTGATGCCGAAATCGGTGTCTAATTCCAAGCTTGCAGCAGAAAGCCAGCAAGCCATACATGCGTACGAAATAGCCGAAATGATGTGGCAACTTGCAACAAAATCAGCAAGTAAAAATGTATGCATGAGAAATAGCCGAAATGATTGGGCAACTCGCAATAAAAAGCAGCGAGTAAAAATAAAACAAATAGCCGAAATGATTGGGCACCGCGAAAAATAGCCGAAATGATTGGGCAATCGCGACCTTCGCGATATAAAAAGCTGAAATGATAGAGCATCGCGGAAAGAAATAAAATAAAAATAAAAATAAAATTTATGCCCTACAGGTGATATCACAGCAGTCCCTGTATACAATTCAGGGGCACAAACAAAGAAGGAATCACACTCCTCCTCCCCAGGTTTCATCAGAGGAAGAAGCCAAATCTCAATGGGTCATAGACAACCTAGAGATCATCTCAACATTCGTCTCAACAGACGCAACATCAAGCAAAACGGAACAGCGGCAACCCCCAGTTCCATGACTCGACGGTGTACGAATGACCAAGAGTCAAATTCCGACTCCGTGAAATGCGGATAAAGTCAACCCTTCCTGGTTACGTGGAACACGGATAACGTCACTTTTTGACCCCGTGGAAAACGTCCAGAGCGGATCCTGGTCCTCGCAGAGCACGGCAGTGAACCTGTGTGAAGCATCCGGAGCGGATCCTGGTCCTCACAGAGCACGGCAGTGAATCCGTGTGAAGCATCCAGAGCGGAGCCTAGTCCTCACCGAACACGGCAGTGAACCCGTGGGAAGCATCTAGAGCAAAATTCCTGGTTACGTGGAACGCGGATTATGTCACTTCTGACCCCGTGGAAAACGTCCAGAGCGGATCCTGGTCCTCGCAGAGCACGGCAGTGAACCCGTGTGAAGCATCCAGAGCGGAGCCTAGTCCTCGCCGAACACGGCAGTGAACCCGTGGGAAGCATCTAGAGCAAAATTCCTGGCTACGTGGAACGCGGATTATGTCACTTCTGACCCCGTGGAAAACGTACAGAGCGGAGCCTGGTCCTCGCCGAACACGGTAGTGAACCCGTGGGAAGCATCCAGAGCAAACATCGAACTGTAGAGTCCTTAAATCCACAGACTATGATGTCCTTAATCTCGACCGTGATGTCTTAAAACTAACATCGGACTGTGAGGTCCTTAAACTCACGGACTATGATGTCCTTAACCTCGACCGTGATGTCTTAAAACTAATAATGGACCGTAATGTCCTTAAACTAATTTTACCTTGGTTCAAGGGTACATCTCTTCACTCCTTTGATATTTGTCATTGTAATTCCTCAACGTCTTCAGAGAGGTGACGGGTCCCGACAACCACACATTTCACGGACTGTGGAGTCCTTAAATCCACGGACTATGATGTCCTTAACCTCGACCGTGATGTCTTAAAACTAACATCGGACTGTGAGGTCTTTAAACTCATGGACTATGATGTCCTTAATCTCGACCGTAATGTCTTAAAACTAACATTGGACTGTGAGGTCCTTAAACTCATGGACTATGATGTCCTTAACCTCGACCGTGATGTCTTAAAACTAACAACGGACCGTGGAGTCCTTAAATACACGGACTATGATGTCCTTAATCTCGACCGCGATATCTTTAAACTACGGTATCCTGGAAAACGTCCAGAGCGGAGCCTGGTCCTCGCCAAACACGGCAGTGAACCCGTGGGAAGCATCCAGAGCAACCCCTGACTCCGTGAAATGCGGATAAGGACAACTTCATCCATCACTTGCGGGCCCTCACGACTCGTAAGGGAGTAAATTCTCTTGTGAGAACCTTACGACTTTCAAGAGAAAACACACTTATGAATCCTCACGATTCTTAAGGAGAAATTACACCTACGAGATCCTCTCGACTCGTAGGGAGATTAGTCTTTATGAGACCCTCACGGTTCATAAAGTTGAAAAGTCTTAGGTGACAGATCCTACCCCTGTCTCCTAAGCCATCACTATCTTATAAAGAGTCCAAGATTAACTATTATCTACCATCTATGGGCCACACTTGCCAAAGCTACATGCCACTGAAATGGAGAAATTACTCATGAGCATATAAACTACTTCACGCCAGAGTAAAACATAAAGGAATAGAAGGGTACGGCTCATGGAGCTGAGGGTTTGGGACTATACCCCTTAAGAGTCGAGATTTGAGTCAATGATAAATGACGACGCTTGTGTCCGCTCGTTATCTTCTCAGATCAAGATTCTGAAAATTATATACTAACCCGAAACCGGTCATACACTATGAATTACTCTACACTACTTCACCCACGTGTATACTTACGTGGGCAAAGTAGTGGGGGGCATTTGTTCCCGCCAAAAATTTCTGCACAAAAGAGCCCAAGGCATCAAATGGCAGCGATACGCTTAAGAAAATATGAACCTGTATTTTCCGAGCTGTATTTTGACAAACTCCGGAATGAGAAACAGCTAAATTCTGATGGTGTCGAAAGTGTCTCGAAAAATCCTTCGATTTGATATATTATGGGCCTCATAATTCATCCGAGATCAAAAGTTATGAGCAAATGTGCTATGCACGTGTAATCTAAAATAATGCTCTACTACATGGGGAATGCATTTTTTAGTCCCACATCGGGAAAAGGAGAGAGGCTTCTCTACCACTCCCATATAAATAAGAGGGGATACCTCTTAGAAAGGGTAGAGTTCAATCCTCAAAAGATTCAATACTCAAATGAGCTTAGTTCTTAATAGGAGCTTAGTTCTCCATATATAGAAGCCCTGCTTCTCTTCATAATGTGCATGTGCGCTACGTGCAACGCACGTGTGCCCGCCACGCGCGCACCACGTGCAACGCACGTGCGCACCACATGAGAACATTTAATAATATTAAAAAGAGCTTAGTTCTCTATAGGAGCTTAGTTCTCCATATATAGAAGCCCTGCTTCTCCCCATAATGCGCATGTGCGCTACGTGCAACGCACGTGTGCACGCCACGCGCGCACCACGTGCAACGCACGTGCACACCACATGAGAACATTTAATAATATTAAAAGGAGACTTGTTCTCCATAGGAGCTTGCCCCCCCATAATGCGCATATGCGCAAGCTCCATGTGCGCTACGTGCAAATATGAGCGCCCAACACGTGCGCGAACGCAAAGAAACCTTTTTCAGCAGCGAGAAGCTTAAGCTCCAGCCTGTTCTTCCCCCCTGATGAGTGAGACATGGTTCAAAGGGTACATCCCTCCACATCTTCGATATATGGCACTGTAATCTCTCAGTATCGTCGGAGAGGTGGTGGGTCCCAACGACTAATGATCCTTCTTTCTAAAATAAAAAAAGATAATATACACACATACAAAAAAGAGAGAGCCCTCTGAAAAATTTGAAAGGCAAGCCTTTGAAGAAAGAAGATCATCTTCTTCAAGGTAAAGAATTCGATTCTTGAAGAATAGAGATGAAACCGTCTCATTAAAAAAGAAGAATTACTTCTAAAAAGATCAAAGATCTAAGAACAAGATCAAGATCTTCAATATAAAAAAGAAAAAGATCATAAAGATCCAATCATAAAAGATAAAAGAAGTAATTTACTTCATTTCTAGATCTTTTGATCTATATATAGGCACAGCCTTTTGATGAACCATTGGTTCTTGAATCTTGAGGTAGAACCTCTTTAGAACAAGAAAAACTTGTTTCTTTGATCTGAATTAGATCAAGATGCGCTCTGCGCTATTGGACAGTGCCTTGCACTTTTGAAATGCGCCTCTGCGCTCTTGGAATAGCGCACTGCGCCAGAGCGCGCCACGTGTCAACCACAGAATGATCTGCGTTTTGCGCTTCTAAATATAGCACACTGCGCTCTTGGATTGACGCATAGCACCAGAGCGTGCCACGTGTCAGCAGCGCACTGCGCTAACAGACCTGCGCTCAGCAGAGTGTGACACGTGTCACCTCTACATGCGCTGGCGCCTTGCGCTCTTTAATTAGCGCAAAGCGTCTGACAGGCCACGTGGCGCACTGTCAGACCATTAAAATGCTGTGCATTAGTAAAAGAGGGCAGAGCCTAATTAAAAGGCCTAACAGGCCTAATATAAATACCATGCATTTAATTACAAAGCCCAATGCTATGCATTGTTAAAAAGGGCAGAGCCCAAGCAAAGGCCTAACAGGCCAAATATAAATAAAATGTTACACATTTTCAAATGGACTTAGCCCAATTCTGGCCATAAGTCCTCAATTTAAATTGAACTGAGCACAACTGCTCTTCCAAACAATTTACACCCTGTTTGAGGGTACATCTCTTTACTCCTCTGGCATCCGTCGTTGTAATCCCTCAACGTCATTAGAAATGTGACAGGTCCTGACGACCACACACTACTACGGACTGTGGGGTCCTTAAACTCATGGACTATGACGTCCTTAACCTTGACCGTGACGTCTTAAAACTAATACCGGACCATGATGTCTTTAACCTTGACCGTGATGTCTTAAAACTAACATCGGACTGTGAGGTCCTTAAGCTCATGGACTATGATGTCCTTAACCTTGACCGTGATGTCTTAAAACTAATATCGGACTGTGAGGTCCTTAAACTCACGGACTATGATGTCCTTAACCTTGACCGCAACGTCTTAAAACTAACATTGGACCGCAATGTCCTTAAACTACCTATCGACCGCAATGTCACTAAACTAAACAATAGAGCCCCCAATTGCTCTCTTGTCGGATCTAAACGATCTCGTTAAGTCGATCTTAGTCTAAAATTAGACTAACGTGTCCTTAACGAACGTTTAAGTTGATCTTAGCCTCAAATAAGGCTAACGTATCCTTAAACACCCCCCAAACCCAAATCTAAGAAAGATACGGATTTGGACTAATCCACGTCCTATGGGCGACGACATAACTTAGTCTCCGTATACAATCCACGGGCAACCGAACACAAAACAAACACACACGACACGAAGTGACCATCTGGAGAAGGAGAAAGTTGTTACCGCGACGCGGTATCGTAATTAACTGCAGGGGCTTGCGCTTACATGGAAGAGCGTCCCCACAATCAAAAACCCCTCAAGCGAGGGGGAATCTGACGAAGTCTGCTACATCGGACGCATCCGTTTAAACCTTCGATACACGGCGCCATAAATAATCTTGGCATCTTCGGAGAGATGGACGGATAGCACCAATTAGCATCTGCCCCGAATTTCAGGCAAAGACGTACATCGCGTCTCCGCCGCGTCTTTCGGAGGGGAACAAAGACCGAAGGACTCGTATCATTCGGTATAAACATTCTAACTCCTCTTGTAGTTTTGCTAGCTTATAGGTTTATAGTAGATCCGGGTTATCCAGTTGTTCTAGTATCAGTTTATAAAATTTTTGTTCCGCAAACGGTCACGGGAGATGGCCAGAGCTCTGGCATAACCCAACACACACACACACACACACACACACACACACACACAATCGAAACTTAATTATATTTCTTGGAATCTGATAAATGTGGAAACCCGTATTCGTCTGTTGCACGACGAACTGAACAAATAATGAGCCTAATATCCCATGGTTGATGTATATAGTTCACAGGGATCGAATCCCGTTCTTGTCCGTGAGATAAACCAAACCCGCTATAGTTTCGAAATGATGTGCTAAGTGCTCGATGCAAACCGTATGCGAAAACATAATAAAAATGATGGGGTCCATGATATTTAGACCCTAATACTGTTAATACACGCTCTGGAGAAAATTGACTGCAAACTGACATCGTTTCGCACCTAAAGTGACGCCCATACCGAAACTCGCGTTTTACCGACCACTTGACATCGTTAAATTCATAATTAATTCCATAAAAATCCAATCGCAGCATTACTGGGTTCATTGTGAAGGGTACTGCATAATATTTAACACGACGCATAGGTTTACTGTTAGATATATCCTATGAACATCAAAAACAAAGAACTTACCTGATCTTGGACTGCAGTCCGGAGCAGGAACTTACCCCTTGACATGCATTTATACATCTGAAATCTTAATGTTTAATTGTGATAGGGCGCGGATACAATTACCTCTACATAGAAAATTGTTTTAGATTTCCAATGGTACCGGTTTCACTAAATTCCAGTATCATTTGGTATTTAAATCATATTTTAAACGGATGACATGTACGTCAGATTTCTGTCATTTCAGCTTGCACCCTTCATCAGTAATCTGATCATAACTTCTAACCCAAGATCACTACTGTTGATCCGTCTCCTGCGTTGTAAAGTTAACTCATATCCCTACAATTAGTTGAACAGCAACGTCGCCTAATTATGTTCTCAACAGAGAGTAAAACGTGTTGCGAAATGGACTTTCAGTTCTAAAACTGGATTTCCAGCAGTGAACACTTAAAATGAAATGACCATAACCCACAAACCTGAAACCCGATTGACTCGAAACAAATTTTGTTGTAGAGATAATTTAATACACTATTTACACTTTTTATATTGTTTTGCCAAATTATGCACGTGTGATTTATGTGATTTTTCTAATCCAACCGACACCGGTTGCTCATATGTATTCAATAGTGCATTTACTGTATCCCATCATGTTGCATGATTGTTATACCTTTGTAATTAGTGTTCATTCGTACCGATACTCTAGTGACCGTATTATATTACCAAGTGATAAATGTTAGTGATTGGATTGTTGCAAGTACGTCAGTGTAAAAGCGTGATTGAATAATGGAAGTGATACATCCTTTGTACACAATTAGCGTAACCAATTAGTTATTGTATTGTCGATGACTATGAGACATATATAAGTGTAACCATAATTGGTATGGGACGGGTATGGAAGCACTTATATTAGTGTCACAGGTAAGACATCGAGTACTGTCCATTTTTCTTGGATACCAGTTGAGACATGCTTGGTGGAGACTCTGTCTTCGATTCTCGCGTAGACTTGTCATGGAGCGACTAATATTTAGATTCATGGTCGGTGTTGGATGTAGACCGCAGGGTGTGGGGTAGTTTGAGTGTGAGTTCGATCAACGGAATCTTAGGAGTCCCACTGCCGGCATATTTCGTGATTTGTACCGATCGTGTTTTTGATTCTTACTGATCGTGATTTGGATCCGTGTTCCCTTGCCTCTGGAGCTTACCCTTGGGTTGAGAATATTTCTGCGGTGGTTGACGCTCACACTTGGACCGACGATAAGTATAGTGACTTGGACATTGAGACTTAGAGACTGATTGCTTTAGTGACATGGACATTGCGTTGATTACCGATTCGATACACATGCTTTACTGTTTACCTGTACCGGTTATTTCATGCTCACGTCATTACTTTATGATTATTGTTTCGCGTTAATCATTATTGCACATATTACATATTTATATATATTGCTATTTTGTCGCTCTAACGACCTGAGTATGTATGCTCAAAGTTGGAAGTGGACTTAGCTCGGATCAGGATCTGTCTTACCTCGAGTATATTGCGGGCATCTAGATTAGCGACGTCAGCGCTATCATTTCCTTTGACTCTATCTGGTTAGTTTTACATTAGCTTTTATAGAATTAGTGACCGCATTTCTCATTACTTCTGTATTGATTACCGATTACCACGTAATGTTAGAAGCCTAAGTATGACTACGGCAGAATATTTTCTTGACCGTAGCAGCAGGACTGGTGTTGTCAGCCCATTCCGTATTTTGAGAAACGGGACGTAACAAAAAAGCCGCCAATAAAGCTTTCTTCTTCCATATTACATGGAAATTAGGGTCAGTTGAGGAAAAAATTCTCAATTCAACGACTCATTACATCAAATCAAACTCTCTCCCCAAATCCTCCGCTTGCTCATTTTTTGGCTGGGAAATCCTGTGAGCCCCCGCCTCCATATCCCTCTCCCTCTCCCTCTCCTCGATCAGCCTCGATCTCGCATCGCCGATCGAAACCCTAAAATGGCGAGCCCTAGGGTTTTAGCGGAACCTCGCCGGAATCCTGCGGCGACGGGAGCAGGGACGGTGTCGAGGATCAGGCTCGAGAATTTCATGTGCCATAGCTCCCTTCAGATCGAGTTCGGAGACTTGGTTAACTTCATCACTGGGCAGAATGCAAGCACGCGCTCCCAACTGAAACCCTAACACTAAATTCAGATATTCTAATATTTTTTTGTTCGATTTCACTCTGTTTTTTTTTATTGGGTGGATTTATAGTTATTTGCTTATGTTTTAGGTGGGAAGAGCGCTATACTAATTAACGGCGCTTTGCTTTGCTTTGCTTTGCGTTGCGTTTGGGTGCCGAGCGAGGGGAACTCAAAGGGCATCCACTCTCAAGGATTTTATCAAAACTGGGCCGCAGGTAATTTTCAGTTTCCTCAATTTTTAATTTATGAAGTGAGAAAAAAAAATGTGGAAATGTACTTCCTCGACCCATGCGCTTCCATTTGGTTGCATTATGTTATTTTTTTCATTGTCTTTCCATAACAGCATAAGGTTGAGAATTAGCTGTCTCATAAACTCGTGTAGTGTTAGTGTTGCTAGCAATACTCCTTTCCTGTTGAGTGTCTTTGGTTTGGCACTGAGAACATCAGTACGTGTTTGATTTCCTTAATCGGGTAAATTCTAGTAAATCCATATGATTTCTCACAAAAAGCTACAGGGATGGCCTTATTCCACTCTAGAGATTGTCTGCTTTGTTTGGTCATTTGTTGCAATTGGCAAACATATTTGACATCTTAGTTATTAGATTTGCAAGATTGGACATACATTGAAATCTTTACATGCAATTGATGGACCGAAGGGTCCTGCAAAGATATTCATGGTCACTCGTTCCCTACTACAAAAGGCATTGAAATCGTTAGTCTTACCAATTATTGCTAAAGGTTCAGGAAGAAGAGAGACTAGGAGAAATGATCATAGAGAAGATGTTGAGATCTAATGTGTCACCCAATGTTGTAAAGAACGGATTCGGAGTTTGTTTGGTTGGCCTGCAGATAAAGAATATCCGGTTCATTCAGATTATGCGGCCATCAGTATTTCCATATAAATATTACGTATAAAAAATTCAAAAAAAAATAAAGATATAGAAACCTAACATGTCCATGGCCTAATGATAAGGCGTCCGAACTAAATCGGAAGATTGTGGATTCGTGTTTCAGTTGAGAAAGAAGGATGAGGAGAGAGAAATGAGGAGTTTGTGAAATAATAAGAGTGGGTCCAACTTATTTTTTAATTAAGCTGTGAATCCCACGCTTGATTTTTTAGTTGTGGATTTTTTTTGTTTTGGGTCTAATGGGCCAATTCGGCCGAATATTCACGTTATTCACCCGATCATATGGTTTGTGTGGCGAATATTCAGTTTGACCGCTTGATTGACCGAATATTGTAATGTTTGTTCGTTTTGCCACCGGATCAGAATATTTGGTCGAATATTCCGTTTTTTCAACACCGGTGTCATCAAGATGCAACTATAGGGCAAGAAATGCTATAAAATGTCGTAACTTTAAAACTTTTCATAACCAAAATTCTGAGGAACAAAGGAGGAAGAAATCACGAAATAGCAATTGAAAAGGCACACTTTTAAGTTTACATCTGCAAATGTTGATGACCGTTATGCTGATGTTTATCACATAAGTAGTAATTTACAAGCCACAACTAGATCTCTTTCATGAATATTTGAGAAGTGGGCTGAAATTAAAGCCGTCATGGATAGAAAGGAGATGAGAAGTGGTGGGATCAAAAATTACATCCCATTGACCAAAAGTCAAAAGGTCAAAGTGAAAGTCAAATCCCAAACAAGTGGGCCCAAGCTCAAACCCAGGTCCAAGCCCGAACTCAAGTCATATGGGTCCAAACCCAGTCCAAACCGGTCCAAGCTCAAGCATGGGGCTGGCTTCATGCCAAAGAAGAGGGGAATAAAATGCAATAAATTAGTTTGTATAAATAAGTAGGAAAATGTAAGAAAATTGGGTAAAAGACCAATTTTTGTAAAACCAATGGCTATTATGCAAAAGGTGTGCACACGGATAAAGAAAAGAGGCAAAAAGCCAATTTATAATGTCCAAAGGCTCAAATGAAAAATGTAGGGTATTTAAACCCCACCTAAACAAGAAATGAACAAATTTTTCTCCTTCCACAAAATACTAGGGTTTCGAGGCTCCATCAAAAGAGACAAGCATCTTTTCTTCATCTTCTTTCTCAAAGCGAGATCTAAAAGGAAAGAGAGTCTCTTGGGTCTCTCTCATCTCCTTCATCTCTTGGGTTGCTATTTTGGGATCTCGTCCCAAAGAGGGCTCCCACCTTCGGGAACCCCCAAAGAGGGAGCTCCCGCTGTCAGTACCCCTAAAAGTGGGGCTCTCGATGTTGGGACTCAAAGGGGACCTCCCGCTACCGGGACCCCCAAAAGTGAGGCTCTCGACATCGCCCCCCCCCAAATGCGGCTTCCGACCCATCAGGGTCCATCACATTCGGGACCCTCCTAAAGGGGGTCCTGGCCGTCCCGGAAGGCCACCAAAACTCTTTCCCCTTGTCGGGAATTCTCCGAACACACTCAAAACACTTCCTCCTTTAAAAAATTTCCAAGGGATGCTACCCCACATCCCACAAGGTAGCTGCTAGCATTCTTGATCCCCAGCTAGCTGATCGAGCAGCGGGACCCTCATTTCCCCTGATATGTTCAAAGAGGTCTAAAATTGTCTCCAAGCACAACACATATATCACATAATGAGTTGTATGCCATGTCAATCAAAGATTCCCTTGCGTAAAAGCGATGGGTAATTAACAGTAGATTTGTCCGCGGTTACCGGAGATTAGAATCCTCACAATCAATAAATCCCTGCCTACCACCTGATGGGGAATCTGTACAAGCCCAAAACACGAGCATATCCATCTCTATGGTGTGACAAAAAACACTCCAAGAAGGTTAAGAGAGTGCACAGAGCAAAAGTTAGTCCTTTTAAAGCCCAACCCAATTCATCCGGGACTTCCATGACTTTATTCCTTTTTATGCTATTTAGGTGCTATCATTGTGCCTATTGTAGCTTGTGGATGAAAGATTGCTCGGCATTCTTCTTGACAACAAATCTATGCAATCATCATGTAATAACTCAAATGTTTAGATTTTTGTCCCAGCTAAATCATTGAAATATCAAATTGTGTCGCACCTAATTTTTGCAATATCATTGAAATCAATCTTTCGTATCCTCTATGACGCACGGGAATGGGCACGGAAATGGATAAGGATATAAGACACGGCAAATTTGTAAAAGTAGGACAGGGAACACGTTGGTATTATATATTTGCTTATAATTGCTAATAGAAAATATATGTTAATATTCTATTACTAATTAGGTAGCTATAATTAGGCTATAAATGATAATAGAAAATATATGTTAATATTCTAATACTAATTAGGTAGCTATAATTAGGCTATACTCTTGTAAATAGGAGAGATTATCTCCTAAATATCCTCCTGTAGATCTCTTGTACATCTATAAATTACAAATGAATGCAAGGTTAATCCCCAAGGGGAATTCACCAATCTTCATGGTATCAGAGCCAACAAAGCTCTAATCTCTTCTTTTCTCCCTCCTATTCTCTCCCTCATGGTCGGTCATGACGCCGCCACTCCTCCTCCTCCTGCCACCGAAAAACCTTACGGCATCACCAACATCAAATCCTACATCCCTCTTATCCTAGACCTCGACGAACTCAACTATGATGCTTGGAGAGAGCTATTTGAGACCCATTGCGTCAGCTTTGGCGTTCTTGTCACGTTGATGGTACAACCACAGCCTCCGGGCCTACCGATAATGAATGGAAACGACTCGACGGTTTGGTGAAACTGTGGATCTACGGTACTATCAGCAAATCCCTCCTTCAAATGATCTTGAAGAAAGGTGTCACCGCTCGCGATCTCTGGCTCAGTCTCGAGAATCTGTTCTGTGATAACAAGGATGCTAGAGCCATCCAACTCGACAATGATCTCCGTAATATCGAGATGGGTGATCTTTCGGTCACCGCCTATTGCCAACGTCTTAAAACTCTCTCTGATCTGCTGTCCAATATCGACGTGATAGTTCCCGAAAAGAATCTCGTCACCTACATGGTTAACGGCCTCCCCGAGAAGTTTGAGCAAATTGGAAATGTCATCCGGCATCACAACTCCTTCCCTTCCTTCCTTCAAGCCCGATCCATGCTCCTTCTGGAGGAATAACGTCTCTCCAAAACCCGCAAACATCAAGCCTCTTACACCGACCATCCATTCTCTCCTACGATCCTTTACACTGCTGCACCGACCGCTCAGTCCTCCAACAGCAACTTCGTCCGCCGTAACAACGGTCGTACTGGCCGGAACTACAACCGCAACCGTCAGCAGTCCAACCAAGCATCACTGCGCCAGCCCTCGGCCCAGCATCCGACGCCCAACCCTTATGCCTGGGGCCCGTACTTCTGGCCTCCAAATTGGCCCGCTGCACCTCCTACTGCCAACCCGTGGCCCGACCACTCTGCTGCAAAGCTATGCCCTACTACCGCGCCTGGACTACTCGGCCCCAGCCTACGTCCATCAGCCCAACAGGCTCTCTCGGTCTCCGTTCCTCCGCCATGGACCTGGTTCGCGCCTGCGCCTGTCGATCAGCCCACTGCCTCGGTTGTGCCCACTACTTCTCTTCCTCAGGCCTTACACACCCTGGTCCTTCACGACAACGCAGGATGGTATATGGACACGGGAGCCTCCGCCCACTTGACATCCGACGTAGATAACTTACATTCTGTTTTTAATAATAGCATTATACAGTCCGTACTTGTTGGTGACTGATCCTCAATCTCTATTACTCACATGGGCCATGCACATTTACCCAATCCCCACCGTCCCCTTTCACTACAGAATGTGCTTATCTCACCCAAAATTATTAAAAATCTCATTTCCGTGCGTCAATTTACCAAAGACAATAATTGTACTGTCGAATTTGACCCTCATGGTTTTTCTATGAAGGATCTCCAGACACAGCAAACTATCCATCGGTGTGATAGCACTGGTGATCTCTACCCCGTCACCACCAACTCCACTGCCGCTCCACCTCTCACCCTCCTCACCTCCAGTCCCTCCATATGGCACAGACGTTTGGGTCATCCGGGCGACACTGTTCTTCAGTCTCTAGTGTCTTATGGTTTTATTTCTTGTAATAAAGACAAAACTCAAAAGTTATGTCATGCGTGTCAATTAGGAAAACATGTTGGGCTTCCATTTTATCGTTCAGAGTCTATTGTTGAGTCCCCATTTGATATTGTTCATTCAGATTTATGGACTTCGCCTATTTCCAGTATTAGTGGCATTAAATACTACGTTATCTTTTTGGATCACTTCTCACAATTCTTGTGGGTCTATCCCTTACGGCGTAAATCTGATTTCTTTTCAAAATTCTTACATTTTCGTGCTTATGTCCACACTCAATTTAATCGGGAAATAAAAGCTTTTCAGTGTGACCACGGTGGTGAATTTGATAATACTCCCCTTCATGATCTTTTTGCTGCTAATGGTCTGCTTGTTCGTTTTTCGTGCCCTCATACCTCCCAACAAAATGGCAAATCAGAAAGGATGATACAGACTATTAACAATATTGTCCGCACCCTTCTCATTCAAGCCCACCTTCCTTCTGGGTATTGGGTAGAAGCCCTCCACATGGCCACACACTTTCTCAATCTCCTTCCATCCACCTCAATACAAAATGACATTCCTTTCTCTAAACTCTTCCAAAAGCGTGTCTCATACTCTCATCTTCGAGTTTTCGGGTGCCTATGCTATCCCCATCTATCACCTCCTCATAAACTAGCCTCACGGTCTACCCCATGTGTCTTCCTCGGCTATCCGACTAATCATCGGGGTTTCCGGTGCCTTGATCTCACCACTAGAAAAATCATCATTTCTCTTCATGTCACCTTTGACGAGTCCGTCTTCCCGTTTAACTCTCTATCTCCTACTCCGTCCACCACATACAACTTCCTCGACGTCTCATCCGAACCGTCACATATCTCACGTCGTCTCCTAGAGTCGCCCGTTGTCCCCAACATCAATACAACCCCTCACACTACGGGGGTGCCCCCCACTAGCCCCACGGCCTCCACCACCCCACCATTCCACTCCACAGCCTCAACCTCCCCTACAACGGCATCCACGATCTCACCTCCAACTCCCCCTCCCTCTCCAACTCCCTCGCATCCCATGATCACCCGTGCACAGCACGGGATATCCAAACCAATTCAAAAACTCAACCTCCACATATCCACTCCCTTTCCTATTCCCCGCTCTCATATCCAGGCCCTCAAGGATCCTCACTGGCGTGCAGCTATGCAGGCTGAATATGATGCTCTTATTAAAAATGGAACTTGGGTTCTGGAGCTTCGCCCACCTGGGATGAATGTGTTTCGGTCTATGTGGTTGTATAAGCACAAGCTTCACTCTGATGGGTCACTTGAGCGACACAAGGCTCGCCTGGTTGCCAACGGCCGGGAGTTGACTATGACGACACTTTCAGTCCGGTGGTCAAACCAGCTACTATTCGCACTGTACTCAGCCTTACCTTATCACGCTCCTGGCCTATACATCAGTTAGACGTGAAAAACGCCTTCCTTCATGGAGCCTTACATGAAACGGTCTATATGCATCAACCACCGGGTTTTATTGATCTTGTTCATCCCGACCATGTCTGTCTCCTCCGTAAATCCCTCTATGGTCTTAAACAGGCACCCCGTTCCTGGTACCAGCGGTTTGCCGAGTATGTGGCGCGCATTGGGTTCCGTAACAGTTTGTCAGATACTTCTATCTTCATTTACCGTCATGGGGGCGACCCAATCTTCAATAATTACATATATAAATCTCTGTGTTTGTCTCTATATGTATATAATATACATACGTTGTTATGGAATGCAATATGCGATATCATGCGTTTGAGGACCGCATTACGCGTAAGCGAATTATGCCTTGCATATACATTTGCATATGAGATTTGCATTATTTAAATTAATAAAATCTGTGTGTGTGAGAGAGAGAGGTAAATTTTTTTTAAAATATATGGAAAATACTAAACATTGGTACAAAATATTAGTGTCCCTAATTTCAATATTATGAATATTGATGAATTATAAGTCATCAACTTATTTTAAATATGCAAAAAGTCAATGATATCATGAAAATAATACAAACGCTAAGAAAAAGAACGCATCTCAACCATGCGTAAATCTATGCAATTTCATTGAAGATTCATTACAAAACACTAAGTTAATTTTTAAGAATGAAAAATCAAAATGAGAATAATTTAAGGACTATATATTCATCAATCACAAATATTAAATAGTTCAAAAAAGACAATTAAATCATTATCATCACAATCTGGCAAAATAGATATTCAATTAAAGTCGATATCGTCAATGACTTGAGTAATCACTCATCGGTATTGTCAAATGTTTAGGAGAAAGTTTTTTGTATTCGTTCTCCAAATCCACCCTCTCTGGTATCTTTATCCTTCATTTCATCACCATTTTCAACCTCATTATTATGCCTTCAAGGTTTTGTAGTTGCTCTTAAGTCATTGGGTTTAGATACATGTATAATAAAAATACAAACCCGCTTCATAACCTGATTTTTTCCCTTAAATAACCCAATTTAAATAATTAAATCCTAAAATAACCCCAAAATCAAATTATTTTCCAAAATGATTCTGGGAGTGATAAGGTGGAGTTGGGGGGCCATGTCAGCAGAAAACTTTTTCTCCTTCTGAAAAATGCCATCTTAGAAAACCTTTTTGGAGAAGTTTTCATGCCATTTTTCACGCTATCTGAGATGGCGTTTTTCATGAAAAGAACGCTCATCCCCCTTGTAGGGTGTTTTTCGTCACCCCATTGAGATGGGAATACGCGTGCGCTTGTCAGGCGTACTACAGATTCCCCCTGTCTAGGGTAGGCGGGGTTTATTGATTGTGGGGATCCGAATCTCCGGCAGCCGCGGACTAAGCTGCCGTTAATTACCCCTCGCATTTGGAGCGAGAGAACCTCCGATTGACGGGTTAAACTGGTCATGCGAACTCAATGTGCAGTGTTGTGTTTTGAAGGGGTTTTGGATATATTGGGGGTCCCGCAGAGTTTTTACGGGGGTCCCGCTACCCGGATAGCGGGCTGAGGGTCAAGGGGGCTAGCAGCCCTCTTGCGGGGTGCGGGGCAGCGCAGCGCCTCGGCCCAATTTTTTTTTGAGAGGGACAGTGTTCTAGAGTGTGTGTGTGTGTGTATAAAGGGAAAGGGCATCCAAAGGATGTGTTAGGGCCAGCGCATCGCGTGTCTAACACGCGAGTGCTGGGCGCTTAGGCGCTGGCGCACCACGTGCCCGGCAGTGGGCGCAGGGCGCTTGAGCGCCAGGCGATCGAGCGCTAGCGCACCACGTGCGCACCACGTGTCCGGCATGTGGGCACTGGACGCTTTGAGCGCAAGGCGCTCGAGCGCAAGCGCACCACGTGCCTGGCACGTGGGCGCTGGACGCTTGAGCGCTCGGGCGCCGGCGAGAAAAATGGGGCTTTTAGTCCCAGAAATAGGATTTAAAATCCCAAAAGAGGATTTAGAGTGGAGTTAAACTCCTAAGATATTTTGGAGTTGATGAAAGGGGTTCTTCTTTGGAGCCCTGGGTCTTCCCAAAAATGGGGTTTTCGGAGATGGGCCTCCTTCTTCCTCCTCTGTTGGCAGGATCTTGAAGATCAAGAGATGTGAAATTTTAAAAATCTCTTCTTTTTGAGATCTAATGGGTGATCTAAGTTCGCCTTTGTGGGTTTTGTGGTGAAAAACTATTTAGTTTTGGAAAAGGAAGAGTAAAACTCTTGATTTAATTCAAAAGAAAGAAGAATGTTTAAAACCTTCAGAAAGGGGAAAGAGGCACAAACCCTAGATTTTGAGGGGAATGAAAAAGTATATTAGATATTTTCATCATGTTGCCTCTTATAGGCTTATATATTTACATATAGCCTCTTGGGCTTTACAAAATGACATTTTGCCAATCCCATGGCTCATGTGCCATTTCTTTTTGCACATAAGCCATGAGCTTTACAAAAATTTGGCTTGATGCCCATTTTGCTTATATTCATGCACAAAAAATTACATCAAATTATCTGTTACATAATTTCTATGTTGGCATGGGTAGGCTGGCCACGGGCTCGACTTGGGCATGGGCCCGCTTGACCTGGGCTTGGGCCCACCCGGCTTGGGGTTGACCTTTACTTTGACTTGGTCAACCGGGGTGCAAATTTTGACCCTAACACCCCTCACTCTTATCCTTCTTCCCCAAGTTATCTCATAACACTTGCCTCTTGTTCTTGCTCGATATTAACCCACAAAAACAAAAACAAAAAATAAAAATCCTAACTTTATCCACCATTTCCTTGACGTCATAAAAATTCTCTCCTTCAAATCTCAAAAGCAGCAATCTCTCATCCTCGTGCTCGTACTCGATCGAAATCGATACAACAGCCTCAAGGTACGCTTCGAAAACTTCAATCTTTTTGTGACAGGATGATTAATGGATCTGAACTCGATGATCACGATTTAATCGAGATCTCAATTGTTCGAAATGAACGATTGAATCTCTGAGAATCTTGAAGCTTTTGCTACCAATTGAATAAAGCATTGAGATCTGAAAATTATGAGAGTTTTGATGCCTTGTCGCATTAGAAACGGATCCTGAACGATCGATAATGGGATATTTGATATAATTGACACATAATAAGATAATAGACCATGGAATTAAGATTGAGGAGAAGGAGATGAGCGAAGAACAACATGTTTTTTTTGGACTTGGGATTTTCTGGATCGAGTGAAGAGAAGAGTGAGGATAGAGACGTGAGCGAGTAAGTTATGAGGGAAGCCAAAAACGCTATTTCAGATTGCATTTTCTTCAAAGAGAAAGTGCTATTTGAAATAGCGTTTTTTCTTCGTCCAACTTGTAGATGTTGTGGTCTCTATCCAAAGATGCTATCTGTGATGGCGTTTTTCAGAAAAGGAATACGCTATATCAGATAGCTTTTTTTTACTGACGTGGCATCCTCCATTCCATGTTGTCATTCCCAGAGTCATTTTGATAATTAATTTGGTTTTGGGGTTATTTTGGGATTTAATTTATTAAATATGGTTATTTAGAGAAAAAATCGAGTTTGGGGGCCACGTCAGTAAAAAACTTTTTCCCCTTCTGAAAAACACTATCTCAAATAACGTTTTTGGAGAAGTTTTCACGCTATCCGAGATAGCATTTTTCATGAGAACACACATCCCCGACCCTCTTCTCCTTTTTCCCCAAGTTCTTTCATAACACTGACCTCTTCTTCTTCCTCGATATTAACCCACAAGAAACCCCCCCAACTTTATCCACCATTTCTTTGACCTCATAAAAATTCTCTCCTTCAAATCTCAAAAGCAACAATCTCTCGTCCTCGTGCCCGTACTCGATCGAAATCGATACGACAGCCTCAAGGCACGCCTCGAAAGCTTCAATCTTTTTGTGATAGGATGATTAATAGATCTAAATTCGATGATCGTGATTTAATCGAGATCTCAATTGTTTGAAATGAACGATTGAATCTCTGAGAATCTTGAAGCTTTTGCTGTGAATTGAGTAAATCATTTAGATCTGAAAATTATGAGAGTTTTGATGCCTTATCGCATTAGAAACGGATCTTGAACGATCGATAATTGGATATTTGATATAATTGACACATAATAAGATAATAGACCACGGAATTAAGATTGAGGAGAAGGAGATGAGCGATGGAGAGCAGCGTTTTTCTTTTTTGGACTTGAGAATTTTTTGGATTGAGTGAAGAGAAGAGTGAGGAGAGAGACGCGAGCGACTAAGTTATGAGGGAAGTTAAAAACGCTACTTCAGAAAGCGTTTTCTCCTTGAAGAAAACGCTATCTGAAGCAGCGTTTTTTTTTCCGTCCAACATGCAGATGTTGTGGTCTCTATCCAAATCAAAGATGTTATATGTGATAGCGTTTTCCAGAAAAGGAATACGCTATATCGGATAGCGTCTTTTACTGACGTGGCACCCCCCATTCCACGTTGTCACCTCCAGAGTCATTTTGAGAATTCATTTGGTTTTGGGGTTATTTTGGGATTTAATTTATTAAATATGGTTATTTAGGGGAAAAAATCATAATCATACAGAGTACAAGAGTTTTTGAAGTTGGTTCCGATCCATTTCTTGCGGTTTATCAAAGCTTATATACAAGGCCATTAGCCAGTGTGGTGACAAGACATCTCAAGCAGGCGTTTGGAGCCATGATTTTCTTACCAAAGCTCAATAGTGCAAATAACTCCACTCACATTTTTACCCTACCTTCATTTTTCTCCATCTTTTTAAGGGCCGCAAACCATGCACTTGTAGCCAATTGACCGGCCCTGATTTTCGACTTGTTTCTAAATTTAGGGGGTGTTAGTGGAAACGTATTTTCAAAACATAAGATGTCAATTTTTTTTGTTTTCAAACTTGTGAGTTGATGGAAGGAGATTTGAAATGGCGATTTCAAATTTGTTAGTGAGAAAAGAATTTTTTTTATCACCAGTGCAAAGATGGTTTGCCTGTACTGTTTGTCCCTACAGTGGGAACCGTAGGGGCAACTTAAAATTGGCACCGTAGAGGCATTTCTATAGGAAAAAATTAACTTTTGGATCTACCATTCTAAAAATGGTCAAGGGATAAGGGCACCTAATACCCTCAAACAATTATACCTAATCCAACACTCATAAACTTAAATAATTTATTAGTACCCAAGGCCACAAATTTATCCTAATAGATGCCAAATACTAACAATCCAATTAAGATGCTCTAAGTTCTAAAAGGGTTTAGATCAAGGGTATTGTATACAACTTAATTTATATAAATCTAACCCTTGTAAAGCTTCAGACTTTTGAAGGAACAACAATCTATAATATGCATTCTCATAACTTTTATCTACTGAGAAAAAAAATGAATAAAATCTTACATCAGGAGGCAAGCCATTGGCATTCATCTCATCCTTAAAAAAGAAGGCATCCCGGCTCCCATTCATCGTCCCCACAATCAACGAATGGAAAGTGTCCCTCAAAGGCTAAACCCCATCGAGCATCATATCATTGTACACATCCCAAAACAAGAATCCCCTAACAAGATCCCAAATTTGCAAATCACCAACAAAAAAATTCAATCTTTTTGCAAGAAATCTGATCGATAGGGGTTTGATTTCTTACCCGCGTTGGGCGATTAGGGATCCAACAACGTCCCCGAGTACATCACCGTCATCGGATCCCTAATCGCCCAATGCAGGTAAGCAATCAAATCCCCTATCGATCAGATTTCTTGCAAAAAGATTGAATTTTTTTGTTGGTGATTTGCAAATTTGGGATCTTGTTAGGGGATTCTTGTTGAGGGATGTGTACAATGATATGATGCTCGATGGGGTTTAGCCTTTGAGGGACACTTTCCATTCGCTAATTGTGGGGACGATGAAGGGGAGCTGATTGGCCTTCTTTTTAAAGGATGAGATGAATGCCAATGGCTTGCCACCTGATGTAAGATTTTAATCATTTTTTCTTCTCGGTAGATAAAAGTTATGAGAATGCATATTAGAGATTGTTCTTGTTTCAAAAGTCTGAAACTTTATAAGGGTTAGTTTTATATAAATTAAGTTGTATACAGTATCCTTGATCTAAACCTTTTTAGAACTTAGAGCATTTTAATTGGATTGTTAGTATTTGGCATCTATTAGGATAAATTTGTGGTCTTGGGTGCTAATAAATTATTTAAGTTTATGAGTGTTGGATTAGGTATAATTGTTTGAGGGTATTAGGTGCACTTATCCCTTGACCATTTTTAGAATGGTAGATTCAAAATTTGATGGATAGAAGGCTTGCATTTCTTTTATGCCCTTTATAAAAAAAGTTTTCTGAATAGACCGAGGATAGACACTTTCTTTTGTTAGGTGTTGTTGATTATGGTGAACCGAATATCCTCCATCTCTACATTAAGCCTTAGCCTAAGGAACCAAGCGAAGGAGAAGAAGCCACCGATCCAACGTCGGAGGTCTCGATATTAAATCGAGGCTATCTCTGCATCAGAATCGACAACTCAATACAAAGATCAAGTTGTCTATTTGTAAGTCCCTTCCTAACCCTTTACCCTTTTAATATGTTAAAACTTTAGAATTTAAATAAAAGGAACTATTTTTGATGGAGGTCCTTTTCGGGTCTCCGCCAGATGTTGTCTTCCGTCGATTTCCTGGTGGACTTGGTTGATTATCTTCCTTCGCGTGCGAGTCTCAATGGGTTTTTGGAGGAAGAGATGAGGTGGGGGAGTTGTTGCTGAGTACCTGCAAAGAAGTCCCGGGGTGGTTTGGTACCACCGAGGACTCTCCGACGATCAAGTTAGTACTAGATCCGAGCAGAGCAACGGCTAAGTGGAATCAAAAATGGCTTACTTGACCCCTCTGTGATGGGGGTTTATATAGTGGCGGCAGCACGCGGCAGCAGGCGCGAGAATCTCGCCGGCAGTTACGCTCCCGACGTCGCGCCCGCGTAAAGAGAGGATCACCCATTAATGGGGATCGTGATGGCGTGGGACGTGGGATGCTGTTGGCGCAGGATCCGCGCATGATGAGATTTGCGGAGCGGCGGTTACGCCTGTGAGTGGTGGAGTTGGTCGGAGGGCCGAGGAAGACGGCCTCGGCCGGGAGCTTGGGGACGAGCGAGGAGGCCGAGGAGTCTTGGTCCTGTAGCAGTTCGGGGCGAGCTGAGGGCCGAGGAGGCTAATTTGCAGGGGGCCCCGAGGAGGGCCAGCTTGTGCTTGCAGGTCGGGCACAGGGCGGCTTGGTCGGCCCCTGCGGGCCCTTTCTTCTGAGTCTTGGGACACTTCATCTGCCACGTGTCATGATCTGAGCGAGATCGCCAATATTGAGCATCATCATTAGCCCCCCACTCTTGTCCCGACCAGCTAGCGGGTTGGGTCAGGAGTGGACTGCCGGGCCGCCCGAGGTAAGCTCCCTCCTAAGGTTTCGTCGGGACGCATCCCCGGGTTGTCAGCTGTCTTTTCTGCCAGCGAATTAGGGCGAGATCTCTGCATTTAAGGAAGGTGCGCCGGTTCGTGCATCCTGCCACTGAAGCGACGGTCCGCGTGTCAAGCGTTGGTTGGCCGACGCGACGTATGCAGACCTGTGGCGTCTGATGGGGCACGGTCCAGTGCGGGAACGATAAGTGGAGCAATCGGTCGTCGAGTTGATTTCGATCACCTGATGTCTTTTGTTGGGGCTTCGGGTCCGCTGCGGGGGATGACCGAGCAGGGAAGTTGCTCGGTTGATCTTGGCGATGGTCTTTGTAAATCCCCGTTTCCATTCTAATAAAAGTTTCCTATTCTCTGATTTCCAGTAGTTTCTTTTCTTTTTCCTTCATATTTTGAATTGGTTGTTAAGCTTAATATTTATATTTTTTCAAACCCTAAAAGTTAAAACCCAAGATTTAAAACCAAAGCCAATTAAACTAAAACCTAAACTAAAGCCTTTACTAATTTTCCCCAGCCCTTACTATTTTTCCCCAGCCCTCACTGTTTTTCCCCAGCCCGTTACTTTTAGCCCCAGCCCGTTAGCATTCCTCAGCCCACACTTTTTTTCCTTTTAAAATAAAACTCCTTAATCATTATCCCGGCCCATTCCCTGCGTCCCGTGACCAAATCCCCAATCGACCCGACCCGCTACTCCTGTTCATCTTCTTTGAAATTTTTCCCAACGGTAACCTCCCGTAACTCGCGCGCGCGATCCCTTTTCCCCGCCGCGCCTCGCGCCCACGCTCCCGCCCCGCTCCTGCCGTTACAACCGCGATACACACCTCCTCGTCTCCAACTCACTCCTCATCACTCTCTCTACATTCACCGAGCCCCCAAACTCGAGCAACCACTACACCTCTTAACTCCCCTCGACTCTGACGACGACAACCCCTCGGCAACTCTCGATCACTCCTCCTCCACCAACCTTCTCCCTCCACGACTTCACACTTCATCAACCCGAGCCCCCATTAATTCAACCTCTGCACACAGAAACCCATTATCCGACCGAGCTCGAGTCACCCCTGCACGCCTCCTCGACGCCGGCGACCCCCACCACGTCGTCGAACTCCACCTCCTCAGCATCACCACCCTCACCACAATTCCCAAACCCCACTGCTTAATCTCTCCCTCTCTCCAAAACCACACAAAACCCAAGATCACCCAAACCCATTTCCAAACATTTCACTGTTGCACTTCGCCGGAGCGCCGCCGCCGACCATCGTCAATCTCAGCACTACTCAAGAGATCCACAGAGCCTACTCTACACTTCCAGCGCGCACAAGACGACTCCGGGAAACTCCGACGTAAAACCCGTGTTTCGAACCAAGCTCGCGAGAATCCGTTACACGGCGTACGTCACGCGTCCGTGACGCCACTGCTGCCGTACGACCCCGAGACGTTTCCAGGCAAGTGTTTACTTGCTTCATGCTAATATATTAGTGGTATAAACCTAAATTATCTAGTTTACGGATTTGCCGATTACCGATACATAATGTGACCTATGTGTTCGATGCTAATCTCCCATGAAAATGATTGTTTATTTTGACGGAAACTGATATTTTCTATTGGCCCATAGGATGATAAATATAGTGTAGGAATCTCGCTGGAAAATACGATTGTTAGTGATAAAAATTGATACCCCAAAATATGCCGTTAAAACTAATATTTTCTCGTATCTGAAAATGAATAAAATCACCGTAAATTACATACCTACTGGAATGATGCGTTCGAGGGCTTAAATCGAAGCCGACTCGACGAACTTTAACCCTGTGTAAAATTTCAATGATTTCTGTTCTGTAACTGTGATGATAATTAGATCGGAATGCGACTCTGGACTGCAGTCCAGAGCGTTTCTGATTATTGTGTTCTGTCTCAAGACCTGCGTCACTGTGTTTTCTGAAGTCGTATGTTGCGGAACCCTGCAGTAGATTAAAGATATTTCTGTTAGTTAAACAAAACTGGTGGTTCCATTCCGATTCATCGCCGTTTGCTATTTTTAAACTATATTTAAAAGGGCAGAACGTATAACTGTCCAGAACAGATTCTGAAATGACACACTGAGGTTAAACTGTGTATAACTTTCAACGTAAAGATGCGATTGAGGATCCGTCTGTTGCGTTGAATACTCCATTGAAAACCCTAGATTTCATTTAACTGTAACATCGCTAAATTTTGAGCCCAACTGAGTGCAATTCGTGTCGCGAAACGGACGTTCAGTTCTGAAACTGAATCTCCAGCCGTGAGCACTTAAAATGAAATAGCTATATCTTGAAAACCGGAACCCCGATTGAACTGAAACAAATTTTGATGAATTGCTGACTGAGTGTTCTAATTATCTTACTTGTATCATTTTGCTGAATTCTTAACATATTAATTTACGCAAATTATTTTAGTTAATGACATGCATGTTGATTCATAACATACAGAGCTTATTGGTAGCATACAATACATATATCATACCCTTGCCATATACTCAGTGTTGGTGCGTGTGGACATTGCATTATTGTGCGTGATAGATGTTGGTTTAGGAGTGACGAGTACACCAATGGAAAGTGAATATTCGTGACAGTGATTGATACAGTGAACAGTGATGAAACCGTGCCATTGGTATACTTGTACACCACTAGATCAATATCATAAATAGTGTAAACCTGGGGAAAAAGGGGAAATCAAAGTGGAAAGAGTATCGTATTTAGCAGGACTGTGTTTAGAGGATGATCATTCGAACCGTGATACTGATACGTGTAGGGTAGGATCTAGCGATCCGGCTGACAGGGTTATGTCCCGGGCATGTGGGCCGTTGTCTCGGGTATGTACGAGACTCCTGTTAAACATGATCCTCCTTCCACTATGTGATTTCAAACATGACCTAGAGACCGATAGGGACACATAACATATTCTGCATCATATAGTGACATAGTGATTACTTGCATTGTTCCTACACCAGTATTACCTCATATACCTGTTTCATCTTATTATAATAATATTGATATTGTGTCGCTCTGACGACCTGAGTATGCATGCTCAGATTCCGCGGGAGGACCAGCACAGGAGACGGATCTACCTTTTGAGTTCACGGAGATATAGTTTGGTGAACCTTCTTCATTTACTGCTTTCCATAAAAGTGATCGTGAAATTGCACTTGGTTAGTTATTGTTCTTATTATCTGTAAATTGTGAACAATGGAATTTTAATGTAATAAATTAGTGATGTGATTCCTTTAATACTGTGCTTTATTTACTGATTACCATGTAGTGCTAGAAGCCGAAGTGTGACTACGGCGGGATGATTCCTTGACCGTAGGAGTATGGCTGGCTTAGTCATCCCTCGTTTTCCGTATTTTGGGAAGCGGGACGTGACAGTCTTGATCCCTGGCGTTGCGAGTAAGGAAGCTACCGGCCAGGGATAGCCGAGCAGGGAAGCGGCTCGGCTGCCTCTAGGAGGACTTTGATCCTTAGCGTTGGAGGGGTCGTAGGAGGCCTGCTAAGGATAACCGGTCAGTGAAGCTGCGCGGTTGCCTCTTGGCGAGGGCTTTGATCCCCGGCGTTGCGAGCAGGAAAGCTACTGGCCGGGGATAGCCGAGCAGGGAAGCCGCTCGGCTGCCTCTAAAGAGGACTTTGATCCTTGTCTCTGTTGGGTAGGAAGCTTCCCGCTGGGATGCGCCGAGCAGAAAGGGGCTCGGCGGCCTCGTGAAGAGGGCTTCAGATCCCCAGCGTTTGATGGGCAGGAGGATGCCCGCTGGGATGCGCCGAGCAAGAAGGATCTCGACGGCCTCGCGATGAGGGCTTCAGACCTTCAGCGTCTGATGGACAGGAGGACGCCCGCTGGGGATGCGCCGAGCAGGAAGGAACTCAGCGGCCTCGCGATGAGGGCTTTAGACCATCAGCGTCTGATGGGCAGGAGGATGTCCGCTGGGGATGCGCCGAGTAAGAAGGAACTCGGCGGCCTCACGATGAGGGCTTGAGATCCTCATCATCTGCTGGGCAGGAGGATGCCCGTTGAGGATGCGCCGAGTAGGAAGGAACTCGGCGGCTTCGCGATGAGGGCTTCAGACCATCAGCGTCGAAGGGGATGTGGGAGGCCTGCTAAGGATGGCCGGGCAGGAAGGAACTCGGCGGCCTCACGATGAGGGCTTGAGATCCTCAGCATCTGATGGGCAGGAGGATGCCCGCTGAGGATGCCCCGAGTAGGAAGGAACTCAGCGGCCTCGCGATGAGGGCTTCAGACCATCAGCGTCTGATGGGCAGGAGGATGCCCGCTGGGGATGCGCCGAGCAGGGATGAACTCGGCGGCCTCGCGGTGAGGGCTTGAGATCCTCAGCATCTGATGGGCAGGAGGATGCCCGCTGGGGATGCGCCGAGCAAGAAGAAACTCGACGGCCTCGCGATGAGGGTTTTAGACCATCAGCGTTTGATGGGCAGGAGGATGCCATCTGGGGATGCGCCGAGCAGGAAGGAACTCGGCGGCCTCGTGGTGATGCCTTTAGACCATCAGCGTCTGATGGGCAGGAGGATGCCCGCTGGGGATGCGTCGAGCAGGAAGGAACTCGGCGGCCTCGCGATGAGGGCTTCAGACCATCAGCGTCTGATGGGCAGGAGGATGCCCGCTGGGGATGCGCCGAGCAGGAAGGAACTCGGCGGCCTCGTGGTGAGGGCTTGAGATCCTCAGCGTCTGATGGGCAGGAGGATGCCCGCTGGGGATGCGCCGAGCAGGGTAGCTGCTCGGTGCCTCTTGGCGAGGGCTTTGATCCTTGATGCTGGAAGGGCCGCGAGAGGCCTGCGAAGGATGGCCGAGCAGGGTAGCTGCTCGGTGCCTCTCGGCGAGGGCTTTTGATCCTTGACGTTGAGGGGCCGTGAGAGGCCTGCGAAGGATGGCCGAGCAGGGTAGCTGCTCGATGCCTCTTGGCGAGGGCTTTGATTCTTGACGCTGGAGGGGCCGTGAGAGGCCTGCGAAGGATGGCCGAGCAGGGTAGCTGCTCGGTGCCTCTTGGCGAGGGCTTTCCGATCCCTGGCGTTGCGGTAGGGATGCTACCCGCCAGGGACAGCCAAGTGAGGGATCCTCGGGCTCGACTGCCTCTGGGAGGACTTTCTGATCCCTGGCGTTGCGGTAGGGAAGCTACCCGCTAGGGATAGCCGAGCGAGGGTTCCTCGGGCTCGACTGCCTCTGGGAGGGCTTTCTGATCCTTCAGGACGGGGACCGAGCAGGGTTACTGCCCAGTGCCTCTTGGCGAGGACTTTGATCCCTGTCGGTTGTGGTAGGAAGCTACCAGCCGGGGATAGCCGGGCAAGGACCCGACTGCCTCTGGGAGGACTTTGGTCCTTGGCGCGAGAAAAAGCTATAGGGCTGTAAGAAGCCTACCAAGGACTCTTGGCCGGGTAGGGTTACTGCCCGGTGCCTCTTGGCGAGGGCTTTTGTCCTGAAGGATAGCTGAGTGAGGGAACCTCAGGCCTCGACTGCCTCTGGGAGGGCTTTTTTGATCCCCGGCGTTGTGGCAGGGAAGCTGCCCGCTGGGGATAGCCGAGCGAGGGAAGCTCGGGCTCGACTGCCTCTGGGAGGGCTTTTTGATTCCCAGCGTTGTGGCAGGGAAGCTGCCCGCTGGGGATAGCCGAGCGAGGGAAGCTCGAGCTCGACTGCCTCTGGGAGGGCTTTTTGATCCCCAGCGTTGTGGCAGGGAAGCTGCCCGCTAGGGATAGCCGAGCGAGGTAACCTCGGGCTCGACTGTCTCTAGGAGGGCTTTTTGTTCCTCGGCGTTGCGGCAGGGGAGCTGCCCGCTGGGGTCGACCGAGCAGGGTAGCTGCTGGGTTGAATCTTTGACGAGGTGCCGCCCGCCCGTCCAGCTGGGGCTTTTTGATCCCCGGTGTTGCGGCAGGGAAGCTGCCCGCTGGGGATAGCCGAGCGAGGGATTTTCGGGCTCGACTGCCTCTGGGAGGGCTTTCTGATCCCTGGCGTTGCGGTAGGGAAGCTACCCGCCAGGGATAGTCGAGCGAGAGATCCTCGGGCTCGACTGCCTCTGGGAGGACTTTCTGATCCCTGGCGTTGCGGTAGGGAAGCTACCCGCCAAGGATAGCCGAGCGAGGGATCCTCGGGCTCGACTGCCTCTGGGAGGACTTTCTGATCCCTGGCGTTGCGGTAGGGAAGCTACCCTCCAGGGATAGCCGAGCAGGGTAGCTGCTGGGCTGCCTCTTAGTGAGGGCTTAGATCCTTGGGCGAGGTGGCCCTCGAGGCACCGTGGCGAGCCCCCTCTGTGCGACCCCGTCAAGGGAGGGGGTGTCAGTCTATTCGGCCGGCGAGGGCGTTGATGACGGTCGCCGGAGGAGGTTCACCCGCGCCTCCGGTGATGGGGAGGCGGCGGCTGGTATCTGGATCTTCAGGGTGATCGCTTGCCATGGGGATGGAGATCGGAAGGCCAACTTTATTTTTTGTGGAGTTTCGGTTCCCACAGACAGCGCCAACTGATGGAGGTCCTTTTCGGGTCTCCGCCAGATGTTGTCTTCCGTCGATCTCCTAGTGGACTTGGTTGATTATCTTCCTTCGCGTGCAGGTCTCAATGGGTTTTTGGAGGAAGAGATGAGGTGGGGGAGTTGTTGCTGAGTACCTGCAAAGAAGTCCCGGGGTGGTTTGGTACTACCGAGGACCCTCCGACGATCAAGTTAGTACTAGATCCGAGCAGAGTAACGGCTAAGTGGAATAAAAAATGTCTTACTTGACCCCTCTGTGATGGGGGTTTATATAGTGGCGGTAGCACGCGGCAGCAGGCGCGAGAATCCCGCCGGCAGTTACGCTCCCGACATCGCGCCCGCGTAAAGAGCGGATCGCCCATTAATGGGGATCGTGATGGCGCGGGACGTGGGATGCTGTTGGCGCAGGATCTGCGCATGACGAGATTCGAGAAGCGGCGGTTACGCATGTGAGTGGTGGAGTTGGTCGGAGGGCCGAGGAAGACGGCCTCGGTCGGGAGCTCGGGGACGAGCGAGGAGGCCGAGGAGTCTTGGTCCTGTAGCAGCTCGGGGCGAGCTGAGGGCCGAGGAGGCTAATTTGCAGGGGGCCCCGAGGAGGGCCAGTTTGTGCTTGCAGGTCGGGCACAGGGCGGCCTGGTCGGCCCCTGCGGGCCCTTTCTTCTGAGTCTTGGGACATGTCATCTGCCACGTGTCATGATCTGAGCGAGATCGCCAATATTGAGCATCATCAATTTTTAATCAAACCCTAATTTGTTTTAAAAAAAAGAAGTAACATATCTTAACTTCATTTAATTGTAATTAACTGCTTATAAATCTATATTTATTATTTTATATCAATATATTCACTTGTTAAACTATATATATGAAATTTCTTCTCTATCAATATATAACGTGCTACTCAGCATTCTGATATTATAAAAATTTGTATTATCCTATACTACTCATGCCTTTCATTCGATCAGCTTGAAGAATTTTGTGGAGTCGTTTGGGTGTTAAGGTTGATTGTGTTGACTTTTTGTGTGGATTGCGTAATGTTTAAGGTATTGTAGAGGCTTAGTGTTTTTTTTATCTCACAACACTAACCAAAAATGGCGCGTGACCGGCACAAGGATCACGTGAAATCCAGTGAACCCCACTGTAACCCAAGTAAGCCAAAGCCAGTAATCTAAACCATACATATAAGAAAAATGAGAATAATGGAGGAAAGATGCCATAGGAGGGAATTTCCTCCTACGGCGTCGAAAAAGTACAATCTCCGTCGTGTTTTCTGATGATCGGCATCCACCATCTTCATCATTATCATCTAAAGATGTGGGTATGCCAAATTTCATGTGATTCTACAACTTTTTCACCGTTGAATTAATGGGTTCAAAATTAACGGTTTACCGACAATAGAATTTTTTACGTTGCTAAATCAACGGTGAAAAAGTTGTAGAATCACATGAAATTTGGCGTACCCACATCTTAGATGATAACGATGAAGATGATGGGTGCCGATCGTCGGAAAACACGACGGAGATTGTACTTTTTCGACGCCATATGAGGAAATTCCCTCCTATGGCCTCTTTTCTCCATTATTCTCAAGAAAATATTGGAGATAGTTTTTAGAAAAGATTTATAAAATGAAATAAAACTTGTGTTGTAAAAAGTTAACGTTGGATAAACGGAAAGCACCTTCGCTGTAAATTTTGAATAAAATGCATATACCATGATAAAATATAAAAACATCCTCAGGAGCTAGCTTGACGCTCACACGGCAGAGACACAATCCACGCAAAAATATACGACGCTCTTTTGAAAGTGATATCAAATATCGACACATGAAAACAATATCTCAGGTATGTCTCTTGGATTAGTCATGCTCGAAAATTATATAGTTTAATACGTCTCATCCGCATCAGGATATCCATAACGACCTTCCGCCAATTGTAAGACATCTTATGTATTCTCACCTTAATCACTCATGTATTGATTACATATAAGCTCAATTGCTCATGGATTGATCACACTATGTCTCCGTAATCAGTTCTCCCCCACCTCGATTTGGATATCAACAAACCAGTTCACCATGTATCTATAATCGGTTCTCCCTATCTATTAGATAACAAACCATAAATATATAGAAACTCATGGTGGACGTATCATCATTATATCAAGAGTAAACCGCAATATGCAAATATAATCAAGTTTATAAAATAATACCACGCGGTTTCCCAAATATCATTGAAAACACGGCACACACCATTAACATAATCAAAACATGAATCATAAGCGTAGTGTAAACGAATAGCAATCACACACTAATAACATAATCATAAGTGTAGTGTAAACGAATGATGAGTAAGCACAGCGTAAATGAATAGCAAGTATAGCATAAACGAATAATAATTAAAGCAAGTATAGTGTAAACGACTAATAGGTAAAGCAAGTACAACGTAAACGAATAATTAATAAAGCAAGCATAACGTGAACGAATAAATAGTAAGCACAGCGTAAACGAGCATTATAAATGGATAGATACTTCCGAATAATCCAATTATAGTTTAAAATAGAACGAAATATTGTTTGGAAATAAGAAGGCCGCGATATTTTAAAAATAGATATCCCTTTTGAAGTCCAGTAGCGCATCCTTTGTATTATAGTTTTAAAATATGAAACGAATCGTTAGTTTTAGAAATAAGTATAATCTTTATATTTTCATATTCTTCCAATCGGAGTAAATGGTAAGACTCAGTAAGTCAATAATAAAAGGCCGTATTCGGCTAAACATCACCACCTCATTCTGTATGGAATCTCACATCGTACAATGAAAACAAAATATTTCATTGAATCAAATCATAACTTCATATTCGATAATTCCAAATGTTATGATAAATAATATAACGCGCTTAATAATAGTCAGTACGGATCTCTATTCTTCGTACGCAAACACAGTTCAAATAGTACGAACATCTAGTCTACGCACACACATAGCAATTAGTACGGATATCTAGTCTACGTACACACATAACAATTAGTATGGACATATAGTCACATACATGCATAGCGACCGGTACCATAAATATATAGAATGGTACCATAAATATATAGAAACTCATGGTGGGAGTATCATCATTATATCAAGAGTAAACCGCAATATGCAAACATATTCAAGTTTATAAAATAATACCATGCGGTTTTCCAAATATCATGGAAAACACGGCACACACTATTAACATAATCATAACGTGAATCATAAGCGCAGTGTAAACGAATAGCAAGCACACACTAATAACATAATCATAAGCGTAGCGTAAACGAATAGCAAACATAGCGTAAACGAATAATAAGTAATGCAAGTACAACGTAAACGACTAATAAGTAAGCAAGTATAGCGTGAACGGATAATAAGTAAGCACAGCGTGAACAAACATCGTAAATGGATAGATACTTCCAAACAATCCAATTATAGTTTAAAATAGAACGAAACGTTTGGAAATAAGGAGTCTGTGATGTTTTAAAAATAGATATCTCTTTTAAAGTCCAGCAGCGCATCCTTTGTATTATAGTTTTAAAATATGAAACGAATCGTTAGTTTTAGAAATAAATATAACCTTTGTATTTTCATAATCTCCTAATCGGGGTAAACAGTAAGACTCAGCGAGTCAATAATAAAAGACTATATTCGGCTAACCATCACCACCTCATCTTGTATGGAATCTCACCTTGTACAATGACAACCAAATATTTCATTGAATCAAATCATAACTTCATATTCGATAATTCCAAATGTTATGATAAATAATATAATGCGCTTAATAATAGTCAGTATGGACCTCTAGTCTACGTACGTAAACACGTAGTTCAACTAGTACAGACACCTAGTCTATGTATACACATAGCAATTAGTACGGATATCTAGTCTACGTACACGCATAGTAATTAGTACGGACATCTCGTCACGTACACGCATAGCGACTGGCTAGTCATGTACTCGCTCAACAATCAGTATGAAGACCTAGTCGCGCACATAAACATAACGTTGAATATATTATTAATCATACTAATATATCTAAAGCATGGTAAGTTCTACACGTGGCATGGCAGTTAGTAAATGTTTAAGTGTTCTAGTGTATACGTGTTATGGCAGTGACTAATGATGTGTACGTGTAGCATGTGAGTTTGTGTTGGTGCCGCATGGTAATCATTAGTAATTGTGCAAGTGTTCTAGCAATTGTGTTCGTGAAAGTATAGTAAAGGAAAAGAAACATGGCATTGATAAATTGAGCATATTCACGATAAACGGGCTAAATTGAAACTAATGAAATTTACTAATTAACGGGAAAGTGTCGATATACATACATGGCATGAATCATAAGTACATAATTGCATCAAGTATTAATTTAAATATGTTTTAAGGGGGTGCTATACGCCATCCACCCGATTTCCTACTCGTAGATACAAATCTACTCACCAACTGTAACACTAGCTAGTCGAGTCTCACGACTGTTGCGCCTCTCCTCATCGCCTCGGGATCCCCCGCACCCGATCTTATAGTCAATAATAATCACAAACATACAAGAGAAACCCCATCAATAGCGATATAAACTCAAGCAACTTGGCGCAAACTCAAGTTAATCAGGCCATAAAAGAGAATCAAACGTCTGAAGCACAAGGGTTAGACGTCTGAAGCAGACGTCTTATTGAGGCAGAGAAGAGGCAGACGTCTTACGCTTAAGGCCCAGACGTTTGGGAAACAACATGAAATAGTTACAGAGAGATCACATACGTCTGATGAACATATAGACGTCTGAAGAAGACACAGAGAAAAACCCAGAGAAGGAGCATACGTTTGAAGAACAAGTCTCAGACGTCTGGAAAACAATATGAAATATAAACAGAGACATCGTAGACGTCTGAAGCTCTAATCTCAGACGTCTGAAGAAGAAAACCGCTATTTCGAAAAACTGAAGTTTGCATAACACTTCAAAATCAAAACTTTTAACAAATTTCCTACTCAATCAAACCCACACAAGTTGTAACAAGAAAACTTGCACTAATATACAACAATTATAAGTAGCTATTTAAAACTCCATTTGTGTAAGATTTTGTAAATTCCCAGTTTCGAATATAATTTTTCCGTATTTTTCCAGATTCTATTCCAAAATTCTTTCATTCGTATATATATTTTATTATATTTCATTATTTTATTTTAAATATTCCTAAACCTATTATATGTAACCTAATTCCTAACCAAACCCGACCTGCACCCGCTTTCCCCCTTCTTCCTCCCTCGTTCGTTCTCCCTTCCTGCCTTCCCCCCCAAAGTCGCTCCCCACTCCTCGCACCCACGCCCCTGCGACTCGCGCTCGCTAACTCCCCCGTGCCCCGCTCGCTTCCCCAACGTCTACTTCCCCCAACGGCTCTCCCCTACGACTCCCCGCTCCTCGTGCTTGCCCACAACGGCCGCATCCCTCTCCTACTCTCGTCACGTTTCCCCTTTCCCCTACGAATTGCACCCACGCCCGCGCTCCAAGTCGCTGAACCCAACCCTTGACCTTGTCTCTCTCCCCCCTACAAAACCCTCACCTCCTCTACAACCGCGACCACCGAGTCCCCACGCCAAAGACCACCTCTGCCACCACCGTCCGCCTTGCCTCCAACCACCCGCTGCTCTCCATTCTAACCCTACCTCCTCTGAGCTCCTCCACCGACCCCATCTTCAACCCACCGACTCCATCAATACCGACCGCAGCCATCGACTTCCTCCTCCCGCTACACCTCCGCAACTCTTACGACCTCAACGCCGAGTACCTAGCCCCGACACCAGCCACTTCCCGCTCCACCTCGCCGACCATCTCCGAGCTACGGCCCTGCTCACCATCCCCCAAGCCACAGCACCCGAACCCACTGCGCCCCTGCGCCTCGCCGACGAGCCCGACCACCTTATTACCGGCAACCCCATCCACGACACCGAGCCTTCGTCCTCGTCATCCACCATCGTCGGCTTCACCATCTCCAAGCTGCAAGCTCCGAGCACCCCAACACTGAGCCCCTGCACCCACTGCGTCCAGCCGCCACCCGAGCTCGCTGCCGTCGCCGCTGCCTGTGCTGTGCTGTGCCCTTACGCGTGCCTTCGACGTCACCGTTGCTGCCTCTCGCCGACGTCGCTGCCGGGATTATCGTCGTCACGATTGTCTGAGGCAAGTGAACGCTAATCACTTGTTAATGCATGCTAATTAATACTTTTGAATTGGAAATAAATAAATAAATAAATAAGGTTACATAATGCGGAGTCACGTATACATCGAAATATTATAATTCAATTATCTTGTAACGAACCCTCTTTGTTTGATTATATTGAATGGAACCCGACTAGGAATTTACTGACCCGTATCAACATCATTTACAATTTCACCGAATTACAACTAGTTTGATCAATTAATCGAAACCGATGTTTCAACTGATACCCGTACATAATTTATGTGTTCGACGCGATACATACATGAAAACCCTATCTTAAATTACCGGAATTTATGATCGTCGAATCCATTACTGATTAATGAACGTCGTGTAAGGTTTTGCGTTAAAAATATCGTGTTTATAATCCTGTAACGTCGCCCCTAAAGGCAACACTAAAACTGAATTTTACCGCGCATGTTAACTTAATAAAATCACTGTAAATTAAATACTGGTTGGAACGTAACGTTCTACAGCTCATATCGAAAACGACTCAATAACCTAAAACCCCCTATAGTTTAATTCTCGACGTTTATAGATTTCTGTAACGATAATTGGTTGCGAATGCGGCACTGGACTGCAGTCCGGGGCAGCATTTCGTTGGGATACCTGACTTTGAATACCTGTACACCTCTGATTTGAACTGAAAATGCACGGAGCCTTATAGGGTCGCGTATATAACTTAATTAGCTAACACATGAATCTGGTCCCGTGCATTTTCACCGTTGTTTGTGTTCTCCGCCGAAAGGACGCGATCGGGACGTTTGGACGTCCGGGCCTGAACTTCGGGGGAAGATGCTATTTGGTGCTATCCGTCCACCTCTCCGAAGATGCCAAGTTGATTTATGGCACCATGCATCGAAGGTTTAGACGGATGCGGCCGATGTAGTAGACTTCGTCAGATTCCCCCTCATTTGAGGGGTTTTTGATTATGGGGACGCTCTTCCCTGCAGGCGCAAGCCCCTGCAGTTAATTACGCTACCGCATGGCGATAACAACTTTCTTCTTCTCTCCAGATGGTCACTTCGTGTCGTTGGTTTTTGTTTTGTTTTTGGTTGCCCGTGGATTGTATACGGAGACTAATTTATGTTGTCGTCCGTAGGGCGTGGATTAGTCCAAATCCGTATCTTCTTAGATTTGGGTTAGGGGTTGGGTTTAAGAATGCGTCAACTTAAACGTTTGTTAAGGATACGTTAGTTTAATTTTAGACTAAGATCAACTTAACAGGATCATTTAGATCCAACAAAAGAGCATTTGGGCTCTATTGTTTAGTTTATGGACATTGCGGTCGATTAGTTTAAGGACATCACGGTCCAATGTTAGTTTAAGGATATCTCGGTCCAATGTTAGTTTAAGGACATCTCGGTCCATGGGTTTTAAAGGACCCCATAGTCCGAGGTTAAGGATATCATAGTCCATGTGTTTTAAAGGATCCCACAGTCCAGTTTAAAGACGTCATAGTCTATGAAATGTATGGTTGTCGAGACCCGTCACCTCTCTGAAGACGCTGAAGGATTATAACGACATATATCAGAGGGGTTCAGAGATGTACCCTTGAACCGATGTGAGTTGGTTGAAAGATCTGTAGTCCAATTTGGGGCTAAGATCTGTTAAGATATTTATGAGCAGATGAGCTCAATTAATATGAGTTGAGAACTTATGGCCAATATTGGGCTAAGTCCAATCAGGTTAAAATGTTTTACATTTTATTTTGGGCTGTTGAGCCTTTATTTGGGCTTGACCCTTTTAACAATGCTTGAATTCTGACAATATTTTGTCTTTTATTGAATGCTGGGCATTCATCATAGCCTTGGGCTTATTAAAGAACAATTTATGTTCTATCAGTGCGACACGTGGCGCGCTTGGCGCTTTGCGCCAATCAAAGAGCGCAGTGCACTTCTGCTAAGTAGCGCACACGAGAGGGACACGTGTCGCGCTTGGCGCTGAGCGCCAGATGATGGGCGCTTTGCGCCAATCAAAGAGCGCAGTGAACTTCTGCTAAGTAGCGCACACGAGAGGGACACGTGTCGCGCTTGGCGCTGAGCGCCAGATGATGGGCGCATTGCGCCAGTTTATGAGCGCAGAGCGCTATTAGTTTAATGACGCACATGTGATTGACACGTGGTGCGCCTGGCGTTGAGCGTCAATCCATGAGCGCAGTGCGCTATTTCAAGAGCGCAAAGCGACACGTGTCGCGCTCGGCGCTGAACGCCAGTCTAAGAGCGTAGAAGCGCAATTCAAGAGCGTAAAGGCACAGTTCCAGAGCGCAAAGGCACATATGATCAATTTTGTGATCTAAAAAGAGATTTTGTCTCAAGATTTTAAGAACAAAAGTTCTTCAACCTCTTATATTGATGAAAGGCTTTGTCTTTATGGATCTATGATCTCTGTGAGAAAGAAGTAAATTCTTCTTTTATTTTATGAAGAGATCTTTTGATCTCTCTGTGAAAGATTTTTTTGTCTTTGTAGATTTATGATCTTTTATAGAAGTGAATCTTTCTTTTTAAATTACGAGATGATTTCATCTTTATGTTTCATCAACATCATTTTTTTCCTTGAAGAAAGTTTTCTTTTTGTAAGAGCTTGCTCTTTGTCTTTGAATTTCTCAAAGTTTATGGGTTTTTTTTTCCTATGAGACTTGAAGTCTTGGGGCCTTTATATAGGGCGAGCTGATTTGTTCAATCAGTTAAGGAGATCTTTTCTCCAATTGATTTGGGGATTTCCCCACCGTTGGATCTTTTGATCCAAGGGCTTCTGATTTACAGAAGGTAATCTTCTTGTTTTTAACAAGATTGGTAAATCTTTCCATACAGAATTTATTCTGTATTTTTAGTGATTTTTTAATCACCATTGGATCATTGATCCAACGGTGCTATGATTTACAGAGCACAATCTTATTATTTGGAAAGATTTTGAGAAATCTTTTCTTAACAGAATTTAATTCTGACCAATTAATGATTTATCATTATTATCAGATCTTTGATCTAACGGTGGGGAGCCTTTAGTTCCAGCGCTAGCGCACCCGTGCTTTGCACATGGTGCGCTGCTTCGAGCGCAGCGCATCTAGCGCTAGTGCACACGTGCTTTGCACGTGGTGCGCTGCTTAGGGCGCAGCGCACTTGGTGTTGTATCTGAAGCGTTGCTTAATTTCAAAATTTAAATTTCAAACAGAGTTTTGCTCTGATTGGGGGAAACAAATGCCCCCCACCGTTGCGCTCACGCGGCCCACATGTGAGTGCAACGGTGGCAGCATCTGCACCCTTGGATCAACTCAGAAGTTGAAAAGGCATTTCAATGCCTATAAATAAGACCCTTGTTCATCTTCTTCCTTCTGGGAATTATTATTCTCTTGCAGAGCATAGCTCTTTTGCTTAAGAACTTTTAAAGAGTCAAAACTCTGCTAAAATTTAGGTAAAGATTAAATCTTTTAATAATCTAGGGTTTCACCCATTAACAGAGCTTTGTTCTTCATAGATCTTTGATCTAAAGAAAACCCTTTTAGGGTTTCATCAACGGAGCTTTGCTCTCTTGAACCCATAGATCTAAAGAGATCCTTTCTTTGGGTTTCTTAGCCCATGAACAGAGTTTTGCTCATAAAGAACTCTTAGAGTTCGTTCATGGATCTTGAAGATCTCAGAATTTTTCATTCATGTATAAAAAAATTGATTTCAAAATTTTTTTTTGATGGATTATTTCATCATTTTTCTTCCAAAACAGGGCTCTTGAGGAATTTTTATTCCTTCAACATTAGAACTTGACATGTGTCATTCTGTTACAGAGCACTGCTCTCAAGGGGAGATTTACTCCTAAGCCCGAGGGATTTCTCATTAAATGAGAATCAATTGAGGATTTCTTCATTAATTGACAGTCTCATCAAATGATGAGGCTGTTTTATTAATGATAAACTGTCATCTAGATTTTGTGGGTCCCGCTTTGGTCATCTTTTTATTGCATTGCAGTGCGGTACGAATTTTAAAGTACCAAGTGTCAGAATTTAAATTATAGCACTGACGGTTGACTTTGTTCTTTTTCGCGCAGGTGGCATGTCTTTCGACACTTCTTTTCCGTTCGTCCGCTCAGAAGGCGGATTTCCTGAAGCACCCATAGACCGAGAGGTTCTTGCGCTGATCAAAGACCATGACCCGGAGCACAAGAATCTTCACCTATGGGGTAGATGCTATGATCAAATTATTAGAGGCCGCCGGATCTTTTCTTGTGCGACGCCCTCGGACCCTATCTCTGCGATCCCTTATGCAGATGCACCCCCGATCAATTATACTGTGGAGGAGGTAAATTGGACTTCAGAAGGTCTCCTTCGGCCTTCTATTGCCGCAGTACCCGTGCGGCCGCCGGTGGCTTTGGACACCCTAGGGCGGCGCATATGTCAGGGCGAGTCGCGCCCTTGGGGACAGCCCTACAACATCGGACTGATTCCCCGTCACCCGGCCGGATACTTACAGTGGGCCCGATATATCTTATCGGCAAAGAAACCGCAGCTGCTGAAGCTTGGCTTATACCCTGCGATCTACGCTTCCTTATTCCAGTATTCTGCACCTCCCACATGGTGGATCAAGGCGTTTTTAAAGCAGTGGAACATTCCGACCCACACCTTCCTCCTATTGGATCGAGAGGTCTCCATTTCCTTGGAGGAATTCGCCGAGGTCTCTGGTTTACCCGTTAGGGGAGAGCACTACGAGGAGCTGCTTCCTCCGGATGAGTATATTTTTGCCACTAAATCAGTGGTAATGGGTCTTACCCCAGAACGCCATTCAACACCAGTTCCCAAGCTTGATAAAGGTGTTGAATATATATGAGAGCCTTTTTCTTGAATCCGGAGGCCGGGGGGTTACTTTTACGGATTTTATTGCTCGTTTTCTTCGTGCGGAAGTTTTATCGCGACAAGGTGAAAAGTTTGCCAAACTTGATGATCCTTTCGGCTTTGGCTTGGATCGCCGGCCAATATTGGAAGCTGATCAAAAGGATTTCTTTCTTCCAAACGTCGCGATCTTCCCCTTTTCGGAAATTGCCGCTCCGGGCGTTGATGAGGAAGCATTCTTTCTCGGGTTCCTCGGTTTATGGTTAAGCTGGTTCGCGCTTCCTATGCACTCTCGCTACATAAGGTCTTCTGTCTTCTACCTTGCGCATCGAATGGTTGCCGGAATACAAGTGACCATCGGGATTGCTGGGTTAGCTTACCTATATCACGACCTCAGCTTGGCGGCGGATACTACTGAGCCAGGGGTGCAGTCTGCCAACTTCTCAATGCATTATTTCACTTCATGGCTCGAGTTGCACGTGCTTGGGGTCTTCGGTATCCATAAAAGACCCTCCTTTTATGACAGATGCAAGTTCCCTCGTATAATGCGGTTGGTTGACGCCTCCATTGTAAGTCCGTTACCGCGGGAAGCTAGGGGTTTACTCCTTTGTCCACGCACGGTTGGAGATGGTATGTCTTTCACTGACAAAGTTTTGACCGTCGGCCAGGAATCTTCAAAAGCAGTGCTGCCATTGCAAGACATTTTTAAAGATGGGACCTCTGTGTTGAAAGTTCGGGAGATTCTTCATCTGTAGTCCATCAGGCCGGGCTTTCTTGTATTTAGGCAAAATGATGCGGCGTTATTCATGAGATACAACCCGCATCGTTTCGCCCAGCAACTGAGTTATAATCAGGGCGTCTCGTTTGAGGCTTTTTTGGCAGAACATACTGCTACCGAAAAGGGAATACGAGGCGCGCCGCATCATTTTATGCGCCTGAACACAGGGTCCAGCTTCTTTATCAGCGAACCGAGCTGTATTCCGAAAGCCTTGAATGTATATGTGGCCTGGTATCAACATTCGATGGGCGCTGTCATTAGGGAGGAGAAGCGATTGCTGCTTGATCGCAAGGGCACCGCTCCGGCTGGTAACCCAAATGTTCCTCTGAAGCGACGGACCATTGTCCGTCATCCTTTAAGAGAAGTTGCCGCGGTCGAGGTTCCGCATGATAGGCCTGAACTGCTGATACCCCATTCTCCCATGGAAACGGTGACTGTGGCGTCTCCCGAGTCTGGCGTGGGTTCAGATATCGGGACTCGTCGTCCCAAGGTGCCCACCAAGCGTAAGCTCGTGCTAGCGGCTACGGGCACTCTCTCGCAGAAGAGGAAGAAGAAATCGATTTTCTCTGCAGACGTTGTGCTCGACCAGGAGCCTCATGCTCCTTATAGCGAGGGCCTGAGCGAGTATGGGACCAACGAAGGCCTATTCATAGCGCCGGATGATACCGACCTCGAAGCTGCTATTGCAGCTTCCGAGCGATTAGCAAGCCACAAAGCGGGACTGGTCATTCTTGCTGAGTCAGGTAATCTTCGGTCGCATCTTTTTGCTGTTATATACTTGTCTATTATCATGCCTTGACTAATATCTTGTCTTTAACAGGCATTTCCACTGAAGCAGCTCTCGTGGCTTCCCTTAAGACTTTTGAGAAGGAGGAGAGGATTCGCGCTTCACCGGGCGTTGGTATATCTCGGCTCACTGCGTCTTCATTCGCCTTTCTTATGGACAATCTGACCCCCTCCTTATCTTATCGCAGGGACTACAATGCCAATCCCGTAGGGTGATACGGAGATGCTTCCAGGGCCAGCCATCGAAGTCCCGGCCTCCTCAGCACTGCCAAAAGAAGCTTTACTCAAACGACCGATGACGGATGCTATAACGGCTCCAGATGTAACTATTGGCGCGGACGATGACGTCCCGTTGTCGGAGGTCTTGAGAAGATCCGCTCTCACGGCCCGGGTGGAAAGAAAGCGTAGAATGCGCGCAGCAAGGGAGCGTAACGCCGCCTTGGCCGCGGGTGCAGGCTCGAGCACTGCTACCCCTACCCCTACTTCTTCAGAGGATGTTTCGGCCGCCCTGACTACTGCTCACAGACAGGCAGCGCGTGCGGCTCGGGAAGCAGTTGAAAGACCGACCCAAGGTAACGTGACATTGAGCTCTTTTGTCAAAGTTTTAATTTTCAGATTCTCATGTATTCTATCCTGCAGGGCCGAGTCTTGATGAGGTAGCGGTGGGTGAGATGGCTGCAATTGCCGAGCCTGAGATAGCGGTAGCTGAGATGGCTGCAATCGCCGAGACTGAGGTAGCCACTCTTTCTCAGGAATCTGGCACTGCCCCGATCGCCATTCTTTCCGCCTGCGGTTCTCTGCCATCCCCTGGCGTCACGAATGTTACGACGGCTCTCGTAGAGTCAGGGGATGAGGCTACGGGTGGCGAGACCATTCCGTTGGAGGAGGGTGAGGCAGTCGCTGCATCCAGTGATGCCCTTGTTGCGGTCTCGACCGGCGACTTGCCAGGTAGATTTTGGGTCATTGCTTTCCTTTTCGTTCTGCAATCCCTTTCAATCTCTCCTGACACCAGCTCTTTCGCTACTAATGCAGGCGTGGCGAGCGTTAAGATTGTGCCACCCGAGGAAGTATCGCCAGTTTCTACTTTGACGGTGGCCGCCCCTTTGCCTTCTCTCGTATCCTCTCAAATGCTGGAAGGTACGGACTTGTGACCCATCGGTTTCATTGTGGGCAATATACTTTATGTACTGACACTGCATTATTACATCCTTGCAGGAGTCCTTTTTGATCACCTGTATCAGGTGCTGCATCCACATTTCTCCTTCTAGTCAGAGATTGCCTTTTCTAGCGGAGCTGGTGAGTACGGCCTTCAGCTAACGTCTTTTCTTTTCCTTCCCGGGCAGTCAAATCGTTTCTAATTCTTCTTTGTTTTAATTGCAGCTCTACAGATCGAAGGAGAAGATGAAAGAGCAGTTGCACCACCGGTACTCCCGGTCTTGCCACCTGCTGCAGCCGGTATAGTAAACTCCGTTGTTCATGAACCTCCTTTATTTCCTGAACCGTTATTTGACCGTGATTTGCTTTGCAGCTGTAACACCGACTTCAGCTTCATTCGAGTCTAGAATCATAATGCCAGCGGGCCCCTTTTCCAGACGTCTATTGTCATGCCCCGCTTCCCGGTGTACGGCGAAGTGGACGCGACGAGATCCGCTACGTATATACTTTAGAAGTACATACGCTAAGCGTATCTAAGCAATATAAAGTAAATCACAAGAGACAAGAGATATAGAAATAACAGCAACTTTATTAATAACATTCTTTTGTACAATGCATGAAAAGTAATTACAACTGAAATGAAAAGCGATACCTAAATAATGGCATAACAGGAAATGAAAATACTGAGTAGAACAAGGTACAATGTCTAGAGCTCAGGGTCTTCGTAAAACTGCTCCAAGTCTTCACCGGTGGGCTCGATCTTTGCTGGGTCCAAAGTACCTGACGACATTCAAAGAAGAAGGAAACAGAATGTCGTCAGCGAACAGGTCGCTCGGTAAGTCCTAAAGATAAGGAAGAATTAGAAAGACAGAATAAGAGTAATTTGCTAAAGTATCATGTTGTAGAATATTGTGGAATATTGTGTTAAAGCTGTTGTTTGTAGCTTGGTACAGAAGGATGCCAGTGTATACGAGGGGGGTCTCTATATGCTAGAGACCAGGGCAAACGGAAAGTACAAGGAACCGTTAAGCCACGGTACAACAGCAACGGAATATAGGTTAGGTGTCTTAATCTGACCACCTCGTGCCACCTTTAACACCTTCCGTACCAATCTACCCCTTAAACCCCGTAGTGTTTTAACAGTATTGTTGTATTGTTTTATGTAAGTTGGATGACTGACCAAAACCATGATATCAGTAAACGGATTGTATCAGGTAATTGGAATAACGGAATAATGGATGTATATCCATGGTTTGATTCAGTCAAGTTGAATAGATTGTTAACTGGATTCAGGGATTCATGTGTTCATTGAATTGGAATATTAAAGAATATAGATTGACTTGAATCATATTCAAGTCAGAAATAGTCAGACTCAAACCCGAGTCAGACTAAAAGAAAAGTAATTTGAAGTTCTATAATTGTTAGGGTCCTTATTGTAATTTATAAAACTTGAGGGGGTTTTATGTAAAAATGTACTTTTGTATAGTTTTCAAGATACACCTCAAGTATTTATTATTCGTCTTTATAATTATAATAAGTGCGATTTTATTTAGTGATATTTCTAGTGAATATATCCTAATAAAGGTATTAATCTATAATATTGATTTATTTGAAATTCATGGTATTTTAATGTAACATTTTAATCTTGTAATTTTTAGGAAAAGGTGGAAACTTTATCTTATAATAAAATAGGTGTTTAAATGATAAATATACATATGTTTATACAAGAATAATTTTATATAAATATTTTATTTTCCAAAAATCTCATTTTTCTTAAATGTCGTATTTTAAATCTTTCGAGACCGAATGCTTCTTGCGGAGGTCTGAATCTCGCACTACTAAGCTCGAGGGTGCACGATAAACCGTACTATCCCTAACGAGTTCCCCAAAGGTGGGTTGTAGTGGCGCTTTGCAAAGATTTAATAAATACTAATCATTTAGAAAACGGTTTTATAAAGATAAGGTATTTATTTGTAAAAGGGTGTAAATTTCCGTATTTTAGATTCTAGGGTTTTCTAAGCCAACTAGCCTATTTCTAAATGGTCTAAACGACACGTCATTAGAAGGCTCAAATCGCCTCTTCACCGCCAATTATGGCCAGGTAAGTACAAGTGAGGAAGGAGGGACCCGTTCACGAATCGTGAGACGGGCCTTTTAAAGTTACCTAAGCTCATTTGCCTAGCCTAGACACCACAAAATCAGGTTTAGATAAACGATCGATGTCCATGACATATCGTATTTTCCTATTAAAAGATTTTGTTTTAAAATTGTATACTACTTAGAACTTTCAGAAAAGGTTTATAAAGAAAATGGTATTTTAATATAAAGTCTTGTATTTCCGTATTCTAAGTTTTGATGATATCAATTAGGGTTGTATTTGCGTGTGTGTGGAGGTAGGTCATTACCTCGTGATCTATTTTAAGGTATAGTGAAGTTTAGGGGTTAAATATGATAAACTAAACATGGTGGTATTTAAGTGCGAAAATACGGTATTTTGCAAAAGTTATCATTTCATGTGTGAAAACTTGTCCAAATTGATTTTTAAGTGATTAGTAGTCAACATGAATATGTTTAAGCATTATGGAATTTGTGACAAGTGAGTTTTGATAGAAAACCGAATCGGAAATCGGTTTGTTCGATTTCCGTCGGGTTTTAAAAAGTCGTATTTTCCTTAAAAGAAAAGAAAGATAGAAAGAGTGGGACTTACGGTATTGGACGAGCTAGAGAGTGCTAGGAAGGTAGTGGGTTGTCGGTGCGTCGAAACGTCGTGAAGGGTCCTAGTACGATCGCCGGAATTCGTCGTCGATTTCGGCAGCGCTTCGCCTTTCGCTCTTTTTCTAACGTACCGAGTTCTCTTGAAATTTTTAGAGAGTGGACTTAGGAATGTAGGGTGAAAGGGTAGAGGGTAGGGGTGTTTATATAGGGCTAGGCTAGGGTTAGGGTTTTAATTAAAAAAAATATAAAAATATATAAAAAAACATTAAAAATCATTAAATTTTGGAATAAAAGTGATTTATTGAGAATCTGGTAACCGATCAAAGAAAATAAAGTATGCAGGGGGGATGACCAGGTCAACACGGAGAAATTCCGTGTTGACGACTCGGCCGTCCGGCCGAGTTTGGCCGGCGGCGCCGGCCGAGTCGGGGTACCTCTGGGTGGGAAACTCATGGGGGGAATTTTGGTGTATTTAGTTTTTTTATGTTCAGTATAAATTTTGTGAGTTATGGCTGTTTGACTGTTGACTTTCCAAAAAAATTAAAACAAAATAATATAAAAAATAATGTGGGGTATGGGATTTGAACTCTGGTGGCTTGGTTCAGCAGTGCAAGGTATTACCAATGAGCTACAAGCTACTTCTTGTAATTATGGAGTGAAATAAATACTTAAAGAGATATCAGCTGTAATAAATACTCCAAGTATACATTGAATTTAAATCAATTCTTTGTACATTAAAAATAGAGTTGTTACATCTATCTTCAAAAGGCGCTGTGAATAGTCTGCGTATTTTGCTGCTGAGGTTAATCCCATGCTGGCGACGCTCGTGCACTTTCACAGCGAGGGCGTCATTGAGTCTTGGGTTAATCACTGTAGGAAAATTGAGGTTTTTCTGCATGAGCTCGAGGTCGGACGTCCTGCTCCCGAGGTCCTGGATGTGAACTCTCAACGGGCTGCATGGGCCGAGGAAAGCACTCCTTACTTCCGCCATCTTGAACAGGAAGCGGCCTTAAAGCGTAAGGAGTGCAAAGAGACTTCGAGCGAATCTGCTCGATTGCATGCTCAAGTTGATGCAAACGCTGCACAGCTGAAAGTTATCTACGATGTATTTCTGACGGGCTCACGCTAAGGCAAAAGCTCGATCTCATTGAGCGAGATGCACAGAATCGTGGGGCAGCTCAGCGGGTCGTCGAAGAGCAACTTTCATCCTATTTGCAGCAACGAGCTCAGGTTGAAGTAGAGTTGGGCCGCGACAGCTGACCATGAAAAGGGGTTGAGGGAAGTGCGCGAGCGGCTGATTAGTCTATTGAAAACGCTTCCCTCCCAATAATTGTTTTTGCACCACTTATAATTTTTGAATAAAATGTATCCCCCTTTTTTTATCCTTACATATGATGTAAATTGTACTCAATTGAATTTATGAATAAAAGATGCATTTCTTTCGTACTATATTGTGCCACTTCTCGCTTTCTTCTTTTCTTTGTTATTGGCATGTCACTTTAGTAAGCGTAGCCTTCAGATGATAGAGAGAGCATTCCGTTTTGAATTCTTCAAGAGGTAGCGATGGCTTAGGAAGCAGGTTCAGATCTGCTGCCTAAGACTTTTCAACTTCATGAGCCGTGAGGGTCTCATAAAGACTTTTCTCCCGACGAGTCGAGAGGATCTCGTAGGTGTATTTTCTCCTTAGGAATCGTGAGGATTCCTAAGTGCGTTTTCTCTTATAAGTCGTAAGGATCTTACAAGAGAGTTTTCTTCCTTACGGATCGAGAGGACCCGTAAGTGTTTGATGAGATCTACATCATCCGCGTTTCACGGAATCAGGAGTTGCTCTGGGCGTTTCCCACGGGGTCAGGATTGACATAGGCCGTGTTCCACATGACCAAGAAGTTGCTCTGGATGCTTCCCACAGGGTCAGGATTGACATAGCCGTGTTCTGCGAGGATCAGGATCCGCTCTGGACGTTTCCCACAGGGTCAGGATTGACATAGGCCGTGTTCCACGTGACTAGGAATTTGCTCTGGATGCTTCCTACGGGGTCAGGATTGACATAGCCGTGTTCTGCGAGGACCAGGCTCCGCTCTGGACGTTTCTTACGGGGTCAGGATTGACATAGGCCGTGTTCCACGTGACCAGGAATTTGCTCTGGACGTTTCCCAGGGGTCAGGATTGACATAGGCCGTGTTCCACTTGACTAGGAATTTACTCTGGACGCTTCCCACGGGGTCAGGATTGACATAGCCGTGTTCTGCGAGGACCAGGATCCGCTCTGGACGTTTCCCACGGGGTCAAGATTGATATAGGTCGTGTTCCACGTGACCAAGAATTTGCTCTGGATGCTTCCCACGGGGTCAGGATTGACATAGTCGTGTTCTGCGAGGACCAGGCTCCGCTCTGGACGTTTTCTACGGGGTCAGGATTGACATAGGCCGTGTTCCACTTGACCAGGAATTTGCTCTGGATGCTTCCTACGGGGTCATGATTGGCATAGCCGTGTTCTGCGAGGACCCGGATCCACTCTGAACGTTTCCCACGGGGTCAGGATTGACATAGGCCGTGTTCCACGTGACCAGGAATTTGCTCTGAATGCTTCCCACGGGGTCGGTTTGACATAGCCGTGTTCTGCAAGGACCAGGATCCGCTCTGGACGTTTCCCACATGGTCAGGATTGACATAGGCCGTATTCCACGTGACCAGGAATTTGCTCTGGATGCTTCTTACGGGGTCAGGATTGACATAGCCGTGTTTTGCGAGGACCCGGATCCACTCTGAACGTTTCCCACGGGGTCAGGATTGACATAGGCCGTGTTCCACGTGACCAGCAATTTGCTCTGAATGCTTCCCACGGGGTCGGTTTGACATAGCCGTGTTTTGCGAGGACCAGGATCCGCTCTGGACGTTTCCCACGGGGTCATGATTGACATAGGCCGTGTTCCACGTGACCAGGAATTTGCTCTGGATGCTTCCTACGGGGTCGGTTTGACATAGCCGTGTTCTGCGAGGACCGGGCTCCGCTCTGGACGTTTCCTACGGGGTCAGGATTGACATAGGCCGTGTTCCACGTGACCAGGAATTTGCTCTGGATGCTTCCCACGGGGTCAGGATTGACATAGCCGTGTTCTGCGAGGATCAGGATCCGCTCTGGACGTTTCCCACGGGGTCAGGATTGACATAGGCCGTGTTCCACGTGACCAGGAATTTGCTCTGGATGCTTCCCACGGGGTCGGTTTGACATAGCCGTGTTCTGCGAGGACCAGGTTCCGTTCTGGACGTTTCCCACGGGGTCAGGATTGACATAGGCCGTGTTCCACTTGACCAGGAATTTTCTCTGGATGCTTCCCACGGGGTCAGGATTGACATAACCGTGTTTTGCGAGGACCAGGCTCCGCTCTGGACGTTTCCCACGGGGTCAGGATTGACATAGGCTGTGTTCCATGTGACCAGGAATTTGCTCTGGATGCTTCCCACGGGGTCGGTTTGACATAGCCGTGTTCTACGAGGACCAGGCTCCGCTCTGGACGTTTCCTACGGGGTCAGGATTGACATAGACCCTGTTCCACGTGACCAGGAATTTGCTTTGAATGCTTCCCACGGGGTCGGTTTGACATAGCCGTGTTCTGGGAGGACCAGGCTCCGCTCTGGACGTTTCCTACGGGGTCAGGATTGACATAGGCCGTGTTCCACGTGACCAGGAATTTGCTCTGGATGCTTCCCACGGGGTCAAGATTGACATAGCCGTGTTCTGCGAGGACCATTCTCCGCTCTGGACGTTTCCCACGGGGTCAGGATTGACATAGTCTGTGTTCCACTTGACCAGGAATTTGCTCTGGATGCTTCCCACGGGGTCAGGATTGACATAGCCGTGTTCTGTGAGGACCAGGATCCGCTCTGGACGTTTCCTACGGGGTCAGGATTGACATAGGCCGTGTTCCACGTGACCAGGAATTTGCTCTGGATGCTTCCCACGGGGTCGGTTTGACATAGCCGTGTTTTGCGAAACCAGGAAGAGTTGACTTTATCCGTATTTCACGGAGTCGGGGGTTGACTCTCAGTTGTCTGTGTTTCGGCGAGTCATGGAACTGGGAACTTCGCCGCAGCTCCGATTTGTTGATGTTGTATCTGTTGTAGTGGGACGAATGTTGAGATGATCTCCAGGCTGTCTGTGAACCGTCGAGATTTGGCTCTCTTTCGGATGGAGTCTGCGGGGAAGGTATGGTCCCCTCTTTGTTTGTGCCCCTGGATTGTATACAGGGATTGATGTAATCTCACCTGTAGGGCAAAAGTTTTATTCTTTCAGAATTTTTTTTATTTCTTTCTTTCCGCGATGCTCTATCATTTCAGTTTTTTGTATCACGAAATTCACGATTGCCCAATCATTTCGGATATTTTTCGCGGTGCCCAATCATTTCGGCTATTTGTTTTATTTTTACTCGCTGATTTTTATTGCGAGTTGCCCAATCATTTCGGCTATTTTGTATGCATACATTTTTACTTGCTGATTTGCAAGTTGCCCAATCATTTCGGCTATTTCATATGCACTAGCCTCGCTGTGAGTTTTAGGATTTGATACCGATTTAGGCATCAGCATCGCTGCAACTGGGATATTGCCAGGAGCGAATCATCATTTGCCTTCGTCGATGTCGAACAAAGATGGCTTAGTAAACAGGGTTAAGATCCTGTCGACTAAGGCTTTTGACTTCATGAGCCGTAAGGGTCTCATAAAGGTATTTCTTCCTACGAGTCGTGAGGATCTCGTAGGTGAGTTTTCTCCTTAAGAATCGTGAGGAGTCTTAAGTGCATGGTCTCTTATAAGTAATAAGGATCTTACAAGAGTATTTTCTCCTTATAAGTCGAGAGGACTTACAAGGGTCGTTCATTGTGTGAACATGTCCCTAGTGGCGGGTGAGACTTTGTTAGGGAAATGTTTATTCACGTCCGTGGATTGTATACAAGGGTCAATATTGAACCGCTTGTAGGGCAGTATCGGAGATTGTGATGGCTTAAGAACAGGTTCAGATCCCTGTAGCATAAGGCTTTTGAACCCTGTGAGCCGTGAGGGTCTCAAAGGGGAATTCTCCTTACGAGTCGTGCGGATCTCGTAAGTGTAATTTCTCCTTAGGAATCGTGGGGATCCCTAAGTGTGTTGCCCCCTTGTGAGTCGTAAGGATCTCACGCAGGTATTTTCTCCTTACAAGGTCGTGAGGACCTTGCAAGTGTCTTTTAACGAGATTGCGTCCTTTCGGGTTTTCACAAAACTCGCCGGTAGCCCTGCTGTTTTTACTCACGGAGCCCTTTCGGGTTTTCATCTGTGCCCATTTTGCTTATGGACATACCGTTTTCTTTTTCTTCTTTTTATTTTTTATTTTTTTTTGTGTCAACCTTGGGATGCTGCGATCCGTAGTAGTTTATCGACGTCTCGGTCAATAGCTAGTTTTAGGACATAGTGGTCCATTGTTAGTTTAAGGACTTTTCGGTCCGTAGCCAGTTTTAGGATATAGTGGTCCATCGTTAGTTTAAGAACGTTTCGGTCCGTTGTTAGTTTAAAGACGTTTCGATCCGAAAGCCGGCTACTACTTATAGAGTTTGGGCTTAGGAAGATAGCGAGCAGACATAGACGACGTCATCTATCGTTGACCTAGACCGTGACTCGTCAGGCGTAGTATTTTTTTAGGAAGCGACCGTTTATTGGCCTGAAAGGTCTTTCACCATGCATGTCCATGAGTAGATAGGCTCCACCCTGGTAGACTTTGTCTATGATATACGGGCCTTCATAGTTCGGCTCGAATTTCCCCCGCTTGGCATGATTGGGGATCATAGGTCTCTTGACCACTAGCACGAGTTCGCCTTGGCGGAATGCTCTCGGCCTAGTCAATCTTTCGTATGAGCGCGTCATCTTTGCTTTGTAAGCTTCCAAGTTTTGTTGTGCCATGAGTCGGGTTTCATCAAGGGCGTCGAGCTCCTCAAGCCGAAGGTGAGCATTTTCTTCGTCTGTTAGCTCGTAGTGAACCACCACTCGTAGGGAAGGCAGCTCTATCTCCAAAGGGAGTACTGCTTCAGTGCCGAATACCAATGCATACATCGTTCTATTTGTGGCCGTTTTGAACATAGTTCGATACGCCCAGAGAGCTTCATGCAGTCTCTCGTGCCAATCCTTCTTTCGAGACACCGTCTTTTTCACGATCTTCGTCAAGGTCTTGTTGAAAGCCTCAGCTAGACCGTTAGTTCGGGGATTATAAATCGAAGAATATCTCCAGTCTATATTATGTTGCTGCGCAAAACGTCTGCTTTGTGACTTCTATAGGCTGGCCCGTTATCGGAGATGATTCGTCGTGGAGTGCCAAACCGGTAAATGACGTGTGTCTTGAAGAAATGGAGGATATTCTCCGTCTTCACTTCTCTTAGCGGTATTGCTTCTGCCCACTTGGAGAAGTAATCGGTTGTTGCCAAAATGAACCGATGTCCTCTGGACGATACTGGTTCGATGGGTCCGATTATGTTAGTTCCCCACATTTCGAATGACCAGCTAGCCACTGTTGGGTGTAGCGGATTTGGATAATAATGGATAAAGTCCCCATGAATTTGGCATGAGTGGCACTGCTTCACGTATTCGAGGCAGTCTTGGATCATTGTGGGCCAATAGTAGCCCATCCTTTTGATCTTTAGCTTCATCTTCGGCCCGGCTTGGTGAGAACCGCAGAGTCCGTCGTGAGTTTCTTGGACGACTCTCCTTGCCTCTTCAGGTCCCAGGCATCTTAGCTAAAGAGAATCAAATGATCTTTTATAGAGAGTATCATTGACGAAGGCAAAAGATAGAGCTCGTTTCATGAGCTGATGTCTTGAGGACGCATATTTAGGCGTTTGACGGGATTTGAAGTAGTCTATAAAGACTTCTCTTCAATCCATAGCCTTTTCCCGGTCCTCTATCTGCAGGGCCGTTTGCTTGGTCGCTCCCTTTTCTTCGGAAGATTCCGGAGATATTTCTGCTGGCGTAAGAACCCGACGGCTTTGCACAACGATCCTCACGTCATTAAGGTTTTCGTCAGCCAATTCTTTAGCGAGCTTGGCTAATGCATCCGCTTTGCTATTCTCTGCTCGCGGTATGCTTTCCAGGACGTAGAAAGGGATTTGAGTCAGCAGTTGCTGCACTCTCTCGCCGTACTTCACCAACTCTGACTTGCATGTTTGATAGTCGCCGTTTACTTGACTAACGATCAACTGGGAGTCTCCGTATATGAGGAGGTTTTCAATTCTCATGTCGACAGCGATCTCAAAACCTGCTATCAAAGCTTCATATTCAGCTTCATTGTTCGTCCTTGGCTCTGTTAAGGAGAAGGCGAAGTGCATTATCCTTCCTTGTGGAGTCACGAAGATGAGGCCTACTTCTGATTTGATTATAGGAGTGGCATGCTTTCTTTTCTTCATGGAAGATGCTCCATCGAAGTAGAGTTCCCACTGGGTATCATTCTCTCTTTTCTCCCCGTCGATCGTGTCAAACGCGTGCTCGTCGGGCAATTCGCAGTTCAAAGGAGAATCGGCAGGTATCGGATGTTCAGCGAGGAAGTCGGCGATGGCCTGGTCTTTCACTATCTTGAGAGGGCGATAAGTTATCGAGAATTCCATTAAGAGTAGGGCCCATTTAGCGAGCCGTCCCGTTAATATGGTCTTTGACATCAAATATTTGAGGGGATCCACCTTTGATATGAGATGGACCTCATGTGCCAATGCGTAGTGTCTGAGCTTCGTTATTGCGAAGATCAACGCCAGGCAGTGTTTTTCGATAGGGGAGTAATTGCTTTCTGCCCCCAGGAGAACTCGACTCAAATAATAGAGGGCTCTTTCTTTCCCTTGGTCGTTCTCTTGTGCCTACAGCGCGCCTAAGGAACCTTCAAGGGCTGTTGTATACAGAATGAGAGGCTTTCCCTTGACCGGAGCCGTCAGTACCGGCGGATTTTGTAGGTATTGCTTGATTTCGTCCAGTGCACCTTGGCATTTGCGAGCCCAGACGAACGGGGTTGCCTTCTTCATCAAGTGACTGTAGGGGCGGCATTTTCCGGAGAGGTTAGCTATGAACCGCCGGATATACGCGGGCTTTCCTTGGAGAGACCGCAGCTGTTTGAGAGTTCTTGGCGGAGGCATTTCCATGATCGCCTTGATCTTTGACGGGTCTATTTCGATACCTCGGTGTTGCACAATGAATCCTAGGAATTTACCTGAGGAAACTCCGAACGCGCATTTAAGAGGGTTCATCTTCAAATTGTATTTCCGAAGGCGCTGAAACACGGTCTTCAGATATTCTAAATGCTCCTCGTATGATTTGCTTTTAACTACGAGGTCGTCAATATAGCATTCGACGATTTCATGTATGAGGTCATCGAAAATCTTCGTCATGGCCCTTTAATAGGTGGCACCGGCGTTCTTTTGACTGAAGGGCATCACCTTGTAGTAGAATATGCCCAAAAGGGTCCGGAAAGCGGTATGCTTCTGGTCCTCGGGATGCATCATTATCTGATTGTATCCTGATGAGCCGTCCATGAAGGAGTAAACTTTGTGAGTGGACGTATTGTCTATCATCAGCTCGGTGACCGGTACGGGAAAGTCGTCTTTCGGGCAAGCTTTGTTGAGGTCCCGAAAGTCCACGCAGATGCGCATCGTCCCATTTTTCTTCATCACTGGGACAATATTGGCAATCCAGTCGGGGTATTGAACTTCTTGAATAAAGCCGGAGTCGATTAGCTTCTTGAACTCGGTGTTGATGCTCATCTCAAGCTCGAGCCGCATCCTTCTCGTTGCTTGTTTGATCGGCTTGGCGTCCGGAGATATTGCCAATTTGTGGACGGCTATCTCTGGATCCAATCCGGGCATCTCGGAATAGTTCCATGCAAAGCAGTCTTTATACTGCATGAGCACGTCTTTTAGCGTAGACACCTGTTCTTTAGATAACAGCTCGCTGACGAACGTCGGCCGAGGGTCGTCTGCTGTCCCCAAGTCGATTTTTCTGAGGTTATCTGCAGTAGTATGTATCCCATCTTCCAGCTCTTTTGGCGCCGGTGGAAATTCTGAGATCACTTCGTCATCATCGTTTTCGAAGCACCAGGGGAGGTCGTCCATATTCTCGGGTTCTTCTTCTGACATCGTTATCACGTGACAGGTACGAGATCGCTTCCAAGACCGATGTTGGTCGGGTTCTACTCTCGCTATATACGTGGTTTTCGGTTCATGCTTCTGCGGTGGGGTTATCCTCTAGCTGCTAGACAGAGCGAACTTGCCGAGTTGATACTGATCTTCTACCCAGTCTTTGAATGTGAAGCAGACTTCGAGAGGATGTCCTATTGCTCGGTGATAGGAGCAATAATCCGGGTGAGAGACCTCGCTTGCCTGCTCGGGGTGCTTAGACTCCGGGAGGGTAATCATCTGATGTTTTATAACAAGATCGAATATCTTCTTTGTCTTGTCTTGGGGAAAAGAATATGCTCGACCCATCTTCTTTATAAGAGACGGATCCCGGCTGCTTGATTCTTGGTCGCGTGGCTTCTTAGATCCGCTATGCTGCTGTCGAACGCTTTTTCCGTTCTTGGGTTTATTTTTGCCTTTGCGTCGGGTCTTCTTTGTGACGGGTTGGCGGCGGAGGGCATCGTTATTTTCTGTAGCCTGCTGAAGGAGGCGCTGCGCTCTGGCTTTTTCGTAGATGGCCATTTCGCGATTATGGTCGTCTCGAACCTTTTGACCCGCTTCCCTTATAAGCTTGTCCATTTGTTCTTCGAATGACGGGCTTGGCATTTTCATAACGGGAGCTCGTTTTGGTTCAGGGTTAGCATCTTCCCACAGAGCATCTCTTTCTTTATCAAAGTCATGTATGACGTAGCAGCCGCGAAATCGCTCCCGTTTCTGGGATTGAACATATCCAAGCCCGATCGTTTCCATTCTTCCGTTGGGCAACTTTCGCTGAGTTCCGGGGACGTCCCAGATCCTGTTGTAGAACCGAGCTTGTCGAGCAGTCTTCTTAAGGGGTACGCCTTGGCGCCTCCATAGCCTTTTTAAGCCGTCTGTGTAGTATCTGGGCAGACGGATGGGCTGGAGCCTGTCAAGTGTAGAATCGGCACCATGCCAAGTTTCTTTCTCCACTTTGGTTTCCGTGGATCGATAAAAGAGGATCATCTTTTCATCTCTTCGCCTGGGATGGACATAGAATATCTGCAGTTCTTGCACACTATAAGTTTCAAGTGCATCGAGCTCTTTGTAATGCTCCCGCGGAACCATGGCAACTTGCAAACTTTGATCTTCATCAGCGAAGGCTTGTATCGATGGCCGAGCAGAAAATATGGCATTGACCTCATCTTCCGAGTCGCTGCCGAAAACCAAAATAGGGGTGGACGGTCCCGGCTTGTTGCATTGGGGCGGCCCTGAATAAACTATTTCTTCTTCCTCCTCGGTATCACTCCCGAAAACCGGAATAGTGGTGATAGCTTTGTTCTTCGGCTTATAGCATTTCTCCGTGTCCTCGAAGTCTGGTAAGAAGTACTTTGCATCTTCGTACTTTCGTACTTCATTCACGGAGAATGGATTTAGCTCTCCTGTCACGGTATATTCAAGCCCATCTTTGAAGTACTTCATACACTGATGCTGTGTAGAAGGAATAATGTTGTACTCATGTAACCAAGGCCTGCCGAGCAAAGCATTGTAACATGTCTTGGTGTCAATGACGTGAAATTTGATGTCCGTGATTAGCAGCCCAAAGCGTAACGTCAGAATCACAGACCCAAGCGTCCGTGATGACTGGGAGTCAAATCCGGAGATAGTGATTTTATCACGAGCGAGGTGCTGAACGCTCATGCAGATTTCTTTCAACACTCTTACATTGAGGAGGTTGACGGATGACCCATTGTCAATCAGGATTTTGCCTATCTTGATATCATGACAGTATCCGGAGACATATAGGGGACGGTTGTGTTCATACGTTCCGAGGAGGAGATCTTCATCGCCGAAAGTGATGTCAGCAGTGTGCACTTCTTCCAGCCCGTTCATCTTTTTTTCGGCGAGGAAAGCTTGAAATTGTTCAGGCTCTTGTAACGCCTTAATCAGAGAATCTCTTGCTTCTTTTGATAGCAAGAGGGCATCGATAATGCTCAGCTGTGTGGGTAACTTCCTCAAATGTGCCAAAACGTTGTAATCCACCTTATTTTTCTTTGGCGGGTCCTTGGCTGTCAGCTCTTTGACGACTTGATCATCGAGGGCGATATCTTCAGGGACTTTTTCTTTCCCTTGATCTTTTCTATTCGATCCACCGTTAGCAAGTCCAACTTTCTTTTCTGACAGCGTATGATTGCGCAGCTGAATGTTCTCACAGGTCTTCATTTCTTCCGTTTCGGAGATGGGTTCTTTAAAGAAAGGGCCAAGGGCTATTTCTTCGTCAGAATCGCTCCCGAAGGTGAGAACTTGTGATCCCCCGACGTCAACCATGTGACAGTTGCCAGTAGTTCTTTCACGCTCCTCAGTCGTATTTCTTTGCTCCCGATGAGTTTTGCATTTCATTCGCTTGAAATGTTGTCGGTGAGCAATATATCCCTGCCACCATCTTTTAAAAGCGTTGCACTCTTCAGTAGGGTGCGTAATCCTTCGATGATATAGACAGTAGTTAGGATGCACATCTCCTTCATTAAGGTGTATCTCATCAGAAGTGTTTCCTTCGAAGGGTGGTAACTTCATTCCCATCGATATGGCGTTGGCGAACCTTTTCCTTGTCTGGAACCTGCTTTTATTTGCGGTGAATGTACTTTGATCTGGTGGGAGTGTTTCAATCCTTTCATCCAGTCGCCGGCGTTTAGCCTTTTCAAATATGGCCGTTTCGCGCTCTCGATCAGTTTTGCTTTTCAGACATGCCTCGTTCAGAAACGCGTCAATCATTTCGTCTGACGGTCCTATAAGAGTTTAGGCTTGGGATTTGCCCCCAGTTTTTTTGTATCTGAAGCTTCTCCGTTATTTATTAACGAGTGAGAGATCATGTGGCAGCTTGCCACGTAACCCTTAGTTTCATCTGACGAGTCTTCTCCATTGTCATCATCTCCGTCCTTAAGGACGTGGCTGAGAAACTCTTGAAGTGTGACCGGGGTTCGCGCCTTCTGGTTATATTCTTCCAGCGCGTCGATATGCTTTTGCAGGTCCGTGCGCTTGTTATTAGGCTTTACGGGCTTTTTGGTCTTCTTCTTCTTCTTCGAAGACTTTGACGGCTGGGTGTGAGCGCTTTGACCATCACCACTAATTTTTGGAGTCGGGCGCGGTTTCAGCATACCCTTGATGATTTCCGGTTCCAGAGGACTTTCCCATTTGATCGCCGGGCATGTTTGGAGATCCTTCAGCATTCTCTTCGTTTTGGTTGAAAGAACGACCTCGTATGGAACTTCTTCGACAAAAGAGCACGATACCCCCGGTGTATCCCCATTTTAAGAGCATGCGGTTGAGGCGGGCTTACTTTCCACTTCTCGGACAGAGCGAATTTGCCCTGTTGGTTCTGATCTTCAATCCGGCCTTTAAAGATGAAGCAATCTTCAATCGGATGGCCTATCGCTTGGTGATAGGGGCAATAATTGGGATTGTTAGCCTCACCGGGTTGCAAAGGGTGTTTTGGATTTGGCAAATTAATGAGCCTGTTGCGCATTGCCAGCTCGAACAATCTCTTCGTTTTGTCCCGGGGAAACGAATAAGGGCGTTTTATTTTCTCATTATAGAATTGCCGTCTCCCATCTAGGCGATCAGTTAATTTTGGACCGCTGGGCTGCTGTTGAGCATTGGCGACGAAAGTCGCTTTCCCTTTCCCTTTTTCATTTCGCGGCTCCGGCTTCGAAGAGGAAGGCCTGTGACCCATCTGGTCCATTTGGGCCAGCTTATCAATCAAGGACTGGAACGTAGTCGGCTTGAAAAATATCATGAATTGTGAGATGGTCGCTTGAGGGTCAAGAGTCCCTACAAACATGCCTACTGCAGGCGCTTCTTCGATGTGCTGCTCGCACTTCGACCATAAGTTCCGCCACCGTATTGCGTATTGCACCCACGTCTCGCCTGGCTTCACCCCGGCGTTAATTAACGCGGTAATCGGAGTACGCTCGCTAGCGCTTGTGAATCTTTGCGTGAACAGCAGCTCCATCTCCGCAAATGTCTTGATAGAGTCATTTGGAAGTTCAGAATACCATTCGAACGCCGTTTCCGATAACCTGCCAACAAACTGGCGGAGCAGAAGTTTATCATCATCTCCAGTGTTGCCGCACAAGGCTTTGAATTGAGCGACGTGCTGATGCGGATTTCCCGTCCCCTTATATACGTGGAATTTGGGGATCGTATATCCTGACGGGTACCTTATTTGGTCACACCATCCCGGATAGGGTCGTCCAGTTTTAACGATCTGCCCAGCCGCTTCATTCGCCTGGTGAGCTCGTATTTGCTGGGCAATGTAATCATCCAGAGCGGCCTCGGAGATGGTTTCCTCCTTGGCTGCTGAAAGAGCCGGAGGAGGGTTGGATGACTCCCCTCTGTCGTCTTCAATGATAATCGGAGGGTCTTCAGCTGGAGGTTCCGGCTGTACCATCATTCCGACCATGTCCTGGAACAAAAGAGTCATTCGTTTTATGTTGGCTGCCTGTTCCGCGGCCTCTTTTTCTTTCCTCTCAAGCATTCTTTGGAGGAATTCAGCATTAGTTTCTTGTTCCTGATGCTGCTCTGAAGTCTCTGGACTTTCTTTCGGTCCAATGAGTGCGGCCATTGCAGTCAGCATCTCCTGTAGTTTTTGCTGCTGTTGCTCCTGAGCCTTCGTTATCGATCGGGTAAGCGGTCGATGACCCGCAGAAGCACGGCTTTCCTCTTTTCCGGAAGCCATATAGACGGTATGTGTTACCATGCCCCCAGACTTAGGGCGTTTGGGTTCAGTGGTCTTGCAATTCGTTGCAGACTCAGGGATTTTCTTCGGCCTTCTCTTCTTATGGGCGGTCGAAGTTGAGGGGGCCGTTGCAGTGGGCACCCAAGTAGCCGTCGCCTTTTGTGGCTTGACAGAATATTTCTCTTCTTGCCGAACCTTCATCTTTTTCTGTCGGCGAGAGTAATCTTGATCAATCACCGATAACTGGACCTGTCGCCAGACTTTCTAAATTTTGGAGGACAGCCGCTGAGGGGCTGCTCCGGCTTCTTTTCTGTAGCATTCTCCACAGGCGGAGGAGATCTCTTCAGCACGACAGTCAGAGAGTTTTTGCGCACTCTCCTTAGCGGTTCAAAGCTGTTCCCAGTTGGAACAGCTGCATCGATTTCCACCGTTAGAGCCGGCGGAGTCAGTCCGGAAGGGGAGTTGCCCCCAGCCTTCCTTACTCGGCGTCAGTGGCGACGTCGAGCGTGTCGAGCTGTTGGGATTATCTCAGCTATAGGAGTGACTTCCTTATGCCCCCTGTGTTGGTCAGAAGTTGTCGTTGTCAGCCTATTGAAGACTGATGTCCGCTGAGTGGGGATGACCAGCCTATCGAAGGCAGACTTCCGAGCAGGTGAAGCAGCCTTGACGATTTCGCCTGGAACAGGAGCTGAAACAGTCAGCCTTGTGAAGACCGACCCTTTGGCAGGAGAAGCCGCCTTGACGACTTCATGAGCAGGAATGGCTATCCGCTTAGGGATAACTCTTTCCGGTATCGCGGGCTTCTTCATCGGCCTGTTGGAATTTTGGCCCAGTCTGGCGAAGACCGAGGCATTTGGTTTGGGCGACCCGTCGAGAGGGGCCGCAGCAGTTGCAAGCCGATCAAAGACCGACTTATTCGGAGCTTCTTGTAATGGTGTAGGAGTGCTGAAACTCATTGGCGGGATCATAGTCCCGAAGAATAGTCCAGTGGTGGTTTGAGTCACCTGGTCCACCGGCATTGTGAAAAGGGACGCCGCTTGAGGCCCGTAGGTTACACCTCCAGATGAGGCGGAACGGGAGTTGCAGTTGCAGCTAGTGCAGATTGAAGCCATTGATCTTCTTCTTTCTGCACGGAGCAAGACCAAATCTTAGTACCCCGAACCCAAAGGCAACTATATCAAACCGCGATTCGTTCGCGAACACGACACGCGAAGTGTGGAGTGGAAAGAGGAAAAGGTCCCACCGGGCGTGCCAGAATCTGTTCTCCGCCGAAAGGACACGACCGGGACGTTTGGACGTCCGGGCCTGAACTTCGGGGGCATATGCTATTTGGTGCTATCCGTCCACCTCTCCGAAGATGCCAAGTTGATTTATGGCACCATGTATCGAAGGTTTAGACGGATGCGGCCGATGTAGCAGACTTCGTCAGATTCCCCCTCATTTGAGGGGTTTTTGATTGTGGGGACGCTCTTCCCTGCAGGCGCAAGCCCATGCAGTTAATTACGCTACCGCATGGCGATAACAACTTTCTCCTTCTCCAGATGGCCACTTCGTGTCGTGGGTGTTTGTTTTGTTTTTGATTGCCCATGGATTATATACGGAGACTAATTTATGTTGTCGCCCGTAGGGCGTGGATTAGTCCAAATCCGTATCTTCTTAGATTTGGGTTAGGGGTTGGGTTTAAGGATGTGTTAGTCTCATTTGAGACTAAGATCAACTTAAACTTTTGTTAAGGATACGTCAGTCTAATTTTAGACTAAGATCAACTTAACAGGATCATTTAGATCCAACACAAAAGTATTTGGGCTCTATTGTTTAGTTTATGGACATTGCGGTCGATTAGTTTAAGGACATCTCGGTCCAATGTTAGTTTAAGGACATCTCGGTCCATGGGTTTTAAAGGACCCCATAGTCCGAGGTTAAGGACATCATAGTTCATGGGTTTTAAAGGACCCCACAGTCCAGTTTAAAGACGTCATAGTCTATGAAATGTATGGTTGTCGAGACCCGTCACCTCTCTGAAGACGCTGAAGGATTACAACGACATATATCAGAGGGGTTCAGAGATGTACTCTTGAACCGATATGAGTTGGTTGAAAGATCTGTAGTTCAATTTGGGGCTAAGATCTGTTAAAATATTTATGAGCAGATGGGCCCAATTAATATGAGTTGAGGACTTATGGCCAATATTGGGCTAAGTCCAATCAAGTTAAAATGTTTAACATTTTATTTTGGGCTGTTGAGCCTTTATTTGGACTTGACCCTTTTAACAATGCTTGAATTCTGACAATATTTTGTGTTTTATTGAATGCTGGGCATTCATCATAGCCTTGGGCTTATTAAAGAACAATTTATGTTCTATCAGCGCGACACGTGGCGCGCTTGGCGCTTTGCGCCAATCAAAGAGCGCAGTGCGCTTCTGCTAAGTAGCGCACACGAGAGGGACACGTGTCGCGCTTGGCGCTGAGCGTCAGATGATGGACGCATTGCACCAGTTTATGAGTGCATAGCGCTATTAGTTTAATGACGTAAATGTGATTGACACGTGGTGCGTCTGGCGCTGAGCGCCAGCCCATGAGCGCAGTGCGCTATTTCAAGAGCGCAAAGCGACACGTGTCGCGCTCGGCACTGAACGCCAGTCTAAGAGCGCAGAAGCGCAATTCTAGAGCGCAAAGGCACAGTTCCAGAGTGCAAAGGCACATATGATCAATTTTGTGATCTAAAAAGAGACTTTGTCTCAAGATTTTAAGAACAAAAGTTCTTCAACCTCTTATGTTGATGAAAGGCTTTGCCTTTATGGATCTATGATCTGTGAGAAAGAAGTAAATTCTTCTTTTATTTTATGAAGAGATCTTTTGATCACTCCGTGAAAGACTTTTTTGTCTTTGTAGATCTATGATCTTTTAAAGAAGTGAATCCTTCTTTTTAAATTACGAGATGATTTCATCTTTATGTTTCATCAACATCATTTTTTTACCTTGAAGAAAGTTTTGTTCTTGTAAGAGCTTGCTCTTTGTCTTTGAAATTTTCAAAGTTTATGGGGTTTTTTTCTATGAGACTTGAAGTCTTGGGGTCTTTATATAGGGCGAGCTAATTTGTTCAATCAGTTAAGAAGATCTTTTCTCCAATTGATTTGGGGATTTCCCTACCGTTGGATCTTTGATCCAAGGGCTTCTGATTTAGGTTATCTTCTTGTTTTTAACAAGATTGGTAAATCTTTCCATACAGAATTTATTCTGTATTTTTAGTGATTTTTTAATCACCATTGGATCATTTTTATCCAACGGTGCTCTGTAAATCATTGATCCAACGGTGCTCTGATTTACAGAGGACAATCTTGTTATTTGGAAAGATTTTGAGAAATCTTTTCTAAACAGAATTTAATTCTAATCAATTAATGATTTATCTTTATTATCAGATCTTTGATCTAACGGTGGGGAGCTTTTAGTTCCAGTGCTAGCGCACCCGTGCTTTGCATGTGGTGCACTGCTTCGAGCGCTGCACGTGGTGCGCTGCTTAGGGCGCAGCGCACTTGGCTCTGCATCTGAAGCGTTGCTTCATTTCAAAATTTAAATTTCAAACAGAGCTTTGCTCTGATTGGGGGAAACGGTTTGATATTTAATTTGTATTTTAGAGTGTCGCGGTGTTCTGCAGTTTCTGCAGAAATGTTCCTTACACCGTCACATTAAACAGAACATAACTTTCAATACGGAACCGCTATCGACAATCCGTTTGATGCGTTGGAAACTTAACTGATAGAACTATGTTTCATTCAACTGGAGCAACATCTGAATCTGAACACAATCACTGATAAAACGCGCGTGAAGTTGGGTCTCCAGTTCTGAAACTGGAATTCCAGCAATCGGTCGCTACCTTAAAATGTTGATAATTCCCAAACCTGAATCCCGATTGACCTGAAATTAATTTTACTGTTTAGATGATCAAGTGTACTTCGTACGCCTTCTATATTATTTTGGTCGATTCTATACGTGTGATTTATCGTAAATTTTACAAGTTATATGGTATTGGTCGTCATTGAAATAAGGAATATATGTTCAGTTCATTTCTGCTTATTTTTCGTGTTTGCTTTATACCTGCTGCATAGTGACCATTCACGTTGAAACCCAGCGACTGATTTGCATTGTCGATATGTTAGTGTTAGTGATTGGGTTGTGGCAAATACGACAGTAAAACTGATAAGTGGAAAAGTGATTGAAAGTGACAACGATACGTAATTGTTCACAACCCATCGAATACCTGAATGCATACTATAACCCGAGGAATGGGAAAATCAAGGTGGAATTGAATTCGTATTTAGCGAGGTATAGTGATTTAGAGGATGATCATTCGCTACACACACACACACTTTAGGTCGTGGGCCAGCAGCACGGCCGACAGGGTTATGTCTCGGGCGCAGCGGACCGTTGTTTCGGGTATGCACGAGACCCTTGTTAAACACGAGCATCCTTTTCACCAATTGATTTCATTGATTTAGTGACCGATAAGTAGTGACATGCATATGTCCTAGTTTATTGACATGATACCTACATTGCACCATTCATATTCAGTCAATGTTTATTTTTCTCATGTTCTGCAATTCATTATATTTCTCATGTTTAATAATATTGCATGCCCATCATATATATATTTATTGTTATATGCGTTGTCTTGAGGACCTGAGTGCATGCTCAAAGGACGCAGTGGATCCAGCCCAGGAGCAGGACCTGCCCTTCGAGATCGCGGAGATCTATGCTGCTTCATCAGCACCATCTCTTTTGCTTCCTGTACCTTGTTTTGTTGGTTAGTTATTTTATTCCGCGAAATAAATGTATCTCGAACTCTTTTTATTTGCAATATAATAAAGTTGTGAACTGTGATTTTCCTTTATTCAAATACTGTTTACCGACTACCATGTAATGCTAGAAGCCGAAGTGTGATTATGGCGAGATCATTCTCTGACCGTAAGAGCATGGCTGACATAGTCATCCCTCGTATCCTTTATTTTGGGAAGCGGGGCGTGACAGGTTTAAACCATAAAAACATGATTTTTATGCAAATGTATAGTCTTTCATGCAAAACTATTGAAACTTGAGACCAAATGGTTCACCTTCGAAGATATGAGCAAAAGAGGAGATCCAAGTCATGTTTGGAGCTACTTGAACACTTGATGATGGCTTCAACTTGTTCAAGCTTGAGCAAGCTTGAAGGAAGAGATGATGAAGCTTTTTGTCTGAGTTTGGAGTTAGGTTTGAGGGAGAGTGAAAGAGAGTTTGAGAGAGAGAGAGAGAGAGATTGTGAGTGAGAAAAAATTTTAGAGAAAAAGAAAGAAATGAGGAGAGCGAATAAACGGGGAGAGGAAACAAATGAGAAGAAGGCATGGTGGTACACCCATGCCTCTCTCTCTCCCTCCCAAATAATTCAAAAAGAAAAGAATAAGAAAAATGTTAATCTTGGATTATGTTTATCCTAACCCTACCATGCCATAATAATTATAATTAGAAAAAAGAATTACTATTTTTATTATTATAAATTCTACACCTCCCAAATTATGATAACCCAATTCAATAATTGTTATTATTTTAATAAAACTCATAATATCATTATTAAATTCTAAAATAAATATAATAGTATTATTAAATGTTACAACTTGATACAAAGATCAAGTTGTCTATTTGTAAGTCCCTCCCCAACCCTTTACCTTTTTAACATGTTAAAGCTTTGGAATTTAAATAAAAGGAACTATTTTTAATCAAACCCTAATTTGTTTTTAAAAAGAAAAAGAAGTAATATATCTTAACTTCAATTAATTGTAATTAATTGCTTATAAATCTATATTTATTATTTTATATCAATATATTCACGGTTAAACTATATATTTGAAATTTCTTCTCTATAAATTAATATCTAAGGTGCTAATTAGCATTCTGATATTATAACAATTTGTATTATCCTATATTACTCATGACTTTCATTTGATCAACTTGAAGGAATATTTTGTGGTGTCGTTTGGGTGTTAGGTTGATTGTGTTGACTTTTTGCGTGGATTGCGTAATGTTTAGGATATTGTAGAAGCTTAGTATATTTTTATCTCACAAGACGCACATATACATTCACATTCTTGATCTCACGAGTACTTATTTTTGTTTTTGTACTCGGTGTTTTAATTCATTGTTGATAATTTATTTGTGCTCATGATGTTCATGCAAGTCATATTTTGTGCTCGTGTTTGCAAACCTTCAATGATGATTAATGATGCCAGATGCGAGATGTATCAAGAAGATGTTGGGATGACCTATTGCTTTGATTAAGGTTAGTGCTCTTAATGTTTTTTTCCTTCAACATTGTTGTCAACGCACTATACTTTTTAACTTGTTTGATGTTATCTGTATAAGAGTTATTTGAACCATATATTGGATATTTTGTGAGTTGGTAGGTGTAGATTTTTATACCCGTTGATAACTGGATGCATAGGCACTTGTGTTCATCAACCGAAAGGAGAAGAATGGCGACGACAACGAATGTGTGAATGATTAAATATTAAAGGTTAACCAAAAATATAAACTTCAAATTGTAAGAGTAAGGTTATATTCCATTCATTGGAGAATGTATATTTGTATTTGTTATATTTTTGTATATAAACTAATGTGATGGTATAAATATTTAGATAATGTTTGTTATTTATTACATTTCTGTATTTGGGTATATAATATAGTGTGTGATATATTATTGTGTAAAGGACAAACAAAAAACAAAAGGCAGATTTAAAAAAAAATATTAAAGTTTGCCCAAAGGTTCTAACGGGCAAGATATTATTATTTAAAAAAAAAAATAATTACCCCAACGGTGGTAACTCTATGGATTGTCCTTACGGTCCGAAATTTTACCCTTATGGTGGGAACCGTAGGGACAGTGGTTTCCAACCATAGGAGCAGATAATATTCGCAGTAGTGTATTGTGATTTCAAAGTTTAATATTAGTGGAGAGGCAGTTTAAAATACGATGTATTTTGGTGAAACCATGACAGAACTAACTCGAAAGTCACCTTATATCTCTATCTCTATTATTATTATGGGACAAAAGGAAAGAGTGCATTTAATTTTGAAATTGATTGATAATGTGGCTATTTTATCTTTTCAAGAAAATCAAACAAAAGAGGGTTCTTTTAGTATCTCATCCCAAAATTTTCATATTTCTAAATTTCATCTCTAAAAATCCATATTTCTAAATTTCATCCTTAAAATTTTGAAGCTGCTCATATACCTTCACTTAGTTTTGCAAAGGATTTTATATGAATATTCTAGTACTCTTATTAACATACCATTAAGTGGCTATTAAAAAACAAAAATACTTTTAAAGCTATTTTCTTCCTTTTCAATTTAGGGTTAGAGTAGGGTTTTTCTTCAATTTCAAATTAAGTCTTTTCTTTATATAAAAAGTTAGGGCTTTTTCTCTTCACACATTCATTTGTTGTAGATATATAGACTAGATTATGTTTCTCTTTTTTTATCAATTTCGATAACTCAAAAAATAAAAATGATCTTAAGTTTCAACTTCTTTGAAAAAGATGGTACCCCATGATGAGCTTGAAGATAAGAAATAACACAAAAGTTTCAGGTGTGAATTTTGGAAATATGAATTTGTAAGGATGAAATTGAGAAATATGGAAGCTGTTTTGAGGGAGATTGAGCAAAAAAAACCCAATTAATAAAGAAATTTATCATAAAAATTCATGTGATTACATGCAAAGCACGTGCCGAAAACGCTAGTATGAATAGTTATAATTCTTGCTAAGGAGTTGACGCGGGAAATCGAAAATGATCAGTAAAGGAATCCGTTATTTGTTCTGAAACTCTGGGTTATTTCTTCTTTCTTCATCTCCTTGATTTCTATTTTTCTTTTTCTTCCCTTGTTGATCAATACTGGTTGAATGCTGATGAAATTTCATATTTTTTCTTTTGTCAGATACTCCATGAGAGTCGAAGTTGTAATTTTTTTCCCCTTTAGGTTGCTATATGAATATTTCCAGTTAATCGATAAGAGGGTCTTTTTGACCCTCCTACAAAAAACATGCATCATCGCAAGGGATTCGGAGTGCTTTCTATTAGGAATTATTATCCAATGGCATTGGTAAAGCAGGCCGGATCATGGGTTTGTATTTATTTAAATTTTATTTTATATGTGATGAATGGTTAAGATCTGTCCTGCCAAAAAATTCTACAACCTGTCGGCCGTATGTGCCCGTTTATGAAAGAGAGAAATAAAGGATGCTCGAATTTTTTTATCTCTTTGTGTCTCTCATGGCCGGATGTATTAGTGCCAAGTGGCAACGGCCAAGTTGCAAGATATCCCATAAAACGGGCACTAAAAAGCAAATCATCAAAAGAGCAAGGGGCATAATGCAAATAATCCCTCCCAAACGGCGCAAGAAACAAGGATAGCAGTTACCCCCAGTCCAAAGAACGCTTCCCCCTCTCATTGCGCTGCTGTAACCAACTCACAATTTTACAGAAAAAACCGGTAAAATCTCAAAAATCTCCCCAATCAGTTATTCTCAAAACAGCAACGGTAAAAATACCAGAAATAAAAAGGCAGAACACATGCCAAAGAAAATGCCCGGCCAAGTCAAGACTTTCTTCTCCTACCCCTCATTCCCTTCCTCCCCCACCGCCGGCAGTGCCATCGGTCCCTTCACCACCAAGCGCCGGCCGGGTTCGGGCTCAGGATCTGGCACGCGGGAATTCGCCCCCGACCCCGACGTCGCCAAAATGTTGGGGTCGCAGAGCGGGGGGTTGGTTGAGGAGTTCTTGATCATTTTCGGGCTCATCGTCGTCCAGGTTTCATCGGCTATCTATGTCGTGGCGTTGACGCCGATTCTTGATAGCGGGGTTAATCCCATGTTTCTTATTATATTCGCTTGTATGGCTACTTGCATTTTTGTGATGCCCTTTGCTATTGCGTACGAAAGGTATATATATATATGCTTCTCGACTTTTGTTTTTTTGTTCTTTCGTCGTCCACATTTCGTTTGTTAATTTTGTTTGATTTGATTTGGTTTGGTTTTGTAGCAAGAAATGGCCGGCGAAATTGAGTTGTAAATTGATGATTCAGATTGTGTTGATAGCGCTCATGGGGTAAGAGAGTTTCTCATTCCGATGAAATTACATGAATTTATTGTCTTTTTGTTCGAAATGTTATATGATTTTCTTCATGGCTTTGTTTCAATTATATATATTTTTAGTGCGGTTTCTCTCATGTTTGGTTCACAGAGCAAAGAGAACTGTAACTACATTTTATGTTGATATTTTTAGTCGTAATAATTCTACTAGTAATGAATTGGTTCGTTGATAATTTGACGCAGAATTGTAATCTAATGACACAAGTTGCTTTGACCCTTGCTGTGATTCTACATTGTAATCTAATGGCATTCCTCTGTTTTCTGGAAACTTTAAATATATATTTTTAAAAAAAAATTACAATCCGACGACTTTCTCCTTCTCGTGACATTTCCTTAAACATGAGCATTTGCATGATTTTATTCTGTGTTACTATTTCTTTTAACATTGATGTTTTCATGCATCCTTCCTTAATCTACAGGCTTTAGGTCCCCGCGTAATGCTTTTTCAGGCAATTCTCAAAATTCATACATTTATACGAGGCTTTCTTGGACTTCTCGGGAAAAAAATCATGATATATTTGCGCGCGCGCGTGTGTTTTAGAGCAATAGAGTGTAGCATCAATGTTAAGAGACATAAATTTGAATTTTATTATTTTTAGGGTGACCACATTTCAAGCTCTGATGCTGTTGGGTATCGAGAAAACAACCCCAGCCATTGCATCCGCCATGCCTAATCTTGCTCCGGGCGTCATCTTTATCATCGCAGCGTGTCTCAGGTATTTTTATCATTACATACTTCTTTTTTACTTATAATGATTTAATTTGTAGCAACATCATCCAAAATTCATATAAAGCCTTAGATGCATGTGATATCACCTATTATGTTTGTTGGCTAAATTTCTCTAAACTACCATAGTTATGTATGGTTTATCCAGTTGACTACCATAGAGTAAAAATTTAAGGTAGTTTAGTGAAAAGTATCATATCCAGCCTATATTTGTGCATGGATTTCCCTTTCTCTTACAAATTTTGAGCATTTTCTTTAAATTTTTTTTTGTAGGTTTGAGAAAGTTGACATAAACTGCAAGTACACAAGAGCCAAGATATTGGGGACTATTATATGCTTGAGTGGTGCAATAACCATGAGCTTCTTGCAAAGCCCTGCACACTCTTCGAAGTATCAGTTCCCAACTTTTTCCGAAGATGGACCAGCGTCGCAAAACAAAGTGTACAAGGAGTGGATCCTCGGCTGCTTCTATCTCCTCGCCGCCGTTCTTGTGGTCTCATGCAGCACTGTTTTGCAGGTTGTTTATTTATTTATTTCTTGATGAAAGTGTTTGCTAGCCGCATTAATTGCGCGTTTAAGAGTGAAAGGAGACAATATATTTAATCACAGGCAGTCACAATGGTTCATTTTCCGGCACCGTTCACGTTATCTGCGATAACCTCGTTCTTGGGCGCACTTATCACCATATTCGCCCAAATCGTCACGGAAGGAAAGGTGGACCCGGGATCTACCATGATCAGTCTCCGAACCATAATCGCCATTATGCTTCTGGTATCATATGCATACAACATATTTTCTCGCTCGCGATTTTCTTCGGCTTAATTTTTAAGAAATCTGATTGCTTGTTAATAAAATATTATATTTAGGGAGGGATGGTGATTGCAATGTGTGTATCATTCCAAGCATGGGCAGTCAAGAAGAAAGGGCCAGTCCTTGTATCTATGTTCAGCCCCATCCAAACCGTTTTCTCCGTGATTCTTTCAGCAATAGTCTTAGGACAAGTCATTGAAATCGGAAGGTAAGCACAAAATTTAGGCTAAATTGCGGCACACTCTTCTTACTTTCGTGTGTGCATACGTGTTTTCTAAAACTTGCACTTTACCTGCACTCAACTTTGACGGTCGTTCTTTCATTTATGAATAACATAAGTTTGACGACCCAATTAGTTATTTTATTTTAGACAACCTCTCATGACACGAAAAATATGTTTAGCCCTAAGAGAGAAAGATAGAAGTATGGACCCCACAAAACTGGCCAAGGATGCCTCTCTCCTGCCCAAGTGCATTGCACCCGGTATCAAAAAACATTTGTTGTGTTTGTTTGATTGTCTCTAAGAAGTAGAAATATTTTTGAATTGCAGTGTGGCAGGGATGTTGGTCATGTTTTCAGGGCTGTACATGGTTTTATGGGCGAAGAAGAAAGAAGGATTTGTTCTCCCAAATGTTGATGATGGCATGACACAATCAAGTGATGATGATTATGATGTTGAAAAACCCCTGCTTACTTAGTATTTTTTTTTCTTCATGTATCTGTTTCTAGAGCAAAATTTCAGACAAATGTGTTGATTCAGTTACAGAAAGATTTTTGTACAGGAAATAGTTAATTGCTGAAAATGGTGGCTTTTGCTCAGATTTGTCTGCAATATAAGAAAAGTGATGCCTCATTATTATTATTATTATTAACATAATATGTTCAATTTCTTTCTTGGTTTTTGCTAGTGTCATCGAGTTAAACATAATTTAAATACATCACTTTTTCACTTTCTTTTACATTTAACCTATAGTCCAGGGGAATATGGAGATGTTAAAATGGCCATTTCAAATTATGATTATAGTTTTTGGAACCAGGGATTTGATGACATTCCTTATAAAAAGGTTAACGTCAGGACCGACAGCCGGTTGTAAAACTTTGTCAAATTTGTTAAAGTCCGCTCAACCTTATTTTGATGTGAAAAGTTGTGAACGACGACAACGAGGAGATGTAAAATTGTTAAGGTTGGATAGAAAAGGATGTTGATCATGTTGATTTGCTTATTGTCGGAAAATCTTATGGGAGTGCAAATGTTGAAATCACATGATGTTTTTTTATGCGTGTGTGTGTTTGTGACTCACAATACATTTCGTATGTTCCGACGAGTCTTGGATATAAAAAATTCCATTTTAACTTTTAAGATCAAAAGAAGGCAGGATCTAAGACAGAAACAATATTTTTTGTCATTAAATACACTTGATAGTCGAAGAATTTTGTATTAGCATCCCCTTGCCACACTGTAATGCTATGAACATGGAATCATTAATATTCATGACGGGAGCCCACAATTGCCTGTTGTAAATCTAAAATCCCTTTCTGATTCTGGAAATAACATCAAATGCATTATACTCCATGGTTATAGACACTGTTCTATTATCGATATATTTGCCACCATCTGATGCAATCGCAAGTATTATCAAAATCGCCCAATCATGTATGTGTTCATACCTCTTAATACCTTGATCAAGATGAACGGCACCGATAACTTTAAAATAAATGACAGAATGTCCTTTCTATCGACTTAGAAAGAAATTCTCCCTTGTGCCATCGAACCCCAACGTTGATGCCATCAAATCTAACTGTAGGAGTAAGGATAAAATAGGGGATCGCATTTTTTTTAACTCACTGATATAATTGAAGTTAATTAACCAATACATATGGCTTATCAACTTCGTGGAAATTATGGATTTCATGAGGCTCGAGTAACTTGCACTCTTTATGCCCCATATAAATAAATAAATAAATTACTTCCTACACTTGTTATAATATTGTTGTATATGTGGAGAGCTTATGGTCGCAACTTGCTCAACCAATTTAGTACGGCCTTTCATTTTCCTATAACTTTTATTATCCACACGGACCACACCGTCATCATGTCTCTTAAGCCCTACCCATATAGTTATACCGCAGCTAATTAGCTACGGTACATAGAATAAACAGATTAAGTTGGACGGGTCCACTGCTACCGCTGCCACTAAAATCAGAAATATAATACGGTCCGATTGCGTACACACTTTATATCTTTGATCTTGGCATGGCTTGGATTATCCATTTTGGTGTCTCAAAATCGATCTCCCCTAATTCCACTAGGTTCAACTTGTGTTTTGGTGCTCACATCATAATTGTTGAGCTAGATACGGAATCCACAATTTTGTAAAACATATATTTTACAAGTTTAAGATATTATATCATATTGATTTTAAATTTGTTTATTTTATCGGTATAAAAGCTGTCAGTATTACCAATAAATCTCGATCATGGTCATCAGCCATCGATAAATATTATTTTGCCGCTTATTACCATCTTCGTTGATCTTTATGATTTAAGTCTATATACACATCATGTACCGGTGTGATAGAGGTGTAAGCTGTGTTATGACAGAAAAACCATTAATCTTACCGCCGTCCGCTTGAAAACTAAAAAATCATGTAAATAACAAAATTTTAGATGTAAATCGGTTTCAGAATGATGTAGATCAATATGAACCGTGTCGATCATCTATCTAAAGAAAGCAAAAGGAAAAGATCGAGGAATGGACGGCGGAGATTTGTTTAACATCCCTAAAGTTTCTGCATTCTGTTCTGTGGAAGTTATGATGGACCCCAATTTGGGAAAGTTCCAGGAGGCAGTTTCTTGTGATACCATCGTATGCCGCCCCCGCCCCCCCGCCCCAACAAATCAGGTGAATCCCAACCCAAATGAGAAACCATTTTTTATTTGCACTGGAGCCCCTTGAATTTAGAAATTTGCCATGCAAAAAATATGAGGAGTTTGCTCTCACGTTCCAGCTTAGTTCGGCCTGCTAGCTCACACGTGCAGGAACACCAGGCTGAAGAGGTAGTGGGCTTGACGCAAAGAGCGGCAGCGTGCTGGTGCACGTGCCACGCGTGTGTGCGTGGGACCCAGGGAATGGACTCTCGTATGGTTTGGATTTTTGATGGGGGTTTCTTTCTTCTTGGACTCAGTCTCTTGTAGCCAAGTCCTAACAATTAGGCATTTTCTCGCTTTGTCAGTTTACGGTTTCCACGCAAAATTAGCACAAAACACCCTTGTAGTTTATCTTGTATACCATTTACACCTTGAGTAATTTACCGGCACAAACATTCCCAAAGCCCATCGATCGAGACATCGGGAAAAAAAATTGCTCAAATTCAATTCTAAACACAAGTCATAATGATTGTATAATTTTTCTTTAGAGTTTGTTTTATTAGTTTGGAGGATGTGCAGATAATTTTTTTTAACTGGCTCGTAAGCCTCGCCCATGGACACAACACACACATACCCAAGAGACCATGAATTTGCTCGGAAAACGTTAGATTGTGGCCCCCTCCCCCTTCTGAGGATAGAACACGACTCTCTCCCTGAAACAGGAAGTGCCAGACCAACCACGCCATCGCTCATTGGTTGGGGACGGTGAGCATCGATCAATAGCTGCATGGGTGTTTCGTGCAACTAACCTTAGGTCCTACCGGTGTATTTCACATTTTATGACGGAATATACTTTTTCTCATATAATATTTTAACTACTTCTACAATTTATAGCGATCTTGGATATTTTTTTTAACTGATTTCTCATATAATATTTTAACTACCGTCGTTCCAACCAACACCCAGCTGATTTCACGACTTCTCCAACCTATTCCTCAATCCCCGCTCTCTTTTTAACTAAAACACCCTTCCCTCTCTGCAAAAATACCAAAAACTCCTCAACAAATAAATTTCCTAAATTGTTACCAAAATCCAACGTATCAAAACAAATTCGATCCTGGCATGCAAGCAATTAAAATGGGGGTGGTTTTATTAGGAATATCAAATATGCCGTTTAATTTGCTCTAATTCATTTTCTTCTCTATCTCACTAATTTCTCTTCCTCTTTCCTTTCCCATTAATTTTTTTGCTCGTCACCTACTCCTTTTAGCACCCTCACTCTCTCTCTCTCTCTCAAAAAAAAAAAAAAGAGAGTCGAGAGAAACACAAAATCTCTGATCCGAGATCTGCAATGGAGAAGCACAGCTGCAAGCTCTGCTTCCGCAGCTTCGTCAATGTCCGCGCCCTCGGCGGCCACATGCGCTCTCACGTGGCTGCGGCAACCACGAAACCCATTCCAACTCCTTCCCCTTCCTCCGAGTCCTTCTCCTCGTCCCGAGCCGCCCACAACGACGACGTGGACACCCCCAAAACCGCGGTTTTAACCGCCGGCTACGGGCTCCGTGAGAACCCGAGGAAGCGGTTCCTGATATCGGATCCCGAGCTCGGTATCGGATCCTCCTCCCCCTTGGTCCTCCAGGAGGACCGCGAGAGCGAGAGCGGGAGCGGGTCCTTCACTCCCAAGACCTACCGCCGGAGATCCAAACGGGAACGGCCCGATCTGGCCGAGCCCGAACCCGTCAGCTCCGTCTCCGATACCACCATCGAAGAGGACGTCGCGCTTTCGCTCATGATGCTCTCGCGCGACTTCTGGAGCCCGATCGACTATGAAGAGGCTGAAGCTGGACAGGATGATTTTGAGTTGGATGAGTCTCGAATCAGGAAGAGCAAGTACCAATGCGGGAGCTGTAAGAAATCGTTCAAATCGTATCAAGCTCTAGGCGGGCATAAGTCCAGCCACAAGAAAACGAATGGGTGCATTTATTCTTCCAAGCCCGTTAGGATCGCCGACCAAGTCCAGATGCCGCCGGATGCTAACGTGAACGAGATAGCTGTAGTTCAGCATGAATGCCAGATTTGCTACAGGGTTTTCAGCTCCGGGCAGGCTCTAGGCGGCCATAAGAGATCACATCTGACGTCCTCGGCGACCACAACCGCTACCGTTACGATTACTGATTCGAATGCCAAGAATTGGATCGATCTCAACCTGCCGGCGCCGACGGAGGATGATGCCGAGGTTGAGGTATCTGCTGTCTCTGATGCTGAGTTCGTCCAAAGAGCTTAATTTAGTGGCTACTGCTTTGTATCTATTGATTTAACTTCTATTATTATTTTTTTTTTCCGTTTTTTTAATTTAATTTTAATTGGGTAATCTGTTCTTGGGTTCCTTTGAAGTTTTTTAGTAAGCTTGAAGTTGCAGTTGCTCGCTGTAACAGCTGAGCACAGTAGAGAAAGAAAATGAAGAAAGAAACTTCCTATCTTGCTGTTTCCAGGCTGTTGTTTGTTTCTAACTTCTCTGCTATTGATTTACAAATAATAATTATGTAATATTATTTCCCTGCTCTTCTACTGCAAAAAGGCTACTGTGCTGAAGCTGTAGTACTCGGTTCTTTTCTTTGCCACTTTCTTCTTCTTTTCTCCTTAATTTGAGATTAGCAACAAATTACAAGTTACCACTAATTAAGGCAACTTTCCAATTTGATTATATGAAAACAGAGGGAATGTGTGTATTTATTTGCGCTTGCATTGGAATCATCGATGCTTTCTTGTATCATCATCTTATCTTATCACAAGCAGTCCATTTAGTACCGTATACCAAATCCATGTATATGGAGGAGGAGTGGGGACCGTCATGGGAATATAAGTTTTTTCCCCCCAAAGTAGCCCAGATCGGGATATCCGATTACCATGTGCAATGTTGGTGGATACGGATATGAATACGAATGGCTATCGACAATGAGAACTACTGTCCGTATTTGTTAATAATCAGCTATGGGTAGAATGTGTTAGGAATCGTATCCTTTTACATCCCTAGCAAGGTTTTAAATATCAGGTATTGGGAGATAACAGAATCGTATCAAATAGATTATCGGTTGATGCGTCATATCGGCTGATGTATCAGAATATATATATTTGTTTTATCGTATCGTGAGAGATCCGGGTCTTTTAGAAAAATAGGAAGGAGGGGCATTTTGGGGAGTTGGGGTGAAAAGAGATGGTCTGTAACTGATGCAACTAACATGAGCATCAGAAGCGGCGCAAAAAGAGATGAGTGGAGGCTAAAGAAGGATCCAGTGAAAGCAATCTTCTCAACCTCTCCCTTTCTTTGTTGTTTAAACAGCCTTTTCAACTTCTTTGACTCTATATATCTCATGCTTAATTCTTGAATTTTTTTCATATAATTTTTTTTGAATGCCTATATTTTGTTAGCAATACAAATTTTGTGATCAAAATTCACTCATCATTTGATTAGTTGTCGAGCGTTTCTTCTGAGAAGCGTGCTGGTACATATGGCCTGACCAACATGCCAGCATACCGGTTCTTGAACATACACATGACATATGTAAATATATGGCATTTGGCGAGAATCCGTATAAGATCTTCTGTATGTGCAAATCGCTTGAAACTAGTGCAACCTTGATTTAATTATACAATGATTGAATTATATTTATCAAACCATTATATTCCGGCATCTGCCAAACATGTGCATTAGAACACATAGGATGTTGAGTTCGAAACTTCATCTTCATGAAAGCGCATCTGCAAAAGATCATGAGTCACGATTCTTATGGAGAATGTGGCAGAACAATGGCAATATATATTAACCGATTTTCATCCAATTGTTGATTGAAAAAGATACGAATCCGGAAAAGAGGTTCTATCTGTTTATTTAAAATATTTGGAATACAAATCCCAGCAACTAAATAATTTCTCCCTCCAATATATATCATCCGTTCCATCGAAATCAAATGACCGTTTGTTGAACATTTTCATCTCCATTATTGATGTCATTATTTCGCACGTGCAATGCATGTGGTTACCAAAATATAGGTTGATATGATCATCCTCGTCATCATAACTAAAAACCTCTAAAAATCTACATCTTAACTAAAAGCCATTAACCAAAAAATAAATAATATCGACCAATTTATAATTAATGATTTTTGGTGTTTTTCCCGTGGAATATTTTATTTGAATTAAATTCGAGAACGCCACGTACTTATTGAATATGCTTGAGAAAAATATTCTATTTCATTCCGCTCCAATTTAAGTACTATAGGTTTTCTTTTTAATTTAAAAATCGACCCTTTTTAGAGATGGAACTTGTGACCTCTCACATTGAGAAAAAAATTGGTAACATTGAGGAGGAAATTGGTAAGAGCTAAGCCCAGTTGGTAAGTATCATGGTTTTGATTGTACATGTATAGATCTACAGCCCTTGGAGCTACCACCAACTTATTATTAGCCTAGTAATGCTGCTGGTGCTGTTATAACATCTGTTGCTAATTGAGGGCATTGAAATGAGACAGAGCACTTGCTCTTGAACATGATATGCTTGTGCACCAACAACTGTTTGGTTAAGGGATCGATTAATACTAAAAGTAGAGGAGGAATCCTTCACATATCACATGGCAGGGATGCCCTCAATCAAAGTGAAAATGAGGTCCCTCATGGGATGTGTTTTACTTTCCTTTTTAATTCACACTTTAGCAACCTTTGACGGAGATTCCACTTCTATTTCTCATGGGCGGAATTTCCGCAAATAAATTCCCGTATGATATTTTCATTTTCAGGTGAACCCGGATTATCCGCCGTTTGTTTTTGTGATACACGGACATGCAGGATCGTAAGCTTTACTTTGACAAATCTTAACCGTTCAAATGATACACAATAAGCGGTGGATATCAAAATGCTATATGAAGAATTCTATTGAAGCCTTTCTTTCTCATTTGAAATGTTTGAATGCATTTTAAAATTTTGCACAATATATTAACTGCATCATCTTGTGAATATGATTTCTTTAATAATAGACAATTAGAAACTTTCAAGACAAGTCATTAATCTCCATCTAGGGTTTGATTAAATAGACGCAACCTTTTCAAAAATTAAAATTGGGATGATCTTATTCAAGGTTGGAGGGAATGAGAGATGTAGAGAGCTAACTTGAAGTAAATAGATAGATTGATAGATCACAAGAAATCTGATGGAGGCTAGGATCTTCTTCAGATGTTGTCCTCCGTCAATTCTTTGATGGCGGTCTTTGACGACTGAGATTTTATTGGGAGTTGCTAAGTGTGGATCTCAATGGGTTGATATTGGATGCCGAGTTACCTGCAAAGAAGTCCCGCAGCGGGTGACCACCGCAGGACCCTCCGACGATCAAGTTAGAGCCGGGAAATAAGTGCAGAGTAGCGGCGTATTAAAAATAAATTCATTATACCTGAGTCGTCTGAGAGAGGGGTTTATATAGGGGATGTGTGGAGCGAGCAGATGCGAGATCACCGCTGTCAGTTACGCCCCAACGTTACCCTCATCTTGAATGGCGGGATGCGCGCATTAATGGGGGGATACGCCTATTAATGGAGGGATGCGCTAGCGTGGGACACGGATCGTGGGGAGGCGGATATCTCGTCCTTGCGATATGCGCGGAGCCGTTGCATGGCGCATGGGATCCACGCTTTTGGTTGATCGGGGGAGGCCGAGAAAGCTCGGCACGCCAGACGGCCCGGAGACGAGCTGGGAGGCCGAGGAGGCTCGGCACGCCAGACGGCCCGGAGACGAGCTGGGAGGCCGAGGAGGCTCGGAGACGAGCTGGGAGGCCGAGGAGGCTCGGAGACGAGCTGCTGGTAATTTCCTAGGTGAATGTGGTATGTATTCAGGGAGGTCTCTCGAAACGTCGGATATGTTCCTCGAGAAGGGGATCCCGAGGAATCCTCAAAACGCAACCCATCTATTCCACCTTCGTAGCCTTCGGGACACGTCATCTGTCACGTGTTGTAATATGAGGAGACACTAATTGTGAGCATCATCATTAGCCCCCCACTCTCGTTCCGACCTATTCATGGGTCGGGTCGAGAGTGGTCTGCTCGGTTTTCTTTTGTTCATTTTGGCGCCAAGGAATCATAACGCGGATCGCCCGGGAATGGCATGGCGTTTTGATCTTTGGGCCCACGTGTCGCCTCGTCGTTTTCCTGAATCTTCGCGTGTATCCCCGATGGCGTCAGCGAATCAATGAAATGATCGCGCTTTAAAGAGGGGGCACCGTTCCAGCCGATCGCCAGTTGGGATACGGGCCACGTGTCGGACGTCGGTTGGCGGAAGTGACAACTATTTCTTACTCCCTGTCTTCGACTCCTGCAGTCGAAAAGACGTCCCCAATGGCCGATTGCCACGTGGAGCCCCGCCGGTTGCTGGGCGCGACGTTTTGTTTTGGCGAGACTCTATCAGGGCCGTAGGATGTTCCCCTTTGGGGTGTATAAATAAGAGGGGATTATCCTAGGGTTGATATTTTGCTCAAATTCTCTTTCATTACTGAAAATTGCCCGGCGCTCCTTCTTTTAGATTGGATCCCTTGATGATTTTACCTCGGTGAGTCCCTTCCTTTGAATCTGGTTTGATGTCTTCATCTGAGGAGCCCGTAGAGGTAGTAAAGGCAGAGTCGGGCGATGAGGTTTCCGTTGTTGGGGCCGAGTCTAGTGGGTCTTCCTCCTCTTCGGCTTCAGATAGCCAAGAGGGTTCTTCTTCTTCTTCATCCTCCGTGTCAGGTTCGCCCCCAAGAGTCAGGGTCCCCCCGTCGCTCGCCGTCGGGCGGCGACAAGGGCTCTCAAGGTGCGCATCGGGAACACCTGTGATGCGTCCTCCATTTTGAAGAGTCTGGACGAGCTTTCCGAAATTCGGGCTCGATTCTACATCCTCATTAACTATTCTCTCCATTTAACTAGAGAGGGCGAGCGGGCAGACCAGGTGCATGGCAAGGATATTGCCCTGTATTTGGAAGCGTTCTGAACAGAAATACGTCTGCCCTTCCCAACTGAGATCTGCGGGGTGCTTCGTTGCTTTCATCTCGCCCCGGGCCAGCTAGCTCTAAACTCGTGGAGAATTCTCCTCGGGTTTCTGGTCCGGTTAAAACTTAAAAATATCTCGTTCAGCTATACTCTCCTTGTCTCTTTCCTGTGTTATAAGAATCACCCCGGCACCAGTAAGGATGAGCCGAGTTGGGTGTATTTCTCGTTCAAAAAAACACAAGGGTGGAGTGGCCGGGTCAGGGGTAATAGCCGTCGCTTCTTCCATCCCTGAATGGAAGGAGACGTTTATATTCGTTGTGCCGCCCGAGGGCGAGGGTTGGCTTGTGCCTATACAGTGGCACAGGGCCGACTGCCCGAGGGCAAGGCAGTCGACTTCCTCCGAAGTAAGGGTGGTGTCCCAGTGGGAGCCGATCCAACGGGAGGATGTCTTGCTATCCGAGCAGACACTGATGTAACATCCCTAAACTTTCTGTACAACTTTCTGTACAATTTTTTCAAAAATACAGAAAGCGGTATTTTTGCCCGAGCACATGTTATAAATTTGTTTTGCTTTTTAATTGCAAGAAGGAGCTTGTAGCTCATTGGTAAAACATTGCACTGCTGAACCAAAACACCAGAGTTCAAATCCCATCAGCTACATTATTTTTTATATATTGATTTCTTTTAATTTTTAGAAGCCCAAGAGCCTACACGTGCATAACACGTAAAATCAAAAGTCACATATAAAACAAAAGAGCATAGGGGGTAGACCAAACGGCATAGGACACGCGGCGACAAGACGGCGCCCGACTCGCCGTGACTCGGCCGGCGGGGAGGCTGGATCGGTCGGCGAGGCTGGCCAACTCGGCTCCAAACCTGAGTTGGCCTTCATGACTCGTGTGCCTCTTGGTATCCCCATAACCCCTGTACACTTTAAATCCCCTGCACATTAACAGAACCTAATAAAATCAATTTAAACCATTTTAATGCAATCTTTTAATTCATTTTTCTATCAAACCCTAATCCTAGAATTTCCCTATAAATACCACACCTAAACAAGCCCTTCTCACTCACAAACTCTGCCCAAATTCTCAAGAAAACTCTCAAGAAAATTTGTGTACAAGTGGAGTTAGTAAAGGACGAAACTCCGGCGAATTTCCGACGACGACTCTAGGAGCTCCCGGCGACGAAACGACGCACCGGCACCTCCTACTTCCTCCTCCTCCTCTTCTCTTGATCTTAAATAAGTAAGTCCCCCCTCTCCTCTTTTCTATTCTTAAAACACGTATTTCTAAAACTTGACGGAAGCGGAGTTAATCCGACCCCCGATTCGGTTTTTCTTAAAATTCCACCTTTTTCTTAAATACAAATATACCAAATCCTCATATCTTGACTATTAAACATTAACAAAATATCATGAACAAGTTTCATAGCAAAATGTTGCATATTGTAATTTTTATCGTAATTTTTCAGTAAAATACCATGTAGTTTAGTTTCGACATTAAATATCATAATTCCTTGCTACACTTTTAGATAGTTCACGAGGTAATGACCTACCTCTTCACAATACTCATATGTAACATAGCACGATGATATTGGGAAATATAGATTTAGGAAAATACGGTTTTACATAAAACTACCTCCGACTTATATAAAAACCTTTTTCTACAAGATTATGTATTTTAAACAAATCTTTGCAAACCTCTGCTACAACCCATTTTGGGGAACCCGTTCGGAATGGTGAGGATTATCGCACATCCTCGGGTTTAGTACTGCGAGATACAGACCTCCGCAAGGAGCATACGGTCTCGAAAGAATTAAAAATACAAATATCTTAAGAAAATGAGATTTCTAGAAAAAAATAATAAATTTAATTATTTTATAAATATATATATGTATTATCAAAATATCTATTTTTGATATAGTATAAATATTCCAACTTTTTTAAATAAAAAAGAATCACTTTACATAAAATACCATGCAATATCATACAAGTTCCATACTTTACAATTAAATACCATATATTATGAAAATTAGATTTTATTCACTACAAATGTCACAATATAAAATCTACCTCCATGAAAACTCTAAAGACGATAATTAAATACTTGAGGTGTATTTTGAAAGTTATACAAAATTATTTTTATATAAACCCCCCTCAAGTTTTATAAATTATAATAAGGACCCTAGTAAATATAGGTTTAAGTGAGACCAGTCTCTTGAGCCTCAGAGCCGGATATATGGGTGCTTGCCTATTTAAGGTAGACAACTTAACAAACGGTGTTATCAACACGGTAATCTTCTTTAAAAAAAACACAAATGCTGCCGTCCATATGCAGTAGTTACTGATAACACCAAAACCTAATTCAGGACTTCAATTTCTTTTCTAATTGTTTTGACTCAGACCGAATCTCATTATAAATAATCTAACTTGAATATGATTCAAGTACAAACTACAATTCAATATGAATCCATGAATTCATATATTCAATCTGTATTGACTGAACCGAACCGTAGATATACTTCCATTTACATGATTCTCCGGTTACATCCATTTACTGATATCATGGTTTTGCCAAGTCACCCATCTATACAATCTATAATACAAGACAATACAATACAAACAATACAATCAAGACATCGCGGGGTTTACGCGGTAGATTGGTACGGAAGGTGTTAGAAGTGGCACAAGACTGCAAGAATTAAGACACCTAACCTGTATTCCATTGCTGTTATACCGTGGCATAAACGGTTCTTTGTACATTCCGTTCATCTTAGTCTCTGGTCTACTGAGACTCCTCTCGTATACACTGGCACTCTTCTATACCAAGCTACAAACAACAGCATTAATCATATAATACAACTTTAAAAACTACACTTTCTCCCTCTGTCTATTCTACTTCTTTCTTATCTTTGGGACTTACCGAGCGATTGTTCGCTGACGACATTCCTTCTCTTCTTCTTTGGAATGTTGTCAGGTGATTCGGACCTTCAGGAGATCGAGCCCACCAGCGAGGACTTGGATCAGCTAGCCTACGACCCAGAGCTTTAGATTCATTGTACACATTTCATTTCAGTACTTTCCATTTCTGTTATGCCACTGTTTAGGCATTGCTTTCCATTCCATGTATTTACTTTCACTGTATTGTAAAAAGAATGTTAATAAATAAAGTTGCTGTTCATTATATTTGTCTCTTGTGTATATTTCTTTTATATTGCTCAGATACTCTTAGCGTATTTGCTTCAGAGTAAATACGTAGCGGCCAGTCGCGTCCTCTGCGCGTACACTGGGAAGCGGGACGTGACAGGTTTTGTTGGCGGCCCATGCAGGTCAAAGCTGTATGGAACCCTACCATGCAGTTCAACTCTGCGTGGACAACCTAAGCAATATAACACAAGAACCAGCAACTAAAACATTCTTTACAATTTATATTCTTTGAATCTTATCATTTCATATATTTTGAATCTGTCCTAACCAAAAATTTTCATTCAAGGTTATGGATTCCCCGAACAACACCAGCACCAATGTCAACAACACACCCCCACCACTACCACTCACACCTGTCGTCCCTGCTCCGATCAACGAGCAGACGGTTCTGCTTGAGGCAATCCGTAGCCTCCTAGAAGGACAACAGCAACAGACTGCTATCCTGATGAACCGACCAGAGGCAGAAGCACCTGGGGTGAAGCAATTTAGGGCTTTGCACCCCAAACAGTTCACAGAAAAAGAGAGCCCACTGGAAGCTGAGGAATGGGCTCAGAGCATCGAAGACGATCTGGCAGCGGCACAAGTGCCAGAGATAGCTTGGGTTCATGTTGCGAAATTACAGCTCACGGACAATGCACGGGTTTGGTGGAAGGCGAAAGAAAGCCGTCTTAATCAACCCATCGAATGGAAGACTTTCCGTAATATGTTCGATGCAAAGTACTTCCCTGAGACTGACCGCTTCGACATGGAACAGCGGTTCATCCATCTGCAACAAGGTTCAATATGGACAAAATCAGTAGATAAGTATGACGCTGAATTCACCATACTCATTCGATAAGATATGTCTCAATATTCGATTTTATATCATATACTACACAGCTAACACAAGACCATAACAGATTTGCGGCCCATCTCATACCGACTGCTGAGATCAGAGCTAGAAGATTTCAATAAGGGTTGGACCCGGAAATTCAAGCTACATTAGCTATAGGGGATTTCCCAACTCATGCTATGGCTTTGAAAGCTGCCCGAAGATATAAGGCAGTGGTGAAGAAAAAGGGTATACCTCAATCTGCCGGAATGAAGCGCCCTGCCAATCATATGGCAGGAGGAGCCTCTTTAAAGACAACTGTTGAACTCAGAAGACTGGAAGAAGCCAATAATCAGCCGAGTCCCGACTTTTCCTTCTATTGTAAGAGAGGAGGACACTTGTGGCAGGACTGTAGGTACGCAAAAGGCCTATATTTAGTTTGTGGCGCGTCCAATCACGGAATTGGAAACTGTCCTTATAGACGCAACCCTACTCACACACGTACCAACTACCCGCAGCAGCCAGCTATCCAGGCTCCTGCATCTCGTCTAGCACTCCCTGCTCCACCACCTGCACAGCCTACTCGCCAATTCCAACAGGCACTGAGGAACATACCTCGAGGACAGAGGAATGTGCCTCCAGCTAGGAGAAACGTGCCCCGGTGACAGGCTTACACCTTAGAAGCCGTAGAAGCCGATACAGTTGACTAAGCTAACACTAGTAAGTCTCTTTCACATTTTAAAAACCCTTGTACCACTTTGTTATTTTTCCTACACTATCAGTATTTCAGCCACCAAACTTTCCTTGAATCTGTTACACTTTGCTTTTACAAATTTCGAGAACGAAATTTTTATAAGGAGGGTAGAATGTAACATCCATAAACTTTCTGTACAACTTTCTGTACAATTTTTTCAAAAATACAGAAAGGGGTACTTTTGCCTGAGCACAAGTTATAAATTTGTTTTGCTTTTTAATAGCAAGAAAGAGCTTGTAGCTCATTAGTAAGACCTTGCACTGCTGAACTAAAGCACCGGAGTTCAAATCCCATCAGCCACATTATTTTTTATATATTGATTTCTTTTAATTTTTAGAAGCCCAAGAGCCTACACTTGCATAACACGTAAAACCAAAAGTCACATATAAAACAAACGAGCTCAGGGGATAAACCAAGCGCCATAGGACACGTGGCGACAAGACGGCGCCCGACTCGTCGTGACTCGGCCGGCGGGGAGGCTGGATCGGCTGGCGAGGCCGGACAACTCGGCTCCAAACCCGAGTTGGCCTTCATGACCCGTGTGCCTCTTGGTATCTCCATAACCCCTGTACACTTTAAATCCCCTGCACATTAACAGAACCTAATAAAATCAATTTAAACCATTTTAATGCAATCTTTTAATTCATTTTTCTATCAAACCCTAACCCTAGAATTTCCCTATAAATACCACACCTAAACACACCCTTCTCACTCATAAACTCTGCCTAAATTCTCAAGAAAACTCTCAAGAAATTTTGTGTACAAGTGGAGTTAGCAAATGACGAAGCTCCGGTGAATTTCCGACGACGACTCTAGAAGCTCCCGGCGACGAAACGACGCACCGGCACCTCCTACTTCCTCCTCCTCCTCTTCTCTTGATCTTAAATAAGTAAGTCCCTCCTCTCTCTCCTCTTTTTTATTCTTAAAACACGTATTTCTAAAACCCGACTGAAGCGGAGTTAATCCGACTCCCGATTCGGTATTTCTTAAAATTCCACTTTTTTCTTAAATACAAACATACCAAATTCTCACATCTTGACTATTAAATATTAACAAAACATCATGAACAAGTTTCATAATAAAATGTTTCATATTGTAATTTTTATCGTACTTTTTCAGTAAAATACAATGTAGTTTAGTTTCGACATTAAACATCATAATTCCTTACTATACCTTTAAATAGTTCACGAGGTAATGACCTACCCCTTCACAATACTCATATGTAACATAGCACGATGATATTGGGAAACATAGATTTGGGAAAGTACGGTTTTACATAAAACTACCTCCGACTTATATAAAAACCTTTTTCTACAAGATTATATATTTTAAACAAATCTTTGCAAAGCGCCGCTACAACCAATTTTGGGGAACCCGTTCGGGATGGTGCGGATTATCGCACATTCTCGGGCTTAGTAGTGCGAGATGCAGACCTTCGCAAGGAGCATACGTTCTCGAAAGACTTAAAAATACAAATATCTTAAGAAAATGAGATTTCTAGAAAAAAATAATAAATTTAATTATTTTATAAATATATATATGTATCATCAAAATATCTATTTTTGATATAGTATAAATATTCTAACTTTTCTAAATAAAAATGAATCACTTTACATGAAAATACCATGCAATTTCATACAAGTTCCATACTTTACAATTAAATACCATATATTATGAAAATTAGGTTTTATTCATTAGAAATGTCACAATATAAAATATACCTCCAAGAAAATTCTAAAGACGATAATTAAATACTTGAGGTGTATTTTTAAAATTATACAAAATTATTTTTATATAAAACCCCCTCAAGTTTTATAAATTACAATAAGGACCCTAGTAAATATAGGTTTAAGCGAGACCAGTCTCTTGAGCCTCAGGGAGCCAGAGATATGGGTGCTTACCTATTTAAGGTAGGCAACTTAACAAACGGTGTTATCAATACGGTAATCGTTTTTGAAAAAGACACAAATCCTGCCGTCCATGTGCAGCGGTTACCGATAACACCAAAACCTAATTCAGGACTTCGATTTCTTTTCTAATTGTTCTGACTCAGTCCGAGTCTCATTATAAATAATCTGATTTGAATATGATTCAAGTACAAAGTATAATTCAATATGAATCCATGAATTCATATATTCAATCTATTCAATCTGTATTGACCGAACTGAACCATGGATATACTTCCATTTACATGATTCTCCGGTTACATCCATTTACTGATATCATGGTTTCGGCAAGTCATCCATCTATACAATCTATAATACAAGACAATACAATACAAACAATACAATCAAGATATCGCGGGGTTTAAGGGGTAGATTGGTACGGAAGGTATTAGAAGTGGCACGAGACTGCAAGAATTAAGACACCCAACCTGTATTCCATTGCTGTTGTACCGTGGCATAAACAGTTCCTTGTACATTCCGTTCACCTTAGTCGCTGGTCTACTGAGACTCCTCTCGTATACACTGGCATCCTTTTGTACCAACCTACAAACTACAGCGTTAACCATATAATACAACTTTAAAAACTACACTCTCTCCCTCTGTCTATTCTACTTCTTCCTTATCTTTGGGACTTACCCAGCGATTGTTCGCTGACGACATTCCTTCTCTTCTTTTTTGGAATGTTGTCAGGTGATTCGGACCTTCAGGAGATCGAACCCACCGACGAGGACTTGGATCAGCTAGCCTATGACCTAGAGCTTTAGATTCATTGTATACATTTCATTTCAGTACTTTCCATTTTTGTTATGCCACTGTTTAGGCATTGCTTTCCATTCCATGTATTTACTTTTCATTGTATTGTAAAAAGAATGTTAATAAATAAAGTTGTTGTTCATTACATTTGTCTCTTGTGTATATTTCTTTTATATCGCTTAGATACACTTAGCGTATTTGCTTCAGAGTAAATACGTAGCGGCCAGTCGCGTTCTCTGCCCGTATACTGGGAAGCGGGGCGTGACAACTGAGCTGGGCTAGGCTCAGGCCTGCGCGTTTCTTGGGTAAGTTAGGGCTTTCGTCGATCTGTTTAGACCTTGTCAAGTTTCCTTTGCTGTTTTTGTGTTGCTAACTCCCTTTGTTTGTGTGTTCCTTTTTTGTAGAGCCCATGGACCGAGCAAAAATCTTAGCTGCCCTGGCCGCCAAGACTCAGGGAAAGAAGGCCGGAGGCGCAAGCTCGTCCTGACCCAGTCCGAGTTCGGACCCGAGGCCAACTCTACCGTCTAAGCTTTCCGCTGCTCCCCGAGCCCCAAAAGAACGCCGCGGGGGGGGGGGGGGGAGGGGAGGTTACAAGCATGCGCGGGACCCGACACCCTGGGTGAGAGAGGAGGAGTAGGAGGCTGAGCCCACCGAAGCCCCCCTCAAGAGACATAAAAGGACGGTATCTCGGGCGCTTTCTACCGGGATCCCAGTGCAGGAGGGCGAATTCTGCATTGAGGTGCCCTCGGGGCTTTCCATCGCCGACAGCCTGCTTTCTAACATGGAGCAGGCTGCCGTGGTTAAAATACCCCGGGGGACCATGAAGGCCCAGGTGGCCGCCATAGCCCAGGAGGCGGTTCAGGTCGGTTCTTGACTTTTCTCAGAAATTATTTTAAGTCTTGTTTACTCGGTTTGAGCTTTCTAACCCGTTTGTTGCTTTCTTCATGTCCTCCATCACTGCGCGCTCCTCGTCGCCATGGAGTCCGAAGAGGTAGCACCGGCCATGAAAAAGGCGGGCAAGTACTCCAAACTGGAGGAGGAACTCCGCCTCCAACTGCGGGAAGCGGAGGAGAAGGCTGCCCTCCTCAACACTCGTCTGATTGCCGACGGGCTGATGAACTTCAAGCTGAAGGAGTCTCATCGGCTTCTGGGCGAGTCCAACTGGGCTATTCAGGCCAAGTTAGAGGAGGTGAACGGCTTATACCACTCGGTGAAGAAGTCGAGGGACGCCCTTAAGAGGGATGTCCGGGTGGTTTTGGACGCGGTGAAGCTTGCCGAGTGCCGGATGGCGAAGACCATAGAGGCGTATAAAGAGTCGGATCAATTCTATGCCGATCTCGCTGAATCCGCGGCCGTCGTCTGGCACAGTGCACTCGACGCCATCAAGGAGTCTGCGCTGGGGGTCGATAAGAGCGAGCTCCGCGCTAAATATCGTATGGCCGAGGAGGGGCCGCAGGGGGAAGTTGCCGTGGCGGAGGCTGCCGGTGGAAGCGCTGACCCAGAGGTTGCAGTTTTGGTCCCCGACGCTGGCGTCGAGCAGGGAGAGATACTTCCCGAGCCGATGGTATGAGATTTCCTTCCTTGGGGATTTTTTTCCTTTTCAAAATTTTGTAAGGCTCTGGGCATTTTGTAAGGCCGAGGAGCCCCGAATACCTTGTATTTATTTTTGGATCATAAATAAAGTACTCCTTTTTCCTTTGCCCAAATGTTTGCTCGCTGCGTAAGTATCTATAGCTCATATACTTTTGTTTGAATCTTCGTTCTGTAAGTATTTTTAGCTCGTAGGTCTTTTTTTATCTTGTAAGCGTCAGAGTTGAATGATAGCGGTCTGTAGGAAGCTCAGTACCCTACTTTTCCTCGGAGCAGAGATTGCTATCGTGCGTTGGTGGCCAAGTGTAGGAAGGTCGGTACCTTCCTTTCTACGCAGCTGCCTCGTGGTGAGGGCTTTGATCTACAGCATTGACTGATAGGAAGTTGCCCACCGCAGATGGTCTGAGCAGGAAGCTGCTCGACGGCCTCGAGAGGAGAGCTTTAGATCCTTAGCGTTGTTGGGCAAGAAGCTACCCGCTAGGGACGGACTGAGCAGAAAGCTGCTCGGTGGCCTCATGAAGAGGGCTTTCGATCCACAGCGTAGTTGGGCAGGAAGCTACCCGCTGCAGATGGGTCAGCAGGAGATTGCTCGGCGGCCTCGTGATAAGGGCTTTTGATCCGCAGCGTTGTTGGGCAGGAAGCTACCCACTGCGGATGGACCGAGCAGGGAGCTGCTCGGCGGCCTCGAGAGGAGGACTTTTGATCCTTAGCGTAGTTGGGTAGGAAGCTACCCGCTAGAGATGGGCCAGCAGGAAATTACTTGGCGGCCTCATGAGGAGGGCTTCAATCCACAGCATAGTTGGGCAGGAAGCTGCCCGCTGCAGATAGACCGAGCAGGAAGCTGCTCGGCCGCCTCATGAGGAGGTCTTCGATCGACGGCATAGTTGGGAAGGAAGCCACCCACTGCGGATGTACCGAGCAGGAAGCTGCCTGATGGCCTCGTGATGAGGGCTTTTGATCCACAACGTTGTTGGACAGGAGGCTACCCGCTAGTGGATGACCGAGCATGAAGCTACTCGGTCGCCTCGCGAGGAGGGCTTTGGATCCACAGCGTTGTTGGGCAGGAAGCTACCCACTGCGGATGAATCGAGCAGGGAGCTGCTCAGTGGCCTCGAGAGGAGGGCTTTTGATCCTTAGCATAGTTGGATAAGAAGCTACCCGTTAGGGATGGGCCAGCAGGAAATTTCTCGGCGGCCTCATGAGGAGGGATTTGATCTACATCGTAGTTGGGCAGGAATCTACCCGTTGAAGATGGACCGAGCAGGAAGCTGCTTGGCTGCCTCGTGAGGAGGGATTTAGAGACTCCTTTGCACCTTCATGGGGGTGTCGTTCAACCTTCCGTGGCCCGCATAGGCGGGAGTGAGGGCGTCGTTCGACCTTCCGCGGCCCGCATAGGCGGGAGTTATGGCGTCGTTCAACCTTTTGAGTCCCGTATAGTCACTCTTGAAGACTGGCATGGCTGACATGTGGCAGTTCTATATCGGGAAATTGAGACGTCCCGTGATTTGCGCTGCTACGCGAGTAAATTTCGGCCGTTGAAAGATTTTGTAGGAGCTATAAATACCGAAGGTGCATCCTTGAGGGGGTGTTGGTTTTCTTTCAATCATGCTTTCCTTCGAAGATGTCTGGGAGTATATTCCTCATCAGGAAGATCATCTCTCGTGATGACTTGTACCTTTACTGCCTCGATCGCTCCGAGCAGACGTACGAGGCAGTGATAGACGGTGTGGATGGCCACTTTGGTTGTCTACTTCCCCGGCGATGTGCTCTCCTCCAAGTGCTTCTTTATGCAATCTGGAGGATGTCCCCGGGTCTGCACAATGCCCTGTCTCCACAGCTGAGAGACGAGGCGCTTGATAAGGTGCACACGCTCTACCACCTCGGCCTGATCTCGTAGAGCAGGCGGGAGCGATCAGTGGGTCTTCTTCTGTAGTGTTTCTAGAAAAGGCTGATCATTGCCTCCGGTCCGGTGGATGGGGTCCCCGGTGCTTCCATGGTATCTAGGGTCCGAGGGCACCGTCAGAGGGAGCAGGTTGAGGTAGCTCGGCGACTGCAAGAGATTTTCTCGGAGTACCACCAACAGTACTTCCTTGATCCCCGCCCCCCTCTATTATAATTGTTGTAAGGCTGGGGAGCCCATAATACCTTTTAATCAATAAATAAACAATGTTTTTGGCAGTAGTGTGTTGTCTCTTTTCTTTCTGTCTGGCTGGTCAGCTCGGGGCAGGTTTGAGTTCACCTCGAACTCGAGTTGGATTTCTTGCTCGGTCCAAGCTTTCACCTCGGCCATGGTCTTATGTTGCGCTAATGCAAAAGAGCGGAGCCACTCTTTGTGCCTAATACCCGACCTTGGCGCGGTGATGACCGTTTCATCACAGTGCTCGGGGACCTCGAAGAGCGCGTTATAGAAGCGGGTGACATATCCTTTGAAGGATTCTTTGTCTACGCTCTTGATGGTGAACAGGTAGACGCCGTCCTCTTCTGCCGTCGATTCTCGACGAAATGGCCGAGGAATTGGGTGGCCAACTCATTGAAGGTCGAGATAGAGCGTGTCGTGATTCCTCGGAACCAATCCCAGCCAGCCCGGATGAGGGCGGTGGGGAAAGCTCGGCATTGAGCACGTTGGAGTTATCTTGGAAGCTCATGCCCGCAGTAAATGCGTCTAGGTGGTCCTTCGGGTCGGATTTCCCGTCGAAGAGGGCCACCTTGGGCATCTTGTTCCTGGATGAGATATGCTCGGCCAGTAGCTCTTCCGTAAAGGGCTTCGTTAGTAAATCGGCGAGTATCGGGCCCCTTCATCGGACGCATGGCCGTCCCGGCGTATGCCATCGAATTTCTTCTCGAGGGCTTCGAGTCGGTGGTGGTAACCCGAGGATTTCGCACAGTCGGAGTGTTGGCTACCCCCGCTCCGGGTTTGTGTCAAGGCGCGGCTTCGATTTCTCTCCATCAGGTGTCTCAAATCCTCGGGCGAGGCCCTTCTCGAGTAGTCCCTGCGCTCGTCGTTCGCATAATCCCGGCAAGAATGGGGGCATCGGTCATGCCTGGAAGCAGGCGAGCTGACTGACACCTTCTCAGGGGAAGAGAACACGCGACGGGCATTGGAGCGATGGCTCGGTCTTCCCTGGGATCGTGGTGTGGAGCTATCCGGCGTTCAGCGGGTTATGGAATCAATCGCCGCGTGCGGGTTAAGGTGGTCGGAGTCGGCCCGCCGGCGCTCGGTGGCGTTGTGATGAGGGTGAGGGAGATCGACGGCCTGGGTGTGCCCGTCCGTCCTTTGGCGGACGTCGTTATCTCGGAGATGGGGAGCCACGGTCTGGTGGGTAGGGCCCGCCGCTAGAACATGGACGGGGGCATCCACCAGCGTCGTGAGCTTGTCTATCCGGGCGGACAAGGCATGGATGGAATTAGGAGGAGGAAACGAGCCACTCCCGCTTCCGTTGTGGCGGCTCGTGTTTGGATCGTTGCGGTCATCGCTCGCCATTGGGTCAAGGGCGGAAGATCAACTTTTGTAGTGGAACAAAAAAGTCTTTCGTTCCTACAGACGGCGCCAACTGATGGAGGCTGGGATCTCCTTCAGATGTTGTCCTCCGTCGATCCTTTGATGGCGGTCTTTGACGGCTGAGATTTTATTGGGAGTTGCTGAGTGTGGATCTCAATGGGTTGATGTTGGATGCCGAGCTACCTGCAAAGAAGTCCCGGGGTGGGTGACCACCGTAGGACCCTCCGACGATCAAGTTAGAGCCGAGGAATAAGTGCAGAGTAGCGGTGTATTGGAAGTAAATTCATTATACCTAAGTCGTCTGAGAGAAGGGTTTATATAAGGGTCACGTGGAGCGAGAAGGTGCGAGATCACCGCCGTCAGTTACGCTCCAGCATTACCCTCGCCTTGAATGGCGAGATGCGCTCATTAATGGGGAGATACGCCCATTAATGGGGGGATGCGCTAGTGTGGGATGGGATCGTGGGGAGGTGGATATCTCGCCCTGGCGATATGCGCGGAGCCATTGCGGGGCGCATGGGATCCACGCTCTTGGTTGATCGGGGGAGGCTGAGGAACCTCGGCACGTCAGGAGCTTAGAGACGAGCTGGAAGGCTGAGGAGGCTTGGTACGTCAGATGGCCCGTAGACGAGCTGGGACGCCGAGGAGGCTTGGCACGTCAGACGGCTCGGAGATGAGCTGGGAGGCCGAGGAAGCTCGGCACGTCAGACGGCTCGGAGACGAGTTGCTGGTAGTTTCCTAGGTGAAGGTGGTATGTATTTAGGGAGGTCTCTTAAAAGGTCGGATATGTTCCTCGAGAAGGGGATACTGATGAATTCTCATAACGCAACCCATCTATTTCACCTCCGTAGCTTTCGGGACACGTAATCCGCCACGTATCGTAATCTGAAGAGACACCACTTGTGAGCATCATCAAAATCCGAAGATAAAGAGAAACATTTCTCGTTTCATACGCTTTGATGTAAAATTTATCGACTAAAGTTATTATTGTCCTTATTCGTATCTCTAAATCAAAATGAAACCTAAGATGCAATAATCAATGGTAATTGTTTTTGGAAAGTCAATTCTGCTTGTTTTGATAGAGAATTCCAATTCGCCATCCATTTAATTATAAGTACAATTCCAACCAATCCAAAGTCGATTTTTGCAAAAATTACAATTTGTGCAATTATATGGTTTTCCTTATTTGTTTGCAATGAAATGACATGTTACCTTAAATATGAAATTGTAGTTCTTTCCTCTCACTTGCTTGCTTATAATGGAAAAGATGCATTAGGAAATGCCATTAATTTCATGTTGATGATGCTTGTTATCATCGATTTCCCAGATCGTGACACGTGGCAGATGACATGTCCCGAAGCTACCAAGAAAGGACCAGGAACGGTACGTCGTTAGAATACCCCGGGTCTGCGGCCCATGGACGTGGCCGACCTTCTGCAACCGTCCACACCACTCCTGTGCCTGCCTTACAAACAACCGTTGGCTTACCTTCGAGCCCCCTGCATAATTGGCCTCCTCAGCCCTCTCAGCTCATCTCCGGGCTACCGCAGAACCAAGATACCTCAGCTTCCCGCTCATTCCCGAGCCATCCGCCGAGCTCATCTTCCTCGGTCCCAGCGACCGACCAGCAGCACCAGTCACAGGAACCACCGCCACGGCTCCGCAAATCTCACCATGCGCGAGATATCCGCCGCCCATGATCCCGCGTTCCACGCCATCACGATCCCCCATTAACAAACCTGTCTTGTCATTAATGCGAGATCCGGCCCATCACACGGGTATGACGCCGGGAGCGTAACGGCCGGCGTGATTCTCGTGCCCGCCTGCCATTGGCTGCTGGGTATATAAACCGCTCTTTCAGGCGACTTAAGTAAGCCATTTTCTCCTCACTAGGCCGTTACTCTGCTCAAATATCCGGTCTAACTTGATGGTCGGAGGGTCCTCGGTAGTACAACCACCCCGGGACTTCCTTGTAGGTAGCTCGGCCTCAACCGCCTCAAACCTACTGAGATCCACACGCTTGAGGAGGCAACCCCTAACTCAATCTCATCCGTCCATTATCGCTCGCAGTAGGTATACGGAAGGTAACATCTTGACGAGATCCAACATCCGTCAGCTGGCGCCGTCTGTAGGAAACGATTGACTCCACTGAACAAGGTTCACCTTCCGATCTCAACTCAATGGAGAGCGATCACCGCGAAGATCCAAGCGCTAGCCGCCGCCTCCCCCACAACGGAGGCGCGGACGAATTTCCTCCACCGAACGCCATCAACGCCCTAGCCGCCTGGATAGATCGACTCACGTCCTTCGTGGATGCGCTCGTCTGTGTCCAAACGGCAGGGCAAGCTCCCCAGGTCACCGCTCCCCCACCTTAGGACCGGGACACATACAGAGGGAGAGAAGACTCTGCTCATGTCGGCACGGCCGACCATCGCCTCGCTGCTTCCCACGGCCGCAGATCTCCCAGGCCAACATATTCTATGACCCGCTGGGCGCCCCACAGTTCAACACCGAGGTCCGTCGCCAGAGCGCCTCACCACGAACCCCTTCACGCCCTTGTCCGTCCCGAGGAGATGTCTGTCAGCTCGCCTGCGCCCAGGCGTGACCGACACCCCCTCCCTCGACGGGTTCGTGCGGACGGGACTCGTCATGGTAGCTCGAAGACTACCTCGCCAGGGGACCTAAGGAATCTCATCAAAAGGAACCGTGGCCGTGGCCAGACACAGGTCTCCAACAGTAGAGGCCAGAGATCAGAATGTGCCGAATCGTCGGGATACCACGGCCGAATCGACGCCCTCGAGAAGAAGATCGAAGGTATGCATCGGGAGGGTCATCATGCGAGCGACGGGGCTAAGTACGCCGCCGACTCACTCACAAAACCCATCACCGAGGAGCTGCTCACCGTCCATGTCTCTTCCTGGAACAAGCCCCCGAAGGTCTCTCTCTTCGACGGTAAGTTTGACCCGAAGGACCATTTGGATGCATTCACCGCAGGCATGAGCTTCCAAGACAACTCTGACGCCGCCCAATGCCGAGCCTTCCCGGCCATCCTCATCCGCTCCGGACGAGACTGGTTCCGAGGACTCACGCCACGCTCGATCTCAACCTTCGACGAGCTGGCCACCCAATTCCTCGACCACTTCTTCGGGAACAGACGGTAGAAATGGACCGTCGACCATCTCTTCATAATCAAAAGCCGGGATAAAGAAACATTCAAAGGGTACGTCACCCGCTTCTACAATGCCCTTCTCGAGGTCCCAGAACATCGGGACGAGACGGTCATTACAACACTTAGGTATGGTCTTAGGCACAAGGAGTGGTTACACTCCTTTGCATTAGCGCAACCTAAGACCATGATCGAGGTAAAGGCCTGGACCGAATGTGAGATCCAGCTCGAGTCCGAGGTGAACGCGAATCTTCCCGGGGCAGAGCAAACTGACCAAAAAAAAAGGGTGAGGGAAGAGAGAAAGAGACTTGAGCGGTCAAAACCCTACTACTTGAAGTTTCAGGAATACACCCCACTCAACGTCTCCCAGACGGTACTGCTTGAGGAGGCTAAGGGCGAGGTGTTCTTCGAGCTCCCCCCGATCTCACGCATGGCGGAAAAGCGCAACCGGAGCCCTTACTGCGGTTTCCACAGGTCGCAAGGCCACTCCAAAGAGAGCTAGCTGTAAACAGCTCCGAGACTATATCGAGGAGATCATCCGTTCGGGACACCTGGCAGCATACTTGCGGGACAAGCGGCAAGCTGACAGCGGGCAGGAGCAGCGTCCCCCTCCCGACGAGTTGACAATCGGCCAAATTATGGTCATGTCGGCGGGGGGTACGTCGAGTACCTACGAGGCTCGACACCCCGCGCCGGTTGTGGAGGCCAACAGCCATCCTGTTGGGTTGCTTGGCACGACAACAAGGTTTCGGGAGGCATCGTCCATACCATTTTGAAATTTTTTCCATGCTAAGCAATCCTAACCCAAGAATCTTTACTAGAGATTTAGACAAAACAATGTGTAAACTACTTTACAACTAAGGGAACTACGAATACTACCTTTGTAGACCGGTCCTTGACTTCATTAGCTCCATGTAGTAGTCCCTTCGCTGCGATCATTGAACTCCCGGACCCTTGAGAGGCTTCAGAAGGTGAATGGTGCATACTTGCTTGAAGTCTTCGAGACCGAAGATGATCTACGTTGAGGAGACACTAACCCAAGCTAGCTCTTCATTAATGAGAGATTAGTGAAGCTAACACCCTATAATAAAGTGCTAATCTAGTAGAGGATGACGAAGTAGGATTTTTGCTCACTTTAGAATTGATTTTCTCACTAATTTTAAGCTCTCTCACAAAACCTAGTGAGCTCTCTCTTGATCTTGAGGAAGAAGAAGCAAATAATGGATGAGAGAGTGAATGGCAACCATGGATAAGAAAATATCTAATAATCCTCATGTAGAGACTTAACCATGAGTTTAGATAATGGTTGGGTTAACAAATATCTACTGTAAGACAAAACTAGTGGACAAAGTCAATGGATCTCAAAGCTTCATGAAGCTTCATGCCATGTGACAAATTTCCAACTAATAATTGAATTATCATAAATAAATAAACCCTATATTATCTTTATCATGGTGTAAGTCTCACACACCCATGTTGCATGTATCATCAACCATGACACATAATAAAACACAATTAATACATATCACATATATATTAAGTGTGCACATGTGAGAAAAATAAATGCTTAAGTGAGCTAATATTAGTTAATGTAAACTAGTATATCAAATATACAATTATACACTAAATTATCAAATCAACACTCGATTTAATAATCCGGCTATATCACATATAACCGACTAATATTATATGTATCAACTTATAGAATCAACATTTGATTTGATAACCAGGCTATATCACATATAACCGACTGATACAAATATCGCGAGAATAGAATACGGTATCACATACTCGTAATAATCTCGGTCCCGTACATATCACATATGTGCTTCTACTTCGTTTTGCCTGAGCCAGGAAAACCTCTGTGTAGGACTCTAAAGATTCGTCAATACGCCAGCAGTAGGTGATGATCATATCAAGCACCCACAAGCCGTCAGTGGTACTAGCTGGACGTAACGGCTGCCCAGGTATTGAGCGATCAGAAGATCAACAAGCAAGCCCGCTCTAGCTCCTGTAAAGCCTGTCAGTAACACTACTGTACAGTCCGGTCTCTTCGTCTGAGATGTCGCGTATCCAGTCTAGGGGTGGTAAACATCAGACCCCAATAACTTGATAAGTCATGCTGATACGAGGCTCATAACGGGTCGAGAAACCACTGATAACACTTACCAGTAAATCTCCAAATCAGCCCTGGCCAGGGACTTCCAGTTATAGCCAATCGAGCACAACACGACATCTATCCCCAATACCGGGAGAGACGAAATCCCCTCCTATCGCTCATTGCCTCCATGTAACTCGGGACTGTACCCAAAAACCACCGTTTTGCATATCCTCTTGAACGTGGTAAGGTGGAAATCAAAGCACAGTAGGAATCACACAAGACTCTATGACGATCTCGGGTCTACAGACTAATCTGTACTAGTGTCACCAGAGAACTGCTATCTGACGTCAGGTATAATACCATCTACGAGTTCTCGGCGTGTCCGTCCAGTGTACCCAGTCTCCACTGAGCAACCATATACCATCTCTGATGTCAAACACTAATGGATATGGGATTATGCATCGCCTATCTCATGGGTTGAGAAGCGTATACGCTAGTCTACTCTGGTATATCGATGCCCTGTCTTAATACACCCACGACTAGGAACATTAAAGGATGAACTTATGGACTACCATGGCCCCACTAGTATGATCTGTATCATAATCCTGGTAGTCAAGTACACATCCTAAGGGTTTTACCAACATGTAACCATGAGACAATATCAAGAGACAAGTATACATGTTAAGATAAAGAGAAACCAGATAGCATACTATCATGTCGAGCAAGAAAGTCCTCTCTATATATGTCCAAGCATCCACTATAATATACATCACATGTAAAATAATGGCCTCTGGGGCATACATATAACTAACAATCAACCACTTTCACTAAGACCAGCTGTTGTAGTATCTCATACCCAACATCCTGAAGAGTCTTTCAAACTGTATCTGGGGAATGGCCTTCGTGAGTGGATCCGCTGTGTTTTCCTTCGTGTCAACTCTCCTGACCTCGATCTCCCGGCGATCAACTATCTTCCGGATCAGGCAATACCGCCTCAGAATATGCCTGGATCGCTGATGGGACCTGGGTTCCTTAGACAAAGCACCGCTCTATTGTTATCCTAATTCAAAGGTATTGGATCCTCAATGGATGGAACCACTCCAAGTTCAGTGATGAACTTCTTCATCCAGACAGCCTCTTTGTCAACATCGTTGGCAGCGATGTATTCAGCCTCCATCGTCGAGTCTGTCATGGTTTCCTGTTTGGAACTCTTCCAACAAACCGTCCCTCCATTGAGGATAAAGACAAATCCAGAGACCGACTTAGAGTCGTCCTTATCACTCTGGAAGCTCGAATTAGTAAAGGACTCCACTTGGATTTCTCCGTTACCATACACCAAGAGCATCTCTTTAGTCCTTCTTAAGTACTTGAGAATGCTCTTCACAGCTGTCCAGTGACTCTCTCCTAAATCTACTTGATACCTACTCACTACACTTAGTGAGTATACTGCATCGGGTCTGGTAGATAGCATCGCGTACATGATAGAGCCTACTGCCGAAGCATAGGGTATCCCTTGCATGTGAGTTCTTTCCAAATCAGTCTTGGGAGACATCTTTTTGGAGAGAGTGAGTTCTGAGATCGTGGGTAAGAACCCATGCTTGGATTCTTCCATACTAAACCTTTTTAGTATGGTGTCAATGTACCTGGATTGGAACAATCCCAGTATCTGTTTAGATCTATCTCTATAGATCTTAATCCCCAAGATGTAGGAGGCATCATCTAGATCTTTCATTGAGAATCTTTGTGATAAGAAGAGCTTGACCGAGTGCAGCATAGGAACACAATTTCCTATCAAGAGTATGTCATCCACGTACAATACGAGGAAGGCGACCTTACTCTCTGCCACCTTCTTGTATATACAAGGTTCATCTACATTTTTGATGAAGTCAAACTCTTTGACTACCACATCAAAATAGATGTTCCAACTCCACGATACTTGCTTTAACTCGTAGATGGATTTAAGCAGCTTGCATACCTTTCCGCTGTTCCCACTGTCTACGAAGCCCTCTGGCTGAGTCATGTATACGCACTCTTCCAAATCACCATTTAGAAAGGCGGTCTTAATATCCTTTTGCCAGATTTCGTAGTCATGGTATGCAGCAATGGCAAGTAGGATCCGGATGGACTTAAGCATAGCTACGGGAGAAAAGGTTTCATCATAATACACACCTGGTCGTTGACGAAAACCTTTTGCAACAAGTCTAGCTTTGAAAGTCTCAATTTTTCCATCCACACCAAGTTTCTTCTTAAAGATCCATTTGCTCCCAATTGGTTTTACCCCTTAAGGAGCAACTTCCAAAGTCCATACTTTGTTGGTGTACATGAATTCCATCTCAGACCGCATTGCATCCATCCATTTCACAGAGTCCCCACTCGTGATGGTCTGCTCAAAGCTAGTTGGGTCATCATCCTCCATGATGCAATCCTCGCTTCCACCATCAATGAGAAAACCGTAGTATCTCTCAGGTGGATGAGGAACCCTACTAGATTGGCGGAGAGGCTGAGGTTCGTTGGGTACTATCGAATTCTCTGGTTTCACTAAATCTTCAGTTGTAGTTTGTGTAGCTGGAATTTCTTCCAGTTCTACCTCGTTGCCACTAATTTTCTTTGCAATAAATTCCTTTTATAAAAAGGTGGCATGTCGAGAAACAAACACCTTTTGTTCTTCGTCATGGTAGAAAAAAATATTCATGTAAATGTTTGGGATATCCCACAAACTTGCATAGAACTGACCGTGTCTCGAGTTTGTCCGGATTTTGCCTTTTGACATAGGTCGGACAACCCCATATCTTAACTCGTTTAAGACATGGTCTCTTCCCACTCCATATCTCATATGGTGTGATAGGTACATATTTAGATGGAACTTGATTCAATAGGTATGCTGCTGTCTCAAGCGCATAACCCCAAAAGAAAATAGGTAACACAGCGGTGCTCATCATAGAGCGCACCATATCTAATAGGGTGCGATTCCTCCGTTCCGATACACCATTGTGCTGTGGTGTATACGGAGGAGTAAGCTGAGAGAGAATCCCATTCTCTTTTAGATAATTCAGGAACTCATTGCTCAAGTATTCTCCTTCTCGATCAGATCGAAGAATTTTAATACTTTTACCCGTTTGGTTCTCGACTTCGGATTTATATTCCTTGAATTTCTCAAAAGCTTCAGACTTGTGTTTCAACAGGAACACATGTCCGAATCTTGAGAGATCGTCAGTGAATATAATGAAGTATGAGGAACCATTCCTGGCATGTGTAGACATGGGACCACATACATCACTATGTATCAGTCCCAAGAGTTCCGTAACTCTTTCTCCGTGTCCTGTAAATGGAGTTTTGGTCATCTTGCCTTTGAGACATGACTGGCAAGTGTCATAAGATGAAAATTCGAATGGATTCAAATATCCATCTTTATGTAACTTAGCTAGCCGTGTCGTATTGATGTGACCTAGTCTACAATGCCACAAGAAGGATTCGTTCATTTCTGAACTCTTCCTCTTGCGTGTGTTTTGTACGTTAAGAACTGTGGTTTGATTTAGAACGTATATGCCATTATTTAACGAGCCTGATCTAATCAACTTTTGATTCAGGAAGATGTTCATAATATTATCCTGTACTACAAAATTATATCCTTCTTTACTTAATAAAGAAACTGATATAAGATTGCATATCAGGCTCGGTATATAATAGCATTTGTTCAGAATCAATGTATTACCATTTGGTAATATAAGGTGATATTCTCCAACTGCTTTGGCTGCAACATTTGCACCATTACCTATTCTTACGGAATGATCACCCATTCCCAGTTCTCTACCTTTCTTTAGCCTATGTAACATATTACATATGTGGGATCCCGATCCGGTATCTAATACTCAGGACGTAGAGTGTACTGAGAAACAGTTCTCGATAACAAACACACCCGAAGAAGATGCATCAACATGCTTATTCTTCGTTTGGGCAGCATAGGAATCCGGATATTCCCCTATTTCCTGTTCAGTCTTATAACAATTATAAGAAAAAACGGAACCAACGTTCCCCTGCCCAGTATAACAAGCGGGTTCGGTCAATACATCCATATTATTATCTTGATTAAGGCCTGACATGGTCGCTACCTGGAAAGAGAGAGAAGAAAACACTTTAGCCTATGCTCTTGCAAGATTAGATTGGTTTTTATCTTATCTAATCAGGATGGCTCCCACCGTTTTTTGTCAAATCTTCCTTCAAACCCTAAAAGGTAAGACTAGCCGGGATTAATTATACCCTACAATTTCGCCAATCTTTCAGCCAGGCCAATGCCGGTACTTTGAGGGAGGTTCCCCGTGTTTTCGTACGGACCTAATTAAAATAAACATCGTTTTCCCAGAGGTATAACCCCGTTGACACCTTTCTAGACACCTACTTGATCGGCTGATTATCATGTGTAAAACTCTCCCAGGAGTAACTCTTACTCGCAATGGGTATCGGGATCCAACTATCTCATAGAAGGTATGCAATCTCATTGCAAATTTCAACACTTGAAATTCCCGATAATATTTTGCCCCTAACCCCCTATATGCTTGACAAAGGCCAACAAACCATAGGACGCTAGTCAAGTTCAACCCGTCATTTCTTGATTGAATTAAACCCACCCGCACGACCCTTGACAAAGGCCAACAAGATCGTACGACTATCTTAATCCAATCGCATCACATGCTTAAGCAGATAAGCACCATTCAGCTACCGCACACTACGTCTTGACAAAGGCCAACAAACGTAGCACGAATACTAAATAGTCTTTATCTGAAATGACGGAGGGCTACGACAGGTTTTTAAGAAAACCTTTTGTGTAATGAACTTGATATCGTTGTAGAATCAAGTGATTTTTGAAAAGGAGTGTTTTTGAGGCTTTTACCAGTTTTGCTAAAGAGGTCACTCCCGGTGAAGGGATCTCGGCTCTTTCCTTATCGAATAAGGTGCAGGATATTTCACAAATACCGCTATGCAAAGCAAAAACTCCAAAAAGCAATCAAAAATACAAACCGAGTGTTGTAGCATCTGCCAGTTATTGCTAAAGAGGTCACTCCCGGTGAAGAGATCTTGGCTCTTTCCTTATCGAATAAGGTGCATGATATTTCATAAATACCACTATGCAAAGTAAGAACTAGAGCTACCCTTTTTGAAAATTTGATTCCACAACATCTTTTAGGTTTCTTTCTTTTCATTAATCTCATTAATGAAGTCCCATGATTTAATACTTTCTAAGTATCACAGAAAATGAAACGAAAGTATAACGTACGCTTATGCCATCCGCATTCGCCACAATGTCCCGTTATGCACCGTTAGGTTACTTAACTAACGGCATACCGGGACGGGACTAGCGCGGGTGCAAAACATAAGCAACGTTTATTATATATCATATATAATAATAAAGCAATCGTCTCAAGCAAATAAAGTGATCACATCATAGAATATCAGCAGCAGAAGATAACATATGAAATATTGGATATACTAGGAATTCCGTGTTTTAATTTAAGCTAGTATAAAACACGGATTCCACGGTTGCGATGAATAGCCAATCCCACATCCCTAGACCCCTACGAGAGCGGCAAGCAACCCTACCAATTCTAGAGTTAGGAGACCCGGACTCGACTCCTCGAGATGGTCTCCCACTGGACTCTAGAACCCGGTTACTTGTGCTCTCCTTCTTGGGTCTATCCTAACGCGGAAAAATAAATAATATATATCAACGGTGACATCTTCCTCAACCCGGAAGTGCCCCAATAAAAGAATATTACATACAAGTTTTTACATGAATGAAAATGAAAAACTCTCATCTCACATAAAAACCCCTGGCTATTCAAACACGGCGATCCAATATAACATATCACAGCAACACATAACATCACATGTCATCAACGTAAGTAAATATGCGTATCCTAATTATCGTTGACATATAGCAACGAAACCGACGATACACCACATATTACACTTACGCTCGCAGAAAAGAAAGTGAAAAACTACAACAATTGGAATCCACAACCACCTTGGACATCATAAACCCAATGTATCACATACTTTGGATTTCATGCCCAACCAAATGAATTCTTTAGACATCATATGCCAAACAATTATAAACCCCGCATTTTAGTCTCAATATTGAAAACACTTTTCAATATCTAATCGGGTAATTCAACAAGATTCCCGATATCCTGATCGAATGCTCGTCGGAAACTTTAGTAGACGGCCTCACCCCTCGATACCGTCGATGAAGTGCACTTAGGCGGAACACCGCGGCCGCGAGCACCCGGACGGATGCTTTTGGCAATGGGGTTCTCCTACAGTCACTTGGTCAGGGCTATGGGGCATGGTTATCTAATAAGGTTACTCGGCGAGTATCCGCGTATGCTATGTGATTGCGACGGACTTTTGATCATATCAAAATCCCGTGGCAACCGATCAAATGAGACAAAATTGCTAGATTTATAAAATTCAAATTAGTGTGGATTCCAAATATTGTATCACAATCATAGATAGCTAGACGATGTTAAACGTTTCGATCGAATTAACGAATTCCCAAAATTTCCCAGAGAGCTCAACACTTGAGCAGTGTTAGAAGTACCCAGAACCATACCACAGTGCCCATGGACCAGCAGCTGAAGGCCCGTCCCAAGCCTCTCAAGTGGCGCAGCGGAACCGCCGCCAAAACTATGTTTTGGCCGCGGTTCCGCGGTCACTTAGACGAGTTAGGGACTCGTTCTTCAGGTGGGTCCATAGAACTACCTGCATGATTTTTATAGTATTTTTAACATGGAAAATTCCAACTTTTTGAAAATTTTCTAGAGAGGGGTCCAAAATTGGGTTTTCACGGTTCTATCGGACTTCTAACTTCGTCTAGACATCACCTAAAGCTCTAGCTAGGCTCTGATACCACTGTTGGATTGCTTGGCACGACATCAAGGTTTCGGGAGGTATCGTCCATGCCATTTTGAAAATTTTTCCATGCTAAGCAATCCTAACCCAAGAATCTTTACTAGAGATTTAGACAAAACAATATGTAAACTACTTTACAACTAAGTGAACTAGGAATACAACCTTTGTAGACCGGTCCTTCACTTCATTAGCTCCATGTAGTAGTCCCTTCGCTGTGATCATTGAACTCCCGGACCCTTGAGAGGCTTCAGAAGGTGAATGGTGCATACTTGCTTGAAGTCTTCGAGGCCGAAGATGATCTACGTCGAGGAGACACTAACCCAAGACACCTCTTCACTAATGAGAGATTAGTGAAGCTAACACCCTATACTAAAGTGCTAATCTAGTAGAGGATGATGAAGTAGGATTTTCGCTCACTTTAGAATTGATTTTCTCACTAATTTTAAGCTCTCTCACAAAACCTAGTGAGCTCTCTCTTGAGCTTGAGGAAGAAGAAGCAAATAATGGATGAGAGAGTGAACGGCAACCATGGGTGAGAAAATATCTAATAATCCTCATGTAGAGACTTAACCATGAGTTTCGATAATGGTTGGGTTAACAAATATCTAGTGTAAGACAAAACTAGTGGACAAAGTCAATGGATCTCAAAGCTTCATGAAACTTCATGCTATGTGACAAATTTCCAACTAATAATTGAATTACCATAAATAAATAAACCCTACATTATCTTTACAATGGTGTAAGTTTCACACACCCATGTTGCATGTATCATCAATCATGATACATAATAAAACACAATTAATACACATCACATATATATTAAGTGTGCACATGTGAGAAAAATAAATGCTTAAGTGAGCTAATATTAGTTAATGTAAACTAGTATATCAAATATACAATTATACACTAAATTATCAAATCAACACTTGATTTAATAATCCGGCTATATCACATATAATCGACTAATATTATATGTACCAACTTATCGAATCAACACTTGATTCGATAACCCGGCTATATCACATATAACCGACTGATACAAATATCGCGAGAATAGAATACGGTATCACATACTCGTAATAAATTCGGTCCCGCACATATTACATATGTACTTCTACTTCGTTTTACCTGAGCCAGCAAAACCTCTGTGTAGGACTCTAAAGACTCGTCAATACGCCAGCAGTAGATGATGATCATATCAAGCACCCACAAGCCGTCAGCGGTACTAGCTGGACGTAACGGCTACCCGGGTATTGAGCGATCAGAAGATCAACAAGCAAGCCCGCTCTAGCTCCTGTAAAGCCTATCAGTAACACTACCGTACAGTCCGGTCTCTTCGTCTGAGATGTCACATATCCAGTCTAGGGGTGGTAAACGTCAGACCCCAATAACTCGATAAGTCATGCTGATACGAGGATCATAACTAGTCAAGAAACTACTGATAACACTTACCAGTAAATCTCCAAATCAGCCCTGGCCAGGGACTTCCAGTTATAGCCAATCGAGCACAGCTCGACATCTACCCCCAATATCGGGAGAGACGAAATCCCTTCCTATCGCTCATTGCCTCCATGCGACTCGGGACTGTACCCAAAAACTACCATTTTGCGCGTCCTCTTGAACGTGGTAAGGTGGAAATCAAAGCACAGTAGGAATCACACAAGACTCTATGACTATCTCGGGTTTACAGACTATCCTGTACCAGTGTCACCAGAGAAGTGCTATCTGACATCAGGTATAATACCATATAGGAGTTCTCAGCGAGTCCGTCCAGTGTACCCAGTCTGCACTGAGCACCCGTATACTATCTCTGATGTCAAACACCAATGGATGTGGGATCATCCATCGCCCATCTCATGGGTCGAGAAGCGTATACGCTAGCCTACTATGGTATATCGATGCCTTGTCTCGATACACCCACGACTAGGAACATTAAAGGATGAACTTATGGACTACCATGGCCCTACTAGTATGATCTTTATCATAATCCTGGTAGTCAAGTACACATCCTAAGGGCTTTACCAACATGTAACCATGAGACAGTATCAAGAGGCAAGTATACATGTTAAGATAAAGAGAAACCAGATAGAATATTATCATGTCGAGCAAGAAAGTACTCTCTATATATGTCCAAGTATCCACTATAATATACATCACATGTACAATAATGGCCTCTAGGGAATACATATAACTAACACATTCGAGGATGAAGGCCAAGGAAACCGACCCGATCGTTTTTGACGGCCTTACACCGCCAAGAAGCTCAAACCGTACCAATAAAAAGAACATCTACTAGCGTGTACTTTTTTACTAAGGCAATGTAAACTTTTCTCAAGATCTTTCTGTTTATACAATAAGAAGGGATTAATAAAACATTGCAAAAATAAGAGTTTGTTTATTCAAAGGGTACTATAGGCTCCTCAGCCGTATATCGAAAAAGAAAAATTACAATAGCGGGGGAAGGGGGTGCAGAGAACATTGCCCGTGATACTCCGAGGATATTTCCACCAGCTGAGCCCTCGCGGCCTCAGACCCCTGCCTCTGATGCCGCCCGCGAATGCTGGCATCGTGCCGCAATTGGTAGCACTCAAGGATGAGCGCCACCGAGCGATCTCGCCGACCAGCGGAGATCAGGCCGAAGCGCCGCAAAGACCTTAGCTTACCAACTGCCTCATCCTTCAGCTATTCGGACAAGGGGTTGTAGAGCCCCGGTGACGCCCTCCAGACGGAGTACATCAACAGCTGGAGCAGGGGGGAGCGCCGGGGAAGCAGTCTGCCGAAATGATCCTCATTGCGGCCTATGACTAACTGCACCGTGTCCTCGGTGCAGTACTGATTGTAGAGGTACACGTCCTCGAAATTCATGATGTCGGGGATTGTAAAAGAGAAGTCCTCCATTCTTACGTTTTGGATGTGAAGGAAGGAGTGATCAAAGCTCCCTCTGTTTTATAGCCCACAACGCCCCACGAGTCCAACAGTCGCTCGTTTCATCCACAACTGTACCGCCATGCGGCAGACATCGAGCCTTTCTCGGCGAAATCGAAATGACGCGGCTCCGGCGCTTCGCCTCCCCCACGCGTTCATTACCCGTGTCGCCCGTGACTGTCCCTGTTCCCTATACTCACACCGAGAAGGTTAGACGGAACCTCACGAATCGACCGAGCGGCTACCCTACTCGGCAATCCCTGGCAGGAAGTTCCCTACCCCGCGACGCCAGGGATCGAAGCCCTCGCCAAGAGGCAACTGGCAACAACCCTGCTCGGTCCATCCTTAGCAGGCCTCTGGCGGCCTCTCCCGCGCTAAGGATCGAAGCCCTCACCAAGAGGCAACCGGGCCCGCCCTTGCTCGGTTATCCCTGCCTGGTAGTTCCCTACCCCGCAACGCCAGGGATTGAAGCCCTCACCAAGAGGCAACTGGGTCTGCCCTTGCTCGGTTATCCCTGGCTGGTAGTTCCCTACCCCACAACGTCAGGGATCGAAACCCTCGCCAAGAGGCTACGGGCAGCAACCCTGCTCGGCCCGTCCTTAAGGATCCAAACCTTCGCCAAGAAGCACCGGGCAACTACCCTGCTCGGCCCGTCCTTAGCAGGCCTTTTACGGCCCCTCCCGCACTAAGGATTAAATCTCTCGCCAAGAGGCACCGGGCAGCAACCCTTCTCGTCCCACCCTTAGCAGGCCTCTTACGTCCCCTCCCGCGCTAAGGATTAAAGTCCTCGCCAAGAGGCACCGGACAGTAACCCTGCTCGGCCCGTCCTTAAGGATCCAAGCCCTCGCCAAGAGGCAACCGAGCAACAACCCTGCTCAGTCCATCCTTAGCAGGCCTCTTGCGGCCCCTCCCGTGCTAAGGATCGAAGCCCTCAGCAAGAGGCAACCGGGCCCGCCTTTGCTCGGTTATCCCTGGCTGGTAGTTCCCTACCTCGCAACGCCAGGGACCGAAGCCCTTACCAAGAGGCACCGAGCCTGCCCTTACTCGGTTATCCCTGGCTGGTAGTTCCCTACCCTGCAACGCCAGGGATCGAAGCCCTCGCCAAGAGGCTACGGGCAGCAACCCTGTTCGGCCCGTCCTTAAGGATCCGAGCCCTCGCCAAGAGGCACCGGACAGCTACCCTGCTCGGCCCGTCCTTAGCAGGCCTCTTACGGCCCCTCCCGTGCTAAGGATCAAAGCCCTTGCCAAAAGGCACCGGGTGTTGGATATATATGCCCTAGAGGCCTTCATTGTATAGGATGCTAGGGATATGTATGTACATGACAATCTTTCTTGATATGATAGTACACTATTTGGTTTGTCTTTATCTTAACGTGTGATATATTTTACTTTGTATTTATATACATGTTGATAAAGCCCATAGGGTGTTTGCCTGACTACCGGCGTTGTGATGGCAGTCATACTTGTGGGAGCTGGATAGTCAATAGGCACATCCTTAAATGTCCCTGGTCGCAGGAGTATCGAGACTGGGCATCGATGCTCCAGAGTAGACTGGTGTATACATATCTAGACCCTGACGAGGGGCGATGGATTGGTCCCGCAACCATTGGTGATGTGCACCTAAGATTGTATACAGATGCTCACTGAGTGTGAGTACACCGGACATAACTCACCGAGAACTGACTGGATGGTATTATACCTAACGTCAGATAGCAGTTCTCAGGTGACATGTGTGCAGATAGTCTGTTGACTTAAGGTCGTCATTTGTCTCGTGTGAGTTCCCACTGTGCTTTGATTACTACCCTACCACGGCTCAAAGGAGTCGTGCAAACAGATTTTAGTTGGATACAGTCCCGAGCCATATGGAGGCAGTGAGCGATTGTTAGGGATTCGTCTCTCCCGATATAGGGAGTTGATATCGCACTGTGATCGGTTGGTCATTACCATAAGTCCCTGACCAGGGTTGATTGAGAATTACTGGTGGACTGATCAGTAGATTCTCGGATGGTCTTGAGACACACCGGCACGACTTGTACGGTTGTTAGGGGTCTGACGTTCACCACCTCCCTAGACCATACATGCGATACTCTCAGACGAACAGACCGGACTGCACAGATATTGTCACGGACAGGCTCAGTAGGGGTTACGGACGAGTTCGCTCGTCGGCCTCTTTTTCGACACGTACTTGGGTTGCCGTTACGTACAGCTGGTGCCACTGACGGACTTGTGGTTAAACCCACTGCCAGCGTACTGTCGAGTCTTTAGAGTCCCACACAGAGGGTTTCCCTGGATCAGGCGAGACGATATAGATATCGTATGGTCTTACGACAGGGTTTCGATCGCATTCGTATACTGGCTACTCGAATGACGATCGGGCGGATAATACTGGTAGGCTTTGGTTTAAGCCGGATACTAGTATTGTAGTATTGGATTCTACTGATCTCAGTGTATCCGTATTTTTCGGAATACGGATACGGGTATGAAAATACGGAAAAGGGCATTCTTGTAAATTCACAAGATTGACCTTCTAGAAGGAGACACCTCATTATTGTTTTATTCTTTTTCATTAAAGAATTAATGAGGTGGAAATTAGGAGGCATGGGTTGAAGAATGGTTATGTATTTGTTTATTTCTTTTGGAGCCACTATTCAAGCATGGTTGTAGATTATATGATTTAATAATCCATGGTTGAATTATTGGCAAAATACTTAACCATTCTCTCTTCTCATTTTTCATTCATTCTCACAAAAGCTTTCTCTCTCCTAGGTTTTTCTTCTCTCCTTCTTCATGAAACTCATACACTTGCATGTGTTGCAAATCAATGAGTTTTGAGATCAACTAGTTCAATACACACTCTCTCTACATCCCCTTAGTTATCTCTCCTAGCAAGTAAGATCACTAAGGTATCACATGGAGGTTGGAGCTTGATCGTAGGCCTCTCAGGTGGATCCATCTTTGACGCAAAAGAGACCGGCAACCGAACTCTTCCAAACCCTAGAAGGAGCCAAAAAAGGAGATCAAGAACAAGGAGCTTGAACCAAGGAGCAAGGAGCAACTTGAAGACCCGAAGGACTAGGAACGAGGGTATAACTCCTTTACATAGTAGTTAACTCTCTCTCTTAGTTTAATTTTGTTAGATAAGGCTTAATAAAGATCCTAAAGTGGGAAAAAGTTCATGATGCTAAGCAAAAACTAGTTTCTTTTGAGGTGAGAAAACCGTTTTTAAAGTATTCCGCCTCCCCGCGACCCGTGGGGTGTGCATCATGGACTTACACTGGTATCAGAGACATATTAAACCTTATCTAACTTGTTAGCAAAGTGTTGGAAATTCGATCACCGGAAAAACCCGAAAATCACATCCAAAATGATCAGTTTCTGTCGATTTTGAAATCTGGTCCTAAAATTTTTTCAGAGGGCTTAAAAATACAGACAGGGTTTTTTAGGAATACGGAAGAAATTTGGGCTCCTGAATCGATCAACTCACCACGGATCCATGGCCAAACCCAGCGTTCGGCCGCGGATCCGCCGCCAAGTTGACTCGGATTCAGCCCAAATTTCTTCTGTTATTCTTTATTTTTGGATTTGTGATTTTTGGGATATTTTGATTCTGCCCAGATATTTTGTGTACTGTGTTGACCTGAGGGTAGATTCAAAATTGCTTAAACGATCGAAATTCTAATTGCTTTAGCTAATCGGTTCTTCTGTAATGCTTTATGTGTTTTGAAACGTCCGCTAATCGTTATACGACAATTAGTGGGGGTTGCACATATCTGTAATGGTTTGTTTGTATATATGAATGTTATTGGACTGTCGATGATGAATAGTCGGGGGATGTGAGACTAGCATTTTTTTTTCTTTCAGTCAATGTAATCTGTGAAATTGATGTAATATTATTTTTGCGGGGCACATCCGGGATGAGGTTGTAGCCACCGTTGTATTATTTCTTTTTTACTGTTTTTGCTCCTATGATAGACCCAAGGAGGGGTGCACAAACTGCTGGGTATTTTGAATTTCTTAGTGGCCTACTCACGTTGTTGAGGGAAACTGCTTCACTTCTGGTACTTGGCAGGTAGTTTGCCGCACCCGTAGGGGTCTCGGGTAGGGTTTTGGCTATTCATCACGACCGTGGAACCCGTCCTTCGTTATGGGCTTAAACGAAGTGCGGTATTCCTAATATATCCAATATTTTTATCTGTGATCTGGAATGCTTATTATTGCGTGCGACGAATGGATATATCTATATATGATATTTATTTGGCATTGCTTATGTTTTTCACCCGCGCTAGTCCAGCCCCCGCTCTGTCGTTAGTTAAGTAACCTAACGGGTAATGACAGGGCCCCGTGGCGAATGCGGATGGCATAAGCGTACGTTGTATTTTCGTTGTTTTCTGCAATGGTAGGATTAAATGATGGGACAACATTAATTCATTAATGCAAAGAAAATAAACCTAAACTAAATCGCTGGAACAATTTCAAAATCACTCGGTTTTCTTCAAAAAGCAAATTTTAAATGCGGAGCCTAAACCACTCCTTTTAAAAAGCTATCATGGTTCCTTCGATCATATCAAGTTCATTACGTTAACGGTTTCGCTAAAAACCAGCCGTAACCCTCCGTCGTTTCAAATAAACAGCACATCGTATTCATGCCATGTTTGTTGGCCTACGTCAAGGCATAGTGTATGGTAGCAATGTGTTGCTTATTTGTTGCATAGATAGATGCATTAGTTTAGGACAGTCGTACAGCCTTATTGGCCTACGTCAAGGGCGAGTACGGATGGATCTAAATTAATCAGGACAACGACGGGTAGAACTTGACTTGCATCTTATGATTTGTTGGCCTACGTCAAGGTCATAAGAGCTTGGGGTAAAAAAATCACATCGGGAGTTTCAAACATAAAGGAAACTTGCAGATTTAGCATACCTTCTGGAGTATGGTGACTAGAGTGGCTTCCATCTAGGGCATCATGCAATGATAGTTGGATCCCGATCCCACTGATGAGTAGGATTACTCTCGAAAAATTTTCTCACTTAACAATCAATGCTATAAAACAAGTAGGTGTCTAGAAAGGTGTTAGTGGGGCTACGCCTCCAGGGAAAAAAGGTTATTTAATTAAGGAACTTCGCGAAAGCGTTGGAAAACCTCCCTCGAAGTACCAACACTGGCCTGGCTGAAAGGTTAAGCAAGTATTGTGACGTGTGATTAAATCCTGACTAATTCTTCTTTTAGGGTTTGAAGAAGGATTTGAGAAAACAGTGGGAGCTATCCTGTTTAGATAAACTAATAAACCAATCTAAACTTGCAAGAGCATATGCTGAGTGTTTCTTTTCTCTCTCTCTGGCAGCTACCATGACAGGACTAAACATACTACTTGAAAAAAATACACTGACCGGGCCAAAGTATAAAGATTGGCTAATGAACGTCAACATTCACTGACTTATGACAAAGTGGCATATGTTACCACTGCTGTTCCTCCCCCTATCCCAGGGCCAGATTCCTCAGTTGCGGACAAGGAGGTTCGCAAAACCTGGGATCTAGACTGTGAGAGAGCTAAGTGTATTGTGCTGGCGTCCATGAACAATGAACTCCAGAAACAGCACGAGGGTATGGATATTATATCCATCTTTCTCCATTGCAAGGAATTGTATAGGGAGCACTCCCGTATCGCGAGGTACGAGACCTCAAGGAAACTCTTCCAGATGAGGTTAGCTCCAGGATCACCTGTAGGAGAGCACGTCCTGAAAATGATCAGCCTCATTGAGGAACTCGCAAACCTGGGATGCGTGCTAGAGAATGATTTGTAGATCGACTTGATTTTGCAGTCCCTTCCCCACACCTTCTCTCAGTTCGTGCTGAACTTCAACATGCACGAAATGGAAGCTGATCTTCTAAAACTCCTCAATATGTTGAGGGTAGCAGAGACCTCCTTGAAAAAGGAGAAGACCCCCGTTCTGTATGTTGGCCAATCATCCTCTTCTAAATCTAAAGCGAAAACTAAAGGGAAGAAAAAGATGAAAGTCACCAAACCGAAAGGCGGGGTCAAGAAGGTGCAAGGAACGAACAAGGCAGGAAGGGTGAAGGCAGATAAGAACGAATGCTACTATTGTCACAAGCAAGGGCACTGGAAGAAGGATTGCATGGCCTTCAAAGCCAAGGACACGAAGCAAGTTGCTGCTTCTGCTTCAGGTGTGTTTGTAATCGAAAATTGTCTTTCAGTAAATTCTACATCATGGGTACTTGATACCGGTTCTGGTTCTCATATCTGTAATTCTTTGCAGGCTCTGAGAAACCGTAGAGCACTGAAGACAGGTGATATGACTCTCCGGATGGGCAATGGAATGCATGTAGATGCTATTGCAATAGGGGAATATCACATGGGGTTGACTAGTGGGCACATTTTGGTGTTGTACAGCTGTTTTTGTATTCCCAATATGCTGTGTAATATTATATCAGTATCTTTGTTATCTAATGAAGGATATAATTTTGCGCTTGAAAGAAATGTCATGAACATTCTTCTAAATCAAGAAATGATTGGGTTTGGCACACTGGAAAACGGCATATACATACTTAATCAACCTCAAGTTTTCAATATTCAAAACACGCTTAAAAGAAGTGCTCCAGATTCAAACCAAGCCTTCCTATGGCATTGTAGACTTGGTCATATAAACGAAACAAGGTTGACTAAGTTACATAAAGATGGATATTTAGATCCGTTTGAATATTCATCATATGCAACTTGTCAATCATGTATTAAAGGAAAAATGACCAAATCTCCGTTCACCGGACACGGAGAAAGAGCCACGGAACTCTTGGGACTTGTATACAGTGATGTATGTAGTCCAATATCTACACATGCACGAAGTGGTCACTCCTACTTCATCACTTTTACTGATGACTTCTCTAGGTATGGACATGTGTTCTTAATGAAGCATAAATCTGAGGCCTTTGAGAAGTTTAAGGAATATAAAAATGAAGTGGAGAAACAGACTGGTAAAAGCATCAAGACAGTTCGATCTGATCGAGGTGGAGAATACTTAAGTACCAGTTTCCTTGAATGCTTAAAAGAGAATGGAATTCTCTCTCAGCTTACTCCGCCTTATACACCTCAGCATAATGGTGTATCAGAAAGGAGGAATCGCACGCTACTGGACATGGTGCGTTCAATGATGAGTAGTGCTGAGTTGCCACTTTCCTTCTGGGGTTTTGCGCTAGAATCAGCAGCATACCTATTGAATAGAGTTCCAACTAAGTCTGTGCCTACAACTCCATATGAAATATGGAGCGGGAAGAGACCATGTCTCAAGTATATCAAGATATGGGGGTGTCCGGCATATGTTAAAAAGCATAATCCGGACAAGCTCGAGGCACGATCGGTTTTGTGCAAGTTTGTAGGATACCCCAAGCATTCAAAGGGATATCTGGTCTACCACACTGAAGAACAAAAGGTGTTTGTCGCTCGCCACATTGTCTTCTTAGAAAGCGAATTTCTTGCAAAAGAAATTAGTGGGAGCGCGGTAGAGCTGGAAGAAATTCCAGAACCTCAAACTACTGCCAATGATTTAGTAGAACCTCAGGTTTCAATAGAGCCCGACGAACCAACGCCACTCCGCAGATCTAGTAGGCTTTCTCATCCTCCTGAAAGATACTATGGGTTTCTTGTAGATGGGGATCGAGAGGATTCCATCATCGATGATGATGAGCCTACTAATTTTCAGCAGGCTATCACGAGTAAAGACTCGGTGAAGTGGCTGGATGCTATGAGATCCGAAATGGAATCCATGTACACCAATAAAGTATGGACTTTAAAAGTTGCTCCTCCTGGGGTGAAACCAGTTGGATGCAAATGGATCTTCAAAAAGAAGATTGGTGCATTTGGACAAGTGAAAACCTACAAAGCTAGACTCGTTGCAAAAGGTTTTCGTCAAAGACCAGGATTGGACTATGATGAAACCTTTTCACCAGTAGCTATGCTTAAATCCATTCGGATCTTGCTTGCCATTGCTGCCTTCCATGACTATGAAATCTGGCAGATGGACGTAAAACAGCTTTTCTAAATGGACATTTAGAAGAGAGTGTTTACATGGATCAACCAGAAGGTTTTTTAGACAGTGGGAGCAGCGGAAAATTATGCAAGTTGCTTAAATCTATTTATGGATTAAAGCAAGCATTGCGGAGTTGAAATATTTGCTTTGATGAGACGGTCAAAGAATTTGACTTTATCAAAAATGTAGATGAACCATGCATTTATAGGAAGATTGTAGAAGGAGCAGTAGTCTTTCTCGTTTTGTACGTCGACGACATACTACTGATAGGGAATGATGTCCCTATGCTATAATCAGTAAAGCTCTTCTTGTCACAGAAATTCTCCATGAAAGACTTGGGAGATGCATCATACATTCTGGGCATTAAGATCTATCGTGATAGATCCAAAAGGATGTTGGGACTTTCACAGTCCGGGTATATTGACACTATACTAAAGAGATTTAGTATGGAAGATTCCAAGCGCGGTAATTTACCCGCTTGTCACGGGATCACCCTCTCCAAACAGATGTCTCCAAAGACTGATGAAGAGAGGGCTCGCATGTGCATTATACCCTATGCTTCGGCCGTAGGATCCATAATGTATGCGATGTTATGTACCAGACTAGATGTAGCTTACGCACTTAGTGTGGTAAGCAGGTATCAGTCTGACCCAGGTGAGAAGCATTGGATAGCGGTAAAGAATATTCTCAAGTACCTGAGAAGAACTAAGGAGATGTTCTTGATTTACGGTAATGGGGACCTCCAGGTCGAGGCTTTTACCGACACCATCTTCCAAAGTGACAAAGATGACTCTAAATCCGTTTCGGGTTTTGTGTTTACCCTCAATGGAGGGGCGGTATGTTGGAGGAGTTCTAAACAGGATACCGTCGCAGACTCAACTATGGAGGCTGAGTATATAGCTGCTAACGATGCCGCGAAAGAAACTGTCTGGATGAAGAAGTTCATCTCTGAACTTCAGGTAGTTCCGTCCATTGCCAATCCAATACCTTTGTATTGTGATAACAATGGGGCTGTAGCATTAGCGAAGGAACCAAGGTCCCATCAGAAATCCAGGCATATCTTGAGGCGGTATCACCTGATCAGGGAGATCGTGGATCGTCGGGAGATCGAGGTGCGGAGAGTGGACATAAAAGACAACACGGCAGATCCATTCACCAAGGCCATCCCTCAAGTCCAGTTCGAGAGGCTGTTTGAGATGTTGGGCATGCGGTACGCCAGCAACTGGATCTAGTACAGACAGTGGGTACTCATTGCGCCAATTATAGGCCTTAGTGTAAGTGGGAGATTGTTGGATATATATGCCCTAGCGGCCTTCATTGTATAGGATGCTAGGGATATGTATGTACATGACAATCTTTCTTGATATGATAGTACACTATTTGGTTTGTCTTTATCTTAACGTGTGATATATTTTACTTTGTATTTATATACATGTTGATAAAGCCCATAGGGTGTTTGTCTGACTACCGGCGTTGTGATGGCAGTCATACTTGTGGGAGCTGGACAGTCAATAGGCACATCCTTAAATGTCCCTGGTCGCAGGAGTATCGAGACTGGGCATCGATGCTCCAGAGTAGATTGGTGTATACATATCTAGACCCTGACGAGGGGCGATGGATTGGTCCCGCAACCATTGGTGATGTGCACCTAAGATTGTATACAGATGCTCACTGAGTGTGAGTACACCGGACATAACTCACCGAGAACTGACTGGATGGTATTATACCTAACGTCAGATAGCAGTTCTCAGGTGACATATGTGCAGATAGTCTGTTGACTTAAGGTCGTCATTTGTCTCGTGTGAGTTCCCACTGTGCTTTGATTACTACCCTACCATGGCTCAAAGGAGTCGTGCAAACAGGTTTTAGTTGGGTACAGTCCCGAGCCACATGAAGGCAGTGAGCGACTGTTAGGGATTCGTCTCTCCCGGTATAGGGAGTTGATATCGCACTGTGATCGGTTGGTCATTACCATAAGTCCCTGGCCAGGGCTGATTGAGAATTACTGGTGGACTGATCAGTAGATTCTCGGATGGTCTTGAGCCACACCGGCATGACTTGTACGGTTGTTAGGGGTCTGACGTTCACCACTTCCCTAGACCATACATGCGATACTCTCAGACAAACAGACCGGACTGCACGGATATTGTCACGGACAGGCTCAGTAGGGGTTACGGACGAGTTCGCTCGTCGGCCTCTTTTTCGACACGTACCTGGGTTGCCGTTACGTACAGCTGGTGCCACTGACGGACTTGTAGTTAAACCCACTGCCAGCGTACTGTCGAGTCTTTAGAGTCCCACACAGAGGGTTTCCCTGGATCAGGCGAGACGATGTAGATGTCGTATGGTCTTACGGCAGGGTTTCGATCGCATTCGTGTACTGGCTACTCAAATGACGATCGGACGGATAATACTGGTAGGCTTTGGTTTAAGCCGGATACTAGTAGTGTAGTGTTGGATTATACTGATCTCAGTGTATCCGTATTTTTCGGAATACGGATACGGGTATTAAAATACGGAAAAGGGCATTCTTGTAAATTCACAAGATTGACCTTCTAGAAGGAGACACCTCATTATTGTTTTATTCTTTTTCATTAAAGAATTAATGAGGTGGAAATTAGGAGGCATGGGTTGAAGAATGGTTATGTATTTGTTTATTTCTTTTGGAGCCGCTATTCAAGCATGGTTGTAGATTATATGATTTAATAATCCATGGTTGAATTATTGGCAAAATACTTAACCATTCTCTCTTCTCATTTTTCATTCATTCTCACAAAAGCTTTCTCTCTCCTAGGTTTTTCTTCTCTCCTTCTTCATGAAACTCATACACTTGCATGTGTTGCAAATCAATGAGTTTTGAGATCAACTAGTTCAATACACTCTCTCTACATCCCCTTAGTTATCTCTCCTAGAAAGTAAGATCACTAAGGTATCACATGGAGGTTGGAGCTTGATCGTAGGCCCCTCGGGTGGATCCATCTTTGACGCAAAGGAGACCGGCAACCGAACTCTTCCAAACCCTAGAAGAAGCCAAAGAAAGGAGATCAAGAACAAGGAGCTTGAACCAAGGAGCAAGGAGCAACTTGAAGACCCGAAGGACTAGGAACGAGGGTATAACTCCTTTACATAGTAGTTAACTCTCTCTTAGTTTAATTTTGTTAGATAAGGCTTAATAAAGATCCTAAAGTGGGAAAAAGTTCATGATGCTAAGCAAAAACTAGTTTCTTTTGAGGTGAGAAAACCGTTTTTAAAGTATTCCGCCTTCCCGCGACCCGTGGGGTGTGCATCATGGACTTACACCGTGCAGCAACCCTGCTCGGCCCGTCCTTAGCAATCCTCTTACGGCGCCTCCCGCGCTAAGGATCAAAGTCCTCACCAAGAGGCACCGGGCAGTAACCCTGCTCGGCCCGTCCTTAAGGATCCAAGCCCTCGCCATGAGGCAACCGGGAAGCAACCCTGCTCGGTCCATCCTTAGCAAGCCTCTTGCGGCCCCTCCCATGCTAAAGATCAAAGCCCTCACCAAGAGGCAACCGGGCCCGCCCTTGCTCGGTTATCCCTGGCTGGTAGTTCCCTACCCCGCAATGCCAGGAATCAAAGCCCTCACCAAGAAGCAACCAGGCCCGCCCTTGCTCGATTATCCCTGGCTGGTAGTTCCCTACCCTGCAACGCCAGAGATCGAAGCCCTCACCAAGAGGCAACCGGGCTTGCCCTTGCTCGGTTATCCCTGGGTGGTAGTTCCCTACCCCATAATGCCAGGGATTGAAGCCCTCGCCAAGAGGCTACGGGCAGCAACCCTGCTCGGCCCATCCTTAAGGATCCAAGCCCTCACCAAGAGGCACCGGGCAGCTATCCTGCACGACCCATCCTTAGCAGGCCTCTTACGGCCCCTCCCGCGCTAAGGATCAAAGCCCTCGCCAAGAGGCACCGGGCAACAATCCTTCTCGGCCCATCCTTAGCAGGCCTCTTACGGCCCCTCCCGCGCTAAAGATCAAAGTCCTCGCCAAGAGGCACCGAGCAGTAACCCTGCTCGGCCCGTCCTTAAGGATCCAAGCCCTCGCCAAGAGGCAACCAGGCAGCAACCCTGCTTGGTCCATCCTTAGCAGGCCTCTTACGGCCCCTTCCGCTTTGAGAATCGAAGCCCTCACCAAGAGGCAACCGGGCTCGCCCTTGCTCGGTTATCCCTGGCTGGTCGTTCACTACCCCATGATGCCAGGGATCAAAACCCTCGCCAAGAGGCACCGGGCAGCAACCATGTTCAGCCCTTCTTTAGCAGGCCTCTCACGGCCCCTCCTACGCTAGGGATCAAAGCCCTCGCCAAAAGGCAGCTGAGCAGCTTCACTGCTCAGTCCATCCTTAGCAGGCCTCTTACGGCCCCTCCTGCGCTAAGGATCGATGCCCTCACCAAGAGGCAACCAAGCAGCTACCCTGCTCGGTTATGCTGGCTGGTCATTCACTACCCTACGAAGCCAGGTACCTAAGCCCTCCCCAAGAGGCAACCGAGCAGCTTCATTGCTTGGTCCATACTTAGAGGATAACCTCGACGAATATTCACTACGGACCCCACGTCGACTTCGGGGCCACGATGATACCGACCCTTCACCGGTCTTTGCACACTTGGCAAATGGTCGAATTCAACTCGACGTGCGATCTCCATACGAAGAACCAACCTGACAGGAAAGCTGAACCGTGCAAATACGAACGTTCTCCTCAAACAAAAGGGTAATGTGCACGCAAAGAAACTGCAAAAAAGTTTTTTATTTCACAAAAATCAAAGGTCTCTACAAAGGTATTATGGGCTCCCCAGCCTAATAAAAGTGCCCGGAGGCTTACAAAATTTTAGAGCAAAGGAAAAAATATATAAGAAGACGAGGGGTTTCAGGCCTCAGGGCCGGGGGCAACCTCAAGGAGCACCGCGTCCACCACGACTGGGGCTGCGTCTTAGGGATCGGCGCCCATTACAGGAGCCTCGGCGCCAACCTCACTGGTGGCCTCCTCGCCGGCAGCGCTTCCAGGGGCATCCTCCTGCGCGTCGCCCCCGTGAGGATACTCATCCCGGAGCTCTTTATCAGGGAACTCCGGCATCTGAGCCTTGACAGCGTCTAGGGCATCGTGCCAGATGAGGGTAGAGGCTGCGGTTAGGTCGGCGTAAAATCGGTCCGACTTCTTTTAGTTCTCCACCGCCTTCGACGCTCTGAGCTCAGCTCACTTCATCCCCTCTATCGCCGCCTCCAGCTCCTTCCGGAGGGAGCTCACCGACTTCTTCAGAGTGGCGACGAGCATCTTGGAGTCTTGAAGCTTGTCCTCGGTGGCCCTAGCGGCTTCACGGTTCCCTAAAATCAGGGAACTCCTGCTTCTAGGCCACCACCTCCTGCTTCCCGACCGCCAGCTCGTCCTCGAGGGCGGCGACCCTGGCCATCGCCGCCTCCAGCTCCAACTTTGAGCTCTCCTCCAGCGAATAGAAATCGCTCGCAGCTCGCATCGCCGGGGCAATTTTCTCATCCTCCATCTGGACGAAGAGGGCGACGTGCTGGAGGACCTGAAGGAATCAGAGGGGGGTCAGAAAGAAAAAGGAGGTGCCAAATCTCACGAGTAGTAAGACGCTGAATGAAAAACCAAGTAAAGTGCGAGCACTAATCTGCACGGCCTCCTGGGCGATGGCCTTCATTTGCGCCCTGAGAGTCCCCCGAGGGATTTTACCCCCGGCCGACCTCTCCATCTTTGTCACCAGGCTGTCAGCGATGGAGAGCCCCGAGGGCACCTCAAAGCGGATGTCCCCCTCGTCCACCAAGATTGGGGAGGCCGGGGTGCGCGGAACCGTCCGGTGGAACCTCTTGAGGGACGGCGCCGGGGAGCCAGTCTCTACCTCTGAAGCCCGGGCCTCTTGTTCCTGAACCCGCTTTCAGCTCGGCGCCTGGATGGACTCCGGGGCACGGGCCGCACTCGAACGCCTAGGTGGAGCGGCTGCCGGGGGAACCGGGGCCGACGTTGGACGGGAGGAGCTGGCACCTCCAGCCCTCGATCCCTTCTTCTGCTCTTGCATGGCCGCTCGGAATTTACTCACGTCCATGGGTCCAGCATAAGACAAGGTACAATGGAGTCGACAACACAAGTAAAAATGAAAATAAACGCAAGTCTAAACAGATCGCCTGTAAACTCCTAACTTATTCGCGAACTGGACGTGGCTGACCCAGCCCAACCGAGGGCCTGCTCGGAAAGCAACACGTCAGCCCAGGGAATGGGCTCCCACTCTGCCACTTTCACCGCGTCGGGATCGTTCGACTAACTCTCCCGCCGGCAACTATCCTTAGACCATTGTGTGGGCACGGGCCAGTCCTCACCCTTGGGCGGCCCAACAAAGAAAAACTTCTTCTTCCAATCATGGATGGAAGAAGGTAGCACGACAGCCCCCGACCCGGCAGCACTTCCCCGTTGTTTCCTAAAGGAGATGTATACCCATCTCGGTTCGTCCGTGCGAATACCGGGGTGACTTTTGTAACAGAGAGAAGAAGCCAGGGTGCCCAGCCTAAAAGGGATCATGTGCAGCTTCAAACGGACTGGGAACCCAAGGAGAATCCTCCAGGAGTTCGGCACTAGCTGACCCGGGGCTAACCCAAAATGATTCAGCGCTCTGACAACCTCGGGAGAGAAGGGCAGGCGCATTCCGGCCCAAAAAGCTTCCAGGTACAGGGTAATCTCCTTACCCCGTACCTGATCTGCCCTCTGCCCTCTTCGGCCAAACGTAGCGTATAGCCGGAAGGAATGTGGAAACGAGCCCGAGCGGTAGCGAGCTCATCCTCGTACCTCACTATGGATGACACGCCAGGGGCACCCGCAACCTCCGCTCGGGGAACCGCTCCCGTCGCGTGACCCCGGGAAAAGGATCCGACCCTAACTTCCCGGGAGGACTCCGACTCAGTGGAAGAAGAAGCAGAAGAAGAAGAAGAAGAAGAAAGGGAATCTACGGGGGGCTCCATAGACTCTACCCGATCTATTTCTACAGACTCTTCATAAGAAGACATCTAACCTGATGGAGATGATGAGTTCTCGGAAGAAAACGCAGAGATCCGACCTAAAAAGAAGAACGCCGAGCTGACGAGACTCTGGACGAGAAAATTATGAAGAGGTATGTGCCCGGATGGGAACCACACCACTATTTATAGCTGCCGGCGTACACATCCAACGGCGACAGTCATCTCCTGCCGAAATGAATCATTGCATTCGACGGCCACCATCGCTCCACCTGTCGCACGGGCATTGATCCCACCCCATCGGACGCCGGAAATCTGCGGCCCGTCGCATCAGCTAACCAACGCCAGACACGTGGGCTGTCGCTTCGGTGAGCGTACGCACGATCCGGCGCATCCTCTTTAATGCAATATCTGGCCCCTGATCCGCTGACATCATCAAAAAAATACTGCTGATTGTCCGGGAATGTACGTTTACGATTTCTATGAAAAGGAGCCCACCTCGGGTGACCCGGCAGACCACTCTCGACCCGACCCGTGAACAGGTCGGGATGAGAGTAGGGGGCTAATGATGATGCTTGATATCGTCGATTTCACAGATCGTGACACGTGGCAGATGACGTGTCCCGAAGCTAGCAAGAAAGGACCAGGAACGATACGTCGTTAGAATACCCCGGGTTAGCGGCCCATGGACGTGGCCGACCTTCTGCAACCGTACACACCACTCCTGTGCCTGCCTTACAAACAACCGTTGGCTCACTTCCGAGCCCCCTGCACAATTGGCCTCCACGGCCCTCTCAGCTCGTCTCCGGGTTACCACAGAACCAAGATACCTCGGCTTCCCGCCCGTTCCCGAGCCACCCGCCGAGCTCATCTTCCTCGGTCCCAGCGACCGACCAGTAGCACCAGTCGTAGGAACCTCTACCACGGCTCTGCGAATCTCTCCATATGCGAGATATCCGCCGCCCATGATCTCGCATTCTACGCCATCATGATCCTCCATTAACGAGCCTGTCTTGTCATTAATGCGGGATCCCGCCCATCACGCGGGCGTGATGCCCGGAGCGTCACGGCCGGCGCGATTCTCGCGCCCGCCTGCCATTGGTTGCTGGGTATATAAACCCCTTTTTCAGGTGACTCAAGTAAGTCATTTTCTCTTCACTAGGCCGTTACTCTGCTCAAGTATCCGGGCTAACTTGATCGTCGGAGGGTCCTCGGCGGTACAACCACCCCGGGACTTCCTTGCAGGTAGCTCGGTCTCAACCACCTCAAACCCACTGAGATCCACACGCTTCAGGAGGCAACCCCAATTCAATCTCAGCCGTCCATCGTCGCTCACAGCAGATCTACGGAAGGTAACATCTTGATGAGATCTGACATCCGTCACATGTTTTTTGTTTATTTTAATGATGAAACGTTTTCAAGAAAAAAAATTCCCCTTAAAGAGTTTTACGGTTTTATTTTTAACCAATAGTGTCAGATTTCATGGTCTTTCCAGCAAAAGATAAGACGGTTCTCATTTCCTCTTCATGGCTGACGTGGGCTGACGTGGATAAATTGAAACGCTTTCCTTGCATAACAAACAAATGCTAGAAAATACATGAAAGAATGGGGAAGATAGGCTGCAGTTCTTTGTTAGAGACTTTTTTTTCCATCCTTCCCTAAAAAGCGAGCTATCTAGTATGCCAGTTCGACACACGCCAAGAAAGCACAGAGCCAAATTTATCATTTAGCATAGTTGTCTTCTGCTAGCTAAGACACTAGGTGTAACTACTAGCGTTTGCAGGAGTTAGAAGCGGTACCAAAATAACCAACATGAAGAGCAGAAGATCAAATTTACACATGTGGGGAACATCTAACTCTCAATTAAACCCTAATCCAGCATTCTTTTTCTAATCCTTAGAACCTGATGATGCTCACAAGTGGTATCTTCTCAGATTACGAAAGGCTACAAAAGTGGAATAGATGTGTTGCATTATAAGGATTCCTCGGAATCCCCTTCTCGAGGAACGTATCCGACCTTTCGAGAGACCTCCCTGAACAAATACCACCTTCACCTAGAAAACTACCAGCAGCTCGTCTCCGAGCTTTCTCTGCCTCCCAGCTCGTCTCCGGGCCGTCTGACGTGCCGAGCCTCCTCGGCCTCCTAGCCCGTCTCCGAGTTCCTGACGTGCCGAGCTTCCTCGGCCTCCCCCGATCAACCAAGAGTGTGGATCCCATGCGTCCCGCAACGGCTCCGTGCATATTGCCGGGGCGAGATATCCGCCTCCCCACAATCCGCGTCCCATGCTAGTGCATCCCCCCATTAATGGACGTATCCCTTCATTAATGAGCGCATCCCTCCATTCAAGGTGAGGATAACGCCGGGGCGTAACTGACGGCGGTGATTTCGCACCTGCTCGCTCCACGCGACCCCTATATAAACCCCTTTCTTAGACGACTCAGGTATCTCGAATTTATTTCCAATACGCCGTTACTCTGCACTTATTTCTCGGCTCTAACTTGATCGTTGGAGAGTCCTACGGTGGTCATCCACCCAGGGACTTCTTTGCAGGTAGCTCGGCATTCAACATCAACCCATTGAGATCCACACTCAGCAACTCTCAATAAAATCTTAGCCATCAAAGACCGCCATCAAAGGATCGACGGATGAAAACATCTGAAGGATATCCCGGCCTCAATCAGTTGGCGCCGTCTGTAAGAACGAAAGACTTTTTTTGTTCCACCACAAAAGTTAATCTTCCGCCCTCGACCCAATGGTGAGCGATGACCGCAACGATCTAAACATGAGCCGCAACAACGGAGGCGGGAGCGGCTCGTTCCCCCTCCTAATGCCATCTATGCCCTGTCTGTCCGGATAGACCGGCTCACATCGCTGGTGGATGCCCTTATTCGCGTTCAAGAGGCGGGCCCTACTCACCAGACTGCGGCTCCCCCTTCCTGGGATAACGATGTCCGTCGAAGGATGGGTGGGCACACTCAAGACCTCGATATCCCTCACCTTTATCATAGTGCCACCGAGCGCCGGCGGGCCGACTCCGGCCACCTTAACCCAAACGCGGCGACTGATTCCATGATTCGCTGGGCGCCAGACAGATCCATGCCGCGGTCTCAGGGAAGACTGGGTCGTCGCTCCAATGTCCGTTGCGCGTTATCTCCCCCTGAGGAGGTGCCAGTCAGCTCGCCTGCTTCTAGGCATGATCGACGCCCCCACTATCGCAGGGACCGTGCGAACGACGAGCGCAGAAACTACTCGAGAAAGGACTCGCCTGAGAATTTGAGATACCTAATAGAGCGAAATTGAAGCCGCACCTTGGCGCAAACCCGGAGCGAGGGTAGCCAACACTCCGACCAATCCTCGGGTTACCACCACGACTCGAAGCCCTCGAGAAGAAAATCGAGGGCATAAACCGGGATGGCGATGCGTCCGGCGAAAGGGCCTGATACTCCACCGATTCACTGACGAAGCCCTTTATGGAAGAGCTGCTAGTCGAGCATGTCTCATCCAGGAACAAGCCGCTAAAAGTGGACCTCTTCAATGTGAAATCTGACCCGAAGGACCATCTCGACGCGTTTATGGTGGGCATGAGCTTCCAGGATAACCTCGACACATCCTAATGCCGAGCTTTCCCCACTACCCTCATCCAGACTGGCCGGGACTGGTTCCGAGGACTTACGCCACACTCTATCTCGACCTTTAACGAGTTGGCCTCCCAATTCCTTGGTCATTTCGTCGGGAATCGACGGCAGAAGAGGACGGTCGACTACCTGTTTTCCATCAAGAGCGGAGACAAAAATCCTTCAAAGGATATGTCACCCGTCTCTATAACGCACTCCTCGAGGTCTCCGAGCACCGTGATGAAACGGTCATCACTGCGCTAAGGTTGGGTCTTAGGCACAAAGAGTGGCTCTGCTCTTTTGCATTAGCGTAACCTAAGACCACGACCGAGGTGAAAGCTTCGACCGAGCGAGAAATCCAACTCGAGTCCGAAGTAAACTCAAACCTGCCCCGGGATGACCAGCCAGACAGAAAGAAAAGGAACATGAAGGAGAAAAAGAAGGCCGATCGTCCGAAGCCTTATTCCCCGAGATTTCAGGAGTATACTCCCCTAAACATCATCCAGACCGAGCTGCTGGAGGATGTAAGTGCACGGCAGCATCCCGGCCGTCTGACGAGGCCAAAATGTGAAAACAAAACTTTTCTTCAAACTAGAAACCGGCGCTACCGCGGACTATAAACTCGGATCGGACCATTAACCTACTACTAGCTAACTAGAGAAAGGGTAGAGAGCTATACTGAGCGATCCGTGTCCTTCGGTCTTCGGCCACCATCCTGATCTCCTCGCGGCATCATTGATCTCCGGTCTTCTCGTCGGAAAGGCACCACATCACCGAGTCTTTTTACGGGCTCCCACCTCTGGACCGAGGCAACTCGGATACGAAGTTGGCAAGCCGACGTGTCCAAGGTTACTGTAGACTGAGTGTAGAAAAATTTTGTCTTACGGGGTTGACGAAGTTGCCATTTTGAGTGGAGGTCAAGGAGAAAAAGAACTTTGGAGAGGGTAAGGGATTATTGTTTCAAGCCAAGAATGAGAGCCATATTTTTCTCACCATCCATAATGAATGAATCACCTTCTCCCCAAAAGTGTGGCCGGCCAATAATGATGGAGGAGAGAGAAAGGCCAATGGAAAAAGTAATCATCAATGAGTTACCTCAATCATCAAATCAATCCCCTCATAAATCCCATCTCCATCAAGTAAATCATGATGAATAAAAAGAAGTCAATGGAAGCTAGAACCATCATGAACCAACATGTGCCACAAAAAGTATTCTCCATGATTAATTGCATATTTGCAAATAACCCATTCCCATCAATTTTCAGCCAAGGAAAGAAACAAAGGAAAATGGCCGAAACGGAATGCAAACTGGCAACTTCAAAAAAACGATCCCGTAATAAATTACAGGAAAACCCCGCGACTGTATATACATACCCGCATTTGTATTCCGACCGAATACAAATGCCATGAGACAAAATCTACATTGTACAATACTAGGATCCAGCTTAAACCAAAGCCCGCTAGTATAATCCGTCCGAACCACGATCCGTGCAATACCGCACATACATGATCGAACCCTGCCATATATCCATACGGCCTCTACAGCGTTTCGCCCGAAACTTGAGAAACTGTCTGTGGGGGACTCTAAAGACTCGTCAATACTTTGGCTGTGGATTTAACCACTAGCACGTCAGAGGTATTAGCTGTACGTAACGGGCTACCAAGTATTGACCAAAAGGGACGTCGATGAGCGAACTCATCCTGACACCCTACTGAGCCGATCAGTGACAATATCCGTACAGTCCGGTCCGTTCGTCTATGAGTATCGCATGGCGGGCCTAGGGGGTTGGTAAAAGTCAGACCCCCAAAAGCGGTACAAGTCGTGTCGGAGTGTAGCCCAGAACACCCTGAGATACTAGTGGAATACCTACCAGTAAATCTCCTGTCTTGGCCAAGAACTTCGTGTAATGGCTCTCCTAGACACAGCGTGACCTCACCCCCAAATACCGGGAGAGACGAACCCTTGCAGATCCGCTCACTGCCTCCATGTAGCTCGGGACTGTATCCAACTAAAACCTGTTTGCATGAATCCTTTGAGCCGTGGTAGGGTAGTAATCAAAGTATAGTGGGAACTCACACGAGACAATTGACGATCTCAGGTCGATGAACTAACCTGTATAAATGTCACCAGGGAACTGCTATCTGATGTCAGGTATAAGACCAACTAGCATGTTCCCGGCGAGTCCTGTCCGGTGTACTCATAACCCAATGAGCACCTGTATACATCTTAGGTGAACCAACTGACACCAGTGGCTTGTGAGACCGGCCACCGCCCCTCGTCGGGGTCTCGACTGTATACACTAGTCTACTCTAGAGTATCGATGCCCTGTCTCGAAAACTCCCATGACTAGGGGCCTTTTAAGGATGTGCTTATAGACCCCAGCTCCCACGTATATGATCGCCATCATACTGCTGGCCGTCAAGCAAGAATCCTAAGGGCTCTATCAACGCGCAATAGTGACCTGTAAGGTCACCTAAAATAGTACACGATGATAAAGATAAACCAGATAGTATACTATCATCTTGAGTAAGACTGTCCTACCGGTATATGTCCTCCCTCAATCATTGCAATCACGTGCCTGTGATCCAATAATTGACTCTGAGGGCACTATATCCAACAATCTTTCACTTGCACTCAAGGATAATTATTGCGATGTTGCATACTCACAGCCCATGTGATACCGAACACCCCACTCCTTTACTAATCAGTCTCACAAAACCCGTTTGCGAAACTATTGTGTTCGAGAAATAGCCTCAGCTAGTGGATCCGCCCTGATGTTTCTTTCTACGTCTCTCTTTATCTCAAGTTCGTGGAGAAACCCATCTCTCGAAATGAGCAGTACCTGTCTCAGAATATGTCTGGATATCTAATGGGACCTAGCTCATAAATGAACTCCAAATCCAAACTTCTTAGACTGTATCGTCAACTGAACTTAATCAGTATCCCGTGTATTGCCTCCCTCAGTGTCCGCTTGGATCACCTGTCCAAAACACTGCCCCTCGTCAGAGGGAAAACTATAACTCTGACAGTCACTCTGTCATCCAGGTCACCTTGGAAGCCTAGAATGATAACTGTCTCCCGAATGAGGCCGTCGTTATCATATCCCTAGAACATCTACTTATGTTCTAAAACTGCTTCCGAATGTTTCTCCAGGATTGGATCAATATCAACTTATTGCATCTACTGCAAAAAAAAAACATCTGGTGTGGTACTTGACATCTCATGATTGACTCAATTGCCTAAGCAAGTGATCTGCCAATCATGCACATCTCTCTTCTCTTTAGTCTGCAAGACACCTTTAGAGAGGGTGACTCCATCACCTGCAGGTACACCACCGTGTCAGGAGTCGTCCACTCTAAAACACCTTTAGAATGCTGTCTAAGTACCCAAATTGGGAAACTACCCAAATCTAGATCTAAAACCATAGATCTAGTAACCAGAATGTCTGATATTATTTCTATATCCTATGCGGAGAAACCACTGTGTGACAACCAAAGTATAACCGACCGTAGTATAGGAACTTCACTTCCTACTCTGTGTATGTTATCCAAATACCAGGACATCACACCCTACTACCTTCTTAACAGATCCATCCCTTATTCTGATGAAGTCAAACCTATGACTGTCACATAAGAAATAGATGATCTATCTCCGCTACATCTGCTTTAGTCTCTTAATAGACATAAGCCACTTGTCCACCAATGCTTCCGCTCCTCCCACTGAATACGACAACCCTCTGGCAAAATCATATACACGTGCACTTCTAAAGCTTGTTTAGAACGACGCTATACTCATCCTCCTGCCGGGTCTCACAGTCTGGAACAACAGCAATGGCAAGTCTGGGTAAACAAGAACCTCCCTGTCACCGTCTTTGAGCATACCGAAGTACCTCTCGAGTGCCTGATGTTACCCACCATATCAGCGGAGTGGCTAATGGAATGCCAAATCAGATTGAAGCTTTAGGTTCTTATCAAATTTTCAGTAATCGTTTGCGGTTCTGGAATCACTTCCAGTTCTACCATACCCCCACTACTGTTTTTATGAAAAAATCCATTTTATTAAAACTGTGGCGAGTCAAGAACAATATCACTATTGATCTTCCAGATGGTAGAAAATTAACCCTCGTCATAGCCCGGGTCAACCCATAAACAGCCATTACAGAAACGTGCCTTGAGTTGTCCAGAGTGTGGTTTTAAGCATAAGCTGGACAACTCCCCGTATCTTAACATCGTTAAGATATGAACTGTTCTATATCCAATACAGAAACAGAGGCACTGATTTAATTGAACCAGATTCAAATCATGCAGCTGTCTCCAGAGCATGTCAACTGAATGGAGAGAGGCCAATCAGTATTACTCAACTTAGGAGTGCTTCCAATTGTGAGTAACCTGAAAGAGAAGCAAGTTCTCTTAATTATTACTATCAACTGAATACCATACACAAGTATCTACATCTTCGATCACCTTGAAGAATCCCGATACTTGCAACACCTGGTTTTCTACTTTATTCATATACCTATATCTTCTCAAAACTCAGACCTTGCATTTCTATGAAATACATGTCTAAGAACTAGAGAAGTCACAAGTAAACAGAATATAGTACGAGTACCAACCCCTCTATCCTAATGGACACTGGACAACATACAAAACTCTGTATAAGTCCCTTGAGTCTAATAACTCATTCCCTGTGTGTCGTAGGTCGAAAACTGTACTTATGGTTAAGAAGAATTACACCGCTGTTCAATGCTCCTTACATAACCATCCACTGATATAGGTAAATGTCATAGACATAATTTCAAAAAGTTATATCTCACTCTATAAAAATAGACGTACAGATATGTCAATTTGAAATTGGTGCATAACAATGGATATTCAAAACCAAATATTTGCCGTCCGGCAAAAAACCCAGGTGATTTCCTCAAATATCACCAATTACAACGAATCCCGATATAATGAGGATGATCACCCAATTCCCAATAACTTACTCCCACAAATCATCTGTAAAACCATACAGATGTGAGAATCATACCTGGTAAATACATACCCTGGAGCAAGTGTCTAATTGGGAAATTAGTTTTCTATTAACAATGCACAATGAAACTGAAACATATAAATGTTTCGAAGGGGTATCCGGGTATTCATAGTAATGCCTCTTCCATTATCCAGATTCACAACTGTAACCGTATATATCTTTGCCATCTCTCCAAATCCCTTTATTTGTCATTAGTCGTTACCTTCTGTACACCTTCGTTAGGCTAAATGGTTTTCTTCCTTTCCTACCATTCGGCACCAGCCTATGGTTTGGAAGAAGACTATCCAATAAGTGTAACAGGTGTACTGTCCTAATCCTAGGAGCACTCGCAATGTGAGAGAAGGTGAAGATAAAAGACAACCGAAAAAACCTTATTCCTATTTCTCCTGAACCAGAATCCATCCCCGAACTGGAACAAGTTCCTTTCGAGTTCGTATATAACCATATGATGGAATATCCAAATAACTGTGGATCTTCGTAGTGATACGGAGTGTTCTGGAGAAATACAAAGGTGAAGTAGGAGTGGCGATGAAATACTTGGTTTGGTCGTGAATAGCAGTCGCATTTTACTTTGCCCTCTTTCTAATCCCTTTATTTATTTTTACTTAATACCTTCTGTACACCACACTTAGGCTAATCGGCTTTCTTCATTCCCTACCTTTCGGCACCTGCCTATAGTTTGGAAGAAGACTATCCAATAAGCGTAACGGGTGTACTATCCCCTAATCCAAGGAGCACTCGCAACCTGAGAGAAGCTAAAAGGAAAAGACAACTGAATAGTCTTATTCGTTTTCTCCAGAACCGGAAACCATCCTCAAATCTGGAACAATTTCCTTCGAGTTCGTATATAACCATACGATGGTTTTATCCAATGGAAATGGACGTTCGTAGTAATACGGGGTGTTCTGGAGAAAATGGTAAAAGTAGGAGCGGCAATGAGGTATGCAACTCTGACAATCCAAAAGCCAGTGTTTAAGAAGGTTCGGTTAATTTTGGTCACTGAGTCATAGTCAAGGGTCGGGTCATGGTCGCTGCCAAAGAGAGAGAGAGAAAAGAAACACTCAGCATGCACTCTAACCTAGATCAGAATGGTTGTCAATTTATCTAATCAGGAAACCTCCCACTGTAATCTCAAATTCTCCTCCAAACCTGAAAGAAGTATTAGTCGGGATCACCCGAAGAGTAAACTAACTCATCAGTGGGAATCGAGATCCAACTAACATCGCATGATAATGTGATGGAATCCACTCACGTTATCACACTCCAGAAGGTATGCGCATATCTGGCAAGTTTTAGTTTCTTTAGAAACTTCCGATGTGATTTTTACCCTATGCTCTTATGACCTTGACTTTGGCCAACAAATTATAAGTCACATGTCAAGTTCTACCCGTCATTATCCAGGTTGATTTGAACCCACCCGTACCTACCCTTGACTTTGGCCAACAAGGCAGTACGACTGTCCCAAACTAACGCATCTATCTATGCTGCAGAAAAGTAACAAATAGCTACCATACACTACGCCTTGACTTTGGCCAACAAACATAGCATGAATACTAAGTGCTACCCGTCTGAAATGACGGAGGGCTACTAATGGTTTTTGGCGAAAAACCTTTAACGTAATGAACTTGATATCGTTGAAGGAAGCAGATAGCTTTTTATAAAAATATAGTGACGAAAACCTTTGCTAAAGAGATCACTCCCGGTGAAGGGATCTCGGCTCTTTCTCCGTAGAATGAGGTGCAGGATATTCCAACTGAATACTACGATGCAAAGCAAAAGGTAATCGGCTATAGTGAAGTTATTGCCCTGACTCAAACTTCTGTCCAAGGGGTCACTCCCGGTGAAGGGATCTCGGCCCTTGCATCGTCGACTGAGGTGCTGGATATTCATAACCGAATACCACTGTGCAAAACAAAAGAGAACGTCCTTGCAATAACAGCTTTTTGAAAAATTGTTCCAACAACATCAGAATAGGTTTTTTTAGCTTGCATTGATCCGAATCAACGCAGTTCCATCAATTGATCACACCAATAAAGAACGAAAATACGATGTACGTATATGTCACCCGCATTCGCCACTGGGTCCCGTCATCACCCGTTAGGTTACTTAACTAACGACAGAGTGGGGACTGGACTAGCGCGGGTGCAAAACATATACAACATCTACTAGTATATATATCAATATATAATATTCGCTCAAGGCGTGATAAAATGCAACATCACAGAAATGTAATAAGTATCACAGAACAATACAGATATCTGGGATCTCCGGGTTTCATAGAGCCGCTACTGAAACCCGACGTTTCCCTAGTCGTGTGGATAGCCTGTGCAATGAAAATCCTACACCCCTACGGGCGCGGCAAGTCACCTGCCAAAACCTGAAGCGAGGCAGCCCCCTTCAGCAACGTGAATGGACCACCAGCACTTCCCGGAATCCGGTAACTTGGGCACCCCTCCTTGGGTCAACCTATACCCCCTACGAGTGCGGCGAATAGCCCGCCAATTCTAGAGTGAAGCCCCCTCCGTCTCAACTCTATGAGATGTGGGCCCGTTTCCCTCTAGAACCCGGCTACCCGTGCACCCCACCGCGAGGTAATCCTAGTACAGAAAGTAAAATATACATACAACGGGTACATCGACCTCAGCCCGGTCGTGCCCCAAAATAATAATATACAAACAGGCAGTAACGACAGTCCACATGTCGGACGCTCGCCCCGCAATATCAAATGTATATAATAATACAAAACTGTACTACCATTGCATCCAGGCTATCCACCACGACAAATCCGCAACATCACAGCACAACACAGAACATCAACGTGAATGTCACGTCCGCAAATCCGTCTAAAATGGCTATAGCAGTTAGACAGGATTTACCGATCAAGTGATATTCACGGTCGCGGATATAATGTAAATACTGTGAACTAACATGTTTAAAATTTTCGATCGACAAAATCTCCCGAAGTGGGCCCAAAGAACAACTGTAGCACTCAAAATAATCTGGACCCAAAAAGAATATACCAAAAATCCCAATTTCAAATCAGAAAGTTACTGTGAAAATTTCGTACGGCGTTGACATTTTCCTGCCGCGGAACCGCGGCCAGAACAGGTGTTTGGCCGCGGTTCCGTGGTCCTACTGTAGCATCACCGTATCGAATTTTCACAGAATGCTTAAAACTGCCTGCACGAATTTCTGCAACACTCAAATTAATTTTTCGAGCACAAAAAATTTCGACAGAAAACTGGACTTGAAAATGGGGTTTTTAGAAAACCCGATCGATCGAACTTATAAACACGTTAGAGCTAGCTAGACTAGATTAATGGCCTGGCTCTGATACCAATGTAAGTGCACGGCAGAGCCCCGACCGTCTGAACGAGGCCAAAATGCGGAAACAAAACATTTCTTCAAACTAGAAACCGGCGCTACCGCGGACTATAAACCCGGATCGGACCATTAATCTACTACTAGCTAACTAGAGAAAGGGTAAAGAGCTATACTGAGTGATCCGTGTTCTTCGGTCTTCGGCCACCATCCTGATCTCCTCGCGGCATCACTGATCTCCGGTCTTCTCGTCGGAAGGACACCACATCACCGAGTCTTTTTACGGGCTCCCACCTCTGGACCGAGGAAACTCGGACACGAAGTTGGCAAGCCGACATGTCCAAGGTTGCTGTAGACTGAGTGTAGAAAACTTTTGTCTCACGGGGTTGACGAAGTTGCCATTTTGAGTGGAGGTCAAGGAGAAAAAGAACTTGGGAGAGGGTGAGGGATTTTTGTTTCAAGCCAAGAATGAGAGCCATATTTTTCTCACCATCCAAAATGAATGAATCACCTTCTCCCCAAAAGTGTGGCCGGCCAATAATGATGGAGGAGAGAGAAAGGCCAATGGAAAAAGTAATCATCAATGAGTTACTTCAATCATCAAATCAATCCCCTTACAAATCCCATCTCCATCAAGTAAATCATGATGAATAAAAAGAAGTAAATGGAAGCTAGAACCATCATGAACCAACATGTGCCACAAAAAGTCTTCTCCATGATTAATTGCACATTTGCAAATAACCCCCTCCCATCAATTTTCAGCCAAGGAAAGAAACAAAGGAAAATGGCCGAAACGGAATGCAAACTGGCAACTTCAAAAAAACGATCCCGTAATAAATTATAGGAAAACCCCGCGACTGTATATACATACCCGCGTTTGTATTCCGACCGAATACAAATGCAATGAGACAAAATCTACACTGTACAATACTAAGATCCGGCTTAAACCAAAGCCCGCTAGTATAATCCGTCCGAACCACGATCCGTGCAATACCGCAGTACATGATCGAACCCTGCCATATATCCATACGGCCTCTACAGCGTTTCGCCCGAAACTTTAGAAACTGTCTGTGGGGGACTCTAAAGACTCGTCAATACTTTGGCTGTGGATTTAACCACTAGCACGTCAGAGGTATTAGCCGTACGTAACGGGCTACCAAGTATTGACCAAAAGGGACGTCGATGAGCGAACTCATCCTGACACCCTACTGAGCCTGTCAGTGACAATATCTGTACAGTCCGGTCCGTTCGTCTATGAGCATCGCATGGCGGGCCTAGGGGGTTGGTAAAAGTCAGACCCCCAAAAGCGGTACAAGTCGCGTCGGAGTGTAGCCCAGAACACCCTGAGATATTGCTGGAATATTTACCAGTAAATCTCCTGTCTTGGCCAAGGACTTCGTGTAATGGCTCTCCTAGACACAGCGCGACCTCACCCCTAATACCGGGAGAGACGAACCCTTGCAGATCCGCTCACTGCCTCCATGTGGCTCGGGACTGTACCCAACTAAAACCTGTTTCCATGACTCCTTTGAGCCGTGGTAGGGTAGTAATCAAAGTACAGTGGGAACTCACACGAGACAAATGACGATCTCAGGTCGATGAACTAATCTGTACACATGTCACCAGGGAACTGCTATCTGACGTCAGGTATAAGACCAACTAGTATGTTCCCGGTGAGTCCTGTCCGGTGTACTCATAACCCAATGAGCATCTGTATACATCTTAGGTGAACCAACTGACACCAATGGCTTGTGAGACCGGCCACCGCCCTTCGTCGGGGTCTCGACTGTATACACTAGTCTACTCTGGAGTATCGATGCCCTGTCTCAAAAACTCACACGACTAGGGACCTTTTAAGGATGTGCTTATAGACCCCAGCTCCCACGTATATGATCGCCATCATACTGCTGGCCGTCAAGCAAGAATCCTAAGGGCTCTATCAATGCGCAATAGTGACATGTAAGGTCACCTAAATCAGTACACGATGATAAAGATAAAGCAGATAGCATACTATCATCTTGAGTAAGACTGTCCTACCGGTATATGTCCTCCCTCAATCATTGCAATCACGTGCCTGTGATCCAATAATTGACTCTGAGGGCACTATATCCAACAGAGGAAGCTAAGGGCGAGAGGTTCTTTAAGCTCCCGCCGGTCCCCCAAAGGGCAGGCAAACGCTTCCGCGGCCCATACTGAGCCTTTCACAAGATGCAGGGTCATCCGACCGAGAACTGTACATAACTCCGTGACTACATCGAGGAGTTGATCCGCTCAGGCCACCTGGCGAAGTACCTGCGGGACAAGCGGCAGGCGGAGCAGGAGAACAAGGACCAAACCCCTCCCGGGGAATTAACGATCGGCCACATCATGGCCGTTACCTCGGATCAAGTTCGGGAAGGCGGGGGAACGCTGAAAAGCTCAAGTTGTATAATTAAGAAACAAATGTGTACTTTCTTTTAGAATAATATAATTCCTGTTGGCGTTTAGTTATGTACATAGAATATACGAAAAGAAAAGAAAAAAGAGAGACGACACACTACCGCCAAAAACATTGTTTATTTATTGATTAAAGGGTTTTATGGGCTCCCAGCCTTACAACAATTATAATTGGGGGCGGGGATCAAGGAAGCAATGTTGATGGTACTCCGAGGAAATCTCCTACATCTGAGCCCGAGCTACCTCAACCCGCTCCCTCTGAAGGTGCTCGCGGACCATAGATGCTATGGAAGCGCCGATGACCCCATCTGCCAGACCGGAGGCAACGATCAGCCTTTTTTTGGAAACACTTCAGAAGAAGACCCACTGATCGCTCCCGCCTTCTTTGTGAGATCAAGCCGAGGTAGTAGAGTGTGTGCACCTTATCAAGCGCCTTGTCCTTCAGCCGTGGAGACAGGGCGTTGTGCAAACCCGGGGACATCCTCCAGATTGCATAAAGAAGCACTTGGAGGAGAGCAGATCGCCGGGGAACTAGGCGACCGAAGTGGCCCTCCACGCGGTCTATCACTGCCTCGTACGTTTGCTCGGAGAATCAAGACAGTAAAGGTGCAAGTCGTCATGAGAGATGATCTTCCTGATGAGGAATATACTCCCAGACATCTTCGAAGGAACGTAAGATTGAGATGAAACTAACACCCCCTCAAGGATGCACCATTTGTATTTATAGCTTCTACAAAATCTTCTAATGGCTGAAATTTACTCACATAGCGACGCGAATCGCGGGACGTCTCAATTTCCCAATATAGAACTGCCACGTGTCGGCCATGCCAATCTTCACGAGCGGCTATGCGGGCCTCGGAAGGTTGAACGACGCCCTCACTCCCGCCTATGCGGGCCACAGAAGGTTGAACGATGCCCTACGAAGGCGCAAAGGTGTAGGGTTCCTAGGCACACTAATGAGGTCTCACAACAGATCAAACATGCCCAATTCAAAATTTTTCATGTGCCTACAAACCCTAATACGGATCGTTAACTAGATGATAAGGCGATGCAAGCAAGCAGACGAATTTAACTAAGAGGAAAGTGATTACAACCTTTGTAGATCCGGTCCTCCACCTCTCTAGCTCCGTGTTGACGACCCTCCGCTGTACCCTTCGGATCCCGGACTCTCGCGGTGGTTTCATCAAAGAATTGATCGGGCTAGGTCGTCGACTTCGATGCCGAACATGATCTACGTCGAGGCAACTCAAGATCAAGCTCCAACTTCACCAAGTCATGAAACTTGTGAAGAAAACACCCTATACTACTTGGCAAGTGGTAGAGGATGAAGAAATAGAAAGTGGGTTCAGTTTAGAATTGGATTTATCACTCTTTTTCTCAAAATACCATTGTTGGTAGCAAGCTTTTTCTTCATCTTGAAGAAGAAGAAGATGAAGAAGAGAATATGATAAGTATATTAAAAATAGAAAATAAAAAATGATACTTATCATATTTTCAACCATATTTAGGTGTAGAGAATAAACTAGGGTTAGGTTGAATGGTTAGGGTTAAGCATGAAACAAAAATGGTGGACTTATTCAAAGCTTCATGAAGCTTCAACTAGAAAACAAATCAAGCCACCATTTCTCTTTATCTTTCAAAAATGAATAAATAAATAAAAAAATAGTTAAGAAAATGAAAACCCTAACCATTACATAACCATGGTTTAATCATACACACAAACATTCATGTATCATCAAATATGATACAATCAAGTTCACAAAAATATATCACATATACAATGTGCACATCAAGTGAGAAAATCCTTTTTAAGTGAACCAATACTAGTTAATGCAAAGTAATATATCAAATATATAATTATACATTAAATCATTAAATCAACACTTGATTCAATGATCCGGTCATGTCGCATATAACCGACTAGTATCCAATGTATCGACTTATCGAATCAATCTTCGATTCGATAACTAGGTTATATCGCATACAACCAATCGATACATTCATCGCGAGAATAGAATACGCTATCACATACACGCATTATTCTCGGTCCCGCACATATCTCATATGCGCTCCTATTTCGTTTCGCTTGAGCCAGGAAACCTCTGTGTAGGACTCTAAAGACTCGTCAATACGCCGGCAGCAGGTGATGATCATATCAAACACCCACAAGCCGCAAGTGGTCTGCTAAACGTAACGGTCACCCGGGTATTGAGCGATCAGAAGATCGACGAGCAAGCCCGCTCACATTCCTGTGAATCCAACCAGTAACACTTACCGTACAGTCCGGTCTGTTCGTCTGATATGTCGCATATCTCGCCTAGGGGTGGTAAACGTCAGACCCCAATAGCTTGATAAGTCATGCCGACGTGAGGTCCATAACATTCGTGAAACTACTGATAACTCTTACCAGTATATCACTGCAACCCTGACCAGGGATTTTCTGTTATGGCCAGTCGTGCAAAGCGCAACATCAACCCCCAATACCGGGAGAGACGAATCCCCTCCTATCGCTCATTGCCTCCATATGAATCGGGACTGTACCCAAAAACCACCTGTTTGCACGACTCAGTAGAGCCGTGGTAGGGTGGAAATCAAAGCACAGTGGGAGACACACAAGACTCTATGACGATCTCGGGTCAACAGACTAAGCTGCACCAGTGTCACCAGAGAACTGCCATCTGACGTGAGGTATAATACCATCTGGGAGTTCTCGGCGAGTCTGTTCAGTGTACCCAGTCTCCACTGAGCACCCGCATACCATCTCTGATGTCAAACACCAATGGATATGGGATCATCCATCGCCCATCACATGGGTCGAGAAGATATACGCTAGTCTACTCTGGAATATCGATGCCCCGTCTCGATATTCCCACGACTAGGAACATTGAAGGATGTACTCATTGACTACCCAGGCCCCACTAGTATGATCTGCATCATAGTCCTGGAAGTCGAGTACACATCCTAAGGGCTTTATCAACATGTAACAGAGAGACAGAAAGTATACATGTTAAGATAAAGAGCAACCAGATAGCGTACTATCATGTCGAGCAAGAAAGTCCTACCTATATATGTCCCAGCATCCACTACAATATACATCCAATGTACAGTAATGGCCTCTAGGGCATACATATAACTAACAATCTCCCACTTGCACTAGGGCCATCTGTAGCAGTGGTTGCAGTATCACGTACTCAACCATCCCATATAAGTCTCTCTCTGGGAAAAAGCCTTTGTGAGTGGATCCGCCGTGTTGTCCTCTAAGTCTACTCCCCCAACCTCGATCACCCTGGAGATCAACTATCTCCATGATCAGGTGATGCTGCCTCAGAATATGTCTGGGTCACTGATGGGACCAGGGTTCCTGGGCCGAAGCCACACTTCCATTGTCATACAATGGTAGGAACCTAGTTCATCTCATGAACCAATATACACCCAAACTGCCTCTTTGGTAGTATCTTTAATAGCGATGTTACCAGCCTTTATCGTCTAGTTTGCCACGGTATCTAGCTTGGAACTCTTCCAACATACCGTCCCTCCACTGAGGGTGAAGACAATGCCTGTGACTGACATTCAGTCGTCCTTATCACCCTGGAACACTTCCAGTGATTCTCCCCAGGATCGATTGATACTATCTTACTATAGCTAGTGAGAATCCTAACATCCATTTAGATCTATCTCATAGACCCAAATCCCAGGATTTAGGAGGTATCATCTTTATCCCATATGGAGAATCCATGTGATAAGAGGAGATTGACCGTGCGTAGCATAGGAAACTCTTTTCTTATCAAGAGTATGTTGTCCACGTACAATACGAGGATGACCACCTTACTCTCTACTACCTTTTTGTATATACAAGGTTCATCTACCATTTTGATGAAGTCAAACTCTTTGACTACCACATCAAAACAGATGTTCCAACTCCGCGATGCCTGCTTCATCCTGTAAGGCAACTTGAACATGTTTCCGCTGCTCCCACTGTTTACGAAGCCCTCTGGCTGTGTACTTATAGACATTCTCTTCTAAATCATTATTTAGAAAAGTAGTCATGGCACCCAACCGCCAGATATCGTAGTCATGGTATGTAGCCGTGGTAAGTAGAATCCGGATGGACTTAAGCATAGCCACTGGAAAAGGTATCATCATTATCCACGCCTGGTCGATGACGAAAACCTTTAACAAGTCTAGCTTTGAAAGTCTCAACTTTTCTATCTACACCAAGTAATCTTCTCAAGATATACTTGCTCCTGATGGGGATTTAACCCTTCAGATATAGCAACCAAAGTCCATACTTTGTTGGTATACATGGATTCCATCTCAGATCGCTAAGTATCCAGCCATTCTTACAGAGTTCCTACTCTCGATGACCTGCTCGAATCTAGTTGGGTCATCATCTCATGATGCAATCCTCGCTCCCACTGTCATCGAGAAACCGAAGTATCTCTCAAGAGGATGAGAAACCTTACCAGATCGGCGGAGAGGCCGAGATTCGTCGGGAACTATTGAATCCTTTGGTTCTGTCAAATCATCAGCTGCAGTTTTGTATAGCTGGAACCTTTCCATTTCTACAGAACCGACATTGTCTCGATCTTGTCCGGATTTTGCTTTTGACACAGGCCGGACAATCCCAAAACTTAACTTACTTAAGAGATAGGCTCTTCCCATACCATATCTTATATGGAGTGGTAGGCACTAATTTGAATCGAACCCTATTCAATAGGTATGCAACTTCATAAGTGCATAACCCCAAAAGGAAATAGGTAACTCAGTAATACTCATCATAGAGCGCACCATATCATATAGGGTGCTTATTGCTCCGTCCTGATACACCGTTGTCCTGTGGTGTATTTAGAGGAGTAATACTGAGAGAGAATCTCATTTTCTTTTAGAATGGTCCAGGAATGCCATGCACAAGTATTCCCCTCCCTGATCTTATCATAGGACATAATACTTATACCCGTATTGGTTCTCTACTTCTAGCTTATATTCTGTGAATATCTCAAAAGGTTCGGACTTGTGTTTCAACAGAAACATATGACTGAATCTTGAGAGATCATCAGAGAATATAGTAAAGTACAAAGAACCGGCCCTGGTATGTGTAGACATGGGACCTTACATACATCATCATGTATCAGTCCCAAGAGTTTACTAACTCTTTCTCTGTTTCCAATGAACAGAGCTATGGTCATCTTATCTTTGTGACATGACTGGCAAGTTTCACAAGATGTAAATTCAAACTGATTTAAATATGCATCTAAAATGTAACTTCAGCCAGTCGGGTCGCATTGATATGACCTAGTCTACAATGCCTCAAGAAGGATTCGTTCATTTCTGAACTCTTCCTCTTGTGTGTGTTCTGTATACTAGGAACTGTAGTTTGATTTAGAACGTCAATACTTTTAGATAACGTGCCTGAACCGATCAACTTTTGATATAGGAAATGTTCAAAACATTATCCATTAATACAAAATTTTATCATTTTTTTACTAATAAAGAGACTGATATGATTTTGTATATCAGGTTCGGTATCTAATAGCATTTGTTTAGAATCAATGTATTGGTAATACAGGGTGACAGTAACCAACAGACTTGGCTGCAACACTTGCCCCGTTTTCTGTCTCATGAAACTTATCATCCGTTCTCAGTTTTCTACCTTTCTGTAGCCCTATGTATCAGATTACATATCTGGGATCCTGATCCTGTATCAAATACCCAGGATGCAGAGGATACTGAGAAACAGTTCTTTGTAATGAACACACCCGAAGGAGATGCATCATATGCACTTTCTTCGTTTGGGCGGCATAGGAATTCTGGTATTCCCCTAACTCCTGCTCGGTCTTGTAACAATTATAAGTTGGAGCGGGACCAACGTTCCCCAGCTCAGTATAACAAGCGGGTTCGGTCAATACATCCATATTATTATCTTGATTAAGGCGTGATATGGTCGCTACCTGGAGAGAGAGAGAGAAGAAAACACTCTGCGTGCGCTCTTGCAAGATCAGATTGGTTATATATTTTATCTAATCAGGATGGCTCCCACTGTTTTTATCAAATCTTCCTTCAAACCTTAAAAGGAAAGACTAGCCGGGATTAATTACACTCTACAAGTTCGCCAATCTTTCAGCCAGGCCAGTGTCGGTACTTTGAGGGAGGTTTCCCGTGCTTTCGTACGGACCTAATTACAGTAAACCTCGTTTTCCCAGAGGCGTAACCCCGTTGACACCTTTCTAGACACCTACTTGATCGGCTAATTGTAAAGTGCAAAACTCTTCCAGGAGTAACAATTACTCGCAGTGGGTATCGGGATCCAACTATCACATAGAAGGTATGCAATCTCATTGCAAATTTCAACACTTGAAACTCTCGATAATGGTTTTTACCCCTAGCACCTATGACCTTGGCTAAGGTCAACAAATCATAGGTACTAGTCAAGTTCTACCCGTCATTTCGTGATTAATTAGACCCACCCACATGACCCTTGGCTAAGGTCAACAAAGCCACATGACTGTCCTAACTAATCGCATCATATGCTGTGTAGGAAGACATCACTTAGCTACCGCACACTACGCCTCGGCTATGGTCGACAAACGTAGCACGAATACTAAGTACTCTATTTCCTAAAATGACGGAAGGTTGCGAATGGTTTTTAAGAAAACCTTTAACGCTTTGAACTTTGATCTCGTTGCGGAATCAAATGGTTTTTAAATGGAATGTTTTTGAGGCATTTCTAGTTTTGCTAAAGGGGTCACTCCCGGTGAAGGGATCGTCGGCCCTTTCCTCGTCGAATGAGGTGCGGGATATATCATATATATCACTGTGCAAAGCAGAAACTATAGAAGCAATCAAAAGACAAACCGAGTGTGTAGCATCTGCCAGTTATTGCTAAAGGAGTCACTCCCGGTGAAGGGATCTCGGTCCTTTCCTCATCGAATAAGGTGCAGGATGTTCTACAATGAACACCGCGATGCAAAGCAAGAACTGTAGCTACCTGATTTATTTTTGAAATTCGATTCCACAACATCAATTAGGTTTATTTTCTTTCATTAATCTCATTAATGAATGTCCCATCATTTAAGTCCACCTAAACATCACAGATAAATATAACGTACGCTTATGCCATCCGCATTCGCCTCGATGTCCCGTCTGCACCGTTAGGTTAGGTAACTAATGCCAGAGCGAGGCAGGGCTAGTGCGGGTGTAAAACATAAGCAACGTCTATATAATATATCATATATACTATATACTGTATCTATCTGAATATATCACATGATCACATCACAGATAACGCAGCAGAAAATATCATATGAAATATTGGATATACTAGGACGTCCGTGTTTTTAATACGAGCCAGTATAAAACACGGATTCTACGGTCGTGATGAATAGCCAATCCCACACCCCTAGACCCCTATGAGAGCGGCAAGCAACCCTACCAATTCTAGGGTTAGGTGACCCGGACTCGACTCCTCGAGTTGGTCTCCCACTGGACCCTAGAACCCGGTTACTTGTGCCCTCCTCCTTGGGTCTATCCTAGTGCAGAAAAGTAAATAATATACAAATGGTGACATCATCCGCAACCTGGAAGTGCCCCAATAAAAGAATATTACATACAAGTTTTTACATGAATGAAAAGGAAAAACACTCATCTCACATAAAAACCCCCCGGCTATTCAAACACGACGATCCAATATAACATATCCAGCAACACATAACATCACATGTCATCAACGTAAGTAAATATGCACATCCCAATTGTCGTTGACATATAGCAACGAAACCGGCGATATCACATATTACACTTACGGTCACAGAAAAGAAAGTGTAAAACTACAACAGTTGGATCCGCAAACTCTTCAGACATCGCATGCCTAATCAAATGAAATACTTAAACATCGCATGCCTAACAATTATAAACCCCGCATTTTAGTCTCATTATCGAAAACTCTTATCAATATCAAGTCGGGCAATTCAACAAGATTCCCGATATTTTGATCGAATGCTCGTCGCAAACTTTAGTAGGCGGCCGCACCCCCGATACCGTCGACGGAGTGCACTAAGGCGGAACACCGCTACCGCGAGCACCCGAACGGATGCTTTCAGCGACGGGGTTCTCCTACAGTCACTTGGTCGGGGCTATGGGGTGAGGCTGTCTATTAAGTTTACCCGGCGAGTATCCGCGTACGCTACGTGATTGCGACGGACTTTTGATCACATCAAAATTCCGTGGCAACCGATCAAGTGAGACTAAAGTGCTTGATTTATAACATTCATTTAGTTATCTCATAACTATTTGTGAATTCCAATTATTGTATCATATTCCGGATAAGAAAGAAAATGTTAAACTTTCCGATCAAACAATCGAACACCCAAGTTTTCCCGATACAGCTCAACACATGATATAAGTTTAAAAACATTCAGTTCATGCCTCAGTACCAACGGTCCAGCCGTAGAAGGGTCAAGCCAACGCCTCACATGTGGCACGCCGTACTGCCCAAAACCCTAAGGTTCAAAGGGCAGTTCAAGACGGTCACATAATCAAGTTAAGGTTTGTTGTCTCCTAGAGGGACCATCACGTTACTTGCACTACTTAGAACGTCGTTAAACTACGGAAAAATCCAACAATTGGAAATTTCCCGGCAGGGGAAAAAGTGGGTATTTATATCCGGTCGAACTTTTTAACATATTCTAAAATATCCGGAAAAATACATAGAAAAAGTTTGATAATCCGATCGAATTTACGAACTCCCAATACAACCCAGAAAACTCAACTCTTGAGTGATATTTAAAAAATCCCAGAAAATCCAGAACCAAAATATAGGAATTACTGTGCAAAAATTATTGGGCAATGTGACCATACGGCCGCGGAACCGCCGCAGAAGCCAGACCTCTGCCGCTGTTCCGCGGCGGTTTAGATGATTCAGGAGCTCCGTTTTGCACTATAATTTTTAGAACTTCCTGCTGAATTTTTTAAGAATTTTTAATCTGGAAAAAACCCAGTTTTTAAAAAATGTCCAGAGAGGGTTGAATTCTAGGGTTTTGGGGTTCGATCGGGTTTCTAGCTTCGTCTACGCATCGTCTAAGGCTCTAGCTAGGTTCTGATACCACTGTAGGGTTCCTAGGCACACTAATGAGGTCTCACAACAGATCAAACATGCCCAATTCAAAAATTTTCATGTGCCTACAAACCCTAATACGGATCGTTAACTAGATGATAAGGCAATGCAAGCAAGTAGACGACTTGAACTAAGAGGAAAGTGATTACAACCTTTGTAGATCCGGTCCTCCATCTCTCTAGCTCCGTGTTGGCGACCCTCCCCTGTACCCTTCGGATCCCGGACTCTCGCGGTGGTTTCATCGAAGAATTGATCGGGCTAGGTCGTCGACTTCGATGCTGAAGATGATCTACGTCGAGGCAACTCAAGATCAAGCTCCAACTTCACCAAGTCATGAAACTTGTGAAGAAAACACCCTATACTACTTGACAAGTGGTAGAGAATGAAGAAATAGGAAGTGGGTTCACTTTAGAATTAGATTTCTCACTCTTTTTCTCAAAGTACCATTGTTGGTAGCAAGCTTTTTCTTCATCTTGAAGAAGAAGAAGATGAAGAAGAGAATATGATATGTATATTAAAAATAGAAAATAAAAAATGATACTTATCATATTTTCAACCATAGTTAGGTGTAGAGAATAAACTAGGGTTAGGTTGAATGGTTAGGGTTAAGCATGAAACAAAAATGGTGGACTTATTCAAAGCTTCATGAAGCTTCAACTAGAAAACAAATCAAGCCACCATTTCTCTTTATCTTTCAAAAAAGAATAAATAAATAAAAGAAATAGTTAAGAAAATAAAAACCCTAACCATTACATAACCATGGTTTAATCATACACACAAACATTCATGTATCATCAAACATGATACAATCAAGTTCACAAAAATATATCACATATACAATGTGCACATCAAGTGAGAAAATCCTTTTTAAGTGAACCAATACTAGTTAATGCAAAATAATATATCAAATATATAATTATACATTAAATCATTAAATCAACACTTGATTCAATGATCCGGTCATGTCGCATATAACCGACTAGTATCCAATGTATCGACTTATCGAATCAATCTTCGATTCGATAACTAGGTTATATCGCATACAACCAATCGATACATTCATCGCGAGAATAGAATACGCTATCACATATACGCATTATTCTCGGTCCCGCACATATCTCATATGCGCTCCTATTTCGTTTCGCTTGAGCCAGGAAACCTCTGTGTAGGACTTTAAAGACTCGTCAATACGCCGGCAGCAGGTGATGATCATATCAAACACCCACAAGCCGCAAGCGGTCTGCTAAACGTAACGTCCACCCGGGTATTGAGCGATCAGAAGATCGACGAGCAAGCCCGCTCACATTCCTGTGAATCCAACCAGTAACACTTACCGTACAGTCCGGTCTGTTCGTCTGATATGTCGCATATCTCGCCTAGGGGTGGTAAACGTCAGACCCTAATAGCTTGATAAGTCATGCCGACGTGAGGTCCATAACATTCGTGAAACTACTGATAACTCTTACCAGTATATCACTGCAACCCTGGCCAGGGATTTCCTGTTATGGCCAGTCGTGCATAGCGCAACATCAACCCCCAATACCGGGAGAGACGAATCCCATCCTATCGCTCATTGCCTCCATGTGAATCGGGACTGTACCCAAAAACCACCTGTTTGCATGACTCAGTAGAGCCGTGGTAGGGTGGAAATCAAAGCACAGTGGGAGACACACAAGACTCTATGACGATCTCGGGTCAACAGACTAAGCTGCACCAGTGTCACCAGAGAACTGCCATCTGACGTGAGGTATAATACCATCTGGGAGTTCTCGGCGAGTCTGTTCAGTGTACCCAGTCTCCACTGAGCACCCGCATACCATTTCTGATGTCAAACACCAATGGATATGGGATCATCCATCGCCCATCACATGGGTCGAGAAGATATACGCTAGTCTACTCTGGAATATCGATGCCCCGTCTCGATATTCCCATGACTAGGAACATTGAAGGATATACTCATTGACTACCCAGGCCCCACTAGTATGATCTGCATCATAGTCCTGGAAGTCGAGTACACATCCTAAGGGCTTTATCAACATGTAACAGAGAGACAGAAAGTATACATGTTAAGATAAAGAGCAACCAGATAGCGTACTATCATGTCGAGCAAGAAAGTCCTACCTATATATGTCCCAGCATCCACTACAATATACATCCAATGTACAGTAATGGCCTCTAGGGCAAACATATAACTAACAAAAGGAACTTCTAAAGCCCTCCTCATGAGACGGCTGAGCAATCTCCTGCTGGCCCATCTGCAGCAGGTTGCCTCCTGCCCAACAACGCTGTGGATCAAAAGCCCTTATCAAGAGGTCACCGAACAGCTTCTTACTTTGTCCATCTGCAGTGGGTAGCTTTCTACCCAACTACGCTGTGGATCGAAGCCCTCCTCACGAGGCGGCCAAGAAGCTTACTGCTCGGTCCATCTGCAGCGGGTAGCTTCCTGCCCAACTACGCTGTTGATCAAAGCCCTCCTCATGAGGCCGCCGAGCAATTTCCTGTTGTCCCATCCCTAGCGGGTAGCTTTCTACCCAACTACGCTAAGGATCAAAATCCCTCAACGCATGGCAACCGAGTAGCCTCCTTCTTGGTCATCCACCAGCGGGCAGCTTCCTTCCCTATAACGCTGTGGATCAAATGCCCTCCTCACGAGACGGCCGAGCAGTCTCCTGCTGGCTCATCTGCAACGGGTAGCCTCTTGCCCAACAACGCTGTGGATCAAAAGCCCTCATCACGAGACCACCGAGCTGCTTTCTGCTCGGTCCATCTACAGTGGGTAGCTTCTTGCTTAACTACGCTGTGGATCGAAGCCCTCTTCACGAGGCGGCCGAGCATATTCCTGCTCGGTCCATCTGCTGTGGGTAGCTTCCTGCCCAACTACGATGTGGATCGAAGCCCTCCTCATGAGGCCGCCGAGCAATTTCCTGCTGGCCCATCCCTAGCAGGTAGCTTCCTACCCAATTACGCCAAGGATCAAAAGCCCTCATTGCGAGGCGACCGAGTAGCCTTCTGCTCGGTCATCCACCAGCGGGTAGCTTCCTGCCCAACAACGCTATGGATCAAAAGCCCTCCTCATGAGGAGGCCGAGCAGTCTCCTGCTGGCCCATCTGCAGCGGGTATCCTCCTGCCGAACAACGCTGTGGATCAAAAGTCCTCATCATGAGACGACCGAGTAGCCTCCTGCTCGGTCATCCACCAGTGGGTAGCCTCCTGCCTAACAACGCTATGGATCAAAAGCCCTCATCATGAGGCCACCGAGCAGCTTCCTTCTCGGTCCATCCGCAGTGGGTAGCTTCCTGCCCAACTACGCCGTGGATCGAAGCCCTCCTCACAAGGCAGACGAGCAGCTTCCTGCTCGGTCCATCTGTAGCAGGTAGCTTTCTGTCCATCAACACTGTAAATCAAATCCCTCACCATGAGGCAGAAGAGTTGAAAGGAGGGTACCGACCTCTCTACACTTGGCCCCCAACGCATGATAACAACCTCTGCTTCGGGGAAAAGTAGGGTACCAACCTTCCTACAGACCGCTATCGTTCAACTCTGACACTTACAAGATAAAAAGACCTACGAGCTAAAAATACTTGCAGAACGAAGATTCTAACAAAAGTATACGAGCTAAAAGTACTTACGCAGCGAGTAAACATTTGGGCAAAGAAAAAATGAGTACTTTATTTATGATCCAAAAATAAATACAAGGTATTCTGGGCTCCTCAGCCTTACAAAATGCCCGGAGGCTTACAAAATTTTGAAAAGGAAAAAATCCCTAAGGAAGGAAAGCTCAGGCCGTCGGCTCGGGGAGGATCTCGCCCTGCTCGACACCAGCGTCAGGGACCAAAATTGCGACCTCTGGGTCAGCGCTTCCACCGGCAGCCTCCACCAAGGAAACTTCCCCCTGCGGCTCCTCGGCTATTGGATATTTAGTGCAGAGCTCGCTGATATCGACCGCCGGCGCAGACTCCTTAATGGTGTCGAGTGCGTTGTGCCAGACAACGGCCGCGAATTTGGAGAGATCGGCATAGAATTGATCCGACTCTTTATATGCCTCCATGGCCTTCGCCGCTCGGCACTCGGCAAGCTTCACTGCGTCCAAAGCCACCCGGACATCCCTCTTAAGGGCGTCCCTCGACTTATTCATCGAGTGGTAGAAGACGTTCACCACCTGCAACTTGGCCTGAATAGCCTGGTTGGACTTTTCCAGAAGCCGATGAGACTCCTTCAGCTTGGAGTTCGTCAGTCCTTCGGGCGATCAGATGAGTGTCGAGGAGGGCGGCCTTCTCCTCCACTTGCCACAGTTGGAGGCGGAGTTCCTCCTCCAGCATGGAGGACTCGCCCGCCTTTTTCATGACCGGGGTTACCTCTTCGGACTCCATGGCGATGAGGAGCGCGCAGTGATGGAGGACCTGAAGAAAGCAATAAACAGGTTGGAAAGCTCAAACCAAGGAAACAATACTTAAAATAATTTCTGAGAAAAGTTAAGAGCCAGCCTGAACCGCCTCCGGGGCTATGGCGGCCACCTGGGCCTTCATGGTCCCCTGGGGTATTTTAACCCTGGCAGCCTGCTCCATGTCATAAAGCAGGCTGTCGGCGATGGAGAGCCCCGAGGGCACCTTAATGTAGAAGTCTCCCTCCTGCACTGGGATCCCGGTAGAGGGCATCCGAGATACCGTTCTCTTATGTCTCTTGAGGGGGGCTTTGGCGGGCTCAGCCTCCTCCTCCTCCACTCTCGCCTGGGGTGCCGGGTCCCGCGCATGCTTGTGACCCCCCACAGCGTTCTTCTGGGGCTCGGGGAGCGGCGGAAGGGTTAGATGGTGGAGTTGGCCTCGGGGACGAACTTGGACCGAGTCGGGACGAGCTTGCGCCCCCGGCCTTCTTTCTCTGGATCTTGGCATCCAAGATGGCTAGGATTTTCGTTCGGTCCATGGGCTCTGCAAAGAAAGGAACACAACAAACAAAGGGGGTTAGCAACGCCAAAACAGCAAAGGAAACTGGGTGAAGTCTAAACAGATCGACGAAAGCCCTAACTTACCCAAGAAACGCGCAGGACTGAGCCTAGCCCAGCTCAGTGCCTGCTCGGATAGCAGGACATCCGCCCGTTGGATCGGCTCCTACTGGGACACCACCTTTGCTTCGAGGGAAGTCGACTGCTTTGCCCTCGGGCAGTCGGCCCTATGCCACTGTGTAGGCACAGGCCAATCCTCGCCCTCGGGCGGCCCGACGAATATAAATTTCTCCTTCCATTCATGGATGGAAGAAAGGACGACTGCTACCCCCAACCCGGCCACTCCGTCTTTGCATTTTTTGAACGAGAAATACACCCAGCTCGGCTCATCCTTACTGGTGCCGGAGTGATTCTTATAACACAAGAAAGAGACAAGGAGAGTCAATCTGAAGGGGATATTTTCAAATTTTAACTGGACCAGAAACCCGAGGAGAATTTTCCACGAGTTCGGAGCTAGCTGGGCTGGAGCGAGATGAATGCAACGAAGCACCCCGCAGACCTCAGTTGGGAAGGGCAGACACATTCCTGCTCAGAACACTTCCAAATACAGGGCAATCTTCTTGCCCTGCACCTGGTCTGCCCGCTCACTCTCTCTAGCTAAACGGAGGGAATGGTTAGAGGGGATGTGGAATCGAGCCCGAATTTCGGAAAGCTCGTCCAGACTCTTCAAAACGGAGGGCGCATCGCAGGTGTTCCCGATGCGCACCTTGAAAGCCCTTGTCGCCTCCCGATGGCGAGTGACGGGGGAGGGGGAAGCCCTGACTCTTAGGGGCGAACCTGACACGGAGGACGAAGAAGAAGAACCCTCTTGGCTATCTGAAGCCGAAGAGGAGGAAGACCTATTGGACTCGGTCCCAACAACGGGAACCTCATCGCCCGACTCTACCCTTACTATCTCTACGGATTCCTCAGATGAAGACATCAAACCTGATTCAAAGGAAGGGACTCCCTGAAGTAAAATCAACAAGGGATTCGATCTAAAAGAAGGAGCGCCGGGCAATCTTCAGCAATGAAAGAGAGTTTGAGCAAAGTATCAACCCTAGGATGGTCCCCTCCTATTTATACACCCTAAAGGGGAATATCTTATGGCCCTGATTGATTCCTGCCAAAACGAAACATTGTGCCCAGCGATCGGCAGGGCAACACGTGGCGATCGGCCATTGGGGACGTCTTTCCGACTGTAGGATTCAGAGACAGGGAGTCAGAGACAGTTGTCACTTCCGCCAACCGACGTCCGACAGGTAGCCCGTATCCCAACCGGCGATCGGCTGGAACGACGCCCCCTTTTTAAAGCGTGATCATTTCATTGATCCGCTGACGCCATCGGGGATATGTGCGAAGATTCAGGCGAACGACGAGGCGACACGTAGGCCCAAAGATCGAAACGATGTAACCACCAAACGCCTTGCCGTTCTCGAGCTATCCGCGTTATGATTCCTTGGCACCAAAATGAACGAAAGAAAACCGAGCTGGCCACTCTCGACCCGACATGAACAGGTCGGAACAAGAGTGGGGGGCTAATGATGATGCTCACAAGTGGTGTCTTTTCAGATTACGACACGTGGCGGATGACGTGTCCCGAAGGCTACGGAGGTGGAATAGATGGGTTGCGTTATTAGGATTCTTCAGGATCCCCTTCTCGAGGAACGTATCCGACCTTTTGAGAGACCTCCCTTAATACATACCACCTACACCTAGGAAACTACCAGCAGCTCATCTCCGAGCTTTCTCGGCCTCCCAGCACGTCTCCGAGCCGTCTGACGTGTCGAGCCTCCTCGGCCTCCCAGCTCGTCTCCGGGCTGTCTGACGTGCCGAGCCTCCTCAGCCTCCCTGCTCGTCTCCGAGCTCCTGACGTGCCGAGATTCCTTGGTCTCCCCCGATCAACCAAGAGCGTGGATCCCATGCACCCTGCAACGGCTCCGCGCATATCGCTAAGGCGAGATATCCGCCTCTTTATGATCCGTGTCCCACGCTAGCGCATCCCACCATTAATGGGCGTATCCTCCCATTAATGAGTGTATCCCGCCATTCAAAACGAAGATAACGCTGTGGCGTAACCAACGAAAGTGATCTCGCACCTGCTCGCTCCACGCGACCCCTATATAAACCCCTTTCTCAGACGACTCAGGTATCTCGAATTTATTTCCAATACGCCGCTACTCTGCACTTATTCCTCGGCTCTAACTTGATCGTCGGAGGGTCCTATGATGGTCACCCATCCCGGGACTTCTTTGCAGGTAGCTCGGCATCCAACATCAACCCATTGAGATCCACACTCAGCAACTCCCAATCAAATCTCATCCGTCAAAGACATCCTTCAAAGGATCGACGGAGGACAACATCTGAAGGAGATCCCAGCCTCCATCAGAATTTCATATTCATTTAACAATCACAATACTAACTTAAACATGAGAGAAGGTATGCCGCTTGCAAAACTTCAATGACACATATAGCGTTTACTTATTTCTGTGCAAGTCGATCGAGGGGATTCAACAGTTCATTGCTTGGTTTCACCTCCCATTCAACAATTCCCTTTGGGTTTTTTTTTTCAGTTTATATCTTCGATCACGTGCATATCCAAAAAACCACTATAATTTGTGAAATGGTTTATGAAGTTCTGGCAATTCCTTAGTAATTAAGAAAATTTCTATGTATAACAAATGAGAAATATGGAACCGTTGTTAAAGAAGAGGTTTCCTTTATATATTGGTCAAAGAGTCAACTATCTATAAATTTTATGATAACTGATACCATACATCTTGTTTTTCATGGCCTAGTGTATATGTAAACCAATTTCCATATGATTTTGATACTTGTTGACTGTTGATTTGGTAATTAAAAAGATTCAATTATCAATAAACTATGTTAAATCTGTGACCTTTAGATACAAGTGCACGAAGTATTGAAATCGTGTACTTTTTTTTAATGTGTATACCTTAAAAGCACGTTGAGAAAGATGAATGGGGTTGACTACAATGTTTTATTTATTTATGGAATATTAACTTTTTGATCAATATTAGAGAGAAGCTATCTCCTATGAAGATGCTAGTAAAATTGTCACTATATAGAAACTATTATTTAGCACATGGGATGCATGTTTGTATATTTTGACATCATGGATAAAGATTTGAAGAATTTTATAAACAATAGTTAAAATAATATATGTTTTAAATGTTTTCCGTATGATCTTTATTTTTTAAAAATTTAACAAGTTAGCTATTTTAAATATTTTAAAAAAAATCTTAACTCAAATTATTTAAGATATTTCTCAAATAAAAAGCCAAAGTGCTCTAAAAAAAATAAATATCGAAATTTTTATTTTTTATATATTAATTTAATTATGTGTATCGCGCGCGGGATAGTAAATTGGCACATCATTATTGTTTAGACCATGAAAAGTTAGAATATTGTTTTTTCTAGTGCTTCCTAAACCTTTTCTTTGTCATTGGAATGGCAGAGATAGAAATTCATGAAAGTTGAAATATAATGGGTTTTTCAAATATAGGCTTCCTAAAATATTGCTATTTTGAAAAACACTTCCCATAACAGCACCAAATCCTCGTACCTTTATATCTCAATTTCTTTTATAAAAAAAATACCCATTTTCTTTTCAAATGTTGGTATATATTCAATTCTTATTAAATATATGTAAGAACAACTTTGTACGTTATTAGTTAAGTCCTTGTGTTGTTGTCCCATAGTCTGTATGTTCGAATCCTTGCAACTTTTTTTATTTTTTGATAAATTCTTTCTAATGATTTCAAGCCCGGGAATTTCACGAGCACTGCACACGGAGTTTCGAAACTTTATAAAAGAAATAAAACACATTTTTGGATCACAAATATCGACTCGAGCCTAGGGTTCGAGGCTCGAGCCTGAACTGCCCCTGGCGGCCTTTAGCCCGGTTCAAGCGCCATGTAGGTCCCACTTCTGCTCAACTCGTAAGAACGAGTTCTTTTGGATTAGAGACGGTTCGTTTCAGATCCTAAACTGCCCCACTCCATCCAATGAACCCCCATCCCTTCATTTCCCCCATTAAGCTCCTTTTTAATGTTCTTTAATTTTTTTAATACACCATCCTTTTAGTTATCTTCTTCTTCATTACATAGCTGCCAAAACCCATCTCCCTCTCTGAAAATTCTCATTCCAAATTCCTTCCAAACCAAGGTGAAGAACCTTACATGTAGACGATAAAGAATCACTAATCAAGTTCTGATCTTTAATATCGATGAGCCGGTTGTTATACCAAATCACATCGTGAGTAAGTCCTCCCTCTCTTCTTTCTCATTGTACCTTCTCTTTGTACATTCTCTTCTACTTTTGCCATGTCACTATCTTACCAATGCTCCGGCTAAATCCATATTTACATAATAACTATAAAAACAAACTATAGTTGTTGTTATATTAATTTTTAACACCACGAGTTTGTAAACATATTAAGAAGTAGTTTCTGTTGGTTTTCTTAGCGTCCTGGCCGCTTTCCGTGGCCGTTGCGGAACTAAAAACTTTGACTTTTAAAAATCCGGCGCTAGAAAACACAACCTAGAATCTAACCAAATATTGAAACTAGCTAGCTAAAGAGATCTAGCTACTGTAATAAGGAGTTATACCTAGAGGCTCATGTACTTCGGGTCTTTACTCCTCTTCTTAAGCTTCTAAGGTGTTCTTGATCAACCTTGATGGCTGGCCTCCTCAGTTCTAGGTGATCCACCTGAGGGTTTTTGATTCATGCTCATACCTCTAAAAAGAAGTAAACTAAGCAAACTAGTTTGCTGATCTACTTTGCTTAAATGATGTGGTTTGGCTTTGTGGTAATTTTCTATCTCAAATCCTTTGGTTCTTAACACACGAGAATGATAAGAATTTGACTTGAAGATGAACTCAAGAGGAAGAGAGTGAGAGAGCAAGTGAAGAATAAATTTTTTTTCCAAGCATGAGAAGAAGAATGGTTATGTGTAGAAATGGCTAAGTATTTTTTCTCTTCGAAAAAAATCCCACCATACTTCAATAGTATTTTCCACAAATACTAAGACCATACATCATGCCATGCATCATGTCATCTCTTCCTTTTCCACCTCATTTTCTATTTTCAACAAATAGAAAAATGAACATGATGAGGTGTCATCTTCTAGAAGGTATTTTGTATAAATACAAAATACTTTCTACCGTATATATATATATATATATATATATATATATATATATATATATATATATATATATATACCCATATTCATACAAAAATACGAATACCCAATAGATAGAATAATACCACTAAAATAATACCGGCATTAAATCAATATCCGATTTAATGAACCGGCTTAATCCTAAGCCTGCCAGTATTATCAACCGTCCGATTGAAAATTTGGATAACATTAGAATATACATATCAAAATATGTATACGCAAATTATTAAATCAATAACCGATTTAATAATAAGGCTTAATTCTAAACTGGCTAGTATTATCATTCAATTGGAACCCCGCTCGATCGAAATCCTAGATGACACTAGAATATACACATCGACATGTGTATATGTAAATTATCAAATCAATACCTGATTTAATAATCCGGCTTAATCCTAAACCGGATAGTATTATCATTCGATCGAAACCCTACACGTATAAACATACGGCCACCTCATCATTTCGCCTGAATCAGAGAAACCCTCTGTATGGGGTTCTAAAGACTCGACAGTACGCTGGCAGTGGGTTTAACCACAAGCATGTCAGCGACACTAACTGTATGTAACGGCTACCCATGCACCTGTTGAAAAGAATGACGACGAGCAAGCTTATCCGGACCCCTATTGAGCCTATCCGTGACAATCTTTGTACAGTTCGGTCTCTTCGTCTAAGAGTATCGCATACCGGGTCTAAGGGGTGGTAAACGTCAGACCCTTACTAACCCGATAAGTCGTGTCGATTTGGCTCAGAACCAATCCGAGAAACTACTGATCTAACCATCAGTAAATCTCAACTGCCTTGGCCAAGGTCTTATGGTTCTATCCAACTAGACACAGTGCGATATCGACTCCCAATACCGGGAGAGATGAATCCCTGACAGGCACTCACTGCTTCCATGTGGCTCGGGACTGTACCCAACCAAAACCTGTTTGCAAGCCTCAGTAAAGTCGTGGTAGGGTAGTGATCAAAGTACAGTAGGAACTCACATGAGATTAGGGGTGTAAACGAGCCGAACTCGAGCCAGCCAAGCTCGGCTCGAGTTCGGCTCGTGGTTCTTTTTGTCGGCCCAAGCCCGGCTCGTTTAGTTAATCGAGCTAGAGATGCTCGGCTCGAGTCCGGCTCGATTAAACATGCCCAGCTCGTGTTCGGTTCATTTGTGGCCCATTAATTAAACGAGCCGAGTTCACGAGCCGAGCTCGTTTGTGAGCTCGGCTCGTTTTCAGCTCATTTACTCATATTAATAGTATCTTCCAAGAAAAACACATAATTAACAATAATGCTTAAAACTCAGGGTTTTGAGATATGGAAAAATTAAAAAACATTAACATCTAGGGCATTGAATGGGTCTAAGTGCTGGGTTTTATATTTATCTCAGTACACTTTATATACTGTCATTTAATTGAATTAAGTGTTCTGAGAGTTGTATAGAATCTGCTATATATTACATATTACTATTTTTTTTCAAACTGTGTAACCCAGCCGATTCCGAGTCAATACCGAACGAGCCTGGCTGAGCTCAAGTCCGGCTCGTTTAATAAATGAGCCAGGCTTTCTGGCTCATGTCCGGCTCGTTAATAAATGAACCGAATTTGAACGAGCTGATACCGAGCCGAACCTTAATCGAACCCGAGCTGGCTCGTTCAATTACCACCCCTACATGAGATAAATGATGATCTCAAGTCCTAAGACTAACCTGTACTCATATCACCTGAGAACCGCTATCTGATGATAGGTATAATACTATCAAAAGATTCTCGGTGAGTCCGTCTAGTAGATTCACCTCCAGTGAGCACCTGTATACAGTCTTAGGTGATCACACCAATGGCTGTGCGACCAATCACCGCCCCTCGTCGGGGTCTAGAGACGTACACATAAGTCTACTCTGGAATATCAATATTCAGTCTCGATATTCCTACGACTTGAGACCTTTAAGGATGTGCTTATGGACTACCAAGCTCCCACAAGTATGAGCGCCATTATAACGCTGGTAGTCAAGAAAAATCCTACGGGCTTTATCAACATGTATCCGCCATATGTGATATCGAGTATAATATGCACATGTTAAGATAAAGACAAATCAAAATAGTATACTACTCTATCGAGTCTTTATCAATTTGTGTAAACAATATAAAACAACAAGAGAAAGAAATACACATATTAAGATAAACATAACTCAGATAATATACTATATACAACTGAGCAAGATTGTCCTGTATATACATATCCCTAGCATCCTATACAATACAGTCCTCTAGGGCATACATATTCAACAAGTTCATTACCTTCATATGCTCATGATGATTATTTAATATGGATTGATATGAGAATGATTGAATCGTTTCACAAAATACTTGCATAACACCTTAAAACCGATTGTTTATACGAAAAAGGCTTTTTAAATTTTATTTAAAGTCCTCGTATTTTTGTTAGTTATCTTAGAGTATTGATTTATGATCAATTCACATGTTTGCTTCATATACTTTAACTCACATTTTTGTTTTCTGTAAATGAAAGGATCGTAATCTACGTCGTATTTTTATAATTAAAATTAACCCATATCTTTAACAGAACCCTTGTATTTTAAAAACGGACCTTTTAAAACACCGAATCAACCTTGAGGTAGGTTATTGTTAAAATTTTGATTTCTAGAAATTCTAGAAATATTAGGATAAATATTAGATAGAATTTCATATCTACAGTAAAAGAATTTTAGATGAGATCTAATTGTTCGTGCGAAGGTGTGTATATATGCTGTAAATAACCGCAATCAAAACGGTGTCGTAAATAACTAGCTATGATGACTACGGGTCGTTCTCAGGGAAACACGAACTTCTTTTCTTGCCTTAGACGAGTTGATAAAAGAGAGGATGGTTTATTGTCGTTTTATTTTAAGATGGAGATAAAATTGATAATAGAAAGACTTGTAGGGTTTATAGGACTTAGTAGTTAATGGATGAATATTTAAATTGACTCTTTTTATCTTTTAATAGTTTAAAACTAGAGAGATAGCGATGAATGTGGATTAGAGTTCTCGGAGGGATTAGGATTTCTCTCTACTGGCCTTTATCCTTCCATTGATCTCTATTCATCTCAAGCCCTTAACAAAACAATTATTAACCAATCTCAAATTGTGGTCGTGACTAGCATTAATTGATAGCGTGCTCGATAAGAAGGTTAACATTTATTTTGCTAAAATTTATAAATATTAAAATGTCAAAAGAAATTAAAAGATATTTCATCCATTATTCTACCCTATCCTACAAACCCTAGTAAGCAAGAAATAACTCGCTCATGATTAGTAGCGATTTAGAAGAAATGTTGAAAATGAATGAAACCATAATTAAAAGTGCAGAAAAGTAATGCGTAAAATTAATGCGAAAAAGGAATGCGGAAAAGTAAATCCAAAAATAATTAAAAGAAAAACAACTTTTATTAATCAACTATTGCATTACAACTTTTTTCCTTAGAAAGTAGATTACAAGAACCTTAGTTTTGCTCTAAATTTATCTTTTTATGGAGGTAGATGAATAGAAGATTAGATGTTGAATTGTGATATGTTTTTGGAATGCATAACTCTCGGTCTTTTATATAGCACCTGAAATTAAAAATCCTAGATTCCATATGGGAGTAGTTGATATTATGATCATGTCTCCAAAATCCCAGATCCAATGGCCATTAAAGGACCGCGGAACCGCCGCCCATTGCCACGTTTGACCGTGGTTCCGCCGCCACTTGGTGGAATGGTGACTCGAGATTTTTTCTGGATTTTCTTCTTGATATTTAGAGATCCTATTGATATATAGATTCTGAAAATATTATCCTTAGTCTCTGCCGTTGCTAGATTTCTCGATTTGCTTCTAAAATTTGGCAGATTCGGTTGGATATTCCGATTTGACTTGTATCTCCTACATATATTTCAGACCTGAGCTAATACCTGCACAATATCTCAAATTAAAATGTTAGTATTCTTTGGTATTTTTGAGATATTATTCCAAGAATTTATATGATACAATATCTTAAGAATATTGATTAGAAATATTTGATATAATATGCATATTTTAATTACTAATATTTCATTTACATATTATATGCATATATTTTCCTTAATTATATTAATTATAAATGTAGAAACATATGATAATAAATTTTACAAATAAACTCACATATGTTCTTTATTTACAAATAACACCTTTTAGCATTTAATAATAATAAGGAAAATATCCATACAAATGTGCAATATATTTGACTAATCAAATACCCCCAAACTTATTTTTTATCGTCCTAAGAAAACTATTTATTAAAGAGAAAAAGAAAAAGCCTAGCACACTTTCGTAGGCAACACGATTGTACTTAGCACGTGCAACAAGCCTTAAAACCTCTTGGCCCTAGTAGGAGGAGTGTTGTCTTCTGAAGGTTTTCGGCGGATTTCACCTACAAAATCCCATAATAAAAGAAAGAAAATGAAAATTGCATGTAAAGATAATAACATATGAAAGAAAAACTTGAAAAGAAAAGTTTCAAACTACACTATCTTTTTAGTTGTCATGAGCCCTATCTTAATGGTCTTGAAAAGATTTCAGAAATCACATTATCCCTCAATAAAATATCGTCTTTAGTCTTCCTCCCTACCTTTCTTCCAAACGTCGATCATATACCCCTACATGTATATAAAAGACATCCCTATACTTAAACAATTCAATTCAAGCTATCATACCTGTAACAACCCTAATTTTCATATACACTTTTCTGTACAATTTTTTTAAAATTTTTTTTATTCCATAAAGGAGTATTTTAATCTGAGCACAAGATATATATAATTAATTATTTTGTTTCTAAATAATTTCATTTTTAGTGTACATAAAATTGTTTTAAAATTAAAGTGTACTTGGGGTATTTAATGTTGCTGATAATACTTTAAGTATCTATTTCCCTACAATAATTACAAGAAGGAGCTTGTAGCTCATTGGTAATACCTTGCACTGCTGAACCAAGCCACTAGAGTTCGAATCTTATGCCCCACATTATTTTTAGTTTATTTTTCTTTAAAAATTCTTGGAAGCCCAACAGTCAACAGGCCATAACTCCCAAATGTTGAACTGAACCCCAAAAACGGAGTATGCTATAGTCTTAGTCGGAGAGCCCTGCACCCAGCCGTCGCCGAACCCGGCCGGGATCGGCCAACTCGGCAGGCCGGCCGGAGTTGGTCGGATGGCTAGGGTCCCAACAGCAAAAGTGTGCCTCTTCGTATTCTTAAACCCCCTGTTTACACCATTTTATTATATCAGTTTCTGAGTGATAAATATAACCAATTTATTACAAATTTTAATGCTTTTTATTTAAATTTTTATAATTTTTTTAAATAAAGAAAACCCTTCACCTACCCTATCCTAGCTACCCTATAAATAGACCCCTACCCCCTACCTTCTCATTCCAAAACCATAGAATTACTCTCTTGAAAATTCCACAAGAAAGTTGTCACGCCCCGCTTCCCAGAGTACGCTAAATTGGGCACGCGACATAGCCAACCATGCTACCTGTGGGTAGGAAGCATCCATCCACAGTCACATTACGGCTGTAGAGATATCAAGAACAAGATAAAACTATCTAAAACATGTCCAAATCCAGAATAACAGGAGTCAAAAATTAATAAATGCGGAAGCAAATGATCCAATACAAAATAACTAAAAAGTATGTCCCATAATGCGGGCTCACATCAGGAAATAGATGTAGGAAATAAAACTAACTACTACTGAACTCACAACTCAGCCTGCTGGCTGAAGTACTCCTGCTCGGACTGCGACAGCGGTACAGAATCTGGGCCATGCAAAACCCAGACGTCAGTGCGTCATGTTAACAAGTAATATAATATGAACAATGTAACATGCAATGCAAAAATAACCATGAATAAAGCAATAATGTGAAACAAGCAGTGCAGGGTAGTGTGCAGTGGGTAACTAAACTGTTCTATCAGGTTTTCTATTCTAAAGTCTTTGAAATCAATTGATAAATCGTCGATATAACTCAATAGTATCCCATGCATGCCCGGGACCACGGTCAAGATCTTCGGGGCTGAATCCGAGACGTGCCGCTAGGCAGTAACAGGTAGCAGGATGGGCGAGTGATGTCAGCATCATCACTCCGGGGCTGGCCTAGCCCGTAAGACTGATCAGAACAGGTATCGAACTGTTGAGTTACAAGTCGGTTTCACCTTTGATTTCCCCATACCCCCAAGTTATGTATGTCGAGTCAGGTATTCAGTAATCAAGAACTAATGCCAACACATGATCAGGTAAAAGCAAGTTTGTCTGGATAGACAACAGGAACGGTCCATGAGGACTACATGTCAGGTTTGTTGGCATTAGGCACGAGATCAGGTAACAGGTCGGGCCATGGTACATCAGGTCAAGTCAACAGTATACGGTACCATGTCAGGTATATCAATATATACATGTGTAGCAATGTCAGGTCAAGATGTAAACAATATCGCGAGTGTGCTCCCAATCAGATATATAAAAAAACATGGGTATTAACAACTTGAGATAAGCAATGAATTACATAATAAGCAGTTTCATTCAAATTACAAGAGTGCAGTAAGACGATATAGCCGTTTAGTTATGTTAACAGGTTTAAGCACGCTTAGCGGTGCAATAGTTTAGGTATCGGTTCAATACAGTTATTTCCAGTTAAATGCATACGAGTGTCCGAATGTAACAGAACTACAGGGATAAATGCTACCAGCTATTTAACAGTAAAATGTGATCGAACAGGTAGATTTGATTATTAGGTTTAAATTGGCAAACTGTAAATTCCATGTTTAACAGTAAAATGTTATAATGCAATTTTGTAACCGAAATAGAAAACGATTGTACCAAGCTAATCTTACAGGTTTAGGGTGTCAATACATATATAAATATATAGTATAGCATGTAGCAAGGGGTACTTGCCTCGACGGGTCGCGAACCGAGAAAAACGGAATGTAACGTCGGCGGGGAAACTCGCGACGGAAGCACGGTTCACGGATTGAACCCAAACAACGAACAATGGAACCACACGGGTCAGAGTACTCTGCTGGATCGTCGGATCACGTCGTCGGCATCGCCGGATTCCGGCCAAATTGTGAACAGTGAATAATCAAGTTTGCGACGAGAAAGAAAGGAAAGTTAAAGAAGAAAGGAAGGAGGGTGGAGAAGGGAAGGATACTCACTGTGGGTTGAAGGAGGTCGCAACGGTCGACGGCGTCGATCGGGCTCCGGCGATGAACAGTGATCGTGGAGGAGATCTGCCGATCAAGAATTTCGTTAACAGAGAAGGAGAAAAGAAAGGGAGAGAGGAAGAAAGTGATCTCACCGAGGGGTGCTCGCGAGGCCGGGGACAAGAGGACGAGGGTCACCGGCGGCGACCCACGGCGATGCAACGCGTGTGCAGGGTGCATGGGGAGAAGGAGGATGATGGTGAGGGGACCACGGCGAGGTGTTAGTCGGCGGCGAGGCGTTGGACGTTTTCTGGTGGTCGCGGTGGCGAGCAGGCGGCTGCAGGGAAGACTGCAGGAGGTTGCTGCCGTGCAGGGTGCGCGGGGGAAGAGGGCGAGGGTTGAGGTTGAGACGAGGAGGCGCGGGCGAGGGTGACGGTGACGCTGGCGCCGGCGTCGGGGCTGCGGCGGCAAGGATGGAGGTGGCAAGGGTTGCTGCCGTTGGGTTTCGCGAGGGCTCGTGGGTTCTCTGTTCACGTGGTGAAGAAAAAAATGAGGGGGGAAAATATTTAAAAGGGGAGAGAGAGAAAGATAGAGAGAGAGAGATAATGGGAAAAGGAGAGGGGCCACGGGAGAACACAGCCTCGCGATTGGCTGAGGAAGTTGGCTGAGGAATGAATATTAAAGATTTAAATGATTTGATGAACAGTGAGAATATATTATAAGTTAGGAATGATTCAAAGGTTTAAAATATTAAAATTTGGGATTTTGGCGCCAAATGAAACATTTCCAAATCGCGCCCGGGTCGGGTCCAAAAATTCGAAATTTAACTAATAGGATTTTAAGCGAGTTCCAAATTTTAAAATTAAGTGTTTTATGATTAAAAAGCATACCCCCAAGACGGACACCTGTACGCGCGCGTAGCCGTCCAAACTCGCCCGTTTCACCGAACGGGACGAGAACACGATACACGGACGCTTCCACGAGGCTAGGGGTGTCGAGTAGGCCAAGATAGATATTTTTAATTTTATTTTAGATGCTAAAATTTGTTATGTGCAGAAATGACTTTGCCAGGTAAAACTTTATAGTAAGTGACAATCAAGCAGGCTAAAAGAAATGAGTAACACATTAAAGCTCAAACAGTAACTGAAAAACAGTAGCATTGGGCTCGGGTGTTACATTATACCCAACTACAAAAGAATTTCGTCCTCGAAATTCCAAGAATACGAAGAAACTACAAGAAGAGGTGAGGAAACTTCTGTCGGATTTCATCTTCTCGTTCCCACGTGGACTCTCCATGTGATCGATTACCCCAAGAAACAAGCACAAAGGGGATAACCTTGTTCTTGAGAACCTTTTCCCTTCGATCCACGATTTCAACCGGTCGCTCCTCAAAAGTTAAGTCTTCTCGTACTGCTAACTACGAATGATCCAAAACGTGTGTTTCATCTCGAACATACCTTCGTAGTTGAGATACGTGAAACACATCGTGCACACCTGCCAAGGACTGCGGTAACGCCAAACGGTACGCTACCTCTCCAACACGCTCCAATATCTCAAAGGGTCCAACAAATCGAGGACTAAGCTTTCCTCGACTCCCAAAACGAATCACCCCTCTAGTCGGTGATATCTTCAAGAATACCAAATCACCCACGGCGAACTCTAGAGGTCTTCTTGACGTGTCAGCCCAACTCTTCTGTCTGTCTTGTGCTGCTTTCATATGATTTCTGATAGTGTTAACCTTCTCAACTGTCTGCACCACCAAATCTGGTCCCAACAATCTTCGTTCACCGACATCATCCCAACAAACAGGTGAACGGCATTTACGACCATACAACGCTTCAAACGGAGCCATCTGGATAGTTGCCTGAAAACTGTTGTTGTAAGAAAACTCCACCAAATGTAGATGATTCTCCCATGAACCCTTGAAGTCCAACATGCATGCTCTCAACATATCTTCAAGAGTTTGGATCGTTCTCTCCGACTGACCATCAGTTTGAGGATGATAAGCTGTGCTAAACTTCAATCGAGCCCCCAAACTTTCCTGTAAACTCCTCCAGAAGTGTGATAAGAACCGAGTGTCCCGATCGGACACGATACTCACCGGTACTCCATGCAATCTTACAATCTCCTGCATGTACCGCTCTGCCAAAGTCTCTGTTGATTGACCAACCCGGAAAGGAATAAAGTGAGCTGCCTTGGTCAATCGATCAACAATCACCCATACTGCATTGCCTTTTGGACTCCGCGGTAAAGCCGTCACGAAATCCATGGTTATATGTTCCCACTTCCAGTGAGGAATCGGAAGTGGTTGCAATAAACCAACAACCCTTTGATGTTCAGCCTTAACTTGCTGACACACCAAGCACTTAGCCACAAAGCGAGCAATCTCCTGTTTCATGCCTTCCCACCAGAAATGCTGTCGAATATCTCGGTACATCTTTGTGCCTCCTGGATGTACAGAATAAGTTGAACTGTGTGCCTCCTTCATAAGCTCTTCACGAACATCTCCCTTTGGCACATATAAACGGCTACCATACCTCAATGAACCATCTTCGTGGACCAGTAAATCTGTTCGTAGTCCGGCTTCAACTTGCTCTCGAAACTTTTGTAGTCTAGGATCCTGCGATTGTGCTGCTTTAATTTTCTCAACCAAAGACGACTGCACTTGCAGCTGCATCAACTGTCCCGTAGAACGCGGTAGCACAACCTCCAAGTCAAATCTTCGAAAATCTGCAACGATCTCCTTCTGCGTAGTTAACACCTGAATTGCTAGTAACCGACTAAGCGCATCCGGCACAACATTAACCTTCCTCGGATGGTACTTAAGATCAAGATCGTAGTCAGCCATCAGCTCCAACCATCTATGCTGCCTCATGTTAAGCTCATTCTGAGTGAACACATACTTCAAACTCTTATGATCTGTAAAAACTTTGACTCTTTCACCCAAAAGGTAGTGTCTCCAAATCTTCAAAGCGAAGATCACAGCCGCAAGCTCCAAGTCATGAGTGGGATAATTCTTCTCATGGGTCTTCAATTGTCTCGATGCGTATGCTACCACCTTTCCATGTTGCATCAAAACACATCCCAATCCTTTCCCAGATGCGTCGCTGTGAATCACCAATCCTCCGGAATTGTTTGGCACGGTCAGAATAGGGGCGGTTATCAACTTCTGCTTCAACGTCTCAAAAGCTAACGCACATTTATCCGTCCATACAAAAGGTACCTCCTTGCGCGTAAGCTTGGTCAACGGCTCTGCCAGACGAGCAAAGTTCTCCATAAATCTCCTGTAGTATCCGGCCAATCCAAGGAAACTTCTTATCTCAGCAACATTCTTTGGAATAGGCCAATCTCGAACTGCTGCAATCTTTTCTGGATCGACGGCGATTCCATCGCCAGACACAACATGCCCCAAAAACTTCACTTCCTCCAGCCAAAACTCACACTTACTCATCTTTGCGTACAATTTCTCTTGTCTCAATGTCTGCAGTGCGATCTTCAAATGCTCAGCATGCTCTTCAAAGCTCTTCGAGTAAACCAGAATATCGTCAATGAATACCACAATAAACTGGTCCAAGAACGGTGAAAAGATTCGGTTCATCAAGTCCATGAATACTGCCGGCGCATTCGTTACTCCGAAGGGTATCACTAAGTACTCGTAATGTCCGTACCGAGTTCGAAACGCCGTCTTGCAAATATCTTCTTTTTTCACTCGGACCTGATGATATCCGGATCGCAAATCCAGCTTCGAGAATACCCTCGCGCTACTAAGCTGCTCAAAAAGTTCTCCAATGCAAGGGATCGAGTACTTGTTCTTAATAGTCACCCGGTTTAGTTCTCGATAGTCGATGCACATTCTTCTTGTGCCATCCTTCTTCTTTACTAGAAGAACTGGAGCTCCCCAAGGTGAGTTACTGCTTCGAATCCAACCCTTCTTAAGCAATTCAGCAACCTGTTTCTTAACTTCTTCCAACTCTATTGGTGCCATTGGATAATACGCTTTAGATACTGGCGCTGCACCAGGAATAAGATCGATTGCGAACTCCACGTCTCGCTTTGGCGGTAAACCCGATATATCTTCAAATACGTCCATAAAATCGCGAACAACCGCCGGCTCTTCACCACTATCAACTTCCATAGCTGCAAGAATATCGTTTGTCGGCCTAGCCCTAAACTCGACTGGCCCGACTGAACTGCTTCCTCCAGTAAAGGTAAACTCGGGATGTCCGGGAATCTGGAAAATTACTTTCTTTGCCCTACAGTCAATGTGAACGTGGAAAGTGCCAAGAAAATCCATTCCCAAGACGACTTCATAGCTGCCCGTATCAATCACCAAGAAATCTGCAAAGAGTTCCCGTCCGCACACAACAACCGTACAATCTTTACACTCCCTACTAGATATGATTTTCCCATTCCCAGTGTGTATGTCCCAGAAACTAGACAGGGTCGTGCAGGTTATCGAGTGTGTAGTCATAAATTTGGATGATATAAAACAGTGGGATGCACCAGAATCAAATAATGCCAATGCGGGAAAACCATGAACGAGTAAAGTACCTGAAACCACTTCTCCTGACGCCTTGGCTTCCTCAGCTGTCAAGGTAAAAGCTCGAGCCTGATTAGGTCCTTGAGTCAGCTGTTTCTGCCCTTGGAACGGTTTCTGCGGAGGCTTCTGAATATCATCCCTCGTACGAAGCTTCGACGGACAGGCACCAACGGCGTGATCAGCCGCTCCACAAACCAAACAAAGTCCCAGCCTCCTTCGACAATCCTTCTACACGTGCCCGGGTAAACGGCAGTAGTCGAAAATCACGCTCCTTCTTCGATCAACAATCACAGGCTTCTTCATGGGTGCTACACCCCGACGGTCCACTGGAATACCCTTGCGACCATGAGCTCGGTTAGGTACAAATGCGGGTTTCTTGGCCGCAACTGCTGTCTGCTGCAAGCTCCCTTTCATCCCAGATAAACTCTGTTGTTCCCGAGCTGCCGTAAGAACCTGTGAGAAAGTGGTCAAACCCAGGGAGGCGATCTGCCTCTGGATGTCCACATCCAAACTGCGCATGAACCTTTGTGCCCTGTCTGCATCGTTGGCGACTAAAGGTCCAGCGAATCTGCTGAGTCTCGTCTACTCTGCCGCATGCACGTCCACGGGTGCTCCATTCTGCCTTACCCCAATAAACTTCTCTTCCATTTCCTCCCGTGCAGTCCGCGGGAAGAACTTCTCCAGGAAACTCTTAGAAAAATCCGCCCACTTGATCGGCTTGGGCAAGCGGGTCTCCTCCACAAGCCACCATTCTCGGGCGTAGTCCACTAGCTGAATGCGTACCACATCAACTCTTTTGTCCTCTGAATCTGTGCCGCAATCAGCAAATTTTCCGTGTCCACTAGCCACTGCTCGGCTGGCAACGGCTCCTCCAAGCCAGTAAATGTAGACGGACCCAAACGCCTGAAGTCTGCCACGGTCCCTACTCGGTCAACTGGTTTAGCTCCACCATTGTCTACAGACTGCTGAACAATCTGCAAACCTTCCTGGAACGAGTCTGCTTGCTGCTGGATCAGCTCGGTCTGTCTCTTCTGATTCTCCAGCATTCCTCTTATCACTCCAAGCATGGCGGCTTCGTCCACTCGCCTCTGGTACGTCTTGAAGTTCTTATCTGCCATATTCCTGAAATCAAAAACACCCAACATTAGCATGATGATAGATTCAATATATAGCTCAAGGCTAGAACTCCAAGATACTTAAATAGAGTACCGCATTATAACTATGCCGCGGTATCATAGCCACAATTACTTAACTCTACCCAAGTCGCCTAAGTCCTAGAGATAGCAAGGAATCAGGTTTTCCGAGTCGATATGCAAAGGAAGTTTGCATATCGTAAAAGATATAATCAGGAAGAATGTGATTCAAGAATGGTAAATGGCAAAGTGGCAGGACATGTTTCCTAACACGGGTATTCTGATTCGTGTATTGGGTACAATACCCAACTATAAAAGAATCAACCCAACTAACCTATGGCTCTGATACTAAAAGAACCATGTCACGCCCCGCTTCCCAGAGTACGCTAAATTGGGCACGTGACATAGCCAACCATGCTACCTGTGGGTAGGAAGCATCCATCCACAGTCACATTACGGCTGTAGAGATATCAAGAACAAGATAAAACTATCTAAAACATGTCCAAATCCAGAATAACAGGAGTCAAAAATTAATAAATGCGGAAGAAAATGATCCAATACAAAATAACTGAAAAGTATGTCCCATAATACGGGCTCACATCAGGAAATAGATGCATGAAATAAAACTAACTACTACTGAACTCACAACTCAGCCTGCTGGCTAAAGTACTCCTGCTCGGATTGCGACAGCGGTACAGAATCTGGGCCATGCAAAACCCAGACGTCAGCGCGTCATGTTAACAAGTAATATAATATGAACAATGTAACAGGCAATGCAAAAATAACCATGAATAAAGCAATAATGTGAAACAAGCAGTGCAGGGTAGTGTGCAGTGGGTAACTAAACTGTTCTACCAGGTTTTCTATTCTAAAGTCTTTGAAATCAATTGATGAATCGTCGATATAACTCAATAGTATCCCGTGCATGCCCGGGACCACGGTCAAGATCCTCGGGGCTGAATCCGAGACGTGCCGCTAGGCAGTAACAGGTAGCAGGATGGGCGAGTGATGTCAGCATCATCACTCCGGGGCTGACCTAGCCCGTAAGACTGATCAGAACAGGTATCGAACTGTTGAGTTACAAGTCGGTTTCACCTTTGATTTCCCCATACCCCCAAGTTATGTATGTCGAGTCAGGTATTCAGTAATCAAGAACTAATGCCAACACATGATCAGGTAAAAGCAGGTTTGTCTGGATAGACAACAGGAACGGTCCATGAGAACTACATGTCAGGTTTGTTGGCATTAGGCACGAGATCAGGTAACAGGTCGGGTCATGGTACATCAGGTCAAGTCAACAGTATACGGTACCATGTCAGGTGTATCAATATATACATGTGTAGCAATATCAGGTCAAGATGTAAACAATATCGTGAGTGTGCTCCCAATCAGATATATAAACAAACATGGGTATTAATAACTTGAGATAAGCAATGAATTACATAATAAGCAGTTTCATTCAAATTACAAGAGTGCAGTAAGACGATATAGCCGTTTAGTTATGTTAACAGGTTTAAGCACCCTTAGCGGTGCAATAGTTTAGGTATCGGTTCAATACAGTTATTTCCGGTTAAATGCATACGAGTGTCCGAATGTAACAGAACTACAGGGATAAATGCTACCAGCTATTTAACAGTAAAATGTGATCGAACAGGTAGATTTGATTATTAGGTTTAAATTGGCAAACTGTAAATTCCATGTTTAACAGTAAAATGTTATAATGCAATTTTGTAACCGAAATAGAAAACGATTGTACCAAGCTAATCTTACAGGTTTAGGGTGTCAATACATATATAAATATATAGTATAGCATGTAGTAAGGGTACTTGCCTCGACGGGTCGCGAACCGGGAAAAACGGAACGTAACGTCGGCGGGGAAACTCGCGACGGAAGCACGGTTCATGGATTGAACCCAAACAACGAACAATGGAACCACACGGGTCAGAGTACTCTGCTGGATTATCGGATCACGTCGTCGGCATCGCCGGATTCCGGCCAAATTGTGAACAATGAATAATCAAGTTTGCGACGAGAAAGAAAGGAAAGTTAAAGAAGAAAGGAAGGAGGGTAGAGAAGGGAAGGATACTCACTGTGGGTTGAAGGGGGTCGCGACGGTCGACGGCGTCGATCGGGCTCCGGCGGTGAACAGTGATCGTGGAGGAGATCTGCCGATCAAGAATTTCGTTAACAGAGAAGGAGAAAAGAAAGGGAGAGAGGAAGAAAGTGATCTCACCGAGGGGTGCTCGCGAGGCCGGGGACAAGAGGACGGGGATCACCGGCGGCGACCTACGGCGATGCAACGCGTGTGCAGGGGGTGCGCGGCCACGGCTGGTGCAGGGTGCATGGGGAGAAGGAGGATGATGGTGAGGGGACCACGGTGAGGTGTTGGTCGGCGGCGAGGCGTTGGACATTTTCTGGTGGTCGCGGTGGCGAGCAGGAGGCTGCAGGGAAGACTGTAGGCGGTCGCTGCCGTGAAGGGTGCGTGGGGGGAACAGGACGAGGGTTGAGGTTGAGACGAGGAGGCGCGGGCGAGGGTGACGGTGACGCTGGCGCCGGCGTCGGGGCTGCGGCGGCAAGGATGGAGGTGGCTAGGGTTGCTGCCGTTGGGTTTCGCGAGGGCTCGTGGGTTCTCTGTTCACGTGGTGAAGAAAAAAATGAGGGGGGAAAATATTTAAAAGGGGAGAGAGAGAAAGATAGAGAAAGATAGAGAGAGAGATAATGGGAAAAGGAGAGGGGCCCACGGGAGAACACAGCCTCGCGATTGGCTGAGGAAGTTGGCTGAGGAACGAATATTAAAGATTTAAATGATTTGATGAACAGTGAGAATATATTATAAGTTAGGAATGATTTGAAGGTTTAAAATATTAAAATTTGGGATTTTGGCGCCAAATGAAACATTTCCAAATCGCGCTCGGGTCAGGTCCAAAAATTCGAAATTTAACTAATAGGATTTTAAGCGGGTTCCAAATTTTAAAATTAAGTGTTTTATAATTAAAAAGCATACCCCCAAGACGGACACCTGTACGCACGCGTAGCCGTCCAAACTCCCCCGTTTCACCGAACGGGACGAGAACACGATACACAGACGCTACCACGAGGCTAGGGGTGTCGAGTAGGCCAAGATAGATATTTTTAATTTTATTTTAGATGCTAAAATTTTTATGTGCAGAAATGACTTTGCCAGGTAAAACTTTACAGTAAGTGACAATCAAGCAGGCTAAAAGAAATGAGTAACACATTAAAGCTCAAACAGTAACTGAAAAACAGTAGCATTGGGCTCGGGTGTTACAAAAGTGTGCTTTGAAACCGAGTTCACGGCGAAGCGCTGACGGATTCCGGCGACGTTCTTTGAAGCAACCGGCGACGAAACCCTACCTCGGCCTTTTCCCTAGTTCCTCTTTACTCTTTAGAAGAGTTTGAAACCCGTAAGTCCCATTCTTCTCTCTTTTCTATTTCTCAAAATACGACTTTATAAAACCCGACGGAAATCGGAACAAACCGATTTCCGATTCGGTTTTTTCTACAAAATCCCACTTGTCACTTAATCCATAACACCTAAACATATTCATGATGACTATTAATCACATAAAAATCAAATTGGACAAAGTTTCTCACATAAAATGATAACTTTCTTGTAATATCGTATTCGTTTCATAATAATGCCATAAAGTTTATTTTTCTTCTTCTAATCAATTCCCTCATTCCTAAACATGTTCATCTTGATCACTAAACTTGTAAAAATCAATTTGAATGAGGTTTCACACATGAAATGATAACTTTTACAAATACCGTATTCTTACACTTAAATACCCTTATGTTTAAATTATCATATTTAACCTCTAAACTTCACTAAACCTTAAAATAAGTCACGAGCTAATGACCTACCTCTACACACACACAAATATAACCCTAATTGATAACGTCAAAACATAGAAAACGAAAATACAAGACTTTTCACTAAAATACCATTTTCTTTATAAACCTTTCTTGAAAGCTTTAAGTTGTACACAATTCTAAATAAAATCTTTTAAAATGAAAGTATGATTTGTCATGGACATCGATCGTTTATCTAAACCTGACTTTGTGGTGTCTAGACAAGTGTGTCAAGGCAAGTGGTTTTTAATTAGGCCCACTACTGTGGTTCTTTCCCACTTACCTGGCACTTACCTGGCCGCAATTGGCGGCGAAGAGGCGATTTGAGCTTTCTAATGACTTATCGTTTAGACCTTAGAAATAGGCTAGTTGGCTTAGGAAACCCTAGAAACCAAAATACGGAAATTTATAAATAAATACCTTATATTTATAAAACCGTTTTTCTAAATGAATAGTATTTATTAAACCTATGCAAAGCGCCACTACAACCCACTTTTGGGGAACTCGTTAGGGATAGTACGGTTCATCGTGCACCCGCGAGCTAGTAGTGCGAGATTCAGACCTCCGCAAGGAGCATTCGGTCTCGAAAGGTTTAAAATACGGCATTTAAGAAAAATGAGATTTTGGAAAAATAAAATATTTATTTAAAATTATTCTTGTATTAATATATATATATATATATATAATTATCATTCAAACACCTATTTTATTATAAGATAAAGTTTCCACTTTTTTCAAAAATTACAAGATTAAAAGTTACATTAAAATACCATGAATTTCAAATAAATCAATTAATACTTTTATTAGGATATATCCACTAGAATAACACAAATAAAATTCACACTCATTATAATCATAAAGACGAATAATAAATACTTGAGGTGTATCTTGAAAACTATACAATAGTACTTTTTACATAAAACCCCCTCAAGTTTTATAAATTACAATAACGACCCTAACAATTATTGAACTTCAAATTACCTTTCTTTTAGTCTGACTCGGGTTAGAGTCTGACTATTTCTGATTTGAATATGATTCAAGTCAACCTATATTCTTTAATATTCCAACTCAATATGAACATATGAATCTCAGAATCCAGCTAACATTTTACATAAATTGACTGAATCAAACCATGGATATACATCCATTATCCTGTTATTCCATTTACCTGATTATGCAGTTACAACATGTATACTGATATCATGGTTTTGGTCAGTCATCCAACTTACATAAAACAATACAACAATACTGTTAAAACACTACGGGGTTTAAGGGGTAGATTGGTACGGAAGGTGTTAAAGGTGGCATGAGACGGTAAGATTAAGACACCTAACATGAATCCAATTGCCGTTGTTCCGGGTTGTATAACGGAGCCTTGTACTTCCATTTGCCCTGGTCTCTAGCATACTGAGACCCCTCTCGTATACACTGGCATCCTTCTGTACCAAGCTATAACAACAGCGTTAACACCATACTACAATAATATAACAATATGATACAACTGTAAAAGCCACCCTCTTCCTCTCTCTCTTACTCTCTGTCTATTCTATTTATCCCCTTACCTTTGGGACTTACCGAGCGATCTGTTCGCTGACGATATTCTGTTTCTCTCTTCTTGAATGTCGTCAGGTGATCTGGACCCGGCAGAAGTTGAGCCAACACAAGAAGACTTGGAGCAATTTGCCGAAGACCCTGTAGTATAATTTCATTGTACACTTTTCTTTTTTCAGTACTTTCCTTTTCCGGTTATGCCACTGTTTAGGCATCTTTATTTCAGTTGTATTTTCCTTTCCATGTATTGTACAAAGAATGTTAATAAATAAAGTTGCTGTTCTTTTTATACTCTTGTCTTTTGTGTATTTATTTTTTATTGCTTAGCTACGCTTAGCGTATGTACTTCTGAGTACATACGTAGCGGACCTCGTCGCGTCCCCTTCGCCGTACACTGGGAAGCGGGGCGTGACAATACCATTGTCCATCTTCCTTTGTACTTTTTAGTCGGTGAATATTTTATATGGATTTACTCACACATTCTTCATGCGACTGTTAATACTTCCTGAGGTACTAACCAACCGATTACCAAATATGCTCACTATTTTATGCGTAATTAGCACTATCCTATATCCTAGTCTTGCAATACTTAATGCTTAGCAGTGACTCCCAAACCAGTTGGTCTAAGACACTAGGTGATAAGGCACCCTCGCTATATTTTTTTATGTTGCCTTAAGTGATTACAAAACCAGTGTTCATTTTTCTTCACCATTTATATTTTATATGCCATTTATGTTTTGTTGATTTATATTTGTTTCCTTCATACTAAGGCCTTTAGACAAGAGCATTTCAAGGTATTCTCTACTATCCCAAGTTTCAAGATGTGTGCAAGTGCGTATAGTAGGGTATCAACGTTCAGAACTTTGGACTTAAGAATAAGGACTATTTTTTAGAATTATTTTTATTATCAGATTGGTGATTCCTTTCATCTTACTAACCCTTAGGACAACAGCACATGACTGACTATTACTGGCTTTGTTTTAAAATATCTAATTTTCTTATTTTTCTTAAATCTCTTCCCATCTTTCATATGTATTTTTCACTTATAACTTTTATTTTCAAGAATTTTTTTTATGCAATGCAATATTTACATATGATGCGTAGATATATACAAACCATCCATACAAACCACCCCAGTTCAATAAGATGGTATAAAGAAGGGGTCAAGAGTCAATAACTGTGAAATTTTACCCCCAAACTTGTTTTTGGCTCAAATCGTGTAAAAATTTCTTTTTTTTCAAGATCCATTTTCAAAATATTTTTTTCCTTCCCCATAAACTTGAGTAAAACAAAGTTTTCATTATTAAGCATTAAAATTTTATATAAGAGGGGGGAAATAAATATTATTGGTTCACATAAAATTTTACAAAGACTAAAAGTCAATACCAACTATTCAAATATTTTATCCAGATAACACCATGGTTGGTAGAAGATCATGTTACAGATAGACATGAAGAAGTAGGGAGAAGAGAAGAGGTGTAATCGAAAGATTTTATGTTTCGGTTTGTAGAGGCGAAAAAATGATGGTGAACGAAAACGAGAATGTGAATGATTAGGAATGGATGGAATAGTCGCATTCTCGTATGGGATAAGAAGAAGGGGTGGTGGTTCAACTTCTCCGGCCTCAAAGGGAGGCGCACGAATTTCCAATAGAGGTTAATTCATCACAACATCCAAGTCTTTAAAAAACGCGAGTTCTTCCACGAAAATATTTTCGAAACTTTCATCGATGATGATCCTATTGGAAAGAAAAGAATCAGCAGAATAGGCAGATTCACTAGGAAGACTGAAAGTTTCAAGATCAATTTTTTTCGCGCCAGAATTCAACACACTTGATTTATCAGAAATTATGGAGGTACGAGACTCGAAAAGCCCATCTACCTTATTTTAAAAAGAATCTAAATTAAGTGGTCTTTCAAGGATCATAGAACTCGAAATATCGGAGTGTGGTTCATCGAAACTCGGTGGAGTTGAAAGAATATTAGAAGAACCAAAGAAAGTGGGTGATGAAATGGGTAAACAAACTTGGGTGTCGAGCGTTGTTGAACCATATGTGGGAGATGAAGGCTGAATATCGTTTTGCATATCGGATAGGTCGGTGGTAAGAATAAGATCGGTTAAATGTACATGGAGATGTTCAAATTCAATAGAAGGGACATGATTGGTAGGAGAATCCAACTAATCCAACATAACGGGTTCATCTTCAACGATATTCTCATCACCACTCTCACTAACACTTTCGGTCAAATCAAACGAATAGGTCTTTAAAAATTCTTCAATTATATTATTCTCAATCGATAAATCACTTGGTTCACTTGATGGAATTGGAGTTTGAAATATCAAGTGTAGTCGAATAAGGATTGATTTGATTTGGACTGGTGTAAGGCTCTCTTTCATACTCACTATTAGAAAAGTCAAATATGTTATTTTCGGGCACCTCAGCACTTAGATTATGAAGCGGTTGATCATTAAATACATCCGGTCAGGGTGCAGGATAGAAGGTGTTGAGATTAAAAGAATTGGTTTTGTTTTGACTTTGATGGATCTCTTGTTCTTTTTCACTACTCAATTCTAACTCTACTTCAAGACTAGACATGGTTTGTGAAGAAGTTCCGATGGAGAATTCTCTTTGAACCATGGAACTTCCTAATTGACTTTCAGAAGCATTGTCTAGATAAGGAGAAAAAGTTGAGTATGGTTGGAACGTGTTTAATTGTTTACTACGGGAGAGTTCAATGTGTTCCACAATCGACATGCGTTTATGATTTTCCACATTAGCCTAAAGAGAAGTATCAACATGAGATGGTTTTAATTGTTGGCTACGGGCGATTTCAATGTGTTCCGCAATCGACATGCGTTTATGACTTGTCCCATTAGCCTCAAGAGGAGTGTCAACATGAGAGCGTATGACAGTTTGGTACTGTTGATAAGAATTAGAAGGGTGTATCCAAGTTTCATAAACAGGGTTAGGATCAACATTGTGTTAGTCAATGTTGCGCACCCCACATGTTCGCGGGGAGGCAGAATTAGCAAAAAATGATTATTACGGGCTTCGCAACATCGACTTTAAGCAAGGATCGAACATAAAACCCTAGCAAGCAAACTATATGAGGTTTAACTACTCGAATGAATGTTATACCTCGTAGAATCGTGTCCTTCTTGTCTTATCGCTGTCCTCCTTCACCACGCGAGCTCCTTAGAGTGGAAATGGATAGCACCTCTTTGTAGGCTTCTCAAAATCGAAGAAGATCCACCCGAAAGTTCCAACCTTGAGCTTAACCTCCAAGTTGAGGCAACTAGACCACTTGGTTTGCTAAACTAAGTAACCTAGAATGAGTAGAGTGTGATTTTGGGTAGCTTAGTCTCACTAACCCTTGATTCTCAACACATGAGACATTGTGATTTTTGAGAGGAAGAGGAAGAAGGAGAGAGTTAGCATGAGAGCTCACTTGAGGAAAGAGAAATGATTTTTGATAATGATAATAAAAATGAGATGGCTAGCTTGACATGACCACAAGCATGTGATGGAAAAATATCTCATCAAAATATCTAGGTCACAAAAATATGTTACAAAAAATATCTAAAGTCAAAAAGTCAATCCAAGTCAAATGGTCAATCCAAGTCAAGAAGTCAAGAACAAGTAGCCATGCCACAATTATCATTTGCAAAAATAACAAATACTTTTCTCCACCTCATAATTGTTTTAATCAAGTTAATGGTCAAAACCCTAATGAGGTGTCTCCTTCTATACCCCTCTCATCCGTATATACATACCCGCATCCGTGTTCCGAAAAACACGAATACAATGAGACGAAACTAATCCAACAATCAAATATTAGGATCCGGCTTAAACCAAAGCCCACTACATCGTTTCGCCCGAACATCACACGCGCACAAGTACACGTATGTGAACGAACCCTGTCGTAAAACCATACGACCTCTATATCGTTTTGCCCGAAGCTGCTCTCTGTATGGGACTCTAAAGACTCGATAGTACGCTGGCAGTGGGTTTAACCACAAGCACGTCAGCGGTACTAGCTGCACGTAACAGCTACCCAGGTATCTGTCGATAAGAAGGCACTCATCCAAACTCCTACTGAGCCTGTCTGTGGCAATCTCCGTACAGTCCGGTCTGTTCGTCTAAGAGTATTGTATATTGGGCCTAGGGGGCGGTAAATGTCAGAGCCCTAATAGCGCAATAAGTTGTGTCGGAGTACAGCCCAAAACACCCTGAGAAACTACTGGAGTACCTACCAGTAAATCTCACTTGCCCTCGCCAAGGACTTTGTGTAATGGCGTTCCGAACACAACGCGACATCAACCGCCAATACCGGGAGAGACGAATCCTATCTAACTGCCATTGCCTCCAAATGCTTCGGGACTGCACCCAACTACTACCTATTTGCACGACTCAATATAGCTGTGGTAGGGTAGAAATCTAAGAACAGTGGGAACACACTTGAGGTGAAGTAGAAGTGTCAAGTCAACGGACTAAGCTGTACTCATGTCACCTGGGAACTGCTACCTGACGATAGGTATAGTACCAACCAGCAGTACCCCACGAGTTCGTCCAGTGTAACTCATAACCCAATGAGCACCTGCATACTATCTCCAGTACGACGTACTGATGGCTGTGGGACAGACCATCTCCCCTGCTGGGATGAGAAGCATATACACTAGTTTACTCTGGAGTATCGATACCCTATCTCGATAATCCTACGACTAGAGACCTGTATAAGGATGTGCTTATAGACTACCTAGCCCCCACTAGTGTGACTGCCATCACAACGTTGGTAGTCAAGCAAAGATCATAAGGGCTCTATCAATATGTATTAGCGATGCGTCAAAAGAAACATATACATATATTTAGATAGATACAAACCAAGTAGCATACTACCATATTGAGCAAGACTGTTATAAATCTGTGTATATATCCCAAGCATCCAAAATGTAATATATAAACTAGTACTATACAATAATAGCCTCTAGGGCATATTACACTAACACATTGTGATATGAAGAATATTGAGATTGGTTGGTTGGTTGGCGACTGGCAATTGCTATTTGTTCAGCAATGGTCATGAGTGTAAAAGATACTATATTTGCCTCAAAATGAGTATTAACATTTTCATATGGAAATGATGGTGATTGATGTCCTAACGGTTTTGGATTAGTGAAAGGTATGAAACTTTGGCTACTAGCCTTCGCAATATGCTCAGCGATGGACATGCGTTTTAGAAGTTCCTTCGTTAGCCTTAAACAGATTATCAACATAAGTGGGTGCTGCATTTTGACGCGGTTGATAAGACCTTGAGTGAGGTGTCCAACTGTTATTTTTTGCGCGCTCTATCCTATCCCTTAAGAAAATGGTAGATTCGGAATTTGTACCTGTCACGCCCCGCTTCCCAAAATACGGAAAACGAGGGATGACTAGGCCAGCCATGCTCCTACGGTCAAGGAATCATCCCGCCGTAGTCACACTTCGGCTTCAAGCACTACATGGTAATCAGTAAATAAAGCACAGTATTAAAGGAATCACATCACTAATTTATTACATTAAAATTTCATTGTTCACAAATTACAGATAATAAGAACAATAACCAACCAAGTTCAATCTCACGAGCACTTTTATGGAAAGCAGTAAATGAAGAAGGTACACCAAACTAAACCTCCGTGAACTCAAAGGGTAGATCCGTCTCCTGTGCTGGTTCCCCCGCGGAATCTGAACATGCATACTCAGGTCGTCAGAGCGACACAATAACAATATTATTATAATAAGATGAAACAGGTATTTGAGGTAATACTGGTATAGGAACAATGCAAGTAATCACTATGTCACTATATGATGCAGAATATGTTATGTGTCCCTATCGGTCTCTAGGTCATGTTTGAAATCACATAGTGGAAGGAGGATCATGTTTAACAGGAGTCTCGTACATACCCAAGACAACGGCCCACATGCCCGGGACATAACCCTGTCAGCCGGATCGCTAGATCCTACCCTACACGTATCAGTATCACGGTTCGAATGATCATCCTCTAAACATGGTCCCGTTAAATACGATACTCTTTCCACTTTGATTTTCCCTTTTTCCCCAGGTTTACACTATTTATGATATTGATCTAGTTGTGTACAAGTGTACCAATGGCACGGTTTCATCAATGTTCACTGTATCAATCACTGCCATGAATATTCACTTTCCATTGGTGTACCCGTCACTCCTAAACCAACATCTATCACGCACGATAATGCAATGTCCACACGCACTGACACTGAATATATGGCAAGGGTATGATATATGTATTGTATGCTACCAGTAAGCTCTATATGTTATGAATCAACATGCATGTCATTAACTAAAATAATTTGCATAAATTAATATGTTAAGAATTCAGCAAAATGATACAAGTAAGATAATTAGAACACTCAGTCAGCAATTCATCAAAATTTGTTTCAGTTCAATCGGGATTCTGGTTTTCAAGATTTAGCTATTTCATTTTAAGTGCTCGCGGCTGGAAATTCAGTTTCAGAACTGAACGTCCGTTTCGCGACACGAATTGCACCTAGTTGGGCTCAGAATTTAGCGATGTCACAGTTAAATGAAATTTAGGGTTTTCGATAGTGTATTCAACGCAATAGACGGATCCTCAATCGCTTCTGTACGTTGAAAGTTATACACAGTTTAACCTCAGTGTGTCATTTCAGAATCGGTTCTGGACAGTTATACGTTCTGCCCTTTTAAATACAGTTTAAAATAGCAAACGGCGATGAATCGGAATGGGACCACTTGTTTTGTTTAACTAATAGAATTATCTTTAATATACCGCAGGGTTCCCTAACCTACGACTTCAGGAAACACAGTGACACAGGTCTTGGGACAGAACACAATAATCAGAAACGCTCTGGACTGCAGTCCAGAGTCGCATTCCGATCTAATTATCATCACGATTACCGAACAGAAATCATTGAATTTTACACAAGGTTAAAATTCGTTGAGTCGGCTTCGATTTAAGCCCTCGAACGCAGCATTCCAATTTGAATATAATTTATGGTGATTTTATTCACTTTCAGATACGAGAAAATTCTAGTTTTTACGGCATATTTGGGGGTATCAATTTTCATCACTAACAATCGTATTTTCCAGCAAAATTCCTACACTATGTTTATCATCCTATGGGCCAATAGAAAATATCAGTTTCCGTCAGAATAAACAATCATTTTCATAGGAGATTAGCATCGAACACATAGGTCACATTATGTATCGATAATCGGCAAATCCGTAAACTAGATATTTTAGGTTCATACCACTAATATATTAGCATGAAGCAAGTAAACACTTGCCTGGAAAATGTCTCGGGGTCGCACGGCAGCAACGATGTCGCGAACGCGCGATGTACGCCGTAAAACGAATTGCGCGAGTTTGGCTCGTGATTGTTACGAAATTGTGTTTTTATTTGTAGTTTAACCGCAATCAGAACGGTGTCGCGCGTAGCTAGACCGAGGTGAGTACGGGTCGTCCTCAGGGAAACGTGGAACCTTTTACTTTTACTTTAGATGTGTTGAGAAAGAGAGGAGGGATAAAGAATTTTATAGAATGGTTTCTAGATCTACGTTAAACAAGAATGTAAAATATAGATCTAGATTATTTTAAAGATGTAATTAATATAATAAGAGGGCTTGTAGGGTTCGTTAGGATTTAGTAGTTATGGACGATTAATTAAAAGTTACCCTTTTTATCCATTAATAGATTTAGAACTAGAACGACGGTGATGCATGTAGATTAGGGTTTCTGGAGGGAAAAGGAATCCCACTCTTAACCCCTATCTCGACACGGGACTCCGTTCATATCTAGCCTTTACCAAAACAATCATTAATCTAATCTCTAATCGCGGTCGGAACTAGCAAAGAATTGCTAGCGCGCCCGATTAGGATGTTAATGATTCTTTTGATAAAGTTCCTAAACTTTATAGGACTTAAAAAGAGTTTAGTTATTTTCATCATCCATTAGCCTACCCTAATCCTACGAACCCTAACAAGCGGAGAATTACTCGCGCATGTTGGAAGAAGAAGATGAAAAGATAGAGAGGGAAAACATAATGTAAAATGCAAAAGAATTAGATAAAACAACTACCTTTATTAATCAACTTGAACAATCTACACTTTGATTCCTTAGAAAATGATTACAAAGACTAGTTTGCTTCTCGATCTCTTCCAAGGAGGTAGACGAACAGTTGATGATCAGCCTGGATGCGTGAGCGTCGGGAGCTTCGTGATCTCTTCGGCTTGATGCTTTTCCAAGAGGCTCTCGGTGCCCTTTTATAGTGCAAAGCCAGAATCTTCTTGTTGAAAACTTGGTAAAATATAGCTTTGATTCACCCCACAAAATCTTGTCTTCCAACTCCTTAAGATTGCGGCGGATCCGCGGCCCAAGGGGGGTTTGGCCGCGGATCCGCGCTCAATGGTGAGGATCTCTTCATCAAAATTCTTGGGCTTGCTTCTTGTGACATGTGGCAATTCTAGGCACCTTTAGAATTCAGAAATCTTCTCTCAATTGCTTCCAGACTTGGTCTCCAAGTTTTACTTCTTAATTTGGCAAGTTTTCTTCAACAAATTGATTTGTTTGATAAATTCTGCATAACAACTTGGAAAATTCTGCACAATAATCTCAAATAATATTTTGTAGGCTTATTTCTACTAGGATTTGGTCAATAGATTTATTTGCATACATTTTCCTACCAAATGCTAATTAAAATATATTAACACATGGAAAATGGTGTTTTAACACATAAACCCTCATATGTATAATATATTATATTAAAGCCCTTTTTTAATATGAAAATGGTAGGAAAAATGTAATACAAATGCGCAGTTTTATCAACTGAACAGCTCGCGATGCGGATTTGACGTCGGAGTTCCTGGAGTCATCTCACGCTCGCTGGAAGTATAGAGTGGTGCTCTGTGGGTCTCCCGGGTGCGCTGGGGTCGACGATGTCGGCGGTGGTTGTTCCGGTGACGTGCAAAGTGAGTGTGCACAGTGAGGGGAAAAGTGTGGGTTTTGGAGAGAGAGGGTGAGCAGTGGGGGTCGGGTTTGGAGTGACGAGGATGGTGCTGAGGATGTGGAGGTCGTTGGGAGCTCGGCGATGTGGTGGGGAGTTCGCCGGCGTCGAGGGGTGTAAGGTGGCCGAGCTTGGTTGAAGTGGGTCTGTGTGCAGGGGAGTGGGTGTGAAGGGGTGTGCTCGTGTTGATGGAGGTGGAGTCGTGGAGGGAGGAGGTTGGTGGAGGAGGTGTGAGGGATCGCTGAGGAGCTGTCGTCGTCGGAGGTGGAGGTGGCAATGGTTTCAAGGGAAAAATGGGTGTTCGGTGGTGAATAGAATTTGAGATTTTAGAATGAGGGAGAAGAGATATGAGGGTGAGAGGGATGAATGAGGGTGTGATAGGAAACGTCGGGGGTTGAAGTCGTGGGTGTAACGGCAGGAGCGGGGCGAGAGCGTGGGCGCGAAACACGGTGGAGGAAAGGGATCGCGCGCGTGAACAGTGGATGTTACCGTTTGAGGAGGGGAAGATGAATAGGAGTGGGGTCGGGTCGGGTAATAAGGAAGCAAACCGAAGGGAGTGGGCCGGGCCCGCTTAAGAAAATAATTCCCTCTTAACAATTAAAATCTGAAGTGGGCTGAGAAGAGACGGGCCAGGGCTGTTTAAAAAAAAATTCCTTTTTAAAAGAAAGCTTTATGGGCTGAGGGAGGAGATTGGGCCGAGGGATTTTATATTTATAAAGGGATTTATTTAAAATTTTTTGAATGGGCTAAGGGTATTTTGTAAAAGGGTTTGGGGTTTAATTTAGAAAATAATTCTAGGGTTTTGATTAAGCTAAATCTTGAATCTCGAGTAACCAATTACCCACAAAAAAATACGGGGAAAAGAAGGAGACATACGGGATTTGGAAAGTACAGGAAAATTTTATAGATGGAGAACGGGGATTTACAGTACCAAAGCAATTACGAAAACAAGAAATATCTGGTTCTGGATAGCAAAACTTGGCAAGAGTTCGTCTGTTTGGATTACCCATTATAAGAAAGTGGAAAGAAAAGAGGGTGAAATGGTAATAATTTAAGCTCTTTTTTTTGGATCTTGAAAATTGTTTTTCTTTGAAAGAGGGACTCGACAAACGTGCATAAATAATACCTTGAACTAGGGTCACATAGACCAAATTACTAGACCACTCCTAGACTTCTAAAGGAAAAGACGTAGGATAAATTCTCTATCACCTCCTTATCACTCTTACAGCTAGGTAAGTGCCAGGTAAGTAGGAAGTATCCGCTATACGAATCACCGAAATAGCGGGCCTAATTAAGTAACCATTTTTCTTAGTCACACTTGCCTTAGACACCACAAGAGAAATACGGATAAGCAATAGATCACCCACGACCCTCCTTTGTCTTAATTGAGCGTGACTGTCCTTAGAGGCTAGGTCTAGATATTATTTTATTAATGTAAGGTTATGCGTATGCTCGTTTGTGATTTATGGGGTTTAAAAAGGGTGATGAAATCCCCACCTAATCTGAATTTGGGTTATTGCCCTTTTATGTCCATTTTAGATATGCAAAACAAACTAAAATCTAAAACATGGAAAAAAAATTTTAGCGGCGATATTTGCGAGGTAAAAACAATTTATTGAAGCTTTAGAGGAGAGGGGAAGACAATAGAAGAATACCAGCGAAGCTTGGGGGCCCAATTCTTCAATAGGGACGCGGTTCCACTGCCCAATGCCCACTTAGGCCACGGTTCCGCCGCCGTGTGATGCGATCTTCCCTCCAAACTTCTTCAAACCACTCAACTTCTCTTTTCGCCTAATTTGAAAGCCTCTGAATCTCTGATGGTTTGCTCCAAGTGCTACAGATTTCTCGCAAAACTCGCACAAAAATTGTTAAAAATACAAAATGCGGGTTTTTTATTTTTATTTTTATGTTCTCTAGTTTTATATTAGAAATCAACCCGAATAACAAGAAAATTAATTACGACCGTTTTCTCGGCAACGACGCCATTTGATTGTTCGTGCGAACGTGTGTATATATGCTGTAAATAACTGCAATCAAAATGGTGTCGCAAATAGCTAGCCGCGATGAGTATAGGTTGTCCTTAGGGAAACGTGAACTTCTTTTCTTGCCTTAGACAAGTTGATAAAAGAGAGAATGGTTTGTTTTCGTTTTATTTTAAGATAGAGATAAAATTGATAATAGAAATGCTTGTAGGGTTTATAGGACTTAGTAGTTAATGAATGAATGTTTAAAAATAACTCTTTTTATCTTTTAATAGTTTAAAAGTAGAGAGATAGCGATGAATATGGATTAGGGTTCTCGGAGGGATTAGGGTTTCTCTCTACTGACCCTTGTCCTTCTATTGATCTCTATTTATCTCAAGCCCTTAACAAAATAATTATTAACCAATCACAAATCGTGGTTGTGACTATCATTAATTGATAGCGCGCCCGATAAGAAAGTTAACATTTATTTTGCTAAAGTTTATAAATATTAAAATGTCAAAAGAAATTAAAAGATATTTCATCCATTATTCTACCTTATCCTACAAACCCTAGCAAAAAAGAAATTATTCGCTCAGGGTTAGTAGCGATTTAGAAGAAAGGTTGAAAATGAATGAAACCATAATTAAAAATGCAGAAAAGTAATGCGGAAAATTAATGCGGAAAAGGAATGCGTAAAGTAAATGCGGAAAAGCAAATGCAAAAAGAATTGAAAAAACTATTTTTATTAATCAACTATTGCATTACAACTTCTCTCCTTAGAAAGTAGATTACAAGAACCCTAGTTTTGCTTTAGATCTCTCTCTTTATGGAGGTAGATGAATAGAGGATTAGATGTTAAATCGTGATATGTTTTTAGAATGCACAACTCTCGGTCCTTTATATAGCCCCTAAAAGTACAAACCCTAGATTCCATATGGGAGTAGTTGATAATACGATCATGTCCCCAAAATCCCAGATCCAACGGCCACTAAAAGACCGTGGAACCGCCGCCCATTGCCACGTTTGACCGCGGTTCCGCCGCCACTTGGTTGAATGGTGACTCGAGATTTTTTCTGGTTTTTCTTCTTGATATTTGGAGATCCTATTGATATATAAATTCTAAAAATATTACCCTTAGTATCTGCCGTTGCAAGATTTCTTGATTTGCTTCTAAAATTTTGCAGATTTGGTTTCAATATTCCGATTTGACTTGCATCTCCTACATAGATTTTAGACCTGAGCTAATACCTGCACAATATTTCAAATCAAAGTGTTAGTAGCATTTGGTATTTTTGAGATATTATTCCAACTATTTATATGATACAATATCTTAAGAATATTGATTAGGAATATTTGATATGATATGCATATTTTAATTACTAATATTTCATTTACATATTATATGCATATATTTTCCCTAATTATATTAATTATAAATGTATAAATATATAATAATAAATTTTACAAATAAACCTACATATGTTCTTTATTTACAAATAACACCTTTTAGCATTTAACAATAATAGGGAAAATGTCCATACAAATGTGTAATATATTTGACTAATCAAGATCGAATAACGATTTTGGATTTACGCCATTTTTAATTACTGTTATTAAACTCAGAAAACTGCTTTTATCGGTCAACTTCGAAAACATATAACTCCATCTACCGAGATCCATTTTGAGCAAACTCAAGTGTTTTGGACATCTAGATCGAAAAATCTTGATTTTCTTAGTTGTAAGGAATTCCTAGAAATTGACGTAAATTATAGAAAACCGCGTTACAAAATTAAGTGATGAATCTAGACAGAATCTGTCATGATTCGTACACTGTTTTTAAATATGACATAACTTGAGCTTCCGATGTCAGATTGGGACAAACTTTAGATTTATAAATGTACAATTGATAGACCTAGGACTTTACTATATACTCCGTGATCCAGAAATGTATAGAATGATCCGATATATGCCCAGCAATACACCCCTCGTCCAGAAATCAGAATTCATGTTTTAAAACCTGATGTTAATATGACCACTACTAGAGCTTCATAAATCCAAATCGTGTGAAACTTAGTTGTTTAGATAATTACACCGAAATACTTACAAGTATTTAATAATTTCCAAAACCTGAAACCCGACATAAATTAACTCAAAGTGTATTTTAAAAATGTGCGACGGTGCTGGACAGATTCTGATTTGTTCTGCGCGATAACACGAACACGGGTATATCTTCCAAACTAGTAGTCATAATTAGATGAGACTTGAACTCACGTTCATATAAAACCTAGAGCTATATTTCTTATATAATCTCTGAATTCAATTGATTTGAGTAATTGGTAGTTTACAACACTTCTTTATAGTACTCTTATTGATTATTACTTGAATATTGTATTTGTCTCATTTCATTCCATACAAACATGTGTACCCATATTTCTTGATGCTCTAAATTATTGCATGTACATGATAACATGATTAGATATTATATGTTTTACATGAATCTTACCCGAGCCATTAATGCGTGCATACATGAATACTTGAAATTGATATGAACTTGACTTTGAATGATCTGGACATCGTGTATAGCACTATTTTCCACTGTAACGACTGTGTTTTCTAATACCTAATAAAATATCTTTTATTTAATTTTCTAGTATCAAGTAATTATTTACATGTTTCGTTGATAGAAAAATATTTTTATTTTTTTTCAAAAGTAATGTTAGTAATTTTCAAAGTATTGAAATATAATTAAAGGAATTTTCTAAAATCTATTTATATTTTTCTAGGCTTAAAATATTTTAATAAAATTTTATAATGCCTTAAAATAATTTACATATTTTTGTTATCAATTAAAATAATTATTTCGTAATTAAAATATTTCCAAGGAAAAATATGATTTTTAAATAATTATGCTAACCAATATCATAAATATGGAAAAATTATTTAGTTTTAACCTAAAATCATTTTTATACTAAAGATAACGAAAAAATATATTCTCTGAAATTTTTCCATAATTTTCCCGTATTTTAAACTATTTTAAACAATTTTTGGAAACAAATGCGGTTTTTTTTAAAAATAAAACAATAATAAACAGTTAGATTTTATTTTTAAAAAAATATTAAATCACCTTTGATTCTGGACCGTTGGATGGGAGATCCAACGGCCCAGAATCATCCGGCGGCGCCCACGTATTGGGCACCACGCGAAAACGCGTAATCCCCACACGTGGACGCGTGGCACGTGGCGGCGCGATTCAGGGCTGTTGGATTAAGATCCAATGGCCACAAATCCTGGCGGCGGCGGTAATCAGCAGACAATTATCAACAAATCATTTGTGCGTGGATTTTACCAGATTTTTTGGATTTTTTTATTGGGGAAAAGACCCTATAAATAGAGACCTTCAAGCATTGATTTCTCACTTCTCAGAACTCCAAAAATTCTGAAAAAATACACATGCCTTTGCTTCGCCGACGCCAACGCTGTGGTTCCACCCAAGTTTTGAGGAAAAATCTGAGCGTGGAGTTATTTAGATCGTAGTGCAAGTCTACGCTTTCGACCCATCGTCATCCAACTTAAATCAAAGGTAGAATTCACTTCTCTCCACTGATCTGTCACCTTACTTCTTTTAATAATCTTAGTTTCAACTTCTAATCCCCAACCTTATATTAAAATGATTGTTTCCCCAATAAAAGAGCAAAGCTTTGTTCAAAACCCAAGAGGCAGCGCCTCACGTGTTTTCCACGAGGGCGCCAGCGTCAGAGTTAAAAAAAACTCTTAAAAGAGTAAAGCTCTGTTCAAAATTCAAGAGGCAGCACCTCACGTGTTTGCCATGAGGGCGCCAGCGCCAGAGTTAAAAAAACTTTTAAAAGAGCAAAGCTTTGTTCAAAACTCAAGAGGCAGCACCTCACGTGTTAGCCATGAGGGCGCCAGCGCCAGAGTTAAAAACTCTTAAAAGAGTAAAACTCTGTTCAAAACTCAAGAGGCAGCGCCTCACATGTCTGCCACGAGGGCGCCAGCGCCACAGTTAAAAACTCTTATTGGCGCCGCACGTGCACGGCACGTGAGCGCCGGCGCCTAATAGAATTAAATTCTACTCTCTGTTAAATAGAGCAATTGGATCAAAGATCCAACGGAGATGATAAATCATCTGAATGTAGAATTAAATTCTGTTGAGGAAATATTCCTCAAATTTTTCTAAACAAGAAAGATTTCCCTCTGTAAAACGGAGTACCGTTGGATTAAAAATCCAATAGTGATTAAAGAATCACCGATCTATAGAATAAATTCTGTGTGGAAAAATATTTTCCTAATCTTGTTAAAAACCAAGAAAAATACCTTCTGTAAAACAGAAAGCTTTGGATCAAAAATCCAATGGTGGGTAAAATCCCCAAATTAATTAAGATCTCTCAATAAGAGATTTCTTCAACTAATCAACAGAATTGCCTCTACTATATAAAGAACCCAAGACTTCAAGTCTAAGAAGGAGGAACCCCTCCATAAGTTTCGAAAAAAAGAAGAAAGTTTCAAAAAGAAAGAAAGAAGATCTCCCTTCTTAGAGAAAGAACTCTAGGTAAATAAAAAAGAAGAGAGATCAAAGCATCTCGTTTGCCTATTGAAGGGTTTAACTCTTGTAAAAAGAACAACTTAGTTCTTTCTCTGGATCTAAGATCCACAAGAAAAGTCTCCTACAAGTTGAGAATTTAATTCTCATCGGGATGAACTTATTCTTGGAGATCAAAGATTCAGAAAAGAATAAGGAAATTGAACTCCTCAGAACAAAATATACAAGGAAGAACCCAGCGCCCAGTGCCTCGCGTGGGTGCTACAAAATAGGGAGTGCTTAGAACTCAGTGGCTGGGGCTCGGTGCCTAGCGCCCAGCGCCTTACGTGCCCCTCATGTAAAAGCTACAAAATAGGGAGTGCTTAGCACTCAGTGGCTGGCGCTCAGCGTTTCAGCGCCTCATGTGCCCCTCACATGGGCGCTACAAAGTAAGGAGTGCTTAGCACTCAGTTGCTGGCGCTCCGCGCTCAGCGCCCAGCGCCTCACATGACCCTTACGTGGGTGCCACAAAACAGAAAAGTGCTTGACACTCATCATCCAGCGCTCAGCGCCCGGCGCCTCATGTGCGTCGCACGTGGGCGCCATAAAGAGTGCTCAGCACTCTATATAGGGACAAAAAAAGGGAGAGTAAAGTGCGAGCGTCAGAACTCACATAAGTGCTCAGCACTTTTTGCAAGGAAAAGGGACTGCGCCCAAACCAGTGCTTAGCACTTCTTTTTAAAATAAAAAGAAAACCGAGTGGGTCAAGCCTAAGTTGGTTAGGTCCCTAATTCAGATCAACTGAGCCCCATGGGTTCATTGCTTTCCAAACATGATTCATGATCATCCCACATTTCCTAAGATAATCTTAGTTCCCCCAAAATGGCTAATGATTATTAGATGGTCCACCATGATCTTTTCCCTCAGACATGGGAATTGGTTCAAGGGTACATCTCTCCATACCTCTGATGCATGTCGTTGTAATTTCTTAATGTCTTCAGAGAGGTGGCGGATCCCGACAACCAACTGCTTTTGGGTGCACTTCCCAAGCTGACGTGCACACCTTAAACCAAGCCACACCACAAATGGGTGTATCCCACATCATCGCCGTACATCCCATCACGGGCATAAAAGGGTGATCTACGGACCGTAACGTCCTCAAACTACTATGGACCGTAACGTCTTTAAACTAAACTCTACGGACCGTAACGTCCACAAACTACTACGGATCGTAATGTCCTCAAACTAAACCCTCACCTCAAAAATGGTGATTTACGGACCGAAACGTTCTTAAACTAACAACGGACCATAACGTCCTTAAACTAAAACAATAGATCCCAAATGCTCTTTTATTGGATCCGAAGGGTCCTAAAACCCCGTTAAGTAGATCTTAGTCTCAAATTGGACTAACGTATCCTTAACAAAAATTTAAGTTGATCTTAATCTCAAACGAGATTAATGATCCTTAAATCAATCCAAACCCAAATCTAAGATATACGGATTTGGACTAATCCACGCCCTACGGGCGACAACGTAAATTGGTCTCCGTATACAATCCACGGGTAACCAAAAATAAAATAAATCATACACGACACGAAGTAAACTTCTGGAGCCGGAGAAAGTAGTTATCGCGATGCGGTAACGTAATTAACTGCAGGGGCTTGCACCTGCAAGGAAGAGCGTCCCCACAATCAAATACCCCTCGCAAACAAGGAGGAATCTGACGAAATCTGCTACAACGGCCGCATCTGTCCAAACCTCCGATATACGGTACCATAAATCAACTTGGCATTTTCAGAGAGATGGACGGATGAATCCAAATAGCATTTGCCCCCAAATTCAGGCAAGATGACACCATCCCGGTTCGTCTCCGTTTTCGGCGGTGAACAGATTCTGGCACTCCCGGTAGGACCTTTCCTTTTTTCACTCCACCCTTCGTGTGTCGTATTCGCGAACAAATCGCGGTTTTACTATGGTTGCCCTTGGATTCGAGGTACTAAGATTTGGTGTCTTGCTCCTGTGCAGAGAAAAGAAGAAGCAATGGCTTCCAAGTGTACCTGCAACAACAACTCCCACCCCGTCCCCACTGAAGGAGTGACGTACGGGCTAAATGCGGCCTGCATCTTCTCAATGCCAGTGGAATAGGAGACTCAGGCCACCACTGGATCGTTCTTCGGGACCATGCTCCTGCCGGAAAGCTTCAGCACCCCAGTGTCATCACAGGAAGCTCCAAAGAAGTCGGTCTTCGATCGACTTGCAACCACCATGGCCCTTCTCAATGGGTCTTCCAAGTCTGCAACCTCAGTCTTCAGGTGGGCCCGTAAAGAAGCTCGCTATACCTGAAGGGGTTATCCCGAAACGGATAGCCGTTCCAGCTTCGGCAGGTGAAGTCATCAAGACTGCTTCCCCTACCAGAAGGTCGGCCTTCGAAAGATTGACCGGCCCCTCTCAATGGACGTCGGTCTTTGACAGGATGGGACTAGCAGTAGCCCTTTACCAAAGCAGGGGGTATGACAAAGCCACTCCCATAACTGAGGCAATCTCATCTGCAAGGCATGCTCGAAGTCGCCACTGGCACCGAGTGAGGAAAGCTGAGGGCAACTCCCCCTCTGGACTTACTTCACTAGCTCCAATGGTGGAAGTTGACGCTGTTGTTCCAACCGGGAATAGTTTTGATTTGCTTAGGAGGGTGTGAAAGAACTCTCCGACCACGGTGCTGAAGAAATCTCCTCCACCTGTTGAAAATATGATACAGGCGAAGTCGGAGCAACCCCCTCAGCAGCTGTCCTCCCAAGTCCACAGGGTCTGGCGGAAGGTCTAAGATTCTGTGATCAATAAAGACTACTCTCGTCGACTAGAAAAAAAGAAGGCTCGGCAGGAGGATGACCATCCCTCCGCCATACAACGGAAGGCCTCGTCCATATGGGTGCCTGTTGCAATAGCCCCTCCAACTTCGACCTCCCACAAAAAGAGAAGACCTGAGAATCTCCCACCATCGTCGGCAAATCCCAAAGGTGATGGATCCAAACGCCCCAAGTCTGGGGGCATGGTTGTACATATCGTCTACATGGCTTCCGGGAAAGAGGATAGTCGTGCTTCCGTGAGTCATCGACCGCTAACTCGGTCGTTGACAAGATCTCAGGAGCAACAATAAAAGCTCCAAGAGATGCTGACGAAAATGGTCACACTCACTGGGTAGAAAGAAAGCCCAGAATCAACGTCTGAACAACGCCAGGAGCAGGAGACTGATACATAATTTCTGTGAAGGGTGCTAAAAAAGAAGGATAAGGAGGCCGCGGAATAGGTTGCTAATATAAAGTAGATAGCACTTCTGTTCCAAGACATGGTTGAGATGATGATCCAGCTAGACCCTCCAGCTGAAGACCCTCCGATAATCGTCGAGGACGACAGAGGGGAAACGTCAAACCCTTTTCCGGCTTTCTCAACGGCCAAGGAAGAAATGATCTCCAAGGCTGCCCTTGATAACTACATAGCTCAACAAATATAATCTCATCAAGCAAATGAAGCGGCTAGCCAAGTCATCAGAACTGGGCGATCCTATCCAAGCTGGTACGATCAAATCATGTACCCGCCGGGATATACAATCCCTAAGTTCCACGTGTACAAGGGGACGGGCAATCCACACTAGCACGTCGCTCAATTCAGAGCTTTGTGTGGTAATAATAGAGGCGGCGACAAACTGCTGCTTCGCCAGTTCATTGGAAGCCTGTTCGAGACGGCGTTTGAATAGTACTCAGAGCTCCCAAAGGAATCCGTCAAAATATTCACGGAGATGGAATTACTATTCACACAGCGGTTCGCAAGCGCAAGCGAGGGCACCCCTATCACGGCATTAATCAATGCCAGGATGAAGCCAAGAGAGACCTGGGTTCAATACGCTATTCGGTGGAGGAACCTATGGTCAAAATGCGAACAACGCCTAGAAGAAGCTCCTGCCATGGGCATGTTCGTAGGGACCCTTGATCCTCAAGGAACTATATCCCAATTTTTGATGTTCTTCAAGCCGACCACCTTCCAGGCCTTGATCGACAAGCTGGCCCAAATGGACCAGATGGGCCATAGGCCGTCCTCTTAGAAAATGGATCCCCGGAATGAAAAAGGGCAAAGGAAAAGCGACTTTCGTTGCCAACGCTCAATAGCAACCAATTGACCCGAAACCGGTTGCTCGCCAAAGCGACACACGCCCACGCTGATCCCTCGAAAAGAAGCTAAAACGTCCTAACTCGTTTCCCCGTGATAAAACGAGGAGACTGTTCGAACTGGCGATGCGCAACAAGCTCATCACTCTGCCAGACCGAGATGTCTACTGCAGCCGGGTGATGCCAACAGGCCCAACTACTGCTCCTACCACATAGTAGCGGGCCACCTAATTAAGGATTGCTACATCTTCAAAAACTGGGTCGAGGACCAATACCAACAAGGGAAGTTTGAGCTGTCCGAAAACTGGAAGGTGAACCCACCGCAGAAGCACGCTCCTAAAAAGGTGGACACGCCGGGGGCATCATGCTCGTTTGTAGAAGAAGCTCCTTGGGAAGTGGTCCTTCCAACTAAAACTAAAAGAATACTGAAAGACCTTCAAGCATGTCCGACGATCAAATGGAAAAGCCCGCTGGAGCCCAAGATCATTGAGGGGATGCTTAAATCGCGCCCAACACCGAAAACTGGTAACGATGGGCAAGAACTCCAGGCCAAGCCTTCGAAGTCTTCGAAAGCAAAGAAGAAAACCAAGAAACCCATGCAGCTCGATGACAATCGTACGGACCTGCAAAAATATATCTACGCGCTGGAGGAATACAACCAAAAGGCGCGGACCACAGTCACACTCGAAGAGTTTCTCAACCACATACTTGAGAATGGAGATAGTGACATTGATGAAGGAAACGACTCGTCAGAAGAACCTGAAGATTATGTAGCGAGTTGCCACATGGTCTCTTACTCGTCGTTAAAAGACGAAGAAACCCCCTCGGTGTTGGAAAACAACATAGAGGAACTGGGGGTAGGATCGGCGCCAGAATCCCTGGAACTGTCAGAAGACCTAATTGACAGGCTTCTAAACGAAGCCCTTTAAAAGATCAAAGCTGACCGAGAATGTGAAACAGCCATATGCGAAAAGGCCAAGCGTCGGCGTCAGGCTGAAGAAGCTGCGGTAAGGATGAGTCATAAAATACTCTAACCAAGTCAAAGCACACCTTCTACAAACAAGGGCAGGATCAAAGCGGAGAAGCGGTTCATTAAAGCCTCGTTAATAGGAATGAAGCCGCCCCCTCTCATGGAAAACACTCCCGGGAGTATGTGCCTCGACGAAGCGGATGTACATCCGAACTACTGCTTATACCATCGGAGGGTCACACACTCCACCGAAAAGTGCAATGCTTTCAAGAAGTGGTGGCAAGGATACGTTGCTCACCGACAACACTTCAAACGGATGAAGCGCGAAGCCGTCGACAACAAAGAAGCACTACAGACAAGCGTGAAGGAACGGCTGGCAACTGTCATATGGTTGATACTGGTTCGACAAAAGGAAAATCTCAAGTTCTTACATTCGAGAGCGATTTTGAGGAAGAAATAACTCCTGGCCCTCTCTTCAAAGAATACATCTCTGGAAAAGAAGAAGAGGCGAAGAAGTGCGAGAACATTCAGCTGTGCAACCGTACATTGCCTGAAAAGAACTTCGGGCTTACAAACAAGGGTCCAAACAAAAGAGACAAGGGGAAGGAAAAAGTCCCTGAAGAAATCGCCCTCGATGATAGAGTCGTCAAAGAACTTGCAGCCAAAAACCCGCCTAAGAAAAACAAGATGGATTACAATGTCCTGGCACATCTGAGAAAGATACCCTCACAACTGAGCATACTGGATGCTCTCCTCCTGTCCAAAGAGGCACGAGATTCTCTGATCAAGGCACTACAAGAGTCTGATCGGTTCTAAACTTTCTTTGCAGAAGAGAAGATGAATGACGAGCTGGCAGAGGTTCACACAGCCGATATCACATTCGACGATGAAGATCTCCTCATCGGAACGTGCGAGTACAACCGTCCTTTATATGTCACCGGGTACTGCCACAACATCAAGATAGGAAAGATTTTGGTCGACAACGGGTCCTCCGTCAATCTTCTCAACGTGAAGGTGCTAAAGGAGATTTGCATGAACGTTCAGTACTTGGCCTGGGACAAAATTACCATCTCCGTCTTCGACTCGCAGTCATCACGGACGCTGGGGTCCGTAATATTGACATTACGCTTTGGGATGCTCGTCACCGACATCAAATTTCATGCCATCGACGCCAAGACTTGCTACAACGCTCTGCTCGGCCGGCCTTAGTTACATGAGTACAATATCATCCTCTCTACACAACATCAGTGTATGGAGTACTTCAAAGACGGCCTCGAGTACACAGTTACAGGGGAGTTAAATCCATTCTCCGTAAATGAAGTCCGCAAATATGAAGAAACCAAGTACTTCCTGCCAGACTTCGAAGACACGGAAAGATGTCATAAACCGGAGGATAAACAAAAAGCCGTCGCCACTATCCTGATCTTTGGGAGCGATACCGAGGAAGATGAAGAAATAGTTTACTCGGGGCAACCCCAAGGCAATAGGCCAGGACCATCTACTCCTGTTTTGGTCTTTGGCGGTGACTCTGAAGACGAGGCCAACGCCGTATTCTTCATTCAACCGTAAGTACAAACCATCACTGGAGCTGATCAGAGTTTACAAATTACCATGGTTCCGTAGTGGCATTACAGGGAACTTGATGCGCTCGATACATACGGCGTGCAAGAGCTGCAGACCTTCTACGTCCCTCCTAAGCGACGAGGTGAAAAGGCGATCCTTTTCTATCAGTCTACGGAGACCAAAGTGGAGAACGAAGTCTGTCATGGTGCCGAACTTGCGCTTGACAGGCTTTAATCAAACCGTCTATCCAGATATTACGCAAAGGGATTGAAAAGGCTATTAAGATGCCAAGGCGTACACTTCAAACAAACCGCTCGACAAGCCAGGTTCTATAATAAGATTTGGGACATTCTCGGGACTCAACGAAAGATGCCCAACGGGAAGATGGAGACAACTGGGCTTAGATACGTTCGGTCCAAGAAACGAGAGCGATTCCATGGCTTCCATGTCATAAATAACTCCGGTAGAGAAGGGAATGCTTTTCCAGATAACGCTGATATTTAACCAGAGTGAGATCCCACCGTAAGAATGCCAAGTCCGTCATTCGAAGAACAAATTGACAAGATAATGAGAGAAGCCGGTCAGAAGGTTCGGGATGACCACAGCCGCGAAATAGCCATTTACGAGAAAGCCAGGACACAGCGTCTCACTCAGCATTCTGCGGAAAGTGAAGACTACGATGCCTTTCACCCTCGGCCCGCTGTGTGCTCTCGTGGCAAGGGGCCCGATGCAGAGGCAAAAACAAGATAAAGAACAGGAATGACGTTCAAAAACAGCAAAGCGGATCCACGAAGCCGCGCGATCGAGGAAAGGTCCGCCGGAATCCATTGCTGATGAAGAAAATGGGTCGGGGATATTCTTTCCACAAGACAAGGCAAGGAAAATATTTAACCTTGTCATCAAGCATCAAATGATGATGCTCCCGGAGTCTCGGCATCCCGAACAAATAAACGAGGTCCATCACCCGGCTTATTGCTCTTACCACCGAGCAATAAGACATCCTCTTGAAAACTGCTTCACCTTCAAAGACTGGGTCGAAGACCAGTATCAGCAAGGCAGCTTTGCTCTATCCTACAATTGGAGGGTAACCCTACCATGAAAGCATAAGCCAAAAGCAACCTATATTGCGAGGGTAAGTCCGGATCAACATCGAGCTTGGACATGAACTCGTACCTGCCACGTGATAACATTCTCGAAGGAAGGGGAGCACGAGAATATCGACGACTTCTCCCAGTGCTTCGCAGATGAGGATGAGGACGAGGTGATCTCAGAATTTCCACCGGCGCCAAAAGAGCTGGAAGATGGGATACACACCATGGCGGACAATCTAAGGAAAATTGACTTAGGGACGGAAAACGATCCAAGGCCAACGTTCGTCGGTGAGCTGCTGTCTAAAAATCAGTTGGCCACACTAAAGAACGTGCTTTTGCAATATAAAGATTGCTTCGCATGGAACTATTCCGAGATGCCAGGACTAGATCCAGAAATAGCGGTGCATAAACTGGCTATATCGCCGGACATTAAGCCAGTCAAGTAAGCACCAAGGAGAACGCGCTCGAACTTGAGATGAGTATCAATGCCGAAGTCAAGAAACTAATTGACTCTGATTTCATTCAAGAAGTTCAATATCCCGACTGGATTGCCAACATTATTCCAGTGATGAAGAAAAATGAAACAGTATGGATCTGCATGGATTTTCGGGACCTCAACAAAGCTTGTCCGAAGGATGACTTCCCAGTGGTTGTTATTGAGCTGATGATCGATAACACGTCTACCCATGAGGTCTTCTTTTTCATGGATGGATCTTCAGGCTATAATCAAATAAAGATGCATTCCGAAGATCAAAAGCATACTGTCTTCCGGACTCCACTAGGCATATTCTGCTATAAAGTGATGCCCTTTGGTCTGAAGAACGCTGGCGCTACTTACCAGAGGGCCATGACGAAGATCTTCGATAGCCTCATACATGAGATATTCGAATGTTATGTTGACGACCTTGTAGTGAAAAACAAATCGTACGAGGAGCACTGGGAACATCTGAACATAGTGTTCCAGCGTCTTTGAAAGTATAATCTGAAGATTAATCCTCTCAAATGTGCGTTTGGAGTCTCCTCAGGCAAATTCCTAGGATTCATCATACGACACAGAGGTATCAAAATAAACCCATCAAAGATCAAAGCGATTATGGAAATACCCACGCCAAGAACTTTCAAACAATTGTGGTCTCTCCAAGGAAAGCTCGCGTATATCCGACGGTTCATAGCTAACCACTTTGGAAAATACCGCCCCTACAGCCATTTAATGAAGAATGGGACCCCGTTCGTTTAGGATCGTAAATGCCAAAATGCACTGGACGAAATCAAGAAATATCTGCAAAACCCGCCAGTACTGTCCGCTCCGGTCAAGAAAAAGCCTCTCATCCTGTACACAACAGCCATTGAAGTTTCTTTAGGCGTGCTATGGGCACAAGAGAACGATCATGGAAAGGAGAAAGCTCTCTACTACTTAAGTCGAGTTCTTCTGGGGGCAGAAAACAACAACCCCCTATTGAAAAGCATTGCCTAGCACTGATCTTCGCGATAACGAAGCTCAGGCACTATGCTCTAGCATATGAGGTCCATCTCATATCAAAGGTAGATCCTTTCAAATATTTGATATCATGAGCCATACTAACGGAAAGGCTTTCCAAATGGGCCCTCCTCTTGATGGAGTTCTCGATAATCTATCAACCCCTCAGGGCAGTGAAGGGCCAGGCCATCGCCGACTTCCTTGCTGAACATCCAATACCAGCCGACTCTCCCTTAAATTGCGAATTACCGGACGAACAAGCGTTCAACATAAAGGACGAAGAAAATGACTCTCGATGGGAACTTTACTTCGATGGGGGCATCTTCCATGAAGAAGCGAAAGTACAACACCCCTATAATCAAAGCTGGGGTATGCCTTATCTTCGTGCCCCCGCAAGAAGGGATAAAGCGTTTTGCCTATTCCTTAACAGAGCTAAGGACAAACAATGAGGCTGAGTATGAAGCTTTGATTGCTGGTCTTGAGATTGCTGTTGACTTAGAAATCGAAAACCTTCTCATATATGGAAACTCCCACCTGGTAGTTAGTCAAATTAATGGCGACTATCAGACATGCAAACCAGAGTTGGTAAAATACAGCGAAAGAGTGCAGCAACTGCTGACTCAAATTCCCTCTTACATCCTGGAAAGCATATCGCGTGCGGAAAATAGCAAGACGGATGCATTAGCCAAGCTCGCTAAAGAACTGGCCGATGAAAATCTCGATGGCGTAAGGATCATTGTGCAAAGCCGCCGGATTCTCACGCCAGTAGTAATACTTTCAGAGGATTCGATTGAGCCACCTGAAAGAAAAGAAACGACCAAACAAGCGGTCCTCCAAATAAAAGACAAAGGAAAGATCGAAGATTGGAGGGAAGTCTTCATAGACTACTTCAAATCCCATCAAACGCCCGAAAACGCATCTTCAAGACATCGGCTCATGAAACGAGCTCTGTCTTTTGCCTTCGTTAATGATACTCTATATAAGAGATCGTTCGACAGTTTATGGTTAAGGTGCCTGGGACCAGAAGAAGCAAGGAGAGTCGTCTAAGAAATCCACGACGGACTCTGCGGTTCTCATCAAGCCGGGCCAAAAGATGAAGCTGAAGATCAAGAGAATGGGTTACTATTGGCCCATGATGATTCAGGACTATCTCGAATATGCGAAGCAGTGTCACTTGTGCCAAATTCACAGGGACTTCATCCACCAACATCCAAATCCGCTACACCCAACGGTAGCCAGCCGGCCGTTCGAAATGTGGGGAACCGATATAATCAGCCCCATCGAACTAGCATCATCCAAATGACATCGGTTTATATTAGCAACAACCGATTACTTCTCTAAGTGGGAAGAGGCAGTACCGCTAAGGGAAGTGAAGATGGAGAACATCCTCCATTTCTTCAGGACACATGTCATCTACCGGTTCGGCACTCTGCGACGAATCATCTCGGATAATGGACCGGCCTACAGAAGCCATAAGATCATCCGCTTCATGCAGCAGCATAATATAGACTGGAGATACTCTTCAGTCTATAATCCCCGAGCTAACGGTCTAGCCGAGACTTTCAATAAGACCTTGACGAAGATCATAAAGAAAACGGTGTCCAGAAACAAAAAGGATTGGCACGAGAGACTGCATGAAGCCCTCTGGGCGTATCGAAATACGTTCAAATCGGCTACGGATACAACACCGTACGTGTTGGTATTCGGCACTGAAGCGGTACTTCCCTTAGAGATAGAGCTACCATCTCTATGAGTGGTAGTTCGATATGAGCCGACGGATGAAGAAAATGTAGGGTTCCTAGGCACATTAGTGAGGTCTCACAAGGCATCGAACATGCCAAATTCAAAAATCTAGGTGCCGAGAGACCCGACTACGGATCGTTTGCTAGATGTCTAGGCGAAAAGTAAGCTAGTTAACAACTTAACTACAAGATACGGAAATACAACCTTTGTAGATCCGGTGCTCCACCTCCATAGCTCCGCAACGAGGTCCTCTCCGCTGTCCAAATCAAATTCGGGCTCTAGCGTTGGCTTCGTCGGAGAAAAAGCGAGCTAGGTCGTCGATGTCCATGCCGAAGATGATCTACGTCGAGGCATCGCTAAATCAAGCTCCGACTTCACCAAGTGATGAAACTTGTGAAGAAAACACACTCTACTACTTGGCAAGAGGTAGAGGATGAAGAAATAGGAAGTGGGTAGACTTTAGAATTGGATTTCTCACTTGTTTATCATCAATCACCATTGATGACCTAAGCTTTTCTTCTTGAGTTCAAGGAAGAAGAAGAAGAAAAGATATGATAAGTTAATTGAAAAAGAAAAGAAAATCAATTCTTATCATAAAATTAACCATGGTCAAGTGTAGAGATTAAACTAGGGTTAGTGGGAATGGTTAGGGTTAAGGATGAGATAAGAATGGTTGACTTTATCAAAGCTTCATGAAGCTTCAACTAAAGAACAAATAAAGCCACCATTCTTTTCTCTTTTCCATTTATTTTCCAAAATGTATAAACAAATAAATAAATGAATAAATAAGTAATGGAAAATAAAACCCTAACCACTCTCACAACCATGGTTTAATCTTCACACAAAACACAAGTTAGCATGCATCATCAAACATGATACATACAAGTGCACAAAAATATATCACATATACAATGTGCACAATCCAAGTGAGAAAATCCGTTTAAAGTGAACCAATACTAGTTAGTGCAAAGTAACATATCAAATATATAATTATGCATTAAATCATTAAATCAACACTTGATTCAATGATCCGGTCATGTCGCACACAACCGACTAGTATTCAATGTATCGGCTTATCGAATCAACGCTTGAATCGATAACTAGGTTATATCGCATACAACCTTTCCGATACATTCTTCGCGAGAATGGAATGCGGCATCACATACACGCATTATTCTCGGTCCCGCACATATCTCATATGCGCTCCTATTTCGTTTCGCTTGAGCCAGGAAACCTCTGTGTAGGACTCTAAAGACTCGTCAATACGCCGGCAGCAGGTGATGATCATATCAAACACCCACAAGCCGCAAGCGGTCTGCTAAACGTAACGGCCACCAGGGTATTGAGCGATCTGAAGATCGACGAGCAAGCCCGCTCACACTCCAGTGAATCCAACCAGTAACACTACCGTACAGTCCGGTCTGATCGTCTGATATATCGCATATCTCGCCTAGGGGTGGTAAACGTCAGACCCCAATAGCTCGATAAGTCGTGTCGATATGAGGCTCATAACGGGTCGAGAAACTACTGGTAACACTTACCAGCAATTCTCTGATCAGCCTTGGCCAGGGACTTCCTGTTATAGCCAATCGAACACAGCGCAACATCAACCCCATATACCGGGAGAGACGAATCCCCTCCTATCGCTCATTGCCTCCATGTGACTCGGGACTGTACCCAAAAACCACCGTTTTGCACGCCCTCTTGGACGTGGTAAGATGGAAATCAAAGCACAGTGGGAACCACACAAGACTCTATGACGATCTCGGGTCAACAGACTACTCTGTACCAGTGTCACTAGAGAACTGCCATCTGACGTGAGGTATAATACCATCTGGGAGTTCTCGGTGAGTCCGTCCAGTGTACCCAGTCTCTACTGAGCACCCGTATATCATCTCTGATGTCAAACACCAATGGATATGGGATCATCCATCGCCCATCTGTATGGGTCGAGAAGGTACACGCTAGTCTACTCTGGTATATCGATGCCCTGTCTCGATACACCCACGACTAGGGACTTTGAAGGATGTACTTATGGACTACCATATCCCCACTAGTATGATCCGCATCATAGTCCAGGTAGTCAAGTACAGATCCTAAGGGCTTTACCAACATGTAACAGAGAGACAATCAGTATACACGTTAAGGTAAAGTTCAACCAGATAGCATACTATCATGTCGAGCAAGAAAGTCCTCCCTATATATGTCCCAGCATCCACTACAATATACATCCTATGTATAGTAATGGCCTCTAGGGCATACATATAACTAACAATCTCCCACTTGCACTAGGGCCATCTGATAGCAGTGGTTGTAGTATCTCATACTCAACCATCCCATAAAAGTCTCTCTCTGGGAACAGGCCTTTGTGAGTGGATCCGCTGTGTTGTCCTCTGAGTCTACTCTCCTAACCTCGATCCCCTGGAGATCAACCATCTCCATGATCAGGTGATACTGCCTTAGAATATGTCTGGATCACTGATGGGACGGACGTTCCTTGGCATAAGCCACAACTCCATTGTCTCACAATGGTTGGAACGTAGTTCATCTCATGAACCAATATACACCCAGACTGCCTCTTTGGTAGCATCTTAAGTAGCGATGTATCGTGCCTTTATCGTCTAGTATGCCACGGTATCTAGCTTGGAACTCTTCCAACATACCGTCCCTTTACTGAGGGTAAAGACAATGCCTGCGACTGAGATTCAGTCGTCTTTATCACCCTGGAACACTTCCAGTGATTCTCCCCAGGATCAATTGATACCGTCTCACTACAACTAGAGAGTATCCTAACATCCAATTAAATCTATCTCATAGATCCAAAATGCAGGATTTAGTAGGTATCATTTTGATCCTACGTGGAGAATCTTTGTGATAGGCGGAGATTGATCGAGCGTAGCATAGGAAACTCTTTCCTTATCAAGAGTATGTCATCCACGTACTCTACGAGGATCATCACCATACTCCCTACTACCTTTTTGTTTATACAAGGTTCATCTACCATTTTGATGATGTCAAACTCTTTGACTAATTCATCAAAACAGATGTTCCAACTCCGCGATGCCTGCTTTATCCTATAAAGCATCTTGCACACGTTTCCGCTGCTCCCACTGTCTACGAAGCCCTCTGGCTGTGTACTTATAGACGCTCTCTTCCAAATCATCATTTAGAAAAGCAGTCAAGACACTCAACCACCAGATATCGTAGTCATGGTATGTAGCCGTGGTAAGTAGGATCTGGATGGACTTAAGCATAGTCACTTGAAAAGGTTTCATCATGATCCACGCCTGGTCAATGACGAAAAGCTTTAACAAGTCTAGCTTTGAAAGTCTCAACTTTTCTATGTACACCAAGTAATCTTCTCAAGATATACTTGCTCCTGATGGGGATTTAACCCTTCAGATATAGCAACCAAAGTCCATACTTTGTTGGTGTATAAGGATTCCATCTCAGATCACTAAGCATCCAGCCATTCTTACAGAGTCGTCACTCTCGATGGCCTGCTCGAAACTAGTTGGGTCATCATCTCATGATGCAATCCTCGCTCCCACTGTCATAGAGAAACCGAAGTATCTCTCAGGTGGGTGAGGAACCCTACTAGATCGGCGGAGAGGCTGGGGTTCGTTGGTATCTACTGAATCCTTTGGTTCTATCAAATCATCAGCTGCAGTTTGTATAGCTGGAACCTTTCCAGTTCTACATAACTGACCTTGTCTCGAGCTTGTCCGGATTATGCTTTTCAGACATAGGCTGGACAACCCCAAATCTCAACTAACTTGAGAGATGGGCTCTTCCCTTATCATATCAAATATGAAGTGGCATATCAAATATGAAGTGGTAGGCAACCGATTTGATTTGAACCCTATTCAATAGGTATGCAGCTTCTCAAGTGCATAACTCCCAAAAAGGAAATAGGTAACTCAGTAGTACTCATCATAGAGCACACCTTATCATATAGGGTGAGATAGCTCCGCCCCGATATACCATCGTGCAATGGTGTATACGGAGGAGTAATGCTGAGAGAGAATCTCATTCTCCTTTAGAATAGTCCAGTAATTCCGTGCTCAAGTATTCTCCTCCTTGATCTCATCAAAGGATATAATACTTATACCCATATTTTGGTTCTCTACTTCTAGCTTATATTCTGAGAATATCTCAAAAGGTTCGGACTCATGTTTCAACAGGAACATTTGACTGAATCTTGAGAGATTATCAGAGAATATAATGAAGTATAAAGAACCAATCTTGGCATGTGTAGACAGGGGACCTACATACATCAACATGTATCATCCCAAGAGTTCACTAACTCTTTCTCTGTTTCCAATAAACGGAGCTATGGTCATCTTATCTTTGTGACATGACTGGCGAGTTTCACAAGATGTAAATTCAAACTGATTTAAATATACATCTATATGTAACTCTTGCCAGTCGGGTCGCATTGATCTGACCTAGTCTACAATACCTTAAGAAGGATCCGTTCATTTCTGAACTTTTATTCTTGTGTGTGTTCTGTATACAAAGAACTGTGGTTTGATTTAGAACATTAATGCTTTTAGATAACGTGCCTGAACCGATCAACTTTTGATATAGGAAATGTTCAAAACATTATCCAACAATACAAAATTTTATCATTTCTTTACTGATAAAGAGTATGATATGATTTTGTATATCAGGTTCGGTATCTAATAACATTCGTTCAGAATCAATGTATTGGTAATACAGGGTGACAGTGACCAACAGACTTGGCTGCAACTCTTGCCCCGTTTTCTGCCTCATGAAACTTATCACCCGTTCTCAGTTCTCTACCTTTCTGTAGCCCTATGTAACATATTACATATCTGGGATCCTGATCTGGTATCATATACCCAGGACTTAAAGGATACTGAGAAACAGTTCTATATAATGAACACACCCGAAGATGATGCATCAGCATGCACTCTCTTCGTTTGGGCGGCACGGGAATTCTGGTAATCCCCAATTTCCTACTCTGTCTTATAACAATTATAAGTTGGAGCGGGACCAACGTTCCCCAGCTCAGTATAACAAGCGGGTTCGGTCAATAATCCGTTTTATTATCTTGATTAAGGCGTGATATGGTCGCTACCAGGAGAGAGAGAGAAGAAAACACTCAGCGTGCGCTCTTGCAAGAATAGATTGGTTATTATTTTATCTAATCAGGATGGCTCCCACTGCTTTTTATCAAATCTTCCTTCAAACCCTAAAAGGAAAGACTAGCCGGGATTAATTACACACTACAAGTTCGCCAATCTTTCAGCCAGGCCAGTGTCGGTACTTTGAGGGAGGTCCCCCGTGCTTTCGCACGAACCTAATTACAGTAAACCTCGTTTTCCTACAGGCGTAACCCCGTTAACACCTTTCTAGACACCTACTTGATCGGCTAATTGTAATGTATAAAACTCTCCCAGGAGTAACTCTTACTCGCAGCGGGTATCGGGATCCAACTATCTCATAGAAGGTATGCAATCTCATTGCAAATTTCAACACTTGAAATTCCCGATAATATTTTGCCCCTAGCTCGCTATGACCTTGACGGAGGCCAAACAACCCATAGTCCGCTAGTCAAGTTCAACCCGTCATTTCCTGATTGAATTAAACCCACCCGCACGACCCTTGACGGAGGCCAAACAACGCCGTACGAATACCCTAATCCAATCGCATCATATGCTAGCAGATAAGCACTAGTTAGCTACCGTACACTACGCCTTGACGGAGGCCAAACAACCGCAGCACGAATACTAACTAGTACGTATCTGAAATGACGGAGGGCTACGACAGGTTTTTCTGAAAACCTATTGCGTAATGAACTTGATATCGTTGTAGAATCAAATGATTTTAAAATGGAGTGCTTTTGAGGCTTTTCTAGTTTTGCTAAAGGAGTCACTCCCGGTGAAGGGATCGTCGGTTCTTTCCTCGTCGAATGAGGTGCGGGATATATCATATATATCACTGTGCAAAGCAGAAACTATAGAAGCTATCAAAAGACAAACCGAGTGTGCAGGATATATCACATATACCGCTATGCAAAGCAAAAACTGTAGCTACCTGTTTTATTTTGAAATTCAATTCTACAACATCTTAGGTTTCTTTTATTTCATTAATCACATTAATGAAGTCCCATCATTTAATTACCTAAACATCACAGATAAATACGACGTACACTTATGCCATCCGCATTCGCCTCGATGTCCCCTCGTGCACCGTTAGGTTAGGTAACTAACGGCAGAGCGGGGCAGGGCTAGCGCGGGTGTAAAACATAAGTAACGTCTATATAATATATCATATATACTATATACTGTATCTATCACAGAACATCACATGATCACATCACAGATATCGCAGCAGAAGAAACATATGAAATATTGGATATACTAGGACGTCCGTGTTTTCAATACGAGCCAGTATAAAACACGGATTCCACGGTCGTGATGAATAGCCAAACCCACACCCCTAGACCCCTACGAGAGCGGCAAGCAACCCTACCAATTCTAGAGTTAGGAGACCCGGACCCGACTCCTCGAGTTGGTCTCCCACTGGACTCCAGAACCCGGTTACTTGTGCCCTCCTCCTTGGGTCTATCCTAGTGCGGAAAAGTAAATAATATACAAACGGTGACTTCTTCCGTATCTTTGTTGGAAAAACGGTGACTTCTTCCGTATCGAATAGCCGGGGGTTTTTTTGTGAGATGAGAGTTTTGTATTTTCATTCATGTAAATTCATATGCTATGTAATATAATATCCGTATCTTTGTTGGACAATGAAGGATATAATTTTGTGTTGCATATCAGGTGCAAAATAACATGGATTCAAAATCAAAATACATCCAGACGGCAACCCCAAGTGATACTCTCCCACTGCGACTGTATGTACATTGGAACCATTTCCAACGCGGAGAGTATGGTCACCTGTCTTCAAAACCTTGCTATTTCTCAGCCCCTGCATAGAATTGCAAATGTGAGAACCTGAACCGGTATCCAATACCCAGGAAGCAGAGTTTATAGAAAAACAGTTTTCAGTCACAAACGCACCTGAAGCAGAAGCATCAACATGCTTCTTCTTAAGACTTAGGTACTCCGTGCAGTTGCGCTTCCAATGTCCTGTCTTGTGGCAATGAAAACACTCGCCTTTCCCTGGGTCTCCAGCCGTGGACTTTCCCTTTCCCTTCACCTTTTTGACTCACCCTGGTGGCCGTTACGTTTAGCAGACCGCTTGCGGCTTGTGGGTGTTTGATATGATCATCACCTGCTGCCGGCGTATTGACGAGTCTTTAGAGTCCTACACAGAGGTTTCCTGGCTCAAGCGAAACAAAATAGGAGCGCATATGAGATATGTGCGGGACCGAGAATAATGCGTGTATGTGATGCCGCATTCCATTCTCGCGAAGAATGTATCGGAAAGGTTGTATGCGATATAACCTAGTTATCGATTCAAGCGTTGATTCGATAAGCCGATACATTGAATACTAGTCGGTTGTGTGCGACATGACCGGATCATTGAATCAAGTGTTGATTTAATGATTTAATGCATAATTATATATTTGATATGTTACTTTGCACTAACTAGTATTGGTTCACTTTAAATGGATTTTTTCACTTGGATTGTGCACATTGTATATGTGATATATTTTTGTGCACTTGTATGTATCATGTTTGATGATGCATGCTAACTTGTGTTTTGTGTGAAGATTAAACCATGGTTGTGAGAGTGGTTAGGGTTTTATTTTCCATTACTTATTTATTCATTTATTTATTTGTTTATACATTTTGGAAAATAAATGGAAAAGAGAAAAGAATGGTGGCTTTATTTGTTCTTTAGTTGAAGCTTCATGAAGCTTTGATAAAGTCAACCATTCTTATCTCATCCTTAACCCTAACCATTCCCACTAACCCTAGTTTAATCTCTACACTTGGCCATGGTTAATTTTATGATAAGAATTGATTTTCTTTTCTTTTTCAATTAACTTATCATATCTTTTCTTCTTCTTCTTCCTTGAACTCAAGAAGAAAAGCTTAGGTCATCAATGGTGATTGATGATAAACAAGTGAGAAATCCAATTCTAAAGTCTACCCACTTCCTATTTCTTCATCCTCTACCTCTTGCCAAGTAGTAGAGTGTGTTTTCTTCACAAGTTTCATCACTTGGTGAAGTCGGAGCTTGATTTAGCGATGCCTCGACGTAGATCATCTTCGGCATGGACATCGACGACCTAGCTCGCTTTTTCTCCGACGAAGCCAACGCTAGAGCCCGAATTTGATTTGGACAGCGGAGAGGACCTCGTTGCGGAGCTATGGAGGTGGAGCACCGGATCTACAAAGGTTGTATTTCCGTATCTTGTAGTTAAGTTGTTAACTAGCTTACTTTTCGCCTAGACATCTAGCAAACGATCCGTAGTCGGGTCTCTCGGCACCTAGATTTTTGAATTTGGCATGTTCGATGCCTTGTGAGACCTCACTAATGTGCCTAGGAACCCTACAGTGGTATCAGAGCACAGTGGGAACCACACAAGACTCTATGACGATCTCGGGTCAACAGACTACTCTGTACCAGTGTCACCAGAGAACTGCCATCTGATGTGAGGTATAATACCATCTGGGAGTTCTCGGCGAGTCCGTCCAGTGTACCCAGTCTCTACTGAGCACCCGTATATCATCTCTGATGTCAAACACCAATGGATATGGGATCATCCATCGCCCATCTGTATGGGTCGAGAAGGTACACGCTAGTCTACTCTGGTATATCGATGCCCTGTCTCGATACACCCACGACTAGGGACTTTGAAGGATGTACTTATGGACTACCATATCCCCACTAGTATGATCCGAATCATAGTCTAGGTAGTCAAGTACAGATCCTAAGGGCTTTACCAACATGTAACAGAGAGACAATCAGTATACACGTTAAGGTAAAGTTCAACCAGATAGCATACTATCATGTCGAGCAAGAAAGTCCTCCCTATATATGTCCCAGCATCCACTACAATATACATCCTATGTATAGTAATGGCCTCTAGGGCATACATATAACTAACAGAAAATGCCCATCTTCGGCTTGAGGAGCTCGATGCCCTCGATGAAGCTCGTCTCATGGCGCAGCATTACCTAAAAGCTTACAAAGTAAGGATGACGCGCTCATACGAAAGGCTAACCAGACCAAGAACATTCCGTCAAGGCGAATTCGTGCTAGTCGTAAAAAGAGCTATGATCCCAAACCGTGCAAAGCGGGGGAAATTCGAGCCAAACTATGAATGCATGTACATCATAGACATGGTCTACCAAGGTGGGGCTTATTTGCTCATGGATATGCATGGTGAAAGACCCTTCCGGCCAATAAACGGCCGGTTCCTTAAGAAATACTACGCTTGACAAGTCACAACTCAGGTTAATGATAGATGACGACGCTCATGTCCGCTTGCTGTCTTCTTGAGTCAAGACTCTATAAGTAGTATCCGGCAAAACTTCGCCTCAAAGCTGGCCCTAGATCGAGATGTTCTTAAACTAACAACGGACCGAGAAGTCCTTAAACTAACAATGGACCGTAATGTCCTTAAACTAAATACGTCACCTCAAACACGGCGATAGTGGAATTCAAGTCCACAAGTCCCAGCGGCGAGGACTGCAACTCAGGTTTTGCTGGCTGCACAGCTGCCCCGGCGGCAAAGTCCCCCATAAGTTCCATTGGCGAACAGAGGGGTAAAAAAACGGTACGTCCATAAGCGAAATGGGCATGGATGAAAACCCGAAAGGGCACCGTGAGTAAAAACAGTAGAGCTACTGGCGAGCTTGTGAAAACCCGAAAGGGCGCAATCTCGTAAAAAAACGGTACGCCCACAAGCGAAATGGGCACGGTTGAATACCCGAAAGGGCGCCGTGAGTAAAAATAGCAGGGCTACTGGAGAGATTGTGAAAACCCGAAAGGGCGCAATCTCGTAATATTTTCACCTACGAGATCCGCTCGACTCGTAAGGAGAACCCCCCTGTGAGACCCTCACGGCTCATAGGATTCAAAGTCTTAAGTTACAGGGATCCAAACCGGTCCTTAAGCCGTCATACTCCCCAAGTTTTCCTACAGGCGGTACAACGTTGGCCCTTGTATACAATCCACGGGCATAAATAAACGATTTCCCCCACCAAGTTCCACCAATCACGAAGAATATCCTCATATGGTGAACGACAATTGTAAGTCCTCTCGACTTATAAGGAGATAATACTCTTATGAGATCCTTATGACTTATAAGAAAGACACCACTTAGAAGTCCTCACAACTTCTAAGGAGACACCTACAAGATCCTCACGATTCGTAGGGAGAAATACCTTTTATGAGACCCTTACGACTTATAAAGTCAAAAACCTTAGTTGACAGGAACCTAACCCTTTTTACTGAGCCACCTTTGTTCAAATCGACAAAGGCAAATGATGATTCGCTCTTGGCAATATCCCAGCTGTGGTGATGCTGATGCCTAAATCGGTATTAAATTTTAAGTCCTTTCACGGTAAATAATGATTCGCTCCTTGCAATATTCCAGTTGCAGCAGTGCTGATGCCAAAATTGGTATCGGATCTCAAGTTCTATACTTGCAACAAAAATCAGCGAGCAAAAAATACATATGAAATAGCCGAAATGATGGGGGAACTCGCAATAAAAATCAGCGAGCAAAATATATGCATTTAAAAACAGCCGAAATGTTTGGGCAACTCGCAATAAAAAACAGCGAGTAAAAAGAAAAGAATAGCCGAAATGATTGAGCACCATGATAAAAAAGCCGAAATGATTGGGCAATCGTGACTTTCGCGATATAAAAAGCTGAAATGATAGAGCATCGCGGGAGGAAATAAAAAAATGAATGAAACTTCTGCCCTACAGGTGAGTCCACATCAACCCCTGTATACAATCCATGGGCACAAACGAAAAGGGAACCACATTTTCCTACCAAGCTCTGTCAAAGGGAGAGCCAAATCTCGACGGTTCATAGACAGCCTAGAGATCAACAACGGCGTTTTTTCTTACTCCAACAGGATGCAGACGCGACGTCAACAAAATAGAGCCATGGCAAAGTCCCTTGTTCTAAGTCTCGACGGTTCACAGACAACCTAGAGATCAACAACGGTATTTCTTCTCATTCCAGCAGGATGCAGATGCGGCGTCAACAAAACGGAGGCATGGCAAAGTCCCTAGTTCCAAATCTCGATGGTTCACAGACAACCTAGAGATCAACAACGGCGTTTCTTTTCATTCCAGCAGGATGCAGACGCGACGTCAACAAACGACCCCACGGTCAAAACAAATGGAGCCATGGCAAAGTCCCTAGTTCCAACCCTCGATGGTTCACCAACAACATAGAGACCACCTCGGGGCCATGACAAAGTCCCTAGTTCCAGGTCTCGACGGTTCATAGAAAACCTAGAGATCAACAACGCCATTTCTTCTCACTTCAGCAGGATGCAGACGCGACGTCAACAAACGACCCCAGGGTCAAAACCAATGGAGCTATGGAAAAGTCCCTAGTTCCAAGCCTCGACGGTTCACTAACAACCTAGAGACTACCTTTGATCCATGGCAAAATCCCTAGTTTCAGGTCTCGACGGTTCACAGACAACCTAGAGATCAACAACGGCATTCCTTCTCAACTCCAGCAGGATGCAGATGCAACATCAACAACCGACCCCAGGGTCAAAACAACGGAGCCATGGCAAAGTCCCTAGTTCTAAGTCTCGACGGTTCACCAACAACCTAGAGACTATCTTGGAGCCATGGCAAAGTCCTTAGTTCCAAGACTCGATGGTTCACAGACAACCGCGACATTCATCTCGTTACAGCAGACGCAATGCCAGCAAATGAAGCGAAGGAAAATCCCTAGCTTCAGGGTCTTGACGGAAACTCAAATAAAACCTGAAAGACTATCGGAGATCATCTCACACAAGCGCAGAGTGGTTATGATTCATCGAGGCTCCTAAACTGAGCCTTACCTCAAGTAAAAAGTGGCATGGAAAATCCCTAACGCTTGCTCTTCCGACGGTAATATGACCTGGGAGATTACTTGAAGACGTCTTGTCCAGCCCCCGAAGGGATCAGAGACACGACAGTCGTGGGGCTACTCGAACAGCAAGACTGCATATCGGGGAATGCATTAGCCAACGCGACGGTACGACGGACAAAAAACCTAGTACCGCAGACCCTAACAGACCTCTGTCATAAAGAACAGAGGTTAACTATGACGTTAAGACCAGTTTGCCTACAAGCCTAAGTGAGGTAAACTAAACAGGCTCCGAAATGAGCTCATAAACTAGAGACTCCGGGATGAGTGAATAAACTACAAACTCCGAAATGAGTTCATAAACTAGAGACTCCGGGATGAGTGAATAAACTACAAACTCCGAAATGTGTATATAAACTACTTCACACCAGATCAAGACATCGAAGAAAAGAGAAATTCCAGTATGAAATAAAATATGTCTTTTATTCATGAATTCAAGTGAATACAAGATACATTGCATAAAGGAATCAAAATGAATACATGTTATTCATGAATCACAAGTTTACAACCAGTACAAGAAAAGGGTACAATGACAGTTATTAAGGAGGGGGTCTTCAACAAATTGACAAGTCGCTCGGGCGCTCCTCTCATTTCGTTCTCGTGGTCAGCTACAACGGCTAACTCCGCTTCGATTTGAGTCCGTTGTTGCAAACAGGATGAAAGATTTTCATCGATTTCTTGCTTGGCAGCTTTGCAGTCCTGCGCGACCCGCTCGGTGAAATCAAGCTTCCGCCTTAGCGTTAACCCATCCGAAATACATCGCTGGAGGTTGTCGAAAATAGCTTTTAGCTGCACAGCATTCACTTCAACCTGGGCATGCAATTGGACGGATTCACTGGAATCCTCCTCATGTTCCTTTCGCCTCAAGATTGCCTCTTGTTTAAAATGGCGAATGAAGGGAACACTCTACTCGACCCACGCAGCCCGCTGAGAGTTCGAGGCCAAAACATCAGGAACGAGACACTTAAGCTCAATCTCGTGCAGGCAGGCCTCGATCTGCCTGCAATAATCAACCTAAGAACTGACGAGATCTTCATTATGGAAGTTCATGAGTGTAGCCAGCATTGGATTGACTTCAACGGCAAAATCCGTAGCAGAAGTGAGGGCCTCAGCATTAAGATTTTCGATAAATTCTCTTAGCATTCGCCGGCTATTCACGGCGCCCCTGGAAGATGTACGTTTAGCGAAGGGCCCCGTGGGTATTGGAATGTGAGAATTAAAAGGAGCCAGGACCGGTGTAATCGTTGCGAAATGAATTACAGTAAAATTTTGACTCGGGGGACAGAAAACACCTGAAGGATGGAATCTATCATACCGGCTGTGGCAGGCTGCAGAGTAGGAAGTACCGGAGGCGTGGCTATTCTTTCGCTTCTTCCTTCGACCTGTGATACTAAGGTCAATAGAAGAAAGGCTTAGCAACGATAAGTTTACTCAAGGGGAGGGGGAGAAATATTAGGTGAAGAATATACTGACCAATACCAGAAGGTGGAAGGATTTCTGACTGAAAAGAAAAGTGCGGGTTTAACACCTGGTACAGATGGTCAAAAAGTACTCCTGCAGGGTTGCGACAATATACAGTCAATACAAGGAGGATTGTATCCACCGTGAAACAAATAAATGAGAAACCCATACCTTCCAAGATTTGAGGAGGAGCAGAAGAAAGTAAAGGGACATCGACCGTCAAAATAGCGGCCGGTGATACTTCCTCAGCCGGCACAACTTCAGGGTTTACCGCGCCTATGCTCAAAACAAACGAAATATCATTAGAAGGGCTTAACAGGATTGAAAAACTCAAAAATAACAACCCAAGGATTACCTGATAGATCAGGGACCGAAACCGCACCGGAAGCATCACCAAGTGTAACGGCTTCCTCACTCTCTCTTGGGGGAATAGATTCTGCACCCATAGCTTCATCCCCTGACTTGATGAGGGCCGTCGTAATACTTGCGACACCCGCCGATACCAAAGAGCTACAAGGAGCCACAAGGAGAAAGAGCAGCAGTCTGGACAGTCCCAGATTCCCAAGAAAGAGGGGCCACTTCGGGCTCTGTAATCATCGGCGTTTCACCTGCCATACCATCGTCAGGACTTGGCCCTGCTTGAAAGAAAATACATATGTCAGAATTTGAGGACTGAGTTCTAATAAAAGACTGGGCGTTACGTTACCTTGAAGTAGCTTTTCAGTTTCTTCCCGAGCTGCACGTGCAACCTGTCTATTGGCGGTAGACAGGGCAGAGGGAACATCCGCCGAAAAAGTGTCAGCAGGCGGAATACTGCTTGAGCCTGCACCTGCGGCCAAAACGGCATCGCGTTCCCTCGCCACGTGCGTCCTATGCTTCCTTTCAGTCCGAGCAGTAAGAACTGACCTCCTTAAGACCTCCGACAGGGGGACGTCATCGTCCGAACTGAACTTTGCCTCCGGAGCCGCTACAACGTCCATCATCAGCTGCTTTAGCAACGCTTCCTGTGGTGACTTTGGGATGGCCGTGACCGAAGTAACTGGCTCTAGAAGCCTTGCTGCATCGCCACTTAGGATTGGCGCTACACTTAGAATGACCTGAGTTACGGTAGTTCCTGCAATAGGGCGTAGAGAAGGGTCATATCATGAATAAAAAGAGTAAAGGCGTAATAAAACTAATTATACCAAGACCCAAAGAAGCGCGGAGCCTCTCTTCCTCCTCGAACGTCCTGAGGGAAGCCGCGAGAGCCTCTTCGGAAGAAATACCTGTTGAAGAAGAAAGCGTCAATAGAAGCATAATAAAGAGAAAAAGGGATAGCCGCAGAAGAATATAACCGAAGTATACCTGATTTCACGATAGAGCAACGCCGCTTCCTCATGAGCCAGTCGCTCGGAAGCCGTGAGGGCAGCCTGTAGATCAGTATCGGTCACAGGCGGGTCGAACAAACCCTCATTGGCATCATATTCGTACAAGCCCTCACTGTAGGGAGCATGTGGCTCTTGGCCGAATACGACATCGGCAGAAAATAGAGACTTCTTCTTTTTCTGCGAATGGACACCAGCGGCCGATGACAAGAGCTTGCGCTTTGCAGGCTTTTTGGGCGGCGGGTCCCAATTTCCGTACCAGTGCCGGATTCTGGGGACACCACGGCTACCGCAGTTACGGGAATATCGGATTGAATCCCCTCAGGGAAAACTCAAGGGACCATGGCTGTAGTAATCTCCCTCAAGGAAGGATGAACGACAGTCCGTCACTTTAAGGGGACAAATGGATTACCAGAGGGACTGCATCCTTATGATCGAGCAATAACCGCCTTTCTTCCCTGATAACAGCACCCGTTGCATGCTGGTACCACGCCGCCATGTAAGCGTTCGAAGCTTTCGGCACATAGCTCGGCTCGCTGATGAGAAAATTGGACCTCGTATTTAATCGCATAAAGTGGTGCAGTGCGCTGCGAATACCCCCTTCCATAGAAGCCGGCTCGGCTAAGAATGCCTCGAGTGGAACACTCTGATTATAACCTGACTGTTGAGCGAAGCGGTGCGGGTTGTACCTCATAAACAGTGCCGAGAAGTTTTGCCTGAATACTAAAAAGCCCGGCCTAATAGAATACAAGTGAAAGATTTCCCGAGCCTTCAACGTGGAAGCCCCGTCTTTGAAAGTGTCACGCAGCGGTTGCACCATCTTAGTTGATTCCTTGCTGATAGTCAAGACTCTATCGACAAAGGTTATGCTGTCCCCAACCATGCGCGGGCGGAGGACCGGTCACCGAGCCTCTCGCTGCGACGGGTCTGACGCAGAAGCGTCAACCAGATACATGACCCAAGGAAAGTTGTAGCTGTCGTAGAAGCAGGGTCGTTTATGGACACCGAAGGCACCTAGCACGTGCATCTCGATCCACGACGTGAAGTAGTGCAACGGAAGATGTATGGGCTTTACCCCTGGCTGAGTAGTGTCTGCCGCTAAGCTCAGGCCATGATAAAGATGAGCCAGCCTTGCGATCCGAACAGCCACACGCGTCCCTGCAATCATGCGGTGGGCCGGATAAAAAACAGACAGCCTCGTATAGTGAGGATGCGTCCGAAGCACAAACCAATTCAACCACAGGCCGATGAACCCCAAAAAGAATGTCTCTTCGTCGACGTCTGGAGCAGCGAGCTCTGCGAAAAGGATGACCGGAACGTCTGGAATAAAGAAATTTTCAAATCCGCCTCTGCCGTGGGCAAGTTATCCAAACCAAAACCGAACGGGTCATCAAGCTTAGCGAATTTCGCGGCTTATTTTGATAAGGCGTCTGGACGAAGAAAGCGGACGATGAAATCTGCAAAGCCAACTTCGTGCCCTCCAGACTCTAAGAACAAACTCTCATAAATGTTCAACATCTTGATTAGGCTTGGGAACCGGTGTTGAACAGCATTATCTGGAGTCAGGCCCATCACCATGTTCCCCAGAGACGCGACCGCGTAGGTTCGTATTGCCTGAGATTCGGAACAGATGCTATTTGGTTTTATCCGTCCACCTCTCCGAAGATGCCAAGTTGATTTATGGCACAGAGTATCGGAGGTTTGGACGGATGCGGCCGATGTAGCAGACTTCGTCAGATTCCCCCTCGCTTGAGGGTTTTTTGATTGTGGGGACGCTCTTCCCTGCAGGCATAAGCCCCTGCAGTTAATTACGCTACCGCATCGCGGTAACAACTTTCTCCTTCTCCAGAATTTCATTTCGTGTTGTGGGTATTTGTTTTGTTTGTGGTTGCCCGTGGATTGTATACGGAGACTAAATTATGCTGTCGTCCGTAGGACGTGGATTAGTCCAAATCCGTATTTACTTAGATTTGGGTTTGGGGTTTTAGTTTAAGGATACGTTAGCCATATTTAAGGCTAAGATCAACTTAAACGTTTGTTAAGGATACGTTAGTCCAGTTTGAGACTAGGATCAACTTAACAGGATCGTTTAGATCCGACAAAAGAGCATTTGGGCTCTATTGTTCCAGTTTAGGGACATAGTGGTCCATTGCATGTATGGCTGTCGGGACCCATCACCTCTCTGACGACGTTGAAGGATTACAACGACAGGTGTCAGAGGAGTTCAGAGATGTACCCTTGAACCGAAGTTGATTGGGGGATCTGTAGTCCAATTTGGGACTAAAGTTTGTTTAAAGGTTTAAGGATACGTTAACCATATTTGAGGCTAAGATCAACTTAAACGGGATCGTTTAGATCCGACAAAAGAGGATTTGGGGGCTCTATTGTTCCAGTTTAGGTACATGGTGGTCCATTGCCAGTTTAGGGACATGGTGGTCCACCGCCAGTTTAGGGACATGGTGGTCCATCACCAGTTTAGGGATATGATGGTCCGTCGCCAGTTTAGGGACATGGTGGTCCATCGCCAGTTTAGGGACATGGTAGTCCATTGGTTTAAGGACGCTTAAGTCCGTGAGTTTAAGGACGCTTAAGTCCATGAGTTGGTTTAAGGACGCTTAAGTCCATAAGTTGGTTTAAGGACGCTTAAGTCCATAGGTTTAAGGACGCTTAAGTCCATGAGTTGGTTTAAGGACGCTTAAGTCCATAGGTTTAAGGACGCTTAAGTCCATGAGTTAGTTTAAGGACGCATAAGTCCATGAGTTTAAGGACGCTTAACTCCATTGGTTGGTTTAAGGACGCTTAAGTCCATAGGTTTAAGGACGCTTAAGTCCATGAGTTGGTTTAAGGACGCATAAGTCCATGAGTTTAAGGACGCTTAACTCCATAGGTTGGTTTAAGGACGCTTAAGTCCATAGGTTTAAGGACGCTTAAGTCCATGAGTTGGTTTAAGGACGCTTAAGTCCATGAGTTTAAGGACGCTTAAGTCCAAGAGTTGGTTTAAGGACGCTTAAGTCCATAGGTTTAAGGACGCTTAAGTTCATGAGTTGGTTTAAGGACGCTTAAGTCCGTGAGTTTAAGGACGCTTAAGTCCATAGCAATGTATGGTTGTCGGGACCCGTCACCTCTCTGACGACGTTGAAGGATTACAACGACAAATGTCAGAGGAGTTCGGAGATGTACCTTTGAACCGGATGTAAATTGATTTAAGAGAGCAGCCGTGCTCAGTCAATTTAATTTGAGGACTTACGGCCAGAATTGGGCTAAGTCCAGTTGAAAAATGTTCAACATTTTTATTTGTAGTTGGCATGTTAGGCCTTGGCTTAGGCTTTGCCCTTTGTTTAATAATTCATAGTATTAATCTTGGTCTCTGTTGGACCTTTATTTAGGCTCTGCCCCTTTTTAAATGATGCACAGCATCTGTTTTGGTCTGACAGACCTTTGTTTGGGCTCTGCCCTTTTTAATAATGCATTGCCTTTTTATTAGGCCTGTTAGGCCTTTTAATTGGGCTCTGTCCCTTCTTTTCAATAATGCAATGCATTAATTCTCTGACACTGGCCATGTGGCCTATCAGGCGCTTTGCGCCAATTAATGAGCGCAAGCGCATGTGGAGGTGACACATGTCACGCTCTGGTGAGCGCAAGCGCAGTGCGCTGCGCTGTTGCGCTGCTGACACGTGGTGCGCTCTGGTGAGTTGCGCAAATTTAAGAGAGCAGTGCTCTATTTTAAAAGCGCATAGCGCAAGTTGTTCTGGAGCTGACACGTGGCGCTCTCTGGTGGTTTGCACCAACCCAAGAGCGCAACAGTGCAGATTTACAAGTGTAAGGCACTGTTAATTATCTTGATCCAATTTTGGATCAAAGAAAAGAATCTTTTAAGATTCCAGAACCAAGGGTTCAACAAAAGGCAATGCCTTTGAGTAGATCAAATGATCTAAAGAAGAAGTAAATTACTTCTTTTCTATTTATCATTTTTTATTGAAGATCTTTGATCTTATTCTTAGATCATTGATCTTTTTTAGAAGAAAATTCTTCTTTTTCTAAAGGTTTTACCTTTTTCTTTCTTTTTTTCTGAATTCTTCTCAAAGTTCTTATAAGAGCTCTTGTGAATTCTCTCTGTGTTTTCTTTTTTTTTAGACTTGGGGTCTAGGGGCCTTTATATAGTGCCAATAGATTTGTTAAATTAGTTAAAGAGATTTTTCTCTGAGTGATTTAGGGATTTTTCCCTACCATTGGATCTTTGATTCAAGGGCTCCTGTTTTACAGGAGAGAATCTTATTGTTTTAATAAGATCAGAAAAATCTTTCAGAACTTTAATTCTGTTTGGTGCAAGCGCACCTGCGCTTGACACGTGTCGAGCAGCGCAGAGCGCAGCGCAACTGCACTAGCGCAACTGCGCTGACACGTGTCGCGCAGCGCAGAGCGCAGATTATCTGAAGTGTTGCTTCTTTTAATTTTTTTACTTTAAATAGAGTCTTGCTCTGATTGGGTGCGCTGTGCTGGCGTGTCAGCTTTTGACACGTGGCGCGTTGCGCGCAGCGCAAGGAATCTGAAGCGTAGCTTCAATTTTTGAATTTTTGAAATTAAAACAGAGCTTTGCTCTGATTGGGGGAAACAAATGCCCCCCCACCGTTGCGCTCACGTGGCACACACGTGAGTGCAGCGGTGGAAAAATCCTGGCCGTTGGATCAACTGAGGAGTTGAAGGGGCGCAAGCGCCTATAAATAGGACCCTTGGCCCTCAGTAGATGATTACCATCTTCAAGAACTTTTAATTTTCAGAGCCTTGCTCTTGTTTTCAAGAACTCCAGAGCCTTGCTCTCATTTCCAGAGTTAGAACCTTTAGAAAAACTTTAGGTAAAATTAATCTTAAATTAAATTAATTTTAATCAATCTTAACCAACAGAGCCTTGCTCTCATAGATCTTCTGATCTAAAGAAAACCCCTTTGGGGTTTCACCAACAGAGCCTTGCTCTCAAGAATCCACAGATCTAAAGGGATCTTGTTTTCTTAATCCATGAACAGAGCTTTGCTCTTCGAAAAAATATAGATCTTTTTTATCTGAAAATGAAGAACTCTTAAGAGTTTTCATGGATCTTGAAGATCCCAAATTTTTAATTTTCAGGAGTTAGTTAATAATAATTTTTTTTTCTTTGATGAATTTTCTCATCATTATTACAGTGCTAGGCTCTTTTAAGGAATTTTATTCCCTTGAGACCAGAGTTTGACAAGTGTCACTCTGTGACAGAGCTTTGCTCTGAGAGGGGGGATCTTCTCCTTGTCTCTAGGGATTTTTCACTTAATGGGAATATTCTTTTTGGGGATCTCCTCATTAATTGATAGTCTCATCCAATGATTGGGCTGTCTTATTAACTGATGCATGGTCATCTAGATTTTGTGGGTCCCACTTTGGTCCCCTTTCCACCGCACTGCAGTGTGGTACAACTTTTAAAGTTCCAAGTGTCAGAAATTAAAATTTATAATACTGACAGTTAATCTCCGCCCCTCTTCTTTTTGCAGGCAACATGTCTTTAGATACCTCGTTCCCATTCGTTCCCTCAGAGGGATGATTCCCTGGAGCACCCGTAGACCGGGAGGTCCTAGCCTTGATCAGAGACCATGATCCGGAACAGAAGAACCTTCACCTTTGGGGGTCGTGGTACAATCAAATTATCAGGGGTCGACAGAGCTTTTCATGCGCAGTACCATCAGAGCCCATCATAGAGATCCATTATGCCGACTCACCCCCGGTGAGGTATGCCGTAGAGATGGTCGATTGGACTTCAGAAGGTCTTCTTCATCCTGCCATAGCTGCAATTCCCGTTCAGCCTCCCATGGTTTTGGATATCTTAGGACGCTGTATTTGTCAAGGCGAGGTGCGACCCTGGGGGCAACCATATAATATAGGTCTGATCCCCCGTCATCCGATCGGTTATCTGCCGTGGGCTCGTTACATCTTGTCAGCGAGGAAGTCGCAGTTGATTAGGCTTGGGTTGTACACCGCTATTTATGCTTCTCTCTTTCTATATCCTACGCTTCCTACCTGGTGGGTTAAGGCTTTTTTGGAGCAATGGAATATCCCTACCCACACTTTCCTCGCATTGGACCGAGAAGTGTCGATTTCCTTAGAAGAGTTCACAGAAGTTTCCGGCTTACCGGTCATAGGGGAGCATTACGAGGAGCTGCTTCCTACGGACGAATACGTCTTCGGCGCTAAGCCAGCGATAATGGGCCTTACTCCGGCGAATGCCGTTCAACACGAATTTCCCAGTTTGATCAAAGTGTTGAATATCTACGAGGGCCTTTTTATCGAATCTGGGAGTCGCGGGGTCAGTTTCGAGGATTTCATCGCCCGTTTCTTTCACCCAAACGTCCTCTCGGCGGAAGCTGCTAAGTTTGCCATGCTTGATGACCCTTTCGGTTTAGGTTTGGACAACCTGCCAGCGACGGAAGTAGATCAAAAGAGTTTCTTCCTTCCTAACTCCCCGGTTATCTCTTTTGCGGAGGTTGCAGCCCCTGGGATGGATGAGGAAGCGTTCTTCTTAGGATTTCTTGGACTATGGCTGAGTTGGTTTGCGCTTCCGATGCATCTACGCCGTATGAGGCCATCTGTCTTTTACCCAGCTCACCGGATGACCATTGGGGTAAAAGTGGCCGTCGGGATCGCCGGTTTAGCACACCTGTATCATGGCCTTAGCCAAGCGGCGGATGCTAACGAATCTGGAGTACCGCACGTGATCTTTTCGATGCATTTCTTCATGTCCTGGCTAGAGCTACATGCACTTGGCGTTTTTGGTATGCCAAAAGGCCTTCGTTCTATGACAGGTGCAGCTTCCCTCGGATTATGCGATTAGTCGGCGCCTCCATTGTAAATCCGTCGCCACGGCATGCCAGAGGTTTTCTCCTTTGCCCCCGCACAGTTGGAGACGGGATGTCCTTCACTGACAAAGTGTTAACCATTGGAAAGGCATCTACTACCTCAGTGCGGCCATTGCAAGATATTTTCAAAGATGGGGCCTCAGTTCTGACAGCCTGGGAAACCCTCCACTTGTACTCTATAAGACTGGGTTTCCTGGTATTTAGGAAAAATGATGTGGCGCTTTTCATGAGATACAACCCGCATCGTTTTGCCCAGCAACTGAGCTACAATCAAGGAGTGCAATTGGAGGCTTTCTTGCTGGAACCTGCTGCCACTGAAGAAGGGATGCGGAGCGCGCTGCATCACTTCATGTGTCACGTCCCGAAAGTAGGGAACATCACCGGCACTTAAACTACGAAACGTCTCGAGACGTATGTAATCTAAGTAAGCCGAAAACCCAGAAATCCAAACTAAGAAAAGTAGTAGAGTGAAGGAAAACCAATTTAAATCAAGTAGTTTTAATAGCACAAGCCGAATTATGCGTTTTTAAAAACATCAAATATTTCCTGAAAATTTCGGCAGAGTCTCCTTTGTAAATACTGGCCCCCAAATGGGATACAACATGAATAGTATACGAAATCAATAAAAGGCATCCCCAAGCGGGAGCTAGCACTTCATCAATCGACGGTCACAACCACACAAGCAATATAATATACAACGCCGAGGGTGAGGATCAAAACTCAAAAGGAAACTCAAAATAACAAGAAATCCACAGAAATATAACGCGCGACTCTAAGGTCGAAAGAATAACATCACTGGTCTCTATTTCAAAAATAAATACAGGTTTGGTTGATGGAATTTACTAGATACAACTGAATAATATTATACAAAGTAATATGATGGGTACGATACTAATAAACCCACCTACTAGCAAGTCACCCGAAAGAAGCAGTGCCAGCAAAGCCGTAATGAAGCCTGTACGGCAAAACCTACAAGGAACTGTGGCACAACGGGGGTGAGTTGCCAATTCGTGAGTAGAAAAACATCTACGAACAGAAACCGCATGAACAACGCAATCCTAGGTCAACGATCATAATATATCCTCAAATATATATAACATGCAGCCTATAACAATGATTAGGGTAAATATCTAACCCGAGTGTAATCCCATGTGCCCGTGTCAGTGCCTCAGGTAGCAATATATCATATGGATGATGTATGAATGCATGAAACAGAATGCATGTACTGAATAAAACTGCTTTCATAATTTAGTGAGATTTCTGTACTTTCGTAAGAGGTATTATAAATGAAATCAGCATAAACAGTGTCTAGCATCGACACAAAACATAAATCCCAATGTCTCAATATCTCAGGATCTCAATGTCTCAATCTCACTATCTAGGGCGCCGTCAATCCAGACCGGCCCCTACCATCAATCCCAAGACCACGACGGTATCCTCCGGATATCCGACGCGTCGGGTAATATCACCGGTCGGTAGTGCTCCCTTGCCAGGCTCAATGCCATCATCTGCGATCCTCTTGCCCCGGGGTACCGCACCGGGTCCACCATGTACCCGAAACGGTTCCTCCACTTTTCGAACTCGGGTCTCGAAATCCAACAGCAAACTCATGGTGGACGACTCATATATCATGGAAAAACCGCACTTTTTATTTAAAAGAGAGGGAAGAAGAAGTTTATTTATGTTTTTGCGGTTTTCCTCCAAATCCAAGAAATCTCATGAAATCCGAATCCAAATCATCAATAGCACGTAAAACCATGAATATAGGCATGAAAATCTATGAATGCGGCATAACAATGAATAACAGTATGCATGAAGTGACAAGTAATAACTACAATGTCTAAACTGGCATATAAGGCAGGTACACTAATATCATGCCAAACTACTAACTAACATGCTAAGTCAAGCAATAATATTTTCTAAGGTGTACGTGACATGATAATTACCGATGAAGATGTGTGTGAGCCGGCAAGTAAGTGTACGTGGTACATACGCATCATCGGTAATGGTGCTGGTGTCCTAACAGTATGATATCAACAATGCAATAAGAAATTATAATATAAGTATGCGATGCGGAGCGAACAGCAATAATGAGCGGGAGCTGAATACTAGACACAACAACAACTAATATGGGCTAACAACTACACTAAACTATAGGGCTGAGCTATCAAGCTAAACTAAAGGTAAGGAAACCGCCTAACACCTGAGTCGATACATATGTATATATATATTAGTCGGTGATCCCGCCTCGATAATATCACATCCGATACCATATCTATAATCAAATATTCCCTAGTCAAGAGTGCGGATCAAACATCAATATATAGCTCATACGTAAATCCGTCGTACGGCATCCCAAGTCTGGGTACGGGTCAATATCACATTCATCATATTATTCATCTGGTATATCAAATATCATGATCGGGGTACTAATCTACGTCTAGTACAATACTGATACCGCATAAGTATGCATGCACGTGTGTGAAACACTACGTCAAGGACCCGCTACAATGTCATGTCGTATCTCAAATACAAACCCTGCCATATCACCGATCTCACGGCCTCAAATCAAATCTCATCGACTCATCTCAAATCCCAAGTACTATTCTCATCATCCATGCATGTGTATATGAATGTATATATGCATAGTCCCTTACCCATGCGTATATACATATATACACATCCCCATCTACGCACAAGAAAGTAATGTATGCAAGTCTGTGTGTGCGTATGTGGGTATAACAACTACTCTAGGGTTTCGCAACTAACCCAAAGCTAATCCATGAACACATAATCATATCATGAATAAACATTCTCGTATCATAAAACACCTATATAAACATATATATATGAACTATACTACGGACTGCGGGGGTGCTATACGCCATCCACCCGACTTCTTCCCGTAGATATAAATCTACTCACCTGATATTCGCTCACCGGTGCCGACGCCGCCACGCTCTTGCTTGTCGTCTCGAAGTCTTCGTAAGGGTACCTACATATCATAACGCACCGCATCGCATTAAAATCCGACTCATGACCAAAACGATACACGAATCTCACATAGGTCAAAACTTATGGTTTGCTTTCTCAAATCAACCCCAAAACCCTCGACATCGGCGTACAAACGCCGAGTGGTCGCGAAAAACTCAAACGCACCAATCGTGGTTTCAAAACTCATTAATTATATAAGAAATAGGTTTTAATTCATCAAAACCATCAAATTAAACAAATCGTTTTATTTCCCAAAAACCTAGTTAGCGGTCATTAACCGTTTTTAATACAAATCTTGATGTTTTAGCAAAACTAGTGGTTACAATATTCACTAATTAGCTTAAATAGGCCACATAAAAATTTATTATATTTTTAATCTTGCCAAAATTCCCTTAAACCAAAACCTAGTTAGCACAAATACCCTTTTTGTTCAAAACTTGAAGTTTTAACCAATAAAAACATTTCAATAATTTTTGTGGCCAAAATGCTCACTAAATAACACAATTAGGTCATACAAATCACTTTCATATATTAAACTCATCAATTTATAAATATTTTAAAAACCTAGTAAGCACAAAAAAAAAATCCAAATTTGTGCAAACATCGCGGATTTGCGATAAAGTGCACACAATATCGCGCAAACACCCAAGTTAACCATTAGAAAGCCACTACAATTAAATTAACCCAATTACCATGCTTCAAAACCCATTTTCCATACACAACCGTTTCTTGATTTTTCAAAATGAGCAATTACAATCCAAACTATACATGAAAACACTAAATTAACACTAATTTGAGCCCACTAAGCAAAGTAACCTCTTAAATTTGGTTTGTATAATAACTAGATAACAAAATAACTTAATTAACCTAATAATGATTTTCCAAATCCGAATTCAACTCAAGCCATAAACTTTAAAAAAACCAGTATGCAAATAGCGCTAAAATTAACACTAAAACAACTCAATTAAAGAAATCTAACCATAAGAATTTAAATGGGTAGAAATTATACCTTAAAAATCTAGAGATCTAGCAAGAAGAATTTGCCTCCAATGATGGCTTCATAGCACCATGATTCAAGTTATAAAAGTTAAGGAGAATGGGATGAAGAATGGAAATTAATTTGTGAGATTTAAATTGGATTTTGGAGCAATTTTTTGATTAAAATTGAAGGAAATGAAAAGAGGAAAGTGAAGGGGGAGGGGCTGCAGATTTTCGGCCAGGAGGTGATGGGGGGAATGGTGTGGGTGTTGTGCAAAATTTTCCAAGTCAACCCCCCTCAAATTAAGGTACACTAAGCCTCCAAAACAATATATCTTAACCTATAACTTTAAACTCTATTTCACACATACAAATGAGATGGAGAAAATTTTTGAGGGGGAGAAGTGGGATGCTGATGGTAGGCTCAGCCATGGAGGGGTGAGGGTGTGTGTGAGTGATTAAAAAAAGAATTCCATGCAAAAAGACCCCCCACAATATCATATTTGCAAGTTTTAGTTCAAATAATTAAAATTTTAATTTCCATCGATTATAACTAAATAAAACTTAAAATAAAATACTAAAAATTTATATTACAACTAGATTTTAGTTGTCATGGTTCTATAGATTAAAATTAGCCCAAAGAAATTTGTATTTATCGCTAATTTAATGTATTTTTACCGGCTTAAAATAATATTAAAAATTGAAAAATTAGGGAAAAATTTTAAACGACCAGAATTTTATAAGTAACTCATTAGCTACTAAAAACTAGCAATTTCCTATCTAAATTATGTATAATTAGTCCTCAACTGTAAAATAACAAAAAAGACGATTTACGGAAAAATACCAAATTTTCACCGATTTTCGGGAAAACACCAAAACGACTTTTCAAGGCGTTACAATCTTCCCCCCTTAAAGAAATTCGGTCCCCGAATTTAAATTAAAACTCCCCCCAAATACTAAAACATCTAAGCAAAACCATCAAGTCGTCGGGGCTCCGAAATCATAAGTACATAAAACAAATCGTAGCGCAGCGCATGCGCATGAAAAATGAGTATATAACTCAAAATCAAAACTCCGTCAAGCATCCCGCAATCATCGTAGTCATGGTAAAGACACAAATGTCAAATCCAATACAAAACCAATATGATATTACTCGAAACTATACATGTAAATATCCAATCTATATATGTAAATATCTGAAGGAAATGCATGACAAATCCTTTAAAGTCGCTGTGCAATGCACGCAGCACTGCACAGTGGCGGACGTCTATTGTAAGAAAATAACTACATATATATATATATCCTTTGTTTAATATGTACGTTCCGCCGTTTTGGAAACAATTTAGAAGGGTCTCCTTGTTTTAAACATTTCGTGTCATATCAGACACGTAGGTAAATACTGAGACTATAGCTCGCCTTTTGGAAATCCCTTCAATAACAATCAATGCATGCAAAATATATTCAGGTACTGTCCTCTGACTAGTCCTGGTCAGTACAAAAACTCATAGCAATCATCATAAAAACGTACTGCTCCATAAGAAATCAATCCTAAAATATGCATATAAATGCTATGTGCGTCTGGTGCGCACGGAAATCAGAATCCATATATGTGCCATACATGCACACAGAAACAATATCTAAGTGCATCGGGTGTGCACACAACATCTGTCATAGGTAACGTGTGTGCCTGACAGCAAGGACAGGTGCATCTGACATGCATGAAAAATATCAATTTAGTGCATCTGGTGTGCACCAAAATCGCTTCTCAAAACATGCGCTCAACATGCACGAAAATCCAAACCAGATGCATCCATCATGCATGAAATCATGAAATCCAATATCAAGCGCCGAACATGCGCAAAATCAAATCAGGTGCACAAGGTGCACAAAACAAACATCGAGTATCACAATCGAAATCGAGGTGCAGTGCATCTAAGTGCACAAAATGCGTATCACTGCACTGCAAGCATATGTGAATCATACCGAGTGCAAAAACCAAATCGTGTGCGCATATACGCACAAAATCAACTCAACTGTATGGAACCCATAAAATTATAAACGTGAGAAGCCAAGGCACGAAAATGATATCAAGTGCAACAACTGTGCAAAAATCGTAAATACTCAGTAGGTGCAACCATGGTGCATGAAAACATATATCGTGAATCTCAATCATCAAAATCAATCATGCGAATAGATCGCCCAAAATACCTAAAATCAAGTATGGCGGAATAGTCCCGCTCAAGCACATCCTCCAAGAATCTCTGGCCAACTGTCGTGGTCACTCATAGCATGTCTCGTCGACGATCCTGAACTCTGGCCTGCCGGTGTGCGTAACATGACCACTCCTGGGTCCAAGTCTTCTCGTAATTCATTCCAGAAAGGTCCTGTCGAAATCTCTCCCAAATCTCATCTCTGCCGAACTGTCCGGAAGTCATCGTCCCTTACTAGATCTGTTCTCGTTCCGGAATGGCTGCATACTCATCGCGACTCCTTCTGGAAGGTATATCCAAGTACAATGCCTCGGCATGCGTATCGCATCACTGATGGCGGAGTGGAACGTCGTCTCATCAAGATCTCGTACGAACCTCTTACTCTACTTTTCTCCGATGTCGACTGCTTCGGACTCGTCTCGTTGTGGCTGCATGGACTGAGCTCCAACGGCTACCCTCGTATCTGGAGTCTCCCAAGAATGCATCTTACCACCTAGCATCCGAATGAAGTCGAACCATCCGATCGATCTGTCAAAACCTCATAATCTCCCAAGAGCTTAACATCTTGGGTACAGTTTAACAATATCGAGTACGTACCACAGCATCGATGGTCCAGCCGTAGAAGGGCAAACCCAAGCCTCTCTAATGGCGCCGCGGAACTGCCGTAAACCCTAAGATTCAATGGCTTTCACACGGTCATTAAGTCGAGTTAGGGTTTCATTCTTCTAGAGGGTCCATAGAATTGCCTGCATTTCTTTCCGAATACTTTAAACTTGGAATAATAGGTTGCTGACATTCGATCGTCTCTGTCGACTCTCAACGTCTCCGCGTGAAGTCGTCTCTAACTGGAATCAATCTATCTGATGACCTCGCATCGGGGTAGCGAACGAACCACATGTCCTAATCATTCATCCTCGGTGACTAGCGACCTTCTATCATCTCTTAGTACAACTCGTCCTGCAATAGCTCCAACATCTGGGGCGATATCTCGTCGTTCGCAGCAATGACTGGCTCACTCGTCTGCACGTTGAACAGTGCCTCAATCATCATGAATAAGCAATACACCAACGGTCATCAAAATATGGTTGGCCTCTGTCATTGGCTCAATCCTCTGGGGCTGATCTGCACGTCTGAGTAATCTCATACAGCAATCCACCCAACGCTCGTGGTGCGAAAACACAATGAAAAGACACATCTCTGCAATCGAGTGTCGCCGGAATCACGCCCTGGTCAGTCCTCGTTCTTGACGAGCTCGTGCTGACCGCAACTCTAGCCGTAGCTCTTCCTGTCGGTAATCGTGGCAGCGAACCGTAACTGGTACCGATGAGGCTAGATCAGGAATGAATATGATACTGAGCAAAGAAATGTATATCCTAAGGCTCCTTAAGTGGAGTAGCGTATCGTAAGTATGTCGCGGAACATACCACGGTACGTTACTCTACTTTATTCACCTATTCCATCAACCAAGGGTCATCCTACGCTCCGAAGGTAAAACCTAACGCTCTGATACCAACTTTGTCACGTCCCGAAAGTACGGAACATGACCGGCACTTAAACTACGAAACTTCTCGAGGCGTACGTAATCTAAGTAAGCCGAAAACCCAGAAATCCAAACCAAGAAAAGTAGTAGAGTGAAGGAAAACCAATTTAAATCAAGTAGTTTTAATAGCATAAGCCGAATTATGCGTTTTAAAAAATATCAAATATTTCCTGAAAATTTCGGCAGAGTCTCCATTGTAAATACTGGCCCCCAAACGGTATACAACATGAATAGTATACGAAATCAATAAAAGGCATCCCCAAGCGGGAGCTATCTCTTCATCAATCGATGGTCACAACCACACAAGCAATATAATATACAACGCCAAGGGCGAGGATCAAAACTCAAAAGGAAACTCAAAACAATAAGAAATCCACAGAAATATAACGCGCGACTCTAAGGTCAAAAGAATAACATCACTAGTCTCTATTTCAAAAATAAATACAGGTTTGGTTGATGGAATTTACTAGATACAACTGAATAATATTATACAAAGTAATATGATGGGTACGATACCAATAAACCCACCTACTAGCAAGTCACCCGAAAGAAGCAGTGCCAGCAAAGCCGTAATAAAGCCTGTACGGCAAAACCTGCAAGGAACTGTGGCACAACGGGGGTGAGATGCCAACTCGTGAGTAGAAAAATATCTACGAACAGAAACCGCATGAACAACGCAATCCTAGGTCAACGATCATAATATATCCTCAAATATATATAACATGCAGCCTATAACAATGATTAGGATAAATATCTAACCCGAGTGTAATCCAATGTGCCCGTGTCAGTGCCTCAGGTAGCAATATATCATATGGATGATGTATGAATGCATGAAACAGAATGCATGTACTGAATAAAACTGCTTTCATAATTTAGTGAGATTTCTGTACTTTTAAAAGAGGTATTATAAATGAAATCAGCATAAACAGTGTCTAGCATCGACACAAAACATAAATCCCAATGTCTCAATATCTCAGGATCTCAATGTCTCAATCTCATTATCTAAGGTGCCATCAATCCAGACCGGCCCCAACCATCAATCTCAAGACCACGACGGTATCCTCCGGATATCCGACGCGTCGGGTAATATCACCGGTCGGTAGTGCTCCCCTGCCAGGCTCAACGCCATCATCTGCGATCCTCTTGCCACGGGATACCGCACCGGGTCCACTATGTACCCGAAACGGTTCCTCCAATCCTCGAACTCGGGTCTCGAAATCCATCAGCAAACTCATGGTGGACGACTCATACATCATGGGAAAACCGCACTTTTTATTTAAAAGAGAGAGAAGAAGTTTATTTATGTTTTTGCGGTTTTCCTCCAAATCCAAGAAATCTCATGAAATCCGAATCCAAATCATCAATAGCACATAAAACCATGAATATAGGCATGAAAATCTATGAATGCGGCATAATAATGAATAACAGTATGCATGAAGTGACAAGTAATAACTACAATGTCTAAACTGGCATATAAGGCAGGTACACTGATATCATGTCAAACTACTAGCTAACAAGCTAAGTCAAGCAATAATATTTTCTAAGGTGTACGTGACATGGCAATTACCGATGAATATGTGTGTGAGCCGGCAAGTAAGTGTACGTGGTACATGCGCATCATCGGTATTGGTGCTGGTGTCCTAACAGTATGATATCAACAATGCAATAAGAAATTATAATATAAGTATGCGATGCGGAGCGAACAGCAATAATGAGCGGGAGCTGAATACTAGACACAACGACAACTAATATGGGCTAACAACTACACTAAACTATAGGGCTGAGCTATCAAGCTAAACTAAAGGTAAGGAAACCGCCTAACACCTGAGTCGATACATATGTGTATATATATTAGTCGGTGATCCCGCCTCGATAATATCACATCCGATACCATATCTATAATCAAATATTCCCAAGTCAAGAGTGCGGATCAAACATCAATATATAGCTCGTACGTAAATCCGTCATACGGCATCCCAAGTCTGGGTACGGGTCAATATCACATTCATCATACTATTCATCTGGTATTCTCTTTATCAAATATCATGATCGGGGTACTGATCTACGTCTAGTACAATACTGATACCGCCTAAGTATGCATGCACGTGTGTGAAACACTACGTCAAGGACCTGCTACAACGTCATGTCGTATCTCAAATACGAACCCTGCCATATCACCGATCTCACGGCCTCGAATCAAATCTCATCGACTCATCTCAAATCCCAAGTACTATCCTTATCATCCATGCATGTGTATATGAATGTATATATGCATAGTCCCATACCCATGCGTATATACATATATACACATCCCCATCTACGCACAAGAAAGTAATGTATGCAAGTCTGTATGTGCGTATGTGGGTATAACAACTACTCTAGGGTTTCGCAACTAACCCAAAGCTAATCCATGAACACATAATCATATCATGAATAAATATTCTCGTATCATAAAACACCTATATAAACATATATTTATGAACTATACTACGGACTGCGGGGGTGCTATACGCCATCCACCCGACTTCTCCCCGTAGATATAAATCTACTCACCTGATCTTCGCTCACCGGTGCCGACGCCGCCACGCGCTTGCTTGTCGTCTCGAAGTCTTCGTAAGGGTACCTACATATCATAACGCACCACATCGCATTAAAATCCGACTCATGACCAAAACGACACACGAATCTCACATAGGTCAAAACATATGGTTTGCTTTCTCAAATCAACCCCAAAACCCTCGACATCAGCGACAAACGCCGAGTGGTCGCGAAAAACTCAAACGCACCAATTGTGGTTTCAAAACTCATTAATTATATAAGAAATAGGTTTTAATTCATCAAAACCATCAAATTAAATAAATCGTTTTATTTCCCAAAAACCTAGTTAGCGGTCGTTAACCGTTTTTAATACAAATCTTGATGTTTTAGAAAAACTAGTGGTTACAATATTCACTAATTAGCTTAAATAGGCCACATAAACATTTATTATATTTTTAATCTTGCCAAAATTCCCTTAAACCAAAACCTAGTTAGCACAAAAACCCTTTTTGTTCAAAACTTGAAGTTTTAACCAATAAAAACATTTCAACAATTTTTGTGGCCAAAATGCTCACTAAATAACATAATTAGGTCATACAAATCACTTTTATATATTAAACTCATCAATTTATAAATATTTTAAAAACCTAGTAAGCACAAAAAAAATTTCCAAATTTGTGCAAACATCGCGGATTTGCGATAAAGTGCACACAATATCGCGCAAACACCCAAGTTAACCATTATAAAGCCACTACAATTAAATTAACCCAATTACCATGCTTCAAAACCCATTTTCCATACACAACCCTTTCTTGATTTTTCAAAATGAGCAATTCCAATCCAAACTATACATGAAAACACTAAATTAACACTAATTTGAGCCCACTATGCAAAGTAACCTCTTAAATTTGGTTTGTATAATAACTAGATAAAAAAATAACTTAATTAACCTAATAATGGTTTTCCAAACCCTAATTCAACTCAAGCCATAAACTTTAAAAAAACTAGTATGCAAATAGCACTAAAATTAACACTAAAACAACTCAATTAAAGAAATCTAACCATAAGAATTTAAATGGGTAGAAATTATACCTTAAAAATCTAGAGATCTAGCAAGAAGAATTTGCCTCCAATGATGGCTTCATAGCACCATGATTCAAGTTATAAAAGCTAAGGAGAATAGGATGAAGAATGGAAATCAATTTGTGAGATTTAAATTGGATTTTGGAGCAATTTTTTGATTAAAATCGAAGGAAATGAAAAGAGGAAAGTGAAGGGGGAGGGGCTGCAGATTTTCGGCCAAGAGGTGATGGGGGGAATGGTGTGGGTGTTATGCAAAATTTTCCAAGTCAACCCCCCCTCAAATCAAGGTACACTAAGCCTCCAAAACAATACATCTTAACCTATACCTTTAAACTCTATTTCACACATACAAATGAGATGGAGAAAATTTTTGAGGGGGAGAAGTAGGCTTCTGATGGTGGGCTCGACCATAGAGGGGTGAGGGTGTGTGTGCGTGATTACAAAAATAATTCCATGCAAAAAGCCCCCCCACAATATCATATTTGCAAGTTTTAGTTCAAATAATTAAAATTTTAATTTCCTTCAATTATAACTAAATAGAACTTAAAATAAAATACTAAAAATTTATATTACAACTATATTTTAGTTGTCATAGTTCTATAGATTAAAATTAGCCCAAAGAAATTTGTATTTATCGCTAATTTAATGTATTTTTACCGGCTTAAAATAATATTAAAAATTGAAAAATTAGGGAAAAATTTTAAACGACCAGAATTTTATAAGTAACTCATTAGCTACTAAAAACTTGCAATTACCTATCCAAATTAGGTATAATTAGGCCAAAACTGCAAAATAACAAAAAAGATGATTTACGGAAAAATGCCAAATTTTCACCGATTTTCGGGAAAACACCAAAACGACTTTTCAAGGCGTTACATCATGCGTCTGAATACGGGCTCTCATTTTTTCATCAGCGAGCCGGCTTGCGCCTCACAAATCTTTAATATATATACGGCGTGGTACCAGCATTCGACAGGCGCCGTTATCAAGAAAGAAAGGCGATTGTTGGTTGACCGTAACGGTATGCCTCCCGGCAGCGACCGCAAAGCTCCCCTGGTGCCAAGGACCCCCGTAGTCCCTCCGCTGAGAGATGCTGGAGCCGAACCACCGCGCGTGCTGAGTCCTCCGCGTGGATTACCTCGTGCTACTGCAGACATGCCACCAGCGCCCCGTGCTCCAGTGGAGACGGTGAATATGGTTTCTGTAACCCTTCGAAAATCGTTTAGGCAGTTTTTCGGCAAACGGCTAATTTTTCGGCTTTTTCCGTAAAAAGTCAAAATTGATATTTTTCATTGTAGACCTAATTATACAAAATTTAGATAAGATATTACTATAATTTTGTCACTAAAATGTCACTTATAATTATCTAGTTAAATAAAAAAAAATTCGTAATTAATTATTTTTTTATTATTTTAAGCCTTTTTAAATACATTTAATTAGGGATAAATACAAATTTAATTAGGTAAATTTCTTAATTAGGAGTCTTTATAAGCTAAAATATGGTGTTAATAAAATTATATCATGGCTTGCAAACTTTTAGTTTTAAGGAAGGAAATTTAATGAAAAATGAGGTAAAATAAGGGTTTTTTTGTAAAATGTTGAAATGAAAAGTATTAAATGATATCATATGATGTTTTGTGGACCTAGAAACTTCCTTAAAATTTCCCCACCTCCTCCTAAAGCTTCAGCCGACCCTCTTGCTCCAGAATTTCTTCATTTCCCCACTTCATTGTGCTTCATTTTCTTGCTAAAATCCTTTAAAAATCAACAAATTTCCACCTCCATTCAAACCCAAACCCTAATCCCATCTCTCTTCAACCCAAATGAGTTCAAAAACTTGATGAAAGGAGGCTTCTTGGTGACTTGATCATGCTAGGATTCAATTGGGGAGGTAAAAATTCTAAACTAGTTTGCTTACTTGTGGTTTAATTGTGCTAGAATTTCAATTCTAAATATTAGTTTAGTATTAAATGTTTGATTAGGAAAAATCAAGAGAAGGTTTTGATTTTAGAAATTAGGGTTTGTAGCATAATGCTTGGATTATGTTAGGGATGGTTATCTAGGTGATTGGAGTGGTTAATTGTGTATTGGTATGCTCGCTAAAACGACAAATTTCAATGTTTGTATCGATTTGGTTTGAAAATCGCTTAATAGATTTTTACGAAAAATAGTATGCGTTCAAATTGCGCTAGGTTGGCAATATTATTAGCTTCGTATAGGATTATTAGAGTGCGCGAACGCGGGGTTTCGTCTAGTCGGGATGTAGTTTTGTCGATTTCCCCGAAATGACGATTTTAGCTAAAAATTAGCGATTTTCGTGCGTTTTCCCGCGCACCGAGGGCGTGCTATGATTAATTTGAGAGCGTCGAAAATTGTATATAGTTACTTGCATCGTTTTAGGTATTGTAATCTTCTGCTTGGTATTGTGCAAATTTAGGATCGGTCGGAGAAACATCGGACACGGCGCGCAAAGGCAAAGCGGTGGCCGGATCAGATTAGCGGGGATTTCTGGTGAGTAGATATATTCATCTATGGGGGAATCGTCTAGATGGCGTGAGGCCCCTCCCTAGTTAGGATTACCCTACTTTATGCATTAATTATATTGTTAGCTAGCTTATCCATTTATATACATGGCATACCCTCACAGCTAACCCTATACTAGATTGCATGGACATTCATATGACATTCATATATACATATGCGATATCATTTCGTAGGACACGAACACCTTACCATTGGCATCTATTGCATGCGCACTATTCATGTGACACACACGCCTTTGGTATTTGCCATGCCACGTGCACTATAAAACCTGTTTAGCTTAGTAACGCCATTGCATTCATGCATGATATTTGAGATTGTATCGCATGCATATACCTCGCATTACTATCATATTTACATAGATTTCTAGCCAAACTCTCACATCATATACATTGATATCATAGACACTTATCATCTATAACATGTGGACATTATGATTTCTTGAGGATTTCAGTTTGCTGCGATTTCTGGATTTTTTGGGGAAAACCGCAAGTATTTAACAAAGCTTATATTTATCATTTTTAAAACAAAGTTGCGGTTTTCTCGTGACGTATGTGTCGTCCACCATGAGTTTTCATGTTTTCTGTTGGATTTCGAGACCCGATTCGAGGAGTGGATGAACCGTCTCGGGTACATGGTGGGCCCGGTATGGTACCCCGGGGCAAGAAGATCGAGTTGTAGACGATGAGCCTGGCAGGGGAAGACTACCTACCGGTGATGTCTGACGCGGCGGATATCCGGAGGATACCGACCGTTGTCGTGAGATTTATGATATGGGCCGATCCGGACTGACGGAGCCCGATATTGAGACAGATATGATTCCTATTTGGTGTCGATGCTTGACACGGGTTTTCAAATGATTTCTTGATGATATTTAGCTATTATACAGACATACACTTTCTAAACTTAAGAATGCAGTAACTTTAACATTCTAAACACTTAAAGAGTTAGAAAAGATATTGCATACCTGTGCATGCATACTAGAGTTATTATATCACATATGGACATACATGTTCCGCATTGCGTGCATTCTTACGATTGCCTTATTAGATGTTATATTTACTCACGAGCTGGCAACTCACCCCCGTTGTGCCACAGTGTCTTGCAGGTCGGACCCGTCACCTTTGTAGCGGCGGGCTATCTTGTCATCAGTTCCTTTTGCTCAGACTCGCGACATCGCCCGTAGGTGGGTTGCGAGTATACTTTATTTCTTTTTGCTTTATCATTGTATCTAGTATTCTCCATCTACCACTTGTATTGTATATGCGACCTAGTGATGAGACTGAGAGATTTGTATATTTGTGGTTTCTTTTGGGTCGAGCTCACTTGAGCCGACGTGTGTTTTCTGGTATTTGCATCTCTTTTATGCTCTTTTTTCTTGATATTACTATTATATTGCATGTGGTTGTGATCCGCCTTGGGCGAAGAGCTAGCTCCCGCTTGGGGATGCCATTTTTATAATTACAGGTTTATTATCTTGTTGTACCCATTTTGGGGGATAGAAAATACAGGGGAGACTCTGCCGAAATTTTCAGAAATTTTTGATGTTTTTTTTTTGGATTCTATGCAACTTAATTGATTTCAAAACCGTTTTCATTTAAGGTTTTCCTTCACTCTCTTTTGATTTTGGGTTAGATTTCTGGGCTTTGGCTGACTTAGGTTACGGTACGCCTTTAGACGTCTCGTAATCTAAGTGCCAGTCACGTTCCGTACTTTCGGGTTATGACAAAGTTGGTATCAGAGCGTAGGTTTTACCTTTCTGAGTGTAGGACGACCTTGGTAGATGGAGTAGGTGACTTAAGCAGAGTGGCATAGCGTGGGTATGATCCGTGGCATACTTACGATACGGTACTCCGCCTAAGTGACCTTAGGACATAATTGCTTGTATTTCCTTTCGTGATTCCTTGCATCCCTTGATCCAATTGCAATGTCCTTATCAGTTCTATTTCTTATTCCAGCTTCGATGCCGCCAAAGATTACGAGAGCTCAGCGGGCTGCCGCTAGGGATGAGATTCGGGCGGGCCCGTCTGAGGCGAGGATCGAGCGGGAGGATACTCCTACCCCTCAGGGTCCTACTGATCCGCCTTATCCAGACCGTATTGCCAGATTAGAGGCCGGCATGCAAGAGTTGCGGCAGATGATGGGATCTTTAGTTGAGTCCAGCCGGGCACAGAGATCCGAGGACGTTCCTTCCACCGCACAGACCACGATCGTACCTGCTGCACAGATGGTCACTCCTGCTGCTACTACGGAGACTATCCCTGTTTCACTACAGGAGTTCATGAGATTGAGACCTCCAGCTTTTACCGGTACAGATGCGACAGAGGACCCACAGGCATTTCTCGATAGGATGGCACGGATTGGCCGTTCGTTGAGGTGTTCTGAGGATATATTGGTGGAGTTTGCGAGTTTTCTTCTGGAGGGTCTTGCCCAGACATGGTACGACTCAGTAGAGAGAGGCCGAGCTGCAGGTCTGCCTTCTATGACCTGGGATGAGTTTACAGCCGCATTTCTTGCCCGTTTTCTTCAGGAGAGTGTTCGAGATGCTCGAGCCCGTAGCTTTGAGTCTTTGCGCAAGACTCCTGGGATGACAGTGTCGGAGTATGATATACAGTTTACCCAGTTGTCTCGATATGCTCCGTACCTAGTCGACACAGAAGAGAAGAGAATAAAGAGGTTTGTGCAAGGGCTTTATACACACCTATTCCTTGCCATCGGCACCCAGCACTTTGATACATACGCAGCCGCGATGGATGCAGCCTTACTTTTGGAGGAGCGTATTTCTGAGACTCCGGTCGTTTCTGGGCCGAAGAGGATCCGTATTGATACGCCAGCTCAGCGGCAGATGGGCAGACATCGTGATAGATTATTTCCGGGAGATGGCGGAGGCAGAGGATTGAGACGAGGTCAGTTATTTGGTTCATATCCACAGACCCAGCAGTCGTCTCCAGGATGTTTTCGGTGTGGGAGTCAGTACCACCGTGTCAGAGACTGTACCATGGGACGTCCGGGCACGGCGACAGTCCCGCATGTGACTTTACCACCCTCACCACCTTCTCAGAGAGCTTTACTTCCTACTCCTGATGATGCTTCACGCCAGCCAGATGCTTCTAGAGGCCGTGGGCGTGGCGGTCCGGTTCCGAGAGGACGAGGCGACAGAGGCAGAGGCAGAGGCCGAGGTAGAGGCAGAGCACAGCCAGCTATTAGTGGTGGACAGGCCCGAGTGTTCGCGTTGACTCCTCAGGATGCACAGGCATCCAATGCCGTCGTGACAGGTACTCTGCCAGTATGTTCTTTTGATGCACGGGTATTATTTGATCCAGGCTCCACACATTCGTATGTATCCACGTATTTTGCACCGAGGTTGGGCCGAGAGTCTTGTCCGTTAGATCAGCCGCTTGTCGTTATTACCCCGGTAGGCGAGTCTTTTGTTGCCCGTTTTGTATACCGATCTTGTTCCGTTCGTATCGGGGAGAGAGATTCTTCAGTAGATTTGATTCTCCTCGATATGCTAGACTTTGACGTTCTTCTTGGTATGGACTGGTTAGCCACCTGTTATGCATCCGTGGACTGCCGTGAAAAAGCAGTCAGATTCAGTTTTCCTGGTGAGCCGGTTCTTATTATTCAGGGAGATCGTAGTGCTACCCTTCCCAGCTTGATTTCATCTCTTCGCGCTGGTCAGCTCTTAAGGAAAGGGTGTCAGGGATTCTTAGCTTATGTTTGTGATACTAGCTCCACAGAGGTTCCGTTGGACCAGGTCCCTGTTGTGAGAGAGTTTCCTGATGTATTTCCTGACGAGCTGCCTGGTCTGCCACCAGAGCGCGAGATTGAGTTCTGTATTGACTTGATCCCCGGCACGGGGCCTATCTCTATACCGCCTTATCGGATGGCCCCGGCGGAGCTGAGAGAGCTAAAGGATCAGTTACAGGACTTGCTGGACAAAGGGCTTATCCGACCGAGTGTGTCACCTTGGGGTGCTCCCGTCCTGTTTGTTAAGAAGAAGGACGGAAGTATGCGTTTATGCATTGATTATCGTCAGCTGAACCGGGTTACTGTGCGGAACAGGTATCCCCTACCCCGCATTGATGACTTATTTGATCAGCTCCAGGGTGCAGGGTTTTTCTCGAAGGTTGATTTACGGTCAGGTTATCACCAGTTGCGGGTTCGGAAGGAGGATATTCCGAAGACCGCCTTCCGTACTCGTTATGGTCACTTTGAGTTCTTGGTGATGTCGTTCGGGCTCACCAATGCCCCGGCAGCTTTTATGGATTTGATGAACCGCGTATTCAGGCCGTATCTCGATCAGTTCATCATTGTGTTCATTGACGACATCTTGGTTTATTCTCGGAGCCGGGAGGAGCATGAGCAGCACTTACGTATCACATTGCAGACTTTGAGGGAGCATCAGCTGTTCGCCAAATTCTCCAAGTGCGCATTCTGGGTAGACAGTGTCGACTTCTTGGGTCATGTGGTGACGAGAGATGGTATTTGCGTGGACCCGAAGAAGATCGAGGCAGTTCAGCGTTGGCCTAGACCAGTATCAGTTACAGAGGTTCGCAGTTTTCTAGGTCTGGCCGGCTATTATCGACGTTTCGTCCAGGATTTTTCCCGCATTGCTGCACCTTTGACCGGGTTGACCCGGAAGGGGGTTCCTTTTGATTGGACCCAGGCATGTGAGGATAGCTTCCAGCAGTTGAAGACTCGTCTGATTACTGCACCAGTGTTAGCATTGCCTTCAGGATCAGGCGGGTTCGTGGTATATTGTGATGCTTCTAGAGTGGGGCTGGGCTGTGTATTGATGCAGCACGACAGAGTTATCGCGTATGCTTCTCGGTAGCTGAGGAAACACGAACAGAACTACCCCACCCATGATTTAGAAATGGCTGCAGTGGTATTTGCACTTAAGATCTGGAGACATTACCTATATGGTGAGTCGTGCCAGATATTCACTGACCATAAGAGTTTGAAGTATATCTTCCAGCAGCGAGACCTGAACCTGAGACAGCGCCGTTGGATGGAGTTGGTGAAGGATTATGACTGCGAGATTTTATACCATCCGGGCAAGGCGAATGTGGTGGCAGATGCTTTGAGTAGGTAGCCTGGAGGTAGCTTATCTTGTTTGAGCGCAGTGCAGATGCAGTCGACGGCGGATTGGCAGGTGTTATGTGATAGCAGAGTGCAATTCGAGTTTACTCCTACAGGAGGATAGCTGGCCCATTTCAGAGCACGCCCACAGTTACTTGACCGTATCCACGAGGCACAGTCCGGCGATGCCCGTACTTTAGAGATCATTGAGCAGATTCGACAGGGCAGAGTTTCTGAGTTCGTGATTGATGATCAGGGGATACTTCGATTTGGGACTCGACTGTGTGTGCCAGATTCAGAGGGACTGAGGCGTGATATTCTCGAGGAGGCACATAGATCCGTATACAGTGTGCATCCAGGTTCCACCAAGATGTATCGTGATTTGAGAGAGGTTTACTGGTGGGACGGGATGAAGAAGGATATTACAGACTTTGTGTCGAGATGCCTGACTTGTCAGCAAGTCAAGGCTGAGCACCAGAGGCCAGCCGGCGAGTTACAGCCTTTGCCCATCCCTGAGTGGAAGTGGGAGCAGGTCTCCATGGACTTCGTTGTGGGTCTACCCAGGACCAGTCGAGGGTATGACTCTATTTGGGTGATTGTGGATCGACTGACGAAAGCGGCTCACTTTCTACCAGTGAAGACCACTTTTGGATTTTCTCAGTACGCCCAGGTTTATATTGATGAGATTGTGCGACTGCATGGTGTTCCGACTTGCATCGTGTCCGATCGTGGCACCCAGTTTACCAGCCGATTGTGGCAGAAACTACAGGAAGCTTTGGGCACCCGATTGAGTTTTAGCACAGCCTTTCATCCTCAGACTGACGGTCAGTCGGAGCGTACGATTCAGACTCTTGAGGACATGCTCAGAGCTTGTGTTTTGGATTTCGGTGGTAGCTGGGATCTTCATTTGCCTTTGATCGAGTTTTCGTACAATAATAGCTTCCAGGAGACGATTCAGATGGCACCTTTTGAGGCTTTATATGGGAGGAGATGTCGATCGCCTGTATGTTGGACAGAGCTCAGGGAGAGCAGTATTTTGGGGCCGCAGATCGTACAGGAGACGACCAAGAAAATACAGCTGATTCGGGACAGAATGAGAGCGGCACAGAGCAGGCAGAAATCTTATGCTGACAGGCGTCGTCGCCGACTCGAGTTCGCTGTTGGCGATCATGTTTTCCTGAAGGTCTCTCCGATGAAGGGTGTGATGAGATTTGGGCGGAAAGGGAAACTGAGTCCTAGATATGTTGGTCCTTTCGAGATCCTAGAGCGTGTTGGTCCAGTCGCTTATCGGTTAGCTCTTCCGCCCAGCTTCCCCGATGTTCACCCCGTATTCCATGTCTCGATGCTCCGCAACTACCTTCATGATCCTTCCCAGGCGATTCAGCACCAGACGATCCAGTTAGAGCGTGATCTTTCTTTCACCGAGCAGCCGGTTGTCATCTTGGATCGGCAGGTGAAGAAATTGAGGTCGAAGGTCATACCGTCTGTCAAGGTCCTTTGGCGTGGCCCGAACAGCGAGGAGGTCACCTGGGAGACCGAGGTCGAGATGAGGAAGAGATATCCCCATCTTTTTGAAGGTACGCGTAGTTAAATTTTAAATTCGGGGACCGAATTTCCTTAAGGGGGGAAGATTGTAACCCTTCGAAAATCGTTTAGGCAGTTTTTCGGCAAACGGCTAATTTTTCGGCTTTTTCCGTAAAAAGTCAAAATTGATATTTTTCATTGTAGACCTAATTATACAAAATTTAGATAAGATATTACTATAATTTTGTCACTAAAATGTCACTTATAATTATCTAGTTAAATAAAAAAAAATTCGTAATTAATTATTTTTTTATTATTTTAAGCCTTTTTAAATACATTTAATTAGGGATAAATACAAATTTAATTAGGTAAATTTCTTAATTAGGAGTCTTTATAAGCTAAAATATGGTGTTAATAAAATTATATCATGGCTTGCAAACTTTTAGTTTTAAGGAAGGAAATTTAATGAAAAATGAGGTAAAATAAGGGTTTTTTTGTAAAATGTTGAAATGAAAAGTATTAAATGATATCATATGATGTTTTGTGGACCTAGAAACTTCCTTAAAATTTCCCCACCTCCTCCTAAAGCTTCAGCCGACCCTCTTGCTCCAGAATTTCTTCATTTCCCCACTTCATTGTGCTTCATTTTCTTGCTAAAATCCTTTAAAAATCAACAAATTTCCACCTCCATTCAAACCCAAACCCTAATCCCATCTCTCTTCAACCCAAATGAGTTCAAAAACTTGATGAAAGGAGGCTTCTTGGTGACTTGATCATGCTAGGATTCAATTGGGGAGGTAAAAATTCTAAACTAGTTTGCTTACTTGTGGTTTAATTGTGCTAGAATTTCAATTCTAAATATTAGTTTAGTATTAAATGTTTGATTAGGAAAAATCAAGAGAAGGTTTTGATTTTAGAAATTAGGGTTTGTAGCATAATGCTTGGATTATGTTAGGGATGGTTATCTAGGTGATTGGAGTGGTTAATTGTGTATTGGTATGCTCGCTAAAACGACAAATTTCAATGTTTGTATCGATTTGGTTTGAAAATCGCTTACTAGATTTTTACGAAAAATAGTATGCGTTCAAATTGCGCTAGGTTGGCAATATTATTAGCTTCGTATAGGATTATTAGAGTGCGCGAACGCGGGGTTTCGTCTAGTCGGGATGTAGTTTTGTCGATTTTCCCGAAATGACGATTTTAGCTAAAAATTAGCGATTTTCGTGCGTTTTCCCACGCACCGAGGGCGTGCTATGATTAATTTGAGAGCGTCGAAAATTGTATATAGTTACTTGCATCGTTTTAGGTGTTGTAATCTTATGCTTGGTATTGTGCAAATTTAGGATCGGTCGGAGAAACATCGGACACGGCGCGCAAAGGCAAAGCGGTGGCCGGATCAAATTAGCGGGGATTTCTGGTGAGTAGATATATTCATCTATGGGGGAATCGTCTAGATGGCGTGAGGCCCCTCCCTAGTTAGGATTACCCTACTTTATGCATTAATTATATTGTTAGCTAGCTTATCCATTTATATACATGGCATACCCTCACAGCTAACCCTATACTAGATTGCATGGACATTCATATGACATTCATATATACATATGCGATATCATTTCGTAGGACACGAACACCTTACCATTGGCATCTATTGCACGCGCACTATTCATGTGACACACACGCCTTTGGTATTTGCCATGCCACGTGCACTATAAAACCTGTTTAGCTTAGTAACTCCATTGCATTCATGCATGATATTTGAGATTGTATCGCATGCATATACCTCGCATTACTATCATATTTACATAGATTTCTAGCCAAACTCTCACATCATATACATTGATATCATAGACACTTATCATCTATAACATGTGGACATTATGATTTCTTGAGGATTTCAGTTTGCTGCGATTTCTGGATTTTTTGGGGAAAACCGCAAGTATTTAACAAAGCTTATATTTATCATTTTTAAAACAAAGTTGCGGTTTTCTCGTGACGTATGTGTCGTCCACCATGAGTTTTCATGTTTTCTGTTGGATTTCGAGACCCGATTCGAGGAGTGGATGAACCGTCTCGGGTACATGGTGGGCCCGGTATGGTACCCCGGGGCAAGAAGATCGAGTTGTAGACGATGAGCCTGGCAGGGGAAGACTACCTACCGGTGATGTCTGGCGCGGCGGATATCCGGAGGATACCGACCGTTGTGGTGAGATTTATGATATGGGCCGATCCGGACTGACGGAGCCCGATATTGAGACAGATATGATTCCTATTTGGTGTCGATGCTTGACACGGGTTTTCAGATGATTTCTTGATGATATTTAGCTATTATACAGACATACACTTTCTAAACTTAAGAATGCAGTAACTTTAACATTCTAAACACTTAAAGAGTTAGAAAAGATATTGCATACCTGTGCATGCATACTAGAGTTATTATATCACATATGGACATACATGTTCCGCATTGCGTGCATTCTTACGATTGCCTTATTAGATGTTATATTTACTCACGAGCTGGCAACTCACCCCCGTTGTGCCACAGTGTCTTGCAGGTCGGACCCGTCACCTTTGTAGCGGCGGGCTATCTTGTCATCAGTTCCTTTTGCTCAGACTCGCGACATCGCCCGTAGGTGGGTTGCGAGTATACTTTATTTCTTTTTGCTTTATCATTGTATCTAGTATTCTCCATCTACCACTTGTATTGTATATGCGACCTAGTGATGAGACTGAGAGATTTGTATATTTGTGGTTTCTTTTGGGTCGAGCTCACTTGAGCCGACGTGTGTTTTCTGGTATTTGCATCTCTTTTATGCTCTTTTTTCTTGATATTACTATTATATTGCATGTGGTTGTGATCCGCCTTGGGCGAAGAGCTAGCTCCCGCTTGGGGATGCCATTTTTATAATTACAGGTTTATTATCTTGTTGTACCCATTTTGGGGGATAGAAAATACAGGGGAGACTCTGCCGAAATTTTCAGAAATTTTTGATGTTTTTTTTTGGATTCTATGCAACTTAATTGATTTCAAAACCGTTTTCATTTAAGGTTTTCCTTCACTCTCTTTTGATTTTGGGTTAGATTTCTGGGCTTTGGCTGACTTAGGTTACGGTACGCCTTTAGACGTCTCGTAATCTAAGTGCCAGTCACGTTCCGTACTTTCGGGTCGTGACAGTTTCGCCGGAGTCCGGCATGGGCGAGGACATCGGGACCCGCCGTCCTAAGGTGCCTGCAAAGCGCAAGACGATCCTGGGTGCACCCTGGGCCCGTGCAAAAAAGAGGAAGAAGAAATCCGTTCTTTCTCTGGATGCCGTCCTCGGCTTAGAGCCTCAGGCCCCTCTCACCTAAGGCCTAAGCGAGTACGGAAGCAACGAGGGCTTCTTCGTGGATCTAGCTGACACCGATCTGGCGGCCGCCATTGCGGCTTCTGAGCGAATAGCCAGACTCGAAGCGTGGTTGGCTAAACTCGCTCAAGCAGGTAATCATTAGTTGCACTCTTCGTCATTTCCTCGTACTTTTATCAGCTTCTTTGACTAATGCTTTCCCCCCTTTTTTTAACAGGTGTCACCACTGAAGAAGCTATCGCCGCTTCCCTCAAAACCTTCCAAGAGGAGGAAAGGAAACGCGCTCTGTCGGGCGTCGGTATGTCTCGGCTCGCTGAGTTTTTGTTCTCTCTTTTTTTTTATAGCCAATCTAATCTTCTCTTTATCTCTTTACAGAGGCTGTGCTAGCCGATGCGGGGACTCTCCCCGGGCCAACTACCGATGTCCTGGTCTCTTCGGGGGTGCCGCGAGAGACTCGACTCGAAAAGCCGATGAAGGATGCCCTGAAGGATCCGGAGGCAATTCTGAATGCGGATGACGACGCCTCGTTGAAGGAGGCTTCCAAGAGGTCCGTCATAACGGCCCGGGAGGAGAGGAAGCGTTTGAGGCGTGAAGCGAAGGAACGCAGAGCCGCTTTGGCCGTTGGGGCGAGCTCAAGCGTCGTTCCTCCTGCTGCTAGTCCTCCAGAAGAGTCTCCGGTCGCCCTGTCCACTGCCCATAGGCGGGCGGTGTGTGCAGCTCGGGGGCCAACGATCAATCCACCTCAGGTAATGTGTTTTTTCAAGATTTTTATTGTAAGAATTACAAATCTATCGATTTCTGAAACATCTTGTCTTGCAGGGCCAAGTCCAACTGAGGGAGCAGTGGAAACCGTCGAGCCTGAAGGGACGGTGGAGAAGATGGCAACTGATCCGGAGGCGACGGTAGGCGGTGCTGCCACGGTCACCGGGCCTGGGCTAGTGGCTGACGAGACAGTCGCGCCCACTATGCCTGAGAAGGTCGCCGATGCCGAGCCCGAGGTAGAGGCGGACGAGACGGCTGCTATGGCCGAGTCTGGGGCAGCAGCAGAGGGAGAGGCTGAGACCGACAATCCTATGGCAACAGCGGATAAGATAGCCGTGACCGCTGAGCCCCAGGGGGTAGCGGGTGAGACAGGCACGATTCTCGAGGACGAGCCAACCGCTCTTTCTCAAGAATCTGGCAATGCTCCGATCATTGCTCTCCCTGCCTATGGTCCCCCGTCGTCTCCTGGCCTTGCGAGCACGACGACGGCTCCCGTAGAGTCTGGCGATGAGGCGTCGGGAGGTAGTCTCATGTCAATGGAGGGAGACGCTGGCGTTTCAGCAGGATCATCATCAGGTAAATTTCGGGCTACCGTCTTTTTTCCTTATTGTGTAACTTTTCTGACAATGCACTTCTTGTTTCTAACGTAGGCGCAGCCAGTGTTGATGCCCCGTTACTCGAGGGAGCGCCGTCAAATGCTGCCTTGACGGTGGCTACCTCTCTACCTTCTCTCGTGCCATCGCAAATGTTGGAAGGTATAGATTTGTGACCCATCAGTTTCATCTTTAGGCTACATAATTCTTGTACTGATGTTGTGCTACTGTATCTTTGCAGGAGTATTTTTTGATTACCTTTACCAGGTGCTGCACCCACATTTCTCCTTCCCGTCGGAGCGTGCTTCCTCCAGTGGCGCTGGTGAGTATGGTTTTCAATTAATATCCTTCCTCTTTTTTTTGTTAATGGAATTGTTTCTGATTCTTTCTTTCCCTGACTGCAGTGCTACAGATCGAAGGAGGAGATAAGGGATCAGCCGCGCCACCGGTCCTCCCATCTTTGCCGCCTGCTGTAGCTGTTATAGTAAACTCTCCTATTGATGACTTTCTTATATTTCTTGAACCGTCATCTGATCGTGTTTTTTATTTTAGCTGTCGTTCCGATTCCGGCCCCTTTCGAGTCTCGCCTCACAATGCCGGCAGGCCCCTTCTTAAGACGTCCATCCTCAAAGGGTGCCGCAATGAGTTTGGGCATGCTGAGTGGATACGCCGAAGAGCTTGACGTGAACGCTCCCCCATCTGCCGCAGATTTCGCTGCGGAGGTTAATCCGATGCTGGCGACGCTTGTAAATTTTCATAATGAAGGCGTAGTCGAGTTTTGGGTTAATCACTGCAGGGAAATTGAGGCCGGCCTACATCGACTGGAGTCTAAGCATCCTGCCCCCGAGATCTTGGCCGCGAGCACTCGACGGGCGGCATGGATTGAAAAGAGCGCTCCTTACTTCCGCCATCTCGAACAAGAAGTTGCTTCAAGGCGTAAGGAGCGCGGCGAGACTTCGAGCAAATCTGCCCAACTGCATGCTCAGGTGGATGCAAACGCTGCACAGCTGAAGGTTATCTTTGAAGGCCTCCTGCGATGCATCTTCGAAGGGTTAACATTGACGCAGCAGCTTGAGATCGTCGAGCGGGATGCACCGAATCAGGAGGCAGCCCAGCAGGTAGTTGAGGAGAAACTTTCATCCTACCTGCAACAGCGAGCCCAGGTGGAAGCGGAAGTGGCCGCAGCAGCCGCTCAAGAGGAGGCGTTGAAGGAAGTGCGAGAGCAGCTCGCGGATTTATTGAAGACACTTCTTTCTCAGTAGTTGCTTTTTTTTGAATCAATTATACACTTGTAATCTTTGGATAAAATGTATCCATTCTTTATTCTTTTATACGATTCACCTTGTACTTAATTGAATTCATGAATAAAGATACACACATTTTTTTGCCATGTCTTATGTCATCTCTGCGCTTTCTTCTTTCTTTTATTATCAATATGCTGCCTTAGTAAACATGGTTGACAGATGATAGAGCGAACATCCTGTCTTGACTTCTTCAAGAGGTAATGATGGCTTAGGGTGCAGGTTCAGATCTGCTGCCTAAAACTTTTCAACTTTATGAGCCGTGAGGGCCTCACAAAGGCTTTTCTCCCTACGGATCGAGAGGATCTCATAGGTGTATTTTCTCCTTAGGAATCGTGAGGATCCCTAAGTGTGTTTTATCTTATAAGTCGTAAGGATCTTATAAGAGAATTTTCCCTCTTACGAGTCGAGAGGACCCGTAAGCGGTTGTTTCCCTCCTTGTCGAGATTCGAATTTGGAGAGTGTGACCCGTGGATAGTATGCAAGAGGTTTGGAACTAGGGACTTTGCCGTGGATAGGTTGTTGGTGATCCGTCGAGATTTGGAATTAGGGACTTTGCCGTGGCTCCACTGTTTAATTGTCGCGTCTGAATCCTGTTGGAGGAAGAACGCTGGGGTGACATCTCATCTGCTGTATCGAGACGAACGTCGAGGTGGTGACCACTTCGCACTGGTGCAAGATGATCTCCGATTATCTTTCAGGCTTTATATGATTTGCCGTTAAGACCCTGAAGCTAGGAATTTGGCCTTCGCTTCGTTTGCTTTGTCACGTCCGAATCCTGTTGGAGGAAGAACACTGAGGTGACATCTCGTCTGCTGTATTGAGACGGACGTCGAGGTGGTGACCACTCCGCACTGGTGCAAGATGATCTCCGATTGTCTTTCAGGTTTTCTATGAGTTACCGTCAAGACTTGGCTCCGTTTTCTGACGAAGGATGGGGAGGGAAGATGTGTTTCCTTCTTTGTTTGCGCCCCTGGATTGTATACAGGGATTGCTGTGATTTCGCCTGTAGGGCAAAAATTTTATTATATATATATTTTTCATTTTATTTCTTTCCGCGATACTCTATCATTTCAACTTTATATCGCGAAGGTCACGATTGCCCAATCATTTCGGTTATTTTTTGCGGTGCCCAATCATTTCGGCTATTTATTTTATTTTCACTCGCTACTTTTTATTGCAAGTTGCCCAATCATTTCGGCTATTTTTGCATGCATACATTTTCTTTACTTGCAGATTTTGTTGCAAGTTGCCCCATCATTTCGGCTATTTCGTATGCATGTCTGGCTTGCTGTCTTTTCGCCACAAGCTTGGGATTGGACACCGATTTCGGCATCAGCACCGCTACAACTGGGATATTGCCAGGAGGGAATCATCATTTGCCTCTGTCGATGTCGAACAAAGGTGGCTTAGTGAACAGGGTTAGGGTCCCATCAACTAAGGCTTTTGACTTTATGAGCCGTAAGGGTCTCACAAAGGTATTTCTCCCTACAAATCGTGAGGATCTCGTAGGTGTATTTTCTCTTTATGGATCGTGAGGATTCCTAAGTGTATGTTCCTCTGTAAGTCGTAAGGATCTTACAAAAGGGTTTTCTTCTTATAAGTCGAGAGGACTTACAAGGGTTGTTCACCGTATGGACATATCCCTAGTCACAGGTAGGACTTGGTTAGGGAAATGTTTATTCGCGCCCGTGGATTGTATACAAGGGTCAGTATTGAGCCACTTGTAGGGCAGTATCGAAAGTTGTGGGGGTTGCTTAAGCACGGGTTTAGGTCTCTGTAACTTAAGACTTTCAAATCTTATGAGCCGTGAGGGTCCCATAAGAGAATTCTTCTTACGAGTCGTGAGGATCTCGCAAGTGTAATTTCTCCTTAGGAACCGTGAGGATCCCTAAGTGTGCTGCTCTCTTGTGAGTCGTAAGGATCTCACGCGGGTGGTTTCTCCTTACAAGGTCGAGAGGACCTTGCAAGTGTCTTTTAACGAGGTTGCGCCCTTTCAGGTTTTCACAAACACTCGCCGGTAGCCCTGCTGTTTTTACTCACGGAGCCCTTTCAGGTTTTCATCCGTGCCCGTTTTGCTTATGGACATACCTTTTTTTATATCCCTTTTTTTAAATTCTTTTAATTCTTTTTTCTAATGGGGCCGCGCCCTTTCGGGTTTTCACGAACACTCGCCGATAGCCCTGCTGTTTTTACTCACGGAGCCCTTTCGGGTTTTCATCCGTGCCCATTTTGCTTATGGACATACCGTTTTTGATTATTATTATTATTATTTTTTTATTCTTTATTCTTTTTTTTTCCGTCAGTCTGAGGATGCTACGGTAGTAGTTTAAAGACGTTTCGGTCATTCGCAAGTTTTAGGACATTGCGGTCCGGTGCCAGTTTTAGGACATAGCGATCCACCGTCGCCGTATTTGAGGCGAACCTCTAGTTTACTGAATTTTCGATCTATGGGGCTTTCTCTATGACTGAGCATGATGCCCCCGGCGTGTCCACCTTTCTCGGAGCATGAGGTTGTGGCGGGCTCACCTTCCAGTTTTCGGACAACGTGAACTTGCCCTGTTGGTATTGGTCTTCAACCCAGTTTTTGAAAACGTAGCAGTTTTCGATCGGATGGCCCAATACTTGGTGGTAAGGGCAGTAATTAGGACTGTTGACATCATTCAGTTGTAGCTGTTGTTTCGGATCCGGTAGAGTAATAAGGCTGTTGCGCACTGCTAGTTCGAACAGTCTCCTTGTTTCATCCTGGGGAAATGAGTAACGACGTTTCAACCTCTCTTCGAGGGATGGGCGTGGTCGCACATTATTTTGGCGAACAACTGGCTTAGGGCCACTTGATTGCTGTTGAGTGTTGGCTATGAGGGCTGTTTTTCCCTTCCCTTTATCCTTTTTGCTTGATCCTTTGTTTGCGGGGCCGAGATTTTTTCCGGGTAGCGTGCGATTGCACGGCTGAATGTTCTCGCAACTCCTCAATTCTTTCGTTTTTGAAATGGATTCCTCGAGGAGAGGGTTGAGGGCGGCTTCTTCGTCAGAGTCGCTTCCAAAGGTGATAACTTGCGATCCCTTGGTGTCGGCTATGTGACAGTCGGCGGCGGCTTTTTTGCCCTCATCTGTCGCATTTTTCTGATGTCTACGAGCTTCACGCTTTGTCCTGTTGAAGTGTTGCTTTTGAGCGACGTATCCTTGCCATCAACAATTAAAGGAGTTGCAGTCTTCAGTAGGATGTGCGATTTTCTGATGATATAAGCAGAAATTAGGATGCACGTCCGCTTCATCAAGATGTATACCACCGGAAGAATTCTCTTTGAAAGAGGGCAGCCTCATCCCCATTGATATAGCTTTGGCGAATCGTTTCCTTATCTTGATCTTGCTTTCATTTGCCTGGTGTACTCGTATTTGTTGGGCAATATAATCATCCAGTGCGGCCTTAGAGATTGTTTCCTCCTTGGCTGCTGAAAGAGCCGGCAGAGGATTCGATGTTTCTCCTCTGTCATCTTCAACCATTACTGGAGGATCTTCGGTTGGGGGATCCGGCTGTATCATCATCCCGACCATGTCTTGAAAGAGAAGCGCCATTTGTTTTATATTGGCAGCTTGTTCTGCTGCTTCTTTATCTCTCTTTTCGAGGACTCTGCGTAAGAAGTCAGCGTCAGTTTCTCGTTCATGACGCTGTTCTGATGATGCCTTCGGGCTTTCTTTTGGTCCGGTGAGTGCGGCCATTGCAGTCATCATTTCCTGAAGCTTCTGCTGCTGTTTTTGAGCTTTCATCACGGATCGGGTGAGCGGTCGGTGACCCGTCGAAGCACGGCCTTCCTCCTTTTCGGAAGCCATATAAACGGTGTGCACCACCATGCCCCCCGACTTGGGGCATTTAGATTCGGTGTCTTTGCGATTTGCCAAAGACACAGGGATCTTCTCTGACCTCCTTCTTCTTTTTTGAGCTGTCGAAGTTGAGGGGGCCGTTGAGGCGGGCACCCAAGTAGCCGTCATCCTTTGTGTCTTGACAGAGTAGTCCTTCTCCTGCCGAACTTTCATCTTTTTCGGTCGGCGGGGATAGTCTTGATCAATTACCGAGTCTTGGACTTGACGCCAGACCTTGTAGATTTTAGAGGACAGCCGTTGAGGGGGCTGCTCCAACTTTACCTTTGGGGCATTATTCACTGGTGTAGGAAATCTTTTCAATACGGCAGTTGGCGAGTTTCTGCGCACCTTGTTAAGTGGTTCAAAGCTGTTCCCGGTTGGAACAGCAGCATCAACTTCCACCGCTGGAGCCGGCGGAGTCAGTCCAGAAGGGGAATTGCCCCCAGCTTTCCTCACTCGGCGCCAGTGGCGACGTCGAGCGTGTCTTGTGGATGGAGTTATTTCAGCTATAAGGGTGACTTCGTCGTGCCCCCTGCTTTGAGGAGAGACTGTTATTGGAGCTAACCTGTCGAAGACTGACACCCGTTGAGAAGCAATGTCTAATCTGTCAAAGACAGACCTCTGGGCAGGGGAAGCAGCTTTGAGGACCTCGTCTGGAGCAGCAACCGGAATGGCCAGCCTTATAAAAACTGACTTCTTGGAAGGAGGAGCCTTTCCAATGATCTCGTCCGCTTAAGTCGGGATGGCTATCCGCTTTGGGATGGCAGTTTCGGGTATTGTGGGCTTGTAGGTGTTCTGGCCCAGTCCTTTAAAAACTGAAGTATTGAAGTTGGGCGACCAGTTGAGAGGGGCCGCGGCAGTGGTAAGTCGATCAAAGACCGACTTCTTTGGGGATTCTTGCAGCGTCATTGTGGCATTGAAGCTCAACGGTGGGAGCATGGTCCCGAAGAATAATCCAGTGGTGGCTTGAGTTACTTGCTCCACTGGCATCTTGAAAAGGGAGGCCGCTTGGGGCCCATAAGTCACTCCTCCAGCAAAGACAGAGCGAGGGTTGCAGTTGCAGGCAGTGCAGTTTGAAGCCATTGATCTTCTTTTTTCTGCACGGAGCAAGACACCAAATCTTAGTACCTCGAATCCACAGGCAACCACAGCAAACCGCGATTTGTTCGCGAACATGACACACAAAGTGTGGAGTGGAAAGAGGAAAAGGTCCCACCGGGCGTGCCAGAATCTGTTCCCCTCCGAATACAGAGATGCGACCGCGTAGGTTCGTCTTGCCTGAGATTCGGGGCAGATGCTATTTGGTTTTATCCGTCCACCTCTCCGAAAATGCCAAGTTGATTTATGGCACCGTGTATCGGAGGTTTGGACGGATGCGGCCGATGTAGCAGACTTCGTCAGATTCCCCCTCGCTTGAGGGGTTTTTGATTGTGGGGACGCTCTTCCCTGCAGGCGCAAGCCTCTGCAGTTAATTACGCTACCGCATCGCGGTAACAACTTTCTCTTTCTCCAGAATTTCACTTCGTGTCGTGGGTGTTTGTTTGGTTTGTGGTTGCCCGTGGATTGTATACGGAGACTAAATTATGCCGTCGCCCGTAGGACGTGGATTAGTCCAAATCCGTATTTACTTAGATTTGGGTTTGGGGTTTTAGTTTAAGAATACGTTAGCCATATTTGAGGCTAAGATCAACTTAAACGTTTGTTAAGGATACGTTAGTCCAGTTTGAGACTAAGATCAACTTAACAGGATCGTTTAGATCCGACAAAAGAGCATTTGGGCTCTATTGTTCCAGTTTAGGGACATAGTGGTACATTGCATGTATGACTGTCGGGACCCATCACCTCTCTGATGACGTTGAAGGATTACAACGACAGGTGTCAGAGGAGTTCAGAGATGTACCCTTGAACCGAAGTTGATTGGGGGATCTGTAGTCCAATTTGGGACTAAAGTCTGTTTGAAGGTTTAAGAATACGTTAACCATATTTGAGGCTGAGATCAACTTAAACGGGATCGTTTAGATCCGACAAAAGAGCATTTGGGGCTCTATTGTTTCAGTTTAGGGACATGGTGGTCCATTGCCAATTTAGGGACATGGTGGTCCATCATTCCCATTTTGGGGACAGGTGTTGGTTTAAGGACGCATAAGTCTATGAGTTTAAAGACCCTACAGTCCGTATTGTTGGTTTAAGGACGCATAAGTCTGTGAGTTTAAGGACGCATTAGTCCGTGAGTTTAAGGATGCATTAGTCCGTGAGTTTAAGGACCCCACAGTCCCTATTATTGGTTTAAGGACGCATAAGTCCATGAGTTTAAGGACCCCACAGTCCGTATTGTTGGTTTAAGGACTCATAAGTCTGTAAGTTTAAGGACGCATTAGTCCGTGAGTTTAAGGACGCATTAGTCCATGAGTTTAAGGACCCCACAGTCTGTATTGTTGGTTTAAGGACGCATAAGTCCAAGAGTTTAAGGACCCCACAGTCCGTGAGTTTAAGGACGCATTAGTCTATGAGTTTAAGGACGCATTAGTCTATGAATTTAAGGACCCCACAGTCCGTATTGTTGGTTTAAGGACGCATAAGTCTATGAGTTTAAGGACCCCACAGTCCGTATCGATGTGTGGTTGTCGGGACCCATCACCTCTCTGACGACGTTGAAGGATTACAACGACAAATGTCAGAGGAGTTCGGAGATGTACCCTTGAACCGGATGTAAATTGATTTATGAGAGCAGCCGTGCTCAGTCAATTTAATTTGAGGACTTACGGCCAGAATTGGGCTAAGTCCAGTTGAAAAATATTCAACATTTTTATTTGTAGTTGGCCTGTTAGGCCTTGGTTTGGGCTTTGCGCTTTGTTTAATAATGCATAGCATTAATCTTAGTCTCTGTTGGACCTTTATTTAGGCTCTGCCCCTTTTGAAATGATGCACAGCATCTGTTTTGGTCTGACAGACTTTTGTTTGGGCTCTGCCCTTTTTAATAATGCATTGCCTTTTTATTAGGCCTGTTAGGCCTTTTAATTGGGCTCTGTCCCTTCTTTTCAATAATGCAATGCATTAGTTCTCTGACACTGGCCATGTGGCCTGTCTGGCGCTTTGCGCCAATTAATGAGCGCAAGCGCATGTGGAGGTGACACATGTCACGCTCTGGTGAGCGCAAGCGTAGTGCGCTGCGCCAGTGCACTGCGCTGTTGCGCTGCTGACACGTGGCGCGCTCTGATGAGTTGCGCCAATTTAAGAGAGCAGTGCTCTATTTTAAAAGCGCATAATGCAAGTTGTTCTGGAGCTGACACGTGGCGCTCTCTGGTGGCTTGCACCAACCCAAGAGCGCAACAGTGCAGATTTACAAGTGCAAGGCACTGTTAATTATCTTGATCCAATTTTGGTTCAAAGAAAAGAATTTTTTAAGATTCCAGAACCAAGGGTTCAACAAAAGGCAATGCCTTTGAGTCGATCAAATGATCTAAAGAAGAAGTAAATTACTTCTTTTTTATTTATCATTTTTTATTGAAGATTTTTGATCTTGTTCTTAGATCATTGATCTTTTTTAGAAGAAAATTCTTCTTTTTCTAAAGGTTTTACCTTTTTCTTTCTTTCTTTCTGAATTCTTCTCAAAGTTCTTATAAGAGCACTTGTGAATTCTCTCTGTGTTTTCTTTTTTTTTTAGACTTGAGGTCTAGGGGCCTTTATATAGTGCCAATAGATTTGTTAAATTAGTTAAAGAGATCTTTCTCTGAGTGATTTAGGGGATTTTCCCTACCATTGAATCTTTGATCCAAGGGCTCTTATTTTACAGGAGAGAATCTTATTGTTTTAATAAGATCAGAAAGATCTTTCAGAATTTTAATTCTGTTTGGCGCAAGCGCACCTGCGCTTGACACGTGTCGCGCAGCGCAACTGCGCTGACACGTGTCGCACAGCGCAGAGCGCAGCGCAACTGCGCTGACACGTGTCGCGCAGCGCAGAGCGCAGATTATCTGATGTGTTGCTTCCTTTAATTTTTTCCTTTAAATAGAGTCTTGCTCTGATTGGGTGCGCTGCCTCGGGCGCTGCACTGGCGTGTCAGCTTTTGATATGTGGCGCGTTGCGCGCAGTGTAAGGAATCTGAAGCGTTGCTTCAATTTTTGAATTTTTGAAATTCAAACAGAGTTTTGCTCTGATTGGGAGAAACACACCACTGATTTGGTGGCAAAGATGTACTCATTAGGGGGAAGTATCCTCTCTTAATGTTCTCCTCTGATGAGCAAGCCGGAGATTTCCACGAATTCCTCTAAGGAAATTGAGACCTCTCGGTCCGATAGAAGAAATGTGTGGGCTGGGATGTTCCACTGTCCCAGAAAAGCCTTAACCCACCATATATGAGGCACAGGATATTAGAAAAGAGACGCATATATGGTAGGATATAGCCCAAGTTTCAGCAGCAACGACTTCTTTGCCGACAAGATATACCGGGCCCACTGCAGGTAGCCGGCTGATTGGCGAGGAGTCAACCCTATCATATAAACTTGCCCCCAAAAGCGCGACTCGCCTTAGCATATGCGCCACCCTAAAATATCCAAAGCCATCGACGGCTGTACGGGTATTAATGCCATAGAGGGCTGAAGGCGACCCTCCGAAGTCCAGTTGACGTCTTCTACGACATAATTTACTTGAGGCGAATCGGTGTAATGGATCGCTGAAATTGGTTCTGAGGGCGCTGCATAAGAAAAACTGCGCCGACCCCTAATGATCTGATTATACCACGACCCCCACAAGTGAAGAGACTTCTGCTCCAGGTCATGATCTTTAATAAGTGCGAAGTCTTCTCGATCCACGGGCGCGTCGGCAAAGGCGCTCTCCGAACGTATGAAAGGGAAGAAAGAGTCGAAGGCCATTGCACCTGCACAAAAGGAGAAGGTTCAGCTATTGGCGTTATGATTCAGGAATAAGAACTTTAACGTTTTTTAAGACTTAAATTTTTTGTATTGTGTTGCAATGGGACAAAGAGGGGCCCACAAAATTAAGGTGACACCCCATCATTGATGGGGCCGTCACTCATTAAGAATAGAATCCTAAAAGGATTCTCATTTAATGAGAAATATTATTGGACTAAGGAGTTAAACTCCCTCGAGTGCTGTGCTCTGCAAACAGATTTCATATCTGTCAGAAAATTAAGAAGGGAATAAAATTCCCCAAGAATTTCTTAGAGCCATGATCTGTAAAACAATGGGGGAATCTACCAGAACCCTCAAAAGCAATGCTTTTTAACAGCGTAAAACCTCAAGATCTTTAAGATCTGCAAGAAAAATCCTAGAAAATCTAAGAGTTCTTCATGAAAGATGAGCAAAACTCTGATTAATGGGTTAAGAAAGCTTAAAATACATTTTAAAGATATACGATCTAAGAAGAGCAAAACTCTGTTAATGGGTTCGATTATAATCCTTACCAAGTTTCTTTGGCAAAGTTCTAACTCTAAAAGAGTTTTTTTGGGCAAAGATCTAAGCTCTGGAAAGAGAATTATATTCTCAGAAAGAAGAAATTTAGGGAAGATGAACAGCAGTCATCTTAAGGGCCAAAGGCCCTACTTATAGGCATAAGGACACGGTTCCATTTCCGAGAAAATCAAACGGTGGAAAAGATACCATCGCTGCACTCACGTGTGAGCCACGTGAGCATGGCGGTGGAGGGCATTTGTTTCCCCAATAAAAAAGCAAAGCTCTGTTCAAAACTCGAGAGGCAGCGCCTCACGTGTTTGCCACGAGGGCGCCGGTGCCAGAGTTAAAAAAACTCTTAAAAGGGCAAAGCTCTGTTCAAAACTCAAAAGGCAGCGCCTCATGTGTTTGCCACGAGGGCGCCAGCGCCAGAGTTAAAAACTCTTAAAAGAGCAAAGCTTTGTTCAAAACTCAAGAGGCAGCGCCTCACATGTCTGCCACGAGGGCGCCAGCGTCAGAGTTAAAAACTCTTATTGGCGCCGCACGTGCACGGCACGTGAGCGCCGGCGTCTAATAGAATTAAATTCTACTCTCTGTTAAACAGAGCCGTTGGATCAAAAATCCAACGGAGATGATAAATCATCATAATGCAGAATTAAATTCTGTTGAGGAAATATTCCTCAAATCTTTCTAAACAAGAAAGATTGCCCTCTGTAAAATAGAGTACCGTTGGATTAAAAATCCAATGGTGATTAAAGAATCACCGATCTACAGAATAAATTATGTGTGGGAAAATATTTTCCTAATCTTGTTAAAAAACAAGAAAAATAGCTTCTGTAAAACAGAAGCCCTTGGATCAATGATCCAATAGTGGGTAAAATTCCCAAATCAATTAAGATCTCTCAATGAGAGATTTTTTCATCTAATCAACAGACTTGCCGCTACTATATAAACGACCCAAGACTTCAAGTCTAAGAAAGAGGAACCCCCCATAAGCTTCGAAAAAAAGAAGCAGAAAGCTTTAAAAAGGAAGAAAGAAGAAGATCTCCTTTCTTAGAGAAAGAAATCTAGGTAAATAAAAAAGAAGAGAGATCAAAGTATCTCGTTTTCCTATTTAAGGGTTTAACCCTTTTAAAAAGAAGAACTTAGTTCTTTCTTTGGATCTAAGATCCACAAGACAAGTCTCCCACAAGTTGAGAATTTAATTCTCATCGGGATGAACTTGTTCTTGGAGATCAAAGATTCAGAAAAGAAGAAGGAAACTGAACTCCTTAGAACAAAATATACAAGGAAGATCCCAATGCCCAGCGCCTCGCGTGCCCCTCACGTGAGCGCTACAAAATAGGGAGTGCTTAGAACTCAGTGGTTGGTGCTCAGCGCCCAGCGCCTCACGTGCCCCTCACGTGGGCGCTATAAAACAGGGAGTACATAGCACTCAGTGGCTGGTGCTCAGCGTCCAGCGCCTCACGTGCCCCTCACGTGGGCGCTACAAAATAAGGAGTGCTTAGCACTCAGTGGCTGGCGCTCAGCGCCCAGCGCCTTATGTGAACTTCACATGGGCGCCACTGAACATAAAAGTGCTCGACACTCATCATCCAGCGCCTAGCGCTCAGCGCCCAGCGCCTCACGTACTTCGCACATGGGTGCCATAAAGAATGCTCAACACTCCATATAGAGACAAAAGAAAAGAGAGAGAGTAAAGTGCGAGCGTCAGAACTCACATAAGTGCTCAGCACTTTTTGCAAGGAAAAGGGACTGAACCCAAACCAGTGCTTAGCACTTCTTTTCAAAAAAAAAGAAAACTGAGTGGGTCAAGCCCAAGTTGGTTAGGTCGCTAATTCAAATCAACTGAGCCCCATGGGTTCATTGCTTTCCAAACATGATTCATGTTGATCCCACATTTCCTAAGATAATCTTAGTTCCCCAAAAATGGATAATGATTATTAGATGGTCCACTAAGATCTCTTCCCTCGGACACGGGAATTGGTTCAAGGGTACATCTCTCCATACCTCTGATGCATGTTGTTGTAATTTCTCAACGTCTTCAGAAAGGTGGCGGGTCCCGACAACCAACTGCTTTTGGGTGAACTTCCCAAGCTGACGTGCACACCTTAAATCAAACCACACCTCAAATAGGTGTATCCCACATCATCGCCGTACATCCCATCACAGGCATAAAAGGGTGATCTACGGACTGTAACGTCCTCAAACTACTATGGACCGTAATGTTCTTAAACTAAACTCTATGGACCGTAACGTTCTCAAACTACTACGGACCGTAATGTCCTCAAACTAAACCCTCACCTCAAAAATGGTGATCTACGGACCGAAACGTCTTTAAACTAACAACGGACCGTAACATCCTTAAACTAAAACAATAGAGCCCAAATGCTCTTTTATTGGATCTGAAGGGTCCTAAAACCCCGTTTAGTAGATCTTAGTCTCATATTGGACTAATGTATCCTTAACAAAAATTTAAGTTGATCTTAATCTCAAACGAGATTAATGATCCTTAAATCAACCCAAACCCAAATCTAAGATATATGGATTTGGACTAATCCACGCCCTACGGGCGACAACGTAAATTAGTCTCTGTATATAATCCACGGGCAACCAAAAATAAAACAAAACATACACGACACGAAGTGAACTTCTGGAGCCGGAGAAAGTGGTTATCGTGATGCGGTAACATAATTAACTGCAGGGGCTTGCGCCTGCAGGGAAGAGCGTCCCCACAATCAAAAAACCCTCGCAAACGAGGGGGAATCTGACGAAATCTTCTACAACGACCGCATCTGTCCAAACCTCTGATATACGGTGCCATAAATCAGCTTGGCATCTTCGGAGAGATGGACGGATGAATCCAAATAGCATCTGCCCCTAAATTCAGGCAAGACGACACCATCCCGGTTCGTCTCCGTTTTCGGCGGTGAACAATGATGTTAAAATATTTCTGCATGCCTATTTTGGTACCCCTTAATGATAAGAATTTGACTCCATGCTTAAAATGGTTTAATTAATTACCTCTATGTGCGTGAATATTGCATCCTCATCCTACGTGGAATATGATATGCTTAAAATTATAACTCATGAGGCATCTATCCACCCTTTTTTGTACACCCACTTACCCATGTTACCAATAAGATCTCGGAATATGCTACTTCCACAAAATACCCTCATTTTATTAACATGTGGTATATATTTAAAACACTCTTAGGATGTGAGATATTTGGAACAATACTTAGACACTGAAACGATATATTTTTACTTACACTCTTATCCACTAATTTACCTCATTTTTGTTAAAATTCCCTACCCTTTTAAGAGGGGATAATACTAATCTAAATAATTATGCTATAGTTTTTCAACTTTACCCCTTTCAATTAGAAAGGAATATTTTTAGTATAATTTCCTCAGCCTATTAACTAAAGTTTAATAAGATACCCTAATAAGGTAATGTTTTACGTAAATACCTCGTGGTTGATAGGCAATCGTCTCTGAAAAAGACACAAATTCTGCCATCCATGTGCAGCGGTTGCCAACACCAACGCATTTTTTAGAATGTTACCTCAAACTTAAAATACCATAATTTTATAAAATTATTAATTACAATAAAATATCTCAATCCATCCTAAAAAGACATAATTTCATTTAAATACCTTGAGCTTTACTAAAAGTTTATCTTCAACAAAAATCATAACCTTTATAAAGGATATTTTCCAAAAGAATGCCTAAAACCTTATTAAAAGATAATTTCAAATAATTACCATAATCTTTCATAAAAAAGATATTTTCATTAAAATACCATGGGTTTCCAAAATGATAATTACTTTAAATATCATGGTTTTTCTTACAAACAATAAATATTCATTAAACGCTATTATCGTTATTAACTAAACATTCTATAAAATGTTATGAAGCACCTTATAAACTTTAAAAGATAACAAAATAAAATGAGTGGTTGTGGAAGCCCAGCTTAAATGAGATCAACTTTTTAAATACAAGTTTACGACATACATGACACATGATACGGTTAGGGTTAGAATGCGCGGACCTAGGTATGAAATACTTATAAATGAGGATCTCTACAGGCAGGGTGAACGGTCCAATGTGTGGACAACTACTAACCCGATATTTGGACGAATACTAACCATACTTTGGGGGTGAATGGTTCAATGTGTGGACGACTACTAACCCGATATTCAGGCGAATACTAACCCTACTTGAGGACGAATGATCCAATATGTGGATGACATATAATATGGAAATTCCATGCCTAGATATATACGCACCAAGTCTAATTCGTCAAAATCTTTATAATGAACCACGGAGATGGGTAGTTTGATTAGGCAAGGAGATGTGAAACTCGGATTCCCCTACTACTCGATCATAATCCTGAGAAGTGAAACCGTACATTTCACTTCCCAAGTTATTGTTCTGTGGCCACAACGGAATAATCGCGAGTATCCGGACTCTTGTTTGACAAACTAAAACGATCACGATACTTATTGATGTTCACTACTAAACTCACATAATATCATGTGCTGTACCCACATGTTACTTTATCTACCTTTCTTTATGAGACCTGGATTATTCAGCATTTTGGATTCGGATATTTTACCAGTTTAGACTTGTGGTTCATTGTGGAACTGAAGGATGGAAATACCTGTACACTTGAGTGATATTCATGTTATACAAAGCTCCATCGTAGTCATGGGACACCTTTCAAGGATGTTCACGCTACTGCATTAATTCATGTTATGATTGCCACCCCATGCACGACCGCCAGCTCATACTGCTTCTAGCTAGTTATGGGATACCTCAAGGATACGAGTACGTCCATTCGTCAATTACGTTAATATACGCCATGTTAACCTGATTTAACCCTTAGACTGAATACTTGATTTGACTTGGCTTGAACTTTTACCTCACATATACCCATACCAACATACTCTTACTCACATACACCTCATAAAACATACTCATATTCATATATACCTCTGTTAACATGTCTTATTTGTATACACCTCATACCATTATACCCATATACATCATGCCTGTACATATACATTATATACACTTGTTCGTTTCTATAACTTTACTTCTGTTCTCTTATAAAAAAATAATAAATAAATAAATAAATAATGAACCAAAAAGCGATAGAAGAATTCCCCAAAAGGAGCATCACGTGCTCACATGTGATGCACCTTGGAGCCAAAATTATAAAGCATTACACTTAACAAATAAGACTGAAGTTGGGCCTCACGTGCCACACGTGAGCACCTATATACAAAGTATATAGGAGCCTTCATAAAACAAATAGCAGACCAGAAGGCGCATCACGTGCCAACATGTGATGCTCTTATTTAGGACTGCTGCATATAGGCAAACTGGCCTAGTGCCATTGGGTCACGTGCTACACGTGAGAATTCCTAATATCTTCTGAGCCGATAGAATTAAATTATATATAAAAGAGATCAGAACCTTAGTTTGGAAATATTTTCCCCAATCTTTCTAAACAAGAAAGATTGTGCTCTGTAAATCAGAGCACCGTTGGATTAAAGATCCAATGGTGATTAAAAATCACCAAGATACAGAATAAGCTCTGTATGGGAAAATATTTTCCCAATCTTGTTAAAAATAAGAAAATGTCTTCCGTAAAACAGGAGTCCCTGGATCAAAGATATAACGGTGGATAAAATCCCCGAATCAATCAAAAATCTCTCAATAAGAGATTTCCTTAAAAAAAATCAACAAAGTTGCCTCTGCTATATAAAGGACTCGAGACTGAAGAGAAGGATATACAAAAAGAGAGAGAAAAACCCCCTGATAAGTTTTTAAAAAAAAAGAAAAGATAATTTAATTCTCTAGAGAGAAGAAGATCTCCTCAAAGAAGAGAAGAAACACTAGGTAAGAAGAAACAAAACACAGAGAGCATCTTACTTCTTCTTCTCCTCCACAAGAGTTTAACTCTTCTATAAAGAATTTAGTTCTTCCTATGGTTGAGATCTGCAGAAGCAGATCTCCCCACAAGTTAAGAATTTAATTCTCATCGGAGAGATTCTGTTATGTAGATTCAAACGTAGGGGAAAGAACTAAGTTCGAAGAATTTAATTCTTATAAGAACATATAGGAATTTAATTCCTCTAATAAAACTAAGGTTTAACCCTATAAAAGAATTTAATTCTTATAAAACAATAGGCTTGAAAGTCTCAAAACTCAAGATCTCCATGCACGTAGAAAGAGTAACACCCAACATGATAATGGCTGATCACGTGCTCCCACGTGAGCACCCTTAATGAATGAAAGAGAACAATTGAGATCAGGTCATATTTCCCCGCATGACCCCCCTAAAAAGTGCTTAGCACTCTCAAAAGGAAAAGGGTATAAAACCAAAGACGGTTATCATTTTTTTGGCACCTCACGTGATCCCACATGACCCCACTAAAAATACTTAGCACTTTCAAAAGGAAAAGAGAATAAACCCAAAATAGTTCCCATTTTGGGGGCGCCTCACGTGAGAGCACGTGATCCCCAACAGGGCTTAGCATTTATAAAAGGAACAAGCGAATAAAGCCAAAGAAGCAGTGCCAACTTTCAAGCGCCTCACGTGCCACACGTGAGCGCCCCAAATTTCAGTATTTAACACTGATTCAAGGACGCACGTGGGAGCACGTGAGCGTTGAGCATATACTAGTGTTAACACTATAAGAGGCCGACATTAGCCAACCTTAGACCATATCTCCCGAGGCCAATCAATTGAGCCCCTCACACCTAGGGTCCCCCAAACCGATCTCAGTCCCAAAGATAGCTAATGAGCTCCTAACATATGTCATCTAAAATGATGTTCATCCTATCCCCCCTCAGTCGGGACATTGGTTCAAGGGTACATCTCTCCACACCTCTGATACATGTCGTTGTAATTCTTCAACGTCTTCAGGGAGGTCGCGGGTCCCAATAACCAATAACTCTTGGCGCACCCTCAAACTGATGAGCTAAAACTCCATAAACTATGATGTCCTTAAACCTAATAGACCGCAACGTCCCTAAACTAAACTCCATGGACTATGATGTCCTTAAACCCAATGGACCGCAACGTCCCTAAACTAAACTCTATGGGCTATGATGTCTTTAAACCCAATGGACCGCAATGTCCCTAAACTAAACTCCATGAACTATGATGTCCTTAAACCCAATGGACCGCAACGTCCCTAAACTAAACTCCATGGACTATAATATCCTTAAACCCAATGGACCGCAACGTCCCTAAACTAAACTCTATGGATGTCATGACCCGAAGTTCGACCCGTGACCAGCAGTTAACCACGTAACGTCTACAGGAGTAACGCGACTAAGTAAGCCGAAACCTAGAAATCAAAACCATTAAAAGTAGTGAGTGTTGAAAACATTTGTTTTAAAACATTTGGAAAACCTTAAGTAGTTTATTAATTTTCTTTAAGGTTCAAGTTATTATCTTAAAAATTTTGGCAGCATTTCCTTTGTAAAAACTAATCTCGAAATCGGGTGCAAGACAGGATATGAGTAAAATGATATATAATAAGAATAAAACATCTCAAACGGGAGAAATCATGCCCAACGGCGGAAACAATCACCACAAGAGTAATATACGACGCCGTAGCGAAGAAATGAGCAATAAGTGAAAAACATCACAAATGATAAAAACTGCATAAGTAAAGTCGGCTCACACGAGCTCGACACCACAATACAAATATTATACATCATCGTCCTCACACTGGTCTTTAAGTCAATACATGAAATAGTAGATGGAGAGTACTAGATAGAAAAATGTGTACAATGGAAAATAACCGTATACCATAACCAACCTAGCAGCAAAACAACTCACGCACCAACTGCAGTGGTATCCCTAGCCAAAAAGATACAAGAAAGCAGCCTGCCGCGACTACTCTGAGGGGCAGCCTGCAAACACTGTGGCACAACGGAGGTGAGTTGCCAACTCGTGAATAGAAGATAACATATAAAGGTAATCACAAGTATGCACGTACTGCGCTATTCTAACATATGCCAGCAGATAATATCTATATGCGATGAGCAGGATGTGCAATAATCATACATAAGTGCTCTATCAGGTAATACGACTACAGGATGAGATGCATAATAAAGAATGCTGAGCATGGGATAAAATAACATCTACACGGAATATCAACATGGAAAAATACCCGGTGTCGATCAATGCACCCAAATCCCAATAAAACTCAGGCGCCGTCACCCTCATCGGCCCTCAAATCCTGTAAATCTCTAAGAATTATGAGTGCCCAACATTGGCACTCGAAAATATCATGAAATAATCGTGTCCAGCATCGATACGCAAATTCTCATATATCGGGCTCCGTCAGCGGAATCGGCCCTCGGCCCTGGCAGTACGAGTTATCCCGTATCCATCTATCGACTCTGGTCAGTATCCTCTGGATAACCGCCAGGTCCAACCAATCACCGGTAGGTAGTAGTCCCACTGCCAGGCTCATCGCCTACTGCACGACAGATCCGTTCTCGCCCTGGGGTACCATATCGGGTCCACCATGTACCCGCAATCGGCCTCATCCAGCTCCTCGATTCGGGTTCACAAGTCACACGTCTTAGAACCGAGAAAACGCATGGTGGACGCACTGAAATATCATATCAAGAGAAACCGGGTTTTCAAAACAGTGCATATTTCCTTAAAATAACCCCACGGTTCTCAAATCCAGAAATCACATGAAATCCAAAGCCAATGCGCAAGTATGGATATGCAAATGAGTATGTGCATAAGTAACATAATCATGTCGAATCATATATGAGGTGAACTACAACATATTGTTCATGGCAATTCTATAGTGTGAGTGTTATGGTAATTACTAACGGTGTGTGTGTAACATGCAGATTAGTGCTCGTGCAACATGAACCGTTAGCAACAGTGCGGTGTTCTGTTAACTCTAAGTTCTTATATGGCAGGGAATATAGTATGCAACAAATAGTATCCATGAATAGTCAATGTATGTAATTGCAATATGCTTCTACAATGTCCTATCAGCTCTGACGCATAACGCCATACAGGCGATTTCCCCGTAGATGTTAAATCTACTCACCTTGGTCTCGTGCTAAGTGTAGCCGACGACTTGTTTCCCTTTCTTTGCGGCGTCCGTCGTACTCGCCTGCGAACCTAGAATTTCACAAAATAATACACGTAAGCTAACATCTACAAAAACGCGACATTAAAGCTAAACGAGAAACCCGCGTCGCGAACCAAACGCGTGTGTGTCCGATACGCTAAAACGTGTGATTACGTGCCTGAAGCTACCCCGACACGTCGCGATACGCAGAAAATCACCAAACCCACACACGTATCACACGTGTCGCAAAAGTTAAAAGTATAGGAAATAGGGTAATTGGTTCCAGATTTTTCTACAGATAGAATTTTAAAAAGTTGCATATACCATAGGTCTTAAAAATGTAGCAGACACCCACACAACAAACCCCAACACCCAGGTCCCCCATCTGGCCGCAATTTGCGGCCAGAATGAATATTCCGGCGGCCCACCTAGGGAGTTGTGCTCCCGTGCTTTGTGTGTATTCTCTAAATCTAGTGTACATGCTCTAGTAAATACAATTTTTGCCTGAAGCAATCGGGTCACAAGCAGATCACAACAGAGCACAAAACCTAGTTAAAAAGCTAATTTAACACTAAATCAATACATTAAGGTGTTTTAGTGCAACTTGAAACAATCTCTTGGTTTAAAAGACACTGATAACACTTAATTAAGCTAAACAAGCCATAAAAACCCTAACTTATCAAAAAATTCACTAATTCCTCTCATTAGCACTAAAAATGCACAAAATTACGATTTTTAGCTAAATAAAATACAAGTTATGAACTAAGGTGATATGGGTGAGTTTAATACCTCCAAAAGACCCTAGGGAAACCTCACTTCCAGCCCTTGCCTTCAAAGGCACTGATTTGCCACCAAAATCCCCAAAAGAGCCATTTTCCCAAAGTTTTTGTGAAGGAAAAAGGGATTTTTGTGTAGGGTTTGTGTTTGGATCAAAAGAGAAGCAAAAGAAGAAGAAAATGATGATGATGTTGCTGCTGCTGCTATCTCTGCTGGAGAGCAGAAATGAGAGGGAAAGAGGGAAAAATGAGAGAGAGATGGTCAAAAAGTCAAGCCCCACTTCACCTAATCCAACCCATACCTCCCATTCTTCATTTCCATTTAAAAAAATGAGAGTTTGACTTGGTTTTGTGGGGATATTAAAACCATGCAAGAAGAAAATAAAATGGTTACATGCTAACACTTAACCTTTGTCACACAAAAAAAAGTGATAAGTGTGCATGTTGTTACACTAATCTATGCTTAGGAAAATAATTAAGGAAAATTCTAATTAAGATGAACACAAGCTAAATTATAATTAACCAAAACCCATTTATATATATAAAAACACTTCTCATCACAATTAGAACTAGTTTTATTCTAGTTTAAAAAGGAAATTAAAATTTTTGGGTTTTTATGAAAAACACGCAACATTACTAACTAACGCCAAATTAACCTAAACGAATTTCAAAGCGTTACAATCTACCCCCCTTAAAGAAATTCGGTCCCCGAATTTAAAAATCTAGCTACGCGTACTTCAAAGAGATGGGGATATTTCTTCCTCATCTTGCCCTCGGTCTCCCAAGTGACCTCCTCGCTGCTCGGGCCACGCCAAAGGACCTTGACTGACGGTATTACCTTCGATCTCAATTTCTTCACCTGTCGATCCAAGATGACCACCGGCTGCTCTGCAAAATAAAGGCCGCGCTCCAACTGGATCGTCGGGTGCTGAATCCCATGCAAAGGATCATGAAGATACTTGCGGAGTATCGAAACATGAAATACGGGTGAACATCTAGGAAACTGGGCGGAAGGGCTAACCGATACGCAACTGCACCAACACGCTCGAGGATCTCGAAGGGGCTCATGTATCTGGGACTAAGCTTCCCCTTCTTCCCAAATCTCATCACACCTTTCATTGGGGAGACCCTCAAGAAAACATGATCGCCAACCGAAAACTCAAGTCTGCGTCGACGACGGTCCGCATAAGATCTCTGCCTGCTCTGGGCTGCTCTCATCCTGTCGCGAATCAACTGGATCTTCGAGGTCGTCTCCTCAACAATCTGCGGGCCCGAAATACTGCTCTCACTGAGCTCTGTCCAACAGACGGGCGATCTGCATCTCCTCCCATATAGAGCCTCGAATGGTGCCATCTGAATGGTCTCCTGAAAGCTGTTGTTGTAGGAGAACTCTACTAAGGGTAAATGATGATCCCAGCTACCTCCGAAGTCTAAGACGCACGCTCGGAGCATGTCCTCGAGAGTCTGAATAGTCCGCTTTGACTGGTCGTCGGTCTGCGGATGAAATGCTGTGCTGAAACTCAAGCGAGTGCCCAAAGCCTCCTAAAGGCTCTGCCATAGTCAGATGGTAAACTGGGTGCCTCGGTCGGACACGATACACGTCGGGACTCCATGCAGTCGTACGATCTCGTCGATGTATATCTGGGCATACTGAGCAAATCCGAAAGTCGTCTTCACCGGCAGGAAGTGAGCCGCTTTCGTCAATCGGTTCACGATCACCCAAATGGAGTCATACCCTCGACTAGTCCTGGGTAGACCCATAATGAAGTCCATCGAAATCTGCTCCTATTTCCACTCCGGAATGGGTAACGGCTGTAGCTCTCCCGCGGGCCTCTGGTGCTCGGCCTTGACTTGCTGACAAGTCAGGCATCTCGACACGAAGTCTGCGACGTCCCTCTTCATCCTGTCCCACCAGTAAACATCTCTCATATCATGGTATATCTTGGTGGAACCCGGATGAACACTGTACACCGATCGATGTGCCTCCTCAAGAATCTCTCGCCGCAGTCCCTCAGCATCTGGTACACACAATCTAGTCCCAAATCGCAGTATCCCCTGATCATCGATCACGAACTCGGAAAATCTGCCCTGTGCAATCTATGCCATGATCTCTGAACAACGGTCATCACTGTACCGTGCCTCATGTATATGGTCAAGCAACTGTGGGCGTGCATGAACATGCGCTAGCTGTCCTCCGATCGGTGTGAACTCGAACTGCACTCTGCTGTCGCATAAAATCTGCCAATCCGCCGACGACTGCCTCTGCACTGCGCTCAAACAAGATAGACTACCCCCGGGCCTCCTACTCAAGGCATCCGCCACTACATTCGCCTTGCCCGGGTAATACAAGATCTCGCAATCGTAGTCTTTTACTAGTTCCATCCAACGGTGCTGTCTAAGATTCAGGTCTCGCTGCTGAAATATATACTTTAAGCTCTTGTGATCAGTGAATATCTGGCACGACTTGCCGTATAGGTAATGTCGTCAGATCTTGAGTGCAAAGACGACTGCAGCCATCTCTAAATCGTGAGTGGGGTAGTTCTGTTCATGTTTCTTCAACTGCCGTGAAGCATACGCGATCATCCTGTCATGCTGCATCAATACGCACCCTAGCCCCACTCGAGAAGCATCACAATAGACCACAAATCCGCCTGATCCTGAAGGCAATGATAACACTGGCGCCGTAGTCAGTCGAGTCCGTAGCTGCTGAAAACTGTGCTCGCACTCCTCCGTCCAATCGAAAGGAACTCCCTTCCGGGTCAACCCGGTCAAAGGTGTAGCAATATGGGAGAAGTCCTGCACAAATCGCCTGTAGTAGCCAGCCAGTCCTAGAAAGCTGCGGATCTCCGTAACTGATGTGGGTCTGGGCCAACGCTGAACGGCCTCGATCTTCTTCGGGTTAACACATATACCGTCTCGTGTAATCACGTGACCCAAGAAGTCTACGCTGTCAAGCCAGAATGTGCACTTGGAGAATTTTGCGAAAAGCTGGTGCTCCCTCAAAATCTGCAGTGTGATCCGCAGGTGCTGCTCGTGCTCCTCTCGGCTCCGGGAGTACACCAAAATATCGTCAATGAATACGATGATGAACAGATCAAGATACGGCCTGAAAATACGGTCCATCAAGTCCATGAATGCTGCTGAGGCATTGGTGAGTCCGAACGACATCACCAAAAACTCATAATGGCCGTAGCGCGTGCGGAAAGCTGTCCTTGTAATATCCTCCTGTCGAACCCGCAAATGATGGTATCCTGATCGTAAATCGATCCTCGAAAAATATCCTGCCCCCTGAAGCTGGTCGAACAAGTCGTCGATGTGTGGCAAAGGATACCTGTTCCGTACGGTAACCCTGTTCAGCTGGCGGTAGTCGATACACAAACGCAAACTGCCGTCTTTCTTCTTGACAAACAAGACCGGAGCACCCCAAGGAGACACACTGGGTCGAATAAGTCCCTTATCCAGCAAATCTTGCAACTGACCCTTCAACTCTCTAAGCTCCGCCGGGGCTATCTGATAAGGCGGTATAGAAATAGGCCCCGTGCCGGGAATCAAATCAATACAGAAGGCAATGTCGCGCTCAGGAGGTAGCCCAGGAAGCTCTTCAGGAAACACATCAGGGAACTCGCTAACAATCGGAACCTGATCCAACGGAACCTCTGTAGCTCTAGTATCGCAAACATAGGCGAGAAATCCCTGACATCCCTTCCTCAAAAGCTGTCCAGCGCAAAAAGAAGAAATCAAACTGTGAGGGGTGGCACCACGGTCCCCCTGCACAACAAAAGTCGACTCACCGGGAAAACAATACCTAACTGTCTTCTCGCGGCAGTCCACAAACGCATAGCACGTGGCTAACCAATCCATGCCTAAAAGAACGTCGAAGTCCAACATCTCAAGAAGGATCAAGTCTACAGGAAACTCTCTCTCACCAATACGGACTATACAGGATTGGAACACGTGTCTAGCAACAAACGACTCGCTCACAGGGGTGGTCACAACAAGCGGCTGATCAACCAAACCGGACTCTCTACCCAAACTCAGCACGAAGTGTGTGGAAACGTATGAGTGCATGGATCCCGGATCAAACAATAAGTGTGCATCAACAGAATATACTGAGAGGGTACCTGAGACCACCGTATTGGACGCCTGCGCGTCCTGATGCGTCAAAGCAAAAACCTGTGCCTGTCCTCCACCTGCGACTGACTGTCCCCTACTAGCAACTGGCTGTACTCCGCCTCGGCCACCTCGTCCCCTCTGAGCAAACCCCTCGCGATCACGACCTCCTTGTATATGAGTCTGACGCGGAGTAACGGTAGGTACAATAGGCAATGCCCTCTAGGGTGGTGAAGGTGGTAAAGTGACGTGCGGTACTGCTGTCTCGCCCTCACGCGGCTCCGGACAATCTCGAATACGATGATAAGAACTCCCGCAGCGGAAACATCCTGACGATGACCGCTGACCCTCCTGGGGATAAGAGCTGAACAACCGGCCTCGTCCCAAATCCCTGCCACCTGCAAGACGTCTGTCATAGCGCCGAAAAGGCTGTCTCTGTGCTGATGTATCCGTACGAACTCTCTTCAGCTCTGGAACTACCGAAGTCTCAGCAAGGCGCTCATCAACTAATAAGGCTGCATCTACAGCTGTTGCATAGGTCTCGCAATGCTGTGCGCTGATCGCAAGAAATAACTGGGTAAGAAAGCCTCGAACAAACCTCTTGACTCGCATCTCCTCAGTAGCCACTAAATATGGGGCATAAACAGATAGCTCTATGAACAGCACGTCGTACTCTGCCACTGTCATCTCCGGAGTCTGACGTAAGGACTCGAACCTGCGCGCTCTAGAATCTCTGACACTCTGTGGAAGGAAGCGAGCAAGAAACACCGTCACAAACTCTATCCAGGTCATAGGAGGAAGACTTGCTACTCTGCCCTTCTCGACCGATTCATACCATTTCTGCGCAAGACCTTCAAGGCGAAAGCTCGCGAACTCTACCCATCTCGCATCTGAGTATCTGAGTGAACGACATATCCGAGCCATCCTATCAATGAAAGACTGTGGGTCCTCGATGGCATCGGTGCCTGTGAAGACCAGAGGCTTCAACCTCATAAACTCTAATAGCGATACTGTAATAACCTCTGTAGCTTCAGGGGCAACTACCTATACTGTAGGTATCATCGCGGTCCCTGCAATGGGTGGAATTACCTCTGGTCGCTGCGCTCGAAGTGTCTCAACTAGCGATCCCATCATCTGGGACATCTCCTGCATACCGGCTCCTAGCATAAAGATCTGGTCTGTCGAAGGAGGAACAGTCTGCTCTGGTACAACGGGTGTACTGCCCGGGTCTGTCCTCGTCTCAGACGAATCAACTCAAATCTCGGCTCTCGCGGCCGCTCTCTGCGCCCTCGTAGTCTTTGGCGGCATAATGGCTAAAAAGAAAATAGGATTCGATAAGGATATGGAAATCGAATCGCGAGAATGTATATAATCATGAAGGAATTTCAATCAATAAGTCTTAAGGTCACTTAGGCAGAGTACCGTGCCGTGAGTATGCCGCGGAACATACACACGCTATGCCACTCTGCTTCAGCTACCTACTCCATCATACCAGGGTCATCCTACACTCCGAAAGGTAAAACCTACGCTCTGATACCAATTTTGTCACGACCCGAACTTTGACCCTTGACCGGCACTTAACCACGTAACGTCTACAGGCGTAATGCGGCTAAGTAAGCCAAAACCCAGAAATCAAAACCATTAAAAGTAGTGAGTGTTGAAAACATTTGGAAAACCTTAAGTAGTTTAGTAATTTTCTTTAAGGTTCAAGTTATTATCTTAAAATTTTTGGCAACATTTCCTTTGTAAAAACTAACCCCGAAATCGGGTACAAGACAGGATATGAGTAAAATGATATATAATAAGAATAAAACATCCCAAATGGGAGCAATCATGCCCAACGGCAGAAACAATCACCACAAGAGTAATATACGACGCCGTAGCGAAGAAATGAGCAATAAGTGAAAAACATCACAAATGATAAAAACTGCATAAGTAAAGTCGGCTCACACGAGCTCGACACCAGAGTACAAATAATATACATCATCATCCTCACACTGGTCTCTAAGTCAATACATGAAATAGTAGATGGAGAGTACTAGATACAAAAATGTGTACAATGGAAAATAACCGAATACCACAACCCACCTAGCAGCAAAACAGCTCACGCACCAACTGCAGTGATATCCCTAGCCAAAAAGATACAAGAAAGCAGCCTGCCGCGACTACTCTGAGGGGCAACCTGCAAACACTGTGGCACAACGGGGGTGAGTTGCCAACTCATGAATAGAAGATAACATATAAAGATAATCACGAGTATGCACGTACCGCGCTACTCTAACATATGCCAACAGATAATATCTATATGCGATGAGCAGGATGTGCAATAATCATACATAAGTGCTCTATCAGGTAATACGACTACAGGATGAGATGCATAATAATGAATGCTGAGTATGAGATAAAATAACATCTACACGGAATGTCAACGTGGAAAAATACCCGGTGTCCATCAATGCACCCAAATCCCAATAAAACTCAGGCGCCGTCACCCTTATCGGCCCTCAAATCCTGTAAATCTCTGAGAATCGTGAGTGCCCAACATCGGCACTCGAAAATATCATGAAATAATCGTGTCCAGCATCGACACGCAAATCCTCATATATCGGGCTCTGTCAGTCCGGATCGGCCCACGGGCTCCGTCTGCGGAATCGGCCTTCGGCCGCGGCAGTACGAGTTATCCCGTATCCATCTATCGACTCTGGTCAGTATCCTCCGGATAACCGCCAGGTCCAACCAATCACCGGTAGGTAGTAGTCCCACTGCCAGGCTCATCGCCTACTGCATGAAAGATCTGTTCTCACCCCGGGGTACCATACCGGGTCCACCATGTACCCGCAATCGGCCTCATCCAGCTCCTCGATTCGGGTTCACAAGTCACACGTCTCAGAACCGAGAAAACGCATGGTGGATGCACTGAAATATCATATCAAGAGAAACCGGGTTTTCAAAACAGTGCATATTTCCTTAAATTAACCCCACGGTTCTCAAATCCAGAAATCACATGAAATCCAAAGCCAATGCGCAAGTATGGATATGCAAATGAGTATGTGCACAAGTAACATAATCATGTCGAATCATATATGAGGTGAACTACAACATATTGTTCATGGCAATTCTATAGTGTGAGTGTCATGGCAATTACTAACGGTGTGTGTGTAACATGCAGATTAGTGCTCGTGCAACATGAACCGTTAGCAACAGTGCGATGTTCTGTTAACTCTAAGTTCTTATATGGCAGGGAATAAAGTATGCAACAATTAGTATCCATGAACAGTCAATGTATGTAATTGCAATATGCTGCTACAATGTCCTATCAGCCGTGACGCATAACGCCATACGGGCGATTTCCCCATAGATGTTAAATCTACTTACCGTGGTCTCGTGCTAAGTGTAGCCGATGACTTGTTTCCCCTTCTTCGCGGCGTCCGTCGTACTCGCCTGCGAACCTAGAATTTCACAAAATAATACACATAAGCTAACATCTACAAAAACGCGACATTAAAACCAAACGAGAAACCCGCGTCGCGAACCAAACGCGTGTGTGTCCGATACGCTAAAACGTGTGATTACGTGCCTGAAGCTACCCCGACATATCGCGATACGCAGAAAATCACCAAACCCACACACGTATCACACGTGTCGCGAAAGTTAAAAGTATAGGAAATAAGGTAATTGGTTCCAGATTTTGCTACAGATAGAATTGGAAAAGGTTGCATATACCATATGTCTTAAAAATGTAGCAGACACCCACACAACAAACCCCAACACCTAGGTCCCCCATCTGGCCGCAATTTGCGGCCAGAATGAATATTCCGGCGGCCCACCTAGGGAGTTGTGCTCCCGTGCTTTGTGTATGTTCTCTAAATCTAGTGTACATTCTCCAGTAAATACAATTTTTGGCTGAACCAATCGGGTCACAAGCAGATCACAACAGAGCACAAAACCTAGTTAAGAAGCTAATTTAACACTAAATCAATACATTAAAGTGTTTTAGTGCAACCTGAAACAATCTCTTGGTTTAAAAGACACTAATAACACTTAATTAAGCTAAACAAGCCATAAAAACCCTAACTTATCATAAACTTCACTAATTCCTCTCATTAGGACTAAAAATGCACAAAATTACGATTTTTGGCTAAATAAAATACAAGTTATGAACTAAGGTGATATGGGTGAGTTTAATACCTCCAAAAGACCCTAGGGAAACCTTACTTCCAGCCCTCGTCTTCAAAGGCACTGATTTGCCACCAAAATCCCCAAAAGAGCCATTTTTCCAAAGATTTTGTGAAGGAAATGTTAGTGTATATGCCCTAGAGGCCATTACTGTATCATACTAGTTTGTATATTACTTAATGGAAGCTTGGGATATTCACAGTTGTATATACAATCTTGCTCAAAATGGTAGTATGCTACTTGGTTTGTTTCTGCTTTAATGTGTATATGTGTTTATTTTATTATATCACCTATACGCATTAGTGGAGCCCTTAGGATCTTTGCTTGATTACCAGCGTTGTGATGGCAGTCACACTCGTGGGGGCTGGGTAATCCATAAGCACATCCTTATACAGGTCCCTAGTGCAGGACTATCGAGACGGGGCATCGATACTCCGGAGTAGACTAGCGTATGCGCTTCTCATCCCAGCAGGGGAGACGGTCTGTCCCACATCCGTCAGTACGTCGTACTTGAGATAGTATGCGGGTACTCGTTAGGTTACGAGTACACTGGACTGAACTCGTCGGGAACTGATTTGTTGGTACTATACCTATCGTCAGTTATCAGTTCCCAGGTGACATGAGTACAGCTTAGTCCGCTGACTTGACACTGTCACTTCGCCTCGAGTGTGTTCCCACTGCACTTTGATTACTACCCTACCACAGCTCAAAGGAGTCGTGCAAACAGGTAGTAGTTGGGTGCAGTCCCGAAGCACTTGGAGGCAGTGACGGTTAGACAGGATTCGTCTCTCCCGGTATTGGGGGTTGATATCGCGCTGTGTCTAGGAGAGCCATTACACAAAATCCCTGGCCAGGGCAAGCGAGTTAGACTGGTAGGTTTCCAGTGTTATCTCAGGTGTTCTGGACTACACTCCGACACGACTAATACCGCTAGTAGGGGAATGACGTTTACTGCCCCCCTAGGCCCGCCATGCGATGTTCTTAGACGAACAGACCGGACTGTACGGAGACTGTCACATTCAGGCTCAGGAGGAGTTCAGATGGGTTTCACCTAGTCAGTTTTCTTATCGACATCTACCTGGGGGGCCATTTCGCACAGCTAGTGCCGCTTGCGGTCTGTGGTTAAACCTACTGCCAGCGTAGTGTCGAGTCTTTAGAGCCCCACATAGAAAGCTATTCGCCTTTAGGCAAAAGAGTAGAGGTCGCATGGTTTTGCGACAGGTCGCATGGTTTTGCGACAGGGTTCGGTCACATCTGTGCACTTATGCACGTTTAGTGTCCGGACAGTTAACACTAGCGGGCTTTGGTTTAAGCCAGATCCTAGTGTACGTTTTGGGATTGGTTTTATCTCGTTTGTATTCGTGTTTCTCGGAACGCGGATACGGGTGTGTATGCATAGTTGACAGAGAGACAGAGGCAAAGGATTCTCATTGGGGTTGTTGACTGTTAACTATTGACTTTTTGCTAAACCCTAATGAGAATAAGAAATATAATTAACAATAATATTAATTAAGTATTATAGTGACATGGTTGTTGAGGGGTTGACTTTGTTGACTTGTTGACTTTGTTGACCGGTTGACTAGGTTGGACTAGTTGACCATCATCATTACAATGGCTATCATTTCATGGCAAAGACTTTTGCTTGCTTGTTTCTTTTTGCAAAATGAGTGCATGAAATGATATGGCCATTTTGACTTGAACCATCACATAATACTTGATTACTATTATTTGTTATGATGACTTTGGATTATGAGAGCTTGGATGGCAAAAGGGTTACTCACTCTCTCATTTGCTTTCTCTCTCTTGCTTGAGCTCTCCCTCTTCCTCTTGCTCTCTCTCTAGTCTATGGTTCACTTGTCTCATGCGTTGAGAAGCAAGAACCATAGTGATAAATCCCAACACACTCCTCTACTCATCCTAGTTCACAAGGTTTAGCAAACCAAGTGCTCTAGTTTCTTCTAGTTTGAAGAGAAGCCAAAGGTAGAAGCTTTCAGGTGGATCCATTTTCGGCGCAAGAAGACGACGAGGTGAGGCCGATCCGTACACCGCAAAGAGTTGAAGACGAAGGAGTTGAAGAAAGGTATAACCCCCTAACCGAGTAGGTAAATCTCTTGTTAGGTTTGTTAGATAGTTGTTTGACAAAGATACGTATTTTGAGTCCATGTTACCACCTCAAGAAAAATCGTTTTTCACCACTTCCGCAAGCCCGTAAGTACCGGGAGAGGTAACGTGGACTTACAGTGGTATCAGAGCCTAGTTAAAAACTATCTAATATGTTAGCAATGTAAGTAGAAGTTCGATCGGAGAAAAAAGTCGCGAAACACGCCCGGTTTGCACACTTTCTGTCGAATTTTTCCTCTGTTCCGAAAATTATAAATCATGCCTTAAAATTCGACTCAGGGTTTTTACATCTCACTGTAGAAAAATGGTCCAGAGATCTCATCAACGCGCCACGGAACCGCGGCAGGAGCTTGCTGCCGCCACGGATCTGCTGCCGAGTTGACTCGGCCTTGGACGATTTTTCTTGCAGTGAGGTCATAGGGGTGTTTTGGGATTTTTACAATATGTTTTTTCTGCCCAGATTTTCCAGAAAGAAAAATTAGTTTTTGGGGCTTGAAAATCTGTATTTTGATCGAACATCTAAAGACTAAAGCTAACGGGTTTATATCTGTGATGTGTTATATGTATTGAACGTCTGCTAATCGCTATACGTCGATTAGTGGGGGTTATACATATCTGTGATCTGTAATGTTGATGGTATGTGTATATGAATTCATTGGATTGTCATGGGTGAATAGTCGGGGGGTTGTGAGATGAGAGTTTTCTTTTCTTTCAATTCATGTAAAATTTGTAATTGATGTAATATTATTTATTTGGCCGCACAACCGGGGTGAGGTTGTAGCCGTCATTGTATAATTTCTTTTACTGTTTTTGCTCCTAGGATAGACCCATGGAGGGGGTGCACAAACTACCGGGTATCTCGAAGTGTCGAGTGGCCTACTCACGAGTTGAGGGAGGTTGCTTCACTTCGGGTATTTGGCGGGTAGTTTGCCGCACCCGTAGGGGTCTTGGGTGGGGTATTGGTCATTCACCGCGACCGTGTAATCCGCTTTTCTTTACAGGCTCGTACGAATTGCGGATTCCTTGTATATCCAATGTGTTCATCTGTGATCTGGATTGACTATCATTGCAATATATCTATATATATGATAACTATTTAGGCGTTGCTTATGTTTTGCATCCGCGCTAGTCCAGCCCCCGCTCTGTCGTTAGTTAAGTAACCTAATGGGTAATGACGGGGCCCCGTGGCGAATGCGGATGGCATAAGCGTACGTCATATTTTGGTTGTTTTCTGCAATGGTAGGATTAAATGGTGGGACGCATTAAAATTAATGCAAGAGAAATAAACCAAGTAAAAGTCGTTGGAACACTTTCAAAAACCACTCGGTTTCTTTTCAAAAACAACTTTTAAACGCGGAGCTTAAGCCACTCCTTTTAAAAGCTAACATGGTTCCATCGATTATATCAAGTTCACTACGTTCACGGTTTCGCCAAAACCATTCGTAGCCCTCCGTCGTTTCATATGAATATCCAACAGTATTCAAGCTGTGTTTGTTGGCCTTAGTCAAGGCACAGTGATTGGTAGCTGGGGGTATTCATATGTTGCATAGATAGATGCGTTGGTTTGGGACAGTCGTATTACTTTGTTGGCCATAGTCAAGGGTATATACGGGTGGGTTCAAATCAACCTGGACAACGACGGGTAGAACTTGACATGTGACTTATGATTTGTTGGCCTTAGTCAAGGTCATAAGAGCATGGGGCAAAAATCCACATCGGGAGTTTCAAAAGAACTGAAACTTGCTAGCGCTGCATACCATTTGGAGTGTGATGATTCTGGTAGGATTCCTTCAGTTTTGTCACGCGATGATATTTGGATCCCAATCCTACTGTGAGTATATGCTACTCCTCGGGAAATTTCTCACTTAACGATAAATGCTATAAACCTAGTAGGTGTCTAGAAAGGTGTTAGCGGGGCTACGCCCCCAGGGAAAAGAGGTTCTTAAATTAAGGAACTTCACGAAAGCGTTGGAAAAGCTCCCTCGAAGTACCGACACTGGCCTGGCTGAACGGTTAAGCAAGTATTGTACGGTGGGATTGATCCCGACTAATTCTTCCTTTATGGTTTGAGGAGGGATTCGAGAGACAGTGGGAGCCATCCTGTTTAGATAAATTAAAAACCAATCTAAACTTGCAAGAGCATCATGCTGAGTGTTTTCTTCTCTCTCTCTTAATTGCAGCGACCCTGTGACCACACCTAGGTTACATCTAGATAATAAAATGACTGAATCCGACTGTCATGATTGGCAAAGGTCTGTCCAGATGTCCATTGCCCATGACAAGCTGGGACACCTCTTAACTAATCCAACCCCTGCCGTCTCAAGTCCAGTTTCCCCTATCGCGGATATTGATATCCGTAGGACATCGGAAAGGGACCGTGCGAAAGCCAAGTGCCTCGTGTTAGCCTCAGTTGATGGTGCATACCAGAGGCAGCACGAGAAGATGGACTTAGTTTCTATCTTCCTCCATAACAAAGATTCATATGGAGAGCAATCTCGTATCGCAAGATATGAGACCTCGAACGAATTGCTTCAAGCGAGGTTGGGTATCGGGTCATCTGTAGGGGGCAACGTCCTTACAGAGACCAGCTATTTTAAGCTCACGGACCTGAAGACCACGTTGAAGAACGAGTCAGGTGCTGACTTGATTCTGCAGTCTCTACCTTCCACCCTGAAGGAAACCAGGGAAGTAGAAGGGAAGGGAAGGGCAAAAGCTTTGGGGATGGATGTAGTAAAAGAGGGACGTTCCTATTGTTGTGAGAATGAACATTGGCAGAAGGATTGCAGGGCTAGCAAAGCCAGTAGCCAGAATTCGAAGCATGTTGTGGCTTCGGCTTCGGGTGTGTTAGTGATAGAGAACTGTATGTCAGTTAACCCTACTTCCTGGGTATTGGATACCGGATCAGGATCTCACATCTGTAATTCGTTACAGGCTTTGAGAAACCGTAGGGTTATCAGGAAAGGTGATATGACTCTCAGGGTTGCTAACGGAATGAGCATGGATGCTGAATCCGTAGGGGAATATCACCTTGGACTGACAACTGGGCAGATATTGATTCTGCGTAACTGTTTGTATGTACCAGGTGCGACTTGTAATATCATATCTGTATCCTTACTTTCTAAGGAAGGATATGATTTTACTTTTGTAAGCGATGTAGTAAACATCCACCTAAATCAAGTTTTGATTGGGTCAAGTACATTAAATAACGGGATATACGTATTGAATCAAGCTCGGATTTTCAGTGTCCAGAACACACTTAAAAGAAAATCTCCGGAATTAAATCAGGCTTTCTTATAGTATTGTAGACTGGGTCATATTAATGAGACACGGTTAACAAAGTTACATAAAGAAGGATACTTGGATCCGTTCGAGTACCAGTCTTATGCCGCTTGTGAATCTTGTCTCATGGGAAAGATGACAAAGACTCCGTTCACTAGACACGGAGTAAGAGCGAGTGAGCTCTTGGGACTCATACACAGTGACATATGTGGTCCAATGTCTACACATGCGCGAAGCGGTTATTCATACTTCATTACTTTCACAGATGATTTCTCTAGGTATGGACATGTCTTCTTAATGAAGCACAAATCCGAGGCCTTTGAGAAATTTCGGGAATACAAGAATGAAGTTGAAAAACAAACAGGCAAAAGTATTAAGACACTGAGATCTGATCGAGGTGGAGAATACTTGAGTGCCGAGTTTCTGGACTTCTTAAAAGAGAATGGAATTCTCTCTCAGCTTACTCCTCCATACACCACATCACAATAGTGTATCGGAAAGGCGGAATCGGACCCTATTGGATATGGTTCATTCCATGATGAGTAAGGCTGAGTTGCCGCGATCTTTCTGGAGTTATGCACTAGAAACAGCTGCATATCTCTTAAACCAAGTTCCTACTAAGACAGTGCCTACCACACCATATCAGATGTGGAGTGGGAAGAAACCCTGTCTTAAACACTTTAAGACATGGAGATGTCCATCTTTTGTTAAAAAGCAGCATGCGGACAAGCTCGAGGCACGCTCAGTACAGTGTAAGTTTGTGGGATACTCAAGGAACTCCAAGGGGTATCTTTTCTATTACGCAGAGGAACAAAAGGTTTTTGTTTCTCGTCATGCCCGCTTCTTGGAAACTGAGTTTTTGGAAACCCAGATAAGTGGGAGCACAATAGAACTGGAAGAAATTCCAGAACCACAAACTATTACTGAAACCTTAGTAGAACCAGTAGGTTCAGGGGAACCGGACATTCCTACGCCGCTCCGCAGGAGTAGTAGGCAGTCTCATCCGCCCGAGAGATACTACGGTTTTCTCATAGACGGGGATAGAGAGGATTGCACTATGGATTATGGTGAGCCTACTAGCTTCCAGCAAGCCATTCAGAGCGATGACTCGGTAAAATGGCTGGATGCAATGCGGACCGAGATGGAGTCCATGTACACCAACAAAGTTTGAACTTTGGACTTTGCTCCAGAAGGGGTAAAACCCGTAGGCTGCAAATGGATCTTCAGAAAGAAGATTGGTGTAGATGGGCAGGTTGAAACCTATAAAGCTAGGCTCGTTGCAAAGGGTTTTCGTCAAAGACCTGGTTTGGACTATGACGAGACCTTTTCTCCGGTAGCCATGCTCAAATCCATTCGGATCTTTCTTGCCATTGCTGCCTTCCACGATTATGAAATCTGGCAGATGGACGTAAAGACGGCTTTTCTAAATGGAAATTTAGAAGAGTGCGTCTATATGGATCAGCCCGAGGGATTCATTCAGAGTGGGAGCAGCGGTAAAGTGTGAAAGTTGCTCAAGTCCATCTATGGACTGAAGCAGGCATCGCGGAGTTGGAACATCTGCTTTGATGATACTGTCAAGGAATTCGACTTTATCAAAAACCCAGATGAACCATGCATCTACAGTAAGATTGTAGGGAGAACTGTGGTATTCCTCGTCTTGTACGTGGATGACCTTCTCCTAATAGGAAATGATATTCCTATGCTACAGTCAGTCAAAGGATTCTTGTCGCAGAGGTTCTCCATGAAGGACCTGGGCGATGCCAACTACATTCTGGGGATCCAGATCTATCGTGATAGATCTAAGAGGATGTTGGGACTCTCACAGTCCAGGTACATTGACACCATACTGAAAAGATTCAGTATGGAAGATTTCAAGCGCGGTAATTTACCGGCTTGTCACGGGATCACCCTCTCCAAAGAGATGTCTCCCAAGACTGATTTGGAAAGGGATCGCATGTCTGTTATACCCTACGCTTCTGCGGTAGGCTCTATAATGTATGCGATGTTATGTACCAGACCAGATGTAGCATACGCATTAAGCGTTGTAAGCCGGTATCAGTCGGACCCAGGGGAGAAACACTGGATAGCGGTAAAGAACATTCTCAAGTACCTGAGAAGAACTAAGGAGATGTTCTTGGTGTATGGCGGAAAAGGCCTTCAGATCGAGGCCTTTGCTGACTCCAGCTTCCAGAGTGACAAGGATGACTCTAAGTCCATGTCGGGTTATGTCTTTACCCTCAATGGAGGTGCGGTTTGCTGGAAGAGTTCCAAGCAGGAGACCGTTGCTGACTCAACTATGGAAGCGGAGTACATAGCTGCTTGCGATGCCGCAAAAAAAGCTGTCTAGATGAAGAAGTTCCTCACGGAGCTTCAGGTGGTTCCTACCATTGTTGATCCAATACCGCTGTATTGCGACAACAACGGCGCTATAGCTTTAGCGAAGGAACCCAGGTCCCATCAGAAGTCCAGGCACATTTTGAGGCGGTTCCACCTGATCAAGGAGATCATTGATCGCCAGGAGATCGAGATAAAGAGAGTAAATTCAGAAGATAACACTGTAGATCCACTCACGAAGGCCCTTCCCCAGACTCAGCTCGAGCGGCTGATCGAGATGATAGGTCTTCGATACGCCAGTACATGGCCTTAGTGCAAGTGGGTGATTATTAGTGTATATGCCTTAGAGGCCATTACTGTATCATACTAGTTTGTATATTACTTAATGGAATCTTGGGATATTCACAGTTGTATATACAATCTTGCTCAAAATGGTAGTATGCTACTTGGTTTATTTTTGCTTTAATGTGTTCATGTGTTTATTTTATTATATCACCTATACGCATTAGTGGAGCCCTTAGGATCTTTGCTTGATTACCAGCGTTGTGATGGCAGTCACACTCGTGGGGGGCTGGGTAATCCATAAGCACATCCTTATACAGGTCCCTAGTCGCAGGACTATCGAGATGGGGCATCGATACTCTGGAGTAGACTAGCGTATGCGCTTCTCATCCCAGCAGGGGAGACGGTCTGTCCCACATCTGTCAGTACGTCGTACTTGAGATAGTATGCGGGTGCTCGTTAGGTTACGAGTACACTGGACAGGACTCGTCGGGAACTGATTGGTTGGTACTATACCTATCGTCAGTTATCAGTTCCCAGGTGACATGAGTACAGCTTAGTCCGCTGACTTGACACTGTCACTTCGCCTCGAGTGTGTTCCCACTGCACTTTGATTACTACCCTACCACGGCTCAAAGGAGTCGTGCAAACAGGTAGTAGTTGGGTGCAGTCCCGAAGCACTTGGAGGCAGTGACGGTTAGACAGGATTCGTCCCTCCCGGTATTGGGGGTTGATATCACGCTGTGTCTACGAGAGCCATTACACAAAGTCCCTAGCCAGGGCAAGCGAGATAGACTGGTAGGTTTCCAGTGTTATCTCAGGTGTTCTGGGCTACACTCCGACACGACTTGTACCGCTAGTAGGGGACTGACGTTTACCGCCCCCTAGGCCCGCCATGCGATGTTCTTGGACGAACAGACCGGACTGTACGGAGACTGTCACATTCAGGCTCAGGAGGAGTTCAGATGGGTTTCACCTTGTCAGTCTTCTTATCGGCATCTACCTAGGGGGCCGTTACGCACAGCTAGTACCGCTTGCGGTGTGGGGTTAAACCCACTGCCAGCGTAGTGTCGAGTCTTTAGAGTTCCACACAGAAAGCTATTCGCCTTTAGGCAAAAGAGTAGAGGTCGCATGGTTTTGCGACAGGGTTCGGTCACATCCGTGCACTTGTGCACGTTTAGTGTCCGGACAGTTAACACTAGCGGGCTTTGGTTTAAGCCAGATCCCAGTGTACGTTTTGGGATTGGTTTTATCTCGTTTGTATTCGTGTTCCTCAGAACGCGGATACGGGTGTGTATGCATAGTTGACAGAGAGACAGAGGCAAAGGATTCTCATTGGGGTTGTTGACTGTTAACTATTGACTTTTTGCTAAACCCTAATGAGAATAAGAAATATAATTAACAATAATATTAATTAAGTATTATAGTGACATGGTTGTTGAGGGGTTGACTTTGTTGACTTGTTGACTTTGTTGACCGGTTGACTAGGTTGGACTAGTTGACCATCATCATTACAATGGCTATCATTTCATGGCAAAGACTTTTGCTTGCTTGTTTCTTTTTGCAAAATGAGTGCATGAAATGATATGGCCATTTTGACTTGAACCATCACATAATACTTGATTACTATTATTTGTTATGATGACTTTGGATTATGAGAGCTTGGATGGCAAAAGGGTTACTCACTCTCTCATTTGCTTTCTTTCTCTTGCTTGAGCTATCCTTCTTCCTCTTGCTCTCTCTCTAGTCTATGGTTCACTTGTCTCATGTGTTGAGAAGCAAGAACCATAGAGATAAATCCCAACACACTCCTCTACTCATCCTAGTTCACAAGGTTTAGCAAACCAAGTGTTCTAGTTTCTTCTAGTTTGAAGAGAAGCCAAAGGTAGAAGCTTTCAGGTGGATCCATCTTCGGCGCAAGGAGACGACGGGGTGAGGCCGATCCGTACACCGCAAAGAGTTGAAGACGAAGGAGTTCAAAAAAGGTATAACCTCCTAACCGATTAGGTAAATCTCTTGTTAGGTTTGTTAGATAGTTGTTTGACAAAGATCCATATTTTGAGTCCATGTTACCACCTCATGAAAAATCGTTTTTCACCACTTCCGCAAGCCCGTAAGTACCGGGAGAGGTAACGAGGACTTACAGGAAAAAGGGATTTTTGTGTAGGGTTTGTGTTTGGATCAAAAGAGAAGCAAAAGAAGAAGAAAATGATGATGATGTTGCTGCTGCTGCTATCTCTGCTGGAGATCAGAAATGAGAGGGAGAGAGGGAAAAATGAGAGAGAGAGATGGTCAAAAAGTCAAGCCCCACTTCACCTAATCCAACCCATACCCCCCATTCTTCATTTCCATTTAAAAAAATGGGGGTTTGACTTGGTTTTGTGGGGATATTAGAACCATGCAAGAAGAAAATAAAATGGTTACATGCTAACACTTAACCTTTGCCACACACAAAAAAAGTGATAAGTGTGCATGTTGTTACAGTAATCCATGCTTAGGAAAATAATTAAGGAAAATTCTAATTAAGGTGAACACAAGCTAAATTATAATTAACAAAAACCCATTTATATATATAAAAACACTTCTCATCACAATTAGAACTAGTTTTTATTCTAGTTTAAAAAGGAAATTAAAATTTTCGGGTTTTTATGAAAAACACGCAACATTACTAACTAACGCCAAATTAACCTAAACGAATTTCGAAGCGTTACAATGGACTATGATGTCCTTAAACATGGACTATGATATCCTTAAACCCAATGGACCGTAATGTCCTTAAACTAAAACGATAGAGCCCAAATGCTCTTTTGTTGGATCAAAAATGATCATGAACCCCCGTTAAGTAGATGTTAGTCTAAAACATTGACTAACGTATCCTTAACAAACATTTAAGTTGATCTTGATCTCAAATGAGATTAACGATTCTTAAATCAAACCAAACCCAAATCTAAGAAAATACGGATTTGGTCTAATTCTCGCCCTACGGGCGACATTATAAATTAGTCTCCGTATACAATCCACGGGCAACCAAAAATAAAACAAACACACAAAATACGAAGTGAACATCTGGAGCAGAAGAAACTGGTTATCGCTACGTGGTAACGTAATTAACTGCAGGGGCTTACACCTGCAAGGATGAGCATCCCCACAATCAAAAACCCCTCATAACGAGGGGGAATCTGACGAAGTCTGCTACAATGGTCGCATCTGTTTATACCTTCGATACATGGTGCCATAAATTAACTTGGCATCTTAGGAGAGGTAGACGGATAAACCCAAATAGCATCTGCCCCTAAATTCAGGCCAGACGTTTGTCTTCCCGGTTTCCGGCGGTAAACAGATTCTGGCACGCCCGGTGAAACCTTTTTCTCTTTCCACTCCACACTTCCTGTGTCGTGTTCGCGAACGAATCACGGTTTAATATGGTTTCCCCTAGATTCGAGGTACTAAGATTTGGTGTCTTGCTCCGTGCAGAAGAGATGATAGTGTCAATAGCTTCCAACTGCACCAATTGCAACACCAACTCCCATGCCGTCCCTATAGGAGGAGTAACTTATGGGCCCCAAGCGGCCTCCATCTTCGCAATGCCGGTGGAACAGGTGACACAGGCCACCACTGGGTTGTTCTTCGGCACCATGATCCCTCCAAAATGCTTCAGCGTCCCGGTGCCATCACAGGAAGTTCCGAAGAAGTCGGTCTTCGATCGGCTTGCAACTACCACGGCCCCTCTCAACGGGTTGTCCAAGTCTACTGCCTCAGTCTTCGACAGGCTGAGCTTAAGCTCAAATGGGCCCGCGAAGAGGCTCGCAATACCGGAGAAGGTTATCCCAACTCCTGCTGCAGGTGAAGCCATCCAAACTACTTCCCCTACTCGAAAGTCAGCCTTCAACAGGTTGACCATTCTTTTCCAGCAGATGTCAGTCTTTGACGGGCTGGTGCCAATAACAGCCTCTCCTCAAAGCAGGGGGCATGACGAAACTACTCCGACGATAGAGGTCATCCTGGCTACACGACATGCTCGACGTCGTCACTAGTGCCGAATGAGGAAAGCTGGGTGCAGTTCCCCTTCTGGACTTACCCCACTAGCTCCGATGGTGGAATTTGATGCTGCTGTTCCAACTGGGAACAGCTTTGAGCTGCTCAAAAGAGTGTGCAAGAACTCTCCTACCGCCGTGCTAAAAAAGTCTCCTCACCTGGTGAAAATGTTACAAAGGCGAAGCCGGAGCAGCCCCCTCAGCGGCTGTCCTCCAAAATCCGCAGGGTCTGGCGAAGAGTCCAAAACTCTGTAATCGACAAAGACTACTCCCGCCGACAGAAGAAAATGAAGGTTCGGCAAGAGGAAGACCATCCCATCACCATGCTACAGAAGGCGTCGTCTGTAAGGGTGCCTATTGCAGCACCCTCAACTTTGACCGTTCATAAAAATAGAAGACTGGAGAAAATCCCTATGCCTACGACAAATCTCAAAGGCACTGAACCTAAACGCCCTAAGTCTGGGGGCATGGTAGTGCACACCGTCTACATGGCTTCTGGAAAAGAGGAAAGCCGTGCTTCTGGGGGTCATCGACCACTTACGCAGTCCATAACAAAGGCTCGGGAGCAACAACAGAAACTCGAAGACATGCTGACAAAGATGGCTGCACTTACTGGGCAGAAAGGAAGCTCGGAAGTATCGTTGGAGCAACGCCAAGAATAGGAAACTGACGCCGAGTTCCTCCGAAGAATGCCCGAAAAGAAAGATAAAGAAGTCGCGGAACAAGCGGCTAACATAAAACAAGTGGCGCTCCAGCTGAAGATCCCTCAATAATCATTGAAGATGACAGAGGAGAGACATCAAACCCTCTTCCGGCTTTATCAGCAACCAGGGAGGAGACGATCTTGAAAGCTATGCTTGATGACTACATAGCTCAACAAATACGAGCTCATCAGGCAAGTGAAGCCGCTGGCTAAGTTGTCAGAACTGGGCGACCCCATCCAAGCTGGTACGATAAAATTAAGCAGCCGCCGGGATATACGATCCCTAAATTTCACGTCTATAAGAGGACAGGCAACCCCCATCAGCACGTCGCTCAGTTCAGGGCTCTCTGCGGCAATACTGGAGGTGATGACAAACTACTGCTTCGCCAGTTCGTCGGCAGCTTAGCGGAGACGGCATTTGAATTGTACTTGGAGCTTCCGAATGACTCCATCAAAATGTTTACGGAAATGGAGTTGCTATTCACCTAGCATTTCACAAGCGCCAGTGAACGCACCCCGATCATGGCCTTGATCAATGCCAGGGTGAAGCCAGGAGAAACATGGGTTCAGTATGCAATTCGGTGGCGGAACCTATGGTCGAGATGCGAACAACGCATAGAAGAAGCTCCTACTGTGGGCATGTTCGTAGGGACCCTTGACCCGCAAGCAACTATATCCCAATTTATGATTTTCTTCAAGCCGACCACTTTCCAATCCTTGATCGACAAGCTGGCCCAAATGGACCAGATGGGCCATAGACCGCCCTCCTTGAAAACGAAGCTTCGAAATGAAAAGGGCAAAGGGAAAGCGACCTTCGTCGCCAACGCTCAGCAACAGCTGAGTGATCTGAAACCAGCTGCTCGCCAAAACGATAAACAGCAACCACTCGGAGAAAAGTTGAGACGTCCTTACCCATTCCCTCGGGATAAAACGAGAAGACAGTTCGAACTGGCGGTGCGCAACAGGCTTATCACTCTACCAGATCCGTGACGCCCACAGCAACCGGGCGACGTCAACAATCCCAGTTACTGCCCCTACCACCGAATAGTGGGCCACCCAATCGAAAATTGCTTCGTCTTCAAAAACTGGATTGAGGACTAGTACCAACAAAGAAAATTCGTGTTGTCTGAAAACTCGAGGGTAAACCCGCCACAACCGCAAGCTCTTAAAAAGATGGGCACGTCGGGGGCATCATGCTCTTTTATAGAGGAAGCTCCATAGGAAGTTGTTCTGTCAGCTAAAACTAAAAGAATGTTGAAACATTTTCAAGCATGTCCGGCGATTAGATGGAAAAACCTGCTGGAGCTAGAGATCATTGAGGGGATGCTGAAACCACACCCAACACCGAGAGTTGGTAGCAATGGGCAAAATAGCCAGGCCAAGCCATCAAAGTCTTCAAAGAAAAAGAAGAAGACCAAGAAGCTCGCGCATGCTGATGACAAGCGCAAGGACCCGCAAAAGCATATTGACACGCTGGAAGAATATAACCAGAAGGCACGAACCCCGGTCATACTCCAAGAGTTTCTCAACCATATCCTTGAGAGCGGAGATAATGACAATGACGGAAATGACTCGTCAGAAGAACCTGAGAATTATGTGGCAAGTTGTCACATGATCTTTCATTCACCAATAAATGAAGAAGAAGCTCACTCGGCATCAGAAGATAATATAGAGAAGCTGGGGGTAGGATCGGTGCCAAAATCCTTGGAATCGTCAGACGAGATGATTGACATGTTGCTGAACGAAGCCTGTCAGAAGAGTAAAGCTGATCAAGAGCGTGAAATGGCCATATTTGAAAGGGCCAGGTATCGACGTCAAGTTGAAGAAGTCATGGTGGGGATGAGTCGCAAAGCGCTCCAACGAGATCGAAGCACGCCTGAGGCAGACAAAAACAGGCTTAAAACGAAGAAACGGTTTGCTAAAACCCTGTCAAGGGGAATGAAGCTGCCATCTTTCAAAAGAAATACTCTTGGCAGTATACACCTTGACGAAGTGGATGTACATCCTAACTACTGCTTATACCATCAAAGGATTGCGCACCATACCGAAGGGTGCAATACCTTCAAGAAGTGGTGGCAGAGATACGTTGCCCATCGACAACAATTCAAGCGAATGAAGCGCAAAGCCCGTCGGGAGCAGAGAAGCACGACAGATGAGCATAAAGGAACAGCCGGTAACTGTCATATGGTTGATGCCATTCCAACAAAAGGGAAGTCTCAAGTTCTTACCTTCGGAAGCGATTCTGACGAAGAAATAGCCCTCGGCCCTCTCTTCAAAGAATCCACCTCAGAAAAAGAGGAAGAGATAAAGAACAGTGAGAATATTCAGCTGCGCAACCGTACGTTGCCCAAAAAGAATCTTGGACCTATAAACAAGGGATCAAACAAAAAAGATAAGGGGAATGAAAAAGTCCCTGAGGATATCTCTCGAGATGATCAAGTCGTCGAAAAGCTGGCAGCCAAGGACCCGCCCAAGAAAAACAAAGTGGATTACAATGTCCTAGCACATCTAAGAAAGATACCCTCACAATTGAGTATCTTGGATGCCCTTCTCCTGTCTAAAGAGGCACGAGATTCCCTGATCAGGGCATTACAAGAGCCCGGGCAGTTCCAAGCTTTCCTTGCCGAAGAAAAGATGAAGGACGAGCTGGAAGAAGTGCACACAGCTGACAACACTTTCGACGATAAAGATCTCCTCCTCAGAATGTGCGAGCACAACCGTCCCCTGTATGTCACCGGGTATTGCCATGAGATCAAGATAGGGAAAATCTTAGTTGAAAACATGTCCTCTGTCAACCTTCTAAATATGAAGGTGCTAAAAGAAATTTGCCTGAGCGTTCAACACCTTGCTCGGGATAAAATCACCATCTCAGGGTTCGATTCCCAGTATCACGAACGCTCGGGATGTAATACTGACATTACGCTTTGGGCAGCTTTTCGCTGACATCAAATTTCATGTCATTGACGGCAAGACCTGTTACAACGCTTTACTCAGCAGGCCTTGGTTACACGAGTACAACATCATCCCTTTTACACAATATCAATGTATGAAGTATTTCAAAGATGGCCTCGAGTACACAGTTATAGGGGAGCTAAACCCATTCTCCATAAATGAAGTCCGCAAGTATGAAGACGCTAAGTATTTCCTACCAGACTTTGAAGACACAGAAAGATGCCATAAACCGGAGAATAAGAAAAAAACTATCACCACTATCCCGTTGTTCGGGAGCGATACCGAGGAGGAGGAAGAGATAGTCTATTCGGGGTCGTCCCAATGTAACATGCCAGGACCATTGTTTACCCCAATCAGAGCAAAGCTCTGTTCAAATTCCAAGGCGGGAGATGAAGTAACGCTTCATCTTCCCCCAATCAGAGCAAAGCTCTACTTTGAAAATTTAAACTTTAATAAATGAAGCAACGCTTCAGATTCTTTGCGCCGCGCGCAACGCGCCACGTGTCAGGCGCAGACGCAGCGCCCAAGAAGGCGCGCCCAATCAGAGCAAAGCTCTATTTTAAGCAAAATTAAAGGAAGCAACGCTTCAGTTGCGCAAGCACTGCGCTGCGCGACACGTGTCAGCGCGGATGCGCTAGCGCAGTTGCTGTGCGCTGCGCGACACGTGTCAGCGCGGATGCGCTAGCGCAGTTGCGCTGCGCTGTGCGCTGCGCGACACGTGTCACGCGCTGGGGCATTTGCGCCAAACAGAATTGAGATTTTAAAGAAAATTTTTCTGTTCTTGTTAAAACAAGAAGATTTTCTTCTGTAAAACAGAAGCCCTTGGATCAAAAATCCAACGGTGGGGAAAATTCCCCAAATCACTCAGAGAAAGATCTCTTTAACAAATTTAACTAATTTATGGGCACTATAAAAAGGACCATAGGCCTCAATTCAAAGGCATGAACATTTTCCAAAAAAAAGAGAGAGAAAGAGAACTCTGAAGAACTCCTCAAGAACAAAAAAGGTAAAAACCTTTAGAAAAAGAGAAAGTTCTCTTATGAACAGATCATAGATCTAAAACCAAGATCAATGATCTTTTAATAAAAATAAAATAAAATAGTGCTTTGCACTTTTTATGAACCTTTGGTTCTCTGAGATAAGAAAAACAAGAAAAACTTATCTTTTCTTTGATCTAAATTAGATCAAGAAATCAAATAGTGCTTTGCACTTCTGTTCTTGAATTTAAAAGATTCTTAGTGCTTTGCACTTCCAAACTGCGCTGTTGCGCTCTTGGGAGAGCGTCACGTGTCAGCTACAGAACAACTTGCGCTACGCACTTTTGAAATAGAGTTTTGCTCTCTGAATTTGGCGCAACTCACCAGAGCGCGCCACGTGTCAGCGGCGCAGCGGCGCAACGGCGCAGCGCACTGGGGCAGCGCACTGTGCCAACTGTGCTTGCGCTCACCAGAACGTGACGCGTGTCCCCTCCACATGCGCTTGCGCTCAATAATTGGCGCAAAGCGCCTGACAAGCCACTATCAGATAATTAATGCACTGCATTATTTACAGAAGGGCCAAGCCCAATTAAAAAGGGCCTAACAGGCCAAATTAAATGCAATGCATTATTTTAAAAAAGGGCAGAGCCCAAATAAAAACAGATGCTGTGCATCATTTATAAAAGGGCAGAGCCCAAATAAAGGTCTAATAGACCAAACAAAAATGCCCTGCATTATTAAACAGGAGCAGAGCCTCAGTAAAGGTCTAATAGACTAAAAATAAATAAAATGTTGAACATTTTCAACTGGACTTAGCCCAATTCTGGCCGTAAGCCCTTAAATTAAATTGAACTGAGCACAAATGCTCTTTCAAATCAATTTACCTCCGGTTCGAGGGTACATCTCCGAACTCCTCTGACACTCATCGTTGTAATCCTTCAACGACGTCAGAGAGGTGACGGGTCCCGACAACCACACATCGATATGGACTGCGGGGTCCTTAAACTCGTGGACCGAAACGTCCTTAAACTAATGTCGGACCGAAATGTCCTTAAACTAATAGCTGACCACCATGTCTCTAAACTGGAATATGGACCGAAACGTCCTTAAACTAATATTGGACCGAAACGTCCTTAAACTAATATTCACCCCTAAATGGGAATGTTAGACCGAAACGTCCTTAAACTAATATTGGACCGAAACGTCCTTAAACTAATATCGGACCACCACGTCCCTAAACTGGAATATAGACCATCATGTCCCTAAACTGAAATCGGACCACCATGTCCCTAAACTGGAAAATGGACCACTACGTCCCTAAACTGGAACGATAGAGCCTCCAAACGCTCTTTTGCCGGATCTAAACGATCCCGTTTAAGTTGATCTTAGCCTCAAATATGGCTAACGTATCCTTAAACATTCAAACAGACTTTAGTCCCAAATTGGACTATAAGCCCCCAATCAACTTTGGTTCAAGGGTACATCTCCGAACTCCTCTGACACATGTCGTTGTAATCCTTCAACGTCGTCAGAGAGGTGACGGGTCCCGACGGCCATATATTAAATGGACCACTACGTCCTTAAACTGGAAATGGATCTAGACTATCCCGTTAAGTTGATCTTAGTCTCAAATCAGACTAATGTATCCTTAACGAACGTTTACGTTGATCTTAGTCTCAAATGCGGCTAACGTGTCCTTAAACTAAAAACACCAAACCCAAATCTAAGTAAATACAGATTTGGACTAATCCACGTCCTACGGGCGACGACATTACTCAGTCTCCGTAAACAATCCACGGGCAACCACAAACAAAACAAACACCCACGACACGAGGTGAAATTCTGGAGAAGGAGAAAGTTGTTACCGCGTTGCGGTAGCGTAATTAACTGCAGGGGCTTGCGCCTGCAGGGAAGAGCGTCCCCACAATAAAAAAAAACCCTCAAGCGAGGGGGAATCTGACAAAGTCTGCTATATCGGCCGCATCCGTCTAAACCTCCGATACACGGTGCCATAAATCAACTTGGCATCTTCGGAGAGGTAGACGGATAAAACCATATAGCATCTGCCCCGAATCTCAGGCGAGACGCCCTCACGTCGCCGCCTCCATTCGGAGGGGAACAGATTCTGGCACGCCCGGTTGGACATTTTCCTTTTTTCACTCCACACTTCGTGTGTTGTGTTCGCGAGAAAATCGCAGTTTGCTGTGGTTGCCTGTGGATTCAAGGTACTTAGATTTGGTATCTTTCTCCGTGCAGGAAACAGAAGATCAATGACTTCAAGTTGCACTACCTGCAACTGCAACTCTCGCTGCGTCCCTGCTGGAGGAGTGACTTATGGGCCCCAAGCGGCCTCCCTTTTCGAGATGCCAGTGGAGCAAGTAACTCAAGCCACCACTGGATTATTCTTCGGGACCATGCTCCCACCGATGAGCTTCAATGCCCCAATGACATCGCAAGAAGCTCCAAAGAAGCCGGTCTTTGATCGACTTACCACTGCCGCAACCCCTCTCAACAGGTCGCCCAGTTTCAATACCTCAGTTTTCAACAGACTGGGCCAGAACGTCCGCAAACCTGCGATACCCGAAGCTGCCATCCCAAAGCGGATAGCCATCCCGACGCAAATGGACGAAATCATTGGAAAGGTTCCTTCTTCCGAGAAGTCAGTTTTTACGAGGCTGGCCATTCCGGTTACTGCTCCAGGAGAGGTCCTCAAAGCTGTTTCCCCTATCCAGAGCAGGGGGTATGAAGAAGCTTATCCAACAACGGAGGTGACTCCATCCGCAAGACACGCTCGACGTCGCCACTGGCGTCGAGTAAGAAAGGCTGGGGGCAACTCCCCCTCTGGATTTACGCCACCAGCTCCGATGGTGGGGATTGATGCTGCTGTTCCAACCGGGAACAGCTATGAATTGCTGAATACGGTACACAGAAACTCTCCTACTGCGATGTTGAAACGAACTTCTTCACCTATGGAGAATACTCCAGAGAAGAAGCTAGAACAGCCCCCTCAACGGCTGTCCTCTAAAATTTACAGAGTCTGGCGACAGGTCCAGGAGTCAGTGATTGATGAAAACTATCTCCGCCAACGGAAAAAAATGAAGGTTCGGCAAAAGAAGGATTACTCCGTCAAGCCCCAAAAACCAATAGTTACCCGAGTGCCCATTACAACGGCCCCCTTAACTCCAATCACTCAGAAGAAAAGGAGGCCGCAAAAAGCCCCTGTGAACATGGCGAAGCATAAAAGCGCTGAACACAAACGCCCTAAATCTGGGGGCATGGTGGTGCACACTGTTTATATGGCTTCTGGAAAGGAGGAAAGCCGCACTTCTACGGGCCACCGACCGCTCACCCGATCCGTGACGAAAGCCCAGGAGCAACAACAAAAGCTTCAGGAAATGATGACTACAATGGCTGCACTCACTGAGCCAAAAGAAAGCTCTGAAACGTCTTCGGATGAGCGTCAAGAACAAGAAACCGACGCTGACTTTTTACGCAGAGTCCTCGAAAAGAGGGACAAAGAAGCTGCAGAGCAAGCGGCTACATAAAGCAGATGGCGCTTCTCTTCCAAGACATGGTGGGAATGATGTTACAGCCGGACCCTCCAGCTGAAGACCCTCTGATCATTATTGAAGACGATAAAGAGGAGACATCTAATCCTCCTCCGGCTCATTCAACAGCCAAGGAGGAAACCATTTCCAAAGCTGCACTAGATGACTATATAGCTCAGCAAATACGAGCTCATCAGTCGAGTGAAGCGGCCAGCCAAGTCGTCAAAACTGGGCGACCATACCCGAGCTGGTATGACCAAATCAGTTACCCGCCGGGATATACGATCCCTAAGTTCCATGTATACAAGGGGACGGGAAATCCGCATCAGCACGTCGCTCAATTCAGAGCCTTATGTGGCAACACTGGCGGCGATGATAAACTCTTGCTCCGCCAATTCGTCGGCAGCTTATCGGAGACGGAGTTCGAGTGGTACTCTGAACTCCCAAATGACTCTGTCAAGACATTCGCAGAGATGGAGTTGCTATTCACCCAGCGTTCTGCAAGCGCTAGCGAACGCACCCTAATCACGGCATTGATCAATGCCAGGGTAAAGCCAGGCGAAACATGGGTCCAATACGCAACACGATGGCGGAACCTATGGTCAAAATGTGAACAACGCATAGAAGAGGCACCTGCGGTAGGTAAGTTCGTGGGTACCCTTGACCCTCAAGCGACCATCTCGCAATTCATGATGTTCTTCAGGCCGACCACCTTCCAGGCCTTGATCGACAAATTAGCCCAAATGGACCAGATGCGCCATGGACCATCTCCTCCAAAACCTGATTCTCGAAACGAGAAAAGAAAAGAGAAAGCGATCGTCGTCGCCAATGCTCAACGACAGCCGAGCAATTCAAAACCGGTCGTTCGCCAAAACAATGTGCGTCCGCGCCCATCCCTCGAGGAGAGACTAAGACGTCCTTACTCGTTTCCTCAAAATAAAACGAGAAGACTGTTCGAGCTGGCAGTGCGCAACAGACTCATCAATCTGCCGAGTCCAAAGCATCTGTCACAGCCAGACGATCTTAATAATCCCAATTATTGCCTTTACCACCAAACGGTAAGTCACCCGATCGAGGATTGTTTCGTCTTTAAGGGATGGATCGAGGATCAGTACCTACAAGGCAAGTTCGCACTGTCGGAAAACTGGAAGGTAAACCCACCACAGCCGCACTCTCCAAAAAAGACGGACACGCCAGGGGCAGCTTGTTCTTTAGTCAAGGATGAAAACGATGGAGAAAACTCATCAAATGAATCCGAAGACTACGTAGCGACTTGTCATGTGATTTCTCACTCACTGGCAGATGATGAAGAGGCTTCTTGCACTGAGAAACCAATGGTGAACCCCGAACCGGAAATTCTACAGCCACCAGACGAGCTGATCGATGTCTTCCTAAATGAAATTCGTCTGAAAGCAAAAGCCGATCAAGAGCGTGAGGTGGCTATACTCGAAAGAGCCAAGGCATTCCCGTCAAATCAAAAGCCATCCACTGCGGATAAAAACAAATTCAAGACGAAGAAAAGGTTCGCCAAAGCTCTATCAGTAGGAATGAAGCTACCGCCCTCTGAAGAAAATACTCTCGCCGAGGTAGAGATGCACCATAACTTCTGTTTATATCATCAGAAGATCATACACCCTACCGAAGACTGCGAATCCTTTAACTGTTGGTGGCATGGGTATGTCGCTCAAAAGCGACACTTCGACAGGACAAAGTGTGAAGCTTGTGGACATCGGAAAAATGCGATAGATGAGCGCAAAAGAGCCGCCGCCGACTGTCATATAGCCGACTTCAAGGGATCGCAAATTATCACCTTTGGAAGCGACTCTGACGAAGAAGCTACCCCCAACTCTTCCCTCGGGGAATCTATTTCAAAAATAAAGGAATTGAGAATCTGCGAGAACATTCAGCCGTGCAATCGCATGCTACTCGGAAAAAATCTCGTCCCCGTAAACAAAGGATCGAACAAAAAGGATAAAGGAAAAGGAAAAATGGCCCTCGTCGCCAGCGCTCAACAACAATCAGGTGACCCTAGACCGGTTGCTCGCCAAAGCAACAAGCGACAACCCCTCCAGGAAAAATTGAAACGTCCTTACTCGTTTCCGCAAGATAAAACAAGGGGACTGTTCGAGCTGGCAGTGTGCGACAGACTCATCAATCTGCCGAGTCCAAAACGTCCGTTGCGGTCAGGCGATGTTAATAATCCTAATTATTGCCCTTACCACCAAACGGTAGGTCATCTGATCGAGGATTGCTACGTCTTCAAGAACTGGGTTGAAGACCAATACCAACAGGGCAAGTTCGTGTTGTCCGAAAATTGGAAGGTGAACCCACCACTACCGCATGCTTCGAGAAAGATGGATACGCCAGGGGCATCGTGCTCATTCATAGGGAAAACCCCATAGACCGAAAAGTCAATAAACTAGATATTCGCCTCAAATACGGCAACAACGGACTGAAACGTCCTTAAACTAATGATGGACCGCAATGTCCTAAAACTTGCAAACGACCGAAACGTCTTAAAACTAATACCGCAGCATCCGTAGGCTAAAAAAATAATATAAAAAAATATATAAATAAATAAAAACGGTATGTCCATAAGCAAAAAGGGCACGGATGAAAACCCGAGAGGGCTCCGTGAGTAAAAACAGCAAGACTACCGGCGAGTGTTCGTGAAGACCCGAAAGGGCGCGGTCTCGTAAAAAAAACGGTATGTCCACAAGCAAAATGGGCACGGATGAAAATCCGAAAGGGCTCCGTGAGTAAAAATAGCAGGGCTACCGGCGAGTGTTTGTGAAAACCCGAAAGGGCGCAACCTCGTTAAAAAGACGCTTACAGGATCCTCTCGACCTTGTAAGGAGAAACCACCTGCGTGAGATCCTTACGACTCACAAGGGAGCAACACACTTAGGGATCCCCATGATTCCTAAGGAGAAAATACACCTGCGAGATCCTCACGACTCGTAAGGAGAACTCTCTTATGGGACCCTCACGGCTCATAAGATTTGAAAGTCTTAAGTTACAGAGATCTGAACCTGTGCTTAAGCAACCCCCACAACTTTCGATATTGCCCTACAAGTGGTTCAGTACTGACTCTTGTATACAATCCACGGGCGCGAATAAACAGTTCCCTAATCAAGTCCCATCCGAGACTAGGGATATGTTCGCTTGGTAAACAACCCTTGTAAATCCTCTCGATTTATGAGGAGAAAACCCTTTTGTAAGATCCTTACGACTTACATGGGAACATACACTTAGGAATCCTCACGATCCCTAAGGAGAAAACACACCTACGAGATCCTCACGACTTGTAGGGAGAAATACCTTTGTGAGACCCTTACGGCTCATGAAGTCAAAAGTCTTAGTTGACAGAATCCTAACCCTGTTTACTAAGCCACCTTTGTTCGACATCGACAAAGGCAAATGATGATTCGCTCCTGGCAATATCCCAGTTGTAGCGATGCTGATGCCTAAAACGGTATCAAATTCCAAGTCCCCTCATGGCAAATGATGATTCGCTCCTGGCAATATTCCAGTTGTAGCGATGTTAATGCTGAGATTGGTGTCAGATTACAAGTTCCACACTCGCGATAAAAAATCAGCGAGCCACACATGCATACGAAATAGCCGAAATGATGGGGCAACTTGCAATAAAAAGCAGCAAGTAAAAATGTATGCATGCAAAATAGCCGAAATGATTGGGCAACTCGCAATAAAAAGCAGCGAGTAAAAATAAAATAAATAGCCTAAATGATTGGGCACCGCGAAAAATAGCCGAAACGATTGGGCAATCGCGACCCTCGCGATATAAAAGCTGAAATGATAGAGCATCGCGGAAATAAAACAAAAAAATGATGATGATGATAAAACTTTTGCCCTACAGGTTAGATCACATCGATTCCTGTATACAATCCAGGGGCACAAACAAAGAGGGAACCATACTTTCCCAACAGGCTCCGCCAAAAAGCGAAGCCAAATCTCGACGGTTCAACAACAACCTAGAGACAACCGTGACATTCGCCTCGATACAGTAGATGCAATGTCAACAATAGCGTTCTTCCTCCAGCGGGATTCGGAAGCAACAATCAAACAAACAGAGCTACGGCAAAATTCCAGCTCCACCTCGACGCTCGTTTCGATACAGCAGACGAGTTGTCATCCCAGCGTTCTTCCTCCAGTAGGATTCGGACGCGACAATCAAACAAACGGAGCCACGGCAAAATTCCAGCTCCACCTCGACGCTCGTTTCGATACAGCAGATGAATTGTCACCCCGGCGTTCTTCCTCCAGTAGGATTCGGACGCGACAATCAAACAAACGGAGCCACGGCAAAATTCCAGCTCCACCTCGACGTTCGTTTCGATACAGTAGACGAGTTGTCACCCCCAGCGTTCTTCCTCCAGTGGGATTCGGACGCGCCAATCAAACAAACGAAGCCACGGCAAAATTCCAGCTCCACCTCGACGTTCGTTTCGATACAGCAGACGAGTTGTCACCCCAGCGTCCTTCCCCCAGCGGGATTCGGACGCGACAATCAAACAAACGGAGCCATGGAAAAATCCCTAGTTCCAAACCTTGACGGTTCATCAGCAAACTAAAAACAACCGCGACATTCATCTCGATACAGCAGACGCGATGCCAGCAAAACGAAGCGAAGGCCAAATTCCTAGCTTCAGGGTCTTGACGGAAACTCACATAAAACCTGAAAGACTATCGGAGATCATCCCACACCAGCGCGGAGTGGTTATGACTCATCGGGGCTCGCCAAAATGAGCCTAACCTCAAGTAAAAAGCGGCATGGCAAATCCCTAACGCTTGCTCTTCCGACGGTCAAACTGCCTAGGAAGATTGCTTGAAGACGTCTTGTCCATCCCCCGAAGGGATCAGAGACACGGCAGTCGCAGGGCTACTCGAACAGCACGATTGCCTATCGAGGACTATATCAGCTTATACGACGGTACGATGGCCAAAACCCTAAGTACCACCAACCTTAACGGGCTTCTATCGTAAAGAGCAGAGGTTAAATACGACGTTAAGATGTTCTTGCGAGAAACGCTCGATTCGTCTCGACTTGTGAAGAAATTGTTGAGGTGGCTCGACTCGTGAGATAAAGCCTTAGGCAATGAGCATAAATGGAAGCCTATTTCCTAAGCACTGGGACCCCGCAAGTTGGCCCAAAACGGTCTCTTGCATACCATCTACGGGTCTCACTCTCCAACAATCGAATTTCGACAAGGAGGGAAACAACCACTTACAGGTCCTCTCGACTCGTAAGAGGGAAAATTCTCTTATAGGATCCTTACGACTTATAAGAGAAAACACACTTAGGAATCCTCATGATTCCTAAGGAGAAAACCCACCTACGAGATCCTCTCGATCCGTAGGGAGAAAAGTCTCTATGAGACCCTCATGGCTCATAGAATTAAAAAGTCTTAGGCAGCGGATCTAAACCTGCGGCCTAAGCCATCGTTGTTTCTTAAGAGGGTCGAGATACTCGCTCTAATCATCCATCAACCATGGTTATTAAGATAGCCTGCTGACAATAAAAGAAAGAAGAAAGCGACGGAAAGAGCATCTGATCTACATTTGATCAAGCATTCGAGACACATTCATTCATGCAAAAGATTCAGGACAAAAGATAAGACAGGCTAAGAGAAACAAAAAATTTCATTAATATCGCCAGAAATTTTTACAATCATAAAAGCGATAAACTAAAATATTGTTACAAGGGAATAACCTCGAACCCAGGGCATGGATTGAGGAACTCAAAAGCTACTCTATCTATGACTTTCCAGGCCTCGCGGACTATCCTAGTATGCTTTCTTTCGTGAGCACAAGCGTCAGGGTCCCCCCTGATGTCTTCTACCCTCCGATATGCAGCGAGTATGGCGGACTGTTGAAAGACCTCGTGCAAGAGATCAATAAGACTGTCTCGTCGCCTCTTCGAGATAAAGTTCAATAGGTACACCGAGTGCACCTTGTCCTCAGCAGCATCCAACGCCCTAAGTGGCACGCCGGAACAGAAGAGGGGAAGCGCTTCCCAGATGGCTCCCACGATAAGCTTAAGGAGCATACATGTGGGTATTCATTGTTCCTGTGAAAGAGGATCAACAGAATTATCAGAAAGACTGATTAAATAAAACGATATAATGCACTGAGGAATAAAATGTCATCTTCAAACTCTAAGATCAATGAAACACTCTTAAGAGTTCTTTTAGATCAAAGGGATCTATGTTTTGCTAAAAAATGCAAATTTCTGTTCATGGGTTGAGAAACCCTGAAACAGATTCATGAGAGCAAAGCTCTAGTTGGTGAAACCCCAAAAAGGGATTTTCTTTAGATAAAAAGATCTATGAGAGCAAGGCTCTGTTAATTAAACTTAACTTGATTTAATTTAAAATTTTACCTAAAAGAGGTGCTGGGTTCTGAACTTTGAAAGTTCTTAAAAAGAAACAAGAGCAGGGCTCTAAAAGTTCTTAAATAAGAGCAAAGTTCCGAAGTCTTTTGAAAATAAAAATCTTAAAGATGATAAGCATCTGTGGGGGACCAAAGGTCCTATTTATAGGCATCGAATGCCTCTTCAACTTCCAAAAGCAGCCGCAACGATTGGGATTTTGCCACCGTTGCGCTTGCGTTTGGGGCCACGTAAGCGCAACGGTGGGGGGGCATTTGTTTACCCCAATCAGAGCAAAGCTCTGTTCAAATTCCAAGGCGGGAGATGAAGTAACGCTTCATCTTCCCCCAATCAGAGTAAAGCTCCACTTTGAAAATTTAAACTTTAATAAATGAAGCAACGCTTCAGATTCTTTGCGCCGCGCGCAACGCGCCACGTGTCAGGCGAAGACGCAGCGCCCAAGAAGGCGCGCCTAATCAGAGCAAAGCTCTATTTTAAGCAAAATTAAAGGAAGCAAGGCTTCAGTTGCGCAAGCATGGCGCTGCGCGACACGTGTCAGCGCGGTTGCGCTAGCGCAGTTGCGCTGCGCGACACGTGTCAGCACAGATGCGCTAGCGCAGTTGCGCTGCTCTGTGCGCTGCGCGACACGTGTCACGCGCTTGGGCATTTGCGCCAAACAAAATTGAGATTTTAAAGAAATCTTTTCTGTTCTTGTTAAAACAAGAAGATTTTCTTATGTAAAACAGAAGCTCTTGTATCAAAAATCCAACGGTGGGGAAAATTCCCCAAATCACTCAGAGAAAGATTTCTTTAACAAATTTAACTAATTTATGGGCACTATAAAAAGGACCATAGGCCTCAATTCAAAGGCATGAACATTTTCTAAAAAAAAGAGAGAGAAAGAGAACTCTGAAGAACTCCTCAAGAACAAAAAAGGTAAAAACCTTTAGAAAAAGAGAAAGTTCTCTTATGAACAGATCATAGATCTAAAAACAAGATCAATGATCTTTTAATAAAAATAAAATAAAATAGTGCTTTGCACTTTTTATGAACCTTTGGTTCTCTGAGATAAGAAAAACAAGAAAAACTTATCTTTTCTTTGATCTAAATTAGATCAAGAAATCAAATAGTACTTTGCACTTCTGTTCTTGAATTTAAAAGATTCTTAGTGCTTTGCACTTCCAAACTGCGCTGTTGCGCTCTTGGGAGAGCGTCACGTGTCAGCTACAGAACAACTTGTGCTACGCGCTTTTGAAATAGAGTTTTGCTCTCTGAATTTGGCGCAACTGACCAGAGCGCCCCACGTGTCAGCGGCGCAACGGCGCAGCGCACTGGGGCAGCGCATTGTGCCAACTGCGCTTGCGCTCACCAGAACGTGACGCGTGTCCCCTCCACATGCGCTTGCGTTCAATAATTGGCGCAAAGCGCCTGACAAGCCACTATCAGATAATTAATGCACTGCATTATTTACAGAAGGGCCAAGCCCAATTAAAAAGGGCCTAACAGGCCAAATTAAATGCAATGCATTATTTTAAAAAAGGGCAGAGCCCAAATAAAAACAGATGCTGTGCATCATTTATAAAAGGGCAGAGCCCAAATAAAGGTCTAATAGACCAAACAAAAATGCCCTGCATTATTAAACAGGAGCAGAGCCCCAGTAAAGGTCTAATAGACTAAAAATAAATAAAATGTTGAACATTTTCAACTGGACTTAGCCCAATTCTGGCCCTAAGCCCTTAAATTAAATTGAACTGAGCACAAATGCTCTCTCAAATCAATTTACCTCCAGTTCGAGGGTACATCTCCGAACTCCTCTGACACTCATCGTTGTAATCCTTCAACGACGTCAGAGAGGTGACGGGTCCCGACGACCATACATCGATATGGACTGCGGGGTCCTTAAACTCGTGGACCGAAACGTCCTTAAACTAATGTCGGACCGAAACGTCCTTAAACTAATAGCTGACCACCGTGCCTCTAAACTGGAATATGGACCGAAACGTCCTTAAACTAATATTCGCCCCTAAATGGGAATGTTAGACCGAAACGTCCTTAAACTAATATTGGACCGAAACGTCCTTAAACTAATATCGGACCACCACGTCCCTAAACTGGAATATAGACCATCACGTCCCTAAACTGAAATCGGACCACCCTGTCCCTAAACTGGAAAATGGACCACTACGTCCCTAAACTGGAACGATAGAGCCTCCAAACGCTCTTTTGCCGGATCTAAACGATCCCGTTTAAGTTGATCTTAGCCTCAAATATGGCTAACGTATCCTTAAACATTCAAACAGACTTTAGTCCCAAATTTGACTATAAGACCCCCAATCAACTTTGGTTCAAGGGTACATCTCCGAACTCCTCTGACACATGTCGTTGTAATCCTTCAACGTCGTCAGAGAGGTGACGAGTCCCGACGGCCATATATTAAATGGACCACTACGTCCTTAAACTGGAAATGGATCTAGACGATCCCGTTAAGTTGATCTTAGTCTCAAATCAGACTAATGTATCCTTAACGAACGTTTACGTTGATCTTAGTCTCAAATGCGGCTAACGTATCCTTAAACTAAAAACACCAAACCCAAATCTAAGTAAATACGGATTTGGACTAATCCACGTCCTACGGGCGATTACATTACTCAGTCTCCGTATACAATCCACGGGCAACCACAAACAAAACAAACACCCACGACACGAGGTGTAATTCTGGAGAAAGAGAAAGTTGTTACCGCGATGCGGTAGCGTAATTAACTGCAGGGGCTTGCGCCTGCAGGGAAGAGCATCCCCATAATAATAAAAAAAACCCCTCAAGCGAGGGGGAATCTGACAAAGTCTGCTACATCGGCCGCATCCGTCTAAACTTCCGATACACGGTGCCATAAATCAACTTGGAATCTTCGGAGAGGTAGACGGATAAAACCATATAGCATCTGCCCCGAATCTCAGGCGAGACGCCCTCACGTCGCCGCCGCCATTTGGAGGGGAACAACCATCTACCCATATTCTGGTCTTTGGCAGTGACTCTGAAGACGAAGTCAACGCAGTGTTCTCGGTCCGTCCATCAATGCAGGCCCTCACTGGAGATGATCAAAGTTTGCAAATCACCATGGTTCCGTGGCAGCACTACAGAGAGCTTGATGCGCTCGAGACATATAGTGCGCAAGAGCTGCAGACATTCTACGTCCCTCCCAGGCGAAGAGGTGAAAAGGCTATCCTATTCTATCGATCCGTGGAGATTAAAGTCGAAAGAGAAGTCTGGCATGGTGCCGATTTTGTGTTCGATAGGATCCAACCCATCCGTTTGCCCAGATACTACACGAAGGGATTGAGAAGGTTATTAAGATGCCAAGGCGTACCTTTCAAACAGACTGCTCGGCAAGCTCAGTTGTACAACAGGATTTGGAACGTCCCTGGGACTCAGCGAAAATTGCCCAACGGAAAAATGGAAGCGATTGGGCTCGGATATGTCCAGTCCAAGAAACAGGAGCAATTCCATAGCTGCCATGTCATAAATGACCTCGATGAAGAAGGGGATGCTTTTTTAAAGGATGCTGACATTGAACCAGAATGAGGTCCCGTCATAAAAATACCGAGTCCGTCGTTTGAAGAACAGATGGACAAGCTAGTAAGGGAAGCGGGTCAAAAGGTTCGGAACGACCATGGCCGCGAGATGGCCATTTATGAGAAAGCCATGACGCAACACCTCCTTCAGCAGGCTACGGAGGATGATAATGCCCTTCACCGTCAGCCCGCCATGCATTCCCAAGACAAGAAAAAGGCCCGATGCGGAGGCAAAAACAAGTTAATGAACGGAAAAAACGTATGATAACGGCAAAATGAATCCAAAAGGCCACGCGATCAAGAAAAGGTCAGCCAGAATCCATCTCTTGTGAAAAAGATGGGCCGAGCATATTCTTTCCCTCGAGACAAGACAAGGAGAATCTTTGACCTTGTCATGAAACATCAAATGATGACACTCCCGGAGTCTCGGCACCCCGATCAAGCAAACGAGGTTCATCACCCGGATTATTGCTCCATCACCGAGCGGTAGGACAACCTCTTGAAGACTGCTTCACCTTCAAAAACTGGGTCGAAGACCAATATCAACTCGGCAGATTCGATCTATCCAATAGTTGGAGGGTAGCCCCACCACAAAAGGATGTACCAAAAGCAGCGTATATAGAAAGAGTAGGAACAGATCAATATCGGTCTTGGAAACAATCTTGTACCTGTCACGAGGTCGGAGGAAAGAGTGCACGAGGATATGGATGACCTCTCCTGGTGCTTCGAAAACGAGGATGAAGAGGAGTTGATCTCAGAATTTCCACCGGCGCCAAAAGAGTTGGAAGATGGAATACATACTACTGCGGATAACCTAAGAAAAATCGACTTGGGGATAGAAAACGACCCGCGGCCTACGTTCGTCAGTGAGCTGCTTTCTAAAGAACAGTGGCTACGTTAAAAGACGTGCTCATGCAGTATAAAGACTGCTCCGTATGGAACTATTCCGAGATGTCGGAGCTAGATCCAGAAATAGCTGTACACAAATTGGCGATATCTCCGGACGTCAAGCCAGTCAAACAAGCACCAAGAAGAATGCGGCTCGAACTTGAAATGAATATCAACGCCGAGGTCAAGAAGCTGATTGACCCGGCTTCATCCAAGAAGTTAAATACCCTGACTGGATCGCTAACATTGTCCCGGTGATGAAGAAAAATGGGACGGTGCGCATCAGCGTGGAATTTCGGGACCTCAACAAAGCCTGTCCGAAGGATGATTTTCCCGTACCGGTTACCGAGCTGATGATAGACAACACGCCCACTCACAAAAACTTCTCTTTCATGGACTGCTCATCAGGGTACAATCAAATAAAGATGCATCTCGAAGACCAGAAGCATACCGCTTTCTGGACTCCTCTGGGCGTATTCTGCTACAAAGTGATGCCTTTCGGTCTGAAGAACGCCGGCGCTACCTACCAGAGTGCCATGACAAAGATTTTCGATGACCTCATACATGAAATCATCGAATGCTATATCGATGACCTCGTAGTGAAAAGCAAATCGTACGAGGAACACTGGGAGCATTTGAAAATAGTGTTCCAACGTCTTCATAAGTATAACCTGAAGATGAATCCTCTGAAATGCGCATTTAGAGTCTCCTCGGGCAAATTTCTAAGATTCATCATACGACACAAGGGCATCGAATAGATCCATCGAAGATCAAGGCGATTATGGAAATTCCCATTCCAAGAACCTTAAAACAATTACGGTCTCTACAAGGGAAGCTCGCGTATATCTGACGGTTCATAGCCAACCTCTCCAGAAAATGCCGTCCCTACAGTCACCTGATGAAGAAGGGAACCCCGTTCGTTTGGGATCGTAAATGCCAGAGTGCACTCGATTAAATCAAGCAATACCTTCATAACTCATCGGTACTGACCGCTCCAGTCAAGGAAATGCCCCTCATCTTGTACACAACAGCCCTTGAAGGTTCTTTAGGCGCGCTATGGGCACAGGAGAACGGCCAAGGGAAGGAGAGAGCCCTCTACTATTTGAGTCGAATTCTCCTGGGGGCAGAAAACAACTACTCCCCTATCGAAAAACACTGCCTGACATTGATCTTCGCGATAACGAAGCTTCGGCATTATGCTTTGGCGTATGGGGTCCATCTCATATCAAAAGTGGATCCTCTCAAGTATTTGATGTCAAGAGCCATACTAACGGGACGGCTCGCTAAATGGGCCCTACTCTTAATGGAATTCTCGATAACATACCGACTCCTCAAGGCAGTGAAAGGCCAGGCCATCGCCGACTTCCTCGTCGAGCATCCGATACCTGCCGATTCACCCCTAAATTGTGAATTGCCAGACGAGCATGCGTTTGACACGATCGACGGGAAGAGAGGAGAGAGTGATTCCCGATGGGAACTCTACTTCGATGGGGTATCTTCCATGAAGAAGCGAAGGCACAACTCCCCCATAATCAAATCTAGGGTAGGCCTCATCTTCGTGACTCCACAAGGAGGGATAATGCGCTTTGCCTTTTCCTTAACAGAGCCGAGGACAAATAATGAAGCAGAATATGAGGTTTTCATAGCAGGTCTTGAGATCGCTGTCGACATGGAAATCGAAAACCTCCTCATATATGGAGACTCCCAGCTAGTCGTTAGTCAAGTAAACGGCGACTATCAAATGTGCAAACCAGAGTTGGTAAAGTACAGTGAGAGAGTGCAACAGTTACTAACTCAAATTCCTTCCTACTCCCTGGAAAGCATACCGCGTGCAGAAAATAGTATAGCGGGCGCATTAGCCAAACTCGCTAAAGAACTTGCTGACGAAAACCTCGATGATGTAAGGATCATTGTGCAAAGCCGTCAGGTTCTTGCACCAGCAGAAATATCTCCGGAGTCGTCTGAAGAAAAGGAAGCGACCAAGAAAATAGCCCTATAAATAGAGGACCAAGAAAAAGCTAAGGATTGGAGAGAAGTCTTTATAAACTACTTCAAATCCCATCAAACACCGGAAGATGCATCCTCAAGACATCAACTCAAGAAACGAGCTATGTCTTTCGCCTTCGTCAATGATACTCTATATAAGAGATCGTTCGACTCTCTGTGGCTGAGATGCCTGGGACCGGAAGAAGTAAGGAGAGTCGTCTAAGAAACTCACAACGGACTCTGCGATTCTCATCAAGCCGGGCCAAAGATGAAGCTGAAGATCAAAAGAATGGGCTGCTATTGGCCCACGATGATTCAGGACTGCCTCGAATACGTATAGCAGTGCCACTCGTGCCAAATTAATGGAGACTTCATCCACCAGCATCCAAACCCACTACACCCAACAATGGCTAGCTGGCCGTTCGAAATGTGGGGAACCGACATAATTGGGCCCATTAAATCAGCGTTATCCAAAGGACATCGATTCATATTGGAGACAACTGATTACTTCTCTAAGTAGGCAGAAGCCATACCGCTAAGAGAAGTGGAGACGGGGAATATTCTTTATTTCTTTAAGACACACGCATCTATCGATTCGGCACTCCGCGACGGATTATCTCTGATAACGGGTCAGCCTATAGAAGTCACAAAATCAGCCGCTTTGCGCAGCAGCATAATATATTGGTGATATTCTTCAGTTTATAATCCCCGAGCTAACGGTCTAGCTGAGGCTTTTAACAAGAGCTTGACAAAGATCATAAAGAAGATGGTGTCCAAAAATAAAAAGGACTGGCATGGGAGACTACATGAAGCTCTCTGGGCATATCGAACTACGTTCAAAACGGCCACAAATACAACGCCATTCGCGTTGGTATTCGGCACAGAAGCAGTACTCCCCCTGGAGATAGAGCTACCCTCTCTACGAGTGGCGGTTCGGTACGAACTAGCAGATGAAGAGAATACTCATCTTCGGCTTGAAGAGCTAGATGCCCTCGATGAAACTCGTCTCGTGGTACAGCAAAACCTAGAAGCTTACAAAGCAAGGATGACGCGCTCAAACGAAAGATTGACTAGGCCGAGAACATTCCGCCAAGGCGAACTCGTGCTAGTTGTCAAAAGACCTATGATCTTTAATCGTGCCAAACGGAGGAAATTCGAGCAAAACTATGAGGGCCCATACATCATAAACAAAGTCTACCAAGGTGGGGCTTACTTGCTCATGGATATGCATGGCGAAAGACCCTTCCGGCCAATAAACGGCTGATTCCTTAAGAAATAATACGCCTGACGAGTCACAATCCAGGTTAATGATAGATGATGACGCTTGTGTTCGCTCGTTTTCTTCCTGAGTACCAAACTCTGTAAGTGATATCCGGCAAAACTTCGCCGCAGAAAACTCTATGGACCGTAATGTCCTTAGACTAGCTGCGGACCGAAACATCCCTAAACTAACAATGGACCGTAATGTCCTTAAACTAGCCGCGGACCGAAACGTCCTTAAACTAACTATGGACCGTAATGTCCTTAAACTAGCTGCGGACCGAAACGTGCTTAAACTAACTATGGACCGTAATGTCCTTAAACTAGCTGTGGACCGAAATGTCCTTAAACTAACTATGAACCTTAATGTTCATAAACTAGCTGCGGACCGAAACATTCTTAAACTAACAATGGACCGCAATGTCCTGAAACTAGCTGCGGAACGTCCTTAAACTAACAATAGACCGCAATGTCCTGAAACCAGCTACGGACCGAAACGTCCTTAAACTAACAATGGACCGCAATGTCCTGAAACTAGCTACGGACCGTAACGTCCTTAAACTACTACGAACCGCAGTATTTTTAGGCTAACGCGGCAAAAAAAATGGTACGTCCATAAGCGAAATGGGCACAGATGAAAACCCAAAAGGGCTCCGTGAGTAAAAACAGTAGGGCTACCGGCGAGTTTGTGAAAACCCGAAAGGGCACAGACTCGTAAAAAATTTCATGAGCACTTGCAGGGTCCCCTCGACCTTGTAAGGATAAAATACCCGCGTGAGATCCTTACGACTCATAAGGGAGCAACACACTTAGGGATCCCCACGACTCTTAAGGAGAAATTACACTTACAAGATCCTTACGACTCGTAAGGAGAATTCCCTTATGAGACCCTCACGGCTCATAAGATTCAAAAACCTTAAGCTACAGGGATCTGAACCTGTTCTTAAGCCATCATATTCCCTAGACTGCCCTACAAACGGTTCAATATTGACCCTTGTATACAATCCACGGGCACAAATAAATGTCACCCCCACCAATTTCCACCAATGGCGCGAAATGTCCTCATGTGGTGAACGACACTTGTATATCCTCTCGACTTATAAGGAGAAAACACTCTTGTAAGATCCTTACGACTTATAAGAGAACACACACTTAAGAATCCTCACGATTCCTAAGGAGAAAACGCACCTACGAGATCCTCATGACTCGTAGGGAGAAACACCTTTATAAGACCCTTACGGCTCATGAAGTCAAAAGCCTTAGTCGACAGGATCCTAACCCTGTTTGCTAAACCACCTTTGTTATCGACAAAAGCAAATGATGATTCGCTCCTGTCAATATCCCAGTTGTAGCGATGCTGATGCCTAAATCGGTAACAAATTCCAAGTCCTTTCACGGCAAGGGATGATTCGCTCCTGGAAATATTCCAGTTGCAGCAATGCTGATGCTAAGATTGGTATTAGATCTCAGGTCCATACTTGTAACAAAATCAGCGAGCCAAAAATACAAAAAAATATATTTACAGCCGAAATGATCGGGCAACTCGCAATAAAAAGCAGCAAGTAAAAAGAAACATAGCCGAAATGATTGGGCACCGCAAAAAATAGCCGAAATGATTGGGCAATCGCGACTTTTGTGATATAAAAAGCTGAAATGATAGAGCATTACGGAAAGAAATAAAAAAATGAAAGAATGAAACTTTTACCCTACAGGCGAGTCCATACTGATCCCTGTATACAATCCAAGGGCATAAACGAACAGAGAACTACATTTCTCAACAAACTCTGTCAAAGAGAGAGTCAGATCTCGACGGCAACATCTGCATCCCAGAAGATCAACACGGCGTTCCTTCCCGACACATTAGAAAGCGGAAACAAGTCAGCCGATGAACTCCCCGCCGGAACAACGTTCCATCTCGGAAACAAGTCAGCCAATGACCTCCCCGCCGGAACAACGTTCCATCTCGGAAACAAGTCAGCCAATGACCTCCCCGCCGGAACAAGGCTCCGTCTTGGAAACAAGTCATCCAATGACCTCCCCACCGTCACAACGCTCCGTCTCGAAAATAAGTCAGCCAATGACCTCCCCGCCGGAACAACGCTCCGTCTCGAAAACAAGCCAGCCAATGACCTCCCCGCCGGAACAACGCTCCGTCTCGGAAACAAGCCAGCCAATGACCTCCCCGCCGGAACAACGCTCCGTCTCGGAAACAAGCCAGCCAATGACCTCCCCGCCGGAACAACGCTCCGTCTCGGAAACAAGTCAGCCAATGACCTCCCCGCCGGAACAACGCTCCGTCTCGGAAACAAGTCAGCCAATGACCTCCTTGCCGGAACAACGCTCTGTCTCGGAAACAAGTCAACCAACGACCTCCCCGCGGGAACAATGCTCCATCTCGGAATCAAATCAACCAATAATCCCTCGATTCGTCTCGACTCGTAGGGGAAAGCCTTAGGCAATGGGGACAAGGAGCTGTTTCCTAAGCATTGGGGCCCTGTAAGTCAGTCCAAGATGGGCCATTGCATACTATTCATAGGCCACACTCTCCAAAGTCGAATCTCGATAAGGAAGGAAACAACCACTTACGAGTCCTCTCGACTTGTAAAAGGGAAAAATTCTCTTGTGAGATCTTTACGACTCTCAAGAGAAAATACACACTTAGGAATCCTCACGATTCCTAAGGAGAAAATGCACCTACGGGATCCTCTTGACTCGTAGGGAGAAAAGTTTTTATGAGACCCTCACGGCTCATAAAGTTGAAAAGTTTTAGGTGGCAGATCTGAACCAGTTTCCTAAGCCGTCGCTGCCCTGTAAGGAGATCAAGATAGACTATCTACAAAACGCATTTTGCTAAAAGGGACACGCCAATATGAAATAAAATATGTTTTCTATTCATGAATCCAAATGAATACAAGGTACATTTCATAAAAGAATCAAAAGACACTCTCATTCAGGAGTAAATACAAAAAGGAGAATATAAAATATATATATATATATATATCTTCAAGCTGACGGACGGTGCAATAAGTTCGTCAATTCATCATTCTTCCGCTGGGCCTCGGCTTCAAGCTTTGTTATTGCCACAAGACGGGTCTCTGCCTAAGACTGTTGAGCCTGATACGATGCGAGCCAACTCTCAAGCTCCTTTTCAGCAACTTTATGAGCTTCAATTATCTCACGGGTAAAGATAACGGCTTTATCAATAGCTACCACCTCCGTGATAGCTTCTTGAAGCACCCGCCAAAGTTCGTACGCACGAGTGCTTTTAGCAGTAAGTTGAGTTTAGAGTTCCCCCAAAGCATTTGAAGCTAGTTCCCTCTCCGAAAATTTCCGGTTGAGCCACTTTTCGCAAGACTGAAGATTAGCGGCGCACTGCTCAATCCACCCCCGCAGGCTCACCTTGGCAGTTAAGAGCTCGGAAGGAAGGCGTATACGCTCGAGATTATGTAAGCAAGCCTCCACTCTACGACAATAATCAACCCAAATATGCACCAATGTCTCATCATGATAAGTAGCAAGGAAGGGCAAAGAAGTATTGGTTTCGGCAGCAAATTCTTCGGCCGTAACAGAACTTCCAGCACGAAGATCTTCAATAAGGGCCGACAAGGAGTGAATGCTTTGTCTCGCCATCCTTTCAGATGCACGTCGGGCATATGGTCCCGATGGCATAGAGATTCGGGATTCTAACGGAGTTGGAGCTGGCAAAGCAGTCGAAGTTTATGACTAGTCAGCGAGACTGGCAAACATGGAATAAACGAAACAATACCAAGGGTAAATTTTTACTTACCCACAACCATCAAAGGGGGGTTTGAAAGATCCCCAAGCCCATCCAGGATCTCCACTTCATCATCAACTTCCAGAACTACAGAGGGCATGTTAGCGTCATCGTAAAAAAAAGTGATAATAAAGCAAAAAGGGTCAAAAAAACCGACCTTGCCCGGAAGAAAGGATGATGCTTTGCGGGGATATCACCCGTAGGGCTACCGTGTCAAGCAAGTGCTGGAAGGACTTCCTAGGAGATAAGTCCACTATAGAAGCCGCTAATTACCACAGTTCTGAAAGGAAGGAGAGTTCAGATAATGAGGGGATCATTAACAATAAAATGTTAGAGGTTACCTTCAATGCTCCGCTCGCCTTGAATTGGAGGCATGGCAGTTTCGACGGCCTCCTCCACGCCTTCAGGCACATCACCGGGGACATTTGCGGGCATGGCAGCTTCCAGTTGCGAAGCAACAACCGCCATTTCAGGCTCCGGAGAAAGAACAGTAGCCTTCACGACCCCTCCTACAATTTCCAAGACGCCGTCAGAAAAATCCCTGGGGTCCGTGGCCAGTGAGGTCACCTCCGCTTGAGCAATAGACACTGAAGGAACAAGAGCCACCATCGGAGGCTCCACAACAGGAACGGCAGCCGTAGTGACCCCTTCTGCATATGCCGATGCATCATGGGAGACATCTATAGAAGCAACGGTCATAACACGACCTGGGCTCAGATCCTCTTTCGCTGCTGAAGTCCCTGCAAAGTTTTCGTAAAGATAAGGAGATATAAAAATCGATACAAATTATTTTCCAAAAGAAAAATATGGAAAGCACACATACCAATGCGCCAGGATGCTTCTAGTATGGCTTTTTCAAGCCATCGTTCCTTCTTGAGGAAATGTGCTCGCCGGGCTTCAAATGCAGATTCATGCCCACCGGTCTTCAGTGCCAGCTCGTTTTCAGAAGCAGCCGAGTTGGGCTACTTGAAGGCTCTTTCATTTTCCCTTCGCAGAGGACCCATATGTACTCTCCGTAGTGAAGGGGGATCTTCGTAGAAGATAACCGGGGGTAGTGCTTCTTCGGGATGCGCACATTTTCGGTCTCATCCTGCTAACGCCTTAAAGCTTCAGCTAATTGCACGGCTTTCTCAGTTGACGAACTAGGATAAATAAGACCGTCATCCGGCTCTTGCATGGAGATGGGCTCGTCTTGAACAATAGGCTCAGATTCCAGCAGGAGGTCAAGCAAGTCGGCAGCTGTTTTCTTCCTCCTTTTCGAGCTAGAGCTAACATTGGAAGAGGATCACTTCCTTCCCCTCAGTGCTTTGGTGCGACGTTGGCCAACCTCGTTTCCAGTATCCATTTTTGGCAATACCACCGTGAATGACACCTCCACTGAGGGTACTGTCACTGACGCTTCATCGGAGGTCTTCACCTAAGCTCTAGTGCGCACTGGCATCCCAGCAGTGCGAGAAGTTGATTCTATTTTTGTGGCTTTCAGGATAAGGACCACACCACCATCCCTCAATGGAGAGTGAACCACCATCCGCGGCCGCAACGGAACACCAGTAGCTTGGGCCGGAGCCGACGATCGACATTCGAAGAGTACCCGCCTCTCCTCGATGATGACGGGACCGACTCAATGACGATACCAACCCGCGAAGGACCCCACACACCTTGGAATAGAGTCGGCATCGGGGATCACAAAACGGGAGCCGGTGTTCAGCCGCATGAAGTGATGGATAATGTCACGCGTGACTTCCTAAGATGGAGTAGGTTCAACCAAGAACGCATCAAAAGGGACACCCTGGTTATAGCCCAACTGCTGGGCGAAGCGATGCGGATTATACCGCATAAAAAGAGCCGCGTTGTTCTGCCGGAACACCAGGTAACCCGACCTAATCGAGTATAGGTGCATGATCTCCTTAGGTTTATAAGACGACGCTCCACCCTTCGACAAGTCAAACAGCTGCTGAATAGGCCCGGCGGGAGCAGAAAGGTCCCGGTCAACAAAAACCATCCCGCCCTCATTTGAGTACGGATTAAGCAGCACGCGGAGGGCTCTTAGCTGGGTAGGGTCGGGAGCAGAAGTATCTACCAGCCTCATGATCCATGGAAAGGTATAGGAGTCATAAAAATTTGACCTCTGATGCGCTGCGAACGCTCCCAATACATGCATCTCAATCCACGACGTGAAGTAGTGGAGAGAGGAATTCACGACATCCGTATCTGGGGTTGAAGTGTTGGCCGCAACACTCAATCCATGATAAAGATGCGACAATCCCGCGATGCCAACAGCCAACCATGCCCCTTCGGCAACACGATGAGCGGGGTAGAAGACAGATGCTCTCATGAAGCGTCAATGCGTCGGCATGGCGAACCAACTGAGCCAAACACTGATGAAGCCAACGAAGAAGGTCTCTTCGTCCATGCAAGGGGCTGCAATTGAATCGAAGGGCACGACCGACAAAACCGGAATGTAAAACTGCGGCAAATCCTCTTCTTTGGCCGGCAGCTTATTCAGCCCAAACCCAAAGGAGTCGTTAATATTCGCAAATTTTGGAGCCTCCTTTGATAAGACATCTTCACGGAGAAAACGGATGATGAAGCTCTTAAAAGTGATGCCCTGTCCCTCTGACTCCACGAACAGCTTCTCGAAAATGCCCAGAGTTTTGATTAAACTAGGATACTTATGACGGACGGCGTTTTCGGTCGTCAAGCCGTCAAGCATAGCAGGCACAGTTGTGAATACATACTCATCGGGAGGCAGCAACTCTTCATAGTGCTCTCCCCTGATCAGCAATCCAGAGATCTCGCAGAACTATTCCAGGAAAATTGAGACCTCACGATCCTTTAGCAAGAAAGTGTTGGTGGGAAGATTCCATTGATTAAGAAAAGCCTTAACCCACCATACATGAGGAGCCGGGTAATGAAAAAGTGACGAGTATACCGCTTGATACAACCCAACTTTCTGCAACCGTGCATGGTGGGCGGAAAGGACATATCGAGCCCAAGGAAGATAGCCGATTGGATGACGAGAGGTAAGCCCTACCTTATAGACTTATCCTCAGAGTTGGGCTTCGCCTTGACAGATGTGACGCCCCAAAATATCTATAGCCGGCACGGCCTAGTTAGGTATCCCGGTTGTTGATGGCTCAAGCCGGCCTATAGGAGTCCAATTGGCCACTTCCACCGCATAAGCAGTCGGCGGACGCTCCATCAGCGATATTGGGCGCAAAGGCTCTGTTGGCATCTCACAAGTAAAGCTGCGGCGGGCCTGGATAATGTGCTCGTACCAAGCTCCCCATAAGAGCAAATTACTGCAATCCCTGTCATGGGTCCGGATCATCGCCATAGCCTCTTCATCCGACGGCGATTGCGGAAAAGTGGCATCTGAGCGAGTAAAAGAAAAGTAAAGAAGAGAAGCCATTGTTCCTGAAAAAGGGGAAAGAAATGCCGTTAATGAAACCTATATATGTGTGTGTGTGCGCGCGTGTGTCTGTATGTATGTATGTGTGTGTGTGTGTATATATATATAATAATAATAATAATAATAGAGGGAAATGACAGAAAGTTCGTTCCATGGGACCACTGATTGCAAAACTAATGGACCCCACAAAATCAATATGGCGGCTCACCAATGATCAAGACAGGACAATTATTATAGGAATCTAAAAAGATTCTCATTTAACGGACACGGAGGTTTAAATAACTCTTGACATTCTCATAGAGAAAGCAAGTTCTGTTAAAATACTTAACAAATTTGAATTTACGCAAATAAGGAAAAACCCTGTGAAAATGTTCTCGAGACCACCAACGAATAAAATTCCTAAGGGGCCCTTTTAATCTTCAGAGCAGAGCTCTTTGGTGAAGAATTGAATTCTTTTTATACAATGGAATTAAATTCTAGAAACCCCATAAAGAGGAAATAAAAAATCAAATTCCATGAATCCTTAAAGGTCAGAGGAGGAATGCCCAAAGCATTAAGAGTTATTACTCAAAGATCACGTCTTTGGATCTCTAAGAGATGGATTTCAGAGTAGAGCAAAGCTCTCATGATAGATTTAAAATCCAGAAATTTTTCTCTAATATTCGAGATCTTTACCTAGAAAAGGTTCCTTTTACTAACAGAGTTTAACTCTGGAATTGCAATGAACAGAGAACTAAACTCTGAAAAGGGAGAATTAAATTCTCGAAGAAAACAAAGAAGGAAGAAGATGAAAGAACAGTGGCTTCCCAAAGGCCAAACCCTTGCATTTATAAGACGCGATAAGAGCGGTTCACCTTCCCGTTCCCCTAGGCCATCCAACGGCTGTAAAGGTGACAGCGTTGCTCTCACGTACAAGCCACGTGAGAACAACGCTGTGAGGGCATTTGTTCTCTTATAAAAAAATAAATATATAATAAATAAATAAATAATGAACCAAAAAATGATGGAAGAATTCCCCAAAAGGAGCATCACGTAGCCACACGTGATGCGCCTTGGAGCCAAAATTATAAAGCATTACACTTAACAAATAAGACTGAAGTTGGGCCTCACGTGCCACACGTGAGCACCTATATACAAAATATATAGGCGCCTTCATAAAACAAATAGCAGACCAGAAGGCGCATCACGTGCCAACAAATGATGCTCTTCTCTAGGACTGCTGCATATAGGCAAACCTGCCTAGTGCCATTGGGTCACGTGCTACACGTGAGGATTCCTAATATCTTCTGAGCCGATAAAATTAAATTCTATATAGAAGAGATCAGAACCCTATTTTGGAAATATTTCCCCCAATCTTTCTAAACAAGAAAGATTGTGCTCTGTAAATCAGAGCACCGTTGGATCAAAAATCCAATGGTGATTAAAAATCACCAAAATACAGAATAAGCTCTGTATGGGAAAATATTTTCCTAATCTTGTTAAAAACAAGAAAATGTCTTCTGTAAAATAAGAGTCTCTGGATCAAAGATCCAACGGTGGATAAAATCTTCGAATCAATCAAAAATCTCTCAATAAGAGATTTCCTTAACAAAAATCAACAAACTTGTCTCTGCTATATAAAGGACTCGAGACTGTAGAGAAGGATATACAGAAAGAGAGAGAAAAACCCCCTGATAAGTTTAAAAGAAAAGAAATGAGAATTTAATTCTCTAGAGAGAAGAAGATCTCCTCAAAGAAGAGAAGAAACCCTAGGTAAGAAGAAACAAAACACAGAGAGCATCTTACTTCTTTTTCGCCGCCACAAGAGTTTAACTCTTCTAAAAAGAACTTACTTCTTCTTCTGGTTGAGATCTGCAGAAGCATATCTCCCCACAAGTTGAGAATTTAATTCTTATCGGGGAGATTCTGTTATGTAGATTCAAACGTAGGGGAAAGAACTAAGTTCGAAGAATTTAATTCTTATAAGAACATATAGGAATTTAATTCCTCTAATAAAACTAGAGTTTAACCTTATAAAAGAATTTAATTCTTATAAAACAATGGGCTTGAAAGTCTCAAAACTCAAGATCTCCATGCACGTAGAAAGAGTATCACCCAACATGAAAATGGCCGATCACGTGCTCCCACGTGAGCACCCTTGATGAATGAAAGAGAACAACTGAGATCAGGTCACGTGTCCCCACGTGACCCCCCTAAAAAGTGCTTAGCACTTTTAAAAGGAAAAGGGTATAAAACCAAAAACAGTTATCATTTTTTGGGCGCCTCACATGATCCCACGTGACCACCCTAAAAATGCTTAGCACTTTCAAAAGGAAAAAAGGGAATAAACCCAAGATAGTTCCTATTTTGGGAGCGCCTCACGTAAGAGCACGTGATCCCCAATAGGGCTTAGCATTTGTAAAAGGACAAGGGAATAAAGCCAAAGAAGCAGTGCTAACTTTCAAGCGCCTCACGTGCCACACGTGAGCGCCCCAAATTTCAGTATTTAACACTAATTCAAGGCTGCACGTGGGAGCATATGAGCGCTGAGCATATATTAGTGTTAACACTATGAGAGGCCAACATTAGCCAACCTTAGACCATATCTCCCGAGGCCAATCAATTGAGCCCCTCACACTCAGGGTCCCCCAAACCGATATCAGTCCTAAAAATAGCTAATGAGCTCCTAACAGATGGCATCTAAAATGATGTTCATCCTATCCCCCCTCAGTCGGGACATTTTTTCAAGGGTACATCTCTCCACACATTTGATACATGTCGTTGTAATTCTTCAACATCTTCAGGGAGGTGGCGGATCCCAATAACCAATAACTCTTAGCACACCCTCAAACTGATGAGCCAAAACTCCATGGACTATGATGTCCTTAAACCCAATGGACTGCAACGTCCCTAAACTAAACTCCATGCACTATGATTTTCTTAAACCCAATGGACCGCAACATCTCTAAACTAAACTCTATGGACTATGATGTCCTTAAACCTAATGGACCGCAACGTTCCTAAACTAAACTCTATAGACTATGATATCCTTAAATACGGACTATGATGTGCTTAAACCTAATGGACAGTAATATCCCTAAACTAAAACGATAGAGCCCAAATGCTCTTTCGTTGGATCAAAAATGATCCTGAACCCCCGTTAAGTAGATCTTAGTCTAAAACTTAAACTAAGGTATCCTTAACAAACATTTAAGTTGATCTTGATCTCAAACGAGGTTAAATATCCTTAAATCAAACCAAACCCAAATCTAAGAAAATACGGATTTGGACTAATCCCCGCCCTACGAGCGAAAACACAAATTAGTCTCCGTATACAATCCACAGGCAACCAAAAATAAAACAAACACACACGACACGAAGTGAACATCTGGAGCAGGAGAAAGTGGTCATCACTACGCGGTAACGTAATTAACTGCAGGGGCTTATGCCTGCATGGAAGAGCATCCCCACAATCAAAAACACCTCACAACGAGGGGGAATCTGACGAAGTCTGCTACAACGGTCGCATCTGTTTAAACTTTCGATACATGGTGCCATAAATTAACTTGGCATCTTCGGAGAGGTAGATGGATAAACCCAAATAACATCTGCCTCCAAATTCAGGCAAGACGTTTGTCTTCCCGGTTTCCGGCGGTAAACAACTTCCTTATGAGGCAATCCTATCCGAGTATAACTCGCTGACGGACTTTCCTTTTCCCTCTCTTTGGAATGTCCGTTAGATAAGAATGAGTTTTATGATAAAGATCAAGGTGTGGCACCAACAAATGAAGATTACACCGATTTGACAACGGAAGATTAGCTAGTTTTAATTTTTGTTGTTGCCCACATGTTTAGGGATTTTGTTTCTCCTTCGATATAATTAAACTACTTAGTTTATTTTACTCTTTCTTTCGGGATGTAATAAAGTTTGGTTAATGGAAATAAATGCCTATCGCTTTTATTATTTTGTTTTGGTACACATCCTGCATGTAGATATTCATACGCTTAACGTAACTGTATTGAATAGACCACCTTCAATACAGTTAGGTTGCGGACCATGCTACGTCATCTTTCACCTTCTTTTGGGAAGCGGGGCGTGACAGGTTTTAGTGGTGGCTCATGCAGGTCCTTTTGTGTACTAAAATGAAACTGTTAACTGACTTATTATATATTTGAATCTCATCCACTTGTATCAATTTCATAATTTTTCCATATCTCTTGTCCTTTCCTTGACATTCTATATCCTGACCATGACCATTCTTCTCAGGTCATGACAAATCTTCCGGATGAGGACAACATGTCAGACATCATCTTTGAGTCTACATTTGGATATTCGGATAACGAAATATTAGACCCCCAGACAGTTATTTCTAACCACGACTCGGAGGATGAGGAAGTCGATGTTGTAGCACCGGAGTCTATGATAGCCAATGACCCCGAAGACGAAGAAGAAGATTATATAGAGGATGAACCTATAGAAGATGATCCTTGATGAGGTGGCTTCCACAGAAGAAGAAGATCCTAGAGGGGTGCAATCCGAGAACGAGACTCCTGCCGAGGATGAGTCGAAAGACGAAGTTTCGAGTGAGGAAGAACTCGAGGCCGAAAAAACGCAGGCAGTTGTCCTCGCAAGACACTGTGGGAATGGCCATACTTTTCTTAATGTAAGAGCCTATCGCAACTTGTTGAACTCCCATAATTGAGATTAATAAGACTTTACTTTTTCTTTTGGCCGAATAAAACAATGTAGAGCAGTAGGGGCATGTCCTTACTTTTCAGTTGTACTCTGCTTATTGAAGTTGGATAATAAAATCTTAGTTTCGAGCAAAAAATCTCTCATGTGTCTCTTGCTCTTCTTCTTATTTTTTTCTTGTATTAATTGGTGTTCTTTCATGCAAGTTATTATCTTATCTCATCCCTCAACCCGTTTGTAACCTAACCTTTTCTGATTTAGATTACCATGGCCGGATGACACCATAACCGCAACCGAAGAGAAAATGGAGTCAATGAAGTCGCTGCTCAACAAGCAGCTATGCTACAAATGATGCAAGGACTACTGGAGCAGCAGCAGCAGCAGACTGCTGCCCTTCATCAAGAACTGCACGAAATTACACAGTAACAAGCAGAGATTTTAAAAAGGGTACTGGCCCCAGTTATTTAAATTGGGCTTTATTTCGTCGGATTGTTGGTTTATTTTGTCAGCAACTAGCCGAGAGAATAAACCATCCGACAAAATAAAGCCATTTTTCTTGTATAGTGATGGGTATGCTAATGGCTTGAGATTGTGAAAGGAATAAATAAAATAAAAAAAGAGAGAAAGAATAACAAGTTGGTTGGTTGTTACCTGCTCTCTGTAGCTTCTTGCTTGAAACGCAAACAAAGAGAGAGGCGAGGGATGCAGTAGCAGTGGAAAAGGAGTGGAGTTGCTGGGGGCTTTCCACTCTGTTAATTGTTTCATATATTTTTAGCCAAATAATTAATCACCAAAACTGCAGCCAGCAGGCTTATCTTAAACACTAACAATATCAATAATAAGGGCCAATCCCAGGCTGCAGCCAGCAGCCTTATTTTAAACACCTCTCATGCATCTGATGTATCCCTATAAATATCATATATTATAATGAGAATAATGACGAAATAGGCTACATGAGAGAATTTCCTCCCAATGGCCTTGAAAAAGAATACTCTCTCTTATTTTTTCCGAGGATCGGCACCTATCATCTTCATCATTATCATCTAAGACGTGGGTATACCAAATTTCATGTGATTTTACAACTTTTTCACTAGGTTCAAAATTAATGGTTTACCGACAACACTTTTTACATTGCTAAATCAACAGTGAAAAGGTTGTAGAATCATATGAAATTTGGTATACCCATATCTTAGAAAATAACGATGAAGATGGTGGGTGACGATCGTTGGAAAAAATGAGGGAGCATATACTTTTCCGACGCCATAAGAGGAAATTTCCTCCTATAGCATTTTTCCTCCATTATTAATTGCAAAAAGTGGGGGAATATATATAGGAGGATAAAAGGTGGCATGGGAGGGGATCTTCTTCTATGACGTCGAAAAATTACAATCTTCATGATTTTTTTAATGATCGGCATCCATAATCTTCATCTTTTGGATACGCCAAATTTCATATGGTTCTATCACATTTTCACCGTTGATTTAGTGGGTACAAAATGAACGATTTAACGACAATAGAACTTTTACATTGCTAATTCAACGGTGCAAAAGCTATAGAATCACTTGAAATTCGGTGTATCCACATCTTACATTGTCGATAAAGATGATGAATCCGATCATCGAAAAAAATGGTGGAGTATATAGATTTTTTACGCTACCTAACGAAAAAAGCCTCCTATATTCCTCTCCCTCCGTACATACACACACACACAGAGGGGGGAGGGGCTATGAGGCCTTTTTGTTTGGTGGCGTCAGAAATATATATACTCCACCATTTTTTCCGACGATCGGCACCCATCATCATCATCTTTACCATCTAAAGTGTGGATACACCAAATTTCATACAATTCTACCATTTTTTCACCGGTGTATCAGCAATGTAAAAAGTTCTATTGTCGGTAAACCGTTAATTTTGCACCCACTAAATTAACGGTTAAAAAATTATAGAATCACATAAAATTCGGTGTATCTTCATCTTAGAAGATAACGATGGAGGTGATGGATGCCGATCGTCGAAAAAAATTATGGAAGAGGTGTATTTTTTCGACACCAAAGGAGTAAATTCTCTCATATGGTCTCCTTCCTCCATTATTTTCTTATGTTTGTGTGTAGGGGTGTGAGAGAGAGAGAGAGAGAGAGATTAATGGAGGGAAGGTGCCATAGGAGGGAAATTCCTCCTATGGCGTCGGAAAAATACATCCTCTTATCATTTTTTCGAAGATCGGCACCAATGAACTTCATCAATAACATTTAAGATGTTGATATATACACCAAATTTCATGTGATTCCACCATGTTTTCACTGTTGATTTAGTCGGTGCAAAATTAACGGTTTACCGACAATAGAACTTTTTACATTGCTAATTCAACGGTGAAAAGGTGGTAGAATCACATAAAATTTAGTGTACCCACATCTTAGATGATAAAGACGATGACGATGGGTTTCGATCGTCGAATAAAATATTCGATGATTGATTTTCATTACGTCATAGGACGAACTTCCATCTTATGGCCCCTTTCCTTCATTATTCTCTCTCTCTCACTACACACACCGGAGGAAAGAGACCATAGGAGGGAATTTCCTTCTACGGCATAAAAAATTACTCTCCATCATTTTTTCCGACGATCGGAACCCATGAACTTCATCTTTGTTATATAAAATATGGATACACCAAATTTCATGTGATTTTACAACTCTTTCACCATTGAATTAGCAATGTAAAAAGTTCTATTGTCGGTAAACCGTTAATTTTGCACCCACTAAATCAACGGTGAAAAAATGGTAGAATCACAAGAAATTTGGTGTATTCATATTTTAAATAATAAAGATGAAGATCATGGTTCCGATCTCAGGGGAAATGATGGAGGAAGTATTTAAAATTCCTCTTATAACACCTCTCTCTCTCTCTGTGTGTGTGTGTGTGTGAGGCTTTTTGCGTTAGGCGGCGTCAAAAAATACACCTCCACCATTTTATTCGAAGATTGGTACTAGCTATCTTGATCTTTATCGTCCAATATGTCAATATACCAAATTTCAAGTAATTCTAACACCTTTTCATAATTAATTTAGTAGGTGCAAAATTAACGGTTTGTCGATAATAGAACTTTTTATATTGCTACATCAACGGTGAAAAGGTGTTAGAATCACATAAAATTTTGTGTATTAACATATTAGACTATGAAGATCAAGATAGCCGGTGCCGATCGTCAAATAAAATGGTGAAGAGTGTATATTTTGACGCCACCTAACACAAAAAGCCTCATAAGGCCTCTTTGCTCTGTTACTCTCTCTAAAGAAAAAGCCTCCTAAAGCCCCTCTCTCTCTCTCTCTCTCTCTCTCTCTCTCTCTCTCTATATATATATATATATATATATATATATATATATATATATATATTATGGGAGGAAATAGAGAAAAATAATGGAGGAAAGGCACCATCGGAGGGAATTTCCTTCTATGGTGTCGAAAAAATATATCTTCCACGATTTTTTCCAACGATCTGTACCCATTATCTTCATTCTTATTATCTAAGACATGGATACAAAAAATTTCATGTGATTCTACCGCTTTTTCACCATTGAGTTAGTGGGTGCAAAATTAACGGTTTACCGACAATAGAACTTTTTACATTTGTAATTCAACGGTGAAAAAGTGGTAGAATCAAATGAAATTGGTGCATCCACATCTTAGAAGATAAAGATGATGATGATGGGCATCGATCGTTAAATAAAATGTTTGAAAGTGTATTTTTTCGACGCAACCTAACGAAAAACCCAATAAGGGTCTCTTTCCTTCGTTAACACACACACACACCTCTCTCTCTATACACACACACACACACACACATAGAGAGAGAGAGAGAGAGAGAGAATAATGATCCGGTGAGACGCAATATTTAGATGAGACGTTGAGACGCGCATTATAGACCATTAGATGTCTAAAGTGTTGGATCCAGGGTCCTGATGAAGAGTATTCTAATGCAATTTACCCAAAGCGATACACACACCACCGCATGTTGTTTTATCCGAGAATCTTCTTATGTTTATACACCTCTTCTGTATTTCCACACGAAATGACATATGGCAGGAAACACAAAATGTTGTGAATTACATGATATTTATGTATACAAGGTCATGGTGTCTGGTGCAATTTTAGTCCTTTTTCTATGAGCAGTCCTCCACCACCTTCTTTTTTTGCCGTGTTAGTATGGGAGTGCTTGGTCCTGGCTCCAACCTTAATGAACGTCTTCTAAGTCTTGTGTTGGAGTGTAATGTGGGCTCATTTTCTTGTGATCCTGGCTCCAAATGCTGTTTCTTTGCCCTTTCTAAAGGGCCCCTTGCAAAAGGAGACTCCAATGCAGACTCTAGGTGGTGATCGACTTCATATTACACCCATTGTAGCTGACATGTGTACATGGGATTAGATGTAATCAACTGTTAGCATACTCAGAAACCGACCTGCATCAAATTTCCGCACAAGTTACATTGAGGATTTAGTATTTAAATGCACGGTCAATGTGGGTAACTTGCAATTCTCAGCATGTTTAAAAGGACCAACACACACTATCATCACATGGAACTCGACTGGTCTATCATCACATAGAGAATAAATTACTTCCTAATTATAATGCAAAAGTTTAAGGGTGTACTTTCGATTAGAGCCAAAACTTATGGCTTCCGGTAAAAGGATGTGGGATCCATGCAACAATCGCAAATTGTCGGTAAAAAATTGATTTATAGTACCACACACTTCTATGCTTATAAAGAAATTTCTCTCGATGCAGATGGGTCAACTATCTAACCTTGATTTGTCCTAATCCTCATAATGAACCAGATGATAAGAACACTCGAAGTTCAAAATCCATCGCGACAAATCGCCGTTCACTTTCTAAGATCGGAGGGAGAATTTCACCGGTGGTGATCCATTGGCTCTTCACGAGCGGCGTTAGCTCGGATAGTAATCTGGAAAGAGATCTATGGAAAAGATGATGTGAGTGCTCTTCTATATTTCCTTTGGCTTCTAACCTTGATTCTATATGATAAGGTTATTAACGGTAAGTAAAGAGCACTCATGTCTTCATGATTTCTCTACGACCCTCTAGAGTTTGTTTGATACAAAGTACCAAGCTCTGGTTGTCTGAGTAAAGACTTTGCTAATTGAAAATATTGGTTGTTGTAAGCGACAGACTTTAATATTGTTGCTGAAGCACCGAATTTATGAAGTCCGAGTCCAAAATATTATTTCCTTAACAAAATATTTTCCTCTTCTACTGCATGCCGAGGTCTTCCAATAAATTTGCCTCTCAAGATAGAACAGACACACTGAAATTCTTTAGAAGAACTTTAAAAATTGCAGCGCAAAACACAACCCGAATCTACATTATAACAAGAGAGAGAAGAATGATTTTGAGATGGATTATCCAATGGTTTGGCTACTCTTTTATAGAGTTTAATAAGCTTTTCAATGTAACCCTTTATCAAGAAGTGGCACTCCCTTCCACTGTAGGACAACACCTTTCATCATTGGAGACTCTTTTTCACACACATAAAAAAGATAAAAGAGAATTTATTCAATGATTTCTTATAACTATATTGATTGAACCTATAGATTCAATGAATCGCATTATGTACTTTGCATTTCTTGTTTTCAAATTCCGCAAGTTTGTAAATTGGATGAATATGATTACAGTGCAATGCATTTTTCCATGAATTCAGACTCATTTGATGAAGCACTCATTAAACGTTCATGGCATGTACAACGATTAAAAAATTCAACAAAAACCTATATAATACCACAAGGGAGTGAATGTAACAATCTCTCTCTCACACACACAAACACACTCACGCACACACACACACACACACACACAAAACTAAAAATAAAAGAACAGCCAGCTAGAACAAGATCAAGATTCCCCTTTTCACAATGAAGACTCAAACCCCCAACGAAATTCCATGGAACACCAGTAGGCAGAGGTTATTTTTTTTGAGTTTTGTTCCACTTTAATTTTAAAAAACAGATAGTTGGGGCATAAATGAACAAGATAGACCACAAAATACTTTATTGTAACTAAAGTGCGCAATGCCTACATTTTTTGACATTTCATTTTATCTTTTTACCACATAAGGTAATTTCTAGAAAAGAAGGACCAAAGGTGGATAATTAGCCATCCCATAGCATAAAAATGTTTTTAATGATTACAAAGATACGCCATCAAGGTCAGAAGCAACCTAGCTTGAACAATATTCAATGCCATAAACTCAATTTGGTGCTAACGGCGTTGGGGCCTATAGGTCCCAAGGATAAAGTGAGTGATGGTGAGTCCATTCCCCTTCCCTCCTCGGCTATGCCGCCTTGATTATTTTTCTTATCGGACGGTTTTGAGCCGGTGAAGACGGTGTTCTCAATCACGGGCTCTCTCTTCTTCAAGCCCCCTTTGTGACGATCTTCGGATTCAACCTTTTGCTTCTTACTTTCGGACGCTGCTACTACTCCTTTCTTCCGTAAGTAGATTGAGATCCTTACGAGATCTTTCGGTCGGAGTTGTAGGATGGCTCTAAGCCTAGATACACGGTCAGCGGTGGCAGGCACAACCAGATTGATGGCTTCTTCAATATTCCTGTTTGCTACAACAAGGCTAACTTCTTCCTCATCTTTGATCTCGTTGATTTTCTCTTTTCCCTTCTCATGATTCATATCTCTAACTTGAGTTTTCTCCTGTTGTTGTAACTTGTGTAGTAAAAATGATGGGGGTTTCAATATTTAAGGTGAAAATTGGGCAGCTCTCCCCTCTGACAAAATCGAAACCAAAACGCTCTTCGGACCTGACATTCTTTCTCTTTCTATAAGAACTGCTAGTTTTACATTTTTTTGTCAGACTTCTTTTGTCCATTCTATCGCCAGCTTGATATAAAAAAAATTGTCTTTTTTTCATGTGGCCCCCAAAACTTCGGTCTTTTCATATTTCACCTTCAATCCCAAAAGTACTATATTAACAAAATATACCCGTGTTATGTACCTTCCTCGAAACGTAACTAGGGTGAAATTTTTTTAATGAGAGCATTAAGCTGGGACTTGTTTTCCCTTCCTTAATCAATGTTCTTTACTCAACTACATATTCTTAACGGATGCTGAGTAAAAATAAGCAAGAGGAGTATTTCGGGTAATTTAAAACTTTCGAGGGAGAAATATGAAATTTTAAAATTTTGGGTGTGAAATAGAAATTACCTATATTTGGGGTGACATCAAAAAAAACTATTTTTTAAAATAATTTTTGTTTCAGTCTATGTTGCTGCAATTTTTCTGTGTCACGGCTCTGGGCCCAAGGACTGGATGAGGTAAATGTGCCCTTTAGTTGAGCAAGTCAAGGTGCCAAATATCACCAAGAGTTGGAGACCTATAACCGAGGTTAGAGGTATGAGTTGATCCGTAAAACAATGGGCGGCGGGCGAAAAATTAACTATTCGTTTAATAATTATCCATGCTTGAGACCATCCGTTTAAAAGTATTAGTGGGTCGAGCTAAAAAATGGGTTCATGGGTTTTGCCCGACAGGCAATAAATAATATGTCAAATGACTTTTCATTTCATTTTCTACATTAACTTCTTAGATAAATATGTATTCAAATTCCGAATTCCTTGAAATTATTCAATGCATGTTTTGTAACTTGCTTTCTCAATAAAGATGAAATCATTCAATGCATATGGTCTTTCACTACTGGACAATACCTATAACGATAAGGATGAAATTATTCAATGCATATTTTGCAACTTGCTTTCTCAATAAAGATGAAATCATTCAATGCATATGATCTTTCACTACTGGACAATACCTTTAACGATAAGGATGAAATTATTCAATGCATTCTTTTATAACCATATTTATCAAACCTATAGATTCAATGATCCAGATTATGTTCAGAGCATTTTCTTATGTTTATATTCATCGAATTTGGAAATTCGATGAAAATGATCATAATCCAATATATTTTCTATGAATTCGTTTTATTAAGGCGTGAGTGTAGCTCATTAAATGTTCATTGCATGTTGTCCAAAATGTATGTACATACATATAAAAATGTATGTACGTACACACATACCTACATGTATATATGTGTGCGTGTTCCGGAGTGCATGTGTACTAAATTGCGCTTGCGTATGTACACAGGCATGCTAGACGCGCACTATTCATCACGTTTTATTGCATATAGTATCGCACATTCTGTATCATATTATGAATAAACAAGTGTTATTAATCCATGTCCGCTACATAAATACAGGTAAACAGGCTTTTAGGGATATGAATCGTAAATGACGCAAAACACACACATTTGACATGTTTTCAAGTTTTGTCACGCCCCGCTTCCCAAAATACGGAATACGGGTGGTGACAATGCCAGCCATACTCCTACGGTCGAGAAAATATCATGTCGTAGTCACACTTCGGTTTCTAGCATTACGTGGTAATCAGTAATCAATGCACAGGTAATGAGAAATATAGTCACTAAATCTATCAAAACAGATATAAAACTAACCAGATAGAGTCAAAGGAAAGATAGCGCTGGCGTCGCTGATTTAGATGTGTGCAATATTCTTGAGGTATGACAGATGCTGATTCGAGCTAAATCCACTTCTCACTCTGAGCATGCATACTCAGGTCGTCAGAGCGATAGAATAGCAATATATATAAATACATATGTAAACACGTGCAATGATGATGGACATGAAACAGTAAACATGGAGTGATGACATGAGCATGAAATAACCGGTACATGTAAACAATAAAGCAGGTATATCGAATCAGTAATCAATGCAATGTCTATGTCACTAAACCTCTCAGTCTCTATGTCTCACTGTCCAAATTACTAAACCTATCGTCAGTCCAAATGTGAGCGTCAACCACCACAAGAGTATCCCTAACCTACGGGTAGGCCCCAGGGGCAAGGGAACACGGGCCCGAATCACGCTCGCTAATAATCAGTAATATCACCCATACGACTCCTGAAATCGCTGTATATGCCGGCATTGGGACTCCCGAGATTTCGTTGATTGAACTCACACTCAAACTACCCTACACCCGTGGTCTACATCAAACACCGACCATGAACCCAAATACAAGTCGCTCCATAATAAGTCTACGTGAGAACTTGAGACATGATCTCCATCAAGCATGTATCGACTGGTATCCAAAATAAATGGACAGTACTCGATGTCTTACCTATGATACTAATATAAGTATTTTCATAACCGTCCCATTCCAGTTATAGTTACACTTATAAATGTCTCATAGGCATCGACAATGCAATAACTAATTGGTTTCGCTGATTGTGTATAAGTACACTTCACTTCACTTGTTCATTCACACTTTTACACTAGCGTACTTGGCACAATCTAATCACTGATATTTATCACTTGGTAATGTAATACGGTCACTAGGTTATCGATGCAAATAAACACTATTTACAAGAGTATGACAATCATGCACATGATGGGGATATAGTAAATGCACTGCTAAAACATATGAGCAACCGGTATCGGTTGTATTAGAAAAATCATATAAAATCACACGTGTATGATTTGGCGAAACAATATAAAAGGCATATGAAGTATACTTGTTCATCTAAGCATAAAAATTGGTTTCAAGTCAAACGGGTTTCGGATCTGCGAATTACGGTCATTCCATTTTAAGTGTTTACTGCTGGAAATCCAATTTCTGAATGTTTTACTCCTCATTGAGAGTATAATTAGGCGACTCTACAGTTGGATAATATTTAGGTTTATCGGTCAGGTTTCCAACTCACTAGACGGATTAACAAAATACACCGTGTGCTAGGAGTTATGTACTATTTAAGATCGGGATATACGTTCTGTCCCTACTTGGAACAACAGTATGTACTGATGGTTTAAAATGTGATTAAAATAGCAAACGATGATAAAAAAAAGATTGAAACCACTTTCAATGATTAGATAACAGATTCATCTTCGCTACGGTATAGGGTTCCGTATAATACCATTTTCACATAGAGATGTAAAAGCATTTCCAATCAAGTGTTGGCAAGCAGTGCTGCTCTGGACTGCAGTCCAGAACAGCACTCCTGACCAGTTTACGTCACCCTTTTTAAAATATAAACAGGTTATAACCTATATAGGGTTCTAGTTCGTCGAGTCATCTTCGATGTGAGCCCTCAAACACCACATTCCACTGTGTAACCAATTTATTATGATTTTCACAAAATTCAGGTACGGAAATTTTCAGATTCGATGAATCTAAATGGGGGTGACATTTCACGGTGTTAAAGTCCGCATTTTTAAGCCAGCTCTTAACACAGTATTCGTTATCACTAAAGTAATTCGTTACGCTTAAATTTCTTCATTTTAAGAGGGCTTATAGATTATAGTTTGCATCGAGCACTTATATTAATGTTTTAATTCGCGACCGAAAAGAATATACTATAGCATGTAGCAAGTATTTAACTTGCTTGAAGATGATCGGAGACACGACCGCGATGATAACGACGAGAGTAATGGCACGATCACAGCGCAATGGCAACGACGCAAGTAACAACAGCAGCAGCAACAACGACAGCGAGCCTCGTCTCGGCTCTGGCCCGAGCTTGTGTCGCGGCTTCGGCGTGGCGTGAGGTTGGCCCCGATGATGGAGACGAGGCTTGACGACGCAGGGATGAGGCGCCGGAGGTGCTGGAGCGGGTTGGGTAGTGGGCTGGAACTCGAGTCGTGGAGGCAAGGTCAAGATAGAGATGGGTTTTGAGGAGGCTCGGGGCTCGGGGATGGAGGCGGTGCTGGCGTGACGGCGACGGCTATGGCTACAGCGGCTGCTAAAGGGGAGGTGCTTGATGATCGTCAGAGGTGGTCCAGGGAATTCTTGCGCTGGCATTCTTGGTGGCAGGGGCTCATGGTGGTGGTCGCGGTGATCCAGGGTAGTGGGTGTGTTCTTCGGAGGAGAAAGAGGTGGTGGAGGTAAGGGTGTTTGGTTGGAGTGGGGAGCTCGGTGGTGGGTGAGTGGAGAAGGTTGGTGGCTGTTGGGTTTAGGCACGGGCTTGCTCGTCGGAGGTGATGCTGGCGGCGACGTGGAGGTCGACGGTGACGAGGATGGAGGCGATGGGCTCGTGGGTCTTTGGGTTGGTTGTTGCCGGGTAAGTGGAAGCGAGTCGAGCGGGCGAAAATGGTGATGGGTTGGTGAGGTGCAGGGAGTGGGGAGGCAGAAAAGTGGCGGAAGCGATGGAGGTAGCAACGGTTCAACGGGGGTGGCTCAACGGCCGGTCGGCGGTGACGAAGGCATGCAGGCGAGGTGGGGAGATGGGGACAGTGACGAGAACGGGTGAGGCGGTGGGTTGTGGTGTGCAGGGGAAGCTCGGGTGATGGGTCGCTCGGGTGTTGCTCAGGTTTTGGAGAAGAAGAGAGGAGAGAGGAGGAGAAGGTGGTGGCAATGGGATCGAGAGGGCGCTAAGGGGAGTGGACTTCGTTGTCGTGGCCGTTGGGGAGCGGGTCTCTTGGGTAGCGTGAGGGAGGGGAACATTAAGGAGATGGAGGGGTTTGGCGAGGGGATCACGCGGGGTAGTTGAGGGAGTGGACGCGGTCGTCGTGGAGGTGGGCTCGAGAACGTTGTGTAACATTTCAGAAAAATAAAATATTACTTTTGAGAATTTTTATAATTAAATAATAAATATTATGAATATTTTAATATGTGGTATAATTAAATACCGATAAATCGGAAAATGTTTGGAAAATTTTAGAAATTACTGAAATGGGGGTGTTTTATATGATTTAAGTAAATTATAAGTTTTCACGATTTATTATATTCCATTTTAATGCTAGTCGCGATTAAATATCGCTAATCGCGCATTAAGCTTGAATTGTGCACATGACATGCACCATGTCATAATACACATTGTTACATTTTTATCATGGCCTTCTTTTTATTTTCATGCATGGTTTTAATTAAAAAGAATTGAAAAGAAAAAGGAAAGAAAAAGGGAAATTACTAAACAAATAAGCATGGGCATGAGAGAGAAAGGTGAGGGGGTCAATTGACCATGGCCATTCTCTTCCCTCTCCATTTCTCTTCATCTTTCCCCTTTCCATTTTCCTCCATGGCTTCTGCCCTCATCTCCCACCTACTCAAACACCTCACTTCACCATTAAAAATTCTTTAAAATTCCATCCTCACTTCATTAAAAATATGCACAAGCTCCACACAAACACTTTGGACCAAGAAAGCAAGGATTTTGGAGACTTTGGGCAACTCAAGAAATTTCTTGAGTTGCCAAATGAGATAATTTCTTCACCATTAGTGCAGAATTTCATTCACTTTAGCTTCCATGCATGTTTAGAAGTGGTTTAGAGGAGTTTAGTGAACTTAGAAATTTCCAAGTTGAGGATTAGGGTTTGATTTGAATCCAAAGGAGAAATTGAGACTTAATAGCAACCTTAAACCCTTGTGGTATGTGATTAAAGACCAAAACCAGAGACTAGAACCCCAATTAGCGAACTTAGAAACCCCGACTTTGGCAGATTTTGGGAAATTGTGATGATATTTGGATATCTGCTATTACCCAGAACACCTGAAAAATATTTAGCAAACACAGTGATGTGTGCAGGTGAACAGAAGACTACCACTGAAACCCTAGCCCCTAATTCATTACCATGGCCGCAGATTTATTCGTATTGGCCGCAAATTGCGGCCATGTTGGGATGAAAACTTGTGATTTTTGGTCTGTGGCATTGTTATCTGATATCTAGGGCAACCCCATATGCAAAATTTGCTAATTTTACCTGAGACAAAATCTGGAGGTGGTTTTCCCTAGTTGTTGTTTCCGTATTTTGCGATTCTGAGACTTTAGTTTTTGTATTTGATATTGTGCTTCCATCGTATGGCGTTTGAACGTCAACGACTAGGGTTATTGGTCGTGTTTTGCATGTGAGGCTATAGGTTTTGACCTATGAGCGAAACGTGTGCCGTTTTGGTTTTTCGACTTGGTTTTAATAAGGTTTTGCGTATATGATATGTAGGTAACCCCATGTAAACTTCGAGACGACGAGGATGATGTTAGTTGTATGTATGCCCTAGAGGCCAGTATTGTACAGATGATGTATATTATATTGGATACTTGGACATATATAGAGAGGACTTTCTTGCTCGACATGATAGTATGCTATCTGGTTGCTCTTTATCTTAACATGTATACTTGTCTCTTTATACTGTTTTATAGTTACATGTTGGTAAAGCCCTTAGGATATGTACTTGACTACCTGGACTATGATGCGGATCATACTAATGGGGACATGGTAGTCCATAAGTACATCCTTCAAGGTCCCTAGTCGTGGGTGTATCGAGACGGGGTATCGATATACCAGTGTAGACTAGCGTATACGCTTCTCGACCCATGAGATGGGCGATGGATGATCCCATATCCATTGGTGTTTGACATCATAGATGGTATACGGATGCTCAGTGGAGACTGGGTACACTGGACGGACTCGCCGAGAACTCCCAGATGGTATTATACCTTACGTCAGATGGCAGTTCTCTGGTGACACTTGTGCAGGTTAGTCTGTTGACCCGAGATCGTCATAGAGTCTTGTGTGATTCCCACTGTGCTTTGATTTTCACCCTACCACGTCCATGAGGGCGTGCAAAACGGTGGTCTTTGGGTACAGTCCCGAGTCACATGGAGGTAATGAGCGATAGGAGGGGTTTCGTCTCTCCCGGTATTGGGGGTTGATGTTGCGCTGTGCTCGATTGGCCGTAACAGGGAAGTCCCTGGCCAGGGCTGATTTATAGATTTACTGGTAAGTGTTACCAGTAGTTTCTCGACCCGTTATGAGCCTCACATCGGCACGACTTATCGGTTATTGGGGTCTGACGTTTACCACCCCTAGACTTGATATGCGACATATTAGACGAGGATACCGAACTGTATGGGAAGTGTTACCGGTAGGCTTTTACAGGAGTTGGAGCGGGCTTGCTTGCTGATCTTCTGATCGATCAATACCCGGGTAGCCGTTACGTCCAGCTAGTACCGCTGACGGCTTGTGGGTGCTTGATGTGATCATCACCTACTGCCGGCGTATTGACGAGTCTTTAGAGTCTTACATAGAGGTTTTACTGGCTCAGGCAAAACGAAATAGGAGCACGTATGTGATATATGCGGGACCGAGAATAATGCGTGTATGTGATACCGTATTCTATTCTCGCGACTTTTTGTATCGGTCGGTTATATATGATATAGCCGGGTTATCGAATCAAGTGTTGATTCGATAAGTCGATACATTGGATGTTAGTCGGTTATATGTGATATGACCGGATTATTAAGTCAAGTGTTGATTTAATAATTTATTGTATAATTGTATATTTGATATACTAGTTTACATTAACTAACACTTGTTCACTTTAGATTTTTTCTCACATGTACACAACTTTAATATATATGTGATATATATTAAAATTGTGTTTTCTTTTTGTATCATGGTTGATGATACACATGACTTGGGTATATGAGACTTACACCATACTATTTATTATGTTGGGTTTTTATATTTTAAGTAATTACAAAATTAGTGGAGAATTAGCACAATGCATGAAGCTTGTGGATGCATTGACTAAGTCCACTAAGTTTGTTTTTACCATGGATATTTGTTAACCCAACCATAAGCATTAGCCATGGTTATGTCTCTACAAGAGTTAGTATATGATACTCACTCACCATGGTTAGCTCACTCACTTGATCATTATCCTTATCTCTTTCTTTTGTTCATCTTCTTCTTCATTGCTAAAAAGAAAAAGCTTGCTAGGGTTTGATCCAAAATGAGAAAGATTGTGAGAAATAAAATTCTAAAGAGAACCCACTTCCTATTTCTCCATTCTCTACTAGACTAGCACTTTAGTTTAGGGTGTTTGCTTCGCTAATTCTCAAGTTAGTGAAGTAGAAGCTTGAGTTGGCATCCTCTCGACGTAGATCATCTTCGGCCTCGAAGACTTCAAGCAAGGACGCGTCTTTCGCTTCGTGAAGCCATGCAAGGGTCCGGGAGAACCACAATCGCAGCGAAGGGACTTCAACAAGGAGCTATAGAAGTGAATGACCGATCTACAAAGGTTGTATTTCATATTCATTTAGTCGTAAACGTAGTTTACTAGCATATGAAACCCTAATTTTCTAGCAACGATCTTGCTTAGGGTTATTCGGCATGGCTAAAATTTTAAACGGGCATGGTTGATGCATTGTAGAACCTTATTAGAGTGTCCAGTAACCCTACAGTGGTATCAGAGCCTAGCTAGAGCATTAGGCGATGTGTTAATGAAGTTAAAACCCCGATCGAACCCGAAAACGCAAATTTAACCCCCTCTCTGTACATATTTTAAAAACTGTGTTTTTTCTGAATTAAAAATACCTAAAAAATTCAGCAGGGAATTCTAAGAATTACCACAAAATACGAGCCCCTAATTCCGTACAGGCACTGCGGAACCGCGGTCCCACCCCACTTCTGGCGGCGGTTCCGCGGCCGTAAAGGTGAATTGTGAGCAGTGTTTTGTACGGTAACCTCCGTAGCTATTCCTATATATTTCTGGGTATTTTTAAATCTGACTCAAGTGTTGAGTATTTTGGGGTTTATTTTGTAATCGTTGTTTCGATCGGAAAGTTTAAATTCGTTATTGTATTCCGGATAATTTAGAAACTATTGAAATGTTCGAACGAATATCATTAACTCATTATTTCCCGGCACGAAAAACATTCAAGTGTTGAATTTTTCTCGGGTTTAAATCTTTCGGAAAAACGTGCATGTGACGCGATGGACCCTCTAGAAGACAACAAACCTTAACTCGATTATGTGACCGTCTTGAACTGCCTTTTGAACCTTAGGGTTAGGGGCAGTACGACGTGCCACATGTGAAGCGTTGGCTTGACCCTTCTACGGCTGGACCGTTTCTACTGTGACTTATTTTGGAATTTTTTGAACTCCGCTCAAGTGTTGAGCTACTTTGGAAATCTTGGGTATTTGATTATTCGATCGGAAAGTTTAATACTGTCTATTTATCTGGAATGTGATACAATATGTGGAATTCATATATTTAGGCATGAAATGCGAAGTATGTGATATTTCGGATTTACGATGTCTAAAGAGATTGTGGATTCCAAATGTTGTAGTTTTACACTTTCTTTTCTGTGACCGTAAGTGTAATATGTGATATCGCCGGTTTCATTGCTATATGTCAACGACAATTGGGATGCGCATATTTACTTACGTTGATGACATGTGATGTTATGTGTTGCTGGATATGTTATATTGGATCGTCGCGTTTTTGAATAGCCGGGGGTTTTATGTGAGATGAGAGTTTTTTTATTTTCATTCATGTAAAATTAAATGTATATAATATTCTTTTATTGGGGCACTTCCGGGATGAGGTTGATGTCACCATTTGTATATTATTTACTTTTCCGCACTAGGATAGACCCAAGGAGGAGAGCATAAGTAACCGGGTTCTAGAGTCCAGTGGGAGACCAACTCGAGGAGTCGAGTCCGGGTCTCCTAACTCTAGAATTGGTAGGGTTGCTTGCCGCTCTCGTTGGGGTTTAGGGGTGTGGGTTTGGCTATTCATCGCGACCGTGGAATCCGTGTTTTATAGAGGCTCAAAATAAAACACGGACGTCCTAGTATATCCAATGTTTCATATGTTTCTTCTGCTGCGATATCTGTGATGTGATCATTTGATGTGCTGTGATAAATACTGTATATAATATATATGATATATTATATAGACGTTACTTATGTTTTACACCTGCGCTAGCCCAGCCCTGCTCTGCCGTTAGTTACCTAACCTAACGGTGCACGAGGGGACATCGATACGAATGCGGATGGCATAAGTGTACGTCGTATTTATCTGTGATGTTTAGGTGACTTAAATCATGGGACTTCATTAATGTGATTAATGAAAGAAAAGAAACCTAAAAGATGTTGTAGAATCAAATTTTCAAAAAGGGTAGCTACAATTTTTGCTTTGCAAAGCGATATATATGATATATCCTGCATCTTATTCGATGAGGAAAGAGCCGAGATCCCTTCACCGGGAGTGACCTCTTTAGCAAAATTGGCAGATGCTACAACACTCGGTTTGTTTTTGATTGCTTTTGGAGTTTTGCTTTGCATAGTGATATATATGATATGTCCTGCACTTTATTCGATGAGGAAAGAGCCGAGATCCCTTCACCGGGAGTGACCTCTTTAGCAAAACTAATGAAAGCCTCAAAATCACTCCATTTCAAAAATTCACTCGATTCTACGACGATATCAAGTTCATTACGCAATAGGTTTTCAGAAAAACCTGTCGTAGCCCTCCGTTATTTCAGATAAGAACTGTTTAGTATTCGTGCTGCGTTTGTTGGCCTTTGTCAAGGCGTAGTGTGCGGTAGCTGAATGGTGCTTATCTTCTTATGCATATGATGCAGATTGTTTTGGGATAGTCGTACGACCTTGTTGGCCTTTGTCAAGGGTCATGCGGGTGGGTTTGATTCAATCAAGAAATGACGGGTTGAACTTGACTAGCATCCTATGATTTGTTGGCCTTTGTCAAAGTCATAAGGGTTAGGGGCAAAATATTATCGGGAATTTCAAGTGTTGAAATTTGCAATGAGATTGCATACCTTCTATGAGATAGTTGGATCCCGATACCCACTGCGAGTAATTGTTACTCCTGGGAGAGTTTTACACAGGACAATTAGCCGATCAAGTAGGTGTCTAGAAAGGTGTTAACGGGGTTATGCCTCTAGGAAAACGAGATTTACTTTAATTAGGTCCGTGCGAAAGCACGGGAAATCTCCCTCAAAGTACCGACACTGGCCTGGCTGAAAGATTGGCGAAGTTGTAGGGTGTAATTAATCCCGGCTAGTCTTTCCTTTTAGGGTTTGAAGGAAGATTTGATAAAAACAGTGGGAGCCATCCTGATTAGATAAAATAATAACCAATCTGATCTTGCAAGAGCATACGCTAAAGTGTTTTCTTCTCTCTCTCTCCAGGTAGCGACCATATCATGCCTTAATCAAGATAATAATATGGATGTATTGACTGAACCCGCATGTTATACTGTGCTGGGGAACGTTGGTTCCGTTCTTTCTTATAAAAGTTATAAGACTGAACAGGATATAGGGGAATGCCAGGATTCCCATGCCACCCGAATGAAGAAAGTACATATTGATGCATTTTGTTCGGGTGTGTTCGTTATAGAGAACTGTTTCTCCATTTCCTCTACGTTCTGGGTATTAGATACCGGGTCAGGATCCCATATATATAATCAGTTACATGGGCTTAGGAAAGGTAGAGAACTTGGAGAAGGTGATAAAGATATAAGGGTTGGAAATGGTGCAATTGTTGCAGCTAGAACCATCGGGGAATATCACCTTGTATTGCCAACTGGTAATACATTGATTCTGAACGAATGCTATTACATGCCGAACTTGATATGCAACATTATATCAGTTTCTTTGTTGAGTAAAGAAGGATATAATTTTATATTACAAGATAATATTATGAACATTTTTCTAAACCAAAAGTTGGTTGGATCAGGCACGATGTGCAATGGCATTTATGTTCTAAATCAATCAACAGTTCTGAGCATAACAAACACACACAAGAGGAAGAGTTCAGAAATGAACGAATCCTTCTTGTGGCATTGTAGACTAAGTCATATCAATGCGACACGACTAGCTAAGTTGCATAAGGATGGATATTTGAATCCGTTTGAATTTTCATCTTATGACACTTGCCAGTCATGTCTCAAAGGCAAGATGACCAAAACACCGTTTACGGGACACGGAGAAAGGGTTAGAGAACTCTTGGGACTGGTACATAGTGATGTATGCGGTCCCGTGTCTACACATGCCAGGAATGGTTCTGCGTACTTCATTACATTCACTGACGATCTCTCTAGATTCAGATATGTGTTCCTGATGAAACACAAATCAGAAGCTTTTGAGAAATTTAGAGAATATAAACAAGAAGTCGAGAACCAAACCGGGAAAAGTATTAAAATCCTTCGATCTGATCGAGGAGGTGAATACTTGAGCAATAAATTCCTGGACTTCCTAAAAGAGAATGGGATTCTCTCTCAGCTGACCCCTCCATATACACCACAGCACAATGGTGTTGTTCCCCCAATCAGAGCAAGGCTCTGTTTGAATTTCAAAAATTCAAATTTTGAAGCAACGCTTCAGATCCCGTGCACTGTGCGCAATACGCCACGTGTCAAAGGTTGACACGCCAGCACAACGCCCAAGGCAGTGCGTCCAATCAGAGCAAGACTCTTTAAAAAACAAAAGCAACGCTCAGATGCGCAAGCGCTGCGCTACGTGACACGTGTCTGCGCAGTTGCGCAAGCACAACTGCGCAAGTGCACCGCTGCGCGACACGTGTCTGTGCAGTTGCGCAAACACTGTTGCGCAAGCGCACCTCTGCACGACACGTGTCTGCGCAGTTGCGCAAGCACAGCTGCGCAAGTGTTTCACTGCGCGACACGTGTCTGCGCAGTTGCGCAAGTGCAGCTGCGCAAGCGCAGCTGCGCAAGCGCCTCACTGCGCGACACGTGTCTGCGCAGTTGCGCAAGCGCAGCTGCGCAAGCGCTTCACTGCGCGACACGTGTCACGCACTGGGGATTCTTGCGCAAAACAGAATAAAGCTTGTTAAAACAAGAAGATTTTCTTGTATAAGGCAGGGGCCTTTGGATCAAAGATCTAACGGTGGGGAAAATTCCCCAAATCACTCAGAAAAAGATTTATGTAACAAATCTAACTAATTTATAAGCGCTATAAAAAGGACCCCAGGCCACATTTCAAAATCATTGAGATCAGACCCCCCAAAAAAAAAAGAAGAGAAGAGAACTCTGGAAAACTCCTTGAGAATAAAAAAAAAAGGTAAAAAAACCTTTAAAATAAGAGAAAATTCTCTTAGGAATAGATCATTGATCTAAGAACAAGATCAGTGATCTTCAATAAATAAATAAATAAATAAATAAATAAAAATAATAAAAAAATAGTGCCTTGCACTTGCTATGAACCTTTGGTTCTCTGAAACAAGAAAAAACTTGTTTTTCTTTGATCCAAATTTAGATCAAGGGATAAAAAGTGCTTTGCACTTCTTGAATCTACAAAGATTCTCAGTGCTTCGTAAAAATGCAATGCATTACTTGAAGGGCCAGGCCCAAATCAGAAAAGACCTAACAGGCCAAAATAAATTGCAAAGCAATAAAGGGCAGAGCCCAAATGAAATTGATGCTCTGCATCATTATAAAGGGCAGGGCCCAAAACAAAATTGATGCTTGGCATCCTTCCTGGGCAAGGCCCAAATAAAAATAAAAAGAAATGCTCTGCAAAAGCAGATAAAACGTTGGATATTCTCAACTGGACTTAGCCCAATTTTGACCATAAGTCCTTAAATTAAATTGACAGAGCAAAATTGCTCTACTAAATCAATTTACAATCGGTCCGAAGGTACATCTCCAAACTCGTTTGACATCCATCGTTGTAATTCTTCAACGACGTCAAAGAGGTAACGGGTCCCAATGACCACACATCAATGTGGACCGAAACGTCCTAAACTAATATTGGACCGAAACGTCCTTAAACTAATATTAATATCGGACCGAAACGTCCCTAAACTAATATTGGACCGAAATGTCCCTAAACTAATAATGGACAACCACGTCCCTAAACTGGAATATGGACCACTACGTCCCCAAACTGGAACAATAGAGCCTTCTAATGCTCCTTTGCCGGATCTAAACGGTCCCGTTTAAGTTGATCTTAGCCCCAAATACGGCTAACGTATCCTTAAACACTCAAATGAACGATAAAATTCCAAATCGGCCTTGGTTTAAGGGTACATCTCCGAACTCCTCTGACATATGTCGTTGTAATCCTTCAACGACGTCAGAGAGGCGACGAGTCCCGACGGCCATATATTAAATGGATCACCCCGTTAAGTCGATTTTAGTCTCAAACAGGACTAACGTATCCTTAACGAACGTTTAAGTTGATCTTAGCCGCAACGTGGCTAACGTATCCTTAAACTAAAAACACCGAACCCAAATCTAAGTAAATACGGATTTGGACTAATCCACGTCCTACGGGCGACGGCATTACTCAGTCTCCGTATACAATCCACGGGCAACCACAAACAAAACAAACACACACGACACGAAGTGAAATTCTGGAGAAGGAGAAAGTGGCTACCGCGATGCGGTAGCATAATTAACTGTAGGGGCTTGCGCCTGCAGGGAAGAGCGTCCCCACAATCAAAAACCCCTCAAGCGAGGGGGAATCTGACAAAGTCTGCTACATCGGCCGCATCCGTCTAAACCTTCGATACACGGTGCCATAAATCAACTTGGCATCTTCGGAGAGGTAGACGGAAAAAACCAAATAGCATCTGCCCCGAATCTCAGGCCCAGACGTCCTAACGTCTCGGCCGCCATTCGGAGGGGAACAGATTCTGGCACGCCCGGTGGGACCTCTTCCTCTTTCCACTCCACACTTCGTGTGTCGTCTTCGCGAACCAATCGCGGTTTGTTAAATGGTTGCCTTTGGATTCCAAGTTTACTAAGATTTGGTCTCTCATTGGGTGCAGAAGAGAAATCAAGCATCGATGGCCTCAACCTGTTCAAAGTGCTCCAATTGCGGTTGCAGCTCGCGTCCGGCCTCAACTGGGGGCATAACCTACGGGCCCCAAGCGGCCTCTTTGTTCACCATGCCAATGGAACAGGTAACTCAAGCCACCACTGGGCTCTTCTTCGGGACCATGCTCCCGCCGACGAGCTTTAGCACTCCTGTGCCCGAACAAGAAGATCCCAAGAAGTCGGTTTTCGATCGACTTTCAATTACTGCGGCCCCTGTCAACAGGTCGCACAATGCCAAACCAACGGCCTCTGTTTTCACCAGGCTAGATCAGAACCATAGAGTGGCCATCCCAAAGAGGGCAACGGCCGCTGCTCCGGAAGACGTTAAAGCGGTTTCTCCCATCAAAGAATCGGTTTTCGCGAGATTGACGATTCCCACTCCTGCCCCTATTGGTCAAAGGACATCAGTCTTCAATAGGCTGACATTGGCAGTCACCCAACATTCAAACAGGGGGCAAAAAGAACCTATCTCAATTTCCGAACCAATCCCGATGGCTCGTCGTGCGCGACGTCGCCATTGGCAACGAGTGAGGAAAGCAGGGGGCAACTCCCCCTCAGGGCTAACTCCACCTGCTCCAATGGTGGAGGTCAACGCTGCTGTTCCAACTGGGAACAGCTTTGAATTGCTGAGGAAAGTGAGGAAGAACTCTCCAATTGCTACATTGAAAAGATCTCCGCCTATGGAGAAAGCTCCGGAGACAAAGCAGGAACAGCCCCCTCAACGGCTGTCGTCAAAAATTTATAAAGTTTGGCGGAGGGTTCAAGACTCCGTGATTGACCCGGACCACTTTCATCGCCAAAAAAAGGCAAAGGTGGAAAAAGACAAAAACCGCCCCATTAAACAACTGGGGGCAAAAATTGCTAGGATGCCCACTTCAACGGTCCACAAAAGAAGGAGGCCAGAGAAAGCTCCCGTGACAGCGGCAAAGGTTAAAAATGGTGAACCTAAAGGCCCCAAGTCAGGAGGCATAACAGTTCACACGGTTTACATGGCATCGGGAAAAGAAGACAGCCGTGCATCAACGGGTTATAGATCGCTTACACGGTCAGTGACCAAGGCTCAGGAGCAACAACAGAAGCTCCAGGAGATGATGAACGCCATGGCTGCACTCACAGGGCCAAAAGAAAGCCCTGGAACCTCTTTAGATGAACGTCAGGAACAAGAGACTGACGCCGAGTTCCTTCGCCGAGTATTGGAGAAGAAAGACAAAGAGGCTGCCGAACAGGCAGCCAACATACAGCGTATGGGCTTCCTCTTCCAGGACATGATAGGGATGATCATACAACAAGATCCTCCCGCTGAAGAGCCCCCGATCGTCCTTGGAGATGATAGAGGAGAGACATCAAATCCTCAGCCCGCTTTATCAACGGCTAAGGAGGATACTATTTCTAAAACGGACTTGGAGGAATATATAGCCCAACAAATACGGGTTCATCATGCGGTTGAGGCAGCCGGCCAGGTCGTAAAAACGGGGCGGCCGTATCCAGGTTGGTACGATCAGATCAAGTACCCGCCAGGTTACACGATTCCAAAATTCCATGTCTACAAGGGAACGGGCAATCCTCACTAGCATGTCGCCCAGTTCAGGGCCCTCTGCGGCAATACCGGTGGTGACGACAAGTTGTTGCTTCGCCAGTTCGTTGGAAGTTTATCAGATACAGCGTTCGAGTGGTACTCTGAGCTCCCTAATGACTCTATTAAGACCTTCGCGGAGATGGAGCTGCTGTTTACCCAACGTTTTGCAAGTGCCAGTGAACGTACCCCGATGACGGCGCTGATTAACGCCAGGGTAAAGCCGGGTGAGACGTGGGTCCAATACGCTATACGGTGGCGTAATTTATGGTCAAAATGCGAGCAGCGTATTGAAGAAGCTCCCGCAGTGGGTATGTTTGTAGGAACCCTCGATCCACAAGCAACCATCTCGCAATTTATGATGTTCTTCAAGCCGACTACCTTCCAGGCTTTAATTGACAAACTAGCGCAGATGGACCAGATAGGCCATAAACCCCCTCTCCCAAAACCGGACTCCCGAAATGATAAAGGGAAGGGAAAAGCGATCGTTGTCGCTAATACTCAACAACAGCCGAATAACGCGAAGCCGGTTGTGCGTCAAGGTAATACGCGTCCGTACGTAGACCTTGAGGAGAGACTAGGGCGTCCTTACTCTTTTCCCCATGATAAAACGAGGAGGTTATTCGAGCTGGCGTTACGCAACAGACTCATAAACTTGCCAGATCCAAAACGTCCGTTGCAACCGAATGACGTCAACGAGCCTAACTACTGCCCTTACCATCGAGTGCTAGGCTATCCGATCGAGGATTGCTATGTTTTCAAAAATTGGCTTGAAAACCAATACCGTCAGGGCAAATTTGCGCTATCTGACAAATGGAAGGTGAATCCCCCGCAGCCCCACACCTCTAAAGGGACGAATACGCAGGGGGCAACATGTTCCGTCGTTGAGGAAGCTCCTTAGGAGGTTGTATTATCAGCCAAGACAAAGAGGATGCTAAACGATCTTCAGACATGTCCAGCGATCGAGTGGAAGAACCCATTGGAACCGCAGGTCATTGAAGGGATGTTGAAACCACGTCCAACTCCAAGGACCGATAGTGACGGTTCAAGCACTTGCAGCCAGCCGTTAAAATCTTCGAAAAAGAAGAAGAAGAAATCTAAGAAGCCCGTGAAGCCTGGTGACAAGCGCACGGACTTACAAAAGCAAATTGACGCGTTGGAAGAATACAACCAAAAGACACGGACTCCCATTACGCTCCAAGAGTTCCTCAACCACGTCTTTCAAGAGGGAGGAGAGGGAGAAAGTTCGTCAGATGAAGCTAAAGAATGCGTGGCGAGCTGTCATATGATTTCCCATTCGATCACGAACGATGAGGAGACTCCTTGCACCGAAAAGCTGGGGGAAAATCCTGAACCAAAAGTTCTGGGGCCACCAGAGGAAATAATCGACGCATTCCTTAATGAAGCTCGGTTGAAAAGTAAAGCCGATCGGGAGCGCGAGGCGGTTATATTCGAAAGGGCCAAACGCCAACGACTTGATGAAGGAGCTGAGACGATCCCGTTGGAGCTAGACGCCTCCGCTACCGACAAAAGCCAATTCAAGATGAGGAAAAAGTTTGCTAAGGCCATATCAATGGGCATGAAGCTACCATCCTCTGAAGGAAACATCGCCGGTGAAGTGGAAACACACCCCTCGTATTGCTTATATCATCGGAAGATTTCACACCCCATTGAAGAGTGCAAAGCTTTCGATAGATGGTGGCAAGGATATGTTGCTCATCGACAACGCTTTAAGAGGGAAAAACGTAAAACTCGTCGGAAGCAAAGAAATACGACCGAAGGGCTTAAAAGAACTGCTGGCAATTGTTGCATGGTTAACACCGGTGGATCACAAGTGCCTACATTCGGGAGTGATTCTGATGAAGAACTAGAACTTGCCCCTCTCTTTAAAGAGTCCGTTTTGGGAAAAGAAGAAGAACCGAAGGTTTGCGAGAATATCCAGCTACGCAATCGGACGCTACCTGAAAAGAATCTCAGACCCTTAAACAAAAGAGATAAAGGGAAAGAGAAGGTCTCTGAGGATATTACTCTCGATGACCAAGTTGCGGAAGAGTTAACCGCTAAGAACCCACCAAAGAAGAATAAGGTGGATTACAACGTCTTAGCACATCTGAGGAAGCTGCCCTCACAGCTCAGCATTCTTGACGCCCTTTTGCTATCAAAAGAGGCGAGAGATTCGTTGATTAAGGCATTCCAAGACCCGGAACAATTCCAAGTATGCCTGGCCAAGGAAAAGATGAAGGATGAATTAGAGGAAGTACACACGGCTGATGTTATTTTTGGCGATGAAGACCTTCTACTTGGGACTTGCGAACACAATCGCCCTCTCTATGTTTCGGGATACTGCCATGATATAAAGATAGGCAAAATCCTGATCGATAACGGGTCGTCTGTTAACCTACTTAACGTGCGGGTGTTGAAGGAAATCTGCATGAGCGTCAAGCACCTTGCTCGGGACAAGATCACCATCTCCGGGTTCGACTCCCAATCGTCAAAAACTCTTGGATCTGTGATACTGACGCTGCGCTTCGGGCTACTCGTCACGGACATTAAGTTCCACGTCATAGACGCCAAGAAATGCTACAACTGTCACGACCCGCAGGGTACGGAACATGACCGGCACTTAAGTTACGAAACGTCTCAAGACATCCGTAAAATAAGTAAGCCAAAGCCCAAAAAACAAAACCAATTAAGCAAAAGAGTGAAGAAAACCCAATCAATTGAAAGCGAGTTTATCAATAAGTCATGTAAAACCCTTTTTAAAAACAGTACCAATTTTTCCGAAAATTTCGGCAGAGTCTCCTTTGTAAATACTGGCCCCCAAAATGGGTACAACAAGAATATATATGAATCCAACAAAATAGGGCATCCCCAAGCGGGAGCTAGCTCTTCGCCACAAGACGGTCACAAATCACACGCAATATAAAACAACAACATGCGAAATAATCATAAGGAAGTATGAGAAAAGCAGCATGTCGGCTCAAGTGAGCTCGACCCCAAAATACAGCATAAAAAGTCCACAAATCTCACAGTCTCATCTCTAGGTCAAAATACAACAATATTGGTAGATACAGTAGATGGAGTACACTAGATACAAAGAATATACAAGGTGGTACAAAATAATGATAAAACCCACCTAAGAGCAAAACCTCGAGTCCAGGAAAAAGAGGCAAAAGAGGCAAGTGCGCCCGCCGCTACTGTACTGACGGAGCGGACCTGCAAAAGACTGTGGCACAACGGGGGTGAGTTTCCAACCCGTGAGTAATAAATAACATCTACACATGCTATCGAATGCATGCACACAAGCATCCTAGCATCTAAAATACAGGTATGACTGGATGCACTAGCAGGTGTGTATACAACATCAGTGTACTACCAGGTGTAGGTATGCAACATGAGTATCTGAGGTCTCAATAGGTATATATAAGAAACATTTTATCTCTTTTTGTTTTTGAAACTCTTTTAAAATGCCAGCATAATACTCATAGAATAGACAATAATCTGTGTCCAGCAACGACACCTAAAAACTGTCTCAAATCTCATAAATCCAGGTCATAGTGTCTCTGGCCTCAGCCATCAGGCTGACCCATCTCAATATCAATATCTCAGCCTCTCGCGGCCCCGGTCGGTATCCTCTGGATATCCGCCGTGCCCAATGAAGTCACCGGTAGGTAATCCGTCCCCTGCCAGGCTCATCGTCAGCACCACGAGCTTCTTGCCCCGGGGTACCCTACCGGGCCCACCATGTACCCGAGACGGTTCATCCAACTCCTCGAAACGGGTCTCGAAAACCACAGCAAACTCATGGTGGACGACACTTACATCACCAGAAAACAGCAATTTACATATTTTAAAAATATAATAAGTTTAGAAATTTTGCGGCTTTCCCCCGAAATCCAGAAATATCATAAAATCTCAAGAAATCCTCATAAGTGCATATATCAATGGTGATGAATACATATGGTATCAATAATTAAGCTACGATGTATGATTAATAGACTAGGCATGAACAAATAATATGATGAGGTACATGCACATGAATAGCAATCCTACGATTTCATTTTAAGGAATTAAAGGCAATAGCACAGGTTTAAGCATCAATTAGTAAAAGGTTTCAAATTATAGGTTATCTAGTGTGGTGGCATGGCAATTACCAGGGCGTGTGTGTAAACATGAATAGTGCTCGTGCTGCATATAAAAACCCTGGCAATGGTGCAGGTGTACTATAAAATGGGTTCGCATATGTATGTCAATATAAGGCATGGATGCAGCAAATAATCATATAAGTATTACACCCCTAATTACTAACATCACTAAGAATATTTTAAGTTACTAAAACTATCGGGCGGCTTGCGCCATCCAACGATAGTCCCCCGTAGATGTTACATCTACTCACCGGAATCCCTAGCTAGCTGTGTCCAATCACCGCTTTCCCCTTTCGAGCCGCGTCTGACGTCTCCGCGACCGAACCCGGAATTTACATCAATACCAAACATAAAGTTACATATCAAGAATGACGCAAAATCCAAACGAAAATACTAACGTTCACAAGCTTGGTACAACGTGCACAAGATGCGCGGAACACACGCGAAAATCGCAAAAACTGCAAAAATTGGCGATTTGGTCGCCCGGAAAAACTAAAACCCGATTACCCAAAAATCCGCACTCACACATCCTAAATGTCATAGGATATGCCAACAATATAATCTAGATATCGTAATTAATTCGCCACAATAATAAAATAAAAACCTAGTAAGCTAGAAGTTTGCAAATTTAGTGCAAACATCGACAATTTGCGACAAAGTGCACACATTATCACACAAATATCCAAATTAAACCATTAGAAAGCCACTACAATTAAATTAACCCCTTAACCATGCATCAAAACCCACATTCCATACACAAACCTTTTCTTAATTTTGGTAATTAGCAAAGCAAAGAAAATTTCACACAAGTTAACTTAGATTAGCAATACATCAAGCCACTTAAGCAAGGTAACCATATAGGTTGGTTAAGTAAACCACTAGATTAATTAACTAGATTTAATTAACTAAAACATGGTTTCAAGAAACCCTAATTAACTCAACCATTAACTTTAAACAAAACTAGAATGAAAATAGCACTAATTAACACTAAAACAATTTAATTAAAGGATTCTAACCATAAGAAATTAAAAGAGTAGAAATTATACTTCAAATCTATGGATCTAGCAAGAAGAAATTTGCTTCAATGATAGCCTCATAGCACCATGATTCCAAGCAAGAGAGGCTAAGAAGAATGGATTAAGGATGGGGATTAATTTGTGAGGTTTAATTTGGATTTTAAAGGAATTTGAGATGAGTTTTGAAGAGAAAAAGAGAAGGGAAAATGAGGGCTGCAGCAGGTCAAGGTCGGCCACTGGAGGGAAGTGGGGAGAGTGAGGAAATGGTGAAAAAAAAGTCAAAGGTCAAGCCCATACCAATCACCCAAAAACCCATACCCAAAATAACATATTTAAAACTCTTTTCATATCAATTTCCTCATATGAGTACAAACAAAAAAAAACAAGGAAACTTCAAGACCTGCTGATGGTGGGGCTGGCCTAGGGGGTGTGGGGATGAGTGTGAGTGGATACAAAGAGGTTTTATGCAAAAAGACCCCCCCACAAGTCCAAAATTGCAAGTTTTAGCTTAAAATTCAATAAATTTCGTTTTCTATAATAAAAATTAGTTAAAAATCAAAATAAAATACTAAAAATTTATGTTACAACTAGATTTTAATTAACATGATTTTAAAGCTTAATTTTAGCCCATTTAAATTTGTATTTATCGCTAATTTAATATATTTTCTTACCGGCTTAAAATAATATAAAAAAATTGAAAAATTAGGGCAAATTTTTAAACGACCAGAATTTCATAAGTAACTCATTAGCTACTAAAAACAAGCAATTACCTATCCATTTTAGGTATAATTAGCCCTAAACTGCAAAATAACAAAAAGACGGTTTTCGGAAAAATACCGAATTTTCACCGATTTTCAGGAAAACATCAAAACGACTTTTCAAGGCGTTACAATCTTCCCCCCTTAAAGAAATTCGGTCCCCGAATTTAAAAATAACTACGCGTACCTTCAAAGAGATGGGGATATTTCTTCCTCATCTCGCCCTCGGTCTCCCAGGTAACCTCCTCGCTGCTCGGGCTACGCCAAAGGACCTTGACGGTCGGTATAACTCTCGATCTCAACTTCTTCACCTGCCGATCCAGGATGGCCACCGGCTGCTCTGCAAAATAAAGGTCGCGCTCAAGCTGGACTGTCGGGTGCTGAATCGCATGCGAAGGATCGTGAAGGTACTTGCGGAGCATCGAAACATGGAAGACGGGGTGAACATCGGGAAAGCTGGGTGGAAGAGCCAAACGATATGCAACAGCACCGACACGCTCGAGGATCTTGAAGGGACCTACGAATCTAGGGCTAAGCTTCCCCTTTTGCCCAAAACGCATCACGCCCTTCATCGGAGAGACTTTCAGAAAAACATGGTCGCCAACTGCGAACTCTAATCTGCGACGGTGCCTGTCTGCATAGGATTTCTGTCTGCTCTGAGCTGCCCTCATCCAGTCTCGAATCAACTGTATCTTCGCTGTCGTCTCTTCAACAAGCTGCGGCCCCAAAATACTGCTCTCGCTGAGCTCTGTCCAACAGACGGGCGATCTGCATCTCCTCCCATACAATGCCTCGAAAGGTGCCATCTGTATAGTATCCTGGAAGCTGTTGTTGTAGGAGAACTCCACTAGAGGTAAATGACGATCCCAGCTACCGCCGAAGTCTAAAACGCACGCTCTGAGCATGTCCTCAAGAGTCTGAATGGTCTGCTCTGACTGTCCGTCGGTCTGCGGATGAAATGCTGTGCTGAAGCTCAAACGAGTGCCCAAAGCCTCCTGGAGTCTCTGCCATAGTCGGCTGGTAAACTGAGTGCCTCGATCTGACACGATACAAGTCAGTACGTCATGTAGTCACACGATCTCGTCAATATAGAGCTGAGCATACTGAGCGAAGCTGAAAGTGGTCTTCACTGGTAGGAAGTGAGCCGCTTTCGTCAATCTATCCACGATCACCCAGATGGAGTCGTACCCTCGACTGGTCCTGGGTAGACCCACAACGAAGTCCATCGAAATCTGCTCCCATTTCCACTCTGGAATGGGTAACGGCTGTAGCTCTCCTGCGGGCCTCTGGTGCTCGGCCTTGACTTGCTGACAAGTCAGGCATCTCGAAACGAACTCCGTAATGTCCCTCTTCATCCCGTCCCACCAGTAGGTCTCTCTCATATCATGGTACATCTTGGTGGAACAGGGGTGGACACTATACACTGATCGGTGTGCCTCCTCAAGAATGTCGCGCCGCAATCCATCAGCATCTGGTACGCACAGTCTAGATCCATAGCGTAAAATCCCCTGATCGTCAATCACGAACTCGGAAAATCTGCCCTGTCCCATCTGTGCCATGATCTCTGAGCAACGGTCGTCACTGTGCTGTGCCTCATATATACGGTCAAGCAACTGTGGGCGTGCACGAACATACGCGAGCTGTCCCCCTGTCTGAGTGAACTCGAACTGCACTCGGCTGTCGCATAAAATCTGCCAATCTGCTGACGACTGCCTCTGCACCGCGCGCAAACACGATAGACTACCCCCGGGCCTCCTGCTCAACGCATCTGCCACTACATTCGCCTTGCCTGGGTGATATAAGATCTCACAGTCGTAGTCTTTCACCAACTCCATCCAACGACGCTGTCTGAGATTCAGGTCTCGCTGCTGAAATATGTACTTTAAGCTCTTGTGGTCTGTGAATATCTGACATGACTCGCCGTATAGGTAATGTCGCCAAACCTTCTGTGCAAAGACCATTGCAGCCATCTCCAAATCGTGAGTGGGGCAGTTCTGTTCGTGTCTCTTCAACTGCCGAGAAGCATAAGCGATCACCCGGCCATGCTGCATCAATACGCATCCTAATCCCACTCGTGAAGCATCACAGTAGACCACAAATCCGCCTGATCCCGAAGGCAAAGATAATACCGGCGCCGTAGTCAAACATGTCCGCAGCTGCTGAAAACTGCGCTCGCACTCCTCCGTCCAGATGAAAGGAACTCCCTTCCGGGTCAAACCGGTCAACGGTGCAGCTATACGGGAGAAGTCCTAAACAAAACGCCTGTAGTAGCCCGCCAGGCCTAGAAAACTACGGATCTCAGTAACCGATGTAGGTCGGGGCCACTGCTGAACAGCCTCAATCTTGTTCGGGTCCACACATATGCCGTCTCTCGTAACCACGTGACCCAAGAATCCGACGCTGTCCAACCAGAATGCATACTTGGAGAACTTTGCGAACAGCTGGTGCTCCCTCAGAGTCTGTAACGTAATCCGCAAGTGCTGCTCGTGCTCCTCTCTGCTCCGGGAGTACACCAAGATATCGTCGATAAACACGATGATGAACAAGTCAAAATACGGCTTGAATGTACGGTTCATCAAATCCATGAATGCTGCTGGGGCGTTGGTGAGTCCGAACGACATCACCAAAAACTCGTAGTGGCCGTAGCACGTGCGGAAAGCTGTCCTCGGTATATCCTCCTGTCGAACTCGCAGCTGATGGTATCCTGATCGCAAGTCGATCCTCGAAAAATACCCCGCACCCTGAAGCTGGTCGAACAAATCATCAATGCGTGGCAACGGATATCTGTTCCGAACGGTAACTTTGTTCAGCTGGCGGTAGTCGATACATAAGCGCAAACTTCCATCCTTCTTCTTGACAAACAGGACTGGAGCACCCCACGGAGAAACACTCGGTCGAATAAGCCCCTTATCTAACAAATCCTGCAACTGATCCTTCAGCTCTCGAAGCTCTGCCGGGGCCATCCGATAAGGCGGTATAGAAATAGGCCCCGAGCCGGGAATCAAATCAATGCAGAACTCAACCTCGCGCTCAGGCGGTAGCCCAGGTAGCTCATCAGGGAAAACATCAGGGAACTCAGAAACAACCGGGACCCGGTCCAACGGAACCTCTGCAGCTCGAGTATCACAAATAAACGCTAAGAATCCCTGACATCCCTTCCGCAAGAGCTGACCAGCGCGAAGAGACGAAATCAAGCTGGGAAGGGTGACGCTGCGGTCTCCCTGAATAACAAGGACTGGCTCTCCCGGAAAGCTAAATCTGACTGCCTTCTCACGGCAGTCCACCGAAGCATAACAAGTGGCTAGCCAATCCATGCCCAGAAGCACATCAAAGTCCAACATATCGAGGAGAATCAAATCAACTGATGAATCCCTCTCCCCGATACGAACGGAACACAAACGAAATACAAACCGAGCGACAAACGACTCGCCTACCGGAGTAACAACAACAAGCGGATGATCTAACGACGATGACTCACAGCCCAACATCGGTGCAAAGTGTGTAGATACGTACGAATGTGTGGAACCTGGGTCGAATAATACCCGTGCGTCGAAAGAACAAACTGGCAAGGTACCTGTCACAACGACATTGGATGCCTGCGCATCCTGCGGTGTCAAAGCAAAAACTCGGGCCTGTCCTCCACCGATAGCGGGCTGACCTCGACCTCGGCCTCTGCCTCCTCGTCCTCTGTGAACAGGACCGCCGCGTCTACGGCCTCTGGGTGCACCTAACTGGCGTGGAGCATCGCCGGTGGTAGGAAGTAGGGCTCTCTGAGGAGGGGGTGGTGAAGGTGGTAGGGTCACATGCGGAACTGTCGCTGCTCCCTGTCGTCTCGCCGGACAGTCTCTGACAAGATGGTGCAGACTCCCGCACCCAAAACACCCTGGCGACGGCTGCTGCCCCTGGGGATAAGAACCATATAACTGTCCCCGTCCAAATCCTCTGCCAGGCCAATCTCTCGGAAAGAATCTGGCGCGCTGCCTCTGAGACGGTACATCGGTGCGAACCCTCTTCGGCCCAGAAACGGCCGAAGTCTGTGATATGCGTGCTTCCATCCGCAATGCCGTATCCATAGCAGCTGAATAAGTGTCGTAGTGCTGGGCGCCAATGGCAAGATATAGCTGGGCATCAAGTCCCTGTACGAACCTCTTCACCATCTTCTCCTCGGTATCCACCAAATACTGAGCATATCGGGATAACTGTGTAAACTGGATGTCATACTCAGACACCGTCATCCCAGGTGTCTTGACTAAGGCCTCGAAGCTGCGAGCTCTGGCGTCACGAACGCTCTCTGGGAGGAAACGATCTAGAAAGACCGCTGTAAACTCGGCCCACGTCATAGGCGGTAGACCTGCAGCTCGTCCTCTCAAGACTGACTCCCACCATGTCTGCGCGAGACCTTCTAGTCGGAAACTCGCAAGCTCTACCCATCGATCATCCGAACATCTCAGCGAACGGCAGATCCTGGCTAAACTGTCAAGGAACATCTGTGGGTCCTCCGCTGCCTCGGTGCCGGTGAATACTGGAGGTCTCAGCCTCATGAAATCCTTTAGCGAAACCGGAATGGCCACGGTGGTAGTAGTAGGAGCAGGTATCATGGTCGTCTGTGATGTAGTAGGTACGTCATCCGGCCTCGGTGTACGACTGGCTGCAACTAGGGATCCTACCATCTGACGTAGCTCCTGCATGCCTCCCATCATCTGTCGCAACTCCTCCATACCAGTCTCGAGCCTATCCATACGGCCTGGGGAAGGTGGATCGGTCTGTCCCTGCGGCGTAGGCATACCACCCTGCTCAGTCCTAGTCTCGGACGAGCCAGCTCGAATCTCGTCTCGGGCGGCAGCCCTCTGTGCCCTCGTAGCCTTCGGCGGCATAGTGGCTGTTACAGGAAAACGGATAATAATAACAGTGCAATAGAATCATAGGATACACGGAATTGAAGAAGGAATTTCAAGCAAGTATCCTAAAGTCACTTAGGCGGAGTACCGTATCGCAAGTATGCCGCGGACATACATACGCTACGTTACCCTACTTAAGTCACTTACTCCATCTAGCAAGGGTCGTCCTACACTCAAAAAGGTAAAACCTATGGCTCTGATACCAACTTTGTCACGACCCGCAGGGTACGGAACATGACCGGCACTTAAGTTACGAAACGTCTCAAGACATCCGTAAAATAAGTAAGCCAAAGCCCAGAAAACAAAACCAATTAAGCAAAAGAGTGAAGAAAACCCAATCAATTGAAAGTGAGTTTATCAATAAGTCATGTAAAACCCTTTTTAAAAACAGTACCAATTTTTCCGAAAATTTCGGCAGAGTCTCCTTTGTAAATACTGGCCCCCAAAATGGGTACAACAAGAATATATATGAATCCAACAAAATAGGGCATTCCCAAGCGGGAGCTAGCTCTTCGCCACAAGGCGGTCACAAATCCCACGCAATATAAAACAACAACATGCGAAATAATCATAAGGAAGCATGAGAAAAGCAGCATGTCGGCTCAAGTGAGCTCGACCCTAAAATACAGCATAAAAAGTCCACAAATCTCACAGTCTCATCTCTAGGTCAAAATACAACAATATTGGTAGATACAGTAGATGGAGTACACTAGATACAAAGAATATACAAGGTGGTACAAAATAATGATAAAACCCACCTAAGAGCAAAACCTCGAGTCCAGGAAAAAGAGGCAAAAGAGGCAAGTGCGCCCGCCGCTACTGTACTGACGGAGCGGACCTGCAAAAGACTGTGGCACAACGGGGGTGAGTTGCCAACTCGTGAGTAAAAAATAACATCTACACAGGCTATCGAATGCATGCACACAAGCATCCTAGCATCTAAAATACAGGTATGACTGGATGCACTAGCAGGTGTGTATACAACATCAGTGTACTACCAGGTGTAGGTATGCAACATGAGTATCTGAGGTCTCAATAGGTATATATAAGAAACCTTTTATCTCTTTTTGTTTTTGAAACTCTTTTAAAATGCCAGCATAATACTCATAGAATAGACAATAATCTGTGTCCAGCAACGACACCTAAAAACTGTCTCAAATCTCATAAATCCAGGTCATAATGTCTCTGGCCTCAGCCATCAGGCTGACCCATCTCAATATCAATATCTCAGCCTCTCGCGGCCCCGGTCGGTATCCTCTGGATATCCGCCGTGCCCAATGAAGTCACCGGTAGGTAATCCGTCCCCTGACAGGCTCATCGTCAGCACCACGAGCTTCTTGCCCCGGGGTACCCTACCGGGCCCACTATGTACCAGAGACGGTTCATCCAACTCCTCGAAACGGGTCTCGAAAACCACAGCAAACTCATGGTGGACGACACTTACATCACCAGAAAACAGCAATTTACATATTTTAAAAATATAATAAGTTTAGAAATTTTGCGGCTTTCCCCCGAAATCCAGAAATATCATAAAATCTCAAGAAATCCTCATAAGTGCATATATCAATGGTGATGAATACATATGGTATCAATAATTAAGCTACGATGTATGATTAATAGACTAGGCATGAACAAATAATATGATGAGGTACATGCACATGAATAGCAATCCTACGATTTCATTTTAAGGAATTAAAGGCAATAGCACAGGTTTAAGCATCAATTAGTAAAAGGTTTCAAATTATAGGTTATCTAGTGTGGTGGCATGGCAATTACCAGGGCGTGTGTGTAAACATGAATAGTGCTCGTGCTGCATATAAAAACCCTGGCAATGGTGCAGGTGTACTATAAAATGGGTTCGCATATGTATGTCAATATAAGGCATGGATGCAGCAAATAATCATATAAGTATTACACCCCTAATTACTAACATCACTAAGAATCTTTTAAGTTACTAAAACTATCGGGCGGCTTGCGCCATCCAACGATAGTCCCCCGTAGATGTTACATCTACTCACCGGAATCCCTAGCTAGCTGTGTCCAATCACCGCTTTCCCCTTTCGAGCCGCGTCTGACGTCTCCGCGACCGAACCCGGAATTTACATCAATACCAAATATAAGGTTACATATCAAGAATGACGCAAAACCCAAACGAAAATACTAACGTTCACAAGCTTGGTACAACGTGCACAAGATGCGCGGAACACACGCGAAAATCGCAAAAACTGCAAAAATTGGCGATTTGGTCGCCCGGAAAAACTAAAACCCGATTACCCAAAAATCCGCACTCACACATCCTAAATGTCATAGGATATGCCAACAATATAATCTAGATATCGTAATTAATTCGCCACAATAATAAAATAAAAACCTAGTAAGCTAGAAGTTTGCAAATTTAGTGCAAACATCGACAATTTGCGACAAAGTGCACACATTATCACACAAATATCCAAATTAAACCATTAGAAAGCCACTACAATTAAATTAACCCCTTAACCATGCATCAAAACCCACATTCCATACACAAACCTTTTCTTGATTTTGGTAATTAGCAAAGCAAAGAAAATTTCACACAAGTTAACTTAGATTAGCAATACATCAAGCCACTTAAGCAAGGTAACCATATAGGTTGGTTAAGTAAACCACTAGATTAATTAACTAGATTTAATTAACTAAAACATGGTTTCAAGAAACCCTAATTAACTCAACCATTAACTTTAAACAAAACTAGAATGAAAATAGCACTAATTAACACTAAAACAATTTAATTAAAGGATTCTAACCATAAGAAATTAAAAGAGTAGAAATTATACCTCAAATCTATGGATCTAGCAAGAAGAAATTTGCTTCAATGATGGCCTCATAGCACCATGATTCCAAGCAAGAGAGGCTAAGAAGAATGGATTAAGGATGGGGATTAATTTGTGAGGTTTAATTTGGATTTTAAAGGAATTTGAGATGAGTTTTGAAGAGAAAAAGAGAAGGGAAAATGAGGGCTGCAGCAGGTCAAGGTCGGCCACTGGAGGGAAGTGGGGAGAGTGAGGAAATGGTGAAAAAAAAGTCAAAGGTCAAGCCCATACCAATCACCCAAAAACCCATACCCAAAATAACATATTTAAAACCCTTTTCATATCAATTTCCTCATATGAGTACAAACAAAAAAAAACAAGGAAACTTCAAGACCTGCTGATGGTGGGGCCGGCCTAGGGGGTGTGGGGATGAGTGTGAGTGGATACAAAGAGGTTTTATGCAAAAAGACCCCACCCCCACAAGTCCAAAATTGCAAGTTTTAGCTTAAAATTCAATAAATTTCGTTTTCTATAATAAAAATTAGTTAAAAATCAAAATAAAATACTAAAAATTTATGTTACAACTAGATTTTAATTAACATGATTTTAAAGCTTAATTTTAGCCCATTTAAATTTGTATTTATCGCTAATTTAATGTATTTTCTTACCGGCTTAAAATAATATAAAAAAATTGAAAAATTAGGGAAATTTTTTAAATGACCAGAATTTCATAAGTAACTCATTAGTTACTAAAAACAAGCAATTACCTATCCATTTTAGGTATAATTAGCCATAAACTGCAAAATAACAAAAAGACGGTTTTCGGAAAAATACCGAATTTTCACCGATTTTCAGGAAAACATCAAAACGACTTTTCAAGGCGTTACAACAACGCTTTGCTCGGCCGACCATGGTTACACGAATACAACATCATCCCTTCTACACAACATCAGTGTATGAAGTATTTTAAGGATGGTTTCGAGTATACCGTGACGGGAGAACTGAACCCGTTCTCTGTGAACGAGGTCCGCAAATACGAAGATGCCAAATACTTCTTGCCGGATTTCGAAGACACGGAGAAGTGTCACAAGCCGGAGAATAAAACTAATGCCACCATCCCTGTCTTCGGCAGTGACACCGAGGAAGAAGAGGAGATAGTGTATTCGGGTCCGCCCCAACATAACAAGCCAGGACCGTCCACTCCTACATTGGTCTTTGGTAGCGATTCGGAGGATGAGGTCCATGTCGTATTCTCTGCTCGACCTTCAATACAAGCTTCCGCTAATGAAGAGCAAAGTCTGCAAGTCGCCATGGTGCCACCCAAACATCATAAAGAACTGGACGCACTTAATATCTACAGCGTAGAAGAGCTGCGGACATTCTATATCCCTCCCAGGCGAGAAAACGAGAAAGCGATTCTGTTTTACCGCTCTGAAGAAACCAAGGTGAAAAAAGAAATCTGGCATGGCGCGGATCCTGCGCTCGACAGGCTTCGGCCTATCCGTCTTCCCAGATATTATACAGAGGGTTTGAAGAAGCTGCTGAAACGCCAGGGGATATCCTTCAAACAGACCGTTAGAGAGGCCAAATTCTATGACAGGGTCTGGAACGTTCCCGGGACTCAACGCAAACTGCCTAATGGGAGAATGGAAACGAAAGGGCTTGGATACATCCGGTCAAAGAAACGAGAGTTACTACCCGGCTGCTACGTCGTGTATGACCTTGATGATGAAGCGGATGCTCAATGGGAGGACGCTAATCCTAAGCCAGTGAAGGTTCCAGATGCAAAAGAGCCCAGTCCGTCGTTCGAGGAACAAATGGACAGACTTATAAAGAAAGCTGGTCAAAAAGTCCGAGATGATCACAACCGTGAGACGGCCATCTACGAGAAAGCCAAGACGCAATACCTTCTCCAACAGGCTGTAAAGGATGAAAATGCCGCTCCTTGTCAACCTGTTATAAAGAAGGCTCAGTTCAAAAGCAGAAATAAGTCGAAAGGCCAAAAAGGCACTCAACAACAACAAAGCAGGGCTAAGAAGCCACGCAAACGGGAGTCGAGCGTTATTGATCTATCCCTTATGAAGAAAATGGGTCGAGCATACTCGTTTCCTCGGGACAAGACGAAGAAAATACTTGATATCGCCCTGAAACATCAAATGCTTACATTGCAGGAGTCTAAACACCCTGAACAAGCAGGCGAAGCCTCACACCCGGACTATTGCTCTTACCATCGAGTAGTAGGTCATCCTCTTGAAGATTGCTTCACCTTCAAGAATTGGGTCGAAGATCAATATCAGCTTGGTAAATTCGCTCTGTCCAACAACTGGAGGGTAGCACCACCACAAAAGCACGAGCCTAAAGCCATGAAAGAAAACCAGTTCCACATTGGGATTGGAAGAGAATTCGTACCTGTCACATGATAACAATACTACAAGAAGAATCCGAGAACATGGACAGCCTTCCCTGGTGCCTCGAAAACAGCAATGATGAGGTGATCTCAGAATTTCCCCCAGCTCCGAAAGAACTTGAGGATGGAATACATACCACTGCAGATAACCTTAAGAAAATTGAGTTGGGGACGATAAACGATCCGCGACCGACATTCGTCAGCGAGCTGCAGTCTGAAGAAAAGGTGGCTGCGTTAAAGGACATCCTTGTACAGCATAAAGATTGCTTCGCATGGAACTATTCCGAGATGCCAGGACTTGATCCAGAAGTTGCTGTACATAGACTGGCGATATCCCCGAGTGTCAAGCCAGTTAAACAAGCGCCGAGAAGAATGCGGCTTGAGCTCGAGATGAGCATCAACGCTGAAGTCAAAAAGCTAATAGACTCTGGTTTTATCCAGGAGGTTCAATACCCTGAATGGATTGCTAATATCGTCCTAGTGATGAAGAAAAATGGGACGGTGCGCATATGCGTGGACTTTCGGGATCTCAACAAAGCCTGCCCAAAGGATGATTTCCCAGTACCAGTCACCGAACTGATGATAGACAATACGTCCACGCATGAGATTTTCTCATTCATGGATGGCTCATCAGGATATAATCAAATAAAAATGCATCCTGAAGACCAGAAACATACGGCTTTCCGGACTCCTTTAGGAATATTCTGTTACAAGGTGATGCCCTTCGGTTTAAAGAATGCCGGTGCCACTTATCAAAGGGCCATGACGAAGATCTTCGATGACCTTATACATGAAAGCGTCGAATGCTATATCGACGACCTCGTTGTTAAAAACAAATCATATGAGGAACATCTCGAGCATCTGAAGACTGTATTTCGACGCCTTCGACAATACAATTTGAAGATGAATCCTCTTAAATGTGCATTCGGGGTTTCCTCGGGCAAATTTCTGGGATTCATCGTCCGACACCGAGGTATTGAAATAGACCCGTCTAAAATCAAAGAGATCATGGAAATGCCTCCGCCGAGAACTCTTAAACAGTTGCGATCTCTCCAGGGAAAGCTCACATACATTCGGCGGTTTATCGCTAATCTTTCAGGAAAGTGCCGTCCTTACAGTCACCTGATGAAGAAGGGAACCCCATTCGTTTGGGATCACAAATGCCAAGGCGCGCTAGATGAGATCAAGCAGTATTTGCAAAACCCTCCAGTGTTGGCTGCTCCAGTTAAGGGAAAGCCTCTCATTCTTTACACGGCCGCCCTTGAAGGTTCTTTGGGCGCATTATGGGCACAAGAGAATGACCAGGGGAAAGAAATAGCACTTTACTACTTAAGTCGAGTGCTGCTGGGGGCAGAAAGCAATTACTCCCCTATTGAAAAACACTGCCTGGCATTGATCTTCGCAATAACAAAGCTTAGACATTACGCATTAGCGCATGAAGTCCATCTCATTTCAAAGGTGGACCCTCTCAAATATCTAATGTCAAAGGCCATATTGACGGGACGACTCGCTAAATGGGCCCTGCTCTTAATGGAGTTCTCGATAACATATCGACTACTCAAAGCAGTAAAAGGCCAGGCCATCGCCGACTTCCTTGCTGAGCACCCGATACCGGCCGACTCTCCTTTAAACTGCGATCTTCCAGACGAACATGCGTTTGATGCGATCGACGGTGATAATACTCGATGGGAGCTTTATTTCGACGGAGCATTTTCCGTGAAGAAGCGCAAACAAAGTACCCCTATAATCAAATCGGGGGTAGGACTCATCTTTATAACTCCACAAGGAGGGATAATGCGCTACGCGTTCTCCCTGACGGAACCGAGGACAAACAACGAAGCCGAATACGAAGCTCTGATAGCAGGCCTCGAGATCGCCATTGACATGGGAATTGAAAACCTCCTCATATACGGAGATTCTCAACTGGTCGTTAGTCAAGTAAACGGCGATTACCAAACATGCAAACCGGAATTGGTAAAATACGGTGAAAAGGTGCAACAACTGCTAACCCAAATTCCCTCCTATACTTTGGAGAGCATACCACGCGCGGATAACAGCAAAGCGGACGCGTTGGCCAAACTTGCTAAAGAAATGGCTGACGAGAACCTCGATGACGTTAGAATCATGGTACAAAGTCGTCGGGTGCTCGCCCCTGCAGAAATACCTTCGAAATCACCCGAAGAGAAGGGAGTGACTGAACAAGCGACCTTGCAAATAAAAGATCATGAGAAGGTCAAGGATTGGAGGGAAGTCTTCATAGACTACTTCAAGTCCCACCGAATGCCTGAAGAAGCGTCCGCAAGACATCAGCTCATAAAACGAGCTCTGTCTTTCGCCTTCGTCAATGATACTCTATACAAGAGGTCATTCGATTCTCTGTGGCTGAGATGCTTAGGACCGGACGAAGCGGAGAGAGTCGTTCAGGAAGTTCATGACGGAATCTGCGGTTCTCACCAAGCAGGTCCAAAGATGAAGTTGAAGATCAAACGGATGGGCTATTACTGGCCCACGATGATTCAAGACTGCATCGAATATGCGAAGCAATGTCACTCATGCCAGATTCATGGGGACTTCATCCACCAGCACCCAAATCCGTTGCATCCAACGGTGGCTAGCTGGCCATTCGAAATGTGGGGGACTGACATAGTCGGCCCTATCGAACCAGCATCGTCTAGGGGACATCGTTTCATCCTGGCGACGACTGACTACTTCTCTAAATGGGCAGAAGCAGTACCGTTGAGAGAGGTGAAAACGGAAAATATCCTCCACTTCTTCAAGACGCATGTCATATATCGGTTTGGAACTCCGCGACGGATCATCTCCGATAACGGGCCAGCTTACAGAAGCCACAAGATCAGTCGCTTCGCGCAACAGCATAATATAGACTGGAGATATTCCTCGGTTTATAACCCGCGAGCCAATGAACTAGCTGAAGCCTTCAACAAGACATTGACAAAAATCATAAAGAAAACGGTGTCCCGTAATAAGAAAGACTGACACGAAAGACTGCAAGAAGCTCTCTGGGCATATCGAACTACATTCAAGACGGCCACGACCACAACGCCGTACGTGTTGGTGTTCGGTACGGAGACAGTACTCCCCCTCGAGATAGAATTACCCTCTCTGCGAGTGGCAGTTCACTACGAGCTGACGGATGAAGAAAATGCTCACCTACGGTTTGAAGAGCTGCATGCTCTTGATGAAACCCGGCTACTAGCACAACAAAATCTGGAAGCTTATAAAGCAAAGATGACACGTCATATGAAAGATTAACCCGACCAAGGACATTCCGCCAAGGCGAACTCATGCTAGTGGTCAAAAGGCCTATGATCCCCAATCGCGCCAAGCGGGGAAAATTCGAGCCAAATTATGAAGGCCCGTACATCATAGACAAAGTTTACCAGGGTGGGGCCTATCTACTCATGGACATGCACGGTGAAAGTCCTTTCAGGCCGATAAACGGTCGCTTCCTGAAGAAATACTATGCTTAATGAGCCACAGCCTAGGTCAATGATAGATGACGACGACCATGTCCGCTCACTATTTTCCTAAGCTCAAGTTTTATAAGCAGTAGCCAGCCTCTCAATGTCGGACCGAAATGTCCTTAAACTAATAGCGGACCGAAATGTCCTTAAACTAATAGCAGACCGAAACGTCTTTAAACTACTACCGCAGCATCTTTAGGCTGACAAGATATAAAAAAAAACATATAAAAATAAAATTAAAAAAAAAACGGTATGTCCACAAGCAAAAAGGGCACGGATGAAAACCCGAAAGGGCTCCGTGAGTAAAAACAGCAGGGCTACCGGCGAGTGTTCGTGAAAACCCGAAAGGGCGCGACCTCGTAAAAAAAAAGAGAAAAAAATATATAAAAATAAAAAGAATAAAAAAAAAACGGTATGTCCATAAGCAAAATGGGCGCGGATGAAAACCCGAAAGGGCTCCGTGAGTAAAAACAGCAGGGCTACCGGCGAGTGTTTGCGAAAACCTGAAAGGGCGCAACCTCGTTAAAGGACACTTATAGGGTCCTCTCGACCTTATAAGGAGAAACCACCCACGTGAGATCCTTACGACTCACAAGGGAGCAACACACTTAGGGATCCTCACGATCCCTAAGGAGAAAATACACTTGCGAGATCCTCACGACTCGTAAGGAGAACTCTCTTATGGGACCCTCACAGCTCGTAAGAGTTGAAAGTCTTAAGTTACAGAGACCTAAACCTGTGCTTAAGCGACCCCCACAACTTCCGATATTGCCCTACAAGTGGCTCAATACTGACCCTTGTATACAATCCACGGGCGCGAATAAACATTTCCCTAACCAAGGTCCATCCATGACTGGGGATATGTTCACATAACCCTTGTAAATCCTCTCGATTTACAAAGAGAAAACCCTCCTGTAGGATCCTTACGACTTACAGAGGAACAAAACACTTAGGAACCCTCACGATTCCTAAGGAGAAAATACACCTATAAGATCCTCACAACTTGTAGGGAGAAATAGCTTTGTGAGACCCTTACGGCTCATAAAGTCAAAAGCCTTAGTCGACAGGACCCTAACCCTGGTCGCTAAGCCTCCTTTTTTCGACAATGACAGAGGCAAATGATGATTCGCTCCTGGCGATATCCCAGTTGTAGCGGTGCTGATGCCGAAATCGGTGTCCAATTTTAGGTTTACGGCAAAAAGCCGTTAGGCCGCACATGCATACGAAATAGCCGAAATGATGGGGCAACTTGCAATAAAAAAAAAGCAGCAAGTAAAATGTATCCATGCGAAATAGCCGAAATGATGGGGCAACTCGCAATAAAAAGCAGCGAGTAAAGATAAAATAAATAGCCGAAATGATTGGGCACCGCGAAAAATAGCCGAAATGATTGGGCAATCGCGACCTTCGCGATATAAAAGCTGAAATGATAGAGCATCGCGGAAATAAAACAAAAAAATACGATAAAACTTTGGCCCTACAGTTAAGATCACATCGATCCCTGTATACAATCCAAGGGCGTAGACAAAGAGGGAACCATACTTTCCCAACAGACTCCGTCATACGACGAAGCCAAACCTCGACGGTTCGTTTCAACCGAAGAAGCCAGTGACTTCAGCAAAATTCCTCGACTCACGGATACAAACACTCCTTGACGAGAGCCTTCTGATTCGCGTCGACTCGCAGAGCCACCAGTGCCTCTGTGGGAATCCTCGACTCGTTTCAAACCCCAAGGAAACAAATAATCCTTGGCGCTCGGGAAACAAATAATCCCAGCAAACTCCTCGACTCATGGATACAAACACTCCTTGACGAGAGCCTCCTGATCCGCGTCGACTTGCAGAGCCACCAGTGCCTCCGTGAGAATCCTCGACTCGTTTCAAACCCCAAGGAAACAAATAATCCTTGGCGCTTGGGAAACAAATAATCCCTAGCAAACTCCTCGACTCATGGATACAAACACTCCTTGACGAGAGCCTTCTGATCCGCGTCGACTCGCAGAGCCACCAGTGCCTCCGTGGGAATCCTCGACTCGTTTCAAACCCTAAGGAAACAAATAATCCTTGGCGCTTGGGAAATAAATAATCCCTAGCAAACTCCTCGACTCATGGATACAAACACTCCTTGACGAGAGCCTCCTGATCCGCGTCGACTCGCAGAGCCACCAGTGCCTCCGTGGGAATCCTCGACTCGTTTCAAACCCCAAGGAAACAAATAATCCTTGGCGATTGGGAAACAAATAATCCCTGGTGCTTGGGAAACAAATAATCCCTAGCAAACTCCTCGACTCACGGATACAAACACTCCTTGACGAGAGCCTCCTGATCCGCGTCGACTCGCAGAGCCACCAGTGCCTCCGTGGGAATCCTCGACTCGTTTCAAACCCCAAGGAAACAAATAATCCTTGGCGCTTGGGAAACAAATAATCCCTAGCAAACTCCTCGACTCACGGATACAAACACTCCGTGACGAGAGCCTCTTGACCCACGCAGAGCCACTACTGTCTTTGCGGAAGAATTCCCGGTTCGTCTCAACTTGCAAAATGAAACCTCAGGCAGCATGGACTAAGAAAGCTTGCTCCCTGAACAATGGGGCCCTGCAAGTCAATCCAAAATGGTCTCTTGCATACTATTCACGGGTCTCACTCTCCGAAGTCGATTTTCCGACAAGGAGGGAAACAACCGCTTACGAATCCTCTCGACTCGTAAGAGGGAAAATTCTCTTATAGGATCCTTACGACTTATAAGAGAAAACCACACTTAGGAATCCCCACGATTCCTAAGGAGAAAACCCACCGACGAGATCCTCTCGATCCGTAGGTAGAAAAGCCTCTATGAGACCCTCACGGCTCATAGAGTTGAAAAGTCTTAGACGGTAGACCTGAACCTGCGGCCTAAGCCATCGCTATCTCTGGGAGAAATGAAGTTATCGGCCAATGAGGTTCATCAAAGATATCATGCAAAAAAAAGGGGGGCGGAGAAATGACACAAGACATTACAAAAATGTGCACCTTTTATTCATAAATATTGATCGAGTACAGGATACATTGCATTAAAGAATAAAAAATGTATATACATCTATTTTACAAGGAGAATTACTGAGAAGGAAGCGTCTTGCATAGATTTAGCAATTGCTCGGATACTTCCTTCCACGCCTTCTCTTGATCAGCTGCCATCGCCAGTTCGGCCTCTGCTTGAGCCCGCTGCTGCCTGAAGGATGCAAGTTGTTCCCCAACAACTTGCTGAGCTGCTTCACAGCCTCGGGCATCACGCTCGGCGGCATCAAGCTTCCGCCTCAGTGCTAGCCCATTAGAGATACGCTCCAGGAGGCCTTCAAACACGGCTTTCACTTCAGCAGCATTCGTCCTAACTTCAGCGCGCAGGCAAGCGGTTGCGCTTGAAGATTCCTGACGCTCCTTCAACCGTAAAGCTTCTTCCTGCTCCAAATGGCGGAGATAAGAAGCGCTCTGCTCGAGCCAGGCTGTCCGTTCGGTGCTCATGGCCAAAACTTCGGGAGAAGGGTGCGTCGTCTCCAACCGATGCAAGCAGGCCTCAATCTCTCTGCAGTGGTTAACCCAAGATTCGACGACGCCTTCATTGTGAAAGTTTACGAGCGCCGCCAACATCGGGTTAACCTCCATTGCGAAATCCACGGCAGAAGGGAGAGCGTCCATGTTAAGCTCTTTGATATACCCGCTCAGCATGCCCAAACTCATCACGGCACCTTTTGAAGATGGACGTTTCAAGAAAGGGCCCGCTGGTGAGAGAACACGAGACTCAAGGGAGATCGGAGCTGGAACAATAGCTGCAAAACGAAACATGGTTAAACAATGATTCGAAAAGATACTGAAGGATCATATAAAAAGAGAGGAGGAATATACTGTACCAGCTGCAACGGAAGGCAAAGCCGGAAGGGCCGGTGGCGTGGCAGGTCTTGCGTCCCCTCCTTCGATTTGTGGCACTATAATAAGAAAGAGGAAAAGTCAGAAATAATCCTGTTGCTAAAAAAAGGGGGAGTAAATAAAGACATCGAAATAACACTCACCGGCACCACTAGAAGGAGAAGCGAGTTCGGATGAGAAGGAGAAGTGTGGGAGCAACACTTGGTATAGATGATCAAAGAGCACCCCTAAAAGGACACAGTGGTATAACGTTAGTACAGAAGCTACACGTTTAAAAGATTAACTCATGAGTCGTAAATCCATACCTTCCAACATCCGCGATGGCACAAGGGAAGGCGGGGAGGTGACCACCGCCAAAGCAGTAATTGACGGTGCTCCTTCGAGCAATGGAGCGTCGGCACTGGCCGCACCTGCAAAGACAAACTTGTTAGAAGAGATCGCAAGATATATAAAAAGAAAAACGCTGGTAACTCGAAATTTACCCGACGAGCTGCCAGCCGAAACTGAGGTAATCCCCTCCTCCGTTGACATGAGACCTCCGCCCGTAGCCTCATCACCCGACTCGATGGGAACCGTTGTTGTGCTCGCAAGCCCTGGAGATGGCAAGGAACCATACGCGGGGAGGGCTATGATCGGAGTATTGCCAGATTCCTGGGAAAGAGCGGTTAGCTCCTCCTCAGGAATCGTGGCCGCCTCACCCGATACTCCCTCGGGTTCTGCGGTCGTGGTTGTCTCGTCCATCGGCACCACGAGGTCTCCAGCCTCAAGCGCCTCGCCCTCTACTGCCTTCGGCTCGGTTAAGACAATCATTTTATCTGTCGCCACTTCAGCTGCGTCATCAATCACCCTCTCGGCGGCGGATCCCTCAACCTCTGTTTCAGGCCCCGTGGCCCCGACGACGTTGCTCACTGTCGGCTCGGGTTCGGCAAGTACCGCTTCCTCCGCTCCCTTGGGTTCAACGGTCTCCGCCTCCCCCTCAGTCGGACTTGGCCCTGCAAGATGGAATGCATATGAGCCAATGGTTTTATAATTCTTACAACAAGGTTCTGAAAGAAATGCTACCTGAAGAGGATTTATCGTTTGCACTTCGGGCCGCGCGCGCCACTCGCCTATGAGCAGTAGATAGGGCGACAGGGGCCTCTTCAGAAGGAGTGTCAGCGTGAGGAATAGTGCTAGGGCCCGCTCCCGTGGCCAAAGCAGCTCTGCGCGCCTTTGCTTCGCGTCTCAACCGCTTTCGATTCTCCCGAGCCGTTGAGACGGATGCCACTAGGGCTTCTTTAATTGAGGCGTCCTCGTCCGTGAATAGGGATGCCTCCAGATTTTTCAGGGCATCCCTTGTCGTTTTGTCAAGTCGAGGCTCCTGCAGCAGCCTCGACGAGATCGGGACTTCAGTAATGGCCTCGGGAAGGATCCCCGCATCAATTGATACAACCCCTGCAAAGAAACAAAAGAAGGTTAGGTTGACCATCAGAAAAAATGACAAACTTTCCTTATAAAAGAGAAAGGGGTGAGACATACCAACGCCTGCTAAAGCGCGCTTCTCCTCCTCCTCTTGGAAGGTTTTCAAAGAGGCAGCGATAGCCTCTTCAGAAGAGACACCTATTGAAAAGGAAGCAAATATTAGTTAAAGATAATAATAAAAAGTGCAATAAAATGACAAATAAAGCGGCTGATGATTACCTGACTCAGCGAGTTTGCTTAACATCGCTTCGAGCCTCGCCGATCGCTCCGAAGCTGCAATGGCGGCAGCCAAATTGGTGTCCGCAGGGTCTACCAAGAAGCCCTCGTTGCTGCCATATTCACATATGCCTTCGGTGGGAGGAGCCGCAGGCTTTAAGCTGAGGATCGCATCGAGGGAAAGGGTGGACTTCTTCTTCTTCTGTTCGCCAGCTTTAGATCCACCCGGAGTAGATTTGCGCTTGGCAGTCACTTTAGGGCGGCGGGTCCCAATATCTGCTCCTACGCCTGGCTCTGGCGATACTACATTAGCCGCCTTCGTGGGAGCACGGGGCGCCGATGGTGCATCCACCGTAGCGGGCAGCGGCAATCCCCACGGGGGGCTCAACACGCGTGGTCGATCGACTCCAGCATCTTTTAGCGGAGGGACGACCGGGAGCCTTGGCTGCAAAGGGGCCTTGCGATCGCCGCCGGGAGGCGCACCCCTACGGTCAACCAGCATACGCTTCTCCGTTAAGATAATTGGGTCCATCGCGTGCGCATACCAGGCCACATATGAATTAAGCATCTTAGGGGCACAGCTGGGTTCACTAATGAAGAAATAGGAACCTGTGTTAAGCCGTGTAAAATGATGCATCGCATTCTTTATCCCCTCTGGGCCGACCACGGGCGTTTCCAAGAAAGCTTCCAGCGGGATCCCTTGGTTGTAGCTTGACTGCCGGGCAAATCGGTGTGGGTTATATCTCATAAACAAGGCTGTCTTATTCTGCCTGAACACTAGATAGCCCGGCCGGATGGAGTAGAGATGGAGGATTTCCCGAGCTTTCAATACAGAAGCCCCATCTTTGAAGTCATCGCGCAGGGGCACCACTGACTTGGTGGTCTCTGAGCCTATGGTTATGACCTTATCCACAAAAGAAACCTTCGTTCCGACCAGATGTGGACGAAGGAGCAGCCCTCTAGACTCCCGCGGGGCTGGAACCACAATTGAATCCCCAACCAACCGCATGACCCTCGGGAGTCTGTATTTCTCGAAGAACGGAGGAGTCTTGTAGGCACCAAACACCCCTCGCACATGCATCTCCATCCAAGAAGTGAAGTAGTGCATCGGGAAGTTAGCAGGCTGTACCCCGGGCTCACTGGCCTCCGCCGCTACGCTAAGTCCATGATAAAGGTAAGCCATCCTGGCGATCCCTACCGATAACTGCAAACCAGCCACCATCCGATGCGCTGGGTAAAAGACAGAGGGCCGCATGAGGCGGGGGTGCATGGGGAGTGCAAAGTTGCATAGCCACAAGCCCAAGAATCCAATAAAAAAGGTTTCCTCATCCATGCCTGGGACGGCAATTTCCGAGAAAGCAGCAATGGCAGCGTTGGGGAGATAGAAATCCTTCTGGTTATTGTCCGATACGGGTCGGCGGTCCAAGCCGAAACCAAAAGGGTCACCAAGCTGAGCGAACTTCTCGCTCTCCTCTGACAGGAACTCTGGGCGAATGAAGCGAGCAATAAAATCTGCGAAACTGACGCCCCGGTCGCCCGATTCCAGATGGAGTTCCTCATAGATCTCCAATACCTTCACCAAGCCCGGATACTGATGCTGAATGGCGTTCTCCGGAGTCAAGTCAAACACCAGCTGCTTGGTGGCAAAGACGTACTCGTCAGGAGGAAGCAGCTCCTCGTAGTGCTCTCCCCTCATTGGTAGACCCGAAATCTCAGCGAGTTCCTCCAAGGAGATAGAGACTTCCCTATCCGTCATCAGGAAGGTGTGAGTGGGGATATTCCATTGTTCGATAAAGGCCTTGACCCACCACGTTGGAGGAGAGGGATACTCGAAAAGCGAAACGTAGATGGCTGGATATAAACCAATCCTCGTTAGATGAGTCCTTTTCGCCGATAAGATGTACTGGGCCCACTGCAAATATCCGGCGGGGGGTCGCGGGATCAGTCCAATATTGTAAGCCTGTCCCCAAGGGCGTGCTTCACCCTGACAGATTCGCCTCCCCAGAATGTCTATTGCCGGCGGCGGCTGCACGGGAATGGCACCGATCGCAGGCTGGAGGAGGTCATCAGAATTCCAGTTTTTAACCTCCACGGCATACTTCACCGGGGGTTCGTCTGCATAGGGGATCGTGACTGTAGGCTCAGACGGCGAGGCGGAACTCAAGCTGCGACGGCCTTGGATGATCTGGTTGTACCACCTTCCCCATAGGTGGAGCTTTTTGCACTCAGGGTCATGATCTTTAATGAGAGCGAACGCCACCCGGTCCACCGGCGAATGGGGGAACCCTCCTTCCGAGCGAACAAAAGGGAAGGACAAATCTTCATACATGTTTCCTGAAGAAAAAACAAAAAAAATAATAATAACCGTTAGTGTTCCAATGCTTCACATTTTAAAATCTTACATCACACTGCAATGCAATGGGTAGGGGACCAAAGAGGGGCCCACAAAATCTGGATGACGGCGCATCATTTAATAAAACAGTCCCATCATTGGATGAAAGTGTCAGTTAATGAAAAAGACCCCCAAGAGAATATCCTCATTAAAGGGAAATCCCTAGAGATAAGGAGAAAATCTTCTCTTTTAGAGCAAAGCTCTGTCACAGAGTGACATTTGTCAAACTCTGGTCTCAAGGAAATAAAACTTCCTAAAAAAAAAGAGCCTAGCTCTGTAATAATAATGAAAACTATAACTCCTAAGGATTCTTAAAAAAATTTGGGATCTTAAAGATCCATGAAAACTTTTAGGAGTTCTCCATTTTTTTTATATATATAAGAAAAAAGGGAAAATCTACGTTGGATCTATGAGCAAGGCTCTGTTCATGGGTTAAAACCCAGGAACAATATCTCTGTAAATTTTATGAGAGCAAGGCTCTGTTGATGAAACCCCAAAGGGGTTTTCTTTAGATCAAAGATCTATAAGAGCAAGGCTCTGTAAATTTAATTTAATTTAATTTAATTTAAACTTTTTTTTGTTTACCTAGAACGATCTAAGTTCTGAACTTTGAAGTTCTTAGGAAGTACAAGAGCAAGGCTCTGAAAGTTATTAAGCAAGAGCAAGGCTCTGAAATTCAAATTCTTGAAAATGGTAAAAGAATTACTAAGGACCAAGGGTCCTATTTATAGGCGCCTGCGCCTCTTCAACTGACCCCCTTGATCCAACGGCTAGGATCTTGCCACCGCTGCACTCACGTGCGCGCCACGTGAGCGCAACGGTGGGGGGGGGCATTTGTTCCCCCAATCAGAGCAAGGCTCTGTTTGAATTTCAAAAATTCAAATTTTGAAGCAACGTTTCAGATCCCGTGCGCTGTGCACAATGCGCTACGTGTCAAAGATTGACACGCCAGCACAACACCCAAGGCAGTGCGTCCAATCAGAGCAAGGCTCTTTAAAAAACAAAAGCAACGCTCAGATGCGCAAGCGCTGCGCTGCGTGACACGTGTCTGCACAGTTGCGCAAGCACAACTGGTGCGCAAGTGTTTCACTGCGCGACACGTGTCTGCGCAGTTGCGCAAGCACAGCTGCGCAAGCGCGTCATTGAGCGACACGTGTCTGCGCAGTTGCGCAAGCGCAGCTGCGCAAGCGGCTCATTGCGCGACACGTGTCTGCGCAGGTGCGCAAGCGCAGCTGCGCAAGCGCTTCACTGCGCGACACGTGTCACGCACTGGGGATTCTTGCGCAAAACAGAATAAAACTTGTTAAAACAAGAAGATTTTCTTGTATAAGGCAAGGGCCTTTGGATCAAAGATCCAACGGTGGGGAAAATTCCCCAAATCACTCAGAAAAAGATTTATGTAACAAATCTAACTAATTTATAAGCGCTATAAAAAGGACCCCAGGCCTCATTTCAAAATCATTGAGATCAGACTAAAAAAAAAGAAGAGAAGAGAACTCTGGAAAACTCCTTGAGAATTAAAAAAAAAGGTTAAAAAACCTTTAAAATAAGAGAAAATTCTCTTAGGAATAGATCATTGATCTAAGAACAAGATCAGTGATCTTCAATAAATAAATAAATAAATAAAAATAATAAAAAATAGTGCCTTGCACTTGCTATGAACCTTTGGTTCTCTGAAACAAGAAAAAACTTGTTTTTCTTTGATCCAAATTTAGATCAAGGGATAAAAAGTGCTTTGCACTTCTTGAATCTACAAAGATTCTCAGTGCTTTGTACAAATGCAATGCATTACTTGAAGGGCCAGGCCCAAATCAGAAAAGACCTAACAGGCAAAATAAATTGCAAAGCAATAAAGGGCAGAGCCCAAATGAAATTGATGCTCTGCATCATTATAAAGGGCAGGGCCCAAAACAAAATTGATGCTTGGCATCCTTCCTGGGCAACGCCCAAATAAAAATAAAAAGAAATGCTCTGCAAAAGCAGATAAAACGTTGGATATTCTCAACTGGACTTAGCCTAATTTTGACCATAAGTTCTTAAATTAAATTGACTGAGCAAAATTGCTCTACTAAATCAATTTACAATCGGTCCGAAGGTACATCTCCGAACTCCTTTGACATCCATCGTTGTAATTCTTCAACGACGTCAAAGAGGTGACGGGTCCCAATGACCACACATCAATGTGGACCGAAACGTCCTTAAACTAATATCGGACCGAAACGTCCCTAAACTAATATCGGACCGAAACGTCCCTAAACTAATATCGGACCGAAACGTCCTTAAACTAATATCGAACCGAAACGTCCCTAAACTAATAATGGACCACCACGTCCCTAAACTGGAATATGGACCACTACGTCCCCAAACTGGAATAATAGAGCCTCCTAATGCTCCTTTGCCGGATCTGAACGGTCCCGTTTAAGTTGATCTTAGCCCCAAATACGGCTAACGTATCCTTAAACACTCAAATGAACGATAAAATTCCAAATCGACCTTGGTTCAAGGGTACATCTCCGAACTCCTCTGACATATGTCGTTGTAATCCTTCAACGACGTCAGAGAGGCGACGAGTCCCGACGGCCATATATTAAATGGATCACCCCGTTAAGTCGATTTTAGTCTCAAACAGGACTAACGTATCCTTAAAGAACGTTTAAGTTGATCTTAGCCGCAACGCGGCTAACGTATCCTTAAACTAAAAACACCGAACCCAAATCTAAGTAAATACGGATTTGGACTAATCCACGTCCTACGGGCGACGGCATTACTCAGTCTCCGTATACAATCCACGGGCAACCACAAACAAAACAAACACACACGACACGAAGTGAAATTCTGGAGAAGGAGAAAGTGGCTACCGCGATGCGGTAGCGTAATTAACTGCAGGGGCTTGCGCCTGCAGGGAAGAGCGTCCCCACAATCAAAAACCCCTCAAGCGAGGAGGAATCTGACAAAGTCTGCTACATCGGCCGCATCCGTCTAAACCTTCGATACACGGTGCCATAAATCAACTTGGCATCTTCGGAGAGGTAGACGGATAAAACCAAATAGCATCTGCCCCGAATCTCAGGCCCAGACGTCCTAACGTCTCGGCCGCCATTCGGAGGGGAACAGGTGTATCGGAACGGAGGAACCGCACCCTATTAGATATGGTGCGCTCTATGATGAGCACAGCTGAGTTACCTATTTTCTTCTGGGGGTATGCGCTGGAGATAGCAGCATACCTATTGAATCAAGTTCCATCTAAATCTGTACCTACCACACCATATGAGATATGGAGTGGGAAGAGACTATGTCTTAAACGAGTTAAGATATGGGGTTGTACGGCCTATGTCAAAACGCAAAATCCAGACAAACTCGAGGCACGGTCAGTTCTATGCAAGTTTGTGGGATATCCCAAACATTCACATAGATATCTTTTCTACCATACTGAGGAACAAAAAGTGTTTGTTTCTCGACATGCCACCTTTTTAGAAAAGGAATTTCTTACAAAAGAAATTAGTGGCGACAAGGTAGAACTGGAAGAAATTCCGGCTACACAAACTCAAACTGAAGATTTAGTGGAACCGGAGGATTCGGTAGTTCCCAATGAACCTCAGCTTCTCCGCCGATCTAGTAGGGTTCCTCACCCACCTGAGAGATACTACGGTTTTCTCATGGATGGTGGGAGCGAGGATTGCATCATGGTTGATGATGACCCAACTAGCTTCGAGCAGGCCATCACGGGTGGGGACTCAGTGAAATGGCTGGATGCAATGCGGTCCGAGATGGAATCCATGTACACCAACAAAGTATGGACTTTGGAAGATGCTCCTGAAGGGGTAAAACCCATTGGGAGCAAGTGGATCTTCAAGAAAAAACTTGGTGTAGATGGGAAAGTGGAGACTTTCAAAGCTAGACTTGTTGCAAAAGGTTTTCGTCAAAGACCAGGTGTGGACTATGACGAAACCTTTTCTCCAGTGGCTATGCTTAAATCCATCCGGATCATGCTTGCCATCGCTGCATATCATGACTACGAAATCTGGCAAATGGATGTTAAGACCGCCTTTCTAAACGGTGATTTAGAAGAGTGCGTGTACATGACTCAGCCAGAGGGCTTCGTAGATAGTGGGAGCAGCGGGAAGGTGTGCAAGCTGCTTAAATCCATATATGGATTAAAGCAAGCATCGCGGAGTTGGAACATCTGCTTTGACGTCGTTATCAAAGAGTTTGATTTCATCAAAAACGTAGATGAACCTTGTGTCTACAAGAAGGTGGCAGAGAGTAAGGTTGTCTTCCTCGTATTGTACGTGGACGACATACTTTTGATAGGAAATGACATTCCTATGCTGCAATCGGTCAAGCTCTTCTTATCACAAAGATTCTCAATGAAAGATCTTGGTGATGCCTCCTGCATATTGGGAATTATGATCTATAGAGATAGATCTAAAAGGATACTGGGATTGTCCCAATCCAGGTACATTGACACCATACTAAAGAGGTTTAGTATGGAAGAGTCCAAACGTGGGTTTTTACCTACGATCTCAGGGCTCACTCTCTCCAAAGAGATGTCTCCCAAGACTGATTTGGAGAGAGCTCGCATGTAAGGGATACCCTATGCTTCGGCTGTAGGCTCTATCATGTACGTGATGCTATGTACCAGATCCGATGTAGCATACTCACTAAGTGTAGTTAGTAGGTATCAAGCTGATCCTGGAGAGAGTCACTGGACAGCTGTGAAGAGCATTCTCAAGTACTTACGAAGGACTAAAGAGATGCTCTTGGTGTATGGTAAAGGAGAACCCAAGTGGAGTCCTTTACCGATTCGAGCTTCCAGAGTGATAAGGACGACTCTAAGTCGCACTCGAGTTTTGTCTTTACCCTCTACGGAGGGGCGGTTAGCTGGAAGAGTTCCAAGCAGGAAACCGTGGCAGACTTGACGATGGAGGCTTAATACATCGCTGCCAACGATGCTGCCAAAGAGGTTGTCTGGATCAAGAAGTTCATTACTGAACTTGGAGTGGTTCCATCCATTGAGCATCCAATACCTTTGTATTGCGATAACAATGGAGCGGTGGCTTTGGCCAAGGAACCCAGGTCCCATCAGCGATCCAGGTATATTCTGAGGCGGTATCACCTGATCCGGGAGATAGTTGATCGCCGGGAGATCGAGGTCAGAAGGGTTGACACGAAGAACAACACAGCGGATCCACTCACGAAGGCCATTCCCCATATACAGTTTGAGAGACTCTTCGGGATGCTCGGTATGCGATACTACAGCAGCTGGCCCTAGTGCAAGTGGGAGATTGTTAGTTGTATGTATGTCCTAGAGGCCAGTATTGTACAGATGATGTATATTATATTGGATGCTTGGACATATATAGAGAGGACTTTCTTGCTCGACATTATAGTATGATATCTGGTTGCTCTTTATCTTAACATGTATACTTGTCTCTTTATACTGTCTTATAGTTACATGTTGGTAAAGCCCTTAGGATGTGTACTTGACAACCTGGACTATGATGCGGATCATACTAGTGGGGATATAGTAGTCCATAAGTATATCCTTCAAGGTCTCTAGTCGTGGGTGTATCGAGAGGGGCATCGATATACCAGTATAGACTAGCGTATACGCTTCTCGACCCATGAGATGGGCGATGGATGATCCCATATCTATTGGTGTTTGACATCAGAGATGGTATACGGGTGCTCAGTGGAGACTGGGTACACTAGACGGACTCGCCGAGAACTCCCAGATGGTATTATACCTTACGTCAGATGGCATTATACCTTACGTCAGATGGCAGTTCTCTGGTGACACTTGTGCAGGTTAGTCTGTTGACCCGAGATCGTCATAGAGTCTTGTGTGATTCCCACTGTGCTTTGATTTCCACCTTACCACGTTCATGAGGGCGTGCAAAATGGTGGTCTTTGGGTACAGTCCCGAGTCACATGGAGGTAATGAGCGATAGGAGGGGTTTTGTCTCTCCCGGTATTGGGGGTTGATATTGCGCTGTGCTCGATTGGCCGTAACAGGGAAGTCCCTTGCCAGGGCTGATTTAGAGATTTACTGGTAAGTGTTACCAGTAGTTTCTCGACCCGTTATGAGCCTCACATCGGCAAGACTTATCGGTTATTGGGGTCTGACGTTTACCACCCCTAGACTTGATATGCGACATATTAGACGAGGAGACCGGACTGCATGGGAAGTGTTACCGGCAGGCTTTTACAGGAGTTGGAGCGGGCTTGCTTGCTGATCTTCTGATCGATCAATACACGGGCAGCCGTTACGTCCAGCTAGTACCGCTGACGGCTTGTGGGTGCTTGATGTGATCATCACCTACTGCCGGCGTATTGACGAGTCTTTAGAGTCCTACATAGAGGTTTTACCGGCTCAGGCAAAACGAAATAGGAGCACGTATGTGATATGTGCGGGACCGAGAATAATGCGTGTATATGATACCGTATTCTATTCTCGCGACTTTTTGTATCGGTCGGTTATATATGATATAGCCGGGTTATCGAATCAAGTGTTGATTCGATAAGTCGATACATTGGATGTTAGTCGGTTATATGTGATATGACCGGATTATTAAGTCAATTGTTGATTTAATAATTTATTGTATAATTGTATATTTGATATACTAGTTTACATTAACTAACACTTGTTCACTTTAGGTTTTTTCTCATATGTACACAACTTTAATATATATGTGATATATATTAAAATTGTGTTTTCTTTTTATATCATGGTTGATGATACACATGACTTGGGTGTATGAGACTTACACCATTCTATTTATTATGTTGGGTTTTTATATTTTAAGTAATTACAAAATTAGTGGAGGATTAGCTCAATGCATGAAGCTTGTGGAAGCTTGTGGATGCATTGACTAAGTCCACTAAGTTTGTTTTTAGCATGGATATTTGTTAACCCAACCATAAGCATTAGCCATGGTTATGTCTTTACAAGAGTTAGTATATGATACTCACTCACCATGGTTACCTCACTCACTTAATCAATATCCTCATCTCTTTCGTTTGTTCATCTTCTTCTTCATTGCTAAAAAGAAAAAGCTTGCTAGGGTTTGATCCAAAGTGAGAAAGATTGTGAGAAATAAAATTCTAAAGAGAACCCACTTCCTATTTCTTCATTCTCTACTAGACTAGCACTTTAGTTTAGGGTGTTTGCTTCACTAATTCTCAAGTTAGTGAAGTAGAAGCTTGAGTTGGCATCCTCTCGACGTAGATCATCTTCGGCCTCGAAGACTTCAAGTAAGGACGCGTCTTTCGCCTCGTGAAGCCATGCAAGGGTCCGGGAGAACCACGATCGCAGCGAAGGGACTTCAACAAGGAGCTATAGAAGTGAAGGACCGATCTACAAAGGTTGTATTTCGTATTCACTTAGTCGTAAACGTAGTTCACTAGCATATGAAACCCTAATTTTCTAGCAACGATTTTGCTTAGGGTTATTCGGCACGGCTAAAATTTTAAACGGGCATGGTTGATGCATTGTAGAACCTTATTAGAGTGCCTAGTAACCCTACAGATGAGCGTGGCGTCATCGACTCCAGCAAGTAAAGATCAAAGTGAATAAATATATATCTACGGAGGAAGTCAGGTGGATGGCGAATAACACCCCCGCAGTTTCGTAGTGTATTATACGAATATATATGTGTGTGTGTGTGTGTGTGTGTGTGTGTGTGTGTTTATTGCGAGATTATTGATTATCAAGATAACTTCTAGGTGTTCATGATATAGTGTTAGTGTAATTAGAAGTAACTTAGTTTAGCTTCTTAGTCGCGAAACCCTAGATTAGAGATTACACCCATACGCACTCACGCACACATGCATACATTTTATTATTTGTGCGTATATATATATGTATATGTATATGTATATGTATATGTATATGTATATATATATATATACGTATAGATATGGGACTATATATATATGTATATGTGTGTGTGTGTGTATACGCATAGATATGGGACTATATATAAATATATATATATATATACGCATAGATATGGGACTATATATATATATATATATATATATACGTATACATATACATGGATATGTGTGTGTGTGTGTGTGTGTGTATACGCATAGATATGAGACTATGTATATATATATACACACACACACACGTATACATATACATAGATGATAAGGATAGTATATGGTATTTGGAGATGAGTCGATGAGATTGGGTATGGTGCCAAGAGAACGATGATGTGACGTGGTTCGTATTATAAGATACGACACGATATTATAGCGGGTCCTTAGGCGATGTGTTTCATACACACGCATATATATATATATATATATATATATATATATATATATATATATATATATATATATATATATGGTATCAGTATTTACTAGACTTAGATCAGTACCCAGATCATGATATGATGATAAGGATACCAGATGGATGATGAGATAAATGTGATATTCGACCCGTACCCAAATTTGGGATGCCGTATGATGGATTTACCGTACGAGCTATATTGATGATAGATCCGCACTCTTGACTCGAGAATGTCATATTATATAGTGTATCGTATGGGATACTATTGAGGCGGGATCACCGACTATATATATATATATATATATCGACTCAGACTTAGGTGGTTTTCCTTACCTTTTCGATTAGCCTACTACTTTAGTCCTGTAATTTACTTATAGATATTAGACTAGATTCGAGTCATACCTATTTCAAAACTAACGAATCGTGAGTATTTTAAAAACAGGCCAAGAGATTCTACGGATATTTCAAAGGATATACCTTTTCTTAAAAACAACGTAGCCCTTATTTTCAAAACACCACGATTCGTATTATTTCAAATGGAAAAACGGTATGACACATATATAGAAATGTAGATTCTTTATTGTTACGTTATTATTCATGTTCCACATATTATTGTAGCATTTACTATTCATTTGCCATTTATTATGTTGTTATCATCGCATTGCATGTTTATAGTGTACTTTAGTGATTATGAAACCATGCTGGCAGGATACCAGCACCATTACCGATAATGCGTATGCTCCACATACACTTGCTTGCCGGCTCACACACAACATCATCGGCAATTTCCATGTTACGTACACTTTAGAGAATATTATTTCATTGACATAGCTTGTTAGCTGGTGGTTCCTATATGTTATTGTTTCATATGTTAGTTCATATTGCATTCATTGCTTGATATTTCGTGCATATTTTTATATTCATTAGTTATGCAATAGTATAAGGGCCAGTTCGGATTGCCGGAGCCCAGTATTCATTATTATTGACTTTTATTTTGGATTTCAGATTTTCCATGAGATTTCTGGATTTGGAGAAACTGCAAGATTTAATAAACTCATTTATTATTTTAAAAGATAAAAGTGTGGTTTTCTCATGTTATGATTGTGATATGTCCACCATGAGTTTTCTTGGCTCTTGAGTGATATCATACACCCGATTCGAGGAGGAGATGAACCTTCTGCGGGTGCATGGAGGACCCGGTGCGGTACCCGGGGTGAGAAGATCACAGAGAATGGCGTTTGAGCCTGTGACAGGGGAGCATTGCTGACCGGTGATTTTATTGAGATTTATGATATAGGCCAGTCTGGATAGCCGGAGCCTGAGATATTGAGATTTGATGATACAGGCCAGTTCGGATAGCCGGAGCCTGAGATATTGAAATACTGGAATATTGAGATATATATTTTGTGTCGATACTTGACACTGATTTTCTGATGATTTCATTGATGATACTTAATTGTTTATACAGAAATCTTACTATATTAAGAAACAGTTTTCTCATTCATAATGTATTCTGTTTTCATTATACCGCATTCATACCTCATATTTATGATATGTTGCTACCTGAGGCACTGACACAAGCACTTGGTATTACACTTATGCATAGATGTTTACCCATGCCTTTATTAGATGCTCCAGGCCATATTATCATTTGAGGATATATATATTATGATCGTATTGACCTAGGTTTGAGTCATACATACGATTTCTGCTCTGTGATGTTTTCTACTCAAGAGTTGGCAACTCACCCCCGTTGTGCCACAGTTTCTTGCAGGTTTTGCCGTACAGGTTTTCCTTGGCGGCTTGCTGGCACACTACTTCATTCCGGGTGATTGCTTTGGTGTGTGGGTTCACTTGTATCGTGACCACCATTGTACCTTTATTTATATTTCAATTGTATCTAGTAAAACTCCATCAACCAGACTGTATTATTTATTTGACTTAGAGACCAGTTGTATATTATTTCGACCGTAGAGTCGCGCGTTGTATTATTATGGTTTTCTTGATGTTTTTGAGTTTCCTTTTGAGTTTTGATCCTCGCTCTTGGCGTTGTATATTATATTGCTTGCATGGTTGTGACCGTTAATTGACGAAGAGCTAGCTCCTGCTTAGGGATGCTTTTATTCATATTATGCATGTTGTACCCTTTGGGGCCAGTATTTACAAAGGAAACCCTGCCGAAATTTTCAGAAAAGACTTGATGTTTTAAAAATGCAATACTTCGACTTATGTTATTTAAAACCACTTGCTTTAAAGATAAGTTTTCCTCACTTCTTCTTTAAAATGGTTTAGATTTCTGGGATTTTCGGCTTACTTGAATTAGATGGGGTCCTATACACTTCATATGATTCAAGTGCCAGTCACGTGCCATTTCGGGTCGTGACAAAGTTGGTATCAGAGCGCTAGATTAATATTGGTTCGAGTCTATATTTGACTATGCGGAGCCTAGGGCGTTTGTATATATACGGAATCTAGGCTTGACCTTACGGAACTTAGACTTGGTCGAGGGAGTATTAGACTCGAAATTTCGTCGCGTAGGTTGACCTTGGTTGATGGAGTAGGTGACTTTAGTAGAGTGACGTACCGTGTATATATTCCGCGGCATACTTATGATACGCTACTCCGCTTAAGAAGCCTTAGGATGTACATTTCCTTGCACAACATTATATTCATTCATTGATCTATCCTCATCGATATCGGTTTATGGTTTTTGCTGCCACGATTACACGGGTAGAGAGAGCTACGGCTAGAGTTGCGTCAGCACGAGCTCGTCACGGATGAGGACTGACCAGGGCGTGATTCCAGGGACGCACGATTGCATAGATGTATAGTCCTATTGTGTTTTTGCGCCATGAGCGTTTGATGGATCGCTTGTACGAGATTTCTCGGAAGTGCAGATCAGCACCAGAGAATTGGGCCACTGATAGAGGCCATCCAGAATGTAATGACCTTCAAAGCACCGATTATTCTTGATGATTGAGGTACTGTTCAGTGTGCGGACAAATGAGCCAGTTGTTGCTATGAATGACAAGATATCGCCCCAGATGTTGGAGCTATTGCCGCACGAGTTGTACTTAGAGATATGATAGAAGATCGCTAGTCACCAAAGATGAAAGACTAGGTCATGTGATTCGTTGCCTACCCCGATGCGAGGTCATCAGACTGATTGATTCCAGCTAGAGATGACTTCACGCAGGTACGTTGGGAGTCGAAAGAAAACGATCAAATTTCAGAAACCCATTTTCCAAGTTTAAAGTATTCGGAAAAACATGCAAGTAATTCTATGGACCCTCTAGAAGAATGAAAACCTAACTCGATATAATGACCATGAGAACGCTTGGAAACCTCAGGGTTTGCAGCAGTTCAGCGGTGCCATTGATGAGGCTTGGGTTTGCCCTTCTACGGTTGGTCCACAGGTACTGTGGTATGTACTGGAATACTATTAAACTGTACTCAAGATGTTGAGCTCTTGGGGGATTATGGAACCTTGACAATATCGATCGAAAGGTTCGACATCATTCGCATATTATGTGATGGGATACATTGCTTGGGAGACTTCAGATACGAGTATAGCCGTTGGAGCGCAGTCCATGCAGCCACGAAGAGATGAGTCCGAAGCAGTCGACATTAGAGAAAAGTGGAGTAAGAGTTTCGTACGAGATCTTGATGAGATAACGTTCCACTCCGCTGACATCAGAGATGTGATACGCATGCAGAGGCGTTGTATATGGATATATCTTACAGAAGGAGTCGCGATGAGTATGCAGCCGCTCCGGAACGAGAAACCGACTTAGTAAAGGATGATAACTTCCGGCCAGTTCGACAGAAACGAGATTTGGAGGAGATTTCGACAGAACCTTTCTGGAATAATATACGAGAAGACTTGGACCCAGGATCGGTCATATTGCGCACATCCAGCAGGCCAGAGTTCGGCATTGTCTATGAGACATGTTATGAGTGACCATGACAGTTAGCCAGAAATCTATAGAGGATGTCCCAGAGCAGGACGGTTTCCGCTATCTTGATTTTGATATTTTGGACGATTTATTTGCATGATTGGGATTTTGTGCACCACAGTTGCACTTGACTTCGGTTTGATATCATTTGAGTTATTGATTTTGATTCCATACCTATGGTATACATGTGATTTGACTTATGCTTTCGGCATATTTTTCATGCACTTTCAGTATTTTGATTCCATTTTTGTGCACGCTGATGTACATGGTTGTGAGATTATATACCACGGTATATCTGATTTGGATTTGGATTGCAATGTGTTGTATACCGTCGATTTCGATTATGATATTCGATGTTTGTTTTCGTGCACCTTGTGCACTGGATTTGGATTCTTGTGCATACTTGGGCGCTTGATGTGATTTTGATGCACACCAGATACACTAAATCGAGATTTTTCGTGCATATCAGATGCACCTGATATTGCTGTCAGGCATACACGTTGCCCTTGGCAGGTGTTTCGTGCACACCCATTGTACTTAGATTTTACATTCTTGGATTTCGATTTCCGTGCGTACCATACGCACGTGGCATTCTTATGCACATTTTGGGACTGATTTTGGAGCAGTATGTTTTATGATATTTACGATTTGGTATAATGACTGAGCAGGACTGGTCCGAGGACAGTACCTAAGTATATTTTTGCATGCATTGATAGTTATCGAAGGGATTTCCAAAAAGGAGCTATAGTCTCAGTATTTACCTACGTGTCCGGGATGACATGAAACATTTAATAAAGGAAACCCTTCTAAATTATATTCAAAACGGCGGGACGCGTATGTTAAACAAAGTACACACACACACACATAGTTATTTTCTTACAATAGACGTCCGCCACTGTGCAGTGATACGCGTATTGCACAGCGATGGGAAAAGAGTTTGGCATGCATTCCTTTCAGATGTTTTAATGATATTTACATGTATAGTTTTGATGTATATCATGTTGGTTTTCGTATTAGATTTAGACATTTGTGTCTTCAACATAACTCCGATGATTGCAGGATACTTGACGGAGTTTTGATTTTGGTTTATATACCCGTTTTTCATGCACATGCATTGCGCTATGATATGATTTATGTATTTATGATTTCGGAGCTCCGACGATATGGCCATTTTACTGAAATGTTTTAGTATTGAGGGGTTTAAATTTAAATTCGAGGACCGAATTTCTTTAAGGGGGGAAGACTGTAACATTTCGGAAAAATAAAATATTATTTTTGGAAATTTTTATAATTAAATAATAAATATTATGAATATTTTAATATGCGGTATAATTAAATACCGATAAATCGGAAAATGTTTGGAAAATTTTAGAAATTACTGAAATGAGGGTGTTTTATATGATTTAAGCAAATTATAAGTTTTCACGATTTATTATATTCCATTTTAATGCTAGTCGCGATTAAATACCGTTAATCACGCATTAAGCTTGAATTGTGCGCATGACATGCACCATGTCATAATACACATTGTTACATTTTTATCATGGCCTTCTCTTTATTTTCATGCATGGTTTTAATTCAAAAGAAAAGAAAAGAAAAAAAAGAAAAAGAAAAGAAAAAGGGAAATTACTAAACAAATAAGCATGGGCATGAAAGAAAAGGTGAGGGGGTCAATTGACCATAGCCATTCTCTTCCCTCTACATTTCTCTTCATCTTTCCCCTCTCCATTTTCCTCTATGGCTGCTGCCCTCATCTCCCATCTCCTCAAACACCTCACTTCACCATCAAAAATTCTTCAAAAGTCCATCCCCACTTCATTAAAAATGTGCACAAACTCCACACAAACACTTTGGACCAAGAAAGAAAGGATTTTGGAGACTTTGGGTAACTCAAGAAATTTATTGAGTTGCCAAATGAGGTAATCTCTTCACCATTAGTGTAGAATTTCATTCACTTTAGCTTCCATGCATGTTTAGAAGTGATTTAGAGGAGTTTAATGAACTTAGAAATTTCCAAGTTGAGAATTAGGGTTTGATTTGAATCCAAACGTGAAATTGAGACTTAATAGCAACCTTAAACCCCTGTGGTGTGTAATTAAAGACCAAAAACAGATACTAAAACCCCAATTAGCGAACTTAGAAACCCCGACTTCGGTAGATTTTGGGAAATTGTGATGATATTTGGATATCTGCTATCACCCGGGACACCTGAAAAATATTTAGCAAACACAGTGATGTGTGCAGGTGACCAGAAGACTACCACTGAAACCCTAGCCCCTAATTCATTACCATGGCCACAGATTTATTCGTATTGGCCGCAAATTGCAGCCATGTTGGGATGAAAACTTGTGATTTTTGGTCTGTGGTATTGTTATCTGATATCTAGGGCAACTCCATATGCAAAATTTGCTAATTTTACCTGAGACAAAATCTGGAGGTGGTTTTCCCTAGTTGTTGTTTCCGTATTTTGCGATTCTGAGACTTTAGTTTTTGTATTAGATATTATGTTTCTGTCGTGTGGCGTTTGAACGTCAACGACAAGGGTTATTGGTCGTGTTTTGCATGCAAGGCTATAGGTTTTGACCTATGAGCGAAACGTGTGCCGTTTTGGTTTTCCGACTCGGTTTTAATAAGGTTTTGCGTCTGTGATATGTAGGTACCCCCACGTAGACTTCGAGACAACGAGGATGAGCGTGGCGTCATCGACTCCAGCAAGCGAAGATCAAAGTGAGTAAATTTATATCTACGGGGGAAGTCGGGTGGATGACGTATAGCACTCCCGCAGTTTCGTAGTGTAGTATACGAATACGTTTACATACATACATACATACATATATATATATATATATGTTTATTGTGAGATTATTGATTATCAAGATAGATTCTAGGTGTTCATGATATAGTGTTAGTGTAATTAGAAGTAACTTAGTTTAGCTTCTTTGTCTCGAAACCCTAGATTAGAGATTACACCCACACGCACACACACACATGCATACATTTTATTATTTGTGCGTATACAGGGATATGTATGTATATATATATATATACGCATAGATATGGGACTATGTATATATATACACGTATACATATATATGGATGATGAGGATAGTATATGGTATTTGGAGATGAGTCGATGAGATTGGGCATGGTGCCATGAGATCGGTGATGTGACGTGGTTCGTATTATGAGATACGACACGATATTATAGCGGGTCCTTAGGCGATGTGTTTCATACACACGCATATATATATATATATATATATATATATATATATATATGGTATCAGTATGTACTAGACTTAGATAAGTACCCAGATCATGATATGATGATAAGGATACCAGATGGTTGATGAGATAAATGTGATATTCGACCCGTACCTAGATGTGGGATGTCGTACGATGGATTTACCGTACGAGCTATAATGATGATAGATCCACCCTCTTGACTCGAGGATGTCATATTATATAGTGTATCGTATGGGATACTATTGAGGCGAGATCACCGACTATATATATATATATATATATATATATATATATATATATATATCGACTCAGACTTAGGTGGTTTTCCTTACCTTTTTGATTAGCCTGCTAGTTTAGTCCTGTAGTTTACTTGTAGATGTTAGACTAGACTCGAGTCATATCTATTTCAAAACTAACGAATCGTGAGTATTTTAAAAACTGTCCAAGAGATTCTACGGATATTTCAAAGGATTTACCTTTTCTTAAAAACACCGTAGCCCTTATTTTCAAAACACCACGATTCGTATTATTTCAAATGGCAAAACGGTATGACACATATATAGAAATGTAGATTCTTTATTATTACGTTATTATTCATGTTCCGCATATTATTGTTCCATTTACTATTCATTTGCCATTTATTATGTTGTTATCATCGCATTGCATGTTTATAGTGTACTTTAGTGATTATGAAACTATGCTGTCAGGACACCAGCACCATTACCGATGATGCGTATGCTCCACATATACTTGCTTGCCGGCTCACAAACATCATCATCGGTAATTGCCTTGTCACGTACACTTTAGAGAATATTATTTCATTGACATAGCTTGCTAGCTGGTGGTTCCTATATGTTATTGTTTCATATGTTAGTTCATATTGCATTCATTGGTTGATATTTCGTGCATATTTTTATATTCATTAGTCATGCAATAGTATAAGGGCCAGTCCGGATTGCCGGAGCCTAGTATTCATTATTATTGACTTTTATTTTGGATTTCGGATTTTCCATGAGATTTCTGGATTTGGAGAAACCGCAAGATTTAATAAACTCATTTATCATTTTAAAAGATAAAAATGCGGTTTTCTCATGTTATGATTGTGATATGTCCACCATGAGTTTTCTCGGCTCTTGAGCGATATCATACACCCGATTCGAGGAGGAGATGAACCGTCTGCGGGTGCATGGTGGACCCGGTGCGGTACCCCGGGCGAGAAGATCGCAGAGAATGGCGTTTGAGCCTGTGACAGGGGAGCATTGCTGACCGGTGATTTTATTGAGATTTATGATACAGGCCAGTCCGGATAGCCGGAGCCTGAGATATTGAGATTTGATGATACAGGCCAGTCCGGATAGCCGGAGCCTGAGATATTAAGATATTGGAATATTGAGATATATATTTTGTGTCGATACTTGACACTTATTTTCTGATGATTTCATTGATGATACTTAAATGTGTATACACAAATCTCACTATATTGAGAAAATAGTTTTCTCATTCATGATGTATTCTATTTTCATTATACCGCATTCATACCTCATATTTATGATATGTTGCTACCTGAGACACTGACATGAGCACTTGGTATTACACTTATGCATAGATATTTACCCATGCCTTTATTAGATGCTCCAGGCCATATTATCATTTAAGGATATATATATTATGATCGTATTGACCTAGGTTTGAGTCATATATACGATTTCTGCTCTGTTATATTTTCTACTCACGAGTTGGCAACTCACCCCCGTTGTGCCACAGTTTCTTGCAGGTTTTGCCGTACAGGTTTTCCTTGGCGGCTTGCTGGCACACTACTTCATTCCGGGTGATTGCTTTGGTGTGTGGGTTCACTTGTATCGTGACCACCATTGTACCTTTATTTATATTTCAGTTGTATCTAGTAAAACTCCATCAACCAGATTGTATTATTTATTTGACTTAGAGACCAGTTGTATATTATTTCGACCGTAGAGTCGCGCGTTATATTATTATGGTTTTCTTGATATTTTTGAGTTTCCTTTTGAGTTTTGATCCTCGCTCTTGGCGTTGTATATTATATTGCTTGCATGGTTGTGACCGTCAATTGACAAAGAGCTAGCTCCCGCTTAGGGATGCGTTTATTCATATTATGCATGTTGTACCCTTTTGGGGCCAGTATTTACAAAGGAAACTCTGTCGAAATTTTCAGAAAAGACTTGATGTTTTAAAAATGCAATATTTCAGATCATGTTATTTAAAACTACTTGCTTTAAAGATAAGTTTTCCTCACTTTTTCTTTAAAATGGTTTAGATTTTTGGGATTTTTGGCTTACTTGAATTAGATGGGGTCTTATAGACTTCATATGATTCAAGTGCCAGTCACGTACCATTTTGGGTCGTGACAAAGTTGGGACGAGGAAGAAAGGGTCGTAGGGAGCAGTTACGAGAAGAAGGGGAGGCATTGGTGATGACGTGGTCACGTGGTGGAGGACCGTTGCGAGGAGAAGGATTCAAGCGGGAAAGGAAACGAGAGGGGGAAGAAGAAAGGAATGGGGGTGAGTGTTCGGGTCGGGTTGTTAGGAAAGGGTTTGGGCTGAGGAAGTGGGTTCATGGGCTGGGCTTGGGGTGGATTAAGAAAATATTTTGGAAAAATAGAAAGGGTTAGGGTTTGGGTTATGGGCCGGATTTAGAAAATAAGAATTAGGAAAATATAAAAAAAGGAATAGTGTTTAATTAGGGTAAGCATTTAGGTTTTAGAGAATTTTAGAAAAAATTAATGAAGGAAAATTCGGGGTAAAATATGTGGAAATTATCTACTAAAATACGGCTACGGTATATCGGAACTGGGTATTACAAGTTCAAATAGCCGACAGACGACAAAACGATCAAAACACGCACAATGATCACTTTAATCAACCACGTGCATGCCACAAGCTCCTAGAAAATGATCAAAGAGACCTCTCTCTTGTTTTGGCCAGGAAAGAGGAGTTAATTATGCAGAAAATATGTTTTGATGAAAGATTACAATATGTGTAAAGTTGAATTCGTGCTAGAAGACGAAAAAGCCGCAATGTTTGACCCTAAAAACCCGATAGCAACTCAGAATGATTTAGAACAAATGAGTATATCAAAAATCAAGTTTAGAGCTCAGAAGAATACTGCATGAAGATAGAGCCCTAACTTCAAGTTGGAGCCGTCCGAATCACCCCAAAAACCGCCTGGGGCAGTTTTACCATTGCCAATTGAGATCGTGTTCTTCCCATGTCTCCATCATTGTCCAAGTAGTCTTCTGGGTTAATGAAGTGTTTCTGTTAAAAACTCTGTATATAGCAGAACTCTGGATAGCATTTGTAGGAGAATTTTAGAGAAAGGAAAGATAGTACGTAGTTTGATTTTCTTGAGATCTTTGCTTCTTCCCCATTTTGCAACCTCTATTAACTGAGCTTGCAAGGTTGGGTTGAGGTTATTGACTTCAGTTTTGTTTTCATTTTCAATTCCAAAATCAATTCAAGTTTGATTTCCATTCATGTTTGCCAGCTTGGTGATGGTTTAGTATTGATTATTTTCTTTAGCTTTTGCTTTATTTTTCTTACCATTCTTATAATGATCTCATTTTGTAACGACTCTAAAATTTTGTACGGAAATTTTACTGTTAATATACTAGAAATGAGTTTTTTAGCCTGAATTTGAGTTATAAGTCAATTTTATGAAATAATAGTAAGAAACAACTTGTAGCTCACTGGTAAAACCTTACACTGCTGTGACGTAGCTTGTGTTCGAATCCCATCAGACACGTTATTTTTTCTGAATTTTTCTTTTAATTTTTGGAAGCCCAAAATATTGCACGTGCAATACACAGGTAAATGAAAAGTCAGAAAAATCAAACATGTGGAAAATGGAGTAAACAGATAGTTGATCAGCTGGCATGAATTTCGAGACAAGAAGCCTTAGATCGACCGGACAAAACCTTATTAGAACCGGCGAGGACGGGTGATATGGAGCCAATTGTCTCCGTGCTTTGCACACACACCCCTTTAGCTACCCCTAACTCTCCTGCACTATTTGATTTCGCTGCAATCAAACAGAAACCCTTCATTTCACAATTAAGCCATATTTTAATGCTTTTTAATCCAAATTTTTAATTCCAAAACCCTAATTCTCTACTATAAATACCATCCCCTACCTTGGCTCAGTACCATTCTAAAAACTATAGCAAAATTCTCTCAAAAAGTTCTTAACTACAAGTGGAGTTAGCGAGCAAGAAACTTCCGGCGAAAATCCAAGCAACATCCGGAGCTCCCGCGATACCACAAGGATTCTCTCCTCTTCCTTAAACTCTTCTTAGCATATTCAAACCATAAGTCTCTCCCAATCCTCCTCATTTTTCGTTTCTTTTCACTTTAAATCCAATATCGGTAAAAGTGGAGTTATACCGATATTTTCTTTTATAAAACCTATAACTCCATTTTCTTTTATCATTTGGGTAAAACCACTTTTACACAATACTTGTAACCATAAATACTAATGTTTAGAATTAATTTTAACCCAGAATCTCATGTGAAAAATCCATACTTGAACTTTTTTATTAAAATACCATGAACTTTGATATCACCTCTTTTAATATTTATTAAAACAATACCTTAGGAAAACTTTACAGGGTGACGACCTACCCCACACGCACACTTGGTTTCATAGCACGATACTCATTGAATATATTTTCGTTACGAAGTATAATATTATAATAAAATACCACATAACTTTAAAAACTGGATTTCTTTTAAAGCGATATTTTCTATCCTTTGCGATTACACATTTACAACTTTCTTTAGAGGACCCACTAATGGATGGTGCAGATTATCGCACATTCTTAGGCTGGTAGAGCGAGATGCAGATCTCCTCACGGAGTATTCGATCTCGAAAGAATTTAAATACGGTTTTTAAGAAATACGATTTTTTTAAATAAAATAAAATTATTTTGTAAAAATTAAAATTATATAAAATTACAAATTCATATTTTCAAAATATAATAAACCTATGTTTTTCTAAAAATAAAAGATTAACAAATGACAATAAAATACCATCAAGATACCAGAAAGGCAAGTTTTACAATAAAATGCCATGAACTTTCCAAGCAAAGTACTTATCACTAAAATACCCCCAAATACTTAAAATCCATGCTCATGACAATCTAAAGTAATACAAATCTCCCTCGAGCATTACTTTTTAATTATATTAAAAATATTTTTCATAAAACCCCATCGAGATATATAAAACAATATTTAAGGACTTTAGTAAATATAGGTTTAAGCGGGATCAATTCTTTTGAGACCTAGAGAGCCGGAGAAAATGAGTGCTTACCTATTTAAGGTAGAAAACTTAACGGAGTTATTAATGATAATTGTCTTGGAAAAAAAAACAAATGCTGCCGTCCATGTGCAGCAGTTACCGATGACTCCCGAACCTAATTCATGATAAATCTGTTTACAAGTGTCTGACTCAGTCTGAGTCCAATTCAAATCTGAATCCAAAATCAAATCCGAATACTTGATCATGAACATGAATACTTGAAATCAAATATCAATATCAAACATGTATATTTGACTTGACTTGATCGAACCATGGTTATAATTTGACTTGACTACTTGACTACATCCTGAACATGAATACTTGAACAATTTGTATCCATAGTTTTGGAAAGTCTGATAATTATAGTCTATACAATATATTACGTGGGGATAAAGGGGTAGATTAGTACGGAACGTATATCGTGACACGAGAGGTCACTTAAAAGACACCTACATGAATTCTCGTGCCGTTGTCCCGTGGGTTATGATAGGGTTTTGTACTACATGTTACCATTGTCCACGGGGTAATATGGACTCCTCTCGTATACATGAATATCTTCTTTATCAAGGTATAAACAACCACGTTATAATAACCCTCATATACCCGTATAACTTACATGTTCATTCACATTACGCGTTATATTCTCTTTCTTTTTTTAGAACTTACCGAACGCTAGTTCTCTGACGACATTCCTTTCTATTTCTTTCTTTGGAATGTTCGTCAGGAGGACAGGATTTCCAGAAGATCGAGTCTAGCCAGGAGGACTTAGATCAGGTTGCAGCACAGCCTGACTTCTAGTTTCTTGTACTTACTTTCATTTTGTATACCACTGTTTATGCACTGCTTTACTCATTGTATCTTTCTTTTTCAAACAATTGTATGTAAAGTTGAATGTAAATAAAGTTGCTATTTATTTTATACTCTTGTCATTCTTGTACATTTTATATATTACTTAATTACGCTTAACGTATTTATTTCTTAGTAAAAATGTTGCGGCCTGCCACGTCACCGTTTCTGTCTACTGGAAAGCGAGGCGTTACACATTCTCTTTATGTGATTTACTTATTTTAGCCGACCAGGACTGATCCGGGGGACAGTACCTGTATATAGTTGTACGGGCATTCATATACAAAAAGGGATTTCAAATCGAGCTATAGCCTCATTATTTTGACGGGTCTGGTATGACTCTGAAATCTTTTAAATTGTAAACCTCTTAACGCTATTCATTAAAATAGCATGACGTATATCTTAAATAAGATATCTATTATATTTCATACTATCACTTCTGCTTTATGCCGTGACATATCTATTTCCGCGGCTATTTTAAAGAAGAGGTTTATAGATATATACTTTCGGTTATATTGGACTTATACCTAGATACAGGTCATTTACATTGGATATATTCTACTTGGAATTTCATGATAATTAGTGTTGCATTATGATACATATGTATATCATATTATATTGGTACAGATTATGATAGTACTATACTTATGACCTAGGTATCGTCGTGCATTTCGATTTCTACCTTTAGATGTAATTTTATTTACTGAGTTGGCAACTCATCCCCGTTGTGCCACAGTTTATTGCAGGTTTTACCGCTTGGAGTATCAGCGGCTTGGGCACACATTCTTTTCGGTGATTGATTGGTAAGTGGGTTACTATTGTATCGTACTCACACTTGGTTATTCATATATTTTTGTATCTAGTGAAAACTCCATCAACTTAGAAATGGTATATCGTGGACTTAGAAGCGAGACTTAGAGCATGGGTGTTGTGATATCGCACTCATAGGAGTAGGCCTTTTTAGATTGTTGACTTTGTTTCGCTTTCCTTTTCTTCGCCATTGCGCGTCATATATTATTGCTTGGTTGCTCCACTGTTTGGGCGTGGAAGTTAGCTCCCGTTAGGATGCTATTTATATTATTATGTTGTATCGATTTATACAAAAATGCAAAGGAGGTGCTGTCAAATTTCAAAACGTCATAGATGCTTTTCAAACATACTTAGTTAAATTTAAAAGCTTTTTTAAACTGATTCCATCTGATGACTATTTTGAACTCACCTCCAATATTTTCAAAAGGGTTTAGATTCCGGATTTCGGCTTACTTGAACCGCGTCGACGTTTTTAGATGTCACGTGATTTAAGTGCCGGTCACGTGCCACATTTGGGTCGTGACACTTATTGTGGATATGATGTGTGAGTAGTCTATTGTTTAGGTAATGTGGACTACGATGATTAACGGCTTGCTTCTATCTTCTTCTCTTGATTGACAAAGCTTAAACAATAAACACAAGCCTAATATTTACTAAGTGGTGGTACTCTCTTGATAGAAAATGTGGCTTTCAATGGTTAACTTAAACCTCTAGCATATCCCCTATACTTGCTTAACCCCACATTTGTAAATATTAGAGTTGAGGTTAAGAATTAGGTTTGAATTGATAAAGTGTCGGTGAACTGTTTGATAGGGAAAATGGTTTTAAATGGTTAAATTAAATCTCTAGCATATCCCCTACACTTACATAACCTAACTTATCAATTTAAGACTACTTCGTATAATTTCATACATCTTATTTGCCACTTGTTATAACTTGATGTTGTGTACTAAACAATCTGTTGTTTAGATACTTTATTCTTATAAACTCAAGTAGTAAATGGAAGTATCCTTGAATCAAGGGAAAGAGAGAAGAGTATATCCATGATTCATCTTCCCAAACCGGAGTCTTGGTACTTGTCCCATAATCTCGTGTTTTTCCCGTCATTCCGTATTTTCATGCAACAACGACAAACAACTTTCAAAACCATTCTTTCTTTAACTCAAACAAATTCTTCTATAGTGTTTCATTTCCTGTGGATCGACATGTATTTGTCAGTTAGCTACAAGCGATCCGTACACTTACGGTATTATAATTTGAGATCTTGATTATGTATGACGCTAATTTCGATATAAACGACATATGTCATGAACTATTGAATTGCATGTACGATAGAAGGTTTTTCGAACACGCACAATGCAATAAAATGAGGGCCGGGAAGGGGGGGATGCAATAAAACAGGACGGGGTAGATCCCGCTGACTTGGGTAGAACCCCCCATTCTGCTTGGATTATTGCTGCATGTGCAACTAATGTGCCCGTGTACATACATAATCTCTGTATGTTGTTGCATTTTACAGTATATAACTATAGCAAACAATTTATTACTTCATCTGACATATGATTGTTTGATTTAACATTTTATAACTACTTGGGATATAGTACTGCAATTTAATGTTTGTTATTCCAATTTACATATGATAACGACATTTGATAAATATTACTGCATTTGATACGTCATCATTACAGCCGACATATGCAATTGAGAATAGAGCATTTTATTAAATGGTCTCTCAAAACTTGACTAATTATTAAAACACCTCCTAATACTTGATAATTACTATTTAGTCTCTCCAAAAACTTTAAATGATTTCTATTATGTTCCCCTGCTTGCTAAAATCATTCTATTTCTCTCGTTCCGTCAGGTATCTAACGGAGGATGTTGGGGCTAAGACTTTAAACCCTCACACCCTTTTTTTACATTTAAAATCCTCAAGTTCGACCCCAAATCAAAATTAGAGTTGGGGATTTGCTCTATCAAAACTCAATTCGCCATGAAAACGGGATCTTCTTCCTCAACGTTTTCTTCACATGCACTAGTGGAATGCGAATATGGTCATATTCATAGGCAAGCCACAAGTGAAAAAACTAAATCGAAGGGAAAGAAGTCAAGTTATTTAAGGAGAGCGTTTTGGAAAAGAAAAAGATTGATTCTCGAACGAATTCGAGAGTAATTGAGGAAGTATTAGATCGCAGCGTAGTCTGCTCTCTTACCTTACGAGATTCTCGACACATCGACATTATTTTTGGATGGAAATTTTGGAGGGGGCAAAAAGTAACAATTTAGAGGTTTTGGGTGGCACGATTTAAAAAGGGAACATGACTGGCACAAGGATCACGTGAAGTCATGTGGACTCCATCGTAATCCAAGTAAGCCAAAATCAGGAATCTAAAACAAATATACGTGGAAAATAGATAATGATAAGTAGAGGTGAAATTTTAGAGAACTTTTGTAAAAAAGTAAAGTTTGTTTTGAAAGATTGTTTGAAAAACGGACAGTTTGTAAATTTTGAATAAAACAAGTACAATGATAATAAGCATAGCAACATCCTACATACAAAAGCTAAATCAACACCCAAACAGCGGATAGACAACCACGCAATAATATACGACGCCAAAGGGCGAAAAATCAACAAAGCGGAAAGTAAACAACATAAATAAATATCTAGTCGACTCTATACGAGTCCGACAACAACAAAATATACAACTCTATAGTCTCGACAATATACTAGACTTGGTTTTTAATGGAGTACTTCTAGATACAATAAGATATAAGACAAATGCAGATACAAAATATAAACCATCAACTCAAAATATGCGCAACCACACCCAAAAGATAGCAGACGTGCCAAATAAGCCGCTATAGATTCAAGCGGTGAAATCTATAAAGAACTATAGCACAACGAGAGTGAGTTGACAACTTGTGAGTAGAATTATATAATAAGGTAGAAGTCACATGGATAAGCAGTGAAACAAGTAAAGTATGATAAATGTGTACATCAAGGAAGGTAAATAAGCACGCGTCAAAACTAAAGTTCGAGCGATGGAATATAATCATAGTAAGCCCTCATATACAACCCGTGTACCGCTATCTTAACATGTGAAATATGAATTTGTGTATGGTTATCATGTTAATATCAAGTGTTCCCCGCCGAAAACATGGAGACGCGACGGCGCGGGTCCGTCTTGCCTGAATTTCGGGGCAGATGCTAATTGATGCTATCCGTCCACCTCTCCGAAGATGCCAAGTTGATTTATGACACCGTATATCGAAGGTTTAAACGGATGCGGCCGATGTAACAGACATCGTTAGATTCCCCCTTATTTGAGGGGTTTTTGATTATGGGGACGCTCTTCCCTGCAGGCGCAAGCCCCTGCAGTTAATTACGCTACTGCATCGCGGTAACAATTTTTTCCTTCTTCAGATGGTCACTTCGTGTCGTGGGTGTTTGTTTTGTTTTTTGGTTGCCCGTGGATTGTATACGGAGACTAATTTATGTTGTCGCCCATAGGGCGTGGATTAGTCCAAATCTATATTTTCTTAGATTTGGGTTTGGGGGTTGGGTTTAAAGATACGTTAGTCTCACTTGAGACTAAGATCAACTTAAACGTTTGTTAAGGATACGTTAGTCCAATTTTTAGACTAAGATCAACTTAACAGGATCGTTTAGATCCGACAAGAGAGCAATTGGGCTCTATAGTTTAGTTTAGGAACATTGCGGTCGATTAGTTTAAGGACATCACGGTCCAGCATTAGTTTAAGAACATCTCGGTCCAGGTTAAGGACATCATAGTCGGTGAGTTTAAAGACCTCACAGTCAAGGTTACGGACATCATAGTTCGTGAGTTTAAAAGGACCCCACGGTCCGTAGAATGTTTGGTTGTCGGGACCCGTCACCTCTCTGAAGACGTTGAAGGATTACAACGACAAATATCAGAGGAGTTCAGAGATGTACCCTCGAACCGATGTGAGTTGGTTGAAAGATCTGTAGTCCAATTTGGGGCTAAGATCTGTTAAAATATTTATGAGCCGATGGGCTCAATTAATATAACTTGAGGACTTATGGCCAATATTGGGCTAAGTCCAATCAGATTAAAATGTTTAACATTTTATTTTGGGCTGTTGAGCCTTTATTTAGGCTTGACCCTAATGCCGAGCATTGATTTATATTTTGACAATGTCTTTGACTTTTATTGAATGCTGAGCATTCATCAGAGCTCTGGGCTTATTAAAGAACAATTTATGTTCTGTCATCGCAATACGTGGTGCGCTAAGCGTTTTGCGCCAGTAAAAGAGCGCAGTGCGCTTCTGCCACGTGGCGCACATGTAAGGGACACGTGTCGCACTTGGCGCTAGGCGCTGGATGATGAGCACATGATGCCAGTTTATGAGCGCTGAGCGCTAAACCATGAGCGCATTGCGCTTTCAGTTTAATGGCACAAACGTGAGTGACGCGTGGTGCGTTTGGCACTGAGCACCAGCCCATGAGCGCAGTGCGCCATTTCAGAAGCGCAAAGCGCAAGTTGTTAATTGGCGCATACGTGATTGATACGTGGCCAATTTGGAGCTGAGCGCCAGTCCAGAGAGCGCAGAAGCGCAGTTCAAGAGCGCAAAGTGCATCTGATCAATTTTATGATCTGGAAAACAAATTTTATATTCTTTAAAAGAGACTTTGTCTCAAGATCTAAGAACAACAGTTCTTATTTTTGCAGGAGATATTTCCAATCTTTTATGTTGATGAAAGGCTTTGCCTTTATAGATCCATGATCTGTGAGAAGAATTATGTTCTTCTTTTATTTTATGATGAGATCTTTTGATTTTTTTATGAAAGACCTAGGTCATGTAGATCTATGATCTTTAAAGAAGTAAATTTTTCTTTTTATGAGATGATTTCATCTCTATGTTCATCATTATCATTTTACCTTGAAGAAGGATCTTCTTGCAAGAGCTTGCTCTTTATCTTTGAGTTTCTCAAAGTTTAGGGGGGGGGTTCTCTCTTTTTTCTATATCTCTATATCTCTCTCAGAGACTTGAAGTCTAGGGGCCTTTTTATAGGGTAGGCTGATTTGTTGAATCAGTTAAAGAGATCTTCCTCTGATTGATTTGGGGATGTTTCCCCACTATTGGATCCCTGATCCTAGGGCTTCTGTTTTACAGAAGGCAATCTTCTTGTTTTTAACAAAATTAGAAAATCTTTCCATACAGAATTTATTATGTCTTTTGGTAATTTTTATTTACCGTTGGATCATTGATCCAACGGTGCTCTGATTTAGAGAGCACAATCTTGTTATTTAGAAAGATTTTGAGGAATTTTTCCTTAACAGAGTTTAATTCTGATTAATTAATGATTTATCATTATTATTAGATCTTTTGACCTAACGGTGGGGAGTTTTTAATTCCAATGCTAGTGCACCCGTGCTTTGCATGTGGTGCGCTGCTCAGAGCCCAGTGCACTTGGCGCTAGCGCACACGTGCTTTGCACGTGGTGCGCTGCTCAGAGCGCAGCGCACTTAGCGCTAGCGCATCCGTGTCTTACACGTGATGCGCTACCTAAAGCGCAGCGCAGCTAGCGCTAGCGCATCTGTGTCTTACACGTGGTGCGCTGCTTAGGACGCAGCATCTGAAGCGTTGCTTCAATTTGAAATTTAAATTTGAAACAGAGTTTTGCTCTGATTGGGGGAAACAAATTCCCCCCCACCGTTGCGCTCACGTGGCCCACATGTGAGTGCAGCGGTGGCAGCATCTGCGCCCTCGGATCAATTAAGAAGTTGAAACGGCATTCATTGCCTATAAATAGGACCTTTGGTCCTCTGGGATGATCACTGCTCATCGTCTTCCTTGTTTTTCTGAGAAATTTCATTCTCTCACAGAGCATAGCTCTCTATCTTAAGAAATTTCAAGAGTCAAAACTCTGCCAAAATTTAGATAAAGATTAAATCTTTTAAAGTTCTAGGGTTTTACCCATTAGCAAAGCCTTACTCTTCATAGATCTTTGATCTAAAGAAAACACTTTTAAGGCTTCTTTGATAGAGCTTTGCTCTCTTGGAATCATGGATCTTAAAGAGATCTTTTTCAGGGTTTCTTAACTCATTAACAGAGCTTTGCTCTTCTGATAACATGTAAATTTGTTAATCTCTTAAGAAGAACTCTTAAGAGTTTATTCATGGATCTTGAAGATCCCATAATTTTTAATTCATAAAAATTGATTTCAATTTTTCTGATGGATTATTTCATCGTTATTTTTTTCCAGAGCAAGGCTCTTGAGGAATTTTATTTCTTCATGATTAGAGTTTGATAAGTGTCACTCTGTCATAGAGCATTGCTCTCAAAGGGAGATTTACTCCTCTGACCGAGAGATCTCTTATTTAATGAGAATTTCTTTTGAGGATTTCCTCACTTAATGACAGCCTTATCAAATTATGAAGTTGTTTCATTAATGATGAACTGTCATCTAGATTTTGTGGGCCCCCCCCTTTGCTCCCCTTTTTACTGCATTGCAGCGCGGTACAAATTTGAAAGTACCAAATGTCGGAATTTAAATTATAGTACTGACAATTGACTTTTGTCCCTTTTTGCACAGGCGACATGTCTTTCGATCTCTTTTTCCCATTTGTTCGTTCAGAAGGAGGATTCTCTAGAGTGCCTGTAGACCGGGAAGTCCTAGCTTTTGATCAAAGATCATGACCCGAAACACAAGAATCTTCAGCTTTGGGGGACATGGTATAATCAGATTATTAAGGGTCGGCAAAACTTTTCGTGCGCGGTACCCTAAGAGCCCATCATGGCGATCCATTACGCCGACCCACCCCCGGTGAACTATACCGTGGAAGAAGTCAACTGGACTTCGGGAGGTCTTCTTTAGCCTACTATGGCTTCGATACCCGTTCAGCCTCCAATGGCTTTGGATACCCTGGGGCGACGTATTTGTCAAGGCGAGGCGCGACCGTAGGGACAATCATATATGATTGGCCTAATTCCTCGTCATCCGACTGGTTATCTGCAATGGGCCCGTTATATTTTGTCAGCGAAGAAGTCGCAATTGCTAAGGCTTGGGTTGTATCCCGCAATTTATGCTTCTCTCTTCCAGTATCCTACGCTTCCCGCCTGGTGGGTTAAGGCCTTTCTGGAGCAGTGGAATATTCCTACCCATACCTTCTTTTCGCTGGACCGAAAAGTATCGATCTCCTTAGAGGAATTTGCAGAAGTTTCTAGCTTACCGGTTATGGGGGAGCATTATGAGGAACTGCTTCCTACAGATGACTATGTTTTTGGTGCCAAGCCAGTGAAGACCGGCCTTACCCCGGAGAGCGCCACTCAACACTAATTTCCTAGTTTGATCAAAGTGTTGAATGTTTATGAGGGCCTTTTCCTCGAATCTGGGAGCCGCGGGGTTAATTTTGAGGACTTCATCACTCATTTTCTTCATCCGGAGGTCCTCTCGAAGGAGGCTGCTAAATTCGCCACGCTTGACGACCCTTTCGGCTTAGGTTTAAACAACCTGCCGACGGCGGAGGTAGATCAGAAGAGTTTCTTCCGTCCCAACACTCCAGTTGTTTCTTTCGTGGAGATCGCAGTCCCTGGGATTGATGAGAAAACGTTCTTTCTGGGGTTTCTTGGGCTATGGCTGAGCTGGTTTGCGCTCCCGATGCACCTTCGCCGTATGAGGCCGTCTGTCTTCTATCCGGCTCACCGAATGATTATTGGGGTGAAAGTGGCTATCGGGGTCGCCGGTTTAGCTCATTTGTATTACGGCCTTAGTCAAGCGGCAGATACTACTGAACCCGGAGTGCAGCATGTGAACTTCTCGATGCATTACTTCATGTCATAGCTCGAGCTACATGCACTTGGCATTTTTGGTATCCATAAAAGGCCTTCATTCTATGACAGGTGCGGCTTCCCCCGGATTATGCAATTAGTCGGCGCATCTATTGTAAATCCGTAACCGCGGGAAGCTAGAGGTTTGCTCCTTCGTCCTCGCAAGGTTGGAGATGGCATGACCTTCACCGACATGATTTTGACCATCGGCAAAGAGTTCGCAACAACGGTGCAGCCATTGCGAGACATTTTTAAAGATGGAGCCTCTGTTTTGAAAGCTCGGGAAATGCTCCATTTATATTCTATCAGACTGGGCTTTCTAGTGTTTAGAAAAAATGATGCGGCGTTATTCATGAGATACAATCCGCATCGTTTTGCCCAACAATTGAGCTATAATCAGGAGTTCCGCTGGAGGCTTTCTTGCTAGAACCTGCTGCCATCGAAGAGGGGATGCAAAACGCGCTGCATCATTTTATGCGCATGAACACAGGGTCCAATTTCTTTATCAGCGAACCGAGCTGTGTCCCGAAGGCCCTTAGTGTGTACGTGGAGTGGTACCAGCATTCAATGGGCGCCGTCATCAGGGAAGAGAAGCGACTGCTGCTCGATCGCAAAGGTGCACCCCCTGCTGGCGATTGAAACGTCCTCCTGAAGCGACAGACCATTGTCCCACCTCTGCTAAGAGAAGCTGCCGTGATCGAAGTCCCGCACGACAGGCCAGGACTACCGATACCCCGGGCTCCTGTAGAAAAGGTGACTGTAGCTTCCCCCGATTCTGGCATGGGTTCAGATATCAAGACTCGTCGTCCTAAAGTGCCTAGCAAGTGTAAGCTTGTGCTAGCTGCGACCGGAGCTCGCTCGCAGAAAAGGAAGAAAAAGTCGATCCTTTCTTTCGACGTTGTACTCAGCCAGGAGCCTCACGCTCCTTATGGCGAGGGCCTGAGCGAATATGGGACAAACGAGGGTCTATTCATGCCACCAGATGATACTGATCTGGCAGCTGCCATTGCAGCTTCTGAGCAATTGGCAAGCCACGAAGCAGGACTGGCCATCCTCGTGCAATCAGGTAACCATTAGCTGTATCTTTCATCATTGCATCATATTTTTGTCATCATGTTTTGACTGACACTTTTCCCCTTTTTTTAACAGGCATTTCCACCGAAGAAGCTCTTGCGGCTTCTCTTAGGACCTTTGAGGAGGAGGAGAGGATTTGCGCTTCACTGGCGTTGGTATATTTCGGCTCACCGCGTCTCTGGTCCTGTTTCTTATGGGTAATCTGACCCCTGCTTTTCATCTTATTACAGGAGCTACCTCTACTCAGGTTATTCCAGGCATGGCACCGACTTCATAGGGCGATGCAGAGACGCTTCCTGGGTCGGCTATCGAAGTCTCAGTTCCGCCGATATTGCCGAAAGAAGTTTCACTTAAGCAACCGATGACGGATACCATAACGGCTCCAGAGGTAACCCTTGGCGCGGACGATGACGTCCTATTGAAGGAGGTCTTTAGAAGATCTGCCCTCATAGACTGGGCGGAGAGGAAGCGTAGGATGCGCGTGGCAAGTGAGCGTGCCACCACCTTGGATGCGGGTGCGGGTTCAAGCGCTGTTACACCTGCCCCTACTCCTTCAGAGGATGCTCTGGCTGCCTTGTCCACCGCCCATAGACAGGCAGCACGTGCGGCTTGGGAAGCAATCGAAAAACCGATCCGAGGTAACGTGACATTGGTTATTTTTTGTCAAACTTTTAACTTTCAGGTTCTCATATATCCTATCTTGCAGGGCCGAATCTTGCCGAAGAAGTGGCGGCAACCACTGAGCCTGAGGTAGTGGCAGGTGGGACAGCCATGATCGCCGAGCCTGAGGTAGCAGTAGGTGATACAGCTACAATCGCCGAGCCCGAGGTAGCGGTAAATGAGATGGCTACAATCGCCAAGCCCGAGGTAGCCACTCTTTCTCTGTAAGTCTACGGTAGCGCCCCGGCCGTCTGTCCGAGGCCAAAATGCGGAAACGAAAACTTTTCAAAACTTGAAACCGGCGCTATCGCAGACTTTAATCCCGGATCGAACCATTAACCTAAAACTAGCTAACTAGAGAAGGGTTAGAAAGCCTATACCGATCGATCCGTGTCCTTCGGTCTTTGGCCACCATCCCAAGCTCCTCGCGGCATCTCCGATCTCCGGTCTTCTCGTCGGAAAGGGCACCACATCTTCGAATCCTTTTACGGGCTCCCGCCTCTGAACCGAGGCAACTCGAACACGAAGTTTGCCAGCCGACGTGTCCAAGATTGCTGTAGAATATACGTAGAACACTTTGCCTCAAGGGTTAATTGAAGTTGCCTTTAGGAGTGGAGATGGAGAAATGAACTTTTGGAAATGGAGCTTAGGAATTTTTCCTTGCAAATGAAATGAATCATCTTTTCACCAAAAGAATTGGGGGCTGTCCAAATGAGGGCTCGGCCAACTTTTGAGAGGAGGGAGGTGAGGGCAAGAGCAAGAGAGAGATGGTGACCATAAGCAAAAAGCTATAAAAAACCTCACAAAAACATCACCTCAATCAAGAATAAATCACCAAAGAAAGCAAGCTCAAACAAGAGCACTCAAGTGCTTCCAGAAACTGCTGAAGCCCCAGAAACTGCAAAAAACACCCTGCATTTAGTAAAGCCACTTTTGCAAGGAACCCCCTTTCAAAGCAAAATTCAGCCATGTAAGGAAAGAAGGAAAAATGGCCGAAACGGAATGCAAACTGGTAACTTCAAAAAGCGATCCCGTAATAAATTACAGGATAACCCCGCGACTGTATATACATACCCGCATTTGTATTCCAACCGAATACAAATGTAATGAGACAAAATCTACACAGTATAATAATAGGATCCGGCTTAAACAAAAGCCCGCTAGTATTATCCGTCCGAACCATGACACGTGCACAAGTGCACGCATATGTTCGAACCCTGCCATAAACCCATATAGCCTTTATAACATTTCGCCCGAAACTTGAGAAACTGTCTGTAGGGGACACTAAAGACTCGTCAATACTTTGGCTATGCATTTAACCACTAGCACTTCAGTGGTACTAGCCGTACGTAACGGGCTATCAGGTATTGACCAAAAGGGAGGTCGATGAGCGAACTCATCCTGACACCCTACTGAGCCTGTCAGTGACAATATCCGTACAGTCCGGTCTGTTCGTCTATGAGCATCGCATGTCGGGCCTAGGGGGTTAGTAAAATTCAGACACCAAAAAGCGGTACAAGTCGTGTCGGAGTGTAGCCCAGAACACCCTGAGATACTACTGGAATACCTACCAGTAAATCTCCTGCCTTGGCCAAGGACTTCGTGTAATGGCTCTCATAGACACAGCACGATCTCACCCCCAATATCGGGAGAGACGAAACCCCTGCCGATCCGCTCACTGCCTCCATGTGGCTCGGGACTGTACCTAACTAAAACCTGTTTGCACGACTCCTTTGAGCCATGGTAGGGTAGTAATCAAAGCACAGTGGGAACTCACACGAGACAAATGACGATCTCAGGTCGATGAACTAACCTGTACACATGTCACCAGGGAGCTGCTATCTGACGTCAGGTATAATACCAACTAGCATGTTCCCGGTGAGTCCTGTCCGGTGTACCCATAACCCAATGAGCCCCTGTATACATCTTAGGTGATCCAACTGACACCAATGGCTTATGAGACCGGCCACCGCCCCTCGTCGGGGTCTCGACTGTATACACTAGTCTACTCTGGAGTATCGATGCCCTGTCTCGAAACTCCCTCGACTAGGGACCTTTTAAGGATGTGCTTATAGACCCCAGCTCTCACGTATATGATCGCCATCATACTGCTGGCCGTTATGCAAGAATCCTAAGGGCTCTATCAATGTGTAATAGTGACCTGTAAGGTCACCTAAAGCTGTACACGATGATAAAGATAAACCAGATAGCATACTATCATTTCAAGTAAGACTGTCCTACCGGCATAGGTCCTCCCTCAATCATTGCAATCATGTGCCTGTGATCCAATAATTGACTCTGAGGGCATTATATCCAACAATCTCCCACTTGCACTCAAGGCTAATTATTGCGATGTTGCATACTCACAGCCCGTGTGATACCGAACACCCAACTCCTCTACTAATCAGTTTCACAAAGCCCGTCCGCGAAACGATTGCGTTCGAGGAACAGCCTCAGTTAGTGGATCCGCCCTGATGTTTCTTTCTATGTCTCTCTTTATCTCAAGTTCGCGGAGAAAGCTATCTCCTGAAATGAGCAATACCTATCTTAGAATATGTCTGGATATCTGATGGGACCTAGTTCATAAATGAACTCCAAATCCAAACTTCTTAGACTGTATCGTCAACCGAATTTAATCAGTATCCTGCGCCATGCCTCCCTCAGTATCCCCTTGGACCACCTGTCCAAATTACCGCCCCTCTTCAGAGGGAAAACTTTAACTCTGACAGTCACTCTGTCACCCAGGTCACCTTGGAAGCCTGGAATGATAACCGTCTCCCGAAAGAGGCTGTTGTTATCATATCCCTAGAACATCTACTTATGTTCTAAAACTGCTTCTGAACGTTTCTCCAGGATATGATTAATATCAACTTATTGCATCTAGTACAAAAACAACATCTGGTGTGGTACTTGACATCTCATGATTAACTCAATTGCCTAAGCAAGTGATCTGCCAATCATGCACATTCCTCTCCCCTTTAGTCTGTAAGACAGCTTTAGAGAGGATGACTCCATCACCTGCAGGTACACTACCGTGCCAGGAGTCGTCCATTCTAAAACACCTTTAGAATGCTTTCTATGTACCCAGATTGGGAAACTACCCAAATCTAGATCTAAAACCATAGATCTAGTAATCAGAGTGTCTGATATTATATCTATATCCTATGTGGAGAAACCACTGTGTGACAACCAAAGTATAACCGATCGTAGTATAGGAATTTCACTTCCTACTATGTGTATGTCATCCATATATCAGGACATCACACCCTACTACCTTCTTAACAGATCCATCCCCTATTCTGATGAATTCAAACCTATGACTATCACATCAGAAATAGATGATCTATCTCCGCTATATCTGCTTTAGTCCATAAATAGACATAAGCTACTTGTCCACTAGGCTTCCGCTGCTCCCACTGACTACGACAACCCTCTGGCAGAGTCATATACACGTGCACTTCTAGAGCTAGTTTAGAACGACGCTATACTCATCCTCCTGCCAGGTCTCATAGCCTGGAACAACAGTAGTGTCAAGTCTGGGTAAACAAGAATCTCCCTGTCACCGTCCTTGAGGCTACCGGAGCACCTCTCGGGTGCCTGAGGTTACCCACCATATCTACAGAGTGGCTAATGGAATGTCAAACCAGATTGAATCTTTAGGTCCTATTAAATTTTCAGTAATCATTTGAGGTTCTGGAATCACTTCCAGTTCTACCATACTCCCACTACTGTTTTCTGAAAAAGAATCCATTTTACTAAAACTGTGGTGAGTCAAGAACAATATCACTATTGATCTTCCAGGTGGTAGAAAGTCAACCCTCGTTATAGCCCGGGTCAACCCACAAATAGCCATTACAGAAACGTGCCTTGAGTTATCCAGAGTCTGGTTTTAAGCATAAGCCGGACAACTCCCCGTACCTTAAAATTGTTAAGATATGAACTATTCTATATCCAATATAGAAACAGAGGCACTGATTTAATTGGAACCAGATTCAAATCATGCAGCTGTCTCCAGTGCATATCAACTAAATGAAGAGAGGCCGATCAGCATTACTCAACTTAGGAGTGCTTCCAATTATGAGTAACCTGAAAGAGAAGTAAGTTCTCTTAATCATTACTATCAACTGAATACCATACACAAGTATCTACATCTTCGATCATCTTGAAGAATCCTGATACTTGCAATACCTGGTTCTCTACTTTATTCATATACCTATAACTTCTCAAAACTTGGACCTTGTATTTCTATGAAACACATGTCTAAGAACTAGAGAAGTCATAAGTAAACAGAATATAGTATGAGTACCAACCCCTCTGTCCTAATGGACACTGGACAACATACAATACTCTGTATAAGTCCCCTGAGTCAAGTAACTCATTTCCTGTGTGTCGTAGGTTGAAAACTGTACTTATGGTTAAGAAGAATTACACCGCTGTTTAATGCTCCTTACCTAACCATCCACTGATATAGGTAAATGTCATAAACATAATTTCAAAAAGTTATATCTCACTTTATAAAAAATAAATGTACATATATATCAATTTGAAATTGGTGCATAACAACGGATATTCAAAACTAAATATCTGCCGTCCGGCAAACAACTCAGGCGATTTCCTCAAATATCACCAATTACAACGAATCCCGATATAATGAGGATGATCACCAAATTCCCAATAACTTACTCCCACTCATCATCTGTAAAACCATACAGATGTGAGAATCAAACCTGGTAAATACATACCCTGGAGCAAGGGCTAATTGGGAAATCAGTTTTCTTTTAACAATACACAGTGAAACTGAAACATATAAATGTTTCGAAGGGGTATCCGGGTATTCTTAGTAATGCCTCTTCCATTATCAGATTCACAACTGTAACCGTATACTTCTTTGCCATCTCTCCAAATCCCTTTATATGTCTTTAGTCATTACCTTCTGTACACCCCTTTAGGCTAAATGGTTTTCTTCCCTCCCTACCGTTCGGCACCAGCCTATGGTTTGGAAGAAGGCTATCCAATAAGCATAATGGGTGTACTCTCCTAATCCTAGGAGTACTCATAACCTGAGAGAAGGTGAAGATAAAAGACAGCTGAATAAAACCTTATTCCTATTTCTCCTGAACCAGAATCCATCCCTGAACTGGAACAACTTCCTTCGAGTTCGTATATAACCATACGATGGAGTATCCAAATAACCGTGGATATTCGTAGTGATACGGAATGTCCTGGAGAAATACAAAAGTGAAGTAGGAGTGGCGATGAAATACTTGGTTTGGTCGTGAATAGCAGTCGCAGTTTACTTTGCCCTCTTACTAATCATTTATTTGTCTTTACTTAATACCTTCTGCACACCTTCGTTAGGCTAATTGGTTTTCTTCATTCCCCACCGTTCGGCACCTGCCTATGGTTTGGAAGAAGACTGTCCAATTAGCGTAATAGGTGTACTGTCCTAATCCAGGGAGCACTCGCAATCTGAGAGAAGGTAAAAGGAAAAGACAACTGAATAGTCCTATTCATTTTCTCCAAAACAGGAAACCATCCTCGAATCTGGAACAAGTTCCTTCGAATTCATATATAACCGTACGATGGTTTTATCCAATGGAAGTGGATGGTCGTAGTAATACGGGGTGTTCTGGAGAAAAGGGTAAAAGTAGGAGTGGCAATGAGGTATGCAACTCAGACAATCCAAAAGCCAGTGTTTTAAGAAAGTTCGGTTAATTTGGTCACTGAGTTATAGTCTAGGGTCGGGTCATAGTCGCTGCCAATGAGAGTGAGAAAAGAAACACTCTGCGTGCACTCTAACCTAGATCAGAATGGTTATCAATTTATCTAATCAGGAAACCTCCCACTGTATCGTCAAATTCTCCTCCAAACCTGAAAGAAGAATTAGTCGGGATCACCCGAGGAGTAAACCAACTCATCAGTGGGAATCGGGATCCAACTATCATCACATGATAACGTGATGAAATCCACTCACATTATCACACTCCAGAAGGTATGCGCATATCTGACAAGTTTCAGTTTCTTTAGAAACTCCCGATGTGATTTTTACCCCATGCTCTTATGACCTTGACGAAGGCCAACAAATCATAAGTCACATGTCAAGTTCTACCCGTCATTGTCCAGGTTAATTTGAACCCACCCGTACAAGCCCTTGACGAAGGTCAACAAGGCTATACGACTGTCCCAAACCAACGCATCTATCTATGCAACAGAAAGTTAACAAGGAGCTACCATTCATTATGCCTTGACGAAGGTCAACAAACATAGCATGAATACTAAGTGCTACCCGTCTGAAATGACGGAGGGCTACGAATGGTTTTTGGCGAAAAACCTTTAACGTAATAAACTTGATATCGTTGAAGGAACCGGATAGCTTTTTATGAAAATATAGTGGCGAAAACCTTTGCTAAAGAGGTCACTCCCGGTGAAGGGATCTCGGCTCTTTCCCCGTAGAATGAGGTGCAGGATATTCCAACTGAATACCACGATGCAAAGAAAAAAGTAATCGACTATAGTGAAGTTATTACGCTGACGCAAACTTCTGTCCAAGGGGTCACTCTCGGTGAAGGGATCTCGGCCCTTGCCTCGTCGACTGAGGTGCTGGATATTCATAACCGAATACCACTGTGCAAAACAAAAGAGAACGTCCTTGCAATAACAAATTTTTTTTTGAAAAATGTTCCAACAACATCAGAATAGATTTGTTTAGCTTGCATTGATCTGAATCAATACAGTCCCATCATTTAATCACACCACAAAAGAACAAAAATATGATGTATGTATATGCCATCCGCATTCGCCACCGGGTCCCGTCATCACCCATTAGGTTACTTAACTAACGACAGAGCGAGGACTGGACTAGCGCGGGTGTAAAACATATACAACATCTACTAGTATATATATAGCAATATATAATAATCGCTCCAGGCGTGATAAATGCAATATCACAGAAATGTAATAAGCATCACAGAACAATACAGATAATCTGGGATCCCCGGGTTTCCTTTGAGCCGCAAGTGAAACCCGACGTTCCCCTGGTCGTGTGGATAGCCTGTGCAATGAAAATCCTAGACCCCTACGGGTGCGGCAAGCTACCCACCAAAACCTGAAGCGAGGAAGCCCCCTTCACAAAGTGAATGGACCACCCAGCACTTCACGGAATCCGGTAACTTGAGCACCCCTCCTTGGGTCAACCTATACCCCCTACGAGTGCGGCGAATAGCCCGCCAATTCTAGAGTAAAGCCCCCTCCATCTCAAAGCCATGAGATGCGGGCTCGTTGCCCTCTAGAACCCGGCTATCCGTGCACCCTACCGTGGGGTAATCCTAGTACAGAAAGTAAAATATATATACAACGGGTACATCGACCTCAGCCCGGTCGTGCCCCAAAAGAATAATATACAAACAGGCAGTGACAGCAGTCCACATGTCGGACGCTCGCCCCGCGATATCAAATGTATAAATATAACCAAACTGTACTACCATTGCATCCAGGCTATCCACCACGAAAAATCCGCAACATCACAGTACAACACTGAACATCAACGTGAATGTCACGTTCGCAAATCCGTCTAAAAGGGCTATAGCAATTAGACAAGATTTATCGATCAAATGACATTCACGGTCACAGATATAATGTAAGTACTGCAAACTAACATATTTAAATTTTCGATCGACAAAATTTCCCGAAGTGGGCCCCAAGTACAATTCCCAGTACTCAAAATAATCTGGGCCCAAACAAAAAATTCCAGAAACCAAATTTCCACACAGAAGACCACCACAAGAAAAATTGTGTAATGAAGCCCCAGACTCGCGGCAGAACCATGGCCAAAACGAGGGTAAGGCTGCAGTTCCGCGGCGTAACAGAGACATCATTCTTCAAAATTTCTGCAATGGTCTTATAAAAGCCTGCCAGATTTTCTGAAACACTAAAAATAATTTTTCGACGACAAAATAAATTCGACAGAAACTTTAGTATTGGAAATGCGGTTTCGGAAATTTTGTTCGATCGATATTTTAAATACGTTAGAACAAGCTAGTAAAGGTTAATGGCGTGGCTCTGATACCATGTAAGTCTACGGTAGCGTCCTGGCCGTCTGTCCGAGGCCAAAATGCGGAAACAAAAACTTTTTCAAAACTTGAAACCGGCGCTATCGCAGACTTTAATTTCGGATCGAACCATTAACCTAAAACTAGCTAACTAGAGAAGGGTTAGAAAGGCTATACCGATCGATCCGTGTCCTTCGGTCTTTGGCCACCATCCCAAGCTTCTCGCGGCATCTCCGATCTCCGGTCTTCTCGTCGAAAAGGGCACCACATCTTCGAATCCTTTTACGGGCTCCCGCCTCTGAACCGAAGCAACTCGGACATGAAGTTTGCTAGCCGACGTGTCCAAGATTGCTGTAGAATATACGTAGAACACTTTGCCTCAAGGGTTAATTGAAGTTGCCTTTAGGAGTGGAGATGGAGAAATGAGCTTTTAGAAATGGAGCTTAGGAATTTTTCTTTGCAAATGAAATGAATCATCTTTTCACCAAAAGAATTGGGGGCTATCCAAATGAGGGCTCAGCCAACTTTTGAGAGGAGGGAGGTGAGGGCAAGAGCAAGAGAGAGATGGTGACCATAAGCAAAAAGAAGCTACAAAAAGCCTCACAAAAACATCACCTCAATCAAGAATAAATCACCAAAGAAAGCAAGCTCAAACAAGAGCACTCAAGTGCTTCCAGAAACTGCTGAAGCCCCAGAAACTGCAAAAAACACCCTGCATTTAGTAAAGCCACTTTTGCAAGGAACCCCCTTTCAAAGCAAAATTCAGCCATGTAAGGAAAGAAGGAAAAATGGCCGAAACGGAATGCAAACTGGTAACTTCAAAAAGTGATCCCGTAATAAATTACAGGATAACCCCGCGACTGTATATACATACCCGCATTTGTATTCCAACCGAATACAAATGCAATGAGACAATATCTACACAGTATAATAATAGGATCCGGCTTAAACCAAAGCCCGCTAGTATTATCCGTCCGAACCATGACACGTGCACAAGTGCACGCGTATGTTCGAACCCTGCCATTAACCCATATGGCTTCTACAACGTTTCGCCCGAAACTTGAGAAACTGTTTGTGGGGGACTCTAAAAACTCGTCAATACTTTGGCTGTGGATTTAACCACTAGCACGTCAGTGGTACTAGCCGTACGTAACGGGCTATCAGGTATTGACCAAAAGGGAGGTCGATGAGCGAACTCATCCTGACACCCTACTGAGCCTGTCAGTGACAATATCCGTACAGTCTGGTCCGTTCGTCTATGAGCATCGCATGTCGGGCCTAGGGTGTTGGTAAAAGTCAGACCCCCAAAAGCGGTACAAGTCGTGTCGGAGTGTAGCCCAGAACACCCTGAGATACTACTGGAATACCTACCAATAAATCTCCTGTCTTGGCCAAGGATTTCGTGTAATAGCTCTCCTAGAAACAGCACGATCTCACCCCCAATACCGGGAGAGACGAAACCCCTGCCGATCCGCTTACTGCCTCCATGTGGCTCGGGACTGTACCCAACTAAAATCTGTTTGCACGACTCCTTTGAGCCGTGGTAAGGTAGTAATCAAAGCACAGTGGGAACTCACACGAGACAAATGACGATCTCAGGTCGATGAACTAACCTGTACACATGTCACCAGGGAGCTGCTATCTGACGTCAGGTATAATACCAGCTAGCATGTTCCCGGCAAGTCATGTCTGGTGTACTCATAACCCAATGAGCACCTGTATACATCTTAGGTGATCCAACTGACACCAATGGCTTGTGAGACAGGCCATCGCCCCTCGTCGGGGTCTCGACTATATACACTAGTCTACTCTGGAGTATCGATGCCCTGTCTCGAAACTCCCTCGACTAGGGACCTTTTAAGGATGTGCTTATAGACCCCAGCTCTCACGTATATGATCGCCATCATACTGCTGGCCGTCAAGCAAGAATCCTAAGGGCTCTATCAACGTGCAATAGTGACCTATAAGGTCACCTAAAACTGTACAAGATGATAAAGATAAACCAAATTGCATACTATCATTTCGAGTAAGACTGTCCTACCGGCATAGGTCCTCCCTCAATCATTGCAATCATGTGTCTGTGATCCAATAATTGACTCTGAGGGCACTATATCCAACATTCTCAAGAGTCTGGCACTGCTCTAATCGTCGCTCTTTCCCCTTGCGGCTCCTTGCAGTTGCCGGGCGCTACGAGTGTCACGACGATTCTCGTAGAATCAGAAGATGAGGCTACAGGTGGCGAGACCGTTCCGATGGAGGAGGGTGGAGCATTCGCTGCATCCAGTGACACCCTTGTCGGGGTCTCGACCGGCGACTCACCAGGTAGATTTTGGGTCATCGCTTTCCCCTTTATGCTGCAATCCCTTTCAATTTCTTTTGACATTGTTTATCTTATTTCTAATGCAGGTGTGATGAGCGTTGGGGTTATGTAACCCTGAGAAGTGTCTCCAGTTGCTCCTTTGACGGTAACCGCTCCTCTATCTTCTCTCGTATCATATCAAATGCTGGAAGGTGTGGATTTGTGACCTATTAGTTTCATTGTAGGCTGTATACTTTATGTATTGACATTGCATTAATGCATCCTTGCAGGAGTCCTTTTTGATCACCTGTATCAGGTGCTACACCCACACTTCTCTTTCCAGTCAGAGATTGCCTCATCTAGTGGCGCTGGTGAGTACAGCCTTCAGCTAATGTCTTTTCTTTTACGGGCGGCCAAATCATTTCTAATTCTTCTTTGTTTTGATTGCAGCACTACAGATCGAAGGAGGAGACGAAAGAACAGTTGCGCCACTGGTACTCCCGGCCTTGCCACCTGCTGCAGCCGGTATAGTAAACTCCATTGTTCATGAACCTCTTCTATTTCTTGCACCGTCATTTGACTGTGATTTGTTTTGCAGTGGTGATACCGACTTCAGCTCCATTCAAATCTCGAGTCATAATGCCAGCAGGCCCCTTTTCTCGACGTTCATCTTCCAAAGGCACTGTGAATAGTCTGCGCATGTTAAGCGACTACATCGAGGAGCTTGACATGGAGGCTCCAACATTCGCTGTAGATTTTACCGCGGAGGTTAATCCTATGCTGGCGACGCTCGTGAACTTTCATAGTGAGGGCGTCGTTGAGTCTTGGGTTAATCACTACAGGGAAATTGAGGTCTGTCTGCATGAGCTCGAATTCGGATGTCCTGCTCCTGAGGTCCTGGCTGTGAACTCTCAACGGGTTGCGTGGGTTGAGCAGAGCATTCCCTACTTCCGCCATCTTGAACAAGAAGCGTCCTTAAAGCGTAAAGAGTGTGAAGAGATTTCAAGCGACTCTTCTCGACTGCATGCTCAGGTTGATGCCAATGTTGTGCAGTTGAAGACTATCTTTGAGGGCCTTCTACGATGTATTTTCGACGGGTTAACGCTGAGGCAGAAGCTCGACCTCATCGAGCGAGATGCACAGAATCGTGGGGCAGCTCAGCGGGCCGTCGAAGAGCAACTTTCGTCCTACTTGCAGCAACGATCCCAAGTCGAAGCAGAGTTGGCCGCGGCAGCTGACCAAGAAAAGGGGCCGAGGGAAGTGCGCGAGCGGCTGATTGGACTATTGAAAACGCTTCCCTCTCAATGATCGTTTTTGAACCATTTGTAATTTCGAATAAAATATATCCATTTTTTATTCTTTCATAAGATGTATTTTGTACCGAATTGAATTTATGAATAAAAGATACATTTCTTTCGTAATGTCTTGTGTCATCTCTTTGCTTTCTTCTTTTCTTTGTTATCAGCATGTCTCTTTAGTAGGCATAGCCTGCAGATGATAGAGTGAGCATTCCGTTTTGAATTCTTCGAGAGGTAATGATGGCTTAGAAAGCAGATTCAGATCTGCTGCCTAAGACTTTTCAACTTCATGAGCCGTGAGGGTCTCATAAAACTTTTCTCCCTACGAGTCGAGAGGATCTCGTAGGTGTGTTTTCTCCTTAGGAATCGTGAGGATTCCTAAGCGCGTTTTCTTTTGTAAGTCGTAAGGATCTTAAAAGAGAGTTTTCTTCCTTACGGGTCGAGAGGACCTGTAAGTGATTGATGGTGTTGCCATTATCCGCACTTTGCGGAGTCAGGAGTTGCTCTGGCATTTCCACGGGGTCAGGATTGACTTTAACCGTGTTCCACGGGACCAGGAATTTGCTCTGGATGCTTCCTACGGGATTATAGCCATGTTCCGCGAGGACCAAGCTCTGCTCTGTACGTTTCCCACGGGGTCAGGATTGACATAAGCCGCGTTCCACGTGACCAGGAATTTTGCTCTGGATGCTTCCCACGAAGTCATAGCCGTGTTCTGCGAGGACTAGACTCCGCTCTGGATGTTTCCCACAGGGTCAGGATTGACATAAGCCGCGTTCCACGTGACCAGGAATTTGCTCTCGATGCTTCCCACGGGGTTATAGCCGTGTTCTGCGAGAACCAGACTCCGCTCTGGATGCTTCCCACGGGGTCATAGCCATGTTCTGCGAGGACCAGAATCCGCTCTGGACGTTTCCCACGGGGTCAGGATTGACATAAGTCGCGTTTCACGTGACCAGGAATTTTTCTCTGGATGCTTCCCACGGGGTCATAGCCGTGTTCTGCGAGGACCAGGCTCCGCTCTCGATGCTTCCCACGGGGTCATAGCCGTGTTCCGTGAGGACCAGAATCCACTCTGGACGTTTCCCACGGGGTCAGGATTGATATAAACCGCGTTCCACATGACCAGGAATTTTGCTCTGGATGCTTCCCACGGGGTCATAGCCGTATTCTGCGAGGACAAGGCTCCGCTCTGGACGTTTCCCACAGGGTCAGGATTGACATAAGCCGCGTTCCACATGACTAGGAATTTTGCTCTTGATGCTTCCCACGGGGTCATAGCCGTGTTCTGCGAGGACCAGGCTCCGCTCTGGATGTTTCTCACGGGATCAGGATTGACATAAGCCACGTTCCACATGACCAGGAATTTTGCTCTAGATGCTTCCCACGCGGTCATAGTCGTGTTCTGCGAGGACCAGGCTTCGCTCTGGACGTTTCCCACGGGGTCAGGATTGACATAAGCCGCGTTCCACGTGACCAGAAAGGGTTGACTTCATCCGTGTTTCATGGAGTCTGGGTTTGACTCTCGATCATCTGCGCACTGCCGAGTCATGGAACTGGGAATTGCCGCGGTTCCGCTTTTCCTGATATTGTGTCGCATGTTGAGATGATCTCCAGGCTGTTTGTGAACCGTTGAGATTTGGCTTCTTATTCTGATGGTGCCTGGGGAGGGAAGGTGTGATTCCTTCTTCATTTGCGCCCCTGGATTATATACACGGATTGATGTCATATCACCTGTAGGCATAAATTTTATATATTTTTTTATTTCTTTCGGCGATACTCTATCATTTCAGCTTTTATATCGCGAAGGTCTCGATTGCCCAATCATTTCGGCTATTTTTTGCGGTGCCCAATTATTTCGGCTATTTTTTTTATTTTTACTCGCTGCTTTTTATTGCGAGTTGCCCAATCATTTCGTCTATTTTGCATGCATATATTTTTAGTTGCTGATTTTGTTTGCAAGTTGCCCCATCATTTCGGCTATTTTGTATGCAAGTGTGGCTCGTTGGCTTTTCGCTGCAAGCTTGGAATTAGACACCGATTTCGGCATCAGCACCGCTACAACTGGGATATTACCAGGAGTGAATCATCATTTGCCTCTGTCGATATCGAACAAAGGTGGCTTAGCGAACAGGGTTAGGGTCCTGTCGACTAAGGCTTTTGACTTCATGAGCCGTAAGGGTCTCATAAAGGTATTTCTCCCCGCGAGTCGTGAGGATCTCGTAGGTGCGTTTTCTCCTTAGGAATCGTGAGGACTCCTAAGTGTATGGCTTCTCGTAAGTCATAAGGATCTTACAAGAGTATTTTCTCCTTCTAAGTCGAGAGGACTTACAAGGGCTGTTCACCGTGTAGACATATCCCTAGTCACGGATGGGACTTTGTTAGGGAAATGTTTATTCGCACCCGTGGATTGTATACAAGGGTCAGCATTGAGCCGCTTGTAGGGCAGCATTGGAGGTTGTGGTGGCCGCTTAAGAACATGTTCAGATCCCTGTAGCTTAAGACTTTTGAATCTTATGAGCCGTGAGGGTCTCATAAGAGGGTTCTCCTTACGAGTCGTGAGGATCTCGTAAGTGTAATTTCTCCTTAGGAATCATGGGGATCCCTAAGTGTGTTGCTCCGTTGTGAGTCGTAAGGATCTCACGCAGGTGGTTTCTCCTTACAAGGTCGAGAGGACCTTGCAAGTGTCTTTTAACGAGCTTTCTCCCTTTCGGGTTTTCATAAAACGTCACCGGTAGCCTTACTGTTTTTACTCACGGAGCCCTTTCGGGTTTTCATCCGTGCCCATTTTGCTTATGGACATACCGTTTTCTTTTTCTTTCTTTTTTTTTATTCTCTTTTTTTTGTGTCAGCCTTGGGACGCTGCAGTCTACAATAGTTTATCGACGTCTCGGTCAACAACTAGTTTTAGGACATAGTGGTCCATCATTAGTTTAAGGACGTCTCGGTCCGACGCCAGTTTTAGGACATACCGGTCCATCGTTAGTTTTAGGACATTTCGGTCCGTTGTTAGTTTAAGGACATTTCAGTCCGTTGTTAGTTTAAGAACATTTCGGTCCGTAAGCCGGCTACTACTTATAGAGTTTGGGCTTAGGAAGATAGCAAGCGGACATAGGCGTCGTCATCTATCGTTGACCTAGGCCTTGACTCGTCAGGCGTAGTATTTTTTTAGGAAGCGACTGTTTATTGGCTGAAAGGTTTTTCACCATGCATGTCCATGAGTAGATATGCTCCACACTGATAAACTTTGTCTATGATATACTTGCCTTCATAGTTCGGCTCGAATTTCCCCCGTTTGGCACGTTTTGGGATCATAGGTTTTTTGACCACTAGCACGAATCCGCCTTGGCGGAATGTTCTCGGCCTAGTCAATCTTTCATATGAGCGCATCATCTTTGCTTTATAAGCCTCCAGATTTTGCTCCTCCATAAGCCTAGTTTCATCAAGGGCATCGAGCTCCTCAAGCCGAAGGTGAGCATTTTCTTCGTCTATTAGCTCGTAGTGAACCGCCACTCGTAGAGAGGGTAACTCTATCTCAAGGGGGAGTACCGCTTCTGTGCCGAATACCAATGCATACGGCGTTGTGTTTGTGGCTGTTTTGAACGTAGTTCGATACGCCCAAAGAGCTTCATGCAGTCTCTCATGCCGGTCCCTCTTATTTCGAGACACCGTCTTTTTCACGATCTTCGTCAAGGTCTTGTTAAAAGCCTCAACTAGACCGTTAGCTCGGAGATTATAGACCGATGAATATCTCCAGTCTATGTTATACTGTTGTGCGAAGCGGCTGATTTTTTCGCTTCTATAGGCTGGTCCGTTAACGGAGATAACCCGTCGCGGAGTGCCAAACCGATAAATGACGTGTGTCTTGAAGAAATGGAGAATATTCTCCGTCTTCACCTCTCTCAGTGGTACTGCTTCTGCCCATTTGGAGAAATAATCGGTTGTCACCAAAATGAATCGATGTCCTCGGGACGATGTCGGTTTGATAGGCCCGATTATGTCGGTTCCCCACATTTCGAATGGCCAGCTAGCCATCGTTGGGTGTAGTGGATTTGGATGCTGGTGGATAAAGACCCCGTGAACCTGGCACGAGTGGCACTGCTTCGCGTATTCGAGGCAGTCCTGGATCATCGTGGGCCAATAGTAGCCCATCCTTTTAATCTTCAGCTTCATCTTCGGTCCGGCTTGATGAGAACCGCAAAGTCCTTCCTGAGTTTCTTGGACGACTCTTTTTGCTTCTTTCGGTCCCAGGCATCTTAGCCATAAAGAGTCAAAGGATCTCTTATACAGAGTGTCATTGACGAATGCAAAAGAAAGAGCTCGTTTCATGAGCTGATGTCTCGAGAATGCATCTTCAGGTGTTCGACGGGATTTGAAGTAGTCTATAAAGACTTCCTTCCAATCCATATCCTTTTCTTGGTCTTTTATTTGCAGAGCCATCTGCTCGGTCACTCCCTTTTCTTTGGACGACTCCGGAAATATTTCTGCCGGTGCAAGAACCCGACGGCTTTGCACAACGATCCTCACGTTATCGAGGTTTTCGTCGGCCGGTTCTTTAGCGAGCTTGGCTAATGCATCCGCCTTGCTATTTTCCATACGCCGTATTCTTTCCAGGGCATAGGCAGGAATTTGAGTCAGCAGTTGCTGCACCCTCTCGTTGTTCTTGTAACACCCGAGCCCAATGCTACTATTTTCAGTTACTGTATGAGCATAATGTGGTACTCATTTCATTTAACTTGCTTGTTTGTTGCTTACTGTAAAATTTTCCCGGCAAAGTCATTTCTACATATAACAAATTTTGGCATCTAAAATAAAATTAAAAATATTCATCTTGGCCTACTTGACACCCCTAGTCTCGTGGTAGCGTCCGTGCATCGTGTTCTCGTCCCGTTCAATGAAACGGGCGAGTTTGGATGGCTACGCGCGTGTACATGTGTCCGTTTTGGGGGTATGCTTTTTAATCATAAAACACTTAATTTTAAAATTTGGATCCCGCTTAAAATCCTATTATTTCAATTTCAAATTTTTGGACTCGACCCGGGCGCGATTTGGAAATGTTTTATTTGGCGCCAAAATCCCAAATTTTAATATTATTAAAACCATCGCATATATTTTTCTAATTAACCTGATATCTTACTGTTCATTACCTATCTTTTAAATCTTTAAATTAACCTATATATATATCCTACTGTTGCTTAAAATGTTTTGAATCTTTAATTAATATTTATCCCTAACTAGCGATTCCCCTTTAGCCAATCGCGTTCCTTTTAATTCCGTGGGCCCCCACCTGCAGCTTGTTCCCCTCCGAACGGCGGCCGAGACATGACGTCTCGCCTGAGGTTCGGGGCAGACGCTAATTGGTTTTATCCGTCCACCTCTCCGAAGATGCCAAGTTGATTTATGGCACCGTGTATCGGAGGTTTAGACGGATGCGACCGATGTAGCAGACTTCGTCAGATTCCTCCTCGCTTGAGGGGGTTTTGATTGTGGGGACGCTCTTCCCTACAGGCGCAAGCCCCTGCAGTTAATTACGCTACCGCATCGCGGTAACAACTTTCTCCTTCTCCAGAATTTCACTTCGTGTCGTGGGTGTTTGTTTTGTTTGTGGTTGCCCGTGGATGGTATACGGAGACTGAGTAATACCGTCGCCCGTAGGACGTGGATTAGTCCAAATCCGTATTTACTTAGATTTGGGTTTGGTGTTTTTAGTTTAAGGATACATTAGTCGCGTTGCGACTAAGATCAACTTAAACATTCGTCAAGGATACGTTAGTCCTGTTTTGGACTAAGATCAACCTGACGTGGTGATTCATTTAATTTATGGCTATCGGGACTCATCACCTCTCTAACATCGTTGAAGGATTACAACGATAGGTGTCAGAGGAGCTCAGAGATGTACCCTTGAACCAAAGCTGATTGAGGGTTTTATAGTCCATTTAAGTGTTTAAGGATACGTTAGCCGTGTTTGGGGCTAAGATCAACTTAAACGGGATCGTTTAGATCCGGCAAAAGAGCAATTGGCTCTATTGTTCCAGTTTAGGGACGTAGTGGTCCATTATTAGTTTAGGGACGTCTCGGTCCGATACCAGTTTAAGGACGTAGTGGTCCATTATTAGTTTAGGGACGTTTCGGTCCGATGCCAGTTTAGGGACGTAGTGGTCCATTATTAGTTTAAGGACATTTCGGTCCATCGCCAGTTTAGGGACGTGGTGGTCCATCATTAGTTTAGGGACATTTCGGTCCGATGCCAGTTTAGGGACGTAGTGGTCCATCATTAGTTTAAGGACGTCTCGGTCCAATATTAGTTTAAGGACGTCTCGGTTCGATATTAGTTTAAGGACGTCTCGGTCCACGAGTTTAAGGACCCCGCAGTCCATAGCGATGTGTGGTCGTTGGGACCCGTCACCTCTTTGACGTCGTTGAGGAATTACAACGATGGATGTCAAAGGAGTTTGGAGATGTACCCTCGAACCGGATGTAGATTGATTTCGGAGAGCCATTTTGCTCAGTCAATTTAATTTAAGGACTTATGGCCACGATTGGGCTAAGTCTAGTTAAAAATGTCCAACATTTTATTTGCTTTTGCATTGCATTTCTTTTTATTTTTATTTGGGCTTTGCCCAGAAAGGATGCAAAGCATCAATTTGTTTTGGGCTCTGCCCCTTTTTATTGTATTGCAATTTAATTTGGCCTACTAGGCCCCTCTGATTTGGGCCTGGCCCTTCAGTAAAATGCATTGCATTTGTCAGGCGCTTTGCGCCAATCACTGAGCGCAAGCGCTTGTGGTGAGGACACGTGTCATGCTCTGGTGAGCGCAAGCGTAACAGCGCAGTGCGCTGCGCTAGTGCGCTGTGCTGTTGCGCTGCTGACACGTGGCGCGCTCTGGTGAGTTGCGCCCGTTCCAGAGAGCGAAGCTCTATTTCAAGGTGCGTAGCGCAAGTTGTTCTGCAGCTGACACGTGGCGCGCTCTGGTGAGTTGCGCCAGTTCCAGAGAGCAAAGCTCTATTTCAAGGCGCGTAGCGCAAGTTGTTCTGCAGCTGACACGTGGCGCGCTCTGGTGAGTTGCGCCAGTTCCAGAGAGCAAAGCTCTATTTCAAGGCGCGTAGCGCAAGTTGTTCTGCAGCTCACACGTGGCGTTCTCTCAGGAGCGCAACAGCGCAGTTTGGAAGTGCAAAGCACTAAGAATCTTTTTAGATTCCAGAACAGAAGTGCAAAGAACTATTTGTTTTCTTTGATCTAATTAGGATGAAAGAAAAATGAGTTTTTCTCTTTATTTCAAGAACCAGAGGTTCATAAAAGTGCAAAGCACTATTTTTTTATTTTATTTTTTTTTGTTTTAAAGAACCAGTGGTTCATACGAGTGCAAAGCACTATTTTTATTTATTTTAATTTTCTTCTTTGTTTTAAAGAACCAGTGGTTCATACGAGTGCAAAGCACTATTTTTATTTATTTTTATTTTCTTTTTTGTTTTAAAGAACTAGTGGTTCATACGAGTGCAAAGCACTATTTATTATGTGAAGATCATTGATCAATGATTTATCAAAAGAGATTTCTTTTCTCTCGTGAAGGTTTTTACCTTCTTCTTGAAATTTTTCTCAGAGTTCTCTCTGTTTGAAGCTCTTGATTTTTTTTTTCAAGAAATGTTGATGCCTTCTCTTCTCTTCTTGGCTCCTATTTATAGGAGAAGGAAAAGAATCAATTTGTTTAGCAAATCTCTCATTGAAAGATTTGATTTGATCGTTGAGAGATTTGATTTATATTTATCATTAATCTGGGCCTTTAGATCATTCAGTGAATTTTATTCACCGTGGATTTTAAATCCAAAAGATATTCTATTTGTTATTCTGGTGAGATTTTCAGGGAAATCTTTCCTTGTCCAAGATTTTTCCATAAATTGATGATTTTTAATCATCTTTGGATCTTTAATCCAACGGTTCCCATAATCCTTTTCCATTTGGAAAGATTTAGAAGCTTTTAGAATTTTAATTCTATTTCGAAAGATTTTTAGAGAAATTTAGAATTTTAATTCTACTAATCTGTAAGGCTTTCAAAACCTGTCACGTGCTGGTACGTGACCCTTGGTCACGTATGAGCACGTAACCCCGAAATTGGTTCCTTTAACAGTCGCTTGTTCATATTGTTGTTTTAACCATCACGTGTCAACACGTGACCATTGGTCACGTGTGAGCACGTGATATTTCATTGAGATAACTTCTGATTTTTAATCAGGGAACAGATTTTAGAATTTAATTCTATTCATTATTTTAGAGGCCTTAAGAGCCCATCACGTGTCTGCACGTGGCCCATGGTCACGTGTGAGCACGTGATGCCCCATTGGGGTCTTTTCTAAGTTTTTATTATATCTTCTAACTCTTCCAGCGGATTCTTAAAAGCCCATCACGTGTGAACACATAATGCCTCATAACTTTTGATCCCGGATGAATTATGAAGCCCATAATATATCAAATCAAAGGGTTTTTCGAGACGCTTTCAATACAATCAGAATTTATCCGTTTCTCCTTCGGGAGTTTGTCAAAAAACAGCCCGGAAGATACTGGTTCGTATTTTCTTAAGCGTATCGCTGCCATTTGATACCTTGGACTCTTTTGCGCAGAAATTTTTGGCGGGAACAGTGTCAGTGTTCTATCAAGTGTGGTTACAATAAGCCTACTAGAGCTAACTAGCTAGTTATATTAACTAATGGCGAGTCTAATTACTCGTAGCATAAAAACAATCGTATCAATAACATAAGGTATATATGTTTCATGGGGGTGTTATACGCCATCCACCTGATTCTCCACTCGTAGATATAATCTACTCAATGTTTACGATCGAGCTAGTCATATCCTACGATCGTCTTGCCTTTCGTCGTCGTCTCGGAGATCTCCGCAATCGAATCTAGCATAAAATTAATCACGCAAACACACATAAGAATCTGTATCGGTATCGAAGTAATGAGTAGATGTCCATAGGTTAGAATCTAGGACCAACGTGAGCCATCCGTGTACTAACTATCAAGAATTACCCCCAGACTCGTTATTTTAACGTAAAAGACCGCATCAAGAACTAGAAATACGGATTATCAAGTTTGAAAACCTTAAAATATCGCCCTAAAACCAAGTAAAACACCTCCATATTTCGACTCACGAAATCTGGGAACAAAAGACATCACAAAGACTTATTTTTCAAGTGTGTAAGCCTCTGCAAAAATTCCAGAGCCCAAATCAAAAGTAGGGCCGGCCAACTTGCTACAGTAACCGTCCTGGATGGACAGATGATTGAGTTGGGGGTTCGTGCTTCTGGTGTGGTCTGGTAGTGGTCTAACTAGGTCAAATTTATACTTTTTTTATTTTCTAAAAGTCCTAATATATTCCAGCAGAGACTTGAACTGAAAAACCTATATGAAATCCTAGTTTTTGAAATCTTAAAACCATATAGAAACTTTAAACACTAGATAAACTTGAAAAAGATAGATTTTTATCTTGAAATGGAGATCAAAGAGGAGATTCAAATTGTAGGAGACTTCTTGAACTTGAGATGGCTCTACTTGAATCTTGTAGGGATTCTAGTTCAAGTCTTTGAGTGAATGAGAGTGTTTGGTGTTGGAATTATGAGTTCGTGGTGAGAGTGAGAGTGTGAGAGAGGGGAGAGGGGAGAGGACGGCCATGGACTAGAGAGATGGAGAGAGGAGTTGGAGAGAATGAGGAGGGAATGAAGGAGGAAAATGTGAATGAAACATGGAGGAATAGGCAAATTGGCATGGGCACACCCATGCCTCATGTCGTCTCTCTTCCTCCCTACTGTTCTACCAAATATAATAGCCATGCCATTATAAAAACCCATAAAACACTAATCTCATATAAAATTTTAAAACCAAAAATTAACACAACTATACTTGTCATGCCCAGTTTAAGTGTTAACATGAACATAAAAATTTTGGTTTTGCTAATACCCATTTGTATACATATTTACCAAATTTTGATAACTAATTCAATAATTGGTGTTAATATAATAAAACATATTATATTATTATTTAAACCCAAAATAATCTTTAAAATTTCTAGAAAAGTTACGTTGGTGGGGGGTTAAATAGTAATTATTAAGCATTATAGGTTTTTTTTAGTAATTACCCATGTTTTGAGGGACCATTTAGTAAAAAACCCTAGAGAATAATGGGGGAAAGAAATATCCTCCACCATTTTATTTGACGATCGGCACCAGCTATCTTGATCTTCATCGTCTGATATGTCGATACACCAAATTTTATGTGATTCTAGCATCTTTTCACCGTTGATTTAGCAATGTAAATTGTTCTATTGTTGGTAAACCGTTAATTGAGCATCCACTAAATCAACGGTGAAAAGATGTTAGAATCAAATGAAATTTGGTATATAACATTTGACAATATATCACTGCACTTCAGAGGTACATATTCAACATTATATTACTGCATTTAACAATTCCTACATGAGCTAATAGAACATTTCATGGTATTTTTCTACATTTGACAGTTTGTTATTACACCGGACATGATATAAATTGATGATGCTCGATAACGGTAATTCCTTAGATCGTGACACGTGGCAGATGACGTGTCCCAGAACATGCAAGGAAGGACCTACAGTGGCCGACCAGACCACTCCTATGCCCGTCCTACCGACCAACGCTGGCTCACTTCCAAGCCCCCTGCATAACTGGCCTCCTCGGCCTCACAGCTCGTCTCCGGGTTACCGCAGAACCAAGATACCTCGGCTCTCCCGCTCGTCTGCGAGCTCTCCCGCCGAGATCATCTTCCTCAGCCTCATCGACTGACCAACGACACTACTCACAGGCGCAACCGCCATCCCGCGAATCTCGCCATGCGCGAGATATCCACCGGCCACATCCCACGTTTCACGCCATCACGATCTCCGATTAACGAGCCTGTCTCACCATTAATGGAAGATCCCACTCATCACGCGGGCTTGACGTCGGGAGCATAACTGCCGGTGTGATTCTCGCGCCTGCACTGCCTGCTGCTACCGCTATATAAACCCCTTCTTCAGACGGTTCAAGTAAGCCATTTTGACTCCACTAAGCCGTTACTCTGCTCGGATCTCTAGTCTAACTTGACCTTCGGAGGGCCCTCGGTGGTACAACCACCCCGGGACTTCCTTGTAGGTAGCTCGGCAACCACAACCTCAAACCCATTGCGATCCACACGCTTCAGGAGCGACAGCCTTCAGATCTAATCTCAACCACCCATCGCCGCCATCAGCAGATCAACGGAAGGTAACATCTTGGCGCGATCCAGGCCGCGTCAGCTGGTGCCGTCTGTGGGAATCGAACACACGACCACACGGTTGAGATTGTGGTCAAGATGTTACCTTCCGTTGATCTGCTGATTGCGGCGATGGGTGGTTGAGATTAGATCTGGAGGCTGTCGCTGCTGAAGCGTGTGGATCTCAATGGGTTTGAGGTTGTGGTTGCCGAGTTACCTGCAAGGAAGTCCCGGGGTGGTTGTACCGCCGAGGACCCTCCGACGGTCAAGTTAGACTAGAGATCCGAGCAGAGTAACGGCTTAGTGGAGTCAAAATGGCTTACTTGAACCGTCTGAAAAAAGGGTTTATATAGCGGTGGCAGCAGGCAGGGCAGACGCGAGAATCACGCCGGCAGTTACGCTCTAGACGTCACGCCCGCGTGATGAGCGGGATCTCCCATTAATGGCGAGACAGACTCGTTAATGGGGGATCGTGATGGCGTGGAACGTGGGATGTGGTCGGCGGATATCTCGCGCATGGCGAGATTCGCGGGATGGCGGTTGCGACTGTGAGCGGTGCCGTTGGTCGGTCGATGAGGCCAAGGAAGATGACCTCGGCGGGAGAGCTCGCGGACGAGCGGGAGAGCCAAAATATCTTGGTTCTGCGGTAGCCTGGAGACGAGCAGTTAGACCAAAGAGGCCAGTTGTGCAGGGGGCTCGGAAGTGAGCTAGCGTTGGTCGGTAGGACGAGCATAGAAATGGTCTGGTCGGCCATTGTAGGTCCTTCCTTACATGCTCTGGGACACGTCATCTGCCACGTGTCATGATCTAAGGAATTACCGTTATCGAGCACCATCATAAATGGTTGCAGAGGAGAGAGAAGACGAAGTTGTTATTGGAAACTAAAATAAATTTAAAGCTAATAAAACAATTGTTAATAGAATATACAATGCAGAGCTCTTTTTGAGGGAATTATATGTATAAATAATTTTTATCACAAAATAAAATAATTATATAAGATCCATAATCTATATATAAAAAAAGATGGGACCCAGCACAACAAAGAAGCTAGTGCAGGGACAAAGGCTTCCTTCCTCTTTCAGAGGTTCTGACAAGAACCCCCAAACTCTAAAATTTACCAGAAGGTCCTTCTGACAGCTGGGCCCTTAAAAGAACTATTTGAAGATAAAACAAGAGTGGAGATGTTTGTCAACAAAAGGAATGGGAAAAAGTATTAAAGTAGATTGTCAAAAACATGCAGGCACTTTTTTCTATTGTCAAAACTCCAGGCCTCAAAAGGTTAGTCAAAAAAAACCCTAAAAAGTTTTTGGTTGTCAAGAAACCCCTTGTCTGTGATATCTAGTAGTTGCCTGCTATATCTAGTTTCTTATGATATCTAAACAGTAGCCAGCGATATCCAAGAGTTTGCGTGTGATGTCTAAACTGTTTCTTGTGATATCTAAATACTTTGTATGAATTGGTTAGATATAGCAGACTGCTATGTAGATACCGTAAGAAAAATTTCTAATGAGGTTTTGACTAGCAATTTGAGGCCAAGGGGGTTTTGACACAGGAAAAAATTGCTTGGGTTTTTTTTGACAATTTACCCAAAATATTATTTATTTACTAGTCCGGTAGATTTCAGATAATTAAACTACCGGGTTGATGATTAGTTACAAAGTAAGACATAGTCACAATAATATTAATAGTATAATTGTTTTATAATTAAATAAAATACCGTATATGAGAGAGTTTCTTCTACACCGATCAAAAAATCAACTTTCCATAATTTTATAATGATCGGTAAAGATCATACTGAATTTTAGGGCCTATAACATATGTACATCAACGCTCATGTGATTTTGATACTCTTTCGATGTTTTATTTGGTTATGTAATTTATTTTTTCAATTATCGGCGAACAGTTAAATCTCAACCCTCTAAAGAAAGTGCAAGAAAACTCGAGATCATATTTTTTTTTGTGTATGCATATCTTATATAATATTTGTTGGTCAAGATAAACTGGGATGATCATAGGAAATAATTAGTAAATTGTTGACTCTTTCACTGATACCCATATCTTTTGATCTCCACAATATTCCTCTACTTAAAAACACCATATAATCAACATGGCACTAAGAAAAAGCCATTTCGGAAGATAGAGAATATCAAATAAAAAGACTTGCTATAGTAATCAGGATAGGGCCTGGCATCCTTTCCTTTTTATACCTTTTGTTTGTTCGTTCTTTTGTTTTTTTGCCCAAAAAACCTAGTTTGCTGTCAAATGTTGATGAATATCGGTAAGGCTTAACAAAAGGGAGCTATGCAAAGCAACGCTCCCCTATGCAATGAACTTCTCAACAGACCCAGTCCCGATGGGTCCCGTACTTAGTTGGTGGGCCCGCACGGTCCGTCGGCCTTAAACTTGCGTAGAGAAATGGTTAGGTTGCAACCTTTTTCTCTATAGGATATTCTAATTTTCAGTTTATTGTTGACAAGTCTTTACACGAGTACAAAAATGGCTTGTCCCTATGAATGATAAAATCCTAAGAGCAATTTTATGTTGTCCCTACGGATTACTCTATAAGGACAACTAATGCCCCTACGGATTAAACCGTAGGGGCATATATAAATAAAAATTTGTTAAAATTTAACATATGTAGTTGTCCCTACGGTACTGCAAGATAAGATCCTACGGTTATATCCGTAGGGGCAGAGTCGGGATTTAAAAATAAAATAAAAACCTAAATTTTCCACTCCTCATTTCATAGTACTCTAATTCCTCAATTAATTTCCCCCCAAAATTTCCCCACCCTCGTTGCCTTCGACCATGACGTCAGCTCCTCTGATCTTTCGTCGCCTCCTCCAGCGCCATCATCGTCTCCTCCCTTATCGTCTCCTTTGACCTCCAGCGCCGTCTCCATCACCTTCAGTGCCATCTCGATCGATCGTGTCTTTCTCGTCAACGTCGATCGCCGCCCTATGCATCAACGTTGAGCTTCTCCCTAGCTTTTTCGTTACCGTCAAAATTCTCAACCGGTTAGTTAATTTATTCAATTTAAAATTTTATTTTCCTAAATTGAATTTACTAGGTAGGGCTTTAATTTGGGGATTTTAGATTGTGGTGGCGGCGGCTGCACTTCATTTGGGGTTGTTTAGGGATGTAGGTGGCGGTGGTCGCTGTGGCGGCAGCTATGGTGGTTGTTGTGCTTCAATTTATGGTTGTTTAGGGATGTAGGTGGCGGTGGTCGCTGTGGCGGCGGCTATGGTGGTTGCGGTGGTAGCTATGGTGGGTAGCGGCGGCTATGGTGGTGAGGAAAGGGTTCGGGGAAGGTCGACGGGGGCCGGGTATGTCGGGTGTGAAGCCGGAAAAAGTAATTTTAGATGAGATTGATGGTGATGGTGGTGGGAAGAAGAAGAAGAAGATTGGTTGTGGGTTTGGCTTGGTTTGGTTAGGGTTACGATTATGGTTAAGGCTAATGGTTAGGGGTAGGTTTAGAATTAAGGTTAGGATCAGAGTTAGGTTTAGGATTTAGTGAAAAAACAATAGCTAATGGTAGTTCAGTGAAGAATTTATAGGGGTTTAGGGTTAATTAGGTCTGGGGTTAGGGTTAAGGTAATTAGGATTAAAGTTGAAGGTGAGGGTTATGGTTAAAGTATTTTAGTGTTAGTGTAAGTGTAAGTGTATGTAATGACTCTAAAATTTCTGTACGGAAATTTTCTGTTAATATATCAGAAAAGAGTATTACAGCCTGAGATTGAATTATAAGTCACTTTTGTTAAATAAAGTAAGAAATAACTTGTACCTCACTAGTAAAGCTTTTGCACTGCTGTAACGTAGCTTGTGTGTTCGATTCCCATCAAACACAATTATTTTTTCTGATTTTTTTTATTTTTTTGGAAGCCCAAAAGGTTGCAAGCACAATACAAGGGAAATGAAAAGTCCAGAAAAATCAAACATGTGGAAAATAGTGTAAATACAGAGTTGATCCGGTGGCATGAATCTCGAGGCATTTTCCTCAGGATCGACTGGCCAAATGTGTCCTAGGGCCGGTGGGGACGGGTCGGATGAGTCCAATGAATTCCGTGCTTTGCACACACGTCTCTTCAACTCCTCTGCACTGTTTGATTTCCCTGCAATCAAATAGAGACCCTTCAATTCACCAATTAACACTATTTTAATGATTTTTAATTCACATTTTTAATTCCCAAACCTTAATTCTTCACTATAAATACCACCCCATGCCCTAACTCTTCACCATTCTAAAAATTCTAGCAAAAACTCACTCAAAAGTTCATAAGTGCAAGTAGAGTAAAGTGGAGTTAGCGAGCAAGTTTCTTCCGTCGAAAATCGAAGCCGATTCCGGAGCTCCCGCAATGCCACTCTTTACTTCATAACCCTTTCTTTGAGTTTTCCAAACCGTAAGTCCTTCCAAAACTCTCTTTCTCTTTATTGAAATTCAACTTTAAAACTTATATCGGTAAGTGGAGTTCTTACCGATATTATTTTTCTAAACCCTAGAAACTCCTTTCCCTTTATATATTTTTCAACCAAATTTTTACACAATACTTATAACCATAAATATCAATATTTAGAATTAAGTTTAACCAAGAATCTCATGTGAAATATTCATAATTAAACTTTTTCATTAAAATATCTTGAATTTTAATATCACTCTTTACGTTTTCATTAAAACTATATCTTTAGGAAAAAATTTACGGGGTAACGACCTACTCCACACGTACACTTTGGTTTCCTAGCACGATACCTATTTGTATGTATTTTTGTTTCGAAGAATAATTTTTACAATAAAATACCACATACTTTAAAACCGAATTTTTTTAAAAGCGGTTTCTCATATTTCTTTGCAACTGTGCATCTACAACTCTCGTTAGGAGACCCGCTAATGAATGGTGCAGATTATCGCACATCCCGAGAATAGTAGAGCGAGATGCAGACCTCCTCACGGAGCATTCGATCTCGAAAGGAAACGGATACGATTTTTAAGAAATACAAATTTTTCTAAATAAAACTAAATTAATTTTTTAAAATTATATAAAATTATAAATCCATATTTTCAATAAAAACATATTATGAAACTATTTTTTTTATAAAAATGAAAGATTAACAAATGCCAATAAAATACCATCAAGATACCAAGAGGAACAAGTTTTTCAATAACATACCATAAACTTTCAAATGCTAAGTGTTTATCATTAAAATACCCCAATACTTAAAACACATGCTCATGAAAACCCTAAGTAATATAAATCACCCTCGAGATTTTATTTTTAATCTATAATAAAATATTTTTTTTATAAAACCCCCTCGAGATATACAAAACAATATTTAAGGGTTTTAGTAAATACAGGTTTAAGCGGGATTAATTCTCTTGAGCCCTAGGGAGCCGGAGAAAGTGAGTACTTGCCTATTCAGCTTAGAAAACTAAACAGGAGTTATCAATGGCAATTGTCTTGAAAAAAATACACAAATCCTGCCGTCCATGTGCAGTAGTCGCCGATGACTCCCGAAACTAAGAATTCAAGAGTTAAATCAGTTTATAAGTGTTTGATTCAGTCTGAGTCCAACCTCAAATCCGAATCCAAACTCAGATACGAATACTTGATCATGAACAAGAATATTTGAATTCAAACATTATTTTTTAAACATGTATACTTAACTTGACTTGACCGAACCATGGTTATAACTTGACTTGAACTTGACATGACTACTTGAATACATGATTACATCCTGAACATGAATTGTAACACCCGAGCCCAATGCTACTATTTTCAGTTACTGTTTGAGCATAATGTGGTACTCATTTCATTTAATTTGCTTGTTTGTTGCTTACTGTAAAATTTACCCGGCAAAGTCATTTCTACATATAACAAATTTTAGCATCTAAAATAAAATTGAAAATATTCATCTTGGCCTACTTGACACCCCTAGCCTCGTGGTAGCGTCCGTGCATTGTGTTCTCGTCCCGTTCAGTAAAACGGGCAAGTTTGGATGGCTACGTGCACGCACGTGTGTCCGTTTTGAGAGTATGCTTTTTAATCATAAAACATTTCATTTTAAAATTTGGAACCCGCTTAAAATCCTATTATTTGAATTTCGAATTTTTGGACCCAACCCGGGCGCAATTTGGAAATGTTTCATTTGGCGCCAAAATCCCAAATTTTTAATATTATTAAAACCTTCGCATATATTTTTCTAACTAATCTGATATCTTACTGTTCATTACATATCTTTTAAATCTTTAAGTTAACCATATAATATTTTTACAATCTTTTATATCCTTCTCAATTTATTCTCTCAGCCAATCGCAACCTCCCCTTTAACCCCGTGGTCCCCACTTTCTCTCTCTCCTTCTTCTCTCTCTCTCCGCTTTCTCTCTCTCTCTACCCCTTATATATTCTCTCGTACTTCTCTTTATCATTTTTCTCTTCTTGCTTCATGTCTCGTTTCTCATTTCTTTTAACTGTTCTTTTGTTACCGGAATTCCGTCGTGCCGGTGACGTTTCTCGACGTTCCAGCGAGATACCCCGACCCGTGTGGTTCCTTTGTTCGTCGTTTGGGTTCATTCCGTGAACCGTGCGCCGTCGCGAGTTTTCCCCGCCGACGGTTAACGTTCCGTTTTCCCGATTCGCGACTCATCGAGGCAAGTTAATCTTGCTACATGCTATATACTTTTATAATCTTCATTTTATAATATTATACATTTGAAAATCTTATAGTTTACATATGAAATGTCGTTGAAAAATCGGATATGACAAATCTGAAATTTACTGTACACCTTATCTTATAAAATTCATTATAAATCATAGAAAAATCATTAGGATACGTTCTTTAGTTCGTTACGAAGCTAATTCAGAATACTATAACTCTATGAAATATTTACTTGCAAAATAAATTGTTTAATTAACGTAAAATGCAAATGAACACGTCTCTAAACTGCTGTCCAGGGAAATTCCAGCAGCAAACTTTCAACTTTGAATATTCATAACTTTTTGTAGGGATAACCTGAGATGCTTATACTTATAAAACTGAAAACCTTATTGAATTATCTTTGTTTTGGTATAAGATACGTCTCTTTTGGAGAACATTTGTTATTTTTAAGCTATTTTACAAATTAGGATGACGCTAAATTTCTGAACGGAACCTTCTTGTGCATGGTTAATCAATACATCTTTTATAGTTACTAATCGCTTTGAATATGCTATCCATATTAATATTATTATATCACATATTGTTTAGTTGTACATCCCACATTACCATTTTATAGTTTTATAACTTTTCGGATACCCGTTTGCATCCATCGCATTTAAGATACATATAATTGCATCCATAGATCACATCACTACATAATAATGTGATATTAACACTCCATGTTTAATAAATTGTATCCTAATTAATATTGGAACTATAAATGTAACCCTAATCGATAACTGTGCATCCATATCCTTGAAATTATATCTATTGGCATATCATATTACATGTTCCAGTTATTGTTCTGATAGTACTCATGCTTGTTTATTTATACACATGTTTATGTTAGTTTGATTATGAGCACCCACATGACATCTTGTGCTTCCTGACATGACCTGTTACACTTTCTACTTGACATGACATGGTACCGTACACTCTTGACATGACATGACACCTTTATACATTACCTGGTTGACCTGATGTACCATGGCTTTACCTGTTACCTGATCTCATGCCTAATGCCGACACACCCGACCATCCCTGCTGTCTATCCAGACAGACCTACTCTTACCGGATTTTGTGTTGGCATTAGTCCTTGACTACTGAATACCTGACCTGACATATATAGCTTGGGGGTATGGGGAAATCAAAGATGAACCTGACTTGTAACTCGACAGTTCACTACCGTTCGAGTGTACACAATCCTATTCTGTGCCTAACGGCATGTCTCGGTTTCGACCGAGAATATTGTGGCCGTGATCCCGGGTATGTACGGGGTAATACCGAGTGTACACTTTCCTATTCTGTGCCTAACGGCATGTCTCGGTTTCAGCCGAGAATATTGTGGCCGTGATCCCGGGTATGTACGGGGTAATACCGAGTGTACACTTTCCTATTCTGTGCCTAACGGCATGTCTCGGTTTCAGCCGAGAATATTGTGGCCGTGGTCCCGGGTATGTACGGGATACTATTGAGTTACATCGACGATTCATCAATTGATTTCAAAGACTATAGAGTAGAAACCTGATAGGACAGTTTAGTTACCACTGCACATTACCCTGCACTGTTATTTCTTAGTACTGCTTTATTCATGTTCATACCTGCATTGCTTATTACCATGTTCATATTATATTGTTGGTTGACATGACGCGCTGACGTCTGGGTTTTGCATGGCCCAGATTCTTTACCACTGTCGACGACTGAGCAGGAGTACTTCAGCCAACAGGCTGATTTGTGAGTTCTGTAGTGGTTAGTTCATTTATTGCATTTTATTTCCAGGTGTGATCCCGCATTACGGGACGTATCTTTCTATTATTGCATTGGATCATTTGCTTCCGCACTTATTTATCATTGACTCTGGTTATTATGGATTTGGACATGTGTTAGATAGTTTATTTATCTTGTTCTTGATATCTCTACAGCCGTAATGTGACTGTGGATGGATACTTCCTACCCACAGGTAGCATGGTTGGCTATGTCACGTGCTCAATCTTGCGTACTCTGGGAAGCGGGGCGTGACATGGTTCTTTTGGTATCAGAGCCATAGGTTAATTGGGTTGATTCTTTGTAGTTGGATATTGCACCCGATACACGAATCATAATACCCGTGATTAGGAAACATGTCCTGCCACCTTGACCGTTTTACCATCCTTGAATCATTCTTCCGGATCATGTCGACATGCAAACTTACTTTGCATTGTCAACTCGAAAACCTAATTTCTTGTTATCCCTAGGACTTAGGCGACTTGGGTGGAGTTAAGTAATTGCGGCTATGATACCGCGGCATAGCTACAATGCGGTACTCTATTTAAGTATCTTGGAGTTCTAGCCTTGATCCATATTCAGAATCTATCATCATGCTAATATTGGGTGTTTTGAGTTCAGGATTATGACAGGTAAGAAGTTGAAGACGTACCAGAGGCGTGTGAACGGAGCCGCCATGCTTGGAGTGATAAGAGGAATGCTGGAAATCAAAGAAACAGCCCGAGCTGATCCAGCAGCAAGCGGACTCGTTTCAGGAAGGTTTGCAGATCGTTCAGCAGTCTGTGAACAAGATTGGAACTAGACCAGTTGACCGAGTACGGACCGTGGCAGAGTTCAGACGTGTGGGTCCTACTACTTTCACTGGTTTGGAGGAGCCATGCCAGCCGAGCAGTGGCTAGTCAGCACGGAGAATTCGCTGATTGCGGCACAGATTCCAGAGGACAAAGGAGTTGATGTGGTGCGCATTCAACTAGTGGATTACGCCGAGAGTGGTGGCTTGTGGAGGAGAACCGTTTGCCCAAGCTAAGCAGTTAGGCGGATTTCTCTAAGAGTTTCCTGGAGAAGTTCTTTCCGCGGACTGCACGGGAGGAAATGGAAGAGAAATTTATTGGGCTGAGGCAGAATGGAGCACCCGTGGACGTGCATGCAGCAGAGTGGACGAGACTCAGCAGTTTCGCTGGACCTTTAGTCGCCAACGATGCAGACAGGGCACGAAGGTCCATGCGCAGCTTGGATGTGGACATCCAAAGGAAAACCGTCTCCCTGGGTTTGACCACTTTCTCACAGGTTCTTACGGCAGCTCGAGAACAGCAGAGCATATCAGGAAAATTGGGAGTTCACAGCAGACAGCAGTTGCGGTAAGGAAGCAGTTCTGTCGGGCCGGTCGAGTTTAGGGCTAGGCCGACAAACAATGTTCTTGCATCAATGGAAGTGATGAAAGTAAAGAGCCGGCTGTTGTTCGTGATTCTATGGACGTGTTTGAAGATATATCGGGCTTACCGCCGAAGCGAGACGTGGAGTTCACGATTGACCTTAGTCCTGGTGCAGCGCCAGTGTCTAAAGCTTACTATCTAATGGCACCAGTGGAATTGGAAGGAGTTAAGAAGCAAGTTGGTGAATTACTTGAGAAGGGTTGGATTCGAAGCAGCAACTCGCCTTGGGAGCTCCAGTTCTTTTAGCAAAGAAGAAGGATGGCACGAGAAGGATGTGCATTGATTATCGAGAATTGAACCGGGCGACTATTAAGAACAAGTACCCGATCCCTCGCATTGGAGGACTTTTGAGCAGCTTAGTGGCGCGTGAGTATTCTCGAAACTGAATTTGCGATCCGGATATCATTGGGTCCTGCAGATGTTGAGACAGGAGAAGCTTTATGCGAAGATGAGTAGTGCGAATTCTGGCTGGAAGAAGTGAAATTTCTGGGACATGTCGTGTCGGGTGATGGAATCGCCGTCCATCCCGAAAAGATTGCAGCAGTTCGAGATTGGCCTATTCCAAGGAATGTAGCTGAGATAAGAAGTTTCCTTGGATTAGCCGGATACTACAGGAGATTTGTGGAGAACTTTGCTCGTTTGGCAGAACCGCTGACCAAGCTTATGCGTAAGGAGGTACCTTTTGTATGGACGGATAAGTGTGCGTTGGCTTTGAGACGTTGAAGCAGAAGTTGATAACCGCCCCTATCCTGACCGTACCAGACAATTCCGGAGGACTGATGATTCATAGCGACGCATCTGGGAAAGGATTGGGATGTGTTTTGATGCAGCATGGGAAGGTTGTAGCATACGCATCGAAACAGTTGAAGACCCATGGGAAGAATTATCCAACTCATGACTTGGAGCTTGCGGCTGTGATTTTCGCTTTGAAGATTTGGAGACACTACCTTTTGGGGGAAAGAGTCGAAGTTTTTACAGATCATAAGAGCTTGAAGTATGTGTTTACACAGAAGGAGCTTAACATGAGGCAGCGTAGATGGTTGGAGTTGATGGCTGACTGCGATCTTGATCTTAAGTACCATCCGGAGAAGGTTAATGTTGTGCCGGATGCGCTTAGTCGGTTACCAGCAATTCAGGTGTTAACTACACAGAGGGAGATCATTGCAGATTTTCGAAGATTTGACTTGGAAGATGTGCTACCACATTCTACGGGACAGTTGATGCAGTTGCAAGTACAGTCGTCCTTAGTTGAGAAGATTAAAACAGCACAATCGCAGGATCCTAGACTACAAAAGTTTCGAGAGCAGGTTGAAGCCGGACTACGAACAGATTTATTGATCCACGAAGATGGTTCGTTGAGGTATGGTAGCCGTGTGTGTGTGCCAAAAGGGGATGTGCGTGAAGAGCTTATGAAGGAGGCACACAATTCAGTTTACTTTGTACATCCAGGAGGGACAAAGATGTACCAAGATATTCGACAGCATTTCTGGTGGGAAGGCATGAAACGGGAGATTGCTCGCTTCGTGACTAAGTGCTTGGTATGTCAGCAAGTCAAGGCTGAACACCAAATGGTTGCTGGTTTATTGCAACCATTTCCGATTCCTCAGTGGAAGTGGGAACATATAACCATGGATTTCGTGACGGCTTTACCGCGGAGTCCAAAAGGCAACAATGCAGTAAGGGTGATTGTTGATCGGTTGACCAAGGCAGCTCACTTTATTCCTTTTCGGGTTGGTCAATCAATAGAGACTTTGGCAGAGCGGTACATGCAGGAGATCATAAGATTGCATGGAGTACCGGTGAGCATCGTGTCCGATCGGGACACTCGGTTCTTATCACACTTCTGGAGGAGTTTACAGGAAAGTTTGGGGACTCGATTGAAGTTTAGCACAGCTTATCATCCTCAAACTGATGGTCAGTCGGAGAGAACGATCCAAACTCTTGAGGATACGTTGAGAACATGCAGGTTGGACTTCAAGGGGTCTTGGGAGGATCATCTACTTTTGGTGGAGTTGTCTTACAACAACAGTTTTCAGGCAACTATTCAGATGGCTCCATTTGAAGCTTGTATGGTCGTAAATGCCGTTCACCTGTTTGTTGGGACGATGTCGGTGAACGAAGATTATTGGGACCAGATTTGGTTGTGCAGACAGTTGAGAAGGTTAACCCTATCAGAAATCATATGAAGGCAGCACAGGACCGACAGAAGAGTTGGGCAGATACGTCAAGAAGACCTCTGGAGTTCACCGTGGGTGATTTGGTATTCTTGAAGATATCACCGACTAGAGGGGTGATTCGCTTTGGGAGTCGGGAAAAGCTTGGTTCTCGATTCGTTGGACCCTTCAAGATATTGGAGCATGTTGGAGAGGTAGCGTACCGTTTGGCGTTACCACAGTCCTTGGCAGGTGTGCACGATGTGGTTCGTGTATCTCAACTACGGAGGTATGTTCGAGATGAAACACACGTTTTGGATCATTCGGAGCTAACAGTACGAGAAGACTTGACTTTTGAGGAGCGACCGATTGAAATCGGGGATCGAAGGGAAAAGGTTCTTAAGAACAAGGTTACCCCTCTTGTTCTAGTTTCTTGGGGTAATCGATCGCATGGAGAATCCACTTGGGAACGAGAAGATGAAATCCGGCAGAAGTTTCCTCACCTTTTCTTGTAGTTATCTATCTTTATATTCTTGGAATTTCGAGGACGAAATTCTTTTTGTAGTTGGGTATAATGTAACACCCGAGCCCAATGCTACTATTTTCAGTTACTGTTTGAGCATAATGTGGTACTCATTTCATTTAATTTGCTTGTTTGTTGCTTACTGTAAAATTTACCCGGCAAAGTCATTTCTACATATAACAAATTTTAGCATCTAAAATAAAATTGAAAATATTCATCTTGGCCTACTTGACACCCCTAGCCTCGTGGTAGCGTCCGTGCATTGTGTTCTCGTCCCGTTCAGTAAAACGGGCAAGTTTGGATGGCTACGTGCACGCACGTGTGTCCGTTTTGAGAGTATGCTTTTTAATCATAAAACATTTCATTTTAAAATTTGGAACCCGCTTAAAATCCTATTATTTGAATTTCGAATTTTTGGACCCAACCCGGGCGCAATTTGGAAATGTTTCATTTGGCGCCAAAATCCCAAATTTTTAATATTATTAAAACCTTCGCATATATTTTTCTAACTAATCTGATATCTTACTGTTCATTACATATCTTTTAAATCTTTAAGTTAACCATATAATATTTTTACAATCTTTTATATCCTTCTCAATTTATTCTCTCAGCCAATCGCAACCTCCCCTTTAACCCCGTGGTCCCCACTTTCTCTCTCTCCTTCTTCTCTCTCTCTCCGCTTTCTCTCTCTCTCTACCCCTTATATATTCTCTCGTACTTCTCTTTATCATTTTTCTCTTCTTGCTTCATGTCTCGTTTCTCATTTCTTTTAACTGTTCTTTTGTTACCGGAATTCCGTCGTGCCGGTGACGTTTCTCGACGTTCCAGCGAGATACCCCGACCCGTGTGGTTCCTTTGTTCGTCGTTTGGGTTCATTCCGTGAACCGTGCGCCGTCGCGAGTTTTCCCCGCCGACGGTTAACGTTCCGTTTTCCCGATTCGCGACTCATCGAGGCAAGTTAATCTTGCTACATGCTATATACTTTTATAATCTTCATTTTATAATATTATACATTTGAAAATCTTATAGTTTACATATGAAATGTCGTTGAAAAATCGGATATGACAAATCTGAAATTTACTGTACACCTTATCTTATAAAATTCATTATAAATCATAGAAAAATCATTAGGATACGTTCTTTAGTTCGTTACGAAGCTAATTCAGAATACTATAACTCTATGAAATATTTACTTGCAAAATAAATTGTTTAATTAACGTAAAATGCAAATGAACACGTCTCTAAACTGCTGTCCAGGGAAATTCCAGCAGCAAACTTTCAACTTTGAATATTCATAACTTTTTGTAGGGATAACCTGAGATGCTTATACTTATAAAACTGAAAACCTTATTGAATTATCTTTGTTTTGGTATAAGATACGTCTCTTTTGGAGAACATTTGTTATTTTTAAGCTATTTTACAAATTAGGATGACGCTAAATTTCTGAACGGAACCTTCTTGTGCATGGTTAATCAATACATCTTTTATAGTTACTAATCGCTTTGAATATGCTATCCATATTAATATTATTATATCACATATTGTTTAGTTGTACATCCCACATTACCATTTTATAGTTTTATAACTTTTCGGATACCCGTTTGCATCCATCGCATTTAAGATACATATAATTGCATCCATAGATCACATCACTACATAATAATGTGATATTAACACTCCATGTTTAATAAATTGTATCCTAATTAATATTGGAACTATAAATGTAACCCTAATCGATAACTGTGCATCCATATCCTTGAAATTATATCTATTGGCATATCATATTACATGTTCCAGTTATTGTTCTGATAGTACTCATGCTTGTTTATTTATACACATGTTTATGTTAGTTTGATTATGAGCACCCACATGACATCTTGTGCTTCCTGACATGACCTGTTACACTTTCTACTTGACATGACATGGTACCGTACACTCTTGACATGACATGACACCTTTATACATTACCTGGTTGACCTGATGTACCATGGCTTTACCTGTTACCTGATCTCATGCCTAATGCCGACACACCCGACCATCCCTGCTGTCTATCCAGACAGACCTACTCTTACCGGATTTTGTGTTGGCATTAGTCCTTGACTACTGAATACCTGACCTGACATATATAGCTTGGGGGTATGGGGAAATCAAAGATGAACCTGACTTGTAACTCGACAGTTCACTACCGTTCGAGTGTACACAATCCTATTCTGTGCCTAACGGCATGTCTCGGTTTCGACCGAGAATATTGTGGCCGTGATCCCGGGTATGTACGGGGTAATACCGAGTGTACACTTTCCTATTCTGTGCCTAACGGCATGTCTCGGTTTCAGCCGAGAATATTGTGGCCGTGATCCCGGGTATGTACGGGGTAATACCGAGTGTACACTTTCCTATTCTGTGCCTAACGGCATGTCTCGGTTTCAGCCGAGAATATTGTGGCCGTGGTCCCGGGTATGTACGGGATACTATTGAGTTACATCGACGATTCATCAATTGATTTCAAAGACTATAGAGTAGAAACCTGATAGGACAGTTTAGTTACCACTGCACATTACCCTGCACTGTTATTTCTTAGTACTGCTTTATTCATGTTCATACCTGCATTGCTTATTACCATGTTCATATTATATTATTGGTTGACATGACGCGCTGACGTCTGGGTTTTGCATGGCCCAGATTCTTTACCACTGTCGACGACTGAGCAGGAGTACTTCAGCCAACAGGCTGATTTGTGAGTTCTGTAGTGGTTAGTTCATTTATTGCATTTTATTTCCAGGTGTGATCCCGCATTACGGGACGTATCTTTCTATTATTGCATTGGATCATTTGCTTCCGCACTTATTTATCATTGACTCTGGTTATTATGGATTTGGACATGTGTTAGATAGTTTATTTATCTTGTTCTTGATATCTCTACAGCCGTAATGTGACTGTGGATGGATACTTCCTACCCACAGGTAGCATGGTTGGCTATGTCACGTGCTCAATCTTGCGTACTCTGGGAAGCGGGGCGTGACATATATTTTGTATTTATGGTTTCGGCCAAGACTTGTAAATATAATCTATACAATATATTACGCGGGGATAAAGGGGTAGATTGGTACGGAATGTATATCGTGGTACGAGAGGTCACTTAAAAGACACCTACATGAATTCTCATGCCGTTGTCCCATGGGTTATGACAGGGTCTTATACTACATGTTATCATAGTCCACAGGGTAAGATGGACTCCTATTGTATACAAGAATACATTCCTTATCAAACTACAAATAATCACGTTAGAATAACTATCATATACCTGTAAACCATCATATACATTTTACTGTTCATTTCAATTTATATAGATTATCTTCTCTTTCCTCTTTTGGGACTTACCGAGCGTTAGTTCGCTAACGACGTTCCTTTCTGTTTCTTTCTTTGTAATGTTCGTCAGGAGGACCAGACTCTGAGGAGATCGAGCCGAACCAGGAGGACTTGGACTAGCTTACCGCTCAGCTTGACTACTAGTTTCTCTGCACTTATCTTTTTGTATGCCATTGTTTAAGCACTGCTTTACTCATTGTATCTTTTATTTCCAAAAAAGTTGTAGGTAAAAGTTGAATGTAAATAAAGTTGTTGTTTCATTTTATTCTCTTGTCATTCTTGTTCATTTTTATATATTGCTTATTTACGCTTAACGTATTTATTTCATAATAAATACGTTGCGGCCTGCCACGTCACCGTTTCCGTCTACTGGGAAGCGGGGCGTGACAGTGTATGTGTGTGTGTTTGTCATATATATGATGATATGTGTGTGTATGTGTTTGTGATAATGTTGATGATGATGTGTGTGTGTGAGATAATGCTGATGATGATATGTATGTGTTTGTGTGTATGTGTGTGCGTGTTTGTGATAATGATGATGATGATCTCTCATATCAAATAAGGCCAAACCCTAATTTTAAACTTAACACCAGAACTAAATTCAAAATCTTAAACATAACACCAAAACCAAATCCAAAATCTTAAACTTGATTAAGAAAACCCTTAACTTTAAAAAAATTTACCCTAAATAAAAACTTTAAACTCTTGAAATTGAAACGTAAATATAAAACCAATTCAAGTTAAATTTTATAATAAGTGTATATATGATAATCGATGATAATATGAAATTTTCATATTCTCATCGATAGTCATATGTGAACATCAAAGCGCCCTTAGTCCCCGTCTATCGGTTAACATACGTTCGATGTTCATCATGACATAAAACTATACGAAGGTTGTTAAATATCGGACGGTATAGTTTGGTGCTAATAACCGTCGTGTAGTCTATGTGACGAGAAAATTCAATCGTATGATAACCGATAGATTTGTCCAGTTTGGACAAGTTAGGAATGTATAAAGCAAACACCTGCATTCACTTGTGTTTTCATTCTTTTCGAGTTATTTCGTCGGTACTTTTTCACTGGTTCTCTATGTACAAAGATAGATTAGATGTTCATTTCAATATTGTTTCACAGTATTGAAATGATTATCTATTCTATTACAGTGTACTCGGAGAATAGTGGGGAGGTTTTGTCGAAATTTTCTCAAAACAGATGAATGCACAACCGAATGGGTGTCTGCTCTATACATTCTTAATAGGATAGAAATCTTACCCCTGACAGCCGAAACACACACATACAACACGAATAAACAATACACACATACACAAAGCACATACACACTAAGAACCCTATACCTAAGTGAAATCATAAATTGAAACACACATACACAGAATACAACTCATATTTATATATCTTCAAACATAATTTTGTTAATCGATAATTTATTTTTTTCAATGATAAATTTTCCCTTCCCATTTTCTTCTTTATCAATAACCAACTCGTTCTTAGATTTCTCAATGTAGTCACCATAAAAAACCAGCTTTCATAACTTACAATTTATATATTATACAGTCTAACATGGCCCATGAGTATATCAAAGTTAAGGACTGGATGTACGCGGATTGGCAACAACGCATGCAATCTAAGTTTGTCGCAGGAGTTGCTGCTTTCATTGAATTTGCACACGTACAAAAAAAGATAGTGTTAGAGAAGATTCTCTGTCCGTGCGATAGATGTGTGAATAAGTTCTGGCAGAAAGTAGAAATCGTAGAGCTTCATATCATTAAACATGGTTATACTAAACTTTATACAATCTGGCTATATCACGGGGAAGGAGAAGAAGAAGACGGTAATGTGGCGGAAGAAGAAGGAGAAGACGGTAATGCGGTGGAAGAAGGAGAAAACGGTAACTTCTTTACAGGAGAAGAAATAGAGGATATGGTAGAGGCTTCCCTCGGTGATAGTAATCCTACCGAAGAAGACATTCCTTCCAGTCAAGGAACGCGTGTGGATAAGTATGAAAAGTTCATGAATGATGCGAGAAAAACAATTTATAAGAATGCAAAGTACCCTATCATGATTTGTCCAACTTTTCCAGATTAAATGCCTAAATAGATGGAGCAACAAGTCATTCATTATACTTCTGAAGTTTCTGAAAGATTCTGTACCCCCTGAAAATAACGTGACCGAGAGCTGGTACGAAGCCCAGAAAATGATGTCGGATTTAGGTCTGAACTGTAAGAAGATTCATACATGTCCCAAAAATTGCGTGTTGTACCGGAAAGAGAATTTAAATTTGAAAGAGTGTCCAACATGTGGAGAGGCCAGGTATAAACCGAAAGTATCTGATAAGAAGCCAGATATACCTTTCAAAATAGCATAATACTTTCTGATAACACAGAGGCCGGAAGCCATAACATATGGCCCGTTGTAATTATGGCTGGAAGTCACAGTATATGGCCCGTTGTAATGATGGTTTATAATCTGTCGTCTTAGTTGGCTATAGATCAATCCTACTTTATGATATCTCTTCTTATTGACGGTCCAAACTCACCGGGAAAAAATTTGACGTCTATCTCCGACCTCTGATCGACGAGTTAAAAATTTTATTCATTGATGGTGTAGAGACTTATGATGCAAACAAAGATACAACCGTCACGATGCATGCGGCTTTAATATGGGAAATTAATGACTTTCCTGTATATGGAATGCTATCAGGTTGGTCCATACATGGTCACAAAGTATGCTCTTACTGCCATCAAGATACAATATCGAAATGGTTGAATTTTAGTTGGAAGCTTTGTTTTGGCGGTCATTGGCGTTTCCTTCCACTAGACTATCCCTACAGGTTAGAAGATGCTCACTTTAATGGTCATCAGAAGTTTCTTAGGCCTCCAGCCTCATTGTCCGGAGAGAACGTGATTGCTCAGTAGGATGGTTACAACAACGTGACGTTCGGGATAGATCCGGCAAAACAGGACAAACCACTCTACTGGAACAAATTGAGCATTTTCTACAAGCTTCCGTACTGGTCAACAAATTTAGTGCGTCGTTGTCTGGACGTCATGCACATAGAGAAGGGAGTATCTGAGCACGTACTTAACTTGCTTCTTTATAAAGAAGGAAAATCAAAAGATAACCTTCATGCTTGGATGGATCTTTAGAACTGGGAAATTAGAAGTGAATTGCATTCTAAACCGATAGCGGGTAAACCAAACAAGTTTGTACTTCCCAATATCACGTATCATGTGTCATAATCGGAGAAGAAAAGGTTTCTGTAGGTGTTGGATGATTTGAAAGTTCTCATAAGTTTCTCAGGATTATTTAGTAAGAAGATAAATATTGTGAAAGGCAAGATCGATGGGCTGAAAAGTCATGATCACCATATTATTATGGAGCACCTTCTCCCATTAGCTCTCAGGACTTTTCTTCCCGAATCGGTTGGTCTAGTAATCAATGACCTTTGTTGCTTTTTTAGGGAATTATGCGCTAAAACCTTGGATGTTATGACACTGGAGAATCTAGAAAATTCTATTTTCTTGATACTGTGCAAGTTTGAGCGTATTTTCCCGCCGTCGTTCTTCGATATCATAATACACCTGATGGTTCATCTTGCAATCGAGACTAAGCTTGTCGGACCGGTACAATATCGACGGATGTATCCCTTCGAAAGGTACGTTGAATTTTTCGTTTCACGCATTTTGTAAAATTATTGTTGTCTTATGTACCCGTATTTATTTATTTAACACATTTTTCTTTAGGTATTTCCACACTCTAAAAAAGTAGATACGCAATAGAAATCGACCAGAGAGTTCTATCATGCAAGGTTTTTTTTCTAGATGAAGCAACCAAATTTTGTTCCCACTATCTGGATGAGAACATTGAGACGAAACTTAACCGGCTTTGGAGAATTCAGGACGGGCCATATAGTAGCTGATTATAAAAGAGTAGAACCCATATTTATCAATAAGATATACCGATTTATTTTCCTCAATAGCGTATGTCTTGAAGAAATTAGAAAGTAAGTTTTTTTGGATTAATTGTTATATTTGTGTGTGTGTGTATGTATGAAACGATATAATGTTGATGTCATAATTTATTATTGAGAACAGAATTCATATTGTTGAGGAATGTGAGGAGCATCCTGATTGGAATGATGAACGATTGGAAAAATATAATCAGGATAATTTTTGCGATTGGGTTGCCGATCATGGAAGTTGTTTGAATAACATGTTATTGCGACCAGTCTTAATCTAAACTTATATCGTTATATATTTTCCATAAAATTTATTTTGTCAGATTTACGATCCAAACTTGTTTGCATCATTAGAGAGAGACTCAAGATGTTTAGCACAGTTTCCTAGTATGGAGGTTACATATTATAAAGGATTCGGCGTCTTTGAATACAAATTTGAAATTAAGGACATAGAAACATCTCGAACCACCCAGAATAGTAGGATTGCGACCATAGGATCGGATAGTGTGATTTATTATGGATACTTAAATTGCATACTTGGTATCCAATATCCTAGACGATCAGAACTATTTTATATATTTCAGTGTATTTGGTACGATATATGAACCTGTAGAGTATTTTTCTTCATCCCATTGAGATGGGAATACACATCACTTATCAGGCGTATTACAGACTCCCCCGGCCTAGGGTAGGCCAGGGTTTATTGATTGTGGGGATCCGAATTTTTGTCAGCCGCGGACTAAGCTGCCGTTAATTTCCCCTTTGCCATTGGAGCGGGGGAATCTCCGATTGATGGGTCAAACTGGTCATGCGAACTCAATGTGCAGTTTGTGTATGTATGTATGTTGAGGGGTTATGGGTATATCGGGAGCCTTGAAAAGTTTATGGGGGTCCCTCTATCCGGATAGTGGGCTGGAGGTTAACGGGGCCAGCAGCCCCCTTATAGGGTGCGAGGCAGCGCCCCGTTAGAAATTTATTTCTAACGGGGAAGTGTTTTGAGTGTGGAGTGTGTAGGAAGAAGAGGGGTGGAGAGCATCCTAATGGCGCGTGGGCGCCAGCAGGTCACATGCCCTGCATATGGGCGCCAAATGCCAGTGGTCACGCGTCCTGCACGTGGGCACCAGGCGCCAGCGTTTCAGGTGCGTGGCGCGTGGGCGCCGGACGCCAGCAGATCATGCGTCCTGCACGTGGACGCTGGGTTCCAGCGTTCACGCGCCCTGCACATGGGCACCGGGCGCCAGTAGGTCACGTGCTCGGTACGCGGTCGCTGGGCACCAGCGGGAAAAGGGGCTTAGCCCCTGAACTGGGAGTTTAACTCCCGAGAGACTTTGGAGTTGAACTTCCGAGAGACTATGGAGTTAAACTCCTAGAAGAAAAATGATTTTTATTTGGAGCTAAACTCCTAAAAGATTCGGATTTTGGGGTTAAACTCCTCTGAGAATTTGGATCTTAAAGTTAAACTCCTCAAAAATTGGTTTGAAGTTAAACTCCTAAAGAAGAGATTCTTATTTTAGAGTTAAATTCTCAAAGGATTTTCGGAGATGATGAAAAGGGACCCCTTTCTTCTCCATTGAGCCTTGGATGCTCTCCTAAGCCTTGGATCATCCCAAAGTGGGATTTTTGGAAATGGATCTCCTTCTTCCTCCTCTCTGTTGGTTGGATCTTTGAAAAAAAGGGGGCGAAATTTTAAAATCTCTCTTTTAGAGATTTGATGATAGATATGAACTCCCCTTCGAGGGTTTTATAGTGAAAGACTATCCTCATTGGGAAAAGAAGAGTTAAACTCTTGGTTTAATTCAAAAAATGGAAGAAGGTTTAGAACCTTGAGGAAAGAGAAGGAGGCATAAAATCCTAATGTTTTTTAGGGGAATCAATTATTGTCTTATCATAATGTTGCCTTATATAGGCTTACAAGTTTACACATAGCCCCTTGGGCTTTACAAAATGGCATTTTGCTTATCCCATGCCTCATGTGCTTATTTCTTTTTGCACATGAGCCATGAGCCATACAAAATTTTATCTTTATACCCATTTATTTTACATTAATGCATGAAAATTATATCAAACTTATTTATTACATAATTTTCTTCTTGGCATGGGGGAAGCCGACTGTAGGGCTCAACTTAGGCATGGGCCCACTTGACCTGGGCTTAGGCCCGCTTGCTTGGGGTTGACTTTGACTCTGACTTGGTCAACCAGGGTGTAATTTTTGACCCCAACAAAGTGCCCCCATCAATAAATGCACACCGCGTATATGAGTTGTGAGCTTGAAATTGATGGATCTTGTTCCGCAGAAGATTGATTTTGAGGTGGAGCATCATTCCGGGGGCGTAATTCCGATGTGTGGAGCATAATTCTGGCGCAAGGTTCCGGAATGAAGCATAATTTCGATACGGGACAGGTATATCTTGAGACGAAGCGTAATTCCGGCACAAGGCAGACATTCTGACTGAAGTATAGTTCCGATGCAGAGGTTGATTCCTTGGCGAAATATAATTCCGACAGGGAAGGCTGATACTCCGAGGTGAAACATGATTTCGATAAGGGGTACATTCTGAGACAAAACATGACTCTGACACAGGGTTCCGGGAAGAAGCATAATTTTGATACGGGACATGTGTATCCTGAGACGAAGTATAATTTTGACACAGGACAGACATTCTGACCGAAACATAATTCCAATGCAGATGTTGATTCTCAGGCGAAGCATAATTCCGACAGGGAAGGAAGAAACTCTGAGGCAAAGCATGATTTCAACACGGGGTACATTCTGAGACGAAACATGATTCTGACACAGAGGTTGCTTCCAAGGCGAAGTATAATTCCGACAGGTAAGGCAAATACTCCGAGACGAAGTATGATTTAGACATGGGGTACATTCTGAGACGAAACATGATTCTGACGCAGAGGTAGACATTCTGAACGAAGTATAGTTCCGATGCAGAGCTTGTTAGTTGACTTGATTCTGAGATGGAGCTTGATTTCGATGGGAAGGTTGTTGGTTGACTTGATTTGGTTCCCGTTTTGGTGATGTGGAGGTTGATTCTGCCCTTTTTGCGACTTGGATGGTCGGTGCTGCCCTTTTTGCGACTTGGACGGTCGGTGTTTAATTTGATTTGCTCCGCTTCTTGCGGTGTTAGGGATTGGATTTAACTTGCTCCTCTTTCTGCGGTGTCAGGATTGGATTTGATTTGCTCCGCTTTCTACGGTGTTGGGATTCGACTTGTTTCCGAGGTGGAGCTTGATTCCGCCAGGGAGGTCATTGGTTGACTTGATTTCGAGGCGGAGCTTGATTCTGACGGGGAGGTCGTTGGTTGTCTTGTTGATTTGATTTGATTTGATTTGGGAGTTTCTGATCCGTCCAGCGGGGTTTTTGAGCCTGGCACTTGGAATTTGGGTTTTTGTTTGGCATTAGCATTGCCACACCGGAATATGGTACTAGGAGCGAATCGTCATTTGCCATGGAGAACATGGGATTTGGGTTGGCATCAGCATCGCTACTCTGGAATATGGTATCAGGAGCAAATCATCATTTGCTATGAGAGGATTTGAGGATTTTGGTTTCGAATCAGTATTGCTATTCTGGAATATGGTATCAGGAGCCAATCATCATTTTCCATGAGAGGATTTCCCTCGTTTCCAGTTTAACGACTTAGAGGTCATCTGTTCCCAGTTTTAACGACTTAGAGGTCTATTGGATCAAAAGTTTAGAATTTTGGGGTTGGGGGTATCAGCGTTGCTTACACTGGAGCATGGGTGCCAGGAGCAATTCATCATTTGTCTTTACCTGTTAGGGAGCGATGGTTTAGGAGACAGGTTTAGGTCCCTATCACCCAAGATTTTTCAATTTTATGAGCCGCAAGGGTCCCATAAAAGCATTTTCTTCCTACGAGTCGAAATGATCTCGTAGGTGTATTTTCTCCTTAGGAGTCGTGAGGACCCCTAAGTGTATTTTTCCCGTGTGAGTTATAAGAATCCTACAAAGGTGTATTCTTATGCATCGAGTGAAGGGTTACACTAGCGCCCCGGCCAACTTCCGTGGCCAAATGCGGAACAAAATTTTTATAGCGATAATAAACTTGGCGCTAGAATAAACCCTAAACCGGATCTTTACCATAAACCTAGTTAGCACAAAAGAGTTCTATCTACTATGATAGAAAGTTATACCTCAAGCTTGAACTCCTTCTCTTCTTGTGGTGCTTCTCCTTGTTGTGAGCTCCTTGGAGTGGTTGTAGATGGCTCCTCCTCACCGGCTTCACCACGTCAAAGAAGATCCACCCGAAGGCCTTTACCTTGAGCTCCAACCTCAACAATAAAATAACTAGGGTGCTTGGTGTGCTAGACTAAGAACCCTAGAGTGAGTAGAGAATTGTTTTGGTGGTTTGATCTCACAATACTCTTGATTTTCAACTCATGAAATAAGAGAGCCTTGAGAGAGGAAGAGGAAAGAGCTAGCAAGAGAGAGAAAGTATCATGATAAAATGAGGTGTATGCTCTCATATGAGAAAAAAGAATAATGGTAATTTTAATTAGGATAATTGTCATGGTTGATGTTGATTTGACCATTATCATGTCACAATTAATGCCACGCAAAAAATATCTCATGCTTAACAAAAATATCTAACTCAACAAAAGTCAACAAGTCAAATGGTCAAACCAATTTACCATGATACAATTATCTCTAATTAAAGCTCATTAATTAATTTTCTCCATCTCATTATGGTTTTAATCAAGTCAATGGTCAAAACCCTAATGAGGTTTCTCTGCCTCTGTCAACTGTATATACATACCCGCATCCGTGTTCCGAGGAACACGAATACAATGAGACCGAACCAACCCAAAACCAAATACTAGGATCTGACTTAAACCAAAGCCCACTAGTATCAACTGCCCGAACACCAAACACACACAAGTGCGCGTATGTGAACGGACCCTGTCGTAAAACCATACGACCTCTACTACGTTTCGCCCAAAGGTGAACAACCCTCTGTGTGGGACTCTAAAGACTTGACACTACGCTGGTAGTGGGTTTAACCACAGGCCGCAAGCGGTACTAGCTGTACGTAACGGTCCCCAGGTAGATGTCGATAAGAAGACCGATGAGGTGAACCCATCCGAACTCCTACTGAGACTGAATGTGACAATCTCCATACAGTCCGGTCTGTTCGTCTAAGAGTATTGCATATCGGGCCTAGGGGGCGGTAAATGTCAGTACCCTAATAGCGGTATAAGTCGTGTCGGAGTGTAGTCCAAAACACCCTGAGAAACTACTGGAGTACCTACCAATAAATCTCGCTTGCCCTGGTCAGGGACTTTGTGTAATGGCTCTCCAAACACAGCGCGATATCAACCCCCAATATCGGGAGGGACGAATCCTGTCTAACCGCCACTGCCTCCAAGTGCTTTGGGACTGCACCCAACTACTACCTGTTTGCATGACTCAATAGAGCCGTGGTAGGGTAGAAATCAAAGAACAGTGGGAACACACTTGAGGCGAAGTAGCAGTGTCAAGTCAACGGACTAAGCTGTACTCATGTCACCTGGGAACTGCTACCTGACGATAGGTATAATACCAACCAACAGTTCCCGACGAGTCCTGTCCAGTGTACTCGTAACCTAACGAGCACCTGCATACTATCTCCAGTACGATGTACTGATGGCTGTGGGACAGACCATCTCCCCTGCTGGGATGAGAAGCGTATCCACCAGTCTACTCTGGAGTATTGATGCCCTGTCTCGATAATCCTACGACCAGGGACCTGTATAAGGATGTGCTTATAGACTATCCAGCCCCCACTAGTGTGATCGCCATCACAACGTTGGTAGTCAAGCAAACATCCTATGGGCTCCATCAATATGTATTAGCGATATGTTAAAAGAAACATATACACATATTAAGATAGATACAAACCATGTAGCATACTACAATATTGAGCAAGACTGTCGTCAAACCATGTATATATCCCAAGCTTCCAAAATGTAATATACAAACTAGTACTATACAATAATGGTCTCTAGGGCATACATATCTAACAATCTCCCACTTGCACTAAAGGCCAATAACTGGTGTACCGCATACCCAACGTCTGCACTAAGGCCAGCTGCTGGCATACCGCATACCCAATAGCTCTAAAAGTCGCTCGAACTGTGTTTGAGGGAGGGCCTTTGTGAATGGATCCGCCGTGTTGTCTTTAGTGTCCACTTTCCGTACCTCAATCTCCTGGCGATCAATGATCTTCCTGATCTGGTGATACCGCCTTAAGATGTGTCTGGATTTCTGATGGGACCGTGGTTCCTTCGCTAAAGCTATAGCCACATTGTTATCGCAATACAAAGGTATTGGGTCAACAATGAACAGAACCGCCTGAAGTTCACTAATGAATTTCTTCATCCAGACCGCCTCTTTTGCGGCATCGCTTGCAGCAATATATTCAGCCTCCATCGTCGAGTCTGCGACGGTATCCTGTTTGGAACTCCTCCAACACACTGCCCCTCCATTAAGGGTAAACACAAAACCCGAGACAAACTTGCTGTCATCCTTGTCATTATGGAAGCTTGAATCGGTAAAGGACTCGACCCTGAGGTCTCCATTACCGTAAACCAGGAACATCTCCTTAGTCCTTCTCAGATACTTGAGAATGTTCTTCACTGCTGTCCAGTGGTTCTTACCTGGGTCTGACTGATACCAGCTCACCACGCTTAGTGCGTAAGCTACATCTGGTCTTGTATATAGCATCGCATACATTATAGATCCTACCGCCGAAGCGTAGGGTATAGTGCTCATGCGACCCTCTCCTCATCAGTCTTGAGAGACATCTTCTTGGAGAGGGTGATTCCGTGCAATGAGGGTATATTACCGCGCTTGGAATCTTCTATACTAAATCTCTTTAGTACGGTCTCTATATACCTGGACTGCAAAAGTCCCAGTAATCTTTTGGATCTATCTCTGTAGATCTTGATCCCTAGAATGCACGAGGCATCACCTAGGGCCTTCATAGAGAACCGTTGTGACAAGAATAGCTTGACCTATTTTAGCATAGGAATGTCATTTCCTATCAAAAGAATGTCGTCCACGTACAAGACTAGGAATACGACAGTTCATCCTACAATCTTCTTATAAATACAAGGCTCATCTTCGTTTTTGATGAAGTCAAATTCCTTGATTGTTTCATCAAAACAGATGTTCCAGTTCCGCGATGCCTGCTTTAATCCATAAATGGATTTAAGCAATTTGCACACCTTCGCGCTGCTCCCACTGTCTACAAAACCTTCTGGCCGATCCATATAAACGCACTCTTCCAAATTGCCGTTTAGAAAAGCCGTTTTTACGTCCATCTGCCAGATCTCATAGTCATGGAAGGCAGCAATGGCAAGTAGGATTCGAATGGATTTGAGCATAGCCACTAGAGAAAAAGTTTCGTCATAGTCCACACCAGGTCTTTGACGAAAATCTTTTGCAACGAGTCTAGCCTTATAGGTTTCCACCTGCCCATCTACACCAAGTTTCCTTTTGTAGATCCATTTGCATCCAATGGGTTTTACCCCAGGTGGAGCAATATCCAAGGTCCACACTTTATTGGTGTATATGGACTCCATTTCGGATCGCATAGCATCCAAACACTTATCAGAGTCCCTACTGATAATGGCCTGACTGAAACTGGTAGGGTCATCTTCTTCTAAGATGCAATCCTCTCGATCCCTGTCTATAAGAAAACCGTAGCATCTCTCGGGCGGATGAGAAATCCTACCAGATCTGTAGAGTGGTGAGGTTCGTCTGGGATTATTGAATCTTGAGGTTCTGTAAAATCTTCAGTTTCAGTTTGTGGTCGCTGAATTTCTTCCAATTCTACCGTGCTCCCACTAATTTCTTTTGAAAGAAACTCCGTTTCTAAGAAAACGGCATGCTGAGCAACAAACACCTTCTGTTTCTCGGTGTGGTAGTGTTAGTTATATGTATGCCCTAGAGGCCATTACTATACATAGGATGTATATTGTAGTGGATGCTGGGACATATATAGGGAGGACTTTCTTGCTCGACATGATAGTATGCTATCTGGTTGATCTTTACCTTAACGTGTACACTGATTGTCTCCCTGTTACATGTTGGTAAAGCCCTTAGGATCTGTACTTGACTACCTGGACTATGATGCGGATCATACTAGTGGGGACATGGTAGTCCATAAGTACATCCTTCAAAGTCCCTAGTCGTGGGTGTATCGAGACGGGGCATCGATATACCAGAGTAGACTAGCGTATACCTTCTCGACCCATACAGATGGGCGATGGATGATCCCATATCCATTGGTGTTTGACATCAGAGATGACATACGGGTGCCCAGTAGAGACTCGGTACACTGGACGGACTCGCCGAGAACTCCCAGATGGTATTATACCTCACGTCAGATGGCAGTTCTCTGGTGACACTGGTACAGAGTAGTCTGTTGACCCGAGATCGTCATAGAGTCTTGTGTGGTTCCCACTGTGCTTTGATTTCCATCTTACCACGTCCAAGAGGGCGTGCAAAACGGTGGTTTTTGGGTACAGTCCCGAGTCACATGGAGGCAATGAGCGATAGGAGGGGATTCGTCTCTCCCGGTATAGGGGGTTGATGTTGCGCTGTGTTCGATTGGCTATAACAGGAAATCCCTGGCCAGGGTTGCTGAGATTTACTGGTAAGTGTTACCAGTAGTTTCTCGAATTGTTATAGACCTCATATTGACACGACTTATCGAGCTATTGGGGTCTGACGTTTACCACCCCTAGGCGAGATATGCGACATATCAGACGATCAGACCGGACTGTACGGTAGTGTTACTGGTTGGATTCATTGGAGTGTGAGCGGGCTTGCTCGTCGATCTTCAGATAGCTCAATACCCGGGTGGCCGTTACGTTTAGCAGACCGCTTGCGGCTTGTGGATGTTTGATATGATCATCATCCGCTGCCGGCGTATTGACGAGTCTTTAGAGTCCTACACAGAGGTTTCCTGGCTCAAGCGAAACGAAATAGGAGCGCATATGAGACATGTGCGGGACCGAGAATGATGCGTGTATGTGATACCGTATTTCATTCTCGCGATGTGACATTGATCGGTTATATGCGATATAGCCGGGTTATCGGATCAAGTGTTGATTCGATAAGTTGTTACTGATGATACCAGTCGGTTATGTGCGACATGACCGGATCATTGAATCAAGTGTTGATTTAGTGATTTAATGCATAATTATATATTTGATATATTACTTTTCATTAACTAGTATCGGTTCACTTTGAATGGATTTTCTCACTCGGGTGTGCGCATTCCATATGCGATATGATTTTGTGCACTTGATTGTATCATGTTTGATGATACATGCTTTTTGGTTAAGTGTAAAGTATCAAACTATAGTTAAGTGGATGATTAGGGTTTTTGATTTCGTTATTTATATATTAATCTTTTTCTTTTTGGAAAAAGAATAAGAAAATGAGAAAATGGTGGCAATTTTTGTTTTGTTCATGAAGTTTCATGAACACTTTGACTTTGTCACCATTTTGTCTCATGCTTAACCCTAGTTCACTCTCTACAACTAACCATGGTTCACTTATGATAAGAATGGATTATTCTTTTCATTTTAAATAATTCTTATGATAATAATCATTCTTTATCATCTTCTTCTTCTTCTTCTTCAAGAAGCAAAAAACCTAGACTTCATCAATGGTGATTGATGGAAATGAGTGAGAAATCCAATTCTAAAGTCTACCCACTTCCTATTTCTTCATCCTCTACCTCTTGCCAAGTAGTAGAGTGTGTTTCCTTCACAAGTTTTCATGGCTTGGTGAAGGTGGAGCTTGATTTAGCGATGCCTCGACGTAGATCATCTTCGGCATGGACATCGACGACCTAGCTCGCCTATTCTCCGATGAAGCCGACGCTAGAGCCCGGATTCTTTTTGGACAGCAAAGGACTTCATTGCGGAGCTATGGAGGTGGAGCACCGGATCTACAAAGGTTGTATTTCCGTTTACTTGTAGTTAAGTGTTAACTAGTTTACTTTTCGCCTAGAAATCTAGCCAACGATCCGTTCTAGGGTTTCTCGGCACCGTTTAAATTTGCAATTGGCATGGTTGATGCCTTGTGAGACCTCATTAGGATGCCTAGGAACCCTACAGTGGTATCAGAGCCTAGCTAGAGCCTTAGGCGATGCGTAGACGGAGTTAGAAGTCCGATCGACCCGAAACCCCGACTTGAAAGTGCTCTCTGGACATTTTCTGTTTTCGTGGATTTTTGAGAATTAAAAATATGCAGAAAAATCAGCAGGAAATTCTAAGAATTACGGTGCAAAAAGTAACTAATGATCCCTCAAAAGTGCGGAGGAACCGCGGCATTAGTATGCTAATGCGGCGGTTCCGCGGCCGTTTTGTCTTATTAGGCATTCAATTTTGCACAGTAATTCCTATTTTGCAGTGCTGGTTTTCCTGGGAATTTTTTTTTATCTGAAATCAAGAGTTGAGTTTTTTGGGTTGTATTAGGAGTTCGTACATTCGATCGGATTGTCTAATTTTGTCTATGTGTTTTTCGGATATTTTAGAATATGTTAAAAATTTCGACCGGACATAAATACCCACTTTTTCTCCTGCCGGAAAATTTCCAAGTGTTGGATTTTTCCGTGGTTTAAGGACGTTCTGAGTAGTGCAGGTAACGCGATGGTCCCTCTAGAAGACAACAAACCTTAACTCGATTATGTGACCGTCTTGAACTGCCCTTTGAACCTTAGGGTTTGGGGCAGTACGGCGTGCCACATGTGAGGCGTTGGCTTGACCCTTCTACGGCTGGACCGTTGGTACTGAGGCATGAAGTGAATGTCTTTGAACTTATTTCATTCGGTTGATCGGGAAAACTTGGGTGTTCGATTGTTCTATCAAAAAGTTTAACATTTTCTATCTTATCCGGAATGTGATACAATAATTGGAATTCACAATAAGTTATGAGATAACCGAATGAATGTTATAAATCTAGCGGTTTGGTCTCATTTGATCGGTTGCCACGGGATTTTGATGTGATCAAAAGTCCGTCGCAATCACGTAGCATACGCGGATACTCGCCGGGTAAACTTAATAGACAGCCTCACTCCATAGCCCCGACCAAGTGACTGTAGGAGAACCCCGTCGCCGAAAGCATCCGTTCGGGTGCTCGCGGCAGCGGTGTTCCTCCTTGGTGCACTTTGTCGACGGCATCGGGGGTGCGGCCGCCTACTGAAGTTTGCGACGAGCATTCGATCAAAATGTCGGGAATCCCGTTGAATTGCCCGACATGATATTGAAAAGTGTTTTCGATAATGAGACTAAAATGCGGGGTTTATAATTGTTAGGCATGCGATGTCTAAGTATTTCATTTGATTAGGCATGCGATGTCTAAAGAGTTTGCGGATTCCAACTGTTGTAGTTTTACACTTTCTTTTCTGTGACCGTAAGTGTAATATGTGATATCGCCGGTTTCGTTGCTATATGTCAACGACAATTGGGATGCGCATATTTACTTACGTTGATAACATGTGATGTTATGTGTTGCTGGATATGTTATATTGGATCGTCGTGTTTGAATAGCCGGGGTTTTTTATGTGAGATGAGTGTTTTTTCATTTTCATTCATGTAAAAACTTGTTTGTAATATTCTTTTATTGGGGCACTTCCAGGTTGCGGATGTTGTCACCATTTGTATATTATTTACTTTTCTGCACTAGTATAGACCCAAGGAGGAGGGCACAAGTAACCGGGTTCTAGGGTCCAATAGGAGACCAACTCGAGAAGTCGAGTTCGGGTCTCCTAACTCTAGAATTGGTAGGGTTACTTGCCGCTCTCGTAGGGGTCTAGGGGTGTGGGATTGGTTATTCATCGCGACCGTGGAATCCGTGTTTTATACTGGCTCGTATTGAAAACACGGACGTCCTAGTATATCTAATATTTCATATGATTCTTCTGCTGCGATATCTGTGATGTGATCATGTGATGTTCTGTGATAGATACTGTATATAGTATATATGATATATTATATAGGCGTTACTTATGTTTTACACCCGCGCTAGCCCTGCCCCGCTCTGCCGTTAGTTACCTAACCTAACGGTACACGAGGGGACATCGAGGCAAATGCGGATGGCATAAGTGTACGTCGTATTTATCTGTGATGATTAGGTACTTAAATGATGGGACTTCATTAATGAGATTAATGAAATAAAAGAAACCTAAGATGTTGTAGAATCGAATTTCAAAATAAAACAGGTAGCTACAGTTCTTGCTTTGCACAGAGGTATATGTGATATATCCTGCACCTTATTCGATGAGAAAAGGACCGAGATCCCTTCACCGGGAGTGACTCCTTTAGCAATAACTGGCAGATGCTACACACTCGGTTTGTCTTTTGATTGCTTTTAAGTGTTTTTGCTTTGCACAGTGATATATGTGATATATCCAGCACCTCATTCGACGAGGAAAGGACCGACGATCCCTTCACCGGGAGTGACTCCTTTAGCAAAACTAGAAAAGCCTCAAAAACACTCCATTTTTAAAATCATTTGATTCTACAACGATATAAAGTTCATTACGCAAAAGGTTTTCTTAAAAACCTGTCGTAGCCCTCCGTCATTTCAGATAGGTAATAGTTAGTATTCGTGCTGCGTTTGTTGACTCAGTCAAGGCGTAGTGTGCGGTAGCTGATTATTGCTTATCTGCAAAGCATTTGATGCGATTGGATTAGGGTAGTCGTGCGTCCTTGTTGACTCAGTCAAGGGTCGTGCGGGTGGGTTTAATTCAATCGAGAAATGACGGGTTGAACTTTACTTGTGGTCTATGATTTGTTGACTCAGTCAAGGTCATAGATCGCTTGGGGCAAAATATTATCGGGAATTTCAAGTGTTGAAATTTGCAATGAGATTGCATACCTTCTATGAGATAGTTGGATCCCGATACCCGCTGCGAGTAAGAGTTACTCCTGGGAGAGTTTTACATATGACAATTAGCCGATCAAGTAGGTGTCTAGAAAGGTGTCAATGAGGTTACGCCTCTGGGAAAACGAGGTTTACATTAATTAGGTTCGTGCGAAAGCACGGGGGACCTCCCTCAAAGTACCGACACTGGCCTGGCTGAAAGATTGGCGAACTTGTAATGTGTAATTAATCCCGGCTAGTCTTTCCTTTTAGGGTTTGAAGGAAGATTTGATAAAAAGCAGTGGGAGCCATCCTGATTAGATAAAATAAAACCAATCTATTTTTGCAAGAGCGCACGCTGAGTGTTTTCTTCTCTCTCTCTCCAGGTAGCGACCATATCACGCCTTAATCAAGATAATAATACGGATTATTGACCGAACCCGCTTGTTATACTGAGCTGGGGAACGTTGGTCCCGCTCCAACTTATAATTGTTATAAGACAGAGCAGGAAATTGGGGAATACCAGATTTCCCGTGTCGCCCAAACGAAGAGAGTGCATGCTGATGCATCATCTTCGGGTGTGTTCATTATACAGAACTGTTTCTCAGTATTCTTTACGTCCTGGGTATGTGATACCAGATCAGGATCCCAGATATGTAATCTGTTACATAGGGCTACAGATAGGTAGAGAACTGAGAACGGGTGATAAGTTTCATGAGGCAGAAAACGGGGCAAGTGTTGCAGCCAAGTCTGTTGGTCACTGTCACCCTGTATTACAAATACATTGATTCTGAATGAATGTTATTAGATACCGAACCTGATATAAAAAATCGTATCTATCTCTTTATTAGTAAAGAAATGATAAAATTTTGTATTGTTGGATAATGTTTTGAACATTTCCTATATCAAAAGTTGATCGGTTCAGGCACGTTATCTAAAAGCATTGCTGTTCTAAATCAAACTACAGTTCTTAGTATACAGAACACACACAACAGGAAGAGTTCAGAACTGAACGAATTCTTCTTGAGGCATTGTAGACTAGGTCAGATCAATGTGACCCGACTAGCTAGAGTTACATAAAGATGCATATTTAAATCAGTTTGAATTTACATCTTGTGAAACTCGCCAGTCATGTCACAAAGATAAGATGACCATAGCTCCGTTTACTGGAAACAGAGAAAGAGTTAGTAAACTCTTGGGATGATACATGTTGATGTATGTAAGGTCCCCTGTCTACACATGCCAGGACCGGTTCTTTATACTTCATTACGTTCTCTGATGATCTCTCAAGATTCAGACCTATGTTCCTGTTGAAACACAAGTCCGAACCTTTTGAGATATTTACAGAATATAAGTTAGAAGTAGAGAACCAATAACGGGTATAAGTATTATGTCCTATGATGAGATCAGGGAGGAGAATACTTGTGCATGGAATTCCTGGACTATTCTAAAGGAGAATGAGATTCTCTCTCAGCATTACTCCTCTGTATACACCATAGCACGATGGTATATTGGGGCGGAGCAATCACACCCTATATGATAAGGTGTGCTCTATGATGAGTACTACTGAGTTACCTATTTCCTTTGGGAGTTATGCACTTGAGAAGCTGCATACCTATTGAATAGGGTTCCAATCAAATCAGTTGCCTACCATTTCATATTTGATATGATAAGGGAAGAGCCCATCTCTTAAGTTAGTTAAGATTTGGGGTTGTCTGGGCTATGTCTAAAAGAAAAATCCGGACAAGCTCGAGGCAAGGTCAGTTATGTAGAACTGGAAAGGTTCCAGCTATACAAAACTGCAGCTGAAGATTTGACAGAACCAAAGGATTCAATAGTTACCAACGAACCTCAGCCTCTCCGCCGATCTAGTAGGGTTCCTCACCCACCTGAGAGATACTTCTGTTTCTCTATGATAGTGGGAGCGAGGATTGCATCATGAGATGATGACCCAACTAGTTTCGAGCTGGCCATCAGGAGTAAGACTCTGTAAGAATGGCTGGATGCTTAGTGATCTGAGATGGAATCCATGTACACCAACAAAGTATGGACTTTGGTTGCTATATCTGAAGGGTTAAATCCCCATCAGGAGCAAGTATATCTTGAGAAGATTACTTGGTGTAGATGGAAAAGTTGAGACTTTCAAAGCTAGACTTGTTAAAGGTTTGCATCATTGACCAGGTGTGGATTATGTTGAAACCTTTTCTAAGGATCTATGCTTAAGTCCATCCAGATCCTACTTGCCACGGCTACATACCATGACTACGATATCTGGTGGTTGGGTGTCTTGACTGCTTTTCTAAATGATGATTTGGAAGAGAGCGTCTATAAGTACACAGCCAGAGGGCTTCGTAGACAGTGGGAGCAGCGGAAACGTGTGCAAGATGTTTTATAGGATAAAGCAGACATCGCGGAGTTGGAACATCTGTTTTGATGGATTAGTCAAAGAAGTTGACATCATCAAAATGGTAGATGAACCTTGTATAAACAAAAAGGTAGTAAGGAGTATGGTGGTGATCCTCGTAAAGTACGTGGATGACATACTCTTGATAGGGAAGGAGTTTCCTATGCTACGCTCGATCAATCTCCGCTTATCACTATGATTCTCCATATAGGATCAAAGTGATACCTACTAAATCCTGGACTTTGGATCTATGAGATAGATCTAAATGGATGTTAGGCTACTCACTAGTTGTAGTGAGATGGTATCATTCGATCCTCGGGAGAATCACTGGAAGTGTTCCAGGGTGATAAAGACGACTGAGTGTCAGTCACAGGCATTGTCTTTACCCTCAGTAAAGGGACGGTATGTTGGAAGAGTTCCAAGCTAGATACCGTGACATACTAGACGATAAAGGCAGGATACATCCCTACTTAAGATGCTACCAAAGTGGCTGTCTGGGTGTATATTGGTTCATGAGATGAACTTAGTTCCTACCATTGTGAGACAATGGAGTTGTGGCTTATGCCAAGGAACGCTCGTCCCATCAGAGACCCAGACATATTCTAAGGCAGTGTCACCTGATCATGGAGATGGTTGATCTCCAAGGAGATCGGGGTTAGGAGAGCAGACTCAGAGGACAACACAGCGGATCCACTCACAAAGGCCTGTCCCAGAGAGAGACTATTATGGGATGGTTGAGTATGAGATACTGCAACCACTGCTATCAGATGGACCTAGTGCAAATGGGAGATTGTTAGTTATATGTATGCCCTAGAGGCCATTACTATACATAGGATGTATATTGTAGTGGATGCTGGGACATATATAGGGAGGACTTTCTCGCTCGACATGATAGTATGCTATCTGGTTACCCTTTACCTTAACGTGTATGCTGATTGTCTCTCTGTTACATGTTGGTAAAGCCCTTAGTATGTGTACTTGACTATCTGGACTATGATGCGGATCATACTAGTGGGGACATGGTAGTCTATAAGTACATCCTTCAAGGTCCCTAGTCGTGGGTGTATCGAGACGGGGCATCGATATACCAGAGTAGACTAGCGTATACCTTCTCGACCCATACAGATGGGCGATGGATGATCCCATATCCATTGGTGTTTGACATCAGAGATGACATACGGGTGCTCAGTAGAGACTCGGTACACTGGACGGACTCGCCGAGAACTCCCAGATGGTATTATACCTCACGTCAGATGGCAGTTCTCTGGTGACACTGGTACAGAGTAGTCTGTTGACCCGAGATCGTCATAGAGTCTTGTGTGGTTCCCACTGTGCTTTGATTTCCATCTTACCACGTCCAAGAGGGCGTGCAAAACGGTGGTTTTTGGGTACAGTCCCGAGTCACATGGAGGCAATGAGCGATAGGAGGGGATTCGTCTCTCCCGGTATAGGGGGTTGATGTTGCGCTGTGTTCGATTGGCTATAACAGGAAATCCCTGACCAGGGTTGCTGAGATTTACTGGTAAGTGTTACCAGTAGTTTCTCGAATTGTTATAGACCTCATATCGACACGACTTATCGAGCTATTGGGGTCTGACGTTTACCACCCCTAGACGAGATATGCGACATATCAGACGATCAGACCGGACTGTACGGTAGTGTTACTGGTTGGATTCACTGGAGTGTGAGCGGGCTTGCTCGTCGATCTTCAGATCGCTCAATACCCGGGTGGCCGTTACGTTTAGCAGACCGCTTGCGGCTTGTGGATGTTTGATATGATCATCATCCGCTGCCGGCGTATTGACGAGTCTTTAGAGTCCTACACAGAGGTTTCCTGGCTCAAGCGAAACGAAATAGGAGCGCATATGAGACATGTGCGGGACCGAGAATGATGCGTGTATGTGATACCGTATTTCATTCTCGCGATGTGACATTGATCGGTTATATGCGATATAGCCGGGTTATCGGATCAAGTGTTGATTCGATAAGTTGTTACTGATGATACCAGTCGGTTATGTGCGACATGACCGGATCATTGAATCAAGTGTTGATTTAGTGATTTAATGCATAATTATATATTTGATATATTACTTTTCATTAACTAGTATCGGTTCACTTTGAATGGATTTTCTCACTCGGGTGTGCGCATTCCATATGCGATATGATTTTGTGCACTTGATTGTATCATGTTTGATGATACATGCTTTTTGGTTAAGTGTAAAGTATCAAACTATAGTTAAGTGGATGATTAGGGTTTTTGATTTCGTTATTTATATATTAATCTTTTTCTTTTTGGAAAAAGAATAAGAAAATGAGAAAATGGTGGCAATTTTTGTTTTGTTCATGAAGTTTCATGAACACTTTGACTTTGTCACCATTTTGTCTCATGCTTAACCCTAGTTCACTCTCTACAACTAACCATGGTTCACTTATGATAAGAATGGATTATTCTTTTCATTTTAAATAATTCTTATGATAATAATCATTCTTTATCATCTTCTTCTTCTTCTTCTTCAAGAAGCAAAAAACCTAGACTTCATCAATGGTGATTGATGGAAATGAGTGAGAAATCCAATTCTAAAGTCTACCCACTTCCTATTTCTTCATCCTCTACCTCTTGCCAAGTAGTAGAGTGTGTTTCCTTCACAAGTTTTCATGTCTTGGTGAAGGTGGAGCTTGATTTAGCGATGCCTCGACGTAGATCATCTTCGGCATGGACATCGACGACCTAGCTCGCCTATTCTCCGATGAAGCCGACGCTAGAGCCCGGATTCTTTTTGGACAGCAAAGGACTTCATTGCGGAGCTATGGAGGTGGAGCACCGGATCTACAAAGGTTGTATTTCCGTTTACTTGTAGTTAAGTGTTAACTAGTTTACTTTTCGCCTAGAAATCTAGCCAACGATCCGTTCTAGGGTTTCTCGGCACCGTTTAAATTTGCAATTGGCATGGTTGATGCCTTGTGAGACCTCATTAGGATGCCTAGGAACCCTACAGTGGTATCAGAGCCTAGCTAGAGCCTTAGGCGATGCGTAGACGGAGTTAGAAGTCCGATCGACCCGAAACCCCGACTTGAAAGTGCTCTCTGGACATTTTCTGTTTTCGTGGATTTTTGAGAATTAAAAATATGCAGAAAAATCAGCAGGAAATTCTAAGAATTACGGTGCAAAAAGTAACTAATGATCCCTCAAAAGTGCGGAGGAACCGCGGCATTAGTATGCTAATGCGGCGGTTCCGCGGCCGTTTTGTCTTATTAGGCATTCAATTTTGCACAGTAATTCCTATTTTGCAGTGCTGGTTTTTCTGGGAATTTTTTTTTATCTGAAATCAAGAGTTGAGTTTTTTGGGTTGTATTAGGAGTTCGTACATTCGATCGGATTGTCTAATTTTGTCTATGTGTTTTTCGGATATTTTAGAATATGTTAAAAATTTCGACCGGACATAAATACCCACTTTTTCTCCTGCCGGAAAATTTCCAAGTGTTGGATTTTTCCGTGGTTTAAGGACGTTCTGAGTAGTGCAGGTAACGCGATGGTCCCTCTAGAAGACAACAAACCTTAACTCGATTATGTGACCGTCTTGAACTGCCCTTTGAACCTTAGGGTTTGGGGCAGTACGGCGTGCCACATGTGAGGCGTTGGCTTGACCCTTCTACGGCTGGACCGTTGGTACTGAGGCATGAAGTGAATGTCTTTGAACTTATTTCATTCGGTTGATCGGGAAAACTTGGGTGTTCGATTGTTCTATCAAAAAGTTTAACATTTTCTATCTTATCCGGAATGTGATACAATAATTGGAATTCACAATAAGTTATGAGATAACCGAATGAATGTTATAAATCTAGCGGTTTGGTCTCATTTGATCGGTTGCCACGGGATTTTGATGTGATCAAAAGTCCGTCGCAATCACGTAGCATACGCGGATACTCGCCGGGTAAACTTAATAGACAGCCTCACTCCATAGCCCCGACCAAGTGACTGTAGGAGAACCCCGTCGCCGAAAGCATCCGTTCGGGTGCTCGCGGCAGCGGTGTTCCTCCTTGGTGCACTTTGTCGACGGCATCGGGGGTGCGGCCGCCTACTGAAGTTTGCGACGAGCATTCGATCAAAATGTCGGGAATCCCGTTGAATTGCCCGACATGATATTGAAAAGTGTTTTCGATAATGAGACTAAAATGCGGGGTTTATAATTGTTAGGCATGCGATGTCTAAGTATTTCATTTGATTAGGCATGCGATGTCTAAAGAGTTTGCGGATTCCAACTGTTGTAGTTTTACACTTTCTTTTCTGTGACCGTAAGTGTAATATGTGATATCGCCGGTTTCGTTGCTATATGTCAACGACAATTGGGATGCGCATATTTACTTACGTTGATAACATGTGATGTTATGTGTTGCTGGATATGTTATATTGGATCGTCGTGTTTGAATAGCCGGGGGTTTTTATGTGAGATGAGTGTTTTTTCATTTTCATTCATGTAAAAACTTGTTTGTAATATTCTTTTATTGGGGCACTTCCAGGTTGCGGATGTTGTCACCATTTGTATATTATTTACTTTTCTGCACTAGTATAGACCTAAGGAGGAGGGCACAAGTAACCGGGTTCTAGGGTCCAATAGGAGACCAACTCGAGAAGTCGAGTTCGGGTCTCCTAACTCTAGAATTGGTAGGGTTACTTGCCGCTCTCGTAGGGGTCTAGGGGTGTGGGATTGGTTATTCATCGCGACCGTGGAATCCGTGTTTTATACTGGCTCGTATTGAAAACACGGACGTCCTAGTATATCCAATATTTCATATGATTCTTCTGCTGCGATATCTGTGATGTGATCATGTGATGTTCTGTGATAGATACTGTATATAGTATATATGATATATTATATAGGCGTTACTTATGTTTTACACCCGCGCTAGCCCTGCCCCGCTCTGCCGTTAGTTACCTAACCTAACGGTACACGAGGGGACATCGAGGCAAATGCGGATGGCATAAGTGTACGTCGTATTTATCTGTGATGATTAGGTACTTAAATGATGGGACTTCATTAATGAGATTAATGAAATAAAAGAAACCTAAGATGTTGTAGAATCGAATTTCAAAATAAAACAGGTAGCTACAGTTCTTGCTTTGCACAGAGGTATATGTGATATATCCTGCACCTTATTCGATGAGAAAAGGACCGAGATCCCTTCACCGGGAGTGACTCCTTTAGCAATAACTGGCAGATGCTACACACTCGGTTTGTCTTTTGATTGCTTTTAAGTGTTTTTGCTTTGCACAGTGATATATGTGATATATCCAGCACCTCATTCGACGAGGAAAGGACCGACGATCCCTTCACCGGGAGTGACTCCTTTAGCAAAACTAGAAAAGCCTCAAAAACACTCCATTTTTAAAATCATTTGATTCTACAACGATATAAAGTTCATTACGCAAAAGGTTTTCTTAAAAACCTGTCGTAGCCCTCCGTCATTTCAGATAGGTAATAGTTAGTATTCGTGCTGCGTTTGTTGACTCAGTCAAGGCGTAGTGTGCGGTAGCTGATTATTGCTTATCTGCAAAGCATTTGATGCGATTGGATTAGGGTAGTCGTGCGTCCTTGTTGACTCAGTCAAGGGTCGTGCGGGTGGGTTTAATTCAATCGAGAAATGACGGGTTGAACTTTACTTGTGGTCTATGATTTGTTGACTCAGTCAAGGTCATAGATCGCTTGGGGCAAAATATTATCGGGAATTTCAAGTGTTGAAATTTGCAATGAGATTGCATACCTTCTATGAGATAGTTGGATCCCGATACCCGCTGCGAGTAAGAGTTACTCCTGGGAGAGTTTTACATATGACAATTAGCCGATCAAGTAGGTGTCTAGAAATGTGTCAATGAGGTTACGCCTCTGGGAAAACGAGGTTTACATTAATTAGGTTCGTGCGAAAGCACGGGGGACCTCCCTCAAAGTACCGACACTGGCCTGGCTGAAAGATTGGCGAACTTGTAATGTGTAATTAATCCCGGCTAGTCTTTCCTTTTAGGGTTTGAAGGAAGATTTGATAAAAAGCAGTGGGAGCCATCCTGATTAGATAAAATAAAACCAATCTATTTTTGCAAGAGCGCACGCTGAGTGTTTTCTTCTCTCTCTCTCCAGGTAGCGACCATATCACGCCTTAATCAAGATAATAATACGGATTATTGACCGAACCCGCTTGTTATACTGAGCTGGGGAACGTTGGTCCCGCTCCAACTTATAATTGTTATAAGACAGAGCAGGAAATTGGGGAATACCAGATTTCCCGTGTCGCCCAAACGAAGAGAGTGCATGCTGATGCATCATCTTCGGGTGTGTTCATTATACAGAACTGTTTCTCAGTATTCTTTACGTCCTGGGTATGTGATACCAGATCAGGATCCCAGATATGTAATCTGTTACATAGGGCTACAGATAGGTAGAGAACTGAGAACGGGTGATAAGTTTCATGAGGCAGAAAACGGGGCAAGTGTTGCAGCCAAGTCTGTTGGTCACTGTCACCCTGTATTACAAATACATTGATTCTGAATGAATGTTATTAGATACCGAACCTGATATAAAAAATCGTATCTATCTCTTTATTAGTAAAGAAATGATAAAATTTTGTATTGTTGGATAATGTTTTGAACATTTCCTATATCAAAAGTTGATCGGTTCAGGCACGTTATCTAAAAGCATTGCTGTTCTAAATCAAACTACAGTTCTTAGTATACAGAACACACACAACAGGAAGAGTTCAGAACTGAACGAATTCTTCTTGAGGCATTGTAGACTAGGTCAGATCAATGTGACCCGACTAGCTAGAGTTACATAAAGATGCATATTTAAATCAGTTTGAATTTACATCTTGTGAAACTCGCCAGTCATGTCACAAAGATAAGATGACCATAGCTCCGTTTACTGGAAACAGAGAAAGAGTTAGTAAACTCTTGGGATGATACATGTTGATGTATGTAAGGTCCCCTGTCTACACATGCCAGGACCGGTTCTTTATACTTCATTACGTTCTCTGATGATCTCTCAAGATTCAGACCTATGTTCCTGTTGAAACACAAGTCCGAACCTTTTGAGATATTTACAGAATATAAGTTAGAAGTAGAGAACCAATAACGGGTATAAGTATTATGTCCTATGATGAGATCAGGGAGGAGAATACTTGTGCATGGAATTCCTGGACTATTCTAAAGGAGAATGAGATTCTCTCTCAGCATTACTCCTCTGTATACACCATAGCACGATGGTATATTGGGGCGGAGCAATCACACCCTATATGATAAGGTGTGCTCTATGATGAGTACTACTGAGTTACCTATTTCCTTTGGGAGTTATGCACTTGAGAAGCTGCATACCTATTGAATAGGGTTCCAATCAAATCAGTTGCCTACCATTTCATATTTGATATGATAAGGGAAGAGCCCATCTCTTAAGTTAGTTAAGATTTGGGGTTGTCTGGGCTATGTCTAAAAGAAAAATCCGGACAAGCTCGAGGCAAGGTCAGTTATGTAGAACTGGAAAGGTTCCAGCTATACAAAACTGCAGCTGAAGATTTGACAGAACCAAAGGATTCAATAGTTACCAACGAACCTCAGCCTCTCCGCCGATCTAGTAGGGTTCCTCACCCACCTGAGAGATACTTCTGTTTCTCTATGATAGTGGGAGCGAGGATTGCATCATGAGATGATGACCCAACTAGTTTCGAGCTGGCCATCAGGAGTAAGACTCTGTAAGAATGGCTGGATGCTTAGTGATCTGAGATGGAATCCATGTACACCAACAAAGTATGGACTTTGGTTGCTATATCTGAAGGGTTAAATCCCCATCAGGAGCAAGTATATCTTGAGAAGATTACTTGGTGTAGATGGAAAAGTTGAGACTTTCAAAGCTAGACTTGTTAAAGGTTTGCATCATTGACCAGGTGTGGATTATGTTGAAACCTTTTCTAAGGATCTATGCTTAAGTCCATCCAGATCCTACTTGCCACGGCTACATACCATGACTACGATATCTGGTGGTTGGGTGTCTTGACTGCTTTTCTAAATGATGATTTGGAAGAGAGCGTCTATAAGTACACAGCCAGAGGGCTTCGTAGACAGTGGGAGCAGCGGAAACGTGTGCAAGATGTTTTATAGGATAAAGCAGACATCGCGGAGTTGGAACATCTGTTTTGATGGATTAGTCAAAGAAGTTGACATCATCAAAATGGTAGATGAACCTTGTATAAACAAAAAGGTAGTAGGGAGTATGGTGGTGATCCTCGTAAAGTACGTGGATGACATACTCTTGATAGGGAAGGAGTTTCCTATGCTACGCTCGATCAATCTCCGCTTATCACTATGATTCTCCATATAGGATCAAAGTGATACCTACTAAATCCTGGACTTTGGATCTATGAGATAGATCTAAATGGATGTTAGGCTACTCACTAGTTGTAGTGAGATGGTATCATTCGATCCTCGGGAGAATCACTGGAAGTGTTCCAGGGTGATAAAGACGACTGAGTGTCAGTCACAGGCATTGTCTTTACCCTCAGTAAAGGGACGGTATGTTGGAAGAGTTCCAAGCTAGATACCGTGACATACTAGACGATAAAGGCAGGATACATCGCTACTTAAGATGCTACCAAAGTGGCTGTCTGGGTGTATATTGGTTCATGAGATGAACTTAGTTCCTACCATTGTGAGACAATGGAGTTGTGGCTTATGCCAAGGAACGCTCGTCCCATCAGAGACCCAGACATATTCTAAGGCAGTGTCACCTGATCATGGAGATGGTTGATCTCCAAGGAGATCGGGGTTAGGAGAGCAGACTCAGAGGACAACACAGCGGATCCACTCACAAAGGCCTGTCCCAGAGAGAGACTATTATGGGATGGTTGAGTATGAGATACTGCAACCACTGCTATCAGATGGCCCTAGTGCAAATGGGAGATTGTTAGTTATATGTATGCCCTAGAGGCCATTACTATACATAGGATGTATATTGTAGTGGATGCTGGGACATATATAGGGAGGACTTTCTCGCTCGACATGATAGTATGCTATCTGGTTACCCTTTACCTTAACGTGTATGCTGATTGTCTCTCTGTTACATGTTGGTAAAGCCCTTAGTATGTGTACTTGACTATCTGGACTATGATGCGGATCATACTAGTGGGGACATGGTAGTCTATAAGTACATCCTTCAAGGTCCCTAGTCGTGGGTGTATCGAGACGGGGCATCGATATACCAGAGTAGACTAGCGTATACCTTCTCGACCCATACAGATGGGCGATGGATGATCCCATATCCATTGGTGTTTGACATCAGAGATGACATACGGGTGCTCAGTAGAGACTCGGTACACTGGACGGACTCGCCGAGAACTCCCAGATGGTATTATACCTCACGTCAGATGGCAGTTCTCTGGTGACACTGGTACAGAGTAGTCTGTTGACCCGAGATCGTCATAGAGTCTTGTGTGGTTCCCACTGTGCTTTGATTTCCATCTTACCACGTCCAAGAGGGCGTGCAAAACGGTGGTTTTTGGGTACAGTCCCGAGTCACATGGAGGCAATGAGCGATAGGAGGGGATTCGTCTCTCCCGGTATAGGGGGTTGATGTTGCGCTGTGTTCGATTGGCTATAACAGGAAATCCCTGGCCAGGGTTGCTGAGATTTACTGGTAAGTGTTACCAGTAGTTTCTCGAATTGTTATAGACCTCATATCGACACGACTTATCGAGCTATTGGGGTCTGACGTTTACCACCCCTAGACGAGATATGCGACATATCATACGATCAGACCGGACTGTACGGTAGTGTTACTGGTTGGATTCACTGGAGTGTGAGCGGGCTTGCTCGTCGATCTTCAGATCGCTCAATACCCGGGTGGCCGTTACGTTTAGCAGACCGCTTGCGGCTTGTGGATGTTTGATATGATCATCATCCGCTGCCGGCGTATTGACGAGTCTTTAGAGTCCTACACAGAGGTTTCCTGGCTCAAGCGAAACGAAATAGGAGCGCATATGAGACATGTGCGGGACCGAGAATGATGCGTGTATGTGATACCGTATTTCATTCTCGCGATGTGACATTGATCGGTTATATGCGATATAGCCGGGTTATCGGATCAAGTGTTGATTCGATAAGTTGTTACTGATGATACCAGTCGGTTATGTGCGACATGACCGGATCATTGAATCAAGTGTTGATTTAGTGATTTAATGCATAATTATATATTTGATATATTACTTTGCATTAACTAGTATCGGTTCACTTTGAATGGATTTTCTCACTCGGGTGTGCGCATTCCATATGCGATATGATTTTGTGCACTTGATTGTATCATGTTTGATGATACATGCTTTTTGGTTAAGTGTAAAGTATCAAACTATAGTTAAGTGGATGATTAGGGTTTTTGATTTCCTTATTTATATATTAATCTTTTTCTTTTTGGAAAAAGAATAAGAGAATGAGAAAATGGTGGCAATTTTTGTTTTGTTCATGAAGTTTCATGAACACTTTGACTTTGTCACCATTTTGTCTCATGCTTAACCCTAACCACTCCATTAACCCTAGTTCACTCTCTACAACTAACCATGGTTCACTTATGATAAGAATGGATTATTCTTTTCATTTTAAATAATTCTTATGATAATAATCATTCTTTATCATCTTCTTCTTCTTCTTCTTCAAGAAGCAAAAAACCTAGACTTCATCAATGGTGATTGATGGAAATGAGTGAGAAATCCAATTCTAAAGTCTACCCACTTCCTATTTCTTCATCCTCTACCTCTTGCCAAGTAGTAGAGTGTGTTTCCTTCACAAGTTTTCATGGCTTGGTGAAGGTGGAGCTTGATTTAGCGATGCCTCGACGTAGATCATCTTCGGCATGGACATCGACGACCTAGCTCGCCTATTCTCCGATGAAGCCGACGCTAGAGCCCGGATTCTTTTTGGACAGAAAAGGACTTCATTGCAGAGCTATGGAGGTGGAGCACCGGATCTACAAAGGTTGTATTTCCGTTTACTTGTAGTTAAGTGTTAACTAGTTTACTTTTCGCCTAGAAATCTAGCCAACGATCCGTTCTAGGGTTTCTCGGCACCGTTTAAATTTGCAATTGGCATGGTTGATGCCTTGTGAGACCTCATTAGGATGCCTAGGAACCCTACTGGTAGAACAGATATCCATAACCATTCTTTGGATATACCACAAACTTACATAAAACTGACCGTGCCTCCAGTTTATCTGGTTATGCTTTTTAACATAAGCCGGACAACCCCATATCTTAAATCTTTTAAGATATGGCCTTTTTCCATTCCATATCTCAAATGGTGTCTTAGGCACTGATTTGGATGGAACATCATTCAATAGATATGCCGCTTTCAAAAGCGCATGTCCCTAAAATGAAAGATGTAACTCAGCACTACTCATCATGGAGCGAACCATATCCAACAAGGTACGGTTCCTCCACTCCGATACACCGTTGTGCTGTGGTGTGTAAGGAGGAGTAAGCTGAGAGAGAATTCCATTCTCTTTTAAGTAATCTAGGAATTCCGTGCTTAAGTACTCCCCTCCCCTATCAGATCGGAGGATCTTGATACTTTTGCCAACCTGGTTCTCTACTTCATTTCTGAATTCTTTGAATTTCTCAAAAGCTTCAGATTTGTGTTTCATGAGATACACATATCCGAACCTAGAGAGATCATCAGTGAATGTGATGAAGTACGAGAACCCTCCCCCTGCATGTATAGACATCGGACCACATACATCACTGTGTATGAGTCCCAAGAGCTCTGCTACTCTTTCTCCATGTCCGGCGAACGGAGATTTGGTCATCTTTCCTTTGAGACAAGACTGACAAGTTTCATAAGATGAAAATTTGAACGTATTCAAGAATCCATCTTTATGTAACTTACTTAGTCTTTTCTCTCCGATATGACCAAGTCTACAATGCCACAAGTAGGATTCGTTCGTATCTGAACTCTTCCTCTTGCGTGTGTTTTGTATATTGAGAACTGTATTCTGATTTAGAATATAGATACTATTACACAGTGTACCTTCTGCAACCAGTACCTTATCAAGGTAAATGTTCATGATATTTCTATCAAGAACAAAGTTATATCCATCTTTATCAAGTAAAGAAACTGATATGATGTTGCAAACCATGGAAGGTACATAGTAGAAATTGTTCAAAATCATAGTATTGCTATTTGGCAACACAAGGTGATATTCACCGACGGCTGCAGCATTAACTTGTGCTCCGTTCCCTACCCTGAGGGACATATCACCAGGTGCAACTATCCTACTTTTTCTCAGTCCCTGCAATAAATTACAGATATGAGATCCTGATTCGGTATCAAGTACCCAGAGGTAGGGCTGACCGAAAAGCAGTTCTCAATTACAAGAACACCTGAAGTAGATGCAATAGTATACTTCTTCTTCACACAATCCTCTTTCCCCTGCTCATACTTATGACTGTTGCCGTAAGTTAGATCCGAACCGACGTTCCCCAGCCCCGAATAAGAATTCGGATTGGTCAAGCGATACATTTTATTATCTTGATTAGGGCGTGAAATGGTTGCTACCTGGAGAGAGAGAAAGAAAACACTCAGCGTGCGCCCTTGCAAGATTAGATTGGTTTATTAATTTATCTAATCAGGATGGCTCCCACTGTTTGCTCAAATTCTTCTTCAAACCTTAAAAGAAGAACTAGTCAGGATTGATCGCACGTCACAATACTTGCTTAACCTTTCAACAAGGCTAGTGTTGGTACTTCGAGGGAGGTTTTCTAACGCTTTCGCAAAATTCCTTAATTAGATAACCTCTTTTCCCTGGAGGCGTAGCCCCGCTAACACCGTTCTAGACACCTACTTGGTTTATAGCATTGATTTTTAAGTGAAATAATCTCCCGAGAGTAATCCAACTCATCAGTGGGATAGGGATCCAACTATCATTGTGTGATGACTTAGATGGAATCCACTCTAGTCACCACACTCCATAAGGTATGCTAAATCTGCAAGTTTCCTGTATGTTTGAAACTCCCGATGTGGTTTCTGCCCCTAACGATTTATGACCTTGACTAGGTAAACAAACCATAAACCACCAGTCAAGTTCTACCCGTCATTATCTTGATTGCATTAAACCCACCCGTACGTGCCCTTGACTAGGTCAACAAGGCCGCACGACTGTCCTAACCAATCTCATTTGCAATGCACAGAAAAATATCACTTAGCTACCGTTCACTACTGTTTACCTCAATCAGAGCAAAGCTCTGTTCAAATTCTAAGACGGGAAACGAAGCAACGCTTCTGTTTCCCCCAATCAGAGCAAAGCTCTGTTTTGAAAATTAAAATTACAATAAAAGAAGAAACGCTTCAGCTGACTTGTGCTCTGCGCTGTGCGCCACGTGGCAGCGCAGTTGCGCTAGCACAGTTGCACTGCGCTGTGCGCTGCGCGACACGTGTCAGCGCAGTTGCGCAAGTACAACTGCGCTGCGCTGTGCGCTGCGCGACACGTGTCAAGCGCTGGGGCGTTTGCGCCAAACAGAATTAAAATTCCAGTAAGATCTTTCTGTTCTTGTTAAAACAAGAAGATTGTCTTCTGTAAAACAGGAGCCCTTGGATCAAACATCCAACGGTGGGGAAAATTCCCCAAATCACTCAGAGAATGATCTCTTTAACAAATTTAACAAATTAATGGGCACTATATAAAGGCCCCTAGACCCCAATTCAAAACATAGAAAGAACAGAAAAAGATAGAAATCGAGAACTTCAAAACAGAGAGAACTCCTCTAAAGAAAATTTTGAGAAGAACTCAAAAAGAGAAAAAGGTAAACCCTTTGAATAAAAAAGAAGAATTTCTTCTGAAAAGATCATTGATCTAAGAACAAGATCAAGGATCTTTAATAAAAAATAATAATAAAAAAGGCATTGCCTTTTTTATGAACCATTGGTACTGGAATCTTAAAAATTCTTTTCTTGAATCCAAAATTGGATCAAGATATTAAAACAGTGCCTTGCACTTGCAAATCTGCACTGTTGCGCTCCCGGGTTGGCGCAAGGCACCAGAGAGCGCCACGTGTCAGCACTATAACAACTTGCGCTATGCGCTTTTAAAACAGAGCATTGCTCTCATGAATTGGCACAACTCACCAGAGCGCGCCACGTGTCAGCAGCGCAACAGTGCAGCGCAGCATGAATACTAAATATTACTATTCTGAAATGACGGAGGGCTACGGCTGGGTTTTTGGAAAAAAAACCCGTTAACGTAATGAACTTGATATCGTTGAAGGAACCAGATTGCCATTTTTTTTAAAATATAGTGGCGAAAACTTTTGCTAAAGAGGCCACTTCCTGTGAAAGGATCTCGGCTCTTTCCTCGTCGAATGAGATGCAGGATATTCCAAACTGAATACCAAGATGCAAAGTAAGAATAATCGACTATAGTGAAGTTATTATATTGACGCAAACTTTTACTCAAGGGGTCACTCCCGATGAAGGGATCTCGGCCCTTGTCTCGTCGAATGAGGTGCTGGATATTCCAAACTAAATATCACTGTGCAAAGCAAAAGAGAACGTCTGTAATGTCTATTTTTAAAACCTGGTTCCAACAACATCTTTTAGGTTTATTTTATTGCATTAATCAAAATTAATGCTGTCCCATCAATATAACCTACCACACCAGAAAAGAACAAAAATATGATGTACGTATATGCCATCCGCATTCGCCACTGGGCCTGGGCCCTGTCATCACCCGTTAGGTTACTTAACTAACGACAGAGCGGGGGTTGGACTAGCGCGGGTGCAAAACATATACAACATCTACTAGTATTTATATATAAGTATATACAACATTCGTCTCAGACACGATAGTAAACAACATCACAAAATCTCAGCCAACAATACAGGATGATGGATAATTTTGGAGCCCCGGGTTTCATTTGAGCCACAAATAAAACCCGACGTTCCCTGTCGTGTGGATAGCCCGTGCAATGAAAACCTGTACCCCCTACGAGTGCGGCGAATAGCCCGCCAATTCAAGAATGAAGCCCACTCCGTCTCAACACCATGAGAAAGAAGCCCCCTCCGTCTCAACGCCATGAGATGCGGGCTTGCTGCCTTTCTAGAAACCGGCTATTCGTGCACTCCATCGCGGGGTAATCCTAGTACAGAAAAAGAAAAAAATATGTACAAACGGTGATATCGACCTCAGCTCGGTCGTGCCCCAAAATAATATACAACCCGGCAAAGACGGCAGTCCACATGTCGGACGCTCGCCCCCCAATAACAAATGTACAAATGAATTTAAACTGTACCACTAACATTTCATCACATTCTATCCATCATGACTATCCAACCACAATCACAGAACAAGCACACAACATCAACCCGAATGTCACGTTCGCAAAACCCGTCTAAAAGAACATATAGCAATTAGACGAGTTTTACCGATCGAGTGACATTCACGGTCACAGATAAAAGTCAATGAACTGTAAACAGTTAAACAGTGTTAAATATAACGAATTCGAAACACATCTAGTTGCCTCAAACTCAAATCTACAGAGTATCAAATTTGGGCAAAAAATAAACAATACCATAAAACCAAACTCCTAGAGATAAGTGCCCAGACCCAAAAAAAATTGCACTCTACCCCAAAAAATCCGAGCAGGCCAGAAATATCCCCTATGTGGCCGGCCAAAAATTGTCAAAATTGTCTCATTTTTATTCTGGGTACATCTCATAGGGTAAGGACCACTCTGCACTTGTTTAAAAAAATTTCAGAGACCTTTTTGAAAACAACAGAAACTACAGAATTAGGGTTTTGGTTTCATGGAATGTTTCGATTTCATTGTTTTAACATTGTTTAAACTTGCTAACCTAGGGTTTATGGGCTGGCTCTGATACCATGAAGGGTTACACTAGCACGCCGGCCAACTTCCGTGGCCAAATGCGAAACAAATTTTTTATAGCGATAATAAACTTGGTGCTAGAATAAACCCTAAACCGGATCTTTACCATAAACCTAGTTAGCACAAAAGAGTTCTATCTACTATGATAGTGTCACGACCCGAAAGTACGGAACATGACCGGCACTTAAACTACGAACGTCTCGAGGCGTACGTAATCTAAGTAAACCGAAAACCCAGAAATCCAAACCAAGAAAAGTAGTAGAGTGCAGGAAAAACCAACTTAAAGCAAGTAGTTTCAATAGCATAAGCCGAATTATGCGCTTTTTAAAAAAACATTAAAAATTTACTGAAAATTTCGGCAGAATCTCCTTTGTAAATACTGGCCCCCAAACGGGATACAACATGAATAGTATACGAAATCAAGAAAAGGGCATCCCCAAGCGGGAGCTAGCTCTTCGTCAATCGACGGTCACAACCACACAAACAATATAATATACAACGCCAACGGCGAGGATCAAAACTCAAAAGGAAACTCAAAACCACCAGAAAAATAACGAGCGACTCTAAGGTCGAAAGAATAACCAACACTGGTCTCTATCTCAAAAAAAATACATGTTTGGTTGATGGAATTCTAGATACAACAGAATAATGATATACAAGATAAATAATGGGGGTATGATACAAGTAAACCTACCTACTAGCAAATCACCTGAATGAAACTATGCCCGCAAAGCCGTAATGAACCTGTACGGCAACCTGCAAGAAACTGGGGCACAACGGGGGTGAGTTGCCAACTCGTGAATAGAAAAATATCTACGCAGAGAAATCGCATAAATAACGCAATTCTAGGTCAAAGATCATAATATATCCTCAAATATATGTATAACAGGCAGCCTATGACAATGTCTAGGGTAATATCTATCCCGAGTGTAAACTCATGTGCCCGTGTCAGTGCCTCAGGTAGCAATATATCATATGAATGAGGTATGAATGCATGAAAACAGAATACATGTAAATGAAGAAACTGTTTTCATAAATTAGTGAGATTTCCTTCATATTTTAAACTGAGGTATCATAATTAAAATCAGTATCAACAGTGTCTTGTATCGACACAAAACATAAATCTCACTGTCTTGAAATATCAATGTCTCAATCTCAATATCTAGGGCGCCGTCAGTCCAGACCGGCCCCTACCATCCATCTCAAGACCACGACGGTATCCTCCGGATATCCGACGCGTCGGGTAATATCACCGGTAGGTAGTGCTCCCCAGCCAGGCTCAACGTCAACACCACATTCCTCTTGCCCCGGGGTACCATACCGGGCACACCATGTACCCGTGACGGTTCCTCCACTCCTCGACACGGATCTCCAAAACCACAGCAAACTCATGGTGGACGACACTTTACATCACTAGAAAACCGCAACATTTTATATTTTAAAAGATCATAAGTTGTAAATTTTGCGGCTTTCCCCGAAATCCAGAAATATCATAAATCTCAAGAAATCATCACAAGTGCATATGTCAATGATAATGAACTAGGCATGAACAACTGAATAACAGTATGCATGAAGTGGTAGGTAATAACTACAATGTCTAATATGGCATATAAGGGAAGTACACTAATATCATGTCAACACTACTAGCTAACAATCTAAATCAAGCAATTATATTCTCTAAAGTGTACGTGACATGGCAATTACCAATGAAGATGTGTGTGAGCCGGCAAGTAGGTGTACGTGGTACATACGCATCATCGGTAATGGTGCTGGTGTCCTAACAGCATGATATCAATAATGGAATATGCAGCAAAATAAATATGCGAGGCAGAGCGAACAGCAATAATGTGCGGGAGCTGAATACTAGACACAACGATAACTAATCTACAATAATCTAATATAAGTCCTACGAATGGTGCCTTTTGAAATAACACGAATCATGGGGTTTTGAAAATAGGGGCTACGGTGTTTTTATGAAAAGATACGTCGTTTTTGAAATATCCGTAGATTCTCTTGAGCTGTCTTTAAAAATGCCCACGATTCGTTAGTTTTTTTTGAAATAGGTAAGAAGTCTAATCTAATCTAACAACTACACTAAACTATACGGCTGAACTACAAGCTGAACTACAGGTAAGGAAACCGCCTATCATCTGAGTCGATACATATACATACCTGTATATGTATAGTCGGTGATCTCGCCTCAATAATATCATATCCGATACCACATCTATAATCAGGCATCCCAAGTCAAGAGTGTGGATCAATCATCAATATAGCTCATACGTAAATCCGTCGTACGGCATCCCAATCTGGGTACGGGTCAATATCACATTCATCATACTATTCACCTGGTATCCTCTTTATCAAATATCATGATCGGGGTACTGATCTACGTCTAGTACCATACTGATACCGCCTACGTATGCATGGACGTGTGTGAAACACTACGTCAAGAACCCGCTACAACGTCATGTCGTATCTAAGATACGAACCCTGTTATATCACCGATCTCACGGCCTCAAATCAAATCTCATCGACTCAGCTCAATCCCAAGTATCATCCTCAATCCGTATGTGAACACATAGTCCCATACCCATGTGAACACATAACTATAAAGAATCCCATGAGCACATATCAATAGGAATGTATGCAAGTATGTATGTGTGTATGTGTGTGTAACACTACCCTAGGGTTCGCAACACTAAAAATAGTCCAACACACCAAGTATCTATATCATCGATAATATCAAACAAATTATAATCAAAATATATATATATGTGTGTATACGTATTCGTATACATCACCACGAACTGCGGGGGTGCTATACGCCATCCACCCGACTTCTCCCCGTAGATATAAATCTACTCACCTGGTCCTCGCTCGCCGGTGCCGACGTCGCCACGCGCTTGCTTGTCGTCTCGAAGTCCACGTAGGGGTACCTACATATCATAACGCACCATATCGCATTAAAACTAAATTCGAGATCGAAACGGCATACGAAAATCAAATCGGCACGCGTATCACGCATAGGTCCAAACCTATCGCCTACGCATGCAAGAATAGTAAAACCAACCCTCGATGTCGATGTACAAACGTCAAACCATCGAGAAAAATCCAATCACACTCATTTGCACATTCACGAACACTAATTTTAATATAAACTAGGTTAAAACTCACAAAAACCCCATTTTCACTTAAAAAGTCATTTTTCCGAAAATCTAGCAAGCACAATTCGCCGTTTTGTACAAAACATGATGTTTAAATGAAAACAGCGGCCAATATACTTATTAAATATCTTAAATAAGTCGTATAAACAATTTCCGGAATTTAATCTCATTAAATTCCAAAAATCCTAATATTCTAGTTTACAAAAATACCCTTTTTTAACAATTTCAAAGCAAAAATGCACAAACTACAATCTAGCCTAGATTTGCATGATCCAAAGTATTAAACCACACTTAATAAAGTTAATGAAGCCAAGAAAACCCTAATCACATTTTTAATCCCAAGAATTTAACAAATTTCAAAAACCTAGTAAGCAATTAGCAAATTAACACAATTTTTCAAGTAACAACTTGTAATTAACAACTAGATTAGTTTTCTACAAAACTAATTATGTTAAACCACTTCACTAAACCATGCACAATCAAACACAACTCATTTCCACAACAAACCCTAACTTGAAATCCAAAACTTGCAATTAAACTCACATATCCAAGTTAACACTTAATTTAAATTAGCTTTAAGAAACAAGTAACAATTTAAGCAAAAAGTTTTAGAATTATACCCAAAAATATATGAAGGTCCACAAGCATCCATGGCCTCCCAAAATTCTCTCTTTTCACAAGGATCCATGCTATACGGGCTAAGCTAAAATGGGTAGGAGTCGGATTTGGGTTTAGATTTGAATTTGCATGGATTTTGAAGTGATTTGTGGATTTTTTTGATGAAGAAAAGAGTGGGATTTGGGGGGGGCTGCTGCTGTTGGGAGGGGGAGAATTTTGGCCAGAAATGGGAGTGAGGAGAGAGAGGGAGGTAGAGAAAATACAAGGGAGGAAAGTCCAAGTCAACATAAAGTCAAAAGTCCACCTAATTCATCTATTTTCTTTTCTTTTCTATCATTTCTTTTCCTTTGAAAATTCAAGTGGGAAATAAAATGGGGCTGCTGAATTTGGCTAAGGGGAGGAGTAAATGGGGGTGTGTGGGTGTGGGTACGGGTGTGGGGTGATGAAAAATGATAAATACAATACCCCAAACATCCATTTACGCTAAAAAAAGCCTTTTTTCTTCAATAATTTCTAAACCGTTTTGGCAAATGTTTTCATTCCAAAAACCACATGATAAAATTTTATTTAATGTTTTATGATGCACAAAATTTGTTTCAACTCATTCCAATTTGTAATTTTCCCTAATTAAATGTATTAGTGACTGCTTAAAATAATAATAAATAATATTTTTTTCAGAAAATTTGAAATTTCACCAGCGGCTCAATAAACACCAAATAATAGAAATTACATAGCTAGAATATGTATATTTAATTTTTATAATAAGATATTTGTATTTTGACTTTTTACAGAAAACCCCCTATTTTTACCGATTTTTCGAAATTTCACCGAAACGATTTTTCAAAACGTTACAATCTTCCCCCCTTAAAGAAATTCGGTCCCCGAATTTAAATTCAAACTCCCCCAAATACTAAAACATCTAAGAAAAACCATCAAGTCGTCGGGGCTCCGAAATTGTAAATACATAAAACAAATCGTAGCGCAGCGCATGCGCTTGAAAAATGAGTATATAACTCAAATCAAAACTCCGTCAAGCATCCCGCAATCATCGGAGTCAAGGAGAAGACATCAATGCCAAATCCAAATCAAAACCAATATGATATAACTCAAAACTATACATGTAAATATCGAATCTATATCTGTAAGTATCTGAAGGAAATGCATGCCAAATCTTTTTAAGTCACTGTACAACGCGTATAACACTGCACAGTGGCGGACATCTATCATAAGAAAATAACTATATACATATATACCTTTGTTTGAAACGTACGTTCCGCCGTTTTGGAAACAATTCAGAAGGGTCTCCTTGTTTTAAACATTTCGTGTCATATCAGACACGTAGGTAAATACCGAGGCTATAGCTCGCTTTTTAGAAATCCCTTCAATAACTATCAATGCATGCAAAATATATTCATGTACTGTCCTCTGACTAGTCCTGCTCAGTACGAAAACACATAGCAATATCATAAAAACGTACGGCTCTATATGAAATCAATCCCAAAATATGCACATGAATACTACGTGCGTCTGGTGCGCACAGAAATCAAAATCCATGAATGCGCCATACATGCGCACAGAAACAACATCTAAGTGCATCGGGTGTGCACGAAACATCTGTCGTAGGCAACATGTGTGCCTGACAGCAAGGACAGGTGCGTCTGACACGCACGAAGAATTCTCGATTTAGTGCCTCTGGTGTGCACCAAAATCACCCTTCAAAACATGCGCCCAACATGCGCGAAAATCCAAATCAGGTGCATCCATCGTGCACGAAATCATGAAATCCAATATCAAGCGCCGAACGAGCGCAAAATCAATCAGGTGCACAAAACAAATATCGAGTATCACAATCGAAATCGAAGTCCAGTGCATCTAAGTGCACAAAAGGCGTATCACTGCACTGCAAGCATATATAAACTATACCGAGTGCAGGAACGAAATCGTGTGCATGCATACGCACAAAACCAACTCAACTGGTTAAAACCGTAAAATCATAAACATGTGAAACTAAAGCACGAAAACGATATCAAGTGCAACACTGTGCAAAGATCGTAAATCCTCAATCATCAAAATCAAATCATATGAATAAATCACCCAAAACATCGTAATCAATAATGGCAGAATAGTACCGCTCAAGTGCATCCTCTAAGAATCTCAGCAACTGTCGCGGTCACTAGTGGGACGTCTCGTCGATGATCATGAACTCTGTCCTGCTGGCGTGCGTAACCATGACCACTCCTGGGTCAAGGTCTTCACTGTGAATTACCAATCTTTCGGTCCATCGGCTCATCGGCCCTGTCAGGTGTGCTAACGGGGACGATTCCGTTCTGGCACTCCTCTGGTCATCTCTTGGTCAATCATCGCGACCACTCGTAAGACAGCATATCACTGGCGTCGGCCTCTGGCTCTCTGAATGTACGTGACACATCTGATCCTGGGTGCAAGTATCATTGCAGCAGTGTCCTGGAATGAATCCTGCTCACGGTCTCTTCCATGTCTCGTCTCTGCCAACTGTCCGGAAGTCATTGTCCTTTCCTATATCTGCATCTTGCTCTGGAACGGCTGCATACCCATCGCGACTCCTTCTGGAAGGTATATCCAGTACTCTGCCTCGGCATGCGCATCGCATCTCTGATGTCGGCGGAGTGGAACGTCATCTCATCTAGATCTGGTACGAACCTCTTACTCCACTTTTCTCTAATGTCGTCTTCTTTGGACTCGTCTCGTCGCGGCTGCATGGACTGAGCTCCAACGGCTATCCTCGTATCTGGAGTCTCCCAAGAATGCATCTCACCACCTAGCATCCGATTGAAGTCGAACCATTCGATCGATTCGTCAAAACCTCATAATCCCCCAAGAGCTCAACATCTTGGTACAGTTTAATAGTATCGAATATATATACCACAGCATCGGTGGTCCAGCCGTAGAAGGGCAAACCCAAGCCTCACTAATGGCGCCGTGGAACTGCCGCAAACCCGAAGGTTCAAAGGCTTTCACACGGTCATTAAGTCGAGTTAGGGTTTCATTCTTCTAGAGGGACCATAGAATTGCCTGCATGTCTTTTCGACTACTTTAAACTTGGAATAATAGGTCTCTGACATTCGATCGCCTCTGTCGACTCCCAACGTCTCCGCGTGAAATCGTCTCTAGCTGGAATCAATCTATCTGATGACCTCGCATCGGGGTAAGCGAACTAACCACCTGTCCTAGTCATTCATCATCGGGTGACTAGCGACCTTCTATCATTCATTCGTACAACTCGCCCCGCAATAGCTCCAACATACGGGGCGATATCTCGTCGCTCGCAGCAACAACTGGCTCGCTCGTCTGCACGCTGAACAGTACCTCAATCATCAGGAGTAAGAAACACACCAACGGTCATCAAAATCTGGCTGGCCTCTATCATTGGCTCAATTCTCTAGTGTCGATCAGCACCTCCGAGTAACCTCATAAAGGCGATCCGCCAAACGCTCGTGGCGCGAAAACACCGTAAAAAGACACATCTCCGCAATCGTGTGTCGCCGGAATTTCGCCCTGGTCAGTCCTCGTTCGTGACGAGCTTGTGCTGACCGCAACTCTAGCCGTAGCTTTCCCTGTCCGTAACCATAGCAGCAAAACCAAACTGGTACTGATGAGGCTAGATCGGAATGAATATAATACTGAACAAGGAAATGTACATCCTAAGGCTTCATAAGTGGAGTGGCGTGTCGTAAATATGCCGCGGAACATACCAACGGTACGTCACTCTACTTTAGTCACCTATTCCATCAACCAAGGGTCATCCTACGCTCCGAAGGTAAAACCTGGCTCTGATACCAACTTTGTCACGACCCGAAAGTACGGAACATGACCGGCACTTAAACTACGAACGTCTCGAGGCGTACGTAATCTAAGTAAACCGAAAACCCAGAAATCCAAACCAAGAAAAGTAGTAGAGTGCAGGAAAAACCAACTTAAAGCAAGTAGTTTCAATAGCATAAGCCGAATTATGCGGTTTTTAAAAAAACATCAAAAATTTACTGAAAATTTCGGCAGAGTCTCCTTTGTAAATACTGGCCCCCAAACGGGATACAACATGAATAGTATACGAAATCAAGAAAAGGGCATCCCCAAGCGGGAGCTAGCTCTTCGTCAATCGACGGTCACAACCACACAAACAATATAATATACAACGCCAACGGCGAGGATCAAAACTCAAAAGGAAACTCAAAACCACCAGAAAAATAACGAGCGACTCTAAGGTCGAAAGAATAACCAACACTGGTCTCTATCTCAAAAAAAATACATGTTTGGTTGATGCAATTCTAGATACAACAGAATAATGATATACAAGATAAATAATGGGGGTATGATACAAGTAAACCTACCTACTAGCAAATCACCCGAATGAAACTATGCCCGCAAAGCCGTAATGAACCTGTACGGCAACCTGCAAGAAACTGGGGCACAACGGGGGTGAGTTGCCAACTCGTGAATAGAAAAATATCTACGCAGAGAAATCGCATAAATAACGCAATTCTAGGTCAAAGATCATAATATATCCTCAAATATATGTATAACAGGCAGCCTATGACAATGTCTAGGGTAATATCTATCCCGAGTGTAAACTCATGTGCCCGTGTCAGTGCCTCAGGTAGCAATATATCATATGAATGAGGTATGAATGCATGAAAACAGAATACATGTAAATGAAGAAACTGTTTTCATAAATTAGTGAGATTTCCTTCATATTTTAAACTGAGGTATCATAATTAAAATCAGTATCAACAGTGTCTTGCATCGACACAAAACATAAATCTCACTGTCTCGAAATATCAATGTCTCAATCTCAATATCTAGGGCGCCGTCAGTCCAGACCGGCCCCTACCATCCATCTCAAGACCACGACGGTATCCTCCGGATATCCGACACGTCGGGTAATATCACCGGTAGGTAGTGCTCCCCAGCCAGGCTCAACGTCAACACCACATTCCTCGTGCCCCGGGGTACCATACCGGGCCCACCATGTACCCGTGACGGTTCCTCCACTCCTCGACACGGATCTCCAAAACCACAGCAAACTCATGGTGGACGACACTTTACATCACTAGAAAACCGCAACATTTTATATTTTAAAAGATCATAAGTTGTAAATTTTGCGGCTTTCCCCGAAATCCAGAAATATCATAAATCTCAAGAAATCATCACAAGTGCATATGTCAATGATAATGAACTAGGCATGAACAACTGAATAACAGTATGCATGAAGTGGTAGGTAATAACTACAATGTCTAATATGGCATATAAGGGAAGTACACTAATATCATGTCAACACTACTAGCTAACAATCTAAATCAAGCAATTATATTCTCTAAAGTGTACGTGACATGGCAATTACCAATGAAGATGTGTGTGAGCCGGCAAGTAGGTGTACGTGGTACATACGCATCATCGGTAATGGTGCTGGTGTCCTAACAGCATGATATCAATAATGGAATATGCAGCAAAATAAATATGCGAGGCAGAGCGAACAGCAATAATGTGCGGGAGCTGAATACTAGACACAACGATAACTAATCTACAATAATCTAATATAAGTCCTACGAATGGTGCCTTTTGAAATAACACGAATCATGGGGTTTTGAAAATAGGGGCTACGGTGTTTTTATGAAAAGATACGTCGTTTTTGAAATATCCGTAGATTCTCTTGAGCTGTCTTTAAAAATGCCCACGATTCGTTAGTTTTTTTGAAATAGGTAAGAAGTCTAATCTAATCTAACAACTACACTAAACTATACGGCTGAACTACAAGCTGAACTACAGGTAAGGAAACCGCCTATCATCTGAGTCGATACATATACATACCTGTATATGTATAGTCGGTGATCTCGCCTCAATAATATCATATCCGATACCACATCTATAATCAGGCATCCCAAGTCAAGAGTGCGGATCAATCATCAATATAGCTCATACGTAAATCCGTCGTACGGCATCCCAATCTGGGTACGGGTCAATATCACATTCATCATACTATTCACCTGGTATCCTCTTTATCAAATATCATGATCGGGGTACTGATCTACGTCTAGTACCATACTGATACCGCCTACGTATGCATGGACGTGTGTGAAACACTACGTCAAGAACCCGCTACAACGTCATGTCGTATCTAAGATACGAACCCTGTTATATCACCGATCTCACGGCCTCAAATCAAATCTCATCGACTCAGTTCAATCCCAAGTATCATCCTCAATCCGTATGTGAACACATAGTCCCATACCCATGTGAACACATAACTATAAAGAATCCCATGAGCACATATCAATAGGAATGTATGCAAGTATGTATGTGTGTATGTGTGTGTAACACTACCCTAGGGTTCGCAACACTAAAAATAGTCCAACACACCAAGTATCTATATCATCGATAATATCAAACAAATTATAATCAAAATATATATATATGTGTGTATACGTATTCGTATACATCACCACGAACTGCGGGGGTGCTATACGCCATCCACCCGACTTCTCCCCGTAGATATAAATCTACTCACCTGGTCCTCGCTCGCCGGTGCCGACGTCGCCACGCGCTTGCTTGTCGTCTCGAAGTCCACGTAGGGGTACCTACATATCATAACGCACCATATCGCATTAAAACTAAATTCGAGATCGAAACGGCATACGAAAATCAAATCGGCACGCGTATCACGCATAGGTCCAAACCTATCGCCTACGCATGCAAGAATAGTAAAACCAACCCTCGATGTCGATGTACAAACGTCAAACCATCGAGAAAAATCCAATCACACTCATTTGCACATTCACGAACACTAATTTTAATATAAACTAGGTTAAAACTCACAAAAACCCCATTTTCACTTAAAAAGTCATTTTTCCGAAAATCTAGCAAGCACAATTCGCCGTTTTGTACAAAACATGATGTTTAAATGAAAGCAGCGGCCAATATACTTATTAAATATCTTAAATAAGTCGTATAAACAATTTCCGGAATTTAATCTCATTAAATTCCAAAAATCCTAATATTCTAGTTTACAAAAATACCCTTTTTTAACAATTTCAAAGCAAAAATGCACAAACTACAATCTAGCTTAGATTTGCATGATCCAAAGCATTAAACCACACTTAATAAAGTTAATGAAGCCAAGAAAACCCTAATCACATTTTTAATCCCAAGAATTTAACAAATTTCAAAAACCTAGTAAGCAATTAGCAAATTAACACAATTTTTCAAGTAACAACTTGTAATTAACAACTAGATTAGTTTTCTACAAAACTAATTATGTTAAACCACTTCACTAAACCATGCACAATCAAACACAACTCATTTCCACAACAAACCCTAACTTGAAATTCAAAACTTGCAATTAAACTCACATATCCAAGTTAACACTTAATTTAAATTAGCTTTAAGAAACAAGTAACAATTTAAGCAAACAGTTTTAGAATTATACCCAAAAATATATGAAGGTCCACAAGCATCCATGGCCTCCCAAAATTCTCTCTTTTCACAAGGATCCATGCTATACGGGCTAAGCTAAAATGGGTAGGAGTCGGATTTGGGTTTAGATTTGAATTTGCATGGATTTTGAAGTGATTTGTGGATTTTTTTGATGAAGAAAAGAGTGGGATTTAGGGGGGGCTGCTGCTGTTGGGAGGGGGAGAATTTTGGCCAGAAATGGGAGTGAGGAGAGAGAGGGAGGTAGAGAAAATACAAGGGAGGAAAGTCCAAGTCAACATAAAGTCAAAAGTCCACCTAATTCATCCATTTTCTTTTCTTTTCTATCATTTCTTTTCCTTTGAAAATTCAAGTGGGAAATAAAATGGGGCTGCTGAATTTGGCTAAGGGGAGGAGTAAATGGGAGTGTGTGGGTGTGGGTACGGGTGTGGGGTGATGAAAAATGATAAATACAATACCCCAAACATCCATTTACGCTAAAAAAAAGCCTTTTTTCTTCAATAATTTCTAAACCGTTTTGGCAAATGTTTTCATTCCAAAAACCACATGATAAAATTTTATTTAATGTTTTATGATGCACAAAATTTGTTTCAACTCATTCCAATTTGTAATTTTCCCTAATTAAATGTATTAGTGACTGCTTAAAATAATAATAAAATAATATTTTTTTCAGAAACTTTGAAATTTCACCAGCGGCTCAATAAACACCAAATAATAGAAATTACATAGCTAGAATATGTATATTTAATTTTTATAATAAGATATTTGTATTTTGACTTTTTACAGAAAACCCCCTATTTTTACCGATTTTTCGAAATTTCACCGAAACGATTTTTCAAAACGTTACAGATAGAAAGTTATACCTCAAACTTGAACTCCTTCTCTTCTTGTGGTGTTTCTCCTTGTTGTGAGCTCCTTGGAATGGTTGTAGATGGCTCCTCCTCACCGGCTTCTCCACGTCAATAAAGATCCATTCGATGGCCTCTACCTTGAGCTCCAACCTCAACAATAAAGTAACTAGGGTGCTTGGTGTGCTAGACTAAGAACCCTAGAGTGAGTAGAGAATTTTTTTGGTGGTTTGATCTTACAATGCTCTTGATTTTCAACTCATGAAACAAGAGAGGCTTGAGAGAGGAAGAGGAGAGAGCTAGCAAGAGAGAGAAAGTATCATGATAAAATGAGGTGTATGCTCTCAAATGAGGAAGAAGAATAATGATAATTTTAATTAGGATAATTGTCATGGTTGATGTTGGTTTGACCATAATCATGTTACAATTAATGCTAAGCAAAAAATATCTCATGCTTAACAAAAATATCTAAGTCAACAAAAGTCAACAAGTCAAATGGTCAAACCAATTTACCATGATACAATTATCTCTAATTAAAACTCATTAATCAATTTTCTCCATCTCATTATGGTTTTAATCAAGTCTATGGTCAAAACCCTAATGAGGTTTCTCTGCCTCTGTCAACTTTATATACATATCCGCATCCGTGTTCCGAGGAACACGAATACAATGAGACCGAACCAACCCAAATACTAGGATCTGGTTTAAACCAAAGCCCACTAGTATTAACTGCCCGAACACCAAACACACACAAGTGCGCGTATGTGAACGGACCCTGTTGTAAAACCATACGACCTCTACTACGTTTCGCCCAAAGGTGAACAACCCTCTGTATGGGACTCTAAAGACTCGACACTACGCTGGCAGTGGGTTTAACCACAGGCCGCAAGCGGTACTAGCTGTACGTAACGGTCCCCAGGTAGATGTCGATAAGAAGACCGATGAGGTGAACCCATCCGAACTCCTACTGAGCCTGAATGTGACAATCTCCGTACAATCCAGTCTGTTCGTCTAAGAGTATCGCATATTGGGCCTAGGGGGGCAGTAAACGTCAGTCCCCTAATAGCGGTATAAGTCGTGTCGGAGTGTAGTCCAAAACACCCTGAGAAACTACTGGAGTACCTACCAATAAATCTCGCTTGCCCTGGCCAGGGACTTTGTGTAATGGCTCTCCAAACACAGCGCGATATCAACCCCCAATATCGGGAGAGACGAATTCTGTCTAACCGCCACTGCCTCCAAGTGCTTCGGGACTGCACCTAACTACTACCTGTTTGCACGGCTCAATAGAGCCGTGGTAGGGTAGCAATCAAAGAACAGTGGGAACACACTTGAGGTGAAATAGCAGTGTCAAGTCAACGGACTAAGCTGTACTCATGTCACCTGGGAACTGCTACCTGACGATAGGTATAATACTAACCAACAGTTCCCGACGAGTCCTGTCCAGTGTACTCGTAACTTAACGAGCACCTGCATACTATCTCCAGTACGACGTACTGATGGCTGTGGGACAGACCATCTCCCCTGCTGGGATAAGAAGCGTATGCACCAGTCTACTCTGGAGTATCGATGCCTTGTTTCGATAATCCTATGACCAGGGACCTATATGAGGATGTGCTTGTAGACTACCCAGCCCCCACTAGTGTGATTGCCATCACAACGCTGGTAGTCAAGCAAAGATCCTAAGGGCTCCATCAATATGTATTAGCGATATGTTAAAAGAAACATATACACATATTAAGATAGATACAAACCAAGTAGCATACTACAATATCGAGCAAGACTATCGTCAAACCATGTATATATCCCAAGCTTCCAAAATGTAATATACAAACTAGTACTATACAATAATGGCCTCTAGGGAATAAATATCCAACATCGAGAAGATCTCGTAAGTTTTGTTCTCCCCATGTATCGCGAGGACACATGAGGGTCTTCCCGAATGGAGCATAATTCCGATGGCGAAGACCGACCGCGTAGCTGGTGATTGCGGCGGGGCATGGGTGTGATTTAGCTTGTTTTATTCCCCTGGATTGTATTCGGTGGTCATTTTGGGGATTGACCATGGGACTGGGAGAATTTAGAGGATTTGGATTTTGTAGGCGTCTGCATTGCTAACACTGGAATGATACCAGGAGCGACTCCTTATTTTCCGTTGGGATATTTATTTATATACACTTTTTTTTACCGTGATTGCTCTAACATTTTAGCTTTTCTTATCGCGAAGGTCGCAAACCCACCATTGCCGGTTCCAAGTCCGGATAAGAAAGGGTGAGGGTTGTGGTAGGCTTGTGACAGCCAACGTAAAACTTTGTCACATTCTATGACATGAACCATAATAAGAATATTGTTGGGGCGTCCCCTACCCAGCGACGTACTATATCGGATCCCGTGTGTAGTGTTAAGTATGTAAGGGCTTCTAGGCCGTCGTCCAGAAACGACGCGCTACATCGGACCCCGGGTGTAGTGACAAATAAGCATAGGTTTCATAAGATCCATCTAGCTTCCTAGAATATAGGTTCCCTTACGGGTAGAATAATAGAATTAGTGGAGGTGATGATTAGGAGGAGAGTTGGTATTATATGTTTGCAAGAAACTAAGTGGGTAGGTGAAAAGAGTAGAGTCATAGAACCTTGGGGTTATATGCTTTGGTATACGGGTAGAGATAAAAATCGTAATGGGGTAGGCATAATCATAGATAGACGGTTGCTTGAGGATGCAGTTGAAATTTAGAGAAAAGGTGATAGAATTTTACTGGTTAAGTTCATTCTAGGTGGAGAGATTCTTAATATTATTAGTGTTTATGCACCATAGATAAGTCTTGATGACGCAAGTAAGCCTCTATTCTGGGAGGATTTAGACGAGATGGTGCAAAGTATACCTAGTGGAGAGAAGTTATTTATTGGTAGTGATCTCAATGGACATGTAGGTACTAATCGTAGTGGGTTTGATACTATCCATGGAGGTTTTGGTTTTGGACAAAGAAATGAAGTAGGTGACTCGATTCTAGATTTTTCCTTATCTTATGATTTGATCTTAGCAAACACCTGGTTTAGGAAAAGAGAGTCACACCTGATCATTTTTAGGAGCGGATCAAGTGCTAGTCAAATAGACTTTTTTCTGACGAGAAGAATAGATAGAGCTTGTTGTATCGACTGTAAGGTAGTATCAGGTGAGAGTGTAACCACTCAACATAGACTTTTAGTTTTAGATTTTCGATTTAGAAGAGGACCTGAGAAGATTAGACGTAAGGTAGAGTCTAGAATTAAATGGTGGCGATTGAAAAAAGGTAACCAAAAGGCTTTTATAGATCATGTAGTCCAAGAAGCGGATTGGCAGTCGGAAGATAATTCAGACAGAACATGGAACAAAATGTCTAGTTGTGTCAAGAGGGTAGCTAGAGATCTACTTGGTGAGTCAAGAGGTGGTGCTCCACCATCTAAGGACACATCATGGTGGAATGAAGAAGTAAAGGCTGCTATTAAAATTAAAAAGGATTCTTATAAAGATTTGAAGAAAAGTAGAGATGTGGAGAGATTTGAGAAGTATAAAATGGCTAAAAAGAAAGTTAAGAAAGCTGTTCGGGAAGCTAAATCTATGGTCTATAAGGAGGTGTACGAGAAATTAGACACTAAAGAGGCTGAATATGATATATACCGGATTGCTCGAATGTGAGAAAGGAAGACTAGAGACTTATGTGCGGTGAAGTGTGTTAAAAATGACAATCAGAAGTTTTTAGTTCGAGATGGGGATATCAAGGAAAGATGGAGAGATTATTTTGACAAATTGTTCAATGAGTGCTTTACTAAGAATTTGGATGGACTTGTCATTCAATCTCAAGATATAAATCGTGATTTCATGCGTAAAATAAGACTACCTGAGGTTAAAGAAGCTTTGAACAGAATGAGTTTAAGAAAAGCGGTTGGTCCTGACGGGATTCTTATCGAGGTTTGGATATGTTTAGGAGAAATAGGCGTTGAATGGCTGACATATCTGTTTAATAAGATTTGGCAGACAAAAAAGATGCCAAATGAATGAAGGAAAAATATCCTTGTACCCATCTACAAGAACAAGGGTGACATTCAAAGTTGCTCAAATTACCGTGGAATAAAACTTATGTGTCACACCATAAAACTTTAGAAGAGAGCGATTGAACACAGATTAAGAAAGGATATTAAGATAACAGAGAACCAATTTGGGTTCATGCCTGGACGATCGACGACAGAGGCTATTCATTTGCTTCGTCAACTTGTCGAGCGTTTTCGAGAGAAAAGAAGAGATTTGCATATGATATTTATTGATTTAGAAAAAGCGTACGACAAGGTACCTAGAGAGGTATTATGGGGGACAATGATGAAAAAGGGGGTCCCCGTCAAGTATATTGATATAATCAAGGATATGTACGATGGAGTAGTGACAAATATCAGAACTTACGGCGGCCTAACGAGTGATTTTTCGATTACAATTGGTTTACATCAAGAATCTGCATTAAGTCCATTCCTGTTTACCATCGTGATAGATGAGCTTACTAGAACTATCCAAGATGAGGTACCTTGGTGTATGCTATTCGCTGATGATATTGTTCTAGTAAATGAGACGAAGCAGAGGTTAATGTCAAATTGGAATTATGGAGGCAAACATTGGAATCTCGGGGGTTCAGATTGAGCAGGTCCAAGACAGTATATATGCATTGCAAATTTATTAAACAGAGAAGTCAAAACCATAATGGTATAACATTGTAAGGACAAGAGATATCACCGAGAGACCAGTTTAGATATCTAGGTTCCATCATCCAAAAGAATGGGGAGATCGATAGTGATGTTAATCAAAGAATCCAAACTGGTTGGTTGAAATAGAGGAGTGCGGCAGGGATTTTGTGTGATCGTAACTTTCCGTTAAAATTGAAAGGGAAGTTTTATCGGAGCGCTATTCGACCTGCCTTATTATATGGTACAGAATGCTGGGCTCCAAAGAAGTAACATACACAGAAGATGCACGTAGCGGAGATACGCATGCTTCGTTGGATGTGCAGTAATACTATAAAAGATAAGGTGCGAAATGAGGATATTCATGTAAAAGTTGGTGTAGCACCTGTGGAGGAGAAAATGCGGGAAAACCGGCTAAGATGGTTTGGTCATGTGCGACATAGACTTATGGATGTACCGGTTCGACGAATAGATACTCTCGATATGGGCAATGGAAAAAGAGCAAAAAAGAGACCGAAGAAAACATGGATGGAGGTGATACGAAACGATATGGTTGCCAAAGGCCTCAATGAAAGTATATTGTTCGATTGGAGTGAGTGGAGGCGAAGGATTCATGTGCTGGACCCGACGTGATTCTCATGTTGGTTCATGTAGCCTACCCTATATGCTTGTCGCGAAGGTGGCAATTGCCCTATCATTTCGGCTATTTATTTGCGGTTGCCCCATCATTTCAGCTTTTTTTTCATTTTCAATTTTTTACTCACTGATTTTTATTGCGTGTCGTCCCATCATTTCGGCTTTATTTTATTTATTTACACAACAATTTTTTTACACTCCTAGTTTAACAACTTAGGGGTCGACTGTTCCTAGTTTAATGACGTAGTGGTCAACTGTACTGCCTGAGCTCGATTCTGCAGGTACCACGGGCTCGTTTGGCTAATCGGCCTGAGCACGCTCTTCATCATCTGAACCGAACCAGTGTTGGATGGAAACAACCACGTCATCGTCATGGCTATAAGGCGTAGGAGGATTTGTTCCTCTGGGCTCCAGGATTTGTTCCTCTGGGCTCCATTATATAGACCATATGGGTTGTGTACTCTTGTACTGCTTCTTCATAGGCAATGTTGCTCGTTTGGTTTTTAGTTTGTTGTCTTAGTCCACTCTTTTCATAGAAGGGCAGATGAATGAGAGAAATATGTTCCCAAAGGGTTTCAGTCTCTTTTTGTATGAAATTGGCGGTTGTAGCTTGACTGTTTGTTAACACGTCTTTAGACAGTTCTATCTCTTCTCCCTTGTATTGCTTTTCGACCCAATGTTTAAAGACAAAGCAGTCTTCAATAGCATGACCTATCACTCTGTGATAGGGGCAATATTTGGGGTCATCGGTCATATTCGTTTCTTGCGGTCTTTTTGATTCTGGAAATTGTAGACCGTTTCTTAGGGTATCTTTGAATATTTTACGGATTTTGTCCCTTCTAAAGGAATAGACCCTATCCTGTTTCACTCTCAAAAGCGAGTCTCCTCCCCCTCCTAACAATGGCTTTTAAGGTTGGTTGACATTGGGCCTGCTAGTCCTTCGCCTATTTCGGTCAGCTGAAGTGTTAAAAGATTCGACCTCGTCGGAATCTCCGCTTTTGCGATTATCGTCCTTTTGGTTCCTCCAGAATTTATTATTAATTTGGGGGACCGAAGTAGAATCTTGCCTTGAGCGTTCCAACATTTGGACCTTCCTGGTCAGCTCTTAGAATGTTTTGAGACCCGTGGTGCATAGAAATGGGGTCATCCAATTGTTGAGCTTCCCGACGAGAAGGCTAACAGATTGGTCCTGCTCTATCGGCGGTCCGCATTTGACGGTGAGGTTGCGCTATCGGGTTATGAAGTCTGTGCTGCTTTTGTTTTTCTCTGGCCTGGCCCTCACAAGGTCAGCAATAGAGATTTTGTCGCTGATGCTCATGAATGTTTGCCGAAACAGAGATTCCATTTGGACGAAAGTAGTTCGGGGCCATCCGGTATGCTCGCGTACCAGTTGAAATCGACATTGGTTAAGCTATTCACAAACTGACGGAGAAAGAGCACATCATTGCCCCTTGTATTTCCGCATGATGCTTTAAAATGGGCAACATACTGATTCGCATTTTCCGTCCCGTCGAATCTTCCGAATTTGGAAATGACGTAACCGGTGGGAAACTCGATGAGATCATACTATGCGGGATACGGCCTCCCAGTACTGCCATTATCTTTTTGCCCTTCGATATTGGCTACCAATGTTTTGACTTTGTTGGTGACCAAATCAATGATTTGATTTTGCGTTAGCGGGTTGCCTTCATCGGTAGTCAAGACATTTTCCAAGATAGGATGCGGCCGACTTTCATGTAGTTTGCCTGCTTTTGGACTTTGGGGGACAGGAATTGACTTCTTCGGGTCGTTATTACCCGGCTCATGAGTAGAAAATTGTGCTTGATTGGAGGGCGCCCGGGCAACTTGAGCTGTGAGCTGCATTACGACATTCATCAAGTCATCAATTTTTGAGTAAAGTTTGGCCATCTTCTTGTCTTTACTTTCGAGTTGTTTTCGGAGCTCTTGGAGGAGCTTTTGCTCTGTGATCCTAGGACGGAAAGTCGGCTCTTCTTCGCTGTTCGAGCTTGATTCCATATGGACAGAGGGGTCCTTCTGCTTATCAGCCTCATCGAGGGGGTTTTCATTATCCTACGAAGGAGGCTGATCTCGGGAAGTGGCGTCCACATTCAAGACAGATTGGGCTTGAGATGTGGTAGCCCCGTCCTTACTTTTGCTGTGCGTGCCGGCCATATAGACAGTGTGAATCATATATCCATCCATCTCTTTATCTTTGGCTGCTGATTTCTTGGACCGTCATCATGACCCTTCCTCTTCAGGAAAGGACAAGCAACTAAAGATGGTTAGCCTGGATGGGTCCTTAGGTGGTGCTAGTGCACTTTTTCTGGTTTTTCCCCACTACTTTCGCGCTGCATGAAGTGCTTGGTAGACTTCTGAAGGGAGGGTGTCATGCCTTCTGTATAGGAGCGTGGACACATCTCTCCGTAGCACATTTTGAATTGCGGCCTTCTTCATCATGACAGACATCGCATTCTTCTGGACCCACTTTAAGGGTTCAAAAGTAGTGCGTGTTTTCACGGCTGACATGGCTGTGGTTGTGGAGTAGTCCGGGCTTTGGATCTTCACAAAATTTAGCTTGGCCGGAGCCCTGGCCTTTCTGTTGGCTCTATATCTGAGCCGTTTCCGCCTCAGCTTCTCTTTCTTAAGTTCCTGGCAGGCTTCTGCTCTTCGGGAAGGCACCGTGGGTCGGCTGGTAGAGAGCCTTGAAAAGACACCCGGTCGCACACTAGTCGAAGGCACCACCTGAGCTTGCCCGCGACGTCTGGCGACTTTTTTTATTCCGACGGATTTGCCCCCAGCTGAGGCCAAGGAAATCCATTCAAACACCGACTTGTGTATGGGTTGTGGTGCCCTCGAGATCACCACATTTGACCACCTACCTTTCGAGGACGGTCTATCCGTTACCGTAGTTTGAGGAGCTAGGATGGCGTTAAATGGCACGAACAGAATAGAGCCAGATAGTAGCGTCGACTCCTCCCACTATCGCCCGAGACTCGCCGGGAGGATCGTCCTGGTGTCCATTTTTATCGTGTAGGAGATGGGAGTTGTGTTGAGAGCTGAGCTTATTCTTGGAGACATTTTTATTGCGTTCGAAGATTGTAATTGGAAACTGTTAACCTGCAAAAAGAAGCATGATTAAGTATAAGTAATCGATGTATATGTTGATTGAGTTCGCATGAGTATTTAACTCGAAATATGGGAGGAGAGAAAATGTCCCACCGGACATGCCAGAATCTGTAGAGTGTTTTTCATCACCCTATTGAGATGGAAATACGAGTCGCTTATCAGGCGTATTACAGACTTCCCATGCTCAGGGTAGGACGGGGTTTATTGATTGTGGGGATCCGAATCTCCAGCAGCCATGAACTAAAGTGTCGTTAAATACCCCTTTGCCTTTGGAGCAAGGGAACCTCCAATTGATGGGTCAAACTGGTCATGTGAACTCAATGTGCAGTGTGCGTATGTGTGTGTTGAGGGGTTTTGGGTATATCGGGGGCCTCGCAGAGTTTACGGGGGTCCCGCTTCTCGGATTGCGGGCTGAGGGTCAAGGGGGCTAGCAACCCCCTTATGCGGTACGAGACAGCGTCCCGTTAGAATTTTTTTTCTAATGGGGAAGTGTTTTGAGTGTGGAGAGTGTAGGAAGAAGAGGGGTGAGGAGCGTCCTAAGGACGCGTGAGATGGAACATAGGATGTAACGACTCTGAAATCACTGTACAGAAATTTCTTGTATTTCACAGTAAAGGGTATTTCAGCATGTGTAAGAGTTAAAAGTTATTTTTGTTAAATAAAAGCAAGAAGCAACTAATAGCTCACTGGTAAAGCCTCTACACTGCTATGACATAGCCTGTGCGATCGAATCCCCTCAGACCCAATTATTATTTATAGATTTTTCTTTTTAATTTTTAGAAGGCCAAGAGTTGCATGTGTATATACGGAGATATGAAAAGTTTCAAAAAAATCAAACAGGCACAATGAAGTGTACACACCCAACTTGACACGTAGCACAAATCTCGAGACAGAACGACAAAATCCGACCGCTGGTTTCTTTGATTTGGTCGGCCCCGATGGTCTAAAGTGCTCTAAATCACCCCGTGTTTTGCACACTTGTCCCTTCAGCTCCCTTTAACTCCCCTGCATTGTTTGATTTTCCTGCAATCAAACAGAGACTCTTCAATTCACCATTTAACATCTTTTTAATGCATTTTAATCCAGATTTTTAATTCCCAAACCCTAAGTCTCTATTATAAATACCACGCCATGCCTTAGCTCTTCACCATTCTAAAATTTCTTGCAAAAATTCTCTCAAACTCTCTAAATGCCAAGTGGAGTTAAGCCTCCCAAGTGGAGTAGCAAGCCAATCTCAATGACCGGAGCACCTCCTATGAAACCACGAACATTCTTGTTAACGATCTAAGCTTGTAAGTCCCTTCATCTCCATTCTTTTCCATCTCAAAACTTTTTTTAAAACAAATCGACAAAAAAGGAGTTATCTTCGATAACATATTCTTTTTACATTTGTAAGGTATGTGTTAAGCAAATTAAAACAATCTAACATGTTACCTTAATTTTAACATAATTTCACATCTTTTAGTTTTTAATTTAACAAAATTTTCATATGAAACGAACATATAATGAACTTTTTCAATAAAATACCATAAACTTTAGTATCACCCTATCATCAATAATTAGTTTAAATATCTTTAGAAAAACTTCACGGGGTAACGAACTACCCCACATGCACACAATAGTTCCATAGCACAGTATTCTAGAGCTATAGTTAATTTTAAAGAAGATTTTTTTATTAAAATACCACACTTTTACAAAAACGGGTTTATTTAAATCGGTATTTCGAAATCCTTGGCAATTACGCCTCTACAACCCTCGTCAGGGGACCCGCTAATGAATGGTGCAGATTATCGCACATTCTTGGGACAGTAGAGTGAGATACAGAACTCCTCACGGAGTATTCGGTCTTGAAAGGAAATAAAAATACGGATTTTAAGAGACACGACTTTTCTAATAAAAACTAATTTGTGAGAAAATTATATAAAATTATGAAATCCGTATTTTCAATAAAAGTATTTTAAGAAATTATATTTTTTTAAATGAAAAATTAGAATTTTTAATAAAATACCACCAAGTTTCCAAAAAGTAGTATTTTTCATAAAAATGCAACAAACTTTCAAAAAAGCTAGGTTTTATCACCAAAACACCACAACAATTAAAATACATGTTCATGAAAACCCTAAATGTTATAAATCACCATCGAGATTTATTTTCAAATTATATTAAAGTATTTTTTCAAAAAAACCCCTCGAGATATACAAACAATATTTAAGAACTCTAGATTAATATAGGTTTAAGCGGGGTCCATTCTCTTGAGCCCTATGTTCTCCGCCGAAAGACCGGGAAAGACATACGTCTTGCCTGAATTTTGGGGCAGATGCTATTTAGTTTTATCCGTCCACCTTTCCGAAGATGCCAAGTTGATTTATGGTACCATGTATCAAAGGTTTAGACGGATGCGGCCGATGTAGCAGACTTCGTCAGATTTCCCCTCATTGTGAGGGTTTTTTGATTGTGGAGATGCTCTTCCCTGCAAGCGTAAGCCCCTGCAGTTAATTACGCTACCGTATTGCGGTAACAACTTTCTCATTCTTCAGATGGTCACTTCGTGTCATGTGTGTTTGTTTTATTTTTTGTTGCCCGTGGATTGTATACAGAGACTAATTTATGTTGTCGCCCATAGGGCGTGGATTAGTCCAAATCCATATTTTCTTAGATTTGGGTTTTGGTTTGGGTTTAAGGATTGTTAATCTCATTTGAGACTAAGATCAACTTAAACGTTTGTTAAGGATACTTTAGTCTAGTTTTTACACTAAGATCATCTTAACATTTATTAAGGACACGTTAGTCTAATTTTAGACTAAGATCAACTTAATAGGATCATTTAGATCTAACAAAAGAGCATTTGGACTCTGTTGTTTTAGTTTTGCGGTCCATAAGTTTAAGGACATCATAGTCCGTGACAGTTTAAAAACGTCATAGTCTGTAAAGTTTAAAGACATCATAATCTATGAGTTTAAGGACCTCACAGTCCATAAAGTTTAAGGACATCATAGTCCATGAGTTTAAGGACCCCACAGTCCGTAGTAGTTTAGAGACATCATAGTCTGTAAAGTTTAAAGACATCATAGTCTGTAAAGTTTAAGGACCCCACAATCCGCGTAATGTCTGGTTGTCGGGACCCGTCACCTCTCTGAAGTCGTTGAAGGATTACAACGACAAATATCAGAGGAGTGAAGAGATGTACCCTTGAACCAATATTGATTGGGAGATCTTGTAACAACTCCAATTTTGGTGTATAATTTTTTTTTTATAAAAATTAATGTATACTTGGGGTATTTGCATTTTCTGTGAGTACCACAAATATTTGTTTTGCTAATTAATAGCAAGAAAGAGCTTGTAGCTCATTGGTAAGACCTTGCACTGCTGAACCAAGCCACCAGAGTTCAAATCCCATACCCCACATTATTTTTAATATTGTTTTATTTAAAATTTTTAGAATACCAAGGTTTACACGTGCATAACTCACAAAAACCTCACTACACATGGAAAAGTAACTGTACCAGGGGACTAATGAAATGACATGGAGGATTCCAGCCGCCTGACTCGGCCGGACTCGGCCGAATCGGCCGGACTCGGCCGAATCGGCCGGCGGATCGGCCGGCTCGGGCCGCCTCCGCCGGCCGGACTCGGCTGGACCGCCGAGTCATCAACATCAAAGTGGTGTCTTTTCACATCCCTGTACACCTGCATACTTTATTTCCATGGACCAGTAACAGAGTCTCTTTAAAACACAAATTACTCCATTTTATTACATTTTATTACATTTTATTATATTTTTTCAATTAAACCTTTCATCTACCCTAAACCCTAGCCTTACCCTATAAATACAATCCCTAGACACAACCCCCTCACTCCAAAATTCTGAACAAAACTCTCAAGAAAATTCCTAGAAGCTTAGTGTACTTTTGGAGTAGCGAAGGGCGAAAGCTTCGGCGAAATTCCGACGACAACCCTAGGAGCTCCCGGCGACGAAACGACGTACCGGAAGCTACGTCCGTTCCCTCTTCCTCTCATCTAATATCCAAACCCATAAGTCCCCCTCACTCTTCTCTAATCTTGTTCTAAAAATACGAAATTTCAAAACCCGACGGAATCAGAGTTAAACCGATTTCCGATTCGGTTCTTTCTAAAATTCCAACATTTTCTTAAATACATTCACACAAAACTCTTACATGTTGACTATTAAACATTAATAAACATGTTGATCAAGTTTCACGACAATCAAATTCATTTTGTAACTTTTACCGTACTTTTTCACTAAAATACCATATAGTTTCATTTCGACATTTAAACATCACAAACTTGTTATACCTTTAAGTAGATCACGAGGTAATGACCTACCTCCTCACAACACTCATATGTAATATAGCACAATACCTTTCGGGAACATAGAATACAGGAAAACGAAACATTTCAAATAAATACCATGAATTAATAAAACCGTTTTCTAAAGGATTAAGTATTTTTTATAAATCTTTGTAAAGTGCCGCTACAACCCATTTTGGGGAACCCGACTGGGATGGTAAGGATTATCGCACATCCCTGGGTTTAGTAGTACGAGATGCAGACCTCCGCAAGAGCATACGGTCTCGAGAGATTTAAAATACGAAAATCATAAGAAAATGAGATTTCTAGAAATATAATATATAGTAAAAATTATTTTTATATAAATAAATATATGTATCATAAAAATATATATTTTGCGATAATATAAATATTCCAATTTTTTTTTAAATATTCCAAGAATCACTTTACATTAAAATACCATGAAATCCATACAAGTTTAATATTACAATTAAATACCATGTATTATGAAAAATTAGGTTATTCTCACTAGAAATATCACAAAATATAAAATCTACATCTATGACAACTCTAAAGACGATAATTAAATACTTAGGGTGTATTTTGAAAATTATACAAAAGTATTTTTACATAAAACCCCCCAAGTTCTATAAATTACCTTAAGGATCCTAGTAAATATAGGTTTAAGTGGGACCAATTTCTTGAGCCTCAGGGAGCCGGAGAAGTGGGTGCTTGCCTATTTAAGGTAGACAACTTAACAACGGTGTTATCAACATAGTAATAGTTTTTGAAAAAGACACAAATCCTGCCGCCCATGTGCAGCGGTTACCAATAACATCAAAACAACCAAGACTTCAATTTACTTTTCTAATTGTCTGACTCAGACCGAGTCTCATTAATAATCTGACTTGAATATGATTCAAGTACAATCTACAATCTATAATTCAACACAAATCCTTGAATACTTATATTCTATCTATCTAATCTGTATTGACTGAACCGAACCGAACCATGGATATACTTCCATTCTCCAGTTACATCCATTATTGATATCATGGTTTTGGAAAGTCATCCATATATACAAGACAATACAATTTACAATACAAACACAAACAATACAATACAAGACATCGCGAGGTTTAAGGGGTAGATTGGTACGGAAGGCGTTAGAAGTGGCACGAGATTGCAAGATTAAGACACCTAACCTATTTCAGTTGCTGTTGTATCGTGGCATAACGGTTCCTTATACTTTCCGTTTACCCTAGTCTCTAGCATATAGAGACTCCTCTCGTATACACTGGCATCCTTCTGTACCATGCTACAGACAACAGCGTTAACACCAAATACTCATATAATACAACTTTAAAAGCTACCTTCTCTTTCTGTCTATTCTATTTCTCCCTTATCCTTGGGACTTACCGAGTGATTTGTTCGCTGACGACATTCTCTTTCTTTTTCTTTGAATGTCGTCAGGTGATTCGGATCTTCCAGAGATCGAGCCTACTATCGAGGACTTGGACCAGCTTTCATACGATTCAGAGCTCTAGCTACATTGTACACTTTTATTTCAGTACTTTTCCTTTTATGTTATGCCACTGTTTAGGCATTGCTTCTTTCAGATGTATTTACTTTTCCATGCATTGTACAAAAAGAATGTGAATAAATAAAGTTGTTGTTTTATTATATCTTGTCTCTTGTGCATTTATATTTATATTGCTCAGATACACTTAGCATATTTACTTCAGAGTAAATACGTAGCGGCCTCGTCGCGTCCTCTGCCCGTACACTGGGAAGCGGGGCGTGACAGGTTTTGTTGGTGGCCCATGTAGGTCAGAGCTGAATGAAATTCTATCATGCAGTTCTATTCTACGTGAACAACCTAAGAAATATAACACAAGAACCAACAACTAAAATATTCTTTACAATTCATATTCCTTGAATCTTATCATTCCATATACTTTGAATCTGTCCTAACCCAAAAAAATTTCTTCAAGGTTATGAATTCCCCAAACAACACCAGCACCAACTTCAACAACACTCCACCTCCACTACCAATCACACCTGCCGTCCCTGCTCCACCCAACGAGCAAATGGTTCTGCTTGAGGCAATTCGCAGCTTCCTGAGGGACAGCAACAGCTCTTGAACCGTCCCGAGGCTGAAGCACCTGGGGTGAAGCAATTCAGAGCTTTACATCCCAAACAGTTCTCAGGAAAGGGGAGCCCATTGGAAGCTGAGGAATAGGCTCAGAGTATAGAAGATGATCTGGCAGCGGCACAAGTGCCAGAAATAGGTTGGGTTCGTGTTGCAAAATTACAGCTCACGGACAATGCACGGAACTGGTGGAAGGCGGAAGAAAGCTGTCTTGAACCACCCATCGAATGGAAAACATTCTGCGACATGTTCGATGCTAAGTACTTCCCTGAGACTGCCAGGTTCGACATGGAACAGCAGTTCATACATCTGCAACAAGATTCGATGTGGACCAAGTCGGTAGAAGAGTATGACGCTGAGTTCACCATGCTCAGTCGGTAAGATATGTTTCAATAATTCGATTTTTCAATATATCACATATTACACAGCTAACACCATACTTTAAACAGATTTGCGGCACACTTGACATCGATGGATGAGATCAGAGCCCGTTGATTTCAACAGGGTTTGGATTCAGAAATCCAGGCTGCACTGGCCACAGGAGATTTTCCGACTCATGACTCATCTCTGAAAGCTGCCCATCATTATGAGGCAGTGGTAAAGGCGAGGGGAAGACCTCAATCTACTGGATTTAAGCGTCCTGCCGACCAGATGGCAGGAGGAGCCTCGTCAAGGCCACCTTTTATGCCAAGGCGACCGGGAGTACAGAACAACCGTCCTAGCCCAGCCTTTTATACCTACTGCAAAAGAAATAGGCATGTGATGAAAGACTGCCGGCGAGCCAACCGTCTTTGCTTAATCTGCAGCTCAGCTACCCATGATATTGGGTCTTGTCCCCAAAGACAAAACCCAGTTGCTGCACCCAGGCCAGCAATCACCTATCCGCAGCGACCAGCTCTTCGGACACTTGCTCCAAGACTTGCACTACCTGCTCCACCACCTAGAGGACCACAAGCTGCACCTCCTCCTCGTCAGTTCCATCAACCTCAAAGGAACGTTCCGAGGAATGCTCCTCAGGCCAGGAGGAATGTACCACGGCGCCAGGCTTTCACAATGACCGTGGAAGAAGCTGAGGCCATTGGCCAAGTTATCACCGGTAACCCTTTTCTTCTTAAACTTTTCTTTCAATCTTAATACATACCCATAAATTTTTCTATACCTAAAACATATCCCACATACCTTAGGTACAATCTTAGTAGCCTCACTCCCTGCACTAGCACTCTTTGATACTGGAGCATCTCACTGCTTTATGTCGCAACGGTTCGTCCGAACTCATGCGATTCCAGTCACACCGCTTTTATTCAGTTGAAATGTCAGTTCAGAAAATGGCGTTCTAAAGGAAATAATGGGATATAGCTTGTGTCCAGTAGTCGTCTGCAGCAAAGAATTCTTGTCATGCCCCGCTTCCCAGAGTGCGCTAAGATCGGCACGTGACAGAGCCAACCATACAACCTGTGGATAGGAAATATCCCTCCACAGTCACATTACGGCTGTAGAGATATCAAGAACAATAATAAACTATCTAATACATTTCCATAAGCCAGAATAACGAGTCAAGAAATAAAATAATGCGGAAGCAAAAGATCAAATACAATAATAATCAGGAATGTACGTCCCAAAAAAACGGGCTCACAACAGGAATGAAAAATACTGAAAGGAAAACTAAACAAAACTAATAACAGGTCTTCACTGCTCGGCCTGTTGATCAAAATACTCTTGGACTGCCAGCGATAAAGATAAAAGATCTAGGCCATGCAAAACCCAGACGTCAGTGCGTCATAATATCAATAATTCTAAGAAAGCAGGATGTGATGAAATATGCAGGCATGAAGTATGAACAGTAACAAGTCATCAGTAGCAAGTAAATCGTAACATGAATATAGATCAGTGAACATGATATAAACAGGTGAAGTGCAGTGAGTAATCTAAACTGTGCTATAGGGTTATCTACTCTAAAGTTATTCGAAATCAATTAATGTAATCCTCATTGTAACCCATCGGTCTATGCCCCGTTCAACCCCACGGGACCACGGTAACAAGATATGATAGACTGTGAGTCTATGTCCCATTTAACCCCACGGGACCACGGTAACAAGATGTAATAGCCCTTTAAGTTACGTTCTGATACATTCTTGATTTCCCCATACCCCCAAGTTATGTATGTAAGTCAAGTATTGAATAATCTGGAGCTAATGCCAACACAGGATCAAGCAGGTACAGGCTTGTCTGTATAGACAACAGGATATGTTCGTAGGGACAACAGGTCAAGATTTGTCGGCATTAGCAACAAGATCAGGTATCAAGTCAAGTAGTGATATAATCAGGTCATATCAAGTAGTGCACATGTATCAAGTTATGTCAAGTAGTGTATTAGGTCATGTCAGGTCGTGCACAAGTATCAAGCGGGTGCTCATAATTAAACTGTAATAAGTATGGGTGTACAAAATCAAGTATGGAGTACTAATATAACAATAAAATGAAATAATGTGACATGGTATGCAAATAGATATAAAAATAATAACATGGATGCACAATTATCGATTAGGGTTACATTTATAGTTCCAATACTAATTAGGATGCACTTTATTAAACATGGGGTGTTAATATCACAGTATTATGTATTAATGTGATCTATAGATGCAGTTATATATATTTTAAATGAGATGGATGCAAACGGGTATCCGAAAACAGTAAAACTGTAAAATGGTAATGTGGGATGTATAACTAAGCAATATGAGATGTAAATATTCCATTGGGTATAGTATATTGTAATATAGTATGTAACAAGATAAGTTTGCATGCGCTAAATGTAAAATAACACCTACGGATGTAGAAGGATGTCGAAAAACTGTAAAAGTAAACATGGGGTGCATAATTTAAAATACCAGTATTATATTTATTAAAATAGATGTATATAAAGTAATGTAGCATGTAGCAAGATAAACTTGCCTAGACGGATCAAGAAACGGATATGAACGGTATGTCCGACGTCGGAAAAATGTCGCGATGCACGCACGGCACACGGGACGGGTCCAAGTAACGGATGAGGGTGATCACGCGGGTAAGGTACGCTGTCTGGATCGTTGGTGTCGATCCCGACTCCGGCGAACTACGAAATACAAAAATCAAGAATCTAAAGAAAAGAAAAGAAAAGAAAGAAAGAAAGAGGAAGAAGAAGAGGGGGAAAGGGATTGCTCACTGTGGTTGTGGTGTGATATGGATTCTGGGAGATGAGATGGTGTCGAGGGGATGATCGGAGCTTCGGCGATGGGGTTTGGTTTAGAGGAGTTAGGGTTAGGTTAGGGTTTGAGGGTGTAGGGTGACGGGAATGGAGGAAGAAGAAGAAGGAGAAGAGAGAAGAAGGCTGGGATCTCTGGGTTCAGAGAAGGAGGTGTCGACGAGGGTGGTGGCGACAGAGAGGTCGAGGGATCGTCGGTGATGCGTTCTGTTGGTTTTGTGGGTGCAGAGGTGTGTGCAGGTGAGCTCGGGGAGAAGGAAGGAGTTGGCGAGGAGGGGGAGCTCGGTGAGGTTGAGGGGAGCTTTGAGAGATGGGAGTTGTGAGGATGGGTTAAAGGTGAGGGAGGCTCGGGGTTTTTATAAGGAGGAAGAAGAGAGAAATATAAGGGAGGTGAGCGTAGCGCTCGGGAGGTGACCCGACTCGTTCTCACCGCGAGAGAAGAAAGAGAGAATACGCGAGAGGAGAGAGAGAGAGAGGAGGAGAAAGAAAATTAGAGTGTAGCGGGGAGAGAGAAAGAGAGAAGTGGGAGATCTGCGTGGGTGAGAGAGAGAAAGAGAAGAGAGAGGGAAGAGGTGATTGGTGGGGAGTGTGGGGCCAGTGACAAAAGGGGAGATAAAGATTTAAAAGTTTAGAAAGGTTAGGATTTTATATTTGTAAAATTTTTGTTTGTTAATTAAATTTTAACTTTTGAATTAAATTAAAGGTATTAAATTAAATAAATTCGAATTTTGGCGGGATACAAAAATATTCCAAAACGCGTCCGGGTCGGGTCTAAAAATTTAGTTTTAAAATATGAAAAATATATGCGACGTTCAAAATTCAAAATGAATGCTCAGCTAACGAAAAAGCATACCCCCAAGAATGGATGCACGCACGTGCGCGTAGCCATCCAAACATGTCCGTTTTACTGAACGGGACGAGAACAAGATGCGCGGATGCTACCACGGGGTTAGGGGTATCAGGCAGGCCATGCAATATATTTTTAAAATATTTTATATGACTTAAAATGTTATATGGTAAAAAATGCAATGTCAGAAAAATGCCAGTATGCAGTATTCATGAAAGTGCACATGTTTATGTAACAAGTCAAGATAATTCATAAATATGAATCAAACAAGTTTCAAGCAAGCGGGTCGGGTCGAATGCAAAGTAAAATGTAAAATACCATTCGTACCCCAAACATGATAAATCAAGAAAATACCAAAATAAGCAAATACGATAACTGGACCTAGTATAAATGAACTAGGGTGTTACATTATACCCAACTACAAAAAGAATTTCGTCCTTGAAATTCCAAGAACAAAGAAAGATAAACACTCAGGAAACTACAAGAATAAGTGTGGAAACTTCTGACGAATCTCATCTTCTCGTTCCTAAGTTGATTCTCCGTGCGAGCGATTTCCCCAAGAAACAAGTACGAGAGGGATAACCTTGTTCTTAAGAAGCTTTTCTCTTCGATCAACAATCGATATCGGTCGTTCCTCAAAGGTCAAATCCTCTCTTATAGTCAGCTCCGAATGATCCAGCATGTGTGTTTCATCTCGAACATACCTATGGAGTTGAAATACATGAAACACGTCATGAACATTCACCAAATATTGTGGTAAAGCCAATCGATAAGCCACTTCTTCAACCCGCTCCAAAATCTCGAAAGGCCCTACGAATCGAGGATTAAGCTTGCCTCGACTCCCAAAACGAATCACTCCTCTAGTTGGTGATATCTTCAAGAATACCAGATCACCAAGAGCGAACTCTAGAGGTCTTCTCGATGTATCGGCCCAACTCTTCTGCCGATCTTTTGCTACCTTCATATGATTCCGGATATTAACTTTCTCAACTGTTTGCATGATCAAATCCGGTCCCAACAATCTTTGTTCTCTAATATCGTCCCAAAAAACAGGTGAAAGACACTTGCGACCATACAATGCTTCGAATGGAGCCATCTGAATAGTCGCCTGAAAACTGTTGTTCTAAGAAAACTCCACCAAGTGTAGATGATACTCCCACGAACCCTTGAAGTCTAACATGCAAGCTCTCAACATGTTTTCAAGAGTTTGGATCGTTCTCTCTGACTGGCCATCTGTCTGAGGATGATAAGCGGTGCTAAACTTCAATTGAGTTCCTAAACTTTCCTGTAAGCTCCTTCAGAAGTGTGATAAGAAACGGGTGTCACGGTCGGACATGATGCTCACCGGTACTCCATGCAATCTTACAATCTCTTGCATGTACCTTTCTACCAATGTTTCCGTTGATTGACCAACTCGAAATGGTATGAAATGAGCTGCCTTGGTCAATCGATCAACAATAACCCAAACTGCATTGTTGCCCTTTGGACTCCGCGGTAAAGCCGTCACGAAATCTATGGTTATATGTTCCTACTTCCATTGAGGAATCGGAAGTGGTTGTAATAAACCAGCAACTTTTTGATGTTCAGCCTTAACTTGCTGACACACCAAGCACTTTGCCACAAAATGAGCAATCTCCCTTTTCATACCTTCCCACCAGAAATGTTGTCGTAGATCACGGTATATCTTCGTGCCTCCTGGATGTACAGAATATGCGGAACTGTGCCCCTCATTCATAACTTCTTCGCGAATATCTCCTTTTGGCACACACAAACGGCTACCTTATTCCAACGAACCATCTTCATGAATCAACAAGTCCGTTCGAAGTCCAGCTTCAACCTGTTCTCGAAACTTCTGCAATCTTGGGTCCTGCGATTGCGCAGCTTTAATATTCTCGATCAACGACGAATGTATTTGCAGCTGCATCAACTGTCCTGAATAATGCAGTAGCACGATCTCCAAATCGAATCTTCGAAAGTCTTCGATAAGTTCCTTCTGTGTAGTCAACATCCGAATCGCTGGCAACCGACTAAGTGCATCCGACACTACATTAACTTTTCCCGGATGGTACTTAAGATCAAGATCGTAGTCAGACATCAGCTCCAACCATCTACGCTGCCTCATGTTAAGCTCTTTCTGTGTGAACACATACTTTAGGCTTTTGTGATCGGTGAGTACTTCGACCTTTTCGCCCAATAAGTAGTGTCTCTAAATCTTCAAAGCGAAAATCACAGCTGCTAGCTCCAAATCATGAGTTGGGTAATTCTTCTCATAGGTCTTCAACAGTCTCGATGCGTAAGCTATAACCTTCCCATGCTGCATCAAAACACATCCCAAACCTTTCCCAGATGCGTTGCTGTGAATCACCAATCCTCCGGAACTGTCTGGTACGGTCAAAATAGGAGCGGTTATCAATATCTGCTTCAATGCCTCAAAAGCTGACGCACATTTATCCGTCCATACAAACGGTACTTCCTTGCGTGTAAGCTTGGTCAGAGGCTCAGCTAAACGAACAAAATTCTCCATGAACCTTCTGTAGTATCCTGCAAGTTCAAGAAAACTTCTGATCTCTGCTACGTTCTTCAAAATCGGCCCATCTTGAACTGCTGCAATCTTCTCAGGATCAACGGCGCTTCCACTTCCAGATACGACATGCCCCAAAAACTTCACTTCTTCAAGCTAAAACTCGCACTTGCTCATCTTGTTATATATTCTTTCTTGTCTCAATGTCTACAGTGCGATCTTCAAGTGTTTTGCGTGTTCTTCAATACTCTTTGAGTAAACCAGAATATCATCGATGAACACCATTATAAACTGGTCCAATAATGGTGAAAAGATTCGGTTCATCAAGTCCATAAATATCCCCGGTGCATTCGTAACTCTGAAGGGCATCACTAAATACTCGTAATGTCCATACCGAGTTCGGAACGCCGTCTTGCAAATATCTTCTGATTTAACTCAGACCTGAAGATATCCGGATCGCAAATCCAGCTTCGAGAATACCCTCGCGCCACTAAGTTGCTCGAACAATTCGCCAATGCGAGGGATCGGGTACTTGTTCTTAATAGTCACCCGGTTTAATTCTCGATAGTCGATGCACATCCTCCTTGTGCCATCTTTCTTCTTAACTAGAAGAACTGGAGCTCCCCAAGGTGAATTGCTACTGCGAATCCAACCCTTCTCTAGCAATTCGGTAACCTGTTTCTTTACTTCTTCCAACTCCACTGGTGCCATTGGGTAGTACGCCTTTGAAACTGGCGCTGCACCAAGAACAAGATCGATCGCGAACTCCACATCTCGTTTTGGTGGTAAACTCGAGATGTCCTCGAACACATCCATGAAATCTCGAACTACAGCTGGCGCTTCCTCCTTATCAACTTCCATCGATGAAAGAACATTGTTTATCGGCCTAGCTCTAGACTCGACTGGCCCGACAGAACTGCTTCCTCCAGTGAAAACAAACTCCGGATGTTCGGGAATCTGGAAAATCACTTTCTTTGCCCTACAATCAATGTGAGGGTGGAAAGTGCCGAGAAAATCCATTCCTAAGACAACTTCATAACTGCCGGTATCGATCACCAAGAAATCTGCAAATAATTCCCGTCCGCAAATAACAACAGAACAATCATTGCATTCTCTACTAGCTATGATCTTCCCATTCCCAGTATGTATGTCCTAACAACTAGATAAGGTCGTGCAAGGAATCGAGTGTGCAACAATAAACTTGGACGACATAAAACAATGGGAAGCACCAAAATCGAATAATGCTAATGCGGGAAAATCATGAACAAGTAAGATACCTGAAACAACTTCCTTTGAAGCCTTGGCCTCTTCAGCCGTCAGGGTAAATGCTCGAGCTTGATTGGGTCCCTGAGTCAACTGCTTTTGCCCCTGAAATTTTTTCTGCAGTGGTCTCTGAACATCATCCTTCAATCGAAGCTTCGACGGAAAAGTATCAATGTTATGATCAGTTGATCCACAAACAAGGCAAAGTCCAAGTCTCCTTCGACAATCCTTCCATAAGTGTCCCGATCGTTGGCAGTCGTCGCACACTGTTTTTCATTTCTGTACGGTTGCGACGGGCTTCTTCATAGGTACAACACCACGCCTATTCACCGGAATACCTCTGCGTGTATGCGCTAGGTTTGGTGTAAATGCTGGCTTCCGTACTGCCACTGCTTGCTGCTGCGTACTCCCAGTCTTCATAGATAGGCTCTGCTGCTCTCGGGCCGCTGTAAGCACTTGTAAGAAGGTGGTCAAACCCAGAGATATAATATGCCTCTGGATGTCCACATCCAAACTGCGCATAAACCTTCGTGCTCTATCAGCTTCTTTGGCCACCAAAGGTCCAGCGAATCGACTGAGCCGTGTCCACTCAGCCGCATGCGCATCCACGGATCCGCCATTCTTCTTTAAACTGATAAACTTCTCTTCCATTTCCTCCCATGCAGTCCGCGGGAAGAACTTCTCTAAGAAACTCTTCGAAAAATCTGCCCAACTGATTAGCTTGGGAAAGCGGGTCTCTTCCACAAGCCACCATTCACGGGCATAGTCCACTAATTGGATGCGTACCATATCCACTCTCTTGTCCTCTGGAATCTGTGCTGCAATGAGCAAATTCTCCGTATCATCCAGCCACTGCTCCGCTGTCAACGGCTCCTCCAGACCAGTAAAGACGGATGGACCAAGTCTCCTGAAATATGCTACGGCACCCACACGCTCAACTGGTTTGGCCACAACATTGTTTACGGACTGCTAGACGGTCCGCAAACCTTCCTGAAAAGCTTCGGCTTGCCGCTGGTTCAGCTCGGTCTGCCACTTCTGGTTCTCCAGCATCCCACGAATTACTCCAAGCAAAGCGGCGTCATCAACACGCCTCTGGTACGCTCGCAGATTTCTATCTGCTATGTTCCTGAAACCAAAACACCGAAAAGGATTAGTATGATAACAGATTCAAACTTTTGATGAATAATGATCATAGATCAAGGATATGAATCAAGACTAGAACTCTAAGTTACTTAAATAGAGTACCGCATTGTAACCATACCGCGGTACATAGTTACAATCACATAACTCCACTCAAGTCGCCTAAATCCTAGAGATAACCAATAGGGAAACAAAAGTTTCAAGTCGAGATGAAAAGAGGTTTGCATACCGTCAAGGTAAGGATCAGGAGGAAGTTAAGATTCAAGAATGGCAAGATGGTAAAGTGGCAGGACATGTTCCTAATCACGAGTATTCTGATTCGTTTATTGGGTCCAATACCCAACTACAAAAGAACCAAACCCGATTAACCTAGATCCTATGGCTTTGATACCAAACAAACCCTGTCACGCCCCGCTTCCCAGAGTGCGCTAAGATCGGTACATGACAGAGCCAACCATACTACCTGTAGATAGGAAATATCCCTCCACAGTCACATTACGGCTGTAGAGATATCAAGAACACTAATAAACTATCTAATACATGTCCATAAGCCAGAATAACGAGTCAAGAAATAAAATAATGCGGAAGCAAAAAATCCAATACAATAATAATCTGGAATGTACGTCCCAAAAATACGGGCTCACAACAGGAATGAAAAATACTGAAAGGAAAACAAAATTAATAACAGGTCTTCACTGCTCGGCCTGTTGATCAAAATACTCTTCGACTGCCTGCGATAAAGATAAGGGATCTGGGCCATGCAAAACCCAGACGTCAGTGCGTCATAATATCAATAATTCTAAGCAAACAGGATGTGAAGAAATATGCAGGCATGAAGTATGAACAGTAACAAGTCATCAGTAGCAAGTAAACCGTAACATGAATATAGATCAGTGAACATGATATAAACAGGTGAAGTGCAGTGAGTAATCTAAACTGTGCTATAGAGTTATCTACTCTAAAGTTATTCGAAATCAATTAATGTAATCCTCATCGTAACCCATCGGTTTATGCCCCGTTCAACCCCACGGGACCACGGTAACAAGATATGATAGACCGTGAGTCTATGTCCCGTTCAACCCCACGGGACCACGGTAACAAGATATAATAGCCCTTTGAGTTACGTTCGGATACATTCTTAATTTCCCCATACCCCCAAGTTATGTGTGTAAGTCAGGTATTGAATAATCTGGAGCTAATGCCAACACAGGATCAAGCAGGTATATGTTTGTCTGTATAGATAACAGGATATGTCCGTAGGGACAACAGGTCAAGATTTGTCGACATTAGGAACAAGATCAAGTATCAAGTCAAGTAGTGATATAATCAAGTCATATCAAGTACTGCACATGCATCAAGTTATGTCAAGTAGTGTATTAGGTTATGTCAGGTAGTGCACAAGTATGAAGCGGGTGCTCATAATCAAACTGTAATAAGTATGGGTGCACAAAATCAAGTATGGAGTACTAATATAACAATAAAATGAAATAATGTGACATGGTATGCAAATAGATATAAAATCAATGATATGGATGCACAATTATCGATTAGGGTTACATTTATAGTTCCAATACTAATTAGGATGCACTTTATTAAACATGAGGTGTTAATATCACAGTATTATGTATTAATGTGATCTATAGATGCAGTTATATATATTTTAAATGAGATGGATGCAAACGGGTATCCGAAAACAGTAAAACTGTAAAATGGTAATGTGGGATGTACAACTAAGCAATATGAGATGTAAATATTTCATTGGGTACAGTATATTGTAATATAGTATGTAACAAGATAAGTTTGCATGCGCTAGATGTAAAGTAACACGTACGGATGCAGACGGATGTCGAAAAACTGTAAAAGTAAACATGGGGTGCATAATTTGAAGTACCAGTATTATATTTATTAAAATAGATGTATATAAAGTAATGTAGCATGTAGCAAGATAAACTTGCCTAGACGGATCAAGAAACGGATATGAACGGTACGTCCGACGTCGGAAAAATGTCGCGACGCACGCACGGCACACGGGACGGGTCCAAGTAACGCACGAGGGTGATCACGCGGGTAAGGTACGCTGTCTGGATCGTCAGCATCGATCTCGGCTCCGGCGAACTACAAAATACAAAAATCAAGAATCTAAAGAAAAGAAAAGAAAAGAAAGGAAGAAAGAGGAAGAAGAAGAAGAGGGGGGAAGTTATTGCTCACTGTGGTTGTGGTGTGCTGTGGATTCAGGGAGATGAGATAGTGTCGAGGGGATGATCGGAGCTCCGGCGATGGGGTTTGGTTTAGAGGAGTTAGGGTTAGGTTAGGGTTTGAGGGTGTAGGGTGACGGGAATGGAGGAAGAAGAAGAAGGAGAATAGAGAAGAAGGCTGGGATCTCTGGGTTCAGAGAAGAAGGTGTCGACGAGGGTGGTGGCGACAGAGAGGTCGAGGGATCGTCGGTGATGGGTTCTGTGGGTTTTGTGGGTGCAGGGGTGTGTGCAGGTGAGCTCGGGGAGAAGGAAGGAGGAAGTAGTTGGCGAGGAGGGGGAGCTCGGTAAGGTTGAGAGGAGCTTTGAGGGTTAGGGTTTGAGAGATGGGAGTTGTGAGGATGGGATAAAGGTGAGGGAGGCTCGGGGTTTTTATAAGGAGGAAGAAGAGAGAAATATAAGGGAGGTGAGCGTGGCGCTCGGGAGGTGTCCCGACTCGTTTTCACCGCAAGAGGTGAGAGAGAGAATACGCGAGAGGAGAGAGAGAGAGTAAGCGAGAGGAGAGAGAGAGAGGAGGAGAAAGAAAATTGGAGTGTAGCGGGGAGAGAGAAAGAGAGAAGAGAGAGATCTGCATGGGTGAGAGAGAGAAAGAGAAGAGAGAGGGAAGATGTGATTGGTGGGGAGTGTGGGGCCCAGTGACAAAAGGGGAGATAAAGATTTAAAAGTTTAGAAAGGTTAGGATTTTATATTTGTAAAAATTTTGTTTGTTAATTGAATTTTAACTGTCGAATTAAATTAAAGGTATTAAATTAAATAAATTCGAATTTTGGCAGCAGGATACAAAAATATTCCAAAACGCGCCCGGGTCGGGTCTAAAAATTTAGTTTTAAAATATGAAAAATATATGCGACGTTCAAAATTCAAAATGAATGCTCAGGTAACGAAAAAGCATACCCCCAAGAACGGATGCACGTACGTTCGCGTAGCCATCCAAACATGTCCGTTTCACTGAACGGGACGAGAACAAGATGCGCGGATGCTACCACGGGGTTAAGGGTGTCAGGCAAGCCATGCAATATATTTTTAAAATATTTTATATGACTTAAAATATTATATGGTAAAAGGTGCAATGTCAGAAAAATGCCAGTATGCAGTATTCATGAAAGTGCACATGTTTATGTAACAAGTCAAGATAATTCATAAATATGAATCGAACAAGTTTCAAGCAAGCGGGTCGGGTCGAATGCAATGTAAAATGTAAAATACCATTCGTACCCAAAACATGATAAATCAAGAAAATACCAAAATAAGCAAATACGATAACTGGACCTGGTATAAATGAACTAGGGTGTTACAATTCTACGCTGACTTCAAAGTGCTGGATATACCGAACTTCGATGTGGTTCTAGGTATGGATTGGCTCGGAACTTTTTATGCTACCATCGACTGTCGTCAAAGGAGGGCAGTATTCGAGATTCCAGACCATCCGGTTTTCTATTTCAAAAGTGGAGACCGTACACTAGAGCCAAGTACATACAAAGCGAAGCTAAGGAAGGCAGTGATTGCTGCAACTCAAGCGGATGAAGAATCAAGGCCAGAAGTGGTTCGAGAGTTCGACGATGTGTTTCCTGACGATATATCAGGTTTTCCTCCCGATCGAGCTCTTGAATTCAACATTGATTTAGTACCAGGAGCACAACCGGTGATCAAAGCACCTTATCGTTTAAGTCCGGAAGGTTTGAAGGAAGTACGAACACAGTTGGACGAATTATTGGCGAAATGATGGATTCATCCCAGAACTTCAAGTTGGGGATCACCAGTACTACTTGTGAAAAAGAAGGATGGTTCGTACAGAATGTACATCGATTATAAAGCCTTGAACGAAGTAACGATAAAGAACAAGTATCCACTCCCACGCATCGACGATTTATTCGATCAGCTAAGTGGATCTTGTGTTTTATCTAAATTAGATCTTTGTTCAGGTTATCATCAGGTGAAGGTCAAGGAAGCTGATATTCATAAAACGACTTTCAGAACTCGCTATGGTCATTACGAATTTCTACTGATTCCATTTGGAGTGACCAACGCACCAGCAATATTCATGAACCTGATGAATCAAGTTTTCCGGGAGTACTTAGACAGGTTCGTTGTCATCTTCATCGACGACATCCTGGTGTATTCCAAGAGTCGGAAAGAACATGCCGAGCATCTACGAATTGTCCTGGAAACTCTACGACAACATCAATTATTTGCCAAGTATAGCAAATGCGAGTTTTGGCTAAATCAAGTTGGTTTTCTTGGACATATCGTATCAGGCGAAGGAATCTCTGTGGATCCAGCGAAAGTTTCAGCAGTAAGCGAATGGCCGACACCAAATTCAGTGAAGGACATTCGGAGTTTCTTGGGTTTAGCTTGATATTACAGAAGGTTCATTGAAGGCTTTTCAAAGATTGCAACACCCCTGACCAAGCTCACACGTAAAGATGAAGAATTTGTGTGGTCAGAAGCATGGGAACAAGCTTTCGTAGAACTCAAGTCAAGATTGACATCAGCGCCTATTCTCGTTATACCGGACCAATCTGTAGGTTTCGAAGTGCATTGTGATGCATCGGGTAAGGGATTAGGATGCGTTCTACATCAGCACGGTAAGGTTGTGGGTTATGCTTCAAGACAGCCAAAGACTCATGAACGCAATTATCCGACGTATGATTTGGAATTGGCAGCCGTCATCTTTGCTCTCAAGATTTGGCACCATTATCTTTTTAGTGAACGAGTAAACATATACACAGATCACAAGAGCCTGAAATATGTGTTTACTCAGAAAGAGTTGAATATGCGGCAAAGATGATGGTTAGAACTCATGGCGGACTTTGACATCAATCTGCAATATCACCCAGGGAAGGTGAAAGTGGTTCCTGATGCTCTTAGTCGTCAACCATTAGCAATTCATCTCACCGCTCTATGGAAGCTACAACAAGACTTGCATCAGATGGAGATTGAAGTAGTCATACCAGGTAACACTTCAAGTTTGATGAATTTACAAGTTCAATCAACCATTGTCAATCAGATCAAAGCAGCTCAAGTAAGTGATACTAAGTTGCAAAAGATCAGAGAACAAGTGGAGAATGAACTCAGAACAGACTTCAACATCTATGAAGACGGATCTTTAAGATACGGAAGGAGATTGTGTGTACCAAAAAGTCCTGTTTGGGAAGAGTTAATGAAAGAAGCTCACAGCTCTCCCTACTCAGTACACCTTGGAGGTACAAAGATGTACGTCAGAATTACTGGTGGCATGGAATGAAGCGTGAAGTAGCCAGAAGAGTCGCAAAATGCTTGGTGTGTCAGCAAGTAAAGGCTGAATATCACAGGACAGCTGGATTACTTCAACCGTTACCAATCCCAGAATGGAAGTGGCAACACATCACGATAGATTTTGTGACTGCTCTTCCTCAAAACACAAAGGGTAATGACGCGGTATGGGTCATTGTTGATCGACTCACAAAGTCGACTCACTTTATTCCATTCCGAGTTGGCCAATCAACTGAGACATTAGCAAAGAAGTACATGGAGGTAATAATCTACTTAAGATTTAAACTCTTTAAATATGTACTATCTCTGATACCCATGAACTCATATAGGAAATTGTAAGACTTCATAGAGTACTGGTCTGCATTGTCTCCGATCGTGACACCAGGTTTCGATCACAATTTTGGCAGAGTCTGCAAGCAAGCTTGGGAACAAGTCTGAACTTCAGCATGGCTTATCATCCGCAAACAGATGGTCAGTCTGAGCAAACTATTCAGATCTTAGAGAGATATACTCAGAGCATGTATGTTAGACATCAAAGGATCGTGGGAAGATCACCTACATCTTATGGAGTTTTCGTACAACAACAGCTACCAAGCAAGCATAGGAATGGCACCTTTTGCAGCACTGTATGGAAGGAAGTGTCGATCGCCATTATGTTGGGACGACATCAGAGATAGGGAACTTCTTGGACCTGAGATGATAGTAGCGACTGTTGATGTGGTTCGTACTATCAGAGAAAAAATGCGCATAGTCTAAGATCGACAGAAACATTGGGCTGATGCAAAACGACGTCACTTGGAGTTCCAGCCAGAAGATCACGTGTTCTTAAAGTCCTTAAAGTTATCGCCATTAAGTTGGAACTCCTAGTTTTTAGACTAAGATCAACTTAACGTTTGTTAAGGACACGTTAGTCTAATTATAGACTAAGATCAACTTAACAGGATCATTTAGATCCAACAAAAGAGCATTTGGACTCTATTGTTTTAGTTTATGGACATTGCGGTCCATAAGTTTAAGGACATCATATTCCGTGACATTTTAAAGATGTTATAGTCTTTAAAGTTTAAAGACATTATAGTCTATGAGTTTAAGGACCTCACAGTCCATTAAGTTTAAGAACATCATAGTCCATGAGTTTAAGAACCCCACAGTCCGTGGTAGTTTAGAGACATCATAGTCTGTAAAGTTTAAGGATATCATAGTCCATGAGTTTAAGGACCCCACAGTCCGTGTAATGTCTGGTTGTCGGGACCCGTCACCTTTTTGAAGACGTTGAAGAATTACAACGACAAATATCATAGGAGTGAAGAGATATACCCTTAAACCAAAATTGGTTGGGAGATCTGTAGTCCAATTTAGGACGAAGATCAAACATTTGTGACCATATGAGCTCAATTAATCTGAATTAGGGATCTGTGGCCAACTTGGGCTCGGCCCATTCAGTTAAAATGTTAGACATTTAATTAGGCTCAGTCCCTTTTCATTTAACAATGCTGAGCATTGGTCCTGACAACTTTTGTCTTTTATTGAATGCTGAGCACTCATTATGGCTCTGGGCTTTATCATTAAAAGAATAATTTATGTTCTCTCAGCGCACACGTGAAGAGCACGTAGTGCGCTTGGTTCTGAGCGCCAGTCAATGAGTGCAGAGCGCTTCTGTTAAGTAGCGCACACGTGAGGAGCACGTGGCTCGCTTGGCGCTGAGCGCCAGTAAATGAGCGCAAAGTGCTTCTTTTTAAGTAGCGCACACATGAGGAGCACGTGGCGCGCTTGGCGCTGAGCGCTAGACAATGAGTGCAGAGCGCTTCTATTTAAGTAGCGCACATGCGAGGAGCACGTGGCGCCACAATGAGTGCAAAGCGCTTCTATAAATTTGGAGCGCTAAGGCTTTGTAGCGCTGTGCGCTAGATTTGGAGCGCTGAAGCGCTTCGTTTAATTGGAGCGCTAGGGCTCTTTTTTAGGCAACTCTGCTCTCTAAGAATTAAATTCTCTATTATAAGAGACTTTGTCTCATGGATCTAAGAACAAAGTTCTTATTTTATAGGAGATATTTCAATCTCTTATCTTTTTGGTGAAAGGCTTTGCCTTTGTGGATCTGTGATCCTAAGAGAATTGAATTATTCTCCCCACTTTTTATAATGAGATGTTATGATCTGTTTTGTGAAAGACAATTTGTTTTAAAGATCTATGATCTGGCAAAACAACTAAGTTCTTTTTTTGATGAGATGCTTTGATCTCTTTATTTTACCTTGAAGAAAATCTTCTTCTGCCGAGAGCTTGCTCTTCTCTTTGAACTTTCTCAAAGTTTGTAGGGGGTTCCTCTCTTTGAGACTTGAAGTCTTGGGTCCTTTATATAGTAGAGGCTGATTTGTTGAATCAGTTGAAGAGATCTTTTCTCTAATTGATTTGGGGATGTTTCCCACCGTTGGATCTTTGATCCTAGGGCATCTGTTTTACAGAAGGCAATCTTCTTGTTTTTAACAAGATTGGGAAAGATTTTCCCATACAGAATTTATTCTGTATTTTGGTGATTTTTAATCACCATTGGATCATTGATCCAACGGTGCTCTAATTTTCAGAGCACAATCTTTCCTGTTTGGAAAGATTCTGAGGAACGTTTTCTTAACAGAATTTTATTCTGGTTAATTGATGATTTATCATCTTCATTGGATCTTTGATCCAACGGTGGGGAACATTTAGTTCCCATGCTAGCACTCTCGTGCTTTGCACAGGAGCGCTGCAACAGAGTCTTTGACTCTTAGCGCTGGCGCTGCTAGCGCGAGCGCTGCCAGTGCTAACGCTCTCGTGCTTTGCACATGAGCGCTGCAACAGAGTCTTTGACTCTTAGCGCTGGCGCTGCCAGCGCCAGCGCTCTCGTTCTTTGCACGTGAGCACTGCTACAGAGTCTTTGACTCTTAGCGTTGGCGCTGCTAGCGCTAGCGCTCTCGTGCTTTGTACGTGAGCGCTGCAACAGAGTTTTTGACTTTCAGCGCTAGCGCTATTATGAAGCGCTGCTTCATTTCAAATTTCAAAATTTGAACAGAGCTTTGCTCTGATTGGGAAAACAAATGCCCCCTCCACCGTTGCGCTCACGTGGCTCACACGTGAGTGCAGCGGTGGCAGCATCTGCGCTATTAGATCAACTTGGAAGTTGAAACGGCTCTCAGTGCCAATAAATAGGACCCTTGGCCCTTGAGATGATCTCTGTTCATTTTCTTTCTTGTTTTCTGAGAATTAATTCTCCCTCAGAGCCAAGCTCTTTCCCTTAAGAAATTTCTTAAGAGTCAAAACTCTGTCCAACTTAGGTAAGAATTGAACTTTTTAACAGAGCTTTGCTCTCCTTAGATCATAGATCTGAAATATCTTTAGGGTTTTACCTATTAATAGAGCCATGCTCATCTTTAGATCATAGATCTAAAAACTTTAGGTTTTTTTATCCAGAGCCATGCTCATCTTTTAGATTAGAGATCTTCAAGATATATAATCTTTTAATTTTAGGATGATTTTAACCTATGAACTGGAACATTGTTCATGAAGAACTCTTAGAGTTCACAGATCTTGAAGATCTCAGAATTTTTAATTCATTAAAAGCTTTACTTTTTCTGATGGGTTATTCCATCATTTTTACAGAGCATGGCTCTTCAGAATTTTTCTTGAGGAATTTTTATTCCTTTCATCATCAGAGCTGATAGATGTCACTCTGTTGTAGAGCGCTGCTCTCAATGGGAGATTTACTCCTTGGCCCGGGGGGCCCTCATTAAATGAGAATCTTTTGAGGATTTCTTCATTTAATGACAGTCTCATCAAATGATGAGACTGTTTTATCAATGATGAGCCATCAACCAGATTATGTGGGTCCCCCCGGCCCCTTTCCGCTGCATTGCAGTGCGGTACAAATTTAAAGTACCTAGTGATAGAACTTAAACTGTAACATTGATGACTGGAAATTTTGTTCTTTTCCGCGCAGGTACTATGTCTTTCGACACTTCTTTCCCGTTTGTTCGTTCGGAAGGCAGATTCCCCGAAGCGCCTATGGATAGGGAAGTCTTCGCGCTAATCAAAGATCATGACCCAGAGCGAAAGAATCTTCATCTGTGGAGCAGATGGTACAGTCAAATCATTAGGGGCCGACGGAGCTTTTCTTGTGCGGCACCTTCGGAGCCTATTTCGGCGATCCCTTATGCTGACGCGCCTCCGGTGAACTATGCCGTGGAGGAGGTCAACTGGACCTCAGAGGGCCTCCTTCAGCCAGCTATGGCTGCAATACCCGTACAGTCGCCGACGGCTTTGGATACTCTAGGGCGACGCATATGTCAGGACGAGTCGCGCCCTTGGGGGCAGCCGTACATGACAGGCCTAACTCCTCGCCATCCAGCCGGGTATTTGCAATGGGCCCGCTACACCTTGTCGACCAAGAAGTCACAGATGCTGAAGCTTGGGTTGTAACCCGCGATTTACACTTCTCTCTTTCAATATTTCGCGCCTCCTGCATGGTGGGTTAAGTCTTTTCTGGAGCAATGGAATATTCCGACCCACACCTTCCTTCTGTCGGATTAAGAAGTCTCAATATCTTTGGAAGAGTTTGCAGAGGTCTCTGGATTACTCGTTAGGGGAGAACATTATGAGTAGCTGCTTCCTCCGGACGAGTATATCTTTGCCACCAAATCAGTGGTAATGGGTCTCACCCAGAAAACGCCATTCAACACCAATTCCCAAGCTTGATCAAGGTGTTGAATATCTATGAAAGTCTATTTCTGGAGTCCGGAGGGCATGGGGTCAGCTATTCAGACTTCGACGCTCGCTTTCTTCGTTCGGAAGCCTTATCGAAACAAGCTGCGCTGTTCTCCAAGCTTGATGATCCGTTTGTCTTTGGTTTAGATAACCAACCTACGACAGAGGCGGACTTAAAAAGTTTCTTTATTCCGGTTGCTCCTGTCGTTCCCTTCATGGAACTTGCTGCTCCGGACATTGATGAAGAGATGTTGGTGCTGGGGTTCATTGGCTTATGGCTGAACTGGTTCGTGCTTCTATTGCACTCTCGTTATATGAGGCCATCAGTCTTTTACCCAGCCCATCGTATGGTTGCGGGAATACAAGTGGCTATTTGAATTGCTGGGTTAGCATACCTGTACCATGGTCTCAGCTTAACGGCGGACACCACTCAGCTAGGGTACAACCTGTCACTTTCTCGCTGCATTATTTTATGTCATGGATCGAGCTGCACATACTTGGCGCTTTTGGTGTCCATAAACGACCTCGATTCTTTGACAGTTACAACTTCCCTCGGATTATGCGCCTAGTTGACGCGTCCGTTGTAAATCCGACACAGCGGGAGGCTAGAGGTGTGCTCCTTCGTCCGCGTACGGTTGGAGATGTCATGACCTTTGTCGATAAGGTTTTAACCATCGACAAAGATTCCACAAAAACGGTGCAGCCACTGCGGGACACTTTTAAAGACGAGGCCTCTACCTTGAAAGCTCGGGTGATTCTTCATCTCTACTCCATCAGGACGGGCTTTCTCGTGTTTAGACAAAATGATTCGGCGTTGTTCATGCGGTACAACCCGTACCATTTCGCCCAGCAATCAAGTTATAATCAGGGTGTCCCGCTCGAAGCCTTCCTAGTTAAGCCAGCTGCTACAGAAGAAGGTATTCGAAATGCATTGCACCATTTTATGCGGTTGAATACTGGCTCCAATTTCTTTATTAGTGAGCCGAGCTGCATCCCAAAAGCCCTGAACGTATATATGGCATGGTATCAGCATTCGATGGGCGTCGTTATTAGAGAAGAAAAGCGATTGCTGCTTGACCGCAAGGGCACTGCCCCAGCGGTTGATCCAAACGTTCCTCTGAAGCGACGGACCGTCGTCCATCCTCCTTTGAGAGAAGCTGCTGCGGCTGTGGTACCACGTGTTATCCCTGAGCTACTCGTACCCCACATGCCTGTAGAAGCGGTAGCTGTGGCGTCTCTCGAGTCTGGCGCGGGTACTGAGATCGAGACTCGTCGCCCCAAACTGCCCGCCAAGCGTAAGCTCGTGTTATCTGCTTCCAGAGTTAAGTCGCAGAAGAAAAAGAAATAGATACTTTCTGCAGACGTTGTATTTGGCCAGGAGCCTCATGTTCCTTACAACGAGGGCCTAAGTGAGTACGGGACTAACAAGGGCTTGTTTATGGCGCCAAATGACACCGATCTAGAGGCTGCCCTCGCAGCTTCCAAGCAATTAGCTCGCAACAAAGCAGGAATGATCGCCCTCATACAGTCAGGTAGACCTCAGTCGTATTTTTCCGCGGTTGTTTTAATTATCATCCTTTGACTGGCGTTTTCTTTTTCAACAGGTATCTCCATTGAAGAAGCTCTTACAGCTTCCCTCAAGACTTTCGAAGAGGAGGAAAGGCTTCGTGCTTCCTTGGGCCTCGGTATATTTCGGCTCACTTTGCCTTCATTCCCCTTTTTTATAGGTAAACTAACTCTTCTTTTTCATTTTATTGCAGGGACTACCTTGACTCAGGTTATCCCAAGTGCAGTGCCAATCCCAAGTGGTGACGCAGCGGTATCGTTAGCGCCGGCCACTGCAGCTATGGCTATCCCTAAGTCGCCACCAGGGGTCTCGCAGAAGCAACCGATGATGGACATCGTAACGGCGCCGGAGGAAGAAACATCATAACGGCGCCGGAGGAAGAACTTGGTTCGGATGATGGTCTTCCTTTATCGGAAGTCCTGAGGAGGTCAGCTCTCGCGGCTCAGGCTGAAAGGAAGCGCAAGAGGCGTGCAGCGAAAGAACGCAATGCCACTCTGGCTGTAGGTGCAGGCTCGAGCACTACTTCCCCTGTCCCTATTTCTCCAGAGGGTGCTCCGGTTGCCCTGTCTTCCACTCATAGTCAGGCGGTACGCGCGGCTCGGGAGGCAATTGAAAGGCTGTCCTAAGGTGACGTAACACTGGGTCCTTTTATTAGATTTTGATTTTCAGATTCTTATATATTATACCCTGTAGGTCCAAGTCCTGGTGAGGAGGTGATAGGTGAGATGACGGCAATCACCGAGCCCGAAGTGGCCACTCTTTCTCAGGAGTCCGGTACTGCCCCAACTGCCACTTTTTCCCCTTGCGGTTCCCTGCCATCGCCTGGCATTGCGAGTGTCATGACGGCTCTCGTAGAATCAGGGGATGAAGCCATGGGCGGCGAAACCATTCTAATAGAGGAGAGCGAAGCAGTCGCTGCGCCTGGTGATGCTCTTGTCGCGGTTTCGATTGGCAATTCATCAGGTAGATTTTGGGTCATTGTTTTCCTTTTTGTTCCGCAATCCCTTTCAACCCCTTCTGACGGCATTTCTTTTGTTTCAAATGCAGGTGTAGTGAGTATTGAGGTCGTGCCACCCGAAGAAGCATCACCGGTTTCTGCTCTGACGGTTGCCGACCTTTCGCCTTCTCTCGTGTCCTCTCAAATGCTGGAAGGTATGGGTTTGCGATTTGTCTAATTTAAATTGTGGATGTAATCTTCCTTGTACTGACCATGCATCGTCGCAACCTTGTTGGAGTTCTCTTCGATCATCTGTATCAAGTGTTGAACCCGCACTTCTCCTTCCAGTCGAAAGTTAGTCTGCCTGCTGGTGCCGGTGAGTATCTTTTCTAACCGACGTCTTTTCTTTTCTTTAATGGGTGACCCTACCGTTGTTAACTTTAAATTGATTACAGCACTACAAATTGAAGGAAAGGACAAGAGAATTTCCGCGCCACCAGTACTCCCAGCTCCACTACCTGCCATAGCCGGTATAATAGCCTTCATCGCTCTTGCATCTTCTTTGTCTCTTAAGCCAATATCTGACTATGATTTGTTTTGCAGCAATCGCGCCGACTCCAGCTCCTTTCGAGTCTCGTATCTTAATGCCGGCAGGGCCCTTTTCCAGACGTCCATCTTCCAAGCGCACTGTGACCAGCCTGCGCATGTTAAGTGAGTACATCGAGGAGCTTAACGCGGAGGTCCCTGCATTTGCTGCAGATTTTGCTGCCGAGGTTAATCCCATGCTGGCGACGCTCGTGAACTTCCATAGCAAAGGTTTGTTGAGTCTTGGGTTAATCACTACAGGAAGATTGAGGCCTGCCTGCATGAGCTTGAGCTTAGGTGTCCTGCTCCGGAAGTGTTGGCTTCGAACTCCCAGCGAGCTGCATGGGTTGAGCAGAGCGTTCTGTTCTTTCGCCATTTCAAATGAGAGGCGACCCTTAAGCGAAAGGAACGTGATGCAACTTCCACTGAATCTGTCCAACTGCGTACTGTGGTTGCAGCGAATGCTGCCCAGCTGAACTCCATCTTTGAAAACCTTCAACAATGTATCTCTGATGGGCTGGTGCTGAGGAAGAAGCTTGATCTTAGTGAGTAGGTTGCGCAGAGTCAGGAGGCTGCTCAGCAGGAAATTGATGAGAAACTTTCATCCTGTCTGCAGCAATGGGCCCAAGTTGAAGCAGAACTGGCCGCGGTGGCTGATCGCAAAAAGGAGCTAAGAGTAGTGCGCTAGTAGCTGGCTGATTTACTGAAAACGCCTCCTTCTCAGTAGCTATCTTTGTATTGATTGTACATTTGTAACTCATGAATAACATGTATTCATTTCATCATTTTTTTTTATTCATTTTCATATGATGTAGCCTGTATCCAATTGAATTCATGAATAAAGGACACATTTCTTTTCTATCTTGTGTTATCGCCTTCTTTTCTTTGCTTTGTTGTCATGTGATTTTAGAAAATTTGGCCTATAGATGATAAATAATAGTTCATCTTGAACTCTTCATAGGGCAGTGATGGCTTAGGAAACAGGTTCAGATCTGTCGCCTAAGACTTTTCAATTTTATGAGCTATGAAAGTCTCATAAAGATTTTTCTCCCTACGAGTCGTAAGGATCTCATAGGTGTATTTTCTCCTTAGGAGTCGTGAGGACTCCTAAGTGCGTTTTCTCTTGAGAGTCGTAAGGATCTCACAAGTGAATTTTCTTCCTTACAAGTCGAGAGGACTCGTAAGTGGCTGATGAGCTGACCTGCTCCCAAGTCAAAGCATTGCTTTGACGGGGAGGTCGAGGGTTGACTTTGGCCATACGAGGTCAGTTGATGACGTATTTCCGCGACGGGGTTATTGGATGACGTATTTCCGCGACGGGGTCATTTGCTGACGTGTTTCAGAAATAGGGTCATTTGCTGACGTATTTCCATGACGGGGTCATTGGATGACGTAATTTCGCGACGGGGTTATTTGCTGACGTGTTTCCGAAATGGGGTCATTTGCTGACGTGTTTCCGCGACGGGGTCATTGGCTGACGTATTTCCGTGACGGGGTCATTTGCTGACGTATTTTCGCGACGGGGTCATTGGATGACGTATTTCCACGACGGGGTGATTCGCTGACGTATTTCCGCGACGGGGTCATTTTCTGACGTATTTCCGAGACGGGGTCATTTGCTGACGTGTTTCTGCGACGGGGTCATTTGCTGACGTGTTTCCGCGACGGGGTCATTGGATGACGTATTTCCGCGACGGGGTCATTGGATGACGTATTTCCGCGATGGGGTCATTTGCTGATGTGTTTCCGCGACGGGGTCATTTGCTGACATATTTCCGCGACGGGGTCATTGGATGACGTAATTCCGCGACGGGGTCATTTGCTGACGTATTTCCGAGACGGGGTCATTTGCTGACGTGTTTCCGCGATGGGGTCATTGGCTGACGTATTTCCACGACGGTGTCATTGGATGACGTATTTCCGCGACGGGGTCATTGGATGACGTATTTCCACAACGGGATCATTGGATGACGTATTTCCGCGACGGGGTCATTGGCTGACGTGTTTCCGTGACGGGGTCATTTGCTGACGTGTTTCCGCGACGGGTCATTGGATGACGTATTTCAGTGACGGGGTCATTGAATGACGTATTTCCGCGATGGGGTCATGTGCTGACGTATTTCCGCGACGGGATCATGTGCTGACGTATTTCCACGACGGGGTCATTTGCTGAAGTATTTCCAAGACGGGGTCATTGGCTGACGTATTTCCGCGACGAGGTCATTTGCTGACGTATTTCCGAGACGGGGTCATTTGCAGACGTATTTCCGTGACGGGGTCATTGGCTGACGTATTTCCGCGACGGGATCATTGGCTGACGTATTTCCGAGACGGGGTCATTGGATGGCGTATTTCCACGACGGGGTCATTGGCTGATGTATTTCCGCGACGGGGTCTTTGGCTAACGTATTTCCGCGACGGGTTCATTTGCTAACGTATTTTCGAGACAGGGTCATTTGATGATGTGTTTCTGCGACGAGGTAATTGGATGACGTATTTCCGCGACGGGATCATTGGGTGACGTATTTCCGCGACGGGGTCATTGGCTGACGTGTTTCTGAAACGGGGTCATTAGATGACGTATTTCCGCGACGGGGTCATTAGTTGACGTATTTCCGAGACGGGGTCATTTGCTGACGTGTTTCCGCGATGGGGTCATTAGATGACGTATTTCCGCGACGGGGTCATTGGCTGACGTATTTCCGCGACGGGGTCATTTGCTGACGTATTTCCGCAACGGGGTCATTGAATGACGTATTTCCGAGACGGGGTAATTGAATGACGTATTTCTGCGACGGTGTCGTTTGTTGACTCTAGGTTGTCTGTGAACCATAGAGTTCCAGAACTGGGGACTTTGCCGTGGCTCCGATTGGTGGTGTCGCGTCCGTGCCCTGCTGACATGAGGAGGAACGCCGTTGTTGATCTTTAGGCTGTACATGTTGCCGTTGAGATTTGGAACTAGGGACTTTGCCATGGCTTCGATTGGTGATGTCGCGTCCGTGCTCTGCTGGCAGGAGGAGGAGCGCCGTTGTTGATCTTCTAGGATGCAGATGTTGCTGTTGAGATCTGACTTTCCCTTTTGACAGGATCTGGTGGGGGACATGTGGTTCCCTTTTCGTTTATGCCCATGGATTGTATACAGGGGTCAGTATGGACTTACCTGTAGGGCAAAAAGTTTCATTCGTTCATTTTTTTTATATTTCTTCCAGCGATGCTCTATCATTTCTGCTTTTTACATCGCGAAAGTCACGATTGTCCAATCATTTCGGCTGTTTTTCGCGGTGCCCAATCATTTCGGCTATTTTTTCTTTTTACTCGCTGCTTTTAATTGCGAGTTGCCCAATCATTTCGGCTATATTTTTTTTTGTATGCATATCTTTTACTTGCTGATTTTTTTGCAAGTTTCCCTATCATTTCGGCTATTTCATAAGCATTTATGGCTCGCTGATTTATTGTCGCGAGTATGGGACTTGGCATCTGATACCGATTTAGGCATCAGCATCGCTACAACTGGGATATTGCCAGGAGCGAATTATCATTTGCCTTTGTCGGTTCGAACAAAGGTGGCTTAGCCAACAGGGTTAAGATCCTGTCAACTAAGGTTTTTAACTTCATGAGCCGTAAGGGTCTCATAAAGGTATTTTTCCCTACGAGTCGTGAGGATCTCGTAGCGTTTTCTCCTTAAGAATCGTGAGGATCCTCAAGTGCGCGTTCCCTTATAAGTCGTAAGGATCTTATAAGAGTGTTTTCTCCTTATAAGTCGAGAGGACTTATAAGTGTTTGTTCACCGAATAGGGGAATTTTCGCGCCATTGGTGGAACTTGGTGGGGGAGACGTTTATTTATGCCCGTGGATTGTATATAAGGGCCAGTATTAAACTGCTTGTAGGGCAAAATCGGGGTGTATGATGGCTTAATAACAGGTTCAGATCCCTGTAGCTTAAAGCTTTTAATCCTATGAGCCATGAGGGTCTCAAAGGGGAATTCTCCTTACGAGTCGTGAGGATCTCGTAAGTGTGTTTTCTCTTTAGAAATCGTGGGGATTCCTAAGTGTGTTGCTCCATTGTGAGTCGTAAGGATCCCACGCAGGTATTTTCTCCTTACAGGGTCGAGAGGACTTTGTAAGTGTCTTTTAACGAGATTGCGCCCTTTCGGGTTTTCACAAACTCGCCGGTAGTCCTGCTATTTTTACTTACGAAGCCCTTTCGAGTTTTCATCCGTGCCCATCTCGCTTCCAGACGTACCGTTTTTTTTTGCGTCAGCTTTAGGGTGCTACGGTCCGTAGTAGTTTATAGACGTCTCGGTCAGGCATAGTATTTCTTCAAGAAACGGCCGTTTATTGTCCTGAAGGGTCTTTCGCCATGCATATCCATGAGCGAGCAAGCCCCACCTTGGTAGACTTTGTCTATGATATTCGGGCCTTCATCGTTCAGCTCGAATTTCCTCCGTTTGGCACGATTGGGGATCATAGCTCTCTTGACCACTAGCATGAGTTCGCCTTGGCAGAATGTTCTCGGCCTAGTCAATCTCTCGTATGAGCGCATCATTTTTGCTTTGTAAGCTTCCAAGTTTTGCTGTGCCATGAGCCGGGTTTCATCAAGGGCATCGAGTTCCTCAATCCGAAGATGAGCATTCTTTTCGTCCATTAGCTCGTAATGAACTGCCACTCGTAAGAAGGGTAGCTCTATCTCCAAGGGGAGTACTGCATCAGCGCCGAATACCAATGCATACCGCGTTGTATTTGTGGCCGTTTTGAACGTGGTTCGATACGCCCAGAGAGCTTCACGCGATCTCTCGTGCCAGTCCATCCTATTTCGAGACACCGTCTTCTTTATGATCTTCGTCAAGGTCTTGTTGAAAGCCTCAGCTAGACCATTAGCTCGAGGATTATAGACTGAAGAGTATCTCCAGTTTATATTATGTTGATGTGCGAAGCGGCTGATTTTATGGCTTCTGTAGGCCGGCCCGTTATCGGAGATAATCCATCGCGGAGTGTCGAACCGGTAGATGACGTGTGTCTTGATGAAATGGAGGATATTCTCCATCTTCACTTCTCTTAGTGGTACTGCTTCTGCCCACTTGGAGAAGTAATCGGTTGTCGCCAGTATGAACCGATTGCCTCTGGACGATGCTGGTTCAATGGGCCCGATTATGTCAGTTCCCCACATTTCGAATGGCTAGCTAGCCACCGTCGGATGTAGCGGATTTGGATGCTGGTGGATAAAGTCCCCGTGAATCTTGCACGAGTGGTACTGCTTCGCGTATTCGAGGCAGTCTTGGATCATTGTGGGCCAATAGTAGCCCATCCTTTTGATCTTCAGTTTCATCTTCGGCCTGGCTTGGTGAGAACCGCAGAGTCCGTCATGAGTTTCTTGGACGACCCTCTTCACTTCTTCTGGTCCCAGGAATATTAGCCACAGAGAGTCGAACGATCTCTTATACAGAGTATCATTGACGAAGGCGAAGGATAGAGCTCGTTTCATGAGCTGATGTCTTGAGGACGCATCTTCAGGTGTTCGACGGGATTTGAAGTAGCTTATAAAGACTCCTCTCCAATCCTTGACCTTTTCCTGGTCCTCTATCTGTAGGGCCGCTTGCTTGGCCACTTTCTTTTCTTCAAACGACTCCGGAGATATTTCTACCGGTGCAAGAACTCGACGACTTTGCACAACGATCCTCACGTTATCGAGGTTTTCGTCATCCAGTTCTTTAGCAAGTTTAGCTAACGCATCTGCTTTGCTAATCTCTGCTCGCGGTATGCTTTCCAGGGCGTAGGCGGTAATTTGAGTCAAAAATTGTTGCACTCTCTCACCGTACTTTACCAACTCTGGTTTTCATGTTTGATAATCGCCGTTTACTTGGCTAACGACCAGCTGGGAGTCTCCGTATATGAGGAGGTTTTCGATTCCCATGTCGACAGCGATCTCAAGACCTGCTATCAAAGCTTCATATTCGGCTTCATTGTTCGTCCTCAGCTCTGTTAAGAAGAAGGCAAAGCGCATTATCCCTCCTTGTGGAGTCATGAAGATGAGGCCTACCCCCGATTTGATTATAGAGGAGTTGTTCTTTCGCTTCTTCATGGAAGATGCTCCGCCGAAATAGAGTTCCCATCGGGTATCATTCTCTCTTCTCCCCCCGTCGATCATGTCAAACGCGTGCTCGTCTGGCAATTCGTAATTTAGGGGTAAATCGGCAGGTATAGGATGCTCGGCGAGGAAGTCGGCAATGGCCTGGCCTTTCACTGCCTTGAGAGGTCGATAAGTTATCGAGAATTCCATTAAGAGTAGGGCCCATTTAGCAAGCCGCCCTGTAAGTATGGCTCTTGACATCAAATATTTGAGAGGATCCACCTTTGATATGAGATGGACCTCATGCGCCAACGTATGGTGCATGAGCTTCATTATCGCAAAGATCAATGCCAGGCAGTGTTTTTCAATGGGGGAGTAATTGTTATCTTCCCCCAAGAGCATTCGACTCAAATAGTAGAGGGCTCTCTCCTTCCCTTGGTCGTTTTCTTTTGCCCATAGCGCGCCTAAGGAACCCTCAAGGGCGGTTGTGTATAGAATGAGGGGCTTTCCTTTGACCGGAGCGGTCAGTACTGGCAGATTCTACAGGTATTGCTTGATTTCGTCGAGTGCGCTTTGGCATTTGCGGTCCAAAACGAACAGGGTTTCATTCTTCATCAAGTGACTGTAGGGACGGCATTTGCCGAAAAGATTGGCTATGAACCGCCGAATATACGCGAGCTTCCCTTGGAGAGACCGCAGTTGCTTGAGAGTTCTTGGCGGGGGCATTTCCATGATCGCCTTGATCTTCGACGGGTCTATTTCAATGCCTCGATGTCGTACGATGAATCCTAGAAATTTGCCTGAGGAAACTCCGAACACGCATTTCAGAGGGTTCATCTTCAAGTTATATTTCCGACGACGTTGGAACACTATTTTTAGATGCTCCCAATGCTCGTCGTGCGATTTTCTTTTCACCACAAGGTCATAACATCCCTAATGAGTGAGTAGTTCCTCATTTGTTAGGGTTATGATTGGGTAGGTTTGAGAGATGGAAATCTCTCACTCCTTTCTTTCCCGTTTAATATTTTAAATTAGGACTCTATGTAAATCAAACACCCACCGCTCACTACGGCATCCTATCCTACGAGTGAGCGGTGATTCTCTAGTTAGACCGGTTGTGGTTGATTTAGATAGAGGTTAAGGCTAAGAGTTAAGAAAGGATGGAAAAGGACCAAAAAGGAAGAAACAAAGTTTCTTCCTTGTCGTGCTAATCCCCTTTGTTAATTATTAGCTTAACACCTATGTTCTTAATTAGGGCAAAGGAATTAGTTAGTAGAATTATCTTTCCAAACTAACCTAATCCTAACCCTAGCAAGGTTTTAATCCAAATTAAATTCAATCTTAGTTTTTATAAAAATCAAAACCTACCAAAAATAGGACTTACTCATAAGAACATAAAGAAAAGAACACGTTTTCCCCATGGACCGACCCGTACTCAACCGGCTAGCTACCAAGCGACACCGTTATTGATTGCGGTATTCTTAACTTTGATTTTCAAAACGCATACACAAAAGAACGATCAATCAAATGGCGCCGTTGCCGGGGATCGCGGTAGTTATTTTCTTTTTGTAATTTCGGGTTAATTAAAATTGAAAAAAAATCATAAAAACTGAAAAACAAAATATAAAAACATAAAAATATCATCTTGTTATTTTTTAAAGGGTTTTTGTGCGAATTGTGCAGGAACGGAGGACGGACAGATTCAGATCTGGAAAGCGCCTAGTGAACAAATCAACAAACAGAGGATCTGAACAGACATAGGAGAGCCACAACAGAAAACAGAAAAATCTCATAGGCCTGAACCAACTTACCCACCGCGGAACCGCGGTACTAACAAGCAATTGGCGGCGGAACTGCGGCGGTTTGCTGACGTCAGCAATCTGATTTCTCTATGAGTATTTCTTGTCTTCTGTGTAACCCCCTGAGCTCCACTGAAAATTTTTCCTGCAGGGTTCTTTTCACAAAACTTTTTCTCCCTCTCCAATAAATCAATTTTGTGCAGGATTCTTTACGCCACAAATAAAAAAAAATTTGGCAAGTGTTTTAGATTTTGTGTGTTTACTGCTTTGCATTTTTAAAACGGACTGTTAAGGGGCTATAACACCAATCCAGATTGGGTGGGGATTTCATTACCCTTCCTAGGACCCCAAAAATCACAAAAAGCATATGCATCAACCCTCGAGTTAATTAAAAAATATTTAGACTCGGCCAATTAAGGACTGTCGTGCTCATTAGGACAGAGGAAGGTTGTGGGCAATCGGTCGTTTATCTAAACCTGACTTTGTGGTGCCTAGGCTAGACAAGTGAGAAAAGTAATTTTAAAAGGCCTGTTTCACGGTGATTCGTGAGCGGATCCCTCCTTTCTTTACTTGTGCTTACCTGGCCACAATTGGCGGTGAAGAGGCGATTTGAGGGATATCTCACAACTTGTCGCTTTGGACCAGTTAGGAGCAGTCTAGTTGACTTAGGAGACCCTAGCTCTAGGCTTAATTGTGCATGCTTATATTGTGACTGTTTGAAAGTGTGTCATAGTTCCGTACAAAATCTTTTGCAAAAACATCTTTATATAAAATAAAAAAACCACAAAACAATATTTTTACAAAAGCTTGCCATTTTGTCGCTAGAAATCCATTGCACCCATCTTTCACCCACATACTCTCATTGACGTTTTCTTACCCCCGCCTTCTACTTTTTGACTACACTACACCTCATTTAGTGTATGTCCGGTTGGACTAGGGACACTAGCGCCCATTTAGTCCGTGTCTCGTTAGTGCCTACTGACGACGCGTTCGACTCCGAAGTCGAAATTCCCTCCACTTCTTTACCTTCATCTTCAAATTCATCATAATCTAAGGAGATGTCAGGATTCAATCCTAACAACCCCGTACCTACTTCGAGACTGATTCCACCTCAACTGGGTGCGAATAACCCACAACACCCTCCTGTTGAAGCGCCCCAATGAATAGCGCTCCAGGATCTTTTCTATCCAACCCGCACCGTACTTCGCACTTGTCTTTCACTTCCGCCGGTTAATGGGGAAAATTTCGAAATTAAGCCCTACTTCATCAATATGTTGCCCAAATTTCACGGGCTGGAATTCGAAGATGCCTAAGGAGGTGGTTTGTAAATAGTTATCATTGCATTGCATATTTTAATTTTTGTATATATTTTTTCTCTTTTCTTTCTTTGCATGTTTAATTCTGCATTGGATCTTTATAAAAAATTATAAAAATTAAAAAAATGAAAATAAAAAAAATTTAAAAATAAAATCAAATAAAAAATTGAAATTTTTTAAAAATTATAAAAATTGAAAAATTCAATTTGGCCATATTTGACTTAAGTATGACAAGACGGTTAACTAGTTAGGAAAAACTAGATCGTAAACTTAGTAAATTAAAAACCCTAAAAATAACCTTTCTTAAAGTTTAACGGTAGAAAATATATGTCTTTGTAGTTTATTTAGAAATAGGCAAATTTTGAGTTTAGTTCTTGGCTAAGTCAAAATAAGGGAAGAGTATTGAAATTTTTATTGAAGTGTAAATCTGAAAAATAATTCCGAACCTTGAGTCTAAATTCTGAAAGTATATACTCTACAACTCGCACATACACGCACCTTGAAACTTGGGATAGTAGAGAATACCTTGAATTGTTCTTGTCTAAAATCCTTAGTATGAGAAAAAAAAATTAAATAAAAATATAAGTGTGAATAAAGAGATAAAAAAAATGAACATTGGTTTTGTAATTACTTAAGGCTGCATAAAATAAAAAATATATAGCGAGGGTGCTTTATCACCTAGTGCCTTAGACCAACTGGTTTGGGAGTAACTGTTAAAGCCTCAGGTATTACAAGAAGAGAAATTATGCCTTAATGCGCAAACACATTTTGTAATCGATCGTTAGTACCTCAAGAAATATTAACGGTCGTATGAAGGATGTGTGAGCAATTTAATCTAAAATTCACCAACTAAAAGTACTTTGGACAATGGACAAGAGTATGATAGCTTGAATTGAATTTCCAAGTGTTTGGGTGATACATACACACACGTAGGGGTATATGATTGGGGTTTGGATGAGTGATAGGAATGAAAAATAGGACTTATATTTTCAGTAGAGATGATAAAAATTCTTAAGTTGAGATAGAACCGTAGAAGGAAAATTCAAAAGATACTAAAAGCTAAGTAAATTTACAGAACATATACGATCTTAAGTTAAATGATAAGTGAGTGTGAAAAATACAGGTTGATGATTTCTAAAGTTAAAGATAATAGAATTTCTTGCTAGAACACCGAATTGAAGAATAAAAGTCAACATGCCAAATTGATAGGATTTTGTGGGTAGTATCCGCTGAAAACTCTCAGGAGATAACACTCCTCCTACTAGGGACACCTAGAGGTTTAACGGCTTGTTGCACGAGCTCAGTGCAATCGCGCTCCCTGCGAAAGTGATGTTAGGATTTTTCGAGAATAAAATTGGCTTTGCTCGGGACGAGCAAAAGAAAAGTTTGGGGGTATTTATTCATATCAGAATATTGCATTATTATATCGCCTATTCTTAATCATATTACAAATAAATAGGTGCTTTTGATCCATGTCTGCTAAATAGTTGCAGGTTACAGGTTCTCAGAACAATACAGTGAAATTCATGAAAAGAAGCTACAAATGTGAGACTACGACCAATAAATAGATGAATCTGCAAGATGCCGCCTATCAGTTTAAGGAACAAACGAAGATCAATGAACAGTTCGATTGCACAAAATACAAGGGCAGCACAAGATTCAAGATTTCAACGCGAAGCTTCCGGTAAAAGTCCACAAATTCTGCACTGATGGAAATCTGGAAGAAAATAGAAAAGATTCTGAAGAACTAAGTGAAGAAAATAGAAGGAAAAAGCAACATGAAGCAGACCTAAGAAAATGAAATCAAGACCCTACAATATGGCCGCGGATCCACGGCCAAACATGGGACTCTGTCGCGGATCCGCGGCCGTGCTATGCACGTGTCGGTGCACGTGTCGGTGGGTGTCGGTGCTTTGACCCGGATTTCTTAGGGTAGTCTTGTAATTTCAAATGTGGATCAGATGTAAACCGTAGGGTTTCTCCTATCTATAAATAGGAAAGCCTACAGCCTCTTTTGGGGCATGCCTCTTTTTAATTCTAGATTTAAATTTTCAATTCCATTGTAATCGTCAAGAGGTGTCAATAAAGTAAGTTTTTATCTTGCAATTTTAATTCGTCTTTTATTTCTGCAATTTAGTATCTTTCTTTTATTATATGCAAGTTAATTAGGTTATTTAAAAAAAATTATAAAAATGAACTTCATCATAACATCCCTAATGAGTGAGTAGTTCCTCACTTGTTAGGGTTAGGATTGGATAGGTTTGAGAGATGGAAATCTCTCACTCCTTTCTTTCCCGTTTAATATTTTAAATTAGAACTCTATGTAAATCAAACACCCACCGCTCACTACGGCACCCTATCCTACGAGGCAGCGGTGATTCCCTAGTTAGACCGGTTGTGGTTGATTTAGATAGAGGTTAGGGATAAGAGTTAAGAAAGGACGGACAAGGACCAAAAGGGAAGAAACGAAGTTTCTTCCTTGTCATGCTAATCCCCTTTGTTAATTATTACCTTAACACCTATGTTCTTAATTAGGGCAAAAGAAGCAGTGAGTAGAATTATCTTTCCAAACTAACCTAATCCTAACCCTAGCAAGGTTTTAATCCAAATTAAATTCAATCTTAGTTTTTATAAAAATCAAAACCTACCAAAAATAGGACTTAACTCGTAAGAACATAAAGAAAAGAACACGTTTTCCCTGTGGACCGACCCGTACTCAACTGGCTAGCTACCAAGCGACACCGTTATTGATTGCGGTATTCTTAACTTTGATTTTTAAAACGCATACGCAAAAGAACGATCAATCAAATGCGACAAGGAAGAAACTTCGGATTATGCATGTTGTCCCAAAGAAATCGGGCAGTGGTATCATTTACCCTATCTCTGATAGCCTGTAGGTTAGCCCCATTCACGTTGTCCCAAAGAAATCGGACATAACGGTCATAACAAATGAGGTGAATGAGTTAATACCTACTCGCACCCAAACTGGGTGGCGAGTTTGCATCGATTATAGAAAACTCAACGCCACGACACGGAAAGACCACTTTCCATTACCTTTTATTGACCAAATGATAGAACGATTGGCTGGGCACGAGTACTATTGCTTTTTGGATGGCTACTCCGGCTATAATCAAGTTCCCATCGCCGAAAAGGACCAAGATAAGACCACATTCACTTGTCCTTTTGGTACGTTTGCTTACCGTCGCATGCCTTTTGGGTTATGTAATGCACCCGCTACTTTCCAGCGGTGTATGATGGGCATTTTTTCCGACATGGCGGAAAAATTCTTGGAGATTTTTATAGATGATTTCTCCATTTTCGACGACTCCTTTGATGAGTGTTTGCTCCATTTAGACGCAGTTCTTACCCAGTGTAGGGATAAAACCTCACTTTAAATTGGGAGAAATGCCACTTTATGGTACGAGAAGGTATTGTCTTAGGACATATCATCTCGCAAAATGGCATTGAGGTGGATAAAACTAAGATTGAAGTCATTTCCAATCTTCCTCCTCCTAAATGCGTCCGAGACATTCGAGCCTTCCTTGGCCATGCCGGTTTCTATAGACGGCTCATCATGGATTTTAGCAAGATAGCTAGACCCTTGACTCTTTTATTAGCCAAGGACACCACTTTTGATTTCGACTCAAGCTGTATGAAGGCGTTCGAGTCATTGAAAAACTCACTCATTTCCGCTCCCATTCTTTCATCTCCTGACTGGACGCATCCATTTGAAATTATGTGCGATGCATATGATTTCGCTATTGATGCTGTCCTTGGACAGCACATTAATAAGATACCGCATGTAATTTATTACGCTAGCCGAACCTTAAATGAGGCCCAATTAAATTACACAACAACTGAAAAATAATTCTTAGCTGTTATGTTCGCATTAGAAAAGTTCAGGCCCTATTTAATCGGCTCTCCAGTCATCGTTTCTACTGACCACTCAGCTCTTCGCCATCTTTTCGCGAAGCAGGATGCTAAATCTCGGCTGATACGTTGGATCCTCTTACTACAAGAGTTTGACCTTATCATCAGAGACAAGAGGATGCGAAAACGTAGTCGCCGACCATTTTTCACGCCTTCCTTCTTCGCCTACACTTTAAATTCCTATTAAAGACGTTTTTCCAGATGAGCAGCTCTTAACTGTGTCATGCGAACCTTGGTTCGCAGATATTGTAAATTATTTGGCCACCGGACTGATACCAAACGAATGGTCAAATCAGGACAAACTCAGATTTCTATCCCAGGTAAAACATTTTTGCTGGGATGAACCGTATCTATTCAAATACTGTCCTAACCAAATTATTCGTCGGTGTGTCCCCAATAATGAGTTTAAGAGTGTGCTGTCATTTTACCACGATCAAGCGTGTGGCGGGCATGTTGGCCCCAAAAAGGCAGCAGAAAAGATCTTGCAGTGTGGCTTCTACTGGCCACAGCTTTTTAAAGACGCACATGAGTACTGGAAGACATGCTCCCGGTGCTAACACTTGGGCCGGACATTTAGGAGAAATGAAATGCTGCTCCAACCAATATTGGTTGTTGAAATTTTTAATGTTTGAGGAATAGACTTTATGGGATCATTTCCCAATTCCTTTGGGAACATGTATATTCTACTCGCTGTTGACTATGTTTCTAAATGGGTCAAGGCTGTGCCCAGCCGATCTGATGACAACAAGGTTGTCGTTAGATTTCTCAAAGAAAATATTTTTTCTCGTTTTGGGCATCCTCGCGCGATTATCAGCGATAATGGATCTCACTTTTGTAATAGGACTTTCGAGTCCTTAATGCGGAAATACTCCATTACTCACAAGCTGTCAACGCCCTATCATCCCCAAACTTGTGGGCAAGCCGAGATTTCGAATCGGCAGATTAAACAGATATTGGAGAAAACGGTTTCCAAAAACCGTAAAGATTGGTCGTCAAAACTTATTGATGCACTTTGGGCATTCCGAACTGCCTATAAGACCGATCTTGGCATGTCTCCATATAGGCTTGTTTATGCAAAGGCTTGCCACCTTCCAGTTGAAATAGATCATAAAGTATTTTGGGCAATAAAAGAGTTGAATATATCTCTAGGAGATGCGGGCAGCAATAGAAAGCTGCAGTTGAACGAATTGAACGAGCTTCGGGATGAAACCTACGAGAACGCAGTACTTGTTAAAAAACGAACGAAGGTGTTCCACGATAAACACCTTATGCGCAAAACTTTCAAACCTGGTCAACAAGTTTTACTTTACGACACTCGGTTACATTTCCATCCCGGCAAGCTCAGATCTCGATGGAAAGGGCCATTTTTGGTACACACCGTATATCCGCACGGTGCGGTCGATCTAGAAAATCCGGAGGACGGTTCACTATTTAAAGTGAATGGACATAGACTTAAACTGTTCCTCATTGCGGACCCTTCGGAGGAGCTCCTGTTTTTGCAGGAGCCGATTTACATTGACTGATCTTCCTTTATCTACCCCTAAATTTCGATTATCTAGCCAAAACACTGTTTCAAACAAGTTTCGGGGTATGTATCACATGTAATTATATAAAAACAAAAAAAAAAAAAATTTAAAAAAAATTGTAAATTTTCAGTTTTAATAAAAATAATAATAATAAAATAATAAATAAAAAATAATTTTTTTTACAAATAAATTCCTCTTTTTAAGAGGACCTTTTTGAAAATAACCAACACACTCCCCCTATAAATAGAACCCGACCCCTCTCTGTTTTTATCAAACCCTAAAAAAATTCCTCTCAGAAACCCTAGCCACCGCAGCAGCCAGAAGAAGGAGATCGCCCCATCGCGCCGCCCTTCCGCCGCCAAACCCTGCTTATTGCCGCCCTTCCGCCGCGCCTCTGTGTTGTCGCCTTCTGATTTTTTTCAGAGGAGGTTTGCATCATATATCCCTCTCTGTTAAATTTTTTTATAAATCTGTGAACTTTCTGAATGGCACCAACCATGCAATTAGAACGAGATTTTTCACAAATCTTTTCATACACAATTTACGGGAGTTATTTTGGTGATGAGATCACACGGCGAGGGTGGAACTTTTTTAATTTTTAATCATCCTAATGCCTACGCTCTTCCATAATCTAGTCACTCGTTTTTACGAGTGCATGGAGGATGGTTTCCTAGCACAATACGGTTTTATTAAATTACTTTGGGGAGATAGGGAAATAATCATTGATAGGGACTTTATACATGAAGTCACCTTAATTCCTAGATTACCTGTTCACGACCAACCCCTTTAATTTGAAGACTACTTACCCTTAATGGGTAATGACTATTCGAGGGAACCTAGGAAGGGCATACAGGCTAGAACCTTCTTCGCCAATGTATTAACCGTGTGCCGTTGGGCACAAAACAATATTTTTGGCAGTTCACATAATACAACATTTTTCACCCCATCTCTTCATATCGTGCACACCTTAATGACTAGGAATCCTAGATTTGACATGTGCACGGTTTTACTTAATTCAATTGGTGGTGGCAAAAGAGCTGCAAATTACCCATGCCCTATGTTAGTGACACAACTGTGTCGCTATTTCCTCCCTGTGGAGGAATTTGAATTTTACATGCATGGAGGTATACCCATTAGGCCTCTTATTGAGGGCGTACCCACGTCCTATACCTGCTTAATTGATGTATGGTCGCGAAGAGAACCTGTCGAACATGTACCCGCCAAGACACCCAGCTCCAGCTCGACTGCGAGCGAGGAAGAGCTTACCCTAGCAGAACATGCACGTCTACTTAGAAGAGCCACTAGGGGGATTGATAGGTTGGTGGGGATGGTGACCAACTTGGATCACCGGGTGACAGAGATTGAACATGGCGTATCTACGCTGCTGGCGAGAGAGCAACGTCCCCGTTCACGTTCAAGGGGACGGTGAGGGCACTGCTTTTGGTAAGTTTGGGGGAGGAGCTGGTTTGTAAATAGTTATCATTGCATTGCATATTTTAATTTTTGTATATATTTTTTCTCTTTTCTTTCTTTGCATGTTTAATTCTGCATTGCATATTTATAAAAAATTATAAAAAAAAAATTTAAAAATAAAATCAAATAAAAAATTGAAAAATTATAAAAATTATAAAAATTGAAAAATTCAATTTTGGCCAAATTTGACTTAAGTTTGACAAGACGGTTAACTAGCTAGGAAAAACTAGATCCTAAACTTAGTAAATTAAAAACCCTAAAAATAAGCTTTCTTAAAATTTAACGGTAGAAAATATATGTTCTTGAAGTTTATTTAGAAATAGGTAAATTTTGAGTTCAGTTCTTGGGCTAAGTCAAAATAAGGGAAGAGTATTGAAATTTTTATTGAAGTGTAAGTCTGAAAAATAATTCCGAACCTTGAGTCTAAATTCTGAAAGTATATACCCTACAACTCGCACACACACGCACCTTGAAACTTGGGATAGTAGAGGATACCTTGAATTGCTCTTGTCTAAAATCCTTAGTATGAGAAAAAAAAATTAAATAAAAGTATAAATGTGAATAAAGAGTTAAAAAAAAATGAACACTGGTTTTGTAATTACTTAAGGCTGTGTAAAATAAAAAATATATAGCGAGGGTGCTTTATCACCTAGTGCCTTAGACCAACTGGTTTGGGAGTCACTGCTAAAGCCTTAGGTATTACAAGACGAGGAATTACGCCTTAATGCGTAAACACATTTTGTAATCGGTCGTTAGTACCTCAAGAAATATTAACGGTCGCATGAAAGATGTGTGAGCAATTTAATCTAAAATTTACCAACTAAAAGCACTTTGGACAATGGACAAGAGTATGATAGCTTGAATTGAATTTCCAAGTGTATGGGTGATATATACACACACGTAGGGGTATATGATTGGGGTTTGGATGAGAGATAGGAATGAAAAAATAGGACTTATATCTTCAGTAGAGATGATAAAAATTCATAAGTTGAGATAGAACCGTAGAAGAAAAATTCAAAAGATGCTAAAAGCTAAGTAAATTTACAGAACATATACGATATTAAGTTAAATGATAAGTGAGTGTGAAAAATACGGGTTGATGATTTCTAAAGTTAAAGATAATAGAATTTCTTGCTAGAACACCGAATTGAAGAATAAAAGTCAACAGGCCAAATTGATGGGATTTTGTGGGTAGTATCCGCTGAAAACCCTCAGGAGACAACGCTCCTTCTACTAGGGACACCTAGAGGTTTAACGGCTTGTTGCACGAGCTCAGTGCAATCACGCTCCCTGCGAAAGTAAGGTTAGGATTTTTCGAGAATAAAATTGGCTTTGCTCGGGACGAGCAAAAGATAAGTTTGGGGGTATTTATTCATATCAGAATATTGCATTATTATATCGCCCATTCTTAATCATATTACAAATAAATAGGTGCTTTTGATCCATGTCTGCTAAATAGTTGCGGGTTACAGGTTCTCAGAACAATACAGTGAAATTCATGAAAAGAAGCTACAAATATGAGACTACGACCAATAAATAGATGAATCTGCAAGATACCGCCTACCAGTTTAAGAAACAATCGAAGATCAATGAACAGTTTGATTGCACAAAATACAAGGGCAGCACAAGATTCAAGATTTCAACGCGAAGCTTCCGGTAAAAGTCCACAAATTCTGCACTGATGGAAATCTGGAAGAAAATAGAAAAGATTCTGAAGAACCAAGTGAAGAAAATAGAAGGAAAAAGCAACATGAAGCAGCCCTGAGAAAATGAACTCAAGACCCTACAATATGGCCACAGATCCGTGGCCAAACATGGGATTTTGCCGCGGATCCGCGGCCGTGCAATGCACATGTCGGTGCACGTGTCGGTGGGTGTCGGTGCTTTGACCCGGCTTTCTTAGGGTAGTCTTGTAATTTAAAATGTGGATCGGATGTAAACCCTAGGGTTTCTCCTATCTATAAATAGGAAATCCTACAGCCTCTTTTGGGGCATATGCCTCTTTTTAATTCTAGATTTAAATTTTCAATTCCATTGTAATCATCAAGAGGTGTCAATAAAGTAAATTTTTATCTTGCAATTTTAATTTCGCCTTTTATTTCTGCAATTTAGTATATGTCTTTTATTATCAGCAAGTTAATTAGGTTATTAAAAGAAAATTATAAAAATGAACTTCATCATAACATCCCTAATGAGTGAGTAGTTCCTCACTTGTTAGGGTTAGGATTGTGTAGGTTTGAGAGATGGAAATCTCTCACTCCTTTCTTTCCCGTTTAATATTTTAAATTAGGACTTTATGTAAATCAAACACCCACCGCTCACTACGGCACCCTATCCTACGAGGCAGCGGTGATTCCCTAGTTAGACCGGTTGTGGTTGATTTAGATAGAGGTTAGGGATAAGAGTTAATAAAGGACGGACAAGGACCAAAAAGGAAGAAACGAAGTTTCTTCCTTGTCGTGCTAATCCCCTTTGTTAATTATTACCTTAACACCTATGTTCTTAATTAGGGCAAAGGAAGCAGTGAGTAGAATTATCTTTTCAAACTAACCTAATCCTAACCCTAGAAAGGTTTTAATCAGAATTAAATTCAATCTTAGTTTTTATAAAAATCAAAACCTACCAAAAATAGGACTTAACTCGTAAGAACATAAAGAAAAGAACACGTTTTCCCTGTGGACCGACCCGTACTCAACCGGCTAGCTATCAAGCGACACCATTATTGATTGCGGTATTCTTAACTTTGATTTTTAAAACGCATACACAAAAGAACGATCAATCAATGTGCCGTCCATGAAGGAGAAAACTTCGTGAGTGGACGTGTTGTCTATCATCAGCTCGGTAACCGGTACAGGAAAGTCATCTTTTGTACATGCTTTGTTGAGGTCTCGAAAGTCCACGCAGATGCGCACTGTACCATTTTTCTTCATCACTGGGACGATATTGGCAATCCAGTCAGTGTACTGAATCTCTTGGATGAGGCCGGAGTCAATTAGATTCTTGACCTCGGCGTTAATGCTCACTTCAAGGTCTAGCCGCATTCTTTTCGGCGCTTGTTTGACTGGCTTGATATCCGGAGATATCGCCAATTTATGCAAAGCTATTTCGGGGTCTAATCCCGGCATCTCGGAATAGTTCCATGCGAAGCAGTTTTTATACTGCACGAGCACGTCTCTTAGCGTAGCTACTTGTTCTTCAGACAATAGTTCACTGACGAACGTAGGCCTCAGGTCGTTTATCGTCCCTAAGTCGATTTTCTTTAGGTTGTCTACTGTGGTGTGTATCCCATCTTTCAGCTCCTTCGGCGCCGGTGGAAACTCTGAGATCACTTCGTCATCATTGTTTTCAAAGCACCAGGAGAGGTCATTCATATCCTCGGGCACTCCTTCTTCCGACATCATTATCACGTGACAGGTACGAGATCGCTTCCATGACCGATGTTGATCTGGTTCTACTCTCGTTGCATACGTAGTTTTTGGTTCATGCTTCTGTGGCAGGGTTACCCTCCAACTGCTGGATAAAACGAACCTCCCTTGCTGATACTGGTCTTCTACCCAGTCTTTGAATGTGATGCAGTCTTCGAGAGGATGTCCTATTGCTCGGTGATAGGAGCAATAATCTGGGTGATGAACCTCACTTGCTTGTTTAGGGTGCTTGGACTCCTGGAGCGTAATCATCTGATGTTTAATGACAAGACTGAATATCTTTCTTGTCTTGTCTTGGGAAAAAGAATATGCTCGACCCATCTTCTTTATAAGAGACAGATCCCGGCGGCTCAATTTTTGATCGCGAGGCTTCTTGGACCCACTTTGCTGCTGTTGAACATTTTTTCCGTTCTTCAGTTTATTTTTGCCTCTGTGTTAAGCCTTCCGTATGACGGGCTGGCGAAGAAGGGCATCGTCATTTTTCGTAGCCTGCTGAAGGAGGCGCTGTGTTCTGGCTTTTTCATAGATGGCCATTTCGCGGCTATGGTCATTCCGGACCTTTTGACCCGCTTTCCTTATTAGCTTATCCATCTGTTCTTCGAACGACGGACTTAGCACTTTCATGACGAGACCTCGTTTTGGTTTAGGCTTAGCGTCTTCTAACAAAGCATCTCCTTCTTCATCGAAATCATGTATAACGTAGTAGCCATGGAATCGCTCCCGTTTCTTAGATTGAACATATCCGAGCCCGATCGTTTCCATTCTTCCATTGGGAAATTTTCGCTGAGTTCCGGGGACGTTCCAGATCTTATTGTTGAATTAAGCTTGTCGAGCAGTCTGTTTGAAGGGTGCGTCTTGGCGCCTCAACAGCCTTTTTAATCCTTCTGTGTAGTATCTGGGCAGACGGATGGGCTGGAGCTTGTCAAGCGTAGAATCGGCGCCATGCCAGATTTCTTTCTCCACTTTGGTTTCCGTGGATCGATAGAAGAGAATCGCCTTTTCATCTTTTCACCTGAGAGGGGCGTAGAACGTCTGCAGTTCTTGCACACTGTAGGTATCAAGTGCATTGAGCTCTTTGTAATGCTCTTGCGGAACCATGGCGATCTGCAAACTCTGATCATCTCCAATGAAGGCTTGCACTGATGGACGAGCCGAGAATACTGCGTTGACCACGTCTTCAGAGTCACTGCTAAAGACCAAAATAGGAGTAGACGGTCTCGGTTTGTTGTATCGGGGAGGTCCCGAATATACTATCTCTTCTTCCCCCTCGGTATCGCTCCCGAAGACCGGAATGGTGCTGATAAATTTTTGCTTACCCTCAGGTTTATGGCATCTTTCCGTGTCTTCAAAGTCTTGTAAGAAGTACTTTGTATCTTCGTACTTTCAGACTTCGTTTACGGAGAATGGGTTTAGCTCCCCTGTCACAATGTATTCGAGCCCATCTTTAAAGTACTTCATACACTGATGTTGTATAGAAGGGATGATGTTGTACTCGTGTAACCAAGGCCTGCCGAGCAAAGCGTTGTAGCAAGTCTTAGCATCAATGACGTGAAACTTGCTGTCAGTGACGAGCAGTCCAAAGCGTAACGTCAGTACCACAGACCCGAGCGTCCGTGATGACTGGGAGTCGAATCCGGAGATAGTGATTTTATCCCGAGCGAGGTGTTGAACGCTCATGCAGATTTCTTTTAACACCCTCACATTTAAGAGATTGACAGAGGACCCATTGTCAACTAGGATCTTCCCTATTTTAATGTCATGGCAATACCCGGAGACATATAGGGGACGGTTATGTTCACACGTTCTGAGGAGGAGATCTTCATCGCCGAAAGTGATGTCAGCTGTGTGAATTTCTTCCAGCTCGTCCTTCATCTTTTCTTCGGCGAGGAAAGCTTGAAACTGGTTTGGCTCTTGTAATGCCTTGATCAGAAAATCTCTCGCCTCTTTGGATAGCAGAAGGGTATCGAGTGTTAGTGTTTATGCCCTAGAAGGCCATTACTGTATCATACTAGTTTGTATATTACTTAATGGAAGCTTGGGATATTCACATGTATATAACAGTCTTGCTAAACATGGTAGTATGCTACTTGGTTTTTCTATCTGAATATGTGAGTGTACGTATTGATAGAGCTCTTAGGATCTTGCTTGTCTACCAGCGTTGTGATGGCAGTCACACTAGTGGGGGCTGGGTAGTCTACAAGCACATCCTTATTCAGGTCCTTGGTCGTTGGATTATCGAGACAGAGCATCGATACTCCGGAGTAGACTGGTGTGTACGCTTCTCATCCCAGTTGGGAAGATGGTCTGTCCCACAGCCGTCAGTACGTCGTACTGGAGATAGTATGCAGGTGCTCGTTAGGTTACGGGTACACCGGACAGGACTCACAGGGAACTGTTGGTTGGTTTGATACCAGTCGTCAGTGAGCAGTTCCCAGGTGACATGAGTACAGCATAGTCCGCAGACTTGACACTGCTGCTTCGCCTCGAGTGTGTCCCACTGTTCTTAGATTGCTACCCTACCACGGCTCAAAGGAGTCGTGCAAACAGGTAGCAGTTGGGTGCAGTCCCGAGCACTTGGAGGCAGTGGCGGTTAGACAGGATTCGTCCCTCCCGGTATTGGGAGTAGATATCGCGCTGTGTCAGAGAGCCATTACGCAAAGTCCCTGGCCAGGGCAAGCGAGATTTGCTGGTAGGTTCCAGTAGTTTCTCAGGGTGTAATGGGCTTCGCTCCGACACGACTTATACCGCTATTAGGGGACCGACGCTTGCCGCCCCCCTAGGCCCGATATGCGATAGTCTTGGACGAACGGACCGGACTGTATGGAGATTGTCACATCAGACTCAGTAGGAGATCGAATGGGTTTCCTCATCGGCCTTCTTATCGACAACTACCTGGGGACCGTTACGTACAGCTAGTGCCGCTTGTGGTCTGTGGTTAAACCCACTGCCAGCGTAGTAGTCGAGTCTCTAGAGTCCCACACAGAGAGTTTCCTACTCCAGGCGAAACGATATAGAGGTTGCATGGTTTTGCGACAAAGGGTTCGGACGCATACGTGCGTTTACGCGCGTACGACTTTCGGACAGTTTTTACCAGTCGGCTTTGGTTTAAGCCAGTTACTGGTATCCGGTTATTGGATTTATACAGTCTAAAGTTTTTCCGTATTTTTACGGATCGGAGGGGCGTTCTCGTAATTGTACGAGAAGCTTCTAGAAGATGGTGACTAAGGAGGGTTATGTGTCATATACATTGAATGAGTTATATGAGTCATGGTGGTGATTCATTCATCTCATTAATGCACATTTATTGCTTAATGACTCATGCTAATGAATCACCACTAGATATTTTATGAAGCATGATTATTCATCACTCTTTATTCTTTTCTTCTTATTAGAAAATGCTTCATATCTATTATGATACTCATAAACTTATTCCATAATCATTCTCACCTTCTCTCTCCTCAAGCTCTCATCTTCAAACCCTAATCCTTACACCTCATGTGTTGAGATCAAAGGATTAGAAAGACTAATCAATCCATAACCATCTCTTTATTACACCTAGCTTCTTTGATTAGCAATCCAAGAAGGTTAGTTGCCTCAAGTTTAGAGGTTTAGCTTGGAGTTTTGCTCTCGGGTGGATCGTCTACTACCTAGAGAAGGCCGAGGAGAACAAGGAGATCGTAAAGACGAAGGACTAGTTTCATTAGGTATAATCCCTAAACACAATAGTTATGAAACACTTTGTGTACGGTTATTTATAGTTTAGCTTCGATTCAAGCGGTTAGTCGATGTTCATTCACTAAACAAGATCGTTTTTGAAATTTCCGCCTCCCCACAAGTTCTGGGGTGTAGTACATCGACTTACAGTGGTATCAGAGCCTCGCTAAATAATAAATAACTTAATTGCAAATTTGTACGAATTTCGAACGGAAAAACGAAGCCGGAAAACCCTAAATCTGTCAAGTTTCTGTCGAAATTAAAATGAAGTCTAAAAATTTTTCAGGGTCACTCAGAAAGCTTGAAAAGGGTCCAGGAGAACACCCATGAAATTTGAGCCCATGAATCGGCTAAAGAGCCGCGGAAGCGCGGCGGTTCCCTACTGAGCAGCCGCTGTTCCGCGGCCGAGTTGCCGAGTCATGGACTCATTTTTCATGTGTGGGTCCTCTCTGGTATTTGGTGTTTTCTGGTATATTTTAATTTTGCTCAGGTTTCCAGTTTACAGAGCAGTTTTTGGAGCAATATTAAAGATGTTTAATCGATCGAAATTGTACAGTATTTGCATGTTGGATTATATCTGTGATTGATAAATGTGTTCGTAAACCTCCCCTAACTGCTAGTATGTCGGTTGGCAGGGGGTTGCACATTTCTGTAATGGTTATATCTGTTTGTGCATATAAACTGTATTGGACTGTTGTGGTGTATAGCCGGGGTTTGCAATGGGTTATTGTTTAATTCATTTGTTGTAAATGTAATTTGTTGTAATATTATTTTTGCGGGGCACATCCAGGTTGCGGTTGTAGCCACCGTTGTATTATTTCATTTTACTGTTTTTGCTCCTAGGACTGACCCAAGGTGGGGTACACAAACTGCCGGGCGGGTAGTTTGCCGTACCCGTAGGGGTCGAGGGTGGGGTAACGGCTATTCATCACAACTGTGTAATCTGTCTTTTCTTACAGGCTCAAAAGAAATACAGATTGCTTGCAAATCCAATATTGTTTATCTGTGTTCTGGAATGTATATCATTGCGTCTGACGAATGTAAAATATCTATATTTATGATAGCTATTTAGACGTCACTTATGTTTTACACCCGCGCTAGCCCAGCCCCCGCTCTGTCGTTAGTTAAGTAACCAAACGGGTGATGACGGGACCCCGTGGCGAATGCGGATGGCATAAGAGAACGTTGTATTTTCGTTGTTTTCTGCAATGATAGGTTAATGATGGGACGCATTATCTATAATGCAAAGAAAAACAAACCAAGTTTAAATCGTTGGAACAATTTAAAAAGAAACCACTCGGTTAATTTTAAAAACAGATATTTTTAAATGCGGAGCTTTAACCACTCCTTTTAAAAGCTATCAGGTTCCTTCGGTTATATCAAGTTCACTACGTTCACGGTTTCGCCAAAACCAGTCGTAGCCCTCCGTCATTTCTTATGGATGGTCAGTAGTATTCAAGCTATGCTTGTTGGCATACGTCAAGGCATAGTGTTTGGTAGCTGCTGGGGTATTCATTTGTTGCATAGATAGATGTGTTGGTTTGGGACAGTCGCATTACCTTGTTGGCATACGTCAAGGGTATATACGGGTGGGTTCAAATTAACAAGATAATGATGGGCAGAACTTGACATGTGACTTATGATTTGTTGGCATACGTCAAGGTCATAAGAACATGGGGCAAAAACTTATATCGGGAATTTCTAAAGAAACTGAAATTTGCAAAGAGATGCATACCATTTGGAGTTTGATGAATGTTGGTAGGATTCCTTCAACATTATCATACGATGATATTTGGATCCCGATCCTACTGTGAGTATATGCTACTTATCAGGATATTCGTCACTTAACGATCAATGCTATAAACCTAGTAGGTGTCCAGAAAGGTGTCAGCGGGGTTACGCCCCCAGAGAAAAGAGGTTATTTAATTAAGGAACTTCGCGAAAGCGTTGGAAAACCTCCCTCGAAGTATCGACACTGGCCTGGCTGAACGGTTAAGCAAGTATTGTACGGTGAGAATAGTCCTGGCTAATTCTTCTTTTATGGTTTGAGTAAGGATTTGAGAAACAGTGGGAGCCATCCAGTTTAGATAAACTAAAAACTACTCTAAACTTGCGAGAGCATCATGCTAAAGAGTTTTCTTCTCTCTCTCCTAATTGCAGCGACCCTGAAAATGACTGGACTTAAGTTACTTTTAGAGAAAAATATACTGACAGGGCCAAACTATAAAGATTGGCTGCGGAATTTCAAAATGGCTTTGACCTATGACAAACTGGGGTACGTCCTCACCGCTACGGCACCTGCTGTCCCTGGTCCCAAATCCAGCAATGCGGATAAGGAAATCCGCAAAACCTGGGATTTAGATTGCGCGAGAGCCAAGTGCGTCGTGCTTGCCTCAATGAACAATGAACATCAGAGGAGGCACGAGGATATGTCCCTAGATGGCATATTTCTCCATACAAAGGAACTTTATGGAGAGCAATCTCGTATAGCAAGATACGAGACCTCTAAGAACTTGTTTCGAGCGAGGTTGGCTGTCGGGTCATCGGTAGGTGAACATGTCCTACAGATGATCGGCTATATTGAAGAGCTCGCAGACCTTGGGACGACTTTGGATAATGAGCTGTATACAGACCTTATTCTCCAGTCCCTTCCTCCCACCTACGCCCAGTTTATCCTCAACTTCAATCTTCAAGGAAAAGAAGTTGAACTTGCAGAACTCCTGAACATGTTAAGGAGTGCAGAGGGCACCTTGCAGAAGGCAAGGGAAACACCCGCTATGTTTGTTGGCGGTGCATCTTCTTCCGGGTCCAAGGCTAGGGCCAAAGGAAGGAAGAAGAAGGCCGCACCCAAACCTAGAGGAGGTGTTAGTAAGGTGGGAAAGAAGGGAAAGAAAAAGATAGCAGTACCGATAGTTGGCCCGGATGAGTGCTTCCATTGTCACAGGAAAGGGCACTGGAAGAAGGATTGCAAGGCGTGGAACGCCAAGAACCAGGAACCGAAGCAAGCTGTGGCTTCGACTTCAGGTGTGTTTGTAATTGAGAATTGTCTGTCGATCAACTCTACTTCCTGGGTATTGGATACCGGATCAGGATCTCATATTTGCAATTCATTGCAGGCACTGAGAAACCGTAGAGTGCTGAAGGAAGGTGATATGATCCTCAGGGTTGCTAACGGAGCTAGCGTGGGAGCTGCGTCCGTCGGGGATTATCACCTAGGATTGACGAGTGGACATATTTTGGTTTTACATAACTGTTATTTTGTACCAAGCTTAATGTGTAATATCATATCAGTTTCCTTGTTATCAAATAAAGGTTATGATTTCACGTTTGTAAGAGATGTTGTTAACATCCACCTTAATCATGGTTTGATTGGGTCCGGTACTCTTAATAACGGCATATATGTTTTAAACCAACTCCAAATTTTCAATGTCCAGAACACACTAAAAAGAAAGTCTCCAGATTTAAATTAAGCTTTCTTATGGCATTGTAGACTGGGTCACATCAATGAGAGAAGGTTGACTAAGTTGCATAGAGAAGGATATTTGGACACGTTCGAATATCAATCTTATGACACTTGTCAATCTTGTCTCAAAGGAAAGATGACAAAGACTCCATTTACTGGACAAGGAGTAAGAGCGAGCGAGCTCTTAGGACTCATACACAGTGATGTATGCGGTCCAATGTCTACACATGCGAGAGGTGGTTATTCCTACTTCATTACTTTTACAGATGATTTCTCTAGGTTTGGACATGTCTTCTTGATGAAGCATAAATCCGAGGCCTTTGAGAAATTCAAGGAATACAAGAGTGAAGCGGAAAACCAAACAGGCAAAAGTATTAAGAAACTGAGATCTGATCGAGGTGGAGAATACTTAAGTGCCGAGTTCCTAGGTTACCTAAAAGAGAAAGGAATTCTCTCTCAGCTTACTCCTCCATACACTCCACAGCATAACGGTGTATCGGAGAGACGGAATCGAACCCTATTGGATATGGTACGATCCATAATGAGTAATGCTGAGTTACCGCGATCTTTCTGGGGATATGCGCTAGAATCAGCGATACATCTTTTGAACAGAGTTCCAACCAAAACTGTGCCTACCATACCATATCAGATGTGGAGTGGGAAGAAACCCTATCTTCAGTACCTGAAGACATGGGGATGTCCAGCTTTTGTAAAAAAGCAGCATCCGGACAAGCTCGAGGCACGCTCAGTAGAGTGTAAGTTTGTGGGATATCCAAAGAACTCTACTGGATATTGTTTCTATTACGCAGAGGAACAAAAGGTTTTTGTTTCTCGTCATGCCCGCTTCTTAGAAACTGAATTTTTAGAAAATCAGAAGAGTGGGAGCGTAGTAGAACTGGAAGAAATTCCAGAACCACAAGCTGCTACTGAAAGTTTGGTAGAACCAGAGGTTCAAGAAGAACAGAACATTCCCGCACCCCTCCGCAGGAGTAGTAGACCGTCTCATCCGCCTGAGAGATAGTACGGTTTTCTCATAGATGGGGATAGAGAGGATTGCATCATAGATGATGATGAACCTACTGACTTCCAGCAGGCCATCCAGAGCGGCGACTCGGTACGATGGCTAGATGCAATGCGGACCGAGATGGAGTCCATGTACACCAACAAAGTATGGACTTTGGACTTTGCTCCAGATGGGGTAAAACCCATAGGATGCAAATGGATCTTCAAGAAAAAGATTGGTGTAGATGGACAGGTGGAAACCTATAAGGCTAGACTTGTTGCAAAGGGTTTTCGTCAAAGACCTGGTTTGGACTATGACGAAACTTTTTCTCCAGTGGCTATGCTCAAATCCATTCGGGTCCTTCTTGCTATTGCTGCTTTCCATGATTATGAAATCTGGCAGATGGACGTAAAGACGGCTTTTCTGAATGGAAATTTAGAAGAGTGCGTCTATATGGATCAGCCAGAGGGTTTCAATCAGAGTGGGAGCAGCGGGAAAGTATGCAAGCTGCTTAAGTCCATTTATGGACTAAAGCAGGCATCGCGGAGTTGGAACATCTGTTTTGATGAGACAGTCAAAGAATATGACTTTATCAAAAATCCAGATGAGCCGTGCATATATAGTAAAGCTGTAGCCAGAAGTGTCGTATTCCTCGTCTTGTACGTGGATGACATTCTATTGATAGGAAATGACATTCCTATGCTACAATCTGTCAAAGGATTCTTGTCACAAAGGTTCTCCATGAAAGACCTGGGTGATGCCTCTTACATTCTGGGGATCCGGATCTATCGTGATAGATCCAAGAGGATGTTGGGACTTTCACAGTCCAGGTATATCGACACTGTACTGAAAAGATTCAGTATGGAAGATTCTAAGCGCGGTAATCTACCGGCTTGTCACGGAATCACCCTCTCCAAAGAGATGTCTCCCAAGACTGATTTGGAAAGGGAACGCATGTCTATTATACCCTACGCTTCTGCGGTAGGCTCTATAATGTATGCGATGTTGTGTACCAGACCAGATGTAGCTTACGCACTGAGCGTGGTAAGCCGGTATCAGTCAGACCCAGGGGAGAAACACTGGATAGCAGTAAAGAACATTCTCAAGTACCTGAGGAGGACTAAGGAGATGTTCTTGGTTTACGGCGGAAAAGACCTCAGGTTGGAGGCCTTTGCTGATTCCGGCTTCCAGAGTGATAAGGACGATTCCAAGTCCATGTCGGGTTATGTCTTTACCCTCAACGGAGGGGCGGTGTGCAGGAAGAGCTCCAAGCAGGACACCGTTGCTGACTCGACGATGGAAGCGGAGTATATAGCTGCTTGCGATGCCGCAAAAGAAGCAGTCTGGATGAAGAAGTTCCTAACAGAACTTCAGGTGGTTCCTACCATAGTTGATCCAATACCTCTGTATTGCGACAACAACGGAGCTATAGCTTTAGCGAAGGAACCAAGGTCCCATCAGAAGTCCAGACACATCTTGAGACGGTATCACCTGATCAGGGAGATCATTGATCGTCAGGAGATCGAGGTTCGGAGAGTTGCTTCTGAAGAGAACATTGCTGATCCATTCACGAAGGCCCTACCTCAGATTCAGTTCGAGAGGCTACTCGAGATCATCGGTCTACGATATGCCAGTACATGGCCCTAGTGCAAGTGGGAGATTGTTAGTGTTTATGCCCTAAAAGGCCATTACTGTATCATACTAGTTTGTATATTACTTAATGGAAGCTTGGGATATTCACATGTATATAACAGTCTTGCTAAACATGGTAGTATGCTACTTGGTTTTTCTATCTGAATATGTGAGTGTACGTATTGATAGAGCTCTTAGGATCTTGCTTGTCTACCAGCGTTGTGATGGCAGTCACACTAGTGGGGGCTGGGTAGTCTACAAGCACATCCTTATTCAGGTCCCTGGTCGTTGGATTATCGAGACAGAGCATCGATACTCCGGAGTAGACTGGTGTGTACGCTTCTCATCCCAGTTGGGGAGATGGTCTGTCCCACAGTCGTCAGTACGTCGTACTGGAGATAGTATGCAGGTGCTCGTTAGGTTACGGGTACACCGGACAGGACTCACAGGGAACTGTTGGTTGGTTTGATACCAGTCGTCAGTGAGCAGTTCCCAGGTGACATGAGTACAGCATAGTCCGCAGACTTGACACTGCTGCTTCGCCTCGAGTGTGTCCCACTGTTCTTAGATTGCTACCCTACCACGGCTCAAAGGAGTCGTGCAAACAGGTAGCAGTTGGGTGCAGTCCCGAGCACTTGGAGGCAGTGGCGGTTAGACAGGATTCGTCCCTCCCGGTATTGGGAGTAGATATCGCGCTGTGTCAGAGAGCCATTACGCAAAGTCCCTGGCCAGGGCAAGCGAGATTTGCTGGTAGGTTCCAGTAGTTTCTCAGGGTGTAATGGGCTTCGCTCCGACACGACTTATACCGCTATTAGGGGACTGACGCTTGCCGCCCCCTAGGCCCGATATGCGATAGTCTTGGACGAACGGACCGGACTGTATGGAGATTGTCACATCAGACTCAGTAGGAGTTCGAATGGGTTTCCTCATCGGCCTTCTTATCGACAACTACCTGGGGACCGTTACGTACAGCTAGTGCCGCTTGCGGTCTGTGGTTAAACCCACTGCCAGCGTAGTAGTCGAGTCTCTAGAGTCCCACACAGAGAGTTTCCTACTCCAGGCGAAACGATATAGAGGTTGCATGGTTTTGCGACAAAGGGTTCGGACGCATACGTGCGTTTACGCGCGTACGACTTTCGGACAGTTTTTACCAGTCGGCTTTGGTTTAAGCCAGTTACTGGTATCTGGTTATTGGATTTATACAGTCTAAAGTTTTTCCGTATTTTTACGGATCGGAGGGGCGTTCTCGTAATTGTACGAGAAGCTTCTAGAAGATGGTGACTAAGGAGGGTTATGTGTCATATACATTGAATGAGTTATATGAGTCATGGTGGTGATTCATTCATCTCATTAATGCACATTTATTGCTTAATGACTCATGCTAATGAATCACCACTAGATATTTTATGAAGCATGATTATTCATCACTCTTTATTCTTTTCTTCTTATTAGAAAATGCTTCATATCTATTATGATACTCATAAACTTATTCCATAATCATTCTCACCTTCTCTCTCCTCAAGCTCTCATCTTCAAACCCTAATCCTTACACCTCATGTGTTGAGATCAAAGGATTAGAAAGACTAATCAATCCATAACCATCTCTTTATTACACCTATCTTCTTTGATTAGCAATCCAAGAAGGTTAGTTGCCTCAAGTTTAGAGGTTTAGCTTGGAGTTTTGCTCTCGGGTGGATCGTCTACTACCTAGAGAAGGCCGAGGAGAACAAGGAGATCGTAAAGACGAAGGACTAGTTTCATTAGGTATAATCCCTAAACACAATAGTTATGAAACACTTTGTGTACGGTTATTTATAGTTTAGCTTCGATTCAAGCGGTTAGTCGATGTTCGTTCACTAAACAAGATCGTTTTTGAAATTTCCGCCTCCCCACAAGTTCTGGGGTGTAGTACATCGACTTACATCGAGAATGCTTAGCTGCGAGGGTATCTTCCTCAAGTGTGCTAGAACGTTGTAATCCACCTTTTTTTTCTTGGGCGGGTCCTTGGCTGCCAGCTCTTCGACGACTCGGTCATCGAGGGTGATATCCTCAGGGACCTTTTCTTTCCCTTTATCCTTTTTGTTCGATCCCTTGTTTACGGGTCCGAGATTCTTTTCAGGTAGCGTGCGATTGCGTAGCTGAATGTTCTCGCACGTCTTCATTTCTTCTGTTTCAGAGATGGATTCCTTGAAGAGAGGACCGAGGACTATTTCTTCATCTGAATCGCTCCCGAAGGTGAGAACTTGCGATCCTCCGGAATCAACCATGTGACAGTTGTCGGTAGTTCTTTTGCGTTCTTCTGTCGTGCTTCTCTGCTCCCGACGAGTCTTACGCTTCAATCACCTGACGTGTTGCCGGTGGGCAACATATCCCTGCCACCAGTTTTTAAAGGCATTGCACTCTTCGGTAGGGTGCGTGGTCCTCTGATGGTACAGGCAGTAGTTTAGATGTGCATCCTCTTTGTTAAGGTGTATCCTATCAAGAGTGTTTCCTTCGGAGGGTGGCGACTTCATTCCCATCGATATGTCTTTGGCGAACCTTTTCCTTGTCTTGAGCCTGCTTTTGCTGGCGGCCGAAGTGCTCCTATCCGGTTGGGGTATTTCAATCCTTTCGCTCAGTCGTCGACATTTGGCTTTTTCCTATACGGCGATTTCACGCTCCTGATCAGCTTTTCTTTTCAGAAGAGCTTCATTCAAGAATACGTCAATCATCTCATCTGACAGTCCTAGGAGTTCCGATTCGGGATCTACCCCCAATTTCTCTGCATCAGGAGTTTCTTCACCATCTATTGACGAGTGAGAGATCACGTGGCAGCTTGCCACATAATCCTCAGGTTCATCTGACGAGTCTTCTTCCTCATCTTTGTTGCCATTTCTGTTTTCAAGGATGTGGTTGAGAAACTCTTGGAGTGTGACCGGGGTTCGCATCTTTTGGTTGTATTCCTCCAGCGCGTCAATGTGTTTTTGCAGGTCCGTGCGCTTGTCATCAGGCTTCATGGGCTTTTTGGTATTCTTCTTCTTCTTTGAAGATTTTGACGGCTGGGCCTGAGCGTTTTGATTATCGCTACCAATTCATGGAGTCAGGCGCGGCTTCAGCATTCCCTCAATGATCTTGGGTTCTAGCGGACTTTTCCACCTGATTGCCGGGCATGTTTGGAGATCCTTCAGCATTCTTTTCGTCTTAGCTGAAAGGGCCACCTCCTATGGGCTTCCTCTATAAGTGAGCATGATGCCCCCGAAGTGTCTACCTTTTTAGGAGCGTGAGGTTGTGGCGGGCACACCTTCCAGTTTCGGATAACGCGAACTTGCCCTGTTGGTACTGATCTTCGATCCAATTTTTGAAGATGTAACAATCTTTGATTGGATGACCCAATATTCGGTGATAAGGGCAGTAATTAAGATTGTTAACGTCGCCTGGTTGCGTTGGGCGTCTTGGCTCCGGCAGAGTGATGAGCCTATTGCGCAGTGCTAGCTCGAATAACCTCTTCGTCTTATCCCGAGGGAATGAGTAAGGGCGTCTCATCTTTTCTCCAAGGGATCGTTGTCTATCACTTTGGCGATCAGCTGGTTTTGGACCACTAGGCTGCTGTTGAGCATTGGCGATGAAGGTCGCTTTCCCTTTCCCTTTTTCGTTTTGAGATTCCAACTTCGAAGAATATGGTGTATAACCCATCTGATCCATTTAGGCCAGCTTGTCAATCAAGGCCTGGAAAGTAGTTGGCTTGAAGAACACCATGAACTGGGATATGGTCGCCTGCGGATCAAGAGTACCGACGAACATGCCTACCGCAGGCGCTTCTTCGATGCGCTGCTCGCATTTCGACCATAGATTCCGCCACCGTATCGCGTATTGCACCCATGTTTCGCCTGGCTTCACTCTGGCATTGATTAATGCGGTGATCGAGGTGCGCTCGCTAGCGCTTGCGAACCTTTGTGTGAACAGTAACTCCATTTCTGTAAATGTCTTAGCGGAATCGTTCGGGAGAACGGAGTACCATTCAAAAGCTGTCTCCGATAAGCTGCCAGCGAATTGGCGAAGCAGTAGCTTATCGTCACCTCCGGTGTTGCCGAACAGAGCCCTGAATTGAGCAACGTGTTGGTGTGGATTCCCCATCCGGGTACTTTATTTGGTCGTCCCAACCCGGATAGGGTCGTCCAGTCTTAACAATTTGCCCGGCCGCTTCGCTCGCCTGATGAGCTCGTATCTGCTGAGCGATATAGTCATCTAGGGCGGCTTTGGAGATGGTGTCCTCCTTGGCTGCTGAACAAGCAGGAAGGGGGTTTGACGTCTCCCCTCGGTCGTCTTCGAGGATAATCGGAGGGTCTTCAGCTGGAGGATCCGGCTGTAACATCATCCCGACCATGTCTTGGAATAAAAGCGCCATTCGTTTTATGTTGGCAGCTTGTTCTGCTGCCTCTTTGTCCTTCTTCTCGAGGATTCTGCGGAGGAACTCAACATCAGTTTCTTGTTCATGACGCAGCTCTGACGGCGTTTCCGGCTTTCTTTTGGCCCAGTAGGTGCGGCCATCTGTGTTAACATTTCCTAGAGCTTCTGTTGTTGCTCTTAGGCCTTTGTTACGGATCTGGTGAGTGGTCGATGAACCGTAGAGATACGGCTATCCACTTTCCCGGATGCCATATAGACAGTGTGCACCACCATGCCCCTAGACTTGGGGCGTTTGGATTCAGTGCCTTTAAGATTCATCGCGGACATAGAGACTTTCTCCGGCCTCCTTCTTTCGTGAGCGGTCGAAATTGAGGGGGCCGTTGCGGTGGGCACCCAAGTAAACGACACCTTCTGTGGGACGACAGGGTGGTCCTTTTCTTGCCGAACTTTCAACTTCTTCGGTCGGCGGGAGTAGTCTTGGTTGATCACCGAGTCCTGGACCTGTCACCAGACCTGGTGAATTTTAGAGGACAGCCGCTGAGAGGGCTGCTCCAGCCTTGTCTTTGCAGCATTCTCCACAGGTGGAGGAGATCTTTTCAGCACGGCAGTCGGAGAGTTCTTGCAGACCCTCCTGAGTGGTTCAAAGCTGTTCCCAGTTGGAACAGCAGTATCAACTTCTACCGTTGGAGCTGGCGGAGTCAGTCCAGAAGGAGAATTGCCCCCAGCCTTCCTCACTCGGTGCCAGTGGCGACGTCGAGCATGTCGAGCGGACGGTATTGGTTCAGCTATGGGGGTGGCTTCGTCATTCCCCCTGTTCTGGCGGAGGGTTGCTGCCGGCATTAGCCTCTTGAAAACTGACGTCCGTTGAGTGGGGATGGCCAATCTATAGAAGGCAGACTTTCGCGCAGGGGGCACAGTTTTGATGACTTCGCCTGGAACGGGAGCTGAAACGGTCAGTCTTGCAAAAACCGACTCCTTAGCAGGGGAAGTTTCTTTGATGACTTCAGGAACAGGAATAACTATCCGCTTTAGGAGGGCCGCTTCAGGTATCGCGGGCTTCTTCACGGGCCCACTTGAGCTTTAGCCCAGTCTGTTGAAAACTGAGGCACTAGATTTGGGCGACCCGTTGAGAGGGGCCGCGGTAGTTTCAAGCCGATCAAAGACCAACTTCTTTGGAGCTTCTTGCGATGGAACTGGGGCGTTAAAGCTCATTGGTGGGAGCATGGTTCCGAAGAACAGTCCAGTAGTGGCTTACGTCACCTGGTTCACCGGCATCGTAAAAAGGGAAGCCGCTTGAGGCCCGTAGGTCACTCCTCCGGCGAGGACGGAGTGAGAGTTATTGCAATTAGTGCAGTTTGAAGCCATTGATCTTCTGTTTTTCTGCACGGAGCAAGACACCAAATCTTAGTACCTCGAATCCAGGGGCAACTATAGCAAACCGCAATTCGTTCGTGAAACACGACACACGAAGTGTGGAGTGGAAAGAGGAAAAGGTCTCACCGGGCGTGACCGAATCTGTTCTCCGCCGAAAGACCGGGAAAGACAGACGTCTTGCCTGAATTTAGGGGCAGATGCTATTTGGTTTTTATCCTTCCACCTCTCCGAAAATGCCAAGTTGATTTATGACACAATGTATCAAAGGTTTAGACGGATGCGGCCAATGTAGCAGACTTCGTCAGATTCCCCCTCATTGTGTAGGGGTTTTTGATTGTGGGGACGCTCTTCCCTGCAGGTGCAAGCCCCTACAGATAATTACGCTACCGCATCGCGGTAACAACTTTCTCCTTCTCCAGATGGTCACTTCATGTCGTGTGTGTTTGTTTAATTTTTGGTTGCCCGTGGATTGTATACGGAGACTAATTTATGTTGTCTCCCGTAGGGAGTGGATTAGCCCAAATCCGTATTTTCTTAGATTTGGGTTTTGGTTTGGGTTTAAGGATCATTAATCTCATTTGAGACTAAGATCAACTTAAATGTTTGGTAAAGATACGTTGGTCTAGTTTTTAGACTAAGATCAACTTAACGTTTGTTAAGAACACATTAGTCTAATTTTAGACTAAGATCAACTTAACAGGATCATTTAGATCCAACAAAAGAGCATTTGGACTCTATTGTTTTAGTTTAGGGACATTGCGGTCCATAAGTTTAAGGACATCATAGTCCGTGACAGTTTAAAGACGTCATAGTCTGTAAAGTTTAAAGACATCATAGTCTATGAGTTTAAGGACCTCACAGTCCATAAAGTTTAAGGACATCATAGTCCATGAGTTTAAGGACCCCACAGTCCGTGGTAGTTTAGAGACATCATAGTCTGTAAATTTTAAGGACATCATAGTCCATGAGTTTAAGGACCCCACGGTCCGTGTAATGTCTGGTTGTCGGGACCCGTCACCTCTCTGAAGACGTTGAAAGATTACAACGACAAATATCAGAGGAGTGAAGAGATGTAACCTTGAACCAATATTGGTTGGGAGATCTGTATTCCAATTTGGGACAAAGATCAAAGATTTGTGAGCATATGAGCTTAATTAATTTGAATTAGGGATCTGTGGCTAACTTGGGCTCGGCCCATTCAGTTAAAATGTAGACATTTAATTAGGCTCAGTCCTTTTTCATTTAACAATGCTGAGCATTGGTCCTGACAACTTTTGTCTTTTATTGAATGTTGAGAACTCATTATGGCCCTGGGATTTATCATTTAAAGAACAATTTATGTTCTCTCAGCGCACACGTGAAGAGCACGTGGCGCCCTTGGCTCTGAGCGCCAGTCAATGAGCGCAGAGCACTTCTGTTAAGTAGCGCATACGTGAGGAGCACGTAGCGCGCTTGGCGCTGAGCGCCAGTCAATGAGCGCAGAGTGCTTCTTTTTAATTAGCGCACACATGAGGAGCATATGGCGCGCTTGGCGCAGAGCGCCTGACAATGAGCGCAGAGCGCTTCTGTTTAAGTAGCGCACACGTGAGGAGCACGTAGCGCGCTTAGCGCTGAGCGCCAGACAATGAGCGCAGAGCGCTTCTGTAAATTTGGAGTGCTAAGCCTCTGCAGCGCTGTGCGCTAGATTTGGAGGGCTGAAGCGCTTCGTTTCATTAGAGCACTAGGGCTCTTTTTTAGGCAACTCTGCTCTCTAAGAATTAAATTCTCTATTATAAGAGACTTTGTCTCATGGATCTAAGAACAAAGTTCGTATTTTATATGAGATATTTCAATCTCTTATCTTTTTGGTGAAAGGCTTTGCCTTTGTGGATCTGTGATTCTAAGAGAATTGAATTATTATCCCCCTTTTTATAATGAGATGTTATGATCTCTTTTGTGAAAGACAATTTGTCTTAAAGATCTATGATCTGGAAAAATAACTAAGTTATTTTTTTGATGAGGTGCTTTGATCTCTTTATTTTAGCTTGAAGAAAATCTTCTTCTGTCGAGAGCTTTCTCTTCTCTTTGAACTTTCTCAAAGTTTGTGTGTGTGTAGGGGGGGTTCCTCTCTTTGAGATTTGAAGTCTTGGGTCCTTTATATAATAGAGGCTGATTTGTTGAATCAGTTGAAGAGATCTTTTCTCTAATTGATTTGAGAATGTTTCCCACCGTTGGATTTTTGATCCTAGGGCTTCTATTTTATAGAAGACAATCTTCTTATTTTTAACAAGATTGGGAAATCTTTTCCCATACAGAATTTATTCTGTATTTTGGTGATTTTTAATCACCATTGGATCATTGATCCAACGGTGTTTGATTTTCAGAGCACAATCTTTCCTGTTTGGAAAGATTCTGAGGAACGTTTCCTTAACAGAATTTTATTCTGGTCAATTGATGATTTATCATCTTCATTGGATTTTTGATCCAACGGTGGGGAACATTTAGTTCCACCGCTAGCGCTCTTGTGCTTTGCACGTGAGCGCTGCAACAGAGTCTTTGACTCTCAGCGCTGCTGCTGCTAGCGCGAGCGCTCTCGTGCTTTGCACGTGAGTGCAGCAACAGAGTCTTTGACTCTTAGCGCTGCCGTTGCCAGCGCGAGCGCTCTCATGCTTTTCACGTGAGTGCTGCAATAGAGTCTTTGACTCTTAGCGCTGGCGCTGCTAGCGCTGCGCTGCTAGCGCTCTCGTGCTTTGCACGTGAGCGCTGCAACAGAGTCTTTGACTCTTAACGCTGGCGCTGATAGCGCGAGCACTCTCATGCTTTGCACATGAGCGATGCAACAGAGTCTTTGACTCTCAGCGCTGGCGCTATTATGAAGCGCTGCTTCATTTCAAATTTCAAAATTTGAACAGAGGTTTGCTCTGATTGGGGAAACACCCTAGGGAGTCGAAGAAAGTGAGTGCTTGCCTATTCAGATTAGACAACTTAACGTAATTATCAATGGCAATCGTCTTGGAAAAAGAAAAAAATCCTGCCGTCCATATGCTGCAGTTGCTGATTTCTCCCGAACATAAGAGTGTAACAATTCACATCAATTCACATAAGAAGACATGAACTCAAATCCAAACTCAGATCTAAACTTGAACTCGAATACAAACACGAACTCTAACCTAAATCAAATCTAAAATCGAATATGAACTCGAATCCAATCTACTCGAACCAACTTGACTCGAATCCAGATTGCAATTGTCATGACTCACACATTACTCGACCCAATCGAATACAATCTTCACCTTTTGCAATCTAGGGGTTTGATCAAGACATGTCAATCAATCAATCGAATCAATTAAGTATATTAACCAGTTATAATATATTATACCCGGGATGGTTGGGATAGTTTCTTATGTGAATCCAACGGAGTTTTAGGAGTCCCGTATTAACCTCTTTTTTAATTTTAATCGAATATCAGTCGGGTTGACTCATCCACAGCCTATAGCCCTAATGCTAACACATGAAACGTGCTCGTGTTTCCTTGCTCCTGGGATCTCACTCTTGAGCCCGTGAATAGTTCTAGGGCCGCGTTGACATTCACACTTGGAACATAACGTTAACATAGTGACCATCTATAGAACTATAATATATATTTACCCATTATCATATACTCTTACTTGTCATATATATTCTACACTTGTCATTTTCTTTACTTTTACCTATCTTTGGGACTTACCGAGCTCTATTTCGCTGACGGGCATTCCACCCACTTTTCTTCTCTTGGAATGTTCGTCAGATACGGTCGAGACGGAGGTGGTTGAAGCCATAGAGGAGGATTACAACCAGATTACTACTCAAGGCTAGCTCAGCTTCACTTTTTCTCCAGTTTATGTATGCCACTTGTTTTTGCATTTTCCTTATTGTATTTACTTTCCAGCATAAACCCTTGTATTTGTAAATATTGGAAGTTGAATGTAAATAAAGATGTTTGTTGAAAATTTTTACAGTCTCCATTTATTCTTACATTGTGTATTATTGTTTTCAATACACTTAGTATATTTATTTAGGGAATGACCTTCTATGGATAAATATATCGCGGGGTTGCCACGTCACCGTTCCCGTTTACTGGGAAGCGGGGCATGACATGGGCGCCGGCGGTTCACGTGCATGGTGCGTGGACGCTGGGCGCCAGCGGGTCACGCGTCCTGCATGTGCACTGGACGCCAGCGGTCACGCGCCCTGCATGTGGGCGCTGGACGCCAGCGGTTTACGTGCGTGGTTCATAGGAGCTGGACGCTAACGGTCACACGCCCTGCACATGGGCGCTGGACGCCAGTGGGTCACATGCTCGGCACACGGCCGCTGGGCGCCAGCGGAAAAAGGGGCTTAGCCCTTGAACTGGGAGTTGAACTCCCGAAAGATTTTGGAGTTAAACTCCTAGAAGAAAAATGATTTTTATTTGGAGTTAAACTCCTAAAAGATTCAGATTTTGGGCTTAAACTCTTCTGAGGATTTGGATCTTAGAGTTGAACTCCTCAAAAATTGGTTTGGAGTTAAACTCCTGAAGAAAAGATTCTTATTTTGGAGTTAAACTCTCAAAGGATTTTCGAAGATGATGAAAGGGGACCCCTTTCTTCTCCATTGTGCCTTGGATTCTCTCCTAAGCCTTCGATCTTCCCAAAGTAGGATTTTTGGAAATGGATCTCCTTCTTCTTCCTCTCTGTTGGTTGGATCTTGGAGAAAAAGGAGGTGAGATTTTAAAATCTCTCTTTTAGAGATTTGATGGTAGATTTGAACTCCCCTTTGAGGGTTTTATGGTAAAAAACTATTCCTTTTTAGGAAAAGAAGAGTTAAACTCTTGGTTTAATTCAAAAAAAGGAAGAAGGTTTAGAACCTTGAGGAAAGAGAAGGAGGCACAGAACCCTAATGTTTTTTTATGGGAATCAATTATTTTCTTATCATAATGTTGCCTTATATAGGCTTACAAGTTTACATATAGTCTCTTGAGCTTTACAAAATGTCATTTTGCTAATCCCATGCCTCATGTGCTTATTATTTTTTTTTTTTTGCACATGAGCCTTAAGCCATACAAAATTTTAGCTTTATGCCCATTTATTTTACATTCATGCATGAAAATTATATCAGACTTATTCATTACATAATTTTCTTCTTGGCATAGGAGAGGCCGGCTGCGGGGCTCAACTTGGGCATAGGCCCACTTGATCTGGGCCTGGGCCCGCTTGCTTAGGGTTGACTTTGACTTTGACTTGGTCAACCGGGATGTAATTTTTAACCCCAACAGAACCGATACGGATAAGTGGAGAAATAATCTCGGGACTTAGAAAGATGAATATGGATTGACTAATGTAAACATGCTTCAATTTTACGGCCAGGACGATCTATTTATATTTCCGCAACAAGCGTTTCAAGTATACTACTCACAATGCTTGAAGCTTCCGGGATGGAGTGTCGTATGCCGTTGGAAACCCATAGATGTTTAAGATGTCCCAGAATTCGAGAATCGTATGGAGAACAGCGATGAGGATGAAGAAGATAGAAGACTTACAGTATTCCAACCGTCTGTCTCCAAAGACAGGTTGTTTTCTGCTGATCATGAATTTACGTGGGTTAGGAATGATATCAATAATGAAATCCAAGTAGATATGTCTAATGGTCTACGAAACAAAATAGGTCATCAGTAATGTTATATTATTAGTTCACATTTTCTACAATCTATACATATATTGCATGCATATAAAATGATTGTGCTTTTATCTATGTTTGATGACAATGCCAGGAGCAGCGAGGCGCGGCAGGAGCACCTGCCGGGGCAGCGGCAGAGGCAGAGCGGTTCAGCCATCCGGAGAGCTGCGTAGGGAGCTCCAGAGGGCTGGTCTTACACCCTGATCCGTATCCCCTTCGGATGACTCCTTCCGTGTGGATTTTTCCACACCTCAAGGTATATTGCACGCATATTCAATTCAAATGTAATATTATAGATATACATGCATATTCATTTTAAAGTTACTTATATAGTCATTTTTTAATTGTCTAGTTGTAGGTGGTGCCTCCATATCCCGGGCAGAGGCCACTCCCGCACCTGCAGATATGTTTATATATCTTATATTGCTGCATATTGATTTAGAATATTATATTATAGATATACACACATTATTTTTGCAATTACTTATATAATCAATTTTTGATTGTTTAGTTGTAGGTGGTGCCTCTATATCCCTGGCAGAGGCCACTCTCGCACCTGCAGATATATTTATATATCTTATATTGCATGCATATTAATTTAAAATGTTATATTATAGATATACATACATTCTTTTTTCAATTACTTATTTAATAAATTTATGATTGTCTAATTGTAGGTGGTGCCTCCACATCCCGGACAGAGGCCACTCTCGCCACTTTCGTACCCTCCGCGCAGTCTGCAGCTTAGTATTCTTAAGTATAAGATCTTTTTCACAAAAGAGACGATGAGTTGGATACACTAGCCTATCCAAAGGGCCTAAATTTGACCAACAACTACCACCTTGAATTTAGAGTTTGTATATATCTATATCTTCATAATACAAATGATTTAAGCTCTCAATTAGTTTACCTTTTTGGTAGATATAGTTATACTTTTTTTTGTGAAAATTATTTTTTTTCGAGGAATAATCATGAACTTCATGTCATTTTATCGTCAATATTATTTTCTAGTTAAAGGTGATGCATCCACATCCGGGTCACTGGTTGTTCCTCACCGGAGGAACTATTACCCAGCTTATGCTGCTGCCCGGGCACAGGCTCGTGCTGCTGTCATCGGAAATATATATCGCACTTCAATTTTCGTTAATTCTTGAATTCTAAATACCGTTTTGTCTTGATATTTGTTTTATATCTATTTATCTTGTAGATGCAGGACAACCACACCCTGAGAGGGGGACTCGAGGGCCGAATCAGTTCCACAGGCTGAGGCCTGATAGAGCTGGGGGAAGGCATCATTCCCCCTCTTCTTTACCTCTGATTATCGCTAAACCGATGATTATGCCGAGAGCTTCGGCCGGTATATGGGGGATGGGAGTCGCATTCAAAAGAAGTATCATCTTCACGTTGAGTGGGGCGATCAGCACCGACGCTCTTTTGCCCTCTTATAGGATTAGGCTGGAGTATTAATATATATTTTCATTTGACTTATCAAATAAATTTACTATTATTTAACACTTATAATTTAAATACATTATTTTCTTGTATTTCCAGTTGGATTACGAATTTCAGTCTGTATCCTACCCTGATCACCCCAACAGAGTGCTCGATCTTAACACTCTTTACATGTGCCTCATGAAGAACAAACAATCTAAGATTCGATATAATAGGAACGAGTTGAAGGATGAATACTACATGCTATAGCTGGCGACCCCCAAGGCGGAGAGAGCGGCTCTCCTACATTCTTCGGCATTTGCCAAAGTCGATGTAGATACATGCCTTTCTTGTGCCGGTATTATGAGTTTGAGCGCAAACAGATTTGTAATTTAAATGTAATTCATTGTTTAATATACAATTTATTTTTTTGTGTTGCGTAATTAGAAAACTAAATCTGATTGTGTTGTGCAGAAACAAACTGATCAAAATAAGGAGAATAGGAAGTTCTCAAAGAGGGGTTGTCCCACTTACATAGGTGGCTTGAGAAACATTACTCGTGTCATAGAGGTATCGGTAAATTATAATATAACTATTTTGATATAATGGAATATTAAAAGTTATTTTATAATATATGTAATTATTTTGCGAATTGCAGAGAGCTTAGACCTTGGGGCAGGATGGTACACCGAGCGTGTTAACCGCATATCTGACCGTCCACGGCACCTCGACAAATCCCGCCACGAGCGAGCTTCGATTCCCCAACACTGTTACCCAAGAGTATTGCATAAGTGTTAATATTTATTTTAATTCTAATGAAATTTTTGTTTTGATAAGTTTAAATTTAAATGATATACTTATGTTTTAATGTTTAACGTAGGTGTAGGAGCGGGTGGTGGAGCAGGTAGAGGTATCGGGGATTGATTTCAGTGGACAGACCGATCCGATCATGCTGACTCAAGTCCTAGATGCCGCACACGGAGGGAACCACGGAGGTTGGGAGAGAGGCCGGGGACTTGGTCCTAGCAGGGCCCATATGAAGTTAGTCTCCACTCCGGCAGTTACTTCCCTTACACCCCCCCATGAGCGACGTCTGGAGCATGATGTTGCCGCATTGAAGACCACCGTCAAGAAGTTGAAGGAGATGTTGGTACGTATATTACTTATTAGAAAAATATTATATCACATTATAGATAGTAGCATATGTAATATTAGTAGCCTAAGCTTATTTGGTTTTAGACTTAAATTTGATTAATCAGACTTACATAAAACTATCTAAACTGAACTCTAAAATCATAACCATGCCATATCTTTCTTCATTTTGGAGTTTAAAAGGTTATCGTTCCTGCCAAAATTTTTTTGGCTCAAAGCTTACTTTTCCCTTATAAAAATAAAGGGAAACCTCAACGTGTTAAACACGTGTACCCACATGCAAAGTATGTAACTAACACCTCAGATAGGATTAAATCCTTGAGCGCCTCACACGCTTCCCACGAGGGCGCCAGCGCCAGTACAAACCCCTTAGGATTAAATCCTATGGTGGCGCTGCACGTGAAGCTCACTGTTCTCCGCCGAAAGACGCGACCAGGATGTTAGGACGTCTGGCCTGAATTTTAGGCGGCAGATGCTATTTAGTTTTATCCGTCCACCTCTCTAAAGATGCCAGGTTGATTTATGGCACCGTGTATATGAGGTTTAGACAGATTCGGCCGTAGTAGCATATTTCATCAGATTCCCCCTCGTGTACGAGGGGTTTTTGATTGTGGGGACGCTCTTCCTTGCAGGCGCAAGCCCCTGCAGATAATTACGTTACCGCATAGCGGTAACCACTTTCTCCTTCTCCAGATGGTCACTTCGTGTCGTGTGTATTTGTTTTATTTTTGGTTGCATGTGGATTGTATACGGAGACTAATTTGTGTTGTCGCCTGTAAGGCGTGGATTGGTCCAAATCCTTATTTTCTTAGATTTGGGTTTGGGTTGGTTTAAGGATCGTTAATCTTATTTTAGATTAAGATCAACTTAAACGTTTGTTGAGGATACGTTAGTCTAATCTCAAATTAAGATCTACTCAACATGATTTGAGGATCATTTAAATCCAACGAAAGAGCATTTGAACTCTATCATTTTAGTTTAGGGACGTTACGGTCCATTGTTAGTTTTAGGACATTGCGGTCCATCGGGTTTAGAGACATCATAGTTTGGTTTAAAGACATCATAGTCTGTGAGGTTTAAATACATCATTACTTGGACAATGTTGGCGATCTAGTCAGGGTACTGAACTTCTTGGATGAAGCCGGAGTCGATGAGCTTCTTGACGTCGGCGTTGATGCTCATATCAAGTTCGAGCCGCATTCTTTTCGGTGCCTGTTTGATTGGCTTGACGTTCAGAAATATCGCCAATTTGTGCACAGCAATCTCCGGATCTAGTCCCGGCATCTCGGAGTAGTTCCAAGCGAAGCAGTCTTTATACTGCATGAGGACATCTTTTAGCGTAGCTACCTTTTCTTCAGATAGTAGTTCACTGACGAACGTTGGTCGCGGATCGTTTGCCGTACCCAAGTCAATTTTCCTTAGGTTGTCTGCAGTGGTGTGTATTCCATCTTCCAACTCTTTTGGCGCTGGTGGAAATTCTGAGATCAATTCCTCTTCATCCTCATTTTCGAAGCACCGGGAGAGGTCATCCGTATTATCGTGCTCTCCTTTTTTTGACAACGTTATCATGTGACAGGTACGAGATCGTTTCCAAGACCAATGTTGATCTGGTTCTACTCTTGCCATATACGTTGCTTTTGGTACGTGTTCTCGTGGTGAGGTTACCCTCCAACTGTTGGATAAAGCGAATTTGCCGAGTTGATATTGGTCTTCGACCCAGTTTTTGATGGTGAAGTAGTCTTCAAGAGGATGTCCTATCGCTCGGTGATAGGAGCAATAATCCGGGTGATGACCTTCATTTGCTTGATTGGGGTGCCGAGACTCCGGGAGTGTCATTATCTGATGTTTCATAACGAGGTCGAATATCTTCCTTGTCTTGTCTTGAGGGAAGGAATACTCTCGATCCATCTTTTTCGTTAGAGACGGATTCTGGCTGACCTTTTCTTGATCGCGTGGTCTTTTAGATCCGTTTTGCCGCCATCGAACGTTTTTTTCGTTCTTTGACTTGTTTTTGCCTCTACGCCGGGCCTTTTCTTGTCTTGGGAATGCACGGCGGGATGACGGTGGAGGGCATCGTCATCCTCTGTAGCCTGCTGAAGGAGGCATTGCGTCTTGGCTTTCTCGTAAATGGCTATTTCGCGGTTGTAGTCGTTCCAAACCTTTTGACTTGCTTCCCGTATTAGCTTGTCCATCTGTTCTTCAAACGACGGACTCGGTATTTTTATGACAGGAACGCGTTTTGGCCCAGCGTCAGCGTCTTTTAAAAGAGCATCCGTTTCTTCATTAAGGTCCTTTATGACAAGGCAGTCATGGAATTGCTCCCGTTGCTTGGACTGGATATATCCAAGCCCGATTGTTTCCATTTTTCCGTTGGGTAATTTTCGCTGAGTCCCGGGGACGTTCCAGATCCTGTTGTAGAACCGAGCTTGTCGAGGAGTCTGTTTGAAAGGTACACCTTGGCATCTTAATAACCTTTTCAATCCCCCGGTGTAATACCTAGGCAGACGAATGGGTTGGAGCCTGTCGAGCGCAGGATCGGCACCATGCCAGACTTCTCTTTCGACTTTAGTCTCCGTGGATCGATAAAATAGGATCTCCTTTTCATCTCGTCGTCTGGGAAGGATGTGGAATGTCCGTAGATCTTGCACACTATATGTCTCAAGCGCATCAAGCTCTTTGTAGTGCTGCCGTAGAACCATGGCGATCTGTAAACTCTGATCATTTCTAGTGAGGGTTTGCACTGATGGACAGACAGAGAACACTGCGTTGACTTCGTTTTCAGAGTCACTGCCAAAAACCAGAATAGGGGTAGATGGTTCTTGTAAGTGCACGGCGGCGCCCCGGCCGTCAATCCGACGGCCAAATGCGGAAGCGGTGATAAACTTTAAATTTTCTTGAACTGGCAAACCGCCGCGCACTAATACCCGGATCGAACCATTAATTAGTCCTAGCTATCTACAAGAAAGGGAATAGAGATATACCGACGATCCAAGTCCTCCGGTCTTCTCGTCATAGTCCCGATATCCTGCGGAATGTCCCGTCTCCTCCTCGTCGCCGGAAGTGCACCACATCGCCTACTTCTTTTACGGGCTCCCACCTCAATGCCGAGGCAACTCGGGCACGAAGCCGGCTACTCGATGTGCCCAAGATTCGCTGTAGAATGTGTAGTGAAGAAGTCTCATTTGGGGTATGTGGAATTGCCTTTTTGGTGGAGGAATGATACAAGAACAATGTGGAGGGACTTTTGGGGATTTTGGAACATGAAATGAACAAAACCCCACACCACAAAAACTTGGACAGCCCACCCTCATGGTGGCCGGCCATCACTAGAGGAGAGGGAGAGTGAGAATGAGAAGGAGCCCCAAAAATAATGGGAGCCATCTCATCTAATACCCAAGAGAGAGAGAGAGGAAAGCTATCATGCAAAAGAAATGATAGTAAGAAAAACTCAACACTCAACACCACCATCATCACCTTACAAAGTCCAACCATCATGAACCATGATGACTCAAAAAGTCATGCCATCATGAAGAAATCAAGTCAAAGGATGGTGCACATCATGAAAGCCATCATGATGCAACAAGATGCAAAGAACCCCCTCCACTAATGCCTATTTGCAACAATGCAAATAAACCCTCCTCCACCAATCTTCGGCCAATGAACGGAATAATGGAAATTGGCCGAAACGGAAAGCAAACAGGCAACTCCAGAAAACTGGTCCCGTAATAAATTACAGGAAAACCCCGATACTGTGCATACACACCCGCATCTGTATTTCGACCGAAATACAAATGCAATGAGACAAAATCTACACTGTACTATACTAGAATCCGGCTTAAACCAAAGCCGGCTAGTAATATCTGTTCGATCCTGATCCGTACAATACCGCACGTATCTGATCGAACCCTGCCATATAACCATACGGCCTATAGTACAAACTGTCCGATCCTGATCCGTGCAATACCGCACGTATCTGATCGGACCCTGCCATATCTCCATACGGCCTCTACAACCTTTCGCCCGAAAGCTTGAGTAACTGAATGTGGGGGACTCTAAAGACTCATCAACACCTTGGTTGTGGATTTAACCACTAGCACGTTAGAGGTATAAGCCAATACATAACGGGCTACCAGGTATTGACCAAAAGGGACGTCTGTGAGCGAACTCAGCCTGACTCCCTACTGAGCCTGTCAGTGACAATATCCGTACAGTCCGGTCCGTTCGTCTATGAGCATCGCATGGCGGGCCTAGGGGGTTGGTAAAAGTCAGACCCCCAAAAGCGGTACAAGTCGTGTCGGAGTGTAGCCCAGAACACCCTGAGATACTACTGGAATACCTACCAGTAAATCTCCTTGCCTCGGCCGAGGGCTTCGTGTAATGGCTCTCCTAGACACAGCACGACCTCACCCCCAATACCGGGAGAGACGAACCCCTGAAGATACGCTCACTGCCTCCATGTAGCTCGGGACTGTACCCAACTAAAACCTGTTTGCACGACTCCTTTGAGCCGTGGTAGGGTAGTAATCAAAGTACAGTGGGAACTCACACGAGACAAATGACGATCCCCAGGTCGATGAACTAACCTGCACACATGTCACCAGGGAACTGCCATCTGACGTCTGGTATATGACCAACTAGCATGTTCCCGGCGAGTCCTGTCCGGTGTACTCATAACCCAATGAGCACCTGTATACATCTTAGGTGATCCAACTGACACCAGTGGCTTGTGAGACCGGCCACCGCCCCTCGTCGGGGTCTCGACTGTATACACTAGTCTACTATGGAGAATCGATGCCCTGTCTCGAAACTCTCACGACTAGGGACCTTTTAAGGATATGCTTATAGACCCCCAGCTCCCACTTATATGATCGTCCTCATACTGCTGGTGGTCAAGCAAGAATCCTAGGGGCTCTATCAACGTGTAATAGCGACGTGTCAGGTCACTTAAAACAGTACACGATGATAAAGGTAAACCAGATAGCATACTATCATCTCGAGTAAGACTGTCCTACCGGGATAGGTCCTCCCTCAATCATTGCAATCACGTACCTGTGATCCAATAATTGACTCTGAGGGCACTATCTCCAACAATCTCCCACTTGCACTCAAGGCTAATTATTGCGATGTCGCATACTCACAGCCCGTGTGATACCGAACACCCAACTCCTCTACTAGTCAGTCTCACAAAGCTCGTTTGCGAAACTATTGCGTTCGAGGAATAGCCTCAGTGAGTGGATCCGCCTTGTTGTCTCTTTCCATGTCTCTCTATATCTCAAGTTCGCGGAGAAACCCATCTCCCGAAATGAGCAATACCTGTCTTAGAATGTGTCTGGATGTCTGATGGGACATAGCTCATAAATGAGCTCCAAATCCAAACTTCTTAGACTGTATCGTCAACTGAACTTAATCAGTATCCTACGCCATGCCACCCTCAGTATTGCCTTGGACCACCTGTCCAAAATACTGCCCCTCATCAGAAGGAAAACTATAGCTCTGACAACCTCCTTATCGTCCATGTCACCTTGGAAGCCTGGAATGATAACTGTTTCCCGAATGAGGCTGTCGTTATCATATCCCTAGAACATCCACTTATGTTCTAAAACTGCTTCCGACTGTTTCTCCAGGATTGGATTAATGTCAACTTATTGCATCTAGTGCAAGAACAATGTCTGGTGTGGTACTTGACATCTCATGATTGACTCAATCGCCTGAGCAAGTGATCTGCCAATCATGCACATCCCTCTCCCCTTTAGTCTGTAAGACACCTTTAGAGAGGGTGACTCCATTACCTGCAGGTACACTACCGTGCCAGGAGTCGTCCATTCTAAATACTCTTAGAATGCTGTCTAAGTACCCAGATTGGGAAACCACCCAAATCTAGATCTAAAACCATAGATCTAGTAACCAGTTTGTCTGATATAATGTCCAAGTCCCATATGGAGAAACAACTGTGTGACGACCAAAGTATAACCGATTGTAGTATAGGAGTTTCCTTTCCTACTTTGTGTATGTCATCCAAATATCATGACATCACACCCTACTACCTTCTCAACAGATCCATCCCTTATTCTGATGAAGTCAAACCCATGACTGTCACGTCAGAAATAGATGATCTATCTCCGCTACTGGTGCTTCAGTCTATAAATAGACATAAGCTACCTGTCCACCAATGCTTCCGCTGCTCCCACTGACTATGACAACCTTCTGGCAGAGTCATATACACGTACACTTCTAAAACTAGTTTAGAACGACGCTATACTCATCCTCCCGCCGGGTCTCGCACCCTGGAACAACAGCAATGGTAATTGTAGGTAAACAAGAACTTCCCTGTCACCGTCCTTGAGGCTACCGTAGTACCTCTCGGGTGCCTGAAGTTACCCACCTTATCTGTGGAGTGGCCAATGGAATGTCAAACCGGATTGAATCTTAAGGTTCCTTATCAAATCTTCAGTAATCGTTTATGGTTCTGGAATCACTTCCAGTTCTACCATACTCCCACTACTGTTTTCTGAAAAAATCCATTTTTATTAAAACTGTGGCGGGTCTAGAACAATATTGCTATTGTTCATCCAGATGGTAGAAAATCAACCCGCGTCATAGCCTGGGTCAACCCACAAACAGCCATTACAGAAACGTGCCTTGAGTTGTCCAGTGTCTGGTTTTAAGCATAAGCCGGACAACTCCCCGTATCTTAACATCGTTAAGATATGAACTGTTCTATATCATATATAGAACCAGAGGCACTGATTTAATTGAACCAGATTCAAATCATGCAACTGTCTCCAGTGCATGTCAACTAAATGGAAGGAGGCCGATCAGCGTTACTCAACTTAGGAATGCTTCCATTTATGAGTAACCTGAAAGAAAAGCAATTTCTCTTAATCACTACTATCAACTGAATACCATATACAAGTATCTACATCTTCGATCACTTTGAAGAATCCCGATACTTGCTACACGTGGTTCTCTACTCTATTCAAATACCTATAACTTCTCCAAATTCGGACCCTGTGTTTCCACGAAACACCTGTCTAAAAACTAGAGAAGTCATAAGTAAACCGAATATAGTACGAGGACCAACCCCTCTGTCCTGATGGACCCTGGACATCATACAATACTCTGTACAAGTCCCTTGAGTCTGATAACTCACTCACTGTGTGTCGTAGGTTGAAAACTGTACTTATGGTTAAGAAGAATTACACCGCTGTTTAATGCTCCTTACCTAACCATCCACTGATATAGGTAAATGTCGTAGACATAATTTCAGAAAGGTATATCTCACTCTATGAAAATAGACGTACAGATATATCAATTTGAAATTGGTGCACAACAGCGGATATTCAAAACCAAATATTTGCCAACCGGCAAACAGCCCAGGTGATTTCCTCAAATATCACCGATTACAACGAATCCCGATATAATGAGGATAATCACCCAATTCCCAATAACTTACTCCCACTCATCATCTGTAAAACCATACAGATGTGAGAATCGTACCTGGTAAATACATACCCTGGAGTAAGTATCTAATTGGGAAATCAGTTTTCCTTTAACAGTACACAGTGAAACTGAAACATTGAAATGTTCCGATGGGGTATTCTGGTATTCCTAGTAATGCCTCTTCCAGATTCACGACTGTAACCGTATAGTTCTTTGCCACCTCTCCAAATCCCTTCATATGTCTTTAGTCTTTACCTTCTGTACACCCCTTTAGGCCAAATGGTTTTCTTCCTTCCCTACCGTTCGGCACCAGCCTATGGTTTGGAAGAAGACTATCCAATAAGCATAATGGGTGTACTGTTCCAATCCTAGGAACACTCGCAATGCGAGAGAAGGTGAAGATAAAGGACACCTGAATAAACCTTATTCCTATTTCTCCTGAACCAGAATCCATCCCCGAACTGGAACAAGTTCCTTTCGAGTTCGTATATAACCATACGATGGAGTATCCAATAAACTGTGGATCTTCGTAGTGACACGGAGTGTTCTAGAGAAATACAAAGGTGATTTGGGAGTGGTAATGAAATACCTGGTTTGGTCGTGAATATCTGTTGCAATTTACTTTGCCCTCTTACTAATCCCTTGCTTTGTCTGAACTTAATACCTTCTGCACACCATCATTATGCTAATTGGTTTCCTTCACTCCCTACCGGTCGGCACCAGCCTAAGGTTTGGAAGAAGACTATCCAATTTGCGTAATAGGTGTACTATCTCCTAAACCAAGGAGTACTCGCAACCTGAGAGAAGGTGAAAGGAAAAGACAACTGAATAGTCCTATTCGTTTCCTCCAGAACCTGAAACCATCCTCGAATAAATTCTTTCGAGTTCGTATCTAACCATACGATGGTTTTGTCCAATGGAAGTGGACGTTCGTAGTAATACGGGGTGTCCTGGAGAAAAGGGTAAAAGTAGGAGTGGCAATGAGGTTTGCAACTCTGACAATCCAAAAGCCGATGTTAAGAAGGTTCGGTCAACTTGGTCACTGAGTCATAGTCTTAGGGTCGGGTCAATGGTCGCTGCCAAAGAGAGGGAGAAAAGAAACACTCAGTGTGCACTCTAACCTAGATCAGAATGGTTACCAATTTATCTAATCTGGAATCCTCCCACTGTACCTCAAATTCTCCTCCAAACCTGAAAGAAGAATTAGTCGGGGTCACCCGAGGAGTAAACTAACTCATCAGTGGGAATCGGGATCCAACTCTCATCGCATGATAACGTGACGGAATCCGCTCACGTCATCACACTCCAGAAGGTATGCGCATATCTGGCAAGTTTCAGTTCTTTTGAAACTCCCGATGTGATTTATGCCCCATGCTCTTATGACCTTGACTTTGGCCAACAAATCATAAGTCACATGTCAAGTTCTACCCGTCATTCTCCAGGTTGATTCGAATCCACCCGCACATACCCTTGACTTTGGCCAACAAGGCAGTACGACTGTTCCAAACCAACGCATCTATCTATGCTGCATATGAATAACCAACAGCTACCCAACACTGTGCCTTGACTTTGGCCAACAAACACAGCTTGAATACTATTGACTACCCATATGAAACGACGGAGGGCTACGAATGGTTTCTGGAGAAAACCTTTAACGTAAAGAACTTGATATCGTTGAAGGAACTGATAGCTTTTAAAAATATAGTGACGAAAACCGTTGCTAAAGAGGTCACTCCCGGTGAAGGGATCTCGGCTCTTTCCCCGTAGAATGAGGTGCAGGATATTCCAACTGAATACCACGGTGCAAAGCAAAAGTAGTCGGCTATAGTGAAGTTAATGCCCTGACGCAAACTTCTGTCCAAGGGGTCACTCCCGGTGAAGGGATCTCGGCCCTTGCCTCGTCGACTGAGGAGCAGGATATTCCAAATGAATACCGCGATGCAAAACAAAAGTGAACGTCCTTGCAATAACAGCTTTTTGAAAAGTGTTCCAACAACATCAGATTAGGTTTGTTTTTAACTTGCATTGATCCGAATCAACGCAGTCCCATCAATTGATCACACCAAAAAGAACGAAAATATACTGATGTACGTATATGCCATCCGCATTCGCCACTGGGTCCCGTCATTACCCGTTAGGTTAGCTAACTAACGACAGAGCGAGGACTGGACTAGCGCGGATGCAAAACATATACAACATCTACTAATATATATACCAATATATTATATTCGCTCAAGGCGTGAATAAAATGCAACATCACAGAAATGTACAGCATCACAGAAACAATACAGATATCTGGGATCCCCGGGTTTCACAGAGCCACTACTGAAACCCGACGTTCCCCTGGTCGTGTGGATAGCCTGTGCAATGAAATCCTAGACCCCTACGGGCGCGGCAAGTTACCCGCCAAAACCTGAAGCGAGGCAGCCCCTTTCAGCGCCGTGAATGGACCACCCAGCACTTCACGGAATCCGGTAACTTGGGCACCCCTCCTGGGTCAACCTGTACCCCCTACGAGTGCGGCGAATAGCCCGCCAATTCTAGAGTGAAGCCCCCTCCGTCTCAATGCCATGAGATGCGGGCTTGTTGCCTTCTAGAATCCGGCTATCCGTGCACCCCTCCGCGGGGTAATCCTAGTACAAAAAGTAAAATATACATACAACGGGTACATCGACCGCAACCTGGCCGTGCCCCAAAATAATAATACAAACAGGCAGTGACGGCAGTCCACATGTCGGACGCTCGCCCCGCAATATCAAATGTACATAATACAACAAAACTGTACTAGCATTGCATCCAGGCTATCCCCCACGACCGATCCGCAACATCACAGCAAATACATAGAACATCAACGTGAATGTCACGTTCGCAAATCCGTCTAACCGGGCTATAGCAGTTAGACCGGATTTACCGATCGAGTGACATTCACGGTCGTAGATATAATGTAAATACTGTGAAAAATGTGTTTAAAATATCCGACCGATCAAAATTTAACAAGTGGGCCCCAAAATAATACTGTAGCAGTTAAAGAAATTATGGGCCCAAAATTAATGTTCCAAAACCCCTAAAATAAGCCCAGAGGCCCACTGGAAAAATCCGACCCATTGAAAATTTCATTCTGCGGCGGAAACGCGGCCCCAGGTGGGTATTGGCCGTGGTTCCGCGCTCTGACTGAAAAGTCAACGGCTCGAATTTTCCCAGAAGTCTTATGTCATCCTGTACAGTACTTTTATACAACCTGAAAAATTTTTGGAGACCAAAAAATTTCAACAGAAAACTGTCGTGAACAAAAATGTAGATTTTGGAATTTTGGTCGATCGGAAATGCAAAACACATTAAACCAAGCTAGACTAAGTTAATGGCGAGGCTCTGATACCACTGTAAGTGCACGGCGGCGCCCCGGCCGTCAATCCGACGGCCAAATGCGGAAGCGGTGATAAACTTTAAATTTTCTTGAACTGGCAAACCGCCGCGCACTAATACCCGGATCGAACCATTAATTAGTCCTAGCTATCTACAAGAAAGGGAATAGAGATATACCGACGATCCAAGTCCTCCGGTCTTCTCGTCATAGTCCCGATATCCTGCGGAATGTCCCGTCTCCTCCTCGTCGCCGGAAGTGCACCACATCGCCTACTTCTTTTACGGGCTCCCACCTCAATACCGAGGCAACTCAGGCACGAAGCCGGCTACTCGACGTGCCCAAGATTCGCTGTAGAATGTGTAGTGAAGAAGTCTCATTTGGGGTATGTGGAATTGCCTTTTTGGTGGAGGAATGATACAAGAACAATGTGGAGGGACTTTTGGGGATTTTGGAACATGAAATGAACAAAACCCCACACCACAAAAACTTGGACAGCCCACCCTCATGGTGGCCGGCCATCACTAGAGGAGAGGGAGAGTGAGAATGAGAAGGAGCCCCAAAAATAATGGGAGCCATCTCATCTAATACCCAAGAGAGAGAGAGGAAAGCTATCATGCAAAAGAAATGATAGTAAGGAAAACTCAACACTCAACACCACCATCATCACCTTACAAAGTCCAACCATCATGAACCATGATGACTCAAAAAGTCATGCCATCATGAAGAAATCAAGTCAAAGGATGGTGCACATCATGAAAGCCATCATGATGCAACAAGATGCAAAGAACCCCCTCCACTAATGCCTATTTGCAACAATGCAAATAAACCCTCCTCCACCAATCTTCGGCCAATGAACGGAACAATGGAAATTGGCCGAAACGGAAAGCAAACTGGCAACTCCAGAAAACTGGTCCCGTAATAAATTACAGGAAAACCCCGATACTGTGCATACACACCCGCATCTGTATTTCGACCGAAATACAAATGCAATGAGACAAAATCTACACTGTACTATACTAGAATCCGGCTTAAACCAAAGCCGGCTAGTAATATCTGTTCGATCCTGATCCGTACAATACCGCACGTATCTGATCGAACCCTGCCATATAACCATACGGCCTATAGTACAAACTGTCCGATCCTGATCCGTGCAATACCGCACGTATCTGATCGGACCCTGCCATATCTCCATACGGCCTCTACAACCTTTCGCCCGAAAGCTTGAGTAACTGAATGTGGGGGACTCTAAAGACTCGTCAACACCTTGGTTGTGGATTTAACCACTAGCACGTTAGAGGTATAAGCCAATACATAACGGGCTACCAGGTATTGACCAAAAGGGACGTCTGTGAGCGAACTCAGCCTGACTCCCTACTGAGCCTGTCAGTGACAATATCCGTACAGTCCGGTCCGTTCGTCTATGAGCATCGCATGGCGGGCCTAGGGGGTTGGTAAAAGTCAGACCCCCAAAAGCGGTACAAGTCGTGTCGGAGTGTAGCCCAGAACACCCTGAGATACTACTGGAATACCTACCAGTAAATCTCCTTGCCTCGGCCGAGGGCTTCGTGTAATGGCTCTCCTAGACACAGCACGACCTCACCCCCAATACCGGGAGAGACGAACCCCTGAAGATACGCTCACTGCTTCCATGTGGCTCGGGACTGTACCCAACTAAAACCTGTTTGCACGACTCCTTTGAGCCGTGGTAGGGTAGTAATCAAAGTACAGTGGAAACTCACACGAGACAAATGACGATCCCCAGGTCGATGAACTAACCTGCACACATGTCACCAGGGAACTGCCATCTGACGTCTGGTATATGACCAACTAGCATGTTCCCGGCGAGTCCTGTCCGGTGTACTCATAACCCAATGAGCACCTGTATACATCTTAGGTGATCCAACTGACACCAGTGGCTTGTGAGACCGGCCACCGCCCCTCGTCGGGGTCTCGACTGTATACACTAGTCTACTATAGAGAATCGATGCCCTGTCTCGAAACTCTCACGACTAGGGACCTTTTAAGGATATGCTTATAGACCCCCAGCTCCCACTTATATGATCGCCCTCATACTGCTGGTGGTCAAGCAAGAATCCTAGGGGCTATATCAACGTGTAATAGCGACGTGTCAGGTCACTTAAAACAGTACACGATGATAAAGGTAAACCAGATAGCATACTATCATCTCGAGTAAGACTGTCCTACCGGGATAGGTCCTCCCTCAATCATTGCAATCACGTACCTGTGATCCAATAATTGACTCTGAGGGCACTATCTCCAACAGTTCTGTCTTGTTGCATTGGGGCGGCCCTGAATAGACTGTCTCTTTTTCCTCCTCGGTATCGCTCCCGAAGACCGGGATAGTGGTGATAGCTTTTTGCTTATTCTCCGGTTTATGGCATCTTTCCGTGTCTTCAAAGTCTGGTAGGAAATACTTTGCATCCTCGTATTTGCGGACTTCATTCATGGAGAATGGGTTTAGTTCCCCCGTCACATTGTACTTGAGACCATCTTTAGAATACTTCATACACTGATGTTGTGTAGAAGGGATGATGTTGTATTCGTGTAACCAAGGCCTGCAAAGCAAAGCGTTATAGCAAGTCTTAGCGTCAATGACATGAAATTTGATGTCAGTGATGAGCAGCCCGAAACATAATGTGAGAATTACAGACCCGAGCGTCTTTGATGACTGGGAGTCAAAACCGGAGATGGTGATTTTATCTCGAGCTAGGTGTTGCACGCTCATGCAAATTTCCTTTAGCACCCTCACGTTGAGAAGGTTGACAGAGGACCCGTTGTCAGTTTGGATCTTCCCTATCTTGATGTCATGGCAATACCCAGTAACATACAAGGGACGGTTGTGCTCGCACGTTCTGAGGAGGAGATATTCATCGCTGAAGGTGATATCGGCCGTGTGGACTTCTTCCAGCTCTTCCTTCATCTTTTCTTCCGCCGGGAAGTCTTGAAACTGGTCGGGCTCTTGTAATGCCTTGATCAAGGAATCTCGCACCTCTTTGGATAGGAGGAGGGCATCCAAGATACTCAATTGTTAGGGTAACTTTCTCAAATACGCTAGGACATTGCAATCCACCCTGGCTTTTCTTAAGTGGGTCCTTGGCTGCAAGATCTTCGATGACTCGATCATCGAGGGCGATATCCTCAGAGACTTCTTCCTTCCCTTTATCTTTTTTGTTCGTCCCTTTGTTTGTGGGTCCGAGATTCTTTTTAGGAAACGTACGGCTGCGCAGCTGAATATTCTCACAGTTCTTTATCTTTTCTTCTGTCTCGGAGGTGGATTCGTTGAAGAAAGGGCCGAAGGCTATTTCTTCGTCAGAGTCACTTCCGAAGGTAAAAACTTGTGATCCCCCAGATTCAACCATGTGACAGTTGCCGGTAGTTCTTCCATGTTCATCTGTCGCACTTTTTCACTGTCGACGAGATTCACGCTTCATCCTCTTAAAGTGTTGCCTGTGAGTGACATATCCTTGCCGCCATTTTTTAAAGGCCATGCATTCTTCGGTAGGATGTGCAATCCTCTGATGGTATAAACAATAGGTTGGATGTACATCCGCTTCGTTAGGGTGCATACAGCCGGGAGTACTTCCTTTGAAAGGTGGCGGCTTCATTCCCATGGATAAGGCTTTGGCGAACCGTTTCCTCGTTTTAAGTTTGTTTTTGTCTGTGGTGGATGTGCTCTGATCTGGTGGGAGTGTTTTGTGAGCCATCCCTACCGTGACTTCTTAAAATTGATGCCGATTCCTGGCCCTTTCGAATATGGCCATTTCGCGTTCTTGATCATCCTTGCTCTTTTGACGGGCTTCATTCAGCAACATGTCAATCATCTCGTCAGACGGTTCTAAGTGTTTTGGCTCCGATCCTGCCCCCAGCTCCTCTATGTTGTTTTCTAACGCCGAGTGAACTTATTCTACATTTAGTGACGAGTGAGAGATCATGTGGCAATTTGCCATATCATCTTCAGATTCTTCTGACGAGTCATCTCTGTCATCATTGTCGTTATTTCCGCTCTCAAGGATATTGTTGAGAAATTCTTGGAGTGTGACCGGGGTTCATGCCCTTTGGTTGTATTCCTCTATCACGTCAATATGTTTTTGCAGGCATGTGCGCTTGTCATCAGGCTTCACGGGCTTTTTGGTCTCCTTCTTCTTCTTCGAAGACTTTGACGGCTGGGTTTGAGCATTTTGACCATCGCTACCAATTCTTGGCTTCGGGCATGGTTTCAGCATTCCCTCAATGATATCAGGTTCCAGCGGGCTTCTCCACCTAATCGCCAGACATGTTTGGAGATCGTTTAGCATTCGTTTTGTTTTGGCTGAAAGAGCGACCTCCCATGGAGCTTCTTCTATGAAAAAGCATGATGCCCCTGGCGTGTCTACCTTTTTAGAAGCGTGTGCTTGGGGCGGGTTTACCTTCCAATTCTCAGACAGGGCGAATTTGCTCTGTTGGTATTGGTCTTCAATCCAGCCTTTGAAGATAGAGCAATCTTCAATGGCCTACTGCTCGGTGGTAGGGGCAGTAATTAGGATTGTTGGCGTCGCCCGGCTGCAGTGGACGTCTTGGATTTAGCAGATTGATGAGCCTATTGCGTACCGCCAGCTCAAACAGTCTCCTCGTTTTATCCTGGGGAAACGAATAAGGGCGTTTTAGCTTCTCATTGAAGAATCGCTGTCTATCGTTTTGGCGATCAACTGGTTTTGGATCACTGGGCTGCTGCTGAGCATTGGCGACGAAGGTCGCTTTCCCTTTTCCCTTTTCGTTTTGAGGCTCCATTTTTGAGGAAGATGATCTATGGCCCATTTGGTCCATTTGGTCCAGCTTGTCAATCAAGGCCTGGAAGGTAGTCGGCTTGAAAAACATCATGAACTGTGATATAGTTGCCTGCGGATTGAGGGTAGCCACAAACATGCCTACTGCAGAAGCTTCTTCGATGCGTTGTTCACATTTTGACCATAGGTTCCGCCACCGGATTGCATACTGAACCCAAGTTTCTCCCGGCTTCACCCTGACATTGATCAATGCCGTGATTGGGGTACGTTCACTAGTGCTTGTGAAACGCTGGGTGAATAGCAATTCCATCTCCGTAAAAGTTTTAACAGAGTCGCTGGGAAGCTCTGAATACCATTCGAATGCCGTCTCCGCCAAGCTGCCGACGAATTGGCGAAGCAGTAGCTTATCGTCACCTCCAGTGTTGCCGCACAGAGCCCTGAACTGAGCGACATGTTGGTGGGGATTGCCTGTCCCCTTGTATACGTGAAACTTAAGAATCGTGTATCCTGCCGGGTACTTAATCTGATCGTACCAGCTTGGATATGGTCGTCCAGTTCTGAAAACTTGGCCAGCGGCTTCGTTCGCTTGATGATCTCATATCTGTTGAGCTATGTAATCTTCGAGCTCAGCTTTCGAGATTATTTCCTCCTTTGCAGCTGAAAAGGCCGGAAGAGGGTTTGATGTCTCCCCTTTATCGTCTTCAATTATTACTGGAGGATCTTCGGCTGGAGGGTCCGGCTAGATCATTATGTCCACCATATCTTGGAACAATAGCGCCATTTATTTTATGTTGACCGCTTGTTCTGCGACCTCTTTGTCTTCATCTCGAGCATTCTTCGAAGAAACTCGGCGTCGGTTTCCTGTTCTTGGCGCTGTCCCGGTGACGTCTCCGGGCTTTCTTTCGGTCCAGTGAGCGCGGTCATCTTCATTAGCATCTCCTGGAGCTTTTGCTATTGTTACTCCTGAGCCCTAGTTACTAATCTTGTAAGTGGTCGATGACCCCCAGAAGCATGGCTTTCCTCTTTTCCGGAGGCCATGTAAACGGTATGCACTACCATGCCCCTAAACTTGTGGCGTTTGGGTTCAGTACCTTTGGGATTCATCGTAAGCACGGGGATTTTCTCCGGCCTTCTCCTTTTATGGGTGGTCGAAGTTGAGGGGGCCGTTGCAATAGGCACCCGTACAGACGATACCTTCCATAACATGGCGGCGGGGTGGTCCTCCTCTTCCCGAACCTTTATTTTCTTCTGTCGGCGGGAGTATTCCTTGTCGATTATAGAGTCTTGAACTCTCCGCCAGACCCTGTGGATTTTTTAGGACAGCTGCTAAGGCGGCTGCTCCGGCTTTGCGTTCGTAACATTTTCAGCAAATGGAGGAGACCTCTTCAATATGGCAGTTGGAGAGTTCTTGCGCACCCTCCTGAGCGGCTCAAAGTTGTTCCCAGTTGGAACAACAACATCGATTTCCACCATTGGAGCTGCTGAGGTAAATCCAGAAGGGGAACTGCCCCCAGTTTTCCTCACTCGGCGCTAGTGGCGACGTCGAGCATGTCTTGCAGATGGGTCTGGCTCAGTTACGGGGGTAGCTTCATCATGCCCCCTTTTCTGGTGAAGGGTTGCTGTTGGTGCCAGCCTATCGAAGACTGACGTCCACTGAGATGAAACGTTCAACCTGTCGAAGACTAACTTTCGGATAGGGGAAGAAGCTTTGGTGGCTTTGCCTGAAGTTGGAGTTGGAACAAACAGTCTTGTGATGACTAATCCTTTAGCAGGAGAAGCCCCTTTGATGACTTCATTTACTAGAGGTGGAATAGCTATCCATTTCGGGATAACTCCTTCGGGTATTGCAGGCTTCTTTATGGGTCCACTAGAGCTCAGGCTCAGTCTGTCAAAGACCGATATAGTAGACTTGGGATTGGACGGCCCGTTGAGAGGGTCCGTGGTAATTGTAAGTCGATCAAAGACCGACTTCTTCGGAGCTTCCTGTGACGGCATTAGGACGCTGAAGCTTACCGGTGGGATCATGGTCCTAATGAACAGTCCAGTGGTGGCCTGAGTCACATGTTCCACTGGCATGGTGAAGATGGAGGCCGCTTGGGGCCCATAGGTCACTCCTCCAACGAGGACGGAGTGGGAGTTGCTGTTGCAGTTGGAAGCCATTTTCTCTGCACGGGAGCAAGATACCAAATCTTAGTATCTCGAATCCAGGGGCAACCACATTAAACCGCGACTCGTTTGCGAACACGACACACGAAGTGTGGAGTAGAAAGAGGAAGAGGTCCCACCGGGCGTGCCAGAATCTGTTCTCCGCCGAAAGACGCGACCGAGACATTGGGACGTCTGGCCTGAATTTTTGGGGGCAGATGCTATTTGGTTTTATCCGTCCACCTCTCCAAAGATGCCAGGTTGATTTATGGCACCGTGTATCAGAGGTTTAGACAGATGTGGCCGTTGTAGCAGACTTCGTCAGATTCCCCCTCATGTATGAGGGGTTTTTTATTGTGGGGACGCTCTTCCCTGCAGGCGCAAACCCCTGCAGTTAATTACACTACCGCATAGCGGTAACCACTTTCTGCTTCTCTAGATGGTCCCTTGGTGTTGTGTGTGTTTGTTTTATTTTTGGTTCCCCGTGGATTGCATACGGAGACTAATTTGTGTTGTCGCCCGTAGGGCGTGGATTAGTCCAAATCAGTATTTTCTTAGATTTGGGTTTGGGTTGGTTTAAGAATCATTAATCTTATTTTAGATTAAGATCAACTTAAATGTTTGTTGAGGATACGTTAGTCTAATCTTAAATTAAGATCCACTCAACATGATTTGAGGATCATTTAAATCCAACGAAAGAGCATTTGAACTCTATCGTTTTAGTTTAGGGACGTTACGGTCCATTGTTAGTTTTAGGATATTGCGGTCCATCGGGTTTAGAGACATCATAGTCTGGTTTAAAGACGTCATAGTCTGTGAAGTTTAAAGACATCATAGTCTGTATGGTTTTGGTTTAACCGTTTAGGGATGAGCTAAAAGTTATTGGTTATTGGGACCCTCCATCTCTCTGAAGACGTTGAAGAATTACAACGACATATATCAGAGGTGTAAAGAGATGTACTCTTGAACCAATGTCGATTAGGGGATCGGTAGTCAGGTTTGGGACTAAGACCAATTAAAAAAGATTGTGAGCACTTGGGCTTGGTTCATCTGAATTACGGACTTGAGGCCAACTTAGGCCCGGTCCACTCAATTTTGAATAAAATGTTGAACATTTGTTTAGGCTCGGTCCTTTTTTTGTTCAACAATGCTGAGCATTCATTTGGATTCTGACACCTCTCTTCCTTTTTGTTTTACTTGTATTCTTTTATATGAAGTGTTAAACACTTAGCTCCCTGCGGTGCTCACGTGTGGACACGTAGGCACCTTCAAGATATGAGCGCTGCTTTTAGATATATTTCTCTCCATACGAGTGCTGAGCGATTGTTTCATTAAATGGTCACATGCAGACACGTGAGCTAATATCCAAATGTAAGCGCTGCATTTGGGCTCATTCCCTTTTCTGTATAAGTGCTAAGCACTTTTAGAGGGCCGCGTGGGATCACATGACCTGATCTTAGTTCTCTTTCGCTCACCAAGGGTGCTCACATGGGAGCACGTGATCGGCCATTATCATGTTGGGTGCTAATCTTTTTACGTGCATGGAGATCTTGAGTTTTGAGACTTTCAAGCCTACTATTTTGTAAGAATTAAATGCTTAGGACTTAATTTTTTTCTCTTAGGTTTGGGATCTATATGGTAGAATCTCCTCGATGAGAATTAAATTCTTAACTTGTGAGGAGATCTGCTTCTGCAGATTTTTCACCATAAGGAAGTGCTAAGTTCTATATGAAGGGTTAAACCCTTGTTTTATCGGAGGAATTAAATTCCTATATACTTTTTGGGAGAATTAAATTCTATGAAATTAGATCTTCCCCTAGGTTTTGGATCTACATGCCAGGATCTTCTCGATGAGAATTAAATTCTCAACTTGTGGGGAGATCTACTTCTGCAAATCTCAACCAAAGAAAGAACTAAGTTCTTTTTAGAAGAGTAAAACTCTTATGGAAGTGAAAAGGAGATGAGATATTCTTTGTGTTTCGTTCCTTCTCTTACATAGAGTTTCTTTATCTCTTTTAAGTGGCCTTCTTCTCTCTGGAGAATTAAATTCTCTAAGCTTACGAGGGGGTTTCTCTCTCTCTCTTTTTCTTTATCCTTTTTTCTGTCTCTCCTCTTTTTGTGTCTCTTGGCTCCTATTTATAGGAGAAAGAAGAGAATCAATTTGTTTAGAAAATATCTCATTGAGAGATTTTGATTGATCTTCTAATCAACCAACATGATCGTTTAGATTACTCGGTGAATTTTATTTACCGTTGGATTTTTAATCCAAGGATTTCTGTTTTACAGAAGATATTTTTTTTTTGTTCTTAACAAGTTTAGGATGATATTTTCTTGCACAGATTTTTTCTGGTGATTGGTAATTTTTAATCACCATTGGATCTTTAATCCAACGGTGCTCTGTTTTATAGAGCGTAATCTTTCTTGTTTAGAAAGGTCCAAATAAATATTTTCCAAATAAGGTTTTTGGTCCCTTTTAATTAGAATTTACTTCTATCGGTTCAGAAGGCATAGGAGTTTTTATCACGTGTAGCACGTGACCCCATCAAGTTAAGACCACAAAAAGGTGTCACGTGCTATCACGTGAGTTTTTCTTGTCCAATTGTTTGCTTTATTCAGGCGCCTATATACTTTGTCTATAGCGCTCACGGGTCTGCACGTGAGGCCTAATTTTGGCTTAGTTTTGTCAAGCGCAGTGTCTATCTCGTGTGGGCACGTGATGCTTCACTTGGGGACTTTTTCCCGTTGCTTTATTTATTTCTTTATTTTCCGTAAGGGAACACTCACGTGGGCTCCAATGTGCAAAACACAGGAGCGCCTATCATATATAAGAATTAAATTATTAAGTAGCGCCCATGTTCACAACACTTGAACACCAGCGCCCAAATTAAAACTAAGTAGAATTAAATTTTACATGGGGATTTTCCTTAAAATCTGGGATACTCTCTGTTAAACAGGACCGTTGGATCAAAAATCCAATGGTAATGATAAATCATTAAATAATAGAATTAAATTCTATTAGGAGAAAATATCTCTCTAATCTTTCTAAGTAAGAAAGATATTCTCAGTTGGATCAAAGATCCAATAATAGAATTGAATTCTATTTTGGGAATATATTTTCCCAATCTTTCTAAACAAAGAAAGATTGTTCTCTGTAAAATAAAGAGCCCTTAGATTAAAAATCCAATGGTGATTAAAAATCACCCTTTGACAGAATAAAATTATATATATGGGAAAATATTTCCCCAATCTTATTAAAAATAACAAAATATATTCTGTGAAACAAAATATGCTGGATCAAAGATCCAACGGTGGATAAAATCCTCCGAACAATTTTGAGAAAAATTAAATCGATTGGAATCTCTCAACGAGAGGTTTTCTAAAAAACTAATTATCAAACTTGCCTCTACTATATAAAGGACCCGAGACTTGAAGTCTCAAAGGGCGAGAACCCCCCTAAGTTTCTGAAAACAAAAAGATAGAAACTGCAACCGAGAATTAAATTCTCCTTCAACAAAAATCCACTTGTTCTTTCAAACTTTAGGTAAAAAAAAAGAGATCAAAATATCTCCTTTGCCTAGTATAAAGGGAAACAGGGGTTTAAACCTTCATAAAAAGAACTTAGTTCTTCTTCTGATATGTGATTTGCAAAGCAAATCTCCCCACAAGTTGAGAATTTAATTCTTAACGGGGGGATTATGTTCTACAAACTCAAAATCTAGGGGAAAGAACTAGATTAAAAAAGAACTTATGGTTCTAGGGATTTAATTTTTCTAAAAATAGGGTTTAACACTAAAAAAACTTTGTTCTTATAAAGAAAAAATATAAGAACTTAGTTCTTAAAGGAAACTAGATCCCAGATCTTCAAAACAAAGGTCTTGGTGATCATTAATGGTCAAAATGCCATCAACAGAGATTCAATCTCTAAAGAGGAAAAAAACTTAGCGCCTCGTGTGCATCCCACGTAGGCGCCTCTAACAGATTCCCAAAACAAAAGGAATCAGCGCCTCACATGAAAAACACGTGGGTGCCCAAAACAAAAGGAATCAATGCCTCACATGAAAAATACATGGGCGTCCAAAATAGAAGGCCAGTGCCTCATGTGAAATACACGTGGGCGCTGAGTAAAGTGCTTAGCACTTCATATGCAGCCAAAACAGCTGAGTGCTTAGCACTAATTAGGCAGCGTCCAGTGCCTCACGTGAAACACCCGTGGGCCCACAAAAAAATAAATGGGATAGCGCCTCATGTGTTTCTAACGTGGACGCCATTTAAAAAGTGCTTAGCGTTGTATATAGTCAAAATGACTGAGTGCTTAGTATCGATTGGGTAGTGCCCATAAGTGAAGGTTTCACATAATACCCATGTGAGCGCCAGAGCTTCAAACAAGTGCTTAGCACTTTTGCATAAAAAAGGGGGTTGAACAAGCAGAGCCCGAATAAGTGCTTAGCACTTTTTGAACAAAAAAAGGGGGACTGAGTAGACTAAGCCCAAATTGGCTAAGTCTTTCTTAAAAATTTTCTTACAGCTTAGCCTAAATGCTCTGTTATTGGATCTTAAATAAAATGATCCTTAAAATATTGCTAAGCTGATCTTAATCTCAAATAAGAATAACGTATCTTTAGTTAAAAATAAATTGAGCCCAAATACTCACATATTTAAGTTGATATTAATCTCAAACTAAATTAACAGTCCTTCAAAAAACAAAATATTTTTGAACTAAAGAAATACATATCCTAAGTTCAAAATCCTAACCCAAATCTAAAACATACGGATTTGGACTAATCCGCGCTCTACGGGCGACGACAAAAATTAATCTTTATATACAATCCACGGGCAACCAAAACAAACAAAATGACATAAAACACGAAGTGAACTGCTCGAGTAGGAGAAAGTTGTTATCACAACGCGTAACGTAATTAACTGCAGGGGCTTGCGCCTGCTGGGAAGAGCGTCCTCACAATAAAAAAAACCCTCACAAATGAGGGGGAATCTGATGAAGTCTGCTACAGCGGTTGCATCTATCCAAACCTCCGATATACGGTGCCATAAATCAACTTGGTATCTTCGGAGAGGTGGATGGATAAGTCCAAATAGCATCTGCCCCCAAATTTAGGCCAGACGTCCCAACGTCTTAGTCCGGTCTTTCGGCGGTGAACAGATACGGGCACGTCCGGTGGGACCTTTTCTTCTTTCCACTCCACACTTCGTATGTCGTGTTTCGCCAACAAAATCGCGGTTCGCTATGGTTGACCTTGGATTCGAGATACTAAAACTTAGTTTCTTTCTCCTGTGCAGAAAATCAATGGCTTCTCAATGCACTGCATGCAACAGCAACTCTCGCTCCACCCTAACTGGAGGAGTGACCTATGGGCCTAATGCGGCCTTTATTTTCTCAATACCAGTGGGGAAAGTTACACAAACCACTACTAGATTGTTCTTTGGGACCAAGCTCCCACCTGTGAGTTTCGGTGCCTTAGCGCCCCAAGAAGAAACTCCTAAAAGGTCATTCATCGATCGACTGGCAACCACAATGGCCCCTCTCAACAGGCCATCCAAATCTGACGTATCAGTCTTCAACAAGCTGAGCAAGAACTCAAACGGGCCTGTAAAGAAGCTTGTGATACCCGAAGGGGCTACCCCAAAACGGCTAGCCCTCCCCACTCCAGCTATAGGTGAAGCCGTCAAAAGTGCTTCCCCCATCAGAAAGTCGGTCTTCGAAATATTAGCCGGCCTTCCTCAAACTTTAACAAGGACGTCGGTCCTCAACAGAATGACGCAAATTGCAGCTCCTCAGCAAAACCAGGGACGTAATGAAGCTACTTCCAAAACTGAGGCAGTCCCATCAACAAGGCACGCTCGACGTCGCCACTAGCGCCGAGTGAGAGAAGCTGGGGCATCTCTCCCTCTGGACTCACCCTATCAGCTTCAATGGTGGAAGTCGACACTGCTGTTCCAACCGAGAACAACTTTGTTCCGCTTAAGAGGGTGCGTAAAAACTCCCCAACGGCGGTTCTAAAAAAATCACCCCGCCTGCAGAAGTTACAATGCAGGCAAAGCTGGAGCGGCCTCATCAGCGGCTCTCCTCGCAAATTCATAGGGTCTGGTGAAATGTCCAGGACTTTGTGATCGACCAAAATCACTCTTGTCAACCAAAGAAATCGAAGGCTCGACAAGAAAAGACCAATCCTCCGCCATACAACGGAGGAGTTCTCCTAAACAGGTGCCTGTCACAACGGCTCCTTCAACTCCAATCTCTCATAAAACAATGAAACTGGAGAAAACTCTACCGCCCGTGGCAAATTCCAAAGGCGATGGATCCAAAGGCCCCAAGTCTGGGGGCATTATCGTCCATACGGTCAATATGACAAATGGGCAAGAAGGGAGCCGTGCTTCGATGAGTCACCGACCGCAAACTCGGTCGCTGACAAAGGATCAGGAGCAACAACAAAAGCTCTAGGAAATGCTGAACAAGATGATGGCACTCACTGGACAAAAAATAAGTCCGGACAAAAAGGCCGAACAGCACCAAGAGCAAGAGACTAATATGGAGTTTCTGCGAAGGGTGCTTAGGAGAAAGGACAAAGAGGCCGCTGAGCAAGCTGCTAACATGAACCAAATGGCTCTCTTATTCTAAAACATAGTTGGAATGATAATCTAGCCAGAACCCCCGGCCGAAGATCCACCGATAATAATCGATGATGACAGAGGGGAAACATCAAACCCTCCTCCGGCCTTATCAGTGGCCAAAGAAGAAACAATCTCCAAGGCCGCCCATGATGATTACATTTCTCAACAAATAAGAGCTCATCAATCTAATGAAGCTGCTGGCCAAATCGTCAGAACCGGACGACCGTATCTAGGCTGGTATGATCAAATCAAGTACCCGCCAGGATATACGATCCCTAAATTCCATGTATATAAAGAGACAGGCAACCCCCACCAGCACGTCGTACAATTCAGAGCTCTGTGCGGAAACATGGAGGCAACGACAAATTGTTGCTTCTTCTGTTCGTTGACAGCCTGTCAGAAACGGCCTTTAAATGGTACTCGGAGCTCCCATATGACTCCATGAAAACATTCACAGAGATGGAATTGCTGGTCACATAGCGTTTCGCCAACGCGAGCGAACGCACTCCAATCACGGCATTAATCAATGCTAGGGTAAAGCCGGGAGAAACCTGGGTCCAATACGCGATCCGGTGGCGGAACCTATGGTTTTAATGCGAACAACGCATTGAAGAGTCTCTTATTGTGGGCATGTTCATCGGGACCCTTGATCCTTAAACGACTGTGTCCCGGTTCAAGACGTTCTTCAAGCCCGCAACCTTTCAGGCTCTGATAGATAAACTGACCCAAATGGATCAGATGGGCCATGGGCCTTCCTCCTCAAATAAAGACCCTCGAAATAACATGTGTAAAGGGAAATCTTCCTTCATTGCCAATACGCAAAAACAACCGAGTAGCCCAAAACCGGCTACTTTCCAAAACAACCCGTGCCCGCGCCCATCCTTGGAGGAAAAACTAGGATGCGCTTACTCGTTTCCCTACGACAAGACGAGGAGACTGTTCGAATTGGAAATGCATAATAAACTCATCACATTGTCAGACACGCGGCGTCCACCGCAACCCGGCGACATCAACAATCCTAACTACTACTCCTATCACAGAATGGTGAGCCACCCAATTGAAAATTGCTACATTTTCAAGAACTGGGTCGAAGACTAGTATCAACAGGGGAAATTCGTGCTGTCTGATAACTGGAAGGTAAACCTACCCCAGAAGCACACTCTAAAAATGGTGGATGCGCAGGGGGCATCATGCTCAATCATCGAAAAAACTCCATGGGAAGTCATTCTTTCAGCGAAAACCAAAAGAATGCTGAAGGATCTACAAGTATGTCCGGCAGTCAGGTGGAAAAGCCCACTTGAACCCGAAATAATCGAATGGATGCTAAAACCACATACCACACCCAAAATTGTTGACAAGGGAAAAAAAACCCAAGTCAAGCCTTCGAAATCTTCGCAGAAAAAGAAGAAGACCAAGAAGTTTGTGCAACCTGCCGAGTATGACGACAAGCGAACAAATTTACAAAAATACATTCACGTGCTGGAGGAGTACAACCAGAAGGTGCGGACACCAGTCACACTCGAAGAATTTCTCAAGCATATTCTAGAGGATGAAGATAGTGACAACTATGAGGAAAATAACTCATCAGAAGACACCGAAGACCGTGTAGCAAGTTGCCATGTGGTCTCCCAATCATCGTTTTATGACAAAGAAGCTCCTTCAGCGTCAGAAAACAACGCGGAGGAACTGGGAGCAGAATCAGCGCTAAATCCCCGGAACTGCGAGAAGACCCGATCGATAGGCCATTAAACGAAGCCTTTCAAAAAAGCAAAGTTGACCGAGAACGCGAGACAAACATATATGAAAAGCTAAGCATCAGTGTCAGGATAAAGAAGTTGCGGCAAGGACGAGTCGTAAAGTACTCCGACCAAAGAAAAGCACACCTGCTACAAATAAGAGCAGGATCAAAACAGATAAGCGGTTCGCCAAAACCCTGTCAATGGGGATGAAGCTGCCACATCTCATAAAAAACACTCCCGGGATCATATGCTTCGATGAAGAGGAAGCACGCCCAAACTACTGCCTATATCATCGGAGGGTCGCCTATCCTACTGAGGAATGCAGCGCCTTCAAGAAGTGGTGGTAAGGATACGTTGCCTATCAAAAACACTTCAAGAAGATGAAGCGTGAAGCTCGTGCTCATAGACGGAAAAATAGTGCGACAAATGCACATGAAGAAACGACTAGCAACTGTCACCTGGTTGGTACCAACTCCGAAGGGGAAAACCCTAAGTTCTTACCTTCGGGAGCGATTCTGAGGACGAAATACCCCTCAGCCCTCTCTTTAATGACTCCACCTCCGAAAAAGCAGAAGAGGAGAAAAAATGCAAGAATATTCAGCTGCGTAACCTCACGGTACCTAAGAAGAACCTTGGACCTTCAAACAAAGGTTCGAGCAAAAAAGACGAGGGAAGGGAAAAATCCCCGAGGTAATTTCCCTCGATGAAGGAGTAGTCAAAGAGCTCACCGTTAAGAACCCGCCTAAAGAAAATAAGGTGGATTACAACGTCCTGACACATCTGAGGAAAATACCCTCGCAACTGAGCATATTGGATGCTCTCTTCCTGTCTAAAGAGGCACGAGACTCTCTGATTAAGGCATTATAAGACCTCGATCAGATCCAAGCCTTCTTTATAGAAGCGAAGATGAAAGATGAACTGGTCGAGGTCCACACAGCTGACATTACATTCAGCGATGAGGATCTACTCTTCGGTACGTGCGAACATAATCGCCCGTTATATGTCACCGGGTACTGCCACGGTATCAAGATAGGTAAAATCCTTGTCGACAATGGTGTTTACTACTGAAAATAGAGACGAACTGGAATTGATAGTCTTGCCTGAATTTGGGGCAGATTCTATTTGGACATATCCATCCACCTCTCCGAAAATACTAAGTTGATTTATGGCACCATATATCAGAGGTTTGGATAGATGCAAACGATGTAACAGACTTCATCAGATTCCCTCTCATTTGTGAGGGGTTTTTGATTGTGGGGACGCTCTTCCCTACAGGCACTGTAGGGTTACTTAGCACGGCCACTGGGTTTCGGGAGGCATCGATCATGCCATTTTCAAAAATTTATCATGCTAAAGAACCCTAGACTAAGAATCTTAACTAGGGAATTAAACGAAATAAGAATGTAAATAACTTTACATCTAAGTGAACAAGGAATACAACCTTTGTAGATCAGTCCTTCACTTCAAAAGCTCCGTGTAGTAGTCCCTTCGCTCCAAGTAGTGATCTCCCATACTCTAGTAAGGTTCCATAAGGTGAAATGAACAATATTGATTTAAGTCTTCGAATCCAAAGATAATCTATGTCGAGGAGACACTAAGTCAAGCTACCTCTTCACTAATTAGGAGTTGGTGAAGCAAACAACCTAAACTAAATGGCTAATCTAGTGTAGGTTGATGAAGTAGGAATTTTGCTCACTTTAGAAATATTTTTCTCACTAATTTTCTTCACCACCTAAAAACCTAGAGAGCTCTCTCTTGATGAAGAAGAAGATGAAACCAATAATGTTATGGCAACCATGGGTGAGAAATATCTCATATAACTCATGTAGAGACTTAACCATGGATTTAGATAATGGTTAGGCTAATAAATATTTAAAGTAAGACAAAATTAGTGGACTAAGTCAATGGTTCTACAAGCTTCAACCATGTGCTATTTCCAACTAATTTTGATTTACTTTAAATAAAACCCCACATTATCACAAGCATGGTGTGAGTCTCATACACTCATGTTGCATGTAGCAACAAGCATGACACAATAATATATATCACATATATATTAAGTGTACACAAGTGAGAAAAAGAAGTGCTTAAGCGAGCTAATATTAGTTAATGTAAATTAATATATCAAATATACAATTATACATTAAATTATTAAACAAACACTTGATTTAATAATCTGGTTATATCACATATAACCGACTAATATCATATGTATCAACTTATCGAAACAACACTTGATTCGATAACCCAGCTATATCACATATAACCGACCGATATCATATATCGCGAGAATAGAATACGGTATCATATAAACGTATTAATCTCGGTCCTGCACATATTACATATGTGCTCCTACTTCGTTTCTCCTAAGCCAGAAAACCTCTGTGTAGGACTCTAAAGACTCGTCAATAAGCCGGCAGTAGGTGATGATCATATCAGTCACCTACAAGCCGTCAGCGGTACTAGCTAGACGTAACGGCTATCCGGGTATTGAGCGATCAGAAGATCAACAAGAAAGCTTGTCTAAACTCCCGCAAAGCCTGCCAGTAACACTACCGTACAGTCCGGTCTTTTCGTCTGATATGTCGTATATCTAGTCTAGGGGTGGTAAACGTCAGACCCCAATAACTTGATAAGTCGTGCCGATGTGAGGCTCATAACGGGTCGAGAAACTACTGATAACACTTACCAGTAAATCTCCGTATCAGCCCTAGCCAGGGACTTCCTGTTATGACTAATCGAGCACAACGCAACATCGACCCCCAATACCGGGAGAGACGAATCCCCTCCTATTGCTCATTGCCTCCATGTGACTCGGGACTGTACCCAAAAACCACCGTTTTGCACGTTTTCTTGAATATGGTAAGGTGGAAATCAAAGAACAGTGGGAATCGCACAAGACTCTATGACGATCTCGGGTCAACAGACTAACCTGTACCAGTGTCACCAGAGAACTGCTATCTAACGATAGGTATAATACCATCTAGGAGTTCTCGGGGAGTCATGTTCAGTGTACCCAATCTCCACTGAGCACCCGTATACCATCTTTGATGTCAAACACCAATGATGTGCGATCATCCATCGCCCATCACATGGGTCAAGAAGCGTATACGCTAGTCTACTCTGGAATATCGATGCCCTGTCTCGATACACCCTCGATTAGGAACAATTAAAAGATGAACTTGTGGACTACCATGGCCCCACTAGTATGATCTCCATCATAGTCCTGGTAGTCAAGTACACATCCTGAAGGCTTTATCAACATGTGAGAGCAAGACAGTATCACAATACAAGTCCACATGTTAAGACAAAGAACAACTAGATAGCATACTATCATGTCGAGAAAAAAAGTCCTCTCTATATATGTCCAAGCATCCAATATAATATACATCATATGTACAATAATGGCCTCTAAGGCATACATATAACTAACAATCTCCTACTTGCACTAAGGCCAGTTATTGTAGTATCTTATACCCAACATACCGAAAAGTCTTTCAAATTGTATCTGGGGTATGGCCTTGGTGAGTGGATCCGCCGTGTTATTCTTCGTGTCAACTCTCCTGACCTCGATCTTCCCGTGATCAACTATCTCCCGGATCAGGTGATACTGCCTCAGAATATTCCTGGATCACTGATAGGACCTGGGTTCCTTGGCCAAAGCCACAGCTCCATTGTTATCACAATCCAAAGGTATTAGATGCTCGATGGACGGAACTACACCAAGTTCGGTTATGAACTTCGATATCCAGAAAGCCTCTCTGGCGGCGGCGTTGGCAGCGATGTATTCAGCCTCCATCGTCGAGTCTACCACGGTTTCTTGCTTGGAACTCTTCCAACAAACTGCCCCTCCATTGAGGGTAGAGATAAATCATGAGACTGACTTAGAGTCGTCCATATCACTCTGGAAGCTCGAGTCGGTAAAGGACTCCACTTGGAGTTTACTGTTACCATACACCAAGAACATCTCTTTAGTCCTTCTCAAGTACAGTTGTCCAATGATTCTCTCCTGGATATGCTTGATACCTACTCACTACACTTAATGAGTATGCTACATCGGGTCTGGTACATAACATCGCGTACATGATAGAGCCTACTACCGAAGCGTAGGGTATCCCTTTCATGCGAGCTCTCTCCAGATCAGTCTTGGGAGACATCTCTTCGGAGAGAGTGATTCCTGAGATTGTGGGTAAATTCCCACGCTTGGAATCCTCCATACTAAACCTCTTTAGTATGGTGTCGATGTATCTGGATTGGGACAATCCCAGTATCCGTTTAGATCTATCTCTATAGATCTTAATCCCCAAGATATAGGAGGCATCACTTAAAGCATTCATTGAGAATCTTTGTGATAAGAAGAGCTTAACCGATTGCAGCATAGGAACATCATTTCCTATCAAGAGTATGTCATCCACGTACAAAACGAGGAAGACGACCTTACTCTCCGCCACCTTTTTGTATATACAAGGTTCATTTACGTTTTTGATGAAGTCAAACGCTTTGACTACCACATCAAAACAAATGTTCCAACTCTGCGATGCCTGCTTCAACCCGTAGATTGATTTAAGCAGCTTGCACCCCTTTCCGCTGCTCCCACTTTCCACGAAGCCCTCTGGCTGAATCATGTACACGCTCTCTTTTAAATCACCATTTAGAAAGGCAGTCTAAACATCCATCTGCCAGATTTCGTAGTCATGGTATGCAGCAATGGTAAATAGGATCCGGATGGACTTAAGCATAGCCACTGGAGAAAAGGTTTCATCATAATCCACACTTGGTCGTTGACTAAAACCTTTTGCAACAAGTCTAGCTTTAAAAGTCTCAACTTTTCCATCTACACCAAGTTTCTTCTTAAAGATACATTTGCTCCCAATGGGTTTTACCCCTTCGGGAGCAACTTCCAAAGTCCATACTTTTTTGGTGTACTAGATTCCATCTCAGATCGTATTGCATCCAGCCATTTCACAGAGTCCCCACTCGTGATGGCCTGCTCGAAGCTAGTTGGTTCATCATCTTCCATGATGCAATCCTCGCTCCCATCATCAATGAGAAAACTATAGTATCTCTCAGGTAGATGAGGAACTCTACTAGATCGACGGAGAGGCTGAGGTTCGTTGGGAACTATCGAATACTCTGGTTCCACTAAATCTTCAGTTGTAGTCTGTGTAGCCGGAACTTCTTCCAGTTCTACCTCTTTACCACAAATTTCTTTCACAAGAAATTCCTTTTCTAAAAAGGTGGCATGCTGAGCAACAAATACCTTTTGTTCCTCACTGTGATAGAAAAAATATCCATATGAATTCTTTGGATATCCTACAAACGTGCAAAGAACAGATTGTGCCTCGAGTTTGTCCGGATTTTGCCTTTTGACATAGGCCGGACAACCCCATATCTTAACTCGTTTAAGATATGGTCTCTTTCCACTCCATATCTCATAAGGGGTTGTAGGCACTGATTTTGATGGAACTTTATTCAATAGGTATGCTACTGTCTCAAGCGCAAAACCCCAAAAGGAAATAGGTAACTCAGCGGTGCTCATCATAGAGCGCACCATATCCAATAAGGTGCGATTACTCCGCTCTGATACACCGTTATGTTGTGGTGTATACGGAGGAGTAAGCTGAGAGAGAATCCCATTCTCTTTTAGATAGTCAAGGAATTCCATGCTCAAGTATTCTCCTCCCCGATCAGATCGTAGGATATTAATACTTTTACTCGTCTGGTTCTCGACTTCATGCTTATATTTTTTGAATTTCTCAAAAGCTTCAGACTTGTGTTTCAACAGGAACACATGTCCGTATCTTGAGAGATCGTCAGTGAATGTAATGAAGTATGAGGAACCATTCCTGGCATGTGTAGACATGGGACTGCATACATTACTATGTATCAGTCCCAAGAGTTCCGTAACCTTTCTCCGTATCCAGTAAACGGAGTTTTGGTCATCTTGCCTTTGAGACATGACCGGAAAGTTTTATAAGATGAAAATATCAAACGGATTAAAATATCCATCCTTATGTAACTAAGCTAGCCGTGTCGCATTGATATAACATAGTCTACAATGCCACAAGAAGGATTCGTTCATTTCTGAACTCTTCCTCTTGTGTGTGTTTTATATGTTAAGAACTGTGGTTTGATTTAGGATGTATATGCCATTACTTAGCGAGCCTGATCCAATCAACTTTTGATTCAGGAAGATGTTCATAATATTATCCTGTAATATAAAATTATATCCTTCTTTACTTAATAAAGAAACTAATATAATATTGCATATCAGGTTCAGTATGTAATAGAATTCGTTCAGAATCAATGTATTACCATTTGGTAATACAAGGTGATATTCTCCAACTGAATTGGCTGCAACATTTGCACCATTCCCTACTCTTACAGAATGATCACGTATTCCCAGTTCTCTACCTTTGCTTAGCCCATGCAGCATATTACATATGTGGGATCCCGATCCGGAATCTAATACCCAGGATGTAGAGTGTACTGAAAAACAGTTCTCAATAATTAACACACCCGAAGAAGATGCATCATCATGCTCATCCCTCGTTTGGATGGCATGGAAATCCGGATATTCCCCTATTTCCTGCTCGAACTTATAACAATTATAAGATAGAGCGGAACTAACGTTCCTCAACTCAGTATAATAAGCGGGTTCGGTCAATACATCCATATTATTATCTTGATTAAGGCCTGACATGGTCGCTACCTGGAGAGAGAGAGAGAGAGAAGAAAACACTTAGTGTATGCTCTTGCAAGATTAGATTGGTTATTATCTTATCTAATCAGGATGGCTCCCAATGTTTTTATCAAATCTTCCTTCAAACCTTAAAGGGTAAGACTAGCCGGGATTAATTACACCTTACAAGTTCTCCAATCTTTCATTCAGGCCAGTGTCGGTACTTTGAGGGAGGTTCCCCGTGCTTTCGCACGGACCTAATTAAAATAAACCTCGTTTTCCCAGGGGCGTAACCCCGTGAACACCTTTCTAGATACCTACTTAATCGACTAATTGTGATGTGTAAAACTCTCCCAGGAGTAACTCTTACTCGCAGTGGGTATCGGGATCCAACTATCTCATAGAAGGTATGCAATATCATTGCAAATTTCAACACTTGAAATTTCCGATAATATTTTGCCCCAAGCGATCTATGACCTTGACAAGGTCAACAAACCATAAATCGCAAGTCAAGTTTAACCCGTACATTTCAAGATTGAATTAAACCCACCCGCACGACCCTTGACAAGGTCAACAAGGCCGTACGACTAGCCTAATCCAATCGCACCTCATGCTGTAGCAGATAAGCACTAATCAGCTACCGTACACTACGCCTCGACAAGGTCAACAAACGCAGAACGAATACTAAATAGTCCTTATCTGAAATGACGGAGGGCTATGACAGGTTTTTAAGAAAACCTTTTGCGTAATGAACTTGATATCGTTGTAAAAACAAGTGATCTTGAAAATGAGTGTTTTTGAAGCTTTTACTAGTTTCGCTAAAGAGGTCACTCCCGGTAAAGGGATCTCGGCTCTTTCCTCATCGTATGAGGTGCTGGATATTCATAAATACCACTATGCAAAGAAAGAACTAGAGAAGCAATCAAAAGACAAAACCGAATAGGTTGTAGCATTTGCTAGCTTTTGTCTAAAGAGGTCACTCCCGGTGAAGGGATCTTGGCACTTTTCTCATTGAATGAGGTGCTGGATATTCTACAAGGAATATCGCTATGCAAAGCAAAAAATAGAGCTATCCTTTTTGAAAATTTGATTCTACAATATCTTTAGGTTTTTTTCCTTTTCATTAATCTCATTAATGAAGTCCCATCATTTATGCTTCCTAAGCATCACAGAAGAAAGGAAAATACAACGTACGCTTATGCCATCCGCATTCGCCACAGCGTCCCGATATGCACCGTTAGGTTACTTAACTAACGGCATAGCGAGGAGGGGCTAGCGCGGGTGCAAAACATAAGTAACGTTTATTATATATCATATATATAATAATAAAGCATTCGTCTTACACATATAAAGCAATCACATCACAGAATATCAGCAGCAGAAGTCAACATATGAAATATTGGATATACTAGGAGGTCCGTGTTTTAGATTAAGCCAGTAAAAAACAAGGATTCCACGGTCGCGATGAATAGCCAAACCCACATCCCTAGACCCCTACAAGAGCGGCAAGCAACCCTACCAATTCTAGAGTTAGGTGACCCGGTCTCGACTTCTCGCTCCAATTTTAGTGTACATAAAATTCATTTAAAGTTAATGTATACTTGGGGTATTTACAGTTCCTGTGAGTATTATAAGAATTTGATTTACTTTTGAACAGCAAGAAAGAGATTGTAGCTCACTAGTAAGGCCTTGCACTGCTGAACCAAAACACCAGAGTTCAAATTCCATCAGCCACAATATCTTTTTATTTAAAATTCTTTTAATCTTTTAGAAGCCCAAAAGTCTACACGAGCACAACACGTAAACTGAAGAGTCACAAATAAAACAAACGAGTGTACTGCAGTATACCAACCGACCCTGACACGAGGCCACAATACGAGCCTACAACTCATGACTCGGGCCGGCGCCGCTGGTCTAACTCGGACCAACTAATTTTTCTAAACCCTAGCGACTCTTGGACTCCCCCCATAACCCCAGTATTGTTTGTTTTCTGCCCATTTACAGAGAATAATAAAACCCCTTTAATCACAATTTTAATCCAAATTTAAATGCTTTTTTTATCACACCCTGACCCTAATTTTCCCTATAAATACCCACTCTATTTTTACACCTTCACACTGAAATTTCCTACAAAAACTCTCAAGAAAATTCCAAGATCCTTTTATGTGCAAGTGGAGTTAGCAAAGGGCGAAGCTCCGACGAACTTCCGATGACAACTCAAGGAGTTTCCGACGATGAAACGACGCACCGGCAACTCCCACCTCTTCCTCTTTCTCTCCTGTAGCCAATCATCCAGTAAGTCCCTACTTCTTCTTCTTTTCTCTATTCTAAAAATATCAAAACTAAAACCCGATGGAAGCGGAGTTAGTCCGATTTCCGATTCGGTTTTCTTTAAAAACTACGCTTTTCTTTAACGAAATAAAACTAGATTCTTATATGTTGATTAATAAATATTAACAAACTTAATAAAACAAGTTGCACATCAAATTAATCATTTTTTGTAACTTTTATTATACTTTTTCAGAAAAATACCATATAGTTTAGTTTCGACATAAGCCATCATAATTCCTTGTTATACCTATAGATAGTTCATGAAGTAATGACCTACCTCCTCACAACACACATATCTAATATAGCACGATGGAATTTGGGAACATAGATTTGGGAAAATACGACTTTATATATAACAACCTTCAACTATTAAAATATTTTTCTATAAGAAGTGTATTTAACAAATCATTGCAATTGTGCCTCTACAACGCATCTCGGGGAACCCGTTCGGTATGGTGCGGATTATTACACATCCTCAGACCTAGTAGAGTGAGATGCAGACCTCCGCAAGGAGCATACGATCTCGAAAGATTTTAGTACATTTTTTCTTTAGAAAAATGTGATTTCTATTATAAATAAAATTTATATTTTTTATAAATAAATATATATGTAATTAATATCAAAATATCTATTTTTAATATTTATAATATTCCACATTTCCAAAATTCAAGAAAAACATTCCATTTACAAGAAAATACCATACAATTCCAATATTTCAAATAAATACCTTATACTTTAAAACTAGGTCATATTCACTAGAAATTTCATATTGAATAAAAGAAATATCTATGAAAACTCTAAGGATGATAATAAAATATTTGAGGTGTATTTTGAAAATATAACAAAACTATTTTACATAAACCCCCCTTAAGCTATACAAAATTGCAATAAGGACCCTAGTAAATATAGGTTTAAGCGGGACCAGTCTCTTGAGCCTCAGGGAGCCGGAGATATGGGTGCTTGCCTATTTAAGGTAGACAACTTAACAAACGGTGTTATCAATACGGTGATTGTCTTTGAAAAAGACACAAATCCTGCCGTCCATGTGCAGTAGTTACCGATAGCACCAAAACATAATTCAGGACTTAAATTTCTTTTCTAATTGTATGACTCAAACTGAGTCTCGATATAATCAATCTGACTTGAATATGATTCAAGTATCAAACTACAATACAACATGGTTCTATGAATCCGGCTATTCAATCTAATCAATCTATAGTTTGATACTGGAAAGTGGGGCGTGACATGTTTTGTTGGTGGCCCATGCAGGTCAGATATGTATGGACATACAGGTCAGTTCTGTATGGACATACATGTCAGTTCTGCGTGGACAACCTAAGCAATATAACACAAGAACCAGCAACTAAAAAAACATTCTTTACAATTCATATTTCTTGAATCTTATAATTTCATATACTTTGAATCTGTCATAACCCAAATTTTTCTTTCAAGGTTATGGATTCCCCAAACAACACCAGCACGAATGTCAACAACACTCCCCCACCACTGCCACTCACACATGTTGTCGCTGCTCCGATCAACGAACAGACGGTTCTATTTGAGGCAATCCGCAGCCTCCTAGAAGGACAGCAGCAGCAGACTGCTATTCTAATGAACCGTCCCAAGGTAGAAGTACCTGGGGTGAAGCAATTCAGGGCCTTGCACCCCAAGCAATTCTCAGGAAAAGAGAGCCCTCTAGAAGCTGAGGAATGGGCTCAAAGTATTGAAGATGATCTGGCAGCGGCACAAGTGTCAGAGATAGCTTGGGTCCGAGTTGCAAAGCTGCAGCTCACGGACAATGCACGGGTTTGGTGGAAGGCGGAAGAAAGCCGTCTTGATCAACCCATCGAATGGAAGAATTTTCGCGACATGTTCGACGCAAAGTATTTCTCAAAGACTGCCAGGTTCGACATAGAACAACAGTTCATCCACTTACAACAGGGTTCGATGTGGACCAAATCAGTGGATGAATACGATACTGAGTTCACCATGCTTAGTCGGTAAGATATGTCTCAATAATTCGATTTTTTCAATAAATCACATACTACACAGCTAAAACAATACTTTAACAGATTTGCGGCACATTTGATACCGACGGATGAGATCAAAGCCCGTCGATTTCAACAAGGGTTAGATCCGGAGATCCAGGCTGCATTAGCCATAGGAGATTTTTCGACCTATGAATCGGCTCTGAAAGCTACCCGCCGTTATGAGGCAGTGGTAAAGATGAGGGGCAGATCTCAATCTGCTAGAGTTAAGCGCCCTGCCACCCAGTTGGCAGGAGGAGCTGTTTCCCCCAATCAGAGCAAAGCTCTGTTGGAAATTCAAAATTCAAATTTTAAGCAACGCTTCAAATCTCGGGCGCAACGCGCCACATGTCAGGCGCTGATACGTCAGCACAGCGCCCAAGAAGGCGCGCCCAATCAGAGCAAAGCTCTATTTTAAGCAAAATTAAAGGAAGCAACGCTTCAGTTGCGCAAGCACTGCGCTGCGCGACACGTGTCAGCGCAGTTGCGCTGCGCTTTGCGCTGCGCGACACGTGTCAGCGCAGATGCCTTAGCGCAGTTGCGCTGCGCGACACGTGTCAGCGCAGATGAGCTAGCGCAGTTGCGCTGCGCTTTTCGCTGCGCGACACGTGTCCCGCTCTGGAGCATTTGCGCCAAACAGAATTTAAATTCTAAAGAAATCTTTTCTGTTCTTGTTAAAACAGGAAGATTTTCTTCTATCAAACAGAAGACCTTGGATCAAATATCCAACGGTGGGGAAAATTTCCCAAATCACTCAGAGAAAGATCTCTTTAAGAAATTTATGGGCACTATATAAAGGCCCTTAGACCTCAATTCAAAAGCATCAACATTTGGTGAGAAATCAAAAATTTCAAAAAGAAAGAACTCTGAAGAAATCTCAAGAGGAAAAAAGGTAAAAACCTTTAAAAGAGAAGAATTTCTTCTAATAGATCATTGATCTAAAGAACAAGATCAATGATCTTCAATAAAAACAAATAAAAATAGTGCTTTGCACTTTTCTTTGAACCTCTGGTTCTTTGAGATAAGAAAAATAAGAGAAACTTGTTTTCTTTAATCTAAATTAGATCAAGAAAGAAAACAGTGCTTTGCACTTCTATTATGAACCTTTTGGTTCTTGAATCTAAAAGATTCTCAAATTTATAGTGCCTTGCACTTTCAAACAGCGCTGTTGTGCTCTTGGGAGAGCGCCACGTGTCAGCATTTGAACTACGTGCGCTATGCGCTTTAAGATAGAGCTTTGCTCTCTATAATTGGCGCAACTCATCAGAGTACGCCACGTGTCAGCAGCGCAAGCACAGCGCACTAGCGCGGCGCACTGCGCTTGCATGACACGTGTCGTCACCACAAGTGCTTGCGCTCTTTGATTGGCGCAAAGTGCCTGAAATGCAATGCATTTCTTTTGCTAAAGGGCCAGGCCCAAGTCAAAAAGACCTAACAGGCCTAATTAAATTGCAAAGCAATAAGAAGGGCAGAGCCCAAGTAAAATTGATGCTCTGCATCATTTGTAAATGGGCAGAGCCTAAAATAAATTGATGCTCTGCATCCTTTATGGGCAAAGCCCAACCAAAAATAGAAAATAATGCAATGCATTATTTAAAAAATGGGCCAAGCCCTAGTACAAAAATAAAAAAAAAGAAAAAGTGTTGAACCTTTTTCAACTGGACTTAGCCCAATCATGGCCGTAAGTCCTCAAATTAAATGGACTGAGCAAGATTGCTCTCTTAAATCCGGTTCGAAAGTACATCTCCGAACTCCTCTGACACTTCTCGTTATAATCCTTCAACGACGTCAGAGAGGCGACGGGTCCCAACGACCACACATGAATATGGACTGCGGGGTCCCTAAACTCGTGGACCGAAACGTCCTTAAACTAATATTGGACCGAAACGTCCCTAAACTAATATCGGACCGAGACGTCCCTAAACTAATATCGGACCGAGACGTCCCTAAACTAATATCGGACCGAGACGTTGGACCGAGACGTCCCTAAACTAATATCGGACCGAAACGTCCTTAAACTAACGATAGGACCGAAACGTCCTTAAACTAATATTGGACCACCACATCCCTAAACTGGCGACGGACCGAAACGTCCTTAAACTAATTATGGACCACCACGTCCCTAAACTGGCGATGGACCTCCACGTCCCTAAACTGGAACAATAGAGCCTCCAAATGCTCTTTTGCTGGATCTAAACGGTCCCGTTTAAGTTGATCTTAGCCCCAAACACGGCGAACGAATCCTTAAACATCCAAATGGACTATAAAACTCAAAATCAACTTTGGTTCAAGGGTACATCTCTGAACTCCTCTGACACCTATCGTTGTAATTCTTCAACGACGTCAGAGAGGTGACGTGTCCTGACGGCCATATAATAAATGGATCGCCACGTTAAGTCGATCTTAGTCTCGAACAGGACTAACGTATCCTTAACGAACGTTTAAGTTGATCTTAGCCTCAATACGGCTAACGCATCCTTAAACTAAAAACACCAAACCCAAATCTAAGTAAATACGGATTTGGACTAATCCACGTCCTACGGGCGACGGCATAACTCAGACTCCATATACAATCCACGGGCAACCACAAACAAAACAAACACCCACGACACGAAGTGAAATTCTGGAGAAGGAGAAAGTTGTTACCGCGATGCGGTAGCGTAATTAACTGCAGGGGCTTGCGCCTGCAGGGAAGAGCGTCCCCACAATCAAAAACCCCTCTAGCGAGGGGGAATCTGACGAAATCTGCTACATCGGCCGCATCCGTCTAAACCTCCGATACACGGTGCCATAAATCAACTTGGCATCTTCGGAGAGGTAGACGGATAAAACCATATAGCATCTGCCCCGAATCTCAGGCAAGACGTCCTTACGTCGCGGCCGCCATTCGGAGGGGAACAGATTCTGGCACGCCCGGTGGGACCGTTTCCTCTTTCCACTCCACACTTCGTGTGTCGTCTTCGCGAACCAATCGCGGTTTGTTAACGGTTACCTTTGGATTTCAAGTTTACTAAGATTTGGTCTTTCGCTTGGTGCAGAAGAGGAATCAAGCATCGTTGGCCTCAACTTGTTTGAAGTGCTCCAACTGCAACTACAGCTCGCGTCCTGCCTCAACTGGAGGCATAACCTACAGGCCTCAAGCGGCCTCTCTGTTCACCATGCCCATGGAGCAGATTACTCAAGCCACCACGGGGTTGTTTTTCGGAACTATGCTTCCGCCAACAAGCTTCAGCACCCCTGTGCCCGTACAAGAAGCTCCTAAGAAGTCGGTCTTCGATCGACTTTCAGTTACTGCGGCCCCTCTCAACAGGTCGCCCAACACCGGTGCCTCGGTCATCTCCAGACTGGGCCAAAACTCCTGTGAGCCCACGATGAAGCTTGCAGTCCCGGAAAGGGTTATTCCAAAAAGAGTAGCCAAACCTGCTCTTGAAGTCGTCAAGGCGGCTTCTCCTGCTAAGAGATCGGTCTTTGCAAGGTTGACCGTCCCCATCCCTACTCCTGCTCTTGCGGCTCAAAAGACATCAGTCTTCAATAGGCTGACGCCGGCAACAGCCCCACACCTGAACAGGGGGCAAGGGGAAGATGTTTCTGTCTCTGAAATAATACCGACAACTCGTCGCGCCCGACGACGCCACTGGCTCCGGATAAGGAGGGCCGGGGGAAACTCCCCTTCTGGGATGACTCCACCAACAACGACGGTGGAAGTTAACGCTGCTGTTCCAACCGGGAACAACTTTGAGCTGTTGAATAGGGTACGCAGAAACTCGCCAACTGCGGTCCATAAAAGATCTCCTCCACCGGTAGAGACCACCGTGGAAGCAGAAAAGCCAGAGCAGCCTATTCAATCGCTGTCCTCCAAGATCTATAAGACATGGCGACGAGTCCGAGAATCTGTCATTGATCTTAACTTCTCTCGCCAACAGAAGAAGTCGAAAGGTCGGCAAGAAGAAAATCCCCCGGTCAAGCAACGAAAGGTGACGACCGCTTGGGTGCCCAAAGCAACCGCCCCTTCAACTTCTATGGCCCATAAGAGAAGGAGGCCAGAGAAAGTCCCTACACCTACGATAAATACCAAAGGAGGTGAACCCAAACGCCCTAGGTCTGGGGACATTGTTGTTCATACCGTCTGTATGGCATCTGGTAAAGAGGACAGCCGCATATCAACAGGTCATAGACCGCACACGAGGTCAGTGACCAAGGCTCAGGAGCAACAGCAAAAGCTCCAGGAGATGATGAACGCGATGGCCGCACTCACTGGGCCAAAAGAAACCTCTGAAACGTCCTCGGACGAGCGTCAAGAACAAGAAACTGACGCTGAATTCCTTCGTCGCGTACTGGAGAAGAAGGATAAAGAAGCTGCGGAACAGGCAGCCAACATAAAGAAAATGGCCCTCCTGTTCCAGGACATGGTGGGTATGATGATTCAACAAGATCCACCTGCTGAAGATCCCCCGATCATCCTTGAAGACGATAGGGGAGAAACGTTGAATCCTCCTCCAGCCCTGTCAACAGCCAAAGAGGAGGCAATCTCCAAAGCTGACTTGGACGAGTACATAGCCCAGCAAATACGAGTTCATCATGCGGCTGAAGCAGCTGGCCAGGTCGTAAGAACAGGGCGTCCATATCCAAGTTGGTACGACCAAATCAAGTACTCGCCCGGTTACACAATTCCCAAGTTCCACGTCTACAAGGGGACGGGCAACCCTCACCAGCATGTTGCCCAGTTCAGGGCACTCTGCGGCAACACTGGCGGTGATGACAAGCTTTTGCTTCGTCGGTTTGTTGGAAGTTTATCAGATACGGCGTTCGAGTGGTACTCTGAGCTCCCGAATGACTCTATCAAGACCTTCGCGGAGATGGAGCTGTTGGTTACTCAGCGTTTTGCAAGCGCCAGTGAACGCACCCCGATGACGGCACTGATTAATGCCAGGGTAAAGCCGGGCGAGACATGGGTCCAATACGCTATACGGTGGCGTAATTTATGGTCAAAATGCGAGCAGCGCATAGAAGAAGCCCCTGCAGTGGGTATGTTTGTGGGGACCCTCGATCCGCAAGCGACCATCTCGCAATTTATGATGTTCTTCAAGCCGACCACCTTCCAGGCACTAATCGACAAGCTAGCGCAGATGGATCAAATGGGCCATAAACCTCCTCTTCCAAGGCCAGACTCCCAAAATGAGAAAGGAAAAGGAAAAGCGATCGTTGTTGCTAATGCTCAGCAACAGCCGAGCAACCCGAAGCCAGTCGTTCGTCAAAATAATATGCGCCCGTACGTACCCCTTGAGGAGAGGATGGGACGTTCCTACTCGTTCCCCCGAGATAAAACGAGAAGGTTATTCGAGCTGGCGTTGCGCAACCGACTCATAAATCTGCCGGACCCAAAACGTCCGTCGCAACCAAGTGATGTCAATGAGCCCAACTACTGTCCTTATCATCAAGTACTGGGTCATCCGATCGAGGATTGCTATGTCTTTAAAAATTGGCTTGAAGATCAGTACCGACAGGGCAAGTTTGTATTGTCCGACAAATGGAAGGTGAATCCACCGCAACCCCACACCTCTAAGGGAATGAATACGCCGGGGGCAACATGCTCTGTCGTTGAAGAAGCTCCTTAGGAGGTTGTATTATCAGCCAAGACAAAGAGGATGCTAAATGATCTTCAAACATGCCCAGCGATCAAGTGGAAGAACCCGTTGGAGCCGCAGATCATTGAAGGGATGTTGAAGCCTCGTCCAACTCAAAAGATTGATGGAGGTGGCCCAAGCATTCATAACCAGCAGTCGAAATCTTCAAAGAAGAAGAAAAAGAAGTCAAAGAAGCCCGTGAAGCCTGGCGACAAGCGTACGGACTTGCAAAAACAAATTGACGCACTGGAGGAATACAACCAGAAGGCACGGAATCCCATTACATTCTAAGAATTCCTCAATCACGTCTTTCAAGAGGAAGATGAGGGAGAAAGTTCATCTGATGATTCTGAAGAATGCGTGGCGAGCTGTCATGTGATTTCCCACTCGTTCATGGACGATGAGGAGACCCCTTGTACTGAAAAGCTGGGGGCAGATCCCAAACCAAAAATTCTGGGGCCATCAGATGAAGTAATCGATGCATTCCTCAATGAAGCTCTCTTAAAAAGCAAAGCTGATCAGGAGGGCGAGGCGGTTATATTCGAAAGGGCCAAACGCCAGCGCCTTGACGAAAGAATTGAGATACTTCCGCTGGAGCAAAGCACACCCACTGCGGATAAAATTAAATTCAAGATGAGGAAGATGTTTGCTAAGGCCATATCAATGGGCATGAAGCTACCATCCTCCGAAGGAAAAATTACTGGTGAAATAGAAATGCACCCCTCCTATTGCTTATATCATCAGAAGGTTTCGCACCCCACTCAAGAGTGCAAAGCTTTCGATAAATGGTGGCAAGGATACGTTGCTCATAGACAACGCTTCAAGCGGGAAAAGCGAAAAACTCGTCGGGAGCGAAGAAATACGACCGAAGGGCTTAAAAGAACTAATGGCGATTGTTGCATGGTTAACAACGGCAGGTCACAAGTGCTCACGTTCGGGAGCGATTCTGATGAGGAGCTGGAGCTTGGCCCCCTCTTTAAAGAGTCCACCTCGGGAAAAGAAGAAGAGCTGAAAATTTATAAAAATTTCCGGCTGCGTAATCGCACGGTGTCCGAAAAGAATCTCGGACCCCCAAACAAAAAAGATAAAGGGAAAGAAAAGGTCTCTGAGGACATCGCCCTAGATGACCAAGTCATGGAACAGCTAGCTGCCAAAGACCCGCCGAAGAAAAATAAGGTGGATTACAACGTCTTAGCGCATTTGAGGAAACTACCATCGCAGCTCAGCATTCTTGATGCCCTTTTACTATCAAAGGAGGCGAGAGATTCGTTAATTAAGGCACTACAAGAACCGGAGCAGTTCCGAGCTTTCCTGGCCGAAGAAAAGATGAAGGATGAACTGGAAGAAGTGCACACGGCAAATGTCACTTTTGGAGATGAAGACCTTCTCCTTGGGACGTGCGAACACAATCGCCCCCTTTATGTCTCAGGATATTGCCATGATATAAAGATAGGCAAAATCCTGATCGACAATGGATCCTCCGTTAACCTTCTCAATGTGCGGGTGTTAAAAGAAATCTGCATGAGCGTCCAGCACCTTGCTCGGGACAAGATCACCATCTCCGGGTTCGACTCCCAATCGTCAAAGACTCTTGAATCTGTGATACTGACGCTACGTTTCGGGCTGCTCGTCACGGACATTAAATTCCACGACATAGATGCCAGGACATGCTACAACGCTCTGCTCGGCCGACCATGGTTACACGAGTACAACATCATCCCTTCTATACAACATCAGTGTATGAAATATTTTAGGGATGGTCTCGAGTATACTGTAACGGGAGAATTGAATCCGTTTTCCGTGAACGAAGTTCGCAAATATGAAGATGCCAAATACTTCTTGCCAAATTTTGAAGACACGGAAAGGTGTCGCAAGCCGGAGAATAAAACTAATGCTACCATCCCTGTCTTCGGCAGTGATATCGAGGAGGAAGAGGAGATAGTTTATTCGGGACCTCCCCAATACACCAAGCCGGGACCATCCGCTCCTACGTTGATCTTTGGTAGTGACTCGGAGGATGAGGTCCATGCTGCATTCTCTGCTCGACCTTCAATACGAGCTTCCGCTGACAAAGAGCAAAGTCTACAAGTCGCCATGGTGCCGCTTAAACATTATAAAGAACTGGATGCGCTCGACACCGACAGCGTAGAAGAGCTGCAGACATTCTATATCCCGCCCAGGCGAGAAGGCGAGGAGGCAATTCTATTCTACCGCTCTGAAGAAAACAAAGGGGAGAAAGAAATCTGGCACGGGGCAGATCCTACGCTGGACAGACTTCAACCCATCCGTCTACCCAGATATTATACAGAAGGCTTGAAGAGGTTGTTGAAGAGCCAAGGGATACCCTTCAAACAGACCGTTAGGAAGGCCAAATTCTATGACAGGGTCTGGAACGTCCCCGGAACTCAGCACAAGCTGCCTAGTGGCAGGATGGAGACGATCGGGCTCGGATACATTCGCTCCAAGAAACGAGAGCTGCTCCGCGACTGTTACGTCGTGCATGACTTCAATGAAGAAGCAGATGCTCAACGGGAGGACGCTAATCCTGAACCAGTAAAAGTTCCTGATATAAGAGTGCCCAATCCGTCGTTTGAAGAACAAATGGACAGGCTTATAAGGGAAGCTGGTCAAAAAGTCAGAGATGATCACAACCGCGAGATGGCCATCTACGAGAAAGCCAAAATGCAACGCCTTCTTCAATAGGCCATCAAAGATGAAAGTGCCGCCCCCTGCCAACCTGTTATAAAAAAGGCTCGACGCAGAAGCAGAAACAAGCCGAAAGGCTAAAAAGGCGCTCAACAGCAACAAAGCGGGGCTAAGAAGCCACACAAGCGGGAGTCGAGCGTTATTGATCTGTCCCTCATGAAGAAAATGGGTCGAGCGTACTCGTTTCCTCGGGACAAGACGAAGAAGATACTTGAGCTTGCTCTAAAACATTAGATGCTTACACTGCCGGAGTCCAAGCACCCCGAACAAGCAGGCGAAGTCTCTGACCTAAACTATTGCTCTTACCATCGAGTAATAGGGCATCCTCTTGAAGGTTGCTTCACCTTCAAGAATTGGGTTGAAGATCAGTATCAGCTTGGCAAATTCGCTCTGTCTGACAACTGAAGGGTAGCGCCGCCACAGAAGCACGAACCCAAAGCCGCAAGAACAGAACCAACTCCACATTGGGATTGGAAGCGGATTCACACTTGTCACATGATAACAATATTAAAAGAAGGGCCCGAGAACATGGACAACCTTCCCTGGTGCTTCGAAAACAGCAATGATGAGGTGATCTCAGAATTTCCGCCAGCTCCGAAAGAGATGGAGGATGGAATACATACCACTGCAGATAACCTTAAGAAAATTGAGTTGGGGACGGCAAGTAACCCACGGCCGACGTTCGTCAGTGAGTTGTTGTCTGAAGAAAGGGTGGTTGCGTTAAAAGACGTCCTTGTACAGCACAAAGATTGCTTCGCATGGAACTATTCTGAGATGCCCGGACTAGATCCAGAAATCGCTGTGCACAAATTGGCGATCTCCCCGGACGTCAAGCCGGTCAAACAGGCACCAAGAAGAATGCGGCTTGAGCTTGAGATGAGTATCAACGCCGAGGTCAAGAAGCTGATCGACTCTGGCTTCATCCAGAAAGTTCAATACCCTGAATGGATCGCCAACATCGTCCCGGTGATGAAGAAAAATGGGACAGTGCGCATATGCGTAGACTTCCAGGATCTCAATAAAGCTTGCCCGAAAGAAGATTTCCCAGTGCCAGTCACCGAACTGATGATAGACAACACGTCCACTCATGAGGTTTTCTCCTTTATGGATGGCTCGTCCGGGTATAATCAGATAAAGATGCATCCCGAAGACCAAGAGCATACCGCTTTCAGGACCCCTCTAGGGATATTCTGCTACAAGGTGATGCCCTTCGGTCTAAAGAACGCCGGTGCCACCTATCAGAGGGCCATGACGAAGATCTTCGATGACCTTATACATGAAATCGCCGAATGTTATATTGACGACCTCGTGGTTAAGAGCAAATCGTATGAGGAACATCTCGAGCATCTTAAAATTGTATTTCAACGCCTTCAGCAATATAACTTGAAGATGAACCCTCTCAAGTGTGCATTCGGAGTTTCTTCGGGCAAATTCCTGGGATTCATCGTCCGACACCGAGGTATTGAAATAGATCCGTCTAAGATCAAGGCGATCATGGAAATGCCTCTGCCGAGAACTCTCAAACAGTTGCGGTCTCTTCAAGGAAAGCTCGCATATATTCGGCGATTTATAGCCAACCACTCTGGCAAGTACCGCCCTTACAGTCACCTGATGAAGAAGGTAACTCCATTCGTCTGGGATCAAAAATGCCAAGGCGCGTTGGACGAAATTAAACAATACCTGCAGAACCCGCCAGTGTTGGCTGCTCCGGTCAAAGGAAAGCCTCTCATTCTTTACAAAACCGCCCTCGAAGGTTCTTTAGGCACATTATGGGCGCAAGAGAATGATCAAGGGAAAGAGAGAGATCTTTATTACTTAAGTCGAGTTCTACTGGGGGCAGAAAACAACTACTCCCCCATTGAAAAACACTGCCCGGCGTTGATCTTCGCGATAACAAAGCTCAGGCACTATGCATTGGCACATGAGGTCCGTCTCATTTTGAAGATCAACCCTCTTAAATATTTGATGTCGAAGGCCGTATTGACGGGACGACTTGCTAAATGGGCCCTGCTCTTGATGGAATTTTCGATAACATATCAACCTCTCAAGGCAGTCAAAGGCCAGGCCATCGCCGACTTCCTCGCTGAGCATCCGATACCCGCCGATTCTCCTTTGAATTGCGATCTTCCAGACGAACATGCGTTTGATGCGATCGACGGTAGTGATACCCGATAGGAGCTTTATTTTGACGGAGCATCTTCCGTAAAGAAGCGCAAACAAAGTACCCCTATAATCAAATCGGGGTAGGCCTCATCTTCGTGACTCTACAAGGAGGGATAATGCGCTTCGCTTTCTCCTTAACAGAGCCGAGGACAAATAACGAAGCTGAGTACGAAGCTTTGATAGCAGGCCTCGAGATCGCCATTGACATAGGAATTGAAAACCTCTTCATATACGGAGATTCTCAACTGGTCGTTAGTCAAGTAAACGACGACTACCAAACGTGCAAACCAGAGTTGGTGAAGTACGGTAAAAAGGTGCAACAACTGTTGACCCAAATTCCCTCCTATACTTTGGAAATCATACCGCGCGCGGAAAACAGCAAAGCAGACGCGTTGGCCAAGCTTGCTAAAGAGCTGGCTGATGAGAACCTCGATGACGTAAGAATCGTGGTACAAAGCTGTCGGGTGCTTGCCCCAGCAGAAATATCTCCAGAATCATCCGAAGTGAAGGGAGCGACTGAACAGATGACCTTGCAAATAAAAGACCGAGAGAAGGCTGAGGATTGGAGGGAAGTCTTCATTGACTACTTTAAGTCCCACCGAATGCCCGAAGAAGCGTCCACAAGACATCAGCTTATGAAACGAGCTCTGTCTTTCGCCTTCGTCAATGATACTCTGTACAAGAGGTCATTTGATTCTCTGTGGCTGAGATGCTTAAGACCTGACGAAGTGAAAAGAGCCGTCCAGGAAGTTCATGACGGAATCTGTGGTTCTCACCAAGCGGACCCGAAGATGAAGTTGAAGATCAAACGGATGGGATACTACTGGCCCACGATGATTCAGGATTGCCTCGAATATGCGAAGCAATGCCACTCATGCCAGATCCATGGGGACTTCATCCACCAACATCCAAATCCACTACACCCAACGGTGGCTAGCTGGCCATTCGAAATGTGGGGAACTGACATAGTCGGCCCCATCGAACCAGCATCGTCCAGGGGACATCGTTTCATCCTGGCGACGACTGACTACTTCTCCAAATGGGCAGAAGCAGTACCGTTAAGAGAAGTGAAGACGGAAAATATCCTCCATTTCTTCAAGACGCACGCCATATATCGGTTTAGAACTCCGAGACGGATCGTCTCCGATATCGGGCCAGCTTACAGAAGCCACAAGATCTGTCGCTTCGCGCAGCAGCATAATATAGACTGGAGATACTCCTCAGTTTATAATCCGCGAGCTAATGGTCTAGCCGAAGCCTTCAACAAGACCTTGACAAAGATCATAAAGAAGACGGTGTCCTGAAATAAGAAAGACTGATACGAGAGACTGCAAGAGGCTCTTTGGGCATATCGAACTACGTTCAAGACGGCCATAAACACAACGCCGTACGCGTTGGTATTCGGTACGGAAGCAGTACTCCCCCTCGAGATAGAGTTACCATCTCTGCGAGTGACAGTCCACTACGAGCTGACGAACGAAGAAAACGCTCACCTTCGGCTTGAAGAGCTTGATGCCCTTGAAGAAACACGACTCATAGCGCAAAAAAATCTGGAAGCTTATAAAGAAAAGATGACGCGCTCATATGAAAGATTGACCCGGCCGAGGATATTCCACCAAGGCGAACTCGTGCTAGTGGTCAAAAGGCCTATGATCTCCAATCACGCCAAGCGGGGAAAGTTTGAGCCAAACTATGAAGGCCCGTACATCATAGACAAGGTCTACCAAGGTGGGGCCTATCTGCTCATGGATATGCACGGTGAAAGGCCTTTTAGGCCAATAAACGGTCGATTCCTAAAGAAATACTACGCTTAATGAGCCACAGCCTAAGTCAATGGTAGATGATGACGACTATGTCCGCTCGCTATCTTCCAATGCTCAAGCTTTATAAGCTGTAGCCAGCCTTCTCCATGACGGACCGAAACGTCCTTAAACTAATAGCGGACCGAAATGTCCTTAAACTAATACCGCAGCATCCTTAGGCTGACGAGATAAAAAGAAAAGAAGAAAAAAATATAATAAAAAAAAACGGTATGTCCATAAGCAAAATGGGCATGGATGAAAACTCGAAAGGGCTCCGTGAGTAAAAACAGCAGGGCTACCGGCGAGTGTTCGTGAAAACCCGAAAGGGCGCGGCCTCGTTAAAAAAAAAAAGAAAGAAGAAGAAAATAAAAAAAAGAAGAAGAAAATAAACGGAATGTCCATAAGCAAAATGGGCACGGATGAAAACCCGAAAGGGCTCCGTGAGTAAAAACAGCAGGACTACCGGCGAGTGTTTGTGAAAACCCGAAAGGGCGCAACCTCGTTAAAAGACACTTATAGGGTCCTCACGACCTTGTAAGGAGAAATCACCCACGTGAGATCCTTACGACTCACAAGGGAGCAACACACTTAGGGATCCCCACGATCCTAAGGAGAAAATACACTTGCGAGATCCTCACAACTCGTAAGGAGAACTCTCTTATGAGACCCCTCACGGCTCATAAGATTTGGAAGTCTTAAGTTACAGAAACCTAAACCTGTGCTTAAGCAATCTCCACAACTTCTGATATTGCCCTACAAGTGGTCCAATACTGGCTCTTGTATACAATCCACGGGCGCGAATAAACATTTCCCTAACCAAGTCCCATCCGAGACTGGGGATATGTTCGTATGGTGAACAACCCTTATAAATCCTCTCGATTTACAAAAAGAAAACCCTCTCGTAGGATCCTTACGACTTACAGAGGAATAAAGCACTTAGGAATCCTCACGATTCCTAAGGAGAAAATACACCTACAAGATCCTCACGACTTATGGGGAGAAATACCTTTGTGAGACCCTTACGGCTCATGAAGTTAAAAGCCTTAGTCGACAGGACCTTAACCCTGCTCGCTAAGCCACCCTTGTTCGACATCGACAGAGGCAAATGATGATTCGCTCCTGGCAATATCCCAGTTGTAGCGGTGCTGATGCCGAAATTGGTGTCCAATTTCAGGTTTACGGCGAAAAGTCAGTAGGCTGCACATGCATATGAAATAGCCGAAATGATGGGGCAACTTGCAATAAAAAGCAGCAAGTAAAAATGTATGCATGCAAAATAGCCGAAATGATTGGGCAACTCGCAATAAAAAAACAGCGAGTAAAAACGAAATAAACAGCTGAAATGATTGGGCACCGCGAAAAATAGCCGAAATGATAGGGCAATCGCGACCTTCGCGATATAAAAGCTGAAATGATAGAGCATCGCGGAAATAAAATAAAAAAAATGATGATAAAACTTTGGCCCTACAGTTGAGATCACATCGATCCCTGTACACAATCCAAGGGCGCAAACAAAGAGGGAACCAGACTTTCCCAACAGGCTCTGCCAGAAAACGAAGCCAGACCCCAACGATTCATCCCAACTCCGAAGAAACCAGCGTCTTCGGCAAACCCTTCAACTCAGGGAGACAAACAATCCTTGACGAGAGCCTCCTGATGCGCGTCGACTCGCAGAGCAACCAATATCTCCGTGGGAAATTCTCGACTCGTTTCAACACCAAGGAAACAAATAATCCTTTGCGCTAGAGAAACAAATAATCCTTAGCAAACACCTCAACTCAGGGAAACAAACAATCCTTGACGAGAGCCTCCTGATGCGCGTTGACTCGCAGAGCAACCAGTATCTCCGTGGGAAATTCTCGACTCGTTTCAACACCAAGGAAACAAATAATCCTTGGTGCTAGGGAAACAAATAATCCTTAGCAAATACCTCAACTCAGGGAAACAAACAATTCTTGACGAGAGCCTCCTGATCCGCGTCGACTCGCAGAGCAACCAGTGCCTCCGTGGGAAATTCTCGACTCGTTTCAACACCAATGAAACAAATAATCCTTGGCGCTAGGGAAATAAATAATCCCTGGCAAATACCTTAACTCAGGGAAACAAACAATCCTTGACGAGAGCCTCCTGATCCGCGTCGACTCGCAGAGCAACCAGTGCCTCCGTGGGAAATTCTCGACTCGTTTCAACACCAAGGAAACAAATAATCCTTGGCGCTAGGGAAACAAATAATCCCTGGCAAATACCTCAACTCAGGGAAACAAACAATCCTTGACGAGAGCCTCCTGATCCGCATCGACTTGCAGAACAACCAGTGTCTCCATGGGAAATTCTTGACTCATTTCAACACCAAGGAAACAAATAATTCTTGGCGCTAGGGAAACAAATAATCCCTGGCAAACACCTCAACTCAGGGAAACAAACAATCCTTGACGAGAGCCTCCTGATTCGCGTCGGCTCGCAGAGAAACCAGTGTCTCCGCGGGAAATTCTTGACTCGTTTCAACACCAAGGAAACAAATAATTCTTGGCGATAGAGAAACAAATAATCCTTGGCAAACACCTCAACTCAGGGAAACAAACAATCCTTGACGAGAGCCTCCTGATTCACGTCGGCTCGCAGAGAAACCAGTGTCTCCGCGGGAAATTCCCGATTCGTCTCAACTTACAAGATAAAGCCTCAGGCAGCAGGGAATAAAAAAACTTGCTTCCTGAACAATGGGACCCTGCAAGTCGATCTAAAATGATCTCTTGCATACTATTCACGGTCTCACTCTCCAAAGTCGAGTTTCGACAAGGAGGGAAACAACCGCTTACGGGTCCTCTCGACTCGTAAGAGGGAAAAATTCTCTTTTAGGATCCTTACGACTTATAAGAGACAACACACTTAGGAATCCTCACGACTCCTAAGAAGAAAAACCCACCTACGAGATCCTCTCGATCCGTAGGGAGAAAAATCTCTACGAGACCCTCACGGCTCATAGAGTTGAAAAGTCTTAGGCAGCAGATCTGAACCTGCGGCCTAAGCCATCGCTATTTCTTAAGAAAGACAAGATGCATGCTCTATTATCTGTTGACTATGTTTACTAAGGCGGCATACTGATAATAAAAGAAAGAAAAGGCGGAGAAATAACATAAGACATTACAGAAAATGTGTATCTTTTATTCATAAACTTGATTGAGTACAGGATACATTGTGCTAAAAAATAAAAAAATATATATATACTTTTTTTTATTTACAAGTACAAACGATACAAGGAGAGTTACTGAGAAGGAAGCGTCTTGCATAGCTCTAGCAATTGTTCGCGCAATTCCTTCCCCACTTTCTCCTGATCGGCTACCACCGCCAGCTCCGGCTCCACTTGGGCCCGTTGCTGCAAGACAGATGCAAGCTGCTCCCTGACGGCCTGATAAGCAGCTTCCTGGCCTGGGGTATCGCGCTCGGCTACATCAAGCTTTCGCTTCAAGTTTAGCCCGTGGGAGATGCTCTCCAGGAGACCCTCAAAGATAGCCTTCACTTAGGCAGCATTCGCTTCAACCTCAACACGCAGACAGGCCGTCTCGCTCGAAGTCTCTTGGCATTCCCTTAGCCTTAAAGCTGCTTCTTGTTCCAAATGGTGGACGTAAGAAGCGCTTCCCTCAATCCATGCTGCTCTTTCATTACTCGCGGCTAAAGTCTCGGGGGTGGGACGCATCGACTCCAGCTGATGCAGGCGAGCCTCGATCTCCATATAATGGTTAACCCAAGATGCGATGATGCCCTCGTCATGGAAATTCATGAGTATCACCAGCATCGGGTTAACCGCCGTAGCGAAATCCGCAGCAGGCGTAGGAGTCTCGACGTTGAGCTCCTCAATGTAGTCGCTCAACATACGCAAGTTGTTCGCGGTGCCTTTCGAAGATGGACGTCTCAGGTAAGGACCTGCCGGTATTATGATGCGAGGCTCGAAGGGCGCCGAGACCGGAACGACAGCTGAAAAGAAACAAGGTGTGATCAGATAACAGTATAAAAAATAATGAGGGGGGAGTTATCAATGTGATAGTCGCCGTACCAGCTGAGATAGATGGCAAGGCCGGAAGGGCAGGTGGCACGGCCAATCTTTCTTCTCCCCCTTCGATTTGTAACGCTGCAGTCAGGACAAGAGAGAGTTAGAAATAATTCTATCACCGAAAAAGAAAGGTATCAGTTGAGGACTATACTCACCAGCACCGCCAGAGGAAGAAGTGAGTTCAGATGGGAAGGAGAAGTATGGGAGAAACACTTGATATAGATGATCAAAGAGCACTCCTAAAAAGACATAACAGTGCGACTTTAGTACACAAATTATGCGCTTGGAAGATAAGATTAATAAATTGCAAACCTATACCTTCCAACATCTTCGACGGTATGAGAGAGGGTTGAGAGGTGACCACCGCCAAGGCAGTCGTTGAAGACACTCCCTCGAGCAGTGGGGCATCAGTGCTGGCTGCACCCGCGTTACGAAAAAAGGTGAACTTATCAGAAAGGATTGTAAGGTAAAGAAAGACAGCAACTTGGGATTTACCTGATGAGCTGCCGGCTGAAACGGAGGCGACTCCCTCCTCCATGGACATGAGGCCACCGCCCGTGGCCTCATCACCAGACTCGATAGGGACCGTTGTCGTGCTCGCAAGACCTGGAGACGGCGGAAGATCGTACACGGGGAGGGCAATGATTGGAGCGTTGCCGGACTCTTGGGAGAGAGTGGCTAACTCTTCCCCAAGAGTCGTACCCATATCACCCGCTACTTCTGCTGGCTCCGCGGTCTCCATCGGCTCATCCGCCGTCACCACGAAGTCGCCAGCCTCAAGCGCCTCGTCCGCCACCACCCTGGGCTCAGTTGTAATGATCATTTCATCTGCCGCCACTTCAGGCTCGGCATCAATGACCTTCTCGGCTGCAGACCCCCCAACCTCCATCTCAGGCTCCGAAGCCTCAGCGACGTTACCCACCGTCGGCTCAGGTTCGGCAGGTGCCGCCTCCTCTGTTTCCTTGGGTTCAATGGTCTCCGCCTCCCCCTCGGTTGGACTTGGCCCTGCAAGATAAAATATATAAGAACCGACAGCTTTATGAGTCTTATAACGAAATTCTGAAAGAAGTATTACCTGAGGTAGACTTGTCGTTAGCCTCTCTATTGGCGCGGATCGCCTGTCTATGAGCTGTAGATAGGGCGACCGGGGACTCTTCTGACGGAGTGTCGGCGCGAGGGACGGTGCTGGGGCCCACTCCAATGGCCAAAGTAGCCCCGCGTGCCTTTGCTTCGCGCCTCGACCGCTTCCTCTCCTCCCGGGCCGTCATGATGGACCTCTTTGACGCTTCCTTTATCGAAGCATCGTCGTCCTCATTTAAAGATGCCTCCAGAGCCTTTAAGGCATCTCTCATCGGCTCTTCAAGACGAACCTCCTGCGGTGGCCCAGAGGAAGCGGGAACATCGACAGCTGGCAGAACATTTGCGTCGCTTAGCGGGAACGGCATTGAGGTTTCTGCAATAAAAAGGGAGAGATTAGATAGACCATAACGCAAGGAGAATAAAAAATTGATGAATCGAAACTTACTGAGGCCGAAAGACGCTCTAAGGTGTTCCTCCTCTTGGAAGGTCTTGAGTGAAGCGGCAATGGCTTCCTCATCAGTGATGCCTGTTGGAAGAAAAGAAAGAAAAACGTTAGTCAAAGGCAATGAGAAGAATATGATACAATAAAGAAAATACGACTAGTAGTTACCTGATTGCGCAAGCTCAGCTAGCCACGCGTCATGCTTTGCCAACCACGCTGAAGTTTCGAGAGCGGCTTCCAAGTCTGTATCATCCGGCGGCGGCATGACTAATCCCTCGTTAGTCCCATATTCGATCAGGCCCTCGGCATAGGGAGCATGGGGTTCCTGACCGAACGTGACATCTGCAGCGAAGAGCGACTTCTTTTTCTTCTGCCCTCCGACCCTAAGCTCACATGGGATTGACTTACGCTTAGCAGCCACCTTGGGACGGCGGGTCCCGATGTCCGCACCCACACCAGACTCTGGCGAAACTACAACCACTGTCTCCACTGGAGCACAGGGCGCTGGAGGTGCATCCGCAATATCAGGGAGCGATAATCCGCGTGGAGGACTCTGCGCACGCGAGGGTCCGGCTCTGGCATCTTTTAAATGGGGGATTACCGAGGTCCTTGGCACCAAAGGAGCGTTGCGATCGCTACCTAGAGGTGCACCCTTACGGTCGATCAGCAACCGCCTTTCCTCCTTTATGACCGCTCCCGTCGAATGACTGTACCATTCTGTGTATACCCTGAGGAGTCGTGGGGTGCAAGCCGGCTCACTGATAAAGAAGTGGGAGCCCGTGTTTAGACTCATGAAATGATGCAGCGCTCTCTCTGTCCCTTCTTCGGTCGCAGCAGGTTCCGATAAGAAAGCCTCCAGCGGTACCCCTTGATTATAGCTCAGCTGTTGGGCGAAACGATGCGGGTTATATCTCATGAAGATCGCTGCCCCGTTCTTCCTAAACACCAAGAAGCCCGGTCTAATGGAATATAAGTAAAGGGTCTCCCGGGCCGTTAAAACTGAAGCTCCATCCTTGAAAGTGTCTTACAATGGCCGCACTACGGTGGTAGACGCTTTTCCAATAGTCAACACCTTGTCAACGAAAGACACACCGGCTCCAATGGTGTGGGAGCGAAGGAGTAAACCCCTGGCATTTCGTGGTGATGGATTTACAATTGATGCGCCGATCAGCTGTATAATGCGAGGAAAGCTGCACCTGTCGTAGAACGAGGGCCTTTTATGCATGCCAAAAACACCCGATGTATGTAGCTCGAACCACAACATAAAGTAGTGCATCGGGAAGACCACGTGCAATACCCTGGGCTCGTTAGCATCCGCTGCTCGGCTGAGGCCATGATATAGGTGTGCCATGCCAGCGATCCCAACGGCCACCTTTACCCCGATGGCCATCCGATGAGTAGGGTAAAAGACAGAGGGCCGCATACGGTGAGAGTGTATTGGAATCGCAAACCAACTCAACCATAACACGAGAAATCCTAAGAAAAAGGCCTCCTCATCCATTCCAGGGGCCGCAATTTCTGCAAAAGACATAGTTGGGAATTCCGGAAGGAAACAACCCTTTTGATCTATCTCCTTTTCCGGCAGGTTATCCACACCTAAACCGAAAGGGTCATCCAGGGTAGCGAACTTAGCAGCCTCTGATGAGAGGACGCTTGGGCGAAGAAACCGAGCAATGAAATCCTCAAAGTTAAATCCTCGACTCCCATGTTTGATGAAAAGAGACTCATATATATCCAACACTTTAATCAAGCTTGGGAACTGGTGTTGAACAGCATTCTCCGGTGTGAGCCCCCTTATCACCGACTTAGCACCAAAGACGTACTCATCCGTCAGGAGCAACTCCTCATAATGTTCCCCCATGACCGGTAAACCGGATACCTCTGCAAACTCTTCCAAAGAGATTGACACTTCCCGATCCATGGCGAGGAAAGTGTGGGTAGGAATGTTCCACTGCTCCAGGAAGGCCTTGAATCACCAGGTGGGGAGCATGGGATATTGGAACAGAGAAACGTACACTGCGGTGTACAATCCTAACTTTATCAACTGCGACTTCTTCGTCGACAGGATATACCGGGCCCACGGCAGATAGCCGATTGGGTGGCGGGGGATCAGACCGATATTATATGATTGCCCCCAAGGTCGCGCCTCGCCTTGACAGATACGGCGTCCTAGGATATCCAAAACCATGGGACGCTGAACCGGGATTGCATCTATGGCCGGATGAAGAAAACCCTTCGATGTCCAATCAACCATCTCCACGGCATACTGCACCGAGGGTGGGGTGGCATAGTGAATCGCTGTGATGGGTTCTGACGGCACTGCGCAGGTGAAGCTGCGTCGACCCATAATGATCTGATTGTACCACGACCCCCAAAGGTGGAGGCTCTTATACTCCGGGTCGTGGTCCTTGATCATGGCCAAGACTTCATGGTCCAAGGGCGCTTCGGGAAATCCCTCCTCTGAACGAGCAAACGGGAATGAAGTGTCGAGAGACATGATCGCTGCAAGTGAACAAAAATTAACCGTTAGTGTTGCAATTCCAACGCTTAGCGTTTAAGAAAAAAAATGCATTAATTAATCAATTAAATTAAAAATTAATCAAATTAAAATTAATTAATTACACCACACAGCAGTGCAGTGGGTAGGAGACCGAAGGGGGACCCACAAAATCTGGATGACAATACGTCAGTTAATAAGACAACTTCATCATTGGATGAGATTGTCAGTTGGTCCCCAAGAAAACATTCCCACTAATAATAATAATAAAGAATCCCTAGAGACAAGGAGAAAATCTCCTCTTTCAGAGCAAAACTCTGTCACAGAGTGACACTTGTCAAACTCTGGTCTTAGGGAAATAAGATTCCTTAAAAGAGCCTAGCTCTGTGGTGATTATGAGAAAATTTATTTGAAACTCCTAAAGAAATTAAAACATTTTGAAGACTCTTAGAAGTTCTTCATTTTTAGATCAAAAAGATCTATTTTTGGATCCATGAGCAAAGCTCTGCTCATGGGTTAAAACCCATGAATAAGATCTCTGTAGATCTACGAATTCATGAGAGCAAAGCTCTGTTGGTGAAACCCCAAGGGGGATCCCTTTAGATCAAAAGATCTGTGAGAGCAAAGCTCTTTGGTTAAGATTAATTTAAATTAATTTTTACCTAAAGTTTCTAACTTTGGAAATGAGCAAAGCTCTGAAGTTCTTAAGCAAGAGCAAAGCTCTAGAAAATCAAAAATCTTGAAATGATGAGATTTTTCTAAGGGCCAGAGGTCCTATTTATAAGGCGCTTGCGCCCCTTCAGCTCACCCTTTGATCCAACGGTCAGGAGCTTGCCACCGCTGCACTCACGTGCGCGCCACGTGAGCACAACGGTGGGGGGGCATTTGTTTCCCCCAATCAGAGCAAAGCTCTGTTGGAAATTCAAAATTCAAATTTTAAGCAACGCTTCAAATCTCGGGCGCAACGCGCCATATGTCAGGCGCTGATACGTCAGCACAGCGCCCAAGAAGGCACGCCCAATCAGAGCAAAGCTCTATTTTAAGCAAAATTAAAGGAAGCAACGCTTCAGTTGCGCAAGCACTGCACTGCGCGAGACGTGTCAGCGCAGATGCGCTAGCACAGTTGCGCTGAGCGACACGTGTCAGCGCAGATACGCTAGCGCAGTTGCGCTGCGCTTTGCGCTGCGCGACACGTGTCAGCGCAGATGCGCTAGCGCAGTTGCGCTGCGCTTTACGCTGCGCGACACGTGTCACGCTCTGGAGCATTTGCGCCAAACAGAATTTAAATTCTAAAGAAATCTTTTCTGTTCTTGTTAAAACAAGAAGATTTTCTTCTATAAAACAGAAGACCTTGGATCAAAGATCCAACGGTGGGAAAAATTCCCCAAATCACTCAGAGAAAGATCTCTTTAACAAATTTATGAGCACTATATAAAGGCCCCTAAACCTCAATTCAAAGGCATCAACATTTGGTGAGAAATCAAAAATTTCAAACAGAGAGAACTCTGAAGAAATCTCAAGAGGAAAAAAGGTAAAAACCTTTAAAAGAGAAGAATTTCTTCTAATAGATCATTGATCTAAAGAACAAGATCAATGATCTTCAATAAAAACAAATAAAAATAGTGCTTTGCACTTTTCTTTGAACCTCTGGTTCATTGAGATGAGAAAAACAAGAGAAACTTGTTTTCTTTGATCTAAATTAGATCAAGAAAGCAAACAGTGCTTTGCACTTCTGTTATGAACCTTTTGGTTCTTGAATCTAAAAGATTCTCAAATTTATAGTGACTTGCACTTGCAAACTGCGCTGTTGCGCTCTTGGGAGAGCGCCACGTGTCAGCATCTGAACTACGTGCGCTATGCACTTTAAGATAGAGCTTTGCTCTCTGTAATTGGGGCAACTCACCAGAGTACGCCACGTGTCAGCAGCGCAAGCACAGCGCACTAGCACAGCGCACTGCGCTTGCATGACACGTGTCGTCACTATAAGCGCTTGCGCTCTTTGATTGGCGCAATGTGCCTGAAATGCAATGCATTTCTTTTGCTAAAGGGCCAGGCCCAAGTCAAAAACACCTAACAGGCCTAATTAAATTGCAAAGCAATAAGAAGGGCAGAGCCCAAGTAAAATTGATGCTCTGCATCATTTGTAAATGGGCAGAGCCCAAAATAAATTGATGCTCTGCATCCTTTATGGGCAGAGCCCAACTAAAAATAGAAAAATAATGCAATGCATTATTTAAAAAATGGGCCAAGCCCTAGTACAAAAAAACAAAAAAAAAGTGTTGAACCTTTTTCAACTGGACTTAGCCCAATCATGGCCGTAAGTCCTCAAATTAAATGGACTGAGCAAGATTGCTCTCTTAAATCCTATTCGAGGGTACATCTCCGAACTCCTCTGACACTTCTCGTTGTAATCCTTCAACGACGTCAGAGAGGCGATGGGTCCCAACGACCACACATGAATATGGACTGCGGGGTCCCTAAACTCGTGGACCGAAACGTCCTTAAACTAATATTGGACCGAAACGTTCTTAAACTAATATCGGACCGAAACGTCCCTAAACTAATATCGGACCGAAACGTCCCTAAACTAATATCGGACCGAAACGTCTTTAAACTAATATCGGACCAAAACGTCCCTAAACTAATATCGGACCGAAACGTCCTTAAACTAACGATAGGACCGAAACGTCCTTAAACTAATAATGGACCACCACGTCCCTAAACTGGCGACGGACCGAAACGTCCTTAAACTAATTATGGACCACCATGTCCCTAAACTGGCAATGGACCACCACATCCCTAAACTGGAACAATAGAGCCTCCAAATGCTCTTTTGCTGGATCTAAACGGTCTCGTTTAAGTTGATCTTAGCCCCAAATACGGCTAACGAATCCTTAAACATCCAAATGGACTATAAAACTCAAAATCAACTTTGGTTCAAGGGTACATCTCTGAACTCCTCTGACACCTATCGTTGTAATTCTTCAACGACGTCAGAGAGGTGACGAGTCCTGACGGCCATATAATAAATGGATCGCCACGTTAAGTCGATCTTAGTCTCAAACATGACTAACGTATCCTTAACGAACGTTTAAGTTGATCTTAGCCTCAATACGGCTAACGCATCCTTAAACTAAAAACACCAAACCCAAATCTAAGTAAATACGGATTTGGACTAATCCACGTCCTACGGGTGACGGCATAACTCAGTCTCCGTATACAATCCACGGGCAACCACAAACAAAACAAACACCCACGACACGAAGTGAAATTCCTGAGAAGGAGAAAGTTGTTACCGCGATGCGGTAGCGTAATTAACTGCAGGGGCTTACGCCTGCAGGGAAGAGCGTCCCCACAATCAAAAACTCCTCTAGCGAGGGGGAATCTGACGAAGTCTGCTATATCGGCCGCATCCGTCTAAACCTCCGATACACGGTGCCATAAATCAACTTGGCATCTTCGGAGAGGTAGACGGATAAAAGCATATAGCATCTGCCCCGAATCTCAGGCAAGACGTCCTTACATCGCGGCCGCCATTCGGAGGGGAACAGGAGCCTCTTCAAGGCCACCATTTGTGCCGAGGAGACCGAGAGTACCAAACAATAGGCCCAGTCCAGCCTTTTGTACCTACTGCAGGAGAGATGACACTTAGCGAAAGACTGCCAGCAAGCCAACCGTCTTTGCTTAGTCTGCGGCTCAGCTACTCATGATATTGGGTCTTGTCCCCGAAGACACAATCCAATTGCTGCACCCAGGCCAGCAATCACTTACCAGCAGCGCCCAGCCCTTCAGGCACCTGCTCCAAGACTCACTCTCCCTGCTCCACCACCTAGAGGACCACCGACTGCACCTCCTCCTTGTCAGTTCCATCAAGCTCAAAGGAACATTCAGAGGAATGCTCCTCCGGCCAAGAGGAATGTACCACGGCGACAGGCTTTCACGATGACCATGGAAGAAGCTGAGGACACTGGCCAAGTCATCACTAGTAACCCTTTCTTCTCAAGTTTTTCTTTCAGTTTTAACACCTACCTACATAATTTTCCCTATACCTAAAACATATCCCATATAACTTAGTTACAATCTTAGTAGCCTCACTTCCTGCACTCGCACTATTCGATACTGGAGCATCTCATTGCTTTATGTCGCAACGGTTCGTCCGAACTCATGCGATCCCAGTCATACCGCTTGTATCCAGCTGGAATGTCAGTTCAGGAACTGGCGTTCCAAAGGAAACGATGGGATACAACTTGTGTCCAGTAGTCGTCTGCGGCAGAGAATTCTATGCTGACTTCAAGGTACTGGACATACCGAACTTCGATGTGGTTCTAGGTATGGATTGGCTCGGAACATTCTATGCTACCATTGACTGTCGTCAAAGGAGGGTAGTATTTGAGATTCCCGAGCATCCGGTCTTCTATTTCAAAAGTGGAGACCGTACACTGGAGCCAAGTACATACAAGGCGAAACCAAATAAGGCAGTGATTGCAGCAATTCAAGCGGAGGAAGGATCAAAGACAGAAGTGGTTCGAGAGTTCGAAGATGTGTTTCCTGACGATATATAAGATTTGCCTCCCGATCGAGCTCTTGAATTCAGCATTGATTTAGTACCAGGAGCACAACCGGTAATCAAAGTACCGTATCGACTAAGTCCGGAAGGTTTAAAGGAGGTCCGAACTCAGTTGGACGAATTATTGGCGAAAGGATGGATTCGTCCCAGCACTTCAAGTTGGGGATCTCCAGTTCTACTTTTGAAGAAGAAGGAAGGTTCATACAGAATGTGCATTGATTATAGAGCCTTGAACGAAGTAACGATAAAGAACAAGTATCCACTCCCGCGCATCAACGATTTATTCGATCAGCTAAGTGGATCTTGTGTTTTTTCTAAATTAGATCATCGTTTAGGTTATCATCAGGTGAAGGTCAAGGAAGCTGATATTCATAAAACAGCATTCAGAAATCATTATGGACATTACAAATTTCTTATAATGCCATTTGGAGTGACCAACACACCAACGATATTCATGAACCTAATGAATCAAGTTTTTCGGGAGTACCTAGACCGGTTTGTTGTCATCATTATCGACGACATCCTGGTGTATTCAAAGAGTAGGAAAGAACATGCCGAGCACCTACGATTTGTCCTGGAAACTCTACGACAGCATCTACTATATGCCAAGTACAGCAAATGCGAGTTTTGGTTAGATCAAGTCGGTTTCCTCGGACATATAGTATCAGGAGAAGGAATCTCGGTGGATCCAGCGAAAGTTTCAGCAGTAAGTGAATGGCCGACACCAAAGTCAGTGAAGAACATTCGAAGTTTCTTGGATCTAGCTGGATATTACAGAAGGTTCATTGTAGGATTTTCGAAGATAGCAACACCCCTGACCAAGCTCACACGTAAAGATGAAGACTTTGTGTGGTCAGAAGCATGCGAGTAAGCTTTCGTAGAACTCAAGTCAAGGTTGACATCAGCGCCTATTCTCGTTATACCGGACCAATCTGGAGGTTTCGAAGTGTATTGCAATGCATCCCGTAAAAGAGTAGGATGTGTTCTACATCAGCATGGAAAGGTTGTGGCTTATGCTTCAAAACAGCCGAAGATTCATGAGCGCAATTATTTGACGCATGATTTGGAATTGGCAGTCGTTATCTTTGCTCTTAAGATTTGGTGTCATTATCTCCTTGGTGAATGAGTGAACATATATACAGATCACAAGAGTCTGAAATATGTGTTTACTCAGAAAGAGTTGAATATGCGGCAGAGATGATAGTTAGAACTCATGGCCGACTTTGATATCAACCTACAATATCACCAAGGGAAGGTATGTAGTACTCGATGCCCTTAGTCGCCAACCATTAGAAATGAATCTCACCACTCAGTGGAAGTTTCAACAAGACTTGCATCAGATGGAGATTGAAGTGATCATGCCAGGTAACGCTTCAAGTTTGATGAACTTACAAGTTCAATCTACCATTGTCAATCAGATCAAAGAAGCTCAAGCAAGTGATGCCAAGTTGCAAAAGATCAGGGAACAAGTAGAGAATGGACTCAGAACAGACTTCATCATTCATGAAGACGGATCTTTAAGATATGGCAGCAGATTATGTGTACCAAAAGGTTCTGTTCGGGAAGAGTTAATGAAAGAAGCTCACAGCTCTCCCTACTCAGTACACCCTGGAGGTACAAAGATGTACAAAGATCTACGTCAAAATTACTGGTGTCATGGAATGAAGCGTGAAGTAGCCAGACGAGTCGCTAAATTCTTAGTGTGTCAGCAAGTAAAGGCTGAACATCATAGGACAGCTGGATTACTTCAACCATTACCTATCCCAGAATAGAAGTGGCAACACATCACAATGGATTTTATGACTGCACTCCCTCGCAGCACAAAGGGTAACGATGCGGTATGGGTCATTGTGGATCGACTCACAAAGTCGGCTCACTTTATCCCATTTCGAGTTGGCCAATCAACTGAGACATTAGCAAAGAAGTACATGGAAGTAAGAATCTACTTAAGATTTAAACTCTTCTTAGTATACTATCTCTGATATCCATGAACTCATACAAGAAATCGTGAGACTTCATGGAGTACTTGTCTGCATATATGTGATATGTGCGGGACCGAGATTAATACGAGTATGTGATATCGTATTCTTTTCTCACGATATTGGTATCGGTCAGTTATAAGTGATATAGCCGGGTTATCGAATCAAGTGTTGATTCGATAAGTTGATACATGTGATATTAGTTGGCTATATGTGATTTAGCCAGATTATTGAATCAAGTGTTGATTTGATAATTTAATGTATAATTGTATATTTGATATACTAGTTTACATTAACTAATATTAGCTCACTTGTGCATTTCTTTTAATCACTATTGAACACTTAATATATATGTGATATATATTATTGTGTCATGCTTGATTATACATGCAACATGGGTGTATGAGACTTACACCATACTTGAGATAATATTAAGGTTTTTATTTATTTAAGAAATTTAAAATTGAGTGGAATTTTGTCATGGTTAGAAGTTTGGAGAAGTTTGTGATGACCATTGACTTAGTCCACCAATTTTGTTTTTCCTTAGATATTTATTAACCTAACCATTATCTGCAACCATGGTTATGTCTCTACAAGGGTTATATGAGATATTTTCTCACCCATGGTTGCCATTCACTCTCTCACAACATTTCTCTTCATCTTGATCTTCAACTAGAGAAAGCTCTCTAGGTTTTGGTGAGGTAAAGAAATAAAGTGAGAAAAAGAATTCTAAAGTGAGCAAAATTCCTACTTCATCATCCTATACTAGATTAGCCATTTAGTTTAGGGTGTTAGCTTCACTAATCCTTAATTAGGGAAGAGGTAGCTTGAGTTGGTGTCTCCTCGAAGTAGATCATCTTCAGCCTCGAAGATCATTGAGCAAGCTTGTTCATTTCGACTAGTGGAGCCTACGGAGAGTCTGGATCACCACTACTAGGAGCGAAGGGACTTCTACATGGAGCATTTGAACTGAAGGACCGGTCTACAAATGTTGTATTCCATATTCACTTAGTTATAAAGTTGTTGACATATTGTATTGTCTAATTCTCAAGTTAAGACTCTAGGGTTAGGGTTAAATAGCATGGCAATTTTTGTAAAATGGCATGGACGATGCCTTCCGAAACCTTGGTGTCATGCTAAGTAAACCTACAGTGGTATAAGAGCCAAGCTAGAGAATTAGACGATATTTGTTACATTACAAAACCGAAACTACTCCATAACTTGAAACATTAAAACCCAGTTTTTGTCAATATTTTTAATTCGTCAAATTTTTTTTAAGCAACTGCAGAATGTTATATGAGATGTAACATGAACACTGAACAAATACGAACCAATTCCACGGCTTTGACCCGGTCACATACCCCTAAAATCAGAGGTGGTCGGCCCCTTGATGAGTTCAGGGCTTCGTATTTGTTTGGTGTTCTGGTCTCTGGGTTTTGGTGTTGGATATAGTGCCCTCAGAGTCAATTATTGGATCACAGGCACGTGATTTCAATGATTGAGGGAGGACCTATACCGGTTGGACAGTCTTACTCAAGATGATATTGCAATGATTGAGGGGGGACCTATACCGGTAGGACAGTCTTACTCAAGATGATAGTATGCTATCTGGTTTATCTTTATCATCGTGTACTGCTTTAGGTGACCTTATAGGTCACTATTGCACGTTGATAGAGCCCCTAAGATTCTTGCTTGACTGCCAGCAGTATGAGGGCGATCATATACGTAGGAGCTGGGGTCTATAAGCACATCCTTAAAAGGTCCCTAGTCGAGGGAGTTTCGAGACAGGGCATCGATACTCCAGAGTAGACTAGTGTATACAGTCGAGACCCCGACGAGGGGCGGCGGCCGGTCTCACAAGCCACTGGTGTCAGTTGGTTCACCTAAGATGTATACAGGTGCTCATTGGGTTATGAGTACACCGGACAGGACTCGCCGGGAACATGCTAGTTGGTCTGCTACCTGACGTCAGATAGCAGTTCCCTGGTGACATGTGTACAGGTTAGTTCATCGACCTGAGATCGTCATTTGTCTCGTGTGAGTTCCCACTGTACTTTGATTACTACCCTACCACGGCTCAAAGGAGTCGTGCAAACAAGTTTTAGTTGGGTACAGTCCCGAGCCACATAGAGGCAGTGAGCGGATCTTCAGGGGTTCGTCTCTCCCGGTATTGGGGGTGAGGTCGCTCTGTGTCTAGGAGAGCCATTACACGAAGTCCTTGGCCAAGGCAGGAGATTTGCTGGTAGGTATTCCAGTAGTATCTCAGGGTGTTCTGGGCTACACTCCGACACGACTTGTACCGCTTTTGGGGGTCTGACTTTTACCAACCCCCTAGGCCCGCCATGCGATGCTCATAGACGAACGGACCGGACTGTACGGATATTGTCACCGATAGGCTCAGTAGTGTATCAGGATGAGTTCTCTCATCGACGTCCCTTTTGGTCAATACCTGGTAGCCCGTCACGTATGGCTAATACCTCTGACGTACTGGTGGTTAAATCCACAGCTAAAATATTGACGAGTCTTTAGAGTCCCCCACAAACAGTTTCTCAAGTTTCGGGCGAAACGCTGTAGAGGTCGTATGGAGATATGGCAGGGTTCGATCAGATACGTGCGGTATTGCACGGATCATGATCGGACGAATAATACTAGCGGGCTTTGGTTTAAGCCGGATCCTAGTATTGTATATTGTAGATTTTGTCTCATTGCATTTGTATTCGGTCGCAATACAAATGCAGGTATGTATATACAGTCGCGGGGTTTTCCTGTAATTTATTACGGAATCAGTTTTTTGAAGTTGCCAGTTTACATTCCGTTTCGGCCATTTTCTTTTGTTTCCTTTCATTGCCTGAAATTTGGTGGAGGGGGTTATTTGCAATTGTGCATTTGACAAAGGAGAAGACTTTTTATGGCACATGGTTGCTTCATCATTGTGCACCATCCATTGACTTCATTGGATCATCATTGCTTGACTTTTGGGTTATGATTAGGTGATGGAGTGGAGACTTGTGTAGTGATCATTTTTTCTCATCATCACACTTTCTCTCTCTTGTATTATTTTTTCCCCACTCACTCTCTCCCCTCACTTGAGATTGGCCGGCCATTCCAAGAGAGAGGGGCTGTCCAAAATTTGTAGAGAGCATTTTTGCTCTCATTTGACTTGAAAAAATTCTATAGCTCCATCTCCAAAATTCACCTCATTCCTCCACCAAAAATGGCAACTTAAACAACCCCTAGAGATAAAGTAATCCACACTATCCTACAGCATTCTTGGACACGTCGACTCGCCAATTTCGTGCCCGAGTTGCCTCGGTCCAAAGGTGGGAGCCCGTAAAAGAACCCGGCGATGTGGTGCCCTTCCGACGAGGAGATGAAGACCGGAGATTCAGCGGGGAGATCGGGACGACGACGAGAAGACCGAAGGACACGGATCGCTCGGTATATCTCTCTACCCCTTCTCTAGTTAGCTAAGAGTAGGTTAATGGCCCGATCCGGGTTTTTAGTGCGCGGTGGTGCCGGTTTACAAGTTTCGTAAAAGCTTCGTTTCCGCATTCCGGCGTCGTTCTGACGGCCGGGGCGCCGCCGTGCACTTACACTGGTATCAGTGCCACGCCATTAACCTAGTCTAGCTTGCTCTAACATGTTTACAAGTTCGATCGGGATTTTCAAAAAAACGCGTTTCCATGTCAAGTTTCTGTCGAATTTTTCCAGTGCTTTAAAAATTATTTGGTAAATTGTAAAAATATGTGCAGGGTTTTTTATGCATTCTGTGAAAATTTTGTAGGCTGAAGTTACTGTAGCGCGGCGGATCGGCGGCCAAAACCACGTTTTGTCCGCCGATTCGCCGCCGAATTTTGGCTTCACTGCATCAAATTTTTACAGTGGCTCTCTGACATGGAAATAGGGTTTCTGGTATATTCTTTTTGGGCCCAGATGTTTTTGAGTGCTACAGTTGTGCTTGGGACCCACTTCGGAAAATTCAGTCGATCGAAAATTTTAAACATGTTAGGTCACAATATTTACATTATATCTGCGACCGTGAATGTCACTTGATCGGTAAATCCTGTCTAACTGCTATAGCCTTTTTAGACGGATTTGCGAACGTGACATTCACGTTGATGTTCTGTATTGTGCTGTGATGTTGCGGATTGTCGTGGTGAATAGCCTGGATGCAATGTTAGTACAGTTTGGTTGTATATGTACATTTGGTATTGAGGGGCGAGCGTCCGACATGTGGACTGCCGTCTCTGCCTGTTTGTATATTATTCTTTTGGGGCACGACCGGGCTGAGGTCGATGTACCCGTTGTATATTTTACTTTCTGTACTAGGATTACCCCGCGGTGGGGTGCACGAATAGCCGGGTTCTAGAGGGCAACGGGCCCACATCTCATGGCTTTGAGACGGAGGGGGCTTCACTCTAGAATTGGCGGGCTATTCGCCGCACTCGTAGGGGGTACAGGTTGACCCAGGAGGGGTGCCCAAGTTACCGGATTCCGTAAAGTGCTGGGTGGTCTATTCACGTTGTTGAAGGGGGCTGCCTGGCTTCAGGTTTTGGCGGGTAACTTGCCGCGCCCGTAGGGGTCTAGGATTTCATTGCACAGGCTATCCACACAACCAGGGGAACGTCGGGTTTCAGTAGCGGCTCTATGAAACCTGGGGATCCCAGATATCTGTTTTATTCTGTGATGCTTATTACATTTCTGTGATGTTGCATTTTATCACGCCTTGAGCGAATATTATATATTGATATATATACTAGTAGATGTTGTATATGTTTTGCATCCGCGCTAGTCCAGTCCCCGCTCTGTCGTTAGTTATGTAACCGAACGGGTGATGACGGGACCCAGTGGCGAATGCGGATGGCATATACATACATCATTATTTTCGTTCTTTATTGGTGTGATCAATTGATGGGACTGCATTGATTCGGATCAATGCAAGCTAAACAAACCTATTCTGATGTTGTTGGAACAACTTTTCAAAAAGCTGTTATTGCAAGGACGTTCTCTTTTGTTTTGCACAGTGGTATTCGGTTATGAATATCCAGCACCTCAGTCGACGAGGCAAGGGCCGAGATCCCTTCACCGGGAGTGACCCCTTGGACAGAAGTTTGCGTCAGGGCAATAACTTCACTATAGCCGATTACTTTTTGCTTTGCATCGTGGTATTCAGTTGGAATATCCTGCACCTCATTCTACGGGGAAAGAGCCGAGATCCCTTCACCGGGAGTGACCTCTTTAGCAAAGGTTTTCGTCACTATATTTTTATAAAAAGCTATCTAGTTCCTTCAACGATATCAAGTTCATTACGTTAAACGTTTTTCGCCAAAAACCATTCGTAGCCCTCCGTCATTTCAGAAAGGTAGCACTTAGTATTCATGCTATGTATGTTTGCCTTCGTCAAGGCATAGTGTATGGTAGCTATTTGTTACTTTTCTGCAGCATAGATAGATGCGTTGGTTTGGGACAGTCGTACTACTATTTTGGCCTTCGTCAAGGGTATGTACGGGTGGGTTCAAATTAACCTGGATAATGACGGGTAGAACTTGACATGTGACTTATGATATGTTGGCCTTCGTCAAGGTCATAAGAGCATGGGGCAAAAATCACATCGGGAGTTTCTAAAGAAACTGAAACTTGCCAGATATGCACATACCTTCTGGAGTGTGATAACGTGAGCGTATTCCTTCACGTTATCATGCGATGATAGTTGGATCCCGATTCCACTGATGAGTTGGTTTACTCCTCCGGTGATCCCGACTAATTCTTCTTTCAGGTTTGGAGGAGAATTTGACGTTACAGTGGGAGGTTTCCTGATTCGATAAATTGGTAACCATTCTGATCTAGGTTAGAGTGTACACTGAGTGTTTCTTTTTTCTCTCTCTTTGGCAGCGACCATGACCCGACCCTAGACTATGACTCAGTAACCAAGTTAACCGAACCTTCTTAAACACTGGCTTTTGGATTGTCAGAGTTGCATACCTCATTGTCACTCCTACTTTTATCCTTTTCTCCAGGACACCCCGTATTACTACGAACATCCACTTCCATTGGATAAAACCATCGTATGGTTATATACGAACTCGAAGGAATTTATTCGAGGATGGTTTCCGGTTCTGGAGAAAACGAATAGGACTATTCAGTTGTCTTTTCCTTTTACCTTCTCTCAGGTTGCGAGTGCTCCTTGGATTAGGGGATAGTACACCTATTACGCAAATTGGATAGTCTTCTTCCAAACCATAGGCAGGTGCCGACCGGTAGGGAATGAAGAAAACCAATTAGCCTAACGATGGTGTACAGAAGGTATTATGTAAAGACAAATAAAGGGATTAGAAGGAGGGCAAAGTAAATTGCGACTGCTATTCACGACCAAACCAAGTATTTCATTACCACTCCCACTTCACTTTTGTATTTCTCCAGGACACTCTGTATCACTACGAAGATCCACAGTTTATTGGATATTCCATCGTATGGTTATATACGAACTCGAAAGGAACTTGTTCCAGTTCGGGGATGGATTCTGGTTCAGGAGAAATAGGAATAAGGTTTATTCAGGTGTCTTTTATCTTTACCTTCTCTAGGGTTGCGAGTGCTCCTAGGATTAGGACAGTACACCCATTATGCTTATTGGATAGTCTTCTTCCAAACCAAAGGCTGGTGCCGAACGGTATGGAAGGAAGAAAACCATTTGGCCTAAAGGGGTGTGCAGAAGGTAATGACTAAAAGACATATAAAGGGATTTGGAGAGATGGCAAAAAAATATACGGTTACAGTTGTGAATCTGGATAATGGAAGAGGCATTACTAGGAATACCCGGATACCTTTCAAAATATTTCAATGTTTCAGTTTCACTGTGTACTGTTAAAAGAAAACTGATTTCCCAATTAGACACTTGCTCCAGGGTATGTATTTACCAGGTATGATTCTCACATCCGTATGGTTTTACAGATGATGAGTGGGAGTAAGTTATTGGGATTTAGGTGATCATCCTCATTATATCGGAATTCGTTGTAATTGGTGATATTTGAGGAAATCGCCTGGGCTGTTTGCCGGACAGCAAATATTTGGTTTTGAACATCCGCTGTTATGCACCAATTTCAAATTGATATATCTGTACGTCTATTTTTATAGAGTGAGATATACCTTGTTGAAATTATTTCCATAAAATTTACCTATATCAGTGGATGGTTAGGTAAGGAGCATTAAACAGCGGTGTAATTCTTCTTAACCATAAGTACAGTTTTCAACCTACGGCACACAGGGAATGAGTTGTTAGACACAAGAGACTTGTACAGAGTATTGTATGTTGTCCAGTGTCCATTAGGACAGAGGGGTTGGTCCTCGTACTATATTCGATTTACTTATGACTTCTCTAGTTTTTAGACAGGTGTTTCGTAGAAACAAAAGGTCCAAGTTTTGAGAAGTTATAGGTATAAGAGTAATGTAGAGAACCAGGTATTGCAAGTATCGGGATTCTTCAAGGTGATCGAAGATGTAGATGCTTATGTATGGTATTCAGTTGATAGTAATGATTAAGAGAACTTACTTCTCTTTCGGGTTACTCATAATTGGAAGCATTCCTAAGTTGAGTAACGTTGATCGTCCTCTCTCCATTTTAGTTGACATGCACTGGAGACAGCTGTATGATTTGAATCTGGTTCAATTAAATTGGTGCATCTGTTTCTATATTGGATATAGAACAGTTCATATCTTAACGATGTTAAAGTACGGGGAGTTGTCCGGCTTATGCTTAAAACCCGACACTGGACAACTCAATGGACGTTTCTGTAATGGCTGTTTGTGGGTTGACCCAGGCTATGACGAGGGTTGACTTTCTACTATCTGGAAGAAACCAATAGTGATATTGTTCTAGACTCGCCACAGTTTTAAGTAAAATGCATTTTTTCAGAAAACAGAAGTGGGAGTATGGTAGAACTGGAAGTGATTCCATAACCGCAAATGATTACTGAAAATTTGATAAGAACCTAAAAATTCAATCTGGTTTGACATTCCATTGGCCACTCCGCAGATATGGTAGGTAACCTCAGGCACTCGAGAGGTACTTCGGTATGCTCAAAGACGGTGACAGGGAGATTCTTGTTTACCCAGACTTGACACTACTGTTGTTCCAGGCTATGAGACCCGGCAGGATGATGAGTATAGCGTCATTCTAAAGTGGCTTTAGAAGTGAACGTGTATATGACTCTGCCAGAGGGTTTTCGTAGTCAGTGGGAGCAGCGGAAGTATAGTGGACAAGTGGCTTATGTCTATTTAGAGACTAAAGCAGATGTAGCGGAGATAGATCATCTATTTCTGATGTGACAATCATAGGTTTGACTTCATCAGAATAGGGGATGGATCTGTTAAGAAGCTAGTAGGGTGTGATGTCCTGGTATTTGGATGACATATACAGAGTAGGAAGTGAAATTCCTATACTACGTTCAGTTATATTTTGGTTGTCACACAGTAGTTTCTCCACATAAGGCTTGGATATTATATCAGACATTCTGGTTACTAGATCTATGGTTTTAGATCTAGATTTGGGTAGTTTCCCAATCTGGGTACTTAGACAGCATTCTAAAGGTGTTTTAGAATGGACGACTCCAGACACGGTAGAGTACCTGCAGGTGGTGGAGTCACCCTCTCTAAAGGTGTCTTACAGACTAAAGGAGAGAGGGATGTGCATGATTGGCAGATCACTTGCTTAGGCAATTGAGTCAATCATGAGATGTCAAGTACCACATCAGATGATGTTTTTGCACGAGCTGCAGTAAGTTAATATTGATCCAATCCTGGAAAAACATTCGGAAGCAGTTTTAGAACATAAGTGGATGTTTTAGGGATATGATAACGACAGGCTCATTCGGGAGACAGTTATCATTCCAGGCTTCCAAGGTGACATGGATGACAGAGTGGCTGTCAGAGTTATAGTTTTTCTTCTGACGAGGGGCAGTGTTTTGGAAAGGTGATCCAAGCGGACACTGAGGGAGGTATTACGCGGGATACTGATTAATTTCAGTTGATGATACAGTCTAAGAAGTTTGGATTTGGAGTTCATTTATGAGCTAGGTCCCATCAGATATCCAGACATATTCTAAGACAGGTATTGCTCATTTCGGGAGATGGCTTCTCCGCGAACTTGAGATTAAGAGAGACATACAAAGAAACATCAAAGCGGATCCACGCACTGAGCCTATTCCTCGAACGCATTAGTTTCGCAAACGGGTTTTGTGAGACTGACTAGTAGAGGAGTTGGGTGTTCGGTATCACACGGGCTGTGAGTATGCGACATCGCAATAATTAGCCTTGAGTGCAGGTGGGAGATTGTTGGATATAGTGCCCTCAGAGTCAATTATTGGATCACAGGCACGTGATTGCAATGATTGAGGGAGGACATATACCGGTAGGACAGTCTTACTCAAGATGATAGTATGCTATCTGGTTTATCTTTATCATCGTGTACTGCTTTAGGTGACCTTATAGGTCACTATTGGACGTTGATAGAGCCCCTAGGATTCTTGCTTGACTTCCAGCAGTATGAGGAAAATCATATACGTGGGAGCTGGGGTCTATAAGCACATCCTTAAAAGGTCCCTAGTCGAGGAAGTTTCGAGACAGGGCATCGATACTCCAGAGTAGACTAGTGTATACAGTCGAGACCCCGACGAGGGGCGGTGGCCTGTCTCACAAGCCACTGGTGTCAGTTGGTTCACCTAAGATGTATACAGGTGCTCATTGGGTTATGAGTACACCGGACAGGACTCGCCGGGAACCTGCTAGTTGGTCTTATACCTGACGTCAGATAGTAGTTCCCTGGTGACATGTGTACAGGTTAGTTCATCGACCTGAGATCGTCATTTGTCTCGTGTGAATTCCCACTGTACTTTGATTACTACCCTACCACGGCTCAAAGGAGTCGTGCAAGCAGGTTTTAGTTAGGTACAGTCCCGAGCCACATGGAGGCAGTGAGCGGATCTTCAGGGGTTCGTCTCTCCCGGTATTGGGGGTGAGGTCGCTCTGTGTCTAGGAGAGCAATTACACGAAGTCCTTGGCCAAGGCAGGAGATTTGCTGGTAGGTATTCCAGTAGTATCTCAGGGTGTTCTGGGCTACACTCCGACATGACTTTTACCGCTTTTGGGGGTCTGACTTTTACCAACCCCCTAGGCCCGCCATGCGATGCTCATAGACGAACGGACCGGATTGTATGGATATTGTCACTGACAGGCTCAGTAGGGTGTCAGGATGAGTTCGCTCATCGACGTCTCTTTTGGTCAATACCTGGTAGCCCATCACGTATGGCTAATACCTCTGACGTGCCGGTGGTTAAATCCACGGCCAAAATATTGACGAGTCTTTAGAGTCCCCCACAGACAGTTTCTCAAGTTTCGATCGAAACGCTTTAGAGGCCGTATGGAGATATGGCAGGGTTCGATCAGATATGTGCGGTATTGCACGGATCATGATCGGACGGATAATACTAGCAGGCTTTGGTTTAAGTCGGATCCTAGTATTGTACAGTGTAGATTTTGTCTCATTGCATTTGTATTCGGTAGCAATACAAATGCAGGTATGTATATACTGTCGCGGGGTTTTCCTGTAATTTATTACGGGATCGGTTTTTTGAAGTTGCCAGTTTGCATTCCGTTTCGGCCATTTTCCTTTGTTTCCTTTCTTTGCCTGAAATTTGGTGGAGGGGGTTATTTGCAATTGTGCATTTGACAAAGGAGAAGACTTTTTATGGCACATGGTTGTTTCATCATTATGCACCATCCATTGACTTCATTGGATCATCATTGCTTGACTTTTGGGTTATGATTAGGTGATGGAGTGGAGACTTGTGTAGTGATCATTTTTTCTCATCATCACACTTTCTCTCTCTTGTATTATTTTTTCCACACTCACTCTCTCCCCTCACTTGAGATTGGCCGGCCATTCCAAGAGAGAGGGGCTGTCCAAAATTTGTAGAGAGCATTTTTGCTCTCATTTGGCTTGAAAAAATTCTATAGCTCCATCTCCAAAATTCACCTCATTCCTCCACCAAAATTGGCAACTTAAACAACCCCTAGAGACAAAGTAATCCACACTATCCTACAGCATTCTTGGACACGTCGACTCGCCAACTTCGTACCCGAGTTGCCTCAGTCCAGAGGTGGGAGCCCGTAAAAGAACCCGGCGATGTGGTGCCCTTCCGACGAGGAGATGAAGACCGGAGATTCCGCGGGGAGATCGGGACGACGACGAGAAGACCAAAGGACACGGATCGCTCGGTATATCTCTCTACCCCTTCTCTAGTTAGCTAGGAGTAAGTTAATGGCCCGATCCGGGTTTTTAGTGCGCGGTGGTGCCGGTTTACAAGTTTCGTAAAAGTTTCGTTTCCGCATTCCGGCGTCGTTCTGACGGCCGGGGCGCCGCCGTGCACTTACATTTGGTGTTTCACGTGTTGCTTATTTTTTCTAAAATTGCATGAGATGTTAATTTTCTATAAAGGCAATTCGGAGTGTTTCGTAGACGTAATTCTAACATTATTTCGGGTTATTTAGACGGTATTAAAAAGTTCGAACGGATATTAATAACCCAATTTTTCCCTCGATGGAAAATTTTCAAGAGTTGGATTTTTTCCAAGTTAAAGAACATTCAAAAATCATGAAAGTATTGCGATGGACCCTCTAGAAGAACGAAACCCTAACTCGATTCTGTGACTGTAAGAACCGCCGCCAAATACTGGGGTTTGCGGTAGTTCCGCGGCGCCATAGGCGAGGCAAGGGTTGACCCTTTTACGGTTGGTCCATAGGTGCTGTGGCATGTACTGAGTATTTTTAAACTACGCTCAAGTATTGAGATCTTTGAGAAATTTTGGGTGTTTGTTGATTCGATCGGAATGTTTAATATCGTCTAGCTTTTTCTGGAATGTGATACAATATTTGGAATTCATATTGTTAGGCATGAAATGCGAAGTATGTGATATTTCGGGTTTATGATGTCTAAGGTGATTGTGGATTCCAAATGTTGTAGTTTGACATTTTCTTTTTTGCGACCGTAAGTGTAATATGTGGTGTATCGCCGGTTTCGTTGTTATATATCAACGAAAATTGGGATACGCATATTTACTTACGTTGATGACATGTGATGTTATGTGTTATTGTGATATATCGGATCGTCATGTTTTGAATAGCCGGGGGGTTTTATGTGAGATGGGAGTTTTTATTTTCATTCATGTAAAAGTCATTGTATGTAATATTCTTTTATTGGGGCACTTCCGGAATGAGGATGATGTCACCATTGTTGTATATTATTTACTTTTCCGCATTAGGATAGACCTAAGGTGGGGAGCACAAGTAACCGGGTTCTAGAGTCCAGTGAGAGACCATCTCGAGGAGTCTAGACCATGTCTCCTAACTCTAGAATTGGTAGGGTTTCTTGCCGCTCTCGTAGGGGTCTAGGGATGTGGGTTTGGCTATTCATCGCGACCGTGGAATCCGTGTTTTATAATGGCTTAATTTAAAACATGGAATTTCTAGTATATCCAATATTTCATATGTTATCTTCTGCTGCTGATATTCTGTGATGTGATCACTTTATATGCATGAGACGAATGCTTTATTATTATATATATGATATATAATAAAAGTTGCTTATGTTTTTCACCCGCGCTAGTCCCGCTCCACTATGCCGTTAGTTAAGTAAGCTAACGGTGCATAACGGGATATTATGACGAATGCGAATGACATAAGTGTACATTGTATTTTCGTTTATTCTGTGATATTTAGGAAGCATAATTGATGGGACGTCATTAATGAGATTAATGAAAGAAAAGAAACCTAAAAGATGTTGTAGAATCAAATTTTCAAAAAAGGTAGCTCTAGTTTTTGCTTTGCATAGCGGTATTCCTTGTAGAATATCCAGCACCTTATTCGATAAGGAATGAGCCGAGATCCTTTCACCGGGAGTAACCTCTTTAGCGAAACTAGCAGATGCTACAACTCACTCTGTTTTGTTTTTGATTTCTTCTATAGTTCTTGCTTTGCATAGTGGTATTTGTGAAATAGCCTGCACCTTATTCGATAAGGAAAAAGCCGAGATCTCTTCACTGGGAGTGAGCTCTTTAGCGAAACTAGTAAATCCCTAAAAAACACTCCTTTTCAAAATCACTTGTTTGTACAACGATATCAAGTTCATTACGCAAAAGGTATTCATAAAAACCTGTCGTAACCCTCCGTCGTTTAAGAAAGTAGAGTACTTAGTATTCGTGATGTGTTTGTTGACCATAATTAAGGCGTAGTGTACGGTAGCTGAGTGATGTCTTCCAACATAGCATATGATGCGATTAATTAGGACAGTCATATGATTTTGTTGACCATGGTTAAGGGTCATGTGGATGAGTCTAATTAATCAAGAATTGACGGGTAGAACTTGACTAGTGCTTATGATTTGTTGACTATAGTTAAGGTCATAAGAAACTAGGGGCAAAAGATTATCAGGAATTTTAAGTGTTGAAATTTGCAATGAGATTGCATACCTTTTATGAGATAATTGGATCCCGATACCTACTGAGAGTAAGAGTTACTCCTGGGAGAGTTTTACACATGACAATTAGCCGATCAAGTAGGTGTCTAGGAAGGTGTTAATGGGGTTACACCCCTGGAAAAACGAGGTTTATTTTAATTAGGTCCGTGCGAAACGGGGAACCTCTCTCAAAGTACCGACACTGGCCTGGCTGAAAGATTAGAGAACTTGTAAGGTTTAATTAATCCCGGCTAGTCTTACCTTTTAGGGTTTGAAGGAAGATTTGATAAAAACGGTGGGAGCCATCCTGATTAGATAAGATAAATAACCAATCTAATCTTACAAGAGTATACACTAAAGTGTTTTCTTCTCTCTCTCTCCAGGTAGAGACCATGTCAGGCCTTAATCAAGATAATAATATGGATGTATTGACCGCACCCGCTTGTTATACTGAGCATGGGAACGTTGGTTTCGCTCCAACTTATAATTTTTATAAGTCCGAGCAGGGAATAGGGACATATCCGGATTCCCATGCCGCCCAAACGAAAAATAAGCATGTTGATGCATCTTCTTCGAGTGTGTTAGTTACCGAGAACTGTTTCTCAGTACACTCTACGTCCTGGGTATTAGATACCGGATCGGGATCCCACATATGTAATATATTACATGGGCTAAGGAAAGGTAGAGAACTGCGAATGGGTGATCATTCTGTAAGAGTAGGGAATGGTGCAAATATTGCAGCCAAAACAGTTGGCGAATATCACCTTGTATTACCAAATGGTAATATATTGATTCTGAACGAATGCTATTACATACCGATCCTGATATGCAATCTTATATCAGTTTCTTTATTAAGTAAAGAAGGATATAATTTTGTAGTACAGGATAATATTATAAACATCTTCCTGAATCAAAAGTTGATTGGATCAGGCTCGTTAAATAATGGCATATATGTTCTAAATCAAATCACAGTTCTTAACATACAAAACACACACAAGAGGAAGAGTTCAGAAATCAACGAATCCTTCTTGTGGCATTGTAGACTAGGTCATATCAATGCGACACGACTAGCGAAGTTACATAAGGATGGATATTTGAATCCATTCTAATTTTCATCTTATGACACTTGCCAGTCATGTCTCAAAGGCAAGATGACCAAAACTCCGTTTAGTGGACATGGAGAAAGAGTTATGGAATTCTTGGGATTGATACATAGTGATGTATGCGGTTCCATGTCTACACATGCCAGGAATGGTTCCTCGTACTTCATTACATTCACTGACGATCTCTCAAGATACGGGCATGTGTTCCTGTTGAAACACAAGTCTGAAGCTTTTGAGAAATTCAAAGAATATAAGCACGAAGTCGAGAACCAAACGGGTAAAAGTATTAAAATCCTTCGATCTGATCGGGGAAGAGAATACTTGAGCACGGAATTTCGTTACTATCTAAAAGAGAATGGGATTCTCTCTCAGCTTACTCCTCCGTATACACCATAGCACAACGGCGTATCGGAGCGGAGGAATCGCACCCTATTGGATATGGTGCGCTCTATGATGAGCACCACTGAGTTACCTATTTCCTTTTGCGGTTATGCGCTGGAGACGGCCGCATACCTATTGAATAGATTTCCAACCATATCGATGCCAATCACTCCATATGAGATATGGAATGGGAAGAGAACGTCTCTTAAACGAGTTAAGATATGAGGTTGTCCGGCCTATGTTAAAAAGAAAAACCCGGACAAGCTCGAGGCAAGATCAGCTCTGTGTAAGTTTGTTGGATATCCAAAGGATTCCTATGGATATATGTTCTACCACGGTGAGGAACAAAAAGTGTTTGTTTATCAATATGCCACCTTTTTAGAAAAGGAATTTCTTGTAAAAGAAATTAGTGGTGAAGAGGTAGAGATGGAAGAAGTTCCAGCAGCACAAACTGCAACAGATGATTTAATGGAACCAGAGGATTCAATAGCTCCCAACGAATCTCAGCCTCTCCGCCAATCTAGTAGGGTTCCTCAGAGATACTACGGTTTTCTCATTGATGGTGGGAGCGAGAATTGCATCATGGAATATGATGACCCAACTGCTTCGAGCAGGCCATCACGAGTAGGGACTCTATGAAATGGCTGGATGCAATGCGATCTGAGATGGAATCTATGTACACCAACAAAGTATGGACTTTAAGTTGCTCCTGACGGAGTAAAACCCATTAGGAGCAAATGGATCTTTAAGAAGAAACTTGGTGTAGATGGAAAAGTTGAGACTTTAAAAGCTAGACTTGTTGCAAAAGGTTTTTGTCAACGACCAGGTGTGGATTATGATGAAACCTTTTCTCCAGTGGCTATGCTTAATTCCATCCGGATCCTACTTACCATTGTTGTATACCATGACTACAAAATCTGGCAAATGGATGTTAAGACCGCCTTTCTAAATGGTGATTTAGAAGAGTGCGTGTACATGACTCAGCCAGAGGGCTTCATGGACAGTGGGAGCAGCGAAAAGGTGTGCAAGCTGCTTAAATCCATCTACGGGTTAAAGCAGGCATCGCGGAGTTGGAACATCTGTTTTGATGTGGTAGTCAATGAGTTTGACTTCATCAAAAATGTAGATGAACCTTGTATATACAAGAAGGTGGCAGAGAGTAAGGTTGTCTTCCTCGTATTGTACGTGGATGACATACTCTTGATAGGAAATAATGTTCCTATGCTGCACTCGGTCAAGCTCTTCTTATCACAAAGATTCTCAATGAAAGATCTAGGTGATGCCTCCTACATCTTGGGGATTAAGATCTATAGAGATAGATCTAAACGGATACTGGGATTGTCCCAATCCAGGTACATTAACACCATACTAAAGAGGTTTAGTATGGAAGAATCTAAGCGTGGGAATTTACCCACGATCACAGGACTCATTCTCTCCAATGAGATGTCTCCCAATACTGATTTGGAGAGAGCTCGCATGCAAGAGATACCCTATGCTTCGGCAGTAGGCTCTATCATGTACGCGATGCTATGTACCAGACCCGATGTAGTATATACACTAAGTGTAGTGAGTAGGTATCAAGTAGATCCAGGAGAGAGTCACTGGACAGCTGTGAAGAATATTCTCAAGTACTTGAGAAGGACTAAAGAGATGTTCTTGCTGTATGGTAACGGAGAACTCCAAGTGGAGTCCTTTACCGATTCGAGCTTCCAGAGTCCTATGGACGACTCTAATTCGGTCTCGGAATTTGTCTTTATCCTCAGTGCAGGAGCGGTTTGTTAGAAGAGTTCCAAACAGGAAACCATGACAGACTCGACGATGGAGGTTGAATACATCGCTGCCAATGATGCTGCCAAAGAGGCTGTCTGGATGAAGATGTTCATAAATGAACTTGGAGTGGTTCCATCCATCGAGCATCCAATACCTTTGTAATGCGATAACAATGGAGCAGTGGCTTTGGCCAAGGAACCCAGGTCCCATCAGCGATCCAGGCATATTCTGAGGCTGTATCACCTGATCTGGGAGATAGTTAATCGCTAGGAGATCGAGGTCAGGAGAGTTGACACGAAGAACAACACAGTGGATCCACTCACAAAGGCCATACCCCAGATAAATTTGAGAGACTCTTCGGGATGTTAGGTATGAGATACTACAACAAATGGCTTTAATGCAAATGGGAGATTGTTAGTTATGTATATGCCCTAGAGGCCATTATTTTACATATGATGTATATTATAGTGGATGCTTGAATATATAGAGAGAGGACTTTCTTGCTTGACACGATAGTATGCTATCTGGTTGCTCTTTGTCTTAACATGTAGACTTGTATTGTGATACTGTCTTGCTCTCACATATTGATAAAGCCTTTAGAATGTGTACTTGACTACTAAGACTATGATAGAGATCATACTAGTGGGGATAGGGTAGTCCACAAGTATATCCTATAATTGTTCCTAGTCGAGGGTGTATCAAGACAGGGCATCGATATTCCAGAGTAGACTAGCGTATACGCTTCTTGACCCATATAATGGGCGATGGATGATCCCGCATCCATTGGTGTTTGACATCAAAGATAGTATACGGGTGCTCAGCGGAGACTGAGTGCAGGATTGTCTAGCACGACAGCAAGGTTTCGGGAGGCATCGTATATGCCAATTTCAAAAATTTTCCGTTCTAGCTCCCTAACCCTAGAATCGTTACTAGAAAATACGACGAATAAACTTGTAAACTACTTTTCATACAAAGTGAATGAGGAATACAACCTTTGTAGACCGGTCATTCACTTCTAATGCTCCGTGTAGTAGTCCCTTCACTGCAAATCATGAACACCCGAACTCTAGAAAGGGTTCTCCTAAAGAAATGAGCAAGCTTGCAAGAAGTCTTCGAGGCCGAAGACGATCTACATCGAGGAGACACTAACTCAAGCTACACCTTCACTAATTGTGGAATTAGTGAAGAAAACGCCCTATACTAAATGGCTAGTAGTAGAGGATGATGAAGTAGGAATTTTGCTCATTTTAGAAATAATTTTCTCACTATTTTTCATCATCTCCATTGAAGTTAGAAAGCTTTGAGGAAGAAGATAAAGAAATCTCTCATGATCCAAATCAAGTGGAGAATGGCAACCCAAGGTGAGTTAGTATCATATACTAACCTTTGTAGAGAGTTAACCATGGCTAGCTATAATGGTTGGGTTTATTAATATCTTAAGTGAAACAAAACTTGTGGACTTAGTCAAAGAACAAGCAAACTTCTCCAAGCTTCTTGCCATGACAAAATCCAACAATTTTGAATTACTTACTTAATTAAAAACCCTAGATTATAGAAAGCATAGTGTAATTCATACACACACCCATGAGGCATGTATCATCAAGCATGACACAAAATCTTGTACACTAATATATATCACATATATACTATGAGCACAAATCAAGTGAGAAAATAAATCTTAAGTGAAACAATATTAGTTAATGTATGTTAATATATCAAATATATAATTATACATTATATTATCAAATAAACACTTGATTTAATAATCCGGCTATATCACATATAACCGACTAATATCATGTGTATCAACTTATCGAATCAACACTTGATTTGATAACCCAGCTATATCACATATAACCGACCGATAACACTAATCGCGAGAATAGAATACGGTATCACATATCGTATTAATCTCAGTCCCGCACATATTACATATGTGCTCCTACTCTTTTTCTCTTGAGCCAGGAAACCTCTGTATAGGACTATAAAGACTCGTCAATACGCCGACAGTAGGTGATGATCATATCAAAAACTCACAAGCCGAAAGAGGTCTGCTAAACGTAACGGCCACCCAGGTATTGAGCGATCAGAAGATGAACAAGCAAGTCTGCTCATACTCCTGCGAATCCAATCAGTAACACTACCGTACAGTCCGGTCTCTTCGTCTGATATGTCGTATATCTCGTCTAGGGGTGGTAAATGTCAAACCCCAATAACTCGATAAGTCATGCCGATATAAGGCTCATAATGGGTCGAGAAACTACTGATAACACTTACCAGTATATCTTCGAGTCAGTCCTGGCCAGGGACTTCCTGTTATAGACAATCGAGCACAACGCAACATCAACCCCCTATACCGGGAGAGACGAATCCCCTCCTATCGCTCATTGCCTCCATGTGACTCGAGACTGTACCCAAAAACCACCGTTTTGCACGTTCTCTTGAACGCGGTAAGGTGGAAATCAAAGCATAGTGGGAATCACACAAGACTCTATGAAGATCTCGGGTCGACAGACTAACCTGTACCAGTGTCACCTGAGAACTGCCGTCTGACGTGAGGTATAATACCATCTGGGAGTTCTCGGCGAGTCTTTCCAGTGTACCCAGTCTCCACTGAGCACCCGTATACCATCTATGATGTCAAACACCAATGGATATGGGATCATCCATCGCCCATCTGCATGGGTTGAGAAGCTATACACTAGTCTACTTTGGTATATCGATGCCCTGTCTCAATACACCCACGACTAAGAACATTAAAGGATGTACTCACGGACTACCTTTGTCCCACCAGTATGATCTTTATCATAATCCAGGTAGTCAGGTAAACTTCCTAAAGGCTTTATCAACATGTAACAGAGAGACAAATGGTATACATGTTAAGATAAAGAGTAACCAGATAGCATAATATCATGTCAAGCAAGAAAGTCCTCCCTATGTATGTCTAAGCATCCACTATAATATACATCATATGTACAATAATAGCCTCTAGAGTATACATATAACTAAAAATCTCCTACTTGCACTAGGGACATATGTTGTAGTATCCAATACCCAACAATCAGCAGTGGTTGTAGCACCTCATACTCAACCATCCCTTAAAAGTCTCTCTTGGGAAAAGGCCTTCGTGAGTGGATCCGCCGTGTTGTCCTCTGTGTCTACTCTCCTTACCTTGATCTCCCTTGAGATAAACCATCTCCATGATCAGGTGATACTGCCTTAAAATATGTTTGGATCACTGATGGGACGGGGATTCCTGGGCCAAAGCCATAACTCCATTGTCACACAATGGTAGGAACGAAGTTCATCTCATGAACTAATATGCACCCAGACTGCCTCTTTGGTAGCATCCTTGGTAGCGATGTATCCAGCCTTTATCGTCTAGTTTTCCACGGTATATAGCTTGGAACTCTTCCAACATATTGTCCCTCTACTGAGGGTAAAGACAGTGCCTGTGACTGACATTTAGTCGACCTTACCACCCTGGAAGCTATCCAGTGATTCTCCCCGGGATCGATTGATACCATCTCACTACACCTAGTGAGAATCCTAACATCCACTTAGATCTATCTCATAGATCCAAAACCCAGGATTTAGGATGTATCACCTTGATCCTTTATGGAGAATCCTTGTGATAAGAGGAGATTGACCGAGTGTAGCATAGGAAACACCTTTCCTATCAAGAGTATGTCATGTACGTACAATACAAGGAAGACCACCTTACTCTCTACTACCTTTTTGTATATACAAGGTTCATCTACCATTTTGATGAAGTCAAACAGTTTGACTACCACATCAAAACAGATGTTCCAACTCCGCGATACCTGATTTAACTCGTAAAGAACTTGCACACATTTCCGCTGCTCCCACTGTCTACGAAACCCTCTGGCTGTGTACTTATAGACGCTTTCTTCTAAATCAGTATTTAGAAAAGCAGTCATGACACCCAACCTCCAGATATCGTAATCATGATATATAGCAATGGCAAGTAGGATCCGGATGGACTTAAGCATAGCCACTAGAAAAGGTTTCATCATAACCCACACCTGGTCGATGACGAGAACCTTTAATAACAAGTCTAGCTTTGAAAGTCTCAACTTTTCCATTACACCAAGTAATCTTCTCAAGTTATACTTGCTCCTGATGGGGATTTAACCCTTCAGATAAAGCAACCAAAGTCCATATTTTGTTGGTGTATATGGATTCCATCTCAGATCGCTTAGCATCCAGCCATTCTTACAGAGTCACCACTCCTGATGGCCTGCTCGAAACTAGTTGGGTCATCATTTCATGATGCAATCCTCGCTCCCACTGTCATTAAGAAAACCGAAGTATCTCTCAGGAGGATGAGGAACCCTACCAGATCGGCAGAGAGGCTGAGGTTCGTCGGGAGCTATTGAATCCTCCGGTTCTACCAAATCGTCAGCTGTAGTTTGTATAGCTGGAACTCCTTCCAGTTCTACCTCATGACCATAAATTTCTTTGCAAAATAAATTCCTTTTCTAAAAAGGTGGCATGCCGAGAAATAAAACACCTTTTATTCCTCAGTGTGGTTGAAGATATTCCCTTGCGAATACTTGGGATATCCAACAAACTTCCACAGAACCGATCTTGCCTCGAGATTGTCCGGATTTTGCTTTCAACATAGGCCAGACAAACTTAAATCTTAACTTACTTAAGAGATGGTCTCTTTCCATACCATATCGCATATAGAGTGGCGGGCACCTGATTTGGTTGGAACCCTATTCAATAGGTATGCAGTTTCACAAGTGCATAACCCCCAAAAGAAAATAGGCAACTCAGTAGTACTCATCATAGAGCGCACCATATCTAATAAGATGCGATTGCTCCGCCCCAATATACCGTTGTGTTGTGGTGTATACGGAGGAGTAATGCTGAGAGAGAATCTTATTCTCTTTTTGAATAGTCCAGGAATTCCATGCTCAAGTATTCTCCTTCCTGATCATATCAAAGGACATAATACTTATACCCGTTTTGGTTCTCTACTTCTGACTTATATTCATTGAATTTCTCAAAAGCTTCAGGCTTGTATTTCAAAAGGAACATATGTCCGAATCTTGAGAGATCATCAGTGAATGTAATGAAGTACAAAGAACCGCTCTTGGCATTTATAGACAGGGGACCTACATACATCATCATGTATCAATCCTAAGAGCTCACAAACTCTTTCTCTGTTTTTAATAAATGGAGCTATTGTCATCTTATCTTTGAGACATGATTGGCAAGTTTCATAAGATGTAAATTCAAACAGATTTAAATATGCATCTTAATGTAACTTAGCTAATCGGGTCGTATTGATATGACCTAGTCTACAATGCCTCAAGAAGAATTCATTCATTTCTGAACTCTTCCTCTTGTGTGTGTTTTGTACGTTAAGAACTGTGGTTTGATTTAGAATGTATTTGCCATTAGATAATGTGCCTGAACCGATCAACTCTTGATATAGAAATGTTCAAAACATTATCCATCAATACAAAATTATATCCTTCTTTACTAGATAAAGAGACTGATATGATATTGTATATCAAGTTCGGTATCTAATAACATTCATTCAGAATCAATGTATTTGGTAATACAGGGTGATAACCGCCAACTACTTTGGCTGCAACAATTGCACCGTTTTCAACTCTTAAAACTTATCGCCCATTCTCAGTTCCTTACCTATCTGTAGCCCATGTAACATATTACATATGTGGGATCCTGATCCGGTATCTCATACCCAGGACGTAGAGGATACTGAGAAACAGTTCCCGGTAATGAACACACCCGAAGAAGATGCATCATCATGCACTTTCTTCATTTGGGCGGCACAGGAATCCTTGTAATCCCCTATTTCCTGCTCGGTCTTATAACAATTATAAGTTGGAGCGGGACCAACGTTCCCCAGCTCAGTATAACAAGCGGGTCTGATTAATACATCCATATTATTATCTTGATTAAGGCGTGACATGGTCTCTACATGGAGAGAGAGAGAAGAAAACACTCAGCGTATACTCTTGCAAGATTAGATTGGTTATTATTTTATCTAATCAGGATGGCTCCGACTGTTTTTATCAAATCTTCCTCCAAACCCTAAAAGGAAAGACTAGCCGGGATTAATTACACCCTACAAGTTCGTTAATCTTTTAGCCAGGCCAGTGCCAGTACTTTGAGGGAGGTTCCCCGTGCTTTCGCACGGACCTAATTAAAATAAAACTCATTTTCCCAGGGGCGTAACCCCGTTGACACCTTTCTAGACACCTACTTGATCGGTTAATTGTAATGTATAAAACTCTCCCAGGAGTAACTCTTACTGGCAGTGAGTATCGGGATCCAACTATCTCAAAGAAGGGATACAATCTCATTGCAAATTTCAACACTTGAAATTCTCGATAATAATTTGCCTCGAGCGATCTATGACCTTGACAAGGTCAACAAACCATAGACCGCAAGTCAAGTTCAACCCGTCATTTCCTGATTGAATTAAACCCACCCGCATAACCCTTGACAAGGTCAATAAGGTCGCATGACTACCCTAATCCAATCGCATCATAAGCTAGCAGAAAAGCACTAATCAGCTACCGCACACTACGCCTTGACAAGATCAACAAACGCAGCACGAATACTAACTATTACTTATCTGAAATGACGGAGGGCTACGACATGTTTTTAAGAAAACCTTTTACGTAATGAACTTGATATCGTTATAGAATCAAATGATTTAAATGGAGTGTTTTTGATGCTTTTGCTAGTTTCGCTAAAGAGGTCACTCCCGGTGAAAGGATCTCGGCTCTTTCCTCATCGAATAAGGTGCAGGATATTCACAATACCACTATGCAAAGCAAGAACTAAAAAAGCAATCAAAAGACAAAACCGAGGGTTGTAACATCTGCCAGTTATTGCTAAAGAGATCACTCCTAGTGAAGGGATCTCGGCTCTTTCCTTATCGAATAAGGTGCTGGATATTATACAAGGAATACCGCTATGCAAAGCAACAACTAGAGCTACTTGTTTTTTGAAAATTCGATTCCACAACATATTTGGGTTTATTTTCTTTCATTAATCTCATTAATGAAGTCACATCTTCTAAGTTACCTAAGTATCACAGATAAATACAACGTACGCTTATGCCATCCGCATTCGCCTCGATGTCCCGTCATGCACCGTTAGGTTAGGTAACTAACGGCAGAACAGGGCAGGGCTAGCGCAGGTGTAAAACATAAGCAACGTCTAATAATATATCATATGTACTATATACGGTATCTATCTCATTATATAAAGTGATCACATCACAAAATATCGAAGCAGAAAGCAACATATGAAATATTGGATAAACTAGGATTTCCGGGTTTTAAATTAAGCCTTTATAAAACACGGATTCCACGGTCGTGATGAATAGCCAAACCCACATCCCTAGACCCATACGAGAGCGGCAATAAACCCTACCAATTCTAGAGTTAGGAGACCCAGTCTCGACTCCTCGATATGGCCTCCCACTGGACTCTAGAACCCGGTTACTTATGCTCCCCTCCTTGGGTCTATCCTAATACGAAAAAGTAAATAATATGCATCAATTGTGACGATCATACTCAACCCGAAAGTGCCCCAATAAAAGAATATTACATACAAGCTTTTACATGAATGAAAATGAAAAAATCTCATCTCACATAAAAACCCCGGCTATTCAAACACGACGTTCCAATATAACATATCCCAGCAACACATAACATCACATGTCATCAACGTAAGTAAATATGCGTATCCCAATTGTCGTTGACGTATAGCAACAAAACCGGCGATATACCACATATTACACTTACGGTCGCAGAAAAGAAAGTGAAAAACTACAACAATTGGAATCCGCAATCACCTTAGACATCATAAACCCAATGTATCACATACTTTGGATTTCATGCACAACCAAATGAATTCCTTAGACATCACATGCCTAACAATTATAAACCCCGCATTTTAGTCTCGATATTGAAAACACTTTCCAATAACAAGTCGGATAATTCAACAATATTTCCGACATCCTGATCGAATGCTCGTCGGAAACTTTAGTAGACGGCCGCACCCCCGATACCATCGACAAAGTGTTCTTAGGTGGAACACCGTGGCCACGAGCACCCGGACAGATGCTTTTGGCAACGGAGTTCTCCTATAGTCACTTGGTCGGGGCTATGGGGCGTGGCTATCTAGTAAGGTTACCCGGCGAGTATCCGCAGACGCTACGTGATTGCGATGGACTTTTGATCACATCAAAATCTCGTGGCAACCGATCAAATGAGACTAAATTGCTAGATTTATAAAATTCAAATTAGTTTTCTTGTGGATTCCAAGCATTGTATCCCATCACATGATATCCGAAAGACGTTAAACTTTTCGATCGATTCATCAAAGTCCCACAATTCCCTGACAACTCAACACTTGAGCACAGTTTAATAATACCCGGAACATGCCACAGTACCTATGAACCAACCGTAGAAGGGCAGACCCAAGCCTTATTAATGGTACCGCGGAACTGCCGCAAACCCTAAGATTCGAAAGCGGTTCCATGGTCATTATGTCGAGTTAGGGTTTCATTCTTCTAGAGGGTTCACAGAATTACTTGCATGTTTTTCCAAATACGTTAAACATGGAAAAATAGGTTTTTGACATTCGTTCGAACTTTTTAACTTCGCCTAGACAACATGCGAATACCCGAAACAATGTTAAAACTATGAATACGTAACACTCCAAATTGCCTATACTGTAAGATTACATCACATGCAAACTTAGAAAAAACAAACAACACCTGAAACACCAAAACCCAGAGATTGGAACACCCTGAAAATTTCAAGTCGAAACTCCACTGTTTGGCCGGCCTGCTCGGAATTTTCTTCAATGTGCTTGGCCAATTTCCGAGCAACCCCTTGAAATTTCCATGGTGTTCATGATATATCTCATATAACATTCTGCAATTGTTTAAAAAAAATTTGAAGACTTTTTAAAATCGACAGAAACTAACTTCAAGTGTTTCAAGTATCGGAGTTGTTTCGGTTTCGTAATCTAACAAACATCGTCTAATTTTCTAAGATGGCTCTAATACCATTGCAGGGTTGTTTAGCATGGCAGCAAGGTTTCGGGAGGCATCGTACATGCCAATTTCAAAAATTTGTCGTTCTTACTAACCCTAACCCTAGAATCGTTACTAAAAAATCCGACGAATAAACATGTAAACTACTTTACATACAAAGTGAATAAGGAATACAACCATTGTAGACCGGTCCTTCACTTCTAATTCTCCGTGTAGTAGTCCTTTCTCTGCAAATCATGAACACCCGAACTCTAGAAAGGGTTCTTCTGAAAAAATGAGCAAGCTTGCACGAAGTCTTCGAGGCCGAAGATGATCTACGTCGAGGAGACACTAACCCAAGCTAAACCTTCACTAATTGTGGAATTAGTGAAGCAAACACCCTATACTAAATGGCTAGTAGTGGAGGATGATGAAGTAGGAATTTTGCTCATTTTATAAATAATTTTCTCACTATTTTTCATCATCTCCATTGAGGCTAGAAAGCATTGAGGAAGAAGATGAAGAAATTTCTCATGATCAAAATCAAGTGGAGAATGGAAACCCAAGGTGCGTTAGTATCATATACTAACCTTTGTAGAGAGTTAACCATTGCTAGCTATAATAGTTGGGTTTATAAATATCTTAAGTAAAACAAAACTTGTGGACTTAGTCAAAGAACAAGCAAGCTTCTCCAAGCTTCTTGCCATGAAAAAATCTAACAATTTTGAATTACTTAATTAATTAAAAACCCTAGATTATAGAAAGCATGGTGTAAGTCATACACACACTCATGAAGCATGTATCATCAAGCATGACACAAAATCTTGTACACTAATATATATCACATATATACTATGTACACAAATCAAGTGAGAAAATAAATCTTAAGTGAAACAATATTAGTTAATGTATGTTAATATATCAAATATATAATTATACATTAGATTATCAAATCAACACTTGATTTAATAATTCGGCTATATCACATATAACCGACTAATATCATGTGTATCAACATATCGAATCAACACTTGATTCGATAACCCGGCTATATCGTATTAATCTGAATCCCGCACATATCACATATGTGCTCCTACTCCGTTTCGCTTGAACTAGGAAACCTCTGTGTATGACTGTAAAGACTCGCCAATACGCCGACAGTAGGTGATGATCATATCAAACACCCACAAGCCGCAAGCGGTCTGCTAAACGTAACGGCCACCCGGGTATTGAGCGATCAGAAAATCAACAAGCAAGCCTGCTCATACTCCTGCGAATTCTATCAGTAACACTACCGTACAGTCCGGTCTCTTCGTCTGATATGTCGCATATCTTGTCCAGAGATGGTAAACGTCAGACCCCAATTACTCGATAAGTCATGCTGATATGAGGCTCATAACAGATCGAGAAACTACCGATAACACTTACCAGTATATCTCCGAGTCAACCCTGGCCAGGGACTTCCTGTTATAGCCAATCGATCACAGCGCAACATCAACCCCCTACACCGGGGGAGACGAATCCTCTCCTATCGCTCATTGCCTCTATATAACTCGGGACTGTACCTAAAAACCACCGTTTTGCACATTCTCTTGAACGTGGTAAGGTGGAAATCAAAGCACAGTGGGAATCACACAAGCCTCTATGAGAATCTCGGGTCAAAAGACTAACATGTACCAGTGTCACATGAGAACTGCCATCTGACGTGAGGTATAATACCATCTAGGAGTTCTCGGCAAGTTTGTCCAGTGTACCCAGTCTCCACTGAGCACTCGTATACCATCTCTGATGCCAAACACCAATGGATATGGGATCATCCATCGCCCATCTGCATGGGTCAAGAAGCTATACGCTAGTCTACTCTGGTATATCGATGCCCTGTCTTGATACACCCACGACTAGGAACATTGAAGGATGTACTCACGGACAACTTTTGTCCCACTAGTATGATCTGTATCATAATCCAGGTAGTCAAGTACACATCCTAAGGGCTTTATCAACATGCAACAGAGAGACAGTCAGTATACATATTAAGATAAAGAGTAACCGGATAGCATACTATCATGTCAAGCAAGAAAGTCCTCCCTATGTATGTCCAAGCATCTACTATAATATACTTCATATGTAAAATAATGTCCTCTAGGGCATACATATAACTAACACAGGGTACACTTAACGGACTCGCCGAGAACTCCTAGTTGGTATTATATCTATCGTCAGATAGCAGTTCTCTGGTGACACTAATAGAGGTTAGTCTGTAGACCCGAGATCGTCATAGAGTCTTGTGTGATTCCTACTGTGCTTTAATTTCCACCTTACCACATTCAAGAGAACGTGCAAAACGGTGGGTTTTAGGTACAGTCCCAAATCATATGGAGGCAATGAGCGATAGGAGGGGTTTCTTCTCTCCCGGTATTGGGAGTTGATGTTGCGCTGTGCTCGATTGGCTATAACAGAAAGTCCCTGGCCAGAGCTGATATGGAGATCTACTGGTAAGTGATATCAGTAGTTTCTTGACCAGTTATGAGCCTCACATCGGCACGACTTATCGGTTACTGGGGTCTGACGTTTACCACCCCTAGACTGGATATGCAATATATCAGACGAAGAGACCGGACTGTACGGTAGTGTTACTGATAGGCTTTACAGGAGTATGAGCAGGCTTGCTTGTTGATCTTCTGATCGCTCAATACCTAGGTAGCCGTTATGTCTAGCTAGTACCTCTGACGGCTTGTGGGTTACTGATATGATCATCACCTGTTGCCGGCGTATTGACGAGTCTTTAGAGTCCCACACTGAGGTTTCCTGGCTCAGGCGAAACGAAGTAGGAGCACATATGTGATATGTGCGGGACCGAGATTAATACGAGTATATGATACCGTATTCTATTCTCGTTATATTGGTATCGGTCGGTTATATGTGATATAGCCGGGTTATCGAATCAAGTGTTGATTCGATAAGTTGATACATATGATATTAGTCGGTTATATGTGATATAGACAGATTATTGAATCAAGTGTTGATTTGATAATTTAATGTATAATTGTATATTTGATATACTAGTTTACATTAACTAATATTAGCTCACTTGTTCTTTTCTTTTAATCACTATTGAACACTTAATATATATGCGATATATATTATTGTGTCATGCTTGATTATACATGCAACACGGGTGTATGAGACTTACACCATACTTGAGATAACATTAAGATTTTTATTTATTTAAGTAATTCAAAATTGAGTGGAATTTTGTCATGGTTAGAAGCTTGGAGAAGCTTGTGATGACCATTGACTTAGTCTACCAATTTTTTTTTCCTTAGATATTTATTAAGCTAACCATTATCCACAACTATGGTTATGTCTCTACAAGGGTTATATGAGATATTTTCTCACCCATGGTTGCCATTCACTCTCCCACAACATTATCTCTTCATCTTGATCTTCAACAAGAGAAAGCTCTCTAGGTTTTGGTTAGGTAAAGAAATAGAGTGAGAAAAGGAATTCTAAAGTAAGCAAAATTCCTACATCATCCACTACTAGATTAGACATTTAGTTTAGGGTGTTAGCTTCGCTAATCCTTAATTGGTGAAGAGGTAGCTTGAGTTGGTGTCTCCTCAAAGTAAATCATCTTCGGCCTCAAAGATCATTGAGCAAGCCCGTTCATTTCGACTAGTGGAGCCTACGGAGAGTCCGGATCACCACTACTAGGAGCGAAGGGACTTTTACACGGAGCATTTGAAGTGAAGGACCGGTCTACAAAGGTTGTATTCCATATTCACTTAGTTGTAAAGTTGTTTACATATTGTATTGTCTAATTCTCAAGTTAAGATTCTAGGGTTAGGGTTAAGTAGCATGGCAATTTTTGTAAAATGACATGGACGATGCCACCCGAAACCTTGCTGTCGTGCTAAATAACCCTACAGGAAGATCGTGGGAAGATCACCTACATCTTGTGGAGTTTTCATACAATAACAGCTACCAAGCAAGTATCGGAATTGCACCTTTTGCAGCACTATATGGAAGGAAGTGTCGATCGCCATTAAGTTGGGACGACGTCGGAGATAGAGAACTCCTTGGACCAGAGATGATAGTGGCAATCGTAGATGTGGTCCGCACTATCAGAAAAAAGATGCGCATAGCCCAAGATCGCCAGAAGCACTGGGCTGATGCGAAGCGACGTCATTTGGAGTTCCAATCGGGAGATCACGTATTTCTGAAGATATCTCCAAACTGCGGAGTGATTCGATTTGGAAGACGGGGTAAACTAAGTCCGAGATATATTAGACCGTTCGACATACTCGAACGAGTCAGTGAAGTAGCTTACCGCTTGGCACTTCCACCTTCATTGGAAGGAATGCACAATGTGTTCCACATATCCTAACTCAGAAAGTATGTGAGTGACCCCAGCCATATTCTCGATCATTCCGAGCTCACTGTACAACCCGACTTATCTTGTGAGTAGCAATATGTTGAGATCCTGGACAGAAAAGTGAAGTCACTTCGGAACAAGGAAGTCAACTTAGTTCGAGTGATGTGGAGAATAAACACTCCAGGAGAATCGACATGGGAAAGGGAAGACGAAATGTGTGCAAGATATCCTCACTTATTTGTAAACTAGTCCTTAAAATAAATTGTAAATTTCGAGGACGAAATTTTTGTAAGGAGGGTAGACTATATTAACTCCAATTTTAGTGTACATAAAATTCATTTAAACTTAATGTATACATGGGGTATTTACACTTCCTGTGAGTACTATAAGAATTTGATTTACTTTTGAACAGCAAGAAAGAGCTTGTAGCTCACCGGTAAGGCCTTGCACTACTGAACCAAAACACCAGAGTTTAAATCTTATCAGCCACAATATCTTTTTATTTAAAATTCTTTTAATCTTTTAGAAACCCAAGAGTCTACATGAGCACAACACGTAAACTGAAGAGTCACATAAAACAAACGAGTGCACTGCAGTATACCAACCGACCCCGACACATGGCCCCAATACGAGCCCCCAACTCATGACTCGGGCCGGCGAGATGGCAACTCGGGCCGGCGCCACCGTTCTAACTCAGACCAAACCCTAATTTTTCTAAACCCTAGCGACTCTTGGACCCATTTACAGAGAATAATAAAACCCCTTTAATCATAATTTTAATGGAAATTTAAATGAATTTTTTTATCACACCCTGACCCTAATTTTTCCTACAAATACCCACTCTATTTTTACCCATTCACACTGAAATTTCCTACAAAAACTCTCAAGAAAATTCTAAGATCTTTTTGTGTGCAAGTGGAGTTAGCAAAGGGCGAAGCTCCGACGAATTTCCGACGACAACTCAAGGAGTTTCGGACGACGAAACGATGCACCGGCAACTCCCACCTCTTCCTCTTTCTCTCCTCTAGCTAATCATCCAGTAATTCCCTACATCTTTTTCTTTTCTCTATTCTAAAAATATTCAAAACTAAAAGAGTTAGTCCGACTTCCGATTCGGTTTTCTTTAAAAACTACACTTTTCTTTAACGAAATAAAACCATATTCTTATATGTTGATTAATAAATATTAACAAACTTAATAAAACAAGTTGCACATCAAACTAATCATTTTTTTGTAACTTTTATTATATCTTTTCAGAAAAATACCATATACTTTAGTTTCGACATAAACCATCATAATTCCTTATTATACCTATAGATAGTTCACGAGGTAATGACCTACCTCCTCACAACACACATATCTAATATAGCACGATAGAATTTGGGAACATAGATTTGGGAAAATATGACTTTACATATAACTACCTTCAACTATTAAAATATTTTTCTATAAGAAGTGTATTTAACAAATCTTTGTAATTGTGCCTCTACAACCCATCTAGGGGAACCCGTTTGGTATGGTGCGGATTATCGCACATTCTCGGGCCTAGTAGAGTGAGATGCAGACCTCCGCAAGGAGCATAAGATCTCGAAAGATTTTAATACATTTTTTTTAGAAAATGTGATTTCTATTATAAATAAAACTTATATTTTTTATAAATAAAAATATATGTAATTAATATCAAAATATCTATTTTTAATATTTATAATATTCCACATTTCCAAAATTCAAGAAAAACATTCCATTTATAAGAAAATACCATACAATTCCAATATTTCAAATAAATACCTTATACTTTAAAACTAGGTCATATTCACTAGAAATTTCATATTGAATAAAAGAAACATCTATGAAAACTCTAAACATGATAATAAAATATTTGAGGTGTATTTTGAAAATATAACAAAACTATTTTACATAAAACCCCTTCAAATTATACTAAATTACAACAAGAACCCTAGTAAACATAGGTTTAAGCGGGACCAGTCTCTTGAGCCTCAGGGAGCCGAAGATATGGGTACTTGCCTATTTAAGGTAGACAACTTAATAAACGGTGTTATCAACACAGTAATTGTCTTTGAAAAATACACAAATCCTGCCGTCCATGTGAAGCAGTTACCGATAGCACCAAAACATAATTCAGGACTTCAATTTCTTTTCTAATTGTCTGACTCAGACCGAGTCTCGATATAATTAATCTGACTTAAATATGATTCAAGTATCAAACTACAATACAATATGGATTTATGAATCCGGCTATTCAATCTAATCAATCTATATTGACCGAACTGAGCCATGGATATATTCAATTTACACGATTATCCATTATATCTGTTCCATTACTGATATCATGGTTTCGGTAAGTCATCCATCTTTATAAATATACAATTCAAACAATACAAACAATACAATCAAGACATCGCGGGGTTTATAAAGGGTAGACTGGTACGGAAGGTGTTAGAAGTGGCACGAGACTGTAACCATAATACACCTAAACTGAATATCCATTGCCGTTGTACCGTGGCTGAACGGTTCCTTGTGCTCCGTATACCTTAGTCTCCGGAATAGTGGGACTCCTCTCGTATACACTGGCATTCTTTTGTACCAAACTACAAACAACAGCGTTAACACTAAATACAATATTATAACAATATACTCTCTATTCTGTCTATTCCATTCTTGTCTATTTACGGGACTTACCGAGCTATTTGTTCGCTGACGACATTCTCTTTCTTTTCTTTGGAATGTCTTCAGGTGATTCGGACTTTCAGGAGATCAAGCCCACCTTCGAGGACTTGGATCAGCTAGCCTTCAACCCGGAGCTCTAGTTACTTGTATATTTCATTTCAGTATTTTCCATTTCTGTTATGCCATCGTTTAGGCATTACTTTTCATTCCATGTATTTACTTTTCAGATGTATTGTAAAAAGAATGTAAAGAATGTTAATAAATAAAGTTGCTGTTCAATTATATCTATTGTCACTGTTTCTTGTGCATTTTACTTATATTTCTTAGATACGCTTAGCATGTTTACTTCTGAGTAAATACGTAGCGGCCTCGTCACGTCCTCCACCCGAATACCGGGAAGCGGGGTGTGACACCCACTGGACTCTAGAACCCGGTTACTTGTGCTCCCCACCTTGGGTCTATCCTAATGCGAAAAAGTAAATAATATACATCAATGGTGACATCATCCTCAACCCGGAAGTGCCCCAATAAAAGAATATTACATACAAGATCTTACATGAATGAAAATGAAAAAACTCTCATCTCACATAATAAAAACCCCGGCTATTCAAACACAACGATCTAATATAACATATCCCAGCAACACATAACATCACATGTCATCAACGTAAGTAAATATGCGTACCCCAATTGTCGTTGACATATAGCAACGAAACCGGCGATACACCACATATTACACTTACGGTCGCAGAAAAGAAAATGTCAAACTACAACATTTGGAATCGACACAACCCTTAGACATCATAAACCCGGAATATCACATATTTCAGATTTCATGCCTAACATTGTAAATCTTAAATTTGGGTCTCATATATGAAAACACTTTTTCAAAAGAAATCGGGTAATTCAACAAGATTCCCGATTCCTACCGAGACCAAAATTTTAAATTACAAGCAACTAATTAATTTTCACAAAACTAATTAGTGTAGATTCCAAATATTATATCTCATTCCACAGATAGCTAGACTATGTTAAACATTCCGATTGAATAAAAAAACACCCAAAATTTCCCAAAGAGCTCAACACTTGAGCACAGTTTAAAATTACTCAAAACATGCTACTATGCCTATGGACCAACCGTAGAAGGGCCGACCCATGCCTCACTCATGGCACCGCAGAACTGCCGCAAATCCTAGGGTTTAGCCGCGGTTCCGTGGTGAAAAAGTCGAGTTTGGGTATCGTTCTTCTAGAGGGTCCATAGAATCACTTGCATGATTTTTGAATAATTTTAACTTGGAAAAATCCAACTTTTGGAAAATTTCCGGTGAGGAAGAAAAATGGGTTATTGATATTCGTTCGAACTTTTTAACGCTGTCTAAATTACCCGAAACGATATTAGAATTACGACTACGAAACACTCCGAATTGCGTTTACTTAAAGATAACATCACATGTAATCTCAGTAAAAACTAGCAACACCCGAAACACCAAAACCCAGAGCCTAGAACACCAAAATGAAACGAGCCCATAACCCCTCTAGAAAATCGGTGGGGCCGGTTTCTGGGTAAGTCTCGCCGGGTCAAACCCGGTGAAAGTGACTCGTTTTTTGTTTCGATGTTTCGGAGTTGTTTCGGTTTCGTAATTCTACAAAAATCGTCTAATACTCTAGCTTGGCTCTGATACCACTGTAGGGTTACCTAGCACGGCCACTGAGTTTCGGGAGGCATCGACCATGCCGTTTTCAAAAATTTACCATGCTAAAAAACCCTAGACTTAGAATCTTAACTAGAGAATTAGACGAAACAAGAATGTAAACAACTTCACATCTAAGTGAACAAGGAATACAACCATTGTGGACCGGTCTTTCACTTCAAATGCTCCATGTAGTAGTCTCTTCGCTCCAAGTAGTGATCTCCCGCACCCTAGTAAGGCTCCACAAGGTGAAATGAACAATCTTGATTTAAGTCTTCGAGGCCGAAGATGATCTACATCGAGAAGACGCTAACTCAAGCTACCTCTTCACTAATTAGGAATTGGTGAAGCAAATAACCTAAACTAAATGGCTAATCTAGTGAGGTTGATGAAGTAGGAATTTTACTCACTTTTGAAATATTTTTTTCACTAATTTTCTTCACCTCCTAAAAACCTAGAAAGCTCTCTCTTGATGAAAAAGAAAATGAAACCAATAATGTTATGGCCACCATGGGTGAGAAATATCTCATATCACTCATGTAGAGACTTGATCATGGATTTAGAAAATGGTTAGGCTAATAAATATCTAAGGTAAGACAAAATTAGTGGACTAAGTCAATGGTACTACAAGCTTCAACCATGCGCTAATTTCCAACTAATTTTGATTTACTTTAAATAAATAAACCCCACATTATCACAAGCATGGTGTGAGTCTCATACACCCATGTTGCATGTAGCAACAAGCATGACACAATAATATATATCACATATATATATTAAGTATACACAAGTGAGAACAAGAAGTGCTTAAGTGAGTTAATATTAGTTAATGCAAATTAATATATCAAATATACAATTATACATTAAATTATTAAATCAAAACTTGATTTAATAATCTGGCTATATCACATATAATCGACTAATATCATATGTATCAACTTATCGAAACAACACTTGATTCGATAACCCAGCTATATCACATATAACCAACCAATATCATATATCGCGAGAATAGAATACGGTATCATATACACGTATTAATCTCGGTCCCACACATATCACATATGTGCTCCTACTTTGTTTCGCCTGAGCCAGGAAACCTCTGTGTAGGACTCTAAAGACTCGTTAATACGCCGGCAGTAGGTGATGATCATATCAGTCACCCACAAGCCGTCAGCGGTACTGGCTGGACGTAACGGCTACCTGGGTATTGAGCGATCAGAAGATCAATAAGCAAGCTTGTCTAAACTCCCGCAAAGCATGTTAGTAACATTACCGTACAGTTCGGTCTTTTCGTCTGATATGTCACATATCTAGTCTAGAGGTGGTAAACGTTAGACCCCAGTAACTAGATAAGTCGTGCCGATGTGAGGCTCATAACGGGTCGAGAAACTAATGATAATACTTACCAGTAAATCTCCGTATCAGCCCTGGCCAGGGACTTCCTGTTATGGCCAATCGAGCACAGCGCAACATCAACCCCCAATACCGGGAGAGACGAATCCCTTCCTATCGCTCATTGCCTCCATGAGACTCGGGGCTGTACCCAAAAACCACCGTTTTGCATGTTCTCTTGAACTTTGTAAGGTGGAAATCAAAGCATAGTGGGAATCACACAAGACTCTATGACGATCTCAGGTCAACAGACTAACCTGTACCAGTGTCACCAGAGAACTGCTATCTGACGATAGGTATAATACCATCTAGGAGTTCTCGGCGAGTCCTGTTCAGTATACCCAGTCTCCACTGAGCACCCGTATACTATCTTTGATGTCAAACACCAATGGATGTGGGATCATCCATCGTCTATCACATGGGTCAAGAAGCGTATATGCTAGTCTACTCTGAATATCGATGCCCTGTCTCGATACAGAGGGACTAGGAACAATTAAAGGATGAACTTGTGGACTATCCTGGCCCTACTAGTATGATCTCCATCATAGTCCTGGTAGTCAAGTACACATCCTAAGGGCTTTATCAATATGTGAAAGCAAGACAGTATCATAATACAAGTATACATGTTAAGACAAAGAGCAACCAGATAGCATACTATCATGTCGAGTAAGAAAGTCCTCTCTATATATGTCCAAGCATCCATTATTCATATGTACAATAATGGCCTCTAGAGCATACATATAACTAACAGGCGCAAGCTCCTGCAGTTAATTACGTGATCGCATTACGATAACAACTTTCTCCTGCTCCGGAAATTCACTTTGTGTGTTATTTTTTTTATTTTGGTTGCCTGTAGATTGTATACGGAGACTAGTTTATGTCGTTGCCCGTAGGGCGCGGATTAGTCCAAATCTGTATATTTTATATTTGGGTTTGTTTTATTTAAGGACCATTAATCTAGTTTGATATTAAGATCAACTTAAATATGTGAGCATTTAGGCTAAATTTATTTTAGCTAAGGATGCGTTAGTCTTATTTGAGACTAAGATCAACTTAGCGATATTTTAAGGATCATTTTTATTTAAGATCCAACAAATAGAGCATTTGGGCTCAGCTGTAAGAAACTTCAGAGACTTAGCCAATTTGGGCTTGGTCTACTCGGTCTTGGGCCTTCCTTTTTTGTTTTACTTAGGAGTGCTAAGCACTTATTTTATTTGTAGCTCTGGCTCTCACGTGCGAAACACGTGAGGCGCTCAGATATGGGCGCTACCCAATCAGTGCTAAGCACTTAGTCATTTTGACTGAGTATAGAGTGTTAAGCACTTTGTATGGCACTCAAGTGGGAAGTACGTAAGGCGCTAAGCATTGATTTTGGGTTTTCTTTGTTCACCCCTTTTTCTCTATACAAAAGTACTAAGCACTTGGTTAGAGCTCCGACGCTCATGTATGAAGTGCGTGAGGCGTTTAGCTTTTTCATTTTGGATACTCATGTGGGAAACATGTTAAGCACTATAATAGTGCTAAGCACTAATTTTTCTCTGGCGCTCACGTGTGTTTCACGTGAGGTGCCAAGTTCTTTTTTTTAGAGATTTAATCTCTGTTAATGACATTTTGGCCATTAATGATCATTAAGATCTCTATTTTGAAGACCTTGGATCGTTTTCTTTTTATTGGAGAACTAAGTTCTTCTTTTCTTTTTATAAAAACTAAGTTCTTTATGTAGGGTTAAACCCTAATTTCGGAGGAATTAAATTCCTAGCACATATGTTCTTTTTCTTCCTCTTTTCTTTTTAATCTAGTTCTTTTCTGAATCTTTGATTCTCAAGAATAAAATCTTCCGGATGAGAATTAAACTCTCAAATTGTGGGAGACCTGTCTTGTGGATCTCTAATCCAAAGAAATAACTAAGTTCTTGAGAAGGGTTAAACCCTTGGATATGTTAGGTAAATGGAATGTTTTGATCTCGATACTTTTTTTCTTTACCCAGGGTTTGAGAAGAGGAGAGTCTTCTTATTTATTGAGAATTGAATTCTCTTGTTGTTTTGAAAGTTGTCTGTATTTTTCAGAAGATTATGGGGGTTCTCTCTATCTGAGACTTGATGTCTCGGGTCCTTTATATGAGAGGCAAATTGTTAATTGGTTTTGAGAAAATCTCTCATTGAGAGATTCCAATTGATTTTATTGGTTTCAAAATTGTTCGAAGGATATTCTCCACCGTTGGATCTTTGATCCAGTAATTTTTGTTTCATAGAATATATTTTCTTCTTTTTAACAAGATTGGGAAAATATTTTCCCATAAACAAAATTTTATTCTGTCAAACGGTAATTTTTAATCACCATTGGATTTTTAATCCAAGAGCTCCCTGTTTTACAGAGAGCATCTTTCTTTGTTGAGAAAGATATAGGAAATATTTTCCCATCTCATTGGATTTTTGATTCAACAACTTTCTGTTTAACAGAAAATATCATTCTCATTTAAAAAGATTAGGGGGTTATTTTCCTTTAATAGAATTTTATTCTATATTTGGTGATTTGTAATCACTCTTGCACCGGTTCTCTGTTAACAGAGAATATCTCTCTTTTGGAAAGGTCAAGAGAGGTATTTTCTTAAGAATATAATTTAATTCTATATAAGGAGGCGCCCTCACGTGTTTAACACATGAGACTTATTTATCCATTTTCATTTAGCGCTCATATGCCTTGCATATGGGCGCTCACGTGTTTAACACGTGGGGTCAATTTAGTCTTTGGCCACTTTCTCTTAGTGGTTATATGCTTTGTATACAAAGTAGAATTTAATTCTATGCATAGAGTTTAACTCTATCTGAAGCTAATGGTTCAAAAGGGTGTTCTCACGTGTTTAACACGTGACTCCAATGTGGGTTTTTTTAATCTGTTTATTTAGTGCTTATATGTTTTACACATAGAAGCTCACGTGTTTAACATGTGAGGTCTATTTAGTCTTTAATTGTTTGGTTGCAGCGCTTAAATGCTCTGCATATATATGCTCACGTGTTTAACACGTGAGGCTTGAGACGTGGGGAATTCTCTCATCTTTTCTTTCCCTTTTTATAAGGGAACAAATGGATCATCCGTCAACCTTCTCAACGTGAGAGTGCTGAAGGAGATTTGCATGAACGTTCAGCATCTTGCCCGAGATAAAATTACCATCTCCGGGTTCAACTCACAGTCATCACAGACACTTGGGTCCGTAATACTAACACTACGCTTCAGGCTGCTAGTCACTGACATTAAATTTCATATCATTGACGCCAAGACTTGCTATAAAGCTTTGCTCGGCATGCCCTGATTACACGAGTACAACGTCATCCTCTTTACACAACATCAGTGTATGAAATATTTTAAGGATGGCTCGGAGTACACCGTCATGGGAGAGCTAAATCCATTCTCCGTAAATAAAGTCCGGAAATACGAAGACGCAAAGTACTTCCTACCAGACTTTGAGGATACTGAAAGGTGCCACAAGCCAGAGAATAAACAGAAATTCGTCGCCACTATTCTTATCTTTGGGAGCGATACCGAGGAAGACGAAGAAATAGTCTACTCCGGGCAACCCAAAAAGAAAATAATAAGCCCGGATCACCTACTCCTATTTTGATCTTTGGTAGCAACTCAGAGGACGAGGCCAACGCGGTGTTCTCCGTCCACCCATCAATGCGAACCTTTGCTAGAGCAGATCAGAGTCTATAAATTACAATGGCTCTGCCTCGGCCTTATAAGGAATTTGATGCGCTCGATACATACAACGTACAAGAGGTACATACTTTCTACGTGCCTCCTAGACGAAGAGGTGAAAAGTTGATCCTCTTCTACCAATATACGGAGACCAAAGAAGAAAAAAAGTCTGGCATGGTGCTGATTTTGTACTAGATAGGCTTCAACCAACCCGTCTACCAAGATACTACGCGGAGAGATTGAAAAGGATGTTAAGATGCCAAGGTGTACCCCCTGAAAAAACTGTTTGATAAGTCTTATTCTACAAAAAGATTTAGGATATTCCAGGGACTCAGTGGTAGATGCCCAACGGGAAGATGGAGAAAACTGGACTCGGATACGTTCGGTCTAAGAAACGGGAGCAAATCCCCGGTTGCCGCGTCGTAAAAATCTTAAGTAAAGCGGAAAACGCTCTTCCAAATAGCCGTAACGTCAAATCGGAGCGAGATCCTGCTTTAAATACGTTAAGTCCGTCGCTGGAAGAACAAATTGACAAGTTATTAAAAGAAGCTTGTCAAACTAGCCGGGACAATCACAGCCGCGAAATGGCCATATGTGAAAAGGCCAAGGCGCGGCATCTCAGCTGGCAATCCACGGAGAAACCAGACCGCGGTGCTCTTCATCCCCGGCCCAATATATGTTCCCGCAAAAAGGGAAAATCCCGAAATGGAGGCAAAAACAAGGTGAAGAACGCAAACAAAGTTCGAAGACAATAAAGCGGATTAAAGACGCCGTGCAATCGAGAAAAGCTCGATTGGAGCATGTCCTTTATAAAGAAGATGGGGCGGGAATACTTTTTCCCTCAAGACAAGACAAGAAAAATATTCAACCTTGTCATGAAGCACCAAATGATGACACTTCCGGAGTCTCGGCACCCCAAACAAATAAACGAGATCCATCATCCGGATTATTGCTCCTATCACCGAGTAATAGATCATCCCTTTGAAGACTGCTTCACCATCAAAGACTGGGTAAAAGACCAGTATCAATAAGGCAGGTTCACTCTATCCGACAGCTGGAAGGTAACCCGCTGCAAAAGCACGAGCCAAAAAGGACCTATAACGTCAGGATAGGACCGGCCCAACATCATGAATGGAAGCGAACTCGTACTTGCCATATGATATCAATCTCAAAAGAGAGAGGGCACTAGACTACGAATGACCTCTACAAGTGTTTCGTAAATGAAGATGAGGACGAGGTAGTCTCAGAGTTTCCACCAGCACCAAAAGAACTGGAAGATGGGATACACACCACGACGGACAACCTAAGGAAAATTGACTTAGGGACGGAAAATGATCCGAGGCCAACGTTCGTCAGAGAGCTACTATCTGAAAAACAGGTGGCCACATTAAAAGACGTGCTCATGAAATATAAAAATTGCTTCGTCTGGAACTACTCTGAAATGCCGGGTCTAGATAAAAAAAAGTGGCAGTACATAAACCGGCTATATCGCCAGGTATAAAGCCAATCAAACAGGCACCAAGAAGGATGCGACTCGAACTTGATATGAGTATCAATGCTGAAGTTAAGAAACTAATCAACTCCGGCTTCATCCAAGAAGTTCAATATCCCGACTGGATCACCAACATCGTCCAGTGATGAAGAAAAATGGGACGGTTCGCATCTGCGTGGACTTTTGGGACCTCAACAAAGCTTGCCCGAAGGACAATTTCCCGGTCCCCGTTACCGAGTTAATGATCGATAACACGTGTACCCATGAGGTCTTCTCCTTCATGGATGGATCTTCAGAATACAACTAAATAAAAATGCATCTAGAAAACCAAAAGCATACTACTTTCTGAACTCCGCTGGGCATATTCTGCTATAAAGTGATGCCCTTCAGTCTGAAGAACGCTGGAACTACTTACCAGAGAGCCATGACAAAGATTTTCGACGACCTCATCCATGAGATTGTCGAATGCTACATCTACGACCTTATGGGAAAGAGTAAATCTCACGAGAAGTATTGGGCACATCTAAAAATAGTGTTCCAACGTTTTCTGAAGTATAATCTGAAGATGAATCCTCTAAAATGCGCATTTGGAGTTTTCTCAGGAAAATTCGTAGGATTCATCATACGTCACTGAGGTATAGAAATCTACCCCTCAAAGATCAAGGCGATTATGGAAATTCTCACGCCATGAACCCTCAAACAGTTGCGATCTCTTCAAGGAAAGCTCACGTATATCCGGCAGTTCATAGCCAACCTCTCCGGAAAATGTCGTCCCAATAGTCATTTGATGAAAAAGGGGACCCCGTTCATCTGGGATCAAAAGTGCCAAAATGCACTAGACGAAATTAAACAATACCTGAAAATCTGCCGGTATTGACCGCTCCGGTTAAGGGAATACCCCTTATCCTATATACAACAGCCCTTGAGGGTTCTCTAGACGCATTGTGGGCACAAGAGAACTATAAGGGAAAGGAGAGAGCCATGTACTATTTGAGTCGGGTTCTCCTGGGGTAGAAAACAATTATTCCCCCATCGAAAAGTATTGTCTGTCACTGATCTTCGCAATAACGAAGCTCAGACATTACGCCTTGGCACATGAGGTCCATATAATATTGAAGGTGGATCCTCTCAAATATCTAATGTCAAGGGCCATACTAATAGGAAGGCTTTCCAAATGGGCCCTCCTCTTGATGAAGTTCTTGATAACGCATCATCCTCTCAAAGCAGTGAAAGGGAAGGCCATTGCCGATTTTCTTGTGGAGCATCCGATACCAGCCGACTCCCCCTTAAATTGTGAATTGCTGGATGAACATGCGTTCGACACAATCGAAGAAGAGGAAGAAGAAAATGATTCACAATGGGAACTTTACTTCGATGGAGTATCTTCTGTGAAGAGGCGAAAGCAAAACACCTCTATAATCAAAGCCGGGGTGGGCCTTATTTTTGTGACACCGCAAGGAGGGATATTACGTTATACCCTTTCCTTAATAGAGCTGAATATGAAGCTTTGATAGCAGGTCTCGAGATCGCTATCGACATGGGAATCAAAGACCTCCTCATATATGGAGACTCCCAGCTGATCGTCAGCCAAGTAAATGGCGACTACCAGACATACAAGCCAGAGCTGATAAAGTATGGCGAAAGAGTGCAACAACTACTGACACAAATCCTTTCCTATACCCTGGAGAATATACCATGAGAAGAAAACAGTAAGGCGGATGCATTGGCCAAATTGGCTAAGAAACTGGCCGATGAAGACCTCGATGACGTAAAAAATTATTGTGCAAATCTGCAAGGTTCTTGCACCAATAGATATGTCTTCGGAAGACCTAATAGAGCCATCCGAAGGAAAAGAAATGATCGAACTATTAGCCCTTCGAATAGAGGACGAAGAAAATGTCATCGACAGGAAGGAAGTTTTTATAGACTACTTCAAGTCCCAATGAATGCCTAAAAATGCGTCGTCTAGACATCAGCTCATGAAACGAGCTTTTTCTTTCGCCTTTGTCAATAATACTCTATATAAGAGATAGATCGATTGTCTGTGGCTAAGACGCCTGGGGCCAGAGGAAGCAAAGAAAATCGTTCAAAAAATTCACGACGGACTCTGCGGTTCTCATCAAGCTGGGCCAAAGATGAAGCTGAAGATAAAAAGAATGGATTACTATTGGCCCACGATGATCTAGGACTGTCTCGAATATGTGAAGCAGTGTCACTCATTCCAAATTCATAGGGACTTCATCCATCAACATCCAAATCCGCTACACCCAACAGTGGCTAGCTGACCGTTCAAAATGTGGGGAACCGATATAATTGGCCTTATTGAACCGGCGTCTTCCAAAGGACATCGGTTCATATTAGAAATGACTGATTACTTCTCCAAGTGGGCAAAAGCAGTACCACTAAGGGAGGTGAAGACGGAGAATCTTCTTCGGAACCCATGTCATTTATAGGTTCAAAATTCTGCGATGGATAATCTCAAATAATAGGCCAGCTTATAGGAGTCATAAAACAAGCTGCTTTGCACAACAGCATAAAATAAATTGGAGACACTCTTCAATCTATAATTCTCGGGCCAACGGTCTAGCTGAAGGTTTTAAAAAGATCTTGATAAAGATTATAAAAAAGACGGTGCTCAGAAACAAAAAAGACAGGCATGAAAGGCTGCATGAAGCTCTCTGGGCGTACCGAATAACGTTCAAGAAGGACACGAATACGACACCATATGCATTGGTGTTCGGCACAGAAGCGGTGCTCCCGTTGGAAATAGCACTCCCTTCTCTATGAGTAGCGGTTCGATACGAGCTAACAGATGAAGAAAATGCTCATCTTAGGCTCAAGGAGCTCGACGCCCTCAATGAAACTCGTCTTATAGCACAGCAAAACCTGAAGGCTTATAAGGCAAGGATGACACGGTCATACGAAAGATTGACCAGGCCGAGAACATTCCGCCAAGACGAACTTATGCTAGTCGTCAGAAGACCAATGATCCCCAATCGTGCAAAATGAGGGAAGTTCGAGCCGAACTATGAAGGCCCATACATCATAGACAAATTCTACCATGGTGGAGCCTACCTGCTCATGGATATGCATTGCGAAAGACCCTTCCGGCCATTAAACGGTCGGTTCCTCAAAAAGTACTACCCTTGAAGAGTCATGACTTAGGTTAATAATAGATGAAGACGCTTGTATCCACTCGCTATCTTCTTGAGTCAGAACTCTGAGAGTAGTATCCAAAAAGCCCCGTTGCCTCAAAACGGTGACAATGGACCGAAACGTCCCTAAACTAATAATGGACCAAAATGTTCTTAAACTAATGCTGGACCGAGATGTCCCTAAACTAATACAGGACCGAAACGTCCTTAAACTAATACTCGTCCCAAAAACGGGAATGTTGGACCGAAACGTTCTTAAACTAAAATTCATCCTCAAAACGGGAATGTTGGAACGAAACGTTCTTAAACTAATGTTGGACCGAAACGTCCTTAAACTAAAATTCGTCCCCAAAACGGGAATGTTGGACCAAAATATCCCTAAACTAATAATGGACCGAAATATCCTTAAACTAATGCTGGACCGAGATGTCCCTAAACTAATATACGACTGAAACGTCCTTAAACTAATATTCATCCCAAAAATGGGAATCTTGGACCGAAACGTCCTTAAACTAATGTTAGACCGAAACGTCCTTAAACTAAAATTCGTCCACAAAATGGGAATGTTGGACCGGAACGTCCTTAAACTAGCATTTCGCCCCCAAAATATAGCGATAAAGGATCGTCATGTCCTTAAACTCACACGTTTAGACATACGGTAAATCCCCATATCGATTACTGTATACAATCAGCGGGCATAAACGATTCATATCTCTCCCGGGTCTCACGTAATGTAGTCATTTGAATAAGACTGAGGTCTACAACTAATGGTGTGATACCTTGCGGGCCGCTTAAAAAAGGGGGCTATGTCCATAAGTGAAATGGGTACAGATGAAAACCCGAAAGTGCGCCATAAGTAAAAATAGCAGGACTGCCGACGAGCTAGTGAAAACCCAAGAAGGCGCGAACTCGTAAAAAAAACCTGCGTGAGATCCTTATGACTCACAAAGGAGCAACACACTTAGGAATTCTCACGATTCTTAAGGAGAAATTACACTTGCGAGATTATCACGACTCGTAAGGAAAATTTCCCCTTATGAGACGCTCACGGCTCATGGAATTAAAAAGCCATAGGCAACAGATCTAAACCTGTTTCCTAACCCATCTGTTTACCCCAATTAGAGCAAAGCTCTGTTCAAATTCCAAGGCAGCAAAAGAAGCAACGCTTCTGTTTCCCCAATCAGAGCAAAGCTCTGCTTTGAAAATTACAATGAAAACTAAAGCTAAAATAAATGAAACGACGCTTCAGATCCTCTGCGCTGCGCGCAGAGCGCCACGTGTCAAAATCAGACACTCCAGTGCAGGGAGCCCAATGCCCAAGGTAGCGCGTCCAATCAGAGCAAGGCTCTATTTAAAACAAAAATTAAAAGAAGCAACGCTTCAGTTGCGTCAGCGCAGTTGCGCAAAGAGCAGATTGCGCAAGCGCAGTTGCGCAAGCACAGTTGCGCAAGCGCTGCGCTGCGCGACACGTGTCAGCGCAGTTGCGCTGCGCTATGCGCTGCGCGACACGTGTCAGCGCAGTTGCGCTGCGCGCTGTGCGACACGTGTCAAACGCTGGGGCATTTACGCCAAACAGAATTAAAATTCTAGTAAGATCTTTATGTTCTTGTTAAAACAAGAAAATTGTCTTCTATAAAACAGAAGCCCTTGGATCAAAGATCCAACGGTGGGGAAAATTCCCCAAATCACTCAGAGAATGATCTCTTTAACAAATTTAACAAATTAATGGGCACTATATAAAGGCCCCTAGACCCCAATTCAAAACACAAAGGAGAAATCAAGAACTTCAAAACAGAGAGAGCTCTGAAGAATTTTGAGAAGAACTAAAAAAAGAGAAAGGTAAAAAACCTTTATAAGAAGAAGAAGAATTTCTTCTGAATAGATAATTGATCTAAGAACAAGATCAATGATCTTCAATAAATAAAAATAATAATAGTGCCTTGCACTTTTTTATGAACCATTGGTTCTGGAATCTTAAAGGTTCTTTTCTTGAACCCAAAATTGGATCAAGTTATTATAACAGTGCCTTGCACATGCAAAAACTGCACTGCTGCGCTCCTGGGTTGGCGCAAGCCACCAGAGAGCGCCACGTGTCAGCAGCGCAACAGCGCAGCGCATTGACGCAGCGCACTGCGCTGTTGCGCTTGCGCTCACCAGAGCGTGACACGTGTCACCACGACAAGCGCTTGCGCTCAATAATTGGCGCAAAGCGCCTGACAAGCCACTGTCAGATAATTAATGCACTGCATTATTTACAGAAGGGCCAAGCCTAATTAAAAGAAGGCTTAACAGACCAAATTAAATGCAATGCATTATTTTTTTTAAAAAAGGGCAGAACCCAAAACAGATGCTCTGCATCATTTACAAAAGGACTGTGCCCAAATCAAAAAGGCCTAGCAGGACAGAATAAAATGCAGTGCATTATTAAACATGGGCAAAGCCCTAGCACAGGCCTAATAGGCCAAAGATAAAAAACATTTCTCAACTGGACTTAGCCCAATCATGACCGTAAGTCCTCAAATTAAATTGACTGAGCAAGATTGCTCTCTTAAATCAATTTACATCCGGTTCAAGGGTACATCTCTGAACTCCTTTGACCCCTATCGTTGTAATCCTTCAACGATGTCAGAGAGGTGACGGGTCCTGACGACCACACAAAACCATACGGACTATGGGGTCCTTAAACCCATGGACTTATGCGTCCTTAAAGTAATATCCGTCCCTAAAACGGGAATGATGGACCACCATGCCCCTAAACTGGCAATGGACCACCATGTCCCTAAACTGGCAGTGGACCACCATGTCCCTAAACTGGAAATCGACCGCAACGTCATTAAACTAAACAAAAGAGCCAATTGCTCTCTTGTCGGATCCAAACGATCCCGTTAAGTTGATCTTAGTCTGGAAATTAGGCTAACGTATCCTTAACAAAAGTTTAAGTTGATCTTAGCCTTAAATAGGGCTAACGTATCTTTAAACTAAAACACCAAACCCAAATCTAAGCAAATACAGATTTGGACTAATCCACGTCCTACGGGCGACGGCATAACTTAGTCTCCGTATATAATCCACGGGCATCCACAAACAAAACAAACACACACTACACGAAGTGAAATTTCTGGAGAAGGAGAAAGTGGTTACCGCGACGCGGTAGCGTAATTAACTGCAGGGGCTTGCGCCTGCAGGGAACAGCGTCCCCACAATCAAAACCCTCTCAATCGAGGGGGAATCTGACGAAGTCTGCTACATCGGCCGCATCCGTCTAAACCTCCGATACACGGTGCCATAAATCAACTTGGCATCTTCGGAGAGGTGGACGGTTAAAACCAAATAGCATCTGCCCCGAATTTCAGGCAAGACGTCTCTACATCGCCGCAGCCTTTCGGAGGGGAACAGATTCCGGCACGCCCGGTGGGACCTTTTCCTCTTTCCACTACACACTTCGTGTGTCGTCTTCTCGAAAGAATCGTGGTTTGTTAATGGTTGTCTTTGGGTTTCAAGTTACTAAGATTTGGTCTTTTCCCTGGCGCAGAAATCAAGCACCAATGGCCTCCAATTGCTCGAGCTGCTCAAAGTGCAAGTGCAATCAACGCTCCGCCTCACCTGGAGGCGTAGCCTATAGGCCTCACGCGGCCTCCATCCTTGCCATGCCGGTAGAACAGGTGACCCAGGCCACCACCGGCCTGTTTTTCGGGACCATGCTCCCGCCTGCAAGCTTCGCTGTTCCAGTGCCCGTGCCAGAAGCGAACAAGAAGTCGGTTTTCGATCGGCTCACTGCTACAACGGCCCCTATCAATGGGTCGTCCAATATCAAACCGGCAGCCTTTGTCTTTGCCAGGCTGAGCCAGAACCTTGATGGGCCCGCCAGGAAGCCCATGAACCCTGAAATGGCCGTCCCGAATAAGACAGCCACCCCTGCTACAGAAGTCGTCAAGGCGGCTTCTCCTGTTAAAGAGTCAGTCTTTTCAAGGCTGACTATTCCGGCTCCTGCTCTTGCTCGAGGGTCTGTCTTTAACAGATTGAATATCGCCACTCTAAGGACAACCTCGATCTTCAAGAGGCTAACACCAGCGACGCCTCATCCGGACAGGGAGCAAGACGAAACTATCCCTATCGCCGAGCCGGTCACAACAACTCGATGTGCTCGACGTCGCCACTGGCGCCGAGTGAGGAAGGCCGGGGGCAACTCCCCTTCAGGGCTAACTCCACCTGCTCCACTAGTGGAAGTTAATGCTGCTGTTCCAACTGGGAACAACTTTGAACCACTTAGGAGGGTACGTAAGAACTCTCCAACTGCTACGCTAAAAAGATCTCCTCCACCTGCAGAGAGGGTTCCGGAAACGAAGCTGGAGCAGCCCCCTCAGCGGCTATCCTCCAAAGTTTATAAAGTTTGGCGAAGGGTTCAAGACTCCGTAATTGACCAAGGTCACTCTCATCAGCAGAAAAGGGCGAAAGTACAGGAAGACAAGGACCGTCCAATCAAACAGCAAAGGACGGCCACCACCTGGGTGCCCGCTGCAACGACCCCCTCAACTTCAACAGCCCACAAGAGAAGGAGGCCGGAGAAAATTCCCACGCCCGCGGCAAATGTCAAAGGCGGCGAGCCTAAACGCCCTAAGTCCGGGGGCATTGTAGTCCATACTATATACATGGCGTCGGGAACGGAGGACAGCCGTGCGTCTACAGGTCATAGACCGCTCACACGGTCAGTGACCAAAGCTCAAGAGCAACAACAAAAGCTTCAGGAAATGATGAATGTGATGGCCGCACTCACTGGGCCAAAAGAAAGCCCCGAAGCGTCCTCGGATGAACGTCAGGAACAAGAAACTGACGCTGAATTCTTTCGCCGGATATTGGAGAAGAAGGATAAAGAGGCTGCTGAACAAGCAGCCAACATAAAGCGAATGGCCCTCCTGTTCCAGGACATGGTGGGAATGATGATTCAACAAGATCCTCCTGCCGAAGATCCTCCGATCATCCTTGAAGATGACGGAGGAGAAACGTCGAATCCTCCACCAGTTCTGTCAACAGCCAAGGAGGAGGCAATCTCCAAAGTTGACCTGGACGAATATATAGCTCAGCAGATCCGGGTTCATCAGGCGATTGAAGCAGCCGGTCAGGTCGTAAAAACGGGACGGCCATATCCGAGCTGGTACGATCAGATCAAGTACCCGCCGGGCTATACAATACCGAAATTTCATGTCTACAAGGGGACGGGCAATCCCCACCAGCATGTTGTCAAGTTCAGGGTGCTTTCCGGCAACACCGGCGGTGATGATAAATTGTTGCTTCGCCAGTTCGTCGGTAGATTATCGGATACAGCATTCGAATGGTACTCTGAGCTCCCAAACAACTCTATCAAGACCTTTGCAGAGATGGAGCTACTGTTTACACAACATTTCACAAGCGCCAGCGAACGCACCCCGATAACGGCATTGATTAATGCCAGGGTGAAGCCGGGCGAGACATGGGTCCAATATGCTATACGGTGGCGGAACCTATGGTCAAAATGCGAGCAACGCATTGAAGAAGCACCGGCAGTGGGTATGTTTGTGGGAACCCTCGATCCGCAGGCGACCATATCCCAATTTATGATGTTCTTCAAGCCGACTACTGTTCATACCAGAATATTGCATTTAATACCGCCCATTCTTATGCTCGTTTGTTTATAGGTAGGTACTCTTGAGCCGTGTTTGCTAGTTAATTGCAGGATACAGGTTCTCAGCCCTAAACAGTGAAATTCATGGAAAAGCACGACAAATTCCGGATTACTGCCAACCACAGATAAAACACGGGTCTCCGCTCTCTATCCGTATGTTGCCACACACCAGTTTAATGGACAAAATGACAAATCAATGTCATTTTCATGCACAAAGCTCAATGTCAACACAAGATCCAATATATCTACGCGGAGCTTAAGAAAATCATGGCAAAAGATCCACATCAAATCACCTTTTGGTCTGCTGAAAATCTGGAAGAAATGTGAAGGGATTCTGAGAAAAGTACTATGCCACACTGAAAGGGACTACAAACCAGGGTCAACGAAGAAAATTGAAGGCCCAACTCCCTAATAAGGCCGCGGTTCCACGGCATAAGCGCGCTTAGGCCGCGGAACCGCGGCCATGTGGGCTCCGCACTTGGTCATCTTCTGGGGGCTTTTTTGTAACTTCCTATAGTGCCTGAAAGTTGCCCTAGGTTCTCTGTTTCCTGCCTATAAATAGCCCAGAACTTGCCAAGCCATGGTGTTCATTCTTATGCCCACTTTTTGTTAGTTTTTAGTTTAATTTCTTCTTCTTCTTCATTCTTTCCTCCATGAAATTGTTGTGAGAGCTTTTGAGTGGATGTTAAATGAAGATGGGGGTTATTTTGTATCATTCTTTTGCTTAGCTTCCCCCTTGAGCTCTCTACCTTAACTTGATCTTGCAACCTCTTAAGTGAGCTTGCAAGTTTAAGCTTTGGTCATTGATCTCAAGGGGTTGTATCATTTTGAAATCAATAATGTTCTCTCTTTTGTGCTTCATTCTCCATGAGTTCTTTGCCTTTTCTTGATCTTGCAACCTCTTAATTGAGTTTGCAAGTTTAAGATTTTTTTATTGAACCCATGTCTTGTTTTGGGTTCTATGGTTCCTAGTTTCATTTCTTGCTCATTTACTTTCTTGCACTTTAATACTTGCTTTACTTTCATGCACTTAAATTCCATGCACTTTTAATTACTTGCTTGTAATCTTTTCTTTTCTTTGTTTATCTTTTCTTTTGCTCTTTTTGGTTCGTTTTGTGAATGGTTGCAATATGTTGTTGTTAAGAATAAATACAATATTGTAAGTTAAGGTTTCATTCCTCATTTCCTTTTCCCGTTATTTTCCTTTGAACTTCGTCCAAACGTTACGCAAGCGCTCCGTTAGGCACCCTACCCTACCAAGGTAACGGTGATTCCTAACCGCGACCGGTTGCGTTCGGTTTGGCCGGAGGCGAAAGCAAGAGACAAGAACGGACGGACAAGGGTAATTAAGCCGGATTCCACGAATACCATGCTTAAGTACCCTAATCCACGTTGTTGCCGATTGCTCTAGCTTCAATTGGTCAAGACTCGGCTCAAAGGTTTTGAGTGCGGATTTCCTTAGCTTACACTTTCGTATCTTTTTCTTAACAACTTTATACTTGCATATAACACTTAGGATAGAATTGACAAACATATACAAATTCTTTATTGACTCGTCTAAAACACGAACGGACATACAACCATCTCCTTGTGGATCGACCCGTGCTCAACCGGCTAGCTGCATAGCGACACCGTCCTGATCGCGGTTATAACTTTAGAACTTTGAACATCCGGCACGCCAAAAGCGTGCGATCAAATGGCGCCGTTGCCGGGGAGACGGTAGCGTATTTTCTTTCTAGTTATTCGGGTTAATATTCTTTTTGTATATATTTATAAATAAATAATAAAAAAAATCTTTTTGTTATTTTTGATCATTTTTGTGTGCAAGTGTGCAGGCTAATCTGGAGCAAGTACAGTAATCCAAAAAGAAAACAGAGGTTTTTATTTTGGAGAAGAAAAGAAGTGGAGTTCGTTGACCAAAGACAAATCCCCAAGTCAACATTTTGACCGCGGAACCGCGGTCAAAAGGTGCCTTGCGCGGCGGTTCCGCGGTCCCATTGAGGCCTCTGTGCCCAATTTTTTCTACACCCTTTTTTTCTTTTCTTTTATCGTCTCTGTGAATTCCACTATACTGTATTTTCTGCAGATTTTTGCAGATTTGCAAACTGCGATTGTGGGGAGCAAAGTGTACGTTCAAGATTAAGGTGATTACGAAGTACAGTGCCAAAGATCCGGGTAGTTTGACCCGCGCAAGCGAACTTTTCAAGCTTACCGGAATTGATTCAACGGGGGTTTCCTAACCCAAAAACTTAACGGTACGTATTTCTTAAACACCTTCTTCTCAAATCCGACGCATCCAATATACTATTCTTTGCAGGATTCTTTGCAAGTTCGCTAGCAAACGCTAAAAATTGACTAACCCGTATTTGTTGCAGTGCCGTGCTTAAACTAAAAAAACGATTGTTTGATTCTTTATAGAATTTTTATTGAATTGCGCATTGCATACATTAATACGGACTTAAGGGTAAGCGAACCCCACAACATACGGTAAAGGATTTCATCACCTTTTCCGTGGCCCACAAATCACAAACTTGAGCATAACGCTTACCCGCACAAACTTTAAAAGAAATTAGACTTTAAGCCTTAAGGACTTCGCGCTCACTAGGAGAAGTTAACGGTGTTTAGAACCTCGCTTAACGGTATATTGTTTACGGGGTGTCTAGGAAAGTGTTAACGGCGAAACCGCCAAAAGAGAAAGGGTTATTTAATTAAGGACCTTAGCGAAAGCGTCGGAAAACCACCCCTTATCTCTGCACTTACCTGGCCTCGTGATCAGTGTATCTTGAGCCCGTTTCTCGACACAGTTTCACTTCGACAATCAAGTTCTGGAGCAGGTCTAGTTGACCCAGGTGAACCCTAGAACGATTAAATGTGTGGTATTTTTTGTGTCGTGATTGTTTTTGTCCAGATTCTTTTTGTGTATATTTCATTCTTTTGTTAATAACTAACTAAAAAAAATCACATTCTTTTTTCCCTCCTTTTCTCTGCCTTTCTTTCTTTCTCTCTTCATATCATGGGTACCCCACCTCGCAAAACTCTTGCCGAACTTTGGTACCCACAACCAGACATCACTTCTTACGGTTCTTGCTTTGGTCGAATTTCAAATGACCCCTCTATGCCCAAAATGTCATTGAAAGATCGCATAGACGCGTCTAGGACAAACACTTGCCCTCCGCAATCCACTTTGTATCAACCTTTTCAACCTCCCGCACCCGCTTATGTTGATACCCCTTTTGCAAGTCGTCCTTTGACCATCGCTGAACATATTGAACAGTCTCATAGCCGATCTTTCACTCCTTTCACCACTTCAAATTCTTGGGATCAACAATTTCATTCAGCTTCTTATCCAAATGTTGATCCTACTCCTGTCCAACCATTCAATTCCTACCAGTCCTACCCGACTTTTGCACCTTCCCTAGACGTTGCTTCTGAACCGCCATTTAGGAGTTTCCAGTATCCAAACAACTTTGAATCTTTTACTGAAACCCCTTCACAACCCATGTCTAGTCTGGAACAGTCATTGGAAGACTTTAGGGTAGGGTCGTACCAACAGATGATGAATTTGAATGCGTCTATGGCCGCCCTCATACAACCTAGTGACCCGGTAGCTAGTTTTCAACTAGCTCCAAATTTTCCAATGTATGAAGAGGCGGTAGGATAGGTTGAGAATTTGAGTGGAGAGAGTGAGCCGTACCCCCTTCCGAATCAATCCTACCCGTTTCAACTTGAATCCCACAACTCCGGTTTTGAAAGTCTATCTAGTGTTCCAAATGATTCATTGATTAAAGATAGAACAGATAATGAGTTGTGTGACTTTGTAGTGTTTGATTTGCCCGATTGTGAAGGGTCCCTTTCGAGTGAAACCACACCCAATCCTTTTGACCTCTACACCTCCACTCTAGAACCTGAATTGATTAATATCCATGCTTTTGTTGAGGTGTCTGAGAATATTGATTTTCACTTGATTAAGGATATTGACGCCGGGAATATTTTGGATGATGAACCTGTAGATTTGGCAGAGTTTTTCTCTCCAATTCATCATCCCGAGTCATTAACTGTTTTTCCAGAACCCCATATGCGTCTTGATTTTGAGGATAAATGCATGGATATGCTTAATTTTGAGGAGAATTTTGAGGATATTTTTGAGGATGAACCAGTTTTAATTGATGAGTCGGATTTTCCAATTCATCATGTTCCTTTCATTGACTGTGTACACCATCCTGAGCCTTTAACCGATAACCTTCCTCAACCACCTACCTCCATCCTGTCCATCGTTCTGACCTTGCAAGAAACCGTCTCACTTTCATTTCATATGTCTGGTTTACCGAGTTCGGCGTACCCATGGTTTCTTACGAATCTTGAGGGATTTGACCCTATTTCTCGCCATATTGATAAATTAGTACAATCCATCTTTTCACATCGATCATTACAGATTGTACTAATTTATTCAGTCCATTTCCACCCTCAAGTTCGTATTCCACCTCTTTATCCCTTTCGCCATTCTTCTTCTCATATACCGAGACCGTATCCCGCTTCTATCTCCATACGGTCTCGCGTATTCTCCATTTCTTACCTCTCCGCGTTCTTTCACCAACCAGCACATGATAGAGATAAAATCTTTGAATGGTTGGTGCTCTCTTTTGGCCTGTGTAAGGCCTTGTATAGTTTGAAACTGTTCTCTTTCCCCCCTGATCCTGAACTTCAACGCTTAACAGTGGAAACACTGTTTTACTTAAGTTTGGGGGGGAACCTTTTTGTGTATATATTTTTGTTTTGTTTTTTGTTTTGTATAAAAAAAAAATTTTAGAGAGCGCCGACAATTTTGACCCTCTTAATGTAGCCTGACAGTGAGGGCACTGTCAAGTTTAAGTTTGGGGGTGTGCTCGGTAAGCTTTCTTCCTTCGCATTCATTTGTATATTTTGCATTTGCATACCATATTAAAAACCCACAAAAAATCGAAAATTTTCAAAAAAATATAAAAACTTTGTCGTCAAGTTAGCTAATAGGGTAACTTAGATTTTTATTCTGAAAGTTTAGTTGATATATTAGAAATAACTAAATTCTAGACTTAGGAATTGAAAACCCTAAAAATAACCCTCATTCTGTCTAACTTTGGTAAGTATACGTCCTTACAGTTTTTTTTGAGAAATAGGTAATCTTGAGTTTAGTTCTTGAGTTAAGTCAAGGTGAAGGGAAAGTATTGAAGTTTTACTGGAGGATAAGTCTGAAAAATAGTTTCTATTCTTGAGTTCAAATTTAGAAAGTATACACCCTACAAACTGCACTTACACGCACCTTGAAACTTGGGATAGTAGATGATACCTAGAAATACTCTTGCCTGAGAACCTAGTATGAAAGAAAAAACGGTATTTAAAGCTAAACACCAAAAGAGCATATTGAACAATATATCCGGTCTTGAAAAAGAAAAAGAAAAAAAGAAAAAGAAAAATAGAATAAAGTCAAGACCTGGAAACTGCTATTTACGCTTTAAGTTCACACATTCAGTAATCGGTCGTTAGTGCCTCAAGAAGCATTAATAGTCGCATGAAAGATGTGTGAGCAAATCCATCCATCCTTAATGAAAAGAAGTAGTACTAGGTATTAGGGCAAGGGTATTATAGCTTGAATTGAATTCTTGAGTATAGGGGTGCAAATATACACACACGTAGGGGTATACAATCGATATTTAGATAAAAAAAATAGAAATAAAGAATAAGACTTGTGTTTTCTGTAAAGTTGATAAAAATCCCTGATTTAAGACCATACTATTAGAAGGAAAACTCAGGAGAACCAACATCTTTCTAAACTTTTTTGGAACGTATAGGATCTAAAGTTAAATAGCTAGGAGGCGTGAAAAATAAGGGTTGGATATTTCTAACTTAGGATGATAGAGTTTCTAACGTAGATACTAAACTGTAGGAGTAGAATCGATGTTAACGTATGACACTAGCTTGACGGGATTTTGTGGGTGTAATCCGCTGAAAACCCTCAGGAGACAACACTCCTCCTACTAGGGACACCTAGAGGTTTAACGGCTTGTTGCACGAGCTCGGTGCAATCGCGTTCCCTGCGAAAGTGCGGTTAGGACTTTTTGTGAATAATTGGTTTTGCTCGGGACGAGCAAAAGTTAAGTTTGGGGGTATTTGTTCATACCAGAATATTGTATTTAATACCGTCCATTCTTATGCTCGTTTGTTTATAGGTAGGTACTCTTGAGCCGTGTTTGCTAGTTAATTGCAGGATACAGGTTCTCAGCCCTAAACAGTGAAATTCATGGAAAAGCACGACAAATTCCGGATTACTTCCAACCACAGATAAAACACGGGTCTCCGCTCTCTATCCGTATGTTGCCACACACCAGTTTAAGGGACAAAATGACAAATCAATGTCATTTTCAAGCACAAAGCTCAATGTCAACACAAGATCCAACATATCTGCGCGGAGCTCAAGAAAATCATGGCAAAAGATCCACATCAAATCACCTTTTGGTCTGCTGAAAATCTAGAAGAAATGTGAAGGGATTCTGAGAAAAGTACTATGCCACACTGAAGAGGACTACAAACCAGGGTCAACGAAGAAAATTGAAGGCCCAACTCCCTAATAAGGCCGCGGTTCCGCGGCATAAGCGCGCTTAGGCTGCGGAACCGCGGCCATATGGGCTCCGCACTTGGTCATCTTCTGGGGGCTTTTTTGTAACTTCCTATAGTGCCTGAAAGTTGCCGTAGGTTCTCTGTTTCCTGCCTATAAATAGCCCAGAACTTGCCAAGCCATGGTGTTCATTCTTATGCCCACTTTTTGTTAGTTTTTAGTTTAACTTCTTCTTTTTCTTCATTCTTTCCTCCATGAAATTGTTGTGAGAGATTTTGAGTGGATGTTAAATGAAGATCAGGGTTATTTTGTATCATTCTTTTTCTTAGCTTCCCCCTTGAGCTCTCTACCTTAACTTGATCTTGCAACCTCTTAAGTGAGCTTGCAAGTTTAAGCTTTGGTCATTGATCTCAAAGGGTTGTATCATTTTGGAATCAATAATGTTCTCTCTTTTGTGCTTCATTCTCCATGAGTTCTTTGCCTTTTCTTGATCTTGCAACCTCTTAATTGAGCTTGCAAGTTTAAGATTTGGTTATTGAAGCCATGTCTTGTTTTGGGTTCTATGGTTCCTAGTTTCATTTCTTGCTCATTTACTTTCTTGCACTTTAATACTTGCTTTACTTTCATGCACTTAAATTCCATGCACTTTTAATTACTTGCTTGTAATCTTTTCTTTTCTTTGTTTATCTTTTCTTTTGCTCTTTTTGGTTCGTTTTGTGAATGGTTGTAATATGTTGTTGTTAAGAATAAATACAATATTGTAAGTTAAGGTTTCATTCCTCATTTCCTTTTTCCATTATTTTCCTTTGAACTCCGCCCAAACGTTACGCAAGCGCTCCGTTAGGCACCCTACCCTACCAAGATAACGGTGATTCCTAACCGCGACCGGTTGCGTTCGGTTTAGCCGGAGGCGAAAGCAAGAGACAAGAACGGACGGACAAGGGTCAATAAGCCTGATTCCACGAATACCGTGCTTAAGTACCCTAATCTACGTTGTTGCTGATTGCTCTAACTTCAATTGGTCAAGACTCGGCTCAAAGGTTTTGAGTGCGGATTTCCTTAGCTTACACTTTCGTATCTTTTTCTTAACAACTTTATACTTGCATATAACACTTAGGATAGAACTGACAAACATATACAAATTCTTTATTGACTCGTCTAAAACACGAACGGACATACAACCATCTCCCTGTGGATCGACCCGTGCTCAACCGGCTAGCTGCATAGCGACACCGTCCTGATCGCGGTTATAGCTTTAGAACTTTGAACATCCGACATGCCAAAAGCGTGCGATCAACTACCTTCCAGGCCCTGATCGACAAACTGGCCCAAATGGACCAGATGGGTCACAGACCACCTCCTCCAAAACCGGACTCTCGAAACGAGAAGGGGAAAGGAAAAGCAATTGTTGTCGCTAATGCTCAACAACAGCCGAGCAACTTGAAACCGGCTGTCCGTCTAAATAATATGCGTCCGCACGTACCCCTTGAGGAGAGGCTAGGACGTCCTTACTCGTTTCCCCGAGATAAAACGAGAAGATTATTCGAGCTGGCATTGCGCAACCGACTCATTAATCTGTCGGATCCAAGACGTCCGTCGCAGCAAACGATGTCCATGATCCCAATTACTGTCCCTATCACCGAGTACTGGGTCATCCGATCTAAGATTGCTACGTCTTCAAAAATTGGATTGAAGACCAGTACCAACAGGGCAAGTTCGCGTTGTCCGACAGATGGAAGGTGAATCCGCCGCAACCTCACACCTCTAAAAGAGTGAATACGCCGGGGCAACGTGCTCTCTCATTGAAGAAGCTCCTTGGGAGGTTGTACTATCAGCCAAGACAAAGAGGATGCTAAACGATCTTCAAACATGCCCAGCGATCAAGTGGAAGAACCCGTTGGAACCTCAGATCATTGAAGGGATGTTGAAGCCGCGTCCAACTCCAAAGATCGATGGTGGTGGCCCAAGTACTCGCAACCAGCTGTCAAAATCTTCAAAGAAGAAGAAAAAGAAATCCAAGAAGCCCGTGAAGCCTGGCGACAAGAGCACGGACTTATAAAAACAAATTGACGCGTTAGAGGAATACAACCAGAATACACGGACTCCCATTACACTCCAAGAGTTTCTCAACCACGTCTTTCAAGAGGAAGATGAGGGAGAGAGTTCATCGGATGAATCCGAGGAATACGTGGCGAGCTGTCATATGATTTCCCATTCGTTTACAGACGATAAGGAAATTCCTTGCGCTGAAAAGCTAGGGGCAGATCCTAAACCAGAAATTCTGGGGCCATCGGATGAAACAATTGACGCATTCCTCAATGAAACTCTGTTAAAAAGTAAAGCTGATCGGGAACGCGAGACGGCCATATTTGAAAGGGCCAAGCACCAGCGGCTTGACGAAAAAGCTGAGACACTCCCGCTGGAGCAAGATACATCCACCGCAGATAAAAGCAAATTCAAGACGAGGAAAAGGTTTGCTAAAACTATGTCATTGGGTATGAAGCTACCATCCTCTGAAGGAAGCATTACTGGTGAAGCGGAAATGCACCCTTCCTACTGCTTGTATCATCGGAAGATTTCGCACCCCACTAAAGAGTGCAAAGCTTTCGATAGATGGTGGCAAGGATATGTTGCTCACCGACAGCATTTTAAGCGGGAAAAGCGCAAAACTCGTCGGGAGCAGAAAGGTACGACCGAGAAGCTTAACAGAAGTACCAGCGATTGTCGCATGGTTAACGCCGGGGGATCACAAGTGCTCACATTCGGGAGCGATTCTGACGAGGAGCTGGCTCTTAGCCCCCTCTTTAAAGAGTCCACCTCAGGAAAAGAAGAAGGGCAGAAGGTCTGTGAAAATATCCGACTGCGTAATCGGACGCTACCCGAAAAGAATCTCGGACCCTCAAACAAGAAAGATAAAGGGAAAGAAAAGGTCTCTGAGGATATTACCCTAGATGACCAAGTCATGGAAGAGCTAGCCGCCAAGGACCCGCCAAAGAAAAATAAAGTGGATTACAACGTTCTAGCGCATCTGAGGAAGCTACCCTCACAGCTCAGCATTCTTGACGCCCTTTTACTATCAAAAGAGGCGAGAGATTCGTTAATTAAGGCACTACAGGAGCCAGAACAATTCCAAGCTTTTCTGGCTGAAGAAAAGATGAAGGATGAATTGGAGGAAGTGCACACGGCCGATGTCACTTTCGGCGATGAAGACCTTCTCCTTGGGACGTGCGAACACAATCGCCCCCTCTATGTCTCAGGGTATTGCCATGATATAAAGATAGGCAAAATCCTGGTCGATAATGGATCCTCTGTTAATCTCCTCAACGTCCGGGTATTGAAGGAAATCTGCATGAGCGTCCAACACCTTGCTCGGGATAAGATCACCATCTCCGGATTCGACTCTCAATCATCAAGAACTATCGGGTCTGTGACACTGACGCTACGCTTTGGGCTGCTTGTCACGGACATTAAGTTCCACGTCATAGACGCCAAGACGTGTTATAATGCTTTGCTCGGCCGGCCATGGTTACACAAGTACAGCATCATCCTTTCTACACAACATCAGTGTATGAAATATTTTAAGGATGGTCTCGAGTATACCGTGACGGGAGAACTGAACCCGTTCTCCGTGAATGAGGTCCGCAAATATGAAGATGGCAAATACTTTTTACCGGATTTCGAAGACACGGAGAGGTGTCACAAGCCGGAAAACAAAGCTAACGCCACCATCCCTGTCTTCTGCAGTGATACCGAGGAGGATGAGGAAATAGTTTATTCGGGTCCACCCCAATACAACAAACCGGGACGATCCGCTCCTACATTGATCTTTGGTAGTGACTCGGAAGATGAGGTCCATGCTGTATTCTCTACTCGGCCTTCAATACAAACGTCCGCTGACGAAGAGCAAATTCTGCAAGTCGCCATGGTGCCGCTTAAGCATTATAAAGAACTGGATGCGCTCGATACCTGCAGTATAGAAGAGCTGCAGACATTCTATGTCCCTCCCAGGCAAGAAGAAGAAAAGGCAATTCTATTCTACCGCTCTGAAGAAACCAAAGTGGAGAAAGAAAGTTGGCACGGTGTGGATCCTACGCTTGACAGGCTTCAGCCCATCCGTCTACCCAGATATTATGCAGAAGATTTGAAGAGGCTATTAAAGCGCCAAGGGATATCCTTTAAACAGACCGCTCGAAAAGCCAAATTCTATGACAAGGTTTGGAACGTCCCCGAAACTCAGCACAAACTGCCCAGTGGGAGGATGGAAACAATCGTGCTCGGATACATTCGGTCCAAGAAACGAGAGCTGCTCCGCGACTGTTACGTTGTACATGACTTCAATGAAGAAGCAGATGCTCAATGGGAGGACGCTAATCCTGAACCAGTAAAAGTTCCAGATGCAAAAATGCCCAGTCCGTCGTTCGAAGAACAAATGAACAGGCTCATAAGGGAAGCTGGTCAAAAAGTCCGAGAAGATCACAACCGCGAAATGGCAATCTACGAGAAGGCCAAAACGCAACGCCTCCTCCAACAGGCCGTGAAAGATGAAAATGCCACTCCCTGTCAACCTATTATAAAAAAGGCTCGACGCAGAGGCAGAAACAAGTCGAAATGCGAAAAAGGCTCTCAACAGCAACAAAGCGGGACTAAGAAACCACGCAAGCGGGAATCGAGCAGTTCTGATCTATCCCTTATGAGGAAAATGGGTCGAGCGTACTCTTTTCCTCAAGACAAGACGAAGAAGATACTTGACCGAGCCATAAAATACTAGATGCTTACGCTGCCGGAGTCTAAACACCCCGAACAAGCAAGCGAAGTCTCTCACCCAAACTATTGCTCTTATCACCGAGTAATAGGGCACCCTCTCGAGGACTGTTTCACCTTTAAGAATTGGGTCGAAGATCAGTATCAACTCGGCAAGTTCGCTCTGTCTGACAATTGGAGGGTAACGCCACCACAGAAGCACGAACCCAAAGCCACGAAAGCAGAGTCAGAGCCACATTGGTCTTGGAAGCGAATTCGTACTTGTCACATGATAAAGATATCAAAGGAAGAGCCCGAGAACACGGATGACCTTCCCTGGTGTTTCGAAAACAGCAACGATGAGGTGATTTCAGAATTTCCACCAGCACCAAAAGAGCTGGAAGATGGAATACATACCACTACAGATAATCTCAAGAAAATTGAGTTGTGGATGACAAACGACCCGCGACCGACGTTCGTTAGCGAGCTGCTATCTGAAGAAAGGGTGGCTGCGTTAAAAGACGTGCTTATGCAGTACAGGGATTGCTTCGCGTGGAACTATTCCGAAATGCCAGGACTAGATCCAGAAATTGCTGTGCATAAATTGGCGATATCGCCAGACGTCAAGCCGGTCAAACAAGCACCGAGAGGAATGCGGCTCGAGCTTGAGATGAGCATCAATGCCGAGGTCAAGAAGCTGATTGACTCTGGCTTTATCCAGGAGGTTCAATATCTCGACTGGATCGCCAACATTGTCCCAGTGATGAAGAAAAATGGGACAGTACGCATATGCGTGGACTTCCGGGATCTCAATAAGGCTTGCCCGAAAGACGATTTCCCAGTGCCAGTCACTGAGCTGATGATAGATAACACGTCCACTCACGAAGTTTTCTCCTTCATGGACGGCTCATCAGGATATAATCAGATCAAGATGCATCCCGAAGACCAGAAGCACACCGCTTTTCGGACTCCTCTGGGAATATTCTGTTATAAGGTGATGCCTTTCGGTCTAAAGAACGCCGGTGCCACCTATCAGAAGGCCATGACGACGATCTTCGATGACCTTATACATGAAATCGTCGAATGCTATATCGACGACCTTGTGATGAAAAGTAAATCGTATGAGGAACATCTCGAGCATCTGAAGACCGTATTTCAACGCCTTCGACAATACAACTTGAAGATGAACCCTCTCAAGTGCGCATTCGGAGTTTCCTCAGGCAAATTCCTAGGATTCATCGTCCGACACCGAGGTATTAAGATAGATCCATCGAAGATTAAGGCGATCATGGAAATGCCTCCACCGAGAACTCTCAAACAGCTGCGGTCTCTCTAAGGGAAGCTCGCGTACATACGGCGATTTATAGCCAAGCTTTCAGGTAAGTGCCGTCCTTACAGCTACCTGATGAAGAAGGGGACCCCGTTCTTCTGGGATCAAAAATGCCAAAGTGCGCTAGACGAAGTCAAGCAGTACTTGCAAAACCGGCCAGTGCTGGCTGCTCCGGTCAAAGGAAAGCCCCTCATTCTCTATACAACCGCCCTCGAAGGTTCCTTAGGCGCTTTATGGGCACAAGAGAATGACCAAGGGAAAGAAAGAGCACTCTACTATTTGAGTCGGGTTTTACTGGGGGCAGAAAGCAACTACTCCCCCATTGAAAAACACTGCCTGGCGTTGATCTTCGCGATAACAAAGCTCAGGCACTATGCGGTGGCGCATGAAGTCCGTCTCATTTCGAAGGTGGACTCTCTTAAATATTTGATGTCGAAGGCCATATTGACAGGTCGGCTCGCTAAATGGGCCCTGCTCTTGATGGAGTTCTCGATAACGTATCAATCTCTTAAAGCAGTGAAAGGCCAGGCTATTGCCGACTTTCTCGCTGAGCATCCGGTACCCGCCGATTCCCCTCTGAATTGCGAACTGCCCGATGAACAAGCATTTGACGCGATCGACGGTGGTGACACTCGATGGGAGCTTTATTTCGATGGAGCATCCTCCATGAAGAAACGCAAACAAAATACCCTTATAATCAAATCGGGGGTAGGCCTTATCTTCGTGACTCCATAAGGAGGCATAATGCGCTTCGCTTTCTCCTTGACAGAGCCGAGGACAAACAATGAAGCTGAATACGAAGCTTTGATAGCAGGCCTCGAGATCGCCATCGACATGGGAATTGAAAACCTCCTCATATACGGAGACTCCCAACTGGTCGTCAGTCAGGTAAATGGCGACTACCAAACGTGCAAACCAGAGTTGATAAAGTACGGCGAAAAGGTGCAACAACTGTTGACCCAAATTCCCTCCTACACTTTGGAAAACATACCGCGTGCGGAAAATAGCAAAGCGGACGCATTAGCTAAGCTCGCTAAAGAACTGGCTGACGAGAATCTCGATGACGTCAAAATTGTGGTACAAAGCCGTCGGGTGCTGGCCCCAGCAGAAATATCTTCGGAATCACCCGAAGGAAAGGGAGCGACTGAGCAGATGACCCTGCAAATAAAAGACCGAGAAAAGGCTGAGGATTGGAGAGAAGTCTTCATAGACTACTTCAAATACCGTCGAACGCCCGAAGATGCGTCCTCAAGACATCAGCTTATGAAACGAGCTATGTCTTTCGCCTTCGTCAATGATACTCTGTACAAGAGGTCATTTGATTCTCTGTGGTTAAGATGCCTAGGACCTGATGAAGCGGAAAGAGTCATTCAGGAAGTCCATGACGGACTTTGTGGTTCTCACCAAGCAGGCCCGAAAATGAAGTTGAAGATCAAACGGATGGGCTACTACTGGCCCATGATGATTTAGGATTGCCTCGAATATGCGAAGCAATGCCACTCGTGCCAAATCCATGGGGACTTCATCCATCAGCTTCCAAATCCACTACATCCAACGGTGGCTAGCTGGCAGTTCGAAATGTGAGGAACTGACATAGTTGGCCCTATCGAACCAGCATCGTCTAGAGGACATCGTTTCATCCTAGCGACGACTGACTACTTCTCCAAATGGGCAGAGGCAGTACCATTGAGGGAAGTGAAGACGGAGAATATCCTCCATTTCTTCAAGACACACGTCATATATCGGTTTGGAACCCCACGACGGATCATCTCCGATAACGGGCCAGCCTACAGAAGCCACAAGATCAGTCGCTTCACGCAACAACATAATATAGACTGGAGATATTCTTCAGTTTATAATCCGAGAGCTAACGGTCTAGCTGAGGCCTTCAACAAGACCTTGACAAAGATCGTGAAGAAGACGGTGTCCCGAAATAAGAAGGACTGGCACGAGAGACTGCAAGAAGCTCTCTGGGCGTATCGGACCACGTTCAAGACGGCCACGAACACTACGCCATATGCGTTAGTGTTCGGTACAGAAGCAGTACTCCCCCTCGAGATAGAGTTACCCTCTCTACGAGTGGCAGTCCACTACGAGCTAACGGACGAAGAAAATGCTCACCTTCGGCTGGAGGAGCTTGATGCCCTTGATGAAACCCGGCTCATAGCGCAACAAAATCTAGAAGCTTATAAAGAAAAGATGACGCGCTCATATGAAAGATTGACCAGGCCGAGGACTTTCCGCCAAGGCGAACTCGTGCTAGTAATCAAAAGACCTATGATCCCCAATCGCGCCAAGCGAGGAAAATTCGAGCCAAACTATGAAGGCCCATATATCATAGTCTACCAGGGTGGAGCCTATCTACTCATGGATATGCATGGTGAAAGACCTTTCAAACCAATAAACGGTCGCTTCCTGAAGAAATACTACGCCTAATGAGTTACGGCCTAGGTCAATGATAGATGACGACGACTGTGTCCGCTCGCTATCTTCCTAAGCCCAAACTCTATAAGTAGTAGTCGGCCTTCTTTACGACAGACCGAAACGTCCTTAAACTAATGACGGACCGAAACGTCCTTAAGCTAATGACGGACCGAAATGTCCTTAAACTAACGATGGACCGTAATGTCCTAAAACTTGCAAATGACCGAAACGTCTTTAAACTACTACCGCAGCATTCTCAGGCTGACAAAAAAAAGAAAGAATAAAGAATTAAAAAAACGGTATGTCCATAAGCAAAATGGGCACGGATGAAAACCCAAAAGGGCTCCGTGAGTAAAAACAGCAGAGCTACCGGCTAGTGTTCGTGAAAACCCGAAAGGACGCGACCTCGTTGAAAAAAAAAGAGTAAAAAAAAAAGACGGTATGTCCATAAGAAAAATGGGCACGGATGAAAACCCGAAAGGGCTCCGTGAGTAACAACAGCAGAGCTACCGGCGAGTGTTTGTGAAAACCCGAAAGGGCGCAATCTCGTTAGAAGACACTTGCAGGGTCCTCTCGATCTTGCAAGGAGAAACCACCCGCGTGAGATCCTTACGACTCACAAGGGAGCAACACACATGGGGATCCTCACGATTCTTAAAGAGAAAATACACTTGCGAGATCCTCACGACTCGTAAGGAGAACTCTCTTATGGGACCCTCACGGCTCATAAGATTTGAAAGTCTTAAGTTACAGAGACCGAAACCTGTGCTTAAGCAACCCCCACAACCTTCGATACTTCCCTACAAGTGGTTCAATTCTGACCCTTGTATACAATCCATGGGCGCAAATAAACATTTCCCTAACCAAGTCCCATCCGTGACTGGGGATATGTTCGCATAAGTGAACAACCCTTGTAAGTCCTCTCGACTTACAAGGAGAAAACCCTCTTGTAGGATCCTTACGACTTACAGAGGAACATACACTTATGAATCATCACGATTCTTAAGGAGAAAATACACCTACAAGATCCTCACGACTTGTAGGGAGAAATACCTTTGTGGGACCCTTACGGCTCATGAAGTCAAAAGCCTTAGTCGACAGGACCTTAACCCTGTTCGCTAAGCCACCTTTGTTTGACATCGACAGAGGCAAATGATGATTCGCTCCTGGCAATATCCCAGTTGTAGCGGTGCTGATGCCGAAATCGGTGTCTAATTTCAGGTTTACGGCGAAAAGCCAGTAGGCCGCACATGCATACGAAATAGCCGAAATGATGGGGCAACTTGTAATAAAAAGCAGCAAGTAAAAAACGTATGCACACAAAATAGCCAAAATGATTGGGAAACTCACAATAAAAAGCAGCGAGTAAAAATAAAATAAACAGCCGAAATGATTGGGCACCGCGAAAAATAGCCGAAATGATTGGGCAATCGCGACCTTCGCGATATAAAAGCTGAAATGATAGAGCATCGCGGAAATAAAAAAAATGAAATGATGAAACTTTTGCCCTACAGTTGAGATCACATCGATCCCTGTATACAATCCAAGGGCGCAAACAAAGAGGGAACCATACCTTCCCAACAGGCTCCGCCAGAAAGCGAAGCCAAATCTCGACGGTTCACCAACAACCTAGAGACAACCGCGATATTCGTCTTGATGCAACAGACGCAGTGCCAGCAAACGAAGCAAAGATCAAATTCCTAGCTTCACGGTTTTGACGGTAACTTATATGAAACCTGAAAGACTGCCACAGATCAGTTCAACTCCGAAGAAACTAGTGTCTTCGGCAAAATCCTTCAACTCAGGGAAACTAGTGTCCTTGACGAGAACATCTTGATTCACGTCGACCCGCAGAGAAACTAGCGTGTTTGTAGGAACACCTCGACTCGTTTCAACCCCAGGGAAACCAGTGTCCCTGGCAAATAGCTCAACTCAGGGAAACTAGCGTCCTTGATGAGAGCCTCCTGATTCGCGTCGGCCCGCAGAAAAACCAGTGTCTCCACAGGAATACTCTGATTCGTCTCAACCCCGAAGAAACCAGTGTCTTCGGCAGAATACTTCGACTCAGGGAAACCGGTGTCCTTGACAAGAACACCTCGATTCGCGTAGACCCGTAGAGAAACTTGCGTCTTTGCAGGAACACCTCGACTCGTTTCAACCCCAGGGAAACCAGTGTCCTTGGCAAATACCTCAATTCAGGGAAACTAGCGTCCTTGATGAGAGCCTCGTGATTCGCGTCTGCCCGCAGAGAAACCAGTGTCTCCGCAGGAATACTCCGATTCGTCTCAACCTCGAAGAAACCAGTGTCTTCAGCAGAATACTTTGACTCAGGGAAACCATTGTCCTTGACGAGAACACCTCGAATCGCGTCGACCCGCAGAGAAACTAGCGTCCTTGCGGGAACACCTCGACTCATTTCAACCCCAGGGAAACCAGTGTCCCTGGCAAATAGCTCAACTCAAGGAAACTAGCGTCCTTGATGAGAGCCTCCTGATTCGCGTCGGCCCGCAGAGAAACCAGTGTCTCCGCAGGAATACTCCGATTCGTTTCAACTTCGAGGAAACTAGCGTCTTCGGCAAAACACTTCGACTCAGGGAAACCAGTGTCCTTGACGAGAACACCCCGATTCACGTCGACCCGCAGAGAAACTAGCGTCTTTGCAGGAACACCTCGACTCGTTTCGACCCCAGGGAAACCAGTGTCCTTGGCAAACTCCTCAACTCAGGGAAACTAGCGTCCTTGATGGTAGACTCCTGATTCGCGTCGGCCCGCAGCGAAATTAGTGTCTCCGCGAGAACTTCCCGATTCGTCTCAACTTACAAGATAAAGCCTTAGGCAGCAGGGATTAAAAAACTTATTTCCTAAGCATTGGGGCCCTGCAAGTCGGTCTAAAATGGTCTCTTGCATACTATTCACGGGTCTCACTCTCCAAAGTCGAATCTCGAGAAAGAAGGAAACAACCGCTTATAAGTCATCTCGACTCGTAAGAGGGAAAATTCTCTTATAAGATCCTTACGACTTATAAGAGAAAACGCACTTAGGAATCCTCACGATTCCTAAGGTGAAAATCCACCTACGAGATCCTCTCGATCCGTAGGGAGAAAAATCTCTATGAGACCCTCATGGCTCATAGAGTTGAAAAGTCTTAGGCAGCAAATCTGAACCTGCGGCCTAAGCCATCGCTACCTCTTGAAGAGGCCAAGACAAGATGCTCGCTCTATCATCTGTCAACCATGTTCACTAAGGTAACATGCAGATAATAAAAGAAGGAAGAAAGCGACAGAAAGAACATCTGATTGGCGTTGGATCAAGCATTCGAGACACACTCATTCATGCATGTGCAAAAGACTCAGAACGAGAAATAAGACAAGCTGAAATAAAAAAATTTCCATTCATATTGCAAAGGGTTCTTACAATCATAAAGAAATAAATAACAACATTATTGAAATGTTTACAATGGTATAACCTCGGACCCAGGACATGGATTGAGGAAATCGAAAGTAACCCTATCTAAGACTTTCCAAGCCTGGCGAACCATCCTAGTGTGCTTTGTTTCGCGAGCACAGGCGTCGGGGTCCCCACTGATGTCCTCCTCCCTCCAATAAGCAGCGAGTATGGCGGACTGTTGGAAGGCCTGGTGCAGGAGATCGACAAGATTGTTTCACCGTCTCTTCGAGATTAAGTGCATCAGATACACCGAGTGCACCTTATCCTCAGCAGCATCCAACACCCTAAGCGGCACACCGGAACAGAATAAGGGAAGTGCTTCCCAAATGGCTCCCACGATAAGCTTCAGGAGAGAGGAACGTCAGGGAAGCAGTTGACCGTTATATGCGTCGAAACGGCTCATGATCTCGGCACACTCCGCATTCGTGAATTCTCGATTTTGAGAGCAACCGAGTCGGCGGATATCCCCGTAAGAGATGATCTCGTCGAGATCGTACATATGGGCGTCCATCACTCCTATAAAAGAAAACCAACAAAATTAGCAACTCGTAAGAGTTCTGCCATATGATTTAAAAGGAGCAAAGCTCCATTGATGAATCAAGAAATTATAGATAAGATCCTTTCAAAAGATCAGAACTCTATTAATGGAACTCTAATAGAGTTCTCTTTAGTCCTCTTTAGACCCCTTTAGAGCAAAGCTCTGCTAAGAGAAACCCTAAGTTGGTCCTCTTTAGATCAGGGATCTACTGAGAGCAAGGCTCTTAAAATTGATTTAATTTAATCCAAATTAATTTGTTACCTAAAATTCTCTAAAGTTTGAACTTTTAAAAGTGCTTAAACGAAAGAGCAGGGCTCTGAATAAAAATGCTTATGAAGAGATGAAATCATCTAAAGGACCAAAGGTCCTATTTATAGGCATTGAGAGCCCTTTCGACTTCCAAAAGTTGCCGCAACGATTGGAATTCTGCCACCGCTGCGCTCGCGTTTGGGGACACGTAAGCGCACCGGTGGGGGGGCATTTGTTTACCCCAATCAGAGCAAAGCTCTGTTCAAATTCCAAGGCGGGAAACGAAGCAACGCTTCTGTTTCCCCAATCAGAGCAAAACTCTGCTTTGAAAATTACAATGAAAACTAAAGCTAAAATAAATGAAGCGACGCTTCAGATCCCCTGCGCTGCGCGCAGAGCGCTGCCACTCCCATGTCTGCTGTTTCCCCGGGCCACGTGTCAAAATCAGACACTCCAGCGCAGGGAGCGCAATGCCTAAGGCAGCGCGCCCAATCTGAGCAAGGCTCTATTTAAAACAAAAATTAAAAGAAGCAACGCTTCAGTTGCGCAGGCGCTGCGCTGCGCGACACATGTTAGCGCAGTTGCGCAAGCGCTGCGCGACACGTGTCAGCGCAGTTGCGCTGCGCGACACGTGTCAGCACAGTTGCGCTGCGCGACACGTGTCAGCGCAGTTGAGTTGCGCGCTGTGCAACACGTGTCAAACGCTAGGGCATTTGCGGCAAACAGAATTAAAATTCTAGTAAGATCTTTCTGTTCTTGTTAAAATAAGAAGATTGTCTTCTGTAAAACAGAAACTCTTGGATCAAAGATCCAACGGTGGGGAAAATTCCCCAAATCACTCAGAGAATGATCTCTTTAACAAATTTAACAAATTAATGGGCACTATATAAATGCCCCTAGACCCCAATTCAAAACACAAAGGAGAAATCAAGAACTTCAAAACAGAGAGAGCTCTGAAGAATTTTGAGAAGAACTAAAAAAAGAGAAAGGTAAAAAACCTTTATAAGAAGAAGAAGAAGAATTTCTTCTGAATAGATCATTGATCTAAGAACAAGATCAATGATCTTTAATAAATAAAAATAATAATAGTGCCTTGCACTTTTTTATGAACCATTGGTTCTGGAATCTTAAAGATTCTTTTCTTGAATCCAAAATTGGATCAAGTTATTATAACAGTGCCTTGCACTTGCAAAAACTGCGCTGCTGCGCTCCTGGGTTGGCGCAAGCCACCAGAGAGCGCCACGTGTCAGCAGTGCAACAGCGCAGCGCATTGACGCAGCACACTGCGCTGTTGCGCTTGCGCTCACCAGAGCACGACACGTGTCACCACGACAAGCGCTTGCGCTCAATAATTGGCGCAAAGCGCCTGACAAGCCACTGTCAGATAATTAATGCACTGCATTATTTACAGAAAGGCCAAGCCCAATTAAAAGAAGCCTAACAGACCAAATTAAATGCAATGCATTATTTTAAAAAAAAGGGCAGAGCCCAAAACAGATGCTCTGTATCATTTACAAAAGGACTGTGCCCAAATCAAAAAGGCCTAGCATGCCAGAATAAAATGCAGTGCATTATTAAACAGGGGCAAAGCCCTAGTACAGGCCTAATAGGCCAAAGTAAAAAACGTTTCTCAACTGGACTTAACCTAATCATGACCGTAAGTCCTCAAATTAAATTGACTGAGCAAGATTGCTCTCTTAAATCAATTTACATCCGGTTCAAGGGTACATCTCTGAACTCCTCTGACCCCTATCGTTGTAATCCTTCAACGACGTCAGAGAGGTGACGGGTCCTGACGACCACACAAAACCATACGGACTATGGGGTCCTTAAACCCATGGACTTATGCGTCCTTAAACTAATATCCGTCCTTAAAACGGGAATGATGGACCACCATGTCCCTAAACTGGCAATGGACCACCATGTCCCTAAACTGCCAGTGGACCACCATGTCCCTAAACTGGAAATCGACCGCAATGTCATTAAACTAAACAAAAGAGCCAATTGCTCTCTTGTCGGATCCAATCGATCCCGTTAAGTTGATCTTAGTCTGGAAATTAGGCTAACGTATCCTTAACAAAAGTTTAAGTTGATCTTAGCCTTAAATAGGGCTAACATATCCTTAAACTAAAACACCAAACCCAAATCTAAGTAAATACGGATTTGGACTAATCCACGTCCTACGGGCGACGGCATAACTTAGTCTCCGTATACAATCCACGGGCATCCACAAACAAAACAAACACACACGACACGAAGTGAAATTTCTGGAGAAGGAGAAAGTGGTTACCGCGACACGGTAGCGTAATTAACTGCAGGGGCTTGCGCCTGCAGGAAAGAGCGTCCCTACAATCAAAAACCCCTCAATCGAGGGGGAATCTGACGAAGTCTGCTATTTCGGATGCATCCGTCTAAACCTCCGATACACGGTGCCATAAATGAACTTGGCATCTTCAGAGAGGTGGACGGATAAAACCAAATAGCATCTGCTCCGAATTTCAGGCAAGACGTCTCTACGTCGCCACCGCCTTTCAGAGGGGAACACCATCGTTGCCCTACAAGCAGTCCAATATTGACCCTTGTATACAATCCACGGGCACAAATAAATATTCTCCCACCAAGTTCCACCAATGGCGAGAAGTGTCCCCATATGGTGAACGACACTTTTATGTCCTTTCGACTTATAAGGAGAAAACACTCTTGGATGATCCTTACGACTTATAAGAGAAAATATCACTTAGGAATACTCACGACTTCTAAGGAGAAAATACATCTATGAGATCCTCATGACTCATAGGGTGAAATACCTTTATGAGACCCTTACGGCTCATAAAATCAAAAAGCCTTAGTCAACAGGATCCTCACCCTGTTTCCTAAGCTATCTTTGTTCAAATCGACAAAGACAAATGATGATTCGCTCCTGGTAATATCCCAGTTGTAGCGATACCGACGCCTAAACAGGTGTCAAACTTTAAGTCTTCTCAAGGCAAATGATGATTCGCTCCTGGAAATATTCCAGTGGTAGCGATACTGATGCCAAGATTAGTATCAGATTTCAAATTCCTAACTTAAAAAAAGGCCGAAATGATAGGGCAACTCGCAATAAAAAGCATTGAGTAAAAATAAAAACTGCCGAAATGATTGGGCACTGCGAATAAAATAGCCGAAATGATTGGGCAATTGCGACTTTCACTATACAAAAAGCTGAAGGGATAGAGCATCGCGGAAATAAAAATAAAATAAAACTTTTCTGCCCTGCAAGCAGGTCCATACTTACTCTTGTATACAATCCATGGGAACAAATAAAAGAAAGGGAACCATATTTTCCCATCACGCTTCGTTAAAAGGAGCTCCAAGTCTTGACGGTTCATGTACAACCTAGAGACTATCCCGGCATTCCTTCTCATTCCAGCAGGATTCAGACGCAACGTCCTCATAAAAAACAAGACACAAGGGTCAAAGAAAAATGGAGTAATGGCAAAATCCTAACTACTAGTCTTGACGGTTCATATACAACATAGAGACTATCCTGGCGTTCTTTCTCATTCCATCAGGATGCAGACACAACGTCATCATAAAAAAAAGACCCAAGGGTCAAAGCAAAAATGGAGTAATGGAAAAATCCTGACTCCAAGTCTTGACGATTCATATACAACCTAGATACAATCCTGACGTTCCCCCTTCATGTCAGCAGGATGAGAACGCGGCTATCAAATGAAATTGGAGCAATGGCATATTCCTAGCTTTGGACTTCAATTGCAATACATACAACATAGGTCCTACAGATGTCTACCCTACTTCAGCAAAGAATCGGCGCGACATCGTCAAATAAAAAAACGAAGTGACGGCATATTCCCAGCTTCGGGTCTTGACTGCAACTCATATAAAGCCTAAAAGACCAGTAGAGATCATCCCAACCCAGAAGGGTGTGGTTATGATTCATTGGAGCTCCAAATTGAGCATAACCTCAGGTAAAAAGCGTTATGGTAAATTCCTAATGCTTGCTCTTTCGACGGTAATATGACCTAAGGAGATTACTTGAAGATGTCTTGTCCAACCTTAGAAGGGATCAGAGATACGACAGTCGCGGGGCTACTCGAACAGCGGGTTAAAGACTGCATATCGAAGAATATAACAGCTAACACGATGGTACCACGGACTAAAACCCTAGTACCACAAACCTAACGGACAACTATCAAAAAAAGGGTTATCTATATTTCACGTTAGGATACACCTGTGAATCCTCTCGGCTCGTCTAGAATCGTAGGGAAAAACATTTTTATGGGACCCTAGCGGCTCATAAAAATGAAAAAGCCTTAGGCGACGGGGATATCAACCTATTTTCTAAGCATTGTGGCCCTACAAGTAGGTCCAAACCGACTCTTGTATGCTATTCATGGACCACATTCTCCAAAGTCGCATAACGATGAGGAAGATAAACCACTTACGAGTCCTCTTAACTCGTAAGGAGAAAATACATGCGTGAGATCCTTACGACTCACGGAGGTAAAAGACACTTAGGAATCCTCACGATTTTTAGGGAGAATATGCACCTATGAGATCCTCACGACTGATAGGGAGAAAAACCTTCTTGAGACCCTTACGACTCTGAAGATGAAAAATTCTTAGGCGACATGGAACCTAAACTTTTCTTCTACGCCATCAATTCTATAGTAATGCATTATTTTGCACTACTTAACCCACGTACAAACTTACGTGAGCAAAGTAGTGGGGGCATTTCTTCCCGCCAAAATTTTTTTTGGTTCAAAACTTGTTGCTCCCTTATAAAAATAAAGAGAAAGCTCCACAGGTTAAACACGTGTACCCACATGAAAAGCATGTAACTGTAGGGTTCCTAAGCATGACAGCAAGGTTTCGGGTGATATCGTCCATGCCAAATTTAAATTTTGTCATGCAAAAAGAACCCTAACCTAGAATTTTTAACTAGAGAATCATACGAAACATAGTGTAAACAACTTTACAACTAAGTGAACTAGGAATACAACCTTTGTAGACCGGTCCTTCACTTCAGTAGCTCCGTGTAGTAGTCCCTTCGCTCCAAGTAGTGATCTTCCGGACTCTAGCATAGCTTCACAAGAAGAAAAGAAGGAGCTTGCACGAAGTCTTCGAGGCCGAAGATGATCTACATCGAGGAGACACTAACCCAAGCTACCTCTTAACTAATGTGGGATTAGTGAAGCTAACACTCTAAACTAAATGGCTAATCTAGTAGGAGGTGGTGCAGCTTGTGGTCCTCTGGGGGGTGCAGGTAGTGCAGGTCTTGGAGCAGGTGCCTGAAGAGCCGGTCGCTGCGGATAGGTAATTGCTGTCCTGGTTGCAGCAACTGGGTTTTGTCTTTGGGGACAAGACCCAATATCATGAGTAGCTGAGCCGCAGACTAAGCAAAGACGGTTGGCTTGACGGCAGTCTTTCATCATATGTCCAGTTCTCTTGCAGTAGGTGCAAAAGGCTGGGCTGGGACGATAGTTCGGTACTCCGGGTCGCCTTGGCACGAAAGGTGGCCTGGACGAGGCTCCTCCTGCCATCTGGTTGGCAGGACGCTTGAATCCAGCAGATTGAGGTCTTCCCCTCGCCTTTACCACTGCCTCATAACGGCGGGCAGCTTTCAGAGCCGATTCATGAGGCGGAAAATCTCCTGTGGCTAGTGCAGCCTGGATTTCCGAATCCAAACCTTGTTGAAAGCGACGGGCTCTGATCTCATCCGTCGGTATAAGGTGTGCCACAAATCTGTAAAATATTGTGTTAGCTGTGTAATATGTGATATAAAAATTTCGAATTATTGAGACATATCTTACCGACTGAGTATGGTGAACTCAGCGTCATACTCATCTACTGACTTGGTCCACATCGAACCTTGTTGTAGATGGATGAACTGCTGTTCCATGTCGAACCTGGCAGTCTCAGGAAAGTACTTAGCGTCGAACATGTCGCGGAAAGTCTTCCATTCGATAGGCTGTTCAAGACGGCTTTCTTCCGCCTTCCACCAGTTGCGAGCATTGTCCGTGAGCTGCAGCTTCGCCACACGAACCCAAGCTATGTCTGGCACTTGCTCTGCTGCCAGATCGTCTTCTATGCTCTGTGCCTATTCCTTAGCTTCAAGTGGGCTTCCTTTACCAGAGAACTGTTTGGGGGTGTAAAGCCTTAAATTGCTTTACCCCAGGTGCGTCTGTTTCGGAACGGTTCATTAAAAGAGCAGTCTGCTGCTGCTGTCCCTCTAGGAGGCTTCGGATTGCCTCAAGCAGAACCGTCTGGTCAATGATCGGAGCAGGGACGGCAGGTGTGAGTGGTAGGGCTGGAGGTGTGTTGTTGACATTGGTGCTGGTGTTGTTCTGGGAATCCATAACCTTGAAGAAAAATTTGGGTTAGGACAGATTCAAAATATTTGAAATGATAAGATTCAATGAATATGAAATTGTAAGATTCAAGGAACATGAATTGTAAAGAATGTTTTAGTTGCTGGTTCTTGTGTTATATTGCTTAGGTTGTTCACGCAGAACAGAACTGAATAGTATGATTCTATACAGCTCTGACCTGCATGGGCCACAAACAAAACCTGTCACGCCCCGCTTCCCAGTGTACGGCGAAGGGGATGCGACGAGGTCCGCTACGTATATACTCAGAAGTACATACGCTAAGCGTATCTAAGCAATATAAAATAAATCACAAGAGACAAGATATATAAAAATAACAGCAATTTTATTAATAACATTCTTTTGTACAATGCATGAAACGTAAATACATCTGAAATAAAAGTGATGCCTAAACAATGGCATAACAGGAAATGAAAAATACTGAATAGAACAAGGTACAATGTCTAGAGCTCGGGGTCTTCGTGGAACTGATCCAAGTCTTCACTGGTGGGCTCGATCTCCGCCGGGTCCAAAACACCTGACGACATTCAAAGAAGAAAGAAATAGAATGTCGTCAGCGAACAGGTCGCTCGGTAAGTCCCAAAGATAAAGAAGAATTAGAAAAACAGAATAAGAGGCATTTTCTAAAGTATAATGTTGTAGAATATTATGTTCACGCTGTTGTTTGTAGCTTGGTACGGAAGGATGCCAGTGTATACGAGAGGGGTCTCAGTATGCTAGAGACCAGGGCAAACGGAATGTACAAGGAACCGTTAAGCGGTACAACAGCAACGGAATATAGGTTAGGTGTCTGAGTCTTACCGCCTCATGCCACTTCTAACGCCTTCCGCACCAATCTACCCCTTAAACCCCGTAGTGTTTTGATTGTATTGTTGTATTGTATTGTGTAAGTTGGATGACTGACCAAAACCATGATATCAGTAAACAGTCTGTAACTGCATAATCAGGTAAATGGAATTACGGAATAATGGATGTATATCCATGGTTTGATTCAGTCAAGTTGTATAGATTGTTAACTGGATTCTAAGATTCATGTGTTCATATTGAGTTGGAATATTAAAGAATGCAGATTGACTTGAATCATATTCAAGTCAGAAATAATCAGACTCAAACCCGAGTCAGACCAAAAGAAATGTAAGTCGAAGTTTCATATTTGTTAGGGTCATTATTGTAATTTATAAAACTTGAGGGGGTTTTATGTAAAAATACTTTTGTATAGTTTTCAAGATACACCTCAAGTATTTATTATTCGTCTTTATAGTTATAATGAGTGTAATTTTATTTTGTGTTATTTCTAGTGAAAATATCCTAATTACATAAATAAAGGTATTAATCTGTAATGTTGATTTATTTGAAATTCATGGTATTTTAATGTAAAATTTATTCTTGTGATTTTTAGAAATATGGAATATTTATATTATAACAAAATAGATCTTTTAATGATAATATACATATATTTATACAAAAATAATTTCAATAAATATTTTATATTTTAAAAGTCTTATTTTCTTAAGATGTCGTATTTTAAACCTTTCGAGACCGAATGCTCCTTGCGGAGGTCTGAATCTCACACTACTAAGCCCGAGGGTGCACGATAAACCGTACTATCCCTAACGGGTTCCCTAAAGGTGGGTTGTAGTGGCGCTTTGCAAAGATTTTATAAATACTATCTTTTAGAAAACGGTTTTATTAAAGTAAAAGGTATTTATTTGCAAAAGTCGATTTTCCGTATTTTAGATTTTAGGGTTTTCTATTTCAATTAGACTATTTCTAAAAGATCTAAATAATAAGTTGTTAGAAGCCTCAAATCGTCTCTTCACCGCCAATTGTGGCCAGATAAGTACAAGTGAGGAAGGAGGGATCCGCTCACGAATCGTGAGACGGGCCTTTTAAAGTTACCTTTGCTCACTTGCCTAGCCTAAACACGACAAAGTCAGGTTTAGATAAACGATCAATGTCCACAACTTATCGTATTTCCTACTAAAAGATATTGTTTTAAAAATTGTATAAAACCTAGAACTTTTAGAAAAGGTTTTATTAAGAAAATGGTATTTAAATGTAAAATTTTGTATTATCGTTTTCTAAGTTTTGATGATATCATTTAGGGTTGTATTTGCGTGTGTGTGGAGGTAGGTCATTACCTCGTGATCGATTTTAAGGTATAGCAATGTTAAGAGGTTAAATGTGATAAACTAAACATGGTGGTATTTAAGTGAAAGAATACGATATATTGCAAAAGCTATCATTTCATGTGAGAAACTTTATTCAAATTAGTTGTTATGTGATTAATAGTCAACATAAAGATGTTTAAGCGTTATGGAATTGGTGATAAATGAGATTTTATAGAAAACCGAATCGGAAATCGGTTTGTTCCGATTTCCGTCGGGTTTATAAGTTCGTATTTTTATGAAGGAAAAGAAAGGTAGAAATGGGGGACTTACGGGTTTGGACAACGCTAGAGAGTGAGAGGGAGGAAGAGGATTAGCCGGTGCGTCGAATCGTCGTTGAGAGGTCCTAGCACGATCACCTGAATTTCGCCGTCGATTTCGTCGGCGCTTCGCCTTTCGCTCGTTTTCTAACGTACTAAGTTCTCTAGGAATTTTGAGATAGTGGGCTTAGAAATTTAGGATGAGAGGGTAGAGGGTATGGGGGGTATATATAGGGTTAGGGTTTTTAATAAAAAATATATAAAAATCATTAAACTTTGGAGTAAAAGGGATTTATTGGGCTTTCTGTAACCGGTCAAGGAATTTAGTGTGTGCAGAGGTGTGGACCAGGTCAAGGGAAAACTTTTCTGTTCAGGGGACTCGGCGGTCCGGCCGAGTCCGGTCGGCGGCGCCGGCCCGAGTCGGCCGGTCCGCCGGCCGAGTCAGGGCGCCGAAAGGTGGGGGGTCTCGTAAGGGGATTTATGGTATATTTATTTTTCTGGGTTCAGTTCAAGTTTTGTGAGTTATGGCATTTTGACTGTTGACTTCCAAAAGAATTTAAAACAAAATAAATACAAAAATAATGTGGGGCATGGGATTTGAACTCTGGTGGCTTGGTTCAGCAGTGCAAGGTATTACCAATGAGCTACAAGCTCCTTCTTGTAATTATAGAGTGAAATAAATACTTAAAGAGATATCAGCCACAATAAATACTCCAAGTATACATTGAATTTAAATCAATTCTTTGTACATTAAAAATGGAGTTGTTACAGTCTACCCTCCTTACAAAAATTTCGTCCTCGAAATTTACAACTTTTATTTGAGGACTAGTTTACAAAGAGGTGTGGATATCTAGTACGCATTTCATCCTCCTTTTCCCAAGTGGACTCTCCTGGAGTGTCTTTCCTCCACATCACTCGAACCAAGTTAACTTTCTTGTTCCGAAGTGTCTTCACCTTCCTGTCCAGGATCTCCATGGGCTGTTACTCACAAGACAAATCGGGTTGTATAGTGAGCTCGGAATGATCAAGTATATGGCTGGGGTCACTCACATATTTTCTGAGTTGGGATATGTGGAACACATTATGCATTCCTTCCAATGAGGGTGGAAGCGCTAAACGGTATGCCACTTCACTGACTCGTTCGAGTATGTCAAACGGTCCAATATATCTTGGACTCAATTTACCCCGTCTTCCAAATCGGATCACTCCGCGGTTCAGAGATATCTTCAAGAATACGTGATCTCCTTGCTGGAACTCCAAGTGTCGTCTCTTTGCATCAGCCTAGTGCTTCTGTCGATCTTGAGCTATGCGCATCCTTTCCCTGATAGTACGAACCACATCAACAGTCGCTACTATCATCTCCGGTCCAAGAAGTTCCCTATCTCCGATGTCGTCCCAACTTAATGGCGAACGACACTTTCTTCCATACAATGCTGCAAAAGGTGTCATTCCTATGCTTGCTTGGTAGCTGTTGTTGTACGAAAACTCCACAAGATGTAGGTGATCTTCCCACGATCCTTTGAAGTCTAACATACACGCTCTGAGGATATCCTCCAAGATCTGAATAGTTCGTTCCGACTGACCATCTGTTTGTGGATGATAAGCCGTGCTGAAGTTCAGACTTGTTCCCAAGCTTGCTTGCAGACTCTGCCAAAATTGCGATCGGAACCTGGTGTCACGATCAGAGACAATGCAGACCGGTACTCCATGAAGTCTCACAATTTCCTGTATGAGTTCATGGGTATCAGAGCTAGTACATTATGAAGAGTTTAAATCTTTAGATAGATTATTACCTCCATGTACATCTTTGCTAATGTCTCAGTAGATTGGCCAACTCGAAATGGGATGAAGTGAGCCGACTTTGTGAGTCAATCCACAATGACCCATACTGCGTCGTTACCCTTTGTGCTGCGAGGAAGAGCAGTCACAAATTCCATCGTGATGTGTTGCCACTTCCATTCTGGGATTGGTAACGGTTGAAGTAATCCAGCAGACCTGTGATGTTCAGCCTTTACTTGCTGACACACCAAGCATTTTGCGACGCTTCTGGCTACTTCACGCTTCATTCCATGCCACCAATAATTCTGACGTAGATCTTTGTACATTTTGGTACCTCCAGGGTGTACTAAATAGGGAGAGTTGTGAGCTTCTTTCATTAACTCTTCCCGAACAGGACCTTTTGGTACACACAATCTGCTGCCGTATCTCAAAGATCCGTCTTCATGGATGATGAAGTCTGTTCTGAGTCCATTCTCTACTTGTTCTCTGATCTTTTGCAACATAGCATCACTTACTTGAGCTGCTTTGATCTGATTGACAATGGTTGATTGAACTTGCAAATTCATCAAACTTGAAGCATTACCTGGCATGATTACTTCAATCTCCATCTGATGCAAGTCTTGTTGAAGCTTCCACTGAGCGGTGAGATTCATTGCTAATGGTTGGCGACTAAGAGCATCAGGTACTACATTCACCTTCTCTGGGTGATATTGCAAGTTGATGTCAAAGTCTGCCATGAGTTCTAACCATCTTCTCTGCCGCATATTCAACTCCTTCTGAGTAAACACATACTTTAGGCTCTTATGATCTGTGTAGATGTTCACTCGTTCACCAAGTAAATAGTGGCGCCAAATCTTGAGAGCAAAGATGACGGCTGCCAATTCCAAATCATGCGTCGGATAATTGCACTCATGAATCTTCAGTTGTCTTGAAGCATAAGCCACAACTTTATCGTGCTGATGTAGAACACATCCTAATCCCTTACCGGATGCATCGCAATGCACTTCGAATCCTCCAGATTGATCCGGTATGACGAGAATAGGTGCTGATGTCAACCTTAGCTTGAGTTCTACGAAAAATTGTTCGCATGCTTCTGGCAACACAAATTCTTCATCTTTACGTGTAAGCTTGGTCAGGGACATTGCTATCTTTGAAAAGCCTTCAATAAACCTTCTGTAATATCCAGCTAAACCCAAGAAACTCCGAATGTCCTTCACTGACTTTGGTGTAGGCCATTCGCTAACTGCTGAAACATTGGCTGGATCCACAGAAATTCCTTCTCCTGATACGTTATGTCCAAGAAAACTAACTTGATTTAGCCAAAACTCGCCCTTGCTGTACTTGGCATAAAGCTTATGTTGACGAAGAGTTTCTAGGACAATTCGTAGATGCTCTGCATGTTCTTTCCGACTCTTAGAATACACCAGGATGTCGTCGATGAAGATGACAACAAACTTGTCTAAGTACTCCCGGAAAACTTGATTCGTAAGGTTCATGAATATTGCGGGTGCATTGGTCACTCCAAATGGCATCACTAGAAATTCGTAATGTCCATAGCGAGTTCTGAAAGCAGTTTTGTGAATATCAGCTTCCTTGACCTTCCCTTGATGATAACCTGAACGAAAATCTAATTTAGAGAAAACGCAAGATCCATTTAGCTGATCGAATAGATCATCGATGCGCGGAAGTGGATACTTGTTCTTTATAGTGACTTCGTTCAAAGCTCTGTAATCGATGCACATTCTGTATGAACCTTCCTTCTTCTTTACAAATAGTACAGGTGATCCCCAACTTGAAGTGCTGGGACGAATCCATCCTTTCGCCAGTAATTCGTCCAACTGTGTTCGGACTTCCTTCAAACCTTCCGGACTTAAACGATAGGGTGCTTTGATCACCGGTTGTGCTCCTGGTACTAAATCAATACTGAATTCAAGAGCTCAATCGGGAGGCAAACCTGATATATCGTCAGGAAATACATCGTCGAACTCTCGAACTACCTCTGGTCTTGATTCTTCCTCCGCTTGAGCTGCTGCAACTACTGCTTCTCTTGGCTTCGCTTTGTAAGTACTTGGCTTCAGTGTACGGTCTCCGCTTTTGAAATAAAAGACCGGATGGTCTGGAATCTCGAATACTACCCTCCTTTGACGACAGTTGATGGTAGCATAAAAAGATCCAAGCCAATCCATTCCTAGAACCACATCGAAGTTCGTTATGTCCAGCACTTTGAAGTCAGCATAAAACTCTCTGTTGCAGAAGACGACTGGACACAAGCTGTATCCCATAGTTGCCTTTAGAACGCCATTTCCTGAACTGACATTCCAGCTGTATACAAGCGGTGAGACTGGAATCTCATGGGTTCGAACAAACCGTTGCGACATAAAGCAGTGTGATGCTCCAGTATCAAACAGTGCAAGTGCAGGGATTGAGGATACTAAGATTGTAGCTAAGGTATGTGGAATATGTTTTAGGTATAGAAAATATGTAACTAAGTAGCAGGATAGAAAAGCAAAGTTTGAAAAGAAAAGTTTACCAGTGATGACTTGGCAAGTGGCCTCAGCTTCTTCCACTGACATAGTGAAAGCCTGGCGCCTTGGTACATTCTTCCAGGCCTGAGGAGCATTCCTCAGAACATTCCTTTGAGCTTGATGGAACTGAAGAGGAGGTGGTGCAGCTTGTGGTCCTCTGGGTGGTGCAGGTAGTGCAGGTCTGGAGCAGGTGCCTGAAGAGCTGGTCGCTGTGGATTGGTAATTGCTGTCCTGGTTGCAGCAACTTGGTTTTGTCTTTGGGGACAAGACCCAATATCATGAGTAGCTGAGCCGCAGACTAGGCAAAGACGGTTGGCTCGACGGCAGTCTTTCATCATATGTCCAGTTCTCTTGCAGTAGGTGCAAAAGGCTGGGCTGGGACGATGGTTCGGTACTCTGGGTCGCTTTGGCACGAAAGGTGGCCTGGACGAGGCTCCTCCTGCCATCTGGTTGGCAGGGCGCTTGAATCTAATAGATTGAGGTCTTCCCCTCGCCTTTACCACTGCCTCATAACGGCGGGCGGCTTTCAGAGCCGATTCATGAGTCGGAAAATCTCCTGTGGCTAGTGCAGCCTGGATTTCCGAATCCAAACCTTGTTTAAAGCGACGGGCTCTGATCTCATCCGTCGGTATAAGGTGTGCCGCAAATCTGTAAAAATATTGTGTTAGCTGTGTAATATGTGATATAAAAATTTCGAACTATTGAGACATATCTTACCGACTGAGTATGGTGAACTCAGCGTCATACTCATCTACTGACTTGGTCCACAACGAACCTTGTTGTAGATGGATGAACTGCTGATCCATGTCGAACCTGGCAGTCTCAGGGAAGTATTTAGCGTCGAACATGTCGCGGAAAGTCTTCCATTCGATAGGTTGTTCAAGACGGCTTTCTCCCGCCTTCCACCAGTTGCGAGCATTGTCCGTGAGCTGCAGCTTCGCCACACGAACCCAAGCTATGTCTGGCACTTGCGCTGCTGCCAGATCATCTTCTATGCTCTGTGCCCATTCCTCAGCTTCAAGTGGGCTTCCTTTACCAGAGAACTGTTTGGGGTGTAAAGCCCTAAATTGCTTTACCCCAGGTGCGTCTGCTTCGGAACGGTTCATTAAAAGAGCAGTCTGCTGCTGCTGTCCCTCTAGGAGGCTTCGGATTGCCTCAAGCAGAACCGTCTGGTCGTTGATCGGAGCAGGGATGGCAGGTGTGAGTGGTAGGGCTGGAGGTGTGTTGTTGACATTGGTGCTGGTGTTGTTCGGGGAATCCATAACCTTAAAGAAAAATTTGGGTTAGGACAGATTCAAAATATTTGAAATGATAAGATTCAATGAATATGAAATTGTAAGATTCAAGGAACATGAATTGTAAAGAATGTTTTAGTTGCCGGTTCTTGTGTTATATTGCTTAGGTTGTTCACGCAGAACAGAACTGCATAGTATGATTCTATACAGCTCTGACCTGCATGGGCCACCAACAAAACCTGTCACGCCCCGCTTCCCAGTATACGGTGAAGGGGATGCGACGATGTCCGCTACGTATATACTCAGAAGTACATACGCTAAGCGTATCTAAGCAATATAAAATAAATCACAAGAGACAAGATATATAAAAATAACAGCAACTTTATTAATAACATTCTTTTGTACAATGCATGAAACGTAAATACATCTGAAATAAAAGCGATGCCTAAACAATGGCATAACAGGAAATGAAAAATACTGAATAGAACAAGGTACAATGTCTAGAGCTCGGGGTCTTCGTGGAACTGATCCAAGTCTTCACTGGTGGGCTCGATCTCTGCCGGGTCCAAAACACCTGACGACATTCAAAGAAGAAAGAAATAGAATGTCGTCAGCGAACAGGTCGCTCGGTAAGTCCCAAAAATAAAGAAGAATTAGAAAGACAGAATAAGAGGCATTTTCTAAAGTATAATGTTGTAGAATATTATGTTCACGCTGTTGTTTGTAGCTTGGTACGGAAGGATGCCAGTGTATACGAGAGGGGTCTCAGTATGCTAGAGACCAGGGCAAACGGAATGTACAAAGAACTGTTAAGCCACGGTACAACAGCAACAGAATATAGGTTTGGTGTCTTGGTCTTACCGCCTCGTGCCACTTCTAACACCTTCCGCACCAATCTACCCCTTAAACCCCGTAGTGTTTTGATTGTATTGTGTAAGTTGGATGACTGACCAAAACCATGATATCAGTAAACAGTCTGTAACTGCATAATCAGGTAAATGGAATAACGGAATAATGGATGTATATCCATGGTTTGATTCAGTCAAGTTGTATAGATTGTTAACTGGATTCTGGGATTCATGTGTTCATATTGAGTTGGAATATTAAAGAATGCAGATTGACTTGAATCATATTCAAGTAAGAAATAATCAGACTCAAACCCGAGTCAGACCAAAAGAAATGTAAGTCGAAGTTCCATATTTGTTAGGGTCATTATTGTAATTTATAAAACTTAAGGGAGTTTTATGTAAAATTACTTTTGTATAGTTTTCAAGATACACCTCAAGTATTTATTATTCGTCTTTATAGTTATAATGAGTGTAATTTTATTTTGTGTTATTTCTAGTGAAAATATCCTAATTACATAAATAAAGGTATTAATCTGTAATGTTGATTTATTTGAAATTCATGGTATTTTAATGTAAAATTTATTCTTGTGATTTTTAGAAAAATGGAATATTTATATTATAACAAAATAGATCTTTTAATGATAATATACATATATTTATACAAAAATAATTTCAATAAATATTTTATATTTTAAAAGTCTCATTTTCTTAAGATGTCGTATTTTAAACCTTTCGAGACCGAATGCTCCTTGCGGAGGTCTGAATCTCGCACTACTAAACCCGAGGGTGCACGATAAACCGTACTATCCCTGACGGGTTCCCCAAAGGTGGGTTGTAGGGGCGCTTTGTAAAGATTTTATAAATACTATCTTTTAGAAAACGGTTTTATTAGAGTAAAAAGTATTTATTTGCAAAAGTCGATTTTCCGTATTTTAGATTTTAGGGTTTTCTATTTCAACTAGACTATTTCTAAAAGATCTAAACAACAAGTTGATAGAAGCCTCAAATCGCCTATTCACCGCCAATTGTGGCCAGGTAAGTACAAGTGAGGAAGGAGGGATCCACTCACGAATCGTGAGACGGGCCCTTCAAAGTTACCTTTACTCACTTGCCTAACCTAGACACCACAATGTCAGGTTTAGATATACGATCGATGTCCACAACTTATCGTATTACCTACTAAAAGATATTGTTTTAAAAATTGTATAAAACCTAGAACTTTTAGAAAAGGTTTTATTAAGAAAATGGTAATTAAATGTAAAATCTTGTATTATCGTATTCTAAGTTTTGATAATATCATTTAGGGTTGTATTTGCGTGTGTGTGGAGGTAGGTCACTACATCGTGATCTACTTTAAGGTATAGCAATGTTAAGAGGTTAAATGTGATAAACTAAACATGGTGGTATTTAAGTGAAAGAATACGATATATTGCAAAAGCTATCATTTCATGTGAGAAATTTTATTCAAATTAGTTGTTATGTGATTAATAGTCAACATAAAGATGTTTAAGCGTTATGGAATTGGTGATAAGTGAGATTTTATAGAAAACCGAATCGGAAATCGGTTTGTTCCGATTTCCGTCGGGTTTATAAGTTCGTATTTTTATGAAGGAAAAGAAAGGTAGAAAAGGGCGACTTACGGGTTTGGACAACGCTAGAGAGTGAGAGGGAGGTAGAGGATTGGCCGGTGCATCGAATCGTCGTTGAGAGGTCCTAGCACGATCACCGGAATTTCGCCGTCGATTTCGTCAGCGCTTCGCCTTTCGCTCGTTTTCTAACGTACCAAGTTCTCTTGGAATTTTGAGAGAGTGGACTTAGAAATTTAGGATGAGAGGGTAGAGGGTATGGGGGGTATATATAGGGTTAGGGTTTTTAATAAAAAAAATATATAAAAATCATTAAACTTTGGAGTAAAAGGGATTTATTGGGCTTTCTGTAACCGGTCAAGGAATTTAGTGTGTGCAGGGATGTGGACCAGGTCAAGGGGAAACTTTTCTGTTCAGGGGACTCGGCCGATCCTGGCCGAGTCAAGGCGCCGAAAGGTGGGGGGTCTCGTGGGGGGATTTATGGTATATTTATTTTTCTGGGTTCAGTTCAAGTTTTGTGAGTTATGGCGTTTTGACTGTTGACTTCCAAAAGAATTTAAAACAAAATAAATACAAAAATAATGTGGGGCTTGGGATTTGAACTCTAGTGGCTTGGTTCAGCAGTGCAAGGTATTACCAATGAGCTACAAGCTCCTTCTTGTAATTATAGAGTGAAATAAATACTTAAAGAGATATCAGCCACAATAAATACTCCAAGTATACATTGAATTTAAATCAATTCTTTGTACATTAAAAATGGAGTTGTTACAGTCTACCCTCCTTACAAAAATTTCTTCCTCGAAATTTACAACTTTTATTTGAGGACTAGTTTACAAAGAGGTGTGGATATCTAGTACGCATTTCATCCTCCCTTTCCCAAGTGGACTCTCCTGGAGTGTCTTTCCTCCACATCACTCGAACCAAGTTAACTTCCTTGTTCCGAAGTGTCTTCACCTTCCTGTCCAGGATCTCCACGGGCTGTTGCTCACAAGACAAATCGGGCTGTATAGTGAGCTCGGAATGATAAAGTATATGGCTGGGGTCACTCACATATTTTCTGAGTTGGGATATGTGGAACACATTATGCACTCCTTCCAATGAGGGTGGAAGCGCTAAACGGTATGCCACTTCACCGACTCGTTCGAGTATGTCAAACGGTCCAATATATCTCGTACTCAATTTACCCCGTCTTCCAAATCAGATCACTCCGCGGTTCGGAGATATCTTCAAGAATACGTGATCTCCTGGCTGGAACTCCAAGTGTCGTCTCTTTGCATCAGCCTAGTGCTTCTGTCGATCTTGGGTTATGTGCATCCTTTCCCTGATAGTACGGACCACATCAACAGTCGCTACTATCATCTCCGGTCCAAGAAGTTCCCTATCTCCGATATCATCCCAACTTAATGGCGAACGACACTTCCTTCCATACAATGCTGCAAAAGGTGCCATTCCTATGCTTGCTTGGTAGCTGTTGTTGTACGAAAACTCCACAAGAAGTAGGTGATCTTTCCACGATCCTTTGAAGTCTAACATACACGCTCTAAGGATATCCTCCAAGATCTGAATAGTTCGTTCCGACTGACCATCTGTTTGTGGATCATAAGTCGTGCTGAAGTTCAAACTTGTTCCCAAGCTTGCTTGCAGACTCTGCCAAAATTGCGATCGGAACCTGGTGTCACGATCAGAGACAATGCAGACCGGTACTCCATGAAGTCTCACAATTTCCTGTATGAGTTCATAGGTATCAGAGCTAGTACATTATAAAGAGTTTAAATCTTTAGATAGATTATTACCTCCATGTACTTCTTTGATAATGTCTCAGTAGATTGGCCAACTCGAAATGGGATGAAGTGAGCCGACTTTGTGAGTCAATCCACAATGACCCATACCGCGTCGTTACCCTTTGTGCTGCGAGGAAGAGCAGTCACAAAATCCATCGTGATGTGTTGCCACTTCCATTCTGGGATTGGTAACGGTTGAAGTAATCCAGCAGTCCTGTGATGTTCAGCCTTTACTTGCTGACACACCAAGCATTTTGCGACGCTTCTGGCTACTTCACGCTTCATTCCATGCCACCAATAATTCTGACGTAGATCTTTGTACATTTTGGTACCTCCAGGGTGTACTAAATAGGGAGAATTGTGAGCTTCTTTCATTAACTCTTCCCGAACAGGACCTTTTGGTACACACAATCTGCTGCCGTATCTCAAAGATCCGTCTTCATGGATGATGAAGTCTGTTCTGAGTCCATTCTCTACTTGTTCTCTGATCTTTTGCAACTTAGCATCACTTGCTTGAGCTGCTTTGATCTGATTGACAATAGTTGATTGAACTTGCAAATTCATCAAACTTGAAGCATTACCTGGCATGATTACTTCAATCTCCATCTGATGCAAGTCTTGTTGAAGCTTCCACTGAGCGGTGAGATTCATTGCTAATGGTTGGCGACTAAGAGCATCAGGTACTACATTCACCTTCCCTGGGTGATATTGCAAGTTGATGTCAAAGTCCGCCTGAGTTCTAACCATCTTCTCTGCCGCATATTCAACTCCTTCTGAGTAAACACATACTTTAGGCTCTTATGATCTGTGTAGATGTTCACTCGTTCACCAAGTAAATAGTGGCGCCAAATCTTGAGAGCAAAGATGACGGCTGCCAATTCCAAATCATGCGTCGGATAATTGCACTCATGAATCTTCAGTTGTCTTGAAGCATAAGCCACAACTTTATCGTGCTGATGTAGAACACATCCTAATCCCTTACCGGATGCATCGCAATGCACTTCGAATCCTCCAGATTGATCCGGTATGACGAGAATAGGTGCTGATGTCAACCTTGGCTTGAGTTCTACGAAAAATTGTTCGCATGCTTCTGGCAACACAAATTCTTCATCTTTACGTGTAAGCTTGGTCAGGGACATTGCTATCTTTGAAAAGCCTTCAATAAACCTTCTGTAATATCCAGCTAAACCCAAGAAACTCCGAATGTCCTTCACTGACTTTGGTGTAGGCCATTCGCTAACTGCTGAAACTTTGGCTGGATCCACAGAAATTCCTTCTCCTGATACGATATGTCCAAGAAAACCAACTTGATTAAGCTAAAACTCGCACTTGTTGTACTTGGCATAAAACTTATGTTGACGAAGAGTTTCTAGGACAATTCATAGATGCTCTGCATGTTCTTTCCGACTCTTAGAATACACCAGGATGTCGTCGATGAAGATGACAACAAACTTGTCTAAGTACTCCCGGAAAACTTGATTCATAAGGTTTATGAATATTGCGGGTGCGTTGGTCACTCCAAATGGCATCACTAGAAATTCGTAATGTCCATAGCGAGTTCTGAAAGCTGTTTTGTGAATATCAGCTTCCTTGACCTTCACTTGATGATAACCTGAACGAAGATCTAATTTAGAGAAAACGCAAGATCAACTTAGCTGATCGAATAGATCATCGATGCGCGGAAGTGGATACTTGTTCTTTATAGTGACTTTGTTCAAAGCTCTGTAATCGATGCACATTCTGTATGAACCTTCCTTCTTCTTTACAAGTAGTACAGGTGATCCCCAACTTGAAGTGCTGGGACGAATCCATCCTTTCGCCAGTAATTCGTCCAACTGTGTTCGGACTTCCTTCAAACCTTCCGGACTTAAACGATAGGATGCTTTGATCACCGGTTGTGCTCCTGGTACTAAATCAATACTGAATTCAAGAGCTCGATCGGGAGGCAAACCTGATATATCGTCAGGAAATACATCATCGAACTCTCGAACTACCTCTGGTCTTGATTCTTCCTCCGCTTGAGCTGCTGCAACTACTGCTTCTCTTGGCTTCGCTTTGTAAGTACTTGGCTCCAGTGCACGGTTTCCGCTTTTGAAATAAAGGACCGGATGGTCTGGAATCTCGAATACTGCCCTCCTTTGACGACAGTTGATGGTAGCATAAAAAGTTCCAAGCCAATCCATTCCTAGAACCACATCGAAGTTCGGTATGTCCAGCACTTTGAAGTCAGCATAAAACTCTCTGCTGCAGAAGACGACTGGACACAAGCTGTATCCCATAGTTTCCTTTAGAACGCCATTTCCTGAACTGACATTCCAGCTGGATACAAGCGGTGAGACTGGAATCGCATGGGTTCGAACAAACCGTTGCGACATAAAGCAGTGTGATGCTCCAGTATCAAACAGTGCAAGTGCAGGGATTGAGGATACTAAGATTGTACCTAAGGTATGTGGAATATGTTTTAGGTATAGAAAATATATAACTAAGTAGCAGGATAGAAAAGCAAAGTTTGAAAAGAAAAGTTTACCAGTGATGACTTGGCCAGTGGCCGCAGCTTCTTCCACTGACATAGTGAAAGCCTGGCGCCTTGGTACATTCCTCCAGGCCTGAGGAGCATTCCTCGGAACGTTCCTTTGAGCTTGATGGAACTGAAGAGGAGGTGGTGCAGCTTGTGTTCCTCTAGGTGGTGCAGGTAGTGCAGGTCTTGGAGCAGGTGCCTGAAGAGCTGGTCGCTGCGGATCGGTAATTGCTGTCCTGGTTGCAGCAACTCGGTTTTGTCTTTGGGGACAAGACCCAATATCATGAGTAGCTGAGCCGCAGACTAAGCAAAGACGGTTGGCTCGACGGCAGTCTTTCATCATATGTCCAGTTCTCTTGCAGTAGGTGCAAAAGGCTGGGCTGGGACGATGGTTCGGTACTCCGGGTCGCCTTGGCACGAAAGGTGGCCTGGACGAGGCTCCTCCTGCCATCTGGTTGGCAGGACGCTTGAATCCAGCAGATTGAGGTCTTCCCCTCGCCTTTACCACTGCCTCATAACGGCGGGCAGCTTTCAGAGCCGATTCATGAGTCAAAAAATCTCATGTGGCTAGTGCAGCCTGGATTTCCGAATCCAAACCTTGTTGAAAGCGACGGGCTCTGATCTCATCCGTCGGTATAAGGTGTGCCGCAAATCTGTAAAAATATTGTGTTAGCTGTGTAATATGTGATATAAAAATTTCGAATTATTGAGACATATCTTACCGACGGAGTATGGTGAACTCAGCGTCATACTCATCTACTGACTTGGTCCATATCGAACCTTGTTGTAGATGGATGAACTGCTGTTCCATGTCAAACCTGGCAGTCTCAGGGAAGTACTTAGCGTCGAACTTGTCGCGGAAAGTCTTCCATTCGATAGGTTGTTCAAGACGGCCTTCTTCCGCCTTCCACCAGTTGCAAGCATTGTCCGTGAGCTGCAGTTTCGCCACACGAACCCAAGCTATGTCTGGCACTTGCGCTGCTGCCAGATCGTCTTCTATGCTCTGTGCCCATTCCTCAGCTTCAAGTGGGCTTCCTTTACCAGAGAACTGTTTGGGGTGTAAAGCCCTAAATTGCTTTACCCCAGGTGCGTCTGCTTCGGAACGATTCATTAAAAGAGCAGTCTGCTGCTGCTGTCCCTCTAGGAGTCTTCGGATTGCCTCAAGCAGAACCGTCTGGTCGTTGATCGGAGCAGGGACGGCAGGTGTGAGTGGTAGGGCTGGAGGTGTGTTGTTGACATTGGTGCTGGTGTTGTTCGGGGAATCCATAACCTTGAAGAAAAATTTGGGTTAGGACAGATTCAAAATATTTGAAATGATAAGATTCAATGAATATAAAATTGTAAGATTCAAGGAACATGAATTGTAAAGAATGTTTTAGTTGTTGGTTCTTGTGTTATATTGCTTATGTTGTTCACGCAGAACAGAACTGCATAGTATGATTCTATACAGCTCTGACCTGCATGGGCCACCAACAAAACCTGTCACGCCCCGCTTCCCAGTGTACGGTGAAGGAGATGCGACGAGGTCCGCTACGTATATACTCAGAAGTACATACGCTAAGCGTATCTAAGCAATATAAAATAAATCACAAGAGACAAGATATATAAAAATAACAGTAACTTTATTAATAACATTCTTTTGTACAATGCATGAAACGTAAATACATCTGAAATAAAAGCGATGCCTAAACAATGGCATAACAGGAAATGAAAAATACTGAATAGAACAAGGTACAATGTCTAGAGCTCGGGATCTTCGTGGAACTGATCCAAGTCTTTACTGGTGGGCTCGATCTCCGCCGGGTCCAAAACACCTGACGACATTCAAAGAAAAAAGAAATAGAATGTCGTCAGCGAACAGGTCGCTCGGTAAGTCCCAAAGATAAAGAAGAATTAGAAAGACAGAATAAGAGGAATTTTCTAAAGTATAATGTTGTAGAATATTATGTTCATGCTGTTTTTGTAGCTTGGTACGGAAGGATGCCAGTGTATATGAGAGGGGTCTCAGTATGCTAGAGACCAGGGCAAACGGAATGTACAAAGAACTGTTAAGCCACGGTACAACAGCAACGGAATATAGGTTAGGTGTCTTGGTCTTACCGCCTCGTGCCACTTCTAACACCTTCCGCACCAATCTACCCCTTAAACCCCGTAGTGTTTTGATTGTATTGTGTAAGTTGGATGACTGACCAAAACCATGATATCAGTAAACAGTCTGTAACTGCATAATCAGGTAAATGGAATAACGAAATAATGGATGTATATCCATGGTTCGATTCAGTCAAGTTGTATAGATTGTTAACTGGATTCTGGGATTCATGTGTTCATATTGAGTTGGAATATAAAGAATGCAGATTGACTTGAATCATATTCAAGTCAGAAATAATCAGACTCAAACCCGAGTCAGACCAAAAGAAATGTAATTCGAAGTTCCATATTTGTTAGGGTCATTATTGTAATTTATAAAACTTAAGGGGGTTTTATGTAAAATTACTTTTGTATAGTTTTCAAGATACACCTCAAGTATTTATTATTCGTCTTTATAGTTATAATGAGTGTAATTTTATTTTGTGTTATTTCTAGTGAAAATATCCTAATTACATAAATAAAGGTATTAATCTGTAATGTTGATTTATTTGAAATTCATGGTATTTTAATGTAAAATTTATTCTTCTGATTTTCAGAAAAATGGAATATTTATATTATAACTAAATAGATCTTTTAATGATAATATACATATATTTATACAAAAATAATTTCAATAAATATTTTATATTTTAAAAGTCTCATTTTCTTAAGATGTCGTATTTTAAACCTTTCGAAACCGAATGCTCCTTGCGGAGGTCTGAATCTCGCACTACTAAGCCCGAGGGTGCACGATAAACCGTACTATCCCTGACGGGTTCCCCAAAGGTGGGTTGTAGTGGCGCTTTGTAAAGATTTTATAAATACTATCTTTTAGAAAACGATTTTATTAAAGTAAAAGGTATTTATTTGCAAAAGTCGATTTTCCGTAGTTTAGATTTTAGGGTTTTCTATTTCAACTTGACTATTTCTAAAGGATCTAAACAACAAGTTGATAGAAGCCTCAAATCGCCTCTTCACCGCCAATTGTGGCCAGGTAAGTACAAGTGAGGAAGGAAGGATCCGCTCACGAATCGTGAGACGGGCCTTTCAAAGTTACCTTTGCTCACTTGCCTAGCCTAGACACCACAAAGTCAGGTTTAGATATACGATCGATGTCCACAACTTATCGTATTTCCTACTAAAAGATATTGTTTTAAAAATTGTATAAAACCTAGAACTTTTAGAAAAGGTTTTATTAAGAAAATGGTAGTTAAATGTAAAATCTTGTGTTATCGTATTCTAAGTTTTGATGATATCATTTAGGGTTGTATTTTCGTGTGTGTGGAGGTAGGTCACTACCTCGTGATCTACTTTAAGGTATAGCAATGTTAATGTTAGTTATATGTATGCCCTAGAGGCCATTACTGTACATTGGATGTATATTGTAGTGGATGCTGGGACATATATAGGGAAGACTTTCTTGCTCGACATGATAGTATGCTATCTGGTTGCTCTTTACCTTAACGTGTATACTAATTGTCTCTCTGTTACATGTTGGTAAAGCCCTTAGGATGTATACTTGACTACCTGGACTATGATGCGGATCATACTAGTGGGGACATGGTAGTCCATAAGTACATCCTTCAAAGTCCCTAGTCGTGGGTGTATCGAGACGGGGCATCGATATACCAGAGTAGACTAGCGTATACCTTCTCGACCCATACAGATGGGCGATGGATGATCCCATATCCATTTGTGTTTGACATCAGAGATGATATACGGGTGCTCAGTAGAGACAGGGTACACTGGACGGACTCGCCGAGAACTCCCAGATGGTATTATACCTCACGTCAGATGGCAGTTCTCTGGTAACACTGGTACAGAGTAGTCTGTTGACCCGAGATCGTCATAGAGTCTTGTGTGGTTCCCACTGTGCTTTGATTTCCATCTTACCACGTCCAAGAGGGCGTGCAAAACGGTGGTTTTTGGGTACAGTCCCGAGTCACATGGAGGCAATGAGCGATAGGAGGGGATTCGTCTCTCCCGGTATAGGGGGTTGATGTTGCGCTGTGTTTGATTGGCTATAACCTGAAATCCCTGGCCAGGGTTGCTGAGATTTACTGGTAAGTGTTACCAGTAGTTTCTCGAATTGTTATAGACCTCATATCGACACGACTTATCGAGCTATTGGGGTCTGACGTTTACCACCCCTAGGCGAGATATGCGACATATCAGACGATCAGACCGGACTGTACGGTAGTGTTACTGGTTGGATTCACTGGAGTATGAGCGGGCTTGCTCGTCGATCTTCAGATCGCTCAATACCCGGGTGGCCGTTACGTTTAGCAGACCGCTTGCGGCTTGTGGGTGTTTGATATGATCATCACCTGCTGCCGGCGTATTGACGAGTCTTTAGAGTCCTACACAGAGGTTTCCTGGCTCAAGCGAAACGAAATAGGAGCGCATATGAGATATGTGTGGGACCGAGAATAATGCGTGTATGTGATACCGTATTCTATTCTCGCGATGAATGTATTGATTGGTTGTATGCGATATAACCTAGTTATCGAATCAAGGATTGATTCGATAAATCGATACATTGGATATTAGTCGGTTATATGCGATATGACCGGATCGTTAAATCAAGTGTTGATTTAATGATTTAATGTATAATTATATATTTGATATATTACTTTTCATTAACTAATATTGGTTCACTTTAAATGGATTTTCTCACTCGAATGTGCACATTGTATATTCGATATAGTTTTGTGCACTTGATTGTATCATGTTTGATGATGCATGTTCACTTGTGTTTGTGTGAAGATTGAACCATGGTTATATGAATGGTTAGGGTTATGATTATTTATTCATTTATTTATCTATTTATTCTTTTTGGAAAAAGGATGGCATGAAAAGAAAATGGTGGCTTGTTTTGTATTCTAGTTGAAGCTTCATGAAGCTTTGACCTAAGTGACCATTTTTGTCTCATGCTTAACCCTAACCATTCCAACTAACCTTGGTTTAATCTCTAAACTTGACCATGGTTTACATTATGATAAGTTTTGATTTTCTATTGATTTTTAATTAACTTATCATAAGAATTATCATCTTCCTCTTCTTCTTCTTCTTGAAGAAAACCTTTCTTCAACAATGGTGATTGATGAAGATGAGTGAGAAATCCAATTCTAAAGTCTACCCACTTCCTATTTCTTCATCCTCTACCTCTTGCCAAGTAGTAGAGTGTGTTTTCTTCACAAGTTTCATCACCTGGTGAAGTTGGAGCTTGATCTAGCGATGCTTCGACGTAGATCATCTTCGGCACGAAGCCGACGACCTTGCCCGCTCTTTCTCCGATGAAGCCGACGCTAGAGCCCGGATTTTGATTTGGACAGCGGAGATGACTTCATCACGGAGCCGTGGAGGTGGAGGACCGGATCTACAAAGGTTGTATTTCCGCATTCTTGTTGTTTAGTTGTAAACTAGTTTACTTTTCGCCTAGAAATCTAGCCAACGATCCGTTCTAGGGTTTCTCGGCACCGTTTAAATTTGAAATTGGCATGGATGATGCCTTGTGAGACCTTTTGAGGGCGCCTAGGAACCCTACAGTGGTATCAGAGCCTAGCTAGAGCCTTAGGCAAAGTCTAGACGGAATTTGAAACCCGATCGAACCGAAACCCGACCCAAAAAATTGCTCTCTGGACTTTTTCGAAAAACTGGGATTTTTGTGAATTAAAAATTGCTAAAAAATTCAGCAGGGAAATCTAAGAATTACGATGCAAAAATTATATCATGAACAGTAAATTTCGCGGCGGAACCGCGGCAGAATCATGGTTTCTGCGGCGGTTCCGCGGCCCCTTGATGACGTCAGCCTTGTTTCTTTGCACAGTAACTCCTCTTTTATGATGCTGGATTTTATGGGAATTTTTAATATTTTTTCCAGAGTTGATTTTTCTGGGTTGTTTTGGGGATTCGTATGTTCGATCGGATTATCAAATTTTGTCTGTATGGCTTTCCCGATAAATTTTAGAATATGTTAAAAAGTTCGACCGGATATAAATACCCAATTTTTCCCCTGTCGGAAAATTTCCAAGTGTTGGATTTTTCCGTAGTTTAAAGACGTTCTAAGTAGTGCAAGTAACTCGATGGACCCTCTAGAAGACAACAAACCTTAACTCGATTATGTGACCGTCTTGAACTGCCCTTTGAACCTTCGGGTTTGGGGCAGTACGGCGTGCCACATGTGAGGCGTTGGCTTGACCCTTCTACGGCTGGACCGTTGGTACTGAGGCACGAACTGAATGTTTTTAGACTTGTTTCATGTGTTGATCTGTATCGGGAAAACTTGGGTGTTTGAATGTTCGATCGGAAAGTTTAACATTTTCTAATTATCTGGAATGTGATACAATAATTGGAATTCACAAGTAGTTATGAGATAACTAAATGAATGTTATAAACATAGCAGTTTAGTCTCACTTGATCGGTTGCCACGGAATTTTGATGTGATCAAAAGTCCGTCGCAATCACGTAGTGTACGCGGATACTCGCCGGGTAAACTTAATAGACAGCCTCACTCCATAGCCCCGACCAAGTGACTGTAGGAGAACCCCGTCGCCGAAAGCATCCGTTCGGGTGCTCGCGGTAGCGGTGTTCCGCCTTGGTGCACTTCGTTGCCGGTATTAGGGGTGCGGCCGCCTACTAAAGTTTGCAACGAGCATTCGATCAGGATGTCGGGAATCTTGTTGAATTGCCCGACTTGATATTGAAAAGTGTTTTCAATTTTGAGACTAAAATGCGGGGTTTATGATTGTTAGGCATGCGATGTCTAAGTAATTCATTTGGTCAAGCATGCGATGTCTGAGGTGGTTGCGGATTCCAACTGTTGTAGTTTTACACTTTCTTTTCTGTGACCGTAAGTGTAATATGTGATATCGCCGGTTTTGTTGCTATATGTCAACGACAATTGGGATACGCATGTTTACTTATGTTGATGACATGTGATGTTATGTGTTGCTGGATATGTTATATTGGATCGTCGTGTTTGAATAGCCGGGGGTTTTTATGTGAGATGAGTGTTTTTTCATTTTCATTCATGTAAAAACTTGTATGTAATATTCTTTTATTGGGGCACTTCCAGGTAGCGGAAGTTGTCACCTTTTGTATATTATTTACTTTTCCGCACTAGGATAGACCCAAGGAGGGGAGCACAAGTAACCGGGTTCTAGGGTCCAGTGGGAGACCAACTCGAGGAGTCGAGTCCGGGTCTCCTAACCCTAGAATTGGTAGGGTTGCTTACCGCTCTCGTAGGGGTCTAGGGGTGTGGGTTTGGCTATTCATCACGACCGTGGAATCCGTGTTTTGTACTGGCTCGTATTGAAAACACGGACGTCCTAGTATATCAAATATTTCATATGTTTCTTCTGCTGCGATATCTGTGATGTGATCATGTGATGTTCTGTGATAGATACTGTATATAGTATATATGATATATTATATAGGCGTTACTTATGTTTTACACCCGCGCTAGCCCTGCCCCGCTCTGCCGTTAGTTACCTAACCTAACGGTGCACGAGGGGACATCGAGGCGAATCCGGATGGCATAAGTGTACGTCGTATTTATCTGTGATGTTTAGGTACTTAAATGATGGGACTTCATTAATGCGATTAATGAAAGTAAAAGAAACCTAAGATGTTGTAGAATCAAATTTCAAAATAAAACAGGTAGCTACAGTTCTTGCTTTGCACAGCGGTATATGTGATATATCCTGCACCTTATTCGATGAGGAAAGGACCGAGATCCCTTCACCGGGAGTGACTCCTTTAGCAATAACTGGCAGATGCTACACACTCGGTTTGTCTTTTGATTGCTTTTAAGTGTTTTTGCTTTGCACAGTGATATATATGATATATCCCGCACCTCATTCGACGAGGAAAGGACCGACGATCCCTTCACCGGGAGTGACTCCTTTAGCAAAACTGGAAAAACCTCAAAAGCACTCCATTTCAAAATTCATTCGATCCTACAACGATATCAAGTTCATTACGCAATAGGTTTTCAGAAAAACCTGTCGTAGCCCTCCGTCATTTCAGATAAGTTGTATATAGTATTCGTGCTGCATTTGTTGGCTTTCGTCAAGGTGCAGTGTGCGGTAGCTATATGCTGCTTATCTGCCAGCATACGATGCGATTGGATTAGGGTAGTCGTGCGGCTTTGTTGGCTTTCGTCAAAGGTCGTGCGGGTGGGTTTAATTCGATCAAGAAATGTACGGGTTGAACTTGACTAGCGGGCTATGGTTTGTTGGCTTTCGTCAAGGTCATAGCACGTTAGGGGCAAAATATTATCGGGAATTTCAAGTGTTGAAATTTGCAATGAGATTGCATACCTTCTATGAGATAGTTGGATCCCGATACCCGCTGCGCGTAATTGTTACTCCTGGGAGAGTTTTATACATTACAATTAGCCGATCAAGTAGGTGTCTAGAAAGGTGTCAACGGGGTTACGCCTCTGGGAAAACGAGGTTTACATTAATTAGGTTCGTGCGAAAGCACGGGGGACCTCCCTCAAAGTACCGACACTGGCCTGGCTGAAAGATTGGCGAACTTGTAGTGTGTAATTAATCCCGGCTAGTCTTTCCTTTTAGGGTTTGAAGGAATATTTGATAAAAAGCAGTGGGAGCCATCCTGATTAGATAAAATAATAACCAATCTATTCTTGCAAGAGCGCACGCTGAGTGTTTTCTTCTCTCTCTCTCCAGGTAGCGACCATATCACGCCTTAATCAAGATAATAATACGGAATATTGACCGAACCCACTTGTTATACTGAGCTGGGGAACGTTGGTCCCGCTCCAACTTATAATTGTTATAAGACAGAGCAGGAAATTGGGGAATACCAGAATTCCTATGCCGCCCAAACGAAGAAAGTACATATGATGCATCTTCTTCGGGTGTGTTCGTTACACAGAACTGTTTCTCTGTATCCTCTACGTCCTGGGTATGTGATACCAGATCAGGATCCTAGATATGTAATCTGTTACATAGGGCTACAAAATGGTAGAGAACTGAGAATGGATGATAAGTTTCATGAGGCAGAAAACGGGGCAAGTGTTGCAGCCAAGTCTGTTGGTCACTGTCACCCTGTATTCCAAATACATTGATTCTGAACGAATGTTATTAGATACCGAACCTGATATACAAAATCATATCACTCTCTTTAATATTAAAGAAATGATAAAATTTTGTATTGTTGGATTATGTTTTGAACATTTCCTATATCAAAAGTTGATCGGATCAGGCACGTTATCTAAAAGCATTGATGTTCTAAATCAAACTACAGTTCTTTAGTATACGGAACACACACAAGAGGAAGAGTTCAGAAATGAACGAATCCTTCTTGAGGCATTGTAGACTAGGTCATATCAATGCGACCCGACTAGCTGAAGTTACATATAGATGCATATTTAAATGAGTTTGAATTTACATCTTATGAAACTTGCCAGTCATGTCACAGAGATAAGATGACCATAGCTCCGTTTACTGGAAACAGAGAAAGAGTTAGTGAACTCTTGGGATGATACATGTTGATGTATGTAAGGTCTCCTGTCTACACATGCCAAGACCGGTTCTTTGTACTTCATTACATTCTCTGATAATCTCTCAAGATTCAGACATATGTTCCTGTTGAAACACAAGTCCGAACCTTTTGAGATATTCACAGAATATGATTTAGAAGTAGAGAACCAAAACGGGTATAAGTATTATGTCCTTTGATGAGATCAAGGAGGAGAATACTTGAGCACGGAAATCCTGGACTATTCTAAAGGAGAATGAGATTCTCTCTCAGCATTACTCCTCCGTATACACCATAGCACGATGGTATATCGGGGTGGAGCAATCACACCCTATATGATAAGGTGTGCTCTATGATGAGTACTGCTGAGTTACCTATTTCCTTTTGGGAGTTATGCACTTGAGAAGATGCATACCTATTGAATAGGGTTCGAATCAAATCAGTTGCCTACCACTTCATATGTGATATGATAAGGGAAGAGCCCATCTCTCAGGTTAGTTGAGATTTGGGGTTGTCCGGGCTATGTCTAAAAGCATAATCCGGACAAGCTCGAGGCATGGTTTGTTATGTAGAACTGGAAAAGTTCCAGCTATACAAACAACAGCAGATGATTTGGTAGAACCAAAAGGATTCAGTAGATTCCAACGAACCTCAGCCTCTCCGCCGATCTAGTAGGGTTCCTCACCCACCTGAGAGATACTTCGGTTTCTCTATGACAGTGGGAGCGAGGATTGCATCATGAGATGATGACCCAACTAGTTACGAACTGGCCATCAGGAGTATGACTCTGTAAGAATGGCTGGATGCTTAGTGATCTGAGATGGAATCCTTATACACCAACAAAGTATGGACTTTGGTTGCTATATCTGAAGGGTTAAATCCCCATCAGGAGCAAGTATATCTTGAGAAGATTACTTGGTGTAGATGGAAAAGTTGAGACTTTCAAAGCAAGACTTGTTAAAGGTTATCGTCATCAACCAGGCGTGGATAATGATGAAACCTTTTCCAGTGGCTGTGCTTAAGTCCATCCAGATCCTACTTGCCACGGCTACATACCATGACTACGATATCTGGCGGTTAAGTGTCATGACTGCTTTTCTAAATGATGTTTTAGAAGAGTGCGTCTATAAGTACACAGCCAGAGGACTTCGTAGACAGTGGCAGCAGCGGAAACGTGTGCAAGATGCTTTATAGGATTAAAGCAGGCATCGCGGAGTTGGAACATCTGTTTTGATAGTTAGTCAAAGAGTTTGACATCATCAAAATGGTAGATGAACCTTGTATAAACAAAAAGGTAGTAGGGAGTATGGTGGTGATCCTCGTAGAGTACGTGGATGACATACTCTTGATAAGAAAGGAGTTTCTTATGCTACGCTCGATCAATCTCCGTTTATCACAAAGATTCTCCGTGTAGGATCAAAATGATACCTCCTAAATCCTGAGTTTTAGATCTATGAGATAGATTCAAATGGATGTTAGGATACTCACTAGTTGTAGTGAGATGGTATCAATTGATCCTGGGGAGAATCACTGGAAGGGTTCCAGAGTGATAAGGACGACTAAAAGTCAGTTGCAGGCATTGTCTTTACCCTCAGTAAAGGGACGGTATGTTGGAAGAGTTCCAAGCTAGATACCGTGGCATACTAGACGATAAAGGCAGGATACATCGCTACTTAAGATGCTACCAAGGAGGATGTTTGGGTGTATAATGGTTCATGAGATGAACTACGTTCCAACCATTGTGAGACAATGGAGTTGTGGCTTATGCCAAGGAACGTCCGTCCCATCAATGATCCAGACATATTCTAAGGCAGTGTCACCTGATCATGGAGATGGTTGATCTCCAGGGTGATCGAGGTTAGGAGAGTAGACTCAGAAGACAACACAGCGGATCACTCACAAAGGCCTGTTCCCAGAGAGAGACTTTTATGGGATGGTTGAGTATGAGATACTACAACCACTGCTACAGATGGACCTAGTGCAAATGGGAGATTGTTAGTTATATGTATGCCCTAGAGGCCATTACTGTACATTGGATGTATATTGTAGTGGATGCTGGGACATATATAGGGAAGACTTTCTTGCTCGACATGATAGTATGCTATCTGGTTGCTCTTTACCTTAACGTGTATACTAATTATCTCTCTGTTACATGTTGGTAAAGCCCTTAGGATGTATACTTGACTACCTGGACTATGATGCGGATCATACTAGTGGGGATATGGTAGTCCATAAGTACATCCTTCAAAGTCCCTAGTCGTGGGTGTATCGAGACGGGGCATCGATATACCAGAGTAGACTAGCGTATACCTTCTCGACCCATACAGATGGGCGATGGATGATCCCATATCCATTGGTGTTTGACATCAGAGATGATATACAGGTGCTCAGTAGAGACTGGGTACACTGGACGGACTCGCCGAGAACTCCCAGATGGTATTATACCTCACGTCAGATGGCAGTTCTCTGGTGACACTGGTACAGAGTAGTCTGTTGACCCGAGATCGTCATAGAGTCTTGTGTGGTTCCCACTGTGCTTTGATTTCCATCTTACCACGTCCAAGAGGGCGTGCAAAATGGTGGTTTTTGGGTACAGTCCCGAGTCACATGGAGGCAATGAGCGATAGGAGGGGATTCGTCTCTCCCGGTATAGGGGGTTGATGTTGCGCTGTGTTTGATTAGCTATAACCGGAAATCCCTGGCCAGGGTTACTGAGATTTACTGGTAAGTGTTACCAGTAGTTTCTCGAATTGTTATAGACCTCATATCGACACGACTTATTGAGCTATTGGGGTCTGACGTTTACCACCCCTAGGCGAGATATGCGACATATCAGACGATCAGACCGGACTGTACGGTAGTGTTACTGGTTGGATTCACTGGAGTGTGAGCGGGCTTGCTCGTCGATCTTCAGATCGCTCAATACCCGGGTGGCCGTTACGTTTAGCAGACCGCTTGCGGCTTGTGGGTGTTTGATATGATCATCACCTGCTGCCGGCGTATTGACGAGTCTTTAGAGTCCTACACAGAGGTTTCCTGGCTCAAGCGAAACGAAATAGGAGCGCATATGAGATATGTGCGGGACCGAGAATAATGCGTGTATGTGATACCGTATTCTATTCTCGCGATGAATGTATTGATTGGTTGTATGCGATATAACCTAGTTATCGAATCAAGGATTGATTCGATAAATCGATACATTGGATATTAGTCGGTTATATGCGATATGACCGGATCGTTAAATCAAGTGTTGATTTAATGATTTAATGTATAATTATATATTTGATATATTACTTTGCATTAACTAATATTGGTTCACTTTAAATGGATTTTCTCACTCGAATGTGCACATTGTATATTCGATATAGTTTTGTGCACTTGATTGTATCATGTTTGATGATGCATGTTCACTTGTGTTTGTGTGAAGAATGAACCATGGTTATATGAATGGTTAGGGTTATGATTATTTATTCATTTATTTATCTATTTATTCTTTTTGGAAAAAGGATGGCATGAAAAGAAAATGGTGGCTTGTTTTGTATTCTAGTTGAAGCTTCATGAAGCTTTGACCTAAGTGACCATTTTTGTCTCATGCTTAACCCTAACCATTCCAACTAACCTTGGTTTAATCTCTACACTTGACCATGGTTTACATTATGATAAGTTTTGATTTTCTATTGATTTTTAATTAACTTATCATAAGAATTATCATCTTCCTCTTCTTCTTCTTCTTGAAGAAAACCTTTCTTCAACAATGGTGATTGATGAAGATGAGTGAGAAATCCAATTCTAAAGTCTACCCACTTCCTATTTCTTCATCCTCTACCTCTTGCCAAGTAGTAGAGTGTGTTTTCTTCACAAGTTTCATCACCTGGTGAAGTTGGAGCTTGATCTAGCGATGCTTCGACGTAGATCATCTTCGGCACGAAGCCGACGACCTTGCCCGCTCTTTCTCCGATGAAGCCGACGCTAGAGCCCGGATTTTGATTTGGACAGCGGAGATGACTTCATCACGGAGCCGTGGAGGTGGAGGACCGGATCTACAAAGGTTGTATTTCCGTATTCTTGTAGTTTAGTTGTAAACTAGTTTACTTTTCGCCTAGAAATCTAGCCAACGATCCGTTCTAGGGTTTCTCGGCACCGTTTAAATTTGAAATTGGCATGGATGATGCCTTGTGAGACCTCTTGAGGGCGCCTAGGAACCCTACAGTTAAGAGGTTAAATGTGATAAACTAAACATGGTGGTATTTAAGAGAAAGAATTCGATATATTGCAAAAGGTATCATTTCATGTGAGAAGCTTTATTCAAATTAGTTGTTATGTGATTAATAGTCAACATAAAGATTTTTAAGCGTTATGGAATTGGTGATAAGTGAGATTTTATAGAAAACCGAATCGGAAATCGGTTTGTTCCGATTTCCGTCGGGTTTATAAGTTCGTATTTTTATGAAGGAAAAGAAAGGTAGAAAAGGAGGACTTACGGGTTTGGACAACGCTAGAGAGTGAGAGGGAGGCAGAGGATTGGCCGGTGCATCGAATCGTCGTTGAGAGGTCCTAGCACGATCACCGGAATTTCGCCGTCGATTTCGTCAGCGCTTCGCCTTTCGCTCGTTTTCTAACGTACCAAGTTCTCTTGGAAATTTGAGAGAGTGGACTTAGAAATTTAGGAAAAGAGGGTAGAGGGTATGGGGGGTATATATAGGGTTAGGGTTTTTAATAAAAAAATATATAAAAATCATTAAACTTTGGAGTAAAAGGGATTTATTAGGCTTTCTGTAACCGGTCAAGGAATTTAGTGTGTGCAGGGGTGTGGACTAGGTCAAGGGGAAACTTTTCTGTTTAGGGGACTCGGCGGTCCGGCCGAGTCCGGCCGGAGGTGCCGGCCCGAGTCGGCCGGTCCGCCGGCCGAGTCAAGGCGCCGAAAGGTGGGGGGTCTCGTGGGGGGATTTATGGTATATTTATTTTTCTGGGTTCAGTTCAAGTTTTGTGAGTTATGGCGTTTTGACTGTTGACTTCCAAAAGAATTTAAAACAAAATAAATACAAAAATAATGTGAGGCAAGGGATTTGAACTCTGGTGGCTTGGTTCAGCAGTGCAAGGTATTACCAATGAGCTACGAGCTCCTTCTTGTAATTATGGAGTGAAATAAATACTTAAAGAGATATCAGCCACAATAAATACTCCAAGTATACATTGAATTTAAATCAATTCTTTGTACATTAAAAATGGAGTTGTTACACTTTTTCTTCTTCTCTCAAAAACCTAGAGAGTATTTTCTTGAGCTTGAAGAAGATAAAGAAATAATGGATGAGAGAGTGAATGGCAACCATGGGTGAGTTTGTATCATATACTAACTCATGTAGAGATATAACCATGGCTAATTGATAATAGTTAGGTTAATAAATATCTTAGGTAAAACAAAATTAGTGGACTAAGTCAATGCTTCTACAAGCTTCCACAGGCTTCATGCATGTGACTAATTTCCATCAAATTTTGGATTTACTTAAAATAAATAATCCTCACAATTATCATAAGCATGGTGTAAGTCTAATACACCCATGTAGTGTGTATCATCAAGCATGACACAAAAATGTACATTAATATATATCACATATACTATATACACACAAGTGAGAAAAAGAAATGTTTAAGTGAGTTATTATTTGTTAATGTAATATAGTATATCACATATACAATTATACATTAAATTATCAAATCAACACTTGATTTAATAATCCGGCTATATCACATATAACCGACTAATATCATATGTATCATGTTATCGAATCAACACTTGAATCGATAACCCGGCTATATCACATACAACCGACCGATACTAATATCGTGAGAATATAATACGGTATCATATACTTGTACTAATCTCGGTCCCGCACATATCACATATGCGCTCCTACTTCATTTTGCCTAAGCCAGTAAACCTCTGTGTAAGACTCTAAAGACTCGTCAATACGCCGGCAGTAGGTAATGATCACATCAAGAACCCACAAGCCGTCAGCAGTACTAGCTGGACGTAACGGCTACCCGGGTATTGAGTGATCAGAAGATCAACAAGCAAGCTCTCTCTAGCTCCTGTAAAGACTGTCAGTAACACTACCGTATAGTCCGGTATGTCCGTCTGATTTGTCGCATATCCAGTCTAGGGGTGGTAAACGTCAGACCCCAATAACTGATAAGTCGTTCCGATGTGAGGCTCATAACGGGTCGAGAAACTATTGATAACACTTATCAGTAAATCTCTGTATCAGCCCTGGCCAGGGACTTATCGTTATGGCCAATCGAGCACAGTGCAACATCAACCCCCTATACCAGGAGAGACGAATCCCTTCCTATCGCTCATTGCCTCCATGTGATTCGGGACTGTACCCAAAAGCCACCGTTTTGCACGTTCTCTTGAACGTGCTAAGGTGGAAATCAAAGCACAGTGGGAATCACACAAGACTCTATGACGATCTCGGGTCTACAGACTAATCTGTGCCAGTGTCATCAGAGAACTGCTATCTGAAGATAGGTATAATACCAACTAGGAGTTCTCGACGAGTCCGTTCAGTGTACCCAGTCTCCACTGAGCACCCGTATACCATCTTTGATGTCAAACACCAATGGATGTGGGATCATACATCGCCCATCATATGGGTCAAGATGCGTATATGCTAGTCTACTCTGGAATATCGATGCCCTGTCTCGATACACCCTTGACTAGGAACAATTATAGGATGTACTTGTGGACTACCCTTGGCCCCACTAGTATGATCTCCATCATAGTCCTGGTAGTCAAGTACACATCCTAATGGCTTTATCAACATGTGAGAGCAAGACAGTAGCACAATACAAGTTTACATGTTAAGACAAAGAGCAAACAGATACCATACTATCATGTCGAGCAAGAAAGTCCTCTCTATATATATCCAAGCATCCACTATAATATACATCTCATGTATAATAATAGCCTCTAGGGCATATACATAACTAACAATCTCCCACTTGCACTAAAGCCAGTTGTTGTAGTATCTCATATCCAACATCCCGAAGAGTCTCTCAAATTGTATCTAGGGTATGTCCTTCGTGAGTGGATCCGCTGTGTTATCCTTCGTGTCAACTCTCCTGACCTCGATCTTCCGGTGATCAACTATCTCCCGGATCAGGTGATACCACCTCAGAATATGCCTGGATCGCTGACAGGACCTGGGTTCCTTGGCCAAGGCCACTGCTCTATTGTTATCGCAATACAAAGGTATTGGATGCTCAATAGATGGAACAATACCAAGTTCAGTTATGAACTTCTTCATCCAAACAGCCTCTTCGGAAGTATCGTTGGCGGCGATGTATTCAACCTCCATCGTCGAGTCTGCCACGGTTTCCTGCTTGGAACTCTTCCAGCATACCGTCCCTCCATTGAGGGTAAAGACAAATCCCGAGACCGACTTAGAGTCTTCCTTATCACTCTGGAAGATCGAATCGGTAAAGGACTCCGCTTGGAGTTCTCCGTTACCATACAGTAAGAGCATCTCTTTAGTCCTTCTCAAGTACTTGAGAATGCTCTTCACAGCTGTCCAGTGACTCTCTCCTGGATCTGCTTGATACCTACTCACCACACTTAGTGAGTATGCTATATCGGGTCTGGTACATAGCATCGCATACATGATAGAGCCTACTGCCGAAGCATAGGGTATCTCTTGCATGCGAGCTCTCTCCAAATCAGTCTTGGGAGACATCTCTTTAGAGAGAGTGAGTCCTGAGATCGTGGGTAAATTCCCATGCTTGGACTCTTCCATACTAAACCTCTTTAGTATGGTGTCAATGTACCTGGATTGGGACAATCTCAGTATCCGTTTAGATCTATCTCTATAGATCTTAATTCCCAAGATGTAGGAGGCATCACCTAGATTTTTCATTGAGAATCTTTGTGATAAGAAGAGCTTAACCGAGTGCAGCATAGGAATATCATTTCCTATCAAGAGTATGTCATCCACATACAATACGAGGAAGACAACCTTACTCTCTGCAACCTTCTTGTATATACAAGGTTCGTCTACGTTTTTTACGAAGTCAAACTCTTTGACTACCACATCAAAATAGATGTTCCAACTCCACGATGCCTGCTTCTACCTGTAGATGGATTTAAGAAGCTTGCACACCTTCCCGATGCTCCCAATGTCCACAAAGCCTTCTGGCTGAGTCATGTACACGCTCTCTTCTAAATCACTATTTAGAAAGGCGGTCTTAACATCCATTTGCCAGATTTCATAGTCATGGTATGCAGCAATGGCAAGTAGGATCCGGATGGACCTAAGCTTAGCCACTGGAGAAAAGGTTTCATCATAATCCACACCTGGTCATTGACGAAAACCTTTTGCAATAGGTATAGCTTTGAAAGTCTCAACTTTTCCATCTACACCAAGTTTATTCTAAAAGATCCATTTGCTCCCAATAGGGTTTACCCCTTCAAGAGCAACTTCCAAAGTCCATACTTTGTTGGTGTACATGGATTCCATCTCAGATCGCATTGCATCCAGCCACTTCACAGAGTCCCCACTCGTGATGGCCTGCTCGAAGCTAGTTGGGTCATCATCTTCCATGATGCAATCCTCGCTCCCACCATCAACGAGAAAACCGTAGTATCTCTCAGGTGAATGAGGAACCCCACTAGATCAGCGGAGAGGCTAGGGTTCGTTGGGAACTATCGAATCCTCTGTTCTACCAAATCTTCTGTTGTAGTTTGTATCGCTGGAACTTCTTCCAGTTCTACCTCCCCGCCACTAATTTCCTTTGCAAGAAATTTGTTTTCTAAAAAGGTGGCATGTTGAGCAACAAACAACTTTTGTTCCTCAGGGTGGTAGAAGATATGTCCTCATAAATACTTGGGATATCCTACAAACTTGCACAGAACTGATCCTGCCTCAAGCTTGTCCGAATTTTGCTTTTTAACATAGGCCGGGCAACCCCATATCTTAACAAAATTAAGACACGGACACTTCCCCTCCCATATCTCATATGTAGTAGTAGGCACTGATTTGGTTGGAACTCTATTCAATAGGAATATGGCTGTTTCAAGCGCATACCCCCAAAAGGAAATAGGTAACTCAGCGGTGCTCATCATAGAGCGCACCATATCTAATAGAGTGTGATTCCTCCGCTCCGATACACCGTTGTGCTGTGGTGTATATGGAGGAGTAAGCTGAGAGAGAATCCCATTCTCTTTTAGATAGTCCAGGAACTTATTGCTCAAGTATTCTCCTCCGCGATCGGATCGAAGAACTTAAATACTTTTACCTGTTTGGTTCTCGACTTCATGTTTATATTCTTTGAATTTCACAAAAGGTTCAGACTTGTGTTTCAACAGGAACACATGTCCGTATCTTGAGAGATCGTCAATGAATGTAATGAAGTATGAGGAACCATTCCTGGCATGTGTAGACATGGGACCACATACATCACTATGTATCAGTCCCAAGAGTTCCGTAACTCTTTCTCCGTGTCCACTAAACGGAGTTTTGGTCATCTTTCCTTTGAGACATGAATGGCAAGTTTCATAAGATGATAATTCGAACGGATTCAAATATCCATCTTTATGTAATTTAGCTAGTCTTGTCGCATTGATATGACCTAGTCTACAATGCCACAAGAAGGATTCGTTCATTTCTGAACTCTTCCTCTTGTGTGTGTTTTGTACATTAAGAACCGTGGTTTGATCTAGAACGTATATGCCATTATTTAACGAGCCTGATCCAATCAACTTTTGATTCAGGAAGATATTCATAACATTATCCTGTACTACAAAATTATATCCTTCTTTACTTAATAAAGAAACTGATATAAGATTGCATATCAGGGTCGGTATGTAATAGCATTCATTCAGAATCAATGTATTACCATTTGGTAATACAAGATGATATTCGCCAAATGCTTTGGCTGCAACATTTGCACCATTCCCTACTCTTACGAAATGATCACCCATTTCCAGTTCTCTACCTTTCTTCAGCCCATGTAATATATTACATATGTGGGATCCCAATTCGGTATCTAATACCCAGGACGTAGAGTGAACTGAGAAACAGTTCTTGATAAAAAACACACCCGAAGAAGATGCATCAACATGCTTATTCTTCGTTTGGGCGGCATGGGAATCTGGATATATCCCTATTCCCTGCTCAGTCTTATAACAATTATAAGAAAGAACGGAACCAACGTTCCCCTACTCAGTATAACAAGCGGGTTCGGTCAATACATCCATATTATTATCTTGATTAAGGCCTGACATGGTCTCTACCTGGAGAGAGAGAGAGAAGAAAACACTTTAGCGTATGCTCTTGCAAGATTAGATTGGTTTATTATCTTATCTAATCAGGATGGCTCCCACTGTTTTTATCAAATCTTCCTTCAAACCCTAAAAGGTAAGATTAGCCAGGATTAATTACACTTTACAAGTTCTCCAATCTTTCAGCCAGGCTAGTCTTGGTATTTTGAGGGAGGTTCCCCGTGCTTTCGCACGGACCTAATTAAAATAAATCTCGATTTCTCAGAGGCATAACCCCGTAAACACCTTTCTAGACACCTACTTGATCGGCTAATTTTCATGTGTAAAACTCTCCCAGGAGTAAGTCTTACTCGCAGTGGGTATCGGGATCCAACTATCTCATAGAAGGTATGCAATCTCATTGCAAATTTCAACACTTGAAATTCCCGATAATATTTTTCCCCTGGCGTCCTATGACCTTGACGGAGGTCAACAAACCATAGGCTTCTAATCAAGTTCAACCCGTCATTTCCTGATTGAATTAAACCCACCCGCACGACCCTTGACGGAGGTCAACAAGGTCGTACGACTATCCTAAAACAATCGCATCATATGCAACAGATAAATACTAATCAGCTACCGCATACTACGCCTTAACGGAGGTCAACAAACGCAGCACGAATACTAAATAGGACTTATCTGAAATGACAGGGGGCTACGACAGGTTTTTATGAAAACTTTTTGCATAATGAACTTGATATCGTTGTAGAAACAAGTGATTTTTGAAAAGGAGTGTTTTTGAATCTTTTACTAGTTTCGCTAAAGAGGTCACTCCCGGTGAAGGGATCTCGGCTCTTTCCTTATCAAATAAGGTGCAGGATATTTCACAAATACCACTATGCAAAGAAAGAACTATAGAAGCAATAAAAAACAAAATCGAGTGTTGTAGCATCTGCTAGCTTTTGCTAAAGAGGTCACTCCCGGTGAAAGGGTCTCGGCTCTTTCTTTATCGAATAAGGTGCTGGATATTCTACAAGGAATACCGCTATGCAAAGCAAAAACTAGAGCTACCCTTTTTGAAAATTTGATTCTACAACATCTTTTAGGTTTCTTTCGTTTCATTAATCTCATTAACGAAGTCCCATCATTTATGCTTCCTAAGCATCACAGAAGAAACGAAAATACAACGTACGCTTATGCCATCTGCATTCGCCTAAGTGCCCCGTTATGCACCGTTAGGTTACTTAACTAACAGTATAACGGGATGGGACTAGCGCGGGTGCAAAACATAAGCAACGTTTATTATATATCATATATATAATAATAAAGCATTCGTCTCAAACATATAAAGTGATCACGTCATAGAATATCAGCAGCAGAAGATAACATATGAAATATTGGATATGCTAGGAGGTCCATGTTTTATTTTAAGTCTGTATAAAACACGGATTCCACGGTCGCAATAAATAGCCAAACCCACATCCCTAAACCCCTACGAGAGCGGCAAGCAACCCTACCAATTCTAGAGTTAGGAGATCCGAACTCGACTTCTCGAGATGGTCTCCTACTGGACTCTAGAACCCGGTTACTTGTGCTCCACTCCTTGGGTCTATCCAAATGCGGAAAAGTAAATAATATACAACAATGGTGACATCATCCTCAATCCGGAAGTGCCCCAATAAAAGAATATTACATATAATGAATTTTACATGAATGAAAATAAAAACTCTCATCTCACATAAAACCCCCGGCTATTCAAAACACGACGATCCAATATAACATATCACAGTAACACATAACATCACATGTCATCAACGTAAGTAAATATGCGTATCCCAATTGTCGTTGATATATAGCAACAAAACCGGCGATACACCATATATTACACTTACGGTCGCAGAAAAGAAAATGTCAAACTACAACATTTGGAATTCACAATCAGCTTAGACATCATAAACACGAAATATCACATATTTCAGATTTCATACCTAACTATATGAATTCCACATATTATATCACATTCCAGAAAAAGGTAGACAATATTAAACATTCCGATCGAATCAACAAACACCCAAAATTTTCCAAAAAGCTCAACATTTGAGAGTAGTTTAAAAATACTCAGAACATGCCACAGTACCAATGGACCAACCGTAGAAGGGTCAACCCTTGCCTCACCTATGGCGCCGCGGAACTACCGCAAACCCTAGGGTTTTACAGAGTTTCTTATGGTCATAGAATTGAGTTAAGGTTTCGTTCTTCTAAAGGGTCCATCGAATCACTTGCATGATATTTGAATGTTCTTTAACTTGGAAAAAATCCAACTCTTGGAAAATTTTCCGGCAAGGGTTAAAGTGGGTATTTGATATTCGTTCGAACCTTTTAACACCGTCTAAATTGACCCGAAAACATGTTAGACTTACGACTATGAAACACTCCAAATTGCATTTGTATAAAGATAACATCACATGCAAATTTAATAAAAACAAGCAAAACCTGAAATACCAAAACCCAGAGACTGGAACACTGTAAAAAATTGAACCCTGAATTCCTTAATGTAGCCGAGCAGGCCAGTTTTTGTACTGATGTGGCCAACCAAAAATAGGTGAGGGGGTTGAATTTTCTACAATGTTCATGTTGCATCTCATACAACATTCTGCAGTTGCTAAAATAATTTTTTGATACCTTAAAAATTCGACAGAAAGTTAGGTTTTAAATCAGGTGTTTCGAAGTTATTTCGGTATCGTAATCCTACAATATCCGTCTAATTCTCTAGCTTGGCTCTAATACCACTGTAAGGTTCCTAAGCACGACAGCAAGGTTTTGGGTAGTATCGTCCATACCAAATTTAAATTTTGCCATGCTAAAAGAACCCTAACCTAGAATCTTTAACTAGAGAATCATACGAAACATAGTGTAAACAACTTTACAACTAAGTGAACTAGGAATACAACCTTTGTAGACCGGTCCTTCACTTCAATAGCTCCATGTAGTAGTCCCTTCACTCCAAGTAGTGACCTTCCAGACTCTAGCATGGCTTCACAAGAAGAAGGAATGAGCTTGCACGAAGTCTTCGAGGCCGAAGATGATCTACGTCGAGGAGACACTAATCCAAGCTACCTCTTCGCTTATGTGGGATTAGTGAAGCTAACACCCTAAACTAAATGGCTAATCTAGTAAAGGATGATGAAGTAGGATTTTTGCTCACTTATGAATTAATTTTCTCACTCTTTTTCCTCTTCTCTCAAAAACCTAGAGAGCTTTTTCTTGAGCTTGAAGAAGATGAAGAAATAATGGATGAGAGAGTGAATGGTAACCATGGGTGAGTTTGTATCATATACTAACTCATGTAGAGACATAATCATGGCTAATTGATAATGGTTAGGTTAATAAATATCTTAGGTAAAACAAAATTAGTGGACTAAGTCAATGCATCTATAAGCTTCCACAAGCTTCATGCATGTGACTAATTTCCATCTAATTTTGGATTTACTTAAAATAAATAATCCTCACAATTATCATAAGCATGGTGTAAGTCTCATACACCTATGTAGTGTGTATCATCAAGCATGACACAAAAATATACATTAATATATATCACATATATACTATATGCACACAAGTGAGAAAAAGAAATGTTTAAGTGAGCTAATATTAGTTAATGTAATCTAGTATATCACATATACAATTATACATTAAATTATCAAATCCACACTTGATTTAATAATCCGGCTATATCATATATAACCGACTAATATCATATGTATCATGTTATCGAATCAACACTTGAATCGATAACCCGGCTATATCACATACAACCGACCGATACAAGTATCGCGAGAATATAATACGGTATCACATACTCGTACTAATTTCGGTCCCGCACATATCACATATGCGCTCCTACTTCGTTTTGCCTGAGCCAGTAAACCTCTATATAGGACTCTAAAGACTCGTCAATACGCCGGCAGTAGGTGATGATCACATCAAGAACCCACAAGCCGTCAGCGGTACTAGCTGGACGTAACGGCTACCCGATTATTGATCGATCATAAGATCAACAAGAAATCCCGCTCTAGCTTCTGTAAAGCCTGTTAGTAACACTACCGTACAGTCCGGTCTGTCCATCTGATATGTCGCTTATCCAGTCTAGGGTGGTAAATGTCAGACCATAATAACCGATAAGTCGTGCCGTTGTGAGGCTCATAACGGGTCGAGAAACTACTGATAACACTTATCAGTAAATCTCTGTATCAGCCCTGGCCAAGGACTTATCGTTATGGCCAATCGAGCACAGCGCAACATCAACCCCCTATACCGGGAGAGACGAATCCCTTCCTATCGCTCATTGCCTCCATGTGATTCGGGACTGTACCCAAAAGACACCGTTTTGCACGTTCTCTTGAACGTGGTAAGGTGGAAATCAAAGCACAGTGGGAATAACATAAGACTCTATGACGATCTCGGGTCTACAGACTAACCTGTACCAGTGTCACCAGAGAACTACTATCTGACGATAGATATAATACCAACTAGGAGTTCTCGGCGAGTCCGTTCAGTATACCTAGTCTCCACTGAGCACCCGTATACCATATTTGATGTCAAACACCAATGGATGTGGGATCATCCATCGCCCATCATATGGGTCAAGATACGTATACGCTAGTCTACTCTGGAATATCGATGCCCTGTCTCGACACACCCTCGACTAGGAACAATTATAGGATGTACTAGTGGACTACCCTTGGCCCCACTAGTATGATCTCCATCATATTCCTGGTAGTCAAATACACATCCTAAGGGCTTTATTAACATGTGAGAGCAAGACTGTATCACAATACAAGTCTACATCTTAAGACAAAGAGCAACCAGATAGCATATTATCATGTCGAGCAAGAAAGTCATCTATATATATATCCAAGCATCCACTATAATATACATCTCATGTACAATAATGGTCTCTAGGGAATATACATAACTAACAGTAACTATTGCCATAGATAGGATTAAATCCTTGAGCGCCTCACGTGCTCCCCACGAGGACGCCAGCGCCAGCACCAACCCCTTAGGATTAAATCCTATGTTGGCGCCGCACGTGAAGCTCACGTGAGCGCAAATGTGTAAAGCGCCTGTCACGCCCCGCTTCTCCGTAAGCGGAAACGATGACGCGGCAAGCCCGCAACGTATTACTATGAAAATACGTTAAGCGTAGTTAAGCAATATAACAATGAGTAAGAATGATAAGAGTAATAAAATGAAACAGCGACTTTATTTACATTCAACTTTACAAACAACTGTTTGAAAATAAAAGATAGAATAATAAAAGTAAATGCCTAAAAAAATGGCATAATGAAAGTAGGTGCGGGCTGGAAGGAGCTAGTAGTCAGGCTGGGCTACAATCTGGTCCAAGTCCTCCTGGCGCGACTCTACGTCTTCAGATTCTGGTCCTCCTGACGAACATTCCAAAGAAAGAAAATAGAGAGGAATGTCGTCAGCAAACTAGCGCTCGGTAAGTCCTAAAAAAAAGAAAGAGAAGATAGTATATAATGTGAAATGAACAGGAAAAGTTGTATATGATCGTTCACAGGTATAAGATAGTTATTCTAACGTGGTTATTTGTAGTTTGATATGGAAGGTATTCATGTATACGAGAGGAGTCCATCTTACCCCGTGGACTATGGTAACATGTAGTACAAAGCCCCATCATAACCCACGAGACAACGGCACGTGAATTTATGTAGGTGTTTTTAAAGCGACCTCTCGTGCCACGATATACGTTCTGTACCAATCTACCCCTTTATCCCAGCATATTGTATTGTATAAGTTAAGATTATAGGTCTTGGCCGAATCCATGGATAAAAAATATACAAATTCATGTTCAAGATGTAATCATGTATTCAGGTAGTCATGTCAAGTTCACGTCAACTATAACCATGGTTCGGTCAAGTCGAGTCAAGTATTCAAGTTTGAGTTGATATTTGAATTCGTGTGTTCAGGTTCATGATCACGTATTCAGGCTTGTGTTTGATTTTGTATTCTGGTTTGAGTTTGGATTCATGTTGGAGTTAGAATCTTATGAAAGAACTTTGTTCTTGCAACATTTTAAGTTCGGGAGTAATCGGAAACTGCTGTACCTGGACGGCAGGATTTGTATCATTTTTAAAGATAATTGTCATTGATAACTCCGTTAAGTTGTATTACCTGAATAGGCAAGCACTCACCTTCTCCAGCTCCCTGGGGCTCAAGAGAATTAATCCCGCATAAACCTATATTAAACTAAAGTCCTTAAAATATTATTTTGCATATGTCGAGAGGGTTTTATGAAAAATACTTTAATAAAGTTTAAAAATAAACCTTGAGGGTGATTTATAATATTTAGAGTTTTCATGAACATGGATTTTAATTTAAATGGTATTTTTGGTGATGAAACTTAGCCTTTTTAAAAATTTATGATATTTTATTGAAAACTAGCTCTTTTGGAAACTTGATGGTATTTTATCAAAAAATTTAAATCTTCATTTTTAAAAATATAGTTTCATAACATGTTTTTATTGAAAATATGAATTCATAGTTTTATATAATTTTCCAAAATTTAGTTTTTATTTAGAAAACTCGCATTTCTTAAAAACCGTATTTTTTTTCTTTCGAGACCGAATACTCCGTAAGGAGTTCTGCATCTCGCTCTACTGTCCCGAGGATATGTGATAATCCTCACCATCCACTAGCGGGTTCTCTAACGAGGGTTGTAGAGACATATTTTTCATGGATTACAAAATACTGATTAAAAGAAACCCGTTTTGAAAAGGTGTGGTATTTTAATGAAAATCTTATTCTTTAAAATAGCTATATGTTTAGAGTACCATGCTATGGAACCATAGTATGCATATGGGATAGGTAGTTACCCCATGAAATTTTTCCTAAAGGTATTCAACAATTATTGAAAATAAGAGTCATACTAAAGTTCATGGTATTTTAATGAAAAGTTCATTATATGGTAGTTTCACATGAAAATTTTGGTTAAATTCAAAGCTAAAAAATTGTAATCAAAGTTAGAAATAGGGTGGTAAAATTTGTTTGACCTATGTATTAAGGAAAAGGAAGTTCCAACTTCTAAAAAAATGTATCGGAAGCTACTCCACTTTACCGATATATTTTTAAGAAATGATTTGAAATGAAAAGATGAAGAGATGAGAGGGAATTACGGCTTTATAAATTCGAGAAGAGAGTAAGGAAAAAGGATGGGGCTTCGCGGTGTCGCGGAAGTTCCAAAAACGGCTTCGATGTTCGATGGAAGGAGCTTGGTTGCTAACTCCATTTGACTCCACTTGCACTTAGAAACTTTTTGAATGATTTTACTAGAAATTTTCAGAATAGAGGGGAGCTAGGGCATGGGGTGGTATTTATAGTGAAGAATTAGGGTTTGGGAATTAAAATTTTGGATTAAAATGTATTAAAAATGTGTGAAATGGTGAATTGAATAGTCTCTGTTTGATTGCAGGAAAATCAAACAGTGCAGAGGAGTTAAGAGGAGTCAAAAAGACAAGTGTGCAAAGCACGGAGGTGATTGGGGCATTTTCGACAGTCGGCGCCTGCCATTTGGTGTTTGGGCAGTCGGATCTTAAGGCCTTGCATCGAGATTCGTGCCACGTATCAAGTTGGGTGTGTACACCTCATTGTGCTTGTTTGATTTTTCTGAAACTTTCCGTTTCTCCGTGTATTGCACGTGCAACTCTTAACCTTCCGAAAAATTAAAAAGAAAAAATCTGAAAAATAATTGGGTCTGATGAAAATCGAACGCACTGGCTATTTCACAGCAGTGTAGAGGCTTTAGTAGTGAGTTATAAGTTGCTTCTTGTTTTTATTTAACAAAAAATAACTTTTAACTCTTACACTGGCCGAAATACACCTTTATGTGAAATACAAGAAATTTCTGTACAGGAATTTCAGAGTACATAGAGACTAATTTTCAAAAAGATAAGAGTATCATGTATGCATATCTTCTTCTCTTTTCCAAGTTGATTCTCCTGGCGAATCCTTTCTCCACATCACTCGGACCAAGTTTACCTCCTTGTTCCGTAATGTTTTCATCTTTCGGTCCAGGATCTCAACTGGTTGTTACTTGCAGGTTAGGTCGGTTTGTACTGTTAGCTCTAAGTGATCAAGTATGTGGCTGGAGTCACTTACATATCTTCGTAGCTGGGATATGTGGAACACGTTGTGTACTCCTTCCAATGAGGGTGGTAGTGCTAAACGGTATGCCACTTCTCCAACTCGTTCGAGTATATCGAACGGTCCTATGTATCTTAGACTTAACTTACCCTTTTTGCCAAAACGTATCACTCCTCTGTTTGGAGAGATCTTCAGGAATACATGATCTCCAGGTTGGAACTCCAGATGTTGACGCTTTGCATCTGCCCAATACTTATGTCGGTCTTCGGCTATTCGCATTCTTTCCCTGATCGTACGAACCACGTCTATAGTTGCCACGATCATCTCTGGTCCAAGGAGTTCACGATCTCCAACGTCGTCCCAACTCAACGGGGAACGACATTTCCATCCGTAGAGTGCTGCGAATGGTGTCATCCTAATACTTGCCTGATAGCTGTTGTTGTATGAAAACTCCACAAGGTGTAGGCGATCTTCCCATGAACCTCCCAAGTCTAGCATACAGGCTCTTAACATATCTTCCAGAATATGAATTGTTCAATCGGACTGTCCGTCTGTTTTTGGATGATAAGCCGTGCTGAAATTTAGACTCGTTCCCAAGCTAGCTTGGAGACTCTGCCAGAACTTGTTAGTGATATATTCCATAGAAGTCATTATTGTATAGTACTGGTTTCTATACTATATTTTGGAAGCTTGGGATATTCACAGATATAATAACAGTCTTGCTCAAAATGGTAGTATGCTAATTGGTTTGATTCTATCTTAATATGTGTATATGTTTCTTTTAATATATCGCTAATACATATTGGTAGAGCCCTTAGGATCTTTGCTTGACTACCAGCGTTGTGATGGCAGTCACACTAGTGGAGGCTGGGTAGTCTATAAACATATCCTTATAAAGGTCCCTAGTCGTAGGATTATCGAGACGGGGCATCGATACTCCAGAGTAGACTAGTGTATACGCTTCTCATCCCAGCAGGGGAGATGGTCTGTCCCACAGCCATTGGTATGTCGTCCTGGAGATAGTATAGAGGTTCTCATTGGGTTCTGAGTTACACTGGACAGACTTATTGGAAACTGCTGGTTGGTATTATACCTATCATCAGGTTGCAGTTCCCGGATGGCATGAGTACAGGTTAGTCCGTTGACTTGACATCACTATTCGTCTCGAGTGTGTTCCCACTGTACTTAGATTACTACGTACCATGGCTCAAAGGAGTTGTGCAAATAGGAAGTAGTTGGGTGCAGTCCCAAAGCACTGGAGGCAGTGGTGGTCAGATAGGATTCGTCTCTCCCGGTATTGGGGGTTGATATCGTGCTGTGTTCGGAAAGCCATTACACAAAGTCCCTGGCAAGGGCAAGCGAGATTTACTGGTAAGTACTCCAGGAGTTTCTTAGGGTGTATTGGGCTCTACCCCAGCATAACTTATTATGCTATTAGGGGTCTGACGGTTACCATCCCCCTAGGCCCGATATGCGAGTATCTTAGACGAACAGACCGGACTGTACGGAGATTATCACAGATAGGCTCGGTAGGAGTTCGGATATGTTTGCTCATCGGCCTTCTTATCAACAGATACCTGGGTAGCCATTACGTGCAACTAGTACCGCTGACGGACTTGTAGTTAAACCCACTGCCAGCATACTGTCGAGTCTTTAGAGTCCCACACAGAGGGTTTCTCTGCTTCGGGCGAAACGATGTAGAGGCCGTATGGTTTTATGGCAGGGTTCCGATCATATACATGTACTAGCTGCACGAATGTTGTACGGACGGATAATACTAGTGCGGTTTGGTGTAAGCTGGATTCTAGTATTATATTATTGAACTATTATTATCTCATTGTATTCGTATTTTTCAGAACACGAATAAGGGTATGTATATACGGTGAAGGCATTCTTGTAATTTCACAAGAGATGCTTCTAGAAAGGGACACCTCATTATTGTTAGTAATATGTATGCCCTAGAGGCCATTATTGTATAATATAGTGGATGCATGGACATATATATAGAGGACTTTCTGGCTTGATATGATAGTATACTATCTGGTTGTCTTTATCTTAACATGTTCACTGGTATTATTATACTGTCTCTCATATACATGTTGATAAAGCCCTTAGGATGTTGGCTTGACTACCAGGTCCGAGTAGTATGATCCGCATCATAGTCCGGTTTTTGTTATATCATAGCAAAACACTAATCATCTAGTTTCGATTCTAGTGTTAATTAGCACCCCAAAACTTTTAAAATGGCATGCTTGATGCTAGCAAAACCCAGTGGTGGTACTAACTGTCACGGCCCAAAATTGTAGAACGTGACTAGCACTTAAATCATGCAACGTCTAGAGGCGTAACATAATCTAAGTAAGCCAAAGCCCTTAAATCTAAACCATTTAAAGAAATAGAGTGAAAGAAAACTTGTTTTAAAGTTAAGTTAACATAGAAAAGTCATTTTGGAATTCTTTATAATAAGGTCAGGTTTTTGTAAAAATTGTGGCAGAGTTTCCTTTGTAAAAAATGGCCCAAAATGGGTACAACACATGAATATACATAAATAGTGAATAAAGGCATCCTCAAATGGAAGCTAGCTCTTCGCCGAACGGCGGAACACAACCACATGCAAGATATATCATCATAATAAGGAATCAACATATAAAAGCTAGAGAATAAGAAAGCACCGCGTCGGCTCACTTGAGCTCGACACCAGAGAATAAAATACACAAACTCACAGTCTAAGTTACATATACATAGGGTCGATGAAGTGTACTAGATACAAAATAATTAAACATAGTGGGAACAAAATAATATCCTCCCAAAAACCCACCTATGCGCAAAAGTCGCAAGTCGATGCAAAGGAGCAGAAGAAGAAGTATGCCCGCCGCTACTATGCTGACGGGTCGGACCTGTAAGATACTGTGGCACAACGGGGATGAATTTTCAACTCGTGAGTAGTAAGTAACATCTAATAAGGCTATCACAAGCATTCACGCAAACGTGTCGCAACCCATGTGTACCACAATGATGCTATGCACCAATATGAATGCATCATGAATGAATGATCAAGCACGAAATATGGTAATATATCTGGTATGAGAAAAATTCTGTGCTCTTATCTTAGTAAAACTTTTGTATAATAAAACTGGGGTATCATCAAATGAAATCGACAGAAAACCGTGCCAATATCGACACAAATATATATATATATGTCAAATCTCGGTAGCCGTCTCTCAGATCAGCCTTCAAATCTGTCAAATCACATGACTCCGGTCGGTATCCTCTGGATGACCGCCGGGTCAACAATCACCGGTAGGTAATGTTCCTCTGCCGGGCGCAACGCCTTCTCAATACGTCCATTTTGCCCCATGGTACCTTACCAGGTCCACCATGTACCCGCAGACGATGCGTCCCCCTCCTCGAATCGGGTGTATGTACATACGTGGCTCAAGAACCGAGAAAACTCATGGTGGACGCCACACACATCATATCACGAGAAAACCACAAAAATCTATTTTGAAAATAGGTCGTAGATCATCACAACCTTAACTTAACTAAAACCTATTTCTATTAAAAACCTAGTAAGCAACATTAAGCCATTTTAATGTAAAACTAGATGGATTAGCAAGCCTAGTAGCCATTAATCACACATGATATCCTAATCAAGACATGTAAAACTTAATTAAATCAAATCTCATATAAACACACACTAATCATGAAATTAATTGCATGAACTCCTAATTAAGATAATTAAAAGCCATATTAGCAAAGTAATCAACTAGATTATATTTGATGAAGCCATTAGATATTAACTACAATTAGCTAACTTAATTAAGTGATAAAAACCATAACTTTAACCTAAACCCTTCTCCTTAAAACTCTATTTTGAATTAAAACTATATTGACACCTAATTAAAATTAGATTAAAGCAAATAATTAACAAAGTAACAATTGGATTAAGTTTTATATCTCAAGGATTTTGGAAGATCCAACTTGCTAGCATTGGCCACCCAAAATGCTAACTTGCTTCAAGATCCAGGCTTAGTTTAGGCAAAAAAAATCTTGTAATAATTTAACTAGAAATTAGGGTTGAGTTTGTGGATTTTTGAGTGAGTTTTTATGGGATTTTTCAAGTGAAGAAGAAGAAATGGAGAGAGGGGGGTTTGCCAAGTTCTGGCCGAACTTGGGAGGAGGGAAAAGTGTGGGTGAGTGAGTGAGAAGAAAAAGAAACATGCAACCCATACCTAATATAATATGCACCATACTTTTTTTTCTTTAAATTTTATATTTTGTATTTAAGCTTTCATGTAAATTCTAAAACCTAGAACCATTTGATCAAACATCTTGTGTTTAGTTGTCATGGTGCACAAATATGTATTAACCCATATTAATTTGTAATTAACACTAATCTAGTGTGTATGTGCAAGTTTAAAATAATATTTAAAAATAAATAATTAAAGAAAATAATTAAATAAGTAACTAATAAAACACCCATACATAAGCCATTACATAATTAAAGTAGGTATAATTGTGTTTATGTGGAAAAATAATTATAACTGGGTTTTACGGAAAACGCGTGGTGTATTACTAATTATCAAACAATTAACCTAAACGATTTTTAAAACGTTACAATCTTCCCCCTTTAAACAAATTCGGTCCCCGAATTTAAAATCTAACTACGCGTACCTTCGAAGAGATGGGGATATCTCTTCCTCATCTCGTCCTCGGCTTCCCACGTGACCTCTACGTTGTTCGGGCCACGCTAAAGAACCTTTATGGACGGTAGGACCTTTGACCTCAGTTTCTTCACTTGCCGATCCAGAATAACTGCTGGCTGCTCGATGAAAAAAAAATTGCGCTCCAGCTGGATAGTCTGATGCTGTATCGCGTGAGAGGGGTCTTGAAGGTACTTGCGGAGCATCGATACATGAAACACGGGGTGAACATCCGGAAAACTAGGTGGAAGAGCTAAACGATAAGCAACTGCACCAACTCGCTCGAGAATCTCGAAGGGTCCAACGAAACTGGGACCAAGCTTCCCTTTCTTCCCGAATCTCATCACTCCCTTCATTGGAGAAATCCACAAGAAAACATGATCACCTACAGCAAATTCCAGTCTATGATGACGTCTATCCGCATAAGATTTCTTCCTACTTTGGGCTGCTCTCATCCTATCTCGAATCAACTGGAACTTCTCTGTCGTCTCCTGCACAAGTTGCGGTCCCAAAACACTGCTCTCACTGAGCTCTGTCCAGCAAACTGATGATCGACATTTCCTCCCATACAATGCCTCGAAGGGTGCCATCGGAATCGTCTCCTGGAAGCTGTTGTTATAGAACAACTCTATCACGGGCAAGTGACGATCTCAACTGCTACCGAAATCTAGAACACAAGCTCGGAGCATGTCCTCAAGAGTCTGTATGGTCCGCTCTGACTGACCGTCGTTCTGCGGATGGAAAGTTGTACTGAAACTCAATCGGGTGCCCAAAGCCTCCTAAAGTTTCTTCCAAAGGCGAATGGTGAACTGAGTTCCTCTATCGGACACGATACAAGTAGGAACGCCATGTAGTTGCACAATCTCATCAATATAAATCTGAGCATACTGAGCAAATCCGAAAGTGGTCTTTACTGGAAGAAAGTGAGCTGCTTTCGTCAATCGGTCTACGATCACCCAAATAGAGTCATACCCCCGACTGGTCCTAGATAGACCCATAATAAAATCCATAGAGATCTGCTCCCACTTCCACTCCGGAATGGGCAAAGACTGTAACTCTCCTGCCGGCCTCTGATACTCGGCCTTGACTTGCTGGCAAGTCAGGCATCTCGAAACGAAGTCTGTGACATCTCTCTCCATCCTTTCCCACCAGTAGACATCTCTCAAGTCATGGTACATCTTGGTGGAACCCAGATGAACACTATACGCTGATTGATGTGCCTCCTCTAAAATCTCACGTCTTAGCCTCTTGGAATCTGGCACACACAGTCGAGTCCCAAATCGTAGTCCTCCATGATCATCGATCATGAACTCTGAATCTCTGCCCTGTCGAATCTGCTCCATGATCTCTGACAAACGGGGATCACCAGACTGTGCCTCATGGATACGGTCAAGTAAGTGTGGACGTACACGGACATGGCCAAGCTGTCCCCCGGTCGAAGTAAACTCGAACTGTACTCGGCTATCACATAGAATCTGCCAATCTGCCGTCGACTGTCTCTGAACTGCGCTCAAACAAGACAAGCTACCTCCGGGACTACGATTCAAAGAATCTACCACAACATTCGCCTTCCCGAGTGATAAAGAATCTCGCAGTCATAGTCCTTCACAAGTTTCATCCAACGGCGCTATCTCAAATTTAGATCTCGCTGTTGAAAGATGTACTTTACGCTCTTGTAGTCCGTAAATATCTGACAAGACTCTCTGTATAAGTAATGCCTCCAAATCTTGAGTGCAAATACCACCGCGGTCATCTCTAAGTCTTGTGTGGGTCTGCTCGTGCTTCTTCAACTGCCGAGAAGCATCGCAAAAAACAACAAAACTGTCCGATTCTGAAGGCAAAGATAATACTGGCGCAGTAGTCAAACGGGTCTTCAACTGCTGAAAGCTCTGCTCGCATGTCTCGGTCCAAAGAAATGGAACTCCTTTCTGGGTCAACACGGTCAGCGGTGAAGCTATACGAGAAAAATCCTGAACAAAGCGTCAGTAGTAACCGGCCAAACCCAAAACGCTGCGAACCTCCGTCACTGATACAGGTATGGGCCAGTGCTGAACGACCTCGATCTTCTTCGGGTCCACACGTATGCCATCTCTCGTAACCACGTGACCCAAGAAATCAACACTATCCAACTAGAAGGCACAGTTGGAGAATTTAGCGAATAGCTGGTGCTCCCTCAAAGTCTGCAACGTAATCCTCAAATGCTTCTCATGCTCTCGGCTCCGGGAGTATACTAAAATGTCATCATTGAACATAATAATAAACTGATCATGGAACAGCCTGAATATGTGGTTCATCAAATCCATGAACGCTGCTAGGGCATTGGTGAGCCCGAATGACATCACCAAATACTCATAATGCCCGTAGCGCATGCGAAAAGCAGTCTTCGGAATGTCATCCTTCCGAACCTGCAACTGGTGATAGCCCGACCGTAAGTCAAACTTCGAGAAATGTCCCGCACCCTGAAGCTGATCAAATAAATCGTCAATGTGAGGTAGGGGGTATCTGTTCCGCACAGTAACTCGATTCTACTGACGATAATCGATGCACAAACGCATACTGCCGTCTTTCTTCTTGACGAACAGGACATGAGCTCCCCAAGGTGACACACTCGGACGAATAAGCCCTTTATCCAGCAAATCTTGCAACTGATCCTTCAGCTCTTTAAGCTCCATCGGGACCATCCGATATGGTGGTATAGAAATAGACCCCGTGCCATGGATCAAGTCAAAGCAGAACTCGATATCGTCCTCTGGTGGCAATCCAGGAAGCTCGTCAGGAAAGACATCGGAAAACTCCCTCACTATCGGAACCTGGTCCAGCGGGACCTCTGCGGCTCTAGCATCACGTATATACGCTAAGAATCCCTGACATCCTTTCCTCAAAAGCTGACTAGCGTGAAGAGAAGAAATCAAACTGGGAAGGGTGACGCTACGGTCTCGCTAAAAAACAAGGACTGGCTCACCCAAAAAACTAAATTTGACTACCTTCTCACGTCAGTCCACGGACGCATAACACGTGCCTAGCCAGTCCATGCCAAGAAGAACGTCGAATTTTAACATCTCGAGAAGAATCCCTGTAATACCCAGCCCTTTTTATACTATATATATATTTCTCCTTCACTTATAAAATTTAATTATTTATAATTATTTAATTATTTTTAAAGTCCCAAATCTTCCCTTTTCTTTTTCCTTATTCCAAACCCCAACCCATATTAAGTTAAGCCACAGCAAATTAATTTAAAGCCTAACATAACCCCAGCCCAAGCTTTAAAAAACCCCTAGACTTTCCATTCCCAGCCCAGAGATTTTTCCCATTCAATTAATATATATATAAACCTCTTTTTCCAGCCGGCCCATCATTTTCTATCTCCCTTTTAAATTCCCTGGCCCAACTCGCCCCCGGCCCGTTTTCCCTTTTTCCATTTAAATCTTTTTTTCCCTTGTACTGGCCCGGCCCACTCTTCCCTCACCCGCTTCGACCCGACCCGACCCGCCTTCTCCTTCTCCCCCAACGACTCTCTTCCTGATCTCCCGCGCGATCCGCCTTCTCCGCCGCGCTCGTGTCGGCCACGCTCGCGCTCGTGTCGGCCACGCTCGCGCACGACGCGCCCCACACGGTCCACTCAACGCACACCCTCGATCTCCCCCATCTCATTCTCATATCCTCTCTCCTCCTCCTACTCCTTCACCCAACCCACTGCTTCGAATCCCATCCCTCGCCATCGCCGTCGACGACGACTACCGATCGATCTTCCTTCATCACTTCACCCCCTCCCACGCTTTCCCCACCACACCATCAGATCCCGACCGACTCCCCTGCACCCATCTCGACGACCCCTGCACACCCAATCTCGCCTGCAACCGACGACGTCGATGAGCTCCCCACTACCCCGAGCCGCCTCGTCGACCCGAGCACCACCACCTCGCCACCACCAAGCCCTCCTTCTCTCTCTCTCTCTGTCTAAACTCTCTCTCTCTCTAAATCCCGACCTCCCTCTCTCTCTCTCTAAATCTCTCTATCTCTCTCACTCTGTTTCTCTCTCTCTCACCCTCTGTTTCCTCCTTCTCTCTCTCTCTCTCTGTCTAAACTCTCCCTTTCTCTCTAAATCCCGACCTCCCTTTCTCTATCTTCCTCTACTCTCTATCCCTCTGATCTCTCTCTCCACCTCCCTCTGACACTCTCTCCTCCTCACTCTCTCTCTCTCTCCATCTATATCACCCTCTCTCTCCTTCTCAAACCTCTCTATTTCACTCTCTCTCTCTTTCTGATCTCTCCCCCTCTCTTTCTCTGTTCTTTTCTCTTGATCCAACTTCCTCCCCTCTTGAACTCGACTCCTCCACTCACAACCCCCATTGTCCCTGCGACCATTGTCTCCGACCATCTCCGAGACCCCAGCAACCAAGCCGCCGCTGCCGAGACTCGAGTTCGAGCCAAGTCAAGTTGCCGTGCCGCGCGTGTGTCGCGTTCGTAACGTTACCGTCACCGTACATCCCCGAGACATGTCCAGGCAAGTTCTCTACTTGCTACATGCTAAGTTATCTTTGTTACAAATTAAATTAGTATAGATTCCGTAGTAATTTTCCTGATAAGTTATATTACGTACATGTTCGATGCATGTTCCCAAAGGAAATACTTTTCTAATTTGACGGAACTGGATTTCTTATATTGGCCCTTGTAGTGATTAATATCTTGTGCAAGTTTCGCTGGAAAATATGACCGTTAACGACTAAAACGACTACCCCCAAGTTACTCGTAAAACTGGAATTTTCTTGTACCTGAAAACCGTTAAAATCACCATAAATTATATACACACTGGAACGATGCATTCAAGGGCTTAAATTGAAGACGACTCGACAAACTATAATCCTATACAAGTTTCTATTAGTTTCTGTACTTAAATGGTGACAAGATTTGGATCGGAGTGCGACTCTGGACTGCAGTCCAGAGTGACTCTGTTTACTGTGTGCTGTCCCGTAATGAGTACCACACTGTTTTCCTTAACCCGTAGGTTGCGGAAATCCACTGTTTATGAAAGGTGAATCTGTTAGCTAGACAACACAAGTAGTTTCATTCTGTTTCGTTGTTGTTTGTTATTTAAGCTGTAATTTAAAAGATCGGGACGCATAACAGTCCCAACAGAATCAGAATTGACATATTAATGTTAAACAGTATATAACTCCTGACGTACAGATGAGATTGATGATCCGTCTATTGCGTTGAAAACCTTACTGAAAACCCTAAATTTCATCCAACTTTAGCGTCGCTAAAATCTGATCCCAATTGGGATTAAAATGGGTTGCGAAACGGACTTCTGATTCTGAAACCGGATTTTCAGCCGTGAACGCTTAAAATGAAATGGCTATAATTAATGATCCTGGAACCCGATTGGCATGAAACCAAATTCGCTGGATAGATAACTGAACATACTATTTATTCCCCGTTCATTGTTTCACTAAATTGTAACCGTATGATTTATGATACATTATTCAAGTGGTAGATTACTAATTCATGACATCCTAAACATTCTTTATATACCGTTTACGCATCATATTATACACATGTCATTACATTGATAACCTAGTGATAACGTGCATTTACCCAGTGTTAGATTTTAGTGATGATTGTGGCAAGTACGTTAGCGTTCGTGTATCAGTGAATAAGTGAAAGTGATACGTACTTGTACACAATCAGTGAACCTTATGATTCTATTGCATTGTCGACGTCTGTGGAACGCGTGTACGTGTGACTATAAGTGGTATGGGACACTTATGGAAGCTCTTGCATGGGTGTCACAGATAAGGCACCAGGCACTGCCATTTATCCTAGGTATTAGTCAGGACGTGCTTGATGGAGGTCCTGCCTCCAGTTCTCGTGCAGACTTGTCGCAGACCGATTGGTATTTAGGGTTATGGTTAGCGTTTGATATAGACCACGGGGTGTGGGGTAGTTTGAGTGTGAGTTCAACAGAATCTCGGGAGTCCCTTGCCGGCTTATATATATGGAGATTTACAGGGTACATGATTATTACCGTGATATACATGTTGGGCCCGTGGTCCCTTACCCTTGGGTGGAGGACACTCGCGAGTGGTTGACTCTCACACGTGGACTGACGATAGGTTTAGTGACCTGTACAGTGAGACTTAGAGACTGATAGGGGTGATAGTATCGATATACATACTTACTGCGTTGACATACGTGGCATATTATTTTACTGCTTTTACTGTTCCGCTGCATTGATTACTGCATGATCATACCTATACCGTCATTGATTTACTGTTATATTTATCCATTATCACTGTTAAAATTGTCACATGATTACATATATTATATTGCTATCGTGTCGCTCTGACGACCTGAGTATGCATGCTCAGTGTGAGGAGAAGATTTAACCTGGACCAGGACTAGACGTATATCACAGACACCTCGACTTTCTATTCAGAGTTATATCCTTGGTTTCCCATCAGGTCAGTTCTTTACATTGTTTCATTCAGTTACTGCATTTCTCAGTACCTGCGCATTATTTACTGTTTACCATGAAAAACTAGAAGCCGAAGTGTGACTACGGCAGGACTTTTCCTTGACCGTAGGAGCATGGCTGGCCTTGTCAATCCCTCGTATCCCGTATTTTAGGAAGCGGGGCGTGACATGATTTAGTTGGTATCATAGCCCAGGTTTGTTTCGATTGGGATTGCAGTTTTCCGTGTAGAGCTTGACAGTCTAAGGCATCCTTCAGTCTAGATTGTAAACTTGATATCCTTGATCCATATTCACATTGAGTGTTCTGCTATCCATTCACTAGGGTTCCAGGTGACTTGGCAAAGTTTCGTGGTTGTAATTGTGAACTACATCACGATTACACTACCATACTCTGTTTACTGTTTAAGTGATTTAAAGTCACACAGTTGATTTTTCCACTTGTAATGAATTTCATCACATCTGATATTCTTGAATCGTTGCCCAATCCATATTATATTTTGATTCTTATAACTTGTGCCTTATATCATCCTCAAAATTATTATTTCAGGATCATGTCGTCCAACGACTCTTCCTCTATCTCCACTCTCCAGAATCAGGCTATTGAGATTCTGAGTGTACTGCAAGGTCTGAAGGAAGCCCAGGAGCGAACAAACGACTTATTAGCTGAAAGACTGAGAAGGCAGATGAGTCAGGCACCAGCGGGAGTCTCCAATCATAAAGGGATCCCCGTTAGACGAGGGAAAGAGAAGAAGATGAAGCGCCAATTTGTTTCCCCGCGACAGAAGCAGCGGAAGACCCCATGTTGTGGGTACTGTAAGAGGCCAGGACACCTTCAGAGGGATTGTCGCCGCGCCCAAGGGAAATGTCTGATTTGCGGATCCAGCGGACATCTTATCAACGGTTGCCCGAAAAGGAAGGAGCTATAAGGAGAGACTTGTCCACACTCCCCACTTCTGCCAAGTGAGGATTACTGCGTAGTTCGAATTTCGAGGATAAAGCGGACCCAGCACAGGATTCAACTCGCGTGACGAGAAGGCAACGGTCTAGCAATCAAAGAAGAATTTTCATGTTTTCCAATTTCAGTATTATGTTGTCATCCTCTTATAAACATTTCTTTCCGTTTGAAACTTTGTACCCGTCGAACTTTTAGTTGAATGAAATAAAAATACTTGAATCGTAATATATGTATCATTCTCTTGTTCCTCCCCTTATACATACTATTCATTATCACAGCATTTTAATCTTGATTTTTCAGTTCCTGCCACCGCATATCTTTCTATACTTCGTACACTCAGCTATTTTCTTGATGTATCCCACTGTCTAATCATGACTCTTTCTTTTCAGGACATGGCCCACCCTGGAGCAGCGCCGCATTTGGATGAGGATGCACAGTCATGCGTTTCCTTAGACAGCACGCTGATGAGTTCTGACGATGAGATCAACGGTCCCCAGGTCAATTTCGAAAACAACGATTCAGAGGACGAAAGAGCAGCCGCCCCAGAGTCTGACATGATAGGCGATTCTGATGAAGAGGAAGAAGACCCTGAAGAAAACCCAATAGAAGAAGATCCCGAGGAAGAACCGATAGAAGAAAATCCAGTGGAGGAAAACCCCATGGAAGAGAACCCAGAAAGAGAGGATCACATGGAATCGGACCTCGATGAAGAAGCTCCACCCGAGGAAGAAGGACCAGAAGATCAAGACCCTGCTGTGGAAGAACTCCCAATGGCGATCCCTGCGAAGCGATATGGAAACGGACGTCCCTACCTGAGTGTGCGAGCCTACCGCAACCTACTGAATCTCTACAACCGCGACTGATGGGATTTCTTTTAGATGTTGTCTTTTCTGGCCAAATAAATCTGTGTATAGTTTAGGGCCACCTTTTCGTTTTTGTGAATGCTTCGTTTAGAATCTTCTGGAATAAAATAAATTGCTGAGTTCGCTAATCTTTCGATCTTCTTAGTTCACTTGCTGCTTGATTATTTTCTTCTATACAATTATTTTTTCTCTACTGAGATCCGTCCACCCTACTCCTTACATTGTCTTAACCCTCACTCAGATTAACTCGTACCACACCCGATCTTTTGAGGTCCACCCTCCATCCTTCGTCTGTGCCTCGCTTGAGATCCTTCTGGGAGGAGAAAATTTTGGAGAAACTTCCGAGTTCGCTAACCCTTCAAATTCTTGATTCATATGATGTACCGACCGTTGTCCTCCCCATATTTTCCCCTTGTAGTCCTTTGTTGCTCATCCTTACTTCCTGTGCTGACCCGACCCCAATCTCTTTGACCTTCAGCCTAAAACCGCCACACTCCGACCTTTTGAATGAGCCACACTTCCTTGTAATCCCTACTCTAGCTAGCCCTATATAATTTTGTGTTTTCCCTTACCCTATATATATATATATATATTTAGGGACTTTATTATTCGGAATTTAGTTTTCACTATCTTGTATTTGTCAAAGAGTGCGTGTTACTGACTACTTAGTTTTATATATTTTAAGTACATTACTATTATACTTATTTTCAGTAGCGCGACCTTACACCGCGCATATTTTGTTCCTTGTTCCCCATTTTCGCTGTGTGAGTTTTCTAAGCTATTTTAAAACTATTTGATCGATACATCGCCCTAAAATGTTTTAATATACCGACAAATCTTTCACTATTATATTGTCGTTACTTTATTTTCGGGTATTATGCCTATGATTACTATTATAAATGGTTGTGCCTTATACTTATTATTCCTGATGTGCTACTTTGGATATACTTATATGTGCATATGTTTGAGTTTCGATTTTATCGAGTACGCCTCGAATATCATTGTTCGTTATTGTTGTTATTACTATTCTCGTATACTTATAGGTTGCCTTTGTAGTTGTTTCTGCCTTATACTTATTTAAACCTATGTTTTTGTATGTTGTTCTTACATATATATAAACCTTCAAATTTCTTCATTCGCCTAGTTCAAGTAAATCTTTATGTGTTAGTTTGCAATATAATAGCTTTCGCCTATATTTGCAGTAATTATCGTTTATTTTAAATTTCGAGGACGAAATTTTTGTAAGGGTGGTATGATATAATACCCAGCCCTTTTTATACTATATATATATTTCTCTTTCACTTATAAAATTTAATTATTTATAATTATTTAATTATTTTAAAGTCCCAAATCTTCCCTTTTCTTTTTCCTTATTCCAAACCCCAACCCATATTAAGTTAAGCCACAACAAATTAATTTAAAGCCTAACATAACCGCAGCCCAAGCTTTAAAAAAAACCCAGACTTTCCATTCCCAGCCCAGAGATTTTTCCCATTCAATTAATATATATATATATAAACCTCTTTTTCCAGCCGGCCCATCATTTTCTATCTCCCTTTTAAATTCCCTGGCCCAACTCGCCCCCGGCCCGTTTTCTCTTTTTCCATTTAAATCTTCTTCTTTTTTCCTTGTACTGGCCCGGCCCACTCTTCCCTCACCCGCTTCAACCCGACCCGACCCGCCTTCTCCTTCTCCCCCAACGGCTCTCTTCCTGATCTCCCGCGCGCGATCCGCCTTCTCCACCGCCTCCTTCGCCCACGCTCGCGCTCGTGTCGGCCACGCTCGCGCACGACGCGCCCCCCACGGTCCACTCAACGCACACCCTCGATCTCCCCCATCTCATTCTCATATCCTCTCTCCTCCTCCTACTCCTTCACCCAACCCACTGCTTCGAATCCCATCCTTCGCCATCGCCATCGACGACGACTACTGATCGCTCTTCCTTCATCACCTCACCCCCTCCCTCGCTTTCCCCACCACACCATCAGATCCCGACCGACTCCCCTGCACCCATCTCGATGACCCCTGCACACTCAATCTCGCCTGCAACCGACGACGTCGACGAGCTCCCCACTGCCCCGAGCCACCTCGTCGACCCGAGCACCACCACCTCGCCACCACCAAGCCCTCCTTCTCTCTCTCTCTCTGTCTAAACTCTCTCTCTCTAAATCTCGACCTCCCTCTCTCTCTCAATCTCTTTATCTCTCTCACTCTGTTTCTCTCTCTCTCACCCTTTGTTTCCTCCTTCTCTCTCTCTCTCTGTCTAAACTCTCTCTCGCTCTAAATCCCGACCTCCCTCTCTCTCTCTTCCTCTACTCTCTATCCCTCTGATCTCTTTCTCCACCTCCCTCTGACACTCTCTCCTCCTCACTCTCTCTCTCTCCATCTATATCACCCTCTCTCTCCTTCTCAAACCTCTCTATTTCACTCTCTCTCTCTTTCTGATCTCTCCCCCTCTCTTTCTCTGTTCTTTTCTCTTGATCCAACTTCCTCCCCTCTTGAACTCGACTCCTCCACTCACAACCCCCACTGTCCCTGCGACCATTGTCTCCGACCATCTCCAAGACCCCAGCAACCAAGCCGCCGCTGCCGAGACTCGAGTTCGAGCCAAGTCAAGTTGCCGTGCCGCGCGTGTGTCGCGTTCGTGACGTTACCGTCACCGTACATCCCGAGACGTGTCCAGGCAAGTTCTCTACTTGTTACATGCTAAGTTATCTTTGTTACAAATTAAATTAGTATAGATTCCGTAGTAATTTTCCTGATAAGTTATATTACGTACCTGTTCGATGCATGTTCCCAAAGGAAATACTTTTCTAATTTGACGGAACTGGATTGCTTATATTGGCCCTTGTAGTGATGAATATCTTGTGCAAGTTTCGCTGGAAAATATGACCGTTAACGACTAAAACGACTACCCCCAAGTTACTCGTAAAACTGGAATTTTCTTGTACCTGAAAACCGTTAAAATCACCATAAATTATATGCACACTGGAATGATGCGTTCGAAGGATTAAATCGAAGCCGACTCGACGAAATATAATCCTATACAAGTTTCTATTAGTTTCTGTACTTAAATGGTGACAAGATTTGGATCGGAGTGCGACTCTGGACTGCAGTCCAGAGCGACTCTGTTTACTGTGTGCTGTCCCGTAATGAGAACCACACTGTTTTCCTTAACCTGTAGGTTATGGAACTCCACTGTTTATGAAAGGTGAATCTGTTATCTAGATAACACAAGTAATTTCATTCTGTTTCGTTGTCGTTTGTTATTTAAGCTATAATTTAAAATATCGGGACGCATAACAGTCCCAACAGAATCAGAATTGACATATTAATATTAAACAGTATATAACTCCTGACGTACAGATGCGATTGATGATCCGTCTATTGAGTTGAAAACCTTACTGAAAACCCTAAATTTCATCCAACTGTAGCGTCGCTAAAATCTGATCCCAATTGGGATTAAAATGGGTTGCGAAACGGACCTCTGATTCTGAAACCGGATTTTCAGCCGTGAACGCTTAAAATGAAATGGCTATAATTAATGATCCTGGAACCCGATTGGCATCAAACCAAATTCGCTGGATAGATAACTAAACATACTATTTATTCCCCATTCATTTTTTCACTAAATTGTAACCGTATGATTTATGATACATTATTCAAGTGGTAGATTACTAATTCATGACATCCTAAACATGCTTTATATACCGTTTACGCATCATATTATACACATGTCATTACATTGATAACCTAGTGATAACGTGCATTTACCCAGTGTTAGATTTTAGTGATGATTGTGGCAAGTACGTTAGTGTTCGTGTATCAGTGAATAAGTGAAAGTGATACGTACTTGTACACAATCAGTGAACCTTATGATTCTATTGCATTGTCGACGTCTGTGGAACGCGTGTACGTATGACTATAAGTGGTATGGGACACTTATGGAAGCTCTTGCACGGGTGTCACAGATAAGGCACCAGGCACTGCCATTTATCCTAGGTATTAGTCGGGACGTGCTTGATGGAGGTCCTGCCTCCGGTTCTCGTGCAGACTTGTCGCAGACCGATTGGTATTTAGGGTTATGGTTAGCGTTTGATGTAGACCACGGGGTGTGGGGTAGTTTGAGTGTGAGTTCAACAGAATCTCGGGAGTCCCTTGCCGGCTTATATATATGGAGATTTACAGGGTACATGATTATTACCGTGATATACATGTTGGGCCCGTAGTCCCTTGCCCTTGGGTTCTACCCTCGGGTGGAGGACACTCGCGAGTGGTTGACTCTCACACTTGGACTGACGATCAGTTTAGTGACCTGTACAGTGAGACTTAGAAACTGATAGGGGTGATAGTATCGATATACATACTTACTGCGTTGACATACGTGGCATATTATTTTACTGCTTTTACTGTTCCGCTGCATTGATTACTGAATGATCATACCTATACCGTCATTGATTTACTGTTATATTTATCCATTATCACTGTTAAAATTGTCACATGATTACATATATTATATTGCTATCGTGTCGCTCTAACGACCTGAGTATGCATGCTCAGTGTGAGGAGAAGATTTAGCCTGGACCAGGACTAGACGTATATCACAGACACCTCGACTTGCTATTCAGAGTTATATCCTTGGTTTCCCATCAGGTCAGTTCTTTACATTGTTTCATTCAGTTACTGCATTTCTCAGTACATGCGCATTATTTACTGTTTACCATGAAAAACTAGAAGCCGAAGTGTGACTACGGCAGGACTTTTCCTTGACTGTAGGAGCATGGCTGGCCTTGTCAATCCCTCGTATCCTGTATTTTGGGAAGCGGGGCGTGACAATCCCTATCTCTGACACAAACGGAACATGATCGAAACACATATCCAGCGACAAAAGACTCGCCTACTGGGGTAATAACAACAAGCGGCTGATCAAGAAAAGACGACTCTCGGTCCAATTTCGGTACAAAGTGCATAGATACAGGTTCAAACAACAAAAGAAATACGTGCATCGGAAGAAAACACTGAAATAATACCTGTCACGACTACGTTCGACGCCTGTGCGTCCCGAGGAGTCAACACAAAAGCTAGGGCTTGTCCTCTACTAGCGACCAGCTGTCGTCCGCCTTTGCTTCCTCATCCTCTAGGAATACGTCTGCTATGACCACGGCCACTATGGGCGTCGATCTGGATGGAGCAACAACAGGCGTAGGAGATAATGCGCTCGGAGGTGGGAGTGAAAGTGGTAGAGTAACAGGTGAGACCGATGCCTCACCATGTTGCCTCACGGTACAAAATCTGATGCGGTGATCCAGACTCCCACACCAGATACATCCTAACAATGGCTGCTGACCATCTGGGTAAAAGCGATATAACTGGCCCATAAAGAATCCGCCACGGCCTCTGTAAACACGCTTAGGAGCTGATATACCAATACGAACCTTCCTTGGTCTCGGAACAACCGTAGGTAGAGCAATGTCCGATCTCCATGCTCGACTGATGTCAATCAAGGATCCGATCGTTTGGCACAAATCCTGAATAATCGCCTCCAGCCTATCTATATGATCAATAAAGGGCGGATCAATCTTTCCATGAAAGATAGGCGTACTACCCTGGTCGGTCCTCGTCTCAGACGAGCCCACTCCAATCTCATCTCTGACGGCAGCCCTCTGGGCCCTCGTAGCCTTCGGCGGCATAGTGGCTGGAACAAGAAATAAGATTTGATGATAAAATCGTAATCGAATCAAGGATATTCGGAATCAAGGAAGGAAGTACAAGCAATCATATATCCTAAGGTCATTTAGGCGGAGTACTGTATCGTAAGTATGACGCGGAACATACACACGCCACATCACTCTGCTTAATTCACCTACTCCATCATACCAAGGGTCATCCTACACTCAGAAAGGTAAAACCTAACGCTCTGATACCAACTTTTTCATGCCCCAAAAGTGTGGAACGTGACTGGCACTTCATGCAACGTCTAGAGCAGTAACGTAATCTAAGTAAGCCAAAGCCCATAAATCTAAACCATTTAAAGAAATAGAGTGAAAGAAAACTTGTTTTAAAGTTAAGTTAACATAGAAAAGTCATTTTGCATTCTTTATTATAAGCTCAAGTTTTTGTAAAAATTTCGGCAGAGTTTCCTTTGTAAAACTGGCCCCAAATAGGTACAACATATGAATATATATAAGTAGTGAATAAAGGTATCCCCAAGCGGAAGCTAGCTCTTCGCCGAACGGCAGAACACAACCACATGCAAGATATATCATCATAATAAGGAATCAACATATAAAAGCAAGGGAATAAGAAAGCACCACGTCGGCTCACTTGAGCTCGACACCAGTGAACAAAATACAAATCTCACAAACTCACAGTCTAAGTCACAAACACATATGGTCAATAAAGTGTACTAGATACAAAATAATTATACATGGTGGGAACAAAATAATATCCTCCCAAAAACCCATCTATGCACAAAAGTCGCAAGTCGATGCAAAGGAGCAGAAGAAGAAGTATGCCCACCGCTACTATGCTGACGGGTCGGACCTGCAAGATACTGTGGCACAACGGGGATGAGTTTCCAACTCATGAGTAGTAAATAATATCTAATAAGGCTATCACAAGCATGCATACAAACGCGTCGCAACATGTGTGTACCTCAATGATGCTATGCACCAATATGAATGCAACATGAATGAATGATCAAGCACGAAATCTGGTTATATATCTGGTATGAGAAAAAATCTATGCTCTTATCTCAGTAAAACTTTTGTATAATAAAACTGGGGTATCATTAAAAGAAATCGACAGAAAACCGTGCCAATATCGACACAATATATATAGATATGTCAAATCTCGGTAGCCATCTCTCATAACGGCCCTCAAATTTGTCAAATCATATGACTCCGGTCAGTATCCTCCGGATGACCGCCAAGTCAACAATCACTGGTAGGTAATGTTCCCCTGCCGGGCGCAACGCCTTCTCAATACGTCCATCTTGCCCTGGGTTACCTTACCGGGTCCATCATGTACCCGTAGATGGTGCGTTCCCCTTCTCGAATCGTGTGTATGTACATACGTGGCTCAAGAACCGAGAAAACTCATGGTGGATGCCACACACATCATATCACGAGAAAACCGTGAATTTCAATTTTGAAAGGATAATAAGTTTATAAAATTCCTTTGCGGTTTTCCCCAAATCCAGAAATCTCATGAATACGGAAATCTCCAAGAAAATCACAATATATAAATATGTGAATAACTATGAATGTCCATGATATCAACATGATGTAATGCGATGTATGTTTAGAAAACTACATATGAATGATGATGCAATGAGGTATATATCACTAGCAATCCTACGTATCTATCCTGGTGAAATGAATATACAACTACAAGTTACATATTATATATGATGCAAATGCTCAGATACTGATCATTTAGAAAGTTCCAAGGTGTATCGTGACATAGCAATTACCAATGGCGTGTGTGTTTGCATAAATAGTGCACGTGCGGTATGAACCAATGGTAATGGTGTAAGTGTCCTAAGTTATAATATCAATGTATATGAAGATGCAAAAGCAACATGAGCATGATATGCGCATATGAAACACAAGAATTATAACTAAATCCTATCTATCGGGCGCTTAACGCCATCCATGTGATTTCCCCGTAGATGTGTATATCTACTCACCGGAATGCCTCGGCTAGTCGAACCCGATCACTGCTTTGCCTTACCTTGCCGCGTCCGACGTCTCCGCGACCGATCCTATAATCGCACAATCAATATATATAAGGCTAGACATTTAAATAGACGCGGACACAAAATGATACGAAGCAACCAACGCGCACTAGCTAGACGCGCATGCACTTGGTTCACAAAACACGTGCGCGACATCACCACAAACCACAACTAGGGGTTGCTATGCGTAGCAAAAACCAATCCTAGAATCTAATCGTACTAATCGCGCATTCACATCCCACTAAAATTTAGGAAAATAGGTCTCATATCATCACAACCTCAAACTTAACTAAAACCTATTTCTATTAAAATCCTAGTAAGCAACATTAAGCTATTTTAGTGCAAAACTAGATGGATTAGCAAGCCTAGTAGCCATTAATCACACATGATATCCTAATCAAGCCATGCAACACTTAATTAAATCAAATCTCATATAAACACACACTAATCATGAAATTAATTGCATGAACTCCTAATTAAGATAATTAAAATCCATATTAGCAAAGTAATCAACTAGATTATATTTGATGAAGCCATTAGATATTAACTACAATTAGCTAACTTAATTAAGTGATAAAAACCTTAACTTTAACCCAAACCCTTCTCTTTAAAACTCTATTTTGCAATTAAAACTATATTGTCACCTAATTAAAATTAGATTAAAGAAAATAATTAACAAAATTACAATTGGATTAAGCTTTATACCTCAAGGATTTTGGAAGATCTATCTTGCTAGCTTTGGCCACCCAAAATACGAACTTGCTTCAAGATCCAGGCTTAGTTTAGGCAAAAGAAATCTTGTGATAATTTAACTAGAAATTAGGGTTGAGTTTGTGGATTTTTTAGTGAGTTTTTGTGGGATTTTTCAAGTGAAGAAGAAGAAATTGAGAGAGGGGGGCTGCCAAGTTCTGGCCGAACTTGGGAGGAAGGAAAAGTGTGGGTGAGTGAGTGAAAAGACAAAGAAACATGCAACCCATACCTAATATAATATGCACCATACTCTTTTGTTTTATTTATTTTCTTTAAATTTTATATTTTCTATTTAAGCTTTCATGTAAATTCTAAAACCTAGAACCATTTAGTCAAACATCTTGTGGTCATAGTGCACAAATATGTATTAACCCATATTAATTTATAATTAAAACTAATCTAGTGTGTATGTGCAAGTTTAAATAATATTTAAAAATAAATAATTAAGGAAAATAATTAAATAAACTAGCAATTAAATAAGTAACTAATAAAACACCCATACATAAGCCATTACATAATAAAGTAGGTATAATTGTGTTTATGTGGAAAAATAATTATAACTATGTTTTACGGAAAATACATGTTGTATTACTAATTATCGAACAATTAACCTAAATGATTTTTAAAACGTTACACTAAAAAATACTTTCAATTATTTGGTTTATCTATTTTTAGAAATAGATTAATGAGGTGGAAAATGGAGATATTTGTGGTATGGTGAAGCATGGCTCATTTGTGTTATTTTATTGGTTTGGACTCACTATTCAAGTATGGTTGATATTTTCAATTGGAAAATATTGCATGCTTGAGTGAGATGAGTGGAGGAGCCATTCTTCATTTACCTTCTCACTTTGCTCATTTGCATTTTCACTTTCTCTCTCCATTTTTTCTTTTCTTCTTCCTCAAGAACTAAAACCTTCACATGTGTTGTGAGCCATTAGGTCTCTTGAGATAAAATACTCCATTAGACACTCTACATCTTCTATTCTACCTATCTTAGCAAACTAGGTACCTTAGTTACCTCGGTCTAGAGGTTGGAGCTTGAATTATAAACTCTCGGATAGATCATCTTCGACACGAGGAGGCCGACGATCAAGCGTGATCTGGATCTTCGAGGAGCTCAAGGAGAGGAGGAGAATAAGACCCAAAGGACTAGAATCAAGGAGGTAAATACTATCATAGTAGTTAGAACCTCCAAGTAGAATAGCTAGTTAAAATTTCTGTTAAGATCTTGGAGTTTAGTCATTGTTGCATAGTATGAAAAATCATTTTTTTGTAAATTTCGCCTCCCCACGAACCCACGGGGTACGCGACATCGACTTACAGTGGTATCAGAGCCTACTAAACCTTAACTAGCTAGTTAGCAAGTGATTAGAAATTCGATCGACGGAAAAATACCCGAAATTAAATTTCCGAGATATGCTTGCTGTCGATTTTTTAAAACTGTTCAAAAATTATTTCAGTGACCTTACAAATACATGCAGGCATTTCTAAGATCTAGAAAAAACTTGAGCACTAATTCATCAACTTTGCGATGGAACCGCCGCCACATTGTGGCCGAGTTGCTTCCAATTTTATCTGTGGTTTTAGTTCTTGGAATTATGATTTTTGGTATATTTGGTTTTTACCCAGATTGTTTTTGTATTGGTTTGTGCATGGGGTAAACACGGATAAGTATTATCGATCAAAATTCTAAGTTCTTGGCCAATCTGTGTTTCTTTGTTTTATATATGTGTTGCTAAACGTCTACTAATCGCTATATGTCGATTAGTAGGGGTTGCTCATATCTGTATCTTGATGTTTGTGTATATGAATTATTGGATCATCGTGGATGAATAGCCGAGGGATGTGAGAAGAGCGTTTTTCTTTCATTCATGTCAAATTGTAATTGATGTAATATTATTTTTGCAGGGCACATCCGGGTTAAGATTGTAGGCACCGTTGTATTATTTCATTTACTTTTTCTTGCACTTAGGATAGACCCAAGGTAGGGTGCACAAACTACCGGGTTCTTGAAGTGCCGAGTGGCTTACTCATTTTATTGAGAAAGGTTGCTTCACTTTGGGAATTTGGCAAGTAGTTTTCCACATCCGTAGGGGTCTAGGGTGGGGTTTGGCTATTCATTACGACCGTAGAATCCGTCTTTCGTTCTAGGGTAAAACGAAACACGGAATTCCTAGTATATCCAATATATTCATCTGTGATCTGTGATCTGTGATTTGGAATGCATATTATTGCGTGAGACGAATGGATATATATATATTAATAAACGTTGCTATATTTTGCACCCATGCTAGTCCAACCCCCACTCTGCCGTTAGTTAAGTAACCTAACGGTGCATGACGGGGCCCCGTGGCAAATGCGGATGGCATAAGCGTACGTTCTATTTTCGCTTCTTTTCTACAATGATAGGGTTAAATGATGGGACCACATTAATATTGATTAATGCAAGGAAAACAAACCAAAGTTTAAATCGTTGGAACAATTTCAAAACCACTCGGTTTTCTTGAAAAACAACTTTTAAATGCGGAGCCTAAACCACTCCTTTTAAAAGCTATCATGGTTCCTTCGACTATATCAAGTTCATTACGTTCACGGTTTCGCCAAAACCATCCGTAGCCCTCCGTCATTTCAGATGGATATTCAGTAATATTCAAACTATGTATTTTAACCTTCACCAATGCATAGTGATTGGTAGCTGCTGGGTATTCATTTGTAGCATAGATAGATGCGTTGATTTGGGACAGTTGTACAGCTATTTTGGTCTTTGTCAAGGGTTTGTACGGATGGGTTCAAATTAACCTAGATAATGACAGGTAGAACTTGACTTGCGTCTTATGATATGTTGGCCTTCGTCAAGGTCATAATCGCCTGGGGGAAAAATCCACATCGGGAGTTTCAAAGGAAAATGAAACTTGCTATTGTTGCATACCATTTGGAGTGTGATGATTTTGGTTGGATTCCTTCAAGGTTGCCACACGATAATATTTGGATCCTGGTCCTACTGTGAGTATCCTCTACTCTTCAGGAGATTTTTCACTAAACAATCAATATTATAAACCAAGTAGGTGCCTAGAACGGTGTTAGCGGGGCTACACCTCCAAGGGAAAAGAAGTTATGTAATTAAGGAACTTCGTGAAAAAGTTGAAAAACCTCCCTCGAAGTACCGACACTAGCATGGTCGAAAGGTTAAGCAAGAATTGTAGGGCGCTGACTAATTCTTCTTTTATGGTTTGAAGGAGGATTCGAGGAACAGTGGGAGCCATCCTGTTTAGATAAACTGATAACCAATCTAAACTTGCAAGAGTATCATGCTGAGTGGTTCTTCTCTCTCTCCTAATTGCAGCGACCAAAATGACCAGACTTAAATTACTGCTAGATAATAATAAATTGATTGAGCCAAACTATAAAGATTGGCTAAGGAATATCCAGATGGCCATTACCTATGACAAACTGGGCTACCTCCTTACTACCAAAGCTCCCACCGTCCTAGGTCCAGATTCCACCGTCGCGGATGTTGAAATCCGTAAGATATGGAAAATAGACAGTGCGAGAGCCAAGTGCCTCGTTTTGGCCTCAATAAATAATGAACGCCAAAGATGGCACGGGAAGATGGACTTAGCTTCCATCTTCCTCCATACCAATGATTTATATGGAGAGCAATCTCGTATCGCAAGATATGAGACCTCGAAGAAATTGTTTCAGGCGAGGTTGACTGGCGGGTCATCTGTAGGGGACCACGTCCTTAAGATGATTAGCTATATTGAAGAGCTCACAGACCTTAGGACCACATTGGAGAACGAGTTGTATACAGACTTGATTCTATAGTCCTTCCCCTCTACCAACGCCCAGTTTATTTTGAATTTCAATATTCTGGGTAAGGAAGTTTCACTTCTAGAACTCCTCAACATGTTGATGAGTGCTGAGGGCATCCTACAGAAATCCAGAGAGACACCTGCTCTGCTTATTGGGGAATCTTCCTCTTCTAAATCCAAGGCGAAAGCTAAGGGGAAGAAGAAGAAAGCCTCCACCAAGTTGGAAGGCGGTGTCAGTAAGGTAGAGGGAAAGGGCAAGGCAAAAATTTCGGGGCTGACAGTAGGGAAGGAGGAATGTTTCTATTGTCACGGCAAAGGGCATTGGAAGAAGGGCTGCAAGGCTTGGAAAGCCAAAAACCAGGATTCGAAGCACGTTGTGGCTTTGGCTTCAGGTGTGTTTATGATTGAAAACCGTCTGTCAATTAACTCTACTTCCTGGGTACTAGATACCGGATCAGGATCTCATATATGTAATTCATTGCAGGCTCTGAGAAACCATAGAGTTATCAAGGCTAGTGATATGACTCTCAGGGTTGCTAACGGAATGAGCGTGGATGCTGTATCCGTAGAGGAATATCACCTAGGATTGACAAGTGGGCAGATTTTGATTTTACATAACTGTTTGTGTGCACCTAGTTTGGCACGTAATATCATCTCTGTATCTTTACTATCTAAAGAAAGTTATGATTTTACATTTGTAAGCGATGTCATCCACATCCACCTTAATCAAGCTTTAATTGGGCCAGTTACACTAGATAACGGTATATACGTATTAAATCAAGCTCGGGTTTTCAATGTCCAAAACACACTTAAAAGAATGTCTCCTTAATTAAATCAGGCTTTCTTATGGTATTGTAGACTGGATCACATCAATGAAACACGGTTGACGAAGTTACATAAAGAGGGATATTTGGATCCGTTTGAATATCAGTCTTATGCAAATTGTCAATCATGTCTCAAAAAAAAGATGATAAAGACTCTGTTCACTGGACACGGGGTAAGAGCCAACGAGTTCTTGGGACTCATACACAGCGACGTGTGTGGTACAATGTTTACACATGCAAGTGTTAGTTATATGTATGCCCTTGAGGCCATTACTGTACATGGGATGTATATTGTAGTGGATGCTTAGACATATATAGGGAGGACTTTCTTCCTCGATATGATAGTATGCAATCTGGTTGCTCTTTGTCTTAACATGTTTACTTGTATACGTCATGTTGTCTTGCTCTCACATGTTGACAAAGCCCTCAGGATGTCTACTTGACTACCAGGACTATGATGCAGATCATACTTGTGGGGCCAAGGGCAGTCCACAAGTACACCCTATAATTGTTCCTAGTCGAGAGAGTATCGCGACAGGGCATCGATACTCCAGAGTAGACTAGCGTATACGCTTCTCGACCCATATGATGGGCGATGGATGATCCCATATCCATTGGTGTTTGACATCAGAGAAGGTATACGGGTGCTCAGTGGAGACCGGGTACACTGGACGGACTCGCCGAGAACTCCTAGATGATATTATACCTATCGTCGGATAGCAGTTCTCTGGTGACACTGGTACAGGTTAGTCTGTAGACCCGAGATCATCATAGAGTCTTGCGTGATTCCCACTGTGCTTTGATTTCCACCATACCACGGTCAAGAGATCATGCAAAAAGGTGGTTTTTGGGTACAGTCCCGAGTCACATGAAGGCAATAAGTGATAGGAGGGGTTTCGTCTCTCCCGGTATTGGGAGTTGATGTTGCGCTATGCTCGATTGGCCATAAAAGAAAATCCCTGGCCAGGATTGCTGAGATTTACTGGTAAGTGTTATCCGTAGTTTCTCGAACCGTTATGGACCTTGCATCGGCATGACTTATCAGGCTATTGGGGTCTGACGTTATACCACCCCAGGCTGTGATATGCGACATATCAGACGAAAAGACCGGACTGTTCGGTAGTGTTACTGATTGGATTCGCAGGAGTACGAGCAGTCTTGCTTGTTGATCTTCTGATCGCTCAATACCCGGGTGGCCGTTACGTTTAGCAGACCGCTTGCGGCTTGTGGGTGTTTGATATGATCATCACCTACTGCCGGCGTATTGACGAGTCTTTAGAGTCCTACACAGAGGTTTCCTGGCTCAAGAGAAACGGAGTAGGAGCACATATGTGATATGTGCGGGATCGAGATTAATGCGTATATGTGATACCGCATTCTATTCTCACGATGTGTGACATGATTGGTTATATATGATATAGTCGGGTTATCGGATCAAGTGTTGATTCGATAAGATATTACATTCGATATTAGTCGGTTATATGTGATATAGCCGGATTATTAAATCAAGTGTTGATTTAATAATTTAATGTATAATTATATATTTGATATATTACATTACACTAACTAGTATTAGCTCGCTTAAGATTTCTTTTCTCACATTTGATACACTTTACATATATGTGATATATGTATTGTTTTCTTTTGACACATAAATATATGTATGATATATATTCATGTGTCATGCTAGGTTATATATGCAACAAGGGTGTATGAGACTTATACTATGCTAGGGTTTATGTTTAGGTTTTATTTATCATTAAGTAATTCACAAAAGATTTGGAATTAGTCATGGATAAGCTTGTAGAAGCTTATGGATACACTGACTAAGTCCACTCTTTTGTCATAGCTTAAGATATTTGTTAAACCAACGCTTAACCTTAGACTATGGTTTTTTCTCTACATGAGTTAGGCATGAAACTTAATCACCCATGGTTGCAATTCTAATCTCACTCTCTCATGAGTTTCATTTTCTTCTTCTTCTTCAACAAAAGAAAAAGCTTGCTAGGTTTTTTCCAAGTGAAGAATTAGTGTGAGAAAAATAAATCTAAAGTGAGCTCAATTCCTACTTCATCATCCTCTACTACTTGCCATTTAGTATAGGGTGTTTGCTTCACTAGTATCACCATTAGTGAAGAGATAGCTTGGGTTAGTGTCTCCTCGACGTAGATCATCTTCGGCCTCGAAGACTTCGGTGCATGCTTGTTCGTTTCTTCATGGGAGCCTCTCAAGAGTCCGGGAGTTTGTGATCGCAGTGAAAGGACGACTAAACGGAGCTATCGAAGTGAAGGACCGGTCTACAAAGGTTGTATTCCTTGTTCACTTTAGATGTAAAGTGATTACATTATGATTCGTCGGATTTTCTAGTATCGATTCTAGAGTTAAGGTTAGCTAGAACGGCAAAAATTTAAATATGGCATGGATGATGCCTCCCGAATTCTTGCTTCCGTGCTAAGCAACCCAACAGTGGTATCAGAGCCATACTAGAAAATTAGAAGATGTTTGCTAAGATTACGAAACCGAAACTACTCCGAAACACCCGACTTGGTTTCTGTCAAATTAAAAAAGTCTTCAAAAATTTTTTTAACAACTGCAGAATATTGTATATGATATAACATGAACAGAGAACAAAATTGAAGTATTTTGGCCGGAATATGGCCGGCCACATGTAGGAAATTTCCGAGCTCCTCGGCCTTTTCATGGAGTTTTGGCTTCAATTTTTTCCTGTGTTCCAGTCTCTGGGTTTTGGTGTTTCAGGCGTTGTTTGTTTTTGCTAAATTTTCATGTGATATTAACTTTCTGCAAAAGCAATTCGGAGTGTTTCATAGTCGTAATTCTGACATGTATTCGGGTTATTTAGACGATGTTAAAAAGTTCGAACGAATATCAATAACCCAATTTTCCCCCGGTGGAAATTTTTCAAGAGTTGGATTTTTTCCAAGTTTAAAATTTTCAAAAAATCTTGCACTCGATTCTGTGGACCCACTAGAAGAACGAAAGCTTAACTCGATTCTGTGACCGTCAAAACCTCCACTAAACCCTAGGGTTTGTGGTAGTTTAGCGGTGCCACGAGTCAGGCAATGGTTGACCCTTCTACGGCTGGTTCATAGGAGCTGTGGTATGTTTCTGGGTACTTTTTGAACTCCGCTCAAGTGTTAAGCTTGTCGGGAAATTTTGGGTGCTTGCTTATTCGATCGAAAAGTTTAATTTTGTCTAGCTATCTGTGATTGTGATACAATATTTGGAATCCACATAATCAGTTATGAGATAACTAGTTTGAATTTTATAAATCTAGCAGTTTAGTCTCATTTGATCGGTTGCCACGGGATTTTGATGTTGATCAAAAGTCTTTCGCAATTACGTAGTGTACGCGGATACTCGCCGGTTAACCTTACTAGATAGCCATGCCCCATAGCCCAGACCAAGTGACTGTAGGAGAACCCTATCGCCAAAAGCATCCGTTCGGGTGCTCGCGGCAGCGGTGTTCCGCCTTAGTGCACTTCGTCGACGGCACCGGGGGGTGCGGCTGTCTAATAAAGTTTCCGACGAGCATTCGATCAGGTTATCGGGAATCTTGTTGAATTACCCGACAGGTTATTGGAAAGTGTTTTCAATATTGAGACTAAAATGTAGGGTTTATAATTGTTAGGCATGCGATGTCTAAGGAATTCATTTGGTTAGGCATGAAATCCAATGTATGTGATATATTGGGTTTATGATGTCTAAGGTCGTTACGGATTCCAACTGTTGTAGTTTTTCACTTTCTTTTTTGCGACCGTAAGTGTAATATGCGGTGTATCGCCGGTTTCGGTGCTATATGTCAACGACAACTAGGATACGAATATTTACTTACGTTGATGACATGTGATGTTATGTGTTGTTGTGATATATTATATTGGATCGTCGTGTTTTGAATAGCCGGGGGATTTATGTGAGATGAGGGTTTTTATTTTCGTTCATGTAAAATTCATTGTATGTAATATTCTTTTATTGGGGCACTTCCGGGTTGAGGATGATATCACCATTGTATATTATTTATTTTTCCGCATTAGGATAGACCCAAGACTGGGAGCACAAGTAATCGGGTTCTAGGGTCCAGTAGGAGACCATCTCGAGGAGTCGAGATCGGGTCTCCTAACTCTAGAATTGGTAGGGTTGCTTGCAGCTCTCGTAGGGGCCTAGGGATGTGGGTTTGGCTATTCATCACGACCGTGGAATCCGCGTTTTTACTGGCTTAAATAAAACACGGAATTCCTAGTATATCCAATATTTCATATATGTTCTTCTGCTGCTGATATTCTCTGATGTGATCACTTAATATATTCTGAGATGAATGCCTATATTATATATATGAGATATAATAAATATTGCTGCTTTCGTTTATTCTGTGATGCTTAGGAAGCAAAATTAATGGGACTTCATTAATGAGATTAATGAAATAAAAGAAATCTAAAGATGTTGTAGAAACTTGTTTAAAAACTGGTAGCTCTAGTTCTTGCTTTGCATAGCGGTATTCCTTGTAGAATATCTAGCACCTTATTCGATAAGGAAAGAGCCGAGATCCCTTCACCGGGAGTGACCTCTTTAGCGAAACTGGCAGATGCTACAACCCACTCGGTTTGTCTTTTGATTGCTTCTATAGTTTTTGCTTTGCATGGTGGTATTTATGAAATATCATGTACCTTATTCGATAAGGAAAGAGCCGAGATCCCTTCACCGGGAGTGACCTCTTTAGCAAAACTAGTAAAAGCCTCAAAAACACTCCTTTTAAAATTCACTCGATTCTACAACGATATCAAGTTCATTACGCAAAGGGTTTTCTTAAAAACCTGTCGTAGCCCTCCATCATTTCAGATAAGTAGTATTTAGTATTCGTGCTGCGTTTGTTGACCTTGTCAAGGCGTAGTGTGCGGTAGCTGATTAGTGCTTATCTGCTAGCATATGATGCGAATGGATTAGGGTAGTCGTACGACTTTGTTGACCTTATTAAGGGTCGTGCGGGTGGGCTTAAATCAATCAGGAAATGACGGGTTGAACTTGGCTAGCGCTTATGATTTGTTGACCTTGTTAAGCTCATAAGTTGCCAGGGGCAAAATATTATCAGGAATTTCAAGTGTTGAAATTTGCAATGAGATTCAACCTTCTCTGAGATAGTTGGATTCCGATACCCACTGCGAGTAAGAGTTACTCCTGCGAGAGTTTTACACATTACAATTAGCTGATCAAGTAGGTGTCTAGAAAGGTGTTAATGGGGTTACGCCCCTGTGAAAACGAGGTTTATTTTAATTTGGTCCATACGAAAGCACGGGGAACCTCCTTCAAAGTACCGACACTGGCCTGGCCGAAAGATTGGAGAACTTGTAGGGTGTAATTAATCCCGGCTAGTCTTACCTTTTAGGGTGTGAAGGTGGATTTGAATAAAACAGTGGGAGCCATCCTAATTAGATAAACTAATAACCAATCCAATCCTGTAAGAGCGCACGCAGAGTGTTTTCTTCTCTCTCTCTCCTGGTAGCGACCATGTCACGCCTTAATCAAGATAATAATATGGATGCATTGACCGAACCTGCTTATTATACTGAGCTAAGGAACGTTGGTTCCGCTCTATCTTATAACTGTTATAAGTCCGAGCAGGAAATAGGGGAATATCCGGATTCCCATGCCACCCATTCGAGGAATGAGCATGTTGATGCGTATTCTTCGGGTGTGCTAATTACCGAGAATTGTTTCTCAGTATCTTCTATGTCCTGGCTATGTGATACCGGAGAAGGATCCCACAAACGTAATATGTTACATGGGCTACAGAAAGGTAGAGAACTAAGAATGGGTGATATGTCTCTAAGTGTTAGAGAATGGTACAGTTGTTGCAGCCAAGTCTGTTGGCAGATATCACCTTGTATTGGATACATTGATTCTGAACAAATGTTATTAGATACCGAACCTGATATAAAACATTACATCATGTTCTTTACTGAGTTAAAGAATGATATAATTCTGTATTGGAGTTTAATGTTGTGAACATTTTCCTGAATCAAGAGTTGATTCGATCAGGCACGTTATATAATAGAATAAACGTTCTAAATCAAACCACGGTTCAAAGTATATAGAACACACACAAGAGGAGTAGTTCAGAAATGAACAAATCTTTCTTGTGGCATCGTAGACTAAGTCATATCAATGCGACACGACTAGCTAAGTAATATAAGGATGAATATGAGAATCTGTTCGAATTTTCATCTTATAATACTTGCCAGTCTTGTCATAAAGGTAAAATGACCAATACACCATTTACTGGAAACAGAGAAAGAGTTACTGAACTCTTGGGATAGATACATTATGATGTATACGGTCCTATGTCTACAAATGCCAAGGTTGGTTCTCGGTACTTCATTACATTCATCGACTATCTCTCAAGATTTGGACATGTGTTTCTGTTGAAACATGAGTCTGAAACTTTTGAGAAATTCAAGGAATGTAAGCTTGAAGTTAAGAACCAAACGGGTAGAAGTATTATAGTCCTACGATGTGATCGAGGAGGTGAATACTTGCGCATGGAGTTCATGGAGTTTCTAAAAAGGGGAATGTGATTCTCTCTCAGCTTACTCCTTCGTATACACCACATAACCACGGTGGATCGGGGCGGAGGTATCGCACCCTAAGAGATATGGCACGTTCTAAGATGAGTACTACTGAGTTACCTGTTTCCTTTTGGTGTTATGCACTTGAGAAGATGCATACCTATTGAATAGGGTTCGATCCAAATCAGGGCCTACCACTACATATGAGATATGGAATGGGAAGAGACTGTGTCTTAAATGAGTTAAGATATGGGGTTGTCTGGCCTATGTTGAGAGGCAGAATTCGGACAAGCTCGAGGCAAGGTCAGTTCTGTGTAAGTTTGTTAGGATATCCCGAATATTCGTAAAGGAATATCTT